>CM066033.1:1089282264-1099282264 GCA_033557465.1 Ichthyophis bannanicus
AGGCTCAATTTTCTCTCTCTCTCTCTTTTCTCGGTTTCATAATTTAAAGTTGTGCTGCTACTGTAGTCGTTCCAGATTCATTTGTCAAATCGCCTAGAACATCATTTAATTTTCATCACAACGACCAGGCAATGTGTTAATAATTTCAGGTCTGAGGAACCTATCTGAAGACTTGTTTAGTTGTTCCTTCTTTCTTGCCATAAGGAAGTAGTGTGTCTTTGCCGTTATTTTCCTTTAGAACTGACTGAGGGCAGCTTTGTGTTCCACCACTCATTCTGGGAATCTAATTGCCTTTGTGCAGCCGAAGTCTGTATGCCACCTTAACACTCTGTAAAAAAAAAAATAATAGTTTCCGTTTAAAATTAGAACCTTCAGTTTGAGCCAATGTGCCTTTAAATTCCAGTTCTTAAGGTTTATGTAGCCTGGTACTGAAACAAGGCAAGGATATGACTGACAACGCTAAAGGAGCCAAATTATTTCAATAAATATTAATACCATAAAATTAAATATTGTATGTAAGAAACTCATTCTCAGTTTTATGCAGTAATTCTTTCAGCTAATTGTTTTCCTGCACCTTGATCCCATAATTAGGACCTGACTAATCATCTAATTACTAAGTAGCAGAAGGGCAGGTTGGTGGCGACATTTCAGCCATCTTTCAAAGCCTCGTTATCCCTGTGAAAGTCATGGCTTCCTCATAGCTGCAGGCAGCTGCAGTAGACCCAAATGTCTGCTTATGTCCAACATTTGTCAACCCGTTCATTACCAGGGCGAATCTGACACATCAGAAATGTCCTTTTGACAGGAAAGTTTATACTGGAATGAAAACTGAGGCAAAAGAAAGAAAACCATGGAAAGATGACCATGTAATTTATATTCCTGGATTTTCTATAGTGCGCTTGTCTTAAAGACAGGATATATGTCAGCTCTTTAGGAGCAGGGAAGCTACAAAGCTTCAAGAGCCTGAGGGCTCGAATAGGCCTGATCAGGTGCATGGAGTCTTGCTCATTTCACAACCCAGTGGGGCTTCCAGACACAGAGTCGCTGTCACTGTGGACACTGCAGAGCGTACAGATATAGGACGAGTCCCACATATTGCAGCAAGCAAGGCTGTAAACATAGACATTGTGGATGTTTGTATGTTTGCCTACCATGCTCGTTAATGATAGTTAATCAATAACTCGGTTTGATGTGGAGGGCCCTATTTTGTCAGCTTTGCTTTTGTTTTTAAATTTACTATACATTTAGGTTATCATTAGGAGTACTGAAATAGTCCTAATTAACTATTTAAAAAATAACATTGTGATTAGTGCTTGGGTGTTTGGAGCTTATGAATCTATCCAGTAGCCTGGTGTAAAATGACAATCACAAGAAATATTGTAAATTCTTTGGCTATATAATTAGCGTACTTGCACAGTATTTATTTCTGTTTAGTTACATGGCAAATAAAAGGATAGACAACTAGAGAGAGAATATACAAGTATCTGATAAATGCAGCGAGTAAGAGAACACAATTTTGTCATGTTTTAATCCATTTCATTCATAAAGGATTCAAATTAACCTCTGATCCCGGCAGTACTGAAGCACTTAAAGTATCGGAACATTTGTTTGTAATTTAAATTTCCACCTTTCAAAACCAAAAGTTGGTAGATAAAATGATCTGAAAATGGTTAAAATAAAATCAGGCACTCTGGGTTACTTCTGTCAGTTGTTTTTCCCCAGCCCGTTCTCTGGATGAACACAAAACAGACTTTAGTGGGCACATTGATGCATCTACTCTGACTGTATCCAATGTGGTTAATTAGCATGAAGAGGTGCTAAGAGAGAGCTAGTGGGGTTTCCATTATCTGAGTGGACATCTTATTTACTTTAGTAGATGGCAAGGACAAGATGAAAGTGATTGAAAACTGATGAGTTTCTGTTTTCTGGTGTAAGCAGGAGTAAATCAGGAAAATATTTAAGCGTTACCACAGCACTGCAGTAACTCCACAGTATCCAGGAAAGCTATATGCAAAATTCATTCTTCATTCTAACTTTTAAATATCTATTGTTGACCTTCCTTATTAAGCATCAAATATTTAATGGCCTTCTAAGCATTTTTCTGCTATTTCAGTATTATGCTGTTTGTCCTATATAGGCACACTGTTGTGGAGAATCTGAACTGAGTATAAGCTGTAGTTTAACATAATTCTGAAACCAAATGATAAACTATTTACTCCCCACACAATTGAAAAACGTGATATACAGTAAGACTCTAGATAATATTGTATCAGGCTACATGCTGTATGGTGTAGTCGCTAGAATGCTTCTGGGAGATCCCACATCCCTGCTGAGGGCATGCAAATGTCAATATTTCTGTTAATTATTGCATTACAAATTGTTACACATCCCAGTGGTGGGACTTCACATTTATCCATGCAGCGTGAAGTTGCTAACACCTACACACTGTCCCAGGAGACTTCTGCATCATATTGTGAAATATACCTTTGATCAAGGGCAGTTTAACACCATAAGAGCTGAGGTCAAGGGCAAGTAATGCAATTATTAGTTCTGAAGTATAAACAGAAGCTCTGCACTTGTTAAAGCGCTCGGCACCAGATAATTTTGATTGAAAGAACATCACAGAGTCAATCATTATCTGAAGAGTAAGCACTGATGTTAGAAGATAGCATGAACCCAGAGGAATCAACATTTGTAGGCAGCCAAGGAACCCATAGTCACACCATCCTCTGGTAGCCTAACCCTAAACTTGAATGAAAAAAAAAATCTGCTCATCTCATGGTCAAAATATACTTTTGTTGAGATGGCAAAAACCCCCAAAACACATTTTATTAACAAACCTGGATAAAATTGTCCTTATATACAATTAAGATGGTATTTTCTTTGTTATGCTTATGAATAAAAAAATATTGCAGGCAATCGAGGAAATAGAGGTGTTACAAAATGTATGTGGGAGATCACATCCAATGTACCATTATATGTTCCAATTATCGCACCCTCAAAAAAACCTCAATTTATGTGATTGTACAAAAGCCCGAGTGGAAAACATTAGAATGCAGCAACTTCATGGTAGTACACTGGTCGGTGACAAAAAACCATGGAGGTGTTTGGCGGTGGCTTGGGGTAGTCATTTTGACTGGCATGCATGTTTTAGAGAGATGTATCAGAATCTGTACTCGAAACATTGATTTAATGGTGGTGGCTTCTAAAGATTAGAGGTGAGATAGGGCTAAATGACCTGTAATGATTTTTCTCCCTTCCTTGCTCTTGTCATTAGCTCATCCTCATGTCTGTAACTAACTGCCCATATTAATTCCCATCACAATTAACAATGCATCTCTTCCACTCTATTACAAAGGTGGCATCTATTAGAGCAGAGCAAGATATGGACAGAGTTAGACTCGCTTTTTGAATCCACACAAATCAAAATAGGGGTATTGCCTGCAGCGTTCAAGGGAAGTGAAAATAGCCCCTGAGTGTTTTCATCTTCCTTGGTTTTGGTTGTCTTATCTACTCCTGGATGAAGATCCTTTGTAAGTTGTTATATTTGGGATAAGTTCCACCATTTTGAAGATCTGCCCTCATAATACAGAAATGGTGTTCATCACTCCTAGGCAGATGGGCATCTTTTTTTTAGTATCAGACTGCTGTAATCATATTTATTTTATTTATTTATTTAACAATCATTTATATCCCGCATCTTCCGGAGTTCAGGTGCGGTTCACAATTAAACAACAGTCAACAAAGCAAGAGCTTGTTTTTACATGGAACAATTTTTTGACAATAAACAGTGTAATGCTTAAATACATAACAGAACAATATAATGGTTAGATACATTATGGAACAAGAACAAATACATTATAGATACATTATGGAACAAGAACAAAGGTTATGATATAATCATATGATATAATCAATCGGTTTTATATCCTACCTTCTGCAAATTTAAAAAGTGGAGTATATTTATATCAGAAAATTGAATTTTCTGATTTAGCTATGTGGCCCAGTAGATTATGGGCCCCATTCACGAACATGAGTTGCAGGGCTGCACGTCCCACCTGGACCCTATTCCCCCTCCTCCCCTCTCCGCATGTCTTGTGCTGAAAGACAGGGAGAGCTGGCGGGGGGCGGGAAGTGGCAGGGTCTGGGCAGAGTAGGGGCGGGTCAGTCTGGTAGCACGTACAGGCCTGATTCAGGTCACGGCCCTGTACATCCTGCCAGACCCATAGGGACGCGCTGTTTATACCACCTCGGAGGTGATATAAGCAGCGAAAACCTGGTGATCGGGCCCAGGGAACCCCCCCGGGCCGGAGCTGGTTGCGGGGGGTCCCTGCTGCCTGAACCAGAACACGTCAGGCCAGCCTTGGATCAAGCAGTGGGGATAAAGGAGACCAAAGCCGTGGATGTCAGGGGTGCCGCCGGGCCGTCCTCAGACTCGATTCTGGCTGCCGCAGGAACGTTTTGTTCCCATGGACCAGAATCGGGTTCAAATGAGCCTGTCATGCCTGGGGCCGTCCAGACGGCCTGGATGTGCCCCTATGAGAATTGGGCTCCATGGGGGTAATTTTATAAAGTCATTTTCACACCTATGTGTCAATAAATGAGCATAAAATGGCTCTTGTAAAATTGCACCAGGAGTAAATGGCAATTGCACCAGGGCTAAATGGCCAATTTTCCCAATTGAGAAAGGTGAATAGTGGTGTACCCCAGGGATCTGTGCTGGGTCCGCTGCTTTTTGACATATTCATAAATGACCTGGAAAGTGGAATAACGAATGAGGTTATCAAATTTGCAGATGACACAAAACTATTTAAAGTTGTTAAAACCCAAGATGATTGTGGAAAATTGCAAGAGGATCTTGATAAATTGGAAGACTGGGCATCAAAATGGCAGATGAAATTTAATGTGGACAAGTGCAAAGTTATGCACCTAGGGAAGAACAACCCAAACTATGGTTACACGATGCAAGGTTCCACATTAGGAACCACCACCCAGGAAAAAGATTTAGGCGTCATTGTGGATAACTTGTTAAAACCCTCGGCCCAGTGTGCAGCGGCGGCCAAGAGAGCAAATAGAATGCTAGGTATCATAAGGAAAGGAATGGAAAGTAAAACAAAAGATATTATAATGCCTCTATATCGTTCCATGGTGAGACTGCACCTTGAATATTGTGTGCAATTCTGGTCGCCGTATCTTAAAAAGGATATAGCGATTTTAGAAAAGGTTCAGAGAAGAGCCACCAAAATGGTAAAGGGGATGGAAGGATACTCCTATGAAGAAAGGCTAAAAAGGTTAGGGCTCTTTTACCTGGAACAGAGACGGCTGAGGTGAGATATGATAGAAGTCTATAAATTAATGAACGGAGTGGAACGGGTAAACATAGATCGATTGTTTACGTTATCAGAATATAGAAAGACTAGGGGACATACAATGAAGCTACAGGGTAAACTATTTAAGACTAATAAAATAAAATATTTTTTCACTCAACGTGTAATCAAACTCTGGAATTTGTTACCGGAGGATGTAGTAAAGGCTGTTAGTGTAGCTGGGTTTAAAAAAGGTTTGGACAAGTTCCTGGAGGAAAGGTCCATGAACCATTATTAAGAAGGGACCCAGGATATCAATGCTTGACCCAGTACAAGCATTTTATTTATTTATTTATTTATTTATTTACATTCTCTTATATACCGCGCTATTTCCCATCAGTGTGGTTTACATGGAACATTTTTACACATTTCAAACTGGTTGATCTGTGTTTACAATTAACAGGTACACGAACTTGGATCGAAACTTGGGTAACTATTTACATCTGTATTATTCGAACTAGATGAGCCTTTTGTTTTGACTAGGTTAGCTAGGTGAGTAGGCACTTGTGGTGCTATCATCAGGATAATGCAGGTTGAAAAGGTAATGTTTCAAAGCCTTCCTAAACTGGGTTATGTTCGTAATTACCCGGATGCAGGGTGGGAGGGTGTTCCAGCATTTCGGTGCACAGAACTTGAAAGCCCTGTTCACTGTTGCCTGGCTGCTCTTGGTCATTGCTTTTGGGGCTACTAGTTTGTTGACCGCAGGAGATCGTATAGATCTGTTAGGGGGGGTTATCTGTACGAGTTCTGTTAGGGATGATGGGGACAGCCCATTTATGACGTTGAAGGTCAGTATCAAGATTTTGAAAGTGATTCTGCCTTTTATGGGGAGCCAATGGAGCTGTTTCAGGATAGGTGTCATGTGTTCACACCTGGATGCCCCATGGAGAACTCTTGCTGCTGAGTTCATTGCAAGCTGTAACGGGTGCAGAGTGGATTGAGGGAGTCCATGGAGTATGGCATTTGCATAGTCGAAATGTAGTATGATCAATGCTTGATACACTGTTGAAGTCTTCCAGTTCCAGAAGGGAGCGTAGGTGTCTGAGTGACCGGATTTTATGGTATACTGCTTTTGCTATATTGCTTATATGTGTCTTCATGTCTAGTCGCTGGTCTAGGGTGACTCCCAGGTATCTGATTGAGGGTTTGGTAAGATGTTCTGAATTCGAGACTTTTATGCAGGGTGGTGTGATGAATTTAGGATTCCTTGTGATGAATAGTACTTCTGTTTTCTTATGTTGTATTCGCAGATTTTGAGATTGAAGCCAGCTGGATACTGCGTTAAAACAGTCAGTCAGTGGGGAAAGGTCGGGGCTCTCAGTTGAGAATGGCATATACAGGAGAACGTCATCGGCATATAACAGACACTTCACATTGAAGGACTGGATGATATCGCAGATAGGTTGCATGTATATGTTAAACATCAGGGCAGAGAGCGAGGATCCTTGCGGGACCCCTTGACTCTGGTGGAAAGGTTCAGATGATGTTTCCCCTGATCTTACATGTTGCCATCTATCCGAGAGATTGCGGAACCTGTGTCTTTTGGGGAAACTGCTAGGTACGAATGACCTAGATTGGCCACTGTTGGAAACAGGATACTGGGCTTGATGGACCTTGGTCTGACCCAGTATGGCATATCTTATGTTCTTTTGTTCTTATAAAAGTCCACATGATGGCAGGCACACATGTACTTTTCTTGTTGCCAGGGTGTAGTCTGGATGAAGCAAGAGCAGAGTCATGAATTGCACATATAGATTATTGAAATATGTATGTAAATTAAGGTATTTTATATTCTCTGTACAGACATTTAAACCTGCTCTCGAGGTCTGTGTCTGCAATATAAGTGCTCTATAAAATAGACACAAAATAGGTGTTTTTCAATCCACTTAACCTAGGCGCTCTGTTATAAAATTACCCTCCAACTATATGGATTCAAATTGGGGCTGTGTATGGTGTGATCTATCCAGCTAAAGGCACATTTTAGATAAGCCTTTTATGTGCCCGCTGGGACGTACAAGTCAAAATGTCCGAAATTCCGTAGGAGGGTCAGTAGAGAAGGTGGACACAAGTAAGTGCATTCTGAAATTGACATATCCCCATCCCAAAAGATAATCTTCTCCATTAATGTCCCAGAAAACAGGGCCATACAGAATAAAGCTCCAGACATGTGCAGGGAGATGGGCGATTTCAGAAACATGCATATGTAACATACAGATGTGGCAGGACTCAGCAAAATAGACATGTCAATGCCAGTATTTCAGAACCTGTACACGGATATGCTGCCATTACAGGTGCAGAGCCCTCGATATTTACCTGTTTTACTTTTTTGAGAGGAAGAAAAGTATTGAGGAATTGAGAGGGTCATCTCTACTGTTCAGAGCTGGCCATTTGAGCACTTTTGCCATGCCTATTCGTGTAAGGAGGTCTAAATATGGACTTGTCTGCTGGTGGATTTACATGTGCGGCACCACTGTGAAATCAAGTATGCATGTGGATCTTTTTTGGATGCCTCTGCCACGACTCCGGGTAAACTGGATGTGGTTGAGGCAGACATTCAAATTTGATCCTTTCTAAAATGGCTTTTGGGATGTATGCCAAAAAAGAAGAGCATCTCTACCTCTGCTACCAGAGGCTCAGGCACATCAGTATAGCTGCCTGTGCAGCAAACGCCACCCTCTTCCAACATTTTGAGACCTGTACCCCACTGAAGAGGGGAACCCCTTTGCTTTTCTCCCTTTCCAGGAGTCTTCCCAAGGCACTGGTGTGCTGATGTCTCCAACATCTCCTCAGAAAGCAGTGAGACATCATCCAGCACACCATCATGCCAATATATACAGGGTCAGGGACAGAGGGCAGGAGGTAAGAGGCTGAGGATCAGGGGACTGGAAGAGGATACAGGAAGAAATGACACCCTCGTCGTGTGTGCACCCTTGATGGGGAGAAAAAGGGGACTGGTTCTGTGCGGGGATGAGATAGGTAAGGGAGTGAGTTGAGTGGGATGGGGTGATGGGTAGTGGGAGTAGTGGGGGTGTTGCACAGCACCACGACGGGAGTCAGCAGGCACCTCCTCAGAGGATAACCTCTGTCCTCTGTGTGGGGGGGAAGGAGAGTAGACACATGTTAGGATATTGCAGCAGGGTGTTTCATGTGTTGGGTAGGCACTGTAACAATGGGCTTTGTTTGCCAAGTGTTGCAGCTACCATTGATCACTGTGATCTCCTAGCATGCACATGTTTAGGTGATGGAATGGACTGGTACAGAGCTTACTTAGCAACCATTCACTGGTGATTTGACTGCTCTCAAATCTCTCATAATGCCAGAGTGGATCAGAATATATGAGTCCTGGGAGGAACCTGGAAACCTTCAGAAAACATCACTTATCCCCCCTATGTGTTGCAAAACACCTGCATGTCGAGTGATGTCTTCCTATTGTGGTAAGTGGCCTCTCTCCCTTATGGAGACCTAATGACCAGATATGTGCAATCAATGATCCTCCTTACCGAAGGAAATCTGGCCACCTCATGGAATTGGATCATAGTTTGCTGTCTCTGTTGTATGATCTGAAGGAAGACCACATGTTTTGCAGTGTGGGTTACAAAGGCCCTTTGGAACAGAGAGATGCAATGTGATATGGCTGAATAGCTGAGACCTGCAGTGGCAGCCAAAACAGACTGGAAATTGCCACTGGCTTGGAAGGCGAGGACCGTGGTAATCTTGAGGTGGATTGGCATGGGCTGGCCCCTCTGTGTGGTGGAGCGGAGGAGCAGCTTTAGCTCCTGGTAAAGATGGTAGATGGCTGTCTTATCAAAGCAGAACCTAGTGAGGCAATGCTCATCCATGAAATCCAGGAATTGGACCCAGGGCCTGTAGGCCTTCTGATATGGGTGTCTCCTAGTGGTTCTCCTGTGCTCCCTGTGGGCCTCATGCAACATGGTGAGTGCAAACCATGTGTTCATATCATCCATGGCTCCTGCCTCCCTCCACCAACACCTGGTGCTACCTTCACCAACACCCAGTGATTCCCATCACCAACACCCACAGCACTGCGCATGTACCTCCACAACACATACACACTCACAGAGCAGGGAACCCACAGAGATACAGAGGTTGTAGACACACACTGACAGCAGGCACCAAGCAACTGGACAACAGGAAGATGGACACACCAAAGGCCAGGAGACAAGGAGTATGGAATTGGCACAGTTGGGAGGAAGAACGGATCAAGGAGTGGGAGAATTGAGGGGTCTAGAAAGGGGAGGAGGATAGATTTGAGAAAGGCACATGATAGACTGCAGGGAAATAAACAGTAATTCAAAAGATACCTATACGCAGCATCATTGACCATTCTGACTTCAGAACAGTAGCTCAGGCACTCATCATTCCCCACCTTGACTACTGTAATGCCATCCTTCAGGGTCTACCGAAAAAAACACTAAACATCTTACAAATGGCACAAAATGTTTTCAGCCAGGATCATCATGAACAAGAGCCTAGTAGATCACATTACACCAGTCTTGATTGAGCTACACTGGCTACCCATCCCGGCACGAATAATATACAAAGTGCTAATAACAACATTCAAAATCATCCACATAGTATCCCCCTCATTCCTTTCTAGCCTCATCACCACTCAACCTCTCAACAGAAGCAGACGGACCACGGAAAAGGTTCAGAGAAGAGCCACCAAAATGGTAAAGGGGATGGAAGGATACTCCTATGAAGAAAGGCTAAAAAGGTTAGGGCTCTTTAACCTGGAAAAGAGACGGCTGAGGGGAGATATGATAGAAGTCTATAAATTAATGAGCGGAGTGGAACGGGTAAACGTAGATCGATTGTTTACCTTATCAGAATATAGAAAGACTAGGGGACATGCAATGAAGCTACAGGGTAAACTATTTAAGACTAATAAAAGAAAATATTTTTTCACTCAACGTGTAATCAAACTCTGGAATTTGTTACCGGAGGATGTAGTAAAGGCTGTTAGTGTAGCTGGGTTTAAAAAAGGTTTGGACAAGTTCCTGGAGGAAAGGTCCATAAGCCATTATTAAGAAGGGACCCAGGATACAAGCATTGTGGAACCTGTGTCCCTTGGGGAAACTGCTAGGTACATATGACCTAGATTGGCCACTGTTGGAAACAGAATACTGGGCTTGATGGACCTTGGTCTGACCCAGTATGGCATATCTTATGTTCTTATGTTCTTATGAACCTGAACACCCTCTGCATACCAAGCAGCATAAGAGCAGTCAACGTACGGACAAGCAATCGGGCTTTCACTTACTCGGCTCCCATGCTCTGGAACCATCTGCCTCATGAGATACGCCAGATCAACAACCTAAAGGACTTCAGTAAAAAGCTTAAGACCCATCTTTTCCAATCCCATTACGGCATCACCTAGACAGATCATTGATGCAGTTATGTATATATGTGAATATGTGAATATCTGACCCCTCCTTGAGACCCCTAACTGTGTGCTGTGCTGTGCTTTCCCTTTCGAATCAATAGTAAATTTCTGTCATGATTTGTCAATTTCACGCCTGTAATCAAGCCGCTACTGATCACTGGAAGTAGCGGCATACAAATGTATGCTAAATAAATAAAATAAATACCTACATGAACACAAATGGCAGTAAATTTAAAAACTCGCAGGCCAAGCTCCTCCAGTCACCAATGCCACAAGCAGTCCCAAAAGACAATAAAGTCCCATGCATATTCATGATTTATAGCAGGAGTAGATTGGCCTATTCAAAAAATCTGTCCAGCCTCAGAATGCCTCCTGTGGAAATGTGCAAAGATCAATGTGCCCAGTACAGAAACGTGCATCTTGCAGCCTTCCAGAAACTGCTTTCTAGATGAGGGCACAGCTTCCACATTTTACTGGTGCTGCAATTACTACGACTGCAACTACTACTTACCAAGGATGTGGTAGAAAACTACAGGCTGGTTAGTTTAACTTCGGTGGTGAGTAAATTATTGGAAACGCTGCTGAAAGAGAAAATAGTGAGGTTTCTGGAGTCCAGCAGATTACAGGATCCAAGGCAGCATGGATTCACCAGAGGCAGGTCTTGTCAGACAAATCTGATTGATTTCTTTGACTGGGTGACCAGGGAGTTGGACCGATGGAGAGCCCTAGATGTGGTGTATTTAGATTTCAGTAAAGCCTTTGACACTTCCTCACAGGCGACTTATAAACAAACTGAGCACCCTAGGGATGGACCCTAAAGTTACTGCTTGGGTTAGAAATTGGTTGGGTGGGAGGCGACAAAGAGTACAAGTAAATGGAGCTCACTCTGAGGAGAAGGATGTTATCAGTGGTGTGCCCCAGGGATCTGTTCTTGGTCCGATTCTTTTTAACTTCTTTGTTAGTGATATAGCGGAAGGGCTTTCAGGTAAGGTTTGCCTCTTTGCGGATGATACCAAAATCTGCAATAGAGTAGACACCCAGGAAGGGGTAGATAACATGAGGAGGGATCTAGCTAAGCTTGAAGAATGGTCTAGAATTTGGCAGCTGGGATTTAATGGTAAAAAATGTAAGGTCATGCATTTGGGTTGCAGCAATCCAAGGGAGCAATATAGTATAGGGGGTGAAGTACTTTTGTCCACTAAAGAAGAGCGGGAAATAGGCGTGGTTGTGTCTGATGATCTTAAAGTAGCTAAACAGTTAAAAAAGGCGACGGCAAAAGCTAGAAGAATGCTTGGGTGCATACGGAGAGGAATGGCTAGCAGAAAAAAGGAGGTGATAATGCCTCTGTATAAGTCTTTGTTGCGACCTCATTTGGAGTATAGTGTGCAATTTTGGAGACCGCATCTTCAAAAGGATGTGAACAGGATGGAGTCAGTGCAGAGGGTGGCTACTAAAATGATTAGTGGTCTTCATTATAAAGCATATGAGGACAGACTGAAGGATCTTAATATGTACACCTTAGAGGAAAGGCGGGATAGAGGTGATATGATTGAGATGTTTAAATACCTCCGTGGCATAAATGTTCAGGGAGAGAGCCTCTTTCAATTGAAAGCAAGTTCTGCTACGAGGGGACATGGGATGACGGTGAAGGGAGATAGATTCAGGAGTGATATGCAGAAATATTTCTTTACGGAAAGAGTAGTGGATCTGTGGAATAGTCTCCCAGTGGAGGTGGTAGAGATGAGGACAGTAACTGAATTCAAAAAAGCATGGGACAAACACAGAGGATCTCTAAAGGTAAAAAGGGGACTGTTGTAGTTGTTATGGAAGGACAGACTAGATAGGCCATGTGGTCTTTTTCTGTCGTCATATTTCTATGTTTCTATTTGCATAGCACTACAAGGTATAAACAATGCTGCACACAAATATGTGAGAGACAATTCCTTCTTGAACGAGCTTGTGATCTATGCAAGACTGACAAATGCGATAAACAGGGTACCAGGGTAATAAAGGGGAAATGGTTATAACGCCATTTGGGTGGTAAACAGAAGAATAAGGGGGGGAGGGGGTCAGGATCCAAAAACAGTCTTGAAGAAGTGGATTTTTCGTAGGCATGTGCAGACCAAAACGTTTTTTGTTTCATTTTAATTTTTTCATTTTTTATCTTCGTATCATTTTTTTCCAATAGTGAGCACAGTTTATACTATTATGCAATAGCATGTACAGTATGCACATGTGTGAATCGTGCATGCTTTTGCTGCTTTCATTTCACAATGAAAACATATCCCTAGATTTTTAGCCTAAATTTGAATAGCACCAGAGAGGAGAGAGACAGACAATTAACATGGATAGAACGTAACATACGTGACGGAGCATGAAGAATGATGCAGGATGAAGGATAGGGAGGTAAGCCCAAGTATAAGATCTTGTGAACCAGGGTGAGGATCTTGTACTGGATACAATGCTGAATGGGTAATGAATGGAAATGAATATGCAGGGGGTAAACATGATCAAATTTGGCGGCATGAGCTAATATTCTGACAGCTGTGTTCTAGACTGTTTGCAAATGTTTAAGCTGATAACTGGGACACGGGCATAAATCACATTGCAGTAGTCTAGGCATAATAAGTCTAGATACTTCCCGCCTTGACTACTACAACCTCCTTCTTGTTGGTCTCCCTCTGAGTCATCTCTCCCCCTTCAATCTATTCAGAACTCTGCTGCACAACTAATCTTTCACCATCCTTGATATACTCATATAATCCCTCTTTTCAAGTCCCTTCATTGGCTTCCTTTCCAATTCAAACTCCTTCTTTTGACATTCAAATGCATTCGTTCTTATGCTCCTCACTATCTTTCCTCTCTCCTCTCCTCCTACACCCCTCCTTGTGAACTCCACTCTTCTACTGGCTTGCTTCTTTCTTTGCCCTTTTCTTCCACTGCTAACTCCAGACTTCATCTTGCTGCTCCTTATACCTTGAACAAACTTCCTGAATCAGTACATCAGGCTTCATCTCTGCCCCTTTTCAAATCTATGCTAAAGGCTCACCTCTTTGAGGCTGCTTTTGGCTCCTGATCCCTTAGTCCCTTGTGTCTCCTTACCCTTCCCTAGTCGATCCTTATTCCTATCTTTTGTCTTGTCTGTCTTGATTAGATTGTAAGCTCTGATGAGTAGCTACTGTCTCAATCTGTGTTTGTACAGTGTTTTGTACGCCTTGTAGCACTTCATAAATGTTTAATAATAGTTGTGGTAGTAATGAAAAAAGGAGTGTAGTTAGAATGGGAATGGAAAGGAGGGGATGAATAGAATATGATTTGACAGAGGTTGTAGAAAGAGCACTTCACCACAAGACCAATGTGATCACGGAAGGTAAGTGTACTATCAAGTAAGACTCCCAAGTAAGTAAAAGAAGGTGACAGGGAGATAGGTGTACCATTTGGTAAAACAGCAAGGGATGGGACTGCAGAGGAGCCAGTTAGCCAGGTGGCTGAGGTTTTTGAAGTATAGAGTTTCAGATGATTATGATCTAACCAAAGGGTAACATCAGAAAGACAGTTATTTAAGGCAGAGAGATCAGGGGCTGTTGGGTGAGTATGGAAGAGTAGTAGAATATCAACTGTGTAGTAGTATGCAGAGATATTGAACTGTTAGATTATAGTAGCTAATGAGGCCAGGAAGATGTTAAAAAGAAGATGAGTGAAGACCAAACCCTGGGGTACACCACAAGCAAAAGGAAAGTTTATAGAAGCGGAAGTACGAAAATGAACAGAGTAGGAGCGTTCCGACATGAAAGAGTGAAACTATTGAAGCACAATGCCATTAAGAGCAATGCTTTGCAGCCTAGAAAATAAGATGGAATGGTCAACCAGATCAAAAGTGGTAGAAAGATCAAGGGAAACAGCTAAGGAGACATTACCTTTATCAATGGCTGCATGGGCATTCTATTTGTTTTCTTGGCTGTTGCTGCATGAGGTTTCAACATATTATCCACGATGATAACTAGATCCTTTCCTGTGTGGTGGTTCTTAATATGGAACCTCGTATCGTGAAACTGTAGTTTGGGTTGTTCTTCCCTAAGTGCATAGCTTTGCACTTGTCCACAGTAAATGTCATCTGCCATTTGAATACCCAGTCTCTCAATTTATCAAGGCCCTCTAGCAATTTTTTACAGTTCTCTTGTGTTTTAACAACTTTGAATATTCTGATATCATCTGCAAAGTTGATCATCTCACTTGTTATTCCCATTTCCAGATGATTTATAATATGTTAAAGAGCAGTGGGCCCAGCACAGATCCCTGGGGTATTCCACTATTACCTTTCTCCATTGAGAAAATTGGCCATTTAGCCCTACTCTATGCTTTCTCTCTTTTAACCAATTCCTAATCCACAATAGTACATTGCCTCCTATTCCATAGCTTTTTAATTTCCCCAAGAGTCTATCATGAGGAACTTTGTCAAAGGCTTTCTGAATATTGAGATACACTATATCAACTGGCTCGCCTTTATCTATCTCTTTATTCACACCTTCAAAAAAATATAAGATTAGTGAGGCAAAACTTTCCTTGGCTAAATCCATGTTGGATTTCTCCCATTAACCCATGACTATCAACATGTTTAGTAATTTTGTTTTTTATAATGGTTCTACCATTTTGTCTGGTACTGATGTTAGACTCACTGGTCTGTAGTTTCCCAGATTACCCCTGGAACCCTTTTTAAAAATTGACATCACATTGGCAACTCTCCAATCTTCAGTTACTACAGATGATTTTAATGATAGATCACAGATTATTAATAGTAGTTCTACAATCTCAAATTTCAGTTCTTTCAGCATCCTGGGATGTATGCCATCCAGTCCAGGTGATTTGCTGCTCTTTAGTTTATCAATTAGTTGTACTACATCTTCTTGATTTATCGAGATTTGTTTCAATTCCTCTGATACATCACCTTTAAATATCATTTCTAACATAGGTAAGTTTCTTATATCTTCTTCAGTAAAAACTGAATTCATTCAGTCTCCCTGATATGGCCTTGTCTTCTCTCAGTGCACCTTATAATCCTCAATCATCTAATGGTCCAACTGACTTCCTCACATGTGTTTTGCTATGAATATGCTTGACAAAGCTTTTATTATGCACTTTTTCTTCCACAGCAAGCTTCTTTTCAAATTTTTCTTTGCCTGCTTTATCAATGCCATGCATTTAACTTGCCAGTACTTATGATTTTTCCTGTTTTTGTCATTTTGCTCTTTTTTCCATTTTCTGAAAGATTATCTCTTAGCTATTACAGCCTCTTTGACCTCACCTTTAAGCCATGCTGGCTGTCATTTGGCCTTTCTTCCACCTTTTTTAAAGCATGCCATGCATCTGGTCTGGGCTTCCAAGATAGTATTTCTAAATATCACCCAGGCATGCTGTAAAATTTTAACATTTGTAGTTGCTCCTTTTAGTTTTTTCTTAATTATTTCCTCATTTTATTATAGTCTCCTATTTGAAAGTTGAATGCTAGCACAGTCAATTTTCTTACTATCCTCCCTCATTTATTAAATCAAATGTGATCATCTTATGATTGCTATTGCTAAGCAGCCCCAAGACAGTTCCTCTTGCACTAGATCTTGCATTTCACTGAGGACTAGGTCTAAAATGAATGTACTTGTAGGTCAGTAGAAGTTTGAATTGGATGTGAAAACAGATAGGGAGCCAATGAAATGACTTGAAAAGAGGAGTTATATAAGTGTAATGACACTGGCAGAGGATTAGCCATATGGTTGAATTTTAATGGATTGAAGGGGAGAGAGATGATTCAGAAGGAGACCAACAAAGAACAAGTTGCAATAGTCTAATAGAGAGGTGACTAAAGTTGTAAAGGTGTTAGTGATTTGTTCAGATAGGAAGGGATGGATTTTGCTGATGTTATAGAGGATTTAGCTATCTATAGAAGGTATGCAGAAAAAGAGAAAGAGGAGTCAAAGGTGACCTCAAGATCATGAACTGAGGAAACAGAGAGGATGATAATGTTATCCACAGAAAGAGAAAAAGGTGTAAGGGGGAGGTGACTTTACAGGGAAAGATAAGGAACTTCATCTTGGCTATGTTCAGTTTCAGATGATGGCGTGACATCCAGACACCAGTCTTGGACAAGAGAACTGAGATACGGGCCTAGATTCCTGGAAATATTTCAGATGCAGAGAGGTAAATCTAGAGAGAGTCATCAGAATAAAGATGGTACTGAAAACCATGGGAGGAGATCAAGGCACCAAGGCAATGAGCATAGAGAAAAAAAGAGGGCCCAAGATAGAGCGTTGAGGTACATTGACTGAAAGCAGGATAGCGGTAGAGGAAGATCTGTCAGAACATACACTAAAGGTGCAATAGGAGAGACAAAAAGAAAATCAAGACAGAACAGAGCCCCTAATTCCAAATGAAAACAGAGTTTCAGGGAGAAGTTGGTGATGAACTTTGTCAAAAGCAGCAAATAGGTCAAGAAGGATGAGGATCGAGTAAAGGCCCTTGGATTTGGCTAGGAACAGGTCAATGGAGACTTTGGCAAGGGTTGTTTCTGTAGAATGTAGAGGATAAAAGCCAGATTGCAATAGATCCAGAATGGCCTGAGAGGAAAAAATGTCCAGATAGCAGTGGTGAACCATATATTTGAGTCATTTGGATTCAAAAGAAAAGAAGGAGATGGGACAATAATTGGAAGGGCAGGTAAGGTCTAGTAAAGAATTTTTGAGGAGAGGTGTAACCACAGAATAATTGAAGATTATAAGAACAGTTCCAGTGAGAGGCAATAGACTGAGGACATGACAGAAGGAAGAGGTGACTGGGAATGAAAGAGCTTAGTAGATGAATGGGAATGGAATCAGAGGAGCAGGTAATGGGTTTAGAGGAGGAAAGATGTGCAATTTCCTCCTCAGTGATTTCAGAAAAAGAAGAAAGGGTGATAAAGAGTGAAGAAAGGATTTGAGAATGAAGAGGGGGAAACATAGAAACATGTCAGCAGAAAAAAGACCATATGGCCTATCTAGTCTGCCCTTCCATATCAAATACTATAGTGCCTTTTTCCACTTTAGAGATCTTCTGTGTTTTGTCCCATGTTTTCTTCAATTCAGATACTGTCCTCATCTCTACTACCTCCACTGGGAGACTATTCCATGGATCTACCACTCTTTCCATGAAGAAATATTTCTGCATATTACTCCTGAGTCTATCCCCTTTCACCCTCATCCTATGCCCCTCATTGCAAAGATTACTATCAATCAAAAGAGGCTGTCCTCTTTATGCCATGGAGGTATTTAAATGTCTCTATCATATCTCCTCCATCCCACCTTTCCTCTAACGTATACATATTAAGATCTTTACATCTGTCCCATATGGTTTATAATGAAGACCACTGACCATTTTAGTAGCCACCCTCTGCACCAACTCTTTCCTGTTTATATCCTTTAGAAAGTGTAGTTTCTAGAATTGCACATAATACTCCAATGAGGTCAAACCAGAGACTTATACAGTGACACTATCACCTCCTTTTTTCTGCTGACCATTCCTCTCCCTAAGCACCCAAGCATCCTTCTGGCTTTCACTGTCACTTTTTCAACCTCTTTAGCCACTTTAAGATCATCAGAAAAAATCACTCCCAGGTCCCACTCTTCTTTTGTGGACAGAAGTACTTTACCCCCTACACTGGAATTTTGCAGCCTAAATGCATGATCTTGCATTTTTAGCATTAAATCTCAGCTGCCAAATTCTTGACCATTTTTCAAGCTTGGTGAGATCCCTCCTCATGTTATCTACTCCTTCCTGGGTGTCTACTCTATTTTGGTATCATTTGCAAACAGGCAAACTTTACCTGACAGACCTTCCGCAATATCACTAACAAAGATGTTAAAAAGAATCGGACCAAGGGCAGATCCCTGGGGCACACCACTGGAAACATCCTTCTCCTCAGAGTGAGCTCCATTTGCCTGTATACTTTGCTGCCTCCCATGCAACCCATTTTTAACCCAGTCAGTAACTTTAGGGTCCATTCCTAAGGTGCTCAATTTATTTATAAGTTGTCTTTGCAGAATGGTGTCAAAGACTTTACTGAAATCCAAGTACACCACATCTAGGGCTCTCCCTTGGTCCAACTCTCCGGTCATCCAGTCAAAGAAATCAATCAGATTTGTCTGACAAGGCCTACCTCTGGTAATGCCAGGCTGCCTTGGATCCTGCAATCCACTGGACTCCAGAAACCTCACTATCCTCTGTTTTAGCAGCATTTCCATTAATTTGCTCACTGCAGAGATCAGACCAACCAGCCTGTAGTTCTCAACTCATCCTTACTTCTGCTTTTGTGTAAAGGGATCACATTTGCCTTTCTCTAGTCCTCTGAGACCACTCCTCATCCTAACAAAGCATTGAAAAGGTCAGTCACTGGAGCCGCTACAATGTCTCCAAGTTCGTTCAATATTCTTGGATGTATCCCATCCAGCCCCATTGCTTTGTCTACTTTTAGTTTAGCTAGTTCCTCATGAACACAGTCTTCTGAAAATTGTTCAAGATCCCCTTCAGTTCTGCTCCTAGTTGTGGGTATTCTCTGAGGTACTGCTCCTGGCCCTTCATCCATGAACACAGAACAAAAATAGGAGGAGATAGAGGTGGCACTGTGGAGAACTCAAGGCTAATCCTGTCTTGTCATGGAAGTAGTTAGCTAAAGTTTAGACAGAAAGTGAAGGAGAAGCCGGCTGGAAGAACTTTGTGGAAAGAGTTGAGTGTTGCAAAGAGATGGCAAGGGTCAGCAACAAGAGTTTGTCATATGGGCACAGTACTATTGTTAGGCAAGTGCTAAGGTAAACTAGAAAGAGGTTAGCATGAATCTGAAATATAGGAAGTCAGCACGGGTACTGGATTTAAGTTAAAAGCGCTCAGCAGAGTGAGCACAGGTACATAGGTAGTCTATTTTAGAGGTCAGCAAAGGCTAAGGTACAGTAGACCTTATAGGGCATGGAATGGGAGGAGCAAGAACATCCAAAGTGGAGGAGAGTAGTGTTAGACGAAGAGACTGCCTCATCAGCAGATATATAGTGGAAAAGAGAGGAGATGAGATGGCAATGGAGAGAGGAGAGGGGTCAATAGCATGAAGATTCCTAAAGATGTTAGTGGAGATTGGATGAGACTTGGGGGGGGGGGGAGAGGGGTGATATTTAAGAGTGAAAGTTAGCAGATTATAGCCAAATAGGGAAAGAACTGAGGTGCTGAAGTTTGAGGGCAAGCAGTTGGAGAGAAAGACAAGGTTGAGGCAGTGGCCATTCTGGTGAGTAGGGGCAGTAGAATGCAGCCAGAGGTTGAAGGAGGAGGTTAAGGCAAGGAAATTTGAGGCATAAGGATCAGAGGAGTCATCAATGCGAATGTTAAAATCCCCATGAATAAGAGAAGTTCAAGATAAGTCTAGAAAGATGGAAAGCCAGGGGTCAAAGTCAGTGAGAAAGGAAGAAGTGAACATTAAATGCATTCAGGTTTAAAACATGAATAAATGCAAGGGTTTGATTGTTTGGTTGTTGTTGAACAAATGCAAGGGTTTGGTTGTTGTTGTTGTTGTTAAGTGCCGTCGGGTTTGGTTAGGATCTCCTTTATTTTTGTCAATTGTGTTTAATTAAACCAAGCAACAGGAGAAGGGGGTCTTCCACAGAAAAGTTCAGTAGGAGGTAGCGGAAGCCAAGAACCACGGCCAAACACAGTAGGGTATCCAAAAAACTTTAATTGTAGACCCAATTAAAAAGTGTTTAATTATACAGCTGATTTTAGAGAAACCTGACTGAGCTATAGAAATGCTACTGAAATTTCATATTATTTACACAATTTTCTGGGATTTATAGTCTTTGTTACTAGGTCCATCTCTGACTTATTGCTGTTATGGTTTGACTTCATGTAAGTGTTGATTGGTGTCTGTCATTTGTATTTTTGTGCTATTGCTACTATAGCAATGAAACTGCACATTGTGGGGTCATTTTATAAGGGAGTCACGTAAACATAAGCACTATGTACATATGCATGTCACTATTTTCAAGAATTTAGAATATGTGATCGAGGACGTATACACATACTATATCTGGTCGCTAGTTCGAAGTTCACAGGTAAGGCCAATCATCTTCAGCATGGGCATGTACAGGGACGGAGTTTGGGTGGAGCACAAATTTACATGCATATGTTATAAAATAGTTTAACTTGTATGTGTTCCTATAATATCTAGGTGCCATAGGGCAGGCGTAAATGCTTGTGGCTAGATTGATGCTCATTTGCACAGCACCTATACCCCTATTTTATAAAGTATGTGCATATTTCACTTTACATATAGCTCTGAAATACGCATGTCCTAACATATTAACTCCATGGGAGTTTATAACCTTATCCTCTGTATATTTAAGATAAATATCTTGTAGATTATTTTGAGAGAATCTAAGAAAAGAAGGGAGAGAAAATGAATAAAAGAAATGAAATCAAAAACAAAATTGAAAAGGTTTTTTTAAAAATCGAAAAAGACACAAATTTCATATAGTGACAGTTCCTTTTGCTGGTGCCTCAGTAGAGATTCAAATTCTTTGTTGCTTTTAGTTCTACAGTGGTAGGTTTAGAAGAGACATCCACACACAAACTTGAATACAAAGGTACATAGCAAAGAGAATGCCGAGATCCTTCTGAAAGCAGTTAACAGGGATGATTCTGTCATTAGGCAGGATGAGGCGGAAAAATTTTGGGGATGGCAAAAAGTGCCCCTAAATATCCCCATGGTGTCTTCTTCCTTTCTACCTGCCCTCCGTGGCAGTGTTTCCCCCTCCTCAAGCCACTACTTACCTTGAGGTCTGTGGCAGCAACAATAAGCTAAGCCCTTAGTGTGGGGCCCTGTTGGTCCTCTGATGCATACTTTTGCATCAGAGGGGTACAGGACTATCAGGTTCTTGGAATCAAGTGAGACCCCACACTTAGGGTTTAGCTCTTGCTGCTTCCATCACAGACCTCAGGAGAAATGGTGTTTGTGGTGCTAGCTGGAGAGACTGAGGGGAGGTGATGGAGGCCAAGGGGGATGGGGGAGCAGAAGAACATAAGCAGACAGAAAGGGATGCTGAACAAGGGAGGAGGCCTTATAGAGATGAAGGGAGCTGCTGGACAAGGGAGGAGGCCTTATAGAGATGGAGGGGTAATGCTGGAATGGAGAAACCATAGGAAGATGGGGATGCTGGATCTGGGGATGTAGCTTAGGGAGACAGAGGGGATGATGGACATGGAAGGGGCCATAGGAAGAAGGAGGAGGTTGCTGAACATGGTGGTAATAGGGTGAGATGATGGACATGGGAGAGTCTCAATGCGTGGATGAGACAATGGTGCAAGGATGCAAGGATGAGGGTTTTGGATTTGTTAGGAACTGGGGAACATTCTGGGGAAAGGGGGGGCTCTTCCGAAGGGATGGGCTTCACCTTAATCAGGATGGGACCAGACTGCTGGCATTAACCTTTAAAAAGGAGATAGAGAAGCTTTTAAACTAGAAATTAGGGGAAAGCCGACAGTCACCCAGGAGCGCATGGTTCGGACGAAGGTATCCTTGAAGGATACTACCAAAAGCAATGAGGTTCCAAAAGGGAGTATAGTAGCCGAAATGCCCTTGAGTAAGGAGCAGACAGAGAATAAAGATTCCAAATTACCCATGCCTACCAATAGCCAGATTAATATGAATAAAATACAGTCTCTAAAATGCTTGTATGCCAATGCTAGAAGTCTAAACAATAAGATGGGAGAGTTAGAATATATGGCACTAAATGAGAGGTTAGATATGATTGCACTCTCAGAGACATGGTGGAAGGAGGATAACCAGTGGGACACTGTGATACCTGGATACAAACTATATCGTAATGATAGAGCTGATCAAATTGGTGGAGGGGTTGCGCTCTATGTTAGAGAGGGCATTGAGTCAGAAAGGATTAAAGTTTTGCAGGGAACAAAATTTGCTGTAGAATCTCTATGGATTGAAATTCCACTTATGAAGGGGAAGGTGATGGCAGTGGGGGTGTACTATCGACCGCCTGGCCAGAATGAACAAATGGATGATGAAATGCTCAAAGAAATCACAGAAGCTAACAAAAGTCACAACAGAGTAGTAATAATGGGTGATTTCAATTACCCCGGTATCGACTGGGTCAGTGTCACGGCAGGACAAACTAAAGAGATAAAGTTTCTAGATGGAATAAATGACTGCTTCTTGGAGCAGCTGGTTCATGAACTGACCAGAGGGGAAGCCATACTGGACCTAGTCCTTAGTGGAACGCCAGATCTGGTGCAAGAAATAAGGGTGTTGGGACCACTTGGCAATAGTGACCATAATATGATCATGTTTGATTTAATTATTGGAGAACAAATAGTAAAGAAATCCACAGTACTACCTTTTAACTTTCAAAAGGGAGACTATGATAGAATGAGGAATATAGTTAGGAAAAAACTAAAAGGAGCGGTTCCAAAGGTTAAAGACTTACAGCAAGCTTGGGCGTTATTTAAAACTACTATCCTCGAAGCCCAGACCAGCTGTATTCCACGCATTAAGAAGAGTGGGAGAAAGTCCAAAAAAACTGCCAGCATGGTTTAAAGGTGAGGTCAGAGAGGCTGTTGCTGCCAAAAAAGCAACCTTCAGGAAATGGAAAAAAGAGCCAAATGATGAAAACTGGAAACAGCACAAGCACTGGCAAGTTAAATGCAAAGCATTGATAAGGCAGGCAAAGCGGGAATTTGAAAAGAAACTTGCTGCAGAAGCAAAAACACGAAATAAAGACTTTTTCAAGTACATTCGTAGCAAAAGGCCTGTGAGAGAGTCAATTGGACCGTTAGATGATAGAGGGGTAAAAGGGGCAGTAAGAGGAGACAAGGCTATAGCGGAGAGACTGAATGAATTCTTTGCTTCGGTCTTTACTGAGGAAGATGTAGGGATGTTACCCAAGACTGAAGTGGTATTTAAAGGTGATACTGCAGAGGAATTGAGAGGAATATCGCTACAACCGGGAAGATATATTACAACTATTTGATAAACTGAATAGTAGCAAATCACCTGGACCGGATGGTATACATCCCAGAGTGTTGAAAGAACTGAAATATGAGATTGCAGACCTGCTATTGGTAATCTGTGAACTTTCATTAAAATCATCTGTAATACCTGAAGATTGGAGGGTCGCCAACGTAACACCAATTTTTAAAAAGGGTTCCAGGGGTGACCCGGGAAATTACAGACCGGTGAGCCTGACGTCAGTACCAGGGAAAATGGTAGAAACCATCATAAAGAACAAAATTACGCAGCATGTAGATAGTCATGGCCTAATGGGAGACAGCCAACATGGCTTTAGACAAGGAAGATCTTGTCTTACAAATCTGATATGTTTTTTTGAAGGTGTGCATAAACAGGTAGACAAAGGTGAGTCGGTTGATATAGTGTATCTGGATTTTCAGAAAGCTTTTGACAAGGTCCCCCATCAGAGACTTTTGGCAAAGCTAAAAAGTCATGGGATAGGAGGCAGTGTACTATTGTGGATCGGGAACTGGTTAAAAGATAGAAAGCAGAGAGTAGGGCTAAATGGCCAATATTCCCAATGGAAAAAGGTGAATAGTGGAGTACCCCAGGGATCTGTACTGGGTCCGCTGCTTTTTGACATATTCATAAATGACCTGGAAAAGGGAATAACGAGTGAGGTTATCAAATTTGCAGATGACACAAAACTGTTTAAAGCTGTTAAAACCCAAGAGGAAAGTGGAAAACTGCAGGAGGACCTGGATAAATTGGAAGACTGGGCATCCAAATGGCAAATGAAATTTAATGTGGACAAGTGCAAAGTCATGCACCTAGGAAAGAACAACCCACACTATAGTTACTCGATGCAAGGCTCCACATTAGAAGCCACCACCCAGGAAAAAGATTTAGGAGTCATCGTGGATAACATGTTAAAACCCTCCACCCAGTGTGCAGCGGCGGCCAAGAAAGCAAACAGAATGCTAGGTATCATAAGGAAAGGGATGGAGAATAAAACAAAGGATATTATAATGCCTCTGTATCGCTCCATGGTACGACCGCACCTTGAATATTGTGTGCAATTCTGGTCACCGTATCTTAAAAAGGACATAGCGTTATTAGAAAAAGTACAGAGAAGAGCCACCAAATTGGTGAAGGGGATGGAAGGCTACTCCTATGAAGAGAGGCTAAAAAGGTTAGGGCTCTTTAGCCTGGAAAAGAGACGGCTGAGGGGAGATATGATAGAGGTCTATAAATTAATGAATGGAGTGGAACGGATAAACGTGGATCAATTGTTTACGCTATCAGAATATAGAAAGACTAGGGGACATGTAATGAAGCTACAGGGTAAACTATTTAAGACAAATAAGAGAAAATATTTTTTCACTCAACGTGTAATCAAACTCTGGAATCTGTTACCGGAGGATGTGGTAAGGGCTGATAGTATAGCTGGGTTTAAAAAAGGTTTGGACAAGTTCCTGGAGGAAAGGTCCATAAACCACTATTAAAAAGGGACCCAGGATATCAATGCTTGACCCAGTACAAGCATTGTGGAACTTGTGTCTTTTGGGGAAACTGCTAGGTACGTATGACCTAGATTGGCCACTGTTGGAAACAGGATACTGGGCTTGATGGACCTCGGTCTGACCCAGTATGGCATGTCTTATGTTCTTATGTTCTTAGAGATAGGGAGAGAGAGAAGGATGCTGGGACTAGGGAGGGATAGGGAGAGAGTGAGAAGATGCCGAGCATGTGGGGATAGGGATTGAGAAGAAATGCTGGACATAGGGGATAGGGACAGAAAGAGAGGAAATGCTGAACATGGGGGTGGGATAGGGAGAGAGAAAGGAGATGCTGGACATGGGGGATAGGGAAAGAAAATGTTGGACATGTTATCGGAAGATAGGAAGAGAAAGAGGAAATGCTAGACCCAGGGGGGGGGGGGGGGTGGAGTCAGAAAAAAAGAGGGAGGCACTAGAAAGGTGGGAAGCAGCAAACACTGGATGGAGGAGACACTGGACAGAGAAGGAGAGAGATGCTGCAAATGGGGGGGGGGGGGTAGAGAAAAAGGGGAGAAATAAAGACTGCAGAAAGAGAGACAGATGGGGAATGGGAAGGCTGCATTAAGGTTTGAAAAATGATAGATGCAGTAAAAAGAGGGAAATTGAGGACTGAATGGTAAGGCAAAGGAGTGAAATATGAGCTGATAGAAAAGTAAATAGAAGAAAGCTGAAAGGAAAAATATCAATGTCAGAGATGTAAGGAAGTGAAGAAGACAGGAGGGGAGAGAAGTAGCAGATGGACTAGAGTAAGCAAAAGCAAGTTAATAGAAGGTCAGTATTAAAAAGACCAGACAACAAAGGTAGAAAAATAATTTTATTTTCAATTTAGTAATTGGAAAATATCAGTCTTTGGAATTTACATGTTCAATCTTTATATTTTGCCGAGTATATGGACATCTACATATCTTTCTATTTTCCTTGTGCTGTATGGCATGCAGAGTATAGTTTCTTGAGGTTTCAGTTTAATTTTGTCTTGTTTCTATTTGTGGTCTCTTATTCTATAGTTGGTGAGGGTCTATGTGTGATCTGCATGTGTGATGGAGGCAGAAGGGGAACAACAGGAGCGAGGAGACCAGCACACCCTCTCAAAATCGGCAGCAGTGTTTCGGCAACTTGTGCCTTCGTCAGGGGGTGTAACTGAAATCCTCCAATACAAACAAACAAACAAACAAATAAATAAAGCAAGTGACATACTAAAAACTATTTTTATAAACAAATAAAATAAACCTTAAACATATATATAATAAAAATGTTTAAGAATATGTGACCAACCATTAAAACGTAACTACAATTGGCACAGAGTACTATAAAAGGAACATAAATACTAAAATACCACACATAGGTTAAAAGAGCACCAAAAGGATGAACAAATACTACCAAAAATGATGGATTATAACTACTAATAACATCAAAGGCCCAACACATGTAGATAAAAAGTAAAGAACTCACTGTCTATTCCTTTACAAACACAAACGTGTACTTGACAAGAAAATCCAATGCGTTTCTAATCTTACTGCAACAGGACAAAAATAAAACCAGTAATGAGGAGCTAACAAAAATATATCAACATTTTTGGTTAAACTCATTCTATAAACAATTATGTGAGGGGAACAGGCCTCAAAGGAAAACACAGGACTCACTGCAGCAAGCGTTTCTAAAACAGCAATGAAGAAACTGAAAGCAATAGGTCCGTGCATTTAAAGGGACTCCTTTTGGCGCCAAACCGGCGGTCCTGAACTCATCCAAACTTCCTCTAATGTTCCGTTATGTAGTCACTTTGAACAGAAATAAATTTTTATTATATATATTTTTATCCACTTTACTAGCCTCAAAGGGTATATATATTTTCAATATAGTGTGCCTTAAATATAATGTTTCTTCTCTCGACTTCAAACCACATCGAATCCTGTGGTCCTAATGGCCACCATATGAGGCATAGTGATGTGGGCAAGACCGGACTGATATGCGGCTTTGATTGGCATCCGAGCCCCAATGTATGAAAGAGTCATGTTCTATTTTTTATTCAATGAAGAGGAAAGAGTCCATGGATTCTGCAAGCCTCCAAGATATTGTACTGAGTAAGTCTATAACGGCCAAATAAAAACCTAATGAAGCAATTGATAAAAAGTGTCCATGACCGACTCATAAATGAAAAGCAGGGATATTGCTCCCACTGATGAATACTAGGTACTTAAAATTGTATTGAGTGTCTCTGTGAATTAAATTATGCCCCCCAAAGGAAGAGGAAGACACAGAAAGTGCAATGAAGGGAAGAAAACATAGTGCAAAAAAAGGAATTAAGAGCACCACCTGAGGTACTAGGGAGACTGTAACAATGTATCTCAAGCCTTTAAATAAAAGATGGATCATTAAAAACGCCCATCTGGCATCCACAGAAAATAACAATTAAGGACAACAAAAGTGAAGAACCAAAAAACAAAAGAAGGGAGGGGGGTAGAAGTACACTGACGTGGCTGTCCATAGTAGGGATACATTCATAAGGGCAATACTTTTGGTTATAAATAATTGAAACCACCATTTTAATGGGCCAACTAGCGATCACAACAGGAAATACACCCAAAGACAGAGGCACAATAAAAACTTGTAAAAATAGCAGCCCAAAAGATTGTACAAAAAACAACAAAAAAGTAATATACCACCTCATAAATTACGTTAAAAAAGGGATCAACCTAAAACACAGGGTTTAAAGGAAACATAAAGTGATAATCATCCAAATAAAACAACTCGGCACAAATAAAGCATGCATAAAATTGCTATAAAAGAGGGGTAAGAGACCACCTATAAAATAAAAGTATAAATTACAGCAAAACATATCATGAAAGGAATACAAATAAAAAATATATGTAGCCTCGAAAAAGCACCTAAAAGACCACCTTAAAAATAATATTACCTTAAGAATAATCTTAAACTAAGAACATGGCACAATTATAGAAAGGGCTATTTGTATAAGAAGCCCATTAATATAAAAAAGAAGAACCCAGTGCCCATTTAAAAAAAAACATATATGATGGGGGAGGGGGAAGGGGAGGAGGGGAAAAGGGGAGAGGAAAGGTGGAAAGGGTGGAGGGAGGGGGGAGAGGAGGGAGGGAGAAAGGGGGAAAGAGGAGTGGGGAGGGAAGGGGAGGAGGGAGGGAGAGAGAGAAAAAGGGGAAGAGGAGGGGATGGGGGGAAGGGAGGAAAGGAAAGCCTTCTTAAAAACCCCCATACTTTAAAAAAAACTGTTAAGAAATTTTTATAAAAAGATGGACCAAAGTGCCCATTTCAAAAATATACCTCTGTTCCATCCTTAAAAGAATGCAGTCCACATCCCCACCTCTCCAGTGTGGATGTACCACCAGAATGACACAAAATTTCAGATCTGAAGTAAATGCTGTTCAGAGATCCATTGTGACACCAGAGGTTTATCCATAAGGGCTCTTTTGATGCAACTTTTGTATTCTATCATTCTGGTCTATTTAGCCCATTTCGTCTGCCAATATATTTCAATTCACAGGGACAGGTTATCTTGTATATAACATATTGGGTCTCACAATTAGAATAATCCATGAGAAAAAAAACTTTTTATTAGTATATGGGTGAAGGAAAAAATCTTTTGTAACCAAACTGTGGGCGCATATCGAGCAACGTCTACACTTGTAGTGTCCTCTTATTTTAGGCCTAATCTTTTGTACTGAAAGTGCCGATGATATTGGCCAAGTTGGTGTTACATTTGTGTGCAACCGTAACCATAGTTTTATTGAAAGTAGGAATAGTAGAAAGAATATGCCATTCCTCCTTCAATATTTTTGTGATCTCATGCAAACTCACACCAACTTACCATCTGGTGGTTCTTTGACTCTTGTAACAATTGTGATCTATTAGTGCTCTTAGCTCTCTTATATGCCTTTTTTATACATGAATCCGGATAACCCCTATCTTTAAACTTAATTTTTATATCCAATGCATGCTTTTCAAATTCAGCAGCCTTAGAGCAAATTCTTTTATCCCTGAAGAATTGTGAAACTGGAAGATTGCATTTTAAGGAGCGATTATGAAAACTATTAAAATGTAAGAGTTGATTCCTATCTGTAGGCATTCAGTAAAGATCCATAATGAAACCCTCAATGTCTTTTTTGATTAAAATATCTAGGTATGCCACCTCTTGTGTACCACTTGTGGCCTCAAAATGTATATTGTGGTCTAGCTGGTTAAGCCATGATAAAAACTCTTGTAATCAGTCGAGATCCCCTTCCCATATTAAAAGAACATCATTGATGTTTTACTTCCAAAGTTTTAAATTGGAGGCAAATGGATGACATCTCAAAAAAGGTTTTTTTAAAATAGGCCACATATAAATTTGCCATGTCAGGTGCCATGGACGAACCCATGGCCACCCTCTTTATTTGTTTGTAATGTAAACCTCAAAAACAGAAAAAAATTTCTGTCAATGCCAAATGGTCAATTTGAACCAAAACCCACGTAGGAATCTGCCATGGTGTTGCCCTCCTTAACACAACATCTTCAATAATGTTTAGAGCAGCTTGCTGAGAAACATTCATATACAGGGTGGCTCAAAAAAAGTGAGAACATCTCGTAGAATATAAGTTATTTAAAAATTCAAAAAGACAGATGTAAACGATTGACAAATTTTAAAAAAAAGATGGCGACCAGAAATTGTCGAAATAAAGACGTTATATAGCTAAAAAAGGTAAATAAGTAAACTATTTAAGCTTTTAATTTACGAGATGTTCTCGCTTTTTTTGGGCCACCCTGTATAATGATGCCACATCAAGTGTGGCAAGCACTAAGTCCATATGAAAATCTGGAAAGCTGTCCAAGACCTTAATCACATGTGATGTATTCTTGATGTACGAGGGTACCTGACTTAAAAATGGATGAAGAAACACGTCAAAGAATTTAGAAACCGGCTCAAACAATGAGCCTAATGGTGGTGGAAATAATTGGGCTCCCTGATGGCCTCTCCAAAGATTTGTATTCTTTTGGAAGCATATAGATCATAGGCATAACAGGGTGCTCTACATTTAAGAATTCAAATGCTTTTTAAGTAAGAAAAACAATTTCAAGTCCAGACTGGTAATAGCTATCTAAACTTCTCTTGAGGGCTTGTGTGGGATCACCATCTAAGCGTTTATAAAATGAATGATCCCGAAGCTGTCTATTAACTTCCGCGGCATAGTCTGTAGTATTCATCAGAACCAGGGCTCTCCCTTTATCTGCTGGTTTTATGACTAATTTTGGCTTCTCCCTTAATGATTTTAAGGTCACCCTTTCTTCTTTTGAAATGTTGTCTTAAAACTGGATCTTTTTCTCTTGAAGCTCATCTAATCTTTTAAATACTACTTGACATGACAGTCATGAACTTCACTTCTAAGCCAGGGTACTGTAGTAATCAGGCTTGCTCAATTTTCCAAATTGGTGTATGGATGTTCTAGAGAACTCTCCAGTATTTATGGTACTGCTCTTTTCTGAATAGGCTCCTTGTGTGAGTTTGGGAAGTTAATGCTGTTATGGTATAGTAAGTAGACGATCATGGGGGCAAGATAGAAACATAGAAACATGATGACAGAAAAAGACCACAAGGCCCATCTAGTCTGTCCTTCCATAACTACAACAGTCCACTTTTTACCTTTAGAGATCCTCTGTGTTGGTCCCATGCTTTTTTGAATTCAGTTACTGTCCTCATCTCTACCACCTCCACTGGGAGACTATTCCACGGATCCACTACTCTTTCCGTAAAGAAATATTTCCGCATATCACTCCTGAATCTATCTCCCTTCACCCTAATCCCATGTCCCCTCGTAGCAGAACTTGCTTTCAATTGAAAGAGGCTCTCTCCCTGAACATTTATGCCACGGAGGTATTTAAACATCTCAATCATATCACCTCTATCCCGCCTTTCCTCTAAGGTGTACATATTAAGATCCTTAAGTCTGTCCTCATATGCTTTATAATGAAGCCCATTAATCATTTTAGTAACAACCCTCTGCACCGACTCCATCCTGTTCACATCCTTTTGAAGGTGCGGTCTCCAGAATTGCACACCATACTCCAAATGAGTCGCACCAAAGACTTATACAGAGGCATTATCACCTCCTTTTTTCTGCTAGCCATTCCTCTCCGTATGCACCCAAGCATCCTTCTAGCTTTTGCCATCGCCTTTTCTACCTGTTTAGCTACTTTAAGATCATCAGACACAACCACGCCTAGGTCCCGCTCTTCTTTAGTGGACAAAAGTACTTCACCTCCTATACTGTATTGCTCCCTTGGATTGCTGCAGCCCAAATGCATGACCTTACATTTTTTAACATTAAATCCCAGCTGCCATATTCTAGACCATTCTTCAAGCTTAGCTAGATCCCTCCTCATGTTATCTACACCTTCCTGGGTGTCTACTCTATTGCAGATTTTGGTATCATCCGCAAAGAGGCAAACCTTACCCGACATATCACTAACAAAGATGTTAAAAAGAATCGGACCGAGGACGGATCCCTGGGGCACACCACTGGTAACATCCTTCTCCTCAGAGTGAGCTCCATTTACTTGTACTCTTTGTCGCCTCCCACCCAACCAATTTCTAACCCAAGCAGTAACTTTAGGGTCCATCCCTAGGGTGCTCAGTTTGTTTATAAGTCGCCTGTGAGGAACAGTGTCAAAGGCTTTACTGAAATCTAAATACACCACATCTAGAGCTCTCCCTCGGTCCAACTCCCTGGTCACCCAGTCAAAGAAATCAATCAGATTTGTCTGACAAGACCTGCCTCTGGTGAATCCATGCTGCCTTGGATCCTGTAATCCGCCGGACTCCAGAAACCTCACTATTTTCTCTTTCAGCAGCGTTTCCAATAATTTACTCACCACCGAAGTTAAACTAACCGGCCTGTAGTTTTCAACCACATCCTTACTTCCGCTTTTGTGTAAAGGCACCACATGAGTCTCTCTCCAGTCCTTTGGCACCACTCCCGACTCCAACGAGGCATTGAAAAGGTCAGTCAGTGGAGTTGCTAGAACGTCCCCAAGTTCCCTCAGTATTCTAGGGTGTATCCCATCCGGTCCCATCGCTTTGTCTACTTTAAGTTGAGCTAGTTTCTCACGAACACAGTCTTCTGAAAATTGTTCAAGATGTCCCTCGCTTCTGTTCTTATTTGTGGGTGTTTTCTGAGGTCCTGCTCCTGGTTCTTCATCTGTGAACACAGAACAAAAATATTTGTTAAGCAATTCCGCTTTATCCTTATCAGCTTCTACATATTCCCCCCCTGCACCCTTGAGTCTGACAATACCACTTTTGCCCTTCCTCTTCTCACTAATATATCTGAAAAAATGTCTTATCCCCCATTTTATTGCATTGGCTATTTCCTCCTCCTTTTGAATCTTTGCCTTCTTGACTACTTTGCTAGCTTCTCTAAGTTTTTCCAAATACAGATGCCTGTCTTCCTCTCTCTGTGATCTCTTGTATTTCATGAAGGCCTCCCTCTTTTTCTTCACTTTTTCAGCTACTTCCTTCGAAAACCATAGCGGTCTCCTGTTCCTTTTGCCTTTATTTACCATTTTAACAAAAAGGTTGGTTGCCTTTAAAATACCCCCTTTCAGTTTTGCCCACTGTTTTTCTACATCCCCCAGCTGTTCCCATCCCACTAACGACTCCCTGAGGTATTGGCCCATCTTCGCAAAGTTAGTCTTCCTAAAGTCTAAGATCTTCACCTTGGAATGGATTCTAACAGCCCTAGTCCTAATACTGAACCACACCATCTGGTGATCACTGGATGCAAAATGATCTCCCACTACAACATCAGAAACACTTTCACCATTGGTAAGCACCAAGTCCAGTATGGCCCCTTCACGTGTGGGGTCTGTTACCAATTGCCTGAATAGTTCTCCCTGTAGAGAATCCAGGATCTCCTTACTTCTAGATGATACTGCAGCAGGAATGTGCCAATCAACATCTGGCATATTGAAATCTCCTATCAGTAGCACTCCCCCTTTCCTAGCAGCGTATGTCTTCAATTAACTCTCTGTCCACCTCTTCCTCTTGTGAGGGAGGTCTGTATATCACACCAATGCAAATAGATTTCTCTTTCCCTCTTTCTAGTTTAACCCACAATGCCTCCTCTCTTCCTTTTAAGCTCTGTAATTCGAAAGCTTTAATAGTAGTTTTTACATATAGTGCCACTCCTCCTCCCCTTCTTCCTACCCTGTCCTTTCTGAATAAAGTATAGCCAGGTATATTTACATCCCAGTCATGGTTTTCTGTGAACCATGTTTCTGTAACTGCCACCAAATCCAAGTCAGCCACTCCCACCAAAGCTTCAACTTCAGGGATCTTATTTCCCATGCTATGGGCATTAATACACACTGCTTTCCATATGTTACCCCTGTTACCCATTTCCATAAAGGTATTTAATGTATCACCTACCTGGGGGCTTTCACTTACCTGGGGGCTTTCTTCACCCATCCCCAACGAATCTAGTTTAAAGCCCTCTTCAGTAGATTAGCCAGTCTACTACCAAAGATGCGTTGACCTTTCTTGGACAGATGGATGCCATCTCTGCTCTGCAACCCTTGGAACAGCATCCCATGGTCTAGGAAACCAAAACGCTCTCGAAGACACCATCCACGCAGCCATGCATTCATCTCCAGGATGCGAGCCTCTCTGCCTTGGCCTTTACCCTCAACAGGGAGGATTGAAGAGAACACCACCTGTGCACCAACCTGCTTCACCCTCTGTCCCAGAGCCATGAAGTCACTTTTGATACGTTCCGAGGTATACCTGGCAGTATCATTTGTTCCAAGATGGCGGCAGGGTGTTTCTGTGGCTGAGACGCTCCGCACTCACCTCTTCTACTCGGTAGTTTTGGCAGCTCCGTGAGGCGATGGGACGACGGAAACGCAAGCAAGCAAGCCAGCCTACCCTCGGGCTTGGCTTCCAGCAACATTCCTGGGCACTTGAGTTTGGCGGCGTGCGGGTTCGTTCCAGCTGCAGTAGGAGCAGCGTCTTTAGCAGAGTCTCCAGCGGAAATCTCGTCGGATCTGAGTGCATCCGGGATTTGGTTGTACCCCGAACAGCTAGCTCCCCCCCCCCCCCCACCTCGACCTGGAAGTGGATTGCCAGCAGATGAAGAGCTCCCCGCCAGCCTGCAGACAAGCTCACCGGCGTGAGGGAGTGAAGAGGGCTCCAGAGTGGTGACAGACACCTTTTACCCTTCCCTTTCGGCTGCGTTGGCTGTTGAAATCCAAGTTGTATCACCCGTTCAATGTAAGTACATAACAGGCCCCTGTTCTGTATAAAAATGTCTGTAAACCGCCCTGATTTTAAAGAGTGCGGTATATAAAAGCAATAAATAAAATAAAAAATAAATAAGTAAGATCGGTTCCCCTTGTCGGGGGGTGATGCAGCTGCGGTTGTGGGTCTCAGTGTGATTCCAGGTCTGGGAGGCTTGGTTAAACCTGCTGTAGTAAATTTAGAAGCACTGTGGGATGCGGTGGTGACTATGAATGCTTCCCTACAGACTGTTGTGGGTGCTGTAAGTGCTGACTTATCTTCTTTGAGGAACGCTGTTTCTGAGGCCAAAAGAATCCAGGAGGAACATGCTGGACGTTTGACCAGTGTGGAAGCGGGACTGGGGCAACTTCGAGGGCTGTGTGTTGCCCAAGTTAAGGACAAAACTTTGCTATCTAGAAAAGCTGAATACTTGGAGAATCAAGTTCGTAGAAATAATTTAAGATTGTTGAATTTTCCTAAATCTCCTCTTATGTCTGCTTTAGAGATGGTTCGCAAATATTTCCAGGAGGTGTTTAAACTCCCTGGGGATAATTTGCCTCCCATTGTGAGAGCACAGTATTTAACTGGGCCCTAACTCTCATGGTTCCGCTTCTGAGAATCTGCTTCAGGGTACCGGGGACCTTACTGTGTTCCTGGAAAGTTCTTTGGAAGTGGTGACTGGCCGGTCAACCTTGCTAGTGACCCTGGCTCTAGAGCCAGATAAATCCTTAGTTCTTCAGGCTTTTTTTAGGAATTTCAATGTAACTTTTCTAGGCTCTAAAGTTCATGTGTTTCCTGATCTCTCACGAGTTACCCAGCTGAGGAGGAAGGAATTCCTAGGTCTTAGACATAGGGTCCATTCTCTAGGGGGGAGTTTTGTTTTTCGGTTTCCTTCTCGTTGTATAATCTATAAAGAAAAGGTTTATCTCTTTTTTGAGCCTAGTCAGTTATTGGATTTTCTGGTAGCTGGGGAAGAAATTGTGGTGAATGCCGCACTCAACATAGCTGACGCATAAGTCTCATCCTTGCTTTATATTTTTATTTTTCCTTATGATGTAAATTTTTCCTGGAGCCCCCAGTGATTGCCTTATATTGTGGTCTAAAGATGGTGATAACTTCTTTTTTGTATTTTAATTCTTTATTTCTCTTGTTTGTTGCCTATTGGATTTATCATCTTGTTTATGTCATTCTTGTTTTACTTGAAAGTTGAGAAATCAATAAAAATTGTTAATCATGGTATAGTAGATATTCTTTATAGGTCCTCAGTTACTTTTGTAGGGTTTTATATGACTTCAAATTATGCCCAGTACTGGTGAGGGTTTATATTGCTGTTACTGATATGACACTAGAATCAGAAATTATTTTTGGTATGTTGAGTTCTATGGGGAAATGTCCTAGTTCTCTTATGCATCCATTGTTGGGAGAGGGATTTCTTTGGATGTAGAATATATGTTAAAAAAAAAAAGCTAGAATTATTGTGCAGTTTATAGCACCAAAATAAAATTAGTTATAATAATTTTATTTTGGTGTTGTAAACTGCTGTAACTGTACACTGGATTGGTATGCTATTATACGTAAATATGTGAAGACACATTCCATTCTGCGCAACCCGGCCTCTGTGCATCTGGTCAGAACCGGACGCACAGAGTTAGACCCGATTCTGATCCTGTGAAGCATATCTAGCCCCCGCGGGATCAGAATCGCATCTAGACATGTACATGCAGGCCGGGAAACGATTCCCATTGGCCTGCATGTGCATGCCCCTGCCCGGCTAACTCAGTCAGTCTCCTGAATGGAGCCGTGGTGCCATGGTGTCCAGTTGCCATGGCACCATGGCTCCATTCAGGAGCCGCAATCCCTGGCTGCTGACCACTTTTGTCTTTCCCTGCAGCCCAACCTCCGATCTGGCCTCCCAAGGCCAAGGTCAGGCTGCAGGGAATCTCCTGCACCCCCTCACCTTTTTTCTCCCAGCCGGGCCTCCCGTCACCCGACTTCTAGGGTGACTTATTCCACCTCCGAGGTAGAATAAGTCCCCCTTCCAGTCTGCTGGCCCTGGACATACAGGGCCAACCTCAGAATCGACCCTGTACGTCTGGGGCCGCAGATCGCCCACTGCCCACCCTAACTTCGCCTCTGCACCGCCCCCTCCTGCCCCTGTCTAAGCCTCCCCATACATACTCCTTGTTTGTATGGGGAGGTTTAGTCAGGGATGGCAAGGGGGACAAATAGCAGGGATGGAAGGACATCCCAACGGGATGTCCATCCCCGCTATTCATGGGACAGAATAGACCCCATGGTCTACAAATAACAAAGAAGATGCAAGGTGCTCGCACAAGTAAGAAAAAGAAAAAGTGAGAAGTATAGCACAGTTCTTTGTTATGCGAACACATTGCACCTCCTTTGTTTTTTGCAAAACATATTTATATTTCGGAGGCCAGTTTAAAAGCTTTAGTCATGATTTAAACATTCAAATCATGGAGACATCCTGGCAGGGCTGGCGCTACTGTTAATTGAACCTAGAGCTCTGGCCCTTCGGGGCACCCTTTATTTATTTATTTAACAGGTTTTGCTATACCACTTTTCTACTAGTCAAAACGATTGACATATAACGAAAGTTTGCAATTACAAAAAACTTCTAACAGTAAAAGGAGAAACAGATCATAGAGTGGTGTGCGGGAGGCTGGCACAGGAAAGGGGAAATATTAGACAGTATGAGGGATAGCATTAGACAGTAGGTTTTATAAGGTATTGTAGTTATGATGGGGTGGGGTATTCAGCATTAAGGAGGGTGGGTGTGTGGTAGTCTGTCTTGCAAGTCTGAGCCATAATGCTCTTGGAAGAGGTAAATTTTTAGATGGTTTCTGAACTCTTGATGGGACTGCATGTTTTGCAGGGTATGGGGCAAGGCGTTCCTTAAGACAGGAGTGTAGAGTGTGTAAGCTCTTAGGTGGTTGCTTTTTCGTATTTGAGGTGGCAGACTGAGGAGGTTCTGTGTGCTCTGCCTTCTCAGTCTCATAGTGCTTGGTATGCTGATGAGTGTCTGTAGGCAATCAGCAATGAGTCTATTATGGGCTTTGTGAATTATGGTGAGGAATTTATGTTTGACTCTGGATGCAATGGGAAGCTAGTGGAGTGAATTTTAGTATGGGTGTAATGTGTCTATGCTTGGAAGCTCCGAAAATGGTTTGTGCAGCAGTGTTCTGTGCTAGTTGGAGTAGTAGGATGGTTTGTTTGGGTAGCTCCTGGTAGATGATGTTACAGTAGTCAAGGAGGGGTGTGATGATGACCTGGCATACTGCTCGAAAATTGTCTGTGGAGAGGAGGGGGGGGTGTAGGTTGTGTAGTGTTCAGAGTTTGTAGTATACTGTCTAGGTGATGTTACATATGTGGGGTTGGAAGCTCAGTTGCTGGTCTAGAGTGACGCCAAGGTACTTGACCTGTGTTTTGACCTATAGCTCTGTGTTATTGATTCTGGTTGTTGTTAGTGGCGTGAAGGCTGGGTCTTTGGTGATGTGTAGGATTTCCGTCGTGCTGTAGTTGACTGCTAGGTTGTGAAGCTGAAGCCAGTTGCTTATTTCCTTGAAGCAGACCAAGATAGTAGAGTAGTTGGGAGATAAAGTGAAAGAAGTGCATAGCATGATGTCTGTGTAGATCTTGTAGCCAACGTCGAACTTCTGGATGATTGCGCATAATGGTCTGATATAGGTATTGAAGAGCAGGGAGGAGAGTGCAGATCCCTGGGGTACTCCTTGAATCAGAGTATCGGGAGGGGATGTGCAGTATATGACTTTCACCTGCTGGCTGCATTGTGTAAGGTATGAATGAATCCATTTGAGTGGAGTGCCTTCTATTCCGATGTCATGGAGCTGGTTGAGTAATAGCTGATGGGACACTGTCGAACGCTGAGGATATGTCAAGGAAGAGTAGTATAAAGCCGTTGGAGCTTTTCTCTGTCCCTGTGATCAGTGCTGCCAGGAGGGAGGTCAGCAGGGTTTCGGCACTGTGATTGGGTTGAAACCCATATTGGTGTTGGTCCAGAGGGGCATGTTGGTCAATATGCTCCTAGAGCTGGATTTGGACTGCCTTTTCTGTGATTTTTGCTAAGAAGGGTATGCTGGTTATGGGTCTGTAAAAAGCAGGGGAGTTCTGGTCCAGGTTATGCTTTTTCAGAAGAGGTCGGATAGAGGCTTGCTTGGTGGGGGGGGTGGGGAGGCTGGCTTGTGACAGAGGAGTGGAGGATGGTTGATATGATTGGGAGTAGGTGTGCCATGGTGTTTTTTATCCATGATACTGGACATGAGTCAAGCAGGGAGGTGGTTGTGTTGATGCGTGAAATTATTGCATTGAGTTCTTCAGGGGATATGTCTCTGAAGATGGTCCAGACCTGGGTGGGTGAGGTTGTGTTTATTTTATTTTATTTTATTTATTTAGACAGTTTTGTATACCGCCTTATCCTTTAATCAAAGCGGTCACAACACAATTGGGGGATACATTTAACACGTGGGGATATGAGACACATACACTAATACTTACAGGGAACATGGGCAATGAAGGGTTAAGTGGCTTGCCCAAGACCACAAGGAGCATCTGTGGGACTAGAAACCCCAGTCCTTCCAGCCCAAGATTGCTGTCCTCTAGTGGGATTTGAACCCCCGACCTTCCGGCCTGAAGTACCTTGGCCCAACCACTAGGCTACTCCTCCCTCTGTTGTCAGGAGTGTTGTCACGAGTGGGTAGGGTGAGCCTGGTGGAGTTGGTGGAGTTATGTTTGGTCTGAAAGTCTTTGCCACCACTAGCACCCCTCTCCGAGACTTAACGCAGTGACAATGGCCTGAAACAGCCTTTGGCGCCATGAGACTGTTTGCTTCCACCCACACCAACGCCCAATGCCAACTTCCTGTTTGCGTGGGGATGGAAGTTGGCAGTGGGCATCGGTGGGGGTGGAAGCAAACATCCCAGCAGTTCAAAGTTTTAAGGTAAGCGCTGCCAGGTCCCAGAGAGGGACGACAGTGGCAGCAATGGGGCGGGTGCAAGAAATGAGGTTCACCTAAGGCATCTCATCTCCTTGCACTGGCCCTGATCCCTGGAGCCATTGTACAATTCACATTAAAGACATCTGTGGTTTAGGGACATTCAAGTAGGCAGAAAGCATGGTGGAGGCATGTCCGGGATAGTGCAATGAACTTAGACATTCGTGCTCAATTTCAGAAATGTTACGGGTGTCTGAAATCCCATCCAGGTTTGCAGCTGCTATCCCATACAAGTTTATATCTGCTGCAGGCATGAATAAGCATTTGCTCGTTTTGGCTGTAAGAGGACGTACTCAGTACAACCACAATGAGAGCAGTCATGGCCGACCTGTCCATTGTGTGGGAATGTTGTTCGCACAGAGCCCCTTGCTTCAGGGGGTCCTGCGCCATCTTCATCCCACACATGCTGTTGCTCCCAACAGTTTGCAGGGCAGGCTTCAGAGGGAGCCGGGGAGGCCAGAGGCCCCGGCTTACCTCTACATGGCTGCCACACCAGAGGTTAAAGGGAATTTTCTACTTCCCAGTAATCAGCATGCCAGTGGGCTCCACAAGAACACAGCTGCTGGGGTGAAGGAAAACGCCGCTCTTCACTGCAGCAGCTGTGCAGAGGTGAGCCGGGGCTTCGGACCTCCCTGGCTCCCTCTAAAGCTGGTTAGACAGGCGTGGGGCTCTTGGGGGGAGGGATCTAGGACTCAAAATGGGATGATGGAGGGCTTGGATTGCAAATAGCTGATGGGGGGGCTAGGACTGGAAATGGACTGATGTGGGGGCTAGGATAGGATTGGAAAGAACTGATGTGGGGCTAGGACTGGAAATGGGCTGATGGGGGACTAGGACTGGAAATGGCTGATGGGGTCAAGGATAGGACTGGATAAGACTGAAAGGGGGCTAGGACTGGATATAGGCTGATAGAGGCAGTTAATATAGGACTGGAAAGGGCTGATGGGGGGCTAGAATTGGAAATGGTTGATAGGGGGCTAGATAGGATGGGAAAGGGTTGATGGGGGGGCTAGAACTGGATATGGGCTGATAAGGTGGGTTAGATAGGACTGGAAATGGGTGGATGGGGGGCTAGGATAGGACTGGAAAGGGCTGATGGAGGCTAGGACTGGAAATGGGCTGATGAGGAGGTTAGGATAGAACTTGAAAGGGCTGATGGGGGGCTCGGACTGGAAATGGTGTTGGGGTGGCTAGGACTGGAAATAGGCTGAGGGGGGGGGTTAGATTAGGACTGGAAAGGGCTGATGGCGGGGGCTAGGAATGGAAATGGGCTGATGGGGGGCTTAGACTGGAAATGGACTGATGGGATTAGGATAGGACTGGAAAGGGCTGATGAGGGATAGGATAGGACTGGAAAAGGCTGATGGGCAGGCTGGGACTGGAAATGTGCTGATGGGGGGGGGGCTTAGACTGGAAATGGACTGATGGGATTAGGATAGGACTGGAAAGGGCTGATGAGGGCTAGGATAGGACTGGAAAAGGCTGATGGACTAGGACTGGAAAAGGCTAATGGGGGCTAGGACTGGAAATTGGCTGATGGGGGGCTAGGACTGGAAATTGGCTGATGGAGGGCTAGGATAGGACTGGAAAGGGCTGATGAGGGGCTAGAATGGGAAAAGGGCTGATGGGGGGCTTAGAATAGGACTGCAAAGGACTTATGGGGGGCTAGGACTGGAAATGGGCCGATGTGGGGGTTAGGATAGGACTGGAAAGGGCTGATGGGGGGACTAGGACTGGAAATGGGCTGATAGGGGGGTAGGATAGGACTAGAAAGGGATGATGGGTTGGCTAGGACTGGAAATGGGTTGATTGGGGGGGCTTGGACTGAAAATGGGCTGATGGGTGGACTAGGACTAGAAATGAGCTGATGGGGTTTAGGATAGGACTAGAAATTACTGATGGGTGCGGCTGGGACTAGAAGGGAGCTGATGGGGGAGAAGGGTATGGGGCTGTGGGAGTGAGGATGGAGAGGAAAAAAAATATTTTGTGTGGGAGGTAAGAAAAATCTACGATTGGCCAGGTATTGGGAGAGGAAGTGGGGATTGAGGATGGAGGGATGAAAAAGGAATAAAGAAAGAAATGGAGGCAAAAGCAAAAGGGGAAAGATCAGTATATTGGAGCAGATGTAGAGAGAGAGAATGGAAAAAACTAGGAGAGAGAAGAAAGGACAAATGGGCAGCAGACAATGGAGAGTTAGCAGAAGACACAATGAAAACAAAAGAATGCAACTGAGGCAGTTGCGACCAAAAAATAAAATGCCCAAACAACAAAAAGTTAGAAAAATACTATTTTACTTTGAATTTATTAACTGGAATATGTCAGCTCTGGGAAATGTGCATTGCTAATATCTTTGCGTTTTGCTTAGTACAAGAGGAAATTAATCTATAGTTTTATTTCTCCAGTACTGTTGTACATTCCAAGGAGGGGTGTTTACAAAAACGGCAGTAGCGGACTCCATGCGATATCTGGAATCCACTACTGGCATTTAGTAAACATCCCCCCAAGTTTGGCTTTTGGGGTTCCCAGTTTAATTGTCTTCCTTTTTCTAAATTGTGATCCCTTGTTCTATGTTTGCTGATGGCCGTTTTGCATGTGTAACTGAGCTGTGGTATACTGTTTATATAGTTTCTATGTGACAGTCCCACTTATCCTTTTTCCCCAGTAGATGTGTTGGTATTCTCTGAGATATATAGGTTTAATATTTGCAGTGTTGCCGTTTGATAGGTAGGATTTGGTGCTTTGTGACTCCTGGTAGTAATTATGATACGGTGGGTTTGCTATGGGTTCTAAATGAGCAGGGTCAATGCTCAAAACCCCATTTGCTCTCCTCCGCTTTTGACATCCCTCACCCGTTGTCTGACTCCACTTCTTTATGTTGTCTGCTTTCTGTCTTGCTTGATTGATATCTCTCTTCCTTTCCTGTCTTAAATTGTAGTTCTTCTGTACATTGTAGTTCTGTAGTATATTTTTGTATTGTACACCGCCCTGATATCTCAAAGGTGCGGTATATCAAATGGCTTAATAAACATAAACATATAGTACTTTGTAATGTGCCTGGCAGTTGGCACTGACGTATAGTAATGTAGAAATCTGGTAACCTTTCTTTATTCTCACTGCCCATGCAAATGGCATTCAGACACACATTAAGAGGCAAGTTAATGCGCATTCACAAATGTTAATGTGCGCTAAGTGCAGGACCCATTTATTTCTATTGGCGCAGTGGCACTTAACGTACAATAATATTTAGTTAACATGCCTCTAAGTCATTGCAAGGACAAAAGAGAGGCTTATGAAGGGCTCCTTTGAAAGCCGCTTAAAATTTTAGATGGCAACATATACGTTTTAAAATAAAATAAATTAAATTTATGCAAATGGTCCAGTGGATATGCAAATGAGGCCCTGCAATGAGTCTCCGCACTTGGCTCCGCAGCACCCTTGGGCCGCCCCTGATAGCAGCTGTGGGATCTGAACCCTGGCTGCCCTGAGTCTACACTACTACTTTAATCATTTGACTATTCCTAGAGGTCCAGGGTCTGGAAACTATTCCAAGGAGGTCTATGTAGATGCCTCCGCAGATGTCCATATTAGGCATGCCCATGTTTGTGAAATCATGCCTGAACTTGGACATCCCTGCTTTTTTTTCAGATATTCTGACTTGGACATCCCAGATTGCACTGGGATGTCATTTGTAAAATGCTTCATTTAATATTGTGCCAATACAGATGTACAGTATCTGAAATTAATTCTTTATTCTTTCTTTATTTACATTCTCTTATATACCGTGCTATTCTGCATCAGTGCGGTTTATATTGAACAAACTGAAATTACATTGAACAGGGCATTATAACTTGGACATAACAATTTTACAGGGAACATGGGCTATGGAGGGTTAAGTGGCTTGCCCAAGACCACAAGGAGCACCTGTGGGACTAGAAACCCCAGTCCTTCCGGCCCAAGGTTGCTGTCCTCTAGTGGGATTTGAACCCCTGACCTTCCGGCCTGAAGTACCTTGCGCCAACCACTAGGCCACTCCTCCACTCCAACATTCACATTCGTGTATAGCTACAACATTCACAACATTTGATATACCGCCGATTGCCAGAGCGTCAAAGCGGTGTACAATAATAACCAAGTGCAACTGCTGAAGGTAAAGGAGGAAAATGGAACGCCATCGGTATGATAGGAGAGCCAATAGAAAAGAAGAGAGAAGGATAGTAAGGACAGCTGTAGACCCAGGGGGATGCTAAAGATAAAGACAAAGGACGCTATAAATAAAGACCAAGACAAGAGGTGACAGACAAGACTGGTGGGGGATGGGAGGGGCTGTAACCTGAATACCAGAGAATGTATGGCGATTTTGCAGAGGAGAGTAGTTCAGTGGCATCTTGGTGCATGGAAATCGAGAGGAATAGGGAGATCGTAGGCTTGGCAGTAGAGGTGAGTCTTGAGAAGGGCCTTGAACCAGGAAAAGGATGCTTCAGTACGGAGAAGATGGGGCAGAGAGTTCCAGAGGGCAGGACTCAAGAAGAAAAAAGCATCATGACGGGTCGATTCGAGGTGGGCCTGAGCAGGGGATGGAAGGAAGAGACGATTACCGTGGGCTGAGTGAAGTAGACAGGGAGTTGGCTGGAGGTAGATGATGTCGGCAAGGTACTGGGGTGTACTGGTGTGAAGAACTTTATGGGTAATGGTGAGAAGCTTGTACAGGAAACGAACTTTGATAGGAAGCCAGTGAAGGGAAAGAAGACAGGGGGTCACATGATCCCGAGGGGAGGATTGAGTAAGAAGACGTGCAGCTGTGTTCTGAACTAGTTGGAGCCAATGAAGCTGATATTGGGGGAGACCTGCAAAGAGTGAGTTGCAGTAACCGAGTCGAGAAATCACCAAAGAAAGGACAAGAGTAGTAAGAGAGGAGGGGGAAGAAAAGGACGAACATCCCGGATTCTATGAAGATGACAGAATGAGCTACGTACAAGTGTAAAGATGTGTTGGTGAAAGGAGAGAGAGGAATCAAGAGTAACACCGAGGTAGCGAAGAACAGAGACCAGAAGAATCAGGGAAGCAGCCATAAGAGGCGCAAAAGTGGGGGAAGGGGCACCAAGGGTGAACCAAATAGTGTCCAACTTTGAAGGATTAACATGTAGGTAGTTGCTAGCAAACCAGTCGGAAACAGAGGTAAGGTAGGTGTTGAGAGCAGAGAGATCCAGGGCTGAGGGACTTGTATGGTGGACCAGAAGAATATCATTGGCAAAGAAGTAGGCCAAGATGCCAGCCTGTTGTATAAGCAAGGCCAGGAGAGCATGGAAGACATTAAAGAGAAGGGGAGCAAGGATAGAACCACAATGTTTTATAGTAGATTCCCAGGCCACATAATTAAACAGCTACAATTTTTGCTGCATATAAAGAACATCACAATGTTTTGTTTTGTTTTGTTTTGTTTTTTTTATTATATAGCTCGAGATTACGCTGCCATCTTTTTTTTAGGTCAACCACTTGACCACTGCTGACTGAGGGGATCCCCTGCTCCCGGCCCTTCCATTTTGGATGATGGGGGATAGAGGTGGCAGCAAAGCACAAATTCCCACCCACCATCATTTTCTTTCTTGCTGGTGACTAGGGATGTGCATCTGTTGACACGCATTCAATTTATTAGCGTGCCTTAAAAATTTACTGTGTGCCAAACCGATTTATCATAAATTACCTTACACATTGATGCACGTACAATTCATCTGCATACAAATCTCTAATGTCTCTGGTAATAAAAATTAATTTATTAAAACAAATGTGTGAAATAAACCAAAACTATCAACAAAAACTGGGGAAAGGGCCCCCCACTAAAAATCCTGCACTCACTAGTTAATTCATGATTGGACAGAGACTGGGTGGGTTATTGGTGTAACGTGGGCATTCATGGTGAGTCACAGTTAGCATGGGTGTCTCGGGCACATGCTAACTGTGCCTGTTGCTGTTAGCAAGGGTGCACTTAATGGCAACTCAGTGGGTGGTGTTATGTGCAACCACATGCCAGTTAGAACAGTGTTGCATGTTGGCAATGAGCTAACAGCAGAAGCACAGATGCACATGCTCCCTAAAATTAGCACATTTTGGCTGCATTTTTAACGCATGATAATGGTTATTGTGGTGGACTTAGTGTGCAGTAAACCCCATATTAACCATTAGGCAGTTTATTAAACATGCTCCTTGGTATCTTTAGGCATCTGAAAATTGAAAGTGTGCATGAATCGCTTGTACACGTGTATAGCTACAAATCAATGCACATACAATCAATTGCATGCGTATAAAGGCTTTTGGGTGCATTCAATGTGTGCCTAAAGAAATAAGTAGGTGAAATGAACATGCAAAAGTGCATGAAAAAAATTACAAAAATGTGTTTTAAATGTGTTTTAAATGAACACAAACCAAATTTATTTTTGGTAGTGCACATCCCTAACCTCTATTGCACAGAGCACAGTGGTTTTAATGTGAAACAGGTGCTACATTAGCTTGGGAACTGACATTACGTCAGATATTGCCTCTGCTTTTGGTTCTTAATGAGCGGGACAGTCGGCTACCAGACCATTGGTTAAACATGTTTCCTCTCTTTAAACCTTTTCTGCTTCTTCATCAGCTTCCTGGCAAGGGCAGACCTTTTCCTCTGAGTGGTTTAAAGGTTTCCCCATATTCTGGTTTTAGTTTACAGACTGGCAGACTTAAGTTCATAGAGCACATTTTCTATCAAATAAATATACTCGTACTGTGCTTCTGCCAACAAGAAAGCACAGTTACTTACCTGTAACAGGTGATCTCTGGGAACAGCAGGAATAAGTCTTCACATATGGGTACGTCGGTACCGACGGAGTCTGCGCGGGAACGCTCCCCAGCGTCCAATCAGAATGCTTTTGGAAGCATCCCAACATGCCTGCGTGCTGCCTTTCCGCCTTTCCCAACTGCCTCTCCTCAGTTAAGTTTTAAAGCTGAGACAAAGAGAGAGAGAGAGAGCAAGAAAAGGAAAGATAGAGATAGAGAAATGCAACTCCTAGGGGAGGTGGGTGGGTTGTGAAGACTTATTCCTGCTGTTCCCAGAGATCACCTGTTATAGGAAAGTAACTGTGCTATCTCCAGGAACAAGCAGGAATGAGTCTTCACATATGGGGACTCCCAAGCTAAGATGCCCAGAGGGAGTCCTAGCATGTTGCGAATTTAGAATGAGCCATGCTACTCCTCAGAACCTCAGGCATCCTGGGGATGGAGGGTAGGAGTTGAATTATAGAAAGGTGCTGTGGAACAGTTAGACTAGAGCAGGACTTCTATAGAGGAAGACCCTGTATAGAGGACCTTTAGTAGTAAAATACTGAGTGCAATATTCTAATATGGACCTCCCTTGGTGGCATTGTACAAAGTCTATTGAGGTTCACATGGATCTAAGAGCCAGTAGAAGATCCTCAAGGAGTACCTCACTGAGAAGTAGAGGTAATAACTGTAGAAAAAACAAGTGGAGGTCAGAACCCTTCAGGGTGAGAAATAGCCCCAGGGGAAACTGGGGTAGTATAAAGGGGTAGGGCTTCAGCGGAAAACGCAGAAGGTACTATTAGACAAAGCTTAAGCTCCTTTGGCCCTAGAACAGTACAATCCTAGGACCAAAAGGAAAATGAGTCTGATCCATCTGGACTGGCAATAGAATTAGTCCATGTAGGAGAGAAAGGGTATGGGAGACCCCTGTATCTGATAAGAAAGTAAGGACAGACTTAAGAAGCGTTAAGCTTTAGATTAACTGAAGATCTGTAATGTCTTTCCTAAATGGGGTCAATTAGGAAAGAAAAAAGGTACATGGAGAGCTTCAGAGGTACCTAACCCTGAAAGGTTATGGTAAGAAAAAAGTTTGCTAATTACCACAGGGAGTGGTTGTATGTGCAGAACCCTAAGCATGCTGGCACAGCATTGATAGGGGTAGTGCCCATCTGTCAGGGTCATATAGGAATATATGGATATCTGAACCTAAGCAGACAGATAGATAAGTATGTGGATACATATCTACCTAAAAGATATATCTCAACAGATATATATATATATGTATGTAGATATATATATATTCATAAATATATACACATATAGGGTATATATGCATATGTATATAGAGAGATATACATGGGCAGAAGATACACAGATATATATAAATATGTAGGCATATAGACACATGTCTCCAGGTATGTGGATGGAGAGATGCCTATATAACTAGATCCCCCTAGGAATATGGGGAGAGAGAAAGATTCATCTAATAGCAAGAAGGGTGATACCTGCTTGAATAGATGCATAGAGAATCTTCTTTCCCTGGTTATTACTGACAGAGTCAGAGGAATGGTCTCCCTGACAAGAAGGCAGGGGCGGCCCAAGGGGGGTGCGGGGCCATGTGCGGAGACTCGGTGTGGGGCCTCATTTGCATAAGGGGCCTCATTTGTATAAATATTTCCATAATTTTACCATACACTAACTTTTAGTAAACATGCCTCTTGAGTGTATGGATAAAGAAAGACTAAAAGATTTTTGCATTACTATAATCCAGTACCAACCGCCAGGCACATTAGGAACTACTACAAACACTGCCCATTTAGAACCCATAGCAAACCTGCCGTATCCTAACAGCACTACCAGGACTCACAAAGCACCATACCCTACCTATCAAAAGGTAACACTGCAAATATTAAACCAATACATTTCAGAGAATAACAATACATGACCTACTGGGGAAAGGGAACAAGTGGCAATGTCAAATAGGAATTGCATAAACAGAATACCTCAGCTCAGTTACACATGCAGAACACAGACCATCACCAAACAAGGAATCACAATTTAGAAACAGGAAGACAATTAAACTGGGAACCCCAAAAGCCAAACTTGGAATGTACAACAACACTGTAGAAATAAAACTATAAATTAATTTCCTCTTGTACTAAACAAAGCGCAGACGTTAATGATGCACATTTCCCAGAGCTGACATATTCCAGTTAATAAATTCAAAATAAAGAGATATCTTTCTACCTTTTGTGCATTTTTTTCAGTTGCAATTGCTCCAGCCACTTCCTTCTGGTTTCTTTGTGTCTTCTGCTAACTCTCCATCGTCTGCTGTCCATTTGTCCTTTCTTCGCTCTTCTAATTTTTTTTCCATTCTCTCTCTACATCTGCTTTAACATACTAATCTTTCTCCTTTTGCTCTTTCCTCATTCCTATTTCATCCACTCAAATTTTACCCCTCCATCCTCAATCCCCACTTAGTCTCCCAATACCCAGCCAATTGTAGATTTTTCTTCCGTCCCACACAAAATATTTTTCCCCTCTCGATTTCACTCTCCCAGCTCCATCCCATTCTAATCTCCCCCAACATCAGCTCCCTTCTAGTTCCAGCCTCACCCAGTATCCGCTCCCTTCTAGTCCCCGCATTAGCCCATTTCCAGTCCTAGCCCCCCCCCATCAGCCCATTTCCAGTCCTAGTTCCCCCATCCATTTCCAGTCCTATCCAAGTCCCTCCATCAGCCCATTTCCAATACCAGCCTCCCATTAGCCCATTTCTAGTCCTTTCCTAGCCCCACCATCAGCCTATGTCAAATCCTAGCTCCCCTCCACTTAGCCCATTTCCAATCCAAGCCCCCCATGACCCTACTTCCAGTTCTAGCCCCTCCATGAGTCCATTTCAATCCAAGCCCCCACCACAGCCCATTTCCAATCTTAGCTCCCCCCAACACCCAATTCCCAGTCCTATCCTAACCCCCTCCATCAGCCCATTTCCTGTCCTAGCTCCCTCCCCTCACAACCCATTTCCATTCCAAGCCCCCCTCCCCATCAGCTATTTGCAGTTCAAGCCCCCCTTCCCCTCAGCCCATTTCCATTCCAAGCCCCCGTCCCCATCAGCTATTTGCAGTTCAAGCCTTCCCTTCCACTCAGCCCCTTTCCAGTCCTAGGAACCCCCCCCCACCCATTACCAGTCCTAGCCCCCCATAGCCTATTACCAGTCCTAAATCCCCCTCAGCCCACTCCCAGTCCTAACCCCATCAGCCCATTTCCAGTTCTAACCCCATCACCCAATTTTCAGTTTAAGCCCCCCCGCATTGCCCATTACCAGTCCTAACCCCCCATCAGCCCACTCCCAGTCCTAACCCCATCAGCCCATTTCCAGTCCTAACCCCCCATCACCCAATTTTCAGTTTAAGCCCCCCATAGCCCATTACCAGTCCTAACCCCTCCATCAGCCCACTCCCAGTCCTAACCCCATCAGCCCATTTCCAGTCCTAACCCCCATCGCCCAATTTTCAGTTTAAGCCCCCCGCATAGCCCATTACCAGCCCTAACCCCCCATCACCCAATTTTCAGTTTAAGCCCCCCCATAGCCCATTACCAGTCCTAACCCCCCATCAGCCCACTCCCAGTCCTAACCCCATCAGCCCATTTCCAGTCCTAACCCCCATCACCCAATTTTCAGTTTAAGCCCCTCCCCCACATAGCCCATTACCAGTCCTAACCCCCCATCAGCCCACTCCCAGTCCTAACCCCATCAGCCCATTTCCAGTCCTAACCCCCATCACCCAATTTTCAGTTTAAGCCCCTCCCCCGCATAGCCCATTACCAGTCCTAACCCCCCATCAGCCCATTTCCAGTCCTAACCCCATCACCCAATTTTCAGTTTAAGCCACCCCCCCTGCATAGCCCATTACCAGTCCTAACCCCCATCAGCTCACTTCCAGTCCTAACCTCATCAGCCCATTTCCAGTCTTAGCCCCCCCCCATAGCCCATTACCAGTCCTAACCCCCCATCACCCCATTTCCAGACTTAGCTCCCCATAGCCCATTACCAGTCCCCCCTATCAGCCCTCTTCCAGTCCTAACCCCATTAGCCCATTTCCAGTCCTAACTCCCACCCCAACAGCCCAGGGAAATTTAAAAAAAAAAAAAAAAAGAAGCTGTCTGCTGCCGCTGCCGCCGCCGCGGCAATTGCAGAATCGAATATCCCGCGGAGCCCACCCCCTGCCCGACAGAGCCTGCCCTCCCTGCATCAGCTCTGTCTCAGCAGCCGCACCGGCTTTCAGAGCGCGAAAGGAGAGTTTCTCCCTCGCGGCTCTGTTAAGCCCGCGGGGGCTGATGGGAAAGTCCCATCAGCCCCTGTGGGCTTAACAGAGCCACGAAAGGGAAACTAGTCTCCCTTCGCGCTCTGAAAGCCGGTGCGGCTGCTGAGACAGAGCTGATGCAGGGAGGCCAGGCTCTGTCGGGCAGGGGGGGGCCCCGCGGGATATTCGATTCTGCTGTTGCCGCGGCGGCGGCAGCGGCAGCAGACAGCTTTTTTTTTTATTTTAAAATTTACTTTAAAGCAGAATGTTCTTTGCGCGGGGCCCCCTGAAACGCGGGGCCCTGTGCAAAAAACATTCTTGCTCAATGGACGGGCTGGCCCTGCAAGAAGGAGTCTAGATTCCTTTCAGAATTCGAGCTCTTGAATAACCAGGGTGGCCTATGTGAAAAATGCAGAGGATAACTTCAGTCTGCAGGCAGCAAGTCTAGATCTCTCCAGAACTGCAGTATGGTGAATGGATAGAGGACGCCACTGGAGTAAGATACCATAGTGACCCGCCTATAAGGGCAAGATGGGCATCAGGCGTCCTTGAGCTGCCACTGAAAGAAAATTACCTCTGGTGAGAAGACCAAAGGAGATATGGACCAAGCCAGGGAATTGGCCATTCTTTAGGTTTTCACGTGATGAAAGGCCTGTGTCTTATGTCTCAAAAGAGATTTTAGATGAGATGGTAAGGGTAGGGAACACCTACCAGTCATGGGAACATGACTGGGTGAACCCCTCCTAACCATCTGGGGTTATCTGCTAGGCAAGATACTAATGCTCTCTAGCAAGGGCCCATAGTGCAAAGCTACTCTGTAGAGTTGCAGAGAGCATGCTGCAGGTTGGTTAGAAGAAAAAAACTGGCTGTTTAAAGCCAGTGGGTAACTTAAACTATTCTGCCAAGGACAAGGGGGCGAAGAATAGAAGTTAACCAACCAGTCTGTGATAATAGGGTTTCCAAACGAGTTTGATAATCTGTTTGGGGTTTAGCACTGAGGCTTGAAGGACTGCTAGTGGAGGAAAAAACCTGGTTGTGTGGTGAACAGAACCAGTGGCTTAACGACTAGGAATTTCTGCATCTGCAGCAACTACCAGGGCAGCAGAAGAAAATTTCTTTTCCCTCCCCTTTTTTAGAATTGGAAAAAAGAAACAACAGACATAGTAGGACCTTATTGTCTGATGAGCTGCCCTAAGGTGATAAAGGGGGAGACAGCTCTGGAAGGGAGAATCCCCCTGTGGAATAGGTAGAGGACCATAGGGGCTTACCGGTAGAAAAGAGCCACTCTTACAAACCAAATGTTGTAGTAAGAAGGAGGTAAGACAGAGTTGAAGGAGACTGACTATGCAGGAAGTCTCTGAAAAGTAACATAGTAACATAGTAAATGACGGCAGATGATACATGCCAGTACAGGGAGAAAACTGTCTTATTGATAGTTGTCACTTTATTTATTTATTTAACTGTATTTATATCCCGCTTTTCACCGGGTCAAAGCAGTGGGACATATAACCGGGTGGGGGGGGGGGGAATCAAATGAGGGGGGCCATCACCGGGGGCTCAACATTGATGATTTTTGGGATGAACATATAGACTGACAAGATAGCATAGTTACTGGTTTGGAGTTCTTGGAGAGAAATAGGGGGGGGGGGGGTCCTATTCAGAGATGTTCTTGGAATAGGATGGTTTTTAGCTGCTTTTTGAATGCTTTAGCTGCTTTCCCCAAAGAGGAAGAGAAACCTGTTAAGTATGGGCATGATCATCATAAAGACTCTTAGAGTAAAAGAAAAGATGTCTCATGAAGAGATATCTAGAAAAGGTTAGGATAAAATTAGTGCAGATACTTCAAGTGAAAAGAAGCAGACTGCCACTGTAACCACCAACCAAGAGAGGTAATGATGATCTATTTGAAACCCTGCGACTGCTGGGTTTGCTGACCCTGTTGAGGTTGTGGTTTCTTCAGACCAGGGCGATGTTTCCCCTGTTTGGAAACATCTGTATGATGGGCAGAAGATGGATAAAACTTTTTCCCCCTAGGGGAAGAAAGTTTGGTAGGACATTTCCTACCAACTGGGAAAGAGGAAGGCGTAGAACAGCCTCTGGAAACAGGAATGTCAGTGGTTAACTGAGCAACTTGGAGTAAAGACTCCTTGTTAAAGAGATTTTCTCCAGTGCAAGGAGTATTTCCCAGTCTTTCTTGTGCCCATTTGTCCAAGTCTGAAACCTGGAGCCAGGCTTTACGTCGTGCCCCTATAGCTATAGCAGACGTTCTGCTAACAGACTCAAAGGAGTCTAGGGAAGCACGAGTAAGGAACCTAGAGATATTTTGAGCATGACTAACCAGTAAGGAATAGTCTGCAGTTTTGGGCTCTTGAAGAAAAGGAGTCAAAAACAGTCATTTCTTTGTGACCTCTTCAAGAGATAAACCCATATAGAAAATATATGAGAGAATTCTTGCTGAAAGCATGGATGCCTGGAAGGTTTGGCGTCCAAAGGCATCTAAAGTCTTAGACTCACGACCTGGCAGATAAGAAGAGTGCTTTTTAGTACTCTTAACCCGCCTCATTGCTGATTCTACAACAATGGAATGATGAGGAAGTTGAGTCCTTTGAAAACCTGGAGAGGGGGGCACCTGATATAGAAGATCAGTTGCCCTAGAAGGTGGGGGTACCGTTAAAGGAGCTTCCCACATTCATAAGAGGAGATCCTGCAAGGAATGATGCAAAGGAAGTATGATGTTCTCCTTTGCTCTTCCAGTAATATACAGGGATTCTGTATTCCCTTGTGTAGGATCCTGTCCAGGTATAGAAATGGCAAGTGATTTTGCCATATGCAGGAGAAAAGCTTGAAAAGAAAAATCCCCAGAGGGAAATCCTTTTGGACAGGCTAGATCTGTTGAAGAACTAGCATTGTCACCCAGGGATCTATCCAATTTTATAGGAGTATAAGATCCTAAAGGGTGGAGTATGGTATCCTTAGAGGATGGTTGCCGGTACCGTAGAAGGTTGGGACCAGCAACAGTCAGTAGCATATCGTCCATGCCAGGAATCGATTCCAGACTCGGTATCGAGGGAAGCGAGCCTGATGAAAGAAGCATGGAAGGTACCGACAACGATGGTAAAAAGGATACCGGTACCGACTCCGGTACCATATCCAATACCGGTAAGGGTTCTAACGGTATCAAAAAAACCATTGATGCTGAACCTGGTTCATCGGAACCGTGCCTTCGGTACCGTCTGGTGTCGGTACCGAGGCGAGTCGGTACCCAGTCCTCCAGACTGGAGATCGATTCCAGACTCGGCATCGAAGGAGGTGAGTCTATCGATGCAGATCTGTAGGGTACCGACGTCGGTACTAGTACCAGTACCGGGATCGATACCGATACTGGAAGGTCGGTCTGCAGCGCATCCAACGGTCCCGTAGGTACCGAGGGTGCCAGACTACGATCCTTGGTGAGGAATGTTTCATCCAACACCATTGCCGATGCCGGGGTATCGGTACCGCTCGAAGCGGATGCCACCACCGAGCATGGCTCAGGTATGTTTTGTGAGGGGTGAACCTCAGGAACAACCTGAAACCCTACACAGGCTTTGGAGGCCGAAGACTCCCACCGGGGTTTTAAAGCCAGTGTGTTCTCGAGGGCAAGGCCAGTCTTAAAAGACTGTTTTTGGGTTACCTGATCCCGTGTAGAAGAAGAGGTGGTCGGTGCCCTGAAGTTGGATGGGGACTGCATATCGAGGGGAACTCGATGTTGAAGACTTCTTCCCACAATACTATTGCAGGAGGGACACTCCGGAGGAAAGTGGTCAGGACCCAAACAGGATAGACACTTATTATGAGTGTCTAAAATAAGTTTCTTACCGCCATAGTTTGAACATTTTTTAGGAATAGTGGCTGGCGTTTCCATGAGGAAAAAAGGGGTAGGCCTAGAAGGCCGGGAAAACCCCGTCAGGCACTAAGAGGGAAAAGTTATTCCCTAACAGGAATAAATTGAAGAAAAAAAGAAAAGAAACACCGGCGGTACCGGTGGCATCGGGGAAGGCAGCTGTGACCACAAGAAAACTAAAAAATTAAAGAAGAATTTTCTGCGGTGACAGAAGGACGTCCTGTCGGCTCCGCGGAAAAACGAAAACTGAGGAGAGGCAGTTGGGAAAGGCGGGAAGGCAGCACGCAGGCGTGTTGGGATGCTTCCAAAAGCGTTCTGATTGGACGCTGGGGAGCGTTCCTGCGCAGACTCCGTCGGTACCGACGTACCCATATGTGAAGACTCATTCCTGCTTGTTCCTGGAGATTCTACTTTAGTTCTTCTCTTGGTTCGTAGTCTGACCTGTTGGCCAATTTTCAAGGGGGCTGCCCTATTTGTCAAGCTGCTTCTTCAGCTTGCCTTAGCATTTAGTTGTACTTCTGTTGACTATTCAGTGCAATTTATTTAATTTACTTGCTTGTCTTTCTGCCTACAATATCAATTTCTTTTGCTTTGGGGGTATAGTTTCTGTCCTGCCCAGTTACCTGTCTACTGTCAAATTTGCCAGTCTTCCAAAAAAGTAACAGATAAGGTCCATATCTGTGGTGTTATTCTGTAATATCTGGAGTTTGGATACTTCTTCTGGCCTGTTTGATTCTTTTACTCAGGTTTCTTACCATTCTGAGCAGGACTTGGGTGATTTTTGTTTTACAGAGGCCATAACCTTATCATTTATAAAGTATATGAATTTTGTTTCTACCTTACAGTTGACAGATGTCTTGGAATAATTTTTCCCCTGCAGATACCATGGAGATTTTGTGCCTACCATGGAGACTCGCAATCCCTGCATCAACAGATAGCGTGGGAACTTCCGTGGTGCCTACCGATGCAGGGATCACGGAATCCGTGGCAAGTGCAAGGGGAGGACTGAGCAAGGAATTGCTCTGTTCCTCTGACAGCCACCGTGCTCCCCCCCCCCCCCCCCACTCCCCAGGATCCCTTAGTCTCCTCCTCTACCTAAAAGCTGGCAGTGCTGCGGATTGGGCGATCCACGGCACCGACCATAGTGTAAAGAAGCCTAATCCCCTTTTCCAGCACACCAACCCCAGACAGCTCCTAAATTCATTGGGAACTGTGCTAAGTGGGGGGTTGGACACCCTCTGAAAAATAGGTGCCCAGCTAGCCAATCAGCCTCTCCCTCCCTCCCACCTCCCTAACTACATCCCAGCTAACTAATCAGAACAAAGTGGCCCCTCCCGCCCCCTCAGCCCATACCTCCAAAATCCTGGTGGTCTAGTGGGCCCAGAGGCAGAAACTCTGGTGCTGATCTAGCAGTTCTGTCCCCTATAAATCATAACCGTGAGACTGGTGCTGTTTTCGTTAGTGCCAGTGAAGGGGGCGGGAGAGGTCCTCTCTGCTCCTGCCCTCTTTCCTCTGTCCCTATACACAACTGCTGCTACTGCATATTTGCATGGCATCTCAGGACTACACATCTGATCTGCATTTCCCAGCCAAACACACACCATCCCTACAGCTATGTTCCCATTTGTCCAAGGACTTTGTTGGGGAGGCCTTGCATAGGCCCTTTGGCGCATTCAGCATATGTCAGAATAATGACTATTGCAGTGCTGAACATATCTGTCAGGGCATTTCTTACTGCTACTGTACCTTACAAACGTCCCTCGCCTGTGTATCCTATTCATCACCACTGCACCTTCTGCTCTTCCAGATAGCAGATACACTAGATCTATACAGACATCTCATAGCCATTCATCTCTATGGAACACTTTGGAGTTCAGAGCAGTATATTTTTTAGGTCCAGCCCTTATTCCATGTTTCAGCAGGTATAACATGTATGTATGGGTGAAATGCCGGGAACGTACACAGGCCTTTCGTGAATACGTAGCGTACATCTCTGCGCCTGACCACGTCCCCATTCCGTCTGCTCCTGCCCATGTTCTGAAATGCCTGCGTTAGTGCTGTGTACGTGCAGGGCCGCCTGGTTTCAGAATACAGGTCTAGACATTTTTGACTGCACAATGTCAATCCCTCACGTACACAGGGCTTATTTGTGTTTCAGAATGACCTCCATAGGCATGGAACAGGATGGAATTGGGAGCAGCAGCTGAGTGTCAGTTGTACAATCATGCTATTCGAGGCTCTGAATCTACCCCATAATGCATGATTAATTGCATGCTTTCTGCTTTGCACACTATAAAGAGGGAAATGGGCAGGGTGGACTTGAAGTGTAGGTATTGACTGCACATTGTGGTGAGCAAAGGGTCTACTAATGCATGTTCATCATCAATATTGTAGTTAGTGTGGGTGCACTTAGCGTCACCTCAGTAAGTGGCGTTAACTGCATCCACATTAAGTGGAAATGCCACTGACATGCATTAGGGTACAAATTAGTGCTGGGGGCCATGCTGTACACCTCCCAACAGGTTGCACAAATCATGCATTGATCAGTGCAACTTAGTAAGCATCCTCCTAAATGTGGTCATTTTCATATCTTTCTTTGACAAAGATAACTAACTTCCAGCAAGCACTTCCTAAGCTAAGGCCACTGAACTAGACTGATATTTAGTTATTAGTTCATACCTTTCCAATGGCAGTTCAAGGTAAGTTAGGCATTTCCCAGTCCCCAATCTAAGTTTGTACCTGAGGCAACAGAGAGTTAAGTGACTTGCCCAAGGTTACAAAGAGCACCACTGGGAATTGAACCCAGATCACTTGGGTACTAGGCTACTGCTTTAACCACTAGGCTACTCCTCCATTCTTAGAGCACAGTGCTGCCCGTGCTGTGCTCAAACATCTCTTCCTGATTGAGCATACGAGTCTGTATATCTTAAGGGTAGGCAAACTCTAATCTACCCAAAGCAATTGGTGGCCATACTAATGGGTTGTCATGGCACAGAGTTTTCAAATGGTTTATTTTTTTGTGCATATAGAGATAGGAATGAACCTCTCCTAAGCCAGGATGTTTTGGGCATGATCTCAGTCTTTGACTTTTATTGCTAGTGCTTGTCTTAGTACAGTACTTGTGTTGTGCCAAAGATACCGTCCTTCTGGAGTTCATAGGGTATAATATATAGGAACAAAAGGTGTGTCTATGAATTCTTTTTAACCAAGTTGGTGGTGCCTAATAAAATTGGGACTATATCTATATTTTTCCATATTTTCTTGGTTTCTAATTACATTGCTTGGTACATCATCTTATGACAAGTGGTAGTAGTAATAGTTGTCTTTCTCCATAGGTTGTACAGAAAGGGTTATTATATTAAGTCATCAATAGCCTACCTAAAATCTAATTTGACCATTTTTTCTTGACCAGCATTATGGGCAACCAGAGGACAATAGTTCTGCCCAATAAATCCAACTTCCTCTGTCACAAGTATCATTTGTCTTACTAGTCAATACAGTTTTAATTGAATTAGTCAGAACTGCTCCTTAATTGCTGGATGAGTCATGAGTAACTTGATGGTTCACCCCATAAGCCTTCCCAAAATCATTAGGATGTTGCAAAATTTGATTTTGAAATTCCCACAGTAGTTGTCATAGCTGATGAGCCTGCATCTCCTTTTCCATGAAATATGTCAGTTATTTCCTATGCCACATTTTCATCTAACTTCTCTGGGTGGTCGAGGAGTTGCAAAAATTTTAAAGTGATTGAAAAGGATGTGGATTGTAAACCTGAACTGGATCCAGGACGCCATACTCCAAGCCATATGGTCTCTTTTCCAATAGCTTCACAATGGTACAATATAGGGTCTTTGCCTTACCAGAATTTTGATCCATGAAATCTTCTGAGGGAATAGCTCAATAACTGCTAGTTTAGTATCTGAATTTACTATCCAAATATTTTTATTATATTTTGCCCATGTCTTGCAGCATATACCATTCTCTTTTTATTCCATCAATGTTGCCCAGCTTTAAGGCTGCTCAGTATATGAGTTAGGTCCACAGGAGGCAACTTTTGTAAATTTATTTATTTATATGTACTTGTTATAATGTCATTTGAACAGAAACTGCCAACATAGTGGTTTATATAAATCAAGTAAGTGTGCAAGGCAATTGAACATAAAATAACACAAACAGTAAACACAATAAAATATATCATACAGTAAAAATAACAAAATATATAACAAATTAAAAAATGATGGTGCAGCTGAACTGATGAATTCAATTACCCTCCCGCAAAAAAAGAAAAAAAACAAAGCATTATCAGGCTTATTCCGTCCTGTACGTAGATCCCCTCTGTACATCCGGTCTGAATCGGACGTACAGAGGGGATCGTGATTCTGATCCTGTGGGGCATGAAAAAAGACTTATTCCCTGCAGCCTGACTCCCAATCTGGCCCCCTAAGGCCAGGATTGGACTGCAGGGAATGTCCTCTGCCCCCCCCCCCACCTTGCCCCATCCACGCCCAGGCACACCAAAAAGAAACATCCAGGGAAGTTATTCCACCTCGGAGGTGGAATAACTTCCCCGCACAAGTCGCCGGCCCTGGACGTACAGGGCTGACATTAGAATTGGCTATGTACGTCCAGGGCCGGCGGCTCCACCCCCAAGCCGCCCCTTTCCCGCCCCCATCTAACTTCCCTGCACAACCAACAGGGAAGTTAGACGCAGGCAGGGAAAGCACGAATAGCAGGCAGGGAAGGCACGAATAGCAGACAGGGAAGGTACATTGGGACGTCCATCCCCACTATTCGTGGCACTGAATCGGGCCTTATGTAATCACTGGAAAGAGGATACTATAGAAAACTACTGCTGTAGCATTTATTTTAAAAAGGGAGATTATGATGAAATGAGGAACATAAGAATATAAAAATACCATGCTGAGTCAGACCAAGGTTCATTGAGCCCAGTATGCTGTCTCTGACCGTGGCAAGTCCAGGTCACAAACACCTGGGAAATCCCAGTAAGTAGATCTGTTTCTCATAGCTCATTTCCAGGGATATGCAATAGCTCTCCCAAGTCTACCTGGCTAATACTTTTTGTGGACTTTTCTTCCATGATCTTGTCCAAACCTCTTTTAAATCCTATTGTTAGTTGCCTTGACCACATCCTCCAGCAACAGATTGAGCTGCATGAAAAAATATTTCTACTATTAGTTTGCAATCTGCTAGTCACCTTGTTCATGGAGTGTCCTCTTGCTTTTGTGCTGTTTGAACAGGTAAACAATCATCACTGTATAAGCATTCCACCCCACCCATGATTTTATAATATCCACTCGGTGTCATTTTATTGCCAAGCCCTAACCTATTAGATCTGGAAATATTTGATCCCCTTATCAGCTTCTCTAAACTTGTTATGATTTCATGATATTCTTTTTGGATGGGAAGACCAGTATGCCACACCTGCATGGAATATGGAAAGGAGGTGATCCCCCCAAACACCCTGGTGCACTGCACCTTGAGTATTGTGTGCTGTCCTGGTCTTCTCATCCATATCTTTAGTTGCTGATTTCTTTCTTCCTGCTTTTCCTCCTAAAAGTGGGAAGAGAGAAATCAGCAACTAAAGATATGGATCACTTAAGATGTTGAAGCTCCTTCAGCTTTTAACAGGAACCACTATAAGGAAACCAAAAGAACCTTGGAAGGGCAGATGGGGAGGCAGTTAGAATTAGACTGAAGTATCCCCACATGAAGTAAGGATTGGACGGAAGAGTGTTAATTGCCCTGGATTGATATAAGGTATTCTCTAGAGCTATAGAGAGCAGTCAGGAACCTCAAATTGAGATGAAGCTGTGGAGTGAGCAGACACCTGTAGCTGCAAAGGCGTGGATGGAGACTGATCAAAGATCACTTAGTCCTGACCAATGTGATATGCTTGACATGGAAGAAATGGAATTCATTGAAAGAAGTAATCTTTATTTTATTTATTTACATTCTCTTATATACCATGCTATTCTGCATCAGTGCAGTTTATATTGAACAAACTAAAATTACATTGAACAGGGCATTATAACTTGGAGATAACTATTTTACAGGGAACATGGGCTATGGAGGGTTAAGTGGCTTGCCCAAGACCACAAGGAGCACCTGTGGGACTAGAAACCCCAGTCCTTCTGGCTTAAGGTTGCTGTCCTCTAGTGGGATTTGAACCCCTGACCTTCCGGCCTGAAGTACCTTGCCCCAACCACTAGGCCACTCCTCCACTCCATAATATGTGGGATCTCTCTCTTTTTCTCTCTGTGCTGTGGGAGGATGGTAGCCATAGGTTGTGCTGTTGTTTTACTGAGGGTAGTGGCATACTGTAGAAAAAACATTTTCTTCCTCTTCTGTTCAGAATTTGTATGGAGTACTAGAGCATTGAAAGATAATGTATTCATATAAAGTTAACCCTGCTATTTCTGTAGTCTGAATTGGATCAATAAATTAAATGGATAGTGGTTGACTAGCCATATAACTTCAGACTCTGCTCCTGTAATGACCCTGGCCCCTTTTTTGGATACGTACAGTTAATACCTTTTGGCAATATATCAACTTATATGGTCAAAATTTATCCATATAAGTGCCTGGGGAATTCAAGCAAAGGCATTTATAGATCCAGCACCTGATACTGGCTGTATAAGTGTTTCTGAAAGTCAATTCATGTATTTTTACTTGTCTATAAAAATGCAAGAATTCTAAAAAATAAGATTGGAGAGTAAGAATGTAAGACTCTGAATGAAGATACAGACATGATAGGCATCTAAGAGACCTGGTAGAAAGAGGATAGCCAGTAGCACACTCCAATACCTGGGTACAAACTATATCAAAATGACAGGGCAGGTCAAATTGATACTGTAGAGGCATAGCACTACATTTTAACCCTTTCCAGGCTGAGCCCAAAACTCTTGGGATCCAAAATTCTGACTACATATTCCTATCAAATGGTATATAATACATGACTATAGCAGAAGGAAAATCATTATTAGAACATATTGAATAAGACGGGTGCAATTTTCCTGAAATATGCAAAAATTAACCCGGCTGCAGAATGTGGATTAAAAATTTAAAGTAGGCCTTGAAAGGGTTAAGGTTGTTAAGCATCAAGCAGGACAAAATTATGGCAAGAGGCAAACTGCATTTTACAGTCTTGATGGATAGAAATTCCATATTTGATGATAAAGAGTATAATAGTGGGGGTATGCTACACTCACTTGGTCAGGATAAAGATACAGATTGTGAACAGCTAACAGATATTGGAAAGGCAAATAAAATTGGTAACACAAAAATAATGGGAAAATTCAATTACTACAATATTGATTGGATAAATGTCTCATCAGGACAAACTAGAGGTAAATTTCCTAGATGCCCTAAATGACTGCTTCCTGGAATAGGTGATCCTGGAACTAAAGAGAAAATAACCTATTTGAAGTCTAATTCTCAGTGGAAAGAAGACGTGGTATAAGCTATAATAGTGGTGGAGACACTTGGAAATAGTGATCATAATGCAATTAAAATTGATGTAATTACTGGAGTGAGGAGATAAACTAAAACAACTGCAGTAGCAATTAACTTTAAAAAGGCAGACCACAATAAAATAAAGAGATTAATTAGAAAAAAATTCCAAGAGAGCAGTGAAAGGGTTAAAAGGTTACATGAGTTATAGAGATTATTTAAAAATACCATCTTGGATGACCAAAGAAAATGTCTAAGAAAGATCTAATGACTGCCAACATGGTTAAATGATTAAGTGAGAGAAGATGTAAAAGACAGAGAGTAATATTATAAAAATTGGGATACAGATCCAAATGAGGAAAATAGGAAAGAACATAAGTTCCAGCAAGTTAGATACAAAGTAATAAGGGATGTGAGAAGACTCGGAGAAAATCAGTTGGATCCTAGGTGACCAAAGGGTAAATAGAGCACTCAGGATGGACAAAGCCATACCAGAAAATCTAAATTAATTCTTCCTTCAGTTTTTACTGAGGAGGATTTATTGACTTAAATGCTTTTTTTTATACTGCTTTTTCATTAAATCAACAAGAACAAAAACATTTTACATGGAACATGGTTGGATATAAACTAGTAAGTGGTACAATTTATTGGAACTTTGTTAACATAAACATGGAACATGGTTAACTAATGAGTGGCACAAAATACATAAAACTTGGTTAGCATAAACAAGGCGGTATTATCTACATGTAGGTAGTATAATCATCAATTGAGAAGTCGTAACAGGGTAGGAAATTTGTATGTGAGTTTGGGTTAGGTTAGATTATTATGCAGTGGGGTTGGAGTGACAGGAAAGTGAAATACCACATTTAGATGCATTGGGGAGGCTCCTATGTGTATCTGAGGTATCAGGTAATTGAAGAATTATGTTGGGTCTGTATTGGGCTGTCTAGAACTTTCCCAAAGGTGCATTATGAGTTTCTTCTGGAATGTTGCCAGGTCTGGTATGCTTCTTAATGTGTTTGGAAGAGAGTTCCAAGCACTGGTGCATAGAACAAGAATACTCTCTGGCATTCTTTGGAAGTAATGATTCAGAGGTACTGAAGCAAATTACTGTGAAAATGTAAGATGTAATAGAGTAACTTGACAAACTGAAAATTAACAAATCAACAGGACCTGATGGTATTCATCCCAGAGATCTAGAAATATAGAAACATAGAAACATGACGGCAGAAAAAGACGACATGGCCTATCTAGTCTGCCCTGCCATATCAACTACAATAGTCCCCTTTTTACCTTTAGAGATCCTCTGTGTTTGTCCCATGCTTTTTTGAATTCACATACTGTCCTCGTCTCTACCACCTCCACTGGGAGACTATTCCAAACAGTACCACTCTTTCCATAAATAAATATTTCTGCATATTACTCCTGAGTCTATCCCCTTTCACCCTCATCCTATGTCCCCTCATAGCAGAGCTTGCTTTCAATTGAAAGAGACTCTCCTTCTGTGCATTTATGCCACTGAGGTATTTAAACATCTCTATCATATCTCCTCTATCTTACCTTTTCTCTCAAGTATACATATTAAGATCTTTAAATCTGTCCTCATATGCTTAATAAGAAATACCACTAACCATTTTAGTAGCTACCCTCTGCACCGACTCCAATCTGTTTATATCCTTTTGAAGATGTGGTCTCCAGAATTGCACACAATACTCCAAATGAGGTCACACCAGAGACTTATACAGAGGCACTATCATCTCCTTTTTTCTGCTGGCCATTCCTCTCCCTATGCACCCAAGCATCCTTTTGGCTTTCATTGTTGCCTTTTCTACCTGTTTAGCTACTTTAAGATTGTCAGACACAACCACACCCAGGTCCCACTCTTCTTTTGTGGACAGAAGTACTTCACCCCATTCACTGTACTGCTTCCTTGGATTTTGGCAGTCAGTACGCCCGCGATAATAGTGCACTCTGCCGTGGCGCGTTAAAGTACTGCTCTGTGTGGTCACTGCCAGGAAAATGCTGCGCACAGTGGTTTTAACTACCACACATTAGTTTTGGCGCTAAATGTACGTTAGTTGCTGAACGCTAGCGCACTTTAGATAAAGGGCCCCTCGGTAAATATGAGCAGCTAGATTTAATTGTTCTGAGGAGGAAGGATTTTGAATTCAAGGATTCTAGCTTCATAATTCTGTAGTTAGTGGGTTAAATCCTGCTCAAAATTGGGCCCATTGTTAAACATATAAATAAAACATACAGCTATAGATCTAAATCAATTTTATTTTATGTTTTAATTCAGGCAAAAATGTGATGATGTGATAAAATTGTGCAAGAGTCAATCTTATCATTTTTGATAGGGAAAAAAATAAAGCTTAAAGTGTGTAGCAGGACTAAGAGGCCCGCAGGGGAAAATAGGAATCCTGTATATCTCCAGGAACAAGCAGGAATGAGTTTTCACATATGGGTATCGTCGGTACCGACGGAGCCTGCGCGGGAACGCTCCCCAGCGTCCAGAAAGAAAGCTTTTGGGAGCATCCCACAGCGCCTGCACACTGCCTTCCCGCCTTTCCCAACCGCCTCTCTCCAGTTCTTCTTTTCCGCGGAGCCAGCAGGTCGTGTTCCTGTCACCGCTGAAGAAGTTCTTTATTTTTCTTTATTTCTTTGGTCGCGTGTCTGCCTTCTTCGACGTCGGACCAGTACTGCTGGTCTTTTCTTCTTTCTTCTTTAAAAAAAAAAACCTACCGTTTTTCCACTTCTGCGCATTTTTTCCTTTTGGGCCTTAGGCCTAGAAAAATTTTCCTCATGGAAAAGCCCGCTTCCGGGTTTAAAAAGTGTACGAAGTGCAGCGGTACTCTTTCTATCACCGACACCCATGACTGGTGTCTAAAATGTTTGGGTCCTGACCACTCCATCACCGACTGTGAGTCCTGTTCCATGATGTCTAAAAGAGGTCGACAGAATCGAGCGGCCAAGCTCAGTACCCTGTTTCCCTCTGATGCAGCTTCGGTGGCATCGACATCTTCCAGGGCTTCTTCTTCCTCCCATGGATCTCAGGTAACCAAACATAAGTCCAGCCGGTCCTCGAAGGGTAGATCTCCCTCTAAGTATCGAGATGCCTCCGGGCTTGCTCTCGAGGATCCCGCACCGGCAAAATTACCCCGGTGGGAAGCTCCGGCTTCCAAAGCTTCATCTATGGGGTCACAGGTTGACATCGATGGCGTGGCCTCGACCGATCACCTGTTGCCATGTTCTGGGGTATGGGTGGTTTCCACTGGTACCGACATCCAGACATTGGTTGCGTCGATGGATCAGAATATTCTGACCATGCAGCGTGCCATCACGGCATTCATACAAGATGCGACGCCGCCGGTACCGCAACAAGCTCCGTTGTCGGTTCCGGTGCCGGTACCGATTGCATCGACATCGGCTTCAGTGTCGACTGCTGCGGTACCCTGTTCTGTGATGCCCATCGGTACCGAATCGGTACCGATCACTCCCGATGTCGATACCACTCGGTACGCGTATCAGGCTCTGCAGGAGCATCCAGACAGGCGATACTTTGATTCCTCCGAAGACTCTGATGAATCGGAGGCTTCTGTCGAAGCACCGGTACTCCTTCCTCAGTAGCCCTCTTCTCCAAAAAGAAGAATGTCTCTTCCAGAAGACTTGTCTTTTCAAGACTTCATTAGGGAAGTGGCCAGGGGCCTCTCCATTTCAGTGGCCCCTGAACCAGAGCCTAGAGCCAAGAAATTGGATATTTTACAATATCCTAAGGCTCCTAAAGAGGCAGCTACTTTACCAATTCATGAGATCCTTTATGATCACATGTTGGGCATATGGGAGACACCTCTCACTACCTCCCCTCATTCTCGTAGGTTGGACACCATGTACCGTGTTCCTCCTTGTTCTGGTTTTCATAAGACTCAGCTTCCTCACCACTCTATTGTGGTGGAGTCTGCTATGAAGAAGATAAAGAGTGCAAAAAGACACTCATCTAATCCTCCAGGAAGAGAATGCAGAACCGTGGATGCTTTTGGCCAGAGAATTTTCCAGGCCAATATGCTTACTGCCAGAATCAACTCCTATAGTCTCTATATGGGGATGTTTCTAAAGGAAGTTACAGATCATCTGCAAACTTTATCTCCCTTTATCTCAGAAGATAAGAGGGAGGAGTTTCTCACCTGGCTTAAACATGCCCAGGATGTTTCCAAATTTTCCAACCGTGCAGCCTTTGACTCTTTTGAGTGTGCCAGCAGAGCCTCGGCTATTGCCATAGGTGCACGCAGAGTTGCTTGGTTACAAGCTTCTGATTTGGAACCCTGGGTCCAGGATGGATTAGGAAATCTTCCTTGTACAGGTGAAAACCTTTTTGGCAAGGATTGGCAAGCAAAGGCCACTCAGATGGATGCTGAGAATTCTGCCTTAGATAGACTTTCAAAGTCTACTTCTGCTCCTTTTAGAAAAAGGTTATTCAAAAAGGCTTTCTTTCCCAAAAAGGGGAAATATTATCCTGCTTATGGTCAGCAGGCATCTTCTGCAGGTTGTTTTGCTGCAAAACGTCAGCAACAACCTAAACAAGCCAAGCCTAAGGCTGCAAGGACTGCTACGGCCCAACAGCCTCAGCCTCCTCAGGGCCTTTGACTCACATCTAGAGAACTTAGCCTTTCTGGCTCTAGAAGAACCAGAGCCTCTCACCATTCCAGGAAGGTTAGCCCACTTTGCTCCCAGATGGCAACAAGTCACAGCAGAGCAATGGACCCTCTCCATCATAAGGGAGGGGTACAAGCTTCATTTCTTAAACCTTCCTCCTCACACTATGGTGAGACAGTTCAATTCTCCAACATCTCTCCTCGACCTTCTGGGTCAGGAGATTGCTACCCTTCTTGCCCAAAGGGCAATAGAAGAAGTACCCCTTCTTTAACAGGGCTCAGGGTTCTACTCCCCCTATTTTCTTATCCCAAAGAAAACAGGGGGCTACAGACCCATATTAGATCTCAGAGAATTGAACAAGTTTCTATGCAAGGAGAAATTCAAGATGATTTCTCTCGGTACTCTCCTTCCATACCTTCAGAGTCAGGATTGGCTTTGTTCTCTAGATCTCAAGGATGCGTACACCCATGTCCTCATCCATCCAACACACAGAAGGTTCCTTCGGTTCCTTTATCAAGGAAAGCACTACCAATACAGGGTGCTTCCTTTCGGTCTGGCCTCTGCTCCAAGAGTGTTCACAAAATGCATGGCAGTAGTAGCTGCATTTCTACGCACTCTAGGAATATTTGTATTCCCATATCTGGACGACTGGCTAATCCGAGCTCCGTCCCAGTCAGAGGCCCAGACTTCCCTAGCCTGCACAAGGCGTGTTCTTCAGTATCTGGGACTTATAATAAACATCCCAAAATCCCATCTCACCCCTACTCAGTCATTAGAGTTCATAGGGGCCTTGCTGGATACCACAACTGCAAGGGCCTATCTTCCCCAGGCCCGTTGCCTACGCTTGGTGCAGTTAGCCTCACAAATTCAGTTAAAGTCCCATTTAACTGCTCAAGAAATGTTACAACTGTTAGGCCACATGGCATCCACCGTGCATGTGGTTCCTTATGCTCGCCTTCACATGAGGGCAGCTCAGTGGACTCTATCCACCCAATGGACCCAGGCATCAGGGTGCCTGTCAGACAAGATAGCAACCTCCAGTCGCCTCTTCTGGTCTCTCCAGTGGTGGAAGTCCACTCAAAATCTGTTGCTGGGGTCCCCCTTTCAACAGTCACTACCCCAAGCAACCCTTACAACAGATGCCTCTCCAAAGGGTTGGGGAGCTCATCTACAAGATCTCTCCACCCAGGGCATCTGGTCTGCACAAGAGACATCTCTACATATCAACCTCTTGGAGCTCGGAACAATTCTTCTAGCTCTCAGAGTCTTCCACACCCTGCTCCGCTACAAGACAGTCCTCATTCACACGGACAACCAAGTAGCCATGTTCTACGTGAACAAGCAGGGCGGGACTGGCTCTCTGTCTCTTTGCAACGAAGCTTTGAGATTGTGGGCGTTCACCAGAGAGCATCAAATTCATCTTGTGGCAGTGTATCTTCCAGGGGTTCAAAACTCTTGGGCAGACAGACTCAGTCGAGTTCTGCTTCCACACGAATGGTCCCTCCATGGGGACCAGATAGCCAGGATCTTCCGAATTTGGGGAACCCCGGACATAGACCTGTTTGCAAGTCCGTGGAATGCCAAACTTCCCCGGTTCTGTTCCAGGATTCCGTGTCAGGGAGTTCAGGCCAGGGATGCCTTCCTCCTTCATTGGGGGCAAGACTTCCTCTATGCCTTTCCACCCATTCCCCTAATTCCCAAGACACTGTTCAAACCTCAGAGAGACAAGGGGTCTATGATCCTCATATCACCACATTGGCCACGCCAAGTGTGGTACCCTCTACTTCTGCATCTCTCTCAAGCTCCCTCCCTGGACTTGGGATGTGCTCCAGACCTCCTGTCCCAGGAGGAGTGAACGTTGTGGCACCCAAATCCCCAGTCTCTTCATCTCAGAGCCTGGTTGCTGAAGGCCTAGACCTTCAAGATTTGCTTCTTTCTCAGCAGGTGAAGGATATCCTTCATGCTTCCAGAAAGCCTTCCACTAGACGTTCCTATGCTTTTAAATGGAAAAGGTTTACCATTTGGTGTGCACAGAAGGGTCTTAACCCCCTTGCAATACCTCTGAATTCTTTATTAGAGTATTTGCTGCATTTATCCCATGCAGGCCTTAAAACAAATTCAGTAAGAGTCCATTTGAGTGCTATTGCAGCATCCCTTAAGCCTCTCAATGGACAGCCTATTTCCTCTCATCCTTTTATTGCAAGATTCATGAGAGGCCTTCTTTTAACTAAACCTCCCATTAGACCACCTCCAGTGGCATGGGACTTGAATTTGGTTCTCGGCCAGCTTATGAAGCCACCCTTTGAACCCTTAGCCACCACCTCCTTGAAATTTCTTTCCTGGAAGGTTACTTTTCTCATTGCAGTCACCTCAGCTCGCCGCATCAGTGAGCTGCAAGCCTTGGTGGCTAATCCTCCTTATACAAGGTTCCATCATGACAAGGTAGTCCTCAGGACTAATCCACAGTTTATGCCTAAAGTGGTCTCACCTTTTCATCTGAACCAGGAGGTGTATTTACCTGTCTTTTTTCCAGGACCTCATGCATCAAGTGCAGAGAAGAATCTCCATACCCTGGATTGTAAGAGAGCGCTCGCTTTTTACTTACAAAGGACACAGCAACATAGAAAGTCCTCTCAACTCTTTGTTGCTTTTGATCCCTCTCATTTGGGACTTCCAGTCTCTAAGAGAACTCTGTCCAATTGGATTGCTCAGTGTATTTCTTTCGCCTACCAGAGTAAGAACCTTTCTCTGGAGGGCCATGTCACAGCTCACAATGTGAGGGCCATGGCAGCCTCTATGGCTCATCTGAACTCTGTGTCCATCGACCAAATCTGTCGAGCGGCCACCTGAGCCTCGGTTCATACCTTTACAGCCCATTACTGCTTGGACAAGGACTCCCGCCGGGATGCCTTGTTTGGTCAGGCTGTTCTCAAACACCTGTTCCATACCTAATCAACTCCTACCCCCCATCCTTGGTTGGATGCCCGAGATCCATGGGGGCAGGTAGAGCCCTTCTCAGGGACTCACTACCTTGGAGATCTCCCTGGCATCTCTAGCTGGGGAGTCCCCATATGTGAAGACTCATTCCTGTTTGTTCCTGGAGATAGCACAGTTACTTACCTGTAACAGGTGATCTCTGGGAACAGCAGGAATAAGTCTTCACAACCCACCCACCTCCCCTAGGAGTTGTATCTCTCTATCTATCTTTCCTTTCCTCTCTCTCTCTCTTTGTCTCAGCTTAAAACTCGAACTGGAGAGAGGCGGTTGGGAAAGGCGGGAAGGCAGCGCGCAGGCGCTGTGGGATGCTCCCAAAAGCTTTCTTTCTGGACGCTGGGGAGCGTTCCCGCGCAGGCTCCGTCGATACCGACGATACCCATATGTGAAGACTTATTCCTGCTGTTCCCAGAGATCACCTGTTACAGGTAAGTAACTGTGCTATATCTATATATGGAAAGGAATGTGCTGTGCTAAGACAAATTGATTGTTCTACACGGAGACGACTAACATCTGTGAAGTTACTGATAAGCTGTGGTGGGCCTCAGGGGATGAGTTGATGATGTATCTATATGTTTCTGTTAATGTATAAAAAACAGACAGCCCCTCTAACCTGTGGAATAAACTTACATACTACTTATGTGCGAGTGTGTGTGTTTGTTCCCCTGGAATTCCAGACAGAGAAGGTAAGGTGATTTTTCAGCCCAGAGGATTAACGGACGTCCCGAGGGTAAGTGGTATATAGTGCTGGGAAAGGAATACCCACACTAACAATTTGGTGTCAGAAGTGAGGATTTCCCCGTTGCACTGGGATTTCCAGACTTCCTAAATTGACGTAGCTTTGGTAGCTGTTCTGGGATTTCCTGGCTTCCTAAATTGACATAGTTTTGGTAGCTCGTCTCGGGAATGCGCTTTGGTAGCGCTATGCATAAAGGGGACGTCCTGCTGGGTCCATGGTAATACCCTTTTCCTTCTCTGTGGCTTGTGTGATTGTGTGAGCTTGGCAAGACGCCCCTGCCTCAGCCTGAAGCGATAGCGCTAGTGACGGCTGTTGGCAGAAAGCAAGTGGCCAAGCGTGTGATTGTTGGATATTAATTAGAGGATGGGGGGGTCCCAAGGTAAGGGGACCACTCCAGAATCCACGGGAGTGCATGCGCAGCCAAATGTTGTGATAAGGTTTAAAACTGCAGCTAAGAAGGCATCCTATTCTCGCCGTACCCCGGTCCCTCCCGGCGCACCCTCCAGCAGATGGAGAGATGCCAAAGGAATACGTAGACAGAGTGGCAGAGGGTTATTATACTAATCCCTGGGTGGATAATATGGCGGGGTGGACAGAAGGTTTACATAGCTCAAATCCTTTTCCCCAGGGAGGGTAGCTTCTCTGCCTGGCATTTAGATATGATTCGGAGATTGTGTCTGGGGGATAAGAAAGCTTTTCCCTTTTATTCCGGAGACCCGACATGGCCAAAATCTTAGATGAAGGAATGTGGTACTGTATGGATAGAACTGGCTCCTTATTATAATGGTCAGCACCTACCGGTGCTTGACTCGCCCCGGGAACTGCCTCCGAAATCGCCCCAACCCAAGGTGTCCTCCTCCCGGGTGCCCACGGCCCCTCCGCCGTATCAGCCCATTTACCCCTCCCTGGTTGGATCGGCCGCCGTTGTAAAGTCAGCCAGAGACTCTGATTCATTAGAGGACATTGTTCTGGCGGTGGCTGCTTCTACCGCGCACCCCCCCGGTAGTAATGGCGGGGCGTGCCCCCCACCCACCAGGAATTACCTATAGATAAAATGTTTCGGAAGATATGTACCACTTATGAGGCTTTGCGTGGCAAGGCGGAGGAGCCTGCTGGTTCCCCTCCACTGCCGCCCACTGCCCGGCTACATTCTCCTGCCCTACCTTCTCACTCAAGCCCATGCTTAACCGAATCTGGGCCCGCCCCTGCTGGGCGGGAGATGCCCAGGGACAACATGTATCGCCAATTGTGTAAGACATCTCCGGAGGTCTCTACCGGGAGTTTGGGGAGGCAAGCGGGGGCCGGAGGGTCCACTGCCGCTTCCCCTTCTGTCCCTTTTGCCCCGCCGGAGTCCCTTATTACCCCCCCTAATTCCCCCCTTCCGATGCCTTCATCCGAAGATCAGGGGGGAACAGGAACAGAGTAGGGGTAGGGCTCATAGGGATGGGCTTAGCCCTCATAACCCCTTTCATAAGCTGGATTCAAATGACGTGAGAACTTCTAATAGTGATAGAGTGACAGGAGACCCTACCTCTAAGGGCTATATATACACACAGTATCCTTTTCTAACTATTGGTAACCAGCTTGTTCTTAAGCCCCTGGATCCCGCCATCCTTTCTTCTATTTTACAGCATGCCCCGAACCCCATGAAAATGCCAGCTGCCACTGTGCACTACTTGCAACGTATGACTCGTGGTTTGCAGTATATGGCGCAGGACTACCGCCTCATTATTGAGGGTGTCCTGGGGTATGATGAAGAAACCCCATTTGATTTTTCGAAAGTTAAGTCACTGGCGAATCCTTATGAGACGCCGGATGATTCTAATTACCCCCTCTGATATCCCGAGGTGATAAAAAAGATGTGGGACGAAGTGTTAGAAGAGTTTGAGCGTTTATTTGGGGTGAAACAGAATCTTGCTGCATCTATTGCATGCGTGCAGGAACCAGGGGAAGGAGTTTCACAGTTTGTGCGAAGGTTTCGTAAGTGTTGGAAGGAGGAGGCAGGTTTATCACAGGAAGGCCTGATGACTTCGATGTATATTCAGACGCTGTTTGGGGCTATGCGCCCCGAAGTGACTGTAGCATGTAAGCGAATGATAGATGCTCAGTTTAGCATGACTCCAGCAGAATTAGAGAAGGTAATATTAACGAAGGAAGCGGTGGGATGCTTTGCAGATATGGATGTTAAGAAAGGTAAAATTTCTCATGCTTGGCAGTAGGATATTGGTTGCCAGCAATCCTACCCCAGGGGATATCAACCCCCAGGGCCTCAGTGGTCGCAATCTCGGGGGTGGAGGGGACATCGGGGCCGGTTTTGAGGCAGACAGGGTGGTGGAAGAGGAGTAGGGCAGGGAATATCTAGGAATCAGATTTGTTTTCATTTTAAGCAACAAGGACATTGGAAAAATGAGTGCCCTTACATGGCAGGTAGCGGTTCTGTGCCGACTCGGGGGGGGTGGGCCTTGCCCCCTCCCGCAACGCCATCAGCACCACTCCCTCCCCCATTTAGTAGCCCCGCAACCCGTTATCCCTATTACATGGCAACAGCCCCCGCAACGCCCATAGGGCTGCCCTGAGGCAACGGTTCCGATCTGGGTTCAGTTAACCAGTGGATGGAAGGAGCCCCCTTGTTGTACGTTGTGCATTAATGGCCAGCAAGTCTCCTTTGTAATCGATACGGGAGCGACTTGCTCTATGTTGCATGCCTCTGTTTGTAGGGAAACCTTAACGCCAGGTCCTGCCTCAGTTGGGATAAATGGAACCTCTGCCCCCACATGGATTACACCCCCGTTGTCTGTCTCCGTGCTTGGTAACAATACTGTTCTGTTTACACATTCATTTACGATTATTCCCCTCTGTCTAGTGAGTCTCCTGGGGCAGGACCTGTTGTGTCGCTTAGAAGAAGTAACTATTAGTAATTCAGATGGCTCTTTTGCCTTGCACTCTCCTTTTTTATTAAATATGATTTCTACAGAGGCGCATGGGTTGTCTAAGGTTCCTCCTAAACTCTGGGCCACCTCTCCATCTGACGCTGGGTTGGTTCCCTGTACGCCGTACGTGGCACGTTTGAAGGATCCTCAAGCTGTCGTCTGTATTCGACAGTACCCTTTGTCTGGCCCTAGGGAAACTGCCTTGCAGTCCATGGTCCAGGATTTTGTCGCAGCAGGTATTGTAGTTCCTACTGTTTCTCCTTATAATACTCCCGTGAATACCGTCCCTAAGGGGGATGGGTTCCGTTTTACCCAGGATTTATGGGCCGTAAATCAGCTTGTTGTCCCGCTGGCACTGGTGATGCCCGATATCGCCGGGCTACTTACTCTTATTCCTACAGAAGCCAAATGCTTCATTGTTATTGATTTAGCTAATGCCTTTTTTAGTGTACCCCTGGACCCAATCACGCAGCCTTTTATGGCTTTCACACATGCAGGCAAACAATATACCTGGACTCGCCTACCGCAGGGATACATTGATTCCATGGCGGCGTATTCTCTTGTTCTTAAGGCATCAGTTGAAATGTGGCATCCACCTTGTTCCTCCACCCTTCTCCAGTATATGGATGATTTGTTGTAATGTTCTAAAACAATCACAGAATGTGAAAATGACTCTGTATCCTTGCTCTGCCATCTAGCCTCCCATGGACTTAAAGCTTCTTTAAAAAAGCTCCAGTGGTGTTACCTACTTGGGATTTGTGCTCTCCCGCCCGAGTACAGGCAATTATAAAATTATCTCCTCCAACAACAGTGACACAAATGCTGGCTTTCCTTGGATTAGTATCCTTCTGTCGTGCTTGGATCCCGGACTGTGCTTATTGGGATTCCATATTGCGAAGGGCTACTTTGCAGTTACCAGGCTCTGCATCTATTGAAGGGACCGAAGAAATGCTTTCTGCATTTGCTACTTTGAAAAAGCTGCTTATCTCGGCTCCTACACTTGGACTACTACTCCTGTTCAATGTAAAACCTGACAGTTTGTCGTAATGGTCGTTTTGTTATGATGTAAACCGCGCTGATTCTAAATAGCGCGGTATATAAGAAACTGTAATAAATAAATAAATAAATAAATAAATAAATACCCGACTATGGGAAAATGTTTTACTTATATGTAAGGGAAGAAGGAGGAACTATGGCAGCTATTTTGGCTCAAGACCACGGGGGGGGGGGGGGGGGAATGCGCCCAGTCACATATTTATCGAAAAAATTGCCCCTCCAGGTACAGGGTATGCCTGCATGTTTGTGAGCCCTGGTGGCTTAGACTATTGCCATACAGATGACTATCCCGATTACCCTGTCTGATCAGACTATTCTGTTTTCTACCCATTCTATTTTGAATGTGTTAAAGAACCTCACTACGCAACACATGACAGCCCAGCGCCTTAGTGGGTATGAGGTAATTTTAACAACTACTGAAGGGTTGTCGGTTAAACAGCAATTTGCTGCCTTTACCCCGATGCTGGCCTTGCAGGCCTTAATGCACCCAGTAGATGATTCCGAGTTGCCCCAAGAAGAATATGATTGCTTAAAGTTGATTAACTTTGAGATGTCATACATCCTGATTTGCCCTCCTACCCGGTCCCGGATGCTCCACATATATTTGTGGACAGGAGCTGTGTCCGTCCCGCAGACAACGCCTACATTGCTTCTTATGCCATTGTAGAACTCCAAAATATTTTGCATGAAGCCCAGTTATTACCTTATGGTTCTGCACAAGCTGCAGAATTGGTAGCGCTTACTAGAGCCTGTGAATTATTTGCTGATACACGTGTTAACATTTATACAGATTCCAGGTATGCCTTTGGGGTGGTGCATGATTTTGGTCTCTTATGGGGGCGTAGGGGATGGAAAACGGCAGACGGTAAATCAATTTCTCATGCACAATTGGTTAATGAACTGCTGGCCGCCTTATGTAAACCCAAAGAAGTCGCCATTATTAAATGTACTGCACACAGATATGACACTTCTATTGCCTCTCAAGGTAATGCCTTAGCTGATCTTGCAGCCAAACAGTGTGCACAAGCCCAAATTGAACTCTTACATAGTAATAATATCTCTCAGGGCATGCCGACAGTTTCTTATTATTTGTCTGATCCTCCATTGTCTGAATATTATGTTTCCCCTCTTGAACATTCTTTTCCTCTGCACCACTTGCAGGCTGCTGCAGATCCCGAGGATATTATGTATTGGGAACAGCATAATATGAGTTTAAATTCAGCACAGATTTGGCAGGAAAAAGGGGGGGGGGGGGCGAAGAGGACTACTGAAAGCGGCAGCCCCTTTCTTAATTGGTCAAGTACATGGGGTAGGGCATAAAAACAGAAAGACAGTTCTTAAGGAGTTACAGGAAATATTTGTTTGCAGAGATTTGCCTCATTTAGTGGAATCACAATTGAGTCAATGCATAGTATGTGCTAGGAATAATGTTCAGCAGGGAAAATCAATAGGACAATTGCAACATTTACCCCCACCCCAAGGTCCGTTTCAGGCCCTACAAGTAGATTTCACATGTATGCCACGATCGATAGGGGATTATAAGTATTTGTTGGTCATTGTAGATAGGTTTTCAAAGTGGCCAGAGGCTTTTCCCACGACCAAGGAAGATGCTAGAACAGTAGCAAAAATTCTCTGTAAGGAAGTTATTCCCCGCTTTGGGTGTCCCCTTTCTATAGATTCTGATCAGGGACCAGCGTTCACCTCTAAGCTGTTACAACAGATTACTCAGATGTTTGCCATTGATTAGAAATTTCATGTCCCATATCACCCACAGTCATCAGGGATAGTAGAACGAATGAATCAAACAATTAAAGAAAAATTTATAAAAGCTACACAACACGCCCCAGGAAGGTGGCCAATGTATCTGCCAGCTGTATTGGCAGAGATTAGGCTAACCCCCGGGGCATCTGGATTCTCTCCTTTTGAAATTCTGATGGGACGACCCTTCCCCTTCCCCTGGAAATGGCCCGAGGGAACGGTGATAATGGCGGATGACTTGTTGCTGGCACAGGAAGAATGTGCTACACAGCTAGCTAAATATTTATGCACGGTGTCTGAGCAAGTGTACAATGCTTTCCCTTTTCCTTCTACAGAACCGACGCATCCATTCCGCCCGAGACACCGTGTGCTGGTAAAGCTGTTTCATAAGAAGGGCCAGTGGGACCTGCCGTTTGGAGATCTGGAGGAGATTATTGCAGTTACTCGCACAGCCGTGCCAACTGATAAGCATCCGACCTGGGTACACGCCTCACGCGTCAAGAGTGCACCGGAGGATTCCTGGAAGACGCCTGACTCGCCCCAGCCATGAAATCTGCCTGGCTGGCCCTTTCTTGTTTATTATTGATCTCGGTTGTCATTGTGCTGACTACATAATATTTTACAAATGAAGGACCTTGGACGCAGGCACATCGGACAGAGAACAATGCAACTTGGATTCAGTTCGCTTGGATGCCCTTAGCTGGACTTTCTGGATCCCAGTTTTCCAGACCCCCACTATCACCGCTGAATTAGGCCCTGCAGAACTCCACTACTTTTATGTACTCTTATACACCTGTTTCCATGGTGGCTGATGCACCTGAGCACACCACCACCACCTCCAGTTAATAATGTCTGCTTAACTGTCCTTCAGAAGACTGTTTGGCTGTTCTTATAGTGAGCCTATGCAGGCCCAAAGGGGGGATTGATAGGGAAAAAAATAAAGCTTAAAGTGTGTAGCAGGACTAAGAGGCCTGCAGGGGAAAATAGGAATCCTGTATATATCTATATATGGAAAGGAATGTGCTGTGCTAAGACAAATTGATTGTTCTACACGGAGGTGACTAACATCTGTGAAGTTACTGATATGCTGTGGTGGGTCTCAGAGGATGGGTTGATGACGTATGTATATGTTTCTGTTAATGTATTAAAAACAGACAGCCCCTCTAACCTGTGGAATAAACTTACATACTACTTATGTGCGAGTGTGTGTGTTTGTTCCCTGGAATTCCAGACAGAGAAGATAAGGTGATTCCTCATCCCAGAGGATTAACGGACGTCCCGAGGGTAAGTGGTATATAGTGCTGGGAAAGGAATAACCCACACTAACAATTTTGACTTGACATATTTGCATATTCACCTGAGGTTCAGCTTTAAGCAACTGCATGTGGGCACTAGCCCAACCAGTTCCTTCTACATTTAATAAATCTTTCAGTAGAATCGCAAATCTTCTGAATGTGTGTCACAGTCTGAGGCTGCACTCTATATTGTTTTGATTCTGTACCTTTGGTAAAGAACTTGTCAATTTCTGCTTCAAAGAATGAATCATGCGGTCTTCTGTTTTCTCTCTGTTGTTTGGGTCCCCAGTACAATGAAATAATAATATATCACTAGACATGACCTTATGGCCTTTGTGAGTTATCTGCTTTAGAAAGACTGAAACCACCTTTTATATCCAGCATTAATAGATACTTAGAGATGGTGGATCAATAGTCAACACGTTTGCTGGTTGTAGTTAATGGGTGCCACAGGGCCACTCTGACATTGACCTCTGACATGTATGGTGAAGCTGACAAGAAATCCATACTGAAACTTAAAAAAAAAAAAAAACATTCCGTCTGTTTTCAAACTTATGAAAGCCAGCCTCTACCAAAATGATCAATCTTCTGCGGCCTGGAATGTTGCCAAGCATTTATCCTTCAATTCGTTTTCGGAATCTTCGATTCTGACAAATGAAACATTAACAATTGACATTTGGGTTACTTTGAAAGAGCTTCCAAGGGCGGCAGATCTTTGTTTTCTATTTTTTATCTTTGCCAATCTTGGTTGTTTGTATTAGAGGAGTTAATCCGAGGATACTTTATATTTCAAAGTCAATGCAAATTTGATTATGTATCACTTCAGTCCATAATCTATCAGTCAAAGCTCTTCATGGATAACTTAAAGCAGATAATTGTCAAATGCTATCACTGGGGATTTGTAGTAAATGCAACTGTATGTGAAATGTTGCAAAGTGTCTGTTTAAGACTCTATGAGGCCTATTTACTGTAATCAAGGGCCCGATATTCAGTGGCGGCGACCAGGGGTATTCAGTGGCACTAAGCATGTTAGTGTCACTGAATATCTCAGTCAGTATGATTAATGCGGTTAGTGGGTTGCTAACCGCATTAATCACTTGGAATTTCCCCATCCATGGAGGAAGATTCCTACCCAGCAGAGATGTTTCAATTGGGCACAAGCGTGATTCCTACCCGATTCCAGAATCACGGGTTTAGACGCACCTCCGTTTCTGGCATCAGGATCATAGACATGTCCAGCGCGGCACATCCGACATGTTGCAGCAGTCCTGTTCACGTATCCAGCATGAGGTCTGTGCACAGATACAGGCACGGTCCATAGAGTAAAGCAGAGAAACACATCTCCATCAATATTGGGAGATACGAGCAAATGGTGATCAGGTTTTCGACATGCTCTTGCTCACTGTATTCTGTAAAGTTAGTCGGCTCCGATCATCCCCGTCTCCGAGCTGACCACGCCTCTGCTGTAAAAACGTGCATCTCCTAAGCTGCCATGCTCACTGATAGTAGTTTGCTGATGCATACAAGACAGAAACTTATGATAAATGCATGCCAGTGTAAACTAGACCATATCCTAGTCTCCTACATGCCCAGAACCGTGCTAGGTAATCCCAGCACACTCTAAGATAGTAGGAGGAGAAGGTTAATATGAACATGTATGACAAAACATATCTTGGCATCATAAAAAGGCTTCAGTGAGGCCCGCATTTCTCATCTCAACATACACCCTTAAAAACGCTCAGGATGGACCTTCATCATGTACACAAAAACCAACATTAAAATAACAATTTCCCAAGGGATGCATATGATTGCTGAACCATAAATAAGAACTTAAGAACATAAGATATGCCATACTGGGTCAGACCAAGTCCATCAAGCCCAGTATCCAGTTTCCAACAGTGGCCAATCTAGGTCACAAGTACCTAGCAGTTTCCCTAAAAAACACAGGTTCCACAATGTTTGTATTGGGGTAAGCAGTGGATATCCCAGGTCCCCTTTAATAATGGTTTATAAACCTTTCCTCCAGGAACTTTTCCAAACCTTTTCTAAACCCGGCTACACTAAACAACTTTTACTACATCCTCCAGTAACAAATTCCAGAGTTTGATTACACGTTGAGTGAAAAAATATTTTCTCTTATTAGTCTTAAATAGGTTACCCTGTAGCTTCATTGCATGTCCCCTAGTCTTTCTATATTTTGATGGTGTAAACCATCAATCTACGTTTTCCCCTTTCCACTCCATTCATTAATTTATAGACCTATATCATATCTCCCCTCAGCTATCTCTTTTCCAGGTTGAAGAGCCCTAACCTTTTTAGTCTCTCTTCATAGGGGTATCCTTCCATCCCCTTTACTATTTGGTGGCTCTTTGTACCTTTTTTAACAACGCTATATCCTTTTTAAGATACGGCAACCAGAAGTGCACACAATATTCAAGGTGCAGTCGCAATACAGAGGCATTATAATATCCTTTATTTTATTCTCCATTCCTTTCCTTATGATACCTAGCATTCTATTTGCTCTCTTGGCCGCCGCTGCACACTGGGAGGAGGGTTTCAACATGTTATCCATGTTCAACATGTTATCGTAAATCTTTTTCCTGGGTGGTGGTTCCCAATGTGTAACCTTGCATTGTGTAACCATAGTTTGGGTTGTACTTTCCTAGATGCCTAACTTTGCACTTGTCCTCATTAAATTTCATCTGCCTTTTGGATGCCCAGTCTTCCAATTTATCAAGGTCCTCTTGCAATTTTTCACAGTCCTCATGGGTTTTAACAACTTTGAATAATATTGTGTCATCTGAAAATTTGATTACCTCACTCATTATTCCCATTTCCAGGTCATTTATGAATATGTTAAAAAGCAGCAGACCTAGCACAGATCCCTGAGGTACTCCACTATTCATCTTTCTCCATTGGGAAAATTGGCCATTTAGCCCTACCCTCTGCTTTCTATCTTTTAACCATTTCCTGATCCACAATAGTACATTGCCTGCTATTCCATGACTTTTTAATTTCACCAAAAGTCTCTCATGAGGGACCTTGTCAAAGGCTTTCTGAAAATCCAGATGCACTATATAAACCGATTCACCTTTGTCTACCTGTTTATTCACACCTTCAAAAAAACATTACAAATTAGTAAGACAAGACCTTCCTTGGCTAAAGCCATGTTGGCTGTCTCCTGTTAAGTCATGACTGTCTACATGTTCAGTAATTTTGTTCTTTATAATGGTTTATACCATTTTTCCTGGTACTGATGTCAGACTCACCAGTATGTAGTTTCCCGGATCACCCCTGGAGCCCTTTTTAAAAATTGATCATCCTCCAATCTTCACGGATTTCAGATGGTTTTAACGATAGCTCACAGATTATTAATAGTAGGTCTGCAATCTCATATATCAGTTCTTTCAACATACTTGGATGTATACCATCTGGTCCAGATGATTTGCTACTCTTCATGTATGCCCTGAGTATGCCATGCTGCATGGCACAATCTGGGGAATGTTGGCACTGCATCAGTCATGTCTTCCAATGCCTGGCCCTCTTCCCTGATATGCAGATCAGCACACCAGATCCTCCTGTGCAACCCTCAAACCACACACATACTCTCACTTGCTGTCACAAAAAACATAATTCTGGGAAGTAGATGCTCAGCATCTATAGATAAAAGCTGGTAGCCATAAAAGCATGGAGTGCCAGGACTACATATCTGATCCCTCTCTCACTCAAATAAACTCCTCTGGCAGACTCGCTCACACTTCTAACATCAGCAGTCCCACTTTACAGAACACAGGACTTGTCAGGATCCCCCAGTTTGTGCTAAATGAGCTAAACAGCAGCTGTCAGCATAGCCACCATATTCACTATTGTTGGTTTTCAAATATCTTTAGGGGTATTTATTAATGCTGCTTAGCTTACAAGATTCTCTCACCCCTGATTTCTGTCCATTATACATGCATCTAGCTATATTTTATAGACTACAGTCACAACAGTTTGAAGCATACATCTCACAACCTCTATATAAGCACAGCAGAGAGATTTCTAAGTATTGGCCTTATTCGACGTTCCCGCAGGAATAATGAGCACATCTGCGGGGAACACAAAAAATATATTTGGGCCTTTCCTGACATTCCACCCCTCCCAAGCATGTTCTGAGATCCCCATGCTAGTGACGTGAACATGCATGGGCGCAAGGTTTCTGAATGCGGTTGCAGACGTTTTGTGAGAAAAATGTCTCCCAAACACATCCAAACAGCCTATTTGTGCTATGGAATGACCTCCTAAGTGTTTGACAAGACTTTTAACAATTTCTAGCAGTTAACTCAGTGCTGTGGTAATAGTTTAACATAGCATTTTAACTGTGAGTCCATGCGAATTGTCACATTAAACTCCTAATGCAGAAATTCCTACTAGGTGTGGTATGGACAGAGAAAGGGTGGGGCCTGTGCATTGCAGCTAACTCAAAGATCATTACTGTACATTCACTGCTAATGTGGCAGATAACGCAGTGCAGTTAACTTTATCTCCAGATAATCCTCCGTGTTCTCCTAGGACAAGCAGGATGAGTCAGCCACATTGGTGATGTCATCTGACAGCACCAAGATGAAAGTACTCTCTCTAGCTCAGATGGATTTTGCCCTTCTGAGCATGGGCTAACTGGCCCTACCCACAGACCCGTCCCTAGCTGGCCAATTTCAGTTCTTCCGCCTTGCCTGCAAGACGGATCTCTCCACCTTCCTAACAAAACCCACAACTTTGACCAAGAATGAAAAGAGATTTAAAAATTGGCAGTTACTTGCAACATGCCCAAGTCGGGTTTCAAGAAGTGCCCCAAATGCTCTCGTAAAATGAGCATTTCTAATGCCCACGATCACTGTCTGCGTAGCCTGGGAAAGGTCCAACGGGTTGAAGACTGTTCTCTCTGCTCTCGGATGTCCCCCAGAGCGAGGAAGTCCCATGGTCATGCACTCTGAGATTTCCTCTCGCAGGCCTCCTCTCTGACAGAAAAATCCATGGACCGCATGGCTGTAACTCCTACAGCAACAGTAACCAGCTTTCCAGCAACTACTGCAACAGCCTGGGATGCGACTGCTCTGCCTTCCATCTCTGGCAGTAATCCTCTGTTCTGACTGCTTCCCTCGGAGGTGACCGCCGCTTCCCCAACTGCTTCCCTGGTATCCAGCGCTGCCCCAGAGTCACGAACATGTGGGAACACAGCCTTGCTTCCTCTGCTGCCATCTTGACTGGGCTATTTCACGCCCCCCTTAGCGCCGATTAGACAACGGAATTCAGGCCATGCCTCTTCGGTGCCTATTGGACCATGGCTCTCTGACGGCACAGAGCTTCTCCAATCGGAGCAGTCTGCACCATGGCGCCAAGAAGATCCCTGCAGCTGGAACAGCCCCGACGCCGAAAGAACTCCTGCAGCCCCCTATCAGTGACCCCAACGTCGACGAAGCTCCCATAAGCACCAGAGCAGTCAGGTCAGTCATTGAGAGGATCGCAGCAGAACAGGTCTTTATGTAGAAATAGGCTTATTACATAGTGAAGTAAGAGAGAATAGTCTATATGAAAGACTCTGTGTGTATGAGAGAGAGAGGTAAGAACATGTGGGTCAGAGCCTCATGGCAAGGTGTGTCCGATGACAATAGGAAGAGAGAGAGAGAGAGGGGGGGGAGGGGTGAAGAGAATTGATTATCAGAGCCTCCTGTCCTTCATGTCCGATGAATAGTGGAAGAGAGAGAGCAAGAGGAAGTGTTTCTGTCCTTTATAGTGAATTTTCTCTAGCAACTCCCTTTGAGGTCTGCTATTGTTTCTAGCAAGGAGGGGCTGCAGACCCATCTCAACAGGCCCTGAGACTTACATCAACAGGGGGTCAGAGTTAATCTCATCTTGTAAACTGCCCTATTACCTTTGGAGACTGAAATCACCAGAGTAACACAGCTGCATGAAATCCAAGGTCTGGGGAAAAAGCCATGACTCCTATGTCATGTATGCTGACAGCACCATCATCGGAGCAACGGCTACAATGACCGCAGCAGCAGCAGCTCTCTCAGCCCTCCACACTACCACAAGAAGCACAGGTATACCTGCAGCCCCTCCTCTTCCCCTGGGCCCAAGAGCAGCATATCCTGCCACAGGGGGCCTTGGATAGCCAGGAGGAGAACTTCTAGCCCCTCCCCCCCCGGCTCAGGAGGACAATTGAGGGCTCAGGAGGGCCAATTGAATTTTTACAGCTTATCTCCCGCATCTTCAAGCAGTGGTCATCATCAGCCCTGCCTACTACCACTTTCACAGGACAGACACCTGACCCGGGACTCTTCACAACACCTGAAACCTCCAGCAGCAGCCTGCACTGTGCAGCAACCATGTCACAGCCCCCCCCCTATCTGAGCCTCCACCCTCATAATCTAGAGACTCCTCTCCAGGATCCTCGATCCTACAATCCCTGAATCACAAGGGTACACCCAGCAGAGGAGGAAGCAGTCGCCCAAGGGTCCCAAGCCTCTGGAAATGCCCACACGATGACAGGGGAGGATACACCCATGGCTAATCCCCCATCTGCCTCTCCAGAGAACTTGACCTACACAAAGTTTCTGTGAAAGGTCACAACTGCTCTTGCCATTGTGCCCGCAGCCAGCATAGACCAGCGAGCTGAAACCCAAGCGGCCCTCAAGTTCCTTGAAGCACCCAGAACAGTGGCATTACTCCTGGTATACCCATTGCTGTGTGAAAATTTGATTCAACTGTGGCAGCACTCCACCTCTGGACCTGCCTCCTCCAGGGAGCTCGACACAAAGTACCCAGTACAAGCCGCTTGAGGATTCAACAAAACACAGTTCCCACACCACTCAATCGTGGTGGAATCGGCTCTCAAGCATGCCAAGTCTGCCCACACGCACACCAACAACCCACCAGGACGGGATCACAAGCTCCTCGACAACATAGGAGAAAGGGTCTTTCAAGTGGCCATACTGGGCGTAAGGGTGCCCACCAGCTCCAGCATGCTCCAGCATGCTCTTTACCAAGATGTCCTCGTTGGGAATCTTAAGACTACCTTTTCGAAGAACAGACAGCCACCACTGCCTCTCTCATGGCGCTCAAGGAATGTATAAAACACCAAGTCTGGGCAGCCTTCAACGTCTTTGACGTGGCTGCCCACACCGCGGGAACTGCTATCTCGAGTCGCCACCTCACTTGGCTGCGAGCATCAGGCCTCTGAGAAGGCATCCATGACCGCATTGTGGATGCCCCCTGCCTGGGCGACACGCTTTTTGGGGACAAGGTAACAGACACTGTCAGTAATATGAAAGACCACTGCACCACACTACAAACCCACATGGAGGAGGGCCTACAGAGAGCCTCCTCCAACTGCAAGGGTACCTACCACCAGAAATCCTACTCCTCCTCCAGGCATCATAACTCTTACAACTCCTATTGCAAGTAGCAACCTCCACGATACAAACAACAGTCCTACAAGACTTCCTATCGCTCAAAGCTGCGCCAATGGGAGCAGAGAAAGCAGAAGTCTATGCAGTTCTGCATAGGGAAGGCCAACCCATCCTTTTGACAAGAACACTGCAGCCAACCTCCCCATGGGAAGCCAGCTAATAGCCTTCCTACACACATGGGAATCCATTACAATGGACAAATAGGTCTTGAAGATTATCAAAGAGGAGTACTGCAACAGATTTTTTACCCCCACCCCCTCCTTGTAACGCAGCCTGTCCTCCAGCGGTACGCCATCACCTTTGCCCCTTGCCATGACGATGGTGCTTCTCTCTCTTCTGGCCTCTAGGGCAATAGAACCCATACCGACCAACAAACTCAACACTAGTTTCTATTCCAGGTACTTCCTGATCCCCAAGAAGTCTGGTGGCATCTGCCCAATCCTTGACTTCAGGCACCTCAACAAGTTTATCATCAAGGAGAAATTCAGGATGCACTCCCTAGGATTCATTTTACCTCTCATCCAACCTGGTGAGTGGCTGGCCTTCTTTGACTTGCAGGATGCCTACACACACATTCCCATAATGTGGAGCACAGGAAATGCCTGTGCTTCCAATTTCTGGGGAACCACTACCAGTACAGGGTTCTCCCCTTTGGCCTCTCCCCTCCCCTGCACCAAGTGCATTGCAGTGGCAGCCGCACACCTATGCAAGCAGGGTTTCTGTGTATTCCCATACCTCTACGACTGGCTGATCTCTGCCCCGTCATTACAGGAGGTATGTGCGGCTCTCCAGCAAACCCTCAGCCTCTTGGCTTCCCTGAGCTTCCTCGTGAACCACCAAAAATCCCACCTATGCCTCTCCCAGTGTTTGGAGTTCATTGGGGCAGATATATAAACAGTCCTGTCCAGGGCATTCCTCCCACAACACCAGAGAGATGCCATCACCTCCCTGACTCTGAGCATCTCTTCCACCAAATGAACCCCTGCATGAAACCTGCTATGCTTCCTGGGCCACATGGCAGCATCCACAGAGGTTTTACCCCTGGCAAAGCTGCACATATGCCACTTGCAGTGGCACCTGCACACTCACTGGAGTCAGCACTCGCAGCCCCTATCTATATCTGTTCTCCTGGACACAGTTCTAATGGAACCCCTGTGCTGGGGGGCCTGCAGGGAGAACCTGGCACATGGCAGGCCACTCCAGCAGCCCACCCACCAGCTGGCCATCACCATTAATGCCTCACCGGTGGGCTGAGGAGATCACTGCCTATGGCTCCACACCCAAGAGGCCTGGATGACAAAGGAGCATATGTTTTACATCAACCTGCTAGAGCTCAGGGTGATTCAATATGCCCTCGGGGCCTTCCAGGACCACATCTCCAGCAAGACAGTCCTGATCCAAACAGGCAACCAGGTAACCATGTTTTGTGTCAACAAGCAAGAGGGAATGGGCTCCCATTCCCTCTTCAAGGAGGCCCTCAAACTCTGAGCCCTTGCCTTGGACAAGCACTGCCTCCTACAGGTCTCCTACCTTCCAGGAATGCTGAACCACCTGGCAGACAGGCTAAACCGCCATCTGAACCCACATGAATGGACTCTCAACCCTTGGGTAGCAGCATCCCTCTTCCAGCAGTGGGGGCAACTAATTGACCTGTTTGCCACCGAGGAGAACATAAAGTGCAATTTCTTTTGCTGAAAATATCCCTCCAACCACAGTATCGCCATGGATGTCATGGGGGAGTGGTCACTAGTGTATGCCTTTCCCCTCTCCCCACTCCTCCATGACCATACAGCAGATCATCTTGGACAGAATGCAAGCAATCCTCATCATGCCCCACTGGCCGCACCAGTTGTGGTTTCCCTACCTCTGTCACCTGCTCTGAAACCTCCAACACGCCTTCCCCTGGTGCCGGATTTCATCACTCGGGATCACAGGGACACCCTCCACCCCAGCCTTCAGACCCCGGCCCTGACAGCTTGGAAATTGAAAGGATAATGCTGTCGCCCCTCCACCTGCCCTCCGAGGTACAGCAAGTGGTGCTAGCGGCAAGACTCCCTCAACGAGGAAGTCTTACAGCCTAAAATGGCAATGTTTCTGAATCTGGTGCTCACTGTGACAGCTGGACTCCTTCTCCTGCCCGGTGGTACAAGTCCTCCAATATCTCAACTCACTCTTCAACCGGGGACTCAAGACACAGTCCATTTGTGTACATCTCTCAGCAATTGTCATCTTCCATGACCAATCTGGCGACAGCTCCATTGCAACTCTGCCGCTAGTCATCCGCTTCACGAAGGGACTCTCTAATTTCTGCCCACCAATCCAGGCTGCCATGCCCCATTGGGATCTCAACATCATCCTTAACCAGCTGACATGGGCACCCTTCGAGCCTCTGCAGCTAGCGGAGCTGAAATATGTCTCATGGAAGACCCTCTTCCTACTAGTGATCATATCAGCCAGATGCATCAGTGAGCTGCAGGCTCTAGTGGCTCATCCACCATACACGCTGATCTCCCACGACCGAGCCATCCTCCAAACATACCCCAAGTTCATTCCTAAGGTAGCGTCTGCCTTCAATGTCAACCAGACCATGGAATGCCCTTGTTTCCACTAGGAGCCAAATGCATCCCTGAGGAGCAGAATCCATACACTGGACTGCATCAGAGCCTGCACATCTATCTGCACTGGATGGTCCCCCATCAGAAGGGGACACAACGTTTTGTCTCCTATGACATCAATAAACCAGGTCACCCTGTCACCAAATGGACTCTTTTGCTGTGGATCTCTGCCTGCATAGTCTTCTGTCTGGAGCAGACATATGCTCAAACTGCATCAAGGATAAATGCATACCAGCTCAGGGCATTAGCCACCACCATCACCAACTTGCACTCCATACCAGTGGCTGACATCTGCAAGGCCACCACCTGGTCCTCTCTGCACATGTTCCAGAGACACTACTGGCTCGACCTTGCAGCGCAGACAGTCATGTCCTTCAACCAGATGGTCTTAACCACAGCAGAGACCCCGAACCCCTAGGCCACACTCAGCTGTGGACTCCACACAACCTTTTGTGGACTGTACTGCCAGTTGACTACCTCTCTGGACATTGCATTGTTTTGCACGACATGTTGACTCCCTCACTGTTAATGCATGTGGCACACTGTTGTAATGCATTGGCACATTGTTGCACTTTCCACACCGTGCATTGTGATGTGCACTATTGTTTCTTGTTTGCACTGCTCTTGTTCTTGTTTACTGTTCTTGTTTGCATTGCCACTCAGTGCATTGCACTGTTCCTGTTTGGGCACATGTTGCACTGTTCTTGTCTCACCAATAAATGTCCTTCCTAAGACGCTGGCATCTGTCTTCATTCTCCACTCTGCCAGGGCATCAACCTCATGTCTGCCTAGCCAGCTATGGCCTCCCTCCATTTACCACAGCGAATCACAGCTAGGGAAGCACCAATGTGTCTGACTCATCCTGACTTATGTTAAAGAATTAACCGCTGGCGTTGTATAACTGGGTATAGTTCTCAAACTTAAAAAACTAGCCATAATGCAATCAATTGGATAGAAAATAGGGTGTATGTATTTTAAACCCGCTCTTTATATAAACAACGGATCTCATAAATCGAAAGACTTATAATTATAATCTTTTAAAAACATCTTTCAAAACTATTTCGTTACATCTGTTCAAGAACCTGAAACATATTTAATGACCTCACTCAGTGTACAGACGCCGACTCCCATAATCAAACGAAGCAAAATAGCAAAAGGCTTCTAAAACAAAAGTCACAATATATTGAAATATCAAAAGCCTTCTCAAACCAAATACTTAAATCTAAGCACATCAAATAAATCTGTTCCTTCTATAGAACTCGCATTCATGGTTTGACTATATTAAACACTACCGTCCACCAGCAGTTAATTATTTAACATAAAGGCTATTTTGAAGAATTAGTAGTATGGGAAATGGCCAAAGTAAGCTATATAGGCGCTCTAATTTGGTGTATATTGTTCCTATTCCTGAAGTAATACTCAGATACTCCTGTATTATTATTTTTCATTGTGAAAGACTATGGCGATTCATGCAGAAACACTCAATCTGAAGGATCATCAATATATAATATATATGAAATACATCATACCAAGCTTTGATTTATGCAGGTAGAATACTTTGATATGTTTTAATCTGACATTTAAAGTCTGTTCCGTGGTATTTATAGATAGGACAGGAAGCCGTGAAATAATTACAGTAAAATAATACAGTAAGTTTAAATAGTACATTGAATAGTAATTAGAATACTTTTGGACCATTGAAACGTGCAAACTAACTACTTGTTTTCTGTTTTAATATTTATATAGAGTTCCATGGTGTATATATTAGTATATTTTACGTTTATAATGATATGAGGTATTTGTATTATCAATTTTTTCGTTTACACTGATTCTTTTCTTTCCCTTTACCTTGGTATTAAGAAATGATTCTTTTGCCTTGGTGTTAATAATTCAACCCCCACCCAAAGACTTTTTGAGGTTTATTATTTATGTAGTGTCCATCCAAACTACGAACAGACCTCAGTCCCATCATAGCCAGACTCATGCAACAATCGTTCACAACAGGTGATTTCCCACGCACCCTCAAACACACATCAATAAGACCTCTACTAAAAAACAACAAACTCGACCAACAGAAACCGGAATCCTACAGACCTATAGCAAGCATACCGATGCTAGCAAAAATAATGGAAAAGGAAGTTCAGAGACAAATACAAGACCACATTGACTCCAATGCACCACTGGATCCATGCCAACACGGATTCAGAGAAGCACACGGGGTTGAGACCCTTCTTACCACACTCTTCAGCAGCATAATATCAGGCATCAACAATACCCGCCAAGGCTTTGTCCTTGTCTTCCTTGACATCGCGGCGGCGTTTGATTCCGTGAACCATGAACGCCTCTTAGAACGCCTCAAAGAAAAAGGAATCTCCGGTAAAGCGCTCGAGTGGTGCAGGTCCTACCTCTCTGACAGATGGCAGCAGGTTCGATCCAAAGACACATCTTCAGAACCATTCCACCAAAGCCAAGGTGTCCCACAAGGATCCTCCCTCTCTGCCTTGCTGTTCAATATATACATGCAACCTCTCTGCAACCTTATCCGGTCCTTCAACGTGAACTGCATGATATACGCAGATGACGTGCTATTATACATGCCTTTTGCAACAGAAAACCCAGACCTCTCACCAATAACATGCTGCATAAATGAAATATCCAACTGGCTACAATCTCAAAACCTCCGGATTCAACACAAAAAGACGGAGGTCATGTTCATTACAAGAAATCGTAACTTCACTGCGCCTACAGTACTAAAGGTGAAGGAAGCTGACCTCCAGATCAAATCCGCGATCAGATACCTTGGCGTCACACTAGACCAGAACCTAAATATGCAGGCGCATATAAGTAACACTGTAAGGGCAGTATACCATAAAATCAGATCCCTCAGATACCTACGATCGCTGCTGCAGCCTGACGATTTCAGGACCATCTTTCAAGCACTAATAATTCCGCATTTCGATTATGCGAATGCAATACTGCAAGGACTCCCCCAAACCACTCTGAACCCACTGCAAATGGCAATGAACACCGCAGCAAGAGTACTACACGGAGCATCCAGGAAAGACCATGTCACACCCATTATGAAACAACTCCACTGGCTCCCGATTCAAGGTAGGATTACATTCAAGACCTTGCTACTCACCTTCAAAGCCACCAACGGTCTCTCGTCAACATCACTATCAGAGATAGTCCAGAAGACACCCCACAATAGGGACAGAAGGTCAGTAGCACAAAACACCTTGATAGTCCCAAGATCAATGACTCAATGCACCAAGTCAACATCCAGCAGGGCATTCAAACTTTATGCACCAATGATCTGGAACAGCCTCCCTCACAACATCCGAACAATCCCAGACATATTCCAATTCAGGAAGGCTGTGAAACACTACCTCTTCCTCCTACATTACCCAGAAACCAATGAAAGCTCAGCACCAATTACCGAGACCTCACAAATCTCCTCTGTCTGAAACCATAAGAACACATGACCAGCCTGTAAATTGTATATATTGTTATTGTATATAGTTACCCTGTTAGCCAAGTTGTTCTCCTGTTCATATGTAAACACAAAGTACTATTGGAAATGTGTATGTTCGTTGTTTATTGTAAACCGCACTGATGCTGAATAGCGCGGTATAAAAGAGACTTTAAATAAATAAATAAATGGATTACATACTGATTGTACATATTTATGTCTTCTTCTCCTCCCATGTGTAAAATATATTGAGTGTGCAAGTAAATACAGAGGTAGGTTTTCCATGTTAATTTATTGTACATCATATTTTTGATAATTTTAGTTACATGACAAGTTAAGCGAGATGGAATAATCTATTACATTATCCTTATCTATGTTTGCCGATTAATAATGCGTTTTTTGTGCTGTTTTAGTATTTATGATTTACATTTCGCTGTAAATGTTTACACATGTATGTTTTTAATCTTTTAATTGCTTACACTTCATGGTTACAGTTCATCTTATGTAACCGGGATATCCCGGAGACCTCCCCCTCGCCTTCAATGTACCCCAACAATCCACAACAACTTTGCCTACAACCCCCCCCCTCCCCCTTCTCCCTCCACAGAGGACACACACACACCAATTCTGGATCAACCTTGGTCGCAGCTTTGCTATCCATATATAACACCGGCCCACAACACGAGCCTATCATTTATAAACAACCCCAACATAACCCCCCCCCCCACCAATCCAGATGATGCCCCCCACCCGCCATATTATTAGCAAGGTGGTGCATCATCCTCCCCCCTACCCCGCCGCCTGCCATGTTAGTAGCAAAGGCCAGCCCCCACTACCATCTACTGGGCAGAGACCCCCAACCGAGATGTCTCCCCCCCCCCCAATGCGCCTTACTCTATTTAAGCCCCACCGTCTCGGCGAGGGCTAGCTTTATACCCCGCCACCGGCACAAGGTAGCATGCCTATCCTTGTGCTGCCCCCACCAACAAAGCTGCAACCAACCAACTCCTCCAATGCCTCTTGCCAGTCATTTAACAATAAGTCCTGGCCCACAGGAGAAAGGTGCACCCCATCCGTGTGATATAGACCCGCACAATTGACATCCACCCAAGGATGCTGCACCTGCACCCCTCCCATCTGCTGCACCCATCGCCCAATCTGTTTGTTGATCTTGATCGGGCCCTTAGTCCAACGACGCTGAGATTGACAAGCAGGGCGAAGAATGATGTCTGACCATATGATCACCACCTCTGGCAAGAACTCCCGCAGCCAACCAATGTCTCTCTGGACTGCCCGGATGAGCTGCCTGCAAGTCCAGCTGGAAAGATCATTGCCTCCCAGGTGAATCAGAAGCCCCAGAGGCTGCTGCCGCTGTCCAGCCCTCCGCTGCACAAACGGAAGGAGCTGCCACCATCGCATTCCATGCTCGCCCATCCAAATCAACCTCATGTTGCCGGTCGCCATGCCCAGGTGCACTCCGAGAGGATGAGAGATGGCACGACGCTCCACCCAGTATATGAAGGAATGACCCAGGATCCACCACTCACCGCCGTGGACGTGGATGCCAACTGCCGCCACACTCCTCGGAGTGCCACCCGCAGTGGACCCTGCAAAAGAAACAAAATTATTAACGTCCCCCCCTCCCCCCCAGCCACCCCAATGCCCCCCTAGCTGTCGATACATGAGATCCAGAACCCACAATTCACGACTTTCCCAGGCAAACATAGCCCACATAAGCACCAGAGCGCCACCTCCCAATCTGCTGAATCACCGCTCCTTCAAGCCCGGCTACACTAGTAGCCGCCCCAATCCTAAAGGAATGAGACGCGAACTGCCTCTCATCATCGCCAACCTGCCGTACCACCATATGAAGCACCGCAGTAAACTGGAACCGGCTTCCCAACCTCGTGCACAAAGAAGTAGCCCGGTACCCTGAGCCGCCGTTGCAAGTACAACACCACATTCTGCACCGGGCATGAACACAAGGCAGGGATAGCCCTTAACACCACCCATCCTCCTTTCCCCAACAGGTCAGTTTTGAAGCTTTACTGCTGCGTTCAGGAACTTCTGTCCCTATATTTTTCCTCCTTATCTATGCCCCACCCTCAATGCGCCCTGATCTCTGGGAGTCTCTTCTGCTCACCCTCTCTGAGACATCCTTACTTACCTCTCATCTGGTTATCCCTGGTGATTTCAACACGCACCTTTCCTCCCAAACTCGCCCTCGCGATAGGGCCCTCAATTCACTCTTCTCCGACCTTGATCTCATCCAACATGTGCATTGTCCCACTCATTCCTCTGGTTACACTCTTGATCTTATTCTTACGTTTTCATCCTCCCCCTATGCTCCCTCTTCTATCTCATCCACCCCTCTTCCCTGGTCTGACCATCATTGCCTGTTCTTTTCCTTCACCCTCCCTCCTATGCAGACTCTCGCTTCATCCGCTACAACCTCACTTAAGGTTCTCAAACGCCGTCTCACACCCCTCACTCTGCAGGCCTTTCCTCCTGCTGACTCTCTTTTTTCCTCTGAGTTTTTTTCTCTTCCTGTCAGCCAGCAGGCTGATTCCTGGTCCTCTGTTCTCACCAGCACCCTTGACACGCTAGCACCCCTTCGCCCCACTTCCTGCCGTTCCACGTCCCATCACCCCTGGTATCATCCAGGCCTCTATCTCCAGCACACTCATCTCCGACGTGCTGAACGTCACTGGTGTAAACATCCCTCTTCTGCCTCCCTGACTTCTTTCCGCTGTGCACATCGTTCCTACCGCACTATGATCACTGAGGCCAAGAAGACCTACTTCTCGGATCTCATCGCTGCATCCTCCAACTCCTCTCGCTGCTTGTATCAGGTCCTTCACTCTCTATCTTCTCCCTCAACCTGCCCTTCCTCATCAGCGCCCCCTCCCACTGCCCCCAGTCCAACAGCCCTTGCTTCCTTTTTTGTAAATAAAATCCAGTCCCTTCGTTCTTCCTTCCCCCTCTGCCCCCCTCCTCTCTCCCCTCCTCCTTCCCTCTCCGCTTCCCCTGTCCTTCCCTCCCCTCCTCCCTCCAGTACTTTCCCTCACACTTGGTGCTCCTTCATTTCTGTCACTTCCGCTGAGCTTCTTCAGGTAATCTCCTCCTCCCACAAAACGACCTGCCCACTTGATCCTCTCCCTTCCTCTTGGCTCCTTGATCTTTCTCTTCAACTTCTGCCGTATATCCTTGCCATGGTCAACACCAGTCTCTCTACTGGTAGTTTTCCCACCTCCTGGAGGCATGCCTTGGTCCGCCCTCTCCTTAAGAAACCCTCTCTTGACCCAAGCCTTCCTGCCAAATGGCGTCCCGTCTCAAACCTTCCCTTCCTCTCTAAGGTCCTTGAAAAATTGGTTTTTGCACAGCTCTCGGCGCACCTCGATTCCACTCTCTATCTTCACCCTCGTCAATCTGGTTTTAGGCCTGGACACAGCACTGAGACTATCTTTCTTGCCCTTCTCAGCGACCTTCACCGTTCTCACGATCGGGGTGACCTATCTATTGCCGTCTCCCTAGATCTTTCTGCCGCTTTTGATGTCATTGATCACCGCACCCTTCTCACTCGTCTGTCTGATTCTGGTATCCATGGCACTGTGCTGCACTGGTTTCATTCTCTTCTTTCTCACCGCTCTTTCGCAGTTCACTTTGGCTCCTCTACCTCTGCCCCCTCCCCTCTACACAGCGGTGTTCCACAAGGTTCCATCCTCGCCCCTCTACTTTTCCATGTTTTCCTCGCTCCCCTGGCCCTTCTCATTCAGCAGTCCGGTATCTCTTTCTACTTTCTACGCAGATGATATTCTCCTCGTCCATCACACCAGCTCTGCTTCCCCAGACCTTTCTGCTCTCAATGCTTGCCTTACTCATATCGCCTCTTGGTTCTCTGATAATTTTCTCTGTGTCAACCCCTCTAAATCCTCTGCCATCTGGTTCTCTTTCTCCACCCCTCCTCCCAGCCTAGCCCCCATGATGTCCTCCCTCCCCATCCCCGTTGTTTCCTCCCTCCGTTACCTGGGTGTTACTCTGGATTCCTCCCTTTCCTTTCACCCTCACATTTCCTCCCTTGTCCGTAGTTGTCTCTTCCATCTCCGTCGTATTCGCTCCCTCCGGCCTTTTCTTTCCACTCAATCCCTCACTACTCTAGTCCTTTCCCTGGTGACCTCTCGTTTGGATTACTGTAACTCCATCCTCGCTGGCCTTCCGTCCTATCAACTCCGTCACCATCAGCTCCTTCAAAACACTGCCGCCCGCCTACTCACCTTTTCCTCCCCTTCTGATCACATCACTCCTTGTCTTTCCTCTCTTCATTGGCTCCCCATAAAATTCAGGTTTATCTACAAGTATCTCATCATCACTCACAGAGTTCTCCACACCAATACTCCTCAGTACCTCTCTGATCTTATCTTTCATCAACCTGCTCCCCGTCTTCTCCGTTCATCCCATACCAACCGTCTTTTCCTTCCCTCTCCATCCCAGGCCCATCTTGAACTCACCCGTCACTCTGCATTTTTCTTCTTAGCCCCCGCTCTCTGGAATTCCCTCCCTCACACGCTCCGCACTGAGCCCTCTTTCCCGCACTTCAAAGTTCTCCTCAAGACTCATCTTTTCTCTCAGGCTTTTGACCTTCCAGTTTCTTCCTGACCATCATGCCAGATCCGATTGCCACGACTCACCCCCCCGTGTCTACTTGTCTAGTCATGTAACCTCTGTCCTTTTCTTTCTATCTATCTCTCCCTAGCTCTTTCCTGTCTTCAAATGGCGTTCTTTTCTCTCTTTCCTTTCCTGCAGCTGCTTTTCTTTTATTGTACACTGCTCTGATACTTCGGTTTTGGGCGGTATATCAAGCCTGTATATAAAATAAATAAAAATAAAGAAACTCACTTGCATCGCAGCCAGCACAACATGCTTAACATCCAACCCCACCAAAAGCCTCACGCTTCTTGGACCAGGGCACCAGCTCACAAACGCGAAAGGCCCCAAAAAAGGCTGTGACAAACAAGGCCCTAAACAACACGGACTCAAAGTCAGAGGCCGCCACCCCAGGCATCGCTTTCCATATCCACACCAGCAACTCGTGCAAAACCGGTTGACGCCAATCCGGTACCAGTGGGGGCGCTCCTTTGCCCACCTCAGCAACAAGCGCCGCACTAAGAAGAAAACCCTGGGATTACCCCAACCTGCAGCCTTACAGAAAAATGAAAATCCCGCTAATGCCGAAAGGACTGCTGACCTGGACCAACCTACACCTTTGGCCCACACTACAAACTCCCTCAGCATCGCATCTGCCACTCCCCCTCCCCCAGCCCCTCCCCTTCAGAAACTCACACACTTTGGAGTATCCCCGCAGGTACAGCGTCCATGTCCCTTGCGTGACCGAGGAACGCAACAACGCCATCACTCCAGGGTCCCAATCTGCCAAAGATGTTCCGGCACCAGAGATGCTTCCTCTTCCGCCCCTGGGGCCAACCAGCGAAACTATGACCACTGAAAACGGGACAAAGCATCTACAATTGAGTTCTGCATGCCTGGCACGTTTTGCACCCTGGCCATCACATTAAGACGCAGACAAGCTAGTACAAAGACTCTCATCAGCGACGCCACCCGCGGGCACTTGGTCGAGTGTCTATTAATGATCTCCACCACCGCCGCATTGTCACTCCAAAACAGGACCCTCCAATTCCTGAAGTGCTCCGGCCACACCCAAAGAGCCACCACAATGGGAAGCAATTCCAAAAACGCAATAGTACGGGTCAATCCAGAATCCGTCCATGCCACAGGCCAAGCTTCCGCACACCAAGACCCCTGACAATATATGCCGAAACCAGAACTGCCCGCCGCATCAGAAAACAGCTGCAACTCCGCATTCAACACTTCTGGCAACTGCACCACCGTGCAGCCATTAAACTCGGATAAGAACGAGTGCCAAACCCGCAGGTCCTCACACATCCTGACCAACACACAAATACGATGATACAGCCGTCGCACGCCCGCCATTGCCAAGGACAATTGCCGCGCGAAGGGACACCCCATTGGGATAACCCTACAGGCAAAGTTCAGATGCCCTACCAAGGATTGTAAATCCTTGAGTGTGACCTTAGCTGTAGACCCCACCACCGCCACCAAACCTTTGTGCCGTTCTACCTTCTCCACCGGCAAGCGCACCACCATGTCCACCGAGTCTAAATCTATCCCCAAAAAGGACAGGCATGTCCCTGGCCCTACCATCTTTTCTGCTGCCAATATAATACTGAAGTCACTAGCCATCTCCTGAAATGATGACAGCAAGATAGCACACGTTGCTACATAACCCGGCCCCACAAACAAAAAATCGTCCAGATAATGAACCATGGAATGGGAGCCCGTCCGCTGTTCCACAACCCAATGCAAAAAAGAACTAAAGGCCTCGAAATACGCGCACGAAATCGCGCAGCTCATCGGCAAACACTTGTCAAAAAAGAAGTGTGAATCGAACTGGAAACCCAACAGTGGAAATGCCGACCAGTGAACCGGCAATAGCTGGAATGCAGATTCAATATCTACCTTCGCCATCAACGCCCCCGTGCCGCACCGACGCACCAGCTCAATCATGGCATCAAATGACGCATACCGCACCATGCACAACTCATGCGGGATGTGATCATTAACAGACTGCCCCGGCAGGAATAACAGATTATGTATAAGTCTAAAATGCCCCAGCTCTTTCTTGGGGACCACTCCCAATGGTGAAACAATGAAAGGTGAAAATGGTGGAGCAACAAAAGGCCCAGCTATTCTGCCTAGAGCACATTCCGCCACAATCTTCTTGCGAACCACATCCCCCAACCCCCGCACTGATCTGTTATTATTAGGGAACACATTAGTCACCACACCCAGAAAAGGTATCCGAAATCCCTGCAAAAACCCCAATAGCAATGCTCTCCAGGCCTTACCCTGCCGACTCCTCCCGAAATGAAGCAACCAAGGGCGCATCGCTTTGACCCGGATCGGGGTAGGCCCCAAAGCCGAACTACCACCCTCACTTGCCCCCGACTGGCGCCCCGCCACCCCTTTTCTGCTACACTTTGTGGCGCGATGCCCCCCTCCACACATCGAACAGGCATGCCTGAACTTACAGTCCGGGAAGGGACAGGAGGATTTATTGAAACGCCAACACAGGTTCCCCCGGACTGGCCCACCATTCGCCGGGGCAGACACAACTGCTGGCAGAAGAAAGGACTTAAGGCCCACTGACGCAACTTGCAACACCACCTTACCCGAACCACTTGCCCCCCATCCCTTTTTTGGCCAACATCTGCATCAACCACAAATTAATGTCCTTAGTCCCCCACAACAACTGTGTATTTTCTTCCATCATGTCGCAGTACTCCTCGTCATAGTTTAACCAGGCCCAACCTTTGTGGGCCTGCGAAGCAGCCAATATGGCATCAGCATAGGCCAACAGTGTGCCATATTGGCTCGGGTCATGATGCCCCCACACACTGGCCAATCTTAAAAAGGCCCGTGTCCAGTTCAAAGTATTGTGGGATACCTTCCTCACCCTACCCGCCTTCTTGTCCTCCTTACGTTTTATCCTACTCTCACCGGACCGCTTTCTACCATCCAACAGGCGGAATATATCAATATACCATCGCTTCCTGATCCGGCGCCTCAACTTCCGCGGGACGCCCCCCCACAGCTCCGCTCAACGTACCACCGAGGCAGCCGCGCAATCCCCTTTCTCACGACTTGCCCCTACCAATCCCTCCGAAGAACTTTTTGACGATGAAGACGAACCTCACCGGCAGCGATGCCCGTGTCTATGCTTTGACTTGGCCTTGCGACTCGATGCAGGCCCGGTTCCGGCGGACGTCGCCACCCCCTTTCCACACTCACCATTCACTGCATCACCAGTGGCGCACTCACTTGGGACCTGCACCTCTGCAATGGGACCGCCCCAGCACTGCTCACTGCCCTGCTCCCCCCACCTCCTCAGTTCCACGCAGACGAGCCCAACCCCCCCAGCTGCCCACCCTGCCCCTCCCCAACACAGGTGATTGCCCAACAGCACCGGGTCCCACTCCCAACCAGTCACTCCAGCCGTAACCCCAGGGCCCCACTCCCCCGAGCTGACCCCCCCCATACCAATGCCCTAAGGCCCCCCCTATCCGAGGGAGACCCCAACTGTCCCCCAGGACACTAGGGGATATAACTGGCCGGAACACTCGCAGGGAATGGGACACCAGCAACATTGAATCTGGGTAACTCGGGGCCCGGGCCAGCTGGGGTGTCCCACGCACCCCCCAATACCCCCCCCCCCTAATAACCCGCCAACCCTACCCCAGGCATCCGCCCCATATCCTCAGCCACCTCCCCCTCCCCCAGAGACCTCAGGCCAGCTAGCTCCTCCCGAGAAGACTCCCCGGTGGATCCCCATGCCAACCCCCTAGGCCTTGATCCCCTCCTCACCACCGTGCGAGCCTGCCCCCTCCCCCTCCCCCAAGGACCGACCCCAGCCGCCACCCTAGCCACAGGCGCTACAGCAGCGCAGAGCCAGGAGACTGGACACCCCTTAACCTGCCTGTCTTCCCCCCAACCCGAGAGCCTGCACCTCCACCCTGCCCCCTTAGAGCACACCCCATAGTATAAAACCCCTCCCAGGCACACCAAGCCCCAGCTCAGACTCTCCTGCTTTGCCCAACAGCCACCCAACTACCCTTTCTTTATCAGTATATCCTTTTTTTTTTTTTTTAAATCTGTTATAATACCCCGGACTTAATCTCCTCCTAAGTCCCATCCGGCTCCAACACCCCCAACCCCACCACCGGGCAAGAAGCCTCCCCCCAATATCCCAAACCCCCCCCCCCCCCCAAATGCACCACAAGCCAAAAAACCCTCCCTTCCCTTAAGGACGTGCTGCAACCCTGACCTAAACCCTTTGCACAGCTCCAGCCCGCTGCCACCGAAATTCACTCCCCCCCACCTCCCCCCTATGCCCAACACTGCTCCCGCTCCCTCAACGACAGCCACGAGGCCCCACACTGCGACCCTGTCCGCCGCACTGCTCACCGCCCGTACCCACGCAACCCGCCAGTACTCCGGCACAGCCCCTCCGTCCCGACTCACCAGCTCCTGCAAAAAGAAAGCCTCCACGCCAAGCCCTGGTATGCTGCCTCCAGAAAACCTGCAACCACCTTAACTTGCTGCTGCTGCCCGCCGAAACCGCCGGAGAGAGACTCTCCGTGGCTCCCAGCAGGCACCTCTGGCCCCACCCCCTCCCACTGCGCCGCCAATGAAATCACCCATGCTGCTGATGTGGGGTGATTTCAAATGATGCCATGCTCTCCTCTCACCCCCCCCCCCCATCAACCACGCGCCAAGCACGAGGCAGCGGGCCGAGCCCCAGGAACCCGGTTACTGGCAGCCTCGGGATCAGGCCCTGCGGCCCTGATCATATTTCTTAAGTTTAAAGATGTTTTTATTTGTTTTTTATCTTTTTAGTTTTCATATTGATGTATTTATTATTATTTTTATAATTGTTTTTATATGTTTGTAGTTAAGCCACCTTTAGCCCCTGATGAAGGCAGAACGAAACACGGCTTGTGTCGGGCCAGTGGCTTAAGCTTTTCCAATAAAAGGTCAAAGATTATCCTTCCTCGCCTTCCACGTTATTTGGACTGGGTCCGGTAGGGCCAGTTGGCCCATGTTCAGAAGGGCAAAGCCCTTCTGGGCTAGAGAGAGTACTTCCATCTCGGTGCTGTCAGATGACGTGGCTGACTTATCCTGTTGTCCACGGAGAACCCCCGTTCTCATTAATGCATGGTACCCATCATTGCTCTGTGTTAACCGAATGGTTGCCTTCTCCACATTGCTGAAAATGCCCCCAACAGTTAACACAGAGGGTTTGCACTTTAACTTTGGCTGTTAATACAAAATCTTTGGCTGTTAGATACAAAATCTTAATGCAGTTAATAAGCTCCTACATAGATACCTGACGGGTACAATGTGTATTGCTATATGGTGTAAGAAGTACAATGTACAGTGTTGCTGCTTTGCAACTCATAAGTATGTTCACCTTGAAAAAAAATGATACCTTTCCATGCACACAGAGCAACAGTTTGGAGGGGACGAGAAAATCTCTCGAAGAACCCACGCCTGGCCATAAACACCACATTATTATGCTACTAGTTGGCAACACTGCAGTGAGGTCTCAGTGGTTGTCAAGCTGCTAAGCACCATTGAAAACACATTTGTCCTAGCTGTTCATCCCCCCCCCCCTCCTTCAGTGCAAGATGAATCACTGCTGGATCCACGCTGACTCTGAGGGCAGCGCCAGGTCTTGAGGAGGTAACCTGCCTCCTATGGTTTAAACATTTTAATTAATTTTCACCCTAATGCACAAATGAGAGTTAATCACTGTGCTACTTTGCTTTCTAATTTACGAAGTTTATTCTTAAACTTTTCTTGCTGAACTTTGATTGAATGTCATGCTTTTTTTAAAAGGCCTCGCAAACTGCCTTCAGGCTTTTTTTTTTTAGCTGGTATCTCAGATGACTGCTGAAAACTATTTAGTGCTTGCTTTTAAAAGAAAGCCAGGAACAATCTGGATGGTGTATTATGTGCTACCTTTTAGTGGCAGAAACATTGCTACATTATCAAAAAATCTTGTGTAGTAACCTATTTGATTTTTTTACATGCTAAAAATATGTACAATTCAGAGCCAATCCTGTAACACTGTTTATTGTACTGAATGACAGGTTTAAAATGGTTTCTGTAATCCAATTAATGTAGAATCAATGTAATAAAATCTTAGGTACACAGTTTTGTCTATTAATCGCCAATAGTTTAATCTGGGATTTATTGTTCTAAGGCTGTTCATTATTTTAAATTATCTCAAACAAAATGGAATCTTTACTTTTTTAATTAACTGTATTGAATAGGCTATAACAAGACACTACCCATTTTCAGTAATCTATCAAAAATTGCAATCAGATAAAAATACGCCGACTCAAAAATACATGGAATTGCTTCGTGGTATGTTATCTAAAGAATCAGAAAGTATAGTAAAACCATTCCTGTTTTTTTCGAGGAATGTGCATTCAATGTATAGAGTTATAGAATGTACATAGTTCCCCCAGTTACTGCCAAGTTGATCTCCCTGTTTATTGTAAATACAACTCAAATTTCCTTGTGTTGTATAGTTGATGTTAAATGTAAACCGCTCTGATCTAAAATAGAGCGGTATAGAAGAACTGTTAAATAAATAAATAAATAAAATGAAAAATGCAATGAAACAGGCTTATTTTCTTTTATTTCAAAGCAAAATGAAAAAAAGCAAAAACAAAGAGGGAAGAGGAGTGGCTCAGTGGTTGGGACAGGTTACCTCAGGCCAGAAGGCCAGGGGCTCAATTCCCACATGGGGACAAGCAACTTCAGGCCAGAGGGACTGGGGTCTCTAGTCCCATGGCCACTCCTTGTGGCCTTGGGCAAGCCACCTAACCCTCCATTGCCTCAGGTACACTTAGATTGTGAGCCCTTCAGGGACAAGGGAATAAAAAGTACCTGTTAGTATACATGTAAACCGCACTGATTCTAAAGAGCACAGTATAAAAAATAAATAAATAAAATAATAAATAAAATAAAAACCACAAAATATGGTTTTTATTTCCTTTCGCTTTGCTTCATTTTTAGCATGTGCTGTTTGAAAATTGCGCCCGTTATTTGTAAACCATATGCATGATAAAACAAAGTTTTATAGCGAAAAAAATGAAGCAACCCCAAAAAAGCAAAATAAACTTACTGTATCCCCCTCTAAAATGAATCAAAACAAAAACAAAAAAAAAATCGGCATGCACATCTCACTATTTCCTTAAAGATTTTGAAAATGTATGCCGTCAGCCCAGATTTGAAATTTGTTTTACTTTGGGGCCCTAAGGGCACTAAGTAGGTATTTTAGGTTACAGCACACGCTAACTGCACATTGTGACTCACGGTAAGTTTTAGCACAGGGCCAGCATAACTAGTGTGACCCGATTTCCGCACTAACTGTGCTGCATGCATTGGGGTGATAAGTGGGCGGGTTAGGGGTGGAGAGTGGGTAGAGTGAGCACTTTGCAGTCAGCACACACCACACTAACTGCAAGGCTTGTGATGAGTAGTGGTAAGTTCACCTGCATTAATTTTAGGCTGCATTAGGGCAGAGTACACTGCATTAACTGTCAGGAACATGGTTTGCATGCCCCTGACAGTTAACGTGGTAGTGTTGCACCTAACGCACTATAGTTTTGAGTGCTACTGATATGTTAGGTGCAACACCATAATGTCCTTTAGTAAAAGGGTCCCTAGGGGTCCAGAGAGAGTAAATTCAGATGGCTGAGGCTTTGACATCATTTCCTCAGTTACTGCAATTAATTATTGAGGCAGGATTGGAAATTTGATGATTTTAGGAGATTTTATTTTGACTCTTAAATTGTAAGAAAACTTGGAGGCAGTGAGGAATCCAAAAAATGCTACTGGTCACATAACAGCCATAAGGGCAAAATTAGTAAGTGGAGATCGTAATTGTGATGTCAAGACTGGGGATGGACACGGCTCTGATAGTATTTTAAAAAAGGATTTGCCAAACGAGGAGCCTGTTCTAAGATATGTGTGCAGGTGGATTTGCCAACATGTAGAGCTAGAGGAGCCATTTTTTCAAATCTACATGTGAGAAAAATCAGCAGGGGCAGCTTAGCAACTTATATGTGCAAACTGGTATTGTGCAACTTACAGGTTACGTGGGCCACTTATGCAAACCTATACGTATAAATGCCACCAATTAACTTCAGAGGCCACTATCTTTATTTAATTTTAATTTAGAGGGGGGACTAAACAACGGGGATTGTGGAGGATAACTTTCTTAATCCTTCCTATAAAGGGCTGGCCGAAATAAGCACTTTCTAAAAATCTATTTGTGCCAGGGAGCAGCTGAAAATCCTGATGTGGACAATTCTGGTCATACGCTTGCATTCTCTGTATGAATACCAGTGTAGATTTTTGACCTCCCCATGCCATGCCCTAACTATGCCTTGACATGGCGCCTTACAATTTCTATGTATTATGGCATCCATGTGTAAATTTAGCCTTTTTAATATCACCATTCGGAGTGGAGGAGTAGCCTAGTGGTTAGGGCAATTACCTAGTACCCAGAAGATCAGTGGTTCAATTCCTGCTAGCACTCTTTGTGACCTTGGGCAATTCACTTTACCTTCCACATGCCTCAGAAGAAAAGGCCTGGCAATCTACTTCCAGTGACACATTGCCAAGAAAACCCAGAGGCACCTGGTTACCAAGAATAAGCACTGACTTGGCAGCACAAAAAAACCCCCAAAACATTTACACGTGGATGTCATTTCCATGTGGAAATGCTGGATTTTCTATGTAAAAATGGCAAATAAGGCTTCTAAAATAGCCCTCTTGGTATTTTTGTCAGTACCAGATAATTTCATTCTTCAACAAGAGACTGTGAGAGTTACTCAGACGATTTGGGCAGACCACCAATTAGTAACACTGAAGTTTGGGGGTCTGGGCTATTTAGGCCAAGAAAACATGAACATCTGCAGTTTAAGGGTTAGAAAACTTTTATTCATTTATTTCATCTTAGGGGTTGGAGATATAGTAAGCAGTTGATAGATATCTGTAATGAAAATCTGAGAGGGGAGAAATAGGGATAACGGGATGGGAGACAAGATAGCGGATGCACACTAGCCACACTTTCAGCTGCTCCAGTGCTGCTGTTGTTAAGTGCTGTTGAGTCAGGTTCGACTCCTGGTGACCCTCTGGATAGTTAACCTAAACTTTATTCGGTCTTCAGGCAAGCGGCTAATTGTTGACTTCTCAAGAGACTCAGTTGGAAGTTAAATGTGAGGACTTAACTGGTCTCACAGGTACTATGGTTAAAGATCTAGCTAGTATTCATGCAAAAATAAAATCGCTGGAAAAGTCTATCAGGAAGAGAAACTTGTGCTTACTGAGCTTCCCTCGTGTGCCTACAATTTCACCAAAGGAATTGTTGAACTTATATGCAACTTCCATCCTGAAAATTCCATTGGAGTCTGTTCCTCCTTTGGCCAGAATTTTCTACCTCCTGGTAGCCAAGCATAAGGAATCTGGGTCTTCTTCGCCAGCTCAGAAGCTTTCCTTTGGTTCTTTAGATTTAGCTGGATTTCTGGGAGCGTTCTGTTCCTGAATCTTGTCCGCGAGCCACTCTCCTGCTTACTGTGGCTTTAGACCCAGACCGGGACTGGTTGTTCTAAATTATATTGTAACCCACCCCTATTTGCAAACCAGTGTTACATGCCCTGATGTAGCTTCCTTACTAAAATTGTGTAGTCAGTGGCCGTAAGGGAAGGCGTTATCACCAGATTTACGAATTGGAAAGGTACAGTACACACCAGTTCCTTCAAAAGGAACTGGGGAAGTATATATAATAAGTAAACTTAGATGGTATGTATGAAGTTTACCAATAAAGTTATTGCAAAGTGTCTTGATATTTATTTTACGCAGGTTCTGACACTTTCTTGTATTTCTAGCTGAAATAATCTTTCCAGTTTCTCAGGAGGACATGAAAGAATAACCCAGCATACATTTCATCTTTTATTGCACCAACTGGTAAGTATAAATTATTATTTTTTTTAAAAACCAATATTTTCTTTTACAGAAGATCAACCACAACGCGTTACAACTCTAATGAAGGAATCCCTAACTATTCTAACCAGATAGGTATCTCTTCTGGCTAATGCAGCATATGAAGTGTAATTCTCTGTTAACTTCAATTGTTAACTCGTAAGTCCTGATGCTTTTTGTAGATTTATTTTTCTTTAGGGTGAAAATGTATTACATCAGTAACAGGTAAGAATTGTTCGTTCTTTCTTTTGCTCTCCTTTTCCTTGTTTTAAACAACAAAGCTTATGTTAAATACTTCACTTAACTTTATTCAGACGTTCAGGTAAAATGTGAAGCTGACTCTTTGTCCAGATAACTGCGAGGTTGAAGTGTAGGGGCCCAAGTTTCGCGCAGGAACCGCCGCACCTCTGTATCCTCGGAATCCAGAGTACCTGGCTCCCTAACTTAATCAAAATAAAGGGAAGCAAAACCCTAACTTTTCCCTAATGTAGGTATATAACAACCTAATTTATTCTTATCCCTCAAACTTTGTTAAGTTCCCTAACTAATGAAATAAAATTAAGCAAAGTCCCTAGCTAAGGTCACCTGTCTGAACTTAGGTCCCTATACTGAAGAGCTTAATGAACCCCCTACTTTCATACAATCATCCTTGTACCTTATTTACTCAGACTTGAACTCAGAGCTACAGTACTACGTGTCCATTCCACAACATTTAAATTCATTCCATCTTTCAACATAGCTTGTGCACTGAAACTGTAGTAACTTATGTAATCTCTGTAGAGCTGTTACACATACATTATGGGTTTATTCCCTAAACAACAGTTTCTGGTACAGGTTATATTACACCTGTTCTCATTAAAATGTCTATTCAGCTCATTTCATTACTCTTGTCACCAGCATTTAAACCAACATACCTTTTTGTAGTGAGCCCTATTACTTGCATCACTATAAGATATGTTCACTTGAGTCAATTATACAGTATATAATAATATACAAGGCTTTTTATAAGTAAAGGTGTGATTCTCACTGTCTTCCAAATCTCTCCATCCCCTTTCAGAAACTCTGCCACCATACAAAAGCAAAGTTCCGCTCTATTACCAAAATCATATTCACACAGGTCACTCAGTCGCTAGACTCACCCAGGAGCTCTTTTTAATACACACTTGCCCACGGTTTCAAACAGCTCTCACCCTCTTTTTTTTTTTACTCTCTCCCAGCCGCAACCAAGGCAACGCTGTCTCAAATGACATCATCCAGGGTCCTCCAGCCAATGAAAAGCATGCTTGCACCAGAACTCCAACAACATCAGTTACCATGAATTCTATTTTGCAGCTAAAATCTCCATTTTATCTTTCAGAACTCCCATTAGAAATAATGGTATCAAAATTCTATATCATATTTAAACAGGAAAAATAGTATATACTCCAAAAAAATTATCCCTTTCTTATTAATCACCGACTATTAAACACTGTTTTCACAAGTTTTTAACCCTAAACAGCTCTCCGCTATGACATTTCATCAATTTAACATTACCCAATAAATTTCTGAAATCCCATTTCATTTTCTAAAATTAAATTGGAATCTCAGCTTTCACCTCACGCAATCCAAATTAAAATCGGAGTATCGGAACCACCATACTCCCCCATTGCACAAAATAGGCTATAACTAAAAAATAAAGTAAACTTTTAATACCAAACTTGCTTTTAATTTTTTACTTAGGACCCCCGACTTTATATGAGTCCAAATCTATAATTTTCCAACCGATTAAACCCCTTCTTCTACTAACCCTGTAAAATTGCGCCATAAAACATTAAAATTTTCCAAATTCTGACCCCGGAATCAGATTCCCCATGGTCCCTTTATCGAAAGTCAACCCTTTTCCTGAGTCTCTAAATCCTGTCGGGTGCCTAAATCAAATCCGAGGCACCTACCTCCAACTCGCATGGAACTCTACCTGAGCAGCAGCTAACTCGAGGCCCCCGGCTTCACTCCGGGCCTACCGCGAATGCGCGCGTGCACGCGGTGACGCGCACATGCACAGCCCGACGTCCTCTTCAACTATGGCTGCCTCTCTGCCCTATTTCGGCCCCTCCCTGCGTCGGAAAAGATCGCGGCTAGACGCTGCTGCCTGCCTCTCAGGTAAAAAAAATCTTAACCCCTTATGGGGGTTACAATATTTTAAGGCAAAAAGTGAATTGTTTATGAGTGCTCGGGTTCCGATGTTCCCTGATGTCTCCAAGATAACTCAAAAGCGTAGAAAGCAATTTCTTCTTTTACGACCTAAAGTCTTGCAGTTGAGGGGATTGTTCTTTTTGAGATACCCATGCAAATGCCTGATAAAACTTTAGTAGGTTAGCTACATCTTCTTTGACCCAAGTCATTTAGCCCAATTCATTGATAGTAAAAGTGTCGAACTTTCTCCACAGCATCTGAAACCACCGAGGTCTGCTCCTTAGATGAGCAGCAGCTTGACCGATTTAGAGAGTATTATTGCACTAGTTATGTGTCTTATTTCCTTTGTACCTTTTGACAGATAATGGTCTCGGCCTCTCTCTATAGTGGTGAGCTAGTGAACACTGCCTGTAACATTCCTTTGTAACTTTTGAGATATGAAGCAATTGACTTGTTTCTTTGCTTGTCCCTTTGGTAGTGCTTCTGGGTCTGGGACCGGTCTGGCTAGAGTCCTCTCGAGGGTGGACATCGGTCCTTGTCAGTTTGGCACCTGGTACCTCCACCTGGGAAAGAAATGTGTTAGCGGATAGAATTTTCCTCCTTTCACCCCAGGAAAATCTCTCAAAAAGCAGTGCTGTGAACAAGGCTGGCTTAAATAGTAACAAGAGTTTATTTACATGTATAAACACCGAGTACTGGGTTGATAATAATAGCAATGTAACAACCAATAGTAGGATAAGTGATTCAATCAGGAAGGGTGAAATAGCAGCATACTGTAGGATAAGAGGCCATTCAATACCAGTCATAGAAGCATTTCCTGCTACTAAAATAACCATGGTTAAAAGTGCAAATTACACAGGTACACTAAAAAAATTTTTTTTAAACTGCCTCTAATGTTTCGATTGATTTTTACGTTTTTTTGGTGCGCTGAATCCAAATCTGGTAACCAATTTGCTCCATCACGTACAGATTCTTTGCTACATTGGGTTAGCAGTTTGAGGTGAACGTTTCAGATTGAGTGCGATCGAGATAAAAGTTTCTTGGATGAATTCTTTATACTAATTGTTTAGTAGTTATTCAAATAAGAATAAAGAAAATTGTAACAAGGCAGCACATAAGAATAGAGTAATGTCAACAAAACACACTGTGATGGTAGCAAAATTGTCTGCACTTAAAACAGCCACATACATGTGCACAAACATTGAGCATATAAGAGCGAGGTTAGACACAAAGCAAAGCAAAGAAATGTGCAAAAAATGTTGTACAGGTATGTATGTAAGAATAGAAAACGCAAACCGCACCATTGCAATACATGAAGACAAACACCCGATGGTGTGAAAATAAAATTCTAATAAATGAGATCCGACACTGTGGTAATAACTAGCAAATTTTTATTTCAAAGTTTAGTAAAAACACGATATTTGTCAACACAGTTTAGATTTTAAAGTCATTCTTGGATCAATCAATCTCCTGGTGGGCCTGTTTCTTCTTCCCCCGAATGCTTCTCTTGGTGCGCTGCTTGGCGTATTTTTCATCTGGGGTTTCCCGCAGCAGCAACCAGCAGAAATCAGCCATCATAGTGGTGTTCCATCTTCCTTGGTACTTTCTCTCTGCGTCCTTGATGTCCTGGTGAAACCTTTCACCTTGTTCTTCACTGTACGCCCCCAAGTTTTCGGGAAAGTAGTTCACATGGGAGTGCAAGAAATGGACTTTCAGGCTCATGTTACAGCCTTGTTCTTTGAAGGCATTGAGCATCCTGGCAACAATATCCTTATAGTTCTCATCCCGCCTGTTCCCCAAGAATTTGAGAACAACATCCTTGAAGGAATCCCAGGCTTCTTTTTCCTTCTCAGACATCGTTTCAGCGAATGCTCCATCTGAAATGAGTTTCCTTATATCAGGGCCAACAAACACTCCTTCCTTTAGCTTTGCTTCAGAAAGTCGGGGGAACTTTGAGCAAAGGTACCGAAAGCACTCACCATCTTTTGGAAGGGACTTGATGAATTGCTTAATGAGACCCAACTTAATGTGGAGAGGTGGTAATAGAATTTTATCACGAGGTACCAAGCTCTCATGAAGAACATTTTTCTCACCGGGTCTCAAATACTCCCGAATTGGCCAGTCTTTTTTCCCCCAGTGTAGGTTGCGGGCCCGGCTATCCCACAAGCAAAGGAAGCAGGGATATTTGGTGAAACCGGATTGCTGCCCTAATAGCATGGATAGAATTTTAAAGTCTCCACAAATCATCCACTTATGCTCATCATAACGAATCTTCTGAAGAATCAGGGCCAAATTCTCGTATTTTTCTTGGAGAATAACAGAGTGAGCAATAGGAACTGAAGCGAATGTGTTGCCATTATGAAGAAGAACACCTTTTATGCTGTCTTTTGACGAATCAATGAACAGCCGCCATTCAGCAGGATCATACTTGAGTTTAAACTTTTCCATCACTCCGTATATATCGTTGCAAAATACCAAATCTTCCTCTTTGCTAAAATACTTCAAAAATTGTGTCTCGCAGTTGCGGTACCAATAAAAAGTTGTTCCTGGTGACAATAGATTTTTCTGTTTAAGCCGAGAACCTAGCAGTTGGGCAGCATCTTTTGGGAGTCCTAAATCCCGGACTAAATCATTCAATTCAGCTTGAGAGAAAAGTTCAGGTTTCGGATCTGGTTCAGTTTCAAACTCGGAAGTACTGGACTCATCGGGAAAAGCCATCTGATGAGTCTCATCATGATCAGAACCGTCCACACAAATATGATCCAAAGATTTTGGTGGTTCAGGCACAGGTACTTCGTTGCTATGAGGCATAGGCCTAATTGCTGAGGGAAGGTTGGGGTAACTTATTACGTTCTTATTTTTTAAGTTGTATCCCTTCACAATGCAAGAGCAAAAATAGCAGTCACTGCTGTGGTCTCTTTGTTCACGCCACATCATAGGTATTCCGAAACGAAATGCTTGTTTTTTACCTTTCATCCATAAGCGTAGATCTTCCTCACATGTCTTGCACACTTTGTGAGGAGCCCACGGTTTGTCTTGATCGCCTAACTTCAAACCGAAATAGGCGAAATATACTTTTTTAATAAATGCAGAAATGTTCCTCTGCCGCTTTTTCACGGTATATTCCCCACAAATAAAACAAAAACTGTCCGGAGAGTTGACGCAACCTCTGGCTCTGTGAGCCATCACAAATACACAGCACTGCAAACCAGAACTGTAGTGAACCACTTTGGAATAAAGCTGGATTACGACTGAGCAAACAAAAGGTAATAATGAACTTGCAAGAAACTGAAATTTGACATGAACGTTCATGTCGCAACCACCGTGTTTGAGCGAGCGAACGAGGCGAGGCGAACAGGAAAGAACATGCGCCAGCGCGAGTACTGGATTTAGCCCCCCGCCTCCCAATTGTCCTGTTAATGTATAAAATGAATACAAAACACTCTAAAATATCATGAGGGAGTGTTTCTAGTTAGTTAACCATTACAACCTCTATTTTGGGCCAAGAAAATAAACTGCAGTCGGCTAAAAAGAAATTATGTGAACATTCCTTATATGGGTAAGAAATCTAATTTTGCAAGAAAACGTGACGTGATGGAATATTTTGGCTATTTTTCCTGGATTCAGCACCCCAAAATCTATAGGAATCAGTTGCAAAACTGGAGGCAGTTTTTTGGTAGTGTACCTGTGTTATAATACAATGTTTACCAAAGTATTTCAATGCAGTTCAAATAACCAACTATAAACTTATACGTAGTATCTTATGTAAACCTTTAAAGATTATGGATTTAACCTCATTAACCTATCTCCTAACTCCCCTCCCTTTTCCTTTGCTTATCAGCCCCACTGCTGAAGCTCTGGGCCGATGTTTGCTTGTGAAGAGAGAGGTTTTGTAATCCTGTCCAATCACAGAGGCTGTAGCCTTGACTCTACCTCCTCAAAGCTCTCCTCCAATCAGGAAAGGGTTTGTACTCCTGTCCAATCACTGAGGCTGTAGGCTTGGCTCTATGTCCTCCAATGAGGAGAAAGTTTTGCACTCCTGTCCAATCAGGAGCAACTGTTTCAGCTCTCCAGTGAGCTGATCTCCTGCTGCAGTTCAACCTTGAGCTGATCTGCCACTGCAGCTGTCCAATGAGCTGATATACTGCTGCACCTCTCCCTTGAGCTGATCAGCTGCTGGACTTCCAAACCTGGATTAGGCATTCTGGAGTCTCTCTGTTGCCATCTGCACTCCCTGAGTTTGGAGGACACCATCCACTCCCATTTTCACTCCTAACCCCTACTGGGTCTGTAGGAGGCTCTTTGCTGGCATCTTCACTCCGAGCCTGTCTAGGCTCTCAAGAAGCTTTCTAGTGCCATCTTCAGGAGGGAAAACTTTTTTAGATAAAGAATTTAGGGCTCAATTCTGTCCCATGAATAGCATGGATGGACGTCCCAACATGCCCTAATGGGCGGTCGTCAGCCCTGGACATACAGGGCCAATTCTAATGTCGGCCCTGTACATCCAGGGCCAGCGACTTGTGTGGGGAAGCTATTCCACTTCCGAGGTGGAATAACTTACCTGAACGATTTTTCCGCAGCCTGGCCCTGGATTTAGGAAGCCAGATTAGAGGTCAGGCTGCGGGGAAAGCCATTGTTAAGCCAGCAACAGGGATCACGGCTTTACAATGGAGCCATGGTGCCATGGCAACCAGACACCGTGGCACCGCAGCTCCATTGTAAAGCCATGACTGAGTTAGGCTTTTCCTGTACATGCAGGCCAGGCTGAATTGCAGTCCCGGCCTGCACTGTACAGGACTGTTCGTGATTCTGGTCCCACAGGGCTAGTTGTGTCCCACAGGATCAGAATCACGACCACCTCGGTATGTCCGATAGCACTCTTAACAGCCTCTAAATCCAAAACTCCTTTACCTCTCTTCCTTCTTTCCTTTTATCACAGTTGTTGGTACCAGCACCTGTTTATCTGATACCATTACTCTTAAGGTGAGTAGTTTCCACCGGCTTCAGTATTTGCCTTGCTGCCCTCTGTATAGTTTATGCACTTTATTCCCCTACACTATTCCCTATAGATTTAAAAGGTAAATCTATATAATGGATATAAATGTGATCAAATATTACCCTGACTCCTTCAGCACAGTCAGTAATTTGCATATACCTTCCAAATGTTTACTTTCCAGCTCTACTAGCACAGTGACCATTATAGCAGGCTGCTCCCTTAATGTTGTCCCTCATCTGATCTCTTTAGTACTTACCTCTTTAGCAGAAGAAAAGTGACCATTTATCTTTATCCCAGGTTACTTAACACACTCTCAAACACCCACCTTTGGTGGGGGGGGGGGGGTTCATATTCTTTTCTGTAACAACTGAATTATCTTGTGTATATTTCAAAATTGCATAAATACAAACATTTAAAAAAAAGAAAATATGGGAGGTAATTTTAATACCTTAGTCCCACTACAAAAAAAAATGGATTAGATGAAATAAGATGTTCCTGTAGTATGCAGACAATCTTCAGGGGCAGAAACAAAAGGGTAGACAACTAGAAAGGAAGTAGACAAAATCAACTCTTGAAGCAGATAAGATTATATATTGACAACATCTGAGAATCTGTAAATTGCAGATTCGAGAAACAAAAAAGGGCTACATTGCAGCTAGGACAATCCAGGCAGACAATTTGTGTTATCATGCCAGGGATTTAGTGAATGTTGTAAACTGCCAGAGGAGTTGAAGCGACCCCTGTTGACTAATAAAGTGGATCGTTGCCCATTCTGGATAATTAAGGAATGTTGGTACTTCTGAGGAACATTATTATTGGGACTTTTCAGAACGGGGTGTTTCCGTTTAGGCTAAACGAGACCTTAATCTGTATACTCCTGAAAAAAACATCCCTTAACCCAGGTAGAATATGTTTATGTTTACAGTATGTTTATTTAATTTGATGAACCACTTTTCAAGCAAACTAACAAGGCAGTGTACCGCAAAAATAACATATAACTTGCATAACAAAAACATCAATAAAACAACTTCCTAAAATACACGAAACTAAATTACAAAATCGCATAACACATATTTAAGAACAATCAGTCAATTTCTATAGTTACAAAATTATAAAGTCATAGGAGGGATATTCGAAGGGATTAACACAGTTGGCAGACCTGCTAACAGTGTTAATCCTCTTTTCCGGGATGTTCAGCAGCACTAACATGGTTAGCGCCACTGAATACCCGCAGGTGCTACCGCTGCACACCCTGCCGCTGACTTATTAGCATCAGAGTGTTCCAGGGACGTTCCAGGAGTGACAATCATTGATAACCGTGCGGCAACAATATTAAGCTGCTGCCCGATTACTGGCACGTGGTGAAAGTCAGGGGCGGTAAAAGCTGGCCTAATTTTCACCACAGAAGCTAACCGGGCAGTGGCTGAATATCACCACTGCCAGGTTAGCTTCCCGGCAATCTGGGCAACCCAGATATTCAATGCTGGGGTCCAGATATGACCCCAGCATTGAATAGCCGGGTTTAAGGTTCAGAGGTGGCGGCAGGCACATAAAGCAATGTTGAAAGCACAGATATTCAAAAAGATATTCAAACTCCATCCAAGCTCCGCCCACAGACTGCCCCCCTGCACTATCCAGGTAGTAGATATATTTCCTTTGACTGCCTTAGGGCCACCTGGATAGTGCAGGGGGCAGTCCGTGGGTGGAGTTTGGATGGAGTTTGAAGTTATCCAGACAATAGACTGTTAACCAGATAACTAGTGGGCTGAATATCACCATATTTGGATAGCGAGTCCATCTACTGCAGTATCCAGAGATTCAGTGTGGGCCACTATCTGTATACTGGCACTGAATAGTCGGATTATATTTAACAACTGTAGCTGGAGTTTTAAAAAAAATGCTGACTGGTATAGTTAAATATTGACCCCTAAGAGTTTTTTACTGCAGAGAGGGACAGCCAAACTGCCCCTGCACCCATATCAGCAACCAGGAAATACCTAAGCCAAGTTAAAAGCCTGTGGGGGTCATTCAGAGATGCTAACAGCAGGGATGGATGTCTGGCTTGGATGTCCAACCCCCGCTATTCGCAGGGAGCGAATTTCAAACCCCAGGCTCCCTGCATGCACAGCAGGCTTGTGCAGGGAGCATTGGATGGGGGCGGGAGGGGGAGGGCAGGGGGCGGAGAGAAGCAGGCCCACAACCCCGGACGTATGGGACCTATATCTACATCTTTCCCCATACATCAAGGAGTACCACAAGGCTCATCTCTCTCATCACTTTTATTTAACATGTACATACAACCAAATGTGCACTCATCAAAAAACACAGAATCCAATGCAGAATATACACTGGTGACATCATAGTATACACCCCATTCACAATAAACAATCCTGACCCCTCAACCATAACATCGTGTGTAGAAGAAATGATCACCTGGCTCAACGAAAACAACCTATTTATAAACTACAAAAAGACAGAGGCACTTTTCGTTACAAGACACACATCATTCACCCCACCAGAATCAATTAACATACTGCAAAGACCCATAACAGTAAAAAAGGAGATTAAATACCTAGGAATCATCATAGACCAGCATCTCACCATGCAACCCCACATAAAAAGAATCACTGTAAACGCATACCATAAAATGAAGATCATCCAGAAGCTAAAACCAATCCTTAACCAATACCACTTCCATACCATTTGCCAAGTAATAATCACTCCAACACTCAAATACTGCAACATGCTTTACCAGGGGCTCCCAAAACAAACCATTATGCCACTCCAAATAGCACAAAACACTGCAGCACGAATTATCACAGGAACACCCAAACATGAACACATTACCCCTATGCTCGACCAGTTACATTGGCTCCCAATACAAACCCACATCAGATTCAAGGCAACCTTAACCATCTTCAAAATCATCCACCAGTTAACAGCTGACTACAAGATCTCATAACAAGAGATACAAGCACTTGACCCAGGAGACAAATCAACGTGAACATGATCGTCCTACCTCGTCCTACCTCACGAGTTTCAGGAAACCAAACAATCCACATCTGCAAGAGCACTCTCACTCTACACCCCATCAATATGGAACTCACTTCCAGATAATATGCGTGCGATCACTGATATCAAAGACTTCAGGAAGAAGCTCAAAATTCTACTGTACACAGACCACCTGGTGCACGTTACCTAACATCCTGACTGATGAAACATCCAAACCACTACTATTGACCCCAAGCCATGAACCAATAATCTCTCCTCAACGCCACAAACTTGATCTGCACATACAGTAGTTTGGTCAAATACATGACCCTATACAAATGTTAACTTATTATTGGTCCACCCCCCTTCCCGTATTGAGCTTGATTGTATAATGGTTAAGTGTTCCTTCTTTAATAGTTAAATGTTCTATGTATACTGTTGAGTTCTTATGTAAACCACTTTGATTGAAGGATAAAGCAGTATAAAAAAATAGTTAAATAAAATATTACAGTCATGGCCCTGTATGTCCGGTGAGGCCAAAATGGACGGGGGACTTATTCCTCCTCAGAGGAAAAATAAGTCTCCCTGAAGATGGCGATCAAGGGCCCCCACACCAAGGTGAGCAGCAACAGATGATGCCCCTTTGCCCGATCCCAGCCCTGGCAGACCACACTGAGGGTTGGGCAGAGGGGAAATGGAGCTAAGATCATTGTTGGGCCTTCAGCACTCCTACTGGGCATCCTAGTCCTATGGCAGCGGGACGCCACAGCACCAGGAGTCCAGCAGAAGCACAGGGCTGCCTGGAGTATAGGGCAATGGACATCCTGCACTTCAGAATCAGGGAACGCACAGACCATCTAAGTGCCCAATTCTGCAGCTGCAGGAATGTCTAGTTCCTGCAGTTGCAGAATCGGGTGTAATTGGGACACGTCCATTTTGTGGATAGCCGGATGGCCCGGAGTAGAATTGGCCTCCACGTATCATACCAGGTCTTCAATTCTAATTTAAGCTTCAAATACAGAGTTTCAAATCTAAATTTGAGAGAAAGGAATTCCAGAAGAGTGGAGCCAGATATGCAAATGACGATAACCATGTTAAGTCTAGTTGGATCCTCGAAGGCAGTGGAAGAGACAAAAGGCTATGTTATGAAAACTGCAAGAATTAAACAGGTGTATAAGGTGCCTTTAATCAGGTAAATAGTTGGGATAATGGGCAATTTCTCTAAATGGGTTAGCTTTGTGCATTCCAAGACATACCTGACATACATACTTCTAAATCAGTGTATATGGCATCTCAGTCTCTCAAATGTACTGCTAATAGTGTAGTTCTGGAGTTCATAAGATGTGACATGTATGGGTAATTTATCAAGATGTGCTTGGAAATTCTTCTCAATGAAGCCTAGGGCACTCAATACAATGGGAAATAATTCATTATCTTTCTTCTACATTTTCGTGGTCTCTGATGCATTTGCTGGTGCTTGGAGCTCTTCTCCTTCTCAACACAATTCACAGAGTAGTCGCTTGGAACTGACACCTCTATAATCAATGCCGTTCTGGTGTTTTTCTCCTTTACCACTACATCTGACTTCCTCGCATCCAGCTTTTTGTTGGTCGGAATGGGAGTATCCCAAGTGATCATAACCTCTTCATTCTCAGTAATTCTTTTAGGGTCATGATCCCAATGCTTTTCAGGCACAGTGATGTTATAGTGTTTACAAAGTTTCCAGTGCATAAGGCATGCTAAATTATTGTGCCTTTCTGTATAGAAATTGTCTACCATCAGAACTTCACAGCCAGCGATGAGATGAGCCATTGCTTCCATCTGTTTCTTACTGAATCTACATATGTCTGCTTTGCCAGTTTTTTCAATGCTCGCAGTAAATCATCTTGTCCGTAATCTGCTGTCCTGGGCTGCAACTATCCATCTCTCACCCTTCAGTTTCAGTTCACCTCTCCTTAACCATTCATGTATCAGTTTGTGATCGACAAAGGATTCCAGGAGTGACATTTCATATTTCCTACTGTATTTGGGTGTCGCTTGTTTTTCCTTGTTTGCTGATCCAGTTCTTTGAAGAGTTTTTATCTCTTGTTTTACAAATTCTAAGAACGTAAAATATACCAAACTGGGTCAGACCAAGGTCCATCAAGATCCATCAATCCCCATACCTGTCAAGTTCCCAAAAAGGTTCACAGATTCCACATCGCTTTTCCCGGAGTAAGCAGTGTATTTCCCTGGTCCTCTTCAGGCATAAAAAAATAGGGGTGCATTTAGGGTTGCCGACCGCCAGCCTCAGCTCCCCCCATGCTGCCTGCCCGGCCTGCCCTTGCCCTGTCTGTTGCCTTGGCGGCAGCGGCAGACCTCCAATTGAAGAAAAATAAATATGGGTCTTTGCAACTCCACACGTGCATGGCTGGTCTAGCCCCTCCCTCCTCTGATGCAAGCATACGTCAATGGAGGGAGAGATCAGACCAGCTATGCAATCACCGAATCGGAAAGACCCACTTTCTTTTTAAACTGGAGGTCCTCTACTGCCAGCGCTATTGCTGCCGCCACCACCAAGGAAACAGAAAAAGCAGTAGCGAGACACGGGCAGGCCGGACAGGCGGCATGAGGGGGGGAGCTGGCTGGACAGGAAGAGGTGGGGTAAGATGGGGAGATGCTGGGCACTGGGGGATAGGGACAGAAGGGCTATAGGGGGGATGGAGCAAATGACAAAAGTCTGATGTCATTCGGGGGGGGGGGGGGAGCGCCAGGTTTGCAAATTGCCCACGGCACATTTATGGCTTGGTATGATCCTGGTCCTCTGAAATAATGATTTATGGACTTTTCCCCCAAGAACCTGTCTAAACCTTTCTTAAACCCAGCTACACTAACAGGTTTTACTACATCCTCTGGCAATGAATTCCAGAGTTTGATTATAAATTGAGTGAAAAAAAATATTTTCTCCTATTAGTCTTAAATGGACTACATTATAGCTTCATTGCATGTCCCCTAGTCTTGCTACTTTTTGAAGTAGTAAACAAATGAAGTGTATTTACCCGTTCCACGCCATTCATTATTTTATACTCCTCTATCATATCTCCCATCAGCTGTCTTTTTTCCAGGTTAAAGAGCCCTAACCTTTGTAGCCTTTCATAGGGGTATCCTTCCATCCCCTTTACCATTTTGGTGGCTCTTTGAACCTTTTCTAATAATGCTATATCCTTTTTATGATACGGCGACCAGAATTGCACACAATATACTAGGTGCGGTCGCACCATGGAACGATACAGAGGCATTATAATATCCTTGGTTTTATTCTCCATTCCTTTCCTTATGATTCCTAATATTCTATTTGCTTTCTTGGCTGCTGTTGCACACTGGATAGAGGGTTTCAATGCATTATTCATGTTGATGCCTAAATCCTTTTCCTGGGTGGTGGTTCCTAATGTGGAACCTTACATTGTGTAAACATAGTTTGGGTTTATCTTCCCTAAGTGCATACTGCTACTACTACTACTACTACTACTGCTGTTGCTACTACTACTACTGCTGCTACTACTGCTACTGCTACTACTACTACTACTACTACTATTGCTGCTACTACTACTGCTGCTGCTACTACTACTACTACTACTGCTGCTGCTACTACTACTGCTACTGCTACTACTACTACTACTCATTTGTATAGCACTAAAAGGCATATGGAGTGCTGTACATAAAGATGTAAGACACAGTCCCTGCTCATCAGAGCTTACAATCTGCCATTTAGACATCCAAAATTCCAATTTATCAAGGTCCTCTTGCAATTTTTCACAATCCTCTTGTGTTTTAACAACTTTGAATAATTTTGTGTCATCTGGATCACCCCTGGAACCCTTTTTAAAAACTGGTGTTACATTGGCCATTCTCCAATCTGCAGGAACTATAGATGATTTTAATGATAGTTCACAGATTACTAATAGTCAGTCTGCAATCTCATATTTCAGTTCTTTCAGCACCCTGGGAAGTAAATCATCTGTCTGGGAAGATATATTACAACAATTTGACAAGCTAAAGAGTAGCAAATCACCTGGGCCGGTTGCAGAGCTTTCTTTCAATTGAAAGAGGCTCTCTTCCTGTGCACATATGCCACAGAGGTATTTAAATGCCTCTGTCATATCTTCTCTCTCCTATCTTTCCTCCAAAATATACATATTCAAATCTTTGTCTTTCTCCATATGCCTTATGACTAAGCCCTCTGACCATTTTAGTAGCTACCCTCTGTACCTACTCCATCCTCTTTATATCTTTTTTAAGGTGTGGTCTCCAGAATTGCACACAATACTCCAAATGAGGTCTTACCAAAGACTTATACAGAGGCACTATCGCCTCTTTCTTCCTACTGGCCATTCCTTTCCCTAGGCACCTAAGCATCTTTCTGGCTTTCATCAACACCTTTTCTACCTGTTTAGCCACCTTAAGATCATCAGAAACAATCACACCCAGATCCCACTCTTCTTTCATGGACAGAAGTACTTCATCATCTATACTGTACCGCTCCCTTGGATTTTTGCAGCCCAAATGCATGACCCTGCATTTTTTAGCATTAAATCTCAGCTGTCAAATTCTCAACCATTCTTCAAGCTTAGCTAGATCCCTTGTTATGTTATCTACTCCTTCCTGGGTGTCTACTCTATTACAGATTTTGTTATCATCCACAAAGAGGGAAAACTTACCCGATAGTGCTTCCGTAATATTACAAAACTGTTATAGAGAATCAGACCAAGTACAGATCCCTGTGGCACACAGCTCCGTTTACCTGTACCCTTTGTCACCTCCTCCTCAACTAATTTCTAACCCAACCAGTCACTTTAGGGTCCATTCCTCAATTTATTTATAAGTCACTTGTATAACAAAGGCTTTTTATTTTATTTATTTATTTAGCATACATTTGTATACCGCTACTTCCAGCGATCAGCAGCGGTTCGATTACAAGTTGGACCGTGTCAAATCATGACATAAAAATTTTGAGGTATAAATACATTGATTTGGAGAGAAAGCACATCACACATCACACAGTAAATAGGTTTTGAAAAGGGGAGCAATAATTTACATATGTACATTTTTACATGACTGTAACCCTGATTCATTAGGTGGCATATTGTAGACCACTGGGATTTAAATCAAATTGTACTGACATTGGAATAGATATGTTTTAAGGTTTTTTCTGAATTCCATTAGGTCTTTGCTAACTCGTAGCTCAGGCGGTAGTTGGTTCCAGAGTGTCGGGGCTGTGTAGGAGTATGCTCGGTGGCTAGTACTGGTTTTGACAGCTCTGATATCGGTTGGAACTTGGAGTAGGTTTGAGTTGATGGTTCTCCTGCTTCTGTTGGGAGGTTGTATGCTGATTAGGGTGGACAGAAAGGATGGTGCTATGTTCTGCATGATTTTGAATGTGGTTATTAGTCTTATATTTTATCCGAGCTGTAATGGGGAGCCAATGCAGCTCGATCAACACAGGTGTAATGTGTTCAGCGAGGTTTTTTCTCATGATGATTCTAGCTGCTACATTTTGTGCCATTTGTAGAATGTTTAGGGTTTTCTTTGGTAGACCCTGTAAGATGGCGTTGCAGTAGTCAAAGTGTGGCATAATGAGTGCTTGAGCAACAGACCGGAAGTCATGAGGTTCAATAATGCTCCGTAGTGGTTGTAGGGCTCTAAGTTTGTGGAAAACGGCCTTGTTGGTTTTGCGGAGGTGTTTTTCCATCTTTAGGTCGCTATCAAATGTAACTCCCAGATATTTTATTTCATTCTTTGTGTTGTACGTATTGTTACACAGAGTGATTGTTGCAGGCGGGTCAAAATTTGGTTTTCTGGAGATATACATCACCTCGGTTTTCTTATGGTTGATTGCCATGTTGTTTTGCTGTAACCATGTTATCATTTCGCTTAGGCATGTTTCCAGCTGGTTGTAGTTAGGGTTATCGATATCAAGTTGTGTGTACAGCCTAATATCGTCCGCATAGATGTGGTAGTTGATTCTGTGCTGACGGAAGATTTCACAAAGGGGTTGCATATAGACGTTGAAAAACAGTGCGGAGAGAGCAGAGCCCTGAGGTATGCCTTGAGTTTGTGGGAATGCCTCTGCTTTTTCGCCGTTGAATTGAACCTGTTGCATTCTGTTTGATATGTATGAAGAGAACCATATTAGGGGGGTTCCCAGTATGCCTATTGATTCAATCCTGTTTAAGAGGATTCCATGGTGGACTGTATCGAAAGCGGCAGAGATGTCGATGAAGATGAGGATGAACATTTTCTTTTTGTCTTCTAGGCCTTTCAGGAGGTTGTTAAGCAGTGCTAGTAAAAGGGTTTCAACCCCGTGGTGTTATCTGAAACCGTATTGTTGCTCATCTAGGGTTTCATGGTCATCCAGGTGGTCTTGTAGTTGTAGTAGGACTGCTTTTTCAATGATCTTTGCTAGGAAAGATATGCTGGAAATAGGGCGGTACGATGCTGGGTCATCCTTGTTGAGTGCTTTGTTTTTTAGAATCGGCCTTATTATAGATTTCTTAAGTTGTGTGGGCATGATGCCTTGCTGTAGTGATAGGTTTACTATATGTGAGATTTGGTGAGCAATGTCTCGTTTCACCGCCTTGACCCAAGCAGTTGGGCAGGGATCTAGCGGGGAGGTGGTGGTATTGATGTTTGTTATTATGTTAATAATTTGCTGATCGTCAATGTTGTGGAAATTGCTCCATGTCCAATCCTGGTCCGCACTGGTCACCATGTTGGGATGGTGTGCCGGATGGGTTGCACTCATACAGTGAGTGGGTTTGGTTGCGGTAAGTTTGCTTGCGTAGTGGTCATCCAGCGTTTGGGGCTGGATTATGTTATCATAGTGGTCGTCCTGAGATGTTTTGGTCAGTGACTTGACTAGTTCGAATAATTCGTGAGGCTTATTGATGGCTTTGTTTAATAAGTTGGTGTGGTGCGTTCTTTTTGTGGAGTTGACCTCGTCTTTGTATTTTGCGAGGTGTGTGAGGTACTGAGACTTGTGTTCGATGGATTTGGTTTGTCTCCATTTTCTTTCCAGTTTCCGGAGTTCCCTTTTCAGACTAGTCAGCGTTCCTGTGTACCAGGGTTCAGATCTGGATTTAGTTGTGTTTGAGGGGGTCTTCCATGTTGAGTTTGATACATCTTGAATTCCAGTGTCCCACCTGTTAGTTAGAACATAGAGGTCTGTACATTCCAAATCTATGTGGGAGGTAATGGTACTTATGAGATTTTCCATGTGGAATTTATTGAATCTCCTTTGCGGGTGTATCGTTCTCAGAGCTTTTGCCTCTTTGGGTATGGAGGGCAGTTTTATTCGTAGATCAATTTGATGGTGGTCGGACCATGGTACTTGAGTTATCCTTATCACAGGTTTCTCTTCGTTGTGCTGCTGGTTTGTGGGCATGAAAACCATGTCAAGGGTATGGCCCTTGTCATGGGTGGCGTCATTTATTATTTGTTGGTACCCTAGTTGGGTCATTGCTTCCAGGAAAGTGTTCACGTGAGTGGTCGGGATTGATGCTAGATTTAGATTACCCAAGATGATTTGGAATTTCCTGATTTGCGTGGTGATGATGCTCTCTAGCGCTGCAGTCAGAGCTTCATGGTGCGACGAGGGGGATCTGTATATTAGACAGATGGAAAATGCTGTGTTTTCTACTTTGAGTAAGTCAATGTCCATATTTGAGTTCAGGGATGTGCTTGTTAGTTGCAGGCTGGTCTTGGCTATTATGAGAACTCCTCTACCCCTTTTGTTGGCGCGTGGACAGTTGTATAATTTGTACCCGGGTTTGTTTATCTGGTTTAATATTGCGGAGTCGGTGTCAGTGATCCAAGTTTCTGTTATACAGAGGATGTCAGGCTGTTCATCAGAGATGATGTCATAGATGATGTGAGTTTTGTTCCTGATTGATCTGGCATTGATGAGGATGATGTTGCATGCATCTTGTGATGGTTGGGGGGTTTGAATGTGGTTGATTTGGGTTTGTATGGGCTTGATTACATGCGTTCTCAGTAATTTAGATTTGTGATACTTCTGAGATTTGTTTTGTCTGGGAAGAATGGGCGTCGGAGCTGGTGTGAGTGTTGGTTCGTTGATGGTAATGTGGTATGGGGTGAGTGGATGCAGTGATGGTATTGGGATGGGGTAGAGAAAGTAGATTAGATTACATATGCGTGGCAGAGAGTGGTATAAGTTTGGGTTGCAAGCATACGATGGAATCAATATGCACAGACATAAGCTAAGAAACAAGTTGAGGGGTTCCATTCCTTTGCAGTTTGGAGGACAGCTGTAAAGGACAGTGACCTGGAATCTACAGATGGTGAAGTGTCAGCAGGCAGAAAGTGTACCAGTGATTGGAGAGGTTTGGGGTGACTATGTATGGTACAGTGGTCGAGTAGTTGTAGATGGCTTGCAGTTTGGTAGCAACCAATGTAACAGACAAAAGGTAGACAATGTATCAGTTAGAAGGCAGTATACAGTAACAAAGTATCCGACAGGTGCTTAGTCTAAGCAGATAGATTGCATAGTCTAAATGTCAGTCAATTGTCCGGTAGCAGATAATGGCCCAGTTAAAGTAGTTGATAAGTAATAGCAATAGGCAGACAATATATCGGCAGAAGACAGTGTACATTAACGAAGTATACAGTGTACAGTAACAGCAAAAACTAAACAGTAGCAAAGTTTGCAGAGCCTAAATATCAGTGTTAGCGGACACTTCACAGTAACAGTGCAGTGGACAGTGGCCTAGTAATAGCAGTGTCTCGGATTTTGTCTCTTTTTGGCATCTGGCTTTACTGAAATCTAAGTACACCATATCTAGGGCTTTCCCTCGGTCCAACTCTCTGGTCGCCCAAGCAAAGAAATTAATTAGATTTTTCTGACAAGACCTGTCTCTAGTAAATCCATGCTGCCTCAGAACCTGCAATCAATTAGACTCTAGAATCCTCACTATCCTCCTTTTAGCAGTGTTACCATTAATTTACTCACCAGAGTCAGACTAACAGGTCTGTAGTTTCCAACCTCATCCTTACTTCCACTTTTGTGTAAAGGGACCACATGTGCCCTTCTCCAGTCCTCTAGGATCAGTCTGACTCTAATAAAGCACTGAAAAGATCAGACAGTAGAGCCACTAGCACTTTCCCAAGTTCCTTCAATAGTCTCAGATGTATCCCATCCAGTCCCATCGCCTTGTCTACTTTTAGTTTAGCTAGCTCCTCACGAATACAAGCTTCTGAAAATCATTTAAGATCCCCTTCACTTCTGTTCCTGTTTGTGAGTGTTTCCTGAAGTCCTACTCCTGGACCTTCAGCTGTGAACACAGAACAAGAATATTTGCTAAGCAATTCCGCTTTATCCTCATCAACTTCTAAATATTCCTCCCTTTCACCCTTCAATCTGACAATACCACTTTTGCACTTCCTCATCTCACTAACATATCTGAAAAATGTCTTGTCCCCCCATTTACTGTATTGTTTATTTTTCTTCCATTTGTATCTTTGCTTTCGTTACTCCTTTCCTAGCTTCTCTCAGCTTTTCCAAATATTGCTGCTTGTCTTCCTCTTTCTGAGATCTTTTGTATTTTATGAGTCTGTTTTTTTGTATTTGTGGAAAATGATTGCATGTGAAGGGTAATTTTATAACAGGGTTCCATGGGTAAGCATCTTCATAGACACCATTTGTAAAGGCCAGTAGGTGCCTCTTGTCTTTAAAAAATACTAGTGTATGTGGCTCAGAATGCACCTTAAATGCTTGTATGAACACCTACACCTGCTAGCGAGCACATGTAATATTCCCATGTACTTTATGCATTTAAGTATGTAGATTAAGGTATTTTATAATCTATGCACTTACATACAAACTGCCCAAACATCACCCAGACCACACCCCAGCTATGCCTACTGGCAAAGTACGCATCTTCATGCCAACGCACATACATTTTTGTGGGCTGGTATGGGAATGACTTAAAAAAATTGCCTCCTAAGGGGGGATAGCTGTAAACTGCCCAGAGCCAGTGCAAACTGAATAAAATAAATAGATCAATAAATAAAATAATGCATAGTGGAAAATCTCCATGGAACAGAGTCCTTTATCCACAGAGTTGGCCTGAATGTCTTTCCTGAATGTCTTTCTGGCACTACTGAAAATAATGAAGCAGGTGGAAAATCACAAATATCATTTATGCTGCTCGGAAATTGGACAAAACAGAGGCTTTCATGTTAATATGTACTCCAAATTTTAATTCAGATCTATAACTTTGAGTCAAACAAAAATATGGGTTGTGTGTGTGTAGGTTGTCAGAAAAGCTTAAATTGATACCAATTCACTAATACAGGTTTTTCCAGCATCTAAACTGTTTTCCATGGCCAATATGCAGGGCCAGCTCCAGATTTGGTTCAAGATGTTAGCGCCCTAAGCAAACCATAAGCCTCATGCACCCCCTGGCTGTCAGAATCTAGTGTTTAGCTTTGAATGCCCTGCACTTTGCTGCCTCCCAGAAGCTGCCACCCTAAGCAGCTGTCTAATTTGCCTAATGTTTGTGCCAGCCCTACCAATATGGGATTCAAATATTTTTAGGTCAATATTCAAAGGGAAGTATCCAGCTAAAGCATTTGTGGATTTTCAGCAGCACTGTACAGATAGTTCAAACTCAAATGTACCACTTGGCTCTTCGTGCTTTTGAGTTACCTGATGAAGGAACTCCAGCATCAGCCTTGAGGTCTCAAGTCTCATGAAACCAACATGAGAGTTCCTACAGACCAAATTTCCCCTTAGCTGCTCTTATCTCCAGTGACCCAACTTGGAGGTCAGAGAGCAACAGGAGCAGTCTCTCTTAGGATCCCTCCTTCCAACCCCCTCCCCCACCTCTGCATCTGCCTTGCTGATGGGGGCAGAATGTTTTCCTCATTTTCTAACAAAACTGTTTCTGCCACCTCTTTGCAGCCCGGCCACTGGAGCAACCCCATGAGATACAGTATGGGACTTGTAGGTTCTGTCTTAAGCTGCCTCCTGAAAAGGGAGGGTGGGAGCTGAATGAAGAGAGAGACTACAGTTCTCAACATCAGCAGCAGTAGCAGCAGCTTCCTCTTCCCCTTCCTGGTTCCTCCTGAGGCAGTAGCATGGGCCCAGTGGTGGGAGCTGCCAAGTGGACTGAGCAAGGTTATATGGCACCAAAGGTGAAGCAGCAGCAGGCACTGAAGGAGCAAACACGGGTGCACATGTAGTCCTTTAACTATGCAATGTGAGAAGGGTTGAGCCAGGGAATGCAGGTGAAGGTCCGACAGTTTACACATGGATGATGAACTAGGGGAAGAGTAGCAGCTCTGTACCCTCTAGATCCCTTTGTGTTCTACAATTTCATCCATCCTCACCTGCACAATGGCTAGAGTTGGCTGATTTCTGTATTAGCTTGTTAAGTAGGAAGTGTGGATATCTGGGTTGGGCTGGATAGTTTTAATTGATTCAGCTTTATCTCTATGAGTTTTCAAAGAATGGGGATTCATAAAATTGGTAAAAAAAAAAAAATACATTGAAACAGAGTGCCTATCGGTTGCCTTAGGATAGTAATTAAAATGTTAGTTTTGCGCATACAATGACAGTAAACAAAAAACTGAATCAGGTCTCTCTCAAGAGTGAACTACAATCACACTAAAAATACTTAAATTCACTCAATTGAGTGAATTTAAGTATTTTTAGTGTCATACAATGACAGTGACAAATGACAAATACTTCTGCTCTGTTTTTACTAAAGAAAATCCTGGAGAAGGACCAACTGTGACTCCCAAATATGATGTGTTAGAACAATTTGCGAAACTGAAAGTGGGCAAAGCCATGGGACCGGATGGGATACATCCTAGGATACTGAAAGACTCAGAGAGGTTCTTGCAGGGCCGTTAAAGGATGCTTTCAACAGTTCCTTGGTAACAGGAGAAGTTCCTCAGGACTGGAGAATGGCTGATGTCGTACCTCTACACAAAGTGGTAACAGGGAAGAAGTGTCAAACTACAGGCCCGTGAACCTTACCTCGGTGGCGGGTAAAGTAATGTAAGTGCTTCTGAAGGAGCGAATAGTGAACTTTCCCAAAACCAACAGGTTGCAAGATCCGAGGCAACATGGTTTTACCGAAGGACAATCTTGCCAAACAAACCTGATTGAGTTCTTTGACTGGGTGACCAGAGAACTAGATCATGGGCATGCAATGGATGTCATCTACCTGGATTTCAGCAAAGCCTTTGATACTGTCCCTCATAGGAGGCTTATCAATAAACTCAGTAGTTTGGGGATGGGTCCCAAGGTGGTAAACTGGATCAGAAATTGGTTGACTGATAGACAACAGAAGGTGATGGTAAATGGAGCTCACTCAGAGGAAAGGAAGGTGATTAGCGGGGTGCCCCAGGGTTCGGTCCTGGGCCCGGCACTGTTCAATGTATTTGTGAGTGATATTGCTGAAAGATTGAATGGAAAGGTCTGTCTTTTTGCAGATGACACAAAAAATTGCAACAGAGTGGACTCCCCCGAGGGAGTGCTTAACATGAGAAAAGATCTACAAAAGCTGGAAGAATGGTCTAATGCTTGGCAATTAAGATTTAATGCAAAGAAGTGCATCTCGCCGGGGCTGATGGGAAATCCCATCAGCCCCGGCGAGATTAACAGAGCCGCGAGAAGAAAGGGAAACTCTCGCGGCTCTGAAAGCCCGCACATTGGGAGGGACTCGGAAGCTCAGGGAGGCTCTGCCGGGCAGGCGGGGCCCCGCGGCAGGACATTTGATTCTGCCGCTGCCATGGTGGCAGCGGCAGCAGCAGCAGCAGCCGTTTTTTTTTTTTTTAATCTATCAGGGCTGAGGGGGGGAGGGGGTTCGGACTGGTCATGGGCTATGGGGGGGTTAGGACTGGAAGTGGGTTGATGGGGGAGGGGGTTAGGACTGGTAATGGGCTATGGGGGGCTAAGACAGGAAGTGGGTTGATGGGGGGAGGGGGATAGGAATGGTAATGTGCTATGTGTGGGCTAAGACTGGAAGTGGGCTGATGGGGGGTTAGGACTGGAAATGGGCTGATGGGTTAGGATGTAATGGGCTGATGGGGGCTAAGACTGGAAATGGGCTGATGGGGGGGTAATGATGTAATGGGCGATGGGGGGGCTCAGACTGGAAATGGGCTGATGGGGGGGTAGGACTAGTAATGAGCTCTGTGGGGGGCTAGGACTGGAAATGTGCTGATGGGGGGGTTAGGACTGGTAATGGGCTATGGGGGTGCTAAGACTAGAAATGGGCTGATGGTGGGTTTAGGACTAGTAATGGGCTATGGGGGGGGGCTAGGACTGGAAATGGGCTGATGGGGGTTAGGACTGGTAATGGGCTATGGGGGGCTAAGACTGAAAATGGGGTGATGGGGGGACTTAGGACTGGAAGTGGGCTGATGGGGGGCTTAGGACTGGTAATGGGCTGGGGGGTGGCTAGGACTGGAAATGGGCTGAGTAGAAGGAGGGCTTGAACTGCAAATAGCTGATGGGGATGGGGGCTTGGAATGGAAATGGACTGTTTGGAAGAAGGGCTTGAACTACAAATAGCTGATGGGGAGGGGGCTTGGAATGGAAATGGGCTGTAAGGGGAGGGAGTTAGGACTTGAAATGGGCTGATGGGGGTTAGGACTGGAACTGGGCTATGGGGGGCTAAGACTGAAAATGGGGTGATGGGGGCTTAGGACTGGAAGTGGGCCGATGGGGCGCTTAGAACTGGTAATGGGTTATGGGAGGCTTAGGACTGGTAATGGGCTATGGGGGGCTAGGACTGGTAATGGGCTGGGGGGTGGCTAGGACTGGAAATGGGCTGAGTGGAAGGAGGGCTTGAACTGCAAATAGCTGATGGGGACGGGGGCTTGGAATGGAAATGGGCTGAGTGGAAGGAAGGCTTGAACTACAAATAGCTGATGGGAAGGGGGGCTTGGAATGGAAATGGGCTGTGAGGGGAGGGAGCTAGGACTGGAAATGGACTGAGTGAGGGGGGCTAGGACAGGAAATGGGCTGATGGAGGGCTAGGATAGGACTGGAAATGGGCTGTTGGGGGGACTGGGATTGGAAATGAGCTGATGGAGGGACTCCGATGGAGGAGCTAGGACTGGAAATGGGCTGATGGTGAGGCTAGGCTAGGATAGGATAGGACTAGAAATGGGTTTATGGAGGCTGGGATTGGAAATGAGCTGATGGAGGGACTCGGATGGGGGAGCTAGGACTGGAAATGGGCTGATGCGGGGACTAGAAGGGAGCGGATGCTGGGTGGGGCTGGAACTAGAAGGGAGCTGATGTTGGGGGAGGATTAGAATAGGATAGAGTTGGGAGAGTGAAATGGAGAGAGACAAAATATTTTGTGTGGGAAGGAAGACAAATCTACAATTGGCCGGATATTGGGAGAGTAAGTGAGGATTGAGGATGGCGGGGTAAAATTTGAGTGGATGAAATAGGAATGAGGAAAGAGCAAAAGGAGAGAGATTAGTATGTTAAAGCAGATGTAGAGAGAGAATTGAAAAAAACTAAAAGAGTGAAGAAAGGACAAATGGACAGCAGACAATGGAGAGTTAGCAGAAGACACGAAGAAACCAGAAGAAAGTGGCTGGAGCAATTGCAACTGAAAAAAAATGCACAAAAGGTAGAAAAATATCTCTTTATTGAATTTATTAACTGAAATATGCCAGCTCTGGGAAATGTGCATCACTAACGTCTGCGCTTTGTTTAGTACAAGAGGAAATTAATTTATAGTTTTATTTCTACAGTGTTGTTGGGCTTTTGGGGTTCCCAGTTTAATTATTGTCTTCCTTTTTCTACATTGTGATTTCTTGTTTGGTGACGGTCTATGTTCTGCACGTGTAACTGAGCTGAGGTATTCTGTTTATGTAATTCCTATTTGACATTGCCACTTGTTCTCTTTCCCCAGTAGGTCATGTATTGTTGTTCTCTGAAATGTATTGGTTTAATATTTGTAGTGTTGACTTTTGATAGGTAGGGTCTTGTGCTTTGTGAGTCGTCTTGTGCTTTGTGAGTCCTGGTAGTGCCGTTATGATAAGGCAGGTTTGCTATGGGTTCTAAATGGGCAGTGTTTGTAGTAGTTCCTAATGTGCCTGGCAGTTGGCACTGGATTATAGTAATGTAGAAATCTCTTAGTCTTTCTTTATCATACACTCATTAAGAGGCATGTTTACTAAAAGTTAGTGTATGGTAACATTATGCAAATATTTATGTAAATGAGGCCCTTATGCAAATGAGGCCCCACACCGAGTCTCCGCACATGGCCCCGCACCCCCCTTGGGCCGCCCCTGCCTATGTACAAACTCCATTTAACAGAATACCTGGCCTCAGTTACACACTCAGAACACAAACCCTCACCAAGTACAGAAATGTGACTACAAACTAAAATAAACATATGTAGACAAAAATTTAACTGAAACCACAAGAAGCTGGACTCCGCATGCAGTGCAACATCAGATAAATAAGAGGTGCAGTTCCCCATACTGTGTAAAATATAAAGATAGCGCAAAGTCCAATCACTAAAATGAGAATAAAATTATTTTTTCTACCTTTGTTGTCTGACCATTTTATTCTCTGATCATGCTGGTCCCGATCTGAGGCTTCTGCTTTCCTGTCTTCTCTTAGCTCTCTTTCTATAGTCATTGGTCCATCTGCCATTTCTTCTCTTCTTTTGTTTTCTTCACTTCATTCCATCAGCCTATTTCCAGTCCCAGTAACCCTTCCCAGTATCAGCCCCTTTCCAGTCCTCCCTCCCAGTACCTTCCAATGTCAACTTGCATTTCCATGACTGCCCCTGGTGTCTATTCCCTTCCAGTCCCCCTCCTTCCCCACTGTCCAGCCCCTTCTAGTCCAAATACCATGGCAGCCCTCTCAGCATCCACTCCCTTCCACTCCCATTCTCCCATCCCCCCGCATCAGCCCATTTGTAGCCCTAGCCCCCAGTTTTCTTCCAGGCTAGCAGCTCTATCCTCCCCACCTCACTATCTAGCCTCCCCTAATCAGCTCATTACCAGTCCTAGCCCACCTGATCGGCCCATTTCCAGTGCTAGCCCCCTCTCAGTCCATTATCAGTGCTATCTCCCCTAATCAGCCCATTACCAGTCCCAGCCCCCTCCCCTCGATCAGCCCATTCCCAGTCCTAGCCTTCCCTAATCAACCCATTACCAGTCCTAGCCCCCCTAATCAGCCCATTACCAGTCCTAGCACCCCAATCTGCCCATTTCCAGTGCTAGCCCCCCCCCATCAGCCCATTATAATCCTACACTGTCTCTTCCCTTTGTCCAGCTTTCGTCCCCTGTCTCTCCCCTTTGTCCAGTATGTCCCCCTGTTTTCCCCTTTGACCAGCATTTGCCCCCCTGTTTCTCCCCTAGTCCAGCATTTACCCCCCTGTCTCCCCACTTTGTCCAGCACTTGCACCCCTGTCTCTCCCCTTTGTCTAGTACTTGTCCCCTGTCTCCCCATTTGTCCAGTATGTCCCCGGCGCCGGCAGCCCTCCGGCTGTTTTTATTTTAGATTTTGCCACCTCTGGCCTGCCTCTGACTTCCCACTGCTTTTTTTTCCTCAAGAATGCTTGCAGCGAGAGAAAAAAAAGCGGTGGGAAGGCAGAGGCAGGCCAGTGGCAGCAAAATCTAAAATAAAAATAATCGGAGTGCCGCCGCCGCCACACGAATCAGCCTGATCACTTGCAGGGAAGTGAAAAATTCATTGTAAAATGACCCCCTGCAGTGCTGGTTCCTAAAGTAGAGACGGAGAAGGGAAAATATATTCAACCCTGACTATGACTTAAAGGTGGAGATTCTACAGTTTAGTTAAATACAACTAAGCCATGGTCCGTAGCAAAATCAGACTTTCTATTTTCGCTTTAGACAGGCCAAAATATATTTCCAGGGACCGATGCTTAGCTTATGCCACCTAAAGACTTAAGTACTTGACAGTTGATCAAATAACATGTCAGAGCTGCGCAAAACATTTCACATAGGAAGTGAAACCAGCAGATTGTCCTTTTATCTGCAAAACTGATTTGTGACCAGGCACAAATGAATCATGATTATTTCACCATAAGCCCTTTCTGAACCAGATTTATGTTGAAAAGGTGGAGTGGAGCCACATATGTCTTAGGATAAACTGTGTTTGAAATGGGATAATAAAGCTTCCTAGGTTAAGAATGGTGCTGCCAAGATCATAAAACGGATTAAGATGGAAAGAACTGCATAAACTTTTTCACCAAATACTTCACCAGTGGAATTTGGATGCTTATTAGTTTCTAGCTTAAATTTTATTTGGTTGTGAAGTACTGCCGTTTATTGAGGATCTGATGTTATTTGCATCAGACTGTTTCATAACTGTATTTGCATTTTATGTTAACTGCATTTTTCTATTTTATATGTATAATGACACTGAAAATTGTATTTATTTATATTATTTATTTGGATATTTGTCCCATCCTTACAATATAGCCCCAGGTAGGTTAAAATAAAACATAAAAAATCCAAATAGCTGAAAAGTAAACAAAAGCCCATCCGGCAACCCACAGCAACAACCAAACCCTCCATACCTACACAGCAACTCCCAACCAAGACTAATTAAAACATAACCCACTATCACCTACTGAAAAAGAATGTTTTCAATCACTTCCTGAAAGCAAGCAATTCCTTGTAGTGGTGCAGTGACCGTGGATATCTATTACATAAATATGAAATGCTACCCAAAAAAGTACATGAATGAGCCATCACCAAGCATACATTTCCTACACCCAGGATCTCCAACAGGGCTCCCCCTATCAATATAACTTTTGCCCCAGGATATAGCATTGTAAATTTTGTTTCAAATAATCTGGCTCCAAAACTCTTACACAGCGCCCTGGCACTATCTGGGGTGGAGCAGGGGTGTTCTGCCCAACTATATGTATATCAGCAATATTCAAAATTGCCGTCCTAACCACATAGACTATGGGGATTATTTTAGCAGCCTAATTTGCAGTTTTCACGTCAGTATGTGTAAATGGCCATTTTTGAAGGCTCATTTTACATGTAGATGATCATACTACATCAAAAGTAGATGGAAGCGTTTCAGAGGCATGGCGAGAGTGTGACCTGGGTGAGACAAAGATCTACATGTGTGATCCCCATTTCATATAGGGAATGTGTGTGCAAGACTGAAATTGCCCACGTCCAGAAAAAGTGTTCCATTTGCCCTCCCTTTACAGGAAGGATCAAGGGGGATATCTCCCTTAATCCCTCAATGTTTATCACCCCCTCCAAATTGAAAGGATTTAAAGATGAAGTCCTCTGTAGATAAGTAGCAGGATCTGCTTGTCTTGCATTGCAAACTGGCTTAGACACATGTATAAGTGCAATATTTATATGTGCAAGTTGAAAATGCCAGCAGTTACACATGTAAGTTGGCGGATTTCCCCCATCAGTTTTCCCCATGTGTATACTGCTGAAATAGCTCCTCCCACTGCACGCGGATGTGTATTTTAGAAACGGCTCCACGTTTTGCAGAGCTGTTCCTAAAATGCAGCACAAATGGTGGCCTCGACTTCAAGGTTCTGATTGCGGCCTCCTATCTAAGATGTGCCTTCACATGAATAATGGCTGAATATTGCTGCGGATTGTATAGTGGCAGCAGTCAGTGGTCTGTGCGAATATTCACTGCCACTGCAGACAATTTAAACACCGCAGCCAACATAAACAAAAGCACTGACCAGAGAGTATAAATACTGGCCTGATACGTATAATCTAGCACAAAAACATTCTTTGGGAAATACACATAAATAAAGGACTGAGGACTGAAAGGACCTCAGTCTGCAAGCCAATCATATAACAATAGTAATGTTTGGCATTCAGTCCAATTTCATCGATCCAGAAAACATTATTTTTTTATTCTTTTCATTTTATATTGTGGACAAAAAAATTCCTTTATATGAAAAACTCCACTCAAATCTTTACATGTATCGCTTCTTTAAAGAAGACACCATGTTCTTTTTCTCCTTTATATGTTTTTTCCAAAGCTTTTTTTGTTTTTGTACTAGATCTGTTATCTTTGGAATACCCTTGAGTTTCTGCACACGCTACTATGTCCCTTAATACATTCCTGTCCTCATCCCCTCTCCCTGTCCCTACTAATTGTACTTTAGTTGCAACGTGCTGTTTATTTTAAGTTAGTTTAACTGCACTATGTTACCATGCTCTCTGGAAAGTTATGTTATGTTATATGTAAACCACCTTGATCTTTGGAAATGCGGCCAAATATCTGATATGTATAATGCCAGCAGTTGGGCTATTTGAAAACTGCCCAGCCTCCCCGTAGACCAGGAGTTCTCAGCCCAGACCTGGGGACCCACCTAGCCAGTCAGGTTATCAGGATAACCACAATGAATATGCACAAGAGTGATCTGCATGCAAAGAAACCTGCATGTTAATTTATAGTCCAAACATATTACTGGCCTGCTACTGCATGTCTGCTTATCTGAAATAATAATATGGTCAGGTAATACGAGTGTGAATTGTCCCAAATTTTGTTGAAAAACACACTCAAATAAAACAGCACACATACAAATGTACAAATATGGTAATCGTCTTCAAAATACTTTGTAGAATATTCATCTTCACACTAAACTAATACCCACGGAGAGGAAGGTCTCAGCACCAGAGGGCCCGTGTTTAACGTGACTACAGATCACTCAAGCAATCAGTCAAACAACAGTACTCATAGCCCATTTCACATCAACGACCTCCTCAACATGAGTCCCCAGAAAATAGAAGCCGGAAAAGATTAACTTATCTTATAACCAGTACAAAGTGTCAAACCGGCGAACCAGCCCTGACGCCTCAGATCAAGCGCTTACAAGCGTTTCGCAAATAAAATCGCTTCTTCAGGGGGGACACTAATAAAAATACAAAAAACAAATATAAAACAATCAAAATACCCGGGACAGTATTCACTACACTCATGTGTCTCCTAATACTCCGCTGAATCAAAACACTCAAAGGAGAATATTTAGAGATGAAATTTACATGATCTTCATCATCCGCCACCGACGTTTCCGCAGTGTCAACAACAACGCTCTATTACTACAGCAACCGGAGTATGAGGAGACACATGAGTGTAGTGAATACTGTCCCGGGTTTGGAAAATAAATCTATTCGATGTGTATGGAAACAGCAGGGTAACCTGAAAGATTTTTTGTGTCCCTCAATTCTGCGTCCTCTGGTTAGATCTGCCATTGAACAGGGCCATCGGGTTTGTGGCAACTGTTCTGTTTGTGATGTGTGGGTGTCTATGACTCAGTTTAGTTATGGTGGTAATACCTTTAAACTTAAGAAAAGCACTCCTTGCGCGTCATGTGGTGTGGTGTATGGGATTTTTTGTCCATGTGATTTGTTATACATTGGAAAGACTAGCAGAGTGTTTAGGAAACGTCTTTTGGAGCATAAGAGTCGGCTTTTGTGTAAGGTTATGGAAGCCCCGATTGTATTGCATTGTAGTGAGAAAGGTTATCAGTTTTCTGATTTGCGTTGTTTTTGCCTGGATCAGGTTTTAGTGGGACGTGATGATCATACGCAGCAGCAATCGTTAATTACACAGGTACACTAAAAAAAATTTTTTTTAAACTGCCTCTAATGTTTCAATTGATTTTTACATTTTTTGGTGCGCTGAATCCAAATCTGGTAACCAATTTGCTCCATCACGTACAGATTTTTTGCTACATTGGGTTAGCATTTTGAGGTGAACGTTTCAGATTGAGTGCGATCGAGATAAAAGTTTCTTGGATGAATTCTTTATACTAATTGTTTAGTAGTTATTCAAATAAGAATAAAGAAAATTGTAACAAGGCAGCACATAAGAATAGAGTAATGTCAACAAAACACACTGTGATGGTAGCAAAATTGTCTGCACTTAAAACAGCCACATACATGTGCACAAACATTGAGCATATAAGAGCGAGGTTAGACACAAAGCAAAGCAAAGAAATGTGCAAAAAATGTTGTACAGGTATGTATGTAAGAATAGAAACGCAAACCGCACATTGCAATACATGAAGACAAACACCCGATGGTGTGAAAATAAAATTCTAATAAATGAGATCTGACACTGTGGTAATAATTAGCAAATTTTTATTTCAAAGTTTAGTAAAAACACGATATTTGTCAACACAGTTTAGATTTTAAAGTCATTCTTGGGTCAATCAATCTCCTGGTGGGCCCGTTTCTTCTTCCCCCGAATGCTTCTCTTGGTGCGCTGCTTGGCGTATTTTTCATCTGGGGTTTCCCGCAGCAGCAACCAGCAGAAATCAGCCATCATAGTGGTGTTCCATCTTCCTTGGTACCTTCTCTCTGCGTCCTTGATGTCCTGGTGAAACCTTTCACCTTGTTCTTCACTGTACGCCCCCACGTTTTCGGGAAAGTAGTTCACATGGGAGTGCAAGAAATGGACTTTCAGGCTCACGTTACAGCCTTGTTCTTTGAAGGCATTGAGCATCCTGGCAACAATATCCTTATAGTTCTCATCCCGCCTGTTCCCCAAGAATTTGAGAACAACATCCTTGAAGGAATCCCAGGCTTCTTTTTCCTTCTCAGACATCGTTTCAGCGAATGCTCCATCTGAAATGAGTTTCCTTATATCAGGGCCAACAAACACTCCTTCCTTTAGCTTTGCTTCAGAAAGTCGGGGGAACTTTGAGCAAAGGTACCGAAAGCACTCACCATCTTTTGGAAAGGACTTGATGAATTGCTTAATGAGACGCAACTTAATGTGGAGAGGTGGTAATAGAATTTTATCACGAGGTACCAAGCTCTCATGAAGAACATTTTTCTCACCGGGTCTCAAATACTCCCGAATTGGCCAGTCTTTTTTCCCCCAGTGTAGGTCGCAGGCCCGGCTATCCCACAAGCAAAGGAAGCAGGGATATTTGGTGAAACCAGATTGCTGCCCTAATAGCATGGATAGAATTTTAAAGTCTCCACAAATCATCCACTTATGCTCATCATAACGAATCTTCTGAAGAATCAGGGCCAAATTCTCGTATTTTTCTTGGAGAATAACAGAGTGAGCAATAGGAACTGAAGCGAATGTGTTGCCATTATGAAGAAGAATACCTTTTATGCTGTCTTTTGACGAATCAATGAACAGCCGCCATTCAGCAGGATCATACTTGAGTTTAAACTTTTCCATCACTCCGTATATATCGTTGCAAAATACCAAATCTTCCTCTTTGCTGAAATACTTCAAAAATTGTGTCTCGCGGTTGCGGTACCAATAAAAAGTTGTTCCTGGTGACAATAGCTTTTTCTGTTTAAGCCGAGAACCTAGCAGTTGGGCAGCATCTTTTGGGAGTCCTAAATCCCGGACTAAATCATTCAATTCAGCTTGAGAGAAAAGTTCAGGTTTCGGATCTGGTTCAGTTTCAAACTCGGAAGTACTGGACTAATCGGGAAAAGCCATCTGATGAGTCTCATCATGATCAGAACCGTCCACACAAATATGATCCAAAGATTTTGGTGGTCCAGGCACAGGTACTTCGTTGCTATGAGGCATAGGCCTAATTGCTGAGGGAAGGTTGGGGTAACTTATTACGTTCTTATTTTTTAAGTTGTATCCCTTCACAATGCAAGAGCAAAAATAGCAGTCACTGCTGTGGTCTCTTTGTTCACGCCACATCATAGGTATTCCGAAACGAAATGCTTGTTTTTTACCTTTCATCCATAAGCGTAGATCTTCCTCACATGTCTTGCACACTTTGTGAGGAGCCCACGGTTTGTCTTGATCGCCTAACTTCAAACCGAAATAGGCGAAATATACTTTTTTAATAAATGCAGAAATGTTCCTCTGCCGCTTTTTCACGGTATATTCCCCACAAATAAAACAAAAACTGTCCGGAGAGTTGACGCAACCTCTGGCTCTGTGAGCCATCACAAATACACAGCACTGCAAACTACAACTGTAGTGAACCACTTCGGAATAAAGCTGGATTACGACTGAGCAAACAAAAGGTAATAATGAACTTGCAAGAAACTGAAATTTGACAGGAACGTTCATGTCGCAACCACCGTGTTTGAGCGAGCGAACGAGGCGAGGCGAACAGGAAAGAACATGCGCCAGCGCGAGTACTGGATTTAGCCCCCCGCCTCCCAATTGTCCTGTTAATGTATAAAATGAATACAAAACACTCTAAAATATCATGAGGGAGTGTTTCTAGTTAGTTAACCATTACAACCTCTATTTTGGGCCAAGAAAATAAACTGCAGTCGGCTAAAAAGAAATTATGTGAACATTCCTTATATGGGTAAGAAATCTAATTTTGCAAGAAAACGTGACGTGATGGAATATTTTGGCTATTTTTCCTGGATTCAGCACCCCAAAATCTATAGGAATCAGTTGCAAAACTGGAGGCAGTTTTTTGGTAGTGTACCTGTGTTATCTTTAATTGAGTGTGTCCGGCGACAACATATTCCTAGGGGGCTCCGAGTTTACAAAGAACCCTGTTTGTTTGCTACAGATGTCTCCTTCATTGATTGTTGGAATTGCATTCTTAATAAATGCTCGTTGGACTTGATGGTGTTGATAATTGACACAGCCAAAAAAAATTTGTCGGAATGGAAAACTGAAGTTGAGCAGATGATTTCATCAATGAAGTCAGTAGAAACGGAAGTCCGGTTTAAACAGCATGTGGATGATTCTCGTAAACAGATAGAAGCATTGAGAGATGAAGTGAAAAAATCTAAGGAGAAAAAGCTTAAATGTGATTATGATGACTATACTTCTGGGTACGTTTACCCTTGGATGAATGTAAATCGTAAACAGCAGAAGAAGAGCAAAAGACGGGTAGACTTTGATTTAGCTTCGGAGGATTCTGGGGGCTCTATTTCAAGTAAATCCTCACGGGACGATTTTTTAGAAGACGGACAGAAGAAGAAAAAGGAAAGTATGTGGGGTCGACCCAGGAATCAGGGAGGAGGTCGTCAGAGAGATTGATGTCCCCTAGTAGGAAGGTCTTGGCTTCATCGCTAGTAGTGAATTTATCTAATTTTGTACTATCGGAGGATCATTTGAAAGTATTAAATAGAGGACTTTCTTTTGTTCCGTCACTCTATTTTGATTCCTTTCAATTTAGAGTAGACTTGGAAAGTTTGTTGAGAAAATTGCATATTAAAGCATTTTTTGCATCTAGGAGGTCAAGTCCAAGTGAACTGGATGTGAATGCTCCTAGGAGAATGAAGATTCCAATGAAATCTTCGTGGATGCCTCCAGGGCAAATGCCCCTGGCGCTTACGGTCTTCAAGAAATTAATCTTACGAGATGTGCAGCGGTGGGAATCTTCACAGTCTCAGACTTTGCCATTTTTTGCACTCCCTAGGAGCGAAAAAGTTGCTTTAGATGACTTAATGTCTCAGACTGATTTGTTTATCCGTAGTGCGGATAAGGGTGGTGCCATTGTGATCTGGCCTCGAGATGCTTATTTAAGAGAGGCTGAACGTCAGTTGATGGACATTAAAGTCTATGCGCTTTTGAAAATAGATCCGACAAAAGATTTGCAGAAGAGGATTAAAGTTTTGACAGAACAAGCCCTTAATGCTAAGATAATTTCAAAGAAAGAATTTTTGTTTCTGAATGCTCCTTCTCCAGTGATAGCGAAGTTTTATTTGCTTCCTAAGATTCATAAGAATTATACTTGTCCACCTGGCAGGCCCATTGTTGCTACCCGAGGCTCTGTGCTGGAACACTTGTCAGTGTTTGTTGATTCTTTTTTGCATCCGGTGCTGCTAGAGATCCCTTCTTATTTAAAGTATACTACTCATTTTTTACAAATCTTAAATAAGCATGCATCTTTGGCTTGGTCTTCATCTGTTTTGTTAGTGACTTTAGATGTCACTTTTCTGTATACCTCAATTCCACAAGTGGCAGCCTTTCAGGCTGTTGAAAAGGGACCCCGTGGCCGGGGCGATCTATCAGAAGAGCTGATTAGTTTTTTGCTACAGATAGCTGAATTGGCGATTTTTCAAAATTATTTTGTTTTTGAAAATAATATTTACCATCAAATTTCGGGTGTTGCGATGGGGGCAACAGTAGCCCCCTCGATCACCAATTAATTCATGGGTTTGTTTGAGGGAAAATGGATTCGGGGATCCCCCTTTGCTTCTTGCATCAGTCTTTGGTGCCGCTTTATAGATGACGTGTTTGTTTTATGGAGTGGCACCACGAGCACCTTTAGCGATTTTATAGTATGGTTGAACAATTGCGATAAAAACATTCAGTTCACGAGTACTTGTAATGCTGGTGAGATTGTGTTTCTGGATGTGATCATTCGTAAGGGTGTTTATGGATGGAACACGTCTGTTTATAGGAAACCAACAGATAGAAATACATTTCTACATTACAGGAGTGCTCATCCTTTGCAATTGCGTGATAGCTTACCATTTTCTCAATTTGTGCGGTATCGTAGGAATTGTTCTGAGGATGCTGATTTTAAGATACAATCGTGAAGTTTAGCTGATGGTTTTAGTTCTAGGGGTTACCCTGCAAAGGTTATCCAGAAAGCCTATAAAAGAGCTTGCTGTAGTAATAGAGCGTTGTTGTTGACACCGCGGGAAAAGTCGGTGGCGGATGATGAAGATCATGTAAATTTCATCTCTAAATATTCTCTTTTGAGTGTTTTGATTCAGCGGAGTATGAGGAGACACATGAGTGTAGTGAATACTGTCCTGGGTTTGGAGAATAAATCTATTCGGTGTGTATGGAAACGGCAGGGTAACCTGAAAGATTTTTTGTGTCCCTCAATTCTGCGTCCTCTGGTTAGATCTGCCATTGAACAGGGCCATCGGGTTTGTGGCAGCTGTTCTATTTGTGATGTGTGGGTGTCTGTGACTTAGTTTAGTTATGGTGGTAATACCTTTAAACTTAAGAAAAGCACTTCTTGCGCGTCATGTGGTGTGGTGTATGGGATTTTTTTGTCCATGTGATTTGTTATACATTGGAAAGACTAGCAGTGTTTAGGAAACGTCTTTTGGAGCATAAGAGTCGGCTTTTGTGTAAGGTTATGGAAGCCCCGATTGTATTGCATTGTAGTGAGAAAGGTCATCAGTTTTCTGATTTGCGTTGTTTTTGCCTGGATCAGGTTTTAGTGGGATGTGATGGTCATACGCAGGAGCAATCGTTAATTATTTGTGAGCAAAGATGGATCTTCAAGGTTGGTACAGTGATTCCTAGGGGCTTGAATGCCCAGATTGAATGGAGTAATTGTATTTGAGTGTTTTGTTTGTGAGACGCTGGGTGACTGTTTCTTTGAGCGTTGGGGTTGGTTGTTTTTTAGTCTTAGTGGTTTGATTGGCTATGGGTTATTTAAAGGTAGATGGTGCTGGAGTTGAGGGCATGCATGGCCGTACGCAAAATGCAGGCTGATTGAAATTGAGCCGTTGAGCAGTACAGCTGTTTGTTTCATTTGTGACAGCTATGACACTCGTGAGGTGAGTGAAAGTTTTTTTAAATGGTTGTAGGTAGGTCTTTGGTTTAATTCTATGTATTTTGATTGTTCTATATTTGTTTTTTGTATTTTTATTAGTGTACCCCCTGAAGAAACGATTTTATTTGCGAAACGCTTGTAAGCGCTTAATCTGAGGCGTCGGGGCTGGTTCGCCGGTTTGACACTTTGTACTGGTTATAAGATAAGTTAATCTTTTCCAGCTTCTATTTTCTGGGAACTCATGTTGAGAAGGTCGTTGATGTGAAATGGGCTATGAGTACTGGTGTTTGTGACTGATTGCTTGAGTGATCTATAGTCACGTTAAACACGGGCCCTCTGGTACTGAGACCTTCCTCTCCATGGGTATTAGTTTACTGTGAAGATGAATATTCTACAAAGTATTTTGAAGACAATTACCATATTTGTACATTTGTATGTGTGCTGTTTTATTTGAGTGTGTTTTTCAACAAAATTTGCTTATCTGAAATGGCTGGCTGGGACATGCATGTCTCATAACATAGACCCCCCAGCCAGCTTGTCCAAGTACCTGTTTCTATAGCTGTGCAATTTGAGGACGTCCACATTTCTGAAACGGCCTACAAGCATGCATGTACTCGGCCTTGCTATCTACATGGGCCTGTTACCAGAACCAGTTACTGGGACATTCATTTTTCGGGACAGAGTTGGAGCGATTTCAGAAGGTACTTTTACAGTACATGCCTCCCTCCCTTCACTACTGCCACTTCCCTGGATTTTTGGGCATGGTGATCTGGATGTCCCAGATTCCTCCTAGATGGCCCTTCTAAAATCCTAATTCATACATATATTCAAGTTCTATTTGTATTCCTAGAGACCGACATTATGCTGTGCAACTCCCATTATGTTCATTAAAAAAAAACGTATAGCAGTTTAATCATAAACATCACACGAAGAAATTGCTTCCGTATAGTATTTATTTATCTAGACTTATATACTGCTTTTCTACCAGTAAAAGCAGTGTACATTCAGGTACTGTATATATGTTTTTTTCCCTTGTCCCGGAAGGGCTCACAATCTAAGGGGTATGTTTACTAAGCTGCAGTAGCAGATTCTGTGCAATATCGGAGCCGCAGACCCATTGTATTCTGTGCAATATTGAACGGAAGCCACTACCGCTGCTTAGTAAACATACCCTGAAGTTTTTGTATCTGAGACAACTGAAGGTTAAGTGACTTGTCCAAGGCCACAAGGAGCACCTGTGGGACTAAAGTCCCAGTCCAAGGTTGCTATCCTCTAGCAGGATTTGATCCCCTGGCCCGCTGGCCTGAGGTAACTTGCCCCGACTACTAGGCCACTCCTCCCTCTATAGTAAAGAAAAAACTCATACTATTATCAAGCGACAATGAAGGTGTTTGTCTACTTAGACCACACAACAAAGAGAGATGAAAAACAACAAAGCAAGGATTTTTTGAGGGGGTGTGCGGTGGTATGGAGTACTGGCACCTTTTTCATTGCCTGCTAAAATTGACCCTTGGTCCTTATATATGAATGAAAGAGCCCTGCATATGGGCACTTTCTCCTTCTTGGAGGGGGGGGGCGCAGTCCTTAGGCACATAAGAAAGTAACCCTTGTTAACAGGTGGGACAGCATCCGGAGAGATGCTCTGTACGATATTTCTTCAGCAGATCTTGAGGGGTATACACTAATGTTTAAGTGAAATTCAAAGATTAAGGTGTCTGTTTTGATTCTCCATCTGCTTCATCTTATGGTGCAGTGGCATCTTATCCTGGATTAAGTTTGCATTCACATTGTGTACTTTCTTAACATATTCTTCAACTCTCTCCAATCAGCGAACACAGTTTCTATTGCAGGTTTCCTGGTTAAGCAGTGAAATATCTACTTTTTGAATCAGGGAACTAATGTCTGCTGCGGAGTTATCTACAGCCAAGTCCAGTTTATTTAATGCTGCCCATATAGTTTCAAGAGTCACCACTGAGGATTTCATTAGATCACAGGAAAGGCCTAAAGGTAACTCCTCCTTCGCAGGCTCCCCTGGTCTCACCTCCTGGGCAGAAACTCCTCCCATCCTCAACATGAGTTCTTGATTCCATTGTTGCACTGGCTACCAGTTCAAGAAAGGATAAAATGTAAGGGGTCAATATTTAGCCAAGGTCAGCAGTTTTTTTAAAATGTCCTCCACCAAGGCTAAATAAAAGTCAGATCTGGTATCTGGATAGTAGCCATCACTGAGTAGCCAATCACTGTGGTCATTGCTGGCACTATCCATACAGTGGCAATCTTCAGCACTGCTAGATGGAGAGTTAGCTAGATAACCATTTAGGGCAGATTTTGCTGTCCTAAGCTATTTGGCTAGCTACCCGTATAGCAACACTGAAAAACATCACTATACAGATAAACTGAACCACCCCAACACTATCTCGATAGGCAGACAGCGAGAATATTCATCAGCACCATCCATAGACTATCACTCTCAGCAGCATTTATCTGGTTTGCAGGTGCTGCTGACGAGATTAGTGCTTTTGAATATTGACCCCCTTAACATCTTAGTGTTGATCCTTAAGGTCAAATGTCAAAGTTTATTTGATATACTGTATATCTCTTAAAAAACCTAAGTGGTTTATAATAAAAGGGGATACCTATATCTATACCTAAGGAAACAACAAACTGCACCAAAACAACATCCAACCGAGCCTTCAGTATTTGCGCCCCAAGTCTATGGAACACCCTACCACCACACATCAGAGCAATCCCCAACCTGAGCCAGTTCAGGAAGGCCCTGAAACATTTCCTCTTTATCAAACACCTTACCTACAGCCCTGAACCCCAGCCACTCTCATATAGTTCATCCCCAAAAATGTTAAACACCAAACAGGAGCCTTTTCCATTGAACTTCTTATGTATATAGTTCACCTTTGTTCTCCAAGTTCCTTTATATAGTTGATACTTGTTCTCCAAATCCCACTCCCTGTTCAATGTAATGACCAGACATATGCATTTTGTCGGATGTTTTTTGTTACATGTAAACCGCGCTGATTGCAAATAGTGCGGTATATAAGAATTGTAAAATAAATAAATAATAAATAAATAAATAAATACCTCATAAAATAAAATAAACGAATATCAGCATAATTACAAAAAGGAACAAATAGCAGTAAAAGTTATAATCCCTTAAGGTTATACAGCTTAATAGGCCAGCCTATCTTCTCTGAGAAACTGGAATGACATGACCCAACCAGACCTTTAAGAGCACATCAGAGCTGTCAAGAGATGATGTGCTCTACTAAAGAATCTAGGGGGTATGTTTACTAAACCGGGCTAACGGTTAACCCGGGCTATCTGCAACTAGGTCCCATTGAATAATATGGGACCTAGTGGCAGATAGCCCGGGTTAACCGTTAGCCCGGTTTAGTAAACATACCCCTAAATGTTTTGTACATAGTTACAGTTTACCCTGTTGTTCCAAGTTTAAGTTTCCTGTTATAATGTAAGCACACAAGTGTCCTCTGAATGTGCAGCCTTTGTTATTTGTAAACCGCACTGAAAACAAATAGCGCGGTATATAAAAGATGTTAAATAAATAAATAAATGATCTCATCCATATATGTGAATTGCAGAGAGGGCTGAGATTTAAGGCTTTTTTTAGTTATGGCCCCTTAACTTTGGAACTGATTACCTATTAAACTGAGATAGGAGGCAAACATCCGGGTTCTCAGGAAAAGGTTAAAAACCCTAAATCAGATTTTTAGCTGATGCGGTGAGTGGATTAAGCTAAGTGTCGGCGGCCGAGCTTAATTTAATCCATATATTCAATTCCCCTATCCTTATAGAAGATAGTGCTGAACATACATGTAGTGCAGTAGCTGCAACAGCACTGTCCATTTAGTTTAGGCTTGCGGCTGAGCAGGACCAACCTATATGAACAATTTATCCATGTGAAGGTTAATTTTACAAAGGCATTTTCGCATGTAGCTGTATACAAGGATACATGCATAAAATGCCTCCTATAAAATTAGTCCTCTTTTATATGGCTTCATGGTAGGTATGTTTGGTGGTTGAGTTTGGGTGGGGAATGGGATGATTTAATCACGTAATTTATAAAATATGCGTAATCGCGAGTATTTACACATACATTTACACGTGCTTTCAAGATGGTGTAAATGTATGTGGGTTCATTATAGCTACAATTTCTGCAGAATTTCTGCTAATATTTTATGAAGTCATATGGGTACATATGTGCCTTTATAAAATAGGCTGCAAATAGTCATCTATTTGCCCTCTCCACTTAGGCAGCTTTTCATAAAATTACTCCTCAGTGACTGTATATTGCCACAAAATGGATAGCTTTGAGGGTTGCCTCCATCCCACCCTAACCTTCGGATTGTTTAGTCCAACCCACACAGATCAAAGGACATGAGTAAACGATATATCACGTAGGCAAAAAGACAAGCAATGAAAACTCTCATGGTATATGCTTCCATTATTAGGGTGCATCCATTCTATATATTAGTCAAAACTTGCAAACCAAAAGATTACCTCATTTCTAGTGGCCCACCATTGTAGCACTAGTACAGGGTAAAGCTTCTGGAAAGATACTTGGTCCCTCAGATTAGATGCCCTTTTGAATATAATAATTGAACTACTATTGATCAGGTGTGAGCTGAATACAGATAAATAAAGAATTTCTCTCTTTAGAGGCTGAATCTATGAAGTATAAGAACATGTCAATACTATAAAATGGATTTGACTATGGTACTGGTTTAGTTAGTATGTTACAATAGGCCAACATTATGAGCCTTTCATCGATGACCAAGGTTTATATGTTAATGATAGATCCTGATGGCAAAATAAGGCACACCAATATGCTAATCTTATTGCATGTTTGGTCTAACCTCTGTCCAGGAATATCCGTGCCAAATATTGAGATAATTCCTGGAAATCTTGGATGTCAGGACAGATTCAACTCTATGAAATGAGTAATTGGGAGTTCCCGTTTTCAATCGAGTAAGATTATAGACTGCTGAAACATAGAAATTCCTGCCTTCCACTGGTTCGCATAAAGTATGGTGCATATGCCAGTAGCGTCCTTGTGAACACAAATGGCCAAAAAAGGCAAACAGCTTCTATCATGTCATGAAAAGGTTCAATTTAGGAACCAAAGAATTAAGCCACAACATAAAAGAATGTTGCTCTTCCACTGTAGAAGTCCATATGAAAAATCCATCATCTGTGTATTAATTTTGTCAAACAGAACAGATATAAAGATTGATAATGGTTTCTGAGGTCTTTTTACTCCTTTTTTATATAATATTCTGACATTGTATTACATGTATGTTAACTATTTCCATCAGTCTTGGGATTCTCTTGGGATTGCAAACAGTGGTTAGATTATAGCAGAGGTGTCAAATTCATTTTGATGTCAGATTGCATTAGAGAAAAATGAATATTAAGTGGACTGATATGGAGGAAGGGTTGAGGATAAGAACATATGCATATATTTGCATATTAAATTATGCAAATTCTATTATATTTTTGTACTTTGATATTGCTTGTGTATCCAATTCATTTATTTGACCCTCCTATCTTCTCCCTCCTTTTCAGTGTCCACTCTCCACAAACACCATGCTAACAGAATACCTGGTCTCAAGTCACATGCACAGGACACAGATAGACCCTCGCCAAGTACAAAGTAAGTTACCACAAACAAACTTAAACTGAAATGGAGTTGCATTGGTCTTCCTAGACATAGCAGCAGCATTTGACTCTGTCGACCACGATCAACTGCTAGCCCGGCTCCACGAAAAAGGGATACAAGGAACTGCCTGGAACTGGTGTAAATCTTATTTGGAGGATCGCTGGCAACAGGTCCGGATTGGTAACACTACATCCCAGCCTTTCCAACAGCAGCAAGGAGTACCTCAGGGTTCCTCCCTCTCTGCCTTGCTATTCAATATTTACATGCAGCCAATCTGCAACATCACTCGCTCATTCGGAATCTCTTGCCTCATTTATGCTGATGATGTGCTCCTATTCACACCAGTTAATGTTACAAATCCCGACTACACACCTTTAACCTCCTGCTTTAATACTATATCAGATTGGCTACTCACACAAAATATCCGTGTCAACTTTAAAAAAACAGAGGTCTTGATTATCACAAGGAATAAAGACTTCTCTCCTCCACCAACGTTAAGAACAAGAGATGCCGATCTACCGGTTAAAACCACGATACGTTACCTAGGTGTCATCCTGGATCAACGGCTGGAATTCAAAGATCACATAAAAAATACAGTAAAAACCATCTACCATAAAATCAAGACTCTACGACTCCTTAGACCCATGCTTGAACCAAACGACTTCCGCACAACCTTCCAAGCGTTAGTCACTCCGCACCTCGACTACGCTAACATTGTTCTCCAAGGCCTTCCCAAGAGCACATTGAACCCACTACAGTTGGCCATGAATACAGCAGCAAGAGTGCTATACGGGGTTCCTAGAAGTCAACATATTACCCCCATTCTGTTTGAACTGCATTGGCTCCCAATAACATGCAGGATCTTATACAAAAGCCTCCTCTTGACCTTCAAAGCGTTCCATCAAATCTCTCCATCCTCACTATCAGACATCCTCCACCACCCCCAAAATATCAGATCTAGAAGATCGGTAACAGAAAACACACTCATAGTCCCAAAAGACTCAGCAAAAGCCACGCAGATGACTACCATGAGAGCCTTCTCATCCTTCGCCCCCAGGTGCTGGAACATGTTACCATCCAACATCAGATCACTAAAAGACCTGTCCCAATTCAGAAAAAACTCTAAAAACACATCTCTTCACTCAACACTTCCTCCAAGACACTACCTCATCACCTACCCCTCTTCCAACCCAAACTAGTGAATATGGTTAGGCAAATAAATTCCAAAATCCCAATCCTTCCCCCAACTCAAAATCTACTCATGCCTATCCTACGAAGCTCAAAGCCTATACTAATTTATTGTAAATAGTTGTAAATTATTTGCTGTTGTTATATTGTCTTTAACCCCAGTTATCCTTGTTCCATTTCCTGTTATCTGTAAACTTGACATACGTTTTTATGCTTAAGTACAATGTTGTTAAAATGTAAACCGCACTGATGATGAATAGCGCGGTATATAAAAACTACTAAATAAATAAATAAATCCCAAGAAAACAAACTCTGAATGCAGTGCAGCACCACAGAAATAGAAAGATTTATTTCCTCCATTTTCTGTAAAATAAAGTTAGCATACATTCCAAAAACTGGCATATACGGGCTAGACAGAAAATAAAATTATTTTTTCATCTTGGTTATCTTGCCATTTTATTTTTCTAAATGTGTTAGTCTCATCTCTGTATAGCATCTCCTTTTTCTTTTCCCTTGTCCCTATTATCCAGCATCTCCCACTTTTTACCCTCTCATCCCTGTGATCCAGCATCTTCCCCCTCTCCGCCCCCCAACCATGATCTAGCATCTCCCCTCTCTTCCCCCTGGGTCTGCCTCCTCGGCCTAGTATCTCCATTCCTGCTCCAGATCCACTCTCAGCCCAGCAACTCACTTCCCCTGCACCCTCCTGCTGCAGTGGCAATAAAAAGTAGGAGAGCATGGGGCCTTTGAGCCTGTGCATTTGCTACAAGCTATGCTACTTCTGCCCTCAAAAATCTGCCCTTCCAATGCAGACTTCTTAGTTTGAGGGCAGAAGCAGCATAGCTGATAGCACATGCACATGCTTTTCTACAGTTTTATTGGCTCTGCCGTACGTCCCAAGTAGTGGCAAGGAACGGGATGCAAGGGTGATCCAGGGAGCAGGGTTCTGCAATCCTCCAGGCCCTGTTGAAGAGGCTCATTGGGCTGAAATGACATACATCCCTGGATCATAGTCTGCAGGCACATGCAAGGTCAGGCACTATTTCAGAAATATGGATGTGCCCGTTATGGGCATCTAAAGATACGTCTACATAGACATCCTCAGAAGAGCATCTCAGAGCATGGATGTCTAATAGCATAATTTTTTGATTTTTTAAGGCCACTGAAAGCACTTTCTTAATGCCTGTTTTTCTCTGGAGCAGGTCTAAAAATGGATGTGCCTGTAGACATCCCTGACGTTTCTGAAACTATCTTCACCACCATGAATCTACCATGGTGAATTTTTAGGCTGAACATGATTATCCCATATGGGATTAATGCAGAACTGGATTGGATGTTACTTATTTTGTGACAAGAGCAAAGTGCAAGTTGACTACCAAAAGGGACTGCTACAGCTGGAAAAAGATCTGCATTTGTAATATTTATCTTCTGAAATACACTCTAAATCTTGGATAAAAAGATAATTATTTGGGTTAAAGCTGATAAATCTATGTATTTTAGAATTCAATGGTTTTGCTGAGTCAGTCATGTCTTAGTACCACCAGGGAGTTTGCCATTTACGTAAATCAAATCAGAGTATAGCTTAGCATGGAAAGTAAAATAGAGTAAATAATCACTGAAATACATTTGTTTCTAGAGAAATTTTTATTTAAATCAAATAGGCGTATAGCTTAGTATACAAGTAGAATAAATAGTCTCTGAGTAGAAAGAAATTTGTTTTTTGTGACATTTACAAAGAGACTTTCTAGTTAGGAGGCAAATGTTCTGTGAACTTGTTTTAAATAGGTGTTAAAGCCAAGTGACAGATCAAAGGGGCAATTTGGAAGGTCCCCTCTATCAAACCAAGGGCTGTGTGAATCACCCAGGAAATTGGTAAGACATTACCTTAGAAGCACAGGTCAGGGCACTAGTAGAAAGCCAGCTTTTATTAAGTTTCTTTGTCTCCCACCCATCCTGACTCCCACGCATCCCAGGGATAATCTTAGCTTTATAGGCTCTTAAACCTATTAAAGGGAAGGAGGTGCCCATATTCACTTTCAGGTGCGGCTGGTTATCCTCATCAGGAATAGATTAATTAAGGACCTGAAATTAATTAATCTTGAGGTGAACAAAGTCCATTAAATGTATTGGGGATCATTCTAAGTCCCGTTTAGCGGGGGTGTACATCTGGTTTGGATGTATATCCCCGCCAAATGCCTACGGCTGATTCCCCATCCACAACTCCCCGAACGTACATAGGAGATGTGCAGAGAGCTCTGGATGGGAGCAGGCTGGGGGTGGAACATTGGTGGGTCGGAGGAGAGATCCTGATCCAGACATACAGGGCCGATTCGGGTCACGGCCCTGTACATCCAGGGATGTGGAGCTGAAAGGAGAATCTATTCCACCTCTGAGGTATAATAAGTTACCCCATGGTCAGTGGAACATACCTGAGGTCAGCCCCAACCAGGTGAGCCAGGCCCAAGGGGGGTCAGATTGCAAAGAAATGGCACATTGCTCAGCTTGAAGATAATCAGGGCTCCTGCATGGCATCCCAGTGCCATGGCGACAGGATGCGATGGCAGCAGGTAGGAAGTTGAAATCCAGAACTTCCAGGGTAGCGTGCTCCGAAATGCTTCCCGTTCCACGTGCAGGGCCCAAAAGGCAGGCAGAGCTCAGGAGTCTCAATGCGTGGATGAGACAATGGTGCAGAGATGAGGGGTTTGGATTTGTTAGGAACTGAGGAACATTCTGGGGAAAGGAGGGGCTCTTCTGAAGGGATGGGCTTCACCTTAACCGGGATGGAACCAGGCTGCTGGCATTAACCTTTAAAAAGGAGATAGAGCAGCTTTTAAACTAGATAATAGGGGAAAGCCGACAGTCACCCAAGAGCGGATGGTTCGGAAGAATGTATCCTTGAAGGATACTACCAAAAGCAGAGAGGTTCCAAAAAAGAGTAAAGTAGCCCAAATGCCCTTGAGTATGGAGCAGACAGAGCTTAAAGATCCCAAATTGCCCATGTCTACCAATAACCAAATTAATATGAATAAAATACAGTCTCTAAAATGCTTGTATGCAAATGCTAGAAGTCTAAAAAATAAGATGGGAGAGTTAGAATATATAGCACTAAATGAGAGGTTAGATATGATTGGAATATCAGAGACATGGTGGAAGGAGGACAACCAGTGGGACACTGTGATACCTGGGTACAAACTATATCGTAATGATAGAGCTGATCAAATTGGTGGAGGGGTTGCGCTCTATGTTAGAGAGGGCATTGAGTCAGAAAGGATTAAAGTTTTGCAGGAAACAAAATTTGCTGTAGAATCTCTATGGATTGAAATTCCATGTAAAAAGAGGACGACAATGGCAGTGGGGGTGTACTATCGACCGCCTGGCCAGAATGAACAAATGGATGATGAAATGCTCAAAGAAATCAAGGAAGCTAACAAAAGTTACAGCGCGGTAATAATAATGGTTGATTTCAATTACCCCGATATCGACTGGGTCAGTGTCACGGCAGGACATGCTAGGGAGATAAAGTTCCTAGATGAAATAAATGATTGCTTCTTGGAGCAGCTGGTTCATGAACCGACCAGAGGGGAAGCCATATTAGACCTAGTCCTTAGTGGAACACCAGATCTAGTGCAGGAGATAAGGGTGTTGGGACCACTTGGCAATAGTGATCATAGCATGATCGCCTTTGATTTAATTAGTGGAGGAGGGATAGTAAGGAAATCCACAGTACTATCTTTTAACTTTCGAAAGGGAGACTATGATAAAATGAGGAAAATAGTTAAGAAAAAACTAAAAGGAGCAGTTGCAAAGGTTAAAGACTTACATCAAGCTTGGGTGTTGTTGAAAAATACTATCTTGGAAGCCCAGACCCGCTGTATTCCACGCTTTAAGAAAAGTGGAAGGAAGTCCAAAAAACTGCCAGCATGGTTTAAAGGTGAGGTAAGAGAGGCTGTTGTTGCCAAAAAAGCATCTTGCAGGAAATGGAAAAAAGAGCCAAACGACGAAACCTGGAAACAGCACAAGCACTGGCAGGTCAAATGCAAGGCATTGATAAAGCATGCAAAGGGAGAATTTGAGAAGAAGCTTGCTGCGGAAGCAAAAACATGAAATAAAGATTTTTGCAAGTACATTCGTAGCAAAAAAACTGTGAGAGAGTCAGTGGGTCCATTAGATGATAGAGGAGTTAAAGGGGCACTAAGAGGCGACAAGGCGATAGTGGAGAGACTGAATGAATTCTTTGCTTCGGTCTTTACTGAGGAAGATGTAGGAATGTTACCCATGACTGAAGTGATATTTAAAGGTATGGAAGAATTGAAGGAAATATCGATACATCGGGAAGATGTATTACAACTATTAGATAAACTGAAGAGTAGCAAATCACCTGGGTCGGATGGTATACATCCAAGGGTATTGAAAGAACTGAAATATGAGATTGCAGACCTGCTATTAGTAATCTGTGAACTATCATTAAAATCATCTGTAATACCTGAAGATTGGAAGATGGCAAACGTAACACCAATTTTTAAAAAGGTTTCCAGGGGTGATCCGGTAAACTACAGACCGGTGAGCCTCACGTCAGTACCGGGAAAAATGGTAGAAACCATCATAAAGAATAAAATTACTCAGCATGTAGATAGTCATGGCCTAATGGGAGACAGCCAACATGGCTTTAGACAAGGAAGATCTTGTCTTATTAATCTGTTTGTTTTTTTGAAAGTGTGAATAAACAGGTGGACAAAGGTGAGTCGGTTGATATAGTGTATCTAGACTTTCAGAAAGCTTTTGACAAGGTCCCTCATCAGAGACTTTTGGCAAAACTAAAAAGTCATGGGATAGGAGGCAGTGTACTACTGTGGATCAGGAACTGGTTAAAAGATAGAAAGCAGAGGGTTGGGCTAAATGGCCAATTTTCCCAATGGAGAAAGGTGAATAGTGGTGTACCCCAGGGATCTGTGCTGGGTCCGCTGCTTTTTGACATATTCATAAATGACCTGGAAAGTGGAATAACGAGTGAGGTTATCAAATTTGCAGATGACACAAAACTTTTCAAAGTTGTTAAAACCCAAGAGGATTGTGGAAAATTGCAAGAGGATCTTGATAAATTGGAAGACTGGGCATCAAAATGGCAGATGAAATTTAATGTGGACAAGTGCAAAGTTATGCACCTAGGGAAGAACAACCCAAACTATGGTTACACGATGCAAGGTTCCACTTTAAGAACCACCACCCAGGAAAAAGATTTAGGCGTCATTGTGGATAACATGTTAAAACCCTCGGCCCAGTGCACAGCGGCAGCCAAGAGAGCAAATAGAATGCTAGGTATCATAAGGAAAGGAATGGAAAATAAAACAAAAGATATTATAATGCCTCTATACCGTTCCATGGTGAGACCGCATCTTGAATATTGTGTGCAATTCTGGTCGCCGTATCTTAAAAAGGATACAGCGTTATTAGAAAAGGTTCAGAGAAGAGCCACCAAAATGGTAAAGGGGATGGAAGGATACTCCTATGAAGAAAGGCTAAAAAGGTTAGGGCTCTTTAACCTTGAAAAGAGACGGCTGAGGGGAGATATGATAGAAGTCTATAAATTAATGAACAGAGTGGAACGGGTAAACGTAGATCGATTGTTTACGTTATCAGAATATAGAAAGACTAGGGGACATACAATGAAGATACAGGGTAAACTATTTAAGACTAATAAAAGAAAATATTTTTTCACTCAACGTGTAATCAAACTCTGGAATTTGTTACCGGAGGATGTAGTAAAGGCTGTTAGTGAAGCTGGGTTTAAAAAAGGTTTGGACAAGTTCCTGGAGGAAAGGTCCATAAACCATTGTTAAGAAGGGACCCAGGTTATCAATGCTTGACCCAGTACAAGCATTGCGGAACCTGTGTCTTTTGGGGAAACTGCTAGGTACGTATGACCTAGATTGGCCACTGTTGGAAACAGGATACTGGGCTTGATGGACCTTGGTCTGACCCAGTATGGCATATCTTATGTTCTTATGTTCTCCATGCCGGAGCCTCAGGTACCTTGTACGAGAAGTTGGCTGGACATGCAGAGGCCCAGAATCAGGGCATGACCTGTCTGTCCAAGCCCGTTGCACCCAGTTCTGATCCCATGGAGATGTCTAGCTCCCGCAAGAGCAGGATCAGGTGCAACTCTGGCCCATCCATATTTTGGACATCCAGACAGGCCAGACTGCCTCTTTCTGAATGAGGCTCATTAGATATAGTTGTATTAGTATAACTATCCCCAGCAAATTAAGTAAGTAAACAACTTAAATACCTAAAGAAATCCTTAAAACTAGGATGCAGACAGTAGTCCAGCAGCAAGGAGGAGACTTTCTAGTCCTTTTTATTGAGTGTCACATGTATGATTTTCTCCCATTTGGTGAGAGGTCTTACATGTGCACTAGATGCAAGGAACTCTTTGGTCTCAGGGAACGAGTCCAATCTCTGGAGGCTAAAGTAGCAGACTTGGAGGACATAAGGAAGATAGAAAGGTATATAGACGAGACCTACAGGGACGTAGTACTGAAGTCCCACCTCCAGTTTGGCAGACTCTCTGTCGCCATTCAGGGAAAAGATGACATGACAGGAGAGCATTACCCTAGTGTGGCAGGAAGTGATCCTGACGCTAGGATCTGTCCTCCAGGTGATGTAAAACCCTCTTGCACCAAGGAGGTTACTCCAAGGCCATGTGTCCCTGAAGGAAGGACAGCCATTATAGTTGGTGATTCAATCATTAAGCATGTAGATAGCTGGGTGGCTAGTGGATGTGAGGATCGCCTGGTAACATGCCTACCTGTGAGAAGGTAGTGGACCTCACGCGCCATCTAGACAAGGTTTTAGATAGTAATGGGGAGGAGTCTTCTGTCTTGGTACATGTTGGTACCAGTGACATAGGAAAGTGTGGGTGCGAGATTCTGGAGGCAAAATTTAGGCTTTTAGGTAGGAAGTTGAAATCCAGAACTTCCAGGGTAACATTCTCAGAAATGCTTCCCATTCAATGAACAGGATCCAAAAAGCAGGCAGAACTCAGGAGTTTCAATGTGTGGATAAGACGATGGAACAAGGAAGAGGGTTTTGGATTTGTTAGGAAGTGGGCACCATTCTTGGAAAATGAGAGGCTTTTCTGAAGGGATGGGCTCTATCTTAACCAAGATGGAACCAGGCTGCTGCATTAACCTTTGAAAAGGAGATAGAGCAGCTTTTAAACTAGATAACAGGGGAAAGACGACAGTCACCCAACAGCAATGGATCCTTGAAGGATACTAGCAAAAGAATGAAGTTAGGGCATATCGACAGAGAGGTTCCAATAAAGACAAAATTAACCCAAATGCCCTTAAGAACATAGCAGGCAGAGGTTAAAAATTCCAAATTATTTGTTTATTTATTTATTTTACTGTATTTATATCCCGCTTTTCACCGGGTCAAAGCGGCGTTACATATAAGGGGGGGGGGGGGGAAATTAAGCATTAGGGTGGGGCCATCACCGAGAAGACAACATTGATGATTGTGACATGAGACAGACATTGGACATTATCCCTGTCTACCAATAACCAGATTAATATGAATAAAATACAACCTCTAAAATGCTTGTATGCAAATGCTAGAAGTCTATAAAATAAGATGGGAGAGTTAGAATATACAGCACTAAATGAGAGGTTAGATATGATTCGTATTTCAGAGACCTGGTGGAAGGAGGACAACCAGTGGGACACTGTGATACCTGGGTGTAAATTATATTGCAATGATAGAGTAGATCAAATTGGTGGAGGGTTTGCACTCTGTGTCACACAGGATTAAAGTTTTGCAGGAAACAAAATACACTGTAAAATCTCTATGGATCAAAATTCCATGTAAATGAACAAATGGATGATGAAATGTTTAAAGAAATCAGGGACGCTAACAACAATTACAACACAGTAATAATAATGTGTGATTTCAATTACCCCGCTATCGAATGGGTCAGTGTCACAGCAGGACATCCTAGAGAGATGAAGATTCTAGATGAAATAAATGACTGCTTCTTGGAGCAGTTGGTTCATGAACTGACAAGAGGGGAAGCCATTTTGTACCTAGTCCTTAATCAAACACAAGATCTGGTGCAAGACAGGAGTGTTGGGGACACTTGGCAATAATGATCATAGCATGATTGTGTTTGATTTAATAAATGGAAGAAGGATAGCAAGAAAATCCACAATACTACCTTTTAACTTTCAAAAGGGAAACTATGATAAAATGAGCAAAATAGCTAAGAAAAAACTAAAAGGAGCATCTGCAAAGGTTAAAGATTTACATCAAGCGTGGGCGTTGTTTTAAAATACTTTCTTGGAAGCCCAGACCAGCTGTACTCCACACTTTAAGAAAAGTGGAAGGAAGTCCAAAAAACTGCCAGCATGATTTAAAGTTGAGATCAGAGAGGCCATTGTAGCCAAAAAAGCTTCTCTCAGAAATAAAAAAAGAAGCCAAATGACAAAAACTGGAAATAACATAAGTACTGGCAAATTAGATGCAAGGCATTGATAAGGCAGGCAGAGAGACAATTTGAAAAAAAAGCTTGCCAAGGAAGCAGAAATGCATAATAATAACTTTTTCAAATTCATTCATAGCTAAAAACCTGTGAGAGAGTCAGTTGGACAATTAGATGATAGAGGGGTAAAGGGGGCACTAAGAGGGGACAAGGCTATAGTGAAGAGATTGAATGAATTCTTTACTTTGGTCTTTACTGAAGAAAATGTAGGGAAGTTACCCATGACTGAAATGGATTTAAAGGTGTTGCATCAGAAGAATTAAAATAAATATCAATAAACCAGAAAGATGTATTATGACTATTTGATAAACTAAAGAGTAGCAAATCACATGTACCAGATGGTATACATCCAAAGGTATTGAAAGAACTATGAGATTGCAGACCTACTATTAGTAATCTGTGAACTATCATTAAAATCATCTGTAATACCTGAAGATTGGCAAATGGCCAATGTAATGCCAATTTTTTGAAAGGGTTCCAGGGGTGATCCAGGAATCTACAGACCAGTGAGCCTGAAGTCTACCGGGCAAAATGGTAGAAACCATTATAAAGAACAAAATTACTGAACATGTAGATAGTCATGGTTAATGGGAGAAAGCCAACATGGCTTTTGCTAAGGAAGATATTGTCTTACTAATCTGTTATATTTTTTTGCAGGTGTGAATAAACAGGTAGACAAGGTGAGTCGGTTGATATAGTGCATCTGGTTTTTCAGAAAGCCTTCAATAAGGTCCCTCATAAGAGACTCTTGAGGGCTTGTTTACAAAGCCGCGGTTACGGACTCCGTGTGATATCGGAGCTGCGGCCCCATTGAATTCAATGGGGCCGCGGCTCCGATATCGGGCGGAGTCCGCTACCATGGTTTAGTAAACATGCCCCTTGGTGAAATTAAAAAGTCATGGTATAGGAGGCAGTGTACTATTGTGGATCAGGGACTGGTTAAAAGATAGAAAGCTGAGGGTAGGGCTAAATGGCCCATTTTCTGAATGGAGAAAGATGAATAGTGGAGTACCCCAGGGATCTGTATTGGGTCCACTGCTTTTTAACATATTCGTAAATGACCTGGAAATGGGAATAACGAAGGAGGCTATCAAATTTTCAGATAACACAAAACTATTTAAAATTGTTAAAACCCATGAAGATTGTGGAAAATTGCAAGAGGATCTTGATAAATTGGAAGACTGGGCATCCAAATGGCAGATGAAATTTAATGTGGACAAGTGCAAAGTTATGCACCTAGGAAAGAACAACCCAAACTATGCTTACACGATGCAAGGTTCCACATTAGGAACCACCACCCAGGAAAAAGATTTAGGCATCAAAGTGGATAACATGTTGAAACCCTCCGCCCAATGTGCAGCAGCAGCCAAGAAGGCGAATAGAATGCTAGAAATCATAAGGAAAGAATGAAAAATGAAACTAAGGATATTATAATGCCTCCGTATCGTTCCATGGTGTGACCGCACTTTGAATATTGTGTGCAATTCTGGTTGACGTATCTTAAAAAGGATATAGCAGAATTAGAAAAGGTTCTGAGAAGAGCCACCAAAATGGTAAATGGGATGGAAGGATACTCCTTTGAAGAGAGGCTTAAAAGGTTGAGGCTCTTCAACCTGAAAAAGGAATGGCTGAGGGGAGATATGATAGTGGTCTATAAATTAATGAATGGAATGGAACAGGTAAACATAGAATGATTTTTTACCACATCAAAAAATGGAAAGACTAGGGGACATGCAGGGAAGCTAGAATGTAACCCATTTAAGGCTAATAAGAGAAAATATTTTTTCACTCAACGCGCAATCCAACTCTGGAATTCGTTATCAGAGGATGTAGTAAAAACTGTTAGTGTAGCTGGGTTTAAAAAAGGTTTGGACAAGTTCCTGGAGGAAAGGCTCATAAACCATTATTAAAGAGGACCAGGGAAATCCACTGCTTGCCCCAATACAAGCATTGTGGAAGCTGTGTGTCTTTTTAGGAACCTGTTAGAAACTTGTGACCTGGATTGGCCATGTTGGAAACATGATACTGGGGTTGATAGACTTTGGTCTGACCCAATATGGCATATCTTATGTTCTTGATTGGTGGTTAAGAGACAAACCTATACAATATCAAGGAGAAAGTCAAGACTGAGCAAGGCACTGTCAGAATTCAATGCAAGATGGAAATACAGAAGGAATGAGAAATAACATTTTGATAAGTATTTATCGCTGAAGCAGAACTGAATAGTATACAGTTTGCAACAGCACTGTTGCAGAGTTTTGTATTTTGGAAGAGTTCTGTAAATTTTAAATAGATTTGCTGAAATAGTATTTAATGGATTGGTAACATATGGAGGGTTAAGAACTTTGAATACTAATATCAACACATTAAAAATAACCAAGAAATTTATTAAGCATATTTATTGCTTTAATAATAATATCGGGCCCCATATTTGGAAAGGTGGCAAAGGCGTTGACAGGTGCCGAAAAACACACACTCATAAAAGGGGTCAAATAATTAGAAAGACAGAGGATACACAGGCAGACATATAATATGAAGGGGCATGACTGTGCAGCAGGCAGCGCATAAACCTGTGTATACGATCTGAAACTGGACAACCATATTGAAGAAATCCAAGGAATCCGTGCTTCATACAAAATGCACTTGTACGAAGGGTGAACGGCATACCCGTGTATCGTTCAAAGGTCGGCCTGTGCAGCAGACTACGCACAGACCCACGATCCCCAGGCAGTCTTAAGGAGTTATCACCATGAAAATCATGCAGCATAGAAATACCCAGTAATATCCATGTGATAGCATGCTCTGACATGTGGATACCACAAGACCCATGTTGCAATGCCTGGTGCACCACTGCACAGTTTACCATAGCACACTCCAATAGTAGGAAGCCCCCCTCTTGTGGAGTGGTTACTGACAAAATGGCATGCCAAAGACGACAGGAGAATTTCAGCACGGAGGAGGAAGAGGCCCTGGCATGCCTGGTGCTGAGGTGGGAGGGGGTGTGTACCCTAGGCGACATCGCAGAGCCAATCTACAGCTGGCCACATACATCTGAAGGGCATCCAGTTGCAGCTGCATGAGTGAGTAAGCCATAGGTGGCAGACAATGGGTGGGGGAAAAGCTTGGTACTTGGCAAGCTAGGAGCAACTGCAGCAGGCAGAGGTGAGGGACAGTAGTGCTGCATCATAGCATGAATGTAAACATGCAACCATGGCACATCAATATGCAACAACATTGCTCAGGTCAAATCCATGTAGGTCCCATGGCCATACCCCCCAGCAGCTACAGTGTCACTATATTGCCATGTGGCAGCAGAGGCAAGACATATGGCCCACATATCAGCTGACATGACACTGTTGGACTACTAATAGCCATATAGCACATGAAGGGAAAGAGGGACACACAAAGTGGCAATTTGAGGAATGGCACTGGAAGCCATGTACGGACATGGTGTGTGTTGGGGGATGATCGTGTGCTGTGTTGGTGATGCTAGGGACAGATCCTGTGCATGTACAGGTTGCAGGACTGTCAGCCCATGCCCCATAGGGGGAATGAATGCAAGAGGTGATGGCCTTGAAACCCACAATGCAGGGTTGCCTCTCAAAAAGATATCGATCAGTCAAGGGAGAACAGTTACTGGGATTAGACTGCAGCCAGGCCTGCTGTGTCACACAACCCTGCTCATCAGTCACAGCCAGGGCTGCCACTATAGTGAACAACCGGCCAACCACTTACTAAGCAGATCCAATAGCTCATCCTGGAGGAGCACTGCTGTCAAACTGTTAGGCACAGGTTCAAGTGTGGTACTAAACAATCAACACATTATGCAGGATGTCCACGCTATCAGCTTTTTATTTTATCAATGCTAACCTCTGCTATATGGCAGCCTAAAGATGCATATGTTGGCCAGAGTGGTATATGTTATTGCTCCTGTATGGCCCCATGCAAGGAAATTATACTATCAGCCAGAGCAGAAGGCAAGCAGCTCCTTGACATGGGAAGCATAGTGGTGTTTGTAGCTAAACAGGTAGAAAAGGCAACGGCTAAAGCTAGAAGGATGCTTGGGTGCATAGGGAGAGGAATGGCCAGCAGAAGAAAGGGAGTGATAGTGCTGCTGTATAAGTCTTTGTTGCAACCTTATTTGGAGTATTGTGTGCAATTCTGGAGACCCCACCTTCAAAAGGATATAAACAGGCTAGAGTCCGTACAGAGGGTGGGTACTAAAATGGTTAGTGGTCTTCATTATAAAGCATATGAGGACAGACTTAAGGATCTTAATATGTACACCTTGGAAAGGCGGGATAGAGATGATATGATTGAGACGTTTAAATAACTCCTTAGCATAAATGCACAGGAGGAGAGCCTCTTTCTATTGAAAGGAAGCTTTGCTACGAAGGGACATGGGATGAGGATGAAAGGGGATAGATTCAGGAGTGATATGCGGAAATATTTCTTTACGGAAAGAGTGGTGGATCTTCAGTGGAGGTGGTAGAGGTGAGGACAGTATCTGAATTCAAAGAAGCATGGGACAAACACAGAGGATCTCTAAAGGAAAAAAGGATTATGTTGTAGTGGTTGATATGGAAGGACAGACTAGATAGGCCATGTGGTCTCTTTCTGTCATCATGTTTCTATGTTTAACTGCATTCCCACTGCAGTAATATTAGACACACCTGTGATGTGTCATAGGCTAGGCCCAACAAGTGGCAAAAGCAGATACACAGAGAGGGCAGCCGTCACCTGAGAGGCCAAGAAGCAGGGGCGGATCAAGGCAATCTACTGCCTGAAGAGAAGGATGAGATCCCACCCCCCCCCACCCCCACCCCCCAGAGCAGGGGTGTGGGAGGCCTTCTCAAAACTCCAGTCAGGGACTGAACCAAACCAAAAAGCTGATTAGATAATGTGGAGGAAATGCAAGATGTTCGCACACCAAGGAATTAAAAGAAAGAGTGAGAACCACAGCATAGTTTATAACACCAAACTGTAACTCATTTTTAATTGGTTATTATAAACTGCATTATGGTTCTTGCTTTTTCTTTTTGAACATATATTTTGCATTCACAGAACCCCTTCCCTCAACAATGACTACAGAGCAGAACTAGGACATTCACACACAGAACTCAATATCTAAAAAAAAAATCTGATTCTGATCATCTCACTAACAATAACAATCATTCTCCAGTACTAGGCATATTGTGAACTAATACAAAACCCTACAGCAAAGTCACTAAGGATCTATAGAGCAAACCTACCATACCATACCATACCAGCACCAACTTCCAAAACTCACATAAGGAGGCCACCCAAAGAAAGCATCACTGTAAATACTGTAAGTGGGCCCTGGAACATCCAACACCTATTTGAAAAGCTGAACAATTCAGATTACTATAGTACAGATCCCTACGTACAAACTACATGTTAAGAGAACACCTGGCCTTGATCATATATTCAGAACACAGACCCTCACCAAGTACAGAATAAGTGTCCATAACCTAAAAATAAACATGTACATAAAAATTCAATTGAAACTCCAAGAAGTCAGATTCTGCATACAATGCAACACCAGAGAAACAGAAAGAGATGCATTTCTATGTACTGTATAAAATATAAAGATAGCACCAAATGTGATCATTAAATTAAAAATAAAATTCTCTTCTACTTTTATTTACATTCTCTTATATACTGTGCTATTCTGCATCAGTGTGGTTTACATTGAACAGGGCATTATTACTTGGAGATAACTATTTTACAGGGAACATGGGCTATGGAGGGTTAAGTGGCTTGCCCAAGACCACAAGGAGCACCTGTGGGACTAGAAACCCCAGTCCTTCTGGCCCAAGGTTGCTGTCCTCTAGTGGGATTTGAACCCCTGACCTTCTGGCCTGAAGTACCTTGCCCCAACCACTAGGCCACTCCTCCACTCTGTTTTGTTTAACCGTTTTATTCTCTGATCATGATGGTCCCAATCTGAGACTTCTGCTTTCCTCTATCTCCCAATGTCCTCTTCTGTCTGCTTCCCCCCAGGGGTGGCTTGAGGGTGATGCTGAGCCATGTGCAGAGATTTATTGTGGCCTAATTTGCATAAATGTAGTATACTTTATTTTAAAATGTATATGACACCCATCTATAATCCTACAGTAGGTGGCTTCCAAACATACACATGCAATTTAGTAAAATAGATGTTATAATAAAACAAACATAATAATAAACATTAAATTTGATCAATGAAAAGCCATTTACACAGCCCCCCCATCCTCCTCCATCAAACCATTATAAGTATCTTCATATCAGATTTATTTTGCTATGAACAGATTATTGATGAGGAGGGAAGATATAAAATGCAAAAAAAACCTAATCCTGGTAGCCATGAATTCAAAGGCTGGATTGGATTGTGCTGAACAAGTCAAATTACTACAGTACAGATCCTTGCGTACAAACTCCATGTTAACAGAATGCCTGTCTACAGTCACACACTCAGAACACAAACCTTCACCAAGTACAGAATAAGTGACCACAACCTAAAGTAAAAATAAAAATATGTAGACAAAAATTAAACTAAAACCCCAGAAGCCAGACTCCACATGAGAAGCAACGCCAGAGAAATAAAAGAGATGCAGTTCCTCATATTATGTAAAATAGAAATATTGTGCAAAGTTCATTCACCAAATTGAAAATAAAATTATTTTTTCTACCTTTGTTGTCTGACCATTTTATTCTCTGATCATGCTGGTCCAGATCTGCGGCTTCTGCTTTCTTTTGTCTTCTTTTAGCTCTCTTTCTATGATCTCTAATCCATCTGCCATTTCTTGTCTCTCCTTTTGTTTTCTTCGCTTCCTTCCATCTTGGATATTGATTTTTTTTCTTTTCAGCTTTCTTCCATTTATTTCTCTCTCTGTCCACCCAAATTTCACTACTCCTTACTATCCAGTTCTCAATCTCCCTCTTTTTTATGCCATCTACCTATCGCTTTTCAAACTTCAACCCAGCCCTTCCATTCCCCAGGCTCTTCTTCCATGGTACATTATTCCCTAGTCTTTTGCTCACTCTCTCTTCCCCTCCATGTCTAACATCTCTCACCCCCCATCCAGTGTCTCTCTGGCTCTCCCTTTCCTTCCATCCAGCACCTCTGTTCTCTTTCCTTCCATGTCTGCCATCTCCCTTCCTATCTCCCTGTAACTAGCATCTTCCGCATCTCCATAACATACCATCCTCTCCCTATTACTCCCATGTCCAGCATCTCTCGTCTCTTTCTCAACCTATTTACCCCATGTCCATCTTCTCCCATATCTCTCCCTATTACCCCCATGTCCTGCATTTCCTTCTCCCCTTATTACCCTGTGTCCAGCATCTTCCCTCTGTCCTTCCCCCCTCCTCAAGTCCAGCATTTTCCCATAGTCTTCCTATAACCCCCAGCCAACATCACCACTCCATCTCCCCTCTTTGCTTCTCCTTATGTCCCTTTCCATGTCCAGTATATCTATCTCCCTAGCCCCCACCTCAATCTTATCCCTCTGCCTCCCCATTCCACCTTACACCCAGCATCTCCCTTCTGACTCCCTGTAGCCATCCACGCCCACCTCCAATTGCCCCCTCATGTCCACTTCAATGCCCCGCCATATCCATCCCTTGTATATACAAGGGGCAGCATGTCCCACAGGCAGGGACTATGCAAGCTGTGATCTCAGTTCAGAGAGCCATGGCACAATTGGCCTTGCACAGCCCCTGCCCACAGGACGTGCTGCTCCTGCGGGCAGGCTCTGCTTCTCTGGGCCACAATAACTGCCTTCCAAACCTTTCTGCTTGCAGGAGCAGCATATCCTGCAGGCAGAGACTGTGCAAGACATGACTGTGGCCCAGAGAAACAGAGCCAGTCCACAGGAGCAAATATCAGGAGACTGCTGTCACGGGCCGCCCACCTCCACTCCCAATTTAGTATGACCTGCAGAGCACCGGAAGCCTAGTGGACAGATTACCTGCGAGATACAAGACTGTGAGTAGCAATTGGAGCCTCTCACAGCCTTCTGCCCATGGGAGCAGCACGTCCTGTGGGTAGGCTCTCCACTGCTCCACTGGTGCTCCACAGGCCATCCTGAATGGGGAGTTGGGGGCAAATGGCTAGTGACGGAACCCTCCTGACATCCGGCACTTACCAGCTTATCCAGCTTACTGGGTAGAGCCGGCACTGGTCCAGCATATTTTCATGCTTCCCCACTCCCCATTGTCCAGCATTTTTCTTCCTGCTTCCCCCCTTTTATCCAGCAGTTGTCCTACTGCCCTTTCCCCCCATTGTCCAGAATTTGTCCTCCTGCCCACCTGTTGTCCAGCATTTGTTCTCCTGTCCCTCCCCCTGTTGTCCAGCATTTATCCTCCTGCCCCCTTCTGTTTTCCAGCATTTGTTCTCCTGTCCCTCCCCTCCCCTCCCCCTGTTGTCCAGCATTTGACCTCCTGTCTCCCCCCCTATTGCTCAGCATTTATCCTCCTGCCCCCCTTTGTCCATCATTTAACCTTCTGTCCCTCCCCCCGGTTGTTGAGAATTTATCCTCCTGCCCCCCCCCCCTTTATCAAGCATTTGGTCTCCTGTCCCTCCATCCCTGTTATTCAGAATTTATCCTCCTACCCCCCCCCCCTTGTCCAGAATTTGCCCTCCTGTCCCTCCCCCATTGTCCAGCATTTGACCTCCTCTCCCTCCCCACATTGTCCAGCATTTGCCTTTCCCTCCCCCCCATTGTCCAGCATTTGCCCTCCTGCCCCCTCCCCGTTGTCCAGCATTTGCCTTCCTGTCCCTCCCCCCATTGTTCTGTATTTATCCTCCTGCCTCCCCTTTGTCCAGCATTTGCCCTCCTGTCCCTCCTCCCAGTTGTTCAGAATTTATCCTCCTGCCCCCCTTTGTCGAGTATTTGCTCTCCTGTCCCTCCCCCCGCTGTCCTGCATTTGACCTCCTCTCCCTCACCCTCATTGTCCAGCATTTGCCATCCTGTCCTTCCCCCCCCCCATTGTCCAGTATATGCCCTCCTGTCCCCCCCCCCCACCCATTGTCCAGCATTTATCCTCCTGCACCCCTTTGCCCAACATTTTCCTCCAGTCTCTCTTCCCCCCCACCTGCCCATTGTCCAGCATTTGCCCTCCTGTCCCTCCCTCCGTTGTTTAGCATTTATCCTCCTGCCCTCCCTTGTCCAGCATTTGCCCCCATCTCCACTGTGGTTCAGCATTTGCCCTCCTGTCCCTCCCCCTATTGTTCTGCATTTATCCTCCTGCCCCCACTTTGTCAAGCATTTGCCCTCCTGTCCCTATTATTCAGCATTTATCCTCCTATCTCCCCTTTGTTCAGCATTTGCCCTCCTGTCCCTCCCCCTGTTGTCCTGCATTTGACCTCCTCTCCCTCCCCCTCATTGTCCAGCATTTGCCATCCTGTCCCTCCCCCCCTTGTCCCGTATATGCCCTCCGGTCCCCCCACCCATTGTCCAGCATTTATCCTCCTGCACCCCATTGCCCAGCATTTGTTCTCCAGTCACTCGTCCCCCCCCCCCCGCCTCGCCTATTGTCCAGCATTTGCCGTCCTGTCCCTCTTCCCCCATTGTTCAGCATTTATCCTCCTGCCCTCCCTTGTCCAGCATTTGCTCCCATCTCCCCCCTGTTGTCCATCTTTTGCTCTTCTGTCCATCCCCCCCCCCCCCCCCGTTGTTCAGCTTTTATCCTCCTGTTCCTCTTTGTCCAGTGTTTTCTCCTCCTGTCCCTCTCCCCATTATACTGCCTTTTCCCTCCTGTCCCCCCCCCCAGTGTTGTCTAGCATTTGCCCTCCTCCACTTCCCCCCTCCATTCTTCAGCATTTACCCTCCTGCCCCACCTTTGTCCAGCATTTTCCCTCCTGCCCCTCCACCCTACTGTAATACTGCACCGCATGGGAGTATAGGAAACAAAGTAAGGCAGGAGTGTCAAAGCGCAGCACGGATCCAAGCAGCTTTATTAATACAAAAACCCCAATACGTTTCGGCTTGTAAGCCTTCTTCAGGGGGAAGAGCCTCAAAAGACAAACATGAACAACAACTAAAACAATAAATGAATGCATCGATCAAAAGATAGCATTAATAAAAAAACATGTATGTGCAAATAAAATCATCATATTTCCACAATTAAACTAAAATAAAGTTAAAGGACAGAGAACAAAACAAAAACATATGCAGTAAGGCAGGTAAGTTGTGCAGTGTGGTGTAATTAAGCTAAAAGGCATATACAACCAGTCATACAAATCCAAAGAACATATAATACATAGTAACAATGATGTATAATGTACATGTCATAATTAATTATGTGCCTTAAAATGTACATCATGCTATCACTGTGAGGCCAAGGAAAAGGATTTATCATGAGCATAGGTATAGTATAAAAAAGCTGCTTCTCCTATGGGCACAAAAATAATTTTCTTTTTTCATTATTAGTACATGTTTTTAATTAATTAATTATTTATTTATATATTATTTTGTGGAAGCCATAATGTATAGTACTGCTCTCCCTATTGCCCATATACCTTTTACACTAGTGACCGTAATTTTTTTCTCTTTTTCGTTAATTGTTGGTTTCAGCTAAAAAAAAATGTCTTTACCTACTTCTAGTGGATTTGCCAATAGGTGGGCGCTGCAATTTTGTTTCACTATACAACCAATTCTATGTAAAAAAATCAATAACATAATAGGGATCCGTTTTCATCCGTTTAATTATAAGATGGTTCATCTTATAAACCTCCTGTCAGCTCCTGTTTTTATTTCTCTGTCCTGGCTCATGGTTCACATTTCACGCTCCCGTAATACAACCAAAATATGAGCCTTTCACCAAAATATTATAAGTTCACTTTATTTGTTTTCTTCCTTTCACACACCGTTTTTTCCCTTAAGTAGCACATTTGTCTATATGTTTTTATTCTCATATTAAACTTTAAGGCATTTTAATTTAGTTTATTTAACTCTCTGTTCAATGTAACTGTTGCACTCTGACCTCTGTTGCTTGACGTGAAAAGGTGCTGACTTTACATGAACGCTGAAGTCACTACACCACTCTTTGTTTCATCGGCGATTTGAGACGCAACACTTTCGTCCTAGGCGAGCTCCATAACTCCTTTCAAAGGTTCCACCTTGCGAAACAATATGCTCATTGCAAACACCAACGTTAGCCAGTTTGGATTTATTACTCACTCTCAGTTTTTTGTCCTCCTTGTCCTTTTTCCTTTATAATAAGCCACTCTCCGTTTAAATTAAATTATTTTTGTGTTCATTGGAGAAGCTTTTTTATACTATACCTATTGACTACATGCTCATGATAAATCCTTTTCCTTGGCCTCACAGTGATAGCATGATGTACATTCTAAGGCACATAATTAATTATGGCATGTACATTATACATTGTTGTTACTAATGTTTACGTGTTCTTTGGATTTGTATGACAGGTTGTATATGCTTTTAGCTTAATTATGCCACACTGCACAGCTTATCTGCCTTACTGCGTATGTTTTTATTTTGCTCTTTGCCCTTTAACTTTATTTTAGTTTAACTGTGGGAATGTGATGATTTTATTTGTACATACATGGTTTTATATTAATGTTAATTGATTGATGCATTAATTTATTGTTTTAGTTGTTGTTTATGTTTGTCTTTTGATGCTCTTCCCCCTGAAGAAGGCTTACAAGTCAAAATGCATTGGGGTTTTTGTTTTAATAAAGCTGCTTGGAACCGTGCTGTGCTTTGACACTCCTGTTTTGTTTTATTTCCTCTATCCTGTTGTCCAGCATTTATCCTCTTGTCCCTTACCCCTGTTGTCCAGCATTTATCCTCTCGTCCCTCCCCCTGTTGTCCAGCATTTGCCAGCCACCTTTCCTCCATCAGGACAGCATAAGCATGGGCTTTTCAAGGCTCTGGTGCTTCTAAGTCCTTGCTGGTTCCGCCCTCTCTAATGCAAAAAGCATCTCAGAGGGAGCGGGACCCATTGTAGCCTTAGAAGCATGCCGGAGTCGCAAGAGCCCACAATTTGCAGATTTGCAATGCAGCCGTTTGACCAGTCCTGATGCAGCCCTGAAAATTTAGGGGCGAAACTCAAGTCGACTTAAGGTCTCACAGCATCACAAGCTCTGAAATTTTGGGCCATATAGATAATGAAATCTAAAGTGTTTTCAATTCTTTTAAATGCATTTGAAAATTGTAAAAACATATTTTAGAGGCCCATGCACTTTTTATGGAGATGGCACCGCCACATACTACAGTGCCTCAATACATGCAGCTGCAGGCAGGAGGCATGGAGCAGTACAGTGTCCCCGGCGGCTTACACACTTGCAGGGTTACCATGTAACTGAGTGGCAGGAGGGTGAGGGCTACAGAGGTCAGACTATACATCTGCATGACTGACATACGACTCTCACTACATACCTAGAACACCTGATCTCAACAATATGTGATAACAGTGACCTAACATTCCTCTCTCTGGGCCCACTTGGTACTAACCGCTGTCAACAACTGCAGCACAACATAAGTGTGCCTACCCCATTCACAGTTCACTCTGAGTGACACATGCTTCAGCATGGGGGTATCAGGATGATAGGGTTGTTTGCATCATCTCTGATATAGTGAACGTGGGTTATGTGTTCCTGTGCAGGAGGTGTCACTGATATCTGAACACATCTCTATTTAGATAGGTGTGGATAATGGGACAAACTGTCATGGTTTCATGGGACGTTTTCTCTAAGAAGTAGATTGTCATGTTGATGGTACAATATTTGCCTAGCTATGCAGTTTGTTTGATCTATTCCCAGTGGCTACCCATTCATGCCAGTGCTGCAAGCCCCATAGTGGCCGGGAATGCCATGTTCTGACATCCAGAATGGACTAGCAGTCATCCCTGCAACTGGGTGAGCCTCCGCCTCCGCCTCTGCACTTGACCCTGACCACTATCTCTAGAGGGAGCCTGCCACACACAGCCTGTGCGCCATCCGGCATTTGCTCCCTTTCCTCTGCCAGCTAGTGTATAGCTTCCCTAGAGGGGGGCAGGGCAAGGCAAAACTTGAGGTGACCTAGGCAGGTGCCTAAGGCAGTGACTGCTTGGGGGCCATAAAGAGCAGGGCAGTCAGAGCTACCCATTGGATTCTGGCAGCCAGGGTCCAGAAAACATACAGTTTGGCCAGTGTCCCTACAACTTGAATCAACTCTGGTGCCAGCCCTGCAAAAAGGTGTGCACATACCTACACGTCATGGTGTGTGGATTATTATAAACTGGTATACGGCACAATGGCCTATTGCAATTACATAGGTAGTGTGTCTGAAGCAGGCAGGCTGCTGAATATCTACATCTGTGTTGTTAACCAGGTATATTCATTGCAGCTGCGTAACAGAACCATCCATTTTGAGAGGGACGGCAGTTTATTTTAAATGCACCTATGGGGCAGCGACTTGCATGTTGGCGTGGCCATGCATAGCTGTGTAGCACTGCAAATTACACAGATAGGTCCACGGTTAGTTAGGCACCTATATGGATGACAGCTGTATCGCAGGGTTCACAGACCTGGATAGCTCTGCTACTGTTGCAGCACAGGATTAATGGAGCAGGTTTGCTGATGACTTTCATTCCTCCTTCATCCCCCCCAGCATCACAACCCCCTGGGCCAATGTACGGTTTGTGGCGCATCCCCTTCCTTGCATGCCCACTTTTCCCTGCAAACACCCTGTTCCAGGTGTCCGGGCTTTCACAGTGTCTGGTCCCTGAGCAGATCATCTCACTTCTGCTGCTAGTCACCCTGTAACCTGGCCAGTTGCCTTGCTATCTGATCATGCCCCTCATCCACCTAGCACCACCAGCATGCTAGACTGCACATGTCACAGGTAATGGCAAGCGCCCTATGGGAAAGGTAGGCACCACTTTATTCAGCAGTGTGTTTGTACATATCAGGGTCCTGGTCAGCCAAACGTCCCATTCCTCCTCCCTGTTGTAAATATGGAAATGTTTTCATGATGTGTTCAAACATGACTTTCCATTGCTGGGGGACAGTGACCCCTGTGAGGCAAGTGAGGGTGTAGAGTTAGCATCTGGACCATGTGCTTTATCACCAAACACCTCCCAACATTCCCATCACACATATGTACAGGTATGTACGCTCACTAAGGGAGGAGTGGCCTAATGGTTGGGGCAAGTTACCTCAGGCCAGATGGTCAGGGGTTCATATCCCACTAGAGGACAGCAAACTTGGGCCAGAAGGACTGGGGTTTCTAGTCCCGCAGGGGCTCCTTGTGGTCTTGGGCAAGCCACTTAACCCTCCATCACCCATGTTCCCTGTAAAATAGTTATCTCCAAGTTATAATGCCTTGTTCAATGTAATTTCAGTTTGTTCAATGTAAACTGCCTTGAGATCATGAAAGGCAGTATATAAGAACTGTTAAATAAATAAAATAAAATAAATAAATAATACCTACCCCCCAGGACACTCACAGGGGGGTCATCCCATTTGCTTATGTAGTTCCCTAACTGTCCTGTAATACTGCCATCCTGCTGCACCATTTTATAGCTGGTAGCCTGCCATATGCATCCCGCATAGGCAGTCACCCATATCTCCTTCCCACGTATTTGGCCTCCTTGCCCTTCATGTTCCCTTTTTGCTCATACAGTCCCTGCTATCATGCTACCTTGCCACCCTGCACCTTAGGATTAGACAGCCTTCCTTGACCCTGGGCTCTGTCTGTCCACTCTGATCCCTCACTCTGCTTCCCTGTATTTGCACTGCATGCACTCTTAACACAGTGCCATTGTGCTAGCCTGGGCTTTCTACTTTCACTCTGTGTCACACTGTACCTTCACTGCCACTCTACTCCATGGGAAGAGAGTGAGGTCCCCCTACCAGGGATCATCATAGTCATAGGGCCATCCACGTGTCAGCCCACAAATCCCCCACCTCCTTATGTTGGCTACAGACAATCCTCTACCCCTAATCCTTCTCTACTGGCCTCTCCAACAGATGGACCCCCACAGGACTCTACTGAGACCCCAAGTCCTTCTGGCATCTCAGTTTGGCTTGGGTCCCTTGAATCAACTCTGGTGCTGGCCCTAGAAAAGGGTGTGCACATACCTGCATGTCATGGTATGTGGATCATCATAAATCGGTATGCAGAGTAAGCCAACAGCTGTGTGCTGTTGTCCCTGCACAAGCTGGCAACATTACTGCACCTGCAGTGATCACCATTTCTCATGAGGACTCCATTGCTGTACCAACAACTCTACCTCCTCAGCCACAATGACATTTCCAGAATCTGCCAGACCTAGAGTTCCCCACCCCCAAGCAACCCTTGGAGACCTTTTCAGATGCTGCAGGAAAAGGCAGATATGGTCGAGCTGACTAAGGGCATTCTCAGAAGCTTCGAGAATATCCGTCAGGAGGTGTCTGACCCAACACAGTTGATGCAGGAAATTCAGGGCACCAGGAAAGGCATCAGGAGGCAGTGCTCCACCTATCCAGAGAAACAGCTGTCTACATGGCCTCCATCTCACACTCCTTCCATGACATTGCAGCTGCTAGGCTGGCACCTGAGACAGAAGTCCCCCTAGGGAACAACAGCATGACACCAGGGCCTCCAGGCTACAGCCTGACGAAGCCTCCAACCTCAGGAGGAGGATGAGACAGCAAGCAATGCATCAGAGGCAGCACCACTGAGGCATAGTATACAGGGTGGGAAAAGGGTTGTGGGTTTACAGGAGGATAGTCAGGATGGGAAGAGGGCATGTTGATATTGGCGTTGATGAACTGTCTGTTCTGGGAATAAATGGGTCTACTCACACTAGAGGTTCTCCCAGATCAATTTATTCTATGCTACTTGCACCACTGCTATCACATGCTGTCTGCCAATGTGGTTCTCCTCCTCCACTTCCTCATTCTAGCTTTCCACTTCCACATACATTTCCTCCTGTGGCAGCTCTATCCCCCGCTGGATGACTATATTGTGGAGGATGCAGCATGCTGCAAATATGCAGCAGACCTGTTCAGGGATGTAGAGCAGCTCTCTCCCACGCCTATTGAGACATCAGAATCTGCTTTTCAGGAGGCTAAATGGAGACTCCACCACTATCCTTGTATGTGCCAGTGTTCTGTTGTAGTTCCTCATGGGCTGTTTGTGGATTTAGCAATGGTGTCATGAGCCATCTCCTCAGTGGGTATCCCCTATCACCTGCAGAGTCAGAGAGGGGGAAGTCACACATGCATGTAGCACAATTAGTGGGGGATTATGGATTCTGCAAAAGTCATTGTCACAACTACAGGACATCAGATACATATATGACATCTTATACTGTGGGGCTTTGCAACTCCAGCATCCCTGTGTCCTGCTATTGCACCAGAGTGGTTGTCTGGTGATGCTGCCCTTTCCACTGTAATTATAAGTACAGTGGAAAGGGCAGCATCACCAGACAACCACTCTGGTGCAATAATATTATATTATCATGGGCAGCTCTATAATGAGGCAGAGTGAGGTGGCCACTTCAGGTGGCAAACTTTAGGGGCGTGGCAAAAAATGCCCCCAAAATAGCCACCTCACTCTGCCTACAGATTAAAAAAAAAAAGAAAAAAGGCTCCAACCTACAGAGCCATGGCTGCGATAGCGGTAATAATTTAAAATTAAAATGAAACCAGTGCAGAGCCTTCCGGCCCTATGGAACCCCTGCTGCTGTCCCACCCCCCAAAAGGAAGCTACGCTAGAGCAGGATGCAGCAGCAGGGATTCTATAGGACCAGAAGGTTCCACACCAGTTTTGTTTTAATTTTAAATTATTACCGCTATTGCAGCCACTGAGGGATGCAGGAGCTGACATGGGGAAGGTGGGGGCAGGAAGGGAGCTGACATGAAGAGAAGGAGATGGCTGGAAGGGAGCTGACACAAGGGGAAGAAAGTGGCTGGAAGAGAGCTGACAGAGAGGGAAAGAGAGGACTGGAAGGGAGCTGACACGGGGGGAAGAAGATGGCTGGAAGGGAGCTGACAGAGAGAGAAAGGAGGGGGCAGAAAGGGAGCTGACATGAGGGTAAGGAGATTACTGGAATGGAGCTGACAGAGGCAGAAGAGGGGGCTGGAAGGGAGCTGACACAGGGGAAGGAGATGGCTGGTAAGGAACTTACATGGGGGGGAAGGTGGGGCTGAAAGGGCGCTGATATGGGTGAAGGAGGTGCAGGAAGGGAGTTGACAGAGGGGAGAAAGAGGAAGCTGGAAGGGGCTGATACCTGAGGATGGTACTGGAGGGGGACTGGAAGGGTGATAGGGAATGGAGGAGGGGGATGAAGGGAGCTGACACCTGGAGATGGTACTGGAGGGGGACTGGAAGGAAACTGACACCTGAGGGTAGGACTGGAGGGAGTTGACACTTGGGGATGGGACTGGTAGGTGGCTGAATAATGGGGAGGAGGCTGGAAGGGAGGGGGCACGGATTGGAAGGGAGCTGACACATGGGGATGGCATTGGAAGGAGGATGGACAGAGGGTAGGGTGACTGGAAAGGTGCTGACACGGGGGGGGGGGGATGGCAGCACTGGGTATGAAAGTGAGTTGATACCTGGGATGGTATTTGGACTAGAAGGGGCTGAACAGTGGGGAAGGAGATGGTCTGGAAGGGAATGGACACCAATGGAAGTGCTGGGCATGCAAAGGAGTTGATATTGGAAGTTTCTGGGTGGAGAGGACTAGAAATGGAGCTGACACTGGGGAGAATTACTGAGACTGGAAATAGGCTGATGGAAGGAAGTGAAGAAAACAAAAGAAGAGACAAGAAATGGCAGATAGACTATAGTCCATAGAAAACAGGAAAACAGAAGCCTCAGATTGGGACCAGCATCATCAGAGAATAAAACGGTCAGACAACAAAGGTAGAAAAAGTAATTTTATTTTCAATTTAGTGATTGAACTATGCGCTATCTTTATATTTTACACAGTATGGATATCTGCATCTCTTATACTGTGTACACAAATTTTGTTCCCTAATTGCTTATAACTTAAAAGTATGGAAAATGGTTATTATTCTCATTAAACTTTGCTTTTGTGAACAGGAGACTGATATTTGTGAAATTTACAAATTCCCATTGTGAAAACAGGCTTACTTGTGCCTTTTTGTTCACATAGAATAAAAAGACACAGCATATAATATTTACTTATTTTAAGTTATTCAAGAAAGGCCATAAAACGTTTAGAAGTGAGTAGATTTTCTACATTTACAATTATATTGAAAATCACTTTCACGAATAAACTCCTAGATGTAGTCTCCCATCATGTTCTCATTATACTGTCCTTGGTTGCGGTGTTCAAATTCCAGTATATCCTGGTGGAAATGTTTGCCTTGCTCCTTTGAGTATGCTCCCATGTTCTCCTTGAATTTATCAAGATGAGCATCAAGGATATGGACTTTGAGAGACATCCTGCACCCATTTTGCCGTAATTCTTAACAGCTCTACATATTTTTGGCCTTTTGATTTCCAAAAAACCCACAAACCACTGCAACAAAGCTGTTCCAAGCCGCTTTCTCCTTCCTAGTAAGCAGCTTGGGAAATTCCATGCACTCAAGAACCTTTTTCATTTGTAGTCCAACAAAGACATCAGCTTTGACCTTTGTCTCAGACAGTTTAGGGAAGAAGTCTTGAAGGTACTTGAAGGCTGTCAACTCTTTCTCTAGAGCTGTGACAAATTGTTTCATAAGGCCCAATTTGATGTGCAGTGATGGCATCACCACCTTCTGTGGTTCCACCAGTGGCTCCCACTTCACATTCCTTGTCCCCACAGAAAATTCAGTTCACTGTGGCCAGTCCTGCCTGTGGTAGTGCACCATGGTGTCCCTGCTGTCCCAAAGACAAAGATAGCAGAAAAACTTGGTAAAATCACTTTGGAGACCCATCAGAAATGCCACCATTTTAAAGTCTCTGATAACCTCCCAGCCATACTCAGCATAATTCAAGGCTTCTAGCAAAGTCTTGACGCTGCTGTAATATTCTTTGAGGCTCACTGAGTGAGCTAGGGGAAGAGACAGGTACTTGTTCCCGTTATGTAGCAGCACGGCTTTGAGGCTCCTGGAAGAGCTATCAAGGAACATGTGCCACTTCTTCAGGTTACATGCAATTCTGATAGTGTTGAACAGACTGGTCACATTGTGCCAAAAGCAGAGCCCAACTTTACTAATGAAGAAGCTAGAAAAGTGTGGTGATGCTCCCTCTGACCTGTTACTTGCACACTTTCATCCAACAAGTTCCAATGCTTGAACCTGGACATCAAAAGCTCGGCACTAGACTTGCTGAGACCAAGATCTCTGACCAAGTCGTTGATGTCATTTTGGTCGGGTAGTAAGGGTTTCTCTCCTCAGCTCTACCTCTCATATTGTAATCTAGATCTGCAACGTCATCTTCGTTTGACTTGCTGCTTTTTTCTGAAGACAGCTGCTTTCTCTGTGGAGGAGTGGGTACAGAGAGCTCTAGGCAGTGTGGCACCGGGGCAATGGATGAAGGAATGCTCGGATACATGACAGAAAGAGCATTCTTACCAGTCCAATGTTTGGAAGGATCCACCATGCAGAAGTAGCAATTGCTCAAGTGGTCAGTGGGTTCCTGCCTAATTCTTGGGATAGCAAACTTCGTGACTCTTTTTTCCTCTCTTTACCATCCTGCCAAAGAAAAAATAAAAATGTGAAAATAAAAAATAAAAAATTATATATTTATAATTATGTTGATAAAATTAATTTAGAATAATGATGTTCTTGCTAAATATTTCATACATTATGTAAAAATTCAGTAACAATTAAGATTTTATAACATAAAATGCCACAATCTAAGTCAGCATCAATTGTCCATCTTACCATCCAGAATTTTCTTGCAGTGCTCGCAAGTGAAATGAGGTGTCCAGGGTTTTTCCTAATCCCCAACAGGCATGCCGAAATATGCCTTGTAAGCTTTACACATCTTGGCAGATGCTTCCACAGAGTACTTTTGATAAACTTGCCACAGACATAGCAAAATGCATCTGCCAGATGCTTACAGCCTCTTGATGCCATGTCAGTTCACGTAAGAATCTAGAATGAAAATAAACTTGTGAGCTTCAGACACGTGTTGTTGCTCGCTCCTAGGTTTCCAGTCAGTAAGGAGCCTGCTGAACGACTGTGCTCACTCCGCGCAAATCCGTTGTTTATATAGACGTGAGGCGGAAATGATGTTATAACGGTCTCCAAAAGATTTTATTAAAAATTCTCAAAAGTTATACAAAATTCCAAAAGCTTTGCAAAGTTCTAGAAAGCTCTAGAAAGTTCTAGAATTTTCCAAAAGGCACTCCAAGTTTACTTTGCACTAAATCTATCAAGACTATACTGCAAAATAGGTAATTTTCAAAAATATCACTCTCCTGGTCTCAAAAGCAATGTTTGTGGTCCATAATTGTCATTTCCTATAGTTCTGAGACATAAGATATCAGAAAATAACACTTATTACCCAGGAACAAGCAAAAAGTAAAAATTTGTTACACAGTGTTATTTATTTTATTTATTTATTTAACAGTTTTTATATACTGCACTATTCATCATCAGTGCGGTTTACATTAAACAACAAAATACCTGTCAATATATAACTGATCTAGGTTTACAGATAACAGGGAAGGTAAACTAGGTGTGAACCGGGGATAACTATATACAATTAAATATGTTACATCAAGGTTTGGTATTTGACGAGCTGCAGTATTTTTCACATTTTAAACCTTTGTTCTGGGTTGTTGTTATGTGTAAGAGTTAGATGAGTGAGGCGGAAGACAATTCTAGGGTGTGTATGGTAGCTTGAAGTGCAAAGTGAATAAATAGTGCTTGATGGACTTTCTGAATTGGGTGATATCCCTGATTGATCTGATGCTGGGAGGTAGTTTGTTCCAGCACTTGGGAGCATAAGACACAAAAGCTCTGTTAGTGGTTTGTTGTGTCCATTTTGTGGAGATACTAGGAGTAACTAGTGTGTTTTCTGCTACTAGTCTCCTGGATCTATTGTTTGGTGCGTGAGTGAGGAGATTGGAGATCGATGCAGGGGATATTTTATTAATAGCCTTGAATGTGATGAGGAGAGTTTTATATATTATTCTGCAATTTATCGGGAGCCAGTGTAGATCAATCAGTATTGGTGTTATATGATCTCTTTTTGAAGCTCTGGATAAGATGCGGGCTGCCACGTTCATCGCCAGTTGAAGTGGACTTAGTGTATTCTTGGGGAGGCCATGAAGGATGATATTCGCATAGTCGAAGTGCGGTGTGACTATTGCTTGGAAAATTGTACGGAAATCTTTGGTCTCCAGCATTGGTTTCAGGTGACGCAGTGTTTTTAGTTTGTAGTAGATTGTCCTTACGGTGTTCTTTATGTGCTCCTTAAGATTGAGTTGTTGATCGAGTATCACACCGAGGTACTTTATGGAGGCCTTGATCGGGAGTTCTGCATCTCTTACTATGAGGGTGGTTGGTGGAGAAAATTGCTTGTTTCTTGTGGCTATGAGCACTTTGGTTTTCTTGAAATTTATTCTCATGTTCTGATTGAGAAGCCATTCGGTTATTGCATTGAAACAGTTGATTAGTGCAGAGTAGTCAGGATTTGATACATTGATCGGTGTGAAAATTAGCACGTCATCTGCATATAATAGGCAAGATATACCGAAGTCTCTGGTGATTTGGCAGATTGGCTGCATGTATATGTTAAAAAGCAGTGCAGATAGAGATGAGCCTTGGGGTACTCCTTGTTTCTGTTGGAAGGGTTCAGATGTAATGTTGCCTATACGGACCTGTTGCCAACGCTCTTCTAGGTATGATTTGACCAGTCCCAGGCAAGGTTATGGATGCCTTTTTTATGAAGTCTAGCTAGCATAATCTTATGGTCAACTGAGTCAAATGCCGCTGATATGTCCAGAAAAATCATTGCAATGGCCATGTGAATGTTGTCAATCCCACAAATGAGTTTGTTGAATAGTGAAGTCATGAGTGTTTCAGTTTCATGAGCTTCTCGGAATCCATGTTGGCATGGGTCCAACGGGGCTGCTGTGTCTATGTGTTGTTGGATCTGCCTCTGAGTTTCCTTCTCAAGTATCTTGGCTAGATAGGGAATACTGGAAATTGGGCGGTAAGACTCTTCCTTCTTTGGGTCTATCTGGTTATTTTTTAGCAGTGGGCGAATTGATGTTTGTTTAAAGGCAGTAGGGAAAATCCCAGTTAGGTAGGAGATATTTGCGATCTTAGCTATGCAAGGGCTAAGCTCGGCACGTAAGGTTTTGATCCAGTGTGCTGGACATGGGTCATTTGGTGCCGTGGTGGTGTTTATGGTGGCGATAATATCTTCAAAGGTTTTTCTTGATGGAGGTGAAAATTTATCGAGTGAAGCTTGAGCTTGAGGGAGTTGGATTAGTACTTGTGATGAAGTTGTATTTGCCTTGACCAATTTGGATTGGATGAAGTTGGCATATAATTGTGGTTGTATGGATTCTTGTTGCGGTGGCGATGGTTCTTTGGTTAACGTTTTTACTAAATTGAAGAGATCACGTGGTCTGTTTAGTGCTTTGCTGAGAAGATCGGAGTGGAATTCTTTCCTTGTGGCCCAAGTTAGTTCGCGATGATTTTTGAGGTGAGTGAGATACTCTTCTTGATCCTGGCTGTTGTGGGTGTGTCTCCACTTTCTTTCTAACTTCCTCAGTTGAAGTAGAGATGTACGTAGTTCTGGAGAGAACCATGGGGCATCCTGTTTTTTATTGGAACGATTCTTGGGTGGGAGTTTCTTGTTCATGGTTGGTTGATGGGCATACTGATAGAGAGTGTCGTTCCAGTTAGAGATCAATTCGTTCAGGTTGTCCGTTGGCTTGGATAATTTTGGCAGTGCTTGTTTAGTGAGGGTCTCTATGTCTAACGGCTTAAAACGCCCTGAGCTTGCTGTTGAGGTGACTGGCTGGGCGAGTGTGTTTGGATTTGTTGGTATCTGAAATATGATCAGGCTATGGTCTGACCAAGGGACTGGGATAATAGATGGTTGGGTATGATTATTTAAGCTCGTGACTGCTGGTGGAACGAATATCAGATCAAGGATGTTCCCTTGTTTGTGTGTGGGGTTGTGCACGATTTGCTTGTAACCAAGGTCTGTCATTGCATCGAGGAATGTACTAGATAAGTCGTGATGTAGAGAGGCAAGGTTAAAATCACCTAACAACCAGTTTGGTTTGTTGGGGTTATCAGGGTTGCAGGCCAAGTTTATTATATCCGAGAAATCTTCTGATACTGCGTTTGGTGCTGAGTAAATGAGATTGATAGAGTTGCTTCTATTTGTGATAGTTATAGTGTCTAGGTGCTGAGAGCTCCTGGTTAGGGACACTCGGTATTGCAGCTCGGACTTTGCTATTATGAAGACTCCTCCACCTCTTCTGTTATCTCTGTTACAAGCGAAGAGTGAGAAATTAGGGGGAGTAATTTGGTTAATTAGGGCAGTGTCTGAGTCAGAGAGCCATGACTCAGTGACCATTAGAAGGTCTAGATTGTAGTTGGATAATAGGAATGTGATGGCTGGCCATTTGTTGCGCACAGACCGTGCGTTGATGAGTGCACACCTGAGCTCGTGTTGCACATCATCTTTGTTGCTCTTTTTGTTAGTAATGGTCTCCAGTGTTATGTAGAGCAGGCGTGTCTGTCTCTTGTGTTGTAGGTTTGGATGAGGTTGATGATAGTTGTAGTGGTATTTTCTATTTGATCCTAGGAATACTGGGATAGGGTTGTGATCATGTATGGATGAATCAGAGTCATGGATGATCATGGCAATGGTATAGAGAAAAACGAAAGTTAGGGTTGAGGTAGGCATGATTAGCTTTATGTGTTATTTATCTGGTGTTGCACTGCATGCGGAGTCTGGCTTCTTAGGGTTTTGGTTTATTTTTGTCTACATATTTTTATTTTTACTTTAGGTTGTGATCACTTTTTCTGTACTTGGTAAGAGTCTGTGTCTGAGTGTGTGACCGAGGCCGTGTGTTCTGTTAACATGGAGTTTGTATGCAGGGATCTGTACTGTAGTAATTTGCCTTGTTCAGCTTTTCAAATAGGTGTTAGATGTTCTAGGACCTGCTGCAGTATTCATAGTGCTGCTTTTTTCTGGGTAGGCACCTTGTATGAGTTCTGGAATTTTTTTGCTGGTATGTATTGTCGTGACGGCATCCCCTAGTGGCCATTGGCGGTAAGGGTGGAGTGGAGGAGTAGCCTAGTGGTTGGGGCAAGGTACTTCAGGCCAGAAGGTCGGGGGTTCAAATCCCACTAGAGGACAGCAACTTTTGGCCGGAAGGACTGGGGTTTCTAGTCCCACAGGTGCTCCTTGTGGTCTTGGGCAAGCCACTTAACCCTCCATAGCCCATGTTCCCTGTAAAATAGTTATCTCCAAGTTATAATACCCTGTTCAATGTAATTTCAGTTTGTTCAATGTAAACCGCACTGATGCAGAATAGCGCGGTATATAAGAGAATATAAATAAAAAAAAATAAAATAAAAACATGGAGTTTGTACGCAGGGATCTGTACTGTAGTAATTTGCCTTGTTCAGCTTTTCAAATAGGTGTTAGATGTTCTAGGGCCTGCTGCAGTATTCATAGTGCTGCTTTTTTCTGGGTAGGCACCTTGTATGAGTTTTGGAATTTTTTTGCTGGTATGTATTGTCGTGACGGCATCCCCTAGTGGCCATTGGCGGTAAGGGCATGCTGTACAACATATTTATTTTCAAGGAGCGTGGGGTATTTTAAGGCAAAAATGGAGATTGGCCTTAGGTATTTCAGCTCCTTGTGAGAACTCAATAATTAAGCCACGAGTGTAGGGAAACAAGGCTTTTATTTCCCCTCTGTGCAAGGGTTCATTAAGACACTAGAAATCAAAGAATGTCCTTTGTTCATAAAGGTTCCAGTAATAAGCAGGTAAAACCAATTGTTAATATCTTCACAATTAGTTGTAAGGGTTAAAGGGAGGAGTTCAATTCATTCCAGGGCAAAGCAATTTAAACAAGACTTCTTCTTATTTACAAGGATGCTGTGGATTCTAGGCTAGAAGCTATACACAAACTACAATCCATAGCTTCTTCCTACTTCACTACTTTCCCCCTCAGAGCACACGCTGTCCCTGGCAGTTACAGGTTTATATGGACTGTCTCTGGTATCTTGCCTCCAATAAGACTGTGCTTTAAAGTCTTTTGGTAGTTCTTCAAACCACTCTGGTTTCTTTCCTCTTCTTATAAAGTGAGTTTTAGCTTTAGCAGTGCTTTTAGGAGTTAAGCTTTCTTTAGCAGGAATAAAACTTTCATACCTTGAGTTTCTGTAGCTTGAAGATCTGGAGCCTTCTCTCTCATGCACGTCTCTGTGACAGCACGTTTTCTGTCGGTAGCCTCTGGGCAGTGCTGGACTTCCTGAAAGCTTAGTAAAACCTGGTGCGGATTCTCCAGCTCTATGCTTCAGTGACAAAGTAGCTTTGTTAAAAACTCCTTCCCTTCGGGTACCTGGTAAAGCTTGTTCAGCATACTCCAATGCCTGCAGGCTTTCCTCCAAGCCTGGCTCTCTGGCTCTCTGTATGTGTCTTTCAGCTTTGGATTCAGGAACGTTGCTTAAGCAGGGAGTGGCATACCCTCCAGCCTGACTGCTTTCCTTAGCAGGCTCCCTCTGAACAGCGGCTCTCGTAGTTTGGCCCCTCTGAACTCTACCTCTGTGAAGTCTGTCCTTTTGGGCTTGCTCAAGGAGGATTCCTTCCTTCAGGTCTCTCCTTCCTACTTCAGCCGTAATCCTTGTTCCTTCTCTTCCTGCTGCTCCAGCTTCTGCTGCTCCTCCTGCTCCTTCCTTTTCTCCTTCTCTTTCTGCTTTCCCTTCTCCTCCTCCTTCTGCGTCTGCTGTGCTATCATTAAGCTTCCGTTTATAAAGGGATCTTCCCTTTGAATCTCCCGGGCTCATTTCCAGGTGCAACTGGTTAGCTCTCCTAGCCTCATTAAGCTCTGTAGGATCACTCCTGCCCCCTGTATCTGTGCTTTGAGGCAATTGCACCTCTAGAGCTCTGTGAAAAACAGAGTTTCTTTTCAACTCTGCATCTTTATTGGTACCAGCCTCATGACAGTATGTATGGTATAGTAGATTTGGCCTTGAAGATCTTTGGTGACTTTTGTGGGGTTTTATGTTAGTTCCCAATATGCCTGGTACTGGAGAATGTCTGTTGCTAGTGAGATGACCAGAATCAGTTTTTGTTTTGTTTTTTAATATATTGAGTTCTGTGGGTGAATGTCCTACTTCTGCTCTGCACCCATTGTCGAGGGAGAGGTGGATGCAGAATATATATTCAAAAAGAAAAAGTGACAACCATAATGCATTTTATAACAGAATAAATTGAGTTATAGTTTGGCCTTATAAACTGTGTTGCGGTTCTTACTTTTTCTTTTAGTTCCTTGGTGTGCGAGCATCTTGCATTTGCATTTCCTTTGTTTTTTTATGGAATATATATTTACATTAACACCATGCTGGTCCAGTGCACGGTTTCAGGAGTTGTGTTGGGGTTGCCAAGCCCTTCTTGGTGTTTATGTTGGAGTGGGAGGTGTTGTGTTGGGGTCACAAAGTCCCTCTTGTTTTTCAGAGGGTGGGAAGTGTTGTATTGAGACACCAAGTGACTCTTGTTTTTGTGGGAGATGCTGCATGGGTGCTGTTGAGCACAACTTGTTTGGGATATTTAGCAGCATGTTTCCTATGCTCTGCACTGATTGCATTTGAACATAAGAACAAAAGAAATGCCATACTGGGTCAGACTAAGGTCCATCAAACTCAGTATCCAACAGTGGCCAATCCAGGTCACAAGTACCTGGAAGGTTCCCAAAAAGGCACACAGGTTCCACAAGGCTCGTCCTGGGATAAGCAATGGATTTCCCAGGTCCTCTTTAATAATAGTTTATGGGCCTTTGGCATTAGTTACCAGAAGATGTAGTAAAAGCTGTTAGTGTAGCTGGGTTTAAAAAAGGTTTTGACCAGTTCCTGGAGCAAAGTTTGATTATGTAGGCCATAGGCTAACTGCAGGGAGGCAGTTATATCCCCCTGCAGTTACAGCATTTCAGTATGGCAAAACAGTTGCTGGTGCAACTAAGGCCACTCACTGAGGTGGCATTAGTTGCACTCACGCTACTTGTGCTGAGCCATTATGTTAGTTTCTGCTGACAATGCAGATGCCTATGTGCAGGGCCGGATTTACCTTGAGTAAGGCCCTACGCCAACAAAAATTGTGGGCCCCCAGAAAAGATAAAAACGAGCACGCCAGATCAGCTGCGCGCTGTTGGCCCTGAAGTCATAATTAAACTGGGAATCCCAAAAGCCAAACTTGGAATGTACAACACTGTAGAAATAAAACTATACATTAATTTGCTCTTGTACTAAACAAAGCGCAGACGTTAATGATGCACATTTACCAGAGCTGACATATTCCAATTAATAAATTCAAAATAAAGAGATATTTTTCTACCTTTTGTGCATTTTTTTTCAGCTGCAATTGCTCCAGCCACTTTCTTCTGGTTTCTTCGTGTCTTCTGCTAACTCTCCATCGTCTGCTGTCCATTTGTCCTTTCTTCTCTCTTCTAGTTTTTTTCCATTCTCTCTCTACATCTGCTTTAACATACTAATCTTTCTCCTTTTGCTCTTTCCTCATTCCTATTTCATCCACTCAAATTTTACCCCTCCATCCTCACTTACTCTCCCAATACCCGGCCAATTGTAGATTTTTTATCCCTCCCACACAAAATATTTTTCCCTTCTCCATTTTACTCTTCCAGCCCCATCCCATTCTAATCCTCCCCCAACATCAGCTCCCTTCTAGTTCCAGCCTCACCCAGCATCCATTCCCTTCTAGTCCCTGCATCAGCCATTTCCAGTCCTAGCCACCCATCAGCCCATTTCCAGTCCTAGCAACCCCCAACCCAATACCAGTCCTAGCCCCCCCATCAACCCACTTCCAGTCCTAACCCCCCATCACCCCATTTTCAGTTTAAGCCCCCTCTATAACCCATTACCAGTCCTAACCCCCCCATCAGCCCACTTCCAGTCCTAACCCCATCAACCCATTTCCAGTCAGCCCCCCATAGCCCATTGCCAGTCCTAAACCCCCCCATCAGCCCACAGCCCATTACCAGTCCTAACCCCATCAGCCCACCTCAAGTCCTAACCCCTCCCCATCAGCCCATTTCCTGTCCTAGCCCCCCATAGCCCATTATCAGTCCTAACCCCTCCCATAGCCCATTACCAGTCCTAACCCCCCATCAGCCCACAGCCCATTACCAGTCCTAACCCCATCAGCCCACCTCCAGTGTTAGCCCCCCCATCAGCCCATTTCCAGTCCTAGCCCCCCCATAGCCCATTACCAGTCCAAACCCCCTCCCAACAGCCCACAGCCCATTACCAGTCCTAACCCCATCAGCTCACCTCCAGTCTTAACCCCCAAGCCCTTTTCCAGTCCTAGCCCCCCCATAGCCTATTACCAGACAGCCCCCATCAGCCCTCAGCCCATTACCAGTCTTAACCCCCCCCATAGCCCATTACCAGTTCTAACCCCCTCCCCAGCCCACAGCCCACAGCCCACAGCCCATTACCAGTCCTAACCCCATCAGCCCACCTCCAGTCTTAACCCCCCCCCCAGCCCATTACCAGTCCTACCCCCCATCGGCTCAAGTAAAATTGAATAGTTAAAAAAAAACGCTGGCTGCTGCCGTCCCGCGGGGCTCCCTCTGCCCGGCTGAGCCCCTCCGTGCCGGCTTTGAGAGGCGCGAAGGGAGAGTGTCTCCCTCGCGTCTCTGTTAAGCCTGCAGGGGCAGATGGGAAATTTCCCATCAGCCCCTGTGGGCTTAACAGAGAAGCGAGGGAGACACTCTCCCTTCGCGCCTCTCAAAGCCGGCACGGAGGGGCTCAGCCGGGCAGAGGGGGCCCCGCAGGACGGCAGCAGCCAGCATTTTTTTTTTAACTATTCAAAAGCCGGCATGGAGGGATTCAGCCGGACAGAGGGGGCCCCGCGGGACAGTTCATGCTGCCGCAGTAGCAGCCAGCGTTTTTTTTTAAACTATTCAATTTTTGTGGGCCCTTGCCAGCTGTGGGCCCTACGCCACGGCGTAACAGGCGTATAGGTAAATCCGGCCCTGCCATGTGTGAGAATTCTTTCTCTTGCCTCGCTCTGCAGTAAAGTATAATTTTGGGGAAAAATCCTGTAAACCTAATAGTAATGGGTAAAAACATTTTTTTTTACTACATATGTCTATTTTTAGTTTGTATTGATGTATTCCCTACTTGGTGAACATCTCTGTTTTGCATATTTGTAACTGAGGCTACATGTTCTGATGGCATGAATTTCTATGTAGGGAGCTGTAGTAATCCAGCTTGTTCAGTTTTCTGAATAGGAATATGGATGTTCTAGGGCCCACTGCAATATTTATGGTGCTGCCCTTTTCTGGGTGTGCTCCATGTTGGGTGAGTTTTGGAAGTTAATGCTGTTATGGATAGTAGGTTTGTTCTATGACTTCTGTACTCTGGGTTCTTGGTGAAGTCAACTATAGGGTGTTGGTTGGGAGAGGGGGGTAGTATTGGAATATGTATTGTTTTTTAGATTTGCAGTTTTACGTTCTTTATGCTGCTAGATTGAAATTTAAAACATTTTCAGTTCATATTCAAGGAAATTTAAAATTTTAAGGGAATGTCTCAGTTTAATATTGTTTAGTAGCCTGATAGCTTCACCGCTGCTGAGTTCCAGACCTTTCCAACTCTAGCACAATCCAATCCAGCATTTGAATTCATGGCTACCAGAATTAGTTTATCTCATTTTATATCTTCCTTCCTCATCAATAATCTGGTCATAGCAAAATAAATCTGATGTGCATATACTTATAATGGTTTGATTGGGGATGAAGGGCTGTGTTAGTGGCTTTTCATTAATCAAATGTAATGCTTTATTATGTTTGTTTTATTGTAACATCTACTTTACTAAATTGCATGTATATGTTTAGAAGTCACCTAGGATTTTAGATTGTTTAAAATGTATATGCCACCAAAGTATACTAAATTTATACAAATGATGCTGCAATGAATCTCTACACATGGCCCTGCATCACCCTCATGCTGCCCCTGGGGGGAGGTAGGTGGGGGGGGGGTACTGGGAGGTGAAGAAAGCAGAAATCTCAGATTGGGACCAGCATGATCAGAGAATAAAATAGTCAGACAACAAAGGTAAAAGAGAATTTTATGTTCAATTTAATGATCACACTTGGTGCTATCTTTATATTTTATATAGTTTATGGAAATGCATCTCTTTCTGTTTCTCTGGTATTGCACTGTATGCAGAATCTGACTTTTTGGAGTTGCAGTTTAATTGTTATCTACATATGTTTATTTTTAGGTTATGGTCACTTATTCTGTACTTGGTGAGTGTCTGTGTTCTGAGTGACCAGGAGTTTGTATGTAGGCAGGACCGTACCAAGCTTGAAATGTGCCCCGTGTGATTCATTTACTTGGGGCCCCCCTTGCCTCCCCAGCCATATGCCAGAACTCACTCTTATTGGGCTTCCTTAAAGCCCAGTGATGATATGGTACGACCCTGTATGTAGGGATCTGTACTGTAGTAATCTGAATTGTTCAGCTTGTCAAATAGATGTTGAGTGTTCCAGGACCCACTGCAGTATTTACAGTGATGATTTTTTTGGATGGGCTCCTTATGTGAGTTTTGGAAGTTGGTGCTGATATGGTATGGTATGGTATGGTAGATTTGCTCTATAGATCCTCAAAGACCTTTTTGTAGGGTTTTGTACTACCAGTAGTTCACAAATGCCTGGAGAATGTTAGTGAGATGATCAGAATCAGATTTTTTTTTAAGATACTGAGTTCTGTGGGTGAATGTCCTAGTTCTATTCTGCACCCATTGTTGAGGGAGGGGGTTCTATGGGTGTAAAATATATGTTCAAAAAGAAAAAGCAAGAACCATAAATGGAAATTACACTAACCTGGTAATTGTAGTTCCTGGAGGGTCCAGTTTAGTCCTCCAACATCGGGTAGTGCCCCTCCTCCTGCAGCCTGGAGACTGGACCAATCAAGTCTTCTGTAGTATATATGCAGACGGAGCTCCCAGAAGCCCCCAGTGTACTAGTAACAAAGCATACTTAACGAAGCAACACATTAGATTAATATACAAAATGACATAATGAAAATGACATAATTAAAGAACAATTTGTTTCCCCCCCACCAAAATATCCAACTTTCTCCCCAAACGAGGAAGTCAGAACACTGTATTGCACTGGAACCAACGCCCCAGAAATCAAAATACAGCTCCGTATCAGAAATCTCAGGAGCTGACTGAACACCTGAGAAAGGAAGAGCCATAGCCAAAAACGCGGCTGCAAAAAAGGTTCGAACGGCAAGAGGAACCGTCTTATGATCCACCGTTCGGAAAGCGCGCCGCATTTTTATAACAGATAGTCGGGAGGGAAGGAGGACTAAACTGGACCCACCAGTAACTACAATTACCAGGTTAGTGTAATTTCCATTTCCTGTTCGGTAATCCAGTTTAGTCCTCCAACATCGGGATGTAAAAGAGCAGTTAAGACCGGGCGGGACCTTGCCATCCGGCGCGCAGAACCGCCGAACAAAAGAGGAATCCCGAGCCCCTGACACATCTAAACGATAGTGCGTACTGAAAACATGCAGAGACGACCAGGTGGCCGCCTTACAGATATCTGCTGGCGGAACTAGGCTATACTCCGCCCAAGCGGTCGCCTGAGCCCTAGTGGAATGATCCAGTAGCCCCTCCGGAACAGACCGCCGCTGCAACAGATACGCAGACGCGAACGCTTCCTTGAGCCATCTTGCAACGGAGGCCTTAGCCGCCGCTTCCCCTTTACGTGCACCACCGAGGAGCACGAATAACCGGTCAGTCTTCCGAAAAGATTCGGTAGCCTTCAAATAACGACGAAGTGCACGACCCACATCGAGACGGTGAAGACTTTTGTCCGCCGACCCGACAGAGTGGGAAGAAAGAACTGGAAGAAACACTGCCTGATTCACATGAATAGGGGAAACCACCTTCGGCAAAAAGGAAGGGACCGGGGGAAAAAGACAAAAAAGACAAAAAAGGCTCTCGGCAGGACAACGCATGTAGATCTGAAATACACCGTGCCGAACAGATGGCTACAAGAAAAACCGTCTTCAGCGTAAAATCTTTCAGAAACGCCCTACTCAGGGGTTCAAAAGGTTCACGAACCAGGGCCCGCATCACCAGATTCAAGTCCCCCGGAGGAATGAAAATCCTGCGGGAGGGCCGCAAATGAAAAACAGTCGTAAGAAAAAGACGTACGTCCGGATAAGAACCGTGGAGACGGCCTAAAACTTTGCCTCGATAACAAGAGATAGCCGCCAACCGGACTTTCAGGGAACTAGCCGCAAGGCCCTTATCAAAAGCAACCTGAAGAAACTTAAAACGACGGAAACGGAAACCGTCGCCGCCCGGACTCCACGCCGGGAGCACCAGTCTTCAAAGATCCCCCAAATCCAAACGTAAGTAAGAGAAGTGGACGTTTTCCCCGCCCGCAGTAGGGTAGAAATCACCGCGGGGGGGAGTAACCCTTCTTTTTCAGCCGAGCCCTCTCCATGGCCAAACCGTAAACGAGAATCGACCCACTTGGGGCATCCGCAAGGGTCCCTGAAAAAGAAGATTCGGCAGCCTGGATAGGAGCCAAGGAATGCCGTCGCTCAGCCGGACCAGATCGGCATACCAGGGCCACCCAGGCCAGTCCGGGGCCACCAGTAACACTCGACCCCGATGGCCCTCGATGCGCTGAACGACCCGGCCAATCAGAACCCACGGAGGAAAGACATAAAGAAGGCCGGACGTTGGCCACGGCTGAATGAGAGCGTCGAGCCCCTCGGACATGCGCTCCCTTTGCCTGCTGAAGAAGCGTCCTGTCTCGGCCGATTGAAATGTCGCCATGAGATCCATGAAGGGCGGCCCCCCCCTGACGAACTATTTGCGCGTAAAGTTGCGGGTTTAGCTCCCACTCTCCGGGGTCCACCCGCACTCTGCAGAGAAAATCGGCCTGAACATTGTCTGCGCCTGCAATAGGCGCTGCCGAGATGGCCGGAAGACGAGACTGCACCCAATTGACCAAGGCCATCGCTTCTGATTCCAGGGCCATGCTGCCGGTGCCCCCTTGGCGATTGATGTAAGCTACGGTGGTCGCAATGTCCGAGAGGACTCGCACCGGCCGGTCGAGAACTAGGGCTTTGAGGCCAAGAGGGCTAGCCGCACCGCCCGCAATTCGAGGCGGTTGATCGACCAAGAAGTCTCCAGGGGAGACCATTCCCCTTGAGCGAAGCGGGTCTCGCAGTGAGCCCCCCAGCCGGTTAAGCTGGCATCCGTTGTGAACGGAACCCAAAGTGGAGGCTCCAGGGAATCCCCCGCGCCAGGTCCTCGGAGGAGAGCCACCACCGGAGTGATCGGCGAACCGCCCTTGGGCAAGTCAATCTCCTGTTCAACGAGTCGAATTGGTTGGACCAACGGCGCAGCAGAGCAGTCTGCCGCGCGGGCGCATGTGGAAGCGCGCCCAGGGCACCACCTCCAAGGTTGCTGCCATCGTACCGAGGAGCTGTAGCTATCACCATGCAGACGGAGCGGGCATCCCCCTGAAGAGTCGGACAAGAGACCGCATGCGGCGCTCCAGCAGGCACACCAAGCCCCGTGCTGTGTCGAGGCTCACTCCCTGATACTCGAGATCCTGAGTCGGGCACAGACAACTCTTGCATTCTTTCACCACCCAGCCGAGGGACCGCAGCAGAGCCACCACCCTGCTCGTGACGTGCACACACTCCCGACTGGACTTTGCCCGAATCCACCAGTCGTCGAGATACGGATGGACCAGGATGCCCTCTTTGCACAAGGCCGCCGCGACCACTACCATCACGTTTGTGAAGGTGCGGGGGGCCGTGGCGAGACCAAACGGCATGGCCGGAAATTGGAAGTGGCCCCACGGAAAGAGCGAAGTGGAGGAACTGTTGATGAGACGGCCGGATGGGAATGTGTAATGTGGTCTGCAGCGGCTGTGGAAGATCCTGCAGCAGGGGCTCTGAGGAGGGGGGAGATAAGGTGCTGAGGGACCCAGCTAGCAACGCAGTGGGTATGGGGAAAGCCTCCGGGATGCAGCGTGCAGGTGTAACACAAGCAAGCTATTAATGTACCCTTCGGCTGATTACATTTCACATATAATACAGCCAGAGAAAAAAGCATTGTAGAGACTTAAACCACCTTTCCTCTGCTTGTGTGGGGTTTCGTTTATTTATTTATTTATTTATTTATTTATTTTTTTTATTTTGCATTTAAAACAAAAAGCAAGGAAGGCTCAGGGAAACCCAAGACTGTTGAAGAAAAGGATTTTGAAACTCCACGTGCCTCAACAGCATGATTAAGTGTGTGGAAACTGCTGTTTAGAGCTGTTTCCTCTAAAAAGAAACACTGAAGAGAAAAACAAAACAGCCGCTGGCACCGAAAAACTGTCAGGTATTCGCAGAACTGAGAAGGGAACTGTCAGTCATTCACTGTGCTGGCATAGAGAAACTTTCAAGGTCAGGGTAAGGCAATTACAGTGACCGAAAGTAGGGAAATTAGAGTGGGATCCCTCCGCAGCCCTTCAGACCTCCATGGTAGGGGCTGAAAGGTGTTTCTGGGGAGGGATGTAGAAGCTCAACCCAGCCATAGGAAAATTACAGTGAGCATGCTTAATTAGGCCGAGCCCAAAACAGTCAGGATCCAAAACACTGACTTAAAACCTCAACCAAATGGTATATTGAATAAGACAGGTACAATAATCAGTAGGACGTACAAAGTAACCCGGCTGCAGTTTGTGGACTAAAAAGTCAAGGTAGGCACTTCCAAACTCAGGGGCAGCCGGTCCGGATACAGCTGAAAGCATCCCAGAGCAGCTGAGGCAAGGAAGAAAAAACAAAAACAGAGTACTCACAGTTTTCTTACAGAAAATGATACCTGAACTTCCTGGAGGTATCCAAACTCTCGTGGTAAAGACTCAGTGCAGCGTAAAGCCAATGGAGAGCTCCCCCGAAGCCAAGCTCCGGAGTTCCCAAGTTCCTCAGGGGAAGCAAGATGCTGGGGGAAGAGCAGAGCTGATGCCTGAGGTCCCTGTGTTTCTTCTGACAGCCTATGCAGCGTAAACCTGAATAAGGCACAGGGAGAACTAAAAAGAAATAACTGCGTCCCGCAGGAACAGGCATTTAACAATATTCCCCATAATAGGTAATGCCTCAGCCAGCCTTCTTTGTTGGGCACAGTGGGGAATAGAAGCCATGAGCCCTGCACCCTTCATCAGTGACTCAGCATTGTACTGTGGCTCTGAATTGCATACTGTTCTCTATCCATGCCTTCTGTACTTTTTATCCATTATGTTCATACACAGGCAGAGAAAAAAGTAACCTCTGCACAACTGACATCTAGCAAGTGTTGTGGAAAGAAGAAAAAAACTGAAACAACAATATAGCTTTTAGAAGCCAGCAGAGAAGTAATCTGGCTTCCCGCCAAAAACCGAGGCTCATTAGCTATTCAAAATGGCCACCAGCAAAAATAAAACACCAAAAGAGTGAATTAAAACCCCCAAAAGCTAAGGAATTAACTTAAAAAGTCAAAGAAGAAGGTGGGAGGGTTGCAGGCATGAGAGAAATGCCTAAAATCACTGAAAAATCAAGAAAAATCAATCGAGTTACCACAGAGCTGCAAACAGCAGTGGGAGAAGACATTCTAGTTCTGAAGAAACTGCAGCACAGCTCTTGCAGATGCCAGAGTCAGTCATTGTACCTCTGCGGGACCCACAAATCACACATTGAGGTTTGGCAGCCATGCTAAGGCAACCTGCTTCCAGGGGGAAAGAAGGAAACAGGAACAGGGAAGCCCACAGCAAAGGGACTAACTGTATTCAAATCAGTACAGCTTTAAATTTAAAACTTTTTTTTTTTTTTTTTTTTTTTTTACAGAAAACAAAATACTCCCCAGAATCCTAGGGGTGCCCTGAGCAAAATCGCCAGCAAAAGAAACCCCAAAAAAGCCAGGGGAACCCGTGCACAAGTGTTAAAAAGTGCCCTTAAAAAGCACACTTTAGAAATCCAAAATGGCCACCGCACTTTTCCACCCACAATAAAAAAGGGCGCAAAAATACAAAGGTAACCAAATAATATGGAAAAGAAAGAAAACGACCCTCTAATACAGGGCAAGCGAAAAAAATCAGGAAAAAGTGCAATTCGGAAGCCAGGGGAGCCGACAGAGCCTCTGACAATGCAAAAAACAACAGAGCTGAAAAGATAAAGCAAGGAAAATTCCTACCAGCTCAGGGAACAGCAAGGAACTCAGCCAACTTCTCCAAGTGACAGGCAATGCTGTAGCAGGTATGGCTCTTCCCCGAACAGTCTTGGGGAGAGCTCAACCCAGGTTTCAGATATTCCCAGGCAGGAAAGCAGGAGCCCAATGCAGGTCTGGCTTCCCCCAGGATGTCTCCTGTGGCAATGCTCCTTTATTTTTTTTTTTTTTTTTTTTTTAAAGATACAGCTGCCTAGCAAAGAAATGGTAAATAAAGGACCCAAAATAAAACCCCAAAAGAACTAACTAACTAGTGTTGCTCCTTCAAGTGTCACTTAGTGTGCCCAGAAAGGGCACAGAAGTCTGCAAGCTGCAAGGAGACTGGACACACTGGGGGCTTCTGGGAGCTCCGTCTGCATATATACTACAGAAGACTTGATTGGTCCAGTCTCCAGGCTGCAGGAGGAGGGGCACTACCCGATGTTGGAGGACTAAACTGGATTACCGAACAGGAACACAGTTTATAACAACAAAATAAAAATGAGTTATAATTTAGTTTTATAAACTGTGCTGTGGTTCTCACGCATTCTTTTAGTTCCTTGGTGTGCAAACATCTTGCATTTCCTCCATATTATCTAATCAGCTTTTTGGTTTGGTTCAGTCCCTGATTGGAGTTTTGAGAAAGCCCCGCTCCCACACTATGGGGGGGGGGGGGGTGGACATCTATTCCCTTGCCTCAGGCAGCAAATTGCCTTGTCCCCCCTGAATACTTTTACCTCCCCACTGAATGATATTGTTACTTTGTTGCCTTATTTTTTGATATTTTGTGAGCCTTTTATATACTGTATGCAGTGGATGACTTGTTGTTTTATATAATAAGCACTGTTTTTTTATAAGAAATATTTATTATTAATAATAGTGTAATAAGTGTTGTCTAGGATGAATATATAATCAGAAGAGGATTGAGCCAATGTTTGATCTAGTGGGTAGTTTCGGGTGACGTTTTTGCTCATAAACGTGTATTGTTAGTGAGTGTGGTCCCCAGCCCCGTTCTGACGGCTCTTCTCTTTAGTAGTGGAATTGTTCTTAGTGGGATGTTTTATTTATGATTTCTTAAGGTTTTTGTGGCTTGCTAGTGCAAATTTGGTGGGAAGGTAATAGTATTATAGTTATTTCTGTGTTTTTCCTACGCCTTTAGGGTCTTTTTTTGCACCCTTTCCACTGTGGCATCTGCAGCTATATGCTTATCCCTTCTACATAGTCATCAGCATTGGCCAAACCCTAATAATTCTGTGATCCAGTGGTGGCTGGTACATGCTGCCCCACCTCAGTTTCGCATCCACGACATCTGCTGTCAACACTTGTTACCATATCTTCACTGGCAGGGGTCAGCTGAAGAACCTGCCTTACCTATGACATCACTACCTTCCACCCACTCTGGGGACTGCCTTAGTCCTAGCACATCCATAGCTTTCCCAACCAGGTGCCCCACATGTCCCTCCCTACTCCCCCAACTATGACTGTCTCAAACAGACAGGACACTTCCCCATACCCCCAACAAGGCTTGCCACAAGTCCTTGCAGCCCCACAGCCACATGCAACCACAGCTTTACACAGGTGATTTGGATATGCATCACTCACTTAGTGGCCAGGTATCACCAAGGTGTCCAGTGGCAGCCACCTGCCTCAGGCCAGATTGTGATAAGACAAAGGCATCGTGGCAGGATCCAGGGAACGTGCACAGAGGTCTGTGATGAGCATGTCAGCATTGACCACAACCTGCATGTTCATTGAGTGGTATAGGTGCCTGTTGTGGTATGCCCTCTCATCCCGTCCAGAAGGCCTCAGCACCAATTGCAGTCAATTACACTTGGGACTGATGGAAAGGATGCTATCTGGTTGAAGACTTGCATGGTCTATTATCTGACCTCTGGTGTAGCTGGGAAATGGACATATTCATGGAGCCATCTGAGAAGAGCAGTTGTAAATGCCCTAATGCAATGTGATATTGCTGACTGTGCAATGCCTGTGATTGCCCCCACCACATGCTGGAAGCTTCCAGTGGCAAGGAAGGCCAGGGAAGTGCTCACCTTGAGAGCCACAGGCATTGCATGGCTTCTACCAATTGTGGGTTCCAGATCATGCCTGAGTATGGCACTGTGGTCTGAAGTGGTGGCTGCATCAAGGTAGTACTGCTGGAAGACCTTCTCTGCAGTGAGCGTCACATAAGTGACCATGGGGTGTCCGGTAGCGTCTCCTCCCTGCCCAGGCCACTGCCAGCTGCTGCGGCTGCTGCTGGCACTGTTGCCTTGCCTGTCCGTGGCATATCCATCTCAGGTGTTGCATGGGTAGCCACCAAATCCCTTGCTATTTGTAGTCTCTTGCCCAATTTAACCACGACATTGGCCAGCAGAAGCTCAAATAGCAATGTGTCTGGATTTTCGCCTGACCGTCCCTCAACCGGTTAAAACCCTGTTCTAAATTTACACGGTTTTCAACCTTTCATCTGGCTGCATGCCATTGCTGAATATCAACATTATGTGTGGATATGGGGACCCACCCATTCGCCACCCCCATGGATATATGGTTACACCACAGTGGGCTGTGTCGATATTCATGCATATGCTCATCATTCATTTTGCGCTGCCTCCATGACATTGCAGCTGTTAGACTGGCACCTGAAGCAGAGGCCCCCCTGGGGAACAACAGCATGTCACCAGAGACTGCCAGGCTACAGTCTGATGAGACCTCCAATGGGAGGAGGATGAGACAGTAAGTAAGGTGTCAGAGGTACCACCACTGAGGCATAGGCCATGGGTTGGGAAGAGGGTTGGGGAATTACAGGAGGCCTTCTTGCACAGTTTTCAGCCTGATTTTCCCACCTATCCGCTGCCTAACATTTGAATTATAAGGCCCATTGGTCCTACAAAAAAATGAAAATAATAGATACTTTGTGGGTTCAGTCCAGGGTAGATTTAAGATCATCATTGCTATATTTGAGGAAGAGACACATGGCATTGGCCAATTCGGCTACTATTACATGTCCCAAAGAAGTGGGAACCTTCCAGCATAGTTTTATACCAAGCGTTCTCAACCAGCCAGTCAGGTTATCAAGATAACTGCAATGAATATGCATGAGAGAGATGTGCATGCACTGCTTCCATTGCATGCAAATCAATGGCAGGAGTTTGCGGGCTTTTGGGATGTGAGGAGAATACTGGAGTCAAGTGCAGGAGTGGAAGTACCCAGGAAGGAGGAGATCCTGTTATTAAGAGGCGCAAATAAATGTGAGGGGCAACACAAGGGATTGCGAATCTTGGTGAAGCTTGGGTTGATGGTTGCAAGAGAATGTGTACTAATGAAGGGGATACAACCTTCACCTCCAACTAATGGCCAATGAATGGGAAGGATGAAGAAAATTATGCAAATAGAGAGGCCGGCTATGAAGTATGCAAATCATCTTGTGCTCGAGGAGTACATAGGGGCATGGGGTGGATCCTATAAATTACTGGGAGTAGAGCAGCAGCAACAGCTAACGGAAAATGGTTTTTCATTAGAGTGGGGAAATAAAGGGAGGAGACAAGGTGGAGGAGTTTCAAGAAGTGTGCATGAAAGCGTGGGAATCATGGAGAAGTGGGGGGGGGTGGAATTACATAAATAACAAACAGGGATCAGAGATGGTGCGTCAGATGTCTAGGATGGTTTGATATGTTTGGTGTTCATTTATTAGTTAGCTTGACAAAGTCAGTACAATCTTCTAATTGTATTTGGGTATATGTCACAATAAAAATTATATTTAAAAAAAGGATGAAGTTATGTCTCCAAGAGCAGTATGCACCCACACACCTCCTCAAAGAAATTTGAAGGGACATTGTTTAGAGTTCATCCTGTAATCCTGAAGACTCCTGAGCAGTGGTCCTGTGTCAACCTTGTAATCTTTATCTTATCATATCTCCCTTGCACTACCTGAAATATCATTTGCAAAACTCCCTATCGATTGTAAATCTTCCTTGAGCTCCTTCTTGATCCCTATTTAAAACCCTTAACCCTAGAATCATAGGCAGTATAGAACCCGCCCTATATGCATTTCTTATATTCCAAAAGTAAATCTTTTCCCACAGTCATACATCCCATAATCCTCCTCCTCTTCGAACTGCACTATAATCCTTCTTCCTTTGCATTAGTACACATAGACCATAAGCCTGCTTTCCCGTCATCACTGGCTATACAATCCTTCTTGTCCTACGCCACACATGAACTGCAAACCTTTCCCCCTCCCAACATCACTCCTACTGTTATCCTTATTAAACACACTCTATTCCTTCTCTCCCTGCATTACACAACCTGGAAATCTTTTATCTCTGACACAATGCTATTTTTCCCCTTCTTGCATGAGAGATGCTGCAGTCTGCAATCTTTCTCCAAACTAATACACAGCATAGTAATTTCTCTTCTGTTCATCTTATAGGCCATATACACCATACTTTTTACCAGGTATCATACTTCAATTGTTACACATGCATCATGCTTTCATGTATTACTCTAAACAGAAAATAAAAATTTTAAAAAGCAAAATCTGGAATGAGATCTAAATATTAACATCCAAATTCTGTTTATCCTGTTTATGCTTCATAAACTGGAGCAGCGAGGTATGTTTATCATTAGAACTCCCCTGGCAGCATTAAGTGAGGAAGGTCCATGGTACTTAAGTCAAAATGCCATGACATCTGTTCAAACTTTTGCAGCTGGCGCATATCACAGACACAGAGCAGAGCTACACATTAAGTGGCAGAGTTTGAACCTCCCTCCTTTGAGTATAATAATGATGGCACTATTCTAGGCTGGAAAAAAAGCCAAACGACAAGGGAACAAAGGGTAAAAGAAGTCCTTTATTCAGAAAACGTCCCGACACGGCCATGTTTCGGCATGGCTGCCTTCCTCAGGGGACTTGAATACAAGCTTCTTAGAGACTTGTTAGTATCTTACACCGAAAATGGAATTGAATTCATGGTTACCATCACCTGCTTCTCAGTGCTCCACGGACAATGACAGGCAGCTACAGCTTTTGTTATGGTAATGGCCACACTGCAATCTTTCCTCTGCTGTGGCATATTGCTATAACAACAACTGTTCAAGAGCCTGACTGAGTTAGCCGGGGATCTGTAGGGTGAGCGGCACTTCAGAATCGGGGCCCGGCCTGCACGTACGGCCAGTAGCCCGATTCTGAAGATGCCCCCGAAGGATCAGAATCTGGTCTACCGCTGTACGCCCCAATTCTGAGGGGTTGTACAGGGGCTGGACGTCCAGAAGGGGATTGGCCTCTATGTAAAATACTTTTTCTGCCAGATCTAGGCACTTAGGTTTGCAAATGAAATGAGCTTAAATCCAGTCTTCTATAAAGGTCATTCCAGTTGTCTGCACTACTTGAGTCTCAATAGCTCCCACTTGTGCCAGCACCCCAAAATAGTTTTCTTGCTTAGCCAGCTTAGTTACGGTTTATTTCATAAATTCTGAAGTCTTAGAAACAAAATTAGACCAAATAGCTTCAATCCTCACCACTGCTTCCCAGATATTCTCAAGAGCTATCTTCTTAGTTTCAGGTAGTACTTGTCCTCCAGCCCCTAAACTTGGGGACTCATCTGATTGGCTCACAATTAGTGAGATCATCAGTAATGTCCTTGCATGAGCAGGACTCCCATCTTCTTAGCAGTTCCATATTCTGTCCTCCATCTTTCAAGGATGGGAATGGCAGCTGTCTTGGATGTATGGGCCTTTCCCTGCATTTCCCATATTTTGGTGAAGGTTTCAAAACTCCAAAAAAAATCTTTCCTCAGTCAATTCAGGTTCTGTGCCACTAGGCCCCATGTTGGACATCATCTGCAATGGGTCCTTCATCTCGGGGCAGTCCATATCCCAAGGGTCTGCAAACAGTTTATTCATTTATCACTAGTTCTCTCACTCTTGTTCAGCCAGCAAACGCTCTTTTCCAAGGTAGACGAGTTCTCCATGGGAGAACGGAGTTCTCCCTTTAAGGTGCAGGTGCACTTTCTCTCTGAAGGCAGTACGGTATATGGCAACAGTTGCTGTAACACCTCTGGTATTTATGTTTATGATCCCATTTGTTTCTATATATGTACCTGTTTCCATGGGCAGTGCTGTTCCCTGTGTAGGGGCACCTATTCTCTCATTTAACAAAACAGCAGCCTCTTCCCTCCTCCATGGGATCCTTTTTCCACATGCAGTCCTTGGCAATGATGGTTATCCCACCAAACACTTCCGCAGTCAAGCTCCAATCCAGGTTTCTCTTCTGCTCTAGCCTCATGATAAGCCTTCTCCACATTTACTCGTGAACACCAAGGCAGAGGGGTGGTCAAAACCTCTGGCATGTGCATGCACTTCACATGCAGACAAATATAACATCAAGGGAATAAGTATGCTGGATAGAAAAGATAAATATAGGCCTTAAGGCTAGGCCTCTAAACCAACACACATACAGTGTTACAAGCAACTCAAGAAACCACTTCCAATACTCCAGGATCCCAAGAGTTATACATGGGCAGGCAGGACCAAAGCAGCCCTCTTACAAAGGGGATGTTACAGTAGGATGGTATGCACATACCAACTAAACTAAGATGGTATGGCCCTGAACACAGGAACATACTGGACTAGTGAGGGTCCTGAAAGGATCCTTACATTAGAATATATATTAAAGTAGGAGGTTTAATCAGATTAATTTACTGATATTTAGGTTTTATACTTTATTCTAATTTCCATCTTTGAAAAACAGCAGAAGACTGAAACACTAAAACAAGACAGATATCTGACAGTTCAACTTATCTGCTGTCTATTAAAGTCAACTCTTAAAATTAATCACAAACTAATTCAGAAAGATAATTGCCACTAATTTCTGTTGTGGCAAGAGGTTATTCCCTGTATATTTGCTATCCATAGTTCTCCCCCTCCCCCCCTTTTTTTTGTGATTCCCTCAATCACCATTTTCTAATAACAGATCATTTCTTTGTGTCTAACTTTAATCTGGTCCTGCTTGACAACGACCATCCTTTTCACTGAAGGGTAAGACCACTTAAGGAAAGGCCAATAAGCCCTTGCACTGTTCAGCTGGCTAGGGTGATTTGTCACCTTTCGCAGTGGTGGTCACACCAATGGATTTATCTCAAGGTAAATGGAGATGCTGAGACCTGGGACCTGGTGCTTTGATTAAGGCCCCCTTTTTGTTGTGTTGATAGATGTTGCTTGTGTTTATCTATTTGAAATGCCACTAAATCTGTGAATACAATAGGAAAAGAGAGTACTTTCCAGCTGAAAACATATTAGTGATTTATGTTGTACTAAGAAACACAATAAAGAGACAGGAGCTATGAAAAGCTATTTTCGTAGGAAGCAGCACTCCTTAAAAATACTTACAGACCCTGCCTCAGTATCAGCCTGTGTGCATGCCTAAGCAGTTTTTAAAATCTCTGCAGTCTAATAGCATGCATGGGACATGCATGCAAAAATCCACCAACAGGTTCAAGAGCAACTATTTGGGGTTACAGCTTACTGTAATAGAATATTTTGCACAGTGATACTGTTCTGAAAAAGCATACTAATTCATTGCCTTGTGGGGCTGGAGAGTTTATATGGACTTCACATACCCTAAAACACATTGAATTCCACTGACCGTTGTTTCCAGCATTTACTCACAACATTTGACTAGAACTAACTGGTAAGGCAACACAAAAAGATTATAATGCATTGATATAACTTATAACATGAATCAATGTCATTGAGACGCACCCATTTAAATGGATAGGGTCAAATGAGAGTGCTGTATCACCCTGACTTGTGACAGTTACAAATGCACAACCTAGTATGCATAATAGGAGTGTACAAACGAGTACAGATTTGTAAACTTGGTTCATTTCAAGCAGAACTGACCCACAGGAATAAGAAGAAGGCATGCAAGCTGTTGAAAAATGTGATGCTGTAGTTTGCTGTTTAACACAACCATAATGAGGTTTTATCTTCTCAAGGTTGAACTGGGAGCGTGCTGCCGCAACACCACAGAGCAACAAAAGCCCTGCTTGCATGATATACACACGTTTAATTTTCAAAGATGTTATCCCTGGGCTGATTAAATAGGCAAGCCTGGCATGGATCTTTTCAGCACACCTGCACAAATTCATCTTTTTAAAAATTCTCTTGGTATGCTGTGACCCATTGAACAGCCCAGGGGATTCCTCTTGGACATCAGTGAACAGTGGTGAAAGGCTCAGGGCTGTCTAACGTTTGTGCACCTGGAGTGTTAAAACTGGGTCAGTACGTTATGAACCAAAAGGGTGATGCTCTGTGTGCGGCTTGGCAGGATCCTGACAGTCGAGGAAAGCGCTTAAATCTGGACACCACCTGCACCTCATTTGCTTCGCAGAAGCTCCATGACCCGACTGCCGATGGCTGAGCCTTCCCTCTCGTCCTTACGATTATGACATGTTATTAATTGCCTCCATTAGCTGCAACAGCCTGCCTGAGATCTCTGCTGCTCTCTGGAGGTGAGCAACTATATGCATCTGAATGCAGAGAGAGGAGCTGAGAGGCAGAAGGGGCAAACAGCCCAACGATCTGCCCAAAAGGGATTCAGGGATTGTGAATAATTTATTAGAAAACATTTTTCTTTGTCCTTCCCACAGACACACAAATTCTCTCTGAGCACTCTTTACCAGCCTTGCAGATAATGTACTTACACATCTCAGAACTCGCTAAATGGTCTAAAGAGGCCATAGGGTTCACCCTTGGAACACTGCTGTTTCAGAGGGCCCAGCATAGGCTAAATAGTTTCATTATTCCGGCCTTTCTTGTGGAATTTTATGTAACTACCTAAGAATGCAGTTGGGAAAGTGTAATGACCAGTGGCATGGAAAACCTTTTTTTTCAAACAGGCAAGAATTGAGTTTGTTATTTTCCAAACATATTCAGCTCTTCAGAGATTTTAATAACAAGGCCAAAATTAGAAGCTGCCCAATTAAACAACCCTTTGTGCAGTCTGTTTGATGAAAGTCATATTGCAAGAAAAAATGTCTAAACTTTAAGGAGATACAATCAATGGAGTCTATGAAGCTGCACGGTTAAGAGGAGACTGGCTGTTTGTGAAATCATTGCATATGTAAAAAGATCGATTTAAGTGCCAGTATATTTGGAAGCAAGGCCATACCAAGCCATAAATGTGCCCCGTGCGACTTGCACATCTGGCGCCCCCCCCCCCCCCCATCACATTTGCCCCATACCCGGCATCTCCTCATCTTACCCCACACTCCCATGTCCAGCTGGCTCGCCCCACGCTGCCTGCTCTTGCCCTGCCACCGCTCTTTGTGTTCCCTCGGCAGTGTTGGTGTCAGCTGCAGCAGAGCGGACCTGATCTCAAATTGAAAAAAAACCCATGAGCGTCTTTCCAACTCTGCGCTTGCACACAGGTCTGATCCCTCCTTCCTTTAAGTCGCAGATTGCTAATATTACTGCTGCCTGGTTAGCACTTGTCGCCACCCCTGCTCTGCACCGGAACGCCCCCAGCATGCCCTAATGCTAACCAGATAGCATTGGGGCGCAGAGGGGACTCGGAAGGGGATATTCAACGGCACTAACCATGTAAGTGCCATTGAACATCCCCATCTAAGGCATTTACACGGTTTACAGGGTTGCAAACCATGTAAATGCCTTTTGAAAATCGGGCCCTTGATGTCCAGAGAGGTGTGCTGACTGCCTGGTGCCAAAATCTGAGATGTTAAGGAGAATTTGCTGAGACTCATCAAGTCTACTGATTATCATCCAGTGTTGCTCATCCATGTTGGCGCAAATGATACTGCTAGGTATCCCTCCAAACATATCAAGAGTGACTTCATGGCTCTTGGACAGAGGGTGAAGCAGATAGGGTGCACAGGTGGTGTTCTCTTCAATCCTCCCTGTTGAGGGTCATGGTCGAGGCAGAGAAGCTCACATCCTGGAGATGAATGCATGGCTGCGTGGATGGTGTCATCAAAAGTATTTTGGTTTCCTTGACATGGGATGATTTTCCAAGGGTTGCAGAGCAGATATGGTATCCACCTATCCAGGAAGGGTTAGTGTCTTCCTCAGCAGACTGACTTATCTACTGAAGAGGGCTTTAAATTAGATTCATTGGGGTTGAGTGAAGAAAGACCCCAGGTAAATAAAAGCCCTCAGGTAAGCATAACATTAAATACCTCTGTAGAAATGGGTAAAAGGGGCAACATCTGGAAAGCAGTGTGCATAAATGCCCGTAGAATGGGAAATAAGATCCTGGATGTTGAGGCCTTAATGGAAGAGGCTGACTTGGATTTAGTGGAGATTACAGAGACATGGTTCATGGACAACCATGACTGGGATGTAATTATACTAGGCTATATTTTATTCAGGAAGGACAAGGTAGGAAAAAGGGAAGGAGGAGTGCCACTATATGTAAAAAATAATATTAAAGCTACAGAATTATAGGGCTTAAAAGGGAGTGAGGGTGCACTGTGGGTTAAACTAGAAAAAGTGGACAGAGATTTAATAAAAGACATATAAGAACATAAGAAATGCCATAGTAGGTCAGACCAAGGTCCATCAAGCCCAGTATCCTGTTTCCAAAAGTGGCCAATACAGGACACAAGTACCTGGCAGGTTCCCAAAAAAGTAGACAAGTTCCACAATGCCATGAGAGGAGAAGTGCTACTGATAGGTGATTTCAATATGCTGGATGTTAATTGGCACATCCCTGCTGTGGCGTCAACGAGAAGTAAGGAGATCCTGGATTCTCTATAGGAAGGACTATTCCAGTAACTGATAACAGAACCTACACATGAAGGGACCAGACTGGATCTGGTACTTACCAATGGGGAAAGTATTTCTTATGTTATAGTGGGAGATTATCTCACATCCAGTGATCACCAGATGTTGTGGTTCAATATTAGGACTAGAGCTGATAAAATTCATTCGAAAGTGAGGATCTTAGACTTTAGCAAAACTAACTTTGCCAAGATGGGACAATACCTCAAGGAGTCATTAGGAAAATGGGAAAAGCAGGGGATGTAGAAAAGCAATGGGAAAAACTAAAAGGGCACATTTTAAAGACAAGGTAAATAAATGTAAAAGGAAAAGGAGGTCACTATGGTTCTCAAAAGAAGTAGCTGAAAAGGTACAAAAAAAGAGGGTGGCCTTCATAAAATACAAGAGATCATAGAAAGAAGAAGACAAGCATCAATATTTGGAAAAACTTAGAGTAGCTAGGAAAGTAGTCAGGAAAGCAAAGATACAAAAAGAAGACGTAATAGCATGTGCAATAAAATGTGGGATAAGGCATTTTTCAGATATGTTAGCGAGTGGAGGAAGTGCAAAAGTGGTATAGTCAAACTCAAGGGTGAAGAGGAGGAATATGTAAAAGCTGATAAGGATAAAGCGGAATTGCTTAACAAATATTTTTTTTCTGTGTTCACAGATGAAGGGCTTGGAGCAGAACCTCAGAAAATGCCCACAAATAGGAACAGAAGTGAAGGAAACCTTGAATGATTTTCTGAAGACTATGTTTGTGAGGAACTAGCTAAACTAAAAGTAGACAAAGAGATGGGTCTGGATGGGATACATCCAACAGTATTAGGGAACTTGGGGAAGTTCTAGCCGCTCCACTGTCTGACCTTTTCAATGCTTCTTTAGAGTCAGGAGCGGTCACAGAGGACTGGAGAAAGGCATATGTGATCCTTTTACACAAACGCGCAAGTAAGAATGAGGTTGGGAACTACAGGCAGTTAGTCTGACCTCTGTCGTGAGTAAATTAATGGAAATGCTGCTAAAACTGTGGATTGTGAGATTTCTGGAGTACAATTGACTGCAGAATCTGAGGCAGCATGAGATTATTAGAGGCAGGTCTTGTCAGACAAATCTGATTGATTTCTTTGACTGGGTAACCAGAGAGTTGGACCAAGGGAGGGCCCTAGATGTGGTGTACCTAGATTTCAGTAAAGCCTTTGACACCATTCAGCCCAGGCAACTTATAAATATATGAAGCACCCTAGGGATGGACCCTAAAGTGACTGACTGGGTTAGAAATTGGTTGAGTGGAAGGTGACAAAGTGTACAGGTAAATGGAACTCACTCTGAGGAAAAGGATGTTACCAGTGGTGAGCCACAGAGATCTGTCCTTGGTCCAATTCTTTTTAACATTTTTGTTAGTGATATTGCAGAAGGGCTGTCAGTGAAGGTTTGCCTCTTTGCAGATGATACCAAAATCTGCAATAGAGTAGATACCCACAAAGGAGTAGATAATATGAGAAGGGATCTAGCTAAGCTTGAAGAATGGTTGATTTAGCAGCTGAGATTTAACACTATAAAATGCAGGGTCATGAATGCAGGGTCATAAAATGCAGGGTCATGAATTTGTGCTGCAAAAACCAAGGGAGTGGTACAGTATAAAGGGTAAAGTTCTTCTATCCACAAAAGAAGAGCGGGACCTGGGCGTGATTTTTTCTGATGATCTTAAGGTAGCTAAACAGGTAAAAAAGGTGTCGGCAAAAGCCATATGGATGTTTGGATGCATAGGGAGAGGAATGGACAGCAGAAAAAAGGAGGTGATGGTGTCTCTGCATAAGTCTTTAGTGACACCTCATTTGGAGTATTGTGTGCAAATCTGGAGACCGCACTTTCAGAAGGATATAAACAAGATAGAGCCAGTACAGAGAGTGGCTACCAAAATGGTCAGTAGTTTTCGATATAAACCATATGATGACAGGCGTAAATATCTCAACACGTATACTTTAGAGAAAAGGCAGGATAGAGGAGATATGATAGAGATGTTTAAATAACTCCATGGCATAAATGCACAGGAGGAGAGTCTCTTTCAACTGAAGACAAGCTCTGCTATGAGAGGACATAGGATGAGGGTGAAAGAGGATAGACTCAGGAGTAATATGCAGAAATACTTTTTTACGGAAAGAGTAGTAGATGCGTGGAATAGTCTCCCAGTGGATGTAGTAGAGACAAGGACAGTATCTGAATTCAAGAAAACACGGGGCAAACACAGGAGATCTCTAAAGGTAAAACAGAGACTATCATAGTTGATATGGAAGGGCAGACTAGATAAGCCACATGGTCTTTTTCTGCCATCATGTTTCTATGTAAATGGAAAGCTGCAGGATATTGTGCCAGTGTAAGAGATCACCTCTGACTGGTGGGACAGTATAAAATATCCTCTGGTTGATATTCAAAAGCACTTATGCGATTGGCAGAGGCACCAACTGTGTAACTGCTTTGCTCTAAAATTTGGGTCTCTGAAAAATATATAACTCTGAAAGGTTCCATTTTGAACCAGGCCACTGATGGGGCAGAAGTGACCGAGGATCACTCTTGCCCCCTCTCCTACCTAACACTAGGAGAACCCCCAATAGGTACCATGAGATCAGGGAGTGGGATTGTTCATTTTGGGGGTTCTTATTGGAAACAAGGATTGGGGTTGATTCCTGAGGATCACCAGATGGTCAGCATTGACATTTGGCTGATGGTGCATTAGTCTCATTTAAACATCACTCGACATGGCCATGTTTTGGCATAGTGCCTGCATCAGGAGTACATGAGAATTACAAATAATATTCAGCGTTTGTATATAACATTCATAATGACACAAGCAAATATATTTATTTCTTGGGGTATAAATACTTGACTCTAACAAAAGATAAAATTCTATCTGAAGAGACCCTTTGCATAGCAATGCACAACTCTGCCGCCTAGTTATCAGGCCAGCCCCTGATAGAGATGTTTAATAGGTTTTATTGAACTAGGAATGACTCCAAGGCTGCTGGTGTCCAAGACTATTTGTTTCCAAATGTGCTCCTTTAGTGCCAGGGAATTTTTTTATCATTGGATTTATCATTGATATTGTATATCGCTGTTAGCAGTCTTTTACTTTATTTTTATCATTTCCATAACACAAGAAAAACAGGCAAATAAATCTTCAAGATAATAGTACAACAAACCAAAATACACAGCTAAAAGAAATATACATTTACATCATTAGTCCACATCAAAGGAGGAAGAAAGGCAGAATACCCCTAAAAAAAACCTTCCTGGAGCCCTAATACCTCTAAATCAAATTAAATAACTTCCATTAACCACAGATTACCTATATAAAAAGGAAATAGCTGACTACAGAAAGTCCTCTAATTGAATAGGATCAAAAAATACATATTTTACTCCTAGAAAAATAATCACACATTTTTCACAGAAATATTTGATAGAAGGATGCTCCAGTGGATAAAACTTTACCTCTTAGTTGAAGAAATTGCTTCCTCCGAACCTGTGTAGTCCTAGCTACATCTGGGAATAAGTTTAGCTTTTGATCACAAAAAGGAATATCCTTCTTTTGAAAAAATAATTTCAGCATTCTCAATTTATCATCCTCCCTCACAAACGTTACAGGGAGAATAGACCTGGTGGAGATCTCATCATGAGATCATTCTAAAAGAGCTCATCTCCACCCTCAACTTGATCCACCCCATGTTCTGTCTCATCTGTAGCCACCGAAGTAGATGGAACATAGTGAAGTTTGGATATTAATATTTCCTCTACATCTAGGATATCCAACACCTCCTTAAAATACTTCTGAAGAAGTATCATAGGAGATAAGTGAGTTCTAGGAAAATTCAGAAAATGATAATTTCTTGCTCTTATAAGATTTTCCAACAACTCATCCTGTCAAAGTAACAACGGGGAATCTTTAATATGAGATGCCTCTTCAAGCTGAAATGATGACAACTTAGGGTCCAATATTGAATTGAGCAGGCTGTGCACCGCTACAGCGCATAGCCCTGCCTGCCGACCCTTAACCTAGATATTCAATGTCGTGGTGATATCTACGGTCACCGCACATGACCCAGAGCCACCGAAGCTAACTGGGTAGTGGTGATATTGCACTGCTACCCAGTTAGCTTCTGTGGGTAAAACAAGGTCAACTTTTGCTATGCCTAGTTTTACCCACCGATCGCTAACCAGGTAGCAGTGTAATATCACCGCTCCCTGGTTAGCGACAGTCTCCGCCTACGCTCTGCCCCAGAATGCCCCCAACACTCACCAATGTTAATCGCATAGCATCAGGCATGTAGTGGGGTTAGAAGGAGATATTCAATGGCACTAACCGTTTAAGTGCTGTTACATAGTAACATAGTACATGACGGCAGATAAAGACCAGTATGGTCCATCTAGTCTGCCCGGCAAGACAGCAATAGTGCAGGTTATCCCTCCCCATGCCTTTGTTTAGGGGTATACCCACTGCTCCATGCAGGTCACCCCTATTTGTTCAGATATAAGAGATAGTTAAGTTTATTTTGTTTTTATCCTGTTGCTATAAAGGGATCCACTGTGTCTGTCCCATGCCATTTTGAATTCTGTCACTGTGTTTGACCCCCACCACTTCCATCAGGAGGGCATTCCAAGCATCTACCACCCTTTCAGTGAAAAAGTATTTCCTCACATTGCCTTTCAGTTTACCCCCTTGCAGCTTCATGTTATGGCCTCTAGTTTTACAGCTGCCCCGTCTTTGGAAGAGGTTTGTTTGTTCATTAATACTCTTTAAGTATTTAAAGGTCTGAATTATATCTCCTCTATCCCTCCTTTCCTCCAGAGTGTACATATTTAGGTCTTCAAATCTCTTCTCATAAGTCTTCTGACGCAGGCTCCAAATCATTTTGGTCGCCTTCCTCTGAACTGCTTCCAGCCTTTTTATATCCTTTGCGAGATATGATCTCCAAAACTGAACAGAATATTCCAAGTGAGGCCTCACCAGTGACTTGTACAGTGGCATTAATACCTCTTCCTTTCTACTGGTAATTCCTCTTTGTATGCAGCCCAGCATCCTTCTGGCTTTTGCCACCACTTTGTTACACTGTTTCGCCACCTTGAGATCCTCAGAAACAATCACTCCGAGGTCCTTCTCCTGGTCCGTGCACACCAACCTCTCGCCCCCCTAACGCATACAATTCCCTTGGATTTCTGCTTCCCAAGTGCATGACACTGCACTTCTTCACATTCAATTTTAACTGTCAAGTATTAGACCATTCTTCCAGCTTTTGTACATCTTTCCTCATGTTATCTACTCCCTCGGGGGAGTCCACTCTATTGCAAATGTTCATGTCATCTGCAAAAAAAACAGACTTTTCCATTCAGTCCTTCAGCAATATCACTCACAAATACATTGAACAGTACCGGTCCCAGGAGCGAACTCTGGGTAACCCTGCTAATCACCTTCCTTTCATCCAAGCGAGTTCCGTTTACCGTCACTTTCTGTCGTCTGTCAGTCAACCAATTTCCGATCCAGTTGACCACCTTGGGACCCATCCCCAATCTGTTGAGTTTATTGAATATCCTGATTTAAGGCACTTACCAATTTACTGGGCTGTAAACCTTGTAAATGCCTTTCGAATTTCAGGCCCTTAGTATCTAAGGCAGACAAATGTGTCTCCGTCTTATTGATCTTTAAATCATTTTCTAGAAACTTGAATAAAGAATCTGGTGGAAAGACAGAAACTTGCTTTAAAACCCCCTGTAATGTATTATTAGTAAGAAAGTCAATATTCCAAATATCTTTAAGAAAACATCTTTTTCTAATGATGGTACTACTACTACTACTAATCACATGTAGAGTGCTACAAGACATATGCAGCCCTGTACATATAGATGTAAGACACAATCTCTGCTCATCAGAGCTTAGAATCTAATCAAGACAAAAAAAAATGCAAAACTGGGGACTAGAATGTGGTAAGATACATATAAGTAGTGGACAAGAGAGTGAGGAGCATCAAGATCCAAAGCAGCCTCAAAGAGATGGCTTTTTAGCCTGGATTTGAATAAGGCTAGAGAAGGAGCCCGACACACTGGCTCAGTTAATTTGTTCTAGGCATATTGAGCAGGAAGGTGGAATGAACGAAGTCTAGAGTTGGCAGTGGCAGGGAAGGGCACAGATAAAAGGGATCTGTCAGAGGAGTGGAGTTCCCAAGGAAGAGTGTAGAGTGAGATAAGAGAGGAAAGGTGGTGAGGAGTCACAGAATGAATGCACTTGTAGGTAAGTAGGAGAAGTTTGAACTGGATGTGGAAATGGATAGAGAGCCAATGAAGTGACAAGAAGAGGGGTGACACTTGCCCTACAGAATCAAGGGCAGGTAAAGAAATAGCTCTAGGCATAGGAGATACTTTAGAAAGAGGAGCACCGTCTTATGCAGGAGTCAAGTTTAAGGAATTCATGGGCGTGGCATGAGATAAACCATTATCTCAAGAACCCCAGTCCCACTCCCCTCAATCCAATCTGGTGGTTTTTGGGGCGTTCTAAAGATAAAGAGGCAGCAGAGAGAGAAAGTGGACTGTCTATAGCTTGCACAGTATCTTCCAAAATGTTCACATGTGCAAGATGCTTGTCCATAGGACCAGATATAACACTAACCTTAATAGCTGAGTCTGTGTTCTTGTTCTTACTTTTACCATTTCCATCTGGCATGGTCTTCTCAGTGCACTGACCAGATAGTACCAGGATGTCTTGACCCTCAAGGGCACTGAAGGTGCATCAAAGGGGCGTGCTCCCCTTTGTTCAGGCCCCTTCAGTCACGCGTCCCTGGTTGCGCCTCCAGGAAACTTAGGGCCCGATATTAGAGACACTGAGCAGCGGCTAGGTGGGCAAAAATAGAAGATAACTGTGTAAGGACCCCCTATGCGGGCAAAGCCAATCCTGAGTGGCACGCATATGCCCGAATATCCTCGCAACATGCAGGAATGTAACCGCATAAATGCGAGGGCATAACAGGGCAAGTCCAGGGCGTGGCCACGAGAAACGCACAGAACGCCGATATTTGAAAATGAAACATGGGTGCATAAGAAGGCCCAAACCACATAATGCTATTCCAGTGTTTTGCATGGTTACGGAAACCCATGAATATTCATGTCGGATATGCAGGCAAATGAAAATGACACCAGAAACCAGGCAAATGGTGAAAAATGTGGGCAGGAGGATGCGGTGGCAACCCATGCAGCATCTGATAATCACATCGCCAGCGATGGCAGGATTCCGTTGCTAGCAGACACCTCACGTGTACCAACCAAGGGTCAACTATCTGCAGCTGATGGCAGAGGAGGTGTTTCAGCACTACTGCCTTGATGCTGCCACCATCACAGCCTCTGTGCCATGCTGAGACATGACCTGTAACCCTCAACACTGCAAGCCTATGCCATGCCTGTAGCCCTCAAGGTGACCACCACCCTTGCCTTCTATGAAACCGGAAGTTTCAAGCTTGTTGTGGGAGCCATCTCAGGTATCACACACTCAGCAACATCACATTGCATAGCAGCGGTCACCACAGCCCTCCTCAGGCAGCTCCATGAGTATGTATCCATCCCTGCCATGCCACAGGTCAGACAGGAAACCATGCAAACTTTCCATGGGATTGCGTCCTTTCCATTGGTGTTAGGTGTGATTGACTGCACCCATGTTGCACTGAGGCCACCCCACTGTGAAGAGAGGGTATACCAAAACCACTGTGAAGAGAGAGTAAACCAATACCATAATAAACCAATAAGTGTTATATCCCTCCCTCCCTCCCCTGGGAAAATCACAGCTTTATAGGTACTTGCACAACTTAAAAGACAGGAGGTGCTCTCAGGTGAAGCTCATTACCCAAATCAGTCATACACCAAGGACCTGAGATTAATTAAGCTTCAGGTGAACAAGGTATATTAAACTTCTTAGGTACAGTTTTAGTGGTATAAATATCCATTGCACCCTTTAGTACATATAGAACTTAAAGATCTAAACACAAACTTAAAACTAAGATGCAGACAGCAGTCCAGCAGCGGGATGTGGGCTTTCCAGTCTTTTGCATTGAGTGTCACATGTATGATTTTCTCCCAGCTGGTGAGAGGTCTTACGTGTGCACTAGGTGCAAGGAGCTCTCTGCTTTCAGGGAACGAGTCCGTTCTCTAGAGGCTAGAGTAGCAGACTTGGAAAACATAAGACAGACAGAGAGGTACATAGACGAGACCTACAGGGATATAGTCCTGAAGTCCCACCTCCAGTTTGGCAGCATCCCTGTTGCCATGGAGGAGAGAGGTCACGTGACAGGAGAGCATCACCCTGGTGTGGCAGGAAGTGATCCTGTAACTAGGACCTGTCCTCCAGGTGATGTAAACCCCTCTCGCACCGAGGAGGTTTCTCCAGGGCCAAGTGCCATGCGGGAAGGGTTAGGACAGCAGTTATAGTTGGTGATTCGATCATTAGGCATGTAGATAGCTGGGTGGCTGGTGGACGTGAGGATCGCCTGGTAACATGCCTGCCTGGTGCGAAGGTAGCGGACCTCACACGCCACCTAGATAAGGTCTTAGATAGTGCTGGGGAGGAGTCTGCTGTCTTGGTACATGTTGGTACCAATGACATAGGAAAATGTGGTAGGGAGGTTCTGGAAGCTAAATTTAGGCTTTTAGGTAGGAAGTTGAAATCCAGAACTTCCAGGGTAGCGTTCTCCGAAATGCTTCCCGTTCCACGCGCAGGACCCAATAGGCAGGCAGAGCTCCGGAGTCTCAATGCGTGGATGAGACAATGGTGCAGAGATGAGGGGTTCGGATTTGTTAGGAACTGGGGAACATTCTGGGGAAAGGAGGGGCTCTTCCGAAGGGATGGGCTTCACCTTAACCGGGATGGAACCAGGCTGCTGGCATTAACCTTTAAAAAGGAGATAGAGCAGCTTTTAAACTAGATAATAGGGGAAAGCCGACAGTCGCCCAAGAGCGCATGGTTCGGAAGAATGTATCCTTGAAGGATACTACAAAAAGCAGAGAGGTTCCAAAAAGAGTAAAGTAGCCCAAATGCCCTCGAGTATGGAGCAGACAGAACTTAAAGATCCCAAATTACCCATGTCTACCAATAGCCAAATTAATATGAATAAAATACAGTCTCTAAAATGCTTGTATGCAAATGCTAGAAGTCTACAAAACAAGATGGGAGAGTTAGAATATATAGCACTAACGAGAGGTTAGATATGATTGGAATATCAGAGACATGGTGGAAGGAGGACAACCAGTGGGACACTGTGATACCTGGGTACAAACTATATCGAAATGATAGAGCTGATCAAATTGGTGGAGGGGTTGCGCTCTATGTTAGAGAGGGCATTGAGTCAGAAAGGATTAAAGTTTTGCAAGAAACAAAATTTGCTGTAGAATCTCTATGGATTGAAATTCCATGTAAAAAGGGGAAGGCGATGGCAGTGGGGGTGTACTATCGTCCGCCTGGCCAGAATGAACAAATGGATGATGAAATGCTCAAAGAAATCAAGGAAGCTAGCAAAAGTTACAGTGCAGTAATAATAATGGGTGATTTCAATTACCCCGGCATCGACTGGGTCAGTGTCACAACAGGACATGCTAGGGAGATAAAGTTCCTAGATGAAATAAATGACTGCTTCTTGGAACAGCTGGTTCATGAACCGACCAGAGGGGAAGCAATATTAGACCTAGTCCTTAGTGGAACACCAGATGTAGTGCAAGAGATAAGGGTGTTGGGGCCACTTGGCAATAGTGATCATAGCATGATCGCCTTTGATTTAATTAGTGGAGGAGGGATAGTAAGGAAATCCACAGTACTACCCTTTAACTTTCGAAAGGGAGACTATGATAGAATGAGGAAAACAGTTAAGAAAAAACTAAAAGGAGCAGTTGCAAAGGTTAAAGACGTACATCAAGCTTGGGTGTTGTTGAAAAATACTATCTTGGAAGCCCAGACCAGCTGTATTCCACGCTTTAAGAAAAGTGGAAGGAAGTCCAAAAAATTGCCAGCATGGTTTAAAGCTGAGGTCAGAGAGGCTGTTGTTGCCAAAAAAGCATCTTTCAAGAAATGGAAAAAAGAGCCAAATGATGAAACCTGGAAACAGCACAAGCACTGGCAAGTCAAATGCAAGGCATTGATAAGGCAGGCAAAGAGAGAATTTGAGAAGAAGCTTGCTGCGGAAGCAAAAACGCGAAATAAAGACCTTTTCAAGTACATTCGTAGCAAAAAACCCGTGAGAGAGTCAGTTGGTCCATTAGATGATAAAGGGGTTAAAGGAGCACTAAGAGGCGACAAGGCGATAGCGGAGAGACTGAATGAATTCTTTGCTTCGGTCTTTACTGAGGAAGATGTAGGGATGTTACCCACGACTGAAGTGGTATTTAAAGGTGTGGAAGAATTGAAGGAAATATCGATACATCGGGAAGATGTCCTACAACTATTAGATAAACTGAAGAGTAGCAAATCACCTGGGCCGGATGGTATACATCCAAGGGTGTTGAAAGAACTGAAATTTGAGATTGCAGACCTGCTATCAGTAATCTGTGAACTATCATTAAAATCATCTCTAATACCTGAGGATTGGAGGATCGCTAATGTAACACCAATTTTTAAAAAGGGTTCGAGGGGTGATCCGGGAAACTACAGACCGGTGAGCCTGACATCAGTACCGGGAAAAATGGTAGAAACCATCATAAAGAATAAAATTACTCAGCATATAGATAGTCATGACCTAATGGGAGACAGCCAACATGGCTTTAGACAAGGAAGATCTTGTCTTACTAATCTGTTATGTTTTTTTGAAGGAGTGAATAAACAGGTGGACAAAGGTGAGTCGGTTGATATTGTGTATCTGGACTTTCAGAAAGCCTTTGACAAGGTCCCTCATGAGAGACTTTTGGCAAAACTAAAGAGTCATGGGATAGGAGGCAGTGTACTACTGTGGATCAGGAACTGGTTAAAAGATAGAAAGCAGAGGGTAGGGCTAAATGGCCAATTTTCCCAATGGAGAAAGGTGAATAGTGGTGTACCCCAGGGATCTGTGCTGGGTCCGCTGCTTTTTGACATATTCATAAATGACCTGGAAAGTGGAATAACGAGTGAGGTTATCAAATTTGCTGATGACACAAAACTATTTAAAGTTGTTAAAACCCAGGAGGATTGTGGAAAATTGCAAGAGGATCTTGATAAATTGGAAGACTGGGCATCAAAATGGCAGATGAAATTTAATGTGGAGAAGTGCAAGGTTATGCACCTAGGGAAGAACAACCCAAACTATGGTTACACGATGCAAGGTTCCACATTAGGAACCACCACCCAAGAAAAAGATTTAGGCGTCCTTGTGGATACCATGTTAAAACCCTCGGCCCAGTGTGCAGCGGCGGCCAAGAGAGCAAATAGAATGCTAGGTATGATAAGGAAAGGAATGGAAAATAAAACAAAAGATATTATAATGCCTCTATATCGTTCCATGGTGAGACCGCACCTTGAATATTGTGTGCAATTCTGGTCGCCATATCTTAAAAAGGATATAGCAATTTTAGAAAAGGTTCAGAGAAGAGCCACCAAAATGGTAAAGGGGATGGAAGGCTACTCCTATGAAGAAAGGCTAAAAAGGTTGGGGCTCTTTAACCTGGAAAAGAGACGGCTGAGGGGAGATATGATAGAAGTCTATAAATTAATGAACGGAGTGGAACGGGTAAACGTAGATCGATTGTTTACCTTATCAGAATATAGAAAGACTAGGGGACATGCAATGAAGCTACAGGGTAAACTATTTAAGACTAATAAAAGAAAATATTTTTTCACTCAACGTGTAATCAAACTCTGGAATTTGTTACCGGAGGATGTAGTAAAGGCTGTTAGTGTAGCTGGGTTTAAAAAAGGTTTGGACAAGTTCCTGGAGGAAAGGTCCATAAACCATTATTAAGAAGGGACCCAGGATATCAATGCTTGAACCAATACAAGCATTGTGGAACCTGTGTCCCTTGGGGAAACTGCTAGGTACGTATGACCTAGATTGGCCACTGTTGGAAACAGAATACTGGGCTTGATGGACCTTGGTCTGACCCAGTATGGCATATCTTATGTTCTTATGTTCTTATGTTCTCAATGAATATGCAATTTGTTGTGGATGCCCACATGCGCGTCACAGACTTCTGCACACAATTCCCAGGGTTCCGCCATGATGCCTACATCCTCACACATTCCACCCTGGGCCAGGCAGCTGCCACCAGATACCTCAGCAATGCCTGGCTACTAGGTGAGTGGAGCTGAACATAAACACTATTTGCAAGCCTGTGTGTGAGAGTGGGACCGCAAGGGCCACCGTCCTCAGCTCTAGAGGGGCATGGAGATGGGGGGAAACGCATGTGAGCCAGACACAGCTGGGGAGATGGTGGAGGGCCATACTGGGCAGCTGTCTGGGGGGCTGAGAGATAAGCACGGGAAAGGGATGACCCATGGGTGGAGGGCAGCAGCATGTGCCAATGGTAGGGTGTGACTAGTGACAGGGTGAAACCGCACGATTGTGGGTGGCACTGTGGACAGAGCAGCAGCACCAGACAGCCCCATCAGAGTGCTAGCTGGCAGGCAGGATGTAGCCCATGTAAATTTGTTTCACTGTTGATTTTTGCACAAACCCCAAACCCTAACAATGGCCCCACATGTATATGACCCCCTCTATTTTCCCCGCATGTGACAGGGGCTACCCATTGAGGACCTGGCTCATGACACCAGTGTGCAATGCGCAGATTGCCCAGGAAGAAAGCTATAACCGTGCACTGGCACACACCAGATCAGTGGTGGAGAGGGCATTTGGCCTCCTGAAGAGCAGGTTCAGGGGCCTGGACAGGAGTGGGGAAGAGCTGCTCTACAGCCCAGAACAGGTCTGCTGCATCATCATGGTGTGCTCTATCCTGCACAATATCGTCATATAGTGGGGGTTGCAACTGCCAAAGGGGGTGGCACCTGATGATGCAGAGCCAGATGGCGAGAGCCCAGTGGATTAGGATCACAGAGGCAGGCATCAGGTCACAGCTGTGACGCTAGCTGCAAGAGACAGACTTATCCAGGAAAACCTCTAGTGTGAGTAAAACCATTTTTTCATAGAACATGCAGTACAAATAGCCAACACCTTCACTGATGTGCCCGCTTTTCAGCCTGTCCTTCCCCCTGGTGGCTCTTCAGTCTTCCTTGCAACACGGGCACTACACTGCACAAGTGTTGCCGCTGAGGCATTGCTTGCTGTTTCCTCCTCCTCCACAAGCTGTGATACATCCCTGGGCAGTGGCCTCTGGAATCTGGATGTCATGTTGTCCCTCTCCGGAAGGTCAGCTGCCTCTGGTGCCTGCCGCACTGCAGCAAGATCACATACTGAGCATAAGAGGGAAGTCATGTAGGCAACTGTTTTCGTGGCAGGTGGTGCATGGCCACCTGGTGCATCTCCTGCAGCTCCCCCAGTCATGCATAATCTGGGTGTGGTCACAAAGGTCCTTGCGCACCCCCTCGAGAGCTGTCAGGATGCCCCTGGTCAGGCTGACCATCTCTGCCCCCTCCTCCAGCATCTGACGTTCAGCAGCATCAGAACTGGTATCAGAATGGTGCTCTGGGATGGCGAAGTCCAGCTCTGGCATATCCTGGGGATGGTCCCATGGCCATGCCCTCCTTGTCTGGGCAGAGGCTGCATCATGCTGCGGGCTGGCCTGTGCTGCAGTTGAAGCATCTTTGGTGGCCTGTTCTAGGACTTCTGGGCACTGCTGTATTGACACACCAGAGGGACTGGTGGCCTCCTCATTGGATCTGGTTGTGAGTCCATCTGAGAGTGAGCAAAAAGACATAGGGTCAGGGCAGGGTGGGCAGGTGCCCAGCAATAGAGGTGGGGGACAGGAGGGCTGAACACATGTGTGGAGAGGAAGTGGGGGAGGCAGGCCCTGTGGCCATGTGGTACTGGAATGCAGATATGCGGAAATTCCCAGGGTGTCCGGAGAGTATCCGGAGATGTGCATGTGAACACCTTGGGTGTAAAGTTGAGAGGCACATGTGACTGATGCTAACTGTACATCCCTACCTTCCCACAGGTGTAACTGGCCCCACCAATGGACCACTGTGCACAAGAGGATACCTAGATGATGGGTACAGCACAAGGTGGCAAGATGGGATAGCAACAGTTGACGATGTGGTGCCACCATCCCTCTGGCCCAACCGCCATGTCTTGTGTGATGTGTGAGCAGGCATGGCACTGGCCCTCGGGGGGTGGAAGTGGCACATTGCTACTGAGGGGAAGCAGAGAAGCTTAAAAGGGGAGTGGTGGGCAGTGCTGGAAGTGGCAGCAGGGTGTGTGCAGGGCAGAGGTAGCACAGGCGATGGGATGAGCAACACACCCAATGACCATGCAGGTAGATCTACCTTTGGAGTGCAATGGCATGGGGAGGCTGTACACGGTGTCCTGGGCCCATTTACTCACTGTTGTGGCTGCAGAGAAGCTATCCTGGCCAGTGAGTCCAGCAACACAGCACTCCTCAATGCTGACCAGCACCTTCTCCTCCAGGTCAGTCAGGGCCTGATGCTTCTCTGTTGGCAGCTTTAGGTTTGTAGCCTGCTTCTCCTTGACCTGCTTCCAGAGCACACATTACTTTTTCTTGATGTCCTCTACCTCTCTATTTTGATGGTGCATAGCATTCACCTGCCTGACAATGTCATGCCATGCACACTGCTGCCTGTGGGCATCCCCAGAGCGAAAGAGATGATAATGCCCTCACAGGATGAGCCCATAGACAGCTCCACCTCTGCAGACAAGAAGTTCTGCTTCCTAGACGTCTTCATGGCTGACATGGCACCTCAGCTTCAACCCATGTATTTATGTTCCGTACACTGATATGATGCGTGTGTGGGCGCTCCATCCATGGATATTGCGCCATTATGCAGGTATGCATCATCATGTCCCACACAACTCGGCCATTCTGGATGTATATGTTGATAACTGCATAGCGCCACAATATTGGGAATAGTGTTGCCCATGCATGGCGCTCTTGGCCGGTTGGTGTTGCTGTTTCAATATTTGGTGGTATCATGCATGTGTGTGATCCTGCCCATGTAGGTTGAATATGCCTGTGCAGGGCAAATAACCATGTGGGGCAGTCAGTGGACCTCAAAGACTCATCTCTGGGCCCAGGCCTGCCCTTTGGAGGATGCCAGGATGTCTGGGGTGTGCACAGCAGATGTCAGGTGCTGGTGCCCCACTTCCTCTGTCTCCCTGAACAGGCTGCTGCCTGTGCCACATCTGGATCACTGCTACCACTCCCCCACTCCCAATGGGGCATGCACAGGTAGCAGCCTCACCCCTGGGGGTCGCATGTGCTATTGTGCTGGCCCTTGGGGGCTGTTCCTGTGGCCTCTGACTGGACTGGCCAACATGGGTGGCAGGCATAACCTCTGGTTCTGACGTCCTGCTGGTGGTATGCATGATCCAAATGAGTGTGGGATGCTGCAGTGGTGGGACTGTGGGCTCTGGCTCCCCCCCCCCCCCCCCACCACCACCACTTCCTCCACCTTCCCATCATCTTGGTACAAACTCTTGCAGGCTTTGCTTTGATTACTGCTTAAGGAAAAAATAGACTTTTACCTATAGAAATATCTTTGATTATTGCCCTCTATTTGGGTTATTATTCTTATTATTGATGTTGATGTCTTTTTTTAAAGGCAATTATTACAGTAATTGTTTAAAACATAGCTATTAAATATTCTGAACTGCTACATGATAATGTAAAATAACCAAGGTAGCAAAAAGTCAAATCTATGGTCAGGAGCAGGAATGACTGACATCACTCTGAGGACTGGACTGTTATTTTCACATACAGGGCCTGATATACTAACGTTTGCCCCCATATACACAGAATGGAGAGAAGTCTTAGGAAATCAGGACCCACATCCCTTTGAGGGCAATTTTCAAAGCGTCATGTGCAGGTAAAAAGTGTTATATATGCATTAATCAGCTTAATGGAAATTGCCTTCTCTCAGTGTATTTAAACATCTGTGCTGTGTTGTGCTGGGCAGACTAGATGGACCATGCTGGAACACCTGCAAGTGGGAAAACTTGCCGTCATCTACTATGTTACTATGTTCCCCATGGTATGCACTTTTTTAGCTGCACAGAGAAGCAGAGTTCCCAAGGATGAGTTTAAGGTGATTGAGGAAAAAAATATGCATAGACCGTGGGCTTGATTTTCAAAGCGAGTTATGTGTTTGCCAGCAGGTGGTGAACCCATAACCTGCTTATCCAGCCATTAAACTCTCTAAATAGCCAGATTTTAACTGTATAGCAAGCAACATTATAGTTCCCACAAAGCTGTGCAGGAATCCTGATCTACTTTCGGTACGGGGAGGTGCTGTAATATCACATCCCCCTAGCAGAAGCAGTATGGGCAGAGGACTCCCATGCAACTTCATGAGAATGTTGATAGCAAAGGGAGTGGCAAAGGTGGAGCCAGCCCTTATCCATTTAGCGGCAATATCAAGTCAACTATGTGATCATCGCTTATGCATACATTCAGTGATGCCACTTAAACGGATAGTACTACTAAGCCAGCCAGACTGCAGAAGCTGCCAATTGCTAACCTTTCCCTCCTTCCTCCACGGGCAGACAGGAGGGGTCCTTGCTGCGATTGTGGTGCTTTTTGGCCTACGGGGATGGGATCGCCACAGGCAATCTGCTGCCTGCCGGGTTGTGATCGCAACCTTCCCCTACTTCTGTTTGCAGGAGATCGGATCCCAGCACACAGAAGTAGGGAGAATGCTGCGATCATGGCAGTGAAGTTTTGGGGGCCAGGGCCCATGTGGCCCACCTCTTTCCAATGTGTATGAGTGCCGTTGCCAGCATTTAACTTTTAACAGTGGTTTCCCCAGCTGAATATCAGGCTCTGTATTTTCAAATAGAGGTGCCCATTCATAGGCATAGTGTGCCTTAAAATGTTTAGTATGGGCTAAATTGATTTAACAAACAATAATCAACTTAGCACAGCTTAATCTGGCAATTAGTGAGCATTAAATCAATTTAGACTGCACAAAAAATTCCTTAATAAAATGAATGTATGAAACTAACTGAAAAGAAAACTCCCAAAAAAGAGAAAACTTTGTGGGACAAAAAATAAAAACTAACCAAATTTTTCATGTTTGGGCGCAGCCCTATTTTCAAAACTTTGAATGTGTTTTTCAAGAAAAACTGCCCACAGAAAAAGTATGTGCAGCCGTATGCACGTATTTTGTACCCATGGAAGGAACATCTCAAAGTGAAAGCACCAGCTTACTTTTACTTTCTGCAACTTAAGCAACTGTAATAAATACTTTCACCTGTTGCAAACTGTTTGAAAAGTGCTGATTGTATGATTCTGTCTTCTCCTACCAGTAGCAATGCAGCCAGAGGATTCCCACACAGCTCTGTGGAAATGTTGCAAATGAAGCAACCACATTTGAGCAAAATAAATGCTAAAATTTACATCCTCAAAGCTTGAGATGGACCTTTTGAAAATGCTGCTTACTAAACTTTCATTACTGGATATCCAAAATGACCCAGCTAAATGATAAAATTATGAGTTTGGAGTCAACTACTGTATAACCCTTCTCCAAAAACTCATTGAAAGTAGATATAACTTCCTGCAAGGCAGCATAAACCACCACCACAACTCGGATATTGTCAGCAAAGACATGGAAATGGAATCCATAGAATTCAATAATAATCATCAAAATTTGAACCAAATAGATATTAAATAAAGATGACAACAGAATCGATCCCTGAGGAACTCCTGATAACATCTCTTCTGAGAGGGATTCTGCCACCTGGACTGCAAAGGTCCTCTTATTCAAAAATGAGCCAAACCAACTAAGGACCATGGGCCTGATATTCCAACCCTTAGGCGGCGGTAAGGTGGTGAAAAGGCAGTGTTACCATTGTGCATATCTGGGTATATGGCATCGTCAGTCAGTCGCTGTCGGACCAATATTCACACAGTGCACATAGTGGTAACCGGATATCCGCAGGGGCATAAAGGAGCATAACGGGACATGATCTCAACATACCCAGTTAGCAAAGATCTTCAGCGGCGCACAGCCCTGAGCCAAATGCCATAAACCATGTATCTTTAGGCCAGGTTTTTGGGCACATTTGGCCTGGGGATACAACAATATACATCACATGGAGCATCCGTGAAAACGGATATCAGCTGTACCAACGGAGAGGAACCACCTGTGCAATGTGGGGCCTGCACATACAGCAGCGGAAGTGGAGATGCCACTGATGCGCCAGGGGACAGAGGCAGCAGCATGATGTGCAGCAGCAACAGCAGCCGTTGACCCAGCGCAAGAGGTGCACGTACTGTTCTCCACGGATATACAGACCAAGGGTAGCATACCTGCAGCTGTTGACGGAGGAGATATACCAATGCTACCGGCTGGACAGTGACACCATAACAGAGATGCGTGGGATGCTGTGCGGGGAGTTGAAGCCAGCCACCTCCTGAAGCCATGCGCTGCCAGTGGCTCTGAAAGTGACTACTGCACTGGGATTCCTGGCCACAGGAAGCTTCCAAAATATGGTGGGTGCCACCATTGGCATCATGCAATCTGCCATATGCCACTGTACTGATGCCTTCACCACTGCCCTGGTGAAAGATGCAAACCTACGTCACCTTCCCCACCATGCCTGAGCAAAGACAGGAGATAATGACATTCTATGATATAGCTGGCTTCCATCTGTTATTGGTATCACTTATTGCATACATGTTGTAATGAGGGCACCAGGTCAGGACAAGAGGGCGTTTTGAAACTGCCACAATTACAACTTTATGATTATACAAGTAGTAGTCAATGCCCACATGTTCATCACTGATGTATGTGCCCGTTTCCTGGACTCCTGCCATGATGCCTTCACCCTGTCACAGTCTGGCCTGGGATAAGCAGCGGCCACAGGACACCTCGGAGGTGCACGGCTGCTTGGTAAGTGGACACAGCTGTGAGCTAATGTGATAGAATTGTGAGTCATATAACTATGCAGGGAGGCACCCCATAATGGGAGACAGTAGAGTGGGCGCATGATATCTGATACACCCCAACACAGGTGCATAGTCAGAAGGGAGAATTGGACTTCCAAAGGCAGACACGCGCTAGTGAGTTCCCCAATACCACCCCCCCCCCCCCCCCACACACACACACACACACTTAGGGAAGGGAATTAGCCTGCATTGGAGTTCGGCAAATAGTGGTGGAAAGGAAGAAAGATGCCAAAACCCCTCAAAATGAAAACAACCAAAACCCTGCGGGATATGTACCCTGCAAATCAGAAGGTAATTGAAAATCGAATGGATATGGCCTGACAGGCCCCGTCGCCATGTTCATCCAAGGCAAGTAATGGAGGGGAGCAGGAGCAAGAGGGGAATGTGATGCTAGCACCAGTGCTACAGGAGATCCACTCCTCCAAAAATGAAATTGCAGACCGAGTACTGACTAAGCTGGAGGAGAGTTTTGTGGCGATTACAGACCAGTTGGAGCAGGCTGAAACACGTATTAGCAGCACAGAAGATCAGCGAAAGGTGACAAACTCTGAAATTGCACTTATGCAAAAACAAATGACCTGGATGGCAGAAACGTTTGAGGCCCACAAGAACCAGGACAGACGGTCCAGTATTTGAATTTTTGGGATAACGGAGGAGGAAGAGAAGGCAGACCCATGCGCATTTATCCATGAGTTTCTGCACATATGTTTTCCAGGCTCAGAGGCACCAGGGGACTATGAAGTGGAGCAAGCTCATCGTGAACTGAGACCCAGGCCAGAGAGCGCAGCTAAACCGCGAGCCTTCATTGCCAAGTTACTCCGGTTCCAGGACCGGGAATATGCTACCAGAGAGGCTCACAAGAAAGGTGCTGTGAGCTATAAAGGCTGGAAGGTAGGAGTGTTCCTGTGATATGTGGAACTATTTTTCGTGGTACTGCGGAGAGAAATATAACTTACATCTGCGGGGGGGGGAGGGAGGGGGAAGCGAAGATTGGAAGTCTAAATTACAAAAAAAAGAAGAGGAATGAGAGAAGAACATTTAAAGTTGGTATATAGTAGGGGGTGTGGGTTAGGGTTAATGTTGTTAAATATGTTTGCTCAGAGATGTGGGACACAAAAGGATAGACAGGCTGATTCAGAACTATGGGTAGTCAAAAGGGATACAAATTGGCTTCTCTGAATATCCGGGGAATTAATCACTCTGCGAAGAGAAGAAGGGTCTTAGACCTACTAAACCGCTCTCAGGTTGATATTGCCATGCTTCAAGAGACCCACTTAACAAATATGGAACACAAAAAGTTGAAAAGCAAGTCTACAGTTCAGCCTAGAACACAAATATATGAGGAATTGGTATACTAGTCCATAAACGCATTCCATTTGTGCTCTATAACACCGAGGCAGACACTCAGGGATGGGTGGTGTGGATCACAGGGAGAATAGAGCAACATGAGATCTCCATTATCAACATGTATGCCCCTACGGCCCAAAGGGCTCCTTCTTTGAGGAGTGGATGAGGGCTTTTGAGAAGGAAGCCAAGGGAGATTGTGTGGTAGGGGGCGATATGAATTCAGGGCCGGCCCCTCCATTGTGCAAGAATGTTGTTTGCACAGGGCCCCACGCTTCAGGGGGCCCCGTGCCAACAACATCCTGCACATGTTCGGCTCTCGGCTCACCTCCTTATAGCGGCTTGCGGCTCCTGGCAGGCTGAGCAACAGCTCCTTACAGCCGCCAAAGTGAAGAGCGTTGTTTTCCTTCACTTCGGCAGCAGTATTTTAATGTAGATCGCTGGCACGCAGAGAGCCGGGACACAGGAAATGTCCTTTGACCTCTGCCGCACCAGCGATCTACATTACAACACAGCTGCCAAAGTAAAGGAAAACAACGCTCTTCACTTCGGCGGCTATAAGGAGCTGTTGCTGAGCCTGCTGGGAGCCGCTATAGGGAGGTGAGCCGGGGCTTCTAAAGCCTGCTGCAGGCTCTTCAGGGAAGGGGTGGGGCTAGGGCTTGAAATTGGCTGGGGGGCCTAAGATTAGAAATGGGCCGAGTCGGGGCGGGGAGCTAGGATTGGAAATGGGCTAAGTAGGGGGGGGGGGGGGCTAGGACTGGAAATGAGCTGATGGGGAGGGTTAGGACTGGAAATGGGCTTTTGGGGGGTAGGATTGGAAATGGGCTGATGGGAGCTAGAATAGGACTGGACATGAGCTGATGGGGGGGCTAGGACTGGAAATGGACTGATGGGGGGCTGAGACTGGAAATGGGCTGATGTGGGACTGGAATAGGATTGGAAATGGCTAATCCGGGGGGCTAGTATTGGAAATGACTGATGGAGGGCTAGGATTGCAAATGGGCTGATGGGAGGAGCTTGGACTGGAAATGGGCTGATGGGCTGGAATGGGACTGGAAATGAGCTGATTGGGGGCTAGGACTGGAAATGAGCTGATGGGGGGCTTAGACTGGAAATTGGCTGAGTGGGGGGGAGCTTGGACTGGAAATGGGCTGATGTGGGGCTGGAATAGGATTGGAAATGACTGATGGGAGGGCTAGGATTGCAAATGGGGGGAGCTAGGACTGGAAATGGGCTGATGGGGGCTGGAATAAGACTGGAAATGAGCTGATTGGGAAAGGCTGGGACTGGAAATGGGCTGATGCAGGGGGGTGGGAGAATGGAATTAGAAGGGAGTGGATGCTGAGAGGGGCTGGAACTAGAAGGGAGCTGATGTTGGGGGAGGACTAGAAGGGGATGGGGCTGGGGGAATGAGGATGGAGGGGGAAAAGATATTTTGTGTGGGAGGGAAGAAAAATCTATGAGTGGCTGGGTATTGGCAGAGTCAGTGGGGATTGAGGATGGAGGGGTGAAATTTGAGTGGATGATAAAGGAATAAAGAAAGAAATGGGGGAAAGAGCAAAAGGGGAAAGTTCAGTATGTTAATGCAGATGTAGAAGAGAGAATAGAAAAAAATCTAGAAGAGAGAAGAAAGGACAAATGGACAGCAGACAATGGAAAGTTAGCCGAAGACACGAAGAAACCAGAAGAAAGTGACTGGAGCAATTGAAAAATAAAATGCACAAACAACAAAAGGTAGAAAAATACATCTTTATTTTGAATTTATTAACAGAAATATAATCATCTTTGGGAAATGTGTATCGCTAATGTCTTTGCGTTTTTGTTTAGTACAAGAGAAAATTAATTTATAGTTTTATTTCTTCATTGTTGTTGTACATTCCAAGTTTGGCTTTAGATGTTCCCAATTTAATTACTGTCTTCTGCTTTCTAAATTGTGATCCCTTGTTCTTTGTTTGGTGACAGTCTATGTTCTGCATGTGTAACTGAGCTGAGGTATTCTGTTCATGCAGTTTCTATTTGACAGTGCCACTTGTTCTCTTCCCCCCAGAGAGATGTGTTGGTATTCTCTGAGATGTACAGATTTAATATTTGCAGTGTTGCCTTTTGATATGTAGGGTATGGAGATTTAAGTCCTGGTAGTGCTGTTATGATATGGTGGGTTTGCTATGGGTTCTAAATGGGCAGTGTTTGTAGTACTGCCTAATGTGCCTGATGGTTGGCACTGGAGTATTGTAATGTAGAAATCTGGTAGTCTTTCTTTATCCAGATGCTCATTAAGAGGCAGTTATGTTAATATTATGCAAATGAGGCCCCACAATAAGTCTCTGCACATGGCCCTGCACCCCCCTTGGCTGCCCCTGTATGAATTGTGGGGGTATTGGACGGGTCCAATAATTATCAGAAAAAGATTCACAAGTGGGAAGGGAAGGAGTTGAGAGAATGCATTAAAAAAATGGGACTTGGTAGACTTGTGGATGGAACAAAACAAAAATATCAGAGAATATACTTGTTATGCACCCAAGTCAAATACATACTCCAGACTGGATTACATACTGGTGTCTAAGGCCGGGAGTGGGCGGTTTAGGGAGGTGGAGATAAAACCCATAGAGCTAGCAGACCATGTGCTGGTACTAGGCCAGTGGCACCCCGGGGGAAATAGGGGGAGGAGAGATTGGTCAGGTTGGGGAGATAATATTTTCCGTCTCCAGAAACCGACAGTGGCGGACCGCCAACAGAAAGAATGGGAAGACTATATGTTAAATAACGATAATGGGGAAACATCTGAAGGGGTGTTGTGGGATGGAGGGAAGGCATTTCTTTGGGGGGGGGGGTATTAATACAAATTGCCACTAGGGAGAAACAAGAAAGGGAGAAACAGAAAGTTTAACCTCTTCACTGCATAGAGGCCCTACAGAATGTACACAGTATCATTGGTAAGAAAAGCGTACTGAAGCAACATTCAGTCACAAGAGCACGATTAGATACACTAGAAGCAGAGCGGATGGCCCAGATGCTGTGGCAAACTAAATGTAACTAGATGGAAAGAGGAAATAAAGCAGGGCGCCTATTGGCACAGCAACTGATAAAGCAGCAGACGGATCCAGAGAGCGGGGGGGGGGGGGGGAGTGCACAACAAAAGGAATCTGAAACGCATTCTAGGAGTTTTATCAACAGCTATATACTTCTGAATCTAGAGTAATTAGAGTAGAGCTAGACTAGAGGAATATCTGGCCCCCCTGTGTCTCCCACAATTAGAGACAGGGGAAACTGGAACTCTGGGTCAGCCAGTGGGACCGCAGGAGGTGAGGGAAGTTATAAACTTGTTACCTAAAGGGAAGGCAACAGAGGAAGACGGGTACCCAGACAAATTTTATCAAACGATGAGGAAGGAAGTCGCCCCCATTCTAGCAAGGATATTTTCTAAGGCCCTACAGGAAGAGCCCTTACCAAGGATGATGGAAATGGCAAATATAATTGTGCTCCCTAAAGAAGGGAAGCCTAAGGAACACTGCGGCAGCTACCATCCCATCATGTTAATAAATTGCAATGCAAAGCTGTTTACAAAAATGTTGGCACACAGGTTAGAAGGGCTTTTGCCCAAGCTGATTCACCCTGACCAAACAGGATTTATTAAAGGTAGACTTATTTCAGACAACGTAAGGAGGGCAGTGGATCTTTTGCAAAAGATAAAAAGCAAGAGATTGCCCAAGCTCTGCCTCACCCTTGATGCCGAAAAGACATTCAACAGGGTAGAGTGGGGATTTCTTTTTGCAATGTTAGAAAAATTTAACTTAGGGAAAGAATTTATCCAAAGGGTCCAAGCATTATACAGCTCTCCCAACGCTAAAGTATGTGTCAACGGGGAAAGTTCAGGCAGGTTTGAGTTACATAGAGGCACAAATCAAGGATGCCCACTGTCCCCGATGCTTTTCATGCTAGTCATGGAGGCATTTGCGACACAGATTAGAACAAACCCCAAAATCTGTCCGATACCAATAGGTAAGACTATCCATAAAATTTTGCTTTACCCCAATGACACATTGATGACAGACCCTCAGGAGTCACTACCTGAGTTTATGAGGGTGATTCAATCCTTCTCGAAGATCTCAGGTTTTAAAATCAATTTTAGTAAAATGGAAGCGATGAACCTAGGGGGTTTGCCCAGAGATTCCTTATCAGACTTCTCCTTCCACTGAGCAGACTATTGGTAGAGAACCGGAAAATCTGTTACGATTGAATTATGGAACCAGGTCCATGAACCTTGAGAGACAGCTTAAGACTTGGGCTGATCTCCACCTGAGTTGGATGGGAAGAGTTGAGATGCTGAAAATGAGCGTAGTACCAAAATGTATATTTCTTTTTTCTCAGCTGCCCATCTATATCCCACCCAAACTTCTCTCATCTTGGGAAAAGCAACTGCTGAAATTTGTGTGGGGGAGAAAGCAGGCATGAATAGGGGTGGCTCTGTTACTTAGACCTCATGAGCAGGGAGGGATTATATTTCGAAGCTTGGGCCAATACTACCGTGGGGCTATCATAAGGAACCTAAGGGTTTTCCACCTGCAATCGGTCAAAGCCACTTGGGTGGACATAGAATGCCAATTGGTACTACCCAACTCACTGCTTGAATGGAAAGCCAGTGGTGAGGTGAGAGAGGATTCACTACACCCATTCCTGAGCTTTTTAAGGAGAGTGGTACAGGCACAAATTAAAAGATAAACCCTTACCCCTCTGCCATCTAAGGAGTCAAGGATAAAAGACTAACCCTTTCTCTGGCCCAGAATTTGCAGGGTTGATTAATGATATGGAAGTGCGAGGAGTAAGATGATTCTCTGATACAATTACGGAGGATATATGCATGGTGCATAGCGAGTTAGAAGACAAGCTACAAAAAAGGGTCCCCTTTTACCAGTTTTTTCAACTCCACTACTTCATAATACAGAAAGAGATGATGGAGCAATTGACCAGGCGCTTCACATGGCTTGATGAGTGCTTTTTTAAGGGGAGTCAGTTGAAAGGGATGCTTTCCAAGGTATATACTTCCCCCACACACCAGTCGCCCCTGCACGTCAACACCACAAATAATAGGTAGTCCCCCAAACCCTACCAACCTTCACAAAACTAATGCAACACCCAGTTACATTAGAGCATTGTACATAGTTTGAGTTAATATGTATTTAGTTTCCCCGTTTTCTCCCCCATGTTCAATTCCCTGTTATTTGTAAACTCAATGTTATTTGTATACATTGCAGTATTCTTGTTCGATGTACACCGCGCTGATTTTAATAGCGCGGTATAGAAGAAAATGTTAAATAAATAAATAAATATAACGGGTTTTTATAAAATATGGGAAGCATTAGGCCGAATGCGGTAGATATTTGGCAGCAATGGCTACACACAGAGATAACAGAGAAAGAGTGGGAGCAAATAAAATAGGGGCACACAAATGGACACAGGTGATGCCATGGAGACAAACACAGCTGAAAATAATCCATTGCACCTATATTACCCCACAACAACTAAATCACTGCCAGAGGGGGAGTTCAGAGTTATGTTGGCAAGGATGCGGGAGGATAGGAACTTTCTTCCATGTTGTTGTTGTTAAGTACCATTGAGTCAGTGTCGACTCATGGCGACCCTCTGGATAGTTGTCCTAAATTGTTTTCGGTCTTCAGTCAGGTGGCTCGTTGTTAACAGACTAGCACCAGTAGCTCCTGTTACTGTATCAATCCATCTCTTTGTTGATCTTCCTCTCTTGCACTGACCTTCTACCTTGCCAAGCATGATGAATTTCTCTAATGATCTCTCTCTTTACATGATGTGTCAAAAATATGAAAGTCGCAATCTTCTCATCTGAGCTTCTAAAGAAAGCTTAGGTTTGATCTCCTCTAGTACAGACTGGTTTGTTCTTCAGGCAGTCCATGGTATAAACATTATTCGTCGGCAGCACCATAATTCAAAGGCATCGATGTTCTTCCTGTCTATCTTTTTCACTGTCTAACTTTCGCATCCAGATAACATAATTGAAAATGCCGTGGCTTGAGCCAGTCAAACCTTTGTATGGAGAGAGACATCTCTGCTCTTGAGAATCTTGTCTAGGTCCTTCATAGTCATTCTGCCAAGAGCAATGCGTCGTTGGATTTCTTGACTACTTGTTACTTCTTTATTGATAGTTGATCCAAGTAGGTTAGAGTTGTCCACTATTTCAATTTCTTCTCCATCAGCGATTATCTTATTGATTTTGCCAGTTGTCAGGATCTTTGTCTTCTTTACATTAAGGTGGAGGCCCATTTTAAGACTATGTTCCTTGATCTTGAGAAGCAAATGTTTCAGATCGCCTTCACTTTCAGCCAGTGTGGTGGGAATGCCCTCTGATACAGTGTGGTGGGAATACCCCCTTATACAGCAGTACTGGCAAAAAAATGCCCCAAGAGGTAGGAGATGTGGTTGGGAGATGCGAGACCTTGGAGGCGAGAGAGTGTCTGTTGGGATTGGGTGTGGATAGCCAGGAGACGAACCACATTAACATCCTCCAAGAAAAATTGATGTTGATGGGACAGGTTTTTTATTTATTTTATTTTATTTATTGAAAATTTCTATATCACGTTCTCCATAGGATCAAGCACAGTTTACAAGTAACAACAGTATGACTAGGTTGCTCTGGCATGGAGGTGGAAGGCCCCCAGTGGCCCAAAATTAGAAGATTGGTGGGTTAAAGTAGGGGAAGCAATGAAATTTGACAAAACCCCATATGAATTGATTTGAAGTCACAAGGTAGAATGTAAGAGAAGACTAATGTCCGATAAAGGGAAATAGCGGAAAGGTGGAAGGGAGAAGGGGAGAACTGCAGAAGGTGTAGCAACCACATCACTGATCATGTTCTAGTTATTGTTAATCTTTTAATTAATGTTTATGTAAAGACCACAAGCCTTTACTGGGTTAAGAGGGGAAGATACTGTAAATTACAGCCTTGTGTTATATGGATTGTTACTGTATACCACTCTTTGTTTGAATAAAGATGATAATTAAAAAAATAAAGAAGGGAGAATTGAAAGGCCAGGATGAGAGGCTGCATATTAGTGATGCAGTCACAGGGGAAACACAGGTGAACAGTAGCAGGAGACTTCAATAGAGAAAAGCAGGCCAGAGGTGGCAAAGCCTCAGAATGCGCTGAAGCAGTGCATCTTAGAGACACAGCAAAAGTCTGAACAGCAGGCAATCAATGACATGCTGCACAGGGCTCTGCAGGAAATGTCACCAGAATGCACTCCAACAGTACAAAAGCACCCAAAAAACGGATTCCAAAAAGAGAAACAATAAACAATATTTATGGATCCACTAAGAAAGGCCTTTAACCTAAGAGCCACCTAAGTTGCCTTCAAAAAATATATCTCATCCACTACTAAAGCATTGAGGGAGCTCAACTAATGGACTTACTGGCCCCTATTGTGAGCCAACCATTGATGTTACGCCATCATCGCTTCCCAAGTAGTGTACAACGCTGAGCAGACATACTACACAGCACTGTGGTTTTAAGCTTTCTAATACAAGCTTTTTAGTTTTAAGCTTTTCAATATACACTGCACAGTTTAATTGGCACTTTTAAACATTTGCACATCATTTAACTTGTATAACTGTGACTAGTACGGTGCCTTGTCTGCACTCCAATTTTCAACTAACTGCTGATTATATAAAGCCAATATGGTGCCTTATCTGCACTCCAATTCTTCAGGCTGACTGCTGTGTTTAAAGCCATCCTCGGCTGATGGTTTTGCCACAGGTGACAGCAGCTTTATCACAGGCATTCAAAGCAGTGCCAAACCTTCACATATGAAAACAGTGCCCTAATTCAAATTCAAATGTAACATCAATGGTTGGCTCACAATAGGGGCCAGTAAGTCCATTAGTTAAGCTCCCTCAATGCTTTAGTAGTGGATGAGATATATTTTTTTGAAGGAAACTTAGATAGCTCTTAGGTTAGAAGCCATTCTTAGTGTATCCATAAATATTGATTACCAGAATGCACTCCCTCATGCCCTAGTCATGTGAAAGGCACCGTAAATATGTCCACCACCCACTCACCCCACATCTGGCACAGTTGCTGTACTGATGTGTGCCTGTCTCTCTGCTCCCACAAGTGGCCATGGATACCCTCTCCAACCATGGCTACTGATATCTGTGTGCCACCCACAGACCCCACAAGAGGTGTGATATAACCAGGCACACCAGAGGACCAAGGTAGTGGTAGAACAGGCAATTGGGGATCCTTAAAAGCCGTTTCAGGTGCCTAGATTGCAGTGGGGGCGAGCTACTGTATAGTCCTGAATGTGTGTTCAGGATCTTCATAGCCTGCTGCATCCTACATAACCTTGCTATGAAGCACAGCATCCCCATCCCTGAGGGTGAAGTGATAGAGGGGACAGATGCTTCAGAGACTGCAGATGAGGAAGGGGCACAAAGGGAGAACCAACAGCAGACGGCATTAGCACTCGCCACCAGGGATAGATTTATCTGTGATACCTAGAGTACTGTAAGTGCTGTCATATTACAGTGCAGTTAAACAAACATTACATAAATGGTGCCTTCTTACTATCCCTGCCACCCAGTTCGTTACTAGGTCCTGCTCGCTTCCCCACCTGGGCACTGTGTTGCAACAGTGCAGCCTCAGAGGCATTGCTTGCCATGTCCTTGCCCTCCCCTGTGATGGAGCCTGTTTCATGCGCCTCATCGACCTTTGATGCTGCTGCAGGGTACCCCTCTTGAAGGATAGCTGCATCCTGCCCCTGATGGAAGGCCAACATCTGGTGACAGGTGTTTGTCATGGAGGACATGTAGGCTGCCATCTCCCTGAGAAGCCAAACCCGTGTCTCCCTGTGCCTCTGCTCCATCATGTGGTGGTCCAGCAGCATCTGATTGCGGATGGTGTGCAACTCAGAGTGGATGTCCTCTGTGCACTCCAGCAAACGCGACCCCTCCCAGAGCATCTGTTGCTCCACCTCATCTGCCTCAATATTTCCCAGGTCCTCCTGGATGGGGAAAGCCAATTCACCAGCTGCAGGCTGTGTAGGGTTAGGTTCCTGATCCCTGCTGGTCATGGTGTACTGATCAACTCTGGTACAAATGGGGTTTGTCTGAGTTTTCTGTGCTGTACCTGCAGAAGTGCTGGAGCTGCCACTTCCTGGTTGGATGCCATCTACTTGGGCCGCTGTGGGCTGCAATGGTCCTGGCTCTGGTTGGTCTGTAGGAGATCAAGAGTGACAAAGGTCAGGCCTCAGCACTAGCCAATGGAACAGGGAAGGGAATGCCTTGAGTGCGCACCAGCCTTGATAATAGAGAGGCCGGTGGCCCCATTGCAGCTCCTTGCCACTGTAGCTGAATTCCCACACCAGTTAGGTGTGAGAGGTACAGTTACAGTGTGTTGCAAACAGTGGAGAAGTGGCATACAGCAGCAGTATGTAAAGTGAGTCTGCACAGAATGCATGTCTATCCAGGTTTTGCATGCAGCCTGTATAAAGCTTCAAAGGGTGGATGTGCGTATCTGGCAACATGGCATCTGCCTGGTGCCTGCTACATATTCCTATAGCACATGCCCAAGGCAGCAAGCAGCTACATTTCAAGGAGCAGGCCACAAGGGAGATGGGCTACATGGCACTGTCTGCTCATCTGTGTGTACAGCATATATGCCCAGGGCACAAACACTGTAAAGAACACTGATGTCCTTCACACCTGTGCATACCTAAACACCCCATGAAGTCTACTGTGAGGATGTACCCCTTACTCATTACTGTCCCCAACCATACTTTGCAGGTACGAGTCACATTGCCTATGAGGGAACAGCTCTGATGTGCTTTTGGATGCACAGAATGAAGTCCAAGACACAGATGGAAGATATGGCATCATCTGCTAAGGGACAGCAGTGGTGTCATAACACTATATTATTATCCTGATGGTACAATAAACTACCCCCTGACCCCACGATGTAGGCCCAGGATGTAGGCCCACGATGTAGGCCCAGGATGTAGGGGGGAGAATGGCTGAGTTCATGGCAGTGAGACATCAGTCAGGATGGGGCATGTAGGGCATGAAGGATGGCACACTGGTGCATGGTGAATAGCATGCTGGGGCCAGGGGTGGGAGCAGAATGTCAGGCATGCAACAGCAGTATGGATGACAACCCAGCATTCTGTGCCATTTGGCACAGCAATCTAGCATGTGACACACCTGCCAGGGAGCAAGAGCTACTCACCTTCTTGTGTGTCAGGAGCGGAACTATCATGACCTATACTGCGAATGATGGCAATGCCATCCATGAATTGCAGCACCTGTTCTTCCAGGAGGCTCAGTGGTTTCTGCCGTTCAGGTGGCAGCTCGCTATTAACTGCCTTCTTTTCCTTTCACTCTGTCGTAGTACCCACCACAGCATAAATAAAAAAGAAGAAACAAAGAAGAACAACCATAAACTTAACAAATATGCAAAAAGACAATCATATTGAACTAGTAAAATACTTAGGGGCTTGTTTACAAAGCTGCGGTAGCGGTTCGCGATCGTTATCGGAGCCGCGGCCCCATTGATTTCAATGGGGCCGCGGCTCCGATAACGACCGCAAACCGCTACCGCGGCTTTGTAAACAAGCCCCTTACTGTTGTATGTACCATGTATCAATTGAAGCACACAGGATAGTATAACAAAGAAGCAATATGATAGTTGATTGTGCTAAAAGATACATATAACACAAAATTATATTTAATAATATATACATTGATATTTACATTAATGGGAAACCCAGAACCAAAAAGAACCACAATTGATAAGATATTCTAAAAACACATATATAAACCTTATGTAAACCAAAACACAGATAAAAATTGTAAATCATATCAACTAAAAAACTATCTAATTAAAAGTTATAATTTACAGGACTAATGAATTCTCTTTGTGGCTCCTATAAACTAAATAGAACCTTTTGATGAATCAAGCAACGTCTGAGGAAAAATGAACTATATCCAAAAATAAATAAAACACTAAAGTAGTTAAAACATTGTAACTGCAGTTTCCAGACCTCTAGGAGAGCTAAAGTTCATTTTGCAAATTATAAAATGGCTATCCTCTACTATCTAGAAATGTGGAGATTCAAAACACAACGATCAGGACCATACTTATCGGTCACTTAAATCGCACCCGCTATGTTATTAAAAGCCAAACAAGACAAGAAAAATAAAATAAAATAACATAGGCACCTTGAAAAACAATCATATCATAAATAAAAATTAAAATAAGTGGACAGAAGCCTTTTGTGGTTACAAACTATAATATCGAAAGTGCACAGTATGAAGTCTTTAAGGACGCCAAATTTTGGTGTAACTTTTAAAGAGGTAAAAGATCGAGTTTTTAGATATATGAATATAACACATTGAAACGTAAAAGAGAAAATAAGAAGGAGGAAAAAGGAAAAAAAGGGGAAAAAAAGAAAAAGAAAGAGGAACAATGTGTGCTTTAATGTAGTGGAACCAAAATCAATGGACCTAAGTGAAATAAATATAGGAAAAACGATAACCATTGTAGCTGCCATATGTACCGCACAGCATAGAATACTTAAAGAAATGTCAAGTTTTTTTAGAATATCTTATCAATTGTGGTTCTTTTTGGTTCTGGGTTTCCCATTACACAGGTACACTAAAAAAAATTTTTTTTAAACTGCCTCTAATGTTTCGAATGATTTTTACGTTTTTTGGTGCGCTGAATCCAAATCTGGTAACCAATTTGCTCCATCACATACAGATTTTTTGCTACATTGGGTTAGCAGTTTGAGGTGAACGTTTCAGATTGAGTGGGATCGAGATAAAAGTTTCTTGGATGAATTCTTTATACTAATTGTTTAGTAGTTATTCAAATAAGAATAAAGAAAATTGTAACAAGGCAGCACATAAGAATAGAGTAATGTCAACAAAACACACTGTGATGGTAGCAAAATTGTCTGCACTTAAAACAGCCACATACATGTGCACAAACACTGAGCATATAAGAGCGAGGTTAGACACAAAGCAAAGCAAAGAAATGTGCAAAAAATGTTGTACAGGTATGTATGTAAGAATAGAAAACGCAAACCGCACCATTGCAATACATGAAGACAAACACCCGATGGTGTGAAAATAAAATTCTAATAAATGAGATCCGACACTGTGGTAATAACTAGCAAATTTTTATTTCAAAGTTTAGTAAAAACACGATATTTGTCAACACAGTTTAGATTTTAAAGTCATTCTTGGGTCAATCAATCTCCTGGTGGGCCCGTTTCTTCTTCCCCCGAATGCTTCTTTTGGTGCGCTGCTTGGCGTATTTTTCATCTGGAGTTTCCCGCAGCAGCAACCAGCAGAAATCAGCCATCATAGTGGTGTTCCATCTTCCTTGATACCTTCTCTCTGCGTCCTTGATGTCCTGGTGAAACCTTTCACCTTGTTCTTCACTGTACGCCCCCAAGTTTTCGGGAAAGTAGTTCACATGGGAGTGCAAGAAATGGACTTTCAGGCTCATGTTACAGCCTTGTTCTTTGAAGGCATTGAGCATCCTGGCAACAATATCCTTATAGTTCTCATCCCGCCTGTTCCCCAAGAATTTGAGAACATCATCCTTGAAGGAATCCCAGGCTTCTTTTTCCTTCTCAGACATAATTTCAGCGAATGCTCCATCTGAAATGAGTTTCCTTATATCAGGGCCAACAAACACTCCTTCCTTTAGCTTTGCTTCAGAAAGTCGGGGGAACTTTGAGCAAAGGTACCGAAAGCACTCACCATCTTTTGGAAGGGACTTGATGAATTGCTTAATGAGACCCAACTTAATGTGGAGAGGTGGTAATAGAATTTTATCACAAGGTACCAAGCTCTCATGAAGAACATTTTTCTCACCGGGTCTCAAATACTCCCGAATTGGCCAGTCTTTTTTCCCCCAGTGTAGGTCGCGGGCCCGGCTATCCCACAAGCAAAGGAAGCAGGGATATTTGGTGAAACCGGATTGCTGCCCTAATAGCATGGATAGAATTTTAAAGTCTCCACAAATCATCCACTTATGCTCATCATAACGAATCTTCTGAAGAATCAGGGCCAAATTCTCGTATTTTTCTTGGAGAATAACAGAGTGAGCAATAGGAACTGAAGCGAATGTGTTGCCATTATGAAGAACAACACCTTTTATGCTGTCTTTTGACGAATCAATGAACAGCCGCCATTCAGCAGGATCATACTTGAGTTTAAACCTTTCCATCACTCCGTATATATCGTTGCAAAATAACAAATCTTCCTCTTTGCTGAAATACTTCAAAAATTGTGTCTCGCGGTTGCAGTACCAATAAAAAGTTGTTCCTGGTGACAATAGATTTTTCTGTTTAAGCCGAGAACCTAGCAGTTGGGCAGCATCTTTTGGGAGTCCTAAATCCCGGACTAAATCATTCAATTCAGCTTGAGAGAAAAGTTCAGGTTTCGGATCAGGTTCAGTTTCAAACTCGGAAGTACTGGACTCATCGGGAAAAGCCATCTGATGAGTCTCATCATGATCAGAACCGTCCACACAAATATGATCCAAAGATTTTGGTGGTTCAGGCACAGGTACTTCGTTGCTATGAGGCATAGGCCTAATTGCTGAGGGAAGGTTGGGGTAACTTATTATGTTCTTATTTTTTAAGTTGTATCCCTTCACAATGCAAGAGCAAAAATAGCAGTCACTGCTGTGGTCTCTTTGTTCACGCCACATCATAGGTATTCCGAAACGAAATGCTTGTTTTTTACCTTTCATCCATAAGCGTAGATCTTCCTCACATGTCTTGCACACTTTGTGAGGAGCCCACGGTTTGTCTTGATCGCCTAACTTCAAACCGAAATAGGCGAAATATACTTTTTTAATAAATGCAGAAATGTTCCTCTGCCGCTTTTTCACGGTATATTCCCCACAAATAAAACAAAAACTGTCTGGAGAGTTGACGCAACCTCTGGCTCTGTGAGCCATCACAAATACACAGCACTGCAAACTACAACTGTAGTGAACCACTTCGGAATAAAGCTGGATTACGACTGAGCAAACAAAAGGTAATAATGAACTTGCAAGAAACTGAAATTTGACAGGAACGTTCATGTCGCAACCACCGTGTTTGAGCGAGCGAACGAGGCGAGGCGAACAGGAAAGAACATGCGCCAGCGCGAGTACTGGATTTAGCCCCCCGCCTCCCAATTGTCCTGTTAATGTATAAAATGAATACAAAACACTCTAAAATATCATGAGGGTGTGTTTCTAGTTAGTTAACCATTACAACCTCTATTTTGGGCCAAGAAAATAAACTGCAGTCGGCTAAAAAGAAATTATGTGAACATTCCTTATATGGGTAAGAAATCTAATTTTGCAAGAAAACGTGACGTGATGGAACATTTTGGCTATTTTTCCTGGATTCAGCACCCCAAAATCTATAGGAATCAGTTGCAAAACTGGAGGCAGTTTTTTGGTAGTGTACCTGTGTTATTAATGTAAATATCAATGTATATATTATTAAATATAATTTTGTGTTATATGTATCTTTTAGCACAATCAACTATCATATTGATTCTTTGTTATACTATCCTGTGCGCTTCAATTGATACATGGTACATACAACAGTAAGTATTTTACTAGTGCAATATGATTGTCTTTTTGTATATTTGTTAAGTTTATGGTTGCTCTTCTTTGTTTCTTCTTTTTTAATATTTAATATTTATGTTAGCATTCATTATCATTGTATTATACATTGATACTTGTATATATTTATGTTATAGTTTTAGATTATAATATGCTTGTCTAATTATACATTTGTTTTTAATATGTTTTTATAATTATATTTTTATACTTGCTATTTATATGTTTATTTATTTTATCATGTTCGTTTGCAGTTCTCAGCCCCCTGAGGAAGGCGGTGCCAAAACGCATTGGGGCATTTCTTTATTAATAAAGCACAGTGATCATTATACCTCTTGTCCTTTGTGTTCCAGCAGGCACTGTTCCTGCTCTCACCTGTGTTGCACTACACTCACATCCCAGTATATGTGCAACAACATACCCACCCAAATGTGCAGGTCCCATCAGCAGAATGACATTTCACCAGACTACACCTGCACCTTGGCTTATGGCATTCTCTATTCCCATATTTCCCCAGCTTGGTCTATATGGTGTCCATCAGTCTTGCTGCCATGAGACTGCTGATCTGGCCACCACCTTGGCCTGTGCCATCAACATACCATGTGCTCACACTCAGGCCCCAACATCAGCCCAGCAGCTGCCACAGGCCCTGACCTGTACAGTGCATATCAATATCTGCAATACACCCAGACACCCACCTATTTTTTATTTATTTAACAGGTTTTATATACCAGTTTATCATGTCAATCAAAGCAGTTTACATTGTAACTTAAACTTGGTAATTACATTAAACAGGGATATAATAACTTAGATTTTTCTGAGGCAATGGAGGGTTAAGTGACTTGCCCAAGGCCACAAGGAGTGCTAGTGGGAATTGAACCCTGGTCTCTGGGTTCCAAAGTCAGTGCTCTAACCATTAGGCTGCTCCTCCACTCCACACTATGTTGCACGTGGCAATGATGACCCTGAGTTACAATAAACAGCCTTTATTAGAACCAACACCCCCTTCCCATTCCCATCCCTCCCCCTTTAGCCCTGCCAACATTACTCCCCCCCCCCCAACTTCCCCACACATGCTACTCCACCCTTCCCCAGATCCATTTAGGGCTCCGGGGAACCCTGGCTGTGGTTTTCCAGGGCCTGGGCTAAGGCCTATAGCCCTGTACAGATGCCTCCTGTAGACTCTACCATTGCCTCCCTCATGAGCCGCAGCTCCTTCATCAGAGTGGCTATAATCACCACTAGCTTCTAAGGGGGACCAATGAGGTGTACAGAGCAGGGTCCATAGGAGGCATAGTTGGGACCTCCTGGCGCATGGGTTCCTGGGTGTCAGAAGAGCCTCCAAGCCCACCTGACACCACCCATGATGGTGTGTGATGGCGCAGGTGGGGCATGGAGGTCTGCTCATGCACAGGAGGCTCTGCTGATACTCTGCGCTCCTCCTGGCCTTCCTCCTTGATGGCCATAGCTGGCCTGGCTGGGACATGTGTGCCTGCATCAGTAGACCCACCCCCTTCTCTGGCATCCACCGTCACCCCAGTCAGGTGTACCTCATGCATCAGTAGACCCACCCCCTCCTCTTGCGCTGCCCCAACTCCTTCTCTGCCTCAGCCTCCTCCTCAGAGTGCTCCTCCTCCTCATTCATATCCTCCTCTGCTTCCTTCTCTTCTTCCTCTTCCTCCATCACCACCTCCAGGGCTTCCAGAGTGTCATCTTCCTCCTCATACTGGTCCCCATCCACCCCTTCCTCTTCTATCACTGCTGCCTCCAGGGCCTCCTTAGTGGCCTCATCCTCCCCTCTCAGAGTTGCTGGCTATTGGAGGGGTTCAGGTGTGGTGTTGGTGCTGGTGCTGGGGCAGAGGCTGAGGCTGGAGATGGAGCTTGCTACCTCCAAGGATCTTCCTGCAAGTGGACTCACAAAACTGCCTTCCTTAATCTTGGCGTCAGTTATTCTTGGAAACATCTGTCTCAAATATCAAAATCATTCACCTTCCTTCTTCATCGCTTTCACAAAGTTTTTCATCACTCCGAGTTTTATATGAAGAGGAGGCAAAAATATCTTACTTGTGTCGACAAATGGTTTATGTGCCACATTTTTCTGTCCTAGAACCAAATGCTAATGGAGTGGGCAGGTCTTTTTAACGTAATGAGACTCTAGCATGGGAGTACCAATTGCAAATGAAACAACAGTACTTGGTATACTACAGCTGAATTGCTAGTAGCAGTGCCATTACCTTTAGATCACCAGAGATGTTCCAGTTGTAGTTGTAGTTGTGTACTGTATGTGTTTCAACAACAGTAAATAGCTATTGAAGGGTGGGCATTGCCATTGTGTAACAAGACAGCTTACAGGGTTAACATGATGAATCCATAAAAAGGCGCCATTGTTGTGGGTCATGCTCACAACCCAAAGCTGTGAACCACCCATCAATGTCAGTACAGAAAGAAAGAGAGGTTGTCCACCTGCGCAAAAAAAAAAACTTTCATATCTTCTTGGCAAGTCCGAAAGACAGTAATTTTCAAACTTGTTGACAGCAAACCCCAGCCTTACAATCTTGAACAAACTCTTGAAGGACTACCAAAAGGGACTGCTACAGCTGGAAATAGATCTGTACTTGTAAGCATTTATCTTTTGGAATATACTCTAAATCTTGGGGGAAAGGGAATTCTTTGGGTTAAAGCTGATAAATCTGTGTATTTTAGAATTCAGTGTTTTTGCTGAGTCAGTCAGGTCTTATCATTTAACAGAAAGCTTTTCATTTATAAATCAGAATATAGCTTAGCATACAAGTAGAATAAATAGTCTGAGTAGAAAGAAATAAACTTGTTTCTAGTGACCTTTACTAAGAGGCCTTCCAGTTAGGAGGAAAAAGATCTGTGAAGTTGTTCTAAATAGGTATTAAAGGCAAGTGACAGATCAAAGGAGCAATTTGAAAGGCCCCTCTATCAAACCAAGGGCTATGTGAATCACACAGAAAATTGGAGAGACTTTACCTTAGAAGCACAGGTCAGGGCACTATGTAGCAAGCCAGCTTTTATTGTCTTCTTACTCTCCCCCCCTCCCCCCACCCAGGGACAATCATAGCTTTATAGGCTGCTAAACCTATAAAATGGAAGGGGGTCCACATTTCACTTTCAGGTGCGGCTGGTTATTCTCCTCATGAATAGATTAATTAATGACCTGAGATTAATTAATCTTGAGGTGAACAAAGTCCATTAAACGTATTGGGCCCGATTCTGATCCCGACATCCATCTCCTTTGTATGTCTGGGCTAAGCTGGATGTACAAAGGAGATCATGATTCTAATCCTGCGGGCATGTCTAGCCCCACGGTATCAGAATCGTGAACAGGCCTGAACATACAGCCATAGCCCGGCTAACTCAACCAGGAGTTTTAAATGGAGCCACAGTGCCATGGCATCCTGTAGCCATGGCACCGTGGCTCCATTTAAAAGCTGTGATGCCGGCCTCTGCTAAAAACGTTAATTCCCTGCAGCCCGACCCCCGATCCGGCCTCCTAAGGCCAGGGTCGGCTGTGGGGTATTAACTTTGCCCCACCCCCAGCCCCCTCCACACCCCAAGTCTGATAAAAAGAAATGACCAGAGAAGCTATTCCACCCCGGGGGTGGAATAACTTCCCCAGTCATTTCGCCAGCCCTGGACGTACAGGGCCGATATTAGAATCAGCCCTATACATCCAGGGCCGGCAACCGCCCACTGCCCGCCCACTCTCGGCCACCAGGCCACCTCTTCCCTGCTCCCCAACTAACTTCCCCGCACAACCGGCGGGGAAGTTAGTCGGGGCATGCAGCCGGCACGAATAGCCCCCATTAGGTATAGCTGTATTGGTATAAGTAACCCCAGCAAACCTAAGTAAACAATTTAAATACCTAAACCAAACCTTAAAACTAAGATGCACACAGCAGTCCAGCAGCGAGATGGGGGCTTTCCAGTCTTTTGCATTGAGTGTCACATGTATGATTTTCTCCCAGTTGGTGCGTGTGCACTAGGAGCTCTTTGCTCTTAGTGAAGGAGTCTGATCTCTGGAAGCTAGAGTAGCAGACTTGGAGGACATAAGGAAGACAGAGAGATACATAGACAAGACCTACAGGAACGTAGTACTGAAGTCCCACATCAAGTCTGGCAGCCTCCCTGTTGCATGGAGGATAGAGGTCACATAGCAGGAGAACATCACCCTGGTATGGCAGGAAGTGATCGTGTAGCTAGGATCTGTTCTCCAGGTGATGTAAAACCCTCTCGCACCGAGGAGGTTTCTGCAGGGCCATGTGGAAAGGGTTAGAACAGCTGTTATAATTGGTGATTTGATTTTTAGGTATGTAGATAGCTGGGTGGCTAGTGGACATCAGGATCACATGGTAACATGCCTGCCTGGTAAGAAGGTAGCGGACCTCACATGCCACCTAGACAAGGTCAAAATAAGTATAATTCTCTCTTATATCTGAACAAATAGGGGTGACCTACACGGAGCACTGGGTACACCCCCAAACAAAGGCATAGGGAGGGGTGACCTGCACAGAGTGACAAGTGCACCTACTCTTGCCGCCTTGCTGGGCAGACTAGATGGACCATACTGGTCTTTATCTGCCATCATATACTATGTTACTATGTAGGTTACATGTTGCACAGCAAATGTGAGGAGCCCAGGATTTGTCTTAATCGCCATCTTTACAACTGAAGTAGAACTCATACACTTTAATAAGCACAGTCATGCTGCATCTTTGAGGCTTAAGTGTATACTCACCACAAATGTAACAGAATGTATCGCAGCTGTTGTGACATTGATGAGACATTTCTGCTGTCAGAAATTGTTATTTAGACAAGAAACTTACATGTAAATGCTATTTTTAAGTACACAAACTGATATCAACATCATGCATAGCATCTGTGTATGAAAGCTGCTTTTATAGCCTGTACCGCCAGCATCCATCCTGACTAAGCATGCCCACACATTCCTGAGCAGTAGCATTTCCATTGCACGTGGTGAGCCTGCACTAAGTGCATGCTCAGGCATGCCTGGACTAAACAAAACAGCTTACTTTCTAAGCAACTTATGAGGAGACTTAAAATATGCAAGGAAATCACAAAAGTAGGTGATTGCAAAAAAAATGGTGCGTGATAGGAAAATTTCAAGATCATTTTTGTGATCAGCAACCCAAAATACATAAGATACACTTAAAAGTGTTTAGAAAGCAAAATATTTGTTGTCCAGTGTATTCTAGAAGGCATTTACACGGTTTACAGAGCTGTAAACCATGTAAATGCCTCTGAACAGGATATTAAACGGCACTAACATGGTTAGTGCCACTAAATATCCCCAACTAATGCCTCTATATGCCCCGATGCTAACTGCTTAGCATCGGGGTCTGTCGTGGATGGCGACAGTCATTAACCAGTAGCGGCAATATTGCACTGCTCCCCAGTTAGCAATCTGCGGGTAAAACTAGGCGAAGCAAAAGCTGGCCTAATTCTACCCATGGGGCCTAATGGGTAGCAATGTAATATCAGCGCTATCCAGTTAGCTTCTATGGTATTCAAGGCTGTGCAGTGACCCTGGATATTCAATGTCGGGGCCGCATATGATCCCGGCATTGAATATCCAGGGTTAGAGGAAGGCCGCGATGGCTATAGAAACATAGAAACATAGAAACATGATGACAGAAAAAGACCACAAGGCCCATCTAGTCTGTCCTTCCATAACAACAACTACAACAGTCCACTTTCTACCTTTAGAGATCCTCTGTGTTGGTCCCATGCTTTTTGAATTCAGTTACTGTCCTCATCTCTACCACCTCCACTGGGAGACTATTCCACGGATCCACTACTCTTTCTGTAAAGAAATATTTCCGCATATCACTCCTGAATCTATCTCCCTTCACCCTCATCCCATGTCCTCTCGTCGCAGAACTTGCTTTCAATTGAAAGAGGCTCTCTCCCTGAACATTTATGCCACGGAGGTATTTAAACATCTCAATCATATCACCTCTATCCCGCCTTTCCTCTAAGGTGTACATATTAAGATCCTTAAGTCTGTCCTCATATGCTTTATAATGAAGCCCATTAATCATTTTAGTAGCAACCCTCTGCACCGACTCCATCCTGTTCACATCCTTTTGAAGGTGCGGTCTCCAGAATTGCACACCATACTCCAAATGAGGTCGCACCAAAGACTTATACAGAGGCATTATCACCTCCTTTTTTCTGCTAGCCATTCCTCTCCGTATGCACCCAAGCATCCTTCTAGCTTTTGCCGTCGCCTTTTCTACCTGTTTAGCTACTTTAAGATCATCAGACACAACCACGCCTAGGTCCCGCTCTTCTTTAGTGGACAAAAGTACTTCACCTCCTATACTGTATTGCTCCCTTGGATTGCTGCAGCCCAAATGCATGACCTTACATTTTTTAACATTAAATCCCAGCTGCCAAATTCTAGACCATTCTTCAAGCTTAGCTAGATCCCTCCTCATGTTATCTACACCTTCCTGGGTGTCTACTCTATTACAGATTTTGGTATCATCCACAAAGAGGCAAACCTTACCCGACAGCCCTTCCGCTATATCACTAACAAAGATGTTAAAAAGAATCGGACCAAGGACAGATCCCTGGGGCACACCACTGGTAACATCCTTCTCCTCAGAGTGAGCTCCATTTACTTGTACTCTTTGTCGCCTCCCACCCAACCAATTTCTAACCCAAGCAGTAACTTTAGGGTCCATCCCTAGGGTGCTCAGTTTGTTTATAAGTCGCCTGTGAGGAACAGTGTCAAAGGCTTTACTGAAATCTAAATACACCACATCTAGAGCTCTCCCTCGGTCCAACTCCCTGGTCACCCAGTCAAAGAAATCGATCAGATTTGTCTGACAAGACCTGCCTCTGGTGAATCCATGCTGCCTCAGATCCTGTAATCCGCCGGACTCCAGAAACCTCACTATTTTCTCTTTCAGCAGCGTTTCCAATAATTTACTCACCACCGAAGTTAAACTAACCGGCCTGTAGTTTTCAACCACATCCTTACTTTCCGCTTTTGTGTAAAGGCACCACATGAGCCTCTCTCCAGTCCTTTGGCACCACTCCCGACTCCAACGAGGCATTGAAAAGGTCAGTCAGTGGAGTTGCTAGAACGTCCCCAAGTTCCCTCAGTATTCTAGGGTGTATCCCATCCGGTCCCATCGCTTTGTCTACTTTAAGTTGAGCTAGTTTCTCACGAACACAGTCTTCTGAAAATTGTTCAAGATGTCCCTCGCTTCTGTTCTTATTTGTGGGTGTTTTCTGAGGTCCTGCTCCTGGTTCTTCATCTGTGAACACAGAACAAAAATATTTGTTAAGCAATTCCGCTTTATCCTTATCAGCTTCTACATATTCCCCCCCTGCACCCTTGAGTCTGACAATACCACTTTTGCCCTTCCTCTTCTCACTAATATATCTGAAAAATGTCTTATCCCCCCATTTTATTGCATTGGCTATTTCCTCCTCCTTTTGAATCTTTGCCTTCTTGACTACTTTGCTATGTTCCATAGCGGTGCATAGCCGTCCTAATTGAATATTGGGTCCTACATGCATACATTTTAAAATGCCCAAACCATGACCCTGAGGACACTGCTTCATGTTGCATCAGATGCACAGAAGCCCTACTCTCAAACCTTTACCTGCAGATAGGGTGAAAATGTCTTTTAAAATTGACTCCTATGGGTATAAGCTGTTGTCCGCACAGCAAAGAGAGCCAACCATACAATTCATTACATGATGGAAGGTAAATATAGCAAAAATAAAAAATATATATAGGGGGCATCTTCAAAATATATTAACTGGTTACATGATCTTGCCCTCACTTGGTTTGCAGCTTGTCAGGCTGTGAGGGCTTGTGTGCATCAGCGATGCTGAGGGCTAAGCTATCGATAGCTTAACTACTGGCAGGGTCTCCCAAGATGGACAGGTCTCAGCTGAGGTGCCAGGCCAAGACAAATCACCCATTTGGGTGGCAGCAGAATAGGACAGTGTTGGCAGTGGAAGATCATGTTTCTTTGGAAACAGCAACAACACTAGAATTAAACTGCTCAGAAGAAAGGCCTAGCAATCTACTTCTGTATCTTGCCATGAAAACAAAATGTATAGTCACAACAAAACAAATTGCACTATATTGCTGGAAGATGAGACCCTAAGGTCCGAAGGCACTCAACTGGCTACTGGGGAGGAGTTGAGGACTTTTCAGAGTAAAGCCAGCATTTATGATGTGGTTGGATCAAAGCCCGCGGGATGTCTGACTGCTGATGTAGCTGCACATGAAATGAGAGTCAGAAACTGCAAAGAGGTCTTACATATCGAGACATAGAACGTACAAAACATGAATCAAAGAAAGGTGGTCAAGAATGAAGTGGAACGTGTAGTACAACTCGAGCTGTTGGGTTTCAGCGAACTGACATCGGGCACTTTGCATCTAATGATCACATGGTCTACAATGCTGGAAATGAAAGACAAAGAAGAAATGGTGTTGCATTTATAATTAAGAAGAACCTTGCAAGAACTGAAATTAAATACAATGCAATCAGTGAACACTTAATTTCTATTCGTCTATGAGGTATGCCCATCAACACAACTATAATTCAAGTATATGCCGCAACAACAGCTGCAGAAGAGGACAAAGTTGATGAGTTCTATGAACAGGTACAAGCTGAAATTGACAGAACATGCAAACAGGATATCCTGATAGTCATGGGTGACTGGAACGCAAAGGTTTGCTACAAAGAAGAAGGCAAAGTGGTTGGAAAATATGGACTTGGCAACAGAAATGAAGCTGGAGAAAGACTGATAGAATTCTGCAAGACCAACAATCTATTCATCTCAAACACTTTCTTCCAGCAACACAAACGGTGACAGTACATATAGACTTCACTCAAAGGATTACACAAAAATCTAATTGACTACATCTGTGGACGTCAACAATGGAAAAGCTCTATAACATCAACAAAGAAAAAAACCTGGAGCTGAATGTGATACAGATCACCAACTACTAGTATGCAAACTCAAGCTAAAGTTGAAAAAGAGCAGGCCACTCATGAATATAGCAAAATATGACCTTGAGAATATACCACCGGAATTTAAAGACTGCCTGCAAAATTGATTTGCTGCTTTAGATACAAATGGCAGATGACATCAAGAAGGTTGTGTTGGAAGAAAGTGAGAAGTCTTACAAAAGGTAAAAAAGCAAAAACAACCAAAATGGATGACCAAAGAAACTTTGAAAATTGCCCAGCAATGCAGAGAAGCTAAAGCCAGAGGAGAAAGAGAGGCAATTGCAGAACTCGGAGATTTCCAACATGCAGCAAGGCAAGACAAGGAGAAGTACTACAATGACACATACAAGGAAACAGAAGCTGAAACTATTAGAGGAAGAACAAGATCAGCTTTCCTAAAGCTATGAGAGTTAAAGAAAAAATTCCAGTCTCAAATTGGAATGTTACAAGATGCTTAATCATCCATGTTGAATGATGCTGAGAAGATCAAGAAAAGCTGGAAAGAATATACAGACTCATTATATGGTAAAGATCAAGTGGATCAACAGCCGTTTCAACCTGTACCTTATGATCAGGAACAATTGGTGATGAAAGAAGAAGTCGAAGCAGCATTGAAAGCCTTATCAAAGAACAAAGCACCTCGCACTGATGGCATTTCCATGAAGTATTAGCAATCGGATGCAGCTGTTACCATACTTACAAGGCTCTGACAGGAAATTTGGAAGACAATATCATGGCCAACTGACTGGAAAAGATCTGTGTTTATATCAATAGTAAAGAAAGGTGATCTGACTGTGGAAATTATCGCACAATCTCTCTGATCCCATATGCCAGTAAGATTCTACTCAAGATTATTCAGCAGAGACTACAACGATACCTGGAACAAGAACTGCCTGAAGTGCAAGCAGGGTTCAGGAAAGGGTGAGGAATGAGAGACATCGCAGATGTGAGATGGATCCTTGAAAAGACTAAAGAATACCAAAAGGATATCTATATGTATTTTATTGACTACACCAAGGCTTTTAACTGTGTAAACCATGAGAAACTCTGGGCCACATTAAGAAGAATGGGTATACCAGAACACCTGATAGTTCTCTTGCACAACCCTTACATTGATCAAGAAGCAACAGTTTGAACAAAACAAGGAGAAACAGAATGGTTTAAAATCAGCAAAGGTGCATGACAAGGCTACATACTTTCCCCCTACCTGTTTAATTTATATGCAGAACAAATCATCAGAGAAGCAGGACTGTATGAAGACAACCGAGGTGTTAAGATTGGTGGAAGACTCAACAACCTTCGCTATGCTGATGATACCACTCTACTGGCTGAAAGTGAAGACAATCTGAAACATTTGCTTCTCAAGATCAAGAAACATAGTCTTAAAATGGGCCTGCACCTTAATGTAAAGAAGACAAAGATCCTGACAACTGGCAAAATCAATATGTTCATCATTGATGGAGAATAAATCAAAATACTGGACAACTTTATCCTACTTGGATCAACTATCAATAATAAAACAAGCAGTTAAGAAATATGATAATGCATTGCTCTTGGCAGAATGGCTATGAAGGACCTAGACAAGATTCTCAAGAGCAAAGATGTCTCTCTCCTTATAACTTGTTCAAGCCATGGTGTTTTTCAATAACGTCATATGGATGCGAAAGTTGGACAGTGAAAAAGATAGCCTGGAAGAAAATTGATGCCTTTGAATTTATTTTATTTATTTATTTATTTAATTTATTTGAGCACATTTTTATACCGCTCCTTCCAGTGATCAGCAGCGGTTTACATTTAACAATTAACTCTGCATAGATTAGCAGTTACATAAAACAGTAAGAAAATAACATTAGAACATTGAAAGGTATCATTGTTTTAAGATAACTCAATAAATAGTTCAAAACCGTTTACATGAAAGAAGAGAACATGTTAACATACATGCTATATAATTAACTATATACAGTATGGTGCTGGCGACGAATACTGTGTATACCATGGACTGCCCGAAGAACAAACCAGTCAGTTTGAGGAGATCAAACCTAAGCTTTCTTTAGAAGCTCAGATGACAAGACTTCGACTTTCATACTTTGGGATATCATGCGAAGAGAGATCATTAGAGAAAGACATCATGCTTGGCAAGGTAGAAAGTCAACGCAAACGAGGAAGGACAGCAATGAGATGGATTTATACAATAACAGCAGCTCTGGGTGCCACTCTGTCAACAATGAGCCGCCTGACTGAAGACTCAACACAGTTTAGGACACCTATCCAGAGGGTCGCCATGAGTCGATACAGACTTGATGGCACTTAACAACAACAACATGATCTTGAAATCAGGAATGATCAGGAATGATACAGATCCTAGAAATCTGCATGACATTTAGCAAAACAAATTGGAATGCTTGAAGAAAAATCTTTTACTTCAGATTAAGGTAAACAGAACTGTCAAAAGAATGTTGAAGATAATTTCTGAAGACAGTAGCTAAGCAGAATATAGAGGCTAGTGTGAGATATAAACATGGAAACATGATGGCAGAAAAAGACCACATGGCCTATCTAGTCTGCCCTTCCACATCAACTACAATAATCCCCTTTTTATCTTTAGAGTTCCTCTGTGTTTGTCCCATTCTTTTTTGAATTCAGATACAGTCCTTGTGTCCACCCACCTCCACTGGGAGACCATTCCATGCATCTACCATTCTTTACGTAAAGAAATATGTCCGTATATTACTCCTGAGTTTAACCCCTTTCGCTTTCATCCTATGTCCCCTCGTAACAGAACTTTCCTTCAATTGAAAAAGACCCTCCTATGCATTTGTGCCACAGAGGTATTTAAATGTCTATCATATCGCCCCTATCTCGCCTTTCCTCTAAAGTATACATATTAAGATCTCTAAGTCTGTCCTCATATGCTTCATAATGAAGACCACTAATCATTTTCATAGCCACCCTCTACACCGACTCCAACCTGCCTATATCCTTCTGAAAGTGCAGTCTCCAGAATTGCACACAATATTCCAAATGAGGTCGCACCAGAGCCTTATACAGAGGCATTATCACCTCTTTTTTCTGCTGGCCATTCCTCTCCCTATACACCCAAGCATCCTTCTAGCTTTTGCAGTTGCCTTTTCTACCTGTTTAGCTACTTTAAGATCATCACACACAATTACACCCAGGTCCCGCTCTTCTGGTGTGGACAGAAGTACCACTGTACAGCTCCTTTGGATTTTTCCTGCCTAAATGTATTTTTTAGCATTAAATTTCAGCTGCCATATTCTAGATCATTCTTCAAGTTTAGCTAGATCCCTCCTTTTGTTGTCGACTCCTTCATGTGTGTCCATTCTATTGCAGATTTTGGTATCATCTGCAAAAAAGCAAACCTTACCCAACAGTCCTTCCGCAATATTACTAACAAAGATGTTAAAAAGAATCGGACCAAGGACAGATCTCTGAAGTACACCACTGGTAACCTCCTTCTCCTCAGAGTGAGCTCCATTTACCTGTACCCTTTCTTGCCTCCCACTCAACTAATTTCTAACCCAATCAGTAACTTTAAGGTCTATCCCTAGAGCGCTCGGTTTGTTTATAAGTCATCTGTGTGAAATGGTGTCAAAGGCTTTACTGAAATCTAAATACACCATATCTAGGGCTCTCCCTCAGGCCAGCTCTCTGGTCACCCAGTCAAAGAAATCTTTCAGATTTGTCTGACAAGGCCTGCCTCTGGTGAATCCATGTTGCCTAAGATCCTGCAATCCATTGGACTTCAGAAACCTCACTGATCTCTCCTTTAGTACCCTTTCCAATAATTTAGCCACAGAAGTTAGACTAACTGGTCTGTAGTTCTCAATGTCATCCTTATGTCTGCTTTTGTGTAAAGGGACCACATGTGCCTGTCTCCAGTCCTGTCACCACTCCAGTCTCCAAAGAGGCATTGAAAAGGTCAGACAGTGTAGCTGCTAAAACGTCCCCAATTTCCCTCAGTATTCTTGGATATATCCCATCTCGACCCATGGCTTTGTCTACTTTTAGTTTAGCTAGTAACCGAGGCAGGCGGACCCGGTGCTCCAGGCCCCTACCTCTTGCACCCCCCCCCCCCACAACACCCCGCCCCTACCCTGCCCCCCACAAAATACATAACACCATAATTTCATGGAACATAACTGGTCGCAGCTTTTATTAGCCATAATAATTTAACAAACCAACAATAAAAACTTCCAACCCCCAATTAGCGGCACCCGGCTGCACCAGCCCTACCTCAGCAAAGTGCCTGCCACCGCTAATGCCATAACTCGCCACCCGGCAAGTTACCATACCCCTCTCCCCGACTTCGCCATTCTAAGCAAAAGTCGGCCGAGGGTTTGACCGGGTCAGGGGCACCCCGCCCCCGCCCAAGTGAAGCCTGCTGGTCCGGACCCCGGAAACCTCCGGGATCCCGCCACCGGCACATAACACAGTTCATGTGCCGCCCCCCCTGGCCCCAAGCTGCGACCAGCGTGCATCAATGCCAGACATATATTCCAAAGCCTCCTGCCAGTCATTAAGGAGTAGGTCCATGCCCACAGGCGACCCATGAACCCCATCAGCCCGATAGGGCCCCAAAACCAACATCCACCCAGTCGTGCAAGATCTGCTACCCACCCCTCTCACAGACTCAACGACCACTCTGGCGATTGACCCTGGGCAACCCCCGAGACCAACGACGCTGATCCCGGCAGGCCGGCCTTGGAATGATGCCTGACCACATAACAATAACACCGGGGAACATCCGCAACACCAGTCCCAGATCATCTTGCACCGCCCGGATCAGCTGCATGCAGTACCAGGACACCAGGTTATAGCCACCCAGATGCACCAACATCCACCAGGTCCGCTACCCCCATCTGAAAAAGAAATAGAGAGGTGAAGCCCCAACCAACAGCATCCCGGCACCTACAGCCGAACGTACCCTTTAAAAACCGAAGTACGCCACCTCCCAATGCCTTGCATGACAGGTCCCGGTAACCCCGCAGCTGCCGCACAGTGACAGCCCCAATCCGAAATGAGTGCGGAGCAAAACGCAGTGGATCTTCCCCCACCGCGAAGAGCACCCGCCGCCACACCGCAGAAACCTGGAAACGAGTTAAAACCCGAGCATCCGCGTGTACGAAAAAACAGACTGCGCCCGCCGGATGCACAGTGAAATACTGCTGCAGCGCCCGCACCGGGCCAGACCGCGCCTCTGCGCCCTCGCCCAGACACACCCACAAACCTTTTCCAAGCGGATCTGTTGTGGGCTTAGCCAAGAGGAACCGCACCCCCCCTTCTACCACCCGAACATGACGCACCAGCAGCCCCCAACACCCCCCCCCCCCCCCGTCCAGAGCCCGCAACCAATTCCCCGATACAAAACGCCCCAAAAGGCTAGGCAAAAACACCGCCCGGGACAAGGAAGCCTCGTACTCAGCTGAAGCCACCCGCCTCAAGGCCCCGCAAACCCGCACCAGAAGCCCATGCGTGATCGGCAACCGCGAAATGCACGGCGCCAGCTGCACCCTCTCCCAACCCAGCAGCAGCCGTCGTGTTAAAAAAAAAAACCCCAGGCGAGGGGCCCCAACCCACCGCGCTCGCAAAAGGGAAACCCCCACCAAATGCGTGCGCACCGCCGACCGAGAAAACCAGCACCTTAGGCCGCCACAATATATTGAGCCATCAAGCTCTCCGGGACCCTCCCCGCCTGCCACCCGCAAGTTAACAAAAAGGCGACCACCCTGTCGCAGCCCCGCCGGTACGAAGCCCACGTCCCCGCAGACACTGAGGTCCTCAGCAGTTCTAGCAGCCCACGAGGCCAATGCTCCACAAATTCTCTGGGACCACAGATCCGTCCTTGTCCGCTTCGGGGGCCAGCGCTCGAACCGCTCCCACTGAAAACGAGAAAAGGCATCAGCAAGCTCGGTAGTGCACCCTGGTATATGTCGAGCCCGCACCACCACCACGATCAACTGCAAACAGGCCAAGACGACACCCCGCATCCAGCCCGCTACCATCACGCACCTCGGAGTGTATCTGTTAATACCGCCGGATTATCACACCACCAAAGCACCCTCCGGTTCCGCAGGCGCTCCGGCCACAGCACCAAAACTACACGAATCGGAGAGAGCTCCAAAATGGGACAATCCTGGTCAGGCCCACCGCACGCCAAGACTCCGGCCACCGATCCGCGCACCAGGCCTCTCCGAAATACACACCCACCCCCCCCCCCCCCCCCCCCCCCCGCCGCATCAGTGTACAACTGCAAGTCAACGCTGGATACCTCGGGCTCCAGCGAAACAGACGTCCCATTGAAGTCCCCCAAAAACGACCCCACACCCGCAAATCTGCCCATATCGCTGTCGTCACCCGAATCCGGCGATGAGGTTTTCGCACCACGACCGTCGCACAGGCCAACCTTCTGGAAAACACCCGCCCCATCGGAATCGTCCGACAAGCAAAATTGAAGGACGCCAACAAGGACTGCAACTCCCGCAAAGAAACCTTGCGGGCCGACACCATGTTGGCCACCGCAATCCGCACGCGAGCGACTTTGTCGTGAGGCAAACGCACCACCATGTCCACCGAATCCAACTCCACACCCAAAAGGTCAACCGTGTCATCGGACCTTCGGTCTTCCCGTCCGCCAAGGGGACCCCTAACTCCTGTGCCAGCTGCCCAAACACAGATAACAGCCCCTAACATTCCACTGAGTGCTCCGCTCCTACAAACAAAAAATTCGTCCAGGAAAATGCACCACCGACGACAAGCCAGATGCGCGAACCAGCACCCACTCCAAGAAGGTACTAAACATCTCAAGAACAGCCCATCGGCATGCACTTGCCGAAATAATACCCCCCTTGAAAGCAGAACCCCAATAAGGGGACGGAAGACGGATGTACTGGCAGCAATCGAAACGCCGAGTCACTGTCCACCTTCGCCAGCAAAGCCGACCGACCGGCCCCGCGCATCAGCAAAGCAGCATTATCGAAGGACGCATAGCGAACCGTACAAAAGTGACGCGGGATAGAATCGTTCACGTAAGCCCCGATCGGACAGGACAAATTAGGAATCCACCGGAATTTAGCCCGGCTCCTTCTTGGGAACAATACCCAAGGGCGCAATCACCATATTAGGAAGGGAGGCTCCAATAAGGGGGCCGCCACCCTCCCCTACTGCCATTCGCTCAACAATGTGCCCCGGACCACCTCCGCCCAACGATGTACCAAAGGGGAGTTCCCAACAGACGGCGCCAACATCACCCCCCGCACCTGGATAACGAAGCCATTCCGAAACCCAAACCCCAGAATCGCCGCCTCACGCCTCCTGGGCTAACAACTGAGCCACCCTAAACAAGGCCTCCACACGAACCGGGGGACTGGCCATGCCAGAGGTGCCCTTCGTAATGCACTTGACCGCGGAATGGGGACCCTCACACAAGGAACAGGCGTGCTGGAAAGCGATCGACTTCCCTCCCTCCTGTCCCCGAACTTTACATCGTAGTTCTGCCAAGCCCAGCCATCGTGCGTCTGAGACGCCTTGAGAATGGAATCGGCGTACGCTAACAACATCCCATACTGCGCCGGATCGTGCCTGCCCCAAACACTGGCCAACCGCAAAAAGGAACGCGTCCAGTTAACCACATTACGCGCCACCTTCCGAACCCGACCGGCCTTCTCATCGTCCTTTCTCGTTTCCCGACTCTCACCCGAGCGCTTCCTCCCTTCTAACAAACGGAAGATATCAATGTAGCGACGCTGCCGAATTTGACGCCGCAGCTTACGCGGCACCGCCACCCACAATTCCGGCAAGGAAACCACCGAAGAGGCCCCCCCACCCGCGCGTAAACCCTCCCCGCCATCAGGAGGCCGCCGAACCCCCCCCCTCCCGACCCCCCGGACGAAACACTCGAGGAGGAAGAGGACGAGGACGAGTACGAGTCCGAGCTGCGACGCCACCGACACGACCGCCGGCGCTCTTTGTGTGAAGCCCCCCTAAGTTCCCTCTGCGACGCCCCCTGCCCCCCATTAACTCACCTGGCTCAGCAGCCCTCTCACCAGCCACCGCAAGGTCCTCGCCAGCAGCGCGCGCGACATCCCTTGAGCACCCTTGGGCTGACTCCACTGCCGCTCCACGCTGCGTCTGGGTCCCAGCCGAAGGACTCATCCAGCGCTCTCCGCCAGCCGCGCCCACAGGCCACGAGGGCTGCACCATAAACTGCCCCTGCGGAGACAAAAAGGGGAAACACGGAGGGAAACCAACACCGGCCAGGCCGGAGACCAATTACCCCCCCACCCCGCCCTAGATGTACCCCACCCCCCCCGACATCCACTGCTCCCAAGGGGAAGCACCCCCCCGGTGTGCCAAAACCACCGGGGCCCGGGAACCAACCCCGCCGCCCCGCCACAGCTAGCAAACCACGGAGCCACATCGGGCCTCAACCCCCCCCCCTCGGCCCAGCGCCCCGAAATCCCCTGCCCCCACCCCAACAACATCCCCTGCCCCCCCCTTCCCCCACATCCCCCGCTCCCCCCTTCCCCCCCGCCCCCACATCCCCCGCCCTCAACCCCACCCCCACATCCCCCGCCCTAACGCGCCCCGCCGCACCAGCCCCTCCATGCAGCCCCTCCCCCGCCCCCTGGTATCCACCGTGAGGGTGGGAACCCCTACCGCCGTTGCGTCCCTGCACCGCATCTCCTCGGCCACTTATGCCCCCTTTACCCCTTACCACAACGCCACCCCCACCCCAAGAGCCCGGCCCAAGTAACCCCCCACCCCTCCCAGTGCCCCCCCCTAGACCTCGCCCCCCCCCTTGCCCCAGCTTTAGCAGGGGCCAAAACCCCTGCCTTAGCCTTGCCAGGCATCTCCTCCAGGCATCCAGCACGGCCCCAGGACCCGCTGCATCCAGCAACCGGACTGCAAACTACCAGGCCCACCACGTGCTGCCACCCTAAACCCCCGCTACCTTTCCCAATTAGCATCCGAGTTTCCGGACCGGCGCCGGCAAAATGCCCCCACACTCACACCGCCCGAGGCACCTCCGATCCGCCGCGCTCCCCACTGGATCCTGGACAGCTGGCCCTGATCCCACAGCACCTTGCAGTCTTCACGCCGGCTCCGACCGCAGCCTCCGCGCGACTGACCATGCGGAGGCTGCTCAGCCCCTACCCCCCCCCCCCCGCTCCCAGCACCCGCTGCACTAATTGGCTCCCGTGCGGCCGCGACCCACGGGAGCCAATCAACTCAAAAGACGCGCGCGCCCAACCCGGGCCGCACACACGCTCCCCGCCTAGGCCGCGCACAGGGTCCCCGCGCCGGGCCGCGGGCCCGGTTAATATCGGCCGCCGGGACCCTGCCCGCGGCCTCGGGATTCCCCTCAAACAGTCTTCTGAAAATTGTTTGAGGTTCTCGTTGCTTCTGTAGCTATTTGTGGGTGTTTTCTGAGGTCCTGTTCCCTGGCCCTTCATCTGTGAACACAGAACAAAAATATTTGTTAAGCAATTCTGCTTTATCCTCATCAGCTTCTACATATTCCTCCCCTTCACCCTTGAGTCTGATAATACCACTTTTGCCCTTCCTCCCCTCACTAACATATCTGAAAAATGTCTTATCCCTGCATTTTATTGCATTGGCTATTTCTTCTTTTTGTACCTTTGCTTTCCTGACTGCTAGCTTCTCTAAGTTTCTCCAACTATAGATGCCTGTCTTCCTCTCTCTGTGATCTCTTGTATTTCATGAAGGTCTTATAAGAACATAAGATATGCCATACTGGGTCAGACCAAGGTCCATCAAGCCCAGTATCCTGTTTTCAAAAGTGGTCAATTTAGATCATAAGTACCTAGCAGTCTCCCCAAAAGACACAGGTTCCTCAATGCTTGTATTGGGTCAAGCAGTGATATCCTGGGTCCCTTTTAATAATGGTGTATGAACCTTTCCTCCAGGAACTTGTCCAAACCTTTTTTTAAACCCAGCTACACTAACAGCTTTTACTACAAATTCCAGAGTTTGATTACACGTTGAGTGAAAAAATATTTTCTCTTATTAGTCTTAAATAGGTTACCCTGTCGCTTTATTGCATGTCCCCTAGTCTTTTTATATTCTGATGGCGTAAACAATCGATCTATGTTTACCCGTTCCACTTCATTCATTAATTTATAGACCTCTATCATATCTCCCCTCAGCCGTCTCTTTTCCAGGTTAAAGAGCCCTAACCTTTTTAGCCTCTCTTCATAGGAGTATCCTTCCATCCCCTTGACCATTTTGGTGGCTCTTCTCTGTACCTTTTCTAATAACGCTATATCCTTTTTAAGATACGGCGACCAGAATTGCACACAATATTCAAGGTGCGGTCGCACCATGGAACGATACAAAGGCATTATAATATCCTTTTTTTTATTTTCCATTCCTTTCCTTATGATACCTAGCATTCTATTTGCTCTCTTGGTCGCTGCTGCACACTGGCGGAGGGTTTTAACATGTTATCCACGATGATACCTAAATCTTTTTCCTGGGTGGTGATTCCCAATATGGAACCTTGCATCGTGTAACTATAGTTTGGATTGCTCTTTCCTAGGTGCATAACTTTGCACTTGTCAATATTAAATTTCATCTACCTCCCTCTTTGTCTTCACCTTCTCAGCTATTTCTTTTGAGAACCATTAGTGGCCTCCTTTTTCTTTTACATTTAGTTACCTTCCTAATAAAAATGTCTGTTGCTTTTTAAATATTCCCTTTCAGTTTTGCTCACTGTTTTTCTACATCCCCCAGCTGTCCCCATGTCAATAACGACTCTGAGATATTGTCCCATCTTTGCAAAGTTAGTTTTCCTAAAGTCTAAGATCCTCGCTTTTGAATGGATTTTATCAGCCCTAGTACTAATACTGAACCACACCATCTGGTGATCAATGGATGCGAGTTGATCTCCCACTGTAACTGTAACATCAGAAACACTTTCCCCATTGGTAAGCACTAAGTACAGTATGGCTCCATCATGTGTGGTTTCTGTTACCAATTGCCTGAATAGTTCTCTCTGTAGAGAATCCAGGATTTCCTTACTTCTAGAGGACACCGCAGCGAGGATGTGCCCATCCACATCCAGCATATTGAAATCACCTATCAGTAGCACTTCTCCTTTCATGGCATTACTGCATATGTTTTTTATTAAATCTTCGTCCATTTCTATCTCCTGTGATGGGGATCTGTATATAACTCCAATGCAAATGAATTTCCCTTTCCCTCTTTCTAGTTTAACCCACAGTGCCTCTTCTCTTCCTTTTAAACCCTGCAATTCTATAGCTTTAATATTATTTTTAACATATAGTGCAGACCTTGGAACCTCATCCCATGGTCCAGGAAACCAAAATGCTCTCAGTGACACCATCCATGCAGCCATGCATTCATCTACAGGATGCAAGTTTTTCTACCTTGGCCTTTACCCTCAAAAGGGAGGATTGAAGAGAATACCACCTGCACACCTATCTGCTTCACCCTCTTTCCCAGAGCCATGAAATTAAGTTTGGTATGCTCAGAGGGATACCTAGCAGTATCATTTGTGCCAACATGGATGAGTAACATAGGATAATAGTTAGTAGGTTTGATGAGTCTCTGCAAACTCTCCGTAACATCTCAGATTTTAGCACCTGGCAGACAACACCTCTCTGGACATCAAATCTAGTCGGCAGATGGACGCCTCAGTATCCCTCAGAAAAGGGCACCAACCATCACTACTCTTCGCTTCAGTGTGGTGACTGATTGTTTAACTTTGGGGTGCTCAAGTTGTGGTTTTTCCCTATCTTCAGATGCTTCCACCTCCTCCACTTCCAGGGCTGCATACTGGTTCTTCAATTCAAGGGCTGGAGGAAATTGGAGTGCCTAATAGTGCAGGCTCTGGAGACTCGTGTCCAACCTTCTTCCTTCTGTAGCATCCCATCTCCGCCTCTAGATGTTCCAAGAAGCATCCCATCAATGTACTTCTCACCGTCTCGAATGCTTCTCAGTCTCGCCACCTCTTCTATGAGCTCCTCCACTTGTTTCCGGAGATCCTCAGCATGCAGGACCGGTCCCTCAACTGGCATTGGGATCTCTGTCTGGACAGAGGCAGAAGTTGTAACGGTGGCAACAGCTACAGCAATACATTTTTTTCCCAGCCATGGCTTAGTTGGTGAAGCTTTGGTACCTGTTGAAGTAAAAGACCTACCAAAGCCCCTACATGTTCCTCAACTGTCCTTTAAGAAAAAAAGCAGCTAACATCTTTTAAGTGTGTTTTCACAATGCTTGTCTATGGTATCATTCAACTTGAACAGAAGGCCTATGTTTGGATTGATTAAAAGTACTGCATTTTATCATATTGTACTGATACGAAAGTTTGAGCTCCATATTCAAATGCCATAGTGGTCAGCCACAGTGTTTAAATATCAGTGGGATATTCAACAGCAGTATTTGGATAGGAGCGGCCACTGAATATCCAGGTTGAGCAGCGCCTTCCGCATACGTGCCACTTTATCCAGCCAATGTGAATTCACCCAGCACTTAATTGGCTTGGAAATTAAACCTGCTTTCCATGCAGCCTAAATTGTCCAGATAAGTGTTGGCTGAATATTGTGCCGACTAGATAGTGCCAACATGCCCTCGACCCACACACTGGATGCATTCAGCTGCACTATCCGGATAGTCAGGATTCCTATCCAGACAGCCTCCCATGGCCATCCAGCTAAGGGTTTGGAATATCAGCTCGTTTGTGTCCAGCTTCACACTTGAATAATTCAGCATAACATGGTGAAAAAGATTATTAGTATACAGCTTGCTTTATGCAAAAGAGGGGGAAGAACTAACCCAGTAAGATTTACTTTGCCCTGGTTTAAGATATAATTCTTCGTTGCTTCTCCAGGAATTGTCATTGCTAGTAGAGATTTTTCAATCTGATTTCCAACCCAGATCTTGAATCTTGGGTGAGTAAGGAAAGGGTTTGTCACGTCGGGATCTATAATCCATAAGCACAACCTTAGCTTACCAGGAGTGCCAAAGATGTGCTGTGTGTTTTTGGACACATGCAGGAACAACATTCCTGTCAGCTCTGGAGGGAGCCAAGTGCTTGTCGACTGGCTCTACAAAGGGTGGAAGGCTACCACAGGGAAAAAATACAGATGCATGCAATTTAAAATAAATAATTATTAAAATGACAAAAAAAATGGGAAAAAAGCGCTATATATCCATTTTTCTATTCATGCAAATCTGGTCTAATTTAATTTCAAAGCGATCTTTCTACAGTATGTGTCTAAAAGGTTAAAATGCAATTTTGCAAAACTAAGTTATTAGACATAGGAATATTAACCTTTTAGCCTCATATACTTTTACTTTCTTTTTTTAATCTGCTCCTCATTTTTGTTTGTGGGTCTATTCATTTTGGTTATCTCGGCCAGGTTGCTAGGTAACAAGGGCTTTACTGCACTGGCATGTTAGTCTGTCTGTCTCTTGGCTTTTAGTCTGACGGGCCCAGGGTGCCTCACTTCCCTAGTGCTTGCTGCCGGCAATGCAGTCTCTTACAAAAAAGCATTTATCACACTGCAGCACAGTAATGGCCACTCAATGGAGGGGAAATTGAGCTGACCCGAAGGCCAAAGCTGTTATGGAGACTGGTGGGAAGAGTAAAAGGGTCACAGCACCCTTTTCCCACCCACTTAGTGGACAGTAAGCGATAGAACAGCGGTGCCACTGTTTTCACCAACATATCCCGAGGCTTTGCACCTGAAATAAATGTTTGCTTGACATTAATAATAGCACGAAAAATCAAATCAAGTTGCACTGTATAAATTGGTTATGCTATTTAAAACACAATTCAACAATGCTAAGAACTGAATTTATTCTGTACAGTCCTAAAGGAGACCAGATAATGATTTCAGCCATCAGCATATCTAAAATAAACGTAGATTCACTTCTTCCTTGATTTGATGTGTGAGAGAATTAAAAAGCAGATCATGGGTCTTTTATTTCATCAGCACTAAAGCCCATCACTTTTACCAACATTTAAAACATTGGACATTATTGAAAATGTGTGTTCAGGCACAATGGATAAGCACAGCAAACAAATGCAAGCCCATAAATACATAAGTTAAAAGCAATATAATATTCAGCCAATATGGCCTCAGCATTAATTTAGCGAAAAACATACAGCTTATAATAATTTCACCATAAGACCCTTTTATAGTAAAGGCCTTCCTTGATGTGTGGTACTAGTTAGCATCATTAGTTAATGGGACCAACATATATGGAGAACAAAGAAAATGAATTATGAAATCTACAGACATAGACACACCTACAATATCTTGATTTAGGTTATTCTTAAAACACAGAAATGAAAACATTATCACAAAAATAAATCACTCATCTACACAGCATTCATTAACAATTCAGTAACAAAGTTAAGATGAAATGCAGCATGAAAAAGCACTGAAACCGTGCCACCACGTTCTTACATTTAGGGGCCAATTTACTGAACTGCGTTAGCTGTTTAGTGCAGGAAGCAATGCGCACAGAGAGCTCCGCACCAGATTATCTACCTCACCAAACAGCTAATGTGGAAATCATCATTGTGGGGTGGGGAATGGGCAGGAATTGTACCTTACAGATAACAGAGGCCTTGACTGCGTGCTAACTGTTAATGCGGCTGATTACACAGTGCAGTTAGTTCCATCTTCAGATGTGTAGCTAAGTGCATACTCTGCGTTACCTGGCATGCAGATAATGTGTGATAGCGAACTTTGCCTCAAGTGAACTGGAAATGCTCCAAATCATCACTGCAGAGGTTTTGAACTTAGCACAGTCAACTTTTGCAGTTAGCATGCGTTAGGCGACAAACCTTAACACACTTTAGTTGATAGGTCTTTTAGAATGATAAGCATTATTGTATACATTGGAACCTCACAGAAGTGTATAATGAATAGATTTCTTCATACTAATGTAAATTCTGTATCCTTGCACAAACTAACTTCCATACAATAGCATGTGCTATATTTGATGAGTTTCCAGGGACTCAACTCTCCCACAATCATAACTACCAAAGGATTTTTCTCCTATTTCTATTCCTTTACCCGCCTCCCTCTGTCTTCAATATGACTGTCCTTGGCAGACCACATCTTCCTTGAAAACACGTGCATCTGGTATCCTATCCATAAGTGTCATATTTCTGTGATGATTGGCGTTCCCTTCCTCCTCAATTGTGTGTACATTATTTCTCACACTGCTTACCCATAGTAACACACTGTTAACTGCAACAGAGGGACATAGGATGACGGTGAAAGAGGATAGACTCGAGTAATTTGCAGAAATATTTCTTTACAGAAAGAGTGGTAGATGCATGGAATAGTCTCCCAGTGAAGGTAGTAGAAACAAGGACTGTATCTGAATTCAACATAGCTATATTGGTGGGTTCATGCACATGTGAGCCCATCACTGGACACATATTGCCAATGTCAGAAACTAACTTGTTTACCATCCAACTCTGGTGAGATCATACAATACAGGTGAGTACATGACTCCATCCCCTATCGCATGGCATATGTGTCCTACTCCCCACATACCTTCTCCTGCTTGGATTTGCTGGAGCAGAGATACATGTCATGAGCTGATGTAGGGCACTTATCATGGCATGCATCTCTGCTTGCAGCCCTTTCAGATGCATCATCATGAGATCTTGTGATCTGGTAACCACAGCAAATCTTTGCTGAACCTCCTTTGCAGGGTCGTTAGAAGCAGCAGGATCTTGGGGTCCTCCAAGGCCCTGAGGACCTCATGGGGGACACACCTAGTCCAGTGAGGAGATAGACTGGAAAGGATGGATGTTCATTGGCTGCAGTGGATCTCCAGCTTATCTACCTGCTTCCTCCCTACCCTGCTCCTGCCTCTCCATTTCCTTTTCCCGACCTTCCCCTCCTATATCATAAATCTTCCCCTGCCCTTTCCCCTCCCCCTCCCGCCTGCAGTTCCTCTTCTTGCATAGCATGGAGATCCCCAGTGCCACTCCCCTCCTGGTCTAGGCTCTTGGGGGTGCCAGGGACAATCATTGTTGGCAGAGATGGTCTTTGACCACCCACTGTGACCTCAGTGTCCCCTGTTGCATCAGGGTGTGGGGGCACAGTTGGCCACCAAACTGCCACTGTTCTTCATAGAGGGTGAGAATCACATTGGGGAGTCCTTCCTCCTCTGCTCTCTCTGCCTCCAGAGTACCCTGCTCCCCTGCTGCTGCTGGCAGCTGCCCTGATGGTGGTGGTCATGGACAGCTCCTCTGCAGCCTCTTGCCTAGGTGCTGCTGCCAGCAGTGGTGGTGGTGGCAGTGATGGTTCATCCACTGCTGCCACTGCAGCTGCAAAACATATGTATCTTACTTCATGCTATGATGCAACTAGGTGCATTACAGGTCTATACACATAGCTGGTACTCATTGGTCCTCAAGCAAATTGCCATGTGTCCATCCTGACATGACCTGTACAGGTGTGGCCTGTAGTGGTAAAGATCTGATACATGAGTGTCTCTGCTAATTAGCACAATGCGTGGTGGTGGGGGATGTCACAGAAGCACAACACTGATGGTCATTGATTAGGTCCTTTTGGGTGCTGCATCTACATGTTAGTATGTTGTACCTATGGCTGCTACAGCACTACCTGAGTTGTACTGTCCTTTGCAATGGTATTTGGACCATACACTTATCCTAGCACCATTGTGACCCCCTGCTATCTTACTGTTCAATATTTGTCTGTTATACACCATCAGGACCAATGCCATGAGGTGCCCTGGTTAGGATATCCACTTGCATCTACTGCCCTCAAGACATCTGGAACATGTGTGTCTGCCAAGGTCATATGTGCCACATCTATGGTGACTTTCAGCATCTGCCCTCAGTATCCCACACACAGTTGTACCCTACAGATGTGCCTAGGTGCAGACAGTGGCACCTGCACAGTGCTACTCCGTTCCATCTTCTCATGGCATCAGCATCCATTATGTATGTGCACGTTGACCTTGCTAACACCTCTACACTGCTTCTCTCTGTTCCTGTGACCCATCCTAAGGGACCCAGGTCCTTGCTAATGGCCCTCCCCTCCTGCCACTCCATGTGCTTTGTATCACCATGTCCTCTTGAACATACCTTTGGCCCTCTTTTCAACATTTGCCCAAATTATACATGGCTAGCTGCTGCATGCCACCATTCCAGCCTATGCCGGGGATGCTGTCCTAGTGCATATCACACTAATGTACCACTCCATGTCATGGATACATGGTGTTGGCATGCATCTCTTGGCCTTGCTCATTGCATAATGCCATCCATGGTACCACATGTGCCATTACTTATCTTCTTGCTGCTGTAGCTCAAGGCAGAGTTGCTCCTGCAATTGGGGCCTGGTGTGCCATGTGGCCCTGAACTGTTCCTTCAGGGATTCCAGATCACAGAGTAGGTATAATCTGTAGGAGAAAGTTGGAATACATATGCTTTGAGATCCACTCATTTCACTGATTCATCCCGTCACCCCCCAACATAGCTCCCTCTAGTGGTCCTGGGGTGATAGGCCTTTGCCTTGAAGGTCTGTCCTACCCTGGTGTGTTGGAGCTGTGTCATGTGAAAAATGTATGTGTGGGGGCGGTTGCTATGCTAACGGTCCCGGGCACATCTGCTATCCATTACTTGTGATGTCCTGGTGCCCCACGCAACCTGTGCGCCTAGTTGTTGGCAGTCATCTATGGTTTGTGCTATTCAAGGATACAACGAAGGCAGTACATGCAAATCTATCTCATGCATATTCATTGTGGGAATCCTGAAAACCAAACTGGTCTCTGTGTTCTCCGAGGACTGGGTTGAGAACCACTGCGCACATAGAGACCACTAGCAGAGCATGCAGGGTTCCTGCTGAGACATAAATGGGGGCACAGTACATACAGAGAACTGGAATTAGTGCACATGCAGACCAGTGGGGGCTGGCTGTCCATCCTTACTGTGGAATGCACATACATGTCTTCACAGCCACTGCTATCTACTGGAACTACGTATGTGTGATACCCCATTTTCTGTCACACGCACATGGAAATCCCTGCTGCACTTTCTTTACGTGATGTGTTCATTTTAGAAAGCCTGCACATGTGCATGGAACCTCTTTTAAAATCGCCATATTTTCCCTGCATGTCCCTGCCACTGCCTGGATGGCCTTTCTAAAATGTGCCTTCACATATATAGGGATTTTTATTAACCATCCCTTGTATGGCACAATTGCTGTGTGCTTGATCTAGTATGTTCACGTAAGTCCACATTTTTACCTCAACGGAAAGCTTTATTCCTTGAAATGTTTCTTCATCTTAAACCTGGGATATTAGAGAGGCCAGCAGTAGATAACAGTATGTGATGCTTCCCTCCATGCTGGGTCATAGAATCCTAAAGATTAGACTTGTCTTTTGTACCATGCAGAAGAAGAGCTGGCTTAAGTCTCTGTTGTAATGAGTCCCTAGAAAGTCAACATTCCAACTGATCAGGATTAATTTCACTGACACTGTATCATAACATACGTCTCTTTAGAGACTCTTTTGTCTGGATGCATGTGTGCAGAAAGTGAGGAAAGGTGTACGTCAGTGTGGAAATAGACACCTTATACTTCTGTCTTATATAGAATACTAACAATGTCTGATTTATCAAATCATTAACAAACACCAGCAAATGGCAAACAAAGAATCATTTCATACCAAATATAGAGTTAGATGTAATTAGAAAAATATAACCTGCATCATTATAATCTTGGAATTGCACTTCGCCACACTGAAAATTGATGCTGATTCTTTAGCTAATTTAAGTGCTCCAATTATAAATCAAATTCCTTGTGTCCAAAATACACAAGGTAACAAAATACTTAACATAACATAACATAAAATATGCCATACTGGGTCAGACCAAGGTCCATCAAGTCCAGTATCCTGTTTCCAACAGTGGCCAATCTAGGTCATACGTACCTAGCAGTTTCCCCAAAAGACACAGGTTCCGCAATGCTTGTATTGGGTCAAGCATTGATATCCTGGGTCCCTTCTTAATAATGGTTTATGGACCTTTCCTCCAGGAACTTGTCCAAACCTTTTTTAAACCCATCTACACTAACAGCCTTTACTACATCCTCCGGTAACAAATTCCAGAGTCTGATTACACGTTGAGTGAAGAAATATTTTCTTTTATTAGTCTTAAATAGTTTACCCTGTAGCTTCATTGCATGTCCCCTAGTCTTTCTATATTCTGATAACGTAAACAATCAATCTACGTTTACCCGTTCCACTCCGTTCATTAATTTATAGACTTCTATCATATCTCCCCTTAGCCGTCTCTTTTCCAGGTTAAAGAGCCTTAACCTTTTTAGCCTTTCTTCATAGGCGTATCCTTCCATCCCCTTTACCATTTTGGTGGCTCTTCTCTGAACCTTTTCTAATAACGCTATATCCTTTTTAAGATACAGCGACCAGAATTGCACACAATATTCAAGGTGCGTTCTCACCATGGAACGATATAGAGGCATTATAATATCTTTTGTTTTATTTTCCATTCCCTTCCTTATGATACCTAGCATTCTATTTGCTCTCTTGGCCGCCGCTGCACACTGGGCCGAGGGTTTTAACATGCTATCCACAATGACGCCTAAATCTTTTTCCTGGATGGTGGTTCCTCTACCCGCATGATTGTTTTCTTACATAGGTCTCAAAGCTTCCTATTTTCATATGGCTTAGGGGAAAAAATACAAAGAAAATAAAAGATTTGCCCAACTTCATTTCCACTATTTTAAAATATTATTCTTAAATCTTAAAACTTGGGTGATTATGAAAAGGTTTCTTCAAACATAAATGCCCCGAGTTTCATGGAAATGTGCAGAACAAAATCCCAAAAAAAATCTAATCCCCAGGAAATACTGCATAATACCAAATGCAAGATACCTGGGCAATATTCAAAAACACTTTAATAAAGAGGGATTTAAGCACCATCAGAAATACAAGCAACTCCCCAGAAATCATTGTATTTCTTTTTTTTTTTTAAACTTTTATTTTCATTTTGCAACAAACAAAAGAAACAACACACCAAAGGAGACAAAACAATTATACAATAAAGAAAAGTAAACCCAATTACCCCCCACCCCCACGCTTCTTCTCTAGCTGATTATGTCAGCATGTGAGCGCTTCCAAACAACAGTGATTATACATCAAAACAATCAAAAGAGTATCTGCGATACAGAATAATCATGGGACAAAGATATATACAAATTTAGACAGTCAGATGAGAGCATTGAGCAGAATGTACATAGTCATTGAGCATCTTCCATTTAGACCGATGATGAGGAGTCTGAATGGGGGAAGCAAACATACGAGGTATTTGTTCATATTTACTGTAGAGACAGACATGATTCCACCATTCATTGGGGCTCAGCTGGGAGCTATTTTTCCAGTATTTCGTAATTAGGGAAATAGCAATGCCAAGCATAAAGTCCAAAAGGAAGTAAGCCGTTTTTGGAAGAGAGGGGATCCCCGCAGCTGAGCGAAGTCCCACTATCCTCCAAGAAAGGGGCTCTTGAAAGTGCAAAATAGACTGGATACGACCCCAGACCCGACGCCAGTAATACTGTAGTGCGGGACATTCATACATAACATGAGGTAGTGAACCAATGGCCGCATGACATGTCCAACAACTATTGCCCTGAGTAGTGTTCCATTTGGCTAATCTGTCAGGAGTGTAAAAACACCGGTGGGCTAGAAAGAAGAGTGTCTGAGTGAGTGAGGCGGATCGGGAGACCCGTGTCACTCTACTCCAGACAAGGCTCCATTGCTCCGGGGTCAAAGTCACATGCAATTCTCTCTCCCAGGCTTTCTGCGCTATAGGGGTATCCCTAGTTATAGCATTACATAAGGTTTTGTAAAAATTGGATGCTACACCCGGTGAACTACTGATAGATCGGATAGTCTCCAACCAACCTTGTGTAGGGGAGGCCGATGGCGGGAGCACCTTAGCACTCCGAAGGCAATGCTGAAGTTGCACCAACTGAAAGTAGTGTTTCGCTGGGAGACCAAATTCAATTTGCAATTCACTAAAAGTTTTCCAGCGACCTTCATGGAACAACTGACTAGGAATCCAAATGCCCCTAGTGTACCAGGGGCTCCACGCCATCGGCTTATTTTGTATTCGAAATCGAGTGTTGTACCAAAGTGGGAGCTTGTCTAACGGACAGAGTCGGGAGTCTAAAGATTGCATGAGATTATTAAAGGCACCTAAGGTGTCTAAAAGCATTGGTGGAAAGTGGGAGTCTGATGGGAGAGTCATACCAGGGAGAAAAGTAAGAGGAATCGGTTTGCAAAGGTCCTCTTCTATGTCTAGCCACACAGGTCTACTCGGTACTGGATCTTCCAGCCAACGAGCGCCTTGTTTGAGAAGAAAAGATTGATGATACTTCAGGAAATCAGGGAATCTGACACCCCCATTTTCCTTATCTGCTTGCAGCTTATGTTTCGCTATCCTAGGTGTCTTGTTTTGCCACAAGTATCTAGTCAGAAGGCCCTCTATATCTTTATATATACGTCGAGGGAAGAGACAGGGCAACATTTCTAAGATATAATTCACTTTCGGAACAATCATCATTTTTATGGTTTCTAATCGACCCCACCAGGTAAGTGTTAAAGGAGTCCAGCGGTGAGTAAGCGCCCGGACTTTAGAGGTTAAGTCTTTGGCATTGAAGGAGATAGTGTCTTCCAAAGGAGAACAATAGTGAACCCCAAGGTATTTGACCATGCGAGGTTGCCATAAAAAGGGGAAGGGTTGCATATCTGCCTGATGAAGCAAAGGATTTAATGGAAAGGCTACCGACTTGGTCCAATTTATCTTATAACCGGACAGTTGTGAGTATTTACCAATTTGCTCTAGGACAGCCGGTACTGAGTCTATAGAGACAAAAAGCATAAGATCATCAGCATACGCTGAAATTTTGATTTCCCTATGGGTGAAGGGGACTCCATGAATCTCCTCCGATTGCCGGATTAGTAAAGCCAAGGGTTCGAGTGCAAGATCGAAGAGAAGTGGAGACAGTGGGCATCCCTGGCGAGTGCCGCGTTGAAGGGGAAAAGGCTGAGACTTTAAAGCATTGGCACATATACTGGCTGTAGGCTGTGCGTACATGGTGCGAAGACAACGGAGAAAACCTTCCCCGAATCCGTACCAGCGGAGGACTGCAAACAGGAAGGGCCACTCTAAGCGATCAAAGGCCTTCTCAGCATCAAGTGAGAGGCCAACAAATGGGCGATCAAGATTAACTGCGGTAGTCAGTACATGGCATAGAGTCCGAGCATTGTCAGCAGTTGATCTACCAGGAATGAAACCGCATTGATCTGGGTGTATTAAGGTAGGCATCCTATCCGAGAGCCGGGTAGAGAGAATGGTGGCAAAGATTTTATAGTCCGCGTTTAGGAGGGAAATTGGACGATAATTGGCTGTTAGTTGCGGGTCTCTCCCCTCTTTCTCAAAAACTACTACATTTGCCATTGAAAAGGACCCAGAAGGAGAACCCTCCTCGGCCAGAGCAGAAAAATAAATTTTCAAAACTGGAGCTAAGTCAGCGTGAAAGGTTTTGTAGAATTCAGCAGGGAGACCGTCTGGGCCTGCGGCTCGACCTGAGGCACATTTCTTGATAGCAGAATGAATTTCTGAGACAGTAAATGGTGTGTCCAAGGCCACTCTATCTTCGTCAGATAGGGTCGGTCTTTGTACCCCTGAAAGTAAGCGTTCAAATACATCTGGCTCAAAATCACATTCAGATTGATAAAGCCGAGTATAAAAATCACGAAAGAGTTCTAAGATTTCGGTATCTTTAGTGACCAAGCCCCCCCCCGACGGATTGCGGAGGGCGGTAACACGCTTGGCTTCTTTTCGACCTTTTAGGGCATTTGCTAATAATTTGCCAGCACGATTATTTTCCCGATAATATAGCCCTTGTTGTGATTCAATATTTTTAACAGCAGCAGTGTACAAAAGCTGATTGTATTGAAAACGCAAGCGTTGTAAACGGAGTAAAATACATGGGTCAGTACGGGACGTGAGGAGACGCTCCCCAGCTTGTATCTGCTGCTCTAGAATCAGTAAATGCTGCTTTCTTTGTTTCCCCTGCCGAATTTGATAGCTAGTTATAGTGGCACGGATAGATGCTTTAAAACCCTCCCACCAAGCCCAGCCCGCTGTGTCATGGGGTGAGTTAAAATGAAAATAATCTTGGATAGCGGCCTTTATATCAACCTGAAAATCTTTTTGACCCAGTAGGGATCTATCAAAAAACCAAGCTCGGGGAGAATCGTCCCGCGCAGTGACACGTAATGATAAAGATATGGCAGCATGATCTGAAATATGGAGAGGATGAGTCCTAGTCGTGTCTACTTGAGAAATCAGTGCTTTGGAAATGAGAAAGAAATCTATTCTAGATTGGGAGTGATGGGGGGCAGAAAAGAAAGTGAACTCTAAGTCGGAGGGGTGAAGCAGCCTCCATATATCTACCAGCGCAAGATCTTGCATCAGAGCTGTAAGGGTAGCAAGACTCTTGGGTGGACTACTCGTTCTAGGCGGCTGTCTATCTATCAGAGGGTCTAACACTTGATTAAAGTCACCACCAAGTATTAATGGAGTATTGGCAGAGGCCTGTGCCAACTGCGCAATACTTGCATAGTAAGCAGGGTTGTCCACATTCGGGGCATAAATGCAAATACATGTAAATTCACTATCTCCAACCTTAAGATGTACTCGGGCCCATCTACCCTCCTTGTCAGCGCTAGTATCAATTACAGTAGCTTGCAAAGATTTCTTAACCAGAATGGCTACCCCGCACCGTTTGGAAACGGCGGGAGAATAGGCAGCCACCATGTAAGGCTTAACATTGAGTTTCAGTGTTTCAGCAGAGTTTAAGTGCGTTTCCTGAAGAAACGCTAAATCAGCATGCTCATGGCTAAGATAGCTAAGGATTTTCTTTCTTTTGATTGGACTATTAATGCCCTTTACGTTGAGTGATAAGATTTTACATAAAGCCATTCAGACAAGTTAAAAATTCTGAGCATGATAGCGCACCTAATTTCACAATGTCCCTCATATTGACTGTATCTGGCTGTACATATGGCATAAAAGAAAATAAGCTTAGATAATACAATGAAGCGCCCCACATTAAAAAAGAAAAACCGCAGCGCGGTAGAGAAGAAGCAGAACCCCAAAAATTACTGGCGACCATGTGTCTGCGGGGAGAAGCCCCAGAGAAGGCCAAAATTGAAAAAACACATAACCTGTAGGACTGTGCGTGCTCCGAATCCGACCGAGGCACACATCATGGAGGGATAGGAGACCACAAAACAAAAGTCATAGAAAGAAAGAAAGAAAGTCCAGGTAGTCTCTGTGCTTGACTATGACCGCCGCATCGGGCCCTTCAAAATGGCGGACAGAGCCGGCAAATAAAAGTCCACGTCGTTGGATTAGCGCATCTGCTCTGCTTCTTTGGAGTCTAAAAATGTTGATAGTAGATCAGGATCCTCGAATGTCCTGGTTTGGTTGTGAAGAGTCACTCGGAGCTTCGCGGGATACAACAGGCCAAAGCGAGCCTGTAGCTGTTGAAGTCGAGGGCGAAAAGCAAGGAGTTTCTTCCGTCGGTCAACGGTAGGCTTTGCCAAATCAGGGAAGAAGGAGACTTTGTGACCTTCAAATTCCAAATGATGGTTCGCCCGGGCAGCATTTAAAATTTGTTCCACTTGTTGATATCGTAGCAAGCGAAAGATAATAGGCCGGGGGGTCGTTCGGTTGAGCGCCATGTGGGTAGGAACACGGTGTGCACGATCGATTTCCAATTCTTTATGAAAGGTGATCTTCAGCAAGGAGGGAAGAGTTTTGAGCAGGAATTCTCTCATATCTCCCGCTTCCACCCCCTCCGGTATTCCAATGAGCCTCACATTGTTGCGACGGGCTCGATTATTGCTATCTTCTAACTCCTTTTGAAGATTCTGTATCTGGCGCTCAGCCTTGTCCAGTGCGCCCAAGCGCACCGCGTGCGAGTCGAGGACCCCCGCCATATTGTCCTGCCGTAATGAGAGACTTTCAAGTCGGTCCTGGAGCACTCCAAAGTCTTCTCGCAGGGCTCTAAGCGCTTCTCCATTGGACTGCACCAATTCCTTCACGCCGCGTAGTTCCTCCAAAATCTCCAGGTGCATTTCGGGGTTTTCACGAAATGGAACCATCTTCTGTGGGGAGGACACCTCTGTTTTGGAGCGTTTTCCGTGAGAAGAAGAAGGAGACCCGAAGTCCAAGCGCGCTGGTTTATGGGCCACCATCCCCCCCGATGTACCCCGGTCAGCCCGGAGCGAAATAGTAAGTTTGTATAGGTATTAAGTCAGGATTCTAAGTAGGCCTCTCGGGAGCTTCAGCGCGAAGCGTCTTACCCGCTGGACATCAGGCTCCGCCCCCCGAAATCATTGTATTTCATTCGGGAGGCTCACCTCCTTCAGTCATCAGTCCAAATCCACTTTAGCATTTTCTATATGTAAATTCTTTATATGTAATTTTTTTTCAATTAGAAAAGTAAAAATATCATATACATCTCCATAGCATAGTAGTGCTCCAACACCGGCTTAAAAAACAAACAGTATAGAAAGTAACTTATCTGAGCTCAGTACTGTGGCAAGTCACCTCGACACAACTCGACTCAATGTTGAGTTTCATCTCCTTCTTCGTGGATCTGCACGTTGATTACTCGCTTGCAGGATTCACTGGTGATTTTCTGCGGTATTACCTTTGTCGACCTTGCAGTTCTAAATGAAATCAATGTTCTGTTGATCCAAGGCATGTTAAAAAACATTGTTCTAGAATGTGAAGCTTGCACATTGAATTATAAGATATATGTTAGAAATATTTTACAAAGATTTGAGACTATGAGTACACACTAGTGCTGATGTCTGAAGGAAATCTCTCTAAGCTAACTGCTTTCTCAGCCTGCACATTGCATGTGACATCTTCTGAGGGGATAAACATGGCAAGCAAGGAATACTTGTATTGTCCTTCTCCCAATCATAGTTCAATTGGAACTGGCCTTTATTGTAACATAGTAACATAGTATATGACGACAGATGAAGACCAGTATTGTCCATCTAGTCTGTCCTGCAAGGCAGAAAAAGTAGGTGCACCTGCCGCTCCGTGCAGGTCACCCCTCCCCATGCCTCTGTTTAGGGATGTACCCACCGCTCCATGTACGTCACCCCTATTTGTTCAGATATAAGAGATAGTTATGCTTATTTTGATTTTATCCTGTTGCTATAAAGGGATCCACTATGTCTGTCCCATGCCATTTTGAATTCTGTCATTGTGTTTGCCCCCACCACTTCCATCAAGAGGGCATTCCAAGCATCCACCACCCTTTGTGCTACACGTTGAGCCTTCATTCACAACTTTGGGGAATTCCCCCCTTTTTCTAATGCCTTCCTTCCCTCCAACACTTAGCCCAGCCAGGCAACAATAGTCCTGGATCATGGGGCTGCAGACCACTGCCCCTTTCCAGAACCCAGTGCATGCTGAGGCTGGCCACTAGATGTCACTATCGTGCAATAGCCAAGACTACCTCCGCACTTCTGTAGCATTCCCTACTCTGGCTCCACATTGTTTTCTATTAAGCAAATTGCTGAGCTTTGCTATGCCCAGCATTCTGATCATACAGTGCATTCTCTGCTGGCTACGTTAATTACAAGACAAGCCTTGAGAATTAAGTATATTTTAAGTTCACAGGCATCTGTTTAAAGTTTAATACTGCTAAGTGTACATGTTAATGTGAGTGGTATAAAGTTCATTCAGCTGGAATAGTTGTAGTAAGGCTTCTTTAGTTACAGTCAGCCTGTGGGTGACCCACCAAGGGCATAAACCACTTTAAAGCAATTTGTGCATCACGCATGTGTCTTGTTTCTCTATCAAGTTCTTCCCAGAATGTAATCTATTACTTTTCTGCTTGTTCTGCCTTTGCTGTCCTCAGTAACCTGTTATTATTGTAATTGTAAACTGCCTGGCTACTGTAGCCAACCTCTCACAACGGGGTGAGGGTTGCCCTGGAGGTCCTACATAAAAGAAAATACGTGGATGACTGGTTGACTGGTGCTCTAAGCAGGGTGAATAATAGGAAAACAGCAAATCAGTGAGTCCTAGTGGATAGTGGGAGGCCTAAGTTGGAGTGAAAGGAAAGACAAATGTACAGCAAGACGAGGGACAATATGGGTGCATCTAAATAAAAATCTGTATGGGTGGCCCCAGTAGTCCAAAAGTAACTCTCAAGAAATAAAAGCAATGACGGCATGTTGATTAACCAAATGGATATAGCTTTCAGAGTCCTTGGACCTGAGGTTCTCCTCAGTTTTAATTCTATTCCTTATTCCCTGTGGGGTATGTCACTCTTCTGCTCCTCTTACTTTACCTCTGCAAATAGAGTAGCAAAAGTCCAAAACAGAGCATCTTAAAGAGACACCACCAGTGACTAGTGCAGTGAGGGTCAAACAGTGTCCAATCCCTCATGGAGTGACAGTGTGTATCCCCCTAAGCGGAGATACTGTATGTACTGTGGAAACTTTCCTCTCTTCTCCAAAATCGCCAGGGCAAGTGAACACTTCAAAAATTGAACAAATACACTTCTCTGGGATGATAGGGATGTACCTGGGTTACAGGTCCCTTCCATCATAGTTCTTAGAGGTGTTCACAGTCAAAAAGAGTTCATTCTGTGCTCTTTTGAAATTCATTTTCCCAATTTTGGGGCATTCTTTTGTGTTTGTTCTTTACATACATCCTTTTGTGCATGAACTGTATGTACACAGAAAGTTAAAAATGCATGCATTCAATTGTATATGCATATATTCATAGGTAGATGCTCGCACAAGCGATTTGTGTGTACTTTTCATTTTTAGGCACCAAGATGAACTGAATCAACTGTGACAAATGCACACCCTTAACAGTTTTAAGACTTCTCAGATGTAAATCTGGAATGTGCCTGGGTTACAGGCAGGGGCGGCCCAAGGTGGGGTGCAGAGCCATGTGCGGAGACTCATTGCAAGGTTTCATTTGCATAAGGGACCTCATTTACATAAATATTTGCATAATGTTAACGTGCACCAACTTTTAGTAAACATGCCTCTTAATGAGTGTATGGATAACAAAAGACTATAGATTCCTACATCAGGAAGTACTACAAACACTGCCCATTTAGAACCCATAGCAAACCCGTCGTATCATAACAGCGCTACCAGGATTCAAAGCACCAAACCCTACCTATCAAAAGGCAACACTGCAAATATTAAACCAATACAACTCAGAGACTACCAATACATCTCCTACTGGGGAAAGAGAACAAGTGGCATTGTCACATAGAGACCACATGAACAGAATACCTCAGCTCGGTTATAAATGCAGAACATAGACCGTCACCAAACAAAGAACAAGGAATCACAATTTAGAAACAGGAAGACAATAATTAAACTGGGAACCCCAAAAGCCAAACTTGGAATGTACAACAACACTGGAGAAATAAAACTATAAATTAATTTCCTCTTGTACTAAACAAAAACGCAGAGGTTAACAATGCACATTTCCCAGAGCTGATACATTCCTGTTAATAAATTTGAAATAAAAAAGTATTTTTCTACCTTTTGTTGTTTGTGCATTTTATTTTTCAGTTACAATTGCTCCAGCCATGTTCTTCTGGTTTCTTCATGTCTTCGGCTAACTCTCCATTGTCTGCTGTCCATTTGTCCTCTCTTCTCTCTTCTAGTTTTTTTTCCATTCTTTCTCTACATCTGCTCTAACATTCTGATCTTTCCCCTTTTGCTCTTTCCTCCATTTATTTCTTTATTCCTTTTTCATCCACTCAAATTTCACCCCTCCATCCTCAATCCTCACTTACTCTCCCAATACCTGGCCAATCATAGATTTTTCTTCCCTCCCACACAAAATATCTTTTTCCCTCTCCATCCTCACTCCCTCAGCCCCATCCCATTCTAAGTCCTCCCCCAACGTCAGCTCCCTTCTAGTTCCAGCCCCACCCAGCATCCACTCCCTTCTAGTCCCATTCTCCCATCCACCCATATCAGCCCATATCCAGTCCTATCCTAACCCCCCATCAGCCCATTTCCAGTCCTAGCTCCCCCATAAGCCCTTTTTCAGTCGTAGCCCCCCCATCAGCTATTTTCAGTCCTATTCTAGCCCCCCCATCAGCCCATTTCCAATCCTCGCCCCTCCATTAGCCCATTTCCAATCCTATCCTAGCCCCCCATCAGCCCATTTCCAGTTCTAACTCCCCATCACCCCTTTCCAGTCCTATCCTAGCTCCATCAGTCTATTTCAAATCCTAGCCTTTCCATCTGCCCATTTCCAGTCCAAGCTCCCCCATAAACCCATTTCCAGTCCTAGCTCCCCCATCCATTTTTAGTCCTATCCTAGCCCCCCCCCCATAAGCCCATTTCCAGTCCTAGCTCCCCCATCCATTTCCAGTCCTATCCTAGCCCCTCCATCAGCCCATTTCCAGTCCAAGCTTCCCCCATCATCCCATTTCCAGTCCAAGCCCCCCCCCTCACTCTGACCATTTCCAGTCCAAGCCCTCTTCCCATCAGGAATTTCCAGTCCTAGCTCCCCCCCATAAGCCAATTTCCAGTCCTAGCTCCCCCATCCATTTCCAGTCCTATCCTAGCCCCTCCATCAGCCCATTTCCAGTCCAAGCCCTCTTCCCATCAGCAATTTCCAGTCCTAGCTCCCCCCCATCAGCCAATTTCCAGTCCTAGCTCCCCCATCCATTTCCAGTCCTATCCTAGCCCCTCCATCAGCCCATTTCCAGTCCAAGCCCTCTTCCCATCAGCAATTTCCAGTCCTAGCTCCCCCCCATCAGCCAATTTCCAGTCCTATCTCCCCCATCCATTTCCAGTCCTATCCTAGCCCCTCCATCAGCCAATTTCCAGTCCAAGCACCCTCCCCATCAGCTATTTCAGTCCTAGCTCCCCCAACTCAGTCAATTTCCAGTGCTAGCCCCCACCCACGCAGCCAATTTCCAGTCCAAGACCCCCTCCTATCAGCTATTTCCAGTCCTAGCGCCCTCCACGCAGCCAATTTCCAGTCCAACCCCCCCCCCCCCCATTTCCAATCCAACCCCCCCCCCCCCCCCCGTATTTCCCGTCTTAGGTACCCCCCCCCCCCCCCCCCCCCCGAAGAGCCCCACGGCTGTCCAAATGTCTTTAGAGAGATCTGGAGAGGCCCCGGCTCATCCTCTGACAGCCACCAAAGTGAAAAGCGCCTTCTTTCTGCACATCAGCAGCTGTACTGTAGTATAAGCCGCTGAGGTGCCGGAAGTCAAAGGGAACCTCTTGTTTCCCAGCACTCAGTGCGCCAGCGGCCTATACTGCAATACAGCTGCTGAAGTGAAGAAAAAAGTTGCTCTTCACTTCGGCGGCTGTCAAGAGGTGAGCTGGGGCCTCTCCAGCTCCCTCTAAAGCCGCCCTGCCAGTGCCAAATATGTGGGATGTTGGTTGCGTAGGGCCCCCTGAAGTGCGGGGCCCTGTGCGAACAACATTCTCGCACAATGGACGGTTTGACCCTGGTTACAGGTGCTACTTATTGTTCTCAGCTTCTGTCTCTTTCCAGGCACGTCTCTTCTCTGTTGGTTCCTCTATTACTGGACTCAGCAGCAGCTGATCTCTTCAACCTAGATTTCCTTGAATCATAACTCCTCCCTTTCCTTAGTTGTGAGCCTGTAGCTCAGTTAAGCCTTACTTGCTTATGAGTAGCAACATTCCTAGCTGGTGGCCTCTCCATCTATCAAGGAGGTAGCGACCCACGCTGTAACAGCAGCCCTTATGGGCTGCTGCAGCCACTCCGGCCCCCTAGACGTTTTGGAGGGAAGAAAGAAGAAGCTGCCCAGCCCTATGTACAAAGCTATATATTGTTCCTTCCAAAATCATAAAGAGAGATACCCCTGCACAATACTAGTGGGCTGGTCCATCCTCCCTGACTTTGCAGGGACTCCAGAATATTCCTCTGTATATATTGAAAGAGTACATTATGGTGATCCTGCTTCACCATATTTCTCAAAAGATGGTCTATGAAGCAAATAAGCTAAATTAACTAAGGTGAGGAGAAACAGAAAGATATTCATAAAATTCATAATGGTAGTACTTTACAGACAGTACTTTACAGAAGGGCTAGAATTTAAGAATGGCAATGCTGTAGGAAGTTAGGACCTTGCTCTACAAACAGATATTGAGAATAAACCGTATCTATAACCAAAAAAATTCTTCATAAGGTGCATGGGATGGGCACTTTCTGTTAAGGTTAAATGACTGTAACTCCTAAGAGTATCCTTTCTTAAAATTGTTACTTCTGTCATAATTGCTTAGAAATGTCATTGCATTAAGACCTGTTCCCTTCCCTTTCCTCTGATACAACTAATCTGTCACTTGATTTGTCTTTCATAGCATATTCCAATTCCAAAGCATTGTTTGCGTTCCTATTATTTCAGGATGCCCTCAAGCTTATTCTATCTCATTCAGAAATCTTGTTTAATGACCAGTTATGGTCCAATACAAGGTAAAGAAATATTCATGCAACCTTCTCCTCGATAACTTGTCCTCACTTGGTTTTAAGGGCTCTGTGCTATCCTGGTTCTCTTATATCTCCCATTGCTTTCAGTGTTGTTCTGGTGTATCCTCCTCTACTGATGTCCTGCTCTCCATTGGTGTACCCCAAGGATCTGTCTTGGGTCCGCTCCTTTTCTTTCTTTATACCCAGTCCCTTGGTGTACTCATCTCTTCCAATGGATTTCAGTACCATTTTTATGCTGATGACTCTCAGATCTACATCTCTATACCTTAAAACTCTGGTAATCCAGGCCAGGATCTCTGCTTGGATGTCTCACCGCCGCTTGAAACTGAACATGGCCAAAACTGAGCTACTTATTTTTCCCCTAAACTCTCCTTTCTCAGTCTCTGTGGATAACTCTCTACTCTGTCTCCTCAGCTTGCAACCTCTTTCCCCTTCTCCACACACATCCAACTGATAGCTAAAACCTGCTGTTTCTTTCTCTATAACCAACAAAATTCACCCATTTCTTTCTGAACACACTGCTAAGACACTTATCCACTCCTTAATCATCTCCCGTCTAGACCATTGTAACCTACTCCTTGCTGGTCTCCCTCTGAATCATCTCTCTCCCCTTCAATCTGTTCAACACTCTGCTTCACGGCTAATCTTCCGCCAGCATTGTCATGCTCATACTACCCCTCTTCTTAAGTCAGAACTGGCTCCATATCCAGTTCATACTACTCTTGCTGATCTATAAGTGCATTCACTCTGCAGCTCCTCACTACCTTTCCTCTCTTATCTTTCCCTACACCTCTTCTCAGGAACTCTGCTCTTCTGGCAAATCGCTTCTATCTGTGCCCTTCTCTTCTAAGCAAACGCCAGACTTTGCTCTTTTTACGTTGTTGCTCCTTATGCCTGCAACTAATTACCTGAGTCTGTATGTCAGGTGCCTTCTCTGACCCTTTTCAAATCCAGGCTGAAAACTCAAGTCTTCGCTGCTGCTTTCGGATCTTGACTTACCTGATCTCCTTTGTATTTCCTCACCATTCCCCCTAGATGTATCCCAATGTCTACAGCTACTGTGTTGTCTGTCTTGATTAGATTGTAAGCTCTGATGAGCATGTCTGTGCATGTCTGTGCAGCACTGCGTACGTCTTGTAGCGCTATACAAATGTTCAGTACTAGTGGTATAGTTAGTGCAGAAAGTGAACACTCCAAAACTGATATTGTCATCCACTTGGGTAAAATTGACCTAGCTAGAAACAGTGCCGCTGTAGTTCAAAGGGACTTCCAGACTCTGGGAGAGAAACTCAAGTCCATTGCTAACACTATAGCATTCTCAGAAGTCCTACCTGTTCATGAAAGGGCTGCATTGCATAAACAACTTTAATACATGGCTTCAAACCTGGTGCAAACAAGAAGGATTAAGATATACAAGTTATAGGTGACTGGGGAAACAGATGAATCAACAAGAGAATATACTGTGCTGATGGACTACATCTCTCCACCGCAGGGAAAAGGATCCTAAGTGAAAAATTCAGGCAGTATGTGGACAGGCATTTAAACTAGAGAAAGGGGGTGATGGATGGGGGAAGGACAAGTTCAGGATATCACTCCCTGCAAAAGCAAAACATTGGAAACAGCCACACTTTTGAACACATCAATGGCAAGCAGAAGAGGTATGTAGAACAAAATCCATGCAAAACGGAGGCAAGCCATTCAACAAATGCTGGAAAGCAATGAGTACAAATGCATGAAGCCTAACCAACAAAGTTCCTGAAGTTTCTGGAAGCTCTAATGGTGGAAATGGACTTGGACATTGTGGCCATTAGAGAAACATGGTTTATCGAGTTATATTATTGAGGTATATTCGGGAGCGGAGGAAAAATCAGAGATGGAATTGCAGGACTCAAAAGTGCTGAGAATGGATTCGTGGAAAGTGACTTTGAAAAAGTGAAAATGCTAAACAAATACTTCTGCTCTGTTTCACTAGAGAAAAACCTGGAGAAGGACCACCTGTGATTGACAAATATACACATGGGAATGGAGTAGATACCACACCATTCACAAAAGATGATGTGTTAGAACAGCTTGCAAAACTGAAAGTGGACAAGGCTATGGGACCAGATGGGATACATCCCAGGATAGTGAAAGAGCTCAGAGAGGTTCTTACAAGGTCTTTAAAGGATAAATTTTAATAGATCCTTGGAGACAGGAGAAGTTCCACAAGACTGGAGAAGGGCTAATGTGGTACCTCTCCATAAAAGTGGAAGTAGGGAAGAAGTGACAAACTACAGGCCAGTAAGCTTTACCTCAGTAGCAGGAAAGGTAATGGAGGCGCTCCTGAAAGAGTGAATAGTGGACTTCCTCAAAACCAACAGGTTGCATGATCTGAGGCAACATGATTTTACCAAAGGATGATCTTGTCAAACAAATCTGATTGAGTTCTTTGACTGGGTGACCAGAGAACTAGATTCAAGGGCATGCGATGGACGTGATCTACCTAGATTTCAGCAAAGCCTTTGATAATGTTCATCATAGGAGGCTTATCAATAAACTCAACAGCCTGGGGATGGGTTCTAAGGTGGTAAACTGGATCAGAAATTGGTTGACTGACAGATGACAGAAGGTGACGGTAAACTGAACTTACTCGGATGAAAGGAAGGTGATAAGCAGTGTGCCCCAGGATTCGGTCCTGGGACAGGTACTATTCAATATATTTGTGAGTGATATTGCTGAAGGGCTAAATGGAAAAGTCTGTCTTTTTGCAGATTACACCAAAATTTGCAACAGAGTGGACTTCCCTGAGAGAGTTCAGAACATGAGGAAAGATCTACAAAAGCTGGAAGAATGGTCTAATGCTTGACAGTTATGATTTAATGTGAAGAAGTGCAGCGTCATGCACTTGGGAAACAGAAATTCAAGGGAATTATATGTGATAGGGGGCAAGAGATTGGTGTGCACAGACCAGGAGAAGGACCTTGAAGTGATTGTTTCTGACAATCTCAAGATGGCGAAACAGTGTGACAAGGTGATGGCAAAAGCCAGAAGGATGCTGGGTTGCAAACAGAGAGGAATTACCAGCAGAAAGGAAGAGGTACTAATGCCACTGTACAAGTCACTGGTGAGGCCTCACTTGGAATATTGTGTTTAATTTTGGAGAATATATCTTGCAAAGGATATAAAAAGATTGGAAGCAGTTCAGAGGAAGGCGACCAAAATGATTTAGAACCTGCGTCAGAAGACTTATGAGAGAAGACTTGAAGACCTAAATATGTACACGCTGGAGGAGAGAAGGAACAGGGGAGATATGATTCAGACCATTAAATACTTAGAGTATTAATGAACAAACAAACCTCTTCCAAAGACGGGGAAGCTGTAAAATTAGAGGGCATAACATGAAGCTGCAAGGGGATAAACTGAAAGACAGACAATGTCAGGAAATACTTTTTCACTGAAAGGGTGGTGGATGCTTGGAATGCCCTCACGATTGAAGTGATGGGGGAAAACACAGTGACAGAATTCAAAATGGCATGGGACAGACACAGTGGGTTCCTTTATAGCAACAGGATAATATCAAAATAAACATAATTATCTCTTATATCTGAATAAATAGGGGTGACCTATACAGAGCGGTGGGTACACCCCTAAACAAAGGCATGGGGATAGGTGACCTGCACAGAGCGGCAGGTGCACCTACTCTTGCCGGGCAGACTAGATGGACCATACTGGTCTTTCCTCTCCCTTCTCCCTACACCCCTACTCGTGAACTCCGCTCTTCTACTGGGTTGCTTCTCTATTTTCCCTTCTCTTCCACTGCCATCTCCAGACTTTGATCCTTTCACCTTGCTGCTGCTTATGCCTTGAACAAAATTCCGGAGTCTGTATGTCAGGCTTCATCTCTGACCCTTTTCAAATCCATACTAAAGGCGCACCTTTTTGAGGCTGCTTTTGGATCCTGATCCTTTGCTTTCCTTGTATCTCCTCACCCTTCCCTATTCTAACCTTATTCTTATCTTTTGTCTTGTCTGTCTTAATTAGATTGTAAGCTCCAATGAGCAGGGATCATCTTTATATATGTCTATACAGTGCTGTGTATGCCTTGTAGTGCTACATAAATGATTAATAGTAGTAGTATTAATTTAGATGTCATAAAATGGACAGTTGAAGGATATGTGCCAAATAATGATAATTAATTATTTTGCCATAATACTAGATGGGGTTTTAAACATTTTTCAGGGTGTGATGTGAGATGGTTAGCTTTATAGCAGACTTGTGTCTGTCAGGTTTAATTTGAACTATGGGATGTTGCCTCTCGAGACATCTTTAAATATAGTTGAGCTATTTCCATAGGATTTAGCATTGGTAAATGCTTGAAATAATTGAGTTTAAAATATTTAAGATGTCACCTATGATGCAGAAATATGGTTTTTAGGTACATGCAAAGGCGTTTTGACTCATCTCTGTATGCCTAGTACCCCTCATGTTAACCTTGAGCCTCTCCAAAAAATCAGTTCTGGCTATGGCATAGCTTAAAATCTTTTAGCGCCTCACCCCACCCACACTAGCCCCATCCCGCTTTAGCCTCTCCAAATAGCTGAGCAATCAACTGTTATTGTTAAGTGCCATAGAGTCGGTGTCCTAAACTGTGTTCAGTCTTCAGTCAGGTGGCTCATTGTTGTCAGAGTGGCATCCATAACTGCTGTTACTGTATTGATTCATCTCATTGCTGGCCTTCCTCTTGTCATGGTGGCAGCCCCTAGTGGCCAAGGGCGGTAAGGGCATGCTCCACGATATATTTATTTTCAAGGAGCGTGGTGTAATGTAAGGCCAAAAATGGAGTTTGGTCTTATCTATTTTCAGCTCCTTGTGTGCACATAATAATTCAGCCAAGAGTGTAGGGAAACAAGGCTTTTATTTCCCCTCTGTGCAAGGGTTCAATTAAGACAGTGGAAATCAAAGAATGTCCTTTGTTTGAAAAGGTTCCAGTAATAAACAGGTGGACTAACTGTTAGTAGCTTCACAATTAGTGCCAAGGAAAATGGAGGAATTCAGTTCATTCCAAACAATTAAACAAGTTTTCTTCTTATTTACACGGTGGCAATAGACTCTAGGCTAGTAGCCATACACAACCCACAATCCATATCTTCTTCCTGAGGCATGGGAATAGCGTTTATCTCTTCTACGTCCATAGATTCTGCCTCACTAGTTTCCCCCGTGGAGTAAATGCTGTCCCTGGCTGTTACAGCTTTACATGGACTGTCTCCACTGACCTGCCTCCAATAAGACTGGGTTTTAAGTTCTCTTGGTAATTCTTGAAACCACTCTGGCTTCTTTCTTCTTCTTACAAAGTGAGTATTTGCTTTAGCAGTGCTTCTAGGAATTAAGCATTCTTTAACAGGAATAAAGCTTTCATACCTTGAGTTTCTGTAGCTGGACTCCCTGGAGCCTTCTCTCCCAAGAACGTCTCTTTTGCAACAGTTTTTCTGCCGGTAGCTTCTGGGCAGTGCTGTGCTTCCTGGCAGCTTAGCAAAACCTGGTATGGATTCAGCTCTATGCTTCAGTGGTAAAGTAGCTTTGCTAAAAATTCCTTTTCCTCGAGTACCTGGTAAAACTTGTCCAGCAGGTTCCAGTGACTGCAGATCTTCCTCCAAACCTGGTTCTCTGGATATGTCTCTCAGCTTTGGATTCAGGAATGTTGCTTGAGCAGGGAGTGGCACACTCTCCAGCCTGACTGCTTTCCCCAGCAGACTCCCTCTGAACAGCTGCTCTGGTAGCTTGGCCCCTCTGAACTCCACCTCTGTGAATTCCATTCCCTTGGGCTTGCTCAAGGAGGATTCCTTCCTTCAGGTCTCTCCTTCTTTCCTTAGCCGTGCTCCTTGTTCCTTCTCCAAGTCCTTCTGCTCCTTGTTCTGCTGCTTCCCTTTCTGCAGCCGTGCTCCTTACTGCTTGGCTTTTTCTCTCCCACTCTGCTTTGCTAGAATTAAACTTCTGCTTATAAAGGGATCTTCTCTTTGAATCTCCCGGGCTCATTCCCAGATGCAACTGGTTAGATCTCCTAGCCTCATTAGCTTCTGTATGATCACTCCTGCCCCCTCTAGCTGTGCTTTGAGGTAATTGCACATCTAGATCTCTGTGAGAAACAGGGTTTCTTTTCAACTTTGCATCTTTATTAGTACCAGCCTCATGACACTCTTTTGTGTTGACCTTCAACCTTGCCAAGCATGATGTCTTTCTCTAATGATCTTTCTTCGCATGATGTGTCCAAAATATGAAGTCAAAATCTCATCATCTGAGCTTCTAAAGAAACCTTAGGTTTGATCTCCTCTTGTAATGACTGTTTATACAACAGACTGCCTGAAGAACAAACCAATATTTTTCACCAGCACCATAATTCAAAGGTATTGATTTTCTTTTTTCATTGTTCAATTTTCACATCCATATGATGTTATTGAAAATACCATGGCTTGGACAAGTTGAATCTTTGTATGGAGAGAGACATCTCTGTTCTTGAGAATCTTGTCTGGGTCCTTCATAGCCATTCTGCCAAGAGCAATGCATCATTGCATTTGACTGCTTGTGGTTTATTTATTGAGTGGCGGCGGCAGGCAACAGCAGAGAGCCGAAATGCGCCCCTTAAGTCTTTGCGCCCTGTGCAGCTGCACCGCTCGCACAGGGCTCGGTACGGTCCTGAACACAGATCTTTTCCAGTCAGTTGGCCATGTTATCTTCCAAATTTCCTGGCAGAGCCTTGTAAGTATGGTAACAGGCGCATCTAATTGCTTTACTTCTTCAATGGGAATGTCATCAATTCCCAGTACTTTATTATTTGATAATACTTTCAATGCTGCTTTGACTTCTTTAATCACCAATGGTTCCTGATTATAAGGTACAGGTTGAAACAGCTGTTTGTCCACTAGATCTTTATGGTATAATAACTGTGTATTCTTTCCACCTTTCCTTGATCTTCTCAGCATCATTTAACATGGATACTTGAGCATCTTATAGCATTCCAATTTGAGGCTGGAATTTTCTCTTTAACTCAATTAGCTTTAGGAAAGTTTATCTTGTTCTTCCTGTAATAGTTTCTGAACAGAATGGATGCATGCATCATTGTAGTACTTCTTGTCTTGTCTTGCTGCATGTTGGAAATCTGTTGAGTTCTGTGATTACCTCTTTCTCCTCTGGCTTTAGCTTCTCTGTGTTTCTAGGCAATTTTCAGAGTTTCTTCAGTCATCAATTTTGGCCTTTTCTTTTTTTGCTTTTTCACCTTTTGTAGAAACTTCTCACTTTCTGGGTGGATCGCAGCGTCTAGACTCCAGCGTGTTGTATAGATGGGGAGAAAGAGGAAGGCGAAGCAGGGTACCTTTTTGACCTAGACTCCAGTTTTGGAACCTTTGAATGCCTTTGTTATATGCCAGGAGAAGCAGTCAGAATCGGGGGACGATAGCTCAGTTGGAGGGCTCTTGGAGCTGGGTTTGGTTTTGGTTTTGGTTTTAGGCATTTGATATACCGCCCTTTACTTATGCATCAGAGCGGTTTACACATATATACTAACAGGTACTTTTTATTCCCTTGTCCCCGAAGGGCTCACAATCTAAGTGTACCTGAGGCAATGGAGGGTTAAGTGGCTTGCCCAAGGCCACAAGGAGCAGCCATGGGACCAGAGACCTCAGGGTAGTTCAGCGTCCTTCTTGAGCAGTGACCTCACGTCCCCAGAAGCGCAGCATTCTCGAAAGCAGTTATGCCTGGGTTTGGCTCATGGAGAAGGTGGAGCGCTGGAGTCCCCGGAGTTGGGAGCCGACGTGTCTTTGCTGGGGGTCGCCTCCAGGGAGTGTGGCAGGCGGAGGTATCTGTCTGCAGGATCATCTTCCTGGGCTCCTGCCCGAGAATGGATGTTCAGCTGCTGTGTCGGGAGTCAGCACTGGCAAGCTTCCAAAAGGCCCACAGGCCATTGTAATGACGCCAGAAGCATTGCATGGAGCTGGGGTATTTCCTTTACAGCGTCCTGAGTATTTCACCCTGGAATCGATTTGGCTGGCTATTAATTGATTTGGAGAGACTTACTGACTGGATTTCTGGGATTCAAGGACAGGTTGTTTCTAATACTGAAACTTTGACTCAATCTATGCAAGAAGTTGGTCTGTTAAAAAGTAGTGTGGAAGATGTGACTGTAAGGACTCAGCATTTAGAGACCTTCTCAGACATGTTTGTAAAAGATTCTAATCATTTGAAGGCTAGACTGGAGCAGTTAGATAATTACACCAAGCTTGTTAATTTTTGTCCGATTAATTTTCCTTGCTCCTCTTATTTCAGACAAGGAAATGTTTAAGCAATATCTGATTTTTTGGGGTCCCTGCGGACTCTTGTACTCCTATGGTAAAAATGTATTACCTTCCCAGTGGCCAGAAGTCTATGGCTAACGCCGAGGCCCCTGGCCCTAGGCAATTTGATTTACTTAATATAACAGAGTTGTTAGACTCTTCAGATACTTCAGGGATTAGGCCAGCAACCTGTTTAGTTACTTTTGCTTTCATGGCGTGGCGGTGGAGGTGTGGCAGCAATTGACTTGTAGAAAGACGGTATAAAAAAAAAACTGTTAAATAAATAAATTCATCGGTCTGCTCTCCGTTTCAGTATTGCCACTTCCCCTCCATCCTACTCTGAGGCTCTCCTTGTCCATTATGGCCCTCCTCCCTCCACTTCTTTTCTTCTCGTCTATGCTCCCCCATCTATGTGCCTCGACCTTTGGGAAACTCCTGGGTTCCCTTTCCGAAGCTTCTCTTCTGTCCCCGCACCTTATTATCCTCGGCGATTTCAACATCCACTCTGAATCCCCTTCTCGTCTGAAGGATTGATCCCTGCTATCTTTGTTAGACGATCTTTCTTACGTCCAGCATGTCTTATTTTATTTATTTATTTATTTATTTATTTAACTATTTCTTTTATACCGCCCCTTCCAGAGATCAAGGGCGGTTTACATATAACAAGTTAACAGTCATGTACACAGTTTGTATACAGTTTACATAGAACATAGAACAATAGAACAATAGAAACAATAGAACAACAATAGAACATAGAACAATAGAAATCAACTATTTACATTAAACAGTAAATATAACATTTATAGGTAATAAAGCAAACATATTAAACTTTATACAAATGAATATTTACAGTGTGTGGTGTGTGTGGTGTGTGGGGCAGGAATTGGTGTAGGTGCTGGAATTTAGTTCCTTTTTTCGTTTTCGTCTTCAGGTGTGAGGGGGGGGGGGAAGTCTTGAGGTTACATTGTTGGGTTAGGGGATTAAGGGAGTTTGTGTATGTGTGACCATGTATGTTGTGGAGCTGGCTTTGGGGGAATAGGGGATTTCGAAGTGTTCAGTGAACAGGTAGGTCTTTAATTCTTTTCTGAATTGGGTGAGGTCTCTTATGGTGCGAAGTTCAATAGGGAGGTCGTTCCAGAGTGTGGGGGCAGTGAATGAGAATGCTCTGGAGCTAGTGGAATTCTTAGTTTTACGAATGGCTTTTGGTGTGATGAGGGGCATCTCTCTGAGTCTTACTTTTCTTTTCCTGAGAAAAACGCCGTGTTTTTCTCAGGAAAAGAAAAGTAAGAATCAGAGAGATGTGGGCAGTCGTCAATAATCTCCTGAAGAAACTCTCTTGCGAGAGTGAAACGCTAAGGCGCCAGAGGAGGCGTTGAGATAACTTCAGTGATAGCGAAGGCGAGAACCACTAAGCCCTAGTGGAACAAAAGATAAGCCTGTCTAACATTTTATATATTCATTGAAACACTTTAAGGGAACATTATATAGGTGTGAAGAGCAAAGAAAATTAGTCACGGTAGATACAAAAAAAGCATTTTATCCAGTAGTCGTTGATGCTGTTGCTTTGCGCCTTGTGGTCCACCAAACATAGTGGCCACAAGTGCTGCACTGGTCTGAGACTACACATTGGATAAAAGAGAGCTTAATGAAAGCAATAACACCATACAAGCCCGAAGTAGAAACTGCATGTTAAAGTGGAGTAACTAGAAACAAAGCAGCAGTAGGGCTTCTTAGCTGTGACTTCCAAATTCTTCATGAAGTTTGACTTGTGTGGACCCCCTGGGGATAGCAGGGAGAGGATAAAGTAGTAGAGAATGAGTAAGGGAACTGGATGTGTGAGAGCAGAGAAGTATGGAGGAGAGGGGAGAGAGAGAGCAAACGAGACAGGAGTTAGTTCAAGTTGTTTGCACCCTAGGCAGACCTTGAGCCTTATGCGCCCCCCCCCCCCACCACCACCACCACCATCAGAATCTATTATTTAGCTTTTAATACCTCGTTCTTTGCCACCCCCCAGAAGCTGCTGCCCTAGGCGACCGCCTAGTTTGCTTGGTGGTTGGCCCGGTCCTGAACATTGGGAATGTGACAGATTGAGAAAGGGCGACTGTGGGAGGGTAAAGAATAATTAAAGGGGAACTGGGGACTGAGGACTAGGGTAGAGAAAGAATGAGCAAAAGGAGGCTGTGGGGATGACAGTGGGGAAGAGAGGTTGAGGGAGTGAGAATGGAAAGGGAGACTGGGAGTGACAGAATGAGAAAGGGTCACTTTGGAGTATGAGAGAATAAGCAAGGGGGCTGGAGGACTGTCGAGATAAAAGCAAGTAAGGGGGATAGAAGCTGAGGGAGACTGACCAAAGATGCTGCCATCTGTGCTTATTGGCAGGAACAGAATCGCCTTAGAGGGAGCCAACCAAAGTAGCAGGATGTACAGAGACAGAAGGAGGAAGCTGGCAAGGAGAGCGGCAGATCTGACTTACTATATTAGCTGAAGTACAGGGGATAGGGAGAGAGCAGAGAGGAGATGCACGAGATGATGCAAGCTAAGTGTGTTTATGACACTTTAAATTATATTAGGCATGTTTACTAAAGGGTGCACCATTAGCGCACATTTCATCTGCAGGACTAGCACAGAGACCCAAACTGAATTATGGAGGGATGTGCGCCCATTCCACTGCCATTAGCGCATTGGTAATATGCCGTACCATGCTAATCGGCACACAGGCGCACGTTCCGCCTCCCCTTGAAGTGGTGTAAAAAGCCCTTGCACTAATGGCAATATTCATAATTAGTGCATGCCCATAACGCTTGCACTAGCCGCAATGCACCGTCAATGCTATGTTATACTCCTAGCCCATCCAGTCCCCACTCAGTCAGGAAGTTAGTAAAGGATTCTTACCATGAGGCTCCCTGCTAAATGTGGGGCATGCTTGGTGCACAGCAAACCCCATGCTCGTTATTAGTGTACTTTAGCAACCATGCCCCATTTGTCTTAGCGGCCTGTTTACTAAAGCGTGGTAAACAGTTGCCATGTGAACTACCACATGGTAACTCTCAGTGCACGGTCACAGTAAGTTGCTGCATGTGATAATTCATGAACTCAGTGCTTACAATGGAAGGGGGTGAGAAGTGGGCGGAGAATGCAGGGTCATGTATTTGGGCTGCAAAAATCCAAGAGAGCAGTAGAGTGTAGGGGGCAAAGTGCTTTTGCCCATGAAAGAAGAGCAGGACCCATGGGTGATTGTATCTGATCTTAAGGTGGCTAAACAGATAGAAAAGGTGACGGCAAAAGCAAGAAGGATACTTGGGTACATAGGGAGAGAAATGGCCAGCAGGAAAAAGGAGATGATAGTGCCTTTGTATAAGTCTTTGTTGAGATCTAATTTAGAGTATTGTCTGCAATTCTGGAGACCACCCCTTCAAAAGGATATAAACAGAATGGAGTCAGGGCAGAGGTTGGCTACCAAATAGTCAGGGGGCTTAACCATAAGGCATATGGGGATAGACTTAAAGATCTCAATATGTATTGTCGCACCGCCGCCCTAGTGGCCAAGGGTGGTTAAGGCAGGTCGGGTGGACATGAATTATTTTTTCTATTTTGAGTTTGGTCCTTGTATGCGGGGTCTGGATATCTGTTCCCAGGACCTACCGTGTACCAAAACTTCAAGTGAACACAAAGTCAGAGTGTAGGGAAAGAAAGGCTTTTTATTTCCCCTAATGTACAATGGTTCAAATAGTGGAGTCTACATCAACATAAAGAAAACCTTGCTTCAGGTAGAAAAGAAAACATATTCAGATATTGCTTGTCTACTGTTACTTCACAGGACCTTATACAAATAAAACACACAGGCTTTGCTACTGAGCACTGCTTTACACATCAGGCAGAGACTCTAGGCTTCCTGCCTGACAGTAGCTGCAATCCATGGCTATCTCAGGAGGGTCCTCATTGAATTCCACCTGCATAGGCTGTGGGTCTGATAACTGTGACTCTGTATCAGTATATTCTTGTGGAATACGTTGAGGCTTCTCATATACCGCTTACACTAGCCTCCAGTGTTCTGGGCCTAGGTCTGGGCTTTGGTCATGTGAATGCTTGCTATGGAAGTATCTTCCTTTGTCTTGGGGCCTTGTATTAAACAGTCTTTCTTTTGATAAAGGCTTGTGTCTTGTCTTACAGACAGCTTGGTAAGGAGTGCACACCTCTGTTCCTTGTGCTTCCTGTGTCAGCAAGTTATAACGCTTATTAGAATAAAAAGGTGGTTTACCTTGTTCTCTGGGCCTATCCCCGTTAGCTGAGTCTTGAGGCCTAGTCCTGCTGCAATTCAGCCTTACTCGAGTAGTAGGCTTCCCACTGTTCAGCTGGCCTTCGGGTGGAGTTACCACTCTTTCACACCCACACCTTTTGCTCCTTGAATGAAGAGTGTTACCTCTTATGGCAATGACTTCATCATCTCTCTGGTAACTTCCACAGTGTCCTGCATCTGCTGGTACCGGTTCCTCATATAAAACTCTGACCTTTGTCTCTCTCCTGGTACCTTTCTTTCCAGTGTCTCTTTGCCAAGAACTCCTGGTATTCTGCTGCACCGGACTCACTGTGTCTTCTTGCCAGGAACTCCTTCCTCTCTGGTCTCTTTGCCAAGACTCCTTTTCTTCCTCGGCTTCTGCCTCCACCTCTGCCTCTCTTGCTTGTCCTACTTCCTCCTTTTCAACTTCCCAGCCTTTCCTAAGAGGAACTCCCCCTTTCCTGGATTGGCTGTTGGGCGGCATTACATCACCAGCTCTAGGGTGCAGTTCTCTAGGCCTTGGAAGGTCTCTCTTGCTCCCCCTATCTGGCTCCTCGTAATGTCGCATCTGGTGTTGGAATCTTTTTTCTGGATTTAAAACCTTTTTTTCTGTTTGCATAGGCTCTGCAGTACCACAGTATACTTTGGAGGAAAGATGAGAGAGGGGAGATATGATAGAGACGTTTAAATACCTCCTTGGCATAAATACACAGGAGAAGAGCCTCTTTCAATGGAAAGAAAGCTCTGCAATGAGAGGGCATAGGATGAAGGTGAAAGAAGATAAACTCAGGAGTAATTTGTGGAAATGTTTCTTTACGTAAAGAGTGATAGATGTATGGAATAGTCTCCCAGTGGAGGTAGTAGAGACACAAACCATATCTGAATTCAAGAAAGCATGGGACAAACACAGAGAATCTCTAAAGGAAGAAAAGGAACTATAGAGCTTAGTGGTTCGTATGGAAGGACAGACTGGGTAGGCTTTATGGTCTTTATCTGCCGTCATGTTTCTATGTTTATCTTTCTATGTAATGGGCAAGTTATGAGCAGGGACAGGCTTTGCACTTTGAGCATGGTAAGTTACTGTTCTGCTGCAGATAGTACAAATGCACTTACCACCTCCTGAAGAGGGGCACCATTAGTAATGCAGCTAAAAATAACCTGCCAGGACCCCCTATTGATTGCCACTCCTGAAACTCCCCACCCCTCTGATGCCCCCTTGACATGAACAATAGAGTTCCCCCATCCCCCTGACATCCCTCCAAATTCAACAATGGATCCCTGGTGGCTAGTGTGGGTCCAAAGTGATCCCCAGATGCTCCTGCTTTGTGGGTGTCTGAATTCAAAATGGCAGCTTTGACTCCTAGCGGAATTCATTGTACTATTGCTAGGGGTTAAGCATCCTGTAGTTAGCAGTGTGACCCCTTGCTGTTTGTTCAATGAAATGCGATTCATCACTTTAATAAACAGAAATGTAAGCATATTATGCCAGGCATGTATGAAGAGGGAGTGAAGGGTTGGCGCTTAGGTCAGGAGAGTGGAGAAGAGAGGGAAACTAAGATGATCATGTCGGGGGGTAGAGGAAAGGAAATACTGGTTCATATCTACTGAACCCCTGCTTTGAATGTCATTGTATGCCACTGGTGTTTAGTGACATCACACAAGGAAGACATGCTATCAAAGCTCAAAGGCTGACTGTGAGAAGCATAAATAATGCAGATAGTTATGGCATCATACACCTGTGCCTCACGCTCATCCAGTAGAAATGGAATGGAGGAGTAGGAGGGCTGCAAGACTGGAAGCCATAATCTACATCACACTGCTGTTTTTGGTGATCTTGGGCAAGTCACATCACCCTTCCTTGCCTCAGATACAGACCTGTTGTTGTGAAGTGCCATCGAGTCGATGTCGACTCCTAGCGATCCTCTGGATAGTTGACCTAAATTTTGTTCGATCTTCAGCCAAGCAGCTCATTTTTGATAGAGTGGTGTACATAGTTGCTGTTATTGTATCGATCCAGCTCATTGCCGGCTTTCCTCTTTTACGGTGACCTTCTACCTTGCCAAGCATGATGTCTTTCTCCAATGATCTCTCTCTTCGCATGATATGTCCAAAGTATGAAAGTCGAAGTCATCATCTGAGCTTCTAAGGAAAGCTTAGGTTTGATCTCCTCTAGTACTGACTGGTTTGTTCTTTGGGCAGTCCACGGTATACACAGTATTTGTCGCCAGTACCATACAGACTTAGTGCCTGATATTCAAAGAATATCAGCCTACTTAAATTTATAAATTAGGGACACTTAAGGCAGCCATAGACTTGGCGTAAATGCATGTGCCTGGATTTATAAAGAATGTATACAGGTTTTTGGGTTTGATATGGTGGTAGTCAGCGTTTTAAAGCACCTGGCCGCCATGCTGAAACTAAACCTGGATATTCATCATAGTATATGATGGCAGATAAAGACCAGTATGGTCCATCTAGTCTGCCAGATAAGGTGGCTAGATTGATTGTAACTGCAGCTCATCAGAACATAAGAAATGCCCTAGTGTCAGAGCCTATGTATTTTCTGATGCTGAATATCCAATTTTGCCACCAAGAGGAAGTGCTATTCGGTCAGCTCCTAACTGGATGGCAAAACCACATAATGTTTGGACAGTCATTGACCTATCCTAACTTTATGGAGTTAAGCTATTTAGCTAGTTGCTGAATATCGCCATTGATCAAATAGCTGCCAGGACCACCCGAACTTGGCAGCAAAACATTACAAAAATAGCCAGACATTTTCAGGGTGGTCTGTGGGGTTATTTAGTGGAACTGCCCAGTAAGTGTTACTTTATATCAGGATCACATGGGTGTATGCAGTTTGCAGGTCCTGCAACCCGCATAGAGCATTTTGAATATTGACCTCATAATATTTTATAGAGTAGAAAGCAACATCATATGGACAATCCAGTCGTCCCATCTTTAAGAATTATTAAGTTCTACAACTCCTTCCTCTCCCTCAGAGATCCCATGTATTTATCCCATGTTTTTTTGAATTCACATTCAGTTCATGTCTCTACTACATCTGCTGGGAGGCTGTTTCATGCATCCATTACCCTTTCCCTAAAGAAATAATTCCTCAGATTACTCCTGAGTCTATCCCCTTTCATCCGATGACCCCTCATTTTGCATCATATCACTCTTCTCCCATCTTTCCTCCAAAGTATACATACTGAAATCTTTAACTCTGTCCCCATGTGCTGTCTGATGAAGACCACTGATCATTAGGTAGCGGACCTCTGGACCAGCTCCATCCTGTTTAGATCTATTTGAAGGTGCGGTCTCCACAATCGTACACAATACTCCAAATGAGGTCTCACTAGAGACTTAAGCAAAGGCACTATCACCTCCTTTTTCCTGCTGGCCATTTCTCTTCCTACGCACTCAAGCATCCTTCTGGCTTATAACTTTTGTGTGTAAATTTAGATTTTGTCCAAGCTCTACCTCTGTTCTTGCCCCTCTGAAAGCAAGCACCATGAGACTGATGTGCATGCTTATAGAATAGTGACTGTCTAAAGCGCACCTGCAAGTGCCTGTCTGTGCATGTAAGTCATGGAAAATGCATGTGCGGATGGCATGTAAATTTACACGGCTCATTATAAAATGACTTCCTTCCTGCAGGGGTGATCCATGGGCAGGGTGGTATTGTCATTATCTGGGTAAATGATGGCCCTATTTGCTGAATGGGGCATATCCGGCCTGTCCAGACGTCCAAAATCTGGACAGACTGGATCTGAACCAGATTCTGATCCCGCTGGAGCTAGACGGCCCCACGGGATCAGAAACGGGTGCACAAGATGTGCCCCGATTCAGATCCCTTGGACGTCCTGCTCTCTCCCTATGACCATGGCACCAGGACACCATGCGGTATCCATGCTCACCCCCAAACCCAGAATAGTCTGCTTTCCTCGCAGGCTGACCCCGAAACAGGCCTGCTGAGTCTGTAGGGAATCTCCTGTGCCTGTCCTACCTTTCAGGGATCTGCATCCGCAGATTGCCGAACTCAGGTTCACTTATTCCACCCCTTAGGTGGAATAAGTCAACCTTCCATGTCATCCAGCCCGGGCATACAGGACTGCAGCCGGAATCGCCCCTGTACGCCTGGCTCAGGGTCCTGCCTCCAGCCCGCCCTGTCTCCTCCCCCTGCCTGCCCCCATCCAGAGCTCCCCACACAGCAGCCCTGAATGTGTGGGGAGCTCTGGACCAGGAATCGGGTCCAGGCTGCTACAGGGGTTTGGATGTCCACCCCGGACATCTGACCCCTCTAGTCTCCACTCTGCATGCCACCCATACTGATGATTTTCAGCCGGTGCTTATCTGGATAGCATAGGCCACATGAAAATTAGGCCTAAATTGCTATCCAGATAAGTAACAGATGAAAATTGCTGCTATCTGGATACGGTTGCCCTTATCCGGATAGCGGCCACTTAGTCCAGACAGTGCCTCTTTGGATATTACCACCGAATATCCAAGTTGTATTTAAGCATCGTGGCATTTAAATATCAGCTGGTTTGAAAATCAGACTGTTTGATTATAAACTCTCCCGAGAAAGGGAAAAGCCTGCCGTACCTACATGTAACCTGTCTTGAACTGCTACTGAAAAGGCACGAGCTAATTCCAAAACAAATGGTGAAAAGAACTTCAAAAGATAAGCTCAGAGGTGTGAATCTAGTCATAATGCGCTGATTTTTTTAAAGCTTTTTTCTCAAAGGGAGTAGCTTTTATAAATCAGTCCTTAAAAAATATCCCTGTTAACAGAGGTAAATCGAAAAGTGTATTGAAATTGGCCTCCAGCTCAACCTATTGAGATTTCAGAAGGAGCAATGCCATGAAGGAGGGAGAAGAGAGCAGACACTTAGAAATATAAAAGATAAAACCTGCATAACGAGCTCAAGACAATGCCGCCTTGTGATGTGCAGTAAAATATCACATAGATCATAAGAGTGAGAGCTAGATGCCTAAAGGCATCACTATCCTTCCACCGCTTCATTTCATTTACAGATTTAGCTTTCAGCTACCCAAGTTTGGTAGAAATATGTAACCAACATGGCCATGTATGCAAAAATTGGAATAGAAAGGTTTTCTCATAAATAATTTTCCACTGAATTAACCTTTTAAATTTCGAGATGATATTACTGTTGTCATGCAAGGGAGCCACATGTCTGGTGATGTAGGGGGCGTAAAACTATAAACCAATCCTAACGCAGCCTTTATTTAGCAGGGACAATGAAAAACTTATGTAAGGACCCCTAGGATTCCTGCCAAAAGAAAGCATCCTTTTACAATAAGCAGATTCTGGAATGGTATTAAACATTTTCCTAGAGCACCCCTTTGGAACTTCCCTGTAGGGATATAGGGAAACCTCTTGAGTGTTCCGGAAGGTAGGAGTGAGTTTCAGAAGAGTGAGCAGTATACAACGGTGTGCCCTGAGAGAAGGTGCCGTCCTAAAAAAAGGGGCAGATAAAGTATGCCAACTGAAAATTTTTGTTTCATTTTGTTTTGTTTCATTTTGGAGGGAATGTTTTTTCCCATTGTATTTTCATTTTCCATTTTTAGCACATGGTATTTGCAGTACTTCACATATCCCTTAAGCAGTATCATCCATTTCAGAAATGATCATGTAATTGCCATGTCATTCCACTTCAGGGATGTGCAGAGACTAAAAATGTTTGGTTCATTTTCAGTATGATTTATCTTCGATTTTGGGCTGTTTAACACATTTGTTTTAATAACCTTTTTTTAGCTCACATTAGAACATTTTAATGCATGTAAATCAGTTGCATTTATTTATTTACATTCTCAGTCAGAGCTGTTGATATCAGTTGATTAAAGATCACGGACTGCTCTTCCTAGAAGATAATCTATGAGTGACTAAATGCTTTAATCCTTTCCACTCGGCTGTCCCCACCCCATGAAACATTTAAATTTTCCCATTCCAATTGTCTATCTCACTCTATGGGGCATATGAATAACATGCTAGTTTATGGCCTGTGAGATACAACATGACTGGTTACTGTAGAATGTGTACGTCATATTGGTTGCAAGTTGGCCAGTTTCTTGTTAAAATTGATTCCGATTTTGCATGAGCAACATAGAAAATGTATCTGAGTGGAGAGGGTTAAAATTACATTAGCACTTCTCAACACCTAGAAGGAAATTTGTACTACCGTTAGGTGTCAAGCTTCCAAAAAAGGAGCAAATGTGTGCAAGAGAATTCGTGCACTATTGGCAGCCACTGTAGGAGTCTATTATATAAGGCTACATAGCTGTCTATGTTGCCTTTTTATAATAAGCATAAGATAGGCACTTTTTCAGACTTTTTACATAGAAACCCTGCTATAAAATTAGCCTCAAAGAGGGAAATTTTAAAAGTCATTTCTGCACATAAATAGAAATAGGTGCATATTAACGCACACATACAATATGTATCGATAGATTTGTTTTTTGGGCAGTCCATGATATACACTGTATTCTTGAACAGCACCATAATTCAAAAGCATCAAATCATGCTTGAAAAGGTTGTAAGTCAGCACAACATAGGAAGACTAGCAATGCAATGAATCGATACAACAACAACAACAGCTATGGATACTACTCTATCAACAATTAACTGCCTGACTGAAGACCGAATGCAGTTTAAGACAGTTATCCATGGGGTCACCATGCGTCAATGTCGACTTGATGGCACTTAACTACAACAATGATATGCACATAAATCTATGAGCATATAGCTTCTATGTGCATAACTTTACCTGGAATGAGTTGAAGTGTTCCCAGTGGGATTGGGGAATGATTTGCATTTATGCACACACTTTTGAAAATGTGCATGTAAGTGCATAATTTATCTCAGAAAATATCTGTGCCAAACATTACGTATAAATGTAAGGGGGTAATTTTAGAACAGGGTGCCCAGACAAAAAGTTCAAAAAGGTTACTAATTTAAGCATATTTTAAAAAGCAAAAAAGGCCGTATACCCTTATGAAATAGGCACCCAGAACCAACTCTAATGGCATGCAAATTCACATACCTGCTCTGAAGATGGCATAAATTAGTGTGGATTCTCTATGGAGGGCTATTTTAGAAGCTTTATTTGTAATTTGGATGTCTGAAAATGGGCAGACATGCAAATCACAGAGACATCCCCAGACACATTTTAGACATCCCTGGCACTAGCTCATCCATTTAGCACGAGGGGAGGGGGGTGGAGGCATGGCCTGGGAGGAGCAATGGAGAAACATGTTCCAGTGTGATTTCAAAATGTCACAAGCATGTCTGACCCTGGTTGGTAAGGTGTCTATGCCTGTACCTGTTTCTGACCACGAATAAGGTGCAAAAATGTGCTCATATCATGGCTCTTCCAGGAGAAGAGCAAAATGTGCTTTCATTGCCACAATTAATATTTCCTGGCAAATGAAACCTGTGTGTAAATACACACTCCATATATATTACTGACCTGCCGCCGCACATCCAAGTATCTGAAATGGTAAGCTGGGATGTGCTAGTCTCTTAACATAGCCGCCTCCCATTCTGAAATGCCCCTCCTGGCATGTTCAAGCACCCAGTTCTGAGCCGTGCAATTCAGGGAAATACACATTTGTAAAATAGCAAGATAAGTGCATGGGTGTAGGCTATCTGCATGGGGCTCATCTCCGTAACTGATTACACGGACGTTCATTTTTTTGAGGTGGAGAAAGGGCAATTTCAGAAGATACTTCTATGTGCCTCCCTTCACTGTTGCCATTCTTCTGGATTTTTGGATGCTCTGCTCTGGATGTCCCAGATTCTTCAACCCCACTATGTGCGTACCAGCATATTATATAAAACACACGCACACGTTGCAAATCTACCTGCACTGTACCCAAAGTGTGCCCCCAGGAATGCCTACATATGGTCCACATAAAAATAGGTGCGATCATTTGGTACACCTACTTCTTCTTTGTCTGTATAACCGAGCTATTTTATAGAAGGCCTTTTCTGTTTGAAAAACATGATTCACATGGAGAAAAACCTTTATAAAATTATCCCCTAAGCGCATAAATTCCCTGGAGTAAATTTCAAAGCGGACATAAATGCATATTTTTGTTTTGAAAATTCGCCATTACCCCACAGGGAAAAGTTAAAGCTATTTATTATATTTCTTTTTATGTATTTATAAAAATTACTATACCACCCTCCTGTTCAATCAATCATTCAAAACAGTTTTTAATAAAGTACAATATAATACACACCGACTCTATGACATGGAACAATACAACAAAATAAAAGGAAAATAAAAATACATATACTCAGTTATAAAAAACACCCCAAGAATCGTTCACATGAAGTGTCAAATGTTCATGAAGCTAATGGCAAATTCTAGTGAAAACTCATGAAAAAAAAACAATCAGTAGATCTATGCCAATAAGCCCCACAGTATATTGCATAGGCAAAGTGCAAGATTTTGCATTTTCACTTTTGAGGCAAAAGCTCACACACGTCTACATGTCCATGCAGATTTGCAGATGGAAAATGTTCTCCGTCATGCATACAAAAAAATACCTTTTTCTCTTAGCCGAAATTTCTAAGATTCCTCTTAAAGAGAATACAGACAAGATGCTATTGCTAGCAAAATATAAAAAAGTAATTCAAAGTAACCTATTCGATTTTGCCTCTAAGAACAATGATTACTTCTTCAGACTGCAGTTGCAAAATCCATTATCTCCTGATGTAATCCATTAATTAGGACATTAAGGAGATAATTGTATAAAGAGCCGTGTAAAGTTACACACCACCAGTGCTTGTATGCCAGATATTTTCAGTGATTTACATGCGCAAATGAGCTTTCCCATTGCACTTCAGGTGGATGCTGTGCTATAAGTATAGGATCAGGCCAATGGTATATACTTTCGGTGTGGGCGTGCAAAGGGGCAAAGCCAACTTAGACCGCAAATTTGTACCATCATTTATAAAATACTATAACTTACACATGTTTTCTATAAATCTAAGTACGGGTATTTCCACCAGGTCTCGAGTTGGTATAAGTGATGGCATCTAGATTTGTCATGCGTATCTCACCATTTAGGTCCCTATTTAGAAAGTAAAGCGCAGAGAAACGTAACATTATAAAACAGGCATGAAATAACCCGCTACTTGGGTTACAGCAGTTAGTTAGCTTGGACAGATCCATTCTTTTTTACCTTGCTCTCCCTCCCTAGATTCCCAAAAATTTGGATTAACAAGTGAAAATGTCAGTAAGCTATCTTCCTTTCCAGAAAAATATGGAGAACACCTTTAGTAATCGCGGTCCCCTGCGAACAGATGGGCTGTGAACAAAGAGCCAATGGCTACGATTGAGCACTGTTATGAAATGCAGCATCTTAGTAGCCCAGCCGTGCTGATCCTGGAGAAAACTGGATTTCCTAAAAGGCTGAATTAGCCAGAGATGTTGATGGAAATGGTACATATGGTTATCAAATATTTTACCAATATCTGATGTGTATACCCTGAAATTTGAGAAACTCCTCCCCCACCCCCCGCCCACACACACACATTTGTAATACAATGAGGCCTGACACAAAATGGGAAAACCCTCTTGTCCATTAAGCATTATGAATGTCACTGAGATATGAGCAGATTAAGGAATTATATATTTTGTAATCGGTATCTGAAATTCATTTCTTTTACAAGTTTTCTCCTGAACTGTGTGATGGATTAAATTGGTCATTTTTCCAGGAAGAAGCACACTTCAGGCTAATTTTGCTTTGTAATTAAGAAGAAAGTCAGAAACATCATTTATACATTAAGAATTTAATAGATATATTTTTCTAGCCTTATGCATTAGCACAGGACAGCTCATTAATGAAATAAGTCTCCTGCAGGGTCAATTTAGATGGGCTGTAATCTTCTCTAAATATATAGCAAATGAGGACCATTTAATGATCTTAAAACTAACTGCCAGGAGAAGATGGTTCATAACTCCTCACACAACAAAAAGGATTTTGGCAAGGTTGCAAAAAGTTTTTTTTTTGAATACAGAACGCTATACATTTTTTAAAATCTTAATTGCAGGTAAAAGGTGTCAAGTATTAACTTCCTTCTCCATTGCAATCAACCTCATTAGCCTTTTTCATGAAGATAAATCCAAGGCCAGGAACAATATCACTACTGTACTGCAAAAGGGGCATGCAGAAATCACTAACCAATAATATCAACTTACCTGTCATCCTGCTTATCATGTACTGATGCAAAACAAAGATGCATTTACAGGGCAATTTTTTAATAGGGTGCCGAGGTTAAGTGGGCAGGAAGGTGCCTATTTTACACTGATTTTATAAAGACACTGGTGACTTAATAAAATACTAGCGCAAACCCAACACCAGTGGCGCCTGTTTGAAGGTACGGACATTATACCTGCTCTAGAGCAGGTGTGGATATCACCACGCACTTTATGCGTGTACACGAGTATTTTATAAAGTATATCCGAGAACTGTGATTCTGCCCATGCTCCAGCTAACCTCTGCCCTATTGCTTGCCTACTGGGCAAGTACACGCCAGTTTGCACTGCACAGAGGTTTTGGCAGGACCTAATTTTGTAAGAGCTCATTTATGCATGTAAAATGTTGTTTTACATGTGAAAATGAATTATAAAATGATCCTGTTATAAAGCAGTTTTATAACAGGCTGCCTAGGTTGAGAGGGCAAGTCGGCACCTATTTTAAGCCTATTTTATAAAGACAGAAAGGTACCCAGGCGTCTATAAAATACTAGGGGTAAACTGTCGCTTGATTGAAACCATGAGCATTTACACCTGCCCAGGAATGGGAGTAATTGTTAGCACATAAAGTTGGGCAATATACAAAGCAGCAGTTTGGAGGGGGGAAATTGGGTTTAGCTCACACCTTCCCTCAGAAGTTCAAGGTAAGCTACTTTCAGGTGCAGTAGGTATTTGTGTCCCCAGAGGGCTCATGATCTAGGTTTGTACCTCAGGCAATGGAGGGTTAAGTGACTTGCCCAAGATCTCAAGAAGCAGTAGTGGGATTTGAACCCTGGCTTCCCTGGTTCTAGCCAGCTGGTGAATCATTAGGCTGCTCCTCCACGCCAGTTTGATCGTTTGCTTAAAAATGTGGGATATATCAAATTAGTCCCTGAAGCAGCAGCTGGCAAAACACCGTCAGCGTCAGACTACTATTTAACATCTCGGCACAGTAATGCCAGTTTGATTTGTCTAGATTACTACCAGCATGCTCCTGGCAGTCAACGCAGAGCTCTGTGCCCTAACGCCGCATGCAAATAGAGCGGGTGCACTTAACGTCACCTACTGAGGTGGCATTAGGGGAACCTGCGCTAATTGCAAGGGCCACAGTTAGCGCATAATGTTTATCTCCATTCTCTGCAGCAACCATGCCATTCTCTACCCCTAACCCATCCCCTTACCGCCCCAATGTGACGTTCGCAGTTAGTGCAGAAATGGACCCATGCTAACTGTCATGGCCCCACGCTAGCCGCCAATGCATGTCCCAGCACATGCCAGAACAAGCACTGACCGCTGGCACCCTTTAGTAAAATACCCCTACATATCTGAGGAACATGAAAGTTTTTATTGCAAACATTTGAGCGCTCATCAAAATGGCAAATTGCCAAAGACATACAATACAAGCAGGCTGTATGAACAATCGGAGACATACAAGGGTCATCCCAGAGAGGAAAATCGCTTGATGTCTTTAATTATTAGCCCAGGAAAGGAAAACAAAATCATTTTTTAATAATCAATAAGGAAAAAGCTCCGATTTAGGCTGAAGATACCATAAGATGGCCAAGCCCCTTCCAGATTTTGGGCAGTATAGTGGGAATGATGGGAAAGTAAGGGGAGGGCAATGATTGGTGGTCAGGGAACAAGCGTGAGCATCAGCAATAAGGGTGCAAGGGAATAGGGAGACATTTTGGTGAGCTAGGATTAGTTAAGGCCGGGGCAGTGTTGGGGGGGTGGGAATCGGTGACAAGCCGGACGCTGTCATTCCTTGTGACAAGGATTTGGGAGCTTAGTCTTCTCCCAGAATTGGCCAGAAAATAGTAGTAAGAGTGCTAAATGGAGAAAAAATAGAAGGATTCAGAGGCTAGTGGGCCACTGGGCATAGCCAAGCAGCACTACAGGCTGTGTGAGAAATGCAGGTTGGATTATCCGCAGGGTTCTTTAAGAATCTCACTGTGGCTAGTTTGGCACCAATTAGCCAACTGGCTGAGTGCAGTTTTGGAAGTGGAGATAAGGAGTGTTTATATGGCACAACGTGAGCTCCAGGAGAGAGTAAGGGGAAGGGCAATCTGGGAGACGGAGACTAAATGCCTTTGGCTTTGTTGGATGATGAAGTTTGAATAAAGCTGCGGCCAAATTGTAGCCGTCATTATGGAGTTGGTGGTGTTATTTTACTCATGACTAAGAAGGTGTGCGAATGCGTATGTTAAAAAACATAACAGAAATATTTTATTTCAACTAGGATGTTACTCGGTAACAAGCTTTTCTCATTTAATACCTTTGGCAAAGACTTTTATTGAAAACACTCATTGGGAACACGGACCAGAGGTTGATGAACATTAGCCAAAGTGGTGCAAAGTGGAGGGTGTTAATGAGGCACCTATACTCCTGTCTATGCCCCATATATCCTCTCTTTCAGGCTGTGACCTGGGGGGAGGGAGAATGCAGACTATTTCCAGAAGAGTTGTCTTCATATAAGTTTGTATCTGTTTCTTCCCTTCAGAGTTGAATGTAAGAGGGTGAAATGATTCCATTTAGAAAGCAAGGAGTCCGTTTACTAAAATTGCAGTCAGCAGTCACTGCATGAATTAGAGTGTGAACAGTTACTGAACGGTCACAGGATGTTCTGCACTACAATAGTGCAGTAACTGCTTGTTGTAGCAGGATGCAGGGTGGGTTATAGGCGTGAAGGGCACTTACAGTTAGTGCGCGGTAATTCACCATTCACTAGCTGTCTCTTTTGCAGATAGCACAAAAGCACTTAATGACTCCTCAAGAATGGACAGCAAGTGCACTCATGCTACGGCCAGTTCTGCGTTCTCCTTGTAGTGCTAGTAACAGTATTTAAGTTACAGAACCCACTGCAATAAAAAAATGAACCCTGTTTAGTAGAACGTAACCCCCACCTCTTGACCAGTCTCAGAAGGGGATGGATGGATATCCCTATGAGAAAAGGCTTAAAAGGTTGGGGCTCTAACTTGGAAAAGAGAAGGCTGAGGGGAGATATGATAGAAGTGTAATATAATGAATGGAGTGGAACGGGTAAATGTAGACTGTTTGCCCCATCAAAAAGTAGAAAGACTAGGGAACATGCAATGAAGCTACAATGTAGCACATTTATGACTAATCAAATTCTGGAATTTGTTAGAGGATATAGCAAAAGCTGTTCATGTAGCTGAATTTAAAGGAGGTTTGGTCAAGGTTTTGTAGGAAAAATCCATAAACCATTATTAAAGAGGACCAGGGAAATCCACTGCTTACCCCGGGATAAGCACTGGAACCTGTGTGTCTTTTTGGGAACCTCACAGGTATTTGTGACCTCAATTGGCCACTATTGGAAACAGGATATTGGGCTTGAAGGACCCTTGGTCTGACCTAGTATGGCATATCTTATGTTCTTAACTTAACCCCCACGCCCCCACTTCCCTAATTTTCTGATCAGCCTAAGCACTTACGCTTCCACTCACACCTAGCACTCCCAATCACCCCAATCAGCTGCAGCATAATACCCCCCCATCCGCAATCCCTGCCCCTGCACTTACTGGAGGTGAATCAGTGGGTAGGAGGTGCTAAGCTGCAGCTGCCAGGACTGGGGGAGGGGGGGGGCTTAAATGCTGAGGCCTGTCAGAGATCAGGACGGTGGTGGGTGAAGTGCTGAGGTTGATTGGAGGATCAGGGGTGGGGGCTTTAGTGCTACTAATGTGAGGATTTTTTATTACATGCAGGACTAGATAGCACAAAAGCACTTACCACACTGATGACACATTTACCACATAAGTTTCTGCCCTGTGCATTAACTGCAGGGCAAATGCTGGCTGCACCCTCTTTCACTTACCACACATTGCCATACAGTAAATGCAAACATGTACATACAGCGTTTTACTAAACAAGAACCTTATTTACGCCATCAAAAAAAGTAGAAAGACTAGAGGACATGCAATGAAGCTACAGTGTAACCCACTTAAGACTAATAAGAGAAATTCTTTTTTTACTCAATACGTAATCAAACTCTGGAATTCGTTACCGGAGGATGTAGTTAAAGCTATTCATGTAACTGGGTTTAAAAAAGGTTTTTGCAAGTTCCTGAAGGAAAGGTCCATAAACCATTATTAAAGAGGACCCGGAAAATTTACTGCGTGCCCTAGTAGAAGCACTGTGGAACCTGCCAGGTACTTGTGTCCTGGATTGGCCACTGTTGGAAACGGGACACTGGGCTTGATGGACCTTGGTCTGACCTAGTATTGCATTTCTTACATTCTTATTTTCTTGTTTTCGGAAGACTGAATATAAGAAAAAAAAATCTGTAATACATTCATTTGAATGTGTGTAGCATAATCCTTTGTTTCAAATACATTACAGAAACATAGAAACATGACGGCAGAAAAAGACCACATGGCCTATCTAGTCTGCCCTTTCATATCAACTACTATAGTCCCTTTTTCCCTTTAGAGATCTTCTGTGTTTGTCCCATGCTTTTCTGAATTCAGATACTGCCCTTGACTCTAGCACTTCTACTGGGAGACTATTCCACTCATCTACCACTCTCCGTAAAGAAATATTTCCGCATATTACTCCTGAGTCTATCCCCTTTCACCCTCATCCTCTGTCCCCTCATAGCAGAGCTTGCTTTCAGTCGAAAGCATTTATGACACAGATATATTTAAACATCTCTATCATAACTTCTCTATTCCGCCTTTCCTCTAAAGTATATATATTAAGATCTTTAACTCTATCCTCATATGCTTTATAACAAAGACCAATAACCGTTTTAGTAGTCGACTCCAACCTGTTTATATCCTTTTGAAGATATGGTCTCCAGAATTGCACAGAATACTCCAAATGAGGTCGCACTAGAGACTTATACAGAGGCACTATCACCTCCTTTTTTTCTACTGGCCATTCTTCTCCCTATGCACCCAAGCATCCTTTTGGCTATCGCCGTCACCTTTTCTACCTGTTTAGCTACTTTGAGCATGATTGTGTCTGACAATCTTATATTCCGCTCTTCTTTTTGGACAGAAGTACTCCCCCCACCCCACCCCCACCCCTCCCCCCACCCCCGCCACACTGTACCACTCCCTTGGACTTTTGCAGCCAAAATACATGACCTGGCATTTTTTAGCATTAAATCTCAGCTACCAAATTCTAGACCATTCTTCAAGCATAGCTAGATCCCTCCTCATGTTATCTACTCCTGCCTGGGTGTCTACTCTATTGCAGATTTTGGTATCATCTGCAAACAGGCAAACCTTACCCAACAGCCCTACTTGGACAGTTGGATGCCAACTCTGCTCTGTAGCCCTTGGAAAATCATCCCATGATCCAGGAAGCCAAAATGCTCCCGATGACACCATCCATGCAGCCATGCATTTCTCTCCAGGATGCAAGCTTCTCTGCCTTGGCCTTTACCCTCAATAGGGAGGATTGAAGAAAATACCACCTGCACCCCTATTTGCTTCACCCTCTGTCCCAGAACCATGAAGTCACTCTTGATACACTCAGAGGGATACCTGGCAGTATCATTTGTGCCAACATGGATGAGCAACATTGGGTAATAGTCAGTAGGCTTGATGAGTCTCGGCAAACTCTCTGTAACATCTTGGATTTTGGCAGACATCAAGTTTGGTCAGCAAATGGATGCCTCGGTGCCCCTCAGAAGAGAGTCACCAACCACCACTACCCTTTGTTTCCTAGTGGTCACTGATTCTGCAACTTTGGGGTGCTCGAGCACTGGTTCTTTCCTTCTCCACTTCCCGGGCTGCATAATGGTTCTTCAATTCTAGGGCTTGAGCAGTTGGATTGGTGATTCTGCAGGCCCTGGTGACTCATATCCAACCTTCATCATTCTGTAGGCTTCCATCTTCACCTTCACCTCTTCTGGAGAGCTGGATGTTTCAAGAAGCATCTCAATGTACTTCTCACTGTCTTGAATGCTTCTCAGCCTTGCCACCTCTTCTCTGAGCTCCACCACTTGTTTCCTGAGAGCTTCAGCATGCAGGCATCCTGCACATGGAACCGGTCCTTCAACTTGCATTGGGATCTTTGTTTGGACAGAGGCAGAAGCTGTAACAGGGGCAACAGTTTTGGCAATTTGATTCTCCCAGCTATTGTTCAGTTGGTGGAGCTTTGGTACCTGTTGAAGTAAAAGAGAGACCTACCAGAATCCCAACCTGTTCCTCAGCTGTCCTTTAAGAGAAAAAGCAGTTAACCACTTTTAAGTGTGTTCCAACAGCACTATTCTTTGTCCCTGTGTGTAGCTAATTGGGGAGTTGCCCTATAAAGCAAGAATGGGGGTGTGTGGGAGCTGGGGTGGTTAGGGAGGGATCTAACATCTGATGAGGTCAGTGGCTTCAAAGAGGTAGCTGTGAATGGGTAGCTGGAACAAAAAACAACAAACTAACTGACAGAGCTTTGCCCAACAGCACAAAAAAATTCCCCCTTTGCAGTATAGAAAAAGAATTAGCTTTAAAAATGAAAATAAAAACCCCTTTAAGAGCCTTCAGGCAGGGAGCTTGTATTTAAAAGCTGTGCAGTATTACCTTGCTTACAGTGGAGTCTGTTAGGAATGCCATATTTCATGAGAGTATGTTAGACAAATGGTCAGGGAATTCTGCATTTTGACTGGCTGACATCAAACAGCGTATGGATCAGAGGTCCATAATCCCACAAGAAAGAATCCAGGAAGTAGCTGAATTATCATGGCTGCAATTTTAAAGTCATTTTTCTAACTGAAAGAAAAGTTTAAGAAAGTTTGAAGTGAAAACCCCCCATAGAACCAACAGGGTTGGACATCTGCTATAGCATTTTGGTAAATTAGGAACTCAAGGCAACCCATGCCTAAGGCCATATACCAAGCCATAACTAAAAGAAGAACTAAAACTAAAGCTAAGACTAAAACCAAAAATAAAGTAAATAAAAGACAAATTAAAAGCAAATCACCAAGCAGCCCATACTTATACAACCTCTTCAGAGTGCTCCCTGGAATGCCAAGCTAAAGTGATGCATCTCCAGCAGGACCTTAAATTTCTTAAGAGAAGATTCAAGGCGAAGCAAGGTAGGAAGTGCATTTCATAGTGTAAGAGCCAGAAAATATGCGTAGAATGCCATACAACTGAGGCCTCAAGATGAGCAATAGAAACTGGGGTCATGACCAATAAATTGGAATTTTGAGAACAAAGTGATCTAGAAGGACAATATGGAGTGAGCAGAGAAGACAAGCAGAGAGGAAGACCTGTTTGTAAGGCCTTATGAACAAGGACCAAAACTTCAAAATGGAAACAATATGGGAGAGGTAACCTGCGGAATTTATAGAGAAGGGGAGAAACAGGATCGTAATGGGTGGCATTGCACAGACAAACCAAAGTATTCTGAATGAGCTGTAGTTCCTTGAGATTAGTAGACCTGATCCCGCAGTACAAAGAGTTACAATAATCAAGATGAATAGTCACCAGCATGTGAATTAGTGAATGCAATGTATTGAAGAAGTGAAGTGGCCTAACTGAGTAAAGACGAAGAGAAATAAATGCAGAACGAATCGTGGCAGTGACTTGTGCATCAAAAGAGAGTTGGGTATCAAAACTTATACCCAAATGTGTCAATGAGGATGCCGGAGAGACTGACACCCTTGAAATGTAAGGACTAAGAGAGAATATAAAGGAATCTTTGGTAACGCAAAGATCCTGTGACTTCTCAAGGTTCAGTTTAGGCAATGATTCACCAACCAAACCGCCACTGGCATAAGGGAATCATTAAGAGGAGTGAGATGAGGCGAATAAGGGGAAGAAGTATAGTAAATGAGGAGCATATCATCTGCACAGCAAAAGACAGAGACTCCTAGATTTTGTATTAAAGGGAGGAGGAGAGCAAGAAAGATATTGAAAAAATTAGGTGACAGAATAGAGCGCTGGAGGACCCCACACGGAACTGAGAAAGGCGCTACGGATGAGGTCTTCTTATCATGGACTTGGAAGGAACGATCTAGAAAAAAAAGCAAACCAGCTGAAAATGGTTCCAAAGATCGACTTCAGAGAGATACTACAGCAAAAGAGGGCGACTGACAGCATCAAAAGCTGCTGATTGTCGTCCAGGGAGACCAGCAGAGTCATGTCATGGGCATCAAGATAACTGTGCAAGTCACTAACTAGAGCAGTGACAGCAGACTTGGCACTATGGTACGAGCAGAGATCTGACTGCCTGGGATGGAGAATGTTTGGTTTAGAAATGCAATCTGAAAGTTGTAAAAAGACTGCCTGTTGATAACTTTGGAGAAGAATGGTAAATTAACAACTAGACGATAGTTGCTAGGCAAGGAAGAGTCTAGTGAAGACTTCTTTAGAATAGGGTACACTACAGCAAGCTTCAGAGAAGATGGAAGAACATCAGATGATAGGCTGTGATTGACTAAGGAGCATAGAAATGGTAAAATCTCCAGATTTAGCTTAAGCCATGAGGATGGGAGAGGATCAAAGAGATAATACGTGGAACTAAGAGATGTCAGCAGTTTCTCAATTGTCGTAACTGAGAGCTCATTAAGAGAGGACCAAGAACTAGAGAGGGTTAGACACGAAGGGGAACCCAGGGCTAAATCAGTGATAATTAAAAGCATAAATTGCTGGGATTTCTTTTAAAATAAGGTCTGACAAAAAAAAGTCATAGAAGCAATATGGTACGATTGAATACAGATGAGGAGGTGTATTGGATGACATTTGATGAAGGGATTCCCCCCAGCATTTGATCTCAGTCTATATTCTTTTGGATATGCATACCCAGGCATCTGGAAAACCAAACAAAGCACACGTAAACCAGGTCCCCATTAGAATAGATTAATCCAAACCTGAATCTATGAATATTTTATTTGAATTTACTTAGAAAATCAGTCAGCTGTGCCTTAGTTTGCCTCTGACTGTGATTTAAAAATGTTTATTTTTTTATCTAAAGCTATTTGCCTTGTTCTGAATTTATGCAGATTTCAGTTAGACTCAGTATTAGAAAATGGTGTGAATTTTCAACTAATAGTGTCAGCCTGTGATCATACAAGATATAGAGGAAGACAAATCATGTCCAAAATGAATATTTTTGTCGTGTATACTGGCACAGGAGGAGTGATGGATTTCACTCTCCCCACTACAGCGAACCCTTTTAATAACTCTTAGAATGAAAAAACTTCACTTATCTGAGGCTGCAAACAATAGTCCTTTGAAAAAAGAACAAGACTGTCCCAGGTGCGACGTGGCACGTTTCGGGTAAATGAAAAACCTGCTTCAGGCGAATCAGGAGCAATCACTGAACAAGGTAATAGCTATCTTGCATGATTGGTTATTATTTTGATATTAGAGGGCACGGGGTGTTTTTGTATTTAGCCTGTGAATTTTGGCATCCAAGCCAGACTAAAAATATAATCTAAACTGAGGTAATGTGAAAAGTCAAGTATCAGACCCAATTCATAGCTTGTCCTGGTTCCAAAAACCTGCTTCCTTGCCTCCCTTATTACAGAGTTCTAATTAAACCACTTCACCCATCTCCAGTTACAGAGGAAAAAAATGTTTTCATTAAGAGCTGTTATCTAGTAAAACGTTAGTTGAATTAGCTGACTTCTAGAGAACACAATCTAATAAATATCACCTTTAGAGAAGTCCCATACATAGGCCCATTGTGTCATGTTTAAACAGAAAACCTTTGAGTCTAACTGGCGTTTCCCTCTGTATTTATGGCACAGCCTTAAACACAATATATAAAAAGGTCAAGACAGCATGTAGGCTGTTGCATTAAATAAGAGAGCCCTAATTAGTTTTAGTGACAATGGCCTCTTCTCCATGTATTCCACTCTCAGATGTCCCATTTAGCTTGAAAACACTACAAGACTTCACAACGCACCTCCTTTCTTGCAATGATCTTTCTTCTGGATGTTTCAGACAAAGGACAGAGCGTTGTGTTTCTCAAGCTATAGCGTCCAACGTCCTCGTACTCTGCTGCAAAATAATTTCAATAATATCAGAAATAATAATTCAGCAGGTGGCGCAGCCCACAAATGGAATCTTTCAGTGCATCCGAACATATTCACAGCTAAAGTCAAGCATCTGAGTCACAAAATAACACTGCACTGGTACATCTGACTGTTGCACATAAATTTATAGCAATTTCTATAGGTCTAGGCCTCTCCTGTCAGATCACTCTGGTGCTCTGGTGACTTCGAACAACAGTGTGCACAATATCTCAACTCTATATTAATCAATAAGTCCACAGAGTTACTTGCAACAACTTGATTTCTACATATTTTTTGTGGGTTCTCTGCTATATGGTGCTCCTATTTGCCACAGTCACCTTCCAACCCCAGAGCTGCGAAAGCATTAGTCCCCAACAAACAGGAATACACAGTCTAAATATGAACCATTTAATAGTCTTATACTTAAAGTGTAAATCAAGCCCCAATTTCAAATGACTTTTTGCCAATGGGTATTTAAAACGGGATATTCAGCGGCACTAACCGTGTCTGTGGGTGCTGCCGCTACATGCTTTGATGTGAAGCGGTTAGCGCCGGGGCACGTCAGGGTCATTCCCTGGTGAAGCAGAGGCGGCACCTATTTCTAACTGAGCAGTGGCGTATTGAGCCGCTATCTGGTGAGCAATACGTGGCGAAAGCTAGGCATGGGAAACACTGGCCTAACCTTTGCTGCATATTGCTAATCGGGTAATGGCAAATATGTGCAACTCAGATATTCATTGCCAGGACCGGATAGGGCCTGACACTGAATATCGGACCCATAAAGGATTTTCTATCAATGATTATAGATGAGGTCTGGTTAACGGGTGCGTTCTTAAAATTGTTGTGGAGCTGGGATATATCTATTTCCACCACGGGACATCTCCTGAGGTCCAATTAATGGACGTCTCCCTGCTTCTTGTGGAGTTAGCAGATGCTCACGTGTTATGGGATGGTTCTGAATATTTCTTCTCAAGTTGTGTGATGCTGAATTGTGCTGTGGGGCTTAGCTGGCCGATGCACCCTTTATATTGTTTGAGAACTTTATCTCCTTTAGGGCAGCTCTTAGGGATAGTTCCAGAACAGGGAGTGGAGTGGAACAGCCATTCACCAATCCACCAGTCAGAAAGCTCAATAGTAATTAATATTTCTGGTATTTCTTTGACATCTGATCAAGCGTCTGATCTCAACAAGGGAGTATCCTTTATAACTTCTAATCAGTATGATCCGTTTCAAAAAAATTGGACTTGTTTTATATAATACATAATTTGCAAGTTGTTATTTTTTCTAAAGACAAATCTTTATATCACAATGTTTTTTTAGCAAGGCCAAGTTTCAATGGCTACCTCCTGGTCCAATTAATACTCATATCACAACTTTTAGAGACCTAATATTAAGGGATTTGTTAAAATTTGAGATCTGTAAAGTAAAGAGCAAGTTTTCTAAGGTGAAACAGGCACTACAACAGTTAAGTCAGTATCCAGATCTGATAATTAAAACAGCTGATAAAGGTGTGCCCAACCTGCTGCAAAATGGAGAACAATATTTAAATGAATCTTGCCATCAATTAGCTAATCATGATTATTATGAAGAATTGAAGACAGATCCTACAGTAGATATGCAGAATAGGGTATATGATTTGACACAAATGGCCTTACAGAATGACTTTATTACTAAGAATGATAGCAATCTTTTAAAAGTTAAAAATCTCAAAGTACCATTTTTTTTTTATTTAGCACCAAAGATACACAAGTCCATTCAACAACCACCTGGATGCGCTATAGAGGGGCATCTTAGAAAGATCATCCAAGTGCAATCTGGGACATATAAGATCGAAAAGAAAGCAGGCACAATTTCACAAATGAGGGCATGCTCGATATGGACATTGGCGGGACCATCTACATAGACATCCCAGAATAGCATTTCAGCACCTGGACATCTTGCAATAGTCTAATGGTTAGAGTAGTGGGCTAGGACCAGGGAAGCCAAGGTTCAAATCCCACTGCCGTTATTATGAATGTGCTGAGCACTGGGGATGATGCAATGCTCTCTTCTCTACACCCTTTGGATGTTTTTCAGCCGAACGAACACTTTCCTGATGCTTATTCATGCCTGCAGCAGGTCTAAACTTAGACACAACTCCGGACATCCAGGGCATGGCAGTGACATCCAGGTTCCTGGGAACACCCCAGCTATGTCTCTACCACGCCCCTGTTCAGACGTGGACATCCTGGCGCTGGCACATCCACAGACCTGGCTTCTAAGATGACTTTGAACGTCTCTATGCCCATTTTCAGACATCCAGAGCACGAATAGGGCTTCCAAAATAAACATGCTCCTGAGAGGGTTACTAAAGGTTAACACGTGTTAATAAAAGCCAACGCATGTTAAATGCTGCCATGGCCCCCGGTGTCTACCACAAATTCTGTTTTGGAAGCAAGATCAGGGGGGGGGGGGTTTGGGGGGGGTTGAAACCTTTTGTGATAGAGGCTACTGTAGATCTTACATCAAGGATACAGCCCATCTCATCTGGAAATTGGATCAATTAATTGGGATAACTGAAGATATGTTATCAGTAATGATTGATTTGGAAATGCTGTACACCAACATTCCACAATGAGTAGCCCTTCATATAATAGAAGATATTGTAAATAGAAGACCTGATCCTATAAGAGCCCTGGCTTTATGTTACCTTTAGCAGAACTTGATTTCTATAAAAGTCATTTTAGATTCTCAATTCGTTTTAAAAACCCAGGGAACAGCAATGGCAGGCAGGATGGCTCCCAGTGTAGCAAACCTAGGCATCACTAAGTTTGAAGAACCTTCTCTTTCAATCATTTTGGTCTCAATACATTGTGGCATGAAACAGGCTTATAGATAACATTTTCAATATGATTTTCATGACTTTGTTCAGTGGATTAATTTCTGTGACCTTCATTTAAAGTTTAATATGCCATTTTCACATCATCAAGCATTTTTTTGGTCGTTACTGTGTATAAATGTGGTGACAAATTAGTAACTACTATATACCAGAAAGCAACTGAATGGAATAACTTGTTGAATTTCAGTCATCATCCTATGAAATTAAAACAAGTGTTACCTGAGGGACAGTTTTTGCCATTATGCAGAATTTGCCATTTTCCTCATGAATTTGTGGAATAAGCTGAAATTCTGCCGCAAAGAATACTGCAAAGAGGTTATCTTTACCTTGCTGATCCAGAGAGCCCCATAGTGCCCCCTCCCCTACAACGTGATGTAGTAATGGTTTTCCTAATGAGATACTGTCCTCCTCCCTCCTCCAGCTACTCAGCAATTGTCTTTAGTATTAGAGAGTGCTCCCTAGTTGTCTTTTTCAGATTGGTGAATTTTCTTATGTACTAGGTTTGCTGGCATATTCTTATCAGTAGTATTTTTACTGGTAATGTGGCTTTTTATCTACTCACTTTTATGACATCATTATGTTTAACTTATTCACGTATCCATCTATTTATTTATTGTCAACTAGATAGATATTATAACGATTATAGGATCTCTTATTTATTTTACTAGTTATCATTCTAGTATGTGTTTGGTTTATTTATTGTTTGTTTTTAATTGGTTTTATGTTTTATATTTATTACATAATAACATTTCATGTCTTTATGTTAAATTATACTTTATATATATATTTTTTGAGGTTGTTGTCCCCTGAAAAATGCCACTGGACGAAACACATGTTGGGCTGACCTGTAGACACCAATAAAGCTCTGGTCTATCCAGTGGCGTGTGGTTTTCCTGCTCTTTGTGCCCGATTTAACTTGGACATCTTTTCTAAAATCCCCATCTTAATCTTCAATGTTTGTGTCTACAGGATATTAATGAAGAAATCAAATAAATGTTTGCTATTTAATCATAAAGATTCCTTCCTTCAATATGATATAAGATTTCTTGTAATTTATTACAAAATGGTTTTGCCTTTAGCATTTATTAAATATGTACTATTAGACGGAATGTGGTAAGTACACAGAGTGGATAATGTCGTCATCAGCTGATTATGGTTGCCTGTTCCTGCAAAGCAATCACTGGAGCATTTAAAATTACTCCTGTTACTACTACTACTATTGGGCATTTATATAGCACTACAAGGCTTACGCAGTGCTGTATGGATACATATAGAAGACGGCCCTTGCTCTTCAGAGCTTACAATCTAGTCAAGACAGACAAAACAGTTGGGGAGAAGGATACAACTAGGGAAGGGTAAGGCGACACCTAGAGCCTAATTCTATAACATGCATGTCCAGCTGGCAGAAACGTCTAACATGAAAACATGCACATAACATACCTGATTCTAAAACCGCGGAGAAAAACACCCGAATCAAGGAGCTATATGTCTGGGGAAACACAGGTCCACGCTGCTATGATGGGACATGGCTAAACACAGCAAACGACCTGTAGGTCCCCGTGCTCGCTAAATTCTGAAAAGTTAGACGCTTGCAATACTTCCTGTCTCCATGCGGCCTTGCCTCCGCAGGCCAAACGTACAGCCTCTAAGCTGATGCTCACACTGACAGTGTTGTGCTCGTGCAAACATTACAATAATACCGATGAAGCAGATACGGTCATGCAACCCAGGCTATATTTACGAGTCTGTTGCATGCCCATAACACTACATGCACCGAAGCTATTGTTAAAGCAAGTGGAAAGTAAGGCGTTTGTCCTGACAGACCCTGCAGCACGACATACATGACATATGATGAACTCCTTAGTTATTCTTCCAGTGGTCATTGCTGAAAACAGAATTTGCAATGCTAAGAATGGGCCAGAAAAATCTGAAATTGGTCTGTACAGCTACATGTCAAAACATATCCCTGTCGTTCATAGGAAACTATCAGGATGCAAGCATGCAACAGAGCAAACAGCAGAAACACATGCCTGAAAGCACCAATCCCTGTTCTAACAAATATGCACACTGTTAGAGACCTCTGATGGTGCATTCGGATATGCATTAGTGCATTAGACTTTGAGGGTCCCCCACCATTCACAGGGATTCGCCCTGTTATGTTGCTGCAGAGCAGCTGTACAGAGGTTACTGCCCATTCACACAGACACCTGGTGATGCTGCAGTCAGCCCTACAATCCAGGTACTGGCCAGGATACCTGTCCTCCCCAGAGTTGTGGATAAGCACACCGGGGCCTCCCCTGCAGCCCTCATACCACACACACACACTCTCTTGCTTGTGGTCACAAAGTACATGTTCCTGCCAAAAGCCATGCCCTGCACCTGTAAACAACTGCTGGTAAAACATAATAGCTAAGTGTCTTAGGACCACATTTCCCAGTCAAACACACTTCTGCTCCATACTAATTCAGATACAATCCCTACATCTACATTCCCATTTCTCCGAACATAGGAATTGTTGGGACGCCTAGAATAGCCCCTTTAGCACAAACAGCAAATGCCAGCATAGCCAGAATAAAGAATATTACAGTAGTTTATATTTCTGTGGGGGTGTTTTTTGTTGCTTTACCTTACAAATGACCCTCACCTGTGCATTCTATTCTTTACAATTGCATCTTGTGTTTTTCCAGACAGCAGACACACCAGTTCAAGACAGACATATCACAGCGATTCATCTCTATGGGACGCATTGAGGGTCAGAGCTGATAATAGAAGGCCTTATTCCACGTAGCCGCTGATTTAACATGGGCGTCTGCGGGATACACTCAGGATGTACATGGGCCTTTCCTGAATATGCCTTATATGTCCCCGCAGCTTACCATACCCCCGTTCTGTCCCCTCCCTCCCACGTTCTGAGATCCCCGTTCTAGTGCCATGTGGTTTCAGAATACAGGTCTGGACATTTTCACTGGAAAAAAACATCTATCCTGCACATCCAGGCGGCCTATTTGCATTTCAGAATAGCCCCCACTAAGTGGATCACAATCCAAAAGCAGCCTTAAAGAGGTCAGCTTTTAGCATGGATTTGAAAAGGGGAAGAGATGAAGCCTGACGTACAGACTCAGGTAGTTTGTTCCAGGCAAAAGGAGCAGCGAAACGAACGGATCGAAGTCTGGAGTTGGCAGTGGAAGAAAAGGGGACCGAGAGGAGCAATCCACCAGAAGAGCGGAGTTCACGAGGAGGGGTGTAGGGAGAGAGGAGAGGAAAGATAGCGAGGAGCAGCCAAATTCAGTAAGTTCAATGACCTGGCAGGATGCTGATGTGAGTAGTTCTGTAAACTCTGGTGAAAAAAAACTTTTCTTCTGCAACTGTTGGAAAAGATTCATTTCAAAGAAGCCCTGATGCAGCTGACAGAGCTCGACGAAACTTGAGTCAGGTAGCGGAGCACTAAACAGAGAGCAAGATACGTAGCATTTCAGAGTTTTATTTGCATAAAAATATTTAATAATGAAAATATGGCTATGGATTAAGACACCTGACAATTGGGACTAATTGAACCAATGGATATTCAATACCGGGGTCATATCCAGGCCTGAGCATTGAATATCCGCGTTGCCTGGATTGCCATGAAACTAACTGCACAGCGATATTCAGCTGCGGGCCAGTTAGGTTCAGCAGTGAACGGTAGGCCAGCCTTTACTGCCCCTGACCTTTGCCACAGCAATAAATAGAAGCGACTCAATATTGCCGCTGCCCGGCTATCACCAGGTGCCACCCCCAGAACACCTTCAGAATGCCCCGGTGGTAACCAGCAGCAGCACCCGTGGACATTCAGCGCCAGTACTACTACTACCACTATTAAACATTTATAAAGCGCTACAAGGCATATGCAGCGCTGTACAAATAGATAGAGACAGTCCCTGCTCGTCAGAGCTCACAATCTCATCAAGACAGACAAGACAAAAAGATGGGAATAAGGGGAAGGAGGCGCAAGGAAACAAGGGATCTGGATCCAAAAGCAGCCTCAAAGAGCTGAGCCTTTAGTATCGATTTGAAAAGGGGCACAGATGAACCCCGATGCACAGACTCGGGACGTTTGTTCCAGGCATAAGGAGCGGCAAGGTGAAAGGACCAATGTCTGGAGTTAGCTGTGGAAGAAAAGGGCAAAGAGGAGCAAGCCAGTAGAAGAGCAGAGTTCACGAGGAGAAGTGTAGGGGGAGAGGAGGGAGGAAAGCTAGTGAGGAGCAGAAGAATGAATGTGCCTAAAGGTCAGAAGGAGGAGTTTGAACTGGATACAGAGTGGAAGGGAAACCAATGAAGTGACTTGAGAAGAGGGGCTATATGAGTATATCGAGGCTGGCGAAAGATTAGTCGCGCAGCATAGTTCTGAAAAGACTGAAAGGGAGAGAAATGACTCAGAGGGTTGCAATAGTCAAGATGGGAAGTAATTAGAGAGTGGACAAGTGTTTTAGTAATGTGTTCAGAGAGGAAGGGGTACATTTTGTTAATGTTACAGAGAAAGAAATGACAGGTTTTAGCTATCTGTTCGATATGTGAGGAGAAGGAAAGGGAGGAGTCAAAAATGACACCAAGGTTACAGGCTGAAGAAACAAGACGTAGAAGAGTGTTATTAACAGAGATAGAGGAAGGAGGAAGGGGACAGGAAGGTTTAGGGGGAAAAGTAAGAAGTTTGGTTTTGTCCATGTTTAGTTTCAAATGGCAGTGAGACATCCAGGTGGCGATGTCAGAGAGACAGACAGAGATACGGGCCTGGAGTGTCAGTGAAATATCAGGTATAGAAAGATAGATCTGAGAATCATTGGCATAAAAATGATACTGAAATCCATGTGAGGAGATGCGAGCACTAAGGGACTGGGTATAGAAAGAGAGAAAGAGAGAGCCCAGAACAGACCTGTGGGGTACACTAACTGAGAAACAGATAGCAGTAGAGGAGGAACCACCAAAACAAATACTGAAAGAGCGATGGGAGAGAAAAGAAGAGAACCAGGACAGGAAGGAGCCCCTAAAACCAAGTGAGGATAATGTGTCAAGGAGAAGGTGGTGTCAACAGTATTAAAAGCAGCAGAAAGATCAAGAAGGATAAGGATAGAGTACAGGCCCTTAGATTTAGCCAGGAATAAGTTACTGGAGACTTTGGCAAGTGCTGTTTCAGTAGAATGTAAGGGGTGAAAGCCAGACTGAAAAGAATCCAGAAAGGCTTGAGAGAAAAGAAATTCAAGACAACGGTGGAAGACTAATCACCAGTGGCCATAACAGCAGTTAGTATCACTGCCAGTTTCAGTCACCAACCCTCAAAGCCAGAGACAAAATATGTGACTCGCTTTCAACAATGCAATTAAGTGCAGCAGATCAATAATACAACTGATTAACACAAACATGTTGCATTTTGTGTTTGTCCCCCTGCTGTATGCTCTGGCCTGGCCAAAAACTACATCTAGGCTGCAACATGCAGCAGGACGACGTGGGGCAAGAAGGATGGGATCACCAATACAAGGTAAATACATGGCAATGTCCAGCTCCCTGCACGATGCTCCTCCACTGCATGCAGGGGCGGCCCAAGGGGGGTACGGGGCCATGTGCGGAGATAAATTGTGGGGCCTCATTTGCATAAGGAGACACATTTGCATAAATATTTGCATAATGTTAACATGCATTTTTAGTAAACGTGCCTCCTAATGAGTGTCTGGATAAAGAAAGACTAACAGATTTCTATGTTACTATATTCCAGTGCCAACCGCCAGGCCCATTAGGAAGTACTATAAACACTGACCATTTAGAACTCATAGCAAATCCACCATATCATAACAGCACTACCAGGACTCACAAAGCACCAAACACTACCTATCAAAAGGCAACACTGCAAATATTAAACCAATACATCTCAGAGAATACCAATGCATCTCCTACTGGGGAAAGAGAACAAGTGGCACTGTCAAATAGAAACTACATGAAGAGAATACCTCAGCTTGTTTAAAATGCAGAACAGAGACTGTCACCAAAGAACAAGGGATCATAATTTAGAAATAAGAAGACAATAATTAAAACTGGGAACCCCAAAAGCCAAACTTGGGATGTACAACAACACTGGATAAATACAACTATATTATTAATTTCCTCTTGTACTTAACAAAACACAAAAGACGTTAACGATGCACATTTGCCAGAGCTGATATATTCCAGTTAATACATTCAAAATAAAAAAAGTATTTTTCTACCTTTTGTTGTTTGTGCATTTTCTTTTTCAGTTGCAATTGCTCCAGGCACTTTCTTCTGGTTTCTTTGTGTCTTCTGCGAGCTATCCTTTTGTCCTTTCTTCTCTTTTAGAATTTTTTTCATTTTCTTTCTTTATATCTACTTTAACATACTGATCTTTCCCCTTTTGCTCTTTCCCCCATTTGTTTTCTTATTCCTTTATCATCCACTCAAATTTCACCCTTTTATTCTCAATCCCCACTTACTCTCCCAATACCCGGCCCATCGTAGACTTTTCTTCCCTCCCACACAAAATATCTTTTCCCCTCTCTATTCTCATTCCCCATCCATTTCTAGTCCTCCCCAAAAATCAGCTCCCTTATAGCTCTAGACCCATCCAGCATCCGCCACCTTCTAGTCCCATTCTCCCAAGCCTCCACATCAGCCCATTTCCAGTCCTAGCCCCCAATATGCTCTTTTCCAGTTCTATTCCTGTCCCCCCATCAGCCCATTTCCACTCCAAGCTCCCCCATCAGCCAATTTCCAATCCTAGCCCCCTCCTCAGCCCATTTTCAGCCCTATTCCAGCTCACATCAGCCCACTTCTAGTCCTAATCCAGCTCTTCATCGGCCCATTTCCAATTTTAGCCCTCCCATCACAGCCCATTTCCAGTCCTAGCCCCCCCCCACCATCACAGCCTATTTGCAGTCCTAGCCCCCCCCCCACCATCACAGCCCATTTGCAGTCCAATCACCCCATATTACAGCCCATTTGCAGTCCTATCCCTCCACCATCACAGGCCATTTGCAGTCTGTTTCCCCCCCAATCATGTCCCATTTGCAGTCTGTTCCCCCCATAACAGCCCATTTGCAGTCCGTTTCCCCCCATCACAGCCTATCCAGTCCAAGTTCTCCCCCCCCCCCTCCGAAGAGCCCTGCGGCCATCTAAGGAACTGCAGAGGGAGCCGGGGAAGCCTGCGCAAGGCCCCGGCTCCCTCTGCACAGCATCCAGTGTGAAGAGCCTTTTCCTTCACGCTGGCGGCTGTTTCAGTGAAGCCGCGAATGCTGGGAAAGGTTAAAGGCAATGCTTCCCGGCATTCATGGCTTCACTGAAACAGCCGCCAGCGTGAAGGAAAAGGCTCTTCATGCTGGCGGCTGTGCAGAGAGAGCCGGGCCTCGCGCGGACTTCCCTGGCTCCCTCTGCAGCTGACAAGTGTCCATTGAGCAGTAATGGAGTTCGCACGGGGCCCCCTGAAGCATGGTGCCCTGTGTGAACAACATTATCGCTCAATGGACAGGCCGGCCCTGACTGCATGCCCACCCTTTACCCCCCCTTCCCATTTTCTTAAGTCCATCCCACCTCTAATTAATCCTGTCTGCCTGGCTGTTCTTTGCTTAGAAAATAAGAAATGTCATACTGGGTCAGATCAAGGTCCATCAAGCCCAGTATCCCATTTCCAACAGAGGCCAAGCCTGTCAGGTTCCCAAAAAGGCACATAGGTTCCACAATGCTTGTCCCATGGTAAGCAGTGGATTTCCCGGGTCCTCTTTAATAATGGTTTATGGGACCTTTCATCCAGGAACCTGTCCAAACCATTTTTAAACCCAGCTACACTAACAGCTTTTATTACATCCTCTGGTAACAAATTCCAGAGTTTGATCATGCGTTGAGTGAAAAAAAATATTCTTTTATTAGTTTTAAATGGATTACATTGTAGTTTCATTGCATGTCCCCTAGTCTTTCTATATTCTGATGATGTAAACAATCGATCTTTGTTTACCTGTTCCACTCCGTTCATTAATTTATAGACCTCTATCATATCTCCCCTCAGCCGTCTCTTTTCCAAGTTGAAGAGTCCTAACCTTTTAAGCCTTTCCTCATAGGGGTAGCCTTCCATCCCTTTTACCATTTTGGTGGCTCTTCTCAGTACCTTTTCTAGTTCTGTTATATCATTTTTAAGATATGGAGACCAGATTTGCACACAATATTCAAAGTGCGGTCACACCATGGAACGCTACAGAGGCATTATACAGTAATATCCTTGGTTTTATTCTCCATTCCTTTCCTTATGATTCCTAGCATTCTATTTGCTTTTTTGGCTGCTGCTGCACACTGAACCTCTACTTATTTATTTATTTACTTTTATATACTGCGCTTTTTGAAATCAGTGTGGTTTACATATAACGAAAACAGTTTACAAAGAACAGTTTCCTGCCTCATGCCCTTGCCCTACTCTGCCCCATCATGGTCCCTCCGTTACCCCTCCAGGTTCCTGAGCCTCTGCCTGTTTGTGAGCGGACTCTGTGGATCCCCAGTTCCTTCATCAGTTTTGACTTTCTTATTTTGTATTTTCTTTTGTAATAGAAACATGATGGCAGATAAAAACCATAGGGCTTATCCAGTCTGCCCTTCCATATCAACTATTAACCCTTTCCAGGCCGAGCCCAAAACTCTCGGGATCCAAAATTCTGACTAAATATTCCTATCAAATGGTATGTAATACATGACCATAGCAGAAGGAAAATCACTATTAGAACATATTGAATAAGACGGGTACAATTTTCCTGAAATATGCAAAAATTAACCCGGCTGCAGAATGTGGATTAAAATTTTAAAGTAGGCCTTGAAAGGGTTAAGCTCTATAAACTCTTTTATTCCCTAAGAGATCATTTGTGTTTGTCCCATGTCTTCCTGAATTAAGATAGTGTTTGTCTCTACTACCTCCACTGGGAGACTATTCCATGCATCCACCAGTCTTTCCGTAAAGAAAGATTTCCACAAATTACTCCTGAGTCTATCTCCTTTCACCTTCATCCTATGCCCCCTCATTGCAGAGTTTCTTTCAGTTGAAAGAGGCTCTCCTCCTGTGCTCTTATGCTACAGAGGTATTTAAACACTCCTATCATCTCGTTCCTGCCTTTCCTCTAAAGTATACATATTGAGAGGAAAGGCAGGAGAGAGGAGATATGATAGAAATGTTTAAATACCTCCATGGAATAAATGTACAGGAGGAGAGCCTCTTTCAATTGAAATAAAAAAAACTCTGCAGTGGTAGTAGATAGATGATATATCGAGGCTAGCTGTTGCCACTGAAACTAACACCCAGATTTGCAATTCCGGGGCCATATCTGGACCCCAGCATCGATTATCCAGGTTGGTCAGATTGCCAGGAAGCTAACTGGGCAGCGGTGATATTCAGTCGTTACCGGATTAGCTTCTGCAGCGAAAATTAGGACAGCCTTTACTGCATCTAACTTTCACTGCATGTCAATAAGCGGGCGGTGGGGATATTGAGCCGTTGCCTGGTTAATGACAGGTGCCGCCCTGGAACACCCCTGGTACACCCATATGCTAAGCGGTTAACATCAGGGCATGTCAGTGCCATTGAATAGCCCGCTGAGTGGCATTTACACTGTTGGCAGGTCGGCAAACCGACCGTGTAAATGCCTTGGAATATCCCCCTCTCTTATCCAGTAATCGCTGGATTCGTGTTGAACATGTATCATTGTGATGCCATGTGGGACTCTGTCAAGGTAAACAAACACAAGTGAGATTTACTGTATAAGGAAGAGCTTCCTGAATATCTCCTTAGGAATGATCTTTAATTAATTGAATTGCCTATTTAGCTTCCTTTTTGTTTTGCTAATAGTGCAAATGTAAGGCACATTGAAGTGTCATCCTAAAATTCTGCTGCATACTTGATTTCAAGCTTTTATACTACTAGGGGGGGGGGGAACACATTTCCATCTTTCACTGTATTAGAAAAAATTGGAAATAAATAGTTTTAAACAATGGAGATCTACCAAGTTCTGACACGTGGGCCATGATTCTGTGAAATCAGGAGGTGTGCAGAGAAATGAAGACCAGAGATATTTGGGGTGATCTGCCACTTAAAAAATTCCTGTGCCAAGTTGAAAAAGTGGGGGTTTACGTGGCTTCAAAGTCTTTCGCCTCTTAAAGTGTCGGGGCACATTTTCTGCCTTGTTCCAGTGGCTTTGCATATACAAAATTGAAAGAGGCATGATGGTATTTTGATCTCTGGTTGATATCACCTTGCAAACTCTTGCCAAATTGCTAGGAAATAATTGTACTTCTTAATCTCCCCCATGTTTCCCACATAAGAGACAGGCGCATGTTTTAGTGTGTAGTGCCCCATGGGTAATTCCTTGAAAAACTGTTCATCGGCTGCAAGTAGTTTGAGGGCATCAAAGTCGATCATTGCTAAGCAAAGCGCATGTGTCACACCATCAGGTTCTTGTGCCTTTTACTAAGCTCAATATTTTTAATTACTTGCATTTACTGCCAGGACAAAAGGTGGAATAAAGTTCCACTAATACCTTTTATTGGACTAATACTGTGATATTGACAGGCAAGCTTTAGAGAGAGAGGAAGCTTCTTTTCAGGTCAAGATGGGATTTATTTTGAAGAATGGATTTCTATACTTGGATAGCTTGCTAGTCAATATGACACAGTTAGTCCAATAAAAGGCATTACCCAAACGTTTGCTCTGCATTTCGTCTGACGAGGAGGCAATCAAATTCCTGTAACTACAGAATTATCTTGTAGTACAGGCTTATGGTTCATGAATGTCCTCTCTCAAGTTCGGGCCTGGCGGCTGCTTCATGAAGCTGGAATGTTTTAAGAAAACCCAAACCATGAAGCTGCTAATTGAATCTGTTTCCATATGCCACATGGTGGCAATATACACTACCCTGCATATCCAAAAGAGAAAAGCACATACAAAAACTGAAAACATGCAATAATAATTTAAGAAAAAATTATGGAAAAAATCTCATCTTTGTATCATATTTAGTGCCTTTTAATAAAGCTGCAGCAGGTGCAAAATCTAACTATAATAGTTAAAGTGCATACGGTATGGTTCATGCAGGGGACATGTGAAGCATTTGTCTTGCAGTTACCACACAGGGCAGACGCTGCACTCATGCTATCAGTCAGTACATGTAACATGGGGTCTGATGCTGCCCCAACTCCCTCCAAAAAAAGCAGTGGTGATAAGCACTGATGACAGATATATTTTCCCATGCCCCCAATATGATGCCCCCTCCCCATGACAACCCCCCCTCATCCACTTCCCCCAACACATTCATAAGAACATAAGATTTGCCATACTGGGTCAAACAAAATGTCCATCAAGCTCTGGAGGGATAAAGAACCATTATGATATTCTCTGTTTTATTCCTTTCCTTATATGAGATGTGGCAAAAAAGAAATGAGACTGTCCCATTAAAAGCTTTCACAAGCGCTCCCACAAAGTCCCCACCAATGTACTTTGCTTAGGAAATGCTGACTGCTAATCCAACTAGCTTCTGCTGCCCAACAAAGATCTTCATTTCACTCATACGGGCTTCCTAAGGAGCAAAGAAAGTGGAGCCAGGAAAAATCCCATGCACAAACTCAGTGTCTGAAGCCACCATTTTTAAAAAGAATCACCACCAATCAGAGAAAGATCCACCTAACTGTAGGAGGAGCTACTCAGAGGCTACCAATGTAGCACAAGAGGGGAGCACAGGGGTGTGACTTACCGAGACAGGTTAAGAACCCAGCAGGCTGCAGGAGGGAGAGAGTTCCGTGGAGCCAGAAGTCCTTCCAAAGCAAGCCATGCAAAGGAGTTCAGAGGTAGGAACTTTAACAGGGCTGGAAGAAGTGCCGGGTGAACCAGCTTGTGGAAGTTTTACAGGCTGGGACAGAAATAAGCTGATTTCTGTTTTCCCCAAACTATTGACTGCTCTGGGTTTTGCTTTGTGGAGATTTAACAAGCTGGGACAGAATAAAAGCTGCTTTTGTTTTCCCTGAACTGCTGTCTGACCTGTGTTTTAAAGAACCCCTTCCCATCACATGCCACACTACCACATATGGTGGTGGCTTGGGGATTTCCTCTAACCGTGTGACTGAGGGCAAATCCACACCTCTCCAGGGCTGGGCCTCTACAGAAGATCAGAATATTTTTGTTTATTTGTATGGACTAAGAGGGTTAGCCTCGCCCTAGTTAGGGAGCTTGAAGAAGTTATAGTCAGTGCCGGACAGGAAGTTTTGTTTTGGCCACTAGAGGCTGAAAAAATGTTTGTTGGAGCTGGAATGCTATAGGGTTAATTCAGCTGCAGAAAAGTAAGCTCTGGTGGTGTTGCAAGAGAACAGTGACAAGCCAGTATGGAACGACTCCTTCAGATTCTGGCAGAAGGTCAGCAGCAGCAACAACTATTAGCAGCAACAGCAACAATGTCCACAGCAATTTCAACAAACCCTGAGAAAGGGCAACAGCAATAGTAATATCATCATCAGCAACAACAACAATGTCAGCAGCAGCTACAAAATCTTATTCAGATGCAAGGGGAATTACAGAGGAGTTCCCTGGCTCATAAGAAAATAAGAACATAAGAAATGCCATAATAGGTCAGACCAAGGTCCATCAAGTTCAGCATCCTGTTTCCAACAGTGGCCAAGCCAGGTCACAAGTACCTGGCAGTTTCTCAAAAAGACAGGTTCCACAATGTTTGTATTTGGGCAAGCAGTCGATTTCCTGGGTCCTTTTTTATAATGGTTTAAGCGAGGTTACTTACCTATAACAGGGGTTCTCTGTGGACAGCAGGATAAGTCAGCCACACCTGGGTGACGTCATCCGATGGCGCCATAGACGGAATACTCTCCAATAGCTCAGATGAGTCTAAACTCTTCTGAGCATGTGCTAGTAGCCCCAACCACAGTGCCCGCCCCTTCCTCCTCAGTCTGTTCCCCAGCTATGGACATGTTCCAACTAGAGAAGGAAGGTTCATCTTAAAGGCGGGTTCATCCTAGAGGGGAGGCAGGCAGGTATGTGTGGCTGACTTATCCTGCTGTCCACGGAGACCCCTGTTACAGGTAAGTAACCTCGCTTTCTCCATGGACAAGCAGGATGAGTCAGCCACACCTGGGTGACTCCCCAGCCATGGGATATGAAGATATGTTTATCGTAGGAGTTAGAGATCCCCTTTCGCAGCCCATGAGGTCTGCTGTGGTAGGATGAAGCTGTGCTTGATGATAGAGGGAGAGATTCCCTTGTGGCATAGTGATGCCGACATGTGTTTGTGGCATAGTGATGCTGACTTGACACCATGATGATGCCATCTTGTTGAAGTTATCACTGGCAGACAGTGTATCCAGAGTGTTATGGAAACACATGAACCAGAGGCATTTGGATCCCTTAGGTCGGAGGCAACTGCTTCCGTTGAGCCTGTCTTTCCCATGCTGAGTGGGAAGCAGAAGAGAGAGATCCTGGTCGAGAAGGTTATCTGCTAGGGGCTGGACTGGAGTGCCTAGTAGCGATGAGGGCACTTGCCCCGGACGTACCATAATCGTATGAGGAGGATGCCGCATGTTGGCATAACTGCCATGACCTATGTGAAGGACGGCTGTGTGCTTGTAGCCTCAGATGTGGCTGACTTGGCTCAGGCAGGTGTTGAAGGTGGCATAGTCCGAAGAACCATAGGCTGTTTTGATGGTCAGGGGAGAGCCTCCCGTGGCCTTGTGCTGTGTCTGGGTGGTATATTTCTAGTTTCAGTCCTCCTGAGGCACCGTGTATGTATGTGACTTGACCTGGTCCTGTCCCATGGGGGCTAATGGTGTGTGGGAAGTATATGTGGACATTACTTTACTCCAATCCTTCAACCCCACTGATCTATATGAGAGCAGACTTCTCTTTGTGTAGACGGGCATCAAGAGTAACAGCTTCGTTGACTAGCTGGCTAGTCTTCCTTTTTTGAGGGTGGAAGAGACCGACTGGAATGGGTCTTAGCCGACTGGAGTGGGTCTTAGATGGGAGGGTGGTATGAAAATACATGATCCACTGCAGGGTCTTGAACCTGCAACACTCCATGCATATACACAATGGCTTTGTGTACTGAACCACAAAGCTGCCATGGAGTAGGGTTGTCAAAAGATCCTTTGGCTTGCACTTGGCTATTAGACTGTGCAAGATAGAAGTGAAGGAGAATGCCTGGGATGATCTTAGTTGCTGATGTGGGCATTGCTGCCCTGCCCACCGGACCCGGACGGCTCACCCGATCAGCCCTGTGGGATTCAGGTGTGTCCTCAATGCAGGTGATATGGCATGTTTGCTATGTGACCCAAACGTATCTTGCACCATTTGGAGGGGTGGGTAGAAAACTCATCCCTGGACCCATGCAAATCACCAAGGATGGCTGAAGGCACGCAGCTGGCCACGAGCGATGAACCTTGCTTGAGAGACATCGGCAGGACCTGTGGGTACAAGGGGTCCTTAGCTTTGGGTGCTATGAGGATTTTTTTTTTTTTTGAGCAGAGCTCTGAACACTGGACCAGTGGAGTAGGCTTTGGTATGTGTGGACATGGCTTCACACTTCGGGAAGATATGATCTCCTGTCTATGTCCTTGGGATGTGAGCAGATAGACCGCCCTTATATGCATTGGCGAGAGATGGTGTGGTAGTTGACTAATCTCTGTAGAATATGTTCTGGGTAAATATGAGGACTGGGTTGGCAGGAATCACAGCTGGGACTTGAACCTGTGACCTTCTGCTCCTGAACACACTGGCTGTGTATACTGCACCACCGTGTTGCCACTGGGAGCTGTCTGGAGAGTGGGAGGAGCCCCTCTCTCACATACCACAGCTTGGCATGACCCAAGGGTCAGGGAATCCCTCTAAAGCCTCGGTGGGCTTCTATTTTAGCCATTGGTAGCATGTTGGCTGATGTTGTGGGGACAGAGTCCCTACAGACTGGGAGAGCTGGAAGCAAGCTGATATCGGGAATGGCAGCCCTTGAGGTGCAATGGCAAAGCAGTAGAGGTACAAAGGCATTGATTACCCAGTTCAATAGCGTTACCAAGGCAGGATGGTAGAGAGAGCTTAGCCTGCAATGGATTAGTTTGGAAGCCGTATATGTTAGGATGGGTGCGGCACGAGCTGAGCATTCGCAGTCTGGCTAGACCATAACCTCTGGCAACCAGAGGCCTAAGGCTTGAGGACTTAGTGGGATGCCAACATATGAGAGGATCCTGGACCATATGCAGGCAGGCTGCTATGGTACCGTGTTACTAGAAGGGCCAATATATGGCGCTGCATGGTTCAATCTTTGGGAATGGAAAGAGGAACCTCTTCTATGTTTGTACAATCCAATCTAGGGTAGCAGGAGCCTGGGAGAACCTAGCCTGCAAAAACAGGTTGCTAGGATGTCCCAATGGGAGACTGAGGTGTCAGTCTGAAATAGAGTCCTGCATTGAGTCACCGTGGTGATTGGTGTCTAGCAAGCAGCAGTGGGATTAGGACTGGCTTTAGTTCCTTACCAGTGCTCTCTGACAGGTACTAAAGGTCTTGATTGGGCACTGCTCTAGACAAAGTACTGATGGATCATTGGTCTGATGCCACATGGTCTGATGCAGCTGGATCATTGGTCTGATGCCGCATGGTCTGATGCAGCGTGGCATATCCTTTCTTGACCCTAATTGGCTGTTGAGGGCCGAGAAAATTGAGGAACTACCCAGAGAGGCATGGCATGGATTTACCGGGTAGGGCCCGTGTTTATCCCCTAGTTAAAGGTGTTGTATCGTAGTGGGTTTAGACCCTGGTCATAATATCAGCAATCCAACCGCTGAGCCATCAAGCTTATTGTTAATCCTGAGACTGCTGCTGTGGTTACATGGGTTCTGTACCCTCAAGACCTTAGCACTTTGTGCCCAGTGTTATGGCAATGTGCCCAGAGGTAGTGGACTCGGGATATGCCGCTGTGCCACCCCTTTGTGGAGAGCCCTCCGAGAGAACTGTGCCTAGCGGCGTGCACCATCCTGTAGCCCCTGGCCTGAAGCGGACTGCACCCTCCCCATCGGTTCAATAGTTTTGTGGCCACACTGGCACTGAAGGAATGTCGGGGAGCAGTGAGCTGCCATGGTGCAGAGATCCATGCATGGCTGCTGTACGCAAAGGAGGCTGGCACTTTTTCCTCGTCCTGTTGGGTGTCACAGGCTTGATGAGGCTGAATGAATGGATTCCCAGTGTGCCACGATAGGGTGTCCATGTATGATGGATCTTAAGAATCCTGTGAGGGTATGGTATGGTGCCTGTAGGATAAAATGGCCAAATGGAACAACTGTTCCATCCATCTGGCACTTTAATCATATGCTGATAATCCATGATGTAATCATATGCTGATAATCCATAATGTCTACTGTAATAACTGTCAAGACCCAGTCCTAACCTTTCAGTTAGGTCTAATAGATAACCTGTAAATAGTTACCCTACCACAACTCGAGTGGCTGGATATGTAAATAGTTGACCTAGTTGCAGCTCCAAGTTATTGACCTTGTTTCAATGTATGCACAAGGCTGTTCCTTTTGCCTTTGCAAGAATTTGTTATTTGTAAACCGCACTGATATTGAAGAGCGCGGTATAGAAAAGCTGTTAAATAAATAAACATTGATGGGCAATTGAGAACTGACTTCCACTTTGGCCCGTAAAGGTGCAACTCTATTGAGGTTAAAACCAGTTCAGGTATGAATGAAACCAGGGCCTGCCCTAGCGTTGGAACCCTGGATTATTAGCTTCGAATGGCCTACGCTTGCTGTGATTGTTGCCTGCCAGAGGTTGCTGTTATAGGCGACCACCTTGTCAGGGCTAGGTAGAGGGCATGGAGGGCTGGGCTCATGTACCGCTACTAAGGAAGGCGGAGTGTTCAGTCGGCACTTTGGCCGATGGGCATGTCTCCTGGGATCAGATAGATGCAGGAGAGCTGGCTACCTTCTCAGTAAGGGAATGAGAACTCCTTGATACGTTGTTCAGTAAGAGGAGTAGATTAGGGTAGTCCTCTGGAGGCAATGGTAGAACTCGCTCAGGTGGCAAGGGATGCCAGTGGGATGAACCCTGGACTCTTGAGTACTAGGTTGGGGCCGTATCCGCTAGACTGCTCTTCCACTTATGTGGTGAGATCTGCCCCTTCTCAGCACCCCCTGCACAGTACTTTCATGATGAAAGTGTGCGCTCAGCACTGTAGGGCTTCAGATGTGCGGTGCTGTTGGTCTGCGTTGTGGCTGCCAGTCATGTAACGGAACTGTCTTCCATGAAGGCCCCCATCTGGCCATGGCGATGCCTGTAATGATAGGAATGACTTGGGGCCTCAGCCAGAGAGGGAGCGATGGCTGGCTTTGTGTGCCTCTGAGAAAGCACAGCGGTTTGCTGTTGCAGAAGTCAGGATGGAGGTCATCGTGTTGAGCTTTTTTTTTTTTTTGTGCGCCCTGTGAACTTGTTGCAGGCAGCAGGGGGCTGCCCTTCCCCTGTCTCTGCAGCGATCCGCAGCCAGGAAGGGTTGACCGACATGCTGCACCAGGAAGGATGGAGAGAGAAGGCTCTGGAGCTTCGTGCATCCGCGTGACAAAGAGGTGCAGGAGAAAAGGCGGGGGTCCCCGGCGCCAGAGGGTCTTCGAGGGAGGCGAGGTCCTTGGTGCCGAAGTTCCTCTGCTCGGAGATAACCCTTTGCGCAGAGATCACAACGGGGATCGGAAGAAGGGTTCTGGTCCTCGGCGCCAGAGAAGCAGAAGATGGACGCGAGGTTCTCGGCGCCGAAGTTTCATGTACGGAGATTGCCATGGGGGGTGAACAGCTCCCAGGATCCTTCCAAGAGTCGGGTCTGGAATGGAGGCTAGCAGCACATCCCAAGTCACGGCCTGCGCCTTGCAGGTCTGTCCGCTGTTGGGCTCATCGGGTGGCGCTGAGGTCCTCGGAGGCTGAGTCTGCTGTTGCGGGACCGCGCGGTGCCGGGCATAAGTAAGACCTCATCGGCGCCATCGTAGCTTTGCCGGGAACCCCGCCGATCCGTGAATTTGGAACATCCCGGAGTACAATGGGAGTGCAGCAGCAATCAGCTCCAGCAGATGCTGTGCTAAGGCATGTAGCTGGAGTCACAATGCTGCCGCAGCTCTGTCGAGATTTGGGCAGGCCCGAGGTGTGCCTGAGTAGCCATGAGCAGCCAGAGGTCCTCGCTGTGGGCCGGGCTGGGGATGTAGGCCTTTCAGCACATCCCGTGCCCGGCTTTCTTCCAGCCCTGGCAGGGGCTCCCCAATGTGGAGAAGGGCTGCCCGTAGGGGAGACGTTGCCCTCACCTCCGAGTGGAAGGCCGCTGGAGTGGTGATCCTCTGGGGCCTCACCGCCATCTTCAGAGTGAGGACCAGGCACCCAACCATTTTCTCTGCGGCACTTCCCCGGCTGGACCGATAATCAGAAGAGAAGACAGATGGGAATTGCAATCTGGAATAAGGTAAAAACACACAAATTTTCAAATTAGTGCATTTCAATTAGAAGATAGAAAGAGGAGAGTAGAAGAATCCGTCCGCATGGCCGGGCAGATAGAATAGACTGAGGAGGAAGGGGCGGGCACTGTGGTGGGGGCTACTAGCAAATGCTCAGAAGAGTTTAGACTCTTCTGAGCTATTGGAGAGTATTCCGTCCATGGCGCCATCGGATGACATCACCCAGGTGTGGCTGACTCATCCTGCTTGTCCATGGAGAATGGACTTTTCCTCCAGGAACTTGACCAAACCTTATTTAAACCCAGCTACACTAACAGCTTTGACTACATCTTCCTGTAATAAATTCCAGAGTTTGATTATGTGTTGAGTGAAAAAATATTTTCTTTTATTAGTCTTAAATGGGTTACACTGTAGCTTCATTGCATGTCCCCTAGATGTAGGACAGCATATTTAGAACACACTTAAAGTGGGTTAATTGCTCTGTCTTTGAAAGGACATCTGAGAAACAGGCTGGCACTTTGGTAGGTCTCTCTTTTACTTCAACAGGTACCAAAGCTCCACCAACTGAACAATGGCTGGGAAAAATCATATTGTCAAATCTGTTACCCCTATTACAACTTCTGCCCCTGTCCAGACAGAGATCCCAATGCAATTTGAAGGACCAGTTCCATGTGCAGGATGCCTACATGCTGAAGCTCTCAGGAAACAGGTGAAGGAGCTCAGAAGAAGTGGCAAGGCTGAGGAACATTCAAGACAGTGAGAAGTACATTGAGATGCTTCTTGAAACATCCAAGCTCTCCAGCAGAGGTGAAGGTGAAGATGGGAGTCTACAGAATGATGAAGGTTGGACACGAGTCACCAGGGCCTGAAGAATCACCAATCCAACTCCTCAAGCCCTTGAATTCAAGAACCATTATGCAGCCCTGGAAGTGGAGGAGGTGGAGGTATCCCAGGAAAGGAAAGAATCAGAGCTCGAGCACCCCAAAGTTGCAGAATCAGTGACCACTAGGAAGCAAAGGGTAGTGGTGGTTGGTGACTCTCTTCTGAGGGGTACTGAGGCATCCATTTGCTGACCAAACTTGATGTCTGCAAAAATCCAAGATGTTACAGAGAGTTTGCCGAGACTCATCAAGCCTACTGACTATTAACCAATGTTGCTCATCCATGTTGGTACAAATGACACGGCCAGGTATCCCTCTGAGTGTATCAAGAGTCACTTCATGGCTCTGGGACAGAGGGTGAAGCAGATAGGGGCACAGGTGGTGTTCTCTTTAATCTTCCCTATTGAGGCTAAAGGCCAAGACAGAGAAGCTTGCATCCTGGATATAAATGCATGGCTGCGTGGATGGTGTCATCGAGAGCATTTTGATTTCCTGGACCATGGGATGATTTTCCAAGGGCTGCAGAGTACAGATGGCATCCATCTCTCTAAGAAGGGTCGACATGTCTTCAATAGCAGACTGGCTAACCTACTGAAGAGGACTTTAAACTAGATTCATTGCGGATGGGTGAAGAAGGCCCCCAGGTAAGTGAAACATTAAATACCTTTACAGAAATAGGTAAAAGAGGCAACATCTGGAATGCAGTGTCTATAAATGCCTGTAGCATGGAAAATAAGATCCCAGATGTTGAGGCTTTAATGAGAGAAGCTGACTTGGATTTAGTGGCAGTTAGAGACATGGTTGATGGACAGCCATGACTGGGATATAACTATACCAGGCTATACATTATTCAGAAACGACATGGTAGGAAGAAGGGGAGGAGGAGTGGCAATAAATGTAAAAAATAATATTAAAGCTATGGAAATACAGGATTTAAAAATGAGAGAGGAGGCACTCTGGATAAAACTAGAAAGAGGGAAAGAGAAAACCATTTGCATTGGCATGATATACAGACCTCCATCACAGGGAGAAGTGGACGGAGATTTAATAGAAGACATACGCAGCATTATCAGGAAAGGGGAAGTGCTACTGATAGGGGATTGAAATATACTGGATACTGATTGGTGCATCCCTGCTATGCTGTAATCTAGAAGCAAGAATATCCTCGATTCTTTACAGGAAGAACTATTTCAGATAACTGGTAATAGAACCCACACATGAAGGGGTCATACTGGACTCGATGCTTATCAATGGGGAAAGTGTTTTTTATGATCTAATAGGAGATCATCTCGCATCCAGTAATCACCAGATGGTGTGGTTCAGTATTAGGACTAGGGCTGATAAAATCCATTCAAAAGCAAGGGTCTTAGACTTTAGAACAACTAACTTTGCCAAAATGGGCCAATACCTCAAGGAGTCATTAGCGGGATGGGAACAGCTGCAGGATGTAGAACAACAGTGGACAAAACCGAAAGGGGATATTTTAAGGGCAACCAACCTTTTTGTTAGAATAGTAAATAAAGGTAAAAGGAAAAGGAGGCCAATATGGTTCTCAAAAGAAGTAGCTGAAAAGGTGAAGAAAGAGGGAGGCCTTCATGAAATACAAGAGATCACAGAAAGAGGAAAACGGGCATCGATATTGGAAAAACTTAGAGCAGTGGTTCTCAACCTTTTTTGTACCGTGACCCCTTTTACCATTGGTCAACTTGTGGTGACCCCCAATGATAAACTCAAACGCGTCTCTCTTCCTTTACCGTTAATGCATTGTCGCTGTAATCATTTGTTGAATTATTAATATATTATAGGCCTTTGCAATATGTTTTTATTTATAAAATTTACTTATTTAAACCACAATTAATCACAATAACAAGTAACAATATTTGATTTCAAAATTATGATGATTTTGTAGTGAAATCACTAATATGAAATAAAAATTATTTTTTCTACCTTTGTTGTCTGACCAATTTATTCTCTGATCATGCTGGTCCCGATCTGAGGCTTCTGCTTTCCTGTCCTCTCTTAGCTCTCTTTCTGTGGTCTATGGTCCATCTGCCATTTCTTATCTCTTCTTTCGTTTTCTTCACTTCTTTCCATCAGCCTATTTCCAGTCCCAGTAACCATCCCCAGTATCAGCCCCTTTCCAGTCCTCACTCTCAGTACCTTCCAATGTCAACTTGCATTCCCATGACTGCCACTGGTGTCCATTCTCTTCCAGTCCCCCTCCTTCCCCACTGAGCAGTCCCTTCTAGTACAAATACCATGGCAGCCCCTCTCAGATCCACTCTCTTCAAGTTCCATTCTCCCATCCCCTCGTATCAGCCCATTTGTAGCCTTAGCCCCCAGTTTTCTTCCAGGGCCAGCAGCTTTATCCTCCCCTCCCCACAATCAGCCCATTCCCAGTCGAAGCCCTCCCAATCAGCTCGCTTCCAGTGCTAGTCCCCCCTCAACCCCATTACCAGTGCCAGCCTCCCCTAATCAGCCCAATACCAGTCCTACCCCCCATCAGCTCATTACCAGTCCTAGCCTCCCCTAATCAGCCCAATACCAGTCCTATCCCCCCCCCCATCAGCTCATTACCAGTCCTAGGCTTCCCTAATCAGCTCATTTCCAGTGCTAGTCCCTCCTCAACCCCATTACCAGTGCTAGGCTCCCCTAATCAGCCCATTACCAGTCCTACCCCCATCAGCCCATTATAATCCTAACCTGCACTGTCTCTCCCCTCTGTCCAGCATTTATTGCCCATCTGTACAGTATGTCCCCCTGTCTCTTCCCTTTGTCCATGTCAGCCCCCTCCCTCCCTCCCTCCCTCCATCCATCCATGTCAGCCCCCTCCCTCCATGTCAGCCCCCTCCCTCCATCCATCCATCCATCAATGTCAGCCACCCCTCCCTCGCTCTCTCCATGTCAGCCCTCCCCTCCCTCCTTCCCTCCATCCATGTCAGCCCCCCTCTCTCCATGTCAGCCATCCCTCCCTCCCTCCCTCCATGTCATCCCTCCCTGTCCATGTCATCCTTCCCTGTCCATGTCAGCCCCCCTCTGTCCATGTCAGCCCCCTCCCACCCTCCAGCCATCCCTCCCTCCATGTCAACCCCATTGCAGGTTCCCTGCCCCATCCTCCCCTCTCTCTGTCTGCCTGCTGCTGCCCTGCTGTTCTTCTACAGCCGCGGCTCCCTGTCTCTTAGGAAACCGTGGCTATACCTGTAAAACCGTTGCGGAGCCTTCCTGTCTCTCGACGGGCTCCGTGCAGCATTGTCCCACCTCCAAAGGAAGTGGTAAACAACTTCCTTTAAAGGCGGGACAATGCTGCACGGAGCCCGTCAAGAGACAGGAAGGCTCCGCAACCGTTTTACTGGCACAGCCACGGTTCCCTAAGAGGCAGAGAGCCGCGGCTGCATTAGAAGGGAGTGGGAGGCGGTGAGTTTGCCGCTGCCGAGAAGCGGACTCGGCAGCGGCAGCAACTTGGGTGCTTTTTTTTTTAACGGCAGAGTGAAGTGAGGCGAGGCGACCCCTGCTAAATCCTGTGGCGACACCCGTGGGGGTCGCGACCTACAGGTTGAGAACCGCTGACTTAGAGGCTGGCAAAGTAGTCAAGAAAGCAAAGATACAAAAAGAAAAGGAAATAGCCAATGCAATAAAATGGGGGATAAGATATTTTTCAGATATGTTAGTGAGAAAAGGAAGGGCAAAAGTGGTATTGTCAGACTCAAGGGTGAAGGGGAGGAATATGTAGAAGCTGATGAAGATAAAACAGAATTGCTTAACAAATATTTCTGTTCTGTGTTCACAGATGAAGGGCCAGGAGCAGGAACTCAGACATTACCCACAAATAGGAACAGAAATGACAGGGATCTCATATGATTTTCAGAAGACTATGTTCGGATGGAACTAGCTAGACAAAAGTAGACAAAGCGATGTGACCAGATGGGATAAATCCAAGAATACTGAAGGAACTTGGGGATGTTCTAGCGGCTCCATTGACTGACCTCTTTATTGCCTCTTTGGAGTCGAGCGTGGTGCCAGAGGACTGGAGAAAGGCACTTGTGGTCCCTTTACACAAAAGCGGAAGTAAGGATGTGGTTGAAAACTACAAACAGGTTAGTCTAACCTCTGTGGTGAGTAAATTATTGGAAATGCTGCTCGAAGAGAAAATAGTGAGGTTTCTGGAGTCCAATGGATTACAGGATCGGAGGCAGCATGGATTTAATAGAGGCAGGTCTTGTCAGACAAATCTGATAGATTTCTTTGACTGGCTGACCAGGGAGTTAGACCAAGGAAGAGCTCTAGATGTGGTGCATTCAGATTTCAATAAAGCCTTTGACACTGTTCCGCACAGGTGACTTATCAACAAACCGAGCACCCTAGGAATGGACACAAGTTACTGCTTGGGTTAGAAATTGGTTGCATGGGAGGCGACAAAGGGTACAGGTAAATGGAGTTCACTCTGAGGAGAAGGAGGTTACCAGTGGAGTGCCACAGGGATTTGTCCTTGGTCCCAATCTTTTTAACATTTTTGTTACTGATATTGCGGAAGGGCTGTCGGCTAAGGTTTGCCTCTTTGCGGATGATACCAAAATCTGCAACAGAGTAGATACCCAGGAAGGTGTAGATAACATGAGGAGAGATCTAGCTAAGCTTGAAGAATGGTCTAGAATTTGGCAGTTGAGTTTTAATGCTAAAAAATGCAAGGTCATGCATTTGGGCTGCAGCAATCCAAAGGAGTGATACAGTATAGGGCAGCGATGGCGAACCTATGGCACGCGTGCCAGCTGTGGCACGCGAAGGCCTTGCAGCTGGCACGCGTGAAGGTCCGCAGAAAAAGAAAAAGCGGGCTCTGGCTGCTGCCGCGGACGCGGCAGCATGCAGTGTCCCGCGGGGCCCCCTCCGCCCGCTAAGCCCCTCTGCAAGGGCTTTCAGATTCGCGAGGGAGACAGCGTCTCCCTCGCGTCTCTGTTAAGCCCGCAGGGGCTAATGGGAAATTTCCCATCAGCCCCTTTAGAGGGACTGATGGGAAATTTCCCATTAGCCCCTGCGGGCTTAACAGAGACGCGAGGGAGACGCTGTCTCCCTCGCGAATCTGAAAGCCCTTGCAGAGGGGCTTAGCGGGCGGAGGGGGCCCCGCGGGACACTGCATGCTGCCGCTGCCGCGGCAGAAGCCAGAGCCAGCTGCTTTTTTTTTTTTTTAAATTTGCCATGGGGGGTGGGTTAGGACTGCTAATGGGCTAGGGGGGGGGGGGGGTTAGGAATGCTAATGGGCTAGGGGGGGGGTTAGGACTGCTAATGGGGGGGGGGGTTAGGACTGCTAATGGGATAGGGGGGGTTAGGACTGCTAATGGGCTGGGGGGGTAGGACTGCTAATGGGCTGTGGGCTGATGGGGGCTGTCTGGAAATGGGGTGATGGGGGGTTAGGACTGGTAATGGGCTATGGGGGGGGGGTTAGGACTGCTAATGGCCTCGAGAGGGGGGGGGTTAGGACTGCTAATGGGCTAGGGGGGGTTAGGACTGCTGATGGGGAGGGGTTAGGACTTGAGGTGGGCTGTTGGGTGGGGTTAGGACTGGAAATGGGCTGATGGGGGGTTAACACTGGAGGTGGTCTGATGGGGTTAGGACTGGTAATGGGCTATGGGGGGGTTTAGGACTGATAATGGGCTATGGGGGGCTGGGACAAGAAATGGGCTGATGGGGAGGGGTTAGGACTTGAGGTGGGCTGATGGGGTTAGGACTGGTAATGGACTGTGGGCTGATGGGGGGGTTAGGACTGGCAATGGGCTATGGGGGGCTGACTGGAAGTGGGCTGATGGGGGGTTAGGACTGGAAGTGGGCTGATGGGGGGTTAGGACTGGTAATGGGTTATAGGGGGGGCTTAAACTGAAAATGGGGTGATGGGGGTTAGGACTGGAAGTGGGTTGATGAGGGGGGGATAGGACTGGTATTGGGTTGGGGGGTTGCTAGGACTGGAAATGGGTTGGGGGGCTGCTAGGACTGGAAATGGGCTGATGCAGGGACTAGAAGGGAATGGATGCTGGGTGAGGCTGGAACTAGAAGGGAGCTGGTGTTGGGGGAGGATTAGAATGGGATGGGGCTGGGAGAGTAAAATGGAGAGGGGAAAATATTTTGTGTGGGAGGGATAAAAAATCTACAATTGGCCGGGTATTGGGAGAGTAAGTGGGGATTGAGGATGGAGGGGTAAATTTTGAGTAGATGAAATAGGAATGAGGAAAGAGCAAAAGGAGAAAGATTAGTATGTTAAAGCAGATGTAGAGAGAGAATGGAAAAAAAAACCAAGAAGACAGAAGAAAGGACAAATGGACAGCAGATGGAGAGTTAGCAGAAGACACGAAGAAACCAGAAGAAAGTGGCTGGAACAATTGCAACTGAAAAAAAATGCACAAAAGGTAGAAAATATCTCTTTATTTTGAATTTATTAATTGGAATATGTCAGCTCTGGGAAATGTGCATCATTAATTTTTGCGCTTTGTTTAGTACAAGAGGAAATTAATATATAGTTTTATTTCTACAGTGTTGTTGTATATTCCAAGTTTGGCTTTTGGGGTTCCCAGTTTAATTATTGTCTTCCTGTTTCTAAATTGTGATTCCTTGTTTGGTAATGGTCTGTTCTGCATGTGTAACTGAGCTGAGGTATTCTGTTTATATAATTCCTATTTGACATTGCCACTTGTTCTTTCCCCAGTAGGTCATGTATTGTTGTTCTCTGAGATGTATTGGTTTAATATTTGCAGTGTTGCCTTTTGATAGGTAGAGTATGGTGCTTTGTGAGTCCTGGTAGTGCTGTTAGGATACGGCGGGTTTGCTATGGGTTCTAAATGGGCAGCGTTTGTAGTAGTTCCTAATGTGCCTGGCGGTTGGTACTGGATTATAGTAATGTAGAAACCTTTTAGTCTTTCTTTATCCATATACTCATTAAGAGGCATGTTTACTAAAAGTTAGTGTATGGTAACATTATGCAAATATTTATGCAAAAGAAGCACCTTATGCAAATGGAGCTTTAATTGACGTGCTGGCACTTTGAGGAAATTCTTTGGTTTTGTGCGGCAGTTTGGGCACTCAGGCTCAAAAAGGTTAGCCATCACTGGTATAGGGGGTGATGTAGTTCTATCCACGAAAAAAGAATGTGACCTAGACGTGATTGTGTCTAATGATCTCAAAGTAGCTAAACAGGTAGAAAAGGTGATGGCAAAACTAGAAGGATGCTTGGGTGCATAGGGAGAGGAATGGCCAGCAGAAGAAAGGAGGTGATATTGCCTCTGTATAAGTCTTTGGTGCAACCTCATTTGGAGTATTGTGTGCAATTTTGGAGACCACACCTTCAAAAGGATATAAACAGGTTGGAGTCGGTGCAAAGGGTGGCTACTAAAATGGTTAGATGTTTTCATTATAAAGCAATTAAGGACCTTAATATGTATACTCCAGAGAAAGGCAGAATAGAGGTGATATGATTGACACGTTCAAACACCTCCGTGGCATAAATGCACAAGAGGAGAGCCTCTTTCGATTGAAAGCAAGCTCTGCAATGAGGGGACATAGGATGAGGATGAAAGGGGTTAGACTCAGGAGTATTATGCAAAATATTTCTTTACAGAAAGAGTGGTAGAAGAGTGGAATAGTCTCCCAGTGGGGGTGGTAGAGATGAGGACAGTATCTAAATTTAAAAAAGCATGGGACAAACACAGATATTCTCTAAAGGAAAAAAGGGGAATCTTGTAGTGGTTGATATGGAAGGGCAGAGTAGATAGGCCATGTGGTCTTTTTCTGCCATTATATTTCTATGTTTCTACTTTTTGATTGCGTAAACAATCGATCTACATTTACCCTTTCCCCTCTATTCATTAATTTATAGATCTCTATCATATCTCCCCTCAGCTGTCCCTTTTCCAAGTTGAAGAGCCGTAACCTTTTAAGTCTCTCCTCATAGGGGTATCCTTCCATCCCCTTTACCATTTTGGTGACTCTTCTCTGTACCTTTTTCTAATTCTGCTATATCGTTTTGAAGATATGATGACCAGAATTGCACACAATATTTAAGGTGCGGTCGCACCATGGAACGATACAGAGACATAATATCCTTTGTTTTATCCTCCATTCATTTTGTTATGATTCAGAGCATTCTATCTCCCTTATTGGCCACTGCTGCATACTGGGCGGAGGGTTTCAACGTGTTATCCACGATCACACCTAAATCTTTTTCCTAGGTGGTGATTCCTTGCATCGTGTAACCATAGTTTGGGATGTTTTTTCCTAGGTGCATAACTTTGCACTTGTCCACTTTAAATTTCATCTGCCATTTGAATGTCCAGTCTTCCAGTTTATCAAGGTCCTCTTGCAGTTTTTCACAATCCTCTTGGGTTGTAACAACTTTGAATAATTTTGTGTCATCTGCAAATTTATTACCTCACTCATTATTCCCATTTCCAAGTCATTTACAAATATGTTAAAAAGCAGTGGGCCCAGCACAGATCCCTGGGATACGCCACTATTCACCTTTCTCCATTGGGAAAATTGGCCATTAAGTCCTACCTTCTGCTTTCTATCTTTTAACCAGTTACTGATCCACAATAGTACACTGCCTCCTATCCTATGACTTTTTAATTTTGCCAAGAGTCTCCCATGAGGGACCTTGTCAAAGACTTTCTGAAAATCCAGATACACTGGACTAACTTTGTCTACCTGTTTATTAACACTTTCAAAAAAATATTACAGATTAGTAAGATAAAATCTTTCTTGCTAAAGCCATGTTGGCTTTCTCCCATTAACCCATGACTATCTATATGTTCAGTAATTTTGTTTTTCATAATGGTTTCTACCATTTTGCTGGGTACTGACGTCAGGCTCACATGTAGTTTCCCAGATCAACCCTGGAACCCTTTTTAAAAATTGTCATCACATTGTCATTCACCAGTCTTCGGGTATTACTGATGATTTTAATGATAGTTCACAGATTACTAATAGTGGCTCTGCAATCTCATATTTCAGTTCTTTTAACACCCTCAGATGTATACCATCCAGTTCAGGTGATTTGCTAATCTTTACATCAAATAGTTGTAATACATCTTCCCTGTTTATTGATATGTCTTTCAATTCTTTGGATGCATGACCTTTAAATACCATTTCAGTCATGGGTAACTTCCCTACAGCTTCAGTGAAGACCAAAGCAAAGAATTCATTCTGTCTCTCTGCTATGGTCTTGTCCCTTCTTAGTGCCTCTTTTACCCTCTATCATCTAATGATCCAACTGTCTCTCTCACAGGTTTTTTGCTAAGAATGTACTTGAAAAAAATTTTATTATGCGTTTTTGCTTCCACAGCAAGCTTTTTAACAAATTCTGTTTGCCTGCCTTATCAGTGCCTTGCATCTAACTTGCCAATGCTTATGATGTTTCCAGTTTTCATCATTTGTCTCCTTTTTCCATTTCCTGAAAGATGCTTTTTTTGCAACAAAGCCTCTCTGACCTCACCTTTTAATCATGCTGGCAATCTTTTGGACTTCCTTCCACTTTTCTTAAAGCATGAAATACAGTTGGTCTGAGCTTCTAACATAGTATTTTTAAACAGCCCGCATGCTGGGTGTAAATCTTTAACCTTTGCAACTGCTCCTTTTAGTTTTTTTTTAACAATTTTCCTCATTTTATCATACTCTCTCTTTTTTTTTTACATTTAACTTGTTTATTAACGCTTTCCATTAATACAAGTGACTACTGTCATCTCATTTACAACAATTATAGTAGTTACAGTCTCAATAGTTTTCATTCGCCAGTAGCTAATACAACTGCATTATTGCCTATTCCGCCACCCTCCCCCTCCCCTCCCCACCCCTCTCCACCTCCCCTCTCTATTTCCCCCTTCATTTATTATTTTATTGCGATGTCACATGACTATCATAATCATCTCTAGTGTATATAAATTCTCCCTATGTATTACAATAACATGATTTCATACTAATAACACACTTTTCTCCATTCCCACCCTCCTAACTCTCCAATCCCTGTCTCCCCTTCCCACTTTTGTAGCCACCCCCATATCCTCTACCATTGCTCCATACCCCTCTCCCCTTTCACCTGCCTCAGTTTCATCAATCGATGCATCAAACACAATTCCCTCATTCTTCGGATGAAGCCTGCACTCTGGTAAGTTCGACCCTGTCCAATATTGTGCTATCTCATACCTGGCTGCTACAATGCAGTGGTTCAGTACCCCCTTATCCCTCTCTGAAATATCCTCCTCTAACTTGTGCAGAAGACAGACCTCCGGTTTCCTCCGCAGTCTATATCCTGTCATCTCATGAATTATATCTAGCACTCTATCCCAATACGTTTGGATCTGTCCACACTTCCACCACATATGCAACATGTCTCCTCTCACTTGACAGCCCCTCCAGCACCAATCAGATTTCCCCTGACCCACTCGCCTTTTACGAGTCGGCGTCCAGTAGCACCTATATAGCACTTTGTATGCGTTTTCTTTTATTTGAGTGGCTACTGATATGCCGGCCACTTTCTGTATAATCTTATCCCACTCCTCTTCGTTCCATTGCACTCCTATGTCTTCCTCCCACTTCTTCATAAATTCTAATTTTCCCTCTCCTCCCTCCATTAACCCTTTATATATCTTGGATATAGCACCTTTGCGGCCTAACTGTCCTGAGATTAAGGCCTCAAACCATCCCCTACTGCCCCATAAATCCTTCCATACCTTCTGCTGTCACAAAAAGCGACTAACCTGGATATAACTATATTGGTCCTTTCTTGTCAACCCATATAGATCCTTAATACCCTAAAAATCACGAACCCCCTCTTTATCCACTAGTTGGGCAATAGATGTGAGCCCCAAGTTTTCCCATCTCTGCAATACACTTACCCCAGGCCCCTGCCCCTCCTCAAAGCATGCCATTAGTGTCATCCCTTGTGTGTATTCTTTATTTTGTATTAATCGTCTCCTGTTCTGTTTCCAAACTCTTAAGCTGTGTGTGATTATAGGGTTCAAGGTGGCCACCTCCAATAGATTACACCCCTTCCAAACTAGCCTCTCCAATCCCGCTCCCTTACTGAGTCTTCTTCCATTTGGACCCATGGCTTCTGCTGCTCTTGCTGCCATTCATATATCGTTTTTAACTCTGCTGCCTCATCATATTTTCTAAAATTGGGCACCCCAAGTCCCCCCTCCCCCCTTGCTCTCTGGATAATTGAGAATGCAACCCTGGGGCTCCTATTTTGCCATATAAAGGGATTAATGATTCTTTGTAGGTGCTTTAGCTTTCTATATGGCACCTGTTATCGGCAATGTTTGAAACAGAAACAGAAATCTAGGCAATAGCATCATTTTAAATAATTTAGGTTATATAAGGATGTCAATGTATTGCTTATTTGGATCCCTAAATACCTAATCTGCCCGCTAGCCCACCTAAATGGGTATTTTTTTTAAATACTTTCCTGCACTTCCTTTACTATTGATAAATTCAATATCTCAGATTTTGTCCAGTTTATACTGAATCCTGACAATCTGCCATATTCTGCTAATTCCCACATTAATATTGGTATAGTGAACCCCGGTTTAGTCACGCTCATAATAATATCATCCGCAAATAAAGATATTCTATATTCTTTCTTTCCTACGACTATGCCCTTCAAATCTGCCCTTTCTCTTACCCTTTCCGCAAATGGCTCCACTGAAATCGCAAACGAGAGGTGACAATTGGCACCCCTGCCTCATCCCCCTCCCCTGCTCAAAAAACTGTGAATACTCTCCATTAACCTGGACACAAGCTTTCGGATTGCGGTACAGTGCTTGTACCCATCCCAGGAATTCGCCTCCCAACCCCATTCTTTCCATTACCTGAAATAAAAAAGGCCAAGACACTTGGTCAAAAGCTTTTTCCACGTCCAAAGATAACAATAGTGCCACCTCCTTACTTTTCTCGATCGCCCAAATTGTATTTAATATCTTGAGGATATTATCTGCTACCTGCCTACTTGGGATAAATCCCGCTTGGTCTTGATGTATCAATTTCCCTATTACCATATTGAAGCGTATAGCCAATATTTTAGCCCAAAGTTTAGCATCTAAGTTTAGTAATGAAATAGGTCAATACGATGAGCATTCTTGTGGGTCTCTTCCGGCTTTATGTATTACAGCTATTCCAGCCCAACCCATAGTGATTGCTAACAAGCCTCCCTCCCTTGGTAGATTGAACAGCCGCACTAAGGGGTTAATCAATATTTCTCCAAACCTTCTGTAAAACCTCACTGTTAACCCATCTAATCCCGGTGCCTTATCTACTTTCAACTGCTTAATAGCTTTCCAGACTTCTTCAGCTTGTATGGCTCTATTTAACTCCTCTTTAACTCTATTTGTTCCTGCTCTTCTAATTTCGGCAGCTGTATGGAGTCTAAGGGGTCTGTTTACTAAACGGCGGTAGTGAACTCCGTGCGATATCGGAGCCGCGGCCCCATTGATTTCAATGGGGTCGCGGCTCCGATATCGCATGGAGTCCGCTATCGCCAGTTAGTAAACAGACCCCTAAGTAGCTTTGTACCCTTTCCATCTCTGGGGGAGGTCTTGCCTTGAATAACAATTGATAAAATCTCTTAAAGGCCTCCCTAATATCTCCATCCTTCGTAACTGTTTTCCCTCCCGCTTCTCTAACTTTCAATATGTGTGATCTTAATTTCCGTTGTTTTAATTTCTGCGCCATGTATCTCCCAGCTTTATTGTCCCCCTCAAAAAATTCCTGTCGCAAGAGCTGCATGCAGTATCGTATAGTATCTGCCTGCATTGCATTTATTTGCGCTCTTACTGCCAACACTTGTCCTCTATAGGTACCTGTTCTATCTTACGCATCTAATTCTTCCAATTTCATTAATCTTTCCCTCAATTTCCTATCTCTTTTCTCCCTTTCTTTCCTTTTACGAGCCCCCCATTTAACCAGGATCCCTCTCACTACTGCCTTGTATCCATCCCAAACACCCCCCCCCCACGCCACCTCTCCGTTATCATTCCAACTAAAATATTCTCTTGTTTCCCGCTCTATATCTTCTCTTACCTTTTCATCCTCTAATAGAGATTAATTTAATCTCCAAAATTGTAGGCCCTTCTCCTCCCCCCCATTGCCATTCTGATTTCCACCAACGCGTGGTTCGACCACGTTATAGAGTCCATCTCCACCCTTTTATTCTTCCCACCACCTCTTTGGTTATCCAGATGGCATCTATTCTGGAGTATGAGCCATGTGCTGGGGAAAAGTATGAGAATTGCCTTTTCCGAGGATGCTGGAATCTCCATGCCTCAACTAAGCAGTGCTGTGTTACAAAATGACGATATTTGCTTCTATCTGCCCTCTTGCCCTCCCTTTTCCCCGTGGCATCCCTAGCAGGGTTCCATGTTAAATTGAAGTTACCACCACAGATGAGAATACCTCCTCCCAATTTTCCCACCTCTTCATTGAGCTTTGTCCAGAAATCTCCTTGCATCCCTGTGGGAGCATATACATTCATTATACAGTACCATTCATTCTCGATTTTCAGACGCAATAACACATATCTCCCCGCTTTATCCCTAACCACTTTCGGCAGTTCCATCTTTACTTTGGAAACTATTAAGATTGCCACTCCTCCCTTCTTTTTTTCTATTGTGTTTGATGCATGGATGCACACTCCATACCCTTTAGGCTTTACCAGATATTCTGTCGCTCTAGTGAGATGTGTTTCCTGTATGAGTACCACCGATGCCTTTTGGCGTGCTAGTTCTTTATACAATTTCTGCCTTTTAAATGGTGAATTAAGCCCTTTTACATTTAATGTTGTTATTTCTAACTCACCTTTGATGTTTGCTGCCTCCCCTCCTTTGTGCCCTCCTCCTCCCCTCCCCTTCTCCCTCCCCCCCCCCAAACCCTTCCCCATCCCTCGTCCCCTCCTTGGAGACTCGACTTCCATATATTGTGACTATCTATCCGGCCACTGCCTGCTCTAGCTGTCCTGTTCCCCCTCCCCCCTCACTAATCTTAACCACCCCTTGGTTTATCCCCTCTACTCCACTCCCTCATCCCTCCCCGTTATTAAAATACCCTATTTTGCACTCTTCATTTAACCTATCCCCACCTCCCCCTCTCCTCCCCTCTCTTCACCATCCTTCTTTACCCCTCCCCTACTCCCTCTTCCCTCCTCTCGTACCCTTCCTGCAACATCTCTTACAAGCCACTGATCAATGTCCCACATTTCAGTTCATATAGTATTTCCTCTGATGCCTGAATTCCCAGGAGCCTGCTCCTCAGCCACTGTCTTTCGCCTTCTCTTGTGTTCCTTGGCTGCCCTTGGTCAGTCTCGCCACTCTCTGACCACTGGTTGGTACTTTGTGCCATCTCCGATTGGTCGCCTTAATCCCGTGTGTCATGGCAGTCTTGGTTCTTATTTGGCTCCCGTTGCCTCCAGGCAGGTTAGTTAATCCCATTTCTCCGAGGACCCCCAAGCTTCCTCGCAATTCTTAACCTTTCTCGATATACCATTTGCTGTAATTAAAAGGCCAAAAGGCTATAGCCATCTGTAATGCGCCTCCTCCCTTCTTTGATAGGCCTTCACTTCCTTCATCTCTCTCCGACGCTGCAACGTGCCTAAAGAAAGATCCTGGAACAGTTCCACCGTATGTCCTTCCCACTTAAACTGTCCCAGTTTCCATGCCGCTTTCAAAAGATTTTCTTTTGATTTTAAAAGATCTCAGGCACACCACAATGTCTCTTGGTCGATTGTCTCTTATTGGCCCTAACCCCCTATGCGCCCTCTCTATTTGCAAAGGCTCGCCTTCCCCATTCTCTTCGGTGCCCGCCTCTTGCAGCAATGCTCTGAACACTTTTGTAATCACTTCTTCACAGTTTTTATATTTGGGGTCCTCTGGCACGCCTCTCACTCTTATGTTGCTTCTCCGGGATCTGTCTTCCAGACCCTCCCCTTCTCTTTTAACTCTTCGTGGCCTTGCTTTAACTCCTCCCATCCTTTTTGAAGATCCTCCAATGTGTCTCCATGTTGTTCCAGCTGATTTTCTGTTCCCTCTACCCGGGACCCCAGCTCCGCTATGTCCTGTCTTAATGATTGCAATGTCTCTTTTAATTCATTTTTTACTCCACTAATTTCCTCTTTTAGTTCTTCCTTCAGCTCAGTCAGCCATGTCTTAATCATCTCTGTTACTCCCGGGCCCCAGGGATTCTTCATCTCCTCTGCTAGTTCATTCTCCTGCTCCGCCACCACTTTGCCCATCTTCTCCCCTTCCTTACCTCCTCTTGAAGGTACATATGATGATCTGAATTCCACCAATTTTTTCTTTGCAGAAAGACCTCCTTTAGACTTATCCATCTTGCCCCTGCGTGCCTCTATTAGCACCTTCTGGCTTTCTGAGGTCTACGGTACCCTGCGTCTGTCACCTCCTTCTTTCAGCTGGTTCTTCTGCTGTACAGTCCGAAGGAGGGTTTTTTTTGTTTCCCCCCCCCTCCCTCTTTATATTCCTACAACACTTTTAGCAGTTGTTTTGCAGTATATGTAGTTGGTTAGGGTTTGTGGATCATTGGATATTTGAATCCTGTTATGCTGCAGTAATAGTTGTGTCCTTTTCTTTATCTTGCCTTTACTGTAAGTTTTCGCTTAGCTGCACTTACTTCACCACCTCCTCCCTCTGTCGGTCTCCTTTCGGGCGATGCTCCACTCTGGTGCCACTTTTACTTACCGGCTTCCTTACCGGGATCACACAGCCGCTTAAACTCAGGCCTCCACTGCTCCTCCATGTGCTCCGCTGCACGGCCGCACTTCACCCTTTGCAGCCCGCTGTAACAGCCGGCTCCGTGGCTCTCTCTAGCTCCGGTGGGGTTCTTTTACAGCTGCGCCATTGTCTTCGCCTCCTCTCACTGCTGCCTCCGTTTGAGCGACTGTACCTCCCCGATCACGCTGCCAATCGTGCTGCAAATCACCCAGGCCTCCGCTTCCGTCCATCACGTGCTCCCCGACTCAGCCACGCTACTTCAGTTTCAGCCCGCTGTAGTTACATGCGCCACGATTCTTTTTGTCTCCGTCGCTCTCATGGGAGTCTCCTCCACTACTGCCCCCTCATTGCACCTCACTTTGCCTCCGTTTTATTGGGGATTTTCCCCTTTGATGCAGGCTTGGCGGCGGAGCTCTCTCTTCACACCGCCATGCAGCCTGATGACATCACCGGAAGTCCATACTCTCCCTTTTGAAAGTTAAAAGGTAGCTCTGTAGATTTCCTTGCTGTCCTTCCTCCATTTATTAAATCAAACGTGATCATGCTATGATCACTATTGCCAAGTGGTCCCAACACCCTTATGTCTTGCACCAGATCTTGTGTTCCACTAAGGACTAGGTCCAAAATGGCTTTCCCTCTTGTCAGTTCATGAACCAGCTACTCCAAGAAGCAGTCATTTATTTAATCTAGAAACTTTATCTCCCTAGCATGTCCTGCCGTGACACTGACCCAGTCGATACCGGGGTAATTGAAATCATCCATTATTATTACTGTGTTGCAACTTTTGTTAGCTTCCCTGATTTCTTTGAACATTTCATTATCCGTTTGTTCATTCTGGCCAGGTGGTCGATGGTACACCCCCACTGCCATCACCTTCCCCTTTTTACATGGAATTTCAATCCATAGAGATTCTACAGTGTATTTTGTTTCCCACAAAACCTTATCCCGTGTGACTCAAAGCCCTCTCTAACATAGAGTGCAACCCCTCCACCAATTTGATCTACTCTATCATTGCAATATAATTTGTACCCAGGTATCTCAGTGTCCCACTGGTTGTCCTCCTTCCACTAGGTCTGAGATACCAATCATATCTAACCTCTCATTTTATGCTATATATTCTAACTCTCCCATGTTTTTTAGACTTCTAGCACTTGACCCAGTGAAAAGCGGTATATAAGTACAGCTAAATAAAATAAACCAAAATAAATAAATAAAATCTTGGAGGTTGTATTATTCATATTAATCTGGTTATTGATAGACAGGGATAATTTGTAATTTTTAAGATCTGTCTACTCTGTGCTTAAGATTTGGATTACTTTTGTCTTTATTAGAACCTCTCTATCAATATGTCCTAATTTCAGTCTTTTGTTAGTATCCTTCAAGAATACATCATTCTGAATCATGTGCTCTTGGGTTACTGTCAGCTTTCGCATGTTATCTAGTTTAAATGCTGCTCTATCTCCTTTTTAAAGGTTAATGCTAGCAGCCTGGTTTCATCCTGGTAAAGTGGAGCCCAGCCCTTCGAAAAAGCCCCTCCTTTCCTCAGAATTTTTCCCAGTTCCTAACAAATCCAAAACCCTCTTCCTTGCACCATTGTCTCATCCACGCATTGAGACTCCAGAGCTCTGCCTGCCTTTTGGGTCCTGCGCAAGGAACAGGAAGCATTTCTGAGAATGCTGTCCTGGAAGTTCTGGATTTCAACTAACCTAAAAGCCTAAATTTGGCACCCAGAACCTCCCTACCACACTTTTCTATGTTATTGGTACCAACATGTACCAAGACAGCAAACTCCTCCCCAGCACTATCTAAAACCTTGTCTAAATGGTACATGAGGTCTTTTACTTTCGCACCAGGCAGGCATTTTACCAAGCTCAGTTGACTCAAGCCCTACAGAGACCACCACTCCACCCTCCAGTACAAGTGATATTTAAATGATAGCAGAAGATGAATCTGATCACTTTTTGCGAACTTTGAATGAATTGCCCAGATGGCCAGAGGCAACATAGACTGCTTACTTGGGGAATCTGCTAACAGGTAGCAGTCAGGCTGCATTCCAGGATGCCAACCCTGATGGACGAGCTACATATGCATCTGTCAAGGCTGCCATATTGGAACAGGTTGGCTGTACGCCAGAGATCTACCACCAGCAATTCAGAAAGGGGGGTGGGGCTCCAGATAAAAGAAATTCCTCAGAGATTCCTCTATTGGTTGAAGGAGTTTGCATAGAAGTGGATGCAACCGGAGGGAAAGACCAGGCCAGAGGTAGCCAAGATTGTGTTATTGGAACAGTTTTTGGAAGGTTTGACCACCCCAATGAACAGTGGGTACATCAGCATCCCAAGTTTACACTGAAGAGTGCAATAGAAATAACCGAAGGGTATCATGAAGCCCAGCCAGTGACTGAAGCAGACAGTAAGAAGGGGAAAAAGTCACCCATTAGCCCAGGAGGATGGAAAGGGAAGCTGGAAAGGATGCTGGCTCTTATGTCCAACCCCTAAAGTCACCTTCTAGGTGAGGGCATGGTCTGAGCCAAGACCCCTTCACCTGTTTTAGGTGTGGAGCCTGGGAACACTTTGCTTAGGAATGTCCCCTGAGTATGAAGGAACCCATGGATGTCAGTCTGACCACCCCTCACACATGTGCTTTTGTAGACAATCCCCACCCAAGGACACAGAACTTTGTGGTTCCAGTGGAGCTCGAGGGGACCCACCTCCAGGCCTTGATAGACTCTGGAAGTGTGTGGACTCTCATTCGCTTGGAAACAGTAACCCTATTTCAAATTGACTATGCAAAGACGGTAACACTGGCCTGTGTGAATGGAGACCAGAAGGAGTATCCAATGGCACAGGTTTCATACAAGACTCTAGCAGGGCAAGCCACGTTCAAGGTCATGGTGCTGCTGTGGCTCCCATATCCAGTGGTGATCAGTCAAGACTACCCAAACTTCGGAGCTTTCTGGGACCAACTATCTGACGGCTCCACTAAGTCAGACCAGGAAGATTTCCCAGAAATTTTCCCCTGGGAAGACCCAGATCTATATGTCAAGACTACCAAGCCTGCTAAGTCCCGGAGTCAGTGTCACCAGGAAAAGCTGCGCTGCCAACAGCATCTGGAGGCGGCTATGGGAGAGGGATCTGGGGAGGGACAGCCTAGCAAAAAAATCCCTGGGGATACCTCAGGGCTCAGAAGTAGTGACACAAATACAATTGTCCCCTTCCCAGAGTGGGGGCTGGGGGAAGACCCAGGGAGCTTCAGGAGGGTTCAGCAAGAGGATGAGTCCTTTAAACATGCCTGAGATTGGGTTTTGGAGATGGATGGCATTCCAGTAGGTAACGGAGAGTCCCTTGTAAGAACCTTTCCGTATTTGTGCTAAAGGGAGATTTGTTATACAGAGTGGCTGAGGGTGCCCTAGAGGGGGAAGAGGTTGAATAAGTGATAGTTCCCATCTAAGGCCCATAGCCATTTAATACAGGGACACCTAGGGATGGAGAAAACACTGTAGCATGTTTTTAGTCCAAATTTTCAGGCCTGAGGTCCACAAACAAGTGCAGTTATATTGCCAGTCTTGCCCCTCCTGCCAACTTCATAACTCACCAGAGTCTGACCTGCCCCTCTAGTGCTTATGCTCATTATTGAAACCCCATTTGAAAGAGTGATCATGGACCTGGTAGGACCCTTGGAGCGAACTACCTGAGTCAACAAGTATTTTTTTTTTTACTTTTTATTTATGAATTTTAAATAGCAATACATCAAGCAAATACATACTTGAACATAGATATAGAGCAATAGAAAGGAAATAAAAAAACAATATAGGAAACATCTATAATCATACGGAAAAGTAACACAATAATTATACTCCTCACTAATAGCCAAACAGTAAAAGAAGGAGACCCTAGGAAAGAGGCTAGATCAAACTTTTATAATCACAAAGAAAATAGGCCAGAAAGAAAAAGCTAACAGCAATGCCCTCAACCAAAACATCCTTTGAGGAAAGTCTATCTTATGCAGATGAAACTGTAGCCACCAAAGAGCTGGGAGAATTATGAGAATCCAGAAAAGAATGTAGTTGCTTAGGATCATAAAATACCTATCTAGCATTACATGATTTTAACAAGCATTTACATTACAGAAATACAATTATAGAGTGCAAGCTCAATCTGGCTCAGGTAACGTTGATCTCTGTACTCCCTCAACTGTGGAGTCTTCAATACTTGTTTTAGATTCAGGGTATTCAAAGAAGTACCCCCCTGGTCCCCCTCAGTCACAACACTGCTAGATCTCTTCTTAGAGTGGTGGTGAGGGGGAGAGCATTCTCTGGCATCCCCAGAATGTCAAGAACATATTTCTTAAAGAGCTCCACCGATGGGGTAACAGCAGACTCTGGAAAATGTATAAACCACAAGTTAATTTTTTTGGAGAGGTTTTCAAGCTTCTCCAGCTTAACATGAATAACAGAGCTGTCCTTCATTAAAGACCACACTCTGAGAATGGAAAGTTTGTACCTGAGAACTAATAGTCTCCACTTTCGTATCAATTCGAGAACAGATTTCCTTTTGTAGCTGTACCTTATTCTGAAGAGCTTGGGTTGGTGCCTCATGAAATCACCATCTCCTTTAAAATTGAAATCAATGGCAGCCAGATTGCATCCAGCGTGACCACTGCACCAAGACGCTTGCACCAGATGGGGGGACAAAACTACCTCTTGGCTACTGCAAAGGAAGAGCTTCTGGGGTCGATGCCGCTCTCAATGCCATAGGGCCACTCACTCCACAGTCAAGGAAGTCTTCCCCCCAAGGATCCCCAGATCCCTCTGGAGAAACAATGAACAGTTTTGAATCTGGCAGCTCCCTTGCACTCTGCTGCATACCCCCAAATCAAGACTCGGTAGGAGGGAGCCAGAGCTGATCAGAATCATGCAGCGACAAAGGCTATCCCGGCGGGACTTGCTACTCAGGGCTCAGAATAATGTTCAATGCCAAAAGGTACCTTCAGTTCCGATGGTGAAGAACTTTGTTATGGGCTGCTGTGTGGAAGAAGTTCCGACCTCGGGGTAAGTCATGACCTTCCCCTTTCTTTTATCCATAAAGATGAAGAAAAATGGAGCTATATTAGGCAAAAACAAATGGCAGAGTCTCACAAGAAGCAAACTAGTCAGAGCGGGCTAACACGCTGCTGCCATCTTGGAACCCCCACAAGTATATTTTAGTCATACTGGATGATGCTACCCAATACCCGGAGGCCATTGCTCTAAGGAATATGAAGACTGCTTTGATCGTGCATGCCCTCTGGGAAGTATTCTCGTGAGTGGGAATACCCAATGAGATCCTCACTGATCAAGGAACATCCTTTGTATCCATGGTGAAGAAGCAAGTGTGTGCTTTGGTAAAGGTCAAGATGCTGTGAACATCAGTATATCACCTACAGACGAATGGCCTCGTTGAGCGATTCAGTAGAACTCTGAAACAGATGTTAAAATTTGTGCAGGAGAATGGGAAGAATTGGGAATTCTCCTACCCTATCAGATGTTAGCCATCCGTGAGATACCTCAGAGTTCCATGGGGTTTCGCCTTTTTTAGTTACTCTTTGGAAGACAGTTAAGAGGCATATTAGACGTGGTAAGGAAAACCTGGGAAGAAGACCCCATGCCGGGCGTAATTTGGTGGAGTACATTATACAAATGCAAGACCAGCTGAGGAAAGCCGGGGAGCTGGCCAATTTCCGTCTGGAAAAAGCCTTCCAATTTTTGGGGGGTATATTTTTATTGGCTTGAAAAGGCACCCAGTTCCATCAAACATCAAGCCATATCATAAGCAACAAGTTAACACATAACCTACCAGCGGTACATAGTACATGAAAAAAACCACGTCTCTTATGTAGCTCCAGTTTTATACAGAAGTTGCACGAGCCCAGTGTAAATTCTCCATATCTGTATTTAGACCTGCCCCAGGCATATTTAGGTTTTTAAAAAAATGCTTGTCTGGCCAGCCCTTTACAGGAGGGATTAAGACCTTCTACATTTTCCTTCAGTAGACAATGAAGCATCGCTAATTCATGAACAGCTGTGGGACGTCTAGGATTGTGAAAGGACCAGGATACACATGTGCATGTGTGCGTTCTGAAATGCTGCCACTTACACGTGTAAATTGTCGGGATTCCCCCATCAATTTGGCCCACATGTATGTTTGTAAAATACCTTCTTCTGCTGCACATGGATGCCTTTCTTTGTGTGTGCCTGTGCTTCCTGTTTTGACGTAGCGCGCATGTCTACGGGTGAGGAGTCACGCGATCACCGTCTCCTTTCAAATTGATTTAGATATTCAGACATTTTCACTTGGATGTCTCTGGAGCCATTAATGGCCTTTCTAAAATATGCCTTCACATGTTTCAAAGTGAAATGGAGTTGCACTTTGTAGTTCGGAATTTAGTAGGCACAAATTTAGACTAACTCTGTTTATCTGGATAAACTTTCTTTAGCCTGTTGCAACTCCGCATGGGTGTTTGGTAGCATATACTAAATAAAAAAACACCCACAAAGGCTTATTTTTTTCTCCTGCCTACAAAAGACTCCATATCTTTACTGTTCATTACAGCTGCCTAGAGTATACAACACTGGAGCCTTTGTCCAGTGATCCAACCCGAGTGGGAGTGAACGCCATTATCCCTTAAAACAGAATTATTCAATTCTTTTGATATCTTGGCCACCATAATATGTTTGCAGTCATATTTGGCTTGTATCCGGCTTGTGTTCGAAGAAAACAGGAATAATAGAGATCATTCAGATCATAATTAGGCATATATTTGCAATAGCGGGGTGCAAAGCAAGGGGAAAAACACTAAAAATGTTGTTTTTTGGAACTATGACAAAGAGCTTTTTAAATGAGTGCGGACATTTTTAACTAGTGACTCATGTCTGGCGATCTGTTGTAGACTGCAGTCCTTCAGCTCCTCTGTTTTTCATTTCTCTTTTTGGCAATGATAGGCCAGTAGCTTCAGAGATCCTCATTCTACTCCAAACATGATGGTCACCTTTTGTTTTCTGTTGCATAGGGAACAATAGGACTTTTGGCCAATGATTGTTTTTTAGTTTGTTATGACTCAGAGGAAGTTGTAACACATAATCTTGCCATTTTCATCCATTATTTTAATAAATTAAACATTTGGGTCTTTGTTTTTTTAACAGGGGGCCCATGTGGAATGCTAAAATAAGCACCTATTTTTTAAAAGCAACGTAGATGCCTATGTACCTTTATTTTTTAAAAAAGGACCCAGTAGTGCACAAATACTGTCATACAAGTTACACCTGCTCCAAATCACATGTAAATTTGTGTATATTCATTATGGGTGTCATTTTAGAAGCCCTATTCATGATTTCCACATTTGAAAATGTCTATTCAGATGTGCAAATCACATTGATCCTCCAAGAGGGGACTGGGGAAACAGATAGATCAACAAGAGACTATACTGTGCCGATGGATTACATCTCTACATCTCTCCATCGCAGTGAAAAGGATCCTAAGTGAAAAATTCAGGCAGTATGTGGACAGGCATTTAAATTAGGGAAAGGGGGTGACGGATGGAGAAGGACAAGTTCAAGATGTCACTCCCAGCAAAAGCAAAATAACATTGGAAACAGCCACACATTTAAACCACACATCAATGGCAAGTGGGAAGGGGTGTGTAGAACAAACTCCATGCAAAACACAGGCAAGCCAGTCAACAAATGCTGGAAAGCAATGAGCACAAAGACTCGAAGCCTAGCCAACAAAGTTCCTGATCTGGAAGCCCTAATGGTAGAAAAGGACTTGGACATTATGGCCATTACAGAAACATGTTTTAATGAGACGCATGAATGGTATATAGCCATAGCTGGCTATAATTTATTTAGAAGAGACAGAGAGGGTAGAAAAGGAGGAGGAGTAGCCCTATATGTCAAAAGCAGTATTAAAGATGCTGAAATGCAGGGGACATGGGGAAAATCAGAAGCGCTATGGATTGTGTTGGAAAGAGGAGATGGCACTGTCATCTACAGTGTGTGGTCTACAGGTCTCCAACTCAAACACAAGAAATGGATAGCTAATTGATTGTTGATATTGCAAAGATAACCATGAAGGGGGAAGTGATCATATTGGGTAACTTTAATCTACCCTATGTGGATTGGAGTATTCCTTCTGCAAATCTGGAAAGAAGAAAAAAAATTGTGGATGCATTACTTAGACAAATGGTGATGGAACTGACCAGGGAGAGCTCGATGCTGGATTTAGTGCTCACCAATGGAGATAGCATGTCAAATATCCAGGTGGGTGCCCATGTGAACAGCAGCAATCATCACACGGTATGGTTTGAGATAAAAACCAAAGTAGAATCCAATCACAGCAAGCTCAAAGTCCTAGATTTCAAAAACACTGACTTCAGTAAAATGGCCATGTACCTGAAGGAGGAGTTGGCAGGGTGGGAGGGGATAAGGGAAGTGGAATTGCAATGGGCTAAAGAAAAGGAGGCAATAAAAGGGGCAACAGATATGTATGAAAGGAAAGTAAATAAAAACAAAAGGAAAAGGAAACCTATTTGGTTCTTCAAAAAAGTGGCTGCACAAATAAAGGCAAAAAACAGTTTTCACAAAATTCAGGACACAGAAAAGAATACAGGATCAAACTAAAAGAGACTAAAAGAGAAATAAGGCTAGCAAAATCAAAGGCAGAAGAAAAGACGGCTAAAGATGTGAAATGTGGCCACAAAATATTTTTCAGGTATATTCAAGGTACTGGAACAGCCTCCCTCTCGGCATCCGATCAATCCAGGACTTATTTCAGTTCAGAAAGGCCTTAAAACTTCACCTCTTCCTCCAGTTTTACCCAGAAGCCAATCTGGACACTGCACCATCCTCACAAGCCTCTCAGAACCCCCTTGACTGAAGTCAAAAGAGTTCCCAATTATGTCTTAAATTGTAAATAGTTACCTGTTATCCAAGTTGCATTACCTGTTCAACTGTAAACACAAAGTACCATCGGAAATGTGTATTTTATTGTTCATTGTAAACCGCACTGATGCTGAATAGCGCGGTATAAAAGAGACTCTAATAATAATAAATTCGGAAGAGGAGGAAAATCAGAGGTGGAATTGCAGGACTCAAAAGTGCTGGGAACGGATTTGTGGAAAGTGACATTGAAAAAGCGAAAATGCTAAACAAATACTTCTGCTCTGTTTTTACTAGAGAAAATCCTGGAGAACGACCACCTGTGATTGACAAATATGCAAATGGGAATGGAGCAGATACCACATCATTCACAGAAGATGATGTGTTAGAACAGCTTGCAAAACTGAAAGTGGACAAGGCCATGGGACCGGATGGGATACATCCCAGGATACTGAAAGAGCTCAGAGATGTTTTTGCAGGGCTGTTAAAGGATGTTTTTAATAGATCCTTGGAGACAGGAAAGGTTCCACAGGACTGGAGAAGGGCTAATGTGGTACATCTTCACAAGTGGTAGTAGGGAAGTGACAAACAGGCCAGTAAGCCTTACCTCGGTGGTGGGAAAAGTAATGGAGGAATTCCTGAAAGAGCGAATGGTGGACGTCCTCAAAACCAACAGGTTACATGATCCGAGGCAACATTGTTTTAACAAAGGACGATCTTGCCAAATAAATCTGATTGAGTTCTTTGAGTGGGTGAACAGAGAACTAGATCCAAGGGCATGCAATGGATGTGATCTACCTAGATTTCATCAAAGCCTTTGATACTGTTCCTCCTAGGAGGCTTATCAATAAACTCAACAGCTTGGGGATGGGTCCCAAGGTGGTGAACTGCATCAGAAACTGGTTGACTGACAGACGACAGAAGGTGATGGTAAACGGAACTCACTTGGATGAAAAGGAGGTGATTAGTGGTGTGCCCCAGGGTTCGGTCCTATGACCAGTACTGTTCAATGTATTTGTGAGTGATATTGCTGAAGGGCTGAATGGAAAAGTCTGTCTTTTTGCAGATGACACAAAAATCTGCAACAGAGTGGACTCCCCTGAGGGAGAGGATAACATGAGAAAAGATCTACAAAAGCTGGTAGAATGGTCTAATGCTTGGCAGTTAAGATTTAATGTGAAGAAGTGCAGTGGCATGCATTTGGGGAGCAGAAATCCAAGGGAATTGTATGCGATAGGGGATGAGAGATTTGTGTGCACAGACCAGGAGAAGGACCTCAGAGTGATTGTTTCTGTGACAAGGCAGTGGCAAAAGCCAGAAGGATGCTGGGTTGCATCCAGAGATGAAGTACCAGCAGAAAGGAAGGAGGTTCTAATGCCACTGTACAAGTTGCTGGTGAGACCTCACTTGGAATATTGTGTTCAGTTTTGGAGACCGTATCTTGCAAAGGACATAAAAAGGCTGGAAACAGTTCAGAGGAAGGCGACCAAAATGAGTTGGAGCCTGCGTCAGAAGCCTTATGAGAAGAGACTTGAAGACCTAAATATGTACACTCTGGAGGAGAGGAGGGACAGGGGAGATATGATTCAGACCATTAAATACTTAAAGAGTTTTAATGAACAAACAAACCTCTTCCAAAAGCAGGGAAGCTGTAAAACTAGAGGGCATAACATGAAGCTGCAAGGGGGTAAACTGAAAGGCAATATCAGGAAATACTTTTTCACTGAAAGGGTGGTAGATGCTTGGAATGCAATCCCGATGATAGTGCTGGGGGCAAATACAGTTACGGAATTCAAAATGGCATGGGACAGATACAGTGGATCCCTTTATAAAACAGGATAACAGCAAAATAAATATAACTATCTCTTATATCTCAACAATTAAGGGTAACCTACACTGAGCGGTGAGTACACCCCTAAACAAATGCATGGGGAGGGGTGACCTGCACGGAGCAGCAGGTGCACCTACTCTTGCCGCCTTGCTGGGCAGACTAGATGGACAATATTGGTCTCTACCTGCTATCATATACTACATTACTATTATAGAAGACCCCAAGTTTACATGTGTTCAGCACAGTCATGTCTATTACATGAGGTCGTGCCAGAGGCATACCCGGGTGTTTCCAAAAAGATTCACATGTGCGCCCAATTTTAGAAAGGTGCTGCATGTTTGTACTCAGCAGCAAACATGTCCATGTCTATACCCAGCCCTGGCCACAAATAGGTATCTGCAAAGTGCTTGTTTCGGCAACTGAAGACCTGAACAGAGAAAAGGAGAAAGCCCTCTCACTCCCACAGTAATTTTCTCTACTTCAAAAAAGCATACAGATAAACAAATTGATCTTTTTCTTAGTTGCCATGCCAATGGGTGTCTCCCCTTGCAAAATGGCAGGGTGGGACTTGTATGTGCTGAGAAATACATGTGCCCATTCTGGAATACTATCACAGGCATGTCTATGTTGCCAAACCCACAGCCAGCCACATCAGACATGTGCAAGTTCTTAAAATCGCCTTGAAACTTGCACAGTTCTGGGGTATAAGTCTGCATATCCCCATGTCTTTCTGTCTGATGGAGACGTTTATCTTTTAGGGTGGAGAGGGGCTGAGTTTAGAAAACACTTACACATGTGCACCTTCACTGCTACCCTTCCAACAGAATTTCAGATGTTTTGGCGTAGATGGCCCAGATTGCACCTAAATGGCCTGTCTGAAGTGTGCTTTCATGTGTGTACCCACGTATTTTATTAAATGCATGCATACATTGCAAGTCTGCTCCAACCATGCCCAAGCTATGGCCCGCAGAATGTCTATGTGCAGTACGCATTTAAGAATGTGTGATTTTGTCTGTGCATATATTCATACATGCATATTAGATTGTACAATTTTATGGGAGATTGTTCCTAATGCAAAATATACTTTGCATGCAAAAAAAATCATAAAATCACTCTCCCAAGAGGCTCAACCTTTAGCCCGCACATTTACACTTGTTCTTCAGTACACACGTTTCCTGATTTATATTTTGTGCAAATCCCAAATAATAAAGTGCAGGAATCACTACTGAAGATACTTTGAAAAACATGTAAAAAACCACCTTATTTTAAAATTTTCTTATAAAAAATCAGGGAACTTGATGGGCTTGAACAGGATTCTCACAGTGCCATCTGTCAATCTTTACTTCCTAATCATCATCTCCCATGCAAAATTACTTCTAAAATATTTGTTCAAATGCTTAAGTGCCTTTGATATAATCTTCAGTGCATGAAGTATCTGAAAGCAGTTCATCAACAAAAAATGTAGTGCATGACTTCATTCGCATGAAAAAAGCAATTGATTGAAAAATCGATACTTATCTTGTCAATGCCACTGTATAAAAGAAAGTCCAGTGCTGTAAGTCATTACCATATTATCACAAGGTATATGTCATGTGTTTCAGAACATCAGCTTTTTAAAACAGATGTGGAAAACTATCACAAGACGGCAAGGGAGCTTTGAGGAGAAGGGCCCTGTTGATTTAGCAGCATAAATAAATTGCAGCTCCCTGAAGAAGCCCTTTGAGGTGAAACTTAGCCAGCTTGGCGCAATGCAGCTAGCGTAATAGCTTTCTGCAGTAGTAGAAATCAGTACTGATTTTTCAATCAATTGCATTTTTCATTTGAAAAAAGTTATTTACAGGATTTTTCATTGATGAACTATTTTAAAATATTTCATATATGGAGGGTTATATGAAAGACAACAAGTATTTCAGAAGTAATTTTGGATGGGCAAGGATGATTCTGAAGTAAAGACTGACCAGATGGCACTGTGAGAAGGCTGTTTGAGAAAGCTTTTTAAACCACTTTATTTTGTAGTTAAGCATACTAAATAGTGATGAGTGCATATTCCTACAAATGTATTTTTGGGATTTAAGTAATAAACAATTGTGTAGGAACAATATATTTGTGGCACAATATTGTATATTTATTTTATGTGCATACATGTATATTTTATAAAGTATGCACATAAGAGCAAATGCTACCCCAAACACCCCTCCCCCATCTCCTCCAGGAATGCCTCCATTCAAGTCAGATACAGGCTGTATGCATACGAGTTTAGGTTCAATACTCTGGGCAATTTTATAAATAACTTTCAGAACTTGCCTTTTATAAATAACCCCCAAGTAGGCGTCTACCCATGGCACCCAGTTATAAAGGCGGCATAAAAAATATAATAAAACCATAAAAAGCATAAAAAGCATAAACAGGGCACAATGAGGAGGCAGCTACATGGGTGTAGTTGTTTAAAGGACAAGTAGGCACTTCGCTTTTAAAATACTAACCTAGGTGGCAGAGATCCACAATCACCTGTTCATGAGCGGGTGTAAATGAGCGCACATACCTTATGTACATATGCGTGTAGATTAAAGTATTTTGTAATCCACATGCATACATGCAAACTCCACCCCTGCTCCCATACAGTGCCCCCCCCCCCCCAGCTATGCCTTTCAGCCAAAATGTGCACATTTATGCCAGTCGCTATTTTTATATGAGGTCATTTACATGCGTATGTTACCACATACGCGCAGGAATGACTTCATGAAATTATCTCCGAAGACGGTAATATTGTCACAGTCGCATATGTGGGAATGCCACATAGGTGTCTATTTTTGGTATATTTTATAGACACACATGGATGCCTATGTGTCTTTATAAAGTATTAGCACAAATCCTATAGAAATAGTGGCTAGATTGAAGCCACAAATATTTATTCTTGTTCAAGAGCAGGCGTCAATGTTAGTGCATAAAACACATGAGTAAACTGTAACTCCACCCATGCTATGCCCAAATTCCTCCTCTGAATACATTTCCTCTAAGGTGGCATGCAAGTACTTACTTAAAAGTATGCATGATGCAATTAACTATGAGGTAATTTAATAAAAGCTGTTTTATATATGAAAAGAGTTTAAAATTGCCTCCAAAGTTCTCCTCCTGGAAAAGCCTATTGCTTTCTTATAAGATTACCCTCCCTACAACTACTCCTGCTACTAATGATCATCTGCATAGCGCTATAAGACGCACGCAGCCCTGTACAGAGCTTACAATCTAGTTAAGACAGACAACGCAACAGCTGGGGACTAGGCTATGTCTAGGGGAAAAGTAAGGAAACGCATAGTTGGAGAGCAAGAGACTACACAGATCAGGATCCAAAAGCAGCCTCGACGAGCTGAGCTTTTAGCCTGGATTTGAAAAGGGCCAGAGATGAAGCCTGACGTATCAACTCAGATAGTTTGTTCCAGGCATAAGGAGCAGCAAGGTGGAAATATCGAAGTCTGAAGTTGGCTGGGGTAGAGAAGGATACAGATGGAAGTGATCTGCCAGCAGAGCGGAGTTCCCAAGGAGAGGTGTAGGGGGATAAGAGAACAGGAGCTCAATGAGTCTCCAAAATTCATGTATAGCAACATTATTATGATAAATCTTGAGTCAATGAAACATCGCAATCTGTAATGAATCCAGTTTTCTCCATGGTCAGAATGGATACAAGACGCCTGAAATAATACGTGAAAGATATAATTTTTTTAAAAACATGCCATCTTATCAGCTGACCAAAATACTGAACCAATATTTTGGATATACTCCTCACTACCAAGCAGAGCTATGCAAACAATTCAAGGTCCCATTCAGACTAGACAGATTTCAGCATGGTTTGAGTTTGGGGAATTTCTGCAAGTTTGCTGAGAAAGTAATCCAAAATGCTACATCAGATTGTTCCAGAGATTCAACAAATTCTTATAGTCCTTGATTTGGAAGTTTGGCATGGAATAGCTTTATTTTTTTTTTACTGAGGATAAAAATTATTTAGCCAGTAGCTTTGGTAATGAAAATTCAGCACATACCAAGTTTCTGACTCAATCCCTGAAACAGCAGAAATAGGCATGACTTACTTAGCCTGCTTGGTGTCCCTATGGGCTAGGAGATAATGAAAAGAGACTTTGTAATCAGTGAATGTAGGCCTTAGGCTTAGATTAGGCCTGATGCTGATCTGTTCAGTAGTTGCATAATATTGTGGGGAGGAAAAACATTTTCTGGTGTTGTTATTGTAGTGAAAGAGCACAATCATAAATAATCTATGTATTAATTTATTTAAATACAAGTATTGCCTTTCAGGAAAAGCACCCAAACTGATTTGCAAATCAAAAACATCTAACACAATCAAGGTAAACATACAAATAGGGATTAACGTGTCAAACAATGTAAAATAATAAAAAAGAACCGCTAGGCCAACATGGTTCATAAGTAACACAGACCAAAACCAAACCTATCATAAACATAAAAAAGGGTAAAACATACATCAAACACTAATAGGCCAAATAAAACAGTACTAAAACATCCACAATAGGACAAATATTTGATCTCATTACAAAAATGGTTACTTTCAGAGTTAAGTCTTAAAAGACATGAAGGCACATTTTAGAAAATTTTGTAGAGATCAGAATTGAGACGTCACGGTCACGTCTTCAATTCCAGGAATCCTTTGGAAAGGAGTCTGCTAAACATGGAGCCTTTTCTAAAATACAGAATAAGGAGAGGCAGGAGTGATGACACATGGAGCAGGAGGAACCATTTTGCAAATCCACATGCAGGAAAAATCCAGATGACCGCCATGTATTTGTAAGTGGCAGATTTCACCATTTGCAAGCCTACACATGTAAATACTGCCAATTAACAATAGATGCCACTATCTCTATCTAATTTCATTTTTGAGGGGAAAATAATCTCTCCTGTAAAGGACCGGCCGAACCGAGTATTTTTGTAAAATATAAACATGCCAGAGAACAGGTATAAATCATGATGTGGACATCTTTAGTCATACACATATATAAAATAGGGAATACATGTGTAGATTTTTGACCAACCCGGACCACTCCCTAGCGATGCCCCTGACATGTCCCCTTGCAACTTCCACTTAGTGAGGATATCCACGTGTAAACTGACTCACTTCTAAAGTGGCCAGTTGCACGTGGTTGTCATTTATATGCTGGATTATACATACGCAAATTGCAAACTGGGCTTCTAAAATAACCAACCAACTTAAAAGCTCTTAATCCAGGACTCAAAAGTCAACAAATTTTTCTTCCAAAAATTAATTAATACAATTTAATTCTCATTTTACAAAAGGCAAATATGACCTCAGGATGGCTTATACCCTACATTTAGTGAAATTTTCACTATAGGGAACAGCTGGCGCTCACATCACCGGTCATTACAGCCTCCAAGAAATCTTTTTCAAAAAATGTTTAATGTTTTAACTATATCAATTAATTCCACAAAAGTACTTTTGGGGATTCAAATTACTTATAATATACTATAACACCAAACATAAATACAATATAAATAGCGTCTTCTTAAAAACTCAACGGAGCGTTCACGGACATGTCTTCCATCACCTGTAAAGCACCAGAAGTAAAGCTTAATAGATATAAACAGTAGTAAATGTGCCTGAATGGGTCTACAATTACTTAGCTTTAGAAATCCGTGATCAGCATCCCACATCGAAATGATCCAGTATCAAGCGCAAGAATATCTTCAATATCCAAACAAGGCGGGAGTATCTCTTACAATCTTCATTCAGCCATTCCTACAGTTCTAAAATAACCCCCATAATAAATAAAAATACTTTTAGGGGTTTATGAAATTAATGATAATGGTTTCTTACCAAATAGCTTTAGGGAGAGCATGCCAAACAATTGATGCTGCAAACAAAAAAAACCTTAATAAAAGTACCTAGCAATTTTCCTATGGATAAGGAGAGTGTATTAACAAAAGCACCCTGACTTGACCTTTGAGATCTTGCTAGAAGATTAAAAACAAGACAATTTCTCAGGTAATCAGGCCCCGAGTTGAATAATGCCTTAAAAGTAAGGATTAAGACTTTAATTTGAACATGAGAAGCAATGGGCAGCCAATATAAACATGGGTATTTTTGTGATTGTATGATTTTAAATCCATAAAATGATGGGCATATATTTTTTGAATCTATTATAGACTATTTATAAATCTCAGAGGCAGACCCAGGGAAGAATAATTACTGTAGTCAATCTAGGACATCATAAAAGCCTGTATCTCTGTGGCCAAATCATGAGATGATGGGAATAGTTTTAATTGGGGTGACCTACACGGAACGGTGGGTACACCCCTCAACAAAGGCATGGGGAGGGTGACCTGCATGGAGTGGCAGGTGCACCTACTGTTGCCGCCTTGCTGGGCAGACTAGATGGACCATACTGCCGTCATAAACCATGTTACTATGTAATTGGTGAATCCTGTGAAGCTTCAAAAACATGTACTAACCACTAGCTAATTTCTATAGAAAAGTCCATGTCACACAAAAAATGACTATGGAATATGTAATTGCTCCTAGATATAAACCATGAAAGACCACCAAACTAACCAAACAACATGGTCATTATGAGAAATTATTTAAAGGGAGAAAAAGACGTCCAAAAAGCCTGTTGTAACAAGCAAATTACTATAAATTTCTTACAGATAGCAAGGAAAATACCAGAGAAATGTGAAGAGGATGAACAGGAGAACCAGCAGGAAGGAGATAAAGAGCTGGCTATTCTTTGAGGTCTGTGAGGGGAAACGTTGAGACAACCCTGCAGTATTCTGATAGAAGATTTTTTTTTAGTTCTACCCGTGTGTTGCCTTTTTTACTTTGAATAAATCACAAAAATGGGGCCGATATTCAGCAGTGGTGGTGAGCACCTTGCTGCCACCCTACTGCTTTATCTAAACCAGATATTCAATGCCAGAACCTATCCAAGGTCGGTGTTGAATATCCAGTTTCGCCAGACAGCACCATCGTTATCTGGTCAACAGTGATATTCAGCCACTAACCAGTCAGCAAAAACCAGTTAGAGTTAAGGTTAGGACAGGTTGTCCTATCTGGTTTAGCTATCTAAATCTCACTGCTGACCGGATAGCAACATGGACCCCCCCCCCCCCCAATCGATTCACAAAATGCCTCGGTTTTAGCTTGGCATTTTATTCTGTGGTCTGTGGCCGCTGGATATTGGGATCACAGCAGTTTAGCCCCCCAGTGGACCGGCCCCTCAACTGATTCAAGGTGTTGACGCCCTATGCACACCTTCGGTTTTCCAGCCCTCTGGCTGTCAAAATCTATTGTTTAGGTTTGAAAGCTCTGCTTTTTGCCCCTCCCCAGAAGTTGCCACCCTAGGTGACCACCTAGTTTGCCTAGTGGCTAGGCAAGCCCTGATACCCAGGCTATTCCCACAGCAATATCATATCAAAGTTTTAAAACACAGATAGACATTAATGAATTTCAGAATCTGTGTGTACAGCTCTCAAGCCAGCAAATCTCGCAAATACTTGACATGGCTGCTGTAAGGGCTGCATGGATATGTGTTGCCCTAAAGATGCAGTAGACTGTATAGTTAAGCAGGTAGCTTAACCCAGCCGCAGGAACTGCTGCACAATCATATCTCTGTATCAGTATGTGAAGGGTCTAATTGCCTATGTGATTTCCTTACCATCCATGTATGAACTGCAAATGTTTTAGGGGGCTGAAATGGAACCTGATCTTCATCGGGTTATTCCAAATGAAGCTGGCGCAACCGATTAAGCAAAAGCCGGGAAGATGGCTATGCAAGGTGAGGCTAAACATCCTGCAGGGGAAGGGGCAGCGCAGAGTAATGTCTGCACAGCCTTTGCCCCACACCCTCCCCCCTCCATAGAGGAAAATGTTCAAAGGCATATCAGCACATAAAACAGGGAGGAGTAGTTTAGCATTTACAGACACAAGCTGAGACCCGCGAAACCAGGCTTCAGATCCCACCGATGCTCCTTGTGCCATTCGACAAGTCACTTAACCCTCCACTGCCTTCATTTCCAAATTAGATTGCAAGTCATCTGGGTACAGACTTTGAACTACTTCTGAAAAGGCATAAGCTAAATCCAGTGACTACAAGTTTTATGCACAGAATAGGGCTTTCAAAACATGTGTGTGCACATAGAGCCAGTGAGGGCATAACAGTATGGAGCACTGGAGAGGCATTTCCAGTGGCAGGATTGCGGAGGAAAGTGCAATTCTATGCTTGCTTTTCAATTTCCAAAAGTAAACGTGACAGGGAAAGGTGGCCTCACAAACAACAGGAGCAAATCTCTGTGTGCACTTTTCCCCAACCTATTTGCAAATGGCATTTTTCTCTTTGAAAATTGGTGTAATTCCTACCATCATAAAGTACCTGCCGACTTTACACACGCATGCTTTGTTTGAAGGCTGCCCTAAGCAGAGTGGAGGAGTAGCCTAATGGTTAGAGCACTGGCTTGGGAACCAAGAGATGGAGGTTTGATTCCCACTAGCACTCCTTGTGGCCTTGAACAAGTTACTTAGCCCTCTATTACCTCAGGAAAAATCCAAGTTATCAATGTCTCTGTTTAATATACATTGCCAAGTTTAAGTTACAATGCAAACTGCTTTGACTAAATGAAAAAAGCAATATAAAAAACCTATGAAAAGGTAAGCCTACTGACTATTATCCAATGTCAGCACAAATGATACAGCTAGGTCTACTCTGAGCATATCAAAAGTGACCAAGCAAATACCTCTGAAATCAAGCTTTGAGTATATAATGAGGCACAGATAGAGATAAATGAATAAAAATAAGATGAGAAGGAAAGATTAATGTCAGAAAAAGATGTAAAAGAGGAACTGAAGAAGACAGAAAAGAAAACAAATGGAAAATGGACAGAACATTCTGGATAGGGAGTGAAGAAACTAAATGGAGGCAAACTAAAAAATGAGAACCAAAGCAATTACAAATATGTCCAGACAACAAAACTAGAAAAAAAGCATTTTATTTTCCGTTTAGTGAATGGAATATGTTAGCATCTCTTATATTTTGCACAGTACATGAGGAGCTGTATTTGTATTTGTTTCTCTGCTTCTAAGGGGTCCTCTTTCAGCTATTCAGCTTGTTTTGCTTTTTCCCATGGGGGTAGGCCCTGCTGCACATTCATACATAGTTTAGTTTATTTGTATTTCTCTAACTGCCTTTCAAAAACTATTGTCAAAGTGGTGAACAATATTAATATAAAAATTCAACACGTAAAGTAAGTAAAAAGAAATATGTAATGATTAACAGATCCCTAAGGGAAGACAGGAGGAGAAAGCAGGGTAAGAAAGCGGTGGGGTAAACAGCAATTGCCCTCCTTCACACTCACCTTGGCTGATCATAAGCCATTTCAAAGAAGCAGGTCTTTAATCCTTTACTTCTCAAATAAAGTGGAAGCAAATTCCATAACACTGGAGCCTCGTAAGAAAAGGCAGTATCGCAAGTAACCTGAAAAGGAGAAGAGACGGTAAGTGAACCACAATTTTGAAAGCAACCACACAGTTTGAAACATAAGGTATATTCGTAGGCTGGGGAGATCTTCTGGTTTCCCCTGAATGAAGCACTTTTAGGCACCTTTTAGGTAGCGTGTGGAGATTGGAATGGAGACATAGAGGTCGGGAGGTGCTCAGTTTTAACAGTATTTTAGAAAGGGCTCTGCTTTTAACATGACGCTGTTTGTAAAATACATAGAAGGAAGTACAGAAACGCATATGAATTTATATCCACGAGCAGCAGAATGAGCCATTTAACAAATTTACACATGGGAGAAAGTCACGGGATAGGAGGCAGTGTACTATTGTAGATCAGCAACTGGTTAAAGGACAGAAAGCAGAGGGTAGGGCTGAATGCTCAGTTTCCTCAATGGAGAAAGGTGAATAGTGGAGTACACCGGTACTCCGACAGTTGCACTGGCTACCTATACGTACATGGACAAAATTCAAGGCTACACTAACCATCTTCAAGATCATACACCACTGCTCAGCAGAGGTTCTACAGACTCTGATAACTAAAGACACAAGCAGCAGACCCAGGCGAACCCAAGGCAGCAATAGACTCCACACCCCAGCCGGGTAGCACAGGACAAAGCAAGCAACTTCCAGGAGGGCGTTATCACTCTCGGCACCGGATCTATGGAACTCCCTCCCTGATGATCTACAAGCACAAAAAGACCTCAAGGACTTCTGCAAATCCCTTAAAACCTACCTGTTCATGGACTCATTTGAACAAACCCCCGTAACTCAATCACCACTGATACAGACACCAACCACCAACGACCCAGGTGGCTCAACCCCCAGAATTATATGTATGTCTGGTCACCCTCTGTTCAATGTAGACCCCTTGTTATGTCCCTAACCACTTTGATTGAAGGAAAAGGTGGTATACAAAACTGGCTAAATAAATAAATACCCCAGGGATCTGTGCTGGGTCTGCTGCTTTTTAACATATTCATAAATGACCTGGAAATGGGAATAACGAGTGGGGTGATCAGATTTAGGTGTCATTGTGAATAACACTTTGAAACCTTCCGCCCAGTGTCCAGCAGCAGCCAAGAAAGCAAATAGAATGCTAGGAATCATAAGGAAAGGAATGGAGAATAAAACCAAGGATATTATAATGCCTCTGTATCATTCCATGGTGCGATCGCACCTTGAATATTGTGGGCAGTTCCGGTCACTGAATCTTAAAAAGGGTATACTGGAATTAGAAAAGGTACAGAGAAGAGCCACCAAAATGGTAAAGAGGATGGAAGAATACCCCTATGAGAAAAGGCTTAAAAGGTTACTGTCTTCAACCTGGAAAAGAGACGGCTGAGGGGAGATACGATAGAGGTCTATAAATTAAGGAATGGAGTGGAACGGGTAAACATTGTTTATGCCATCAAAAGGTAGAAAGACTAGGGGACACGTAATGAAGCTACAATGTAACCCATTTAAGACTAATAAGGGAAAATATTATTTCACTCAATGCGTAATCAAACTCTGTAATTCGTTACCGGAGGATGTAATAAAAACTGTTAGTGTTGCTGGATTTAAAAAAGGTTTGGGCAAGTTCCTGGAGGAAAGGTCCATAGAATATTATTAAAAAGGACCCAGAAAATCCACTGCTTGCCCCAGAACAAGCATTGTGAAACCTGTATGCCTTTTTGGGAACCTATTAGGTACTTGTGACCTGGATTGGCTACTGTTAAAAACAGGATATTGGACTTGATAGACCTTGGTCTGAACCAGTGTGGCATATCTTATGTTCTTATAAAATCATCAAAGGATACCGGGCAACTTACATGTATAAGTGCTGATAAACTTAGACATCTAGATGCTGCTATTTAACTACAAAACGCAATGTATGACTTTGAGTCAATGTTGACTCAGCAGTCTTGTGTTTTCTTGGCAGTGTGACCAAAAGTAGATTGCCAGGCCTTTCTTCTAAGACAATAGAGGGTTAAGCGATTTGCCCAAGGCATGCCACTGGGAATTGAACCCAGGTCTTTTGAATACCACACCAATGTTCTAACCATTAGGTTACTCCTCCACTCAAGATAGCTATAGCATCTCCATTTAATTTAGACTTTTAAATGGAGCCGCGGCACCATGGCGTCAGACTTTTAAATGGAGCCACGGCACCATGGCGTCATGTTGCTATGGCACCTCGGCTCTATTTAAAAGCCACGATGCCAGCCGCCAGAAATTAAAGTTTATTCCCCACAGCCCGACCCCTGATCTCGCCTTCTAAGGTCAGAGTTGGACTGCAGGGAATACACTCTGGCTCCCCCAGCTCCTTCTGCACCCCGACATTAGCAGAAAAAAACATCCAAGGAAGTTATTCCACCTCGAAGGTGAAATAACTTCCCCGGCTATTTTGCCGGCCCTGGACTACAAGACCGGCGACCGCCCCCTACCCACAAACTCTCCGCCCCCAGGCCGCCCCTTCCCCGCCCCCGACTAACTTCCCCACACAACTGGCAGGGAAGTTAGTTGGGGGCTGAAGTCGGCATGAATAGCGGGGATGGACGTCCTGTTGGGACGTCCATCCCCACTATTCGTGGTTCAGAATGACCCCCGTGGTGTCCAACTGCCCATGCACAGACAAGAGAGGGGAATGTGTTCTGATCCTAGCCAGAACCCTACTCAGATTCAAAACGTTTAGGGCACAAAGCACAGAGCACTGCAACACTATAATCATTGAGAACAAACACCTAGCCATCTGCCTTACCTACAGAGCATATGGCATTGCAGAAGAACTCTCCACAACCCTAGAATCAGTATGCGCTTCATACTCCTCCCACAAACCACTGATTGTCCTAGGAGACTTCATCCTCAATTCACTACCCAAAAAGGATGAAAACACCTTCCACAAAACTATGAAAGCACTGTACTACACCCAAATCATCACTGACTGGGATCTACACCTGACCTGATCTTCATCCCAAAATGGATTATGGAAGGTAACAGCATAACATCCCCCTTAATCATCTGTATACCATGGTCAGACCACCACAGCATAAGATTCAGTTTGCCCCACCCCAGACTGTCCCCACATGTGATACCACAACAGCCGTAACAAAGATACAAAAGCTTTGAAAAGGACCGATTCATATGAGATATCACTCACTCACTAAACCTAGGCCTCACTGAGCTCAACAAAGCTATAGAACAATGGACTGAGACGATCAGCGAAGCAGCCCAAGTACCTGATAAAAGAGTTGCAAAACACACCATGAAACGGGAAAGATTCGCACCCTGGTACTCCACAGAAATAAGAGAGGCCAAGAGAGTTCTTCGCAAAATTGAGAGGACCTGGAGAAGAAACAAGTCCCCAACCACACAACAACTATACCTAACAAAACAGCACAAATACAACCACCTCATCGACAAACACAAATGTGAACACCATACTAACCTTAAATTGAAATCACCAACAAGCCAAGAGAGCTCTGTGAAATAGTTTACACCTTCACCAAGGATCCTACCCCAACAGGAATGGAGATGATCAATCCTCAGACATTCACCAACTTCCTCGCAACAAGACACAATGCTTTGTAAAACACAGCCCTCCTGCCGACACCCCTCCACTACAACAGCTCCCCTCCAGTGATTCTGAAGCGAATTCAGCATGCCCGCCACTGACCAGATCTCCCACACCATTTCCACACTAAATACCAGCACTGCGCCAACAGATCCTTGTCCAGTTCCATGGATAAAATCAACAAAGGAAGAACTCTGCAATTACATCCACAAGATTGTCCACTCACACAAGATTTTGTCCCACAGCCTCTCAAAATCGCAACTATCCGTCCAGTACCCAAAACTACCTCCCCCAACAAAGTTGATCCTTCAACATACCGCTCAATCTCCAGCCTACCTTTCCCTGCAAAAATACTCGAAAAGACAGTTCATCTTCAGCTTCAAGACCACATAGATTCCCATGCACCACTAGATCCCCATCAACATGGCTTCCATGCTAAACACGATGTCAAATCACTGTTAACCATGCTCCTGAACAACTTAAACAGAGGAATTGACAACTTGAATAAAGGCTTTCTACTCATCTTCATAGACATATCTGCAGCCTTTGACACCATATTCCACAGCATCCTCCTGTGGAGACTCAATGACGTAGGCTTACAAAACACCACACTCAAGTGGTTTGAATCATACCTCAATAACAGGTAACAACAAATCATGTTCGGCTCAACCACTTCCTCCACCTTCCCATCTATACAAGGAGTGCCCCAGGGATCAACTTTATTTGCCCTGCTCTTCAATCTATACATATGCCCCATCTGTGACATCATCAAAAAACACAAAATCCAATACGCAGTGCAGATGACATCATGATTTACACCTCCATCAACCTGAGCAACCAGCCTACACAATGATAACAACCTGCCTCCAGGACATGACCAACTGACTCTCCCACAATAACCTAACCATAAACTACAACAAAACCAAAGCCTTCATCGTTATCCACAATGCATCCTTCATCTTACCCCAGTCAATCACCCTACAAAACCAAAATATACCCATCAAAAAAGAAGTTAAATACCTGGGAGTCACTCTGGACAAGAACCTGAATTTTTATTCACACATAAACAAGACCACACGTAATGCGTACCACAAAATGACCATCATATGAGACTTAAACCTCTCCTCAACCAAGGCCATTTCAGAACCGTATGCCAAGCCATCATAACACCCATCTTGGATTACTGCAATTCCATATACATCAGCTTACCTAAGCAAACAATCCAACCCTTGTAGATGGTTCAAAACACAGTAGTCCACATTATCACTGACTCAACAAAGCATGACCACATCACTTCAATACTAAAACAACTGCACTGGTTCCCAATTGCTTCCCACATCCGCTTCAGTCACCCTGAGCATATTCAAAATCAAGCATAACATGTATGCCAGCGGCCTTGAAAGCTTAATCAGCCCTGACACAAGCACCAGGCCAAGAAGACGCAACAGACAGGACAACACATTATGTTTTAGCATGGCGCCAAAAATGCATGCTAACGCCGCATTCCCCAGGTAGCGTGCTTTAGTAAAGATGTTCCAAAGTGCATTAAAGCAGCAAACGAATATGCTGTTTTAATGCACCTTAGTCAAAGAGCTTTATGTCAGTTTGTATGAAGTCTGTATATTTCTGGTTAAGTAAATAACCTATACCAACTGAAAAACCCAATAAATTAACCTTGTCCAAGAGCCCAGATCTTTGTCTCTAGGTGCTGTTACCAAATGCACAGTGATGATCCAGTAAAACTGGTACCAGTTCACATTTATCTTGTGGGAATTCAGAACAGTTTATGGATGTCCACAAAAATCTCCATTTATTTTGATGGTAGTCATCTTCAAAATTTTAGGAGATGGGTGAAGAGTCACAGTGTTAAAACTAAAAATGGGCAGAATAGTTGTGATTAGAGGTAAAAACTGTGCCTGTCATCCAGGTGTTATCAGATAGCAAAAGGGCTATCTGATATGATGTGGGACTTTCTTAATTTTGTTTTGATTTTGCTGAATAATCACAATCCATAAAACCTCGTCTCTCCAATAATACCAAAATTATGAGTACAGTTTTCAATTGCAGTCTTATAAAGAGTATTCTTCCCACCCTTAACTACGTGTAGATAAAATGCAGATATAACTCCCCTTAAAAGAAAGCAGTGAGACATTTCTGGTATTAATGCAGCCACAAAAGCACAAAGGAGTAACACAATATACCTGGCAACATAAGATTCTCTCTATAAAGAGAGAAAAAATTACCTTTCTGGGTTTCTGAAATAGTTAAAACTTATGGCTACCCATCCAAGGAATGGAAAATGAAAGCTCTCAGTTTGATGGACAACAGCTCAGAGATCCCTGATGTCCCAAAATATTAGGTTTCTCTTCCAATAATGCTGAAAATATTGCCTACTGTCATGATTAATCTGTGCGGCAGCACACCCTGATTACAAGTGACGCAGTCACAGAGCACTGCCTGTGTTAGTTTGCACACACCGTCAAATCTGCTACAATTACATGGGGTGAAGGGAAGGGAGCAGTGATGCCGCGTTTTCCAGTAGCTAATAGATTGTGACATGAGAGAAGGAAACCTTTATTTTAATTCAAAAAACAAAAGCCAAATAGCAAAACTTATGGACGTGCCTAACTTTTTTTTTTTTTTTCTGCCTTGAGTGGAAAGCGTTCAGTCACCAACAAACTCTTGGCTGGCATTAAGGGAAAGTAGAGGTATTTGCAGATGTGGAGGAAGGCGTTCAAAACAGTTTTCAAATCAAAGGCTTGAGTTATTGCACTGAGCTCTTGAAGGTTCACAGGCATGCAGACGCTTCATTGTCTCCGTCCTGGAACAAGCTGCTCTTTCTTCAAGAAGGAAAAACAACCCTTACAATCAAATCTGTATGTATCAGCGAGTATCTGTATTGTGGAATTCTGCTGCATTGTCTGTCGGAAGAGTGTGCTGTTTGGGTCAACAATGGTAACATTGATTTTAGAATTTAGAATTTTGGTGTGCAGAGCAAACTGTGACAGACAACGGCCTGCTTTCAGAAGTAAAACAACAGCGATCTTATACAAACTTGCCTTTTCTCGCTGTTTAAAATAGTCAGAGATCAATATGATTCATTCAATCAACATTATTAAAGCCATTTATCAGCAGCTTCGCTTTTTCTATGAATGGTTCTTGCCGACAAAGTTATGTCATCTTCCGCTCAGCAGAGATAATCAGCTTTGTTGTGACCCAACAATCAGGCCTTGTTTATGAACTTACATTTATTAAGTGAAAGTATTTGGAAACTGATGGTACATTGAAGTTTGGTTGCCAGGGGCAATAATCATCCCATAAAGTCATGACCTCCCTGTTATGGAGCTAGTAAGTAGCTGCAATGATACAAATTACTTCGATTCTCTGTCTGCCAGTTTAGAGGCTGGTTTTGGTCAAGGGTCAAATGGCTTCCATTCATGAAACTGTGTTTGAAGTGGCTGCTACCATAGCGAAGGGGACAGTGTGGACCATTCGACTCCTCTGGACCTTACCCCATACTGGGGGAGAAAGTGTTGCAAGCCTGGGTAGCAAGACAATAGATTAACTGACTACCTTGATCATTCACATCAAAAGAATACTGTAGCAAATCAGTTTGCATTTATTGACAGTCTTGGAAAAGTTTCCTCTATAGACATGCAGAATGAATGCAAGCTTGTAACTTACGGATCCAGAGATGTGCTTATGTATTTATTTACTTATTTAAACTTCATTGCACGCTTTATCGCAAAGCTTCGGGCATTTTCCCTGGATCTCTGGCCTTCAACATCTTCAGACTGGTTCTCATCCTAAAAGCAGAAACATTAAAGGCCTGATTTTCCCCCAAAAAAGATGAACTCCTGAATTTAAGCTCCTAAATTTGTGTACTATTTTCAGTCATAGTTAGAAGTCTAAGATGTATTAAAAGCTGTTAGTGCAGCTGGGTTTAAAATGGTTTGGACAAGTTCCTGGAGGAAAAGTCCATAAATCATTATTAAAGAGGACCCAGGAAATCCATTGCTTAACACAGGTCAAGCGTTGTGGAACCTATGTACCTTTTTGGGAACCTGCCAGATACCTATGACCTGGACTGGCCCCTGTTGGAAACAGGATACTGGACTTGATGAACCTTGGTCTGACCCAGTATGGCATTTCTTATGTTCTTAAGAGGATCATTTTAGAAGCTCTAGTCATGATTTGCATATCTGAAAACATCCATTCAGACAAGCCATGTCCCAAGGACCATTTCAGAAAGGACTGAATCTACATGTATCTGATGCAATCATGTCTGTGCCGCGTGGGAGTGTGGCATAAGCATGCCTGGGGCGGTCTCTAAAAGATACACACACATTGCCAGTTTCAGAATGGCGCTGCACGCCTATACCTACTGGCGGACACATCCATGTCTATACCTGCTCCCAGGAATGAACAGCCATTTGAAAAATGCTCATTTGGGCCAGCAAGCAACAATAGGGAGAATAGGGGAATGCTCTATGATTCACACACTAAATACAGGTAAATACAAGGGCTTTCAGTGAGCTGCCACACCGCTCACAACTCTGTTTGCATGTATGTGGTGGCAGACACACATGCGCATTCTGGAATACCGCAGTGGGCATGTCTATGTTGCAAAGTTTGTAAACATCCGGGTTTTACATATGCACGTTTCTTAAGTTGCCCGTCGACCTGCATGTATCTGTTGTGTTATTCTGGATATCCCCATTCCCTTTCAATTTGGCAGAAATGTTTATCTTTGGGGGAGGAGATAGGTAGATTTTAGAAAGCATTTATATGTGCCCACCTTCTCGGCTGCCTCTTCCACGGAATTAGGACGTTTTCGCTTAGACATTCCAGATGGTTCCTAAGCTGCCTTTTTTAAAAGGCCTCTTCAGGATTTCAGCTGAAAGTTCATCTTAATTTAGGAACTTAGAAGTTATGTTTATAAATTTATGCCTAACATTTATGAGCCTAGTACAGAAAATCAGCCCTAAGCCCCGAATTGTTTTCCACACCCTAAATTTTCCCCCTACTGCCACTCTTTATATTCCTAAATTTAGGAGTTGGTGAAATTTTGAGTATGAATGCAGGCATTCTTCCCAGTAAATTTTCAGAAAGGCCAGTTTAGGAGCATAGCTTTCATAGTTAGGAGCATAAATCCTTTAAATATTGGGCCCTAAATATTTAGATACATATCATAGTTTGTCTTTTATAGGATAGTAATATTGAATTGTGAAAATTTAATGCTACTGGTTCTTGAAACTGTTGGAGAAAAAAAGCTCTGAACTATTCGGCAAGCAGGAGGTGTACATGACCAAAGGATAAAGAAAGGTCAAAAATTGAGCCTGCCAAAGTTAGGACTTTAAAGTACTAATGCTGGATCCAATAAAATGGTCAGTGGTAGGTCACAGGATCCCCTGGACTCCCTTTGTTCACCCTTTATATAGCCCCTGTGATGAGGGCAGCCCAGCAAAGGAGTTCTAATCATGGCTGCTTCCTAATCTTCTGAATTTTGGGGTATCTTTTCAAAACTGTTGTTTGGGGGCTCTTTATTTGAAGCTAGCTACTGAAACCCACCAACTGCAGATTTTTTAGCAGGATGCAGTTAATGGCAAGAAATCACTGAGGAAAGACAGAAAGACATTAAAGTGGACTGAAACTTTAGACTAGGAACATTTTTAGAAAATTCCCTTGTTAGTTAAAACAACAAAAAAAGATCTACATTTTTTATTGTGTTTGATGTTCAGTTTAGGAGATATGAGCACTTAAAGTCTTCAAAGTGCCGTCTTAGTCTATTCCACCATTGTAAATGTAAATAAATCTGCTGCTTTGCCTTTCATTGGAACCACAGGAAAACACCAGATCGATAGAGATCACATGCATATAATGGCAGAATATTTATGCAAAAGAAAATAGGAAGCGTTGTTACTATGAACAAGTGATAGCGACAAAAAAAGTATATATTGACAAGACAACCCTAAGAATAAGGCAAAAAGAGGAAAGAACAAAGTCAAAAATGAGGGAGATCATAATTGTTCTGATGACTTTTGACTGCCAGTCGGAATATGAAGGTCTATTGTCAGCAAATCCTTAGAAGCTAGAATACGTGATTAATCCACTAGTTCTGAAAACCGTAAATAGATACCGCTTTCGGGCTGAATTCTTCAGCTCTAAGTGCATCTGTTATGGGGATGGGTCCCACTGCTTGCTCCAGGAAAACAGCTGCATAAAAGGCATAGGAAGTCCACATGAATAGGAGCCCTGTATAAGACGGAACACACAGCTACTGTCTCAGCAAGCCACTCGTCCCGGTAAATATAAATGGTATGTTTATGCTGCATTAGTCTTGTCTAATCTCTCCACATTACTATAATTATTAACTACTAGTCCTAAAATCCATAGAGTTATCATTATTGTTATTATTATGAAACTCATTCCCATTTCTGTGTGTCATAAAGATAAACCAAACCTCATTTCAATTAGTTTCGGCAGGAGGGAAAGACCTTTAAACAGACATTTAATTTCTGGAGGAAAAAAATTGGGAAGTTCTTCATGGAAATGTTATGGCATTTTGAAACAGATTAATAGTGTAGTCTGAACACATCCACCCTGCAGCTAAATGACAGGGGTACTCTGAGCAGAAGACAGGTTAAATGAGCTAATCCGGTGGTACCAGTGGCTTGGCAATAATCAAGGACTATTCACCAGTGTGGGGTTTTAGCTGTATCGCTATCTTTTAGCTCATAGATTTTATACTTTATTTAATAAGTGATGGGGCCAATTTATGAAAGCATGTTAAAAATGTATATTAGTGCTTGTTTTATTATGTGTTAATGCAGGCTGTTTAACGTGGCACTTAATAAAGGGTGTTAAATCTTTACTAACACCATCTTAATGTGGTTTTCCAAAAGCCAGTAAAGTGCACACCTTAGACGGGGCAATTTCTCCAGATGGGTTCATTTTGCACATACCATGACAATCATGAACCTCACTTCTAAGCCAGGGTATGTGGAGCAGTGAGAATGCATTAGTGTTTCTGCCATCTGTATCATACAGGGGTTACTGACTGTAGTATTGCCAGCCCAATCTCGAACCTCTCACACATACTCTCCATAAAGGAATCTGCAGCCCAGAGTAAACTCCCTTAGCAAGAGCAATTCCTGCACGAGCACCCTATTTCCTTGGGAAGAATGTAATACCCTGATGGAGATCCTCTAGAAATTTTAAGGGGATTCAAGGCACAATGTCCTCTTCTCTCCCAAGAGCTCTGCCATTCTCCCTCATCCTTGAACCCTGCACTACCTTTCCAACCTGAAGGGGTTAGTGTCAATTGATGCCTTGGATCCAATGGAGCAAGAGTAAATGCTCATACTTTCTTTCACTACTTCAGATGGAGTGGACAGAGAGGAGGCCAAAGAGAATAGGAGGGTCTGGTGGGATCTGGAAGCTCTAAGCCCTCTGAAAAAACTCCTAGGGAGTGGTAGAGGCCTATGGGGACTTGGAAGTCTTTGATGATCTGGAGTCTTACAGGTCATAAATTTTATTAAACTGAGGTCTGCATGAGTTTTCACATCAATGCCTGAGTTTCCATGACTATCTTATTGACCCCAGATAGGAATTTTGTAGATTCTGGACCATTGTGACTTCTGCTGCACACTTGCTCCCAAATTTCACATAATGAACTTGGAAAATTAAAATGAAAAAGGGTTCAGAAAAAAACTTATGCACCCCAAAACTGAACTAGAAAAAAATCTGAAAAATCTTATTGGCTCAACATATGCATTATGGGAAGATAATGTACTCTACGTCAATGGTTCTCAAAACTCAAACCTGTCCTCTGGGATCCTTTGTGCATATTGAAGGATAAGGTGGTATACAAAACTGTCTAAATAAATAAATAAATAGCCAACATGAAGGTGTGCATCGTCATTACAGAATAGCAACCAGCTAAAGTACATGCATATGGGCTCATCCGTACGCGTAAGTCACTGGAAATATGGTATTTCCAAATTTTGATGGTGCATGACTTTCCACAGCTCCCTATAAAATTACCTCCCAAGTGTCTTGCATGAGTATTCTTTTTGCAGGGATCAACAATCCCCAACACAAGTGTTACATGATGGCGTGCAGACAAACTCCAAACAACACCCAACTCACTATGCAATACTGGTACTGTATTTTCAAAATATGCACATCAATGGTGTTGACCTCATGGTGCATCATCACAGCTGGCTCAGCGTTTTTGAAAATCCTCATGGCCCTGAGTGAGCCTGTGCAGGGCAGGCTGGTGGCAGAGGGAAACATCACAGACGCAGGATTGAGTTGGCAAGATTTCCTCAGAAGAGTGCCATGCCAGCATCTTTTAAAGAGGTGTTATTCTTTTATTGGCACTTTACCATTAAATAGCCATCATTTTATAACAAGATGCCTATGTAGAAATCCAAAAAGGGGACTTTTTCAAGCCTAATTTATAAAAGCACAGAAAAAATATTATAACCCAAAAACCCAAGATATGATCACAAAAGCAATAAATTTCTTGATATACCTTACAAAAATTTCTCATGGGCCATTAACTCTCACTCATATTTCATCATTGGTCCCAAAAAGAGAGTTGTTTTGTGCAATTCAAGGTTCATATGCTATTTCTTTTTCAATACTTTTAAAGGCATATATTTAAAAAAGGACATCCAAATGGAATCTGGGACATCCAAACAAGAATGTCCCTAAAAACGGCAAGCATGTCCAAGTTTAGGCACAAGTCCACAAATGTGGACATGCCCGATATTGATGCCTGCAAAAACATCTATATAGATGTGCTCAGTATAGTATTTAATACTGGGGACATCTAAGAGACATGCAGCGATGGTACAAACCAAATCAAGTTTCTCAACTACACACAACATATCATCGTGATTGTGGAGAGTACTGAGGATGGTGAACTGCCAACTTCTCCACACATTCCAGAGGTTTTAATGCCGAAACAAGCACTCTTCTGATGCCTATTCGTGCCTGGAGCAGATCTAAATTTGGATGCAAGTGCAGATGTCCCTGAGAGTTCTAAGACTGATTGGGGATGTCTATGCCTAGCTCTACCCTAGACACCCTTCCACCACACCTTCTGCCTATATGGACGTCCCCACAGCGAAGATTGTAAAATGGCTCTGCAGATGTCCCTGAGAGTTCTAAGATTGATTGGGGATGTCTATGCCTAGCTCTACCCTAGACATCCTTCCACCACACTTTCTGCCTATATGGACGTCCCCACAGCGAAGATTGTAAAATGGCTCCGCAGATGTCTCTGTGATTTGGATGTCCACATGAACGTTTTCAGATGTCCAAATCACATATGAACAATTTAAAATGACCCCCTTAGTATAAAAAAATTAAAGCACATATCTTCAGTATGATTTGATGTATTGATTATATTGAAGATAAGTGCTTTATTTTTAGTACTAAAAGCCTTGAGAAAGATATAGCATATGAGCCTTGAATTGCACAAAAAAATTCTCTTTTTGGGACCAGTGATGAAATATAAGTGAGAGGTGAAATGGCATTTTAGAAAAGACACCAAGTCAAATCGGGGACATCTAGGGCTGAACATTTTATTTATTTATTTTATTTATTTATTACAATTTCTTATATACCGCACTATTCAACATCAGCGCGGTTTACATTAAAACAAAAGGACCAGAACAACAGGCTGTTCAGTTTTACAGAGAACAGGTGTACAAACTTGGATAACATGGGTGAACTATTTACATAAAATATCTACAAGTAGGCATGATGACAAAGCTCTAGAGGTAACATGTGGTTGCTTTCTTTGGTGGGGTTATCTAGGCTTTATTGCTGACTGGGTAGTACTTGAGGAACAGGTGATATTTGTGACATGCCGAACATGCCGAAAAAAGCCCGTCTCCACCCGATTTCAAGAACATAGAATTCGCCAATGTGAAAATCAATGCCGGTGACCACATAGACGTCCTTCTTAGGTAAGTGTGGAGTGGGAACATTCATCGCAGAAGCGGACATCCAGCGGTGTAGCAAAACATAGACTTCAGTCCTCATTTCCTGTCTGTGTTTGGTCTCTATTTGTACAATAAGGGAGCTATAAGTGCACCTTCTCCACATCCTACGGATGTTTGCCTGACAAAGCAAGCACTTTTCCTGTGCCTGGAGCAGCTATGACCTTGGATGTGGCTGGGGATGTCCAGGACATTTCTGAGATCAGTCAAGGATGTCCAAATTCCTGGGAATACCCCAGCCATGCCTACACCACACCCCTGTTCTGATTCGGACATCCTCATGGGATATCCGCAGAACTGGCTTCTAAGATGGCTCTGGGGACGTCTCTGTGCTTTGGATGTCTTTATGTCCATTTTCAGATGTCCAGAGCATGACTAGGACTTCTAAAATAACCCCCTTTATGTCTATACCCTCTGAGGCCGATTCTCTATTGGTCATCCAGCCCCTTTATGTCTATACCCTCTGAGGCTAAATCTGTATTGGCCATCCAGCCCCTGTATGGTCAATCAGAATCAGGGCGTACAGAGGTAGACCCGATTCTGATCCCACGGGCATGTCTAGCCCCCATGGAATCAGAATCAGGTCTACTGGTCTGGCCGTGCAGGCTGTGCCCTGATTCTGATCGGCCGCATATCCTGCCAATCCCTATCTGGCACAACCAGGCTCCTGAATGGAGCTGCATTGCCATGGCATCCCATCACCATGGTACCACAGTTCTATTCAGGAATCGCCATCCCCAGCCGCCTGAGAAAACATACTTTCCCCGCAGCCCGATGCCCAATGATCTGTCTAAGATATCAATGTGTTTACTTATAGCAGATATCCAAATATGGAACTATGTACTTCCTAGTATTTTCTTTCCAACCAATAACAAAATCTATTCTCTTTATCAACAAGCTAATTGGTGAAATGCTGTATATAGCAAGATTACTGACATGAGGTTGGGTGGGAGCTGGGGTGGGAAGGAAGGGATCTAACACCTGGGAAGTGCTGTGACATCAAAGAGCCTGAAGGTTAGAGGAGAGAAAGAAAAATAGCAGCAGAAAAAAATATTCCAGTTCTGCTATCTAACCTCATATACAGTAAAGCTCAACAGGAATCACGTTGAGAATGCCCAGCCCCTTGCTAAGCTTTGCAAGATGCTGAAGCAATATAAGAAAAACTAGATTTAATTGTATAGTTATTTTCACTTTTTATGGGTGTATATCACTATTACTGTACATCCACAGAGAATATTTTGACATATAGGACTTGTTTTAATAAACTAGCTCAATGTGCATCTTTAATTTTAAGCCCAAGACATCAATAAGGATTTCATGAAAAGCATTTTCAAAATATCATTGTGCCCAAGCCTAGCTTCATTTTAATTTCCTGCTCTGCCAGCCCCTGCTATCATTTCACCAACAGCTGCAAGATGCCATCAGAGAGTTTATATAGGATATTTGCTCTCCTCGGCTGACCTTATTTTAGGTGAAAAAAAAAGACAAAAGAAACTATAATACAGAAAAAATATACTTAGTTGGTTTAAACATATTTTTAGCATACATTTTTCATTGCTGTAAAATTGAGGCGAATCAATGGCGGGGTGGCAGCCGCTCCACTGAAACAGCTCCCACCCATATGCAACATTGCCTGGACCATGGGGCCAAAGACATATACACAGTTTGGAAACCAGATTTTCATTATTTCAGTTTTCATGACTGAATTATGATGAAACATTCCTTTAACTGTTGACACAGAAGCTAAGGACAGACAGTCGTTTGGGGAATACATTTCCTGCTTGCACATGGGCACTGGGCGGACGATATGCATGCCCATCTGTTGAGGAGTAATGATGCCCGCTCGTAGACAGGCATGGTATGAAAGGGGTGCTAGCCTATCAGAAGTGACCCTGGGTAGTCTCCATAACCCTTACATTGGCAACCTAAAAGCCCCTCCTCTGGGTTGACACTGGGGTCACGTTCCATGATACATGTGACACCTGCTTATATTTCCATGCCAGCAAAAGAATGCTTCAGCGGCTGAGGAGAGCAGGACACAGATATTTTGGCCACTGGTGACTGTCACAAACAGACTGAGCTTTACCAGGCAATAGGGAAACCACTTGGTATGTCCAGACATGTTCAATTTAAAATCCCTTTTTGTTTACCAGAGACATTTTGGATATTTGTGTGACAAAGCAAAGAAAAAAGGCACATGAAGTAAATCATCTCTTTCTAAATAAGCTCTTTGCCATACAATTTGTAACACAGAGTAGCTGCCAACTTATCAAGCTCCAGAAGGGCCATTTGAGGCCAGTCCTGGATTTCTGACAAGCCTTCCTGATGCATTATGGGACCAGCAGCACTGATGTCAAGGGGTGAAATCAAGGACTACAAATACTATACTACTTTGGAGATATCAGTTGAAAACGAGGACTGCCCTAAAATGTCCCTACAGGAGCTAGGAAACTTGACAGCTAGGGGCTTGGGCATCTCTATGGGAAACTGGGTAAAAAAGAAAGTAAAGAAATAAGACAAATAAATAGAGCCATGTTCAGTACAGTTCACCATTTCAAAAGAGGGAGCCAGGTGCCAATTTTCCTTCACTTCTGCCACTGCATTGATTTTTTTTATTTATTTTTATACAGCGCTCTTCAAAAGGATTTCACTCCAAGTGGCATATGGCATCACAGCAAAACACTGAAATATAGAAAACACAATATAAATAACCTGGTGGGACTGATGTGATATCAATAATCCAGAGTTGCCAAGTTACCCAGTTCCAGGAGTGAGATTTTTTTTGCCACTTCTGGTTTTAAAGTTGCATTGCAATGCAGTATGGTATTTGTAATCCCCGATTTTACCCATTGGAAATCAGTGCTGCAGGTCCCATAATGCATCAGAATGAGCTTTTCAGAAATCCGGGACTGGCTTATAATCTCACTCCTAGAAATGAGTAACTTGGCAACTCTGATAATAATTTGAAATGAGGGCTGCCAACTTATCCAGATCAAGCCAGAGAGGCTGATCCATTTCTTGTTTTGCCCTATTGTATGCATGAAGAGGCGCAGAGCTGCCAAGTTGCTCAGTTCCAGGAGGAAGATTTTGAGCCAGTCCTGGATTTCTGACAGCTCCATCCCATTGCATAATGGACCTGCAGCTCTGGATGCTGTCTTACTTTTCTTAGGGAACTCAGAACAAGTCCATGTATGCAATGTGGAAAATCCAGAACCAAATGAAGGTATTCAGGTTAACATAAGTGAGATGGTAGCCCCAAGAAAAAGGTTTCAGATAGGGTTGCCAACTGGCTCCAGATGTGCCCAACAGGCTTGCTCCAGTCCTGGGTTTACCCCATTGCATGCAGTTACTTGTAGTTTTCCTTTTCTTATGGAGTGCAATGGAAAAATCAGAACTACATATCCCTGCATGCAATGAGGTAAACCCAGGACTGGATCGAACCTGTCGGTTGCATCTGGAGCCAGTTGGCAACCCTAGCTTCCAAAGAAACCTCTCTCTCTCTTCAATATATGAAAAACATGGTTGCCAAGTTTCCCAGTTCCAGGAGGGAGACTTTTTAGCCATCCCTGGTTTAAAATGTACTTCCCAGAGCAATGTAGAATTTGTAGCCCTGAATTCTTCCCATTGAAATCAGCATTGCAGGTCCCATAATGCATCAGATTAGAATTGTTAGAAATCCAGGACTGGCCTTAAATCTCCCTGCTGAAATTGGGTAACCTTGTAGCTCTAGATAAGAACTTGTCAGTAGGACCGACTCCAGAGTTGGCACAAGGTGTTGGCAAACCTTAAGCTTTAAGACCCTTGGCTGTCAGAATCTACTGTTTAGCTTTAAATGCCCTGCTCTTTGCTGTTCCTCCCCCCTCAGAAGCTGCCACCATAGGCAGTCACCTATTTTGCCTAATGATTGAGTCAGCCCTGCTTGTCAGCCTTTCATTATGATGTGAAATCAGATGAATACTCACTGTCCTGATGGGCTTCTGTCCTGAGAGAATGGGGCACTCTGATGGCAGCTAAACCTTGCCTGGGACTACTTAAGGAAAAACAAAGAAAGCAAATAGAAGAGAGAGGCACTGGGGGTAAGAGATGGAGGCATGGATAATGAGATAAGACACGGAAGAAGGAGAAAGAAAAGGATAAAATGGGGAAAGAATGAGAAGTGGAAAGCAAACTAACAAAAACATAAAAAGAAAACAAAAGGAAAAAGAATAAAGTGAGAGAAAAAAATGGAGATGTGCTGGAAGAGACAACTAAAAGAAGAAGGTATTGGTGACTAAAGAAGATAAAGAAATGAGAACAAAAGAGAACATAGAAAGAAACTGAAAAAAATTAGTCTAATGAAAAGGAGGGAAAAACATGCTGGGAGAGAAGAAGAAAAGGATAAACAGATATATATTCAGTGGTGGCAGCAAGCATATATTTTTGTAAATGCCTGCTATGTAGTTATACATTTAGAAGGTAATTTCATAAAGGATTTTTTGTATGTATACGCCGGTATATGTGTGTAAAAGGCCTTTTATAAAATTGCTTCAGACATAAAAGTTTGTGTGATGTAATTAGGCATGTACTTACTTATTTATTTACTCTGGAATTCACTTCCAAAGAGCCTTCGTAATATAACTGATCTAGCCCTCATTTTGTTCCCATCCCAAAACTCATCTCTTTACTGAACACTTTGGACACAATTTTAACCCATCTTATACTCAACCATCTGACACAGACCCAACATAAGTAGTCTCTCCCCTCTTCCACTAAGCTGAATTACGATCTCAACCATTAATTGTATATGTTATTTTGTTAGAATCATGTAAATTTTTTGATTGAATGTTTCAGCACCTGTTATTTGATTAATTGTTCAATGTAGCTGTAAACCGCTCTGATTACAAGACATTGCGGTATAAAAAAAAACCTCACAAATAAAATAAACATTTGACAGTTTTTATAGTTCACTTTTCCTTAAAACAAAGTGGTGTACAGATAAGCATAATAACTTTATATATTAGCTAGAATCTCAACAGAGAAGCACATGAGGTACAAAATAAATAAAACAAAAAACAAACATTTTACATGATACATTTGAACTTAAACATTAAGGTCCGATTTTCAAAAGGCATTTACACGGTTCACAGCTTAATAAACCATGTAAATGCCTTAAATGGGGATATACAACGACATTTACATGGTTAATGCCTTCTAACTCCTCTAAATGCCCCGATGCTATCCAGTTAGCATCCTGGTGTGTTGAGGGCGTTCCAGGGTAGAGTTAAGGCAGAGACTGTCACTAACCGGGCAACGGCGATATTGCATGCTGCCCGGTTAGCGACCTGTGCCTAAAAATAGGCAAGGAAAACCCTCACATCTTTAAGGCACTAGGGCTAACCGGGCAGCATCCAAAATCGTTTCTGCCCCATTAGGCAGTTGGACGTAGAGCCCCACTAAATGTCAAGGTGCCAATTCCACCCATCAGAGCTCCCCGCACATACAGCATAGATGTGTGGGGAGCTCTATATGGGGGCAGGAGGGGGCTGGCCGAGGGAGGAGCGAGACCAGGCTGGAGGCATGACCCTTACCCTGGACATACAGGGCTGATTCCAGGGTTGGCTCTGTACATCTGGGGTTGGCCATTTGGACGGGGGACTTATTCCACCTCAGAGGTGGAATAAATCCCCCTAGACAGCAGCCAATGCTCGCTCCAGGCAGGGAAAAGGAGGTAAGGGGGAGCAGGAGGTTCCCCGCAGCCTGACCCTGGCCACAGCAGGCCCGGTCAGGGGTTGGGCAGTGGGGAAAGGATCATTTCAGGTCTGCCGGGGATCGTGGCTCCTGTATGGAGCCACAGTTCCATGGCAACGGGACACCATGACTCCATACAGGAGCCAGGCTGGGCTGGCCAGGTAAGTGGCTGGATATCTGAGGGCCCAGAATCGGGACATGGCCGGCCTGTCCAGGCTGGGTGCACTGGATTCTGATCCCGTGGAGGACATGTAGCCCTCCGGGATCAGAATCGGATGCAATTCTAGCCCGTCCAGATTCTGGACGTCCGGATGGGCCAGATCTGAATTGACCTCATGATGTCTAAATTATGTTCTATTAGGTGATTCATTAAAACAGGGATCTTATTTCTGGCTGAGCATGGATTGATAAGAATGCCCTTTAGGCTGTAAGTGCTGTGGTATGCATTAGCGTCATCTGTTGGTAGTCCTGTAGCTGAATTTCTATCAGCGGACACTGACTTGTTTCTCATTCTGTGAAAGGGGTTTCTCATTCCCTGATGGCCAAAACCATGTAGAATAGGAATTTAAGCTGTGTATGTGATTAATGCTTGCCACGTCTATTCTTCTGTATGTGGTGTGGTTGCAGATAGGTATCTAGCCTTGTTCAGTCACTGACTTGGAATATTTGTCTTTGTTTAATTATTGTGGTATAAGGTAGTAGAAAGGTTGAGGGTAACTGCTTACCTTTAGGTGCAGGAGGAGTTGATAATACCTCCTGAACCTGTTGGAGCGGATTTAGATAGTGGCTGTATTCAACTGGTGTCAATAGTGTAGAATCTGATTTTAGTGGAGCAGTTATAAAATTTCTTGCTCTCATGGCCATTCTAAGGGCCACGCCTAAGGGCCCTTTGGCTTGGTCCTTAGGCTGAGATCTGCCTGCCGTTGGTCTACCTAAGGTGTAGGAGATTTAAGTGTCCTGCTCTTCCTGCTCTGATGATGCAGAGCTAGTGGGCGGAGCTTCCCATGGTGTTTCTGACTGTGATTGCAGGTATGGGAGGTGGAAAGGAACCACCATGTAGAAAAAGGATTTAGGCATCATTGTGGATAATATGTTGAAACCCTCTTCTCAGTGTGCAGCAGCAGCCAAGAGAGCAGATAGAATGCTAGGAATCATAAGGAAAGGAACGAAGAATAAAACAAAGGATATTATAAGGCCTCTGTATCGTTCCATGGTGCAACCGCACCTTGAATATCGTGTGCAGTTTTGGTCACCATATCTTAAAAAGGATATAGCAGAATTAGAAAAGGCACAGAGAAGAGCTTCCAAAATGGTAAAGAGGATGGAATGATACCCCTATGAGGAAAGGCTTAAAATGTTAGGACTCTTCAACTTGGAAAAGAGATGGCTGAGGAGAGATATGATAAAGGTCTATAAATTAATGAATGGAGCGGAGCGGGTAAATGTAGATTGATTGTTTGCTCCAGGATAGTGGACTTGATGGACCTTGGTCTGAGCCAGTATGGCATTTCTTATGTTCGTATGTTCTAAAGGGACAGCCGCTGCTGTCCTGATGTTCCACGGTATGCCTGGGGATCCACGTTTGATGGTGGCTGCAATCTCTTCTGCCCAATTGCTGCTGAAGGAGTCTCCTGCTCTTCCTGCTCTGATGATGCAGAGCTAGTGGGCGGAGTTTCCCACAGCATTGCCAGCTGCGTTTGTGGTGATACAGAATACTGGCACCTTTTTCATTGGCTGCTAAAATTGGCCCGTGCTCCTCATTTATTAATGAAAAGGCCCTGCATATGAGTACTGGCACCTTTTTTTCTAGGAAAAATGCACTGGGTAAAAATATATGTGCTGTTCACAATACTCATACCTTTCCTGGCTGCAAATTCGAGACAAGAAGAGGCACAGAAAAACTATACAGTATATGGGGATTTCATTGTGAAAGTTTAACATATTTATGATGGGTCTGATATTCAAAGAGATTTACATGTTTTGCAGACCAAGACAAGGCCGGCAGCACCCGATTCTACACCCGGGAACAAGATGCTTCCGCAGGTGCAGGATCGGGCCCTTGGAGACAGCTCAGCTGGCCTAGCATCGCCGTGGGGACATCCTCGCCACAGCATCACATGTTCTGCGCCCCCCCGAGACCTCGAATCCCCACTACCTGAGCCCGATGGGGGCTGCCAGTGCCCCAATCGGGTGGCGGGAACCCACGCGCCACTCCACCGCTGGCCCCAGTGTCCTGGCCTGCCGATCCAGGGTGTCGGCCGCCTCTTATTCCATCTCTGAGGTGGAATAAACAGGTTGTCCCCCCAGTGACCTCCTGATGTACAGGGCAGTGAGTAGAATCGGCCCTGTAAGTCCGGGGATCAGTCCGGCCCACGCTCCTCCCACTCTCTGCCCCTGTCACACCTCTGTCCCCTGCAGCACACACAGCGGCTCTGGGCATGTAGCGGGGAAGGAGGCAGAATACCGGCAGGGCGGATAGCAGGACTGCATGTCCCAGCAGGACATGTAGCCCCACTATTTGCCTCATAGAATCAGGGCCATATCCTCCACAGTAATCCAGACAAGTATGAGGCTGTATGAGGGCCTATAGGGTGGCATTGCCGGTCTCTTTCTAGGGTTCCGGGAGCTACTTGACTCTCCTCCCCCCTTTTTTTCCTTTTGCTCTTGTCCTTTTAAAATGTTGGGAGCAAAGGTTCAGTTGTACAAGCTCACTGATTCCTGGGGTGTACGCCCTCTTGTTCTCTTTTTGTTTCTGTTCTGGATTAGAAAATGTTTTGCTTCAAGCATGAAATCTGATTATGCCTTGGCCTATTCTGTCCTTATGGTCTGTGTTAGTCTTAGGTTAAGCCTGTACTGACTGGTAGAAAAAAAAAGAGTTATAAAAAATAAAAATGCCCCCATGGGGATAATTTTGCAAACAATTTTCCATCTGTACAGCATGTTTTACATGGTGCAAATGGCTATTATAATATTATGGAAGGAGGTATAGATGCATATAAAATATGCACAGCGATTCCTCCCAGGGGTGTAGCCTGGGTACAGTTGCAATGTACACACTTCATATAATACACCCATCCCAGCTTGGAGCAGGTCTAAATTTGTGTGTGTAAAGTGGTGCAGTAGAGGAGCTATTTTATAAAGTCACATACACACACATCTATGTTGCCTTTATAAAACAGGCATAAAATAGGTGCTTTTCTGGAAATGTTTATAGGCACTATATTATGAAATTACAATACCCCCCCCCCCCCCAAACATCTGTATCTACCTAAACTGGATTTATTTCTGGATAAACCATTTTTTGCTGTTATTTACTATGGGGTCTATTCCGAGCCCCAAATAGTGGGGCTGTACGCCCTTCCTGGGCGTACATCCCTGCTATACATCCTCCTTGCCATTCCTATGCAAGACTCCCTGTATGAACAGTGAAGTTGTATGGGGAGCCTTAGATGGGGGTGGGAGGGAGCAGGCGGGAGGCGGAGCGAGAGCATTGTGTGGGCGGGTCATCATCCAAAACATACAAGGCCAATTCTGAGATCGGGCCTGTACGTCTGGGATAGGCCGGTTAGACGGGGGACTTATTCCATCTCAGAGGTGGAATAAGTCCTCCTGGACATGTGGTAGTGGCAGCAGCCAGTGGAGACAAAACATGGAGGCGTGCAGGGGGAGCCCCACAGCCAGACCTGGCCATGGGAGGCCAGATAGGGGTCTGGCTGTGGGGAAAGGACAGTCTCGGCAGCGGCCGGCAATCGTGGCTCCTGAATATGGCCGCGGTGCCATGGCATCGCAGCTCCATTCAGGGCCTGTCAGGGTAGACGTGGATGTGTCTGGACGTGCGGCCTGTCAGAATTGGGGCCCTGCCTGCATGTACAAGCCAGTAGACCCTATTCTGATCCCACAGGGGCTAGACGCCCCTATTCTGAGGGGACGTACACAGGCTGGATGTCCAATAGTGAACAGGCCTCCACATTACTAGTGAAACACCATAGTCAAAGTCTTTGCTAAATGCCAGTTGTGGTGTTTAAATTTAATATGTCTGCTCAGTGCCACTATCCAGATAGTGAGTGGTGCTGAATACATGTACAGATTGGTGAGTATCGCCGCTATACAGGTAGCAGAGATATACAGTCCGCTATGCATAGAGCTATCCAGATAAATTCAGGACAGACAGTGTCAGGGAGGTTTGTAATAATTTTAAATAGCACTACCTGTATAGTGCTACTCAAAATGAACATATAGGGCACTTATCCACACAGCGGCTGATGCTGTTCAGATAAGTGGTTTTGAATATTGATTTGTATGAGTTCAAAGCCCCACTGCCTGTCAGCGTAAACCTGTGCAAGACGCTTCAAGTCCCTGTGCCTCAGGTTCTCCTACTGTACTGAGATACAAATAATGGCAACATGGTTTTCTTTCTCTGCTGTATATATCATCTGCCAAAACTCCTAACTACTTCCACTGCTCTATTAGAGTTTAGAGAGAAGCTCAGGGCCTGAGTCTTTTGAATCTGCCTTTAGCTGATTTGTTGTGTTGCTTGGACTCTGATGGGTTTTCTTTTGTGATTTTAGAATTGTTTTATGTTAGCTGCATCTTGCACTGATCACTTTGGTACTGAGCACATTACAAATTCTTTAAATCAAAGAATTAAGTAAAATATATGGTTCACGTACAAGTGTGCACGATCTCGTCGGCATGTGTGCTTCCACGGGTATATTTGGCGGCACAGTTTTATAAGAGCCCTTGTCCACATGTAAAACATGCTTTACACAGAGAAGAGGTTGTCTTAAATGACCACCCACGTGTTTGCTTTGATATGATATACGCAGAGGTGTTCCTGGGGGGTGGGATGGGCATGGATCTTCACATATACACACGTATTCCTACAAGTATAAAAATGCATAAAGTTATTCTTGCACTCAGTGCTGGTGTAAATTTGTGAGGGAGCTTTCTGATAGGTTATTTTATAAAGTGACATAGGAACCCAGGTTGCCTTTATTAAATTTTATGCAATATAAGCACATATGTGCCTTCCTTGCCCAGGTGCCTCTGTATAAACTGACCCTCCCTCGGACAAGCATGCCCTGCCTCAGTTCAGAAGAGAAAGAGCAAAAGATGTGTTAGTTCCAAGAAGGAGGTAATTTCATAAACTCTTTTTACATGTCAAGTGCTAATTAATGGGTGTAAATGGCCACTTCTAAGATTAGGTCATGCCTAAAAGTATGCGGGGTGCAAGGAGGCGCATCTTTGAAGTCTAGGTATGCTTGCGGAAAGAGTTTGGGTGGAACATGAACAGAGTCGTGATTTACGAGCGCATTTGAGACATACTTTGCATGCTAACTCCCGAGGAGGAGTAAATCTCCACTCCTCCAATGAAGCATCATTTCTGCAGGATATTTATTCTGCTTTTTTAGGGCCCGATCATCCAAAGCATTTACATGGGTTACAGAGCTGAATATCCCAGAGTAACGCCTCTATATGCCGCAATACTAACAACTTAGCATCGGGGCGTGTTGGGGCATTCTGGAGTGGAGCAGAGGCAACGCCAATCACAAACTGGTCAGTGGCATTGAGCCGCTGCCCGATTTGCAATCTGCGGTGAAAGCCAGGTGCAGGAAACCCTGGTCTAACTTTCACCGTGTATCTCTCACCAGGCTGCAGCTCAATATTGCCGCTGCCCGGTTAGCAATCAAGCTCTGCGGTGACCCCAGATATTCTATGCCGAGGCCGGATATGACCCCGGCATTGAATATCCACGTTTAATGTTCAGTGCCGGCAACTAGCTGCTGTTATTGCGCTCGCCATTGATGCTGAATATCAGACCCTTAGTATTTAGCTCATGCTTTTCCAGTAAGTGTTCAAAGAGGGTTACTATCAGATTCATCAAGTATTTCCCTGTCCCCAGAGGGTTTTCAAGCTGCGGGGCCAGTAGCGCATATTTAGACTGTGGATTTAGCAAAGAGGCTTGCAACAACTTCATTGCAAATCCACAGCATCCACTTACCAGCATGTGGGTGCACTTAACAACACCCAGTGAGGTAACGTAAAGTGCATTTGCGCTAACTGCAATATTCACAGTTATCATGCGTCCAAAACACCCGCAGTGCACCAATGCCCACCCAGTCGTCCCCCCCAATTGAGCACTACCTAGTTAGTGTGTTATTGTTAGCACAGGGTCCCCCATTAACTTTTAGCATGGCATGGCTAAATGGTTAGTGTTCCTAATTGTGTGCCTGAAGCAATGGATAAGTGTCTTTATAAATAGGTTATAAAATTACCCTCAAAATACATAAAGTTAATCCAATAAAAAAACACCTTTTATATTTTTTGTTTTTATTTGTTACCTTCATTCCCTGAATTTCAAGTAATTTAAGGCTCCCTGCCGCTCATATAGGAGTCATTTTGCTAATCCCTGTTTACTACTAAGACATTACCCATAACAATGACTCCTAAAGTAATGAAAAGTGTCATCCGCAAATACCAACGTGGCAAAGGGGAGAACAATGGAAAGCCAAGAACAAGGTAAATTATGTAAAAACACTTGTCTTTCTGGAGGAATTTTAATGCACAGTAATCTCCATCTTCACCCATTGCTACGGACCCTGTTGTGTTGATTGTTATAGAAACCTATTTTTTCTGATGCTTCAATCCCAACCCAGCATCCTAGCTACCTAATTTTAATGTGCTTCTCTCTTTGTCACTGCCCTCTCCAGAGATCTTTGATCTTCACTCCCAGTCCTCAAGAGCCTCCAACAGATCAGGTTTCAGGATATTCCTAATGAATATGCACAAGAGAGATTTACATTCTCACTACCTTCACTGTATGCAAATCTCCATCACGCATATTCATTAGGGATATCCTGAAAACCTCGGCCATTGGCAGGCCTCAAGAACTGGGAGTAAAGAGCAAGGTCATAGAGAATCACATCTCTCTGTCAACCTGTTTCCCTGGTGCTATTTATGAATGTTCTGGAAATGGGAACAATGAGTAAAGCAATCAGATCTTCAGATGACACCAAATTATTCAACGTTCCTAAATTACAAGCAGACTGTGAGAAATCGCAAGAGAACCTTGCAAGACTTGGAGACTGAGCGTCCAAATGGCAAATGAAATTTAATGTGGGCAAGTGCTAAGTAATGCACATAGGGAAAAATAATCCAAACTAAGGGGCAATGAAAGCCAACACAGGTCCCAGGACAGAGAACCTTTCTGGGTCCTCTTACCACCAGCTTCCTACCAGACCTAGGCTTCAAAGAATGAAACAGCACATCTACAGGCCTGTCAGAGGAGATGGGAGGTAACCGGTCTAGAGCATGCACAGGTGCTACAAGACAGGCCAAAGCCGGGGCCTTTCAGAGACTAATGGGTCCCTGAGGTCATACTGCCGCTGCTAACCCTTCCTCTCGTCATGCCTCTCCAAACTACAGCTGCGGGATTCTAAGTTCTGCATTAAGAGTCACCACTCAGGAAAGAGATTCTGGGCAACACTGTGGACAATACATTGAAATCCTTTGCTCCGTGTCTGGTGGCAGCCAAAAAAGCAAGCAGATATTTAGGAATTATTAGGAAAGGAATAGAGAATAAAACAGAAAATTTCATAATGCTTCTGCATCACTCCATGGTGCAACTGCATCTTGAGTGTTGTGTGCAATTTTCATAGCAGCATCTCAAAAGAGATATAGCAGAATTAGAAAAGATACAAAGAAGGTGACTGATGTTGAGTGGACGAGGTAAATGCCAATCAGTTGTTCACAAAGACTAGAGGACGCACCATGAAGTTACTAAATGATACTTTTAAAACAATTCAGAGGAAATGTTTGTTCACTTACAGGCCAATGCAGAAAGGGGCTCATATGCAAATTAGCCACACGTTAAACTTGGCGCAAATGGCAACGTTAAACAGCATTACCTTATATGGAAGTCTGACCCTGTCTGCGTAGAGCCAGGCGCCACCATTTTTCAAGATGGTAGCGCAGGAGCGAGAGTGCCTGGGAAGCGCTACCGCTCCTTTGTGAAAGTACTGGGAGGGGAGTGGAGGAGTTCGAGGCTGTAGGCCACCTGGGTTTCTTTTAATTGAGTGGATGGTGGGGGGAAATCGGGGCCGCTGGGCCACCAGGATTTTTTTTTAGTTGGGGAGGTGTGGGGATCTGGACTGCTGGGCCACCAGAGATTTGATTTCTGTCGGGAACACCGGCCCCCAACAGTATTTTGATGGAATTGTGGGCTTGACACTACCCCTCAGATGATTCATGCATCAGGGAAAGCCCCTGACACCGGCAAAATACTGTCAGGGCCATGATAAAACATTTAAGCCAAGACTGAGCATCGGGATTCTGGCGCTAAGGCTGGTTACAAAATCCTCTATGTGTTTCTCGGCATCAGACGCAGACAATATCAGCATGCCATTTTATTACAGCAGCTCATTTGCCTATAATTTAAATACTCGGCATTAATTGTGCGCTCGTTTTTCTTTTGCTGTTTACGCGCGCGTCCATCTCTTTGGCTGTGGCGGTAATTGAACCTAAAAGTGCCGTTATCTGTGCTTAAAGGCCGCGCTAGTTTTCTGCATCAGCCCGTTAATGCACAATTAGGTGCTGGAATTTATCACCGGAGGCTGTGGTAAAAGCTGTTAGTGTATCTGGGTTTAATAAAGGTTTAGATAAGTTCCGGGAGGAAATCCGCATAAATCGTTACTAAAGTAGACTTGGGGAAATTCACACCTTATCTCTGGGATGAATTGCATGGAATCTAGCCGCTGCCGGAAACAGGATACTGGGCTTGATGGACCTACGGTCTGGCCCCAGTATGGCAATTCTTATGTTCTTGTAACTCTATTACATCTACAGATATGTTAATACTGAAAACCCTTCCCAGAGTGTTTTATGACACTGCTACTATAGTCTGCCCTTTAAATATTGACACACAAGGAAAAGACCCGTTATGGTGCACCAAGCTAGAGCAGCAGCTGAAATCTGGATCGCAAGCTCCCCCAGGGCACTGCTGAGCTAGTCAGGGTGTAATATGAAGATTAGCCACCCTGGGATCTAAACTGAGAAAGCCCCGAGGAGGCGTCACTGCATAGACCATGCAAACCACATTTCTGATGAGAATAGAGCCCTGGGTGTGCTTCCAGTTTCCAAGATGTCAGTATTTACTGCAAGCATTAACTTGTGATAACTCAAGATGAGACAGACACATATAACTCTTGATAACAGACACATATAACTCTTGATAACTCAAAATGAGACAGACACATATAACTCTTGATAACAGACACATATAACTCTTGATAACTCAAAATGAGACAGACACATATAATTACGAAGATTCACACAAGGTTGTTTGTGTAATACGTTTATTGTTCATTGTAAATAGTTAATTGACACAGTTTCATGTAACGTTGCCTGTAAATAGTTATAACTGCTGTTCCATGTAAAATTGTTGAATTGTTCCCTGTAAACCGCCCTTGATCTCTGGAAGGGGCGGTATAGAAGAAAAGCATAAATAAATAAATAAGCATTGCTACTGCACCCCAACGCAGAGTTTGACATGCAGTCACTTCAGCCAGTCGCTGCTGAAATCAGTGTTAAGAAACTGTCTCTCTAGCAAAAGCGGAGATTAAAGGAACAAAATGGCAGCCAGGATACATTTCAACACTGCTGAAGTGCCGGTCCAGGCTTTTATGTAACAGCCAGAGCCATTGACTCTCAGTAAGCCTTTTGGTTACTCAGGTCCTCCTGAATCACGATATTAAAGAAAGAAAGAGGCAAAGGAATCATCTGAAGATAGATGGCGGTTATTAGAGCCGGCACTTCCAGTGTTGAGAAGAGCCTTGTTTATGCTTCTTCAATGGGTCTAATGAAAAGTGTTGAAAAGTTGTCTAACCAGGTCCCGTAGATTTTGACAACTAGTGGATCCAAGTGACAAGTGTCATTGCTGCCACGTGAATTTTAAACTAAATTGTGTGGAAAGTCAGATCTGCAGTCATAAAACAGGATTGGAATATGCAGGCTTGCTAGAAAGTTTGGCCTTCAGAGAGCACCTTCCGCGATATTCTCTTTGTTATGTCAAGATTGTGAGCTCTCCTTAGGACTGAATTATACAGGACTACAATTTCCAGGGCCACTTTTACCTATGGTCAAAAGGGGCAACTGCCTTGGGTCCCTGCACAACCAGACCCAGCTGCCCTGCTGCCCATAGGTAAAGATAGCCCTGTTCCTACCTGCTGTGCCCTCAGGCCACTTGCAAGAGAAGTGAGCGCACTTTACTGAACAGATTGATGACGTTCTGCTTCCGGTGTGCTCACTAAAGCGCCGCTCACTTCTCTTGCAAATGGCCTGAGGGAACAGAAGAAAGGAACAGGGCCTCTGACTGTATTGTTCCAGGGGGAAGGGGGGCCCATTCTCAAAGATTTTCCCATGGCCCTATAAGGGGTTGAAGCAGGCCTGATAATCCCCATGCACTCTTGAGTTTATTTTCATACTATCCTCCGATAAGTAACAAAATGCTATTCCGTCCCTTTCAGTAAGTCCATTTCCCTGTTAGTTCCTTACTGAGCTTAAAATAAGGTGGGTGGAAGGAAATGAATTTAGAAACAGCATATTACAATGTTATATACACAAGCGCGCAAGCTGTACTCTATCCCGTTTAGACTATTACTATTTTCATTTAGCCTAGGTATTCGTTTTTTACAGTTCAATAAATATTTTTCCAAGCTCCACTTGCCAAACAAAAGAGTTTAGCCTCAGTGTTGCTCCTCTGACAAATATCCTTATGGTGTTGCACATGTGATTCATTGATAAACAAATTAAAATTCAGCTCCAGCCCAGAGCTCAGCTGGCCCATTTCATCTTGCTGTATGGGTTTGTAAAGGTCTGGGTGTCTGTCATCCTCCCCTAACCTTGTCTTTGTCAAAGGGATACAAAGGGCTGCGTGCTCGGGGCCTTACGATACTGATTAGTGTGAGTGACAAACTGGAGCAGCAAGTCCACTCAGCCCTTCATAATAAATCTATCAAAGAGTAATAGAATTCCATCAATCCTGCATCATCCCCGAGGGTTGCTATGCTGGGATGGAAATCGTGTTCCGCTGGGATTGTACAACTGTTATTATTCAATTACGGTCTTTTCTTCCTAGTTAAAGACCATGATATCATTATCACTTAATGAATACATATAATTGGATCTGGACTCTATGTTTGGCTGATGAATACCACTCGCTATTCATTCAGTCGCAGCTCATCTTCTGACCATTTATTATAGACTTTGGCTGAAGACCGTGATGACAAAGGGAATTTGGAATTAGCTGCAATTTTATGCAATGCAGTTAGACAGTAACACAAAATAAAATGTTCCTTCCTAAATCAATTGAGACCATGTTATATTAGGAACTTTTACTTTGCTTAATATTTCTTTAATATTTAAAGGCGTCGAGATACGTGGTTGTATTTATCCATCTGTCTCCTGCGTTTTCTGTCAGTAGGAATTTCATAGCTTCTAAGAGCCAAAAGTACAAAAAGCAAGCTAGCTTACGATTCTTTTTTAATACAGCCTTCGGTGCATTCACTAGTCTCACCAAAAACCCGCATTGTCTTTAAATGCCTCCTAGCTGCACTCTAAAACTTTGCCAGCAACTAAAACTAAATGTTATCATTTTTAAAAATATATTTGAATTTGCTAAAGGAAAAAGTATCTTCAATAGGATATATTTATTGCGGCTACCCTCAAGACCATCATTAAGTTTCATCAAACAATGTGCCCCCAAAGGAAACTGACCCTCCTATTCATATTGTTAAGAGTAAATGTAGCATGCCTCTTCGGGATCACTGGTGAACAGGCCACCTCATTAATCCTAGTTAGTAGGTGCTGCTGGGCATGCGGAGCGGTCACATCCAGATGCTACCCTGAGAGTCTCTCTAGGCAGTTAGAGAATCACAGAGTTTCCACCTCAAGCCTTCCATACATCACTTCAAATTAAATTTACATTAAGTGCCACTCCATCAGAGCTGAGAGGATCTGACATCTTCAGAAAATGCAGATGATGATCCATTAAATCCTATTACGCACACACATTCACATTTTACTTAAGCTCGGGCATACCAAAGCGTAGGTTTATGTTAAAAATTAAAGACTCTTTTGCGAGAACAAAAGACTTGATGAACTGTTGACGCTGAGAGAGTTTAATACGGGAGCATGATATTCTGTCGAGGTGCGCCGACTTCTTTTTCCAGAATATTTCGCTGGCATTCCAGGAATACTAAGAAGTTTAGATTTAGCATGTCACTTAGAGCTGCTAAATGTTCTGTCATAGATAAGGACACATTCTTTTATTGTATCGACTGTCATTTAGAGCAAATTGAAAAGTGTGACACAACAGCACATTTCCCCCATTTGCAGAATCAGGCATGGGAGGATCATATGCATTTCACATATGAAGTGTCGTGGGTATGTGTGTGTGTGTGTGTGAGTGAGGGAGGATGTGTGTCAGGAGCAGTGTGCATGTGTGTGCCTGTGTGTGTTGGCAGATGAGTGCATGTTTGTATGTGTCGTGGAGAGCATCAGGGACTCTGTGTGTGTGTGTGTGTGTGTGTGATGTGGAGTATCAGGGGTGCATACATGTGTTTCTCATGAGGAGTGTAGGAGGCTGTGTGCATGTGTGTGTGTAGGTGTGTTTGTGCGTGTGTGTGTGTATGTCTCTCTCTCTCTGTCTCTCTCATGACCCCCTCCCAGGCATCCTCCAGTCTCTCTCTCTCTCTCCCTCATACCTCTCCCTCACCAGCTTCACCCACTTTTTCTCTCTGTCATGACCTCCCACCTAGGCTTCACCAAATGTCTCTCTATCAGAATCCTCTTCTAGACTTCACCCAGTCTCTTTCTCTCTCTTTCATGAGCCCCACCCTAAGCTTCCCCAGTCTTTCTGTCTCCCTCTCTCACATAACCCTCCCCTGCCTTCACCCAGTCTCTCTCTCTCTCTCATAACCCCCCCTTCAGGTAGTCATTCTTTCACCTATCAATTCTAGAGCTGGCTGTAGATCCTCAAAAAAATGCAGTATTTCACCCTTCCTTCATCATAATTGGCCCTCTGTATCACTGAGTCGTGCAGTAGAGGAAGTTCAAGTTGATCTTGCAGTTTCAAGTCTCGTGAGACTTGAAACCAGGAGATCAGTCCAAACCTACTCCAGCCAATTACAGTGGGGAAAGCATGAAATGCCATGTATGTCAGGAACTACAGCTAAACGAGAGGCTTGCATGTGCAAACATGCACATGGACAAACAAAATGTGCTCATTTCCTTGAACCCATGACAATAGATGCTACAGCTAAGTAAAATGTGCCTAAAAAAGAAAAACAATAAGACGCGTATGATCTCTTTTCCCAACAGAGAAAATATTTGCATAAGAAAGAAGAAACTAAGGCTGCATCACTCAGGTGCAGCATATACAGGGCTTCTATTCTTACATGTTTATTGTCCAGCTAATTCGTTTTTTCTGAGATTACAAAAAAAAAACAGGGTTAATTAGTGTTTTCCTGCCACAGGTACTATTGATGGGCACCTTTTCCAGTAAAATTAAAATGAGGGTCATTTTAAAAGATTTGTACATCTGAAGACATGCCCGTGGACATCAAGATCACAGGGACATTTCCATAGCCATTCTGCAAATGACGTTCACGGACGTCTTTGGTGCAGGGACATCCAAGTAAGCAAGGGGGTGTGGTGGGGACGTGTCTGGGGAGGAGCAATGTCAGAGACGTCTACAGGCACATCCCTGTTTATACCTGCTCCGGGCATGAATAAGCATCAGGAAGGTGCTTATTTTTGCCTTAAAACATCCAGAGACTGTAGAGAAGATGGAAAATTAAGTGACTAGCCTTAGCTCACAAAGCCCACACTGGGATTTGAACCTAGCCACCCTGATCTTAAGTCACTGCTCTAACCATTATGCTATTGGCTACAAAATACTAGCCTGGGGATGTCTATATACACATCTGATAGACGTCCATGTTTCCGAAATCATGCCTGAACTTGCACATATCTGCTTTTATTTCAGACTTTCTCGCTTTGACATCCCAGATTGCACTTGAATGTCGCATTGTGAAATGTGCTTTCAAATGTCCATTGTGTCACTTAGAAGTCGATAATGCAGAAAAGACACACAAACCGAGCGGAGGATACAAGAGGGTGAAAAAGTAGCTGGACAAATGGTGTTTTCTCCATTTTTACCAATAAATACCAATTTTAACTTTTTTGTATTGGGGGTATTTTATTGGTGTTTATCAGTTAAAACCTAAAATCAAAAGCCCTACGCATATGTTATATTTCCATAGACCTTAATCATTTACTTGATCATTATTGAATCTTCTCAACTTTCATAGAATTGATGGAGGGGATATTCAAAGTGATTGCCACAGTTAGCAGACCTGCTCACCGCGTTCATCGCGCTGACCGGGATATTCAGCAGCACTAACATGGTTAATGATGCTGAATATCCCTGGGTACTGCCGCTGAATGCACTGATGCTAGGGGTGGAGCAGAAGCAGATTCTGGGGGCGGAGCTGGGGGCGGAGCAGAGGAAGATTCTGGGGGCGGAGCAGAGGCGGCACCCGGCAATAATTGGGCAACAGCGATATTCAGCAGTTGCCCAGTTATCGCTAAGCAGTGAAAGTTAGGCACCTGAAAGAGTGGCCTAACTTTTGCTGCCAAAGCTAACCAGGCAGTGGTTGAATATCGCTCTCCAGCCAACCCGCATATTCAATGCTGGTGGTTGGATATGGCCCGGCATTGAATATCTGGGTGCTAAATTCAGCAGCGACAGCTAGCTGCTTTATAATGGCTAGTCGCTGCTGCTCAATATCGGGCTTGACATTTTTAAATCCAGGCATTTTGACTAAACCCCATACTGTAATGTGGGTATGAGCTATATTACTAGCGTGGGCTTCGTGCACTCCTCCATGCTAACTAGTTACGCGACCCCCAGCGGCAAAATGATGCGAACCCGCCTTGTGCAAGATTGTAAATAGTTACCCCCTGTTATCCAAGTTTAAACACCCTGTTCATTGTAAACACAAAGTACCCAAGGAAATGTGTAGTTCTATGTTCACTGTAAACCGCACTGGTATTGAATAGCGCGGTATAGAAGAGACTGGAAATAAATAAGTAAATGTGGGGGGATGGGCTGGATACATACATCCCCCTGCATTTGCCATTCTGCACCATGGTAAAATGGTGGCATGAGCACTGAGGTGGCATTAGTTGCATCCGTGGTACTTGTACTGAGCACAGGTAGCGCAGGCACCCGAGCTAGAGGTGCCATGATGGGAATATCACATCCCACCCAGTCAAGTCAGAAAAGAAGCAGGACTCACACCACACTGTGGATAGGGGCAAAAGCTTTATTCGGGTATCCAGTGAGGTGCAAACCATGCACGTGTTTTGGCATAAGCCTTCCTCAAGGGCTTGAGACCTCATATAACAAAGAAATGATAAATACACATGTAAATCAAAAACATGTCAATATCAGACCAGGGCTGTGCCCAGAGAAGATATATTAAAACATAACATAAAAAATGAACATAAGTATAAAGCCAATAATAACAATAATAACTAAATGAACATAAGAGGTAAAATAATAAATATTAAAATGACAAATATCATATCAAATTAAAATGAAATAAAAAACATATATAGTTATATAAAGATCAAATTAAAATCATGTGGCAATAATGGATAAAATGAGGACTAAAAATGCAGGAGTGAAAAAATGAGCTTATAACTGCACTATAAAAGGCCATACAAACATGCAACATATACCTATCCAAAGGAAAAAAATCATAACTCTAAATACATAAATATATGTGGACTCACCTACAAGAAGGATACTCTAATAGGCAATTCTGCCAATAGTATAGCTAAAAAGGTCAACACTATAAATGATAAAATGATGACAACAATGAATATGTAAAAGAAACACATCAGAAGGAGTCAATATGGAGTCTACCAAATTGGAAACAGACATCATGGAGAACCAATATCACAATGAGAATCGTGAATAAGAGACTATGATGTCCAACTAGCGCAAGTGAGGACAAGAGCATCTAAAGTAAACCCTACCTCAAAAACGCATGTATAAATTTAAGGTCCATTATGAGGGGAACAAGATAGTTCAAAAATATCTATGGAGATCGATTAGAGCGAGAGAGGGGAGCCCGTGAAGTTGCCTGTAAAGTTGAGCTAATTGATGGGACTAAAATATGCCCAAATAGATTTTTTGGTATGTCCTAAGTGGAGTACTAATGGCTAAAAAATAATATTAACCCAACTGTGGGGATGAAGTTAAACGTGCTAGATTCATGAGAGGCCAATCAGACATCCAAGATATAGCATCATTCAGTCCGAAGAAACACTGATGATGCATGTAAATATAACCACCAGGAGAGACCTGTATCCTAGCAATTGTATACTGCCGGGCCAACCGTAGCGATACATATAGTTCTAGTGTAAGCCCATAAAAAATTAAATTAAAAAATTGTGGTACACCAGTTCCAGTGAGAACTCGTATATAAAGATAGTGGATTAAAAAACTGCAGTGCACCAAAGGCTGACCACAGCACTGCTAACCATATGATGGTTAATTCCCAAAACATTCCAATATACGTAAATGTCATGAATATAATTACTCAAACTAACCTTCAAGCGTCTGTCCGATAGTGTTCTTCATGGTTACAAACTGTGAAGCCAAACTCATTCGCACCCATTTTAAACCGAGGCAAATGACATCATAGATGCCGGTAACCAAAGAGAAGCAGCAGTAGCTCCCGCCGGCAAAAAAACAAACTTAAAAATGAAGCAAATAAAAAAATACATGATAAAAACAAGTTCTTGATGAATCCAATATGTAGAAATGGAGCGCGTACTCCATGCGGCGAACCAATCAAAAAACACTGTGGCTCCCATTGAGAAGAAAGAATGGAGCGAAATAAGAGCATGCAGACTATGGCTGGATTTAGAAAAAAGGGATAATGTTTTCTCAGTGTAAACTATGTTATAAAAAAAAAGCATTAAAAGCCATGCTAAAACATATTAGAAAAAAAAGAGCCGTTAAAAAACATTAGCAGGGTGACACTAAAAGATCCACTTTAGCGCTATAAAAAGGAGCATAATATTGGAGCCCAGTGTCTAAACAAATGTAAAGGACAAAAACAATGCTATATAAGGCTTATGTCGAAACATGTGTAGGGTTTGTACCTCGCCGGATACCTGAATAAAGCTTTTGCCCCTCTCCATGGTGTGGTGTGAGTCCTGCTTCTTTTCCTGACTTCCTGGACACTGCAGGTCGGTGTGCTCTTTGTTGTTCTCCATCCCACCCAACCTCCATCCTGACGTACGCTGCGCAGGTTGCACTGGATTCCCCAGGTGGCGCACGTTAATAATCATGCCCCTTATTTGCTATGTTTGTGCAGCTTGTAGAAAAAAATCAAATTAAAGCTTTAGTTTTAGGAATTAGTTAGAGGTTACGCATACAAATAAGTCATCCCAAAACCAAATTAAGCTATTCATTAATATACCTAGATGGGTTTCCTATGCTGGATTTTTTATTCAGCATTCCAGAGTTATGAACGTGGCGTATAACTGCTCTTTTATTTATTTCTATGCATTTTCTTTGTTAGCTCAAGTTAAAAAAGTAAAAGCTTTTGGGGTTTTTTTGCTACCTTCATTCCCTGAATTTCAAGTAATTTAAGGCTCCCTGCCAAACATACCAGAGTTGCTGCCCACAACAACGGCTCATAAAGTAATGAAAGGTGTCATCGCTTCCACAAGTGACAACATAGCCCAGAAGAGATTAGGGAGAGCAATGGAAAGTCAAGAGGAAGGTAAATTATGTAAAAAAAAAAAAAACACTTGTCTTTCTGGAAGTGTTTTAATACACAATAAATGAAGATTTTGAAACCATCTGCAACAGTCTACTGCTACGGACTCGTGTGCATCAGGTTCTGATGTACTGTTTCTTATAGAAACCTATTTTTTGTGATTTCAGCCTCAATCCTAACTCAGTGTCCTTCCTAAATTACTGATTTAAAATGGAGGCACTAAGAGGGTAATTTTATAACAGGGTACCTAAAAAAAGTGGGCTAGAAGGTGCCTATTTTGCATCTATTTATAAAGAAAAATCGGCACCTCTTTGCATAAATCCTGCATTACAGGCACGGCATTATACCTACTCAGTTGCATGTATAAATGACTTTCTCTGTGTTATTGAGTTATTCATGCCAATTAAGGCATTTTATCAGCTACATGGATATTTATGTATTTGTTTTTCTTTTTATACCGCCTTTCTACCATTCAAAGCGGTTAACATATAACCAGAAATTTAAACAGGGCCTGCATATGCACACTGTTGTACACTGAAACCAACCATAAGGCTAACTTATAACAAACTTATATACATTGCACTGATGATTACATTCGACAGAACTATATACATTTATATTGAATGGGTCAGGAGCAAGCTGATTGTGTGATTAGGTAATTGGTTGTTCCAGGTCGCAGCTGAGATTCGAGAGGTATGGTGGTGTTGAAGTGGTCTTCAGTTTCTTCCAGAAATCCGTTAGGCCCAAGCATCCTCTTAGCTCTGGGGGTAGGGAATTCCAAATGGTGGGGGCAAAGAGTGAGTGCCCGATTACATGTGGATTGTTTGCTCCTGGCCTTTTGGGTTGGGATGTTGAGGCGGTTCGGTGAACCATGCCTACGGAGCCTGTCATTCTTAGGCCTCAATAAAAGGGGCTATAGGCAGGTTCCAGAACTGTTGTGTATGATTTTGAATATTGTGATGAGTGCTTTACATCTATTCTTGCGTGTATAGGAAGCCAGTGGAGGTACTTCAGTATGGGGGTGATGTGTGCCTGTTGAGGAACTCTATGGATTATTCTCGTAGCAGTATTCAAGGCCATTTGGAGAGGATGTAGGGCTTGTTTGGGAAGGCCATGGTATATGGTGTTACAATAATCCAGAATGGGTGTGTTTATCACCTGGCATACTGTCCGGAATAGGTCTGGATTTAGTAGGGGGCAGAGATTCTTTAGTACTCTTAACTTATGTATACAGAGATCAACGTTCTCTTTATTTGTGCCTGGAAATTTAACTTCTGATCCAATATAATGCCCAGATATTTAACTTCGGTTTTCATCTTGATGATGCAGTCTTCAAGTCTCAACAATTGTGGTGGTGAAAAAGATGGATCTGTGACTACATGGAGGGCCTCCATTTTTTCTTGATTGATAAAAGGTTGTGTTGTTGAAGCCACTGTCTCATGTCTGAGAAGCATTTGTATATATTGGAGAGGTTCGGTTTGCAGTGTTGAATGGGGTGTAGAACATGATATCATCAGCATATATCTGGTAGTGTATATTGTGTTCTTTGAATATTGTACATAGGTGTTGGAGGAATATGTTGAATAGGAGGGCTGAGAGGCTTGAACCTTGAGGTACTCCTTGTCGTTGGCTAAATAGGCGTGAATTCTTATTTCCAATTCTCACTTGCTGGCTGCTGCCATCAAGATAGGAGCAGAACCAGTTTATTGTAGTATCTCTAAGACCAATGTCGTAGAGCCTTTGTAGGACTTGGTGATGGGGAGGGAATTGAAAACTGATGTGATGTCTAGAAATATGAGGAGGAAGACTTGAGTGGTAGGTTGGGTGCAAGTAAGAACTGTATTAAACAGTGATGTAAGAAGGGTCTCCATGCTGTGGTCTAGTCTAAAGCTGTGCTGGTGAAGGTCTAGGGGGAATGATTATTGATGTACTGCACTGTTTTTTCTATTATTTTTGAAATAAAAGGGATAGTTGAGATTGGCCTATATGAGCTCAGAGCAGTACAATCGAGGTTCGTGCTCTTCAGGAGCAGTCTGACTGAGCTGTGTTTCAGAAGTACAGGCATGTACCCTTGAGATGATGATGTATGGACAATACTCTGTAGGTAGAAACTGAGCTGAGTTCTGGCAATCTTAATCCAGGACACTGGGCAGCGGTCAAGTGCTGATGTGGTTGTGTTAAGGTTCCTTATCATGTTTTCAATATTTTCCAGAGATGGAAAATCAAATTTTGTCCATGTGCACAGGGGTGTGTTTTGAAGGATCAGGGTGGTTAGAAGGTGGTCTCTAGTAGGGGCAGGCTTATGTTTGAAGCAGATGTACTTTGCCATTTCTTGGGGCATATTCTTTCCTGTGGGGTCTGTTCACTCAGACCCCTTAGAAGAGCCTTTGCAATGGAGAAGAGTTCCCTTGGCTTATTTATCGAGTACATGATGGTGTTGTTGTAGTATTCTCTTTTGCATCTTAAGGTTTCCTCACAGTATATTCTGTGTTTCTCCATATAGGCAGCTTTAGTGAGCAGGTCTTTGGAATGTCACCATTTACTTTCTAAATGCTTTAGGTAGCTCTTTTGCTTTTGTAGCACCATTGAGAACCATGGGACAATGTTGCAATGCTTTATCTTTATCTTTATTCGTACATTTGATAAATGGGTAAATTTCTTTTTGGTGAGGCGAGGGCAGCCATGGCCATGATTTCATTCCACTCTTTGATCTTTGCTTCTAGATTTCTTCAGGCTGCACAAATTTAAGTTGTGGAACCACAGTCTTAAGGAAGGTTTCATTGTGTATATTGTCAAAATCTGCCATTCATTGGTGAAGTACCGCAATCCATTGTCCAGTGAGGTTTGCGGGGGATGGAGAAGTGTATGGTTGCATGGTCAGACCAGGGTACTAGAAGGATTATGGGGGTAAGATTGGGTGCTGTGGAGATGTCATCAGGAATAAATATCAGCTCAAGCATGTTCTGTTTACTATGGGTTGGGTTGGTAACAATTTGGGTGTAATGGAGGGCTTCCATGGGAGGAGCTGTAAGATTTAGGTATCCAAGTTAAATAAGGGGCCAATGGATTGCTGGGAGCATGCTGCTTTCAGTAATGTAGATAGTTCTGTTGCATTTCCATGTGGCGCTCTGTATGTTAGGTATATTGAAAACGAATCGGTCAATACTATTAGAATATCAATGTTATCTGTGGAACTTGTGTCAGAGGTGTTGAGATCTAGATTGGCTCTAGTTACTATGCAGACACCCCTACCTCTGCTAGTTGTCCTATTACAGTCATGGATTGTATATGAGGGGGGACACAGTTGGTTGAGGAGTACAGAGTCGGTCTCGGTGAACCATGTCTCTGTGATAAATAGGATGTCTAGCTCATGGTCCTGGATGAAGTCCATTAGTGTTGGGATTTTATCAAGCGAAGTGTGCATTGATGAGAGTGCATTTTATAGGTGTATTCAAGGTCCATAGATTGCTTGGCCTGTACATAAGATCCTTGTGTAAATTCATCTTAGCTAGCGTGCATTTTCTTTTGTGCTGTTGCATGTGTGCCTGAAGTGCTTGAGAAAAAGGTTGAGGGTGTCTGAGCTTGTGTATGATAGGGTTATGTGTGTCATGATCTGTGAGGATTGCAGCTGCTAGAAGGAGAGTTTGAGAAACCAGGGTGGTGTACCCTTTTCTTGTGCTTTCCATTCTGACCAGGGTGGTTTCGTCTTTGCAGGCCGGTGCGTTGTCGATGAGATTCTGTGGCAATGTGTTTCTGCTCTGGGGCTGTGTAGCGGTCCTTTGTTAGTCAGTGTTTGCTTTTGAGATGGAGATCATTGTGTTATGTTATTTGTTGGAATTTCCTACTGTGAGATGTACTTCCTGTGCTTCTGTGGCATTGCGGTTTGTTTTAGTCTCTTCTGCGCTGTATGTTTGCTAGTGTGTGTTCTTTTGACATTGTGCTGTAGTAATAGCACTTTTTGTAGCCTGGAGAGAGGTGCAGTTCTTCTGTATACTTCACTCCAGGCCATATTTAAGGGCTCTTTGGCATGGTCTTTAGACTTGGGCCTGCCTGGCGCAGGTGCACCTGAAGCCTTTTAAATTCTTTAGGAGTCGCTGGTGAGTGACATGAGCTTGAGGGCAGTGCAGAGAGCCGCTTGCGTCCAACAGAGAAGACCCTTACGTGCTTTTTAGTGTCCGATGAGGCCCACAATCGCATTGCTCCTCAGTCCCAAGGCCTCCCCTTCGGTATGTAGGGTCTGGCACGGAGCAGGTGAAGGGATCGTACACCTGAAGCACAAAAACATAAGAACAAAAGATATGCCATACTGGATCAGACCAAGGTCCATCAAGCCCAGTATCCTGTTTCCAACAGTGGCCAATCTAGGTCACAAGTACCTAGCAGTTTCCCCAAAAGACACAGGTTTCACAATGCTTGTATTGGGGCAAGCAGTGAATTTCTCGGGTCCCCTTAAATAATTGTTTATGGACCTTTCCTCCAGGAATTTGTCCAAACCTTTTTAAACCCAGCTCCATTAATAGCTTTTACTACATCCTCCAGTAAGAAATTCCAGAGTTTGATTACGCCATTGAATGAAAAATATTTTCTCTTAATAGTCTTAAATAGGTTACACTGTAGTTCATTGCATGTCCTCTAGTCTTTTTATATTTTGATGGCATAAACAATTGATCTGCATTACCCATTCCACTCCATTCATTAATTTATAGACCTCTATCATATCTCCCCTCAGCAGTCTCTTTTCAAGGTTGAAGAGCCCTAACCTTTTTAGCCTCTCCTCATAGGGGTATCCTTCCACCCCCTTTTTGGTGGCTGTTCTCTGTACCTTTTCTAATAACACTATATCTTTTTAAGATAAGGCGACTAGAATTGCACAAAATATTGAAGGTGCTGTCACACCATGGAACGATACAGAGGCATTATAATATTCTTTGTTTTATTCTCCATTCCTTTCCTTATGATTCCTAGCATTCTATTTTCTCTCTTGGCTGCTGCTGCACACTGGGTGGAGGGTTTTAACATGTTATCCACGATGACGCCTAAATCTTTTCCCTGGGTGGTGGTTCTTAATGTGAAACCTTGAATCATGTAACCATAGTTTGGGTTGTTCTTTCCTAGGTACATAACATTGCACTTGTCCACATTACATTTCATCTGGCATTTGAACATCTAGGGATATGTTTACTAAACCGTCTTAATGTCACCGGCGCTAGCTGCAGCGATAATGTGAAGAATGCCATATAAGGAGTGGGTGTTCCGGTCTTAAGGTAGCAATCGCGGGTTATCGCTTGATAAACTGCACCGTGTCCGTTATCGCGCGATAGAGGGAGCCACACATGTTACCGCACGTTAACCTTAACTTCGCATGCTGACCTGCAATCACAGCAATAGAAGTGTAGCACACTGGTTAATACAATGACTGCTGAAACAGGGGTCATGAGGTCGATCCCCCAGTGGGCTTAATGAATAAGGGTGACCAAGGAAATTCCTTTTCCTGCTCGTAACAGCCAACAATCTGTGCTTCCAGCTAAAAATACCCGCACCACAGTGCCATAAACTAATGCACCTTTTAGGGCACCCCAGAAGGCACATCCTAAACCACCACGTCAGCCAAGGTGGGTTATAATGTGCCCCAGAGGGTGTGTTGAAAGGTTGTCAACCCCCAAGGCACCATATTAGACGCCCCATAAGCTGGCTGAATCTAAGGTGTGGCTAAAGATGCCCAAGGATGTATAGGGCACTCAAGAAATGTTGGCCAAGGGCAGTAAGGTTCCCCAAGTTGAAAAGCAAGAAAGGTATGGACCAAACACAGATGTAACCCAACATTGCAAAGAGCACCAAGGAAAGGCAATGCACAGGTGATGGAAGGAAGTAGATCTGAGCTGATGGATCAGACAAATCTGCGTTCAGCCCATGTGGCAGTTTGAAAAATGGACAAACATATAGGGGCCAGCTGTAGTGATGCACAGGGTGATGGTAATGTACCATGCAACAATGACAGTGTGGGGCAGAGGATGGGAAGATGTGTCCAGCAGAGGAGATAGAGGTACAGCTGCAATGTAGAAACGTGTACCAGTGCAGGACATGGGGTAGGAGCTTGCACATCAGGGCAGGACGGCACACAGCTGCCAGACACCCATAGAAGGACAGAAGGATGGCTGGCAACTGTGATAAGGGTACAATGTGCTAACAGCACAGATCTGCACAGATATGACTGTTACAGGAATGAAAAGTAGCTGTGCAGGACAGGCATACAAATGAAAGAGAACAGAGAGGAATCAAACCTATGGCCATTAGCACAAATGCCAGTGCACAAACCGGTAGGCTACACCACCAATGTGAGATCAGTAGCAAAGGCTGCATACAAGAATACTGCAGGGCATCACACAAGAAGCCTGCTGGCTGCCAGGATAGGCAAACCTCCAACAGTAACCATGATGGAATGCATATGCAGATCTGGTGTGTACAGCTCAAATCACAGTCTGTAATTGGGACCAGAACCACATATAACTACATGCACACACACAATGAAATGTTATGCAGTGGATACAGCATGCAAAAGAGGAAAGAACCTAAACCCAAAGGGCGGCAGGGGATGCCCTGTGGAGCAGGGCAAAATATGGAACAGAACAGAAAAGGAGGACTTCCGGTGACGTCAGGGAGCATGGTGGCTGCTCTCTGAGGGAGCTCTGGGGCGCTGGTGAAATTTCGCTAAAATAAGAGCAACCCCTATCCTTTTTACAGAGCACACCGGTTGAACCTAATATCCCCGATATCGGAGAGGATGTCGGTGAAACAGTGGCTGTCTGAGTACCGCTCCTCATATGATGTGGAGGTGGGGAGGGAGGAGAAAGGCCATACCGACAACATGGCGGATGGTGCAATGGAGAGGCCTGACTCGGACGGGGACTCCGATGGGGGACCAGATTCGATGGAGAGCCTGAAAGAGTGGCTTATGGCCTTTAAAGAGGAGTGGAAGGCTGAGATGGGCTCCTTCAAGAAAGATTTGAGGGAGACGCTAGCCACGCTAACACAGGACGTGAAGGAGCTCGGGGCCCGAGTGGAGGCCTCGGAGGAGCGATTGGAGCACCAGGAGGAGATGGTGAATGATTTGCGGAGTGGTTGGGCGGAGCTGCGGCAAGCCCAGGAGGGGCTCAAAGCAAAAATGGAGGACCTCGAAGACCGATCGCGAAGGAGCAATGTGCGGGTGCGGGGCCTCCCGGAGGAGCAGCGCTTCCAGGATTGTGAGGCGACGCTGACGAGGTTGTTTACCGCCATTCTACAGGAGGCAGATCCAGAAGGGGAATGGGCAGGAAAACAGCTGCCCATGGAAAGGGCTCATCGGAGTCTGGGCCCCCCGAAAGAGAATAAGCCCCGGGATGTGATAGCGTGCATGAGCTCATACAAACTGAAGGAAAAGCTCCTCACCGCGGCACGGAAGCTCAGCCCGTATAAATGGGAAGGGGCAAAAATTGAGCTGTATCATGACCTCTCCGTGGGCACGTTGCAACGGAGGTGGGAGTTGAGAGGGGTCACATCGGTGCTGCGTAGAGAAGGATGGCGCTATAAATGGCTCTACCCATTTGGCCTGTTGGTGACTGTAAAGGGCAACACCCGTCGCATTCAGAGTGCTGAGGGAGCCTGGCAGACCCTGAGGGACTTGGGAGTGGAAAATATCCCGGAGGCACAACTGAGAAGCCCGCCTAAGGACCAGCGTCCCCCTGTGCGGAATGCCGGGACGAAGTGGCAGAGAGTCGGAAGCAAGAGCAAGAGCCGGAGGTTAACTAGGCTCTCTGGAGGCAAGGAGCGGGTGCTGGCGACGGAGGAAACTGGGGACTGAGCCACTTTGCACTTGGGGGGGGGGGGGGTTTCTCCTCAGGACATATGCTGACTCTCCCGGGGGCCTACCTTGCGGAGGCCAATGCCAGGTGGCATTGGTGCTTAACCTCACAGTCTTTAAGGTCATCAGGCCTGGGGACAGTTACAAGGAAAGATGGCTGAGAGAGAGGGGATGTTATGAAGCACCTGAAGTTGTTGCAGTTAGGCACTTAGAGTTTGTGAACTGTTTGTATTTCTACCCGCCCGAACATGACGGAGTAGTACCGGGGGGGAACCTCCAGGTTAATCTGCAATGATGTTAGATAAATCCCAGAGGACTGTGGTCCGAGTGTAACATTTTCAAAACCTCCATTTCCTTTCCAAGTGTCCTGTCACCCTGCAGCGGATAGAGCTTAACACTGATGGACCTGGCTTGGCCGGGAGGACGCTGGAGAGCTACTTTGGACTGGCATGGTGGTAATTTCCAGGTTTAATTGGGGACACTTATTGTCTATTGAGCAACTTCGGGATGAGGAGGAATGTTATTACTCTCCTTGTTTATCTGTTATATATGGAGGGTGGGGGGGCATGGGGGGCACGAGGGGGAGCTGCCTGCTGGGTGAATGCAGGGGGGCGGGGGGGAAGTGGATGGAGGGGAATGGAGGGAAGGGGTACCGGGAAGGGATGGAAGGTGGGCGGGATGTAGCAGCAGAGGGGGATATGTGGGGGGATCGGGGAAGGTAGCAGGGTTGGTAAGGGGCAAGGGGGGATTAGGGGGGAAGTGGAAGCGCCCGGGGAGTGCCACTGGGGGGTTCGGGAAACTCCGGAGGGAGTGGTAATGCAGGGGGGGAGCTGGGGAGGGTGGGGGAGGGGGGAGGAGGGAGTGTGGGGGGAGGGGGGAGGAGCGGGGGGGATGTAAGCAGCGGGGGTGTGCAGGTGATGGACGGGGAGGGTGGGGGGTGCCGGACAGGTTACTATGGGGAGGATAGGATCTCTTAATGCCAAAGGGCTTAATAACCCTCTGAAGCGGCAACAGCTGTACCGAGAGGCCACATGGCTGGACTGGGAAGTAGTGATGATACAGGAGACCCACTTGCGGAGGAAAAATGAGGGGTTACTGAGGAATGCACGTTACCCACAACAGTACTTTGGCAGCATGAGGGGTACGGCTGCGAGTAAGAAGCGGGGGGTGGCGATATTGATCCGTCGGGATAGTACTCTCAGGGTGGGTAGGGTGGAAAGGGATGAGGAGGGTCGGGTGCTAATTTTGGGCAGGGACTGGCAGGGCGAACAGGTCACTCTGGTTAATATCTATGCCCCGAATGAGCAACAGGTGCGTTTCTGGAGAGGGGTGCAATCTTTATTGGCCAGGCATGTACAAGGGAGGCTCATACTGGGGGGTGATTTTAATTTGGCTATACACCCCAGATGGGACCGCCAAGCGGTGGGGGGAGATGGGAAGAACACTGTTCGCAAGATCCTGAAGAGCATTATGGACTCCTACCAGCTGAGCGATGTATGGAGGCAATTGCATGAGGGGAGCAGGGAATACACTTTCTACTCTGCGCCCCATGCTAGCTATAGTCGGATCGACTATCTCCTGATGCCTGTTGGGTGGGGTCCTAGGATCCAGGAAGCGATGATAGGGAACATTACGTGGTCAGACCATGCACCTATATGGGTGAGTGTGGGGGGCCCTCGCGATGGGGGGGGAGTACGCTTCTGGAGGCTCAATGAGAGCTTATTAAGGAGAGCAGAGGTAGTGCAGGATGTCAAGGGCTGCCTGAGGGAATATTGGGATCTAAACGACACGGGAGATGTGGGGGCGGTGGGATTGTGGGAGGGGATGAAGGCGGTAGTGAGGGGGAGGCTGGTGATGTGGTCCTCTCGATTTAAGAAGCAGAGGTTGGCAAGGGAGGAGGCCTTGCAAATAGAGATTAAGCAGATGGCTGAGAGATACCAAGGCCGGGGGAACAAGCGGGACCTTCAGCGCCTCAATCAGCTGAGGATGGAGCTGAACAAATTACAGGTGGAGGAGATTGGGTTTCAGATGACGAGGTTGAAGCAGTGTTACTACGAATGGGGGGATAGAGCAGGGAAATTGTTAGCTAATAAATTACGGAAGCGGGAGGCCCAGACTACTATAGTGGGGTTGGTGGGGGATAATGGGGAGCTGCTGAGGTCGGAGAAGCAAATTGGGGAGCGTTTCTGCCAATTCTATCGGGATTTATATAAGAAACCGGAGGGTGAGATATTGGGGGCAAGAGAGGATTATTTAAAGGGTATCGAGCTGCAGTGCCTGGGGGAAGGGGAGGTTCAGGACTTGGAGGCGGATATTACCAAGGAGGAGGTGGCGCTGGCCTTGCGAGCGCTGCCGGCTGGAAAGGCCCCGGGTTTGGATGGCCTGACGGGGGCCTTTTATAAAGTTTTTCATGAGGAACTCTTGGATAGGTTGGTCCGGGTGGCGAATGGGGTGCAACAGGAAAGTGGGCACCTTTCGGCAGAGATGCTTACTGCGGGGATAACAGTGCTGCCCAAGGGGGGCAGGGATCCGCTACAGTGCGGGTCTTATAGGCCTATCTCCCTAATCAATGTAGATGTTAAAATTATCGCCAAAGTGTTGGCCAATAGGTTGGCTCCCAAGATGCCAGGGTTGATAGGGCTAGACCAAACCGGCTTTATAATGGGGTGGCAAGCCTCGGATAATATTAAGAGGGTGCTGGAAGCAGTCTGGGGGGCGCATGAGCAAGGGACAGAGGCCATGCTGCTATCCATTGACGCCGAGAAGGCGTTCGATAGGGTAGATTGGGGCTTTCTATTTCAAACTATGCAGCAGATGGGCATAGGTCCCAAATTCATGAGGTGGGTACAAGCGTTGTATAGGGGCCCTAAAGCAAGGGTTAAAATTAACGGGTGGTACACTGCGGCCCTGGAGCTGGAAAGGGGGACCCGTCAGGGCTGCCCAATGTCTCCTCTCCTTTTTGCTATAGCTATTGAACCTTTGGCATGTGCGATCAGAGGACATGGGGGGGTGAAGGGGCTGCAGAAGGGGAGTGGCCATCATAAAATATCTCTATTTGCAGACGATGTCCTCTTGGTGGTGACGCAGCCTGAAGAGTCCCTACCTGAGATCCTCAGGCAACTAGGAAGGTATGGGGCGGTATCGGGGTTCAAGATGAACCCGGACAAGACAGAGGCCCTGAACCTTAATATGTCCCCGGCAAGGCTGATAAGGTTGCAGCGGGACTACCCATTTCGGTGGAAAGAGAGGGCCATCCGATATCTGGGGGTCAACATCACTCCCCAGCCCAGTGAGATGTATGAGGCTAACTATAGTAAGCTATGGAAGGAGATAGAGCAGGATTTGCAGTGGTGGGTGGGTTATGAAGTCTCCTGGTTGGGTAGGATAGCCTCGGTAAAAATGAATATTCTCCCACGAGTGTTATATTACTTCCAGGCGTTGCCGGTGGCCATTCCAGGAACGCATATGCGGTGCCTACAGCGGCAGGTGAATCAATATATTTGGCGGCGGCGCCCGCCCAGGATAGCGCGGGAGGTGCTATATAGGAGGCGGGAAGAGGGGGGGTTGGGGGTGCCCAATATGCAGGCCTATTACTGGGCCGCTCAAGCTCGCCATGTGATGGATTGGCGGGGTGGGGTGGAGGGGAAGACCTATGTGGAGCTGGAGAAGGCCAGTGGGGGGGGGCGGTCCCTAGCAGGGCTCCCATGGATGGGGAGGGGGGAAAGGGGGGCGGGGGTGCAGGCCAACCCATACGTGCGCCATGTGTTAGGGGAATGGGACAAGATTCGGAGGGGAGCAGGGGAGGGTGGGGGAAAGTGCTTCTCGCTGATGCGGGAAATATGCCATACGGCGGAATTTTGCCCAGGGAGAGACGGGGGGCTATCAGAGGTGGGCGAATGGGGGGTTGAAGTGCTTCTATCAGTTTATCGATGGGGGTGAGTGGGTCCCATTTGCGACATTGCAAGAGTTGTATGGACTGCGAGATGGGGACCGTTTCTATTATGGGCAAGTGATATCCTTCCTCCGGAGGAAACTAGGGAAGGAGGGGCTGACACGAGATTATACCCCGTTAGAGGTGGTTTGGTATGGGAAGAGGGCATCCCCGGGGCTCATTTCGGTGTTGTATAGGGCTATCCAGGGGCCCTCGGGGAGGAAGCACAGATATATGCGGGAGTGGGAGAGGGACTTGGGCATGGAACTAGAGGAGGGGCAATGGAAGAATGTGTTTGACTAGCTGAGGCTATTGCCATTGTCGATAGCTATCAGGGAGAATTGGTGTAAGGTGGTGATGCGGTGGTATTATACGCCTGCTCGTCTGCATAAGATGTTCCCCAGGGTGTCCAAGATGTGCTGGCGGGAATACGGGGAGGTGGGCACGTTCTTCCATATTTGGTGGACGTGTCCGCTGATACAGCAATTTTGGGGGGCGATCAGGGATTGGATAAGGGAGGTGGTGGGGCGAGCAGTGCCACTAGACCCTAGTGGGTTTTTAATGGGGTGGTGGAGTGAAGGGGGGCCTACCCAAGACAAGCGGCAAGTCATGGCGTGCCTGAGTGCGGCCCGCTGTGAGCTGGCCTACTGCTGGCGGCAGAGGGACGCACCACAGGTGGGGCAGTGTGTGGAGCGCCTGCGACAAGTGTATTTGATGGAAAAATTGACAGCAGTGCGAAGGCAAAGAGTGGACAGATTTGAGCAGCAGTGGGACAAGGTATTGCGCTACCTGCGGAACGACACCCAGTGATTGAAGGGGGAGGGGGGGTGGGGGTGGGGGGGAAGGGGGGGTGGGGGGGGAAAGGGGGGTTGGGGGGAAGGTAGGGGGGGCTACGGAGGGCGGTGGAGGGGGGGGGAATGTGGGTGGCCCCTACTTACAAAACACAATTCCACATGGGGACAGAAGGGCAGAAGTATTGGTTTGGCATACGATGCTGGACTTGCGCCCTGCTTCCTTGGGAGGGGGAAGGGAATCCCTGATACGATAGGAGCTTGCCGGGACAGGGAGTGCTGCAGGCATCTGTGGCACTGCTGGGCTTGCAGGGTAGAAAAGTTTGTATACATGGATGGTTTTTGGTATGCTATGTGTGTACACTGATATCAAGATTATATATATGTTTGTAATGGAATTGTTGTTAATAAAAAGTTAAATTCAAAAAAAAAAGAACAGAAAAGGAGCATGTGAGAACTGAACCTGCAAACAGGTGTACCACAGACCAACTAAACCACAGCAATGCCGATCCCCCAAACAGACTGCCTATGTGAACACTACAAAGAAAGAGACATAAGTAACAGCTAATTTGTGATGGATAGGCAGCACAGAGGGTACACTTTGGTGTACAGTGAAGAGTTGGAAGGGTGTGTGGATAGGTGATGAACCTTGTAGTTAGCTCATGGTCAGGTTAGCATAACACAAAAAAAAAAAACCCATGTGGGAATCAAACCTGCAACCTATGGTGTTACAACACATGCCCGCAACCACTATCCCAAACAACCACACCAAGCACAATCCAAAGATATTATCTCAAAGGAAATGTGTGTATGGGAACCTGTAACACCCAGTGATGTGGCAGACGGCTGGCAGATAGACAGCTGGCACCGTACAAGGATGTGAGCACAGGTGGGCCATGTTCATGACCAGGAAATCACTAAATACGTGTGTCAGTGTGTTCAAGCAGCAGCAGAGACAAATGTACATCCAACACATATTTTTATTTTGGTTAATCATCAGAGATAGTGTAGATACCGCCTATCATAATATCAAGGTGATTGGATCCCAGGTGAAAATCTGAGAACACATTTTACAGGGCAGCAACCCACATGTTACAGAATTGTCACTGGCCCGTCCACAGATGATGGGCAGGAGAGATAATGTGCATCAGGTGCATGGTGTGCAGTATGCATTGGGCTCCCACCCCCCACATGCTACTGCATGCCCCAAATGTGTTAGTTACATATGTGTGCATGTAGACAGTAGGCGGTGCATAATGAGGGCCCAACACACATCAGTCATGATCTGTTCCCTAAAACATATCTGTCTGCCAACACAGGAGGCACACAAATGAAACAGCATATGTTGTTAAAAGTAAGAAAGTGTAAACACACATATCGAAATATATTTAAAACAGCTGTCACATAATGCCTGATATAGGAATCAAAACTGCAACAATGTAACCCTAAACAATCATCAAATGCACAATGAGGATATGCTAACAGGTAACAGAGGCACTTGAACACAGAGAATTCAAATGAAACCATCCGCAGAAACATGCAGAGATAACACTATGCAGAAGGTCCCCCTGCACTGGTTGGTGTGGATACAGTGTCTGTACACATATATCACGGTACATGGAATGCACAAATGAAGGAAGAAAATGGACACTCACACTGCCACACTCCAAATATGATGGGGCAATGTGAGTGTTGTTACCTCAGGCAATAAATAGAACTGTACAGACATGCAATGCTAGGTTTGCAAATCAATGCAGAGCGTCACATCTGTACAGTAAACAGACACAATAACCTGTATATAGTGATGGAAAGAAAGGTCGAACATGTTACAGTAACCCACACAGAAGCCATATTGCAACATGTTGTGTTGCACCATCATAGTCAGTCACATGCACATGCACCGTGTACGTTGAAACATGATACAGTGATGGCATACATGCACTGTAACACCCTTGGTGATTGCAAACAGCAATTCAAGATGCTGGTGTGCAGTATAGTGGTGTCATGGCAAATACTGTGTCATGTTCAAGTGGAGGCTAGGTGGACATAGACAAGAGGACCTCTCTATTGCTCCCCCTGTGCCACACGCTTGGCTGTATGCTCATGTTGAAACAAACAGATGAGCATATCCTGTGTTCCATGTCACACACATGGGCAAAACACAACAACACAATGTCAGAAGGATGTACAACATACAGTGACAATGTCAGTCCCTGCTGCACACGTGCGGACCAGTACACAGTGTCCAAAGTGCAAAGGGTATCTGCAATCCAACAAGTCATGTTATGACTGTCCTTGAAACCCTGGGCGTGCATAGTCAAGAGTGACATCCCAATATGCCACAGTACTGGAAATGTCATGTGTTTCCCCTGCGATGAACACAACACCCAGCTAGAGCACAGCAGCAACGGTGTGTTGGACAGGCCTGTCATGCCCAAAGTAGCAGTCCAACAATAATACTGTCCATCCTAGGCATGTGTCCCACTCGCAGAGGTCAAACATCCTATGGCACCGTTTCCCAGGGATAGTTCCATGGTGTTGGTGTGTCCTCCAACAGGTGGTTGATGGTGACGCCGGATGCACTGTAGTAGATGTGCTTTGTGTGTTCACTGCCCTGTGTCAGAAGAGGATAAACAATGTATTGATATGCTGCTTGCAACATCAGCCCAAATTGCAGAGAGTCAAACATCAATATGTACGTAAGGAAACATCACACAGGCAAACATAACATGATCACAACACAGAACACACTGCATGTTGGGGTCATTTTGAACTGGAACCGCAGACGAGGGTGTCACATGGATATGGTCATGTCCATGCCCATGTTACACAGGCGTTTCACAGCTCTACCCCATGTGCATCAGCGTTCGTGTACAGAGACCCAACAGGAAATGTCTATGAGACAGATAGTAAATCATTAAGATCAAAGGTGCAACCTACTATGTGTTTGCAGCAAGTGTATGTTTGGGATCCCCTGAGGCACTCAAAGGCCACAACATGTCACAGTGAAGGGAGAAGATGTCATCAAAATGTGTAGAGTCACCATGTCCCCATGTCCAGCCACTGTTGATGCATGTCCACATTATGGTGATATCTGTGATACAAAAATGCTGTTGCGCAGTGGTCTGTCAGCACACAAGAGATAGGTCAGCTCACAACACACAACACATGTCCACAATGTCCACAAGGTAAACAGCAGTAAGGTAGAGATAGCACAGTCACCACCGCTCCCCAGGTGTACAGACCCCTCACACCACATGATAGTGCAAACTGCATGCACACTATATCATAACAGAGCCACCCACCCACACACACACACACCGTATGAGTAGGTGAGCGTGGCACCAGTAACATACGGCCTATATATGCACAATGGGCGAATAGTGGAGATAAAGGCCTGGCAAATGCTATGATACACTGCTGTTGGCCGATGCTACAATGTCATGGAAGAGTAAAAGTGGGGCCCACCACCGGAACACCTAGGACCTGTAGACACACACAGCCCTGTTGGATGTGTCCCAGAGACAGTGCAGGAGAAGACAAACTGCGCATGAACACATGTGGATATGTGTGGCCAACATCAACATATGGGGTACTGCGGAGCCCGATAAATAGGTCCCCACAACATATGTGCAGTAGACAGATAACCTGTGACATGTGTTGCTCCTGACTGTTCACATGCACAAATCACCTGTATGTCCAATTACCCCAGTGTCCTGCACGTTGAATGAGGTACACACAGCTGACACTGCACTACAGCACCTGGAATGTCTCCAAGCATGTCCTGTGGATCAAGAAACACAAGGGAAACATACATATGACATGTTGGAGCTGTGCAACAAACACACCAGCTTCACGTCAACATCTCTCATAACCCCCTAGACCCATCACAGTCTGGAAGTTCGTCATGACACAGTACCTAATTGTCCCCACCCAAACACGCCACTGACATGTTCCTGGCCAGGTGCAAGGGCCTGTAGCCTATCCCTCCCCTCTGGGACCTGTCTGCTGCCCTCAAGACTGTTGACCACAACCGTCATTGCGCTACCCTGTATGTGCTCGTCCCAAAGGTCTTGGTACAAGCTTGCCACCCCCATATGTCTCCCATAGCACCCTCAGTGTGTGTTCCTGTGGGTCCACCTCCCCTGCTAACCCGCTCCCAGGTGCTATACGAAAGGGAGCTATGCAGGGGCTACTACATCCCCCTGGCCCCATACCCAGTTCCCTGGTGCAGCAGGCACATCCCCTGGCTATCCCTAGCAGCTGTACTTTGATGTGACCCAAAGATATCTCACCACGCATGAGCTATGTTTGGCAGACCACACCCCGACCTCAGTTTGCCCCCTGACATTGCTGGCTGCAGGTACCCCCGCTGCATGATTGAGCATGGCCACAACCAGACATCTGGGCATCGCCCCTAAACCCTCTCCAACCCTTACAGTGTCTGTGTATAGGTTAGATACACCTTCTGTTGACATGGTCGTCAAGGTAGCAGGTCTCTATGACTCCTCGCTCCGCATCCCCACACATACCCATCATGTAGCTAAGGCCTGCGGTGTCCCCCTAGAGAACATCAGCAAGGTCCCTGCCATCCACCCAGAACACACACATAAAGCACTAATGACCCCTTCATCAGCCGCCAACCTGGTCACTGTAGCCTACACCTTGCTGGTCTGCCTCGAAATCATCTATGTCCGTCGCAATGTATGCAACACTGCGCTGCATGGCTAAGCTACCGACATGCACAGTATGACAATAACACCCCCCACCTGCCACGACACCTCACAGGCCCAGGCGAGGTCAAGACACATCTGCTGATCTATACATGGAGTCACACTGTGGTTGCCCTGTACCCTGACCCACATAACCCAAGTACTACAAATACTACTACTACTACTACTGAGCATGTAAACGGTGCCAACACCTGTATGTATCGCCATACCGACACCTGTAACACACAGTCCCTGCTCATCAGAGCATACGATCCATTCAATCCCCTCATATCCCCCAAATGTCATCCCCACACGTCAAGCCAGCTGGCCCTATCTATGGGCCGCTCACCCACTGTTACTGTGGGACCACACACCTGTCACCTTGCAGAACCCAATGCCTGGAACGAACTACCTGTGGCTGCAGGGCAGCCACCCTTAACAACCATCCAAAATCCTGTGTGTCAGCCTACCACATCACCTAAGCCTAACAAACCTGCACACATTAATCACCTCCTCCCGCTGTTGTCCCCTGCCCACACCATCTGTGTTAGCAGTTAAACCACATTCTAAGCTCAGATGGCCAGGCATTGTGTCAGTAATGTCAGTGCAGTGCTGTGTATTACGGGTAGTGCAATACCATTGCTCAGTAGTAGTAGTAGTACAGATATCTATACAAAAGTGTCATTCGGAAACATGCATCACTCACATGCAAATAGCTCCTTAATCAGCTGGCACCTGAGTGCTGTGCCCTCATGTGTGTCACCACGGCCACGGACAGGAGGGCACATTGGATTGTCTTCCAGATCCTCATTAATTTCGACATCGAGATCGTGTCTGAGAGCAATGTTGTGCAGGATGCAACATGCAATAATGATCTCTGCCACTGTCACGGGTTGGTATTGTAAGGCCCCGCCGGTCCTATCCAGACACCTGAAGCGACTTTTCAAAATGCCAAAGGTGCACTCGATGACGGAGCGACTGTAGGTATGGGCCTCATTGTACCTCATCTCTGCACGTGTCTGTGGTAGACGCACAGGGGTTAGCAACCACAGCCAACACCCATATCCTGCGTCACCTGCAGAAAGAAATGTTGAACGTTAAAACAGTATCTGATGTCCGCACACATGCATATACGTGCAGACCCACAGCACCTACAGGTCAGACAGAAACATAAGGGAACACATGATGGGACACAACCACTATGCAGCAGTGTCTGGAGGTGTGAGATACAGAGCACGAGTGAGATAGACGGAGTGCTATCAACAGTAACCTGAACTACAGCAGATACATGGGCAGACACCAGAGACCAAAAGGTATTTGCGGCAGGCCAGAACACATCAGAGACACACATGCAATGCACCCTGGACAAGGGCAGAGATGCACACATGTGCAAGCATGTGACGGTCATGCTATTCCCCAGACAGATGATGCGACAGGAACAGTCACCCCACCATGGCAGGCAGGATGGCATAGACAACACCACACTGTTGATAAATGGGAAGCATACATGTGTGTCATACCGAGCCAACCGAAACACACAATGCCAAATGGCGTTATATGTCAAATTCAGTGTGCCACCAACACACAGCACTGCAGCACAGAGGACCTGGCGTCAACGCCCCCCCCCCCCCAGCAACTCGCACACACACAGATGACACACACACACACAACTCGGGACACACGTCAAGGACAGACATGTGTGCGGACGGATAGCAGGGGTATATGATGTGCATGTCAGAGATGACAAATACCCACCCAGCAGGACACAGTCCTCAAATTATCCTGCCTCAAATTGTCTGAACAGTGCCGAGTGATGCAGGATATAGGAGTCATGGGTGGACCCTGCAAACCGCGGGACCACATTCAGAATACGCGTACCTGCATCACATACAACCTGAACATTCAGGGAGTGGTAGTGTTTGCGGTTGCGGAACACTGCCTCCCTGTCTCTGGGCGGGACCAGGGCAACATGTGTGCAATCAATAGCTCCCATCACGTGTGGTAACTTGGAAAATGCCTCAAAGGCCTGGTGCAGGGTTCCCCACTGTTGCCTAGTCTTGGGAAATGCAATGTAATTCCCAACCCAGCTGATCATGGCACGCAGTACTTGGTGGAGACAGCGTGAGAAGGTGGGGTGGCTCGTGCCACCCACTGCGGCCACAGATGACTGGAAACAGCCAGAGGCAAAGAAATGTAGGGCACCAAGGAACTTGACCAAACCCGGTATGGCATGTGACCGACCAGTCAGGGGCTCGAGGTCAGGTCTCAGATCCTCATAGAGCTCCCTAATAGCCCCTGTGCTCAGGCGGTAGAGGGAGATGACCTGATCCTCACGCATGCCCTGTAGCCAGGCCCTGTGCCTGCACAGGTGAGGCTGGCAGGCCTGCAACTCAGCATGCCTCCTGCGCTGTGCCAGCACAGCCCCTGCCTGGCCTGCCCCCACAGCTGCAGGTTGGTGTTGGAGCGGGCCTGCACCCCCGCCCCATGCCCCAGCCCCATGGACACCATCTCCCCCGTCAGGCAACTGCAAGCCATCCACATCCCCCAGTGTAACTGAAGCAACAACAAAGGCCGCCATAGCGGACACTGTTAACCCAAACCCCCTCACCACCCCACCTGACGCTAGCCCTGCCAGTCACCTCCACTCCCAAACACTGACCCAGCCACATAGCACACCCACCACCCACCAACCGTACCACCCACCAACCGTGTCACCTACCTCCCACAGCACACACCAACCCAGCCACTCATCAGCCACTCACCACCACCACGAATACGTCTTGCGCATGTGCAACACACGGCTCCGCTAACCCCTGGTGCCTTTGGGACAGCTGCAGAGCCGTGCGCCGCATATGTATATACACGTACACATCTTGCGCATGTGCAGTGCACGGCTCCGCAGCCAACCCATAGGTGCCAGGGGTTAGCAGAGCCGTGCGCCGCACATGCGCAGATATGTATACGTCTTGCGTATGTGCGGCGCATGGCTCCACTAACCCCTGGCACCTATGGGACGGCTGCGAAGCCATGCACTGCACATGCGCAAGACGTGTACGTGTGTACACATATGTGGCGCACGGCTCCGTGGCCATCCCATCGGTGCCAGGGGTTAGCAGAGCCATGCGCAAGATGTGTACGTGGTGGAGGTGAGTGGCTGGTGAATGGCTGGATTGGTGTGTGCTGGGGGAGGTAGGTGACACGGTTGGTGGGTGGTACGGTTGGTGGGTGGTGGGTGTGCTGTGTGGCTGGGTCAGTGTTTGGGGTGGAGGTGACTGGCAGGGCTAGCGTCAGGTGGAGTGGTGAGGGGGTTTGGGTTAACAGTGTCCGCTATGGCGGCCTTTGTGGTTGCTTCAGTTACACTGGGGGATGTGGATGGCTTGCGGTTGCCTGACGGGGGAAATGGTGTCCATGGGGCTGGGACATGGGGCGGGGGTGCAGGCCCGCTCCAACACCAACCTGCAGCTGTGGGGGCAGGCCAGGCAGGGGCTGTGCTGGCACGGCTCAGGAGGCAGGGCTAGTGTTTTAATATTGTTGGTAGGTGCCATACAAACATTAACATTTAGAACACAGAAACACTCTCCCACAGGCGGATCAACTGTATAAACTGTTTCACGTTGGGCGTTATCCCAACATAGACATCCATCTCCAACGTTAGGGGGGACACAGTTTACTCTTGGGGTTGCCACTGGGAGATGGCCACAGCTATAACTGTGGGTCACACACCCGGGGGCCTGCCGTGGGGGTATGGCTGGGGGTGTGCCGTGAACATGCCATGGTAATGCTGGTGGCGCATCACCTCAGCCATACCCTGCACAGCAGCTGTCAGCTGCCTGATGGCATGGCCATGTTCACCCAGGGTCCGCATAATGGTGCCCATCGCCACACACACATTTGCCACCACATCCACACCATGTGGCTGTTGTCTGGGTGGTGGCAACTGCATGGGCCCTGTGCGTGGAAATGTGTGGGGGGCCCACACCCAGCCTGACACTGTGGCCATGCACATGGGGCAGGTGGCAGGGGCTCCCAGTGCCCTGTGGTGGCGTGCGACTGCTCTCAGGCACAGGATCCCTCTCCCCACACTCCGTGCCCCACCCGCCCTCCCCATCCTGGCCGCTCCCCTCACTATCCCCGCCACCCTCTTCGCTCTCCCACTCCACCTCCCCAGCACCCTCCACCATACCCTCCTCCCACCCCTCCCCACCCTCCATGTCTTCCTCCCCCACATCCATGGCGTCCTCCGCCGCTGAAGGAATGTCCTCTGCCTCGGGACCTCCAGTGGTCATGGGGGGGCTGCCAACAGGTTGTGTGCCTGCAGAGTTCCCCTCCCCAGCATCTACAGCCTCTGTGGAGAAGGCAGAAATGAAAGGGTGTCATGCATTTGTTACGGCACAGACACATTGTGTGTGGCATCACAGGCTGCCATGCCACTGGGACATGGTGTGGCACAGTGCATAGGCTGGGACACTCACCATCACCCACGGCCATTGCCTCCCGCTGCATGCAGCGGAGGTACCCTGGGCAGTGTAGCTGCATCTCTCTGCCCTTCTTCCGTAGGTCCTCTACCTGGGGGGATAAGCAATGTTTGCAAACATTAGTACCCTGTATCCCTGCCCATGGCGAACCACATGACACACATGTCTGCATGCAATGGTGGCCGCTCCTGCTATGGGCAGCGGGTCCCATACCTGCTGTTGGCAGCGCCACCTGCATGTGTGGGCGTGAGGCTCGGCATTTGTGTTGTGACACCTCGTGCCCTGTGTACCGCCTCACAGCCACCCCATAACATGTTCCTGCCATCTCCTGTCATGACATGTGGGCAACATAGCATATGGGGCGTTGCAATTGTGGTCTACAGGGGGTGTGACTCCATACACTCAGCAGTCCAGCACACACCTCGGTGTTGGGCAGGCCATCCCACATCAACAGGACCCATCATCATGACGCATGGACGCTGATGCAGCCTCTGTGGTGCGTGCTCAGACACCTGGGGGGGTGGGGGCTGGGTACTTGCACCAGCATCAGCTACCATTACACCGGGCTGCTTGTTGGACCATTGGAATCTGGTGTGCTGCCTCCTGGGGATGTGGTGGAACTGGGAACCTGCAACACAAACAACCACCATATCACCAGGATGTAGAATAGACCTGTGTCAGCTGGTCTGATGCCTCCTGGGGTTAGGGCAGAGCTGGGAACCTGCAACACAAACAACCACCATAACACGAGGATGTAGAATAGACCTGTGTCAGCTGGTCTGATGCCTCCTGGGGTTAGGGCAGAGCTGGGAACCTGCAACAACAGCACCCACCATAACACCAGGATGTAGAATAGACCTGTGTCAGCTGGTCTGATGCCTCCTGGGGTTAGGGCAGAGCTTGGAACCTGCAACGCAAACAACCACCATAACACCAGGATGTAGAATAGACCTGTGTCAGCTGGTCTGATGCCTTCTGGGGTTAGGTCAGAGCTGGTAACCTGCAACACAAACAACCACCATAACACCATGATGTAGAATAGATCTGTGTCAGCTGGTCTGATGCCTCCTGGGGTTGGGGCAGTGCTGGGAAACTGCAACAACAGCACCCACCATAACACCAGGATGTAGAATAGACCCATGTCAGCTGGTCTGATGCCTCCTGGGGTTAGGCAGAGCTGGGAACCTGAAACAACAACAACATCCATAATACCAGGATGTTTGATACGCCCCTATGTGCAGGTCTGCGAGCATTCAGGGCCAACGGTGATGTTTCACACATCAGCACCAACTAACACACCACCAGGATGACTGCTGGACCTCTGTCATCAGATCTGATGCCTCCTGGGGATGGGGCAGGCCTGTGGTACTCCGACTGCAGCATCTACCAGTGCACCATGATGTCTACTTGGCCTCTGATCAGGTCTGATCTCTCCTGGAGATTGGCCAGAGCTGGTAATGTGTCATAGCATCAGTCAGCATGTCACAGGGATGCCTAATATAGCTCTGTCATGGGGGCTGCAACTCCTGGGGGTTGGGCAGAGGTGTGCACTGCAAAAAGAGCAGCTTACATCACAGCGCGCTATCCTCTGCACCTCTGCTTTCATGTCTATGCCTCCTGGGGACTGGCATACGTGCACACAGCAATATACACAGATAGATTGATCACAGGTTTGCCCACATACAAGTGTCTCACACATGTGGTGCATATCTTATGTGTTTTGATTGCTGGATATTGTGTTGCACACTTTCCATTTAGTGACCAGTCCCCATACACTTGCCTCACGTGGGTAGTCTGCTGGATGGTTAAAGCACCTTGTGATGCACACCCACGCCCTCCTTACACATTCCAGATCCTGGCATTTTGAGGCGTCTGGGAAGAGGCGCGGCTGCCTGGTGCATATTAGGGCTGCCAGCTGTTGTAGGTCGTGGCAGCTAAAGGCTGGCTTGTAGGATCGTGTTGCCATTTTGAGGGATGCCCATGTGTTGGTGATGCACGCACGCTGCGCATGCGCAGTATCGTGCATATGCCGTACCACGCACTACTACGCCACGCACACGATGTGCGCGTGTCATGGACGCCACATGGAAAAGTATCTCTGGGGCTGCATTACTACATGTTGGATACTGAGATTGGTGGCTACGGTGGCTGGCTTTGGTTTACAGCATCGCATTACTTATGCTGTTTGGCCTGGGCTGCATCTGCTGCGCCTCAGCTGTGGGTGCCTTCTGCCGTGCTTTCAGAGATGCAATGCCACACCAGGCCTCTCCTTTGGGGCACAGGACAAAGGTTATAGTGTATTCGGCTTGTGTCACTGTTTGTGGGGATGTGTCTGACTATTACTAATACTCATCTTACTGTTGGTGCAGTGGGTAATTGAACCCATGAGCAGTGACTCTGAGGGCATCCTATTAACCAGTGTGCTATGCCTCTTCTCATAGCACAAGCTGACTACACAGCAACTGCAGGTCAACCCAGTAAATGTCAGCTGTGCTTACCGGGATGGGGTAGACCCACAGCTATGGCACTTTACAGGGTACCTTAGGCTTCCCAGCTGCAGTGATGGTTTTGATTTGGGGGGCACACTGCTATTTGCTATGGGGTATGTGTGCACCATCCTAATGTTGGCGGCAAAACCCCCAGCCATGATGTAAGCAATGCCATATAGGGAGGTCGGCGTGCCGGCGTCCATGTAGCATGCACTGTGTATCGCACAATAGGGGGCGCGTTGGCTGTTTGCGCACAGTAACCTTAACTTCGTGGCAGTGCTATGAGAAGGTGTATAGAGCTTTAGCCTACTGGTTAATACAATGACCAACAAGCCAGAGCTCATGGGTTTGATCCCTCAGGGGTCTCATCTGCTATGGCTGTCTGAGGCAAACTCTTTTGCTGCATGTAACAGTGTGACACATCTCTACAATATGTGCTGCCAGCAGAAACACCCTCACCTCATTGCCATCACCTACTGCACCCTATAGGGCAGGGGGGTGTCTGGACCCACATGTGGATTAGGGGGCAGCACCTACAGACCCGCCCTCTTGGGGCCAGGGTGGGGGGACAGGATCTGCCTCCAACAGCCCCACACTCTACATCTTTGCAATGGCGGCAGTGCAGTGACATGATGAAGAGCTGTGGGACCAGCTACCCCAGTCCTGCAGGGGAGAGGGCACCCTCCAAAGCACTGGATGCAGATCTGTTTGTATCACACAGGGCACTGGCAGACGGCCTGTATATGCCCAGATGCCCCCCACCACCATCTGACATGGACCAGCAGTGGGCACTGTCAGTCTTCACCCTGCAAGGTGCTCCAGCCATACACACGCTAACTGCAGACGGTCTGCTAGCTAGTACATAGTGCATGTTCCTGGAGGAACTGTGTGCACCCAAAATGGGATGTGAGCACACACACCAAGCAAGTATGTCAGTGATTGGACCCCAGCACAGGGAACCTACAGATATCACCTGAAAGACATACTGTATGGGGTAACCTAGCCATGCCATGGTCACTACTCAGTCAGGGTGAGAGTGACCTCCCAGCATGACATGCTGTGGCCACCCTGTCCTTGAAGGTGGTGGTCGGGCACTACAATGTCCCAGCCATTGCCCTATGCCCTGTGCAGATGCATCCTGCCCAGGCCGCCCTGTCCGGGCCATACCCACGGTACCTTGCTCCTCATTATGCACATTAGCAGGCTAACACTGGAAACAGTGCAAGCTTTGTGGGCTCAGTAAGGTGTAGGCAGCCACAACACACTGGGTAGACATACACACACTCCCACACCTATTTCAGCATTGTGCAAGAATAGAGGTGGTTTGCATCCCTGGCCGCCACACCAGTCCTGGGCACAGTGCAGGCATTGCTATGGTACTCAATACTGTTGGGGTCACTCCCCAGGGTGGTAAACACTGTCTGGAGCATACACTGAACCACACTCCACAGATATCAGAAAGGTTGCTATGATGAATCTCTGTCAACAAATTGTGTTTAACATAGGATGTGTTATCTGACATTGATCATAGCAACCTTTTGATATATGTGGAACAGGTTCCCAAGTTTAGAACGGCATTGCTGAGGTATGCAGTTGCTAGTATTGGGAGATGCTAGTCTGCGCAAGGCCCAACGGCCTGACTCTCCATGAGGCGTTGGATAGTGGAGCCTGTGGGTGTGGGTGTTTGTGCCGCTGCTCTAGGGCAGAGGTTCCCAACTCCGGTCCGGATGGGCCAAACATGGTTCAGGTCTTCATGCTGTCCCTACTGAATATGCATGGTTACATGTGCATACAATGGGGGTGGTGCATGTAAATACATCTCATGCATATTTATTAGGGACATCCTGACAACCTGGATGGTGTTTGGCCCTCCAGAACTGCAGGTGGGACACTCTGCTCTATGTCGTCAGCACTCCCTGGTGGCCAGTGGCTGTAAGGGTAGGCTGAGCATTTTTATTGTTTCAAGGAGGAAAGGGCTCTTTAAGGCCAAGTGCAGGTTGGTCTTTGTAGTCCAGCTCCTTGTATGAACAAATTGTATAAGCCAAATAGAGGGTATTAAGGCTTTTATTTCCCCTTTATCACAAAGGCTCAGTAAGGCACAGAAATAAAGAAAGTCCTTTCTTTCAGGGTATCACCAAACATAAGCAAGAAGAAAAACTGTTACAAGTTTCACAGTTGATTGGAGAGATTAACTAAAAGATTATCTTACTTCAGAGCAACTTAAATAAGCAAAATAGTTCTCTGGCACTTAGCACAAAAGATGAGCATTCCCAAAGCAAAAAGGTCTGTTCCATTCACAGTTCTGCTAATGACTCAAGGCTGCTAGCAATACACAAGGTACAATCCATAAATTCATCTGGAGGCATGGGAATAGGATTCTCTAGGTCTATTTCCATGGACTCTGGGTCACTGGCCTCTCCCTCTGAATTGGATGTCTCCCTTGTTGCTATACTTTTCCAGACTCTGTCTCTGTTTGCTTGTTTCCAATAAGGCTGTTCTAAGGCTCCCAAACGAACATGGCCTGTTCTTCTGCCCTTAAATACTGGTTTGTAAAGCTCTGACCACTGTTCCCTCTAAGCTGTGCGCGTGTGCGTGCGCACACACCTCGCCGAGCGAGCGCACATACTTTACAACAGAGCGCACAAAAATTACGGCTCTGATTCTGATAGAAAACAACACAGACGTCTTAAAATTTAAAAGTTATGATTGTAATTACTAGAAATTTCCCGCTTAATTTAGTAATCGTCTATTTTCATTTAATTTGATTAAAATCAGTGTGGTGTACATACTGTATTCTGATGTGTAGTCAAATTTTAAAGTATATAACTCCGAGTGTCGTTATGTGGCGCACAAAAATTTAACCTTCCTTCAAAAGCTGCACACAGCTGATATTTTATGCGCACACAGCCTACAGAAAATTAGAGGGAACATTGGCTCTGACTTGTTTCCTTTTCTCCTGCACTGAGCATCTGTTTCACCAGAGCTTCTAGGAGATAAACTTTCTTTTATAAATGAAGTGGCACCATACCTGGGCTTCCTCCTGTAGCCGGTATAACTGGAGCTTTCTCTCAGAGGCACCTCTCTCTGGAGATAGGCTTTCCCTTGGAACCTTCTGAGCAGTGCTTGACCCTTCTGCAGTTTAGGAAAACCTGGTGAGGAATCCAGATTTCCTTGCCTCTGGGTAAAGGTAGCTCTGCTATCAGAACCTTTCCTTCTTGTACCTCTTAATCCTGATTCAGACTCCTCCGGTGAGCGTGGGCCCCTCTCAAAGCATGGCTTTCTCCTCTCAAGCTCTTTGCCTTTGTGGCCCTTTGCTACCGAGTCTCTCTCCAGACTGACTCTCCTCGAGCTGTCTTTCTTTCTGACTTTCTCTGCTCCTTTTCCAGCACTTACTGTTCTGGGCATTCTGCTTGATCCAGCTACGCTGCTTGGGCTGGAGGTGTCACTCCTTCTGTCTGAAGTGCTTCTCCTGGCAGTCTCTCTCTGGACTGTCCCTCTCTGGACTGCTTTCCTCCAGACTGCTTCCCTCTGGACCGGTTCCCTCTGAACTGGTTCCTTCAGCTGGCCTGCTTTCCTCTGGACTGTATCATCCTGCTGGCCTGCTTTCCTCTGGACTGGTTCCTCCTGCTGGCCTGCTTTCCTCTGAACTGCCTTTCTCTTATAAAGGCATTCTACCTTTGAGTTTCCCGGGCTTGTCGTCAGGTGCAGCTGATTAGCTCTTACATAATCAGTGGCTGGGTGTGTTAACTCAGCCTCAGTAGGTTTGCTCCTGCTCCCTCTAGCTGGGCTGCAAGGTAATTGCATCCTCTGCACATCAACAGCTCTGTGAAAGACAGGGTTTTTTTCTAAGTCTGCATTCTCAGTAGCTTCAGCTTCATGACATCTAGGGATTGCACATGTTTATGGTATCTATGCTCTGTAGGGTGACATATAGGCGTTTATGGCAAGTTTCATTTCTCTGCAAGAAAGGTTCTGTCTTTATTACCACAGTTTACTATGCATAAAATATGGGGACATGGTTTGCAGGGGGTCACAGCAGGGACTTGAACCTGTGACCGTCTGCCCCGGAACACACTGGCTGTGTGTACTGCACCACACTGTTGCCACAGAGGCAGATCATTCCCTGGGGATACCATGACTGTATGTCAAACAGATCTTGTCTGTTGCAGTGCACGGCACACACCTAAACGTGGCTTGGCCGTGGTCTGCTGTGGGCAGCTGCCACTGCCCCCTCCACCACCAGCACCCCTCCGCCACCATGCTGACATGCCCTTATGCCAGTGGTGCTGGTGGTGCGCAGTCCCATGCCAGCCAGTGTGCCGGTAGGCAGCTGCCTATGGTGTGGGTTCTCGGGTGGGGGTGCTTACATGGACATGTGCGCTTCCCCCCGGCATCGCCTGCCAATGTTCTGTGCCCTTGGGGGTACCTGCTGGGTAATATCCCCTGGGACACTGTGGGGAACACACTTGTGCCCATGTTGGACCCTCATCAGTTGCTGTCTTGCTGCTTTACAGTTTCAGCATTCCTATGTGCCACCTAGGCATCTGCCTAGTCCGCAATGTGCCCCAGCGGGACCACAGCATGTGCCACCACAGCCCTCTGTATCCCATTTCCAGCATCAGTACAGTTGCCCTGTCCTACGTGCCCACTCTGCTTTTGCTGCACATTTGCACGCCATAATAAACCTGCCCAATATAAATGGCAAACACCCTGATCAGCGGTATTTCAATGTGGGATCATTCACTGTGTAGGGGGACTGAGAATAGACCCTTCCAAACATGATATCTTCTTTTTTATGCTTTGTCAGTAGTGTTGCTTTATGTTTCTCATTAATATCACTATTGGCCAGCTTGGTTATTGGGATTTCAAATGTGATTCTGGTCATTTTATCTGTTTCTTTGCTTTTTTGGCTCCTGCACATGTATCACTACTATCACGTTTTTGGGTTTCCCTGCCTTTCCTTACATTGCTGACTGAAATGGTTTCTCTGACCTGTAAATGTGCCTAGCGCCAGGTTTTCACTGGCGCTAATTTTCTGAGCTTCATTTCATGGCGTTAGTATGCAAGGAGCCACTCCACGCCCACTCTCCGCCCATTGTGCAATGGGGTGGTGACAGGATAGGATAGGGGCAGAGAGTGGGTGTGGACTGCACATTACAGTTAGTGCGAGGTTACATAACCATGTGCTGACAGGCAATTTTGGAATTAGCACAGATGCACTTAACATCACCTTGATGGGTAATGCTAAGTGCACCCACGTTAATTGCAAATGCCACTGCTACACGTTAGGGTACTGCCAGGAACATGCTCGGCGCACCCCCGACTGTTAGCGCATGGTTTTTCACATTTACTGCACATTCATTTGTACTAAAAAGGCACAATAAGTGCAAAAGCTTTCTGAGCTTTAGTAAAAGAACCCCTGCGTTTCAGCAGTACTCACGTTAGCTGAGGTCTTTATCATCCTTTATTGTTAAAATAATAAATAATTGAATATAGAATATTTATATGGGTAAATGATATATTTGAACTTTAATGTTTGTATAGTAGAAAGTTTTTGTTTGTATGGACTGATATTCCACTATTTAGCAGAATGGTGAGGGATCCGAGCCTGGAAACTCTGAGCGACAGCATTTGGTACTAAGGTCTGAGCCATGGGATTAGCCCTACCATCAAGCATGAACATTCCCATGAGCCACAAAGTGGCAGAGTACCGGCCACTTTTGTACCCACATAAGTTTTAACCAGTTAGGTACATGAGCACAAAACTGTCTAGGCAGTTTGGCACAATTCTTTGTGCAGTTGGGTACATTTCCCCAGGGCAGCTTCCAAACCCAAGGATATGGGCACCATGGTTAGGCCCCTTGCACACTCTGAAAATTGTCCTCTCTTTCTAATCAAGAAAAATTATAACTGTGTAATGGACTACATCCGAACTTAATGGATGTGAGATCATCAGATCCAGCGCTGAATTTTCTTCATTAATGGAAAATATAATCACCCAAGATTCTCTACACTAAAAGTACCCCATGGTCTGGCGCATCACTCGCTCTCTGCCCCCCTCTTCCTTATCCAGCTTGATCTGGTGAGAGAGCATTGTGACATTATCTAAGAACACTGATTCTTTGCAAACCGTTGTATATCTTGGGTTTTATTCTCCTCATTTTCCCCTTCTTTCAGTTCCCTGTATTTGGGCCATACATTTTGCCATGTTCTCTTTTGTTTCCTTTAAAAAAAAAAAGGCATAATGTTTTATGAACAGAAATAAAGAGATGAAAAATGGCATTTTGCTGCTTTGCACTGAGCACAGTGACATTGCTGTTGGGTAAACACAGTAAAAGCCGGCCTAACTTCTCACTGCTGAGGAAAGAACAAGCCGTGAACTAGGTTTTATAATACAGCGGTTTTATAATACAGCATTTGCAAGGATGCTGCGCACACCCAATTGATTAGGATACAGCTAATAGAAAAGCTTTTCAACATGATGGGGGAAAATTCAGGCCCTCCTTTCCTGGTCTGATATAACCCCCCCGTCTCCCTCTCCCATCTCCCTACACAACCACAAAACGTTAAATCTCATTCTACCCATACCCAGCATGGAACAGCATCAGGTCCCAAATTCTCCTGGTTCCTCTCAGCCGCCTTATCTTTCCTCTCAGGATCGTTGAGATCATTAGGGGCAGGGACAGAAATGAAACCCAATCACACCTGCCCTGCCGGTCAAGATATCCCACTTGGCACTGGCTTAGTCATTGGTCTCCTCTCCCCTGGCATGTGCAAAGCACTTCTGGGTGAAACACACGAATGCCAGAGTCAGAACCCCTGTGCCCTTTATATACAAAGATGCTTCAAGCAATGATAACTTTGCAATGTCAAATAAGTGCCGCTGACCACATAAGAATCATGACTCAATGGGCTCAAGCGGAAAATGCTCAGTAGTAGAAAAAAAAAGCCTTCGATGTAGTTTCTCGAAGTATGAGGAGATGATCAGCACTGCTGCAGAGCTAATCTAAACAGTCAGTCAATCTCATTGATGCACTGTAAGGAGACTGTAGATATTTTGTCTTTTTCAAAATTCTTTAATTTCTGGTAATATCATAAGAACATAAAGTATGCCATTCTGGGTCAGACCAAAGGTCCATCGAGCCCACTATCCTGTTTTCAACAGTGGCCAATTCAGGTCACAAGTACCTTGCAGGTTTCCAGAAAGGTGCACAGATTCCATGCTGCTTATCGCAGGGGTAAGCGGTGGATTTCCCTGGTCCTCTTTAATAATGATATATGGACTTTTCTTCCAAGAACTTGTCCAAACCTTTTTTAAACTCAACAACGCTAACAACTTTTACTAGATCCTCTGGTAACAAATTCCAGAGTTTGATTACATGTTGAGTGAAAAAATATTTCTCCTATTAGTCTTAAATGGGCTACATCATACTTTCATTGCATGTCTCCTAGTCTTTATACTTTTTGAAGGAGTGAAAAAATTATCTACGTTTACCTGTTTTTCTCTATTCGTTATTTTATAGATCTCTATCATATCTCCCCTCAGCCGTCTTTTTTTCCAAGTTGAAGAGCACTAACCTTTTAAGTCTCTCCTCATAGAGGAATACTTTCATCCCCCTTACCATTTTGGCGGTTCATCTCTATACTTTTCTAATTCTGTTATATCCTTTCTAAGATATGGTAACCAGAATTGCACACAATATTCAAGGTGCAGTCACACCATGGAATGATACAGAGGCCTTATAATTTATTTATTTACATTCTCTTATATACTGCACTATTCTGCATCAGTGCAGTTTACATTGAACAAACTGAAATTACATTGAACAGGGCATTATAACTTGGAGATAACTATTTTACAGGGAACATGGGCTATGGAGGGTTGAGTGGCTTGCCCAAGACCACAAGGAGCACCTGTGGGACTAGAAACCCCAGTCCTTCCGGCCCAAGGTTGCTGTCCTCTAGTGGGATTTGAACCCCCAACCTTCCGGCCTGAAGTACCTTGCCCCAACCACTAGGCCACTCCTCCACTCCAATAACAATAACATGGGAGAGATTTGCATACACTGCCTCCATTATATGCAAATTTCTCCCATGCATATTCATTGTGGTTATCCTGAAAACCCGACTGGCTAGGTGGGTCCCGAGGACAGGGTTGAGAACTCCTGGATTAGACAGTTGTTGTCATGAACTAGATTTGCCTCGTACAGTAGCATCTCAGCAATTTTGACCAGCTGTAGCCTTGGTCTTTGATTACTGATGACATTGTTTGTATTTTTATTCAAGACAAATTTATTTGAGATATATTTATAGTGACCCCTGATGCAGGTGCATATGCTGAAACTTGGCCAAGTCGGGTTTTGAATAAAGTCTTGCATCCAAGAAGATAGATTTAGTGTGGCCCTGTTTTTCTCCGCTTCTTTGCTGTGTATTGGAATTCTCTTCCATTGGATATTCGTATGGAAAAACTTTCCAGCTTGTTTATGGAGCATTATTATGGATTTTTTTTCAGTTTTGTTTTCCCTTTGTTTCTGACAGCATTTTATGTGTTTGTTTTTTTAGGACATTTTTTATTGTGTTTTCTTTTTAAGTCTATGTATGATTGCTGTATGTTTATTGTTTTCAGTTTTTTTGCCATTGTAAATCGCTGTGATGCATGCCCTTGTGCTTGTTACTAGTGGTACAGCAAATGCTTTTAATAAATAAATAAAACTCTCTTGTCTCCCCCTCCTCATTTTCTGTCGAACATCGACCCCATTTCTCATCCCACTGTCCTGATTGTCAGGAACCACAGCAATAAAGCCTGGGAGGTTTAGTGGAGAAGTAGCCTAATAGTTAAAGAGGCAAGCTGAGAACCAGGTCAGCCAGGTTTGAATCCCCCTGGTGCTTCTTGTGATCTAGGGCAAGTTCCTTAAGCCTCTGTTACCTCAAGCACAGACTTATATTGCAAGCCCTCTGGAGAAAGAAATACTACCTAACTGTAGCTCATCTTTAACTTCTGAGAAAAGTACAAGCTAAATCCAGTTCCCAGCTTAGGAGGTCATTCTGAAATGCAGATTGTGGGGCTGCACGTCCCAGTGGGTTGTGCAGCCCCGCAAGCCGCCTGGACCCTATTCCCCCTCCTGCCTTTCCCACACATCCCGTGAGTTAAGATGGGGAGAGTTGGCATGGGGCAGGATCTGGGCAGAGTGGGGAGCAGGAGGGGGCAGAGTGGGGGGCAGGAGGGGGCGAGTGGGAGGCAGGAGGGGGTGGGATCTGTGCAGAGCGGTGGCAGCATGTACAGGTTCAATTCAGGTCATTGTCCTATACATACTGCCGGGTCTGTAGGGATGCGCTGCTTATACCACCTCAGAGGTGGTATAAGCAGGAAAACCTGGTGATCAAGCCCAGGTAACCCCTCCCTGGGGCCGGGGTCGGGTGTGGGGGTCTCCCCGCCACCCAATCCAGGCCACAGCAGGCCAGCCATGGGTTGGGCAGTGAGGAAAAGGAGGGCCAGAAATGCCAGTCAGGGGTACTTGCGGAGAGGACATCCCCACAAGCGGCAGGGGCATGCCGGGCCATTATCTGGCCCGATTCTGGCTACCATGGGAACCTTTTGTTCCTGTGGTCCAGAATCGGGTCCAAATGGGCCTGTCTTGCCCAGGGCCATCCGGACAGCCCAGACCTCCCCCTACAGGAATCGGGCTCCACGTACGGACTCTGCACTGTTATGGGTGCACAGAAGAGTTTTGTGCACAAGGAATTATGTAGACATCAGTGTACTTCTAATTTAAATCCAATGGTATTTTCTCTTAAATCTTGATGAAAAGAAGCATGTAAAAGACCTAAAGGCTAAGCACGTGGTTTTCTAATGCTGGAGCTTTAGCCCATGGTCTGAGGAGTTATTTTTATGTTAGTTTCTTTTCTTTTGCACCATCATGAAAAAAAACCTACAGTAGCTTTCTTGTTTTATTGAAGGGAATAGGCGGACAATCTGGTGAAAAAAATGAAAGAAGGGGGTGAGGAACTAATGTGATTGTGTACCAAATACAGAAGGAACTGCAGCTGTCAAATGATAGACAATGTGCTCAGCTTCAGAAATCTATATGGTATCATACCACCAACATTGATATGTGGGATACATATTTGGCATTCCAGATGCATACATCCAATGTGCATAATCTGATATATGCATATTGCGGTATGGGGGTAATTTTCCCGCATCTTAATGAGCATTTATATACACGTTTTAGTCAGTCACCATTTTATAAGTATGCTTGTAACCCGATGACACGTACTTTCATTGTGGGCATGCACAGAGGTGGAGTTTAGGAAAAGCCACAAGTATGTGCATAAATTATAAAACACTAGGGGGGAGGAGCAAAAAGGGGAGCATTCTGATGTGCTGCAGCTCTGAGATTTCTGCTTGAACTTTGTTACCTGTTTAAACATGGTGGAAAAGGAAGGGGAAGACCCATCCAACTCCAAACTTGCGAGCAGCGGCTCAGCACGGACTGATGGACTGGGGTGAGTAGTTTACCTCCGACAGGACCACAGAGAGCCCCAGAAGCAACAGGAAGTCTCCCATGCTCCCCAGGATTAGATGTCACACTAGGTTCAGAGGTGCAAACACCTCAGTGAGGCCACAAGGAGCCCATCGCCACACCAACAGAAGCACAAGAACTGCATCCTGGGGAGGAGCGCAGGGGTCAGGCAGCCTAGGAAACAGCCAGTACGCATTGGAGGCAGCAGCAGACGCCAGTGAAGGAGCTCGTCGGTCTGCGGGGCAGAACGAGCAGAAGAGTCATTTGCAATGCTCTTTAAACCAGCAAAGCAACCTTTATTTTTTCCCCCAGAGGTAGCTGAAGATGAGAAGGCTTGGATCAGCTGGGCAAGGCTTCTCTGATGAGACCTGAAAAATGTATCTATTTATTAGTATTTGCCTCACGCCTTTGCAGTAGTATTTCAAAGAGAGAAATGACCTGAGAAATGTGATTTTTAGTCTTTGTGGGATGGCATAGTAATGCTGGAAATATTCCTATTTGGACAGCTTAATAATATCATTCCCAAGCCAGAGAAGTTTCAAATTTCAGTTATTGATTTGGACCTGCGTGGTTCTGATTTGAAATTGAGAGTTCAAGATTCATCGGAAACTGGAATCTCTTGAGAACTCGGTGCATAGAAGGAATTTACACTTACTGAATTTCCTAAAAGTACCTATAGTTTCCCCTGTGCAAATGTTTAAAGGATATGCCACATCCATATTCAGTACATCTTTGGAGTCAGTCTCACCCTTAGCTAGGGCATATTATTTGCCACATGCTAAAGGGAACGAGGCTGAAGAAGTTTGTCAAGGTCAGATCACTAAGGACAATTTGGAATTAGCCAATTTCTTGGAGCAAGACCAGGTTCATTCTTCTCTCTTGAGCTGGACCCAGACAGACATTGGATTATGAAAATGTTTTTGTGTCAAAGAATCTCTCCTAATGTAGCCAAATCCCTTAATTGAGTTTCAGTGTCTGTTACACATTTTTGGAATGTCCACAACTCTCTACCTTTCCGAGCTCTAAAATAAGCAAAAAACCCTCTTGGGGCTTACTGAAGCCTTACAGTTTGGTTCACATCTGAGTATTAATACTGTACTTGCCTGGCATTTTCCTTATTTGATTTTTCCTCTATATTTGTGATTTATTCCTCTCACAATTGTGGACTAGTAGAGAATTAAGTTTTATTTATCTTTACTTTTGCATGCATTTTCCTTTTTGTTATATTGTATACAGTATTGTCTCTCTTAAGCAAGTGTGCTGCTTGTGATTGTATTGTTACAAATTTGAGAAATATAATTTTTTTTTAAAATTGTAAAATACTATAATTTGCAAGCATTCTTGACAAGTCGAGGTGCGGGCATTTACAGCAGCCACAGGATTGGTGTGAGTGATTGCGCCAATACGTGTGCACTTTATATAATACCATTTACTAAGCTCTAGTTCCTTTCTTTCTTTCAGAGGTGTTCTGTGTTTGTCCCATGCTTTCTTGAATTCAGATACAGTCCTTTTCTCTACCAAATCAACTGGGAAGCTATTCCATGCATCCACCACTCATTCTGTAAAGAAATAGTTCTGCAAATTACTCCTTATTTCAGGGACCACAGAACACCTCTTGAATGGGGGGGGAGGGTCCAAGCTCTGCCTTGACTCCGCCCCCAGCTCTGCCCTGAATTCACCCCCTCCTGTTCTGCCCGCAGTGATCACAGTGGACTCCTGCCTGCCTATGGAGATCAGATCCCCATGGGCAGATAAAAGGAGTCTTTACTGCAATCGTGGCAGTCTTTCCTTCCTGCCCATGGGGATCCAATCTCCCAAGGGCAGACAAGGAGTCTGCTGAGAGCGCGACTGCTCTCTGTGGGCAAAGGTTTGGTGGGGCCAGGGCCCATGTGGACCACCCTGTTCAGATGCCTCTGCTTTATTCTATCTCCTTTCACCTTTATCCTATGCCTCCTCATCGTAGAGCTTCCTTTCAATTGAAAGAGGTTCTTCTGTGTATTTATGCCATTGGGGCATTTAAATATTTATTTATTTATTTTTTATTTATTTAACATTTTTTCTATACCGCACTATTATAATCAGCGTGGTGTACATCGAACAGAAACATACTACAATGCATACAGGCAACATTGAGTTTACAGTGAAACAGGATATTAAACATGGAATAAACCGGGAAAACTATGTACAAGCTAACTTTATACTATGTACACTTCTCTAACTCATCTAGTTGTTACATGTGCATTTGTGGGTGGATAGTACACGTGTGATGGTTAGCGGTGGGGCTTATGTGTAGGCTAACCATTTTCTGTTTGTTTTAGGATGTTAGGATGGCTGGGGCAAGCAGGTAGGTTGTCAGTTGGGTGTTTACCTTGGATGGTTTCCGGGTAGAATTTTGTGAACAGGTGATGTTTCAAGACTTTTCTGAATGGGGCTAGACTTTTGATGCCTCAGATTTCATGGGGAAGGGCATTCCAGTTTAAAGGAGCAAATATGGAGAAGGCCCTGTTGGAGGTAGTCTTTGTGCATTTTGTCGTAATCTTGGGGACTACTAATGTGTTCATTGTTGTAGGTCTCCTGTTTCTATTTTCCGGGGTACTATGGATTAGCTTGCTGATTGGCGTAGGGGGGTGGTTATTTCAGGCTTTGAATGTAAGGACTATTGACTCTATTGGAGTCTGGCATGTAATGGTAGCCAATGCAGTTCTTTCATGATTGGCGTTATGTGGTCAGATCTTGACGATCCAGAAAGGACTCTTGCCTTATATCTCTACCATATCTCCCTTCTCCTACCTTTCTTCCAAAAGTATACATATCAAGAGCTTTAAGTCTGTCCCCATCAATATTTGATGATTCTGGAATTCCCTTATGTAAAGATTCATCAAAATTCTGTATCTTTATCTTTATTGCGTTGCTTGATATACCATGTCTTCATTACACCAGGGCGGTTTACATTTAAGAAAAACAATAGAGTAACCAAAGTCAGAAAAAGGAAAGGAACTACAAAATATACAGGAAAGAGCAGTAGTCATACAGGAGATGGCGAGGGAAGAGGAGAAAGCAGACAGGAAAGAGAGACAATAAGGCAACATGCCTAGACATCAGAGAGAGAAAGGTTGAAAGCAATGGAGAAGAGGTGAGTCTTGAGGAGGGACTTGAATCTGTGATATGAGGGCTCAGTATGGAGGGCAGTGGGAGGGAGTTCCATAGGGAAGGGCCAAGGAAGGAGAAAGTAAAGTGTCAGGTAGATGAACATGGGAGGGAGAAGGAAGAAGTAAATGGTTAATGTGAATAGAGATGAGGTGTGAAACTGAAGAGCATCTGCCAGGTATTGAGGAGTGTGGGTATATATGGATTTGTGGATGATTCTAAGGATTTTATAGTGAACGCGGTATTCAATAGTGAGCCAGTAAAGATTGATGAGAAGTGGGGTGTGTCGTGCCTCCCCTTGCCAGTACCCGTAGGTAGGGGTTTAAGGAGGTTAAGTCCTTCTTTAAACCAAGGGCCTTTCACTTCCTGGAGCCGTGCTTGTTGGGAAGTGTAGTTTTTACCATCAGTTTTAAAAGAAGAGTAGTGTGACTCGATGTGGTTATAAGTAAAGGGATTTATTTCCCCTCCCGGGGTTGGACTTTCACAAGGACAAAAGATGAACACAAATTAACTGCTCTTTAGCAGAAAAAAGGACAAAGTAAATATAGCTTTCCTCAGCAAAACAAACAGTTTTCTCTTTCCAGCAATTAGAGCTTCAGCACATGGTTAATACAGCTCTGTTCCTTCACAGCCAGCCTGTATTCCTTTCACCACAAAGTTTAAAGCAAAGATATAATTTGTTCAGAAGAAATTGTTGTACAGTCCATCTCCTCTGTAGGATAATTTATGCAAGGTGGTTCTGTATCCATCAATTCCACCTCTGAATTAGCATTAGTTTGGCCCAGGCCTTCCAGGGCCGCGCCCTGTCTTCCAACCCTGAGCCCGTCAATGCACCCAGGGTTTAAATAGGGCCTAAAGCCATTATCATAGCCCCAATTTTCCAGGCTGTTACCTCCACACGGATTCCGGTAATCCCAGCCCTTAGGCTTACCTGGGGACCTGGCTTTTGAGGCCTTCCTCTGAAGTTCCCATGTACCGGTTGGTTCCCTGTTAAACCGGGGGGAAACAGTTCCCAACTGCTTTTTGGGCTGCTTGTAAGGCTGTGAGTGCTTCAGCTGTTCTGGTCTACTTCTCCTATAATTATCCACCAAAGCCTCTGACCTCCCGTCGGCTGAAAACTCTGCCCACCTCCTGACTGGGCATCTGCTTTCCTCTCTCTCCTCTCTCTTTCTGCCTGCTGGAGCCTCCTTATGAGACTGCCCTTCTGGGTAGGGCCTAGTCCCGCCCCCTAGCAGGTGTTCCAACTTCCCCCGTGACTCCTGGCTATATTGATAGCAGGGGCGTGTTTCCTTCTCTTGTGTTTTGTTTCCCCGGCAACTAGTAGCCATGTGTCTTTGTTTATCCCTCAACCCTGCATTCTCTACCTGGTTTCCTAGCTTCTCTGCTGGGCCAGAAGGGCTTGCTACATCACAGGTGACATGATCAAAGCGTGATGCATGTGAAACAATCCGGGCTGCAGTATTTTGTATCACTTGGAGGTGGTGAAGCTGGTATTGGGGAAGACCAGAGATCTGCCTAAACCCAGCCTCATCCACTTCTTAGCAGGAAGCAGGAGGTGCCTATTGCTCTCCTCTGCTCACTTTACCTGCTGCTGTGCTCTTGCTCCCAACCCCTCTACTGCCTCTGTCTGCTTTAGTTCCTCTGTAGAGATGGGACCAGACAGCTGCTCTTTCCCATTTCCACTGGAGGCTACCGAAATCTCTCTTCAGCTCTGTACTACTGCTGTTGCTGTCCCTAGATCTATTGGGAGCATCAACTAATCTCCCTCTTCTGTTTCTACCACCGTGCCCCGCTCCACTATGGATCTGGGACTGTCTCTCTTATACGTTTTTGTAAGCACTGCTTATACCTGGTAGCACCTAAGAAATTATAAGTTGCAATAGTAGTAATAGATGTCTGTCTACCTGCCGCTGCCTATCTGTCTTTTCTTTGGGTTCCTTTTTCTCTGACTTCTATACTATCGCTTTGACTCTAGAGCCGAGGTTCCCAACGTGGGGTGCCCACATCCCCAGAGGGTGCAAGATGGACTTTCAGGGGGTGCAACAAAGAGTGACTTGTGTCCCTTAGTGAGAGTCATGAATCATCACTCAGCCAGCTGCTAGTGTGCCTTGATCAGTGGTAGTAGGTGGTTGTGTTGCGTAGATAGTAGTCTCATTGTTTATTTAATCAAAAGGAGAGAATAACAGAATTAACATATAAGTAAAACAAGTAACTGTCAGAGTATTGCTTTTAAAATCATTATAACGCAACATCTGACATAATCATTGTATATTGTTTCACTCATAAATTGAGGATCGTGAGAGTTCATTAAGTATTTCACCCCTCGGGGCCTCTCAGCTCGCCTGTCGCCTCTGCTCACATGCACCGTGATATTACTTTTGTAGGGGGTGCGAACATTAATCAAACATTTCCCAGGGGTGTGGGGCATAGAAAAGGTTGGGAACCACTGCTCTAAAGCCAGAAAGTCTAATGGATTTTTAAAACCCACTTTTCTCTGCCACTGAAATTAAAACAGTGCTCACTCTCTTTCTTAGAGCTCTATCTTGATCTTTCAGGCATTTTGGATTTCAACAAAGAAACTTTCTCCCACTTTTTCTGTCTGAAAGCACAAGAGAAAATTGTGCTGGATTCCCGGTGCTTGCTTTCAGCTTACTGTTGAGTTGGTGATATCACCAAATATGGACTTTGGGAAAAGTGAGACAGGGATAGACTTCCTTGGCTCCTTAATAAAGTTTCAACATGATTGGTGAAGTGGCTTGTGCTTCATACTTCTTCCTCTTTGAAAGCATCTCCACTATATCTGACCACATAAACCACAATGTAGCCAAAAACAAATAATTCTAATTAGGATTTGAATCATGCTGCCTCCACAGTCATGCCATTATTTAAAGTGGCATAAACTGAAAATTCATTCAACACATTTCATTCATTTTTAAAACAAATGCACATCCCTAATTTGTTACCTTAGTATCTTTCACTTTATCAAGCAGAACCTAATGAGGCTTTAACCTTCCTGAAGAGACATTACACAGCAGAAATTGCTTCATATATAAATATTCATTGCCTGATTGCATAGCTATTGCTGCACATTAAACACCAATAAGATAGTCAGTCTTTTCCATCCCTGCACATGTTCCTACCATCCTACCAACATGCAAAATAAACTATATTGTGATGGCAGAGTCCCAGAGTAGCAGAACACACACTAGAGCAGTGGTTCACAAACTGGGGGTTGGGACACCAAGGGGTCACATCAGCAGCAGATGGAGTAACAGAAACAGGGCTACTGCCCCTCCCTCTGGACCTTTATTGTGACCTATGGCCAGTAGCATGGAGACTGTAAGTCAATGAGGTATAGGGCCGACAGCTGAATCAGCCCTGTACATCTGGGGCTGCGGACCGCTCATTGCCTGCCCTAACACCACCCCTGCACCACCCCCATCTAGTCTCCCCGTACAAACTCCTTGTTCGTATGGGGAGGCTTGGCGGGGACAGGATAAGCAGATGAATAGTGGGGATGGACATTCCAGTGGGACATCCATCCCCGCTATTCATGTTACAGATGTGGATCTTGACTATATTTAGGGTTAAGGTTAATCCATAGCCCAAAGAATACTGGAAGAATTAAGTGCTACATAAAACAAGAGTGGCCACCGCGACATACTCCTTACTGGATGTTTAAAAATCACAGACCACCTATCCTTATGCTTCAGATGCCGCCACATTTTCATGGTCAACTTAATATACTCAATCAATCTAGAGTGATTTTGTATATTTCAAGACAATTTATTATTCATGAATGCAAGACACTCTCAAAAGGTTTCTTATCATAAGTTCATGTTTTTCTGAGATCTTCACTTTTCTTAGCCCTGGCCATAATGACTTTATTCACATTGCCTGGTCTTTGGTCCCATATGCTCCCCTTTTTATTGTCCATCTGTTCTATTGCCATGATGTTATTACACTCAATATGACTGTATATTCTGTCAGCATCTATTGCCATGAACAGTTTATAGATTGTAGATAGACGCGCTATTGGTCTATCACTTTTGGAATCATTACTTGGATTTCCCTTTGGAAGGAGAAGCATTCTTCCTATGATTAGCCTTTGTGGTGTTAAGTCTCGCTGCCTGATCACTTGATTCTTTAGAGTTTGCCAGGTCTCGGTGGAGGATGTTAACTGTTTGAGCTGAAAAACTGAGCAGCATCTGGGCCAGGACTCTTCCAGTTTGGATCTCTTTTTAATCTGCTTTCCAGCTCTGATTGTTACTTCACGAAAAAATATAGGTCGGGTTGTTAATTTGGTTTCAGCGGGTTTAGTGTTTAGGATTCTGATTGTTACTTCAGGCCGTTCCATAACTTTGATGGTTGCCTTTTCTAAATTCTCTCATATGTAGGGCAGCCATTCTGCTTTTTTGGTTGTACTCTACAGGATTCTCATATATATTTCTCCAAAACGTTTCAGTTTCAGGTGGTGGTATTTTCACCATATTGATGCTCTTTTCCAGTTCCTATGGTTTTCATAGGTGTGTAGTAGAATAGTGCACATAAACAAGAATTATATTTGGCACGTTTCTTCAAAGAGTGGCAATGTGTGCAAATAATCTTCTTTCAGCTTCAAAAGCAAGCTATTCAACTTTCATTACGAGATGTGACCTACAGAAAAGCGGTAATACTTTTTTTTTCTCTGCTTTTCCCTTGTACTGTTAAAACAGCCGCATGTAAAATAATCTTTTATGAAATTACTTTATTTAGAACACGACTTAGCCAAGTTTTGGCAACACAGCTGTGTCATGGGTCTACAAAACAACAACTATAAGAAAAAAATAAAAATACAAATCAAATATATCATAAGAAATAGACCATGAAAATGTGTACACACACACAAAATTACAAAAAAAAACCAACCTTGTCATACGGATATATCATGGAAAAAATACACTTCTACTTCACACACACAATAAGGGCACATGCAGCATAAAAAGAAACATGCATAAAATTCAAATTCAAAATAAAAAGTTACTAATATGCAAATCAAAGTTACAGTATTAGCAATTGGCCATCAGAAACTATAAACCTAGAAAATAATGAGAGATAAATATTGTGGTAAGGAGAGTGTAGCACAGCCCTGGGAAATAGAGGAAAAAGGAACTTTTGCTTCTTTAAGGGGGATGGGCTCACCTAAACACATGTGCAAAAGTAAAAGCAGTGAAAGAAACCACCCTTGCAGAGCTAGGCTGAAGCCACACCCAGACTCCATGGCAACCCTAAGTAAGGATAAGGGACACCTGTGGGTGGAGCCAGAGGGGGAGGCACACTGCCCAGCATTTAAGGTTAAGCAAACAGAAAGTGATAGACTCGGTAGAACTGTTAGAAGCCTTGGAGGTGTTGGAAGCCACGGGAACAGCTTGAGAAGCAGCAGCTGGGGAAAGGCCAGAGGACAGGCCGAGTACTTTCCTTCTAGGAGAGAGAAGGGCAAAAGGCTGGCTGTAAGAAAGCTAGAACAGGAAGGCTCAGCTTCTTCTGAAGAAAGACAAATCTTCAGGCTGAGAAAGCCCAGGAAAGGGAGGGAGGAGTGGTCTAGTGGTTAGGACAAGGTACTTCAGGCCGGAGGGCCAGGGGTTCAAGTCCCACCTGGGGACAGCAATCTCAGGCCAGAGGGACTGGGATTTCTAGTCCTGTAGGCACTCCTTGTGGTCTTGGGCAAGCCACTTAACCCTCCTTTGCCCATGTTCCCTGTAAGTATTAGTGTATGTGTCTCATATCCCCTTGTGTTAAATGTATCCCCCAATTGACCGCTTTGACCCGGTGAAAAGCGGGATATCAATACAGCTAAATAAATAAAATAAATAAAGCTGGAAGAAAATCCTGCAGTGATTCCCTGAGCAGCTCTGACTCAGAGGACGCAACCTCCAACAGATATCACGGCTGTGAAACTCCCACAGTTAAGCTCCAAGGTAGGAGAGGAAAGTTGGAAAGAGTTAATGCTTATAACTCTGACTCAGATACTGAGGAGATAGTTTTACCTGCTAGCACCAGAACAGGAAGAAGGGTTTTGTAGATAAAGCCAAGCAAACAAAGCCTGTTAATGTTTTACCAAGAGAAAGAAAGGCAGTTCAATGGGAGAAACTGTTTAAGCTGTTAAAGCATATAAACCTTAAAGTACCTGAACGTATTCAAGTTCCACAATCAAGCAGTGCAGAGGAAGAAATGGAGGTGGATTATAAGGAAGATGACCTTGATTCCACTTGCTCTGAAATGGAATGTGCTCTATGTGTCACTGCTGATTGAAAGAAGTAAAATACTAGGAAGAATCTCAGGAAGCAGTTCTCAGGTTCATGATAGCTGAAAGCTTTGAAAAGAGAGAAAGGAAATCTCTTAGTTTAAAACTTGCAAAGCTCTGTCTGTTGAAGAGAAGTAGATGATGCAATTGAGTTCTGTGCTGACCAGCTGAGAAGTGTTTTAAACTGAAGCAGCTAAAGGGAGCCGACAGAATTACTGAGTTCTGTTGTGTGCTTTAACTGCAAATAAAGCAGTTGTTTCTGAGATGAGAAATTTCCTAATGAAAGAAGTAAAGACATTTACTTGTAAATAATACCACTGAAACACACTGTTTGTAAAGAACTTTATTTGGGAGAAAATATCCTTGTTTTCTGTTGCTGAGTTTGGAATCTTCTACAAAGGACTGTTACTAAACTGCACCAAGTTAAAAATCAATAAAAATTCCTGTGTTGCTTTAAAACCACTTGGACTGCTTTTATACACAACTACACGTTTAAAGCTAAAAGATACAAGATGGGAGCCCATCTTCACTAGGCGACCGCCTAGTGGAGGCGCGCACACCACAATATGTAAACCAGGAATGTTACCAAAACTTGGCCAAGTTGAGTTCCAAATAAAGCACCGTCATAGAAGATTTTTTTGGGCGCAGTTGTGTTTGTTTCTCCATTTTTCCCTTGTGCGGTTTGCTTTCACGGAGGTCGCTCTTCTCATCTGGTTCCATATCATTAACATTGGGATACTGTTCAAAAATATATGACATCTCTGAAGAAGGAACTCAAAAGCTCATGACAGCCATCTCTTTGAGCAAGTTTCATGTGGATCTAATGAAAAGTAGCACCAACCTGCTTTCCAGAATCAATATAACTACCAGGACTATGTCTAGGAAGACCACTTATGAGCATTTATGGCCCATAAGGAGTGTTTTCTGTAGTACCCAAGAAAAATTCACAACTTTCAATAACATTATCAATGTCCTATGGTGAAACTATTGCCTGATAGTAAACATGTAAACAGTATTGATCCTAAATATCCATTGTTTTGGCTATTTAATATACCTCTATAAAAAATATAACTACATAAAAGAGCTGGCAGTCTGAAAAATAACACCAATTAATTTCATTGTTTGTAATGATCAAGTCCTCAAGCAGACTGATGTTGTACCATGCCTTCGATGTTTCATTGGAACTGGATATTGTTACGCAGTGGAGCGCCATCCAGAACCATTCTGCTAAAAGTTTTAATGGGAATAAGCTCTGTGGCCACACTGAACTGGTTGTGTATTCCTAAATATAATCCCGATCCACAAGGCTAATGGTCATTAAAGGAGATTAATTGGTAATTGCATCAGTATTCAAACTCCATGGCTGGCGTTTTAAAATGCTCCGCTGGTGCTTAAATTAAAACCAGACAGTCAGAGCCAGAACGCAGTGCTGAAGGTCCAGTTTCAGCGCTGATTACATAGCTTTTTTGACCTAACTTTATGCAGTCACTTATCTGATTAGAGGACTGAAAATCACCACTAACGGGATAAATTATGGGACCTGCACAATCTGAACAGTGCCAAGGCAGTTAGAGGGGACGTTCAGTGGCACTATCCAGAGCAGAAGTGGGATTTGAACACTGACTTCTGTGAGCCTCAGACTGATGCAATAGCCATTAAGCTCTTCCTCCACTCCACTGGCTTTTGATGTCCTTTTTCTTTACATAATGCAAATATATAGAGATAGATAGATGATAGATTAGATAGAATGTCATGACCAGTCTGTCTAAACTCCTTTTCTAAGTCTCCTCACAGTCATGCTTCAATTGTTTAGCCCTTGGATTAAACCTCAGGCTTCTAGGATTGAAGTATTCCACAGTCTTAGCAATAATAGTTTTGTGATTCACAGGCAATGGCCCACCAAGGCCCATTTTGTCATATTTCACTGTGACGATTATAGGGCAGCTTCCACTCCCAGCAGTCTGAACACCACTTCCACAAGATGCCCATGGCAGAAAGTTCTAGCAATCCTGTTAGTAGTCCCAGTCCAAGAGGGCCTTTATACAAGTCCAGTCAATAGCAAGGGTCCACAAATGACCACAGACCAAAAAATAGCACATGGACCCATTTTACCCAGATCCCACCACCACGGCCAAGGCTGAAGTGTAAGCTGCCCCAGCCACTGCCTCTCTCCCCACTCTCCTCACCCCCTGAGATACAGCACCTTCCCTACCTCCCCTCAATGGTCCTCCCACTTGCCCTCATGCCCAGGAACATTATCGGCAGTGACGGTGATTTGCGAACACTGGGCCGGAGCCTTCCTTCTGCCACATCCCATCCCCACTGCAAACAGGAAGTTGAGTCAAATGGGTTAGGATATGGCAGATCACTGCCACCAAACAGCAATGTTTCTGGATATCAAGGCAAGTGGGAGAATCGTGAGGGGTGGGAGGGGAGACTGGAGAAAGAGCCAGAAATGCTGGACCCACTGGGGGAGGGAAAAGAGAAGATGCTGCACCCAGAGGGGAGGAAAGGGAAGGAAAAGAAGGTGAGATGCTGCATCATGGTGGGGGGAGGGGGGAAGAAGATGACAGTTGTCCCTAAACTATTGGATGAGCTACTTTTTTTTTTAATGTGATAGGAGGGACCCTGCCCCACAAACACTCCAGCCCTACTAGCTATGGGAAAGGTCCATTGTGGCTCTCAGCCCGAAAAAAGTAAAATGTTTTGGGAGCACTCGTTTATAGCAAATACTAGTCTTTGGAACCCAAAATACTCTTAAACAGTTGCTACCATCCAGCCCCAAGCAAAGCTCTGACTTCTCTATGTTTAGGTCTGCAGCAATTCTTGGAAATATTTATCAGGCTACAAGAATTGCCAAGCTCTCCCCTCTCATTCTCAGGGAATGTAATTATAGCACAGTCCTTGGCTTCCAGACTCACCAAGCATACATCCCTAGACACTTAGTCCAGCTTAAACCTTCACCATGTGACGGCTTTTCATATCTTCTTGTTCACTGTGGGCCTGATATTCAAAGGAAAATCCCCTTAACTGGGATATTTGGCAGCACTGTCTCAGTTAACCGGTTAGCATCGGGCATCCAGGGGCAGCACGCGGCCATAACCGGCTGTTGCCCAGTCAAGGCACACCAGCAAAGGTCAGGTGTAGTAAAGGCTAGTCTAACTTCCTCCATGGAAGCTAACCAGTCAGTGGCTGAATATCGTCACTGCCCAGTTAGCTTCCTGGAAATCTGGATATTCAATGTTGAGACCCAGATACGGTCCCAGCCTTGAATATCCAGGTCTAATGTTCAACGGCGGTAGTTAGTCGCTTTAGCTACGCTCACCACCACCATCGTCCACTTCAGGGTAACAGTGATTCCAGGCATTTTCCTTTTGGCACCAAGCGCCAACTGACTCTTTGCAATCTGAGCTTCTCATTTAAAGCATCTGCTTGTTGCAAGACTCCACCCTCCTTGTTCAGAGAGTCCCGCCCCTCAGAACCCATTGGCTGAGAGGAAACCACTCTAAGGGTGTGCTCTGCCACGATGTTGCTTTATTTTACCATACACACTGTGCTGTCAGCCTCAACTCCATGACAATATATAGATATAGGCATACATACAGGGCCAGCACTACCATTAGGTGAACTAGGCAGTCACCTAGAACGCAGACCCTTCAGGGGCACCAATTGCTGCCATTGTTGCCCCTCTCCGAGATGTACCAAGGAAGTAATGGCTCCTTCTGCCTGGAACAACCTTCCTGTTTCTTTATGTCTGATTTCATCTCGCCCCTTTTTAAATCCATGCTAAAGGCTCACCTCTGAGGCTGCTTTTGGATCCTGATCCCTTGTTTTCCTTATCTTTCCCTATTTGTTATACCCTTGTTCTCATCTTTTGATCTACAGGGACGGTCTTATGTGTATCTGTACAGTGCTGCATACGTCTTATAGTGCTATATTTATTTTATTTTAACAGTTTTTATATACCGCCTTTAGTTAAGGTCAAAGCGGTTTACATTATAACTCATACTTTTACATAGAACTTATTGAACTTACACAGTTACAGAATAACTTATTTTGGAAACACAGGGCAGGGAATCATGCAGGAAATGCTTTGTAGCATAACTTATATACAATTAAGTCTGGGTACAGACAGAGTATGGAGGATTTCTAACTAATCTGGTGATTGACTGTTTCAATGAATCCACCAAACAGGAAGGTTTTTAGTTGCTTTCTAAAGTCCTTCATATCAGTGGTGCTCTCCTGGTGGTGGATTTGTTTGCATGTCTGTATGTGCAGGGTATTGGGATTCTCTCAGTAGTGCTCTGTCTCTTTGGCCTGTTGTTAGGACTGGTACAAAGTAAATCTTCTAGGGCTGCAGCTGACATGCTATTTCTGATCTTAAAGATAGTCAATGCAGATTTGTATTTAGAACAGGCAGTAATTGGGAGCCAGTGGAGCTGGTGTAAGATGGGTGTTATGTGCTCTCTTGCTTGATCCCGTGATGGTTCTAGCGGTGGTATTTTGGACCAGTTGTAGTGATCGTGTGGCCTGCTTTGGAAATCCTAGATATAGGCCATTGCAGTAGTCTAGGATGGGGGTTATAATGGCTTGACATACTACAAGAAGCCCACGGTGCTAACCTTTAAGCTTCGGCTGTTTGCTTCTGCCCCCTCTCCAATGCCTGATGCCAACTTCCTGTTTCAGCATCGAGCATCGGAGAGAGGATGGAAGCAAACAGCCCTGTGGTGCTGAAGCTTAAAAGGTGAACACCACAGAGCTGTTTGCGACTGCTGCCACCGTTGTATGTCCCAAAGAGAGGTGACAGCGGTGGCAATGGGTGCTGGGGTGGGACAGGCACAAGTGATGAGGCTCATCTAGGGCGCCCCAACTCCTCGCACCAGTCCTGCATATGTATGTATGAGTCTGTAGAGCTAGAGAGGGATTATATATATATACATACATACACACGTTATTATATCACACACACACACGAAAAAAATTGTGGATACACCTGTAAAATTTGAGCTCTCCGCGATAATATCTGTCTTACTTATGTTAATTAAGTATTCTATATATTACTCTATACAGATTGTAATATGTTCCCAAATGTTAAGGCAACAAACGAATATCATCAACATTTATCAGAAAAAAAACTTTGATTTGGAGTCAGACAAGGTAATTTTATTTATTTATTTTATTTGTGTGCTTTTTTTTTTTTTGATGTCTTGATGTAATTGATGTCTTTCTCAGGAAAATGATATTTTTCATGAAACTGTTGATTCACTTTAAGCAGGTTTTATGCAGAATCTCATGTATAAGCTGATGCTACAGATAATGTGTGCTATACTGCCAGATGTATACAAGTTGTATTGAAGTCATATTTGTGCTTTTGTTATTTTTACAATTTTTTTAAAATATTTTTGCTAATAAATAAAATAAAAGACAAATGCTTAATAAAAAGTTTCCAGGGGGGCGCTCGTGAGCCCGCTGCGTGATGGCTGCAATTTAACTGAGCTCCGTCCCAAGTACCCCAAAACTTCAGCTAACATGCGCTAATTGAAGCAATTTTCCCCGAACTCACCTGCCCTGGGTCGGCATTGGCAAGTGGTGTCCCTTGAAAACCTGACAAATCGCCCGGTAAGATTTCTGATGGCTGGGACGCTGTGGAGTCAGTCTCTGGAGTGCGGCCTGCTGTGTGCCTCTCATCGACGCTTGCCTTGGGCCTGGACAATCTCACTGCTGACCCTCGCGATTCTTGGCAGATTGGACGGCATCTGAGCGGAGTCCCCCTGGGCTGTACTATCGGACCCCTGTGCCGGGTCGGAGCACATGCGGCAGCCTACCGCCGGGTGGAGCAGCATCCTCGAGGTTGGGTCGCATGAACGCGGACTTGCAGCCTTTTCTTCTGGGCTGGGGGGGGGGCCTCAATCCCACACGGCAACCGCTAGTGCCTATTGCATCCTCCTGCCCTCGCTGCGGCTTTGTCAGCGCAAGTCCCCCTGAGGGGGGTAAATACGAATGCTACCCTTTTCTTCTCATACCCTCTGGATCATCAACGGCGCCAACGACAGTGGCAATGTATTAGCAGCCTAGCGCCCCGCCGAGGCCCATACTTTTCAGCGTGGCTCCCCTGTGCCCTGTTGGAATGCTTCTGCGCTTTTTCTGATTTTGGACCTTTCCTCTGTGTGCAACACCTTGCAGTTATCGGCACTCTGCATCATATTTCCACATAGCTCTGCAGAGCAATCTGAACACAGTATCTGGCAGCCCGCCTCTTCTGGAGGGCCAAAGCAGCTTTCCCCTCCTTACATCGTTGTCTCTCCAGTGCCTCTGTCCTTGTGGATATTGACTGTATCTCTCTCCTCTCACTGTGTGACAGTAGTTGTCTTGTGGGCTTGCGAAGCTTCGTGCATCGTTGTCTCCCCAGTGCCTCTGCCCTTGCTGACATTGACTATATCTTTCTCCTAACACTGTGTGGCATTGGTTGCCTTGTGGGATTGTGGGGCTCCCCTTGCTGTTTGCCTGAGAGGCTGCCCGGTATACGCCGCTATCTGACTTGCTTGGTATTTCTCCTTCCTATGGCTGCTAAAGCTAAAAACCCTGAAGCTCGAGAGGGGACGCGTTCCTCCCAGCGACTGCAGTTTAAGTCTGGGGCCCCAAGCAGTCCACTTGAACAATCTCCTCCATCAGGCACTGATGATGAGACTGTAAGTGAAGATGAACTAGATCCCCACAAACAGCTCTCCTCTGCTCAACTCAAAAAAGAACTCCGCAGAGGCTTTGCGGAATTAGCCAGCGGGTTCCGCTCTCTACGTGAAGAGCTGATGAACGATGTCACAGCATTAAGGACCGATGTTAAAGAACTGGGAGCCCGAGTAGAGGACGTGGAGGCCAAAGTGGCTGACCATGATGGGACTTTGGTGGATTTACAATGTGCGCTTGATCGACAACATGCGCAAGCAATGGAGTTGACTTACAAAATTGATGACATTGAAAACCGCTCCCGCCGCAATAACGTGCGTTTTCGAGGAATTCCAGAAGCGGTGGAGGGCGGAGAGGATTTACCGACCGTGCTTAAACTGTTGATAGCGGAACTGCTCCCAGCGGAGGACCTGGCTGCTCATGTGCCTGGGATGGAAATTGAACGAGTCCACCGTGCCTTGGGAAAACCTCCCAATAACCAACCTCGTGATGTTATTGCGAGATTTCTGCGATATTCTGATGCTGAGCTTCTCATACGGCGAGGCCGGGAGAAAAAAACGGTCCGCTTCCAGGACGCAGCAGTGTCAATCTATCAAGACCTCTCGACGTTTACCTTGGCACGCCGGAGGGAGATGAAACCAATTACGACGGTCCTGAACAGCAAGGGGATTCGTTACTCTTGGTCTTTTCCATTTAGGATGAACTTTCTTTTGGGAAATAAAAAGATTTCAGCAAAAGACCATACTGAAGCTTGGCGAGCTCTTCGTCAGGCGGGACTAGTTGATGATAATGCTCAGCCTCACCCGTCGCCCCCTAAGCCCCAGCACTCCGGGTGGACTTGGGTGGGCAAGCCCGCTTGATCTCTCTTGGAGTAGGAGAGCTTCTATTACCTTTAAGGGAGCCTCATTTAGTGGGTCTCCCGGCCTCAAGATGTGGGGTTGAATGAACGGTTTTTGATGCTTTGCTGTTCTTTGTAATATTTTCTATTGAGTTATTGGCCATTGGCCTGGGTCAGCCCGGGCCTCCACCCTAATATACATAGGGGGTGGCGGGTGACTTGCAAATGTTTTGATGATGATACTGTTTTGATAAGGGGGCAGGATGGTATTGATGACTCAGGGTGGGTGGGGGAGTAATGGGGAAATGCTACTATCTGTTCTGTTTGTAATGTTGCTTTATGGGGACTTGGGGGGAACAGGGTTTGAGGTCAATTTACCGTGTCCTGTATTAATGTTGACAGGCAGGTGGTATTGACGGGAAGGGGGGGGGGTTTGGTTTTGAGGGAGGGTGTTTTAATTTGGAGTTGGAGGGTGTGTTTGGGTATGGGGGGGACTATGGCACTTGTTTCTGGAGTATGGAATAGGTGGGCTTGGATAATAAACCTTTTGGGTTTGCTGGGGGGATGCTGTCACTGGGACCCTTCGGGTAACTGGAGGGTAAGAGGGTTTAGACTGTGAATATTAATGGTGCGATTTATTTCTTTGAATGTTAAGGGTCTCAACTCCCCAAGGAAGCGGTCGCTGCTGTTTTCAGAGTTGCGCGCTTTGCAGGAGGACATTGTTTATCTACAGGAGACCCATCTTCAGAATTGTAAGCAGGGCTGGTTAAAGCGGTCCCCGTACACTGAGGTGCGGGTGGCCTCAGACGCGCAGGGCCGGAAGAAGCGGGGGGTGGCCCTCCTATTTCATCAGAGCCTGTCCTTGCAGGTAGAGGAGGTAAAAAGAGATACCCTGGGGAGGTGGCTCTTTCTGAATGTTTGCTTAGAAGGGCACTTGCTAACTTTAGCTAATATCTACGCGCCCAATGAAGGCGGTTGAAAGCCTTATTGGCGGACTTCGCAAGGGGTCCCATTGTTCTTGGTGGGGATTGTAACACGCATTTGGTGCCCCATCTGGATTCCACAGGTCACGCTGGGGGGGGAGTGGGGGGGCCGGCTAGAGCCCTTCAACGCCTTATGTTAGATTTAGGTTTGCGGGATGTTTGGAGGGACACCCATGAGGGAGAGCGGGGTTATATAACCTGATGTAAAAAGTGACACCATGATGCCGACCTGTGTAAATGTAATTATTAGAGAACTGTAAATATGTAATTATTGTAAACCTAACTTTTGAAGTGTCTAACCCTGCATGCTGTGCCGAACCCTAATCTATGTATATATGACCCAATTTTCCTGTCCTGATTTGACATCTCCCAAATTGGTAATCAAACTGCTGCTGATCGCTGGAAGTAGCGGTATATAAGTGTAAACTAACTAAATAAATAAATAAATACTCTCCAGTTCATCAGGTTCACACTCGCATTGATTATTTTCTACTGGATCAGCGCCTGATGGATGGGAGAGTGGAGGCTGGACATGGAGCGCTGACTTGGTCAGATCATGCCCCGTGCTGGCTTGCCCTCCCGGCAGGAATGTACAGCGAGCACCAACGCCTTTGGTGCTTAGATGCAAGGTTCTTACGGCAGCAGGGTACAGTGCAGGAACATGCCCGCTTCATCACTGAATTCTTTGAGCTTAATGACTCTGGGGACGTCTCCCTTCCCACGTTTTGGGATGCTTTTAAGGCTACGGCCCGTGGTCAACTCATGGCAGAGGCGGCCCGCACGCGGAAAATGTGGACACGCGACCACGATCAGTTGGTGAAGGAGTCTACTCGCTTAGGTTTGGAGCATGCCCGAACCGGCTCGCGGCAGGTTTTGCGTCAGTGGCGGACTGTTTGAGCCAATTTGGATGCATGTTTGCAGAGGGAATTAGATAATAAGCGCCGGAAATTACGGCAAACTTTTTATGAGCATGGGAATAAAACTGGCCGCTTCTTGGCCTTGCGTCTTCTGCAACAGCAATCCACAAGAGTGGTCCGCGAACTGCGCGATTCCGGGGGACGGAAAAGGGTAATTTCTCGGGAGATACGCAATATTTTTGCTGATTATTTGGAGCAGCTCTATAAGGCAGAACCCTTTGACCGGGATCGTGTGCAGGACTACTTACAGAGGATTGCTCTGCCGCGTCTTCCTGATCCTGACCGAGCTCAGTTAGATTCTGAATTTACGGTGGACGAAGTGGAAAATGCAATTCGGCGGCTGAAAACTGGCAGTGCGCCGGGTAATGATGGCTTCCCAGCAGAATATTATAAGAAGATTCGTGTACAATTAGCGCCAACCTTGACCATATTGTTTAATGAGGTCTTGGGCGGGGTTCCTCTCCCTTCGTCCCATCGCGAGGCGTTAATAGTGATGATACCCAAGCCAGGTAAACCTCTGCATGACGCGGCATCGTATCGCCCCATTTCCCTGTTAAATGTTGATGTCAAAATATTTGCTTCTGTTCTGGCTGCGCACTTGAACCGGGTCCTTCTGGTTTTGGTTCATCCTGATCAGGTTGGGTTCGTGCTGGGTCGCCAGGCCGCAGATAACATAAGGCGTATGTTGCAGGTTATTCATGTGGCCCGACGGGAGCCGCAACCGGCTTTGCTAGTGGGGATTGACGCAGAAAAGGCTTTCGATCGGGTCGATTGGGGATACCTTTGGTGTGTTTTGGCGACAATGGGCTTTGGCCCTAATTATATCCGTTGGGTTTGTAGTCTCTATCAACATCCTCAAGCGTGCGTTCAGATTAATGGGGGACACTCGAGAAACTTCTTCCTGGAGAGGGGCACACGTCAGAGCTGCCCTCTTTCGCCTCTGCTCTTCGCCCTTGCGATGGAGCCCTTGGCACAAAGCTTTCGTGAACATCCAGGCTTGCAGGGAGTCCGCATTGGCCCCGCGGAATATCGGATTGCGCTCTTTGCGGATGATATTATATTGTCCCTGGTGGACCCGTCTGCTTCCCTTCCAGCCGCGATGCAGCTGTTTGAAAACTTTTCTCGGATATCCGGTTTCAAAATTAATTATACTAAATCGGAGATCTTAAATGTCGGGGTCCCTGGGGTGGTTTGTGCGGAGCTCCAAGCGGCCTATCCTCTTCGATGGGTATCAGGTACCCTATGCTATTTAGGGGTGCAATTGACCGTGGAGCGGGCGGACCTCTTTAAAGCTAACTATGAGCCCCTGCTCCGTCAGGTTCGGCGGGACTTAGATATCTGGAATGGCTTGCTCTTTTCCTGGTTTGGGCGTATAGCGGTATTCAAGATGGTGGTCGTTCCCCGCTTTCTCTATTTTTTTCAGGTTCTACCGCTTCCCATTGCGCGGGCCACTTTGGTGACTTGGCAGCGGTTGCTTATGAAGTTTATATGGCACTATCGTCATCCGCGGTTGGCGCGGCACGTTCTCTATGCCCGTACGCGCTCTGGAGGTATGGGCATGCCCAATTTACATTGGTACTATGCGGCGGCGCAATGTCGGGCGGGGGTGGAGTGGATGATTGCCGATAGCACCAAACGATGGGTACAGATGGAAATGAGTTTGGCAGGGGGAGCGGGGTTGGGGGATTGGCTGTGGCTTGGTCCAAAACTTCGGCGCGGTAAATGCATCAGTAATCCCTATGTTCTTCATACCCTCCGTTGCTGGGATCAACATTTTCGGTCCCGGGGTACAGACTTGTCCCCTTTGGCCCCTATAGTAGACAATGCTTCTTTCCCACCGGGGTTGAGTGACTCAGTCTTTCGGCAGTGGGGACATCATGGCCTTAGCCGGGTCGAGCAATTCTTTGATGAAGGTCGGTTACAATCCTTCCGTGCATTACAAGATGAATTTGACATTCCGGGTGGGCATATCTATCAATAAACGCAAGTGACACATTGGGTTCAATCTAGGCTTGTTCGACCCCTGGTTGCTCGGGACCTGACGAATTTGGAACGTTACTGTGAGGGGTGCACTACTACTAAGGGACTCGTGGCGACCCTATATGCACATCTACAGGGGTGCCAACCGCGCTCTACAAGGCACAGGGAGCTTTGGAACTCTGATTTGAATCTTTCTTATGCTGAGCAACAGTGGGAGAGGGTGGAAACACGCTTGTGGAAGAGTTCGGTAGCGATTAATGCCTGTGAAACTAATTATAAAATAATGTACCGTTGGTATATGACCCCGGCACGGATCGCTCGTATTTATCCAGAGGCTGCAGACCTCTGTTGGCGTAACTGTGAGCAGCGGGGTACCTTGGGGCATATTTGCTGGGCTTGCCCCCGCATTCGCGCCTTTTGGAGGGGTGTACAATTCCGGCTACAGCTGCTTTTGGGAGTGAGCATCCCTTGGGACCCGGGGATTTTTCTTTTTGGGGCCTCGGTGCCGGGCGCACAGGCTCCGCAGCTTGCTTTACTCCGCCACGGCCTGAATGCGGCCCGATTATCCCTTGCAGCAGCATGGAAACGTGATTTACCCCCTTCCAGGTTTGGTTCGAAAGAATGTGGGATATGTATACAATGGAGCGGGGGGTAGCTGTTAGCAGGATGCGTTTGGCGCGCTTTGAACTGATATGGGCACCCTTTGTTTCTCGTTATGGCGCGTGATTGCTATAGACAAACAAAGGGGAAAACACAAACTTCAAAGGGAGCTTACCCCTTGTGTGTGCTTGTTGCTCTCTGTCTTCCCTTGTCTAAGGACCAGCAAGCCATAGATGGGGGGATTGGGGGGGGGGCTTGGTTTAGGGAGGTTTGGAGGGGGAAATGGGAGGTTGGGGGGGCTGTAGCCCTTTTTTCCCTTCGGAGCTTTGACCTATGTGCCATTAAAGTTGAATGGGGGAGCAGTGGGGAGGGAATGGGCGGGGGAAGGGGGAGGGTGGTCATTTTGTACTTATCTTAAAAATACAAAAATGAAGGCGTATTGTAGGCTACCATTGTGTTCTAAAGCCCTGCTTTTGATGTTGCACTCTCTTTGATGATGTATTTGGTTTATGGTTCTTGTTTCTATGTATTCTTTGGAAGCCTTTCAATAAAAATAAATAAATAAATAAATAAAAAGTTTCCAATTTGGAATATGTTGTTGTATTTTGTAGATTAATGATGGCAGCAACAAAGAGGGTTGACTGGTCTCCTAAAAAGAGAGTAGCAGCCATTACTTTGAGAAATGAGGGGTACAGCTTTCGTGAAATCGCTCAGAAGATGGGCCTTGGAGTGACAGCATCTGGTGTACAAAAGTTGTGTGCTCGCTTCAAAGTCACTGAAAGTGTTGCAACTCAGAAGGGAAGAGGAAGGAAAAAGTCTACAACTTCAAAAACTGACAGAATGATTGTTAGGCTAGCTTTAAAAAATCGTAAATCATCTGCCATCAATCAGGAACTTATGGATCTTGGTGTGTCCATTACTAATCGAACTGTTCGAAACAGGCTACTCAACGCCAGTCTGAGCGCAAGAATTCCAAGAAATCGTATAAACAAAACTAAAGGGATATTTACTACAAAATATGATTTTTTCTTACCATTAAATAATATAGTCAGCCATTTTCTGACAGTGTATGTAAACAGCATTAACATATGGTATTAGTAAATGAACCACCTAATAATTTAGACTGGATTATACTATAGTAAAGCCTTTAAGAAAAACATATAAAGTCAGTATAATATACCATACTCAACACAAGTGTGTCAGTAATAGGCATGAAAAATAAAATCAAAGCACTAGAAATAATATATCATAAAGGGGTCTTTATACTAAACTGCAATAAAGTTGATCAAATTGCCGAAATATTTGGCCAACCATATTGTACCAAAATCTACCAGTATATACCAAAAAAAAAAAAATCAGGTGTGCAAAATTGATCAACTGCATACACCTTGGAGGAGTAGCCTAGTGGTTAGAACCCTGGCTTGGTAACCAAGCAACCAGGGTTCAATTCCCACTAGCACTCCTTGTGGCCTTGGGCAAGTCACTTAACCCTCCATTGCCTCAGAAGAAAGGCCTGGCAATCTACTTCCAGTGACACTGCCAAGAAAACCCAGGAGCTTCTGGGTCGCCAGGAGTCAGGACTGACTCGAAGGCACACATTGCATTGTGCAAAATTGAAATTAAGAGATCATTAGCATACATAATTCACTACTTAATACAGGGAAAATATGGTAAAATGCATTTCTCTGCTTGACCTAGGAGCACCCATGACCTTTCTCCTGATGGCTCACCTGTAAAACAGTGTTTACAGCCCTGTTCAAAGCCAAGCTAAAACTCACATTTTTGAGACTGCTTTTGGATCCCGATTGTAAGCTCTTATGAGCAGGGACTGTCTTACATGTCTCTGTACAGCGCTGCATACACCTTATAGTGCTGTACAAATGATAAGTCGTAGTAGTAGTCGTCATGTAAATGCTTTGACAATGGTCTTCAAAAAGGAGATAAAGAGGAAAGTCTTCTAAAGCGCCTTTCCTTTATAAGGGGCAGAGAGAGAGAGACCTACCAGATCCTGTCCATGTTTCCTATTTAAGGAAGAGAGGGGTGTGATAGAACCCCTCCATGTCCCTCTCCACCCCACCATCACCACTTGAAGGTCCTCTGATCAGCCTGCTAGAGATTGAAGGGACTGTGGGGCCCTCTTGCACAGCCTTCAGTTTAGCTTATAAGACAATTTGTTGGTATAGCATTCACAGAATATTTAATTTTATAAAAGCAATGAAGAGTTGCATAATAATTGATGTAGTTTCAATACAAACTCCAAATGTGCTTGTTGTACAATTACTATGGCACTTTCAGGCAAGTTAATTGTGTGATAAGATTTTAGTACTTAGGGCAATAACGTTTCCATAGGAAAAGTCAACTCCATCACCCTTCAGTCCATAGACTCCACAATGTCTTAATAATGATGGTTGTAAAAGTCTGATGATGTTATTGGCTGCAACATTATGTCATCCTTAATCTGTGCAGCAAGTAGCATGTTAACTCCGAGAATATGTTATGACTCAAGGCCACAAAGCACCCAGTCGGTAAGATTCCTTCACCATCTGCAGATATCTGATCCACAACTTTTCTTCTTATACTACCGTGAAAGCTATTTGGGTTCACCTAACAGATTTGTGTCACTCGCCCATAGACAGTTATCCCTGTATATAGTTAATTTTTAACTACCTGCCCATTTTGCAAAACACAGGGGCTAATTGCTTATCGCAGCACTCCTATGGCATCTAAAAACTTGAAATAGTAAAACAAATAGTTGCAATAAAGAGAGTATTTGTTTCTCTTTAAGCAGTTGCACAACATTTATTCTGAGTGAAGTATTAAGTTATCCTTCCACTTGCGACCAAAAGAAATACATAACATTCAATTAAAAGCCACAAACAAGAGTCACATTTTGTAAAAATGTAATTGTGTGTGCGGTGCCATTATAATTAAAAGGCATAAGACATTTCATTCTGTATTGAAACAGAATTTCCTTCAGTGGGTTTCTGGAAGCTCATTAGATATTCCCTGGCTGATTCTCCTAAGTAATTAGATTTTAACAGGATTTTCAACAGATCAGAGCTAGCTCTGTAGGTGCCAATAGGAGACTATCCCTCTGGCCTTACCAGCAGGACAGCATGGATAACATCCAGACTGCGAGTTAATAGGACAATTACTGGTCTCTTTTAAATGAGTTATATTAATGCACTTAAGCTAAATGGCTCTGCCTATGATTAAATATTAACATCTGCAAAATATGAAATCATGATAAGCAATCGTTTTGTTGTTTTAGTTTCCCCAATGTGCGATTTCAACTGTTTGTACAAATATTCACTAGATATTGTGTTTGCAATTTAAAAATGCAGTAAAAATATTTTCTCAAAAGATACAGCATTCTTACTTCTATAACTGTGTAGACTAGGAAATCTTTATAAAAAGATGTAAAAAAGCCAAGTCTGTTGTAAGGACCTCTAAAAAAGTAATTAGTCATTGTGACTATCTTTTATTGACTCTGTAATGGCTCAATGTGAGTTTGCCTTCCAAATCCGATCAACATTACAATTGCTAGTTTTACTTCATTAAGTACTGCTCAAGACATCATTGCACAGATCATAAAACAAATGAATTTTAATCTAAGCTATTCCTGCTTCTTGGATTATATTTTATTCTATGGCTACTGCTATACAACCTCCTCCTACCCCAGAGGATTTCCAGTCCATTGGGAAACTTCCCCAACCCTGTTCACTGACATTTTTGATGGGGAGGGTGGGAGCAGGTTCCAAGGCTGAGGAACCATGGGCCTTCATTTTTAGCTATCTGAAGTTTTATGACTTTTTCAGCCTGGCAGTTTCCTCCTCCTTAGGGCTTCCAACTCATTCTCCTACGGTCTCTGCTGGGCCTCTAAGCCTTCATCCTGCTACTACTACTACTACTACTGTCTATCATTTCTAATATTCATACACTGCACTGTACTGATACACATGAGAAAGAGTCCCTGCTGCATGAGAAACTGTTTTTTATGTGCATTTGTACAGTATTTCAGATGATGGACACAAACAAACAAACGTTCTATTTCTACGCCGATAATGTGCAACTACTCATGTCCACTGAAAACAGATCTACCCACAACTTTGAGTAACGTGACTGCCTGTCTAGCAATAAAACAAACAAACTTTGCCTGAATACAAGTAAAATAGAATCTATGGGTTCCTAATGCAAGGGGCCAGGTACCTGACTTCAAAATCCCTTTTGAGAACTATGAACTCCCCCTAAAATCAGTGTCAGTAATGCTGTGATATTGCAGGACTCATCACTTCCTTTTACCAATGGCAACTGCAAAATCTCTCCATATATTAAGAAGATGAGTATGATCACAATAGTTCATGCTATGATACAGTAATGTCACAGCTAGACTACTGCAATATCCTGTATATTGTTCATGCCTCAAAGAGTTTGCAGCAATTCCAATTAAATTCAAAAATGCTGAAGTACGATGGATAGACGGTTGCAAGATGCATGACGATGTCACACCCTTCCTGCAAAACCTGCAGTGGCTACCAGTAGCCTACAGGGCTAAATTTAAAACTTATCTTTGATTTGCAAGGCCCTGAGTTGAAATGAGCCAGAATATTTTAAAGAATAAGTTAGCCCTGTACACATCTCTTTGGTCTCTAAGGTCTTCTCAATGAACATCCCTAACTGTACCCTCACCAAAGGAAATTGCATGTTGTAGCACCAACACTCTGAAATTGACTCCCAGAGATGCTACATCTAACTCAAAATTACCTCTACTTCAAGAAGCAGGTTAAAGCCTGACTCTTCTCCTAGGCCCTTAATAGCTATGGTGACCGATTTTCCATTCACTTATACTACTTCAGGACTAGCAGGCTGCACACCCTGAAACCGAGACCAAAGTCTCGGTTTCAGTCTCGGAGTGGAGGAGTGGCCTAGTGGTTGGGGCAAGGTACTTCGGGCCAGAAGGTCGGGGGTTCAAATCCCACTGGAGGACAGCAACCTTGGGCCGGAAGGACTGGGGTTTCTAGTCCCACAGGTGCTCCTTGTGGTCTTGGGCAAGCCACTTAACCCTCCATAGCCCATGTTCCCTGTAAAATAGTTCTCTGTGTGCTGTGCTTTCCTGTCTAATCAATGTGTTTATACCTCAAAAATTTCCTGTCATGATTTGACAATTTCCAATCTGTAATCAAACCGCTGCTGATCGCTGGAAGTAGCGGTATACAAATGTATACTAAATAAATAAATAAATAAAGTCACATACCTTATTCATCTGTATATATATTTTACCTTCAATCTAGCTACCCATTTTTATTTATCCCTATGTCTTTGTCTTACCCATCTTGTCGGTCTACATAGACAGCAAAAGGGACAGCTGCAGTCGCGCTAATAGGGTATTTCATTGTGTGTGGGTAATTTATCAAGGTGTGCTTGGAAATTCCTCTTAGGCTTGTGGCACCCAACACAATAGGAAATAACTCTATCTTTCTACCACATTTTCTTGGTCTCCGATTGCATTTCTTGGTACTTTAATATTTTCTCCCTCTCAACGCGATTCACAGGGTAGTTGTTTGGAACCAACACCTCTATAATCAATGCCGTTCTGGTGTTTTTCCCCTCTATATTGCTAACATTGTGAGAATCCTGTCTATGTTATATAAATGTTCTACAGTGTTGCCTTTTATGGTGCATTATTGTACTGTGCTGACATTGTGAATATCCTATCTATCTATGTTATTTGAATGTTCTACTGTGCAGTCTATTAAAAAGGTAACCATTTGTATTCTGCTGACATTGTATCATACTTGTTATGGGGGGCATTCTGTGGTACGCATAGCGGGGTTGGACGTGCAGGCCTGATATCCAACCCATGCTCAGATCCTGACAGCAATGCTCCCTGCACATACACAGCGTTTGTGCGGGGAGTGTTGGACATGGGCGGGAGAGGGTGGTGCTGGCACAGAGTGGGGGAGTGGCCAGCTGGCGGAATGTACAGGGCCTATTACGTTATCAGAATATAGAAAGACTAGGGGACATGCAATGAAGCTACAAGGTAAACTATTTAAGGCTAATAAAAGAAAATATTTTTTCACTCAACGTGTAATCAAACTCTGGAATTTGTTACCGGAGGATGTAGTAAAGGCTGTTAGTGTAGCTGGGTTTAAAAAAAGGTTTGGACAAGTTCCTGGAGGAAAGGTCCATAAACCATTATTAAGAAGGGATCCAGGATATCAATGCTTGAACCAGTACAAGCATTGTGGAACCTGTGTCTTTTGGGGAAATTGCTAGGTACATATGACCTAGATTGGCCACTGTTGGAAACAGGATGCTGGGCTTGATGGACCTTGGTCTGACCCAGTATGGCATATCTTATGTTCTTATTCAGGTCAGGCCTCTATATATTCCCTGACAGCCCCCAGGATGTCCAGCCTAGGGAGACAGGCTGCCAATTACACACAGGAATCTTAGCTGATAAGTCACAGGGAAAGATCTGTTGGGGGGGGGGACTAGTCCCCTTCACTAACAACAATTTAAGTTTATAGAACTCAAAATTACCAAAACCTCTCATGCAATTCTAAAAGATAGAAAACCTGCAACATTATTAAACTGTGACATTCATATTATAAAAAATGTTATATAATTAATAAGAATGAATTTAAGAATTTTTTTTGTTTTCAGAAAAAAATATAGTTAGAGGGAGAAGGCAAACTCTTCATATACAGTGCCTTCAAAGATATTGCACTGTTAACTTGTCATCATTGCTTAAGCTAAACCTCATAACAGGGACTATCCAGATTAAAAGAGATGGTACAAAATTATTTAAAGTTTTTATAAGCCACCTATTTATATTCCTAAGCAGTAGTACAATGATACATAAAACAGACTAACAAGTACACATAAGCCTCTGTGTAATGTAACATGTGGTGGGAAGGTTTTCTGTACAGCACAGGCCAGACAGCAGTTCAGGGAAAACAAAAGCATTTTTACTTCTTATCAGCTTGTTAAACCTCCTCAAAGCAAAAAAACTGAGAACAGACTGCAGTTCAGGGAAAACAAAACAGCTTTACTTCTGTCCCAGCTTGTTAAACCTCCACAAGTTGGCTCTCCTGGCCCTTCCTCTAGCCCAGGGGTGGGCAAACTTGGTCCTGGAGGGCCGCAGACCAGTCAGGTTTTCAGGATATCTCTAATGAATATGCATGAGATATATATGCATTAGAGATATCCTGCCAACCTGACTGGTTTGTGGTCCTCCAGGGCTGGATCTGGAGACCCCTGCCTTACACCTCTGTCATTTAAGATTGTGAGTGGACAAGGTGCAGATGTCCAAGACATCAAAAAGGTTAGATAGAATTTGTCACAGTCCTCCTCACTTCTCACCACCACCAAAAAATTGTCTATTAGACAACTTTTTGGTGGTGGTGAGAATCGAGGAGGAATGTGACACATTCTATATACCCTTTCGATGTCTAGGACATCTGTACCTTGCCCACTCACGATCTTAAATGACAGAGGTGTAAGGCAGGGGTCTCCAAATCCAGCCCTGGAGGGCCACAAACCAGTCAGGTTGGCAGGATATCTCTAATGCATATATATCTCATGCATGTTCATTAGGGATATCCCGAAAACCTGACTGGACTGCGGCCCTCCAGGACCGGAGGTGCCCACCCCTGCTCTAGCCTCTGTTAAAGTTCCTACCTCAGAACTCCTCTGCACAGCTTGCTTTGGAGGGACTTCTGGCTCCACGGGTCTCTCTCCATCCTGCAGCCTGCTGGGTTCTTAACCTCTCCCTGTGAGCTACAACCTCCCAGCCCTGAAATCTTGGCTGCAGACTCTCTTAAAGGGAACTGTTGAAACTCCCTTTGGAGAGGGATAGGTAGCATTCTATAGACCACATCACAGCCTCCCTAAACAAAGTTTTCAACTGTTTCCTAAAATAAATATCATGATCCACACAAAGTGCAAGAGACAAAAGAATTCCAAAACTTCGGTCCAATGACAAATGAGAAATGCGCTCAAGGGTGTTTTCTATCACTGCTACAGTCAGAACAAGCAATCATTGATCCCGATTGCAAATCCCTCCTAGGAACAATACATTTCAAAGTAGATAGTAAAGAAACAAACACACAAACAAATAAACTTTAAACTAAAAGAAAAAAAAGATAACCAATGCAGCTCGATCAGCAAATCTTCCCCTACCCAAAATGATGTTATAAAACTATTCCTTCAAATATCCTAATACTACAACAATCCAATCCATATAATTCTCAATAAATGTTAACCATGGGAGTATTAAACAAGACTGACACACACACTCTCTCATTGTGAAATATATGATAAAAAAGGTGATGATAAAACCTTATTTGGAAAGTCTTCATAGGCTTATGAAATCATCCAACCAAGCGCTTAAATGCAACAAGTAAAATTTGTCCATAAGTTGTTCTCGCCGACCTGACCCAAGGTTTCACCTTCAATGCTTTCTATGAGGAGGATAATCTCAGCAATAATCCATTTAAAAAGCCCAAAGATTCTAACAAACATAAAATTATAACATTATCAACTCTGATTTTGAACCCAACTCTTCAATCAAATACTGTTACAAAACAGTGCTTCTTTATAATTTATGTTATCAATATTGGTCCTGATTTTCAAAGGATTTATCTCCTAACGCTGAGCATTATGTTCCTAAATTGGCCTGTGAAAATTTAGTAGGATTAAGTTCCTAAATTTATACTCAAAGGGGAGCATGTTCAGCGCTGGTGACTAGGCTAAATAAAGCATCTTGCTGCCATCACTAAGACCATTCAATGGCAAAATAAATCCCGTTTTCACCACTGAATATCAGGGCTGGCCAGCCACCAGAGATGCTATCTGATTAGTGGTGCTATTCAGCAGCTAACTTAAGCTTTATGGTTAGCCACTGAATATCACCGCTAACCATAGCAGCTATTCCCATCCCTAACCCACCTACAGACCGCCCCAGTTTTAACCAAGCGTTGGTTTGGGGGTCTGTGGGGATATTCAGCTGCATTAACTGGTTAGTGCTGCTGCTTATCACAGTGACCGTGTTTTAGCTGGTTGGCAGGTCTGCTAACCGGCTAAAATGCTTTAAAAATGCCCCCAAAATTTCACTAAACTCCTAAAGTTATGAGCATAAAAAGTAGGGGACAACAGGGTCAAATAGAGGGTGGGGAAAAAATGTTAGGAATGTAACACTGATTTTCAGCACTAGGCTCATAAATCCAGGGAAATGAATGGCAAGCCTAAATGAATAAGCATAACTTTTAAGCTTCTAAATTAAAATGAACTTTCAGTTGAAACCTTAGGGGCATGATTACCCAGGTACCATGTAGTTTTGGTGCTGTGCTACAAAATAGCACAGGGCCCTGCACTAAAATCACCCTGCTATCTGGGTAGTGTGTGTCTGGATGGCAGCTGGGCAAGAGCATTTTTGCCTCCGTGCCACTATCACGGGCACTGAAAGCTTGTGCTGCTGACACGTGGCAGAGAGCAACCACCACCACCAAAATGGGTGGTGGTAGTTGCTCGCAGCGATGGTATTAATGCAGTGAGCTGTGCTCAATGCAGGGGGATGGCTGTCCCCAAACTCTTGCATCTAGCGTAGTGCCCCACACTAGTAATACAGCCCAATCCTCCGTCACTAGACTAGGGTGTAGTAAATATGTCCCTTAGGCTCCTACGTTTGTCTGAAAATCGGGCACAAATTTAAGAGTTCCACTTTTTTTTTTTTCTTAAATATCAGGCCCATCATTGTAGGGAGTCAAAAACACATATCAAAGACTAAAAAGAAGAACTACAACTTTACACTTCAAAAGAAGAAGAAAAAAAACAAACATTGATGCATGCATCTAGGTCACTTCCCGCCCCATCATATTTCATTGCTCTTTCTTCGGAGCCTCACACCGTCACACAGAATATCTCGTGGATTGCCGCTCTGTGCAATCGAATTTCAGCCTCTCTAGTACTGTGCCTCCAGATGCTCCTCTCCTCTCTCTCTCTCTTGCCTTGATAAACTGCCGCTCACTCCAAAATAAAACCCACCTACTCTATGATTTCCTCTTGCAGAACTCTAGATGCACTTTTCCTTACCGAGACATGGCTTCGGGAGGGCGAAGATGCCCATCTTCATCGTTGCCTTCCACCGGGATACTCAGCTTTCCACCGTCCACGTTCTGGCTGCAATGGATGTGGTGTGGCAATTATTCATCGATCCACTCTTCTCTTCAGCGCTGCCGCTTCCTCTCTACCCTCCTTATCTTATCCTGAGGCCCTTCTTGCTTACTACGGCCCCCCTCCCTCCACCCCTTTCCTCCTTGTTTATGCTTCCCCATCCATGCACCAGGACCTCTGGGACACTCTTCTTAGCTCACTATCTGAGGCCACTTTCCTGTCCCCACACCTTGTTATCCTTGGGGATTTTAATGTTCACTCCGAATCCCCCTCTCGCCTAAAAGATTGCTCACTTTTATCCTTATTGGATGACCTCTCCTTTGTCCAGCATGTGACATTTATTTATTTACATTTTCTTATATACCGTGCTATTCTGCATCAGTGTGGTTTACATTGAACAAACTGAAATTACATTGAACAGGGCATTATAACTTGGAGATAACTATTTTACAGGGAACATGGACAATGGAGGGTTAAGTGGCTTGCCCAAGACCACAAGGAGCACCTGTGGGACTAGAAACCCCAGTCCTTCCGGCCCAAGGTTGCTGTCCTCTAGTGGGATTTGAACCCCTGACCTTCTGGCCTGAAGTACCTTGCCCCAACCACTAGGCCACTCCTCCACTCCAAAGAGTGGAGGACTGGCCTAGTGGTGACATGCCCCACACACTCTGCGGGCCATACTCTGGACTTGATCTTCACCCCAGCAGCTTCCCCAATCCTACCGGTTGATATTTCTTCACTCGCTTTACCTTGGTCTGATCATCTTTGTATTCTTTTCTCCATGGTTCTACTACCTTCCTCTATGCCTCCATCCCTTTCCCCTTCGCGCCCCCAGCAGCTCAAGCGTCACATTACTCCTCTGACTCGCCAGAATTTTCCCTCTGCAGACTCCTTTTTTTCCTCCTCTTTTTTCTCTCTTCCTGTAAACGAACAGGTTGATCTCTGGTCCTCTGCCCTTACCACTGCGCTCGATCAACTTGCTCCTCTTTGTCCCCGCCCCTCCCTCCGACCCCAGACCCACCATCCCTGGTACCACTCTGGTCTCTATCTCCAGCGGGCATACCTCCGTCGTGCAGAGTGGATTTGGCGTAAACGTCCCTCCCCCTCTTCCCTCGCTGCCTTCCGTACCACCCAAGCCTCATACCGCGAATTGATCACTGAAGCAAAGCAGTCATACTACTCCAACTGTATCTCTTTGGCCTCCAATTCCTCACAACAGTTATTTAGAGTTCTTCGATCCATCTCCACACTCTCTGTTTCCTCTGCAGTCTCTATCGCTCCCCCTAATACACCTGATTCCGATTCCCTTGCCTCTTTCTTCTCTGGAAAAATCTCATCTCTACGTGCTACTTTTCATCTCTGCCCGCTGCCACTGTCCCCTCCTCCATCTTCTTCCTCCCCTCCTGAGCTCCTCTCTTCTTCTCCTGATAAGATCTGCTCACATACTTGGCATACATTTCGGCCCATTACCTCAACAGAGCTCTCCAAAGTTATCACTACTTCCCATAAAACCACCTGCCCTCTTGATCCTATACCTTCCTCTTGGTTATCTGTCTCCTCTCTCACACTGCTCCCATACGTCCTCCACATTCTCAACAACAGTCTTTCCTCTGGTGTCTTTTCCTCAGCTTGGAAGCATGCCCTCATCCGTCCACTCTTGAAGAATCCTACCCTTGATCCCTCCATCCTGGCTAATTGGCATCCCGTATTGAATCTTCCTTTTTTGTCTAAAATCTTGGAAAAGCTTGTGTTTATGCGACTCTCTGCCCATTTGGACTCTACCCTTTCTTTGCACCCACGTCAATCCGGGTATTGCACAGGCCATAGTACAGAGACCATCCTCACTTCCCTTTTGAGTGAAGTCCATCAAGCCCACGATCGAGGTGATACTTCACTTGTGGTGACCCTGGATCTTTCTTCTGCTTTCGATATTGTAGATCATCGCACCCTCCTTGCTCGGCTGACTGACCTTGGGATCTGTGGGTCTGTCCTGGCCTGGTTCCATTCTTTTCTTTCCTTCCGCACGTTCTCAGTGAAGACTAGCTCATCTACTTCCTCCCCTCAACCCCTTCTCTGTGGCGTTCCCCAGGGTTCCATCCTCGCTCTTCTTCTTTAACGTTTTTCTTGCCCCTCTAGCACTTATCGCCCGGCTGTCAGGGGTCTCGAGATACTTCTACGCGGACGACATTCTTCTTGTTCATCACACTAATTCTCTCTCACCAGATCTCTCTCCAATTAACCTCTGTCTCGCTCGTATCGCCACATGGTTAAACACTAATTTTCTCCATGTTAACCCTTCTAAATCAGCTGCTCTTTGGCTCTCCTTTAATGCACCTCCACCCACCTGCTCTCCACTTTTCCTCTCCACCCCCATTCCTTTGGTTTCCTCTCTCCGTTACCTTGGAGTCACCCTTGATGTCTCCCTTTCATTCCACCATCACATCTCCGCTCTTGTTCGTCGCTCCTTCTTTTTTCTCCGTCAAATCCGAGCTGTTCGCTCTTTCCTCCCCCCTCCTCTCTCACTTCATTAGTTATCTCCTTAGTCCTGTCAAGGTTAGATTACTGCAACACTGTTTTAGCGGGTCTCCCTAAATACCAACTTCAACGTCTTCAACTAATTCAGAATACAGCTGCGCGTCTGCTCACCCATTCCTCCCCTCGAGACCATGTTACTCCCCTTCTCCTCCGTTTACACTGGCTTCCACTGAACTTCCGCTTTCATTATAAAATTCTTATCCTGACTCACAAAGCATTGCACACTAGCTCCCCTCAGTATCTAGTTGACTCCATTCGCTTACAACCTTCCCCCCGTTTACTCCGCTCAGCACATGGTTACCGTCTCTATCTCCCTGCTCCATCCTCAGCCCACTTGGAAAATACACGTCACTCTGCCTTTTACTTCTTGGCTCCTGCCCTCTGGAACTTGCTCCCACTGGCCCCCCATACGGAATTATCTTTTCAAAGGTTCAGATCTCTACTCAAAACCCATCTCTTTCAGCAGGCCTTTGACCTCCCAGCACCTTAAACCAACCTCCTGCTAGCATTTTCCCTCCCTTGTCTCTCCCCCTCTTTTGCCTTTCCTGTCTCTTCCTGTCCTGTCTTACTAATGGCGTTCCTTTTCTCTTCTTGCTCTTTTTTTTTTTTTGATTGATTGTATTTGTACACCGCCCTGATGCACCTGCCTGGGCGGTCTATCAAGTGATGAATAAAGATAAAGATAAAGAAAACCACCCCAGCAACTAATTGTTCCAACAGGGCATTTTAAAAATTCCAATTCCATATTTAGAGAAATACTTGTCACCGACTTTCAGAATTTAGACCACCTAGGGTTAAAGTCTGCCATCTATGGATGTGTTGTTCTTGCTGGCTTTATTGTTTTAAACTATCACCCTCTCCTCCCCCCACCCCCACCCCCATTCTTCCATGCAGATACAAAATGTTCCACAACAAAGTACCTTAAATTAGTTCTCTCAAACAAAAGGAGCTGCTTCATTGAAAGTCCAAATAGGAGACTAGCATTCAATTATTCTTGTTTTACTTTTCCATTTCATTTTCCTAATATGTTAATTTACAGAGACACATAAGCATATAAATTGCACGATCTATATTACAGTCAGTATACATCTGCATGAAGTGAGGAAAGTTTAGTTGTAGAAGAGCAAATTAATTTGACTCCACAATCCGCAAGCATGTAACCCATTTGCCACATTGATGACGACATAGAAACATGATGGCAGGAAAAGACCATGTGGTCTATCCAGTCTGCCCTTATATATCAGCTACTATAGTCCCTTTAGAGATCTTCTGTTTGTTCCATGCTTTCTTCAATTCAGATATTGTCCTGGTCTCTACTACTTCCAATGGGAAATTATCCCATGCATCTACCACTCTTCCCATAAAGAAATATTTCTGCATGTTACTGCTGAATCTCTGCCCTATGTCACCTCATTGCAGAGCTTACTTTCAATTGAAAGAGGCTCTCCTGCACATTTATGCCAGAGAGGTATTTAAACATCCCGCCTTTCCTCTAAAGTATACATATTTTGATCTTTAAGTCTATCCCCATATGGTTTATAACAAAGACCACAGACCACTTTGAAAGCCACGCTCTGCACTGACTCCGCCCTATTTATATCCTTTTGAAGTTGTGGTCTCCAGAATTGCACACAATACTCTAAATGAGGTCTCACCAAAGACTTATACAGAGGCACTATCACCTCCCCCTTTCTAATAGCCATTCCTCTCCCTATGCACCCAAGCATCCTTCTAGCTTTCATCGTCGCCTTTTCTACCTGATCAGCCACTTTAAGATCATCAGAAACAATCACACCCAGATCCCGCTCTTCTTTCATGGACAGCAGTACTTCACCCCTTATACTATACCACTCCCTCAGAGTTTGAGCAGTGGATGACCTGCAGATGGAGCCCCTTATTTTCTGTGCAAAGTCAAACGCTATATTTTTCAGCGGTCACAGCAGGAAGGGAACAATAATAGCTGCTGCTAAGTGTAAGAGACTGGGGAAAGTGGGGGTTGGAGAGAGACACAGATTGTTAGGAGGAGGGTCATGATGAGAGAGAGAGACGGAATGGGAGAAGTGGGGGGGAGGGTCATGAAGAGCAAGCGAGAGAGACTGGGGGAAGCAGTGGGGTTGTGATGATAGAGAGAGAGATGGGAACCAGCGGGGGGGGGGGGGATCATGATGAGAGAGAGAGACGACAGACTGGAGGAAGCAGGAAGGGCATCATGATGAGACACAAAGAGAGAGACTTGGTGAAGCGGGGGGGGGGGGAGATATGATGAGAGAGAGAGAGACGACAGACTGGAGGAAGCAGGAAGGGCATCATGATGAGACACAAAGAGAGAGACTTGGTGAAGCAGGGGGGGGGAGATATGATGAGAAAGAGGTGGGATTTTTTATTTTGTTTGCTTCACATATAACCAGGCCAAGTGATATGGAAAGCAAAAAGGGAAATTAAGAGCATAAGCTGGCTCAGGTGCAGCTTTCACTGGTCACTGAGGGTGACTGCAGTGTGGCCACTGCCTTCTGTTGGCACTGTGCTGTGACACGTTGGGAAAACTGTCTTAGAAAATCAGACCCTAAAAATAACTAATACTTTTTTTAGGGGGTGGGTGGGGGGATGTACACTGTGACCTAGATCTTTGTAGCCGGTCTGGGGGGCCCGATGGAAAGCACATGGGTCAAGTGGACAGAGCTGCCATATTACCCATTTCCAGGGGGGAGATTTAAGGCCAGTCCTGAATTTCCTATAACCTTATCCTGATGAATCGATTTCAATGGACAGAATTTAGGACCACATTGCTTTTCCCTCCTGGAACACGGTATCTTGCATAGTTCTGGGTGAAATGACTAAGCTTCCATCATTTTTGTAGGGCATCTTGAAGTTTAGAGCCCTGTGCGTTATTCTTGTGGGGGGGTGCCATGTAACATAACAGCCCCCACAAGAGCAATGGCCAGAGCTTGTCTTAGCATAGAAGGAAATGCATTTCCGTTTCTAGTTCTCACGTTTTGCACTGCATACAAAGTGCTTTCTTGATGTTTGATTTCAGTTTTTGTCTGCACATCTGTAATCTGTGACTATGTTCTGTATTTGCTAAAGGTCTGCTTTTCTTCTATGCATAACGAAGTGAGGTATTCTGCAAGTGCAGGACTGGGGAGCCTCCAGCCCTCCATCCTACTCCCAGCAGTTCATGGACGTCCTCATCCTCCTGTTCGCCCCAGGATTATACAGTTTGCTTTTCTGCTCATTCCTTTGTGGGAAGTACGATTTTTCTTGCTCAGTCTTTGGAAATGTGCATCTCTGATATCTTTCGGATTTTGTACAGTACAAAAGGAAGTGCATTTCTGTTTTCCTTTTTCTTTGGGATTTTCAGTTTAGTGCTTGTCGACATCTTTCTGCTATTAAACTGTGTTCCCGTATTCTGCATTTGGTGAAAGTGTGCATCTGAGGTGTGGTAGTCTGCTAGTTTGTAGTTTGTGGGAATCTACTGCACGTCAGCTTATGTCTTCTCCAGTAGAAAGCATATTAAAGCCTCCCCCGAAACCCACGACATGTCCCATTGCTAAGAAGTCAGCCTCAGGGCATGCAACCACATTAATCTGAGATATTCAGCAGCGCTAACCATGAATATCCTGTTCAGCGGCATTTACAAAGTTTACAGGTCTGTAAACTGTGTAAATACCTTTGAATATTGGGTCCTATGGGCCCGAGTTTGAGTCATCCGGATTTTGGAAGGGGCTACGCTTCTCGTCAGCACATAGCCTTCCCAGACAATCTCTAACCAGATATTCAAAGCCACAGCGACAGCATTGACTATCCGGTGATCACTGTAGAGACAGGAAACCGCCAGGCCTAACCAGGCTGCAGCAATATTGGATGCTGCCCGATTAGCTCCTGCGCCTTAAAGATAGGCGAGAGTTTTCCCTCAGCTGTCTTTAAGCTCAACTATACACAGGTCTGCGACTAAAAAGCTGTTTGATTATTTTCATCTAATTTCCATGTATTTTGGTGTGCTGAAAACAAATAAAATATTGAAAAAACTCCTAGACGTCATGATTTGCCACAACATGCAAAATTGTCTTCAAATTTATCAAATTTTTTCAAATTACTATTAATTCAAATTATTATTAATTAATTCACATAAGTGCATTTAAGATATAAAATGCCAAAAAAACCTTAAAGGGGTTGTCCGAGTTATGTAAAAAAATATATATATAGCACTGTAAATCTGATGGTCAGCAATATATACATAAGCTAAGCAAGTTTTAAGTCCTGCTTCTAATGGTAGAAGGGGTTAATCTTTCCTGAAGAATCCAGTGGGAGGGAGACACAGGGCAGATAGCAGCAGCTCCGGTCAGTGCAGGGGGGCGTGGCCAGCACTGTGATGTCTCGTGTACAGACACAGAGCTGTTCTCTCCTGCATGCCACACTTGTGCACAAATCATCATCAGGTTCTTGGTTCTAGGCTGTTCACACTTTTTCATCGCAATTCGTGTTAGCTCGTCATTCTTCAACCGTTATGTTATGGCTCCGCGAAAGTGTATTAATTCGCCAGACAGTTTCTGTTTCATCTGTGGTGAATATACAGTGTTGAAGCAACAGCAGAATATTACAGACTTTGTGAAAAAAGTATATTTTACATACTTTGGACTAAAAATTGGAGATCAGGATAAAGTCTGGGCGCCTCATAAAGTGTGCAAACGGTGTGTTGAGGACCTCCGAAACTGGTTCAAGGGTAAGAAAAAATCTTTCCGTTATGGGATTCCTATGGTATGGCGAGAGCAAAAGAACCATAGTGACGACTGTTACTTTTGTTCATGCGATGTGAAAGGGTTTAATTCCAAATGGAAGCATTCCATTTCATACCCCAATCTTCACTCGGCAATTCGTCCCATCCCCCATGTGACAGATATACCAGTACCCAAGCCCCCTGCTACCTTGGAAGAGATACCTAGCTCTGATGAAGGTGAATCAAGTTCTGACTTTGAATATGATACAAGACCAAAATTGTTTTCTCAGGAGGAGATGAATGATTTGGTAAGAGACTTGAATCTTCCCAAAGATGCCGCTGAGTTACTTGGATCAAGGCTGAAAAGCAGGAATTTATTGTTGCCAGGAGTGTCATCTTCATGGTTCAGACATCGTGAAAAGGAGTTCGTTCCTTACTTCGCCCAGGAAGACAAGTTGGTTTATTGCATCAATGTCGAAGGTCTGATGGGTCAATTTAAAATCCAATATGATTCAGAGCAATGGCATCTTTTTATAGATTCTTCAAAAAGAAGTCTCAAAGCAGTTTTACTCCACAACGGTTTTTACGCTTCCATACCTGTAGGTCATTCCGTACACTTGAAGGAAACCTACGAGAACTTGGAATTGGTTCTTCGTAAACTTAAATATGAAGACCATGGTTGGCAAGTGTGTGGGGACTTGAAGGTCTTGTGCATGCTGCTCGGGCAACAAGCTGGGTATACCAAATATCCTTGTTTTCTGTGTCTATGGGACAGTCAAGACTGACAAAATCACTGGATCAAGAAGAGTTGGCAGCCGAGGGTGCTAACAGTCGGTGAAAAAAATGTCCTCCGAGAAACTTTGGTACCTTCCCATAAAGTTCTTCTACCATCTCTCCATATAAAATTGGGATTGATGAAGCAATTCGTAAAATCACTTCCAAGAGATGGAGAATGCTTCAAATACTTGGTCACCAAGTTTCCAGGCCTGTCAGAGGCAAAATTGAAGGAAGGTGTGTTCGTCGGACCAGACATTAGAAGGCTTATAATTGATCAAGAGTTTGTCAATACCATGACGGATCCTCAAAAAGAAGGGTGGATTGCATTTAAAGAAGTCGTACAGAAACTTTTAGGCAATAACAAAGAGCCTCACTACAAAAAGATCGTCGGACGAATGCTGAAAGCATTTCAAGCTTTAGGTTGCCTGATGAGTTTGAAAGTGCATTTCCTCCAGTCCCACCTTGACTACTTTCCTGAAAATTTGGGAGCTGTGAGTGAGGAACAAGGTGAACGATTCCACCAAGACATTAAAGAGATGGAAAGGAGATACCAGGGAAAATGGAGCATTACAATGATGGCAGACTACTGTTGGATGCTTCAGAGAGACATTCCAGATGCTACTCACAAGCGTAAATGCACCAAGAGGAGCCTCACAAGGAAGAAGAATTGAGTTTAGTGTGTGTAGGTGAGCTCATTTCAGTTCAAAAAAGGATTTTCATGAAAATATTGAAATAAAACTTTAATTTTATAAGTCTATTTCCATTTATTTTGAGGTATTGCCTTATTTAACATAGTTACCTAAATTGTCAGGAAACGTGATGTCCTATGACAAAATGGAGGTCATTTTCGGATTCAGCACACCAAAACACATAAAGATTACGTGGAATAACCAAACCAGCTCTCGAAAAAAATTTTTTGCAGATAGCTATCCGGGCAGCATGCAATATCGGGGCGCATAGGGGACCTAGAAGGGGATATTCAACGGCACTAGCCATGTGTTGTTGAATATCCCCATCTAAGGCATTTACATGGTTTACTGGGCTGTAAACCATGTAAATGTATTTGAATATCGGGCCCTGTATGTTTAGCAGTTAATTTAATGTGGCAGACTGTCTACCTGAAAATCTGTCAGCAGGTGCACTCTAAGGCATTAATGTATAACTAGTGCAGCTCAGACCTGTGTATGCCTAGTGCCCACCCATATTACCTCTGGACCCCCCCCCCCCAAAAAAAAAAAAAAAAACTTAGGTCTGGTTATGCACAGGTTTACAGGTCTGTAAAATGTGTACATGCTTTTGAATATATATTAATTCTATTTACCCAAAGATGGAAATCATGGAACCTGCCTGGTAGAAATATGCAAGGTCCTGGGTTATAAAATCAGTGCATTTTCTGATTCTTCTCATTCTAAAATCTTTTATCCCCTTTCTAAACCAACATATAGGTGTAGCTTTTGTTATTCTCTTTAACCAAGCTCATCGGAAAGCTTGCTCCATATGCCTTCTTTTTATTTCTCATCTTGTAAAATAATGTGTTCTCCATTTGCGATTAGGGTGAAAAAATTAAAACATTAATGGCATAAGTCTGAAGATTGTGATAAAGTTAATTATAGTTCTCAACCTTTTTGGTGGGAGTTGCATGGCTTGCATACAAAACAGTAAAAACCTTAATGTAAGTCTACTCTCAGTTGAACTGCATATCAATGAGTGTCTCCCTTTGTGAAACCACTTGAAAGAAAGGTCGCCAACTGTTAAGCAAAAAAAATTTCAAAATATAATAAAATCCTTACATTTGTTTTAGTTTCCTCAGGTACCTTGATGATTTTCTGACTACAAGAAGACAGACGGGCAGCCATTTCACGTACCAGGGGCTTCAAATTCGCACAAGGCATTGTAGATGACACCGATTGTTGAAAGAGCCATGAACCACCATCAGAGGGTGATGTACTAAAGTGCATTGATATTCATGATAGCGTTAAGGAGTGTTAAAAGAGCACCAATCCTACATGTTGCATCAATTACGCACACCGTCGGTGCTTTTAACATGCTTCATTTAGCTATCACAAAGATCAGTGCAAAATCTATGCAAAATAGGTAATGAACTGCATAATTACCCAAATTAGTTCATTACCTGTGAATACATAGTAAAATAACGAAAGTTAAAATGGGCAAACATTAACAGACCCATTACTGCAAGAAATTTAACTATACCTCAGGGAGGTGTGGTTAGGTTCTTCTGCATTAACACATTAATCTTAATGCAACAAGTTTACCCTTAAACTGATTTGCATCCATTAACATAAGCTGTTAATGTGGGATAACTATCCTGTGTTAATAGCGCATTTCATTTGTTTTTTTGGGGGGAGGGGGGATTTTGACATGGCAGATTCCTCCTGCTCCCTGGATTTGACACCATGAATCTACATTCACAACTAGAAGGGGATTTTTCCCCTATTTTATAGCCCTATCCTTCATCCCAACATACCTAGTCTAGAGTGATAGCCTTGGGATGGGGGGGGGGGGGTGCCCGTGTACCATAGCTTTTTGCAGAATCCTGCAATCATGGCCTCTAAATCTGGCCACCAGGTGTCACCCTTATGCAATGACCAAGACTCCCTCTCCCAACCACTGACTGAAGACCACCTCCTCAGCATCCACACTCTGGCTGAACAGGAAGCAGAAGACCCGACTGAGGGATCAAACCAGATATCTTCTGCATGGTAGAATGATGGGGGGTCAACCCAAGCCCATGTTATCACATTGGCCTCTTAAGGAAGCAAATATTTGTAGGTGCAGTTAAATTAAAGATACATTGCTAAAAGAAATAGTCTGCAAAGCCAAGACACTAGAAAAAGAATCCATTCTTTACTGCTGTCAATGACAAGAGTAAAAGTTGTTGTATGGAAAGAAATGCGACAACATTAACAAGATACAATTTAATCCAGTCTGCAGAAGAGCAGGATTTGGATTTTATTACGCACCTTTCCAAAGCCAGGCTGAAAGAGTTATGTTTCAGGTATAGCAGCTATTTCCCTGCCCCAGAGAGCTTAGAACTTAAGTTTGTATTTGAGGCATGGACTGTCAGTGAGAGAAGTGAGATTTGAACCTGGACTACTTTAGAAAACAACTTTTCAAAATTATTGAGAGGGCTGTACTCAATACAAATAACCCTTCCTTGCACACAGGGAAGGAGTTAGCTCAATATTAGGGTGTGCAAGTATCCTCAGAACTGGAATCCCTAGATCTCACCTTGCTGCTCCAACTTCTAGAGCAGTGGTTCCCAAACCTGCCTTGGGAGACCTCCAGCCAGTCAGGTTTTCAGGGTATACACAATGAATATGCATGAGAAAAATTTGCATGCCCTGCCTTCTTTGTATGCAAATCTCTCTCATGCATATTCATTGTGGATATCCTGAAAACCCGGCTGGCTGGGTACACACTGAGGACTGGGTTGAGAACCACTGACCTAGGTGACTCCTCTAATTTAACACAGGCTTTTACAGTAGTATCTTCTGCAAATTGAATTCAGGTAGAACAGGTTTTGAGAAAGCTTACAATTTGAGGGCTAGATTTACTAAAGTGAGCTACTGCATTAGTGCACATACAGGGCGATGCAGAAAGTCAGCACTGAAGTCGCACGCTGCTAGCTATGTACACGTTTTATGTCACATGCTGAGAGCATGAAACTTCAGCACTGGTAATCAGCAAGGGGCATATCTGCAAATGAGATACGTGCAAAACTTCGGCATAAAGCACAAGAAATGCACAAAACTTTGGCATGAAGTAGGAGACAAGCACAAAACTTCAGCAAAAGAAGGAGCGTCACTGCATGTGCAAACAGAAACTTGTCTGAGCATGTGCACCGATTTCAGAAGCTCACGTTTTATGCACATAAGGATGACATCATGGCGCATGCGCACTTCAGCATGTAGATCGGTGCATAAAATTTAAAGGCAAAGTATTGCAAAAAGACATAAGAGTGCTGTGAATGCACTGAGGAGGGGTACTTAAAGGGAGCTTGAAAGCAAGATGGCTATTTCTGCTGTCAGGTTTGTCTGTATTCTACTGTACAGTTTGAGAGATGGAGCATGATTCCAGGTCAGGTAGTGAGATGGAACAGACCAGCAGCCAGGTAAGCACATCTGCTCAGCATGCTTTTCTGAGGAGAAGGACCTGCTATACCGCCACATGTCTGCCGAATACCACAACCTATTGTATATGTGGCAAAGATTGCGGCAGGTCAAAGGGCTAAATTGTGGGGTAAAATAGCTGCAGAGGTGAGCTCAATGGGTGGGGGGGGGGCAAAGGTAGGCACAGTCAAACAGTTAAAGCACCAGTAGAGTGATGCGCATTTTGCTCTTTAAAAAAAAAAAAGCAGTCGAAAAGTCATGGCGGCAGACTGGGGGAGGGCCCTCCATGCACTGACCAGCGGACACTACTAGAGCAGCTGATCGCAACCACCTTACGGCCAAAGACAATCAATGGTATGTCTGGCTGTACAGATTCAGCAGAGTATGCTGCTTCCACCCCAGAGTCAGAAGTGTAAGCTGGTGAATACATCTCTAGAAGGACCTGGTGTATTTGGGTGGAGGGACTGGTGAGGTGCCGAGGACTGGAGTTGGTTCAGTTAACAGCTGTTCCTTTTCCATTTCTTATTGCAGTTCCTGCCTCTAGAGGCTCTTCGACAGTGCCCTCCTCCCTTGCTGGAGCATATAACCTGCAGCATTACCTTGGGAATCTTTGGGAGTTGGGGTCTGTGAGGCTGGCTCTATTAATCGCTGTCCCCCCTCCCTATTTCTTATTGTAGTGTTTACCTCTGCAACCTGTGCCTCTGGGTGCTCCTCGATGGTACCCTCTTCCCCTGCTGGTGAGTACAACCCGCAGCATTACCTTGGGAATCTTGCAGGGTTGGGTCCTGTGAGGATGGTACTGGGGGCACATCACAAATCAGATACTCACCTGATTCCAGTAACATATATCTGTGATGGTGACGCTGTAAACACGGACCTGTTCAGTCTGGTATTGAGATGGGAGGACCAGCACAGTGCTCCCACACCATTCCACAACCAAGAGCTAAAGCAGTCACAGGCAGCGACCACAGACCCCCTGAAAGAGATGGCAACTCAAGTGCTACCACAGCAGGAAAAGGTGAATATTGCACTCCTGGGGGGGGGGGGGAGAGCACAACATATAGGGCAGGAGCTACACAGTATAAGACAGGAGCTACATGGTATAGGGCAGGCACTGCATAGTTTAGTTTAGTCCAGGTGCAACAGGGGCAGGATCTGAGGAGGTTAGTGGCCCTATGTGATAGGCGAGACCAGCAAATGGCACGATACAGGAGTCCACAACCAAGAGAGGTTTCAAGAAAATAAATTTTATTTGGGCAATCAGCATCCAGGCAACTGTCCCTAGGCTTTTGCCCCAGCTGTAAGCAGTCCTTACTCTCGGCAGGGCTGCTCTGCTGAACAGCTGATTAGTGCTCCAGCACAGACGGCACACAACAAACAAAACTTCTTCCCAAAGTTTCCTCACTTTCGACAGCACAGCCCAGCAAAAAGTCTCTCCAACCAAGCAGAACTCCAGCAGCAAGGCTAAGCAGACAGTAATAAAGTTCAAATGCTTCCTACCTCCACAGCAGACTCTCTTTTACAGGTAAGTGATCTTCAGGTATTGCCATATACACATGCCATGTTACCCCAGGCCAGAAGGTCAGGGGTTCAAATCCCACAAGAGGACAGCAACCTTGGGCCGGAAGGACTGGGGTTTCTAGTCCCACAAGTGCTCCTTGAGGTCTTGGGCAAGCCACTTAACCCTCCATTGCCCATGTTCCCTATAAGTATTAGTGTATGTGTCTCATATCCCCTCATGTTAAATGTATCCCCCAATTGTGTTGTGACCACTTTGATTGAAGGATAAGGTGGTATACAAAACTGTTAAAATAAATAAAATAAATATACACCATCACACCCTGATTTCTGCAGGTCAGATCCAAGGGTCATATCATCAGGCAACTAAAAGCTCCCATAGATTTGCCCACCAATGAGCAACTGTACCTGGTAAATGGATGCAGGCTTTTAGAGGCCTGTCCATACTCTACTCATTGCTTTTTAACAAGTCTCTTCTTTCCTTCCTGCAGGCTGATCTTCCCTCCTCACAAGATTCAGCCATTGATCTGTCACGATTCCAGTGCTGGCTATTGTTGTTTAGTGTTACAGGGGTTTTTTGTTTTACAGTTATTTTACATTTTCAGCTCTAAATAGAAAACGAATGTTAAATGTACATTTTGGTTCTATTGTGTATATATATTTTGGTTGCTTTTGTTGTATCAGTCCATCTGCTGCCCCTACTGTGGTCTACTCCAGCCCAAGAACTCACAGCGGATCCCAAAGCCAGCCTGAGAAAGAATAGCCCTCTACCCTGAGGTCTGGTACCATCTTGGATGACCTATGGTGACATTTTTATGAGTACCAGGCAACTAGCTGAATCATGAGCAGATCAGACTGCCCATAAAGAGAACATAAATTTACAGAAAAGAATAGCCTCCTGCCCTGAGGTCCGGTATCGCCTGATCTAGACTAACCATCTTGGTATTCCAATGTTAACTAATTTTCAATTTGTTACTTAATAGTAATTTTATACATTTAGTATTTTGCTTTCATCCCTCTCCTTTCTCTTTGATAGATCCTCACTCTCCTACACAGCCACTTCCTATAGGTGGATTTTTTACCACCTCTTCTCCTGCTGCTCCCTGTCCCTTGATCTTTCTCCTATCAGTCCCTCAACCATTTCCTCTGTCTTCTGCTTTCCTCTCTATTTCTTCTTATGGCTCCAGATCATTTTTTCTTCCTATTATTGGCACTCTCTAACCTTCTTACTTCATACCAACATCTTCTAACTCCCCCTCCTTATCTCCTTCTCTCTACCTTCCCCATTTCTTCTCCCATCTTGTCTTCCACCCTTTCTTCAGCTCTTGAACTTCACTTTTTTTTCTTTTCATGAATCCCTCTCCTTTCTCTCTGAAAGAAACTCATTCTCATTTCTGCCATGCTGTCTCCTCTTTGCCTTGCATTCTTCTCCTTCTATCATCTGGAGACATAAATTCCAACCCTGCCCCCCCCCCCTAGACTTTTCTCTCACCCCCTAGACAGTTCCTCAATCAACCATTCCAACCTCATTCTATTCCTTTCCTTTCCCCCTCCTCTCTCCCTTCTCTTGTGCCTTATAGAATGCTCACTCCACATCTAATAAACTCACCTTTACTCACAATCTCTTCATCTCTTATGCTTTCCATTTTCTAGCTCTTACTGAGACCTGGCTCCTCCTGATGACACTGCTTCGGTCGCTGCCCTCTGCCATGGAGGCTACCAGTTATCCTACATTCCTTGTGCCACAGGCTGTGGTGGTGGTGTTGGGTTTCTGCTTTCTCCTTCCTGCCAATTTCAACCTCTCCTTCTACCTCAATCTCACTCCTTTTCCTCCTTTAAAGTTCATTTTATCTGCCTTTTTAATCCATTACTTCTCCAGATCGTTGCTATTTATAGATCCTCTGACAAGTCCACCTCTACCTTTCTCACTGACTTTAACTCATGGCTTTCTTCATTTTTAGATTCTTTTTCCCCCTCCCTTATTCTTGCTGACTTTAATATTCATGTCAATAACCCTTCTGACCGCTATGCTTCTAAACTCCTTTCCCTTACATCCTCATTCAACCTCCAGCTTTGCTCTTTTGCCCTCACTCATCAGCACGGTCACTGCCTTGACCTTGTTTTCTTCTCTAATTGTCTACCCTCTAATTTCCATACCTCAGTTCTTCCCTTATCTGACCAGCACCTGCTAAGCGTCACTCTTCATCACTCCTAGCCTCAATCTTGCTCAATCTCCTTCTACTTATTTAGGAATCATTGATCCACTAGCTCGCTTCACAATTGTCTCATCACCTCTTTTAGGTCTGTTTATGAGACTATAGTTCCCTATAATACTGCTCTCTACTCTGCTCTGGATGCTCTTACTCTGCCCATGCCACATCCTGTAAGGTGCACTATACCTCAGCCCTAGCTGTCTTCAACTACCTGCTATCTGCGTTCTTGTGCCCGCTCAGCCAAGCACATTTGGCTCAAATCCCACTCCCTTTCTGACTCTCTTCACTTCAAATTCATGCTTGCCTCTTTCCAGGCAGCCCTAGCACTTGCCAAGCAAAACTACTATGTCCATCTGACTAACTCTCTTGCCTCTGACCCCTGCCATCTCTTTTCAACTCTCTCCTCAATGCGCTTCCGCCTCTGACCCTTCCTTCTCTTTCTGTCCAAACCCTAGCTGAGTATTTCCATGACAAAGTCCACAAGATTATACTCCAATTACCCACTAAATCAACTTCATTCCCTCTTCCCCCTGTTCAGAATCAACTGTTCCCCTCAATTTCTGTTACCCTTTCTTCCTTTTCTCAGATCTCCAAAGAGGAAGCCTATCTTCTTTCCTCCTCTATACTTACTACCTGCTCTTCTGATCCTGTCCCAATTTCCTCTTCGGTCATCCCTTCCACCTCGCATATTCTCAACCTTTCACTCTCCATTGCAATTTTTCCTGCAGCCTTCAAGCATGCTGTGATCACACCTCTCCTCAAGAAACCTTAATTTGACCCTACTTGTCCTTCTAATTATTGACCCATCTCCCTTCTTCCCTTTATTTCCAGACTTCTTGAACATGCAGTTCTCCACCGCTGCCTTGAATTTCTCTCCTCTCAAGCCCTGCTAGATCCTTTGCAATCTGGCTTTCGTCCCTTATACTCTACTGAGACGGCTCTTGCCAAAGTCTCTAGTGACTTGTTCCTGCCTAAATCCAAAGGCTTTTACTCAATCCTCATTCTTCTTGACCTTTCTGCTGCTTTTGGCACTGTTGTCCACCACATGCTCCTCGACACATTGTCCTCACTAGGTTTTAGGGGCTCTGTCCTGGTTCTCTTCTTCTCTCCCATTCACTCTTTCAGTGTTTCTTCTGGTGATTCCTCTTCTACAATTTTCCCACTCTCAGTTGCTGTACCCCAAAGATCTGTTCTGGGCCCTCTCCTTTTCTCTCTCTCTACCTAGTCCTTTGGTGCTCTGATCTCCTCCCATGGCTTTCAGTATCATTTTTATGCTGATAATTCTCAGATCCATCTTTCTACACCTGATATTTCTCTGACACTCCAGGTCTACATCTCTGCCTGCCTATCTCACACTGCTCCCTGGATGTCTTACTGCCATTTGAAATTGAACATGGCCAAAACTGAACTTCTTATTTTCCTCCTAAACCCTCCTCCCCTCTTCCTCCTTTCTCTATCTCCATAAATAACACTCTTATTCTTCCCATTTCCTTAGCAACCTTGGGGTCATCTTTGAATCCTTCCTCTCCTTCTCCACACATATCCAACAAATAACAAAAACCTGTCATTTCTTTCTCTGTAACATTAACAAAATTTGCCCCTTCCTTTCTGAGCACGCTACTAAAACACATACACTCTTTAGTCACCTCCCATCTTGACTTTTGCACCTCCTCCTTGCTGGTATCCCTCTGAGTCACCTCTCTCCCCTTCAATCTGTTCAAAACTCTGCTGCATGGCTAATCTTCCGCCAACCCTGATATACCCATTTAACTCTTCTTCTCAAGTCATTTCATTGGCTCACCTTCACTATCATATCCAATTCAAACTTCTCCTTCTGACCTATAAATACATTCACTCTACTGCTCCTCACTACCTTTCCTCTCTCCTCTCCCCCTACACCCCTTCTTATGAACTCCGCTCCTCCACTGGCCTGTTTCTCTCTGTGCCCTTTTCTTCCACTGTCAATTCCAGACTTCGATCCTTTCACCTTGCTGCTCCTTATGCCTGGAACAAACTACCCACGCCTTTACATCAGGCTTCATCTCTCCCCTTTCAAATCCATGCTAAAGGCTCACCTCTTTGTGACTGCTTTTGGATCCTGATCCCTTGTTGTCCTTGTGTCTCCTTACCCTTCCCTATTTGTTCCCTTATTCTTATCTATTGTATTGCCTGTCCTGATTAGATTGTAAGCTCTGATGGGCAGGGGCCGTCTTTTATATGTGTCTGTACAGCACTGCGTAAGCCTTGTAACACTATATAAATGCTCTGTTGCATTTTGAATCCACAAGGGAGATAGCAGTAGCTGAATTGCTCCCATCCATGACAACCACCCCTCCCCCATCACCCCCGTGCCCATACCTACCCCCTTACTGTAGACTAGGGGTTCTTTACCAAGTCCTAGGCAGGCAGGTTTTCAGAATTACCCCAATGAATATACTCTTCGGGGAAGTCCTATCCCATGTTTGCTTCCAACTCTCAGCAGTGAGAGGTTACGGTTCTCAGAGCTTCCTGCCCTATAGTTGTGAATGAACCTGCGCTCCAGAAACCCAGGTATACCATTAATCTTTACTACAGTACATCCGCCAATGACAAAGTCCATAGCTTAATTGTGTATCAGCCAACAAACTGCTTTCTGAAATGTGCTTTAAATGCACTACGTTAATTTCCTGGAAAGTGGTTAATTTCCCAGAGTGGCCAATAGTCCTTGTACTCTCTGAAAAATTAAGGGATCTTTTACTAAAGGGTACTAAGCGGTTAGCATGGGTTGCAGCATGCGTTCACTGCGTGCCGTGGCCCATGATAAATGTTAGCACAGTGTGAGCATAGTTAGTGCAGGCTGATTTCCACACTAACGGCATGGTGCACTGGGGCATGATGAAGGGCAGAGAGTAGGTGTGGTGAATGCTTTGCAAACAGCAAGCCTGCATCAACTGCTTCAGGGATGGCCCTAGCATTGCACAACTGTGTTCTCTGCACATGGCCCCAGTATTAGTCTCACTATTCAACCCCTATTGGCTATGCAAATGAGGTCCCACAATCAGTCTCTGCACATGGCCCTGCTTGGCTCCGCATCCCTCTCAGGCTGTCCCTGCAAGGCTTGCAATTAGTACAGGTGCAACTGTAAGGGTACCTGCATCCCCGCTACTACAGGCCTGCGTTAGGGCAAGGTTCAGCTCCTTAACAGACAGAAATATGTTATCCATGCCCCAGGCAGCTAACATGCTAACATTATTTTGCAGGCTATTGGCATGTTAGGTGCAAAGCTACAAGGCACTTTAGTAAAAGGGCCCCTAAGCAGTGGTAGAATTTGGCCAGTTCAGCTCAGTTCATGCAAACCGGTTCCTGCCATGGGCTGTGTTTGCCAAACCATGCCGAAAACAGCATCCCGATGCCAGCGTGGCACTGGGGGAGGTCCTCCTAGCCACCAGTGGTTTGACAGCATTGGAAGACCGTGGCATCAGAGAAGTTCCCAATGCCATCAAAGCACTGGCGAGTGAGGGGATTGAATCACTGGGCCACCAGGGAGTTGGTGCCCTGCGGTTGCCACCAGCGGGCTGAGCGTACAGCGCTGGCAACGCAAACACATGCCACACTGCCCCCTGCTCGGTCCTGGCATTGGCGGGACCGATCCAAACCAGCTCCTGTTCGAATTGAATCTACCACTGCCCCTGTTACCAATCTTAGAAGGGTACATACGGAAGGCGTTTATCCAGCTAACCTTTAGAGTGAAACAAATCCTAAAGGTTTTAAATCTCACCATCTCAAAAACTAGTTACATTTTGTCTGACCTATTTGTTGGCTGTACAAAAGTTAACCAATTAAGAAAAAGTAGTGCTGGGGATATTCCCAGAGCATGATGAAACTTTGGGAAGCCCTAAGATTCAACATTGCTCAGCAAAAGTTATCCATATCAACTACTATAGTTCCTATTTTTCCTTTAGATATCTTTTGTGTTTGTCCCATGCTTTCTTGAATTCAGATACTGTCCTCGTCTCTACTACCTCCACTGGGAGACTATTCCACATATCTACCACTCTTTCCATAAAGAAGTATTTCCTCATTTTACTCCTAAGTCTATCCCCTTTCACCCTCATACCATGTCCCCTTGCAGCAAAGCTTGCTTTCAATCGAAAGAGACTCTCCTCTTGTGCATTTATACCACAGAAATATTTAAACATCTCTATCATATCTCCTCTATCTCACCTTTTCTCTAAAGCATTCAAATTAAGATCTTTAAGTCTGTACTCATATGCTTTAAACGAAGACCACTAACCATTTTAGTAGCCACCCTCTGCACTGATTTCAACCTGTTTATATCCTTTTGCAGGTGCGGTCTCCAGAATTGCACACAATACTCCAAACGAAGTCGCACCAAAGACTTATACAGGGGCACTATCACCTCCATTTTTCTGCTGGCCATTCCTCTCCCCATGCACCTAAGCATCCCTCTGCCTTTCGCCATCGCCTTTTCTATTTGTTTAGCCCCATTAAGATCATCAGAAACAATCACACCCAGGTCCTTTTCTTCTTTCATGGATAGAAGTACTTTGCCCCTTACACTATACTGCTCCCTTGGATTTTTGCAGGCCAAATGCATGACCCTGCATTTTTTAGCATTAAATCTCAACTGCCACATTATTGACCATTCTTCAAGCTTAGCTAGATCCCTCCTAATGTTATCTACTCCTTCCTGGGTGTCTTCTGTATTGCAGATTTTGATATCATCCACAAAGAGTCAAACCTTACCTGACAGCCCTTCCACAATATCACTAACAAAGATGTTAAAAAGAATCGGACTAAGGGCAGATCGCTGGTAACGTCTTTCTCCTCAAAGTGAGCTCCATTTACCTGTACCCTTTGTCACCTCCCACTCAACCAGTTTCTAACCCAGTCAATCATTTTAGGGTCCATCCCTAAGGTGCTCAGTTTGTTTATAAGTCACCTGTGCGAAACAGTGTCAAAGGCTTTACTGAAATCTAAGTTCACCACATCCAGGGCTCTCCCTCGGTCCAACTCCCTGATCACCAGCGAAGTCAGACCACCAAAATAGCAGGCCTTAAGCTATCCAGATAAAGTTACCTGCATAACTTTAACTGTATATAGTCAGTGACAGACTTATCCACAAGCCCCGCCACTGACCGACCACTGGCAGCTGTTGGTTAGAAGTTTCACTTCAGCTGCTCGTGGTACACCAACCAAAGATCCTCCAGTGAAGCCCCTGCACGTCTCACCTCATCACAGTGACAGTGAGTATTGTCATATAGCAGCGATGGCGAACCTATGGCACGCGTGCCAGCTGTGGCACGCGAAGGCCTTGCAGCTGGCACGCGTGAAGGTCCGCAAAAAAAGAAAAAGCGGGCTCTGGCTGCTGCCGCGGACGCGGCAGCATGCAGTGTCCCGCGGGGCCCCCTCCGCCCGCTAAGCCCCTCTGCAAGGGCTTTCAGATTCGCGAGGGAGACAGCGTCTCCCTCGCGTCTCTGTTAAGCCCGCAGGGGTTAATGGGAAATTTCCCATCAGCCCCTTTAGACGCGAGGGACTGATGGGAAATTTCCCATTAGCCCCTGCGGGCTTAACAGAGACGCGAGGGAGACGCTGTCTCCCTCGCGAATCTGAAAGCCCTTGCAGAGGGGCTTAGCGGGCGGAGGGGGCCCCGCGGGACACTGCATGCTGCCGCGTCCGCGGCAGCAGCCAGAGCCCGCTTTTTCTGTTTTTAAATTTGCCGGGGGGGGGGGGGGTTAGGACTGATAATGGGCTGGGGGGGGGGTTTGGACTGCTAATGTGCTGGGGGGGGGTTAGGACTGCTAATGGGCTAGGAGGGGGGGGGGTTAGGACTGCAAATGGGCTAGGGGGGGGTTAGGACTGCTAATGGGCTAGGGGGGTTAGGCCTGCGACTGGGCTGTGGGCTGCTGGGGGCTGGCTGGAAATGGGGTGCGGGGGGGTTAGGACTGCTAATGGGCAGGGGGGGTTAGGACTGCTAATGGGCTGGGGGGGGTTTGGACTGCTAATGGGCAGGGGGGGTTAGGACTGCTAATGGGCTGGGGGGTTTGGACTGCTAATGGGCTAGGAGGGGGGGTTAGGACTGCTAATGGGCTAGGGGGGGTTAGGACTGCTAATGGGCTGTGGGCTGATGGGGGCTGTCTGGAAATGGGGTGATGGGGGGTTAGGACTGGTAATGGGCTATGGGGGGGGTTAGGACTGCTAATGGGCTAGAGAGGGGGGGTTAGGACTGCTAATGGGCTAGGGGGGGTTAGGACTGCTAATGGGCTAGGAGGGGGGGTTAGGACTGCTAATGGGCTAGGAGGGGGGGTTAGGACTGCTAATGGGCTGTGGGGGGTTAGTACTGCTAATGGGCTAGGAGTGGGGGTTAGTACTGCTAATGTGATAGGGGGGGTTAGGACTGCTAATGGGATGTGGGCTGATGGGGGCTGTCTGGAAATGGGGTGATGGGGGTTAGGACTGGTAATGGGCTATGGGGGGGGGTTAGGACTGCTAATGGGCTAGAGAGGGGGGGTTAGGACTGCTAATGGGCTAGGGGGGGTTAGGACTGCTAATGGGCTGATGGGGAGGGGTTAGGACTTGAGGTGGGCTGTTGGGTGGGGTTAGGACTGGAAATGGGCTGATGGGGGGTTAACACTGGAGGTGGTCTGATGGGGTTAGGACTGGTAATGGGCTATGGGGGGGTTTAGGACTGATAATGGGCTATGGGGGGGCTGGGACAAGAAATGGGCTGATGGGGAGGGGTTAGGACTTGAGGTGGGCTGATGGGGTTAGGACTGGTAATGGACTGTGGGCTGATGGGGGGGTTAGGACTGGCAATGGGCTATGGGGGGCTGACTGGAAGTGGGGGGTTAGGACTGGTAATGGGTTATAGGGGGGGGCTTAAACTGAAAATGGGGTGATGGGGGGTTAGGACTGGAAGTGGGTTGATGAGGGGGGGATAGGACTGGTATTGGGTTGGGGGGCTGCTAGGACTGGAAATGGGCTGATGCAGGGACTAGAAGGGAATGGATGCTGGGTGAGGCTGGAACTAGAAGGGAGCTGGTGTTGGGGGAGGATTAGAATGGGATGGGGCTGGGAGAGTAAAATGGAGAGGGGAAAAATATTTTGTGTGGGAGGGATAAAAAATCTACAATTGGCCGGGTATTGGGAGAGTAAGTGGGGATTGAGGATGGAGGGGTAAATTTTGAGTAGATGAAATAGGAATGAGGAAAGAGCCAAAGGAGAAAGATTAGTATGTTAAAGCAGATGTAGAGAGAGAATGGAAAAAAAAAACAAGAAGACAGAAGAAAGGACAAATGGACAGCAGATGGAGAGTTAGCAGAAGACACGAAGAAACCAGAAGAAAGTGGCTGGAACAATTGCAACTGAAAAAAAATGCACAAAAGGTAGAAAAATATCTCTTTATTTTGAATTTATTAACTGGAATATGTCAGCTCTGGGAAATGTGCATCATTAATTTTTGCGCTTTGTTTAGTACAAGAGGAAATTAATATATAGTTTTATTTCTACAGTGTTGTTGTATATTCCAAGTTTGGCTTTTGGGGTTCCCAGTTTAATTATTGTCTTCCTGTTTCTAAATTGTGATTCCTTGTTTGGTGATGGTCTGTTCTGCATGTGTAACTGAGCTGAGGTATTCTGTTTATATAATTCCTATTTGACATTGCCACTTGTTCTTTCCCCAGTAGGTCATGTATTGTTGTTCTCTGAGATGTATTGGTTTAATATTTGCAGTGTTGCCTTTTGATAGGTAGAGTATGGTGCTTTGTGAGTCCTGGTAGTGCTGTTAGGATACGGCGGGTTTGCTATGGGTTCTAAATGGGCAGCGTTTGTAGTAGTTCCTAATGTGCCTGGCGGTTGGTACTGGATTATAGTAATGTAGAAACCTTTTAGTCTTTCTTTATCCATATACTCATTAAGAGGCATGTTTACTAAAAGTTAGTGTATGGTAACATTATGCAAATATTTATGCAAATGAAGCACCTTATGCAAATGGGGCTTTAATTGACGTGCTGGCACTTTGAGGAAATTCTTTGGTTTTGTGCGGCAGTTTGGGCACTCGGGCTCAAAAAGGTTAGCCATCACTGTCATATAGGATGACAAGACCGACATTCAGCTATATTATGGCATCTTACAATAGTGCAGTACACACAAGATATATGCAATTACCACCACCTAATTATATTTGTTTTGTAATAAAATGTTTGGCTTTGTGGAAAAAAATGTGAAACTGCATAAGAGCAAAATGACTTACTGCTAATTAGTGTTCACAGGCTGATCACAGTCTTTTTTGTATCTGTAAAATGCAATTATTTATTCCTCTTGCTAAGCTCAGCTGCTAAATGATAATAAAACGAGAGTGTGTTCTTTAGAAGAGCCGGTAAACAAATCTAGCTGTTCAATTAATCCTGTTGTGTTCCATAATTCAGATTGCCTGCATTTATTCATTAGAAAACATGTGCCTAAATCATTACTACATGTCAGCTGTTGAAAGCAAAATTAAACAAACACTGGTAAGCTTTTTGAGGTGTGTTTGGGCTGTATCTTTCTCTTCCATCAGTTATCCTTTCTTTAATAGGTTGGAATCCAGGTTTAGATTAGGAAAAATCTAATGCTACAGCCCACATGGACATAAGAACGAAAGGCCTGATATTCAACTGGGCTGAAACAATCATACAAAAGGTCCACCTGAACCTCATTATACAGACCCTTCAGTCAGATCAGAAGTTAATCGAATGAAAAGGGGAAAACCTCGGGTAAGCGAAATGTGCGTAAACTAATGTGTGCTATGTCGAGCTTTTCAGAATAGGGAAAAAAAACAACTTTCAACAACCATTAAATAGTGTCCAAATTAAATGTGTTGACTAAAAGATCTCATTCCATTTTAAGCGCACAGTGACATTTAAAAAAACCACTCAATTCATCCGTGTTCACAAAAATTCAGAAAATACTTATATTAGAGGTTCTACGGGTCTTTCTTCTATTCTGTGGTCGAGAACAGTGCACATGCCTTATCCTGAGGGAATTCTGCCAGTAGATGAAGCCTCGGCAGCTAAGCGAACATTCCTTTGCTGGGAAATTTTATGACTTAAGTCTTGGGACAAAAGAAAGATTGCGGGTTTATTTTGAAAATTCTATGATTTAATTGCATTAAAAAGAAAAAAAATTATTGGTTTGACTTAGAGGTTTAGAATTAACTTGTCTGAGATTTAGTTAGGCTCTTATAATCCTAAACAAAACAGATAGATGGTTAATATTTTTCACACACACACATCCAATCTCCCACCCACCCCTGACACATCATTTAATTTGTAGCCAGTTATCCCAGTTAAGAATAAAAGAGCGAAATTTGTCAACACAGGGTGCTTTTATCAGCTACTACTCTTACTTTTCATTTGTATGGCGCTACAAGGCATACGCAGCGTTGTACAGAAACATATAAGAGACAGTCCCTGCTCATAAGAAATTACAATCTAGTCAAGACATACGAGGTATGACAAAAAAGAAATGAGACTGTCCCTTAAATGTTTTATTACAAAATCTATAGAGAAATTATGCATTGTCCCCTTCAAAGTAATCGCCACCAGAGTTAATGCACTTCTGCATTCGCTTCTGCCACTTACGGAAGCACTTGGTAAAGTCCTCCTCCTTGAGGTCCCTTAGCTCCCTTGTCACAGTGTCCTTGATCTCTTCTACTGAGGCAAAATGAGTTCCTTTGAGCACTGTCTTCAGCCTGGGGAAGAGCCAGACGTCACACAATACGAGATCTGGGGAATAAGGATGGTAAGGAGGATGATCTGTTTGTTGGCCAAGAACTGCCTCACACTGAGCGCAGTGTGTGTGGGCGCATTGTTGTGGTGGAGCAGCCACGACTTCTCTCTCCACAGAGCCTGCTTGCTGTGCCAAACCTGGTCGTGGAGGTGATTGAGGACCTGCTGGTAGAAGTGCTGGTTGGCTGTCTGATCCTCAGGCACAAACTCATGATGGACCAACCCTTCTGGTCAAAGAATGCGATCAGCATAACTTGATCCTTGATTTGGATATGCGTGCCTTCTTGGGTCTGGGTGACAGTCGAGTCTTCTACTGCAGGCTTTGTCTCTTGCTTTCAGGTTGTACTGGAAGACCCAAGTCTCGTCTCCTGTGATGACTCGGCTGGATCTTCTCTGATCTTCTCTAGCAAGTTTCAACAAACATTGACCCGGTGCTCCTTCTGGTCATCCAATAAAAGCTTGGGCACCATCTTGGCGCACGCCTTCCGCATCCCCAGCTCCTGCACCAAGATGGTCCACACTGACTCCCTGATCAGGCTGAGCTCCTCAGCTATCATCCACACCATCAGTCTGCGATCACTCTGCACCATCTGGTTCACTCTGTCAATGTTCTCAGCCGTCTTTGTCGTGGAAGGCCGTCCTGACTTGAGGTCATCCTCCACCTCCTCGCGTCTTCTCCATAAGCCTTTTGGAGAAGTTGGAGACACTCTGTTGGGCCCTTCTCCAACTTAACCAGAAATTTCAAGTTGATTCTTTGCTCCATATTTCTGCCACTTACAGATGCGTGACAAAGCGATGGAGCAGTGTGCTACAAAAAAACCTAAAAAAGAAAAACAGAGTGAGAGAGATGAAAAATATTATAGCAGAATAGTGGTGAGATGTTGCACAACACAGTGATATAAGCGGTTAGCCAATTGGCATTGAGTCATGGGTGTGGTTGCCACAGTCTCGTTTCTTTTTTGTCACACCTCGTACAATACAATAGTCTGGAGAGACAATACAACTGGGGACTAGGACATATCTAGTGGAATGGTAAGGAAACACAGAGTGATTAACTCTTAACAGATTATTAGTTAATTTGTAAACATACATAAAATAATAGGATAAAATATACCAAATAATCCTATTATTTTAGGTATCTCGACTCCCTTAGTAACTCTAATTAAACAACTCACCAATACAAAGATATAGACAGCAGTCCAGCAGTGAGATGGGGGTTATCCAGTCTTTTGCACTGAGTGCCCACATGTATGATTATCTCCCAGTTGATGAGAGGTCATATGTGTGCAATCGGTGCAAAGAGTTCCTGGCTCTCAGAGAATAAGTCCAGTCTCTGGAGGTTAGAGTAGCAGAGTTGCTGAGGCAAGCAGAGGTATATAAAGGAGACCTACAGGGATATAGCAGAGAAGCCCTACCTCCAGCCATGCCGCCTCTGTGCTGCCTTGTAGGAGAGGAAGAAGAACATCACTTTGATATGATAGGAAGTATTCCTGTAATTAGGACCTCCAAAGGATGCAATATCCTCTTGCACTGAGGATGTCTCTAGAGGCTTCTGCCCAGGAGGGAAGGGTTAGGATCATTGTTTTTGTTGGCGATTCAATCATTAGGCATGTAGATAGCTGGGTGGCTGATGGGTATGAGGATTGCTTGGTTACTTGCATGAGGTCTGTCACCTTCACAGCAGGAAGGCATCACCTAGATAGGATTTTAGACAATGCCAGGGAAGATCCAGCTATCTGGATACTAATGTGGGTACTAATGACATGTGGGTCCCAAAGCGTGCTAGGGAAGATTTAGAAGCCAATTTTAGGCTTTTAGATAGAAAATTGAAATCCAGGACCTCCAGGGTAGCATTCTCAGAAATGTTCCCTGTTCCACTCTCAGGACTCAAAAGACAAGCAGAGTTTCAGAATCTCAATGCATGGATGAGATGATGGTACAGGGAGAAGCGATTAAGATTTGTTGGGAACCGGATGACATTCTGGGAAAGGGTGAGCCAAGTTCAAAAAGAAGGACTATACTTTAACCGGGGTAGAACTAGGCTGCTGGAATTAATGTTTAAAAAAGAGAACAAGAAAACTGCAGGTGGCATGTCCAAGATGGCAGAGTCTAGCTAAACAGGTATGGCTGCAGCTTTACTTCTTCCTCTTTTCCTTCAAATGGCTCCTAAGAAAAATAAAGGTAAATGGAGCACTAAGTCCTCTAAATCCTCCCCCGCTACCCTGAAGCAGCTAGCCATAGACACTAAGGGCCTGATTCCTTCCTGCGGGGCACATCTAGCACTGTGGGATCAGAATGGCCTGTACGTGCAGGCCAGGACTGCGATTCAACCCCAGCCTGCATGTACAGGCACTGCCCGGATAGCTCAGTCAGGCATTTAAATGGAGCTGCAGCGCCATGACGCCCTATTGCCATGGCACCGCAGCTCCATTTAAATGCTGTGATGCCGGCCACCAGCAATTAAGGTTTTTTCCCCGCAGCCCAACCCCCGATCTGGCCTCCTAAGGCCAGGGTCAGGCTGCGGGGAAAAATCCCTGGCATCCCCAGCCCCTTCCGTGCCCCAACTTTAAAAAAAAACAACATCCAGAATAACTTCCCCGGCCATTTTGCAGATCCTGGACGTACATTAGAATCACCCCCGACTAACCTCCCCGCACAACCGTCCATCACCCCACTGCCCACCCACTCTCCGCCCCCGGGCCGCCTCTTCCCCACCCCCCACTAACTTCCCCGCACAACCGTCCATCCCCGCACAACTGTCCATCCCTACTATTCGTGTCTCAGAATAACTCCCTAAGCTCTTGAAGATCACTGCCGAAAGAGCCACGAGTGAGTGCTCTGCTGTAGATTTAGCTAGTGAAGTAATGACCCCACCTGAAGGAAATCCAGCTTTAGTGCCGCAGCTATACTCAACACCACTATTTCAGCAGTTTGCATCGGGGGAAGCCAATATCATGGACAAAGGCGTCCCGGGCTCCATTGTTGAAAACCCTAAACATAATGATCATCTTGGTCTCACACACTGAGAACAATAAGGCAAAATCGAGTGTAGAGTGAGTGGCTGGTGAAATGCCCGACCAATTGGCATCCCAAAGGTCAGCTGTTTAGGCTTAGCTAGCAACTCCTCACCCTTCTTCTCAAGTAAAACAAGACGGAGGAAGGTCTGAGGTAACTTTGACTGCCTGAGGTTAATTTGACTGCCATTTGGTCTATGCTATTGATGCTGGAAGCTACTGTCTCAAAAGGTTCTACAGATATTAATTTTCTTGTTCAAACTGTGAGTCAGCTCTCCTTGAAGCAGGTGCATATGAATTTGGAAGTCAACAAAAGGATTTTGGAACTGGAGGATAAACTAAACAAAAAAAAACAGATCAAGTTTATGAAATCAGTGATTAAGGATAGAACCATGATGCATCAGAAGCTTGAACAATTTCAAAACCAGATGAGGCATCTGAACCTTCGGATATTGAATGTTCCTAATTTATCATATATGTCATCTAATGAGCCCTTTAGGAAATACCTGATTGAAGTAGTGAGAATCCCTGAGACATCTATTCCACCTTTAAATCAGATATCTTATCTATCTGCAGGGGAAGGACAGCTTGATAGGAAAGAACAACATGACTTAGATGTTACAGCTATGTGAGTCTTCGGATCAAGAGTGCCAAGGAAGAGATACAGTTTTGGTGTCCTTTGTTTTTGAGCAGGATTTGAGTCTTGTTCTGCGACTTTATTTCAGGAAGATCTCTGAGTCCTTTCTGGGCCATCCGGTACGGATTTTCCCAAATGTTGCCCGAGCAACTCATGAGAAAAGAACATGTTTCTTGGTTGTGAGGCAAGAGACTAACTCTAGGTGCTACCCTTTTACCCTGTAAATGCATCATAAAGTTTCTTAATGTTAAATATGTTTTCCATCTGCCTAAGCATTTGAGACCTTTTTGTTTGCCAAAAGGTTGGCTATACCAGCCCTCTCTCCTTCTTAGTTTGCCAGTGGTGCATATGTATGTATTCGGCGGTTTCTGATGCCCAATGACATGTTTTTCCGCTTTTTTCTGTTCTCTATATCTTAGATTATTCCACCTCTTTCATCCATTCCCCTCTTTTATGTTGGGTTACTGGAAAATATTTGTGATGATGAATGTTTTATTTTTAATTTTCCCATCGCATTCTTTTCATGTTTCTCGTCCAAGTGGATACTTGTATAATTTTGTTTTAATACTTACAAATAAAAAAGAAAGAAAAAGAAAGAAGAGAGCAGCTTTTAAACTAGAACCTGCGAGAAAACTGATAGCCATGCAGGAGCCTATGGTTCAGAGAAAGGTATTCCGAAGGATATTATCAAAACAGGGATGTTAAGCCATCCCAATAGAGGGGTTGCAACAAAGACAAAAAGAGATGAAAGATTGCAAATTAGCCCTATCAACTGCAAAGCAGGTTGTAAATATCAGCAAAAAAATATACTTTGAATACCTTTATACAAATGCTAGAATCCTAAAAAAAATAAAATGAGAAAGTATGTAGCACTGAATGAAGAGGTAGATGGGGGATAACCAATGGCACATGCTGATACCAAGGTACAAATTAGATCATAATGATAGGGTAGATCAAATTGTTGGAGAGGTGGCACTGTGGGGGCAATTTTATAAGCAGCTGCATAAAGCTATGTGCCATCTGCATACATAAATCATGCATTTTCATTGCCGCATGCAGATGGGCTTTTATGCACGTACTTTAGCCGGTCGCTATACCATAAGTACACATGTAGGGTCAATGACACGTACTTTCACTGCAGTAGGCAGTTATATGCATATTTTATAAAATATGCTCCTACACATATTAGATATGCACGAACATTTGCACCAGCCTTAGGACTGGTAACTGCTTGTGTCTAGATTTGACACAACTTTGACCACTTTCACCCCTGTTTATAAACTCAGGTACATGCGTACTTGGCTTTATAAAATAAGTTCAAAATATGCATATTAAAATGTACATTAACCTAGGCGCATCTTATAAAATTAACGTCTATGATTTTACAATTCTAAACAAAACCATAGAGAGATTTTTGCAGTTCTCTAGGTCAAGCTGCATCTTAGTAAGTGGAACTAACATTTCAGCCCTCATGCATTGGCTTACTTCAGGATGAAATGGTTATGTAGTGCGTGTCTGTTCTTATATATAGTGGTTATATAGGTGGGACAGAGGCAGGAAATTTGAATTTCGGCATTGAAGGAAAGGTAGGAAGTTTGACTTTGATTTTGGTGGAAAGGTTTGTTGGAAAAAGGCAGGAAATTTGAATTTTGGAAGAAAGTTCATTGGAGAAAAGTTGGAAAAGTGCAAGTTTGAATTCTGGAGGGGGGGATTTGGAATTTTAGTGGGAAGATTTGTTGTGGCAATCTCCAGTTCTGGAACGAAGGAAAGAAATGGTTTTTGGCGCAAAAACATTTTTTTTCTCCTTCCAGAATCATAAAACATAAGAACATAAGATATGCCCATAGTGGGTCAGACCAAGGATCCATCAAGCTCAGTATCCTGTTTCCAAAAGTGGCCAGTCCAGCTCACAAATACCTGTGAGGTTCCAAAAAGGTACACAGATTCCATGCTGCTTGTCTTAGCGGTAAGCAGTGGATTTCCCCAGTCCAAATGATTTATGGACCTTTCCTCCAGGAACTCATCCAAACCTCTTTTAAACCCAGCTACATTAACAACTTTTACTAATCCTCTGATAACAAATTCCAGAGTTTGATTACGCGTTGAGTGAAAAAATAGTTTCTCCAATTTGTCTTAAATGTACTACATTTAGCTTCATTGCATGTTCCCTAGTCTTTCTACTTTTTTGAAGGAGTAAACAACCAATCTACAATTGTCTTCCTGTTTAAATTCAGAAATGGGAACGTGTGAGGTGATCAAAATTGCAGATGACATAAAACTATTCAAAGAGGATTGTGAAAAGTTAGGAGACTGGGCATCCAAATGATGAAATTTAATATGGACAAACGCAAAGTTATGCACTTAGGAAGAACAACTCAAAATATGGTTACATGATGCAAGGTCCCACATTAGTAATCACCATCCAGGAAAACGATCATGGATAATACATTGAAACCTTCTGCACAGTGTGCAGCAGTGACCAAAAAGAGCAAATAGAATGCTAGGAATCATAAGGAAAGGAATGGAGAACAAAATAAAGGCTATTATAATGCCTCTGTATCACACCATGGAGCAACTGCACCTTGAATAATGTGTGTAGTTCTGGTCGCTGTATCTGAAATAAAGGATATATCAGGATTAGAAAAGGTACAGAGAAGAGTGACCAAAATGATAAAGGGGATGGCAGGATACCTCTATGAGGAAAGGCTTAAAAGGTTAGGGCTCTTCAGATTTGAAAAGAGACGACTGAGGGTAGAAATGATAGAGGTCTATAGATTAATTAATGGAGTTGAACGGGTAAATATAGATTGGTTGTTTACTCCTTCAAAATGTAGCAAAAATGACGGGACATGCAATGAAGGTACAATATAGTGCATTTAAGACTAATCAGTGAAAATATTTTTTTCTCAACACATAAACTCTGGAATTAATTGCCAGAGGATGTAGTAAAAACTGGGTTTAAAAGAAGTTTGGACAAGTTCTTGGAGGAAAAGTCCATAAACCATTGTTAAAGTGGATTGGGGAAATCTACTGCTTACCTCTGTGACAAGCAGCTACAGTATGAGAAAATAGTATTTTCTCCTATCTGTTTTAAAGACACTACTTTGTAGCTTCAAGGCATGTCCCCTAGTAACCGGGTAAGGCGGACCAGGTGCTCCTGTCCCCGCCCCCCACCCCACCCCCATTTCCACCCCCACCCCCACCCCCACCCCACCTTACAAATAACCACAACACACTCATTGGGAATCAAACTGGTCGCAGCTTTATTAACCGTACAACATTTTCCTTAAACCACAACCAACAGCAAACATTCATTAATTGAATACGGCTGCGGAACGAATCCTCACCAGCCGCGTGAGTAGCAAAGTGAGTTCCGCCCGCTTCCGCCGTGAACCGGCCACAGGCCATTCCGTCGCCCCTCTTCCTGCTTCGCCCTATTATTAGCAAAAGCCCCGAGGGTTTCACCGGGCCGGGGGTACCCCACCCCCGCCCTGCATCTTGCCACCGGCTCCGGACCCCGGACACCTCCGGGATCCCGCCAACCCCCCTCCAGCTGCAACACCCCTTCCTCCAATCCAGCCCAACTGTAGGGATGGGAGGGTGGGACGCCGGCCACCTTCACCCGCTCCCCCGGTGACTGTCGCTCCTGCCGGCTCACGCGGCCTTGGCCCCACCTCCCTCCAGGCCCAGACAATTCCCCCCATTGGCTCCCGCGCCGCCACTCACACCCTGGAGCCAATGGGGGCCAGCCAAAGCCACGCCGAAGAGGACCTCCTCCCGACGCCTCGTGGGGGCCGGGGCCACGCACCCGCCGCCCCCCCGGTTATCGGCGGCTAGCGGGCACGAGGCCCACGGCCTTTCTGTAACCGGGTAAGGCGGACCAGGTGCTCCTGTCCCCGCCCCCCACCCCACCCCACCCCACCCCCATTTCCACCCCCACCCCCACCCCCACCCCACCTTACAAATAACCACAACACACTCATTGGGAATCAAACTGGTCGCAGCTTTATTAACCGTACAACATTTTCCTTAAACCACAACCAACAGCAAACATTCATTAATTGAATACGGCCGCGGAACGAATCCTCACCAGCCGCGTGAGTAGCAAAGTGAGTTCCGCCCGCTTCCGCCGTGAACCGGCCACAGGCCATTCCGTCGCCCCTCTTCCGGCTTCGCCCTATTATTAGCAAAAGCCCCGAGGGTTTCACCGGGCCGGGGGTACCCCACCCCCGCCCTGCATCTTGCCACCGGCTCCGGACCCCGGACACCTCCGGGATCCCGCCACAGGCTCAGGGACCACCGACCCTGAGCCACCCCCCACGGCAAGCTGCGACCAGTCCCCCTTCCCAGCTCCACAGATTCCAAAGCCGCTTGCTAGCCATATAGGAACAAGGGGATACACACACCCCCGCCCAGGCCATAGAACTTACGGTTCCGGCGGCGGGACAATCCCTCACCAGCCATATGGGTAACAAAGTGAGTTCCTTCCCGCCTCCACCGAGAACCGTTCCCCGGCAATTCCTATCCCCCTCATCCGGCTTCGCCATATTACTAGCAAAAAACCGAGGGCTTCACCGGGTCGGGGGTATCCTCACCCCCGCCCTGCATATTGCCAGCCTCCGGACCCCGGACACCTCCGGGATCCACACACACCCCCACCCAGTCCAGACCGGCACACTCCACCTCCAACCAGGAGGCAAGATCAGCCATCAACCCTGCGGACACATCCCCCGGCCACCTGCCGAAGAATGTGTAAGCAATCCGCGAGACCACCACTGGGGACCCAGCAAGCAGGCCTTGGAAAATGACGGACCCCCAAAACCACACCTTCACCACTCTGCAACTTACCCATCCTGGCCGCAGCACCAGCAACCCAGGCACACTCGTCTCACCGCCCTGGCGCCGAAGCAAAGGTAGCAACTGCCCCCTCTGGAAGCAAAGGTAGCAACGGCCCCCTCCGGAGACCGCGCATGCCCAGCCATAAGACGGGCACCTCTGAGGCGTGCAACCCCCAGGCGCGCCCCAATGGCCTTGGCGCTGCACAGGAATTGAAGAGCTGAGGCATCCAGCAGCAACCTGTAGTCCAGCCAACATCTAAAAGAAAGTAACAGTTAGCACACGATAACCCCCCCCACCCCCGAAAGCTCACGACCCCTGAAAGGTAGTCGACTGCCAGCAGCCCCTCCGCTGACTCCCGCTCAGCACAGTCCAACGAAAGAACCCGAAAAGAAGGCGAGACAAGACCAAGCCGTACCCATACACCCTCCCAATAGCGGAAGCGTGCCCGTCAGCCGCCATTTACCCAGCAAGGATGTGCAGTCGTCCCACCCCGCAACAGCCTGAGAACCCGCAATCCCCCACCCCTCCACAGACGCCCCCCCTACCAAAACCCTTTTGTTCTCCGATAGATATCCCTACCCCGTACCCGGCCGCCAACCCTACTAGAGCAGTCATGCAATGACTCTGTCACCGCCCCACCACCAAACCCTCCCTGTCGCCGGCGACACTGTACGTCATGGCAGGTCCACATAGCAGCAGGCCTCCAGTGCTCCCATGCTAGCTGCCCCTGGAGCCCAATTCCAACCGGCTCGCACCGGAGCACCTGCGCCTACCCAATCGGCCGGGCCACCGATGCAACGCCACCAGGCCGGGGAACTTCCCAAGCCCAGTCACATTATCGATGATACCCACCCCGCGCACCCGGGGCTTCACAATACCAACCAAACGCCCAGCCACCCCTCGCATCCGCAACGAGCCGAACGCTCTCCGCGGAATGTTCCTGCTCCCTCAAAACAGAAACCCGTCGAAACCCCCGAGGAACTTACCCCGCGACACTAGGCTTAAGGATGCCCGAAGCCCGTCGGAACCCCCGAGGAACTTACCCCGCGACACTAGGCTCAAGGACGCCCGAAGCCCACCCACACAGTGGAAGCACCGGAAATCGTCCTGTCCAACCCTCCGTCCTATCGAAAAGATAGCTCATACCGACATCCCCCTTCAAGCCCCCCCTCCGTCCTGTCCTAGGCCACATCCTAGAGATCCTTACTGCTTGGGGGCGGGAAAGAACCGCAGCCCCCTTTCGGACACATTCGAGTAATACACGCCCCCCCGCCCCGAACAGAACAGCTGTGCCGGCACTTCAATCCGGAAAGAGGCCGGGGAATTGCCAACCGCCAGCAGAAGTCCCCCGCTCCCTCCAAACCACTCTCTACCCCCCCCCTGCAAGGACCTTTGCCGCCCACCTCAGCACCGCCCCCCTTTTGGTTCGCCCCCCACCACCTGCGCTCCCCTTTTTCCGCCAACAGTGCATCCCCCGATGCAACTAACCTGCGTTCCCCCTGAAAATGACCGATGCACAACCCCCTGGTCCCGAACCTCCCCATCGCAGCTGCCAGGCCCCACCCCCTACGACTGGGAAGCGTCGAACTAAAGTCAGGTACTCCAGCTCCCGCGCCTGCCCTTCTCTTCCGCCCGTAGCACCGGACCTCTTCCTACCCCCCGGAAGCCAAAACGCCCACCTACTGCCACCTCCGGGTCCCCCTCCCTAACTGCCGCAGCGCCCCCAGAAAGCAAATCCAGCGAGGGCCCCACCCCCACCCAACAGGGCTCCGGAAGCCACAGCCGCCCTCCACTCGAACCCTCTCTCCACACCCCATAACAATGAAGATGCCCCGCAAGACTCAGCAGCCTAGGATCCCGCCCCGCGGCACAGACCACAGTAGCGCGGCCGCTTCGCGCAGCCGCTCCTGCTTTCGTCACCTCCCACCCCGTAGCCCCCCCCCCACCCGGTGACTCACCTGCCACAGCAGCCTGGGCACCCATGCCCATCGTCCATCCCGCCGTCCAACAGCAACCCGTCCTCCGGATGCCTGTCGACTTCTGAGCCGCTAACTCCCTGCACCATCCGCCTCGACAGCAATCCTTCGGGCCGCATCTGCAAAGATAAAACAGAACACACCGCGGGAGAGCAACAAAAAACCGCAGGTGAACGCACCCTCCCGGGAGTTCCCTGACTCCTGCCCCATCCCTGATCCCTGGGCGGCCAGCTCAACGCCCCCAGAGGACTCGGCTAGCCCACACGGACCATTTAAACCGTGCCCACCCAACTGGCCATGCCCCCCCCGAGTTAGCAAGTTGCCCTCGGTAAGCGGTGTGTTCAGGAGGGCTGAGTGGAGAACCCCTGCTTGAAATTACCAATGTATCCTTTAACAGAATCAGCACCAGAATGTTTTGTGCGCTCTGTAGTAAAGCATGTGCGCTCGCCCTGCGAAACGTGCGCGCGCCCAAACGCGCACAGCTTAGAGGGAACAATGCAAGCAGCTCCTAGAGGGAAGAGTGCAAGCAGCTACCTGTTCGAGGGCCCAGCCGCAAGCCCCCCCCTTCCTTCTAGTCTCACCAATGAGTCCGCGTAATTTGAAATGCAGCTATTGGTACCATTCAAGGGGCCCCTCCGCCCTACCGGAACAGCCCCCCACCCCCTCCTTGAGGGCACCTAATCACCCCCCACACCAACCCACCGCACCCCTCAGCCCCGACCCTATGCGAGGCACACCCACTAACCTGGTACCCCAAAAACCTCCCGACTCCCCAAGAGCCCCCCCACAATCCAGCGGCCTCCCCCAGGGAGTGGGAACAGCTGAGGGCCGGCAGGCCTGCAGCGGGGCCAGCCGCGACATTCGCAACGCCCCCGATGCCCCTGCAGCCTCTCCTTTCGCTCTCCCTTACCAAGTCCCTAGCAGGGCCAAACCAGCACGCAGGCCCACTGCAGTGACAAGCGCGGGAGCACGGCCCACCGCAATCCCACGTCCACCCAAAACCCTGCCTGGCTAGGCATGCTACATCCAAAATGTAGGTCACATCCAAAGAACAAACCCATTGGCCCCCAAATGCCAAGTATAACCACATTTCTAAATTCCCACTTTACTCCCATTAAAGGAGTCCCAACCAGAAAAGCAGCCAGGCGATCCACACCACAAAATACCTGGACCAGCTGGACCAACAACCAAATAGTATGTTAAACAATATGAAACTATAACATAACAGAAGATGCAGTCCAACCACCCATGCACACATATTAACTATCAATATAGAAATCAGAATAACTGAGGAAAGTCACACACAGGCCCAAAGGAAGGGCCCCCCCCCCCGCCGTCAAGTCACCGGAGGAGCTCCCCCCTCCTACCTCTCCCTGCCACCGTGCCACCGGCACCCCTACCCAGGGCGCTCCCGCCACCCAGGGACGACAGAAAAATAAAAAAAAAAGATTACCCTCCGGCGAAGACAGCCACGCCGGCCACCTTCACCCGCTCCCCCGGTGACTGTCGCTCCTGCCGGCTCACGCAGCCTTGGCCCCACCTCCCTCCAGGCCCAGACAATTCCCCCCATTGGCTCCCGCGCCGCCACTCACACCCTGGAGCCAATGGGTCCAGCCAAAGCCACGCCGAAGAGGACCTCCTCCCGACGCCTCGTGGGGGCCGGGGCCACGCACCCGCCGCCCCCCCGGTTATCGGCGGCTAGCGGGCACGAGGCCCGCGGCCTTTCTGTTTTTGTATTTTTTTGAGAGAGTATACAATCCATTGATTCTATCCGTTCCACTCCACTCGGGATCTTATTGACCTCTATCATATCTCCTCTTAACTGTCTCTTCTCCAAGCTGAAGAGCCCTGATCTCTTTTGCTTTTCCTCATAGGAGAATCATTAAATCCATTTTGTCATTTGGTCGCCCTTCTTTGTACCTTTTCTAATGCTGCTATATCTTTTTTGAGATGCAGAGGCCAGAATTGTATACAATATTAACGGTGTGTTTTGGGGGGAATAGTCTGGGCACAGCATGGGCAGAGTAACAAAATACATGGGTTGTTTATAAAATATGCTCCCAAGCAGGTATAGATGGATGGAGTTTAGCTGTGATTGTTGCCGCTATTGTGAGGCTATTTTATAAAGACACATAGGCAAGGACAGTGTTAGACATGTAGGGGTCCAGGGCAGAAAGTGATGAAGAGGCCCCAAAGCACATTTGCAGGCTATATCGTCTTCAACTTGAGGCAGCCTGGGAGGTCTCTGTGGTATGGGAGCCCAGGACAATTGCCCTGTTTGCCACCCCTTAATGCCAGCCTTGCATAGACGCTTAAGATGCCTTAATAGAATAGTCCCAAAAATAGGGACCTGGAGGGGAGCACTCCCTTGTCTCCTCCAGCAGACCTTCTGCAATTATTGCCAGCACTTCCCAAAGAGCTAACTGCTGTCTAATGTAGGAAGCTCACACTCATGGCCTGGGTCAGTGGAAGGGCAAAGGCTGGCTCAGAAGGGTAAATCCTAACCTTACCCTTCTCTTTGACAATTTTAGAAATAAGTTATTAGCAAGTAAATATACCACGGAAAAGCCCCTACTTGACACTATCTTGGGTCTCCAAAAATGTGGAAGTCCTCTCTCTTTCTTTTGCCTCCTCCCCATTCACAATTATATCTCACCCCTGTCACTACTTCAAACCTCCCACATCATCCTGTTACCTGAGACCTTGAAATGCAATAATAAATAAATGTTAGCATCTGCTACATGAGTGAGTGCCAAATAGTTCATAGAGGAAAGCATACCATGCTATTTCTTGCATGACAGCTAAATCCTAATTTGCATCTGATATTCCTTTATTTACATAGTGGTGCATGCTAATTTTAGCATGTAATTGCTAATGTCATCGGGGACTCTTTGCATCTACTAGGGCCTTAATGCACAGTTCACTATTCTGAGTGTATGCTAAGCTTTAGTTGATAAACTCCTAAAGCAAGTTGTGACTGTTTTGAAAAAAAAGGAGATTTGGGCCCTACCTTATGTTCCACGCCCTATTGCTAACTTTTCCTACAGTATATAGAGAAAGTGACAGAAAAATCAGCTTAATAAATTTTTGAAGTCCAAAAAGAAATTGGACACGAGACAAGCTGAGTTCTGAGAAGGATCGGGAATTGAGGCAGTTCTTTAGGCTATAATGAATCATTTATTCCTCCTTAGATAAGGGTGAGACTGTGTTGCTGATGATGCTGGATTTGAATAGTGTGTTTGATTTAGTAGGCCATCGCCAGCTTTGGAGTTGTCATCTACTGGTTCGAGGAGTTCTGTGCTGGCATGGTTACAACCTTTTTTTGACAGTGAGGACATGGTGAGCAGTGGTGAATAAGAAGTCTTCAAGGGTGTTTCCCTCTAGCTGTGGGGAGCCACAGGGGACTCCTCTACCTCCTCTGTTGTTTGACATCTTTTTGTCTCCTATGGGTCCTTTGATCCACTCTTTTGGGTTCTCACGTTATATTTCTGCAGATGGAATCCAGACCCTGACCTTTTTAGGTAAGGATCCAGGGGAAGTGTTGGGAAATCTGAATTATTAGCTGAGGGAAGTCTTGGATTGGATGCATGGGAACCATTTGTTATTGAATGTGAGAAAATCAGAAATTATTTGTTTGGGTAACATGGACGGGGGGAATTCAGGGGCAACCAATTGTGGAGATGGTTAGGGTTGCGTTTGCCTTCAAAATTCAAAGTTTAAAGGTGTTGATTGATGAGAGAGTAATTTTTAGTTTAGAGATTCATGCAGTGGTACAGAGTGCTTAGTTTAAGCTTAGAACGGTGCAACAACTAAGGAGTTCTTAGATCTGCTGGTGATTCAAACACTGGTATAGTCCTGGGTCCTTAGCACCATAGATTACTGCAATGCTTTATATATAGGGCTTCCTTGCAGAATTCTTAGCTGCAGGCAAGTCCTCTAGCTACTTGTTTAGTAACAGGGAGTGAAAACTGGGATAGTTGCTGGCGCAGTTACACTGGCTGCCTCTTAAAGTAGGAGTCCGTTTAAGATCGTGATACTGGCTTTTAGAATGTTAAGGATGGCTAGGCCCCTTATTTACTAGGTTCATTATGTTGCTATGAGCCAACATGAGTTTTACATTCACCCCAGAAGGCATTGTTAGACATTCCTACCACAAAAATATTGCAGCTGGTGAAGTTTCAAGTCTACGCCTTTCTTTTCTGTTATAGCGCCTGAATTGTGGAAAAGGCTCCCAGTTATGACAAGATAGGCATTTAATTATCTAAAGTTTCATAGACAGGTCTCCATTTTTAAAAGAATTGTTGTGGGAATTAGAGGGCTGGGATTATTTGATTTTGGCCAAACCAGTGTGTGTTATATTAGAGAAACCGATCTTTGTCGACAGCTTTGGAGACTTCTTAAGTTGATCCATTAAAGGGTATTATAGCCTGCAACGAGCTCAGTTTGCAAATGCATATTCTTTGCCTCATGTCCCTTCCCAATGTATTACAGTGTTCAAGATGTTTGTAACATTTATTTATTTAGAAATATTTATATTCTGCCTTTCAAATAAGATTTTAAGCTAGCTACAATAAAATATAAAAGAGAATTTCATTACAAATATAAAAACACCCACACTCATATTTCTGTGTTCAAGACATGTGCAAACAGAACTGCTTTTACGATTTTGCTAAACCCATAGGAATCTACAGGTTCACAAGGAATCACAGGCACGCCTTTATAGGCGTACTAAGGATGGTCATTTTACTAATAACGCGCTTTTTCTAAGGGACAGAAAAGCTAACACAGTATCTTCAGCGAGTGGTTTGGTTTACATTGCAAAGTAACCCTTTTAGACTCTTTCTGCACTGACTATAAATTTGCACAATTAATATTATTTCTTAGCAGGAACTGCTTGCTAGCCAGTATTAATACAGACCTCTCTCAATTAAAATACCTCAGAGTCAGCAAGAACTCTCAGCAATGTAATGAAATAATAAAATAATGATATGCAAGAGAGGACTTGTGATCTTTTTAATTATTCTACCCTTCATTTCTAAAACGACTCTATGAAAACGCACCAGTATAATTGATTGTTATAAATCAGTCAAAGCATTCTAAGGATCATAAATATTCTAACTTTTAAAAGACTACGAAATGTTGAATATTCCAGGAAATTCTTTGGTGATCATCTGGGGATACAAAGATTGGTTGCACTTTGGAAAAGAAGAAAGAAAATTTGTTGTCCTGAGAGAAATAGAATACCTTGAATGTCAGAAATGGAAGTGGAATTAACAAGAGATTTTTTATTGTTTTTTAAGGTCATTAGGCTGTGAATTCAATAATTATGGAAATTGTCAGTCCAGTTCTGTCGAATGTTTGCTCCCATCCATAAGGTACTGGAATGCTCAATCAGTCTCTCTCATGGGAAAGTTAGGTCAGAACTGTAAGTGTACCAGCAAAATTGAATTAAGCTAAGAGATTCCATTAGTATTTATAGCCAGGAGGCATCTGTAAAAGTGCAGGGCAAAGAAGTTATGTGGAAGTCAGAGGAGGAAAAAAATGGGTATTTGGTGACAAAGGCGAATCTGAGAGAGAAGTGAGTCATGAATAAATGCTATTGAATGAGACTCCAAAGAGGGAACTGCAAAGATGTCAAATATTGATTTTCTTGTGTATGCCTTTGGACTACATATGGAGTTGTTTGGATCTGTTGTCTTCATCATACAAAAATAATTGTTGCTAAAGGTTAAAAGCATAGTGTGAAACAACCCAAGAAGCCTTTAGCTTGTTTAAGGAGAAGAATGCTTTATGTAGCCTTTCATAGACAATTGTACCTTTTTAATAACAAGATAGGTCTTAATGGGGAAAAAGTAGTTTTCATATAAAAAACTGAGGCTGCTAAACAAGTCTTGAGCCAAGGAAGAAACAGCTGTCCAAGTATTTAAATGCCGTTTCATTGGCTAGTTAAAATAAATCAACATATAAATAGTAATTATACCTCTTGTTTGTTGTTATATAAATTGCAAATTTAAGTATTCATTTTCAAACTAATTAGGGGCTTTGGAAACATTCTAATATTCTGTGTATAGTGGTGTTTTCACATTATAAAATTACATTTTAGGCACTTTTTTGGTGGATTTCTTATATTACAAGACCTTATTATGAAAAATGTAAAGTTTATATACTCTCCTAGTCTCCTTCATTACCCCCAGCATTTCTGCTCCCTACCCAGTCTCTCTCATACCTCCCGCCCTCTCCTCACCCAGTCTCTCACTTTCATCGCACCATCCTATGTGCGTCATTCTTTTATCCACGTGTTCCCAGTGGTTTCTCTTGTTCATCATCCCCCTCTGTTCCCAACCAAGCCCCCATACTTTCACCCCTGCAGAGATCACCACCACTAAAACATTGGTGCTCCTACTCTCCTGTTCAGCTTGGGGTTCTTAGTAGGTCTGAGACATATGGTACAGGAACTCTTGCACTGGTTTGGCCATGTCTAGTGAAACTTGAGACCAGCACAGGAGTTCCTACATTGCACAGCTCAAACTCACTAAAAGTAGCATGCTGAAGAATCACATTTGGGATTTTGTTGCTGCAGCAACCAGAGTGAAGGGAGAAACAGGCAGGACCTGCTCCAAGGTAATCATCAGGGCCGGCCCTATGCATGTGCAAGCATGTTGTTGGTACAAGGCCTCACTGAACAGGAGGTTCCACCTCAACTACAGATGTGCACATGTCTCATCATCCAAAATTCTGTTTCCCTACCACCACCACGTTTCATAACAGTTAGAGCCTCAAACCAGTGAAATTCTGCCCGTTTCCTCACAGTCAAACCCTTGAACCAGTGACTGTTGTGTTAGAAGGCAGGTATGTTGCTGGTAGAACTATTACAGCTCCATGGGAGCTGGCTCTAGACAGCCCACTCTTAACTCTGTCTTGTATTGCTAGTGATCTTCATTCCTGTTTCCTAACTGGCCCCAAGTTAGTTTAGTCTAGAACTCTATTGAAAATGCTGAATGGATTTTTTGTCTTGTGAATCTATTGATTCATATAGAGATTTATACCAAAGACTTCTTTTTGCCATGTTCTTGTGCCAGACATTTTGTGAAACCATGTCTAAATATACTATCAGAGGGTACCAAAGGAGAGCAACTGGTACCTGCACACTAGATAAGGAACTAACCAAGCAGGTACACAAGGACTGACGACAATTCAATAGGTGAAGAATCTCTTTAATTATTATGCCCCATAATAATTAAAGAGATTCTTCACCTATTGAATTGTCGTCAGTCCTTGTGTACCTGCTTGGTTAGTTCCTAAATATACTATCAGAGAAATTTACCAAGCCTAATCCACCTCCAGTCTTAAAGTAAAATACCCGCATCTTGTTGGATGTGCTTGTGATTACATTCCAGCCATATATTTCATTAGTTAATAGTTCCTTTTCATTTCTTTTTTGACAGTGAATCCCCTTGAATAATGGGCTTGTAAGAATAAAAAGTTACAAAAGTCAAGGCAGTCAAACCATGCTGGCAGCATTTGTCCTACCCGACTACATGACCTATAGCCTATCCCACTTGCATCTTGTCATTATAATGGAGGTACTCTTCCCATCCACTCTCCAGCTTTCAGCAATCCCAGGGTCTTGTAACAAGGATTCATTCAATGTTCACCTCTTATCCTTCCTACCAGTGTGGGCATCAGAATCACGAAGTGATAGGGAGCATGATCCAATATATCAAACTAATCTGACTTCCCTCAGTCATGCAAAGACTTGCTCCATTCATCCACTACTTATCCAGATATGAGCAGAAGTTGTGTGATGCAGAATAACCGGAATCTAATGAAGCATCCACCAGACCCAGGTCCTTCATCTTCTTAACCAAAACATTCCCCAATCCTTGCATGTCTCTCTCATCATTCCTATCCAACCTTTTGTTCATCTCCAGGTTATAACCCCCTCCTCCACTAACAGAATCCCCCTCACTTTTGCACAAAGGAGTTCAAATATTGGAAAAAAAGAGGAAATATACATGCAGCAGTGTGGCTTGCACAGTGTTCAGCTTCCTCTGAATGAATAAGTATCTCCCCTCCTTATCGTGGGTTTGTTTCTCACACAAAAAAGTTCATTTGCTTTCCAATCAGGATGGCCACCCCTCTCGATTTCTTTCCCATCATAGCTGGCAGCAAAACACTTTCCCAACAATCTGGCATTCATACTTATGGTATTCTCTTTACTTAACTACGGAGTTTCTTGAATAAAGGCTACATTCGTTTTCAGTTTCTGAAGATGGTTCAAGACTTTTTTTTCCTTTTGATCTGGTGATTCAATCCTCAAACATTCCAGGACATGCATACCACCGGATCTCACATCATCCATCCATAAAGAGATAAAAAGTACAATATGCTCTCCCCAGTACCTCTAACACGGACTTATATATCTCCCACCCCTCTATCCCTGACACTCCCCACCCCAACAACTTTCCCGCCTTCCCTTACCCCTTTTAGCAACTATCCCATACAAACCCAGACAACTATATAAAGAGCTCAACATTCAGAATACTGACAAGCTGACATACTCTAACCCCCACTCCCATGAGCACTGTACTGCCAACCAAGGCCAGTGTTAGGCATGCAGAGACCCAAAGCAGACACTGGTGATGGGACTCAAAGCTTACCAACAGGCTATGTTGCCTCCAGTTTGAGGTAGGCTTGGGGCCCCCCTGGCATGGAGGCCCAGGGCAATTACCCTGTTTGCCATTGCCTAAAGTCAGCTCTGCTGCCACCCACTTTCCCTCTTCCAAATACAGCCAGATTATTTGCAGTCACTTGCAAAGGCAGACAAGACCTAGTGCAAGGAAGATAGTGTGTTGCTCGTCTAATTCCATACTCAAAACTCAATCAAATGAATACACTGTCACACAGGATCAGGGGAATCCTCTCCAGCTTAAAGCAGGGAGAAAGTCTGACAGAGCAAAGATGTTAAAGCCAAATGTCAATCCTTCCTCCCCCCCCCTCCCCCCGCTGCATATCATCATCATTCCATTGGCCCTTCTCAGAAGAGCCAGCCAGCAGGACTGGCTTAACCATTAGACAGATGAGGTGGCAACCTAGGGTGGCAGAATCGGAGGGGGGAGGGGGGTCCACAAAGAGCAACTATAATGAAGCAAAGCATTAGGTCCTAACAGCCACACAAACTCAAAGAGCCATCAGCATGTACTCTTACACTTTTGGGAATTTTCACAGGATCATTTTAGGATGAGTGGTATTGTCAAGTACAATTATCAAAATTTCAGATGGTGAGAATCTAGGGGCCCAAAGGTTAATTGAGGGGACACAAGACTAAAGGTTGCCTATGGTGCTTAATACCCTTTCAGTGGCCCTGCCAGCTGCTCACTAGAATCTGCATGCACTTCACAAGGCGTTGCAGGACCAATGGAGCCTTTGCTGCGGCCCTCAATTACGTTTGCTTTGTCCACTGCCCCAGTGCTTGTCAGGCAGCTACTTTCAAGCTGACTTGGCAAGTTATACCAGTCACCACATGAAAAGGCCTGAATGTCTTCCAACAAACTAAAAGTGAACCATACGTCCTCCATGCTCACTGCCACTTTCATGGGAGTAAATAAGCTGGAACCACATGTTTTTTGCATGAAGGCATTTTCTCATCGCTACAAAAGCTGCTTGTTTCTTAGAAGTCTCCACACTGAAGTCCAGGAAAAAAGTATCTGATGATCCTTGTATTTCAGTTGGCTGAGTTAGTGGGCTCTCCAAAGAAGCCATTTCTTCCTTGAATGAGCAAAAGGTGTATTAGAACTGGCCTGGGCTACTCAGTATTTGATTGTGCCCCACCATTGTTCTATGTATCCAGTAATGTCGAATTCTGGAGTCTGAGCATCCAGGCCCAGGACCTCCACTCAGAAGCACTTAATAAAGTCAATGTCAGCAGTGGCAGAAATTCAAATTAAGGGCCCCAACCAAAATATAGGGAAAGGCCCATAGCGCAGGAGGAAGCCACCTCAGAAGAACCAAGATCATATCTCTTAGCTCATGAGGAAATCCTTCTACCATCTCCTCCAAATTAGGACTATCTGTCTTTTCCTCACCCTCCAGGCACTAACCACACTCCTGTTGTCTCTAGTCTTGTCCCGTTTAGATTTCTGCAACTCTGTCCTCGCTGGTGTTCCTCGTACTCAATTGCACAGACTTCAGCTCATTCAAAACACGGCAGCCCATATTATTACTCATTCCACCCATCATGAGCACATCACCCCTCTTCTCTTTCAACTTCACTGGCTCCCACTGGAGTACCGTATACACTACAAGATTCTTACTACAGTTCATCAGGTTGTCTACACTCACACCCCACAATATCTGGCAGATCTCCTCCAATTCCACACTCCCACCTATCAGCTACGCTCAGCACAGATAAATCATCTTCACCTCCCCTCTCCAGCCCGTGCCCATCTACAGTCCACACGTCATTCAGCCTTCTTTTTCCTCGGACCTGCCCTCTGAAATTCTCTTCCTACTCCCCTCAGATTGGAACAGAACTACAGTACTTTGAAATCACTCCTCAAAACCCATTTGTTCTCCTCCGCCTTTGATCTCCCAGCCCCTGCCATGAGACCTTGTGTCTCTCAGGTTGTCTCTTCCCCCTGTCTTGTCTACTTGTCTAGCTTTCTTTCCTGTCTCGAATTGTAGTTCCTTTTCCTTTTCTGGCCTCTGGCCTCTCTGTACTTCCGTTTTTGATTATTGTACACCGCCCTGTTGTTACAAAGGGCGGTCTATCAAATTGAATAAACAAACATAAGAGCAACTATAAGTGTGCCTCCTTCCCTGGGACCTCTGCATCACAGGGGTTGCTTGGGTAGAATGTATACCACTGCAAGTTTGGCATCTCAGCCTTCTCTGTGATTCCTCTCAGGTTACTCTGATGGGAGCAGTCTTCAAGGTCTGGCACTTTCCCTTATGCACAACTATCTGGGTTCAAACTGCACAAACCCCGTCAAACATTTAAACTAAACAACATACTAGCTGGTCTGTTCATTTCACTAGGAACCGGGTCTCAGAAAAAACTACCAGCACATAATCTCGGGCACAAAGCCTCTTAACAGTGCCTGTTTTTTACATCAATGACCCTTTAACTTTCTATGTTTTTTTGGAACAAATTTTTGATAATTTCTTATGAAAAAGTCCAATAACTCGATGTTCTGAATGATGATACGATTGATCTAAGAAAAAATCCAACTTAGCTGTTCTTAAACTTCAGCCAGGTGATCAGAAATAAGGCAATTCCAACGCCTCCATCCAGGCTGCCCAAGCGTTTCACTATAGACGTTTCCTCAGGGAATTGTCATTACCGGCTTTATTAACCACAAGACCAGCGTAATCAGTGCGCGGCGTTTTTGTGCACTACAGATTGAGAGAAACCTATTCAAAATATGTGCACTGATTACGCTGGTCTTGTGGTTAATAAAGCCGGTAATGACAATTCCCTGAGGAAACGTCTATAGTGAAACGCTTGGGCAGCCTGGATGGAGGCGTTGGAATTGCCTTATTTCTGATCACCTGGCTGAAGTTTAAGAACAGCTAAGTTGGATTTTTTTCTTAGATCAATCGTATCATCATTCAGAACATCGAGTTATTGGACTTTTTCATAAAAAATTATCAAAAATTTGTTCCAAAAAAAACATAGAAAGTTAAAGGGTCATTGATGTAAAAAACAGGCACTGTTAAGAGGCTTTGTGCCCGAGATTATGTGCTGGTAGTTTTTTCTGAGACCCGGTTCCTAGTGAAATGAACAGAACAGCTAGTATGTTGTTTAGTTTAAATGTTTGACGGGGTTTGTGCAGTTTGAGTTTCATACCCGTTCTATAAATTCCAGACTAAAAGTTTATTGTTTACAACTATCTGGGTTAGCTCAGCAATTGAACAAGCAACCTTTAATTCCCATTCTTTCAGGCCAGACGCCCTGTTCTGTAGCTCTTCCAGCCATGGCATCAAGTCATCAATTTGAGTGTTCACCTCTATAGTCACAGCCTTTAAAACTTACAGATTAATGCAGAAGATGACTCTCTTTGCTTTAAGCTCTTGAAGGACTACCAAAAGGGACTACTACAGCTGGAAAAGGATCTGCACTTTAAGTTTTTATCTTCTGGGAGATACTCAAAATCTTCGGGAAAAGGGAATTCCTTGGGTTAAAACTGATAAATCTGAGTATTTTAGAATTCAGTGTTTTTGTTGCATCAGTCAAGTTTTAGTACCACCAGAGAGCTTTTTATTTAAATCAAATCAGAGTATAGCTTAGCATAGAAAGTAAAACAGTCTTTGAGTAGAAAACTAAATTTGTTTCTAGAAACCTTTAAAAAGAGGCATTCCATTTAGGAAGCAAAAGATCTATGAAGTTGTCTTAAAAAGATGTTACAGCCAAGTGACAGATCAAAGGGGCAATTTGAAAGGTCCCCTCTATGAAACCAAGGACTGTATGAATCACCAGGAAATTGTTAAGACATTACCTTAGAAGCACAGGTCAGGTCACTGTGCAGCAAGCCAGCTTTATTAAGTCTTTTTTCCCTCCCATCCCAGGCATAATATTAGCTTTATAGGCTCTTTGACCTATTAAAGGAAAGGAGGTGGTCAAATTCACTTTCAGGTTCAGCTGGTTATCTTCATCAAGAATAGATTAATTAAGGACCTGAAATTAATTAGTCTTGAAGTGAACAAGGTCCATTAAACGTATTAGGTATAGATGTATTAGTACAAGTATCCCCAGCAAACTTAAAGTAAGTAAACAACTTAAATAGCTAAACAAAACCTTAAAACTAAGAGGCAGATAGCAGTTCAGCAGCGATATGGGGGTTATCCAGTCTTTTGCATTGAATGTCATATGTATGATTTTCTCCCAGTTGGTGAGGGGATTTATGTGTGCACTACATGCAAGGAGTTCTTTGCTCTCAGGTAATGAGTCCAATCTCTGGAGACTAATCAGACTTGGAGGACATAAGGAATAGAGAGGTATATACACGAGACCTATAGGGACATAGTACTGAAATCCCACCTTCAGTCTGGCAGCCTCCCTGTTACTATGGAGGATAGAGGTCATGTGACAGGACAGCATCAGTCTGGTGTGGCAGGAAGTGATCCTATAGCTAGGACCTGTCCTCCAGGTGATGTAAGGGCCAAGTGCCCATGAGGGAAGTATTAGGACAGCCATTATAGTTGGTGATTGAATCATTAGGCATGTAGATAGTTGGATGGCTGGTGGTCATGAGGATCGCCTGGTAACATGCCTACCTGGTGCAAAGGTAGCAGACCTCATGTGCCACCAAGACAATGTTTTAGACAGTGCTGAGGAGAGTCTGCTGTCTTGGTACATGTGCAGAGCTCCAGTCTCAATATGTGGATGAGACGATGGTGCAAGGAAGAGATTTTGGATTTGTTAGGAAATGGGCAACATTCTGGGGAAAGTAGAGCTTTTCCAAAGAGATGGGCTACACCTTAACTGGGATGGAACCCGGCTGCTGGCATTAACCTTTAAAAGGGAGATACAGCAGCTTTTAAACTAGATAATAAGGGAAAGCCAACAATCGCTCAAGAGCGCATGGTTTGGAAGGATACTAGCAAAGGAGAGAAATTAGGACATCCTGACAAAGAGTTCCAATAAAGATAAAATTAACCTAGATGCCCTTAAGTACAAAACAGACAGAGCTGAAAGATTCCAAATTACTCCTATCAACTGATAACCTGATTAATATGAATATAATACAACCTCTAAAATGCTTGTATGCAAATGCTGTTGTTAAGTGCCGTCGAGTCGGAGTCGACTCATGGCGACCCTCTGGATAGCTATCCTAAATTGTGTTCGGTCTTCAGTCAGGCGGCTCATTGTTGACAGACTGGTACCCGTAGCTGCTGTTATTGTATCGATCATTCTCATTGCTGGCCTTCCTCTTTTGCATTGACCTTCTATCTTGCCAAGCATGATGTCTTTCTCTAATGATCTCTCTCTTCGCATGATGTGTCCAAAGTATAAAAGTCAAAGTCTTGTCATCTGAGCTTCTAAAGAAAGCTTAGGTTTGATCTCCTCTAGTACCGACTGGTTTGTTCTTCGGGCAGTCCATGGTATACACAGTATTCGCCGCCAGCACCATAATTCAAAGGCATCAATTTTCTTCCTGTCTGTCTTTTTCACTGTCCAGCTTTCACATCCATATGATGTTATTGAAAATACCATGGCTTGAACAAGTCGAATCTTTGTATGGAGAGAGACATCTCTGCTCTTGAGAATCTTATCTAGGTCTTTCATAGCCATTCTGCCAAGAGTAATGCATTGTTTGATTTCTTGACTGCTTGTTGCTTCTTTATTGATAGTTGATCCAAGTAGGTTAAAGTTGTTCACAATTTCAATTTCTTCTCCTTCAACGATGAACCTGTTGATTATGCCAGTTGTCATGATCTTTGTCTTCTTTACATTAAGGTGCAGGCCCATTTTGAGACTATGCTCTTTGATTGTGAGAAGCAAATGTTTCAGAACATCTTCACTTTCAGCCAGTAATGTAGTATCATCAGCATAGCGAAGGTTGTTGATGAGTCTTCCACCAATTTTCACACCTCTGTTGTCTTCATACAATCCTGCTTCTCTGATGATTTGTTCTGTATATAAATTAAACAGGTAGGGGGAAAGTATGCAGCCTTGTCTTACACCTTTGCTTATTTTAAACCATTCTGTTTCTCCTTGTTCCGTTTGAACTGTTGCTTCTTGATCAATGTACAGATTGCGCAAGAGAACGATCAGGTGTTCTGGTATACCCATGCTTCTTAATGTGGCCCAGAGTTTCTCATGGTTTACACAGTCAAAAGTCTTGCTATAGTCGATAAAGCACAAATAGATATCCTTTTGGTATTCTTTAGTCTTTTCAAGGATCCATCTCACATCCGCAATGATGTCTCTCGTTCCTTGCCCTTTCCTGAACCCTGCTTGCACTTCAGGTAGTTCTTGTTCCAGGTATGGTTGTAGTCTCTTTTGAATAATCTTCAGTAGAATCTTGCTGGCATGTGGGATCATAGCAATTGTTCGATAATTTCCACAGTCAGTTGGATCACCTTTCTTTAGTATTGGTAAAAACACAGATCTTTTCCAATCAGTTGGCCATGATGTTGTCTTCCATATTTCTTGGCAGAGCCTTGTAAGTATGGTAACAGCTGCATCAGATTGCTGCAATACTTCTATAGGAATGCTATCGATGCCTGGTGCTTTGTTCTTTGATAAGGCTTTCAATGCTGCTTCAACTTCCTCTTTCATCACCAATGGTTCCCGATCATAAGGTACAGGTTGAAACAGCTGTTGGTCCACTTGATCTTTATCATATAAAAACTCTGTATATTCCTTCCACCTTTTCTTGATCTTCTCAGCATCATTCAACATAGAACCTTGAGCATCTTGTAACATTCCAATTCGAGGCTGGAACTTTCTCTTTAACTCTCGTAGCTTTAGGAAAGCCGATCTTGTTCTTCCTCTAATAGTTTCTGCTTCTATTTCCTTGCAAGTGTCATTGTAGTACTTTTCCTTGTCCTGTCTTGCTGCACATTGGAAATCTCTGTTGAGTTCTGTTATTGTCTTTCTTTCTCCTCTGGCTTTAGCTTCTCTGCGTTTCTGGGCAATTTTCAGAGTTTCTTCCGTCATCCATTTTGGCCGTTTTTGCTTTTTCACCTTTTGTAGAGACTTCTCGCTTTCTTCCAACACAACCTTCTTGATGTCATTCCATAACTCTTCCGGAGCTCTGTCATTTGTATCTAAAGCAGCAAATCGATTTTGCAGGCAGTCTTTAAATTCCAGTGGTATATTCTCAAGTTTTGCTCTTTTTCAACTTTAGCTTGAGTTTGCATACTAGTAGTTGATGATCTGTACCACAGTCAGCTCCAGGTTTTGTCTTTGTTGATATTATAGAGCTTTTCCATCGTTGACTTCCACAGATGTAGTCAATTTGATTTTTATACAATCCATTGGTTTGCAGCTTGTCGTGCTGTGAGGGCTTGCGGGCATCAGTGATGCTGAGAGCTAAACTATCGGTAGTTTAACTACTGGCAGGGTCTCCCAAGATGGACAGGTCTCAGCTGAGGTGCCAGACCAAGACAAACCACCCATCTGGGCAGCAGCAGAATGGGATAATGTTGACGGCGGAGGATCACATTTTTGTGACAACGGCAACAACACCAAACTTAAACTGCGCGGAAGAAAGGCCCGGCAATCTACTTATGTATCTTGCCATGAAAACCCAATGGATAGTTACAACAAAACAAATTGTGCTATGGTGCTGGAAGATGAGACCCCCAGGTCGGAAGGCACTCAACTAGCTACTGGGGAAGAGCTGAAGACTTTTCAGAGTAAAGCCAGCATTTATGATGTGGTTGGATCAAAGCCCTCGGGAAGTCTGACTGCTGATGTAGCTGCGCATGAAATGAGAGTCAGAAGCTGTAAAGATGTCTTACGCATTGGAACATGGAACATACAAAGCATGAACCAAGGGAAGTTGGAGGTGGTCAAGAATGAAATGGAATGTGTACAACTTGATCTGTTGGGTGTCAGCGAACTGAAATGGACTGGCATCGGGCACTTTGCATCAGATGATCACATGGTCTACTATGCTGGAAATGAAAGACAAAGAAGAAATGGTGTTGCATTTATAATAAAGAAGAAGAAACTTGCAAGAACTGTAATGAAATACAATGCAGTCAGCGAACACTTAATCTCTATTCGTCTACGAGGATTGCCTATCAACACAACTATAATTCAAGTATATGCCCCAACAACAGCTGCAGAAGAGAATGAAATTGAAGAGTTCTATGAACAAGTACAAGCTGAAATTGACAGAACATGCAAACAGGATATCCTGATAGTCATGGGTGACTGGAACGCAAAAGTTGGCAACAAAGAAGAAGGCAAAGTAGTTGGAAAATATGGATTTGGCAACAGAAATGAAGCTGGAGAAAGACTGATAGAATTCTGCAAGACCAATGATCTATTCATCTCAAACACCTTCTTCCAGCAACACAAGCGGCGACTGTACACATGGACTTCACCCAATGGATTGTATGCAAATGCTGGAGTTAGAATATATAGCACTAAATGAGTGGAGGTTAGATATGATTGGTATCTCAGAGACCTGGTGGAAGGAGGATAACCAATGGGACACTGCGATACCAAGGTACAAAACTATATGGTAATGATAGAGTAGATCAAATTGTCACTCTATGTTAGAGAGGGCATTGAGTCACACAGGATTAAAGTTTTGCAGGAAAAAAAATACACTGTAGAATCTCTATGGATAGAAATTCCATGTCAAAAGGGGAAGACGATGGCAGTGGGGTGTACTACTGACCGCCTGGCCAGAATGGACAAATGGATGATGAAATGCTAAAAGAAATCAGGGAAGCTAACACATGTTACAGTACAGTAATAATAATGGGTGATTTCAATTAGGGTCAGTGCCACGGCAGGACATGCTAGGGAGATAAAGTTTCTAGATGAAATAAATGACTGCTTCTTGGAGCAGCTGGTTCATGAACTGACAAGAGGGGAAAATATTTTGGACCTAGTCCTTAGTAGAACACAGGATCTGGTGCAAGAGATAAGGATGTTGGGGCCACTTGGCAATAGTGATCATAGCATGATCACATTTGATTTAATAAATAGAGGAAGGACAGCAAGGAAATCCACAGTACTACCTTTTAACTTTCAAAAGGGAGACTATGATAAAATGAAGAAAATAGGAAAAACTCAAAAGAGCAGCTGCAAAGGTTAAAGATTTACATCAAGCATGAGTGTTGTTTAAGAATACTGTATTCTATGCTTTAAGAAAAGTGGAAGGAAGGCCAAAAAACTGCCAGCATGGTTTAAAACTAAGGTCAGAGAGAATATTGTAACCAAAAAAGCATCTTTCAAGAAATGGAAAAAGGAGACATATGATGAAAACTGGAAACATCATAAGCACTAGCAAGTTAGATGCAAGGCATTGATAAGAGATGCAAAGAGAAAATTTGAAAAAAAGCTTGCCATGGAAGCAAAAAGCATAATCAAAACTTTTTCAAGTACATTTGTAGCAAAATACCTGTGAGAGAGTCAATTGGACCACTGGATGATAGAGGGGTAAAAGGGGTACCTAAGAGGTGACAAGGCCATAGCAGAGAGACTGAATGAATGTTTTGCTTTGGTCTTTACTGAGGAAGATATAGGGAAATTACATATGCCTAAAATTGTATTTAAAGGTGATGCATTGAAAGAATTGAAGGAAATATTGATAAACCGGGAAGATATATTACAACTATTTGATAAACTGAAGAGTAGCAAATCATCCGGACCAGATGGTATACACCTGAGGGTATTGAAAGAACTAAAATATGATATTGCAAACATACTATTAGTAATCTGTGAACTATCAGTAAAATCATCTGTAGTACCTGAAGATTGGCGAATGGTCAATGTAACGCCAATCATTAAAAAGTGTTCAAGGGGTGATCCGGGAAACTACAGACTGGTGAGCCTGACATCAGTACCAGGCAAAATGTTAGAAACCATTATAAAGAACAAAATTACTGAACTTGTAGATAGTCATGGTTTAATGGGAGAAAGCCAACATGGATTTAGCCAAGGCAAGTCTTATCTTACTAAGCTGTTATATTTTTTTGAAGGTATGAATAAATAAATAGATAAAAGTGAGTCAGTTAATATAGTGTATCTGGATTTTCAGAAAGCCTTTGACAAGGTCCCTCATAAGAGACTCTTGGCAAAATTAAAAAATCATGGGATAGGAGGTAGTATACTATTATGGATCAGGAACTGGTTAAAAGATAGAAAGCAGAGGGTAAGGCTAAATGGCCTATTTTCTGAATGAAGAAAGGTGAATAGTAGAGTACCCCAGGGATCTCTGCTGGGTCCACTGCTTTTTAACATATTCATAAATGACCTGGAAATGAGAATAGCGAGTGAGGTGATTAAATTTGCAGATGACAAAATTATTCAAAGTTGTTAAAACCCAAGAGGATTGTGAAAAATTGCAAGAGGACCTTGATAAATTGGAAGACTGGACATCCAAATGGCAGATGAAATTTAATGTGGACAAGTGCAAAGTTATGCACCTAGGAAAGAACAACCTAAACTATGATTACACAATGTAAGGTTCTACATTAAGAACCACCACCCAGGAAAAAGATTTAGGTGTCATAGTGGATAACTCATTGAAACCCGCTGCTCAGTGTGCAGTGGCGGCCAAGAGAGCAAATAGAATGCTAGGAATCATAAGGAAAGGAATGGAGAATAAAAAAGGATATTATAACGCCTCTGTATCATTCCATGGTTTGACTGCACCTTGAAAATTGTTTGCAATTCTAGACACCATATCTCAAAAAGGATATAGCTGAATTAGAAAAAGTACAGAGAAGAGCCATCAAAATGGTAAAGGGAATAGAAGGATACTCCTATGAGGAAAGTATTAAAAGATTAGGGTTCTTCAACCTGGAAAAGTGACAGCTGAGGGGAGATATAATAGGAGGACTGTAAATTAATGAATGGAGTGGAACGGGTAAACATAGATCAGTTGTTTGCACCATCAAAAAGTAGAAAGACTAGGGGACATGCAATGAAGATATAATGTAACCCTTTTAAGACTAAAAAGAGAAATCATTTTTTCAATCAACACGCAATCAAACTCTGGAATTCATTACCAGAGGATGTAGTAAAAGCCGTTCGTATAAGTGGGTTTAAAAAAGGTTTGGACAAGTTCCTAGAAGAAACGTACCTAAACCATTATTAAAGAGTACCCAAGAAATCCACTGCTTGCCCCAGGACAAGCATTGTGGAACCTGTGTGCCTTTTGGGAAGCTGCCAGGTACTTGTGACTTGGATTGGCCACTGTTGGAAACAGGATACTGGGTTTGATGGATCTTGGTCTGAACCGGTATGGCATTTCTTATGTTCTTTATGTTTAGTACCTGATCTTCCATGGCCTGCTCAGCCAGGCTTCCCTCTCCACAGCTGCAGCCGTATGTTCAACTACCTTAATAGACTCCTTGTAACAATCAGTAATCTGTCTCAACTTCTGTAGTGTCTTTCAGATCCAGCAAGTAGACATTGCTTGAGGACACGCACACTACCCCCCCCCCCCAACGCCCTCCCCCACTAAAGTACAGAAATAGCGAAAGGCAAGTTGAATATGAAGGGGAAAGGGCAGGGATTAGACAGAGCTTCAGTGAAAAGGTTCTACCTCCACTTCATTCTCTAGGACCCTGTCGAAGCCCTGTTTAAGATATGGAGAACCCACATATGCTTCTCAGGTTGACCAATTTCATTTCATGCTATGAGGGGATTTTCAGCAGCAGCCACCAGCACAGTTAAAACAGCTGGCCATCGCTGTCTGAGCTTTCAATATCCCGGTTGCCGGGACTGCGGTCTTGCAATATGGTTAGCAGCAATGTTCAGCCACTGGCTGGATTGCAAAACTGGCTAAAGTTAGGATAGCCACTGAGTTGTCATAAGCCGCAGTGCTGCCCCCGCTCCACCCCTGGAGTGTCCCAAAGCTAAGTGTTTAATGATGGGGTCTTTAGCAGCTCAAACCAGGAATATTCAGCAGCATTAACCAGGTTAGTGCCATTAAATATTCCGGCGAGTAGCATTTACATGGTTTCCAGTTCTGCAAAGCACATAAATGTCTTTGAATAGCCCCCCTATATGTCTGTGCCTTAATCAGCAAATCTGTAAAGTTAATGCCCAACACATAGAAGTATATCTGTCTTGAGGGTCATAAAAAAATGGCCGCACTTTGAATCGGCTCCTCGGCAGCAGCATAAGAGCCCCAAATGAAAAAAAGTAACCTGCTTTAAACCCTGTCTGAAATACAGAGGAACACTCCTTTAAAGAGCGTGACACCGATGATGGTGAAAAAGATAAGAGTGATCTTAAAAACCTATGCTTTTAAAGCATTGACACTGGCAGACCTCAATAAGTCAAAAATGGTGGCCAGCTCCGGCACTGGGATGGAAGAAGGTACAGGGAAAGGCGAAAGCCCTAAACCGACTTCACCAGGTAAATTTGAACTCCAATTAGTATGGGAGGACATTCAAGGGGATTTTCAGATCTGAAGCAAGACATTGTAAATTTGAAACAGGAGGTGCAGGGCTGGATAACTGAGCTGCACAGTAACCTGGGAGACCTGGGGCAACGTGTCAAAGAGATTGAAAATACTACAGAGGAACAAAAGCAAAACATTCATACATTGCAAGAAAAAAAATGTGCAATTGAGAAACCAGCAGGAGTAACTGGCTTCTAAACTGGAGGACCTGGGGAATAGGTCAAGGAGAGCCAACTTGAGGATTCGGGGCCTACCTGAGGTGGAGGAAACAGTTGACTACAGAATACTAACCACACAATTTTGCAAAGCTGTGGATAAAGTGGAAGCCTTGGCTATGTTTCAAGGTGGAGAGAGCACACAGAGCGCTGGGCCCCAGACAAGAAAGAAAACACCGTGTCATCATTGCTTGTATGCATGAATATGCCACCAAAGAGGCCATACTAATGGCAGCTCGGAAATTAGGGAAAGGACAATCAAGAAATGGAGCTATTTGGAGACCTTTATCTCACAATAGTCCAGAAGCGCTAGGAGTATCAAGCCATTACTAAACGTCTTAAGGAGGAGTGGATAAGGTACAAATGGCTATTTCCGATTGTTTATTTATTTATTTTATTTCACATTCTTATATACCACCTTATCTGACAATCAAGGCGGTTTACAATCAACAGAAAATTGATTGGAATACAATTTACAATTTCTGGCACCACTACGGTAGCACGGTCAGTAGAGATGGCGCTTCAAGGTCTGCAATGTGTGGGATGGAAGGACTTGCTACAGATTTCACAGGGTGCAGAACCAACGAGGAGGAAAAAGGGAGAGGAAGGAGTGGCATGGTCTCAAGTGGCATATGACGGTAAATACCTCCAACGACAAAGGAAGACATCTGGAGTTTCGCATACTGGGGACAATGAAATCTGAAACTGATGAGTGTCCTTTGGTATGACAAAACAGAGCAGGACTACTACATATAAAGTAAGGTTGCCAGAATATAGGTTACTGACAGGATGCCATATGTTTAAGGTTGCTATATGTTGAAATCTGGCTAGAGCAATACACGGGTTTAAATGTTAAATGTTCAATGTTCAGTGTTAGAAGATCCTAAGGTGGAAGGATTCAGGGAAGGGGTGTAATTGATAAGGCTGACATGTGATGATCCATGAGCATAGGTTGGGAGCCACCCATGAAGCTGGAAGCTGGAAAGGGGGGGGGCAGGAGGGAAGGGTTGGGTGGGGAGGGAGGGAGGGGTGGGACTAGGGGAAGGTTATGGCCCATAGCTTACTATGTAGAGCCCTCTCTATGTCAGGCAACACAATGAGTGATTTGAAAATTTTAACTTTGAATGTGCGAGGGTTTAACACTCCTGCCAAATGTCAATTGTTGTATAAAGAGATTGAACTCTTCAATGAAATATATGTTGTGTTCAGGAAACCTACCTATGAACTGTGGATGAGTGGCGAGTGCAGCCACCTAAATTTACAGAAAGGATATTTGCCTCTAACAAATTAGTAAGGAAAAAAGGGGGAGTGGCAATATTCCTATCACCCCATCTAGAGGCCCACATTATTGAGATGAAGAAAGACAAGCGGGGACGCAATCGATTAGTCAAGGCTCAATGGGGAAGTCAAGTTTCTACAGTGGCCAGTGTATATGCCCCAAATACAGATCAATCAGATTGTTTCAAGTTCCTAATGGGGGAGATAGTGGATTTCTATGAAGGGTCCCTCATTATTGAGGGAGACTAACTTAGTTCCTGATCCTAGATTAGATAGCTCCCAGGGAGAAGGGTAAAACACTGGCAAGCATCGTCACACCATGCGATCAGTCATGGAGGAATTAGATGTCAGACATGTGGCAGGTAATTCACGGGCGGCAGCAAGAGTATACATTCTATTCTGCAGCCCATGATTCCTACTCTCACATAGACATGTTATGGGTACACAAGGAACTAGTACCTTATTTTCGCGCATGTAACGCACACCCACATAAAACACACACCCACATATAAAGCGCAATTTTCGGCCTGTTCTGCAGAGAATTTCTCACATTATGCGCACGCGCGTATATTGCGCATGTGTCGAGTGCACTGTGAGGTATATAAAAGGCCCTCGGTTCTATTATACCTTACATTTAAACTTTGCGATCTCTTCTATTATAATCCAGTCAACATGCCCGGAAACCATAAGAAATGGATTCCAAAAAGCCGGGATTGTTTATAAGAACGAGGATCGGGTGCGTAGTGATGACGAAGATGATGATGAAAATGTCGAAAGGAGTGACGATGAAAGTGCATATGTTACGGAAGAGCGTCTCCAGATGGTTTTAAATTATTTCAATGATGATGTTGATGAGGGGAGTGATTTCGAAGGTTTTATGGAATCGGATGATGAAAATTAATTAAATATATTTTGAAACCATTATATTCTTGTAAGGGCTCTTTTATGGAATCAGTTCCTTGTAATAAAGTCTCGGTATAGTGCACCCTCGCAAATACCACGCGAGAGGGTTGCGCGGTAGGTAAAAAAGTGTATAGCGCGCGCGTTTTATGCACGAAAATACGGTACATGAGGTAAAAGAGTGCGAGATTGGGGACAGGACCTGGATGCACCATGCCCCAGTCTGGGGGGGAGGGGTGGGTACTTAAAGGCAAAGGAGGGACAAGGGTGATTTATTGGTGGTGTCTCAATGAATCCTACTAGAGGATAAAGAAGCAGTAGCCAAATAATTAAGGCCATAGAAGAATATTTAGAGCTGAATGATGTAGAGGACTGCCCGCCAGGGTTACTCTGGGAAGGACTAAAGGCAGTAATAAGATGGAAACGTACAGATCTGGGGGCTTCAAGAAGAAGATGAAGTTACAGAAAACTAATCTCTGCGAGGGGAACTGAGGAAACTGGAGAACAAAAAACAAAAGGGTCAGTTAGATAAAGGCGACCAGAAGCTGGAGAAGGTTAAGAGGGCTCTGCAGGAAGTATAATTGGCAGAGGTGAAATTTAGATTAGATTGCATGAAACAGCAAACTTTTGAATTTAATAATAAAGCGTTGGATATTGCCCCATAAATTAAGGAAAAAACAGGCCAAAAACCATATTCTTCAGATTAGAGATAAAAAGGGGGGCTAATCAGCCATGAAGAAGGGATTAAGGAACGCTTTGTAGAATTCTATGAGGAATTGTACATTCCTGAACGGGAGCCCACACCCGAGCAGATCAGATCTAAGTTTGTGGAAGAGATTCATTTGCCAACAATTACACCAGGAGAATTTAAAATGCTATCTCAACCTATTGCTCCACAAGAAGATTTAAGTGTGATTAAAGAGCTGCCACCAAATAAGACACCGGGGTTAGATGGGTTTTCAAATAAATTTTATAAAGTATTTGGGGAGATACGGGCGGAACCTATGACCCACATGTACAATTCCTTTGCAGAGACAGACAAAATGCCTGAATCTCTAAGAGTAGCGTAGGGTTGCCAATCGACCGGTTTTCAGCCGGCATGGCTGGTTTTTCCATGGCCAGGCTGGCTGCCGGCAGAGGTCGAAGACTGGCCATTGAAAAGCCGGTTTTTTGCTCTGCCCGTGAGACTGGGCGCGGCCAGAGCAGAAAACCGGCTTTTCATGTGTTCCCCGCCCCCACCTCCGTGCAGCCTCACCTTCCCTTTGCAGTCGCTGCTCCTGCTTCTTACAGAGCAGCAGCTGCAATAAAGCTAATTTAAAAACAAAAGGAAACCTGTGCAGAGCCCTCTGGCCCTATGAAACCCCTGTTGCAGTGTCCCGCCCCCTGTAGCATCACTTCCTTTTGAGCATGGGTTTCATAGGGCCAGAGGGCTCCACACAGGTTTCATTTTGTTTTTAAAAGTTTTATTGCAGCCGCCACTGTGTAAGAAGCAGGAGCCACAGCTGAAAGGGGAAGGAGATGTCAGAACGGACTGACACAGAGGGAAGGTGAGGGCTGGAAGGGAGCTGAAAGAGGGGGAGAAGGAAGTGGCAGGAAGCGACTGACAGGGTAAAGGAGTTGGCTGGAAGGGAGCTGAAAGAGGTGGGGGAAGGAGGTGGCTGGAAGGGAGCTGAAAGAGGGGGGAAGGAGGTGGCAGGAAGGGACTAACAGGGGGAAGGTGGAGGCAGGAAGGAAGCTGAAATAGGGGGAAGGAGGTGACTGGAAGGCAGCTGACACAGGGGGGAGGAAGGAGGTGGCAGGAAGGGAGCTGACAGAGGGGGTAAGGAGGGGGCTCGAAGGGAGCTGACACCTGGGGATGGTACTGGTAGGTGACTGGGTAATGGGGAGCAGGCTGGAAGGGAGGGGGAACTGGGACTGGAATGGAATGGAGCAAACACATGGGGATGGCACTGGAAGGACAGAGGGTAGGGTGACTGGAAGGGAGATGACACGGGGATGGCACTGGGAGTGGAAGTGAGCTGATACCTGGGATGGTATTTGGACTAGAAGGGGCTGGACAGTGAGGAAAGAGGGAGACTGGAAGGGAATGGACACCACTGGCCGTCCTGGGAATGCAAGGCAGTTGACATTGGAATGTAATGGGAAGGGAAGACTGGAAAGGGAGCTGATACTGTGGAGGGTTACTGGGACTAGGAATAGGCTGATGGAAGGAAGTGAAGAAAACAAAAGAAGAGACAAGAAATGGCAGATGGACTATAGACCATAGAAAGAGAACTAAGAGAAGGCAGGAAAACAGAAGCCTCAGATCGGGACCAGCATGATCAGAGAATAAAATGGCCAGACAACAAAGGTAGAAAAAATAATTTTATTTTGAATTTAATGATTAGACTTTGTGCTACCTTTATATTTTACACAGTATGGGGAACTCCATCTCTTATTTATCTGATGTTGCACTGCATGCGAAGTCTGGCTTCTTGGGGTTTCGGTTTAATTTTTGTCTACTTAGTTTCTTTTTGTTTTGTGCGTGTTTGTGTGTATGTGTACAACCAATGCTGCGTATTCTGTCGGTATAGAATTTCTGTTTAAGAATGTGTAGCAATCTTGCTTGTTCAGTTTGCACATTGCCCTCTGCAATTTTTGGGGGGACAGGGGGGGAGCAAGGGTGGGATGGGGGAGGGACAGTGGGTGGGACGGGGGGCAGGGAGAGGGCAGGGTAGGGGTGGGCATGGGCGGAGCATGACTAGCCACAGGTGGCTAGGTTTTCTCTTTCAAAAAGTTGGTAACAGGGTAACAATATTATCTAAAGAAGGAAAAGATCTTGGCTGTGGCGGCTCTTATAGGCCTATATCCCTGTTGGGACCAGATTTAAAGATATTCACTAGAGCCTTCATCAATAGATTAATGGGGTTAATGCCCAAATTAATTCACGCCAATCAGCCTGGATTTGTACCAAAGAGACAAGCTTCAGATAATATCCAAAAAGTGTTTGATCTCATCTGATGGGGAAAAAGGAACTAAAGTGAATGGTGATCCTAACAGGGGATGCAGAAAAGGCCTTTGACCGTGTCTCCTGGCCATTCTCGATTCAGACTATGTGGAAAATGAGCTTCTGAGACACAATCTTAAAATGGGTGGAGATTTTATATAAAAGAGCCCAAGACAAGGATTAAAGTTAATGGCAGCTACTCCCCAAGTTTCGAACTACATAGAGGAACAAGGCAGGGTTGTCCCTTATCCCCTTTACTGTTTGTCCTAGCAATGGAACCATTGGCCCAAATGTTACGAGAGATAAAGGGCATCCAGGTGGGGAAGACAGAATATAAAGTATCACTTTTCGCTGATTATATATTATTTACGGTATTTGAGCCTGAAACTTCTTTGCCAGAATTATTATGGGTTATGACTGAATATGGCGCAGTTACAGGATTTAAGGCGAATGTCACCAAATTGGAGAATTTAAATATATCCTTACCCAGGGAGCAGGAGGCAGCCCTGAGTAAGAAACTTCCATTTAAGTGGACAGGGCATGGGATTCGGTACTTAGGGGTGAATTTAACTCCAACTATAGAAGAGCTTTTTAATGCTAACTATCCTCCCCGTGAGAAAAAGTGAGTAAAACGTTGGAGGAATGGGGCAAATGTGGATTAAGCTGGATGGGTTGAATAGGGGCTGTGAAAATGACAATACTTCCCCAAATACTTTACCTATTTTCCACCTTACCTATTCAAATGTCAGAAGCATTCTTAAATTTGATGCAAAGGAAAATAATGTACTTTATTTGGGCTCACGGACACCCCAGAGTGGCAAGAACCACTCTTTAGAAAATGAAAACCAGTGGGGGGTGGTCGCTCCTCAGTTGGAATGCTATTTTGAGGCAGCCCGGGTGAGGGCAGCCCTGGAGTGGTGGCTCACAGGAGAGAGAGAATGGATCACAATAGAGGAGGAGATTGAAGGTAAAGGGGAAATGGAAAGATGGTTGTGGATACCTGGGAGTAGAGGGGGAGAAAGATTCCCAGCTCTAAACCCCTAACCTTTAGGTTGTGGAATAAATGGAGGAATCACTGGTTGGAGAAAAGGGAATGCTCCATTTACACTCCTCTAGTGGGGAAATGGGATTTTCCACTGGGCAAGGAAGGAGGCATTTTTCATAGATGGTATAGGAAAGGTCTGGAATGGATGAGGCAATGTCTAGAGGAGGGTAAATTACTAGAATTTGATGTGATCAAAGAGGAGTTTGGTCTCACTGATGCTGATCACTTTCCTTACAAGCAGGTAGCACATTATATATCCACGAAGGTACTAAAATAGAGAGTGGAGGCAGGCCATCAGATAGAAAGGCTGTCTTCTCTGGGACACATAAAGGGTGCCATTTTCATTTTATATATGCTTATGGAGGATGAGGGCAAAGGTAAGGAATGATTTCACCTTCATTAGGAGGTGGACTTGGAGACTCAATGGACAATGGAACACTGGAAGAGGATACATAAAGGATTGTACCATGGAATCCAAGTCAGTAATTTGTTGGAACAGAATTACAAAATATTATATCATTGGTACCTCACCCCAGTAAAAATAGCACAACTACATAGCTCAGAGGTGGATTCTTGTTGGTGAAAGGGGGACTTTCTTTCATATGTGGTGGACCTGTGTCCAAATCCAAGACCTCTAGAAAACAATTTCACAGTGGATGGGGGAGGTGTTGGACGTGGAGGTGTGCCTCTCACCACAAGTGGCTCTTCTTAATATACCTGCAGAAAAGGTATCTAAGGAGGACGCCCACTAGATTCGAGCTTCCAGACTGCTTATAGCGAGGGGATGGAGCACACCCGAGCCCTCTAGCCCAGTGTTCCCCAACCCCCGGGCCGCGGACCGGTACCGGTCCGTGGATCAAACGGTACCGGGCCGCCCGAGGAACTTTAAATAATTTCACTGTGGGTCCTCCCGCCTCCTGATTGGCCGAAAGGCAAACCCCATGCCATTGGTCGAGGAGGAGGCGCTGCGGGAGGACTGAGGACTTGAGGTCGGAGACGCGGGGACTGAAGAGAAGCTCCCATGAGGTAAGTGCACAGAGGAAGTGGGTGACAGTGGTGGGTGAAGGGAATCACAGTGATTGAAGCCAACAGCTGAAGAAGTGGGATGCGGCCATTTTGTGGGTGAGTGTGTGGGGCACAGGTGAAGAGGGAGTCCACAAAGTGTAATGCCCACATGAAGTAAGGAGTTACTTTAATGGTAAAGGTGGCTCTAGAGTCCACGCTGGCATCTCTGTATTGAAAGAGGCACGATGATCTCTGTATTGAAAGGGGGAACGCTGGCATCTCGGCATTGAAAGGGGGCACAGTCATCTTTTGTGATTTATATATATTTCACAGTTATTTTATCTGGCGCAACACTATTTTATGTTTTTATTGTTTCCGATTGTGAGGTGTGAGCACAGTTAAGTGTATGCTGCCGGATTTGTGCACTTTATCTGATTTTTTCACTTTATATTAATATTTATATGCTTTTTGATACACTGGTCATATATTTATAACACTGATCACATTTTTGCGCTGATAGTTTTTGGATTTACATTCGGATTTAGGTGACGTCTGGAGCTGAGCGGTTGCAAGCAGCAGTGGAGTGAAGAGAAAGAGAAGGTATCACTCTTCTAGCTCTTCTATCTGTTCACCGGTACTCATGCGTGTACTGACGTGTTATTGTGTCTGCTTTAACCCACAAATTAGTAAAAATGAGTATGAAACAGACATCGTTAGAAAGTTTTCTTGGGAAGAAAAAAAGGCCCAGTGAACAGACAAAGAAGAGCCTTCAACATCAAAGAAACAATAACAGACAATACCATGAGTCCTATTTGAAATATGGATTTATCGTGACAGGTGATTCCCACGCACCAAAACCGATCTGCATAGTTTGCGGCGAGAAGCTCTCTAATGAGGCAATGAAACCTTCAAAACTGCTTCGCCACTTGACCGCCAAGCACCCTGGCATAAAAGACAAGCCCCTGGAGTATTTGAAAGAAAAAAACGGGAGCACGAAGCACAGAAGAAATTTATGAGGGCCACCACATCAATAAAGGAGAATGCACTGAGAGCATCATATTTGGTGGCTAACCGCATTGCTAAGGCTAAAAAGCCATTTACTATCGGTGAAGAATTGATCTTGCCCTCCACTAAAGACATTTGCCGTGAACTTCTAGGAGAGGCTGCTGTGGAAAAGGTAGCACATGTGCCTTTGTCAGCTAGCACTGTGACTAGGCGCATTGAGGAAATAGCCGGAGACATTGAGGCACAATTGTTGGAGAGGATTAATACATCACCGTGGTATGCACTCCAGGTTGATGAATCTACAGATATCGACAACAAGGCACTACTACTTGTTTATGTGCGATATCTATATCAGGAGGATGTGCATGAGGATTTGTTATGTGCACTATCTTTGCCAACCAACACCACAGGAGCAGAACTGTTCAAGTCACTGGATGGTTATATATCAGGAAAACTGAAATGGTCCTTTTGTGTCAGCATATGCACAGACGGAGCTGCTGCCATGACCGGACGACTGTCTGGTTTAACTGCTCGGATTAAGGAGGTTGCACCTGAGAGTGAATCTACGCATTGTATCATTCACAGGGAAATACTGGCAAGCGGAAAAATGTCACCGGAATTTAACAGCGTATTGAGTGATGTCGTTAAAGTTATTAACCACATTAAAGCACACGCACTTAACTCGCGCCTGTTTGAGCAGCTTTGTGAGGAGATGGACGCAGAGTACAGATGCCTTCTCTTATACACAGAAATAAGATGGTTATCCAGAGGAAAATCGCTAACCAGAGTATTTGAATTACGAGAGCCATTGCAAAGATTTCTCTCAGAAAAGAAGTCACCGCTGGCAGCACATTTCAGTGACAAGGTATGGGTCGCAAAACTGGCTTACCTGTGTGACATATTCAGCCTGCTCAATGAACTCAATCTGGGCCTTCAGGGGAAAATGACAACTGTTTTCAAGTTGTCAGACAAAGTAGCTGCATTTAAAGCCAAACTGGAGTTGTGGGGAAGGCGCGTGAACAGAGGCATTTTGGACATGTTTCAGACATTAGCGGGGTTTTTAGGCGAGACTGAGCTTGAACATTCATTCTGCCAGTTGGTGCACGATCACCTGTCTTTGCTTTTAAAAGAGTTTGAGTGCTACTTCCCAACCACAAAAGACCCACGAACTGGTAAGGAATGGATCCGCGACCCATTTGCCAACAAATCAGGCGAATCTAGCATGTCTATGCAAGAAGAAGAACAACTGCTGGAGATTGCAAATGACGGTGGCCTTAAAACTACATTCGAGACAACAACTCTACCGGTGTTCTGGATTAAAGTCATGGCGGAATATCCTGAGATTGCCAGCACAGCACTTAAATCCCTATTACCATTTCCGACAACCTATCTGTGTGAAGCGGGGTTTTCTGCAGTGACAGCAACCAAAACAAAACAACGGAATAAACTGGACATAAGCAACACACTTCGGGTGTCATTGTCTCCTATTACCCCCAGATGGAACCGTCTCGTTGCAAAGAAACAAGCTCAGGGTTCTCATTGATTTGGAATTCTAGTGAGTTAAATAAAATAAATCACTTTATATTCATTTTTTGGTGTAGCTGTATTTTATTTTGAAGGCATGTTTAAATACAATTAAATTAAAATTATTAAATTAAAACAAGCGGGCCACGGAAAAATTATCAAACGTTTACCGGTCCGCGGCGATAAAAAGGTTGGGGAGCACTGCTCTAGCCTACAAGAGGTAATGGCGTAGGTGGATCATTTATCTCTTATGTATAAACTAATGGCGATGAGACAGGGGAGGCTTCTCCAATTTGGGAACATATGGGGTAAATACATTGCGTGGGGGGAAGGTAGAGATGCAAGGGGTCAGACAGGTGCCATATGAGACATGTCACTACAGGTGTGCAGTAACTTACTTGCTAAGAGCCAGGAGGGGAGGGGAGGGGAGGGGAGGGGGAAGAAAAGGGGGCTTTATCTGTGTTTGAAGTGAATTACTGTTAATTTACGATATGGAACATTGTATACCCAGTTGGTTGTTCACTTATCTGTACTGCAAATAAAAAAATTTAAATAATAAAAATAAAAGTATATCTGTCTTGTGAAAGATTTTATTTATTTTACCCCGTCTTCCTTGTGCATTCTAAACTTAAGGTTTAAGATGTTTTTTCTCACCGGTGCTGGCCACTTCTGAAATCAGACACCCACATCTAGGTTCAGCAGACTGCCCTGGACACATCCGCACCACAACTATTGCCATATTTAGACATACATGTGCAGGGGACATCTCCGTGATTTGGACATCCGCATACATGTTTTTGGCTGTCCAAATCATGAATTAGGCTTCTAAAATGACCCCCATAGTCTGTCACCAAATAACATCTGGTCCTTTTAAGAGCTACGCTCTCTTCGTCCGGGCTCTAACCAGCTTATGGGGGTTTCAAGCTTAGCTCACTTTTACGCATCCAGTCTTTTCTCCCAAAACTAAACACAGAATTTATTCATCAGTGTAAAAGCTCAGTCTTACAGTCAATCATTTTAATAACACACAAGTATTGGCTCTGGCTTTAACAGTTCCTATTAACTCAGGGTATTTTGCTAACAGCAACCCTCTGTAAGGTGCAGATACATTGGAGCACTTAAGCCCCACTTAAGCCTGGGCTGGTTTACTCCAGGATCACGGTAAGGTTCTGCTCCATCCCAGCTTTTTCCTGGAATCTAGACTCTGCCTTCCTATTCCGGTAAACATGCAGTGTTCTGGATCACTCCTTATCAGGTACACAGCCAGCGGGACTTGAACCCAGAGTCCTCTTTCAGTTCGGTGGAATTTGAACCCTCTTTTATTCTAAACAGCAACACAGCACTCTTAAGCCTGGGCTGGCTTACTCTTGGGCCACTGTAGAAACATAGAAACATAGAAATATGACGACAGAAAAAGACCACATGGCCTATCTAGTCTGTCCTTCCATAACAACTACAACAGTCCACTTTTTGCCTTTAGAGATCCTCTGTGTTGGTCCCATGCTTTCTTGAATTCAGTTACTGTCCTCATCTCTACCACCTCCACTGGGAGACTATTCCACGGATCCACTACTCTTTCCGTAAAGAAATATTTCCGCATATCACTCCTGAATCTATCTCCCTTCACCCTCATCCCATGTCCCCTCGTAGCAGAACTTGCTTTCAATTGAAAGAGGCTCTCTCCCTGAACATTTATGCCACGGAGGTATTTAAACATCTCAATCATATCACCTCTATCCCGCCTTTCCTCTAAGGTGTACATATTAAGATCCTTCAGTCTGTCCTCATATGCTTTATAATGAAGCCCATTAATCATTTTGGTAGCAACCCTCTGCACCGACTCCATCCTGTTCACATCCTTTTGAAGGTGCGGTCTCCAGAATTGCACACCATACTCCAAATGAGGTCGCACCAAAGACTTATACAGAGGCATTATCACCTCCTTTTTTCTGCTAGCCATTCCTCTCCGTATGCACCCAAGCATCCTTCTAGCTTTTGCTGTCGCCTTTTCCACCTGTTTAGCTACTTTAAGATCATCAGACACAACCACGCCTAGGTCCCGCTCTTCTTTAGTGGACAAAAGTACTTCACCTCCTATACTGTATTGCTCCCTTGGATTGCTGCAGCCCAAATGCATGACCTTACATTTTTTAACATTAAATCCCAGCTGCCAAATTCTAGACCATTCTTCAAGCTTAGCTAGATCCCTCCTCATGTTATCTACCCCTTCCTGGGTGTCTACTCTATTGCAGATTTTGGTATCATCCGCAAAGAGGCAAACCTTACCCGACAGCCCTTCCGCTATATCACTAACAAAGATGTTAAAAAGAATTGGATCAAGGACAGATCCCTGGGGCACACCACTGGTAACATCCTTCTCCTCCATTTACTTGTACTCTTTGTCGCCTCCCACCCAACCAATTTCTAACCCAAGCAGTAACTTTAGGGTCCATCCCTAGGGTGCTCAGTTTGTTTATCAGTCGCCTGTGAGGAACAGTGTCAAAGGCTTTACGGAAATCTAAATACACCACATCTAGAGCTCTCCCTCGGTCCAACTCCCTGGTCACCCAGTCAAAAAAATCAATCAGATTTGTCTGACAAGACCTGCCTCTGGTGAATCCATGCTGCCTCGGATCCTGTAATCCGCTGGACTCCAGAAACCTCACTATTTTCTCTTTCAGCAGCGTTTCCAATAATTTACTCACCACCGAAGTTAAACTAACCGGCCTGTAGTTTTCAAACACATCCTTACTTCCGCTTTTGTGTAAAGGCACCACATGAGCCTCTCTCCAGTCCTTTGGCACCACTCCTGACTCCAACGAGGCATTGAAAAGGTCAGTCAGTGGAGCTGCTAGAACGTCCCCAAGTTCCCTCAGTATTCTAGGGTGTATCCCATCTGGTCCCATCGCTTTGTCTACTTTAAGTTGAGCTAGTTTCTCACGAACACAGTCTTCTGAAAATAGTTCAAGATGTCCCTCGCTTCTGTTCTTATTTGTGGGTGTTTTCTGAGGTCCTGCTCCTGGTTCTTCATCTGTGAACACAGAACAAAAATATTTGTTAAGCAATTCCGCTTTATCCTTATCAGCTTCTACATATTCCCCCCCTGCACCCTTGAGTCTGACAATACCACTTTTGCTCTTCCTCTTCTCACTAATATATCTGAAAAATGTCTTATCCCCCCATTTTATTGCATTGGCTATTTCCTCCTCCTTTTGAATCTTTGCCTTCTTGACTACTTTGCTAGCTTCTCTAAGTTTTTCCAAATACAGATGCTTGTCTTCTGCTCTCTGTGATCTCTTGTATTTCATGAAGGCCTCCCTCTTTTTCTTCACTTTTTCAGCTACTTCCTTCGAAAACCATAGTGGTCTCCTGTTCCTTTTGCCTTTATTTACCATTTTAACAAAAAGGTTGGTTGCCCTTAAAATACCCCCTTTCAGTTTTGCCCACTGTTTTTCTACATCCCCCAGCTGTTCCCATCCCACTAACGACTCCCTGAGGTATTGGCCCATCTTCGCAAAGTTAGTCTTCCTAAAGTCTAAGATCCTCACCTTGGAATGGATTCTAACAGCCCTAGTCCTAATACTGAACCACACCATCTGGTGATCACTGGAAGCAAAATGATCTCCCACTACAACATCAGAAACACTTTCACCATTGGTAAGCACCAAGTCCAGTATGGCCCCTTCACGTGTGGGGTCTGTTACCAATTGCCTGAATAGTTCTCCCTGTAGAGAATCCAGGATCTCCTTACTTCTAGATGATACTGCAGCAGGAATGTGCCAATCAACATCTGGCATATTGAAATCTCCTATCAGTAGCACTTCCCCTTTCTTAGCAATGCTGCGTATGTCTTCAATTAACTCTCTGTCCACCACTTCCTCTTGTGTGGTTGAGGTCTGTATATCACTCCAATGCAAATAGATTTCTCTTTCCCTCTTTCTAGTTTAACCCACAATGCCTCCTCTCTCCCTTTTAAGCTCTGTAATTCCAAAGCTTTAATAGTAGTTTTTACATATAGTGCCACTCCTCCTCCTCTTCTTCCTACCCTGTCCTTCCTGAATAAAGTATAGCCAGGTATAGTTACATCCCAGTCATTGTTTGCTGTGAACCATGTTTCTGTAACTGCCACTAAATCCAAGTCAGCCACTCCCACCAAAGCTTCAACCTCAGGGATCTTATTTCCCATGCTACGGGCATTAATACACACTGCTTTCCATATGTTACCCCTGTTACCCATTTCCATAAAGGTATTTAATGTATCACCTACCTGGGGGCTTTCACTTACCTGGGGGCTTTCTTCACCCATCCCCAAGGAATCTAGTTTAAAGCCCTCTTCAGTAGATTAGCCAGTCTACTACCAAAGATGCGTTGACCTCTTTTGGACAGATGGATGCCATCTCTGCTTTGCAACCCTTGGAAAAAGCATCCCATGGTCTAGGAAACCAAAACGCTCTCGATGACACCATCCACGCAGCCATGCATTTGTCTCCAGGATGCGAGCCTCTCTGCCTTGGCCTTTACCCTCAACAGGGAGGATTGAAGAGAACACCACCTGTGCACCTAACTGCTTCACCCTCTGTCCCAGAGCCATGAAGTCACTTTTGATACGTTCCGAGGTATACCTGGCAGTATCATTTGTTCCAACATGGATTAGCAACATTGGGTAATAGTCTGTGGGCTTGATGAGTCTCGGCAAACTCTCCGTAACATCTTGGATTTTGGCACCAGGCAGACAGCATACCTCTCTGGACATCAAGTCTGGTCGGCAGATGGACGCCTCAGTACCCCTCAGAAGAGAGTCTCCAACCACCACCACCCTTCGTTTCCTTCTGGTGACTGATTCCGCAACTTTGGGGTACTTGAACTCTGGTTCTTCCCTTTCCAGGGATGCTTTCACCTCCTCCACTTCCAGGGCTGCATAATGGTTCTTCAATTCAAGGGATGGAGAAGTTGGATTGGTGTTTTTGCAGGCCCTGGTGACTTGTGTCCAACCATCGACATTCTGTTGGCACCCATCTTCTCCGGAGCTGGAGAGTTTGGTTGCTGCAAGTAGCATCTCATCAATGTACTTCTCACTGTCTTGAATGCTCCTCAGCCTCGCCACCTCCTCTCTGAGTTCCTCCACCTCTTTCCTCAGAGCTTCAGCATGCAGGCACCCTGCACATGGAACCGGTCCTTCAACCGGCATTAGGACCTCTGTCTGGACCGAGGCAGAAGCTGTAACGGGAGCAACAGCTTTAGCAATACGATTTTTCCCAGCCATTGTTCTTTTCGTGGAGCTTAGGTATCTGTTAGAGCAAAAGAGAGAGATCTACCAAGTACCAGCCGGTTTCGCAGCTGTCTTTATAGAGAAAAAGCAGTTAAAACACTTTAATTACATACAAATGTGCTGGTCCAATTCACTGTGATTTGTGAAAGGGGAGGCGCCCTATAAAGCAAGGCTGCTCACTAGGGTTGGGTGGGAGTCGGGGTGGGTAGGGCGGGAACTAACACCTGATTAGGTGTTAGCAGCTTCTAAAGCTGAGGAGGTCACTGGAGTCAGCAACCTACTGTGCTCAATTAAGGTTCCCCTAAAACAGCAAAAATGAAGTAACCTTGCTTTTAAAAATATACACAAAACCCTTTTAAGAGCTCCCAGTCAGAGAGCTAGCAATGTAATACAAACAAACCAAACAAAGAAACCCTCAAAACCTTACTTACTGTTTGATGTGTGGAGCCCTGGTTAGAAAAGCCTCAAAGGGGTAAAATCCTGCTCCAGCCCAGCTTTTCAGACTGAAGCAGAAAGGCGGCGCTGAAGTTGCACTCTATTAACTTTTTAACACCTATTTGCAGTGCACCAATAGCACGCGACTTCAGCGCCAGCATACAGAAAGGGGCTCATATGCAAATGAGCCACGCGTTAAGCTGTGCGCAAAATGGCAGTGTTAAACTAGGAAAGCCAGCCAAGTGCGCAAAGAAGTCGATGCTAGCTTGGCATGCTCTCCCAGAAAAACAGGGGCACTGTGTGCTTCATTTGCATATGAGCCCTGACAGAATTTTGATGGCATCAGAGGTTTTCTCCAATGCCTGGATCATCTGAGAGGAAATGTCCAACTCCCCTCAAATGATCCAGACATCGGAGAAAGCCCCTGATGCCATTAAAATACTGTCGGGGGCCGGTGTCCCTGACAGAAAGCAAATCCTTGGTGGCCCAGCAGCCTCGAACCCTCCACCCAACTAAAAATAAACCTGGGGACCCAGCAGCCCCGACCTGTCACCCAAGCAAAAATAAACCTGGTGGCCCAGCGGCCCAAACCCCCCATCCCCACCCAGTCAAAAATAATCCTGGTGGCCCAGCAGCATCAAACCCCCCCACCCCTCCCAACTAAAAATAAACCTGATGACCCAGTGGCCTCAAACCCCCACCCCCACCCAACTAAAAATAAATCTGGTGGCCCAGCAGCCCCAAACCCCCCCCCCACCCCTCCCAACTTAAAATAAGCCTGGTGGTGCAGCAACCCCGAACCTCCCATCCCCCGCCCAACCAAAAATAACCCTGGGATCCAACGGGCCCAACCGCCCCACCCCCCTCCTGGTACTTTTAGAAATGAGCGGAAGCACCACGCAGGGCCAGGCGCCACCATTTTTCAAGATGATGGGGCAAGAAAGGGAGCATATGGGCAGCGCTCCCTCTCGTTCTGAAGGTATCGGGAGGGGGGTGGGGATTCGGGGCCACTGGGCCACAAGGTTTATTTTTAGTTGGATGGGGGTTGGGAGATTGGGGCTGCTGGGCTGCTGGGTCACTTTCTGTCAGGGATCATCAGCCCCCGACAGTATTTTGATGGCACTGGGGACTTTCCCCGATGCCTGGATCATCTTTGACGTTTCTCCTCAGATGATCCAGGCATCGGGGAAAGCCATCAAAATACTGTTGGTGGCACACACTAGATGTTTAAGCCACCTCAGACACAGGCATAAAGATATTGGCGCTAAATCTGGTTGCAAAATCCTCTACGCATTTCTCTGCATCAGGTGCAGCCAATATTTGCATACTATTGCATTAAGTGCAGCTTATTTGCCTATGATTTAAATACTCGGCATTAATTTTGTGATTGTTTTTCCTTTGCTGTCTACGCGCGCGTCCATCTCTTTTCTGCATTTGGCAAAAGCATTAAGTGTGCTTAAAAGTGACATTATCTGTGCTTAAGGACCGCACTAGATTTCTGCATCAGCCTATTTGTTGGCAACTGTGCTCTAGCTAAGGTTCTGCTTGAGCAGAAGAAACTAACTCTCCCCCACTCCGTATAAAACCCAAACACTGCACAGGCTGATTTCCCTAGCTCTCCCTTAAGGATAACCCCTTCCTGCAACATATGAACATTCACAAACATCCTTAATAAAAATCTTTTCCAACCCACCAGAGGCAGGTCTTGTCAGACAAATCTGATTGATTTCTTTGACTGGGTGACCAGGGAGTTGGACCGAGGGAGAGCTCTAGATGTGGTGTATTTAGATTTCAGTAAAGCCTTTGACACTGTTCCTCACAGGCGACTTATAAACAAACTGAGCACCCTAGGGATGGACCCTGAAGTTACTGCTTGGGTTAGAAATTGGTTGGGTTGGAGGCGACAAAGAGTACAAGTAAATGGAGCTCACTCTGAGGAGAAGGATGTTACCAGTGGTGTGCCCCAGGGATCTGTCCTTGGTCCGATTCTTTTTAACATCTTTGTTAGTGATATAGCGGAAGGGCTGTCGGGTAAGGTTTGCCTCTTTGCGGATGATACCAAAATCTGCAATAGAGTAGACACCCAGGAAGGTGTAGATAACATGAGGAGGGATCTAGCTAAGCTTGAAGAATGGTCTAGAATTTGGCAGCTGGGATTTAATGTTAAAAATTGTAAGGTCATGCATTTGGGCTGCAGCAATCCAAGGGAGCAATACAGTATAGGAGGTGAAGTATTTTTGTCCACTAAAGAAGAGCGGGACCTAGGCGTGGTTGTGTCTGGTGATCTTAAAGTAGCTAAACAGGTAGAAAAGGCGACGGCAAAAGCTAGAAGGATGCTTGGGTGCATACGGAGAGGAATGGCTAGCAGAAAAAAGGAGGTGATAATGCCTCTGTATAAGTCTTTGGTGCGACCTCATTTGGAGTATGGTGTGCAATTCTGGAGACCGCACCTTCAAAAGGATGTGAACAGGATGGAGTCGGTGCAGAGGGTTGCTACTAAAATGATTAATGGGCTTCATTATAAAGCATATGAGGACAGACTGAAGGATCTTAATATGTACACCTTAGAGGAAAGGCGGGATAGAGGTGATATGATTGAGATGTTTAAATACCTCCGTGGCATAAATGTTCAGGGAGAGAGCCTCTTTCAATTGAAAGCAAGTTCTGCTATGAGGGGACATGGGATGAGGGGGGAAGGGAGATAGATTCAGGAGTGATATGCGGAAATATTTCTTTACAGAAAGAGTAGTGGATCCATGGAATAGCCTCCCAGTGGAGGTGGTAGAGATGAGGACAGTAACTGAATTCAAAAAAGCATGGGACCAACACAGAGGATCTCTAAAGGTAAAAAGTGGACTGTTGTAGTTGTTGTTATGGAAGGATAGACTAGATAGGCCATGTGGTCTTTTTCTGTCATCATGTTTCTATGTATGTTTCTATGTTTCTAGCCTACGGTCTGTAGGTTAACTGGTTTTCCCACAGATACTGCTGCAGCGTCAGCTTCCTGCAACAGACTGCCAAAGTAAGACACAACATTGGTTTCTCCGAGGACAAGCAGGATGAAGTCATCCACACCAGGTGACGTCATCCGACGGCGCCGAGGACTGAAGTATTAGTACTCTCTCAGTAGCCCAGAAGGTGTTTCCCTTCTGGGCATGGTCCACCTGGCCCTACCCCCAGGTCCGCCCCTAGCCAGCCACATTTACTTCTTCTGCCTTGTCAGCAAGACAGATACTAACCTCTCTCCAAATTAAAACTACAACCTCAAAACTTCAAGATCTAGACCTGCAATATGCCTAAACCGGGATTCAAAAAATGCCAAGGCTGCACTAGAAAGATGAATGCCACTGACCTGCATTGCCTGGGTTTCTCTCACAAGGTCGAGGAAAGCGCTTACTGCACCAGGATGTCACCTTGAGCGAGGAAATCACGCAAAAATGCCCTCAAAGAACTGTTTCCAGCTTCTCCAGCCGTGCCTTCCTCACCGGCAATGCCATCCTGTTCCGGAGCTCAGGTCGGCGTTTTGGACCCCGGGACCTCGTTGGCAGTGGCGCTGCGTCCTCAAACGCCTCAAGTGGCTCTGGGTGCGCCCACGGGGGCCTCCACCCGCAGTCGCTCTGTTCCAGGCACCGGTTCCTCTTCGGAGGGACCCCCTCTCACTGTCCGGCAGCCCCAAACGGCTCTGCTGATGTACGACCATGAGGCTTCCATGGCGGTGGCCATCTTGGATGATGTCACCGCCCCTAGCTCCTCCCCCCACGGCACCATTGGTCCGCGCAAAAGCAAACATCATAAGAGGAGGATGAGCTGCTCCCACGGACGTGTTCACCACCGACGATCGCACTCGGCGTGGAGGCACCGCTCTGATCTGCGCCAACGAGCCAGCCACCGACACACAAGAAGAAGAAGAAGAAGCAGCAGCAGCAGCAGCAGCAGGAGCAGCTCAGCCCATCACAGAAAACACCCCTGGACCAACAAGGGCAGCCACTACGGCCACAAGAGACACTCCCCAGCTGTCAGCATGAGCAGCCAACGTGACACCAGCAGCAGGTACACTTTCCCCAGCCCCCAATGTGTTCTCTCCCCACTTCTTGCCCAAGCACCCCGGGACCTCAGGAAGAAGAACTTCTAATCTCCACGGCATTTACCTTCAGTCACTTTCACTTTGCCCACTTGCTGGCAAAGGCTTTTCTCTCACCAGACTTTCCTGGGCTCTTTCCATTTATTCCCCTAGGGCGCAAAGCACTAGAGCTTCCTACCACACCTGGCAGGGTTTAGAGCTTCCTACCTGAAGAAATGGCAGAGATTTCCAAGCATCTGCTTCCAGGCTGCCTCTCTGATTCTCTGTCCCTCTGCATTTTTAACACATTCCTGGCTAGATAGGAGCCCTGCAATCCCCTTAAGGTGGCTTTTATTACATAAGCCCTACGGGATTCCTGACTGCTCCTAGCCATTCCCTTGTAAAATCAATCCTGCTTCTGAAGCTTTCGGCCTTTTGCTGGAGCTCCCCCTAGCTCTTGAGGTGCTAGAACACAGTGATGTGAACCCTGGCACACCACAAATTTTATAGAGCTGTTTTTTTTTTTATCAGTAAGCATATGCAGAGTTCAGAGACCATTTAAAGGGCTAACAGATTAAAAGCAAAGACAAAAACAGTAGGCAAGCATTCATTTTGTCAGAAACCTGACTTGAAGTAAATTAGACTCTTCAAATTCATGCAAACTAACTTTTGAGGCTCTAAACTAAAAGTTATATTTCATCTAATAAACTGAATAAGACAATTATGGCAAAGTTTTACATGGCCAAAGGTCATTATCAAGAACCCATAGCTGAAAAGAAAAGGGCAGGGGATTATTAATACCTCAAGCTATAAGAACCACCACTGAAGTGGATCCTCGTCTTCGAATGGCTATGTCTCAATAAACGTATTAGTCTATAAGGTGTGTTCCGCCAGCGCCTCCCTAGTGCAGATTCCTCTAGAATTTTTATAAGAACTGCGAATACTAACTTGGGCATGGATTCATGTGAATAATTTGAAAATGTATTTACATTTCTACTAGCTGAATCTATTTAAATGACTGCTTATTATTTGGCATTATAGTATCAAGCAACAGTAGAGAGTCATCAATGCACATACAAAATACCTTATGCAAGCCAACAACAACTCCTTCTTCCCCCCCACCCCCCAAGTCTTTTACCTGCCATCTCAACCCTTTTCCACCACATCTAAATCAAGCATGCCCAAAATTTGCCAAAGTGATGATTTCCACCCTTCTTCTAGCGGGCCATTTCAGACTTTACCATCTTCATTTTTGCTTCTCACTAAAGTCAATACCCAGGTCAATAATGAAGCCACGTTTGACAATAATCATCATCACAGCCACCAAGGTTAGTGATACTGTGGTAAAAATAAATCTAGCTTCCTATAGTCCTTGACGGTTGGGTTTTAGCCATAGTTCTACATCCAGGCCTCCCTAGCCTTCCTAGAACTGCTCTTTGTGGTTAAAACCACTACTCCATGCTTTCTTGGATGCCTAATACAATCATATATAATCACCCTTTCTGTATGGTCCTCACAGCTGCTTCTAGGGGCTTGGCAGACAAGGGGTAACACTTATCCAATTAGCCTTTTTTGCAGCCTTTTATTCTTGGGGTTTTGGCATTTCATATAGGGTTCGTTTGGTGGGGACCGGCGAAAAAACAGAGTTACTTACCTGTAACAGAGTTCTCCGTGGACAGCAGGATAAGTCAGCCACACCTGGTGATGTCATCCGATGGCGCCATGACGGAAGTGCTCTCTAGCTCAGAAGCTTCTGAGCATGTGTGAGGTGCCCCCACCTCCCCGGCCCACCCCTAGCCAGCCAGTGAGTGACTAGCTATGCCCTCGCGGCTAGGTGCGGGACGCGCAGGCCACCCTCATGCAGGGGAGGTGGGTGGGATCGTGTGGCTGACTTATCCTGCTGTCCACGGAGAACTCTGTTACAGGTAAGTAACTCTGTTTTCTCCTAGGACAAGCAGGATGTGTCAGCCACACCTGGTGTCTCCCAAGCTAGGCGTCCATGCTGTGGAGAATGAGGGAGGCATGCGATAGAATAGCAATAGTGTTTATTGAAGAACACAACAGGTATACATAGCAATGTGCAAACCCCTAGGCAACGTGCCAGGAGACAGGAATATCTCAATCATGCAAAACAATGCGAGAGGTAGATCATTAAGTGTGCAATCAACATTGACAGTGCAACTCAACAAACAGTGCCATAACAACAGTGCAAGAACGAGTATGTGCAAATAGAGCCAGTGCCTGGCAGCAACTGGAAAGAGCAACAAGAGTCCGGTGTATAGTCCCCAGCTCAGTCTTGGGCTGGTTCCGTTGGGCTCCCACTCAAGGGTGCCATAGCCGCCGCTAGGACTGCTCGGCCAAAGGAGCTGTCGGTCTCCGTGTGGATATCAAGGCAGTAGTGTTTCTGGAAGGTTAACTGAGAGGACCAGGTGGCGGCTTTGCAAATCTCACTCACCAGAATTTCCTGTGTGCAGGCCAGAGAAGCGGCTAGGGCGCGGAGCTGGTGCGCAGTCGCCCTGTTTGCTGGGAGTGCGCCCGCCTTATGTAGGCAATAAGCGACGCAGTCTGAGATCCAGTGGGAGAGTGTGCGCTTGGTGACAGGTCTCCCTGGTTTGTTTGGGTCAAAGGAGACGAAGAGCTGAGTCCCCCGTCGAATGGTGGACGTCCTGTCAATGTAGATGCGCAGGGCGCGTACGCAATCTAGGGAGTGGAGTCGTTGCTCCTCCGGAGATGAGTGCGGGGCTGGAAAGAAGGATGGCAGCTCCACTGACTGATTGATGTGAAAAGCGGAGGAGACCTTTGGCACAAACTTGGGGTGGGTCCGGAGGGACGCCCGGTTGTGGTAGAGCTTTGTTTATGGTGGGTGTGCCACTAGGGCCTGCAACTCGCTAACCCTCCGAGCTGAGGTGATGGCAACGAGGAACAGAGTTTTCCAGGAAAGATATTTTCTGGCAGCTGTGGACAGCAGTTCGAACGGCTCCTGCATGAACTGTTGCAGGACGATGTTAAGGTCCCACGAAGGTACCGGTTTCTGTACCGGGGGTTGCAAATTTTGGAGCCCTCTCATGAAGCGCGTCACAACGGGAAGGGTGGCTATGGAGCCCGGAGTTGGGTCTTCTGGGCGTTCGTGCAGAGAGGCAATGGCCGCAAGGTGTACCTTGATGGATTGCGGTTTCAAGCCTAAGCTGGAGAGGGAGGCGAGGTACTGCAGGATAGTGGGTACCGGGCACGAGGCTGGCCGGACTCCTTGGTCCTTGCACCAAATACTGAAATGTTTCCACTTGAGGCCATATGCCTTTCTGGTTGACGGTCTCCGGGAGGCCAGAATAATCTGCTGTACCTCCGAGGATAGATGCGAGTCGTTGAAGGTTACCTTTTCAGCCTCCAGGCTGTCAAGGCTAGAGTCTAGAGGCTGGGGTGCCAGGTTCTGCCACCGTTCTGGGTTAACAAGTCTGGTCTTAGTGGTAGCCGAATTGGAGGTTCTTGAGCGAGCTGCAGCAGCAGGGAGAACCACATCTGTCGTGGCCAATAGGGGGCGATCAGAATAACGTGCGCTTTCTCCTTGATGATGCGTTGTATCGTGGTTGTCACGAGAGGTGTTGGGGGAAAACGTATGCCAACTCCCAAGTCCCCCATGGGATGGCAAACGCATCCGCAGCCACTCTCTGTTGCGACGGGTGCTTGGAGCAGAACAAGGGGCATCTGGCGTTCGCTTCGGTCGCAAAGAGGTCGATCTGGGGAGCTCCCCAGAGCTGGAAGAGGTTGTCTGCCACCTCCATGTGAAGCATCCACTCGTGCAGTTGGAGTTGTCTGCTGAGTCTGTCCGCTAAGGCGTTCTGATCCCCGGGGAGGTAGGTCGCCTGCAGGACGCAGTTGTTGGCTATCGCTAGGGCCCATGTCTCGAGGGCCTCCTGGCATAGTGAACGGGATCCCATGCCCCCTTGCTTGTTTATATAGAACATGGTCATCTGGTTGTCTGTCTGCACCAAGACCGCTTTCCCCGCCAGGTAAGGCATGAAGGTCTGGAGGGCATATTTGACAGCCCGGAGTTCGAGAACATTGATGTGGAGTGTTTGCTCCGCTTTGGTCCAGGCTCCATGCGTGTTGAGATGCAGTAGATGAGCCCCCCCATCCCTTGGAGGAGGCATCCGTGGTGAGGACGAGTTGATGAATGTGGGGTTGCAGATTCTTGCCCACTGAGAGGTTGGCTGGTTCTGCCCACCAATGCAGGCTCTGAACAACCTTGGCATTGATCGGTATGCGGGTGCTGAGTGGTTGGGAGAGTTGTTTCCAATGAATCCGCAGGTGCCACTGAAGAGTGCGCATATGGAGCCTCGCCAATGGGAGGACCGATGTTGTTGCAGCCATGTGGCCTAGCAGACGCAGGATCTCGTGGGCCGAGGTCAGTTGTGCCACAGACACTTTCTTGGCCAGTCGAATGATTGCTCTGATCCGGAACTCGGGCAGGAAGGCCTTGCAGGCATTGGTGTCGATTATCGCCCCGATGAATTCTGTACGCTGCACCGGTTCCAACCGGGACTTGTCTTTGTTGAGAAGGAAGCCCAGTTTGACTAGTAGTGATGTAGTCTGGCGCACCCCTCTCCTGAGCTCGGGGGCAGAGTTCGCCGACAAGAGCCAGTCGTCCAGGTAGGGAAAGATGGCGACGCCCTGTTTGCGTAGGTGTGCTGCGGCCACTGCCACGCACTTCGTGAAGACTCTGGGTGCTGGGGAGAGGCCAAATGGCAGGACTCGATACTGGTAATGGCACCCCAGTGCTATGAATCTCAGGAATTTTCTGTGGGAAGCGTGGACTGGGATGTGGGAATAAGCATCCTGCAAGTCCAGCATAGCCATCCAGTCCCCCGCTCTGATGAGGGGAAGGATGGAGTTGAGCGAATACATTCTGAATTTCTCCTTTGCGATGCAGTTGTTCAGCTTTCGAAGGTCCAGGATGGGGCGGAGGCCCCCTGACTTCTTGGGAATAAGGAAGTACCGGGAGTAGAAGCCAGTGTTGATTTCTCCCGGGGGCACCCGCTCTATCGTCCGGGACAGGAGAAGTTTCTGTAGAAGGTCTGAAAGTGGTTTTTGTAGATGCATTGGAGGCTGGCTGGTGGGCTGCTTGTGCTGCCATAGGGGGGAGGAGAAATGCAAACGATAGCCCGACTGGATTATCTGAATGACCCACTTGTCCGTGGTAATCTCCCGCCAGGCCGAGAGGAAATGGGACAGGCGACCCCCCACCGGGGGGGCCGCCGTTGAGTCCAGCATAGGGCCCAGCCAGGTCGGGCAGTCAGAAGGAAGAGGTGTCTTTACCGGAATGTGGAGGGTTTGACTGTTTTGGTTTGCGCTGTCGCGGCTGCTGTCTCTGAAAGAACGACTTATGATAGTTCTGCTTAACTTTTGGCGGCTGCCACTGCCGGTTGGAGCCATAATATTGCTTTGAAGAGGAAAAGGGCTTGCGGAAGTAGCTCCCTTTCTGTGACCAGGAGGGGCGTTCGAGTCCGTCCGCTGCCAGTGTCTTTAGAGTGGTGCAGTCCTCTTTTAGACCATTCACGGTATCCGCAACTTTGTCCCCAAATAGGGAGTCGCCCGAGCAGGGTGCATCCGCAATTCGGTCATGGGTATTGTCCGAGAGTCCCGAAGCATGAAGCCATGCCCAGCGATGGGTCGAGATGGCCGTGCCCGCTGTTCGGACGGCCGTATCAAAGGCATCAAAGGCTGTACTCATCAGGTGCTTGCTGCATTCGGCCAGTTCCTGCATGGTGGCTGAGGTAGACGCACGTGAGTCCTTGGGAAGATTCTGCAGCTGGCTTTTGAGGTCAGCAAAGAGGGCGTCCTGGAATAGGACGTGCTGAAATTGATGTGCTGCTATCTTGGCATTGAGCATGGCCCCTTGAAACACCTTCCTCCCCACGTCGTCCAGACGCTTGGGGTCCCGTCCCGGTGGGTGGTTGGCTTGGGCACACGCAGACTTAGATCTTTTAAGTGCTGACGACACCACGATTGACTGGTGGGGTAGCTGAGGTTTGTTGAATCCAGGAGCCATGTGGATGATGTATTTGCTGTCCAGGCGTCTGGAGCATGCTTGGCCGGATGCTGGGGACTGCCAGAGAGTAAGCTGTTTATCCTTCAATTTGCGGTGGAGGGGAAGGGCCATGGCTGGTCTAGGGCCGTTGAGGTATTTCATGACCTCCGGTTCCTTCTCGTCTGACGCCTCCTCTGTTGTCAGCCCCAGCTTGGACACCACCTTCCTGAGAAATTTGGGGTATGTTAGGTCTTCAGGTATCGGTGCAGGTGAGTCTTCCAGCTCATCAGCTGGGTTCTTGGAGGTGTCGGAACCTGGCCCCAACTCCTCCGCGTCGCTCCCCCCAGAGTCCTGCTGCGCTGGGGAAGGAGTCCGAACTCTAGAAGATGCTGGGGAATGAGACCGCACTCTGGAAGGCAACCTGGCCGGAGATTGTGGGGAGGGAGACCGCTCCAAACAAGGCCGGGCCACCGGAGAAAGGTTCGTTGGTGCTACCCGCTCCTGTTCCAGCTGTGGGGGAGCTGTCTGCTCGACAAGGCGAGAGAGCAGGTGCAGAATGGCAGAGGAGGTGGAATCTGTGGACCGGCTGCTTCTGTGGCTTTTGCTGTAGCCAGAGTTGGATCTCCTGCTCCTCTTGCGGCTGTGGGGTGACACACTGCGGGAATTACTTGCACCCGATGGAGACCGACTGTCCCTGTGTCTCCGGTGCTTGCCTGTTCTCTTTTGTCCCTTTTCGTGCTGTTTGGGTGATTCCCTGCTGGGGGAGCGGTGTTCACGGCTCCCCCGTCGGTGCCGCGCAGTAGCGTGGTCATCCCCGTTGCCTGCACGGTGCTTCCGGCTCCCGCGCTGATGCTCCGACTCGGCGCGGTCTCTCTCCTCCATGCAGCGCTGATGCCCTGACCCAGCGCGGTCTCTCTCCTCCGCGCCGCTCCGATCTGTCCAGTGAGTAGACGTGCTGGGCAGGGGGGAGGGCACTCGGCGCCGATCGCCAGCCGAGGAAGGACAGGATCTGCTCCGGCCAATCAGGGCGGAGTGGGCATGTCCGGGGAGGAGCCAGGCGGGGCCACGAGGGCGGCGCCATCTTGGAAGGCTGCAGGAGGACCGCATGGCCAAGAGGAACAGCCCGGGGAGCTGATAACTACGGAGGGGCTTACCCGGGAGGTAGAGGCCTCTTCGGGAGCGGACTGCTCGGTGGGGGAAGAAGCGCTGTGTCCCCGGTGAGTGGAACTGGCCGGTTTGGACAGCGCGTTCCCTGTCTCTGCTCTAGGACGCTCACTTGATCTGGGAAGCTCCGTGGATCTTGGCAGTTCAGATCTGGGTGGCTCCGGTGTCCGGAATGCAGGAGACTTACGCGAGGCTGCAGAGGAAGACAGCAAGTCCTTCAGGGAGTGTTCCCGATGCTTTCTTGCCCTGGGGGACATCCGAGCGCAGCTGACACAGTTTTCCACCTCGTGAGAAGTCCCCAGGCATCTGATGCAGTGCTGGTGAGTGTCCGTGATGTTCATTTTTCTGCTGCAGTGTAGACACTTTTTAAACCCCGGTTTGGGCATGGTAAATTGTATTTTGTATTGGAGAGCTTAGAAATCCGTCTTGAGGTGAAGGCGGAAGGAAAAAAAACTGGCCGGTTAGGGGCGGGCCGGGGAGGTGGGGGCACCTCGCACATGCTCAGAAGCTTCTGAGCTAGAGAGCACTTCCGTCATGGTGCCGTCGGATGACATCACCAGGTGTGGCCGACACATCCTGCTTGTCCTAGGAGAACTGGGATGCCCTTGATACTTGACACTCTCACACTTCTAACATCAACAACAATTAGCAGAAACAGCAAACAAGAACTACAATACAGCAGTTAACTCCTTAAATGGTTACAGGTAGATTACTCATTTCTCCTCTCTGTTTGGTATGTTAACACACTCCCTTCAATTACTCTTTATCTTAAGCTGAACAATTCTCCTAGGACAAGCAGGATGAGTCAGCCACACTTGGTGACGTCATCCGATGGCGCCGAGACAGAAGTACTCTCCATAGCTCAGAAGGGCTTTTGCCCTTCTGAGCATGAGCCAACTGGCCCTACCCCCCCCCCCCCCTCCGGCCCGCCCCTAGCCAGCCAGTTTTCTATTCTTCCGCCTTGCCACCAAGACGGATTCTTCTACTTTCCAAACAGAATCTACTTACCTTGCTTACATTTCTCTATTCTGTCTCTGTGTTTCTTTCAGATCTGCTTAGGTGTAGATGCAGGTTCCCAGAACTGCTCTACAGGGCTCCTGGCTTTGATAGACTGGAAAGCTCAGTTGTTGATATAATTCTTGAAATCTCTCTCATAGACAGCTACTCTTCTTCTGTGCTGGCAGGTTTTGCAATGACATTAACCGTCTGCTTTCTCCTACGCTGCTGCTCTGATGCCTGCTGCTCACTCTGGATGGTATGAGTGTGTGCCAAAGACATCTACCCAAAGGGCAGACACCTTTGCTTCCTTCTAGTGCAATGGCTGGGTGCCAAAAACAGTTCTGTCTTTGGGAGCGGTTTATATATGAACTTGGATTTTTCTTCCCTGGGGAGTCTTAATCTTCTCCCAGTGTGAAGTGACTGGCAGCAAGAACCCCCCCCCCTGTTCTGGAAAATGTTAGGCTTTTCTCTAACCTTCATTGTTGTAATCTAGTAGGGACATTGGATGGTGCTGCTTCTCACACAGTAATATCCAACAATCTCTACCCATACTACTGCTGTTTATGACTGTAAGTGTGAAGCACTACACAGTAGGGATGTACATTTTGGGCTCATTTGGGCATTAATTATGATGCCTAAAAGTTAAAAGTACATGAAAATTGCTTGTATGCACATATACCTATGAATACGTGCACATACAATTGATTAGTGTGTGCAAAAAAGCTATTGTGCACATAGAAGGCACACAATTAAGACAAATATAAACAAAAACATGAAAAACCACAAAAATCACTAAAATTTCTGTTTAAACAAAGACTAACTGAACTTTTTCATGGCCCTGCACATCACTACTAAGCAGTCATACCTGTACTGCTGCTCTGTGCAAGTAACCCTGTGCTTCATTACCATTCTCTTTTCTCTAGAGATCCTTTGTGTTGATCCCACTGTTTTTTTGAAATCCATTAAGTAAGAAATTTGGAACCAATAAGTTATCAACTGACTTCATGGGTTTTTTTCAGAATAGGTTGATCCTGTCCTTGTTTTACCCCAAGACGTGTATAGGCTTCTGGTTCAGTTTCCCTAACATGTTTGGTAACAGTTCTTAAATATAATCAGGTCAACATTCTAAAGTCCTTATTCAGTCGACAGAGGTGCTGACCAAATAAGGGAGCTGATGTAGTAACCTTGCATTAGAGCCATGCGCAGTTTCCTATTGCATGCGTAAAGAAAAATGTTTGTGTCCAATGCACTAACCAAATAGCATGCAAATAAGTTGTAACACAAAATGTGCACAAATACGGGCGGGCACATCAGAAGTATGCACAGCAGCAGAAAATGCATGTTCACATATGCACATGTGAAGGAATGCTCTTCTGTGCATAAATGTGCAGTGTAGTGCTTTACTGATCATTGCCTTGGCACCTCCTGCTCAGCTCCACATCCGCTGCGGGGGGGAGGGGGGGGTTTCACTCATGAACTGAATGAAGACAAAAATTGTGGGTCCTTCGTGCACGCAGAAGGAAGAACAAATATCTCTCTGCTGCAGGGAAAAGGATTCTAAGTGCAAAATTCAGGCATTAGTATGTGGACAGGCATTTAAACTAGGGAAAGGGAGTGACGGATGGAAAAGAATAAGTTCAGGATGTCACTCCCAGCAAAAACATAACATTGGAAACAGCCGCAGTATTAACCCACACATCAATGCCAAGTGGGAAGAGGCGTGTAGAACAAAATCCATGCAAAATACAGGCAAGCCAGTCAACAAATGCTGGAAAGCAATGAGCACAAATGCTCAAAGTCTAGCCAACAAGGTTCCTGACCTGGAAGCCCTAATGGTGGTGGAAATGGACTTTGATATTGTGGCCATTACAGAAATGTGGTTTAACAAGTCGCATGAATGGGATATAGCCATAGCTGGCTATACTCTATTAAGAAGAGATAAAGAAGATAGAAAGGAGGAGGAGTAGCCCTATATGTCAAAAGCAATATTAAAGCTGCAGAAATGCATGGGGCATGGGGAAAAGAAGAAGCACTGTGGATTGTGTTGGAAAGAGGAGATGGCACTGTCATCCATACTGGTGTAAACTACAGGCCTCCAACTCAAACCGAAGAAATGGATAGTGAATTGATTGTTGATATTGCAAAGATAGCCATTAAAGGGGACTTGATCATATTGGGTGACTTTAATCTACCTGATGTGGATAGGAGTATTCCTTCTACAAATCTGGAAAGATGTAAAAAAATTGTGGATGCCTTCCAAGATGCACTATTTAGACAACTGGAGATGGAACCAACCAGGGAAAGCTTGATGCTGGATTTAGTACTCCCCAATGGAGATAGCGTGTCAAATATCCAGGTGGGTGCCCATGTGAGCAGCAGTGATCATCACACGGTGTGGTTTGAGATAAAAGCCAAGGCGAAGTCCAATCCCAGCAAGCTCAAAGTCCTAGACTTCAAAAACACTGACTTCAGTAAAATGGCCAAGTGCCTGAAGGAGGAATTGGCAGGATGGGAGGGAATAAGGGAAGTGGGATTGCAATGGGCTAAACCAAAGGAGGCAATAAAAGGAGCAACAGATACATATGCAAGGAAAGTAAATAAAAACAAGAAGAAAAGGAAACGTATTTGGTTCTCCAAAGAAGTAGCTGCACAAATAAAGGCAAAAACCACAGCTTCAACAAAATTCGGAAGTTCCAAAAAAGAGGAACACAGAACAGAATACAGGATAAAGCTAAAAGAGACAAAAAGAGAAATAAGGATAGCAAAATCCAAGGCAGAAGAAAAGATGGCTAAAGATGTGAAATGTGGTGACAAAACTTTTTTCAGGTATATTCGGGAGAGAAGGAAAATCAGAGGTGGAATTGCAGGACTCAAAAGTGCTGGGAATGGATTTGTGGAAAGTGACATTCAAAAAGCGAAAATGCTAGACAAATTCTTCTGTTCTGTTTTTACTAAAGAAAATGCTGGAGAAGATCCACCTGTGATTAATAAGTATACAAATGGGAATGGAGTAGATACCACACCATTCACAGAAGATGATGTGCTAGAACACCTTGCAAAAGTGAAAGTGGACAAGGCCATGGGACCGGATGGGATATATCCCAGGATACTGAGAGAGCTCCAAGAGGTTTTTGCAGGGCTGTTAAAAGATGTCTTTAATAAATCCTTGGAGACAGGAGAAGTTCCACAGGACCGGAGAAGGGCTGATGTGGTACCTCTTCACAAAAGTGGTAATAGGGAAGAAGTGACAAACTACAGGCCAGTAAGCCTTACCTCGGTGGCGGGAAAAGTAATGGAGGCGCTCCTGAAAAAGCGAATAGTGGACTTTCTTGAAATCAACAGTTTGCTTGATCCAAGGCAACATAGTTTTATCAAAGGACGATCTTGCCAAACAAATCTGATTGAGTTCTTTATCTGGCTAACCAGAGAACTAGATTAAGGGCATGTGATGGATGTGATTAGATTTCAGCAAAGCCTTTGATACTGTTACTCATAGAAGGCTTATCGATACACTAAACAGCTTAGGGATGGGTCCCAAGGTGGTGAACTGGATCAGAAATTGGTTGACTGACAGATGACAGAAGGTGATGGTAAATGGAACTCAAATGGATGAAAGGAAGGTGATTAGAGGTGTGCCCCAGGGTTCGGTCCTGGGACAAATTCTGTTCAGTGTGTAATTGTGAGTGATATTGTTGAAGGACTGAATGGAAAAGTCTGTCTTTTCACAGATGACATGAAACTTTGCAATGGAGTGGACTCCCCAGAGGGAATGGATAACATGAGGAAAGATCTACAAAAACTGGAAAACGGTCTAATGGTTGGCAGTTAAGATTTAATGTGAAGAAGTGCAGTGTCATGCACTTGGGAAGCAGACACCCAAGGGAATTGTATGGGATAGGGGGCGAGAGGTTGGTGTGCACAGACCAGGAGAAGGATCTCAGAGTAATTGTTTCTGAGGATCTCAAGGTTGTAAAACAGTGTGACAAGGAGGTAGCAAAAGCAAGAAGGATTGTGGGTTGCATATAAAGAGGAATTACCAGCAGAAAGGAAGAGGTACTAATGCCACTGTACCGGTTGCTAGTGAGGCCGCACTTGGAATATTGTGTTCAATTTTGGAGACCATATCTCACAAAGGATATAAAAAGACTGGAAACAGTTCAGAGGAAGGTGACCAAAATGATTAGGAGCCTGCATCAGAAGACGTATGAGAAGAGACTTGAAGATCTAAATATGTACACTTTGGAGGAGAGGAGGGACAGGGGAGATAAGATTCAGACTTTAAATACTTAAAGAGTAGTAATGAACAAACAAACCTCTTTCAAAGACGGGGAAGCTGTAAAACTACAGGGCATAACATGAAGCTACAAGGGGGTAAACTAAAAGGCAACGTCAGGAAATACTTTTTCACTGAAAGGGTGGTGGATGCTTGGAATACCCTCCCAATGGAAGTGGTGGGGGAAAATACAGTGACGGAATTCAAAGTGGCATGGGACAAACACAGTGGATCCCTTTATAACAACAGGATAAAATCAAATGACGAAACCTGGAAACAGCACAAGCACTGGCAAGTCAAATGCAAGGCATTGATAAGTCAGGCAAAGGGAGAATTTGAGAAGAAGCTTGCTGCGGAAACAAAAACACGAAATAAAGGCTTTTTCAAGTACATTCACAGCAAAAAACCTGTGAGAGAGTCAGTTGGTCCATTAGATGATAGAGGGGGTTAAAGGGGCACTATTTGCTTCGGTCTTTACTGAGGAAGATGTAGGGATGTTACCTATGGCTGAAGTGGTATTTAAAGGTGCAGAAGAATTGAAGGAAATATCGATACATCGGGAAGATGTATTACAAATATTACATAAACTGAAGAATAGCAAATCACCTGGGCTGGATGGTATACATCCAAGGGTGTTGAAAGAACTGAAATATGAGATTGCAGACCTGCTATTAGTAATCTGTGAACTTTCATTAAAATCATCTGTAATACCTGAAGACTGAAGGATCGCCAATGTAACACCGATTTTTAAAAAGGGTTCCAGGGGTGATCTGGGAAACTACAGACCGGTGAGCTTGACGTCAGTACTGGGAAAAATGGTAGAAACCATCATAAAGAACAAAATTACTCAGCATGTAGATAGTCATGGCTTAATGGGAGACAGCCAACATGGCTTTAGACAAGGAAGATCTTGTCTTACTAATCTGTTATGTTTTTTTGAAGGTGTGAATAAACAGGTGGACAAAGGTGAGTTGGTTGATATAGTGTATCTGGACCTTCAGAAAGCCTTTTTGACAAGGTCCCTCATCAGAGACTTTTGGCAAAACTAAAGAGTCATGGGATAGGAGGCAGTGTATTATTGTGGATCAGGAACTGGTTAAAAGACAGAAAGCAGAGGGTAGGGCTAAATGGTCAATTTTCCCAATGGAGAAAGGTGAATAGTGGTGAACCCCAGGGATCTGTGCTGGGTCTGCTGCTTTTTGACATATTCATAAATGACCTGGAAAAGGGAATAACTAGTGAGGTTATCAAATTTGCAGATGACACAAAACTATTTAAAGTTTTTAAAACCCAAGAGGATTGTGGAAAATTGCAAGAGGATCTTGATAAATTGGAAGACTGGACATCCAAATGGCAGATGAAATTTAATGTGGACAAGTGCAAAGTTATGCACCTAGGAAAGAACAACCCAAACTATGGTTACACGATGTAAGGTTCTACATTAGGAACCACCACCCAGGAAAACGATTTAGGTGTCATAGTGGATAACTCATTAAAACCCGCTGCCCAGTGTGCAGCAGCAGGCAAGAAGGCAAATAGAATGCTAGGTATCATAAGGAAAGGAATGGAGAATAAAAAAGGGATATTATAATGCCTCTGTATCATTCCATGGTTTGACCGCACCTTGAAAATTGTTTGCAATTTTAGACACCATATCTCAAAAAGGATATAGCTGAATTAGAAAAGGTACAGAGAATAGCCATCAAAATGGTAAAGGGAATATAAGGATACTCCTATGAGGAAAGTATTAAAAGATTAGGGTTCTTCAACCTGCGGGACGTTCTAGCAACTCCACTGACTGACATTTTCAATGCCTCTTTGGAGTCAGGAGTGGTGCCAGAGGACTGTAGAAAGGCACATGTGGTCCCTTTACATAAAAGCAGACGTAAGGATGACATCGAGAACTACAGGCTGGCTAGTCTAACTTTTGTGGTTAGTAAATTATTGGAAAGGCTGCTAAAAGAGAAAATAGGAAGGTTTCTGGAGTCCAATGGATGCAGGATCCAAGGCCGCATGGGTTTACCAGAGGCAGGACTTGTCAGACAAATCTGATTGATTTCTTTGACTGGGTGACCAGGGAGTTGGAGCGAGGGAGATCCCTAGATGTGGTGTACTTAGATTTCAGTAAAATATTTGACACTATTCCACACAGGCGACTTATAAACAAACTGAGCACCCAAAGGATGAACCCTAAAGGAACTGATTTGGTTAGAAATTGGTTGAGTGGGAGGCAACAAAGGGTACAGGTAAATGGAGTTCACTCTGAGGAAAAGGAGGTTACCAGTGGTGTGCCACAGAGATCTGTCCTTGGTCTGATTCTTTTTAGCATCTTTGTTACTAATATTGCGGAAGGGCTGTCGAGTACATCAGGTAAGGTTTGCTTATTTGCAGATGATACCAAAATCTATAATAGGGTAGACACCCAGGAAGGAGTAGATAACATGAGGAGGGATCTAGCTAAGCTTGAAGAATGGTCTAGAATTTAGCAGCTGAAATTTAATTTACTAAAAAATGCAGGGTCATGCACTTGGGCAGCAAAAATCCAAAGGAGCGGTAAAGTGTAGGGGGTGGGGTGAGGTATTTCTGTCCACAAAAGAAGAGCAGGACCTGGGCATAATTGTATCTGACAATCTTAAAGTAACTAGACAGGTAGAAAAGGCAACTGAAAGACAGGAGGATGCATATGAGGACAGACTTAAAGATCTTAGTATGTATACTTTAGAGGAAAGACGGGATAGGAGAGATATGATAGAGACCTCTAAATACCTCCATGGCATAAATGCACAGGAGAGTATCTTTCAATTAAAGGCAAGCTCTGCTACGAGGGAACATAGGATGAGGGTAAAGGGGGATAGACATATACTTAATTTTCCTTGTGTTAATCTTTTGTCCCCTGAAATACTGTTTTGCAAGTATTTAAATGAGGTTTTATGCCTTCCTAACTCTGAATCTATCTATTTGGTGAAGTGTTACTATATTCCATATTAAGTTAGATATATAAAAACATAGAAACATGATGGCAGAAAAAGACCACATGGCCTACAGTATCTAGTCTGCCCTTCCATATCAACCACTACAGCAGTACCCTTTTCTTCTTTAGAGATCCTCTGTGTTTGTCCCATGTGTTTTTTTGATTCAGATACTGTCCTCATCTACCACTCTTTTCATAAAGAAATATTTCTGCATATTACTCCTGAATCTATCCCCTTTCACCTTCATCCTATGTCCCCTCGTAGCAGAGCTTGCTTTCAATCGAAACAGGCTCTCCTCCTGTGCATTTATGCCATGGAGGTATTTAAACATCTTAATCATATCACCTCTATCCCGCCTTTCCTCTAAGGTGTACATATTAAGGTCCTTAAGTTTGTCCTCATATGCTTCATAATGAAGACCATTAACCATTTTGGTAGCCACCCAAAGACTCCAACCTGTTTATATCCTTTTGAAGGTGCGGTCTCCAGAACTGCACACAATACTTCAAATGAGGTCGCACCAAAGACTTATACAGAGGCACTATCACCTCCTTTTTTCTGCTGGCCATTCCTCTCCCTATACAACCAAGCATCCTTCTAGCTTTTGCCTTCGCCTTTTCTACCTATTTAGCTACTTTAAGATCATCAGACACAATCACACATAGGTCCCGCTCTTCTTTTGTGGACAGCAGTACTCCACCCCTATACTATATCATTCCCTTGGATTGTGCAGCCCAAATGCATGACCTTACATTTTTTAACATTAAATCTCAGCTGCCAAATTCTAGACCATTCTTCAAGCTTAGCTAGATCCCTCTTCATGTTATCAGAAGAGAGTCTGGGAATCCCCATCAACATTCAATAAAAACCAGTGCCCTTCATCCTCATCTCCTACACATCCCTTTACAAGACTTTAAAAGGATCCAAACTGAGAAATGCAACTACCAACAGTTACTTAAATGTGCGCTTATCAATGCCAGATCAACACACTCAAAATGGCCAGCATTCACTGACCTTATAAACCTACATGATCTTAATATTCTAATGATAACAGAATCTTGGTTATCCGACCATGATAATGCTCTAATCAACCTGATGTCACCACCCGGTTATTCAACCTTTACATGCCATAGGTCCCACCAGAGAGGAGGTGGAACACTCATTTTCGCTAAATCTGATCTTCAATTTACTCTAAACAATTCTATCAGCTCAATCTACCTGGACATAATATCCATATCGAATGAACACTGTTCAATAAACCTTTCATACCGAGCACCAACTGCATCACCAGATGACCTCCCGTCAATAATCGACCTAGCTTGTAACTCAGCCAACCCACGCACACTAAATGTCCTGATGGGAGATTTCAACCTGCCCTCCCTACATGATACGCATTCGACAGCATTCTTCGACGCAATGAATGAGCTGGACTACACGCAACTCATCAACTCCCCTACTCATAACAAAGGTGGCATACTTGACTTGATCTTCGTACCACAGACTGCTATCAACCCCTCCCAGAGTTTGCTACTTTCAATAACACCTGTACCCTGGTCCGACCATCATTTACTCCTATTTCACATACCCACCAATGATCTTGGCACTTCCAGCAACAAAACACATGCCCCTACTAGAACGGGTACAACACGCTTTCTACCACTTGTTAAGGATACGGCTCTTGAGAAGATCCTACCTCTACTCACCAACGATTCTCTCGATCCAGATGAACTGGTTTCCAATTGGGATGACACCCTTAGAGCTGCCGCCTGCCTATCATCCATCAACACAAACCGAGCGAAACGCGATCACGCACCATGGTACTCTCTGGATCTGCGAACATCGCTCCTCCATCTACGTAAACTAGAGAGACAGTGGCACCACACCCGGACTCCTGAGGCACTTGGTGCATACTCCACACACCTTCAAGCCCACTGAAGAAAAACCATGGAAAAAAGAAAGCTGTATTACTCAGAACTACTAAAGCGATCACTAAACAAACCTCATGACTTATTTAACATAGTAAAGTCACTAACCGGCGATCCAGCACTAGCCCAAACAACCTTGCCCCAACCGCAAGATTATTCTACCTACCTCCAATCTAAGATGATACAAACCAAGTACAACATGAATACATCCATATTACCTACCTACACCTCTCACGGACCTCCCCAACCAACTCCCTTATTGTCATTCTCCAAGGTATCCAACAGAGAAATTTCAGATATCACCACATCTATTAACCTCACCACTGCCCCCAATGATCCCTGTCCTGCTAGTTGGATTAAGGAGTTACGCCATGACCTCAGTACATTTATATGCAGAATCTTGAATCAATCATTCACAACGGGATCCTTCCCTCAAAGCTTAAAATACACATCAATCCGCCCCCTGTTAAAGAATAGTAAACTTGATCCATCTAAAGTTGAGTCATTCCGGCCAATCTCGAGCATCCCACTGCTTGCCAAAATTATGGAGAAGGTAGTCCAACGGCAAATCCAACACCATGTTGATACTGTTGCGCCAATGGACCCATCCCAACATGGCTTCAGGGAAGCTCACGGAGTGGATATCATCCTCACAACCCTCTTTAACAACCTAATCACAGGAATTGACAATATCAACCATGGATTCGTCCTCATTTTCTTAGACATAGCAGCTGCCTTTGATTCAGTGAATCACGAAACACTTCTAGATCGCCTCAAAGATAAAGGTCTACAAGGCTCAGCGCTAGCCTGGTGTGAATCCTATTTATGTAACAGATGGCAACAAGTCAGAGCAGGTTCCAAGACCTCTGAACCATTCTCACTGAAATAAGGTGTACCCCAGGGTTCCTCCCTCTCTGCATTAATGTTTAATATATACATGCAGCCCATTTGCGCTTTAATCCGCTCCTTCAATGTCCAACGCCTTGCATATGCAGATGACATCTTAATGTACTTACAATTTAAATCGATCAACCAGATTTCTCTCCAATTATAAGATGCTTTGAAGCGGTAGCAGATTGGCTCCTCTCTCAAAATCTCCGCATTAACCATAGCAAAACAGATGTACTATTCATCTCGCGAAACCAGAAGTTCACGCCACCCCCCTCGCTTCTAGTCAATAACATTGAACTAAAGTCCAAATCTACAATTCGCTACCTGGGCATCACCCTCGACCAGCGGCTTGACATGTCAGCACATGTTACAACACAACTAAAGCAATCTATCATAAGATCCGATCACTACGCCATCTCCGCCCACTGCTTGACTTCCCTGACTACCGCTCAATTTTCCAAGCCTTAGTCATCCCACACCTTGACTTTGCCAACATTATCCTACTGGGACTCCCACAGTCGACTCTTAACCCATTACATCTGGCCATGAACTCAGCTGCAAGGGCACTGTCAGGGCTTTCAAGATCAGACCACATAACGCCAGTTCTAAAGAACCTACATTGGCTCCCGCTGCGGGCCAGAGTCCACTTCAAGGCTCTTGTCATGATGTTCAAGGCCTGTAAGAACCTTCCATACACACCCATCAGCGATCTCCTCAACAGCACTCCAGACAATAGAACTAGGAGATCTACTTCGTTGAATAAACTCGAAGTCCCAAAACTGGTGATAAAATGTAAGAAAACAACAGCAAGTAGAGCCTTCTCCATTTTTGCACCTATGGCATGGAATGCCCTCCCAGCAGAAATCCGGGCCATCTCAAATCTGGCACTATTCCGAAAAGCCCTCAAACATCACCTATTTTTACAATATTACCCGGACAGCATTCCCGACATTTACACTGCTCCCACCTCACCTCCCCACCTAGCCCGTCCCTCAGATCATCTTCCTGTAGATAAAATAGATACAGGCTAATCATTATCTCTCCTTACTGATCTCCTTGACCCTCCACCCAAGCCTCTAGGCAAATGTCATATCTTTATTTATCTGTAAGAGCATTATAATTTTGTAAGAGCATTTAATTTGTATATAATATGTACATAGGGTTTTTTTCCTCGTTTTTTCTCCATGTTTATATTCCCTGTTCAATGTAAAAAAACTTGATGTAACTTGTTACATTCTTGTATGTTCTGTTTCAAATGTAAACCACACTGATTATAATAGCGCGGTATATAAGAAAAATAAATAAATAAATAAAAATAAATCTACACCTTCCTAGGTGTCTACTATATTGCAGATTTTGGCATCATCCGTAAAGAGGCAAATCTTACCCGATAGCCCTTACGCAATATCACTAACGAAGATGTTAAAAAGAATCAGACCAAGGACAGATCCCTGTGGTACACCACTAGTAACCTCCTTCACCTCAGAATGAGCTCCATTTAACTGTACCCTTTGCCGCCTCCCACTCAACCAATTTCTAACCCAAGCAGTAACTTTAGGGCCCATCCCTTGGGTGCTCAGTTTGTTTATAAGTCACCTGTGCGGAACAGTGTCAAAGGCTTTACTGAAATCTAAATACACCATATCTAGGGCTCTCCCTCAGTCAAACTCTCTGCTCACCCAGTTATAGAAATCAATCAGATTTGTCTGACAAGACCTGCCTCTGGTGAATCCATGCTGCCTCAGATCCAGTAAACTGTTGGACTCCAGAAACCTCTCTATTTTCTCTTTCAGCAGCGTTTCCCATAATTTACTCATGACAGAGGTTAGACTAACCGGCCTGTAGTTTTCAACCACATCCTTACTTCTGCTTTTGTGTAAAGGGACCACATGTGCCTGTCTCCAGTCCTCTGGCACCACTCCTGACTCCAAAGAGGCATTGAAAAGATCGGTCAGTGGAACTGCTAGAACGTCCCCCAAGTTCCCTCAGTATTCTCGGGTGTATCCCATCTGGTCCAATCGCTTCGTCTACTTTAAATTTAGCTAGTTTCTCATGAATAAAGTCTTCTGAAAATTATTCAAGATGCCTCTTCTGTTCCTGTTTGTGGGTGTTTTCTGAGGTCCTGCTCCTGCTCCTGGTTCTTCATCTGTGAACACACAACAGAAATATTTGTTAAGCAATTCCACTTTATCCTCATCAGCTTCTACATATTCCTCCCCTTCACCCTTGAGTCTGACAATACCACTTTTGCCCTTCCTCTTCTCACCAACATATCTGAAAAATGTCTTATAACCCCCCCTCCCCATTTTATTGCATTGGCTATTTCCTCCTCTTTTTGAATCTTTGCTTTCCTGACTACTTTGCTATCTTCTCTAAGTTTTTCCAAATATAGATGCCTGTCTTCCTCTCTCTGTGATCTCTTCTATTTCATGAAGTCCTCCCACTTATTCTTCACCTTTTCAGCTACTTCTTTCAAAACCCATAGCAGTCTCCTTTTCCTTTTACCTTTATTTACCATTCTAACAAAAATGTTGGTTGCCCTTAAAATATCCCCTTTTAGTTTTGCCCACTGTTTTTCTACATCCTCCAGCTGTTCCCATCCTGCTAACGACTCCTTGAGGTATTGGCCCATCTTGGCAAAGTTAGTTGTCCTAAAGTCTAAGACCCTCACTTTTGAATGGATTTTATCAGCCCTAGTCCTAATACTGAACGACACCATCTGGTGATCACTGGATGGAGATGATCTCCCGCTATAACATCAGAAACATTTTCACCATTGGTAAGCACCAAGTCCAGTATGATCCCTTCATGTGTGGATTCTATTACCAGTAGCCTGAATAGTTCTCCCTGTATAGAATCCAGGATCTCCTTACTTCTAGATGATACTGCAGCAGGGATGTGCCAATCAATATCTGGCATAATGAAATCCCCTATTAGTAACACTTCCCCTTTCCTGGCAATGCTGACTTTGTCTTCCATAAATCTCCACCCACCTCTTCTCCCTGTGAGGGAGGTCTGTATATCATGCCAATGCAAATAGATTTCTCTTTCCAATTTAACCCATAGTGCCTCCTCTCTCCCTTTTAAGCCATGTATTTCCATAGCTTTAATATTATTTTTTACATATAGTACCACTCCTCTTCCCCTTCTTCCTACCCTGTCCTTTCTGAATAAAGTATAGCCTGGTATAGTTACATCCCAGTCATGGTTGTCCATGAACCATGTCTCTGTTACCACCACTAAATCCAAGCCTCAATATCTGGGGTCTTATGGGCATTTATACATACTGTTTTCCATATGTTGCCCCCCCCCCCTTACCCATTTCATAAAAGGTATTTAATATTTCACTTACCTGGGGGCTTTCTTAACCCATCCCCAATGAATCTAGTTTAAAGTTCTCTTCAGTAGGTTAGCCAGTCTGCTACTGAAGACATGTCGACCCTTCTTGGACAGTTGGATGCCATCTCTGCTCTGCAACCCTTGGAACAGCATCCCATGGTCCAGGAAACTAAAATGATCTCAATGACACCATCCACACAGCCATGCATTTATATCCAGGATGCCAGCTTCTCTGCCTTGGCTTTTACCGTCAACAGGGAGGATTGATGAGAGCACCATCTGTGCACCAATCTGCTTTGCCCTCTGTCCCAGAACCATGAAATCACTTTTCATATGCTCAGAAGGATACCTGGCAGTATCATTTGTGCCGACATGGATGAGCAACATCGGGTAATAGTCAGTGGGCTTGATGAGTCTCGGCAAACTCTCTGTAAAATCTTGGATTTTGGCACCTGACAGACAGCATACCTCTCTGGACATCAAGTCTGGTCAGCAGATGGACGCCTCAGTACCCCTCAGAAGAGAGTCACCAACCACCACTACCCTTTGCTTCCTTGTAGTCACTGATTCTGCAACTTTGGAGTGCTTGAGCACTGGTTCTTCCCTTTCCTGGGATACTTTCACCTCCTCCACTTCCAGGGCTGCCTAATGGTTCTTCAATTCAAGGGGTGAAGGAGATGGATTGGTGGTACTGCAGGCCCTAGTGACTCGTGACCAATTTTCGTCATTCTGTAGGCTCCCATCTTCTCCTCTGCTGAAGAGCTTGGATGTTTCAAGAAGCATCTCATCAATGTACTTCACTGTCTTGAATTCTTCTCAACCTCACCACCTCTTCTTTGAGCTCCTCCTCTTGTTTCCTGAGAGCTTCAGCATGCAGGCATCCTGCACATGGAACCAGTTCTTCAACTGGCATTGGGTTCTCTGTCTGGACAGAGGCAGAAGCTGTAATGGGGGCAACAGTTTTGGCGATACAATTTTTCCCAGCCTTCGTTCAGCTGGTGAAGCTTAGGTTAATGCCTCTGAAGAGGAGTTGGATGTCCTAGGAAAGGCCACCATTTGATCTAACAGCCTGATTAGAGGATATGCAGGATCTTATTTCAACTAGGGAAACTCTCCTTGTTTCATTTATTTCAGAAGAGGACAAAATTACCATTCTTAGAAATAATTTTAAGAAGAAAGAGATTTCTTATTGTGATGACAAACTAGACATGTTTCCAGATGTTTCTCAGTCCACAAAATTAAGGAGGAAAGCTTTTTTGGCCCTTAAGGCCCATGTGTTGGCTTTGGGTGCTACTTTTTTTCTTGCACTATCCTTGTAAATTTTGGTTTCTTTTCAGCAAGATAGGTATATTTTTGTTTCCCTCTCTCATTTGGAGAAATTTCTTTCAGATAAAGAGAAAGAATTGAAGGATAGTCATTGAGGAACCCTGTTTGGGTTTTATTTACTCGGTAGGAGGTGTTGATATGAATGCTTTGGGCTGTGAATAGATGAGAGTATCGTTTTTCCTTGTTTTGATTGCTTGATACAGTTTCCTTTATTGTGCACTGATAACTGTTTTATGGTCTTCATGTTTTTTTTTCCTTTCCTTATTTGGATTTCTATCGCAAAGTGGTATTGTAATATTGAAAATTCTATAAGAAAAAAAAAAAGAAAGAAATATGGTTTACTATGAACTCTTCCTGCAGGGCCGATGGAATGGCCAAATAATTGGGGGTCCCAAGCTATGCCCCCATGCTCCACTCTGACTGTGCCCCAAGCTCTGCCCCTAGCCCACAAGGTCTTCCCCTCCTGTTCTTCCCATGGAGATCTTATTTCCTGATCCCCACGATCAGAAGAGGAGGAGGATTGTGGCCAAGACTCCGTCTGCCCTGATCTCCCGCTGGCAGACAGAAGGAGTCTTTGCCACGATCGAGGCCATTCCCTTCTCTTCTGCCCATAAGAGATCGAATCCCCAGTGGCAGGCAACCTGCATGAAGGCCGTAATCAGGGCTTTCCCCTTCTATTCTGCCCGCAGGGTTCCGAACTCCAGCGGGCTGACAGGAGTCTTTCTTCAATCATGGCTACTCTCTTCTCTTCTGCCCGAGGGAGATGGGATCCCCGTGGGCAGAACAGGAAAGGAAGGCCCTGAGCACAGCCTCCATGCAGTTTGCTGGCACCTTGCCAAACGTTTGTTGGGGACAGGGCACCTGTGGCCCTCCCCACTCCAATGCCTATGCCTTCCTGTATGATACACCTGCCGCCTCCATACTGTGTATCTGCAATGAATCCCTAAGACTTCACACTGTTCTGTGAGAATATATATGTGAACCCAATGCATTCAGTTCATTAAGATGTCTTAAAAATTGTAATGCCCCACAAAATTGATTTAACAGGTTAATCCATGAATTAATACATGTACAATCAATTTGTGCTCATTAAGGGGATTATTTCAGAAGCCCTATTTGTGTTTTGGACTGTGTTTGGGTCTATAGAATGTCACCCATCCCCCTCCAAAGGGATTATCAACAGTCCCTTTTAAGAGAGTCTGCAGCCCAGAGTTCAGGACTGGGAGGGCGAGACTCACAGGGCAAGGTTAAGAACCCAGTAGGTTGCAAGAGGGAGAGAGACCCGTGGAGCCAGAAGTCCTTCCAAGTCAAGTTGTGCAAAGGACCTCTGAGGTAGGAATTGTAACTGGTGTTGGAGGAAGGGCTGGAAGAACCAGCTTGTGGAGATTTAACAAGCCGGGACAGAATAAAAACTGCTTTCATTTTCCATGAACTGCTGTCTGGCCTGTGTTTAAAAAAAAAACCCTTCTCACCACACGCCACACCACATATGGTGGCAGTCCCCATAGCCTAGGGGCAGTAACACAGCCCTTTGAAGGACAGGTCCAGAGGTGCAAGCCTTCCTAGGTGGAAATGGGAAGGGAGGTGGGAAGTGGGTATTAGCAGTGGAGTTCCTAGGCCCTCTGTCACCGGGGCAGGCACATCCCATGTTGCTAGTACCCCTCCACACGGCACAGTGCTGTGCGCTGTATTGCACCCACATCCACATCCCCAACCCTAACCAGCCCCATGGAGGCAGCACAGCAAACTTACGATTAAGCTGGTTTGCTGCGGTGCCTTGCACTCCAGAAGTCAGTTGCTCTGCTCCCGGCCAAAGTCTCGTGATTCACAAGACTTCAGAGAGCAGAGCAGTAGGCCCCTGGAGCATAAGGCACCATGGCAAACCAACTTAATCATGTTTGCTGCGTTGCCTTTGTGGTGCCGGCAGGGGTTCACCCCTCCTCGCCTGGCACCCATGGAGACTGCACCCACCATCCTGCCCTAGGTACACCACTGGGTATTAGTCAGATTTTTACAGTTCTATGGGGACTGTAAAGCTTAGTAGTTGGTATGGCAGGGCAAATTGAATAGGCCATATAGTCTTTATCTCCAGTCATTTTTTTCTGTTTTTATGTTTCTATCAAAATCCTATGCACCTCCCCTCCCCCCCCCCTTTTCTTGTTAGAGCAGTGGCCTACAACCAGATAAGCCATTAAGCCAGGGTTCAAATACCACTGCTGTTCCTCGTGATCTTCAGCAAGTCACTTAACCCTTCATTGCCTCTGTTACAGCCTTAGATGTAAGCCCTCTGGGACAGGAAAATACCTGCCGTATCTGAATGTAACTCACCTTGAGCTTCTCAAAAAAGATGTGAGCGAAATCCAATTTCCTTTCCCTTTCCCTCTCTCTCTCCCCCTCCCTGGTTCATTCTTCTAGCTTGTGCGAACAAATTTCTGTCAAATAGATTGTTTGAAAATGTGCACACCCTATTAATAATGATAGAAATACTGTAGGGTTCTCTATTTTGTCAAAATCATAGGTTATGCAGTTGAGGTGCATGATTTGAAATATGTGACGTTATTCTGGACAAAAGTAGTCTAGAGATTGTATACTGACTCTGGAGGGTAGTCCTTTGACATTTGCCACAAAATAATTTATGATACCTCTTATTTCTGCACATTTAAATTCAATCGGGGTTTGCATTTTTTGGATGGGAGGTGATGCAGTTTGATAATAATCCTTGTACTATAGTGTTTAGTCATAGGTGGGACTATTTGCATTTTTTCCTTCTGGCTTGAGTTACTTGATTTAATTCACCAGGTCTGTGCTAGGAACACTCTAACAACAGCAATATGACTAGATGCCAAAGAAACAGTGTACCCTGTGGAGTAGCTATGTCTTTCAGATGTCTTAAATTGATTTAATTTAGGAGAAACCATTATAAATAGGGTCAAAGTAATGCTTTCTAATCCAGTGGCAAGAATTTTTATAAATGAATAAATCTAAGATGCAGGATTTAATGGCTTCCTACCAGGCACGAGCACCACCTACGGATGCCCTTTATGGTAGCTGGTGTTTGCCATGTGTTGGAACCTCTTGCCATTGCTGTCAGAAATTGTGAAGTCATAATGGAATGCACAATTAACAAATGAAAGGTTCAATTGTTTGAATATGCAGATGGAATCTGAATGTATATTTCAGAAGCTGAATTAGCCATTCTATAGTATTTAAAAAATAAGTTTTCAGCATTTTGATCTCATTTTTCAACCTATAAAAAAAAATCACATCAATCAGAGACGTGGTCTCTGAAAGCTGAATCATAGTGGGGTAAGTTATATTCAATTCATGTGGTACTTATACCACAAATCAACCATATAGTCTCCCTTCTCCTTGTCTTGCCTCCTTTTACAAAAGAATCAATTGGAATCCCCCACAAGATTTACTAAGGAAGAAAACCATCCAGATTGCCTCTCAAGAAAGAAAAACTAACAGAAACACAAAGATGGAGTAAATATCCCAGATTTTTATAAATATCCTTTAGCCTTTGTTAGGACAAGAATCGTGGTAGAAGTAGATAAAGAGGATGATGTGCAGTCCTAAGAGAGGTGTGGTGCTAGGAGGGAAGAAGAAAAGGAGGACTCCTGGCCCTTTGGGAAGCTATACATTTTTGAAGCAAGCTGCTGGGGGGGGGGGGTTCAAAATTCTGGGAAGCCATCAGTGGCTTGGGCTACAACTTATTTTATGGGGCACCAGGTTTCCAGTGGTGGTGGTCGGTGGAGCTTGGTGGGAACATGTTTTTCTCTATTTTTGATGACTTGGGGTTTGGAAGGATCCAGAGACCCACAGGCCCACCAGGGATTTCTTGCCTCAAGGAGAGGGCTCACAACCTCTTTAGGTTATGGCTACCACCATGTGAATGGATCAAATTTTTGGAATTCAACATGGGTTGCTAGTGCTCCCAAACTGTGATATTAATTATGAATTAATTCATTGGCCTTTTTATTTTATGCTCCCAAAATGATAACTGACTCGTTATGAGGCTGATTTACTAAGACCTTTTCCCATTCTGTATCTATGATGAAAAACCTGATCACAATTGAATAATTCAAGTAAGTCATGGGGTATTCATAATTTCAGACAATAAAGCCCTCAATTTGTTAAAATCTCTATGAATTCCTCATTTTGGTGTGAACCATAGTAAAAAAAAAAATGCATAGTAAGTTTTTTTGTTGGCCAGTGTGGTTTGACAATAGAATTAAAACACTAAGAAATCTGTTATCCTAGAACAGGAGGGTACATTTTAAATGATATTCCTCCTGTTCAATACAGTATATCAAATAGGTTCAGTGTAGCTGGGCAGCACAGCTTCCCTGTTGTGTAAGTTTATACATACATGAAGGGTTTTAGCTTGCTTGAGGGGAATTTTTAAACCTCTCTCTATTCATTGGTATGTTTGTCTTATATATATATATATATATACACACACACACACCAATGTATGAAAACAGAGAAAGGATTTACAAATTACCCTTGAGAATGAAAAATAGGATTATTTTCAGCAGTAAACCTTTTGTGTAGCACAATGAAAATCCATAAGTCAGTGTCTATATTTTACAGTGCATACAGTCATTTGGACACCTCATAAAATGAGACCAGATTGAATGAGTCCAGCAAATGTTGATTTGGTTACAGTTTCCTTGTTCACATACTATATCAATGCCCATCAATCTCAGCATTTGGGATATTTCTGGAACAGCATTAAAGGCATTGTTAATATACCCATTGTTGAAATCTACTCTATTACCTAACTCTTCCACCATTGCAAGATGTTAACTGATACCATGTTATCCATACCTATGATGATCATTATAAAGAATTGAAAAGTGTCTCTGCTGGTATATGGTTTGCTTGACAAGAACATTCAAGGATTACTACAGCAAACAAATAAAAAGTCCTTACAGATGCCACGCCTTCAGGGCCCCATCCACAACTTCCAGAATCGATTTGGTAAGGACTTTCTTTGCTCTCTACTATACACTGGTCATCTAGCAGCCTTACAGATGGGTCTGTGCCACATCTTTTACTCTCTATTTGCTTTGCGCATTTCTCTATGGAAAGAGCTCACTGCCTATAGTTCTTTATCCCAAAGTAGCATGTGATAAGCTGCTTCCTACATATGAACATATAATTCCCCATTTTCCAGCCTCTAAACTCTACTTCAGCGTCTGATCAGTGTCTGCTTTTACAGAATCCTCTACCCATGTCATCCATGCACTTTTTGCAGATGCCCAGGTTTTGGGTTTCTAATGCAATAGGGCTGAGGGCAAGCAGCACTAATTTTCCCCTTTAGGACATGAGCAGAACATGCTGTAACTCATGCGTATCATATGCCTTGCCCATAAGTCCTCTTCCCCCACGCCCCATATACATCTCCCCAGTCCATTTCTACAAACCCTAATAAATTAATCACACACTTGTTTTTAGGACATAAAGACTGATGCTTTATTAACAAACAAACATTCACAGCTTTGATGTACAATGGTCAACATTTATCTCTATACATATCTGGATGACAACATTATGTATAATCATAACAAGTCCCACCTCCCTGGGGCCTACAGTGGTTGCTCAAGAATCAACCTCCAGCATTGAAAGAATCAATTATGAGAAGGATCCTGATGAACCTAATGCACTGGGCTAGCTGAATCGGACCCTTATGCCCAGTTTGCCATCCTTTACTTGGTGCCCAGATGGTTTTTTAAGCCTTTTTGTGTGTCTCTAAATTGTCATAAATATATGCTTCTCCTCCAATTTGTTTTGACCATGAAAATGATAAGGTTTGTATGTAGCATAATTTGGACACATGAGGAAGACTGGTAACCAGTGTTGGCAACAACTACCCACAGCTGAAGCCAGTCTCCAGCACCCTTCCTTACATTTCCTCAAGACTTACCACCCCCTCTCTCAGCCCAGTTGCCTTCTATTCTGCATCAGATCTCCTTGGAAATTATCCTTCCACACAAAGTTCCTTCCCAAAACTATCTTCTTTCTTGCTACTGGCAACCATTTTAAAGTCAAAATCTTCTCAGCATCCTTCTGTTCACTGAAAGTGTTTCAACAGTGGAAAACACCATTGTGGTGTTTGTCCAGTAGTTTGCCTATACTGGGAGCTCGCTCTCCATGAATGGATAGGGCTAAAATTTGGTAGGAGATGTCTCTTAATAAGATTTCAGCTCTCCTACCAAATTTTCTTCAGATCTGCCTACAAAGATACTTCATCCCCCTGCCCTCATCACCACAGATATCCTGGGACACGTCTGAACTTGTGCAGCAGAAATTAACCTTAGCACCGTCATCTAAGCAGGTTTTCAGCTTGTTCTTTTCTCTTTGTATCATTCCCTCCTTTGCTATTTATTTACTTCTTCACTTATTATTAATTTGCACGTGCAAATAATGAGAATCACCCACAATTTTAATTTAAGAGACTGACTTAACATCCTCAGATCCTAAATACTATGGACCTTGACAACTTTACAACTTTACCTTTGCTCCCTAATAGTATGAAGTGTTCCTGTTTTTTTACTGTTATCTACCCTTGTTCTGTATTTCTGTGTGCACCTCTATGTACTTTCATATTTCTTTGCTCTTCTGTGCTTTTCATTCTCATTGGCTACTGGATGTGCCTCTGTGTAGGTTATTGTTCATCATTTGTGCACTATTCCTTTATTTTCCCTTACAGTTATGATTCAGCTAAGAACTCTTTTTTTTCATTGGTCTACCTTATTTTTTGTTGTTGAAAGGAAAACTGCAGGGAAAATCCTCCCTGGACCTCAAGCTATAATGCTTTTCCAAGATTTTAAAATTTTCCAAGTCAGAACTAATATGAACCGCTTTTTTCTTCCACCCGCCTCAGGCACACTTAGAATCCACTCGTCACTACGCTTTTTATTTTCTTGGCCCTTTTCTCTGGAATAATCTCCCACCTGCCCATCCCCAGTCATTTTCCAAAGTTCAAATCACTGCTCAAAACTCACTTATTCTCCATAGCATATAACCTTCCACTGGACCACACCCCCCCCCCCCCCCCCCATAATCCTACTTCCCCTCCCTAGCTACGCTCATTGGCGTTCCTTTCTATATGTATTTATAATTTTTGTTTTATCTTTGTAAACCACTCTGCTGTCCCTCACTAAGGGTGGTATATCAAGTTCTAATAAATAAATAAAATAAATGCCTATATCTATACTGAATTTCAACCTTTAATTGCATCTAAAAGTACCCACAAAAAGCATAATGGACATACAGACATTTGTGAACTAGATGATTTATTAGTTCCCCCTTTCCTAAAAGATATAAGATGCTGGGTATCTATAAATGTGCATTACTCCAACTCTCCCTTATTTTAACCTCCTACCTGAGCTGGTATCATCACTGTTTTGGAAATACCGCTTTCCTCACCCAATCCAGGTTTCTGCTTTCATAGACCCTTCGACTTAGCACATGAGGTCAAATTTAAACCACCAGGATGGAAATCACCAGCTGTACTGATTTCTAAGTATGCACAGATGAGACAAACCTTCACTTCCACCTGCAAGACAAAGGTTTTAAGCTTTGAAAGCTAGTTTAAAAATGTATTGTTCAAAGAAAACAAGGTTTACTGACTATCAGCCTGCAAGATAGGAATTTGATCTTATCCAGGTACCAATAAGAGGCACTGCACACTGCAAAGTCTCTAGCATATATTGACCCCAAATCAGTTCCATATAGATACGTTGCACCAGGTTAGCCTGTCTTGGAAAGAAAGCTACCTTCAATGTATTTTTATTAAATTCCCAGCCTTCATAGTTTGTCTCTGATATCTAGCTCAACATAGGTATTTTTATTCCTACAGATATGTCCACCAAAACTTACTGAGGCAAAATACTTACATTTGGAGCCCAGAAATCATGACTTCTGGATATTAGGTAAAACAGCAAAAGGAATCAGCTTTCAAACCAGAGAAAGGGTGGATGCTGGACAATTTTTAAAGAAAAGAATTATCCCTGACACTTCAGAAGAAAGAAGGAGGTAGTGAACTTAGCAACTGATATGATTTCAAATCTGAGACTTTTTTTTTTTACCTTAGGAAGAGGAAACGAGGGCAAACCTTGGGTACAAATCAAAAAATTTCCATTCCTATTTTTTTTTATTTCTGCCTAAAATGTGTGTTAGATTTTCAAGTGTAACAAGAAGGAACACAAAGAAGGTCTGTGCTGTAGCTAGACACCACAAAACCTTCGGGTTTTATACATTCTGCAATGCCATTTCAGGGCAAATCTAATAAAATTGTACAAATGTGAAGTTTGTGTTCAATAAAATTCTGTTCTTGGATATATTGCATCATAATTTTACAGACCTATTTGTAAATTCAATTTTCCTAAAAAAAAACACAAGGCTACAAGTAGTATAATGGGTACTGCTATATGATTTGGACTGTTTAGAAGGTTGTTTCTTGGGAGAGATTTTGGCATTTAGATCTTTAGGGTGCCATTCTCTACCAGTTTAATGCAGTCCATGAATTTTGTGGCTCAGTGGACTCTACGGACTCTAATGAAATGAACTAGAGGTGGGTTCTTATCATCTAGAAATTGCCGGAATGCTGTTCATCCTGTGCTGCTAATGCATTGCTATGTCCTATGTGGTTTTCTTGTCCAAATGTTAATTTATTTTGGAAAATAATCATTGAAATAGAATTCTGCAAATAACTTTGTTTCAATAGGTTAATACTGAAATCATATGTAATCACATTAAAGTTATTACAACCGCAAAGAAAACTTAGTTCTGCTTTTTACGGTAGTTTACAAAGGATAATATGAATGCATTGCAGCTGAAAAATACAAAAGAATGAAACATGTGGATACCAATTTACCCCTCACCACATCTGTAAAATTCAAACTGGGTATTATGTCATATTTTAAGGAATCCCTTACCGTTTAATCCCACGGAACATAGTTGTATTAAAATCAAATAAAAATATGGACTAAAAGAAAAAGTTTCTGTTCAAAATAAGAATCGACAGCAAAGTTTTCCCTATGTCCTCTGCCTTTCTCTGGGCTCAGTGCATGTTTGAGGAAGTATTTTGTGAAGTAAATGATTATAGTCCATTTTCACTAAACTTTGATTTGATTAAATAGGTAATTTATTTGTTAATGCTATTTACCATCACAGTTAACATGGCTGGTGTATTTGTTGGATGGTTGTTCTTTTAAAAATTAAAATAAATGTTTACCATAGTGCCTGTCCTCCCCTCTAACCCCCCCCCCCCCCCCCCCCCACACACACACACAATAAGATTATTGCAATGGTAGGAAATAACCCACAGAATTTTTTTTCATTGGAGTAGGCTCATCTAAAGTTTAAGAAGTCACAGCAGTACATTGAGGACAGCCTTTCAGAAACTAACAAACCAGTCGGGCACAACAGACCTGCAACTAATCCAAAGTGAATTTTTAGATGTCTGACATGTTTAATCACAAATATAATTCCCCGAATTTACCATTCCGAGTGGAAAGAAGGGTTCATTTAAAAGAAAGTTAAGGATAAGAATATCCCCTGTTATTTTCTTTCGCTGACATGTTTGCCTCCTTCCACCTTGGCTTTTCTGATAGTTCTCAGCTAGTATATTCTTTTGAAAATCCCTTTAGAGTTTGGCGCAACCTCATCCGCTGTGTGGTTCGAGGTTTGTGCACGAAACTTTGATTCTATATGTAACTTCTGAAACGCCGAGATCTTATTACGGGTATTGGATATCTACAATCTGTACTCACCTGCTCCTAGTCGTTCATTCACCTGTCCGTGAAGTGTGCACGATGAACCATTGCCGATCCGCAGCCCCGAGGGCTTTTTGTGTTTTCTTGATTTTCTGTCAGACTAAAATCTGATTAAGTTATTTGATAACGGCTGGGTGATTTGCCTCTTCTGACAAGTTTATAATCGGCTACAGTAAAACACAAATAAATTCACTGGCACTACTAAGACACTGTTTTACTTTCATAAAAACTAGTGGAATATAAAATGAATTTTAAAAATCCGTGTGGTCTGGTATATTCAAAGGGTTTTTTGTCTTCATTCTGTATCCAAGGGAGAAACGATACCTCAGATGTTTAATAAGCAAGATATCATAGAACATCTTAACTATATACAGTTGCTGTGTTGTATACGTTGATATATACTGAATATACTTAGACAGAAACCATTTGATTCTATCAACCTGAATTTAGAATATGTAAACAATTGATGTAAATAAATGTCACTACTAAAGTTAGCGGAACAATTGCTAAGCACGGAGCAGCCGATTTCGACTCCTTGCTTCTATTTCCTTCTTAACCACTGACCTTGACCAAGTCATTTAACCTCTTGTAAGCTAACATAAATGGTAAGATCTTGGGGGCAGTGGCATAGCGATTATACGAATTACCTTCCACAGAGTTCTTTCTATACACCTGTAGAGCTGTCTAATACTTCTTAGGAATCTACCAATTGCAAAAGCCCGATTTAAAAAAATAAAATTAAAAAATAAACTACTTATTTCTTTGACACAAGGGGGCAAAAACATGCACAGATTCTCCTCATTCTGGAGCACTACATCGAGCTCGGAACGGAAGAGCCGCCCTGTGGTTCAGGCCAGGCTAGTGCGCCCTCTATGGTTCTCCTTGGGCTTTTAACGTTGCTCCCAATAAACTATACAGAAAAAAAATTAAAACCAGATGTTATTATCTAAACAAATTTTACAATGAGCTGACTGTGTATACATTATCACCTTCCATCCCTTGATGATTCATATCACACGCACAGAACACAACAACGGGTTGACAGAATCGATACCTGGGGAAGAAAGGAATCCATCTTTGGTCAGAGCATGTATTTTTAAATAAGCGTAGTACTGAGACTGAAGATCTTACTTTGCAAATTATCACGTTCACATAAACAGCTCGGCTTGAATTTTAATCTATTCCTGACACTAATCCATTAAGGAGTACAGCGAGTACCTGTCTCTAAGGGAAGCAGCCGAGTCGGAACTGGGCTTCCAAGAGAAGGCCAACCTCTTGGAAATAGACTTCAGGTTTTGCGATATGGAAAAAATGAAAGCTTGTTTTATGTATTTGAATTTGAATCACAAAAAGGGGAAGCAAATATTTTTAAATGTCTGACACTTAAGAATGCTAGTGTAAAATGGCTTTATTTCTGATTCGTATAATAAGGATTCTACTTCAGAATGCATCGAGTCCAGTTTCCATAATTCTCTCAATGTAGCATCAAAGCAAACTATGACGAAAGAAAGCAATTGAGACTTTCTATCGGGAGCAGATTGATAGCCGGAACCTGAAAATATGATCGATAAATAAACAGAAAGAGAGAGAGAGAGATTAAAACATGTGCAAAGGTATAATCCCTGACTAGAAAACTACATCTAATCGACTGTAATAAAATTTTCAAAACGGACCCCATACGCTGTTTTCCAGACGTGACAGATACCATTTAACAGACTTTCAAAAGTTACAGTCCTATAGAATGTATAAGATTCATTTACCTAGGAATGAGGCACAGTCTGCTGGGATAACCTGTGCAGGGTGATATACAGAACACTTGGAAACTGATGCGTTTTCTGTTCGTGGAACTTACCGACACTTTGAGGCGCAGGTGGCGTTTCAAAACTGCAGGCGGCCTTTTAAGCAGGTGAATAAAAGATTTCTCTTTCTCCGACTCTGGAAGCATTCGGGTGGTTCTGTAAGAATAATCAAACCCGCATGGTAAATTAAGAGGGCGCTCTGAAAAAGTGGTCTCTCCGTTTGCACATTTCTCTAAACATGTTAGGCTAAGCCTCCCCATAGCTGTCACGGCATAGTTTCTACGTTTATAATATTGTAAGTGTATCTTCAACAAGTATTGGAAAGACGTGAGTTATAATACTGCATAAATAAATAAATATTTGAGGTTTTTTCATGAGGCAATGGCATCGAGAAGAGGTCTATTTGTTCGGAAACAGGTAGTGAGAGTCCACTGTATGCAGAATGATCCCTAGATAATTTGATAGCAAAGGACACTTTTCAATCCGTAACAACTAGGGATCTTGTATGGGCCAAAACAGTATCGGGGCTGCAATGAGCGCCTGTAAAATGGCTTCACCATTAATTTCAGTGACAACAACCTGACCCATTAAAGCTTTCCTATCTGGCAGGAACAATTGGAGGCTCAACTAAGGAATAAATTGAGTTATTGATCCGTTTTAATACGAGATTCCAAGGGTTGTGTTTAGATTGGAAGGAATCGGATTAGTCGCCTTTGATGTCCCGAGTGCTGCTCGTTCCGAGGCGGCGCTCAATTACCTGCTATTGTGACGTGGGTCGAGCCGAGTTTAAAACATCTCGAAATCGCTGGAGGAAATGCCTTCGAGAAATACCTAATTCACAGATCACGTTTAAAATTACTCCAAATAATAAATCAGCCTTAATATAATCTTTGGAATGGAATTAGACTAAAAATAAGCCAACAGCTGTTAGGCCTTCCTTCTCTTCCCACTCAAAGAAGAAGAAAAAAAAAAAAACCTTCTTAAAAGCTTAATGTAACAAGTGTATAGGGCTATAGGGGTCAGTGCATGAAAATGCGCCCAGGTGTAGAGGAGGGAAATTGGCAGGTGGAATCTGGCAAAGGGAGCGCTTCAGGACTGACCAACTCCATAATCTACAGGTACTTGATATCCAATAGAGTTTACATCTGAAAAAGCGGGCCGTGGTCATTTAAGCTCAGCATTAAAACGTACCCTAAAAAAGTGCATTTCTGTTTTAATTCCCCATCCAGAACGGATCAGCTGATATTTTCTTTGTATCTCCTTTTCTTACTTAGAGTTCCGTGTCCTCTATTGAGCTTTAATTCTCTCCCCCTATCCCGTGCATAACTTTTCTGAGTTTGCCAAATACTTGTAAATATTCAATGTTCAATATGTATTTATTTATTTACGGCTTTAAATTAATGAATGTCTGCATTATATAACTTGACACGTCCCAGTCAATAAATCAAATATTATTTTAGAGTAGCTCTGTCCATTAAGATAAAGTTAAAAATGAATTAACACTACATGCAAATTATAAACCTTCTCGCATAAACTGCGCAAGGTCTACATGCTTAGCATTGCAAACGCCTCCAAGAATCAGTACCCTGAATCATAACATTTGTTTAAAAAATGTAAAATCAAAGTGGTGCTGGATATTGTGCTTTTGAACTTCTGGGACCATATTCTGCCATTTCCTCTCTCATGACTCTGCTGAGCCTTTTCAAGGTTTCGAAACTTTCAGTATTGAAATACCAGTAAATCGGCAGACAGTGATTAAGCTGCAACTGCACATCTGAACTTTAAGGCTCAGAAAACTCAAAGAAAGGGTCAGAAACGTACTGCCAAAGTGACAGGCTTAGGCGAGCAGGCGACAGTGATCGGCACCTGTGATCTCGCCTTGCTGCTTCCCGGAGCCGCGTGCGCTGTGCTGGTCCCTTAGACTGGGGCATGCCTTAGGGCTGTGCCGTCGGACAGATCGCTGTCATGCAATGTGGCAGCCCAGTGTATACAGTTCCATACTGTACCGGACAGGCAGGAAATGATGGGGCATTCGGAACCAGATCGCCCCAAGCCTTGCAGAGCCGCGCCGTGAAGATCCTGCCCCCCACAAGGAGCGGATGCGTGTGTCGAGGCGGATGGAAACTCCGTTTGCAGGCAGCGGACTTTTCCCATACTGTACATCAGCTGCTGGAAGCCAGAAAGACAAAACCCAATCATTTGGGTTCTGTCTCTCTAAATAAGACCCAAAAAAAGAGAGATTAACTGCACTGAAAAAAGAACGGGCTCGGCATTGTGAATCAACGCCTCGGTCGCACAATGGAAGGTGCAAGTTTATTTTACATAATGTACCTTTACCATCATTTACATGTTAAAGCCTTCTGTGATTCAAAATGTTAAAAAAAATCATTTGCAGTAGAATCACAATTTTCCTCTTTCCTCCTTTTGTTTGAAGCGCTGTTGTTCTACCCAGCGGTGTGAATGGGGTTTTGTAGAAGGGGACAGATAAAAATGGGCACCCTCATATTGTTTGACAGAATGATCTGAAATGATAAAGTGGCTTCTCCAAAGGGGGGTAAAATGGTGAATTCCTAAAACTAGCCCTGAGATCTAGTCTGCCGTAGCCTAAAGGGTTGTACGAGCTAAACCATTGAAAATCACATCCAATACGCTTCTTTTAATAAAAAGTCATTTTTTACTCTGATATGACTTAGGACCTTTCTCATCGCCGATGAAAAGAACAATTTTCGAGAGAAAGGCTCGTTTTGATTAAATCTGACATGCTGATAACTCCATGCTAATGTGAAATAATTAACATAATAGCCATAATTAAAAGCACGCTAACAATGCCATAAATTTATCACCCAATTTTACTAGCTTTCTACCCCTAACTGCTCTCTCACCGTTAATTAAACGTGTTGCCTTTTGCAGAATGGATGTTTGTACATTTTCTGTACAAATAAATCCGAACTGTTTTTTGAAGCATGACCAAATTCCAGCTTGGGTATGTAGGAATCATCGGTAATGAACCGCTTTAAAAAGTTCAAACGCAAAAGAACTTTCAAATATTATTATAGCTTGAAAATTCATCTATGGTCGAACTTTTAAATAGGGTTCGTTGCCGATGAATCTCGGGCCTTGGTCACGTTTCAAGAACAGTTTGTCATGTATTTGCACAGGAAATGTATAAAAATAGATCTCGAAATGTTTTTAAACACAAGAAAAATCCAAAATCTCCCAGCTTCTGTTTGCAAACCAGCTCATTGAAAATAAAAATGTGTTTTTATTTTAGGAAACACAAGCTCGAACCTCAATAGTAGCTTGCAACAACCGTCTAAAAACCCTCTTTTCTATTTGGGAGATTTTTTTTTTTAATAATGAACATAGTGGGGCAGAAGACGTGGTACTCATTAACCGAGTGCAAAGTAAATTAACTGTAACGATTAACATATTGCTGCTTGTATATTATTCCCGATATTACAAACTAAAATCATTTGTTTGGCCAAATACAAATTTACAATCCCGCTCGCAATTAAAAGAAAGTAAAATGTCTGTCTACCACGGGTCAGGTCACCAATTTATATAACTCATTAGTGAAAGTAATGGGCTTAAAGAGGACACCTTTGATTTCTTATTCCTTGAAAACGATTACAAGAGTATTATGTAGCCGAATGCACCCCCCCCCCCCTTCAAAGAGATACCATCTGACATTCCTTGTATTCTTATGTATCCCTCCCCAACACACACACACCCATACAGCCATCGCAACTCATTAATGAACAGGTATGCCAAAAATAATAATCCCATCTAGTAGTTACTATACAGTTCTCTTCTAAAATCTGTGAAGTTTTACCTGTACTTACATTTTATTTGCTGCCGCTTGTATCTCTATTTCCTTCCATATCGATTTTAACTGTTCTATACCCAGGTTTCCTTTCCCCTGAGTTCCTCTACTGTCGTACTACACTTCACTGCTCTATTTTGCTTCATAACCTCTCCAGATTTCTTCAAATATTTGTATTGGGATTTTTTTTCCAGCCTACTACTGTAACAATATAATTCTTTAAACTTCAGTGGAATAGGTAGCAGGGTGCCCACCCCCTTATCAATCAGACTCAGTCAGATATCCTTATTACTATAAAAGGATTTTTTTTTCCTCGCTAAGCCGTGCACTAGTGATTGAAGACTTGTGGGTTTTAATAGCAAACTGCAATTAGGCTTAAAACAGGATTTACTTTAACACCCAAATCCTGTCAGATGCAAAGCAACACTGTTCCCAAACAGTTCTAGCATTCACATTTAATGCAGCCTCTTTTACAAACATTTCGACACCTCTTAATCGTTAAATACTACAGGGAATTTCCTGCAAACAAATTTTGCTTCCCCCTCCCTCTTTCCAACAATAATTTCAACGCTCAAGTGGAGAGTCCTGCTTCTTGCACAGGATCTGTGCCCGGGACTCTACAGAAGCAGCATCTCATTGACAATAATGTTGCACTGTGCTTATGAAACTAATACATTAAACACCACTACTGTTTTCCTTGGAAAGGTAAGTTGCCTCTGAAAGGGTTCGGATCCCTTTTTGGATGTAAAAGTTTCTAGAGATGCAAGTTATTGTGCTGAGACGATACACTGACTGCACGAGATATTAGGAGAATAAATCTCTGATCGAGGGGAAACACTTCTTTCCACCGTCATCAGTGGTATGAATCAATTCATTTGAAAAGCGCAACGAATGAAACTGTGAATTCTAGATGCTTACGTTCCCCCCCGCTTTTGGATCTAGGATTTCAAAGCCAATTTCGGACAAATAGAGCAAAAAAAAAAAGCCAGTTTGCCCTCCCCACGGGTAAATCAGTTGGAGTCGATTTTGCTACAAAATAGCTGTTTGGTCCAGATGGCAAAACATAAATTAGGATCGTTGGGTGGAAATTCAATAACTGCACAAGACCAGGCTCAAGTCGGCAGGAAGCAAATAGACATATCCGGGAAAAAATAAAAATTGGGGTTAGACAGAAGCCGAAACAAATTCACTGGCCCCCATTTTATTTTTATTCTATTTTCATGAAAATCATTAGCAAAAGGCAATGATCTTAATTCTGAAGTTCTTTTGTAATACTCACTTTTCTTATTTTGGGGGACAAAATGCGACTATTGTTCCATATAGCAGCTTTTCGATCTAATTTTGATTTATGCATTTTAAGAATTTATCAGCCCACGACTTGTACTGACCATACATAATTATATCCTAGTTTCGCTCCTTACTTTACGTTTTCTTCAAGGAGAAAATATATCCGTATAAACAAAGCCAAACTGGGAAAATCCATTGATTTCTATTTGAAAATCTAGCTGCACTTCCATCCTCTCTTTTTAATACCGATTAGCACGCCTTTCACATAATATCTTTATAATGAACTCTACAGAATATGGGACGAATACAAGCCCGACTCTCTCCCTTTCCTATAAATCCATTCTTTATTCAATGGCTTATCAATGTTTGTCTCTTACATACTGCCCACCGTTAGAAGACCCCACAAGCCCCTTCCTTCATTAACAGAGCAATCCACAGCGGCGGCAGGCGTCCACTTCCCACAGGCTAGAACCGAGGATTTTTTGTTTGAACGGAATAAACCTTGTCAGGGTTAACAGGGTGTTCAAAGCCCTCATCGTAAAGTCATTCACACGCTTTCGTCGGGTGTTAATAGAGAGATGGAAAACAGAATTGATTCCTTTGTCAATTATAGATATTTTCGTCCATGCAGGAGAGAAAATGCAAACCAGATCAATCGGAATAGAAGTCCAGTTTAGCGGATTTTAATGCTGATACTATAAAAGCATTTACAGAAGAGGCATTATTAACAAGAAGTCGTCGGTCTTCACTGGAATTAAACATTAACGCTTCTTTATATCTCCAGTCTGAATATTTGTTTTTTCCCCTTAAGGCCACATACACCCATGAAAACAAAGATCACACAAATAATTACTGAGCCAACCTCCGTTTCCGACTCTGGCTTCCCAGATGTTAGTGTCTTTTTATTTGAACAGGTCCCTGGGCGCAAAAGAAACGCAGAATGTGTTTTTTAGCTTCTTTCTGGTGGTAGCTCGCTGCATCCTCGGGACATGGTTTACCTTGGTGTCGGTGAATAGAGGGCTCACATTCAGCCACACTCTCTCATTTCCTACTTTTTCATATGCTAACGCTTGCGATGATTAAGTCGTTAGCACCTCTGCAAAACCAGTTAAGGCTTCTTTATTTATAGTTCCCCTTTGTTATCTTACGTCTTTTATTTCTCTCAGCAGCAATCTAATAGATTAATCAATAGCCATTTTCTGATCTTCAGTTCCCAGCTGATGCTGTGGAAAAAAATACAGCAAAGTGATTTCATTGTCAAAGGTACTGATCGCCCATATTCTTTTTTTGTTTTTAATGAAAATATGCTGAATCCGTTTAATTTACATTAGGTGTTTTGGTGAAGCGAGAACATGGCCCAGATACAATTGAGTTTTTTATTGGAGCAGGCTGAGGGGTTTCCCCCCCCCAGTAATTTCTTTATTAGATGCCTTTAAATTGCAGCTTTGCCTTCCTGGGCTGGGATACCTTTTGCCTACATGCGCGATGACAGCACCGCGATTCTATCAAAAGCAGGAGTCGAAGTGTACTAAGAGGAAGCGCTCGTACTATGTGGAGCCTTAAACAAAAGGCAGGCTAACGGTTTCGGACCGATGGTCCTGTTTGCTTGCCAGTCCCTAGCCTGCGTGAAGCGGGGCTGCGGGCTGACATGATGCTTGCGCGCGGTGGTAAGTAGCGCTACTCTCGTCTCTTTGTTGACAATTTGGTGAAACAACTTGAGTTTTGCTTGGCTTAACAGTGGAGGGCCTGACGTCACGCGGTCACGTGCCCCGCCGGCCAGTATATCTTTAAGTGGAAAGTAATCTATCAGGCAGTCTTTAGAAAGGGGACTTTAAAAGTGGCGAGTGAGTTCCTGCACACCTCAAACTCTGGACAAACTACAAATAAAGCTGAGGCAAAGTAGGAAAGCTCCCGCGCCCCCCAAAAACCGCCCCCCCCCCCAAAAGCAACCACCCCAAAAGCAGAGCCCAGAAAAAAGGCAAAGCTGCAAGGCTGGCTCGGGAATCGCGCGCAGCAGCAACCCGCGGAGTCCGCTCCTGAAAGCCGCGCTCTCTACGCCTTGCCCGGCTGCCATGACCCTGTCCGGCGGCGGCGGCGACCTGTCCGGCCCGGCCGTGCTGGCGGAGGACGTGGACATCGACGTGGTGGGCGAAGGCGACGAGGCGGCGCCGAAGGACGGAGGCGGCGGAGGGCGCGAGAGCCCCGGCGGCGGCCGGCGCGAGCCCCCGGGTGAGGACGAGGACGAGGAGGAGAAGAGCGCGCCGCCGCCGCCGGCGGAGGAGGAGGGGGAGGGGCCCCGGAGCCCCGCGCAGAGCAAGCCCAAGAGCAGCCTGGTGAAGCCGCCCTACTCGTACATCGCGCTCATCACCATGGCCATCCTGCAGAGCCCGCAGAAGAAGCTGACGCTGAGCGGCATCTGCGAGTTCATCAGCGGCCGCTTCCCCTACTACCGCGAGAAGTTCCCCGCCTGGCAGAACTCCATCCGCCACAACCTGTCGCTCAACGACTGCTTCGTCAAGATCCCCCGCGAGCCGGGCAACCCGGGCAAGGGCAACTACTGGACGCTGGACCCGCAGTCCGAGGACATGTTCGACAACGGCAGCTTCCTGCGCCGGAGGAAGCGCTTCAAGCGCCACCAGCAGGACGCGCTGCGCGACCAGACCGCGCTCATGATGCACAGCTTCGGCGCCTACAGCCTGGCCGCGCCCTACGGACGTCCGTACGGGCTGCACCCGGGCGCCTACCCGCACCCGGCGGCGCTGCAGTACCCCTACATGCCGCCGGTGGGGCCCATGCTGCCCCCGGCCGTGCCGCTGCTGCCTTCCAGCGAGCTCAACCGCAAAGCCTTCAACGCGCAGCTCGGCCCCAGCCTGCAGCTGCAGCTCAACAGCCTCGGCGCCGCGTCCGTCATCAAGTCGGAGCCCAGCAGCAGACCGTCGTTCAGCATCGAGAACATTATCGGGGTGGCGGCCACCAGCTCCGGGGCGGCGCAGACCTTCCTGCGGCCCCCGGTCACCGTGCAGTCGGCGCTGGTCAGCCACCAGCCGCTGGCGCTCAGCAGGGGCACGGCCGCCCTCGCCCCCATTCTCAGCATGCCCACCAACCTCATCTCTGGACAGTTCCTGCAATCGGCCTCGGCGGCGGCGGCGATGGCCAAGTGGCCGGCTCAGTGACTTCGCTTGGCTTGCTTTCGTTTGTGCTTTTTGCTCTTTTTTTGAAAAGCGAGGGGCTATGAACTTGCTAGATGAGCCTCCCCGGTCTCCGAGCACCCTGGACGCTAAATCCAAAATGTAAAAATAATAATAATGATAAATAAAAAAAATTAAAAAATGGAATGCTTTCTGGACAGGTAAAATATTTGTACATATTTGTATACAAATTATTGGCTTTACTTTTGGGGGGTTTTATTTTTTTAAGAGAAGTAGATTTAGAGCACTGAACTTTCACTTTTCCGAAGGTTCGCTCTCAAAAAGTTTATCAGAAGTATATAAATAACGGGAAATTTTAAATATAAAATTTAAAAAAGAGAAAAACAGTCATTCTATTATAGAACTCTGTTTATAAATGAATATATGTATTCTAAATGTTATCCCATTGTGTTGTACACAATTTTGTAAATAAATTTTTTAAATGGTATTACTTGTGTTTTATTTAGTAACTTTCTACCTAGCTGTTTTAGTAATTGACATTTTTTCGTGTGTAATTCATACTGCAAAAGTACATTTCTTTGAAACAAAGTCGTTAATATACATGCTTGCTAACTTACCCTTCAGTTCAGGTAAGTCTTGAAAATATCCCAATAAAATCTACTTGCTTGAAAAGCCACATTTTATTTTGCTAGCACTATTTAAGATAAATATAGTTAAAACAGAAGATCAGGGCGGATATTTTTATTTCAATTTCTCTAATTGTCTTTGTTGCATGGTGAGAATCGAAATATTTTAATTACGTAAGGTTTCTGCCACACCACAATGAAATGATCCGTTGGAGATCAAACAACTGAATAATTAAAGATCAGCACCTATAATCTGAATATATTTCTCATTGCTAAAATGTCACTGCCTTCAAAATACTGTTTTAAAATTGCACACGACAAACTATACAGCTACGTTTAATTTTATAAATATTAAAATGTTTGTTTTAACGCTGTATTTCAATTAAATCATAATTATTTTAAATAATTATGACCAACACAAAATGGTATTAAAGAAATCAAATAGCATTACCAGCAATTTTCTATATTGAAAGGTGGCCAAACACTGCATATTAATATGAAACAAAAAATAACAATTAATTTAAAGCATGTCATGGAACTTATTAATGATTTTTAACATACCATATTTTTGTAATTTATTATCTTAAATTAGCCATTTTTTTTAAACTGTTGATACTGCTGATTTGGGTCAAATTACAGATGGCACCAAGCAAAGGAAGGACGTGTTGCGAAATGGAAAGGCATTTTATTTATTTATAATCTAAGTTGTATAAAATACACTGACGGGTATATTTTTTACATTAGCTGTTATGTTTGTGCTTATTGAATCCTTTCTCAACATATGTATCATTTTTTAACCATAGAATCAATTAAGTGATAGCATTGGATGTTAATAAAAACTGTCTGTAAAGAAAATCTCAATTTGTCTGTAAAAATCCATTATAATGGTGATTAATGGAATTTCACAGCACAAGAGTATAACTTCATTACTGACTTATTTCCAGCGCTACTGTTCAATAGATAATATTTGCTTTGGTTCACTCCACTGTTTCTCAGGTTAACAGTAAATGTTATCGTCTGCTAAGCAAACATTTATACTTCTGTATAAATATACGAAAATAAAACCAGCTGCCTGATGGCTTGGACTCTCTAAATAAGAGCGTAATAATCATCTGACTTTAGAACGCACAACAGTCACCTTAACCGAGCGTATTATGTGTCACAGGATCTCAAATCAGCTCCTTACATGGAAACCCTCTAATCTCTTTTTACAGGGAAAACTAAACTGATCTAAATCTATTTGGGTGTTCGGGCTATTAAAGTAACAAGTTGTTTCACAGTTGTGTCTGGCTAATCGGTTTTACACAAACAGCAAATGGTACATGATTTGTGCAAGTCAGAGGTTATTTCTATATTTAGCCGATACCCCTGGGAAAAGGGAAAGGAGTCTTCTTGGATTCACTTTTAGGCTCACGAAGCTGCTGATCCAGAGCTTCTAGATGACATTGGATAACAGGGGCTCATTCCAGCCCTGATCCTTTGTTACTTATAAAATTACCTCCTCATACTTCCACGCATAGTATTAATGCCTCTGGCTCCCGGCCCGAGCTGCGTTCTCCAGGCTGGGCTGGTTGAAGGCCGCTGGCAGAAGAGACAGCCCGAATATTTAGACTATCTTGAGATAAGAATACAAAGGGGCATATTCTGCTAACTTCTAATACGTATCTAGTGAAATACCGACAATAGGAAAAATGCTACCCTGTAGATGAACTTCAAGAAGGTCATTTGTGAAAAATCTTTTGCCGAGTCTACCCCGACTCCCTTTTCTCTGTACTCCTATGTGTATAAAATATTATATAGAAATACAGTCTAACAGCTGAAACAAATAAACCTACTTTATCCTATACAGTGTAACACAATTGCAATCATTTCTAAAATAATATTTTGACGGTGTCAAGCAAATTTGTTTTAAAGCGTTGCCTTTATCGTATTCTCTTGGAATAAGGTCAAGGCAACCGATTTTAGTTATATCGATTTAAAAACTGAGTTTGGGAGATGCGCGTTTTTATTTATGTGTTTGACTAGCTTATGTTTTCTGACCGCTCGCCTTTGATTACGAATTTATATATCCGCGTTTTCTCAGTCCTACTTTATCGCATAAGTGGTGACTTAAACGTTTATTCAAAACGAAAGTTGGCTGAACTGTAGGATTGAAAATATGTTTTAGGGGCCTGGTCTTGTAAATACAAACGAATTGATGGAGTCCGTTGAAATAAGAAGCAGGTGGAGCATTGACTCGAAGGCACACTGCTTTTTGGAGACTTTACTTTTGAGGCTTTTCACTGGCCAGAGAACGGGCACAAGCTTGTAATTTATAACTATAAGCTGTAGAGGGCGTCAAGCGTATAATGAATTTTGGAATACCAGCTAGTGTCGGTACTCATTAAACCAGAATCTTTCGTTCATTCGTTTTTTTTCTTTTTAGTTCGTTTTTAAATTGCATCGTGGCAACTATTAGGAGAGATTTTGTCTTGTTCTGTTTTACAGAACCGCGGAGAAGTAATGGCAAATTGATCGATCTAACAGCGACAAGAGTGATTTTTTTTTTTTTGAAATGTAGGTTAGGGATGCGATTTTGATTTCCGTGTAGAGATATTAGACAACCTATAACAAGTGAACTATGTTTACTTATTCTCCCAATTAATTGAAGGAAGAGCCTTTTGGATACGTCGTATTTAACGGAGGACTCGCGCACATCAAGGTCAGAAGTACCTAAGCATTGTCCCATTGACATAAAATGGGGGGGAAACCCTTCAATATACCTGGCCCTGTTAATCTTATCCGGATCTTTTGTTATGCCTGTTTTATGACAAGCAAAAATTGAAACAAGTTTTACGAAAAAAAAATAGCACCCCAGACAAGCTAATACTTTTGAACTGAAATATATAGCACATTAAAAAAAAGACGCAGAAGCAACAATAAGATAGGCAGACTCGTCAGTGTACGGAGTAACGGTGGAAATTGGAGAAATGCCTCTAACCAGTCGGTTTTGATCATTTCGTTTCGGCGGGGTAACTTTCCCTCTTAGAGAAGCCTCCCACATGGTCTGTTGCAAGGAAGTCCGTACATAGTTCTCTACGGAGCCTCTGCAGAGAGAGAAAGCTAGCCCACGTCGGAGCAAAACCGCCGAGTTTATCTGCGCAGCCCAACGTTTATTTTCTGTTTTCCTCTGTGCTTTAATAAACTATCTGACACATATGGGAAAAACCTGACACTGCTGGTGACAGATGCCTATTAGTATAAGGCATAGCATACCGGCCTCTGGGGTGTATTAAAAGTAACCAGATCCTAAACATTGGTAAAATGACCAGCCACTGGTCTCAGACAGTTGGTCTATTACTACCCAGAGCCAACTTTCTGCTGTTGTTTTTAGGGGATTTTTTTTTGTGTTAATTTACTTAATTGGGAAAATATCCTTCAGTAGCTCGAAGGTTACATACAATACAGAGAAGGCATCTGCCATTTAAATCCATATCGTGAGATACCAAATTGGGAATGAATAATATTAACCGTATCGCCTTTTTTAAGGGCGATAGTTAAAATGAAGACTGTTTCTTGCACTAAGGTAAAGCCCCTTCCAAATCCACTTTTGCACCCTATTCATTTTATTTACTGATCATTTAAATTAATAGTATTTGTTTCCTTAATATGTAACCTGCGTCCGGTCCAACTGTTTGATTTAAGATTCTCGATAAGACTTTTTTCAAAGATGTTTCTTGTTCCTAACGATCATTGGTATTCGACATTGACTCTGAATCCCTCCCTCACAGCTTGGTGTTGCGTTTATCGATTCATATATTTCCCATGCAAAGTGCACCTTCAGGAATGTGTTCAAAAATTGTTTAAAGAGTAATCAAAGCCGGAAGTTAATGAGCTGCAGGTTGCCGCCCAGAGAGCCATCGCACAAAGACAAGGACGGATTATTATTGTCTAAATAGTGTCCAGCTTGGACCCTGCCTAGCGTGAATCCCTGTCCTGTCTCAGTCAAAAGCCCTTTCTCTCTCCCCACACCCAAGGATGGCATAAATAGCCCGCCCAATCTCTGGCCAAAATCTGACAGCAGGTGCTTCGTTAGTTACTCTAACCCCAGGATAAAAAAAAAGTTACAAAGCAAGCAAAATGCCGCCAGAACAAAGAGAAATATCGCCCCCATTACTAAATCGTCTTATTAAAGGCGCAGTGTGAGCAGCTTTTCGATCCAAGCTGGTGTTTCTTAGTTTATCCGAAACGCTTTGGGGTTATATTACGCCAAAACGCTTAACGTTTCGTTTTAATTATGCTAAAAAATAATAATAAAAAAACAACTCGTAGAAAGTTGCAGCAGGATTCGCCTGGGTTAGCCATTTGATGTATAGGGACAGGCTTCTTCAAGTCATTTTATTCTACAGTAGCTCTAATTTTAATAAGGTCATTTATTTTTTATAAGCTATATTTTTTCCGTGACTACTAGCTATGAGCAGTGTTGCTCGTTAGATTTAAATAGATTTTCCCCCAAAAGATAAATTGGAACAAGGTTACAGTTTTTGTCCTAAAGATGAATTGAGATTTCACATCCAGCCACCACCTCCAGCACCAATTTCAAGAAAGCCTGTTTCCAGAATCGTGCTTGCTTGTCTTCCAAGGGAGGGGGTGGGGGCGCCTTAGAAAGAGAAAAACGTGAACCGGGGATGTTCTAGGATTCCCGATCCAGGGCAGTCTGAGCCATTCCAGCTTTTACTGCAGCCTTATTTGGAATTCATTTCATTAATAAATTTCAAGAAAGCTTGGAACTCGAACAGGTGAGGAGACATAGGACACACACGTGCATGGAAGAAGCGCGATCTTTGCCAGATATGTTCATAGTAAAACGTTAGATCACTCCGGTGAGTTATTTACGAACTCTATCCCCAAGGTAACTGAGTATAGCCCTACTGAGCCATGCGGCGGCGCCAGGCACTACATTTATTAGGGACCGATGAGTAAATGTTTTTTGGGGGATTTTTTGTTCCTATTTTGTGTCTGTGGGGAAAACAAAAAGCTACGGGTACATTTCTGTTCCAGAGGTCTGAATGATCGCTCTGCAGTTTCGTTTTATTTGGTAAACGAAACTGCAGAGATCATTCGGACCTCCGGAACTGAAGTGTGCCCGTAGCTTTCTGTTTCGTTACAAGACCAGAAACGTATCAGCCACCCCTTGTAGTGTGATCAGTGATATGCTGAGGTGCTCACTTACAACTGTTAAATGCAGGGGCAGTTAAGATTTATTTAAAAAATAGTGTTGATTCCCTTTGCTCACTTCTGCAAAAGGTGGGGTAAACTTTGCAGTAAAATATTTTTAAGTGTTTTAAAGTGCCTTAGTTTTGAAAACAATTTTTCAAAGTTTGAGGTAGTCTTTTATCATTTCAGAAATTCAGACACTTCTGGGTAAAACCTTACCCTCACAGGAATCTCCAGTCTGTAGGACAAAGGCTCAGGGCCCACCCAGCCATTAGGCAAGACTAGGCAGTTGCCTGGGGGGGCAGTCAAAGCAAAACAGTAGAGCCTGACAGTCACACAAAGCCAAAGAGCCATGCAAGGAGAATGGGCCACACATACAAAGCCAAGTTTACAATTACGATGCCCAATTCTGCTTTTTGGAAACAGTCTACAAAGAGGAGGCACAAATACTCGCAGGTACCACAGCAGCAAGCACAAAGCGAATATCAGAAAACACGTTTTATTAGAAATTTGATCGTATGGACATGTGGGAACAAAGGATAAACACTTACTCAGAAGAGATATCTCTTCTTTGTTCAAGGGAGTGGTTGAAAGATTAATAACATTAGATTCTAAAATTGGTCTTGATGGCTCTGAGAGATGGACCGATCCCTCCACATTTCAGTCCTGTCCATATTCCATTTCTTCCCCTCCCCCTTGGAGGATATTGAAAGCTGTTGTGCTCTGGTTTTGGAGTGTGACTTGTCTTCTGATTTCCCTCCCCCTTTTATTATTTTATAAGGTTTTTATTAGGTGTATGGTTCATGTCTTTTTATTGTTTTTATTTAATTTAATATTTCTTGTATACTGCCTTTCATGATATCAAGGTGGTTTACATAGAAACATAGGCTATGTGGTCTTTTTCTGTCATCATATTTCTATCTAGTCTGTCCTTCCATAACAACTACAACAGTCCCCTTTTTACCTTTAGAGATCCTCTGTGTTTACATTGAACAAACTGAAATTACATTGAACAGGGCATTATAATGTGGAGATAACTATTTTACAGGGAACATGGGCAATGGAGGGTTAAGTGGCTTGCCCAAGACCACAAGGAGCACCTGTGGGCACTGTTCCCTCTAAGCTGTGCGCGTGTGCGCACGCACACACCTCACCAAGTGAGCGCACATACTTTACAACAGAGCGCACAAAAAATACAGTTCTGATTCTGATAGAAAACAACACAGACATCCTTAAAATTGAAAAGTTGTTGTGTATTTATGGTTTTCACAAGTTCTACAATATTTTCTAGTGCAATCAATGTGGTGTACATACTGTATTCTGACATGTAGTCAAATTTTAAAGTATATAACTCAGAGTGTCGTTATGTGGCGCACAAAAATTTAACCTTCCTTCAAAAGCTGCACAGCTGATATTTTATGCGCACACAGCCTACAGAAAATTAGAGGGAACATTGCCTGTGGGACTAGAAATCCCAGTTCTTCTGGCACAAGGTTGCTGTCCTCTAGTGGGATTTGAACCCCTGACCTTCTGGCTAGAGGTAACTTGCCCCAACCACTAGGCCACTCCTCTCTTATTTCTATTGTAGAGGACTATAGTCCCTGAAGAAGGCCACGCTGAAACACCACCGTGTTGGGATTTGTTCTCCTTTTGATTGGTTGCCTTTGCATTGATCTGGTTTCTAATAAAGTTTGTTTTCTGATACTCACTTTGTGTCTGCTGCAATTCTGCTTTTTTACAGGATTGTTGCAGGAGGGGTGATGTTTTGATGATCATGATATTGAGTTGAATTATCAAAATCTCATATAGTAGAGTGTAAGGCTGAAGGTTCGTTCACCTATTTATTTAACAGGTTTTTTTTATACCACTTTATCATTTCAGTCAAAGCAGTTTACACTGCAACTTAAACTTGGTAATGTACATCAAACAGGCACATTGATAACTTAGATTTTTCTGAGGCGATGGAGGGTGAAGTGACTTGCCCAAGGCCACAGAGAGTGGTAGTGGAAATCAAACCCTAGTCTTTTGTTTTCCCAAGCCAGTGCTCTAAACTTTAGGCTACTCCTCCGCTCCAAGTCCCCTGCACTGGTCCTGCAAAGGCCAATACAGGAATTGTTAACGCTGACGTCCGGGCTCTTTCTCCGCAGTCTGGGTATTGATTGCATCACATATAATTCATTTTCCTGTACATGTAAATTGCTGAGGCAGTAGATTTCACTGCTCTCGAGTACCATGGAAGGTAAATTTATGAAAGATGCTTAAGTCAAAGTTCCACAAAGGCACCTATTTTATGCTTAATTTTATAAAGGTCTTATAGGCGCTGATTTGCCTTTATAACATAAGCAGACAGAACCAGTTCCAGAGGCATACGAATCCTCCTACATAAACATATACCTGCTTCAGAGTTGATATGCGTGTGTGTGTTTACTCTGTGTGTACATCCAGGCAGTGGTGTAGCAAGGATGGGGCGGTGGGTATGGTACACCCTGGGTGTCAGCCAGAAGGGGGTGCTGAAATTATGGGCCCACACAGCAGAGGCATGCATGGCAAACACACCTTATCTTCTTGGCTGGTTTGTTGCGCTGCCTCAGCCCCAGGCTCCTCAGCCCCAGGCTCAGCGACTGTTCCTTCCTGGCCAAAGTTTCACGATAGCAGCCGCACCACATGACTTCGGCCTGGAAGACAGCAGCTGCCGGGCCTGGAACAGAGGCAGTGTGTCAAGCCAGTGAAAAAGTAAAAGTCTGTTTGCAGTGCGTTCCTCCACCATGCGGGCCCAGCAGGGAGGGAGCATTGTTGCGGAGAAAGGGGGGGGCGACACCCGCTCCAGGTGCCACATAGCAATGGAATGTCACTGCATCCAGGGTTGGCCCTAGAGCTGGTTCAAAGTGTCGGTGCCCTAGGTAAACCTTAAACATTATACTCCCTCTGGCTGTCAGAATCTATTGTTTAGCTTTGAATGTCTTGCTCTTTGCTGCTCCCACCCCCCCACCCCGCCCCCCCGCCCCCAGAAGCTGCCACCCCAGATGACCACCTAGCTTGTGTAATGCTTTGGCCAGCCCCAGTTAGGAAAGTTTAATTTTCACATTGCTGATTCTGATGCTTGTGCAGCGCAGGAGACTTTAGTGGCAATAAATGATTGGATTGGTGCACAGGTGATTTAGGCTGCTACCCAGACCGGCTGTCATAGCCTGCATTTAGTGTTTTAGCATGATACTCGATTAGCTGAATGATATTTTAAGAACTCTATTATGTCACCTATACCCTGATCCAACCATTATCTGATATGCTTTGAATAGACTGGTTTTGAGAAAGATTGTTTTTATCAATGTCAGTTTTTGTGTTTGCATGAAACATATGCCTTTTGAGGTAGTTGCCTTTAAGCCATGCTGAGAAAGACCAAATCTCCTGATGATATGTCCATATTTTACCCGTTGCACGCTGAGCCCAGAACATCTTACTGCAAGCTAAAACAAAGCAATTTAGCTGCTCCAAAACAGGTGGCTTTGAATAAACCTCTGCAGCTTTTTCATATCATTAAATGACTTGTGGATTCATTTAAGATGTGACCAGAGATGGACATTTAGGGGTATGTTTACTAAACTGCGTTAGTGCAATTTGCGTTAGGAGCCGCGTTAGTGGAAGGAAAGCCAAAAAAGGACATGGGCGGGAAATCGTAACCGATAACGCGCAGTTGTGCGCGTTATTACGTGCCGCGCAGCAACAATCGCTACAGCGTGCGCCACTGCGCGCACGCCTAAGACAGCGCGCAGACACTCAAAGACAGAAACAGAGCTGTAGCACCATGGTTACTACACAGACTGATGGTACAAGAGTCATGGGTTCGATTCCCCAGTGTGCCTAATGAAGAAGGCTGGCTGAGGCGTCCTGTGTAACCCTTTGAAAGCCGACTATAATATTTTAGTCTGCAGGCGGGTTACAGTTTGCATATGTCAGGAAAATTGCACCCGTCTTATGCAATATGTTCCAATAGTGACGTTCTCTCTGACATGGTCATGTATTATATACCATTTGATAGGAATATTTAGGCGCTCCCTATAGGGCGAAGTGGAAGGCACACCGTATAGGGCGACTTGTAAGGCGCGCCCTATAGGGCACCGCATAAGGTGCGCCCTATAGGGTGCCTTTTGAGCTACCCTAAGGTGACAGTACCCTGAGGGTGGTTCTGCTGGCAGCACTAATATACAGTAAAAATAGACAATGCCTAAGACAGCCCTATCAATGAACCCCACTGTGGGTTGTGAACCTATGACCTCTGGCTCCATGGGCAGTGAAGTAACCAGTGGGCTAGAGCTGCTAATAAACAAATGGCTGGCTACAGGAGGACTGCACGGCACCACACCCACATTCTGCTGTGGTTACCAGGGAGATTACATACCACCACCCAACGCACCCTCTAGGGCTCAGGATGGGGGACAGGATCTCCCGCCCACAGATCCACTTTCAACCCCCTGCAATGGTGGCAGTAGAGGGGACCATCACCCTAGTCCTACTCGGGATCAAACACCCTACAGGGCAGGCAATAGCAGACAGACAGCAGGTCTGGAAATGCGCAGCTGCCCCCCACCATTATCTGACATTCTCCAGCAGCAAGCCTCCAGATGCTGCACCCTGCACGGTGTTCCAGCAAGACACATACTAGCTGCAGACAGTCCGCCAGCTAGTCCATAGTGCATGGTCCTGGAGGAGATGCATGTACCCAGAACGGGGATATCAGCATACACACCAAGCAGATAAGTCAGTGATTGGGCCCCAAAAGGAAACCCATATATATCACATAAGAGAAATACTATATAGCACTATGGGGGAACCTAGCCATGCCATGGTCACTGCTCAGTCAGGGTGAGAGTGACCTCCCAGCAGGACATGCTATGGCCACCCTGTCCGTGCAGGTGGTACCGGGCACTACAATATCCGGCCATTGCCCTATGCCCTGTGCAGATGCGGCCAGGCCAGGGCAGGCCATCCTATCCAGGCTATTCCCACGGTACCTTGCTCCTCATTATGCACATTGGCAGGCCAATACTGCCAACAGTGCTAGCAGTGTGGGCTGTGAAGGGTGTTTGCAGCCACCACACACTGGATAGACAGACACACACTCCCACACCTAGGCCAGCATTGTGCTACTATAGAGGTGTTTAGCAGCCCTGGCCACCACACCAGTCCTGGGCACAGTGCAGGCATGGATATGGTACGCAATACTGGTGGGGGTCACTCCCGAGGGTGGTAAACACTGTCAGAGACCAGACCTGAAGCACACACCACAGACATCAGAAAGGTTGCTATGATGCAGCTCACTCCGAACATTGTACTTAACCTAGGAATTGCTATCTGCCAGTATGCATAGCAACCTTTTGATATCTGTGTACCATATTCCCAGGTTTAGGGTGGCATTACTAAGGTATGCAAGTGCTAGTATTGGGAGATGCACGAAGAGCCCACAGTCCTGCCTCTCCAGAAGGCTGTGGATAATGGGGCCTGTGGGTGCGGGTGTGTCTGCCCCTGTTGGATGCTGCTTTACGGCAGAGGTTCCCAACTCCAGTCCTGCGGTGCCAAACACTGTTCGGGTTTTCATGCTGTCCCTCATGAATATGCATGAGATACATCTGCATACCATGGGGGTGGCGCATAGAAATGCAGCACAGGCATCTTTATCAGAGGCAGCATGGAACTGGAAAGGTGTTTGGCCCTCCAGGACTGCATTTGGGAGGCTCTGCTCTTGGTAATGTGCATGTTTATGGTGTCTGTGCTCTGTAGGGTAAAATGTTGGTGTGTTGGGCATGTTTACGTCATCTGCAAGAATGGTTCTGCCTGTATTAGCACGTTATAGTAGTGGGTAAAATATGAGGACTGGGTTGGCGGAAACCACAGCTGGGACTTGAACCTGTGACCTTCTGCTTCTGAATACAGTGGTTCTGTGCACTGCACCACCATGTTCTCACAGAGATGGTGCATTCCCTGGTGATATCATGACTGTTGGTCAGACAGGGCCTGTCTGTTGCAGTGCATGGCACCCACCTACACAGGGCTAGGCCACGGTCTGCTCCGGGCAGCTGCCACTGCCCCCTCCACCACCAGTATCCCTCAGTCACCATGCTGACATGCCCTTCTGCTGGTGGAGCTGGTGGTGTGCGGTCTCAGGCCATCCAGTGTGCAGGTAGGCAGCCGCCTATGGTGCGTGTTCTGGGGTAGGGGTGCCTGCATAGACGTCCACGCTCCCCCCCAGCCCCGCCTGCCAGTGTTCCGTGCCCTTGGGGGTTGCTGTTGGGTACTCTCCCCTGTGACGCTTTGGGAGACACATTCGTGCCCATGTTGGGCCCTCATCAGTTGCTGTCTGGCTCTACTGTTTATGCATTCCTATGGGCCAACTGAGCATTACCCTAGTCCCCACTGTGGCCGAGCTGCGCCACTGCATGTGCCGCCTGCAGCCCTCTGTATCCCCTTTTCCAGCATCTGCCCGGTTGCCTGTTCCGACATGCCCGCCCTGATGTTGCGGGACATGTACACGCCATAGGAACCCTGTCCAATGGTGGGGAAATCCCTGAGCAGCGCTATTTCACTGTGGGCCCATGCACCTTGTATGGGGACGGAGTATGGACCCTTCCACGAATTATATCTGTTCTATGGGGCTTACTCGGGGGGGGGGGGGGGTTTGATGTTTCTCATTGCTACCACTATTGGCCAGCTTAGTTGTTTTTTTCCAGTTTGTTGGGGTCATTTTCAGTGTTTCTGTGCCCTTTTCTTCTGTGCACATGTATCACACTTATCACCTTTTTTTGGTTTCCCTGCCTAGGCTGTACATTGCTGACACGTAAATGGTTTCTCTCCCCTTTAAAGTGCTTTTACCGGTAGGTTTTCATTCGCGTTGGAATTCAGCTCTGGAAATCAGCGCATTAGCCTCTCCCCGCCCACTCTCTGCCCATTGACCCCTTCTCTCCGCCCTCTCTCCACCTTCTGCGGTGTTTTACCACGCCGCGGAGCATTACGATCATTAGCGCGCGCTATAGCGCGTTTACGATCGTTAACGCGCTATAGCGCACGTTATTCACGTTTACCGCAGTTTAGTAAACATACCCCTTAGACTGTAATGCCTTGGCTGAGTTTTTTGAATAAGATAACAGATCCTCACAATTCCTTCTCTACCATGGAATATATTATCTGCCTATTGTAGATTACCTTGTGAGCTGGGAACAATTTAGAGTCCCTACAAATGGTGAAGTGCTGGCTATGATAAGGCCCAGATTTAGTTATAGATAATGTATACAGCTGCTTAGGGAGCCAAATTTTAAAGGCGCTAAAGACCTGGGATGAATCACAGCCTGATTCCACTTGCTTTCGGACCATGATCCCCTTCCCATTGCTCTCTGATCCTGCCTATGGGAGTCAGCATCTTAAATCTGCCCTGGGTGTGATCTCTCAGATTTCTTTGCCCTCTGGTCCGCTGGACTCTGTCTGCACACAGCATTGCTTGTGTTTGAAGGAGTCATTGATGGACAAAGCTACAGAGATTATGCTCTAGCTGTCTAGCTGAACATAGTTTTTCCATCTGATTGAAATAGGACAATTATTCACTGAGAGGCCTATTCCGCGCTGTATGTGCTTTGCCTGTTGAGGCATTCAGAATCGGGACCACCAGGAGTTGCACCCGATTCTGATCCTGCGGGGCCTAGAAGTCCCTGCAGGATCAGAAGCGGGTGCAACCAGCCTGGATGTGCACGCTGGATTCAGATTCTGGGCTTCCGGACGTCCGGTACACTACCCAGCTAAACTCAGCCAGGCTGCTGCTTGGGGCAAGAGTGGCATGGTGTCCTGTTGCCATGCCACCACGACTCCATGCAGGAGCCGCGATCACCAGGCACCTGCCAGACCCTTCTTTCTCCGCAGTCCGACCCCCCCCCCCCCAATCAGGCCTTCCATGGCCAGGATCCGGCTGAGGGGAATCCCCTGCACCCACCACCTTTCCTCCGCACCCTGACACCACCATCCCTGGACATCCAGGGGGACTTATTCCACCTCCAAGGATGGACACTACCATCCCTGGACATCCAGGGGGACTTATTCCACCTCCAAGGATGGACACCACCATCCCTGGACATCCAGGGGGACTTATTCCACCTCCAAGGATGGACACCACCATCCCTGGACATCCAGGGGGAGTTATTCCACCTCCAAAGTGGAATAAGTCCTCCATCTATCCTGATGGGCACAGACATACAGGCCCTGATCAGAATTGGCCCTGTATGTCTGGATTGTGCATCCCACCCTCAACCTGCCCCCTCTCTTCCCTATCACCACCCCTGCCCACCCCCATCCAGGGCTCCCCGCACATCTCCTATGTATGTACAGGGAGCTTTGAGCAGGGAATACAGTCTTGGGCATTTACCGGGGATGGATGTCTGAACTGCGTGTCCATCTCCATTAAACGCAGCTCGGAATCTACCTCTGAGTGTTTTCAAAAACCTATTTTGGATCCTGATGATTTTGCAAATTATCAGCCCATTTCAATCCTTCTTTTTTTTAATTTTATTTTTATGCAATTTTACAATAAATTCAAGGTTTAAACAAAACACTTCTAAGAAACAGGGCAACACATGAGAAATATCTTGAAGTCAAGATATAAGGCAATGTCAAAACAAATAAGCAAAAATATAAATTAATGTGCTAACCCTCTCTAGTCCACTACAGAGAGGGGATCGTCTCACAAATTAACAGAATACTCAATAAAAAAGGAAAGGTTTGACGTCAAAATCCAGACCAACAACTAACATGAGCCTAGGTGGAGTCGATAGAGGATTCTAGGCGCCTGGCATTTATAAAAGCAAGCAACTGAGAGGGCTCTAAAAATACATAAGATACAGACTGGTACTTAATCAAACATTTACATGGGTGTTTCAGAAAAAATAGCCCGCCCAGCTGCAAGATCAAAGGACGGAGCAGTAGAAACTCTCTGCGCCGTTTCTGGGTGTCTCTTGCCAAATCTGGCTACATACGAACAGCTAAACCCCTAAACAGGAGCTTCCTTTTCCGGAAAAACAATTTCAACATCCACTCTTTATCAGATAGTAGGGCAAAAGTTATTAATAAAGTGGAAGGCTCCTGAGAATCAAGACCTGAATTTTCCAATAAATCCATAACATTGAGAGCCTCTCCTTGCACCAACCCACCCCCAGAACTCCCTGTAAGGGGAACACGTTTAGCTTTAGGAAGATAATAGATTTTTACCAAGGGCAGAATTAGGTCAGGGGAGACCCCCAGTATCTCAATTAAATATTCGTTAAACATATCTTTAGCAGAAACAGAAAAAACTTTAGGAAAATTAACAACTCTTAAATTATTCAAACGTGAAAAGTTATCTAACTGTTCTAATTTAACCTGGACCGATGAAAAGTTCTTTTGAAAGGCATCAGCTTGATCTTCTAAGTTTGTAATTTGCTTCCGTTCAACTTCAAGTTCCTTGGAGATTCCGGAAACCTTCTTCTCTAAGTCTGTGACCGTGTCCATCGCAATCCCCACTTTAGTAGATAAAGATGTAATTTGCGGGAGTAAAACTTCTCCAAGGGAAACGATAGCATCCCAAATTGCTTCTAGAGTAAAATTTATAGGACGTTGAAGAAAGAAAGCTGCATCCGGAGAAGACGTCGTTGCACTTGCCATCTCAAGCCGCAAAGAAACCTCTTGACACAGAGGATAAGAAACCTTCCCTATGCACTCAGCTCCACCAAACGCCGATGGCAAAGGAGAGTGGGAGAGAACACCAACCCCAATCACAACCTCCTCCGATCCGCTTTTTCCCAGCACTCACGAGGTAGAACCCCCTCCCGTCTCAGCAGGGGGGGAGACCTCCAGGAAGCCTTCCCACAGTGAATCACCACGGAGGATCTTAGGCGCAGGGCTCAAAACTGGGGAGAAGGATTTCACCGAGGCAACCACCGAGCACTCCGACTCCAATGACGCTGCCAGCCGGCACTCTCCACCAGCAAGGCCCGGATCCCGAGGAGCACGGACCACATAGGAATCCAAAGGACCTGATACCGAAACAAGAGGCGTCGAGGTGAGAGCGGGCTGCAAGGGCTCCTGCCCAGCTTTCCCCTTATGCTTCTTCCCCATGAAAGAAACGACGTGCTAACTCGGACGCGACTCAAACTGCCATCTTGAAACGCCCCCCTCCCCCATTTCAATCCTTCTGATTTTGGGGAAATTGATAGAGAGAGAGCTGTATTTGAACAGCTGAATGGATTCCCACATCATTTTGTTGTATTCCATGCCTGTCAGCATGGTTTTCATGGAGGGTACAGGCTAGCACAGAGGCTTTACTGCTGTTAGACTGCACTCCATAGATCATCACTTATGGGGGGGGTTATTTAATGTTTTTTTAAAGATATTTCATCCCCCATGTCCTTGTGCTGGAATATTTCAAAGCTATGGAATTAGCCAGTGTAGTGTTTCAATGGCTTACCTCTTACTTGTCCAAAAGGATGTAACAAATTAGAAGTGCTGATCATTTCTCAACATAGCAATCTATGTATGGGAACCCTCCCAGGGCTCTCTTCTCTTTTGGCTGTGGTGCTTTTTAATATCTTCAACCATTAAGCCCTTTAGGAAGTAATCGTATAAGAAGTTGCATAAAGTTATGTACCATCAACACGCGTTAAGTCATGTACTTTCAATGACTAATGCAAGTGGAAGGGACTTTAGCGTGGAATTTAGTCCATCGTTATTTTGTAAGTACGCATGTCAGGCTGATGATCCACACTTTTAGTATAAGCATTCACAGAGGCAGAGTGCAGATTTACACGTGTAAGTTATAAAATACTATAATGTATGCATGTTCCTTAAAAATCTAGGTACAGGCATTTCCACCAGCCCTAGGATTGGTGTCACTGATCACGCCTAGATTTGCTGCACGTATCCCATCACTTACCCCCCTATATTTTAGAGTTACGTACACAACACATTTGATTTTATAAAATAGGTGTGATAGTTGCGCGTTATACTGCATATCAACTAAGCACAGCTTGATAACATTACCCTGTTATTACATGAACTTGGGGTACCACTTAGATTCTATGCTGATAATTTTTATTTTTAAGAATGGTTTCATTGATTTAGAGCTGACTCAGTGATGCTTGCACCCAAACAACGCTGGATGAACAACCACAAGCTTACACTAAATATAGCAAAGACAGAAGTTTTATGGGTTGGGCAAAAACTCTCACCAGCCTCAGTTGTTTAGTTCCTTGACAGTGAGCCATCTGTTCTTGTGTTTGCCAAAGTTAAGAATCTAGGACTGATTTTATGTACTTCACTATCACTGAAAAGCCATGTCCAAGTACTTGCGAAGGTCTCCTTTTTAAGCTTACGTTTGGTCACCAGTTATAGTATTTATTGCCACTGGATTGTTTTAAAATTCTTTTCCAACTCTGGCATTAATTGGTAGTGCTTGTTTGTTTAACATGAACTCTTCAAATGGTATAAAACTTGGCTGCCTAGCTACTGACAAATATTGGTCCTTTCTGTACATTACACCATATATTGTTGCAAATCTAGTTTAAGATAACTGTTTCAATTTGTAAAGTCCTAGGGACTAATGGCCCTGGCTATTGAAAGATAAGTTTGGTCTTCATGAAGTTCCTGCTGTGAACCATGCTGACTCTCTGTTATGCATCTCTAGACTTTTCAAGTCTTTTCTAATGAATAGTCAAACTTTCTTTTTGTAAGAAGTTAAAAGCTCATGCATTTTCTTTACTTTTTACTTTCTGATAATATTGTTTTTGCTTTGGATGTATCAGTTTTAACTGTGTTATACTGGGATCTGCTTAGATAGCAAATTTATTGGAGAACTGGAATATAAACCTTTTACATAAATAAAATAGCAGACTGCGCTGTCATGAGCCTTCATGTGTAACTAACTGGGTTTTCTCCATATTGTGTAACCTAATATCTAGTTCAGTCACTTTAGCTCTCTCCCAGTCAGTACTGATATACACTGAATCTGGCCACGAAGTGGTACTGTTGTGTAGTGACTGAGCCTCCCTCCCTCCTTCCTCCCAGGAGTTTTTATTTATTTATTTTATTTATTTAGCTGTATTTATATCCCGCTTTTCACCGGGTCAAAGCGGTCAATTGGGGGATACATTTAACACGAGGGGATATGAGACACATACGCTAATACTTACAGGGAACATGGGCAATGGAGGGTTAAGTGGCTTGCCCAAGACCACAAGAGTTGTGGATAAAGCCATAACATTTATTTGTTTATTTAAGAAGATTGACAAAACATAAATCTCAACATTCTTGACGGATCACAAAAAAACATATACACCTAAAACAACCCTAAGACAATACAATTAAATAAACAAAACAATAGAAGATGAGCTTAGCAATAAACTAAAACCCAAATTAATGTTTCCTTATCCTGTGGATCTAGCAATCAATAATAGTAAGCCTTAAAGGAACCATGAAAAAAACATGTTAATAGGGTGTTTTGTTTTGTTTTTCAAAAATTCAACCCATCTTTCTCTAATCTGAGGTATAGTGGTAAGGAATTCCTCAATGGGTGCCAGTTATTGAGCTTACTCTATTCCGAGGTCGAGTCTTTTTTGCCCATTTTAATACAGACACTTCAAGAAGGCCCTACTCTTGAGTGCACATGGATCACTGGTGGCCTAATCTCCTTTAATTTGCTTTTGCAAAACAATGAAGGACTGGGCAATTTATTGTACCATGCGATTGCAAAGAGGGTATCCATTTGGCCACATGAGGAAAACATTTTTTGAAAGGGTGGGCCTAGAATTTAGGAGTCTGTAATTGAGTTGCTTTTGCTAGTCCTAAAATAATTGTTATGCATTTCCAACACACAGGCTGTAGGTATTATCCCCAGAAAGTATTTTAGCAAGTGAATGTTCAATGTAGCAGCTAGAGATGGACCTAACACATCTCCTTTACTGAACTGAGAACAGACTTTTCAGCCATAAAATGCACTTAACAATCTATTTAATAGTGGAAAGGTCCTTGAAAAGGCAATATCCATGCTAATCCTGGCTTTTTCTAAATAACAGAGGAAAAATAGATCAGTCTAAGATATAGCCTTTCTATCCTACTTCAAATCCAACATTTAATCCTATTTAAACAACTAAAGCAAACAGTTTTTAAGTGTGTTTCACCCTAGCAAGGGCACCTATTGTGGAGCTTCCAGTCATGTCTCTGTATTGTTCTGTCTGTCTGTATATATAGGTTTGTTTGCGTCTGCACAGATAACCCTATGCATTCCAATAAACAGAGGGATAAAGGAGGGCGCAAAGTTTAAATGCTAGCAGGGACTTCATCCCCCACTGGTGAGAATGACCAGAGACCACTGCTGCGCCAAAAACCGCCTGCAGGAACCCGATTCCCCACTGGTGGGAAGAGCAGTGTGAGGCGATCGCCGAGGCTAAAAGCCACAGTGTTTGCCAGCAGGGTCCCCCACCATCGGAAAGAGGAAAACTGTAGCTTGCAGGAGCTCCAGCATCCTGCTGGCATTTTAAGGCCACAATAAAACTAGCTGCTGAAAAAAAGAGAGAGGGTGGAGTATCAAGGGAAGGAGTGGGGTTTGAGAGGGGGGAGTGGGCAGAGTTCAACAAAAGGCTGGGGCTATAAAGGAAGAAAGGAGTGGAGAGGCAGATCATAAGGAAAGGAGAAGAGGCTTAGGAGGACAAGAGAAGGGGCAGAGCATATGGGAAGGGGCATAGCTAGAGGAGAAACAAAGGGTAGAAGGGGAGGAGTGAAAGGCAGGGAAAGGAGAGAGAGACTGCAGTTAGGTGGGAGCGGAGAGTGCATGGCTCAATGGAAGAGAGGGTATGGGAGGAGGTATTAAAGAGTAGGAAGGGAAAACAGTACAAGCAGAGTTTCCTGATGCGCATACACACATACATCCTCCCCCACCCCCCTTCCAGACACACAGAGGCCCATACACAGCCTCTCTGCGCACAAATCTGCACAGTCTCGCACCATACGCAGCCCACTTGATACATGCACACACACCCTCCTGACACACACACACCTCAGCCCCTCTAACATACAGAAATACTCATACTCACCCCTGCCCCCATATACACAACAAACACACATCCCTTAATCCTCTGACAGTCTGCCTTCACACCTTGACAGATAAATCAAGGTTACTTACCTGTAACGGGAGTTCTCCGTGGCCAGCAGGATAAGTCAGCCACACCTGGTGATGTCATCCGACGGCGCCATGGATGGAATTCTCTCTCTAGCCCAGAAGGGGTTTTCCCTTCTGGGCTGAGCCCCCTCCCCTCCACCTGGCCCAGCCCCCAGACCGCCCCTAGCCAGCCACTATGTTCCAAGCCGGTCCAGCACGTGCTAGGGACGAAGGTATGCCAGGGGACCCCTGAAGGGGAGGATGGGTGGGAGAGTGTGGCTGACTTATCCTGCTGTCCACGGAGAACTCCCGTTACAGGTAAGTAACCTTGATTTCTCCTAGGACAAGCAGGATGAAGTCAGCCACACCTGGTGCCTCCCTAGCTAGGAAGGGCTGAGGTAGCAGGGGCCCACGATAATAAGGAGGACACGCGATGGATAAACCAAAGATTTTTATCAAGTCAATCACACCAAGTCATATGCAGCATAATGGCTAGGCAATGTGCAAAACATCAAGTGCAGAACAACTTGAACAACATTACAATCATGTGCAACTCTATGTGCAAAACATCGCGTGCAAACAGCATGTGCAAAAAACATGCGTAAACAGTATGTGCAATAGCATGTGCAACAGCACGACAAGACAGCATGTGCAGACATCATATACTAACATCACAGGCAAGGGCATGTGCATCAACATGCGACAGTAGGCAATACAGCATGCAAATAGACAACAATAGCTAACATTTCCATGACCGCCCAGCGTTAAGGCTCGGTCGGAGGTGCATTGGCTGCCGTTAAGACTGCTTGGCCGAAGGCCTGGTTGTAATGCAGGTCGAGGCAGTAGTGTTTTTGAAATGTCTGCAGGGATGACCAGGTGGCTGCCCTACAGATGTCCGTTACCGGAACTGAGCGAAGATTGGCCAAGATTGGCAAGCGCCCTCAACTGGTGGGCGTGGACTGACGGTGCGTGCTCGGTGCCAGCCTTGTCAAGGCAGAAAGCGATGCACGCGGAGATCCAGAGGGATAGGGTGCGCTTAGAGACAGGGTGCCCCGGTTTGTTCTGGTCATAGGAGACAAGGAGCTGCGTGGTACGGCGCTGGTCCCTCGTTCTTAGGAGGTACAGACGTAGCGCTCTGACGCAATCCAGTGTGTGTAGCCTCGCCTCCTCCTGGGAGGAATGTGGTTCCGGGAACAAGGTGGGGAGCTCGATGGTCTGGTTTATGTGAAAGGCTGAGGCAACCTTCGGAATGAACTTCAGGTGCGTCCGGAGGGAGGCGCGATCGCTGGAGAGCTGCGTGTACGGTGGATGTGCCACCAGGGCCTGGAGCTCACTGATGCGCCTGGCTGAGGTAATGGCAATGAGGAACAAGGTCTTCCAGGATGCGAACTTCGGCTCTGCTGACAGCAGGAGTTCAAAGGGGGGTAGCGTGAGCTGGTTGAGAACCGCGTTGAGGTCCCAGTGTGGTACAGGCTCTCGGACTGGGGGGTGCAGGTTCGCTAGGCCTTTCATGAAGCGGGCTACAATGGGTAGCTGTGCGATGGAAGTGCTCCCTGGGCAGTGATGGAGTGCGGAAATGGCCGCTAGGTGCACACGAATGGACTGGGGCTGTAGGCCCTGCTGAGACAGAGAGGCCAGATATTGCAGTATCCCGGGCACAGGGGCCGAGAAGGGGTCTAGGCCCTGAGTGGAGCACCAGAGGGAAAAACGGCGCCATTTGAGACCGTATGACTTCCTGGTGGCCGGGCGGCGTGCCGCGAGAACTACTTCCTCCACTTCCCGGGAAAGGCCCAGGGGGGACAAGACTACCCGCTCAGCCGCCAGGCTGTCAAGGCCAGGGTCCGAAGATTTGGATGTAGGGTGAGTCCGTCTCCTTGGGTGAGTAGGTCCGGTATCAGCGGCAGCCGCTGTGGCGGATGGAGTGATAGATGCCTCAGGAGTGGGAACCATGCTTGGCGAGGCCAGTGGGGGGCCACCAGAATGGCTTGGGCCCTGTCGGAGATGATGCATTGTATGGTCATGGAGATCAGGGGAATGGGGGGAAAGGCATACACCAGAGACCATTCCCCCCATGACTCGTCAAATGCATCCGCTGAGAGGCTGTGCCGAGACGGTCGCTTGGAGCAGAAGTGTTTGCACTTCGCGTTCTGCTCCGTGGCAAAGAGGTCGATCTCCGGGTGACCCCACGCCTTGAAGAGGGAAAAGGCAATTTCTGTCTTGAGGGACCATTCGTGGGGATTTAGCTGTCGGCTGAGCTTGTCCGCCAGCTCGTTCTCGGTTCCCGGTAGGTATGAGGCTCTGAGTAGGCAGTTTTTTGAGATTGCGAAGGCCCAGATCCGGAGAGCTTCCCAGCACAAGGCCCGGGAGCCTGTCCCGCCTTGTTTGTTCACGTAGAACATGGCTACCTGGTTGTCTGTCTGGATGAGAGTGACTTTGCCGCTGATTAGGTTCTGAAAAGCACTCAAGGCGTAACGAATGGCTCTGAGCTCCAGCAGGTTGATGTGGTACTGCTGTTCCAGCTCTGTCCAGGCGCCCTGAGTACGGAGGTGCAGGCAATGCGCTCCCCAGCCCACCGAGGAGGCATCGGTGGTGATGGTTAGTTGATGAGGTGGCTGTGTGAGGGGCCTCCCTTGTGAGAGGTTGTGCTCGCGAGCCCACCACTGAATGGAGCTGAGGACAGCTTGGTTCATCGGTATGGGAGTGTTCAGGGGTTGCGAATGCTGTGACCAGTGTGTGCGCAGGTGCCACTGCAGATGGCGCATGTGGAGCCTCGCTAGAGGAACTGTCTGCGTGGCCACTGCCATGTGGCCAAGGAGCCGGAGGAGCCTCCGGGCAGTAGGGTTTTTGCTTGATTCGATGTGCAGCACCAGTTCCTGTATGGATCTCCTTCGTAGTGGAGGAAGGAAGGCTTTCACCTTGTTGGTATCTATCAGAGCCCCGATGAACTCCAGTTGCTGTGAGGGGCGCAGGTGGGACTTCGGGTAGTTCACTAGGAAGCCCAGCTCGGATAGCAGGGCAATGGTGGAGCGAGTCGCCCTTACTGACTCTTCGGGGGAGGGTGCTGAGATCAGCCAATCGTCGAGGTAGGGAAACAGGCAGATTCCTTGCTTGCGGAGGTGCGCTGCTACAGCGGCTACGCACTTTGGCTTGTCCCCAGCTCCGAGGGTATTCACAAACGGGAGGACCTTGTACTGGAAGTGTTTCCCCATCACCCGGAACCGCAGATATTGCCTGTGGGCCGGGTGGATCGGGATGTGAGTGTACGCCTCCAGTAGATCCAAGGATGTCAACCACTCTCCGGGCTGGATGAGTGGCAGAATGGATCCGAGGGAGTGCATCCTGAATTTCTCTTTGGTGATGAAGAGGTTGAGCGCTCGGAGGTCGAGGATTGGGCGCATACCTCCAGACTTCTTTGGGACTAGGAAGTACCTTGAGTAGAAACCAGAGTGTTGTTCCGAGGTTGGGACTGGCTCGATGGCGTTGGAAGAGAGAAGGGAGAGGATCTCCTTCTCCAGAGCAATGGAAGAAGGTCCCGGTGCCTTGCAGGGTGGAACTCCGTGTTGCACAGGGGGTGATAGGAACTTTAAGCGATATCCGTCCTTGATGATAGCTAGCACCCATTTGTCCGAGGTGATGGCCTGCCAAGCCGTGAGAAAAAGGGCCAGGCGTCCCCCGTGGGAGGGTTGCCAAGAGGCTGGTTGTCAAAAGGCTTGGTTATTCTTCCCCGCCCCGGTCTGCTGGCTCTTTTGTTGCTTTCTATCCCTCTGTTGAGGTTTTTGCCAGTACGACTGTTGCGATGACTGGTGTTTGTATCGGGGTTGCCATTTTTGGTAGGAACTGTACTGACGCTTAGCAGAATTGAAGTAGGAAGGTTTATGGTGGTAAAAGTTCCTGCGACTGGGGCGCTCAAAGCCCTCATCCGACAGTGTTTTCAACGTTGTACAGAGGTCCTTTAAGGCGTTGACTGTGTCGGTAACCTTGTCTCCAAAGAGGGACTCCCCAGTGCAGGGAGCATCTGCGATGCGATCGTGGGTGTCCTCTCGTAGTCCTGAGGCCCTGAGCCATGCTAGGCGGCGGGCAGAGATGGAAGAAGCGGCCGTGCGAGCCGCAGTGTCAAAGGCGTCAAATGCCGCTCGCACCTGATGTTTAGTGCATTCTTGAAGGTCAAGGATAGTGTCGGTACAAGTAGGCTGTGCTCCCTGGCTGGGGGCAAGGATGGTCGCTTTAAGTTTCTCTAGTAGGGCGTCAAGGTAAAGGGCCTGCTGCAGCTGGTGGGCGGAGATCCTGGCGCTGAGCATGGCCCCTTGAAAGACCTTCTTCCCAGTATCGTCGAGCGATTTTAGGTCTTTCCCCGGAGGGCAGTTAGCGTTGGTACGCGTGGACTTAGTCCTTTTCAGAGCCGATTCCACCACGATGGAGTGGTGGGAGAGCTGAGGCTTGTCGAATCCCGGTGTGGCCCGGACTTGGTACTTGTTGTCTAGTTTCCGAGACACTGCGGGTCCTGAAGAGGGGTTCCTCCAAAGGGCGATGAGATTCTCGCGTAGTAAGGGGTAAACTGGGACGGTTGCCAGGGGTTTTGGCGTTTCGAGAAACTTGCGTGCCGCCTGCATCTCCGGGCGCTGGTCGGAGGCTTCACTGGAGTTAGGAAGGCCCAGAGTGTTAGCCAGCTTCTGTAGGAACTTGTGATAGGAGAGGTCCTCCGGGCTGGAGGGCGATGGCTCAATTGACGGTCCTAAGTCAATTGCTTTTGCAGAAACCCCTGGGGAGGTGTCCTCAGACGTTGTTGTTGTAGCTGGCCCTGCCTCTCCAGTGCTCTCAGAGGCTGGTGCTGAATTGGCTACGGTGTCACCGGAGGTGGCTGGGGGGGCCAGGGTAGCAGGGTTGTGGATAAGAGTTGCAGAGGCGTTCGCTGGTTGGGTCTGTGACCATTGTTGAAAAAGGGAGGATAGGAAGGAGACGAACTTTGAGTTTTCCCCGCACCCCTCTACCTCTGTTGGTGGAGGGGGTTCCAGCCTTAAGGGCTCCACTTGATCTTGATCCTCCGATGCTGCCTCGGGGGATGGGGACCCGAATTCAAGCAGGTGCTGGGAAGACAGCGCAGCGTGCCCCTCAGAAGACTCACTGGAGGAGGAGCTAGACCAACTGCGGTGGTGGTGCCATCTGCCCCTGGAGCGGCAGCGAGTATTGCGGTCGCGTCCAGACGAGCTGAAGCTGTGGTCCCTTTGGCGGCATCTACGGTGATGGCACAGGCTTTGATGCCTCGGCGCAGAGGGAGACCGTCGTCGGTGCCGGGTCGGTGCAGATGGGGATCGCCGTCGGCGCCTGCTTCCTCGGCGCAAAGAGCTGCTTCTCCTCCTCTTCCTGCTTCGCCGGTGCCGGTCGTCCGCGTCATGGTGGGCGGAGCTAGGGGCGGAAGCGGCAGAATCCAAGATGGCCGCCCCCATAGCCTCCACCTGGTCGAGAGCTCCCGGGACGTCCTGAGGCAGGGAAGGCATGCTGCCAGAGTCCGGAGGGAGAGAGGAGGGTCCCGCAGCATCGCAACAAGGAGTGGAGGCCGACAGGGGCACGCTGGGGCCGCAGCAATAAAGGCCTCTGCTTGTTCCAGGAGAGCCAGAATATCGCGGCAGGGAGCGGAGGCCATCGGGGGCACGCTCAAGGCCGGGGGAGCATTGGCAGCACTTATCTGAAGGGCAGAGCCCGTGGCAGAGGCAGAGGAGTCTGGATGAGGCGACGTGGTAGGAAACAGCTCCTTTAGGAGATTTTTTCTTGTTTTCCTTGCTCTCGGAGACATCTTGGCACAGTGGGAGCAGTCCTCCACCCGATGTGAGACGCCCAGGCAACGGATGCAGCAAGGGTGGGAATCAGTCGCGTTCATCTTGCGGGAGCACACTGGGCATTTCTTGAAACCCGGTTTGGGCATGTTGAGTAAAAAAAGTAAATCAAAGAAAGTAAAATAAAAGGAGAGAGTAGAATGTCCGTCTTGCAGGCAAGGCGGAAGAAGTGAAAGTGGCTGGCTAGGGGCGGTCTGGGGGCTGGGCCAGGTGGAGGGGAGGGGGCTCAGCCCAGAAGGGAAAACCCCTTCTGGGCTAGAGAGAGTATTCCGTCCACGGCGCCGTCGGATAACGTCACCAGGTGTGGCTGACTTCATCCTGCTTGTCCTAGGAGAAAAACCTAGACTGTCCCCGTGGAAAGAGATATGCGCATGATACCACTGATTCCCACACACATAGCATCGTCTCATAAACACCATCCGTCCCGCTGGCCATCCAGCCTCACATGCCCTGTTACCCCGTTGAGACACACTGTACCATGGGTATTTCAACCAAATCTCCCACACAGACATGCCCGAGTCTATGAAAGGGGACATGAACCATTTTGTCACACTGCATGTGGGCACTTTTTAACTTGTTTGAATTTCGGATTCACTAAACAAGTTCAGGACATTCAGTGTTTGACTTCAAGAAAAATTATTTTCCCCAGAATTCTGAACAAGGAGATCTTGGAGGTCATTTTGGTAGCATTGCGCAACATTTACATGTAGGTGGCACACACATGTAAATACTGATTTTAGAATGTGGGGCGCATACATTTAAAGAGGGTGTGGTTTGGGCAGTCCAAAAGCTGCATATTTCCATTCATCAAATGCAGTACATGTATATTTTAAAGCATTTCCCCATTGGCATTTACACTTGTTCCAAGGCTCCTCTTTGGCATGTAGCTCTGTAAAATCCAGAATTTACACATGCAGTTACTACTGGTGTTTATACATATGTGCAAAGACGCCATTTTTATCTTCATGTGTTTTCTTGTGAAATGCCTGTTGCCATTGGTCGTGCCAGCCAATATACTTGTAGTTTGCCAGAAATCCTTATACATATTTTACAAATGGCTTAAGCTCCACATTAGGCAAAGCCTGTGGGAACCTTGAAAGTTCAGACTTGAGCATCCCAATTCCTATCTAGGCATCCTTTGCAACCTGGAGATTTTTATGTTATATTAGGCTGCGTTTCAGAGCTTGTAGACACCCTTTCATGGAAGCGTCTTAACACAAGGCATCACAGGGCAAGAAGGAGCAGGCAGCAAAAATCACTGCAGTCTGCACACCACATGTCAAGAATGAGTCGCCAGTCATATCAAAGAACAGTATTCCTCAAGCTTTGATGGTAGAAAACCGGACATCGTGGTAAAGGAGAAAAACACATGGACATCATTGAGAATAGAGGTGTCTGTGCCAAGTGATTATTCTGTACATCGAGTGGAGAAAGAGAAAGTATTCAGGTATCAGGTAATGTAGTCAGAGACTAAGAAAATGTGGCCAAATAGGCAGAAATATTTCCCATTGTATTTAAAAGCAGTTTCCAAGCACATCTTGATCGATTGCCCGTACATACAATTACATCTTATAAACTGGGCCTTGACAGATATTTTTGGAATCTTAGGAGCCACCCTAAAAATGTAGGAGCCAGCCACCGAGACCTAAGTCAAATTTCCTCCCCCCCCCCCCAAAAAAAAAGTGTAATGCAGTTCCTTTTTTAGGGACTGATTTACTAGGAGTTTTTTCCCTTTTTCTATGGGAAAAGAAAGTTTAATAAATCAGGCTCTTAACATGCTACTATACAGTGCAAACTGAAGGTAGTGGCCCCTCTCCTCCTCTCCCTCCCACCACCCCCAATGACCCTTTATAGTTACAACTGAGGTAACTTCCTTTTTTTGGCCTGGTGATATGTGAAACAAAAAAAAATCTCTCTCTCTTTTGCCTCTGCACCTTGCCTTCACCCAGTCTCTCTCTCTTTGCCATGGACCCTCCAGCCTTCACCCAGTCTCTGGCTTTTTGCCATGCCCCGCCCCCAGCCTTTACTCAGTCTCTCTCTTTATCATAAACCCCCAGACTTTCCTCAGTGTCTCTCTCATACCCCCCCCCCCTTCCCCACCTCAACTTCATCCAGTCTCTCACTCACTGTTTCTTTTGCCTTGCTGTAGTTGCTGAAAAGTCATGTTTCCAACTTTCCCACTGCAATTGGTTTTCTGCATGCTTGAGTCATGCAGTGGAGGAAGTTCAGTCTGACCTTGTGGTTTCAGATCTTTTGAGAGCAGTCCAAACTTCCTCTACCACATGGCTGAAGCACGCAGAGGGCTGGTCATGGTGGGAAAGTTGGAAACACAGTGGTTTTCAGCAGCTGCGGCCAAAGAAAAATATTCAGGGACATGAAATCCTGGGTGCCAGGGTGCAATTTCTAGGCACCTTGATGATCTGGCATCTAGGATGTCAAGCACTGCTATAAACACCAGAAGGAAGTTCTCTTTGCCATGCTGCAAGTACTCTGATAAGCATAAACAGTACATTTGAGAAACTGAGGTCATATTCCACATATCCTATCTTAGACGTGAGGTTCATGACTGTTGTGGCATGTGCAAAACTTACCCATTTGGGGATATTGCCCACAGAAAATATTTGGGCAAGGAACTAAAGAGAGCAAAGAGAATGCTAGGTATCATAAGGAAAGGAATGGAAAATAAAGCAAAGGATATTATAATGCCTCTGTATCGTTCCATGGTGCAACTGCACCTTGAATATTGTGTGCAATTCTGGTTGCTGTATCTTAAAAAGGACATAGCATTATTAGAAAAGGTACAGAGAAGAGCCACCAAAATGGTAAAGGGGCTGGAAGGATACCCCTACGAAGAAAGGTTAAAAAGGTTAGGGCTCTTTAATCTGGAAAAGAGACGGCTGAGGGGAGATATGATAGAAGTCTATGAATTAATGAACAGAGTGGAACGGGTAAACGTAGATTGATTGTTTACGTTATCAGAATATAGAAAGACTAGGGGACATGCAATGAAGCTACAGGGTAAACTATTTAAGACTAATAAAAGAAAATATTTTTTCACTCAACGTGTAATCAAACTCTGAAATTTGTTACCGGAGGATGTAGTAAAGGCTGTTAGTGTAGCTGGGTTTAAAAAAGGTTTGGACAAGTTCCTGGAGGAAAGGTCCATAAACCATTATTAAAAAGGGACCCAGGAGATCAATGCTTGACCCAATACAAGCATTGTGGAACCTGTGTCTTTTGGGGAACTGCTAGGTACGTATGACCTAGATTGGCCACTGTTGGAAACAGGATAATGGGCTTGATGGACCTTGGTCTGACCCAGTATGGCATATTTTATGTTCTTATGGCACTCTGGATAAGGCCTGAGGGGCTGGTCTACAATAGCTAGATTATAAACTCCCTAAGAATGGAAGAGCACCTGCCTAAAGTTACACAGCAAATGTAATATTACAACTTGGAATCTCATCATTCTAAGATTTTCCATTACAATGATCAGGGCTTGATTTATCCTGGAAGCTGATTTGCCATATTTCCAAAATCAATTAGCAATAGTTCAAAAGATTGGCCACTGTGGTTTAGTATTAACATCAATTCTTATTACAGTGCATGCTTATGTCACGCACACATGGAACCTTGAACTCCAACATTATCTTGGTACTTCTTCCTCATCTTCTGGATTTACAAGAAGGGAAGCGGAGGCAGCAAGAGGAAGGAGAGTTCCGTGAAGGATTATCCTGACACTGGGAAAGCCGCAGAGGAGCCAAGACTTAGAAACTAAGGAAACAAGGATGAGGGAGGACCAGAGGGAGCTTCAAAATGCCATAAGGACACACAGGGACTAGCTAGAAGCATAAGAGGCCTCATTGGCCTGAAGATGAAAGTCCCTTCTAAAAATTGTAACGCACTGCAAATGTAGAAGACACAGTTTCGTACCAGAAGAGTCAGGTTTGGAAGACTGACATATGAAGTGTACAGTTAGTGTGAAACATTTACAAAGTGGTAATTATTTGGTTTTATTTCCTGAAGCAGTTTAAACTGATTGGAAAGAAGAGGTTGGACCTGGTGTGACAGGCCTTTTCAGAAGAAGATGGAAGCAAGGATCCTTTGGCAAGGTAAGAATATTCCAACAGACCTGCCTTTGATATGACGGAAGCCAGAAAGAAAAACATTTTGAGGCCAATTCCATTCATGCATGTCCAGCCCCCTGTATGGCCGGGCAGAATCGGGCATGCAAAGTTAGACCCAGTTCTGATCCCGTAGCCCCCGCAGGATCATAAACGTGTCCAGCACCTGGATGTGTAGGCCTGGACCCAATTCTGTCCAGCTGTACGTCCTAGCTTGGTCCCGTGAATGGAGCCGCGGTGCCATGGCATCCTGATGCCAAGGCACAGTGGCTCCATTCATGAGCCACGATCCTGGCCCACCAAACCCAGATGCCTATTCAATCTGGTTCCTCCTCCTTTCTTGCTGATGGGATCCAGGGATTCCCGCTGAATCGTTGTGCCCCTGCTTTACTGTTTTCTTGTATATGCAGAAACAAGCAGATACATATGGACAGACAGACAGATAACCCCAATAGGTGCTATAGCTGCTCCTTTCTCTACAACCTTTCCAAAATTCCTTCCTTCCTATCTGAACCTACTCCTAGAACCGCTATCTGCTTAGAGCATTCTCCTAGGACAAGCAGGATGAGTCAGCCACAATTGGTGACATCATCTGATGGTGCCAAAGATGTAAGTACTCTATAACTCAGAAGGCTTTGCCTTCTGAGCATGAGCCACAAACCCAACCCCCTGGCCCTCAACTAGCTAGCCAGTTTCAGTCTTTCTGCCTTGCCTGCAAGATGGAATCAGTCAGAGAGTGGAGAGATCCATCTACACAAAGAAACCAAGTACGAAGCTTTGAAGCACAGAAGAACCGAACATACCTGCAATGCTGAAGCCAGAGTTTAAAACGTGCCCCAAGAAGATGAGCAACTTGGACACATATGAGTACTGCCTATGCTGCCTGGGTAAGGATGACCCTGTGGAGGACTGTGTGCTCTGTGCCCAGATGTCCTCAAGGGCTAGGATGTCCCGTGGCCACGCACTTCAGGACTTCCTTGGACAAGCTCCCCATTCAGCTCTGCCTCAAGCCTCCAGCCTTCCTCCGGCTCCCTTTCCTTCCAGCCTTCCTCCGGCTCCCTTTCTTTCCTTCCTTCCTCAAGGCTCCAGCCTTCCTCCAGCTCCCTTTCCTTCGGCATCCCTTTCCCAGAGAGACTCTTGCTCCGTCCTGGGATGCACCTTCTGAGGCCTCCATCCCTGGCCTCAAGCCTCCAACTCCTCATGTAGCTGCCTCTGTGTTCCTCGACTCTGTTCCGGAGCCTGCAGCTACATGGGACCCCAGCCATGCTGCCAGCTTGCTTCTCGGCATCTCTTCCAGTCTCCTCTGCAGCACTTCTGGGTCCTGCCCCGCCCCACAGACCTCCACCCAATGCCGCGGCTCCCTGGAACTTCATCTGGCTCAGCATCAGGACCTACACTCCTCCCTGCCCCCCCCCCCCGGTAGCATATGAGCAGAGAGCGACATTGGAGCCAAGCCAATCACAGCCCTCAGCATTGTGCTAGAGAGCTTGTCCATTCCGCATCGTCATGGCACAACGAAGACAGCCCCTCCAGCCCTGCTCCACACCGGCGCCATGGCAGAAGGAGCCCCTCCAGCCCTCCAAATCAACGGTGCAGAGATAGCCCCTTCAGCCCTCACCAGCACCGGTGCAGGAGTGGCCACAGGACTCGTCGACACCGAAGACACGATCGTCTGGAGCACAGAAGGGGATGCAACAGCATCCACCACAAACAACAGCGCAGCATCAGTTCCAGTACTAGCAGCCCCAGCATCCATGGCAGCAGCACCTCCACCAAACGCAGCATGTACAGCAGTCCTTTCAACTTCCCCTCTCCTCAGGGCATTGTGGATCAGCAAGGGTATCTGAGCTGCCACCTTGAGGCAGGGGCAGCCCAGGGTGGTGCGGGACCATGTGCAGAGACTTATTGTGGGGCCTCATTTGCATAAACAGCCTAATTTGCATACATATTAGCATAATGTTAACATGCCTGGTAATAAGTGTCTGGATAAAGACTACCAGATTTCTACATTACTATACTCCAAACACCTGTCCAGCAACAGCATCGCAGCAGATGCCTTTGATGTGTCCTGGGGGGAGTGATCTCTAGTGTACACCTTTCCCCCCCTCATTTTCAGGACCATACAACGCATCATCGCAGACAAGGCCCAAGCCATCCTCATTGCACTGCATTGGCACAGGCAGGTGTGATTCCCCTACCTTTGCCGCCTGGCCTCTGAACCCCCTGTACGCCTCCCTCTGAGGCCAGACTTAATCACCCAGGATGACGGTAACACTCTCCACCCCAACCTGCATACACTGGCACTGACGGCATGGAAACTGAAAGGTCGACCCTGTCATCTCTCAACCTACCTTCCGAGGTGCAGCAGGTGATAGTGGTGTTGAGGCACCCGTCCACCAGGAAGTCTTACGGCTTGAAATGGCACACTTTAGTGCCTGGTGCACCTCACAGCAGCTGGACCCCTTTTCTTGCCCAGTGCCACTGATCCTCCAGTACCTGACCTCGCTCTTCGACCAGGGTCTAAAGACACAGTCCATCAGAGTACACCTATCTGCTATAGCGGCCTTCTATGACCACACCGGCGATAACTCCATTGCCACGCTGCCACTTCTCACACACTTCATGAAGGGTCTGGAAAACCTCCAGCCCCCTGTGAGACCAGTAAGGGCCCAATTCCAGTGCAGACGTAGGTCCTCTTTGCGTCTGGCCAGAACCGGATGCACAGAGGGCATCGCGATGCTGATTCCATGGGGTGCGACTAGCCCCATGGGATCAGAATCACAAACAGTCCTGTACGTGCAGGCCAGGACTGTGATTCAGCCTGGCCTGCACATACAGGACATGCCCAACTAACTCAGTCAGGGCTTTTAAATAGAGCCGCGGCCCCATGGCGTTCGGTTGCCATGGCACTTCGGCTTCATTTAAAAGCTGCGATCCCGGCTGCTGCACTGCATTCCCCGTAGCCCGACCCCAAATCCAGCCACCTATGGTCAGGGTTGAGCTGCGGGGAATGTCCTCAGCCCCCCCCCCCCCCCATCCGTGTCCCGGGCCCGCCAATCCACTCCATCCAAGGAAATTATTCCACTTCGGAGGTGGAATAACTTCCCCATACAAGTTGCTTGCCCTGGATGTACAGGGCCGATATTAGAATTGGCCCTGTACATCCAGGGCCGGCGACCACCCACCACACGCCCACAATCTGCTTCCTCCCCGCCCCCATCTAACTTCCCCATACAACCAGCAGGGAGACACCGGCGAGGAGGTCCACGAATAGTGGGGATGGATGTCCCATTGTGATGTCCATCCCCGCTATTCAGAGGACAGAATAACCCCCTAAGCCAATAGTTGGAGGCACAGCTATGCACTCGGTCACATGGTCTAAAAAAGCTTTATCACATGTATGCGTTTAAGTGCCAGTAGAATATGTTAAAAATACTGAAAAACATATACTATTCCCTTCAGGGAAATTGCAGAACCGGCATTAAGATCCCCCTTTTCTGATACACGTTTTGATATTTTGTTTTTTCTGTCTCTCCAAGCATGCTATCATAGATGATTAATAACAACATTGCTGTTTTTTAAAATAAAGAAAAGGTATTCCTTTGATGTTCCTATACCCTTTGACCTTGGATTTTGGCACCATTTTTACTTCTTAAATGCCTCCGCTCCTCAGATGGTTCCTAATGCCAGTTCTGTGATTTCCCTGAAGGTGCTGCAGGAGCTAGATAAGGCAAGTTTGTTTTCTTTTCTTTTCGTGTTTGCATGACCCACAAGATATCTTACTATTTCTTTTTCAGTCAGTATCTAACATTCTGACTCTCCCTTTGTGTTATTTTATTTTAGAAGTCATTTGTTTTGAGGCTTTCTTGGCCGCTATATATGCGGTGGTAGCTGTTAAGTTTTTTTTTTTTACATAAAGTATTTACACATGGGTGCCTTCGATTAAGAAATCCTCTCACATGGCTTCCTTAGTGATGGCTACACAAGTACTACCTCCCCTCTTCTGTTTTAAACACGATAATGTTGTGCCTCTTGGTTTTATTAAATTGAAGGAATAGTATATGTTTTTCAGTATTTTTAGTATATTTTACTGGCACTTAAACATATATATGTGATAAAGGCTTTTTTAGATCATGTGACTCCGAATGTATAGCTTTGCCTCCAATTATTGACTTACTTGTCTCATAAGTGGTCCTTCTCATCCCTTCTAGTATACCCTGCTGTGAGACAACATATGATGATATATTTTTTAAGTAGTTTATCCATAGCCATTTCCCATTCCTAGTCCTTATGGCCTTTTCTTATTTTGAGTACCTATATGTTTCTAGTTAATTTTATATTATTGTTTAGGTTTATTTTGTTGTTTTATATTACATTCATTGTTTTTAAAGTTCTTAAATAATAAATACATATATGATAATTAAATATTTGTTGTTTTATTGTTTTTATGACCTTGTGTTTCTTCTCTTGGTTTTATTTGAGGTGTTCAGCCAAAATGCATTGGGGTTGCTTAATAAAGTTTTTGACCTATCACTGTCTTGGTGCACCTGTTCTTGTTGTTCCTCCAGCCCAGAGTACAAGCCACACCAAGGGTTAATACTCATCATCTCCGGGCACTGGTAACCACCATCACAACCTGTGCTCCGTACCAGTGCCCGAACATGTGCAAGGCCACCACCTGGTCCTCTGTACACACCTTCCTGAGACATTACTGCCTCAACCTTGTAATATGGACCAGCACCTCCTTCGGCAAACTGGTCCTGAGCACAGCGGAGTCCCCTGTAATGCTCGACCATGAGCCCCCGATGCACTCATGCTTGGACATTCCTGACTGCGCTGAGGCATCATGTTAGGACTACCTTATGGACTTGCATTCTGTAGTTAAGACTACCTCAATGACTTGCACTCTGTTGCTTGTATTGCACATTTGCGTTCCTCACTACTGTTACATTGCTGTTGCACATCTGTTGCTATTTCTATGGCACAACTGATCTTGCACATTTATGGCTGTCTCTGCATATTAATTCCAGTTCTTTTTCACAAACGTACCTGCTCTTGTGGTTAAGTTTCAAGTTTTGCCAATAGCATTGGTACATCTATTATTACTGAACACTGCCCTTTTGCACCTGTATGCTATCATGCCACCTCTTCAACAAATACCTTATAGAGCCTAACGACAACCCCTAGAGCCCAAAGTCTCCTGGCGATACCATTTCCATACAAAGTATGGTATCTCAACAACACACCAAGTATGATACTCAAACCCCTAGTGGTGGTTATATTTCTGCAAAACTACTGTTATTATGACTCCATGTAATAAATTTTGTAAATAGTTTTCCCATTATCCAAGTTTTTGTGCCCTGTTACCTGTAAAACTCATACGCTTTCAACTGTACTGAGCATTTTTGTTACATGTAAACCGCGCTGATGCTGAATAGTGCGGTATATAAGAGACTATAAATAAATCAATCAATCAATCAATCATGGCACCTCCAAAGGAACAAGGAAGACACCCCACCTGCAGTCAAACTGAACACAGAAGAAGCAGGCAAAGAAGAAACCCTTGGAGGACAAAACTTTATTGATTGGTCAGCCCAACACATGTTTCACCACTGAGGCCTTCATCAGGGGACTATGACCACAATGGATGAATAAACATTCAGCATCTAGACAGTAGTTGCTATAGGCACTATATAACAACTCTGAAAATGGCACCATCCAAGGGTTTCTTCTTTGTCTGCTTCTTCTGTGACCTGGCACCTCCACTCCAGAGTTGTCGTGCCACATGTGTTCCATGTACGCAATAAACGTTCATCACTGATACCCTGGGAAGTGTCATCTTTGAGTCTCACCTCAGCACACATCAACTTGGGTGGCATCAATTGTGGCTGACTCATCCTGCTTGTCCTGGGAGAAAGGGAGGTTACTTACCTGTAACATGAGTTCTCCGTGGACAGCAGGTTAAGTCAGCCACATGTTCCCACCCACCTCCCCTGGAGAGGGTTGACCTCCAGCACTGGAGCCTGCCTACCTAGTACTAAGCAGGGTCCTAGCTGGGGACATACTGGCTAGCTAGGGGCAAGCTGGGGTTGGGCTTGTGGCTCATGCTCAGAAGGCAAAGCTTTCTGAGCTATAAAGAGTACTTCCATCTATGGCGCCGTCGGATGAAGTCACCACTTGTGGCTGACGTATCCTGCTGTGCACTGAGAACTCATGTTACAGGTAAGTAACCTTGATCTGCAGTCTGCCTCTCCTGCAGCTTGTTCAAAACACAACTGCATGAATTGTCTTCTCTGGCACCATTTCAATCATGTAACACCTTTCTAGAGTCACACTAGCTCCCCATCTGAATAAAATTCAAACTGCTTGTACTTGCCTATGAAAAGCATTTATCTCACACCATCTTCTCTCATTTCACCATACACACCTCCTCCCAGACCTCACTCTTCAGGAACTTGCTTTTACTTATGTCCTTCTCTTCCAGCTTGCTGTGCCAAGTTCCTGGGATACTGTTCCTGAACATGTGTGCCATGCTCCCTCTCTTGCTGGATACAAATCCAATCTAAAGACACACTTCCTTGAGGCTGCTTTTAAAACTGAACCTAATTTTTCCTACACATGGCCTCTTGACCTCACCACAGGCTGCTTTCTCATATAGACTCTCAATTGTTCAGTGGCTGTCACCCATTGAGCATTCAACAGATAAGATCTATCCCAATCCCAGCATACTCATCCCTGCCTGACTCAGTGGTTCCTAACCTTCCCCCCACCCTGACCAAAGCAAACATGAGTGTATCTGGGATGCAACTGGAGAAAGCGAGGTTACTTACTTGTAATGAGGGTTCTCCATGGACAGCAGGATAAGTCAGTCACACCTGGGGACATCATCCAACAGCAGTGAGACGAAAGTACTCTCCTTAGCTCAAAAAGGCTTTTTGCCCTTCTGAGCATGAGCCGACTAGCCCTACCCCCCCCCCCCCCCCGGGTCCACCCCTAGCTGGCTAGTTTCACTTCTTCCGTCTTGCCAGCAAGACGGACCTCTCTCCTCTCCAACTAAAATCTTACATTCCAACTGAAATCTACTTTACTTTACTTTGAAGAAAGAATTATCACCTTCAACTATGCCGATGTGTATGGTAATTGACTAAACTCATTTGTAACTAGACACAAAGCAAATTTCATAGCCATGTTATTTCAGACCTTACAGTAGTTCAGTTCCTTTTAACACTGCAGTCATCTCTGATAAGAAACACAACAAAGCAAAGTTACTTACCTGTAACATGAGTTCTCCAAGGACAGCAGGATAAGTCAGCCACAAGTGGTGATGTCATCCGACGGCACCATGGACAGAAGTACTCTCAATGGTTCAGAAGGCTTTGCCTTCTGAGCATGTCACAAGCCCAACCCCTTGGCCCGCCCCTAGCTATCCAGTATGTCCCCAGCTGTGAGCTTGCCTAGTAGCTAGGTACAGTGGTGTGCAAAAGTCTGGAATCACTTGTGAGTTTTGCGTTTTTCGTACTTTCTAATGCTTTTTTTTAAATTTTGCATTAGCCCAGCATATTCATCTTTCTACCACGTTAAAAGGGAGATATTTGGCTATTAGAGTTGACTTTTTTGCATTCCTTGCTTCCAGTTTAAATACTTTACAGACACTGGGAGATAGCTACTGCGATTTTTGTGGATCCTAAGTCAAAACTGGATCGAGATTTTCCAATATGCACGTTATTTCTGACCAATCAGGAGGCTGGTTTCACTAACCAATCACAATGTAGATATCTAGCCAACAGTGCAGCTATAAAAAAGCACAGAATTTTTGAATTTCATACTCTTTCTGGATCGACCATGAAGATGACTCGGATCCTGATGTTGGAGGACCGTGTTTGTATGTCCTTTATGAGTGAGGAAGGATTTTCAAGCCATCAGATAGCCAGGAAAGTTGGCTGCAGTCAGAGCGCTGTTGTTAAGATTGTACAGAAGAAGAAAGCAACTGGTTCAGTGGTGGACAAGCCTTGTCCATGTCCTCGACGTGCATCAACATCATGCCAGGACTGCGCACTATGACGCATTTCACTGACTAATCACAAGTTGACCTCTCCTCAGCTACTTCGAGAGTGGTCAGACAAGAGTGAGGTCAGTGTCAGCTCATCAACCGTTCGTCGCCGGTGCCTGCAGTTTGGTCTCCGGGGCTGCAAAGCACGGAATAAGCCACTGATGACTGACATACAAAGGCGCAACCGGATCATGTGGGCGAGAAAACATTCAACCTAGTGGACTGAAATGTGGGAAAAGGTGCTATTCAGCGATGAAAGCACCTTTGGGGCTGCATGGCTGCCAGTGGCATTGGACGTCTTCACATCGTCGATGGAATGGTCAACAGGGCCACTGAGCCACTTTAACCTCCTCATTCTCTGTAATTCTCTTAGGGTCATGATCTCAGTGCTTTTTGGAGATCAATCCATCAAGCAAAAACAGCAACACTGCCACACAAACGAGCAGAGAAAGAACCAAACTGGAAAAAGTGGGCAGAAAGTTCACACAACAATTTTATTAATCTTTAAAATTAGTGGCCTAAGCCCAACACAGGACCGTGTTTCGTATTGAACTTCATCAGGGGTTATTTGGGCACACTCAATGATGTGTGATAGCACCACAGGATACAGGCCAATACCAATGTAAAATACTGTTTGTACTCCTACACGGTGGTTTTGATTTCACCTGTTAAGGTTTCATCACGTTATCAGGATCCACTTACGAGCCCTCGGCGATCGGAGGGCATACCACGGCTGTTTTAGTTTTATATGCCTTTTTTGCCAATTTTACATTGGTATCGGCCTGTATCCTGTGTTGCTATCACACATCATTGAGTGTGCTCAAATAACACCTGATGAAGTTCAATACGAAACACGGTCCTGTGTTGGGTTTAGGCCACTGATTTTAAAGATTAATAAAATTGTTGTGTGAACTTTCTGCCCACTTTTTCCAGTTTGGTTCTCTCTCAGTGCTTTTTGGGCACAGTGTTGCTGTAGTGCTTACAGAGTTTCCAATGGATGAAGCGTGCTACCGTATTATGTCTTTCTGCATAGAAATTTTCTGCCATCAGAAATTCAGTCAGCTATGAGGTGAGTCACCATTTACAGGTCTTTCTTACAGAATCGACATATGTCTGTGTTGCCAGTTTTTTCAATGCTCACTTTAAACCATCTCGTCCGTAAGCCGCCATCCTGGGCTGCAACTATCAACCTCTCATCCTTCAGTTTCAGTTCACCACCCCTCCTTAACCATTCATGTGTCCGTTCTTGATTGACAAAGGGTTCCTGGAGTAATACCCAGTATTTTCCACTATATTTGTGCATCTGCCACTTGTCTTTCCTTGTTTGTTGATCTAATTCCTTGAAGAGTTTTTTCTCTTGTTTTGCAAATTCCGTCACTGCCTTCCCTGTGCATGCTTGTGGATCTTCACTCATTCCTTCTAGTCGTTGGAACACTTGTCCAAGTTTGATAATAAAGACAGATTCTGGATGTTTACTCTCGTATTTCAGCACTTTTTGCATATTTGTATCCGAGGAAGCAGTTAAGTAGACTTGGAGGCCTATGATGGTAGCTCTGTACGTGTAATCAATCTCAATGAGTCCTAGGCCTCCTTCAGCTCTAGGGATGTACAGTCTTGGCATACACTGATTCTTGTAAATCACTTCATGGGCATGCAGGAGTTTCCGTGTTCGCACATCCAGCTTTTCAAGATCTTTAAGAGGCCAGTCCACAACCCCAAAGCTGTATGAAAGTAAAGGAATTGTCAGCTGATTGATTGGCTTGTATTTTATTCCATGATGTTAAAGCACTTTTCAATAATGATTTTAATCTCCTATAATAATCCTTACTTATCTTTTCTCGCGGTAATTTCTGCTTGTGTGTCGTTCCTTCTTCTACTCTGAGATACTTACATACACCTTCCTTTTCAAGGTCCTTGATGTCACAGCGTTCAGCCATGGAGATGTTTTCGGTTTTTCTCAATTTTCCTCTAAAAAATGTTGCTTTAGCACATTTGTCAAGGCCAAAGGTCATCCTGATGCCATCAGAAAAGCTTTTCACCACACGGAGTTGCTCTGCTGGTCGCTGAAACTATAGAGCTTCAGATCATCTACAAATAATAAATGAGATGTTGTTTCTGGGTTGTAACCTTCTTTAGGATTCATGCTAAATCCATATATCAAAGAATTGATGAGAGTACTCATTGTATTAAGGGCCACACAAAACTGAAGGGACACCAGGAATCCCCCTGAAATATTCCTTGCTAGATCCTGATGTAAGGAATAATATACTTACCAACTTCATATTTCAAAGAGTGTAGTTTGCCACAGTGAACTTAATGTACTCTATCAAAACAGGATTTAGTTTATACATGTCAAGGCAATTTATTATCTGAGTGTGGGATGCTGTCAAAAGCTTCTTATAATCAACCCAGGCTATACTGAGATTTCTGCTTTGCTTAGCTCTGGCCATGATGGCCTTATCCAACATTAACTGGTCTTTGGTGCCATATGCCCTTCTCTTGTTGCCCTTTTACTCTATTACCATGATATTAGTGGACTCGACATGATCGTATATTCTGTCTGCATCTATTTCAGTGAACAGTTTATAGATTGTAGGTAGACAAGTTATTGGTCTGTAATTGTTGGGAGTGTTACTTGGGTCTCCGTTTGGAAGGAGAAATTTTTTTTTCGTGTAATAAGCCATTGTGGTGTTAAGTCTGGCTGCGCAAACAATTGATTTTTGCAATTCACCAGGTCTGGGCGAAGCGATGTTAACTGTTTGAACCAAATGTTGGTTGTTCTTTATAGGGTCCTCATATAGTTTTCTCCAGAAGCTTTGTTTCAACTTTGGTTGGTGGTGCTTTTAGTATCTTAATGCTCTTTCCCAATTCTCTGTAAAATTGTTTTGGGTTCTCTCTAAATATCTTACTTTGATATCTTTCTTTTCCGGTTTCTTCATATCTTCGCAATTCTTAGCGCTTCGGCTGCTATTTTTACTTTATTGTTGGAACAGATAAATTTCAGATTTTCTGTTAATGTACAATGCTTCAGCTTGATGTCTTGGTTCTTCATTTATATCTTTGGTGATCTTAATCCTTCTAGATACCTGTCTATCTGGGATATCTCCACACACAATGACTATATTTTTCCCCTCGATGAGCTTTTTCCAAGGAGGAACCGTTACTGTTTTCTTTTTCTTCTGGCTCTGCATTTTAGTTGGTATTATTCTTGCAGTAATAACTAGCTGCACAATACTGTATTTAATTTATTTTAGTGATGTCAATAAATGGTCCCTTTATACTGGATATGGCCTTGTTCATCTTTATAGTCATAAATTTAACACCTAAGGTTAAAAGTAACTTGGGTAATCTTTCCCTTGCCTGAAACCCAGCATATTCATCTTTTTCCATATGGACTGAGTTTGATCTTGAATTCCTCCACCTCTGTGTCTTTCTCCTCCTGTCCTTCCTCCTCTTCAGTTGATTGGTTGACATGCAGTTACCTCACTCTCCTGCAGTTCCAGATCTCCAAGCTCTATTTCCCCCTCAACTGCTCTTTCTATTTCTGCATATTCCTTTCTTCTGGTACTCTCACCCAGGTCGTCTCCTCCTCCCTTTATTTCTCTTTCTATGGAGTTGCTTCAAGATGTTATCATCCACATACTTCTTTGCTTTCATCTGTGAAATTAAAGATCTTAAATTTGCATCATGTTGCTTTTTGCAGTTTTTCTTGTGGCAATTTTCCACTTTCTTCCAGTTTTTGGCAGATTCTCTTTGTATACCCTCTTGATTTAAATATAGGGTTTGCAGCATAAAAATAGCAGTACATTATCTCATCTGCAGAAGTCCACTTAACTGTAGTTAATTCTCTTAACTTTTTCATTAATTTCTGTAATCTCCTGCCACAGTGGGTCCGCGAACATGCTCACTATTGCTTTTATTTGTGGCAGGGATGTTATCTACAGCTGTAGTGCTTGCACTATTGCTACCACCATTAGACCTAGTGCGTAAGCTATGGGTGGGCACCTTTTTATCTTGAGCGACGTGTGGCCAGTATGTATTTTTCCTTTTCATTCCTACCATACTTCAATTGTAGTGTCACCTTGCTGGAATTCAGTATAGATTTTATACAATAGGGTCACCAAGATACCCAGCAAGACATGAGGAGGGAACTATAATCCCACCCCCAAGGAAAGGAAAGCAGTTCACAGCTAGTTTATGCTGCATTTCCCCTTGACCCCATGGAGGTATTTAAATGTTTCTATCATATCACTCCTCTCCCACCTTCCTCCAAAGTATACATATTGAGATCTTAAGTTGATCCCCATATGCTTTATAACAAAGACCAGCGACCATTTTAGTAGCCAGTAGTGGCATATATTTTGCCTAAGAAGCCCCTGCAATGCAGAGAGGGGGTCCCAGGCAGGAAGGTGTCCAACACAGCAGTAGTAAGGAAGAGCAGCAAATTTTAACATGTTTGCCATGCTGCGTTCACTCTTACGTTTCCAGCAGGCTTGGCAGTTTTACCTCTCAGGCCAGTCCAGTGATAATAGCCACATCGCAAGACTTCGACTCGGGAGTTAACAGCCACTGGAAACTTAAAAGAATGGAGGCAGAACAGCAAACATGCTAAAGTTTGCCGCTGCTGAACAGGAGGGGCCCACAAGGGAATGGCAATGGGGAGAGGGGCCACAGCTATGATAATGGGTGGTGGGTGCCCTCTGCAAAATTTAGCTTGGGGGCCCCTCATTAGAACTTACACTACTGATAGCCACCCTCTGGACTGACTTCATACTTTTGAAGGTGTGGTCTCCAGAACCATGAACAGTACTCCAAATGAGGTCCCACTAGAGATTTGTACAAAGGCACTATTGCCTCCTTTTTCCTGCTGGCTATTCCTCTCCCTATGCAATCAATCATCCTTCTGGCTGTTTCTGTTGCCTTTTCTATCTATTTGGCCACTTCAAAATCATCTGATATGATCACCCCCCCCCAGGTCCCATTCTTCTTTTGTGCACCAAAATACTTCACCCCCTGTACCTTTGTTTTTTTGCAGTACAAATGCATGACTGCATTAAATCTTAGCTGCCAAATTCTCCAAGCTTTGCTAGATCCCTCCTCATGTTATCCACACTTTCCAGGGTATCTACCCCGTTGCAGAGTTTGGCCCTATCTTCAGGGTAAACATTTACTCCTACCCTCTGGTGCTTCACACTCAACCACTTGCTTATCCAGTCAGTCACTTTAGCATCCATCTTAAGAGCACTCTGTTTATTTGTAAGTTGCCAGTGTGAAATGGCCTTGATAAAATCTAAGCATACCAAGCGCATTTCCCTGATCCAATTCTCAAGCCACTCGGTCAAAAAAATCAATCGGATTTGTCTAACAAGACCCACCTCTATTAAAACCATGCTGTATCATATCCTGTAATCCCTCAGATTGCAGAAACAACTCCATCCTCTGTTTTAGTAGCGTTTCCATTAATTTATTCATTACAGGAGGTCAGACTAGTCAGTCAATAGTTACCATCCTCTTCCTTACTTCTGCTTTTGTGGACAGGACTACATTTGCCCATCTCCAGTCCTCTATGACTCTAAAGGTCATTGAAAAGGTCAGCCAGCCAAGCCGCCAGTACCTTCCCTAAGTTCTTTCAGTACCCACAGATAAATCCCATCTGGCCCCATTGCTTTGTCCACTTTTAATTTTGCTAGCTCCTCATGAACGCAATCTTCTGAAAATCGTTCAAGTTCTACCCCACTCCCATTCCTATTTGTGTTTGTTGTTCTCTTTATTCGGACAAACGGCACAATCAGGAAAATCAACCTAAAACTAATTTGTAGTAGGTGGCATGTAAGTCATGTTAATAAATAAATACATACAGTGGTGTGCAAAGGTCTTGCATAGGCTGCATGATCAAGCTATTCTCAGCTTTATTTTGACAATCTTTCCAAATACTGTGGCAGAATCCTGGCTTAATTTATTTGTTGCAAATTTAATTCGGCAGCCATTTCTGCATGCAAAATTACTTGTCTGTGACCTTTTGTATGGCCGTCATGGGAAACAATGTCCCAGTATGATCAACTGGATTCAAAGCAGGATCGAAATGAACCAAAAGAATGCTATGCTTCCTCAGCCAATAGGAAGTCATATTTGATAGCCAATCAGTGCATGGTATTTTGGCAGCACACAGTGAATCATCTGGTGTGTATCGCATTTGATACTCAACGTCCTGGTATGCGAAGAGGTCGCATTTTCTATCAATGGAAGACCGGGTCCAGTTGATGGTTTTGCAATAGGAGGGGTATGCCAGCCTGCAGATTGCAAAGAAGACCGGCTGTAATCAGAGTAGGGTTACCTACGTTCTGCAGAAGTATAAGGAGACGGAAAATACATAAACAGAAAAATGACGACAGAAAAAGACCACATGGCCTATCTAGTCTGTCCTTCTACGCAGGACATCGTAGCGGTTGGCCTAGAAAGTCAACCAAGAGGGACAACAGGGCCTTGACAAGGACATCTCTTTGCAACCACAAGCTAACATCCCCCAAGTTTCTGTGGGAATGGAAGGAGAACTGTTACATTACAGTTTGAATTTCCACTGTGAGCAGACAATGCTTGGAGCATGGGTTGAGGGGCTGTAAGGTACGGAGGAAGCCACTACTAATGGTGGAACAGAGGAAGAGACACATTGAGTGGGCATCCAAGTACTCAAAATGGAGCAAGGCTGACTGTGAGAAAGTTCTCTTTGTCAATGAAAGCACATTCTGGGTGACCATGGCAAAACCTATGTGAAGAGGTTTCCTCATGAAGAATACAAATCTGAGTGCTTGAATATCTCTGTGAAGCATCCAACCAAGGTCATGATCCAGGGATGCATGGCAGTCAGTGGTGGTGGAAGACTCCATATCGTTGATGGGATGGTAAATGTGGCAAAACACACAGGAATTCTGCAGAAGTGCATGCTGCCATCAGCTGAGTAACTGTTTCCTGGCAGATGTTTTCTTCAGGATTTCAATGCACCTTACCACCAAGTGAAAACTGTTGCCGACGGGAAGAAAATAAACGGAATTCGGACCACTGACTCACCAGCTCAATCACCCAACTGAGAATCATTGGTAGAAGGTATCAGTTGAGATTGCCAAGAAGCAGCCGTGGACCGAGAGCTGATTGAGTCATTGATTGCAGCCTGGAATTGCATCATAATAAAAGATCATCTTGTCAAACTGGTCCACTCCATGCCAGACAGATATCGTTGGTGAGAAAAAGCAAGGGCTGACCCATCAAGTACTAATGGTCATCAACAACAAAAAACAGCCCAACATATATGGTACAGAAAACACAACATTTTAGACACACACACTGCATCTTTGTACACAAGTTCACAACCAAACCAACATGAGCATTCTTTTGAGTTTTTAATACCCAAGTCATAGCAAATGTGTTAGATTTGTACAAAAGATAAAAGGTGAAAAAAATGGCATGTAATAGGGGTTGTAAACTGCAAGGTATTTTGTCCTGTGATCCAAACAACTAAAAACTGCCAATTCGACACTACCTATGCAAGACACCACTGTGCATACAAACATTTCATCTGATATAAATTTAAATGTACACGGAGAGAAAACTTTTAAATTAGTCCAAAAGAGATGGCACAACCAGCCTTCAGTCTCTCCAGGGCCATTACAAGTATCAGATCGCACCACCATCAACACCTTTCCAAGTCTTTTAATTATTCAAACTCCCTTTGCTTTTAATAAACGTTGTTTGTAGTGATCTAAAGTGGTACTTATTTCCTTTCTGCTTTTTGAAACGTCCAGACAGAAATGCACGTTTAACATCTCGACACCCTACGCACGTGGGCTGTCCATATCCCACCACTAACAGCACTGACAAACATAAAAATACAATAAGGAGGTGCAAGTCAGCGAAACATCGAGGATGCCACCGTCACTCCTTTGAAACCTGCTTAAGCTCCCGCTTTACCCTCCGAGATTTCAACAGCAGCTCCTTCCCCGAACCCACACTCATAATCCCCACTCAGCGAAGCAGAGCACTTCGCGCGCCTCAAGAAAGAAACCCCGCCCCTGTGATGTCATACGTTCGCGCCGTTGAACGGTAAAGTGTCGTATTTTGAGGGCGTCACGCTGTGAGTTTGTGCTTAGCTGGAAGGGAAAAGTGGGAGGAATAGATGAGGAAGTCTGGTGACTGGTCTAATAGGACTGGCACTTACGCGACGCCGGCCTAGGGGCTCTGTCACTCGCTTTTTCTCGCGCCTCAAAAGCAGCGATGGAAACCTGGAGTCTGGCGACGTTGTCAGTCTTACTAGGGCTAGCTATACGCTGGTCCGTGTCCCTTAATTCTTATTCGGGTAAAGTGACAGTCTGCAAAACAGTATCTTTGGAAATAGTGTTAGGCAAAGTCTAATTGACTTATTTCGCTTGCTTAGAAGTAGTATGACGGTTAGAGCAGTGGGTTAAAAGCCAGCGAAGGTAGGGTTCAAATCCCAATACTACTCTTTGTGATCTTGGGTAACTCACTTAACCCTCTGTTGTCGCAGGTATAAACTTAGATTGTAAAGCCCTCCTGAGGCTGGAAAATACCCACTGTACCGGAATATAGCTTACTTTGAAGAAGCACATGACCCTAAAGTAAGTTAGAACAGGCTTTTTTTTTTTATCCGACAATGTTCTCGATCCAGTCCTCTGGGATCCCTTGTCCAGTTGAGTTTCCAAGGTGTCCACAATAAATATGCATGAGAAGAGATCTGCATACAATGGAAGCGGTGCATGCAGATCTATCTCATGCATATTTATTGTGGATGCCCTGAAACCTGGGGGTCCCAGAGGACTGGGTTGAGAACCACTGTCTGGGAGTCTTCAAAATGTGGCACCTAGATAATTGCCTAGTTACCATTGCCTAAATCGAACCCTGGCTACCACTGGAAAAGGCGTGAATTAAATCCAAAAAAGGCCTCTGAAAAGTGTTTTCTTGTGGGAATTGAAAAGTCACATGTAATTATGGAAAGATGTTGATTTTATGATATGGCTAGTTGGTTATAAGGCCCTTTGAGGGCAATTTTTCCAAATGAGTTAATTTTGTGCATGCCATAACAGTCATGAATTTCACGTCTAAGCCAGGGTATGTGGAGTATGATATTCTCAAATTTACTGCTAATGCTCGGTGTAGTACTTGCATTGTACCGAAAACAACCCCCTCGAGTTCATAAGATGTAACACGTAATTTATCAAGGTGTGCTTGGAAATTCTTCTTAATCAAGCCTGTGGCACCCAGCACAATAGGAAATAATTCAGTATCTTTGTCACATTTTCTTGGTTTCTGATTGCATTTCGTGGTATTTAACGATATTCTCCCTTTTAACACGATTCACAGAATAGTTGCCTTGGACTAGCACCTCTATCAATGCCATTCTGGTGGTGGTCTCCTTTATCACTATATCCTGAGAGGACAGCATTGCTTTTTCTGTGCAAGAGCTCATTTTGAAAGGGTACTGATAATATGAAAAACTTTATTTTACTAAGCATTTGTTTTTGTACAATTCATAATATTGCAGAACCAGTTAGAATGGCTAGATGGAGCAGGCTGTGAAAATCAGACGAAATGCATCTGTTAATATCTAGGGCAGCATGTGTATTGGTTTTAATCATGTTGTAAGTAGTGTTTTATTGTTTGTTTTCTGTGTAATGTTTGTGTTTTGTACCCTGCCTAGAACCATGGATGGTGCAAGTAATAAATATTATAAAATAAACAAAAGAGATAATATATTTACTTTTCAGAGGTTCTTAAGAGTTAGTCATAGTGAACTTTCTTTTTGTTTTGACCTAGCAGTTTCTTTCAACTCTTTTGGTTTTCCAGCAAGTTTGGAACTAGGGCTGTGAATTTTATATCCCCTTCACAGTCATTATAATGACAGTCCTCAAGGATCATCTACCAGGGTTTCTTTTAGAGCCCTGCAACCATGGGCCTAAATGTGGTGTCATTGCATATGGACTAAGACTCCCTTCTCCCCAGGGACTGTGAGTGCTAACCCTGCAGAATCCTTAGCCCTGAGAAACCCAAGGAACTGGGAATAAAACCATTAGCAGCAAAGTTATTTTCATACTGTATGTATTTCCAATATTTAGAAATCTGTTATGTACTTATCTGTGCTACAATACAGATTTCTAAACAAGACATGCAGGGGTATGGCACTGTACTGTAACAAATTTTATGTTTTACATGAAAATGCTGTCTTCTGTTTCTTTGTAGGGGCTGCAAAACCACCTCTCTATGGTGACTATGAAGCCCAGAGACACTGGCAGGAAATAACCTACAATCTCCATGTCAGTCAATGGTATGCAGCTTCTGATTCACATGATATATTTATAGAAATATGTTTACAGGATGGTCTGTTAAGCTTGAAGTTAAATCCAAATTTAATTCTTAGGGGCCCCTTTACTAAAGCCAGTTAGGGTGTGTGCCCTCCATGCTCACACTCAGTCCATTCCCGCCTCTTCATGTGATGGGCAGTTAATATGTGTTTTAGCAGCTGGTAGCTGTCGTGCCCATTCGTTAACCGTCACCGTGGGCCATTACTGCCTGCCAGAACATAAGTTAATCGCTTAGTGGGCCTTAGTAAAATGGTTCCTTAGTACTCGCATACAAGAATGAGTTTCACAGGCGTTATTGTTTCTCCAAATTCAGACATGGATTCTGGTACTTTCCAAGTGAGAACCATTTTAATCTCAATGGAAGATAAATTCTGTGAATTTGGTATGAATATATTAATTTTCATGATTAATTTAGTTTGCAGAGAGCGTAGTTGCTCACCTGTAGCAGGTGTTCTCCAAGAACATCAAGAATAAGTCCTCACATATGGGTGGCATCACTGATGAAACCCATGTGGGAATGCTCCCCAGCTTCCATACGAAGCTTTTGGGAGGATCATCGTGCATGTGTGCTCGTCTTCCCACCCAAAAGGAGCCATCTTACCTCAGTATGATGACATGGCTTTAATCAAGCAAAAAAGAGGCAACTCCACGGGGAGGAGGGAGGGTAGTGAGGACTTATTCCTGCTGTTCCTGGAGAACACCTGCTGCAGGTTAGTAAATGTGCTTTCATCGGGACCAAGCAGGAAATAAGTCCTCATTTATGGCACTCCTAAGCTACATGCTACTAAAAAAACCTGTAAAAAGCCCAACAGGGCAACCAGAAAAATGAACCGAGAAAAACAGTATGAGAAATTGCTAAAAGGTTTCGAGAGTCAGTGTTCAGCATGGACATCAACATCAGAATGACTCTGTGGTAGCCTGGATGGACAGAAGGTCCGGTGGGAAGAGGTGCCAGAGTACTGCATGGCCAAAGTTGCTGTTGCGCTGGGAATCTCTATCCAGACAGTAGTGGGCTGTAAAGGTGTGGACAGAAGACCACGTAGTAGCCCTACATGTCTTCACCATGGAGAGAGAGCGCAGGTTGGCCACTGAAGCAGCTATAGCTCTGACTTTGTGTGCTGTGACATGGCATTCCAAAGATAGCCCAGCCAGAGCATAAGTGAAGGAGATGCAATCAGCTACTCAAATTAAGAGGTTGTGGTTCAAAACTGTCACGCCCAGCTTATTGGGGTCAAACAAAACAAAGAGCTGGGAGGAATGGCTGTGGGCTTTCATTCTCTCCAGGTAGAAAGCTAGTGTTCTCCTACAATCCAAGGTGTGCAATAAGGCCTCTGCCCTTTTGGTGTGAGGCTTTGGAAAAAAGGTGAGCAATACCACTGACTGATGTGAAAAGCAGAAACTATTTTAAGCATGAACTTGGGGTGGGTTTGGAGAACCACCCTTTTCTTATGAAATCTGATGTAGGGTAGGTGCACCACCAATGGCTGCAATTCACTGACCCTGCATGCAGAAGTAAGAGCCACTAGAAAAATGACTTTCTAGGTGAGGTAGTTAAGCAGCTAGGAGCTGAGCAGCTCAAATAGGGAAGAGACAAGCTGCCTTAGTACCACATTGAGGTCCCAGGCCACCAGAGGGCCTATCAGGGGACGAGATAGCAGGAGGCCCCTCATGAAGTGAGCGATCAACGGGTAAACAGAGATTGGCTTATCAGCCATAGTGTGGTGGTAAGCGGCCACAGCACTGAGATGCACCCTGACCGAGTTGGACTTTAGGACAGAGTCGGAGAGGTGTAGAAGGTAACATAGTACTGACTCAGTTGACTAGCTGAAAGGATCCAGAGCCTTGCACTCACACTATATGGAGAACAAGTGTCATTTGAAGGCATAGGCGCAATGCATAGCATCCTTACGTGAGGCGAGGAACACGTTCTCTACTGCCTCCGGCAGTTGGAGGGATGTGAGCCTAGCCGCTCAGCATCCATGTTGTGAGTGCCAGGGACTATACATTGTGATGCAGTAGAGTCCCCTCATCCTGAGAGACCAGGTCCACGGTGCAGCAGAATCTGAGAGGCTGTCGTCAAGATAGTTGGAGTAACAGTGGAAACTAGGATTGCCTGGGCCAATGCGGTGCTACGAGGGTCATCGTGGCCCTGTCTTCCTGTAGCTTGAAGAGGGTTCTGGCTGCCAGAGGAATTGGGTATGCATACAGAAGGCTGTTGCTCCATTTCTAGGAGAAAAGAATTGGGTACTATCTGATGTTTGCTTGGTACTCTGGAACAGAACCACGGGAGCTGAGTGTTGTGAGGAGAGGCAAAGAGGTCTGTCTACAGAGTGCCCCACATCTGGAAGATACGGCTAACTACCTGTTGAGATTCCACTCGTGTGGTTGAAGACTCTGCTGAAGCGATCCACCAGAATGTCAAGCTCCTCTGGTAAATAGACTGCTCTGAGGAGCATGCTCTGCAAGATGGCAGACTTCCAAAATTGAACTGCCTCCCAACAGAGGAAGTATGACTCTGTGCCACCCTGTTTGTTGATATAAAACATGGCCACCTGGTTGTTCGTTTGACTAAGGACCATCTGGTTGGAGAGATGTTGCTGAAAAACCCATAGGACATTGGGAGTGGCTCAGTGTTCGAGGAGGTTGATTTAGTGGAGGCTCTTCTGAGCCATCCAGAGGCCCTGTGTGTGTAGACTGTCCAGGTGGGCTCCCCAGCCCGCCTTGGAGGCATCCATCGTAGGATGCGCTGATGCAGCGGTGTCTGGAAAGAAAGCCCTGCGAGAAGGTTAGAGGGATGCAGCCACCAGAAGAGGGATTCCCTGAGCAGGTGTCACCATGACCCTGTCCTGATTCGGCCAATCACCTGCCGCCACTGTGTGCAGAAAGTCCATTGCATCTGAGACGCATTCAGAGCCGCACCACTGGTGTGACATGGACTGTGGAGGCCATGTGGCTGAGGACGCATAGCATTTGTTGAGCTGTCACAAGGGGACAGCGCTGAACATCCTGAACCAAAGGTAGGCTTGAGCTAGAGTAGTATCGAGTAGCGCTCCAATGAACTTTAGCCTTTGAGAGGGCTGAAGATGAGTCTTGGAGAAGTTGATTACCAAGCCCAGGTGTTCCAGGGCTTGTTTAGTCAGCTTTGCCAAATGCCGTACATCCTCTAGCGACCCGTCCTTGATCAATCAGCCATCCAGGTAAGGGAAAACAAAGATCCCTTGGGTGTAAAGAAAAGCGGCCACGAGCGCTAGACACTTTGTGAAGCCCTCTGGCCTTGCCTCCATCCCAAGGGTCAGTACCCGGTACTGGTAGTGCTGTCCGCTGAGCATGAAGCGGAAATATTGTGGTGAAGGGGGTGAATGTGGATGTATGTATAGGCATCCTTCAGATCCAAGGAGCATAGCCAATCTTCCTGGTTAAGGTAGGGCAATAACATTCCGAGGGACACCATCTTGAACTTCTCTCACACCAGGAACCGGTTAAGGTTCCAGAGGTCCAAAATGGGCCGAAAACCCCCTGTCTTTTTTGGAACCAGGAAGTAGTGGGAGTAGAATCCCCTTCCCATCTGAGATGGAGGAACCACCTCCACAGCCTGGCCGGACAAGAGGGTTTAGACCTCCTGTTGGAGCAGGAGGTGAGGGGGTACTCCCCTGGGAAGAATGTGGGAGGAAGCTTATTAGTCTATTTCTACTTCTACATCTAACATACACTTATGCTGGCGACTTCACCTTCCACCAAGCAACACAACCATATTTGCAACCCCCTACCGAGCCTGTATCGCACCCATTCTAATACAGCTGCATTGGCTACCCATCACTGCCAGAATCAAATACAAGGCTCTCACCATAATATTTAAAATCCTACATGAGGAATCTGCCAACATTCTTCAGACCCTCATCTCAAACCCATGCAATGATAGATCACGAAGAAGTACCTCCGTTAATCTGCTAGCAATCCCAACACAGAAGAGCAAACAATCCATCTGCAATCGAGCTTTCACCCTATTTGCATCCACACTATGGAACTCTTTACCCTCAACGTTAAGAGGACATTCTGAATTAGCTGAATTTTGGAAAAAACTAAAAATGTATCTATTCCAAGAAAAATACAATATACACCTGGATTCACAGACTCAACCACCTTAAAAGCAAGTCATTAATAATTCACTAATCTTTGTATATTGAAGAACTGTACAAATGAACAAATAACCAATTGCCATCCAGACTTACACTGTAACTAGTTCAAAGTATGCTACATGTTACTGTTGTACAGAGAAAATGAAACAGTGTAACGAAAGAGTAGTATAACAGTGTGTCTCTTAAGGCCCTGTTACATTTTTAGTTATTTGTTAATTGCTTTGAATGGTAGAAAGGCGATATAAAAATACGTTTAAATAAATAAATGAAAAACAATTCCATTTATACATGGAAACAGAAATTAAGTACAAAGCCAAAACATTCACCAAACAGAACATAGAAGACAACACAAACTAATTCAAATAAACCTTACTACACCATGGGATGATAAAACATAGAACAGTACACCACTGCATATCACGTTAAAGTGCGCCTTAATGCCAGCTCCATTAGGAACAAATGATATGACTTTGACATGTCTGCAGAGTCCCTTGCTGCAATTATACAACATACCCCGAACAACAGAATGAGAAGATAAGCATGATAAATACGTTGATAAGGACATGCAAGCCACCAAGAACCGCATCTTTTCTTTTTATGCATCAGCTCTGTAGAATGTCCTCCGTGCTTCAATCTGAGCCATCCCCGACCAGTCAACCTTTAGAAAAACCATAAAAACTCACTTGTTCCAGCTATTCTATGACCACATATCATAGAGTTGACATGCACAATGTCTGTCAACCCCATAACTCAACCTCACCTATGTAACCGTTTAAGATCTACCTACCAACTTTAATTTAGTTCCCCTTTACCCAAGTTCTTCCGTTCTACCAAAGTTTGTTCCTGTTCAATGTTAATCACTTGTTTTAGTTTAAAACCTGTTCTATGTAAAATGGTTTGATTGTTCATGTTTTATGTAAACTGCACTGATTGTGAAATAGTGCGGTATATAAAAGCAAATTAAAAAACAAAACAAATTCCATACCATAATAGAAATAATGGGTCATTCTGTGCCACAAATAGTAGGGATGTACATCCTGTCGGGACATACATCCTCGCTATTTGTCCCCCTGCTGCCCTGGTACACAGGCTCCCCGTACTTACAGCTGTGTTGTACAGGGAGCTATAGGTGGAGGCGGGAGGAGGCAGTGCGAGGGCGGGGCATGGGTAGTGTGAGACCCCGTATATACAGGGCTGATTTCAGAGGTCGGCCGGGTAGATGGGGGACTTATTCAATCTGAAGTGGAATGAGACCCCCTGGATATAGGAGGATGGCGGGGACAGACAGGTGAGGGGCGAAGGGGGTTCCCCTTAGCCCAACCCTGGAATCGGTGGTCGGGCTGCAGGGAAAGGGCATTATGGCTTTGCGGCCAGGGATCGCAGCTCCATAATGGAGCCAGACTGAGTTAGCCAGGTATGTGGCTGGGCGTGCTGCTGATCAGAATTGGGGCCTGGCCTGCACTTCCTCAGAATTGGGTCTACCTGTGTATGCCCCGATTCAGATCGGTCATACAGGGACTGGACGGCCAGTACAGAATCGGCCTCAATGTGTATTATGGAAACATGGCTCTGAGATACAGACAATGTCATCTTAAAACAAATCACCTCCCAACCTTACACCCCACACAACTGCCCAAGGACAGGAATAAAGAGACGGAGGAGTCCTCATTATAGCAAAAGCACATCTCAGTTTTACCACGTTCTTGTCATATAACTCTGAAGGAAGCGATATAACAATCACAAACAAGAACCTAGCAATTTGTCTAACATATCAAGCACCAATGAGGAAGAACTTTCCATCATCCTAGAAACAGTATGCTCTCATTCAACACCTCATAAATCACTCATTGTATTAGGAAACCTAAATCTGTCCTCCTTATCAGCAAAAGAGGCCAGCTTCTTCTTGCATGCCATGAACGACCCAAACTACACACAAATATCAAACTCGCCTATACACAGGAGAGGGGGAACCTTAGACCTTATTTTTTGTACCAAACTATTTGCTAGAGCAAAACCTCATAACCCCAGCTACAACTACACCGATTCCCTGGTCAGATCACTACATATTAAACTTTGATTGATATAATAACACCGGTAACAAGAAAGATTCTGGAAGGTTCATTGGTGGAGAGCAAAAGATTCAAACAATGCAACAAAGAAGAATTCCTGAAACAAGTATTACCGCAACTTGAATATAACACAACAGATTTAGAAACAATCATTGGCAACTGGACTAACACAATTCATAATGCAGCAATAGCGCCATACAAGGTGATACATAAAAATATTTATTTATTTATTTATTACAAGTTCTTATATACCGCACTATTCGGCATCAGCGCGGTTTACATTATAACATAAAGACCATAACAACAAGCTGTTTGGTTTACATCGAACAGGAGTACAAACTTGGAGAATCATAATGCACCATGGTACTCCAGTGAAATCGATGACCACAAAAGGATGCTAAGGAAACTAGAGAGACAATGGTGACAAACCAAAGATCAGGAGAGCCTACTGAAATACAACATCATGCAACGTAAATACCACAAACTGATAAACAAATGCAAAAGAGAATGCCATACAAATCTTATAATGGGTTCCCTCAATAAACCTAGAGTATTATTTGACATAGCATGGACACTCACTAAAGAACCCATACAGGAACAGAATCTAAACATTTTAAATCCACAAGTCATAGCAGACTATCTTGAACTCAAATATAAAAATACTTCCACTCAAGATGATACAAAACTGGAAGATATACTGATCCACCACAACAACATCAAATTATGGAAATCATTCCACATTCCCACAGAACAACACCTGGACAACATCATAGCCAATGTTAACACATCCACCTTACCACTAGATCCATGCATGGTCGTATGGATAAAGTCATCAAGACAATAATTAATTATCTTCATTACTAAATATCACCTGGCTATCACTCATCCAAGGCTACCTACCCCTCTGCCTTAAACAAACAGCAATAAAAGCACCAACCTTGACAACAAGGACCCCAATTCTTACAAGCCGATATCAAGTTTGCCATTTATATCCAAGATTATCGAAAAGGCTGTACATCAACAATTAGAGGACCACATAGATAAACATGCACCACTGGCCCCCATCAACATGGTTTCAAACCACAGCATTGAGACTCTTTACATCACTTCTGGACAGCCTAATAACAGGCATTGACGGAGTCAGACAAGGCTTTATTCTCATCTTCATTGACATAACTGTGGCCTTCGACACCATAAACCACCTCACGCTACTAAGAAGGCTCCAAGAAATAGGGATCTACAGTACTATCTTGAAATGGTTCACCTCATACTTAACACACAGAAAACAGCAAGTAAGATCCCGTAAGTAAGACCCTTTACTCAGTCCCAAAATATCCCACAAGGATCATCATTGTCAGCCCTACTTTTTAACATATACCTGCAACCGCTCTATACCATCATAAAAAAACTCCCACAATATACAATACAAGATGTACGCAGATGACGTAATGATCTATGCTCCATTCAACACTGATCAACCTGAATACACAAAGATAACAGTATGCCTTGATAAGTTGGCTCATAAACAAAACCTCCCTATAAACTTCCAAAAATCAGAGGCACTGCACATCACCAGAAATACCACTTTCTCTCCTGAAACCTTGAAAATTCTCCATCACGACCTAGCAATCAAGCATGAGGTAAGGTACCTTGGCATCACTCTTGACCAAAACCTCAACTTACTGTCATATATCAAGAGAATGACCAAGACAGCCTACCACACATTAAGAATAATCCAAAAGATCAAACCATTACTCAGTGAAAGCAACTTCAGATCAGTATGCCAAGCCATAATAATGTCCATATTAGACTACTGTAACATTATCCACCAAGGCCTACCAAAGAAAACACTTCCATTACAGCTGGTACAAAACACCGCAGCGCGTACAATCACTGGAACATCACAACATATCCACATAACACCCACCCTAAATTAACTACATTGGTTACCAGTTCTCACACGCACTAAATACAAGTCCCTACTAATCATTTTCAAAATCCTACATACACAGTCTATCTCTAACCATCCTCCAACTGTTGATCACCAAGAATCCTGAGAACAGACTAAGGTGTACCTCAAAGAAAAGCATCCTGGAACCTATGTCTTTTGGGGAAATTGCTAGGTGCTTGTGACTTAGATTGGCCGCTGTTGGAAACAGGATACTGGGCTTTGATGGACCTTGCTGATCCAGTATAGCATATTTTATGTTTTTATGTTCTTATTCCTAAAGGCAAACCGAAAGCCAAACATATAAACTGCAATAGAGCATTTTCATTATATGCACGATCACTATGTAATGAACTGCTGGAGAAAATGAGATCCATCAGTGACATATGGGATTTCAGAAAAGCAATAAAAATGCTCCTATTCACAGAGCACTATGGATCCACAGGATGAACATATTCAAGCCTCAAGCCTATGACCACTGTATTGCTGGACAAATCTATTCCCATAAATAACCCCCTCCCCTGAAAACCATCGGGTTTGTAAGCCCCCCTTCCCTACTGTCGCCTGTGCCCCTCTCGTGCCCCCTCCGGAACCTATAACTAGCCCTGAACCATTCTGGTTAGGGGCTTTCCTTCTAGCCTAAACTTAATTTATGGCACTCTATACTTCTACTCCCTCACTTTGTTTGCAGCTTGTCATGCTGTGAGGGCTTGTGTGCATCAGTGATGCTGAGGACTAAGGCATCAGTAGCTTAACTACTGATAGGGTTTCCCAAGATGGATAGGTCTCAGCTGAGGTGCCAGACCAAGACAAACCACCCATCTGGGCAGCAGAAGAATGGGACAGTGTTGGGGGTGGAGGATCACGTTTCTGTGACAACGACAACAGCACTAGAATTACCTGTGCGGAAGAAAGGCCTGGCAATCTACTTCCATATCTTGCCACGAAAACCCAATGATAGTTGCAACAAAACAAATTGCACTATAGTGCTGGAAGATGAGACTCCCAGGTCGGAAGGCACTCAACTGGCTACTAGGGAGGAGCTGAAGACATTTTAGAGTAAAGCCAGCATTTATGATGTAGTTGGATCGAAGCTCTCAGTTCGTCTGACTGCTGATGTAGCTGCCCATGAAATGAGAGTCAGAAGCTGCAAAGATGTCTTACATATTGGGACATGGAACGTACATTGTCCTGGTCCAGGAGGTAGACTGCTCACAGGAGCATCCCGCTGTTGCTGGCGAAGGAACAGAGGCTTATCAACTCCTGGCACAGGAGGAACAAACCCGTCCCTCTCTGATTGTTGATGTAGAACATCGCCACCTGGTTATCGGTCTGGATTAGGGCCGCTCTGTGCTGAAGGTGGTGAAGAAAATCCCGGAGAGCAAGTGCTATCACCCGGAACTCCAGGAGGTTGATCTACTGGAGTCTCTCCCACTGCAACCAGCAGTGCGGAGGTTGTCACAATGGGCTCCCCAGCTCAATTTGGAGGCATCCATGGAAAGGGTCCTCTTGGGGTGTGGGGTTCTGGAAGGGTATCCTGGCCTGCAGGTGCTGGAGCTGTTGCCACCAGCCAAAGGAGTTGGGCCAGAAGACGGGTCACGACCACTCTGTCCCAGAGGCATCCAGTTGCCTGCGACCACTGGGAGCTCAAAGCCCACTGGGCTGGCTGCATGTTCAGGCGGGTGTCTGAGGTGACGTGCATTTGGCCCAGAAGGCAAAGCATGCAGCAGGCAGAGACCGAGGGTAGATCATAGACGTGGCCTGCGAGCATCTTGAGGCACTGGGCCCTGTTCGGAGGGATGAAGGCCTTGGCCTGGATGGTGTCCAGGAGGGCTCCTATGAACTCCAGGTGTTGTGTCAGGTGGAGATGTGAATTTGAGTAGTTTATGACAAACCCCAAGTGTTCCCATAATGAGGATGGTGTGCGCCGTCACCTGATGATCCTCTGTGGTAGTGCCTTCCTTTGTGAGCCATTCATCCAGGTACGGGAAGATGCAAGAATGTGGCAACTACTGACAGGCACTTGATGAAGACCCTCGGGGCGGAGGCCAGACCAAAGGGCAGAACTGATAGTGGCACCCTCCTACCATGAAGCTTGTGCAGGGGGTGGATGAGGATGTGTTTTATAGGCTCTTTAGATCCAAAGAGCATAGCCAGTCTCCCTGCCGGTGGTATGGCAGCAATATTCCAAGGGAGAGCATCTTGAATTTCTCCTTCACCAGGAACTAGTTGAAGTCTCATAGGACTAGGATGGTCCAAAACCCCTCTGTCCTTTTGGGCACAAGGAAGTAGCGGGAGTTAGAACCCTTGGCTCCTGAGGTGGCGGGGGATGGGTTTCACCGCCCTGTCTGCCATAAGGTTTGTGAGTTCCTGCTAAGTAGATCTCGGTGAAGGGGATGCATCAGGAGCTCTCCAGGGAAGAATGGTGGGGGCACCTGTTTGAGGTGGAGGAGGTACCCCTCCTTCACCACCTGCAAGGCCCATACATTGGTAGTGATAGAGGGTAAGCGAAGAGTACCAGGCGTCCCCCTGTGTGCTGCAGGACAGACCTTTCCAAACGAAGAGAGGCTATGTCCCAGGAGTCAAACCCAATTCCCCCCCAAGTTGCACCTGAAGTGCTGACTGGGGCTTGGGGGACTTAGGCTTACGAGGGCTGTACCCTTGTCCCTTGGCCTGCTGGCCCTTTTGGGGAACTGGGAAGGCCAAGTGCTGAAGGTAATTTCCATAAGTCTTTCTCTTTTTCAGGTATAGGGGCTTTTTACCCAAAGCCTTCCTTTGGGAAGGGTCAGCGGTCTTCTTAGAGAGCCTGGTCCTGGTTGTGAACTCAGATTCCAGCTTGGTGGCCTTGTCCATCATGGGTTTGCCGAAGAGGTTCTCTCCCCAGCAAGGGACATTGACCAACTTGTCCTGAACCCATTGCTACAGGTCGGAAGACTGTAGCCAGGCATGGTGGCGGGCACTAATGCCCACTGCTGCTACTCTAGCTGTCGACTCAAAGCCGTCATGGGCCATCTGAATCATAAATTTGGAGCACTCCCTGACTGTGGAAATCAGGGTCCAGAACCGCTGAAGAGGTTCCTTGGAGAGGCCAGCCGAGAACCCGGCAAATTTCCTCACCGGGTCCCGTAGGCACATGTCCATGTACAGCTGATACTCCTGGATCTGGCTGATGAGAATTGAGCCCTGGAAACACGTCCATGGCATGAGCCTCCCTACCAAGGGGTACCGAAGAGTACACTTTCTGGCTCTTGAGCCTATGCCTGGCTGACTCCACCACTGTGGAGTTGTGAGGCAGTTAAGCTTTGGAAGATCTGATACATAGAGTCCAGCTGCCTGCTCACTATGGAAACAGAGGCCAGGATCAGCTACATACGGAAGAGCAGCCGCTCCAAGATAGGGGTAACAGGCATCGTGAGGGCCTCTTTTTGGGAGAGCCTCGTACTAGAGGATCTCAAGGTCTTCCACCCGAGGTTCCTCCTCGGACTTGGTGGTGAAGGCAAGGGCCTTCACCATATCCCTCACAAAGTCCAGGAAGGTCAGATCCTCGGGTGGGGACCAGTGCCGGCCCTCTGGAAGGGAAGGGTCCGAGGGCACAGCCCTGTGGAGACAGGTGTCCAGGGATTCGTCTTCGGTCTCCCAGTCTGACCTGGAGTCAGAAGAGATCTCAAGGGTCTTCCAGGCCTTGGACTAGCACCCCAGCCCCGATAGCCCGGGGGTCCCGATGCTCCTGCGCTCTGAGTCAGGTGCGCTGAGGGGTGAAGTCCTCTCTCCCGAGGAGCCTCTTGAGGCCGATAGTGCTCGAGGATCGGCTCCACCTCCGGGGAAACCCTTGCTGTAGAGGGGCCAGTGGTTGGGAGTGATGACCCGGAGAAACCGGGCATCAGAGTCTGCTGTTGGGCCATGAAGGCAGACAAACTGTGTTCCAAGATCACCATCCTGCCCTCAATGTCAGATGGCTCCACATCCGCCAGCATGGGAACTGAGGACTTGGGCCTGATGTCGGTTCCGTTGAGGAGGTGTCCTTGATGAGGATGGCATTGGAGGACCGGGATCGAGCCCTAGATACCCACCAGCTTTGAGGACCGCTCCTAGCCATTGCCCTCAGCCTCGCATTGAGGCCTCTGAGGCAGAGTGCCATGGGACTTCCCCACAGTCCCAGACTTGTCATCCGAAGAGGCCACCAACAATGTAAGGCTCCTTGAAGGGTGTCCCTCCCCAAGGAAGCCCTGGCTCAGTGCTCTGTGACCTAGAGGCTCTGAGGCAGTGCGGTTGCTGTGCAAGGCAGAAGTCTCTGCTGTGGCACTTGATGGCACTGGTCCCACAGACTGCTCCTGAGCTTAGTCAGTCTTATAAAAATCAACTCGTGCTGCTTCTTGCGGCTTCGGAGGGCTTTGGGGGTCATCTGCTGACACACGCCAAGGCATCATCATCCAGCCTAAGGCACCGAAGGCAACAATCATGCGGATCCGTGCGCAACATATTCTGAGTGCCACGGTCGCAAGGCTTGAAGCCACTGACTGAGGCCATGGCAGGGAAGACGGTCCCTGCAAGGTCAAACTCTCTTGGCCCGACCAGAAAGGCCATGAAAACCCACACTTCAGAGAAAGAAACACCCCAGAGGAGAAAAGAAAAAGAACCCGAAGGAAAATACGACACCAAAGGCAAGCGAACTCGGAGGTAGGAGGGCACCGATACAAGACCAGAGAAAGAATCAAAAGAAAAGGAAAAAAAATCAACTTTTTCTTGGGGAGGGGGTGGGAAGAGACACATGTCTGATGGGCTCCGTGGAAAAAAGAAGACTGAGGCAAGATGGCATCCTTAGGCAGGAAAGGGACTACGCATGCGTGGTACATTTTCCAAACCCTTTCTTTGAAAGCTGGGGAGAGGTTACTGCGCTGTCTCCGTCGGTGCCGAAATCACCCATATGCGAGGACTGACTTCCTGCTTGTTCCTGGGTTCTTCTTTGGCCTCAATGGTGAATGGCAAGGTCTTCCCCATGTCCCACACAAATTTGTGGAAGGATAAGTCCTCCGGAAAGAGACTTCCTTCCTTCATATGGAGGCAAGGAGTCTGAGGGAATGTCCCGTTGATGAATGGTCTCAGGTGATTCCTCCTCCATTTCCAAATCATTGGAATCCAATTCCAAGAGGAAATCAAAGTACTGATGCAATTACTCATAGCGTTAGTGGTGCTCGGCAGGAATGGAGGGAGACTGAGGCTCCTGGGCTCTGACCCCAAGACACTCGAGGGAGAAAGCCGGTGTGCCGAGAGGGACCTTGAGCATGCACCAGAACCACTGTGCTTTTGGGGGAGAGCATTGGATTCCAAAATGGGCTGCACCTCCATTGGTGAGGCTGCCACTGTAGACTGCCATTTACCGGTGCCGAGGAACCCAAGGTCATTGAATCTCAGGCAACTGCTGGGTCAGGAACGCAGACAGGTTGCGCTCAAGGGCCTCTATGCGCTGCGCAAAGAGCACGGTCTCCAATGTTGTCTGAACTGGTGCAGCAACCACTGGTGCAGATGCTGGTTCCCTCAGTGGGGTCTTCATAATGATGACAGCATTGGGAGTATCCCACTGGCCCTCCAGGGCCTTGGGAAGCAGCTCCTCCCGCTGGGGCAGCTTGTGGGACTGCTCCCTGCCCTTGCCCTCAGAGACCTGTTGAGGGCTACAGACCTGGGACTCAGCATTGCCCTTCGACCTTGACTGAGCTGGAGTCCGGTCCTTCTGGGGGAGCTCCTCTTCAAAGGAGAGCCACCGATCTGATGCACTATGACCCCTCTGCGCAAAGCCAAAGCCTTCAAGGACATCGATACTGATGTCAGTGGCAGGGCCAAAGCCTATGACTTGGAGGAACTGAACAATGGTTCCCGCTGTTTTTCCAGATTCCACGAAAACCCCTTGCGTGTCATCTGAAGGGAGAGAGTGCAGGTGGAGGGCTCATGGTAAGGTCTGAGGCACTGAAGGCACCAGTTATGGCAGTCCATCACCGAGTTGGTTCGGCCACACCGGGTGCACTTTTTAAATTGGGGAAGACGGCTTCTGACAAGTCAAAGGACTTCAGTGGGGTCCAGGGGTTGCGAGAGAAAAAACCTGCGCACCTCATAAAGAAAAGACAAACCTGAGTAAAAATGCAGCGCAGAGGCATCGACAAAAGCTATGTTGCAAGGGCATCAAGTTTTTCTGGGACACAGCGTCTGAAGGGCTCTGTGTAAAAAAGAAGACTTGAGGTAAGATGGCTCCTTTCAGGTGGGAAGATGAGCACACATGCACAATGGACCTCTCAAAAGCTTCCTATGGGCTCTGGGGAGCATTCCCACGTAGGCTTCATCAGTGACATCACCCATATGTGAGGATTTATTTCTTGCTTGGTCCCGGAGAATGTATTTAACCACGTGGGGGGATAACTTTATAACAGTGCGCCTATGTAAAATTTCCAGAAAAGAACCTATAGACGACATAGATGCCTATTTGCTTTTATAAAATAAGCTCTCAAAACTAGCAGATTCTCTTGCACAAACTTACACTTGCTCTGAACAAGGTATAAATCTGTGAATGTACTCTGTGCATGTCCTTGGGAATGCCGATGCTCAGTGCTTATATAGGTACATACATGTATTCGGCCATACAGTTTTATAATAGCAGTTTCCCACATATAAAATTACCCCCCATAATATTTTGCTGTAGTCTGTCTCTAGCTGGCAAAGGCTGAACAGGACACTATACCTCAACCCATCAGTTCGGTTGCTAAGTCAGCCCCAACTGTGGTATCAGTCCTATCCTACTGTCTAGTGAGCACATCACCTATGAAATGCCTGAGTTAGATTGTTTAGTATATAACAACTGATACCAAATCTACTTTAAATTACTCACACACTTGTATCAATTATAGGACCATCATATTTGTAAAAACTTTGGTTTGTGATATCCCCAAATGCTGTTAGATTCATAATGTTTTTTTTTAAATTTTGAACTTTTTTTATACATTACATATTTAAACATATAGATGTTGCTTATCTTGTCTCAATTCAGTATGTTCATTAGGTCTCCAGCATCAAAGTATCTCAGTAAATTCAAATACGTTCAACAAAGTGCTGTGTTTTAAGCTAGCATTCTGTTTCAAGGTTTAGTTTACGGAGCAGTCCACAGAGCATACAGCTTAGAGTACTTGACTCAAAAAAATGAAAGCGACAGCTCTCTATTCAAACATGGCAGCCAAATTCCAGAATCAGTCATCTTTCTCCAAAACTCTGATCCATTGGCATCATACATAGTCATCAACAAATGTCTGCCACTCAACCTCTATGTTAAGGCCTTCCAGAGTGACAGTCTCCAAAAGAAAGATCCAAATTGTCTCCTGTAATGTAATGTTACTTTCCAGTCTCCGCCCCTCCAATGAGATTGATGCTGCCAATCGCTCTTCATCCTAAATTCTCAGATTTGTGTCCAAGTAATATGGGGTACTATAGTAGGAGCAGTGAGTGTTCGTGTATTAATATGACTCTTATGCTCTGCTAAATGGATTTTTAATGGATGACCTACAGGATTACATTGGGCAGCAAGTGTCATATTGCATTTTCACAATATAAACTATGGTTTAAGTGTGATGAGTTTTGTGTTTTCAGGTACTTCAATAGCAGTGATAATAACCTACAATACTGGGGCCTTGACTATCCACCACTTACTGCTTATCACAGTTTCTTATGTGCTTACGCGTAAGTTAATTGCTATTATTTTAAATAACATTTATTTATGACAGGGAAATGCTTCTTCTATGTTATAAGTGGGGCAGAGTAGTGAGCTTATCTTATGGTCTGGGAGGATAATTATTTGTGTGTAATGCTGTTCTTAAACAGTAGCTCTTTCATGGACTTACACTGATGGGCTTGTCACATGACATTCCAAGGAGTTTCCCATTCTTCGAGTTTTAGAAGTCTACTGATAATCACATTAAGAAAAGTTGTGGAGAACAAATGTCCCAGAGATGACTAGGCTAAATCACAGGCAAATGTTCTGCTTCCAAATCCCCAATGTGGGGAATAGCAAGAAGCACCGGATTTGGAAATTCAGTCACCCTTTCACTCCAATGGCCAGTTTCTTTTTTTTTCCTAGGTGAGCGTAGTTCTAACAAGAACTAATTGAACAGCTCTGGATAGATTGTGTGATGCCATGAAAATTGTGCTTTCAGAGAACAGCAATTCAGTGATAGATGAGGCTTGTCCAAGTTCAGTCCTCAAGGGCCACAAAGGAGGCAGATTTTCAGGATACTGAATGTGCATGAGAGAGGAATTGCACATTCAGTAGGGATATTCTGAAAATCTGGTCTCTTTGTGGCCCTCGAGGACTGAACTTGGACAAGCCTGTTACAGACTCATTGTTGTGAGGATTAGTGACTTGCAGAATCTTTTCTTAGATGAGTCTCAGGAATGTTTGAAATAGGTAGAGTCTGGCAGAAAATGGAGTTTCAGTAACATGAAGGTTACTATATACACACATCATCAAGTCTGGGAAAACGAGATAGAACATGTAGGTAGATTACTTAAGCAAAGTTCAGGTTAAATCAGGAGCTGAAAACAGAGCAAAATCTCATGTGAGATACTCCACTGCATTAAGAAGTACTGTATGTATTAATACAGATCTCAACAAATTCTCATTGAATCTAGGAGCCAGCAGCTCAGATCTCGTTTGCTTCTCCTCCACCCCCCCCTCACACCTCTCAACACTACCCAAGTGAAGTCAGGGGGGTGGGGGTGGGAATCGCCTCCGACATGAGCAGCAGCTCTTTTGGAAACTGATTTGCTAAAGCTTTTTGTCCATTCTGTGTCAAAAAAAGTTTAGTAATCAGTCCCTTGAGGTGCCTTTGCATGTCACTGGCAAAAGCCAGCAGTCTCCCTTCCCCAAGCATGCTGTCAGATGTGTGATGGCACCCACTGGACAGGTGAAGCAAAGAAGCAGTTATCTCTTTGCTTCACATATCGTCATGGCCTGGGTTCCCACTAGTCTCTGCCTCTCATACTCTACATCCACCCCTTCCCCCAGTCTGTCTGTCTTTCATAACTCCCCTCAAACCTTCACTCAGGCTCTGTTTCTCTCTACAGGCTTCAGATCCTGACACCTATTCCCCTCACCTTGTTGCAGTTGCCGAAGAAAGTACACTTGCAACTTCCCCAGTGCAATCTGTTTTCTTGCAAGCTAGAGTAGCACCTGTACCATGTTAATGCTTGCAGAGAGCTGGATTCTGGTGGTGAAGTAGCAAACATACTTTCAGCGGTAGCCCTGAAGCTTCACAAAAGATTCAAGGGTATGGGCGCCAGGTAGCAATTTCTAGGCGCCATGGTGACCTGGCACCTGGGATTTTGTTGAGCCTTATATTCATAACCATCTTTAGAGGGGGAACGCTCCTGAGAATAGAACTGAAAGTCGGAACATGCTCAGAGTGGATGTCTAGAAAAGAAATTCCGCTCTAAAGATAAGTTAGAAACATAGAATGTGATGGCAGACCAAGTCGCTAAGGCCAATCCAGTTTGCCCAGTTTAGTTCCTGGTGCAGTCCCGCACACTCCAGTTGATCTCTGGCTTTTCCTTTGCTTCACAGCTGGGGATCCTCTTTGCCTTGTTTTTGCTGTTGCAGCCTCCACTGGAAAGTTACTTCATGCATCCACCATCCTTTCTATGATCTTGCCCTCTTTTCTAGGGTTTCCTAAAAAGATTTGTCTCGTATACATTAATTAAAACATATGCGGCTCAGTGTTTTGTTTTTAAAATGCTGGTCGTCATGGATAAATCAAATACAGATATTCAGTTATGGAATCTGGATTGTGGTCGGTGCTGAACATCTGAATAATACGATCACTGCCCAGCGCTATCTATGTAGTGGTGATTTTCAGTGCAGGAATATGAATAGTCAGCTAGATAGCCATTTAGGACTGCTTTTTGATGACCTAAGCTATCCATAGAGCGGCACTGAAAATCACCACTAAATGGATAACTAGCAGGTCTGTCTTCATGCTGCTCTGGACTGTCCCAGCTTAGTACTGATAGTGCTGCTGACTGTCACTCTCAGCGTCAGCACCTGCTAACTGGATAAGTGCCTTTGAATATTGGCCCCACAGTAAAGATCATGCAGAGACTAAAGCTTAACATCTGAGCAACTCTAAATAAGAGTTGGAGAGAAGTGCTGCAAGGGGTAATTTCCTCATTGTGAAGTGGTAAGAGCTATCAGCACTTGGAACATCTATGCCAGAAGAGTGAAGATGCCACATCATGTACGAGTAGGGGTGAAACAAAGCATGGTGAGTCCTGGTATTATAAAACTTTGTGGTTTACAATCCCAGAACAGACTATAATGCAGAAACAGGGCCCAGATTAAGATTGTCATTTTACCCCTTAAGAGTGCAAGTTCAGTGAAAGGAGGCCTGATGGCATGGTGTGACAAGCTGCAATGAAGGATGCATGTAGAAATGGTCCCATGAGGCTGCAAACTACAGAAGACCTCTTTTTCTATGTATAGTGAATCTGAGCCACGGGGACTAGACTCCTGATTAGTCATCCTAGAGAGAGAGAATGAATTGCAGAAAGGCAAGAAGGTAGGCTGCTGAAAGCAATAAGAGAGATTCTCTAGGTTGGGAAAAGTAATACTTCATCCTGTGAGTGGACTTGTCTCCTTAAAAGGGGCCATTCCTAAGCAGTTCTTCCAAACCTAGACTCTGGGTGATGCTGCAAACGTCTGTTAAACTAGGAGGCAATCAACCTAAATTACAAAAGGAGTGCAGTATTACTCTGAATATCTGTCCATAATGAACCAGATCTGGAAAATATGAATGTTGCATATGTACATGCAAAGAGGCACATATGAAGTTTTTAGAGGCATAGCAAGAACGCAGACACTGATATCTTCTCACTTTTCTGTTTTTCAGGGCAAACCTAATAAACCCTAATTGGGTAGCTCTAAACGCTTCTCGTGGGTTTGAGAGCCCATCCCATAAACTGTTTATGCGTACAACAGGTAAGATGACACAGTTTTCTCCTCTTTACAGTGCTAAATTCTGACCTAGCACAAACATTGCCCAAACACAGAGCAAATCCCAATGGTTTGCATCATGCACATGTGTTAAGTGCCGTCAAGTCGGTGTCGACTCATGGTGACCCTCTGGATAGTTGTCCTAAATTGTGTTTGATCTTCAGTCAGGCAGCTCGTTATTGACAGACTGGCACCCATAGCTGCTGTTATTGTATCGATCCATCTCATTGCTGGCCTTCGTCTTTTGCGTTAACCTTCTATCTTGCCAAGCATGATGTCTTTCTCTAGTGATCTCTCTCTTCACATGATGTGTCCAAAGTATGAAAGTAAAAGTCTTGTCATCTGAGCTTCTAAAGAAAGCTTAGGTTTGATCTCCTCTAGTACTGACTGGTTTGTTCTTCGGGCAGTCCATGGTATACACAGTATTTGTCTCTAGCACCATAATTCAAAGGCATCAATTTTCTTCCTGTCTATCTTTTTTACTGTCCAACTTTCACATCCATATGATGTTGTTGAAAATACCATGGTTTGAACAAGTCAAATCTTTGTATGGAGAGAGACATCTCTGCTCTTGAGAATCTTGTCTAGGTCTTTCATAGCCATTCTGCCAAGAGCAATGCATCGTCAAATTTCTTGACTGCTTGTTGCTTCTTTATTGATAGTTGATCTAAGTAGGTTAAATTTGTCAGCTATTTCAATGTCTTCTCCATCAACGATGAACTTATTCATTTTGCCAGTTGTCAGGATCTTTGTCTTCTTAACATTTAAGGTGCAGACCCATTTTAAGACAATATTCCTTATCGTCCCTCCAGTCTAGTCCCAAATCTCTGGGTTTAGCACCTCCTCCAGCAGCTTTGGAGACTAAGAACTGTCATTCTTCCAATGACACTGGTACATATACTCCCGGGACCGCCTCCTCTGTCCAGTTATCTCAGTCTCCAAGCAGCTAGGAGGTGGTGAGCCTGGAGGTCGAGGCTCACTGGAGAAACATTTAAGGAGAGTTAGAAGGAGTTTGGTTAGATTTTATACTTTTGTAATTGATTGATTGTATAGTTAAGTTGAGAACAAAAAAAAAGAAAAGAAAGGGGAGATTTTTTGAGGCGGAGGCCCCCCCCTCCCTCTTCAGTGCGAGGAGTATCGGGGAAGGCAAAGGAAAGCTGCAGAGGGGGCTGTAATCCGATTCCCGAACCCACTGTCTGGGTGAGGAATCGGCAGCGGCAGCAGAAGAGCAGCACTAACCGGGGCAAGTGCTAGATGTTTGACAGGCCCGCGATCCACTGCAGCTTTTCTCCACAGCTCCGAAGTCTCCTCCGTCCCGGCTGAGCGTGGGGAGACTCGGACGGAACACCAGCTGACAATTGAAGAGGTAAAGTCTTTCATGTTACAGGAGACGTTTGCGGATGAGCGGGGTGCAGTGCGAGCAGGCCGGCTTGGGGGCTGTAGGCCGGGAGGCCGCATGGCACGAGCACGGGAAACTCTGTAGAGCGGTGGGTTTGTTTCAGGACCGTTGAGTTTCATCGTGTTCTTGCCGTTTTTTCTCTGTTTTGTGCCGGTTTGGCAGTAAAGGGCCAACCAGTCTGGAGGATTTGTTTAAAAAAAAAAAGAAAGAAGAGATTGGATTTCCCTCAGTTATGCTCGGAGCTGCTTCTGTTCAGTCTGAGCAAACTGCTTGGGATCCCATTCAGGCCTACGAAGGGGTATCTGTAGATGCTGATGTAGGCATATTTTTATCTATATTTCTGTGGATGTGACTGTAGATTTATAGTTAGTTATATATATAGAGGCTAAGGTGGCCGGTGTGGCAAACAGTACAGCGGGGAGAGCATGCCTTCTAAGCCACAGTGTGTACTGTGCAGTTCTAAAAAGGATACCATGTCAGACACAGGGGTCTGTAGAGGCTGCACTCAAGAAGCGGCCTCTATGGAGAAAGCCTTAGATTCTGGGATGGACAGCCAGATGGAGGCGACTGTAGTCATGCCTGAGCTGGGTTCTCCCTCAGTATCACTGCTGGAGCCGGTGGCAGGGCCTTCCCGGGTACCAGTACTTCAGCCTTCCCAGCCATCATTACCGGGGGAGGGGAGGGTTGGCAGCCATATTTTCTTCAGATTTCATGGTTCTTTTGCAACAGGCTTTTAGTGACAGTAAGAAAGGGTCAGAGGCTGCTTCAGTGAGAACGGAACTGGGTCTGAAGCGTCCAGGAACTCCGCTAGACTCAGGGATGAATGAGGTCCCTTTGAAGAGACCTAGAAAGGTGAAGAATACGCAGGAGCAGTTAGTGTCCTCGGAATGCCCTCTCTCAGAGGATGGGGATCCGGAGTTGGACATGGAAGATGAGTTGGAGGATGGAGAGTTAACAGAACAGGAAGACCAAGCTAGAGTAATCAGGGTGTTCCGGCGTGACAAATTGCCAGCGCTCATAGCGTTAACGCTGAAAGCCCTTAATATGCCAGTGGCGGGACCGGCAGAGGATGCAATCTTAGAGGATCCCTTGTTGCAGGCGATTCGTAAGACGCAAAAAGCTTTCCTGGTGCATAGAGTGGTACGTGAAATGATTCAAGAGGAATGGGACTTACCCGAGGCAGCTCTTAAGGGTTCCAGGGTAATGGCTCGCCTTTTATCCGTTGGTAGATCAGGATTGGGACTGGTTTAAGTCGCCTAAGGTAGATGCAGCAGTGTCGGTGGTGACCAAGAGGACTACCATTCCGGTGGAAGTTAGTGCCACCCTTAAGGATGCGCAGGATAGGAAATAAGACACCTTATTGAAGCAGGTCTTTGACATCAATGCCCTCTCCATTCAAGCTTCTATTTGTGGGGCATGGGTTGCGAGAGCTTGTCTTCGCTGGTCTCAATGGATTCAAGGGGGGCAGATGGAAGAAGGAGACGGGGAAGCGGCCAGGTTGGAATCTGGAACGGCCTACCTGGTGGACATCCATTATGACCTTATTAGGGGCTTGGCTAAATGTATGGCGTCGGTGATAACAGCAAGGCGATATCTTTGGCTGCGAAATTGGGCGGTGGACGCATCCTCCAAGGCAAGGCTGGTAAGCTGCCCTTTAGAGATAAGTTACTCTTTGGAGAAGATTTAGATAAGTTGGTTAAAGATCTAGGGGAGTCCAAGGGCCGTAGACTTCCAGAGGACAAGCAAAAGCAGGTGTGTCTGCCTTCCACGAGCAAGGTTCAACAGAGAGAATTCCGTCGGTTCCGTCCAGCCAGGTACGGACAGTTCCAAGGAGGACGTTCCTGATATCGGAATCAGGGGTTTTGAGGGTAAGCAGAGGGTTCGCTGCATCCTCTTCCTCGAACTTGCAAAAGTCACAATGAAGCCAGGGGGACCCAGGTGGGACAGATAGCCGTAGGAGGTCGGTTACAGGATTTTTATCCTGCTTGGGTCCAAGTCACTTCCGATCAGTGGGTGTTTGAGGTCATTCGGGAAGGCTATGCTCTAGAGTTTCAACACCCGGTGGTTGAGTCTTACATTCAATCTCCTTGCAAGGCAAGACTCGAGGTGAAGGCGGTGCAAGAGACGTTAGGAAGACTGCTGAGCCTCAAAGCTGTGGTACCGGTGCCACCAGAACAATGCAGTTGCGATCGATACTCCATATACTTCGCGGTGCCAAAGAAAGAAGGGTCCTTTTGGGCAATTTTGGATCTCAAACAGGTAAATCGCTGTTTACGATTATCTCATTTCCATATGGAAACCCTAAGATCGGTGATCGTGGCAGTGAGAGCAGGAGAATTCCTTACTTCTCTGGATTTGTCGGAAGCTTATCTGCACATTCCGATTCGACAGGAGCATCAGAGGTTTCTCAGATTTGCAGCTCCAATGGGACACTTTCAATTCCAAGCATTGCCTTTTGGTTTAGCAACAGCGCCACGGACCTTCACCAAGGTCATGGTAGTCATGGCAGCGGCACTGAGAAAGGAAGGGATCCTTGTACATCCATATCTAGACGATTGGTTGATTCGAGCAAAGTCCAGGATGGAGAGCGAATCTGCAACAGCCAGAGTGGTACAGTGTCTTCAGAGCCTAGGTTGGGTGATCAATATGGAAAAGAGCAGATTGGGTCCGTCCCAGAAATTGGAGTATCTGGGGGCTGTCTTCGATACAAAGATAGGAAAGGGTTTTCTGCCACAAGTAAGGGCACAAGGGTTGATAAACCTAGTCCTCACATTTTTGGGCAGAAGGTGTCCCACGGCGTGGCATTATCTTCAGTTGCTAGGTACGATGGCAGCGACGCTCGAGTTTGTGCCGTGGGTGTGGGCTCATATGCGCCCTTTGCAGAGGGCATTGCTATGGCGGTGGTCGCACCAGGAGGATCCATTGTCTTGCAGACTACCATGTACAACGTAGACGAGGCAGGCACTTCGATGGTGGCTAAGGCAAGGAGTGCTGGAGCAAGGAATGCCCCTGGAAGCGCCCTCTTGGGTAATCCTAATGACGGATGCCAGTCTCTTGGGCTGGGGAGCGTATGTCGATGGAAATTTTGCTCAAGGGCAGTGGACCGACGTGGAAATGGCTTGGTCCATCAACCGATTGGAGCTGAGGGCCGTCACTCTAGCCCTGAGGGCTTTTAAAGGGTATCTGAAGAGAAAGGCGGTGCGCGTATTTTCCGACAATGCAACCACAGTGGCATACATCAATCGTCAAGGGGGCACCAGCAGTGCGTCGCTCGAGGCTGAGCAGTTGTTCGTGTGGGCCGAGGTAAATATAGTAGCCCTGTCAGCGGCGCATGTAGCAGGAGTGGACAATGTGGCGGCTGATTTCAACAAATTTTTACAAAAGTCATGTTACTGAAATAAAAATAGTCATTTCTTATCAATTTTTATATGCTGAACACGAATATGACAGTGAAATTGCAAAGTTGGCTCTAGTTTTTTTGTAATCCACAAGAATTAATATTTACATCACGAAATGCATGTCAATAGTAAATATAATAGGCCTTCGGTTAATACCTGTAAAAAACCAAGTCATAGGCTACTTCTTAGATTTTTTTCACCTGTCTCTTGTACAGCTGTTCGGGAGCTTCTTTGGGGAGTGTCCAGCAGTAGTCAGCCAGCATTGTAGTGGACCATTTTCCTTGGTATCTTTGCTCCATCGTTGCGATATCCTGGTGAAAATGTTCATCCTATTCATCACTAACCATACCACAGTTGTCAGGAAAGAAATCGAGATGGGAATCAAGGAAATGGATCTTTAGAGACATATTGCAGCCAAGTTTCTGATACTGCATCAACATGTCTTCTACTAGTTCCTTGTAGTTTTCTGCCCTAACATTCCCGAGAAAGTTTGTTGACACTAGGCAAAAGCATTCCATGCTTGTTTCGCATCACCCTGCAGCAAGTTGTTGAACCAGTCATCTTTGAAGAGCTCTCGAATCTGAGGACCCACAAAAGCTCCCTCTTTAATCTTTGCTTCGCTGAGTCGAGGGAATTTTTCATGCAGGTATCGGAAAGCTGGCGAAGTGCGGTCCATGGCTTTCACAAAGTTTTTCATCAAACCTAGTTTGATGTGAAGGGGTGGTATTTATTTATTTATTTACAATTCTTATATACCGCACTATTAGACATCAGCGCGGTTTACATTAAACAGAAAACATCCGACATTTTACATATGTCTGGTCATTACATTTAACAGGAGGTATAACTTGGCGAAATAGGGGAAACTAAATACAATGGTGGTTTATCTATTAAGGGATATCATGGTTAACTATATACAAGGTGTTACCAACAGAATATGGAACTGCTTGTTATCTACAAAGTAAAGTTGGTCTGTTGCGAAGGTCTATCCATTTGGCCACTCCTGCTATTCACCTGATGGTTGTGATCGGAGCTGTCATTGAGATATTTGAGGAAAAGGAAATGTTTTAGCGCCTTTCTAAACTGACTCAGATTGGTCATTGCTCTGATTTGTGCTGGTAAGGTGTTCCATAAATTTGGGGCGCAGAGTCGGAAGGCTCTGTTAGATGTTGATCTGGAGCATCTTGTGGTTTCATTTGGGATGACCAGCATGTTCAATTCTGCTGTTCTTCGCGGCCTGTTTGGTGCAAGCGGTTGTATGAGGTTGGAGAGGGAGGACGAGGTGAGTCCCATAGCCGCTTTGAACGTTAGCAGCAAGGTCTTGAAACTAACCCTTGCTTGGATGGGGAGCCAGTGTAGCTGTTTTAGAAGGGTTGTCACGTGGTCTCTCCTGGATGCCCCGAGGAGTACTCGCGCTGCACTGTTCATGGCCAGCTGCAAGGGGTTCAGGGTGGACTGGGGGAGTCCTTGTAGTATGGAATTTGAGAAGTCGAAGTGGGGAAGTATAAGAGCTTGATAAATGGTCCGGAAGTCTTCCGGTTCAAGTAGTGTGCGTAGGTGTCTGAGGGATCTGATTTTAAAGTAGATTGCCTTGACTGTATTGGCTATGTGGTTCTTCATGTTAAGGTGTTGGTCTAGCGTTACTCCAAGGTAACGTATTGCATGTTTCACTTGGAGTTGGGCATCCTTTACGTTAATACAACTAGGAGGGGTGAAGTTGGTGTTCCTCGAGACGAAGAGGACTTCCGTCTTTTTGTGTTGTATTCTCAGATTTTGTGATAGCAGCCACTCTGATATGGTATCAAAGCAGTTAGTCAGCGGAGTAAGGTCTAGGCAATCCAGTGATATTGGCATATATAATAGAACATCATCTGCATATATCATGTAACTGACATTAAAGGATCGGATGATGTCGCAGATGGGTTGAATGTATATATTAAACATCAGTGCAGATAAGGAGGATCCTTGAGGTACACCTTGGCTTTGTTGGAATGGTTCAGATGTATCTCCGTCGACTCGGACATGTTGCCATCTATCGGACAGGTAAGATTTGCACCATTCAAGTGCTGTTCCACAGATGCCTTTTTCTCTTAGTCGGTGGATAAGAATTTCGTGGTATACTGAGTCAAAGGCCGCTGCTATGTCTAGAAAGACAAGTGCGAAACCCTGGCGTATGTTATCCACACCTGAGATTATGTTGTTGAAGAGGGTTGTGAGCAGTGTTTCTACCCCATGTGACTCTCTGAATCCATGTTGGGCTGGATCCAGTGGGGCAGAGGTGTCTATGTGATCCTGTAATTGCCTGTGCACTATTTTCTCGATGATTTTTGCTAGCATAGGTATGCTAGATATGGGCCTGTAAGATTCTACCTGTTGCGGATCAAGTTTGGTGTTCTTTAACAGAGGTCTGCTTGAGAGTAGATGGGGAAATAGCCAGTAGGGAAGGAATGGTCTACGATTTTTGCTATAATTGGGGATATATCACATCGCAGGTCCTTTATCCAGTGTGCAGGGCAAGGATCTGTGTACGCAGTAGTTGTGTTTAGAGCTAGGATGGTATCTTCAATAGTTTTCTTTGAGGGAGTGGAGAAGGATGTTAGTGATGCTGGGTGGTCTTGTTCATCAGGTAGCAGGATTTTGTGAGCCTCAACAGAGCTGGGTGCTGGATATTATTCTCTCCGTTACATTTTGTCTGCGAATCCATTCCTTCCGCAAGTAGTGCCAATCCCTTGCTCGGCTATCCCACTCCCATAAGGAACACATGTATTTTATATATCCCTGCTGCAGTCCCATTAAAAGGGCAACTACCTTCAAGTCACCACAGAGGTGCCAGCTGTACTTGTTATAGTTAATGGAAGTCAGTAGATGCTTTAAGTTATCGTATGTCTCTTTCATGTGGACTGATGCTCAATCAAAAATTACGTTCAACTCAAACAATAAGGGGGAAAATCTTTTTAAAGAATATTTTTAGTGTTAACTAAAGACATCCAGATGCAGTCGCGTAATTGGCGAAAAACTGGTCTCAGAACTTTATCCACCATTCAGACTGACGTTTTTCTTAATGGGGTATTAGAACATCAATGACCAGTTCCCATTTTCAGAACTCGCCATTGCGCTTCTCATGTGGCACACTCCTACTAATAATCACCCAACACCCGGCTTGTCCTGTTTATCTCAAAACCGGATTATTGCTTCAACGGCAGGCACTACCCAAATATCGAGACTCCAAATCGCATTCAACTCTGTTAAACTCAATGAAGGTAGTATTTCTTAAATTTGGCGAGCACAACAGAAATTCCGTGCTTCTTAAATGCCGTTCTGTCGGGAGCTTCCCACACCTGTACAACGCTCTGTGGTGATCTCGATCTCAACACTCTACCTGGGCACCACTGAGGCGTTTCACGGCCACAGTTTCATCAGGAGATCGTTTCCACAGCGATCTAAAATTAAAACACAAAACAACTATTGTCTCAAAACCCTCTTATACCTATCCCCACATTATTAAAAAATCCCACTTGTCCCAAATTTTTTAAAAATCTTTCACTTACTATGTCAATGCTGCCCACGTCTACCTTAAGGTTCTTTTCGGTTCTTTCAGACGCCGCGCATGCAGAGTAATTACTCATGACTGACTTTTAAACCTCCCTATGTGTCACTCAAAAGCGTAGGCAAGGACACGTGTTATTATGCACCTCCCCGAGGGATTGTTTCACCCCAGACCCTCTGAATGCTAGACACGAAACAATATTTTAATTTTTTAATTTGATTTAAAGCAACCATAGGGTTAAACCCACTGCGGGTATCGATAGACCCTGTCCTAGCCTCTACATACACACCGCCCAGTCTATGGCGGCGTTTAATCCTGTGGGGATGACAGTGTTCAGCCTATGGATCCAGCGCTGTTTTCTTATAAGAAGAGTTTTGTCTAACGTTTTCCCTTTTCCAGCTTCCACCACTTGGTCAAGCATGAAACAGCGGAGTTGGCTGAAGGTATGCCCCTCTGCTATACAATGTGAAACAATTGGGGCTTCAAGCTTACAGCACTTTAGCCTGCTCTTATGTTCGCGTATACGGACTTTCAACAAGCGTATCGTTTTCCCCACATAGAGTAATCCGCAAGGGCATTGGATCCCATAAACCACCGCTTCGGATTCACAAGTAGTGCGATACCGAAGGGGATAATCTATTTCATGATAAGTATATATGGATATTTCCAATGTGATCTCGCAAATGTTACAATGCCCACACTTAGTATGGCCACCCTCTTGTGGGACAGATGTTATAGGGGCCAGAACTGCGGGACTCAACCACTCTTTTAAATTTCGCCCTCTCTGCCAAACACACCGCACCTGTTTATCTTCTAAACCTGGAACTGTCCTTAAAACATTCCGGTGTTGGTATAAAATACGTTGTATGGAATTACTCAGTGGGGAAAAACCCGTCACCAAATTAATCTTATCTGGATCCCAAGTTGTTTTCTCAGACAAAGTTCGATGAGTTAATAGCAGACTTCTGTGGTTATAAAGGGCTCGATGATATGCCCGTTTCACCACTTTCATCGGATAACCTCTCTCTATAAAATCCTGAATTAGAACTTTGGTTAATCTTTTAAAGTCCCGTACTTCAGAACAATTTCTCCTGAAACGTAAAAACTGGGAAAGGGGGAGACTATCTTTTAATTGCCGAGGGTGTTTACTGGTATAGTGTAAAAAGGTGTTTCTGTCTGTTGTTTTCTTAAAGACAGACGTCACCCATACCGTTTCACCCCGAAGGATTTCCACATCCGAATATGTGATGGTCCTCCTGTGATACACAGAAGTAAATTTTATATGATCGTCACATAAATTTATCCACTGCAGAAAATCTAGCAGTTGCTCCTCAGTTCCTTTCCACAGTAAAAAAAATTGTCAATAAATCTTTTCCAAACTACAAGATTACTTATGAACGGGGATTTTGGTAACCATCGGGCCTCAAATGCGCTCATATAAAAGTTTGCAATAGACGGAGCGCATGTCGCTCCCATGGCTATGCCTGAGATCTGCTGATATAATTTGCCCTCAAAAATGAAATAATTGTGAAAGATCGCCAGTCTAGCCAGATCTACTAGAAAATCTATTTGTAAATTAGACAAATCCCCTCTCAAAGTTAAAGTATGCTGTACTGTTTCTAGAGCCTCCTGCTGGGGAATACTTGTGTATAGTGAGGTGACATCCAGGGTGACTAGCACCGTATCGGGATGTGCTGCCCATTCCACCATATCCTGCACAATTGTCAAAAAGTGAGTGGTGTCACGTAAATATGAGGATATGGTGGGTAACAAGTGACCGAATTTAGGTGTCTTTCATGTGGATGGCATGCGCTACTGGAATAAATGGAAGACGGTTTCCATTGTTCAAAAGCACAGCCTTCAGACTCAGTTTCGAAGAGTCTATAAATAGTCTCCAGTCTTCTAGGTCATGAGTGATTTTTAAGGCATTCATGAGGCTTTCAATATCAGAACAGAATACCAGATTACTTTCCTTTCCGACTGCGTATAGTACACTGCTGACGTCAGATGGCTTCAGCAGCTGTCTGGCAGTAGTATTGCATTGCATCAGAAAATGATGCAATCAACTCTGGATGATGTGTGCATGCTGGTATTATGCAATGTGATGCAATATTACATCATTCAAGGCTTATTTGGGATGTTGATGTCCTACTGGATACATTTACACAGTGAAACGTCAAAAATGAACTACATGCAATATCTTCAAAATGAGAGCCAATACATTTTTTTTAATGTTATATTCGTGTTCAGCTCACTGAGATACTACAGATTAGGGCCTTTTAAAGTCGGTAATGATTTCAATGTTGACCAGTGTTTTCTGAGTCGAGTCAGAGTGGACCCAGCGGAATGGATTCTCCATCCAGAAGTATTTGAGATGGTGGTGCACCGCTGGGGGATGCCAGTGATGGATTTAATGGCGACATTCGAGTCGGCAAAGGCCAACCATTTTTTCAGCAGGCGAAAGGAAAGAATGTCAGAGGGTCTGGATGCTCTCATTCAGAAATGGCCAGAGCAACAGCTCCTGTATGTGTTTCCTCCTTGGGTCTTAATAGGTCGGGTCCTTTAAAGAATAGAAGTTCACAGAGGGCATGTGATTCTGATAGCGCCGGATTGGCCATGGAGGCCATGGTACGTGGATCTGGTAAGACTCTTAATGGAGCGTCCATGGTGGCTGCCAATTCGAAGGGACCTGTTGTTCCAGGGTCCCATACTCATGCCTCAGGTGGATCAATTCTCTCTTACAGCTTGCTCTTGAAAGGGCAAGGCTAAGGACGAAGGGATACTCCTTAGCAGTTATTTCCACCATGTTGAAGGCTAGGCATAGGTCTACCTCGTTGGCGTATATTCGTGTCTGGCGAGTGTTCAAAGCGTGGTGTGAGAGCAGGTCAGTAGAAGCACCGAGGGCCTCGATTCCACATGTGTTGGGTTTCCTGCAGGACGGTTTCGACAAAGGGTTAGCGGCAGCTTCCTTGCGGGTTCAGGTGGCAGCACTGGCCTGTTATAGAGGAAAGATAAAAGGAGAGATGCTGGGAGCGCACCCGGATGTTGAGCGTTTTTTGCGGGCTGTGTCGCTCTTGAGGCCTCCATGTAGGTCGTCGGTTCCAACATGGGAGCTTTCGCTGGTGTTGGACGCGTTGGTTCATGAGCCTTTTGAGCCGTTCTCTAGGGCGTCGGTAAAGGATCTTACTCTCAAGGTGGTGTTTCTAATAGCGATATGTTCAGCTCAGAGAATATCGGAACTACAGGGGCTGTCTTGTCGGAAGCCATTTTTGTCATTTTGTGATAAGAAGGTAGTGTTGAGGCCGGTTCCGTCGTTCTTGCCTAAAGTGGTTTCGGCGTTTCATGTGAATCAGGTGGTTTCACTGCCGTTTTTTGACAAAGCCCGGGATGATTCAGAAGCAGAGAAGTTGTATTTGCTAGACATTCGGCCGGTGTTAAAGAAATATTTACGGATGACAGAGTGTTTCTGGAAGACGGATAGGCTATTTGTCCTCTTTGGAGGAGCTAGGAAAGGGGAAGCCGCATCTAAGGCTTCTATTGCCGGATGGCTTAAGGAGGCTATAGCGTCAGCTTACATTCTGAAAGGAAAGACAGTGCCAGAAGGGCTTAGAGCTCATTTGACCAGGGCGCAGTTTGCGTCCTGGGCAGAGTACAGTTTGGTGCCAGCAATTTGAGATTTGTAGAGCGGCTACATGGTCATCTTTAAGTGCCTTTCTGAAGCATTACCGGCTGGATGTTCAGGCGGAGAGGGATACTTGGTTTGGATCAGCGGTGCTTCAGGCTGGCCTAGCAGGTCCTTCCCGTTGACTGTTTTCACTGCTTTGTTACATCTCCAGAGGTTCGGGACTAGTCTGGAGGGACGATAAGGAAGGTGAAATTAGACTTACTTGCTAATTGTTGTTCCTTGAGGAACTCCAGTCTAGTCCCGCATCCCTCCCTCATTTTTATTCTACTGCTGTGGCCTGAAGTAAGGTTATTTTTCCCAGGATAAGTTGGAGAATCTGCAGTGAGGATACGGGCCATAGGAAGAGGGAGGTTTGAGGAAATTGGGGATTCGGGGGGGGGGGGGTCATTGTCCTCCAGGGGAGCTGGGGAGGAAGGGCCTCATGACGATTGATTAAAGTAAGTACTCTAGTTTCTCCCGTTTTTTAGGTAAGAGTTTTTTAAATAAGAGTTAGTTGGTAGTTTGTTTAACAAATGGCTACTTAATTGTTGCTCCGCTGAGTCTGCTTTGTCAATAGATTACTGGACAGAGGAGGCGGTCCTGGGAGTATATGTACCAGTGTCATTGGAAGTATGACAGTTCTCAGTCTCCAAAACTACTGGAAGAGGTGCTAAACCCAGAGGTTCGGGACTAGACTGGAGTTCCTCAAGGAACAACAATTAGCAGGTAAGTCTAATTTCACCTTCCTTGATCTTGAGAAGCAAATGTTTCAAATCGTTTTCACTTTCAGCCAGTATCATCAGCATAGCGAAGGTTGTTGATGAGTCTTCCACCAATCTTCACACCTCTGTTGTCTTCATACAGTCCTTCTTCTCTGATGATTTGTTCTGCATATAAATTAAGAGGTAGGTGGAAAGTATGCAGCCTTGTCGTACACTTTTGCTGATTTTAAACCATTTTATTTCTTCTAGTTCCGTTCAAACTGTTGCTTCTTGATCAGTGTGAAGGTTGTGTAAAAGAACGATTAGGTGTTCTGGTATACCCATGCTTCTTAATGTGGTCCAGAGTTTCTCATGGTTTACACAGTCAAAAGCCTTGCTGTAGTCAATAAAACACATATAGATATCCTTTTGGTATTCTTTTGTCTTCAAGGATCCATCTCACATCTGCGATAATGTCTCTCATTCTTCTCCCTTTCCTGAACCCTGCTTGCACTTCAGGCAGTTCTCGTTGCGGGTATAGTTGTAGTCTCTGCTGAATGATCTTGAGTAGAATCTTGCTGGCATGTGGGATCAGAGCTATTGCGTGATAATTTCCACAGTCAGTCGGGTCACCTTTCTTCAGTATTGATATAAACACAGATCTTTTCCACTCAATTGGCCATGAATTTGTCTTCCAAATTTCTTGGCAGAGCCTTGTAAGTATGGTAATTAGCTTCATCTGATTACTGTAATAACTCAATGGGAATGACATCAATGCCCAGTGCTTTGTTCTTTGATAAGTCTTTCAATGCTGCTTTGACTTCTTCTTTCATCACCAATGGTTCCTGATCATAAGGTATAGGTTGAAACGGCTGTTGATCCACTTGATCTTTAAGGTATAATGACTGTATATGCTTTCTACCTTTTCTTGATCTTCTCAGCATGATTCTACATGGATCCTTGAGCATCTTGTAGCATTCCAATTCGAGGCTGGAATTTGTTCTTTAACTCTCGTAGTTTTAGAAAAGCCGATCTTGTTCTTCCTTTAATAGCTTCTGATTTTATTTCCTTGCATACGTCATTGTAGTACTGCTCCTTGCTGCACATTGGAAATCTCTGAGTTCTGTGATTGCCTCTCTTTTTCCTCTGATTTTAGCTTCTCTGCGTTTCTGGACAATTTTCAGAGTTTCTTCACTCATCCATTTTGGCTGTTTTTGCTTTTTCACCTTATGTAGATACTTAACGCTTTCTTCCAATACAACCTTCTTGATGTCATCCCATAACTCTTCTGGAACTCTGTCATTTATATCTAAAGCAGCAAATCGATTTCTCAGGCAGTCTTTAAATTCCAGTGGTATATTCTCAAGGTCATATTTTGCTACATTCATGAATGGCTTGCTCTTTTTCAACTTTAGCTGGAGTTTGCATACTAGTAGTTGGTGATCTGTACCAAAGTCTGTTCCAGGTTTTGTCTTTGTTGGTTGATGTTATCAAGCTTTTCCATTGTTGTTTTCCACAGATGTAGTCAATTTGATTTCTGTACAATCCATTGGGTGAAGTCCATGTGTAGTCTGTGCTTGTGTTGCTGGAAGAAGGTGTTTGAGATGAATAGATCAGAATTCTATCAGTCTTTCTCCAGCTTCGTTTTTGTTACCAAGTCCATATTTTCCAACCACTTTGCCTTCTTCTTTGTTGCCAACTTTTGCATTCCAGTCACCCATGACTATCAGGATATCCTGTTTGCATGTTCTGTCAATTTCAGCTTGTACTTGTTCATAGAACTCAACGTCTAACTCTTCTGCAGCTGTTGTTGGGGCATATACCTGAATTATAGTTGTGTTGATGGGCTTTCCTCAGACAAATAGAAATTAAGCGTTCACTGACTGCATTGTATTTCATTACAGTTCTTGTAAGTTTCTTCTTAACTATAAATACAACACCATTTCTTCTTTGTCTTTCATTTCCAGCATAGTAAACCATATGATCATCAGATGCAGAGTGCCCAAAACCAGTCCATTTCAGTTCACTGACACCCAACAGATCGAGTTGTACATGTTCCATTTCGTTCTTGACCACCTTCAACTTCCCTTGGTTCATGCTTCGTACGTTCCATGTCCCAATATATAAGATATCTTTGCAACTTCTGACTTTTTTTCATGCACAGGTACATCAGCAGATCCAATCACATCATAAATGCTAGCTTTACTCTGAGAAGTCTTCAGTTCATCCCCAGTAGCCATTTGAGTGCCTTCCAACCTGGGGGTCTCAACGTCCAGCACTATAGTGCAATTTGTTTTGTGACTATCCATTGGGTTTTCGAGGCAAGATACAGAAGTAGATTTGCCAAGCCTTTCTTCCACACAGTTAATTCCAGTGGTGTTGCATTTGTCACAGAAATATGATCCTCCGCTTACAACACCGTCCCATTCTGCTGCTGCCCAGATGGGTGGTTTGCCTCATTCTGTCATCTCAGCTGAGACCTGTCTATCTTGGGAGACCCTGCCAGTAGCTAAGCTATTGATAGCTTAGCTCTCAGCATCACTGATGCACACAAGCCCTCACAGCATGACAAGCTGCAAACCAAGTGAGGGTGCATCATGCACATTCAGTATTAATGCCTTGTTTTATTAATATGGCTTTATTGACAAAGGGAAGGTGTACAGCTCTGGTCATAGATGTAGTAAAGTTAAAGAAAGAAATCATTTGTTTTCAACCGTGAAAAAAGTATACCGAGACAATAGAAAGTGGAACCTCCGTGGAAAACATTGCATTCAGGAAAGAGAGATTCTGATACATGCTTCATTGGTGCCCCCTTTCTGTGGTGGGGAGGAAGGAAGAAAACCAGAGATGCCATCCTTATCTTTTTTTGTCCATGGCTTTTATCAATTTGTGTTCGGGTTGGTGAGTGATGTATGATTGTGCACTTCAGGTTACACTTGAGAAACTGATGGGAGAGAGAAGCTCCCAACACTTTCCTGCATATGTACCATTTTATTTTTTTGAACCCAAAGGCTGTTGTAAAGACATTATTTATAAAGGAGGTACTTTTATAATGAGCTGCATATAGTTATGCTTCATCAATACACTTAGATCCTATGTTTTCCATGACTTACATGCAGATGGGCACATACATGCGTATTTAGATGGTTGCTATTCCGTAACTACGTGTGTCAGACCACTGGAGTGTACTTTTTCAGGGGGCAAGCACAGAGGCAGAGCTTGGGCGGCACCTAAATTTACATACTTACTACATACATAAAATATTATAACTTAGGCGTGTTCTTTACAAATCTAGGCATGTGCATTTACACCAAGTCAGGCTGGTATAAATGTTCGTGCCTAGGTTTGGTGTGCATTTTTTATGACTCATCCCTTATTTTCTAAAGAAAAGTAGGCACTACTTTTTATTATAAAATAGGTGCAATTTGCTTGTGTTAGAACGTGTGCAAAACTAGGCAACCCTTATAAAATTACTCTTGAAGGGTAAAAATATATCTAGGGGGAAATAACTCTTAAAATTGAATAAAACAACCAAATTTAACATGGGGACAAACTGGTGAAAAGACACATAAGAGTTCAAAAATGGGCTAGATGAGACTGGGGGGTATCAGAAAAATTAGCTTCCTGTTAACACTAGAAGCCCCAAAGTGTGTCAATTGACGCAAATGCATCTTCGAAGTTGTATACCAGTGCCACTGCTAGAACCATGTCAGTCATGTTCCATGACTTTGTTAGCAAGGTCAAGATGTTCAAATATGTGCATCGAAAATTAATGACAGATGCACCACCTACCAGGAAAATGAATTTATACCTAGAAGCCCCAAAGTATGTCAATTGATGCACTCAATTGGATGCGTCAATTGACGTACTTTGGGGTTTCTAGGTATAAATTCATGTTCCCACTAGGTGGCACATCTCAATCACTGTTTACAGTTTTACTACAACATTACAAACAATAAACACGATGACATCATGTAATGATGTCACATACTGCACGTATTTAACAAATAAGTAACTTCACATTAATTCACATCTGCATTTCATGCTAAGCGCAGTCGTCGTGATAATGCGTCAATTGACACACTTTGGGCTTTCTAGGTAAAATTACTTTTGGGGCTTCTAATAGCCTAGTGCATTTCTAGGGAAGAAGCAGTTACAGCTTCTGCAGCATATAAAGCGTAGTTCCTTATCGTTCTTCCAGTCCAGTCCCGACCTCTGGGTAGTGCATCTCTTCCAGCAGCTTGGAGACTGAGCATGTCATCTTTTGATGACCTCAAGGTACTTAGGCATCTGGCCCCCCTACCAGCCCCAGTAAGCTCAGTCTCCAAGCAGCTGGAGGGTGTTATCAAAGATAGGACTCACTATAGGGACGGCTTAGAGGCCTATCTATTACTTCTTTTGGAATTGGCAATGGCAGGGCATCTCAACTAGCTCGTTGCCTTGAGAAAAGAGGGAGGCTTAAGCTGCAGCTTATTGTAGCTGGCCAGTGCAAGCTGAAGAGAGCAGGGCTTAGAAATAGATAAAAAAAAAATGAGACTACAGCACTGGCCCTCCCTGTTGGAAAGAATCAGGCTCCTGTGCACACTCAAACATTTGCCGTGGCTCCCGAACCCTTCAGAGGGTGAGGAGCCGTGAAGAGAGATAGAGGCAGACAGTAGGTGGCTTTCCATCGGGCTGCCGCCCCCCCCCCCCCCCCTGCCGAAGCCAGTCTGTAAAGGCTGAGCAGGTAGCGGGAGCGAGTGAGCAGCGAAGAAAAGGCACTCCAGGCTTGAGTTGAAGCCATAGCCTTCCGTTGAGCTCCCTGGCCCCCCTCTCCCCTGCCGGGGCTGTGTGTGACTGCTGAGCAGGATGAGGGAGCTGCCAAAACAGACGGGTCCATGGGGAGAACAGATCAACCCTTTTGGGCACTTCAGGTCAAATCTGGCATTCTCCCTCTTCACGGTTGTGGCTTCAGTAATCTGCCGCAAAGCACGTGGCCTCAGCACCATTTTGAGGAGTTAGAGCGGGAAGCACACTGCCATTTCGCTAAATAAGCTGGTTACATGGGGTCAGACTATGGAGGGGGGGGGGCCTGCTCACATGCGAGGTTATTCTTTCGCGTTTTTTTATTTTTTCTATGTCTCCTCTCTGCCTGACCAAGCCCGTTGCTTAGCAGCATGACCTTACCAAAAAAAAAAAAAGGAAGAAAAGACCACAGAGTCAGTGGCTCAACCCCCGGGGTACCTGATAGAAGCAGGTTGGGAGACTAAAATGCAAGATTACTTCATAAGAGTGCCATCTGTCTGGGAAATACCACACACACAAAAAAATTGTGCAGTGGACAGCTCCCCTCCTGGATCTTCCTGTCACAGGTGCAGTTTGAGTAGGGGGCTCAGGGAGGCCTTTGCCAGGTATTTGATCTTCTCAGGCATAAGGCGTTCTGCCTGGAACAGAGGGGTAGGGGCACCCCTCTTGCAGGGTCGGAAAGAGGAAAGAAGTGCGCTGCAGCTGGGTCAGAAAGAGAAAAAAAGTGCGCTATGGCTGCTCAGTGGCTTCAGGAGGATGAGCCACTAGCCAGCAGATGTCACCTTGAGAAGGTTCTGGAGAAAAAAAAAGGGACTCCCTGTCTTCCAAAGACTAGAGGGATGCAGGAGGGCAGGAAGAGTTGGAAGAAGGCGGGGTCTCACAGTAAGATGCGAGTAGGCAGTGGGATAGGCGCATACTGTATGAGTCATTCGCCACATAGAGGGGCAATTCTGATAGCCCAATTGCTTAGTGTCTTTGGTATGCTACAGGGGGGCCCTGGAAGGGGTGGAGGAGTAGCTTAGTGGTTAGAGCAACTGCCTGGTATCCAGAAGATCAAGGGTTCAATTTCCACTGGCACTTCTTGTGACCTCGGGCAAGTCACTTTACCTTCCATTGCCTCAGAAGAAAAGGCCTGGCTATCTACTTCTGCATTGCAGAGGCAGCTGGGTTGCCAGGAGTCAGCACTTCATTGAGAAAAAAAACGGTTGAGAAAAAGGCTCCTCCTCAGTTTGGCTAAACATAATCTGGTCTGCTACTCCACTACAGGATCAGCATATTTGGGACTTCTCAGGGGCCGGTCCGAGGGAGACAAGAGGCAGTCTGTGCCTTTACCCTCTGCTAGTACTCGAGGGAGAGAGTTCCTCTGTTCCCCTGAGGAGGATTCCGTGCTGTCGGTGGTGACCAAAAAGTCTACTTTCCCCATGGAAGGTAAGTCAGTCCTCGGGGAGGATAAAAAGTTGGATACTTTAAGGCACGCATTGGATAATAAAGCCTTCGTTGGCGGGGCTGTTGTTAGCCAGAGCCTGTCCCAGCAGGGCACAGGGAGGGCTAGAGCCGGCGGAACAGCCTCACCGGCTGGAGGTGACAGCGGCGGCAAAGTGGGAGTCCGGAGCCATCTACCAGGCATCTGCCTTCTGCGTTCTTATTCAAGGGCTCTCATAGAGCATGGCATCAGTAGTGGTGGCACTCTGCTACTTTTGGTTGAGTAACTGGGCGGCAGAGGTCTCCTCCAAGACACTGGGAGTAAGCTACTGGTTGAGGACGAGCTCCTGTTTGGAGTGGCATTGAAAAAGCTTGGGAAGGACTTGGGGACGTCCAAAAGGGGGGCACCTGTCTGAGGACATGCAGAATCAGGGGTGCTCCCTGGTGCCAGCATGAGATCAGTTGATGGATTTCACTGATACTGCATGACGCGGTTGCTCCATACCAGGAGGTGGTTCCCTCATGGGGACATGTCTACCAAGGCTTTTTGTGGAACGGGGTGGGGATACTTCTCTGCCTTTCGCTTCTTGGGCCTGAAGAAGAGACAAAGCAGCTCGGCAGCCCTAGGCAGTGGACGAATCCAGGGGGGGTCGGTCCAGAGACTGTTACCCAGCCTGGCTCCATTCCACGTCGGACTCATTGGTCCTCGATGTTATTTGGCAGGGCTATGCACTGGTGGTCGCTAGACCCTCTCGATACTGCCTCCATACATTTCCCAAGCAGAAAAACTGTGCAGGGCACCCTTGCTGCAGTTAGAGACTGCAGGACCAGGGTGGCAGAGGTCAGTTCTCCATTTATTTCGTTATGCTAAGAAGGGAAGCTAGTTTTGGCCTATTCTGGACCTCCAAGCCTGTAAGCTGAGGTTTATGGGGATCTCTTTCTCATGGAGAACCTCCGATTGGCCGTGCAGGAATGGCAGTTTTCTTCCTCTCTTGGCCTCAGGGAGGCTTACTTACACATTCCGATCTGTCCGGAGCACCATTAGTTCTGGCATTTGACTGACCAGTTTTCAGTTCTCTTGGCTGGCCAATGGCCTTGCTCACCTTTCCCAAGGTGTTGCTGGTTCATTCTTACCTCGATGTGGGGTGCATGCCGGACTTCAAAAGGGGACTTCTACTTCTGGAGAGAGATCTGCAATTGCAAGTATTTACTTCTGGGATGTTTTCTAAATTTTGGGGAAAAAGGAATTCTTTAGATTAAAGCTGATTAATCTATGAACCCAGTGTATTTGTTAAATCAGTCAGGGCCTAGTAGCAGCAAAGAGCTTTCAGTTTAAATTTAAAATACGGAAGAACTTTCTGGTTAAGTGTAGACCCAAGACTCCCTCTATACAAGCAAGGGCTGTGGGACTCCCCCTGGAAATTGGTCACAGATTACCTTAGCAGCCAGTTTTTAATAAGTCTCTTCCCTCTCTCCCTCCCCAAAAACCACCCACCCCTGGGATAATTGTAGCTTTATAGATGCATAAATCTCTCAAAGGAAAGGAGGTACCATATTCACTCTCAGGTGCAGCTGTTTGTCCTCATTAAGCATACATTAAGGACCTGAGATTAATTAAGCTTCAGGTGAACAACGTACATTAAAAGTATTAGGTGTAGTTTATTTTATTTTTTATTTTATTTATTTATAGTTCTTTTATACCGCACTCTTTTTCGTCAGCGCGGTTTACATTAAACAGAATACTCATTGCACGCAACAGACTGTAATGAGTTTACATATAACAGGCAAATACAACTAGGAATTTAACCATGGGAAACTTTGTACATATTTGTAAAAAACTTTGTAAAAAACTTAGTACATATTTGTAAAGAACTTTTATACTTAGAGAAACTTTGTACATATTTATAAATAAGAATCTATATACAAAGGATAGAATTTCTTAGTATGAGGTATTTACAATTTTACTGTGCATTTTAGAATGATGATAATGAGCCTTGGAAATGCAGAATGAAGAGGTGATGCTTTATGGCTTTTCTGAAATGCTTGAGGTCAGTAATAGCTCTTATGTTGGGGGGTAGGTTGTTCCAACATCTAGGAGCGTAGTATGCAAAGGCCCTGTCTGTAGTTGAACGTTTGCATTTTGTGGTCTCAGGTGGTGTAACTAGGGTGTTTGTCGCTGCTGACCTCCTGGCTCTGATGTCGGGGGTGGGATGGAGGAGTTTAGACATTGAAGAAGGAGCTAAATTGTTTATCACTTTAAATGTCATGAGAAGAGCTTTATATGCTATTCTACAGTATATGGGGAGCCAGTGAAGTTCCATTAGGATGGGTGTTATATGTTCGCTCTTTGAAGCGCCATATAGTACCCGGGCTGCGGCATTCATTGCAAGTTGTAAAGTATTTAGGGTGTTTTTAGGAAGACCATGGAGTATTATGTTCGCATAGTCGAAGTGGGGTGTGATTATGGTTTGGAATATGGTTCTGAAGCTGTCTGGTTCAAGCATGTTTTTCAGATGGCGTAGGGTCCTTATCTTGAAATAAATGGTTTTCACCGTGCGGTTGATATGTTCTTTAAAGTCCAGGCGATGGTCCAGTATTACTCCAAGGTATTTTATGGAGGGCTTGATTGGGAGGTCTGCATCCCGTACTTTTAGGGTCTCAGGGGGTGAGAATTCTCTGTTTTTAGTGATTATCAGTACCTCGGTTTTTTTATAGTTTATTCGCATATTCTGGGTTAGGAGCCAGTCTGCTATTGCGTTAAAGCAATCTACTAGTGTTGTGTAGTCTGGGATCTTGACATTGATTGGTGTGAATATTAGGACATCGTCAGCGTAGATCAACGAGGATATGCCAAAGGATCGAGTGATGTCACATATAGGCTGCATGTAAATATTAAATAGCAGCGCGGATAGGGATGATCCCTGAGGTACTCCTTGTTTTAACTGGAAAGATTGTGAGGTACCTGTAGCAGTCCTGACGTGTTGTAAGCGATCTTCGAGATATGATTTGCACCATTGCCATGCTAGCCCGTGGATTCCTTTGTCATATAGACGGGTTAGTAGTATTTCATGGTCCACCGAGTCGAATGCTGCAGATATGTCGAGAAATATTAGGGCAAAGCCTTTCTTAATGTCATCTAATCCACTGATGAGTGTGTTGGTTAATGTGGTTAACAGTGTCTCTACACCGTGGGCTTCCCTGAATCCGTGTTGACTGGGGTCGAGGGGAGAGGAGGTGTCTATGTGTTGTTGTATCTGATTGTTGGTTACTTTCTCGATTATTTTGGATAGCAGAGGTATACTAGATATCGGGCGGTATGATTCTTCCTTTGTTGGGTCTAGTTGGTTGTTCTTTAGCAATGGTCTTATAGAAGTCTGTTTTAGAGCCGATGGGAAGATGCCAGTTGAGAAGGACATCTTTATTATTTCTGCTATGACTGGGCTAAAGTCAGATCGCATAGTTCTTATCCAGTGCGCTGGGCATGGGTCGTTAGGAGCTGTGGTGGTATTCATTTTGACTATAATGTCTTCCACGTATTTAGCTGAGGGTGATGAGAGCTTCAGTAGTGGGAGAACTCGTACGTGTTGCTGGGGGGGACTTGGAGATGAAGAAGTTGTTGTTCTGATCGCTTTGGATTGTATAAAGTTGGCATATTTCTGCGGGTGTATGGGTTCCTGTTGAGGTGGTGATGGTTCTGTAGTTAGTGACTTTACTAGATTGAAGAGTTCATGAGGTTTATTTAGGGAGCGGTTGAGGAGTTCAGCGTGGTAGGTTTTTCTTGTGTTCCATATTGCTTCACGATGGGCTCGCAGGTGGGATAAGTATGTTTGTTGAACTGTTAAATTATGAGATTTACGCCATTTTCTTTCGAGCTTCCTCAAGATAGTAAGGGACTTCCTTAGATCTTGGGAGAACCATGGTGCAGATGGTTTCTTCACTATATTATTCTTTGTTGTTGGGTTTTTATGGGTTGGTGGTAGTACGGCGTATTGGTTGATGGTTTCATTCCATGTGGTGACCATGTCATTGATGTTGGTAGAGGGTTGATTGAGTATTGGAAGTATATGTTTCTTGATTTCCTCTTCGTTGAGAGGTCTGAAGCGTGTGGAGTTTGTTGGTGAACGTTTAGTTGTGTCCGTTGATGGGTCCTTGTGTGCTGGTATTGTGAGTGTTATTAGGCTATGGTCTGACCATGGGACCGGAGTGATGGATAGGTCGAAATCATCATTTGCGGACGTGTAGGTGGGTGGAGCGAAGACAAGGTCGAGCATATTGCCACGTTGATGAGTGGGTTGATTTATGAGTTGATTGTAGTTGAGGTTTTTCATTGCATCTAAGAATGAGGTAGAAAGGGCAGTTTGTATGGAAGGGAGGTTGAAGTCGCCCATTAGCCAGTTAGGTTTATCTGGGTGTACTGGGTTGCAGGCTAGGTCAATTACGCTGGAAAGTTCTTCTGATGATGAGTTCGGTGTAATATATATAAGGTTGATGGTATTGTGGTTGTTGTATATTGAGATAACGTCTAATTGTTTTGTGCTCTTGGTTGTGATTGTACGATATTGAAGGTCGGTCTTTGCTATTATGGCAACGCCTCCTCCTCTTTTATTCGCTCTGTTACATGTGTAGGTGGAGTAATTAGGTGGTGTGAGTTGGTTTATTATAACTGAGTCAGAGTCAGAAAGCCATGTTTCTGTGACCAGTTTAGTTTAGTTTAGTAGTATAAGTATCCCTACCAACCCTTAGTAGGTAAAGAACTTAAATACCTAAACACAATCTTAAAACTAAGATGCAGACAGCAGTCCAGCAGCGAGATGGGGGGTTTTCAGTCTTTTGCATTGTGTCACATGTATGATTTTTTTCCCAGTTGGTGAGGGGTCTTATATGTGCATTAGGTGCAAGGAGCTCTTTGCTCTCAGGGAACGAATCCGATCTCTGGAGGCTAGAGTAGCAGACTTGAAGGACGTAAGGAAGACAGAGAGGTACATAGATGAGACCTTCAGGGATATAGTCCTGAAGTTCTACCTCCAGTCTGGCAGCATCTCTGTTGCCATGGAGGACAGAGGTCTCATGACAGGAGAGCATCACCCTGGTGTGACCGGAAATGATCCTGTAACTAGGACCTGTCCTCCAGGTGATGTAAAACCCTCTCGCACCAAGGAAGTTTCTCCAGGGCCATGTGCCCATGAGGGAAGGGTTAGGACAGCTGTTATAGTTGGTGATTCGATCATTAGGCATGTAGAAAGCTGGGTGGCTGGTGGATGTGAGGATTGCATGGTAACATGCCTGCCTTGTGCAAAGATAGCGGACCTCACGTGCCACCTAGACAAGGTCATAGATAGTGCTGGGGAGGAATCTGCTATCTTGGTACATGTCAGTACCAATGACATAAGAAAATGTGGTAGGGAGGTTCTTGAGGCTAAATTTAGGCTTTTAGGTAGGAAGTTGAAATGCAGAACTTCCAGTGTAGCATTCTCTGAAACGCTTCCTGTTCCATGCGCAGGACCCAAAAGGCAGGCAGAACTCCGGAGTCTCAATGTGTGGATAAGACGATGGTGCAAGGAAGAGGGTTTTGGATTTGTTAGGAACTAGGGAACATTCTGGGGAAAGGAGGGGCTCTTCCCAAGGGATGGGCTTCACCTTAACTGGGATGGAACCAAGCTGCTGGCATTAACCTTTAAAAAGGAGATAAAGCAGCTTTTAAACTAGATAATAGGAGAGAGCCAACAGTTGCCCAGTAACACATGATTTAGAACAATGTATCCTTGAAGGATACTACCAAAAGAATGAAGTTAGGGCATATCAGCAGAGAGGTTCCAATAAAGACAAAAGTAGCCCAAATGCCCTTGAGTATGGAGCAGACAGAGCTTAACAATTCCAAATTATCCCTGCATACCAATAACCAGATTAATATGAATAAAAGACAGTCTCTAAAATTCTTATATGTAGATGCGAGAAGTCTAAAAAATAAGATGGGAGAGTTGGACTATATAGCACTAAATGAGAGGTTAGATATGATTGATATCTCAGAGACATGGTGGAAGGAGGACAACCAGTGGAACACTGATTCCTGGGTACAAACTATATTGTAATGATAGAGCTGATCAAATTGGTGGAGGTGTTGCACTCTATGTTAGAGAATCACAAATGATTAAAGTTTTGCAAGAAACAAAATTTGCTGTACAATCTCTGTGGATTGAAATTCCGTGTAAAAAGGGGAAGGCGATGGCGGTGGGGGGGATGTACTATCAACCATCTGGCCAGAATGAACATATGGATGATGAAATGCTCAAAGAAATCGGGGAAGCTAACAAAAGTTACAGCACAGTAATAGTAATGGGTGATTTCAATTACTCCGGTATCAAGTGGTTCAGTGTCATGGCAGGACATGCTAGGGTGATAAAGTTTCTAGATGAAATAAATGACTGCTTCTTGGAGCAGCTGGTTCATGAACCGACCAGAGGGGAAGCCATTTTGGACCTAGTCCTTAGTGGAACACAAAATCTGGTGCAAGAGATAAGGGTGTTGGGGGCACTTGGCAATAGTGTTCATAGCATGATTGCATTTGATTTAATAAATGGAGGAGGGATGGTAAGGAAATCCACAGTACTACCTTTTAACTTTCAAAAGGAAGGCTATGATAAAATGAGGAAAATAGTTGAGAAAAAACTAAAAGGGGCAGTTGTAAGGGTTAGAGTTACATCAAGCATGGGTTTTGTTTAAAAATACTATTGTGGAAGCCCAGACCAGCTGTTTTCCATGTTTTAAAAAAAAGTGAAAGGAAGTCCAAAAAAATGCTCTCATGGTTTAAAGGTGAGGTCAGAGAGGCTGTTGTTGCCAAAAAAACATCTTTCAGGAAATGGAAAAGGAGCCAAATGTCGAAAACTGGATACAATACAAGCAATGGGAAGTTAGATGCAAGGCATTGATAAAGTAGGCACAGAGAGAAAACTGAGTTACTTACCTGTAACTGGGGTTCTCCGTGGAAAGCAGGATAAGTCAGCCACAGTAGGTGGGTGATGTCATCTGACGGCGCCGAGACGGAAGTACTATCTAGAGCTCAGAAGGGCTTCGCCCTTTTGAGCATGACCACCAGGTACCACCCCCGGTTCCACCCCTAGCCAGCCACTGAATTACTAGCTGAGTTTGAGTGCTAGGGCGCGACGCGGTGGATACCGGCCCCTATAGGGGAGGAGGGAGGGATTGTATGGATGACTTATCCTGCTGTCCACGGAGAACCCCAGTTACAGGTAAGTAACTCCATTTTCTCCTAGGACAAGCAGGATGAGTCAGCCACAGTAGATGCCTCCCAAGCTATCAGAGCTGCGGTAGAGGGGCCCGGTCGGTTGAGAACAGTTGGCTCCGAGGAGCAAAAAATTCAAGTTACGCCGAGGTGGAACAACTTTGCATTTATTACGGGGCGGGAGGCCCCGGCATGGTGCAAACTAGCAAGGATATGAGTTAATAGTGCAAAACAGTGCAGTAAACCATAGTGCAAAAATATATCAAGATAGTGTACAACAGTGGAAAACAGTACAACAGACCGTGAATACGACATAGACAATGTTCCACTGTGCAAGGTGCGACCATGCAAGGTGCAACGGGGAGCAGCAGTGATGCTGCGATCAAAGTTCTGTTACTGTCTCTTGAGCCATGTTCCCTCTGCCTCCAAGGGCACTGAGGTAGCTGGCTAAGTCAGGTGGGGTTGTTTGTTGAGGCGAGGACTGCTCGGGCGAAGGCGAGGTCAGCTCCTGTGGTGAGGTCGAGGCAGTAGTGCCTTTTGGAAGGTGTGGAGAGATGACCAGGTGGCCGCTTTGCAGATGTCCGCCACTGGGATGGACCATAGGTTGGCAATGGAGGCGGCCATTGCTCGTAGTTGATGAGCATGAATCGAGGTTGCTGCCCCTGCCCCCGCCCGCTCCGGGCAGAAGGTGATGCAGGAGGAGATCCAGATGGACAACGTCTGTTTGGAGACTGGTCGGCCTGGCTTGTTCTGGTTGTAGGAGATGAAGAGTTGCGTCCCTCATCGATGGGGCGCTGTCCTGAGGAGTTATATGTGGAGGGCTCTGACGCAGTCAAGGGTGTGTAGCCTTTGTTCCTCCGTGGAGGAGTGGGGCTCCGGGTGGAAGCTAGGAAGCTCAATGGTCTGGTTGACGTGAAAGGCGGACGCCACTTTGGGTACAAACTTAGGGTGGGTCCGGAGGGAGGCTCTGTCTGTGGTCAGCTGAGTGTAGGGAGGATGGGACACCAGGGCCTGCAGTTTGCTGATCCTCCTTGCTGATGCGACTGCGATAAGGAACAGAGTCTTCCAGCAGACGTGCTTCATGGCTGCTGCGTGCATGGGCTGAAAGGGTGTCTGTGCCAGCTGGTTGAGGACAGCGTTGAGGTCCCAAAGGGGCACCGGGGCTTTGACCAGTGGGTGCAGGTTGCGGAGACCTCTCATGAAGCGGTTGACGATAGGCTGGGCTGCGACGGAGGTGTCGCCACACCGGTCGTGGAAGGCAGCGATTGCGGCAAGGTGTTCCTTGATGGATTGCGGTTGAAGGCCCTGCTGGGATAGACCTGTGAGGTATTGCAGCACTTGAGGTATCGGGGAGGAGAAGGGATTGAACTGCTGCGCCGAGCACCATGCAGCAAAGCGTCGCCATTTTAGACCGTAGGACTTTCTAGTTGAGGGTCGTCTGGCTGCGAGTACCACCTGTGTGACCTCAGGGGGAAGGTGAAGGGGGATAGCATCACCCGCTCAGCCTCCACGCTGTCAAGGATAGGGTCTGCAGGTTGGGGTGGAGGGTTTTTCCGTCGTCCTGGGAGATCAGGTCGGGCACCAGGGAAAGCCGTACCGGAGCTTCCTGTGTCAGGCGACAGAGGTACGGGAACCACACCTGGCATGGCCAGTGAGACGTGATGAGGATGGCTTGCGCCTTCTCAGAGACAATGCGCTGCAGGGTCAGCGATATCAGGGGGAGGGGGGAAAGGCGTAAATGAGTGACCATTCCCACCAGTGCACGTCAAAGGCATCCGACGCGATGCTGAGGTGGAAGGGGCTTTTTGAGCAGAAGGTGCTGCACTTTGCGTTCTCTGGTGCTGCAAAGAGGTCGATTTGTGGCATTCCCCATCGCTGGAAGAGGGTTCGGGTAACTTGGTGGTTGAGGGACCACTCGTGCGGGTTGAGCTGGCAGCTGAGCCGGTCTGCTAGTGTGTTTTGGAGTCTCGGCAGGTAGGATGCTCGGATGAGGCAGCGTTTGGATAGTGCAAAGATCCATATCTGGAGGGCTTCTCTGCAGAGGGGGGCGGGAGCCTGTTCCTCCCTGCTTGTTGATATAGAGCATGGCCGCTTGGTTGTCTGTCTGGATGAGCACTGCTTTCCCATGGATGAGGTTCTGAAAGGCTCGGAGGGCATGTCGTATCGCCCTGAGCTCCAGGAGGTTGATGTGTAGCGTCTGTTCTCTTGCCGTCCAGGCTCCCTGGGTGCGGAGGTGGAGACAGTGCCTGTTGGGGATGCATCAGTGGTGATGATTAGCTGATGAACAGGTTGCCTTAGGGGGGTGACGGCGCATAAGGTTCCTTTTGCGCGTCCACTAGTGGAGGGAGGCTGTTACTGCAGTATTTAGGGGAACTCATGAGCTCAAGGGCTGTGAGTGCTGGTTCCAATATGACCGCAGGTGCCACTGTAGGTGGTGCATATGAAGCTTTGCTGTTGTAATCACTTGGGTTGAGACGGCCATGTGGCCCAGCAGGCAGAGCAGCGTTTGGGCGGTTGTTTGCCCGTTCGTTGAGATGCTCCGTGTCAGGCTGATGATGGTGTCCCTCCGGGGATGGGGAAGAAATGCTTTGAAGGCAGTGGTGTCTATGATCGCCCCAGTGAATTTGATTCGCCAGGAGGGTTGCAAGTGTGATTTCTGGTGGTTCACTAGGAAGCCCAGAGATGATAGCAGGGAGATGGTTCGGTGAGTGGCTAATGTGACCTCTCGTGAGGAGGGAGCAGAGATCAGCCAGTCGTCGAGGTACGGGAACACACATATGTCCTGCTTCCGGAGGTGTGCGGCTGCCACGGCCACACATTTTGTAATACCCGTGGTGCTGGTGAGAGCCCGAAGGGAAGGACCTTGTATTGGAAATTTTTCCCCTCACTTGGAAGCGCAGGTACTTGTGGTGGTCTCTGTGAATGGGGACATGTGTGTACGCGTCCATCAGATTGAGGGATGTCAGCCATTCTCCCCGTTGAATGAGGGGAAGGATGGACCCAAGGGAGTGCCTTTGGAATTTTTCCTTGACAATGAATTTGTTGAGTCTGCGGAGGTCTAGGATGGGACGTAGGCCTCCCGTTTTTTTGGGGACCATGAAGTATCTGGAGTAGAATCCGGAGTGCAGCTCCTCCTTCAGCACAGGTTCTATGGCCTTGGATGCAAGGAGGGATGATAATTCCTCCTCTAGGAGGTCGAGCGAGTTGATGTGCATCCTGTCGCGGGGATGTTTGCGTTGTGACGGTATTGAGAGGAATCTGATCCGGTACCCCTCCCTGATGATCTGCAGGACCCAGTTGTCAGTTGAGATTGACTCCCAGGCCGGTAGGAATGCGGTGAGCCGACCCCCTGTAGGGGGGGGGGCTGGCCCCCACATGTTTGTCAAAAGGTCTTGTTGGTCTTTGCTGGGCCGGCTTGAGAGGCCTTTTGTTACCTCCTTACCCTTTGGCAGGGTTTTCCGCGGTAGGAGGTCTGGTGAGACTGTGGTTTGTACTGTGGCTGCTGCCACTTCCGATACGTGTTGTATTGTCTTTTGGAGGAAGAGTAAGGCTTCCGGTGGTAAGGGGCCTTGTGGTTGCTCCATTTTAGGCCCTCATCCGCGAGGGTTTGTAGTGTGGTACAGTGGTCCTTCATGGTGGTCACGGTATCATTTACCTTGTCGCCAAATAGCGAATCGCCGATGCAGGGGGCATCCGCTATACAGTCATGTGTGTCGTCTCGCAGGCCGGAGGCTCTGAGCCAGGCAAGGCGACAAGCCAATATGGCCGTTCCAGCGGTGCGCGCGGCTGCGTTGAAGGCATCAAAGGCCACCCGGACTTGGTGCTTTATGCACTCCTAGAGGTCTGCCAGGGGAGCATTGGGTGAAGCTTGCACATTTTGCGTAGCTGTGGATTTTAGCTGGGCTAGGAGAACGTCCTGGTAAAGGACCTGCTGGAGCTGGTGTGCGGACACCCTTGCATATAGCATGGCGCCCTGGAATACCTTTCTTCCGACATCGTCGAGGAGCTTAAGGTCTCTGCCCGGAGGGTTGTTGGAGTACGTGCGCGTAGATTTTGAGCGCTTGAGGGTGGATTCCACCACTATGGAATGGTGAGGGAGTTGCGTCTTGTCGAACCCTGGCAGGGGTTTAACTTGGTACTTTAGGTCCAGCTTCTGTGACGTAGGTGGCCCTGAGGTGGGGTTCTGCCAGAGCTTGAGGAGGTTCTCATGTAGGAGGTGGTGCACGGGTATAGTTGCAGCAGGCCTGGGGGCTTCTGAAAACTTTAGGGCCGCTTGGGTCTCAGGTCACTTGTCGGAAGTAAGGCAGGGGGCTGTTAAAGCCAAGGCCGTTGAGAGCTTGCGGAGGAATTTCGGATAAGTCGGGTCCTCCAGGCTATCGGGTGGGGGGGGGGTCCACTGTAGATGGTTCCAGGTCAGGAGTCGGGGTTGGTGGGTTTTCCACAGACGTGGTGGACTCGGGAGCTGTGGCTTCATCCCTCTCACAAGCGGTACCCGCCAGGTCTGGAACAGACTCTGGAGGGTCCAAGCAGGCTTGATGTGGGAGGATGGGGGAAGGTGCCCCTTGAGACTGGAGCCATTGGCTGAAGAAACTGGAAAGCAGGCTGTTAAGCTGTGCAGTCATGTCGGGTATTCCTTGGCAGGGAAGAGCTGTGGTTGCAGGGTTGTGCTGCCCTCTGGGCTGCCTGGGAGAGTTGGCAAGGTTGAATTCCGGTGATCCTGGATCCATGGGGGGCTGCTGGGGGGATCTGTGTCCACATCGGAGTCTGGGAACAGAGCATACCTGTTAGAGGAGGTGCTGCTGGATGAGGAGTACTGGCGCCAGTGTCTGTTTCTTTCGGTGCTTTCTGTGGTGTGGGCTACTGCTGCTGCTGTAGCTTTGGCCTCTGTGACATTTTTTTGATCGTCTGGTGCTGCTGCATCTCCTGCGATGCTTGTGTGTCCTGTGTCGGCGCGGGCTGGAGCTGTGCCTCCGCGCCAATGGGGAGGCTTGCCGGTGGGTGTGTTTTCTTCTGGAGCCATGCCTCCTGCTTGCCCCGTTGTCATGGCGCCGGCCAATGGCGCGGAAGTGGGCAGAGTCGGAGGTGGAGTCCAAGATGGCCGCCTGCAGGGGAGATTCCTGGCCATGCCCCTTGTAATGAGGGTTGCTGTGGCGCCGGCCAGTGGCGCCGAGGTGGGCAGAGTCTGAGGAGGAATTCAAGATGGCTGCAGGCAGGGAGTCCCTCAACAATCCGGGGAGCACTGGGGATTCCCGTGGAGGTGCTACTAAGCCCGGGGGAGACACCTCAGGAACCAGGACGGAGGGAGCAGAGGCAGAGCGGCTGCGGATGGAGACCTGCAGGGGCGCATCCGGGGCCGTTGCGGGAGTCTGCTGAGTGGGCGTCTGATTCCTGGCCCGAGCAAGGTGGGAAGCCATGTGGACAGCGGAAGAAGGTACCTGGATCTTTGTTCTCTGGAAACAGTTCCTGGAGGGCATGTTTTCTAGATTTTCGGGCCCGGGGGGACATCTTCGCGCAGTGAGCGCAGTCCTCTACTTTATGGGAGAGTCTGAGGCATTTTAGACAGCGGTCGTGGGAGTCTGTAGAGTTCACCTTCCTGGAGCAGCCTGGACATTTCTTAAAGCCTGGTTTTTAGGCATCTTGATTGTAGATGTTTGTTCTTTAGTTCTTTATGCTGTTGGTAATGTAATTGATGAAATTTTGATGGTGAGGATTCAGGAGAATAGTTTGTCTTGCTGGCAAGGCAGAAGAGAAAAAAGTGGCTGGCTAGGGGTGGACCCGGGGGTGGTACCTGGTGTTCATGAGCTCTAGAGAGTATTTCCGTCTCGGCGCCATCGGATGACATCACCCACCTACTGTGGCTGACTCATCCTGCTTGTCCTAGGAGAAGTTGAGAAAAAGCTTGCTGTGGGAGAAAAACGCATAATAAAGACTTTTTCAAGTACATTTGTAGCAAAAAACCTGTGAGAGTCAGTTAGACCATTAGATGATAGAGGCATAAAAGGGGCACTAAGAGGGGGCAAGCAAGGCCATAACAGAGAGATTGAATGAATTATTTGCTTCAGTCTTTACTGAGGAAGATGTATGGATGTTACCCATGACTGAAATGGCATTTAAAGGTGACGCCACAGAAGAATTGAAAGAAATATTGATACACCGGGAAGATGTATTACAACTATTTGATAAACTGAAGAATAGCAAGTCACCTGGACTGGATGGTATACATTCAAGGGTGTTGAAAGAACTGAAATATGAGATTGCAGACCTGCTATTAGTAATTTGTGAACTATCATTAAAATCATCTTTAATACCTGAAGATTGGAGGATGGCCAATGTAACTCCAGTTTTTAAAAAGGGTTCCAGGGGTGATCCGGGAAACTACAGACTGGTGAGCCTGACGTCAGTACCGGGAAAAATGGTAGAAACCATCATAATGAACAAAATTACTGAACATGTACTGTAGATAGTCATGGCTTAATGGGAGACAGCCAATTTCTCCTTACTTACCTATAACAGGTGTTCTCCAGAGACAGCAGGAATCAGTCCTCACATATGGGTGACATCGACACCGACAGAGCCCGCGCAGAGCATTTTCCCAGCTTTCAAAGAAAGCCTTTAGTAATGCCACCACACATGCGTGGTCCCCTTCCTGCCCAAGGGTGCCATCTTGCTCAGTCTGGTGCTATAGCTAGAGCCCTATGAAGAAGATGGCAAAAATGGACAGCAACTACAAGGGGAGGAGGGATGGTTGTGAAGACTGATTCCTGCTGTCCCTGGAGAACACCTGTTACAGGAAGTAACAAGCAGGAAGTCAGTCCTCACATATGGGACCTCCCTAGCTACAGACTACCAAGAACCCATAGGAAAAGTCACGGCAGAGCCGTGAGCAGTCGCCAGTGAATCTGAAGGCAAGCCTGAAGACCCTGAGTCCATGGAGAGCCATGTTTCTGGTAGCCTGAACAAGAAGGGTCAGAGGGCAGGAGTTGCTTAAACCCAAACAAATTACGGAGAACCGCCTGGCCAAAGGCCAAGTCCCTGCGGGACTCCCTCTCCAGGCAGCAATGTGCCGCAAAGGTATGAGCGGAAGACCAGGTGGCAGCCTGGCAGATGTCCACCAGTGGCACCGAACATAGGTTAGCGACCGACGTCGCCATCGTCCGGACATTGCATGCCATGACTCGGTGGTTCAGGAGTAGCCTAGCCTGGGCAAAGGCGATGCAGTCCACCACCATATGGACAAGGTTTGCTTGGTGACCGCCAGACCCAGGTGGCTGGGGTCATAGGAGACAAAAAGCTGCCCAGTCCTGCAGTGGTTCAGAGTCCGCTGCAGATGAAAGGAAAGGGCCCTCTTGCAGTCCAGGGTATGGAGAACTGCCGCTGCCTGGTCGGTATGGGGCCTCAGGAAGAAGGTGGGCAGTACTACTTCATGGTTGAAGTGGAAATCCGAGACAAACTTTGGGAGGAACTTGGGGTGAGTGTGCAGAACCACCCTGTTCCTGTTGAGCCTTGTGTAGAGTGCCTCTGCCATCAGTGCCTAGCGTTCACTGTCTCAGCGGGCAGAGGTGAGAGTCACTAGAAAGGCCACCTCCCAAGACAGGTGCCATAAGGAGCAGGTAGCCATGGGGTCAAAAGGCGGATTAGTCAGCTGTGTGAGGACCACGTTTAGGTCCTATTCTACCGGTGGGGGGCAGATGGGGGGCGTGGAGAGGAGCAAGCCCCATATGAACTGAGAGACGAGGGGCTGCCCCGAGAGGGGTTTGCCCTCGATGGGATGGTGGTTTGCTGAGATGGCACTCATGTGAACCCTGACCGAGTTAGACTTTAGTCCATCCTGCAAGAGATGGAGCAGGTATTGCAGGACCAAGTTTATAAGGCAGGAGAACGGGTTTGCTCGCTTCTCTGAGCATCACATCGAGAACCGACGCCACTTGAAGGCATACGCCCGCCTGGTCGAGTCCTTCCAGGTGGCTAAAAGGATTTCCTCGATCTCCATGGGGAGATGAAGAGGAGCTAAAGCGACCCGCTCAGCAGCTAAGCTGTGAGGGACAGAGACTCCAGATTGGGGTGAAGAAGCAGGCCCCCCTCCTGTGTCAGGAGCCCCGGTGAGCTCCCGAGAGGGACTGGGGGCTCTGTTGAGAGATGGAATAGCAGGGGGAACCATGACTGCGCCACCTTTGGGCCACGAGGCCTTGTCTCGCTGGACCTTAAGAAGAGTCTGAGCTATGAGCGGCATGGGTGGGGGGAAGGCATACAGCAGGCCCGTTGCCTACGAAAGGAGGAAGGCATCCGGAGCCACCCTGCCCAGGTGAGGGAGGGGGCCACAGAACCAGGGAAACTGCGCGTTCGCAGGGCTGGCGAAGAAATCCAGGTCTGGGGTTTCCCAGTGAAGGAAAAGCTGCTGCGCTGTCTCGGGGGCACAGGTGTCACTCGTGTGGCTGGAAGACTGTGCTCAGCCGGTCCGCCAAGGCATTGTTCTGGCCTGGGAGATAGGTGGCGGGGGGTTACGCATTGGCTCACCGCAAATGAACACAGGGCCATGGCCTCCTGGCAGAGGCTGCAAGAGCTGGTACCCCCCTGTTTGTTCAAGTAGAACATTGTGACCTGGTTGTCTGTCTGAACCAGCACTGCTCTGTGCTGCAGGTGGTGCCGAAAGGCCTTCAGTGCGAGGAGGACAGCCTGGAGTTCCAGCAGATTGATCTGCAGCCAAGACTCCTTGTGGGACCAGGTCCCTTGAGTGTGCAGCTCCTCACAGTGGGCCCCCCAGCCCAGGAGGGATGCATCCATAGTTAGGACCACCTGGTGGGTCGGGGTCTGGAAGGGCATGCCTCGGAGCAGGTTCCATGTGTCCTGCCACCAGGTCAGGGACTCCATCAAGCGAGATGTGACTGAGATGGAATCTCGGAGTTGGTCGGTCACCTGGGTCCACTGTGTGCGGAGGCACCACTGCACTGCCCGCATATTGAGGCGGGCGTTGGGCACGACGTGTATTGTGGAGGCCATGTGTCCGAGAAGGCGAAGCATCGGCCGTGCCGAGACTTCATACATCAGATTCCAGAGAACTGAGGCGGTCTGTCCTGTCCTGGGGAAGGAAGGCCATGGTATGAAGAGTATCTAGGCGAGCCCCTATGAACTCCAGGGATTGTACTGGAGTAAGGTAGGATTTTGGGTAGTTGACCACAAATCCCAAGTGCTACAGAAGCCAAATCGTGCGGCCTGTGGCCTGTAGGGCCTCCGAGGCTGTGTCCCCTTTTATGAGACAGTCGTCTAGATAGGGGTAAACGAAGATGCCTTGTAGACAGAGGTGGGCTTCCATCACCGCAAGACACTTCGTGAAGACCTGTGGGGTGGAGGTGAGTCTGAAGGGAAGCACCTTTTACTGGTAGTGGTGCCCACTTACCATGAAGCGCAGATACTGTCTGTGCTTGGGGTGGACGAGGATGTGGGTATAAGCATCCTTTAAGTCCAAGGAGTATAGCCAATCATCCTGCTGTGGAGGTAGGGAAGCAGTGTTCCAAGGGAGAGCATTTTGAACTTCTCCTGCACCAGGAATTTGTTCAGGTTCCTTAGATCGAGGATGGGCCGGAGTCCTCCTGTTCTCTTTGGGACGAGGAAGTATCGGGAGTAAAACCCCCTTCCTCTGAGGTGTGGTGGGACTGCTTCCACTGCCCTGTCTTCAAGGAGGCCTGTAAGCTCCTGAGTTAGTAGGTCCTGGTGCAGGGGAAGCCACTGAGGCTCCCTGGGGTAGTAAGGAGGAGGCAACTGGTCCAGATGGAGGAGAGAGCCCTCCCAGATGACCTGGAGGACCCAGGCATTGGTGGTACTGGATTCCCACCTGAGGGCAAAGTGGATCAGCCTTCCCCCTACCGGCAACTAGTCGTTCAGTGCTCAAGAGGCTATGCCTGTGGCATCAAAACCCCAAGGCCGTCTGCACTGGGGCCGGCTATTGGGTCTTTTGTCCCTTTAGCTTACGGGGGCCATGGGCCATGCTCTTACCCTGACCACCCTGGGTTGGGATCGGTGTAGATGGGTAGGGAGCGTAGCCCAGGTACGGGTGCCCCTTTCTGGTGAAGAAGGGTTTCTTGCCCTGTGGTTTCTTCCTGGGGAGGGAAGAGGTCTTCTGAGAGAGCCAAGTACGGGTGATGTACTCTGTCTCAATCTCAGCCGCTTTATCCTCTATTGGTTTACCAAACAGCTGCTCCCTGAGGCAAGGGACATCAAGGAGCTTCTCCTGGACCTACTGCTCCAGGTCAGAAGATTAGAGCCAAGCTTGCCAGTGGGTGCCGCTGCCAGCCACCGCTACTTGGGCGGAGGACTTGAAGCCGTTGTAAACCATTCATGAGAGGTACTTAAGCACTCCCCGATGGACTTCGAGAGCGCTTGGAAGTGCAGAGATGGTCCCCATCGAGACCCCCGCAAATCCTCGGAGCTCCTTAGTGAGGTTACGGAGGAACATACCAATATACAATTGGTAGACCTGGATGTGGCATGCTAGCATGGAACCTTGGTAAGCTTTCCGCCCGAGGGCATCGAGAGCACGGGACTCTCTGCCCGGGGGGACCGAAGAGTGGGTCTTCGGGCTCATCTTTTTATGCAAGGCCAATTCGATGACCATGGAAATGTGGGGAAACTGTGCCTTCCAAAAGCCCGATCCCCGCTGATTAAAATGAACCCCAAATTGGAAAAGCCCTGGCAAGATGGAGTGACCAATTTTTGGCTCAGTTAACATCCTTTTACCAAGACCTGGCAAACTGCAAAAATCAAGTAATAGGTAGTTAGATTTAATATCACAATGGCTAATAATAGGAACAACACTTCCCCTTCCAAAAGGAGATCCAAGTAACATTCCCCAAAATTATAGAACCGTAGCTTGTCTGCCTACAGTCTACAAGCTGTTCACCGCAATAGATTCTGACAGAATATATGACCTTATCAATTCCATTAACAACATGGCAGTAGAATAGAAGGGTAAAAAGCAGAGTATATGGAACCAAAGGCTAGCTACTGCTAAACAAAGCTAACCTAGCTAGCACTAAGAAAAGCAGAAATCTGTGTAGCATGGATTGACTATAAGAAAGCCTTTGATAGTGTTCTGTACTCCTGGATAATAAATTTCCTTAAAATGTACAAAATAAATTCTAAATTGATTGAGTACATAAAATTCACCATGAAAATGTGGCAAACTACCCGTCTCCTGCAGTATACAGATGGACAGTTAACCATTCCTAATATAAAGATCTAGCAAGGAATATTTCAGGGTGATTCCTTGTCATCACTCTTTTTGTATAATACTTAATCCTTTGCATACGCTTGTTTGGGGTATGGGTTTAACTTTAGTCCTAAATCCAGCAAAGACCCAGAGGTGACATCACATCTTCTGTTTGTAGAATAGACTTGAAGTACTATAGTCCCAGTGATCAACTTCTAGCGGAACAACACAGTCTTGTAAAAAGCTATTCAGATTACGACAGGATGACTTTTGATCTGGACAAATGTGCCAAGGCAACATTTCTTGGAGGAAAATTGAGGACAACTGAAAACATTTTTCTAACTGATGACTGTGACATAAACAAACTTGAACAGGAAGGTGTATATAAATATTTAGGAGTAGAGGAAGAAGCATCAATCCAACATAAAGTATTGAGAGAAAAGACCAGCAAAAGGTATTACAGAGATGAAGCTGATACTAAAAAGTGCACTAACATAAAAGAATAAGATACAAGTGGTATAACCTGAACATAAGAAATGCCATACTGGGTCAGGCCAAGGTCCATCATGCCCAGTATCCTGTTTCCAACAGTGGCCAGGTTCTCAAAAAGATACACAGGTTCCACAGTGCTTGTCACAGGGCAAGCAGTGGATTTTCTGGGTTCTCTTTAATAATGGTTTATGGACCTTTTCTCCAGGAACTTGTCCAAACCATTTTTAAAACCAGCTACACTAATAGCTTTTACTACATGCTCCGGTAATGAATTCCAGAGTTTGATTACGTGTTGAGTGAAAAAATATTTTCTCTTATTACTCTTAAATGGGTTACATTGTAGCTTCATTGCGAGTCCCCTAGTCTTTCTACTTTTTGACGGTGTAAACAACTGATCTATGTTTACCTGTTTGACTCTATTCAGTAATTTATAGACCTCTATCATATTTCCCCTCAGTTGTCTCTTTTCCAAGTTGAAAAGTCCTAACCTTTTAAGCCTTTCTTCATAGGGGTATCCTTCCCCTTTACCAATTTGGTGGCTCTTCTCTACCTTTTCTAATTCTGTCATATTCTTCTTAAGCTATGGTGACCTGAATTGCACACAGTGTTCAAGGTGCAGTTGCACGATGGAATGATACAGAGGCATTATAATATCCTTGGTTTTATTCTCCGTTCCTTTCCTTATGATTCCTAGCATTCTATCTGCTTTCTTGGCTGCCGCTGCACACTAGGTGGAACGTTTCAGTGTATTTTCCATAATGATTCCTAAATCTTTTTCCAGGATGGCAATTCCTAATGTGGAACCTTGCAATGTGTAACCATAGTTTGGGTTGTTCTTTCCTAGGTGCATAACTTTGTGCTTGTCCACATTAAATTTCATCTGCCATTTGGACATCCAGTCTTCCAATTTATCAAGGTTCTCTTGCAATTTTTCACAATCCTCTTGTGTTTTAACAACTTTGAATAGTTTTGTGTCATTACAAATTTGATCACCTCGCTTGTTATTTCCATTTCCAGGTCATTTATGAATATGTTAAAAAGAAGCAGACCCAGCAGAGATCCCTGGGATACTCCACTATTCACCTTTCTCCATTGAGAAAATTGGCCATTTAACCCTACTCTGCTTTCTGTCTTTTAGCCAGTTCCTGATCCACAGTAGTACACTATCTCCTTTCCCATGCCTTTTTAATTTCGCCAAGATCCTCTCATGAGGGACTGTCAAAGGCTTTCTGAAAATCCAGTTACTGTACACTATGGAGGTCATTCCAGAACATGAATAAGGGGTTTGTTCATGTGGCAGGGATGTTTATGTGCTGAAAACATCCTCAATTGTATTCTGAAATACTGTTGTCATGCACGTCCATGGTGCTAGCATGGGTATCTCAGAACATACCCAGAAGGGGTGGAACGGGGGGTGTGATCAGCCATGGAAACATGCATAGCGTACTCCAGAAAGGCCTGTAAATGTTCTGCGATATCCCCATGGATGTCCCTGTTATTTCTGCTGAAACATCGAATAAGCTCAGGACTTAGAAAATATTCTGCTGTGCTCTTCAATTCGTTGCATATTGAAGAATTGGTTGTGACATGTATGTGCCGAACTGGTGTGACGGCAGTCTGGAAAAACGCAAGATGCAGTTATAAAGAACAGAAAGCAGAGATGAGGGAATGTTGTAAAGTAGAAAAGCATTAATAAACACTATTAGAAAAATATTAAGAAAAGTAAGTGTTTATTCTGGCTAGTCTGAAATGGGCTGTTTGTGCTAAAAGATCTAATCCAGGGGACCCTAACAAATTTTGTGTTCTGAAAACTGGGACTGTTGATGTAAGAATAGTATATGAATGAGTCTGTAAACAAATCATGTTGGAGTGAGAAAGAGAGATCATGTGTGTAGTCCTGGAACGTTACAACATTATGAAATAGAAGCTGTTAGTTATAAGTTCGGTTTGGCAAAATGATGTTTTTTGTGACTACAAGTGAGAGTGTGTGGTTTGGGGGGTGGATCTGATGTGCTGCTCTGCAATTCAGTGAGGCCATGAATGGCTGGCTGGTACCAGGACCATAAGAACATAAGATATGCCATACTGGGTCAGACAAAGGTCCATCAAGCCCAGTATTCTGTTTCCAACAGTGGCCAAACTAGGTCATATGTACCTAGCAGTTTCCCCAAGAGACACAAGTTCCACAATGCTTGTACTGGGTCAAACATTGATATCTTTGGTCACTTCTTAATAATGGTTTATGGACCTTTCCTCCAGGAACTTGTCCAAACCTTTTTTAAACCCAGCTACACTAACAGCCTTTACTACATCCTCCGGTAACAAATTCCAGAGTTTGATTACACGTTGAGTGAAAAAATATTTTCTTTTATTAGTCTTAAATAGTTTACCCTGTAGCTTCATTGCATGTCCCCTAGTCTTTCTATATTCTGATAAGGTAAACAATCGATCTACGTTTACCCGTTCCACTCCGTTCATTCATTTATAGACTTCTATCATATCTCCCCTCAGCCGTCTCTTTTCCAGGTTAAAGAGCCCTAACCTTTTTAGCCTTTCTTCATAGGAGTATCCTTCCATCCCCTTTACCATTTTGGTGGCTCTTCTCTGTACCTTTTCTAAAATCGCTATAGCCTTTTTAAGATACGGCGACCAGAATTGCACACAATATTCAAGGTGCGGTCTCACCATGGAACGATATAGAGGCATTATAATATCTTTTGTTTTATTTTCCATTCCTTTCCTTATGATACCTAGCATTCTATTTGCTCTCTTGGCCGCCGCTGCACACTGGGCCGAGGGTTTTAACATGGTATCCACAATGACGCCTAAATCTTTTTCCTGGGTGGTGGTTCCTAATGTGGAACCTTGCATCGTGTAACCATAGTTTGGGTTGTTCTTCCCTAGGTGCATAACCTTGCACTTGTCCACATTAAATTTCATCTGCCATTTTGATGCCCAGTCTTCCAATTTATCAAGATCCTCTTGCAATTTTTCACAATCCTCTTGGGTTTTAACAACTTTAAATAGTTTTGTGTCATCTGCAAATTTGATAACCTCACTTGTTATTCCACTTTCCATGTCATTTATGAATATGTCAAAAAACAGCGGACCCAGCACAGATCCCTGGGGTACACCACTATTCACCTTTCTCCATTGGGAAAATTGGCCATTTAGCCCTACCCTCTGCTTTCTATCTTTTAGCCAGTTCCTGATCCACAATAGTACACTGCCTCCTATCCCATGACTCTTTAGTTTTGCCAAAAGTCTGTGATGAGGGACCTTGTCAAAGGCTTTCTGAAAGTCCAGTTCCTGAGCGGGTGTCCAGTTTAGTCCTCCACATCCGGGTAGTGCACCTCCTCCTGCAGCAAGGAGACTGGACCAATCAACTCTTTAGAACCGTAGCCTGCTTACTGCTGGAACTCCCATGAGCCCTCCAGTGTGTCCAGTCTCCTTGCAGCAGGAGGTGGTGTGAGCCTGGAGCTAGGCTCACTTCTTTTTTCTAGTTGGGGTTTTCTCCAGTTTAGTTTACTTTACTTTCCTTTGGTTTACTTTAGTTTTCTTTTTTCTGGCTGCTGTTGCTTTAATTGAGTTAAAAAAAAAAACCAAACAAAAAAAAAAACCCTTTACAGAGCGTGTCTCTGACCCACGGGGCTTCCCGCAGTTCAAGAGGCTGAACGGTACTGCCCTTTGCTCCGAGTTCCCTGCTAGCAGTCTTCACCGGTGCTCTGATCACTCCCCCAGGACTGTTCGGGGGCAGCATCAGTTTACCCGCTGCTTTTCTGCCTTAGGATCTCTCTGAGCACGCTGCCAGGCACTCCGGCTGTGGTCCGGTGCTGTCTGCCCTGCAGTTCACAGGCTCTCTCCTCTGCTCCGGTCCTGTGGAGAGCCTGTCCTGACACTTGCCTTTGCATGATTTCAGGGTGTGTTTTTTTCGGCGCAGTTTCTTTCTCGTCGGTGTTTTATTTTCTTTCATTATTTTCTTCGGTTTTGGCTTTTTTTTTTTTTTTTCCTCAGTGTATCTCACTCGCGGCGGCCATTTTGGATTTCTTTTTTGGCGGTTTTTGCCTTTGAGGGTTCACAATTCTTTTAATTTCCTAGCGTTTTGCCTTCTCTGCTATTTTGGGGCACTTATAACTGTTTCTTTTTTGTTTCGGTTTGAAAAAAAAAACGTAAACGCAGGGGACAAGAGAGCAGTAAAAACATTCACAGGGGTTCAGCCCGCGGGCTCTGTGGGGGGCATAGCAGTTCCCTCACTTGCTTTCCGACTGTCTCAGGGTGTGCTGTTTCCTTTCTTCCGTCAGCTGCGACCCTGATTGCCTCTATCCATGTCTTCCAAGCCACAATGCTTGGTCTGCGGTTTGCACAGGCGGTCTGTCTCTGCCGCTGGTTTCTGCTCCAGCTGTGCTGCAGTCTCTTCGGGCGTGGAACATCAGGAGAGCTCCCCTTCTCCAGCGGAGCACTTGGTGACTCCGCCCTCTGCTGAGGGTGATACTGCTCCGGGGCCTTTAATTGCCACCTGTGGCTACCGGCTCTCAGGCGCTGGGGTCCGCGGTCTCTGTAGAGCACGGAGATGTTTCGTCTTCTCTGACTCATTTTTCTCCAGACTTCGTGCTCATTATGCATCAAGCGTTCAAATTGGGGCAATTGGGCAAATGGCCTGAGGCCTCCCCTTCAGCTCTCGTCCCTCTGACGACTGTCGCGGCCCCACCGGAGCCGCCCGCCAAGGTGGCTAAGAAATCGCACCCTGTTGGCTTGGTACAAGAAGAGTTCGAGGTGCAAGACCTCGACCTGGACGCGGACCTTGAGGGCAGTGTCGATGGGGGGAGCGAAGACTTCGTTCCAAGTGCCTGGGGAAGGGCTCAAGACATTAATGGGCTACTGCAATCTCCCCTTACAAGTTGGGGTCAAAGGTTTTCGGCACACCTTCTCCATCATCAGAGGACTTGAGGTGCCCCTCTCCTTAGGCTCAGATTGCCTTGTTCGACTGGGAACTTATGTGGATTTTGTGAACAACATCCTCTGGAGTAGGATGGAAGGAGATCCGGTGGATTTCTCTGGTGCCCGCCCATCCCTACGGGCTGGTCAGACTATCCCTCATGTCTGTGAAGTGGTCTGTGCAGAAGACACCCACATACCTGGGAGGGTACAGGATTGTCCCCTGCCGATACAGGTGACCCGAGGACATGTGTTCTCAGACAACTTGGTCTTCTTCAGTCCAAATTCCCGTTTTGAGGAGCTGGGCCTAGCCATGGGTCCCATACCCTGCATGGAGGCCACAGCTCCCTCCTTACACTTATTGCTCACCCATCCAAATCCAGATCGCATTCACCTTGTGAAAGGCGAACCCCTGGGATTCCTAGTGGGAGAATCGTTCCCAAGTGTGGAATTGAGTCTACAGATTATTGGGGAAGCCCCTGTTTCCTGGAACATCTGTGATGGGGGGGGGGACCCCTGCGTGTGTTCGATCCTCACCCCGAGGCCTCCTCACCTTACAGTTTGTCTGGCCACATAGTGCTGTGACCTCACAGGTGGACCTCGAGTCTGACCATCTGATTTTGTCAAGTAAACTTGATGAGGCTGTTAGTTCCCTCACCCACCAGGGGGGGGGAGCCCCAGGCCGTCCAAGCCATCCAGGTCTCCTCTCTCCAAGATGAGATTGAGGAGAAGGTTGAAATACCTTCAAACAAACCTGTTCTGGGATTTGATGAAATGGTTGCGGAAAAACTTGCTGCAGCAGACGCCTGCACTGATGAGTCAGAAAAGGCCCAATTAAAAGAACTGCTGTATCGTCACAAGGACCTGTTTGCCACGGACACCTATGACCGTGGTCTCACTGACCTACATGTCACCCGTATTCCTACGGATCCAAACAGTAAACCTGTCTTTTTGAGACAGTATAAAATCCCATTGGCCTCCTATGAATCCGTTCAGGAAATCATTAATTCCCTGGAACAAAAGGGAATTATACGTCAATGCAACAGTACTTACAATGCCCCACTGTGGCCTGTCATCAAGAAGGATTCTAGCTGGCGCTTAGCTTTGGACTATCGCCAGCTTAACAAAAAGGTACCTCTATCCAGATGGCCTATGGCACATCTGGAACAGAACTTAGCCACCATCAAGGGGGCAAGGTACTTTACAAGCCTGGATCTGGCCTCAGGATTTTGGACTATACCTGTCCATCCAGAAGATCAGCATAAGCTGGCTTTTACCTTCGGTAGGCGACAATATACTTGGAATCGGACACCGTTTGGTTATTTGAATGCCCCAGCAGACTTCAATATTTTCCTGCATAAGGCTTTGCCTGATGCTGAGACTAGAGGCACCCTCGTCTATGTAGACGACATTCTGGTGAAGAACACCAGTTTCACTGACCATTTGCAAGAAATAGAGCATGTCTTCCAGCAACTGAAAGCTGCGGGAGCAAAGCTGTCCTTGTCAAAGGGCCAATGGTGCCGGAAATCCCTCAATTATTTGGGTTACGAAGTTTCTGCTGAGGGACTGCGACCTCAAAGGAAGAGAATTGCGGCCTTGCAACAACTCAAACGTCCGACCAACGTGAGTGAGCTGCGCTTATTCTTGGGCATTTGCAATTATTCACGCCAATTTGTGGATCAATATGCGGAGATTTCCCAACCCCTGGTCAAACTCCTCAAAAGAGATGAACCTTGAGTATGGAATCCCGACCAAGAGGCAGCTCTAGAAGAGCTGAAGGCAGCTTTGAGTCGAGCTCCCTGTCTTGCCTATCCAGAGAGTGGCAGAGAATTCTTCGTGGAACTAGGTTTCACTGATCACTCTATGAGTGCTGTTCTGTACCAGATGCATGACACAGATAGGAAAGTTATTGCCTATGCCAGCAAAGCTTTAACGGAAGTGGAGAAGAAATATTCTGACTGTGAGAAATCCTTGTTGTCCACAGTCTGGGCCCTCCAATATTTCCGCAGTTATATCCAAGGTGAGAGGTTGGTTGTTGAGACTCATCACCAACCCATCAAGTTCCTAGGCAGTGATCGGATTAAATCAGGACAAGTGTCAAACAGTCGCATTGTCTCCTGGACCTTGGCACTTCAGGGCTGGCCCCTGGAGGTCAGGTATGCTCAAAACCGCAAGGATGCCGCCGCACAGGGCCTGGCTGAATTGCACGATTGCACTGCCAAAGAACCTTTAGTCGGTAATTTAGACACCGATATGGAGTCATGTACGCCTGAGCCTTCTCGTCATCGTCCTTATGATGAGAACCTCTGTAAAGGCTACCCCAAGGTGTATGTGGACGGTTGTGCTTACCGTCGAGAGCCTGACCATGAACTGGTAGCAGGTATAGGTGTGGTTTGGAACCAGAACCACCCTTGTGAACCCTTCAAGTACCGTCTCGGTACCAAGACTAATCAGTATGCAGAGCTAGCTGCAGCCCTGGCAGCTCTCCAGTCTGCTGCTCAGGGAGGGGTTCACACCTTAACCATCTGTACTGATTCAGACTACGTCCGACAGAATTTTGTTTCCCACTTACCCATTTGGAAATCTAACAATATGCTGAATTCCAAAGGGAAACCTGTCAAACATGCCGGATTGATTCTGGCCTTGGACAAGGTAGCTCATGAAAATGACATGACCATCTACTGGAAGAAAGTGAAAGGTCACTCCCGTGTTGATAATCCTGACAAGATTGGAAATGATCTAGCTGATCAGCTTGCCAAGGAGGGTGCTGTCTCTGGAGACCTCTGGCAGTTGGAGGCTCCCGAGACCAATGGGCTTCAACTGGTGACGGCGGTTACCCGGCGACAAGCTCAATTATCCACCATGCCCCCTGTGGTTCAATGGTGTGGCGAGAGTACAGATCTCGACCTCGTGCAAGCCCAGAAACAAGATCCTACTCTTGGACGTTTCTACCTTTTTCTGCAGAACCCCCAGGAACACCCATTAACTCTGGAGGATTGTCAGGACGATGAGGAACTGAGGATCCTCTACATCTCCAAGGACATGTTCCATCTCCAGAAAGATCTGTTGATACGGACGAGTAAGCATGGTATTGTGCAATGGGTGGTACCTCGGGCCTTCCGTGGAGTTATGTTACAGCATGCTCATGATGAGCCTTGTGCCGGTCATAGAGGTGACCAAATAACCTATGAAACGTTGAAACAGGTGGCCTACTGGCCCCACATGTACCAAGATGTCCAATTGTATACTAAAGGTTGTCTGACCTGTTGCAGATTTCAACCTGCAGCTCCTTCTCATAGAGCACCTTTGAGAAACAGAGGTCTGACCATGCCTTGGTCTGATCTCCAGATTGATTGGATCGGCCCCGTGCCCCGATCCTCTCGAGGCAACAAATATATGTTGACAGTTACCTGCTTATTTACTAAGTGGGTTGAGTGCATCCCAGCACCCAACTGTACCGCCGAGACTACGGCCACCTTGTTGTTAAACCATGTTTTCAGCAGGTGGGGCCTCCCCATGCGAGTGGAATCCGACCAGGGTTCCCACTTCACGGGACAAGTCATTAAGCATCTGTGGAAGGTACTAGGTGTGAAGGCCAAAGTCCACATTGCTTATCGTCCACAATCCTCTGGACAAGTGGAGAGAGCAAACAAAACTATCATCAGTATCTTGAAAAAGTATGTTTCTTCCTCTGGGAAGGACTGGGACATCAAACTGCCCTTGGTCCTGATGGCTATCAGAGCCACGCGTCATCGTGCTACTGGTGTGTCCCCTTTTGAGATGATGACAGGTAGGGACATGGTTTTACCCCTTCATCTTCTTTACAGGACTAATGATGTGAATCTCGCTGCTTCTACAACTGCTCATGAATATGTTGCCCATTTAAGACAACACTTGCAAAGTGCCTTTGCCTTTGCCCAAAAGAATTTGGACACTGCTGCTAGGGGTAGGAAGACCTACTATGATTTGAGGACTACCTCTAAAGAATACCAGATTGGCGATAAGGTATTCTACTACAATTTTGGTAAGAATAAGGTCAAAGACTGTAAATTTCTACCTAGCTGGAACGGTCCATTTCCTATTGTGGATAAAGCCTCCCCTGTTGCTTATCAAATTCGAATGAAGTCCAGTACTGAGAGGGAAGGCTCCCTTAAATGGGTCCACATTAATCAGCTTAGACCGTGTCATCCCAGTAAGCTCCTTCCTGAAGAACCTCTTGCTGAAGTGGATGATTCTAACCTTCAGGCAGCATAGCCTGTTTGTTTTCTTTTACAGATGGAGTCCTGGACTTTGAAGGTCCTGTTCCTGATTTTGATGTTAGCGGGATCCGAGGTTGCCAGATTGATTGTGCCTGGCCCTCTTTCTGGTGTCGTGCTACAGGATGCGCCTGGTTTCCTGATTACACAGTCCCAGACTGTCACACAAAGTTTTTGTGTCCCTAGATCCCTGACATGTTTTACAGAAGCATTTTGCATCGTCTGTTGCACGCATCACTAATGCAACAGTACCTAATCTTGGCATGTGCCAACGCTCTAAAGACATTCATTGGTTATGTCCTGGTAAACCTTTCCTGAAGGACACTTCTACAGCTCTTTGTGGGTTGTCTGCTGAAAATGTGAAAGAACAATGTAAAGTTACCATGACCAAGTTCGATGACTTTTCAGAGACGAAAGTTGCTGTTGTCAACAATGTTTGGCTGGTTAGCACCCCTTTGAGTGAACTCCTGGTCACCATGAATAAACATGACATTCATAATAGAGTTCCTCTACCCTGCAATGTTTGCTTGATTGATGTTCCCAAGAACTCCATTGTTAATGTTGGTGGAGTTTCCTTGTTTTATCTTGATGCTGACCCTGTTTCGACGGAGCTCCAGATTTTGGATGTGTTTCGCGGTCATGAGATTGACTTCACTGCAGCCTTGAACTATCTTTTGGACTATAAGGACTCTCACACAGTTGAATTGTCCATTGACCAGGACGACCTTGCCATTGCTGATTATAACTTTGATTCACGTGATGTGGACATTTTACAAACTGATTTTATGTCACATGTCATTGTTCCTGGTCTTTTCTTTCTGTTGGTGCTCCACTTTCTTCTCTCTTTGTATCAACAGAGACAGATTCGTACTCTTCGTCGCTCTATGCATCCTGCACCTCTGCTGCCTGCCATGCGTCTGCAGGACTTGCTGGAACGTCACACTTTTGAATAAGTGTCTCCATTTTCTTTGAAAGTTATCCATTACTCTTAATTGAGTTGGTTTTTTTTTTCATAGATAGCCTGTGTTTATTTTACACAGTTACAAATGGCTTCTCATTACTTTTGAGTATTCACCTTGGTGTTACACTAACACATTATATTGCATTACTGATATGCATTTTTGGTTTGGATACTATATATACTCTTGAGTTTGAAGTTACCATGCATTATTTTGTTTAAATTGACTTGACTGTATCTATGTCCTTTTATTTTGACTTCTTTTATTGCTTGAGTGTATTCACTGTATTATTCCTCATGCAGTATTGTTTTCATGCATTTTGTGCTTGAAGTATTATCCACTTCTCCTGTATTGGTCAATCATTTGTCATTTGGTTCTGACCTGCACGGTAGTACTGCTAGTTAGGCTTTGTACGATGGAGTGTACTCCCTTGTAGCATCCTCCATCTTACAAGGGGGGGGAGATGTAGGGCTGCTACCCCTGCAATTCTACATGCAAATCTCTGGCCTGCTCTGCAACTCAGGCCTGAACCAAACTGCACCAAACAAGATGGATTCTTCACTTCGCTTTTGCTGTGTTCAGCTATAAGGCTGTCTTCCAAGCAAATGCTGGATCAGCGTTTCTAAGTGTGCATGCATACAGAGGCTATTGTCCGTGGCTGGCCTTGGACACTTGTACATGCCCAGAAGTTACATACTGTTGCTTCTGCCTGACTTTTACCATGGCTCCTTTGTTTGCAAGACGCTGCGCATCATCTACCTTCTGATTCGCTGAGAACACCTCAGACTGCCTGCTGCCAACCAATCATCGGACCTATGACGGAGGATTCTCACACAGAATTCTGCATTCTGCGCTGGAAAAGTTCTAGTTCTAAGTAGCGGTGAGAGAAGGAGTTGGGGGTTTTTCTCCCCACCTGGACATAGACTTCTGCACCGGTCCTGCTGCTGTGCACTGCGTACCTGATTCCTGAGCCCTGAGCCTTTCGCCAGATGTGTGAGCTAGGCCATCCTTCACAGGTCTGAGATAAGACTTTCACTGATCCCTCCGGTTCGGACTTACTGCGGCTCGCCTCTGAAGGGGCTGGAGCCGGCATTAGCTAACAGCTGCATCCTTGGACGAAGCTGTCTCTGCCGACGGAGCTAAGGTACCGGCTTAACTCTCCTCTCCTGGAAGGGCAAAGGGGTTAGCAATATATTTCTTACTTTTCCTAAGTGCAGAGCGAATCAGTGACGTCTGGTTTACTAGTCTGTAATTATTACGTTGTCCAAGTGTATATCTGTACAATAACAAATTGTTACTTTATGTTTCTAATTAGCCATATATGTGTGTTTGTATATTTTTCTATTTGGTTGCCTATAATAAAGTCTAATATATATCTGCAGAACAGAATTCTTTCGTGGCTCATTGCCAGAATAACTTCCGAACCTTGGGCTGTATATTAGTAGCTATCTCCCCTAGACAACAACAGAGAGTCTAACTTATTTTTGTGCTACGAATATACCCGACAATACCAGACCCTGAGGATCAGGCTAGGATTGTTCGGGTGTTTCGTAGGGAGGAGTTGGTTCCTCTTATCACAGAAGCACTTCAGACGCTCAATCTCTCAGCGCCGGTTCCTGGGGAGGCCGATGTGTTGGAGGATCCTGGAGGAAAGGTCCATAAACCACTATTAAAAAGGGACCCAGGATATCAATGCTTGACCCAGTACAAGCATTGTGGAACCTGTGGTCTTTTGGGGATATTGCTAGGTGCGTAGGACCTAGATTGGCCACTGTTGGAAACAGGATACTGGGCTTGATGGACCTCGGTCTGACCCAGTATGGCATGTCTTATGTTCTTATGTTCTTATGAGGATCCCCTTATTCAGGCGGTTCGGGACTCTCAGGTGGTCTTCCCTGTTCACCGGGTGGTTGCTCAGATGATTCAGACCGAGTGGGACCATCCGGACGCTGGTTTGAAGGGCATCCGGACGATGCATTGCCTTTACCCGTTGAAAGACGAGGATAAAGAGAAATTCAAGTCTCCACGAGTTGATGCGGCGGTATCTGCGGTGACCAAAAAGACCACTATTCCGGTGGAAGGTAGTGCTGCCTTGAAGGACATTCAGGACAAAAAAGTCGATGGTTTATTGAAGCAAGCATTCGAGACCAATGCTTGATCGCTTCAAGCTTCCATTTGTGCGGCCTGGATAGCTAGGGCCTCTTTGCGATGGGCTCAGCGTTTGCGTCAGAATTCTTCTTTGGACCAACAAGCGTTGCTCGAGGTTACTCGCCTGGAGTCGGGTTCCGCTTATCTGGCGGATGTCCATTATGATTTGATCCGTACCATGGCGAATAGTATGGCCTCGTTGGTGGTGGCGCGCAGATCTCTTTGGTTGTGTAACTGGGCCGCCGATCCTTCTTCCAAGTCTCGCCTTTGCAAACTTCCCTTTAAGGGTAAGTTGCTGTTCGGGGAAGACTTGGACAAGTTGGTGAAGGACTTGGGTGAGACCAAAGGTGGTAGGCTTCCAGAGGACAAGCCCAAGTCGGTTAGAACTTTATCAGCGCTTCGGGGTTCCTTTCGCGATTTTCGGAGATTTCGGTCCACCCGCCTTTGGAATTCCCAGCGAGGCCGGTTTCCGTCTCGGACTCAGTCCTTTCGAGGTTTCCGGGGAGCTGGCAGGGGCTTCTCCGTCGCTGCCTCCGGTGCCTCCTCCTCCTTCAGTCGTAAATCGCAAAGAGATGAGGCGGGCTCCGGAGGGGGTTCAAGTTATCGGCGGACGTCTTCGCAACTTTCTTCCCTCTTGGGCCTACATTACTTCGGACCGTTGGGTTCTCGAGATAGTCAGAGACGGCTATGCGTTGGATTTTGCCTTCCCTCCAACGGATTCCTTTGTCCTCTCTCCCTGCAAGGGGTCGCAAAAGGAACGGGACATTCGGGTGACCTTGGATCGCTTGTTAGCGCTGGGGGCCGTCGTCCCAGTCCCTGCGGACGAGTGCGGCCTCGGTCGCTACTCCATTTATTTCGTGGTGCCAAAGAAGGACGGCTCCGTCCGCCCTATTCTCGATCTCAAGGGCGTGAATCGCTGTCTACGGGTACCACATTTCCGGATGGAGACTCTCCGTTCCGTCATTGTCGCCGTGCGACAGGGAGAGTACTTGACTTCTCTAGATCTCACCGAGGCTTATCTGCATATTCCCATTCGGCCCGCTCATCAGAAGTTTCTCCGATTCGCGTTTCCATGGGGACACTTCCAGTTCCAAGCTCTACCTTTCGGCCTGGCCACCGCGCCTCGCATTTTCACCAAGGTGATGGTGGTAGTCGCGGCGGCATTACGCAAGGAGGGGGTTCTGGTGCACCCCTACCTCGACGATTGGCTGATCCGAGCGAAATCCGCGGAGGAGAGTTTGCGAGCCACGGACAGGGTCGTTCGTCTGCTGCAGAATCTCGGCTGGGTGATCAACGTTCCCAAGAGTCAGCTGGTGCCGTCTCAACATCTCGAATATCTGGGGGTTTGTTTCAATACGGCTACGGGGATAGTCTCTCTCCCCGGTCGCCGGGTCCAGAACTTGCATCAGCTGCTGCGGATGTTTCTGTCGGACCCCGCTCCTTCGGCCTGGTGGTATCTCCGATTATTGGGAACCATGGCGTCGACTCTGGAAGTGGTTCCGTGGGCCCGATTTCATATGCGACCGCTTCAGCGTGCGCTGCTGCGTCATTGGTCCCATCAGTCGGATTCTCTAAACCGCCGTTTGTCATGTCCCCTCCGGGTTCGGCGGGCATTACAATGGTGGCTGTCCCCGCTCTCGCTTCGGACGGGAGCACCCTTGGAGCAGCCTCTCTGGTTGCCGGTCATCACGGATGCGAGTCTCTCCGGCTGGGGAGCCCACTGTCAGGGCCGGTTTGCACAGGGGACCTGGTCTCCGCAGGAGGCTCTGTGGTCGATCAACCGGCTCGAGCTTCGAGCAATACGACTTGCACTTCACGCTTTCGAGGAGTCAGTCCGCGGTCGAGCGGCTCTGGTTCTGTCGGACAACGCGACGGCGGTTGCGTACGTCAACCGGCAGGGCGGCACCGGCAGCGTGCCCCTGGAAGTCGAGGCGGACGCGCTTTTTGGTTGGGTGGAAAAGCGTCTCCTGGCCATTTCAGCAGCGCATATCGCTGGAAAGGACAATGTCATGGCAGATTTTCTCAGTCGGGTGCGAATAGACGTCGGCGAGTGGGAGTTGCACCCACAGATTTTTGCTCAGATAGTTCGTCGGTGGGGTCCGCCCATCATGGATCTCATGGCGACGTTCGCATCAGCCAAGACGAGTCGTTTCTTCAGCAGGCGACGGGAGCGAATGTCCGAGGGTATCGACGCCCTTCTCCAGCCGTGGCCCGAATTTGAACTTCTGTATGTTTTTCCACCGTGGGCTCTGATTGGCAGGGTGGTTCAGCGCATCGAGGCCCACCGCAGAACGGTCCTCTTAGTAGCGCCGGATTGGCCCCGTCGCCCATGGTACGCGGATCTGGTCCGGCTGCTCGACGGCGTGCTGTGGCGACTTCCGCCCCTCGTGGATCTTCTCGTGCAGGGACCTCTACGCATGCCTCAGGTGGATCGGTTCTCGCTTACGGTATGGCCATTGAAAGGGCTCGGTTGAAGAAGAAAGGGTATTCCCCAGCGGTTATTTCCACTCTACTGCGTGTGCGGAAACCTTCTACCTCCCTCACTTATGTTCGGATTTGGCGGATCTTTGAGGATTGGTGTTCCCGGCATGCGGTCCGCGCTGCCATTTCTTCCGTTGCGGTCATTCTTAGTTTTTTACAGGACGGTTTTGACAAGGGTCTCGCCGCAAGCTCCTTAAAGGTCCAAATTGCTGCTCTGGCGTGCTATCGCGGCAAGATTCACGACGTCCCTCTTACCTCTCATGTGGACGTACGGCGTTTTCTCAGAGCTGTATTTCGGTTACGCCCTTCTCGCAGGATTGTCTTGCCACCCTGGGATTTGAACCTGGTGCTACAGGCTTTGGCTCGGGCGCCCTTTGAACCTCTCCGCAGTGCCTCTGTAAAGGATTTGACCTTGAAGGCAGTCTTTCTCGTCGCCATCTGCTCGGCGCGTCGTATCTCTGAACTGCAGGCGCTTTCTTGTAAAGCTCCCTTTTTATCCTTTCTTAGCGATAGGGTGATTCTGCGGACGGTTCCTTCTTTCTTGCCTAAAGTGGTGTCTCCCTTTCACAGGAATCAGCCAGTAGTTTTGCCGGTTTTCGCTCCGAGTTCGTCTTCCGCGTCCAGCTCGGTGCTTCATAAGCTTGATGTACGTCGCGTCCTACGTCAGTATCTCAAGATGTCCGCGCCCTTTCGGAAGTCGGATCGTTTGTTCGTACTGTATGGGGGTCCGCGGAAAGGGGAAGCAGTGGCTAAGGCCTCCATTTCTCGGTGGATTAAAGAAGCAATAGCGTCTGCTTATCTTCTACAGGGAAAGACTGTTCCCTTGGGGTTGCGAGCTCATTCTACTAGGGCGCAGGCCACGTCTTGGGCGGAGCATAGTCTCGTTTCTCCGCTGGAAATTTGTCGAGCGGCGACGTGGTCCTCCCTCCATGCTTTTAGTAAACATTACCGTTTGGATGTGTCAGCGGCTCGGGATACCAGTTTTGGGTCTGCGGTCTTGCGCGCCGCGTGCCAAGATCCCCCCCATTGTTAACTGCTCTGGTACATCCCGGATGTGGAGGACTAAACTGGACACCCGCTCAGGAAATGGAAATTACACTTACCTGGTAATTGAAGTTCCTGGAGGGTCCAGTTTAGTTCTCCTTCCCGCCTGGAATTTGTTGCTCAGTCTTGGCGGCACGCTCTGCCCGTTCTACTCTGCTCTCAGTTACCTTACTGGCGCCTATGCGTTTAATATAAAAAAAAAAAAAAAAAAAGGAAACAAATAAAAAAAAAAAAAAAAAAAGACGAAGGACACCAATCTCCCTTGGGTTGGTGTTCCATAGAATTCGTTTCCTCGTCTTCGTTCTCGGACTTCTTTCTGTTTCCTCAGCTTCCGGTGTTGACTGTCGGTATTCGGGTCCGGGAGCTGAAGCAAGGTGCAGCATTTCAGTCCTCTTGTTTGGGGAGGGGGATCTGCAACGCCTTAATGGGTACTTTCTGATTTTCTGTCCTTTCTTTAATCTGTTCTTTATTTAGTCTGCTTTGTTACTAGTTCACTGGAGGGCTCATGGGAGTTCCAGCAGTAAGCAGGCTACGGTTCTAAAGAGTTGATTGGTCCAGTCTCCTTGCTGCAGGAGGAGGTGCACTACCCGGATGTGGAGGACTAAACTGGACCCTCCAGGAACTTCAATTACCAGGTAAGTGTAATTTCCATATACACAATATCAACCGACTCACCTTTGTCCACCTATTTATTCACTCCTTCAAAAAAACATAACAGATTAGTAAGACAAGATCTTCCTTGTCTAAAGCCATGTTGGCTGTCTCCCATTAGGTTGTGACTATCTACATGCTGATTTTATTCTTTATGATGGTTTCTACCATTTTAGTTTCCCGGATCACTCCTGGAACCCTTTTTAAAAATTGGTGTTACATTGGCGATCCTCCAATCTTCAGGTATTAGAGATGATTTTAATGATAGTTCACAGATTACTGATAGCAGTTCTGCAATCTCATATTTTAGTTCTTTCAACACCCTTGGATGTATACCATCCGGCCCAGGTGATTTGCTACTCTTCAGTTTATCTAATAGTTGTAAGACATCTTCCCGATGTATCGATATTTCCTTCAATTCTTCCGCACCTTTAAATACCACTTCAGTCATGGGTAACATCCCTACATCTTCCTCAGTAAAGACCGAAGCAAAGAATTCATTCAGTCTCTCCACTATCGCCTTGTCGCCTCTTAGTGCTCCTTTAACCCCTTTATCATCTAATGGACCAACTGACTCTCTCGCAGGTTTTTTGCTACGAATGTACTTGAAAAGGTCTTTATTTCGCGTTTTTGCTTCCGCAGCAAGCTTCTTCTCAAATTCTCTCTTTGCCTGCCTTATCAATGCCTTGCATTTGACTTGCCAGTGCTTGTGCTGTTTCCAGGTTTCGTCGTTTGGCTCTTTTTTCCATTTCCTGAAAGATGCTTTTTTGGCAACAACAGCCTCTCTGACCTCACCTTTAAACCATGCTGGCAGTTTTTTGGACTTCCTTCCACATTTCTTAAAGCGTGGAATACAGCTGGTCTGGGCTTCCAAGATAGTATTTTTCAACAACACCCAAGCTTGATGTACGTCTTTAACCTTCGCAACTGCTCCTTTTAGTTTTTTCTTAACTGTTTTCCTCATTTTATCATAGTCTCCCTTTCGAAAGTTAAAAGGTAGTACTGTGGATTTCCTTACTATCCCTCCTCCACTAATTAAATCAAAGGCGATCAAGCTATGATCACTATTGCCAAGTGGCCCCAACACCCTTATCTCTTGCACTAGATCTGGTGTTCCACTAAGGACTAGGTCTAATATGGCTTCCCCTCTGGTCGATTCATGAACCAGCTGCTCCAAGAAGCAGTCATTTATTTCATCTAGGAACTTTATCTCCCTAGCATGTCCTGACGTGACACTGACCCAGTCGATACCGGGGTAATTGAAATCACCCATTATTATTACTGCGCTGTAACTTTTGTTAGCTTCCTTGATTTCTTTGAGCATTTCATCATCCATTTGGTCATTCTGGCCAGGTGCTCGATAGTACACCCCCACTGCCATCGCCTTCCCCCTTTGGATGACCGCAGTGGTGCCAGTGTAATAGGACAGCCATACATCAGCTGTGCCAGGCACTGGGAGACATGACTGATGTTGTGCCAACATCCCCCAGATTGTGCCATGAGGCCTACATCCTTCCCCAGTCCAGGATCTATGCAAGCTGTGAGAGTTGTGATATATCTGCAGGCTGACTACCTGGGTATGATGGCACAGGGATCCCCCCTCCCATGCTCACACAGCCTGACCAGGGGAGCAGTGCCACAAAGCAGACTGTGGTAAGGCAGACAGGGTTGCCCCACAGATAGCGGATGTATATAGATCGACCTACGCCACGATGGGACAGGTGTAGCTACTGTGAGAAATGCCAGTATCCAGCTATGTGGGAATCGGATGCCATAGCCATACTGATCATTTGTATAGCGCTTCAAGGCAATATGTGGATTAAGTAACTCCAGCTGCTTAGAACTCCTAAGCACACTTATGTACATAGTTTAAAATTGTATTAGCTTCTTTGTATATAGTTCTAGCGTTCTCTGTAATAGAATTTGTACATGTTCCTGTACAATCTACAATGTTATTTGTAAACCGCATTTGATCAAATGGAAAACATGGTATAAAAATGTCCAATAAATAAATATAAAGGATTACAATATAGTTGTGATATCTGTGGGAGTTTTTTGGATCACTGATGTTAAGGTATTGATCCATGACCAAGATTTACTAGCCAGGATCAATTGACCCATTGGTGCTGAGATCCTTTTTCTCCCCTAATTAATGTTGTTTGAGTGTAATGTTTCTGACAATGTGCTATTGGGTGGGATGAAGTTCTGGTAATGATTTAGAGTATTTCCTTCATTCTGATACTACTGGACTGCTCTGGGCTCTTTCTTTTTATAGCATGTTTATGTCACAGAATTGTGTTGCGTGGGGGCCCTCTTTTCTTCTACAGTACTGCATGCACTGATAGGGTGACTGGATTAGGAGGCGGATGAGACATGAATTTCTTTTTGTGCTTTGGGTTTGTTTCTGTTGGATATGGAGATTTGCTATGTCTGGGGGATGGGTGAATTTATTTTAATTTGACTTTAGATGGATTTTTTATTGTCTTTAATATTTTGTAAATCACTGCAGGGCTTTTTGTTAGCACTGATTAATAAATCGCTATAAATAAACAAATAGTTTTTTGCCATAGATTTATATGACATTGCGCTGACAGAAAAGGTGCTTGTGTGGGGTTAATGAGAATGGGGAGATGAGTTTTCTTACTGTTCTGAAAGGTCTGCCATGCCTTAACTTCATCTCATAGTTACATCTGTCATCAGACACTTCATTTTCTGATGGGGTTGGTAGTTTCAAACATAAACAAACCTGCTGCAACTTTTCGAGCTCTCTTCCTACTCAGACATACTAAATAACAAAATACAGACAGGAAACAAGTCACTGGTGGTTTACTGAATTAGTGTGTTGTGTATAAATGTAGCGACACAAGTACAGTATCTGAATTCTTCCTGTCTTACAGTTTTTATTGCAGATTTTATAGTGTTCATACCTGCAGCTGTGTTGTACTGTTTCTGTTTGAAAGAAACTTCAGCTAATAAAAAGGCAAGTATCACACTTTGCCAGCATTGCCTGGTGAAGTTAAAAACATGAGTTAAAAATACCACATGTGCAGTTTAATGTTCAATTCATCCATACGTTGCTGCCCCCTTTTCTTTGCGAATTGTCTAAATGCTACTGAGGAATGGAAAAATGTAGGAAATAGAGTTGGAAGTAGTCAGGTTTTACATTTGGTGCAAATCAAGAAGCTCTGGTGGGAGGAATCAGAGGTCGGAAGAAGATGTGATTTTGATATTGCTGCTTAGGGAGTTGCACCTCATGCCCTACAGTCCTACCACAGTTTTGTCTTCACCTTTACGGTCATCTTGATCCTCTACTGGTGGTTCCCAGAATTAAGCAGCTCTTCTCTCCTTAATCAAAACAGCAGCTGGATGAGAAGAGTGGAAGACAGCTTCCTAAGCATGTGCATTGCATTGCAGATTCATTAGAGCTCTCTGTATCTCTTTTTCAGCTCCCCGTTCTACTCTGCATATTGTTTTATCCAGGCCTCATTCTTATTGACTATGGACATTTTCAGTATCCTTTCACATGGGCTACAAGTGTGACTTTTTTGATTAAATCTGACTTTCTTCCCCCTCCTCCCACAAAAAGAATAGCTAAACTGTATTTGGATGTACATGTGTAGCAGGATATATGCTTCTGGGAACAGAAATAGGAAAGCAGAAGTGTAATTATTATAATTGTGTATTTTTATAGTCTGAGCATTTAAAAAATTCTGTATTTCTGAGGAAGCTGTTAGCTCTATAGCATTCAAAACATTCTTCTTTACAGATTTGGGCACACTTTTTCCATGCAGTTCCCTGTAGATCTATTAAGGAAGAAATTGTGGAAGATTCGATTAGTCAACAGCTTCATGCGTCATGGGGGTCTTTTTAAAGTCTTTCCTGCACATATGTCGCTAATAGACATATGTAAATGACCTCTTATAATATACTAATTGGGGTAAAAGTACACGCTTTGGCATGAAGGTGTGTACTATGTGGATAGGCATGGCTAAGACATGGTCTGGGCAGAATACAGATGGAGTTTACATGCTGTGAAAACTTATTTTTTTAAGTTAGCATTTAATCTATGATTATTTTTCTTTTGCCAAGCTAGTAAACTGATATGGGGGTGAGACTCAGGGATCAGTTAGCAGAATACAAATTATAATAGGTATTTTATACTTTCTACAGTGTTAATTTCATTAATTTTTGTTTTTATGTTATACTTAATTTTTTAATTAATTAAATTTTTGTTTGTCTTTTGTTTATATTTATGAATTTTATTTAATGGCCATCTGAATTTTGTTTTGTTTCATTTATTTTGTTTTCTTAATTTGTTTATTTAAACTACCTAGACAGCTCATATTGATGGGCAGTTTATCAAATAAACTTGAAAGTGTCATCTACACGCACATTTACACCTGCTTGCAAGCAGGTGTGAGTGATGGTGCTTACATACACGGCACATTCTTTGCCATGTATGCTAGTATTTTATAAAGAGAAGTAGGTGCCTCCGTAAGGGCTTATCCATGGTGCTCTGTTATTAAATTACCCTCCTGATGCATAGCCTGCACGTAAAATGATACTGCATGCGTGTATTACATCTATATATGTTCCCAGAACGTCTGTGATGACTATTGGATTTTCACCAACTGAAGCTTCCCCTCCTTGTGCTGATGTTCACATCTATGATCGTCCTGCTACAGGCTGCAGCTGAGTGTAAAAATTCACCTTTCTGATTTCTCTCCCTCCTCAAGAGTTTTAGTAAAAGGATTTGTTTGCGTCACAAAGGCGGGCATCTCACTCATTCATTTCTGGGGATATGCATCTACCTGTGAAAAATGAAAGATCAAATGCAAATGGTTTATTCTAGCATTGATTTGGGTTTTTAAGAACATCAGCTATTGTACAGGTCAATATTTGAGAGAGTTGTATAGGTCCGAACAAAGATGGCCACGATCTTGCCGTGCTGCCCCCTAGAGGGCATTATCTCGTGATGGTGGCCATTTTGTTTGAGCTGCATGACGGGACAGGAGCCTAGAGGAGCGCTCCTGCCCCGTTTCTCCACTAGACCAACAGGGTCATTCCAGGTATGTGTTTGGGGGGTCGGGGAACCATGGGGCCCCCCTTGGCTGTCTAGCCAGGACAGATTGAATTGGGAAGGTGGGAGGGGCCACCACTTTTACTTTTTATATTGTCGTGGCATTGACAATATTGGGGGAGGGGGGAGGACTGATTGTGGCAGTTGGAGGGTATGGTAGCAATGGGGCACAGAACTTCTGACAGCTCTGTACAGCTGATCGCTACCATCCCTTCCCATGGATTTACTGTGGGTCCTCTGTGGCAGGCACTGCGGGACTTTCCCGTGGTATCTGCCTAGGCAGGTAACGTGGAGTCTCTGTAGGAAATCCAGACCTCGGTGGTATCTGCAGGTACTGTGGAGGTTTCCTGCTTACCGCGTGGTTTTGGCTGCTAACGCACTGTTAGCAACTAAAACTAACGTGGTTTAGTAAACATACCCATATGTCTCTCCCCTCTCTCCAGATACTGTCTCTGTCTCTCCCTTCCTCACTCCAGGCACTCTTTTCTCCCTCCCCCACCCTTCTGTATACTCTCTACCTCTCTCTCTCTTTCTTTTTCCCTTAAGGCTCTCTCTCTCTCTCCCTTTCATCTTCCAAGGTGCACTCTCTTTCCCTTTCCTTTTAAATTTAAGATGCACATTTTCTCCCTCTCCCTGCTTTCTTTTCTACAAATTGCTTCTCTCTTCCTCTCCCTTCCCCCCCCCCCAAAAAACATTTGTCTGCTGTTGTCTTCTCATTTTCTCTCCTGTGGTGCTGCAGCTCTTCTCCAGTTCCTGACCGTATCCCCTACATGCACATCTCGTCCCGAAACAGCAGGCACACATCTCGTCCAGAAACAGCAGACACACACTCTTCTCCAGTTCCTGACCACATGCACATGCACATCTCACTCAGAAACAGCAGACACACATCTCGTCCAGAAACAGCAGACACACATCTTGTCCAGAAACAGCAGACACACGCTCTTTCTGGACCCTCGGCTATAGATATACACAGAACATATATCTGTATGTCGCCTAGGCATGCATTTACTGTATACTGTGGGATTTAGCTCATGTTTTTCTCAAGCATAAGTTGAGATATATATATATATATATATGTTCCCTGCTAGTGTTAGGGGAGTCCATTGTCAGTATTCAGTTGTTCCTTCTGTATTCTGAATTTAAATAAATCTTGATGTACTTGTTAAGGTTTCTAATAACTGACATCGTATTCGTACCATAGATCATTTTGATCTATGGAAGGAAGACTGAAAAAGTACCTTGAGCTTTCAAAATCTCAAACTATTTCTTTTGTTTTGGGAAATTTAAATACAAGAATAGAAAGAGGACAGCAATTGGCTGATGCTTGTGCTGGTTCTCACCGTTTTACTATTCCTTATAAATTATAGTTGGTCTACTTGACACTTGTGTTTTAGTAAAGATGGTGCCTTAAGCCAGTGGTTCTAGGCACACCCAGGCAGTCATGTTTCAACATATCCACAATGACTGTGCATAAGATAGATTTGTATTTAAGAGAGCCAGTGTATGCAGATCCATCTCATGCATATTCTTTGTGGGGATTCTGTAAACCTGACTGGCTAGGCGTTCCCCGAGGACTGGCCTTAGGCCTTTATGAACTTCTTGCCAGAGTAAGAGAAACAAGCATGGGGCCATGTTTTTGTGGTTGTGCCAAATAACAGCCCATGTCTTTTAGCTTCTGCAAGCAGCTAGCTTGCAGGATAATAGCCTATTAAAACCATGCACATGCAGGTCTTCTGATTAGTCCCTACAGATATCACTGGTCAACATTGAAATCGTTACTGACTTTAAAAGGCCCTAATCTCTGGTATCTTGGTGAGCTGAACACGAATATAACATTAAAAAAAATTTATTGGCTCTCGTTTTGAAGATATTGCATGTAGTTCATTTTTGACGTTTCACGGTGTAAATTTATCCAGTAGAACATCAACAACATCCCAAATAAGCATTGAATGATGTAATATTGCATCACATTGCATAATACCAGCATGCATACATCATCCAGAGTTGATTGCATCATTTTCTGATGCAATGCAATACTACTGCCAGATGGCGGCTGAAGCCATCTGACGTCAGCAGTGTACTATACGCAGTCAGAAAGGAAAGTAATCTGGTAATCTCCAGGAACAAGCAGGAATGAGTCTTCACATATGGGTACGTCGGTACCGACGGAGCCTGCGCGGGAACGCTCCCCAGCGTCCAAAAAGAAAGCTTTTGGGAGCATCCCACGCACATGCGCGCTGCCTTCCCACCCATTTACTTCCCTCTCATCAGTTTTCCGCGGAGCCGGCAGGACGTACTCCTGTCATCGCAGAAAATTCTTCTTTTTATACTTGTTTTTTTGTGGTGGCGTCTGCCTTCCCTCAACGCCACCGGTACCGCCGGTGCTTTTCTTTCTTTTTCCTGAAGAATTTCTTCTTTTCTTAGAAATTTTTTCCTGTTTAGTGCCTCACGGTTTCTAGGCCACTAGGCCTCTACCCTTCCATTATGGAAAAGCCAGCCACTATCCTTAAGAAATGCTCAAAGTGTGGCGGTACATATATTTTTTCAGACACTCATACTTGGTGTCTAAAATGTTTAGGTCCTGACCATGGCCCTCTGGAGTGTCTCTCCTGCTGGAGCTCAAACAGAAGAAGTCCTCAGAATCGAGCACAACTCGATTCCTGGTTCACATCGCCCTCGGTGTCAACAGCTAGAATATCTTCTTCTTCACAGGATCAGGTAACCAAACAAAAGTCTGTAAAGACTAGCCAGTCCTCGAGTGGTAGATCTCCCTCTAAGCATCGAGATGGCTTCGGCCTTGCCCTCGAGGACATCTTGGCAATAGAGCCCCAGCGGGAGTCTTTGGGCTCCAAAGCATTAACGGGGCTCCAGGTTGGTTCTGGGGTTCTTACCTCGATGAACATACCTGGGCCATGCTCGGTAGTTGTGGCCGCTTTGAGCAGTACCGACACCCCGGCATCGGCTATGGTGATGGATGAAACACTCCTCACCGATTGAACGTAGTCTAGCACTCTCGGCTACTTCAGTACCGCTAGAGTTGCTGCAGACCGTTCCTCGAGTATCGGTATCGGTACCGGTACCGGTATCAACATCGGTGTGAGTACCATCCATGCTTGCTTCGACAGAATCGCTTCCCTCGATGCCGAGCCTGGAATCGATTACTAGCATGGAGGATTCGGTACCGACCTCGGGCGGTACTGAAGACATCACTTTAAGGAAAATCCGATGCTTCATCCTTTTCAGGTCTTCTGATCACGATGACTGGGATGAATCCATCGGTACCAAGGTTGTTTTTTCTACAAATCTAGCCTTTACCCCTCATTTTAGAGGGTCCTCCTCCATGGAGATTTCTTTTCAAGCTTTCCTGCTTGATATGGCAAAGTTACTTGCCATTTCTATACCTGGTGAAGAATCCCTACCGGGGAATTCAGAGACACTGCAATTCCCCAGCATTCCAAAGGAGGTGATCATGCTTCCTTTGCATCAGATCTTACAAGATCTACTATTAAGAATGTGGGAAACTCCTTTAACGGTATCTCCACATTTTAAGACACTTGACACTATGTACAAGGTGCCACCTTCTCCAGGTTTTCAAAAGACTCAACTTCCTCATCATTCTATTGTTGTAGAATCAGCAATGAGGCGTATTAAGAGTGCAAAGAAGCACTCTTCTTATCCGCCAGGTCGTGAGTCTAGGACTTTAGATGCCTTTGGACGTCGATGCTTCCAGGCATCCATGCTTTCAGCAAGAATTATCTCAAGAGCAGATTATTCCTTATTAGTCAATCATGCTCAAAATATCTCTAGGTTCTTTAATCGTGCTTCCTTGGACTGTTTTGAGTCTATTAGCAGAACCTCTGCTATAGCCATAGGAACACAACACATAGCATGGCTCCAAGCTTCAGACTTGGACAGATGGGTTCAGGAAAGGCTGGGAAATACTCCTTGTACTGGTGAAAATCTCTTCAACAAGGAGGCTTTATTTCAGGCTAATCAGTTGAGCACTGATACTCTTACTTTTAGAGGATTGTCAAAACTTTCCTCTATCCCAGCTAATAAGAAATCTCCAAAAAAGCTTTATTCCTCCAAGGGAAAAAAGTTTTATCCATCTTCTACCCATTCTGCAGATGTTTCCAAAGATGGCCACATCACACCAGGCTAAGAAAGTCAAAACCTCAACAGGCTCAGCAAACCCAGCAATCGCAGGGTTTCTGATATTTTATTCATTTCTTCTGTGTGAGGTTTAGAACTTTTGAGTCTACTTCTTTTTCAACAGAAGCATCTAAAATTCATCTCATCCATGCTGAGATATCAGTCATACATTGACTCAACCCTCGACTCTGGGCATGAATCTCTTGCTACAAGAGAAATCTATCCTTCTAGCTCTAAGAGCTATTAAGAACTATCATACCCTAGAGATAACAGGTTCCTCCTTTTAAAACAAAAAGAGTCCTAACAACTAACAACAGGGTGAGCTATACCCTTCACCTTGTCAGTTTACTGTACGAGTATATCTCATACTTTTAACTGCAAGGGGACCTTATCTCTTCAAAGACTTACCAAATTGTAAGTCTTCTCAACTCTGTATTACTTCTATCCCTCTTAGCCCAGACAGTCAGTCTCTAAGAGTACTACTACTCATCTGGAGGGCTTATTCTCTAAGCCATAGGATTTTCTTCAATACCTACTCTAGTAAGTAGTTTCCATACAGAGTTTTTTCCCCCTTTGCGGTTCAACTTCTTCTTAGATATCTTTTTAAGGTAGCTTTTCGGACAGAAGTTGGGTATCACTACTCCAAACTATGTCTCGGTCCTCTTCAATCCATAGGACCTAACTTTTTATGCTGCCTTAATAACAGATAATTCCAAAAGAGGTCCAGAACTCATTTGGACTGTTTATTGTTGCAGGCTTCAGGCCTGTCTACTATTCTTAGCCACCTTCAATTCTCTTTGGCTTCAACAGAATAGATTAGGTTGCACACTGGCAATTCAACAGCCGGATCTAAGCAACCTACAACATGCTCTCTGCAAATTCTACAACAAAGCTCTGCAACTGTGGGCCTTTGCCAGAGAGCCTCAGAGCTACTCCTACTAGGTAGCGGCCAGATAGTTAACAAGGGCTTCAGCTGGTAGATTCTACCAGTCATGCTCCTACATGACTGTTTTTTTCCTACTCTTACCATATTCCTTAAAATTTCCTTTTAAGAAAAGGTAACCAGGGTTTAGACCACGTGAAAGCGTACAAAATTGCACAATTCCCTGGTTTGTTCCACATCTCACTGGAACTTCCACATCAGGGATGCATTTTTTTCACTGCAGTTGGTCCTTAGTCACTACTTTCCTTCTAATTCCTATACTTCATGGTAGCTTATGTTGAACAAGAAAACGCATGATACTCATATTGCCCTCATAAAGAGGCAAACATGGTATCCCCTTATATTGCGTCTTTTTCTCCAGCTACTATTTGAAATTATAGAAGGATCCAGACTTGCTGTCTTAAGACTAAGGATCTCCTCTGCACTCATTCACGTACATCTCGACACATGGTTATTTCAGGGGCTAGATTTATTTATTTATTTATTTTATTTATTTATTTAACACTCATTTATATACCGCATCTTCCAAAGTTCAGTTGCGGTGTACAATTAACAACAATTAACAAAGCGCAGTTTGTTTTACATAGAACGTCATAAAATCTTACATAGAACATCATAAATTAAACAAAGCACAGTGTAATAAACAAATAGTATATTTAAGCTAGAACAGTGTGAGTAACAATTAACTAACATAGTGTAGTGTCCAACAGAGTAAGATAGAACATAACATATGCAACTATATACATGTGGAGGTATTTGGGCATAAGAGCTTGGGTCGTCATTTCGTTTAAGTTATATGTGTTGTCGAGTTAGAATGTTAGGTTTGTACTAGATGTGATCAGGTGGCTGTTTAGCCTTTGTCTAGGGTTTCCGTTGTATTATAGTGTTTAGTGAATAGATACGTTTTCAATTTTTTACGGAATTCCACGATCTCTGTTAGTGATCGTAGATCCTCTGGTAGTGAATTCCAAATGGTTGGAGCTATGTGAGAAAAGGCTCTATTATTTGTTAATTTATGTGCTTTTATGAAGTCTTTGGAATCTTTAGTTTATTTAATTGTCCTTTTCTGTGAGTAGTCTTAGATGGTTCTTTGCATATTAGATTACATAGAGTAGTCGGGGCCATGTCATTTAAGGCTTTGAATGATGTTATTATTGTTTTGTATATTATCCTGCTTTGTATAGGTAACCAGTGAAGGGATGCTAGGATTGGTGTTATGTGTTGGAGTGAGTTTATTTTTAATATAATTCTAGCTGTTGCATTTTGAGCTAGTTGAATTCTTTTAATGTTTTGTTTTGAAATGCCCATTAGTATTAGGTTGGCAAAATCAAAGTGAGGGGTTATGGTAGCCTGTATTATATTAATAAAATCCTCTATAAATACTAGAGGGCGTAGTTGTTTGAGGATTTTAAGTTTGAAATAGATCTTTTCAAGAAGTCTAGTCCTGTCCCTGTAAGTGAAGAACATAATATCAGTTTCCACGAAACCTCCCCTATAGTTCTTCCATATTTAACCAGACAGAGATTCTCCATCTATATTCTCAAGTAGGTCTTAATCCTTCTTGTTATTGCGTCAATCTCTATACAACATCTGACTTTGAAAGATCTTCAAGAAGTTGAGGGCTCAACGCCTAGTACAAATGTCTTTGTCTTTCATTGGAATAAAGGGGGTCTTAAAGACCTATTCCCTTTTTTCTGCAAAGGGTATTTCTGCCTTTTCATCCAAACCAGTCAGATTATCTCCACTCTTTCCTAGGACCTTATTCTGCTCCAAGGACAAGAAGTTCAAATTCTTGGACTTTACAGAAGCTTTAGCTATTTCTCAAAAGTCCAACCTCATTGAACTCCCCCAGCACTTCTTCTGGGGTTAGTTCTAGCCATGAGGGCTTATCATCTCTTCCTGTATTGCAAAATTTATTTTTCCCCTCTACTTCACATTGAGGGAATCTCTTTGAGGATAATATACTGGCTCTCAACCACAGATCCATATTACCCTCAAGTATTTTTGCAATATTTTTGAGTGAGATCCACATTAGAAAATTGGAATTCAATATTTTTCTAATATTTATGATTTACACAAGGACTTCCCTCCGGATACCTTGTTTAGTCAAGCTGTTCCTCAGCACCTCTTTTATTCTTTTCTAGTTCAACTCCTACCCTCCATCCCTTGGATGCCTGAGGTTTTGAGGGATAAGCATGGCCCATCTTTAGATTTGCAACATGCTGGGGCCTCCTCCAGGCATCTTAGCTTGGGAGTCCCCATATGTGAAGACTCATTCCTGCTTGTTCCTGGAGATAGCACAGTTACTTACCTGTAACAGGTGATCTCTGGGAACAGCAGGAATAAGTCTTCACAACTCACCCACCTCCCCTAGGAGTTGTTCTCTCTCTCTCTCTCTTTTTTCTCTCTAATTTGTCTATTTCCCTCCTTTGGTCTCAGCTACAAACCCAACTGATGAGAGAGAAGTAAATGGGCGGGAAGGCAGCGCGCATGCGCATGGGATGCTCCCAAAAGCTTGCTTTTTGGACGCTGGGGAGTGTTCCCACGTAGGCTCCGTCGGTACCGACATACCCATATGTGAAGACTTATTCCTGCTATTCCCAGAGATCACCTGTTACAGGTAAGTAACTGTGCTTTCTGTTCCGATATTGAAAGCCTCATGAATGCCTTAAAAGTCACTCATGACTCACAAGACTGGAGACTATTTATAGACTCTTCAAAACTGAGTCTGAAGGCTGTGCTTTTGAACAGTGGAAACCGTCTTCCATCTGTTCCAGTAGCGCATGCCGTCCGCATGAGAGACATACGATAACTTAAAGCATCTACTGACTTCCACTCCTTTCGCACTCAGTTTGTTACTTACTCTAGTTCACAGGGCTCTTCACACTAGTACTCCACAATACCTGTCAGACCTTATTACATTCCACATCCCCAGACACACTCCCCGCTCCTTCCACCTTAACCGCCTTAATCTCCCTTCCCCCTCCCTCGCTCACCTTCAATCCACCCACTCCTCTGCTTTCTTTTTCATCGGCCCCGCACTCTGGAATTCACTCCCCTCCTCCCTCCGGTTAGAACCCCATCACGCCACCTTCAAGCGACCTTCCCTCCCCTCTTGTCTGATCCTGTATCCTTTCTGTCGTTCTGTTATATCAACAATTGTAACTTCCTTTCCTCCTTTTTGGCCCTGTGCCTGTTTCTAATTGTTTGTAAATTTTAAACCACTCTGATTGATAAAGTAGGGCGGTATATCAAATAAACAAACATAAACATACAGCTGGCACCTCTGTGGTGACTTGAAGGTAGTTGCCCTTTATCTCCAGGAGCAAGCAGGAATGTAGTCCTCACATATGGGTATCGTCGGTACCGACAGAGCCTGCGTGGGAACGCTCCCCAGCGTCCAATAGGAACGCTTTTGGGAGCATCCCTCAGCACATGCGTGCTGCCTTCCCGCCTTTCCAACTGTCCCTCTTCAGTTCTTCGTTTTCCACGGAGCCGACAGGACCTATTCCCTGTCACCGCAAAATATTCCATCTTTAAATTTCTTTCTTGTGGTTGCGTTTGCCTACCGCACGACGCCTACCGGTACCGCCGGTTCTTTTCTTTTCATAAAAAAAAAAAAATGAGACTGTTTCTTTTCAGAAACTTTCCTCTTTGGTGCTAGGCGCCATTTTGGGCATTAGGCTCCATTTTCCTAAATCATGGAAAAGCCAACTAGTGGTTTTTAAAAAATGTACTAAGTGTGGCGGTACCATTTCCATCACTGACACCCATGATTGGTGTCTAAAATGTTTAGGACCTGATCATTCTCCAACTGAATGTCTCTCCTGCATGGGGATGACCAAAAGAGGAAGACAGAACCGGGCCGCAAAGCTCAGTACCCTCTTTTCTTCAGATGCCAGATCCATTGCATCAGCATCGTCAAGGGCCTCTTCTTCCTCCCATGGATCTCAGGTAACTAAACATAAAAGCCGGTCCTCAAAGGGTAGCTCTCCTGCTAAGCATCGAGAGGCCATTGGCATTGCCCTTGAGGGAACCACACTGGGAAAACAGCCCCGGTGGGAGGCTTCGGCTTCCAAAGCATCGATGGGGCTTCAGGATGTTCTCGAGGCCTCAACCTCGCAAGAACTACCTGTGCCATGCTCGGGGGTTCCGGCTGTTCTTACCGGTTACGACACCCAGGCATCAGCAGACCAGAGGTTTCTTGCTATCGAGCGCAGTATCGCAGCTCTTCTTTCAGCTGCAGTACCGGTGGTCCCAAGGGCACCGGTACCGACATCGACACCGATACAGATGCCAGTACAGACGGTACTGGCCCTGGTGGGAACTCTCCCCATGCCATCTCTGGCTGGAATTGACAAAGCGGTACTGGGTCACCTTTGTACCGACTTCGATCGGTACCGAGATCGTGCTTTGCAAGAGCATCGGGGTCAGGAATACTTCGATTCCGAAGACTCTGAAAATTCTGCTGGCACTAAAGGCTTTCTCCTAGAAGATCCCTCTTCTCCCCAACGCAGAATGTCACCTCCAGAGGACATGCCATTTCAGGATTCCATCCGTGATATGGCCAAAGGTCTTTCAATCACAGTAGCTCCTGAAGAGGAACCCAGAGCAAAGGAATTGGAAATCCTCCAATATCCTAAAGCTCCTAAGGAGGCAGCTACTCTGCCTATCCATGAAATTCTGCATAGCTTGATGCTCAGAATGTGGGAGACACCTCTGACTACTTCTCACTCTAGAAGACTTGATACTATGTATCGAGTTCCACCATGTCCTGGATTTCAGAAAACTCAGTTGCCACACCATTCAGTGGTAGTGGAATCAGCCATGCGTAGGATGAAAAGTGCAAAGGGGCATGCATCCAATCCTCCAGGTCGTAAATGCAGGACTCTGGATGCTTTTGGACGCAGAACTTTTCAAGCTTCCATGCTTTCAGCTAGGATCAGTTCATATATCCTACATATGGGAATGTTCCTTAAAGAAGTCACAGGAGACTTGGAACTTATGAGCCCATTTCTCCCAGATGATGAGACAAGATTTTCTTGCTCTAGTTAACCATGCTCAAGATGTCTCCAAGTTTGTCAGTCGTGCAGCCTTTGACTGCTTCGAATGCATCAGCAGAACCTCTGCTATTGCCATTGGCGCACGACGGATTGCCTGGCTACAGGCATCAGACTTGGAGACTTGGGTACAGGACAAGTTAGGCAACATTCCTTGCACGGGGGAGAATCTCTTCGGCAAGAACTGGCAGGAAAAGGATAACGAGTTAGATGCTGACAATTCTACCTTAGATAGATTGTCAAAGTCTACAGCCACTCCAGCCAAAAGGAAGCCTTATAAAAACCCCTATTTTAGCAAAAAGAGGAAGTTTTATCCTTCCTATACCCAGCAGAGTCAGACTCCAGGTCAGGTTGCCCAAAAGGGACAAACTAGACTGCAAAAGAAACCAAAAGGCCCGAGAACCCAACCAGCTCTCCAGGTTCAGCCCCCTCAAGGGCTTTTACTCCTTCCTAGAAAGCTCTGCCTTCCTGCCTCTGAGGGGTCCCCAACCCCCCAATATTCCGGGCAGGTTATGCCACTTTGTCAACAGATGGCATCAGATAACAACAGAAGATTGGACTTTATCCATTGTAGGAGAGGGGTACAAACTTCATTTTCACAGCATACCCCCTCCTACAATTCTAAAGCAATTCAATTCACAAACCTCTGCAGACAATCTGCTAGAATACGAGGTCTCCACACTTCTTGCCCAAGGGGCAATAGAGGAAGTACCCATTTTTCAACAAGGGACAGGGTTCTACTTCCCCTATTTTCTTATTCCAAAGAAAACAGGGGGACACAGACCCATTCTAGACCTCAGAGAATTGAACAAATATCTGTTTTGAGAGAAATTCAAAATGATTTCTCTAGGAACTTTTCTGCCATACCTTCAAAGCCAGGACTGGCTTTGTTCTCTAGACTTAAAGGATGCATACACTCACATTCTCATCCATCCAGATCACAGGAAATTTTTACTTTTCCTTTTCAGGGGAAGACATTTCCAGTACAGGGTTCTTCCTTTTGGTCTGGCTTCAGCACCAAGGGTGTTCATGAAATGCATGGCAGTAGTAGCTGCATTTCTACGAACCCTGGGGATTTTTGTCTTCCCTTACTTAGACGACTGGCTCATTCGAGCCTCCACAGTTGCAGAGGCCAGCACTGCACTGTCCCGTACAATGGGAATCCTCCAATACTTGGGATTGGAAATAAACTTCCCAAAGTCTCAACTAGTTCCTTCCCAATACCTAGAATTCATAGGAGCCTGTCTGGATACCAGACAGGCAAGGGCTTTCCTTCCACAAGCCCGGTGTCTTCGCATTATGCAGCTAGCTTCCCAAGCAGCAGACAAATCCTCCCTCATGGCTCAGGAACTACTGCAGTTACTGGGAGACATGGCATCCACAGTTCATGTAGTCCCATATGCTCGCCTCCACATGCGAGCAGCTCAGTGGACCCTCTCCACACAGCGGACAGAGGCCACGGGTCATTTGTCGGACAAAATAGCAATCAACGATTAATTTTGTCCCTCCAATGGTGGCAATCACTAGAAAATCTGACAGTGGGGTCTCCTTTCCATCAACCCCTCTTTCAGGCCACCCTAACAACAGATGCATCACAGGTGGGTTGGGGAGCACACCTGAATCATCTCTCTACCCAGGGCACCTGGACTCCACAGGAGGCTGGTCTACACATAAACCTCCTGGAATTAAGAGGAATTTGTTTAGCTCTTCGAGTGTTCCATGCCCAGCTCAGCTACAAGACAGTCCTAGTCCAGACGGACAATCAGGTAGCCATGTTCTATGTGAACAAGCAGGGTGGAACGGGCTCTCTGTCGTTATGCAACGAAGCTTTACGACTATGGGCCCTTGCCAGAGAGCATCAAATTCACCTTCTAGTGGTATATCTTCCAGGCATTCAAAACCTTTGGGCAGACAAACTCAGTCGAGTACTGCTACTTCATGAGTGGTCACTCCACCTAGACCAGGTGGCAAAGATATTTCATCTCTGGGGCACTCCAGACATAGACCTCTTTGCAAGTCCACTGAATGCCAAACTTCCCCGGTTCTGTTCCAGGATTCCGGCACACAACTGTCAGGCAAGGGATGCCTTCCTCCTTCACTGGAGTCAGGACTTCCTTTATGTCTTCCCACCCATTCCCCTCATCCCCAAAACACTCTTCAAGCTTCAGAGAGACAGGGGTCGCATGATTCTCGTAGCACCAAGATGGCCACGCCAAACGTGGTATTCCCTGCTTCTGCATATCTCTGAAGTGGCACCTCTGGAGTTAGGGCATGCTCCAGATCTCCTTTCCCAGGAGAACGGGACGCTATGGCACCTGAATCCCCAGTCCCTGCACCTCACGGCCTGGTTGCTGAAGGCTTAGACCTCCAGGATTTCAACCTGTCCCAGCACGTAAAAAATAGACTTCAGGCTTCTAGGAAACTTTCCACAAGAAGATCTTATGCCTTCAAGTGGAAACATTTTACTATATGGTGCTCCAAGAGGGGATTAAACCCCCTGGTCATACCCTTAGAATCAATACTAGAGTATCTCCTTCACTTATCTAATTCTGGGCTAAAGACCAATTCGGTAAGAGTCCATCTTAGTGCAATTGCAGCTTCTTATAAGCCTCTAAATGGACAACCAATTTCCTCTCATCCACTCCTATCAAGATTTATGAGAGGCCTTTTATTAACTAAACCTCCCATCAAGCTACCACCGGTGGCATGGGATCTAAATCTAGTTCTCGGGCAGCTCATGAAGCCGCCTTTTGAGCCTTTAGCCACTGCAGCCCTTAAGATTTTGACCTGGAAATTCATCTTCCTAATTGCAATCACCTCTGCCCGTCGCATCAGTGAATTGCAAGCTTTAGTGGCTGATCCTCCTTATACTAGGTTTCATCATGATAAGGTTGTTCTTCAAACTCACCCACATTTTATGCCAAAGGTGGTTTCGCCTTTTCATTTAAATCAATCAATTTACCTTCCTGTATTTTTTCCGAGGCCTCACGCCTCTAATGCAGAAAGAAACCTTCATACTTTGGATTGTAAAAGGGCCTTGGCCTTTTACATACAAAGAACACAGCAACATAGAAAGTCCTCACAACTTTTTATAGCTTTTGACCCTAGTCATTTGGGACTTCCAGTCTCCAAAAGAACTTTATCTAAATGGATTGCCCAATGCATTTCCTTTACTTATGAGAGTAAGGGTCTTCCTCTTCAGGACCATGTCACAGCTCATAATGTGAGAGCCATGGCAGCTTCTATGGCTAATCTCCACTCTGTGTCTATCGATGACATTTGTCAAGCAGCCACCTGGGCTTCGGTACACACTTTCACAGCTCACTACTGCCTAGATAAAGCCTCCCGTCGGGATGCCTTCTTAGGCCAAGCTGTTCTTCAAAATCTCTTTCAAACCTAAACCAACTCCTACCCACCAACCCTGGTGGGATGCCAGAGATCCATGGGAGGAAGGATTCTCACCTTCGATGGTGGCACCTTCCTGGAGCTATCTCCCTGGCATCTTCAGCTAGGGAGTCCCCATATGTGAGGACTACATTCCTGCTTGTTCCTGGAGATAGCGTAGTTACTCACCTGTAACAGGTGATCTCCGGGAACAGCAGGAATTTAGTCCTCACAACCCACCCACCTTCCCTAGGAGTTGTGTGTGTCTCTCTCTCTCTCTCTGTTTCTTTCCTCTCGCCCTCTATCCTTTCACTCAGCTACAAACTTAACTGAAGAGGGACAGTTGGAAAGGCGGGAAGGCAGCACGCATGTGCTGAGGGATGCTCCCAAAAGTGTTTCTATTGGACGCTGGGGAGCGTTCCTGCGCAGGATCCGTCAGTACCGACGATACCCATATGTGAGGACTAAATTCCTGCTGTTCCCGGAGATCACCTGTTACAGGTGAGTAACTACGCTTAATGGGACTACAGCAGGGATATATAAAATACATGTGTTTCTTATGTGAGTGGGATAGCCGAGCAAGGGATTGGCACTACTTGCGGATGGAATGGAATCACAGACAAAATGTAACAGTTGGAGAGAAGAATATCCAGCACCCAGCTCTGATTGAGGCTCACAAAATCCTGCTACTACCCCTTTACATCAAACTAGGTTTGATGAAAAACTTTGTGAAAGCCATGGACTGCACTTCGCCAGCTTTCCGATACCTGCATGAAAAATTCCCTCAACTCAGCAAAGCAAAGATTAAAGAGGGAGTTTTTGTGGGTCCTCAGATTCGAGAGCTCTTCAAAGATGACCGGTTCAACAACTTGCTGCAGGGTGATGCGAAACAAGCATGGAATGCTTTTCGCCTAGTGTCAGCAAACTTTCTTGGGAATGTTAGGGCAGAAAACTACAAGGAACTAGTAGAAGACATGCTGATGCAGTATCAGAAACTTGGCTGCAATATGTCTCTAAAGATCCATTTCCTTGATTCACATCTCGATTTCTTTCCTGACAACTGTGTCATGGTTAGTGATGAACAGGGCGAACGTTTTCACCAGGATATCACAACGATGGAGCAAAGATACCAGAGAAAATGGTCCACTACAATGCTGGCTGACTACTGCTGGACACTCCCCAGAGAAGCTCCCGAACAGCTGTACAAGAGACAGGCAAAAAAATCTAAGTAGTAGTCTATGACTTGTTTTTTTACAGGTATCAAACGAAGGCCTATTATATTTACTATTGACATGCATTTCATGATGTAAACATTAATTCTTGTAGATTACAAAAACACTAGAGCCAACTTTGCAATTTCACTGTCATATTCGTGCTCAGCATATAAAAATTGATAAGAAATGACTATTTTTATTTCAGTAACATGATTTTTGTAAAACTTTGTTGACCAGTGTATTCTGAAAACTAGACCTGTGTTGGGGGTCCCTGAAGGACAGGCGCTGAGACCCAGAATATTAGTAGAACATGTCATCTCTCTACTGCTCTAGAAGAAAAAGGGTCTTGAGGGCAGTCGAAGAGAGTGCTGTGCAATCTTTTTCCAGTTCCATGCTATTCCCTTTCCTCTACAGTGTTCAGTGGAACTGGAGCTAGCAGCAGTGCCCAGCAGTTGCCTTTTAATGTGTTGCTGCTGTACCACAGTGAGCACAGAGTGACTAGATCTCTTTTTGAAGTAAACCACTAACCTAATTACAGGTCAGTAAAATATAAATTACGAAATGCACTCTACTACCCACTACCACATGGCCTACCTCACACTCCTCCATATGTTTGCCCCCTGCACACATAGCATCAGACTCAATGAGCAAATCCTCTTGATCAACCTACATACCACCCAACCCAGATGCACACCAGCATCACACCTATTCAAAGAACGCCAACAACCAAAGCATACAACCCACAAACCATGCAATACCACACGTAAGACAGCCACACACCACACAAATAATGAACACACAAACCCAATCATAACAACAAACGTCAGGTATGCTCTTCTACACGCCAGATCTATCAGGAATAAGCCAAATACTATCCTTGACCTCATCCACGACAAGAAGCTGGATATAATATGCATCACCGAGACATGGCTGGACGACACAGATCAGGGCATATTAAACCAAATAACCCCAACAGGATACTTGGCATTTAACTGTCTCAGAGCACAAAAGAGAGGAGGAGTATTAATACTTACCAGAAAAGAATACAGATTCAAAACAATCGCCACTACTAACACAATCAAATCTAACACGCTCACTATATCCAATAAGTACCTAAGCATCTCCCTCACATATAGACCAACTGGAACCACAACTGAACACCTATCCACAGTAATCAAAATGATATGCGCACACAACAGAAGACACAAACCTCTCATTGCACTAGGAGACTACAACCTAACATCTGCACCCACCAGAGAAACCGCAATGTTCTTAAAAGCCATGGAGTCATTAAAATACTGCCAGACAATCAACGCCCCAATGCACCAGCATGGTACAACTCCGGACATGGTCTTCATGCCAGTGCAATTAGTGGAACAAAACAAGACCACAAAACCAACAATCACACCAGTCCCTTGGTCAGACCACCATGTGATTGAATTCACTATGACCCTGAGCCACCCCGCCCAATGCAAAGAAGATGAAAGAACAACTAGACGGTTCAAAACATTTAACAGAGACTCATTTATAAATGAAGTCACTCCACAACTTCAACAGAAACAAGACACCATTGACCTTAACATAGAAGAATGGAACACAATAATATCCAATGCAGCATCTGCCCCAACCACCAAGAACCACAAACACACAAGAGACCCAACGCCCCATGGTACTCACATGAAGTCAGAGTTGCAAAATGCACACTCAGAAGACTGGAAAGAAAATGGAGGTGGAACAAATCACACAACCTCCTAACCCAATACAGAGACAAACAACTTGAATATAACAATCTAATAAATGAGCGTAAACAGCAACACCATACCAACCTAATCATGAAATCTACTAATAGACCAAGAGAACTCTTTAGCATTGTCCAAAAGCTCACCAAAGACGACACGCAACAAAGCACCCACCATCTTGACCCACAAAAATATGCAGACTACATGAAGTCAAAGAACACCAACCAAATATGCTCTACTACACCACAAACAAATGATCATACAATAAAAAAGCAACATAAAAAATGGGAGAGCTTCACCATACCAACAAAGCAGCAAGTAGAAGACATTATATCTGGACTAAACACAACAACTTCACCGTCAGACCCATGCCCAGTGACGTGGCTCAAAGCTACAAAAAGCCAACTCTCTCATCACATCCAAAAAATCGTCAAAGATTCACTCCAAGAAGGATACATGCCGCAACCACTAAAGCACACAATGATACGACCAATACTTAAAAGTAGCAATCTGAGCCCCTCCAAACCAAAATCATACCGTCCCATCTCCAGCCTGCCATTCCTTGCTAAAATCGTGGAAAAGGCAGTGCAAAGGCAACTACAGGACCATATTGATATAAATGCCCCACTGGATATACATCAGCATGGATTTAAGCCTCAACACGGCGTGGAAACCCTATTCTTTGACAATCTCCTAAGAGGCATAGACAACATAAAAAACGGCTTCCTGCTAGTGTTCATGGACATCTCGGCGGCCTTCGACACTGTGTCCCACACCAAGCTACTAAAAAAAAGCAAAAGGGAAACAAGGAGCGCTGTTCTTGCAATAGTCCAAGGGAGCCACAAAAAGCAAGAAGCCAAAAGTCAGGACGATTCAAATCCAATTTATTGAAACAGACCCCGACGCGTTTCGGCAATAAATGCCTTCATCAGGGGGTAGCAGCTACAATATAAATATAACTAATACAAATCATAAAAAATAAAAACATAAAAAAGGGGAACTCAAAATGATAAGCCATAACATTTAAAATATATTATATATTATAGTATAATATTATATAAACCAAAAAGGGGACTGGTGAACCTATTATCAATGTAGTTAAACAAAAACAAGTGTATATAAACGCAGGACACAGAAATGTAAATAGTAATAATAAATAAATATTATTAAAAATTATAAAATAACAGCATAAACCCTTTTGGACAAATATAATAAAAGGTATAAGGAAAAAATTATAAGAAAAAATTATTATAATAAAAATATTATTATAATAAAAAAAAAAGTAATAAACAATTCTTGGGACAATAACTTAAGTCTTATAAAGAAATTATAAAAGAATGTGGACATAAAGAGAATTGTTCAAAACTCTTGTACTTACATGTGACCCTGTTCATAGACCGATAATGTAATGTTAAGTCCAGGGTTGGGCGTGTTCTGTCTCGCTATATTAAAGAGACTTGATATCGCCTAAATTAAACTATAAATATAACAGCTAGAGGTAGTTACAAGTGGTAACGTAAAACTGAGTTAAAATCAAACATGTTAAAAATGTCACAAAATAGGTAAGAACATACATATAAATAAATAAACAATAATGGACTATATAATCTATGTATATAGCTATAAATTATACATATAAATCTTGTGGAAACTTCTGATCAAAAATTATGGAGACTAAATACATAAAAAATGAATAATAAAATAAAATACAATCAAATAAATATATATGTATAATACCTTATTATATTATTTTATAGGTGTATGCTAATTAGCAAACCAATTATCAAACCATATAGGTATGTAAGAACGTTTTAAATTGATAATGGTAAACAGTGAATCACAGATTGAGAATCTATATAGCACCATGGAGTCAAGCCAGGGAAACTATAGTTACTATTCCAATAATTAAAAATGCACAAATAAAATGATACTATAAATTAGAATAAATTAAATTGTATACTTAACATAACATGAGTATGAAGATAACATCGAATAGTCTGAATAGTGAACTAGTGAATGTATTTATTTGTTCATGAATATTCGTATTAAGAGGGGAAACCGATAACTGTGAAATGATGCTTCCTATTAAATTTAATATAAAGGACAAGATAACAGTTGTGTATAAACTGATAATATGTTTGATATAGCGAACTTTAATTCAAATATCAAAAACTGAGTTATGTATTAATGATTAAATAAATAAATGAATATGGTTTACCTTAACATACAAAAATGACTTAAAATCAATTATCTTAAATGGTCCTATATCCAGAACACAAACAAAAATCTTATGTTTAAAACAGTACTGTTGAGTGAAAAACTGTGTGAATGGTTTAAATAAACGTAAACAAATTTCTCGGTAAAATTATATTACTACCTAGATGTAGTGAACTGATAATGTAAAACTGTGCAGTGTATAAGTTTCTGTACCCTGATGTAATGCCACGCAATGTTATTGATGAAATAGAAAAAATCACATGGATTCAGTAAGTAGCAAACTTAAAAAGGAATGGGCCAGTTCTTGTTCAAAAACGGACGACATGATGGTTAGACTCGAAAGAGGGAGATGTGATGCCCCAAATGCAAACATAGTAACCTAAGAGTGTAAAGGATAGTGGTAAATAAAGGTAAAATACCTTAGAAAGGTCTCGGTACTTCCAAGATCGTTGCCTAAGTCATAAGAACATATAAGTAATGTTAAAATGTCGTGTAAACCAGGCTGTTACTTGGAAAGGATTTTTTAGGAGAAGATACTATGTTGTAAAATTGACATGTATCAACAAATAAACGTGTGCATTATAGATAAAACAGATGTTGAATAGACATGAAACTACGTTTTAAAAAACTCTTTTCATTACTATTTTAAAACTTCAATAGAAGGTAACGTATGGGTCTAGAGAAGTAAATAGATGTGTGAACTAAAGTGGACACTAAAAATAATGACGTAAACCACGGAGCAGAATGAAAGTGTCGGTAAAGAACGGAACGAACTATTACCATGGTAAAACAATATATAATTGCCATCATGCTTAAATAACACCCCTGCTATCGTATAATATGCAAGTATTTACTCACGCTAATACTCCGATCGAGTACAGAAATTGTCTGCCTTAAAAGGATACAAATGCTGGTACTACTCACATGGAATCGAAAGTGAAAGTGCACTAGCTGCGGGGAATATAATGTAACCTTTTAAATTTGGCGCCAAAAAATCAAAGAAGCTGATTGGAAAGCAGATGATGAGGTAAAACTCGTAGAGGCTCATTATAATACTAGTGAATGAAATCGCTGAAAGCCAATGTGTTGTATGTGTGCCTACAGACATCTCAGTAATGAAATGAAAAACAGAGAAACATCAATGGTAATGTTGTTAGTCGAAAGGAAAAGCAGAACCAATAAACATTTAGGATGCAAATAGGAAAATATATGGCACACATACAACACATTGGCTTTCAGCGATTTCATTCACTAGTATTATAATGAGCCTCTACGAGTTTTACCTCATCATCTGCTTTCCAATCAGCTTCTTTGATTTTTTGGCGCCAAATTTAAAAGGTTACATTATATTCCCCGCAGCTAGTGCACTTTCACTTTCGATTCCATGTGAGTAGTACCAGCATTTGTATCCTTTTAAGGCAGACAATTTCTGTACTCGATCGGAGTATTAGCGTGAGTAAATACTTGCATATTATACGATAGCAGGGGTGTTATTTAAGCATGATGGCAATTATATATTGTTTTACCATGGTAATAGTTCGTTCCGTTCTTTACCGACACTTTCATTCTGCTCCGTGGTTTACGTCATTATTTTTAGTGTCCACTTTAGTTCACACATCTATTTACTTCTCTAGACCCATACGTTACCTTCTATTGAAGTTTTAAAATAGTAATGAAAAGAGTTTTTTTAAAACGTAGTTTCATGTCTATTCAACATCTGTTTTATCTATAATGCACACGTTTATTTGTTGATACATGTCAATTTTACAACATAGTATCTTCTCCTAAAAAATCCTTTCCAAGTAACAGCCTGGTTTACACGACATTTTAACATTACTTATATGTTCTTATGACTTAGGCAACGATCTTGGAAGTACCGAGACCTTTCTAAGGTATTTTACCTTTATTTACCACTATCCTTTACACTCTTAGGTTACTATGTTTGCATTTGGGGCATCACATCTCCCTCTTTCGAGTCTAACCATCATGTCGTCCGTTTTTGAACAAGAACTGGCCCATTCCTTTTTAAGTTTGCTACTTACTGAATCCATGTGATTTTTTCTATTTCATCAATAACATTGCGTGGCATTACATCAGGGTACAGAAACTTATACACTGCACAGTTTTACATTATCAGTTCACTACATCTAGGTAGTAATATAATTTTACCGAGAAATTTGTTTACGTTTATTTAAACCATTCACACAGTTTTTCACTCAACAGTACTGTTTTAACATAAGATTTTTGTTTGTGTTCTGGATATAGGACCATTTAAGATAATTGATTTTAAGTCATTTTTGTATGTTAAGGTAAACCATATTCATTTATTTATTTAATCATTAATACATAACTCAGTTTTTGATATTTGAATTAAAGTTCGCTATATCAAACATATTATCAGTTTATACACAACTGTTATCTTGTCCTTTATATTAAATTTAATAGGAAGCATCATTTCACAGTTATCGGTTTCCCCTCTTAATACGAATATTCATGAACAAATAAATACATTCACTAGTTCACTATTCAGACTATTCGATGTTATCTTCATACTCATGTTATGTTAAGTATACAATTTAATTTATTCTAATTTATAGTATCATTTTATTTGTACATTTTTAATTATTGGAATAGTAACTATAGTTTCCCTGGCTTGACTCCATGGTGCTATATAGATTCTCAATCTGTGATTCACTGTTTACCATTATCAATTTAAAACGTTCTTACATACCTATATGGTTTGATAATTGGTTTGCTAATTAGCATACACCTATAAAATAATATAATAAGGTATTATACATATATATTTATTTGATCGTATTTTATTTTATTTTATTATTCATTTTTTATGTATTTAGTCTCCATAATTTTTAATCAGAAGTTTCCACAAGATTTATATGTATAATTTATAGCTGTATACATTCATATACATAGATTATATAGTCCATTATTGTTTATTTATTTATATGTATGTTCTTACCTATTTTGTGACATTTTTAACATGTTTGATTTTAACTCAGTTTTACGTTACCACTTGTAACTACCTCTAGCTGTTATATTTATAGTTTAATTTAGGCGATATCAAGTCTCTTTAATATAGCGAGACAGAACACGCCCAACCCTGGACTTAACATTACATTATCGGTCTATGAACAGGGTCACATGTAAGTACAAGAGTTTTGAACAATTCTCTTTATGTCCACATTCTTTTATAATTTCTTTATAAGACTTAAGTTATTGTCTCAAGAATTGTTTATTACTTTTTTATTATAATAATTTTTTCTTATAATAAAAGGTATAAGGAAAAAATTATATTTGTCCAAAAGTGTTTATGCTGTTATTTTATAATTTTTAATAATATTTATTTATTATTACTATTTACATTTCTGTGTCCTGCGTTTATATACACTTGTTTTTGTTTAACTACATTGATAATAGGTTCACCAGTCCCCTTTTTGGTTTATATAATATTATACTATAATATATAATATATTTTAAATGTTATGGCTTATCATTTTGAGTTCCCCTTTTTTATGTTTTTATTTTTTATGATTTGTATTACTTATATTTATATTGTAGCTGCTACCCCCTGATGAAGGCATTTATTGCCGAAACGCGTCGGGGTCTGTTTCAATAAATTGGATTTGAATCGTCCTGACTTTTGGCTTCTTGCTTTTTGTGCCCCCCACACCAAGCTACTGCAACGTTTACAACAGATAGGACTATGTAAGAACACCCTGAAGTGGTTTACATCATACTTGGAAGGACGAACGCAACAAGTCAGATGCGACCAAAAGAAATTACTACAATTCCCCGTCACGCAGGGAATACCTCAGGGCTCAGCCTTATCATTAATGCTCTTTAACATCTACATGCAGCCCAAATGCAACATCATCAAGCACCACAAACTTTACTACCACATTCATGCAGACGACATCATGGTGTACGCTCCAATCATCGTACTAGCACTAAACACCACAACAATAACCAAATGCCTCGAAGACATGAAGGACTGGCTCATAGCTAACAACTTAACGGTCAACGATGATAAAACCGAGGCGATGTTCGTCACCAGGAACCCCACTTTCATACCGCCACAAACTATCAGCATCCAAGACAAACACATAGTAGTCAAAGAAGAAGTTAGGTATCCGGGCATCACACTAGATCAGTGGTTCTTAACCTGGGTTCAATCGAACCCTAGAGGTTCGGTGAGTCAGTCTCAGGGGTTCGGCGGAGGTCAAGACACAAGAGACGCACCCAACTCATATGATTCGTGATGACACGCCCTGCTTGGCCATCATTGGCTGCAGGTGATCACGCTACATTGCTTGGCCAATCTGTGCTGCAGGGAATTTGGTGCACTCAGTAGTCGACTTGTGACTGTCGTGATGGTATGTCGTGTGATTTCTTTCTTAATATTTTAATCCATACTAACTATGTCGAGCAAAAAAAGAAAGTGGTCGGACGAATATGTACAACATGGATTCGCATATATAACGGAACGTGATGGGAGTCAGCGTCCTATCTGCATGATTTGCAATGCCAAGTTAAGCAATTCTAGGCTAGTACCGGCAAATCTAAAGGAACACTTCCTTATCCTGCATGGAGATGGGGAATACAAGAACACAACGCTTGCTGAATTCAAGGTGAAGAGAGCCAGATTCGATGAAAAGGCTACTCTGCCTGCTCTCTGCTTTGTACCCATCAATAAACCGATCCTCACAGCATTGTATGAAGTTGCTTACCTGATCGCAAAGCAGGGCAAACCACACACCATTGGTGAAACACTCATAAAACCAGCTGTGTTGAAGATAACGAATCTGATGCTGGGAAAAGCGGCTGAAGTTAAATTATCCCAAATTCCTCTTTCAAATGACACCATCAGCGACAGAATAGAGGACATGAGCAAAGACATCTTGGCTCAAGTAGTTGCAGATCTGATTTCAAGCCCTGCAAAATTCAGCCTCCAACTCGACGAGACCACAGACATTTCTAATCTAAGTCAGCTTGCTGTATTTGTGCGCTATGTGAAAGACGACATGATAAAGAAGATTTTTTATTTTGTAAGCCTCTTACAACAACAACTAAGGCAGCTGATGTGAAGAAACTTGTGGATGACTTCTTCAGAGACAACAATCTTTCGTGGGATATGGTTTCTGCAGTTTGTATGGACGGAGCTCCAGTCATGTTGGGAAGAAAGTCTGGTTTTGGTGCACTAGTGAAAGCCGATGCACCACACATCATTGTTACGCATTGTATTCTGCACAGGCATGCGTTGGCAACAAATACCTTGCCTCCAGAAATGACAGAAGTATTAAAAATTGTAGTGGAATGTGTGAACTATGCGAAATAGTGCACTGAGGCACTGCATCTTCAGTGAGCTGTGTAAAGAAATGGGCTCTGAATTCGAGGTACTTCTGTACCATTCTAACGTTCGGTGGTTATCCCGGGTACAGGTGCTGAATCGTGTTTTTGCCATGCATGTGGAATTAGCCCTGTTTTTGCAAGAGCACCAACATCGTCATGCAGATTGCTTCAAAAATTCTAAGTTCATTCTCATTTTAGCGTACATGGCTGATATATTCACATCTCTCAATCATCTCAATCAGCAGTGGTGGTGGAGTCAACATCATCGAAGTGGAAGAAAACCTGAAAGCTTTTCAAAAAAAGCTACCATTATGGAAACGACGAACAGAGAACGATAACTTCGCAAACCTTCCCCTGCTGGACGACTGTGTAAGTAAGATCGAAGATGTGTCTGGAATTGGAGACATTTCTGTACCCACGGAACTGAAGCAAGCAATTGCCACGCACTTAGATGAGCTTGCAAAGTCTCGCAATGGATACTTTCCTACAAGAGAGTCATATCCAGCATGGGTGAGACAGCCGTTCACGTTTGGTGTTGAGACAGCAGATGTCAATGATGAATACCTTGACAAAATCATTGAAATTCAGCAGAGCCAGGTTCAACAGCAACTCTTCAGAGCAACAACGCTCTCAACGTTTTGGTGTTGACAAATGGTAACGTATCCTGTTATTGCTAGGAAAGCCCTGGAAATTTTTATACCATTTGTTACAACATATCTTTGCGAGCAATCCTTTTCGAGGATGCTGGACATAAAAACGAAGAAAAGGAACAGACTTTGCTGTGAAAATGACATGAGAGTGGCACTTGCCAAGGTGAAGCCACGCATTTCTGAACTGGTCTCTCAAAGGCAACAGCAGAAGTCACACTGATTTGCAGTAAATATTCATTATTGTAGCGGTGTAGCCTGATGGAAATTAGGTGATGGGTGTGTGTTAAAATGTTAAAAATAATAAAATAGCATAAATACAATAAGTTCATTATTGGAATACATAAGGTTAAAAAGTAAAACCATTTCAGTGTGGTAATATTAAAAAAGGTCATGTCTTTGTGAAAAGTTATGTATGTAATTTGTTGCGAGTTCATGCATTGTATTGGTTTTGTTCTTTGAACACAGTGATGTTAATGCACGATTCATTTTGTGAACCAGTAAAACATATACCTATGTCTTGAATTTGAAAAAAGATCATATTTTATTTTTCAATAAAGAAGGGATGGGTGAATGTGCATATGAAACTGGTGGGGTTCAGTACCTCCAACAAGGTTAAGAACCACTGCACTAGACAGAGCTCTGAACCTGAAATTCCACATAACCAAAACCGCAAACAAGGCCTATCAACGACTGAAAACAATAAGACAATTCAAACCAATGCTCCGTCAGGACCACTTCCGCACAGTGTGCCAAGTACTCATTACACCACTGCTTGATTATGGAAACTCACTATATCAAGGCCTTCCTCAGAAGACACTCCACCCACTACAGATGGTACAAAACACCACAGCACGCATCATTACAGACGCACCAAGGACTGAGCACATCACCCCTGTCCTACAACAACTGCACTGGCTTCCAATGCTGGCAAGAGCTAAATACAAAACAATCATGATCATCTTCAAAGTCATTCACCATCTCTCAGCAGACGTACTCCAAAACGTTATAACAAGAGATATCAGCAACAGACCAAGAAGAACCAGTAACGACAACATGATCGGCACACCTGCAGGCTACCACAAAACCAAACAAACAACATCAAAAAGAGCACCATCACTACTGGCATCCACACTATGGAACTCCCTCCCAATGAACCTGAGGGCACTAGATGACCTCACAGATTTCCGCAAAGACCTCAAAACATTTTTATTTATAGAAACATATGAGCATCCAGGCAACATCACATACCCAAACCGACATACTACCTCCACTGCCAACTAAGCATGCATCCATCATATCCACATACACAAGCTTATCATATCGCGTTATTAAATACCCTCATGTTAAATGTTACCATTAATTGTACTGTCTAAACGCTGTTAAGTAACTGTACTGTAAATGTAACCCTCCAATTGTCTAAATGTTTACACATACCCTAATGTTAAATGTAACCCTCCAATTGTAATGTAACGTGACCAACTTGATTGAAGGATACGGTGGCATACAAATCTGTCTAAATAAATAAATATGGCCTCTAAACATTGAAACATTTGGTGAGATGTCAAATGTGCATATTTTAGTATTCCCTGAAAACCAAACAGTAGGAGCCTTGAGAAGCTTCTGTACTCATTTGGCACTGTACTAAGGGACTAAGAACTAGTTTCCAAGCATATGATTTAAAACTGCACTTCCAAATTTGTACAGATACCTTTTGATTTTAGAAATATGTGTATCATGGGCCGGCTCACTCGCAATGCTGTACAAAAAGTCCCCAATTCGTTCTCAAAGTGGGTTCTTCTGCTCCTTATGTCAGGATATTCACAGCCCCAGCGTGGGGTGGGGAGGAGGGAGCCATAGTTAGTTTGGGGGTCCTTGATTGCAGTATTCCAGAGGTCAACAACCCAGCACCATTGCTGCAACAACTAGGCTAGATCTATCGAGGGAGAAGATGGCACAAAATAGGTGAAACATTCCTGTCTGGTTGCGATGAAGACTCACGGTTACAGACCGTAGCCCTGGGTCTGACTGAGCTGAAAGTACAAATGAGCAGGAGGAAACTACCAGGTCAAAAATACACCAGATGGTGCTTTGAACATCAAATGAAGAGGTAAAGGGTAAAAGAATGAAGCTGTCTGAGGTCATTGAGGGGTCTCTTCGTTGCCAAACAAACGTTATAGGTGTACTCCTAACAGAACTACACATATGGCAGTGGTGGTCTTGTAGACATTTGCTTTTACCTCCACCTCAAGCATCAGGTTTGAGTACTCTTGCTGTCTTCTCACCCCATCAGTGGCCTGCAGGAACTTCATAATTCTATAATGACAGTGCCTACATTCCTGAAAGTCAAGCTGTGGAACTGGATCGCCAGCAATGTTCCCCCTAAGCAATTTGGAGCTGTGCTGGAGTCCTCCGCTGGCATTCCCACCGGTGGAGGGAGGTGAAACCCGATTGCGCTTAGGATCGCACAGCATAGGCAGATCCCAAGCGTGTTTGCTTTGCACCTCCCTGCACCGGCAGGAAAGCTGGTGGAGGACTCCAGCACAGTTTCAAGCTGCTTAGAGGGAACATTGATCACCAGTGTGGTTAAATCCTACAAATAATGAGATTCTACCTCCCATAATCTCTACTGTGATAGAGAGTCATACACAGACACATTATTTCTTATACTTAGCACTGGAGTACCTAAAAATGAGCCACTGTATCTCTTAGTGATATCTTTGTTAAGCATTGTAATACCTATTGTTTAGAAATTTATCTCCATATCAAGATGCACAATGGAAATCGGTGGGACATTCATTGTCTTCATAAAGATCACTGATGATGAAAGCTTGGGGATTCTGGTCTGATACAAGAAACATTTCAGTTGTTCAGTTGCTATATGCTGCCTTTATATTTGATAGCAGAGGAGGGCAACAATATATAAGTGAACTGAAACAATGTCAAACCTAATTTACTCCCTGCGTTAGCTCCAGACTCTCAATAGTTTGGAAGGGAGGAATATCTATCTATCTATCTATCTATATTTTTTAAATAAAGTTATACAAAATCATTGTGTTTTATCCATTCTAGAAATGAATTTGAGAAAAGCAGAATTAAGGAAATAATTGTATGAAATTCTACCTTTAGGCAAAGGCTTGGTAAGCATTGCTGCTGAAGAAGCTTCTGTCCCAGTAGGACTTCTGGGATCACCAAACTTTGTGCTCTTCCACGGCAGGTGTAATGCAAGGATAGGGTGTGCACTTGCAGGATAAAATAGATCATGCGTGCCTTCTCTGTCCCATGTATGTAGCTACACATACTGAAAGGCTAGCTTACAGGTTAATTGTAATGCCAAATTGATCTCGTAATTCTTCTAAATGATTGGATGAGATTTTTAAAGTCTCATGCATTTTGGGGCTGATGGTATTAAATTTATGGAATTGCTTAGTAATGCAATATATTTTTATTTTTTCTTTAATTTTCTATTTGCAGTTAATGCTTAAAGAACAGTACTGGAAAGGAAGTATGAAAACTTCACAGCACATGAAAAGAGTAAAGCTAAGAACACCACATGTTTAAGAAATAAAGCTAGGAATTTTAGAATGAGAGAGTGCGGCTAGAGGGATCAAATAATAAGGAAAATGTCAAGGCTAGGTAAATGAGAAAATAAGTAGAAAAGAAAAAGGGAGAAGGGAAATAGTGCACAACCCCACATTCAGACTGCGACTCCTGGTCTATGTTCTTACAATCTAAGAAAAATGTAATTGTGAAGACTCAAAACCATTAAATAATATGGAGCATAGTTACAAATAGCATGTGCCCAGCTTAGTAAATATGCCCCATAATTTACATGGAAAATGGCTAAGAGAGCCTCTTGGCACATGGTCGGAAACCTTTCTTTTCTGCTGAGTGGCCCTAATCATGTCGGGAAATATCTACAAGAGTATGGGGGATATTTACTAAGCTGCACTAACTATATAAATGCAGCAAATAGCACACGCTATCTTGCCGCATTAACAGATAATGCATGCAAAAGGTACATAACCCAGCGATTTTCTGTGCTTTCTGCAGAAAGCATGTTATCTGCATGAGTGGGTGGGATTAGGGCAGAGAGTGGGCATGTCTGCAACGCGTGGTTACCGCAGGCTTCAACAGCACGTCGTAACCGTCTAATTTGCAGACAGCACGGGTGCTACAAATACCACCTTAATGAGCTGCATTAATTCTGTTGTCAGACTGTCACTCTGCATTTTTGTGCGTTATCTGCTGGGGAAACGTTATGCACGCCCCAACAGCTGCCGCATGTTTTTTTGCAGCTAACATTGCGCTATCCGCACTTTTTTGCCATGTTAGCTGCAAAATCCTAATACGCATTAGTAAACAGACCCCTATGTTTTTCTCTCAACACCTGGCTATTTACATTTTATACAGATAAGCTTTATGCAAACTATATGCACAAAAAGTCACAAAATTATGAACTTTAATACAAAGAAACCTTAATTCACTGAGATATAGTTCAAATTTAACTGTATAGACATACATGAGATGCTTTGCATAATTATGTAGCTTATTATCTGTTTTGTCTAGACAGCATTTGCAAATTCAGGTATGCCAAATTTTTGAACAAAAACCGCAATAGTACGTGTGAATGCAATAATGAGTAATATTGTTTGCATGCATTTATTTATTATCACTTATGTTCTACCAGAACCTTTAACCATGGCAGATTGCAGTTTATAAGTTCAGCTGTGCATTTGTGCATCAGCCTCTTTCTACAAAAAATCTTTGTATGTGCAAATAGCTTTTCTTGACCTTAACATAGCAACACATATAACTGTGTGAGTCTTGGCTTTGCACTCTGGGCTGTGTTAGGCCTTTCGTGTGACTGGGACCTGCTAGGATCATTGGCCTTTTGCTTGGCCTTGAATTATAAGCAAATGGAACTTTACCATGCTTTGCCTTTCTTTTGCTATCTGCTAGGGAAATGCTTTAAAAAAGGCATCAAAGGAAGGGGGTAAGTGCCTCATTTTGTAACCTGTGTCAATCTATAAACTGGTGTTTGAGTTGAAGTAGAGTATAGGACTTGTGCGAATATTAAGAAGGTTTATTTTTCATTGATGAGGATGTGGCACCAATGGACAGATAGAAACCAATCCAGTGCACATGTTTAGAATGAGTTGGCTTATTTGGTCAAGCAAGAATTACAGAGGCTTAAAACCATGTTAAGGTATGTCACAAAATAATGAAATACAATAAGCGTATTAGGGATTATGTCTTCATTACAATGATTCACAATTTTCGCACTGTTACCCCTCTCTTGTAAAATAATAAGAATACATAATCATGTAAATAGTTACATTACTTATTGTTATTGTTAACTACAATTGTTATATGTAGGTGTTTCTTGTTCCATGTAAACTGCATTGCGCAGTAGTTCAAAAGTTCCATGTAAACCGCTCTGATTTCGAAGACAAAGTGGTATATAAATAAATAAAATAAATAAATTATGTGACAGGTATAATATTTGTTTAGCAAAATTTAAATATGCTTTGGACATGCTTCTTTAGTTTTCTAATCAAGTAGCTATGAAAGCGGAGAATTGGAATATAAATGGGAACCAACCAAGTAAGAGAAGGTAAAAACAAATAGAACCTTTGCTAATGAATAGTTGCTGATCCAAGGGCTTCTCGTAAATAGGAAGGAATTTTCTTTCTTTTTTTTTTAGATTTGAACTATATGGTAATTGGCATATGTTCAAAAGAGTTTTGTGTTTTCCCTGAATTGCCAGAAAACATTAGGGTATGTTTACTATCTGAGGCTTGCTTTTTTTAGTATGCGGGCAGGGTCTGATCCATGCTAGCTGATAAGGAGTGTGCCTGACATCTCCCTATACAGTTAGGGGTTCATTCTGTGATACGAATAGCAGGGATGGATGGCCCGACGGATATCCATCCCCGCTATTCATGCTGGCTCTTGCCTCGACTAACTTCCCCGTCGGTTGTGCTGGGAAGTTAGACGGGGGCAGGGAATGGGTGGCCTGGGCAGGCAGTGGGCGGTTGCTGGCTCTGGACGTACAGGGCCAATTCTAATGTCAGCCCTGTATGTCCAGGGCCGGCAAAATGTCCGTGGAAGTTATTCCACCTCCGCGGATGGGGCGGGGGGGGGGGCAGGGTTTATTCCACACAGTCTGACCCTGGTCTTAGGCGGCTAGATCCAGGGTCGGGCTGTGGGGAATAAATACTTTTATGTGGCGGCCGGCATTGTGGCTTTTAAATGGAGCCGCGGTGCCATGGCAACATGACGCCATGGTGCCACAGCTCCTTTTAAAAGCCCTGACTGAGTAAGCCGGGCTTTTCATGTATGTGCAGGCCAGACTGAATCGCAGTTCTGACCTGCAAGTACATGAATGTTCACAATTCTGATCCCACGGGGTTAGACGTGCCGCGCGGTATCAGAATCGTGATCCCCTCTGTGCGTTTGGTTCAGACCAGAAGCACAGAGGGGATCTACGTGCAGGACGGAATCAAGCCCTTAGCTTGGGTTCGACACTGCTCATGTGCTAAGCCATTTGCTATGATTAATGCACTTTCACCCATGTTAACGTCAACCAAAGCCAGTGCCACCATTAGGCGAACCAGGTGGTGCCTAGAGCACCGGCATCCTGAGGGCACCCATTGCCACCACTCTCACCCCTCTCCAGGGTCTGCTGCAGTGGCAATGGCTTTGAAATTGTGATGCAGCGCTTAACTAACATCTCTGTCACTGCATCGCGGTTTCTGCCATCTACAATCTGCCGCTTCTGTCCCCTCTGGAAGTCTATGTTGGAGAAGTGCAAAAGCAGCAGGTCATAGAAGGAAGGAACCGCAGTGCAGCGCCAAAGACTTAGGTAAGCACTGCATCACGGTTGCAAAGCCATTGCCACAGGCCCCAGAGAGGGGTGTCATCAGTGGGGGTACAGTGGAGGCTGCTTTTAATCCTTGCACCAGCCCTGACTGCAACATTGCTGCTTTATTTTTACTTTAACAGTTTTTTTATACCGCTTTATCGTTTCAGTCAAAATGCTTTATATTGTAACGTAAACTTGGTAATGTACATTAAAAAGGGACATTGATAACTTGGATTTTTTTTTCCGAGTCAATGTAGGGTTAAGTGACTTGCCCAAGGCCACAAAGAGTGCTACTGGGAATTGAACCCTGGTCTCTTTGTTCCCATGCCAGTGATCTAACCATTAGGCTACTCAGTGTACACCAAAGATGCCCATGCAACAGCAGTGTGCACGCTCCGCCCCTGAACCACCCAGTCTCTGCCCCAACCTGCGCTAAGCAGTTAGCATGTGATTTTTAGTGCATGGTAAACCCTGCACTGTCAGCGCACTCTAGAAATGCATGCTCCTTAGTTATGGTTGCAAGCACGATAAGATCAGATGAAATGAACAGAATATAGAATGGGGTGACTGGAAATTTTGGAAGTCTTCAAGAGGTTCTCTCTCTTCCTTTATTATAGTTTTGCAGGTCATATTTAGCAGAATTCATTGTGCTGTACGATATGGACTCGATAGCTTGTTAGTCCTTCATACTTTGATGTAAATGTCTGTGTTGCAGGCTGGCTTTGCTCCTGAAGGTTGCCTTTGCTGTGGTTGCATCGTTTGCCCTGTGCTGGCTGCCATTTTTGACAGATGTTGAACAAATTCTACAAGTGCTCAGAAGACTCTTCCCAGTTGATCGAGGACTTTTTGAGGCATGACATTTCCTTATATTTTCTTCAACTTTCTATCATTTTTCTGGAACCCCAGCAATCCAAAAGCTCTTTGCCGTGACCTTCTGGAGGTTTCCTGTAGGTTGTAGGCATAGGCCTAGTACTTACAGATGGCTGTTTTTACTGCTCTTTCTTGCCAGTGCTCTGGCTGTAATTTAACCTTAAGCTCAGTTAGCATCTTCCAGAATTACTAGCATTCAAGTCTTACTTCACACACACATTTCCATTGAAATTGCTTCCATACTAGTCTAGAAATGTATCTGTAATGGTCAGTTTCACTTATCTGATAACACATACGGTATGCAACTACTAAATGTCCAAAAATAATTTCTAGTGCCTGTGTGTACCGAGCATTAAATCACATTTCGACACTGCCAAAATGAAATACTCTTTGTGTGTATTGTGTTCCTACAGCATATGACTGTGTTGTGAAAGTTTTAGAACCTTATTGTTTTAGCTCATATCTTATATCTGTTTTTTGTTAATAGCTTAACACTTAATGGTTGATCCAGGCCTGCTGTCAGCAGGCATAATTAGAAAGTTTTATTCATAGTAACATAATATAGCTAACCCACCAATGCAACTCCGAGTAGATCTCGGGTGCACAGTATATTTATTAGTGTAAATAATTTGTAGAAAGTTACATCCAAGTTATAGTTCCTGTTTATTGTAAATACAATGCAGCCCGACTGCATTGTATATGGTTCTGTGAAATGTACACCGCACTGATGTGAATAGCGCGGTATAGAAGAGACGTTAAATAAAATAAATAATAATAGTATATGATGGCAGATAAAGACCATTATGGTCCATCTAGTCTGCCCAGCAAGGCAGCAAGAGTAGGTACACTTGCTGCTCCGTGCTGGTCACTCCTCCCCATGCCTTTGTTTATTTATTATTTATTTATTTATTACAAATTCTTATATACCGCGCTATTTAGAATCAGTGCGGTTTACATTATAACAACATTTTGCATTAGAACAAGATATTTTGCTTACATTATAACAGGGATAGTAACTTGGAAGTAACAGGATAACTATATACAGTTCAAACAAAGAAGCTTATAAATTACACAGGTACACTACCAAAAAACTGCCTCCAGTTTTGCAACTGATTCCTATAGATTTTGGGGTGCTGAATCCAGGAAAAATAGCAAAAATGTTCCATCACGTCATGTTTTCTTGCAAAATTAGATTTCTTACCCATATAAGGAATGTTCACATAATTTCTTTTTAGCCGACTGCAGTTTATTTTCTTGGCCCAAAATAGAGGTTGTAATGGTTAACTAACTAGAAACACTCCCTCATGATATTTTAGAGTGTTTTGTATTCATTTTATACATTAACAGGACAATTGGGAGGCGTGGGGCTAAATCCAGTACTTGCGCTGGCGCATGTTCTTTCCTGTTCGCCTCGCCTCGTTCGCTCGCTCAAACACGGTGGTTGCGACATGAACGTTCCTGTCAAATTTCAGTTTCTTGCAAGTTCATTATTACCTTTTGTTTGCTCAGTCGTAATCCAGCTTTATTCCGAAGTGGTTCACTACAGTTGTAGTTTGCAGTGCTGTGTATTTGTGATGGCTCACAGAGCCAGAGGTTGCGTCAACTCTCCGGACAGTTTTTGTTTTATTTGTGGGGAATATACCGTGAAAAAGCGGCAGAGGAACATTTCTGCATTTATTAAAAAAGTATATTTCGCCTATTTCAGTTTGAAGTTAGGCGATCAAGACAAACTGTGGGCTCCTCACAAAGTGTGCAAGACATGTGAGGAAGATCTACGCTTATGGATGAAAGGTAAAAAACAAGCATTTCGTTTCGGAATACCTATGATGTGGCGTGAACAAAGAGACCACAGCAGTGACTACTATTTTTGCTCTTGCATTGTGAAGGGATACAACTTAAAAAATAAGAACGTAATAAGTTACCCCAACCTTCCCTCAGCAATTAGGCCTATGCCTCATAGCAACGAAGTACCTGTGCCTGAACCACCAAAATCTTTGGATCATATTTGTGTGGACGGTTCTGATCATTATGAGACTCATCAGATGGCTTTTCCCGATGAGTCCAGTACTTCCGAGTTTGAAACTGAACCAGATCCGAAACCTGAACTTTTCTCTCAAGCTGAATTGAATGATTTAGTCCGGGATTTAGGACTCCCAAAAGATGCTGCCCAACTGCTAGGTTCTCGGCTTAAACAGAAAAATCTATTGTCACCAGGAACAACTTTTTTTTGGTACCGCAACTGCGAGACACAATTTTTGAAGTATTTCAGCAAAGAGGAAGATTTGGTATTTTGCAACGATATATACGGAGTGATGGAAAAGTTTAAACTCAAGTATGATCCTGCTGAATGGCGGCTGTTCATTGATTCGTCAAAAGACAGCATAAAAGGTGTTCTTCTTCATAATGGCAACACATTCGCTTCAGTTCCTATTGCTCACTCTGTTATTCTCCAAGAAAAATACGAGAATTTGGCCCTGATTCTTCAGAAGATTCGTTATGATGAGCATAAGTGGATGATTTGTGGAGACTTTAAAATTCTATCCATGCTATTAGGGCAGCAATCCGGTTTCACCAAATATCCCTGCTTCCTTTGCTTGTGGGATAGCCGGGCCCGCGACCTACACTGGGGGAAAAAAGACTGGCCAATTCGGGAGTATTTGAGACCCGGTGAGAAAAATGTTCTTCATGAGAGCTTGGTACCTCGTGATAAAATTCTATTACCACCTCTCCACATTAAGTCGGGTCTCATTAAGCAATTCATCAAGTCCCTTCCAAAAGATGGTGAGTGCTTTCGGTACCTTTGCTCAAAGTTCCCCGACTTTCTGAAGCAAAGCTAAAGGAAGGAGTGTTTGTTGGCCCTGATATAAGGAAACTCATTTCAGATGGAGCATTCGCTGAAACGATGTCTGAGAAGGAAAAAGAAGCCTGGGATTCCTTCAAGGATGTTGTTCTCAAATTCTTGGGGAACAGGCGGGATGAGAACTATAAGGATATTGTTGCCAGGATGCTCAATGCCTTCAAAGAACAAGGCTGTAACATGAGCCTGAAAGTCCATTTCTTGCACTCCCATGTGAACTACTTTCCCGAAAACGTGGGGGCGTACAGTGAAGAACAAGGTGAAAGGTTTCACCAGGACATCAAGGACGCAGAGAGAAGGTACCAAGGAAGATGGAACACCACTATGATGGCTGATTTCTGCTGGTTGCTGCTGCGGGAAACCCCAGATGAAAAATACGCCAAGCAGTGCACCAAGAGAAGCATTCGGGGAAGAAGAAACGGGCCCACCAGGAGATTGATTGACCCAAGAATGACTTTAAAATCTAAAATGTGTTGACAAATATCGTGTTTTTACTAAACTTTGAAATAAAAATTTGCTAGTTATTACCACAGTGTCGGATCTCATTTATTAGAATTTTATTTTCACACCATCGGGTGTTTGTCTTCATGTATTGCAATGGTGCGGTTTGCGTTTTCTATTCTTACATACATACCTGTACAACATTTTTTGCACATTTCTTTGCTTTGCTTTGTGTCTAACCTCGCTCTTATATGCTCAATGTTTGTGCACATGTATGTGGCTGTTTTAAGTGCAGACAATTTTGCTACCATCACAGTGTGTTTTGTTGACATTACTCTATTCTTATGTGCTGCCTTGTTACAATTTTCTTTATTCTTATTTGAATAACTACTAAACAATTAGTATAAAGAATTCATCCAAGCAACTTTTATCTCGATCGCACTCAATCTGAAACGTTCACCTCAAACTGCTAACCCAATGTAGCAAAAAATCTGTACGTGATGGAGCAAATTGGTTACCAGATTTGGATTCAGCGCACCAAAAAACGTAAAAATCAATCGAAACATTAGAGGCAGTTTAAAAAAAATTTTTTTTAGTGTACCTGTGTTATTTAAGTTATGTTATATAATAGAGTCGTAGAGTAGTCATGCTGATTGTGAGTGTTCCTAATGGTGAGTTTTCTTTTGTGAATTTCTTTTGTTTAGGGGTGTACCCACCACTCCATGTGGGCCACCCCTATTTGTTCAGATACAAGAGACAGTTATGTTTATTTTGATTTTATCCTGTTTCTATAAAGGGATCCACTGTGTCTGTTCCATACCATTTTGAATTCTGACACTGTATTTGCCCCCATCACTTCCATCGGGAGGGCATTCCAAGCATCCACCACCCTTTCAGTTAAAAAGTATATCTCCAGGAACAAGCAGGAATGTAGTCTTCACATATGGGTATCGTTGGTACCGATGGAGCCTGCGCAGGAATGCTCCCCAGTGTCCAATAGGAAAGCTTTGGGGAGCATCCCACAGCGCCTGCGTACTGCCTTCCCACCTTTCCAACTGTCCCTCTCCAGTTCTTCGTTTTCCGCGGAGCCAACAGGTCACATACCCTGTCACCGCAGAAAACTTTTGTCTTTAATCTTTGTTTTTGTGGTCGCATCTGCCTTCCTTCGACGTCATACCGGTACCGCCGATTCTTTCTTCTTTCTTTTAAAAAAACCCCCAAAAGCATTAGAATTTCTGAGGTGTTTTACTTTTGAAACTTTTTTCCTTGGTGCTAGGCACCATTTTGGGCACTAGGCCCAGTATTTTCCTTAAAAATGGAAAAACCTACTTCAGGTTTTAAGAAATGTTCTAAATGTGGCGGTTCTATTTCCGTCACCAACACCCATGATTGGTTCTCAAATGTTTAGGTCCTGACCACTCTATTTCAGAGTGTGTTGCCTGTGGGATGATGTCGAAAAGGGGCCGGCAAAACCGAGCTGCTAAACTTAGCACCCTTTTCCTCAGATGTGGTGTCTGTTGCATCGACATCCTCCAGGGCCTCATCTTCCTCCCATGGATCTCAGGTAACTAAACATAAATCTAGCCGATCCTCAAAGGGTAGATCTCCTAAGTATCGAGATGCCCCTGGCATTGCCCTTGAGGAATTTTCACCGGCAAAACTGCCCCGGCGGGAGGCTTCGGCTTCCAAAGCACTAACAGGGCTCCAAGATGTTCTCGAGGCCTCAACCTCGGCAGAACTACTGGCGCCATGCTCTGGGGTTCCGGCCGCTTCTACCGGTACCGACACCCGAGCATCGGCAGCATCAATAGACCAGAGATTCCTTGCTATCGAACGCAGTCTAGCGGCTCTTCTCACGACTTTGGTACCGTTGAAACTGCTTCAGACACCTCAACTGATACCGGTACCGACACTGGTACCAGAACCGTTACCGACTGCATTAGCATCGGCGGGTATGCAACCCATACTGAGTCATGTGTATGTCTCCGGCATAGATAGATCGGTAGCAGAACAACCCGATACCGACTTCGATCGATACCGGTACCGTGCTTTGCACGATCACCAGGATCAGAGGTATTTTGAATTCTCTGAGTCTGAAGACTTTGCCGATACAAGAGTACTTCTCCCCGAGGATTCCTCTTCTCCTCAGCGCAGAATGTCTCCGCCAGAGGATATGTCCTTTCAGGACTTTATCCGTGATGTGGCCCGAGGCCTTTCCATCACAGTAGCTCCTGAAAAGAGCCTAGGGCAAAGGAGATGGAAATTTTCCAATACCCTAAGGCTCCCAAAGAGGCAGCTACTCTACCTATTCATGAGATCTTACATGATCTTATGCTAAGGATGTGGGAAACACCTTTAACCACATCTCCTCATTCTTGAAGACTCGCTACCACCTTGTCCTGGCTTTCAAAAAACTCAATTATCACACCGTTCAATGGTGGTGAAATCAGCCATGAGAAGGATGAAAAGTGCAAAGAGACACGCATCCAATCCTCCAGGTCGTGAATGTAGGACTCTCAATGCCTTTGGGCATCGATGCTTCCATGCTCTCAGCTAGGATCAGTTCCTATATCTTGTATATGGGAATGTTCCTTAAAGAGCTCACAGGAGACTTGGAGCTTATGAGCCCCCTCCTTCCTGATGACAAAAGGCAAGACTATCTTACTCTAGTCAAACATGCTCAGGATGTTACCAAGTTTGTAAATCGTGCAGCCTTTGACTGTTTTGAGTGCATAAGCAGAACCTTGGCTATTGCCATTGGTGCAAGTCAGATAGCCTGGCTTCAGGGAGCTGACTTGGAAATTTGTGTACAGGATAAATTAGGAAACATTCCTTGCACAGGAGAAAATCTCTTTGGCATTGGCAGGAGAAGGCTAATGAGATAGATGCTGACAATAACACCTTGGACAGATTGTTCAAATCTACAGCCGATCCTGCAAGGAAAAAAATCCTCTAAGAAACCATTTTTCAATAAGAAAAAAGTTTTATCCTTCCTATACCCAACAGGGACACTGTCCAGGTCAGACTGCCCAAAAGGGACAACAGCAACAACCTAGGCAACAAAAGAAGCCAAAAGCTGCAAAACCTCAGCCACCTCAGCAGGCTCAGCCTCTTGAGGGGCTTTGATTCCTCCCTAGAGAACTTTGCCTCCCTGCCTCAGAACGGGCCATCCCAGGCAGGTTATATGTCATTTTGCTCACAGATGGTACCAAATAACAGCAGAAAATTGGACTCTGTCCATTGTACGAGAGGGGTACAAGCTTCATTTTCACAGCATGCCCCCTCCTACAATTGTAAGACAGTTCAATTCTCAGACCTCTCTCAACAGTCTCTTAGGTCAAGAAGTCATAATGCTCCTTGCTCAAGGAGCAATAGAGGAAGTACCCATTCCCCATCAGGGTACAGGGTTCTACTCCCCTTATTTCCTTATTCCAGAGAAAACAGGGGGACACAGACCCATTTTAGACCTCAGAGAATTGAACAAATATTTGTTCCGAGAGAAGTTCAAAATGGTCTCTCTAGGAACTCTGCTGCCATACCTTCAAAGTCAGGATTGGCTTTGTTCTCTAGATCTCAAGGATGTGTATACTCATATTCTCATCCATCCAAATCACAGGAGATTCCTCCAATTCCTGTTTCAAGGAAAGCACTACCAATACAAGGTTCTTCCCTTTGGCCTGGCTTCTGCGCCAAGAGTGTTCACAAAATGTATGGCTGTGGTAGCAGCATTTCTCTGCACTCTGGGAATATTTGTCTTCCCTTACTTAGACGACTGGCTCATTCGAACCCCTACAGTGCCAGAAGCCAGCTCTGCTCTGTTTCGCACAATGCGAATCCTTCAGTATTTGGGACTGGTCATAAACCTTCCAAAATCCAATCTTGCTCCCACTCAGTCCCTAGAGTTCATAGGAGTTCATCTGGATACCAGACAGACAAGGGCTTTCCTTCCGCAGCCCCGCATAGTACAATTAGCTTCCCAAGCAGTGCTCAAACCTTGTCTCACTGCTCGGGAAATGCTACAATTGCTAGACCACATGGCATCCACCGTGCATGTGGTTCCTTATGCTCGCCTCTATATGCGAGCAGCCCAGTGGACTTTATCCACTGACACAGGCCTCAGGCTGCCTGTCGGACAAAATAACAAACTCAAATCGTCTTATTTCGTCCCTCCAATGGTGGTAATCACCCAGAAACCTTCTGGTGGGGTCTCCTTTTCAGCAACCCCTATCCCAAGCCACCCAAACAACAGATGCATCACAGGTGGGATGGGGAGCCCACCTGCACGATCTCTCTACCCAGGGTACCTGGACTCCACAGGGGGCCTGTCTTCACATCAACCTCCTGGAGCTCAGAGCAATCTTCTTTGCTCTTCGAGTATTTCACGCCCAGCTCAGCTACAAGACAGTCCTAGTTCAAACGGACAATCAGGTAGCTATGTTCTATGTGAACAAGCAGGGCGGAACAGGCTCTCTGTCGCTATGCAACGAAGCTTTGCGACTATGGGCCCTCGCAAGAGAGCATCAGATTCATCTCCTTGCGGTGTATCTTCTAGGCATCTAAAACTCTTGGGCAGACAAACTCAGTCGAGTTCGGCTTCCACACGAATGGTCTCTCCACCCAGACCAGGTTGCCCAAATATTTCAGATTTGGGGAACCACGGACATAGACCTCTTTGCAAGTCCACTGAATGCCAAACTTCCCCGGTTCTGTTCCAGAATTCTGGCTCCATGTTGTCTGGCAAGGGACGCCTTCCACCTCCACTGGGGTCAGGACTTCCTATATGCCTTCCCACCCATTCCCCTCATCCCCAAAACCCTATTCAAGCTTCAGAGAGAAAGAGGTCATATGATCCTCATAGCTCCACATTGGCCATGGCAAATGTGGTACCCTCTGCTCCTACATCTCTCTCAAGCTCTGCCTCTGGAGTTGGGATCTGCTCCAGATCTTCTCTCCCAAGAGGACGGGATGCTCTGGCATCCAAAACCCCAGTCTCTGCATCTCAGGGCCTGGTTGCTGAAAGTCTAGAACTTCAGGATCTTAACCTTCCTCAACAGGTAAAGGATATCCTTCATGTTTTTAGGAAACCCTCCATAAGACGCTTATATGCTTTTAAGTGGAAAAGGTTTACCATATAGTGCTCGCAGAAGGGTCTTAACCCTCTTGCGATACCTCTGGAATCGATACTGGAGTATCTCCTTCATTTGTCAAATGTGGGTCTCAAGACAAATTCAGTAAGAGTCCATCTTAGTGCTGTTGCAGCTTCTTACAAGCCTCTAAGTGGACAACCTATTTCCTTTCATCCTCTCATAGCGAGATTTATGAGTGGCCTTCTTTTAACAAAGCCTCCCATTAAGCCACCACCGGTGGCATGGGACTAAAATCTGGTGCTCGGGCAGCTCCTGAAACTGCCCTTTGAACCATTAGCCACTACATCTTTGAAATTCCTTTCTTGGAAAGGCATCTTCCTCATTGCGATCACATCAGCACGTTGCATCAGTGAACTGCAAGCGTTAGTGGCTGATCCTCCTTATACAAGGTTCCACCATAATAAGGTAGTTGTTAGGACTCATCCACACTTCATGCCAAAGGTGGTTTCGCCTTTCCATTTAAACCAAGCGGTTTACCTTCCTGTATTCTTTCCGATGCCTCATGCCTCCAGTGCAGAAAGGAACCTTCATACTTTGGATTGTATAAGAGCTTTGGCCTTTTACTTACAAAGGACACAGTAACATAGAAAGTCCTCTCAACTTTTTGTTGCTTTCGATCCTAGTCATTTGGGACTTCCAGTCTCCAAGAGAACACTGTCCAACTGGATTGCACAGTATATTTCTTTTGCCTATAAGAGTAAAAACCTTCCATTGGAAGGTCATGTCACAGCTCACAATGTGAGGGCCATGGCAGCCTCTATGGCTCATCTTCACTCTGTGTCTATCGACGACATCTGTCGAGCAGTTGCTTGGGCTTCGGTACATACCTTCACAGCCCACCACTGCTTAGACAAGGACTCCCACTGGGATGCCTTGTTTGGCCAGGCTGTTCTTCAACACCTTTTTCAGACTTAATTAACTCCTACCCACCGTCCCTGGTAGGATGCCAGAGATCCATTGGGGGGGGGGGGGAAGTATGGCCCTTTCACAAGGCCTAACAACTTCCTGGGGCCATCTCCCTGGCATCTGCAGCTAGGGAGTCCCCATATGTGAAGACTACATTCCTGCTTGTTCCTGGAGATAGCGCAGTTACTCACCTGTAACAGGTGATCTCCGGTAACAGCAGGAATTTAGTCTTCACAACCCACCCACCTCCCCTAGGAGTTGTATCTCTCTCTCTCTCTCTTTTGTCTCAGCTATAAACTCAACTGGAGAGGGACAGTTGGAAAGGCGGGAAGGCAGCACACAGGCGCTGTGGGATGCTCCCAAAAGCTTTCCTATTGGACGCTGGGGAGCGTTCCCACGCAGGCTCCGTCGGTACCGACAATACCCATATGTGAAGACTAAATTCTTGCTGTTCCCGGAGATCACCTGTTACAGTTGAGTAACTACGCTTTCCTGACATTGCCTTTCAGTTTACCCCCTTGCAACATCATGTTATGCCCTCTAGTTTTACAGCTTCCCCATCTCTGGAAGAGGTTGGTTTGTCCATTAATACTCTTAAGTATTTAAAGGTCTGAATCATATATCCCCTGTCCCTCCTCTCCTCCAGAGTGTACATATTTAGGTCTTCAAGTCTCTTCTCATAAGTCTCTGATGCAGGCTCCAAATCATTTTGGTCGCCTTCCTCTGAACCGCTTCCAGCCTTTTTATATCCTTTACGAGATACGGTCTCCAAAACTGAACACAATATTCCAAGTGAGGCCTCACCAGCGACTTGTACAGTGGCATTAGTACATCTTCCTTTCTGCTGGTAATTCCTCTCTGTATGCAACTCAGCATCCTTCTGGCTTTTGCCACCGCCTTGTCACACTGTTTCTCCATGGACTAGCAGGATTGTGTCAGCCACACCTGGTGACATCCTCCAGGCGGCGCCATAGGTACGGAAGTGCTCTCTAGAGCTCAGAAAGATGAACCTTTCTGAACATGCCCAGGTAGCCCACCTCACCGGTCTGCCCCTAGCCCGGCCAGTCTTCTTCCTTCCGCCTTGCCAGCAAGATGGATCCTGCTCTCCTCTACTAGCAATTTAATCAATTCAACAGATCTACTATGCCTAAACCCGGTTTCAAGAAATGCCCACACTGCAGGAGAAAAATGAGCAACTCTGACACCCACGACATCTGCCTGCGCTGCTTGGGGCCGGATCACAATGTCAAGGACTGTTCTCACTGCGGCAGGATGTCCCCGTGGGCCCGAAAATTAAGAGAGCATGCATTGAAAGAGTACCTGACCTCCCATGTAGGTAATAGTGCTGCTCCATCGACCTCCACGCAGGCTGCTGCTCTGGCTCAGGATGTGCCTGCCAGGGCCTCCATCCCTAGCCATACAGATGAAACTGCCTATTCCGCACCTCCGGCGACCTCTGCAGTAGCGTCTCAATCTTCCGCCGACATCTCCGACCCTCCCCGAGGCTCATCTGAGCTCGGGGCTGCCTTCACCCGGCCCGCGGTCTCTGCTCTTCATGACCATGCGGTTAACAGCAATGGTGCCCGCCACCAATCCTCCAGCTCTGCTCTGCAGTCCTCCAGCTCCGCCCACTTCCGGGGCGGGACGCTCTTCAGTGGACAGCGCCATAGCAGCCCGGGCAGCTTCCCTTGGCGCCATCCCAATGATCACCGGACTCCACCTCCCGTCTCTCAGCCCCGACGAGCATGCTCGGCGCGGGTGGCTGGACGGATCCTTGGCGCTATGCGCAGAAGCAGCCATAATTGGGGAGACAGCAGGAGCAAACGAAGAAAGCGCAGCTGTGAGGGGGCAGAGGCAGAAAGCGCCGAAGCACACCCAGCAGCAGCGCATCGAGCCACCGATCACTGAGGAGCAGAGGACACGGCTCTAGACACCATCGCAGCAATAGAAGCTGCGGAGGTAAACATCACCGATCTGGCTCCTCCAGCTCTGACAGGTACAGCAGAACCAGGTCCGGCAGCCACACCACCGACTCCAACAACTCCTCTGCCATTCTGAAGCTCTTCACGCAGCTGGTACAGCAAAACACAGCTCCCTCAGCTCCACCACCTCCTGCTATCACCACAACTGGACGCACTCAGCCGTCCGCACCTGAGCCGCAGTCCCCGGATCACACCCAGTCCTCCACGCGGACCCAAAGATCCCCGGACAGTCCGACCCCGGACAGCACCGCAGAAGAGCACGACATTGAAGCAGTCATTGTCGGCTCTGCGTCCAACGAGCTTACTGCCTCTGAGAACAGACACTCCCCGGAACTGGAAGGCCCACCGCCCCCTCCGGAGGACCTTACGTACCCCAAGTTCCTGCAGAAGGTAGCCTCCACTTTGGCATTGAAGGCATCCGATGACACGGGGGGTGTCTGTGCCAGAGGTCCTGAAGTACCTCGCAACTCCTAAAGCCTCGTTCGCTCTACCGATACATCAAACACTACGGGACCACTTCTTGAGACTGTGGCAGACCCCAGCTTCTGGCCAACCATTCCCCAGGAGCCTTGAATCTAAATACCAAGTACAACCTATACCAAGGTTCTCAAAACCCCAGCTGCCGCACCAATCCATCGTGGTGTCCTCAGCGCTCAAGCGGATTAAATCCTCGCACACTCACGCCAAAAATCCATCGGGTCGCGACCATGCTCAGCGCAAAGATTGTGGCACACCAGTTTCAACACGTCCTCTTCCAGGATGCCTGCATGTCAAACATCAAAAACGCCATCACCTCCCTCCCTAAGGAGTCCCAGGCGTTGATATCCAGCACACTCACAGATATGTCCGAGTGCAAAAACATCTGGCGAGCACAGCATTTGACACCTTCGACACGGTGAGAACCACTGGCACAGCAATCTCTGCTAGGTGGTGGGCATGGCTAAAAGCGTCCAGCCTGCGTGATGACACGCATGACAGGATTGCAGACACACCCTATACGGGTGAGTTGCTCTTTGGAGAAAAAGTCACAGACACCGTAAACGACATGAAAGAGCACTGCACTATACTCCAAACCTTGGCAGAGGACGGTTTTGAATGCCACGGCAGCACCCGGAAACATGTTGAAAATTTTAAGCCTTACTACACCTCCAACAGAGATACCCTTCCATTCTGGAAGTGGCAGAGTCTCAGGTACAAGAGCAACTCCTACCCCAGACTCTCTCACCAACGCCACTTGCAGAGGGACTGTAAGCAAAAGAAGAACAACATTGCTCCCGCAAACAAGAGTGGCCCCTCCTTTTGACGGCAAGTTGCAGGCACCCACTCGGATCGGGGGGTGCCTGACATGCTTTCTACACCAATGGAGGCAAATCTCCTCTGATTCCTGGGTCCTGCAGATCATCCGAGAAGGATGCCACATACGCTTCTCTGTACCACCCTGCCAGCGCAACCAACCAGTCAGCGACACCCCCCTCACCTGCAACGCGCCATGACAACAGAACTGCTGCACCTGCTGTCCTCCCATGCGATAGAGGAGGTACCACTGACCGAGAAAAACTCTGGATTCTACTCCAAATACTTCCTCATTCCCAAGAGGTCTGGCGGAGTACGCTCATCTTAGATCTGCACAGGCTGAACAAATTCATCATCAAGGAAAAGTTCTGGATGTACTCCCTCAACTTCATCCTCCCTCTGATTCAGGCCGGCGACTGGATGGCGTCCCTGGATTTACAGGAAACCTACACACACATTTGTATCCACAAGACGCACAGGAAGTACCTCCGCTTCCAAGTGCTGGGGCAGCACTACCAATACAGTGTCCTTCCCTTCGGCCTGTCGTCAGCTCCACGGGTCTTCACAAAGTGTGTGGCCATTGCAGCAGCGCACCTCTGCAAGCAAAACATCTCAGTCTTTCCCTACCTGGACGACTGGCTCATCACAGCTCCCTCGGCTCTGGAGCTGCAGGAGTCCCTGCGGAGGACCACAACCCTGATTTCCTCCTTGGGGTTCGTCATCAACTTTGACAAGTCACGTCTTACACCTTCCCAGAGGCTGGAGTTCATAGGAGCAGTGATCGACACCCGGGTTTTGAAAGCCTACCTCCCAGACCGCAGACTGACTGCCATCACCTCCCTGGCATCCAACACAGCCGCAGTGGGGAGTTCCTTGGCCCGGTCCTTGCTACGCCTGCTGGGCCACATGTCAGCTACAACATCAGTCCTTCCCATGGTGCGCTTAAAGATGCGCGCACTCCAGTGGCACTTGTGCACCCACAGGAACCAACATGCCCAACCCTCTCCCCCTGCGTCCCAATGACTCCTCAAGTCAGAACACAACTGCGCTGGTGGACAGTACCGACGAACCTCTTGGGGGCAAGGACATCCATACGCATGAACACCAGGTGTTTCTCACCACGGACGCATCCAACACCGGTTGGGGCGCTCACCTCCAACTCGGCACCCAAGGGACATGGTCTCCTCGGGAGAGACAGCTGCACATCAACCTCCTCGAGCTGCAGGTAATCAAATACGCTCTTGGGGCGTTCCTACCACACCTGCGGGGCAAGTCAGTCCTCATCCAGATGGACAACCAGGTGGCCATGTTTTACATCAACAAGCAAGGAGGAACAGGGTCTTGCTCCCTTTGCAAAGACGCGCTGATGATATGGTCACTGTCCTTGCGAAACAAGTGCTGGTTACGTGCCTCCTATCTCCCGGGAGATCTGAACACCCTGGCAGACAAATTAAGCAGACAATTACAAGCGCACGAATGGACTCTCCTCCCGGAGGTTTCCGACAACCTCTTCCGGCGCTGGGGGACCCCAAGCATCGACCTTTTTGCCACAGAACAGAATGCCAAGTGCCCCCTGTTCTGCTCAAGGCACCTATCAGCCCGAAGTTTGGCAGCGGATGCATTTGACGTGTACTGGGGGGAGTGGTCTCTGGTGTATGCCTTCCCGCCAACCCCCCCTCATTCCAGCATCCTCATTCAGTGAATCGTGTGGGACAAGGCTCATGCCATCCTGGTGGTCCCCCACTGGCCATGCCAGATGTGATTTGCCCTCTTGCTACGCCTGGCACACGGAGCCCCGAAACGCCTGCCCTTCAGACCAGACTTGCTAACGCAGAATGAGGGGAGCACGAGGCATCCCAACCTCAAAGCCCTCGCGCTCACTGCCTTGAGGTTGAACGGTTGACCCTCTCTGCACTCCAACTTCCCACAGAGTTGCAGGATGTGGTCGTGGCGGCCAGACTACCCTCCACCAGAAAGTCCTATGGCCTCAAATGGAAGAGGTTCAGCATTTGGTGCGCGACACGCAGCTTAGACCCAACCACATGTCCATTCACCAACGTCCTACAGTACCTCAGCTCTCTATCCAATCTTGGCCTTAAGACCCAGTCCATCCGCATCCACCTCTCCGTGATAGCTGCCTTTCATGCACCGATGGACGGAGCAAACTCCATTGCGGCACTGCCTTTGACCACCTGCTTCATGAAAGGACCGACAAACCTAAGACCCCCGGTCAGACTACCAGTACCTCCCTGGGACCTAAACACTGTCCTCCAGTGCTTAATGCAGGAACCCTTCGAGCCACTCCAGTCTGCTGACATGAAGTACGCATCCTGGAAAACGCTATTCCTGATAACCATTACATCCGCCAGGAGGATTACTGTTCCGCCACCTTCAGATCCTCAGAAACAATCACTCCGAGGTCCTTCTCCTGGTCCATGCACACCAATCTCTTGCCCCCTATTGCATACAATTCCCTTGGATTTCTGCTTCCCAAGTGCATGACACTGCACTTCTTCACATTAAATCTTATCTGCCAAGCATTAGACCAGTCTTCCAGCTTTTGTAGATCTTTCCTTATGTTTTCCACTCTCTCAGGGGAGTCCACTCGGTTGCAAATTTTGGTGTCATCTGCAAAAAGACAGATTTTTCCATTCAGCCCTTCGGCAATATTACTCACAAATATATTGAACAGTACCGGTCCCAGGACCAAACCCTGGGGCCCACCGCTAATCATCTTCCTTTCATCCAAGTGAGTTCCATTTACCATGCACTTGGGAAGCAGAAATCCAAAGGAATTGTATGCGATAGGGGTATTCAGCTCCGTATGTAGGATAACTGAATGAGAGTAGTAGTCCAACAGCAAAAGGATATCTGCACTTTTACTATGTTGTAGAGATCCATATTGATAAAATAAATGACACATTTCCTGCTAGTTTTTCCATCGTTGTGTGCTTCAGTTCTGCACCTTTTGTTGTATGGCAGTATTATAATTTTGCAGAGAGTTGGACTTACAATATCAAACACTTCGCTCATTAAAAGTGCCAGTAATCCTGAGCATTATTTTTAGAAATCCACAGGACTGTTTAGCTTAGCAGCTGTAGCAGTCATTAAGCGGAAGTACATGAGAAAGGAGAGGCAGATTAATTGGTTTATTGGATACCCTAAGGTTTAGGAGCACATTGAAAGATTCGTGTTACTGGGCATTATTCACATATTTCTTTACAACTGTCCTACTAATGACCTTTGTCCAATGCTTATTTGAATAATAATTTAGCATTGCCAGTCCCTGAATCGTATTGTATAAAGAGTGTGGGTTTCTCTTAATAGCTCAAATGCTGGCAAGGTGGAGTATTGCTGGGACTTATTTGGACGTTTATCAAGATAAACTGAGAAATTGTCCACATAGGCAGTGCCCAGTAAGTTTGTTCTGACGTGCCTATAACAGATTCTTTGACTTGGTTCCAATTTACAGAAACTGAAACGAATGCAGATGATTGTGGCTACTAAGTAGGCTTGATATGAGCTGCCAAACCCCCAGTTCACTGGTAATCCTCAGCAAATCTTAAGAGCACACTCTGGTGTTAGGATACAGGGAAGAGGGTCCAGTCGTTACGCTAGTAAAGTTTTTGTTACTGCTGTCTACACAGCTGTGACTTAAGCAGCTGTGGGAGGGATGAGTTTCATGAGCACCATAGCTGTGGTTACAAATTTAATTTTGAAAGTGATACGAGCACAACTGCTGATGTCTTTAGATGTCTTGATTTATTACCGGTTAACTCTGTCATTGCCAGTTACCACTTCCAAATTCATTTGGGTATGTGAAAAATGCATGTAACAGAAACATGATATATGTATATTGTGAGGCCAGAAATAAAAATGATTGTTAATTTTAGTTTCCTGGATTCCAGAGGGTAGATGATTTGTTGGACATTCCTTTTCTTTACACATTTTGCTAAACAATGCTTTTGCTTTAATTGGGAGTAAGGGACTGTCCCTCCTGTTGCTTGAGGTACATATATCAGATTCTTTGATATTTTTACTTCTCTGTATATTTGAACCACTACTGCGACTTCTAGACATGGCATAGTTGACAGTAGAGTAAGTATTATAACACCATCAGTGTTAGTACAGTAAACTAAATTTATTTAATGTGATTGACTATACTGCCATTCGAATTGTATATCATGAAAACTAATTAAAATTTTATATTTTCAGGATAAAGTGGCCAATATTTGGTGCAGCTTAAGTGTCCTCTTAAAAATAAAGAACGTTCTTTCACCTCACACCCAGCTTTTGCTAAGGTAAGAAAGGAACTTCTCAGTAGCTCTTTACCTTTTGGTTTTGTGTTTCCTTGTAAGAACATGTTTGCAGTACAGTGTAGGTGACCCCCTCTTGTGGGGTGTTGTGAAGCCGGCACATATTTGTGAAACAGGAGATGAGGGGAGGAAAAAAATTCAGTTTGGCACGTTTACTAAAGGGCATGCGTTTGAGCTACAAAATTAGCATGGAAGCCTGCGCTGACCTTTGGGGGTGGGTGTGCCTGTCCCTCTGCTGTTAGCACGTTGGTAACACAATGCACTGCACCGCATTAACCAGCATGCGGGTGCATGCACTTCCACCCTTTGATTTGGCATTAAGCGCACCTACGTTAATGGCACCGGCATATTTCTATAACACTTCCATTAACTGTGGTGCACCGCCTGTGCCCACATTACACCCCTAACCCACCCAGTTTAGTTTAGTTTAGTTGCATTTGATATACCGCCCTTCAAGACTTCAGGGCGGTTTACAATCAAAATAATAATCAAAAGTTGCGGCCAAAGGCCTGAGGAAAAAGGAGAAGAACTACAATATAGACAGTAAAGAGAAAATAGCAAAGAAACATAAAAACAAGACATAGAGAGGAGGTTGTAGACAAACAGAAATAAACCAGGTCAATTTGGAGTTGCTGTGAGATTGTATGCTATGGTGAAGAGAGTCCTCCCAGTCATGCACTAGCTGGTTAGCATGGGATTTTTACCCCGGGGCCCCATCCTTGCGGCACATTTAACACACAGCAAACCCTATGCTTTAGTAAACATGCCCTTTTGTATTTTATGCTTAAATCGGTTATTCCCAAACCTCTCCTGGAGTTTTCCGGATATCCACAATGAAAATGCATGAGAGAAGTTTGCATGTAGTGGAGGCAGTGCATATGCTCATTTGTTGTACTGGAAAATTAATTCTAGGTCTCCTGAAAACCTGACTGGCTGGAGATCCCCCATGACAGATTTGGGAATCGCTGGTCTAAAGTGTCTCTCTTCATTAATTGGAGGGTCCTTTTCCATCCTAAGAACTCTTAATAGGTTACAGACTAACAATTACAGTGACATGATAGCTAATATTGTGCAGCATTTTAGTTTGCTTTGAAAGGTGGGTCTTTATAATAACACACTTTGGTGTATAAGGGAGATTGCTATGTGGAATGCTTGACGTGTATATGGATACTGATGTGAAAGAAAACCCAGGCAGAATGGAACTCTATTCCAGTCTTTGAGAGTTGCAAATGGATTGGGATTTTAGGCTGTCCCTAATGAATGTGCATCTGATAGATTTGCTTACAGTGGAGGGCAGTGTGCATGCCACATCTCTCATTCATAGTCATTGGGGTATCTCAATACCCCTGCTACTACTACTAGCACTACTAGTGATATTTGTATAGCACTGCAAGGCACACACGGCGCTGTATAGACGCATGTAAAAGACGGTCCCTGTTCATCAGAGCTTACAATCATATCAAGACAGACATCGCAACAGCTGAGGACAAGGATGTATCTAGGGGAATGATAACGAAACACATAGGTGACTAAGCGGATCAGGATCCAAAAGCAGCCTTGAAGAGGTGAGTTTTCAGCCAGGATTTGAAAAGGGCCAAAAACGAAGCATAGACTCGGGAGGTTTGTTCGAGGCATAAGGAACAGCAAGGTGAAAGGATTGAAGTATGGGGTTAGCAGTAGAAGAGAAGGGCACAGATAGACGGGATTTGCCAGAATAGCAGAGTTCCCGAGGAGGGGTGTAGGGAGAGATGAGAGAGGAAAGGTAGTGAGGGAGCAGCAGAATGAGTGCACTTATAGGTCAGTAGGAAAAGTTTGAACTGGATACGGAAACGGATAGGGAGCCAATGAAGCGATTTGAGAAGAGGGGTTATATGAGCATATCGAAGTTGGCGGAAGATCTGCGATGCAGCAGAATTTTGACTTGTTTGTAGCTTTCAAGAACCATGGTGAATACTGTTGGCCTAGGATAATATTGAGAGCCAGACATGATGGATCTGTAGTAGGAGCTAGGTAAGAACAGGTTAGGCTAAAGGCCTTGTAGAAAGAATTGCCCAGTTTCTTATTTGGGAGGGGGAGGAGTATGTTTTGTTTTTTTGTTTTTTCATGTTTGTGTGCTGCCTTTCCCCAGAGTGCTACAAAGCGGTAACCAGTAGTTACAAATGGATGATAGAACCTAACTTAAAACCCCCCACAAAGCATAGTATAAAACCTAAATAAAAGCCAGATGAAGACCGAGGCCTAGTGATTGGGTCTGGTCAGACACAGGAAGGATGGGTGGGTGCTTGTACCTCCTCATTCTCCTTGGTCGTGAAGGTTTATATCCAATTCCAGAACCAGCAGTGTTCTCTTAAGCTTATTTTTAATAAATGTTTACAGACTGATATGTTTTCAGAAATAAAAAGATTAATTTTCCTTTTTTTTTTTTTTAGCTTTGCTTTCACAGTTCTGGCTCTGCTTCCAGCATGCATAAAACTAACTCTGCAGCCAACACTCAGAGGATTTAAATTTGCCCTGGTTAGTTTTGTCATTATATATTTATGTCTAATCTAGTATTCATTGGCATGCAGTTGCTTTCTTGTTCAACCATAATATACACAATAGCACTTTTGTGTGCTTTGTAATGTGAAATATAATTTTGTGTATGCTATAGAATCAGTGATTAAAGTAATTGAGTTAAACATTTTTAATCTTGAATCTCCTCCAGGAAGCTTAAACAGTTTGTTGATTTATACTTGAGATTTCCTATTTATTTGTTTACCACTTCATTAATTCTTTAGTAGTTCTACAAAATGATTATATCTTTGCAATGACTGGGGATACCTTAGGTTTTTCAAGCCCTGTTTAGTTAGGAATTTCTCCCTCTTTATCCAAAGGTCTCAGCAAATAAGATCTGAGGAAAAAGAAGTTCATCATCTCTTTGTTGTTGCAGTTTTCACAGTTTCAAATCTGAGCTTTTTATTTTTTTTAAATTTATTTAAAGGCTTTAACACAGATACAGAAAAATATCAGTACAATCTGCCCCTGGAGTACTTGCACGATAATTAAACACAAAATCATCAGTTAGGACAATTGCTATAACGCAGCCTTATATTTTTTGCCTTTTTTTAAAACCCCCCATTATAATCAAGATTCCCCTCTTCCCCCTGCCCCTCACTTCTCCCTTCTACAGATTCAGTAAGATAAGGGGCATCCCTCCATCATGATGGTATTAGGAAGGGAGAGGTGGTCAGCCTTTAAGTCAAGGAGTGGTCCTCATTATGTACCTCCATTAAGTTAGATATGGTGCAGGCTGTGAGCCATATTTTAACACAAAAGACTCCCAGACCTGTTCAAATTGGGACAGACGCATCCTCTCAACTGCTATCCCCCGTTCCATTGTGTATAGGTCCCACATCCGCTCCAGCCAGTGTGATTTTAAAGTACCGTGACTGTTAAAGGGGACATGAACTGAAAATGATAGCATTGTTATTTTATTTTTTTGTTATTTTTTAACAGAAAATGTTTTCTAGTTTTACTTACAAGATTAGTGATGAAATCCAGAACAAACCAATGAAGATCATCACAGTTTCAAAGAAAATTTGACTTCTGGTATCATCGAGCCGTTGTTCAGCCTACAGTGGTTAGTGGTTTCTTCAAAGGCTGGCCACTGTGGATAAAATATACCAGATATTCAGGAGCAGGATTCGGATGTGACTCCTGCTGAATAATCGCGTATCTGCAGTTTTTGCTGGCAGCTATCTAGATAGTGGCACTATGCAGCCGCTGACTAGATAGAAAGCTGCCCTAAATCTGTCTTAAGTTATGTGGATATGTATCTGAATAATAGGCTGAAAATCACCACTATCCGGATAATTGCCAGGTCTGCCCACACACTGCCATGACACTATCTGAATTCAGTGCTGCTGAATTCTGGCCTTACTGGGGTTTATCCAATTAGGAGGTCCTGCTAATTGGGTAAACCTTTTGGAATTTTGGACCTCATATTTAGAAACGAGAATTTATACATTTCAAACATACCAAAACAGACTGTTGCATACAGGGCCGGCCCAAGGGTTTCTGCCACTCTAGGCAGAAGCCCAGGCCATGCCACCACCCCTTCTGAGCCATGCTGCCACCCACTCCTGCCACTGATTCCATTGGGGGGGGGTGGCGGCAGCTCAGCTTGGCACGGCAGTGACCCATGGCAGGCCATGTACTTCAGAACACATGGCCTGCCACAGGTGCCGTGGTGTGCTGCCCGCAGGTCTGCCGCCCTAGCCCACATAGAGGACGGGCCTGCCCTGGTTGCAAAACATTTTAGATGGAGAATTTGTCTGTCTTTTAATTAAAATAATATTGCACAACAGTGGGCCAGCCTTGTTATAGCATGATTTATTTTGAATCCCATTCCCAGGCCTTTTAAGTTAGAAACTTCCTTCTGAGTGAAACCATTTCATTTTCTCTGTCAGAAATGCTCCTGGCTATTGCTTCCTCTGTTGTCTGGAGTGCTGTGTTTTCTACAGCCTGAGAGGTCAATGTGCAAAATAGCTAGATTCCCTGAGTTGAAACTTTGCATCCTGTGTAGCAAATAAAAGTCTGCATGGACTTTTAGGAGGATTATAAGGAGCATAGCCCTTGATTTGTCAAGATTCTGCAGCAAGAGTTTGCAAATTTTGTACCAATTATGTGGCACATTTTCATAAAGTTGAATTTTTCTTTATAAAAAAATTCCATTACTGGCATTTGTGTGCCCATTTATTTTATTGGGTCCCTTTGCTCTCCCTGTCTCTCATTCTCCCTTTGCCTTCTGCCCCTCACTCAGCTCTCATTCTTTCTCCATTTGTCTCATGCTTCCCCCCCATATCTCTCACTTGTACTCCCCTGGCTATCCCACACTCCCATACCCCAGTCATTTAGCAGCAGGGGGGGGGGGGGAGACTGTGCAATCCTGGCTGCTTTCAAGCACAGTGTGCTGTGCTTTGAGTTGTATTCTTCCTCACTGCTTCCAGCCTGCCATGTCTGTTTTTCAAACCTGTGGTTCAAAGTAAACAATGAGATAGGTATAACATGAAGTACTACTCCCATGCAGTACTTGGAATCAACTGGGGTCATGCTGAATGGAGAGAGATACGGTGGCAGGAAATAGGAAATTTTGTGGAAAGGGAAGGATTTTGTGGCCCTTCGCAGGAGGTTGGGAACCCTGATAAAGCGTAGTTACTCACCTGTAACAGGTGTTCTCCAGGAGCAGCAGGAATCAGTCCTCACATATGGGTGACATCGGCGCCGACGGAGCCCTCGCGGAGCAATTTTCCCCAGCTTTCAAAGAAAGCCTTTGGGAATTGCAGCGCGCATGCGCGGTCCCCTTCCCGCCCAAGGGTGCCATCTTAGCCAGTCAGATGACATAGCTAAAAGACAGCATAAAAATTTGCAAAAAAACTAAAGCAGATGATTGCAACTCCAAGGGGAGGAGGGAGGGTTGTGAGGACTGATTCCTGCTGCTCCTGGAGAACACCTGTTACAGGTGAGTAACTACGCTTTCTCCAGGACCAAGCAGGAAGTCAGTCCTCACATATGGGACTCCCAAGCTTAAGGCTACCGGAGACCCTAAGCACAAAAATGAGCTCCCTCTAGCTCAGCAGCACAGAAGGAAGGAATCTTCACTGAATTATTACCCACCGGTAGCCCCCATCCGGGATGGAGGGTAGGAGTTGCTCAAACCTCGAAGAGATTTCGGAGGACTGCCTGTCCGAAAGCACTGTCCCTGCGGGACTCCCTCTCGAGGCAGTAATGGACCGCAAAAGTCTGGCTCGAAGACCAAGTAGCGGCCCGGCAGATGTCTGCCAATGGAACAGAGCGGAGGTAAGCCACTGATGTAGCCTTCGCCCGAACACAATGAGCCGTGACCCGACTATCTAGCGAGAGTCCGGCTGCCCCATAAGCCCAAGCGATACAGTCAGCAACCCAGATGGACAGAGTACGCTTGGAGACAGGGAGCCCCAATTTATTGGGGTCAAAAGACACGAAAAGCTGAGCAGCTTTACGGTGCTCCCGCGTACGGTCAAGGTAGAAGTTCAACGCCCTTCTACAGTCCAGGGTATGCAGGACCATTTCAGCTCGGCTGGAGTGTGGCCTGGGAAAGAAGGTCGGAAGTACCACCTCCTGATTGATGTGAAAAGGGGAGACCACTTTTGGAAGAAATTTAGGGTGAGTCCGTAGGACTACCCTATTTTTGTAGAACCGAGTGTAAGGGGGATCAGACACGAGGGCCTGCAATTCACTTACGCGTCTAGCGGAAGTGAGGGCTATCAGGAATAAGTTTTTCCAAGAAAGAAAACGGAGAGAACAGGTAGCCATAGGTTCAAAAGGCGGACAGGTGATCCGCTGTAAAACCACATTCAGATCCCAGTCAGGTGCTGGCGGGCGCAGAGGTGGTTTAAGTAGAAGGAGACCTCGGAGAAACCTCGCCACGAGAGGGTCGCTGGAAAGAGGTCTGCCGTCCACCGGCACATGATGTGCTGAAAGAGCACTGAGGTGAACTTTAACGGAGTTGGACTTAAGTCCCAGATTAGAGAGGTAGAGCAAGTACTGCAAGATCACCGACACCGAGCAGGAGAAGGGATCCTGAGACTGCTGGGCACACCAAGCAGAAAAGCGACGCCATTTAAGGGCGTAGCATTTGCGGGTAGAAGGTCGCCGGGAAGCTAGGACGACCTCTTCCACCTCTGCCGGCAGTAGAAGGGGAGCAAGGACTACCCTTTCAGCAGCCAGGCCATCAGATGTAGAGATCTGAGGTTGGGGTGTAGCAGGGACCCCTGATCCTGTGTTAGGAGATCTGGTTGAAACCCCAGAGGGAACGGAGCCTCCACCGCTAGTTGCAGCAGGAGTGGAAACCACGGCTGTCTGGGCCACCGAGGAGCTATCAGGATCATGGAAGTTTTGTCTCGGAGAACCTTGAAAAGAGTTCGAGAGACTAGCGGTATGGGAGGAAAGGCATACAGCAGGCTTTCCGACCATGAGAGCAGAAAAGCATCCGCCGCTACTCGAAGGGGATGCGGCTGCCGAGAGCAGAAGCGAGGAAGTTGCCGGTTGAGAGGACTGGCAAAGAGATCCATCGTGGGGAGGCCCCACTTCAGAAAAAGTTTCTGAACTACCAAGGGATCCAGGCGCCACTCGTGCGGCTGGAGGATTCTGCTGAGTTTGTCCGCCAGGCAATTTTCTTGGCCTGGGAGATAAACTGCCTTGAGAAGAATGCCGTGGCTGACGGCCCAAGAGCAGAGCTTCTGTGCTTCTCAACAGAGAAGGAAGGAGCCCGTGCCCCCCTGTTTGTTCACGTAGAACATGGCAACTTGATTGTCCGTCTGGACAAGGACGGACTGGTGAGAAGTCAGGTGGGAGAAAGCCTTGAGAGCCAGACGGATCGCTCTGAGCTCCAGGAAGTTGATCTGCTGCGCAGACTCCCACGTGGTCCAGAGACCTTGAGTACATGCCCCTTGGCAATGCGCTCCCCATCCTAGGAGAGAAGCATCGGTCGTCAGCACTTGAGCCGGCGGAGGAGACTGAAAAGGCATTCCGAGCACCAGGTTCGGCCGATGAAGCTACCACTGTAGAGAAGAGGTCAGCGGGCCGGAGATGCGCACTAGGTCGGCTAGGCCGCCCGTGGCCTGTTGCCACTGCTTGCGAAGGCACCACTGAGCAGGCCGCATATTCAGGCGGGCATTGGGGGTCACGTGGACGGTGGAAGCCATATGGCCGAGTAGTGTCAGGAAGCGCCTGGCCGAGACCAGGGACTGGCTGCGAAAACGGCCGGCTAGGTCCATGAGCCGTTGAGCCCTGTCGAGAGGCAGGAAAGCTCGCGCTTGAAGAGTGTGCAACCTTGCGCCGATGAACTCGAGATCTTGCGAGGGGAGCAAAGTGGACTTTGCGAAGTTTATGACAAAGCCCAAGTACTGGAGAAGAGTCACAGTGCGGTGGGTGGCTTTTATGACTTCTGGAGAGGACGACGCTCTGATGAGCCAGTCGTCTAGGTACGGAAAGACATAGAGGCCGTGAAGCCGTAGATAAGCCGCCACCACCGCGAGACATTTTGTGAAGACTCGTGGTGCGGAGGATAGGCCAAAGGGCAGTACTCTGTACTGGTAATGATTTCCTGCCACCACAAACCTTAGGTATTGGCGGTGGCTTGGGTGGATGAGGATGTGCGTGTAGGCATCCTTTAGATCCAAGGAGCATAGCCAATCTCCCTGCTGGAGGTAGGGCAGAAGGATTCCAAGGGTAAGCATCTTGCACTTCTCCCGCACGAGGAACTTGTTGAGGTTGCGCAAGTCCAGGATGGGTCTGAGGCCTCCCGTCCTTTTTGGTATTAGGAAATACCGGGAATAGAAGCCTTGACCCCTCAGGTGGTGGGGCACCGGTTCCACAGCCTGTTCCTGAAGAAGACTTGCTAACTCCTGAAGGAGTAAGTCCCTGTGCAGAGGGAGTCGTGGAGGCTCTCCCGGGAAATAGGAGGGAGGGACCTGGTGGAAGTGGAGAAGATAGCCTTCTCTCACAACATGAAGCACCCAGGCATCTGAAGTGATGTTGGACCACCTGTGGGCAAAGTGGACCAGCCGGCCTCCTGTGCTGGGAGGAACCAGCTGAGGGTCACGAAAAATCAACTTTTTCTGCGGGGACAAGAAGACCACGTCTATAGGGCTCCGCGGAAAAAAGAAGACTGGCTAAGATGGCACCCTTGGGCGGGAAGGGGACCGCGCATACGCGCTGCAATTCCCAAAGGCTTTCTTTGAAAGCTGGGGAAAATTGCTCCGCGAGGGCTCCATCGGCGCCGACGTCACCCATATGTGAGGACTGACTTCCTGCTTGGTCCTGGAGAAAGAGGCATTCCCAGAGGGGTGTTTAGGTTAGGGGAGTGAAGTGTGTCTAAATCGCAGTTCCAAAAACTAGCCCATTAATAAATCCAGTATCAATTTTGTTAAAGGTACTCCTACTGTATCTTGCACCTAGCTGGCTTACTGAAAACTTCCCCAAGAAGCTGTCTGTGGGATTTTCATTTACGATGTGCACATAAGAAGCAGAGTTACCTAATCTGTGTACCAGAAAGTTTTGGCTTCTGTACAAAGGGCAGACTGCATTGTACACAGCACCATGCAATATGTTTGCAATACCTCTTAATGAGACAGTTGGCATGGATCCACTATAGAGTATGATCTAATTGCTGAGGTATGAGCATGTGCTGTGTATATGATATTTGTGTTTTTCTTTTGTGTATTTATAAGATCCTAATTGAATTAACAGTATTTTACCCATTACATACAGTATGGTACATTTATTATCAAATATAGATGTGCTGTTTGTTCAAAAGGTGCCCCTCTAATTGTTTTTAAAGGTTAGCTGCGCCTTGGCATTTTTCCTGTTCTCTTTCCAAGTACACGAAAAATCGATCCTTTTGGTCTCTGTGTAAGTAAACAGTTTTCATTTCACATAATTTCTGGCATTGAATGATTTATAGAATGGCTAAGAAGTTTTGTTTAGCAGTCCAAAAACAAGCGTACCCATCCGCGGAAGGGGGCAACTATGGGAGAGACCTCTGGACACTCAGTTTTTCTACGCAGTTTCCACAGTGTGGTTTTGTTACCTTGCTCTTTGTATCTAATACATTTTGCATTACATGTGTCATTCCAGGCTCATTTTCACATAGGGCTCGCACAAGCAGACTGTACTGGTCTGTCTTTCTAAAATATACTTAGCAAGTGGCAATATCCTCCATGTATCATCTGAACATTTTTTTTATTATACTATTTATTTTTAAAAATTATGTAACCGCTTCCCTCTACCTCTGGAGTAGTGCCTCAAATTACATCACATGGAACAACATCTGAGTGGCTCATGCAGTGTGTCCTGTGTCAACCATATGTAGCCCATGTTCAGTCATTTCTGACAATATAGCCAATGCGATCCAGTCATATCTGTGTGTTTTTTCATTTGTCATAACCTTATTTGGCAGCTTGACCCCTTGCGGTAGTATCATGAGACTACTGCTGAGCATTGACTGGCACCATTTTGAACTTGGTGCCCATGGGGCAAGAGCAACAGGGGATTGCTCCTGCCCCCATTAGACACCAGTGCGACCTCTGGTAAGACCCCAGGAGTGTGTTGGAGGTGGGTTGTGTTTGCCAGGAAGGGCCTGCCTTTGTCAGGAGGGAGCAGGAAGGTACAAATTATGGGAGGGGCTCAGAAGGGGTACTGTCAATATCATGGGGTGCAGGGGGTACTAATGATGTCAGGAAGGGGATTCAGGGAGTACTGTTGATGTCGGGAGTGCAAGAGGTAATGTTGATATTGGAGGGATCGATGCTGTCAGGAGCAACTATTTCTAAAAAACGCAGACTTGGAAATTAGGGGCCACCAAGATGCTCTTTTTTTCCCCATGTGCAGCTTTTTAAGATTGCTTCTCTTCCTTGACATGCTGGCGGTTACATGAGTTACATGTGCTCTCCTGCTTATCTTTTTGGTATTTTATAAAAGGCTACACATTTGGTAGAGCCTTCTGTGAACCGCCAGGGAAACTGTGCATGGTCCTACTTGCACGTCTCAGTTCTCATTTTGGTGTGCTGTGTTAAAATGGGCTTTCTCCTTACTTAGCAAAATTTTTAACTAATAGTAGATATATTTGGTTACCATGTGTGCATTGGAAATACTGCATGGTAGACAAAGGTTTGGTTCTGGGGAGGGAAATCTGCTTAATCTAAAGCTCTCTGAGATGCTAATGTCCAACCCACCCCTCAGATTATTCCATGTATCCCATTATTTGACACCATTGAAAATGTATTTTCAAATGAAGGTGTTAGCAAAATGTTAGAAAGATAAACATTTTCTTAGAGAACCAACCCATTTACTTTTTTAGGATTTATGGGTATAGTTTGGGTCCTGCACGTGAAACGGGAAGCATTTCCGAGAATGCTACCCTGGAAGTTCTGGATTTCAACTTCCTACCTAAAAACCTAAATTTGCTCTCCGGAACCTCCCTCCCACATTTTCCTATGTTATTGGTACTGACATGTACCAAGACAGCAGGCTCCTCCCTAGCACTATCTACGAGTAAAACTTGTCTAGGTGGAACGTGAGGTCCACTACCTTCTTACCAGACAGGCATGTTACCAGGTGATCCTCGCATCCACCAGTCACCCAGCTATCTACATGTCTAATGATTGAATCACCAGCTATAATAGCTGGCCTAACTTTTCCCTCATGGGCACAGGGCCCTGAAGAAACCTCCTTGGTGTGAGAGAGTTTTACATCGCTTGGAGGACAGATTCTAGCTACAGGATCACTTCTGCCACACCAAGGTGATGTCATGTGACCTCTCTCCTTCATGGCATCATAGAGGCTGCCAGACTGAAGGTGGGACTTCAGTACTATGTACCTGTAGGTCTCGTCTATATACCTCTGTGTTCCTTAGCTCCTCCAAGTCTTCTACTCTAACGTCCAGAAATAGGACTTGTTCCCTGAGAGCAAAGAGCTTCTTGCACGTAATGCACACGTAAGACCTCTCGCTAACAGGGAGCAGGGCCGGCCCGTCCATTGAGCAAGAATGTTTTTTGCACAGGGCCCCGCGTTTCAGGGGGCCCCGCGCAAAAAACATTCTTAAGCATCCCAAGTTAAAAAAAAAAAAAAACCGGCTGCTTCTGCCGCGGCAGCTTCAAGAGCTCTGCCGCGGCAGCATCAAGAGCTCTGCCGCGGGGCCCCCCCCCTGCCCGGCAGAGCCTCCGTGCATCTTCAGCTCTTCACGTCCAAAACGCGGGCTTCTTTCAGAGCCGCGAGAGTTTCTTTTCTCGCGGCTCTCTTAATCCCGCGGGGCTGATGGGATTTCCCATCACCCTCGGCGGGATTAACAGAGCAACGAGAAAAGAAACTCTCGCGGCTCTGAAAGAAGCCCGCGTTTTGGACGTGAAGAGCTGAAGATGCACGTAGGCTCTGCCGGGCAGGGGGGGGGGGGGCCCCGCGGCAGAGCTCTTGATGCTGCCGCGGCAGAGCTCTTGAAGCTGCCGCGGCAGAAGCAGCCGGTTTGGGTTTTTTTTTTATTTTAATTTGGAATGATAGGGGGGGGTGGTTAGGACTGGTAATGGCTATGGGAGGGGGGGTGAGGCTAAACTGGAAGTAGGCTGATGGGAGGGGGAGGCTAAAATGGAAGTGGGCTGATGGGGGGGGGTTGGTGAGGACTGGTAATGGGCCAGGGGGGTGGGTTGGTTAGGACTGGTAATGGGCCATGGGGGGGGGAGGCTAAGACTGGAAGTGGGCTGATGGGGGGGGGTTAGGACTGGTAATGGGCTATGGGGGGGCTAAGTGGGCTGATGGGGGGGTTAGGACTGGTAATGGGCTATGGGGGGGCTAAGTGGGCTGATGGGGGGGTTTGGACTGGTAATGGGCTATGGGGAGGGGGCTAAGGCTGGAAGTGGGGGGGTAGGACTGGAAATGGGCTGATGGGGGGGGTTAGGACTGGTAATTGACTATGGGGAGGGGGCTAAGGCTGGAAGTGGGGGGGTAGGACTGGAAATGGGCTGATGGGGGGGTTAGGACTGGTAATGGGCTATGGGGGGGCTAAGACTGGAAGTGGGCTGATGGGGGGGGTAGGACTGGTAATTGGCTATGGGGGGGGGCTAAGACTGGAAATAGGCTGATGGGGGGGCTAGGACTGGAAATAGGGTGATGGGGGGGTTAGGACTGGTAATGGGCTATGGGGGGCTAAGACTGGAAATGGGCTGATGGGGGGGTAGGACTGGTAATTGGCTATGGGAGGGGGGCTAAGACTGGAAATAGGCTGATGGGGGGCTAGGACTGGAAATAGGGTGATGGGGGGTTAGGACGTAATGGGCTGATGGGGGGTTAGGACTAGTAATGGGCTATGAGGAGGCTAGGACTGGAAATGGGCTGAGTGGACGGAGGGCTTGAACTGCAAATAGCGGATGGGGACGGGGCTTGGAATGGAAATGGGTTGTGAGGGGGAGGGAGCTAGGACTGGAAATGGGTGAGGGGGGGGCTAGGACAGGAAATGGGCTGATGGGCTAGAATAGGACTGGAAATTGGCTGTTGGGGGGTGCTAAGATTGGAAATGGGCTGTGGTGGGGGTTTGGATTGAAATGGACTCATGAAGGGGCTAGAACTGGAAGTAGGCTCATGGGGGGCTTGGATTGGAAATGGGCTGAGTGGAGGGGAGCTAGGATTTGACATGGGCTGATGGTGGGGCTAGGAAAGGACTAGAAATGGGCTCATGGGGGGCTGGGATTGGAAATGAGCTGATGGAGGGACTTGGATGGGACTGCAAATAGATGGGGGAGCTAGGACTGGAAATGGGCTTATGGGGGGCTAGGACTGGAAATGGGCTGATGCGGGGACTAGAAGGGAGCGGATGCTGGGTGGGACTGGAACTAGAATGGAGCTGATGTTGGGGAGGATTAGAATGGGATGGAGCTGGGAGAGTGAAATGGAGAGGGAAAAAATATTTTGTGTGGGAGGGAAGACAAATCTACAATTGTCCGGATATTGGGAGAGTAAGTGGGGATTGAGGATGGAGGGGTAAAATTTGAGTGGATGAAATAGGAATGAGGAAAGAGCAAAAAGGAGAAAGATTAGTATGTTAAAGCAGATGTAGAGAGAGAATGGAAAAAAACTAGAAGAGAGAAGAAAAGACAAATGGACAGCAGACGATGAAGAATTAGCGGAAGACACGAAGAAACCAGAAGAAAGTGGCTGGAGCAATTGCAGCTGAAAAAAAATGCACAAAAGGTAGAAAAATATCTCTTTATTTTGAATTTATTAATTGGAATATGTCAGCTCTGGGAAATGTGCATCATTAACGTCTGCGCTTTGTTTAGTACAAGAGCAAATTAATGTATAGTTTTATTTCTACAGTGTTGTACATTCCAAGTTTGGCTTTTGGGATTCCCAGTTTAATTATTGTCTTCCTGTTTCTAAATTGTGATTCCTTGTTTGGTGATGGTCTATGTTCTGCATGTGTAACTGAGCTGAGGTATTCTGTTTATGTAATTCCTATTTGACATTGCCACTTGTTCTCTTTCCCCAGTAGGTCATGTATTGTTGTTCTCTGAAATGTATTGGTTTAATATTTGCAGCGTTTCCTTTTGATAGTTAGGGTATGGTGTTTTATGAGTCCTGGTAGTGCTGTTAGGATACGGCGGGTTTGCTATGGGTTCTAAATGGGCAGTGTTTGTAGTAGTTCCTAATGTGCCTGGCGGTTGGTATTGGATTATAGTAATGTAGAAGTCTTTTAGTCTTTCTTTATTCATACACTCATTAAGAGGCATGTTTACTAAAAGTTCGTGTATGGTAACATTATGCAAATATTTATGCAAATGAGGCCCCTTATGCAAATGAGGCCCCGCACCGAGTCTCCGCACATGGCCCCGCACCCCCCTTGGGCCGCCCCTGACAGGGAGAAAATTATATATGTGACACTCTATGCAAAAGCCTGGATTACCCCCTTCTCACTGCTGGACTGCTGTTTGCATCTTAGTTTTAAGGATTTGTTTAGATATTTAAGATGTTTAATTACTCAAAGTTGCTAGGATACATGTGCCAATACAACTATGCCTAATAAGTTTAAGGCACTTTGTTCACCTCAAGATTAATTTCAGGGCCTTAATTAAGTAATCTATTCCTGTTGCACCAGCTAAACCTGAAAGTGAATTTGGCCACCTTTCATTCAATAGGTTTAAGAGCCTATAAATCTAAGATTATGCCTGGAGTGGGTGGGAGGGAAAGAAACACTTGGTAAAAGCTGGCTTGCTACACAGTGCCCTAACTGACTTTATAAAACACAGAACTTTAAAACAGACCAAGATTGTATCAGTTTAAACCCAAAGAATTCTCTTTAACCCAAAAGTCTGAGAAATTCCAAGCAGGTAAATACTTACCAGTAAATAATCCTTCACAGCAAGAGCAGCTTCTCTCAATAGTCCTTCACTCACGATTTGATTGACCTCTATCATATGCCCCTCAGCTCTCTCTTCTTCAGCCTGAAGGACATTAACCTCTTTAGCCTTCCTCATAGGAATCATTTCATCTCCTTTGCCACTGGGGTCACAGTTTAGTAAACAGGACCCAATATCCATTTTAGTGCACACTAATTAAACAAAAAACAATGAATTGCAATGTAAAATATCCAACTAATAAGGGGATTTTCCAATTGATTCCCATTGGATCTTTTTTTTAAAATTCTTTTTATTGTACTTATAAGAGACCATATCAAATTCCAATCAAGTAACAGTAACACTTGCAATCAAAAAGTCATCACCATCAAACTGGTTGAAAGCATATAGTTTCCTAAGTTGTTTATTACCATTGATACCTCAAAACCAGGGCTGGCACTAGAGTTGGTTCAAGGTGTTGATGCCATAGGCACCCTATTGTTTACTTTTGAATGCCCTGCTTGTTGCCATTCCCAGAAGTTGTCACTCTAAGCAACCACCTAGTTTGCCTAATGGTTGGGTTGGCCCTGCTTAAAACCAAAACCGAAACCAACTGGATAATGTTCAGTATCTCCTATCCGCCCTGTTCCACAGTCACCAAAGATAAACAACTTAGATGCAGTGCAAAACAGTAATAACCTAGCTTTCAATGAAACAAAGAGAAAAGAATGTCATTCTCACAGAACACTATACTTCCAACTTCATATATTGAAGGAATGGTGCCCAGGTTATCCAAAAATTTACTACCTTATGTAATTTGCACATCAACTAATCCATTTTAAATTACATTGTATCTATCAAACCTGAATTTCTAAGTGCTATGTTTCTTTATTACAAAAGCACTGGCTATAATGCAGCAAAAGAGAACCTCTGTGCAGGAAAATCCATGTGGAATATCACGTGTACCTGACATGTTGGTTGTGTGGTGGGTTACTGCTTGAGGTCTTTGTTCTATATCAGAATGGAAAAGCTAGCTTTTAACAAATTTGTACAGTGGTCGTATTTAATAAGGATTTTCTCCATATAAAATGTTATGAGTTTCAGAAGTGGTAGAGCCTTCTATAGGAAAAGCATTTGTATAGTTGGTTACAACTGGCAAACTCCTGTATATTACCCCAGGTGTGGTATTTATACTCAGCTTGTTTGGTTTATTTTAGACCAGTCTGCTTAATTATAAATGAAGTTCCTTTTGTGGCTACCTGGTTTTTACTGGTATCTACTTTCAGGTAAGTGAATAGTATGGCGCATGCAGTGAATTTTTCTTGTATACGTTTTGAGAGACCTTGGCCGAACCTGATCTTATATTCAGAATGGGTTTACTTGATGTACATTTTTACTGCCTTTTGCAGTAGTATTTTTTGAGTAATTTATTTCTGTCTTCCTCTGCCATTTGTCGGAAGCGGAGTATACCTGGCGATGCATTTGGGCTTGTGAACAATAAATGGAATTCAGTTAGTCTTTGAAATGGAGTCTTTGAAAAGTCTTTGTGGAGGAGTGGCCTAGTGGTTGGGGCAAGGTACTTCAGGCCGGAAGGTCGGTGGTTCAAATCCCACTAGAGGACAGCAACCTTGGGCCGGAAGGACTGGGGTTTCTAGTCCCACAGGTGCTCCTTGTGGTCTTGGGCAAGCCACATAACCCTCCATAGCCCATGTTCCCTGTAAAATAGTTATCTCCAAGTTATAATGCCCTGTTCAATGTAATTTCAGTTTGTTCAATGTAAACTGCACTGATGCAGAAAAGCGCGGTATATAAGAGAATGTAAATAAATAAATAAATAAATAAATAAAAAATATAACAAAGAAAATATCGAGGAAGAGTTTAATGATATCGAAGCCTTGTGGTTGGGACATCACCAATCCCGAGGATTGATTCGCCTGCTATATGCCAGTCTGCACGCTTCGAGAGGGGAGGGAGAGAAATTTAGGTATATGAAGGAATGGGAAAGGGATTTAGGGGTGAGTTGGGATGAAGATGAATGGAAAGCTATCTATATGGGAGCAACCTTGGGCCGGAAGGACTGGGGTTTCTAGTCCCACAGGTGCTCCTTGTGGTCTTGTGCAAGCCACTTAACCCTCCATAGCCCATGTTCCCTGTAAAATAGTTATCTCCAAGTTATAATACCCTGTTAAATGTAATTTCAGTTTGTTCAATGTAAACCGCACTGATGCAGAATAGCGCGATATATAAGAGAATGTAAATAAATAAAAATAAATGATGCTTCACCAGGACAGAAACAGTTGATTTTGCTATTTAACATCAGTAACTTATTTATTAATTAAATACAATAGATGGAAAATCCGTGAACTTTGTGTGTACTGACAAATCAAAATGCACTGCGTGATAAAAGGAGGACTGAAATCCTAGTAGTTTGCATATACAGGTAGAAGTGACACTTGTATTTGGTTGTGCCTGGACTATAGTAAATTCTTTAGAAGCGATGGTTTGTTTTACTGTAGTGTGTGGTAGACTAGGTTTTGTCATCCTTTTGTGGTTCTTGAAATGTAAACTTTTTTTCTGCACAAGCAGTTTTTCTAATATAAGTTTTGTCATTTTTTTTTCTCAACAGCATGCTTCCACTTCTTTTAAAGGATGGGTTGTTGCTCCCCTATATTGTCACAACATTAACCTTCCTTTTAGCATCTGTGACTACCTTGTCATTCCATGAAAAGACATCGCAAGAGGCTCTGAAGCTGAAAGCATTCTTTCTGTCTCTACAAGCACACATCCCAGGGTTAGAGGTTCATACAAGTATAATTAGTTGTTTTGTAAGTAACCTTTAGATATTTTTAAAAAATAATGATGTGGTATGTTTGGCATATAATATTTGCTGTTTTAAATTCATTAAGACACCTCTGTAAATGCCAAACTGGTGATTCCTGGGTCAATCCAAAGTTTTCTGCACCCTGGGGTGACCAAGGTAGGGATGCCATGATGGCTTGCAGTAAAATCCGAACTAGTAGGAGGCTATGACATTGCGCCTCATTCCAGTGCCTCCATCTGAAGTCCATCCTAAACTCACTTCTTTGAGACTGCTTTTGGATCCTGATCCCCCCTATTCACCTTCTATGTGTTTCCTTCCTATTCCCCAAGATCTGTCTTAGTCCCCACTTGTTGTGTTGTCTGTCTTGACTAAGACTGTAAGCTCTTATGACCAGGGATAGTCTCTTACATGTCTCTCTACATCGCTGGGTACGCCTTGTAGTGCTATACAAATGATAAGTAGTGGCAACAGCAGAAGCAATCAGTTTCTGTTATTTATTCACTTGGGAAGTCAGATTATGACAAAAGACTTGCTCTCTTACCTAGGACTGAGGAAGCTGGTAGGTATTGTATCTATGATATCTTTTTATAGCTACTTGGTGGCTATAAACAAACAAAGCACGTTAACATTGCCAGACTTTTTTTTTAGTGAGGTTTAGTCCTACCTACAGTATTTCTTTGGTAAGAGGTATGTAGATGGTGTTATTGTCAGGTATAAGTGTGTGCCCTGGATGAAAGATCAAATGCTTTCAGTGCACATAGGAAGTGTGTTGAAATTCTATAGCTCACACTCTTAAATGATTTTTGAAACAAAAATTCATGTACGTATTACATAACACAATAGCATCATGATTAATATACATTTCAGGTCCCCCAAGGTGTTTTCCATAGAAAACACGAGAAGTCCTCAGATATGGGTGACAACATCTGACAGAGCCCCTGCGTGGGAGTATTCCCAGCTCCTCCTAAAAGCTTTTGGATGACCATTGTACATCTTCCTGCCTGCCGTTGCGGTGCCATCTCAGCCTCAGTCTATTCAAAGAGCTGAGGAAAATTCATCTCTTGATTTCATTCGTTCACCTTGGATTGCTGAGCCATCCTTAAGTCTCCTGCCTATTTTTGTTTCCATCATTAATGCTAGCCTGCCTTTGGGATCTGTGCCATTGCCCTGGAAAGTCAAACCAGAAAAAAAGCTCTGTATCTAACACATGAAAGTATACTGTGTCAAAATCAAAAAGACTATTATGCATTCACTTAAAAAGTAGAAAAGGCAGAATTCAAGCAAAGATATTTGAAGCAACAGAAGGTCTCAGACTTTAAAGGGCAAACCGTATACTCAAGGCAGTGTTCACCAACAGAGCACAGTAAAAGCCCTTTCTTGCATCAACGACCTTAAGAATTATGTTGCTCCACAAAGTAGCTATCACTAACTCCTTTAACACAGATAATAGCAATATTTCTCTTGACAAATTCTTCAAAATCAGTGTAGGAGAGTGAATGGCATAACTTAGCTGAAAACGTATTGCTTGAACTGCTGCATAGCCATCATCTCATCCCCGCTCCGACCCCAACGCTCTCAATCGCGCTGTTATTGCGTTTCACCCGAGCAGGTTTCTTCAGGGGGTGACAAGCAGAGGATAGCGAGAACACTAGATGATAGAAAACAGGAATGCATTAGTTTTGTAAAAAGCACATACTTTCCTTAATGTGCTGGAAGAAGACATCTAAAACGGAAAGGGAGCAAAGCAGGTCGCTTACGGCCAACTGCAGGAACAGAAGCATTACTAACTGCTGCCGAAAGCCGCGCATGCGGACTACACACTTATAGGCCCAGCTGATTGATTAATTAAAGGGCAAGAACTACACACATGCTTCCCATTCAACTCGTACATTGAGCCCAGAGGGAGAAACTGAACCGACACGATGAATCCACCGTTGTTCAAACCAGGACAGCGTACAATCTCTAGTTTTACCGTGTTGTGCAGAATCGACTTTATCGAGACAGAAGCATTGTAGTTCAGAAAATGTGTGTTGCAGGCTAAGACAGTGTTCAACAATTGGAGCTTCACGGCGTTGGCATTTAAGCCTACTCTTGTGCTCATTCATCCTGACTTTAAACATTCGGGTGGTTTTACCAATATAGGCAAGCCCACACGGACATAGAATACAGTATATCACAAAAGTAGAAATACAGGAGGTACGATGTCTGAGCCGATAGATGTTGCCTTGATAGTGAAATTCACTCAACTCTTTAGTAATAGCACAGATGTCACATTCACCACACTTGACGTGGCCAACTTGCACAGGAAGAGAGGACATGGACGGCCGGAGCACTGCAGGACTAAGTAGTTCTTTAAAATTTCTATTCCGCTGCCACACGCAGCGTACATTCTTAGTTTCTAGACCAGGAATACTATGCAGCACATTCGTATGCCGATGAATAATCCGTTTAAGCTGTGCACTGAAAGGAGAAAACTTTGTAATCAGATTAACGGAGGAATCAGCCTCCGACGGGTCAACTGATGTCCTGCAAGGATGCACAAGCAGATCCCGATTAAGATGCAAAGCTCTTTTATACGCCTGGTGAACAACAAGCCAAGGATAACCTCTCTCGAGAAAATTCTTTTTCAGCACACAAGATTGAGTTTTAAACATCTGAACATGAGTGCAATTGCGCCGAAAGCGCACAAACTGCGAGAATGGTAAACTATTCTTCAAGGGACCCGGATGGGCACTTTTGTAATGAAGGAGTGTGTTGCGGTCAGTCCCTTTCCGATGCACTGAGGTAAGCCAGCCTGTCAAGGTTTTACAGACCAAAACATCCAGAAAGGGAAGGCAGTCCATGTGGTGATGCAGGGTAAACTTCAAATGAGTATTACAGCTATTAAGCCAAACAAAAAATTCTTGTAGACTCGCTGGAGTACCCTGCCAAATCAAAAAAATATCATCAATGTAGCGCCGCCAAAGGCAGATGTGCTGTTGAAACGGAGACGAATCAATCCATTGCTGTTCAAAGCGTCGCATATATAAATTTGCGACTGAAGGGGCACAGGTAGCGCCCATAGCCACCCCACCTATTTGATGATACAAGACCCCATCAAAAGCAAAAAAATTATTATATAGTGCAAGGGCCGCCAGATCCGACAAAAGACCAAGCTGGCCAACTGAAAGATCGCCCCGCAAGGCTAGTGCTTCCATTATAACATCATGAGCGTCCAACTGAGGAATTACAGTGTAGAGGGATGTAACATCAAGCGTTGCCAAAATAACATCGGGAATAAGAGCCAGAGATGAATGGGCATCCAAAACTTGCAGAAAATGAGTCGTATCCTTCAAAAAAGACGGAATGGACAACATCAAAGGTCTCAAAAATGAATCGAGATAAACTGATAAGGGCTCAAGAAGAGAGCCTCTAGTGGAAACAATTGGCCTACCTGGAGGATTGATTCTATCCTTATGGATTTTAGGAAGTAGATACAGCACTGCTACATTAGGAGCAACAGGATTCAAGAACTGCCATTCCTTCCTGGAGATCAGTCGAGCATCAAGTGCTTGCGTGGTAATACCTTTAATGCGCTGTTGAAGTTCATTAGTAGGATCCGTCAATAGCACTCTATATGTGGCCTCATCGGACAGCTGTCGGCGTGCTTCTTCAAAATATTGAGTACGATTCAAAATCACAATTGCACCCCCTTTATCCGCACGACGAATCACTAGTTCAGAATGTGCCCGAAGGGCTCGAAGTGCATGTTGTTCAGAATAGGTAAGACTATTACGAGAGTGGCGACGATGTTGTTCAAGATCTTGCATATCCTTAAGGATCAAATCACGATACAACAGAAGAGATGGGTGCAGGGGTCCCGGGGGAGACCAAGTTGATTTTATGGGGAGACGAACACGCTGAGAATCCTCTAATAAAGGGACAGGAGGATGATGGGCAGCAAAGTATATTTTCAGACTCAATTTTCTGATCAGCTGTTCGAGATCAACCCGAAATTGAAAGGAATCAAACTGTGTCTCCGGGACAAATGAAAGACCTCTATTCAAAACCGCTAGTTGTTCTGAAGGGACCTCAAAACCAGAAATATTGATCACTAAAGATTCTACACTTTGCGCCTGGAATTGTCGCTCTTGGAGGTTTTTCCTCGAGTGTCGTCTCTTTTCTTCTTCTTCCCGGCTTCCTCTAAAAAATCTTCTTTCGGAAAGGGCAATTGTTCTTCCTTTAATAAAGAATAAATCTGAGGATCCCAGAGATCTTTTAAATTATCAACCAGTGTCTAATTTACTGTACCTCTCTTAGTTGACAGAAAACTTGGTTTTCCAGCAATTGTATCATCTCGAACAAATTAATACCTATCTCTAGGAACAAGCAGGAATGTCGTCTTCACATATGGGTGACATCGGTACCGACAGCTCGCGCGCAGGAATACTCCCCAGCATCCAATAGGAAAGCCTTTGGGAGCACTTCACTGCGTCTGCGTAGCTGCCTTCCTGCCTTCCCAACTCCCTCTCTTCAGTTGTTCATTTTCTGCAAATCCTGTCACCACAGAAAATTCTCTTTTTTGTTTTTTGTGGATAGTGTCTGCCTTCCCGTTGATGCCGGCACCGTCTTGACACCGCCAATTCCCTTATTCTTTCTTTATCTTTCCTTTTACTAGTAAAAAAAAAAAAAATCTTCAGGCAAATTGACGCCATCGTAGGCCTTAGCCTACCGTACTATCCATTAACAGTATGGAGAAACCGACCAGTGGTTTCAAAAAAATGTTCAAAATGTGCCAGTACCATCTCAGCTGCTGACACACATGACTGGTACTTAAAATGCCTCGGGCCCGACCACCAGCCAACACAATGTTCCCTTTGTAAAAAGATGACTAAAGAGGCTTGCAGAACTGGGCCTCTGTTTGAAACACTCTTCGCATCAGATGCTGTATCATTGGCATTGACATCATCGAGAGACTCATCCTCCTCACAAAGATCTCAGGTATCGAAAGTGTCCAAGCACAAGTCTTCCTCGAAAACAGATAATTCCTCCAGAGGTAGATCTCGGGTGTTGTCCTGGAGGTGGATCAGCCTACCAAGCAGTCCTGGCAGGAGGACCTGCCCTCCAAAGCCATCCAAGGGCTCCAAGATGCTCCTGAGGCCTCAACCTCAGGAGAGCTACTGGTGCCATGCTCTGGGATGGTTGTGCAAGTTTCCATCACTGATACCAAGCATCGGAAACCTTGATGGACCAGCGTATACTGGCCATCAAGCGGAGCTTGGCAACTTCGGTTCTCATCAAACCGTTGCCCTCAGGTACCGAGCCGTTGATACTAGTACAGGTACTGGCACCAATATTAGCACCGGTGCAGGGTGCATCGAAATACATGGTTCTGCCACCCATGCCTTCCCTTGAGTTCATCACCGATACCGGGGCTTGACCCAATTGATACCCTGATACAGACACGTATCAGTGTCTGGCGGAAGGCAAACATCGTTCCCGCTGATACTTTGAGTCCTCTGATTCAGATTCCCCTATTTTGGATGAGGAGTCACTCGATTCCCGAGGACAATGAGGCCTGCCTTCAGAGTCCTCTCCGCCTCCAGAACAATGCATGTCATCTCCTGAAGACATGTCCTTCCAAGAATTCATTCATGACTTAGCTAGGGGTCTCTAACAGTTACATCCAAGAAAGAGCCCAGGGCAGAGGAATTGGAAATCCTTCAGTACCCAACAGCTCCCAGGGAGGCGGCCACCCTGCCAGTGCACTGCATCCTTCATGATCTGATGCTCTGGATGTGGGAGACTCCCCTCATGATCTCATCTCATACTCAAAGTCTCAGTACCATGTATCGCATGCCGGAGTATCCTGGCTCCCAGAAACCACAGCTTCCCTACCATTCAATGGTAGAATCGGCGATGTACCGAATAAAGAGTTAAAAAACTCATTCCTCTAACCCAGCAGGTAGGGAATCGAGAACCTTTGATACTTTGGGCGTCAGTTTTCAGGCTTCTATGCTTTCAGCCAGGATTATTTCCTATATACTCTACATGGGTTTGTTCCTCAAGGAAGTCACCAAAGACCTTGAGGCCATGGCCCCTCTTCTCCCAGATGATAAGAGAGAGGACTATCTTGCTCTAGTTAGATATACCCAAAATATATCAAAGTTTGTCAATAGAACAGCCTTTGATGCATTTGAGTGCACAAGTAGAGCCACAGCAATTTGTTTTGGTGCATGCAGAATTGCATGGCTTCAGGCCTCAGATCTTGAACAGCGAGTTCAAGATAAGCTAAGCAACATACCTTGCACAGGGGAAAACCTCTTTGGCAAAGACTGGCAAGATAAGGCTTCTCAGTTAGAGTCAGAGAATGCTACCCTAAACAGGCTGTCTAGGACTACAGCTAACCCTGCTAGAAAGAAGACAGATACAAAGAAAGCTTTCTTAAATAATAAGAAATTCTACTGTTCTTATCATCCTGCTTCTCAGTACCATGCTCAAGGCCCTCAGAAGAGACAGCAGCCTCCCAAGCAACAAAAGAAGCCACAGGTGGTTAAACCTCAAACAGCTCCACAGCCACAGTCTGCGTCTGGTTTTTGACTTTTTTCTAGAGAACATTGCCACCCTGCCGCTGGAGGACCCTTACCCTTTCTACGTTGCAGGCAGACTGTCACTATGCCCACAGATTGCACCTTCTCACCTCATCACCTTAGAACAATGAACACTAACCAGAGTTCGGGAGAGGTACAGACTTCATCTGCAAACTCTGCCCCCCTCGACTTTTGTGAGGGAATATCACACGCAGCACTCACTCATTGCTCTCCTACAGGACAAGGTGTCCTCTCTTCTGTCTCAGGGTGCCATAGAAGATGTCCCAATATCCCAACAGGGAATGGGGTTCTACTATCTGTACTTTCTCATACCAAAGAAGACCGGAGGGTACAGGCCCATCCTGGACCTCAGAAACGTCAAGTTTCTGTTCCATAAGAAGTTCAAAATGATTTCTCTTGGGACGCTTCTTCCCTACCCAGGACTGGCTCTGTTCTCTAGATCTAAAAGAAGCATATACACAATATCCCGTCCATCCAGGACACAGAAAATATCTATGCTTCATCTTTCAGGAAAAACATTACCAGTACAGAGTCCTTCAGACTTGTTTCTGCGCCAAGAGTCTTCACAAAGTGCATGGTGGTCGTTGCCACATATCTAAGAATCTCTAGGGATATTTGTCTTCCCTTACTTAGATGACTGGCTTATAAGAGCAGACATCTCCCAAGAAATTCTGCTTTCCTTGCATCGTACCATCACAGTACTACAGCAGTTGGGATTTGTCAAACTTTCCAAAATCCCAGCTTGCTCCATTTCAAAGACTTGAGTTCATAGAAGCTTTACTGGACACACAGCAGGCCAAGGTGTTTCTGCTCAACTCCGCTGTGCCCGTCTCATCGCGTTAACTCCCAAGTGTTACTCTGAGACCATCTGACTGCCAGTGAAATGCTACAGCTTCTGGGGCACATGATCTCAATATATGTCTTCCCATATGCCTGCCTACATATGCGAGTAGCCCAGTGGTTTCTTGCCTCCCAATGGACACTGGCCTCAGGCCACCTCAGGGACAAGATCCAAGTCACTGCCCCTCTCACCACATCCCTCCAGCGCTGGTGTTCTCCAGAAAATTGCCTCGTCGAGTCACCTTTTCAGATGCCTCTACATCAATGCACCCTGACGTCTTCAATCTGGGTTGGGGAGCTCACTTGGGCACTCCCTCTATACAAGGTCTCTGAACAATGGAGGAGTTACAGCTCCAGATCAATCTCCTGGAACTTTGTGCTATCTCAAATGCCCTCACGGTGTTTCAAGATTACCTCAGAGCACAAATCAGGACAGACAATCAGGTGGCCATGTTCTATGTGAACAAGCAGGACAGAAGAGGCTCTTGGCCCCTCTGCAAGGAGGCTCTTCATCTGTGGTCCTTTGCCATTTCTTATCAAATATATGTCCAAGCGGTGTATCTTCCAGGGGAGCTCAATGTCTTGCCAGACAAGCTGAGTCAAATCCTTCTTCCCTACAAATGGTCTCTCCATCCAGACACAATGTCCTACATTATTCAGACCGGGGGAACTCCAGACATAGACCTGTTTGCCACACTGCAGAATGCCAAGCTTCCCTGCTTCTGCACTAGGACTCCGACGTCCAACAGACGGCAAGTGGATGCCTTCTACCTACATGGGGGTCTGAGTCTCTTTTATGCTTTTCCTCCCATACCACTCATTTCCACGACTCTTTTAAAGCTACAGACCAATTCTCATACCACCTCACTGGCCACACCAACTGTGGTTCCCCCTGCTGCTACATCTCACTCAGACTCAGCTTCTATGATTGGGATCCACGCCAGAGCTCCTCTCCCAGGAAGACAGGACACTGCTCCATCCCAATCCACAGTCTCTCCGTCTCACAGCTTGACTGCTGAGAGCATAGCCTTGAAGGACTTTAACCTCACCCAAGAGATTAAGGAGATCCTTTTCGCGTCCAGGAAGCACTCCACCAGATGTTCCTGTGCTTTCAAGTGACACAGTTTCTCAGTTTGGTGTTCCCAGAAGGATCGCTATCCCTTCTCTGTTCCTGTGGAGGCACTTCTCCAATATCTCTTCCACCTGTCCTCAACAGGTCTCAAGACCATCAGTGAGATTTCACCTCAGTGCCATTGTGGCCTCTTATCTCTTGGATGAGCAACCCAACTCCTTTCAACCATTAGTAGTGCGCTTTATGAGGGGGCTCCTGCTGACCAAGCCACCCATTAATTCACCTCCAGTGGCTTGGGATCTCAGTGTTGTTTTAGCGCAGCTTCTTAAACCACCCTTTGAACCATTGACCACGACCTCACTAAAGTTCCTCTCTTGGAAGGTCATCTTTCTTATTGCCCTCACTTCAGCTAGACGCTGTCACGCCCTTAGCCCCTTACATCAGTATGGAGGGGCGTGCTTCTTATTGGAGTGCTTCACCTTTAAAGGCCTTTTCCTAACTGGTTGCTTTTTTAATGCATTATGGGAAAGATAGTTCAGTTAGATGTTATGTGGCCTCAGGTAAAAAAAAAAAAACACCTTGTAGTTGGGTTGAGTGGTAGGCAAATGACAAAAATTAACCATTGAAAAGACACGCTAAGGTTCACAAATTTTCACCTTTTTAATGTTTCACCAGGATTCTTGTATTTCAACACAGGATACAACTTGAACTCAAACAAAACAGCTTTCTTCAGCTTAAATATTCAATACTTCTAACAGCACATGCCACCAGGCATGGCTTGCCGTGCAGTCCAAAACAAACAGGAACAAAACTTTAAACCAGGTTTCTTTTCCTTCAGTCCAGAACTATACCTGGCAACTCTGTCTTCTTAAACACAACAAAACTTCTTACAGGCAGTTAAACTCTCACTGGTAGAAAAATCACTTTGCAAGGTTTTCTCAATATTTAGCCAAATAAAACCTTTCTTACTTTCTCTGTTGGTACAGCTTCAGACGGAGCACAGCACTCTTCACAGCTGTTCTCAAGTGTAATTAGGTAGCCTCAGCTTTGCACAGTAAAACACTTCTCCTGAACTGAGAACCTTCACAAGCTGAACACAGTTCTTAGGGCTATCGGACATTGGAGGTTTTTTCCTTTAAGGTTGACTCCCTTTCAACCCCTCTGAATTGGCAGACTGGCATACAGAACAATCCATACATGAGTCCTCTTCTACCAAAGGTAAATCTGGGTCACCCAGTTGCATTGGCTCAATCTCTGACTCAGACTTAGATAGCTTATCTGACTGCTTTCCGTTATGATTAAAGCTGTCTCTAGCAACTCTGTAGTGCTCCTTACTAGATAAGCTTCTAGGACTCATACCTTGGTCAAAGCTTGTATCAGCTTCCCCTCTTTCATGCTCTGGCCACCATTCACCTCGTCCTGTCCTCCACCCTGTGTTCCAGGTTCCTGCTTTTCTTACTGTTCCATTCCTTTTCCAGAAAGCATTCCTACTTCCTTCTTTTTCTCTCTCATCACCAGCTCTCCTTGTGCTGCCCCTCCTCGTGCTGTCTTCCTCTGTGCTGTCACTCTCCGTCCTGCCTCTGCTCTTACTGCTGCTGCTCCCCGTGCTGTCTGTGCTCTCTTGATAAACGGAGCTAAACTTAAACCTCCCAGGGACTTGCTCCACCCTCTCTCCTCTCAGGTGAGAAAGATCAAATTCCCTCGTGGCAGCTGAATGATTAGGGAATGCAGTGACGTAAGGGTTCCCTGGGCTTGCATTCCCTCACCTTTTCACCACTAGGGGCATGCTGTAACTTATTGCAGCCAGGAATTACCTGTTTTCTAGGTACAATGGGGGTTTTATGTCCTTGACCTTTTAAAATAGGAGCTTTTGTTAGGGTAAATTCCTTCTTCTGATCCCTATCTCCTAGGTCCTGATAAGCTTCCTTATCACATACCCCCCTGCCCAAGATATTACGGGCTGCCGGAGGTTGCAAATGTTCTTCCGGACAGACCGTAATCCTCAAGAGGGCATCAACATTCTGATGCAGTTTCCCCGCCCTGTGCTCTACTTTAAAATCATAGGCTTGGAGAGCCATATACCAGCGGGTCAACCTGGCGTTATGATTTTTCATTTGTTGAAGCCATTTTAGCAGAGCATGATCGGTAATTAATAGGAATCTTCTTCCTGTAAGATAAAAGCGTAAAGTTTCTATGGCCCATTTTATAGCTAGGCATTCTTTTTCAATGGTGGAATACTTTTGCTCTGCTGGTGATAGCTTCCTGCTGAGATACATCACCGGGTGTTCATCCCCCCTCATGTTTTTGTGACATCACAGCTCCTAATCCCACGTCTGATGCATCAGTCTGCTCCAAGAAGGGCTTCTTGAAGTCTACCCCACACAACACTGGACTCGTGCATAGCCTTCCTTTCAGGTGAGCGAATGCCTTTTCAGCCTCTGGGGTCCATCTAAGTTGATTCGGGCAATTTTTACGAAGCATGTCCGTAAATACCACACTTTCTTCAGCAAACCGAGGTATGAATCTTCGGTAATATCCGATGAGTCCAAGGAAACTTCTTAAGTGCTTTTTGGTGGTTGGTTGGGGAAAATTTTGGATACTCACTACCTTGTGGACTAAAGGCTTAATTTTTCCCTTTCCTACTAGATGTCCCAAATATTTCACTTCTTGCTCCGCAAAGGTGCATTTCTTTGGGTTCAGGGTAATGCCGGCTTGCCTCATGGATCGCAGTACCGCTCCAATTCTTACGAGGTGTTCTGCCCAGCTGTCACTATGAATTATCACATCATCCATATAAGCGAAGGCGTACTCCTGATGTGGACGCAGAACCTGATCAACTAACCTTTGGCAGGTAGCTGCTGCTCCATGAAGTCCAAAAGACATTCTCTTGAAGTGAAATAACCCCATTGGGGTACTAAACGCAGTTTTTGGCCTAAACTCCTTCGTCAAAGGGATTTGCCAGTATCCTTTTGTCATGTCTAACGTAGTTAAATATTGAGCTTGCCCTAACTGGTCTAATAGTTCCTCAATTCTTGGCATGGGGTAGGCATCTAAGACAGATATGGCGTTCACTTGCTGGAAGTCTATGCAAAACCTTAGGGTGCCGTCTGGTTTCGGAACCAGGACTATAGGGCTACTCCAAGGGCTCTTTGATTCCTCTATGATGCCCATTTCCAACATCTTGCGGACTTGAGCCGCCACCTCTTGTTTTTTGGCTTCGGGCAGACGATAAGGCCTCTGCCTGACTATCTTCCCCGGCGGAGTTAGAACTTCGTGTGCCACTAGGTGGGTTTCTCCGTGAATCGGAGTCAGCACATCCGAAAATTTTGCCAGTAGTCACGTTAATTCCCCTCGCTGTACTGGAGACAGGTCTTTGCTTATTTGGGGCTCTGGGTTTTCCTTACACTCGGCCACCTGGGGTCCTAGGTCTTCCTCTTCGGGCACCTCCATTCTTTCTTTGCAGGTGGCAGAGAGGCTTTCCATCTTTACCCCTCCTGTGGAACCGAAACCTCTGGCTCCACGTTCCGTGGTGAATAGTGTTGGGATCTCCTCTAATGGGGGAAAACCCACTCTTTCACATATTAGTTGGGTGATTCGATCTCCCACCTTTACTGGAAAATCTTTGTGTCCGAATTTAAACAATAACACTTTGATATTTCCTCTATAATCTGGATCTATAACTCCGGCACCAACATCTAAAAAATGCTTTAGAGCGAGCCCTGATCGAGGGGCTATTCGCCCATAACAACCGATTGGTATCTCAGTTTGTAGACCAGTGTCCACTAGGGCTTTTCCTCTACTAGGTATCGTTGCCTCTTCTGCACTACATAGGTCAAACCCCGCAGCCTGCGGAGACGCACGCTTGGGAGCTTGGGCCTTCCCTGATACTTTACAGAATCTTAATATGAAAATCTATTTGGAGGTTTGCTCCCTAACAGTTGGTTTCCTAAATGTTTGTTTCCTACCTTCTCAGTGGGCTTTTGGGAATTTTCGAAGAGAGGCCCGGGGACCACCATCGTCATCCCCTCCCCCTGCTGGGTAAGGCCCTTTTCTATCCCCTGCTTGAACTGGGGCCAGTCCCTTCCCACCACTAACTCATATGGGAGTTTAGGAACCACTGCAACCGCTATTTCCCTCTGGACCCCTAGACCCTTAATCTTTAGCTTTTGCGTAGGGTAAAATGACGCAGCCCCATGAATGCACCTAATGCGCACATTACTTTCAGGCTTCCTACGTTCTGAGTTATTCTGGGCTTCTATTGCTTGCCAAAGCCTTTTAGAAAGCATGCTTTGGTCCGCACCAGAGTCTAAAAGAGCTTTTGTGGTAACTCCTTGAATGTCAACCGTTTAAAAAAACCCTTCTCCAGGCCCTTTTATACTGATTCCCATTAAATTCTTGCGGGCTTTGCAACCCTTCTGCACATGACCCAACTTCCCACACTGGAAACATTTTTTCCTAGCTCACTTTTCATCTTGGGTAGGTGCACAAACTCTCCCAAAATCAACAGCCTTTTCTTCCTTCTTTCCTGATGCAGCAAAATGCAGCTCAGCACCTATTTTAAGAGAGCTTCCCTTTTGCTGCCGAGCCAATTCAGCTTCCATAAACCTTTCAGACAAAAGGGTCGCTTCTCCCAGGTTTTGACAATTTTGCTGGATGAGAAAAGACTGCAAGTCCTTGAGCACTGCTGCCATAAATTGTTCTAGCATAATCATATCAACAATCATTTCAACACTCTTCCCTTCAGGAGCCAGCCATTTTAGTGCCAACCCACGAATCCTCTGGCTTAAGCCTTTCGGCATCTCGCCAACCCTCAGGACTGTGGTTCTAAACATACGGCGATATACTGTGGCTGTTAACCCCAAGCGATCCTTAATGGCCGTTTTTACAGCCTTATAATCTAACGCTTGGGCTTTCGGCATGGCCCTGTAAGCGTCCAGTGCCTCTCCTGTTAAGGAAGTAGCCAGGCGTATAGCCCACTGGGTCTCTGGCCATCCTAGAGCCTGAGCTACTCTTTCAAAAGAGTCAATAAAGTCGTCCACATTATCTTCTGGGGTAAGTTTACCAAAACTGAGCGCTCCAGTATTAGAAAAGTCTACCATACGGACCATACTGTCCATCCGTGGTGCAGCTGGGCCTGCTGGCGCCGTTACTCCTCTGCCTCCCTGGCTCCGGAGCGAAATCAAAGCCTCCATCAAATCAAGAACTGGCTTCTGCTGTTCCCTCATGGCAGCGATGGCATTGTCCTGCGCAATTTGCGCCAGCTCCTGCTGACAAGTAAACTGGGTCGCCATCCAACTCAGGAGTTCCTTGGGATCCATACCGTTTACTTGTAAGAAAAGAGAGAGAGAGAAAAAAAAACCAAGGGCGACACCGTACAACAAACCCCCCCCCTTTTTTTATATATATATATATATATATATATGCCCCCTTTAAATGCACCAGCATATACTTTTTTTTTCTCTTATCTGAAAGTGGTCACGCCCAGGTAACTTTACCTTGTTCAGGCGTTAACTCTCGCTTACACAGGGTCTCTCATCAGCAACTGTCCCTGGTACACCTCCTTCTGCTGCTCAAGTCAGTCAAGGGAATTCTGCTTCCAGTTGCTTCTGCTTGGAAACTTGCAGCTACAGGGTAAACTATTTAAGACTAATAAAAGAAAATATTTTTTCACTCAACGTGTAATCAAACTCTGGAATTTGTTACCGGAGGATGTAGTAAACGCTGTTAGTGTAGCTTGGTTTAAAAAAGGTTTGGACAAGTTCCTGGAGGAAAGGTCCATAAACCATTATTAAGAAGGGACCCAGGATATCAATGCTTGAACCAATACAAGCATTGTGGAACTTGTGTCCCTTGGGGAAACTGCTAGGTACATATGACCTAGATTGGCCACTGTTGGAAACAGAATACTGGGCTTGATGGACCTTGGTCTGACCCAGTATGGCATATCTTATGTTCTTATGTATCCTTAATGAATCTCCTGGTCACTTTTCAGATGAAAAAAATATCCAAGAACTACGCCACTGTCACGCCCTTAGCCCCTTACATCAGTATGGAGGGGCACGCTTCTTATTGGAGTGCTTCACCTTTAAAGGCCTTTGCCTAACTGGTTGCTTTTTTAATGCATTATGGGAAAGGTAGTTCATAGATGTTATGTGGCCTCAGGTAAAAAAAAAAAACACCTTCTTGTAGTTGGTTGAGTGGTAGGCAAATGACAGAAATTAACCATTGAAAAGACACGCTAAGGTTCACAAATTTTCACCTTTTTAATGTTTCACCAGGATTCTTGTATTTCAACACAGGATACAACTTGAACTCAAACAAAACAGCTTTCTTCAGCTTAAATATTCAATACTTCTAATAGCACATGCCACCAGGCATGGCTTGCCGTGCAGTCCAAAACAAACAGGAACAAAACTTTAAACCAGGTTTCTTTTCCTTCAGTCCAGAACTATACCTGGCAACTCTGTCTTCTTAAACACAACAAAACTTCTTACAGGCAGTTAAACTCTCACTGGTAGAAAAATCACTTTTCAAGGTTTTCTCAATATTTAGCCAAATAAAACCTTTCTTACTTTCTCTGTTGGTACAGCTTCAGACGGAGCACAGCACTCTTCACAGCTGTTCTCAAGTGTAATTAGGTAGCCTCAGCTTTGCACAGTAAAACACTTCTCCTGAACTGAGAACCTTCACAAGCTGAACACAGTTCTTAGGGCTGTCGGACATTGGAGGTTTTTTCCTTTAAGGTTGACTCCCTTTTAACCCCTCTGAATTGGCAGACTGGCATACAGAACAATCCATACATGAGTCCTCTTCTACCAAAGGTAAATCTGGGTCACCTAGTTGCATTGGCTCAATCTCTGACTCAGACTCAGATAGCTTATCTGACTGCTTTCCGTTATGATTAAAGCTGTCTCTAGGAACTCTGTAGTGCTCCTTATTAGATAAGCTTCTAGGACTCATATCTTGGTCAAAGCTTGTATCAGCTTCCCCTCTTTCATGCTCTGGCCACCATTCACCTCGTCCTGTTCTCCACCCTGTGTTCCAGGTTCCTGCTTTTCTTACTTTTCCATTCCTTTTCCAGAAAGCATTCCTACTTCCTTCTCTTTCTCTCTCATCAGCAGCTCTCCTTGTGCTGCCCCTCCTTGTGCTGTCTTCCTCTGTGCTGTCACTCTCCGTCGTGCCTCTGCTCTTGCTGCTGCTGCTCCCCGTGCTGTCTGTGCTCTCTTGATAAACGGAGCTAAACTTAAACCTCCCAGGGACCTGCTCCACCCTCTGTCCTCTCAGGTGAGAAAGATCAAATTCCTTCGTGGCAGCTGAATGATTAGGGAATGCAGTGACGTAAGGGTTCCCTACCCTGGGTTTGCATTCCCTCACCTTTTCACTACTAGGGGCATGCTGTAACTCATTGCAGCCAGGAATTACCTGTTTCTAGGTACAATGGGGGTTTTTTGTCCTTCACCTTTTAAAATAGGAGCTTTTGTTAGGGTAAATTCCTTCTTCTGATCCCTATCTCTTAGGTCCTGATAAGCTTCCTTATCACAACGCATTAGTGAGCTTCAAGCTTTGGTGGCAGACCCACCCTATACTAGGTTCCACCATGACAAGGTTGTCTTTAGGTGGTGTCTCCTTTTCATTTAAACCAGTCAGTTTACCTTCCTGTATTCTTTCCTAGACTACATGCATCTTGAGCAGAAGCAACTCTGCATACTCTTGACTGCAAAAGGGTGCTGGCTTTTTATCTCCAGAGAACTCGAGATCACCTTAAAGCCTCGCAGTTGTTCATTTCCTTTAACCCTAGTCACCTTGGTCTCCCGGTATCTAAATGTATGCTTTCCAGATGGATAGCAGACTGCATTTTATTTGCTTATGACAAAGCGGGACTCTCCCTGGAAGCTCATGTCACTGCTCATAATGTTCGTGCCGTGGCTACTTCAATCCAAAATAAAAAAAAACCCCCAAAAAACAAAAAACCCAAGTGATCCAAACAAATCCAAATCCAAAATAAAAGGATCACCCAAAGGTGCAAAGTGATCAAATGTTCTTTTGTTGGACCAGCGGTCAGGAGAAAAAGTTCAAATACTCATACTCTTGAATGACCAATGCGTCCATTTTATTCATATATTGGTTCTAAAACTCACTATTACTTTCAATTACACTTATCTGAATAACAGTCCAAGCTGTCAACGAATGACAAAAACGACGGTGTTATGGTGTGGTATAAACCTCAGGGACCCCCCTCATGCCATGACATGCATGTTTCAAGCCAACTCCCGGCTCTGTTTCAAGTATAAAAAACCTTTGCAAGGTAGACCAATCATTGCCAAATTCCAAGCCAGCAGCTAACCGCCATTGAAAGAATAAATCATTTGAGTGCCTGCATACTTTCCCATAGGCTGCAAACGATGACATCAGCTTTTAGAAACACCAATCAAAACCCAGGGAAATCCTCACTGCCTAGGGGAAACCCTGCGTTGATTGGCTAAAAATGAAATCAGACTCAACCAATCATTTTCCATGTTTAAGCCTCCAGGACTGACAGTGTTTAGGATGAAAATCCACCTTTGCTCTAACGATTGAAGTTTACATGTGCGATCACCACCACGGGGCTCCCTTGGGCATAATCAATGATCCTCCACCTTAAATCATCAAAGTTGTGGCCACGAGATAAACAATGATCTACCCACTGGAGCTGAGTGAGAAGATGTCCGGATGTGAGAAGCATGTTCACCCAGCCGTAGCTTTAAGGAATGAGTAGTGCATCCGATATATAATTGCACAAATTCTTCAGAACTCGCACCAGATTGATCATATTACTCAAATCTTACATGACTTGCATTGGCTACCCATTCAAAGCCATATGAAGTACAAGTTATTGATGACTACCTTCAAAATCATTAGAAAGATTGCCCCACCAGCCCTTTTGCAATTAATCAAAGTTGCACCCAGTGATCGGCAAAGAAGAGGGCAGATGACCAACACTCTCACTACCCCACTTGAATTCCGTAAGACTAAACAATGCACAAGCAACAGAGCATTTGAATATATATCCCCAGTGCTTTGGAACTCATTACCATCTAGCCTTCGAAACAATTCAGACTTATCTTCATTCCGCTCATACCTCAAAATTCACCTCTTCATTGAACATTTTGGCGTTCCTGGTTGCACTTACGTCCGCTCGCAGAGTTAGCGAGCTTCAAGCCTTAGTGGTGGAGGCGCCTTATACCAGGTTCTACAAAAACAGGGTGGTGGTTCACTCACACCCTAAATTTCTTTCGAAGGTGGCAGCGTCCTTCCATCTCAACCAGGAAGTGGTACTTCCTACCTTCTTTCCGAGACCTCACTCCATTCGGGCAGAGACAGTCCTTCACACCTTGGACTGTAAGAGGGCTTTGTCCTTCTTTATCCAACGCACTCAGAGCCACTGCAAAGCCGCTCAGCTTTTCGTCTCCTATGACCCCAGTAGGTTGGGGAGGCAGTGACCAAGCGTATGCTGTCTACCTGGGTGGCAGACTGTATTGCCCTCACCTATGAGTAGGTGGGGCTCCTGCTGGAAGGCCATGTCATGGCACATTGTGTCAGGGCCATGGTGGCTTCTGTGGCAAACTTGCGCTCTGTCCCTATGGTGGTCATTTGCCGGGCCGCCACTTGGTCTTCAGTCCATACCTTTGCAGCTCATTACTGCCTGGAAAGGGAGTCCTGACAGGACAGTGCCTTCGGCCAGGCTGTGCTCTGTAATCTGTTTGGGTTTTAGGCAATTCCTGCAACCCTTCTGTGTTCAGGCTACTGTAGTGCTGGTTTTCATCGGACATGGGGGTCCTACTGTAGTCTGTTGACACGGACTTAATTACAGCAGCTCATGGCTCCCCATGAGGGGAGTCCATGGTTTTTTTGCTATGGGCTTTCGGTAGCCTGTAGCTGGGGAGTCCCATATGTGAGGACTGACTTCCTACTTGTTCCCAGAGAAAGCACAGTTACTCACCTGTAACAAGTGTTCTCTGTGGACAGCAGGAATCGGTCCTCACACCCCTCCCTCCTCCCCTTGCAGTTGCTCCTTTACCTTCTTTTATTTTCCTGTCTTTTAGCTATGTCATCTGACTGAGCAAATTGGCACCCTTGAGCAGGAAGGGGACCACGCATGTGTGGTGGCATCTCCCAAAGGCTTTCTTTGAAAGCTGGAGGGATGTTTCCGCCAGGGCTCTGTCTGTGTCGACGTCACCCATATGTGAGGACTGATTTCTGCTGTCCCCGGAAAACACCTGTTACATTGAGTAACTACGCTTTCTAAACAATGTTGCCAATAGTGTCCCAGAGTCTTTATAATTAGTGATATCCAAAAAATCAATAGTTTTGTCATGAATATGAGCTGTAAACTTGATATTAGGTTTAACAGTATTCAACCAGGATATAAAATGACATAACGACTCCAGAGATGATGTCCACAAGAAAAAAATATTGTTAAGGAACCTCTGCCAGAATCGAATATGTTGTAACCCCTCGGATGGATAAATATGTCACTCCTCCATATCAGGTACCAAGGAGAGCCACCAGTACCTGCACACTATTGTATAAAGACCAACCAAGCGGGTACACAAAGACTGGTGACAATTAGGTTCAGATATAAATTCTTTAATAAGCCCCGACGCTTTTCGGTTACAAAGCCTTCTTCAGGGGGTCTTTAAAAAGAGAACACACTTCAAAAAACAATAATGAAATATGATAAGACATTAATATTCAAAAGACATGTAAAACATAATAAAACAATAATCAATATAAATATAGAAACAAATCATCAATAATAGATTATAAAACGTATGGAAGATGTAGACCATGATAAACAAATATGAATACATAAATAAACCATCAAAAAACGTAAGAATGAAAATGCAATTATTACTAAAACCATAAATATAATAAGAAATTGTAAAAATGAAAATAAAAGAGAAAGAGAGACGATGAGGAGGACACAAACAAAGAATACCTTAATTCTGTCGCATAATGCAATAAAGGTAATCGCTAAAAAATAAAACAAATAAATAATTTAGATATTGAAAGACATTAAATAAACCATTAAAACCAGCTATAAAGGCATAAAAATAAAAGTAAGGAACCATATACAAAAAAGAATGCATCTTGTTTTTTGAAGTGTGTTCTCTTTTTAAAGACCCCCTGAAGAAGGCTTTGTAGCCGAAACGCGTCGGGGCTTATTAAAGAATTTATATCTGAACCTAATTGTCACCAGTCTTTGTGTACTCACTTGGTTGCTCCTCCATATCAGCCATATAAAGTGTGGCTATTGAGGGGGCAGCTGTGGCCCACATAGCAATGCCACACACCTGTAAATAAAACTTCCCATCAAAAAGAAAATAATTCTTAGTTAATACAGGTGAATCAATTCCACCAAAAAGATTTACGAATATGTTCTGGAGCATTCCTGAAGGATATTTCTAAAAGAGCCATAGCCTCATCCTGGTCAATGTTAGTATATAAGGCCGTGACATTTAAAGTAACCAAAAAGACATCAACAACCTTCTCAGAACATTGCATGAGCTGATGCAAAAAATGGGAAGTATCCTAATATATGATTTGACCTGCCGAGCCTCCTGTTTCAAAAAACCGTCACAAAATTGTGATAACAGTTCAAGAAGGGAGCCCCTACACAAAACTATAGGCCTCCCTGGAGGAGTTGACAACGACTTGTGCACCTTAGGCACCATTGAAAAAAATAGGTATTTCCTTATCGTTCCTCCAGTGCAGTCCTCATACACCTGGGTAGTCAACCTCTTCCCGCAGCTAGGAGACTGGCATATCAAAATTATGACATCACTGGAGATATATACTGACCCCTTTGCTCCTCCTCCATCCAGTGTTGCCAGTCTCCTTGCAGCAGGAGGTGGTTGAGCCCAAGTGTGGGCTCTCTGGACTGATCATCTAATAAGAAGCTGGTAGTGTTGTCAGCATTTGTGGGTTTCAATTCTCATTTAAATTTTGTTTTGGTTTATCAGGAGCCTGTGCCTTTAATTCTTTCACACAGGCTCCTTCAGGAGGGGGGGGGGGAGTGCTCCTGCAGTGAGTTCTGCCTTCTGCCTGTTTCCCTCAGCAGCTACAGACTTTAATTTCTTTCATTTCTTTAAGTTTTTCTTTTTTCTGCAGTTTTGGATGTGTGCCTGTGCTGCACATGCACAGCAGAAGTTCTCTCTCCCCGGACACTACGGGAGAGAGCCCTTCTCTGCTAAACCGGCTCAGGGATTCCTCTCTTAATTGGGGATTTCCCTTTGTGCCCTGAGGCTGTTTTTCTTCGTGGAGAGTTGCCGGTTGAGCTGAGGCTTTGTAATTTTCCCTGCTGCACTAGTCGGTCTACCTCACCAGACTAGGCAGCTGCAGAGCACCTTGATTTCTTCAGTGCAGCTTTTATTTTTTTTTGGCGCCCTTTTCTTTTCTCAAGTTTAATTTGCGGTGGCCATTTTGAATCAAACCCTTGTGTTGCACAGCTCTGATTTCATTCTCTGCAAAGCCTCAAAATCTGTGAGTACCCTTTACTTTTCGGGTTTCTTTTCCTGTTTTCTTTTAGTTTATTTATTTTCTTTCATTTTCTGCCATTTTTTCTAAGGTACTCCCTACTTCCCTGTTCGCTTCAGTGGAGGGAAGGGGAGGGGCCCCAGAGGAGCTTCAGGTGAAGTTACAAATTTGGGGTTTTTGTTTTTTGGGCGTCTGTTCTTTTAGGATTCAGGAGTTTTGACTCCAGCTCTTTTGGCAAATGCCCAAAAGACCTCTCTGCCTGGTCTGTGGTACCGGGAGAGGGTCTTTGTCTGTCACAGGTGTCTGCAGTGGCTGTGCCACTCTATCGGCTGCCATGGAGCAGCAGCTTGAGAGAGCAGACAACGTGGAGGATGCAGGAGCTCCGGCCCTGGTCCCGGAGGTGACTTCTCGGATGCTACTGCCTTCTCCAGTTCCGGAGGTCACTGCGGGTCCCTCAGGCGTCTCGCAGGCGGGTGCTTCTTCGGAACTTGGGGCGTTTTGCCTGGAGTTTATTTTAATGATGCATCAAGCTTTTTGTCTGCGTCAGCAGGGTACCTTTACCGGTTCTGGAACTTCGGCGGTGCCTGACACATCGCATGACTCTGTCGCGGCGACAGGTACAGATCCGCCGGCTGCTAAGCGGGCGCGAAAGCTGGAGTCCACAGCGGCTGATGACGAATGGCCGGATGACTCTGAGCCGGCCTGGGAGGCTGAAGGTTCTCCTCCAGACCTGGAGGAGGGGGAAATACCGGAGCCCGAGGACCAGGCCAAAATTATTCGAATTTTTCGGAGGGAAGAGTTGTCTTCTCTTGTGGCCGAGGCGTTACAGGTTTTGAACATGGCCTCTCCGATTGTCTCGGACGCTGCCATAGAAGACCCTGTGATTGAGGCTGAACGTCAGACACAGGTGGTTTTCCCATTACACCGGGTGGTCACCAAAATGATCCAGGATGAGTGGGACAAGCCCGAAGCCGGGTTGCGGGGAGTTCGCACTCTCAATAAGCTTTATTCCGCTCGCGGACAAGGACAAAGAGCGGTTTCGGGCTCCGCGGTTGGACGCGGTGGTGTCTGCGGTGACCAAAAAGACCACCATTCTGGTGGAAGGTGGTGCGGCGTTAAAGGATGCTCAAGATCGGAAGGTGGATGGGCTCTTGAAGCAAACTTTTGACGCCAATTCTATTTGTCTTCAAGCCTCCGTCTGTGGAGCTTGGGTTGCGTGTGCTTCTTTGCGCTGGGCTCAACGTCTTCGTCTTTCTTCCCGCTTGGAGGACGACGACTTTAAAGAGTTAGATCGTTTGGAGTCTGGTGCCGCTTATTTAGCGGATGTCCATTACGATCTCATTCGCGTTCTGGCTAACAGTACGGCTTCGGTAGTAGCCGCTCGACGTTCAGTGTGGCTCAGAAACTGGTCGGCTGATAGTTCCTCTAAGTCCCGGCTCACTAAGCTTCCCTTTAAAGGCGGGTTGCTCTTTAGGGATGACTTAGATAAGTTGGTGAAAGACTTGGGCGAGTCTAAGCCTGGTCGACTTCCCGAAGATAAGCCCAAAACGGTTCGGTCGGCGACGACGTATCGCGGTTCCTCTCGCGATTTTCGTCGCTTTCGATCCTCCCGTTATGGCGGTTTCCAGAGAGGCCGATTCCCGACGAGAGGACAGGGGTTTCGGAATTTCCGGAGTGGTGGCAGGGGTTTTCCGCTTCCGCGGCCTCCGCCCCGCGCAAGTCGCATTGAAATGAGGCGGGTCCCGGCGGAAGAGATTGCCATTGGCGGACGCCTGCGAGAGTTTCTTTCTGCCTGGACCCTCATTACGACAGATCAGTGGGTTCTAGACATTATTCAACACGGCTACGCTCTCGAGTTTGCCCGTCCCGTGCGCGAATCCTTTGTTCGCTCCCCGTGCAAAGGCTCTGCGAAAGCGGCAGCGGTGGCCTCTTCCGTCAACCGTCTGCTTCAGTTGCGCGCGGTTACGGAAGTCCCCAAGGCCGAGTTCGGGTTGGGTCGTTACTCCATTTGTTTCGTCGTCCCCAAAAAGGGGGGAACATCACGGCCCATTCTGGATCTCAAGGCTGTCAATCGTTGCCTAACGGTCCCTCATTTCCGGATGGGGACCCTTCGGTCCGTCATCATGGCGGTGTGTTCCGGGGAGTTCTTGACATCGCTGGACCTCTCCGAGGCGTATCTCCACATTCCGATACTCGATTCCCATCAGACGTTTCTGCGATTCGCCCTTCCGTGGGGTCACTTCCAGTTTCGAGCTCTTCCCTTCGGTCTAACTACGGCGCCACGTACGTTCACAAAGATCATGGTGGTTGTAGCGGTGGCATTAAGGCGGGAGGGCGTTCTTGTCCACCCGTATCTGGACGATTGGTTGATTCGGGCGAAGTCCTACGAAGAAAGTCTTCGGATGACGGACAAGGTGGTCCGTTTTCTCCAGAGCCTGGGTTGGGTGATCAACCTGACCAAGAGCCATTTAGAGCCCTCTCAGAATCTCGAGTATCTGGGAGTCCGATTCGATACCAAGGCAGGACAAGTGTTTCTCCCCCACGAGCGGGCGGAGGCCTTACGGTTGCTCTTACGAACCTTCCGATCGCAGCCAAATCCTTCGGCCTGGGATTATCTACGCGTGCTGGGCACCATGGCAGCAACTCTGGAGACGGTGCCTTGGGCGACGGTGCACATGCATCCTTTGCAGCATGCTCTGCTCCGTCGTTGGTCTCATCAGAACGATTCTCTCCGAAAAAGGCTGCCCTGTCCTCCGTCGGTTCGCCGGTCTCTTCAGTGGTGGTTACTTCCTCAGTCTCTGGCGGCCGGAATGCCTCTGGAACAGCCGGAGTGGCTTCCCTTGTTGACGGACGCCAGCCTCGGCGGCTGGGGAGCGCATTGTCAGGGCCTATTTGCGCAGGGTCTATGGTCTCCCCCGGAGGCGGCGTGGTCAATCAATCAATTGGAACTTCGAGCAGTTCGGTTGGCGCTTCTAGCCTCCGAGCGGACAGTGTCCAACCGAGCGGTTCGAGTTCTTTCGAACACCTCGGCAACGGTTGCATACATCAATCGTCAAGGCGGCACGGGCAGTACCGCCATGGAGGCGGAAGCGTCTCTGTTATTCCTGTGGGTGGAGCCCCGTTTGACAGCGATATCGGCAGCCCATATTGCGGGAAAGGACAATGTGCAGGCCGACTTTCTCAGCAGAGTACACGTCGATGCCGGAGAGTGGCAATTACACCCCGAGGTGTTCTATCAAATTGTTCAACGCTGGGGGACGCCGGTGATGGATTTGATGGCGACTTTCCTGTCTGCCCAAGTTCCTCGCTTTTTCAGTCGACGTCGAGAGCGGATGTCCGAAGGCATAGACGCCCTCCTCCAGCAGTGGCCGTTGGACGGTCTGCTGTATGTGTTTCCACCGTGGGCGATGATAGGCCGTGTGGTACAAAGAATTGGGCGGCATCCGGGGAGGGTTCTCCTGGTGGCGCCCGATTGGCCTCGTCGTCCGTGGTTCGCGGATCTCGTCCGGCTCTTGGACGGTCAGCCCTGGAGGCTTCCGGAGCGCTCGGATCTTCTGATCCAGGGGCCGCTCTTCATGCCTCAAGTGAGTCGGTTCTCGCTTACGGTTTGGCCATTGAACGGGCGAAGTTGCGGAAGCGTGGTTATTCCGCGGCGGTGGTCTCCACAATGCTGAGTGCGCAACGTCGCTCTACGTCGCTGGCGTATGTGCGTATCTGGCGACTCTTTGAGGATTGGTGTTCGAGGCGCTGGGTTCGGGCATCCACAGTCGCTGTTCTGGTAGTTCTGGATTTTCTCCAGGACGGTTTTTCCAAGGGCTTGGCAGCCAATTCTCTGCGGGTACAGGTCGCGGCGCTGGCTTGTTATCGGGGCAAGATCAATGGCGTGTCGTTGGGTTGTCACCCGGATGTTCAGAGATTCTTGACTGCGGTGACTAAGCTGCGTCCCGCTTCTCGTTCCGGGGTCCTGGCTTGGGATCTTAATTTGGTGCTTACTGCCTTGTCCAACTCGCCCTTTGAACCATTGAAGCGCACTTCGTTGAAAGATTTGACTTTGAAAGCAGTTTTCCTGGTAGCGATTTGCTCTGCTCGCCGTATCTCTGAACTGCAGGCCTTGTCCTGTCGCGAACCGTTTCTTATCTTTTCGGAGGGTAAGCTAACCTTGCGTACGGTTCCTTCCTTTCTGCCGAAAGTGGTTTCTCCCTTTCACGTCAATCAGGTAGTGTCTCTGCCGGTTCTAGGGAACCTTGATGGGGGAGGGTCGGACCCGGTTCCTCCGACGCTTGGACGTGCGACGGGTTTTGCGGTGTTATTTACAGGTCACTGAGCCCTTTCGTAAAACGGATCGGTTGTTTGTTCTCTTTGGAGGAGCGCGTAAGGGCGCAGTGGCGACTAAGGCTTCCATTTCCAGATGGATTAAGGAAGCAATATCTTCTGCGTACCTGCTTCAGCGACGTTCGGTGCCGTTCGGGTTACGGGCACATTCCACTAGAGCGCAGGCTTGCTCGTGGGCGGTGAGTCGCTTGGTGCCACCCGCGGACAGTTGTCGGGCGGCGACTTGGTCGTCGTGGCATACTTTCAGTAAACATTACCGCCTAGATGTGGCTTCTGCTGCTGATGCCCGCTTTGGAGCGGCGGTGTTATCTGTCGCTCGATAAGATCCCCTCCCGTGAATACTGCTCTGGTACATCCCAGATGTATGAGGACTGCACTGGAGGAACGATAAGAAAATAGTAATTACGCTTACCTGGTAATTGTAGTTCCTTTAGTTCTGACAGTGCAGTCCTCCTTCCCACCCTTGATCTTTCTTTTCAGGGTTTCTGCTTGGAGTTCGAGCTAACGGAATGTGGCGGTGAGCCGACTCCTCTGTTTTACAGTCTCTGCTTTACTGTGTTCCTCTGTTTCAGATGCTGCAGGGGTCGAGTAGCAGGCAGGACATGCGGTAACGTATCATCATACATTTCCAAAAAAAAAAAAAAAATTTTTTTTAGTGATAAGCTGAGATTTGTTTTTCAACGCGTTTGTATGGTTATTGCTTCTTATTTCTTTATTGCTCCTTTGAGTCTGCTTTGTTAATAGTTCACACTGGATGGAGGAGGAGCAAAGGGGTCAGTATATATCTCCAGTGATGTCATAATTTTGATATGCCAGTCTCCTAGCTGCGGGAAGAGGTTGACTACCCAGATGTATGAGGACTGCACTGTCAGAACTAAAGGAACTACAATTACCAGGTAAGCGTAATTACTATTTTTGGATGCTGTATACATAAAAATGATGCTTCCTTAGTGGTTATCCATCTTGCCTGGTGTGCATCCGAAACAATCTGTTTTATTGTTGCAGCCTATGGGAAAGTGTGCGGGCACTCAAATGATTTATTCTTTCAGTGGCGGTTAGTTGCTTACTTGGTGTTTAGCAATGAATGGACTATCTTGTGAAAGTTTGCTACACTTGAAACAGAGCCGGGAGATGGTTCAAATCATGCATGTCATGGCATGAGGGGGGTTCCTGAGTTTATACCATGCCATAACACTTCTGTTTTTGTCATTCGTGGACAGCTTGGACTGTTGTTCAGATAAGTGTAATTAAAAATAATGGTGAGTTTTAGAACCTATATATGAATAAAATGGACGCATTGGTCATTTGAGAGTGTGAGTATTTGAATTTTCTCTCTTGACCTCTGGTCCAACAAAAGAACATTTGAGTGCTTTGCACCTTTGGGTGATCCTTTTATTTTTGATATGACTACCTCAATGGCAAACCTATGCTATGTAGCCATTGACGAAATTTACAACGCAGCAACTTTGTCTTCTGTCCATACCTTTGCTCTCCATTATGATTTGGACAAGGACTCCTGCAGGGATGCAATGTTTGGTCAAGCTGTCCTTCAGCACATCTTTCAGATAGAGGCAATTCCTACCCTCTGTCCCGGAGTTTGACGATACCAGACATCCATGAAGGATCCATGACTTCTTGAGGCCTACTCTGAGGCGAACTTCCACTGTTTCTGAGGTCACTTCATCTGGCATCCGGGAGCTAGGGAGTCCCATATGTGAAGAATACATTCCTGCTTGTTCCTGGAGATAGAGTAGTTACTCACCTGTAATAGGTGATCTCCAGGAACAGCAGGAATTTAGTCTTCATAACCCGCCCTTCTCCCCTAGGAGTTGTAGGGTTTTCTTCTTTTACTCTCCTTTTTCTCAGCTACAAACTCAACTGAAGAGAGGGAGTTGGGAAGGCAGCTATGCAGGCACAGTAGAGTGCTCCCAAAGGATTTCCTATTGGATGTTGGGGAGCGTTCCCATGCGGGCTCAGTCGGTACTGATGTCACCCATATGTGAAGATTAAATTCCTGCTGTTCCCAGAGATCATCTGTTACAGGTGAGTACCTACACTTTACCCAAGACGTTCAGCCAGGCTACAGCACGGAAACAGTCCTCACATTCTTCTTGAATGAAAAACACTTTGTTTGACAGTGTTAAAATTACTCTGGGAGTTTCAGCTGCTTTTGATGTGGTTGCTCATGCCACTTTTACTCTCTGGTTTGGCAGACATTGGTGTTTCAAGTCATGTACTCAACTGGTTTTCCTCATTTCTTTCTGACCGGTCATACCAATTTTGTGTAGACCATTCCATCACCACAAGGCTCTGTTTTGTCACCTTTACTTTTTAATATCTACTCGTATATTAGCCAACTTGCAACACTGATTCAAGATTTCAAAATTAGCGCTTATTTTTACGCTGACAATATGTTATTATTGTCCCATGTGGATTCATTAACCCCAGATCTGTCCACCATTAATCAAACCTCGAATGCTGTGTCTATTTGGCTTCAGGATTATCATCTTAAATTAAATCCTAATAAAGCATCTTTTATCTGGCTAATAGGTGACTCACATCCTCCATCACTAGCTCTTTTTATTGAAGAAACAGACATCTGAGTAGTTTGCCTTCTTACTTGGGGGGGTGGTGTCAAAGGATAAGGATGTCATATTGATAGTGGGGGCAGGTGGACCAGTTCACCATTAGTGCCTGCAGTATTTGGCAGATTCTGCTTACCCCCACTTTTAAAGTATTTGGGGATAATCCTTGATACACACCTCTCCTTTCTCCCACCTCCATTTCATAATGAAAAAAAATCTCTCCGCTTTTTGGCAGTGTCGTTCACTTCGCCCCTTTTTAGATTCCACGTCTTTCACCTCTCTTCTTCTCAATTACATAATATCTAGATTAGATTATTGCAATGCAATTTATGCCGACCTCTCTATACTCAAATGCCTAAAATCCAAAACACTGCTGCTCGCATTTTAGAATGTGCAGCAAGAAAGGATCATATTATACCTCTTTTAAGCTATCACTGGTTACCTGTCGCTTTTCGCATCCAATATAAACTTTTGATCTTTGCATATAAAGTGCTCCACACTATCTATCCTCTACCTCTTATCTGAGCTTCCACATCCCTCTTCGAATTCTATGATTATTACATGATAACAGACTTCATATTCCCCCTCTGTCATGAGCAAGGCACATTCATCCACCTTTTTTGTGTCCCTATCTTTGGATCTCTTTGCCTTGATACGTCTCTTTAGAACCTTTCTTTTGCTCTTTCAAATCTCAAGCTTAAAACCCATTTATTTCAGCAGGCTTTTGGGACCAAGGTGACATAACATCATGGCCAATTTCTCCTCCTCCTTTTGTTGCTCTTTTCTTAATCTCCTTTCTTTTTAAATTTGTGATGGAGTTCTTTTCCTGGCTTTTAACTATCAATCATTTTTATGTAAACTGCCTTGACTTTGCAGAGAAAGGCAGTATATTAAATTACAATAAACGGACTCCTAGGGGAGGTGGGAGGGTTGTGAGGTCTTCTCTTGCTGTCCATAGAGAACACCTGCTGCAGTTGAGTAACTACCTTATCTCCAGGAACAAGCAGGAATGAGTCTTCACATATGGGGTACGTCGGTACCGACGGAGTCTGCGCGGGAACGCTTCCCAGCGTCCAATCAAAGAGCTTTTGGAAGCATCCCACCACGCCTGCGTGCTGCCTTCCCGCCTTTCCCAACTGCCTCTCCTTAGTTTTCGTTTTTCCGCGGAGCTGGCAGGACGTCCTGTCACCGCAGAAAATTCTTGTTTTTATTTTTTAGTTTTCTTGTGGTCGCGGCTGTCTTCCCAACGCCACCGGTACCGCCGGTGTTTTCTTTTCTTTTCTTGAAAAATTTTTCCTTTTCCACGGGATATTTTTTCTTCATAGTGTCCCGCGGTCTCTTAGGCCTTTTAGGCCTCTTCTTTTTCTTTCATGGAACCGCCAGACACTTTCTCCAAGAAATGTTCAGACTGTGGCGATACAACTTTATTTTTAGACCCTCAAAGTCGGTGTCTAACCTGCTTGGGTCCTGACAACAGTTTGGTCAGAAGAGGTCTTCAACATCCAGGTTCCCTCGATACACGGTTGCCCTCCAACTTCGGGAAACCGTCCCCTTCTTCTTCTACACAGGATCAGGTAACCCATAAACAATCTGTTAAGACTAGCCAGCCCTCGAGTGGTAGGTCTCATGCACAGCATGTAGACGGCTCCAGCTTTGCCCTCGAGGGTCCTCTGGCTTCAAAACCCCGGCGGGAGTCTTCGGTCTCCAAAGCATATAAGGGGTTTCAGGTTGTTCCTGAGGTTCACCCCTCACAGAACATACCTCAGCCATGTCCGGTGGTGGCATCCGCTTCGAGCGGTACCAATACCCCGGCATCGGCACTGGTGTTGGATGAAACACTCCTCACCAGGGATCGTCATCTGGCGTCCTCGGTACCTTTGAGACCGGTGGATACCCTCCAGACTGACTTTCCATTATCGGTATCAGCACCGATACTACCACCGACGTTGGTACCCTCCAGATGTGCCTCGCTTACTTCGATGCCGAGTCTGGAATCGATCTCCAGTCTGGAGGACTGCGTACCGACTAGCCTTGGTACCGGCTCTCAGCGGTACTGAAGGCTCGGTTCCGATGACTCGGATACACAACTCTCGGTTCCCCCGAGGCCGATTGAGTTGCCACTGGTTGACCTTCCTTCATCGGTATCAGACAAGGTACCCAAATTGCTACCGATGTCCTCATTACCTTCACGATCGGTGCCTTCCAGACTTTGCTTATCAGGCTCTCTGCCCTCGATGCCGAGTTTGGAATCGATCTCTAGTCTGGAAGATTGGGTTCCAATACGTTTTGGTACCGACACCGATCGATACCGGTGGCTCGGTACCGAGGATAGCAACCGGAGATTTTCGGTTACCTTGGTACCGATTGAACTGTCAACGATGACTACTCTGATGTCTCTGTCGAGCTCGACTCCGACATCGGTACCGGTATTGCCATCGGTACCGGTATCCACAGTAGCATCGTGGCCAACTCCTGCCATGCTCTTTTCAACAGGATCGCTCCCTTCTATACCAAGCTTGGAGTCGATACCTGGCATGGACAATGTGGTAATGACGGTCGCTGCCCCTGACAGCCAGTACCGGCGACCATCCCTTAAGCATTCCACACTGCACTGTGCAGGGTCTTCTATTCCTATGTATGTGGATGCCTCTGTCGGTGCTCAGGCTAGTTCTTCAGATCTAACCTGTCCAAGGGAAATTCCTGTTGGGGATCCCTCTTTTTAGAGTTTTTTCCTGGATATAGCAAGATCTCTTGCCATTCCTATCCCAGGACATGATCCTGCACAAGGCTCTCTTTCTACCAAAGCAAAGGAGAGCATAATGCTTCCTTTGCATCATTCCTTGCAGGATCTCCTTCTGGAAATGTGGGAAACACCTTTAAGGGTACCCCCACCTCCCAAGGCAATTGATCTCTTATATCAAGTGCCCCCCTCTGCAGGGTTTCAAAAGACTCAACTTCCTCATCATTCCATAGTAGTGGAATCAGCAATGAGGCGGGTAAAGAGTAAGAAAAAGCACTCTTCTTATCCGCCAGGTCGTGAGTCTAAGACACTAGATGCCTTTGGACGTCAAACCTTAAGAACATAAGACATGCCATACTGGGTCAGACCGAGGTCCATCAAGCCCAGTTTCCTGTTTCCAACAGTGGCCAATCTAGGTTATACGTACCTAGCAATATCCCCAAAAGACACAGGTTCCACAATGCTTGTACTGGGTCAAGCATTGATATCCTGGGTCCCTTTTTAATAGTGGTTTATGGACCTTTCCTCCAGGAACTTGTCCAAACCTTTTTTAAACCCAGCTATACTAACAGCCCTTACTACATCCTCCGGTAACAGATTCCAGAGTTTGATTACACGTTGAGTGAAAAAATATTTTCTCTTATTTGTCTTAAATAGTTTACCCTGTAGCTTCATTACATGTCCCCTAGTCTTTCTATACTCTGATAGCGTAAACAATTGATCCACGTTTATCCGTTCCACTCCATTCATTAATTTATAGACCTCTATCATATCTCCCCTCAGCCGTCTCTTCTCCAGGCTAAAGAGCCCTAACCTTCTTAGCCTCTCTTCATAGGAGTAGCCTTCCATCCCCTTCACCAATTTGGTGGCTCTTCTCTGTACTTTTTCTAATAACGCTATGTCCTTTTTAAGATACGGTGACCAGAATTGCACACAATATTCAAGGTGCGGTCGTACCATGGAGCGATACAGAGGCATTATAATATCCTTTGTTTTGTTCTCCATCCCTTTCCTTATGATACCTAGCATTCTATTTGCTTTCTTGGCCGCCGCTGCACACTGGGCGGAGGGTTTTAACATGCCTGGTGTTGTTGGGTATAGCATGTTCCAACCTATGACATGCTAGGACTCCAGGCATCTCAACTTGGGAGTCCCCATATGTGAAGACTCATTCCTGCTTGTTCCTGGAGATAGCACAGTTACTTACCTGTAACAAGTGATCTCTGGGAACAGCAGGAATAAGTCTTCACAACCCACCCACCTCCCCAGGAGTTGTATCTCTATCTATCTTCCTTTCCTCTCTCTCTCTCTTTGTCTCAGCTTTAAAACTTAACTGAGGAGAGGCAGTTGGGAAAGGCGGGAAGGCAGCACGCAGGCGTGGTGGGATGCTTCCAAAAGCTCTTTGATTGGACGCTGGGAAGCGTTCCCGCGCAGACTCTGTCGGTACTGACGTACCCCATATGTGAAGACTTATTCCTGCTGTTCCCAGAGATCACCTGTTACAGGTAAGTAACTGTGCTTTTTCTTCATGGAGAAGCAGGAAAAAAGTATTCTCATATAAGATTCCCTAGCTACAGGCTATCTTGAACAAAAAGATGACAATGGGGCAACAGAACAACTGTTTTTTGTGGAAACAGACCTTTTATATATATCTTATGTTCAGTTTTTTAAGGTAGCCTGAACAGAAGGAAATGGGCCTAGGGAGGATGGAGTTGGATTCTACTCCCTGAACATATTTTGAAGTACTATTTGACTGAAACAATAGTGAGATGTGAATGTGTGGACTGAAATCTATGTTGCAGCTTTGCAAATATCCTTCATAGAGACCAAGCATACGTGGGCCACTGAGATTGAGATGGTTCTGAGATTGAGCCATGGCATGATCCTCAAGGCTAAGGCCTGCCTGGGCATAAGTAAAAGAGATGCAGTCTGTGAGCCAAATTGATAAGAAGCGTTTGGAGATGGCAACCCCTAGCTTGCTTGTGTCAAAAGAAACAAAAAGCTTGATGGATCTTCTATGGGCTTTCATCTGCTCCAAGTAGAAAGCTAAGGCTCACTTGCAGTTTAATATATGTAGTGCAGTTTCCCCTTTGTGAGAATGGGGTATTGGGAAAAATGTTGGAAGGATAATTGACTAGTTAAGATGAAATTCTGTAACCACCTTTGGAAGAAATTTGGGATGACTACGAAGCACCACTCTGTTGTGATAAAACTTTAGTGTAAGGTAAATAAACTACTAGGGCCTGAAGCTTGCTCACTCTGTGCACTGAAGTGACTGCCATCAGAAATGATTCTTTCCAGGTCAAGAATTTCAGAGCACAGGTATTGAGTGACTCAAAAGGAGCTTTCATCAGCTGCGTGAGAACCACATTGAGGTCCCAAGACCTATAGGTAGGTTTCAGACGAAGTAAGCTTCACATGAAGCAAACTACTAAGGGCTGCACAGAGACTGGCTTACCCTCAACAGCATGGTGATGAGCTTCAGTTGCACTGAGGTGTACCCTTACAGAGCTGGACTTGAGTCCCCACTCTGATAGGTGTAGAAGGTATTCAAGAATTGTGGTGATACAGGCAAAAGGATCTACGGAGCATTCCTTATACCAAATAGCAAATCTCTTCCACTGGAAAGAATACGATTTTCTTGTTGAGGCCAAGAAAGCACTAGTGACACTAGCTGGCAGATTGAGAGTGGATAACGTTAGCTTTTCAACATCCAAGTTGTGAGGGCCAGGAACTTTGTTGGGATGTAGCATTGCTCCATTCTTCTGCAATATTAGATCTGGTGCTTGCCTAAGATATATTGGATCACAAATGGATAGCCCCAGGATTAGAGGGAACTATGGCTGTCTGAATCAGTGAAGAGCTTTTCTCCTTGCTGTGTAACCTTTTTTTCTGTCCTATCTACCAATGGTGTTCCTTTTACTTTCTGACCTGCAGCGACTATGTTATTCTATTTTAAACCGCCCTGATGCTTTCTCCTGGGTGGTATATCAAATGTACGAATAAAGATTAAGAATCATTGTACCCTTGAATGTTTTGAGCTTCAGAAGGGTCTTGGCAATGAGAGGTATTGGAGGACATGCATATGGAAGGCCCTCCCACCAATCAAGGAGGAAAGCATCTGAGGCTAGTTTGCTGTGGGACTCCACCCTGGAGTAGAACTGATCCACCTGGGCATTCTGAGGAGTTGCAAAAAAGGTCTATTGAGAGGGTGCCCCCTCCTAAAAGATGTGCTGTGCTACATCCCTGGCCAGGGTCCATTTGTGAGGCTGAAGGACTCTGCTCTGTCTGTCTGCCAGCCAGAATGTTTTGTTTGCTGGGCAGATAAGTGGCTCCCAACTCCATCCTGTGAGAGACAGTGAAATTCCAAAACCTATCTCCCAACACAGGAGGTATGACCCACTTCCTCCCTGTTTGTTTATGTAAAACATAGTCACCTGATTGTCATTCTGAATCAGTACAATTTGGTAGGACAGCCAATCTTTGAAAGCTCTTAATGTACTTGCTATCATTCTTATTTCCAAGACGTTTATCTGATGAAGACTTTCTTGGAGGGACCAAATTCATAGAAACATAGAAACATGATGACAGAAAAAGACCACATGGCCTATCTAGTCTGTCCTTTCATAACAACAACTACAACAGTCCACTTTTTACCTTTAGAGATCCTCTATGTTGGTCCCATGCTTTTTTGAATTCAGTTACTGTCCTCATCTCTACCACCTCCACTGGGAGACTATTCCATGGATCCACTACTCTTGAATCTATCTTCCTTCACCCTCATCCCATGTCCCCTCGTAGCAGAACTTGCTTTCAATTGAAAGAGGCTCTCTCCCTGAACATTTATGCCACGGAGGTATTTAAACATCTCAATCATATCACCTCTATCCCGCCTTTCCTCTAAGGTGTACATATTAAGATCCTTAAGTCTGTCCTCATATGCTTTATAATGAAGCCCACTAATCATTTTAGTAGCCACCCTCTGCACCGACTCCATCCTGTTCACATCCTTTTGAAGGTGCGGTCTCCAGAATTGCACACCATACTCCAAATGAGGTCGCACCAAAGACTTATACAGAGGCATTATCACCTCCTTTTTTCTGCTAGCCATTCCTCTCCGTATGCACCCAAGCATCCTTCTAGCTTTTGCCGTCGCCTTTTCTACCTGTTTAGCTACTTTAAGATCATCAGACACAACCACGCCTAGGTCCCGCTCTTCTTTAGTGGACAAAAGTACTTCACCTCCTATACTGTATTACTCCCTTGGATTGCTGCAGCCCAAATGCATGACCTTACATTTTTTAACATTAAATCCCAGCTGCCAAATTCTAGACCATTCTTCAAGCTTAGCTAGATCCCTCCTCATGTTATCTACACCTTCCTGGGTGTCTACTCTATTGCAGATTTTGGTATCATCTGCAAAGAGGCAAACCTTACCCGACAGCCCTTCCTCTATATCACTAACAAAGATGTTAAAAAGAATCGAACCAAGGACAGATCCCTGGGGCACACCACTGGTAACATCCTTCTCCTCAGAATGAGCTCCATTTACTTGTACTCTTTGTCGCCTCCCACCCAACCAATTTCTAACCCAAGCAGTAACTTAGGGTCCATCCCTAGGGTGCTCAGTTTGTTTATAAGTCGCCTGTTAGGAACAGTGTCAAAGGCTTTACTGAAATCTAAATACACCACATCTAGAGCTCTCCCTCGGTCCAACTCCCTGGTCACCCAGTCAAAGAAATCAATCAGATTTGTCTGACAAGACCTGCCTCTGGTGAATCCATGCTGCCTCGGATCCTGTAATCCAGAAACCTCACTATTTTCTCTTTCAGCAGCATTTCCAATAATTTACTCACCACCAAAGTTAAACTAACCAGCCTGTAGTTTTCAACCACATCTTTACTTCCGCTTTTGTGTAAAGGCACTACATGAGCCTCTCTCCAGTCCTTTGGCACCATTCCCGACTCCAACGAGGCATTGAAAAGGTCAGTCAGTGGAGTTGCTAGAACGTCCCCAAGTTCCTTCAGTATTCTAGAGTGTATCCCATCCGGTCCCATCGCTTTGTCTGCTTTAAGTTGAGCTAGTTTCTCACGAACACATTCTTCTGAAAATTGTTCAAGATGTCCCTCGCTTCTGTTCATATTTGTGGGTGTTTTCTGAGGTCCTGCTCCTGGTTCTTCATCTGTGAACACAGAACAAAAATATTTGTTAAGCAATTCCGCTTTATCCTTATCAGCTTCTACATATTCCCCCCCCCCCCCTGCACCCTTGAGTCTGACAATACCACTTTTGCCCTTCCTCTTCTCACTCATATATCTGAAAAATGTCTTATCCCCCCATTTTATTGCATTGGCTATTTCCTCTTCCTTTTGAATCTTTGCCTTCTTGACTACTTTGCTAGCTTCTGTAAGTTTTTCCAAATACAGATGCCTGTCTTCCTCTCTCTGTGATCTCTTGTATTTCATGAAAGCCTCCCTCTTTTTCTTCACTTTTTCAGCTACTTCCTTCGAAAACCATAGCGGTCTCCTTTTCCGTTTGCCTTTATTTACCATTTTAACAAAAAGGTTGGTTGCCCTTAAAAATACCCCCTTTCAGTTTTGCCCACTGTTTTTCTACATCCCCCAGCTGTTCCCATCCCACTAACGACTCCCTGAGGTATTGGCCCATCTTCGCAAAGTTAGTCTTCCTAAAGTCTAACATCCTCACCTTAGAATGGATTCTAACAGCCCTAGTCCTAATACTGAACCACACCATCTGGTGATCACTGGATGCAAAATGATCTCCCACTACAACATCAGAAATACTTTCACCATTGGTAAGCACCAAGTCCAGTATGGCCCCTTCACGTGTGGGGTCTGTTACCAATTGCCTGAATAGTTCTCCCTGTAGAGAATCCAGGATTTCCTTACTTCTAGATGATACTGCAGCAGGAATGTGCCAATCAACATCTGGTTTATTGAAATCTCCTATCAGTAGCACTTCCCCTTTCCTAGCAATGCTGCTTATGTCTTCAATTAACTCTCTGTCCACCTCTTCCTCTTGTGAGGGAGGTCTGTATATCACACCAATGCAAATAGATTTCTCTTTCCCTCTTTCTAGTTTAACCCACAATGCCTCCTCTCTCCCTTTTAAGCTTTGTAATTCCAAAGCTTTAAAATTCCCTGAGTGTGGAATCCATTGAGGTGAGCTCCCCATCCCAGCTTGGATGCATCAGTCGTCAGTAATTTTTGTGGAATGGGAATTGGGAAGAGAAGACCTTTTGCTAGATTGTTGTGTATTGTCCACCAGGACAAAGATTGAATGAGTGGAGTGGTTATGAGCAGAATGTCTCATAATCTTTGTGGCTTGTGATCACTAGCTACTCAAGGTCCATTCAACTTGTCTCATATTGAGATGTGCCAAAGGTGTTACAAGTGCTATCGAGGCCAAGTGGCCTATTTAATGTTGACATGCACAAATTGAAATCTGCGGACTCATTTGAGTCTCCCACAATATCACTGTCACTCTGGGTAGTCTGTCATACAGGAGAAAAGCTCTCACTTGAGTTGTGTCAAGTAGAGTCTAATGAAGTCCAATTGTTGGATGGGACAGAGGTGGGACTTGGGATAGTTGACTACAAATACTTGGTTAGTACCTCCTTTATCTACAAATAGCTACTTAGGTTACCCCTTTGTATAGCAAGCTGTTCAACCAACTCTACAAAGAATTTCAGCTTGCCCTCTTCACCCATTTGTCCTAAAAATCCCAACCCTCAAGGCTAGTAAAAAAAATATACGAGTGCTAGTACACATGATTAACTAACAGAGCTGTTGAGAGAGATGTTCCCTCCTTTTGTATACCTTGTATGTAAAAATAACATGATCTTCACTCTGCTAATGTGCTGTACTCTGAGTAATGCTGCATTTGCTGTTAGTCATACATCTAGTTCAAAACTGTCCAGTACCCTTCCAGTTCCAGCCACGCCTCCCTGCAGCTCTATTTCAGCCACTGACCAGTAGTACAATTTAATATTTGACAAAACCATGCTACCTATGTCTTTGTTTGTCGAATTGTTTTAAGTCCAATTTTGAGTACTTATTTGTTCCATACAAAGCTAGAAATGCTACTGTTTGGGTTCTGCAAAGGTTGTGGAGGGATGTTGAAGAGAACATGCTAAAACAGGCATAATAGTCTGGGAAGAATATTCATTTTTTTCCATTTAACTGTTTATTGAGAGTTTCAATAGATAGTACAACCAGCTTCTGAACTCAACATTATACATTTTCCACAACATTGTTACATTCAACCTTTTTTTTTTATCCCGCAACTGTCTATTACAACATTCAGTATCACCTAAGCTTCCACCTTCCCCCCTGTTCTCTCTTTCCCCCTTTGTTTGTACATGCTTCCATGTCCCCCCATATATCTCTCTGGTATGTCGCTAATATTCACCATTGTCCAGCATGTAGCCTCATATCACAGCGGCCTGTTAGCAATAATCATTTGTCATTCAACATTTTGATAAAACTTATACCATACATTATACAAACTTCTTCTTAACTCACCATATCACATTTATATATATACACACTGTCAGCATCATAACTATGTTACCCTAATTCTATTAGAATGCTGCTTATTTCCTATTCTGCATCCCATCCCCCCACCTGTTTCCTTTAGTCAAACTCTCTTTTTTTTTATCTCACAATCACTCTTCCGTATGTTTCACTTATGTACATATATACCTACATTCGCCTGTTAGCCAATATCCGTGCCTTTGGGCTCTGTCCAGCTTGCCCTGGCCCTTCCTCCCCTTCTGCTTTCCATTTCCCCAACCATTTCCAGACACGCTTCCATTGTGCCATGTCTCATCCCAGTCAATCGATGCATCAAACACAAATCCTCCATTCTTCTGACAAAACCTGCCGTCTGAGGGATCCCCAACCCTCTCCATTGTTGTGCTATCTCATTTCGTGCTGCTACAATACAGTGATTCAGCATCCCCTCTCCCTTTCCGGAATATCTTCCCCCAGCTGATGTAGAAGACAAACCGCTGGTAGTTTTTTAAATCTATGTCCTGTCTTTTGAGAAATTAGCATTAGTACCTTGTCCCAAAAACCTTGAATGTGCCCACACGTCCACCACATGTGTAATGTATCCCCTCTTTCCTGACAACCCCTCCAGCACCTATCAGTTTCCCCTAACCTCGCTTTTTTTTGACGTATCGGTTTCCAGTACCACCGATATAATACTTTATAGGCATTTTCTTTGATTTGTGTAGCAATAGATATGCCTGCTATTGTCTTTATTACTTTATCCCATCTCTTTTTAGTCCATTGTACCGCTAAGTCTACCTCCCATTTCTTCATGAACTCCAATTTGCCCTCACCGCCCTCTGTGAGCCCTTTATAGATCTTAGACAAGGCACCTTTCCGACCTAGGTTTCCTGAGCATAGAGCCTCAAACCACCCTCTGTTACTCCACAGGTCCCTTCCTACGCTGTGCTGCCACATAAAATGCCCTATCTGGATATAACTGTAATAGTGCATACTAGATAATCCATATAAATCCTTAATTCCCTCCTTGTCCACTGTCTAGAAAATATGCATAAGTCCCCGCTGTCCCCATCTCCTCAATATATTCACCCCGGGCCCCTGTCCCCTCTCAAAACAAGCCTCCAGTGTCATCCCTTGTATATGTCTTTTGTCTTGTACAAGGAGTTTCCTATTTTGTTTCCAGACGTTCAAAGTATGCACTACAAAGGGGTTCAAGGCGCTACTGGTTCATACTGTACTGCCCCTCCACACCATCTTTTCCAATCCCACTCCCTTTACTGAGGCTTCCTCCATCTGCACCCAGTGCTTCCCTTTTTCTCTGTGCCAGTCGTAGAGCATTTTCAGTTGCGCTGTGAGATAATATTTGCTAAAATTGGGAACCCCCATCCCTCCCTCTCCCCTTGCTCTCTGCAGTGTAGACATAGTAACCCTGGGACTCTTATTTAGCCATATAAATCGAGTGATGCTTCTTTGTAATTGCTTCAGCTTTTGATGTGGTACTGTTATTGGCAACGTTTGAAAGAGAAACAGAAATCGGGGGAGTAACATCATCTTTACTGTGACTATTCTTCCAAATCAGGATAAATACCCCCTCCCCCATCCCACCAGTAAACTTTCTACTTGCCCGAATAGCTTTTTATAGTTTAATTCATACAATACCTCTAATTTAGGGCTTATTTGGATCCCCAGATACCTGATCTTCCCCTTGGCCCATCTAAATGGGTACTGTACGCTTAATCACACCTGCTCTTCCTCTGGTAGTGACAGGTTCAGAATTTCAGATTTTGTCAAATTTATTGTGAATCCCGACAACCTCCCATATTCTTCTAGTTCCCACATGAGTATTGGTATCGAGCATCTCGGTCTAGTCACATTCATTATAATATCATCCGCAAACAAGGATATTCGATATTCCTCCTTTCCCACCACTATTCCCATCAGATCTTCCCTTTCTCTCGCTCTCTCAGCAAAGGGCTCTAGTGATATCGCAAATAGAAGGGGTGAGAATGGGCATCCCTGCCGTGTCCCTCTCCCCCGCTCGAAGAAGGCCGAGTAGACTCTGTTGACCCTGACGCACGCCTTCGGGTTGCGGTATAATGCTTCCACCCACCCCTTAAACTCGCCTCGCAACCCCATTCTGTCCATTATCTGAAAGAGGAAGGACCAGTACACCTGATCGAACGCTTTTTCCGCATAGAGTGATATGAACAGTGCCTCCTTCTTATATTGCCCCACCGACCAGATCATGTTCAAAAGTTTCCTAATATTGTCCTCCACCTGCCTCCCCGGGATAAAACCTGCTTGATATTGATGGATCAGCTTTCCAATTACCTTATTTAAATGAGTTGCTGATATTTTAGCCAATAACTTGGCATCTAAATTAAGCAGTAAGATTGGCCTATACGAAGAGCATTCTTGCTGGTCCTTACCTTCTTTAGGTATTATTGTGATCCCAGCCCACCCCATGGAAGCCGCTAGCACTCCCCCCTCCCGTGGAAGGTTAAATAGCCTCAGCAGTGGAGCAATTAAAATCTCACTAAAGTTCCTGTAAAATTGCACTGTAAGCCCATCCAATCCTGGGGCCTTGTCTACCTTTAACTGTTTTATAGCTTGCAGGACCTCCTCAGCTTTAATGGCTGTATTTAACTGTGCCTGTTCCTCCTCCATCAGGGTCGGGAGCTTTATAGAATCTAAGTAACTTTGTATTCGTGCAGAATCTGGAGCTGCTCGGGCTGCATACAGCTCTTGATAGTATCTTTTCAAATGCCTCCCCAATATCTCCATCTTTATGAACTACATTCCCTTCTCTGTCCCGAATTTTCAATATTTGTGACCTTAATTTCTGCTGTTTCAACCTCTGCGCCATATATTTCCCCCCTCAAAAAAGCCTTGTTTCAGTAGCTGCATACGATATCTTATTGTGTCAGCCTGCATAGCATTTAATTGCGCTCTAGCAACTAGTACATGGCCTCGATATGTTCCTCTGCCATCCCTCCCATCTAGCGCTTCAAGCTCCATTAATCTTGCATGCAATTCCCCTTCCCGCTCCCTCTTTTTTCGTGCCCCCCATTTCGTGCCCCCTTCACTACTGCCTTGTAACCATCCCAAACTCCCCCCCCAGGCCTCCTCACCATTATCATTCCATCTAAAATATTCCACTGTCTCCCTCTCTATCTCTGTCTTAACCCTCTCATCCTCCAGTAAGGATTCATTCAACCTCCAAAACTGGGTTCCTCCTCCCTCCCCCTCCATTGTCAATCTTACCTCTTGATCTGACCATGTTATAGAATCCATTTCTGCCCCTTGAACCCTGCCCGCCATCTCCTTTGTTACCCATATAGCATCTATCCGGGAACATGTACCATGCACTGGGGAGAAATATGAAAACTGCCTCTTCCGGGGATGCTGAAATCGCCATACATCTATCAAGCAATGTTGTGTGACAAAGTTTCGATATTTATGCCTATCTGCTCGTTTACTCTCTTTTTTTTCCCCCGTTGCATCTCTTTCTGGGTTCCACGTTAGATTAAAATCTCCCCCACAAATAAATTTTCCATCCCCTAACTGTCCCACTTCAGCTTCTAGTTTTGTCCAAAATTCCCTTTGCCCCCCTATCGGTGCATATACATTCATTATACAATACCATTCAGCACTGACTTTTATGCGTAACAGTATAAACCTCCCCTCTTTATCCTGATTATCTTCTGAACCTCCACCTTAAGTTTGGAGGATATAAAAACCGCCACCCCACCCTTCTTTTTTTCCACTGTGTTTGATGCATAGATACTGAATCCATATCCCCGAAGTTGGACCACATGTTCTGTTGCCCTTGTTAAATGTGTCTCTTGTACAAGCACTAATGAGGCTTTTTGGCGTCTTACCTCTTTATACAGTTTCTGCCGCTTTATTGGTGAATTAAGCCCTTTGACATTCAATGTTACAAGTTTTAACTCACCTTATATCATTTTCCACTCCCTCTTTTTCGACCCTTCCTCTATCTTCCCCCCTCCCCTTCCCCTCTCCCTCTCTCCTTCCCCCCTTCCCCTCCCCCTCTCTCCTTCCCCCTTCCCCTCTCTCCTTCCCCCTTCCCCTCCCCCTCTCTCCTTCCTTCCCCCCCTCCCCTATCCCTCTGCTCCTCACTGGAGATATGACTTCCATTACGGTGACCGACTATCGAACCGCTGCCTGCCCCTGCCCCTGCCCCTCTGTCCTCCTCCCCTTCTCTGTCCTCCCCTGTTCCTCCAACTCACCCCTCCTTACGCCTACCCCCCCACCACCCCCACTCCCCTTCCTTGTCCCATCAAACCCCTATTGTTCAAAGTTCCCTTAATCAGGGCTCTCTCTCCCCTCCCGTCCCTCTACCACCCCACCATCTTGCCCAACCCCTCTTCTCCCCCCATCCTTCCACCCCCTTGCCCTCCCCCTCCATCATCCCACTACAAACCAACACCTCAATATGATACATGTTTCTACAGTCCAGGATCCTATCCTCATTAAGCATCATCTATTTCAAGTCCAGATAGAGTCCCTATCTTCAGCCTCATTCATGTTCCATCTCGATTCCTCTTTGGCTTTCTTTGACCAATCTCGCCAACCTCCTGCCACCTTCTGCTGCTCTATGCCATTTCAGGCTAACCGCCCTCGATGTAGTGGCACTATTGTCCGTTATTTTGATTGAACCTTTGGCCACTTCTGGGAGATTTGTCGCCCCTAGGTCTCTCAGCGCCCTCCAAGCTTCTGCACATGTCCTCACTCTCCGCGACCTTCGTTGCACTGTAAGCAGCAATCCAAATGGGTATAGCCATTTATATCTCAAGTCTGCCCTCCTTAGGTAGGCCGTAACCTCCTTTAACTCTCTTCTGCGTTGCAGCATTCCCTGGGATAGATCCTGGAACAATTTGATCTTATGCTCTTCCCACTGGAAATTTCTCACCTTCCTGGCTGCTCCCAAAAGACATTCATTCATCTTGTAGGAGCTCAAGCAGATTAATATATCTCGCGGGCGATTATCTCTGATGGGCCCCAGGTCTCTATGTGCCCTTTCTATGTGCAGAGTCCCCCCTGCACCCTCCTCCGCTGTAGCTGCAACTTTTAATAGCTCTCCAAACACTTTTTGAATAACTTCCTCACAGTTTTTATATTTTATAATCCTCTGGGATACCTCACACTCTGATATTACATCTTCTGGGCCGGTCCTCTAAGTCCTCAGTTTTTTTCTTCAGCTCCTCTTGAGCCTGCTGTAAGTCTTCCCAGCCTTTTTGGAAGGTTTCCATTGCTATTCCATGTTGTTCCAGCTGATTCTCTGTGTCTTCCACGCGGTCTCCCAGAGCCGTGATATCTTGTCTGAGTATTTGTAATGTCTCTTTAACTCATTTTTAATTCCATTAATTTCCACCTTTAATTCTGTAATCCACTGCTTGATTTTGTCAGCCATTCCCGAGCACTCCTCTCCTTCCACCTCCTCCTCCTGCTCCGGAGCTTTCTCAGCCGCCATTTTACCTTCCTTCTCCCCCTCCTTCCCTCCTCGGGATGGCACATAGGATGATCGATATTCCGCCAATTTTTTCTTCACGGATAGCTCTCTCTTGTTTTTATCCATGTATATTAGTGTATCTCCACTCAAATGGCAGCTATGACTTTAAAGAGCTCTACTGCTCACTCCCCCTTTGTGGGATGCTCTCTCCGGTCTGCTCGCTTCTCCCTCTACTGGTGCCCTTCTGTTCTGTCCAATTTAATAGACTCCTAACTTAGATTTTCTTGCCTTATCTTGAGTGCTTTAAGACCTCTGGATTAGGTCCCTGCTGCTACCCCCAGCTGGGTTAACACTTATTCAGCGTGCCTGTGCTGTGCTATGCTATGCTGCAGAGTTCCTTCCTTCCTGGTATTCCTCCCGCAGATATCTTCTGCACGCACTGCTACGAATCCCCCTTCACCTCCTCGCCCTCGTATCTCTCCCGACACACCTCCGAACTGTCTATCTCCACAATGGCTCTCCCAGCTGCTGTTTATTCCACTTGTGTCTCTCCCTTTCACTTGGGCTCTGCTCCCGTTCTTATCCGCTCCCACACAAGCCGCTCTCTCCGGACCCGAGGCATCTCTTTTGGGCTGCTCATGATTCCTGATGCTGCCAATCTCGCTGCCTCCTGCTCTCCTCCAGGCAACCAGGTATGAAATTCCAGCCGTCCCGATTCACACAAGCTCTCCTTCCGCTCACCAACCTTCGCTTAGCTCTGTCCTTTCCACTCTCCAGCCTGTGCTATCTCGATTGGGCCTCTCTCGCCACCTGCTCCGGACATCGGTTCATCGCCGCGGCTCTCTCCGGTTCCAGTTGCTCCGTGGGTGATCCTCCCCTATTGCCTTCTCATTTCGCCGGCTTTATTCTTCTTTTTGGGGTGTCATTCCCCTATTTAGCAGGCCTCAATGGCGGAGCTTTCTTTTTACTCCACCATGCGTTCCGATGACATCACCGGAAGTCCCTCAAGAATATTCATTTTAAGGATATTAATCTCCCTTGCCCACAATTTACAGAGTTCAGACCAGCCCTTCGTCATTTTTGGTTTGGTTTTTGAATTTTATAAATTAGGTAAAAGTTCATGTTGCATAAGTCCTGTATCCACGCTACCACCATAATTTGTAGTTGGCCATCTTAAAACCAGAGACGCAGGTATATGAAATTATGGTCATCTGATAGGAAAAGTGTCTGATTTAGTTATGTCAGGATGATACCCGACCACCACACTGTATTCCCTCAGTATACTGAATAGCAGGCCTGCTGATTTTCTAGCATTAGAAAGGTAAAGCAAGGCATCTACATATGATGTTAGGCATGTTTCACCCTGGCTATAGGGCCTATTGTGGAGCTTCCAAGCAGTACGCAACAAACCTCTGCATTCCAATAAACAAAGAGATGCAGGAAGTGCTAATTTTAAATGCTGGCAGAGACCCCATTCCCTGCTGGTAAGAGGAGACCTCAGGCCGCTGCTGTGGCTGAAAGCCATGTTGTCTGCTGGTGGGAAGAGTAGCCTAAGGCTGCTGCTGTGATCAAAAACTATGGTGTCTGCCAGCAAGATCAGAGCTGTGGTCTTACAGTGGTGTGCAAAAGTCTTGAATCACTTGTAAATTTGATGTTTTTTCAACTTCGTGACCTTATATCTTAATTGCTTTTTCTGTGTATCTCATGATAAGTGATAGATTTGGCTATTAGGGCCAACTTTTAGTATTGGTTTAACCCTTATTTTCTGAGTTTGTTCCCCAAAGTTGTCCTGTTGATAGATTTTCCTGTGAAAATCTCGTAATGTATATCATTGGCCAATGATATATTATTGTAAGTATGCTTCAAAATATTATGGATGCACGCCAGGTTTCCTTCAAATTAATGTATGTGGCCTTGAAAAAGGCCACTTTTATGTGTCAGTGATGGCTCAGTATTTGATGGGCCACCCTTTGTTCTTGATCACCTGACTGCATCTTGTCGGCATTGAATGAACCAGTCTGACAAGGTGATCGTTGGTGACAATGCGGTTCCAAGCTGCAATGAGTGACTCAATTAGCTCACGCTTTGATGTCGGATGCTTCTTGGATATTTCCAAGCCACCTTGTGCCACAGGTTCTCGAATGGATTCAGATCTGGAGACTGGGCAGGCCAGCCAATTGACTTGATGATGTTCTGCTGCTTCCAGCTGATTACCTGTCTGGAGCGATGGCAGGGTGCATTGTTATCTTGGAACAGGAACTGGCCAGGAAACAGCTGGTGTGCTGATGGCACCATGCACTTTTGCAGTATGGTGATGTACTTGGCTCCGTTGGACATCTTCACATCGTCGATGGAATGGTCAATGCCACTGGTAGCCCCAGACCATGACCTTCAAAAGATGCTTCACAGTGAGGTTGAGACACTCAGGCTTGAATTCCTCTCCAGGAAATCTCCTCACATAGGTGTGGACCTGGTTACCAAACAGGCAGAAGGTGCTTTCATCGCTGACTAGCACCTTTTCCCACATTTCAGTCGACCAGGTTGAGTGCTTTCTCGCCCACACGATCCGGTTGCGCCTTTGTATGTCAGTCATCAGTGGCTTATTCTGTGCTTTGCAGCCCTGAAGACCAAATTGCAGGCACCGGCGACGAACTGTTGATGAGCTGACACTGACCTTACTCATGTCTGACTACTCTCGAAATAGCTGAGGAGAGGTCAACTTGCGATTAGTCAGTGAAATGCGTCATAGTGCGCAGTCCTGGCGTGATGTTGATGCACGTGGACAACCTGAATGAGGCTTGTCCACCACTGAACCCGTTTCTTTCTTCTTCTGTACAATTTTAACAGCAGCGCTCTGACTGCAGCCAACTTTCCTGGCTATCTGACGGCTTGAAAATCCTTCCTCGCTCATAAAGGACACACGAACACACTCCTCCAACGACAGGGTCCGAGTCATCTTCATGATCGATCCAGAAAGTGTCTGAAATTAAAAAATTCCGCACTTTTTTATAGCTGCACTGTTGGCTAGATATTTGCATTGTGATTGGTTAGTGAAACCAGCCTCCTGATTGGTCAGAAATAACATATGCATATTGGATAATCTCAATCCAGTTTTGATGCAGGATCCACAAAAATCGCAGTAGCTATCTCCCAGTGTCTGTAAAGTATTTAAATTGGAAGCAAGGAATGCAAAATAGTCAACTCTAATAGCCAAATGTATCCCTTTTAACGTGGTAGAAAGATGAATATGCTGGGCTAACGCACAATTAAAAAAAAAATAGTACGAAAAACTCACAAGTGATTCCAGTCTTTTGCATACCACTGTAAAATATCAGTGGGATTCCCAGAGTCCTGCTGCCATTTTAAGGCCACAAGAGTGAGTTACTGAAACATAGAAGGGGGTGGAGTTAGAGAGAAGGAAAGGAGTGGAGGGGTGGACATAAGGGAAGGGGCAATGGTGGTGGAGGAGAAAGGGGAGGTTACTGGAGGAGAAATAGTGCAGGGAGGTATGAGGGACAGGGAGTGGGTGCAGGAGTGGCCGAGGAGTGGCCTAGGAGTGGAGGAGTGGCCTAGTGGTTGGGGCAAGGTACTTCAGGCCGGAAGGTCGGGGGTTCAAATCCCACTAGAGGACAGCAACCTTGGGCCGGAAGGACTGGGGTTTCTAGTCCCACAGGTGCTCCTTGTGGTATTGGGCAAGCCACTTAACCCTCCATAGCCCATGTTCCCTGTAAAATAGTTCTCTGTGTGCTGTGCTTTCCTGTCTAATCAATGTGTTTATACCTCAAAAATTTCCTGTCATGATTTGACAATTTCCAATCTGTAATCAAACCGCTGCTGATCGCTGGAAGTAGCGGTATACAAATGTATACTAAATAAATAAATAAATAAGGAGAAGAAGAAAGTACAAGGGACAGAAACCAACATGCTACAGCCTCATATGCATAGTCCCCTGACACATGCACACACACAGCCCCCCTCCCCGCATGCATACATATAGCCCCCTGCAGATGCATACCCTCATCCACCTCTACCCCCACTTGCCAGAACTCTCCATATGGTAATAGATATGCACATCATATCATTGATTCACACACACATGCACCTCATATAAACCATCAGTCCAGTTGCACATGTCTTGCTGCCTACTCAGAAACACTTCATCATGGCTGTTCAACTCAGTCTCCCACATAGACATGGTAGGGTCTGAAAATGGAGGAAAGGGGAAATGTGCCATTTTGGCACACTTTGCATATGCAGTTTTTCAGCTTGTATTATACTTATATTGTATACTGCCTTCCTTAAACCAGAGTTCAAGTCGAGAAGATCTTACGTGACAGTCCATAAAATGTGAATATAGTTACTACAATAGCTTGATAGATTCACTACACTAAGGACTCAATCACCAAATCAGATAAAAGATGTTAAAGGGAACATCCTTGTTTCATGCCTATCTACACTAAGAAAGAATAAGACAACTTTATTGCACTTATCTTAAATAGGTTCTGGGACTTAGAAAAGCTAATCGTGTTCTGTGATTTCTTTTTCTCAAAGAATCTTGGTGCTAGTTTCAGTTGCCATTAGAGCTGGAGTACTCTTGCTGTTGGTCCATGTTTTGTGCTGTGAAGTTGTGTGTATTAGGATTTTACAGTAATGCCTTCTGCCAAATCACAGTGCATAATATGGTACAGCTGCTTCCAGTGTGTTATTTTTGTTTACTGTTGTGTAACGCCTGTTTCACTGAGAAATATTCTTGTGGGCTATAGTAAAGAACAAAATATTTGTTTTATTGAATTAAAAATGCTTATATGCCACTTACAAAAGACACAGGGCCTGATATTCAAAAGACATTTACAGCCCTGTATACCATGTAAATGCCACTCAGCGGAATATTCAATGGCACCAACACGGTTTGTGCCACTGAATATCCCTGATCTTCTCCCTTACACGCCCAATGCTAACCACTTAGCATTGGGGCATGTCGTGGGCGGTAACAGGCCAACTGGATAGCGGTGATATTGCACTGCTACTTGGTTAGCTTCTACAGATAAAGATAGACCAGCTTTTGCAGTGCATATTTTTACCTGTAGAAGCAAACCAGGCAGTGGTGCAATATTGCTGCTACCCGGTTAGCCTCTGCAGCATCCAGGCATGTGCAGCGACCTCACCTACCCGTCCTAACTCAATATCAGGCCCAATAAACTACGCTCCTCCATTCCTTCTCTTTCAAATAACCTTTACAGCAGCAGCAGAGACTAGGCCAATCACTTTCTCTTCCTTATTTAGGGAACAGCCAGTGGAGCAGTAGCCTAATGGCTTGGTACCCAAGAGACCAGGGTTCAGTTTCCACTAGCACTCCTTGTGGCCTTGGGAAAGTCACTTAACCATCCATTGCTTCAGAAAAAAGGCTTCTATGCACACCAAGAAAACCCAGGAGCTACTGGGTTACCAGGAGTCAGCACTGACTTGAAGCCACACATTGCATTTTATATAGAGAGGCGTGGCCTAGTGGTTGGGGCAAGTTACCTCAGGATGAAGGGGCTCAGGTGTCACAGGTGCTCCATGTAGCCTTGGGCAAGCCACTTAACCCTCCATTGCCTCAGGTACAAAAACAGATTGTGAGCCCTTTGGGGACAAAGGAAATATATACCATACCTGAATGTTCACCGCTTTGACCCAGTGAAAAGCAGTATATAAGCATTGCTAAATAAATAAAATATGCAAGTCTTGCGTTTTCTGCAAAAGGTCCTGTAATTTAACTCCTGTCTCAATTATTCTGGTCAGCAATTCCTCAGCCCTGGGACACACTTGAAGAGACTCATTAGTTTTAGGAGGTAATACAAAGTTATTGCATGGACATGTTGGAAGCCACTTGTGTTTTGATACTTTTCCTTTTCTTTTTCACAGTTTCTCGTCTCCATCACTGTGATGGCTGTTTTGACTTTCATAAGTGCAGCTTTCATTCCTCCATTGAGATTTCCAGACCTGTTTCCTGTATTGGTGTCTGTTGTTTCTTGTGGACACTTTATAGTCTTTTTACTATATTTTAATATTGTTTATCTCTGGGATGCTCAGAATGAAAGAAATCAGAAGAAAAACACTTAAATTTTAACACATGGATATTTAATAAAGAATTCATCTTATCTATAAAAGTATGAGCATATGCAAAATTATGAACTGAAGTAAATCCCTACAGGACAGAACTGAGCCAGCCTAAATATCTGTTTTGCTGTACAAAAATATAAGTCACTAGGCACATCTCTCCACATAGCTATTTCCATGGCTCAGTAATTTTGCAGATTAGATACTATTTAAAGAAAGACACATTCCCTTAAAGATACAGGAGTACCCTGGTAGCAATTCTTTTGACAGTACTGTGAATATTGCCAGGGTACTCCTGCATCTTTAAGGGGTGGATTTGATGGAATGCTGCTTACATTGAGCGAGTGGTGTTTGGGAGAAAGCTAGTTGTGGTCAACATTATTGGTACCTTTGCAGATCAACCCCCTTATTGTCCAAATGTCTCAAAAGAAAAAAGAGGGGAGGCGGACCTGTGAAATGATTTTAGATTATATATGCACACATATTTGACACATAAAATAAATAAAAACAAGACCAATTAAAAAAGGAAATAGTATCATAACTGCAACATTGAGAGGACATGATTATTATAAAGATAATGTCCATATCCCAATAGAGGTTAATCACATATCAAGCCATAGCAAAAGATAACCTCACATGTGCTGAGAACAGGTAAAAATGTTAAAGAAATTTTTGTTGGATGTACCATCAGGGGAGAGGAACCACTTCATTCCAGAATAACCTGAACATCCATTTTATTCAATTCCAGTTCCTTCAGATAAGTCCGTATTCGCACAGACTTATCTGAAATTTCTGCCCTTCAAAAACATCCAGTCCAGGCGTCAGACAGTGCAGGGGCATATTGGATTGAATTACAATGTGTCTGACACCTGGACTGGATGTTTTTGAAGGGCAGAAATTTCAGATAAGTCCTTATTGGCATGGGTTTTTATAAGTTGAAAATAATAAAAAAGAGATTATACAAATATCATTAAAGGAACTGGAATTGAATAAAATGGATGTTCAAGTCATTCACAAGTGAAGGGGTTCCTCCCCTGACGGTACATCCAACAAAAGTTTCTTTAACATTTTTACCTGTTCTCAGCACGTTAGGTTATCTGTTGCACTGGTAGGACATGATAATTGGCAGCCTTAGAAACAATTCAAATCAATTTGAACAGAAGAACCACATTCCCATTGCAGTAAAAATTAAACACACCTGTGATCAATTGTCAGTACTCATGAGCTGAATCAACCAATGAATGATGGCCCTAATGTTTAAAATGTTCACATTCACTCCCATTTTCACAGTGGTGAAGACAAGAGAGCTGACTGAGACCATTAGAAAAGCCATTATCATGAAACGTCAAAGGGGTACAAGGCCATCTCCAAAGACCTTGGGATTCCTGTGTCTATAGTTCACAATGTTATTAAGATATTTTCTGCTCATGGAACTGTCGAGAACCTCCCAGGACATGGTGGGAAGAAGAAAATTGATCCAAGAAGTCTTTGAAGATTAGTGCAAACTGTTGGAAAAACACCACATCCAACGAGCTTAAGTCTGACATGGAGGAATCTAGAGTAGTAGTTTCAACCCGTACCGTATGCCACCCACTAACCAAAGAAAGGACTTCATGGGTGAAGGCCAAGGAAGACTCCACTGCTCAAAGACAGACATAAAAAGGCATGCCTGATCTTTGACCAAAACCCACCTTGAGATACCACAGTCCTTCTGGGAAAATGTTTTGTGGACAGATTAAACCAAACTTGAGTTCTTTGGCAATGCAGACCAGAAATACATTTACAGGTGAAGAAATGAAGCTTATAAAGGAAAAACACCCTTCCTACAGTTATATATGGTGGAGGTTCCATAATGTTGTGGGGCTGTTTTGCTGCCTCAGGAACTTGAGGCCTGGAATGTATTAAAGGAATCATGAAGTCAGAGAACCACCAAGGTATTTTGGAGCAAAATGTGCTACCTGGTGTTAGAAAGCTAGGTCTGGGTCAAAGATCCCTTTAGCAGGGCAATTATCCAAAACTACAAAAGAATGGTTAAAAAGGGAAACATGGACTGTTTTAAAGTGGCCAGGAATGAGTCCTGATCTCAATCAATTGAGAACCTCTTCACAAAAGTGGTAATAGGGAAAAGATGACAAACTGTTGGCCAGTAAGCCTTACCTCTGTGGTGAGAAAAGTAATGGAGAAACTCTTGAAAGAAAGAACAGTGGACTTTCTGGAAACCAATGGAGTGCATGACCCAAGGCAACATGGTTTTAGCAGGAGAAGATGATGATAAACAAATTTGATTGAGTTCCTTGACTGGGTGACCAGAGAACTAGAAAAGTCAGCAGATGTGAGGTCAGGTGATTATGGAGGCTGACAGACTTGCTTGATTTGGTGTTTTGCCAAGAACTGCTAGGCAAGATGTGATGCGTGAGCTGGGGTGTTATCGTGATGAAGCAACAGTTCACCATTCCTGTGCAACTCTGGCCTCTTATGATGAACTGCTTCTCTCAAACATGTTAGAACTTGGACATAGTACTCCTTATTGATGGTTTGGCTTTTTGGAGCATACTCATGATACCCTGGTAATAAAAGAAAACTGTGAGCATGACCTTGATATTGCTCCTCACCTGACAGACTTTCTTGAGTCTGGGGTCTTCCATTGTGAGGATTGAGCCTTAGTTTCTGGACCATAACCATAAACCCATGATTCATCACCAGTGGAAGAGGTTTGTTCATTATTTCTCTTTAAGTATTTAAAGGTCTGAATCATATCTCCCCTATCCCTCCTCTCCTCCAACGTGTACATATTTAGGTCTTCAAGTCTCTTCTCATAAGGCTTCTGACGCAGGCTCCAAATCATTTTGGTCGCCTTCCTCTGAACAGTTGCCATTCTTTTTACATCCTTTGCAAGATACAGTCTCCAAAACTGAACACAGTATTCCAAATGAGGCCTCATCAGAGACTTATACAGTGGCATTAGTACCCCTTTCTGCTGGTATTCCTCTTCGAATGCAGCCCAACATCCTCCTAGCTTTTGCCGCCACCTTGTCGCACTGTTTTGCCACCATGAGATCTACAGAAATAATCACACCGAGGTCTTTCTCCTGCTCCGTGCACACCAACCTCTCACCCCCTATCGCGTACATTTCCCTTGGATTTCTGCTACCCAAGTGCATGACACTGCACTTCTTCGCATTAAATCTTAATTGCCAAGCATTAGACCATTCTTCCAGCTTTTGTAGATCTTTCCTCATGTTAATCACTCCCTCAGGGGAGTCCACTCGGTTGCAAATTTTTGTGTCATCTGCAAAAAGACAAAACTTTCCATTCAGTCCTTCAGCAATATCACTCACAAATACATTGAACAGGGCCGTGCCCAGGACCGAACCCTGAGGCACTCATTCATTGCCATTGACTTGATGTAACTTGACATGTCTCTTTGCACGAATCTCCGTTTGACAGAATTGAATGCAAATTCATTGTTCAATTTTTTCACTCATTGTAAATCTGCCGAACTGCTTTTACATGATACCAAACATCAAGTGATTTAAAAAAAGTACAGGTGTGCTGCAGCCACGCTACACTGTGCACATACAGAGCACATATCTAGGTCACTGCATGCTTGTGGTGCAACATTTTGTTATCAGGGCTAGCCTGTATGTTAGGCAGTCACCTAGGGTGACAGCAGCACACATGACCAGCTGTGCTACTCCCCCCCCCCCCCCAAAATTCCATTTGGAGAGGAAGTGGGCAGTGGCAGCAGCAGCAATATTTCCAAAAGCAGTTGCTTTTTCTACCACTTTCTGAAAGTGGCAAAAAAAAAAGCCACTGCTTTTTGAAATGCTGCCAACGCCCACCTCCCCCTCAAGACAGAATCAGTGGCGGGGGGGGGGGAGGGGGCAGTGAGGCCAGGCTTTCTGCCTAGGGCAACAGAAAGCCCTGGACCGGCCCTAATTGCTATATACACAACAAGTCTTGATACTTTTTGATCACACCTCGTAGCAAGAGGATGAAATCAAAGCAAACAAATAAATAGAGGGGGGCTGACCTGAACAGAGCAGCAAGTACAACCACTCTAGCCACCTTACTGGGCAGACTAGATGGACCATACTGGTCTTTGCTGTCATATACTGTATTACTGTGGAAAGAGCTGAAATTTGCGATTGGTAGAAGGAATCCTAGAAACATTCATGAGCTGGAACAAATTGCAGTTGAGTGGGAGATTAGCCTAGTGTATGAAACTTAGGGGCTTGTTTAGAAAGCCGCAGTAGTGGTTTCTGATTGTTATCGGAGCCGCGGCCCCATTGAAATCAATGGGGCCGCGGCTCCGATAATTAATTACTATGTCTAAGTTGTATAGACATAGTAATTGATGAGAAAAAAACCCAAAATATGACCTGGACAGGGGTATTGGCACCCTTCACTAAATTGCATAGACATCATTTTTTTGTTGCATACCTTTAAACATACTATTAAAATATTATGACAACATACAGTTGGAATATTTCCAATTATTTCTCAAGATATTGTATGCAATGTACCTAAAATGCAAGGATACCAATAATGTTGACCACAACTGTATGGGGATGGAGAAGGCATCCCTTTTGCTGCAGAACATCTGCAGAGTTGGGACCACATTCCTGCTCCTTCATCTGTAAAAGAAAAATCTACCATCTACTGCATGTAGGGACCATGCATATCCGTTAAATTTGGCCCTGTTTTAGGAAGGAGAAATTTATTAAGTAGTACATTGTTTTGTAATTTAACTATTTGTACAGTAATGAACTGGAGTGGAGGATTAACTTAGTGGTTACAGCACTGGCTTGGTAACCAAGAGACCAGGGTTAGATTCCCATTGGCATTCCTTGAGACCTTAGGCAAGTCATTTAACCCTCCATTGCCTCAGAAGAGAAGCCTGCCACTCTACTTTCAGTCACACTGCCAAGAAAACCCAGGAGCTGCTGGGTCGCCAGGAGTCAGCACCAACTTAAAGGCACACATTGCATTTTTTACAGTAATGAGCTAATTTTTAAAAATCGGTTACATTTTATAAGTATTGTGTGTTTGCTTGGTCTTAATACATATGCAATCTGAATGGGAATTAAATGGAAGATTTTATTGGCCATGTTTTGATTTTTTTTCTTTCATTTCTAAGCTAGGAGCTGAAGTAATGAGCTGTACTAGGCTTAGCTCAGCGTGTTGTGTCCATTTGAGTGCTGACTTTTGTGCACTAAAATTACTTTCAATGTTGTAAATGTTTTGGTGCCTAAAATAAAAGATTTGTTCTGCATACATGCTAATATACACATATAAAAGGTCTCTTAAAATTGCTTACATGTAAAAGTACACATGGAGCAACTGAACGTATCTTGTATGGGACTTGAGTAGATATGCCCATGGGAGGAGCACAGAGAATTGCAATTTACGTACGTATTTTATAAAATACATTTTACAATTTCGGCTTCAATCTAGCCACTATGTCTGCGGGATCTGTGCTAATAAGCAGAAAGATACATAGACGACTTGTTATAAAAATACCCTCTAAATGGAACACAAAGGAGTAAGCTAATACTAGTGCACTTTGCATTCTACTGTCTGCATTTGGACTTATTTCCAATGCCTGAAATGTTAAAAATTAGCATACTTTAACCTCCAGTTTAGCAGGGAAATTTTACCTCAACCTCTGAGTGGAAGTGAAGTTTTGATGTTCAATTGTTTTTCCTGGGAAGTCAATCGGGGGGGGGGGGGGGGGATCGGTTATAAAATTTGGGTCCTGATTCAAAGACTGCCACCTCTAGGTAGCCTGAGTAGGACATCCCCACCCACCAATCCACCCCTCAACCACTCACCAATTTCCACTTACTTACTCCGCCACCCCTACTTGGGTTGGGGGTGGGTTAATAAGTAGTATTAAGTATGGATGATGGAACAGATGAGTGTGGGGGAGGAGCAGTATTTTAGCATGCATTTGAGGGCTTAGTGGAAGATTTTCTCCGGGAACAAGCAGGAACTCAGTCCTCACATATGGGTGACGTCAGCACTGATGCAGCCCTCGCGGAAGCATACCCCCAGCTTTCAAAGAAAACCTTTGGGAGATGCCACCATGCATGTATGGTCCCCCTTCCCTCCCTGAGGTGCCATCTTGCTCAGTCTCCTTTTTTCCGCGGAGCCCTTCAGACGTTGTCTGGCTTGTCCCTGGAAAAAGTTGATTTTTCTCTCTCTGAGTTTCATACTTCTCTCCAGTATCACACCGGTACTTTTCCCGCCTACCGACCTCGGTGCTTCGGGCTCGGTTTATTTTTCCTTATTTTTTCGTTCTTTTCCTTTCTGGCATCTTCGCGCTTTTTTTCCCCATTGGCAGCCCGGAGAGTCTTAGACCTCACAGGAGTACTTCTTTCCCCCATGGCTACTGGTGGTTTTAAGAAATGTGATCGGTGCTCTAAAATTATGTCTTTGACAGACACAGATGATTTCTGCAAGAGGATGTCCAGCAAGGCCCTCAAGAGCCACCAGCAGCAGCATGGTAAGCTTTTCACCGAGTCCCCGATGCCTCCGAAGCCCAGGGCCCTGACATCTCAGGCGGAACCCTCAACCCGAGCCTCGTCATGGGTCCTCAGAAAGGGGGTCTCCCTTGAGAGAACTCAGGAAGAAGAAGAAACCCTCAAAGGCGGCATCCCTGAATGGCTCCGACCGGCTGGGTGCTCCCCGGGCCTGGTTCTGGAGTCCGAGCCGCTCATCCGAGGCATCGGAGAAAGAGCAGCCCGTGAAGGTCCCCCGGAAAGATCCAACCGCGGACTGGCCTTGGTCCCCAGACACCATCCTCATCGAGGATTCCCCTTTGGGGGAGCCCATGCCGAAGTCTGCGGAGCCTTCTGGACTCCAGAATGGCGGCACTGGAGTGCAGTTTGTCTGCCTTCATGGATAAGCAGCAGGCGCTGTTGTCCTGCACGACTGGTTCATCCGCTTTGACCACCGGGCCCTAGGCATCCAAGATGTCCCTGGAGGCTGAGCTGATCCTCTGCCGAGGTAGCGCTCCGAGTCTCGCTCGACGGGATCCCGGTCATCTCCGGCAAGTTTGCCGGGCACCGGCCGCAGTGCATCAGGAACTTCAAGGCCTGCAGAGCAGCCCTCCTACGAATCCGCGATGGACTACTCCAAGTGGGAGACAGAGGATGAGGAGTCACCCAATACCTGTTGCCATCGCGACATTCCTACTTACTCTCCCATTTCGGAGCCTCAACGGCGATCCCTGCCCGAGGACATGGGCTTTCTGTATTTTGTCAAGGACATGTCTAAGGCCCTAGCATTCCCGACTAAGTCAGAGGAGGACTCTAGGGCAGATGAGTTGGAAATCCTCCAGTACGAGGCCCCTCTGCGGGAATCGCTCACGGTGCCCATCCCTCCTCATCCTGGAATGGCTCATGCTCCGAATGTGGGAGATACCAGCTTTGCTGCCGGTGGTGAGAAATTGGCTCGACTCGATGTATCGAGTCCGCCAGAGCCTGGGTTTCCAAAAGTCACAGCTGCCGCATAACTTCATGGTAGTGGAGTCGGCCATGTGTCGGCTGAAAAGCCAGAAGACGCACTCATCGGTGCCCCCTGGCAGGGAGGCCCGCACCTTGGACGCTCTTGGCAGAAAGTGCTACCAGGGCTCGATGTTCATGTGCGGCATCCAGGCCTACCAGCTCTACATGGTCATGTACTTGAGAGACCTGGTGAAAGAACTTGCCAGGTTCTCGTCTGGTCCTTCTGAGGAACCTGTGCAGGGGTTCAAGAACCTGGCCAAAGCAGTCCGTGAATGCTACAAATTCATTTCTCGGGCGGCCTATGACAGGTTCGAGTCGGCGACTCGAGTAGTGGCAGCTGGCATCGGTGCAGGCCGCCAAGCTTGGCTACAGTCATCCGACCTTGAGCAGTGGGTTCAGGACAAATTGGTCAATGTCCCCTGCCAAGGAGAGAATCTCTTTGGCAAACCCATGTTCAACAAAGCTGCCGAGCTGGAGACCGAGTTCACGACGAGGACTAGGCTCTCTAAAAAAAAGACCGCTGCCCCTCCCCGACAGAAGGGCTCAGGTAAAAAGCCCATCTACTGGAGGAAGGGAGCTGCATAGAGAAACTACCCACCTTATCAGGCCTCCCCAACAGGCCAAAAAACAGTACATGCCTCCCTAACAAGCATGGCCCACGTAAGCAGAAGGCTCCAAAATCCCAGGCACCAGCTACTGCCCAGCCAGGGGGGATATTTTGACTCCTTGAGCATAGCCTCTCTACCCCAAGGAGATCAGCAGCCCACAGGGGAAGGTCTGGCCCTCTGTGCCCAGAAGTGGTTGACCATCATCACCGATTCCTGAGCACTAAGGGTAGACAGGGAGGGTTACCTCCTCCACCTAACTCAGATACCTCCCCCTTATTTCCCAGGAGAGACCCTCAGGTCTCCCCTTCACCGGGACCTTCTTCTGAAGGAGTTGGCAGGTCTTCTCGAGGACAAAGCGGTGGAACTGGTGCCCCACCACCTCAAGGGCAAGGGGTTCTATTCCTGGTACTTCCTCGTGCTAAAGAGGACAGGGGGGCCTAAGGCCCATCCTCAACCTGAGCAACCTCAACAAATTCCTGGTGCGGGAGAAGTTCAAGATGATATCCCTTGGAACCTTGCTGCCATACCTCCAGCAAGGAGAGTGGCTATGCTCCTTAGACTTCAAGGATGCTTATACCCGCATCCTCATCCACCTCAATCACAGGCAGTACCTGCGGTTCGTAGTGGGGGGCAGGCATTTTCAATACAGGGTACTTCCCTTTGGCCTAGGTTCTGCCCTAAGAGTCTTCACAAAATGCCTGGCAGTCGTGGATGTCTTCGCCTTTCCCACCTGGACAACTGGCTCATAAAGGGAGGCACAGCTTCAGAGGTGCAGCAGACCACTGCACACACCATCCAAGTTCTGCAATACTTGGGCTTTGTCATAAACTACCCCAAGTCTCACCTCCTCCTAACACAGTGTCTGGAGTTCATTGGGGAAAAGATCGACACTCTTCAGTCGAAGGCTTTCTTGCCCAGGGACCGAGCCAGTCATCTCAGTAGCTCAGCATGTGCAGTAGTGCCCGCCCGCCCGGCTTCTCCTGCGCCTCCTTGGGCACATGGCCTCCATGGTCCACATCACCCTAGATGCTCGCCTCCACATGAGGGCAGCACAGTGGTGTCTCCAGGACCAGTAGTCTCAGACCACAGGCTGCCTCCGAGACAGAGTTTCTGTGACCTGCCAGTTGGCGGACTTCCTGGCCTGGTGGCAGTTGTCCCAGCGTCTCGAGGCGGGCATGCCTTTTTAGGCCCCAAACCCCTCAAGGGTCCTCACCACAGATGCCTCCCTGCTCAGCTGGGGAGCCCACTGTGGAGATCTCCGCACTCAGAACTAATCACCGGACTAGAACACCCAGCAGATCAACCTCCTGGAGCTCCGAGCCATACACCTAGCCCTGAAAGTCTTCTGTCACCACCTGCAATGCTGGCCGGTGCTGGTCCAGATGGATCGCCAGGTGGCGATGTTCTATGTGAACAAATGGGGGTATGGGGTCTCATACCCTTTGTCAGGAGGCACTGGTCCTCTGCTCATACACAATCCAACAGGGTATCCTCCTGCGGGCGGTGTACCTGCCAAGCCAAGACAACCTGCTGGCTGACAGACTCAGCAGAGTGTGGCAGCTGGACCCCAGGGTAGCCAGTTGACTTTTCCAGCACTGGGGGAACCCGTGATGCACCTGTTCGCCAGCCTGGACAACTTTCAGTTTCCCCGCTTTTGCTCCCGGCAGGCCCACCCCTCCAGGGTGGCAGCGGGTGCGTTCCTGGTCGCCACTGATCACCAAGACCTTGTTCAGGACCCTCTGCGACAGGGCCTCGCAGGGAGGGAGGAGTAGCCTAGTGGTTGGGGCAAGGTACTTCAGGCCGGCAGGTCGGGGGTTCAAATCCCACTAGAGGACAGCAACCTTGGGCCGGAAGGACTGGGGTTTCTAGTCCCACAGATGCTCCTTGTGGTCTTGGGCAAGCCACTTAACCTTCCATAGCCCATGTTCTCTGTAAGTATTAGTGTATGTGTCTCATAACCCCGCATGTTAAATGTATCCCCCAATTGTGTTGTGACCGCTTTGATTGAAGGATAAGGCGGTATACAAAAACTGTCTAAATAAATAAAATAAATAAATCTTGATAGCTCCTCGGTGGCCCAGGCAACCGTGGTTCCCGCTGCTTCTACAGTTGACGGTGGAGGCCCCCATCACCTTGGGGCCCACCCCGAGACTACTATCTCAGAGCGGGGGGGGCTCTCTTCTGCACCCCAACCTGGGGTCCCTGTCACTGATAGCGTGGCTGCTGAGAGGGTGACTCTGGCCCCTTTCAACCTTCCGGTTGAGGTGGAGGACATTTTGTTGGCCTCTCCTAGGAAGGCTTACGCCCTCAAATGGCGCAGGATCTCTGTTTGGTGTACCGAACATGGGGCTAATCCTTTTTCTTGCCCGGTGGCTCTGGTGTTACAGTACCTTCTCAATCTCTCTCAGTCTTGGCACACTGCCAGCCCCTTTTGGTCCAACCGTTGGTGACCCGTTTCCTTTGGGGCCTGCTCTTTGTGAGGTCCCCGGTTCGCCCTCCAGCGACCGAATGGGACCTCAATGTAGTGTTGGGGTAGCTCACTCGCCCACCCTTCGAGCCTCTGACTACCTGTCACCTTCGCTACCTCTCTTGGAAGGTGGCTTTCCTGGTTGTGCTCACCTCCGCTCGCAGAGTTAGCGAGCTTCAGTCCTTGTGGCAGAGGTGCCTTATACCAGCCAGGTTCTACAAGAACAGAATGGTGCTTCGCACGCACCCCAAATTCCCGCCGAAGGTAGTGTCGCCCTTCCATCTCAACCAGGAAGTGGTGCTCCCTACCTTCTTTCCAAGACCTCATTCCAGTTGGGCAGAGACAGTCCTTCACACCTTGGACTGTAAGAGGGCTTTGTAATTCTATATCCAACACACTCAGGGCCACTGCAAAGCTTCTCAGCTTTTCATCTCCTACGACTCCAGTAGGCTGGGGGAGGCAGTGACCAAGTGTACGCTGTCCACATGCATGGCGGACTGTATCGCCTTCGCTTACGAGTATACAAGGCTCCCACTGGAAGGCTGCATCACGGTGCACCGTGTCAGGGCCATGGCAGCTTGGGTGGCAAACATCTGCTCTGTCCCGATGGCTGATATCTGCTGGGCTGCCACCTGATCTTCAGTCCATACCTTCGCAGTCCATTACTGCCTGGAAAGAGAGTCCTGACGGGACAGTGCCTTCGGCCAGGCTGTGCTCCGTAACCTTTTAGGGGGTTAGGCAACTCCTACCCTCCGACCCTTCTGTGTTCAGCCTACCGGAGTGCTGGTTCATCGGACACAGGGGTCCTATTGTGGTCTGTGTACACAGACTAAATTGCTGCTGCTTGCGGTTCCCTGTGATGGAGTCCCTATTTTGCTATGGGCTTTCTGTAACCTGTAACTGGGGAGTCCCGTATGTGAGGACTAACTTTCTGCTTGTTCCCGGAGAAAGCGTAGTTACTTATATATAACAGGTGTTCTTTGGGGTCTGCAGGAATCGCAACTCTCCCTCCTCTCCTTGGAGTTGCTCCTTTACCATCTTTTATTTTTGTTGTCTTTCAACTATGTCATCTGACAGAGCAAGATGGCACCCTTGGGTGGGAAGGGGACCACGCATGCATGGTGGCATCTCCCAAAGGCTTTCTTTGAAAGCTGGGGGGATGCTTCTGCTAGGGCTCCATCAGTGCCGATATCACCTGTCAGACGGCTGCCTAGGGTGAGAACTTACACAATCTTGACGATGCATATATTCATATGATTCTTGCAAGGTATTGTGGGTATTGTAGTTCATTCACTCCCAAACACAGCTGATGACAATAATTGAGTTGTGAAACCAAGTGGTAAGGCCAATAAAATACTTCTTTTATTGATGGGGTTTAATTCACCCAGCACATGTATGCTTGTTAGCAATATAAAAGAGGTTACTTGCTTGCAGTGTTTAAATGGATAACAAAAAGTCACAAAGTAAACCAGAAAACAACCTTCAGCTTGTCAGGCAATTAGCTAATGTTTTCTTAGCAAATAATTACCAAATACAAAGGCACAAAGAAAAGAATAAACTTTGCTGGTTAGGTTAACTTCTGCTTATTTTCCACGCAGATCTCAGCAGTGATTCTCCCTTGCTCACACACACAGTCAGGTGCAGCTTTAATTACTATCAATTGACCAGCTGTAAGCCTTTAGCTGGCTGGCTGCTACTGTGTGAACCCAAATCCTGCTTTAAGAGCTGTTTGCAGTGGAAATAAAGAACAAAGTTAGGTTTCTTTGTGATGGCTGATGTGTTTGCTCACAGAAAGCTAGCAATAGCATCTAGATAGAGAACAGTCCATGTAAACTGTACTTTCATCTGCTGTATCTCCCCCTTCATCAATCAGCATAGGGTCACTATCATACATTGGCACAGACGAGTCTTTCATTAAGGCACTATCATGAGAATGCTTATTCCCTTGCTGCCATTCTCTATTATAGATAGGGTCTGGATCAGTGTTCATACCTGAGCCTCTCCTGCTATCATTATTCCTCTCTGTATTGCCTGGCCAGTATGTAATCCAATTCTGATGTCCAGCCTTCCAATCTTGATCCCTGGACACTGGATCTCCTCTCACATACCTTCTGGCCTTGGTCTGAAAGTCCCTTCCACATGCAGTCTTCTCTCTTCCAGGTAGCCACTGGTGATTCCTATCTCTGCCACTCCATTCCTCTGGCTGAATCCAGTCCAATGGACTCTGCTGGCATTTGGAATACCTCCCAGTATGGGTACTGCCTTGGAATCTCCCAGACCTTCCAATGGCCTTTCTTCTCTTCCTTCCAGAGAGTTTCCTTCTCTCTCTATCCGCTTGGCTGGGCTTCTGTTTCTCCAGGTGATACTGGTGCTTGAGCTTGTAGCCGTTGCTGTCTCTGTCTCTGTATCTCTTCCTCCCTCTGTAGCTGAAGCTGTTCTTGAAGCTGTTATCTGAAGAATAAGCTCTATTCTTATTCTTTCCTAAGGTGTGCTGCTCCCTAACACAGCACAGCTGTGTTGAATCAGGCCCTGCCCTTTGAGATGAGTGCTTAGGGATTACCTCATAGCTCTCTTGATTGCACACACATTTTCTCACTTCAGCCCCTCTCATGGCTGCTGGAAACCTGGTGCATTCTGGGACTGGTAGTCTTTTATGTGAAAACTCTGTTTTCTCACTTCTACCAGAACTGACAGGTTGCTTGTTCAGAGTCACATCATCTTTTCTATAGCTCCTACCTGAGCTATGATAAGCTTCCTTATCACACACCCATATGTAAGGACTGATTCCTGCTGTCCTCAGAGAACACCTGTTACAGGTGAGTAACTATGCTATCTCGTTCCAGAGCATTTATTTATTTACTTAACAGTTTTTATATAACGGTTTCATTTAACCATAATTTTTAAGAGATACATAAAATATAATAAAAAAAGCGAGTTACACAGATCCACACCGGTTATATTAGAATCTAATGTATATTCACAGAAGAATTACATGTGCTTAATTTTACTAATCTGTCATAACCTCAGTGTACGGATTTTAAGTGCAAAGCAGGTTTTGTTATTAAGTGTCATGCCTAGTGGGTCCTAGTCTGTCAACATATCACTAGGCTTGACGTACAGACAGTCCTCTACTTACGAACCTTTGAGTTACAAACTTTCGTCGATACAAACAAACCTGGTGGGAAGGGGTTAGTTTAAGATGTGCCACATCTGTATGCTTGGCGCATTGGGAGGCTGAGCATATGCCATTTTGGACGCTACCCCATCTTGTCTGTTCGCTGATCTCGTGGCGACAAGACCTACCTATATGAACTATGGAATTAAGCGTAAGAGGGATAACGGGGATGGGGGTAGTGCTAAGAAGGGTCAATTCATCATGATGGAAATGAAGATGGAGATAATAAAGAAAGCTGAGCGGGGAGAGAAGATGGCCAATGTGTCACGTGCTTACGGCATGAATTGTTCCACGATTGGAACAATCATTAAGAACAAAGAGAAGAACATGGAACATGTCAAAGTTCAGTGCCTATGCAATCAACAATAATAAGCAAGAGGAGAGGAAAAGCAATGGAAGAGATGGAGAAACTGCTCAGAATGTGGATCGAAGATCAGCATCAGCAGTGTATGCCGCTTAGCCTAATGCTAATCCAGGAGAAGGCTAAGAGCTTATTCCATGAAATGCAACAGAAAGCTGGTGAAGGTGTTAATGAAGAGACATTTGTTGCAATTCATGGGTGGTTCCTGCGAACCTTCATAATGTGAAAGTGAGTGGTGAGGTGGCAGGTGCAGACAAGGATGCTGCCAAGGAGTTCCCAGGAACCTTCAAGGAGATCATTGGGGAAGGTTGTTATTTACCCCAGCAAATCTTCAATGTGGATGAAACAGGGCTTTATTGGAAGAAAATGCCAGAGAGAACGTACATCAGCAAGGAAGAGACGTCTATGCCAGGCTTCAAAGCTGCAAAGGATAGGCTAACTGTCCTATTAGGTGGCAACACTTCTGTTGACCTGAGCCTAAAACTGCTGCTAGTCTACCATTCCCACGAGCTCTGAAGAACGTCACAAAGGGCTCACTTCCTGTTGTGTGGAAGGCTAACTCGAAAACGTGGGTCACTCTTCTCATCTTTGAATACTGGTTCTTCCAACATTCTCATTTTGAATAATGCCCTAGGTCATCCACCTTACTTGGACGATTTTTCCATCTGAACATGAAGGTTGTATATCTATCTGCCTCTGAACACCACCTCACTCCTTCAGCCTATGGACCAGGGGGTGATAGTTACCTTCAAAAAATATATTTAGACAGGCAGTTCAGGCAATCAAAGGGGACTCCGAAATGACCTTACGCCAGTTTTGGAAATCATATGACATCTACAAGGCTATCAAGAACATCAATGCAGCCTGGCGTGAGGTTACCTCTATAAACATGAATGGGGTGTGGAAACATCTGTGCCCTCAGTTTGTTCATGACTTTTGAGGGTTTGAGGCAGTGGAAAGAGAGTTACGGGGCATTGTCAGCAACTTAGTTGCCCTCAGCAAGGAGCTTCAGCTCGATCAAGAGGACGACGACTGATGACCTGTTAGCTGCACATATGGAGGAACTCTCAAATAAAGACCCCATTGAGTTGGAAAACCAGCAAAAACAAGAGGAAGAGGAAATGACCGAACCACTGAAGAGGTTCCAGACCAAGTTGATGGTGGAGGGGTTCAGATTGATCGAGAAAGCGCTGTCATTGTTCGAGATGCAGGACCCTAATGAGCACTTCACCAAGGTGTCTGCAGCTGTCCATAATGCAATCAACTCCTACAGCGTCATCTATGAGAAAAAGAAGGCGGCCACCACCCAAACTTCACTGGCCCGGTTCTTCAAGAAGGTGGAGAAACATACCTTAACTCTGTCAGGTATTATGATACATCCGCCAACCACTTCTAGCCCATCTCCTCTTGTTGTTGATGTCCCCAAATTGCCTACAGCAGACGATCCACCATCTCCACTCAGTAACACTTCCCCCCTCGTCACTTCAAGCAAGTCCCAGTAAGCCACCTGTGTGCCACTTATGTAAGGTAAGAATAACAATCTTAATTTTGCAATAAGCTGTTTTAAGTCATGTTTACCCTGTATAAAATGCGTATTATACCATGCCCACTCAAAATATATTCACAGATAGGTTACACATTGTTCGCCCATATGTGTACTAGGCTGTACACAGGAGGATGGACTTACAACAGCCTTTTGGAATGTAACCTGTTAGTAAGTAGAAGATGGTCTGTATTCTATTTCCTCTCCAAAGTGTTCTTTGAATAGAAGGGTTTTTAGTTCCTTGCAAAATAGTGTAAGATCAGCTATGGCTCTAGTTTTTATAGGGAGGGTATTCCAAAGGCCAGGCACATATTCTGAAAACGCACATGAACAAGCAATTTGGTTGCTCTTGTTTTTTTCCAGTAGCATGCTGAGTGTATCCTGTGTGCAGTTTCTCCTGAGTCTATTGTCTGGTGGCTTTTGGAGGATAGTCTGTAGACATTTTGGTTTTCTTCTTCATCTGTCTTCTATTACACATCTAGTGTATGTTCTGGAGGATTCTCCTCTATTGCCATCTCACTTTCAGTTGATGTACTTCAGGGCTCTGTCTTGGGACTTCTCTTTCTACACTCAATCCCTTGGTGCATTTATTTCCTTCCATGGTTTCTACCTTTCAGTGCCTGACATCTCTCCAGGCCCAGATCTCTGCCTCCTTATCCAGAATTGCTGCCTGGATGTTTTACCACCATCTGAAATTGAACATTGCCAAACTGAGCTCCTTACCTTTCTCCCTAAACCCTCCTTCCTCCCTTCTCCATTTCTGTGGATAACACTACATTCCTCCCTGTTTCTTCAGCTCACAACCTTGGGGTCATCTTTGAATCTACGCGCTCTTTCTCTGCACACATCCAACAGATAGCTAAAACCTGTTGCTTCTTTCTCTGTAACATTGGCAAAATTTGTCCCATCTGTTCTACACCCATTACTAAAATCCTCATCCACTCAATAGTCACCTCCCGTCTTGACTATTGTAACCTGCTCGTCACTGGTCTCCCTCTGAATCATCTTTCTCCCCTTTCATCTGTTCAAAACTCAGCTGCACGGCTTATCTTCCACCACTGTCGCTATGTAACTCCTCAAGTCACTTCACTGGCTCCCTATCAATTTCCGCATCCAGTTCAAACTTCTACTACTTACCTACAAATGCATTCATTTTGCAGCTCCTCCCTGCCTGTCCTGTATTATCTCATTCTACACTGTTCCTCAGGAACTCCGCTCCTCTGGCAGATCCCTTTTATCTGTTCCCTTCTCTGCCACTGCCAACTTCAGACTTCGTTCATTCCATCTTACTGCTCCTTATGCCTGGAACAAACTACCTGAGTTAGTGCATCGGGATCCTTCTCTGACCCTATTCAAATCCAGGCTTAAGATCCACCTCTTTGAGGCTGCTTTTGGATACTGATGCTCCTCATTCTCTTGACCACTACTTATGTTATTAAAAACTGATTAAAGATAAAGATGTGTATTTTGCTATACTCTAGTTCCCAGTTTTGCAATGTTTTTTTGTCTTGATTAGATTGTAAGTTCTGATGAGCAAGAACTGTCTTATATCTATATGTACAGTGCCACATACACCTTGTAGCACTATACAAATGATTATTAGTAGTAGTATTCCGAGGTAAGATTGATCTCCAGGAACAAGCAGGAATGTAGTCTTCACATATGGGTATCGTCGGTACCGACGGAGCCTGCGCGGGAAACCTCCCCAGCATCCAATTAGAAAGCTTTTGGGAGCATCCCACAGCGCCTCCGTGCTGCCTTCCCGCCTTTCCCAACTGCCTCTCTCCAGTTCTTCGTTTTCCACGGAGCCAGCAGGTCATTGTTCCTGTCACCGCAGAAAATATTTTCCTTATTCCTTCTTTTTTGTGGTCGCGTCTGCCTTCCTCGACGTTATACCGGTACCGCTGGTTCTCTTTTCTTTCTTTCTTTCGTTTAAAAAAAAAAAAAATTTTTTTCAAAATTTTATTCCCAGGTGCATGCGCCATTTTGGCCTTAGGCCCAAACTTTCTTCCACTATAGAAAAACCCGCTTCGGGTTTCAAAAAGTGCACCAAGTGTGGCGGTACCATCTCCGTCACCGACACCCATGAGTGGTGTCTTAAATGTTTAGGTCCTGACCACTCCATCTCCGAGTGTATGGCTTGTGCCATGATGTCCAAGAGGGGTCGACAAAACCGAGCTGCTAAGCTCAGCTCCCTTTTTCCCTCCGATGCAGCTTCTGTGGCATCAACGTCTTCCAGGGCTTCGTCTTCCTCCCATGGATCTCAGGTAACTAAACATAAGTCTAGCCGGTCCTCAAAGGGTAGATCTCCTTCCAAGCATCAAGATGCCTCTGGCGTTGCCCTTGAGGGTTCTGTACCAGCAATTGCCCCGGCGGGAGGCTTTGGCTTCCAAAGCATTATCGGGGCTCCAGGATGTTCGAGGCCTCAACCTCGGCAGAACTACTGGTGCCATGCTCTGGGGTACCGGCTGCTTCCGGTACCGATACCCAGGCATCGGCAGCGTCGATAGACCAGAGGTTCCTGGCTATTGAACGCAGTCTGGCGGCTCTCCTTGCGGCATCGACACCCTCGGAACTGCGTCAGACAGTTCAACTGGTACCGGTACCGATAGCATCGGCATCGACATCGGTGTTTGCTTTGCCGGCACCCAGTCATGCGATGCCTTCCGGTGCCGATACACCGGTACCGATTCCCCCCGGTACCGACTTCGGTCGGTACGGGTATCGGGCTCTTCAAGAGCATCCGGACAGAAGGTACTTCGAATCCTCGGAGGACTCCGAGGATTCTGTCAGCTCTGCCGGTACTGGGATACTTCTCCCGGAGGAGCCTTCCTCCCCTAAACGTAGGATGTCTCCTCCAGAAGATATCTCCTTTCAGGATTTTATCAGAGAGGTGGCTCGAGGTCTGTCCATTACTGTGGCTCCTGAAATGGAGCCCAGGGCTAAGGAGTTGGAGATTTTACAATATCCCAAAGCTCCTAAGGAGGCAGCTACTCTGCCTATCCATGAGATCTTACATGATCTCATGTTGAGAATGTGGGAGACACCTCTTACCACCTCTCCTCACTCTCGCAGACTGGATACCATGTATCGAGTCCCTCCTTGCCCTGGTTTCCAGAAAACTCAGCTTCGTCACCACTCTATTCTAGTGGAATCAGCTATGAGAAGGATCAGGAGTGCAAAGAGGCATGCCTCTAATCCTCCAGGACATGAGTGTAGAACTGGATGCCTTTGGACGTCATACTTTCCAGGCTTCCATGTTTTCTGCCAGGATCAGTTCCTATATTTTATATATGGGAATGTTCCTTAAAGAAGTCACAGGAGACTTGGAGATTTTTTTTTTTTTAAATAGTTTATTTATAATCCACCAAAAACAGTACAACACAGCACAAATAAACAAAGAGCCCCGGGAGGGCGGGGTGTACTCTGACCCCCCCACCCCCGGGGAGTACAGGCGAGACAATATAGGGTGGCATTTAACAAGTTTTTTTTACCCTCCCTCCCCCTCCCCCCCTGTTCCCCCCCACCCCCCATACTCCACTCCCCACCCGTCCCTCCCGCCGGCCCCTCTGAGATAGCCAGTGGTGCTGCACCTCTCACAATCACTCTGCCCTGTGCTGGTCAAAGGGATGCCTCAGCTCCCGGACTGTAAAATCTCATTACGACTTCGGGCCCCGAGTTGTAGGATGTAGGGCTCCCAGACCGCCATAAAGGCCGGCCACCGTTTGACACTGCCTCGCGCCCACCGATGTTCCATTTGCATCAATTGGTGAAAACTATTACTCCACTCCCCGAAAGTGGGGGGCTGGGGATCCCTCCACAGCCGAAGAATCGGCGCCTTCCCCACCAGACAGGCCTTACGAACCAAGAGCCGTTCCCCCTTCTTTCCCGGGCGGGGGGGGGGCAAGCAGTCCAGCACCACCAATAGGCCCGACCACCGGATGCGCTGATGAAGGAGACCCCCCAGAAAGGAAGACATTTTTGCCCAATAGGATTGCAAGGATGGACAGTCCCACCACATGTGGAGGAGGGTCGCCAACGGCTCGGAGCGGGGGCAGCGGCCATCAGTAGTGAGTCGGCTTCGCAGCGCTCGCCGTGGGGAGAAATGGACTCTAGTAACACACTTAAATTGCACCTCCCTCCAACGCATCCCCTGGGCTAGGCCAACTATGCGGCGAAGCGCCGCCCGCACCGTGCCAGGGGGCACCGCGCAAGCCAATTCTCCCTCCCAGGCCGTCTCCACCTCTCGATAGTCCGGGGGGGGGGGACGGAGGTCGGCCACTCGAACTTTAGACAGATATCGATACCGGGGCATCGCCCCCAAGTCCAAAGAAGTCCAGAATCCGCTGAGCCCGCTCGGTGCACAGTGCCGTATGCGGCAGCGAGGATATATAGTGGGCCACCTGGATATAGGCATAGGCGTGCCGGGGGGAAAGACCCCATTCTCGGCTCAATGTCTCGAAAGACTTGCAGGCTCCCGAGGGTTCTACCAAGTGGCCAAGGAGCCTAATCCCGCGGCCCTCCCAGTCTTGAAAAAGCACCGATTCCGAGCCCGAGGGGAATGACAGATTCCCTCGAAGTGGCAACCAACTAGAGGTCTGCCACGATTCACCCCAGTGCACATTAAGATATTGCCAGGTCCGTTTTGCCGAGGTTATCAACACACTCCGCCTTATATAGCAGGGGAGACCCGGGTTGGCTCCATGCAGAACCCCTAATAGCGTAAGCGGGGCGATAAAACATTCCTCGAGGATCCGGGGCGTGAAGTAGGCAGTGTCACCAAGCCAGTCCGCCAGATGCCTCGCTTGGCAAGCTAAGGCATACGCCCGCAGGTCGGGGAGGCCCATCCCCCCCGCACGCCACCCGCCCAGTAGCCGGGCCCAAGGGATGCGCGCCCTTCCACCCTTCCAGAAAAAGGTGTGAAAGCAGGCCTCAATGCGGCGCAGATCTTTTCGGAGCAACCACACTGGCAGGGTCTGGAGCCAGTAAAGGAGGCGGGGCAAGACCACCATCTGTACCGCCGCTATCTTCCCTGAGAGGGACAGTGGGAGGGCACCCCACGCCCGTAGCTGTGTTTGCAATCTCCTCAGGGTTCGGTCGAGATTACGGCCATATAGCCTACCGGGGTGGCTGGGCAAGACAATTCCCAAATATATGAACTCGTCCGTCGCCCATTTGAGAGGGAACTCTCCGGGCCACGCACCCCGAAGAGTGCCTAATACATCGAGGGCCTCTGATTTCTCCTTGTTGATGCGCAAGCCCGCCACTCTCCCAAACCTTTCGAATTTCGACATCAGGCCTCGCAAGGAACGGTCCGGTGAGAGTAAGTGGACAAGTAGATCGTCGGCAAAGGCAGAGAGCTTGAATTCCTGTGGCCCAATGCGTATTCCGGAAATCTCTCTGGAGGCCTCGATGGTCCGAATCAAGGGGTCGAGAGAAAGGACAAACAGCAGGGGGGAAAGAGGACACCCCTGCCTCGTCCCTCGGCCTAGATCAAATGCTTCCGAGGCGACGCCATTGCATACCACCCCCGCCGTCGGCTGGACATAGAGACTTCGCACCATCCGGCAGAAGTAGGCACCAAGTCCATATTTTGGCAGAAGTGCCCAGAGATATTCCCAGTTCACCCGATCGAACGCCTTTTCGGCATCGAAACTAATCAACAGAGAGGGCAGTTGGCGGTAATGCACCCACTCCAGGGAAACCAGGATCTTTCGCAGATTCCGCACTGCGTAGCGGCCCTTGACGAAACCCACCTGAGAGGCATGCACAAGGTGGTTCAACACCTCTGCTAGCCGAGTAGCCAAAACCTTGGCTAAAACTTTCAGGTCAAAGTTGAGCAGCGAAATAGGTCTATAGGAGCCAGCCGCTAGGGGATCCTTGCCCGGCTTAGGGATCAACACAATGTGAGCGTGATTGTTCCCCCAGCGAAAGGCTCCCTGCTCAATACGACGGTCATAGACCGCTAACAGTGTTGGGGTTACAGTTTCTCCCAGGAGCTTGTAAAATTCAGCGCCCAATCCGTCCGGGCCCGGCGACTTGAAACAACTGGCCGAGGTGATTACCGTCTGGATCTCCTGGGCCGTCAGGGGCTGTTCCAGGGTCTCTCGTTGGGCCGGGGTCAATTGGGGGAGGTCGAGTCCCCCAGGTAAGCAGAGAGGTCAGCCGCTGGCACACTCTCGGTCTCATACAGAGATTGAAAAAAAGGTCCGAAAGAGTTGTGCGATTTCCTCATTCCCTCTGCGGAGTCTACCTGCATCATCTCGCAGGGCCGCCACCAGGCGGGAGCCCCGTTGTCCCCGCAGACACCGGGCGAGCAACCGTCCCGTTTTGTCCCCGTGACAATACATTTGGTAACGGTAGTAGAGGTGGGATTTCTTGGCCCGTTGGTGTATTAGCTCGTTTAGGGCCACCTGGGCCTCCCAGAGCCGTTTTTTATTCGCCGCGAGGGGAGCACGAGCACATCGCCGGCGCAGACTCACCACCTGCCTTTCCAAGCGTATGATTCGGGCAGCAATCATCCGGCGCTTGCGAGCCGCAAAGCCAATGATATCTCCCCGCAGCACTACTTTCGCCGTCTCCCAAACCAGTTCAGGGTCCTCTTCATGGCACCGATGATCGTCCAAAAATTCTTGCCAGCGCTGGCGAAGGAAGCGATGGAACTGAGCATCATGATAAAGATCAAGCGGGAAGCGCCAGAGTCGAGACCCAGAAGATGGTGCTCCTCCCCAATGTAGTTCCAACCCAACCCAGGCGTGGTCTGAAATCTCCACCGGACCAATCTGAGTCTCTCCCACCTGGGCGAGGGCTCCCCCCGAAAGCAGAATGTAGTCGATACGGGCACTCGTGCCATGTGCCCGGGATTGATGGGTATAATCCCTCTCCATAGGATGAAGCAGTCGCCAGGGGTCTACTAGGTCCAGCCGTCTCCGAAATCTCTGCAGCATACGAGTCATAGGGATCCTATCTCGGTTCTCCCCTTCCGTCGAGGTATCCAGCTCGACATCCAGGATGCCATTAAAGTCACCCCCTAAAAGCAAGGGACAATCGGGCAGCTGCTCGACCCGGGAGGCCAAGTCACAAAAAAAATTGGGGACAAACGTATTCGGCCCGTAGAGGCTACCAATAGTCACTAGTTGTCCTTCAAGGTAGCCGTGCAAAAGCAAATATCTACCCATGTCATCTGCTGTAAGGGTGGTCAGCGAAAAACGAACCCTTTTGTGGAACAAAACCGCCATGCCCCCCTTTCGCCCCTGTGCAGGAGAACCCCATACCTGACCCACCCATGACCGGCATAGTTTATCATGTTCTTCAGCCGTCTGGTGGGTTTCTTGCAGGAGGGCGATATCGCACTTTTGGCGAGCAAGGGCTTGCAGCACCTTATACCGCTTGATCGGGCTCCCCAGCCCACACACATTCCAGGTAACAATCTTCAAAGGCATGAGGCAGTGTCAAAGATCCACCATAGGGCTAAATGTCCATGCAATAGGGAGGTCCCCCCAGCCTGGGACCCCCCTCTCTCAGAACTTTTGAGGGCGCAGCACCACAATATTAGCCATAAGAGCCCAGACACCCGATCCCGCCCCCACCCCTCTCCCCCCCCCTCCCCATCCCTCCCCTCTCCCCCCCCCCTCCCCACCCCACCCCTTCACGCCCCTCTCTCTCATCCCTCCAATTCCTACAAGTCCACCCACCCGGCCGGACTACTTCCACTGACATTCGGGTCCCCCCCCATGTCCTCCCCGCCCACCCCTGCACTAACGATGTGCTTCTGCCGGCGCCCCCCATAGAGCCCACGCCACCCTCTCACATAGAGATTCTCCCAGGAGCGCCAACTCGGCCCAATCCCCACAGCCCTCCCAAGCGCGATCGCAGAAGGTCCAGCACTCCACCCAACTCCCTGCCAGTCTCTCCCCCTCTCCCCCTGCCACGATCATTCTTGGGGAGCCCAGGGAGGGCCCCCCAGCCTACCGTCCCAGGTATCCCGGGTACCTTCAACAGCACACTCGAACCTCGCCTAGCCCGGAGGCGAGGGCGGAGCCCACCCCCCCAGCACAATGAAAGGGGAGGGGGGAGGGGGGAGGGGCCCCACCACCCCCCCGTGGCCCGGCTCGACATGGGGGGGAAGGGAAGAAAAAAAACAGCCCAACCCCCCCACTCTCATCAAGATGAGAGGGCCCTGATTCTGCCCCAGGGAGCTCCACCAATACAAATGCCAGCAAGTGTCTGCAGCAGTTGAAACATAGTTACCCTGTGGACCATACAACATGGAATCAAAGTAACCCAGCGTAGGCTACATACTGCTGTATTGTTGCTATAATCTGTTACTGTTACAGGGAGTCTCCCAGGGGCAGGGATTCATAGAATTCAAATTCAATGCTGAGGCTCAATCCAAAAAAACCAGGGCCCCGGAAAATTGGAAAATAAAAATAAAGAAAGGGCAATTAAATAAATAATAATAGAAAGGAGGAGGAAACAAAAAAAAAAAAAATGGGGAAATGGGAGGAGAGGGGGGGGGGGGGGGAAGGGGGGGGAAGGGGATGAGCAAAACTTGAACCCTCCAGTAAATCTGACACTGGCAAACTATAAATATGCGATAGAATAAGACCCCAAGGGTAGAAGGAGTGATCGAGCAGGGCTCCGGAGGCTGGCCCACAGGTCAGCCACTACAAGACTGTCTGCGGCCGCCTAAGGTCTGCGGGGCCTAGCAGTGAAGTCTCAGTCCATGCCATGCATTTGGCCCTCAGGAAGGATTTTAGGGTGAAGCGTTGAGAGAGTCCAGGAACGCAGCTGCCTCCGCCGGCGTCGACAGGAATTTAGCCCGGCCCTGGTGTTCGATCCGCAAGCGGGCTGGATATAGGAGTGAAAAGCGGATCCCCCTCGCAAAGAGCTGTGCGCAGGCCGAGGAGAAGGCACGCCGTTGCTGACTTACAAGTACGGAGTAGTCCTGGAAGACAAGGATGCGTTCGGCTGACGGGTGGTCAGATGCCCTGCGGTTACGAGCCAGTCGCAGAACCTCCTCCTTCTGCCGGTACTCCTGGAACCGGGCGATGACTGCCCGGGGTCGCTGTGCCTGTTCTCTGCGGGGCCCCAGTCTGTGCACGCGGTCTAGCTTCACCCAGCTTCCTTCGGCCCCTCCAACCAGCTGGTCAAGCCAAGATTGTAGGTGATTGAAGAGGGATCCATCTCCCACAGACTCAGGGATCCCCACAAAACGTAGGTTCTTGCGGCGACCCCGATTCTCTAGGTCGTCCAGCTTATCGCTCTGTTGTTTGACAATAGATTCCAAAGCAGCCACTTTAGCCGTAAGAGACTGTTGGGTGTCTTCGACCTCCGCGATCCGCGTCTCCGCCTGCTCCATTCGCCCGGCAAATTCGGAGAAATTCTGGTTAAGGGTCTGAAGACTCCCTGCGAGGTCTTGAAAGCGCGCCTCCAGTGCACTCACCACCGCTGCGCTCACCTCAGCCACCAGGTCCGAGCCATCCCCCGATTTCGGGCTAGCAGGGGTCCCCTCAGCCATTTTGGCCTCCGCTGCACGTGGCTTCTCTCTCCGAACAGATTTTGTCGCCATCAGGCTAGCACTCTGAGACAGCCTCTCTGCAGTCCTAGAGCTGTGGGATTTAAAGCTCTTAGTGAAGCGCTCTATCGGGCAGCAGTTTTAGAAGGTGATCGGCGGTGTATTAGCTGATTTTTAGCAGATTTGCGGGGTATCTACCCGGAGCTGGTCAGAACACGTCTGGTCAGCTCATTGCCAGACCGGAAGTGAGACTTGGAGATTTTAAGCCCTCTCCTTCCTGATGACAAGAGGCAGGACTTTCTCACACTGGTTAAACATGCTCAGGATGTTTCTAAGTTTGTCAATCGTGCAGCTTTTGACTGTTTTGAGTGCATAAGCAGAACCTCTGCAATTGCCATAGGTGCACGTAGAATTGCCTTGCTCCAGGCATCTGATTTGGAGCTCTGGGTGCAGGACAAACTGGGCAATATCCCTTGTACAGGTGAGAACCTATTCGGCAAAAATTGGCAAGAAAAAGCCAATGAGTTGGATGCTGACAACTCCACTTTGGATAGGTTATTTATTTATTTATTTAACTGCATTTATATATCGCTTTTCACCGGGTCAAAGCGGTGTAACATATAACATAAGGGGGGGGCAATTTTCAGGGTGGGGCCATCACCAAGGGGCAACAATTAATGATTTGGGTAGACATAGACATGTATACTTCTGCTGAATCTAAGTATTAGATCATGCGGATAGGGTGGTATTTCTGTTCAGAGATGTTCACGGAATAGGATTGTCTTCAGCTGTTTCTTAAATGAAGTGATGTCAGCGTTGTTCCTGATGTGGTTTGGTAGAGAGTTCCAGAGGGATGGAGCATAAAGTTCGAAGGCTCTGTTGCAGGTCCGTTGTGTGGATTTGGTTCTTTTGTGGGGGACGACGATAGAGTTATTGGAGGAATGTCTGGTTGATCTGTTGTGGGATGGGCGAGGCAGTAGGGGGTGGAGTGAGGTGTTCCGTGTTTGGTGGATAGTCTTGTGGATGAGTAGGATAGCTTTGTACTTAATTCTTGCTTGTATTGGAAGGAAGTGGAGGTCTCTTAGGATTGGGGTAATGTGATCCCGTTTTTTTGCATTCTGAATAATCCTTGCTGTAGTATTTAAGGCAGTTCGGAGGGGGTTGGTGTGTGAGGCAGGAAGTCCATGGTAGATTATGTTGCAGAAATCCAGATGGGGGAGTGTCACGGCTTGCATTACTGTCCTGAAGTCATGAGGTTCTAGGAGGGGTCGGAGGCGTTGAACAGTTTTAGCTTTGTGGAATATCGTCCCAGCGGTTTTGTTGATTTGTTGTTTAAAGGTGAGAGCTTGGTCAATGATGACGCCTAGATATCTTATTTGGGGCTGGATTTGGTTATCCAAAGTCACAGCTGATGCTGCAAGAAAGAAATCTTTCAAGAAACCATTCTTCTAAAAAAAAAGAAGAGGTTTTATCCCTCTTATTTCCCGCAGGGACGTTCTGCAGGTCAGCCTGCCCGGAAAAGTCAGCAACCACCTAAACAAAGGAAAGCAAAGACTGCTAAGCCTCAACCGTCTCAGCCTCCACAAGGCCTTTGACTTTCATCTAGAGAACATAGCCTTCCTGGCCCTCAATGGACCAGAGCCTTCCACCATTCCAGGAAGGTTGTGTCACTTTGCCCCCCAGGTGGGGGCAAATAACAGCAGAGCATTGGACACTCTCCATTATAAAAGAGGGGTACAAGCTTCACTTTCTGTGCATGCCCCCTCCCACAATGGTAAGACAGTTCAATTCTCAAACCTCTCTCATCAACCTGTTAGATCAAGAGGTCACTATGCTTCTTGCCCAAGGGGCAATAGAAGAAGTACCCATTCATCAACAGGGTACGGGGTTTTACTCCCCATATTTCCTTATCCCAAAGAAAACAGGGGGAACACAGACCTATTTTAGACCTCAGAGAATTGAACAAATTCCTGTTCAAAGAGAAATTCAAGATGATTTCTCTGGGAACTCTGCTGCCATACCTTCAAAGTCAGGATTGGCTTTGTTCTCTAGATCTCAAGGATGCGTACACTCATGTTCTCATCCATCCAACTCACAGAAAGTTCCTTCGGTTCCTTTTTCAAGGAAAGCACTACCAATACAGGGTGCTTCCTTTTGGCCTGGCCTCAGCACCAAGAGTGTTCACAAAATGCATGGCTGTGGTAGCAGCATTTCTCTGCACTCTAGGCATATTCGTCTTCCCCTACTTAGACGACTGGCTCATTCGAGCCCCATCAGAGTCAGAGGCCAGGACTTCCCTATCTTGCACAATGCGTATCCTTCAGTATTTGGGTCTGTCATAAACATCCCAAAATCCAGTCTAACTCCCACTCAGTCTCTAGAGTTCATAGGAGCTTTGCTGGATACCAAAAAAGCAAGGGCCTATCTTCCCCAGGCCCGTTGCCTTCGCATGGTGCAGTTAGCTTCTCAAGCAGTGCTAAAACCTCATCTCACTGCCCGAGAAATGTTACAACTACTAGGCCACATGGCATCTACAGTGCATGTGGTTCCTTATGCTCGCCTCCATATGAGAGCAGCCCAGTGGACTTTATTCACTCAATGGACCCAGGCATCAGGGTGCCTGTCAGACAAAATAGCAAACACAAATCGCCTTATTTTGTCTCTCCAATGGTGGCAGTCCACTCAGAAGCTGTTGTTGGGATTCCCATTTCAACAACCTTTACCCTGGGCAACTCTCACAACAGATGCTTCACCAATGGGTTGGGGAGCTCATCTGCAAGACCTCTCCACCCAAGGCACTTGGATTCCACAGGAGACTCATCTACATATCAATCTCTTAGAGCTCAGAGCAATCTTCGTTGCTCTTTGAGTGTTCCACACCCTGCTCAGCTACAAGACAGTCCTCATTCATATGGACAATCAAGTAGCCATGTTCTATGTGAATAAGCAGGGGGGAACAGGCTCTCTGTCGCTTTGCAACGAAGCTTTGCGACTATGGGCCCTCACCAGAGAGCATCAGATTCATCTCCTGGCAGTGTATCTTCCAGGCATACAAAACTCGTGGGCAGACAGACTCAGTCGAGTTCTGCTTCCACACGAATGGTCTCTACATGCAGACCAGGTGGCCAAGATTTTTCAAATTTGGGGAACCCCAGACATAGACCTCTTTGCAAGTCCGTTGAATGCCAAACTTCCCCGGTTCTGTTCCAGAATTCTGGCTCAGGGCTCTCAGGCCCAGGGATGCTTTCCTCCTTTACTGGGGTCAAGACTTTCCTGTATGCCTTTACACCCATTCCCCTAATTCCCAAAACCCTGTTCAAGTTTCAGAGAGACAGAGGGCATATGATTCTCATAGCTCCACATTGGCCGCAGCAAGTGTGGTACCCTCTGCTTCTACATCTCTCTCAAGCTCCCTCCCTGGAGTTAGGATCTGCTCCAGATCTCCTGTCACAGGAGGACGGAATGTTATGGCATCCCAATCCCCAGTCTTTGCATCTCAGAACTTGGTTGCTGAAGGCCAAGATCTTCATGATCTTAACCTCCCTCAGCAAGTAAAGGATGTCCTTTATGCTTCCAGGAAGCCTTCCACAAGACGCTCTTATGCTTTTAAGTGGAAGAGGTTTACCATATGGTGCTCGCAGAAGGGTCTTAACCCCCTTGCGATACCTCTGGAATCATTACTGGAGTATCTCCTTCATTTATCCAATGCAGGACTTAAGACTAACTCAGAAAGAGTCCATTTGAGTGCTATTGCAGCTTCTTTCAAGCCTCTAAATGGACAACCTATTTCCTCCCATCCTCTTATAGCAAGATTTATGAGAGGCCTTCTTCTTACTAAGCCTCCCATTAGGCCACCACCGGTGGCATGGGACTTAAACCTGGTTCTTGGTCAGCTCATGAAGCCACCTTTTGAACCCTTAGCTACTACCTCATTGAAATTCCTTTCTTGGAAAGTTATCCTTCTCATTGCAATCACATCAGCACGTTGCATCAGTGAGTTGCAGGCACTAGTGGCTGATCCACCTTATACAAGGTTCCATCATGACAAGGTAGTCCTTAGGACTCATCCACCCTTTAACCAAAGGTGGTCTTGCCTTTTCATCTTAACCAAGCGGTCTACCTGCCTGTGTTCTTTCCAAGGCCTCATGCATCAAATGCAGAAAGGAATCTTCATACTTTGGACTGTAAAAGAGCTTTAGCCTTTTACTTGCAAAGAACACAGCAACATAGAAAGTCCTCTCAGCTCTTTGTTGCTTTTGATCCTTCTCATTTGGGACTTCCAGTCTCCAAGAGAACACTGTCCAGCTGGATTGCAGTGTATTTCCTTTGCCTATCAGAGTAAGAATCTTCCTCTGGGGGGCCATGTCACAGCTCACAATGTGAGAGCCATGGCAGCTTCAATGGCTCATCTGCACTCTGTGTCTATCGACGACATCTGTCGAGCAGCCACTTGTGCCTCGGTTCATACCTTCACAGCCCATTACTGCTTGTTCAAGGACTCCCGCTGGGATGCCTTGTTTGGTCAGGCTGTTCTCCAATACCTGTTCCATACCTAATCAACTCCTACCCGCCATCCCTGATTGGATGCCAGAGATCCATGGGGGGAAGTGGAGCCCTTTCACAGGGACACACAACTTCTGGGGTCTCTCCCTGACATCTAAAGCTAGGGAGTCCCCATATGTGAAGACTACATTCCTGCTTGTTCCTGGAGATAGCATAGTTACTCACCTGTAACAGGTTATCTCCGGGAACAGCAGGAATTTAGTCTTCACAACCCACCCACCTCCCCTAGGAGTTGTATCTCTCTATCTGTCTCTTTCTCTTTCCCTCTCTCTCTCTTTGTCTCAGCTTTAAACTCAACTGGAGAGAGGCAGTTGGGAAAGGCGGGAAGGCAGCACGCAGGCGCTGTGGGATGCTCCCAAAAGCTTTCTAATTGGACGCTGGGGAGCGTTCCTGCGCAGGCTCCGTCGGTACCGATACCCATATGTGAAGACTAAATTCCTGCTGTTCCCGGAGATCACCCGTTACAGGTGAGTAACTATGCTTTATCAGTACTGTATGTTTGATTCGGCTTTGTAGTGGAAGCCAGTGTAGCCGTTTTAAAATGGGTGTGATGTGGTTCAGTCTGGATGTTCCTTGAAGGACTGAAGGTGCTGTGCCATTTGTAGCAGATGTAGGATGCTTTGGGATGTTTCATGATAGATAATTTGCAGTAGTCTAAGTGTGGGAATGACATTGCCTGGAAAACCGTTGGAAAATCATATGCATCAATTAGAGGGTGTAAATGTTGGAGGATCATTTTTGTGGTTTTCTTAATGTGAGACTGTAAGGTTAGATGTTGATCAAGTGTTATTCCTAGATATTGTACTTCAGTTTTACCTCTAATTCTGCATCATTGATCTTAAGGGAAACTGGCAGAGTAAAGCTTTGGTTCTTTGTTGTACACAGTACTTCTGTTTTCTTGAAGTTTATTCTTAGTTGGTGATCCAATAACCAATGAGAAATTGCATTAAAGCATTTGGAACTGAACCAAAAAGCCTTCAATGATCCGAAGCATTAGTTAACTTTAGTATTGCCAGTGGAAGCCGTTTATCTTTATTTTCATTCTCACATATTTTTTACTTTGCTTTGGATTTAGTGCACACTTCGAATTCTGGTGCGCTTGGCATCTGATTACTTTATTACAGCCCAAGTAAAGTAAAAAATTTAATGTGGAAGTGTAAAAAAAAAAATCAGCATTAAACATGTGAAGGCTAATTTTATAAACCTTTTTTCATACATAAAATGCTCTCAGAAAACTAGGGGGCCCTTTTACTAAAAGGCGCTATGGTGTAGCAGCTAAAGTGCTGAAACAATGTTGCATTAGGTGCTATATTGCCGCGCTGTCAGAGGTGTGGAAAGCATTTCCCTGGCAGTTAACATGAAATCCTGTGCATAGTGCATATGGTGAAGTGGTGTTAAGTGATCCCACGCTAATGCAATGTGCATTGTGAACCCCATGCCAACTGCACAGAGCAGATCACGCCCACTCTCCATTCTTATCCCGCCCACTTGTGACCTTAACACTCGTTAGTGCAGAAATCATCTTGCACTGTCATGGCCCCGCGCTAGCTGGCAACGTGTATTCAGTGCACACAAGAACACACGTTGTCACCTAACGCCCTTTAGTAAAAAGGCCCCAAGGTCATGCTTTAAAAGTACACACAGTGCAAGGTATGCATACTTGCAAAATAGGCATACTCAGGGGAGGAGTTTGGGAAGAGTAACGATTTACATACATTTTATAAAACAGATGCATAAAGTATGTGATAATATTTACACCTTCTCAGTCCATGCGCTATGTCTGCAGGATTTATGCTTGACATGGCCATCTATGTGTCTTTATAAAATAGGCAGCTTCCTGCCCTGTTATTCTAGGCACCTCCTTAAAGCTGATTTTTAACTACACTGTTAATACATTAGGCACAGGCAATCCAGCTTTATAAATGCAGTGTTAGCATCTCTTCATGGAAATTTGGGTAGCTCTTTTGGTTGTTGAGATAACTGGGACCTAGAAAATGTAACATCTTTTTTTTCTCTGTCCCTGAAAGGTGCAGAAATATTGTCCATTGTAATATTGGATGCTACACGCCTGATTTGAGCAACTTCCAAACACACCTTGATACATATTATGAGTTTTCAAAATCCCATAGGTCCCATCTTCATCTGAAGCTCATGCATCATAACTTAAGACCAAACCCCCTTGTTCTATGGCTGTATGATTCATAAATATTTACAATTAGCCCAGTGCCATTCTCTGTGAGCATACAATTTTTGCCTGGTCCAGCATAAGAACAATAACACTCAGTTAACTATTAAAACTGTATGCTGGGCTGGGAGAAAGCAGAAAGTGGACAGGCTGATTTCACAAGCACTTTCAATTAGACATGTAAAAAGAGAATTATGTACTGATGAGAACACCCTTTAAAATTAGCAATGTAGAAGTATTGGCAGAAGGAAAAGTAAATTCTTTGGCAGCCTGTTTACTAAAGTGCAGTAAGATTTTGCATTTACTGTACTATTTGTTAATGCCAAAATTGACCTGTGCTAACTTCAAAACCTTTTGCATTAATAGTGATAGTTCTAGCATTTACCCCTACACTTAATGCATAGTAAAAGACATTTCCTCTGCATTACAAATAACATGATAGAGCTAGCTACAGGTAGTCAGGTGCTCTTACCTGCTGTGGTAAGTTGCCATGTGTTAACTATAAAGCACATTCTCCTTGGCAAGCAGGATTCGTCAGCCACACCTGGTGATATCCTCTGATGGCGCCATTCGGAAGTGCTGGTAGCCCAACCCACTGGCCCGCCAGTCTTTCTTCTTCCATCTTGCCAGCAAGATGGACTAACTACTCTCCACATAACATTTCATTGAAATTCCCAGACAGAGAAGAAATCTACAAGCAATCATCTACAGGTCAGAGACTTTACAGTATGTCTAGATCAGCTAAGCCTGGCTTCAAATAATGCTCCCGGTGCACAAAAAAAATGAACAGCATTGACGCACATGACTTGTGTGCGCGGTGCTTGGGAGCCAGACACCAGGTCGCAGACTGCCTGCATGCTCTTGGATGTCCCCCAGGGCCTGCAGATCAAGAAAATATGTGCTCCAGGACTTCCTATCCTCGCAACCCCCCTCTCCTCCTGAGCTCAGCCACGTGAAGACAGAGCAGACCGCAGCCTGGGATGCACCCACCTGAGACCTCCATCCCCGACTGTGCCATCGTTTCTGCACCCGAAGCCTCCCATCGGGGAAAAACAAAAGCAGATCCTTTCACATCGGCTCTGGGGTTCGGCCTGAAAAAAAGTGCCTGCAAAGCTACTCATGGTGACTCCAGGGCTCCTCGAGCCATGTCTCCAGCGTCCCCAAAGCATGCTTCCCTGGGAGGTCGCCATCTTGTTCCGCCTCCTGGTTCCGTCCACTGCAAAGTGATTGGTTGGTGCCATAGCAACTCCAGGAGTCCTGATCCTCCCCATGCTGACCACAGAAGCAAGCACAGGCACAGCCCAACCAACACGGGGTGCCTCGCTCCGAGCAAACGCTCTATCTATGGCCACACCTCTGATCGTCACCGCGCCAACTCCAGGAGCCCCCACAGACACAGAAGAAGAGAGCAATTGGTGCCAAGTAGACATTCTGCCCATGGCCACGCCCCCCAGAGCCACAATCAGAGCAGAGAGAGACGGCACAAAAGCAGAAGACATGATAAAAGCTCTCCCGATAGCTCCTGCAGCAGGGAAAGTAAATCACACCCGCATAAAAGGAGGCGGCAGAAATGAGACTATAGCCTCCAGAGATCCGCCATCTGCGACAGCTACTCAAGCCAGAAGACTTCCAGACAGTCTATCAAGCCCTAGTAATCCCACATTTTGACTATGCCAATGCAATACTACATGGACTCCCAATGAATGCAGCTGCCAGAGTCTTGCATGGAGCCTCCAGGAGATAGCACATAACCCCTATTATTCAAACATCTGCACTGGCTGCCGGTATACTGTAGACTCTCCTTCAAAGTTTTTTTGATGACCTACAAAGCCATCAACAAGTGCTCCTCCAGCTCCCTCACCCAGACCACCCCCCTCAACCGAGCTAGGAGATCAGCCGCCGCCAATACTCTGATACTCCCGAAGGCAATTACGAAATGTTCTCAGGCAACAAGAAACAGAGCCTTCGCACTGTATGCACCCACATGCTGGAACACCCTGCCCCCGGCCATCTGTGCCATCACCGACCTTTTCCAGTTTAGGAAGTCACGGAAGCACTATCTCTTCCTCCAGCACTTCACCGACCCAGATGCCATCTCAGCCTGTCACACTCAGGAATCAGGCTGACATCCCCAAAGCATCCACTATGCCCATCTGCAGCCCCGCCCTCTAGATGCCAATACCCCGGCAAGAACAATGTATACCTACTCTAACCTGCCAATCTGTATATAGTTAGGCCAACCTGTAAATAGTGTGAGCTGCCCATGTAGCCAGTGACAGCCAATTTTGTCTGTACATAGTTACCCTGTTAGCCTTGTTAGAAACCCCTGTTCATTGTAAGTCCTGCCTGCACTGCACAAATTTGTTTTCTGTAAACTGCGCTGATTTTAAAGAACGTGGTATAAAAAAAAAGATGTTAAATAAATAAATCTGAGCACGGTCCACCTGCACAAGCCTCACCTGCGAATGTCAAGGATGCCAACAGTAACCTCAATAGCAAACAAAACACTGGGGGGGGGGGGGTGTTCTCAACCAAGAGGCCATCCTCCAGCTGCTCTTGAACCTGTCCAGTCTTCTGCAGCAGGGCCTCATGGTGGTCCCAATCTCACTCTCCACGCCAGGGAATACATCAGAGGAACCGCCTGGCATGGCTGACACAGCCAACCAGCGCTTTCTCTCCCTGGCAGAAGACTCCTTCTCTACAGATAGAAGCGTCTCCCTGGACCAACATTCGGATGTCAGTGAAGAGGAAGGAGCGGCACCTCTGGGCACAGAAACCTCCCCCCCACGGACCCCAGGGATTCAACACAAGGCTTCTCCACACGCTAAGGCACAGTGTCAGACCCACCCACTACAACACCACCTCTTGAAGACCTCATTTACCCCAAGTTCCTACGGAAGGTGGTGGCAACTGCCTTGGCCCTCACTCCCGCTGATACTCCCAACCAGACAGCACCCGAGGTGCTCAAGTACCTGAACGCTCAAAAGACCCCCATAACGCTACCTGTACATGAACGCCTACTGGACACCGAAACAAACCTTTGGCAAAATCCAGCCTTGGCTCCTGCCTGCCCTCGAAAACTGGACATAAAGTACCAGGTCCATCAGGCACCAGGTTTTGCAAGGAACCAACTCTCCCACCAGTCCATCGTCGTATCCTCCACACTGAAACACGTAAAATCATCACACACCCACGCAAACTCCCCGCCTGTACGAGACCCAAAGCTTCTTGACAATGTGGGGAGGAAAGTATTCCAAAGTGCCATGCTAAACGCAAGGATAGCAGCATACCAGTTCCAACATGTCCTCTTCCAGGACACCTTGTTGCGATCCCTGAAAAACTCCATTACTTCTTTGTCATAAGAAGTACAGCCAACAGCTTCAGCCACGATGGCAGATCTCAATGAATGCAGTAAGCATTTGGTCAGCACAGCATTTGATGCCTTTGAGACGGCCATCCATACCGTCAGCACAGTCATATCCACGAGACGGATGGCATGGCTGTGTGCCTCTGGACTGAGAGATGACACGCACGAACAAATTGTGGATGACCCTTGCAACGCAGAATCACTGTTCGGCAAAAAGTCACTGATGCAGTGAACTATATGAAAGAACACTGCACCACTCTGCAAACCCTTGCAGAGGATGGCCTAGAGCGCAATACTAATGCAGATAAAAGACTCTACCAACAAAATCGTACTCAGCCTCCAGAAAATACAACTCCTACCGTAAGTGGCAGCCTCCGCGATACAAGCAGACTTCATACCATACACCCCACCAGCAAAAACACCAAAGAGACAGAAAGCAGAAGCAGCAAGGCCCCCCTGCCTCAGGAAAGAATGGGCCTTCCTTTTGACACGTGGACACAGGCTGCGCAACCTACTCTCCCAGTGGGAGGCAGATTGTTGGCCTACTCGGAATCCTGGAAACTCATTTTGACTGACAACTGGGTCCTACAAATCATACAGGAGGGATACCGCATTCAGTTCATATCCGCCCCATCAGCCCACCAATACCGTACCGCCTGCCTCAGTCTTACCATTGACTGCGGAGCTTCTTCATCTTCTGGCCATATAAGCCATCGATCCTGTTCCCCACGACCAGATCAACAGTGGTTTCTACTCCAGGTTCTTCCTGGTTCCCAAGAAATCAGGCGGAGTTCATCCCATCCTCGACCTTCGAAGACTAAACAAGTTCATCCGCAAAGAGAAATTCAGGATGTACTCATTAGGAACCATCCTACCGCTCTTTCAGACTGGGGACTGGTTAGCCTCCTTGCACCTCCAGGATGCCTATACACATGGAACCGCAGGTGCTCCCTGTGTGTCAAGTCATGGGCAATCACTACTAGTACCGTGTCCTTCCTTTCGGACTGTTCCCGGCTCCCCAGATGTTCACAAAGTGCATAGCCGTCATGGCGGCACACTTATGCAAGCAGGGTATCCAGGTCTTCCCGTACCTCTATGATTGCCTCCTAGCCTTGCCATCATCGTGGGGAACAGGGGAAAGTAGTCCGTAAGACCATCCGTCTTCTAACCTCCCTCAGGTTCTTGATGAACTTTCAGAAGTTGCACCTCATCCCATCTCGATGCCTCAAATTCATCGGAGCCGACATCGACATTGTTTCAGCAAAGGCCTTCCTCCCTGCCCAGCGAGTGAAAAGAATCTTCATGCTGGCCCGAGAGATCACCTGGAAGACACACATGACTGCTCGGACTCTCCTACGCCTCCTGAGCCACATGGCTGCAACAACTCAAATTTCGTCACATGCGTGGTTACGTATGTGCACACTACAATGGCACCTGCACTCACACTGGAACCAATGCTCGCAAACCCTTTCCATGCTAGTGATGCTGGACACCCGAACCAGACAGAGCCTGCTCTGGTGGACTGCCAAGGAGAACCTCACGGTCGGCAAGAATCTCCAGCAACCAGGTCATCAAGTCACCATCACCACCGACGCATCCAGGGCCGGATGGGGAGCCCATTTGCTACACCTCCGTACCCAAGGGGCCTGGACAACCTCAGAAGCAACAGAACACATCAACCTGCTAGAACTTCGAGTGATCCATTATGTCTTACAGGCTTTCAAATCACATATAGTCGACAAAACTGTCCTAATACAGACGGACAATCAGATAACCATGTTCTACATCAACAAGCAGGGGGGCATCGGGTCGTGCACCCTGTGCAGGGAAATCCTGGCAATATGGTCCCTTGCCCTTGCAAACCACTTCTGTATACAAGTCTCTTATCTTCCCGGCAAACAGAATGCGCTAGCAGACAAGTTGAGCTGTCAATTGAGTCCACACGAGAGGGCACTAGACCCTGTGAGGACAAGAGCCATCTTCTGATGCTGGGGTCTCCCACAAATCGACCTGTTCACCACAGAGCAGAACAAGAATTGTCACCTCTTCTGCTCCAAACGACCAGCAGTGCACAGCACAGCCTCGGATGCAATCGATGTGTGCTGGGGGGCATGGTCTCATGTATGCATTCCCCCCCCCCACTCCACTGATCTCAAAAACACTTCAGAAGGTCGTTCAGGACAAAGCGCAGATCATCCTGGTGACCCCCTATTGGCCATGCCAGATGTGGTTCTCATCCATCCACCGCCTTCTGCAGGATGCACCATTCCTACTTCCCCTCAACCAAGAACTCCACACGCAGGACGATGGGAGGGCACTCCATCCCAATCTAAAGGTCCTAGACCTGACAGCCTGGAGGTTGAGCGGATGACCCTTGCCTCCCTCGACGTACTGACGGAGGTTCAGCACATCATCCTGGCAGCCAGACACCCATCCACAAGGAAATCTTATAGACTCAGTTAAAACCTAAAATCAAAAGCTCTAGTCGTAAGTCAGAGCTGATGTACCATGGCAGAAAGCTGTTCGGTGAATTTTAGTTGTCAAAATGAAGGGAAGGACTGTGATGGCTAAAAGCTGATGCATATGGCTCAGGCACTTACTACTGATGATCTCGCAAAGTAAAACAAAACTAAACTTCCTTTTGTTGTGGGACTATTTAAAATGATGCTGTTGAACCAAGCCAAGAAGCTGCTGTGTAATGGTGTTTTTTAGGTCAAGGATTAGAGTTTATGTCAAGAAGTTAGATGTTCAGAGACAACATAGTGTTTTGATAGTCACTTGGAAACAATTTTAAATGTTATGCAGGGCAGGAATAAAATTTTACAGAATTGATTTTTTTTTAACAAAGAATATCTAATGTGGAGGGATCTAGCTAAGCTTGAAGAATGGTCTAGAATTTGGCAGCTGGGATTTAATGTTAAAAAATGTAAGGTCATGCATTTGGGCTGCAGCAATCCAAGGGAGCAATATAGTATAGGAGGTGAAGTACTTTTGTCCACTAAAGAAGAGCGGGACCTAGGCGTTGTTGTGTCTGATGATCTTAAAGTAGCTAAACAGGTAGAAAAGGTGACGGCAAAAGCTAGAAGGATGCTTGGGTGCATACGGAGAGGAATGGCTAGCAGAAAAAAGGAGGTGATAATGCCTCTGTATAAGTCTTTGGTGCGACCTCATTTGGAGTATAGTGTGCAATTCTGGAGACTGCACCTTCAAAAGGATGTGAACAGGATGGAGTCGGTGCAGAGGGTGGCTACTAAAATGATTAGTGTTCTTCATTTTAAAGCATATGAGGACAGACTGAAGGATCTTAATATGTACACCTTAGAGGAAAGGCGGGATAGAGGTGATATGATTGAGATGTTTAAATACCTCCATGGCATAAATGTTCAGGGAGAGAGCCTCTCTCAATTGAAAGCAAGTTCTGCTACGAGGGGACATGGGATGAGGGTGAAGGGAGATAGATTCAGGAGTGATATGCGGAAATATTTCTTTATGGAAAGAGTAGTGGATCCATGGAATAGTCTCCCAATGGAGGTCATAGAGATGAGGACAGTAACTGAATTAAAAAAAGCATGGGACAAACACAGAGGATCTCTAAAAGTAAAAAGAGGACTGTTGTAGTTGTTGATATGGAAGGACAGACTAGATAGAAATATGACGACAGAAAAAGACCACATGGCCTATGTTTCTATGTTAATTAGTAAATGAAATGTATACAAATCCATGTTTTCTGAAGTGCGACAACACATTTTTAGTTTAGAAAGGAATTTTTCAATACAGCAGCTAATATGAACTGATAGTGTAATATAATTAAATACTGCAGTAGATTTACTATCTGATACTGTTTTCAGAGAGGTAAAGGAATCAAATGCACTTTTACAGGGAAGCGTATACTGAATTACATTTCACATTAAATGGGTTGGATAATAAAAGTAACTCCTGTTAAGAAGTGTTTCTTTTCTCCACTAGGAATATATTTTAACATGTAAAGTAATTTATTATCTTCCTCCTATATCATCATTTTGTATGATACAGCTGAAATCACCAAGGCCACCAGAGTAATAACTAGGATGCTGTATCCGACTACATGCTGATGTAATCATCTTGTCTGGCATCAAACTCTGTACTCGCTGAAATCAATTTTTATTCCGTCACCAAAGAGTTATTTCTTCCATTTTTTTTTACTCTACTTTTTCTCATATGTCCCTCTTTATGGGTAGAACTATTTTAAACATTGTGAACCTCACCTCTTCCAGAATAGGTAGGCAATCACACAAATCTTTAACAATGTAAGTGAATTAAGGCAATCTCTTAAAACTGGCTGCGATGATATTCTACATTATTATTTAAAACAGTCTTCCCTAATTTAGTCTGAGATGATTTCCAAGTATCACTGAAAATTGAAGTGTGAAAACGGGGCACTTTAAAGTCAATAAGAAAATATCATAGCAACTTTGTGGAATATATTTTAGTGTTAATCTAGCTTGCAACTGGAAAAAGTGCTATGCATCTATTTCATTGGTGGTTATTCACTGTTAAAGACAGACCCAAAATTAAGTAGTAAGAATTTTGGTGCTACAGAAACAATTTTCTTTCAAAACTAAGGAACATTTATTCTTCAGGACCAAGCAGGAAGTCAGTCCTCACATATGGGTGACATCACCGACTGAGCCTTCACGCAGGAACTCTCCCAGCTTTCGGAGATACAGCATGCATGCGTGATCACCTTCCCACCCGAACGGAGCCATCTTACCTCAGTCTTCTTTTTTCCACGGAGCCCTCCAGATGTTCATCTATATCCTGTAGAAAAGCTGATCGCCCTGCCAGTAGTTTTTTCCGCCTCTGTACTGTTTTCTCTTGATTTACGGTTTTTTTCACCTTCCTGTACTTCTGGTATTGTGCTGCCTGAGCGCTGCATGTTTTTTTTTCGGCTCTTTTATTTTCTCTCTTTTTTTTTTACCAGAGAGATACCTCGGAGCCAGTAGTGGTTTTCCTCAGGAGACGTTATGGATCCTCCATTGATGTCTGGTATCGAAATTCTGGGACAGCGGGTAGGAGTTACTCTAAGTCTGAAAGAGATGATGGAGAACAGCCTGGCCAAACATGACAGAGTCGTCCTAGTCTAGACAGCAGTGAGCAGCAAAGGTATGGACTGAAGATCAAGTTGCTGTTTTGCAGATTTCGTCAATAGACACAGAACATAGGTTTGCCATTGAGGTGGCCATGGCCCGAACATTATGGGCAGTGACATTGTGGTAGGCTATGGCCTATATAATAGCCTGTACATGTATGAGAGGCCTGCAAGCTAGGCCTGAGTCCCCACCCCCACTTAGAAATAGTAGTGCTGAGAAAGAGCAAAGTCAGTGGAGGTCGGAGGATCTGCCTTAAACCGCTCTAAACTGCTTTTGATAAGTTTGTGTTAATCCTTTATTCAATTCTTTTATGCTGATGATAGATATGTTCCAGTGTTTTGCCTTCTCCGAGCCTAGAAATGACCTTGTAGTAGGAATGTATTTATGTCTAGAAACTGAGCCTTTGTTAAAATAGCCTGAGGAGGGGGAACAGGGTGTTAGGCCCAGAAAGGGTCCCCGATTGGATAGATGCAGGGGGCATTGGGACCAATAGAAAGTTTGCCTGTATCAAAATGTGAAACTTGTATATAAGGAAGTTGTTCCTGTTCTCCATTGCTCAGTCCTTTTTGAAGCTTGACTATCTGAGCCTTGTGCACAATAAATTGGCTTGGATCTTTGAACTGACTCCTGGTATTATTTATTGCATGCTTATCAGCTGCTTCATATTCTGGTGCGTTGGGCCGGGAATGTGCGACTTCTCGCCTCAAAGGTTTGGTCCGGTTGGAACCGTGTCTGTCCGACCGCAGGGGAAACCTCAGGCGCCGCCGGTCCTCTTGTATTGGAGAGGGTTCCGCCTTGCCTCGGCGGGCCACTGGGTCCAGCTGGCCAACACCTCCGAACCCGAGGGGAGTCCAGGATCCAACCCAAGAACTGGTTTGGTATCGGGAACCGGATCCGGTGAGTAGAAATTTTCTGCTACTCAGTCAGTCTGTCAGCCAGTCGGGATTCTGGAATAAGCGCTTGAGAGTCTGATCACCTCTCGGGGCGGTCCTAGTAAGTCTCAGAAGTCTTAAAGGTATAAGCAGAGACTGAAACCACCAACCCCTCAGCCAGTCAGTCAGGTTTTTTGGGATGTCGGGATTTTATTCTGTATATATTTTGTTGTTTGTATCTGATTTTTGTTATCTGTTGAAACCGCAGGTTTCCCTCCTGGTATAATGTAAGATTATTCTGTTGGGTAATTGGTGAAACAGTTTACTGATTAGGGAATAGCATTAAAGAAGGAAGAGGGGAAGAAACAACTCAGGAGTCACTTCTAAGTACAAAGACAGCTGTCTCACTGATTTTCAACACAGCGTGAGTCTCTAGCAAGCAGAGAGAGAAGAGGGGTGTGTCTTTCACACAGCCCGGAGAAAGGAATGTTTAGTACCCTTTAACTCTTTGCAGGTTTACTTTCAATTTATTCTACGTTCTGCAGCTGGGTTAATTTGTGCATATTTCAGGAAAATTGTACCTGTTTTATTCAATATGTTCTAATAGTGATGTTCCTTCTGCTATGGTCATGTATTATATATAATTTGGTAGGAATGTTTAGTCAAAATTTTGGATCCCGACAGTTTTGGGCTTGGCCTGGAGAGGGTTAAGTTCTTATTAACCCCTTTCGATCTCAACTGTTTTTGGTTATACCTCAGCCCTGCCCGTATTCCTAAGTCCGATAGAAAAAAATAAGGAAACTGCTTCTGTTTTTTCCTTTGACCTTCGAAGTAGAGGTTAAGAGCCCTGACAGGACAATGAAGCATCCTGAGCCAGTAGTTACCAGATTGCAACTTAGCAAATGATTTAAATTTTGTCTCTGATATATTTGGTTTTGTCTGCATATGCTATAGAGGACATAAGTATTGTTACAGAAACAACAAAAAGAGCTGTAACTATATTTCTTTAGGATTTAACATTCTCAAACAACATTTTATTTTAACCCTTAGTGTTTACAGCTGCTCTGTCTAGTGATTTACGGCTGCTTTGAAAGTCAGGAAAGAGACCTACTGTTTATTTTGTTAAGATAATTTTCAAGGCTGGCTGTAACGCTGAGTAATTTGTTTAAAAAGAAAAAAAGTATCCGTTTCAAATGCCTGTCTTTCCCGAACTGTAAGATGTGTTGGTGTCCAGAGAAAAATGTACTTTGTTTTGAAAGGTCTTTTAAAATCTCAGTTTCAGAAGTGCAGTCTTAGTGTAAAGCCTTTACCTAGGTTTAGACAGTTGCTATTAAGAATGAGCACATACATCCATTATGCTTATTGCAACTAATCTAAGCTTATGTTTTCTGCCTACCCTTTGTTTAATATTGTTGCATAGTTCTGACTCATAGTCCTCAGGAAAATGCAGCCTGACTGCCCGCCCCCTCTGTCTGTTGTCAAGTACGTCATCATGGGGGAGGGGGGGGGTCAGAGTCCACGCAGATTTTGTTGAAATGTATGACTAAGAATTTTAGCAAGGGATTTGCTGGAGACTACGGAATTAAAATGTCTCCGTCCCTATTAGAAATGCTCTGTGACAGGGAATGGTCAGTGTTAGCTACTTCATGGCCCTGTGTGGGCACCTTTGATATTAGTGTAGTTTCCTGTGTTCATCAGATTGTACAAAAAATGTTCCCTGATCAATTCCCCTATATAGATTCCTGGTTAAATGTTTGTGAGGGAGAAAAAAGCCCTCCTGGATAACGCGTTGCTATGAGGAACAGTGTAGGAGATTGGTAGCAACCACAAGGGGGGGGGGGGGGCCCGGAAGTCTGGAAAGGAAAAAAAGCTGCTCGTTTACTCCGCCCCAGAATCTCCAGACATTATAGGCCAATCCCCTCAGCTCTGCCACCACCCCGGGCAGAGCCTGGGGCAGGGTTGGGATACCTCCCTGCAGATGTACCCCAAGTAGTTCACCAGCCACCTCTGCAGCAGGAGGACACACACCCCCTCTTGACCGGAAGCCCCGGCTTAGTTCAGAGTGCCTCCGAGTGAGCCACAGTCCACTGATGACACTACAAGCAGGGATTCATTTGCCAGTTCAGGGTCACTCACAGCCAGCGCCCAAGAACATGAAGTGGAACCCAGACAGTCCCGATTGCCGTATACCTTTAGAAGTACAACTACCAGTAAAAGAGTTGGTTACGTTATACTGATTTACTGAACTGAAAGACGCATTATGCCTCCTACACTGAGAAACCTTAGGATTTGAATGAACTAATGACCAGTATTATGCAGACCCATCAGCCTTGATGGCCCCAAGTGGGATCCAAATAGTGCAGACAGCCCTAAATCGGTTCCGCCAAGCCCTCATGCAAAGCCTAACGAAGGGAGGTTCTCCAACGACTAGATGAGAGCCCAGCAGCCTTCTATGAATGATTATCTGAAGTCTATAGATTATATACCCCATACGATCCAGCAGCCCAAGAGGATTTGCGTATGGTAAATGCAGCCTTTGTCAGTCAGTCCCAGAGAGATATAAAACGAAAATTACAGAAAATGGATGGATTTGCGGGCATGAATACAGCATAGTTAATGGAAGTTGCTCAGAAAGTGTTTTTGAATCGTGAAAATGAACGTAACAGAGAAAGTGAACGTAAAATGAAGAAGAAAGCAGATCTTCTTGCTGCCGCTTTAATTGAACGACGTGAGGGCAGTTGCAACAGGCTAGGACATGGATGAAGACTAGGCCAGACCGGGCTCCAAGTTCACCCTGGGTCCCCAGGAGCCTATGGTCTATTTGAAAATAGGGGACCAATATATGGACTTTATGGTGGATACAGGAGCAGAACACTCAGTGGTGGCAGAGCCAGTAGCCCCTTTGTCTTCTCGATGCATCACCATTGTCAGAGCTACTGGGCCACCAAGCCTTTCCTGCAGAACCACATGTGTGAACTAGGGGGACAGAAAATAGTGCACCAGTTCCTGTATATGCCTGAATGCCCTATTCCACTTTTGGGCCGAGATATGCTTGCCAAGCTTCAGGCGCAAATATCTTTCGCTGAAGGAGGAGAAATGCAAATGACTGCGAATTCAAAACCCGCTGGACTGATGGTGCTGACTGTCCCCCGAGAAGAAGAGTAGCGGTTCTATAGTGCATCTCCAACCAAGCCAGCTAGTTCCTGTATACCTCCTAACCTTATAGACCCGCCTGAAGTATGGGCAGAAGATAATCCACCTGGCCTAGCGAAGAACATAGCCCCTGTCATCGTCACCTTCAAGCCAGGAGCAGAACCAGTGCATGTGAAGCAGTATCCTCTTCCCCAAACAGCCATTGAAGGTATCCACTGCCATCTAATGAAACTGCTGAAGTATGGACTTCTCAAGGAGTGCCAGTCACCTTGGAACACCCCCCCTTCTCCCAGTCAAGAAACCTGGGGCAGGGGATTACCGCCCAGTACAAGATCTGGGGTGAGTGAATGATGCAGCTGAAACTATACACCCAGTGGTACCAAAATCCTTATACTCTCTTGGGACTGATCCCCGCTGAGGCTACTCATTTCACTGTCCTGGACCTGAAAGAGGCCTTCTTCTGTATACACCTAGCCCCCACCAGTCAACTTTTGTTTGCTTTTGAAAGGCAAGACCCCATAACAGGAAGGCGAGGTCAACTTACCTGGACTCTATTACCCCAAGGATTTCAGAATTCACCTACTCTCTTCAGTACTGCTTTAAATCCGGATCTTTCAAGCTACTATGTGAACCCAGGAGAAAGGGTTCTTCCTCAGTATGTGGACGACCTGCTCATAGCCACAAATTCAGAAAGTGAATGAGGCTGGATACAAAGTCTCAAGAACCAAGGTGCAATTATGTCAAACTGAAGTTAAATGTCTAGGGTTCCAGTTGTCTAGCAGACTCTGACACTTGGGACCGGAACGCAAAGAAGCTGTGTGCAGTAATACCACCAGGAGGCAAGTGAGAGCCTTCTTGGGGACTGCAGGGTACTGTCGTATATGGATCCCCAATTTCGCTCTGTTGGCAAAACCATTGTATCAAGCTACCAAAGGAATGGAAAAGTCTCCATTGGAATGGGGACCTGAACAGGATGCAGCCGCTCTGATGTCATCACCAGTTCTGGGCCTGCCAGATGTCCAGAAACCTTTTCGCCTCTATATTCATGAGTCACAAGGAAATGCTTTAAGAGTGCTGATTCAATCTCTTGGATCTTGCCAGCGACCCGTGGCCTCTTTATCTAAACAGTTGGATACAGTTGCAAAAGGTTGGCCCCCTTGTTTGACAGCTGTTGCAGCTACAGCCCTCCTAGTGACCAAAGCAGACAAGCTCACTCTGGGACAGAATCTTCAAGTTACTGAACCACATTCTGTTCTGACCCTCTGGCTCACAAATTCACGAATGTTGAAGTATCAGAGTATGCTGTGTGAAAACCCCCAGATACAATTGAAGGTCAGTCAAGCTCTGAATCCTGTTACGTTGTTACCACTTGGTCCTGCCCTCCCCCCGATCATGACTGTCTGGAAATTATGGACACTATTCTCAAGTCACCTGGATCTGACTGATGTCCCTTTGGAGGACCCTGAACGGACTTTCTTTGTGGATGGGAGCAGTCTCGTCATCAATAGTGACCCTTGATCTGGTAGTTGAGGCCTCAGCTTTGCCCCCAGGAACTTCAGCACAGTAAGCTGAATTGATAGCTCTCACTAGAGCACTGACAATAGGAAAGGGCTCTATCTAAATGTGTACCCAGATTCCAAGTATGCCCCTACAACCTTGCATGCACATGGGGCCCTGTACAAAGAATGAGGGTGGATAACCTCAGGAAGCAAGTCCATTAAGTATGGCCCGAGATATTGACATTATCAGATGTGTACTGCCTATAGACCTCAGAATTTAGGAAAAGTAGAATGTATGAATAGAACCCTGAAATCTCAGTTGTCTAAACTTTGCCAAGAAGCTCACCTGAAGTGGTCCCAGGTTCTTCCTATAGCCCTTAGCCCCTACTAAATCTTTAGGAGTTTCCCCTTTTGAGATTCTGTATGGGCGACCCCTGCCTATTGTACAAGGAGATATGAAACAGATCAGATCTGAAATTACTAGACAGGAACTATTGGCTTTAAGTTCTGTTTTGCAGAGTCTTCATATGTGGGTACAAGATCAGCTGCCCATCAACCTCTGCATCCTCTCAAGCCTGGAGTCTCAGTGTGGATCAAAGAGTGGAGAAAGACACCGTGGGCACCGCATTGTAAGGGACCTTATGTTGTCATCTTAACCCCAACAGCAGTTAAAGTTGCAGAGCTTGAACCCTGGATTCATCACAGTCGAGTAAAGTCAGCAGCCGTTGATAGCACTGTAGAAAGGAAGGCAGCTACAAAAGTATTAGCTATGTGGCAATATTACCCTATAACCCAAGATGATGCTGTTACACGAGTATAATATGTGATTTGATTCCCACCCTTTCTAACTTGCGGGTGAGAATAATCAAAGGGGGGAATGTGGTAGGCTATGGCCTATATAATAGCCTGTACATGTATGAGAGGCCTGCAAGCTAGGCCTGAGTCCCCACCCCCATTTAGAAATAGTAGTGCTGAGAAAGAGCAAAGTCAGTGGAGGTCTGAGGATCTGCCTTAAACCGCTCTAAACTGCTTTTGATAAGTTTGTGTTAATCCTTTATTCAATTCTTTTATGCTGATGATAGATATGTTCCAGTGTTTTGCCTTCTCACATTCTCCAAGCCTAGAAATGACCTTGTAGTAGGAATGTATTTATGTCTAGAAACTGAGCCTTTGTTAAAATAGCCTGAGGAGGGGGAACAGGGTGTTAGGCCCAGAAAGGGTCCCCGATTGGATAGATGCAGGGGGCATTGGGACCAATAGAAAGTTTGCCTGTATCAAACTGTGAAATTTGTATATAAGGAAGTTGTTCCTGTTCTCCATTGCTCAGTCCTTTTTGAAGCTTGACTATCTGAGCCTTGTCCACAATAAATTGCCTTGGATCTTTGAACTGACTCCTGGTATTATTTATTGCATGCTTATCAGCTGCTTCAACATGACCTTCAAGGGATAGGCCTGCCACATCGTAAGCAAAAGTGATGCAATCTGCTATCCATTACTGGCAACCCTAAATGACTAGGGTCAAGGCAGATGAACAATTGGGAAGCCTTTCGGTGTTCTTGAGTCCTTTGAAGGTAGAATGCTAAAGCACATTTACAATCCAGAGTGTGGAGGGTTGCCTCTGCCCTAGATGAATGTAATCTAGGGAAAAGACAAGGTGGTAAACTGCCTGATTCAGATGAAAGGACTAAACCACTTTCGGCAAGAAATGAGGATGAGTCCTAAGGACAACTTTCTCATGGGGAAAGCGAGTCGGCCACCAAGGCTTGAAGCTCACTAATGTGTCATGCTAAAGTGAGGGCAATAAGAAACTTGAACGAGGTTGTGGCTAAAGGTTCGAAGGGCGGTTTGAGAAGTTGCCCCAGGACAACATTAAGGTCCCATGCCACTGGTGGTGGTCTGATGGGAGGCTTGGTTAGCAGAAGTCCTCTCATAAAGCATGCGACAAGCGGCTGTGAGGAGATGGGCTGCCCATCTAAGGGATATTGAGAGGCTGCAATTGCACTTAGGTGCACTCTTACCGAGTTGGGTCTTGAGACCAGAGGAGGAAAGGTGGAGGAGATATTGGAGAAGTGCCTCCACCAGAGCCTCCATCATTCCTAGCAAAGATAATTGAAAAAGCGGTCCTACTACAACTACAAGACCACCTGAACGACTATGCTCCCCTAGATGCCCAGCAATACGGCTTTAGACAACATCATGGGGTAGAAACCCTATTACTAGTCCTGCTTAACAACTTACTCAAGGGCCTGGAAAACAAAAAGAAAATGTACATACTCTTATTCATCGACATCTCAGCTGCCTTTGATACAGTTAACCATGGAACCCTCATAAACAGGATCAAGTCAATAGGAATATCAGGAACCCCCCTAAAATGGTTCGCATCATACATCTCAAACAGAATGCAACAGGTGCAGTTCAACGGCGAAAAAGCGGAAGCATTCCCCCAAACACAAGGTATACCGCAAGGCTCCGCACTCTCAGCACTCCTTTTTAACGTATATATGCAACCACTATGTGAAATCTTCACTCGGCACAAAATCAACTACCACATATATGCCGATGATATTATGCTGTACACACAACTTGACACCGACAACCCGGACTACAACCCACTCGAAACATGCCTTAGCGAGATGCAATACTGGCTAAAACAAAGCAGCATGGCAATCAACCATAAGAAAACTGAGGTGATGTATATCTCCAGGAAAGCAAATTTTGACCCCCCCCACAACAATAACCTTGTGCAACAATACCTACCAAACGATGCAACAATACCTACCAAACGAAGAAAGAAATAAAATATCTAGGAGTAACATTCGACTGCGACCTAAAAATGGAGAAACACCTCCGCAAAACCAACAGGGCAGTTTTCCACAAACTGAGAGTTCTACAACCTATACGGAACATTATTGATCCCCACGACTTCAGATCCATCGCTCAAGCACTCATCATGCCACATTTCGACTACTGCAACACCATTCTTCAAGGACTACCTAAGAAAACCCTTAACATCCTGCAAATGGCGCAGAATGTATCCGCCAGGATCATTATGAGGAAAAGTCTTACTGAACACATCACACCAGTACTAATTGAGTTGCACTGGCTCCCCATTACAGCTCGCACAAAATACAAAATACTAACAACCACTTTCAAACTCATACACAGCATTGCTCTATCCTTCCTCTCCACCCTAATCGGCATGCAACCCACCAACAGAAACAGAAGAACCATCAACTCCAACACCCTCCACACCCCTACAGATATAAGATCTGTCAAAGTCAGCACTAGTAACAGGGCATTCTCATACACAGCACCTACACTATGGAACCAACTACCGCCCATGCTACGAGCCAGCAAAGATCTATGGAATTTTAGAAAAAAACTCAAGACGCACCTATTTCAAAGTCATTTCAACCTGTTCTAAATCCACATGAAGGGCAACTATCTACCCAAAGACCCAGAGAACCTTCTATGTAAAAATGTAAATATGTAAACTCTTTTCCCCATAGACTAGAAGTAGATAATTTTCTGTGTGCCATCCCTTCCTCCCGAATCAATTATGTATATACCATAAATTTCCTGTTTTGATTGGACAGCTTTTTCTATGTAATCATACCCGCTTCTGATCGCTGGAAGGAGCGGTATACAAATGCTTGCTAAATAAATAAATAAATTTGTGCACACCAGAGTGGGAATCTACACCACTTAAAGGCGTAGGAATATCTGATGGATGGCTTTCTGGATGCTAAAAGGATGTTCTTAACCTCCTGAGAAAGGTTAACATGCTGAAAAGCTATGCCTTCAGCAGCCATGCTATGAGGTGGAGAGACTGTGGATTGGGATGGAGCAGGATCCCTTCCCTCTGAGAGAAAAGATCTGCAGCAGATCTGAGATCTATTGGCTGAGTCTCAGACAGACGTAGAAAGAGAGGAAACCATGGTCGATATGGCCAGCATAGGACTATGAGTATCATGGAGTACCTGTCCACCTGGAGTTTGAACAGAGTTTTGGAAATCACAGGAATAGGCATAAAATAGGCCATGTCCCAGTGGAGGTGAAAAGCATCCACCTGCTGACTATCCGAAGTGAGGGTCCTGGTGCAGAAGCGTGGAAGCTTGGCATTCTGTGGGGTGGCAAAGAGGTCTATCTCTGGAGTTCCCCAGGTCTGAAAGATGTAGGATACTGTGTCTACATGGAGAGACCACTTGTGGGGAAGAAGGATCTGACTCAATTTGTCTGCTAAGACATTTTGTTTGCCTGGAAGATATAACGCTTGTAGGTGGATGTGATGAGCAATGGCAAAGGACCAGAGATGTAGAGCCTCCCTGCAGAGGGACGAAGAGCCTGTCCCTCCCCGCTTGTTCACATACAACATGGCCACTTGATCGTCGGTTTGGACCAGGACTCTTTGATAAGAAGGTGTTCCTGAAAACCTTTGAGAGCACTGAAGATGTCTCAAAGTTTCAGGAGATTTATTTGGAGTTGTGACTCCTGTGATCACCAGAGGCCCTGAGTGAAAAAATGCCCTAGATGGGCTCCCCAGCCCAGTTTGGATGTATCCGTCATAAGGGTACATTGATATGGAGGCATCTGAAAAGGTGATCCTACGAGGAAATTTTCTGGGAAAGACCATCACTGGAGAGATGCTGTCGTGGTGGGGGGTGGGGGAGGGATACTAGTATCTTGTCCCCAAGACAACCTGAGGCTTGAGTCCACTGGGAATCCTGAGTCCATTTGGCTGTGCAAAAGTGGAGATGGGCATATGGGACTACATGCACCGTTGATGCCATATGACCCAGGCATTTCCCAGGCAGTAAGAGAATCTCTGAGACATGCTTGAGATGCCAGCTGATTGAGTAGAGTGCAGCGGAGTTGGGGCAGATATGCTCTTGACTGCTGAGTGTTTAAGAGAACCCCTATGAACTCTAGAGTTTGAGTGAGAACTAGTTGGGACTTTGGACGCTTCATGACAAATCCTAAGTGCTGTAACGCCTGCATGGTGCGTGAGAGAGACAGGCTGGCTTCTTGAGATGTGCTTGCTCATATAAGCCAGTCGTCTAAGTAAGGGAAGATAAATATCCCCAGAGTTCTTAGGAATGTGGCTACAACCACCATGCATTTAGTGAAGACTCTTGGGGCAGAGACCAGTCCGAATGGAAGGACCTTGCATTATAGTGTCTTCCTTGGAACATGAAGCATAGGAATTTTCTGTGTTTTGGACGAATAAGGATATGAGTGTACACTTCTTTAAAGTCTAGAGAACACAGCCAGTCCTGACTCTGGAGACAGGGGAGAAGGGTCCTTAGAGAGACCATCCTGAACTTCTCACGTACGAGAAACTTGTTTAGGTTTCTGAGGTCCAGGATGGGCCTGTATTCTCCTGTTTTCTTTGGGATGAGAAAGTATGGAGAACAGAAGCCCATTCCCTGCTGGGATGTTGCAACCTCTTCTATTGCGCCCTGTAGTAGAAGGGAGGCGACTTCTTGCAACAGCAGAGCAGCGAGAGGGGGCTGAGAACAATACTCTCTTACTGAGGTAAAGCAGGGCAGGCTTTGCAGATGAAGCCTATACCCCTCTCTCACTATCTTTAATGGCCACTGCTATGAGATGATCAGATGCCACCTCTGGGTATAATGGCACAGTCTGCCTACAATGTGAAGAGGATGAGGGTTCTCCAGAGGCAGAGCAGCTATGTTCTCTAGGAAGGAGTAGCCTGAGTCTGCTGAGCTGGCTGCATCTTAGGAGTCTGTGACTTCCTTTGCTATTTTGGAAGCTGCTGTCCCTTTTGAGGAGCATGATGCTGACACTGAGAAGGAGGGGTGTAAGAAGAATAATACTTCTTCCTTTTATTAAAGAAGGCTTTCTGAGGACGTGACGTCACCAACCGGAATGGCCGCCTGAACACAGAGTTCTCTTCGGGACGAAGGGAAAAGTAGCAAGCAGCATACGCATCGGGCCCCACTGGAAGCGATTTAATAAGGGAAGAAGCAAGCCAAATGCCAGCAATGTCGGCAAGGAAAAAACTGGAGAAATATCAGTCCCCTTATGCCAAATTAATGCGGCAGACGGAGCGGAGAGAGAGGGCCGACACAGAAACGGAGGAGGAACCTGAGAACGCCAAGGAGCAGTATACAAGAGGAGATCTGTGGCACTGGTGTAGAGAAATAAAAAAAAGAGGTGACTGGAGTCAAAAAAGATGTGAAAGAGGTACTGACAGAGTTCCAATTGGATCTACAGGCTTTGGGGCAGAGAGTGGATTGCTTAGAAGAGCATGTGGAGGAGGTGGTAATGGCAGTGCAGAATACACAAGAGACATACTGCATATGGCAGAAAGAACGAGAGGATTTAAGAGACAAGATTGAGGACTTAGAGAATCGGTCTAGGCGCTGCAATATCAGAGTCTGTGGGGTCCCAGAAGAGGAACAATATAAACAGGCCAGCCGTGTCGTTCGAGAAATCTGTGAGGCCCTGCTGAAAGAGGGAAATCAGGGGGCAGAGGCGGCAAAACATGAAATAGGGCTGGAAAGAGCACATAGGGCCCTGGGGCTCACTCCTGGGAGCCGGCTGAGAGATATAATAGCCTGCTTTACAAGTTACCAACTTAAGGAAGAGATTATGAGAGCAGCAGCAAAGAAAGGCAAGCTGATAATGTGACAATTAAGGTATTCCAAGATTTGGCTCCATCCACCCTGCAGTGCAGACGGGCCATGCGCCCAGTGATTATGTATTTAAGGCAAGAAAACTTTAAATATAAATGGCTTTTCCCATTTGGGCTGCAGTTTGAAGTGCGAGAGATGGCTAAGCGAGCCAGGACTCTAACTGAAGCCTGGGAGTTACTGGAAAAGGCTAAAGCGCCAAATTTGCCTCAGATTCAGATTCAACGTGCTACCCAGGACCATGAGAGAGATCATACAAATTTGCTGGAAAAGTTGAAGTGGCAACGGATACCAGAGAAGGGACAGCGTCTTTGACGCCTCTCAAAGGGTGCTTCACACAGCGAGGAGGGGGAGGGCAGCAGATCCATAACAGTTTCTTGAACTGGGGAACTGAGGACATAACTGAAATTGGTTTATCAATTAGACAAATGTGAGACCCAGGCTTAATGGGAGAGAGAACAGAGAAATGGAATGATGGAATTCTTTGCCCGCCACTCTCCTTCCCCTCTCCAAGCCCGTTGGGTATCAAAGATATCTGCGAAAAAGTATAAAAGTTAAAATGAAGAGTTTATGATTGTTAAAAATATTGTTGAAAGCAAAAAGTATGTTGGTGTGATATGGTGGATAAAGGGGGGGGGAATGGGGAGTTCATTGATTAGATTGGGAAAGTGAGCGAGGTCGGGGGAAGGAGGGGGGAGACACAGGGGGAAGTGGAAGGGATAACCGAGAGGATGGGGGTAATGGAATGAGCAAGAGTTAGAGGGGGCCGGGGGGGGGGGGGTCTAAGATAACTGGAACAGGTCCCGGGAGGTGAGTTTCATCCTTAAGACAGGAGGCACAGAGAAAATGGCCTGTGGCAAGAGTTATGGGGAAGGAGGGGGGGGGGGGGGAAGAGAGTAAGGGGAGAAGGAGGCGAAGGGACAAGGGGAGGAAAGGGGGAGGAAGGGTAGACCAAGAGCAGTAGACAGGGGAAGAAAGGTAGAGTTAAGAGATAGTTGGGATGGCAGGAGTTAGGATAAGATCTTTAAATGTTCGGGGGCTGAATACACCACAAAAGCGAAAGATGATGTTTCGGGAGGTGCAGCGCTGGCAATGGCAGGTGGTCTTTCTGCAAGAGACCCATTTATTACCAAAGGATGAGCATTTACTATGACATGGAGCATATAGCAAAATTCTTTTCAACGCGGAGGAAATGCATAAGTGGAGTGGAGGAGTGGCCTAGTGGTTGGGGCAAGGTACTTCAGGCCGGAAGGTCAGAGGTTCAAATCCCACTAGAGGACAGCAACCTTGGGCCGGAAGGACTGGGGTTTCTAGTCCCACAGGTGCTCCTTGTGGTCTTGGGCAAAGCCACTTAACCCTCCATAGCCCATGTTCCCTGTAAAATAGTTATCTCCAAGTTATAATGCCCTGTTCAATGTAATTTCAGTTTGTTCAATGTAAACCGCACTGATGCAGAATAGCAGGTATATAAGAGAATTTAAATAATAATAATAAATAAATAATAATAAAATAATTTAAATAATAATAATAATAATCATTAAAATCATCAGTAATACCTGAAGATTGGAGGATGGCCAATGTAACACCATTTTTTAAAAAGGGTTCCAGGGGTGATCCAGGAAACTACAGAACGGTGAGCCTGACGTCAGTACCAGGAAAAATGGTAGAAACCATTATTAAGAACAAAATTTCTGAACACATAGATAGTCATGGTTTAATGGGAGACAGCCAACATGGCTTTAGCCAGGGAAGGTCTTGTCTTACCAATCTGTTATATCTTTTTGAAGGTGTAAATAAACAGGCAGACAAAGGTGGGTCAGTCGATATAGTGTATCTGGATTTTCAGAAAGCCTTTGACAAGGTCCCTCATGAGAGACTCTTGACAAAATTAAAAAGTCATGCGATAGGAGGAAATGTACTATTGTGGATCAGGAACTGGTTAAAAGATAGAAAGCAGAGGGTAGGGCTAAATGGCAAATTTTCCCATTGGAGAAAGGTAAATAGTGGAGTACCCCAGTAACCTGTGCTGGGTCTGCTGCTTTTTAACATATTTGTAAATGATCTGGAAATGAGAATAACGAGTGAGGTTATCAAATTTGCAGATGACACAAAATTATTCAAAGTTGTTAAAACCCAAGAGGATTCTGAAAAATTACAAAGGAACCTTAATTGGAAGACTGGACGTTCAAATGACAGATGAAATTTTATGTGGAGAAGTGCAAAGTTATGCACCTAGGAAAGAACAACCCAAACTATGGTTACACGATGCAAAGTTCTACATTAGTAACCACCACCACCCAGGAAAAAGATTTAGGTGTCATCGTGGATAACACGTTGAAACCCTTTTCCCAGTATGCAGTGGCGGTTAAGAAAGCAAATAGAATGAGGAAAGGAATGGAGAATAAAACAAAGGATATTACAATGCCTCTGTGTCGCTCCATAGTGCGACCACAATTCTGGTCACCGTATCTTAAAAAAAGGATATAGCGGAATTAGAAAAGGTACAGAAATGAGCCACCAAAATTTTAAAGGGGATGGAAGGATACTACTATGAGGAGAGGCAAAAAAAGGTTAGGGCTCTTTAACCTGGAAAAGAGGCGGCTGAGGGGAGATATGATAGAGGTCTATAAATTAATGAATGGAGTGGAACGGGTAAACCTACATCGATTGTTTACACAGACTAGGGGACATGCAATGAAGCTACAGTGTAACCCATATAAGACTAATAAGAGAAAATATTTTTTCACTCAATGTGTAATCAAACTCGAATTCGTTACCGGAGGATGTGGAAAAAGCTTTTAGTATAGCTGGGTTTAAAAAAGGTTGGAGAAGTTCCTGGAGGAAAGGTCCATAAATCATTATTAAAGGGGACCCTGGAAATCCACTGCTTGTCCCAATACAAGCACTGTGGACCCTGCTAGGTACTTGTGACCTAGATTGGCTACTGTTGGAAATAGGATACTGGGCTTGATGGATCTTGGTCTGTCTCAGCACGGCATATCTTATCTTATGTTTTTAAGAGAATCTGTGAGTAAGCAGGTCATCCCCTGGGCGACCAAAAAAAGAAAACAAAATGACACAATCAGTCATCGGATTACTCTTATTAATCTCGTTCTCTCTAACCAGCACACCTAGAACAACCAAAAAGTCCCATAGTATACACCATGCTTATGTCAGCTGAAAATCCAACTTCGAAAACTCGAGAGTAGATGGTGGAAATCAACCCAGGATGAAGTCCGCAACTACCACCTAAATCTGCTCCAGGAGTACCATTCTGCCACAGATAAAGCTAAGCGGGAATATTACACAAACCTTATCAACACCTCGATCAACTGCCCAAGAGAACTTTTTGACCTCATCAAATGGCTCACTGACCCACCAACCACTCAGCCGGCTGTGCACTATAAGTAGCTCCACCCTCACCCTACTCCCACCCCTCCCCCACCCACTGGATCACCTTTCCACCAACACCAGAGACAAGATCGAATCCAGCTTAACTACAATCAACACCACCACCTCCCCCCTCGATCCCTGCGCTGCCAGCTGTGTCAAAGCAGCAAAAACAGAACTCAGCCCACTCCTCACCAGAATAACCCAAGCAGTATTACAACAAGGACTAATGCCAGAATCCCTCAAACTCTCATCCATCCGGCCCACCCTAAAGAAACCCAACCTCGACCCTTCAGACCATGCTTCCTACAGCCATCGCCAGCCTCCCCTCCCTAGCAAAAGTCATTGAAAAGACCATCCAAATACAACTACAGGACCATATTGACAACAACTCCCTTCTGGACCCACAGCAACACAGATTCTGCCCTCTACATAGAGTAGAAACGCTGATGACCTCCCTCATCAATAATCTAGTCAAAGGCTTCCTACTGATCTTTCTCGACATCTCAGCAGCATTCGACAGTTGACAACAAAATCCTACAGCGTCTGAAATCAGCAGAAATCCAAGACAAAGTACACAGATGGTTCCACTCCTACCTCTCTAACAGATGGCAACAGATAAAACAAGGAACAAACACCTCTAGCCCCTACCACCAAATACAGGGAGTCCACCAAGGATCCACCCTATCCATGCTCCTCTTCAACCTACATCTCCAACCCCTCTGCATGATTATCAGAACCCATAACATTGACTTCTATATCTACGCTGACGATATCATGCTGTACAGTCCATTCCACACCAAGAGCTCATCGTATACACAGATACAAGAATGCTTTGCTGACGTCTCCCGCTGGCTAACAAACATCACAGTCAACTACAAGAAAACAGAAACCTTATTCATCACGAGACAACACATTCACCCCTCCACCCACCTTAACATTAAAAAGCATTCAAATAAACGTACACCCAGAACTTAAGTATCTAGGCATCATCATTGACCAACACTTCTCCTTCAAGGCACAAATAGCATCAACAACCAAAGCAATATACTACAATGCCTCCGCCCCCTCCTCGAACCGCTCAGCTCTCCAGGCCCTAATCCTTCCTCATGCAGGCTACTGTAACACAATCTATCATGGTCTGCTGCATATTACAAAATAAAAACCCTACATAACCTACTCCCACTTCTAGACCTAAATCATTTCCATATGATCTGCCAGGATATTATACCACCACAACTGGATTACTGCAACTCTGTACTTCAAGGCCTACCAAAACAAGCTCTCAATCCCCTACAACTAGTACAAAACACTGCAGCACAACTAATCACGGGGACTTCAGAACATGGCCACATCACCCCAGTGCTAAAACACCTACACTGGCTCCCCATACAGCCCCATGTTAAATACAAAGCAATCATGATAACCTTCAAGATTACACCCAATCAAGCCGCAGACTGCAGAAGCTCATCCAGAAGCCCCCAAGCTCGAGAAGAAGAAAACCAAACCAAAACCTACTCAACATACCAGCACATAAACTGAGAAGTACCCAAGCAACTTGCCAGAGATTGTTCTCATTTTATTGACCCACACTTTGGAACGCTCTGCCTAGTGCCCTGAGAGACACTGAAGACAATAGAGACTTCCGTAAAAATCTAAAGATCTTTTTATTTCAAGAATATGTCAATTCTGACGCTTGATGTAGAAGGCACAATAACTCCCACCGCTAACCCACACCAACCTTTAAATCATGTAGTTTATACCTCACAACAATCTATTGTATATAATTAAACCCTGTTATCCCCCCATCTTGTTAACTGTTGTTAATATAACTAGTTATCGTTCCTCCCTTAATTTTGAGTTCATTGTAAACCTATCATCCAATTTTAAGTTTAATTCTAAACCACCTTGATAATTTGAAAGGTGGTATAAAGAAAGTCTTTTAGATCATCAAAGAAAGGAGTTGCCGTGTAGCCCAAAGCCATGGCAAGAAAATAAACTTGTACTGAGGGGCATCTTAGAAAGCTCATGGAACCGGAAAATGTTAAAACTGCTTATATACCCAGAGAGAAAGCTATCATTAAAAAAAAGGCAACACAATAAAAGACATCCACCATTGTGGTATCACAGCTTGAAAAATTGTCCCCATGGTTATAGGGTTTGTGAGCACATACAGACAATTGAAAACTAATTGGACTCACTAGGTGCTGCTGCAGCGTAAAGAGATAAATAACATCTGTGGAGTTACCAAGGCACATCGGGACCCATCAGAGAAATAGAAATATATCGAAAAGTACTGAAAATAAGGGTGAAGCCTAATCAGAGAAGGCACGTACCTGATACGGTCTATTCAGACATTGTCTGTGGGTACGAAAAAACAGAACGGCTCAGTGCAATATTTGAAAAGCAGCCGAGTGATGTCACCCTAAAGCAACATGGGGAGCTCTAGAAAGGGAATCAGAAGCAGCAGGCCATGTGTGCTGAAGGACATAGCCTGCCAGGGAAAGAAAGCGATAGCAAAAAGCTGCCACCTTCAGAAATACTGCTATTGCCGCCTCCCCCCCCCCCCCCGTGACGGATTCAGCAGCAGTTGGGGGGGGGGGGGGAGTAGCACATCCAGTCGTGTATGCTGCCACCACCGCCACCTAGCTTGCCTAGTGGATGGGCCGGTCATGGATAGATGGTTGGTCCCTTTTTGCTCACCCCCTCATTGGCCGCTTTATGAGGGGCCTCTTGCAATCATGTCCACTGATCCAACCACCACTGGTGGTGTGGGACCTTAGCGTGGTCCTCTGACAGCTGCTCACTTCACCTTTTAAACCACTGGCCACCTGCCTGCTCACGTTTCTGTCCTGGAAGGTCATTTTCTTGGTGGCACACAGTCGGTGAATTGAAGGCGCTGGTGGCGCACACATCCTATACCAGGTTCCACAAAAATAGGGTGGTCCTATTCAGTCATCCTAAATTTCTGCCTAAGGTGGTTTTACCTTTTCATCTCAACCAATTGGTGGTACTCCCCACCTTCTTTCCCAGACCTCATGAGAACAGGGCAGAGGACTCTCTCCATACCTGGATTGTAAGAGGGCATTGGCTTTCTATCTAAAACAAAAGCCCACCACCGTTCCTTCCAGCTCTTTGTTTCTTATTTATTTATTTTATTTATTTATTTACATTCTCTTATATACCGTGCTATTCTGCATCAGCGCGGTTTACATTGAACAAACTGAAATTACATTGAACAGGGCATTATAACTTGGAGATAGCCCATGTTCCCTGTAAAATAGCTATGTGCCCAAGACCACAAGGAGCACCTGTGGGACTAGAAACCCCAGTCCTTCCAGTCCAAGGTTGCTGTCCTCTAGTGGGATTTGAACCCCCGACCTTCCGGCCTGAAGTACCTTGCCCCAACCACTAGGCCACTCCTCCACACCTTGCACCACACTAGGCCACTCCTCCACTTATGTCCTGACCAGGCTAGGCGTGGCTGTTTCTAAACATACCCTTTCCATCTGGGTGGATGACTGCATCTCCTTTGCCTATGCCCAGGCAGGACTTCCCTTAGAACGCCATGTCACAGCACACAATGTCTGTGCCATGGCAGCCTCTGTGGCTAACCTCTGCTCAGTCTCCTTGTTGGAGATATATAGAGCTGCGACGTGGTCTTCTATCCATACCTATGCAGCCCATTACTGTCTGGATGCAGATTCCTGGTGTGACAGCACCTTCGACCAAGTCGCACTCCGGCACCTACATAAGAACATAAGATATGCCATACTGGGTCAGACCAAGGTCCATCAAGCCCAGTATCCTGTTTCCAACAGTGACCAATCTAGATCATACGTACCTAGCAGTTTCCCCAAAAGACACAGGTTCCACAATGCTTGTACTGGGTCAAGCACTGATATCCTGGGTCCCTTTTTAATAATGGTTTATGGACCTTTCCTCCAGGAACTTGTCCAAACCTTTTTTAAACCCAGCTACACTAACAGCTCTTACTACATCCTCCGGTAACAAATTCCAGAGTTTGATTACACGTTGAGTGAAAAAATATTTTCTCTTATTTGTCTTAAATAGCTATAGTTTACCCTGTAGCTTCATTACATGTCCCCTAGTCTTTCTATATTCTGATAGCGTAAACAATCGATCTACGTTTACCCGTTCCACTCCATTCATTAATTTATAGACCTCTATCATATCTCCCCTCAGCCGTCTCTTTTCCAGGTTGAAGAGCCCTAACCTTTGTAGCCTCTCTTCATAGGAGTAGCCTTCCATCCCCTTTACCATTTTGGTGGCTCTTCTCTGTACCTTTTCTAATAACGGCGACCAGAATTGCACACAGTATTCAAGGTGGGGTCGTACCATGGAACGATATAGAGGCATTATAATATCCTTTGTTTTATTTTCCATTCCTTTCCTTATGATACCTAGCATTCTATTTGCTTTCTTGGCCGCTGCTGCCCACTGAGATTACGTAATGTCATCGGGTCCATAGTATAGTCTTTTGAGTGATTTTTTTAGGTTGGATTTCCTGTTCTGTACCCTCTCCAGGTGTCCCGCATCTTACCTTACCTACCCAGGTGTCCAGCATCTCTCCTCCCCTTTCCTCCCTCCCTCCCTGACCCCGCTATCCAGCATCTTCCCCCTCTTCTCCTCCCCCCTCCACTACTACTGCTATCACTCTGCATCCAAAGGCTGCACCTCTTTGAGAATTACTGCAACTCCTTCCCTCCGGCCCGTCAGTCTGTCCAGACTACTGGAGAGTGGTTCTCTTGCTTGATGCCGGAGCTGTATGTCGACTCTCAGAACTTTTCAGCATCTTTTCTGCTGTTCTACATGGTTCAGTTTTTCTTGTTGCCCTGTTGGGCAATGTACTGGTTTTTTGGTAGCCTGTAGCTAGGGAGTCCCATATGTGAGGATTGACTTCCTGCTTGGTCCCAGAGAAAGCATGGTTACTCACCTGTAACAGGTGTTCTCTGGGAGCAGCAGGGATCAGTCCTCACTACCCTCTCTGTGAAGTTTGTTTGTTTTTTTGCTCAATTTTTCCGAGGTAAGATAGCTCCATTTAGGAGGGAAGGCGATGATGCATGCGTGTTGGATCTCCCAAAGGCTTTCTGTGAAAGCTGGGGAGAGTTCCTGTATAAGGGCTCAGTCAGTGACGTCACCCATATGTAAGGGCTGAATTCTGCTTGATCCCGGAGAAAGGGCCTTACCCAAGGCCACAAAGAGTACCAGTCACCAGGCTAGCCTGCACAATTATGTGGCTATTTCTTTAGCTTTCTGGGAATTTAGGGGGCATGTTTACTAAAGTGCACTAACAGCATGCAGTTTAGCATGTGCTAACCATTAGTATAGCCCTGTGGAAACTGCTACCACATGCTAAAAGCAGTCAGAATGGTAAAAATCCCATGCTAACTGTTTTGAATGTGGTGGGGCAGATAGTGGGCGAGTCAGCTAGTGACAGCTAACACATGGGATCCTGCTAGCTGTCATAACTGCTAATAGCACAGTGCTAAGTGCTACACATACCGGTAATCTGGTAATGTGGCCTCTGTCCAGCAATAGAAAAAGGGGATGTAGTGGCACCCGGCACCTCCCCCCCAATGCAACACTCCAGGTTTCACCCTTAGTGGCAGTCTCATGGTACTAGCATTGCAGTTAATATTTTATTTAGTAGTATTTAGCTCACACCTTTCCAGTACTAGTTAAAGGCAAGTAACAATCAGGTGGAGTGGAGGAGAAGCTTTTATTTTTTATTTTATTTTATTTTTATTTAGGTTTTAACAAATAATAGACCGAACTTGGTACACAGGAAAATAAACTCCCACATACAATTCAAAAGAAAATACAATTCAAGAGAAACAAATACATAAGGGAGACTCATAATAGCCCACATCAAGAGAGTCAACTGCTGTGAAAAATAGAAAACTAATACAACATTCTAAATAGAAAAGAAAACAGGTCCGTAAGGACCATATTGAAGAAGGTAGTCAATCAAACCAAATTATCCATCACTCTCCCTTACCTGAACTTGCCTATCCAAAAGAAACTTCTCCAGATGAGTCACGTCCTGAAAAACGCATGAAGCATTATCATAATTTATGATACACTTACACGGAAACCGCAGGAAAAAAGAGGCGCCCATAGCCAGCACTCGAGGCTTAAGAGCCAAAAATTGTCTCCGACGCATCTGAGTAGGACGTGAAACATCTGGAGGAGAAGCTTAATGGTTACAGCAACAGCCTAACACCCAGGAGATTGTGGTTTGATTCCCACTGGCACTCTTTGTGACCTTGGGCAAGTCACTTTATCCTCCCTTGCCTCGGAAGAAAAGGCCTGACAATCCACTTCTGGTTATGCTTTGCCAAGGAAACCCAGGGGCTGCTGGTTGCCAGGAGTCAGCATTGACTAGATGGCACTTAAACAAAAAAAACACCAATCAGGTATAGTAGGTATTTCCCTGCCCCTAGAGGGCTTACAATGTATGTTTGTACCTGAGACAATGGGGTTAAGAGACTTGCTCAAGGCCACAAGTAGTACCAGTAAGATATTAACCCTGTTTTTTTGGGCAGCAGGCCACTGCTCTAACCACTATGCTACTCCTTTATTTCATCTCTAGTAGCAGTACAGAGACTACCACTAGCGGTGAAAACCACCATTTTGAATACTGCTCTTGTCTCAAAGATCAAGCACTTACCATCTTTTCGTAAACATGGCCCTTACTATATTGTATTTTGTGTGCTTGGAGGAGATTTTTTTTCCATTTCATTGAATTATTATATAACTTTTTTTATAAAATAAAATTGAATATACAACTCTATGCAAATGTGCCACAGAATTTACCCTTGTACTGCTGCAAGAAAGAAAACATGGGTTTTAAGTCTGCAATATTTGCTGAAAAACAAAAATAGTGATTTCACTGGGCTTTTTTTCACCCATTTCCTGCCTTGGATGAAGTTATTTCTTTATTTTTTCTTTTACGTACAAATACTTTCTTATTTTAAGTTTTTATTTTATTTTTTAATCATTACATACATTTACATTAAGTAACTCTCCATAATACAGGTTTACCCATATAAGTAACAGTATGCAATCTTAAGCAAAAATGCGTAATTCTTCAGCATGGCATATGTCGTGAGTATTAAATAAAGGTGAGAAACATTTCAAACATTTGAAAATATTATTACATAATCTCAAATTGCATAAGAAAACATTAAAATAATTTTAACAACTCCTAACTAATTTCAAACCACTCTTGAACTTCCAACAAGTGGGCAGTGTGGAATCCAACTTCTGAATGACCATTCCTGAGAAGAAAAAAAGATGTACTTCATCTTAAACATGATCTTTTATACTTAGATGGGCATTTCAATGAAAAATTAGCATCTGAAACGACATTTTGCATTTAAATCCAAAATTTTACATCTACTTAGGCTGTTAGTGTAGCTGGGTTTAAAAACGGTTTGGACAAGTTCCTGGAGGAAAGGTCCACAAACCATTATTAAGAAGGGACCCAGGATATCAATGCTTGACCCAGTACAAGCACTGTGGAACCTGTGTCTTTTGGGGAAACTGCTAGGTACGTATGACCTAGATTGGCCAGGAAACAGGATACTGGGCTTGATGGACCTTGGTCTGACCCAGTATGGCATATCTTATGTTCTTATGTACTTTTTCTGTGCAGCATGAAGCTCATTTGGCTGTTGCCTTATTTTCAAGCCGAGAAAGGTTACCTTCATTTTTAAACAATTCAAATATATGAATGACACCAAGTACATATGAGCCACATGGCATTGTGTTCCTGCTCCCCTCCTGCCCAGCTGTATGTAACTTGAGGTGGGGGCAGCAGATGTCCCACTAAGGGCTAGAGATGCCATAGGAAAAGTATGAGAAAAGGAGTGAGCTTCAGAGGAAGAATTTAAAGAAGCACAACCAGCTTAGTAAGAGGAGAAAGTGAAGATAACTACTAAGTTCACTTCCGGGCCCTTCTCCCCAGTACTTTGTTATTCTACCAAGAGGATCACGCATAAGGAAACGGATATAAAAAATAAAAATTAATATATATGTATAGCTTGCTTGCAACAAATAATTAATATTTCTAAGTAATCTAAGGTTGAATAGCAAAAGATATCTAAGAGTTATGAAAGTCATCCTTCTATATAAAATGGCATTAGAATTAATTGGTGACCGTTTTGGCTGCCTTCAATGTCAGACCTCTTTGATGAGTCAGTGTGTTATCTATTCAGCACTATTTAGTCAGTATTTGATTTGAGCCCTCTCAGGATCCACGCCATCACTATTAAAGAAATCATTTTTGCACAAATTTTACAAATTGTGTACTTTAAAAGAAAGAATAAAAGTCAGCCTGCTGAGTGTGAGGGTTTTAAAGTCACTTCCTTAGGGAGAGAGGGTGTTCAGTTGTAAGAAACTCGGCTCAGCAGTACATGGATTCCAAAGACCTGACAGAGAGACTAGAAGGTCATTGCTCAACCCCAGTACTATGACAGCTTCCAAAACAGCATCAAGAGAAAAAAAACACAGGAGCAGCGGAACATATTTTTGGTTGGGAGCAATAATGCAATGTGTGCCTTCGAGTCAGTCCTGACTCCTAGCGACCCAGAAGCTCCTGGGTTTTCTTGGCAGTGTCACCGGAAGTAGATTGCCAGGCCTTTCTTCCGAGGCAATGGAGGGTTAAGTGACTTGCCCAAGGCCACAAGGAGTGCTAGTGGGAATCGAACCCTGGTTGCTTGGTTACCAAGCCAGTGTTCTAACCACTAGGCTACTCCTCCGGGGAGGCAAACCAAACTACCTTTCTCCATTTCTCCCTCCCTCCCCCTCATGCTCTCCAGTTGCTGATGCCATATGGAGCAAAATGTTTGGACCAAGGCAGTAAAACCTCCCCCGTTTCATTGTCTAAGGCAAAAAGTAATTTATTTTCTTTAAAAAATAGTTTATAGCTAAATGTAGCTTTATAATAAATCTATTTGCAATACACAGGCAATGCAAACCATCTAAGGTGTCTGCATATAGCAGTGCCAAACTAAATATGTAGTAAATTTAAACTGTATCCAAAGACAAAAATATTGGTATCTGTGATAGTGTTTATTTTTCAAGCCTAGATTGTTTTCTTCTGCAGAAGTTAAAACAAATGATTCCTTTTTATATAACTAAACCTTCTTAGCAAGAGGGTGTTGCCTTTAGTAAGTATTTATTGGTAAAGGCATACAACATTGACAGCAACAAAGGAATATTATCTTTTCCTGTCTTTCAGTGGGGGTGGAGTAGTGGACCAGTCTACACAGAAAACTTGTATAATTCATTTCTCAGGGTCTGTGAAATAAAGAGAAACCCCCTAAAAACTGGCAATACTACTAGAGACTCATGTCTAGTGCAGTTCTCTGAAATAGCTCAGCAACAATTGGGGGGAAGGGGGAAGGGTCACAATCTCATATTATGAGATTATGTAAAAACACCGACCAGCCAAACAACAACCGTCACTTAAATGCGCCCTCATAAACGCCAGATCGATACGCTCAAAATGGCCAGCAGTCATCGATCTAATATCCACTCACGACCTAGATATCTTGATGATTACGGAAACCTGGCTATCCGAACACGACAATGTCCTGCTCAATCAAATGCTACCTCCTGGTTTCTCAATCTACAACTGCCAAAGAACCCATAAGAGGAGGTGGAGCCCTCATCATCGCAAGGACTGAATTACAATTCCGTCTGAACACCACCACCAGCACAACCCACCTTGACACAATCACAATAGAAAATGACCGATACACACTCAACTTATTTTATAGAGCACCAATACCCTCAGAAGACGATCTTTCAGCAATAATTAACATAGCTTGCTGCACGAACAAATCAAGATCCCAAAACTGGCTCTTGGGTGATTTCAATCTGCCTACCCTACAGGAACACCATGCGACAACCCTCCTCGAAGCACTAGAAGAGTTGGGTTACAAACAATTAGTAAATGAACCTACACACAGAAAAGGAAACAGACTAGACCTGATTTTTGCCCCTCATATCACAGCAGATTCAATTCCTGACATAGCTTTAGACATAACCCCAGTACCCTGGTCTGATCACAGTCTACTCAGATTCCAGCTGCCCAGCAAGCCACACAGTCAGAATACCATCAGAGCTTCAATCCCCCAGAAAATGCCTCCAAGGAAATTTAGAACATTTGCCAAAGAAGAAATACTTGATCAAGTACTTCCACTGCTTGACTGCATTGCCTATGATCTAGATGAAATGGTCGACAACTGGAATAACAGCTTCACTGCAACCTCCAATCGCCCAACCATATGCGAAAAACCGAAGAAATGAGAACAGGCACTTTGGTACTCCAAAGAACTCCAAAATTCTCTAATCCACCTACGTAAACTGGAAAGACGCTGGTGAAAATCACGAGACCCCGAAACTCTCAATGAATATAAGGCTCACCTACGAAAACACCGCTCTACAATAGATGAGAGAAGAAAACAATTCCACACGAACCTACTGAAACGATCTATAAATAAACCTCACGACTTATTCAACATCGTAAGGACACTGGCGAAAGAACCAACCCTTGAGCAGTCTGACTTGCTTCACCCACAGGCATACTCGGATTATCTTCAATCAAAAATGACTCTAACTGACAAGAGCACACAATGCGCCTCCAGCATCCCTCAGTACCACCAAACCCCCCCAGCCACCCTATCCAATTTCAGATTCATATCAAACAAGGAGATAGAAGACATCATTGCTTCCATCAACACATCCACTGCACCCAGCGACCCGTGCCCAGCACACTGGATAAGAGAGATGCGGCATGAACTAAGCAAGTTCATAGGTAAAATTCTCAACCAATCATTCTCCTCTGGTGAATTCCCACAAAAATTAAAGAACACATCCATCAGACCATTACTGAAGAATAACAAGATGGATCCATCAAAAGTAGAATCCTATAGACCTATATCAAGCATTCCTATGCTTGCCAAAATAATTGAGAAGGTAGCACAACAAATACAGCAACACATTGACACGGAAGCACCGCTAGACCAAGCCCAGCATGGTTTTAGAGAAGCTCATGGCGTGGAAACCCTCCTTATTACCCTTTTCAACACACTAATCACAGGAATTGACAATGTTCGACAAGGCTTTATCCTCATATTTATGGATATTGCGGCTGCATTCAATTCCGTAAGCCACCAAATACTTGTTGAACGTCTTATGGAGAAAGGAATTGAAGGAGCTGCTCTAAAATGGTGCAAATCTTTCCTATCCAACAGATGGCAATATGTAAGAACCTGCACTGCAACCTCTGAACCATTCATGCAGAAACAAGGGGTTCCCCAAGGATCATCCCTCTCTGCATTGATGTTTAACATCTATATGCAGCCCATCTGCTCCCTAATACGCTCGTTCAAAGTCCAATGCTTAGCTTATGCAGATGATATCCTGCTATTTATGCCATTTACAATTCAGCAGACAGACTTCTCCCCAATAACAAAATGCTTTGATGCAATAGCAGACTGGTTATACACACAAAATCTCAGGATCAATCACACCAAGACAGACGTCCTCTTCGTTACAAAAAACCAAGCCTTCATCCCACCAACAACATTAAAAGTCAAGAATGCAGAACTGACAACCAAATCTTCAATCCGCTACCTCGGAATCACCTTAGACCAGAGACTGGATATGAAAGCACATATAAAAAACACTGTAAAAACAATATATCACAAAATACGAACTCTTCGTCATCTCCGACCACTATTAGACCCTAGTGACTTCCGAACAATCTACCAGGCATTGGTTCTTCCACATTTCGACTACGCTAACAGTATCCTATATGGGCTCCCAAAGGCAACTCTTCACCCACTCCAAATGGCAATGAACTCTGCAGCAAGAGTACTGACTGGGACACCACGAATGAACCATATCACCCCAATTCTGATAAATCTGCACTGGCTGCCCGTTCAAGCTAGACTCTTATACAAGATTCTAATCACTACCTTCAAAGCCCTGCACAACCAATCTTCCCCAGCCATCAAAGAATTGATCCACTATTCACATCCATATAGAACCAAACGAACTATAATGGCCAACACATTGCTGATTCCCAAACAAATGACCACTTGCACAAGGACAGCCTCTAACCGAGCGTTCTCAATCTGTGCCCCCTTGGCCTGGAATGCTCTCCCAGCCGACATACGTATCATTTCCAGCCAATCCCAATTCCGGAACGCACTTAAGCATTACCTATTTGTGAAACACTACCCGGAGTCTAACAACGTAACCTATACAATATCAAACCTCTCAATCTACCCAGACCAGACCAGACCAGCACAGAAAAGCAGTCCCAGCCTAAACTGACCCACACTGAATAACATGGGGCACCAACCCAATACATAATCTGTACTGTATTTATTGCTGTAAATAACACTGTAGATATGTTCATTCCCTGTTAAATCCAAGTTTTTACTCCCTTGTTTAATGTAAACTCTATGTGGCCCACCCACATAGTAATATGTTGTTTATTGTAAACCGCACTGATATTGTAATAGCGCGGTATATAAGAAAAGTTAAATAAATAAATAAATATTCCAATAGATGTATCCTGCATGTGCAGTGGAAAATCAAGACCAAGCATTTTCTACTGTTAGAAAAACATTAGTTTTGGGCATAGCTCTTTTCATTTTGTCCTTCAGATGGCCTCCAGGGGTGATAAAGCGAAAGTCATATGATACACCTTGTGCAGAGCTGGAATATGGTTCTTAGCAGACCCAGCTGTTCTAAATGATAGAAGCTCAGTATAGCAAGTGGTCAGACACTAACCAATTTAGCAGCATAATGCATACCATAAACTGTATTCATATACTATCACAAGTTATTTTTTGTACAATAAAATATTTTTAAGCCTACATTTTGTCAACTTGGCAGCAATCTTAACCATAAAGTAGGAACACCTGCAACTTACTATCTTGCCACACTTGATTTTACTGCATTTTATATACACTATATCAAGAAGTTCAACATACACAGTCAAAAATGATCTTTGAGACAATTACATTTTCTAAGCAGATCAAAATGGAAATGTGCTCTCTCAATATAATGCTGAGACAGCTGCACTATTAAAATCACAGTGCATCATATAAAGAGGCAGATGCCATCGCTGTCATTTTTGCTACTCCAGAATAACACAGTTACCCCTCTGAAAATTTTCATCACATGAAGTGGTTTCCCTTTTGTTTCTGTGAAGCACTGCAAGGACTCCAAAAGAATCTAATTTATGTTTATTTTGTTTAAAATACTTGTATTCTGCTTGGCCAAAACAATTGTTCTTACTGAATTACAATATTTTACATCCCTAAATGAAAAACATAACGAACAAGTAAAATAAAGAACAAGGCACATCAACATAACTTGCAACTACAATACACAGCTGCATGCTTGTAACAGCTATTTTCCATAGTTGGCAGGATTAATCAGATTCACAAGTGGGTGATGTCATTGTACAGCACCTAGATAGTGAGGTTACTTACCATAACGGGGGCTCTCCGTGGACAGCAGTATGAGTCAGACACACCTAGACGTGTTGGAGTAGCTCTCCCAATAGCTCAGAGGAATCCTCTTTTTTTTTTTAGTCCTCTGAGCTTCCTCTTCCTGTCACTGGCAGAGTGAGCTCGACCCAGGGGAGGAGGGCGGGATGGCGTGGCTGACTCATATTGCTGTCCATGGAGAACCCCCATTACGGTAAGTAACCTCACTTTCTCCATGGACAAGCAGTCTGAGTCAGCCACACCTAGGTGACTCCCAAGCAGGGATGCTGTTCTGAGAGAAGGCTCCCCACCGCATCCAGGGTGCTGTGGTCGAGAGAGCCTGCGATAGCAGTGTGCTCAGGGCAGACAATAAAAAAAAAAAAAACCTTGAGGGATCCAGGTGAAAAATCAAGTTAATTTATTCAACAGTACAACCATAATACGAACCCAAGCAATGAAACCATGTGAAGAGGTAGCCATCCAACAAACAGTGGGCTTGAAGCAACAACAAAAGGCAAGCAGGTGATGTAAAAATTGTTCTGAGGTAGGGATGGCATTATGCTAGACCGGGGGTGGAAGATGAGCCGGGTCCCCCTGGTCGCACTGTTCTGTTGCTCCGCCTTGTGTAGGAGGCGCATGACCAAAGGAAGTGGAGGAGTCCAGGGGGGCGGTCAAGGCAGTAGTGCCTGGTGAAGGCATGAATGGAGGCCCAGCTAGCTGCATTGCAGATGTCCACAGGGGATGCGTTGTGCGTGTGTGGCCGCCATAGCCCGCAGTTGGGCATGTACCCTTTCCCCTGAATGGGCGTCCCCCGGTATGTGGCAATATGTGATGCAGTCGGCTAGCCACCTGGCCAGCGTGCACTTTGTCACCGGTGTACCCAGTCTGTTTGGGTCGTAGGCAAGGAACAGTTGGGATGCCTTGCATGTGGCTTTTGTTCTGTCAATGCAGGTCCTGAAGGTGCGGATGCAGTGCAGTGTGTGAAGGTAGCACTCCTCTTGTGTTGCGTGCGGTTCCGGATGGAAGCTGGGTAGCATAATGGCTTGGTTGATGTGGAATGCCAAGGCCACCTTGGGTAGGAACATGGGGTGTGTCCTGAGGATGGCCCGGTTGTGCTGAATCTATGTGTAGGATGGGCAGTCAACTAGGGATTGCAGCTGGCCACTAGGAAGATGGTTTTCCATGTGAGAAACTTCAGGGATGCCTGTTTGAGGGGTTCAAACGGGTATCTGGTAAGATGATGTTGGACAATGTTGAGGTCTCACTCCGGTGTTGGTGGCTTCACGGGGGGGGGGGGGAGGATGGGAGGTGTAGGTTTATTGAAGCCATCTATAAATCGGGCCACCAGGAAGTGTCCCAAGATGGGTTTGCTGTCGACTCTGTCATGGTATGCCGCTATGGCACTCAGATGTGTCCTGATGGAGGAGGACGTCAACCTCCCCCTGGAGAGGGTGAGGAGGTACTGCAGGAGTGCTGGTGTGGGACAGGCGAATGGGTTCTGTTGTTCAGTCGCACACCATGCGCTAGACCTGTCCCATTTAGTGACGTATGTCGCTGGGTTGCCGGGTGTCTGGCTGCCAGGAGTACCTCCATGATGTCTTGTGGTAGTTGGTGAGGTCTCAGTGTCGCCTGCTCAACATCCATGTGAGCGCCAGCGTTTTCAGGTTGGGGTGGAGCATTCGCCCATGAACATGGGTGATGAGGTCTGGGTGCGTCAGCAAGCGTAGGTGCCCAGTGGATAGTTGCAGGTGTTGTGGGAACCAAGGCTGTCTGGGCCAGAAGGGAGCCACGAAGATGACTGTCCCCCTTATCTTGCATGATCTTTTGGAGAGCCTTGGCAATAAGTGGGGTAGGCATAGCAGGTCTGCGAGCCCCAGATGACTGAGAACGCATCCACTGCTGATCTGCAGTGGGAGGGCTGCCTGGAGCAGAAGGTTTGACATTTGAATTGTCCTCATTGGCAAAAAGGTCCACAGTGGGGCGTCCCTAGAGCTGGAAAAGATGCGACATGACAGAGGGTTTTAGAGACTACTCATATGGAGCAAGTTGTCGGTTGAGGTGTCCGCTAGCATGTTGTCGTCCTCAGGCAGGCAGGCAGGCAGGTAGCCTGGAGCTGGGTCTCTATGGAGATGGTGAAGGTCCAGATCCTGAAGGCCTCCCTGCACAGAGGGGGTGAGTTTGTGCCCCCTTGCTTGTTGATGTAGAACATGGCTACCTGGTTCTCAGTTTGCACAAAGGTAGCTCTGTTCCGAATCCAAGGCTGGAAGGCATGCAGGGCATTTTCGATGGCCCGGAGTTCCAGGAGGTTGATGTGGAGTCATGCCTTGGCCAGTGAGCAGGTCCCCCCTGGTACAGAAGTCATGGAGGTGCACTCCCCCATCCCATCGATGTGCCGGTGGTGAGCGTGATGTGTGTCTGCAGGGGTTGTCCTCTGGTTAGGTTTCGCCTTGTCTGCCACTAGAAGAGGGTTCTCTTGGTCTGGATGTCCATGGGGATCTTGTGGTGCGGAGGTTGTCTGTGCTGGGCCCAGTAACGGTGGAGGTGCCATTGGAATTTGCACATGTGATGAGGACCACTGCTGCCAGATGTCCGAGGAGGCATAAAAAGAAGCATACCACGGTTGTGCTTGCTCCTGTGATCTGTGTAGCCAGGGCAATGATCTTCTGTGCCCTCTGTGGTGGTAGGAAGGCTTTGGATTAGGCGGTGAGGATTTGGGCTCCTATGAATTCCAGCGCATGTGGAGTCCAGTTGGGGCTTCCTTAGGTTGATGAGGAAGCCCAGAGATCGTAGGAAGGATGCCATGGTCTGGAGGGCTTCCCGCACTTCCCTTTGCAAATGCGCTGCAATCTAGCAGTTGTCGAGGTAAGGGAAGATGCGGTTGCCTGCCTCGCATAGGTGCGCTGCAGTTATCGCTACGCACTTGGTGAAGACTCTTGGAGCAGATGAGAGGCCGAATGGTAGCGCTCTGTACTGGTAGTGCTGGCTGCCCACCATGAAATGTAGGAACTTTTTCTGGGATGGATGCAAGGGGATGTGGGCGTAGGCGTCCTGGAGATCCAAGGAGGCTAGCCAGTCGTCATCTTGAATGAGGGGGAGAATGGTTCCGAGGGAGTGCATTCGGAACCTCTCCTTGCGGACCTGCTTGTTGAGTAGTCTGAGATCAAGGATGGATTGCCATCCCCCTGACTTTTTTGGAACAAGGAAGTGGCATGAGTAGATTGATTTGGGTGGCTGGGAATGGTTCTATGGCCTCTAGCTGCAAGAAGTGCTGTGTTTCCCTGAGGAGATGACAGTGGTCATGTCCTGGAGCCTTGTTCGCTGGGGGGTGGTGTTGTAGGAAGCAGATGCGGAGTCCCTTGCAGATGATCTTGAGTACCCAGCGGTTGGTCAAGATGTCCTAACAGGCTTCCGCAAAGTGGGTTAGCTGTCCCCCCCCCCACTGTGGCTGTCTTCTAAGCCGGATGGTCAAAAGTCCGGGGTTGCCTTGGAGGAGGAGGAAGGCTTGGGCTTCTGCTGCTTTCTCTCCCTCTATCCTGGTTTTCCTTGGTAGGAGTTCTGGTATCGTTGCAGCTTGTGGTAGCTGGTGTTGCGATTGTGATATGAGTTGTATTTCTTTGACGGGTAGTATGGCTTTGAGTTGTGTCGTTGACAGGTGAGGCCCTCATTGGACAGAGTCTGCAGTGTCATGCAGTCCTCTTTTAGTCCATCCACTGTTTTCTTGACCTTGCTGCTGAAGAGGTTGTCCTCCAAGCAGGGGGCGTTTTCTATACAGTCATGGGTGTCCTCGAGGAGGTCAGATGCTCTTATCTGGCGGCGATTGCTGTCACTGCGGTTTGGGAGACAGTCTCAAAGGCATCAAAGGAGAAACATTTGAGATGTTTTCCACAGTCCTCTAAATCTTGAAGGATGGAGGTACATAAGATATGCCATACTGGGTCAGACCAAGGTCCATCAAGCCCAGTATTCTGTTTCCAACAGTGGCCAATCTAGGTCATATGTACCTAGCAGTTTCCCCAAGGGACACAGGTTCCACAATGCTTGTATTGGTTCAAGCATTGATATCCTGGGTCCCTTCTTAATAATGGCTTATGGACCTTTCCTCCAGGAACTTGTCCAAACCTTTTTTAAACCCAGCTACACTAACAGCCTTTACTACATCCTCCGGTAACAAATTCCAGAGTTTGATTACACGTTGAGTGAAAAATATTTTCTTTTATTAGTCTTAAATAGTTTACCCTGTAGCTTCATTGCATGTCCCCTAGTCTTTCTATATTCTGATAAGGTAAACAATCGATCTACGTTTACCCGTTCCACTCCGCTCATTAATTTATAGACTTCTATCATATCTCCCCTCAGCCGTCTCTTTTCCAGGTTAAAGAGCCCTAACCTTTTTAGCCTTTCTTCATAGGAGTATCCTTCCATCCCCTTTACCATTTTGGTGGCTCTTCTCTGAACCTTTTCTAATAACTCTATATCCTTTTTAAGATACGGCGACCAGAATTGCACACAATATTCAAGGTGCGGTCTCACCATGGAACGATATAGAGGCATTATAATATCCTTTGTTTTATTTTCCATTCCTTTCCTTATCATACCTAGCATTCTATTTGCTCTCTTGGCCGCCGCTGCACACTGGGCCGAGGGTTTTAACATGGTATTCACAATGACGCCTAAATCTTTTTCCTGGGTGGTGGTTCCTAATGTGGAACCTTGCATCGTGTAACCATAGTTTGGGTTGTTCTTCCCTAGGTGCATAACCTTGCACTTGTCCACATTAAATTTCATCTGCCATTTTGATGCCCAGTCTTCCAATTTATCAAGATCCTCTTGCAATTTTCCACAATCCTCTTGGGTTTTAACAACTTTAAATAGTTTTGTGTCATCTGCAAATTTGATAACCTCACTCGTTATTCCACTTTCCAGGTCATTTATGAATATGTCAAAAAGCAGCGGACCCAGCACAGATCCCTGGGGTACACCACTATCCACCTTTCTCCATTGGGAAAATTGGCCATTTAGCCCTACCCTCTGCTTTCTATCTTTTAACCAGTTCCTGATCCACAATAGTACACTGCCTCCTATCCCATGACTCTTTAGTTTTGCCAAAAGTCTCTCATGAGGGACCTTGTCAAAGGCTTTCTGAAAGTCAGATACACAATATCAACCGACTCACCTTTGTCCACCTGATTATTCACTCCTTCAAAAAAACATAACAGATTAGTAAGACAAGATCTTCCTTGTCTAAAGCCATGTTGGCTGTCTCTCATTAGTTCATGACTATCTACATGCTGAGTAATTTTATTCTTTATGATGGTTTCTATCATTTTTCCCGGTATTGACGTCAGGCTGACCGGTCTGTAGTTTCCCGGATCACCCCTGGAACCCTTTTTAAAAATTGGTGTTACATTGGCGATCCTCCAATCTTCCAGGTGAGGCTGTTGCGAGCGTCCAGAGTCAAGGAAGACAATGCGTCCCTGGCTTTAGTTAGGAGGGTTTCATGGTACATCACCTTCTGAGATTTGCAGGCAGCGATCCTTGCAATGAGCATGGCACTCTGGTAGACTCTCTTTCCCACCCCATCCAGGGTGCATGGGTCCTTTTCCGGCAGGGCATTGGATTGGGTGCGTGATTTCTTGTTGCACTTCAGCGCAGCTCCACCACAATTGGTGTGGGAGTTGGGGCTTGTCAAAGCCAGGAGTCAGTTGGACCTGGTACTTCAGGTCAAGTCGTTTGGTGGCAGTCGGAGTTATTGCGGGGGGGTCTGCCAGAGTTTGTGTCTGCAGTCCAGTAGAACTTGATGGACGAGCACTGCCACCATGGTCTTGGGTGCATCCAGGTACTTGAGGATCCCCAGAACCTTGTTCCTGGGGTCTGGTGTGTCCTTTGGTGACAGGCCCAGGTGCGCAGTGATCTTCTGAAGAAATCTGGGGTATGTTAAGTCCTCCTGGGAGGAGGCCACCTGGGCGGAGGGGGGGGGGGGGATGTAGGTGTGATCAGAAGGTCCTCCTTCCCCCCAACAAGGAGGACTATACCCCATGCCTGGCACAGAATTGACCTATCGTTAGCAAAACTGAACTCTCTGCAAACAAACGTGGCTTACCTGTAAGTATGCTCCTGCTTCAGGCCCTTTAAAAATCATCATCTAGGGCGGGAACCGGGACTAGACTAGAGTTCCTCCAGGAACTACAATTAGCAGGTAAGTCTAATTTAACCTTCCTGATCGTCCCTCTAGTCACAGAGCAGTGAAAATCAACGGGAGGGGCCTGCTAACCCCGCCTGAAGCACCGCCGAACCAAAACAGGTATCTCTCTCTGCCTGCACATCAAGACGGTAATGCTTCACAAAGGAATGCGTGGAAGACCATGTCGCCGCTCTACAGATGTCCTCTAACGGCACTAAGCTACACTCTGCCCAGGAAGCGACTTGTGCTCTAGTGGAATGAGCTCGCAATCCTTCTGGAACCAGACGGCCGCGTAACAGATACGCTGACGATATTGCCTCCTTTAACCACCGAGCAATCGAACCCTTAGAGGCGGCTTCTCCCCGTCTAGGTCCCGCAAACAGAACAAACAATCTGTCCGATTTCCGAAAACTAGCTGTCCTGGACAAATACAATTGCAAAGTCCGCTTAACATCCAAGCGATGGCGCTGCCCCGCTTCCTGATCCTTCGTCGTAGCCGCAAACACTGGCAAGGACACCGCCTGATTCATATGAAACCCCGATACGACCTTAGGCAAGAAGGATGGCACTGTCCGTAACACTACCTTAGAATCTGAGAAGGATAGAAAAGGCTTTCTACAGGACAGCGCCTGCAACTCTGACACCCATCTAGCAGACGCAATGGCCACCAGAAACACCACCTTAAGTGAGAGATCTTTCAGCGTCGCCTTCGCCAAGGGCTCAAAAGGCGCCTTCCCCAATGCCTCCAAGACCAAGGGAAGGTCCCAGGACGGGACTACATGCCGACAGGGCGGTCTCAGCAAGGACACCGCTCTCAAAAACCGCTTCACAGATGCTGTTCTGCCCATTTGAACAAGTCGTCCGCCTCGGACTCGAGCGTCATACTGCTGGTGCCTCCCTGCCGGTTGATGTAGGCCACCGCAGTCGCATTGTCCGAGAATACCCGAACAGCCTGCCCTTGAAGGAACGGCCTAAACTCCTGCAACGCCAGCGCTGCCGCTCTCAACTCCAACCTGTTGATGGACCACTCCGTCTCCTGAGCGGCCCACACTCCCTGCGCTAAGCGACCTTGACAATGGGCTCCCCAGCCTTGAAGACTGGCATCTGTGGTAAGCGCTATCCAAGCCGGTGGTTCCAACGACATGCCCTTCTCCAGACTTCCTGGATCTAACCACCATTGCAGAGCCTGGCGTGTCTGCGGAGGACAAACCAATCTCTGGGACAAGGAATCTCTCTGATGGGACCATCGTCTCAACAACGCTCTCTGCAACGGCCGCATGTGAGCCCGAGCCCGCGCCCACGGAACCACATCCAGCGTCGCCGCCATGGTCCCCAACACCCGCAGGTACTCCGAGGCGGTAGGACTCTGCATGCCGAGGAAACGAACTATCGACTGTCTGAGCGCTAACACCCGATGACGAGGAAGAAAGACTCGACCGCTCCCCGTGTCGAATCGAGCTCCCAGATATTCTAGGTTCTGAGACGGCTGCAACTGGCTCTTTGCTACGTTGACCACCCAGCCGAGGCTCTGTAGCATTGCTACCACTTTGGCCGTGGCCGAGACACTCTCCGCTCGAGACTTTGCCCTTATCAACCAATCGTCCAGGTACGGGTGAACCAACACCCCGTCCTTTCGCAAGGCCGCTGCGACCACCACCATTACCTTGGTAAAAGTCCGCGGCGCAGTTGCCAGGCCAAAGGGTAGCGCTTGAAACTGAAAATGACCCATCGGTACCGCAAACCTGAGGAATTTCTGATGCTCCTGCCGTATTGGAATGTGAAGATACGCTTCTGCCAGGTCCAAGGATGTCAAAAACTCCCCTTTTTGTACTGCAACAATAACCGACCTGAGGATTTCCATACGGAAGTGGGACACCCGTAGACAGCGATTCACCCCTTTAGATCCAGGATGGGACGCCACGTCCCCTCTTTTTTCGGTACGACAAAGTAAATGGAGTATCGACCGCCTCCTAATTGGTCTACGGGAACCGGTACAACCGCTTCGAGCGCCAGTAGCTGCTGTACCGTTTCCTGCACTGCCCTGTGCTTTCCTCTGGTCTTGCATGGGGACTGAACGAAAGAGTCGGTTACCGGGCACTGCAATTCCAAGGCATAACCTTCCCTGATCACCTCTAAGACCCACTGATTGGACATTAGTTGGACCCAGGCAGGGTAAAAATCCCGCAACCGACCCCCCCACGGGAACTAACCCCACCTGGGCCCCCCTGACTTCATTGTGATTTCCTGAAGGAGGAGGAGGAGGACGAGGAGGCCGCAGGTGCAAAGCCTCTGCTCGCCCCACGAAATCCCCGAAAACCCTGGTTTCGGGCAGGGAAACGACCCCGCTGACCCTGTCCAAACCTTGGGGTACGAAAACGGCGAAAATCCCGCTGCTGACTCCGGAGGCTGAAGCCGGGACGACTCTGTTTCTGCTTGTCCTCCGGCAATCTACCTCCTTTGGACTCTCCTAAATTCTTCACCAACTTCTCTAAATCTTCTCCAAAAAGTAACCTGCCACGGAAAGGAAGCTTACTCAACCTAGCCTTAGAAGAACCATCGGCCGCCCAATTACGCAGCCAAAGACATCTCCTACCCTCTACTACCGAAGCCATACTCTTCGCTAAACCGCGGATCAGATCATAATGAACATCGGCGAGATATGCCACGCCGGACTCCAGTCTGGCTGCCTCCTCGCTCTCTTCCACCGAGCTCGCACCCTGAATCCGTTGTGCCCAGCGCAGACAGGCCCACAAATAGACGCCTGCAAAGATAACGCATTTGTCTCAAAGACTTGCTTAAGCAAAGTTTCTAACTTAAGGTCCTGCGAATCCTTGAGCGCCGCTGACCCTTCCACTGGAATGGTGGTTTTCTTAGTGACAGCAGACACCGCCGCGTCTACCTTCGGCGCTTTAAACAAGTCCTGATCCTGATCCATCAGCGAGTAAAGCTGTGACATCACCCTAGAACCCTTGAGCACGGCCTCTGGCATATGCCATTCCTCCTGAATCATCTCCTTAAACACCCTATGCACCGGGAAAGCCCTCTGCGTCTTGCGGAAAGCCTGTAGCAAAGGATCCTCCAGGGTAGAATCCTCCACAGGTCCCGCCGTCGGCATATTCAAAGTTTTAAGGGACTCTGCAATGAGCGCCGGTAACTCCTCCCTATGGAAAACCCGGACCACTCTCACTTGATCCTCTTGATCCTTAATCTCACCTTCCTCTAGGTCATCCTCCAGACCCTCATCAAGGTCCGCTTCCTCAGCGTGAAAGTCGTCTGACAGGACTGACTGGTCAACCCTATCCCTGTCCAGTCTGGCCTTCTTTACCATACCATCCCCCAGGATAGGAGAACCTGATCTCTTTCCTCTAAGACTCTCCCCGGAAGACCCTGCCACCGGCGCCTCCGGAGAAGTCCCTAATGCTTTCTGAATTAAAGTCAGAAAATCGGAGGAAAAAATAGCCGCCAAACTCCCTGAAACCGGCCAGTGCGGCAGTGGAGGAATTTGAACTGTCGAAGTAGAGGGCCCCGACTCAGGAACAGGCGGAGGAGCCAGAGCTGGCTCAAGGCCCTCTATCAAATCCTCCTTCCCTACTGCCTCCACTCCAGCAGGTATATCTGTAGAGCCAGACTCTAGACTACAGCCCTTACAGACGCCATCTGGAGTCACTGATCTCCTCCGGGCACCACATAACAGGCAAAGCTGTTTGGCTGGCATATTGTGCCCCCCTAGAAGAATCCTTACTGATATTTATTTATTTATTGATGCCGCTTTTTTTTTTTTTTAATCCAAAGAGGGTGGCAGGGCGCTATCAAGAAAACTACTGAATAAAACCAGACCCCCAACTCAGAAAAACAACGAAAAACCAACAGAAACGCTGTTTTCTAAGCTGTCTATGAGCCGCAGCAGCCCCAACTGTCCGCGGCGAATTTTCCCACGCAAAAACATGCGGCGCGGCCCGTCTCCCCTGAAACTGCCGCTAGCCGCTGAGCAGGTCTCTTACCTCTCCAGACTCTGCCTTCACATTTAAGCAGCACACAACAGCGATCTGAGACTTCCTCCTCCACCGGAACCTCAGACCGCCGCTGCAGAAGACTTCCACCGACACCGCTGACAACGGAGAGGGCGGCTCAAAGCGCTTGCAGGCAGAACTTCTGCGCGCTGAGTCCAGATCCGCCCCCCCCATTGACTCCTGAGCCTGCTTAAAAGGCCCAGGTAACCAGGCGCGGGTCTCCTGCCGAACTGCCTGAAATTCCCCACGGGCTTCCGAGCCTGCTGAAACAGTGAAAGAAAATAACAAAGGGAAACCAAGGACCTCAGGGCAATCAACGGTCCAGCCAAGCTCTCCTGAAATTACCCCCCGGAATTAACCCTTAACTAAGCTAACAGCCCATCACTTGCTGTTCCTTCTTTATTTTAGGTTATTTCCATGTCATTCTGAAAACTAATCTGCTTAATTGTTCCTCAAGTGAGCCCTGAAATCCCTGGGCTCACCACCTCTCAAGCTGCTTTGGAGACTGATAACTGGTGAGAAGAGGTGGTGCCAGCGCTTATATGCCAGTGACATCACAACAATAAAGTTTCTCAGTCTCCAAAGCTGCTGGATGAGGTTGACAACCCAAGGATTCCGGGACTAGACTAGAGGGACGATCAGAAACCAAAATTACTAGTGCTTGCATCACCACACGCATAGCCCCCTCATATAAGAATGGACACAGCTGTCAGACAACCCGCAGCTGCATGTAAGCCTTTTGAACTACCTTCAAAATTGGGGTTTGAAAAGTTAAGTCTGCATCTAGTTGTATATCCAGATCCTGAATTCCCTCCTCCTACCCGTGTCTATGGCCTCCAGTATAAGGCCAGCCTACCAGAGTTCCAGGATCCAACTCTCCACAAATGAGTTCCTCTTATTTCTGCACTTTTAATACCATATAATTATCAGTCAACCAATCAAATACCCTGGGTCAGGCAATTATTTAATTTTCTGATAGAGTGGTCCCCATGTCCCAACCTAGCAGTACCACAAGCTAGATATCATCAGCATACATAAATCTCAAAAATCCATAACTCCTTATCACTTGCCCTAATGGTTGCATAAAATATTGAAAAGAATAGGGGATAAAGCTGACCTCTGCAGCACTCTACATGATAATCTAACGAATGGCATTTTTTCTCCCTTTCTAACTCAATCTCCTCCCATGTAAAAAGGAGGCTATCTAAGCCAGAACCCTCCCTTTCCAACCCCAATTACTTACACCTTAACATCAAAACTTCCCACTTCAATAAATCAAAGACTGAGGACAGACCCTGAGTTACCACCACCACTACCTCTCTTTTGTCTTTATCGCAATAAATACTATTAGTCACAGCTACCAATAAAGATTCTGTCCCCAATCCCAGCCAAAAACCTGCCTGTCACAGTCTATCCCTGACATTTTCTCAAAATACATATATAATTGATCAACTTACTAATGGAATGACAATTACATATCTGGTAGAATGCATCATAAGGTTTAAATTAGATGCAAGAAAATATATCTAGACGCACACCTGCCTGATACTCCTGATACACAAGTAGTCATAGTAATTGTGCCTGTATAAAACAATTCCTTTAGTCAATTTTCTGCAAAACAATCCCCAGTAAAAACAAAGACCAGCTGGGCTTTATAAACTAATGCTTAAAGTAACAGACAGTGAATTTTTGTCACAGAAGAGTGTGTGAGTGTGAGTGAGTGAGTGTGTGTGCAGGAATTAAGAAACGTTTTCCCTGAAGCAAATCCAGTTGAATCTCAGCCAGCTGAGTCTCCTCTCCCCTCTAATAAAGAAACAAAAAGGCAATTAAATACTTTATTTATGAAGGACTCAAGAGTTGCTGCACAGTAGCAAAAGTGCCTGTAAACCATCATTTCATACAGTATAATTCCATCCCATCCCATCCCATTCTAGTAAATACAAGATTACAAAAGGTGACAGCAGTAAGCCTTGTTTATTGAATAGTTTTGGAAAACCTTTGTTAGCATATTTGTTTTCCTCTTGTGCATTACACAAAAGTGTTTGATCCTTAGCAAACAGCTCACTGCTCCCCCCATCTCTCAGCTTCCTCTTCACAGAATCCAGCTGGTAGTGATTTCACAAAGAAGGCCCATGTTCTATGTAAATAAGCTTTCTGAGTAGAAATAAGCCAATGCAAGAAAGCAGCAGGGTGTGAGCTAAACTTTGTGTGAAGCCACCTGTGAGGAACCTTTGGAGCAGGAACTCCATGCGTTGGCTATGCATGCTTAAGTTGCGTTTAACACCTAGCGAGCATTCAAGGAAGGACAGAAAGGACTGACTCAGCCTGAGTGCCTGTTCTACTGCAAGAGACGGAGTGCTTATTAGTATGATAAAGCAAGAAAGTCGGTGTGGTATGTGAAAACTGAATACAAATATAGAGTTCCAACAGTAAACTGTTCAAGTATGTATAGTTAACTCAAGTGTAGCAGGGCAGTATATACCTTCCTGTGGAATGTGATCTGTCAAATTCTGCAAAAGCTAAATTACTGAAGTACTCATTTACCTTCAGAAACACACAACTTTGTGAACTCATGTTCTAAATGAAACCTGGTTCAATTAGAGATGAAGCTTAATGTAATGATATCATGGCAGATACCTTTTTAGAATGTGTTTTTTTTCTTTTTTCAAATTTGATCCCTCACCTTTCCGTAGACCCAATCAAAGCAAGGAATAAAATCAGATAGTATAATTCTGTAAAACCTCCAATATCCCAAACTTACTCTTATACCCAACAATACGATTTCCACCTCTTTCCAAAACTGTCAATGCACCCCCCCTTTCTTTTTTTTTTTTTGTGCCATCAAGTCAGAGTTTACTCCTGGCGACCCAGCTGCCTCTGGGTTTTCTTGGTAATGTATCACTGGAAGTAGATTGCCAGGCCTTTTCTTCCGAGGCAATGGAGGGTAAAGTGACTTGCCCAAGGTCACAAGGAGTGCCAGTGGAAAATGAATCCTTGATCTTCTGGATACCCTAGATATTAAAAATAGTATCCAGTCATGTTCACTATTCCCCACTACTAGGAGTAAGTTTTACCATCCAAAGTAGTTGTCCCCTTCCTCCCCACACACAAATGAGAGAACTTCATATATCATAGCTCAGGGAATGGGCAGCCCTCCACTAAGCACTGGCGAACACACATTAATTATGAGAGTCTTCATACCTAGAAACTATGCATCTTTTAATATATTAAGAAACAGAAGCCTCTAAAAGACACCTAAAGGTTTACCTGCAAACTTCAGACTCTTAGCCACACTCCACTTTCCCAGTTAAGGCCAGGAGGCTAGTGCTTCATGTAGATTAGTATACTTGCTTACAAACAGATAAAGAAGAAACATATCTGGTAGAATGCATTGTAAAGTTTAAATTAGATGCAAGAAATTATATCTAGATGCACACCTGTCTGATACTCTGCGCCATCTTTAACTGGCATTTGCTGGCCAGATTGATTTACAGATATTTCTCATCTTTTAAAAATGAGACAACAGATAGACATTTTGGGCCCGATATTCGAAAGGCATTTATATGGTTTACAGCCCATTCCCGACAGCTGTACACAGCATCTACATGGTCTAGTGCTGTTGAATATGCCCGTCTATGTCCCCTATGCACCCTGATACTATCTGGTTTGCATTGGGGTGTGCTGGGGGGTGTTCTGGGGCGAAGTGGAGGTGGGGAGTCCCAGTAACTGGGTAGCGGCGATATGGGTAGCGGCAGTTAGCCATCTATGGCTAAAACTAATCATCTTGGCTCACCTAGTTCTAGCCATGGATGGCTAACCAGGTAGCGGTCCAATATCGCCCCGGTTAGGCTCTGTGGGTGAATCGACTCGGCACATAACCCAGATATTCAATGCCATCGCCGCGTTACTGAATATCTGGGTTTAGAGATCAGCGGGCAGACGCATAGTGTGGTTGCTCCCTCTCTTTTGGTAATAATCATTCTTACACGTCTTCCTTTTTACAAACTTTGATACCCAGTGACTGTTAATGACTCGGGCATCATGTCAGGCATAAAATCTTCTGAGGGGCGAACCAGGCTACACAGTATTGTCAGAGATAAAGCGGTTACCTCCCAGCCCCAGAAAAGATGGTAGATTGGAAGCCTGGGCATGCTGAGCATGATCCTATACTGGCAGAGCTGAGAGGTATGAAAGATTTAATTATGTCACACTATGAGAAGACCTGTGAAATCAAAGTGGAGGAAGCAGAGCTTGCGGCGGTAATCAGTACCTTTAAACAAAGACTAGAGCATGGAAAACAGCAATTTGCGCAATCAGCAGAAAAGATGGCTGATGTGCAAGCTAGGCTCTGGCAGCACAAAGTGGTGGAACACAAGTTTGAGGACTTGGCAAACAGAAACTGCTGCAGCAATTTATGCATCCTTAGCTTTACAGTAGGGCTGGAAAGCCCGAATATAATTGCTTTTCTCGAAATTGATTGCTGTCAGTGTTCAGTGTTACCTTTGAAAAAGACTTACAGTCCGTCCAGGGCTCCTGCTAACCCATCTGCCCCCAGACCTTATCCCCAAGTACTTCAGATATTGGAAGCATCACGAACTAAAGGGAACCTAGTGATCGATGGTAATCATGTTCCAATTGTTCCAGATCTTGCCAAAACAATGGCAATCAGAAGGAAAGATTTTCTGGAGATGAAAGATTTCTAAAATCTCTAGGTGCTTGTTTTGGCCTTATATATCCAGCATGCATGAAAGTCACCTATGAAACGCTACTAGGATCTTTGAATCCCCAGAGCACTTGGAATCTTTCTTGGAGGAACATACTAATGTTCACAAGTTCTAACTGCCTAAGGAAGGGCTGTGAATTTTTCAATTTTAAATGATACTATACATCTTCCCAATATCTTTCTTTCGGGGGGGAAGGGGTGGAGGGAGGGCCTCGCTGTGCCTTCTACAATCACAGTTCTCTTCTCCATATTGAAGCAATTATAGTTTGGTTGGTTTTCAGCCTATTTACCCTGTTTGTTCTCTCCTGCTTGAGATGCTCTTTTTCCTAGTGATTGCTATGCAAATGATGATGTGCATGTGTGTGAATGCGATGAAGGATGTATGGGTCTCTGAGTGCTTGGAAAGAAGTTAAGAGAAATCTTCTTTAACAGTATTAAATGGCTGACAGGGAGAAATTGCACATTGTGTCAATGAACGTGCATGGGTTCTGTCACCCTATTTAAATGAGAAAAAGGACTTCCGATTGGCAACGAGCTGAGGCAGACGCGTGTGTCTCGGCTCCAGGGCTCTCTACTGCTAAACCCTACAAACGGACCATGAAACTCCCTTGATTGAGTCAAAACTGAAGCTGACCAATATTAAACATCGCTGGGGACCTCGACGGAGTACACTAGTAGATGGCGGCAAAGGCACCGCAGAAAGAAAATCTTCGCAGGGGAGACCTCAAAAATGGCATCTAGTACTCCACCACCAAGCCCAGAAATGGCGTCATCGGCTTTAGTAGATGAAGTATCTGCGGCAGTAGTAAGGGCTCTAAACGACTGTTTCACCGGCATAACAGCTCAATTGGATAGACTAACTGGATCAGTAACTGAATTTACCGGACGCTTACAGCACGCAGAAAATAGGATTTCAGAAGTGGAGGATGGAGTTTTGCAGTTGGAGCGGAGAATCCAGTACTAGAGGAAAAGGCGCTTAGAAATGATAATAAAATAGATGAGCTGGAAAACAGAGGACACAGGAAAAACATATGGTTGGTGAGTTTGCCTGAGTCCACTGCCGACAAGGATCTTCGCGGCTTTCTAGAAAACTGGATTCCATGGAGTCTGAAACTTACCGGTATGGCGGGAAACCTGCAGCTGGAAAGAGCGCACCGAGTTGGGCAGCGTAGAGAGGGGGCCTAACAAAAGCAGGGCCCTAACAAAAGCAGTTCTGGTGCGGTTCTCAGTTTCCAGCAGAAGGAAACAGTATTGCGGGCAGCTAGGAATCAAAGTCGTATTGACTATGAAGAAGCCTGAGTACTCTTCTTTCAGGACTTTTCGGCAACAGTAACCCAAACAAGGAGAGCATTCTCAACCGTCTGTAGCTCCCTTGTTAGCGAAGGCATCCAGTTTGTGCTCCTCTATCTGGCGAAACTTTGACTATCTCTAAACGGGCACCAGCACACCTTTGTAGATCCAGAAGAGGCACAGAACTTTTATAATGCGCAAGTTAAAAAGAAGGGTGGCAATTAAACTAGTGAAGAGGTGAGAAATAGAAATAAGAATATCTATAATAATGTGAGACCCTTTCACCAAGAATATGGGGGAGAAAAATTATACAACCAGGTCTAGAACTGTTTACTAGATTAACACGAGTTTGCTTCAGAGTATTGCCGATAAAAGGGACTTTAAGAGAAGATTATAGAATGGGGCGATTTAACTGGACACTTGGGAGCAGCAAACATTTAAAGCACGCCCAGGAAAGAGACAAATGAGTGAAGCCCTTCTCCAAAATGGTAGCAGATACTAACAAGCTATCGGAGAAGAGGCCTAAGAATGTAGGACTGCACTGTAATTGTATAAAGACTGAAAACTTTGAACCATCAAGCTGAGCTCAATTGCAGGCTCATAAATGTTTAATATTATTGGTAAGACCATTTGGCGACACTTTCTGTTAAGGAGGGGGGGGGGGGGCCAAAATTGAGGGGTGAAGAAAAACCACAGTTACTTACCTGTAACAGGTGATCTCTGGGAACAGCAGGAATAAGTCTTCACATATGGGTACGTCGGTACCGACGGAGCCTGCGCGGGAACGCTCCCCAGCGTCCAAAAAGAAAGCTTTTGGGAGCATCCCATACGCATGCGCGCTGCCTTCCCACCCATTCACTTCCCTCTCATCAGTTGGGTTTGTAGCTGAGACCGAAGAAGGGAAGTAGACAACTTAGAGAGAGAGAGAGAGAGAGAAAGAGAGAGAGAAACAACTCCTAGGGGAATTGGGTGGGTTGTGAAGACTTATTCCTGCTGTTCCCAGAGATCACCTGTTACAGGTAAGTAACTGTGCTATCTCCAGGAACAAGCAGGAATGAGTCTTCACATATGGGGACTCCCAAGCTGAGATACCTGGAGGAGGTCCCAGCATGTTGCAAATCTAGTCGATGGGCCATGCTATCTCCCAGAACCTGAGGCATCCAAGGGATGGAGGGTAGGAGTTGAAGTGCGAAGGGTGTGCTGTGGAACAGCTTGACTAAACAAGGCATCTGGAGAGGAGTCCTTGTGTAGATCAGAAATGTTAGTGAAAATTGGATTCCAATTTTCTAATGTGGACCTCAGTTAAAAATATTGCGAAAGTATTTGTTGAGAGTAATGGTCTGGTGCTAGAAACCAGTACATTAACCTCAAAGAAAATACCTTACTGTGAAGTAGAGGAAATAAATTTCACAATACAGGCAGAGGTCAGAAGCCTAGATGGCTAGAACTAATCCCAGAAGAAAAAACTGGGAGAGTTTAATGGGATTGGACTTTGGATGAGAAGCTAAAACTTCTATAGGCCAACATTTGAAGCTCTTTGTTCTTGGAGCAGAAAAAAACTCTAGGAAAAAGAGGAGATAAATCCGACTGGTTTGCAGAAAAAGGATGGGTCTTTGAGACCCCTCTATCCAAATGAAAGGAGAAACATTTGTAGTAGGCGGTGTAGTCTCCAATTTCTTGAAGATCAGGAAGGTCTTCCCCAAGTGATGTCACTTAGGATGACTTTACATGGAGAGCTTCAGATGTAACGTAACCAGAGAGGATACAGTAAAAGAAGGTAGTTTGTGATTACCATAGAAATTGGTTGTCCATTTAAACCTTATGGCATGCTGGAACAGCATTAAAATGGACAGTAAGAAATCTTTCAGAGTGAGATATGTGTATTTAAATACACACACACACACACACATATATATATATATATATATATATATATATATATATATATATATATATATATAGTGATAAGGAAGCTTATCAAAGCTCAGGGAGTAATGACAAAAGAGGAGAGTTTACTCTGATCAAGGGACCTGTACTGGCAGGTTACAGAAATAAGACAGTTTGTTTCCCTAAAAGACTACATGTTCCAGAATGCACTAGTATGCAGAAAGTCTCTAGGGGAGCTAGAGTGGAAAAGCATGAGTCTAATCACAGAAAGCATTATATCATCCCTAATCAAACAGCCTCTAGAAGAATGCTTAATCCACAACACCTGAAGAATGCAAGGGAGGAGTTGCAATCTAAGCCTTTTAAAACTAGAGGGGAATCTTCAGGAAGACAGACGGAGAAGGAGACAGAGAAGGGGAATCAAAAGAACAAGGAGAACAGAAGGAAGAACAACCGGAACCTGAAGGAACAAGGACAAGGAAACAGACGGTCCAAGAGAGGAGCTCAGAGAAGTACCTATGCCTGCAGAGATATCTGGTGGAAAGGTTCAGAGGACTGGAGAAAGCCAGAGGTCTGTAGATCCACAGCCAGGGACCCTCAAGCCACACCTAGGAAGAGGTCTGTTGCAGCTAAGGAGAAAAGGAGCCCAAATACCTCTTGGAGTACGTCTGAAGAAAAGATCCTGAGGTCCAGAGATACCAACTGGAGGACAGGACACAGAAGCTCTATTGCATACTGGCCAGAATACCAGAAGAAGCAGCCTGACGCTTGCCTGGTTTCAGGTAGGAACTGTGAACGTTTCTCTAGCTTTGAGCAGTGCAAACAGCAGGGAAACAGTTTCTCACCGGGTAGAGGTCCGTTCCTAAAGCCCTCTGAGTCAGACGGAGAAACAGAATCTATGCAATTTCAAGAGCAAGGTTTAATATCTGATACAGAGGATGATTATATGAACTGTTCTTTGAGTAGGTTGTTATTTTAGGAAAATCCTAAATATCAGAGCAAACATCAAAAGGAAACATTCTAAATATTGTCTTCCCATAAAGTTTTGCTGAAAAGAAAAAGCTTTGTTGGAAAGTTTTGCACATGTGCTGAAATCAAGCTACTGATTGCAGTTAATTGTTACCTGCTGGTAGAGGAGATCCCAGCACAAGCTGTGCACACGTGGGTTTTAAAAGTTCTTTTCTGTATGGAGAAAGTGAGCATTGTTTTTGTATAAAGAAGTTTCCCTCTTTGATTTGTTTTTCCCCCAGCACTGCTAAGGAGTTTATTAGCAGTGGCTGAAAGAAGCCTTTCTGTTCCATAAAGGACTTTGATACTTAATGTGCCTAAGTTTTTTCAGTTGCCTTATTTAATGAATAAACCCTGGAGAAGTTATCTGAATGGTATTACCAAGCATATCTGTGTGTGGAATAATCACCCCATAAATAAATTCTAATTTTGCCTTACACTCGACCAACTACAAGAGTCTTCATTATTTTAAAAAGGCAAGCTTTGTGTGTGAATGGACTTCAATAACCACAATCCTTTGCAAGACAGTTAATTTACATACTTGCCAAGATGATGGTTTCTTCATAACAAGCACCCCCTTTTACTATATATATATATATATATATATATATATATAAATAAAGAGAGACTCACTTAATAACAAGAAGGGGTAAGACCTGCTTGAAAATATGGATAGAGAACCCCTTACTGGTTATACGTGGGGAACCATGAAGAAGGTTACATGGAAACCAGTGGAATTTTCCTAGTCAGAAGGATAGGTCTAGATCTCTTTAAAATTCTAGACTTTGAAAAAACAGAAATGGAGATCTACGTGAAGGGGTGCAGAGAAAACTTTAGTCTTAAGACGAGAAGTCTGGATCCTTCTATAACTTCAGTGTGGAGAAAAAGACGCAATAAAAGGGAATACCATATTTGCCCATCTATGAGGGCAATATGAGTATAATGCGTTCTTTGTTCAGTATAAGCTCCAATGAAGTATTGAGAATTAGAAGGAATGCACTAGACAAGGACCGACTGCAGTGAAAAGAAATGCATCCCTGTTGGAGAAGTTCCACTGGAGATTTATTTTATTTTTATTTATTTAACATTTTTTCTATACCGCGCTATTAAAATCAGCGCGGTGTACATCGAACAAGAATACTGCAATGTATACAAACAACATTGAGTTTACAAAGAACAGGGAATTGAACATGGGAGCGAAAACCATGGAAACTAAATATATATTAAACTCGAACTATGTACAATAATAAATATATATTAAACTCGAACTATGTACAATACTCTAAAGTGAATGGGTGTTGCATTAGTTTTGTGAGGGTGATAGGGTTTGAGGGGGGACTACCTATTGTCTGTGGTGTTGGCGTGCAGGGGCGACTGGTGTATGGGGAAAGTTTGCAGGTTGTTGGTTGTGCTTCTATCGCTGGAGGTTTCTGAGTAACATTTTGTGAACAGGTGGAGTTTTAAGGCTTTTCTGAATAGGATGAGGCTTTTTATTCCACGGATTTCATGGGGGAGTGCATTCCAGCTTAAAGGTGCGAATAAGGAGAAGGCTCTATTGGAGGTGGCTTTTGTGCACTTAGTCATTAGCTTGGGGACTGCTAATGTGTTCTGTGCAGTAGATCTTCTGCTTCTATTTTCTAGAGTGCTATTGATTATCTTGCTGATTGGCGTAGGGGGGTAGTTGTTTAGGGCTTTGAAAGTGAGGACCAATGATTTGTACTGGAGCCTGGCATGTAGAGGTAGCCAATGCAAACCCTTCATGATGGGCGTTATGTGGTCGGATCTTGACGATCCGGAGAGAACTCTTGCAGCTGCATTCAAGGCTAGGCGGAGCGGGTTTAAGGTCGATGTGGAACAACTCAGGGAATTAAGCAATTCTTTATGCTTTCACGTGATCTAAGCCCTGGTTCATTTTCCCTAAAAGGAAATTTTAAGGAAGATGGTAAAGATAGGAAAAAAACAGTCATGTGGGAGCATGACTGGGCAAGCCATTGAACCATCTGGAAGCTACCCACCAGGAATGGCTCCGACGCTCTCTGGCAAAAGCCCATAGTTGCAGAGCTTTTTGTAGAATTACAGAGAGCATGTTGTAGGTTGCCCAGGTGAGATCTGGTTGTTTAACTACCAGTGTGCAACCTAATCTATTCTGTGGGAGCCAAAGAATTAAAGATGGCTAAGAATAGCAGACAGGCTGGTTGCCTGCAACAATAAATTGTCCAAGTAGGTTATTGGAACCTCTCTTGGAATTATGTGTTATTAAGGCAGCAAAAAGGATAGGTCCCATAGATTGGACAAGGACCGACAGACAGAATTAGAAGTGACTAACTCTCAATTATGGTCTGATAAGCTGTCTTAAAAGAACTATTTGAAAGATTGCAGAGGGGATAAACTTTGTATGGAAATTACTTACTGGAGTAGGTATCGAGGACAATCCTATGGCTTAAAAGGTAAGCCCTCCAGTGAAAGCACAGTTACTTACCTGTAACAGGTGATCTCTGGGAACAGCAGGAATTAGTCCTCACATATGGGTACGTCGGTACCGACGGAGCCCGAGTGGGAAAGCTCCCCAGCTTCCCAGAAGGAAAGCTTTTGGGGCCTCCCACTGCGCATGCCCGCTGCCTTCCCGCCTTCCTGACCAACTCTCCTCAGTTCGAGTTTATAGCTGAGACAATAGAGAGAGGAAAGGAAGAGAGAGAGAGATACAATTCCTAGGGGAGGTGGGTGGGTTGTGAGGACTAATTCCTGCTGTTCCCAGAGATCACCTGTTACAGGTAAGTAACTGTGCTATCTCCAGGAACAAGCAGGAATAAGTCCTCACATATGGGGACTCCCTAGCTAAGATGCCCGGGAGATCCCCTAAAGGGTATGAGACCCTGAAAGGTTCTTCATCTTCCTATGGATCTCAAACATCCATTCAGGGAAGGTGGGCTGGAGTTGTTCAAGAATGGAACAGGTGTCTGAGGACAGCCTGACCAAACAAGGCATCCCGGCGGGAGTCCTTGTCCAAACAGTAATGGGCTGTAAAGGTATGAACCAAGGCCCAGGTGGCTGCTCGACAGATCTGGTCAATGGACACAGAGTTTAGATGAGCCAGAGAGGTGGCCATGGCCCTCACGTTGTGAGCGGTGACATGACCCTCCAGAGAAAGGTTCTTACTCTGGTAAGCAAAAGAGATACACTGAGCAATCCAATTGGAGAGTGTTCTTTTGGAGACTGGAAGTCCTAAATGAGAAGGATCAAAAGCAACAAAAAGCTGAGAAGACTTTCGATGTTGCTGTGTCCTGTGGAGGTAAAAGGCAAGAGCTCTTTTACAGTCTAGAGTATGAAGGTTCCTCTCTGCATTGGATGCATGAGGAGCTGGAAAAAAGACAGGTAAATAAACCTCTTGATTAAGATGAAAAGGTGAGACCACTTTAGGCATAAAGTGAGGATTTGTCCTAAGGACTACCTTATCATGATGGAACCTTGTGTAAGGTGGATTAGCCACTAAGGCCTGCAGTTCACTGTTTAGGCTGCTGACGCTTAGGAGCAAAGCGAGCTGCAGAAGATTGTTGGCCAGTATTTGTGGCAAATCTGGCCTTTTTGTAGAAAGGCTTTTTGAAAGATTTCTTCTTGACAGGGGTAGAGGTAGACTTAGAAAGTCTATCTAAAGCAGCATTTTCTGCATCCATTTGAGTGGCTTTGATTTGCCACTCCTTACCAAACAGATTCTCACCTGTACAGGGCAAATTTCCCAACCCATCCTGGACCCAGGGTTCAAGGTTAGAGGCCTGGAGCCAAGCAATTCTGCGAGCCGCTATGGCAATACCTGAGGCTCTGCTAGCACCTTCAAAGGAGTCAAAGGCTGCTCTGTTGGAGAACTTTGAAATATCTTGGGTATGCTTATTAAGCAGAAGAAGGAACTCCTCCTTTCTATCCTCTGGGATAAAGGGGAGAAAATGACGTATTTTTAATGCAATTTCCTTCAGAAACATGCCCATATAGAGGCTGTATGAGTTGATTCTGGCAATAAGCATACTTGCTTGGAAGATTTTTCTTCCAAAAGCATCCAGAGTCCTACATTCTCTTCCTGGGGGAGTAGAAGAGTGTCTTTTAGTACTCTTGATCCTTTTCATAGCTGACTGCACCACAATGGAGTGGTGCGGGAGCTGAGTTTTTTGAAACCCAGGAGAAGGGGGGACACGATACATGGTGTCCAGACGACGAGAATGTGGAAATAGGGTGAGAGGAGTCTCCCATAAGTCCATCATGTGATCTTGAAGAATTTCATGGATGGGCAGGGTGACTGCCTCTTTGGGAACCTGAGTATCCTAAAATGTCTAACTTTTTTGCTCTAGGTTCTTTTTCAGAGGATACAGAAATAGAAAGACCTTTAGCTACTTCAATGATGAAGTCTTGAAAGGATAAATCCTCTGGAGGAGACATTCTCCTCTTTGGAGAAGAGGGCTCCTCAGGTAGAGTAAGGGATACTTCAGCAGAGTCATCTGATGAATCAGGATCATCAGAAGACTCAAAGTATCGTCTGTTTGCTTCCAGGGATCGATAAGCGTATCGACCGGTATCGACATCGGGGGTACCCGGAACCGGATCGGTATCGGGAAAAACCCCAGAACCAGGAACCGGAATCGGTATCCTGGTCGATGTGGAAGGCATGGGTACCGGTATCGGTTGTGATACCGGAACCGGAGTCGGTACCGCAGGGTGCGGTACCGAGGGCGTCGCAGCCTTAATAAAAGCCAGAATGGCCTGCTGCATGAATTGAACTGTATGATCCATGGACGCCACGACTGTCTGGATGTCGGTACCGGATGATTGAGCCGGTACCCCAGAACAGTCTAACAGGTGATCGGTCGAGGCCGTGCCATTGATGTCAACCTGTAACCCCATAGGAGGAGCTTTGGAAGCCGGAGCTTCCCGCTGGGGTTGTTTGGCTGGGGCAGGGTCCTCAGGGTCAAGCCCAGGGGTATCTCGATACTTAGAGGGAGATTTGCCCTTTGAGGACCTGCCAGAGGAATGTTTGGTTACCTGAGATCCATCAGGAGAGGAAGACCTGGAAGATGTCGATGCTGGAGTATCTGTAGAAAACAGCATGTGAAACTTGGCTGCCCGGTTCTGTAAGCCACGTTTAGACATCAAAGAACAGGATGGGCAATCCGGAATGGAATGGTCAGGCCCCAAACATTTAAGACACCATTCATGGGTGTCTGTGACTGAAATAGTACCGCTGCACTTGGTGCATTTTTTAAACCCAGAGGCTTGTTTCTCCATGAGGGAGAATTAGTGAAGGCCTAAAGGCCTCACAGAACTAACACACCAAGTGAGGAAAAAAAAAAAAAAGACGATTTTTTAAAATTTTAAATAAAGGAAAACAGACCGGCGGTACCGGTCTGGAATCGGGGAAGGCAGACACGCGGCCAAAGAAATAAACTGAAATAAAAACTTCTTCAGCGGTGACAGGAAGACGACCTGCTGGCTCCGCGGAAAAAGAAGAACTGAGGAGAGTTGGTCAGGAAGGCGGGAAGGCAGCGCGCATGCGCAGTGGGAGGCCCCAAAAGCTTTCCTTCTGGGAAGCTGGGGAGCTTTCCCGCTCGGGCTCCGTCGGTACCAACGTACCCATATGTGAGGACTTATTCCTGCTTGTTCCTGGAGATATAATATCACTCTTAGATTGAAAATGTCAACTAAGAGGGATTGAAGTAATACAGAGTTGGAAAAATTTACAATTTGGTAGTCCCTGAAAAGGGTAAAGCTCCCTTGCAGTCAAAGTATAAGATATCCTCGTACAGGACAACTGCCAAGGTGAAGAGCACAAGAATAAGAATGTAAAGCAACCCTGGTGCCTAAGATGCCAGTCTTCGAAATCATTTTAAATAACACATTTTTTTGTCGGAAAGGCCAACCAAGCAAAGAGGATCATGCCTCAAGCCGTCGTGGCCCGTCCATTTTATTCAATTAAAAAACTCTTATGAACCACTTTGGAAGCAGCAGCAGACATGTTACTTAGCTGAATCCGTTGTAAGTAGAAAGCTGTGTAGTAATGCAGCAGTCAGCACAGAGATGACATGACACGTGTCGGGGTATTTTCAATAATCCCCTGCTTCAGGTCAAAGCTGCCGCGCAGAAATTTATCAGCCATTCAAACTTGATAAATTTCTGCGTGGCAGCTTTGACCTGAAGCAGGGGATTATTGAAAATACCCTGAAACGTGTCACGTCGTGTCTGTGCTGACTGCTGCATTACTACACAGCTTTCTACTTACAACGGATTCAGCTAAGTAACATGTCTGCTGCTGCTTCCAAAGTGGTTCATAAGAGTTTTTTAATTGAATAAAATGGACGGGCCACGACGGCTTGAGGCATGATCCTCTTTGCTTGGTTGGCCTTTCCGACAAAAAAATGTGTTATTTAAAATGATTTCGAAGACTGGCGTCTTAGGCACCAGGGTTGCTTTACATTCTTATACTTGGATTTGCACCTGGTTAGGGGGTTTTTTTGTTTATTGAAGGTGAAGAGCACAGCATACCTTGTAAGTAGTTGTAACTCCTCTGTGTAAATTAAAAGGAGAGGAGAAAACTGTTACCTGTGGGGCATGATATCCTCAATAGCTCTAAGAGCTGAAAAAGATGGATTACCCTTGGCAAGAGATTCATGCCTAAAGTAGAGGATTGAGGCAGTGTATTACTGACTTCTTAATAAGGATGAGAAGAACTACAAAGGCTTCTATAGTTAAGAAGTAGTGGTTCTGAAAACTCAACAGGAAAAAAGAAATAAAAAAAAATCAGAAACCCTGCGACTGCTGAGTTTGCTGAGCCTGTTGAGACTTTGGTTTTCTTAGCCTGGTATGATGTTGCCCTTCTTTGGAAACATCTGCATGATGGGTAGAAGATGAATAAAGTTGTTAGGAGATGTTTTAGTAGCTGGGGTAGAGGAAAGTTTTGACAATCCTCTGAAAGTAACACTATCAGTGTTTAACTGCTTAGCTTGAAATAAAGCATCCTTGTTAAAGAGATTTTCACCAGTACAAGGAGTATTTCCCAGCTTTTCTTGTGCCCATTTGTCCAAGTCTGAAGCTTGGAGCCAGGCTATGCGTCATGCTCCTATGGCTATAGCAGAAGTTCTGCTAATAGACTCAAAACAGTCCAGGGAAGTACGATTAAGGAATTTAGAGACATTCTGAGCATGACTGACTAATATGGAAAAGTCTGCTCTTTTATGTTCTTGAAGAAAAAGGTTCAAAGACTTTAAGTTCTTTATGACCTCTTCAAGAGATAATCCCATATAGAAAATATATGAGATAATTCTTGCTGAAAGCATGGATGCCTGGAAGCATCGACATCCAAAGGCATCTAAAGTTTTAGACTCACGACCTGGCGGATAAGAAGAGTGCTTCTTTGTACTCTTAATACGCCTCATTGCTGATTCTACAACAATAGAATGATGAGGGAGCTGAGTCTTTTGAAAACCTGGAGAAGGTGGCACTTTGTACATGGAGTCAAGTGAAATAGAATGTGGTGATACCGTTAAAGGAGTTTCCCACATTCTGAAAAGCAGATCTTGTAAGATCTGATGCAAAGGAAGCATGATGACCTCCTCTGGAATCCAGGGGGATTGCAGGATCTCTGAATCCCCTGGGAAGGATTCTTTACCAGGTATAGAAACGGCAAGTAATTTTGCCATATCAAGCAGAAAAGCTTGAAAAGAAATCTCCCCTGAGGGGGACCCTCTAAAATGAGGGGTAAAGGCTAGACTTGTTGAAGATTCAGCCTTGGTACCGATGGATTCATCCCAGTCATCGGGATCGGAAGACCTGAAAGGGTGGAGCATTGGATTTTCCTTAAAGTAATGTCTCCGGTACCGGTATCATCCATGCTAGAGATCAATTCCAGGCTCGGCATCGAAGGAAGCGAGTCTGTCGAAGTAAGCATGGACGGTACCGACACCGATGCCCATGTCGATACCGGTACCGAAGCCGATACCGGAAGATCGGTCTGCAGCAACTCTAGCGGTACCGAAGTAACCGAGAGCGCTAGACTGCTATCATCGGTGAGGAATGTTTCATCCATCACCATAGCCGATGCTGGGGTGTCGGTACCGCTCGAAGCGGCCACAACCACTGAGCATGGCGCAGGTATGTTCATCGAGGTAAGAACCCCCGGAACAACCTGAAACCCCGTTAATGCTTTGGAGCTCGAAGACTCACGCCGGGGCTTTATTGCCAATATGTCCTCGAGGGCAAGGCCAGAGCCATCTCGATACTGGGAAAGAGATCTACCACTCGAGGACTGGCTAGTCTTTACAGACTTTTGTTTGGTTACCTGATCCTGTGGAGATATTTTAGCTGGTGACATTGAGTGCGATGTGAACTGGGTATCGAGTTCTGCTCGATTCTGAAGACTTCTTCTGTTTGAGCTCCAGTAGGAAAGACACTCCAGTGGGCAATGGCCAGGACCCAAACATTTTAGACACCAAGTATGGATGTCTGAAAACATATCTGTACCGCCACACTTTGAGCATTCCTTAAGGGTAGTGGTTAGCTTTTCCATGATGGAAAGATAGAGGCCTAGTGGCCTAGAAAGCACAGTTACTTACCTGTAACAGGTGATCTCTGGGAACAGCAGGAATTAGTCCTCACATATGGGTACGTCGGAACCGACGGATCCTGCGCGGGAAAGCTCCCCAGCTTCCCAGAAAGGAAGCTTTTGGGGCCTCCCACAGCGCATGCGCGCTGCCTTCCCGCCTTCCTGACCAACTCTCTTCAGTTCGAGTTTAAAGCTGAGACAATAGAGAGAGGAAAGGAAAGAGAGAGAGAGAGAGAGATACAACTCCTAGGGGAGGTGGGTGGGTTGTGAGGACTAATTCCTGCTGTTCCCAGAGATCACCTGTTACAGGTAAGTAACTGTGCTATCTCCAGGAACAAGCAGGAATGAGTCCTCACATATGGGGACTCCCTAGCTAAGATGCCGGGGAGATCCCCCCCCAAGGGTTCCTCATCTTCCTATGGATCTCAGGCATCCATTCAGGGAAGGTGGGCAGGAGTTGTTTAAGAATGGAACAGGTGTCTGAGGACAGCCTGACCAAACAAGGCATCCCGGCGGGAGTCCTTGTCCAAGCAGTAATGGGCTGTGAAGGTATGAACCGAGGCCCAGGTGGCTGCTCGACAGATCTGATCAATGGATACAGAATGAAGATGAGCCATAGATGTGGCCATGGCTCTGACATTGTGAGCTGTGACATGGCCTTCCAGAGAAAGGTTCTTACTCTGGTAAGCAAAAGAAATACACTGAGCAATCCAATTGGACAGTGTTCTTTTTGAGACTGGAAGTCCTAAATGAGAAGGATCAAAAGCAACAAAATGTTGAGAAGACTTTCGATGTTGCTGTGTCCTGTGGAGGTAAAAGGCAAGAGCTCTTTTACAGTCTAGAGTATGAAGGTTCCTTTCTGCATTTGATGCATGAGGAGCTGGAAAAAAGACAGGTAAATATACCTCTTGATTAAGATGAAAAGGTGAGACCACTTTAGGCATAAAGTGGGGATTTGTCCTAAGGACTACCTTATCATGATGGAACCGTGTATAAGGTGGATTAGCCACTAAAGCCTGCAGTTCACTGATGCGGCGAGCAGAAGTGATTGCAATAAGGAAAATGACTTTCCAGGAAAGGAATTTTAAGGAGGTAGTGGCTAAGGGTTCAAAGGGTGGCTTCATAAGCTGACCAAGAACTACGTTTAAGTCCCATGCCACCGGAGGAGGCCGAATGGGAGGTTTAGTTAAAGTTAGACCTCTCATGAATCTTGCAATAAGAGGATGAGAGGAAACAGATTGTCCATTGATAGGCTGAAGAGATGCTGCAATAGCACTCAAATGGACCCTTACAGAATTGGTTTTAAGTCCTGCATTGGAAAGATGCAGGAGATATTCGAGTAAAGAATTCAAAGGTAGTGCTAGAGGGTTAAGACCTTTGTCAGCACACCAAATTGAAAATCTTTTCCATTTAAAAGCATAAGAACGCCTGGTGGAAGGTTTCCTCGATGCATGGAGGACATCCTTCACCTGTTGAGAAAGATTCAAGTCTTGAAGGTCTAGGCCTTCAGTAACCAAGCTCTGAGGTGAAGGGACTTGGGGTTTGGGTGCCACAAAGTCCCCTCCTCTTGAGACAGAAGGTCTGGAGCAGCTCCCAGATCCAGGGAGGGTGTCTGGGAGAGATGCAGAAGTAGAGGGTACCACACTTGGCGTGGCCAGCGTGGAGCTATGAGGATCATAGATCCTTGATCCCTCTGAAGTTTGAATAGAGTCTTGGGAATCAAGGGAATGGGTGGAAAGGCATATAGGAAGGCCTGACCCCAATGAAGGAGGAAGGCATCCTTGGCCTGAGCTCCCTGACGCGGAATCCTGGAACAGAACCGGGGAAGTTTGGCATTGTATGGACTTGCAAAGAGGTCTATGTCCGGGGTCCCCCATTCCTGAAAGATTCTGAGTACCTGATCCATGTGCAGGGACCATTCGTGTGGAAGCAGAACTCGACTGAGTCTGTTTGCCCAAGAGTTTTGGATTCCTGGGAGGTACACTGCCAGGAGATGGATCCGATGCTCTCTGGCGAAGGCCCACAGTTTTAGAGCTTCGTTGCAAAGCGACAGAGAGCCAGTCCCTCCTTGTTTGTTTATGTAGAACATGGCTACTTGATTGTCGGTATGAACAAGGACTGTCATGTTGATGAGGAGGGTATGAAAGACCTTGAGAGCAAGGAAAATTGCTCGCAGCTCCAAAAGGTTGATATGAAGGGTGGTCTCCTGTGGAGACCAAATGCCCTGAGTGGAGAGGTCTTGGAGATGAGCTCCCCAACCTGTTTGGGAGGCATCTGTAATGAGAGTTGCTTGGGGTAACAACGGTTGGAAGGGGGCCCCCAACAACAGATTTTGAGTGGATATCCACCATTGGAGAGACCAAAAAAGACGTTTTGAGGTTGCTATTTGGTCTGAGAGAGCTCCTGATGCTTGGGTCCACTGGGTGGACAAGGTCCATTGAGCTGCTCTCATATGTAGGCGAGCATAAGGCACCACATGAACTGTGGATGCCATGTGGCCTAGCAGTTGTAGCATCTCTCTGGCAGTCAAGTGGCTTCTGGACTGAATTTGAGAGGCCAAGTGCACTAGGCGGTGGCAACGGGCCTGAGGAAGATAGGCCCTTGCAGTGGTAGTATCTAGCCAGGCCCCTATGAATTCTAGGGACTGAGTAGGGGTGAGTTGAGACTTTGGCAGATTGATGACAAGTCCCAGATACTGCAGTATGCGTCTGGTGTGGTCCAGGGAAGTCTGAGCCTCGGACTGAGATGGAGCTCGGATGAGCCAGTCGTCCAGGTATGGGAAGACAAAGATCCCCAGAGTGCGTAGAAATGCAGCTACTATTGCCATGCATTTTGTAAATACCCTTGGAGCAGAGGCTAGACCGAAGGGGAGTACTCTGTATTGGAAATGTTTTCCCTGGAACAGAAACCGCAGGAATTTTCTGTGGGATGGATGGATGAGTATATGTGTGTACGCATCCTTGAGATCTAGAGAACAAAGCCAGTCCTGACTCTGTAGGTATGGAAGGAGAGTACCTAGAGAAAGCATTTTGAATTTCTCCTTGTATAGGAATTTGTTCAATTCTCTGAGATCCAGAATGGGTCTGTACCCCCCTGTTTTCTTGGGAATGAGAAAATAAGGGGAGTAGAAACCTGACCCTTGTTGAGGAAGAGGAACCTCTTCTATTGCCTTTTGGGTGAGAAGAGTGGTCACCTCCTGGCCCAACAGGTACAGGAGAGATGGGGGAGAATTGAATTGTCTCACCATGGTATGGGGAGGAAGGCTGGAGAAATGTAGTTTGTAGCCCTCTCTGATGATAGAGAGGGTCCACGGTTCTGATGTGATTTGTTCCCATCTGGGAGCAAAATGAGCTAACCTTCCTGGAATGGTGAGAGGTTCTGGTTGTTGCAGAGCCAGAAAGGTTAAGTTCTCTAGAATCAAGTCAAAAACCCTGAGGAGGTTGGGACTGCTGGATTGTAGCAGCCCCTGTAGACTTTGTTCTGGCCTGTTTAGTTTGCTGACGCTTAGGAGCAAAGCGAACTTGGGAAGATTGCTGGCCAGTATTTGTGGAAAATCTGGTCTTTTTATAGAAAGTTTTCTTAAAAGGTGTTTTCTTGGCAGGGGTAGAGGTAGACTTAGAAAGTCTATCTAAAGCAGCATTCTCTGCATCCATTTGAGTGGCTTTGATTTGCCACTCTTTGCCAAACAGATTTTCACCTGTACAGGGCAGAATGCCCAAGCCTTCTTATACCCAGGGTTCCAAATCAGAGGCCTGGAGCCAAGCCAGTCTGCGAGCAGCTATGGCAATGCCAGAGGCTCTGCTTGCCCCCTCAAAAGAGTCAAAGGCTGCTCTGTTGGAGAACTTTGAAACATCTTGAGTGTGCTTTAGCAAAAGAAGGAATTCCTCTTGCTTATCCTCTGGGATAAAGGGGAGAAACTGACGTATCTTTAATGCAATCTCTTTCAAAAACATGCCCATATAGAGGCTGTATGAATTGATTCTGGCAATAAGCATGCTAGCTTGGAAGATTTTTCTCCCAAAAGCATCCAGTCCTACATTCTCTTCCTGGAGGGGTAGAAGAGTGTCTTTTGGTACTCTTTATCTTTTTCATAGCAGACTTCACCACAATAGAGTGGTGAGGAAGCTGAGTCTTTTGAAAACCAGGAGAAGGAGGAACCCGATACATGGTGTCCAAACGTCGAGAATGTGGAGATAGGGTGAGAGGAGCCTCCCACAAATCCATCATGTGTTCTTGAAGAATTTCATGTATGGGTAAGGTGGCTGCCTCTTTGGGAACCTTAGAGTATCCTAAAATATCCAATTTTTTTGCTCTAGGTTCCTTTTCAGAGGATACAGATATGGAGAGTCCTTTAGCTACTTCAATGATGAAGTCTTGAAAGGACAAATCCTCTGGAGGAGACATTCTCCTTTTTGGAGAAAAGGGCTCCTCAGGAAGAGTAAAAGAGACGTCAGCAGAATCATCTGATGTATCAGAATCTTCAGAGGATTCAAAGTATCGTCTATTTGCTTCCAGAGATCGATACGCGTACCGATCGGTACCGACATCGGGCGTACCGGGAATCGGAGCGGTATCGAAGAAAGCTCAGGAACCGGAGACCGGAACCGGCATGCTACTGGAAGTAGATGCTCTGGGTACCGGTATCGGTTGCGGTACCGGAGTCGGAACCGATTGTCGCGGTACTGATGGCGGTGCAGCATTAATGAAAGTCAGTAAGGCCTGCTGCATGGATTGTACCGTAGTACCCATAGCCGCCACAACTGCCTGGAAGTCGATACCGGTGTTAGCCGGTACCCCAGAGCAGTCTAACAGGAGATCGGTCGAGGCCGTGCCATCGATGTCTACCTGTAACCCCATAGGAGGAGCTCTGGAAGCCGGAGCTTCCCGCCGGGGTTGTTTGGCTGGGGCAGGGTCCTCAGGGTCAATTGCAAGGGCCTCTCGCTGCTTAGAGGGAGATTTGCCTTTTGAGAACTTGCCCGAAGAATGTTTGGTTACCTGAGATCCATCAGGAGAAGAAGACCTGGAGGATGTTGATGCTGGAGTATCGGTAGAAAACAGCATATGAAACTTAGCTGCTCTGTTCTGTAAGCCCCTTTTGGACATCAGAGAGCAGGATGGACAATCCAGAATGGAATGGTCAGGCCCCAAACATTTAAGACACCACTCATGGGTGTCTGTAACTGAAATAGTACCGGTACACTTAGTGCATTTTTTAAAACCAGAAGCTGGTTTTTCCATGAGGGAGACCTGAGAAGGCCTAGAGGCCTCACAGAAAAAATACACCAAGTGAAGAGAAAGTAATTATATATATATATATTTTTTTTTTTAAAATAAACGAAAAAACGACCGGCAGTACCGGTCCGGAATCGGGGAAGGCAGACACGCGGTCAAAGAAACAAATTAAAATAACAATTTCTTCAGCGGTGACAGGAACACGACTTGCTGGCTCCGAGGAAAAAGATGAACTGAAGAGAGTTGGTCAGGAAGGCGGGAAGGCAGCGCGCATGCGCTGTGGGAGGCCCCAAAAGCTTCCTTTCTGGGAAGCTGGGGAGCTTTCCCGCGCAGGCTCCGTCGGCTCCGACGTACCCATATGTGAGGACTCATTCCTGCTTGTTCCTGGAGATAGTGTCAGACACTAAAAACAGGAAAATTTCTGAAGAAAAAGAAGAAATTCTTTAGAAAAAAGAAAAAAACAACACCAGCAGTACCGGTGGCGTCGAGGGAAGGCAGACGCGACCACAAAAAAGTAAGAATAAAAAGAAGAATTTTCTGCGGTGACAGGAATACGTCCTGCTGGCTCCGCGGAAAATGGAAAAACTGATGAGAGGGAAGTGAATGGACGGGAAGGCAGCGCGCATGCGTGTGGGATGCTCCCAAAAGCTTTCTTTTTGGATGCTGGGGAGCGTTCCCACGCAGGCTCCGTCGGTACCGACGTACCCATATGTGAAGACTCATTCCTGCTTGTTCCTGGAGATAGTTGATGTTCATCATAACTATATAAGTGGCCATGCATTTGGTAACACACCATATATAACAAAGTACCTTCCAATGTATACGCCAACTTTGACTGTTGTCTTCTGGTAGAATTGTTAACTAACTATGGATAGAGCACAAAGTAGTTAATATACAGGACAGTACAGTTTATGTGTATCAAGTGATTTTTTTTTAAATTTCCCCCTTGTTTGGCTCTCCTTCACTTTGGTATGTAAACTTTATGCCATCCTTATTGCTATCTAACCTCTTCTGCTTCTTGCTCACCATATCAGGGGATGAACCTGGAAGGAAGGGGACAGCAGGCATTAGGATATAGAGTTGGGCAAACATGCTGGGTCTCATGTCCTCTTTTCTTCCCCAATGACCTCTTTTCTTTCCCAATGAACTGTGTCCTCATTCTGGGGCCTGAATGTGGAGAGGGAAAGAGAGGACCCTGAAGATAGCAGCTGGGCGAAGAGGGCGGATATGACGGGGTGGGGATAGGTAGAAGAATGAGAAGGTGGCGATAGATTAGGGATATAAGAATGTGGCCTGAGAGTAGGAGATAAGTCCCGAAGGGAATAATAATAGACGAGAAGCTCAGGAACTCAGCAATCTGTTACAGTTATAGGTGGAAGCAACGAATATTTCGTAAGGGAAAGATCAAAATCGGATGTCCAATACTGTGGGGTTAGAGGGGGAGCCCTACGCTGACACTTTAGGAGTCTAGGAAGAGAGAGGAGGAGGAGTTAGGGATGGGTAGGGAGGGTAATAGGACCCAATGAGGGGGGGGGGGGTTGGGAGGGAAGCAACATAGGGTAAAAATATTGATCAGAAAGTGGTCTGATATGGGTGGGCGTGGAAGAACTCTGATGATAGAGACATCCAGAATAGAAAATGGAGAACTATGGCTTTAGGGACCCTAGGCTGGGAGGGTCCTTGGATGACAGGAATGACAAATTTGAAAACGGACTCCCACAAGATAGAGAATGCCGGTAAGGGTTTGTGTATCATCTCTTGGAATGTATGTGGACTTGGACATCCCATTAAAAGACGTAAAATTCTAAAAATGATTAGAGATAAAGGAGCAGATATAGCTCTTTTACAGGAGACCCAACTTACTGAAAATGAACATCAAAAGCTGAAAAGATGGTAGGTGGGGGAAATATACGGTGCTCTGTCCGGAGAAAAGAAGGCAGGAGTGGCCATCTTAATACATAAGCGTGTCGAGATGAAAGTGGAGGCGATATATGCTGACCCCCAAGGACACTATTTCTCCAAGGCAAATTGCAAGGGCAGCCAGTTACCCTGGGGAACATTTATGGTCCGAACAAATATAATGCTCATTTCTATCAACAACTGACACAACAACTATCGGGCGTAGATGCCTCTCGAATCATTCTGGGAGGCGATTTCAACTGTGCTCTCGATGAAGCCATGGATCGATTGGCTAGGAGAAGCTGAGGAGATCAAAGGAGTTCTCATACACTAAGGGGGATATATATGAAGGTTATGACCTTATAAATGTTTGGAGAATTATGCATCCTATGGAGTGAGAATATACTCATATATCCAGAGCCCACAGTACAGGGTCCCAGTTGGACTACTTCTCGGTGGCAACAGCATTAGTGGGAAGCGTTCATAAAACAGACGTTAATCAGTCTAGAACTGGAATGGGGAGAAGATTATACCGCGGGTCAATGGCGATTTCCTCTCCACTTAACAGAAGACAAAGAATTTCAGAAATTTCTGAGGACACAATGGGTGGAATATGAGGAACACAATGGAGCACACAAGGATGACCCAGCTCTTTCTTGGGAAACGGCTAAGGCGGTGCTGCGAGGCCATATCATAGCCTATTGTAAGGCCAAAAAGAGGACACAGACTCTTCATCTAGACCAGGGGTGGGCAATTCCGGTCCTGGAGGGCCGCAAACCAGTCAGATTTTCATGATGTCCCTAATGAATATTCATGGACCTATTTCCATATAATGGAAGGCAGTGGATGCAAATAGATCTCATGAATATTCATTAGGGACATCATGAAAACCTGACTGGTCTGCGGCCCTCCAGGACCGGAATTGCCCACCCCTGGTCTAGACCAACTGGAAAAAGACCTACAGAAGGCCCGGCGGAAATATGGGGTCCAACCAACGGAGGAACATAAAACCACCATGTTAGTCATCCAGGCGGAAATGAATGCTGAGTTACACCAGAGGGCATGCCAATCAATGTTTTACTATTACTATCGCCTACATCGCTATGGAAATAAAACAGAGAAACTCATGGCGACCCTAGTAAAATCGGATGGTGGGTCACGGGCAATTACAGCCCTCAAAAACACAAAAGGGCACATTCAAACTGCTCAGCAAGACCTGGAAGATATCTTAAGAGAATACTATACAGAACTATATAAAGCTGACCCCTGTGATAGAGAAGCAGCAATAGAATTTTAAGAGCCTCACATTTGCCATCCTTGGGAGCAGAGGAAGTGGCGACACTAAATAATCCGATAACAGCTCAAGAGGTTCAGAAATGCTTTCGGAAATTGCGGAAAGGGTGTGCCCCAGGCCCAGATGGTTACTGGGCAGAGTTCGTCCAAATAATGTCAGATAAGGTGGCAGTACCATTGGTGGAATACTTTGCGGATCTAGCTTAAAGAAGAGACTTCCCATATGAATTTAATCAAGCTCTTATAACGGTGATTCCCAAACTGGGGAAAGACCCCTTATTACTGGGCTCATACAGACCTATATCGTTACTTAACGTTGATATCAAAACCTTAGCCAAGATAATGGCAGAGCGTTTGGCCCCTCTACTTCCCAAACTAATAGGAGACTCGCAGGTGGGATTTGTCCATTACCGTGCGATAGCACACAATGTAAGGAAGATGCTAGCGGCTCAATATGAAATCATCAGGAGGCAGCATCCGGCCATCTTTATCAGTTTTGGTGCTGAAAAAGCCATTGACAGAGTTCATTGGGAGTATATGTACATGGTACTGGGGAAGTTTGGAATAGTTGGGGAATTTGTCAACATGGTCTGTCTTTTGTATACTAAACCTTGTGGAGCACTGCTGGTGAACGGGCATGCCACATGGACCTTCCCCCTTGAGAGAGGCACCCGGCAGGGATGCCCTCTCTCACCACTCCTCTTTGTACTACAACTAGAACCCCTCTTGGAATGAATCCGCACGCATCCCTCTCTGATGGGCATACAGTTGGGGAAGGAAGAACTTTGTGTGTCTATCTTTGCTGCTGATATGTTAGTCTGTTTGAGCAGGCTGGAAACATTGCTGGAAGAATTTCACTCATATGGAACCTTTGCAGGACTGTAATTAAATTTGGACAAGTCAGAGGCCCTATCAATTTTACATGAGGTACAACAAAAATGGCCAAGGCAGTTCCTGCTGAAATGGGTGGGGGGGGGGGGGGGCAATTCAAATATTTGGATGTATGGATTACAGTAGATCCAGACCAGCTGTATAAAAGTAATATCACAACACTACTTAAGGACTTGGAAATGAGACTTGGGCGATGGAAAGATTCGCCATTATCATTAAGCGGACGGATCGCTCTATACAAAATGACGATATTTCCTAGGTGGCTGTATGTGCTGCAAGTCCTGCCGATATTTTTGCGACATAAGGAGTGGAAAAAATTTAACCACGTACTGACCCTGTTCTTGTGGAAAGGCAGAAGAGCCCAGATATGCATAGAGGCACTGAAAAAGCCATGGGCACATGGGGGATTGGGCCTACCAGATATCATGAAGTATAACTTGGCATGTGTGTGCCAGCATTTGAAGGATTGTCTGTATGCTTTTGAGGACTACATCCCTCTGGAGGCCGAAAGGGCATTGGTGGCCCCACTTTCTCTCAAATACATATTGCATATGCTGCCTACTTGCGCATCGACTCCACGAAATGCTATAACATTGGTTTGTAGGGAATGGCATATGCAGTGTGTCAGACAGGAGTGCACGCCAGAGACTACGCCTTATCTCTTATGGTGGGGAAACCTCGCCTTCCAGCCGGGCCTGACTGGACAGGCATACTATCAGTGGCAAAAACATGGACTGGAGGGAGTGGAGCATGTGGTATCAGAAACAGGAGAGATAATGCCCTTCTCTACATTACAGGAATGTTTTGGTCTGTCTGCGAGGGACATATTCCAGTATCTACAAATCTGGAGTTATGTCGAGACACTACAAAGGGAGGCAATAAAACACAGCATTATATTTCAAGTAGAAAGAGTGATACAACAGCAAAGAAAATTCAACAAACTCAACTTGGAAAGTCTTGTAAGTAACATCACGACCCACACAGACCTGCAAATCCAAGACCTGGATGTTCTAACAAATAGCTGGAACACCGGGATTCAGGCTGCAGCGAACCCAACATGGAACTCCCCCTCGAATCCAACCAAATACCACTCTGAACCCTGGTACACGGAAACACTGACCAAAATGAAAAGGGATCTCAGAAAACTCAAAAGAAGATGGAGAAGCACTAAATCCATCGAACACAAAAAGGAATACCTCATTCTCCTCTCAAAATACAAAGAAGTCAACACCGCCAAAAGGACCCATCACACCAACCTCATGAACAAAGCTATCAATAAGCCTCGTGAACTTTTTGAACTAGTGAAATCACTAACCAGAACATCCCAGGCAGACCACTATGATGACGTAATAAAACCCCAAACCCTGGCTGACTACTACGCAAGCAAACTTACTGCAACCCTGACCCCTCTCTGTCTAAACACAACATGTCGGAAAGCCAATATACAACAGGACCAGGCATGGAGCGAATTCCACAACATTGATGATAGACAAACTATCAACATAATAACAAACATCAATACCACCACATCCCTGCTAGATCCCTGCCCAGCTGCATGGATCAAGGCGGCAAAAACAGATATTGTCCACCAAGTCGCGCATATAGTGAACCAATCACTAAAACAAGGAATCATGCCTGCGCAACTCAAGAAATCTATAATAAGACCAATTCTAAAAAACAACTCACTCAACAAAGAAGACCCAGCATCCTACCGCCCCATCTCCAGCATATCTTTCCTAGCAAAGATCATTGAGAAGGCAGTCCTTATGCAACTACAAGAACATCTAGATGACCATGAAATCCTGGATAAGCAACAATACGGTTTCAGACAACATCACGGGGTAGAAACGCTGTTAATAGCACTATTTAACAACCTCCTGAAAGGCCTTGAAGATAAGAAGAAAATGTTTATACTCATCTTCATTGACATCTCTGCCGCCTTTGATACAGTCCATCATGGAATCCTCATAAACAAGCTTGAATCGATAGGGATATTGGGATACCCGCTAAAATGGTTCTCCTCCTACATATCAAACAGAATGCCACAGGTTCAATTCAATGGCGAAAAGGCAGAAGCATTCTCTCAGACGCAAGGCATACCTCGGGGATCAGCTCTCTCGGCACTACTTTTCAACATTTATATGCAGCCCCTCTGTGATATTTTCCAACAGCATAATATCAAATACCACATCTATGCGGATGATATTATGATATACACGCAACTGGATACAGTCGACCCTAACTATACACTACTTGAAACATGCCTGAATGAAATGTTGCAATGGTTACAGCAAAACAACATGACAATCAAACATAAGAAAACTGAGGTGATGTTTATTTCCAGCAAACCAAACTTTGAACCTCCCGCGACAATTACACTCTGTAACAATACATACCACACAAAGAATGAGATCAAATACCTGGGAGTCACATTTGACAACAACCTAAAGATGGAAAAGCACCTACGCAAAACCACAAGGCCATTTTCCACAAACTTAGAGTTATACAACCTCTACGGAACATCCTCGAACCTCACGATTTTAGGTCTGTTGCGCAAGCACTTATTATTCCACACTTAGACTACTGCAACGCCATCCTCCAGGGTCTTCCAAAGAAAACACTAAACATCCTACAAATGGCCAAGAATGTGGCGGCGAGGATCATCATGCAAAAAAGCATTGCTGAACACATCACACCTGTATTGATCGAGCTGCATTGGCTCCCTATTACGGCCCGGATACAATATAAAACATTGATAACCACACACAAACTCATACATAACATAGCTTCATCCTTTCTCTCTACCCTTATCAGCACGCAACCACCCAACAGAGACAGAAGAACCGTCAACTCACACACCCTACATGTTCCACCTGACATCAGATCAGTCAAATCTAGCACTAGCCGCCGAGCATACTCTTACTCTGCCCCGACCCTCTGGAATCAACTGCCGCCTGAGCTCAGAGCAACCAAAGACCTTAATGCATTCAGGAAAAAGCTGAAAACTCATCTATTCCAGTGCTATTACAATTTGATGTAAATCCCAGGGGAATACAAGATGTCACAATTTGCAACAGGAATCCTGTTAGGAAAAATGTACATATGTAAATCTGTCTCCTCTCCTATGACCTTATTACTGTGTGCCGTGCTTTCCTTTCAAATCAATGTAATGTTACTATGAAATTTCTGTCTTGATTTGGCAATTTTCAATCTGTAATCAAACCGCTGCTGATCGCTGGAAGCTGCGGTATACAAATGTATTCTAAATAAATAAATAAATAAATAGAAGAAGTGCTAATGGCCGGGGGAGAGGGTCGAGCCCGTATAGCAGTTGCCTGTTCTGATTGGGATAGCGGGCCAGTGGGAAGCGGACTTAGATCAGACAAATCTGATTGATTTCTTTGACTGGGTGACCAGGGAGTTGGACCGAGGGAGAGCCCTTGATGTGGCGTATTTAGATTTCAGTAAAGCCTTTGACACCGTTCCTCACAGAAGCCTTATAAACAAACTGAGCACCCTAGGGATGGACCCTAAAGTTACTGCTTGGGTTAGAAATTGGTTGAGGGGGAGGCGACAAAGGGTAAGGCAAATGGAGCTCACTCTGAGGAGATGGAAATTACCAGTGGTGTGCCCCAGGGATCTGTCCTTGGTCCGATTCTTTTCAACAACTTTGTTAGTAATATAGCGGAAGGGCTGTGGGGTAAAGTTTGCCTTTTTGTGAATGATACCAAAATCTGCAATAGAGTAGACACCCAGGAAGGTGTAGATAGCATGAGGAGGGATCTAGCTAAGCTTGAAGAATGGTCTAGAATTTGGCAGCTGGGATTTAATGTTAAAAAATGCAAGGTCATGCATTTGGGCTGCAGCAATCCAAGAGAGCAATATAATATAGGGGGTGAAGCACTTTTGTCCTCTAAAGAAGAGCGGGACCTAGGAGTGGTCGTGCCAGATGATCTTAAAGTAGCTAAACAGGTAGAAAAGGCAACAGCAAAAGCTAGAAGGATGCTTGGGTGCATACAGAGAGGAATGGCTAGCAGAAAAAAGGAGGTGATAGTGCCTCTGTATAAGTCTTTGGTGCAACCTCATTTGGAGTATTGCGTGCAATTCTGGAGACCGCACCTTCAAAAGGATATAAACAAGATGGAATCAGTACAGAGGGTGGCTACCAAAATGGTTAGTGGTCTTCATTATAAAGCATATGAGGACAGACTTAAGGATCTTAATATGTACACCTTAGAGCAGGGGTGGGCAATTCCGGTCCTGGAGGGCCGCAGACCAGTCAGGTTTTCATGATGTCCCTAATGAATATTAATGGGACTCATTTCCATACAATGGAAGGCAGTAGATGCAAATAGATCTCATGAATATTCATTAGGGACATCATGAAAACCTGACTGGTCTGCGGCCCTTCAGGACCGGAATTGCCCACCCCTGCCTTAGAGGAAAGGCGGGATAGAGGTGATATGATTGAGACATTTAAAAACCTCCGTGGCATAAATGCACATTAGATAGACTTTGTTATGTATCAGACAATACCCCAGCTCAACCACCCTCCTCTCACGACATGATCATAGTATTGAAGTAAAGTCCTGATGTACACAATATTGTAAATAGCGCACTTTGTAAATAGCTCACCAAGAATCAACTACCATCTATACACACACGCACTCATTGCTCAATGCATACACACACTAGACACAATATTTTGTTGATTGTTTGCTGTGTAGACCGCCTTGATTGTAGGAAAAGGCGGTATAGAAATCCGTTTAAATAAATAAATAAATAAATAAATAAAACAAACAGTTGGTTTTACTCAACATATATCTTTATTTGCGATGTTTGATAGACCGTCCAGGCCAAGGCGTCAGGGCGGTGTACAAAACAAAAATAGTAAAGGCCACTGAAAAAATAAAGACAGAAAAAACGCCAATAATAATAGGACAGAGAGAGACAGTCAAAAAGATAGAAGACAGAAAAGATCTAGAGAGGGGGCGGGGCAGTGGGGGACGGAGAGAGGAAGCAGGAGGAATGGCAGATGTGAAGTGATTGAGAGGAGATTATGTGGGGTGGGGGGCACGGCTGGGGGACAAGGCGCCACCGGCAGGGGAAGGGAGATCAAAAGCTTGACAGAAGAGATGGGATTTGAGGAGGGCTTTAAAGCGGGAGTGGGATAGTTCAGTTCGGAGCAGGAGCGAATTCCATAAAGTGGGGCCTAGAAAGAAGAATGCGGAGTGACGAGTAAGTTCCAGATGGGCCTGAGAAGGGGAGGGGAGAAAGAGATGATTACCGAAAGCTGAACGAAGAAGGCGTGGAGATATATGCTACTATTACTAATGATCCTGAATTTTTAATTCAACTGCTTTCCTGTTTGCTGGAATATGAAACAACCTTAATAATTATTACAGCAAACGGGAATGATTTCAACATGGTTCTTTCTATTTTAAATAACAGGATTTTTATACTGCTTTATCATTTTGTCAAAGCGGTTTAAATTGTAACAAACTTGGTAATGTACATTAAAACAGGGACATTAATAACTTTGATTCTCCTGAGGCAATGGAGGGTTAAGTGACTTGCCTAAGGCCACAAGGAGTACTAGTGGGAATTGAACCCTGGTCTCTTGGTTCCCTAGCCAGTGCTCTAACCATAATTGCATAGAGAATCTCACTGAAAGAGTAGTTACTCACCTGTAACAGGTGTTCTCCAGGAGCAGGAGGGATCAGTCCTCACATATGGGTGTCATCGGCGCCGATGAAGCCCCAGCGGAGCATTTCCCCAGCTTTCCATGAAAGCCTTTGGGAATGCTGGCACGCATGCGCGGTTCCCTTCCCATCTAAAGGTGCCATCTTACCTCAGTCTCTTTTTTTTCCCGAGAAGCCCACCGGACGTGTGTCCTGTTCTCCCGGATAAAAGTGATTTTTTCTTCGGCGATTTTTCGAGCCCGCTTATTTCTTTTTCGGTTTTTGCCCTTCGTGGCTGGTGTTCGCGCCCCTTTTTTCATTTTTCCCTGGAAGGCCGGTCTTTTGACCTTGCAGGGGCTCTTTTTTCCCCGATGGCTTCCAGAGGTTTCAAAAAGTGTGATCGGTGTAAGAAACGTATGTCTCTCACCGACACACACGACTGCTGCCTTCGGTGCCTCGGCCCTGACCACGACCCCAAGTCGTGTGTGCCATGTGGGAAGATATCTTCCAAGGCACTCAAAAGTTGACAGCATCAGAAGGAAAGGGTTTTCTCGGACTCTGCCTCCGGCCGGGCCCGGACCAGGTCTGAGGCCTCGACATCTCGGGATTCTGATCCCGAGTGCCGTCGAAGCTCCTCGGACAGGGGGTCCCCCGACCGGGAACGCAAGAGGAAGAAGCGGCTCACGAGGGCGTCGTCGGAGGAGGTCCCTGGTCCCTCGAGAGCCAGGCCTAAGACCCCCGACCGCCGTCACGGGCCCGTGGACCAAGAGAAGCCTGCCAAAGTTCCTCGCGTGGAGCCGGAGTCTGCTGAACACGTAAGCCCCGTAGTCCTCGTGGACTCTCCTCCCAGAGAGCCGCCGCCGGGGCCCGAGTCGGTGGCTGCTGCGTCTTCCGAGCTGAGTCTCAGGATGACAGCCTTGGAGTGCAGATTGTCTGCCTTCATGGAACAGCAGCGGGCACTGATGGCCAGCCAGTCTGGTGCATCTGCCCCGACCACTTCGAAGTCAACCCCGGAGACTGAGCCGATACTCGAGACCCTCGTGGCTCGAAGTCGTCCTCGGTCGAGGTCTCCCTCGACCTCCCGTTTGGGACCGAGGGTGTCGACGCCGGTGCCCCCGGCGTCGGGGCGGGTGCCTCGGGGCCCCGCGGGGTCGGACCCTGACTCCTCCTCGGATGAGTCCGCCTTGGAGATGGAGGACAAGGAGTCTCCCGATACTTTTAAGACTCGGTGCGTCCCGTCGGACTCACCGCAGTCTGAGCCCCGGAGTAGATCCCCTCTGGAGGACACTAGGTTCTCGGAGTTCGTCCGGGATATGGCCACTGCCTTGGCTATCCCTGCCGATCCCGAGGAAGAGCCTCGAGCCGAGGAGCTCGATGCTCTACAGTACGACTCTCCTCCGAAGGAGGCCTTTACTGTCCCGGTTCCTCCGATGCTGGAACGGCTCCTCTTCCGGATGTGGGAGGCAACGGCCTCGGCACCGGTTCTGAGCAAGCGAGTCGATTCCATCTATCGACTCCGCAAAAGCCCTGGTTTCCAGAAAGCACAGCTACCACACCATTCCATGGTTGTGGAATCGGCCATGCATCGTCTGAAGAGCCAGAAGATGCACTCCACGGTGCCCCCCGGCAGGGAGGCCCGCAACCTCGATGGCGTCAGTAGAAAGTGCTTCCAGGGGTCTATGCTTGCTTGCCGTGTCCAGTCTTACCAGCTGTACATGGGCATGTACTTGCGAGACCTGGCCAAGGAATTGGCCGGATTCTCTGCTGGTCTCTCCAGGGAACCCTTGCAGAGATTTAAGACCTTGTCCTCGGGGATTCGGGAATGCTCAAAGTTCATTTCCCGCGCCGCCTACAATGGCTTCAAGGCTTTGGCCCGAGTTGCAGCTGCCGGCATCGCGGCTCGACGCCAGGCGTGGCTGCAGTCATCGGACCTCGAGCCATGGGTTCAGGACAAGTTGGTCGATGTCCCCTGCCAAGAACCTTTTTGGCAAACCCATGACCGAGAAGGCCGCTCAGCTCGAGACCGAGCACCTTACCCGGACAAGGCTGTCGAGGAAGACCTCTGCCCCTTCACATAAAAAGAAGGGCTCGGGTAAAAAGTCTTTTTACCCGAGGAAGGGCACTGCCTACAAACAGTATCCTCAGTATCAGGCTGCCCAAGCTGCCCCCAGGGTCAGCAAGCCAAGGGCCACGGTAATGGGCCCCGTAGGCAGAGGACCACCAAGCCTTCTGCCCCTGCTTCCACTCAGCAGGGTGGGGGTTTTTGACTCCTTGAGCATAGTCACTCCATCCCTGCTTTCCCAGCCCTGCACAGGCGGTTGCCTTGTACTCTTTGCCCAACAGTGGCCTCTCATTACCACCGACAGTTGGGTGCTGGACATAGTCCAAAAGGGCTATGCCCTGCATTTTCATCAACTGCCTCCTCCTTACTTCCCAGGGGAGCCCTTGAGGCCTCCCCTGCACACAAACCTTCTCCTTCGAGAGCTCCAAGGTCTGTTGGTGGACAGGGCGGTGGAGCCTGTGCCTCCCCACTTGCAAGGTCACGGATTCTACTCCAGGTATTTCCTGGTACCCAAAAGGACCGGTGGCCTTCGACCCATTCTGGACCTCAGGAACCTCAACAAGTTCCTAGAGAAAGAAAAGTTTAAGATGCTTACTCTTGGAACACTTCTGCCCTACCTCCAGCAGGGAGATTGGCTATGCTCCTTAGCTCTAAAGGATGCGTACACTCACATCCTCATTCATCCAGACCACAGAAAGTACCTCAGGTTCATTGTGGGAGGAAACCATTATCAGTACAGAGTACTACCTTTTGGCCTGACCTCCGCTCTCAGGGTCTTTACCAAGTGCCTGGCAGTGGTTGCGGCCTACCTGAGAAACCAAGGCATCTTTGTCTTTCCCTATCTGGACGACTGGCTCATCAGGGGTCAGACGTCCCTGGAGGCCAGACAAGCCACCCTCAGAACCATTGCTCTGCTTCAAAACGTGGGCTTTGTCAAAAACTTCACAAAGTCCACTTTGCTCCCCTTCCAGAACTTGGAGTTCATAGGGGCAAGGTTGGATTCTCAACTGGCAAAGGCATTCTTGCCAGAAGAAAGGGCTCACAGACTGATGGACGTGGCCAAACAGTTTCTAAACAGGTCCCTGGTCTCCGCCAGACTCTGCCTCATGCTTCTGGGCCACATGGCTTCGACAGTGCATGTGACTCCCAATGCCAGGCTCCATATGAGGCCTGCACAGTGGTGCCTTCGGACTCAGTGGTCTCAGGCCAGAGGCCGCCTACGAGACAGGATAAGGGTGTCCAGACCCCTTTTGGCCTCCCTCAGCTGGTGGCTACATCCACCCAATCTGCTGAAGGGGATGCCCTTCCAAATGCCAGAATACTCGGTGTTCCTCACCACCGACGCCTCTCTGCAGGGCTGGGGTGCTCATTGTCTGGACAAGTGCACTCAAGGCCTCTGGTCTCCCTGGGAGTCAGCCCAACAGATCAATCTCATAGAACTTCAAGCTATCCACTTAGCTCTCAAGGCTTTTTCTCCTGCCCTAGCTCACCGCTCAGTCTTGATTCAAACAGACAACCAGGTAGCCATGTTTTATGTGAACAAACAGGGCGGGACTGGGTCAAAGCTCCTTTGTCGGGAGACTCAAGACCTTTGTTCCTTTGCCCTAAAGCAGAACATGCTTCTCAAGGCGGTGTACCTTCCAGGCCAGGAGAACTGCCTGGCCGACCGGTTGAGCAGAATTCTGCAGCCCCACGAGTGGCAGCTGCATCCCTTGGTCGTTAAGAAGATCTACCTGAAATGGGGTCTCCCTTGGATAGATCTCTTTGCCAGTCCGCTGAACAAGCAACTGCCCAAGTTCTGCTCCAGGCAACCGCATCCTTTGAGGATAGCACCAGATGCTTTTCTGATGTCCTGGTCTCAGGGCCTCCTGTATGCGTTTCCTCCCACGCCATTGGTGGCCCGAACTCTTTTCAAGACTCTTCAGGACAAGGCTTCGGTCCTGCTGGTAGCTCCCAGGTGGCCGAGGCAGCCTTGGTTTCCACTTCTGCTTCAACTGGCAGTGGATTCCCCACTACCTCTGGGGTTGCAGCCCGACCTTCTCTCACAGGAGCAGGGTTCCCTTCTGCACCCCAATCTCAAAGCTCTCAATTTGATGGCCTGGAGGCTGCAAGGGTAGTTTTGGCTCCCTGGGGCCTGCCTCAGGAAGTTGAGGAGGTTGTCCTAGCCCAGCGATGGCGAACCTATGGCACGCGTGCCAGCTGTGGCACGCGAAGGCCTTGCAGCTGGCACGCGGGAAGGTCCGCAATCGAAAAAAAAAACAACAACCCTGTCTGTTGCCGCTGTCGGGGCCGCCGCGGCAGAATCGAGCGTGCCGCGGGGCCCCCCTGTACCCGGCAGATCCTGCCCTCCCCGTAGCAGCTCTCTCTTTGGAGCTACAGTCAGACGCGCCGGCTTGCAGAGCGCGAAGGGAAGAGTTTCCCTTTCGCGACTCTGTTAAGCCCGCGGGGGCTGATGGGAACTTCCCATCAGCCCCCGCGGGCTTAACAGAGCAGCGAGGGAACTCTTCCCTCGCGCTCTGCAAGCCGGCGCGTCTGACTGCAGCTCCAAAGAGAGAGCTGCTACGGGGAGGGCAGGCTCTGCCGGGTGGGTACAGGGGGGCCCCGCGGCACGCTCGATTCTGCCGCGGCGGCCCCGACAGCGGCAGCAGACAGGTTTTCTTTTTTTTTTTAATTTTCCCTGGGCTGGGCTGGGCTGGGGGGGTTAGGAGTGGGGGTGGGCTGGGCTGGGGGGGGGGTTAGGAGTGGTGATGGGCTGGTCTGGGCTGGGGGGATTAGGAGTGGTGATGGGCTGGGCTGGGCTGGGGGGGTTAGGAGTGGTGATGGGCTGGGCTGGGCTGGGGGGGGTTAGGAGTAGTGATGGGCTGGGCTGTGCTGGGCTGGGGGGTGTTAGGAGTGGTGATGGGCTGGGGTGGGGGGGTTAGGAGTGGTGATGGACACTGGGCTGGCTGGGGGGGTTAGGAGTGGTGATGGGCACTGGGCTGGCTGGGGGGGTTAGGAGTGGTGATGGGCGCTGGGCTGGGGGGGGTAGGAGTGGTGGTGGGCGCTGGGGGGGTTAGGAGTGGTGATAGGCGCTGGGGGGGCTTAAACTAAAAATTGAGTGATGGGGGATTAGGACTGGGAGTGGGCTGATGGGGAGGTTAGGACTGGAAATGGGCTGGTGGGATTAGGACTGGGAGTGGGCTATGGGGGGCTAGGACTGGTAATGGGTTGGGGGGTTGCTAGGACTGGAAATGGGCTGAGTGGAAGGGGGCTTGAACTGCAAATAGCTGTTGGGGATGGGGCTTGGAATGGAAATGGGCTGAGGGGAAGTGGGGGGCTTGAAGAAGGGAATGGATGCTGGGTGAGACTGGAACTAGAAGGGAGCTGATGTTGGGGGAGGATTAGAATGGGATGGGGCTGGGAGAGTAAAATGGAGAGGGGAAAAATATTTTGTGTAGGAGGGATGAAAAATCTACAATTGGCCAGGTATTGGGAGAGTAATTGGGGATTGAGGATGGAGGGGTAAAATTTGTGTGGATGAAATAGGAATGAGGAAAGAGCAAAAGGAGAAAGATTAGTATGTTAAAGCAGATGTAGAGAGAGAGAGAATGGAAAAAAAAACTAGAAGAGAGAAGAAAGGACAAATGGACAGCAGACGATGGAGAGTTAGCAGAAAACATGAAGAAACCAGAAGAAAATGGCTGGACCAATTGCAACTGAAAAAAAATGCACAAAAGGTAGAAAGATATCTCTTTATTTTGAATTTATTAACTGGAATATGTCAGCTCTGGGAAATGTGCATCATTAACATCTGCGCTTTGTTTGGTACAAGAGGAAATTCCTATTTGACGTTGCCACTTGTTCTCTTTCCCCAGTATTCACTGAAATGTATTGGTTTAATATTTGCAGTGTTGCCTTTTGATAGGTAGGGTATGGTGCTTTGTGAGTCCTGGTAATGCTGTCAGGATACGGCGGGTTTGCTATGGGTTCTAAATGGGCAGCGTTTGTAGTAGTTCCTAATGTGCCTGGCGGTTGGCACTGGATTATAGTAATGTAGAAATCTTTTAGTCTTTCTTTATCCATACACTCATTAAGAGACATGTTTACTAAAAGTTAGTGTATGGTAACATTATGCAAATATTTATGCAAATAAGACCACTTATGCAAATGACGTGCTGGCACTTTGAGGAAATTCTTTGGTTTTGTGCGGCAGTTTGGGCACTCGGGCTCAAAAAGGTTAGCCATCACTGTCCTAGCCTCTAGGAAACAGTCCACTAGGAAAACCTATGCCCTCAAATGGAAGAGGTTTTCTGTGTGGTGTCAGCTTCGTACAGAGGATCCTTTCTCCTGTACTGTGCCAGTAGTGCTTCAGTACTTACTGCACTTATCAAATCAGGGACTTAAGTCCAATTCTGTTTGGGTCCACCTCTCAGCTCTAGCAGCTCACCACTCACTGGTGGAGGGACATTCTCTGTCAGGTCACCCCTTGGTGTCCCGCTTTCTCAGGGGCTTGCTTTTGCTCAAGCCCCCCATCCATCCTCCTGCTCCTGAGTGGGAGCTGAATGTGGTCTTGCTGACTCGCCCACCCTTTGAACCGATGGCTACTTGCCCTCTACGCTTCCTTTCCTGGAAGACTCTCTTCCTGATAGCCCTCACCTCGGCTAGGCGAGTGAGTGAGCTTCAGGCCCTGGTCTGTGATAGACCTTACACCAGGATTTATAGCAACAGGGTAGTCCTTAGGACTCATCCAAAGTTCCTCCCTAAAGTTGTCTCCTCTTTCCACCTCAACCAGGAGGTAGTTCTTCCAACTTTCTTCCCTAGGCCTCATGCTAGCCAGGCTGAAGCAGTCCTGCATACCCTGGACTGTAGGAGGGCCTTATCCTTCTACCTTGACCGTACGCAGGGACATAGAAGGGCTACTCAGCTCTTCGTCTCCTTTGACCCCAATAAGTTGGGGTTGGCTGTGTCCAAGTGTACATTGTCCATCTGGGTGGCTGACTGTATCGCCTGGGCTTACAAGGCGGCTGACCTTCCTTTGCAGGGTAGGGTCACGGCCCATCGTGTCAGGACAATGGCTGCCTCAGTGGCTCATCTCCGCTCTGTGCCCTTGGTAGACATCTGCAGGGCTGCAACTTGGCCTTCAAGCCAGACTTTTGCGGCCCATTACTGTCTGGAAAGGGAGTCCCGTAGGGACAGTGCTTTTGGCCAAGCAGTACTCCGGAATCTCTTTGAGGTTTAGGCAACTCCTGCCCTCTGTTGGGCTACCGGTGGAGGTTGTGTCCTTGAAAAGCCTTTCTTTGATGCTGTGACTAGAGGGAGTTCTCTTGTTCAGCCTGGGTTCCTGGTAGCCCAGAGCTAGGGAGTCACCCATATGTGAGGACTGACTTCCTGCTTGGTCCTGGAGAAAGAGTAGTCACTCACCTGTAACAGGTGTTCTCCAGGAGCAGCAGGAATCAGTCCTCACAACCCTCCCTCCTCCCCTTGGAGCTGCAGTTGTACATAGTTTGTTTTACATTTTTGTGTGCTGTTCTTAGCTATGTCATTTGACTGAGGTAAAATGGCACCTTTAGGTGGGAAGGGAACCGCGCATGCGTGCCAGCATTCCCAAAGGCTTTCATGGAAAGCTGGGGAAATGCTCCGCTGGGGCTTCATCGGCGCCGATGACACCCATATGTGAGGACTGACTTCCTGCTTGGTCCTGGAGAAAAGTGGGTTTCCATAAGGCAGCAAGCGGTATTGCAAGCGGATATAGAGCAACATTATATTATTAATCCATGGTGCTTACTTCCCCTGTAAGGACTGGCGTACACCTTTTATTCTAACCCCTATATATGTTATTCCTGTATTGATCTTTTTAGTCTCCCAGATGTTGTATGACATAGCAGTAAGTGTTACTATTCACCTCATCGTTATTTCTGATCATGCTGCTATTTCTTTGGTACTGCTTTGGAGACAAGCAGAGCCTAAGAGGAGTCCTATATGGAGATTAAATACCCAACTCCAAATGGATCTGGTCTTCTCAATAAGATCCAAGAGGCTGCTAAGTATTATTTTCAGTCCAACTGAATGGAAGATCTCCCCTCTTCCCCGTTATCTATATGGGAAGTCTTTAAACTTAAAGCCTTTACTGTATATATGGTGAATTTATTAGCTTGTCCGGCCACAAGAATAGGGAAAGGCATGTCCAGTTAGAGGATCTAGAAATTGCTATTGCTTCTTTGGAGGCTGATTTTATCAAAAAGACTAAACTGTGTTGGTGAAGTTATGTAATTTAATCAATATAAATATAGCAAACTCTTGAGTGCTCGTGCCAGTGAAGAACTGTTTTCTGATTCTGTCAAGTATTGCTCTAACCTTTTCACTCGGATTCATTTTCTATGTCGCTCATGCCAGATTGGAATAAATTTTAACAAGAAACTGCCCAAATTACAACCAATATGAGATACACATTCTACAGTAACCAGTCATAGAAAAACAGAAACATGACGACAGAAAAAGACCACATGGCCTAACTAGTCTGTCCTTCCATAACAACAACTACAACAGTCCCCTTTTTTCCTTTAGAGATCTTGTGTTTGTCCCATGCTTTTTTAAATTCAGATACCATCCTCATCTCTACCACCTCCAATGGGAGACTATTCCACGGATCCACCAATCTTTCCGTAAAGAAACGTTTCTGCATATCACTCCTGAATCTATCTCCCTTCACCCTCATCCCATGTCCCCTAGTAGCAGAGCTTGCTTTCAATCGAAAGAGGCTCTCCCCCTGTGCATTTATGCCACGGAGGTATTTAAACGTCTCAGTCATATCACTTCTATCCTGCCTTTCCTCTAAGGTATACATATTAAGATCCTAAGTCTGTCCTCATATGCTTTATAATGAAGACCGCTAACCATTTTAGTAGCTACCCTCTGTACTGACTCCATCCTGTTTATATCCTTTTGAAGGTGCGGTCTCCAGAATTGCACACAATACTCCAAATGAGGTCACACTAAAGACTTATACAGAGGCACTATCACCTCCTTTTTTCTGCTAGCCATTCCTCTCTGTATGCACCCAAGCATCCTTCTAGCTTTTGCTGTTGCCTTTTCTAGCTGTTTAGCTACTTTAAGATCATCAGACACAACCACGCCTAGGTCCCACTCTTCTTTAGTGGACAAAGTACTTCACCCACTATACTATATTGCTCCTTTGGATTGCTGCAGCCAAAATGCATGACCTTGCATTTTTTAACATTAAATCCCAGCTGCCAAATTCTAGACCATTCTTCAAGCTTAGCTAGATCTCTCCTCATGTTATCTACATCTTCTTGGGTGTCTACTCTATTGCAGATTTTGGTATCATCCGCAAAGAGGCAAAACTTACCCGACAGCCCTTCCGCTATATTACTAGACCCTCAAAAGGTGGAGTCATACAGACCTATTTCCAGCATCCCGATGCTCGCAAAAATCATTGAAAAGATAGTCTACAAGCAGCTACAAGATCACATTGACACCAACGCCCCTCTAGACTCATCCCAACATGGATTCAGAGAGTCACATGGAGTGGAAACACTACTCACAACTCTTTTCGACACCATAATCTCAGGCATTGACAACTTACGTCAAGGTTTTGCACTCGTATTTTTAGATATAGCGGCAGCCTTTGACTCTGTCTGCCACGAAATTCTCCTGGGTCGACTAAGAGAGAAAGGCATTAGTGGAACAGCCCTCGACTGGTGTGTAAATCTTACCTGTCTGGAAGATGGCAATACGTCCGAGCAAACGGGACCACATCTGATCCATTCCTACAAAGTCAAGGAGTTCCTCAAGGATCTTCCCTATCTTCACTTATGTTTAACATCTATATCCAACCCATTTGTGACATCATTAGATCGTTCAATGTGAGTTGCATGATATACGCAGATGATGTCCTACTATACTTGCCAATATCCTTGGACTGCCCAGACCTCACCCCACTGACCAAGTGTTTCAACGCAATATCCGAATGGCTCCTCTCTCAAAATCTGCGCATCCAACATAAGAAAACGGAGGTCCTGTTCATCTCCAGAAATCCTGAGTTTACACCACCCAGCCACCTGGAAGTGGACAACGCCGAGTTGCAAGTAAAATCAGCTATACGGTATCTCGGAGTCACATTAGATCAGAACCTCAACATGAAGCAACACATAGCCCAAACTGTAAGAGCGGTCTACTTCAAGATTAGATCCCTCAGACACTTACGCCCCCTACTCGAACCAAGCGACTTCCGTACCATCTACCAAGCCCTCATCCTTCCTCATTTTGATTACTCAAACGCCATCCTACAAGGACTCCCTCAGACCACCTTACATCCCCTGCAACTTGCCATGAACAGTGCAGCGCGAATTCTCCTCGGAGCGCCAAGAAGAGAGCATATCACACCCCTCCTGAAGCAGCTACACTGGCTCCCCATTCAAGCCAGGATCAGCTTCAAGACCTTAGTGATGACATTCAAGGCCATCAAGGGGCTCTCATCCTCTTCACTATGTGACCTCATCCAACCACCCACACCCAACAGGCTAAGAAGAACCGCAGTAGCCAACATGCTAGTGATACCGAGAGACATGACAAAATGCTCCAGGGCAACATCGAACAGAGCCTTTAGACTATGCGCCCCAAGTCTCTGGAACTCCCTACCACCACACATCAGAGCAACCTCCAATTTGAGCCAGTTCAGGAAGGCCTTAAAACACTTTCTCTTTATCAAACACCTCACTGACTGCCCCGAACCTGAACCCCAGCCACCAATTATGATCAGTACCCAATAACTCCATCTGACATGTATATAGTTACCTATTCAACGCCACGCATATGTATATAGTTTTCCCGGTTATCCAAGTTACTTGTTCCTGTTCAATGTAATGACCTGACTTTTGTTTATTGTCGGATACTGTTTGTTTTATGTAAACCGCGCTGATCGCAAATAGTGCGGTATATAAGAAATGAAAATAAATAAAAAATAAATAAATAAAAATTACTAACAAAAATGTTAAAAAGAATCAGACCAAGGACAGATCCCTTGGGCACACCATTGGTAACTTCCTTCTCCTCAGAGTGAGCTCCATTTACCTGTAGCCTTTGTTGCCTCGACCTCAACCAATTTCTAACCCAAGCAGTAATTTTAGGGTCCATCCTTAGGGTGTTCAGGTTGTATATAAGGCATCTGTGAGGAATGGTGTCAAAGGCTTTACTGAAATCTAAATACACATCAAGGGCTCTCCCTTGGTCCAACTCCCTGGTCACCCTGTCAAATCAATCAGATTTGTCTCCAATGAGGCATTGAAAAAGTCAGTCAGTGGAGCTGCTAGAACGTCCCCAAGTTCCCTCAGTATTCTAGGGTGCATCCCATCCGGTCCCATCGCCTTGTCTACTCTAAGCTCAGCTAGTTTCTAACGAACACAGTCTTCTGAAAATTGTTCAAGATGCCCCTCGCTTCTGTTCCTGTTCGGTTTGTGGGTGTTTTCTGAGGTCCTGTTCCTGGTTCTTCATCTGTGAACTCAGAAGAGAAATATTTGTTAAGCAAGTCCGCTTTATCCTCATCAGCTTCTACGTATTCCTCCCCTTCACCCTTGAATCTGACAATACCATTTTTACCCTTCCTCTTCTCACTAACATATCTGAAAAATGTCTTATCCCCCCATTTTATTGCATTGGCTATTTCCTCCTCTTTTTGAATCTTTGCTTTCCTGACTATTTTGCTAGCTTCTCTAAGTTTTTCCAAATATAGATGCCTGTCTTCCTGTCTCTGTGATCTCTTGTATTTCATGAAGGCCTCCCTCATATTCTTCACCTTTTCAGCTACTTCTTTCGAAAACCATAGCGGTCTCCTTTTCCTTTACTTACCTTTTTTTTTTAAAAATTATATCTTTATTCGCATTTTCCAAATACAATCACAAAACATTTTACAGGAAAAAAAAGGAAAACAACTACAGTCCACGTCTAGGGGAGCAAAAGCAAGGATCAGAGGTGATGCAGTATTACAATCCAAACTCTAATTAATACTAATATTGCTAACATGCAAAAACTAAAAAGAAAATATATCATACCAATATTACCTATTGTACCTGTGGAACCAAATTTTAAAGAAAAGTTTCCAAGGAATCTACCTCAGTAAAAACATACTTAGTACTCCCGATAGTGACCAGGCACTTGCAGGGAAACTTCAGGAAAAACGTTGCACCAGAGGCAAGGACTCGTGACTTTAAAGCCAAAAAGGCCCTACGTCTAGTTTGGGTTTGCCTGGACACATCGGGGAACAAATTAACTTTTCCGCCACAAAAAACAGCATTCTTATTACGAAAATAAAGTCGCATAACTGCATTCTTATCGGCTTCAAATGAAAAGGATACCAAAAGAGTACATCTCGTAGGAATCATATCCTGAGATGATTCTATAAAATTAGACACATCCAGAGAATCTAGTGCTAATGATGGAGGGGCAGCCTGTGGCGAACCAGAGGCTGTCGAAACCATCTGAGGCAAATAATACATCTTAATAACAGAGGGTTTAGTACTAGCTTGATATCCTAAAACGTCTATCAAATACTTATCAAATAAAATCTGCGGGGATAACAAACGGGTATAAGGAAAATTCAAACATCTAATATTCACTGCCCACAGACTATTCTCAAGCATTTCCTGTTGAGTATGCAATATAAGGCTATCTTTAATAAAAGACACATTTGTAGACTGTAGCAAAGTGTGCTGAGAGAGTAGTTACTCACCTGTAACAGGTGTTCTCCAGGAGCAGCAGGAATCAGTCCTCACATATGGGTGACGTCGGCGCTGACGGAGCCCTCGTGCGGAGCATTTCCCCAGCTTTCAAAGAAAGCCTTTGGGAATTGCAGCGCGCATGCGCGGTCCCCTTCCCGCCCAAGGGTGCCATCTTGCTCAGTCTGATGACATAGCTAAAAGACAGCAAAAAATTAGCAAAAATAAATCATATGACTGCAACTCCAAGGGGAGGAGGGAGGGTTGTGAGGACCGATTCCTGCTGCTCCTGGAGAACACCTGTTACAGGTGAGTAACTACTCTTTCTCCAGGACCAAGCAGGAAGTCAGTCCTCACATATGGGACTCCCTAGCTTAAGGCTACCGGAGACCTCAAGCGGAAAATGAGCTCCCTCTAGCTCGTCAGCACAGAAGGAAGGAATCTTCTCTGAGAACGCCCCCGACCGGTAGCCCAACACCAGGGCCGGAGGGTAGGAGTTGCCTAAACCCCAAAGAGATTATGGAGTACTGCCTGTCCGAAAGCACTGTCCCTGCGGGACTCCCTCTCAAGGCAGTAATGGGCCGCAAATGTCTGGCTTGAAGACCAAGTAGCGGCCCGGCAGATGTCTGCCAGCGGAACAGAGCGGAGATGAGCCACTGACGCAGCCTTCGCCCTGACACGATGAGCCGTGACTCGACCCTCCAACGAGAGGCCAGCTGCCCCATAAGCCCAGGCGATACAGTCAGCGACCCATATGGACAATGTACGCTTGGAGATAGGGAGCCCCAACTTATTGGGGTCAAAAGAAATGAAAAGCTGAACAGCCTTCCGATGCTCCCGCGTACGGTCAAGGTAGAAGGATAACGCCCTCCTACAGTCCAGGGTATGCAAGACCATCTCAGCCCGGCTGGCATGCGGCCTGGGAAAGAAGGTCGGAAGAACCACCTCCTGATTGAGGTGAAAAGGTGAGACAACTTTAGGAAGAAACTTAGGGTGAGTCCGTAAGACAACCCTATTCCTGTAGAACCTAGTGTAAGGAGGATCAGACACTAGTGCCTGTAGTTCACTCACTCGCCTAGCAGAGGTGAGAGCTACCAGAAATAAAGTTTTCCAGGAGAGAAAACGGAGAGGGCAGGTAGCCATAGGTTCAAAAGGCAGACAAGTAAGCCGCTGCAAGACCACATTCAGATCCCACTCAGGGGCCGGTGGACGCAAAGGAGGCTTAAGCAGAAGGAGGCCTCTGAGGAAACGAGCCACCAAAGGGTGGTTGGAAAGAGGCCTGCCATCCACCGGCAAGTGGTGTGCTGAGAGAGCACTAAGGTGAACTCTGACAGAATTAGACTTAAGGCCCAGATTGGAGAGGTAGAGCAAATATTGCAATACTACCGCTACCAAGCACGAGAAGGGATTCTCGCTGTGCTGAGCACACCATGCGGAGAATCTACGCCACTTAAGAGCGTAGGATTTCCTGGTGGATTGACGCCGAGAGGCCAAGACTACATCTTCCACCTCTCGAGGCAGTAGTAGGGGAGCTAGGACTACCCATTCAGCAGCCAAGCCATCAGATGAAGGGACTGGAGGTTGGGGTGCAAGAGAGTCCCCTGATCCTGAGACAGGAGATCGTGTTGAAACCCCAGAGGAATAGGTGTGTCCACCGCCAGCTGTAGCAGAAGCGGGAACCACGGTTGCCTCGGCCACCTGGGGGCTATGAGAATCAATGAAGCCCCATCCCTGAGGACTTTGAACAGCGTTCTGGACACTAGTGGTGTGGGAGGAAACGCATACAGTAGGCCTGTGGACCACGAGATCAGAAACGCATCCGCTGCTACTCTGAGAGGATGCGGTTGTCTGGAGCAAAATTCTCAGGAGTTGCCGGTTCAGAGGACTGGCGAAAAGATCCATGGTGGGGAGTCTCCACTTGAGAAAGACCTGCTGAACCACCAATGGGTTCAATCTCCATTCGTGTGGTTGCAGGATCCTGCTCAGTCTGTCTGCCAGGCAATTTTCCTGACCTGGGAGGTAGACAGCCTTGAGAAGGATTCCGTGATGGACAGCCCAAGAGCACAGTCGTTGTGCCTCCTGACAAAGAAGGAAGGAGCCTGTGCCTCCTTGTTTGTTCACATAGAACATGGCAACTTGATTGTCCGTCTGGACCAGTACAGACTGGTGAGAGGCGAGGTGGGAGAAGGCTCTCAGAGCTAGGCGTATCGCTCGTAGCTCAAGGAAGTTTATTTGTTGAGTAGCCTCCCAAGGGGTCCAGAGACCCTGAGTACATGTCCCTTGGCAATGTGCTCCCCAACCGAGAAGAGAAGCATCTGTTGTCAGCACCTGAGAATGCCGAGGGGATTGAAAAACCACTCTGAGCACCAGATTCAGAAGATGAAGCCACCATTGCAGAGAGGAGACCAGGAGGTCGGATATCTTTACTGAGTCCGCTAGGCTCCTTGTGGCTTGATGACACTGAGTGCGAAGGCTCCACTGAGCAGGCCGCATGTGCAGCCGGGCATTGGGGGTGACATGAACCGTGGAAGCCATATGGCCGAGTAGTCTCAGGAATTGCCTGGCAGAGACCAGGGAATTGCTGCGAAACTGGCTGGCCAAATCCATTAGCCTGTGGGCCCTGTCCAGAGGCAGAAAAGCCTTTGCTTGAAGAGTGTCTAGCCTTGCCCCTATGAACTCTAAGTTCTGGGACGGGAGCAAAGTGGACTTTGCGAAGTTTATGACAAACCCCAAGTGCTGAAGCAGAGCCACAGTGCGAAGGGTGGCCTGGTTGGCCTCTTGGGAAGATTGGCCCCTTATGAGCCAGTTGTCCAGGTACGGAAACACAAAAAGACCCTGAAGCCTCAGGTAGGCCGCCACCACTGCCAGGCACTTGGTGAACACCCTGGGAGCGGAGGACAGGCCAAAGGGTAGTACTCTGTACTGATAGTGGTTTCCTCCCACAACAAACCTGAGATATTGTCTGTGGTCTGGATGAATAAGGATGTGAGTATATGCATCCTTTAGATCTAAGGAGCATAGCCAGTCTCCCTGCTGGAGGTAGGGCAGCAGGATTCCAAGGGTAAGCATCTTGAACTTTTCCTTATCCAGGAACTTGTTGAGGTTTCGCAAGTCTAGGATGGGTCTGAGGCCTCCTGTTCTTTTTGGTACCAGAAAGTACCTGGAATAAAAGCTGTGACCTCTCAGGTGGTGGGGCACCGGTTCCACAGCCTGGTCCTTTAGCAGACTTGCTAACTCCTGAAGGAGTAGGTCCCTGTGCAGAGGGGGTCTTGGAGGCTCCCCTGGAAAGTAGGAGGGAGGTACCTGGTGAAAATGGAGACGATAGCCCTTTTGGACTATGTGAAGAACCCAGGTATCTGATGTGACGGCTGACCACCTGTGGGCAAAGTGGGCCAGCCGGCCTCCTGTGCTGAGAGAAGCCAGCTGAGGAGAAGAGGCTATGCTGTTTGAGTCAAAAACCCCCACCCTGCTGAGCAGGGGCCGGTGTTGGTGGCTTGGGGGCCTTCTGCCTATGGGGCCCTTGACCCTGCCCCTTGGCCTGCTGACCATGTTGGGGAGCTGCAGAGGCCTGATAATGAGGGTATTGTTTATAGGCAGATGACTTCCTCGGGTAAAAGGACTTTTTCCCCGAGCCCTTCTTTTTCTGAGAAGGGGCAGAGGTTTTCCTGGAAAGCCTAGTCCTGGTCAGAGTCTCGGTCTCGAGTTCTGCAGCCTTTTCAGCCATGGGCTTGCCAAAGAGGTTTTCACCTCGGCAGGGGACATCGACCAACTTGTCCTGGACCCATGGCTCGAGGTCGGATGACTGTAGCCAAGCCTGTCGGCGGGCACCGATGCCGGCCCCGGCTACTCGGGCCGAAGCCTCGAAGCCATCGTAGGCTGCTCGAGAGATAAACTTCGAGCACTCTCGAATACCGGTGGACAAGGCCTGGAACCTCTGCAAAGGTTCCTCGGAGAGACCAGCAGAGAACCCGGCAATTTCCTTTGCCAGGTCTCGGAGGTACATGCCCATGTAGAGCTGGTAAGTCTGGACACGGCAAGCAAGCATAGAGCCCTGGAAGCACTTCTTACCGAGGGCGTCCAGGTTCCGGGCCTCCCGGCCGGGAGGCACCGAGGAGTGCATCTTCTGACTTTTCAGTCGATGCATGGCCAATTCCACAGCCATGGAGTGGTGCGGTAACTGTGCCTTCTGGAACCCGGGGCTCTTGCGGACTCGATAGATGGAATCGACCCGCTTGCTTAACACCGGCGTCGAGGCCGGCGTCTCCCACATGCGGAAGAGCAGCCGCTCCAGCATCGGAGGAACTGGAACAGTAAAGGCCTCCTTCGTGGGAGAGTCATACTGGAGGGCCTCGAGCTCCTTGGCTTGAGGCTCCTCCTCAGGTTCCGTGGGGAAGGCCAAGGCCTTGGCCATATCCCGCACGAAGTCCGAGAACCGGGTATCCTCCGGTGGGGACCGTCTCCGAGGTTCGGACTCGGGCGAGTTCGATGGGACACACCGAGTCCGATGAGTGTCGGGTGACTCTTCGTCCTCCGTCTCCTAGCCCGACTCCTCGGAGGAGGAATCGAGCGGCTCCGGTCGGGCGGGCACCGATGCCCTCTGCCCCGACGCCGAAGGTATCGGCATCGACAACCTCGGCCCCGAACGGGAGGTCGAGGGAGACCGTGGCTGAGGATCGACTCGAGCCCGCATGGACTCGAGGATTGGCTCGGCCTCCGGGGTCGACTTGGACGTCGAGGTCCCGGTGGTCGGGGCAGATGCACCGGTGAGACTGGCGATCAATGCCCGCTGCTGTTCCATGAAGGCAGCGAAGCTGCTCTCCAAGGCCGTCAACCTGAGTCCGAGCTCAGGAGACCCAGCAGCCCCCGACTCGGGCCCCGACGGCGTCGGCTCCTTCGGAGGAGAGTCAACGAGGACAACAGCACTTACGTGTCCAGGAGACTCCATCTCGACACGAGGATGCTTGGCAGGCCTCTCCAACTCCGAAGACCCGGGACGGCTATCGGGGCTATGCGTGTGACCTGGCCCTCGAGGAACCAGGAGCGTCCACCCACGCCGCCCTCGCGGGTTTCTTCTTCCTTCGATATTCCCGCGAAGGAGACCCCCGCTCAGAGGAACCCCGATGCTGCTCGGGGCCGGAGTCCCGAGACGTCGAGGCCTCTGACGAGGTCCGGGCCCGGCCGGACGCGGAGTCAGAAAAAATCCTATCCTTCTGGTGCTGCCGACTCCTCAACGCCTTCGAGGACATTTTGCCACAGGGACCACAGATCATTGGGTCATGATCGGGTCCGAGGCAACGGAGGCAGCAGTCATGTGTGTCGGTAAGAGACATAAGTTTCTTACACCGATCACATTTCTTAAACCCGCTGGTAGCCATCGGGGGAAAAAGGGCCCCTGCTAGGTCAAAAGACCGGGCTGCCAGGGAAAAAATAAAAAAGGCACGAACGCCAGTCACAAAGGACAAAAACCGAAAAAGAGAGAAAAGGACTCGATACCGGCGTATCGGTCCGAGCGGGAAAAGGATCCGGCGTCGAACCGGAGAAAAAAGAGAAAAACAGGGAAAATCAACTTTTTCCTTGGGGAAAAACGAACTACGTCCGTTGGGTTCCGTGGAAAAAAGAAGACTGAGCAAGATGGCACCCTTGGGCGGGAAGGGGACCGCGCATGCGTGCTGCAATTCCCAAAGGCTTTCTTTGAAAGCTGGGGAAATGCTCCGCACGAGGGCTCCGTCGGCACCGACGTCACCCATATGTAAGGACTGACTTCCTGCTTGGTCCTGGAGAACATCTAATTTCTGACACTTATTATCTAAAGCAGCAATCTGAAGATCATGCTGGGCCAACTTAGCGACAGAATCTTGAGAGAAATCACAGAATTGAGTTACAAGAAGTGGCCTAGTGGTTGTGCAAGGTATTTCAGGCCAGAAGGTCGGGGGTTCAAATCCCACTAGAGGACAGCAACCTTGGGCCAGAAGGACTGGGGTTTCTAGTCCCACAGGTGCTCCTTGTGGTCTTGGGCAAGCCACTTAACCCTCCATAGCCCATGTTCCCTGTAAAATAGTTATCTCCCAGTTATAATGCCCTTTTCAATGTAATTTCAGTTTGTTCAATGTAAACCACACTGATGCAGAATAGCGCAGTATATAAGAGAATGTAAATAAATAAATAAAATAAATAAGACAAAGAAAGTTCGATATGTGAAAGAACACGCCAAACATCAGCCAAAGAAATACTCTGGGTGTCCACAGGTAGGTCTGAAGAGCCGTCGTGTTGAGCCCTACCGAGGACCTCCGGAATCCGAAGGACTTGAGGCAGAGGAACTGACACAATGTCCAACAGAGAACTGGAGGAAACCCCTGGAGATGCTACATCCAAACGCCGGGGCTGCTCCTCCACCATGGGTGAAGAAGTCACTAGGCGGCTATTCTCCTTGTTAGCAAGTGGGGCAGAGTTAAAAACCCCCAATGAAAACGAGGGGCTATCCAAAGATGATGGAGATTTAGAAACGGCAGTGGGAAGCTTTTCATTGCCAGAACCAGCAACCACGTGCTTATCCATAGGACCAAAGATTTTAACAGCTTTAACAGGATTGATAGTACTCACATTCAGCTTCTTCTTACGTTTGCCCATATCAAGTCTCCAACCTCGTTGCTCCTCGTGCACCGAAGGGGCGCAAAAGGGGCTTAACAAGCCCCTTTAAACACGCCCCTTCAAAGCGCGACTGCGACCACGCAACCGCAGTGTAGGCCGCAATTTTAACGTCCCGGAGATGACGTTGGGACCAAGCGCAGCGTCCCACCGATGCTCCGGAAGTACAGACTGGCCAAAACAAACAGGGAGAACGCAGTACACGCTCAGGCAGCAGCTCAGCTCCTCATTCTCACTCCCGACGTGCACAGCAAGCCCACTTCCTTTTAAGGTCCCGGAGATGACGTCGGGAGCAAGCGCAGCATTCCACCGATGCTCTGGAAGTCCAGACTGGCCAAAACAAACAGGGAGAACGCAGTACACGCTCGGGCAGCAGCTCAGCTTCTCACTCTTACTCCCCTTTATTTACCTTTTTAACAAAAAGGTTGGTTGCCCTTAAAATATAGCCTTTCAGTTTGCCCACAGTTTTTCTACATCCCCCAGCTGTTCCCATCCCGCTAACGACTCCCTGAGGTATTGGCAAATCTTGGCAAAGTTAAGTTTTCCTAAAGTCTAAGACCCTTGCTTTTGAATGGATTCTAACAGCCCTAGTCCTAATACTGAACCACACCATCTGGTGATCACTGGATGCAAAATGATCTCCCATTATAACATCAGAAACAATTCCACCATTGGTAAACACCAAGTCCAGTATGGCCCCTTCACGTGTGGGGTCTGTTACCAATTGCCTGACTAGTTCTACCTGTGGAGAATCCATGATGTCCTTACTTCTAGATGATTATGCAGCAGGAATGTGCTAATCAACTTCTGGCATATTGAAATCCCCTATCAGTAGCTCTTCTCCTTTCCTAGCAATACTGCATATGTCTAAAATTAACTCTCTGTCCACCTCTTCCTTTTGTGAGGGAGGTCTGTATATCACGTCAATGCAAATAGATTTCTCTTTCCCTCTTTCTAGTTTAACCCACAGTGCTTCCTTTCTCCCTTTTAAGCTATGTAATTCCAAAGCTTTAACATTATTTTTTCCATATACTGCCACTCCTTCTCCCCTTCTTGCTACTCTGTCCTTTCTGAATAAAGTATAACCTGGTATAGTTACATCCCAGTCATGGTTTTCTGTGAACCATGTTTCTGTAACTGCCACTAAATCCAAGTCAGCCATTCCCACCAAAGCTTCAACATCAGGGGTCTTATTTCCACACTACTTTCCATATGTTACCCCTTTTATTTATTTATTTATTTATTACAAGTTCTTATATACCGCACTATTCGGCATCAGCGCGGTTTACATTATAACATAAAGACCATAACAACAAGCTGTTTGGTTTACATCGAACAGGAGTACAAACTTGGAGAACCGGGGTAAACTATATACATGAGATAATTACATAGAACAGAATAGAGTCTTAATAATATAAAGAACGGCATGGTGTGTTCATGAGTGGGTCACTTCCTCTGGTTCAATTGCTGGTAGGGTAGTATTGAAGGAAGAGGTGGTATTTGAGTGCCTTCCTGAACTGGAGTAGGTCAGTAATGGCCCTTATGTCAGAGGGTAGAGCGTTCCAGCATTTGGGTACATAGAAACTGAAGGCTCTGTTTGAGGTTGTCATGTTGCACTTTGTCGACGCCTTCGAGGTTGTCAGTAGGTTTACGGCTGTTGCTCTTCTGGATCTGTTGGGGGGTACAGTGTGAATCAGATCTGTGAGTGAGGAGGATGAGATACCCTTGATTGCCTTGAATGATAGGACTAGGGTTTTAAAGATGATCCTCCCATGGATGGGGAGCCAGTGAAGCTGTTTAAGAATGGGAGTTACGTGGTCGCTTCTGGAAGCTCCGTAGAGGACTCTTGCTGCGGCATTCATGGCCATCTGTAATGGGCTAAGAGTGGATTGAGGGAGACCTTGTAATATGGCATTTGCAAAGTCGAAGTGTGGCAGGATTAGCGCTTGGTATATGGTTCGGAAGTCGTCCGGGTCCAACAGGGAGCGCATATGCCTAAGCGAGCGTATTTTGAAGTATACAGCTTTGACTATGTTATTTATGTGATGTTTCATATCCAGACGTTGGTCCAATGTAACTCCAAGGTATCTTATTGTTTCTTTAGCTTGTAGGTCAGCTTCCTTGACACTGACGTGGGCTGGAGGGGTGAAGTTGGGGTCTTTGGAGATGAAGAGCACCTCTGTTTTTTTATGTTGAATGCGAAGGTTTTGTGATTGGAGCCACTCTGAGACCGAATTGAGGCAGTCTACCAACGGTGCCAGGTCTAATTGAGTTGTAGAGAAAGGCATATATAAGAGAATGTCATCTGCGTATATCAAGCAGCTGACTTTGAAAGATCTTATGATGTCGCAGATGGGCTGCATGTATATATTAAATAGTAGGGAAGACAATGAGGAACCTTGAGGCACACCTTGCTTTTGATGGAAGCGTTTTGACTCTTCAGTACCGGACTTCACATATTGCCATCTTCCATCCAGATAAGAGTTACACCATTCTAATGCACTGTTGCAGATACCTTTCTCTTTCAGTCGTCCGAGGAGAATTTCGTGGCTTACCGAGTCGAACGCCGCAGCGATGTCTAAGAAGACGAGTACAAATCCTTGTCGGATGCTGTTAATGCCTGTGATAATGTCGTTGAATAGGTTAGTGAGTAGGGTCTCGACCCCATGATATTCTCTGAACCCATGTTGGCAGTGATCTAGGGGAGCTGTGGTGTCTATATGATCTTGGATTTGCCGTTGTGCCTCATTTCCATAAAGGTATTTAATGTTTCACTTACCTGGGGGCTTTCTACACCCATCCCCAACGAATCTAGTTTAAAGCCCTCTTCAGTAGATTAGCCAGTCTACTACTGAAGATGTGTCGACCTTTCTTGGACAGATGGACGCCAACTCTGCTCTGCCAGAAACTAGTATGTTGGAGAAAGGACGATAAGGAAATCCACAGTACCTCCCCCTTTTAACTTTCAAAAGGGAGACTATGATAAAATGAGGAAAATAGTTAAGAAAAAAAACCTAAAAGGAGCAGTTGCAAAGATCAAAGATCTACATCAAGCATGGGTGGTGTTTAAAAATACTATCTTGGAAGCCCAGACCAGCTGGATTCCACGCTTTAAGAAAAGTGGAAGGAAGTCTAAAAAACTGCCAGCATGGTTTAAAGGTGAGGTCAGAGAGGCTGTTGAAGCCAAAAAAAAGCATCTTTCAGGAAATGGTTAAAGGAGCCAAATGACGAAAACTGGAAACAACATAAGTACTGGCAAGTTAGATGCAATGCATTGATAAGGCATGCAAAGAGAATTTGAGAAGAAGCTTGCTGTGGAAGCAAAAACGCAAGAGTCAGTTGGACCATTAGTTGATAGAGGGGTAAAAGGATGCACTAATAGGGGACAAAGCCACAGCGGAGAGACTGAATGAATTCTTTGCTTTGGTATTTACTGAAGAAGATGTAGGGATGTTACCCATGACTGAAATGGTATTTAAAGGTGATGCCGCAGAAGAATTGAAAGAAATATCAATACGCCAGGAAGATGTATTACAATATTTGATAAACTTAAGAGTAGCAAATCACCTGGACCAGATGGTATACATACAAGGGTGTTGAAAGACTGAATTATGAGACTGCAGACCTACTATTAGTAATCTGTGAACCAGCATTAAAATCATCTGTAATACCTGAAGACTGGAGGATGGCCAAAGTAATGCCAATTTTTAAAAAGGGTTCCAGGGGTGATCCGGGAAACTACAGACCGGTGCGCCTGACATCAATACCGGGAAAAATGGTAGAAACCATTATAAAGAACAAAATTACTGAACATGTAGATAGTCATGGCTTAATGGGAGGTGGCCAACTTGGCTTTAACCAAGGAAGGTCTTGTCTTACTAATCTGTTATTTTTTTTAAGGTGTGAATAAACAGGTAAGATAAAGGTGAGTTGGTTGATATAGTGTATCTGGATTTTCAGAATGCCTTTGACATGGTCTCTCATGAGAGACTCTTGGAGAAATTAAAAAGTCAGGAGATAGGAGGCAGTGTACTATTTTGGATCAGGAACTGTTTAAAAGATAGAAAGCAGAGGTAAGGCTAAATGGCCAATTTGTGGCGCCCTACTTGTTGATGGCGATGTTGCATCTGAAAAGTCACGAATCACCTCCGCAGCTTCGACAAAACTTATTGGTGGTCCCAATGTGAGGAGTGTGGCGATATCTGTGTGCCCAGTGGCACACGCTGCCTGAGGTCTCGAGCTTTCTTCTGATCAGGGGCAACCCGAGGTTTCTCCCAGGCATGGATACCTATATTTTTCAAGAATGGGGAGACAAGGGGATAGACAGTATAGACTATGTGGTCAACATAGAAGGTAGATGAAGTTGTTCCCTGCATTGTGCCAGGAAGTTGAGCTGTGGAGGATCCAAAATTTCGCATTATTAACAGTTGCGACACTATGTGCAATCTCTCCTAACAGCAGGTTTGACAGCAGAGTGGTCTGGGCAAATTCTCTTATTCTTTGACATGGGTGATTGAAAACGAATGTCCTTGTCCCAGTTGTGTCAGAAGTTGGGGAAAGAGTAGTTACTCACCTGTAATAGGTGTTCTCCAGGAGCAGCAGGAATCAGTCCTCACATATGGGTGACTTTGGCGCCGACAGAGCCCCCGTGCGGAGCATTTCCCCAGCTTTCAAGGAAAGCCTTTGGGAATGCAGCATGCCTGCGCAGTCCCCTTCCCGCCCAAGGGTGCCATCTTACTCAGTCTGATGACATAGCTAAAAGACAGCAAAAATAAAAAATAAAGTATATGACTGCAACTCCAGGGGAGGAGGGAGGGTCGTGAGGACTGATTCCTGCTGCTCCTGGAGAACACCTATTACAGGTGAGGAACTACTCTTTCTCCAGGACCAAGCAGGAAGTCAGTCCTCACATATGGGACTCCCCAGCTCTAGGCTACCGGGAACCCAAGCTGAAAAAATGGTTCCCTCTGCAGAGCCTCAGCATCCGTGATAATAGAATATCCTCTGAGAACACCCCCGTACGGTAGCCCAACACAAGGGCCAGAGGGTAGGAGTTGCTTAAACCTCAAAGAGATTACGGAGTACCGCCTGTCCGAAAGCACTGTCCCTTCGGGACTCCCTCTCGAGGCAGTAGTGGGCCGCAAAAGTCTGGCTTGAAGACCAAGTAGCGGCCCAGCAGATGTCTGCCAACGGAACAGAGCGGAGATGAGCTACTGACGGTGCTTTAGCCCTGACACGGTGGGCCGAGACTCGACCCTGCAAGGGGAGATCGGCTGCCCTGTACGCCCAGGCGATACAATCTGCTACCCAAGTGGACAATGTACGCTTGGAGACAGGTAACCCCAACTTATTAGGGTCAAAGGATACGAAGAGCTGAGTAGCTCTTCGATGCCCCTTCCTACGCTCTATGTAAAAGGACAACGCCCTCTTGCAATCCAGAGTATGCAAGACTGTCTCAGCCCAGCTGGTATGCGGCCTGGGAAAGAATGTCGGAAGAACCACCTCCTGGTTGAGGTGGAAAGAGGAGACAACTTTTGGAAAGAACTTCGGATGAGTTCTAAGGACCACCCTGTTCCTATAGAACCGTCTGTACGGTCTATCAGAAACCAGAGCTTGTAGTTCACTCACACGTCTGACCGAGGTAAGAGCTACCAGGAAGAGCGCCTTCCAAGAAAGGAAGCGTAAATGGCAAGTAGCCATCGGCTCAAACGGTGGGCGAGTAAGTTGCTGCAAGACCACGTTCAAATCCCACTCAGTGGCCGGTGGACGAACCGGAGGCTTGAGAAGAAGCAGACCTCTGAGGAAGCGGGACACCAAGGGGTGAACTGACAGAGACTGTCCCTCCACCGGTGAGTGGTGTGCTGATAGAGCACTGAGGTGGACCCGAACAGAGTTAGACTTAAGGCCTAGGTCTGACAGGTGAAGTAGATACGGCAGTACTACTGGCACAAGGCAGGAGAAAGGCTCTTCATTGCGCTGAGCACACCACATAGTGAACCTACGCCACTTGAGGGAATAGGACTTCCTGGTGGATTGCCTCCTAGAGGTCAAAACCACCTCTTCAACCTCCTTAGGTAGAAGCAAGGGAGCCAGTACTATCCTTTCAGCAGTCAGGCCATCAGATTGAGGGACCTGAGATTGGGGTGCAGAAGGGAACCCTGATCTTGAGACAGGAGATCGGGTTGCAACCCCAGAGGGAATGGAATTTCCACTGCCAACTGCAGAAGTAGTGGAAACCACAGTTGCCTCGGCCATCTGGGAGCTACCAGAATGACCGAGGCCTTGTCTCATAAAATCTTCGGGCCACCAGGGGCGTGGGAGGAAACGCATACAGGAGGCCCGTCGACCAAGAGATCAGAAAAGCATCTGCTGCCACTCTCAGAGGATGTGGCTGTCTGGAGCAAAACCTGGGCAGCTGACGGTTCAGTGGACTGGCAAAGAGATCGATGGACTGAACTCCCCATCGTAGAAAGAGCTGCTGAACCATCAGTGAATTCAACTGCCATTCGTGAGGCTGGAGAATTCTGCTTAGTTTGTCTGCCAAGAAGTTCTCTTGGCCAGGTAGATAAACTGCTCTGAGAAACATGCCTTGTGTGACTGCAAAGGAGCAAAGGGCCTGCGCCTCCTGACACAGGAGTCTGGACCCTGTGCCCTCTTGCTTGTTCACATAGAACATTGCTACCTGATTGTCTGTCTGAACTAAGACAGACTGGTGAGAGAGAGCATGAGAAAAAGTCTGTAGAGCCAAGCGGATTGCTCGCAGCTCCAAGAGATTGATTTGGTGTGTGGCCTCCCAAGGAGACCAGAGGCCTTGAGTGCATGTGCCCTGACAATGTGCACTCCAGCCCTTTAAAGAAGCATCTGTCGTCAGCACCCTTGTGTGTGCTGGGGCCTGAAAGGGTTTGGGAGATGTAGCCACCACTGCAAGGAGTCCAAGAGTGGTTTGGACACCCTTACTCTGTCTCGGAGGTCGCCTGTGGCCTGCGCCCACTGAGTTCTGAGGCACCACTGAGCCACCCACATGTGGCCCAGGAGCCGCAGGAAGTGTTTGGCGGGGACCTGAGAATTGCTTAGGAACTGATTGGCCAAGTCCATCAGTCTGTGGGCCCTGCCCTCGTGCAAGTAAGCCCTTGCCTGCAGGGTGTCTTATCTTGCCCCTATAAACTCTAGGTTCTGTGAAGGGAGCAAAGTGTACTTTGTGTAGTTTATGACAAAGCCCAGATGCTGAAGAGAGACAGTGCGAAGAGTGGCTTGTCTGGCCTCCTGGAGATACTGACCCCTGATGAGCCAGTCGTCCAGGTATGGGAAGACCAAAAACTCCCTGATTTCTGAGATAGGCCGCCACCACAGCCAGGCATTTGGTGAAAACCCTGGGGGCGGAGGTTAGGCCAAAGGGAAGTACTCTGTACTGAAAATGGTTTCCTCCCACCACAAATCTGAGGTATTGCCTGTGGTCTGGATGAATGAGGATGTGCATGAGGATGAGCATCCTTTAGGTCTAAAGAGCATAGTCAATCTCCCTGCTGGAGGTAGGGCAGCAGTATCCCAAGGGTAAGCATCTTGAACTTTTCCCTCTCCAGAAACTTGTTTAAGGTTTCGCAAGTCTAGGATAGACCAGAGGCCTCCTGTCCTTTTTGGTACCACAAAGTACCTGGAGTAAAAGCCTTGCCCTTTCAGGTGGTGAGGCACCGGTTCCACCGCCTGTTCCTTTAGAAGACTTGCCAACTCCTGAAGGAGGAGGTTTCTGTGCAGAGAGAGTCTTGGAGGCTCCCCTGGGAAGTAGGAGGGGGGTATCTGCTGGAAGTGGAGCATGTAGCCTTGTTGGACTATGCTGAGGACCCAGGTATCCCCTGTGATGGCTGGCCACCTGTAGGCATACAGAGTCAGCCAACCTCCTGTGCTGAGTGGAGCCAGCTGTGGAGAAGAGGCTATGCTGTGGGAGTCAAAACCCCGCTCCCTGCTGTGCAGGAGCTGGAGCTGGCGGCTTGGGGGTCTTCTGCCTATGGGGCCCATGCCCCTTGGCCTGCTGGCCCTGTTGGGGAGCTGAAGAGGCCTGAGAGTGAGGGTAGGATTTGTAGGCAGCACCCTTCCTCGGGAAAAAGGACTTTTTCCCCGAGCCCTTTTTTTCTGAGAAGGAGCAGAGGTTTTCCAGGACAGCCTTGTCCGGGTGAGAGTCTCAGTCTCGATTTCTGCAGCCTTTTCAGCCATGGGTTTACCAAAAAGGTTTTCACCTCGGCAGGGGACATCGACCAACTTGTCCTGCACCCATGGCTCCAGGTCCGATGACTGTAGCCAGGCCTGACGGCGTGCACCGATGCCGGCCGCGGCTACACGGGCCGAAGCCTCGAAGCCATCATAGGCTGCTCGAGAGATAAACTTCGAGCACTCTCGGATCCCTGTTGACAAAGCCTTGAACCTCTGCAAAGGTTCCTCGGAGAGGCCAGCTGAGAACCCGGCAATCTCCTTTGCCAGGTCTCTTAAGTAAATGCCCATGTACAGCTGGTAGGTCTGGACACGGCAAGAAAGCATAGAGCCCTGGAAGCACTTTCTACCGAGGGCATCCAGGTTCCGGGCCTCCCGGCCGGGGGGCACCAAAAAGTGCATCTTCTGACTCTTCAGACAGTGCATGGCCGATTCCACAACCATGGAGTGGTGCGGTAGCTGCGCCTTTTGGAACCCAGGGCTTTTATTGACTCAATAAATAGAATCGACCAGTTTGCTAAGAACCGGCGCCGAGGCCGGTGCCTCCCACATACGGAAGAGCAGCTGTTCCAGCATCGGAGGAACCGGTACAGTAAAGGCTTCCTTCGGAGGAAAGTCATACTGGAGGGCATCGAGCTCCTTGGCTCGAGGCTCCTCCTCGGCATCCGCAGGGAAAGCCAGGGCCTTGGCCATGTCCCTCACGAAGTCCGAGAACCGGGTATCCTCCGGGGGGGGGGGGGGGGACCTTCTCCGAGGCTCGGACTCCAGTGAGTCCGAAGGGATGCACCGGGTCTGGAAGGTGTCCGGGGACTCCTCGTCCTCCATCTCCCACTCCGACTCCTCCGAGGAGTCGTCGAGCGGCTCTGGCCGTGTGGGCCTCGGTGCCACCCGCCCCGACGCCGAGGGTATCGGCGTCAACGACCTTGGCCCTGCACGCGAGGTCGAGGAGGACTGTGACCGAGGATCGACTCGAGACTTCATCGACTCGAGGATCGACTCGATCTTCGGGGTCGACTTAGATGTCGAGGTCCCGGTGGTCGGGGCAGATGCACCGGTCAGACCGGCGATCAGCACCCGCTGCTGTTCCATGAAGGCAGCCAAGCTGCTCTCCAAGGCCGTCAACCTGAGTCCAAGCTCAGGAGACTCAGCAGCCCCCAACTCGGGCCCCGAAGGCGTTGGGCCCGACGTTGGCTCCCTTGGAAGAGTCCATGAGGACAACTGCACTTACGTGACTCGGGAACTCCGGCTCCAAACGAGGTAGCTTGGAGGGCCTCTCCAACTCCGAGAGCCCGGGGCAGCGGTCAGGGCTACGCGACCTGGCCCTCGAGGACCCAGGAGCCTCCACCGACGCCACCCTCACAAGCTTCTTCTTCCTTCAGTGCTCCCGCGAGGGAGACTCCCTTTTAGAGGACCCCCGGCGCTCGGGGTCAGACTCCCGAGATGTCGAGGCCTCTGACGAAGTCTAGGCCTGGCCGGACGCGGAATCAGAATATTCTCTCATACTGATGCTGACGGCTCCAAAGCGCCTTCAATGACATTTTGCTGCACGGGCCAAAGAACAGCAGGTCATGGTCGGGCCCGAGGCATTGGAGGCAGCAGTCATGTGTGTCGGTGAGAGACATAAGTTTCTTGCACCGATCACACATTTTGAACCCGCTGGCAGCCATCGGGGGAAAAAGGGCCCCTGCAAGGTCAAACGACTGGGCTGCCAGTGAAAACACAAAAAGAGCGCGAACGCTAGTCACGAAGGACAAAAACCGAAAATCACAAGTCTGGACTCGATACTAGTGTACTGAGCCCAGGCGGGAAGGGGAACCGGCGTTGAACCAGGCAAAATAACGCGAAAATTGCCGAAAAAAACCCAACTTTTCCTGGGTGACACGACCTCACGTCCGTCAGGCTCCGCAGAAAAAGAAAGACTGAGTAAGATGGCACCCTTGGGCGGGAAGGGGAATGCGCAGGCGCTCTGCATTCCCAAAGGCTTTCCTTGAAAGCTGGGGAAATGCTCCGCATGGGGGCTCTGTCAGCGCTGACATCACCCATATGTGAGGACTGACTTCCTGCTTGGTCCTGGAGAAGTGGCGGCTGCCGAGTAACTTTGATGATATCGAGCACAGATGGATAGGGGAACTGGATGTATCTATAGCAGAGGATGCAGCGCAAACAGCATTAATACGTATACCAACGCTGGTGCGCTAGGTGCGACTTCAAGAACTCCAACTTAGGGCAATATGTAGAGTGCAATTTTTCCCAGGAGGGTCCTTTGGAGCGGCACGACAGATACCGGTGATTGCCCATGGTGTGGGGCCCCATGGCCGATTTAGGCCATATATGGTGGACATGTGAACGGATACAGAGATATTGGCAACAGATTCAGAAGTATATGAGAATACCGATAGGTCAATCAGTGACGTAGACAAGAACGCGTGTGGTGCTGGATTACCTCCTCTCCACCAGTCAAAAAGGATGCCGAGAGTGGTTGTTAGTGCATAAAGCTTGTATAATGGAGAAACAGCCCCTAATCTGACACTGGGGAGAGAATGCGGCCCCGTCCTTTTGGGAATGGTGTCAATAGTTCCCACCAATTGATGTTTCTGGGGAGGATGGCATCCAGAGGGCACTCTGGGAGACGGGAGAGCTTTTTGGTACTTTGGGAGGAAATATACATATATTGACGCCACTGGCATGGAATGAGCTCCTGACGCTTTAAGGGGACCAGACTAGTGAGCATTGGGAAGGGAAGCCATGGGAAGTTGACCTCTGTAGCATGGAGGGAGAGAGATGAAACTGCGCAGTGAACCCAAAAGTGAACTTGAAATTGTGTTGGACCCTGTTTTGAGGTTGGGGGGTGTGGTGGGAAGGAGGAGGGGAGGGGGGAAGAGACAGGGTTTGGATTATTAAAGCACTACTACCTGTATAATTGAACAGTGCGATAGGACCTCGGGGTATGATGTCAGAGCACCCACCCACCTCGAGGCTGGTTTGTTTGTTGTCTCCTCAGGCGTATGATGTACTTTGGGGGGAAGGGGCACAAAGGGAGGAGGTATAGGGATGAAAAGTAAAATAGAAATTGTTGTATTGTATGCCATATTAAGAGTGTTTCACTTCATGTTCTATTCTCGGGCCACATTGTAAGGCAACCCAGATTCATCTGTCTAATTTAATAAACAGTTTGAATATAAAGTCAAGGCACAATAAATAAAACTAAAAAGACTAAAAAAGATAACACATATATGAAAAGAACTTCAAAAAAGATGTATACAAGACATTGAGATTTGTAAAACATGAAACAATGCAAGGTAAAAACAAAAAATCTAAAAGATCAAAACCACAGTATATAAACAGCACTCATAAATGGAACTAAAGTTAACTCACTTAAATAGTGCAGAAAACTCGTCAATCCTTAATCATCCAGCATAGGATGTCCATATGAAGGATCCAAAATATGTCACTACAGAGGACAGCGGTGTAAAATATGTTAAAAAGTGTCCTGTATCTCAAAATATGTCACAAAAAGCAACAAACCATGTAAATATTTATGAGGCATGCGTGGATACTGTCTTCCAGTTAGTGGGGGGATACTGTTCTAAATTAAAATATTGCAAAACAGAGGCAAGATGGGGAAGGGCGAGCTAGTAGACCTTGGCTTAATAAAAACCCTTTATGCAGTAAACATCGTTCTAAATTCATCCTTTCAAAAGGGACGGTCAGCAAACGCAAGAGGTATCGGGTAAGCCAGACGTAAAAGAAAGCAAACAGGAGACCAAAGTAAAAGGTACCGAAAATAAAAATAAGGACAAATCATATTGTAGCAGGGAGCAAAAGGGGCATGTACATAATTAAATGCACATGATGGCATTGATATCAGCTACATAGAAAGGATCGGAGTGGTGCCCCGCAAACATCAACTATTGTGGTAATTAGAGAGAGGAGGGGGGAATTGCTACAAATAAAAACAAAATCTAATACCTTCTCTCTGTAAAGGCAAGCAGCTGATCAGGAAACCTCTCTGAAAGTGCAAGCTATATGCTGGTCAGCTTGAGTGAAAGCCAACCAATAGATGTGGCGGCCATATTTAACTAAGAAAGTTGTGCGAAAAAGGCGGACAGTTGCCATGGTAACCCGTGAGTAACTGGTCCAGACAACACTTCCCTAATGGATAAATAGATTTCTATCAAAAAGTGTTTAGAGCATGAACATAGCAGTATAAAAACATATATTTTTTCAAATATTTAAAAGAATGGGAAACCACCAAAAGGGGGGGGGGGACAAACAACAGTGGATAAAATGAATAAAAGCCACAACAGTATTGTCATATCAAAAGAGAATCAAAGAGGAAAGCCAATAGTTTCGTGGCCATGGAAAGCATAGTTACTCACCTGTAGCAGGTGCTCTCGGTGAACAGCAGGAATAAGCCCTCACGTATGGATGACATCACTGATGGAGCCCCAGACAGGAACGCTCCCCAGCTTCCAAAGGAAGCCTTTGGGAGGCAAACCGTGCATGCCTGCCTGCCTTCCAGTCTGCAGAGGCACCATTTTCTCCAATCTAATAATCAAGCAGGAGCTAAAAAGCCAACTCACTGGGGAGGTGGGAGGGTTATGAGGACTTATTCCTGCTGTTCATGGAGAAAGCGTGGTTACTCACCTGTAACAGGTGTTCTCCAGGGACAGCAGGAATCAGTCCTCACGTATGGGTGACATCGGTGCTGACGGAGCTCGCATGAATACACTCCCCAGCTTTCAAAGAAAGCTTTTGGGATATACCCCGTGCATGTGTGGTCACCTTCCAGCTCAAAGCTGCCATCTTGCCTCAGTATAATACCATAGCACAAGGCGGCAAAAAGTGAAACAAAAAGAAGAAAACAACTCCAAGAGGAGGAGGGAGGGGAGGGAGGGTTGTGAGGACTGATTCCTGCTGTCCCCGGAGAACACCTGTTACAGGTGAGTAACTACACTTTCTCCAGGAACAAGCAGGAAGTCAGTCCTCACATATGGGACTCCCAAGCTACAGGCTACCAAAAAAACCCCTGTAAAAGTCACATGTGACCCAAAAAGCGGACTGTAAAGGGCAGCGGGGGGGGGGGGGGGGGCACTGGTTGGCTGGTAGTCTGATACTGCAGCATCCGCAATGAAGATTCAATCCCACCCTCGGTAGGCGGGACAGAAAGGGCTGGAGGGAAGAAGCTGCATTATTCCCCGAAGAGGTGGCGGAGAACAGCCTGGCCGAAGGCACTATCCCTCTGGGGGGTGTCCTCCAGACAGTAGTGCACCATGAAAGTGTGTACAGAGGACCAGGTGGCTGCCTGGCAGATGTCCAATAAGGGCACCAACCACAGGTTAGCTACGGAGGCTGCCATGGCCTGCACGTTATGCACTGTCACATGTAGCTCCAGGGAAAGTCCCGCCTGCTGGTAGGCGAACATGATGCAGTCGCCACCCATTGTGAGAGAGTACACTTGGACACCATCGCCCCCAAGTTGCTGGGATCAAACAACACAGAGTTGCATCAATTGGCGGCGGGGCTGCGTCCTCTGTATGTAGAAGGCCAGGGCCTGCTTGGAGTCCAGAGTGTGCAATAAGGCCTCCCCCTTGAGGCGTGAGGCTGGAGAAAGAAGGTGGGCAGCACCACCTCCTGGTTCAGATGAAACGCTGAGACCACTTTGGGAAAGAACTTCGGGTGCATCCACAGGACCATCCTGTTGCTATAGAACCTGGTGTAGATCTCATGGGCTATGAGCGCCTGCAATTTGCTTACTCGCCTGGCGGAGGTGAGCGTCACTAGGAAGACGACCTTCCAGGAGAGGTACTTGAAAGGGAAGGTTGCTAGGGGCTCAAAGGTGGCCAGCATGAGCTTCCTGAGGACCACATTGTGGTCCCACACCACCGGCCCACCAAGGGGTGGACGGATACTGTTTGACCTTCCACTGCATGGTGATGCGCAGTCTAATCAAATTGGATTTCAAGCCCGCACCTGACAGGTGCAGCAGGTAATGCAGCACCTCCGCAATAACACAACAGAAGGGATCAATGTCCCACTGCGTGCACCAAAGGGAGAATCTGTGCCATTTAAAGGCATAAGCCCATCGCGTAGAGTCCTTACGTGAGGCCAGCAGGACATCCTTCACTGTCTGCAGAAGGTGGTGGCATGTGATTGCAACCCTTTCAGCAGTCAGGCCGTCAGGGCCAATGACTGGAGGCTGGGGTGATGCAGCGTGCCCCCTTTCCTGCAACAGCAGTTCTGGGGCACACCCCAGTGGCCAGGGTTCCCCTGCGACAACTGCAGGAGCAGGGGGAACCAGGGATGTTGCGGCCAGTGGGGTGCAATGAAGAGAACAGATTCCGCCTGAATCTTCAAGAGGGCCTGTGGTATCAGGGGCATCAGCGGGAAAGCATACAAGAAGCCCCCAAACCACGGAAGCAGGAAGGCATCCCTTTGCCTACCGACCCTGGCCTAGAGCAGAACTTCGAGAGCTGTGCGTTCTCCAGGCTGGCAAGGAGATTGATCTCCAGGGTGTCCCACTGCTGGAAGATCTTTGCCAGAACTGATGGATTCAACCGCCACTCATGCAGTTGGAGAATGCAGCGCAGGTGGGTCGGCCAGTATATTGTTCTGGCCCGGTAAGTACACCGCCCGGAGGCTGATGCCCCTCTCCGCTGTGAAGTTCCAGAGGTGAATTGCTTCACAGCATTGGGGGTATGAACCTGTGCCTCTTTGCTTGTTGATGTAGGACATTTCTACCTGGTTGTCTGTCTGGACCTGGGTGACCTGAACCACCAGATAGTCCCGGAAGACCCTCACAGCATAATAGACCACCCGGAATTCGAGCAAGTTGATCTGTGAGGCACTCTCCTCTGGAGACCAAGGTCCCTATGAAAGGAGGTGGATGAAGTGCACTCTCCACCCCGTCTTGGAGGCATTCATGGTGACGACATGCTGAACTGGTTGGACCTGGAATGGCAGCCCAGCCCTCAGTTGCAGAGGTCCTGCCACCAGGCCAGGGAAGTTGCCAAGGCAAGTGTGATCTGGATATGGTCCCCCAAGTGTCCCATCGCCTGCGCCCACTGGGCACTGAGCATCCATTGGGCTTGCTGCATCTGCAGGCAGGCAAAGGGGGTCACATGGATGGTGGATGCCATGTGCCCGAGGAGACGAAGCATTTGCTGGGAAGTCATGGTAATGCCGGCCTGCACCTGCTGCGCCAGAGTAGAGAGATGCTGAGCCCGGCTTAGGGGCAAGAATGCCCTTGCCTGAGTGGAGTCGAGCAATGCCCTGATGAACTCCATGGATTGCGTCGGGACGAGGTTGGACTTTGGAAAGTTCACCACAGACCCTAGGTGCTGTAGCAGCTCCAATGTGCGCTGGGTCGCATTGTGCACCTCGCCCTGCATGCCAGCCCGCACAAGCCAATCGCAAAGTACAGGAACACGAAGACTCTGAGGATCTGGATGCGAGCAGCTACAACTGCCAGGCACTTTGTGAACACCCATGGGGCAGAGGCGAGGCCAAATGGAGCACCTTGTATTGGTAGTGACGGCCTCCCAGCATGAACCGGAGGTACTGATGGTGCCACAGGTGGATCAGGATGTGTGTATATGCATCTTTGAGATCCAAGGAGCATAGCCAATCTCCCAGAAGGAGGTAGGGCAGCAAGGTTCCAAAGGATACCATTTTGAACGTCTCCTTGACCAGGAAGCCGTTGAGGTCCTGAAGATCCAGGATGGGCCAGAAGCCCCCTGTTTTCTTGGGGATCAGAAAATAGTGGGAGTAGAACCCCTGTTCCTGTAAATGGGGCGAGATGGGCTCGACTGCTCGGTCCACAAGCAATGACTTGAGCTCTGTCTGGAGCAGCTCCCTGTGCAAGGGGTCCATTGGTAATTCCCTTGCAAAGTGGGAGGGGGGCATCTGGGTTAAGTGAAGGGGGTACCCCTCCACAACTACCCACAGCACCGGCCACCGGTGTGCGAAATGAATATTTATTTTTTATTTATTTACATTCTCTTATATACCGCGCTATTCTGCATCAGTGCGGTTTACATTGAACAAACTGAAATTACATTGAACAAGGCATTATAACTTGGAGATAACTATTTTACAAGGAACATGGGCTATGGAGGGTTAAGTGGCTTGCCCAAGACCACAAGGAGCACCTGTGGGACTAGAAACCCCAGTCCTTCCGGCCCAAGGTTGCTGTCCTCTAGTGGGATTTGAACCCCCGATCTTCTGGCCTGAAGTACCTTGCCCCAACCACTAGGCCACTCCTCCACTCCAAGCCGACCTCCCATGAACCCTGGGCCTGGTATCTCCTGAGAGAGGGAGGCTATGCCCAAGGAGTCAAAAGCTCCCCCCAGGCTGTCACTGAGCCGCTGTTCAGGGCTTGGGAGCCTCGGGCTTATGGGGGCCCTTGGCCTGCTGCCCCTGAGGGGGAATGGGATAGGCCTGGAACTTGAGGTAGTTTCCGTAAATCGTCTTTGTCTTCAGGTGGAAGGTCTTTTTTCCTGAAGCCTTCCTGTGGGAAGGGTCTGACACCTTCTTGGGCTGCCTGGTCCTGGTCATGAACTTCTTCCCCAGCTCATCAGCCTTGTCGGTCATGGTCTTGCTGAAGAGGTTATCTCCCGGGCAAGGGACATTGGCTAGCTTGTCCTGCATCCACTGCTTCAAGTCAGAGGACTGCAGCCAGGCAAGGCAGTGGGCACTAATGCCCACTGCGGCCACCGACTCAAAGCCGTCAAAGGCTGCTCGAGTTTGAAATTTGGAGCATTCCTTGAACGAGGAAACCAGAGTCCGAAAGCGTTCAAGGAGCTCACCGACAGACCAGTTGAGAACCCGGCGAACTCTTTCGCCAGGTCTCTCAGGTACATGGTAGGCCTGGATCCCGGCCATGAGCATTGAGCCCTGGAAGCACTTTCTCACAAACACGTCAATGATGTGGGCCTCCCTATCCAGGGGCACCAAGGAGTGCATCTTCTGGTTCTTGATTCGATGCATAGCCAACCCAACCACCACGATGAAAGTGTAAGAGACTTGAGCTTTCTGTAACCCTGGCTCTTGCCAACTCAATACTGGGAATCGAGTCAACGGTTCACGATTGGCACCGTCACTGGGTTCTCCCACATCCTGAACAGGAGATGTTCAAGGATGGGGGGCATGGGCACCATCAGTGCCTCCCTAGGAAGGGCCTTGTACTGCAGGATCTCTAGGTCCTCAGCCCGAGGCTCGTCCTCCAGCACCACTTGAAGGCAAAGGCCTGGGACATCTCCCGTACAAACTCAATGAAGACTAAGTCCTCCAAAAGAGACCATCACCGGTGATGTAGCAGGGAAAGGTCGGAGGGGATGTCACGATGGAGTATGGTGTGGGATGACTCCTTGTCAGTTTCCCATTCTGATTCCGACCCTGAGTCATCGATCGGCGCACTGTGGTCTCCGGACGACTTGGCGCCAAGGATTTCCGATGCCAGCGGTCCAACGGCATAGTGTCTGTCGTTGAGGGCCTCAACACCAACTGAGCGAGGTGCTCCAGGAGTGGAGGTGCCTCCTCTGGGGACATCCTTAGCGAGGAGGTTCCCGTATGGGGCACAGACGACCCAGAGGGACCAGGAGTTGGGCCCTGCTGCGTCTCGAGAAAAGATGTAAAGCTATGCTCGAGGGCAGCCATGCGTGCCTCGATGCCCAAGTGCTCTGCAGCTGCTCCGGACCCCGACGGCACTGGGGCCAGAGTAGACTCCCTGGCCGGGGAGTCTCAGATGGTGATAGAGTCAGGAGTGACTCGCTGCTCCTTCAATGTCGGTGTCTTGTCCCTGTGGGGCTGCTTCGACGGGTGCTCTCATCCGTCGTCCCCTGAGTTGTGCCAAGGGCTCCGAGGCTGAGTCAAAGAGGACTTACCCCTTTCAAGGGCAGCATCGATGTCCGCAGGAGTTCGTTCAATGATGACTCTGACACCCTATGACCCCTAGGTTCTGATTGAGCCTGGGCGCGTGAGTCACCAAGAGAAGGGATTCCGCCTCGAATGCCGAGCTGGAACCAGACTTGCCAAACAGTTCCCCCTGCCGCCTTTCATGGCCCCTCCAGGTTTTAGCCAACATGAGGAGGCAAAGAGAGCAGGAAGACCCGTCGTGGTTTGCCCCAAGGCACTTGATGGAGGTGGAGTGGCAGTCCAGGCAGGAGATCATGCGATTCCACTTACCACACTGCTTAAAACTGCTGGTCAAGGACATAGCAGGGAAAACAAGACCTGCGAGATCAAACTCGAATGTCACGACCAGGTAGGCTATGAGAAAAAATCCCGTGCTGAAAAAAACAAAAAATTAAAGGAAAGGACACCCAAGTGAAAAAAAAGGACGCCGAGGCAAGACTCAGGCATGAAAGGTGATCGAATCGAGCACTCGGTAATGGTAAACTTAACACGAATAGGGTTGAAAAAAAAATCCGTTTTTACCGGGGTGTACAGATGGGATATCTGCAAGGCTCAGTAGAAAAAGACAGACTGAGGCAAGATGGCAGCTTTGAATGGGAAGATGACCGCGCATGTGCTGTGTGTCTCCCAAAAGCTTTCTTTGAAAGCTGGGGAGTGGATCCATGTGGAATCTGTCGGCACCAATGTCACCTATATGTGAGGACTGACTTCCTACTTGTTCCCGGAGAACATCTGCTACAGGTGAGTAACTATGCTTTCTCCGTGAACAAGAAATAAATAAGTCCTCATGTATGAGACTCCCCAACTACAGGCTACTGGAACCCAAGGAGATCAAGAGCCCAACAGGGGCAACCAACTGGAGAAACCAGGAAGAACAGCAAGGTAGTCCGTCCCCCCTCCCCGAGGGACTTATCCAATTCAGCATCCTTAGCAAACATCTAGCAGAGGGGTTTTTTTCCTGTTGTCTGGATAGACAGAAGGGCTGGTGGGCAGGAGTTGACTAAGACCCAAAGAGATGCCAGAGCATGGCCTGGACAAAATTACTGACCTGTCGGGAATCCCCATCCAGACAGGAATGGGCTGCGAAGGTATGGACCGAAGACCATGTAGCAGCCTTGCAGATTTCCTCTGCGAAAACAGAGTGGAGGTTGTCCACCAACACAACCATAGCTTGGACATTGTAAACCGTGAAATGACCCTCAAGGCGCAACCCATTTTCCCACATGGGCCACAGATCATCGGGTCATGATCGGGCCCGAGGCAGCGGAGGCAGCAGTCATGTGTGTCGGTGAGAGACATAAGTTTCTTACACCGATCACACTTTTTAAACCCGCTGGCAGCCATCGGGGGAAAAAGGGCCCCTGCAAGGTCAAAAGACAGGGCTGCCAGTGAAAAATAGAAAAATGGCGTGAACGCTAGTCACAAAGGACAAAAACCGAAAAATGAAGTCCGGGCTTGATACCGGTGTACTGGGCCCAGGCGGGAAAGAGAAACCGGCATTGAACTGAAGAAAAACACGGATCCACGCAGAAAATCAACTTTTTCCTCGGTGAAAACGAAACACGTCCGTCGGGCTCCGCGGAAAAAAGAAGACTGAGCAAGATGGCATCCTTGTGCGCTACAGGTAGAAGGTTAGGGTTTGTTTGCAGTCCAAGGAATGCAACGCCACCTCACCCTGGTGAGCATGAGGCCAGGGGAAGAAAGTCGGTAAGACTATCGACTAGTTGAGGTGGAACGTAGAAATTACCTTTAACAGAAAGCGGGAGTGCGTTCAGAGAACCACCCTGTTCTGGTGAAATCTGGTGTTTGGCGGGTGAACAACCGAGGCCTGGAGCTCACTGATGCATCGGGTTATCAAACTGCCACCAGAAAGAGGACTTTCCAGGTCTGGAATTTTAGGAAACACGAGCCCAGTGGCTCAAATGGGGCCTGCATCAGCTGGGCGAGCACCACGTTGAGATCCCAAGCTATCATAGGGGGCTTGAGTAGGGGCTTTGAGAGAGGCTGGGCCAAAATGGGCTTCCCTCCAGAGCTGGGATAGTACGCCCCTACATGGCGCAAGAAAAGGGGTTCAGTGCCCTGCCCACATACAAGGTGGCAAACCTCTGCCACTTTAGCATGTAGGTCTTGCGTGTCGAGTCCTTATGAGATGCCAGCAAGATGTTCACCCTTAAGAAGATTGAGCTCCGAGATGATTGCCTGCTCAGCATCCACACTGTGAGGGCCAACGAGTGGACGTTGGGCTGCAGCAAGGTTCTGCCCTCCTGCAAGATGAAGAACGGGGCAAAGCCGAGACAAAGAGGCTCCCTCTGTGAAAGCTGCAGCAGTTGTGGGAACCACGACTGCCAAGGTCAATAAGGAACGATGAGTATCATGGAGCTCTTGTTGGCCTGGAGCTTCAGAAGGGTTTTCGCCACAAGTGGTATTGAGGGGTATGCATAAAGCAAGCCCTCCCCCTAGTGGAGGAAGGCGGCATCTGAGGCCAGGCAGTTGCTGACCAGCCTCCAAGAGCAGAACCAGGCCATCTAGGCATTATGTGCTGTGGTGAAGAGATCTCCCACAGAGTGGCCCACTCCTGAAAGATCCAGTTCATCACCGTCCTTTTGAGGGTCCACTTGTGTGGCTAAAGGACTTGGCTGAGCTGTTCCGCTAGCTGTTGAGCTCACCGGGAAGATAAATCGCTCTGAGGTCCATACCATGTAGCAGGGTGAACTTCCACAACCGAACAGCCTCCCAGCAGAGGAGGTACGAACCTGTGCCCCCCTGCTTGTTCACGTAGATCACCACCACCTGGTTGTCCGTTTGGATGAGGACCACCTAATCAGCCAAGTGCCCTCAGAAAGCACCCGAAGCTCAAGAAAGTTGATCTGGAGCAGGCTGTCCTGCTTGGACCATAGGCCCTGCATGCGCAAGCTGTCCAGGTGGGCTCCCCAGCCAAGTTTGGCCATATCTGTCAAGGGCGTCTTGCAGAGGGCTGCTGCCTGGAACGGGAGCCTCACAGTAGATTCAACGGCTTGAGCCACCATTTGAGGGCCCACACCAGGGGCATGGTTACCGTGACCCTGTCCTAGAGGTGGCCCGTTACCTGCTTCTATTGCATGTTTAAGGTCCACTGGGCCTGCTGCATGAAGAGACAGGCTTGAAGGGTGACATGCACTGTGGCTGCCATGTGACACAGGAGTCTCAGCATCACTCGGGCCATTGTGTGGTGTTATTGCTGCACATCTCCCGCAACTGCTACCAGTCACTGCATGTGGTATTCCGGTAGAAAGGCCCGCGCCTGAGTGGTATCGAGGAGGGCCCTGATGAACTCCAGCTGGAGCGTGGGCTGGAGATGGGACTTGAGGTAATTGATTACGAAGCAGAGGCACTTGAGCCAGTCGTCCAGGTACAGGAAGACAAAGACCCCCATGGTCCGGAGGTAGGGGGGGCCACGACCCCCATGGTCCGGAGGTAGGGGGGGCCACGACCCCCATGGTCCGGAGGTAGGGGGGGCCACGACCCCCATGGTCCGGAGGTAGGGGGGGCCACGACCCCCATGGTCCGGAGGTAGGGGGGGCCACGACCCCCATGGTCCGGAGGTAGGGGGGGCCACGACCCCCATGGTCCGGAGGTAGGGGGGGCCACAACCCCCATGGTCCGGAGGTAGGGGGGGCCACAACCCCCATGGTCCGGAGGTAGGGGGCCACGGCCCCCATGGTCCGGAGGTAGGGGGCCACGGCCCCCATGGTCCGGAGGTAGGGGGCCATGACCACCGGGCACTTCGTGAAGACCCATAGAGCTGAGGTCAACCCAAAGGGAAGCACTTGGTATTGATAATGCTGGCCTCCCAGCATGAATCGTAGGTACTATCTGTGATTTGGGTTAATCAGGATGTGTGTGTACGAATCCTTTAGATCCAAGGAGCAAAGCCAATCATCCTGTAGAAGGGATGGGAGCAGCGTCCCCAATGAGACCATTTTGATCTTCTTGCACACCAGGAACCGGTATAGGTTTCACAAGCCCAAGATGGACCTGTATCTGCTGGTCTTCTTGGTTCCAGGAAGTATTTGGAATAGAAGCCCCGTCCAACCTAAGCCAGGGGAACCGGCTCAATGGTGAGGTCAGTTAACAGAGTGTGAGACTTCTTCCTACAACAGGTTCCAGTGCACGGGGTCCATGAGGTACTCCCTCGGGGCATATGGAGGCAGCAATTGAGCGAGATGCAGCCAATATCTGTTTTGGATGATCGGCAACAACCAGGTGTCCTAGGTGACGAGGGGCCACCTGTGGGTAAAATGGGCTAGCCACCCCTCTACCTGAGGGGATATTCCCAGCAGACAACAGCCAGCTGGCTATGCTCCTGAGGAACCTGTCAAAAACCCGACCCCGGCTTGTGCTGCTGGGTGAACTAAGCCTTCAGCTGGACCGGGAAAAACTGGCACGGGCGTTGGAAGAAGGTTTTCTTGCCCAGGTGGTTCTTCCACGCATGATCTGAGGTCTTCTTGAAGAGCCTAGAGAGGGTCACATACTCCTTCTTGAGCTCTTCCGCCTTCTTCTCCACCGGCTTCCCAAAGAGGTTGTCCCCCTGGCAAGGTACATTGGCTATCTTGTCCTGGACTCACTGTTCCAGGTTGGAGGACTATAGCCACACCAGCCAGCGGGTAGCGATGCCCACCACCGCTACTCTGCCTGCAGAATCTAAAGCATCATAGGAGCTATGCAGCATGAATTTAGAGTAGCCCCTGCCATGGGTCATCATGGCCCAAAAGGCCTCGCAGCATCCTTAGAGACTTGGGTGACAAATTCTACCAGGTCCAGCATGATGTCTTTGAGAAACATTTATTTATTTAACAGGTTTCCTTATACCACTTTATCATTTCAGTCAAAGAGGTTTACATTGTAACTTTAAACTGAGAATGTACATTAAAAAGGGACATTGATAACTTGGATTTTTATGAGACAATGGAGGGTTAATGGACTTGCCCAAAGCCACAAGGAGAGCTAATGGGAACTGAACCCTGGTCTCTTGGTTCCCAAGCCAGTGCTCTAACCATTAGGTTACTCCTCCACTCCTCATGCTCATAAAGGTCTGGTAGGCCAGGACCCTAGCAAGAAGTATGGATCACTGATAGCATTTTCTTCCAGAGTCCAGGGTTCGAGCTTCATGGCCCAGGGGCTTTGAAGTAAGAGTCTTGGTGTTCTTATCCTGCTTCAAGGCAGACTCAACCATGATTGAGTTGTGTGGTAATTCAGGCTTCTCAAAGCCCTGGGCCTTCTGAACCTCGTACAGGGAATCGAGTCTCTAGATGACGACAGGAACCATGAGGGCGATTTCCCACAGCTGCAACAGCAACCTTTGCAGGACATGGTGCATGGGCATGTCACTGCTTCCCTGGGGGCCGAGGGGAATTGGAGAAGCTCCAGCTCCTCCGCCCTCTGTTCCTCCTCAGATTCTAAGGAGAAGGGGATGGCCTTGGCCGAGTCCCTGACGAAGTCCTGGAAGGACATGTCCTCCGGAGGTGACTTACGCCACTCGGGGAGGGGGAGGGGTGATTGGTCAGATGGAAGGTCAGGGGACTGGAGGACTGATGCTGTTGATTCCTCCTCAGCATCCCATTCTGAGAGGAAGTTGAAATACTGTCAGGTCTCCTCCCCTGCTGGCACGGTGACGGGGACAGGATGGACGTCAGTGGCCCTCGTGCCACCCTGTGTGCAGGCTTTGGTGCCCCTGGGCATTGAATTCTGACACGCTGGAAAGGGAGCTAGCTGTCGGAACCGGTGTTAATTTTGATCTCCCACCACATGCACCTGCCTCATTGGGCAAGGCATGGGTCTCCTGAAAAGGCTGGACGGAATGCGGTGACGATGCCATCGGTGCCACAAAGCCTGCGTTTCACAAGGCTAGAACCCCCACCAAGTGAGCTTCGAGGACTCAAAGGCATTCCTCCAGAACCACCATCTGCGAGGGGGCTGATGCCGCAGAAGCAGACACCGGTGTTGATACCTTGGATGGAGACTCCATGATAATTGGTGCATCAGGAGACATCTGGCTACCTTCCTGGGCAATGAGGGTCAACTGATCAGCCATTCCCAACCCTCGCTCTCCACATCACATTGAGAAGGGCTGTGATGACGATGCACTCAGACTTTCTCCCAGTGCTCACCCTTTGATGTCGACAGGATCTCATCAAAGCGTCTTCTCTTGCTGCTTAGGTCCCCTGGCTCCAACTGGGCATGGAGTTCCCTCCCAATAGATGCCTCCACAGAAACCTTGGAGGACATGGACAAAAAGGTCTGGGGCTGAGGTTGCTGACTCTGATGAGCTGAAGAGGAACTCCTTTTGCTTTTCCTGACCCTTCAGTCCCTGTCACGTCATCTGCAGGCACAGATTGTAGGCTGCAGACTGACGATTGGGTCTAAGGCACTGTAAGCACCAGTTGTGGCAGTCGGTGACCGAGATGGTCTTCCATACTTGGTGCATTTTTTGAAGCCACTGGCTGGCTTGGACATATTGAAAAATACTGCCGCGGCCAAGTTAAACTCAATAGTGCTGCGGGCAGGGAAACAACCTAAGGAGGCAGGAAAACACCAAAAAGTGAGAAAAACTAGAGAAAAATAACCTGTCGATAGAGACCGAATGAGCTGACAACAGATAGCAAGGAAGTTAAAAAAACAAATATCCCACAAGGGCCAAGAAGAAAAGCTTTATCTGGAATGCAGGAACATGGAAGTGGTGGGGGCAAATACAGTGATGGAATTCAAAATGGCATGGGACAGACACAGTGGATCCCTTTACAGTAACAGGATAAAATCAAAATAAACTGAACTATCTAATTTCTCAACAAATAGGGGTGTCCTATATGGAGCGGTGGGTTCACCCCTAAACAAAGACATGGGGAGGGGTGGCCTGCACAGAGCAGCAGGTGCACCTACTCTTGCCATCTTACTGGGCAGACTAGATGGACCATACTGGTCTTTATCTGCCATCATTTATTATGTTACTATGTTACAGGCTCCGCAGAAAAAGAAGACTGGAAAAGATGGTGCCATAGCATGTGCGGTGTGCCTCCCAAAGGTTTCTTTGGAAGCTGGGGAGCGTTCCTGTGCGGGGCTCCGTTGGTGACATCACCCATAAGTGAGGAATTATTTCCTGCTTATTCACAGAGAATATAATGAAGTAATCATATAATAAACTGCATAATCCCAAGCATATTAGTGTTAAGATTTTAAAAAAGTATTAAAACAAAATTAAAAGGGAATCATAAAAAGAGAACACTGCCTTGGGGAAGATGAGTGATGGGGGTACCGGATCGAAGTACGGAGGAAATTTCTAAAGATAATAAAAAGAGGTGATAAAAAAGAAACATTGCATCAGGGAAGATAAGAAATGAGGGTACCGGATCAGAGTACAGAGAAAATCTCCAGGGCACAGCACGGAGACAGTTAGCGTAGTTACTCACCTGTAACAGGTGTTCTCTGGAGACAGCAGGAATCAGTCCTCATATATGGATGACGTCAGCACTGACAGAGCCCTCGTGCAGAGCAAATCCCCAGCTTTCAGAGAAAGCCTTTGGGAGTTGCCATCACGCATGTGTGGTCCCCTTCCCGCCCAAGGGTGCCATCTTGCTCAGTCAAATGATATAGCCATAAAGACGGCAAAAAAGAACAAAACATAATAATAGGACTGCAACTCCAAGGGGAGGAGGGAGGTTCGAGAGGACTGATTCCTGCTGTCCCCAGGGAACACCTGTTACAGGTGAGTAACTACGCTTTCTCCGGGAACAAGCAGGAAGTCAGTTCTCACATATGGGACTCCCCAGCTATAGGCTACCGAGAACCCACAGCTGAAAAAATCGGCTCCCTCTACGAGAGCCACAAGCAGCCACAATAGGAATCTAACTAAGAGAATAGCCCTCCGGTAGCCTAACACAGAAGGGTCGGAGGGCAGGAGTTGCCTAGACCTCGAAAAGGTTACGAAGTACAGCCTGGCCGAAAGCACTGTCCCATCGAGACTCCCTATCTAGGCAGTAATGGGTTGTGAAAGTCTGACCCGAATACCAGGTGGAGGCTCGGCAGATATCCGCCAGCGGAACAGAGTGGAAATGAGCCACTGATGCCGCCATGGCCCTGACCCGATGGGCCGTAACACAACCCTCTATCGGAAGCATAGTTGCCCTGTATGCCCAGTCAATACAGTCTGCTACCCATGTGGACAGCGTACGCTTGGAAACAGCCATCCCCAGCTTACTAGGGTCGTAGGATATGAAGAGCTGAGAAGCCCTTCTATGCGTTTGCGCACGTTGGATATAGAAAGCCAACACCCTCTTACAGTCCAGGGTATGCAGCACTGCTTCTGCCCGACTGGCATGCGGCTGTGGAGAGAAGGGAGGGAGCACTACCTCCTGGTTTAGGTGGAACGAGGAGACCATTTTCGGAAGGAATTTGGGGTGCATGCGAAGCACCACCTGGTTCCTATAGAACCTGGTGTAAGGCCTGTCTGACACAAGGGCCTGAAGCTCACTCACCCGCCGAGCCAACGTGAGTGCCACCACGAAAACCACCTTCCAAGTGAGGCAGCGGAGATGACAGGTCGCCATCGGCTCAAAGGGCGGCCGAATAAGCTGCCCTAAAACCACATTCAGATCCCATTCAGTTGCCGGAGGTTGTACTGGAGGCTTCAAAAGAAGCAGGCCTCTAAAAAACCGAGATCTCAAGGGGTGGGCCGAGGAGGGCTTCTCCTCCACCGGGAAATGGTTTGCTGCAAGGGCGCAGAGGTGCTCTCTGACGGAGTTGGACTTGAGGCCCAAATCCGAGAGGTAGAGAAGGTACTGTAAAACCACTCTAACCTGGCAGGAGAAAGGATCCACACCTTGCCCCTCGCACCAAACTGCAAACCTGCTCCACTTCAAGGCGTAGGCCCGTCTAGTCGACGGCCTCCTTGAAGCCAGCAAGATCTCTTCAACATCTCTAGGAAGCAGGAGCGGAGCAAGCATCACCCTTTCAGCAGCCAAGCCATCAGGTTGAGGGAGCTGAGGTTGGGGTGCAGGAGAGTGCCCCCCTCCTGGGACAGGCGGCTTGGGGAGGACCCCAGGGGAATGGGGGCCTCCACTGCTAGCTGAAGCGGAAACCATGGTTGCCTTGGCCACCGTGGGGCTACAAGGCCTTGTCCTGTAGGATCTTGAATAGAGTCTTGGCCACCAGAGGCGTCGGAGGAAACGCATACAGGAGGTCCACCGACCATGATATCAGAAAGGCATCAGCGGCCACCCTGTGCGGGTGTGGCTGCCTGGAGCAGAACCAGGACAACTGGTGATTGACCGGACTCACAAACAAATCCATCACTGGTTGTCCTCAGGTCTGGAAAAGCCAATTGGCTACCTCATGGTCCAATTGCCACTTGTGAGGTTGGAGAATCCTGCTTAGCCTGTCGAGTAACCAGTTGTCATGGCCCAGCAGGTAGACGGCCCGCAGATGAATGCCATGCTGGGCTGCAAATGAGCACAGATCCAGGGCTTCCTGACAGAGGAGACGGGACCCCGTGCTACTCTGTTTGTTCACATAGAACATGGCCACCTGGTTGTCTGTCTGTACCAAGACAGGTTCGTGGGCCAGGATCTGCCCGAAAACTCCCAGGGCCAAGCAGATGGCACGGAGCTCCAAGAAAGTGATCTGTTGTGCTCTCTCGCTCGGGGACCACACTCCTTGAGTACAGAAACCCTGGCAATGGGCCCCCCAGCCCAGCAGGGAAGTATCCGTGGTAAGGATCCTCGTGTGTAGAGGGGGACCTGGAAAGGCATCCCCGCCTCCAGGTAGGAGTAGCTGAAGCCACCAGTTCAGGACCTTATGAGCTGTCTGGACACTGTGACCGTATCCCTGAGGCAACCTGTGGCCTGTCACCACTGGTCCCTGAGGGACCACTGAGCAGTCTGCATGTGGAGGCGGGCATCTGGGGTCACATGGACCATGGAAGCCATGTGCCCGAGGAGGCGCAGAAATTGTCTTGCTGACACTATGGACCTGCTACTCACCTGACCTTCCAGAGCCAGAAGCCTGCTTGCCCTCTCTGCAGGCAGAAAGGCCCTTGCTTGAAGGGTGTCGAGTCTGGCCCCAATGAACTCCAGCTGCAGGGTTGGAGCAAGACTGGACTTGGGGTAGTTGATTACAAACCCTAGGTGCTGGAGCACCTGGATGGTGCAAGAGGTGGCCTGGTGGACCTCGCTGGCTGAAGTGCTCCTGATGAGCCAGTCGTCTAGGTAGAGGAAGACAAAGACCCCTTGAAGCCTGAGAAAGGCGGCCACCATGGCTAGGCACTTTGTGAATACCCTGGGGGCCGAGGCCAAGCCAAAGGGAAGTACTCTGTACTGGCAGTGATTGCCCCCCACCACAAAGCGTAGATACTGCCTGTGGTCTGGGTGGTTTAGGATGTATATACACATCTTTGAGGTATAAGGAGCATAGCCAGTCTCCCTGGCAGAGATAAGGCAGCAATATTCCAAGGGAGAGCATCTTGAACTTCTCCCTCACCAGGAACTTGTTTAGGTTGCGCAGGTCGAGGATGGGCCTGAGGCCTCCTGTTCTGGGAAACTACAGACTGGTGAGCCTGACGTCAGTACCGGGAAAAATGGTAGAAACCATCATAAATAACAAAATTGCTGAACATGTAGATAATCATGGTTTAATGGGAGACAGCCAACATGGCTTTAGACAAGGAAGATCTTGTCTTACTAATTTGTTATGTTTTTCTGAAGGTGTGAATAAACAGGTAGACAAAGGTGAGTCAGTTGATATAGTGTATTTGGACTTTCAGAAAGCCTTTGACAAGGTCCCTCAACAGAAGGGGATTTGCTCCGCACGAGGGCTCCGTTGGCACCGACGTCACCCATATGTGAGGACTGACTTCCTGCTTGTTCCTGGAGAACTTCTTTTCCTTCTTAATGATCTTCACTGGGCACATGATCACGGCAACATCTCAGTGATGGTTTCCCTTTACTTGTCTTCAGCTTTTGACCTTGTGGATCATCCTACTCTTCTTGCTCAGCTTCATGCCTTTGGGCTTCGGGGCACAGTTCTTGAGTGGTTTCACTCTTTCCTGTCAAATCGATCTTTTTCTGTCACAGTTGATGCTAGCTCTTCTTCATCTTATTAGCTTTTCTGTGGTGTCCCCTCCCAAGGTTCTGTCCTAGCCCCACTTCTCTTTAATATTTTAATCCTTTTGACTCTTCTTATTCAGCAATTTGGTATCACAGTCCATTATTATGCTGACAACATATTCCTCCATCACATAAACCCAACATCCCCTGACTTCTCCCCACTCAACGCTTGTCTTTCTGCTATTTCAGCCTGATTTTCTGATAACTTCCTCCATTTAAATCCAACAAAATCTGCAGCAATCTGGTTTTCATTTGGTCACTCCTTCCCTGCTCAGGCTCCACTCCTCTCCAGCACTGCTCTCCCTTTGTCTGATACAATCCGCCACTTAGGTGTTACTCTGGACTCCTCCCTATCATTTCATGCCCATCTCTCCTCTCTAGTCCATTGCTCGTTCTTTGTCTTGTGTCAGATTCGTGCTATCTGCCCTTTTCTCTCCTCTTCCTCTCTCACTACCCTTCTCAGCTCGATTACTGCAACACTGTTCTCCTTGGTCTTCCACGTTATCAATTGCGAAGACTACAGCTCATTCAGAATACTGCTGTTTGTCTCCTTGCCCACACTTCCAATCATGATCATGTTTCTCTACTGCTCATTAGGTATCACTGGCTTCCCATAGATCACTGTCTACAATACAAACTGCTTACTTTGGTCCACTGTGCACTCCATACTGGCTCCCCCCCCCTCCGTTATCTCTCTGATCTTTTTCCCTACGACCCTCTCTCCCCCTCCTAGTATTCATGTGAACTGTCTCCACCTTCTCTCTGTAACACAGGCTCACTTGGAAACTACCCACTCCTCAGCTTTTTACTTTCTCGCTCCTGCTTCTTGGAACTCACTTCCCTCTGCTTTATGTTTGGAACCAACATATCAGAAATTCAAGTCCTTGTTGAAAACCTACCTTTTCAATCTGGCCCATAACCTATACCCCTCCTTAGTCTGATCCCTTCCCTCCTTCTTCCTCCCCGTCTCCTCTTTTTCTCTCCCCCTTTTTCTGATGTATGATTCTCTCTTTTATTCTCTTTCCTGTTTTTATATTGGCATTCCTTTTCTTTCTGATTTCTTTTTTTATATTGTTTTACATGTTTGTACACCGCTCTGCTGTTTTGCAAAGAGCGGCAAATCAAGAACCAAACATAAATAAAACAAATAAATAGTAAAAACAGATAGGAACATAAAAACGGGGGATAATAATCAGAAAACCAGGAAAAAAATATATTTAGATGGAAAAATTTACAGTAAATAAATAAATACATATATGAAAGGTTAAAAATCAAAAGTTAAAAATGGACGTGCAGCATGAAGGCTAGGAATAAAAACCCCACATAAAAAACTATTAAAAAGAAGGGAAGGAAGGAAAGAGGGGGAAGGGAGAGAGGGAAAAGGGGGAGGAAGAAAGGAGAAGAGAGGATGGGGGTGAGGGTGAGGGAAGAGAGGGTTGGGGTGAGGGAAGGGGGTTGGGGGGAGGGAGAAAGGAAGGGAGGGTGGGGTGGGGAAAAGGAGAGGGGAAGGGAGAAGAAGAGAGGAGGAGGGGGAAGAGAGAAGAAGAGAGGGGGAGGGGGAAGGGAAAAGAAGAGAAGGGGGGGGGGGGAGGAGAAGAAGAGGGGGGAAGGGAAGGGAAGGGAAGAAAAAAGTGCCCAAATTACACATAAAAAATAAAAGAATGAGTAAAAAAATAATCAAAACATTAAGAAGGTGGACTAAAAAAATAAAACACAAAGAATAAAAGAACCAAATCATGTTGACTAAAAGAGGAAGCAAACGTGCAGATGGAAAGCCAGTGAAAAAGGGAGTGAATACCCCTCATAAAAAAACAGAAAAATCTATATCTTGATTCAAACCCATGGGATGTAAAGCGTAGTTACTCAACTGTAGCAGGTGTTCTCCGTGAATAGCAGGAGTAAATCCTCACATATGAATGACACCACTGACGGAGCCCCACATGGAACGCGCCCCAGCTTCCAAAGGAAGCTTTTGGGAGGTATGCCGCGCATACATGCATGCCTGCCTTCCCCGCCTGCCGCGGCACCATATTCTCCAGTATGATCACATAGCAGGAGCCAGAAAGGCAACTCCCTGGAGAGGTGGGAGTGTTGTGATGAATTATTCCTGCTATTCATAGAAAACCTGCTACAGGTTAGTAACTACGCTTTTTCCATGAACAAGCAGGAAATAAGTCCTCATGTATCGGACTCCCAAGCTCCAGGCTATTGGAACCTGAGGAGAAAAAATAGCCCAACCGGGCAATGAGAACTGGAGAAGCCAGGAAGACCAGAGAAGCAGTCCTGTTGAGGGACTCATCTGATGCAGTATCCACAGTCAGCATCGACCAAGGGAATTTTGAGCAGGTAGCCTGGATGGACAGAAGGGCTGATGGGAAGGAGTTGACTTCAAGACCCAAAGAGATGCCGGAACACAGCCTGGCCAAAATTGCTGTCCTGCAGGAATCCCTATCCAGACAGTAATGGGCTGCAAAGGTATGGACCAAAGAGCATGTCGCAGCCCTGCAGAGACAGAACAGAAGTTGGCTAGTGACGTAGCCATTACATGGACATTGTGAGCCGTGACATGCCCCTCAAGGCTCAAACCAGCCAAGGAATACACATGGGTAATGCAATCTGTGAGCCAGAGGGATAGAGTATGCTTTGAAACAGTGGCTTCCAGCCAATCGGGGTCAAAGGAGATGAGCAACAGAGAGGATTGATGATGCACCTTTGTGCATTCCAAGTAGAAGGCCAATATATGCTTGCAATCCAGCGTGTGCAATGCTGACTCAACGCGATTGGTGTGAGGCTGGGAAAAGAACATTGGAAGGACAATGGGCTGGTTGAGATGGAAAGCCGAGACCACCTAAGGCAGAAAACACCTGGTGGAACCTGGTGTATGGAGGGTATGCGACCAGAGCCTGGCGCTCACTCACTCACTGGGCCGATGTGAAGGCCACCAGGAAGAGGGCTTTCCAGGTCAAGAACCTCAGCAGATAAGCACCCAGCGGCTCATAGGGAGCTCGCATGAGCTGGCCAAGGACCACATTCAGATCCCAAGCAACCGCAGGGGGCTTGACAGGAGGCTTTGATAGAAGCAAGCCTCGCATGAATCGGCGCACCAGAGGTTGAGCAGAGATGGGCTTCCCCCTGCAGTCACGATGGAATGCTCCTATCGTACTGAGGTGAACCTGAACCAAGCTGGACTTCAGCCCAGAATCGGAGAGGTGCAAGAGATACTTTACAGCTGGTCCAGTGAACAGACAAAGGGATCCAGGACCTGACCAGCATACCAAATGGCAAACCACCGCCACTTGAACGCTTAGGCCTTAGCGTCGACTCCTTGAGGGATGCTAGGAGGATCCGGTAACGCCCTCAGAGAGGGCAAACCCCTTGAGGGCTACCCGCTCAGCATCCACACTGTGAGCACCAGGGAGCAGATGTTGTGGTGCAAAAAGAAACTGCAAAATAAGTTATTTTATTTATTTATTTATTTATTTTAGTTTCTTATATACCGCACTCTTTGAGATCAGCGCGGTTCACATAGAACAAAAACAAAACCAGAACAACAGGCTGTTCGGTATTACATATAACAGGGGTAACAACTTGGAGCAACCTGGGAGAACTATTTACATGGAATATGTAATCTGTTAACTAGATAACATACTCGAACTATGTACATGATTTAGCATGGTTGTTGGGGCGAGAATGAAGAGAATGAGAGACAAAGTGGAAGGATATGTGGTGGGGGTGTTATGTTAATTTTATATGGGGTAGTATTTGGTGAATAGGATGAATTTAAGGGCCTTTCTGAATTGGGTTAGGTCGGTTATGGCACGGATGTCAGAAGGGAGGGAGTTCCAGCATTTTGGTGCGCAAAACAAGAAAGCTCTGTTCGCTGTAGATAGATTGCATGTTATTATGGCCTTTGGTACTGCTAAGGAGTTTAGTGCTGCCTGTCTTCTAATTCTGTTTGATGGTACTAATTGGATGAGCTCAGAAAGTGAGTTTGAGGATATACCCTTGATGGCCTTGAATGTAAGAATCAGGGTTTTGAACATTAGCCTTCCGTGTATGGGGAGCCAATGGAGCTGTTTGAGGATAGGAGTGATATGTTCACTTTTGGAAGCTTCTTGAAGAATCCTTGCGGCAGTATTCATAGCGAGCTGTAATGGGCTCAGGGTGGATTGTGGGAGACCTTGAAGAATTGAGTTGGCGAAGTCGAAATGTGGTAAGATTAATGCTTGGTAAATGGTTCTGAAGTCTTCTGGGTCAAGTAGGGAACGTAGGTGCTTGAGCGTGCGTATCTTGAAGTACACAGCTTTTACGATATTATTTGTGTGTGGTATCATGTTGAGCCGATGGTCAATTGTTACTCCAAGGTATTTTATTGTTTCCTTGGTGTATAGTTCAGCACCCTTGACGTTTATATGTGATGGTGGGGTGAAGTTGGGGTCTCTGGAGATAAAGAGAACCTCAGTTTTTTTGTGCTGAATGCGGAGGTTCTGTGACAGGAGCCAATCAGAGACTGCATTGAAGCAATTCGTTATAGGCATTAAATCCATTTGCTTTGTGGAAAATGGCATTTAGAGAAAGATATCGTCTGCATATACCATACATTTCACATTGAAGGATCTGATGATATTGCAGATCGGCTGCATATAGATGTTGAACATGAGGGAAGAGAGAGAGGACCCTTGTGGGACGCCTTGTTTTTGATGGAAGAGTTTGGATTCTCCTGTTGCGGATTTTACAAATTGCATTCTGGTGTCGAGGTATGATTTGCACCATTCAAGTGCTGAGTTGCAGATGCCTTTTTCCTTCAGTCGACCGAGAAGAATCTCATGGTTTACTGAATCGAATGCTGCTGCTATGTCCAGGAAAATTAGTACAACGCCTTGCTGTAAGTTGTCTATGGTGGTGAGAACATCGTTGAATAGAGTAGTAAGCAGTGTCTCAACACCATGGAATTCTCTGAAGCCGTGTTGAGAATGGTCCAGGGGGGCTACGGAATCTATATGGTCTTGGATTTGCCTTTGTGCTTCTTTCTCAAAGATCTTAGCTAGAAGGGGGATACTGGCTATTGGTCTGTATGAATCGGGCCGTTTAGGGTCTAGTTTCGCGTTTTTTAGTAGAGGTCTAATGGATGTGAGCTTTAAAGCAGATGGGAAGGAGCCAGATGTAAAGGAGAGGTTAATGAGTCTTGCAATGAAAGGGCTAAATGAGCTTCGGAGATCCTTTATCCAAAAGGCTGGGCATGGGTCGGTTTGTGCAGTCGTGGTGTTGAGTGAGGCAATTGTGTCTTCAATGTGTTTATCTGAGGGTGTGGTGAGTGCAGATAGGGGTGTTATGCAGGTTGTTTCGTGTACAGTGGTTTTGGAGAGCTCATCTGTTTGCAGAAGTTTCGATTGTAAGTAATCAGCAAATTCCTGTGGGTGGATGTCTTCTTTTTGTTCAGAGGATGGTTCCTTTGATAGTGATTTGACCAGGATGAATAGGTCACGCGGTTTGTTCAAGGATCTTTTGAGCATATCAGTGTGATATTGTTTCCTTATGGTTGTGATTGCCTCGCGGTGAGATGCAAGGTGTTGATTATAGGCTGTGTGATCATCAATGGAGAGTGAGCGGCGCCAGCGTTTTTCGAGTCTTCGTAGATGGGAAAGGGAGGACTGTAATTCGGGGGAAAACCATGGAGCAGAGGTTCTTTTTCTTGATGATGTGTTGATGTGTACATTTCTTCTATACCGCGTTATTCAACATCAGTGCAGTTTACATGGAACAAAACACATACACAATGCCTCTACAGGACTGTGTTTACAATGAACAGGTATGAGATCTTGGATAACTTGGGAAACTATTTACATTTTTACATTTCTAACAGTTTTACATTTTTCTTCATAGAAGGGGTATTTCGCTAGTCATATTCATTGGTGTTTTGTATGGGTCATAGCCCAGGCAAAGAGGTTCCCTCTGTGAGAGCTGCAGCAGTAGCGGGAACCACGGTTGTCGAGGCCAGTAGGAAGCAATGAGAATCATGGAACTCTTTCGGCCCGGAGCTTCAGGGGTATCTTCATGTTGAGCAGAATCTGGGAGTAGGAACAGAGCAGGCAGTGGACAAGGAAGGAGTCCTGAACCAGGTAATCACTGGCTGGTCTCTGGGAGCAGAACCGAGCTACCTGAGCATTCTGTGCCATAACGAAGAGGTCCACATTGAGGGTGCCCCACTCCCGGAAGAGCTGGTCCACCACCTCCCTCTTCAGGGACCACTGGTGTGTTTGAAGAACCCGGCTGAGGTGATCCGCTAGGTGTTGCTCTCGCCTGGCAAATACATCGCCCTGAGATCCATGCCATGGAGTAAGGCAAACCTCTAGAGGTGAACAGCCTCCCCCAACACATGAGGTACGAGCCCATGCTCCCCTGCTTGCTCATGTAAAACATGGTCACCTGGTTGTCCATCTGGATCAGAACCACTTGATTCTCCAGGTGTGCCCGAAAGGCATGGAGAGCATTTGCAATAGCCCAGAGCTCGAGGGAGTTGATCTGATGGAGACTCTCATTTTCAGACCACAGGTCCTGGATGCAGAGACCATCCAGGTGCATGCCTCAGCCGAGCTTGGAGGCATCAGTCATGAGCAGCCTGCTGGGCACTGCTGGTTGGAACAGAAGGCTCTGATGCAAGTTTTGGGGCACAAATCACCACCAGGGACTGTGCAAGTGGCGTGGTGACCACCACCCTGTCCTGTGGGTGGCCAGAGACTTGCTGCCATTGGGTCTGCAGGGTCCACTGAGCCTGCCGCATGCAGGGATGGGCCTGAGGGGTGACATACACCATGGCCCCCATATATCCAAGGGCTCTCAGTAGCCCACGGGCTGTGGTGTAGCGCTGGCGCTGCAATGCGCCCACCAACTTGATGAGGCGCTGTAAGGCAGTCTGCCAGGAGAAAAGCCCTCTCCCAAGTGGTGTCGAGGAGGGCCTCGAACTCCAGTTGCTTTACCGGCAGAAGGTGAGACTTTGGATAGTTGATCATGAAGCAGAGTCCTTCGAGCACCTAAATGGTGAGCTTGGTAGACTGACGCATCTGTGATGTGGGTGGATCAGAACATGCGTGTACGCATCCTTCAGATCCAAGCAGCAGTCAGTTGTCCTGTAAGAGGAACCGGAGCAGTGTCCCCAACAAGACCTTTTTGAACTTTTCACATACCAAGAACCAGTTGAGGTTGCGCAGATCCAAAATGGGGCTGAACCAGCTGGTCTTTTTGGGGGATCAGAAAGTATCTGGAGTAAAAGCCCTGCCCGGTGGTGAGATCGACTAGCAGGGCCACAACCTGTGGTCCATGGATTACTCCCCGGGGTTGTAAGGGGGCAGCAGATGGGTGAAGTGCAACCGATAGCTGTTATGGATGATCTGTAGCACCCAGATGTCCGAGATGATGAAAGACCACTGGTGGGCAAAGTGGGAGAGATGCCCTCCACCACCTGTGGGGAGACCTCAGCAGACGACTGTTGACTGGCTATGTTCCTTAAGACCCTGTCAAAAGCTTGGGCTGGGGGGCAGGTTGTGCCTTTGGGGTTTTCTCCCTCCACTAAGAGCAGGGAGCTTGGGTCTTAGGCTGCATCTGCAGTTAGGATGGAAAGTACCACCGCGGGCGTGGAAGGAAAACCTTCTTTGTTGTTTCTTTTGCGTGGGGTCTGCAGTCTTTCTGGAGAGCCTGGTGAGAGTCACCTGCTCTTTCTCGAGCTCTTCGGCCTTTTCCTTCATGGGCTTGCCGAAGAGGTTCTCACCCCAACAGGGGATGTTAGTAATCTTGTCCTAGACCCACTGTTCTAGATCAAAGGACTGCAAACAGGCCATCCACCATGCAGCCATCCCCACAGCCGCCACCCTACTGGCAGATTCAAAGGCATCATAGGCGTGTCAGACCCTAAACTTTGAGCAGTTCTTGCCGTGAGCCATAAGGCCTCGAAGACTCACGACGGTCCTCGGGAATGAGGGAAGCAAAATCCTCAATGTCATACTAGACATCCTCAAGCATGACATTCTTGAGGAACATGACTGTGTAAGTCTGGTAGGTCAGGATCTGGGCTGTCAGGATGGAACCCTGGAAGCACCTCCTCCCAAAGGAGTCCAGGGTCCTTACCTCCATGTGGACGGCACAGAGGAGTGCGTTATGGCACTCTTTGTATGCTTCAGGATGGACTCAACCACAAGGAGTGGAGGAGTGGCCTAGTGGTTGGGGCAAGGTACGTCAGGCCGGAAGTTCAAATCCCACTAGAGGACAGCAACCTTGGGTCAGAAGGACTGGGGTTTCTAGTCCCACAGGTGCTCCTTGTGGTCTTGGGCAAGCCACTTAACCCTCCATAGCCCATGTTCCCTGTAAAATAGTTATCTCCAAGTTATAATGCCCTGTTCAATGTAATTTCAGTTTGTTCAATGTAAACCGCACTGATGCAGAATAGCGCGGTATATAAGAGAATGTAAATAAAATAAATAAATAAATAAATGGAACTGTGGGTTAATTGAGGCTTCTCGAACCCCGGGGGCCTTTTGGACCCAGTACAGGAAGTTGAGCTGGTGGCTGATGGCCAGGAGGGTAAATGGCACCTCCCAGTGCCGCAGGAGCAGCCTCTGCAGGACATGGTGGACAGGGACCATCACTGCCTCACGAGGGGCCAAAGGGTATTGGAGGAGTTCCAACTCCTCTGCCCTTGGCTCCTCTTCCGATTTAAGAGAAAAAGAGATGGCCTTGGCCAGGTCCTGAACAAAATCCTGGAAGGACATGTCTTCCAGGAACGACTTCCACTAATCCAGAGAGGGCGATAGGTCGGATGGGAGATCTTGGGCCTGAAGATCCGACACTGTCAATTCCACCTTTGTTTCCCATTCTGATTTGGACTTTGAGAGGAAGTTAAAGTGATACCAACTCTCCTCTGAGTGCTGGCTGTGTTCCCTTTGTGCCTGGCATGCTGATGGCGATGTCCCGGGGCCTCGAACTCCGACACACTGGAGAAGGAGATGACTGGCCACTGGCATTGATACCGATCTCCCACCTTATGTCCCAGCCCGACGGGTGGGGCATGGGTCTCCAGGATAGGATGGAAGGAGTACAGTGATAAAGCGCTCCGTGCTGCAAAGCCTGCATCCCGCAGGGTTTCCACCACTGCTAAGTGAGCTTCTAAGGTTTGTAAACATTCCTCCAGAAGCACCACCAATGAGCACGGGGACTCCATGATGACTGGGGCATTGGGAGACATCCGGCTACTCTCCTGGATATTAGGAATGGATTCTGCTGTTCGGGTCAGGTCATCCCGCCGGGGAAGCTTGGTCAGCCGTTCCCAGCACTCGCTGTCCATCTCACACCGAAAGGGGCTGTGATGGCACTGCACACGGATCTTCTCCTTGGGATCCCCTTTTGACGAAGATGGGGTCTCTGCAGAGGGATGCCCCTCGCCGCTCAAACCGTTCTGCTCTGACTGAACTTTCTGCTCTTTTCCCTTGGCTATATCAGGCGTGGATATGGGGGGGGGGGGGGTGTTTGAGGCTGAGGATGCTGGATCAGATGAGCCAAAGAAGGATCCCTTCTGCTTTTTCTGACCCTTTAGCCCTTGATGCGTCATCTGCAAGCAGAGCTCCGACTAGTGGTGGGGTCCAAGGCATTGCAAACACCAATTATGGCTGTCGGTAGCAGAAATGGTCTTTTTTCTTTTTGAACTTTATATTTTTTGAAAAATAATTGAGATTTTATAAAGGCCATCAGTCTTCCCCAATATAACCCAACAATAACAGCAATAATCAACAGCATCCCTCAGCCATTCCCCAACCCCTCCCTCCCCCTCAGCTAATTACTGCATGTATTTATGTATAAAAGGAGCCTAGATCTTATCACATTTTGTGAGCTTGTTCTGCAGAAGGGCTGTCAATCTTTCCATGATATGCATGCTATGCAAGTGAGCCCTCCAAAAGACAGCTTTTGGTACACAAAGTGCCTTCCAATATAAGACTACTTCACACTGTGCTGCCAGCGTGCACACTTGAACTAGTTTACTTACATCCCCAGACCACCATCCCCCACCACCCCTAACATATTTTCTATCTTCCAAGCCATTTCCTGTTCCACCAAAACCTGCACGTCTCTCCTTACCATCCTTCAATAATCTTGTATATTTGGATAGTCCCACAACATAAGGCGATAAGTGCCCACCCATCTGCAGTCCCGCCAACATCTCACAGGGTAGCCTGGAAAGAGTAGTTACTCACCTGTAACAGGTGTTCTCCAGGAGCAGCAGGAATCAGTCCTCACTTATGGGTGACATCGGCGCCGATGGAGCCCCTGTGCAAAGCATCTCCCCAGCTTTCTATGAAAGCCTTTGGGAATACTACACGCATGCGTGGTCCCCTTCCCGCCTAAAGGTGCCATCTTGCTCAGTCAAATGACATAGCTAAAAAAACAGCACACAAAAATAAAAAAATTTAACTATGTACAACTGCAACTCCCAGGGGAGGAGGGAGGGTTGTGAGGACTGATTCCTGCTGCTCCTGGAGAACACCTGTTACAGGTGAGTAACTACTCTTTCTCCAGGACCAAGCAGGAAGTCACTCCTCACTTATGGGACTCCCCAGCTTCAGGCTACCGGGGACCCAGAGCTGAAAAATGAGCTCCCTCTAGCCTCAGCATCAGAGAAAGGATTTCACTGAAAACATACCTCCACCGGTAGCCCAACCAGAGGGCTGGAGGGTAGTAGTTGCCTAAACCTCAAAGAGATTCCGGAGCACTGCCTGACCGAAAGCACTGTCCCTGCGGGACTCCCTCTCCAGGCAGTAATGGGCCGGAAAAGTCTGGCTTGAGGACCAAGTTGCAGCCCTGCAGATGTAAGCCAACGGTACAGAGCAGAGATGAGCTACTGAGGCAGCCATTGCCCTGACACGGTGGGCCGTGACCCGACCCTGCAAAGGAAGATCAGCTGCCCTGTAAGCCCAGGTGATACAGTCGGCCACCCAGATGGACAAGGTACACTTGGACACAGGTACCCCCAAGTTATTGGGGTCAAAAGATACGAAGAGCTGAGTAGCCCTTCTATGCCCCTGCGTACGCTCAAGGTAGAAGGACAAGGCCCTCCTACAATCCAGGGTATGCAGGACTCTCTCAGCCCGGCTTGCATGGGGCCTAGGGAAGAATGTTGGAAGAACCACCTCTTGGTTGATATGGAAAGAGGAGACAACCTTGGGGAGGAACTTAGGATGAGTTCTAAGGACTACCCTGTTCCTGTAGAAGCGAGTGTATGGCCTGTCACAGACCAGGGCTTGAAGTTCACTCACTCACCTGGCCGAGGTCAAGGCCACTAGGAATAGTCTTCCAGGATAGGAAGCGTAAAGGACATGTAGCCATGGGCTCAAAAGGTGGGCGAGTAAGTTGCTGCAAGACCACATTCAACTCCCACTCAGGGGCCGGTGGACGGAGAGGAGGCTTGAGCAATAGTAAGCCTCTGAGAAATCTGGACACCAAGGAGTGAACTGACAAAGAGTGTCCCTCCACCAGAGAGTGATGAGCTGCCAGAGCAGAGAGGTGGACCCAAACAGAATTGGACTTAAGGCCCTGATTTGACAAGTGCAGTTGGTACTGGAGCACTACTGGCACAGTGCAGGTAAAAGGATCTTCCTTGCGTTGCTGACACCACAAGGAGAACCTTCTCCACTTTAGGGCATAAGTTTTCCTGGTGGATTGCTTTCTAGAGGCCAAGACCACCTCCTGAGGTAGACCCCAGGGAGCCAAGACTACCCTTGCAGCCTTCATGCCATCAGATGGAGAGATTTGAGATTGGGATGCAGAAGGGAACCCCGATCCTGAGATAGAAGGTCGGGTTGGAATCCCAAAGGCCTGGGTGTCTCCACTGCCAGTTGAAGTAGCAGGGGGAACCAGGGCTGCCTCGGCCACCTGGGAGCAACCAGAAGTACTGAGGCCTTGTCCCTGAGAATCTTGAACAAGGTTCGGGCCACCAGAGGCATGGGAGGAAACGCATCGAGCAGGCCCTGGGACCAAGAAATCAGGAAGGCATCCGCCGCCACCCTCAGGGGATGCGGTTGCCTAGAACAAAACCTGGGCAGTTGGTGATTCAGGGGACTGGCAAAGAGATCCATGGATGGAAGTCCCCATTTTAGGAAAATCTGTTGAACCACTAAAGGGTGCAGCTTCCACTCGTGGGGCTGCAATATCCTGCTTAAGTGGTCTGCCAGAAAGTTCTCCTGGCCAGGAAGATACACAGCCCTCAGCAACATCTGGTGCCTGAGGGCAAAAGAGCAAAGGGCCTGTGCTTCCAGGCATAGAGGCCTGGACCCAGTGCCGCCCTGTTTGTTCACATAGAACATGGCTACTTGGTTGTCTGTCTGAACTAGAACAGACTGGTGGGCCAAGGAGTGAGAAAAAGCCTTGAGGGCTAAGCGAATAGCCCGCAGTTGCAGTAGGTTGATCTGTTGAAGGGCTTCCCATGGGGACCAGAGGCCTTGGGTGCAGCTCCCTTGACAGTGTGCACCCCAGCCCTGCAAGGAGGCATCGGTTGTCAACACCACTGTGGGGACAGCTACCTGAAAAGGCACCCCTTGCAGCAAGTTGGGGGGGGGGTGCAGCCGCCACTGAAGAGAATCCAGGAAAGGTTTGGATACCCTTACTTGGTCTGCAAGGCTCCCTGTGGCCTGCCTCCACTGAGTTGAGGCGGGCATTGGGGGTCACATGCACAGTCAATTTCATGTGTCCCAGGAGCTGCAGACAGAGCCTGGCAGGAACCCTCGGCAGACTGAGAAACCGGGATGCCAACTCCAAGAGCCTTTGAGCTCTGTCCTCTGGCAAGTAAGCCCTTGCCTGCAGAGAGTCCAGCCGTGCTCCTATGAACTTGAGGTTCTGGGAAGAGAGCAAAGTGGACTTTACGAAGTTTATGACAAAGCCTAGGTCTTGAAGGAGTGTGACAGTCCTGAAGGTGGCCTGCCTGGCCTCCTGGTAGGTTTGGCCCCGGATGAGCCAGTCGTCCAGATAGGGGAAGACAAATATCCCTTGAGTCCTCAAGTAGGCTGCCACCACAGCTAGGCACTTTGTAAAGACCCGTGGGGTGGAAGTTAGGCCAAAAGGCAGTACCCTGTACTGGTAATAGTTTCCTCCCACCACGAACCTGAGGTACTTTCTGTGGTCTGGATGAATAAGGATGTGAGTGTACGCATCTTTTAGATCTAAGGAGCATAGCCAATCTCCCTGCTGGAGGTAGGGCAGAAGTGTTCCAAGAGTAAGCATCTTGAACTTCTCTTTCTCCAAGAACTTGTTGAGGTTTCTGAGGTCTAGGATAGGCCTTAGGCCTCCTGTTCTCTTTGGCACCAGAAAATACCTGGAGTAGAACCCGTGCCCTTGTAGGCGAGGAGGTACCGGCTGTACCAGCTCCACCGCCTTGTCCAGAAGCAGACCCTGAAGTTCTTGGAGGAGGAGGGTGGTGTGCAGGAGAGGCCTCAGAGGTTCTCCTGGAAAGTAGACAGGAGGTAGTTGTTGGAAATGAAGCATATAGCCCTGGTGAATGATGCTTAAAACCCAAGCATCCCCTGTAATGAGTGGTCACCGGTGGGCAAACAGGGCTAAGCGACCTCCTGTGCAGGGATGGGACAGCAGGGACGGAGAGGCTATGCCTTGGGAGTCAAAAAACCCCTCCCTGCTGGGTAGGAGCAGGAGCCGGAGGCTTGGGGGTCTTCTGCCTACGGGGCCCATGTCCCTGCCCCTTGGCCTGCTGCCCCTGAGGGGGAGCTGGGGAGGCCTGGTATTGAGGGAAAGGTTTGTAGGCAGACACCTTTCTCGGGTAGAAGGACTTTTTACCGGAGCCCTTCTTTTTGTGAGAAGGGGCAGAAGTCTTTCTGGTCAGCCTAGTCCTGGTCAGGTGCTCAGTCTTGAGCTCAGCGGCCTTCTCGGCCATGGGTTTGCCAAAAAGGTTCTCACCTCGGCAAGGGACATCGACCAACTTGTCCTGTACCCAAGGCTTGAGGTCCGATGACTGCAGCCATGCCTGGCGTCGGGCCGCGATGCCGGCGGCCGCCACACGAGCCGAAGCCTCGAAGCCATCGTAGGCCGCTCGGGACATGAATTTGGAACAGTCACGGATTCCTGAAGACAAAGACTGGAACCTCTGCAAAGGTTCCCCGGAGAGACCAGCAGAGAACCCGGCAAGCTCCTTTGTCAGGTCTCGGAGAAACATGCCCATGTACAGCTGGTATGACTGGACATGGCAAGCAAGCATCGAGCCCTGGAAGCACTTTCTGCCGAACGCATCCAGGTTCCGGGCCTCCTTACCGGGGGGCACCACGGAGTGCATCTTCTGGCTCTTCAGTCGATGCATGGCCGATTCCACCACCACCATGGAATGGTGCGGCAGCTGCGCCTTTTGGAAGCCAGGGCTCTTGCGGAGTCGATAAATGGAATTGACTCGCTTGCTCAAGAACGGCGCCGAGGCCGGTGCCTCCCACATCCGGAAGAGGAGCCGTTCCAGCATCGGAGGAACCGGCACAGTAAAGGCCTCCTTCGGAGGAGAGTCATACTGGAGGGCCTCAAGCTCCTCGGCTCGAGGCTCCTCCTCGGGGTCGGCGGGAATCGCCAAGGCCTTGGCCATGTCCCACACGAACTCCGAGAACCAGGTGTCCTCCGGAGGGGACCTACTCCGGGGCTCGGACTGCAGTGAGTCCGACGGGACGCACCGAGTCCGGAAGGTATCGAGGGACTCCTCATCCTCCGTCTCCCAGGCTGACTCATCGGAAGAGGAGTCGAGGGGCTCCGACCGTGCGGGTCGAGGTGGCACCCGCCCCGACGCCGAAGGCACCGGCGTCGACGCCCTTGGTTCCGAGCGGGAGGTCGAGGGAGACCTTGACCGAGGACGACTTCGAGCCTTCATGGTCTCGAGTATCGGCTCGGTCTCCGGGGTCGACTTCGACGTCGATGTCCCGGTAGTCGGGGCCGATGCACCAGTGAGGCTGGCCATCAGTACCCACTGCTGCTCCATGAAGGCAGACAATCTGCACTCCAAGGCTGTCAGCCTAAGTCCAAGCTCAGGAGACTCAGCAGCCACCGACTGACGTCGGCTCCCTCGGAGAAGAGTCCACAAGGACTACATGACTTATGCGTCCGACGGTCTCCGGCTCTACACGAGGTACTTTGGACGGCTTCTCCTGCTCCAAAGGCCCGGGACGGCGGTCGGGGGTCTTAGACCTGGCCCTCGAGGAACCAGGGACCTCTTCCTTCACTGCCCTCGCGAGCCGTTTCTTCCTCTTGCATTCCCGGTCGGGGGACCCCCTGTCCAAGGAACCCCGGCGATGCTCGGGATCAGACTCCCGAGACGTCGAGGACTCAGACGAGGTGCGGGCCCGGCCGGAGGCGGAATCCGAAAAAATCCTTTCCTTCTGGTGCTGACGGCTTCGAAGTGCCTTGGTGGACATTTTACCACACATCATGGGATCATGATCTGGGCCGAGGCACCGAAGGCAGCAGTCGTGTGTGTCGGTGAGAGACGACAGTTTCTTGTACCGATCACACTTCTTGAAACCACTGGAAGGCCATTGGGGAAAAAAGGGCGCCCGCGAGGTCAAAAGACAGGCCTTCCAGTGAAAAACAGAAAAAAGGGCGCGAACACCAGACACGAAGGGCAAAAAACGAAAAATAGAGAACAGGCTCGATACCGGTGTACCGAACCCGGCAGGAAGGGGAACCGGCGTCGAACTTGGAGAAAAAAGCGAAGAAATCTTCAAAAAACGTCAACTTTTCCCGGGTGACTAGGACGAACGTCCGAAGGGCTCCACGGAAAAAGAGAGACTGAGCAAGATGGCACCTTTAGGCAGGAAGGGGACCGCGCATGCGTGTAGTATTCCCAAAGGCTTTCATAGAAAGCTGGGGAAATGCTCCATACGGGGGCTCCATCAACGCCGATGTCACCCATAAGTGAGGACTGACTTCCTGCTTGGTCCTGGAGAATCACTGATAGAGCACTTTGTACCTGTTCTCATCATGGCATGTGGCTACAAACCCTTTGCCTATGTGCTTACAAACTGTATCCCATGACGGTCCTCCCATGCCTGACCAAGATCAGCCTCCCACTGCATCTGTTTATCTCCCGGCTGCAGGGAACCAGCAAAGACACACAAAATCCATTAAGCCCTGTTCCACTACTGTGTCCCACTGTCTCCCATACAACCAGTGACACAATTGCAAATATCCATACCAATCTTGTGGGCCCAGACCCTATTGTTCCTGCAAGTCCTCAAAAGATTCAAACTTTCCATCCAGGAAAAGCTGAATCAAGGTCTTAAGCCCCGACTGCTCTCACCATTTATACAGCGGATCTACCAGTCCTGGCATGAACGCCGCAATATAGCGAATAGACTTCAAGAGAGGCAACCCGACCTCAAAGGTTGACAATAGCCTGAGCGTCTCCACAGCCACTCAACTTGCAGGACAAAGGGGCTGCATACCTCCACCCCATGCCCCACATTCCACACCAGATTCTGTAAGGGAAGGCCACGAACATGATGACTCAATTTGCACCTACTTTCACTGTACATTATCATGCCAGTATACAATATTTGCCAATTGGGCAGCCACGTAATACCAATACAAATGTGGTACTGCTAGATCTCCTTTGGCTTTAGGTTGATACAGCATTGCTTGGGCTACTCTCAGCAGCCGTTTCTTCTAAATACAGTAGAACAATTTCCTTTGTACCCACTGTTCCCTCTAAGCTGTGCACGCGCACACACCTCGCCGAGCGAGCACACATACTTTACAACAGAGCGCACAAAAATTACGGTTCTGATTCTGATAGAAAACAACACAGATGTCTTAAAATTTAAAAGTTGTGATTGTAATTACTAGAAATTTTCCACTTCATTTAGTAAGCTTCTATTTTCATTTAATTTTATTAAAATCAATGTGGTGTACATACTGTATTCTGATGTGTAGTCAAATTTTAAAGTATATAACTCTGAGTGTCGTTATGTGGCACACAAAAATTTAACCTTCCTTCAAAAGCTGCACAGCTGATATTTTATGCGCACACAACCTACAGAAAATTAGAGGGAATATTGTTTGTACCCTCTCTAATTCCCCTTGGAGGGTACTCACAGGCAAGGTCTGGAAGAACCATCATTTTTTTTTTTTTAATTTAAATTTTTTTATCATCACACCACATAATATACATCACTTAGCCTTGAAACCACAACCAAACTTATGTTACACAATCTTTCACTACCGTTATACATTCTATAGTTCTACTTCACATTAAAAATATACCCTCTCACTATGTGTACCTTATTTTAACTATACATCGATAAATTCTAATACTATATACATTTCCAAATATGTATCGCCATTTACTAGTAAACCACCTGTACACAATCGCAGTCTCCAATTTCCCTCATTCGTTTTGTGTAGTTATTGGATAGCATATCATGTTGTTGTTGTTAAGTGCCGTCGAGTCGGAGTCGATTCATGGCGACCCTCTGGATAGCTATCCTAAATTGTGTTCGGTCTTCAGTCAGGCGGCTCATTGTTGACAGACTGGTACCCGTAGCTGCTGTTATTGTATCGATCCATCTCATTGCTGGCCTTCCTCTTTTGCGTTGACCTTCTATCTTGCCAAGCATAATGTCTTTCTCTAATGATCTCTCTCTTCGCATGATGTGCCCAAAGTATGAAAGTCGAAGTCTTGTCATCTGAGCTTCTAAAGAAAGCTTAGGTTTGATCTCCTCTAGTACCGACTGGTTTGTTCTTCAGGCAGTCCATGGTATACACAGTATTCGCCGCCAGCACCATAATTCAAAGGCATCAATTTTCTTCCTGTCTATCTTTTTCACTGTCCAGCTTTCACATCCATATGATGTTATTGAAAATACCATGGCTTGAACAAGTCGAATCTTTGTATGGAGAGAGACATCTCTGCTCTTGAGAATCTTATCTAGGTCTTTCATAGCCATTCTGCCAAGAGCAATGCGTCGTCTGATTTCTTGACTGCTTGTTGCTTCTTTATTGATAGTTGATCCAAGTAGGTTAAAGTTGTTCACAATTTCAATTTCTTCTCCTTCAACGATGAACCTGTTGATTATGCCAGTTTTCATGATCTTTGTCTTCTTTACATTAAGGTGCAGGCCCATTTTGAGACTATGTTCTTTGATTGAGAGAAGCAAATGTTTCAGATCATCTTCACTTTCAGCCAGTAATGTGGTATCATCAGCATAGCGAAGGTTGTTGATGAGTCTTCCACCAATCTTCACACCTCTGTTGTCTTCATACAATCCTGCTTCTCTGATGATTTGTTCTGCATATAAATTAAACAGGTAGGGGGAAAGTATGCAGCCTTGTCTTACACCTTCTCTCTAAACTGTTCTTGTGTGTTTATTTTCTTATTGTAGATTTTATTATAACTTAAACTTTTTACTGAACATCAAACCAATTCTTCCCAACACCTGTAACCAACCCCCCCCTTAGTACAATCCCCCCACACGACACGTTGCATCTTTCCTCAGACATCTATAACCATTCTCCCCCTTCCACCAGTCCCCCCCCACCCCCCTAACCCACCACCCCTCCCCCTCCCCCCCCCCACTTCCCAAGCTCACCCCTTAAGATTTCTCATGAGCCTCCCACTATCAGCTCTCCCCCCCGCTCCCCGGTACCCCGCCCCTCTAACCCTCCTCCAACCCCCCCTAGCCCCCACCCCCTCCTCCAACCCCCCCCTAGCCCCCACCCCCTCCTCCAACCCCTTTGCTAGGCACCCCTACAACCTCTCCCATCTCCTCCACCCTTCTTCCCGCCACTCCTCATATGCTTGCCATATATCTCTATGCTTCCCCTTCTGGTTCCGGCTATGAGCGCCAACCGCACTCATATGCCACAAATGCTCTATTTTGCCCAACACCTCCCCCACCGTAGGACCCTCCAGCGTCTTCCACCTCTGCAGCGTTGCCAGTCTGCACGCTACCACACAATAATGCCAGAACCTAAGATGCCCTGTGTGTCTCCCCAATCTTCCCCCTCCAACAACCCAATACCCCCCCAGTCTGGCTGCATCCTCACCCCCGTCACCTCCCGGTAAAACTTACCCACTTCCACCCACACCTTCTGTATTTTAGGGCAACCCCAAATCATATGCCCCAAATCCCCCCATTGCCCACACCCCCTCCAGCACTTTCCCTCACTCTCTTTACTCATAGCCATGAGTCTCGCCGGCGTCCACACCATTCTCAAGCGGAGCCTCAAGCAGTTCTCTACCAGGTTGGTCCCCCACCCCATTCTTTTTTCACTATCATAGATAGCCCCCCATCTGCCCTCGTCCCATGGCCCTTCAATCTTCGACTCCCACTTCTCTTGCCAGCCCGCCTTACCTCCCCCTTTATCATTAAGGATCTTATACAACCTAGAAATCAAACCCTTAAGTCCCTCCTGCTTTGTCATGAGCCCTTCAAAAGCCGTTTCTCCCTGAGCTAGGTCCTCTCTCACCTCCCCCCGGTGCAAATACCACAGCTGCACGTAAGCAAAATACTCCTTAGCTACCACTCCATACCTGTCTGCAGTTCCTGAAAGGGCACCATCCTCCCACTAGTATCCACCACCTGACCCACCCTAACTAACCCCCTCCCTTCACCCTAACCCCCTAACCACCCTAACTAACCCCCTAACCATCATTTTTAAGCAAGCTAACCATCCCAACCAAGAAACAGGGAGTTTCATCCGTCAGTCCAGGTCCCCATAGAGTTCTCTCCAAAGAGGGGGATAGTTTAACCGATACAATCAAACAGGATCTGGATCAATTTTTATTCCCAAATAAATCAACCAACCCTCCACCCAAAGAAAAGGGAAGGAGCCGAGTAACCACACCAATTTGTCAGCTGCCAAAGACACATTCAGCGCCTCTGTCTTATCATAAATAACCCGAAATCCCAATATTTATTTTTATTTTATTATTTTATTTAACAGTTTTTATATACCGCACTATTCATCATCAGTGCGGTTTACATTAAACAACATATTACCTAGCCAAGATCTTTATCTTTATTACATATTTGATATACCGCTACGGCAAAAGCATTAAGCGGTGTACAATAAAAACTGATTAAACACTGCAAACCAGGAAATAGAACGCCAAAAAATAGATAGGAAACAGGGTGTAGAAAAGGGCAAACCAATCATACATTAATATCAACTCATAATAAACCACAGTGACAGAAAGGAAGACAAACAAGACAATTCATGGGATTACAGACGAAGACGAAGACAAAGAACAGTCGGGGGGGGGGGGGGGGCTTCGAGGGGTAGGTCAAAGGCTTTCTGGAATAAATATGTCTTAAGCAGTGACTTGAACTGGGGGTAAGATGATTCTAGTCGGAGAGAAGCAGGCAGTGTATTCCATAATAATGGTCCGAGGAAGAACCAAGCAGAGTGCCGTTTCTGTTCCAGACGGGCTTGGGAAGGTGAGGGAAGGGATAGACGGTTGGTATGGATGGAGCGGAGTTGTCGATGAGGAGAGTAAAGGGAAATGCAATCTGCCAAATAAAGGGGGGTACTGGTGTAAATGGCTCGATGAAGTAGAATCAGAAATTTATAATGGAATCGGTAATGAAGGGGGAGTCAATGCAAACGAAGAAGAATGGGGGTAATGTGATCGAAACTTCTAGAAAAGGTGGTCAGGCGAGCTGCAGTGTTCTGATAAAACTGACATAGGTTTACAGATAACAGGGAATATAAACTGGGTATGAACAGGGGAAAACTATATACAATTAAACAGGTAACATCGTGGCTTGATATTTACAGAAATGCAGCACTTTCCGCAGTTTTATTACCTCTGTTCTGGGTTATAGCTATGTGAGAGGCAGTTAAGGGTGTCAGGTGGAAGGCAATGCTAAGGTATGTATGGTAGGTTGAAGTGCAAAGTGAATAAATAGTGCTTAATGGCCTTTCTAAATTGAATGATGTCCCTGATTGATCTGATGCTGGGGGAGAGTTTGTTCCAGCATTTGGGAGCATAAGACACAAAAGCTCTGTTAGTAGTTAGTTGTGTCCATTTTGTGACGATACTAGGAGTAACTAGTGTGTTTTCGGCTACTAGTCTCCTGGATCTATTGTTTGGTGCATAGGTGAGGAGATTTGAGATCAATGTAGAGGATATTTTATTAATGGCCTTGAAAGTGATGAGGAGAGTTTTATATAGTATTCTGCAGCTTATCGGGAGCCAGTGTAAATCCATTAGGATTGGTGTTATATGATCTCTCTTTGAAGCTCCGGACAAGATGCGGGCCGCTGCATTCATCGCCAATTGAAGTGGACTTAGTGTATTCTTGGGGAGGCCATGCAGAACGATATTCGAATAGTCAAAGTGAGGTGTGACTATTGCTTGGAAAGTTGTACGGAAATCCTTGGTCTCCAGCATGGGTCTCAGGTAGCGCAGTGTTTTTATCTTGTAGTAGATTGTCCTTACGGTGCTCTTTATATGCTCCTTAAGATTAAGTTGTTGATAGAGTATCACACCGAGGTACCTTATGGTGGCCTTGATTGGAAGTTCTGCGTCTCTTACTATGAGGGTAGGTGGTGGAGAAAATTGCTTGTTTCTTGTGGCTATGAGTACTTCGGTTTTCTTGAAATTTATTCTCATGTTCTGATTGAGGAGCCAGTCAGTTATTGCATTGAAGCAGTTGATTAGCGCCGAATAGTCAGGATTTGAGACGTTGATTGGTGTGAAAATTAGCACGTCGTCTGCATATAATAGGCAAGATATACCGAAGTCTCTGGTGATTTGGCAGATTGGCTGCATATATATATTAAAAAGCAGCGCAGATAAGGAAGAGCCTTGGGGTACTCCTTGCTTCTGTCGGAAGGGCTCAGATGTATTGTTGCCTATACGGACCTGTTGCCATCGATCTTCTAGGTATGATTTGCACCAGTCCCAAGCGAGGCCTTGGATGCCTTTTTCATGGAGTCTAGCTAGCAGAATCTTATGGTCAACTGAGTCAAATGCCGCCAATATGTCCAGGAAAATCATTGCAAAGGCCATCTGTATGTTGTCAATCCCGCATATGAGTTTGTTGAATAGCGAAGTCATGAGTGTTTCAATTCCATGAGCTTCTCGGAATCCGTGTTGGCATGGGTCCATCGGGGCTGATGTGTCTATGTGATGCTGGATCTGCCTCTGAGTCTCCTTTTCAAGTATTTTGGCTAGAAAAGGAATTCTAGAAATTGGGCGGTAAGACTCTTCCTTCTTTGGATCCATCTGGTTGTTCTTTAGCAGTGGACGAATTGATGTCTGTTTAAGGGCAGTAGGGAAAACCCCAGTTAGGTAGGAGAGTTTTGCGATCTTCGTTATGCAAGGGCTAAGTTCGGCATGCAAGGTTTTGATCCAGTGTGCTGGACATGGGTCATTTGGTGCTGTGGTGGTATTTATGGCGGCAATAATGTCTTCGATGGTTTTTCTTGATGGAGGTGAAAATTTAACAAGTGAGATTTGAGTTTGGGGGAATTGGGTTAGAACTTGTAATGAATATCCAGCCATAACCCTCAAACTCCTCAAGCAAAGCTCATAAAGAGCAGTTAGGTTCTCGGAGCACTAGCAGAATATAGTCTGAAAATAACGATATCTTATGATGGTCGTCTCCTATCTGACAATCAACCAGATCTTCCCGTTCCTGGATATGTACTGCTAGAGGCTCAATAGAAAGAGCAAATAAAAGGGGGAAAGGGGCACCCCTGCCTCGTATCCCACCCGAGTAAAAAAAAAAAAAAGCCAGAGTACTCTCCATTAACTTTCACCACCGCATGAGAACTAGCATATAAAGCACAGTTACTTACCTGTAACAGGTGATCTCTGGGAACAGCAGGAATAAGTCTTCACATATGGGTACGTCGGTACCGACGGAGTCTGCGCGGGAACGCTCCCCAGCGTCCAATTAGAACGCTTTTGGGAGCATCCCACCACATCTGCGTGCTGCCTTCCCGCCTTTCCCAACTGCCTCTCCTCAGTTAAGTTTTAAAGCTGAGACAAAGAGAGAGATAGGGGAAAGATAGAGATAGAGAAATACAACTCCTAGGGGGGTTGGGTGGGTTGTGAAGACTTATTCCTGCTGTTCCCAGAGATCACCTGTTACAGGTAAATAACTGTGCTATCTCCAGGAACAAGTCTTCACATATGGGGAATCCCCAGCTAAGATGCCTGGAGGAGTCCCAGCATGCTACGAATCTGAAAAAAGGCCATGCTATTCGAGAGAACCTCAGGCATCCTGAGGATGGAGGGTAGGAGTTGGAAGAAAAAGATGTGCTATGGATAGCTGGACCAAACAGGATGCCTAGATAGGAGACCCTGTGAGAATAATATCCAGTAGTAAATATTGAACTGCAATATACCCATATGGACCTCACCTGGTGGTATTGAAAAAGGTTTATGGAGGTTCATATGGATATGCTAATATGAATCAGCACAATATTCTCAAGGAGTACCTCAATGTAGAGCAGAGGTAAATAAGCTGGGCAAAAGATAGGTTGAGGTCTGAACCCTTAGGGCGAGAAAAATCCCAGGGGGAACTGGGGTAGTTCAATGAGGCAGGACTTTTGCGGGAAAACGCGGAAGTCCCTATTAGATAAGCCTGAAGCTCTTTTGACCTTAAAGAGACATAGTTCTTATAGGAGAAGAGGGGCTTTGAAGATCCCTATATCCGATAGCAAAGAAGGACAGAAGTATGAGGCATTGTAGCCTCCTATTTTCTGAAGATTTAGAATGTCCTTCCTAATTGAAGTCACTTAGGAAAAAAGATGGTACATGGAGGGCTTCAGATGTACCTAAACTGAAGGTCATGGTGGAAAACCCTTTAACTACCACAGGGAAGTGGTAATTTATGTAGAACCCTAAACATGCTGTAGCAGCATTGAAAAGGATAGTGACTATCTGTCGGGGTCGTATAGGAAATTATATATATATATATATATATATATATATATATATATATATATATATATGAACCTAGGCAGACAGATGGAAAAAAGTATATAGATACATATCACCTACTATCATATATTGCAATATATATATAGATAGGTAAATACAGATATATCTATTTATATGAATATATAGATATATATATGGGTACAGACATGCATATGTCTATATTTAGGGTGGTCCATAAAAATGAATTCCTGAATTCCTTTGCTCCCTGGCCTGATTCTGGTTCCATTTAGGTAGAAAACACTGTGTACAAAGTTTGAAGCCAATCAAATAATATTTAGGGGTGGCTCAACAAGTCTTGAGATTTCCCCCTGGGAGCAGATGACGAAATGTTGCATCATCTTGTATCATCCACTCAGTTCCACGCTGATTACATTTGATTTCGTCATATTTGAACTAATCTCGTCTCTGAGAGGTGGCAAAGACATTGTACTATTATCTTTGTATCTTTATTCTTTTCAGATGGCGAAAAAACGTGGTTTTTATCTCATTGAAGAAATGTCCACCACAATTCTGGGGGACAAGCTCCCCAGCAAGGAGCAAGTGTTAAGTGTATTTTTACATCACCATATGACATTAAACAAAGGCGTTAGTGATCTATTGTAACAAGTGAAGTAGAAGCTTACTGGGAAAAGGCCAGGCTTCCTGTTCAAAGAAATGACAAAATTCAAGAAAAAGTAAAGAAATTGTTCAATCAGTGGAAACTTTTGAAGAAAAACAAAGGGAGAGGAGGGAAACAAGAGGCAAATGAAAAAGAATTCCAGGTTGCAATGAAAAACCTATTTGATGTGGCGCATGCCAATGCAATGTCTTTAATTCATATTCAAGAAGACAAAGAATTCTTAATAGCGCAACGAGAACCAGGGCACCGTGGCTCAATGTGCGCGATGGACAAGAAACTGGCCAACACGGAAGCAAGATCGCAACAGCGAGAAGAACTGAAAAGGCGCAGACAAAAACATGTTGCTGAAGCCGAGGCAACTACAAGCCAAGTTCAGCTGGAAGGATCTTCTTCCTCAGCAGAGTCAGGTGAAGACTCGTCGACATCTGCGGATTCAGATAACGGACAGAAGAAAGCAACTCCACAAACGAAGCAGTTTCGACCTAACAATGTCTGGACCCCAGAGCTTACAGCAGCCCTGGATCGGACAGGGACAACGGATCGCAATGCTCTGTTTGTGGTAGCTGAAACCGCCAGAAGTCTGGGACATTATCCTGGGGAGCTCAATATCAGCCGCTCCAGCGTCAAGCGCCATAGAGAAAAGCACTGTCAGCAACAATGGACGGACCTGCACAACGCATTCAAAGCCGAAGGCAAAACATGCATTGTGCATTGGGATAGCAAGTTATTGCCATCTCTCCTCTGTTCAACCACATCCGTTGACCGCCTTCCAGTTTTGATAACGGCTGTCTCCACTGGAGAAACACAACTTCTTGGTGTACCAAAACTGACATCAGGAACGGGCGAGAATCAAGCTGCAGCAGTTTATGAACTGTTACAGGAATGGTGTTTGGATGAGAAGGTTGCAGGCTTCTGCTTTGATACAACTGCATCGAACACGGGACGTCGATCAGGAGCGTGCATTCTTCTAGAACAGAGACTCCGTCGCACAGTCCTTCATTTGGCATGCCGCCATCACATTTACGAAATAATTCTTGGTGCAGTATTCTCTACATGCTCTGGAGCTTCATCGGGTCCCGATGTCCAACTCTTTCGCCGGTTCCAAAAGAATTGGGGCTCCCTTGACAAGTCCAACTATCAAACTGGAAAAGACTTGGAGGTGCTGCAACCTGACAGGGATCGCATCATGAAGTTTGCGGAATCCAAGTTGGCACAGGGCAATCACCGAGATGATTACCTGGACTTCTTGGAGTTAACGATTGTCTGCCTTGGAGGGAATCTTCCTGGTTTCAATTTCAAGAAACCCGGAGCTTTCCATCATGCCAGATGGATGGCAAAAGTCTTGTACTGTCTCAAGATTTGGATGTTCCGAGGACAACTCAAAGATCTTACCCAACGGGAGGAGTCCTGTGTTCGTGATGTGAGCATTTTCTCCATCCTGATTCATGTGGAAGCCTGGTTTTCTGCCCCTGATGCCGCAGTTGCTCCTCGAACAGATTTGGAGATGCTGAAGAAACTACACTCTTACCACAATGACCGTGTTGGAAGAGCGGCCAGAGACAAACTGCAACAGCATCTGTGGTATGTGTCAGAGGAGCTTGTGGCACTGTCACTGTTCGATGAAGCTGTTTCAGCACTGACAAAGCGGGCCATAGTGTAGGCCATGATCCCGGCAGAATCAGATGAAAGCGATGAGGATGATGACGATGACGAAGACGAAGAACCCCCAAAGCGGGTCGAATTGAAAAGTTCCATGATTCCACCACTTGAATCTTTTGCAACTCGCAAATCAATCCGTTTCCTGAAACACCTTGACATCAACAGTGATTTTCTTAATGCAGAACCAGAAGACTGGGAAGAGAATGCATCATTCAAAGACGGTCTGAAGAAAGTAAAAAATCTTCCAGTGATCAACGATGTGGCTGAGCGAGGGGTCAAACTCATTGAAGAGTTCAACGGCCGACACACCACAAAAGAAGAGCAACTCCAGTTCCTTCTGGGTGTTGTCTCGCAACACCGTAAGATGTTCCCCACATCGTCAAAGTCCTTACTAGCATCTGGACCACATTGAGTGCTTGGCAAGCATGATACCCCCGTCTATGAGCGGATAATACCCAGTGGTCTGACGAACCCTGGGGGGGATCCAGGGGCCTGATAGATAGGGACCTTGAGCCACCCCTAAATATTATTTGATTGGCTTCAAACTTTGCACACATTGTTTTCTACATAAATGGAACCAGAATCAGGCCAGGGAGCAAAGAAATTCCTACTTTTATTTTTTCCCCTATGGCAGTGGACCACCCTAACATGTATACATACATACATATATATATATATATCCATGTCCCCACATAGGGATATGTGGAGAGAGAAAGAGTCATCTGATAACAAGAAGGGAAATACCTGCTTGAGGAGATGTTTAGAGAATCCATTCTCCTTGGTTGTGGGTGGGAGAGCTAAGGGAGTGCTCTCACTGACAAGGAGAAGTCTAGAGTGTTCTAAGAATTCTAGCCCTTGAATAACCAGGAATGGAGGATGTTTTTAATCCGCTGACAGTAAGTCTGGATCCTTCCATAACTCCAGCATGGCAGCTGGAGAAGAAGATGCAATGAAATGAGATACCATATTTACCCTTCTAAGAGGGCAAAAAGAGTATGATGCATTCTTGCGCACAATATGAATTACCCCATGAAGAATTGAGGGTGGAAGGAAATACAAGACAAGGACTGGCTGTTACTAAAAGAAAACCATCCCTGGTGAAGGGGTCCACTGGGGATGTGAACCAACCCAGGGGATTGGATAATTCTTTAGGTCTTCACTTAAAGGCCTGTGTCCTTTATTGAAGAAGGAGACTTTAATGGGAATGGTAAGGGTAGGGAAGAACCCAGTAAAGCCCTTTCTAACCATCTGGAATTATTTTCTCTCTAGCCAGGGCCCATAGTGCAGAGCTGCTCTGTAGAGATGCAGAGAGCATGTTGCAGGTTGGTTTGAAGAAAAAACTGGCTGTTTAAGAGCCAGTATGTAACCTGAACTACTCCGCCAAAGCCCAAGGATTGGGGAAGGCTAAGGATAGAAGGTATGCTGATGTGTCTGCAACAAGAAAACCAGAAAAGGTTCTTAGTCTGTCTGGGACTTAGTACTAAGGCCAGAAAGATTGATATTGGAGATCAAGCCCTGGTTGCTTGGTCAGCAAGTTAGTGGTCTAACCTCTAAGAGCCCCTGCATTCTAACTATTGTTAGGGCAGCAGAACAAATCTTAGGTCCCAAGATTGGACAAGACCTACAGACATAAGTAGGAATGGTAAAACTCCGTCATTGTCTGAGAAGCTGCCACAAAAACAAGAATGCAAGGGGGAGACAACTCTGAAAAGAAACTCAGGGGCTTAGGGATAAGCCTTCAGTTAAGTGGTATCACTCTTACAGACCAAAATGTCTTAGTAAGAGGGACAGAGTTGAAAAAGACTTATGATGGAGTAAATTTCTGAAAAGAATAGAATGAGACATGCTGATACAGGAGAAACTGTCAAAGGTAAAGGCATAGACGACCTTATTGATAGTTGTTACTCCTCTATCTACTTAGAAGGAAGAGGAGTAACTTTACTATCTGTAAAGCATAATCATGCTAAGAAGCTCTATGAGCTAAAAGTCAGGATGTCTCTTTAATGTAAAATTTAGGATGGAACCAATGTAGATGCTTGTAATGAGAAGAAGCAAACTACAGGTTCTAAACCTCAAAACAGGAAGAAGGATTCAGTGAAGAGTCTATCAGCAACCCTGCGGCTGCTGGGTTTGCTGAAGCGGTTGAGGTTGTGGTTTCTTTAGCCTGGTTTGATGTTTCCCTTGTTTGGAAACAGCTGTATGCTGGGTAGAGAAAGGATAAAACTTTTTCCCCTTGGGGGAATAAAGTTTGGTAGAAGATTTCCTACCAGCTGGGATAGAGGAAGGTGTAGACAATCCTTTGAAAGCAACAGTGCCAGTGGTTAACTAAGCAACTTGGCGTAAAGTCTCTTTGTTAAAGAGATTCTCCCCAGTACAAGGAGTATTTCCCAGCCTTTCTTGTACCCATTTATCCAAGTCAGACGCTTGGAGCCAGGCCATGCGTCGTGCCCCTATGGCTATAGCAGAAGTTCTGCTAACAGACTCAAAACAGTCCAGGGTAGCACGAGTAAGGAACCTAGAGATATTTTGAACATGACTAACCAGTAAAGAGTAGTCTGCTCTTTTGTGATCTTGAAGAAAAGGAGTCAAAAATAGCAAACTGTTTGTGACCTCTCAAGAGATAGTCCCATATAGAAAATATGAGAGAATTCTTGTTGAAAACATGGATGCCTGGAAGCTTTTATGTCCAAAGGCATCTAAAGTTCTAGACTCACGCCCTGGCGGATAAGAAGAGTGCCTTTTAGCACTTTTAACACGTCTCATTGCTGATTCCACAACAATAGAATGATATGGAAGCCGAGTCTTTTGAAAACCTGGAGAAGGGGGCACCTTGTACAGAGAGTCAGTGGCCCTTGAAGGTGGGGATACCTTTAAAGGAGTTTCTCACATTTTAAGTAAAAGATCCTGTAAGGTTTGATGCAAAGGAAGCATGATGACCTCCTTTGGATTCTCAGGGATATGCAAAAATTCTGAATCCCCTGGTGCAGGATCTTGATCAGGTATAGAAATGGCAAGTAACCTTGCCATATCAAGCAGGAATGCTTGAAAAGAAATTTCCCCAGAAGGGGATCCTCTATCATGAGGAGTAAAGGTTAGATCTGTTGAAGATCTAGTCTTGGCACTAATGGACTGATCCATTGGAGTACCAGACCCAAAAAAGGTGGAGCATCGAGTTGTCCTGAAAGGATAGTCGGCGGTACTGCTCGAGGCCGGTACCGCGACGAATCGGTGGAAAACTATCCATGCCAGGGATGGACTCCAAACTCGGTACCGAAGGAAGCGAGCTTGTGGAAGTAAGCATGGAAGGCACCGGTACCGATGCGAACGTAGAAAACGGTACCAGCAGTGGTATCGCAGCCGGTACTGACACCGGAAGATCAGTCTGGGGCGACTCTAATGGTACCAAAGGTACCGAGAGTGGTAGACTTTGATCTCCGGAACAATGTCTTCGGCACTGTCCGAGGTCGATACCGAGACGAGTCGGTACCCAGTCGTCCAGGCTAGAGATCGATTCTAGACTCGGCATCGAAAGCAGCGAATCCACCAAAACAGACCTGGAGGGTACCGACATGGATGCCAGAATCGGTACCGGGGTCACTACCGATGCTGGAAGATCGGTCTGTAGCGGCTCTAGCAGCACCGAAGATACCGAGAGCGCTAGACTGTGATCATCAGTGTGGAGTGTTTCATCCAACACCATTGCCGATGCTGGGGTACTGGCATCGCTCCCAGCGGATACCACCACTGAGCATGGCTCAGGTATGTTTGCAGAGGTAAAAAGCCCGGGAATAACCTGAAACCCCGTTAATACTTTGGAGGTCGAAGACTCCTGCTGGGGTTTTAAAGCCAAAATGTCCTCGGGGGCAAGGCCAGAGCCATCTCGATGTTGAACATGAGATCTACCACCCGAGGACTGGCTAGTCTTTACAGACTTTTGTTGGGTTACCTGATCCTGTGAAAAAGAAGTTGTAGCTGGTACCCTCAGGTCTGACGAGAACCGCGTATCGAGTTGAGATCGATGCTGAAGACTTCTTCTGGAAAAAGCACTGCAGGAGGGACACTCCAGCGGATAGTGTTCAGGACCCAAACATGGAAGGCACCAGTTATGGGTGTCTAAAACTAACTTGGTACCGCCACAGTTGAAACATGTTTTAGGGATAGTGGCTGGTGTTTCCATGAAGGAAAGTGGAGAGGCCTAGTAGGCCGAAAACCGTCAGGCACTAAACAGGGAAAAATTCCCTACCAAAGAAAGAATTTTTTAGGAGAAAGAAAAAGAAAACACCGGTGGTACCGGTGCGTCGAGGGAAGGCAGACGCGACCACAAGAAAAAACAAAAATAAAGGAAGAATTTTCTGCGGTGACAGGAGTACGTCCTGCCGGCTCCGTGGAAAAACGAAAACTGAGGAGAGGCAGTTGGGAAAGGCGGGAAGGCAGCACGCAGGCGTGGTGGGATGCTCCCAAAAGCGTTCTAATTGGACGCTGGGGAGCGTTCCCGCGCAGACTCCGTCGGTACCGACGTACCCATATGTGAAGACTCATTCCTGCTTGTTCCTGGCGATAGCTTGAACCCAACTGATAAAATGTCCCCCCATCCCAAACGTTCGTAGGACCACCCACTCAACCCTATCAAATAGTTTCTCAGTGTCTACCGTGAACACCATTGCTCCCATCTGCTCATGCCTGGCTGCCCAGATAAGGTTCACCACCCGCTTAACATTATCAGCAGCTTGGCGACTCTGTATAAAGCCTATTTGATCAGCATCTATTAAGTAAGGCATACAGCTGCTAAGCTGGTTTGTCAGAACCTTAGCAAAAATCTTGGCATCCAAGTTGAGCAAGGAAATAGGACGATAAGAAGCACATTTTGTGGCATCCTTTCCAGGCTTCAAAAGAATACTAATTCCCACCTGGACTATCATAGGAGGCAGGGGGTCTTCTTCTAGTACTCCATTACCAACACCGGCCCAAGCTGGTCACTAAATGTTTTATAAACCGCAGTGGTGAGACCATCAAGTCCTGGAGATTTATCTCCCGCCAAACCTCTAATGACCCAACCTCTGCACTTCCACTAACGTGATGGGGGCGTCTAACCACTTATGATCTTCCATTGAGAGCTCTAGAAACATCACTGAGCCCAAATATTCGGCTACCTCCGCCGGACCCCGTGACCCTTCCGCAGTATATAGTTGCTGGTAAAAGTTTGGAATTCCTGCTCAATATCCGCATCCCTTCTTGCCCATCCTCCTTCCTGTTTCTGAACTTTTCCCACTGCCTGATGAGCTTGTTGTGCCTTTAAGCACCGCACCAATAACTTCCCCGGTTTATTGCCATGCTCATAAAAGCGCTGTTTTACCAAATGAAGCTGAACATCTATATCTTCTAGCTGGAGAGTCTGCACATGCATACGTGCCTACTCCATTGCCCTCAGGCCCAACTGGTCCCCTCATTCCGCATGTTCCTGCTCTAACTGGCCAGCCTAAGTATACCCTTGCTCCAACAACTGTTGCCTTTGCTTCTATCGCCAGGCACTCTACATCAAAAACCCACCCCTGAGAAAAACGTTGAAAGTGTCCCAGACTATTGGAGGGGCTACTTCCCTACCACTATTCCCCAATATCCATTTCAATGGAGGACACGACTTCCAATACTTGCAAGAGACTATCATTCATTTGCCAGAATCTACAGCTGGGATGGTGCCCCTACCCATCTAGCTCCGCCCAAATTGGGCCATGATCAGACCACGTGATGGGCTCACACTCCCAGCACCTGGTGGCAGCACACAGATCCTAGCTAACAAGCAATATATCAATGCAGGAGTATGAATGGTATGAGGTAGAGTAAAAAAGGACCGATCCTGCAGATTGACCCCTTTCAACCATCGGTTAGCTGCCATAGCTGCATCAATCTCTTCAAGCTTTGCCTGTGAGCATCTTCTCCTGATCCCCCTCTCCCCCATCTATCCACCTGCGGTTGAAGAACAACATTGAAGTCTCCCGCTACCACTATGGATCTCTCCAAAACTCCTGACAGTTCCAAACCCAGTCTATCAAAGAAGGAACCTTGGCCTTGATTGGGCGCATAAACACATACCACTGTGATCAGATTAGTCTGTAACAAGTCCTTAAGAGTCACATAGTGGCCCTTTGGGTCGTAAACCTCACATGACAGCTCGAACTGCAGGGAGTTTCATAACAAAATAGCCACCCCCCGATTTACTATCCGCTCTCTTAGAGACTGCAAATATGCGTTGATAGTGTTGAGCATGCAAAAGCCCATGATGTCTCGTCTGGAGAGGCGTCTCCTGAACATGCACCATGTCCCACCTCAGGCGAGTGGTCTCTTTGAACAACAGTTGTCTTTTTCTGGGTAAATTTAAGCCCTTGGCATTAACCGATGCAATCCTGAACAGAGCCATCTGGATCAGCTCCTTTGTAATAGCAATGGCAAATGGAAATAGCCAACGATAACGTCTTCCCTGGGTCCGCAGTTTGCTTGTAATATCTTTCAATTTGTGTCGTCGATGCAGTGTTGTGGGAGCAAGGTCCTCAAAGATCTCCACTATATTAGAGACCCAGGTAAATTTCCCCTTCTTCCTAGCTTTGGCCATGACTTGCACCTTGGTGGTGTAAGAATGGAAACAAACCACCAGGTCTCTGGGGAAATTTCCTTGTGCTGAGCCTAAAGCTCGATACGCCCAGTCCAAGGTGACCTCACCTTCGCACAGAGCTGATATAATTTTAAAAACCATGTCAGCGCAGTTAGAAAAACAAGGCTCATCTGGAATACCTCTAAATTGTAGGTTACTGTGCAGACTGCGATTCTCCATACCTTCGATTTTGTCAGTCAGCTCTGAGTGTTTCTGCTGCAGTCCTTGTATCTAGTTCTTAAACTGTTCCACCATTTCGCCTTGAGACTCTATTTGTGCTTCTATGGTTTCAACATGTGCTCCAACATCATGGGACCTCTGAAGTGGCCTTATATGAGCTTGCACGCAAAGCGCCATGTTAATCATCACCACCACCATCAAGCCAAGAAGCTGTAGATCATAGGTGTCAAACTCTGGCCCGCGGGCCAAATTTGGCCCGTAGTGTAATTATATTTGGCCCGCGAGGCTATACCAAATGACTACTAGAGCTAGCCCGCCGGTATTATACAGCGCATTCATTCATCGCTAATACTACAAATCCCATAATGCCTTGCTGTTGTTTTGGCGCGTCAATCAGGACAGGTCCCAGAAACGCCCTCTCCTGTGTGACAGAAGTCATAGCGATCTCAAGCTACAACTGTCACTGTGGAACCCCTTCCCAAAAATGGCAAAAAGAAAGGCAGACAACAGGAACTTTCTGGACAGGTGGGAGACAGAATATTTGTTTACATATGTAAAAGACAGACCTGTTTGTCTGATTTGTGGAGTCAACGTGGCTATAACTAAGGAGTATAACATTCGACGACACTATGAAACAAAACACCATGACAAGTACAAGGACCTGGACATGACTCAAAGGAGCCAGAAAGTGGAGGAGATGAAAAGAAGTTTGGTTTCACAACAGAATATGTTCAAAAAAGCCACATCACAAAGTGAGGCTGCTGTAAAGGCTAGTTATATTGTGGCAGCCGAGATCGCAAAATCAGCCCGGCCCTTTAATGAGGGAGAGTTTGTGAAAAAGTGCATGTTGAAAGTTTGTGACATCGTGTGCCCAGAGAAAAAGCAAGCCTTTTCAAACGTGAGCCTGAGCAGAAACACAGTAGCTGATCGCACATGTGATCTTGCCACCAATCTGTATGACCAGCTTTTGGAAAAGGGAAAAGATTTCGTTGCATTCTCCCTTGCTGTGGATGAGAGCAGCGACGCATCTGATACTGCTCAGCTGTCAGTCTTCATCCGTGGAGTGGACTCAAATATGTGTGTTACGGAGGAGCTATTGGGATTCAAATCAATGCATGGCACAACCACAGGAAAGGAAATTTTTGAGGAGGTTTCCAAATGCGTAACTGAAATAAAGCTGCCGTGGGATAAACTCGTGGGATTAACGACAGATGGTGCGCCAGCGATGTGCGGTAAAACAAGTGGACTGGTGGGCAGGGTCCGGGAGAAGATGCAGGAAGAGAACTGTGCAGGTGAACTAACTGTTTATCACTGCATCATACATCAGGAATCATTGTGTGGCAAAGCCCTAAAGATGGAACATGTTATGACCACAGTAACACAAGTAGTTAACTTTATAAGAGCCAAAGGTCTGAATCACCGCCAGTTTAAGTCTTTTCTGGAGGAGTGTGGTTCGGAATACGCAGACGTGCCGTATCACACAGAGGTGAGATGGTTAAGCCGAGGAAAAGTACTGAATAGATGTTTTGAGCTGCATGAGGAAATATGTCAGTTTCTGGAAAGCAAAGGGAAGGACACAGCAGAGCTTCGGGAGAAAATGTTTTTGTGTGAGCTGGCCTTTCTGTGTGACATCTCGAGCCATCTCGATGCGCTGAACCTGCAGCTTCAGGGGCGGGGGCGCATCATCACAGACATGTACGCTGCAGTGAGGGCTTTTAAAACTAAACCGTGCCTGTGGGAGAATCAGATGCTGCAAGGAAACCTTGGCCATTTTCCCTGCTGCCAAACCATGAAAACGCAGTTCTTTACCAACTTGTTCCCATGCGCACAGTTTGCTGAAAAACTCAGTGTACTCGGCGCTGAGTTTAGCCGGCGATTTGCCGACTTTGATGTCCAGAAATGTAGGTTTGAACTGCTCAGTAATCCCTTTGCAGTTAATGTGGAAAACGCACCAACCAACCTCCAAATGGAGCTAATTGAACTCCAGTGTAATGACACACTGAAGTCAAAGTATGATGCTGTGGGCGCCGCCCAGTTTCCACAGTTCATCCCTGACACAATGCCTCAGCTCCGCACCCAAGCTGCTCAGATGCTCTCCATGTTCGGCAGCACTTATCTATGTGAGCAACTTTTCTCCTCGATGAAGATGACCAAAACATCTCACAGGAGACGTCTGACTGATGAACACCTTCGCTCGATACTGAGGATTTCCTCAGCTCAAAGCCTGAGCCCAGACATTGATGAACTATCATCCAAGAAGAGATGCCAGGTATCTGGCTTGGGCACATCAGATTAGATCAGTGTGCAGCAAACTGAGCAATAATTAACGTTTTCTTTATGCACTTTTTCTTGCTACTCCAAGACATGGGCTTGAATGGTTGATTAATTTTATTATTGTTATTTTATTTTAAAAATTATTATTTATTATTATTTAAATCTTATTTAATAAATGAATGTCATTGATGTTTTTTTTTTATTTGAAATTGGTTTTTGCATATCTGAACTATTAAGTTATAAACTGTATAGTAATAAGTGTTGCTTCATATTCAATGTTAAAGCAAATCTTGTTTGGGTCCATATTAAAAGGTTCATTTGTTCAATGCTGGCCCGCGACTTTGTTCAAGTTTTACATTTTGGCCCACTGTGTATTTGAGTTTGACACCCCTGCTGTAGATTATCTGAAACTCTTGGAGCCTGCTGAAAACAAAGGCTGCCAACTGGGCCAGCAACTTGTTCACCCTCTCTTCAGGCAGGAAGACACTGCCTACCTGAGTGTTGAAAGATGCTCCCAAGTATTTCAGTTATTGGGAAGGCACTAAGTGGCTCTTTCCTCGATTTATCAGCCAACTGAGACTCTCTAGGAACTACACCACTCAGACCAAAACCTGAGCAGCTTCAGAGTGCAACTTGGCCCACATGAGCCAGTCATCCAAATATGAGTGTACAAAGATTCCCTGGTGCCTCAGCACAGCAGCCCCCACCATAATCACTTTCAAGAACGTCCTTGGGGTGGTGGAGAGGCCAAAGGGCAGAGTAGCAAACTGAAAATGAGAGCCAAGAAAGCATAGTTACACTCAACTGTAAGAAGTGTTCTCCAGGGACAGCAGGAATCAGTCCTCACATATGGGTGATGTTGGCACCAATGGAGCCCCGTGAAAGCATCTCCCTAGCTTTCAAAGAAAGTCTTTGGGAGATGCCACCACACATGCGTGGTCTCCTTCCTGCCCAAAGGTGCCATCTTACTCAGTCAGATGACATAGCTAGAGCCGACAAAAGAAGATGGCAAAAATTGTACAGAACTCCACGGGGAGGAGGGAGGGTTATGAGGACTGATTCTTGCTGTTCCTGGAGAATCTCTGTTACAGGTAAGAACCTTGCTTTCTCTAGGAACAAGCAGAAAGTAAGTCCTCACATATGGGACTCCCTAGCTACAGGCTATCGAGCACCTACAGAAAAAGATGGCCCAACCATGAGCAGCCACAAGCGAATCTGAGGAAAGACTGTGAGGACCCCAATGTCCAGGGAGGACCATCACTCTGGTAGCCTGAATAAGGAGGGTCAGAGGGCAGGAGTTGCCTAAACCCCAAAAAGATTATGGAGTATGGCCTGGCCGAAGTCACTGTCCCATCAGGACTCCCTCTCCAGCCAGTAGTGAGCAGAAAAGGTGTGAAATGAGGACCAGGTGGCAGCCTGGCAGATGTCTGCCATAGGGACAGAGCGTAGGCTTGCAACAGAGGTTGACATATCCTCACGTTGTGCACCGTGACCCGGCGCTCCAACAAGAACCCAGCCTGATCATGGGTGAAGGTGATGCAGTCCGCCACCCAGGTGGACAGGGTCCACTTGGTAACAGCCTCCACAGTCGACCGGGATAGTATGAAACAAAAATCTGCCAGGCTTTGCGGTGGCCCCGAGTATGTTGCAGGTAGAAGGACAGGACCCTCTTACAATCCAGAGTATGGAGAACAGCCGGGAGCACCACCTCCTGGTTGAGGTGGAAGGCGGATACCACCTTCGGAAGGATTTTAGGGCGGGTGCGAAGCATGACCCTATTCTTGCAGAACCTGGTATAAGCCCTCCTCTTGGGTCAGTAGCCCCAGGGCGTTCCCCAGAGGGACCGGGAGCTCCATTGACAGGCAGAGCAACAGGGGGAAAACAAGGCTGCCTTGGCCACCAGGATCATGGAGGCCTTGTCCTGCTGGACCTTGAAGAGGGTCCGGGCGATTAGTGGCGTGGGAGGGAAGACATACAGAAGGCCCTCTCATGACGAGATGAGGAAGGTGTCTGCCTCTATCTGGAATGAATGCGGTTTGGGACAGCAGAAGCGGGGCAGCTAAGCATTAGCTGGGCTGGCAAAGAGGTCCTTTATCCTTTATTTGATACATTTGATATACCGCCCATTACCGAAGTGTTAGGGCGGTGTACAATAAAAAAATTTGGGCTGCAGAAAAGGAAGATAGAAAGGAACGCCATTGAGTGGATAGGATAGGGATGAAGAAGACAGAGAGAAAAGAACAGTAAAGAGCAGTGGACAGCATAGCAAATGGTGGACGACATAGCGAGCGGCAGACAATGTGACAAGCGGTGGACAACAGAGTAGACGGTGGATGACATAGCAAACGGTGGACAACAAAGCAGACGAGAGACAACAGGGAAGATGAGGGGCAATAGAACAGACGAGGGGCAACAGAGCAGACGAGGGGCAACCGAGCAGACGAGGGGCAACAGCGCAAATGGTAAACAATATAACAAACGATGGACAACATAGCAAACGGCGGACAACATAGTGAAAACAGTGAGGATGGGCGGCACTGGGAGGGGGATAAGTGAGTCGGGTAGGGAGGGAAGAGTTAAGCAAATGTAGGAATATCTAAACCTCCGGGGAAACATCGGTGGGGAGTGTATTTAATTGTCTGGAAGTGACTGGAGGGAAAGGAAGATCAAAAGCCTGACAAAAGAGATAGGTCTTGAGAAGAGCTTTAAACCGAGGAAAAGATAATTCAGTGCGGATAGGGTGTGGGAGAGAGTTCCATAGGGCAGGGCTTGCGAAGGCGGCGGCGTCCATTCTTGGAGTTAGAAAAGCCGTTGCACCACCCTGGTGTCTAGATGTCATTCGTGTGGCTGGAGGAGCCTGCTAAGCCTGTCTGCTAGGGCATTGTCTTGACCCAGAAGGTATATCGCCCTGAGGAGCATCCTCTGACCGATCGCGTACGAGCAGAGGGCTACTGCCTCCTGGCAGAGGCGTTGAGACCCTGTGCCTCCCTGCTTTTTCAGGTAGAACATCATGAGCTGGTTGTCCATTTGGACTAGCACAGACTGGTTCCACAGGTGGTGGTGGATGGTCTTGATCACCACAAAAATGGCCTTGAGCTCCAGCAGATTGATCTGCTGCTGGCTCTCCGCTAGGGACCAGTTTCCCTGCGTGTGCAGTTCCTCGCAGTGGGCACCCCAGTCCAGTATGCACACATCTATGGTGAGGATCCTCTGGGGGTTTGGGGGCTGGAAGGGCATACTTTTCTGTAGGTGCTGTGCATTCTGCCACCAGTCAAGCGACTCTGCTAGTTGACAGGACACTGAGACCCTATCCCAGAGCCTGCCCATGTCTGTGTCCATTGTGAGCAGAGGCACCACTGAGCTGCCCACATGTGGAGGTGGGAGTTGGGGATCACATGAGCTGGGATGCCATGTGGCCTAGTTGGCAGAGCATGGACTGTGCCGTCACTGTGTGATGGCGCTACACTTTCGCGGTCAGGGCCCTGAGGCGATCTGCCCTGTCCAGGGGGTGAAAGGCCCTGGCCTGGAGAGTGTCCAGACGATCTCCTATGAACTCTAGATCCCGTGATGGAGTGAGGTGAGATTTGGGGTGGTTTATTATGAACCTCAAATGCTGCAGGACCTTGATAGTGCAGGCCGTAGCCTGTTGCACCTTGATGGCCATGTCCCCTTTCACGAGCCAGTCATCCAGGTATGGCCTGCCATCACCACCGATGCCTGGGCACTTCAAATGGTTAGAGAAGGCTACCTCCTTCACCTGGACCAGACGCTTCCCCCTTTCTTTCCAGGAGAGCCCCCTCAGACTCTCCTGAACCAGGCCCTGCTACTGCAGAAACTCGCATGCCTTCTCAGGGACAGGGCCATGGAGCCAGTACCCCACCACCTAAGAGGGAAGGGATTCTACTCCAGGTACTTTATGGTCCCAAAAAGAACAGGAGGCCTAAGGCCTATCCTAGACTTGCAAAACCTGAACAAGTTCCTGGTGCAGGAGAAGTTCAAAATGCTCTCCCTTGGGACATTAATGCCCTATCTCCAGCAGGGAGCTTGGCCATGCTTTTTGGACCTAAAGGATGCTTATACCCACATCCTTATTCATCCCAGTCACAGGCAGTACCTGAGGTTCATGGTCAGGGGCGACCACTACCAGTACAGGATCCTAGCATTCAGCCTAACCTCCACAACAAGAGTTTTCACCAAATGTCTGGCAATGGTGGCCGCCTACCTCCATTTCTAAGGGGCCTGTGGAAGATGTCATCCTGCTTGTGCTGATGACTTTGGAAGGGTTTAATGGACATCTTTTTGCACAGGGCACAGACCTCTGGGTCATAGTCGGCACCTAGACACCGGAGGCAGCAGTCGTGTGTGTCAGTTAGGGACCTGTTCTTTTCGGAACGATCACACTTTTTGAACCCACTGGCCATTAAGGCAAAAAGGATCCATGCGAGGTCGAAGACCCTCTATGCGGCCAGTGATTAGAAAAGGAGTGAAACTGCACTGGAAGAAAAAACCCCTAAAAATGGTTCTGAGACTCGAAGCAGAGGTGACGGGGCTTGGAGGCAGGAAAGGGACCGGTACTAACTGGAGAAGGAAATGCATTTAATGCACAAGAAAATCAACTTTTTTCCAGGGGAAGACGACAGTCATCTGTAGGGTTCTGCGGAAAAAGGGAGACTGAGTTAGATGGCACTCTTGGGCGGGAAGGAGACCATGCATACGTGGTGGCATCTCCCACAGGCTTTCTTTCCGATGTCACCCATATATGAGGACTGACGTTTTGCTTGTTCTGAGAGAATGGCAAAATGAAGAAAGCGATATTGATTCTCTTGGATAGGGATGTGGAAGCAAGTCTCAGTTAAGTCCAAAGATGTGAGGAACTCTCCATGGTGTACCACCTAAATCAATGAACGCAGGTTCTCCATACAGAAATACTGAGTACACAGGTGAGCGGGGACACCTTTGAGGTTGAGGACTGGCCGAAAAGAACCGTCCGTTTTGGCACCACAAAGTAGATGGAATATCAGCCCTGACCCTAGTCAGCTGGGGGAACTGCGACTACCGCCCGTAGATAGGGAAGTCTGTCCAAGGTACATTGAACTGCACCTCTCTTTGCCATGGAGCCTCAAGGAGAGATGATGAAGGTGCCCAGAACAGGCTTTCTGCATTCCAAAACACAGCCATGCTGAATAGTTGTCTAGCACCCAGAAATCCTTGGTGATCCAGGCTCACTCCTGGAAGAAAGGAGGGAACCTGCCACTCACTGGGGGCATCCCAGAATAGAAGGGAGGAGGTACCACTGGGGGTGCTGGAGTCCCGGGAATCTCAAAGTCCATGAAAGGGCAAAGTCCTCAAAAGAGGAGGAGAAGGAAAGCTTTCCAGGGTGGTATCTAGGAAAGTCCTGGGAGCCACAGGAGTTCGAATAGCAAGCACAAGGAATACAGAATATGCAGAAGATGCGGTTGTATGCCTCCCAGGCCCTTTTGGCCTATCTTCTAGGAGATGATGAGGCTTGGACTATTGCAAGTCCTTAACCAAGTCTTCCTCAAACAAGAGTCTCCCTTTGAAGGCAAGTAGAGTCAATTGGGATTTAGAAGACAAATCTGCCACACAATGGTGGGGCCATATCCAATGTCGCACCACAGTCGACAGAAGAATGTCTTTAACCGCCCAGCAGACGAGATCATACATCACATCCAAAAGAAATGCTGTAGCTGACTCCAAGAGGGGCGCAATATCCTCTGGTGCGAGGGACTGAATCCACTGCTTGAGTCATCAGATCCTCACACATCATCAACTGAAGAATAACAGTGGAGGCTGTAAACCGATTCTTCAAAATAGTGTTCACCTTATGATCCAAGGTGTCCTTTAGGACTGTTACATTCTCCATGCAATGGTGGTTTGCTATGTAACCACTGTAATCTGTGCATCCACTCTCGTTGTGTTAAATCACTCGACGTTTTCATCCTGTGGCAGGGCATAAAGCATCCAGCAAACTTTCAATCCCTTTACTAAGGAGTCAGGCAAATCCCACTCCAAGCGTATCATGCTCTTAGATAACCCTCCAGAAAAGGAAAGGCTGTCTTGGACTGCCAAACTCCCTGCATTAGGGGGTGAATCTGTGGCCCTTGTTCAGCTACTGGAGGGTTGGTCAAATTTAGAGCGGATGATACCTGAGCAATCAGGGCCACCAATTTGTCCTTCCTAAACAAGTGAATGTCACCAGACTCGTCACGATCTTCAGAGTGGGAGGACAATTCATCCTCCAGGTCAGATTAGCACTCAATGCATCGGGACTGAACTCCAGGTCTCAGCCAAAGAATGATTGATCCAAATCTCCAGACTCTGACCATCGCTGACAGCACTTAGAAGGTGGGGACCAAGTCAGGCTCAGACTCATCCATTGTCCCTCCTCCAAATGGCCAGAAAGAGATAGAAAGGACCCGGAGGCTGCAGAACGGAGAAAACTCTGGGAAAGTCAACCCAGATCCTGGGAAAGTCAACCCAGATCCTGGGAGTTCCCCACTGGCCAGATGTCACTCACCACCCGGGGGAAGGGGTGTGTGGGGGGGGGGGGGGAGCAACAGATGATGACTCCTTCTCTTTAAAGGTGAATGTCTACAGGACAAAGTGCCAAAACAGTAGGCCTGATGATCATCCTTCTTCAGAGCAACATCTGCTGCCAATGGCAGAGAAGCAGAAGTGGCCAGAACACTCACTTCCCCCTGTTGTGAAGGGAGAAACAGATCTTCTATGGACTGCATGCAAGCTGAGCAATCTGAAGACAAGTCTGCTTTCCACAGACTAGGCAGTGCTTCTTTGAAGGTGCATAAGAACTTCTACCACTCATGAGCAGTCAGACAACACAGTCTGAAGCTGCGCTAAGTTAGCATGTCTGTGCGGACTCCCTATGAGGAAAGGCTTAAAAGGTTAGGTTTCTTCAACTTGGAAAAGATACAGCTGAGGGGAGATATGATAGAGGTCTATAAAATAATTAATGGAGTGGAATGGGTAAACGTAGATCGGTTATTTACTCCTTCAAAAAGTAAAGAGACTAGAGAACATGCAATGAAGTTACAATGTGGCACATTTAAGACAATGGAGAAAATATTTTCTCTCTCAGCGCATAATCAAACTCTGGAATTCATTACTTGAGGATGTAGTAAAAGCTATTAGTGTAGGTTTAGACAAGTTCCTGGAGGAAGTGCATAAACCATTATTAAAGTAGACTGGGGAAATCCACTGCTTACCCCTGGGACAAGCAGCATGGAATGTGTATACCTTTGGGAACCTAACAGGTACTTGAGACCTGGAATGGCCACTGTTGGAAATAGGATGCTGAGCTTGATGGACCTTGGTCTGACCCAGTATCGCATATCTTATCTTCTTATAGACAGTGCCACGTGTGCTAGTACCATGCAGATCACAGCCACATGTTCAGAAACCACACAGACAGCAACACGCATAAGGGCCACACAACAAGACACCATGTACCATTGATGCATACCACGAAAGGCATGGAAAAGCATTGGAAGCACAAATATTGCACACAGGCAGTTAGGCAAGGCAGGAAACACTGATGCTGAACCAACAGACATCCAGAGTGGCCCCAATCCCAACTTAGTGCCCCAGCAATGGATAAAGTTGTGAGTCCCCACCAACAAGATAGATAGAAAGGTTTAATCTTTGGAACTCACCCCCAAGGATCCATGGGCAGGTTAAAAGTCATGCTGGACCTAGTGCCACTCCCCTTTCATCAGACATGATTCACATACCTCTGAAGAGTCTTTTTCAATTCTTCAGTGGGAGAGTAGGGGGAACAGGAGGGAGGGGGTACTGAAGAATCTCTCCAAAAGTCCTTTTCCAATCTTCGGGCTGCCTTAACAAGATAAGGACAGGGAACTGAACCAAGTTCCCTCCCTCCTATGGCATCCAAAAAGAGCACCTGTTTTAAGGGTGACCCTAGGGGAGTCTCCCATGTCATGCTCCAATGAGAAAGCCACCCACCAGGATGGTTGTTCATGAGTGAAATCAATCTTTCCTCTCAATTGTTCTTTGTATTCTCTAAGATTTTCAGAGAGCTTAAAAACCTGCATCCACCATCTGCTGGAGACAGAGAATTACTGAAGACTCCCTTCTAGAGGTTCTGGCTGATACGGCATGATGTTATAAGCCGCCTCTGGAAGTTTCCTCTGTCTCTACATCTACTGGTAGGGGAACACAACCCACTTGTCTAGACTGGTCTAGCAGAATCATATGGAATAGTTTTTTTATGAGCTTCACCTTCTTGCTTAAAATCCTCATAAAAGTGAGAGACTCACAAATATGAGAGCTTGTAGACATCAACAGTCATTGCCATAGTTGGAAACATTTTGAGAGCCAGGTCACCTGGACACCTATATTGTATCACTTCAATCCTAAAACTCAGAAAAGCAAAACTAAAAAATAAACAATAAAGCAAAAAATATAATTTAGAAAGACAACCCCCCCCCCCCCAATAATCTGCAAAACAGCAACAGTACAAGAAAGTGAAAAAGCAAAACACAATTTTTTCCTGGTTACTAAACATTTTTGGTAGGCACCTAAGTTTTCTAAATCTATTTCCAAAGCCACGGGGGTGCTAAGTTACATACAGAGAGACATAACCAGCAAGGGGGGGGGGGGGAGGGGAGAGAGAAATGATGAAGCCCCTGCATAGGTGATCGGTCAGACCTCACCCGGAATACTATGTTTATTTTTTGAGGCCATATCTCAGTAAGCATATAATATGCGATAAGTGGTCCAAAGGAAAGTTGTCAAAATGGTGCAAAGTCTGTGCCAAAACACATATGAGAAGAAACTGGAGAATATGAATGTGGATACCCACAGTCCTGTAGTAACTCTTAGCAGACTGGTTTTCAAGATATCCACATAAGAAATGCCATACTAGGTCAGACCAAGGTCCATGAAGCCCAGGATCCTGTTTACAATAGTGGCCGATCTAGGTCACAAGTACCTAGCAGTTTCCCAAACAGACACACAGGTCCCATTATGTTTATATTAGGGAAAGCATTGGATTACCCGAGTTCTCTTTCATAATGGTTTATGGACAAAAGAATCGATCTCTGTTTACTCGTTCCACTACATTCATTAATTTATAGAACTCTAACAATATCTCCCCTCAGCCGTCTCTTTTCCAGGTTGAAACGTCCTAACCTTTTAAGCCTCTCTTCATAGGGATATCTTTCCATCCCATTTACCATTTTGGTGGCTCTTCTCTGTACCTTTTCTAATAATGCTATATCCTTTTTAAGATACAGCGACCAGAATTGCACATAATATTCAAGGTGCGATTGCATCATGGAACGATACAGAGGCATTATAATATCCTTTGTTTTATTCTCCATTCCTTTCTTTATGATTCCTAGCATTTTATTTGCCTTCTTGGCTGCCTTTGCATACTGGATGGAGGGTTTCAACAAGTTATCCACAATGATACCTAAATCTTTTTCCTGAGTGGTGGTTCCTAATGTGAAACCTTGCATCGTGTAACCATACTTTGGGTTGTTCTTTCGTAGGTGCATAACTTTGCACTCGTCCACATTAAATTTCATCAGCCATTTGAACGTCCAGTCTTCCAATTTATCAAGATCCTCTTGCAATTTATCACAATCCTCTTGGGTTTTAACAACTTTGCATAATTTTGTGTCATCTGCAAATCTGACTACCTCATTCGTTATATCCATTTCCAGATCACACAGGTCTGTGACTAAAAAGCTGTTTGATTATTTTCATCTAATTTCCATGTATTTTGATGTGCTGAAAACAAATAAAATATTGAAAAAACTCCTAGATGTCATGATTTGCCACAACATGCAAAATTGTCTTCAAATTTATCAAATTTTTTCAAATTACTATTAATTAATTCAAAGTACTATTAATTAATTCACATAAGTGCATGTAAGATATAAAATGCCAAAAAAACCTTAAAGGGGTTGTCCGGGTTATGTAAAAAAAAATATAGCACTGTAAATCTGATGGTCAGCAATATATACATAAGCTAAGCAAGTTTTAAGTCCATGCTTCTAATGGTAGAAGGAGTTAATCTTTCCTGAAGAATCCAGTGGGAGGGAGACACAGGGCAGAAAGCAGCAGCTCCGGTCAGTGCAAGGGGGCGTGGACAGCACTGACACGTCTCGTGTACAGACACAGAGCTGCTCGCTCCTGCATGCCACACTTGTAAATGAATCATCATCAGGTTCTTGGTTCTAGGCTGTTCACACTTTTTCATCACAATTCGTGTTAGCTCGTCATTGTTCAACCGTTATGTTATGGCTCTGCGAAAGTGTATTAATTCGCCAGACAGTTTCGTTTCATCTGTGGTGAATATACAGTGTTGAAGCAACAGCAGAATATTACAGACTTTGTGTAAAAAGTATACTTTGCATACTTTGGACTAAAAATTGGAGATCAGGATAAAGTCTGGGCGCCTCATAAAGTGTGCAAACGGTGTGTTGAGGACCTCCGAAACTGGTTCAAGGGTAAGAAAAAAATCTTTCCGTTATGGGATTCCTATGGTATGGCGAGAGCAAAAGAACCATAGTGACGACTGTTACTTTTGTTCATGCGATGTGAAAGGGTTTAATTCCAATGGAAGCATTCCATTTCATACCCCAATCTTCACTCGGCAATTTGTCCCATCCCCCATGGCACAGATATACCAGTACCCAAGCCCCCTGCTACCTTGGAAGAGATACCTAGCTCCAATGAAGGTGAAGTCATACCTGAACCAGATGACGAATTAAGTTCTGACTTTGAAGATGATACAAGACCAAAATTGTTTTCTCAGGAGGAGATGAATGATTTGGTAAGAGACTTGAATCTTCCCAAAGATGCCGCTGAGTACTCGGATCAAGGCTGAAAAGCAGGAATTTATTGTTGCCAGGAGTGTCATCTTCATGGTTCAGACATTGTGAAAAGGAGTTCGTTCCTTACTTCGCCCAGGAAGACAAGTTGGTTTATTGCATCGATGTTGAAGGTCTGATGGGTCAATTTAAAATCCAATATGATTCAGAGCAATGGCGTCTTTTTATAGATTCTTCAAAAAGAAGTCTCAAAGCAGTTTTACTCAACAATGGTTTTTACGCTTCCATACCTGTAGGTCATTCCGTACACTTGAAGGAAACCTACGAGAACTTGGAATTGGTTCTTCATAAACTTAAATATGAAGACCATGGTTGGCAAGTGTGTGGGGACTTGAAGGTCTTGTGCATGCTGCTCGGGCAACAAGCTGGGTATACCAAATATCCTTGTTTTCTGTGTCTATGGGACAGTCGAGACCGACAAAATCACTGGACCAAGAAGAGTTGGCAGCCGAGGGTGCTAACAGTCGGTGAAAAAAATGTCCTCCGAGAAACTGGTACCTTCCCATAAAGTTCTTCTACCACCTCTCCATATAAAATTGAGATTGATGAAGCAATTCGTAAAATCACTTCCAAGAGATGGAGAATGCTTCAAATACTTGGTCACCAGGTTTCCAGGCCTGTCGGAGGCAAAATTGAAGGAAGGTGTGTTCATCGGACCAGACATTAGAAGGCTTATAGTTGATCAAGAGTTTGTCAATACAATGACGGATCCTCAAAAAGAAGGGTGGATTGCATTTAAAGAAGTCGTACAGAAAGTTTTAGGCAATAACAAAGATCCTCACTACAAAAAGATCATCGGACAAATGCTGAAAGCATTTCAAGCTTTAGGTTGCCTGATGAGTTTAAAAGTGCATTTCCTCCAGTCCCACCTTGACTACTTTCTGAAAATTTGGGAGCTGTGAGTGAGGAACAAGGTGAACGATTCCACCAAGACATTAAAGAGATGGAAAGGAGATACCAGGGAAAATGGAGCATTACAATGATGGCAGACTACTGTTGGATGCTTCAGAGAGACATTCCAGATGCTACTCACAAGCGTAAATGCACCAAGTGGAGCCTCACAAGGAAGAAGAATAGAGTTTAGTGTGTGTAGGTGAGCTCATTTCAGTTCAAAAAAGGATTTTCATGAAAATATTGTAATAAAACTTTAATTTTATAAGTCTATTTCCATTTATTTTGAGGTACTGCCTTATTTAACATAGTTACCTAAATTGTCAGGAAACGTGATGTCCTACGACAAAATGGAGGTCATTTTCGGATTCAGCGCACCAAAAAACAAAGATTACGTGGAATAACCAAAACAGCTCTCGAAAAATTTTTTTTTTGCAGACCTGTGTCATCAACGAATATGTTAAAAACCAGCGGACCCAGCACAGATCCCTGGGTATTCCACTATTTACCTTTCTCCATTGGGAAAACTGGCCATTCAGCCCTACCCTCTGCTTTCTATCTTTTAACCAGTTCCTGATCCACAATAGTACACTGCCTCCTATCCCATGACTTTTTAACTTTGCCAAGAGTCTCTCATGAGGGACCTTGTCAAAGGCTTTCTGAAAATCCAGATGCACTAAATCGATGGGCTCACCTTTGTCTACTTATTCACACCTTCAAAAAAATATAACTGATTAGTAAGAGAAGACCTTCCTTGGCTAAAGCCATGTTGGCTTTCTCCCATTAAACCATGGCTATCTACATGTTCAGTAATTTTGTTCTTTATAATGGTTTCTACCATTCTGCCCGGTATGGATGTCAGGCTTACCGACCTGTAGTTTCCCAAATCACTCCTGGAACCCCTTTTAAAAACTGGAGTTACATTGGCCATTCTCCAATCTTCAGGTACTACAGATTATTCTAATGATAGTTCACTGATTAATAATAGTAGGTCTGCAATCTCATATTTCAGTTCTTTCAACACCTTTGGATGTACACTATCCAGTCCAGGTGATTTGCTACTCTTCAATTTATCAAATAGTACTAATATATCTTCCCGATTTATTGATATTTCTTTCATTTCTTCTGATGCATCACCTTTAAATACCATTTTAATCATAGGTAACTTCTTCAGTAAAGACAAACAAATAATTCATTCAGTCTCTCCGCTATGGCCTTGTCCCCTCTTAGTGTCCCTTTTATCCCTCTATCATCTAATGGTCCAACTGTCTCTCTCACGGGTTTTTTGCTACAAATGTACTTGAAAAAGTCTTTATTATGCAATTTTGCTTCCACAGCAAGCTTCTTCTCAAATTCTCTCTTTATCTGCCTTATCAATGGCTTGCATCTAACTTGGCAGTGCTTATGTTGTTTCCAGTTTTTGTCATTTGGCTCCTTTATCCATTTCCTGAAAGATGCTTTTTTGGCTACAACAGCCTGTCTGACCTTACCTTTAAACCATACTGGCAGTTTTTTGGACTTCCTTCCACCTTTCTTAAAGCATGGAATACAGCTGATTTGGGCTTCTAAGATAGTATTTTTAAATAATGCCCATGCTTGATGTAAATCTTTAACCTTTGCATCTGCTCCTTTTAGTTTTTTCTTAACTGTTTTCCTCATTATATCATAGTCTCCCTTTTGAAAGTTAAAAGGCAGTACTTTGGATTTCCTTGCCATTCTTCCTCCATTTATGAAATCAAACGTGATCATGCTATGATCACTACTGCCAAGTGGCCTCAACATCTTTATCTCTTGCACCAGATCTTGTGTACCACTAAGGACTAGGTCCAAAATGACTTCCTCTCTGGTCGGTTCATGAACCAGTTGCTCAAAGAAGCAATCATAAGATTGCATGCAAATCTCTCTCATACATCTTAATTATGGATATCATGAAAACCAGACTGACTAGGGGATAAAGCATAGTTACTCACCTGTAACAGGTGATCTCCGGGAACAGCAGGAATTTAGTCTTCACATATGGGTATCGTCGGTACCGACGGAGCCTGCGCAGGACGCTTCCTAGTGCCCAATAGAAAAGCTTTTGGGAGCATCCTACAGCACCTGCGTGCTGCCTTCCCCAACTGTCCCTCTCCAGTTGAGTTTAAAGCCGAGACGAGAGAGAGATAGAAAGAAAGATACAACTCCTAGGGGAGATGGGTGGGTTGTGAAGAATAAATTCCTGCTGTTCCCGGAGATCACCCGTTACAGGTGAGTAATTATGCTATCTCCAGGAACAAGCAGGAATGTAGTCTTCACATATGGGGACTCCCTAGCTGCAGATACCAGGGAGATGGCCCCAGAAAGTTGTGTGCCCTTGTGAAAGGGCACCACTTCCCCCCATGGATCTCTGGCATCCTACCAGGGATGGTGGGTAGGAGTTGATTAAGTCTGGAGCAGGTGTTGAAGAACAGCCTGACCAAACAAAGTATCCCGGCGGGAGTCCTTGTCTAAGCAGTAATGGGCTGTGAAGCTATGTACTGAAGCCCAAGTAGCTGCTCGACAGATGTCATCGATAGACACAGAGTGAATATGAGCCATTGAGGCTGCCATGGCTCTCACATTGTGAGCTGTGACATGGCCTTCAAGAGGAAGGTTCTTACTCTTATAGGCAAAAGATATACACTGTGCAATCCAGCTGGACAGTGTCCTTTTGGAGACTGGAAGTCCCAAATGACTGGGATCAAAAGCAACAGAGTTGAGAGAATTTTCTATGTTGCTGTGTCCTTTGCAAGTAAAAGGCCAAAGCTCTTTTACAGTCCAAAGTATGAAGGTTCCTTTCTGCATTTGAGGCGTGAGGCCTTGGAAAAAATACAGGAAGGTAAACCGCTTGATTTAAATGAAAGGGCGAAACCACCTTTGGCATAAAGTGTGGATGAGTCCTAAGGACTATCTTATCATGATGGAACCTTGCATAAGGAGGATCAGCCACCAACGCTTACAATTCACTGATGCGACGTGCTGATGTGATTGCAATGAGAAAGATAACCTTCCAGGAAAGGAATTTCAAAGAGGTAGTGGCTAATGGTTCAAAGAGTGGTTTCATGAGCTGCCCAAGTACCAGATTCAAGTCCCATGCCACCGGTGGTGGCTTAATGGGAGGCTTAGTTAAAAGAAGGCCTCTCATAAATCTCGCTATGAGAGGATGAGAGGAAATAGGTTGTCCATTTAGAGGCTTGAAAGAAGCTGCAATAGCATTCAAATGGACTCTCACTTAATTGGTCTTAAGCCCTGCATTTGATAAATGAAGGAGGTACTCCAGTAATGATTCCAGAAGGTTAAGACCCTTCTGCGAGCACCATATGGTAAACCTTTTCCACTTAAAAGCACAAGAGTGTCTTGTGGAAGGCTTCCTGGAAGCATGAAGGATATCCTTTACCTGCTGGGAAAGGTTAAGACTGAATTTCTAGGCTTTCAGCAACCAGGCCCTGAGATGCAGAGACTGGGGAATGGGATGCCACAGCATCCCGTCCTCTTGAGAAAGAAGATCTGGAGCAGATCCTAACTCCAGAGGCAGAGCTTGAGAGAGATGTAGGAGCAGAGGGTACCACATTTGCCGTGGCCAACGTGAAGCTATGAGGATCATATGACCTCTGTCTCTCTGAAGCTTGAACAGGGTTTTGGGAATTAGGGGAATGGGTGGAAAGGCATACAGGAAGTCCTGACCCCAATGAAGGAGGAAAGCATCCCTGGCCTGACAACCTCGAGCCGGAATTCTAGAACAGAACGGGGGAAGTTTGGCATTCAGTGGACTTGCAAAGATGTCTATGTCCGGGGTTCCCCAAATTTGAAAAATTTTGGCCACCTGGTCTACATGGAGAGACCATTCCCTCCCTTTCCTTCCTCACCTGTAGTCTTGTCTATTTAAATGTCTTGGGTGCTTTCCTGTCTTATATTGTAACTTCCTTTCTTTTTCTTTTTCTCCGACCTATTGGTCCCTCTGTATAAGGTTCTGCTTTGCTGTACACCGCTATGTTCTAAATGTAATAGCGGTATATCAAGTGCAATAAAACAAAACATAAAACATTCGTGTGGAAGCAGAACTCGACTAAGTCTGTCTGCCCAGAGTTTTGAATGCCTAGAAGATACGCCGCAAGGAGATGAATCTGATGCTCTCTGGCGAGGGCCCATAATCGCAAAGCTTTGTTGCACAGCGACAGAGAGCCTGTTCCGCCCTGCTTGTTCACATAGAACATGGCTACCTGATTGTCCGTTTGAACTAGGACTGTTTTGAAATACTCGAAGAGCAAGGAAGATTGCTCTGAGCTCCAGGAGGTTGATATGGAGATAGGCCTCCTGTGGAGTCCAGGTACCCTGGGTAGAGAGGCCTTGCAGGTGGGCTCCCCAACCCATCTGTGAAGCATATGTTGTTAGAGTGGCTTGGGGTTGCTGAAAAGGAGACCCCACCAGAAAGCTTTTGGGTGACTGCCACCATTGAAGGGACAAAATAAGGCGATCTGAGTTTGCTATTTTTGTCTGACAGGGAACCTGACGCCTGAGTCCACTGAGTGGATAAGGTCCACTGGACTGCCCTCATATGGAAGTGAGCATAAGGAACCACATGCACGGCGGATGCCATGTGGCCTAGCAACTGTAACATTTCCCGAGCAGTGAGGTGAGGTTTTAGCACTGCTTGGGAAGCTAACTGCACAATGCGAAGGCAGCGGGGCTGTGGAAGGAAGGCCCTTGTCTTTCTGGTATGCAGAAGAGCTCCTATAAACTCTAGGGATTGAGTGGGAGCAAGGTTGGACTTTGGGAAGTTTATGGCAAGTCCCAAATACTGAAGGATGAGCACTGTGTGAGACAGAGCAACCCTGGCCTCTGGCTCTGAAGGGGCTCGAATGAGCCAGTCGTCTAAGTAATGGAAGACGAATATTCCCAGGGCGCGGAGAAATGCTGCTACTACAGCCATGCATTTTGTGAACACCCTTGGTGCAGAAGCCAGGCCAAAAGGAAGAACCCTGTATTGGTAGTGCTTCCCTTGAAAAAGGAATCAAAGGAACTTTCGGTGAGCTGGGTGGATGAGAACATGAATGTACGCATCCTTGAGATCTAGAGAACAAAGCCAATCCTGACTCCGAAGGTATGGCAGCAGAGTTCCTAGAGAAATCATTTTGAACTTCTCTCTGAACAGGAATTTGTTCAATTCTCTGAGGTCTAGAATGGGTCTGTGTCCTCCTGTTTTCTTCGGAATAAGGAAATAGGGGGAGTAAAACCCTGTACCCCGCTGGGGAATGGGCACCTCTTCTATTGCTCTTTGAGCAAGGAACATTGTGACTTCTTGACCTAACCGGTCGTTGGGAGAGGTCTGAGAATTGAACTGTCTTACTACTGTAGGAGGGGGCATGCTGAGGAAATGAAGCTTGTACTCCTCTCGTACAATAGACAGAGTCCAATTTTCTGCTGTTATACGATACCATCTGGGGGCAAAATGACATAACCATCCTGGGATGGTGGAGGGTTCTAGGCCGTTCAGGGCCAGGAAGGCAAAGTTCTCTAGATAGGAGTCAAAGCCCCTGTGGAGGGTGAGTCTGCTGAGCCGGTTGAGGCTTCCTTTGTTGCCTAAGTTGTTGCTGCTGTCCCTTTTGGGCAGACTGACCTGAACGATGTCCCTGCTGGGTATAGGAGGGATAAAACTTCTTCTTACTGAAGAATGGTTTCTTAGAGGATCTTTTCCTCGCAGGATCAGCTGTAGATTTGGAAAATCTATCCAAAGTGATATTGTCAGCATCTATCTCATTAGCTTTTTCCTGCCAATTCTTGCTAAAGAGATTCTCTCCTGTGCAAGGAATATTCCCCAGTTTGTCCTGTACCCAGATTTCTAAGTCAGATGCCTGGAGCCAGGCAATTCTACGTGTACCTATGGCAATAGCAGAGGTTCTGCTTATGCATTCAAAGCAGTCAAAGGCTGCACGATACACAAACTTGGAAACATCCTGAGCACGTTTAACAAGAGTAAGATAATCTTGCCTTTTATCATCAGGAAGGAGAGGGCTCATAAGTTCTATGTCTCCTGTGATTTCCTTAAGGAACATTTCCATATACAAGATATAGGAACTGATCCTAGCAGAAAGCATGGAAGCCTGGAAGGATCGACGTCCAAAGGCATCAAGAGTCCTACACTCACGTCCTGGAGGATTAGATGCATGCCTTTTTGCACTCTTCATCCGTCTCATGGCTGATTCCACCACCATGGAATGGTGTGGTAATTGAGTCTTCTGAAACCCAGGACAAGGAGGAACTCGATACATGGTGTCGAGTCTTTGAGAATGAGGAGATGTGGTTAGAGGTGTTTCCCACATCGTTAACATAACATCATGCAAGATCTCATGAATAGGTAAGGTAGCTGCCTCCTTGGGAGCTTTAGGGTATTGTAGGATTTCTAATTCCTTTGCCCTAGGCTCTTTTTCAGAAGCCAATGTGATGGAAAGACCTCGGGCCACATGTCGGATAAAATCCTGAAAGGACATATCCTCTGGTGGAGACATCCTATGCTGAGGAGAAGAGGAATCCATGGGAAGAAGTACTCCGGTATAGGCAGAGCCTTCAGAGTCTTCAGACTCATCCAAGGATTCAAAGTTTCTCCGATCCGGGTGATCGTGCAAGGCACGGTACTGGTACAGATCAAAGTCGGCATCGGAGTGGTCTGGTACCGACTTGTCGATGCTGGATAGAGACGCATGACTCGGTCCCGGTAAAATACCTGCCGATGTAGATGCAGTCAGTGCCGGTACCGGTTGAATTGTCTGAAGCGGTTTCAGGGGCATCGAGGCCGTAAGAAGAGCCACCAGACTGCGTTCAATAGCCAAGAATCTCTGGTCTATCGACGCTGCTGATGCTTGGGTATCGGTGCCGGTTAAAGCGGCCAGAACCCCAGAGCATGGCACCAGTAGTTCTGTCGAAGTTGAAGCCTCGAGAACATCCTGGAGCCCCGTTAGTGCTTTGGAAACCGAAGCCTCCCGTTGGGGCAATTTTGCCGGTGAAAGTCCCTCAAGGGCAACGCCAGAGGCATCTTGATGTTTAGAAGGAGATCTACCCTTTGAGGACCGGCTAGATTTATGTTTAGTTACCTGAGATCCATGGGAGGAGGATGAAGCCCTGGAGGACGTCGATGCCACGGAGGCTGAATCGGGGGAAAAAGGGTGCTGAGCTTAGCAGCTCGGTTTTGCCAGCCCCTTTTTGACATCATTCCACAGGCAACACACTCTGAAATAGAGTGGTCAGGACCTAAACATTTGAGGCACCGCTCATGGGTGTCGGTGACGGAGATGGTACTGCCACACAGAACACATTAAAACCCGAAGCGGGTTTTTCCATTTTGAGGGAAAAAGTTGGGCCTAGTGCCCAAAATGGTGCGTGGCACCCGAGAAGAAAATTACTGGAGAAAGACTCCAGAAACAAAGGTTTTTTTTGTTTTTTGTTTAGAAAAAAGAAAAGAAGAACTGGCGGTACTGGTATAGCGTTGAGGGAAGGCAGACGCGACCACAAAAAAAGAAGTATAAGAGGGGAATTTTCTGCGGTGACAGGATGTGCGACCTGTCAGCTCCGCGGAAAATGAAGAACTGGAGAGGGATAGTTGGGAAAGGCGGGAAGACAGCACGCAGGCGCTGTGGGTGCTCCCAAAAGCTTTCCTATTCGACGCTGGGGAGCATTCCCACGCAGGCTCCGTCGGTACCGACGATACCCATATGTGAAGACTACATTCTTGCTTGTTCCTGGAGATCTCCATGACCAGCAGGAGAAACACTGCCCTAAAGGACAGGAGAAATAGGGGAGAAGATAGTTACTCACCTGTAGCAGGTGTTCTCTGTAGACAACAAGAATAAGTCCTCATGTATGGGTGACATCTCTAACAGAGTCCCACGCGGGAATGCTCTCCAGCTTCTATTGGAAGCTTTAGGGAGGATGCACTGCGCATGCGTGTCTGCCTTCCCGCCTGTCACTGCCATGGCGCCATCTTCTCCCGTCTGATAACAAAGCTGTAGCAGAATTCTACTCCTTGGGGAGGTGGGATGGTTGTGAGGACCTTTTCCTGCTGTCCACAGACAACATTTGCTACAGGTGAGTAACTACCTTTTTCCATGGATAAGCAGGAAGTAAGTCCTCACGTATGGGACTTCCAAGCTACAGGCTACCGAAAACTGAGGAGGTCGAGAAACTCAACAGGGGCAAAACTGAACTGAGGGCTTCCGGTGACGTCAGCTGACTAAATAGCAGCGCGCTGACAGAGCTCTGCCATTAACCCCATCAAAAGGAGGAAAAAAAACCCATAAAATGCCGATCTGAAGGGCCGGAGTGAGAGCAGGGCGAGCCGGAGACCCCACATGATTAGTGGAGGGAAAACGGAGCGAAAGTCCCCATAGAGCACCGACTGAAAAAGAGCACCCATTTGGTGCGGGCTCCGAGGGATCGTTGCGGCACAGTGGGGAACACAGCGCAGAGGGGAGCAGGAGTAAGGAAAGCCCGGTGAGGGCAGAAGGAGGCGGCGGTGTACCAAGCAGGAAGGGTCTGAGGCCAGAGTGAGGATACTCGGAGAGGCCGTAGCAGAGAGATGGAAGTGGAATACGGCTGTCGGGGAGAGCACGTGGCAGAAAGGTGCGGAGGCCTGTACGCGCAGGAGAGCACACGCTGCAGCGAACGGGTGCCGAGCGCCTGGGGGTTTCCATAGCGAACAGCAGGACATTAAAAACGCAGGTACTGGGCCCTCCTAGGTGGCCGTGCTGGGCTGACTGAAGTGAAATAAAGCTCCGGATAAATTAAAAAAAAAAAAAAAGGGAGCAATTGAGCCCCTACAAGAAGGAAGGAAGTGAAGCGAGGGAAGTTCCCCTTGCAAGGTAAGGAAGGACGAGAGTGGGATTACAGTGAGCTGCGGATGGCGGCCAGGAAATCTGCCGTAGACTTGAAAGCTCTCTCATTCAAAAGCCCGGCAGGGGCTAAGAGCCACGTGGCAAAGATGGCGGCGGCCAGTGGAGAACAGAGAGACACCGAAGAGATTGGAGCTGTGGGGGGGGGGGGGGTGTCTAATGATATCCAAGCCCTGAGAGCAGAACTGAAGGAATGGTGTGCCTCCACGAAGCAGGAGCTGGGAGCGTTAAAGAAAGAGGTCCATGGCTGGCTTCAGGAGATTAAAGTGGATCTGGCATCTATGGGGACCAGACTGGATGAGGTGGAAAATAGAACTGAGGAGCAGGAAAGCAGGTGGGCCCCCTATGAGAACCGAATGGACTCTGTAAGTGAGGCACAGGAGGAGCTATGGCAAAAAATAGAGGACCTAGAAAATAGGTCCAGGAGATAGAACATCAGGATTAGGGGTCTACCTGAAAGTGTTGGAGCGCTGAACTGTGTGTCCCTGGCAGAGGAATTCTGTGGGGCTGCTCTTAAGGCTGCAGATATGGCGGTGGAGGGAGTATGCCTTACGGTGGATAGGGCACATAGAGCACTGGGGCCGAGGAGGGAGAACAAGGTGCGAGATGTGGTAGTCTGCATGCATGAATACAGGTCCAAGGAGCTGGTGATGAGGGCGTCCAGGAAGCTGGGCAAAATCAAATGGCAAGGATCTGAGGTAGACGTATTTGCTGATATATCCAGCCTTACTATTAAAAAACGCAGAGCCTATCAAGCTGTAACCAGGCGGCTGCGGGAGGAGAACGTGTGGTATAGATGGCCGTTTCCAATAGGTCTGCAATTCACTATTAACACAAAAACGACGACGGCTCATACGGTGGATGCAGCGATACTGGGTATGAAACAAGCAGGCTGGACGGAGATTCCGGCGATGGATGGGAGCAACCAGGACCAGCAGGAGAAAGGCGGCCGAGTGAGGGAACAATAGCACCAGTGGAGCAGAGCGCCTGGAGGTGAAAAAAATCTAAGACACCAGAGAGTGACAAAATGAACATTTGATATGGTTTAAATGTATATTGTGTAGTGGATGCTCGGGGGGGGGGGGAATTGGATACTGTTGGGGTGTTTAGGGGGCATGGAAATCTTGTTTTTTTCTTTTGGCTCAGGGAAGTTCAGTAATGCGAGAAATGGGAGCAGGGGTGAAGGAGGGTGGAGGATAGTAGTGGAGGCCAAGTAGCCAGTAGGCGAAGGCTTCCGATAAGGAGGAACTGATGGCGGGTAGTCTGCAGTCACCTGAAAGAGTTCCAATCTGGGATTGGTGGAGGAAAGGGGAGGAGGGAGGGGGAAGGGGGTGGGGGGTTGTGAGTTGGAAGGGGTATAAACGGGTTAAGGGTGTGAGAAGTAGGGGGGGGGAGGAGAAAAGATACCATGCCAGAGATAAAGATAATGACTATGAATGTGAGAGGCCTTAATTCCTTTGCAAAGAGGCAGTTTCTCATGAAAGAATGCATACGATTAAAAGGGGACATTGTTTTTCTACAAGAGACCCACCTTGCGACCAAAGATGAGAGCCGAGTGGGTCACCCCCAATATCCTCAGAAATATTTTGCATCCAATAAGGTAGAAAAAAAGAACGGTGGGGTGGGTGTACTGCTATCCGCACGGGTTATGGGGCAAGTGGGGGAAGTAATTAAGGATAAAATGGGGAGATTTGTGATTGTGAAATTGAAATGGGACTAGAAGCTGTATGCGTAGGTTTGTGTCTATGCTCCGAACACTAAACAGGCTCAGTTCTTTAGGGAATTCCAGAGTAAGTTAATTGGGATAGTAGAGTGGTGCGTAATTATGGGGGGAGACTTCAATGTGACACTTGACCCTCGGAAGGATACATCCAAAGGGGAGTCGTCAACACCAAAGTAGCATAGGATATGTTTGAAGAGATTGGTCATGGGATTAGGTTTGGTTGATCTATGGAGGGAAACAAATAGAGGGCAACGGGATTATTCCTACTTTTCGGCGGTGCATGAGGTGTACTCTCGAATTGATATGATATTTATAGATCGTACCCTGGTATCAGCGGCAAAGAAGTGTGAAATTAGGGAACGCACCTGGTCTGACCATGCCCCAGTGACATGTGACATCCAACTTAGAGGTTTAAGAACAAATAGAGGGTGGTGGAAATTGAATGAAACCCTTCTGGAAGATAAGGAAGTGGTGCGGCAGATTACAGAAGCCATAAAAGAGTACATAATGTTAAATGATATTGGGGAATGCTCACCGGGAATAGTTTGGGACTGCTTAAAGGCGGTCGTCAGTGGTAAACTTATTGCAGTGGGAACGCATTGGAAGAAGATGAAGCTGCGGCAGCAAGAATACCTGCTAATAGGGATTGGGGAGGTGGAGGGTCAATTAAAGAGAGATCCAAGAGATGCTAAGCTAAAAAAGAAACTAGGGAGATTAAGGGGGGGGAGTTAAGCGAACTGCACATGCAGGATATTCGGTGTAAACTAAGCATGCTGAAACAGAAGAGCTTTGAATTCAGCAATAAGGCCGGGAGGATGTTGGCATGGAAGGTCCAAAAATTGAGGTCTCGGAATACAATAGTTAGCATTAGGGACGCAAAGGGGAAGGATCTGTGGGCAGGGAAAGATAGTGAAGAAAGATTTATCCAATTCTACCAACACCTATATACCCCGGAGAAGCCGGTAGAGGAGAATCAAATACAGGCATACCTGGGTAAGGCCAAGCTTCCTAAACTTACGGAGGAAGAGGCAGGGGAGTTGTCAGAGCCCATTAGGGAGCAGGAGATTCTGACAGTGATTAAGGGTCTGCAGAGACATAAAGCCCCAGGATTGGATGGATTCACCAACCAATTTTATAAGGTCTTTTCGGGAGTATTGGTGGGGCCGCTAACGAGATTGTATAACTCCTTTAGTAGTGTGGGTAAAATGCCGCCTTCAATACGTATGGCGGGAAAGAGTAGTTACTCACTGTAACAGGTGTTCTCCAAGAGCAGCAGGAATCAGTCCTCACATATGGGTGACGTTGGCGCCAACGGAGCCACTGTGTGGAGCATTTCCCCAGCTTTCAAGGAAAGCCTTTGGGAATGCAGCACGCATGCACGGTCCCCTTCCTGCCCAAGGGTGCCATCTTGCTCAGTCTGATGATATAGCTAAAAGACAGCAAAAAACAAAATGAAGTATACGACTGCAACTCCAGGGGAGGAGGGAGGGTCGTGAGAACTGATTTCTGCTGCTCCTGGAGAACACCAGTTACAGGTAAGTAACTACTCTTTCTCCAGGACCAAGCAGGAAGTCAGTCCTCACATATGGGACTCCCCAGCTCTAGGCTACCGGGAACCCAAGCTGACAAAAATGGCTTCCTCTGAAGAGCCTCAGCATTCGTGATAAGAATATCCTCTGAGAACACACCCGTATGGTAGCCCAACACAAGGGCCGGAGGGGTAGGAGTTGCCTAAACCTCAAAGAGATTACAGCGTACTGCCTGTCCGAAAGCACTGTCCCTTCGGGACTCTCTCTCGAGGCAGTAATGGGCTGCAAAAGCCTGGCTTGAAGACCAAGTAGCGGCCTGGCAGATGTCTGCCAATGGAACAGAGCGGAGATGAGCTATTGACGTGGCTTTTGCCCTGACACGGTGGGCCGTGACTCGACCCTGCAAGGGGAGGTTGGCTGCCTTGTACGCCCAAGCGATACAATCTGCTACCCAAGTGGACAACGTACGCTTGGAGACAGGTAACCCCAAGTTATTAGGGTCAAAGGCCCGTATCCTAGTTGGAGCATCAAAGAGAGACCATATCACGCCTATCCTTAGGGACCTTCACTGGCTCCCTATAGAATGTAGAATTAACTACAAAGCTCTCCTCATCACATTCAAGGCCCTAAATAATCTATCACCAGCAACGACTTCAGACCTCATCAGTCTACCTCCCAAGACAAGATCCAGGAGACCACTCGCTGAAAATACCCTAGTCATTCCCAGTGAATCCACAAATTGGTCCCAATCAACAATTAACAGAGCATTTAAATCTTATGCGCCTAGATGCTGGAATAAACTTCATCCAGATATCAGGGCAATACGAGACATGAAGCAGTTCAGGAAGGCTATCAAGCACTACCTATTCACTGAGTACTTCCAGCCACCGTAATGCTATTATAATATGTCATAAGACAGATTCTTATGCATAACCACTCCATAAGACATACCTTCAAGAACTAAAATGTTGATGTAATTACGCTCGCTGCTAATTGATTTTATGTAAATAGTTCAATCGTTATTGTAGATAGTTACCCTTGTTACCCAAGTTTATTGCCCTGTTATCTGTAACTCATACGTGTTTTCAAATGTACTGAGATTGTTTTGTTCCATGTAAACCGCGCTGATGCTAAAGAGCGCGGTATATAAGAAACTTTAAATAAAATAAATAAATAAAGGAGACAAAGAGCTGAGTGGCCCTTCGATGCCCCCTCATACGTTCTATGTAAAAAGACAACACCCTCTTACACCATCAAACCGCTGCTGATCGCTGGAAGTAGCGGTATACAAATGTATACTAAATAAATAAATAAATAAACAGTCCAGGGTATGCAAGACTGTTTCAGCCAGGCTGGTATGTGGCCTGGGAAAGAAGGTCAGAAGAACCACCTCCTGGTTGAGGTGGAAAGAGGAGACCACTTTTGGAAGGAGCTTTGGGTGGGTCCGTAGGACCACCTTGTTCCTATAGAACCGTGTGTACAGTCTATCAGAAACCAGAGCTTGTAGTTCACTCACACGTCTGACCGAGGTAAGAGCTACCAGGAAGAGCGCTTTCCAAGAAAGGAAGCGCAAATGGCAAGTAGCCATCGGCTCAAACGGTGGGCGAGTAAGTTGCTGCGAGTAAGTTGCCACTCAGTCGCCAGTGGACGAATCGGAGGCTTGAGAAGAAGCAGACCTCTGAGGAAGCGGGACACCAAGGGATGAACTAACAGAGAGACTGTCCCTCCACCGGTGAGTGGTGCGCTGATAGAGCACTGAGGTGGACCCGAACAGTTAGACTTAAGGCCTAGATCTGACAGGTGAAGTAGATACAGCAGTACTACTGGCACAAGGCAAGAGAAAGGATCTTCAGTGCGCTGAGCACACATATCATGAACCTACGCCACTTGAGAAACCAGTCTAGAAGCGTGATATCATGGAAAGACAGAGCTAGACTGGTTTCTGCATCCCACGTGATATCTACTTCTGTTGTGTTGCACCCTACTCCACTTGAGGGCATAGGACTTTCTGGTGGACTGACTCCTAGAGGCCAAAACCACCTCTTCAACCTCCTTAGGTAGAAGCAAGGGAGCTAGCACTATCCTTTCAGCAGCCAGGCCATCAGATTGAGGGACCTGAGATTGGGGTGCAGAAGGGAACCCTGATCTTGAGACAGGAGATCGTGTTGCAACCCCAGAGGGAAAGGAATTTCCACCGCCAACTGTAGCAGAAGTGGAAACCACGGTTGCCTCGGCCATCTGGGGGCTACCAGAATCACCAAGGCCTTGTCCCGGAGAATCTTGAACAGAGTTCGAGTCACCAGGGGCGTGGGAGGAAACGCATACAGGAGGCCCGTAGACCAAGAGATCAGAAAAGCATCTGCTGCTATTCTCAGGGGATGCGGCTGTCTGAAGCAAAACCTGGGCAGCTGACGGTTTTGTGGACTGGCAAAGAGATCGATGGACGGAAGTCCCCAGCGGAGGAAGATCTGTTGGACCACCCATGGATTCAACTGCCATTCGTGAGGCTGGAGAATCCTGCTTAGCTTGTCTGCTAGGAAATTCTCCTGATCAGGTAGATAAACTGCTTTGAGAAACATGCCTAGTTTGACTGCAAAGGAGCAAAGGGCCTACGCCTCCTGACATAGGAGCCTGGACCCCGTGCCCCCTTGCTTGTTCACATAGAACATTGCTACCTGATTGTCCGTCTGAACTAAGACAGACTGGTGAGAAATAGCATGAGAAAAAGTCTGCAGAGCCAAGCGGATTGCTCACAGCTCCAAAAGATTGATCTGCTGTGTGGCCTCCCGAGGAGACCAGAGGCCTTGAGTGCACGTGCCCTGGCAATGTGCACCCCAGCCCTTTAAGGAAGCATCGGTCGTCAGCACCCTTGTGTGTGCTGGAGCCTGAAAAGGTACCCCCCTGAGAAGGCTTGGGAGACGTATCCACCACTGTAAGGAGTCCAAAAGTGGTTTGGACACCTTTACTCTGTCTCAGAGGTCGCCTGTGGCCTGCGCCCACTGAGCTCTGAGGCACCACTGAGCAGCCCGCATGTGCAAACGGGCATTCGGAGTCACATGTACCGTGAATGCCATGTGGCCCAGGAGCCGCAGGACGTGCCTGGCGGAGACCTGAGAAATACTTTGGAACTGGTTCGCCAAATCCATCAGTCTGTGAGCCCTGTCCTCGGGCAAGTAAGTTCTTGCCTGCAGGTTGTCTAATCTTTCCCCTATAAACTCTAGTTTCTGAGAGGGAAGCAAAGTGGACTTTGCGTAGTTTATGACAAAGCCCAGATGCTGAAGAAGAGAGACAGTTCGAAGAGTGGCTTGTCTGGCCTCCTGGAGAGACTGGCCCCTGATGAGCCAGTCATCCAGGTATGGGAAGACAAAAATTCCCTGATTCCTGAGATAGGCTGCCACCACCGCCATGCATTTGGTGAAAACCCTGGGGGCAGAGGTTAGGCCAAAGGGAAGTACCCTGTACTGAAAATGGTTTCTTCCCACCACAAATCTGAGATATTGTCTGTGTTCTGGGTGAATGAGGATGTGAGTATAAGCATCCTTTAGGTCTAAGGAGCATAGCCAGTCTCCCTGCTGAAGGTAGGGCAGCAGTATCCCAAGGGTAAGCATCTTGAACTTTTCCCTCTCCAGAAACTTGTTTAGGTTTCGCAAGTCTAGGATAGGCCGGAGGCCTCCTGTCCTTTTTGGTACCAGGAAGTACCTGGAGTAGAAGCCTTGCCCTTCCAGGTGGTGAGGCACCGGTTTCACCGCCTGTTCCTTTACAAGACTTGCCAACTCCTGAAGGAGGAGGTTTCTTTGCAGAGGGAGTCTTGGAGGCTCCCCTGGAAAGTAGGAGGGGGGTAGCTGGTGGAAGTGGAGCATGTAGCCCTTTTGGACTATGCTGAGTACCCAGGTATCCCCCCTGTGATGGCTGGCCACCTGTAGGCGTACAGGGTCAGCTGACCTCCTGTGCTGAGTGGAGCCAGCAGTGGAGAAGAGGCTATGCTGTGGGAGTCAAAACCTTGCTCCCTGCTGTGCAGGAGCCGGAGCTGGCGGCTTGGGGGTCCTTCTGCCTACGGGGACCATGCCCCTGCCCCTTGGCCTGCTGGACCTGTTGGGGAGCTGGAGAGGCCTGATATTGAGGGTAGGATTTGTAGGCAGCACCCTTCCTCGGGACAAAGTGCTTCTTTCCCGAGCCCTTCTTTTTTTGAGAAGGGGCAGTAGTCTTCCTGGACAGCCTTGTCCTGGTGAGAGTCTCAGTCTCAATTTCTGCAGCCTTTTCAGTCATGGGCTTACCGAAAAGGTTTTCACCTCGGCAGGGGACGTCGACCAACTTGTCCTGTTCCCATGACTACAGGTCTGATGACTGCAGCCAGGCCGGCCGCGGGTACCCGGGCTGAAGCCTCAAAGCTATCACAGGCTGCTCGAGAGAGAAACTTCGAGCACTCTCGGATCCCTGTTGACAAAGCCTTGAACTTCTGCAAAGGTTCCTCGGAGAGGCCAGCTGAGAACCCGGCAATCTCCTTTGCCAGGTCTCGTAGGTACATGCCCATGTACAGCTGGTAGGTCTGGACACGGCAAGATAGCATAGAGCCCTGGAAGCACTTTCTACCGAGGGCATCCAGGTTCCGGGCCTCCCGGCCAGGGGGCACCAAGGAGTGCATCTTCTGACTCTTCAGGTGGTGCAAGAGTAGCTACTCACCTGTAACAGGTGTTCTCCAGGAGCAGCAGGAATCAGTCCTCACATATGGGTGTCATCGGCACCGATGAAGCCCCAGCGGAGCATTTCCCCAGCTTTCTATGAAAGCCTTTGGGAATGCAGGCACGCATGCGCGGTTCCCTTCCCGTCTAAAGGTGCCATCTTACCTCAGTCAAATGACACAGCTAAGAACAGCACACAAAAATGAAAAATAAACTATGTACAACTGCAACACCAAGGGGAGGAGGGAGGGTTGTGAGGACTGATTCCTGCTGCTCCTGGAGAACACCTAACATATAAGATAAGACATAAGATATGCCATACTGGGTCAGACCAAGGTCCATCAAGCCCTGTATCCTGTTTCCAACAGTGGCCAATCTAGGTCATAAGTACCTAGCAGTTTCCCCAAAAGACACAGGTTCCACAATGCTTGTATTGGGTCAAGCAGTGATATCCCGGGTCCCTTTTCATAATGGTTTATGGACCTTTCCTCTAGGAACTTGTCCAAACCTTTTTTTAAACCCAGCTACACTAACAGCTTTTACTACATCCTCCGGTAACAAATTCCAGAGTTTGATTACACGTTGAGTGAAAAAATATTTTCTCTTATTAGTCTTAAATAGGTTACCCTGTAGCTTCATTGCATGTCCCCTAGTCTTTTTATATTCTGATGATGTGAACAATCGATCTATGTTTACCCGTTCCACTCCATTCATTAATTTATAGACTTCTATCATATCTCCCCTCAGCTGTCTCTTTTCAAGGTTGAAGAACCATAACCTTTTTAGCCTTTCTTCATAGGGTATCCTTCCATCCTCTTTACCATTTTGGTGGCTCTTCTCTGTACCTTTTCTAAGAATGCTATATCCTTTTTAAGATACGTCAACCAGAACTGCACACAATATTCAAGGTGCGGTCGCACCATGGAACGATACAGAGGCATTATAATATCCTTTGTTTTATTTTCCATTCCTTTCCTTATGATACCTAGCATTCTATTTGCTCTCTTGGCCGCCGCTGCACACTGGACAGAGGGTTTTAACATGTTGTCCACAATGACACCTAAATCTTTTTCCTGTGTGGTGGTTCCTAATGTGAAACCTTGCATCGTGTAACCATAGTTTGGGTTGTTCTTCCCTAGGTGCATAACTTTGCACTTGTCCACATTAAATTTCATCTGCCATTTGGATGCCCAGTCTTCCAATTTATCAAGATCCTCTTGCAATTTTTCACATCAGCCACTGTGGGCTTAACAGAGACGCGTGGGACACTCCATTCTGCTGCTGCCGCGGCGGCAGCAGCAGCAGCCAGCTTTTTTTTTTTTTAATTTTCCATGAGCCGATGGGGGGGTGTTAGGACTTGACTTGAGGTGGGCTGTGGGCTGTTGGGGGGGGGGGGTTAGGACTGGTAATGGGCTATGGGGGGGGTTAAGACTGGTAATGGGCTGTGGGCTGATGGGGGCTGTCTGGAAATGGGGTGATGGGGGGCTAGGACTGGTAATGGGTTATGGTGAGTAACTACTCACAGGTGAGTAACTACTCTTTCTCCAGGACCAAGCAGGAAGTCAGTACTCACATATGGGTGACTCCCTAGCTCTGGGCTACCAAGGAACCCAGGCTGAACAAGAGTACTTCCTCTAGTCTCAGCAGCAAAGAAAGGCATTTCAAGGACACAACCTCCACCGGTAGCCCAAAAGAGGGCAGGAGGGCAGGGGTTGCCTAAACCTCAAAGAGATTCCGGAGTACTGCTTGGCCAAAAGCACTGTCCCTACGGGACTCCCTCTCCAGGCAGTAATGGGCCGCAAAAGTCTGGCTTGAAGACCAAGTTGCAGCCCTGCAGATGTCTACCAAGGGCACAGAGCGGAGATGAGCCACTGAGGCACCCATTGCCTTAACTCGATGGGCAGTAACCCGACCCTGCAAAGGAAGGTCAGCCGCCTTATAAGCCCAGGTGATACAGTCAGCCACCCAGATGGACAAGGTACGCTTGGACACAGCCAACCCCAACTTATTGGGGTCAAAGGAGACAAAGAGCTGAGTAGCCCTTCTATGCCCCTGCGTACGGTCAAGGTAGAAGGATAAGGCCCTCCTACAGTCCAGAGTATGCAGAACTGCTTCAGCCTGGCTTGCATGAGGCCTAGGGAAGAATGTTGGAAGAACCACCTCCTGGTTGAGGTGGAAAGAGGAGACCACCTTAGGGAGGAACTTTGGATGAGTCCTGAGGACTACTCTGTTCCTGTAAATCCTGGTGTAAGGCCTATCACAGACCAGGGCCTAAAGCTCACTTACTCGCCTAGCCGAGGTAAGGGCTATCAGGAAGAGTGTCTTCCAGGAGAGGAAGCGGAGTGGACAAGTAGCCATCGGCTCAAAAGGTGGGCGAGTCAGTTGCTGCAAGACCACATTCAGCTCCCACTCAGGGGCAGGAGGACGGATGGGAGGCTTGAGCAAAAGCAAGCCCCTAAGAAAGCGGGACACCAAGGGGTGACCAGATAGAGAACGTCCCTCCACCAGAGAGTGGTGAGCTGCTAGAGCTGAGAGGTGGACCTGAACAGAATTGGATTTAAGGCCTAGTACTGAAGGACTACTGGCACAGTACAGGAGAAAGGATCAACTGTACGTAGCTGACACCACACAGAAAACCTCTTCCATTTGAGAGCATAGGTTTTTCTAGTGGACTGTTTCCTAGAGGCTAGGACAACCTCCTCAACATCCTGAGGCAGGCCCCAAGGAGCCAAGACTACCCTTGCAGCCTCCAGGCCATCAAATTGAGAGCTTTGAGATTGGGGAGCAGAAGGGAACCCTGATCCTGAGAGAGCAGGTCGGGTTGCAACCCCAGAAGCAGTGGGGGATCCACCGCCAGTTGAAGCAGAAGAAGCAACCAAGGCTGTCTCGGCCACCGGGGAGCCACCAGCAGGACCGAGGCCTTGTCCTGAAGAATCTTGAAGAGAGTTCGGGCCACCAAGGGCGTGGGAGGAAATGCATACAGGAGGCCCTGAGACCAGGATATCAGAAAAGCATCCGCTGCCATCCGCAGAGAATGCGGTTGCCTGGAGCAGAACTTTGGCAGCTGCTTGTTCATGGGGCTGGCAAAGAGATCCATCAAAGGGAGACCCCATTTCAGGAAGATCTTCTGAGCTACTGAAGGATGCAGCTGCCACTCATGGGGCTGCAGTATTCTGCTTAATCTGTCTGCCAGGTAGTTGTCCTGGCCTGGAAGGTACACAGCCCTGAGGAGCATGTTGTGCTTGAGGGCAAAAGAACAAAGGTCCTGAGCTTCCCGACAAAGGATCCTGGACCCAGTTCCGCCCTGTTTGTTCACATAAAACATGGCAACTTGGTTGTCCGTTTGAATCAGGACAGACTGGTGAGCCAGGGTAGGAGTGAAAGCTTTGAGTGCTAATCGAATAGCTCGGAGTTCGAGAAGATTGATCTGCTGTGCAGCTTCCCAGGGAGACCACAGGCCCTGGGTGCACTTGCCCAGACAATGAGCTCCCCAGCCTTGCAGGGAGGCATCCGTGGTCACCACTACTGTGTACCCTGGAATCCGAAAAGGCACACCCATCAGAAGATTGGGTGGGTGCAGCCACCAGTTGAGGGAGTTCAGAAATTGTCTGGACACCCTTATCCTGTCTTTGAGGCGGCCTGTGACCACTGAGACCGAAGGCACTACTGTGCAGGCCTCATATGGAGCCTGGCATTGGGGGTCACATGTACTGTCGAAGCCATGTGGCCTAGAAGCCTTAGGCAGAGTCTGGCAGAGACCAGGGACCTGCTGAGAAACTGATTTGCCAAGGCCATCAACCTTTGGGCCCTGTCTACTGGCAAGAAAGCTTTTGCCAGCAGAGAGTCCAGCCTTGCCCCTATGAACTCCAAGTTTTGGGAGGGGAGCAAAGTGGACTTTGCGAAGTTTATGACAAACCCCAGACTTTGTAGAAGAGCAATAGTCCTGAGGGTGGCTTGTTTGGCCTCCTGGCACTTCTGACCCCTGATAAGCCAGTCATCCAGATAGGGGAAGACAAAGATTCACTGATTTCTCAGGTAGGCCGCCACCACTGCTAGGCACTTCGTAAAGACTCTGGGGGAGGAGGTGAGGCCCAAAGGCAGCACTCTGTACTGATAATGATTTTCTCCCACAATGAACCTGAGGTACTTTCTGTGGTCTGGATGAATGAGGATGTGAGTGTACGCATCCTTTAGATCTAAGGAGCATAGCCAATCTCCCTGCTGGAGGTAGGGCAGAAGTGTCCCAAGAGTAAGCATCTTGAACTTCTCCTTCACTAGGAACTTGTTGAGGTTCCTGAGGTCCAGAATGGGTCGAAGGCCACCGGTTCTTTTGGGCACCAGGAAATACCTGAAGTAGAAACCGTGACCGTGCAAGCGGGGAGGCACAGGTTCCACCGCCCTGTCCACCAACAGACCATGAAGCTCTTGTAGAAGGTGGTCTGTTTGCAGGGGAGGCCTTGGAGGCTCCCCTGGAAAATATGGTGGAGACAGTTTGTGAAAATGGAGGGCATAGCCCCTGTGGACTATGTCCAGCACCCAACTGTCCCCGGTGATAAGGGGCCACTGGTGGGCAAAGAGGGCGAGGCGACCTCCTGTGCAGGGTTGGGAGAGCAGTGGAGGAGAGGCTACGCTCAAGGAGTCAAAAATCCCCACTCTGCTGAGTGGTAGCAGGGGCTTGAGGCTTGGGGGTCCTCTGCCTACGGGGCCCATTACCCTGGCCCTTGGCTTGCTGACCCTGGGGGGCAGCCTGATATTGAGGGTACTGTTTGTAGGCAGTGCCCTTCCTCGGGTAAAAGGGCTTTTTACCCGAGCCCTTCTTCTTATGAGAAGGGGCAGAGGTCTTCCTCGACAGCCTTTTCCGTGTGAGGTGCTCTGTTTCGAGTTGGGCGGCCTTCTCAATCATGGGCTTGCCAAAAAGGTTTTCACCTCGGCAAGGGACATCGACCAACTTGTCCTGAACCCATGGCTCGAGGTCCGATGACTGTAGCCATGCCTGGCGTCGAGCCGCGATGCCGGCTGCCGCAACTCAGGCCGAAGCCTCGAAGCCATCGTAGGCGGCACGGGACATGAACTTCGAGCAGTCCCGAATCCCCGAGGACAAGGACTTAAATCTCTGCAAGGGTTCCCCGGAGAGTCCAGCAGAGAACCCGGCCAACTCCTTGGCCAGATCCCGCAAGTACATGCCCATGTACAGCTGGTATGACTGGACACGGCAAGCAAGCATCGAGCCCTGGAAGCACTTTCTATCGACGCCATCGAGGTTCCGGGCCTCCCTGCCAGTGGGCACCGCGGAGTGCATCTTCTGGCTCTTCAGACGATGCATGGCCGATTCCACAACCATAGAATGGTGTGGTAGCTGTGCCTTTTGAAAACCAGGGCTCTTCCGGAGTCGATAGATCGAATCGACCCGCTTTCTTAGAACCAGCGCCGAGGCCGGTGCCTCCCACATACGGAAGAGGAGCCGTTCCAGCATCAGAGGAACCGGAACAGTAAAGGCCTCCTTTGGAGGACAGTCATACTGTAGGGCCTCGAGCTCTTCAGCTCGAGGCTCCTCCTCGGGGTCCGCTGGAATAGCCAAGGCAGCGGCCATATCCCGGACGAACTCCGAGAACCGAGTGTCCTCCAGGGGGGGACCTACTCCGGGGCTCAGACTGCGGTGAGTCCGAAGGGACGCACCGAGTCTTGAAGGTATCAGGAGACTCCTCGTCCTCCGTCTCCCAAGCTGACTCGACCGAGGAGAAGTCAGGGTCCGACCCCTCAGGGCCCTGGAGCACCCGCCCCGAAGCCGGAGGAACCGGCGTCGACGCCCTCGGTCCCGAACGGGAGGTCGAGGGAGACTGCGACCGAGGTCGACTCCGAGCCACGATGGACTCGAGTATCGGCTCGGTCTCCGGGGTCGACTTCGAAGTCGATGTCCCGGTGGTCTGGGCAGATGCTGTCATCCTGAGACTCAGCTCGGAAGACGCAGCAGCCACCGACTCGGGCCCCGGCGGCGGCTCTCTGGGAGGAGAGTCCACGAGGACTACGGGGCTTACGTGTCCAGCAGACTCCGGCTCCACGCGAGGAACTTTGGCAGGCTTCTCGTGTTCCACGGGCCCGGGGCGACGGTCGGGGGTCTTAGACCTAGCCCTTGAGGAGCCAGGGACCTCCTCCGACGACGCCCTCGCGAGCCGCTTCTTCCTCTTGTGTTCCCGGTCGGGAGACCCCCTGTCCGAGAAGCTTCGACGGCGCTCGGGATCGGAATCCTGAGATGTCGAGGCCTCAGAAGAGGTCCGGGCCCGGCCGGAGGCTGAGTCCAAGAAAAGCCTTTCTTTTTGCTGCTGGCGACTTCAGAGTGCCTTGGAAGACATCTTTCCACAGGCCTCGCACGACTTAGGATCGTGGTCGGGGCCGAGGCACCTGAGGCAGCAGTCGTGTATGTCGGTGAGAGACATCAGTTTCTTACACCGATCACACTTTTTAAAACCGCTGGACGCCATCGGGGAAAAACGAGTCTCCGAGGTCAAAGGACCGGCCTTCCAGGGAAAAAAGGGCGCGAACGCCAGCCACTTAGGGCAAAAACTGAAAAAGAAGAATCGGGCTCGATACCGGTATACCGAACACGGCGGGAGGGGAACCGGCGTTGAACCGAGAAAAAATAGCGAAAATCGCCAAAAAAATCTAATTTTAACCGGGAGAACAGGACACACGTCCAGTGTGCTTCACGGAAAAAAAGAGACTGAGGTAAGATGGCACCTTAAGGCAGGAAGGGAACCGTGCATGCGTGCCTGCATTCCCAAAGGCTTTCATAGAAAGCTGGGGAAATGCTCCGCTGGGGCTTCATCGGCGCCGATGACACCCATATGTGAGTACTGACTTCCTGCTTGGTCCTGGAGAATGGCCGATTCCACAACCATGGAGTTGTGCAGTAGCTGCGCCTTTTGGAACCCAGGGCTCTTACGGACTCGATAAATGGAATCAACCCGTTTGCTAATAACCGGCGCCGAGGCCGGTGCCTCCCACATATGGAAGAGCAGCCGTTCCAGCATCGGAGGAACCGTTACAGTAAAGGCTTCCTTCGGAGAAAAGTCATACTGGAGGGCATCGAGCTCCTTGGCTCGAGGCTTCTCCTTTGCATCCACAGGGAAGGCCAAGGCTTTGGCCATGTCCCTCATGAAGTCCGGGCACCGGGTATCCTCTGGGGGGGGGACCTTCTCCGAGGCTCAGACTCCGGTGAGTCCAAAGGGACGCACCGGGTCCGGAAGGTGTCCGGGGACTCCTCGTCCTCCATCTCCCACGCAGACTCCTCCGAGGAGGAATCGAGCGGCTCTGGCCGTGTGGGCCTCGGTGCCACCCGCCCCGACAACCTCAGTCCCGCACAGGAGGTTGAGGGGGACCTTGACCGAGGATCAACTCGAGTCTTCATTGACTCGAGGATCAGCTCAGTCTCCGGGGTCGATTTGGACGTCGAGGTCCCAGTGGTTGGGGCAGATGCACCGGTTAGACTGGCGATCAGCACCTGTTGCTGTTCCATGAAGGCAGCCAAGCTGCTTTCCAAGGCTGTCAACCTGAGTCCAAGCTCAGGAGACTCAGCAGCCCCTGACTTGGGCCCCGACAGAGTCGGGCCCGATGTCGGCTCCCCCAGAGGAGAGTCCATGAGGACAACAGCAAATACGTGACTCGGGGACTCCGGCTCCACGTGAGGTAACTTGGACGGTCTCTCCGAATCTGAGAGCCCGGGGCGGCGGTCAGGGCTACGCAACCTGGCCCTCGAGGATCCAGGATCCTCCACCGATGCAGCCCTCGCAAGCTTCTTCTTGCTTCTGTGCTACTGGGTGGGAGACTCCCTCTCAGAGGAATCCCGACGGCACTCGGGGTCAGATTCCCCAGATGTCGAGGCCTCTGACGAAGTCCGGGCCCAGCCGGACGCGGACTCTAAGAAAATTCTCTCACGTTGATGCTGACGGCTCCAAAGTGCCTTCGACGACATTTTGCTGCATGGGCCACAGGCCAACGGGTCATGGTCGGACCCGAGGCAACGGAGGCAGCAGTCATGTGTGTCGGTGAGAGACATAAGTTTCTTGCACCGATCACACTTTTTGAACCCACTGGCAGCCATCGGGGGAAAAAGGGCCCCTGCAAGGTCAAAAGACCGGGCTGCCAGTGAAAACACCAAAAGAGCGTGAACGCTAGTCACGAAGGAAAAAAAAAACGAAAATCAAATCTCCGGACTCGATACCGGTGTACCGAGCCCAGGCGGGAAGGGGAACCGGCATTGAAACAGATCAGAAAAAGCCAAAATAGACGAAAAAAATCTACTTTTCCCGGGTGACACGAACTCACGTCTGTTGGGCTCCGCGGAAAAAGTAAGATTGAGCAAGATGGCACTCTTGGGCGGGAAGGGGACCGCGCATGCGCGCTGCATTCCCAAAGGCTTTCCTTGAAAGCTGGGGAAATGCTTTGCACGGGGGCTCCGTCGGCGCTGATGGAGCCCATATGTGAGGACTGACTTCCTGCTTGGTCCTGGAGAATTAGCATATTGCATAAAGAGGGGAAAGACCCAGCAGAGTGTGGTTCATATAGGCCTATTTCATTGCTGGGGGGGGGGGATTTCAAAATTTTTAACAGAATTATGGCAAATCAGTTGGGACAGCACATGGGGAAATTAATACATACTAACCAGTCGGGGTTTGTTCAGGGTAGGTATATGTCTGATAACATTCGGAGGGCCTTAAATGTAATGTGGGGTGGGGAAGAGAGGGGGGAGACGATAGCTCTTTTGGTAGTGGATGCTGGAAAAGCTTTTGATAGGGTGAATTGGGATTTTCTTTTTAGGGTCCTTGAAAAAATTGGTATAAAGGAGCACTTTTTGAATTAGGTCCAGACTATATATCAAATGCCAATGGCTTGTTTAAAAATAAATGGCTCTATATCAAGGGGGCTTAAATTGTTTAGGGGTACGCGACAGGGGTGTCCATTGTCACCCGTTATTTATTTTGTCATTGGAGCCAATGGCGCAAAAAATATGGGACTGGGGGATATAGCGGGGGTAAAGGTGGGTCAGAGTACCCACAAGATTTCATTATTCGCGGATGATGTGTTTTTTTCTTTGGGATATGCAGCGGCCTCTGGGGGCCATTCAAGAAGAACTTAGTGAGTATGGTGAAGTGTCGGGTTTCCGTATGAATGCCACTAAATCGGAAATATTGAATTTGACCATAACAAAAGAGGGAGAGACTCAGCTGCGGTGGGACTTTCCCTTCAGATGGGCAGATAAGGGTATTCGGTATCTGGGAGTACAGATTACAGCTACACTGGAAGGGATGTTCTGGGCGAACTAAATCTCAGCTAAGAATAAAATGTTTAAGGAACTGGAGGAGTGGGGCAGATACGAGGTGTCCTGGCTGGGTAGACAAGACTTGGTTAAGATGATACTGCTCCCTAGGTTATTATATTTGTTTATAAATCTTCCGGTGAAAGTTCTGGGGGCGTTTTTGAAGAAGCTACAAGATAGGGTGCTGAGGTACATCTGGAAGGGTCGGAGGCCTCGAGTAGGTAAAAATATCCTGTGTGCGAGTAAGCAAATTGGAGGAATGGGAGTTCCTATGCTGTCCAGGTACTATGAGGGTGCGGGCAGTGTTTGAATGAGATGTGAGGGGCCTAGCTGACTGGGTGCAACAAGAAAGAGAGGGGAGGAATTCTGAGAGGGATCTGAAAGGGAGGACCTGGGTTCGAGGGGGGGAGGTTCTTAGAGGGCGGCAGGGAAACCCCTACGTAGCGCTAACACTACGGTATTGGTGGAAATGGCAAGGGAAGTGGTATGGTGCTTCGGGGGGAATCTAGATATATACCGCTAGTGGGGAATCCCGAGTTCCCACCTGGTATGACAGACTCCGGTTTCAAGAGGTGGACGGAGTTGGGATTGCGGGAGGTGGGACAATTTAAAGTGGATGGTGAATGGGTGCAGTTTGCAGTGTTACAAGAGGACTATCAGCTACCGGATACGGATCAATATTGATACACTCAAGCCCTGCATTTTTGTAAGATTGTAGCGCAAATGGGTAATGGGCCTAAAGGAGCAGAGATAGATGGGCTTTCTGAAAGGAGAAAGCTCAAAGGCCTCATTTCCCGATTATATAAAGCAATGGAGACAGAGAGGGGGGATGAGTGGGTGCATCGGAGGGCATGGGAGGCGGATCTTAATAAAAGCTGGGATGGAGCCCAATGGGAGCGAGTCTGCAAGGGGTTGTTTAAAGGGGTAATATCTAGCCATATTTTGGAACATAATTATAAAATGCTGTACCAATGGTACCTGATGCCGCAGAGATTGCAGAAATGGCAGGGCAGGAAGGCAGAGTGTTGGAGAGGGTGTGGGGCGGTGGGATCCTTCTTACATATTTGGTGGGAATGCCTCCTTTTGGGACCCCTATGGCAAGGGGTAACAAAATGGTTAAAAATGGTTTGTGGGGAGGAGGTACGGTTGGGACCTTGCTTAGCATTGCTTAACGTAGCAAATGGGGAGATGAAAAAGGAGAGACAGAGGTGGTGTGGAGTGGTATGTACTGCAACTAGGGAATTGATAGCGCGTAGATGGCGATCCTTATGTATACCCACCCTCGAGGAGGTTCAGGGGAGAACTGAGCATCTTTGTTCGATGTACTGCCTCACAGCTATGCATCAAAATAGCTTGATGAGCTTTCAGAATACCTGGGGCCCATACCTTAGGTGGGGGGCTCCAAGGTGGGGTGGAGGAGGAGAGAACGGAGTCCCAGAGGGATAATGGAGGGGGGTGAATTGGGGCATTTACCAGGCAGCTTACATCGAACATAGGCTATGTGGGTATGGAGTTGGGCGTATTGCACCAGAGGGAATGTCTGCATGTTTGGTGTTTATTTTTTGTATTTGTTTAATCCTTGTATTATCTGTTATGGGCACCTGTGGAATGGGCTGTGCAGAGGGAGATATAGCATACCGGGATGGAGGAACACAATGGTTGGCATGATTGAGGAGACATGAAAGGGGAGATGTCACACCTCTTAATGTTGTGTTAGTGTAATTGGGGGGGGGGGGATGGGAGGGGGGAAACGATGAGGAAATCTAAGATTGTGAATGTATTCGCTTGCTGTATATAGTTGTGATTGATTTCTTAATAAAAAGTAAAATGGAAAAAAAAAAAACTGAACTGAGAACTGGAGAATCAACTATTTACAGAAGTGGTAGTTAACAAAAATGAACTCATCTGATTCAGCTTAATCAGCACTTTGGTAACATGGATGGACAGTAGGGCCTTGGGGGGAAGAAGTTGGATTTTATTCCCGAAACAGATGCCGGAGTACTGATTGGCTGAAGTTGCTGTCACATCCGGAATCCCTATCCAGAGAGTAGTAAGATCTGAATGTGTCTCTTCCATGAAGACCAAGCGCCAAGTTGGCCACTGGCACAACCATGGCTCTGATGTTGTGAGCTGTGACATGACCACCAAGGCTCAGGCCATCCTGGGCATAAGTGAGAGATGCAGTCTGCAAGCCAAACTGAAAGAGAATGTTTGGAAACAGCAGCCCCAAGCATGCTGTGGTCAAAAGAAACAAACAGCTGGATGGACTTTAGATGGGCCTTCATCTGCTCCAGGTTGAAGGCGAAGGCTCGTTTACTGTCCAGGATGTGCAGCATCGCTTCCCCTCTGTAAGCATGAGGCCTCAGGAAGAAAGTCAGCAGAACGACTGACTAAGATGGAAAGCGGATACCACCTTTGAAAGGAATCGAGGATGAGCTCGCAGGACTACTCTATTATGATGGAACGTGGTTTACGGCGGATAAACTACTAGAGCCTGGAGCTCACTTACCCAGCATGCTGATGTAACCATCACCAGAAACAATACCTTCCAGGTCAAGAACTTCATAAGGCAGGAATTGAGCGGCTCAAAGGCAACCAAGATGAGTTGTACCAGAACCATGCTGAGGTCCCAAGCCACCATTGGGGGCTTGAAAGGAGGCTTCGAGAGAAACAAACCCTGCATGAAGTGAGCCACTAACAGCTGAGCCGAGATGGACATTCCTTTTATTCTGCGATGGTATGCCCTAATTGTGCTGAAGTAAACCTTAGCAGAGTTAGTCTTGAGACCGAGAGGTGAAGGAGGTACTTAAGTAGTCTCTCAGAGCAGAAAGTAAAAGGATCTGGAGCCTGGTCTGTGCACCAGATCGCAAATCTCTTCCCTTTGAATGCATAAGACCTTCTTGTCAAGGCCCTCCTAGAGGCAACAGAACATGTTACTCTGTCAGGCAGGTTAAGCTCCAAGAGAACTAGCCTCTCAACATTCACACAGTTAGGGCCAAGGACTGGACGTTGGGATATAGCATCCTCTTGTCTTCCTGTGATATAAGGTCTGGGGCACAGCCCAGCTGTAGAGGTTCCCACTGGGAGAGTTGAAGCAGAAAGGGAAACCATGGCTATCTGTGCCAGTACGGCATGATGAGCATCATCATACCCCTGTCTGTCTGGAATTACAGCAGGGTCCTTGCTATGAGAGGTATAGGAGGATATGCATATAGCAGACCCTTCCCCCAGTGCAGAAGGAAAGCATACGGTGCCAGCCTGCTTTGTGAGGAGACTCTGGAGCAGAACTGATCCACGAGCATTTTGTTGGATGGTGAACAGGTCTATTGAGGGGGTACCCCAGTTCTGAAAGATGTAGGCTGCCAAGCACCTGTCCAGTATCCACTCATGTGGCTGAAGGATGCGACTCAGCTGGTCCACCAGGGTATTCTGCTCCCCTGGCAGATATGTGGCCCTGAGCTCCAACCTGTAGGTGATGGCGAACCTTCTTATTCAGGATGCTTCCCAGCACAGGAGATACGAACTTGTGCCCCCTGCTTGTCTATGTAGTACATCGCAACTTGATGGTCGGTCTGAATCAGGACAGTCTTGTAGGCTAGTCATTCTCAGAAAGCCCTGAGGGCATTTGCTATGACTTTGAATTCCAAGAAATTGATCTGATACAGGCTCTCATGTTCGGATGAGATGCCTTGAGTGTGAAGGCCCTCCAGATGCGCTCCTCAAACTAGTTTGGATGTGTCTTTTGTCAATGTTTTCTGAGGTGACGCTTTCTGAAAGGGGAGACTCCTGAGCAGGTTCAGATGATTGAATCACCAGTGCAGGGACTGGACAAGAGGGCCGGTGACAGCCACCTGATCCCGAAGGTGGCCAGTACCTTGGTTCACTAAGTCTACTATGTCCATTGAGCTTGTCTCATCGAAAGAAGAGCCATGGATGTGACGTGTACAGTAGAGGCCATGTGGCTGAGCACGGTCAGCAGCCCACAAGCCATTGTCTGATGACTCTGCTGCGTATCGCAGACCAAGACCATCAATCTCTGGAGTCGGTCTAGTGGAAGGAAGGCCTTCGCTTGAGTCATGTCGAGGAGAATCCCTATGAACTCCATTTGCTGGACAGGCTGAAGGTGGGACTTTAGATAGCTGACTACAAACCCCAACAGCTGTAGCACCTGAATGGTCAACTGATTGCTGGACTCCATCTGTAGTGGTGGTTTTTATGAGCCAGTTGACCAGATAAGGTAAGACAAAGACCCCTAGTGTTCTGAGATAGGCCACTACTACTACAAGGCACTTTGTGAAGACTCAGGACGCAGAGGCCAGCCCGAAATGTAGTACTTGGTACTGAAAGTGCTTTTCTGCCAGGATTAATCTGAGATACCCCCCATGAGCAGGATGGATCAGTATGTGAATTACATCCTTTAGATCCAGGGAGCATAGTCAGTCATCTTTCGGAAGATAAGGGAGCAGAGTAGCTAGAGATACCATCTTGACCTTTTCTTGCACCAGGAAGGTGTTGAGGTCTCTCTGGTCCCCAAAAAGATGGGGCTGGGGGGTTGGCCTATCCTGGACCTCAAAGTATCTGGAGTAAAATCACTCTCTGATCTGCTTCTGCGGCACTGGCTCGATGGTGAGATCAGTCTGGCAGATTGATTATGCTCTGGAAGAATCAATCAAAACCCCACTCCTGGCTTTTGTTGCAGGGCAGGCAGGGACTTTAGAGGCTTTTCTCGATGGTGCAGGTGAGGAGCCTGCATTTTCTGCTGGGAGGTCTGAGAACCAGGAAAGTACCTGTGCCTACGTGGGTAGTAGTCTTCTTCTGGCTTACACTTTGATACCTCCTGCAATAGTCAGCTGGTTCGGACATGCATCTCGAAAGCCTGGTAGGGATGATGTGTTGCTTCTCTATGATGCCTTCCTTCTCCTCCACCTGCTCTCTGAAGAGGTGCTCTCCCCGGTAGGGCATGTCCACCAGCTTATTTTGCACCGACTGTTCCAGGTCATAAGCCTGAAGGCTCCAATGCCCACTTCCGCCATTCTAGACACTGTCTTGAAGGTGTCGTAGTGCACCCAGATCAGGAACTTCGAGCAGTCCTTGCTGTGGCCCACCAGGGCACATTAGTGTTCCACTTTCTCCAGTGGAAGTAATTGGTAAAAGCCAATAAGATCACGCATGATATCCTTTAAGAACATGCTCATGTAGAGCTGGTAAGAGTGTTCTTGAGCTGTCAACATGGAACTTTGGAAGTACCTCCTTCTGAAAGAGTCCAATGTCCAGGGCCTCCTTACCTTGGGAGCATCGAGGAATGAGTCTTGGTGTTCTTGATCCTCTTAAGGGTGGATTCTACCACCAAGTAGTGGTTCGGGAGCTGAGGCTTTTCAAACCCAGGAGCTTTTTGGTCTGTGGATATTGAGTCCAGCCTCCTACTGACCGGTGGCAGTGAGGGGGGTTCTCCCACATCCACATTTGTAGCCTCTATAGTATGCAGTGCACTGGCACAGTCACTGCGTCCTTAGGCGTCAAAAGTGTACTGAAGGATCTCCGACTCCTCCACCATGGGCTCATCTTCCGTCTGTAGTGAAAATGGGATGGGGCCTTTGCCATATCCTTCACAAAATCCTGGAAGGACATGTCCTCCAGAGGAAACTTTCGTCTTTCGTGCAGAGGGGAGGTGTCTGACAGGAACTCTGGAGACCTGTCCTCTGACAAGTTCTCCGATTTCACATCGGTCATCCAGCCATCAGAGTCAGACTCCGAAAGGAAGTCAAAGTACCTCTGAGACTGCCTGGAGCTTCCTCCTGCCTTGAGGGAAGTGAGAGCGTCTATGGGATCAATGATGCATCAATGGCTTCCAGGGTTTCATTGGGGCATCGGAACCCGAGACACTCGAGAGGGAGATGGCCCCACCGGGTACTGACGTCGGATCTTTCAATGCCCCGACATCTATGCCTCCGCAGGCAGAACTGATAAACGCCAGATCAGTGCGCTCAAAATGGCCTGCAGCCATTGATCTGATATCACTACACAATCTCGACATCCTGATGATCACCAAAACTTGGTTGTCAGCATGCGACAATGTTCTCTTAAACCAGATGCTACCCCCAGGATTTTCCCTATATACTTGCCACAGGTCCACTCAGAAAGGAGGCGGGACACTCATCCTGGCCAAAGCTGACCTCCAATTCAAGTTGCGTAACACCTCCAGCTCTACTCACCTTGACACCCTCACCATATCTAGTGAACTCTGCACCATCAACCTCATATACCGGGCGCCCACTCCATCACAAGATGACCTATCAACAATAATTGAGTTAACATGTCAGAATTCCACCCCGAACTCTCCAAACTGGTTAATTGGCGACTTTAACCTCCCATCTCTTCAAAACAGCCACTCAACAACATTCCTTGAAGCCCTAGAGGATCTAGGATACATACAATGTGTCAACTCTGCCACCCACACTAAGGGGGGCAAGCTCGACCTAATATTCGCACCTCTTTCTAATGCCTCATCATCCCAAGACATCGCACTATCCGTGACACCAGTGCCATGGTCCGACCACCACCTCCTTAGCTTCCACATACCCATAAGCACTCCCAGTGACAACCAGACAACAACAAATACAAATAATTCCAGAACTACTGCAGCCCGCTTCAGCCCACTCAACAAGAGCGAAGTCTTAGAGAACCTCCAACCTCTCATGACCAACGCATCCCTCAGCCTTGATGACCTCATATCTAAATGGGACGATAACCTCAGAGCTGCATCCTGTCCATCTTTCGCCGAAAAAACTACAAAACGACGAGAACATGCACCCTGGTTCTCCATGGACCTACGAACATCGCTTCACCATCTACGCAAACTCGAAAGACAATGGCGTCGAACCCACACCTCTGAAGCACACACTGCATACAACTCATACTTGCTGACCCACCGTGAGAAGATAACACAAAAAAGGAAACTCTATCACACTGATATTTTAAAACGCTCCATCAACAAACCACATGCTTTATTCAATATAGTAAAGTCCATAACAGGAGAACCAATTTCAGTCCACCCCCCAATGCCTCAACCACAGGACTATGCAGACTATTTACAATCGAAGATGGTTAAGACAAACGCAAACATAGGCACTAATAATCCCTCCACACCATCTGAAACTTTTCAAGCAACGCCACTATGCAACTTCACCACAGTATCCACTAAAGAGGTCGCCGACATCGTCGCTTCTGTTAATCCCAGCACAGCACCTAATGACCCCTGCCCAGCCAGCTGGATCAAAGAGCTTCGTCATGACATAAGCAACATCCTGGCCAAAATTCTGAACCAGTCCTTCACCACAGGATCATTCCCGCAGAGCCTCAAAAACACCTCTATCAAACCATTACTAAAAAATAGCAAACTAGATCCAGCCAAAGTAGAATCCTTCAGACCAATATCGAGCATCCCCCACCTTGCCAAGATCATTGAGAAAGCCGCCCAACAACAAATCCAGCAACATATCAACACCGAAGCACCATTGGATCCAGCCCAACACGGATTCAGAGTAGCACACGGAATAGACACCGTCCTCACAACCCTGTTTAACGATCTGATCACAGGAATCAACAACATACAACAAGGCTTTGTCCTTATTTTCCTGGACATATCTGCCGCCTTCGACTCAGTGAGTCATGACATTCTTCTACAACGCCTGAAAGAAAAGGGGATCCAAAACACAGCTCTAAAATGGTGTGAATCCTACCTATCCAATAGATGGCAGCAAGTCAAGGCTGGCCACTCATCCTCCGAACCATTTCTACAAACACAGGGAGTTCCCCAAGGATCGTCCTTATCTTCATTGATGTTTAACATTTATATGCAGCCGATATGCGACTTAATTCGATCCTTCAACGTAAAATGCCTTGCATACGCTGATGACATCCTCCTTTACATGCCATTCTTGATAGACCAACCAGTGCTCTCCCCAATAATTAATTGCTTCGAAGCAGTAACAGATTGGCTTTTATCCCAGAATTTACGGATCAATCACAGCAAAACGGATGTCCTATTTGTCACGAGGAACCTCAAATTCACACCCCCTTCATCTCTACGAGTTAACAATATAGAGTTGAAATCCAAACCCACAATTCGTTACCTCGGCATCACCCTGGACCAGCACCTGAACATGACAACGCATATAAAAAACATCACAAAGGCAATATACCATAAGATCAGAACTCTACGTCACCTCCGACACTTACTGGACTTCACAGACTACCGAACAACCTTTCAGGCTCTAGTCCTTCCACATGTTGATTTCGCGAATATTATTCTTCATGGCCTTCCACAGTCGACCTTAAACCCGCTCCGCTTAGCCTTGAATGCAGCCGCAAGAGTCCTCTCCGGATCATCAAGATCCGACCACATAACACCCATCATGAAGGATTTACATTGGCTACCTCTTCACGCCAGGATCCAATACAAATCACTGGTTCTTACCTTCAAAGCCCTAAATAACTACCCCCCTACGCCAATCAGCACGCTAATCCATGGCACCCTAGAAAATAGAAGCAGAAGATCTACTGTACGGAACACGTTAACAGTCCCCAACCTAATGACTAAATGCACAAAAGCTACCTCCAACAGAGCCTTCTCCTTATTTGCCCCTTTAAAATGGAATGCACTCCCCCATGAAATCCGTGGAATAAAAAGCATCATACTATTCAGAAAAGCTTTAAAACTCCACCTATTCACAAAATATTACTCAGAAACCTCCAGTAATAGAAGCACATCCAACAACCTGCAAACTTCCCCCATATACCTGCCGCCCCTGCACATCATCTCCTCAGATAATGGTTAGCTTCACAAAACTAATGCAACACCCATTTAAATTAAAGTATTGTACATAGTTTGAGTTAATATGTATTTAGTTCCCCTGGTTTCCTTCCCATGTTCAATTTCCTGTTCTCTGTAAAAACTCAATGTTGTTTGTATACATTGTAGTATGCTTGTTTGATGTACACCGCGCTGATTTTAATAGCGCGGTATAGAAGCAAATGTTAAATAAATAAATAAATAAAATAAATAACGTGCATCTCGAGGATTAGCTGTACAATGCTTGATGACGATGCCTTGGGCACCGTGGCATCAGCCAGCTGTTTCTCCAGCAGCAATGTAATGCGGACTTCGAATGTCTGAAGGTGTTCCTCCATGGCTGCCAATTCCGAAGGTCCTGAGGCTTGAGTAGCTTCAACCAATGTCTCTGGCATCTGTGCAGGGGCACTGGCATGGTCTCAGCTATCGGGAGCCAGTTAGTGCTACTCTAAAACTCTGGAGGTTGAAGGGTCTTCTCTTTGGGGCAGCTTGATGGACTGCTCACACTCATCACTCTCGATGTCCTGCTTGGAAGGGCTCCGATGCCGATGCACTCAGGCCTTTGCCTGGTGCTAGGATGGATCTCCCTTCGATGTCGGCGAGATCAAATCCTTTTTCGACTCCAGACGGAGATCAACCAATGGCCAATGTTTTGTGGGCACTTCTGGTGCTTGGCTTCAATTGAGCCCAAGAACTTCTCAACGTCAATGCACTGTCAGCAGATTCCTGGGAAACCATCAAGACAAGACAGTGGTGTCAAAGACAATGAATCATAGCTCTGGCCAAAGAGGAATTCTCTCAATCCCTCAGGCCTCTCCTTGTCATCTGCAAGCACAAATTGCAAGAAGGCGGCTGGTGATTGGGACCCAGGCACTGGAGGTACCAGTTGTGCCTGTCTGTTACAGAGATGGTTCTGGCACATTTGGTGCACTTCTTGAACCCAACTGGCTGATTTCTGGGACATGTCTGGCAAAATCAAACAGCTCGATGGTGACCACAGGCCTGGTCGGGCTATAGGGAAAACAACCGAAAAAAAGGAGACTTTACCAAAAAGTGCCAGAACTGATGAAGGAACTGCAATCAATGGAACAGATGCGACCGACAGCAGGCACTAACACGTACACCAACATGATACTTGTTCAGAAAGGCTCCTGAAGGGGGGAAAAAAAACAAAGTTTATTGGCGAAGGACCTAAACAATGTCTGTGGGACTCTGCAGAAAAACAAAGACTGGAGAAGATGGCGCTGCGGCAGCAGGCGGGAAGGCAGACATGCAGGCACGGTGCAGCCTCCCAAAAGCTTCCAACTGAAGTTGAGGAGCATTCCCACGCGGGGCTCCATCAGAGACATCACCCATATGTGAGGGTTTAGAGTGGCAGCTACAACCCAATCACCTTGCTGGGTGAACTGGATAGGGCATTTCAGTCTTTATCTGCCGGCATCTACTATGTTACTATATTCTAACCCTGAACATGGCAGAGGCTCCCAATGCCATTTCAAAAGCAAAGCATATCATACATACGAGATACTTCTCACACTCTCAGTCTTCCTCAGGTGATGGAATTCTGCCAGTTTCTCTTGAGGGAGAAGTCTGGTGAATTCCTAGATGCCTTCCAGGATGACAGGTACATCATCATGTAAATCCAGTGAAAAGCTATACTAGCCTGAAGTACAGAGTTCCAATAATGCCACTTCCTCAAAATAGTCCAGGATGTGAAAATCATGTCTATGATTTAGCAAGGCATGACTGTAGACTTCTTAACCCTTTTCAGTCACAACACTCAACTCAAATGTGTTAACTACATCAGAAAAGAAAAAAATACAAGTATCTCTAGGACAGGACTATAAGGTTTTCCACTATTCACTCTCCAATGGCCAAAAATGATGTGTGTGACTGAAACCATTTAGAAGTTTTTAGGTACTTTCAAAATTCATATTTAAAATGTTAAAGTTAGAAGAAACTCTTTTTTCAAAGTTTTTGTATTATTTTTTTTAACATATTAAGACTTAAATATTATCTTACAAGATCAGCATATCAAGGACCTAATGATTGAGATTTGTACTGTATGGCTATGTATATTACAACAATTAACTGATTGTGTGCTAGAAACTGTATAATAAGATCAATTTCATAGTTTATTGTAATATTATCATTTATAAAGAAGCGTGATTTCTACAATGCAATGAGGCAAACTAAGTGAAGAAATCCATTTTAGAAAACAAAAAATAAAGGTGAATTTAACACATCTTTACTAATGAACCAATAGAAAACTAACTCTGTATATAAACAGACTTAAAGCAATTAACCAGACACATAGCTATACTTCAAAATTATTTAGAAATACTCTAGAATCCATTACTTAAAACACCCAAGCTAATTACCTGCAGCGTTATTCAAGATTAAAATGTGCAAAAACACATCTAACTCAATGAATAATGGATTTAAGAAATTCATAACTGCTGATGGGTGGAACAGAATCTGTGGAGAAATAAAAAACAAATTGCCAGAAAAACATTAGTGAACTGCAGTTTTGGTCTTGGTTTATTTAATTTGGAAAAGAAACAGAGTAGTAAAACAAATCTTGAAATAAAGATTAATAAATAAATACAATTAATCAATTTTCAGCAACAGGACTTATTTAGTTCTTATGACGAAACATTATGTAAACATATGCTAAGCATGTTGTCATATATGCAATAAATGGACTCGTTTAACACTTCCTAAAGATGCTAGGACGATTGCATTTCCTGCATTATACCAGGATATGATGTAAGCCAGATAGTACTGTAATGCATGGGATTAGCAACAGGCATCAGGACACAGATAGAGCATGCACTGGGTTTTCATGCCAAAATAAAGCTGTGCAGAACACTAGGAAAGAATTACAGTAAAGCCAAGGAAGGAGAATCCTCAAAAATTATGTTAAAAACTTTCACAATCACTAACAGAAGTATGAGGGATTTTTTTGTGCAACTTTGTAGTTTATCATGTTTCACTGATGTATTATATTACTGCATTCATATGTAAACTGCTTTGGGTCCCCTTAAGAAGGGAGGAAGGCAGTAAATAAGTTGAAATAGAAAATAAACTATTTTAGGGGTCTGCAAAAAACATAATCCCCTTAAACATTCAAATGTTGAAATTATCCACAGGGATACTCAAGGGGCAGCCAGCAAATTAATTCTTCACTTTACCCATAGAAAGTTTGTCTGGTACTTTTTGTGGAACTACATTCAGGCACAAACGCAACTACGGATACACAAAACTAAAAACAGCCTTCACACCACCTTTCTCAGAATGAGAATTTCAGGTGACCAGGTCTGTCCAGCTCTTTTACAAAGTAGATTTGTCTTTGTGGCTACTGTGTCTTTTTTCTGAATACATAGGTACGTACTATTTTTTTCATCATGTTCCACTGCCCTAATACATTTACAGATCATCTACTACTACTTATCATTTAGAACAGTCTTCTCTTAAATGATATAAAACCAATCTTCTGACTGTGCCGGAATAATTTTTCTCTATCTCAACCATAGTTATTTCTCAGGCTGTTCATTACTGTCTTTTTATGGTATTTTTATTTAATAAAACCTATTAAGACTACGATACAAATCTCTTTACTTATGCTTTTATCTTTTAACTGATCAATTTTTATATTGCTGACATCCCTTCTTCACCATTTGCTCATTTAAAAATTAATAGTATATAAGATGTGTCTCTGGAGAAAATGTCTATAAAATTTGTTACAGCTGGCAAATGTGTAGGCATCCGTGGTAGCACATGACTAAATGCTTCACAGAAAATAAAATTTGTTTCTGTAGTAAGCAGAACTGTTTAAATGTTATTTATTTTTATGTTTCAAAGAAAATATATTGTGAAGTACTGCATTGATTTAATACGCAACACTGTCTGTGTACACGCTGAGGAAAGAAAATTTATGAAACCTTTGCACAACTCCTTTAATTGAATTTTCCAAATCTCTCACCACACACAAATAATCAATACCTTCTGCAGAGAAAACCAGTCAGAATTATTACAGTCTGTCTTTTCAATTTTGTTGTCATCAGCACATACACAGCACCTGGATACTTGTAATGTCAGAATAGCTGGTAGTTGATACCTCCTAAACACACAGTTGCAGTCGAAGTGATGCTATTTAAATGTTTTAAACTTGGAAGAATAACGCCATTAAACCACACCCTCCAAAATGAAGTATGAAAAAGGGTCTAGTGTTCTGAATGTAGGATATTTTTTGTTTTCTATTGCTATACCTATATATGCCTCATCAGTATGTGTAACTACAATGCTTTCATTAAAGTGCCAGTTATTTAAAACTTCTCACTTCTATAAGATGGTATGGAAAGCATCCTAAAACCCAATTAAGAAAAGAGATTCCCTCTACAAAAGAACAAAGGGCAAACAGATCAATGGATCTCTCCTCATTGTGACATTCTCGTAAGCGGGTGAGATCCACAGACAGGTTCTTCACAAGATGGGCACCCCAGGTTCAGGGATTGCTAGGATAGGTTCTTCTGCCCGTAACAGTTACCTTCCCTTCAGGTAGAGCCCACCAGTGCTGCCAGACACAAGATCATTGCTGTTCAAACCCAGGACCCAAGGTGAGACTGGAAACCCAAATACAAGGTGCTCACCAAGATGGAATAAGGCAGGAGAAATGCCAAAGCACAACTTGAAATGGAATAGGGTCTAGGAGCATCGGACAAGGCAAATCAAGTTCAAAAGTGAAGCACTGAGCTAAGCATAAGGTGACATTAAGCTGCAGACCAAGCTCTGCCAAAGATGTTTAACCAGAGCTGGATTTATACACAGATTCTAGACAGGCACAAGGTAGCCTCCAAAAGGAATTATCAGGCAGAGAAATTTAAAGTGGCTATTCAGATGAGTGGAATCTACTGATACCTGCTGGCTGCAGGTTAGAGGTTCAGGTGTAAGGTTCATTTAGTCTTTATCTGCCATCATTGTTTCTATGTACCACCAGTTCACGAAGGGGTGGTGGTACATAAAGCCCCCAAGTAATAAGCCAGAAGTTCCATGTGACCTTAATAAATCTGGGAACTAAGCCACTTGCAGGCTGGTAGTAGAAACTCACACTCTGTATTGTCAGTCTTCAGTGGCCAAGGAATATCAGATGGTGGAATGGAAAAATGAAAAAATGTGTGATCTTCAAAGATCAAATAATAAAACTAAAACCCCCAGCATGGCCATGTTTCAACTCACGCCTGTTATCAGGGACTGTGCCATATAAAATATCAGGTAAACAATGAATAACAACAAACACAGTAAATATACATTTATAACAGATTAATTGGGCAATGGAGACATGCCTGAAAAAACAAAACAAACTGTAGAAAATGGGTCACAATATAACGATTTACACCTCTATGTATTTACATAATACCCAGGCATTAACAACAGTTAGTAACAGAAAATGTAAGGAGTATATCATTCATACAAAACATCACTTTTTTATATACAATGGACGTGGAAAACTGATCCACCTAAATGATGTACATCGAAAGTTTAATCTTGTCAAGTACAGGATCTATCTGTACCACATGACAAACTGTCTTTATTTAAAAATGTTTAGATACTGCCTATCACAATGTTCTCAATGGTGTCCATTAAAAAATAAAGCTTAAACAGATATACATGAAACATCAGGAGAAAACGCAGAAAACCCAGGAGCATCAAGCTCTTAGGAGTAAAAATTGGTAAGTAACCAGATTCAAATATTTACGGAAGCCATTCAAATCAGTTATTAATCTTAAATGAAGAGGAAGAATATTCCAAAGTTGAAGGCTTATAACAGACGAGGTCTTATGTGTAGCTTATTTTTTTTGCTACATATAAAGCACAGTTACTTACCTGTAACAGGTGATCTCTGGGAACAGCAGGAAAGCGTAGTTACTCACCTGTAACAGGTGTTCTCCAGGAGCAGCAGGAATCAGTCCTCACTTATGAGTGACGTCGGCGCCGACGGAGCCCTCGCGGAGCAATTTTCCCCAGCTTTCAAAGAAAGCCTTTGGGAATTGCAGCGCGCATGCGCGGTCCCCTTCCCGCCCAAGGGTGCCATCTTAGCCAGTCAGATGACATAGCTAAAAAAGACAGCATAAAAATTTGCAAAAAACTAAAGCAGATGATTGCAACTCCACGGGGAGGAGGGAGGGTTGTGAGGACTGATTCCTGCTGCTCCTGGAGAACACCTGTTACAGGTGAGTAACTACGCTTTCTCCAGGACCAAGCAGGAAGTCAGTCCTCACTTATGGGACTCCCAAGCTCAAGGCTACCGGAGACCCTAAGCACAAAAATGAGCTCCCTCTAGCTCAGCAGCACAGAAGGAAAGAATCTTCGCTGAATTATTACCCACCGGTAGCCCACATCCGGGATGGAGGGTAGGAGTTGCTCAGACCTCGAAGAGATTACGGAGGACTGCCTGTCCGAAAGCACTGTCCCTGCGGGACTCCCTCTCGAGACAGTAATGGACCGCAAAAGTCTGGCTCGAAGACCAAGTAGCGGCCCGGCAGATGTCTGCCAGCGGAACAGAGCGGAGGTAAGCCACTGACGTAGCCTTTGCCCGAACGCAATGAGCCGTGACTCGACCTTCCAAGGAGAGTCCTGCTGCCCCATAAGCCCAAGAGATACAGTCCGCAACCCAGATGGACAGAGTACGCTTGGAGACCGGGAGCCCCAATTTATTGGGGTCAAAAGACACAAAAAGCTGAGCAGCTTTACGGTGCTCCCGCGTACGGTCAAGGTAGAAGTTCAAAGCCCTTCTACAGTCCAGGGTATGGAGGACCGTTTCAGCTCGGCTGGAGTGTGGTCTGGGAAAGAAGGTTGGAAGTACCACCTCCTGATTGATGTGAAAGGGGGAGACCACTTTTGGAAGAAATTTTGGGTGAGTCCGTAGGACTACCCTATTTTTGTAGAACCGAGTGTAAGGGGGATCAGACACGAGGGCCTGCAATTCACTTACGTGTCTAGCGGAAGTGAGGGCTATCAAGAACAGTGTTTTCCAAGAAAGAAAACGGAGAGAACAGGTAGCCATAGGTTCAAAAGGCGGACAGGTGATCCGCTGTAAAACCACATTCAGGTCCCAGTCAGGCGCTGGCGGGCGCAGAGGTGGTTTAAGTAGAAGGAGACCTCGGAGAAACCTCGCTACGAGAGGGTCGTTGGAGAGAGGTCTGCCGTCCACCGGCACATGATGTGCTGAAAGAGCACTGAGGTGAACTTTGACGGAGTTGGACTTAAGTCCCAGATTAGAGAGGTAAAGCAAGTACTGCAAGACCACCGACACCGGGCAGGAGAAGGGATCCTGAGACTGTCGGGTACACCAAACGGAAAAGCGACGCCATTTAAGGGCGTAGCATTTTCGAGTAGAAGGTCGCCGAGAAGCTAGGACGACCTCTTCCACCTCTGCCGGCAGGAGGAGGGGAGCAAGGACTACCCTCTCAGCAGCCAGGCCATTAGATTGAGAGACCTGAGGTTGGGGTGTAGCAGAGACCCCTGATCCTGAGTGAGGAGATCCGGTTGAAACCCCAGAGGAAACGGATCCTCCACCGCTAATTGCAGCAGGAGTGGAAACCACGGCTGTCTGGGCCAGCGAGGAGCCACCAGGATCATGAAGGCTTTGTCTCGGAGAACCTTGAAGAGAGTCCGAGAGACTAGCGGGATGGGAGGGAAAGCATACAGAAGGCTCCCCGACCATAAGAGTAGAAAAGCGTCCGCCGCAACCCGAAGGGGGTGTGGCTGACGAGAGCAGAAGCGAGGAAGTTGCCGGTTGTGAGGACTGGCAAAGAGATCCACCGTGGGGAGGCCCCACTTTAGAAAGAGCTTCTGAACTACCAAGGGATCCAGACGCCACTCGTGCGGCTGGAGGATCCTGCTGAGTTTGTCCGCCAGGCAATTCTCTTGGCCTGGGAGATAAACTGCCTTGAGGAGAACGCCGTGACTGACGGCCCAAGAGCAGAGCTTCTGTGCCTCCCGACAGAGGAGGAAGGAGCCCGTGCCCCCCTGCTTGTTCACGTAGAACATGGCAACTTGATTGTCCGTCTGGACAAGGACGGACTGGTGAGAAGTCAGGTGGGAGAAGGCCTTGAGAGCCAGGCGGATCGCCCTGAGCTCCAGGAAGTTGATCTGCTGAGCAGACTCCCACGTGGTCCAGAGGCCCTGAGTACGTGCCCCTTGGCAATGCGCTCCCCAGCCCAGGAGGGATGCATCTGTTGTCAGCACCCGGGCCGGCTGAGGTGACTGGAAAGGCATGCCGAATATCAGGTTCGGCCGCTGAAGCCACCACCGGAGAGACGAGATCAGCGGCTCGGAGACGCGCACAAGGTCTGCAAGGCCGCCTGTGACTTGTCGCCACTGCCGGCGGAGACACCATTGAGCAGGTCGCATATTCAGGCGGGCATTGGGGGTCACATGGACGGTGGAAGCCATATGGCCGAGTAGTCTCAGGAAGCGCCTGGCGGAGACTAGGGGCTGGCTGCGAAAACGGTCGGCTAGGTCCATGAGCCGTTGAGCCCTGTCGAGCGGTAGGTACGCTCGTGCCTGAGGAGTGTGCAGCCTTGCGCCGATGAACTCGAGATCCTGTGAGGGGAGCAAAGTGGACTTTGCGAAGTTTATAACAAAGCCCAAGTACTGCAGAAGAGTCACCGTGCGGCGCGTGGCGTTGGTGACCTCCAGAGCGGACGCTGCTCTGATGAGCCAGTCGTCGAGGTACGGAAAGACATAGAGGCCGTAAAGCCGGAGATGGGCCGCCACCACCGCGAGACATTTTGTGAAGACTCGCGGAGCGGAGGACAGGCCAAAGGGCAGTACTCTGTACTGGTAATGATGTCCTGCCACCACAAACCTTAGGTATTGGCGGTGGCTTGGGTGGATGAGGATGTGCGTGTAGGCATCCTTTAGATCCAAGGAGCATAGCCAATCTCCCTGCTGGAGGTAGGGCAGAAGGATTCCAAGGGTAAGCATCTTGAACTTCTCCCGCACGAGGAACTTGTTGAGGTTGCGCAAGTCCAGGATGGGTCTGAGGCCCCCTGTTCTTTTTGGTATTAGAAAATACCGGGAATAAAAGCCTTGACCCTTCAGGTGGTGGGGCACCGGTTCCACCGCCTGATCCTGTAGAAGACCTGCTAACTCCTGAAGGAGTAATTCCCTGTGCAGAGGGGGTCGTGGAGGTTCCCCCGGAAAATAGGAGGGAGGGACCTGGTGGAAGTGGAGAAGATAGCCTTCTCGCACGACTTGAAGCACCCAGGCATCTGAGGTGATGCTGGACCACCTGTGGGCGAAGTGAACCAGCCGGCCTCCGGTGCTGGGAGGAGCCAGCGGGGGGGGGGAGAGGCTATGCTTAAGGAGTCAAAAGCCCCCACCCTGCGGAGCAGGGGCTGGTGGTGCAGGCTTGGGGGCTTGCTGTCTACGGGACCCGTTACCCCGTCCCTTGGCCTGCTGGCCCTGTTGGGGAGCTGCAGGGGCCTGATAGTGGGGGTATTGTTTGTAGGCAGTCGCCTTCCTCGGGTAAAAGGACTTCTTTCCCGAGCCCTTCTTTTTCTGGGAAGGGGCGGAGGTCTTCCTAGAAAGCCTAGTCCTGGTGAGAGTCTCTGTCTCAATTTGTGCAGCCTTATCAGCCATGGGCTTGCCAAAGAGGTTTTCGCCTCGGCAAGGGACATCGACCAACTTGTCCTGCACCCAGGGCTCAAGGTCAGACGACTGAAGCCAAGCCTGTCGGCGGGCACCGATGCCGGCTGCGGCCACTCGAGCCGATGCTTCAAAGCCATCATAGGCTGCTCGGGACATGAATTTTGAGCATTCCCGAATGCCAGTGGACAAGGTCAGGAACCTCCGCAAGGGTTCCTCGGACAAACCAGCGGAGAAGCCGGCTAGCTCTTTAGCCAGGTCTCGGAGATACATGCCCATGTATAGCTGGTAGGTCTGGACACGACAGGCGAGCATAGAGCCCTGGAAACACTTCTTACCAAGGCCATCCAGGTTACGGGCCTCCCTGCCAGGAGGCACCGAGGAGTGCATCTCTGGCTCTTAAGACGATGCATGGCCGATTCCACTACCATGGAATGGTGTGGTAGCTGTGCTTTCTGGAAGCCAGGGCTCTTGCGGACTCGATAGATAGAATCGACCCGCTTGCTCAGGACCGGCGAGGTGGCCGGACTCTCCCACATGCGGAAGAGTAGTCGTTCCAGCATGGGAGGAACCGGTACAGTAAAGTGTTCCCTGGCGGGAGAGTCATACTGGAGGGCGTCGAGCTCTTCGGCTCGAGGCTCCTCCTCGGGATCCGCAGGGAAGGCCAAAGCCTTGGCCATATCCCTAACGAAGTCCAAGAACCGGGCATCCTCCGGGGGGGACTGCTTCCGAGGTTCGGACTCAGGTGAGTCCGAGGGGACACACCGAGTCCGAAAAGAATCAGGCGACTCTTCCTCTTCAGACTCCCAGACCGACTCCGACGAGGACTCGGTGGGGTCGGCCCGGGCAGGGCGCGGCGCCTGCCGCCCTGACGCCGAGGGAGTCGGCGTCGGCGACCTCGGTCCCGAACGGGAGGCCGAGGGCGACCTCGACCGAGGATCGACTCGAGTTCGCATCGACTCGAGGATCGGCTCGGTCTCCGGGGTCGACTTCGACGTCGACGTCCCGGCGGTCGGGGCAGCGGCGCCAGCGAAGCCAGCGAGCAGTGCCCGCTGCTGGTCCATGAAGGCAGACAGTCTGCTCTCCAAGGCCGTCAACCTGAGTCCGAGCTCAGGTGACCCAGCAGCCCCCGACTCGGGCCCCGACGGCGTCGGGCCCGACGTCGGCTGTCGTGGAGGCGAGTCCAGAAGGACCACAGGACTTACCCGAGCAGGCAGCTCCGACTCCAGGCGAGGTCGCTTCATGAGGTGCTCCTTCTCTAAGGACCCGGGGCGGCTATCGGGGCTATGCGACCTGGCCCTCGCGGAGCCAGGAGCATCCACCGACGCCGCCCTTGCGGGTTTCACCTTCCGTCGATGGTCCCCGGAGGGAGAACCCCTGTCGGAGGAACTCTGGCGACGGTCCGAGCTGGAACCCCTGGACGCGGAGGCCTCCGACGAGGTCCGGGTACGGCTGGGGTCAGCGAAGATTCTATCCCGCTGATGCCGCCGACTTCTCAACGCTTTGGAGGAAAGTTTGCCACAAGGCCCACAGATCATTTCTTCATGATCCGGGCCCAGGCAGCGGAGGCAATTGTCGTGTGTGTCAGTTAGTGACATATTTCGGTCACACTGACCACACCGCTTGAAACCACTGGCAGCCATCGGGGGAAAAAGGGCCCCGGCGAGGTCAAAGGACCGGGCTGCCAGGGAAAAAACCGAAACGAAAACTAAGGCAGAAAAACCGAAAAAAAAGAAGAAGAGGACTCGTGACCGGCGTCGCGAGTCCGGCGGGAAAAAGACCGGCGTCGAACCGAATGGAAAAAACAGAGTAATTCTAAAGAAAATCAACTTTTTCGCGGGGACACGACGGGTACGTTTGTAGGGCTCCGCGGAAAAAAGAAGACTGGCTAAGATGGCACCCTTGGGCGGGAAGGGGACCGCGCATGCGCGCTGCAATTCCCAAAGGCTTTCATTGAAAGCTGGGGAAAATTGCTCCGCGAGGGCTCCGTCGGCGCCGACGTCACCCATAAGTGAGGACTGACTTCCTGCTTGGTCCTGGAGAATTAGTCTTCACATATGGGTGCGTCGGTACCGACGGAGCCTGCACGGGAATGCTCCCCAGCATCCAATCAGAAAGCTTTTGGGAGCATCTCTCACGCCTGCGCGCTGACTTCCCGCCTTTCCCACTGCCTCTCCTCAGTTGAGTTTCATAGCTGAGACAGAAGGAGAGAAAGAGGAAAGGAGAGAGATAGATACAACTCTTAGGGGAGGTGGGTGGGTTGTGAAGACTAATTCCTGCTGTTCCCAGAGATCACCTGTTACAGGTAAGTAACTGTGCTATCTCCAGGAACAAGCAGGAATGAGTCTTCACATATGGGGACTCCCTAGCTATGGGTGCCAGGGGAGATCCCATAAAATGCGTATCCCTGGAACAGGACGGCATTTCCCAAACCTGGATCCCCGGCATCCCCTGAGGGATGGGGGGTAGGAGTTGAATAGAGAAGAGCTGTAGAGGAACAGCTAATCTAAAAACTACAGGGAAAGAGAGTCTTTAGAATGTATGTCAAGTATCATTAAAATATTTAATGAACTAGTACAATATAGAGCTTACTTACTGGATTGTAGGAAGTAGAACTGTGATGGAGTGTACTGTAGATGCAGTAGCGGAATCCTCAAGGGAACTTCACAGTAGTGAGGATGAAGTTCCAACCCTGGAATGGGCAGGTGACCCAGGTGTCAACTGGGGTAGGAGAAGAACGGCAGGTCTTCAATGGAAAGCTTTATGGGAAAAAGCTGAAATCTCTTTTAGGTACAGAGTTAACATTGAGGACTAAAAGAAGAAGACTGACCGATCTGGAGAATTAGCCCAGTCCTGAAGGGAAGAGGGGGTATGGAAAAAAGCCCCTATTCCCAAGGAGAACAGAAGTGTACTCAGAAATACTGAAGATGTACACTGTCTTTCCTAGCTGGTAAGAGATAGGAAGACATTGAAGTTTGATACTTCATAGACAGGGAGATCTATAACAAAAATAGAAGCTGTTGACATCACAGCAATAATTGTATGTATAACCGCTCCCACATACTGAGCCGTATGGGAGTAGGCAAGTGGACTATCTGGACCCCTTAAGAAGGGAAAAAACTTTATAGCACAGACAGTTAGGGAGATAGCCGGTAATACTTAGCGTCCTATGGACATCTCCCAATGGGTATATATATATATATATATACAGAGAGACATACCTAGCTATATATATGTGCATATATGTCTAGATATGTGTGATATATATATATATATTATGTGATAAGGAAGCTTATCATAGCTCAGGAAGGAGCTATAGAAAAGGTGAAGTGACTCTGAACAAGCAACCTGTCAGTGCTGGTAGAAATGAGAAAACAGAATTTTGCCATAAAAGACTACCAGTCCCAGAATGCACCAGGTTTCCAACAGCCATTAGAGGAGCTGAAGTGAGGAAACGTGTGTTCAATCAGGAGGGCTATGAGGTAATCCCTAAGCACTCATCTCAAAGGGCAGGGCCTGATTCAGCACAGCTGCGCTGTGTTAGGGAGGATCACTCATCTAAGCAGAATAAGAGTAGAGTTTATTCTACAGATGACCATCTTCAGGATCACCTTGGATATACAGAGAAGGATCATCAGTTTCATCTGAAGGATCAGCAGAAGCAGAAGCCAAACCGGACGGATAGAGAAGGAAAGAAACCCTCTGGAAGGAAGAGGAGAAAAGCCTTTGAGAGGTCTAGAAGAGTCCAAGGCAGTACATATACTGGGAGGTATTTCAAGGGCCAGCATATACCATTGGACTGGGGAAAGCCAGAGGAATGGTGCTGCAGAACAAGGAATCACCAGAGGCTACCTGTGAGGGAGACAGCTGCACGTGGAAGGGACTCTAAGACCTATGCCAGAAGGTATGTGAAGAGAGATCCAGTGTCCAGGGATCAGGACTGGAAGGCTGGACATAAGAACTGGACTACATACTGGCCAGGCTATATAGAGAGGAACTATAGCAACAATGGAAGCTCAGGTATGAACATTGATCTATGCCCTAGCTATAACCTTGAAAGACAGTAGGGAAATAAGTGTTCTTCTGAAAGTGCTCCATTGAAAGATTCATCTGTGCCAATTCATGATAGTGACCCTATGCTTGTTGATGAAGGGGAAATAATAGCAGATCAAGATATTGTTTATATGGACTGCTCTCTATCCAAACTCCGTTGGTAACTTTCTGTGATAAAGCACAGCAGCCATCACAAAGAAAATATAAATTTGTTCTTTATTCCACTAAGAAAAGCTCCTGAAGCAGGATTTGACTCACACAGTAGAAAGCCAGCCTGCTAAAGGGTTTCAGCTGGATAACTGATAGCAATTGAGCTGCACCCAATTGCTTGTGAGCTAGGAGAGAATTACTTCTGGATCTGTGTGGAAAGTAATCAGAAGTTAACCTTACAAGAACAGTTTCTTTCTTTCTTTGTGGCTTTTCGTTTGTTAGAGATATGCTAAGAAAACATTAGCTAATTGCCTGACAAGTTTGAAGGTTGTTTTCCTGATTTTGATTTTTGACTTTGTTTTACCAAGTTAAACACTGCAAGCAACCTAATTTATGTGCTACCAAGCATATCTGTGCTGGGAGAAATAACCCCATAAATAAAGAAGTATCTTATTGGCTTTAACACTTGTGCACAACTAAATTATTGTCAGCAGCTGTGTCTGGTGTGAATGAACTACATTACCCACAATACCTTGCAAAAATCATATAAATATATGCATTGTCAAGACAGTGAAGATTCTCACCCAGGCAGCCGTCTGACAATATATGGGCATGACTTATGCCCACACAGACTACAGAAAGATGTATGTATAGGACATATACATACATGAATTTAAGTCTGAGGATACATGCCTGCAACTGAGCCCCACAAAAACATTCACATGGGGAATGTGAGGGGAAAAGATTCATCTAATAATGAGGGGGTAAAAACCACCTGAAGATATATAGAGAATCTATTTCTGCAGTGCAGGAATGTGGTTCAGTGGAATAACCGGTATGGTTGCGTGAAAAAACAGAGGGTAATAGCCGTCTGGCAAGAGCACGTCAGGACTCTGACATATCCAAAGGACAAAAAAAAACAAAAACGCATAGACTAAGATACCAGGATGACCCAGTCAAGGGACACAGGGGTATCATGTACAGCAAAAGAGTATGCGTTGTCCAAGTGGAGCAGAAAAACATAAAGCCAAGCTGCAAGGAAAAAAGGGGTAGATTCCTGCAAGATTGGGAACTCCTTGGACATTCACGCCATGGAATGATTATATAAACGTTTTCTACTATATGGGAAAAACCCTCAGAGACAAAGTCCAATGCTCTGTAGCAAGGGCCCATAGTAGAAAGCTTCTCTGAAGATTGCAGACAGCATTGTGCAGGAGAATTATAAAAGAATACTGACAGACGTCAGGTGTGTTGCCACATCCTAGGAAAGGATATGGCTAGAAGAAGATAACCTGCAGTGAGTAGTACTATGCAAGATAGTTGAAAGTAGCTTGCAATGAGTATTAAAGTAAAGCGTAGTTACTCACCTGTAACAGGTGTTCTCCAGGAGCAGCAGGAATCAGTCCTCACTTATGGGTGACGTCGGCGCCGACGGAGCCCTCGCGGAGCAATTTTCCCCAGCTTTCAAAGAAAGCCTTTGGGAATTGCAGCGCGCATGCGCGGTCGTCTTCCCGCCCGAAGGTGCCATCTTAGCCAGTCAGATGACATAGCGAAAAAAGACAGCATAAAAATTTGCAAAAGAACATAAGCAGACGATTGCAACTCCAAGGGGAGGAGGGAGGGTAGTGAGGACTGATTCCTGCTGCTCCTGGAGAACACCTGTTACAGGTGAGTAACTACGCTTTCTCCAGGACCAAGCAGGAAGTCAGTCCTCACTTATGGGACTCCCAAGCTCAAGGCTACCGGAGACCCTAAGCACAAAAATGAGCTCCCTCTAGCTCAGCAGCACAGAAGGATAGAATCTTCGCTGAATTATCACCCACCGGTAGCCCACATCCGGGATGGAGGGTAGGAGTTGCTCAGACCTCAAAGAGATTACGGAGGACTGCCTGTCCGAAAGCACTGTCCCTACGGGACTCCCTCTCGAGACAGTAATGGACCGCAAAAGTCTGGCTCGAAGACCAAGTAGCGGCCCGGCAGATGTCTGCCAGCGGAACAGAGCGGAGGTAAGCCACTGACGTGGCCTTTGCCCGAACGCAATGAGCCGTGACTCGACTTTCTAAGGAGAGTCCGGCTGCCCCATAAGCCCAAGAGATACAGTCCGCAACCCAGATGGACAGAGTACGCTTGGAGACCGGGAGCCCCAATTTATTGGGGTCAAAAGACACAAAAAGCTGAGCAGCTTTACGGTGCTCCCGCGTACGGTCAAGGTAGAAGTTCAATGCCCTTCTACAGTCCAGGGTATGGAGGACCGTTTCAGCTCGGCTGGAGTGTGGTCTGGGAAAGAAGGTTGGAAGTACCACCTCCTGATTGATGTGAAAAGGGGAGACCACTTTAGGCAGAAATTTCGGGTGAGTCCGAAGGACTACCCTATTCTTGTAGAACCTAGTGTAAGGGGGATCAGACACGAGGGCCTGCAATTCACTTACGCGCCTAGCGGAAGTGAGGGCTATCAAGAACAGCGTTTTCCAGGACAGAAAACGGAGAGAACAGGTAGCCATAGGTTCAAAAGGCGGACAGGTGATCCGCTGTAAAACCACATTCAGGTCCCAGTCAGGTGCTGGCGGGCGCAGAGGTGGTTTAAGTAGAAGGAGACCTCGGAGAAACCTCGCTACGAGAGGGTCGTTGGAGAGAGGTCTGCCGTCCACCGGCACATGATGTGCTGAAAGAGCACTGAGGTGAACTTTGACGGAGTTGGACTTAAGTCCCAGATTAGAGAGGTGTAGCAAGTACTGTAAGATCACCGACACCGGGCAGGAGAAGGGATCCTGAGACTGTTGGGAACACCAGATTGCAAAGCGACGCCATTTAAGGGCGTAGCATTTGCGGGTAGAAGGCCGTCGCGAAGCCAAGACGACCTCCTCCACCTCCGCCGGCAAGAGAAGAGGAGCAAGGACTACCCTTTCAGCAGCCAGGCCATGAGGTTGAGAGACCGGAGGTTGGGGTGTAGTAGGGACCCCTGATCCTGGGTGAGGAGATCCGGTTGTACCCCCAGAGGGATTGGATCCTCCACCGCCAGTTGCAGCAGGAGCGGAAACCACGGCTGCCTGGGCCAGCGAGGGGCCACCAGGATCATGAAGGCTTTGTCTCGGAGAACCTTGAAAAGAGTCCGAGAGACTAACGGGATGGGAGGGAAAGCGTACAGAAGGCTCCCCGACCATGAGATCAGAAAGGCGTCCGCCGCAACCCGAAGGGGGTGTGGCTGACGAGAGCAGAAGCGAGGAAGCTGCCGGTTGTGAGGACTGGCAAAGAGATCCACCGTGGGGAGGCCCCACCTGAGGAAGAGCTTCTGAACGATCAAGGGATCCAGACGCCACTCGTGCGGCTGGAGGACCCTGCTGAGTTTGTCCGCCAGGCAATTTTCTTGGCCCGGGAGATAAACTGCCTTGAGGAGAATGCCGTGACTGACGGCCCAAGAGCAGAGCTTCTGTGCCTCCCGGCAGAGGAGGAAGGAGCCCGTGCCCCCCTGCTTGTTCACGTAGAACATGGCAACTTGATTGTCCGTCTGGACAAGGACGGACTGTTGGGAGGTCAGGTGGGAGAAGGCCCTGAGAGCTAGGCGGATCGCCCTGAGCTCCAGGAAGTTGATCTGCTGAGCAGACTCCCACTTGGTCCAGAGGCCCTGAGTACGAGCCTCTTGGCAATGTGCTCCCCAGCCCAGGAGAGATGCATCGGTGGTCAGCACCCGGGTCGGCTGAGGTGACTGGAAAGGCATTCCCAATATCAGGTTCGGCTGCCGGAGCCACCACCGGATAGACGAGACCAGCGGCTCGGAGACGCGCACAAGGTCTGCTAGGCCGCCTGTGGCTTGCCGCCACTGCCGGCGGAGACACCATTGAGCAGACCGCATATTCAGGCGGGCATTGGGGGTCACATGGACGGTGGAAGCCATATGGCCGAGCAGTCTCAGGAAGCGCCTGGCGGAGACCAGGGGCTGGCTGCGAAAGCGGTCGGCTAGGTCCATGAGCCGCTGAGCCCTGTCGAGCGGTAGGTACGCTCGCGCCTGAGGAGTGTGCAGCCTTGCGCCGATGAACTCGAGATCCTGTGAGGGGAGCAAAGTGGACTTTGCGAAGTTTATGACAAAGCCCAAGTGCTGCAGCAGAGTCACCGTGCGGCACGTGGCGTTGGTGACCTCCTGAGCGGACGCTGCTCTGATGAGCCAGTCGTCGAGGTACGGAAAGACATAGAGGCCGTGAAGCCGGAGATGGGCCGCCACGACCGCGAGACATTTTGTGAAGACTCGCGGTGCGGAGGACAGGCCAAAGGGCAGTACCCTGTACTGGTAATGATTTCCTGCCACCACAAACCTTAGGTATTGGCGGTGGCTTGGGTGGATGAGGATGTGCGTGTAGGCATCCTTTAGATCCAAGGAGCATAGCCAATCTCCCTGCTGGAGGTAGGGCAGAAGGATTCCAAGGGTAAGCATTTTGAACTTCTCCCGCACAAGGAACCTGTTGAGGTTGCGCAAGTCCAGGATGGGTCTGAGGCCTCCTGTTCTCTTTGGTATCAGAAAATACCTTGAATAGAAGCCTTGACCTCTCAGGTGGTGTGGCACCGGTTCCACCGCCTGTTCCTGCAGAAGACCTGCTAACTCCTGAAGGAGCAACTCCCTGTGCAGAGGGGGGCGCGGAGGCTCTCCTGGAAAATAGGAGGGAGGGACCTGATGGAAGTGGAGAAGGTAGCCCTCTCGCACGACCTGAAGCACCCAGGCATCTGCGGTGATGCTGGACCACCTGTGGGCGAAGTGAACCAGCCGGCCTCCGGTGCCGGGGGGAACCAGCGGGGGGGGAGAGGCTATGCTGAGCGAGTCAAAAACCCCCACCCTGCTGAGCAGGGGCTGGTGGTGCAGGCTTGGGGGCTTGCTGCCTACGGGACCCGTTACCCCGTCCCTTGGCCTGCTGGCCCTGTTGGGGAGCTGCAGGGGCCTGATAATGGGGGTATGGTTTGTAGGCAGCTGCCTTCCTCGGGTAAAAGGACTTTTTTCCCGAGCCCTTCTTTTTCTGGGAAGGGGCGGAGGTCTTCCTAGAAAGCCTGGTCCTGGTGAGAGTCTCAGTCTCAATTTGTGCAGCCTTTTCCGCCATGGGCTTGCCAAAGAGGTTTTCGCCTCGGCAGGGGACATCGACCAACTTGTCCTGTACCCAGGGCTCAAGGTCGGACGACTGAAGCCAAGCCTGTCGGCGGGCACCGATGCCGGCTGCGGCTACTCGAGCCGAGGCTTCAAAGCCATCATAGGCTGCTCGGGACATGAACTTTGAGCATTCCCGAATACCCGTGGACAAGGCTAGGAACCTCCGCAAGGGCTCCTCGGAGAGACCAGCGGAGAATCCGGCTAGCTCTTTAGCCAGATCCCTGAGATACATGCCCATGTATAGCTGGTAAGTCTGGACACGACAGGCGAGCATAGAGCCCTGGAAGCACTTCTTGCCAAGGCCATCCAGGTTACGGGCCTCCCTTCCAGGAGGCACCGAGGAGTGCATCTTCTGGCTCTTAAGACGATGCATGGCCGATTCCACTACCATGGAATGGTGTGGCAGCTGTGCCTTTTGAAAGCCAGGGCTCTTGCGGACTCGATAGATAGAATCGACCCGCTTGCTCAGGACCGGCGAGGAGGCCGGACTCTCCCACATGCGGAAGAGTAGTCGTTCCAGCATAGGAGGAACCGGCACAGTAAAGTGTTCCCTCGCGGGAGAGTCATACTGGAGGGCGTCGAGCTCTTCGGCTCGAGGCTCCTCCTCGGGATCCGCAGGGAAGGCCAAAGCCTTGGCCATATCCCTAACGAAGTCCGAGAACCGGGCATCCTCCGGGGGGGACTGCTTCCGAGGCTCGGACTCCGGAGAGTCCGATGGGACACACCGAGTCCGGAAAGAATCAGGTGACTCTTCCTCCTCAGACTCCCAGACCGACTCCGACGAGGACTCGGTGGGGTCGGCCCGGGCAGGGTGCGGCGCCAGCCGCCCCGACGCCGAGGGAGTCGGCGTCGGCGACCTCGGTCCCGAACGGGAGGCCGAGGGCGACCTCGACCGAGGATCGACTCGAGTTCTCATCGACTCGAGGATCGGCTCGGTCTCCGGGGTCGACTTGGACGTCGACGTCCCGGCGGTCGGGGCAGCGACGCCAGCGAGCAGTGCCCGCTGCTGGTCCATGAAGGCAGACAGTCTGCTCTCCAAGGCCGTCAACCTGAGTCCGAGCTCAGGTGACCCAGCAGCCCCCGACTCGGGCCCCGACGGCGTCGGGCCCGACGTCGGCTGTCGCGGAGGCGAGTCCAGAAGGACTACAGGACTTACCCGGGCAGGCATCTCCGACTCCAGGCGAGGTCGCTTCGGGAGGTGTTCCTTCTCCAAGGACCCGGGGCGGCTGTCGGGGCTATGCGACCTGGCCCTCGCGGAGCCAGGAGCGTCCACCGACGCCGCCCTCGCGGGTTTTTCCTTCCGACGATGGTCCCCGGAGGGAGAACCCCGGTCGGAGGAGCTCCGGCGACGGTCCGAGCTGGAGCCTTTCGACACGGAGGCCTCCGACGAGGTCCGGGTACGGCTGGGGTCAGCGAAGATTCTCTCACGCTGATGCCGCCGACTTCTCAACGCCTTCGAGGACAGTTTGCTGCAGGGCCCACAGATCAGTTCCTCATGATCCGGGCCCAGGCAGCGGAGGCAAAAGTCGTGTGTGTCGGTTAGTGACATATTTCGGTCACACCGACCACACCGCTTAAAGCCACTGGCAGCCATCGGGGGAAAACGGGCCCCTGCGAGGTCAAAGGACCGGGCTGCCAGGGAAAACGAAAACGAAAGCTGACTAAGTCAGAAAAACCGAAAAAACGGAAGAGGACTCGAGACCGGCGTCGCGAGTCCGGGCGGGAAAACGATCGGCGTCGAACCGAAAGAAAAAAGTATAAAATAAAGAGGAAAATCAACTTTTTCGCGGGGACAAGACGGGGACGTCTGTAGGGCTCCGCGGAAAAAAGAAGACTGGCTAAGATGGCACCTTCGGGCGGGAAGACGACCGCGCATGCGCGCTGCAATTCCCAAAGGCTTTCTTTGAAAGCTGGGGAAAATTGCTCCGCGAGGGCTCCGTCGGCGCCGACGTCACCCATAAGTGAGGACTGACTTCCTGCTTGGTCCTGGAGAATCACTGGAACTCCTGCATACACAGCAGCTGAACAAAACAACAGAGGGGATTCTCCTGTAAAAAACAGAGAGAAAACAGGTAAAGGGAGCGGAGATATTCACGTCCCTGTCTGATGAGTTGTTCAGAGCATGCATTGAAGGATAACAAAAAATCTACACTGGAAGAAAGAGAAGTGTTTCAGTATGGTACCAACCCAAGCAGGGGAAACCCTGGAAGAGAGGGGGTTGGAAAGTGACTTACCATATGGCAAGTCAGCTGAAGGAAAAGATGTCCATGTGGGGACAGAAACTATCATGGGATAGTTGTAACCTCCCTTCATAGTAGTAAGAAGGGGAGAATTCTGTAACCCATGGACAAAAGTATCCTAACAGCTTAGCATACTGAAAAGGAAAAAACCAGTGTAGGGTTTGGGAATAAACTTCTGCTAAGAAGAAGTTAGCTGTAGATAGCAACATACCGGAACCTATGGTTGCTGGTTATGATTAGACTGGCTAGAGTCTGGAGACTTCAGACTAGGATGAGATGTCCCTTGTTTGGGTACATCTGGAGGATGGGCAGGAGAAGGGTGAAACCTTCTCTTCTTAGGGAAAGAAGGTTTGGCAGGATATTTCCTACGTCCTGGGTTAAAAGAAGGCTTAGGATGGTTTCCAGAACCAGGGAAGTCAGTGGAGCAATGAGCAACCTGACGTAAAGCCTCTTTATTGAAGAGATTTTCTCCAGTACAGGGAGAATTACCCAGTGTATGTTGTGCCCATCTGCTCAAGTCTGAAGCTTGCAGCCAGGCTGTATGACGTGCCCCAATGGCAATAGCAGAGGATCTGCTAACAGACTCAAAAGAGTCTAGAGAAGCACGAGAAAGAAACCAAGAGATATTCCTGCTATGATTAAGAAGCAAGGAATAGTCAGTGGCCTTAGGTTATGACAAAAAAGGGGACAAAAGAGATAATTTCTCTGTGACCTCCTGAAGTGTCAGACTCATATAAAAAATATATGAAATAATTCTTGAAGCCAGCATAGAAGTTTGGAAGGTTTGACGTCCAAAGGCATCAAGTGCTTTAGATGCACGACCTGGCGGATAAGAAGAATGTTTCTTCTTGCTTCTTACCTTCCTCATTGCTGATTCCACTACAATGGAATGATGTGGAAGTTGGTTTTTCTGAAATCCTGGAGAGGGAGGCACCTGATACAGAACATTAATGGCTGTAGAAGGCGAAGTAACCTTTAAAGGTGATTCCCACATCCTCAGAAGAAGATCCTGCAAAGAATGATGTAAAGGAAGCATTATATTTTCCTTTTCTGCAGGATCTTGGCCAAGAATAGAGCCAGGAATAGGAATGGCAAGAAAGGTTGCCATGTCAAGGAGAAATTTCTGAAAAGAAGGATCTCCAATAGGAACTATTCCTGGGTAGGCTGAGGTTGAAGGAGCAGCTTGAGCACCAGAAGACATAGTGGACTGGTGCAGAAAAAGAATCCTGCTAGATGGACAGTGATAATGTAATTTCAGTTTGTTCAATGTAAACCGCACTGATGCAGAATAGCGCGGTATATAAGAGAATGTAAATAAATAAATACTGACAGTTCTGATTCGAGGCAGGTAGTACTGCATCGTCAGTGCCCGGTATCGATTCCAAACTAGGCATAGAAAGGATCGATGGCACCGATGGAACTGCAGGAATCGACATCGATACTGATACCTGTATCGGAGACGATAATGTCATCGAAGCAGTAATCATGGGCTGCTGAAGCGGTACCGAGGTAGCCAGAGGACCTTGGTGAATATCCTCGGTACTGCGTAGTCGGAACCGATATGGATCGGTTCTGAAACGCGTCGGTATCAAATCATCTAGACTGGGTATCGATTCTAGACTCGGCATCGAAGGGAGCGAGTCTATCGATGCATGTCTAGAAGGTACCGACGTTGGTGGTGGTATCAGCGATGCCGATACAGGAGAGTCAATCGGAGTCGTATCGATCGGTTCCGAAGGTACCGAAGACGATGCCTGGTGAAGAGAGGAACACTCGACACCGGCGCCGATGTCGGGGTATCGGTACCGCTCGAAGCCGGTACCAACCCAGAGCATGGCGAAGATACAGGAAAGTCAATCTGGGTCATATCGCTCGGTCCCGAAGGTACCGAGGATACCAGATGACGATCCCAGGTGAAGAGTGGAACACTCGACACCTATGCCGATGCCGGGGTATCGGTACCGCTCGAAGCCGGTACCAACCCCGAGCATGGCAGAGATAGAGGAAAGCCAATCTGGGTCGTATCGATCGGTCCCGAAGGTATCGAGGACACCAGATGACGATCCCTGGTGAAGAGTGGAGCACTCGACACCGGTGCCGGGTTATCGGTACCGCTCGAAGCGGATACCACCCCCGAGCACGGCTCAGGTATGTTCTCTGAGGGGTGAGCCCCAGGAACAACCTGAAACCCCGTAAATGCTTTGGAGCCCGAAGACTCCCGCCGGGGTTTTATTGCCAATGGGGTCTTGAGGGCAAGGCCGGAGCCGTCATCATGTTGAGCATGAGACTTACCCTTCAAGAATTGGCTAGTCTTAACAGACTGTTTGTGGGTTACCTGATCCTGGAGAGAAGAATAAACCGGTGTCCTCACCTCAGGAGGAAAAACGGTATCGAGGGAAACTCGAAAAAGGGAAGGTCTTCTCCCAATAATACAGCCTGATGGATCAGGGAAAAAAGGGTCAGGACCCAAACAGGTTAGACACCAAGCATTGGAGTCTAAAAAGAAAACTAAGGGGCTTGTTTACAAAGCCGCGGTAGTGATTCGCGATCGTTATCGGAGCCGCAGCCCTCGATAACGATCGCGAACCGCTACCGCGGCTTTGTAAACAAGCCCCTAAGTTTCCACAGTGAAGGTACTTCTTAGGGGAAGAAGGCTCCATGTTAGAGAGGCCTGGTAGGCCCAAAAAGTTAAAACAAAAACTGAGGAGAAAAAAATTTCTAAGTTTAGAAAAGAAAAGAATAAAGCACCGGCGGTACCGGTATCGGCGGGAAATACAGCCGCGACCACAAGAAAACAAGGAAAATAAGAATTTTAAAGAGAAACGTTTCTGCGGTGACAGGAGGATGTCCTGTTGGCTCCACGGAAAAACGAAAACTGAGGAGAGGCAGTGGGAAAGGCGGGAAGTCAGCGCGCAGGCGCGAGGGATGCTCCCAAAAGCTTTCTGATTGGATGCTGGGGAGCATTCCCGTGCAGGCTCCGTCGGTACCGACGTACCCATATGTGAAGACTCATTCCTGCTTGTTCCTGGAGATAGATAGATTAGCCAATAAATTTTGACCTTGAGAGCGTAATGCACTATTAGATTTTTGTTCAGTTATTGGATAACACATATGCAAAGGGCTATTACATCTAAAGCTTTTAAATAATGTCAAAAATTTGAATTCAGCACATGTAACAATAGGAAGTCAGTGCAGCTCACATAAAGCTGGTGTAATATGGTCATTAACTTTCAGTTTGAAAATGACATAAGCTGCAATAGTTTGGACTATCTGCAAAGCGCATATGGTTACATCAGGAAGACCAATTAATTGGGCAGATGCAGTATTCCAATGGAATAAGTACTAAATGATTCAGTACTAGCCAAAAAACATCGTATGAAAGATACCAACATAATTTCTTTAATAATTTCAGTTTGAAAAAGGATCTTCTAACAATGTCATGGATATATGATTCAATGTTTGCCTGGTGTTGACACACCAAGGTAATGATTTCCCTTCAATCATAATATTTTCAGGTATTTCAATGGTACTATGACCATGAATAACCAAAATCTGTGTTTTCTTCAAATTCAAGTGCATATCATTCAAAGAAACGTCTAAGCAAGGTATTTTATAAGAAGCAAAGGCCAGAGGCTGCTGGGTCGCCAGGAGTCAGTACCGATTCAACAGCATTGTTTTTTAAAGGTCAGATAACATATGTATCTAAAAATAAAATAAGAAATAAAAGGCCATTTATTCTTCAAACATGATAAAGATGATTTTTCATTAAAAATAAATCAACTAGCAGTAGGGGTCAATGTAATTAAAGAACTGTTATTCTGTACAAGATAATCTTTGAAGATTACACATTTTTCTTTTTTTCCCAGATCACTCTCTTAGTAAACTACAAAGTAGTTGCCTAGTATTATGGGATCACTAATAAATAGCACTTTCACTCAAAACACTGTAGTAAAGTAGAATCAATCATTCTTATTGCAACACTGTAATAAGGTCTCAGACTTGTATCGCACTTAAATCCAGACTTGCGTCCATTTATGTAGTGCTGTATTTTGCATCAATGACCTTATAAACTATTGTAATCTATTATTACTATTACGCTGTGCAGACTCTTTAATGGTGAGCTAAAACTTAACTTAATCGCTCCAGCGAGTCATGCCCAGCGAGCTAAACGGATCCCGACGCTCAAATTTGGCGCCACTAAGGCGTTTCAATATGGTATTTTCATCAGGAGATCCTCTCGTGTAATCTACAAAACAAACAAACATTTTTACTCCGTGAAAACTACATAAGTGTCGCCCTTTATTCACTATCTTCTAAAATATTAAAAACACTTCTACTTACAAATATTTATGCTGCCCACGTCCCCTTATTACAGTGTTGCAATAAGAATGATTGATTCTACTTTACTAGTGATATACATTAACGCGTTCGGGAAGAGACCACAAAGGTTTGTGAGTTCACACAATAGTATTATGGGAGCCTGCTTGGAAAGCAAATGCTCTCTCTTACCCTAATGATGAAGCAGTTAATGTCTTTTTCAGGTCAAGGGTGATTTCAGTGACCTGCAAGAAATCTATAAGCAATCTGTTAACTAAAACTAAAGTGATGCACTAACACCATTTGAAAAAGGAGAGGATTCACCATTCATTTCTCATTGTTTATTTTGGATAAACCATTAAGAAAATCTCTCTTTTCATTCCCCTCTTCCAGCAGAAAGTGCTTCATTGTTTTTTATTTTTCCAATTCTAGTGCACTGTAAACAGCCTGACACTGCCAAAACATACAATAACTACTGGTGCGATAACAAACTTCTATACAACCAGAAGCAAGGCTAAACTCAGCCACTGAAGAAGCTAATGGAGAAAAAAGTGAAGATAATTTAGCTTTCAGCTCCCCTTCCCCTCACCTCACTGTGACACAGCAATTTGATGGATCAATACAGTAACAGCAGCTATGGATGTCACTCTATAAACAATTAGCTGCCTGACTGAAGACCGAAAACGGTTTAGGACAACTATTCACAGGGTCATCGTGAGTCGGCATTAACTCAACAACTTAACAATATTGTACACCACTTTGGCAATCTCCTATCACTAATCAGGGGAGCAGTATATATCTATCTACCTCTATAAATAAAGCACAATCAGGACTTAATTTCTGCCAGAACGGGGGGGGGGGGGAGTTTTCTAGCACTTCCTACAAACCTAGATGTAATGATGGAGTTGACTCCACTCCCAAGGACGCAGAGCAGAGCATGCTGCTGGCTCATTTCACAGTAGTGAGAACAGAAAGCCCCTGATGCAGCAGTTGACGAAACAAAGGTCTTTGTCGAGAATATAGAAGTTGATTGCAAGGACCTTTAGAAACCTGTATTCCAGATAAGTGTTTTGGGGCATTTTTCAACAAGGGATCTTCTTTGAAAGTTTTTTAATGAATGTTAATTGTGATTTTTTCAAAATGAAAGTACATTGGAATCTAAGACCATAAAAGAAGTTAATATAATAAAATACAAAGACCATAAAAAAGGAAAAATAAAAATGAAAAAGTGGGATTTAAATATATTGGATTCAAATATAAGGAAGGTGTTTTTTTAACTTTATGATGTTCTAATGATTATATTCTCCTTTGGCACAGGGGCCATTCCTGTAAATTGTGAAGGAAGAGGAGAAACAGGTCTTTTTATCCTTATTCTATTAGCGTCTATCAATGTTGTATGATATAGGGTCCAGCAATTGACTGTATTCAGTATTCACAACAGAGATTTTCTTTGATGTTTGTTTGAATTTACAAATCTCTGTGATACCATTTATTATTATATTTTTTGTAAAAAAGCAAAGTTACTCACCTGTAACAGGCATTCTTCGGGGTCAGCAGGAATAGGTCCTCACATATGGGTGACGTTGGCACTGACTGAGCCCACACGGATTCACTCTCCAGCTTTCAAAGAAAGCCTCTGGGAATTAGACCGTGCATGCACATTCACCTTCATTTCATGTTTTTCATTTTCATTTATTAATACTTGTATACCACCCTTAGTGGGGACAGCAGAGTGGTTTACAATAAAATAACATAAACCCTAGAAAAGAAAAGAACAATAATGGATAGGAAAGTGGGGGAGCACAAGACGGGACACCAGTCCAAGAGTGCTACCTTACCTCAGTATGATGACATAGTTAATCAAACATAATAAAAGAAAAACAGCTCCATGGGTAAGAGGGAGGGTTACGAGGACTGATTCCTGCTCTCCCTGGAGAACATCTGATACAGGTGAGTAACTACGCTTTCTTCGGGAACAAGCAGGAAAACAGTCCTTACATATAGGACTCCCAAGCTACTGGCTACCGAAAAAAACTTGTAGGAACTGCGGATGCAAAAAGGTGAATCGTGCAGGGCAGCAAGGAGCACTGAAAGGCCTGAAGTCCAGACATGCAGCTCCAACATTGACCATGGAATCACTTTACTGGCAGCCTGTCTACAACAGGCTGGAGGCAAGATGTTGCACTATTCCCCAAAGAGGTGACAAAGTACTGCCTGGCCAAAGGCATTGTCATGCCGTGAGCTTTCCACCAAGCAGTAATGCGCTGCAAAGATATGGACTGAAGACCAGGTGGTGGCCTGGAAAATATCCAGCAAAGGGACTGAGAGCAGGTGGGCCACTGAGACCGCCATGGTGCGCACATTATGCGTGGTAGGTAATGTGATGCTCCAAGGAGAGTCCAGCTTCCTTCCAGTAAAGGAGATGCAGTCTGCAACCCAGGTGGACAAGGTATGCTTTGACACCGCAACCCTGAGCCTGTTGACATCATAGGAGATGAATAGCTGCAATGAGCGGCGATGGGGCTATGTCCTCTGAAGGTAGAAGGACAGCGCCCTCTTGCAATCCAGGGTGTGTGATACCTGGGAAAGAAGGTGGGAAGGACCATCTCCTGGTTCATGTGAAAAGTGGACACCACCTTAGACAGGAATTTCAGGTGGGTCCAGAGAATGACCCTGTTTTTGTGGAATCTGGTGTAGAGGGCATGGGCCACCAACACCTGCAGCTCGCTAACCTTCCTGGCAGAAGTGAGCGTGATCAGGAACACTACTTTCCACAAGAACCTGAGATGGAACTTAGCTAGGGCTCAAAAGGGGGAACCATCAGCTTCCAAGAACAACATTCTGGTCCCACAACCAGACAGGGGGTCGTGAGAGAAGAAGCCCCCTCATGAAGCGGCCCACCAGAGGGTGTACAGAGATGGGCTGGCCGTCGACAAAGTGATGATGTGCCGCTAGGGCACTGAGATGTACCCTGACAGAAAAGGACTTCAGACAGTCCAGGAGAGGTGCAGTAAGATATTGCAGGATGTACTGCACTGAGCAAGAGAAAGGGTTGAGATTCCGCTGCACACACCAGATGCAGAATCTACGCCACTTGAAGGCATGCACGCACTGTATTGAGTCCTTGTGTGATGCCAGTAGGACGTGCTCCACCTCTTGGGAGAGGTGGAGATGCACTATGGCTAGCCGCTTGACATTCACGCCATCAGGGCAAGGGACTTGAGGTTGGGATGGAGAAGGTCCCGTCCTCCTGCGACAGGAAGTCCAGGTCCTGGCCCAGAGGTATTAGAGCTGCTCCAGAAAGCTACAGGAGGAGGGGGAACCATGGCTGCTGGGGCCCCCGAGGGGCAATGAGTATTATGGAGGCCCTGTCCGACTGAACCTTGAGCAAGGTCTTGGGAACCAGTGGAGTAGGCGGGTACGCATACAGCAGGATCCCGGATCAAGGCAGGAGAAAGGCACCTGCCGCCACTTGGTTTGGGGCTGGTCTCCGTGAGCGGAAGCATGGCAGCTGTGCATTCTCATGGGCTGGCAAGAGGTCCACATGACAGGGTCCCCCAACAATGGAAGATGGAGTTGGCTATCGCTGGGTTGAGGCGCAACTCATGAGGCTGAAGAACTCTGCTAAGCTGGTCTGTGAGCATATTGTCCTGGCCTAGCAGGTAGACCACCTGGAGAGTCATGCCATTCTCCATGGCAAAGTTCCACAGGCAAACCGCCTCCCAACAGAGGAAGTATGAGCCTGTTCCACTCTCTTTGATGTAAAACATCGCTACTTGGTTGTCCGTCCGGATGAGTACAATCTGGCCCGTCAGGTGGGCCTGAAATACCCACAGGGAGTTCATCACAGCTCGGAGTTCTAAGATGATCTGAAGGGCACTCTCCTCCTGAATCCAGGCGCCCTGCAACCATAGACCATCACAGTGGGCTTCCCAGCCAAGCTTAGAGGCATCCATTGTGAGGACGTATCATGCCGGCAGGGCCTGGAAGGGTAGGCCAGCCATTAGGTTCGGTCAACTATGCCACCAGGTGAGAGAGCCCACCAGGGGCCGGGTGATCTAGACTCAATTGTCTAGTCAGCCTGGGGCCTGAGCCCATTGAGGGTCGGCGCATCATGAGACATGCTTGCGGGGTCATGTGAACGGTCGGGGCCATGTGCCCCAACAGGCGCAACAGTAGCCAGGTGGACGCCGTTGAATGGCTCTGTACTGCCCCTGCCAGGGATGCTGGACACTGTGCCCAGTCCAGGGGGAAGAAGGCTCTGGCCTGGGTTAAGTCCAGAAGGGTTCCTATGAACTCCAGGTGCTGAGTTGGGAACAGATGTGATTTTGGGAAATTGATCACAAACGCCAGAATCTGCAACACCCTTATTGTGCAGCAGGCTGTGTTGCATACCTCCTCTAGCGAGCTTGCTTTTATAAACCAGTCATCCAGATAGGGTAAGACAGATTCCCAGCAAGCGAAGATATATGGCGACGACGACCAGGCACTTGGTAAACACTTTGGGGGCAGAGGAGAGGCAGAAGGGGGGCAGAGGAGGAGTTGATCAGAATGTGGGTTTAGGCATCTTTGAGATCCAAGGAGCATAGCTAATCTCCCCAGAGGAGGTATGGGCAGCAAGGGATAGCATCTTGAACTTCTCCTTGAACAGAAAGCGGTTTAGGTCCCGTAGATCCAGGATTGGCCAAAAGCCGCCTATCATTTTTGGGACAAGGAAGTACTGGGAGTAGAACCCCATGCCCCAGAGGGGCTGAGGTACTGGCTCCACCACCCAATCATTGAATAGAAACTCGAGTTCCTTCTGCAGGAGTTCCCTGTGTAGGGAGGTCATGGGAAGTTCCCCTGGAAAGAAGGTAGGAGGCATCTGGTCAAAGCGCAAAAGGCAACCCTCCTGCACTACCTGCAATACCTAATATGAATTGCAAAAAAGATTAAGTCACATAACATGTAATACATACCAGACAGTTTTGTAATCCGGCAGTTGTACTGCCTCTGTTGTACATTATTGTAAATAATACCAAGCTATTTAAATGTACATAGTTACCCCAGTTCAACTCCTTGTTACTTCCCTTGTTTTATGTAAACTCAGGTCAGATATGTTACTGTCCTAGAGTCAAATTGTTAACTGTAAACCGCACTGTTAAAGAGCGCGGTATAGAAGAGCTGTTAAATAAATAAATAACTAAAATACCTAGGCATCAGTATGCCAGGCCAGAGATGAGCGAAGTGGACCAGACATCCTCCCATGTGCCTTGGGCCCTGGCCTTCTGGGGGAAGACAGGCTATGCTCATGGAACCAAAAGTCTCCCCCCAGGCTGCAGCTAGGGTGCTGTTTGGGGCTTGGGGGCTTTCTGCTCTGAATAACCACAGTGATGAAATAAATAACCGTATATAAAATGTTCACTCAATTGAGAGACTATTTGATACGTAGTTTCTAAACGTAAAAGGACCAGTGCCGCATACAAAACAAGTGTCATTTAAGACAAAAACATATATAAAACTGCTCACTCAAATACCTGTGAATAATCACAGTGATGAAATGAATGAACATATATAAAACTACTCAATCAAATGAGAAAATGTTTGGCACATAGTTTCTAATTGTAGGAAGACCAATGCTGAGTGTGAAACAAGCGTCATTTAAAACAAAAAAGGCGCAGCCTAAAAATATCTCAAACGATATACGGTTATTTATGTCATCACTGTGATTATTCACAGGTATTTTAAATAGCATCTATGTTAAGTCATGTTTGGTTTCCCTCCCTCTCTTGCTGATTTGCTCCTGCTACTACCCCCTCTCCCTTTTAGACACTATATGTTTATCTTCAGTCTCTATATGTTAATGTTTTTTGATATACTTTTTATTGTTCTTAATTATTATTTATATTTTCTTTAGTTTGTACAGGTTTTTAATAATTAGAACAGAGTATTACAAGATCTTATGGCCTTACATTCCTAAACAGAGGTATTTATATCTATGTTTTCATACGTCACATCCTTTCATTTCATTTTGGAGTTTATTCATGATTCCTTTTATGTATATAAGGAAATTTGTTTTAAATACAATTATGATTACAGTTGTTCAGTTTTATAATTTTAACTTTCACTTTTAATCTTATCTTGTTTATTTCATTTTTATATTATTGTTTGTGTTCATTTTGTCATCTGTTCTTTTATGACTTTTTGTATTTATTTATTTATATATTGATGTTTTTAGCATTTGCCAGACTAACCCCTGACGAAGGGTATCGAAACATGGCCTGTGTCGGGTTGTCATTGGTTTCACCAATAAAGCTCTGTCTTTCCACTATATCACGTCTTGGACTGGGTTCTTCATCTTACGTGATATTTGCTTTTGTTGTGGTGAAGACCCAAACAAGAACAGCTCTTCGCTAAATCAAGGATTAGATCAATCTTGTCTTCAGCATTTAGTTTTTATTAGAGCTGTATGATCTAGTGTGCTTGTAAGTGTCTCCTGCCAATGTTCTAATACTTGCAAAATAGTAAGTTTGAATGCAGGCATGGAGGAGTAGCCTAATGGTTAAAGCACTGGCTTGGTAATCAAGAGACCAGGGTTTGAGTCGCACTAGCACTGCTAGTGGCCTTGGGCAAGTCACTTAACCCTCTGCTGCCTTGGAAAAAAGGCCTGGCAATTAACCTCACCCACACTGCCAAGAAAACCCAGGAGCTACTGGGTCACCAGGAGTCAGCATTGACTCGTAGGCACACATTGCAAGTTTGGCAGCAGTTTTCAATTTTGGTACTATCAGCGACCAAAGTGAATCAGTGTCAATTTTGTTTCACAAGATACATTTCTTTTTTTGTTGGGTGATCTATGGGTGATCTGTTGGGTGATCTTCCCACAGTAAGGTGAAATCCATCAAGTAATGGTCTGACCAAGTTTGAGGTACAGGTACACAGTTATAGACAACAGGAGACCCCAAGACTTTGTTAGAAGAGATAATAAAATCCAGCTATTGTGTATTAGACTGATTATATGGAAGTCTAGGTTTACATAGTAAACGACGGCAGATAAAGACCAACATGGTCCATCTAATCTGCCCAGCAAGATAGCAAGAGCAGGTGCATCTGTCGCTCTGAGGAGGCCACCCCTCCCCATGTCTTTGTTTAGGGGTGAACCCACCACTCCATGTAGGACACCACTATTTGTTGAGATGTTAGATGGTTCAGAAGTTAGATGGTACCATTTATTTTGTTTTTATCCTGTTGCTGTAAAGCAGAGGTACTCAAATCCAGTCCTGGAGGGCTGCAAACCAGTCAGGTTGTCAGGATATCCCTAATGAATATGCATGAGATAGATTCAAATACAATGGAGGCAGTGCATGCAAATATATCTCATGCATATTCATTAGGAATATCCTGAAAACCTGACTGGTTTGCGGCCTTCCAGGACTGGATTTCAGTACCTCTGCTGTAAAGGGATCCACTGTGTTTGTCCCATGCCGTTTTGAATTCCGTCACTGTGTCTGCCCCCACCACTTCCATCGGGAGGGCATTCCAAGCATCTACCACCCTTTCAGTGAAAAAATATTTCCTGACATTGCTTTCAATTTACCACCTTGCAGCTTCATGTTATGCCCTCTAGTTTTACAGCTTCCCCGTCTTTCGAAGAGGTTTGTTCATCATTTCTCTTTAAGTATTTAAAGGTCTGAATCATATCTCCCCTGTCCCTCCTCTCCTCCAAAGTGTACATATTTAGGTCTTCAAGTCTCTGCTCATAAGGCTTCTGACGCAGGCTCCAAATCATTTTGGTCGCCTTCCTCTGAATAGTTTCCAGTCTTTCTACATCTTTTGCAAGATATGGTCTCCAAAACTGAACACAGTATTCCAAGTGAGGCCTCACCAGTGACTTGTACAGTGGCATAAGTACCTCTTCCTTTCTGCTGGTAATCCCTCTTTGTATGCAGCCCAACATCCTCCTGGCTTTTGCCACTCACTGCCTTGTCGCACTGTTTTGCCACCTTGAGATCATCAGAGATAATCACACCAAGGTCTTTCTCCTGAACTGTGCATACCAAACTCTCGCCCCCTATCGCGTACATTTCCCTTGGATTTCTGCTACCCAAGTGCATGACACTGCACTTTTTCGCATTACATCGTAGTTGCCAAGCATTAGACCATTCTTGCAGCTTTTGTAGATCTTTCCTCATGTTAACCACTCCCTCGGGGAGTCCACTCTGTTGCAAATTTTTGTGTCATCTGCAAAAAGACAGACTTTTCCATTCAGTCCTTCAGCAATATCACTCACAAATACATTGAACAGTGCCGGGCCCAGGACCGAACCCTGGGGCACCCCGCTAATCACCTTCCTTTCATCCGAGTGAGCTCCATGTACCATCACCTTCTGTTGTCTGTCAGTCAACCAATTTCTAATCCAGTTTATCATCTTGGGACACAACCCCAAGCTACTGAGTTTATTGACAAGCCTCCTATGAGGAACAGTATCAAAGGCTTTGCTGAAATCCAGGTAGATGACATCCATTGCATGCCCCTGATCTAGTTCCTTGGTCACCCAGTCGAAGAACTCAATCAGATTTGTTTGGCAAGATCGTCCTTCGTTGCCTCGGATCTTGTAACCTGTTGGTTTTGAGAAAGTTCACTATTCGGTCTTTCAGGAGCGCCTCCATTACTTTTCCCGCCACCGAGGTAAGGCTCACGGGCCTGTAGTTTGACACTTCTTCCCTGTTACCACTTTTGTGTAGAGGTACAACATCAGCCATTCTCCAGTCCTGAGGAACCTCTCCTGTTTCCAAGGATCTGTTGAAGACATTCTTTAACAGTCCTGCAAGAACCTCTCTGAGCTCTTTCAGTATCCTGGGATGTATCCCATCCGGTCCCATGGCTTTGTCCACTTTCAGTTTAGCAAGTTGTTCTAACGCCTCATCTTCTGTGAATGGTCTGGTATCTACTTCATTCCCATTCTTATATTTGGGAGTCACAGCTGGTCCATCTCCAGGATGTTCTTTAGTAAACACAGAGAAGAAGTATTTGTTTAACAATTTCGCTTTTTCAGTGTCACTTTCCACGAGTCCTTTTCCAGCACTTCTGAGTCCTGCAATTCCAACTCAGATCTTCTTCCTTTCCCGAATATACCTGAAGAAAGTTTTGTCGCCACCCTTAACATCTTTAGCCATCTTTTCCTCTACCTTTGCTTTTGCTATCCTTATTTCTCTTTTAGACTCTGAGTTTGAGCCTGTATTCATTTCTGTGTTCTTCTGTTTGCAAGCTTTTGAATTTTGCGAAAGCTGTGTTTTTTGCCTTTATTTGAGCAGCTACTTCTTTGGAAAACCAAATAGGTTTCCTTCTCCTCTTGTTTTTATTTACTTTTCTTACATATTTATCTGTTGCCCCTTTTATTGCCACCTTTAATTTAGCCCATTGCAATTCCACTTCCCTTATCTCCTTCCACCCCGTCATCTCCTTTAAGTACTCGTCCATTTTATTGAAGTCAGTGTTTTTGAATTTTAGGACTTTGAGCTTGCTATGATTGGCCTGTACCATGGCTTTTATCTCAAACCACACTGTGTGATGATCACTGTTGCTCACAGGGGTACTAATGCAGACATTCGACACGCTATCACCGTTGGTGAGCACTACATCCAGCATTGAGCTTTTCTTGGTTGGTTCCATCACCATTTGTCTAAGTAATGCATCTTGGAGAGCATCCACTATTTTTTTGCTTCTTTCCAGATGTGCAGAAGGAGTAATCCAATCCACATCAGGTAGATTTAAGTCACCCAATATGATCGCTTCCCCCTTTGTTGCTATCTTGGCAATATCTGTAATCAATTCGTTATCTCTCTCTTCCATTTGAATCAGAGGTCTGTAGACTACAGCAATATGGATGACAGTGCCATCTCCTCTTTCCAACACAATCCAGGGCGCTTCTTCTTTTCCCCATATCCCATGCATTTCAGTAGCTTTAATATTGCTTTTGACATACAAGGCTACTCCTCCTCCTTTTCCATTTTCTCTGTCTCTTCTGAATAGATTATAGCCAGCTATGGCTATATCCCAATCATGTTATTCATTAAACCATGTTTCTGTAATGGTCACAATGTCCAAATCCATTTCCACCATTAGAGCTTCAAGGTCCGAAATTTTGTTGGCTAACCTTCGAGCATTTGTACATAAGATCATAAGATATGCCATACTGGGTCAGACCAAGGTCCATCAAGCCCAATATACTGTTTCCAACAGTGGCCAATCTAGGTCATACGTACCTAGCAGTTTCCCCAAAAGACACAGGTTCCACAATGCTTGTACTGGGTCAAGCATTGATATCCTGGGTCCCTTCTTAATAATGGTTTATGGACCTTTCCTCCAGGAACTTCTCCAAACCTTTTTTAAACCCAGCTACATTAACAGCCTTTACTACATCCTCCGGTAACAAATTCCAGAGTTTGATTACACGTTGAGTGAAAAAATATTTTCTTTTATTAGTCTTAAATAGTTTACCCTGTAGCTTCATTGCATGTCCCCTAGTCTTTCTATATTCTGATAACATAAACAATTGATCTACGTTTACCCGTTCCGCTCCGTTCATTAATTTATAGACTTCTATCATATCTCCCCTCAGCTGTCTCTTTTCCAGGTTAAAGAGCCCTAAACATTTTAGCCTTTCTTCATAGGAGTAGCCTTCCATCCCCCCTTTACCATTTTGGTGGCTCTTCTCTGAACCTTTTCTAATAACGCTATATCCTTTTTAAGATACGGCGACCAGAATTGCACACAATATTCAAGGTGCGGTCTCACCATTGAACGATATAGAGGGATTATAATATCTTTTGTTTATTTTCCTTTTTTTTTTTTTAAATTTGATTTTGATGAAAACACCAAATTAGCAAAAGAAAATCACAACACAATATACAACATCATGAGAAAATAAAAATGATATAGTCCACATTATGGGGTACGGCCAGAAAATAACAAGGGAATAAGAAAACATACAGATTAGTAAACAAGGCCCTAGAGCCTACAATAACGGAGAAATATCTATCTAAGAACCAGAATTATCCCCATCTGCTGTGCCTGAACGATCAAGAACAAATTTCTCTGAGTTACATCCATGAAAACATATGTAGCGCCCTCAAAGTTGACCACACACTTACATGGGAAACGTAAAAAGAAAGTAGCACCAATTGCCAAAACCTTGGGTTTCAATACCAAAAATTGCCTCCGCCGAAGCTGAGTCTCGCGAGAGACATCAGGGAATATGTTGATAGTCTAACCACAAAACATGGCAGACTTCCTTTCCTTATGATACGTAGCATTCTATTTGCTCTCTTGGCCGCCGCTGCACACTGAGCCGAGGGTTTTAACATGTTAGCCACAATGACGCCTAAATATTTTTCCTGGGTGGTGGTTCCTAATGTGGAACCTTGCATCGTGTAACCATAGTTTGGGTTGTTCTTCTCTAGGTGCATAACTTTGCACTTGTCCACATTAAATTTCATCTGCCATTTTGATGCCCAGTCTTCCAATTTATCAAGATCCTCTTGCAATTTTCCACAATCCTCTTGGGCTTTAACAACTTTAAATAGTTTTGTGTCATCTGCAAATTTGATAACCTCACTCATTATTCTCTTTTCCAGGTCATTTATGAATATGCCAAAAAGCAGCGGACCCAGCACAGATCCCAGGGGTACACCACTATTCACATTTCTCCATTGGGAAAATTGGCCATTTAGCCCTACACTCTGCTTTCTATTTTTTAACCAGTTCCTGATCCACAATAGTACACTGCCTCCTATCCCATGACTCTTTAGTTTTGCCAAAAGTCTCTGATGAGGGACTTTGTCAAAGGCTTTCTGAAAGTCCAGATACACTATATCAACCAACTCACCTTTGTCCACTTGTTTATTCACACCTTCAAAAAAACATAACAGATTAGTAAGACAAAATCTTCCTTGTCTAAAGCCATGTTGGCTGTCTCCCATTAGGCTATGACTATCTACATGCTGAGTAATTTTGTTCTTTATGATGGTTTCTACCATTTTTCCCAATACTGATGTCAACATCAAACTAAGCAATAATTACTCTTGGTATAGACCTCAAAAAATAACCACAATAAGGTTCCAAGAAAAAAGGAAAAAAAAACCCATAAGAAATACATACTGACAACAAGTGCCTTAGAGCTTAGATATTATGTGTGGCAGCCGGTGCGGAATCCATCCCACCCCTCTCATTCCCCTCAAGAAACATTCTTAATTGAGTGGGCTCAAAGAAAAGAAAATGTTTAGACTTGTAAAGAATTACACATTTACACGGGTATTTCAACTTATATTGTGCCCCCAAAGCGAGGGAGCGCTGGCGCATGGCCAGAAACTCCCTCCTCCTCTTTTGGGTATCCCTTGCCAAATCAGGAAATATCAGAATCTTGGAGCCCATAAATTGGGAAGCATTCATTTTAAGAAAATATAATCGCAAAACAGAGTTCCGATCAGACTCGAAGGCAAAGGAAACCAGTAGAGTAGCTCTACTGGTTACCACGTCAAGCGAGCTCTCTAGAAAACCTGTTAGATCCATCTGAGGTGGCCCACCTGGATCCACCGAGGCTCTCCCACCACCCACCTCTGATAAGGAAATAGAAACATATTGAGCACGTATAATAAGAGGCAAGTTATCAGAGGGCATAAGGAGAATCTCAGTAAGATACTTGCGAACCAATTCCCTAGAGTCCAACAAAGGAGATCTAGGAAAGTTCAGGAGGCGTAGATTATTCTTCCTCGCTTGGTTATCCAGGAACTCCAAACGTCGCGCGAAGATCAAATTTCCTTTAGTCTGGGTCACCCCCAGATCCTGCAACTCCTCAGCCTGGGTTTCCAAACGAGAGAGTCTCTCCGCATGGTCATCTACCCTCGAGCTTTCGGCAGCACTCTGTAGCTTCAGCTGAGATACGTCCTCTGAAAGTACAGCCACTACAGGAAAGAGGGACTGTTGGAGATAAGATATGGCATCCCACAAGCTCTCCATTGTTATTCTTGCAGGTTTTACCAAAGCCAGCGACACTGAAGATCCCAAAGGAACAGAGGAGCCCAACACTCTGGGCCCAACCTCACCGCTCCTAACAGCCTGCGTCAATCCCTCTCCTCCAACAGGCTGAGCAGCAGGAGAACTCTGCCTTTGGAACACGGCGGCACCCGTCATCGGGAGCCGATCCGGCAGGCGAACCGACCCGTAAAGCACTTCCGGGTTGCGGCGGCAAGACTTGTTGGGGACTCAAACTAACCCCATTGCTCAGTTCAGCCGAGAACCTCGACTGGTCCGCCGAAGCCACAACAGCAGCCATCGGAGGGAAAAAGCCCGGAATCACCGATTGGGTCGAAGCCACGGTAGGAGTAGAGGTTGCGGGGGGTTTCTCTGCGCGTTGTTTCCTCTTTCTCCCCATTCGCACACCTCAAACCGGAGCAGGCTAAAACACGTCCGACAACGCTCCCAGCTCATCCGCCATCTTGGAACCCGGAACCCTTTTTAAAAATTGGCGTTACATTGACGATCCTCCAATCTTCAGGTATTACAGATGATTTTAATGAAAATTCATAGATTACTAATAGCAGGTCTGCAATCTCACATTTCAGTTCTTTCAACAGCCTTGGATGTATACCATCCGGCCCAGGTGATTTGCTACTCTTCAGTTTATCTAATACTTGTAATACATCTTCCCAATGTATCAATATTTCCTTCCATTCTTCTGCACCTTTAAATACCACTTCAGTCATGGGTAACATCCCTACATCTTCCTCAGTAAAGACCGAAGCAAAGAATTCATTCAGTCTCTCCGCTATCGCCTTGTCGCCTCTTAGTGCCCCTTTAACCCCTCCATCATCTAATGGACCAACTGACTCTCTCACAGGTTTTTTGCTACGAATGTACTTGAAAAAGTCTTTATTTCACATTTTTGCTTCCGCAGCAAGCTTCTTCTCAAATTCTCCCTTTGCCTGCCTTATCAATGCCTTGCATATGACTTGCCAGTGCTTGTGCTGTTTCCAGGTTTTGTCGTTTGGCTCTTTTTTCCATTTCCTGAAATGTGCTCATTGCTTTCCAGCATTTACCTGGCTTGTGTGTATTTTGCATTGATTTTGTTCTGCCCACAACTTCCCACTTGTTTTTGATGCGTGGTTTAAAAGTGTGGCTGTTTCTGATGTTATTCTGATGTTTATTTGTTGAATAAAAGAAAGAAAGGATTTAACCAAAGAGTCTTTGTCATCTTCTAAATGTAGTTTAAGGTCGCCCAGTATGAGGACCCTATTTTATCTAAGTACTGTACATGGTGCATGATAAAGGCCAACAGTTGTTCCTGTGGTTCTGGGAAAGTGTAGTTACTCACTTGTAACAGTGTTCTCCAGGGACCCAGGAATCAGTCCTCACAAATGGATGACGTCGGCACTGACAGAGCCCACGCGGAAGTATCTCCCCAGCTTTCAAAGAAAACCTTTGGGAGATGCCACCACGCATGTGTGATCCCCTTCCCGCCCAAGGGTGCCATCTTGTCATATGATATAGCTAAGACAGCAAAAAACAAATTGATATAGTTAAGGCAACACGTGTTACAGGTGAGTAACTATGCTTTCTCCAGGAACAAGCAGGAAGTCAGTCCTCACATATGGGACTCCCTAACTAAAGGCTATTGACAACCTGTAGAAAAGACATGGTCAAGCCGTGAGTAGCAGCCAGTGAATCTGAAGGACAGACTCTGAAAGGACTCCAGTGTCCAGGGAAAACCATCACTCTGGTAGCCTGAACACAGAAGGGTCGGAGGATCTGTGTTGCCTAAACCCCGAAAAGATTACAGAGTACGGCCTGGTCGAAGACACTGTCCTGCTGTTGGGACTCCCTCTCCAGGCAGTAGTGAGCTGCAAAGCTGTGGACTGAAGACCAGGTGGCGGCCCTGCAGATGTTTGTCATCAGGACACAGTGCAAGTTTGCAATCGAGGTTGCTATAGCCCTGATGCCGTGAACTGTGACTCAGCGCTCCAGCAGGATGTTAGCCTGTTCATAGGTGAGGGTAATGCAGTCAGCAACCCAGATGGACAGGGTCCGCTTAGTCACAGCCTCCCCCAGCTGGCTGGGGTCATAGGAGACGAAAAGCTGGGAGGCTTTGTGATGGCCCTGATTATGCCACAGTCCAGAGTATGAAGTATAGCCTCCGCCTTGCTGGTGTGAGGCTGTGGGAAGAAGGTGGGGAGTACCATCTCCTGATCGAGGTGGAAGGAGGAGACCACCTTTAGCAGACATTTGGGGTGTAAGCAGAGGTGAGCGCCACCAGGAAGGTGACCTTCCAGGAGAGGTACCATGGGTAGCTAGGGGCTCAAATGGTGGTCAGGTGAGCTGCGTCAGCACTACACTAAGGTCCCATTCCACCAGGGACTGGCGGATTGGGGCTTGGAGAGCAGTAGACCCTGCAGGAAGCGAGCGACGAGAGGCTGAGAAGAGAAAGGCTTGCCCTCAATAGGGTGGCGGTGTGCTGAAAGGGAACACAGGTGCACCCTGACTGAGTTGGACTTGAGTCCGGCATGGGAGAGGTGCAGAGGTTATTGCAGGACTAGCTGCACCATGCAGGAGTCTGCCGTTTCTCTGAGCACTATACGGAGAATCTCCGCCACTTGAAGGCATAAGCATATCTTGTGGAAGGCTTGCGGGAGACCAACAGGACCTCCTCTAAGAGGTTAAAGGAAGCTAAGGTTACCTATTCAGCAGCCACGCTGTTGACGCCAGACCCCCCCCCCCTCCCCAGGTTGAGGTGAAGAGAGAACCCTCCTCATGAATCAGCAGCCCTGGGGACATTCCTGAGAGGGACCCGGGGTTCCATCACTAGGTGGAACAGCAGTGGAAATCATGGCTGCCTGGGCCACTGGGGGGTTACCAGGATTAGTGAAGCCCTGTCCCAAAGGACCTTGAATATCATCTTGGTGACCGGCGGCATGGCTGGGAAGGCATACAGAAGACCTTCCGACCGTGAGATGAGAAAAGCATCCACTGCTTCCCAGGATAGGTGAGGTTGGCGGAAGCAGAAGTGGGTCAGCTGGGCATTGGCTGGGTTGCTGAAGAGGTCCATCTGAGGGGGTCCCCCAGAGCCGGAATAGCCTGTGGACTACTCCGAGGGTTTAGCCACCATTCTTGTGGTTGCAGGACTCTGCTTAGCCTGTCTGTGTAGTGGGGGTGTACTATCAACCACCTGGCCAGAATGAACAAATGGATGATGAAATGCTCAAAGAAATCAAGGAAGCTAACAAAAGTTACAGCGCTAGAATAATAATGGGTGATTTCAATTACCCCGGTATCGACTGGGTCAACGTCACGGCAGGACATGCTAGGGAGATAAAGTTCCTAGATGAAATAAATGATTGCTTCTTGGAGCAGCTGGTTCATGAACCGACCAGAGGGGAAGTCATATTAGACCTAGTCCTTAGTGGAACACCAGATCTAGTGCAAGAGATAAGGGTGTTGGGGCCACTTGGCAATAGTGATCATAGCATGATCGCCTTTGATTTAATTAGTGGAGGAGGGATAGTAAGGAAATCCACAGTAGTACCTTTTAACTTTTGAAAGGGAGACTATGATAAAATGAGGAAAATAGTGTGGTAAGGAGAGCTGTACAGGAGGGATGGAATGGGAAGAAAGTGAGTCCTGTGCCTTTAAAAACAGAGATCAGCAGAGTTCCCATAGTGACCACAAGCCTCCGAGGCAGACTATAGCTACTACTAAGCCCCGCCCACTTAGTGACGTTAGAGCTAGATCGAGCTCTAACAAGGCTCACGTGTGCAGAGAGAAAGGCGTGGTGCCTAAGAAGCACCAGTTTAAAAGTGCTTCAGTGTTTGAAGAAGCAGAAAGGAGAGAAAGGAGCGGAAGAAGCAGTAGGAGAAGTAAAGGAGGTGTTCCAGGAGAAGCAGTGTTTGAAGCTGGAGAATCCGGGGAGACAGAGGAACAGGAACAGGAGGTTTCTGTGACCCAAAGCAGGCAGCAGCAACCAAGGCAGAAACGTGTCTCAAGGTATCTCAAAGAAGGGAAACTGGAGGAGCCAATTCCCAGGTGGGGAAACAGCTCAGGGAAGCAGTTGAGCCCTGGAGGTAAAGAGAATGAGTTGTATGTAATTCCTAACAAGGCTCAGTCTGAAGAAGTAGTCAGAGAGCTAAGGAAGAGTGCCAAATGCTGTGTTAGCCAGAACCCCGTGAAGCAAGCTATAGGCAGGCATAAGAAGTATGCCAGTGACTGCCGTGACTCAGCAGTTAGAAGGCTGATAAGAGAGAGAGAAACTCCGTTCCTAAAGCCTGTTGCTGCAGAGCAGAGAGAACACTTATTGCTAAAGTTGAATGAGCTACTGCAGGGAGAGAATTACAAGCCTTATGATATCCATTCACAAGAAGACAGCTGTAGTGAATCTACTGAGGAAATAGAAGTAGATATGTCTGTAAATCTGGATGAAAGTGATGTAGAAGAAATGCAATGTTCCTTTTGCAAGGCAAACGAACTGAAAGAGTAGTTACTCACCTGTAACAGGTGTTCTCCAGGAGCAGCAGGAATCAGTCCTCACTTATGGGTGACGTCGGCGCCGACGGAGCCCTTGCGGAGCAATTTTCCCCAGCTTTCGAAGAAAGCCTTTGGGAATTGCAGCGCGCATGCGCGGTCCCCTTCCCGCTCAAGGGTGCCATCTTGCTCAGTCAGATGACATAGCGAAAAGACAGCAAAAAAAGTTAGCAAAACATGTAATAAGAATGACTGCAACTCCAAGGGGAGGAGGGAGGGTAATGAGGACTGATTCCTGCTGCCTCTGGAGAACACCTGTTACAGGTGAGTAACTACTCTTTCTCCAGGACCAAGCAGGAATTCAGTCCTCACTTATGGGACTCCCGAGCTTAAGGCTACCGGAGACCTCAAGCCGAAAAATGAGCTCCCTCAAGCTCAACAGTACAGAAGGAAGGAATCTTCTCTGAATACGAATCCGGCCGGTAGCCCAACACCAGGGCCGGAGGGTAGGAGTTGCCTAGACCTCAAAGAGATTGTGGAGGACTGCCTGTCCGAAAGCACTGTCCCTGCGGGACTCCCTCTCCAGGCAGTAATGAGCCGCAAATGTCTGGCTTGAAGACCAAGTAGCGGCCCGGCAGATGTCTGCCAATGGAACAGAGCGGAGATGAGCCACTGACGCAGCCTTCGCCCTGACACGGTGAGCCGTGACTCGACTCTCTAAGGAGAGGCCGGCTGCCCCATAAGCCCAGGCGATACAGTCAGCTACCCAGATGGACAAAGTACGCTTAGAGACAGGTACCCCCAACCGATTGGGTTCAAAAGATACGAAAAGCTGGACAGCTTTCCTATGCTCTCGCGTACGGTCAAGATAGAAGGATAAGGCTCTTCTACAGTCCAGGGTATGCAGAACAGTTTCAGCTCGGCTGGTATGCGGCCTGGGAAAGAAGGTCGGAAGAACCATCTCTTGATTGATGTGAAAAGTGGAGACCACCTTTGGAAGAAACTTAGGGTGAGTCCGTAAGACCACCCTATTCTTGTAGAACCTAGTGTATGGGGCTCCGACACTAGGGCCTGTAGTTCACTAACATGCCTAGCGGAGGTAAGGGCTACCAAGAAGAGAGTTTTCCAGGAGAGGAAACGAAGAGGGCAGGTAGCCATGGGCTCAAAAGGCGGACAGGTAAGCCTTTGCAAGACCACACTGAGATCCCAGTCAGGAGCTGGAGGGCGCAACGGAGGCTTAAGCAGAAGAAGGCCCCTGAGAAAACGCGCCACCAAGGGGTGCGAGGAAAGAGGCTGGCCCTCCACCGGCGAATGATGTGCAGAGAGAGCACTGAGGTGGACCCTGACAGAGTTGGATTTGAGGCCCAGATCGGAGAGGTGAAGCAAATACTGCAGTACCACCGATACTAAGCAGGTGAAGGGGTCCTCAGAACGCTGAGAACACCAGACCGAGAAGCGACGCCATTTAAGGGCGTAAGATTTCCGGGTGGAAGGTCGCCGAGACGCCAGGACGACAGCTTCCACCTCCGGAGGAAGCAGGAGCGGAGCTAGGACTACCCTTTCAGCAGCCAGGCCATCAGATGAAGGGCCCGGAGGTTGGGGTGCAAGAGAGTACCCTGATCCTGGGTCAGGAGATCGGGCTGAAACCCCAGAGGAAGAGGGGTGTCCACCGCTAGCTGTAGGAGTAGAGGGAACCAGGGTTGTCTCGGCCACCTGGGCGCCACCAGGATCACGGAGGCCCTGTCCTGGACAACTTTGAACAGCATCCGGGACACAAGTGGCGTGGGAGGAAAGGCATACAGTAGGCCCGTGGACCACGAGATGAGGAAAGCATCCGGTGCTACTCTGAGAGGATGCGGGTGCCGGGAGCAGAACCTGGGAAGTTGCCGGTTGAGAGGACTGGCAAAGAGAACCACGGTGGGGAGGCCCCACCGGCGGAAGATCCGCTGGACAACTACGGGGTTCAACCTCCATTCGTGCGGCTGCAGAATCCGGCTCAGTTTGTCGGCCAGGCAATTTTCCTGCCCGGGCAGGTAAACAGCCTTGAGGAGGATGTCGTGGTTGACTGCCCAAGAGCACAGTCTCCGAGCCTCCTGACATAGGAGGGAGCCCGTGCCCCCGTTTGTTCACGTAGAACATGGCAACCTGATTGTCCGTCTGTACCAGCACAGACCGACGAGAAGTGAGGTGAGAGAAGGTCCGCAGAGCTAGGCGGATCGCCCGCAGCTCCAGGAAGTTTATCTGCTGAGCAGCCTCCCAAGGTGTCCAAAGGCCTTGAGTGCATGTTCCCTGGCAATGTGCTCCCCATCCCAGGAGAGAGGCATCTGTCGTTAGCACTTGGGAAGGTGGAGGAGACTGAAAGGTCATGCCGAGTACCAGATTGGGCAGGTGAAGCCACCATTGCAGAGAGGAGACCAGGCGGTCGGAGATCTGTATTAAGTCCATCAGTCTCCCTGTGGTCTGATGCCATTGAGTGTGAAGGCTCCATTGAGCAGGTCTCATATGTAGACGGGCATTCGGAGTGACATGGACCGTGGAGGCCATATGACCGAGTAGTTGCAGGAATTGTCTGGCAGAGACCGGTGACGCGCTGTGGAACCTGCCGGCCAGAGCTATGAGCCTTTTGGCCCGTTCCAGAAGCAAGAAGGCACGAGCCTGCAGAGTGTCCAGCCGTGCTCCTATGAAGTCGAGATCCTGAGAGGGGAGCAAAGTGGACTTTTCGAAGTTTATGACGAAGCCCAAGAGCTGAAGCAGGGCCACTGTGCGTTGAGTGGCCTGAGTGACCTCTAAGGAAGACTGTGCCCGGATGAGCCAGTCGTCCAGGTAGGGGAAGACAAAGAGGCCTTGAAGCCTCAGGAAGGCTGCCACCACTGCCAGGCATTTCGTGAACACCCTGGGAGCGGAGGAGAGGCCAAAGGGCAGTACGCGGTACTGATAATGATTCCCTGCCACCACAAATCTTAGATACTGTCGGTGGTCCGGATGAATAAGGATGTGAGTATAAGCATCCTTTAGATCCAAGGAGCATAGCCAATCTCCCCGCTGGAGGTAGGGCAGAAGGATTCCAAGGGTAAGCATCTTGAACTTTTCCCGCTGCAGGAACTTGTTGAGGTTGCGTAAGTCCAGGATGGGTCTGAGGCCTCCTGTTCTTTTTGGTATCAGGAAGTATCTCGAGTAAAACCCGTGACCCCACAGGCGTTGGGGCACTGGCTCCACAGCCTGTTCCTGAAGCAGACTTTGCAGCTCCTGAAGGAGTAAGTCCCTGTGCAGAGGGGGTCTTGGAGGCTCCCCTGGAAAGTAGGGGGGAGGCACCTGGTGAAAATGTAAGAGGTAGCCCTTTTGAACCACCTGCAGCACCTAGGAATCGGATGTTATGGCTGACCACCTGTGGGCAAAGAGGATCAGCCGGCCCCCCGTGCTGAGCAAAGGCCGCGGAGGGGGAGAGGCTATGCCGGCATAGTCAAAACCCCCCACCCTGCAGAGCAGGGGCCTGTGTAGTGGGCTTGGGGGCCTTCTGCCTACGGGACCCATTACCCTGTCCCTTAGCCTGCTGGCCCTGATGGGGAGCTGCTGATGCTTGATATTGAGGGTGGTGTTGTTTATAGGCAGACACCTTCCTCGGGTAAAAGGACTTTTTCCCCGAGCCCTTCCTCTTCTGTGAAGGGGCAGAGGTCTTTCTGGATAGGCGAGTCCTGGTGAGAGTCTCGGACTCGGGTTCTGCCGTCTTTTCAGCCATGGGCTTACCAAAGAGGTTTTCACCTCTGCAGGGGACATCGACCAACTTGTCCTGCACCCATGGCTACTCGAGCCGATGCTTCGAAGCCATCGTAGGCTGCTCGAGAAATAAAACTTCGAGCACTCTCGAATACCAGTGGACAAGGCCTGGAACCTCTGCAAAGGTTCCTCGGAGAGACCAGCAGAGAACCCGGCAATTTCTTTTGCCAGGTCTCGAAGATACATGCCCATATATAGCTGGTATGTCTGGACTCGGCAAGCAAGCATAGAGCCCTGGAAGCACTTCCTACCGAGGGAATCCAGGTTCCGGGCCTCCTTACCCGGAGGCACCGAGGAGTGCATTTTTTGACTCTTAAGTCGATGCATGGCCGATTCCACCACCATGGAATGGTGCAGTAGTTGTGCTTTTTGGAACCCGGGGCTCTTACGGACTCGATACATGGAATCGACCCGCTTGCTTAACACCGGCATCGAGGCCGGGCTCTCCCACATGCGGAAGAGCAGCCGCTCCAGCATCGGAGGAACCGGTACAGTAAAGGCCTCCTTCGGGGGAGAGTCATACTGGAGGGCCTCGAGCTCTTCGGCTCGAGGCTCCTCCTCCTCCGGATCCGCGGGGAAGGCCAAAGCCTTGGCCATGTCCCTCACGAAATCGGAGAACCGGGTATCCTCCGGGGGGGATCGTCGGCGAGTCGGAGGGGATGCACCGAGTCTGAAAAGACCCGGGTGACTCGTCCTCCGTGTCCCAGCCCGACTCCTCCGTGGAGGAATCGAGTGGCTCCGTGCGGGCGAGCGCCGAGGACCTCCGCCCCGACGCCGAGGCCGGTGTCGACGACCTCGGTCCCGAACGGGAGGCCGAGGGAGACCTTGGCCGAGGATCGACTCGAACTCGTATGGACTCGAGGATCGGCTCGGCCTCCGGGGTCGACTTTGACGTCGACGTCCCGGTGGTCGGGGCAGATGCACTGGCGAGGCCGGTCATCAATGCCCGCTGCTGGTCCATGAAGGCAGCGATACTGCACTCCAAGGCCGTCAATCTGAGACCAAACTCAGAAGACCCAGCAGCCCCCGACTCGGGGCCCGACGCCGTCGGCTCCCTCGGAGGCGAGTCCACGAGGACTACAGTACTCACGTGTCCAGGTGACTCCATTTCGAGACGAGGATGCTTCGAAGGCCTCTCCGCCTCCGAGGACCCGGGGCGGCTGACGGGGCTATGCGACCTGGCCCTCGAGGGACCAGGAGCGTCCTCCGACGCCGCCCTCGCGGGTTTCTTCTTCTGACGATGTTCCCGGGTGGGAGACCCCCGCTCAGAGGAACTCCGACGATGCTCGGGGCCGGAGTCACGAGACGTCGAAGCCTCTGACGAGGTCCGGGCCCGACCGGACGCGGAGTCAGAGAAGATTCGTTCCTTTTGTGACTGCCGACTCCTCAATGCCTTCGAGGACAGTTTGTTGAACGGACCACAACTCATCGAGTCATGATTGGGTCCGAGGCAACGGAGGCAGCAGTCATGTGTGTCGGTAAGAGACATGAGTCTGGTACAGCGATCACACTTTTTAAACCCGCTGGCAGCCATCGGGGGAAAAAGGGCCCCTGCGAGGTCGAAAGACCGTGCTGCCAGGGAAAAAGAAAAAAGTGGCGGGAACGCCCGTTACAAAGGACAAAAACCGAAAAAATGTGAACGGACTCGATATTGGAGTATCGAGGCCAGGCGGGAAAAGGACATGGCGTCGAACCGAGAAAAACCAAACGAGAAAAATCAACTTTTTTCAGCGGCGATCACAAACTACGTCTGTAGGGCTCCGCGGAAAAAAGAAGACTGAGCAAGATGGCACCCTTGAGCGGGAAGGGGACCGCGCATGCGCGCTGCAATTCCCAAAGGCTTTCTTCGAAAGCTGGGGAAAATTGCTCCGCGAGGGCTCCGTCGGCGCCGACGTCACCCATAAGTGAGGACTGACTTCCTGCTTGGTCCTGGAGAACATGTGCCGAGTCTATGCTCATGTGAAGGAGTGGTTTGTGAAAGCAATTAGGAGCTTGTTGCTGTGAAAGCTTGTTGCTCTGAACTGAGAAAAAGAAAGACAACTTGCCAGAAGTTTAAAAGCAATTGTAACCTGTTTCAATGTGCTATTGAAGAAAGAAACTTGCTGGAAGTTTTAAAATCATTTGTGACTTCTTTCCTACGGAAGCGGTACAAGAATGGAAGCTTGTTGAAAGTTAAAGTCATTTGCTAACATGGTCAACAGCCTTAGCTTCAGAAGGTGGTTACTGGAGTGAAGCTAGTAGTTGACGTTGTAATGAAGAAAATTCCTGTATATTTCTGTTAAGCCTGTTTGGACTTAGCACAGTTACTTACCTGTAACAGGTGATCTCCGGAACAGCAGGAATTAGTCTTCACATATGGGTATGTCGGCGCCGACGGAGCCCGCACGGAAATGCTCCCCAGCATCCGAACAGAAAGCCTTTGGGAGCATCTCTCGCGCCTGCGCGGTGACTTCCCGCCTTTCCCACTGTCTCTCCCCAATTGAGTTTCATAGCTGAGACAGAAGGAGAGAAAGAGGAAAGGAATAGATTGATACAACTCCTAGGGGAGGTGGGTGGGTTGTGAAGACTAATTCCTGCTGTTCCGGAGATCACCTGTTACAGGTAAGTAACTGTGCTATCTCCAGGAACAAGCAGGAATGAGTCTTCACATATGGGGACTCCCTAGCTGTGGGTGCCAGGGGAGATCCCATAAAATGCGCAGCCCTGGAACAGGACGGCATTTCCCAAACCTGGATCTTCGGCATCCCCTGGGGGATGAAGGGTAGGAGTTGAATAGGGCAGAGCTGTGGAGGAACAGCGACTCTAAAGACTACAGGGAAAAAAGTCTTTAGAAGGTATGTCAAGTATCATCAAAATATTTAATGAACTAGCACAATATAGAGCTTACCTACTGGATTGTAGGAAGTAGACTGTAGATGCAGTAGCGGAATCTTCAAGGTGACTCCACAGCAGCGAGGAAGAAGTTCCAACCTGGAATGGGCAGGTGAACCAGGTGTCAACCAGGGCAGGAGAAGATCGGCAGGTCTCCAATGAAAAGCTTTATGGGAAAGCTGATAACTCAATTAGGTACAGAGTCAAACATTGAGGACTAAAGAAGACGACTGACCAATCTGAAAAATTAGCCCAGTCCGGAAGGGAAGAGAGGGTATGTAAAAAAGCCCCTATTCCCAAGGAGAACAGAAGTGTACTCAGGAACACTGAAGGTGTACCACTGTCCTTCCTAGCTGTTAAGCGATAGGAAGACATAGAAGTTTGAGACTGCACAGATAGGGAGATGTATAACAAAAATAGAAGCTGTTGACGTCACAGCAGCAATGGTTAGTATAACCCGTCCCAGTCACTGAGCCGTGTGATAATAGGCAAGCTGACTGTCCGGACCCCATAAGAAAATAAAAACCTAAGCACTGACAGTCAGGGAGATAGGTAGACATAGGGTGCTATGGACATCTCCCAATATGCGTATGCCATGTATATCCGAAGACATACATATCTATACCTATGATAATATATGTATGTAGACAAGAATTTTTTTTTTTTTTGATATACATATCTACACATAGACATGTAGATAGACATATGTATAGGTAGAGGTGGGATGGCTGACGCCCACCCAGGGTACAAAACATGTATGCCCACATACATAAAAATAATGTTTCAGAATACATGCCTGCAACTGAGCCACAGAAGAAAGAACATTCACATGGGGAATGTGATGGGAAAAAATTCACCCAATAATAGGGGTCGAACCCACCTGAAGAAATATAGAGAATCGATTTCTGTGGAGCAGGAATGTAGGTCAGTGGAAGAACCAGTATGGTTGCGTGAAAAACAGAGGATAACAGTAGTCTGGCAAGAGTACTCAGCAGTACTTTAGGACTCTGATCCGTCCAAAGGACAAGAACGACGCATAGACGAAGATACCAGAGTGACACCCCAAGGGGTTCAGGGGTATCATGTACGATAGAGGAGTAAGCGTTGTCCAGTGGAGTAGAAGAACATAATGCCAAGCTGTAAGGAACAGGAGTATATTCCGGTCAGATTGGGAACTCCGGGGACATTCACGCAGAAAAGCTTGTCTGCTGTACATGAAAGACCCTCAGAGACAAGGGTCAATGCTCTGTGGTGAGGGCCCAGAGTAGAAGCTTCTCTGAAGGTTGCCGAGAGCATTGTGCAGAAGAATGATAAGATAAAACTGACAGAAGTCAGGCGTGTTGCCACATCCGAGGAAAGGATATGGCTAGAAGAAGATAAGCTGCAGTGAATAGTATTATGCAAGATAGTTGCAAGCAGCTTGCAATGAGCATTAAAGTAATAACTGGAATTCCTGCATATACAGCAACTGAACAAACCAACAGAGGGGATTCTCCTGTAGAAAACAGAGAGAAAACAGACCAAGGCAGCAGAGAGCCTCTCCGTCCCTGTCCAATGAGTTGTTCAGAGCACGCAGTGAAGGAAAAACAAACAGGCTACACTGGAAGAAAAAAAGTGTTTCAGTATGGCACCAACTCAAGCAGGGGAAACCCTGGAAGAGAGGGGGGGGGGGGGAGTGACTTACCCTAGGGTAAGGCAGCTGAAGGAAAAAGATGTCCATATGGGGACAGAAACTATCATGGGATAGTTGTGACCTCCCTTCGTGGTAGTAAGAATGGGAGAATTCTGCAACCCATGGACAAAAGTATCCGAGGGCATAGCATACTGGAAAAGAAACCAGTGTAGAGTTTGAAGAATAAACTTCTGCTAAGGGGAAGTTAACTGTAGATTGCAAAACACAGGAACCTATGGTTGCTGGTTATGAGCAGACTGGGTAGAGTCTGGAGACTTCAGACTAGGATGAGATGTCCCTTGCTTGGGTACACTGGGAGGATGGGCAGAAGGAGGATGAAACTTTCTCTTCTTTGGGAGAGAAGGTTTGGCAGGACATTTCCCACGTCCTGGGGAAAAAGAGGGCTTAGGATGGTTTCCAGAACTAGGAAAGTCAGTGGAGCAATGAGCAACCTGACATAAAGCTTCTCTATTGAAAAGATTGTCTCCAGTACAAGGAGAATTGCCCAGTGTATGTTTTGCCCATCTGCTCAAGTCTGAAGCCTGCAGCCACGCTGTACGACGCGCTCCAATGGCAATAGCAGAGGATCTGCTAACAGACTCAAAAGAGTGTAGGGAAGCGCGAGAAAGGAACCAAGAGATATTCCTGCTATGATTAAGAAGCAAGGAATAGTCAGAGGCCTTGGGTTCTGACAAAAAAGGAGACAAAAGAGATAACTTCTCTGTGACCTCCTGAAGTGTGAGACTCATATAAAAAATATATGAAATAATTCTTGAAGCCAACATAGAAGTTTGGAAGGTTTGACTTCCAAAGGCATCAAGTGTTTTAGATGCACGACCTGGTGGGAAAGAAGAATGTTTCTTCTTGCTTCTGAACTTCCTCATTGCTGAGTCCACTACAATGGAATGGTGCGGAAGTTGGCTTTTCTGAAACCCTGGAGAGGGAGGCACCTGATACAGAACATTCATGGCTGTAGAAGGCGCAGGAACCTTTAAAGGTGATTCCCAAATCCTCAGAAGAAGGTCCTGCAAAGACTGATGCAAAGGAAGCATTATGGTTTCCTTTTCTGCAAGATCTTGGTCAAGACTAGGACCAGGAATAGGAATGGCAAGAAAGGCTGCCATGTCAAGGAGAAATGCCTGAAAAGAAGGATCTCCAAGAGGAACTATTCCTGGGCAGGCTGAGGTTGAATGAGCAGCGCGAACACCAGAAGACCTACTGGACTGGTGCATAAAACGAATCCTGCTAGATGGAGAATGATACTGACAGTTCTGATTCGAGGCAGTTAGTACTGCGTCGTCGGTTCCCGGTATCGATTCCAAGCTAGGCATAGAAAGGATCGATGGCACCGATGGAACTGCAGGAAACGACGTCGACACCGGTACCGGCATCGGGGACGGTAATGCCATCGTAGCAGGTATCGGAGGTTGCCGAAGCAGTACCGAGGTAACCAGAGAGCTTTGGTGATCATCCCCGGTACTGCGTAGTCGGAGGCGACATGGATCGGCTCCGAAACGCGTCGGGACCAAGTCATCTAGACTGGATATGGATTCCAGACTGGGCATCGAACCGAGCGTCGGTGGTGGAATCGGCGATGCCGCTACCTGAAGGTCAATCGGAATCGTATCGATCGGTACCGAAGGCACCGAGGACGACGCCCGGTGAAGAGAGGAACACTCGACACCGGCGCCGATGTCGGGGTATCGGTACCGCTCGAAGCCGGTACCTCCCCAAGCCTGGCACAGATAGAGGAAAGCCCATCCGGGGCGCATCGGCCGGCCCCGAAGGTACCCAGGGCACCAGATGACGATCCCCGGTGAGGAGTGGAACACTCGACACCGATGCCGGTATCAACCCCGCGGTTGGCTGGGATACAGGAAATCTAGACTGGGTCATATCGATCGGCCCCGAAGGCACTGAGGACTCCTGATGACCATCCCTGGTGAAGAGCGGAGCACTCGACACCGGTGCCGATGCTGGGGGATCGGCACTGCTTGAAGCCGGCACCAACCCGGTGCATGGCTGGGAAGCAGGAAAACCAGTCCGGGTCGGGTCGATCGGTCCCGAAGGTACCGAGGACACCAGACGACGACCCCTGGTGAAGAGTGGAGCACTCGACACCGGTGCCGATGCCTGGGGATCGGTACCACTCGAAGCGGATACCACCCCCGAGCATGGCTCAGGTATGTTCTGTGAGGAGTGAACCCCAGGAACAACCTGAAACCCCGTAAATGCTTTGGAGCCCAAAGACTCCCGCCGGGGTCTTACTGCCAATGGGGAGGGCAAGGCCGGAGCCGTCATCATGCTGGGCATGAGACCTACCCATCAAGAATTGGCCAGTCTTAACAGACCTTTTGTGGGTTACCTGATCCTGGAGAGAAGAATAAACCCGTGTCCTCACCTCAGGAGGAAAAACGGCATCGAGGGATACCCGAAAAAGAGAAGGTCTTCTCCCGATACTAAAGCCTGATAGACCCATGGAAAAGGGGTCAGGACCCAAACAGGATAGACACCAGGCACTGGAGTCTAAAAAGAAAACTAAGTTTCCGCAGTGAAGGCACTTCTTAGGGGAAGAAGGCTCCATGTTGGAAAGGCCTGTTAGGCCTCGATTAGATAAAAGAAAAAAACGAGGAGAAGTTAATTCTCTAAGTTTGAAAAGAAAAGAATAAAGCACCGGCGGTGCCGGTATCGGCGGGAAAGACAGCCGCGACCACAAGAAAACAAGAAAAAAGGGATTTTAAAGAAAAATGTTTCTGCGGTGACAGGAGGTACGTCCTGTTGGCTCTGCGGAAAATGAAAAACTGGGGAGAGACAGTGGGAAAGGCGGGAAGTCACCACGCAGGCGCGAGGGATGCTCCCAAAGGCTTTCTGTTCGGATGCTGGGGAGCATTTCCGTGCGGGTTCCGTCGGCGCCGACGTACCCATATGTGAAGACTCATTCCTGCTTGTTCCTGGAGATTATTTCCTTTGCCTTTGGAGAATTATCCTATTTGTGTTGGTGCAGTGAATTTTGATGCGGAGGGGAAATCCCGAAAATAAATTTTCTCTGTTTTTGCCTAAACCGTGTGGTCACACTGCTTGTTCAAAGAATATCTGAACTACATCTCCCAGCAGCCCATGCTAGCAGCCATATCAGGAAACAGTATTCAAAAAGGGCAATTAGGCGAGCCCTCCTGCTCTCTGGCCACCGGCCCGGGCAGGAGGACGCGACAATAGTTAAGAAAAAACTAAAAGGAGCAGTTGCAAAGGTTAAAGACTTAAATCAAGCTTGGGTGTTGTTGAAAAATACTATCTTGGAAGCCTAGACCAGCTGTATTCCATGCTTTAAGAAAAGTGGAAGGAAGTCCAAAAAACTGCCAGCATGGTTTAAAGGTGAGGTCAGAGAGGCTGCTGTTGCCAAAAAAGCATCTTTCAGGAAATGGAAAAAAGAGCCAAACAACGATATCTGGAAACAGCACAAGCACTGGCAATTCAAATGCAAGGCATTGATAAGGAAGGCAAAGGGAGAATTTGAGAAGAAGCTTGCTGCGGAAGCAAAAACGCGAAATAAAGACTTTTTCAAGTACATTCGTAGCAAAAAAAACTGTGAGAGAGTCAGTTGGTCCATTAGATGATAGAGGGGTTAAAGGGGCACTAAGAGGCGACAAGGCGATAGCGGAGAGACTGAATGAATTCTTTGCTTAGGTCTTTACTGAGGAAGATGTAGGGATGTTACCCATGACTGAAGTGGTATTTAGAGGTGCAGAAGAATTGAAGGAAATATCGATACATCGGGAAGATGTACTACAACTATTAGACAAACTGAAGAGTAGCAAATCACCTGGGCTGGATGGTATACATCCAAGGGTGTTGAAAGAACTGAAATATGAGATTGCAGACCTGCTATTAGTAGTCTGTGAACTATCATTAAAATCATCTCTAATACCTGAAGATTGGAGGATCGCCAATGTAACACCAATTTTTAAAAAGGGTTCCAGGGGTGATCTGGGAAACTACAGACCGGTGAGCCTGACGTCAATACTGGGAAAAATGGTAGAAACCATCATAAAGAATAAAATTACTCAGCATGTATTCATGGCCTAATGGGAGACAGCCAACATGGCTTTAGACAAGGAAGATCTTCTCTTACTAATCTGTTATGTATTTTTGAAGGTGTGAATAAACAGGTGGACAAAGGTGAGTCGGTTGATATACCGGTAGTGTATCTGGACTTTCAGAAAGCCTTTGACAAGGTCCCTCATCAGAGACTTTTGGCAAAACTAAAGAGTCATGGGATAGGAGGCAGTGTACTACTGTGGATCAGGAACTGGTTAAAAGATAGAAAGCAGAGTGTAGGGCTAAATGGCCAATTTTCCCAATGGAGAAAGGTGAATAGTGGTGTACCCCAGGGATCTGTGCTGGGTCCGCTGCTTTTTGACATATTCATAAATGAGCTGGAAAGTGGAACAACAAGTGAGGTTATCAAATTTGCAGATGACACAAAACTATTTAAAGTTGTTAAAACCCAAGAGGATCGTGGAAAATTGCAAGAGGATCTTGATAAATTGGAAGACGGCATCAAAATGGCAGATGAAATTTAATGTGGACAAGTGCAAAGTTATGCACCTAGGGAAGAACAACCCAAACTATGGTTACACAATGCAAGGTTCCACATTAGGAACCACCACCCAGGAAAAAGATTTAGGCGTCATTGTGGATAACATGTTAAAACCCTTGGCCCAGTGTGCAGCGGCAGCCAAGAGAGCAAATAGAATGCTAGGTATGATAAGGAAAGGAATGGAAAATAAAACAAAAGATATTATAATGCCTCTATATCGTTCCATGGTGAATATTGTGTGCAATTCTTGTCGCCGTATCTTAAAAAGGATATAGCGATATTAGAAAAGGTTCAGAGAAGAGCACCAAAATGGTAAAGGGGATGGAAGGATACTCCTATGAAGAAAGGCTAAAAAGGTTAGGGCTCTTTAACCTGGAAAAGAGACGGCTGAGGGGAGATATGATAGAAGTCTATAAATTAATGAACGGAGTGGAACGGGTAAACGTAGATCGATTGTTTACGTTATCAGAATATAGAAAGACTAGGGGACATGCAATGAAGCTACAGGGTAAACTATTTAAGACTAATAAAAGAAAATATTCACTCAACATGTAATCGAACTCTGGAATTTGTTATCGGAGGATGTGGTAAAGGCTGTTAGTGTAGCTGTGTTTAAAAAAGGTTTGGACAAGTTCTTGGAGGAAAGGTCCATAAACCATTATTAAGAAGGGACCCAGGATATCAATGCTTGACCCAGTACAAGCATTGTGGAACCTGTTTCTTTTGGGGAAACTGCTAGGTATGTATGACCTAGATTGGCCACTGTTGGAAATAGGATACTGGGCTTGATGGACCTTGGTCTGACCCAGTATGTTATATCTTATGTTCTTATGGGGTTAGGTGGGACTTGGGGTGGTTTATCACAAACCCCAGGTATTGCAGGACACCGATGGAGCGGCCTGTGGCCTGTTGCACTTCAGTGGCTGTGTTCCCTCTGATGAGCCAGTTGTCTAGGCAGGGGAAGACAAAGGCTCCTTGGAGGCATAGGTAGGCCGCCACAACTGCCAGGCACTTTGTGAAGACTTTGGGTGTGGAGGAAAGCTCGAAGGGTAGTACCCAGTATTGGTAGTGGTCGCCCCCGACCATGAACCAGATGTACTGTCTATGCCTGGGGTGGATGAGGATGTGGGTATACACATCCTTTAGGTCCAAGAAGCAAAGTCAGTCTCCCTGCTGGAGGTATGGCAGCAAGGCTCCAAGGGAGAGCATCTTGAACTTCTCCTGCACCAGGGACTTGTTTAGGTCTCTCAGGTCTAGAATGGGCCTTAGGCCTCCTGTCCTTTTGGGGATGAGGAAGTACCTTGAGTAGAACCTCCTGCCCGGTTGTTGATGGGGCAGTGGTTCAACAGCCATGTCTCTGAGAAGCAAGGCCTGATGCAAGGGGGTCCTGAGGGGCTCTCTTGGGAAGAAAGGAGGGGGGCGTCTGCTTCAGATGGAGGAAGTAACCCTCTCTGACAATCTAGAGTGCTCAGATTTCTGTGGTGATGGACAACTACCGGTGGGGCAAAGTGGGCCAGACACACCTCCCCCCGTGAGCTGCTGATCTCCTGGAGGGGAAGAGGCTATGCCCAGCAAGTCAAAGGTTTGGCCCAGGCTGGACCTGGGGCCTTTATGCTTGCGAGGTCATTGCCGAGGTCCTCAGGGATTCTGCTGAGGGGGTCTGTAGGGCCTGGTATTGTTGGGAGATTTGGGATCCCAGGCCCTTCCTGAAGAAGGGGTGTTTCTTCCCAGGGGCCTTACGCTTGGGGCCCGAGGACGTTTTCATCAAGAGCTGGGTCCTTGTCATGTATTCAGCCTTGAGCTCCGCAGCTTTGTCTGCCATTGCCTTGCCAAAGAGGTTCTCTCCCAGGCAGGGAATGTCCAGGAGCTTTTCCTGGACCTATTACTTGATGTCAGAGAATTGGAGCCAAGCCTGTCTCCTGGCACCGAAAAAGTCGCCGGCTACCTGGACTATGGCCTTGAAGCCACTGTAGGTGGCCTGGGTGATAAACTTCACGCAATCAGTGGCAGTTTTGGCCAGTATCTGGAACTTCTGGAGGGCTTCCCTGGAGAAGCCGGCGAGTAGCCCTTTAGCTCCTTCATGGTGTCCCGGAGGAACATTCCCATATAGAGGAGGTATGCCTGGACCCGGCAGCCCAGCATGGAGCCCTGGTAGCATTTTCTGCCGAGGGCATCAAAGCTTTGGACCTCTCTGCCTGGAGGCGTCAAGGAGTGTGTCTTTTGGCTTTGGAGCAGCCACATGGCTGACTCGACCACCATGGAGTTGTGTGGTAAATGGCTCCTGTGGAAGCCCGGGCTCGGGTAGACCTTATAGATAAGGTCAAGCTGGTGACTGTGGGTACCATAGGCAGTGTCTCCCACAAACGGAGGAGCAGCCTCTCGAGGATTACCAGAACTGGCACAGATAGGGACTCCTTCGGGGAGGAGTCAAATTGGAGGATCTCGAGATCCTCTGACCGAGGGTTGTCTACCAACTCGGTGGTGAAGGCCAGAGCTTTGGCCATGTCTTGCACAAAGTTGAGGAAGGCTTTGTCCTCGGGCAGGGACTGATGCCGGGCCCCTGGTGGGGACGGGTCCGACAGAAGGTCTTGATGCCTCTGGGTGTCTAGGGAAGTGTCATTCTCGGATTACCAGTTGGAGTATTCGGAGGTGGACTTGACGATCAAATGGACCGAGGTCGGGGGCGGAGGCTTGTAGGCCTCGGCGGCATGGCCAGAGCTGCAGCTGCTGGCTGGGGAGGATCTGGCACCCATAAAACAGGACCGCAAACGTGACCTCTGTCAGTGATCAGCCCGGGCGAGGAAGCGCTGGGGGACTTCGAGGTCCTGGTGTTTTTGGCAAATAAACTGGCAGAGCGAATCAACAGACACATCCTCAAAGAAAATTCCGCATGCACTCACTGGGCACCATTCTCCCTTTGATCCTGGAGAACGACTGGCTCGCATCACTGGACCTACAGGATGCCTACACCCACATACCACTCCATCCTTCACAGAAGAAATACCTATGCTTCAGAGTGGGCAACCAACATTTCCAGTAAAAGGCCCTGCCATTCGGCCTCTCCTCAGCACCATGAGTCTTTACAAAGTGCGTAGTGGTCATTGCAGCTCACCTGCGCAAGATGGGTATATGCGGCTTCCCATATCTCTATGAATGACTGATCACAGCACGATCCCCAGAAGCAGTACGAGAGGTGGTCCAAGCTACAGCCTCTCTACTTCAGACTCTAGGTTTCTTCATCAACCACAGCAAGTCACAAATGCAACCGTCACAGGCATTGGACTTCATAGGTGCCAACACCCAGGCCAAGGCATTTCTCCTGCCTCACAGAGCAGACAAGATCATGGCACTAGCTGCCCAGATCTCCTCATCGTACACAACCTCGGCACAGATCTTCCTCCGCCTCATGGGACATCTGGCAGCGGTGGTGCATGTCATCCCACAAGCCAGGCTGCACATGCACCAACTTCAATGGCACCTCCAGAGATCTTGGGACCATCACAGGCAACCCCTGCACCACAAGTCGGCATAGACCACCACACCAACAAGACCCTCAAGCTGGTGGAGAACACAGACAAACCTACAGGAAGGCAAGCCGCTCAGGCCAGCCCAATTGCAGATCACCTTGACTACTGATGCGTTGAAGAGCAGATGGGGGGGGGGGGGCACACTTGCTTGACCTCCGCACAAATGGGATCTGGTCCCCAGTTGAGGCGCACCTGCACATCAACTTCCTCAAACTCTGAGCCATACGGAATGTGCTGCAGGCCTTCCAGCTCCGGATCCAGGGGAAGGCTGTTCTTATCTAAACCGACAACTAAGCAGCAATGTTTTACATCAATAAACAAGGAGGCATTGGCTCCCACACACTGTGCAGGGTGTCCTACTTGATATGGACAACTGCCATCTCCCTGCGGGCCCATCTGCAAACGGCATACCTGCAAGGGAATGACAACATCTTAGCGAATTCCCTGAGCCGACAGCTTGCTCCTTACGAAAGGCCACTCAAGTCCTCAGTCGCCTCCAGCCTTTTCCGCCAGTGGGGGACTCCGGGGATCAACCTCTTTGCTTGCGAGGGCAATGCAAAATGCAAAGAATTCTGCTAAAAATACCCCTCAACCCATAGGCTACGAACGCCTTCTCCATCCACTGGGGTTCTCAGCTTTGCTACGCCTACCCACCAACCCCCCTCATCTCCAGATCGCTCCAGAAATTCACACACGATGGGGCAATCGTCATCTTCATTCACCGTTCTGGCCAAGGCAGCCCTAGTTCCCATACCTCAAGCAGCTATCCAGCCAACAACATTGCCGCCTTCCAGCCTGTCTGGCCCACATCACACAGGACGGGGGTCAGAAACTTCACCCCGACCTGCAGATCCTAGCGTTGACCAGGTGAGATGCTGAACAGACAAACCTGAGACCCTTCCACCTCTCCCATGACATCATGGAAGTCCTCTTGGCAGTCAGGTGACGAGCCACGCAATGTTTTTATGTGGCAAAGTGGGAAAGGTTCCACACATGGTGCGACAGCGGGGGGCTGAACCCCTTTGACGTCCCCATACCAGCGCTGCTACAATACCTGCTCACCCTCTCACGAGCAGGACTAAAACCATCATCTAACAAGACACACCTGAGAGCAATTGCAGCCTACCATGACAAGCTGGAGGGCAAATCCATATAGACTCAGCTCCTGGTCTAGCAATTCATGTGAGGACTCATATGTACCCTCCGGTCAGGTCCCTGACACCAGGGTGGGACCTCCCAACCAACCAACTCATGGAGCAATCATTCGAACCCTTGGATCAGGTGCCATTAAAATTCCTCACATGGAAGACCCTTTTCCTCGTGGCAAACTCGAGGCCCCTGTCAATTATCCCCCCATGTAGATACATCACGATAGGGCCACTCTCAGGACCCATCCGAAGTTCCTAGCCCAGGATTAACCTGTGAATGCATGCATACACTGCTAGAGTTTGTACTATTTACCTATTCCCTCCCTCACTTGGCTTGCAGCAAAGATCATGACAACTGGCATAATCAACAGGTTCATCGTTGAAGGAGAAGAAATTGAAATCGTGAACTTTAACCTACTTGGATCAGCTATCCATAAAGAAGCAACAAGCAGTCAAGAAATCAGATGACACATTGCTCTTGGCAGAATGGCTATGAAAGACCTAGATCAGCGATGGCGAACCTATGGCACGCGTGCCAGCTGTGGCACGCGAAGGCCTTGCAGCTGGCACGCGGGAAGGTCCGCAAAAAAGAAAAAGCTGGCTCTGACTGCTGCCGCGGACGCGGCAAGGGCAGAATGCAGTGTCCCGCGGGGCCCCCTCCGCCCGCTAAGCCCCTCTGCAAGGGCTTTCAGATTCGCGAGGGAGAGCGTCTCCCTCGCGTCTCTGTTAAGCCCGCAGGGGCTAATGGGAAATTTCCCATCAGCCCCTTTAGACGCGAGGGACTGATGGGAAATTTCCCATTAGCCCCTGCGGGCTTAACAGAGACGCGAGGGAGACGCTCTCCCTCGCGAATCTGAAAGCCCTTGCAGAGGGGCTTAGCGGGCGGAGGGGGCCCTGCGGGACATTGCATTCTGCCGCGGCAGCGGCAGCAGCCAGAGCCAGCTTTTTTTTTTTTTTAAATTTGCCAGGGGGGGAGGGGTTAGGACTTCTAATGGGCTGGGGGGGGGGTTGGGACTTCTAATGGGCGGGGGGGGGGTGGGACTTCTAATGGGCTAGGGGGGGTTAGGACTTCTAATGGGCTATGGGGGGGGGGTTAGGACAGCTAAAGGGCTAGGGGGGGGTTAGGACTCCAAAGGGGCTAGGGGGGGTTAGGACTGCTAAAGGGCTAGGGGGGGGTTAGGACTGCTAAAGGGCTAGGGGGGGTTAGGACTGCTAAAGGGCTAGGGGGGGTTAGGACTGCTAATGGGCTATGGGGGGGTTAGGACTGCTAATGGGCTATGGGGGGGTTAGGACTGAAAAAGGCCTAGGGGGGGTTAGGACTGCTAAAGGGCTAGGGGGGGTTAGGACTGCTAATGGGCTATGGGGGGGGGCTAGGACTGCTAAAGGGCTAGGGGGGGTTAGGACTGCTAATGGGCTAGGGGCGGTTAGGACTGGTAAGGGGCTGTGGGCTGATGGGGGCTGTCTGGAAATGGGGTGATGAGGGGTTAGGACTGGTAATGGGCTATGGGGGGTTAGGGCTGGTAATGGGCTATGGGGGGTTAGGACTGGTAATGGGCTTTGGGCTGATGGGGGCTGTCTGGAAATGGGGTGATGGGGGTTAGGACTGGTAATGGGTTATAGGGGGGGCTTAAACTGAAAATGAGGTGATGGGGGTTTAGGACTGGAAGTGGGTTGATGGGGGGGGCTAGGACTGGTATTGGGTTGGGGGGTTGCTAGGACTGGAAATGGGCTGATGGGGGGCTAGGACTGGAAATGGGCTGATGCAGGGACTAGAAGGGAATGGATGCTGGGTGAGGTTGGAACTAGAAGGGAGCTGATGTTGGGGGAGGATTAGAATGGGATGGGGCTGGGAGAGTAAAATGGAGAGGGGAAAAATATTTTGTGTGGGAGGGATAAAAAATCTACAATTGGCCGGGTATTGGGAGAGTAAGTGGGGATTGAGGATGGAGGGGTAAAATTTGAGTGGATGAAATAGGAATGAGGAAAGAGCAAAAGGAGAAAGATTAGTATGTTAAAGCGGATGTAGAGAGAGAGAATGGAAAAAAAAACTAGAAGAGAGAAGAAAGGACAAATGGACAGCAGATGATGGAGAGTTAGCAGAAAACATGAAGAAACCAGAAGAAAGTGGCTGGAGCAATTGCAACTGTGTAACTGAGCTGAGGTATTCTGTTTATGTAATTCCTTTTTGACATTGCCACTTGTTCTCTTTCCCCAGTAGGTCATGTATTGTTATTCTCTGAAATGTATTGGTTTAATATTTGCAGTGTTGCCTTTTGATAGGTATGGTATGGTGCTTTGTGAGTCCTGGTAGTGCTGTTAGGATACGGCGGGTTTGCTATTGGTTCTAAATGGGCAGTGTTTGTAGTAGTTCCTAATGTGCCTGGCGGTTGGCACTGGATTATAGTAATGTAGAAATCTTTTAGTCTGTCTTTATCCATACACTCATTAAGAGACATGTTTACTAAAAGTTAGTGTATGTTAGCATTATGCAAATATTTATGCAAATTGACGTGCTGGCACTTTGAGGAAATTCTTTGGTTTTGTGCGGCAGTTTGGGCACTCGGGCTCAAAAAGGTTAGCCATCACTGACCTAGATAATATTCTCAAGAGTAGAGATGTCTCTCTCCATACAAAGATTCGACTTGTTCAAGCCATGGTATTTTCAATAACATCATATGGATGTGAAAGCTGGATAGTGAAAAAGATAGACAGGAAGAAAATTGATGCCTTTGAATTATGGTGCTGGCGGCGAATACTGTGTATACCATGGACTGCCCGAAGAACAAACCAGTTGGTACTAGAGGAGATCAAACCTAAGCTTTCTTTAGAAGCTCAGATGACAAGACTTCGACTTTCATACTTTGGACACATCATGCGAAGAGAGAGATCATTAGAGAGAGACATCATGCTTGACAAGATAGAAGGTCAACGCAAAAGAGGAAGGCCAGCAATGAGATGGATCGATACAGTAACAGCAGCTACGGGTACCAGTCTGTCAACAATGAGCCGCCTGACTGAAGACCGAACACAATTTAGGATAGCTATCCAGAGGGTCGCCATGAGTCGACAGCACTTAACAACAAGCACCTATTCCCTTTTTAGTTTCTTGTAGTACTTTCCTATACCTATTATAATTCTTTTCCTTATTTGATTGCATATTTAATTTTGTTTTATTTTTTCATTAGTTCACTTTGTAAACCCCTCTGTATGGCCATTACCACAGGGCGGTTTATCAAATGTATTAAACGATAAGTGTTTCTGTCACAGACATTTTCCTGCTGCAAGAGCATGTTTTGAAACCAATGACCATGTCCACCAGAGTGAACAGCTGGTTAGCCAAACTGAACTTTTGAAAAAAGACTAATATTTTTATTAGGGTGGATAACCAACGGATCTGAGTGGGAAAGGAAAACAAAAGCAAACAAGATGAAGAGGAAATACTCTCAATGATTAATCTTAGACAAAATTAACTACAAGATGCAGAATCATGTCCTTGCAAAAGCTTGAATGAAAACTTAACTCACTAAGGGGATTTGTGAGATAGTGGCTGCAAAGAAGTCCTGCACATGCCAAAAATCTTAAATTTTGCAGAGTTCTGAAACAGCTAATCTGTATCAGTGCTGTTAGAGGGTTGGGTTCTTTTTTTTTTTAAGTGTCTTCAAGTCAATGCTGAGGGGCCTGGCGACCCAGCAGCCACTGGGTTTTCTTGGCAAAGTATGACCGGAAGTAGATTGCTAGGCCTTTTTCTTCCAAGGCAATGGAGGGTAAAGTGACTTGCCCAAGGTCACAAGGAGTGCCAGTGGGAATCGAGCCCAGATCTCTTGGGTGCTAGGTCTCATTATGTGACTGATTTATCCTGCTTGTAAATGGAAAATATATTTGTGATAACAGGAGAGCATGAAAAAGCAGACGTAGACAGATAGAATGTGTGTGACTAAAAGGGAAAACTGGACAGAAAAGAAAAAGGCTAATTAAAGTGCAAATAGTATAATTAATGTTAAGTCAGTTCAACTTGTCTCTTATCATTTTACTGGTTTACTGGCAAGAAAATAGCTCTGATTTGCTTTGTCCCACGCCGCTTATCTCTTTAGAAGTAGAAAATAAAGAGAAAAGCTGTTCTGACCCCAGCAAACTCTAACATCTCATTTTTTCGCAATTGGCATACACACTGCTTATATTCTCTTCAAAAATATTTTGTTTATAGTCAGTACTAGTCATGGACAAACAATGCTTCTATTTTATATACTTGTAGTATAAAATGTATTGAGCTCAAAATAATGCAGCCATTGATAAAGGAATGTTCTGTGTTATGTTGTTTTAAGTAGATGCTGTTTGTGTAAAGTAAATACATTTCATGCATAGTCATGTGATGATAATGTGACATTCCGCTGGTATCAATCAAACTACAGAGTGGTCATAGATTTTAAGTCCACAATATGACTAATTAAAAATAACTATGAAAAAAATCATAGCCAAAAGGGTTGTTCCTCTTCACATTTTTCTCATGATTTTGTCATTTCCCATTCTCTCCCACACATATGCATGTATTATTGTGTTCGGTATCTGATGCAGCAGACTAAGAACCATATTAAAAAAGGCTCTTCCCTGCTTTGTGCCTTATGGAGAAAACATATTCAAAAAGGCCCCAAGAATTAGTGCACATTAGGAATTACAGTGGAGAGCTGCCTAATGGTTAGAGCAGTGGGCTAGAATCAGGGAAGCTGGGATTCGAATTCCACTGCTGCTCCTTGCAATCTTGGGCAAGTCACTTAAACCTCCATTGCTTCAGGTACAAACTTAGATTGTAAGTCCTCCAGGTATCAAGAAGATACCTGAATGTAACTGGCTTTGAAATTCTGAGAAAAGGCATGAGCTAAATCCATTTCCTTTTCCCCCTTTAACATTCTCCTGTATTCTCTCTTGAAGCCCTCTCTGCTGTATTTCAGAGGGCAAATTTGAAAATCTAGGACCGGACTTCTAGAAACACTGCTCTTCCTTGCAGGGCTACAACTAACACAATTTGTGATAATTTTGTCTAAGTGGAAAGAAAATGTAAGTTTAATGAAGAAAGTTCATTAAATCATATTTTGATTCATCTAACAGGAATGGCAGCTTAAGTATCTAAAACTGTCATACCTATTTGTAGATTTTACACTAATAAAAGTTCATATTAGATGTAGCAAAATATTAGTATTACATCTCCTTCATTAAATATATTCTCCATAGTGGTATGGTGAACTGATTTGATGATCTATATGCACAATGAATTTTTGCATTCTCTATAACTGATTGTAAATATAGAGTTACCTACTTCCTTTATCTCTTGGCTTCATTTTTTGTCATTTTGCCTTTAGATAACCAGAGTTATACGCTGCTAGTTAAAATGGGATTACATATTGATGCATCTTGTTTTCAGAATTCCTTTTCAGTCTCAGTTCCTCTGACACATCTGCACACAAATAATGGAGCCCCTAGTCTGCTCAAGGACCTTATGCCAGAGTCAAGATCAAAGTTGTGCATCTCTGCTCAGCAGAATATACTTTCAAACCATTTGTTCTGTAAACTTTTCTTATTGTTTTTCCCCAGCTTCTACAATATGCATATGCAGCAGAGTCTGCTGAAATGCACTCCTGTGGTGAGGAGATTCCACAGGAAATCACAGACTTCTACATGACAATGTGAACAGGAAATCCATAGCTCTGGGGGGAGGAACACTACCACCTTTTCAATGATCACTACTGTACATACACCACACTTTGCAACAAGGACATCCCACAGTGAGTAAGATGACCTACTTTGATTCTTATAATTGTAAGAAGGCAGTACATTCACTCAACTGATTTCTCCCTACACTTCATATATTGTATATTCAGTTGAATGAAATGCACTGCCACCTCACAGCAATAAATGTGCATATATTTCAGGGAGGAAACATTTTTAGAAAAGAAAACTTAGGCATCAGCAAGAAAATTCTATATAGCTCTTTTTTTTAAATTTTGTTATGGGGGAGGGAGTTATTAGTCTGTGTGTTCCTAAAAACTTGTGTTTTGCAGTCCTAACACACATTAAACTTTCAGAAGGGGTATAAGGACTGACGGGGAATTTTCTAGATGAATGCATATCTTCAGAACAGGAAAATGCATGCCATGGAAGACAGGATTCTCTAGTTCTAGATGGAATTTCTTGGGGGGGGGGGAGAGAGAAAATAGGGGATATTTTTCCCTCTCCCCTTGCTTTCCAGCCTTTTTTTCCTCAAGTTCCTCCCAAGTCCTGTTGCCAACAATCCTGAGTAGCCATTGCTACTACTCCCAACCCTTCCCTCTTAGCAGCAAATGCCAAAATTTTAGGGGGGCCATGACAACCTGGCACACTGGTTTTCCAGCCCTGTAGATTGAAATATTTGTCTATATCCCCATTTTAGAATATGAAATGTTGCAATGTAAGGACAAATACAATACAGCATTCCTACCAGACATGACATATTTTTCAATATTTTCTCCACTGTCAAATACTTGCTTGTCAGCAAATGTTAGAAAACGTTTGGCCCGATATTTAAATTCCACAGTCATAATTTTTTAAATGTGAGTTGCAGTGCTTAAATAAAGCGTAGCTACTCACCTGTAACAGGTATTCTCCAGGGACAGCAGGAATCAGTCCTCACATATGGGTGACGTTGGCACCAATGGAGCCCGCATGGATTCACTCCCCAGCTTTCACAGTCACCTCCACCCTCAGTATGATGACATAGCTTAATCAAGCATAAAACAAGGAAAACAACTCCATGGTGAGGGGGGAGGGTTGTGAGGACTGATTCTTGCTATCCCCGGAGAACACCTGTTACAGGTGAGTAATTATGCTTTCTCCGGGAACAAGCGGAAGTCAGTACTCACATATGGGATTCCCAAGCTACAGACTACCGAAAAAGCCCTGTAGGAGCCACAGACGATGTAAAAAAGCAAAGTGTTCAGGGCAGCAAGGAGTGCTGAATGGCTTGAAGCCCAGAAAGAAAGCTGCAGTATTGATCATGGAATAGCCTCACTGGTAGCCTGAATACAACGGGCAGGAGGAAAGGAATTGCACTATTTCCCAAAGAAGTGACAAAGTACTGCCTGGCCGAAGGCATTATTGCACCGTGAGCTTTCTTTCCAGCAGTAATGCACTGCAAAAGTGTGGCTCGAAGACCAGGTGGGCCCCAAAAGCCTCCAGGCATTATGCACGGTAACATAATGCTCTAGGGAGGGTCCAGCCTGCTTGTAGGTAAAGGAGATGCAGTCTGCCACCCAGGTGGACAGGGTACACTTTGAGACCACAACCCCGAGTCTGTTAGCGTCACAGGAGACAAACAGCTGCAACGAGTGGCGATGGGGCTGTGTCCTTTGAAGGTAGAAGGACAGAGCCCTCTTGCAATCCAAGGTGTGTAACAAGGCTTCCGCTCGGGAGGCATGGGAAAAAGGTGGTAAGGACCACCTCCTGGTTCATGTGAAAAGCGGACACCACCTTAAGCAAGAATTTTGGGTGTGTCTGGAGAACGACTCTGTTTTTGTGGAATCTGGTGTAAGGGGTGGGAGCCACCAATGCCTGCAGCTCACTGACTCTTCTGGTTGAAGTGAGTGCTACAGAAACACTACTTTCCATGACAATTACTAAAGATGGCACCTAGCCAGGGGTTTAAAAGGGGGAGCCATCAGCTTCCAAAGAATGACTTTCAAGTCCCACAACATCAGCAGTGGGCATGTGGGGGGCAGTGAGAAGAGAAGCACCCTCATGAAGTGGCCCAACAGCGGGTGCACAGAGACGGGCTGGCCATCGATGAGGTCATGATGTGCCACTAGGGCGTTGAGGTGCACTCTGACAGAATTGGACTTCAGATCAGTTTGGGAGAGGTGCAGGAGACATCACAGGATGTCGTACACTGAGCAAGAGAGAGGGTTGAGATTCCTGTCTGAGCACCAGACGGAGTATCTATGCCACTTGAAGACATATGCACGTCGTGTGGAATCCTTGCACGATGCCAGTAGAATGTCCTCCACCTCTCAGGAGAGGCAGAGGTGTGCTATGGCTAGTTGTTCAGCATCTGGAGGGACTGGAGGTTGGGATATAGAAGGGTCCCATTCTCCTGAGAGAGTAGGACCAGGTCCTGGCCACTCGGGACAGCTGCAGGAGCAGGGGGAACCATGGCTGTTGGGGCCACCGAGGGGAAATGAGGATTACGGAGGCCCTGTCCTACTGAAGGCTCCCAGACCAGTGTAGGAGAAAGGTGTCTGCCGCCACTCGGCATGGGGCCAGCTTCCATGAGCAGAAGTGCGGCAGCTTTGCATTTTCATGGCTGGCAAAGAGGTCCAATGTTGAGGTCCTGCAATGTTGGAAGACAGAACTGGCTACCACCAGGTTAAGTCACCACTCGTGAGGCTGAAGAACTCTGTTGTGCCGATCTGCGAGTAGACTGTTCTGGCCCGGAAGTTAGAACACCCGGAGAGTCATGCCATTCTCCATGGCGAAGGTCCACAGGCAAACTGCCTCCCAACAGAGGAGGTATGAGCCCATTCTCCCCTTTTTGTTGATGTAGAATATTGCTACTTGGTTGTCCATCTGGATGAGTACCACCTGACCCACCAGGTGGGCCTGAAACACTTGGAGGGCTTTTGTCACAGCCCAGAGCTCCAGGAGGTCGATCTGAAGGGCACTCTCCTCCAAATCTAGGTGCCCTGTGACTGTAGACTGTCGCAGTGGGCTCCCCAGCCGAGGTAGGAGGAGTCCGTAGTAAGGACATGCCGTGCTGGAGGGGTCTGGAATGGTAGGCGGCCATGAGGTTCGATTGGCTCCACCACCAGGCGAGAGAGGCGACAAGAGGTCAGGTGATCCAGACTCGATCCTCCAGGTGCCCCATGGCCTGAGTCAACTGAGAGCTGAGGATCTACTGGGCCTGTCGCATCCGGAGATGTGCCTGCGGGGTCACATGAACGGTCGAGGCCATGTGTCCCAAGAGGTACAGCAGTAGCCAGGTGGACGCCAGTGAGCGGTTCTGTACCGCCCCTGCCAGGGATGCTAGATTCTGTGCCCGGTCCTGAGGGAGGAAGGCTCTGGCCTGGATTGAGTCCAGAAGGGCTCCGATGAACTCCAGGCGCTGAGTCAGGAGCAGATGTAATTTTGGGAAATTGATCACGAACCCCAGAGTCTGCAGTACCTGATAGTGCAGTAGGCTACGTTAGATACCTCCTCTGGCAAGCTTGCTTTAATAAGTCAGTCATCCAGATAGGGGAAGACAAAAATTCCTGCAAGTGGAGGTGAGTGGCGATGATCACCAGACACTTGGTGAACATCCTGGGGGCCGAGGAGAGGCCAAAGGGGAGCACCCAATGACGAAGCGGAGGTACTGATGGGGGTGGATCAGGATGTGGGTATAGGCATCTTTGAGATCCAAGGAGCATAGCCAGTCTTCCTGGAGGAGGTAAGGCAGCAATGTTCCAAGGGATAACATCTTGAACTTCTCCTTGACCAGAAAGCGGTTTAGGTCCTGCAGATCTAGAATGAGTAGATATCCACCTGTCTTTTTTGGGATGAGGAAGTACCGGAAGTAGAATCCCATGCCCCAGAGGGGCTGAGGTACTGGGCTCCAATGCCCGATCCATGAGTAGAGACTCAAGTTCCTTCCGCAGGAGCTCTCTGTGCAGGGGAAGTAATGGGAAGCTCCCCTGGAAAAAAGAGAGGAGGCATCCAGTTGAAGTGCAGAAGGTAGCCCTCTCGCACTACCCGCAATACCCAGGCATCGGTAGTAATGCCCGGCCAGAGATGGGTGAACTAGATGTCCTCCCGTGTGCCTTGGGCCCTGGCCTTCTGAGGGAAGACAGGCTATGCCCAGGGAGTCAAAAGCGCGCCCCCCCCCCCCCAGGCTGTGGCTGGGGCGCTGTTTGGGGCTTGGGGCTTTCTGCTTACAAAGGCCATGCCCCTGGCCCTTGGCCTGCTGCCCCTGTTGGTCAGCCTGATAGCTTTATGGGAATGCCCTCAGTTTCTGGCCTTTTTTCCCTTTGGGTGAAAAGTCTTATTCCCTAAAACCTTCCGACGGGAAGGGTCAGCTGGGACAGCCCAGTCCTGGTCAAGAACTCTGTCTCCAGCTCGGCTGCCTTGTCGGTCATGGGTTTGCCAAACAGGTTCTCTCCTTGGCAAGGGACATTGACCAGTTTGTCCTGTACCCACTGCTCCAAGTCTGAGGACTGCAGCCAAGCCAGGTAGCAGGCACTAATGCCCACCGCAGCCACATGAGCCACGGATTCAAAGCCCATCAGTTTGAAATTTGGAACATTCCTTGACCAAGGAAACAAGGGTCCAGAAGTGCTTGAAGGATTCCCCTGCCAGCCCAGCGAACTCGGCAAGCTCCTTCGCCAGGTCCCTCAGGAACATGCCCATGTACAGCTGATAAGCCTGGATGCAGGCAGAGAGCATTAAGCTCTGGTAGCACCTTCTGCCAAATCCATCCATGGTTCGGACGTCTGTACCAGAGGGCACCAAGGAATGTGTCTTCTGACTTTTAATCCGATCCATGGCCGACTCTACCACCATGGAATTGCAAGGCAGCTGTGTTTTCTGAGTAGCACATATAACATCAGGGACCACTTTCAAAGCCTGACCACAAAACACAGTGTCCTTACACTTAAAAAAAAAAAAAAAAGTTTAAGGATTCTGAGTTTAACAGCTTCTGAAGAAAAGGTAATAAGTAAAGTATTACGTTTTATAATAACAAGCTGAATCTTCAAGAAATTCTGTCAGATTCCTAACCATAGACTGAAGAGTATCAAAGGACCCTTCAAAGGAGAAGACACCTGTGACCTAGCAGGGATATAAGCCTGCAGAATATTAAAAGGCCCTGTTGTTTTAAGAATTTTGACAAAGTATTTTTCAATAATGTATCTGGAGCAGGTAAATGAGTTTGAGGAAAGTTTAAAAAGCGAAGATTCTTGGCTCAAGAAAGATTCTCAAGTGCTTCCAATTGGGTGTGGGTGATCAGAGTCCTTAATATAGGAGATATTAGTAGCCCTATTAGCCTGGAATGTCAATCTGTGCCATAGAATTTTGCATGTCCACAATATTAGAGTCATCATCAGACAACTTAACTATTCTCCTAGGACAAGCAGGATGAGTCAGCCACAATTGGTGACGTCATCCGACGGCACCGAGACGGAAGTACTCTCCATAGCTCAGAAGGGCTTTTCGCCCTTCTGAGCATGAGCCAACTGGCCCCACCCCCTGCCCGCCCCTAGCTAGCCAGTTTCAGTTCTTCCGCCTTGCCAGCAAGACGGATTTTTTCTACTCTCCACCAAATCTAACAAGAATGATATCTATGCATTGAATTAAGAAATGAATCTAACCCCCTTTTTTTGGATGTTTCTTCTCTCTCTTTCAGATTCGAACACAAGTCCAGAACTAGGCTGGGAAGGCACATCTCCTGATGGACATGTGCTCAGCTCCTCTGCCACTGCATGTGCCGCTAATTCCCGAGCTCCTTAAATACAAGGAAACCCAGGAAAACGGCCTAAAAGAAGAAGTGCCCAGGTGGCAGTTGGCAGCCCAGGATGTGCCTTCTAGGCCTCCATCCCCGGCTAGCCAGCCTTACCTCTCTTTCTCTCTGCTGAAATCCAGAGAATGGGCTTAAGATGGCCATCCGGAAGCCCTGCGGCAGCTCTAGACGTACCTAGCAAGGCCCCCGTCTCTCCGACAGCTCCGGATACCCTCCGTTCATGCGGGGAGGACATGGGGGCATCATCCTTGCTTCTCCGGGCTTCCAGTCTCACTTATAGGAAGCAGCACGAGTTGAAACCTCCCTCTCTGCTCCACTCAGCTTCCCGGTCCGGCCGGCCACGAGGGCCCATGGCGGCGGCCATCTTGCCTGTGACATCATAGCCCAGGCTCCTCCCCCTACAGCGCCATTGGCCGGCACCGATGCAATCGTCAGAAGGAGGAGCCATGCACACAGCCGGCTATCCCAGCGCCGACTGTCCATTCGGCGCTGACGCGCATTCGGCGCGGACACGTCAGCCAGCACTCCCAGCGCCGACTGCCTTCGGCGCAGAAACGTCGGCGCCTACCTCAAGCGTCAAGTCTGCTGTCCCAGGTCCGCACCAACAGTTCAGTCAGGAGAGCTCACTCTCCCTATGCCCGCGCCGTTAAATTGATGCGCTTGGCCGCCACCAGCAGAGTTAATGGAAAGGAAATTGGCGTCGGCGTGGACATCGGGCCACAGCTAAAAACATCCCGAGCAGTAGAGTCAGTGTCGGCGCTCTGTATGCTGTGCACTGAGCAGTAGCATTGCAACCAGCATTGCAGTAGAGTCAGTGTCAGCGCTCTGTATGCTGTGCACTGAGCAGTAGCATTGCAACCAGCATTGCAGTAGAGTCAGTTTCAGCGCTCTGTATGCTGTGCACTGAGCAATAGCATTGCAACCAGCATTACAGCGGCTCCTCCCCCGAGATGGCACTCCTCCATCGGCGCGGAGGCAGCCCACGGCCCCTCCACTTGCATCAGCGTAGTTCGAAGCAGCAGGAGCAGAGGCCAATCTATGCTTGGGAACCGATGACTTCACGGCCCCTCCCCCCCCCGCAGCGCCATTGGTCGGCGCCAATCTAAACGGAGGACTCCGAAGGATCTCATGCGGTGAGGGGGTGAGCAACGCCTAGGCTCGGGGCCCTTCTGGCTCAGCACCCACCGGGTCCCTTCTGGATCAGCACCGGGAAGCCCCTCCGCTGACTGCATGCCTTGGGCTTTAAAGTAAGGCTGCGACTGGAAGCGAGTCCAGCTCCACTCCGCCACGAAAGCATTAACCAACTGTCTCTGTGGCAACATGGTGGTGCAGTGCACACAACCAGTGTGTTTGGAGGTAGAAGGTTACAGGTTCAAGTCCCAGCTATGGTGCCTGCCAACCCAGTCCCCATATCCAGGGCAACTGGAAGCACCGATCGATGGACATAGACCTCTGCACAACCTCGGAGTTACGTGAGGCCAGCCCACCTCGGGCGGCCACACTGTGGTGCAGTGAACACAGGCAGTGTGTTCAGTAGCCAAAGGTCACAATGATGCAGGGGCCATGGGTTCTATCCCCCACTGTGCCTAATGAAGAAGGCTGGCTGAGGCATTACCTGTTATGGGTAAGATTGCTGTAGGAGGCAGCTGGGGCTCCTGCCAACCCAGTCCCCATATTATCACCTTAGCCTGATCAACCGCACACCGCTACAATCGTACCGGAGCGTTAGATGGCGACTCCCATCCCCGCTAAAGATTTTCTAAGCGTGTGGTGTCTGCCCGGCCATAGCCATATGAGGTTGACAGCTTCGTTCTCCGGGACCAACAGCATACATGCCGGCAATGTTCCCCAAGCGTGGCGCCATCGGCTCGTGGGAAGCCCTGTGGGGAGACCTGCAGCCTATGCCCTGCATCAACTGCGTAGTTGCCGGCACAGGCTTTACATGCTTTGCACCAGCACTTGAGCATTCCAGAAGGATAGGAGGTCAATCCTCCACAGTCCAACGCTGATCTGCATGTGATAAACTGCACCCAACCCTTCTGTGGATGGGGCTGTGATAAGGGGACCCCCTTGCTGAAGAAGAGCGGAGCTATCTTACTCAGCGGTAGGTGCTTGGCTGCCCTGAAGCTCACTGCCCCATGGACGTTCCCAGACCAACTAGAGCCTCTTCCGGTCCATGCCTGCACCTTACCACGCGTCAGCGTACACCTGGCTCATCTCGCACCATTCCTGCCTTCATGGAGATGCAGCTGAGACATCTGTCTTTCTAAAGGAGGTTTAATTCCAAAGGTCAATCCCTACCTGCCCTGTAGGGACTACTGGGCTTCTGTGACAGTGGGGTGCAGTGCCCACAACAGTGTGTCCAAAGCAGTGGGTCACAAGTTCAATCCCCAGCTGTGGGCCCCGCAGAGCATGTCCCTACCACGACTCCTGCCTTCTTCTTCTTCCAAAAAAAAAAAAAAAAAAATTATTCTTCCTCGGGATGCAAGTCCCTCAGGCCCGTAGTCATTCTTCGCTCCACTGCAAGGCTTGCTTTGATCAAGGTACAGACCAGATCTTGAGTTGGCCAGCTCCGCCCACCAGCAGGGCGAGATACGCAGGTTGTGACATCTCCTGCTAGAACTCTAGACTCTTGACCTTCCATTGGTCTACCTCCACACCCCATAACCTGGCTACTTTCACAGTTCCCAGAAGTAGGTCCTTCCATGGCCTACACTAAGTCTATGGTTCATGGTGCATACTACACCAGAGCTGACATCGTCCAACAGGGCGCCACTCGGTACAAGCGTGGCGACGCATGATGCTGTACACACATCCAGTGTGTTCAGGGGCAGGGGGGCGCAGGCTCAAGTCCCAAACAGTTCCGTATATATATATATATACGGTCCATCATCATCCTGATCTCAGATCTTCATACACCAGGTTTACTTACTAGTGCATAAGCCATACAGAAGAAGATGCTCATGTCCACTGGTCGGGACATGAATGGCTCGAGAAACCATCCTCTGCTCCTAAGGGTAGGACAACTGTGTTTGTCCAAGGAGGGGGTCAGCAATCTGCTACACGGGCATTTATGTTAGGCACCTACCCCTCCTCACACCCAGCTACACTGGCTCAGCAACAGTGGCCCCTCTGCAGGCCACCTGCCTGCGCCTCGTGCCCCCTATCCTGCCTGGACTCCTCGTGTTCTCAACAACTCGGTCCATGCCGCATACCCTCAATGTGGTGGCAGCAGACTCGGTGCCCTCTCTACCCCACCGGACAAATGTCATAGGTATGCACTACTCAATCAGGTTGGGTCCCCCCCCCCTTCCACTTCTCGAATGAACAGCGCTGCCGCTTCTGTCAACAACAGCCTTCTCATGCCGACTCTGGTTTGTGAGCGACGGCTCTGCAACCACCACCTGCAGCCCTCGCTGTGATCCCCACCTGGCCGCCCATTACCTTCTGGCGTCTCTGGTAAGCCCATTACTGCCCATTACCTTCTGGCGTCTCTGGTGAGCCTTCTGTGGAACCACCTCAAGACCCATGCTCTCCTCCTGTATATGACGCGGGGCATCTTCTCTACCCCACTGAGAACACCTGCCCTTGAACTCTGCGGCGCTGAACCTAGCGCCCTAGAGGCAGAAAGGCAGAGTGTCAGGCTCATGGCCAGCCGATGTCTCACAGCCAGGCTGGGACCCCAGTTTGGATCTTCCTCATGAGCTACCCAGGGGCCAACCTGCCTCAGCGTGCTCAAAGGCAGGTGTACCTGACCATCGGGTTGCAGGATCGAGTCACAGGTCCAAGACCCGTAGTGGACCATGCTATGGAGATGCCTATGGCTCGGCACTCCAGGGCCTGGACGATGAGGAAACGAATGCTCCCAGCAGTCCCCCCCCCCCATAATGGGTCTCATCGCGAACATATCGGCATGCTAACCAGATCTGCATGCTGGCGGTCCAGCACAGAGCCAGACCCGTTTACTCCTGTCCCCGCTGACAGGCTGCAATCCAGACCTGTCCCCTGTGGTCTTCTACTTACCAACACTATTCCTGAACGGAACGGCTGACGTGACTTAGGCACGAACTACAGCCTCCACAAACCGTTGCTCTGGACAGCCCTGGCTGTACAGCGCATGTTTACCTGAAATAGATCGCTGGTATGCCCAGGGTCTGCCCAGTCTGAACAGACTACGTCCCTAGAGACTCAGACTCCGCCGGATGAAAGCGTAGCCTAGTGGTTAGCGCAGCAGCCTACTATCCAGGCCAACTGGTCGCTTCCAATACACAGCCTTCTGGATACAGGCAAGGGCTTGGCTACACGGGCATGAGCCCAAGCCACGCCAGATGCAGGCAAGGGATAGGCTACAGGCAAGAGCCCAAGCCACACCTAGGACATGCGCAGAGGCAGGCACATTCATCCCCAAAGGCCCTCCCTGCATCCGGCACACCGCCAAGAAGTGGCAACTTGAACTATCACATCACCCGTGCACCAAACACCATCAGTGATAAGGCACCTCACGAGATGTATAAGGTCGTAAGGCCTTGAGCCCTTGCTGACCAGGCAGCCCTAACATCTGGACTGCCACCTCCACAGACCGCCCGGCTCGGAACCGACTTATGGACACTGCAACATCAGTGATCAACCTACATAACTGATGCCGCCTTGACCCCGGCGCGCGTATCGCCTCACGGATGGCATAGACCCGATGGTACACCACATTTCGTCAAACGAAGCCTGTCTCGTCCATTCTCCGTCCTTCCAATACGGGCCAACCGAAATCTCGCCTGCCCAACGGCACAGGTTCCCAATGCCGGCTATCTGTTATCCTTCTACACAAAAGGGTTTAACAACTCCCTCCAGTAACACCTCCGGAGTTGATACAAAAAAAAAAAAAAAAAAAAGAGGAATATATATATATATATGTTTATAGTGGATGAATAATCAAAGGGATAAACAACCAGGGCGAGAAGAGACGCCTTCCTTATTATTGAAGTCCCTCTTCGTGCCCTTTAATCACGTTCGCGCCTGTTAATTACGATCGCTTCTGCAGACCATCATATGGTGCATGGGCACTGCACGCTGCTTGGGCATATGCGTTCTCCACTTATGGTCCCGCAGGCCTAGGCCCCTGCAGGCCTATATATTCTCACCACACTATGGTGCATCGACTCTACAAGCCTATCTTAGGCCTATATGTTCTTGTTGCAACAGGCAACATACTGTCAGGCCAGACCTGAAAAAGAGTCTCGGTCGTCCCCCATCCCCCACAGCACATGGCAGCTTGGGAGGCACCAATTGTGGCTGACTCATCCTGCTTGTCCTAGGAGAAAACAGAGTTACTTACCTGTAACTGGAGTTCTCCGTGGACAGCAGGATAAGTCAGCCACACATACCCGCCCACCTCCCCTGGGATGGGGTCGGCCTCCGTCCGGTGACCACCTCCTAGCTACAAAAGGCTTAGCTAGTGACATACTGGCTAGCTAGGGGCGGGGCCAGTTGGCTCATGCTCAGAAGGGCAAAAAGCCCCTCTGAGCTATGGAGAGTACTTCCGTCTCGGCGCCGTCGGATGACGTCACCAATTGTGGCTGACTTATCCTGCTGTCCACGGAGAACTCCAGTTACAGGTAAGTAACTCCGTTTAATTTCCTGTGTAAAATTGCACAATGGCACTACTGTAGATTAAAGTTTCACATCAATAGCCTTAATAGCCCCAACTAAGTCCTTCAAAGTGATCCCCCATCAGAAGGAGTCCCCAGGAGGACATTGGAGACCTTAGAGTCGAGGTACTGGGGCAGGGATTGGAAGACGTTTTCTCCTCACCTATAAAGGGAGAGGCAACATCATCTAGAGTTGAAGAGGACAGCGGTAACATCGTATGTGGAGGTGGTGTCCGCCCACCCAAGCTCAAAGAAGCTCCTTCCTGGGTCGTCTGACCCACGGTAAGGGGAGCTAAGTGCTTAGCCATATGATCAACAATCATACCTGCATCAGATGGTGATGCAGTCCCCTTTCCTCCTCCCTCGTTCTTCTACTTTCCCTTACTAGCAAGCGGTACTAAGGGAGAGAAACTGATGACCCTCGATGCCCCAAAGGGGCGTGTCCTGCCCCTTTGGTCATGCCTCTTCAGGCCATGACATGTGGCTATGTGTAGTAACGCTGGCTTTTTAGCCAGTAGGAGGTGTCCTACCACAGCCAGCCAAGTGTCCATCACAGTGCCTGCTGGCTCTCACTCCCTGACGCCAAAGACACCAAGCAGCAGGTCAGACACGGGTGGGGAGAGTGGTGCTATGACAAGCTCCAGATCCTCCACTTGCTCTCACAACTGTTGATCCAACAGGCTGGAAACAATGCCGGCTTTTAAGCCGGTAGGAGGGGTCCTTTCACGGCCAACCGAGTGTCCACCACAGTGCCTGCTGGCTCTCACTCCCCAATACCAAAGACACTGGACAGCAGGTGTGATAAGGAAGCTTATCAAAGCTCAGGGAGTAAGGACAAAAGAGGAGCATTTACTCTTATTAAGGGACCTGTGCTGGCAGGTTATAGAAATAAGACAGCTTGTTTCCCTAAAAGACTACATGTTCCAGAATGCACTAGTATGCAGAAAGTCCCTAGGGGAGCTAGAGTGGAAAAGAATGAGTCTAATCAGAGAAAGCATTATGTCATCCCTAATCAAACAGCCTCTAGGAGAGAGCTTAATCCACAACACCTGAAGAATGCAAGGGAGGAGTTGCAATCTGAGCCCTTTAAAACTAGAAGGGATTCTTCAGGAAGAAGGAGGAGGAGAACCAGGAGACCAGGAACCAGGAGAGGAGGAACAGAAGCAGGAGGAACAGAAGGAACAACCTGAACCAGAAGGAACAAGGACAAGGAAGCAAATGGTCCAAGAGAGGAGCTTAGAGAAGTACGTATGCCTGGAGAGATTCCTGGGGGAAACAACCTACAGAGGACTGGAGAAAGCCAGAGGTCTGGAGATCCACAGCCAGGGACCCTCAAGCAGCACGTAAGAAGAGGTCTGTTGCAGCTAAGGAGAAAGGGAGCCCAAATACCTCTTGGAGGACGTCTGGAGAAAAGATCCTGAGGTCCAGAGATACCAACTGGAGGACAGGACACAGAAGCTCTATTGCATACTGGCCAGAATACCAGAAGCAGCCGCCTGATGCTTGCCTGGATTCAGGTATGAACTGTGAACGTTTCTCTAGCTTTGAGCAATGCAAACATCAGGGAAACAGTTTCTCTCCGTATAGAGGTCAGTTCATAAAACCCTCTGAGCCAGACAGTGAAAGTGAATCTATGCAATTTCAGGAGCAGGGTTTAATATCTGATGAAGAGAATGTTTATATGGACTGTTATTTAAGTATATTGTTAGTTTAGAAAAATCCTCCAAATAAGAGTAAACATCAAAAGGAAACATTCTAAATACTGGCTTCCCATAAAGTTTTGTTGGAAAGAAAAAGCTTTTGGGAAAGTTTGCACGTGTGCTGAAAACAAGCTACTGACTGCAGCTAATTGTCACCTGTTGGTAGAGCACAGCACAGCACAAGCCCATGCACACGTGGGATTTAAAAGTTCTTTTCTGTGTGGAGAAAGAAAGCTATGTTTTTTTGTAAAAAGAAGTTTTCCTTTTTGGTTCGTTTCCACCTCAGCACTGCTAAGGAGTTGATTAGCAGTGGCTGTAAGAAAGCCTTTCTGTTCCATAAAGGACTTTGATACTTATTTACATAAGCTTTTCAGTTGCCCTGTTGATATTGAATAAACCCTGGAGAAGTTATCTGGATGGTGTTACCAGTATATGTGTGTGTGGAATATTCCCCCCATAAAAATAAACTCTAATTTTGCCTTACACTCGACCAACTACAAGTTTCTTCATTTATTTAAAAGGCAAGCTTTGTGTGAATGGACTTCAATAACCATAATCCTTTGCAAGACAGTTAATTTACATACTTGCCAAGGGGATGGTACCTTCATAACAAGCACCCCCTTTTACACAGGTCAGACACAGGGGGGAGGGGAGAGTGATTATAAGCCATGAATCCTCCACTCACTCTCACAATTGCTGCTCCACAGCTATGTTTTCTGAAACCCAGGGCTCTTACCAGCTTGATACTGGGAATTGAGTTGCTGGCTCACTATGGGCACCATCACTGGGCTCTCCCACATCCTGAATAGCAAGCACTCCAGGATGGGGAGAATTGGCACTATAAGTGCCTTCTTCGGAGCGACCTTGTACTGAAGGGTCTCTAAGTCTTCGGCGTGATGCTTGTCGTCCGGCTTTGCTATGAAGGCCAAGGCCTTCAAACATCCCTGGGACAAAGTTGAGGAAGGTGAGGACCTCTAACACTCCTGCAGAGGAGATGGCTCGAAGGGCACATCGCTACGCAGCATGGTATCGGGCGACTCACTTTGGTCTCCCAAAACGACTCTGAGCTGGAGGAGACCTCGAGTCCCGGGCGGTCATCGAGTTGATCACCCGCCGGCAACAGAGGGGAGTGCGGTACCCAATGTGCGGGCTCCTAGGTATTCAGGGGAGAGTCATGCCTCATGTTGGAGGCTGACCGACTTGGATCAGTGGGCAAACCGCTCCAGGAGTGGGCAAACCGCTCCAGGACAGGCTGGACATCCTCCGGGGAGGTCCCTGCAATGGAGGGTGCCATGGTTGGCGTCTATGACACGGAAGCTCCGGGTGTCAGGCCTCACTGCACCTCGACGAAAGCAGCCAGGCTGCATTCCAGGGCCTCCATCCTGGCCTCAATGCCAGTAGACTCTTCAGCAACCGGTTCGGGTCTCAATGGCAGTGAACCCAGGACTGGGTCCCTCGGACAGCAGTCACTGATGGTGATCATGCTGGGGACAGAGCCGATCACCCCGATACAGTGGAAGTCTCCTCCTGCCGGGGCAGCTTCAAGGGCTGCTCCCGGCCATTGCCCTAAGCGTCAGGTCAAGGGCTCCAAACTCAGGAATCCGAGGATTTACCTCCGGCTCCAGGATCAGACTTCGACGATGTCTTGAGCCTGGAGGAGGCCCTCGGAGGACATTCCTCGGTCCTAGGCGCTGCAACCTCGAGGCTTGGATAGAGCAGGTCCACGTGACCCTGTCGGACGTGGTCCCTGAGGGCAACGACTCCATGCTTGAGGCTGGCCTCACGGTCGAGGCCTTCGAGCCAAATAGCTCCTTACGCTGCTGCTCATGATTCTTCTGGCTCTTGGCTGACATCTGCAGGCAGAGCAAAAAAAAAAAACAGTCGTCATGGTCCACACCGAGACACCGGATGCAGCAAATGTGGCAGTCCGTGATGGACATGGTGAGGGGCCATTTGCCACGTTGCTTGAATCCACTGACCAAAGACATAGCAGGGAACACGGCACCCACGAAATCAAAAACATGCATCTCAGTTAGGGAGAACATGAGGAGAATACCCACGCCCCACTAAAAGAAAAAGGGCCCAAGAAAAATGTGATGCAGAGGCAAGGAGGGACTCTGGCAGTGAGAACGTTATCAGGGAACCGACTGACAAAAGGAAGTATGATAAAAAGCTAAGAATGAAGTTGGAAAAATGACTTTTACCAGGGACAACAGATAGGACATCTGCAGGTCTTTGTGGGAAAAAGAAGACCAAGGTAAGATGGCACCCTTGGGTGGGAAGGTGACTGCGCATGCACGGTCTAACTCCCAAAGGATTTCTTTGAAAGCTGGGGGAGTGAATCCGCACGGGCTCCTTCGGTGCTGAGATCACCCATATGCGAGGACTGACTTCCTGCTTGTTCCCAGAGAAAATATGTACTGTATATTAAGCACCAGTATCTCAATAGTGGCCAGTGCTGAATATACATATAATGCCATCAGCACTGGCGTTATCTGAATAATAGTAATATTTAGTCTGCCATCTCGATAACTCTAGGACAGCCTTTTTTGCTATCCTAAAGTTATCCAGATAATTTCTGAGCTGCCCATGCTTCACCCTGGCACTATACGAATAAAGTTACTGAAAATCAGCTGATATACCCAAGATAACAGGTGCTACTATCCGGATAAATGCTGTTGACTATTGGGATTTTAATTTTTTTTAATGCTAAATACTTGCTAAGTTGAAATAACAGGGATTACTACAGCAGTGAAGTATTAGTACTATAGAAATATTATTTGCATGAACTATTTAACAGAAATGTAATCCTATGCATAAGTTTTTGCAAGTTTCCAAATTTCATAAAGAGGGGCCATCCACTTTTGCTGGTACCTTCTACAGTTCTGTGCACTAAAGGAAAGTTTCTTACCTGTAAAGCACAGTTACTTACCTGTAACAGGTGATCTCTGGGAACAGCAGGAATAAGTCTTCACATATGGGTATCGTCGGTACCGACGGAGCCTGGGCGGGAACGCTCCCCAGCGTCCAAAAGGAAAGCTTTTGGGAGCATCCCACAGCGCCTGTGCGCTGCCTTCCCGCCTTTCCTAACCGCCTCTCTCCAGTTCGAGTTTTAAGCTGAGACAAAGAGAGAGAGAGAAAGGAAAGGAAAGATAGATAGATAGAGAGATACAACGCCTAGGGGAGGTGGGTGGGTTGTGAAGACTTATTCCTGCTGTTCACAGAGATCACCTGTTACAGGTAAGTAACTGTGCTATCTCCAGGAACAAGCAGGAATGAGTCCTCACATATGGGGACTCCCCAGCTAGAGATGCCAGGGAGATCCCAAAGGTTGTGAGTCCCTGATAAGGGCTCCACCTCACCCCATGGATCTCGGGCATCCAACCAGGGATGGGGGGGTAGGAGTTGATTAGGTATGGAACAGGTGTTTGAGAACAGCCTGACCAAACAAGGCATCCCGGCGGGAGTCCTTGTCCAAGCAGTAATCGGCTGTAAAGGTATGAACCGAGGCCCAGGTGGCCGCTCGACAGATTTGGTCGATGGACACAGAGTTTAGATGAGCCATAGAGGCTGCCATGGCCCTCACATTGTGAGCTGTGACATGGCCTTCCAGAGAAAGGTTTACTCTGGTAGGCGAAGGAAATACACTGAACAATCCAATTGGACAGAGTTCTCTTAGAGACTGGAAGTCCTAAATGAGAAGGATCAAAAGCAACAAATAGTTGAGAGGACTTTCTATGTTGCTGTGTCCTTTTGTAAGTAAAAAGCAAGTGCTCTCTTACAATCCAGGGTATGAAGATTCTTCTCTGCAGTTGATGCATGAGGCCCTGGAAAGAAGACAGGTAAATACACCTCCTGGTTCAGATGAAAAGGTGAGACCACTTTAGGCATAAAGTGTGGATTAGTCCTGAGGACTACCTTGTCATGATGGAACCTTGTGTAAGGAGGATTAGCCACCAAGGCTTGCAGCTCACTGATGCGGCGAGCTGAAGTGACTGCAATGAGAAAAATAACCTTCCATGAAAGAAATTTCAAGGAGGTAGTGGCTAAGGGTTCAAAGGGTGGCTTCATAAGCTGGCCAAGAAGAAGATTCAAGTCCCATGCCACTGGAGGTGGTCTAATGGGAGGTTTAGTTAAAAGAAGGCCTCTCATGAACCTTGCTATAAGAGGATGAGAGGAAATAGGTTGTCCATTGAGAGGCTTAAGGGATGCTGCAATAGCACTCAAATGGACTCTTACTGAATTCGTTTTAAGGCCTGCATGGGATAAATGCAGCAAATACTCCAGTAAAGAATTCAGAGGTATTGCCAGAGGGTTAAGACCCTTCTCTGCACACCAAATGGTAAACCTCTTCCATTTAAAAGCATAGGAACGTCTGGTGGAAGGCTTTCTGGAAGCATGAAGGATATCCTTCAAGATTTGCATCTTTCTCAGCAAGTGAAGGTATAGGCCTTCAGCAACCAGGCTCTGAGGTGAGGAGACTGGGGATTTGGGTGCCACAACGTTCCCTCCTCCTGGGACAGGAGGTCTGGAGCAGATCCCAAGTCCAGGGAGGGAGCTTGAGAGAGATGCAGAAGTAGAGGGTACCACACTTGGCGTGGCCAATGTGGTGCTATGAGGACCATAGACCCCTTGTCTCTCTGAAGTTTGAAGAGGGTTTTGGGAATTAGGGGAATGGGTGGAAAGGCATAGAGGAAGTCTTGCCCCCAATGAAGGAGGAAGGAATCCCTGGCCTGAACTCCCTGACACGGAATCCTGGAACAGAACCGGGGAAGTTTGGCATTCCACGGACTTGCAAAGAGGTCTATGTCCGGTGTTCCCCAAATTCGGAAGATCTTGGCTATCTGGTCCCCATGGAGGGACCATTCGTGTGGAAGCAGAACTCGACTGAGTCTCTCTGCCCAAGAGTTTTGAACCCCTGGAAGATACACTGCCATGAGATGAATTTGATGCTCTCTGGCGAAGGCCCACAATCTCAGAGCTTCGTTGCAAAGTGACAGAGAGCCAATCCCGCCCTGCTTGTTCACGTAGAACATGGCTACTTGGTTGTCCGTGTGGATCAGGACTGTCTTGTAGCTGAGCAGGGTGTGGAAGACTCTGAGAGCTAGAAAAATTGCTCTGAGCTCTAAGAGGTTGATATGTAGAGATGTCTCCTGTAAAGACCAGATGCCCTGAGTGGAGAGATCTTGAAGATGAGCTCCCCAACCTCTTGGAGAGGCATCTGTTGTAAGGGTTGCTTGGGGTAACACCTGTTGAAAGGGGGACCCCAGCAACAGATTTTGAGTGGACTTCCACCACTGGAGGGACCAAAAGAGGCGACTGGAGGTTGCTATTTTGTCTGACAGGCAACCTGATGCCTGGGTCAATTGGGTGGACAGAGTCCACTGAGCTGCCCTCATGTGAAGGCGAGCATAAGGAACCACATGCACAGTGGATGCCATGTGGCCTAACAGTTGTAACATCTCTCGAGCAGTTAAATGGGATTTTAACTGAATTTGTGAGGCTAACTGCACCAAGCGTAGGCAACGGGCCTGGGGAAGATAGGCCCTTGCAGTTGTGGTATCCAGCAAGGCCCCTATGAAGTCTAGAGACTGAGTAGGGGTGAGATGGGATTTTGGAATATTTATTACAAGTCCCAGATACTGAAGGATACGCCTTGTGCAGGTTAGAGAAGTCTGGGCCTCTGCCTGGGATGGAGCTCGGATGAGCCAGTCATCCAGATATAGGAATACGAATATCCCTAGAGTGCGTAGAAATGCAGCTACTACTGCCATGCATTTTGTGAACACCCTTGGTGCAGAGGCCAGACCGAAAGGAAGCACTCTGTATTGGTAGTGCTTCCCTTGATAAAGGAACCGAAGGAACCTTCTGTGTGTTGGATGGATGAGGACATGGGTGTACGCATCCTTGAGGTCTAGAGAGCAATGCCAATCCTGACTCTGAAGGTATGGAAGGAGAGTACCGAGAGAAATAATCTTGAATTTCTCCTTGCATAGAAACTTGTTCAATTCTCTGAGATCTAATATGGGTCTGTAGTCCCCTGTTTTCTTTGGGATAAGAAAGTAGGGGGAGTAGAACCCTGAGCCCTGTTGAAGAAGGGGTACTTCTTCTATTGCCCCTTGGGCAAGAAGGGTAGCAATCTCCTGACCCAGAAGGTCGAGGAGAGATGTCTGAAAATTGAACTGTCTCACCATGGTGTGAGGAGGAAGGCTTAGGAAATAAAGCTTGTACCCCTCCCTTATGATGGAGAGGGTCCATTGCTCTGCTGTGATTTGTTCCCACCTGGGAGCAAAGTAAGCCAACCTTCCTGGAATGGTGAGAGGCTCTGGATGTTCTAGAGTAAGAAAGGCTAAGCTCTCTAGTTGTAAGTCAAAGGCCCTGAGGAGGCTGAGGATGTTGCAGTCCTAGCAGCCTTAGGCTTGGCCTGTTTCGGTTGTTGCTGTCTCTTTGTAGCAAAACGACCTGCAGTAGATGACTGTTGACCATAAGCAGAATAATATTTCCCTTTTTTGGGAAAAAATCCCTTTTTGAACAACCTTTTCTTAAAAGGAGCAGAAGTAGACTTTGAAAGTCTATCTAAAGCAGAATTTTCAGCATCCATTTGGGTGGCCTTTGCTTGCCAATCTTTGCCAAAAAGGTTTTCACCTGTACAAGGAAGGTTTCCTAGTCCATCTTGAACCCAAGGTTCCAAATCAGAAGCTTGTAACCAAGCAACTCTGCGTGCACCTATGGCAATGGCCGAGGCTCTGCTGGCACCTTCAAAAGAGTCAAAGGCTGCACGGTTGGAAAACTTGGAAATATCCTGGGCATGTTTGAGCCAGGTGAGGAATTCTTCCCTTTTATCTTCTGAAATAAAAGGAGATAAAGTTTGCATGTGATCTGTAACTTCTTTTAGAAACATCCCCATACAGAGACTATAGGAGTTGATTCTGGCAACAAGCATACTAGCCTGGAAAATTCTCCTGCCAAAGGCATCTAAGGTTCTGCATTCTCTTCCTGGAGGAGCAGAAGAGTGCCTTTTTGTACTCTTTATCTTCTTCATAGCAGACTCCACCACAATGGAGTGGTGAGGAAGCTGAGTCTTATGGAAGCCAGGACAAGGAGGAACACGATACATGGTGTCCAACCTGCGAGAATGAGAGGAAGTGGTGAGAGGAGTCTCCCATATGCCCAACATGTGATCATAAAGAATCTCATGCATTGGTAAAGTGGCTGCCTCTTTAGGAGCCTTAGGATATTGTAAAATATCTAATTTTTTGGCTCTAGGCTCTGTCTCAGGGGCCACTGAGATGGAAAGGCCCCTGGCCATTTCCCTAATGAAGTCTTGAAAAGACAAGTCTTCTGGAGGAGACATTCTCCTTTTTGGAGAAGAGGGCTCCTGAGGATGAATCACTGATGCTTCGACAGAGACCTCTGATTCATCAGAGTCTTCAGAGGAATCGAAGTATCGCCTGTCTGGATGCTCCTGCAGAGCCCGATACGCGTACCGGGTGGTATCGACATCGGGAGTGATCGGTACTGGTTTGGTACTGATGGGCATCACAGAACAGTGTACTGCTGCAGTCGACACCGGAGCGGATGTCGATGCAATTGGTACCGGCACCGGAACCGATGTCGGTACCGGTGCCGGAGTTTGTTGCGGTACCGAAGGCGTCGCAGCTTGTATGAATGCCGTGATGGCACGCTGCATGGTCAAGATATTCTGATCCATTGACGCAACCAATGCCTGGATGTCGGTACCAGTGGGAACCACTGGTACCCCAGAAGATGGCAACAGGTGATCGGTCGAGGCCGAGCCATCGATGTCAACCTGTGACCCCATAGATAAAGCTTTGAAAGCCGGAGCCTCCCGCCGGGGTAATTTTGCCGGTGCGGATTCCTCGAGGGCAAGCCCGGAGGCATCTCGATACTTGGAGGGAGATCTACACTTCGAGGACCGGCTGGATTTAAGTTTGGTTACCTGAGATCCATGTGAGGAAGAAGAAGCCCTGGAAGACGTCGATGCAACCAAAGCTGCATCCGAGGGAAACAGGGTACTGAGCTTAGCTGCTCGATTCTGTAGACCTCTCTTAATCATGGAGCAAGACTCACAATCCGCAATGGAGTGGTCAGGACCTAAACATTTTAGACACCATTCATGGGTGTCAGTGACAGAAATAGTGCCGCTGCACTTTGTGCATTTTTTAAACCCAGAGGCGGGCTTTTCCATGAGGAAAAATTTCCTAGGCCTAAGGCCAAAGAAGAAAATGCACCGAAGTGAGAAAAAACAGTAGGTTTTTTTTTTTTTTTTTTTAGAATAAGAAAGAAAAGACCGGCAGTACCGGTCCAGCGTCGAGAAGGCAGACGCGCGACCAAAGAAATAAAATAAAATAAAGAAATTCTTCAGCGGTGACAGGAACACGACCTGCTGGCTCCGCGGAAAAGAAGAACTGGAGAGAGGCAGTTAGGAAAGGCGGGAAGGCAGCGCGCAGGCGCTGTGGGATGCTCCCAAAAGCTTTCCTTTTGGACCCTGGGGAGCGTTCCCGCGCAGGCTCCTTCGGTACCGACGATACACATATGTGAAGACTCATTCCTGCTTGTTCCTGGAGATCAGGGTTTTCTTTAGACATTAGGGTAAATTATACAAACAGATCGGTGATGCAATTCAACAGCATAGATGCTCTCTCTGGATACATGCAGGACTTCCTATACAACCACAAAGTAAGTCTTCTCGATCTAGTGCAGAACTTAGGAGCCTACTCTCCAGGAACACTGGAAGCAAGTGCAAATGTTCGTGTGTAAATCTTGACTCCATCTGTGTTCTACTCAAAGCCAGTCCCTGAATATTCCTACTACAGGGTCACATACAAATATGAATACTTATCTATGCTTGGACACGTGGGGTAATTTTGTAAGCTGAATTTTACACACACAAAGTGGAGCTACTCACTTGTAACAGGTGTTCTCCAGCAACAGCAGGAATCAGTCCTCACATATGGGTGTCGTTGATGCCGACGGAGCCCTCGCGGAAGCATCTCCCCCATCTTTCAAAGAAAGCCTTTGGGAGATGCCACCACACATGCCTGTGTCCAGGGAGAACCATGGCTCCAGTAGCCTGAACAAAAAGGTTCAGACAGCAGGAGTTGCCTAAACCCCAAACAGATTACGGAGTATGGCCTGGCCGAAGGCACTGTCCCATTGGTACTCCGTCTCCAGGCAGTACTGAGCTGCAAAAGTGTGGACTGAGGACCAGGTGCAGCCTGGCAGATGTCTGCCAAGGGACAGAGTGTAGGCGTGCAAATGAGGTTGCCATAGCCCTGATGTTGTACGCCGTGACCCGGCGCTCCAATGATAGTCCAGCCTGATCGTAGGTAAAGGCAATGCAGTCCGACACCCAGGTAGACAGAGTCCGCTGGGGGACAGCCTCCTCCAGTCAACTGGGGTCATATGAAACGAAAAGCTGTGTGGCCCTGAGAATGTTGCAGGTAGAAGGACACGGCACTTTTGCAGTCCAGAGTATGGAGGACGGCCCTGCTGCCTTATCGGCAAGGAGCTGTGGAAAGAAGGTAGGGAGCACCATCTGTTGGTTGAGGTGAAAGCGGATACCACCTTTGGGAGGAATTTAGGGTGAGTGTGGAGCATAACCCTGTTCTTGTAGAACCTGGTATAGGATGGCTCGTCCACCAAGACCTGAAGCTCGCTGACTCTGCAGGCAGAGGTGAGCGCCACCAGGAAAGCAACCTTACAAGATAGGTAATGCAAATAGCAAGTAGCCAAAGGTTCGAAAGGCGGCTTGGTAAGCGATGTCAGAACCACGATGAGATCCCATTCCGCTGGAGGCGGCTGGATGGGAGGTTTAGAGAGCAGCAAGCCCCGCATGCAATTGGGTAATGAGGGGCTGCACAGAAAGACGCTTGCAATCTATGGAGTGATGGTTCGTGAAGAGTGCGCTCAGGTGTACCCTGACGGACTTGAGTATGGTCTGCGAAAGGTGAAGCAAGTACTGCAGCACCGTATGCACTGGGCAGGAGAATGGATCTACTCATTGCTCTATACAACATACTGAAAATCTGCACCACTTGAAGGCATAGGCTCGTCTCGTCGAGTTCTTATGAGGCCAGGAGGACCTCTTCCACCTCCCTGGGGAGGATGAGGGGCGCTAGGGCGACCCATTCAGCAGCCATGCTATTAGCAACAGGGACCCCAGGTTGGAGTAGAGAATTGAGCCGTCCTCTTGGGTCAGTAGTCCTGGGGAATTCCCCCAGAGGGACTGGGAGCTCTGTCGAGAGGCAGAGTAACAAAACCAAGGCTGTCTGGGACACCACGGGGCCACCAGGATCATGGAAGCCTTGTCCCGCTGCACCTTGAAGAGGGTCTACGCGATTAGTGGTGTAGGAGGGAAGACATACAACAGGTCCTCTGACCACAAGATGAGGAAGGTGTCCACTGCTATCTGGGACAGATGCAGTGGGGACAGCAGAGGTGGGGCAGCTGAGCATTGGCTGGGCTGGCAAAGAGGTCCAGACTTGGGGGTCCCCATAGTCAGAAGAGTCGCTGCACCACCCTGGGTTCTAGGCGCCACTTGTGCAGCTGGAGGACCCTGCTCTGTCTGTCTGTTAGGACATTGTCCTGGCCCGGAAGGTATACCGCTCTGAATAACATTCACTGACTAATCGCATATGAGCAGAGGGCTACTACCTCCTGGCAGATATCCTGTGCCCCCCTGTTTGTTCAGGTAGAAAATCGCAACCTAGCTGTCCATTTGGACCAGCACTGACTGATGCTGCTGGCGGTACTGGAAGGCCCTGATCGCCAGAAAAATGGCTCTAAGCTCCAGCAGGTTGGTCTGCTGCTGGATCGCCTCGAGAGACCAGTTGCCCTGTGTGAGCAGTTCCTCGCAGTGGGCACCCCAGCCCAGTAGGGAGGCGTCTGTAGTGAGGATCCTCTGGGGGTTTGGGTGTTGAAAGGGCATGCCCTTCTGCAGGTGATGTGTGTCCTGCTGCCAATCGAGTGACAGCTAGTTGACGGGACACCGAGACCGTGTCATGGAGACTGCTTATGGCTTGAGTCCACTGCATTGAGCTGCCTGCATGTGGAGGTGAGCGTTGGGGACCACATGGACTGTGGAAGCCATGTAGCCCAACAGGCGACCATGGACTGCAACGGCACGGCCTGATGGTGCTACACCTCGGTCTCCAGGGCCCTGTCCAGGGGGAGGAAGGCCCTGGCTTGGAGGGTGTCCAGGCAAGCCCCTATGAACTCCAGGTCCTGTGTTTGAGTGACGTGGGATTTGGGGTGGTTTAAGGGGATAAGAGGGGACAAGGCCATAGCAGAGAGACTGAATGAATTTTTTGCTTTGGTCTTTATTGAGGAAGATGTAGGAATGTTACCCATGACTGAAATGGTATTTAAAGGAAATGCTGCAGAAGAATTGAAAGAAATATCGATACACAGGGAAAATGTATTACAACTATTTGATAAACTGAAGAGTAGCAAATCACCTGGACCGGATGGTATACATCCGAGGGTCTTGAAAGAATTGAAATATGAGATTGTAGACCTACTATTAGTAATCTGTGAACTTTCATTAAAATCATCTGTAATACCTGAAAACTGGAGGATGGCCAGTGTAAGCCAATATTTAAAAAGGGTTACGGGGTGATCCAGGAAACTACAGACCAGTGAGCCAGACATCAGTAATGGGAAAAATGGTAGAAACCATCATAAAGAACAAAAATTACTGAACATGTAGATCATCATGGCTTAATAGGAGCCAGCCAACATGGTTTTAGCCAAGGAAAGTCTTGTCTTACTAATCTGTTGTTTTTTGAAGGTGTGAATAAACAGGTAGTCAAAGGTGAGTTGGTTGACATAGTGTATCTGGACTTTCAGAAAGCCTTTGAAAGGTCCCTCATGAGAGACTTTTGACAAAATTAAAAAGTCATGGGATAGGAGGCAGTGTACTGTTGTGGATCAGTCTTGAAGGACTAGAAAAGGGGACTGTTACTTCTGGAGAGAGATCTGCAATTGTGAGTATATACTTCTGGGAATTTTCTGAAAGGAATTCTTTCTATTAAAGCTATTCAATCTGTGAACCCACTACTTTTTGTTAAATCAGTCAGGGCCTAGTAGCAGCAGTTTAAGTTTAAATTTAAAACACAGAAGAGAGCTTTCTGGTTAAATTTGGAACCCAGCAGAGAGCTTGTAGTTTAAATTGCATAATAAGTTAGAGCCTAGCAGCAGCAAAGAGCTATAATTTAAATCAAATAAGAATATAGATTAGCACAAAAGGCAAAACAGGGTCAGTACTCTTTGAGCAGCAAATAAAGTCTTCAAGAGACCTTTACAAAGAGGCCTTCTACCTAGGGGGCAAGAGACCTGTGAAACCTTTTCAATAGGTGTTAACACCAGGTGGCAGTTCAAAAGGCCATTTTGAAAGACTCCTTCTATCCAAGCAAGGACTGTTAATCATCCAGGAAGTTGGTCACAGCTTACCTCAGCAGCACAGGCATAAATAGCTCAACCAGAGCTCTGTGATCCTCAATCTTGAAGGACTAGAAAAGGGGATTGTTACTTCTGGAGAGAGATCTGCAATTGTGAGTATATACTTCTGGGAATTTTCTGAAAGGAATTCTTTCTATTAAAGCTATTTAATCTGTGAACCCACTATTTTTTGTTAAATCAGTCAGGGCCTAGTAGCAGCAGTTTAAGTTTAAATTTAAAACACAGAAGAGAACTTTCTGGTTACATTTCATACCCAGCAGAGAGCTTGTAGTTTAAATTTCATAATAAGTTAGAGCCTAGCAGCAGCAAAGAGCTATAATTTAAATCAAATAAGAATATAGCTTACCTCAGCAGCACAGGACAGGGTACTGTGTAGCAGTCCTCTTTTAATAACCAGGAACTGATTAAAAGATAGAAAGCAGAGGGTTGGGCTAAATGGCCAATTTTCCCAATGGAGAAAGGTGAATGGACCATGCTGGTCTTTATCTGCCGTCATTTACTATGTTACTATGTTACCCCAGGGATCTGTGCTGGGTCCACTGCTTTTTGACATATTCATAAATGACCTGGAAAGTGGAATAATGAGTGAGGTTATCAAATTTGCAGATGACACAAAACTATTTAAAGCTGTTAAAACCCAAGAGGACTGTGGAAAATTGCAAGAGGATCTTGATAAATTGGAAGACTGGGCATCAAAATGGCAGATGAAATTTAATGTGGACAAGTGCAAAGTTATGCACCTAGGGAAGAACAACCCAAACTATGATTACACAATGCAAGGTTCCACATTAGGAACCACCACACGGGAAAAAGATTTAGGCGTCATTGTGGATAACATGTTAAAACCCTCGGCCCAGTGTGCAGCGGCGGCCAAGAGAGCAAATAGAAAACTAAGTATCATAAGGAAAGGAATGGAGAATAAAACCAAGGATGTTATAATACCTCTGTATCATTCCATGGTGCGACTGCACCTTCAATATTGTGTGCAATTCTGGTCGCAGTATCTTAAAAAGGATATAGCGTTATTAGAAAAGGTACAGAGAAGAGCTACCAAAATGGTAAAGGGGATGGAAGGATACCCCTATGAAGAGAGGCTTAAAAGGTTAGGGCTCTTCAACTTGGAAAAGAGACGGCTGAGGGGAGATATGATAGAGGTCTATAAATTAATGAATGGAGTGGAACGGGTAAACGTAGATCAATTGTTTACACCATCAAAATATAGAAAGACTAGGGGACATGTAATGAAGCTATAGGATAACCTATTTAAGACTAATAAGAGAAAATATTTTTTCACTCAACATGTAATCAAACTCTGGAATTTGCTACCAGAAGATGTAGTAAAAGCTGTTAGTGTAGCCGGGTTTAAAAAAGGTTTGGACAAGTTCCTGGAGGAAAGGTCCATAAAGCATTATTAAAGGGGACCCAGAATATCCAATGCTTGACCCAATACAAGCATCGTGGAACCTGTGTTTTTTGGGGAAACTGCTAGGTGCTTGTGACCTAGATTGGCTACTGTTGGAAACAGGATACTGGGCTTGATGGACCTTGGTCTGACCCAGTATGGCATATCTTATGTTTTTATGACAAACCACAGATGTTGTAGGACATTGATGGTGCGGGCCGTGGCCTGTTGCACCTCTGAGGCAGAGTCTCCCTTTACTAGCCAGTCATCCAGGTATGGGAAGATGAAGGCTCCTTGGATATGGGGGTAGGCAGCCACCACTGCCAGGCATTTGGTGAAGACTCTTGGTGCGGAGGCTAGGTCGCAGGGTAGTACCCTGTACTGGTAGTGGTCGTTCCCAATAGTGAACCTTAGGTACTGCCTGTGACTGGAATGAATACGTATGTGGGTATAAGTATCCTTTAGGTCCAAGGAGCATAGCCAATCTCCCTGCTGGAGGTAGGGCAGCAATATTCCAAGGGTGAACATTCTGAACTTCTCCCGCACCAGGGATTTGTTTAGGTTTCTCAAGTCCAGGATGGGCCTTAGGCCTTCTGTTCTCTTTGGAACCAAAAAGTACCTTGAGTAGAACCCCTTTCCTTTTAAATGGTGTGATACGGGCACCACAGCCCTGTAAGTTCCTGCAGTAGCAAGGCCTGGTGCAGGGGAGTTTGATGGGGCTCTCCTGAAAAGAAAGCGGGAGGTATCTAGTCCAGGTGAAGGAGGTAACCTTCCCTGACCACCTGAAGTGCCCAGGAGTCTGTGGTGATGGCAGCCCACCAGTGGGCAAAATGAATCAGGTGCCCCCGCCATCGGTAGCTGGTCCCCCATAGGAGGAGAGGCTATGCTCTGGGAATCAAAACCCCGACCCAGTCTGGGCTGGAGCTGGTGTCTGGGGCTTGGGCCCCTTAGGCTTACGTGAGTCCTGTCCTACTCCCTTGCCCTGATGACCCTGCTGAGAGATCTGGGGGGCCTGATAAGGGGGATAACCTCGGTAAGGCTAGCCTTTCTGGTAGAAGGGAGGCCTTTTCCCCAATGGTTTCTTTTTGGGAAGAGTGGAGGTCTTCCTCGAGAGCTGAGTCCTGGTGACATACTTGGTCTCGATCTCCACCTCCATGTCTTCCATCGTCTTGCCAAAGAGGTGTTCACTGAGGTAAGGGACGTCGAGGAGTTTTTCCTAGATCCATTGCTCGAGGTCCGATGCTTGCGGCAGCCAGCCTCGCGTTATACTCGAAGCCATGGTAGGCCACTCGAGACAAATACTTCAAGCACTCCCCGACAGACTTCGTGAGGGTCTGGAAGCATTGGAGGTGGTCCCTGCTGAGACCAGCTGAGAAAACACCGAGTTCCTTAGTTAGGTCTCAGAGGTACATGCCGATATACAGTTGATATGCTTGTATCAGGCACACTAACATTGAACCCTGGTAACATTTACGCCCGAGGGCGTCGAGAATATGAGACTCCCTGCCCGGTGGAACCGAAGAGTGAGTCTTTGGGCTTTTCTGTCGACACACAGCCGACTCAACCACCATGGAGGTATGAGGGAGTTGCTTTGCCATGTCACGGATAAACTTAAAGAACGAGGTGTCCTCGGACGGGAACTGGTGCCTCGATGCTGGTGGGGACGGATCCGAGTGGAGGTCATGGTGTGCTCATGTCTCCGGGGAAGCCTCGTCTTTGGACTCCCAGTCCAAATAGTCCATTGAGGACTCGAGGCCCAACTGCTCTAAGGGCGTCATTGGATCCAACCTTCGATGAACCGAGGCAGGGGCTTGGCCGGAGCCAGAGGCACTTGCTGTGAAGGATCTCGCTCCCGAGGACTGGGAGCGGGATTGAGACCCTTGCCGAGGATTGGCTCAAGGCATGGGGATCTCGATGATCTCTTCGGTGGCCTGGAGAGTCCTCTACATTGAGGTTCCTGCGGTCTCAGCACATGCGCCGACAGGGCCAGGCATCGACACTTGCTGCGAAGCAAGGAATGCAGAAACGCTGTGTTTCAATGCCATCATCACAACTTCCCACTCAGGGTTGGCAGCCTTCGACACCGAGGCTGGGGTGACCGGTTCAGGTGTTGGGGAGGAGAGAGAGTCCTCGATGGGATGGGCCTTGAGGTCCGAGATCCACCGCCGGCGGCCTTGGCATCTGTCCTGGGAACCTTGGCCCGCTGCTCCTGCTCAGACTCCTCAGAAACCCTCCAGGGGCTGTGGGACCTCACACGTGATTTGCCGTGCGTGTTCCCTTCCCAGGAAGAGGTCCTCGAAGATCTCTTCTTTTTCATACACTCTCACTCCAGAAAACCCTTAATAGAGTGTCCGCATACCCACTCGGACACCACGGGGGCTGGCTTTACATGACTCCGAAGATCCTTGTGGGGCCTTAGAGCGCGCAGCTACCGGGGCTGAGTCTGACCTGTGGAAGATGTCATCCTGCTTCTGCCGGTGACTCTGGATGGCCTTAGCAGACATCCTTTTGCACAGGGAGCACACCTCTGGGTCATGGTTGGCACCTAGAGACTTGAGGCAACAGTCATGTGTGTCAGTACGGGCCATGTTCTTGGGGCACCGATCACACTTTTTAAACCCGGTGGCCACTGGGGTAAAAAGGGCCCCAGCGAGATCGAAGATCTTTGACGCGGCCAGTGGTTAGAAAAGACACGAAACCACGCTGAATGAAATAACCTAACTAAACAGGTTCCGAGTCCTGAAGCCGAGGCGACGGGGCTTGAAGGCGGGAAAGGGACCGGTACTAACCAGATGGTGCACAGAAGTGCACAAGGAAATCAACTTTTTTCCAGGGAAGAAAGATGAATGTCTGTAGGGCTCCACAGAAAAAGGGAGACTGAGTAAGATGGCATCCTTGGGTGGGAAGGGGACCACACATGCGTGGTAGGATCTCCTAAAGGCTTTCTTTGAAAGCTGGGGAGATGGTTCTGTGAGGGCTCCATCGGCGTCAACATCACCCATATGTGAAGACTGACTTCCTGCTTATTCATGGAGAAATCATCATATAGAAACATAGAAACATGACAGAAAAAGATCACATGGCCTATCTAGTCTGTCCTTCCATATCAACCACTACAACAGTCCCCTTTTTTCCTTTAGAGAGCCTCTGTGTTTGTCCCATGCTTCTTTGAATTCAGATACTGTCCTCATCTCTACCTCCTCCACTGGGAGACTATTCCATGGATCCACCACTCTTTCCGCAAAGCAATATTTCCGTATATCACTCATGAATCTATCCCTTCACCCTCATTCCATGTCCCTTCGTAGCAGAGCTTGCTTTCAATCGAAAAATGCTCTCCTCCTGTGCATTTATGCCACGGAGGTATTTAAACGTCTCAATCATATCACCTCTATCCCGCCTTTCCTCTAAGGTGTACATATTAAGATACCCAAGTCTGTCCCCATATGCTTTATAATGAAGACCAATAACCATTTTAGTAGCCACCCTCTGTACTGACTCCAGCCTGTTTATATCCTTTTGAAGGTGCAGTCTCCAGAATTGCACACAATATACATGCAAAAATGTCTTTATAAAATTATTTCTTAGGGATAATTTTATAAAAAGGCACTGATGCAGAAACGGCACAGAGGCACACATGTTGCATATAAAAGCAACATATGAGCCTATGTGCTTTTACAAAATAATTTACCTGAAGGTTTACGCAAAAAGTTATATCTGCTCTGAGGTAGGAGTAATTGTGCATGTATGTAGCAGTAAGAATCAGCACATATGTGCTGCCTCTTTGCCTTGGAAAGAGCAACTTCACTACAAGCCTTTGGTCTTTGCTTGGGTCAGACATATTACTGCTTGCTTTTGAGTTTTGAGCCTGTCTATGTGTGTGTGTATATTTAGATATATATATTTATATCTTTGTTAGTGTGTTATCATCTTATCTGTACTTTTTTTGTAATATTGTTCAGCTCCCTGCTATCTTCTGCTGGCTGTTTCTTGCTCCTCCTCTGCCTTCAGTATCCCTCCCTCCCATCTCTTAGCCTACTCACCCCCTGGCTAACAAATAGCTGTTCCATGCTCATTACCACTATTATTCACAGATGCACCCTAATCCTCTGGGATCTCTCTCCTGCCTGTCCCTCATATATTTCCTCTGACTTCTACTCCCTTCTCTTTCCAATGGATCCGCATCACTTTCTCTTCCTATTGTTGACACTCCCTAATCTTTTCCTCTCATACCTACAACTTCAAGCCACCCTCCTTGTCATCCCCTCTTTACCATCCTCACCTCTTCTGCCATCTTGTTATCTACCCTATCATCCGCTCTTGAGCTTCAACTTCCTCTCATTCAGCCATCTCCTTTTTCTCTGAGAACATCTCACCCTCGTTATCGCCATGCTGCCTCCTCTCTGCCCCACATTCCGCTCCTTCTCCTATCTGGGGATATCATCTCAACCCTCACTCCCCTGGACTGTTTTTCACACTCCCAAGGCAAATCTACACATAACTCCTCAAATCTTATTCATATCCCTCTCCCTTTCCCCTCCTCTCTCCCTTTCTCTTGCACCTTGTGGAATGCACAATCCATCTCAAATAAGCTTGCTTTTAATCATAACCTTTTTATCTTTAGTACTCTCCGTCTTCTTTCTCTAACTGAGACCTGGCTTCTCCCTGAAAACTCAGCTTCAGTCGCTGCCCTCTGTCACAGTGGCTACCACTTCTCCCATACGCCTTATCCCATTGGCTATGGTGGTGGTGTTGTGTTTCTACTCTCTCATTCCTGCCAATTTCAACCCCTCCTTCTGCCCTAGTCTCACTCCTTTCCCTCCTCCTTTGAAATCCACTCCATCTGCCTTTCTACTCCACTATCCCTCCGGATAGCTGTCATTTATCAACCCTCCTGACAAGTCTATCTTTACCTTTCTCACTGACTTTGACTTGTGGCTTTCCTTCTTTTTGGCTTCATCTCCCCCCCTGCATTACTCTCGGGGATTTTAACATTCATGTTGATAACCCCTCTGACCCTTATGCTTTAATGCTCCTTTCCCTTACCTTACCTTCTTTTAAAACCTCCAGCATTGCTCTACTGCTCCTACTCAACCAGCATGTCTATTACCTTGACCTTGTCTTCTTCTCAATTTCTTTACCTCGGCTCTTTCATTATCTGATCATCACCTGCTGAACTTCACTTTTCATGATCCCCCACCTCCGTCCCACCCAATGTCCTCCAACCTCTTTAGGAATCTTCATGTTATCGACCCATCAGCTCTCTCCACTATTGTCTCATCATCTCTTTCCTCCACTATGTCATCTGAGTCGGTTGATAAGGCAGCATATTTTCCTATAACATTGCACTCTCCTCTGCTCTGGATACTCTTGCTCCTTCCATGTCATATCCCGTGAAGTGTATTGTACCTCAGCCCTGGCTATCCTGGACAACCTGCTACCTACGCTGCTGTGCTCGCTCAGCTGAGCGCGTTTGGCTCAAATCTCGCAGCCTTGCAGATTTTCTACACTTCAAATTCATGTTAGCCTCTTTCCAATGAGCCATAATACTTGCCAATCAAGACTATTATGTCCACCTAACTCTCTTGCCTCTGACCCTCGCCATGTCTTTAGAACTCTCAACTCCCTCCCGCAGGGTGCCTCCGTCCCAGACCCCTCCTTACTTTTCTGCCCAGACTTTGGCTATGTCCACGACAAAGTTCATAAGATTACACTCGAATTCTCCATAAGGTCATCTCTATCCCCTCTTCCCCGTCTTCATTCCCAACTCCTCCTCTCAACCCCTGCCACCCCTTTCTTCCTTTCTAAGATCTCTGAGGAGAAAACTACATTTCTTTTATCCTCCAAACTCACTACCTGCTATTCTGACCCTATTCCCATCCATCTCCTAAGCTTCATTTCCTAAAGCGTAGTTACTCACCTGTAACAGGTGTTCTCCAGGAGCAGCAGGAATCAGTCCTCACTTATGGGTGACGTCGGCGCCGACGGAGCCCTCGCGGAGCAATTTTCCCCAGCTTTCAAAGAAAGCCTTTGGGAATTGCAGCGCGCATGCGCGGTCCTCTTCCCGCCCAAGGGTGCCATCTTAGCCAGTCAGATGACATAGCTAAAAAAGACAGCATAAAAATGTGCAAAAAAACTAAAGCAGACGATTGCAACTCCAAGGGGAGGAGGGAGGGTAGTGAGGACTGATTCCTGCTGCTCCTGGAGAACACCTGTTACAGGTGAGTAACTACGCTTTCTCCAGGACCAAGCAGGAAGTCAGTCCTCACTTATGGGACTCCCAAGCTCAAGGCTACCGGAGACCCTAAGCACAAAAATGAGCTCCCTCTAGCTCAGCAGCACAGAAGGAAGGAATCTTCGCTGAATTATTACCCACCGGTAGCCCACATCCGGGATGGAGGGTAGGAGTTGCTCAGACCTCAAAGAGATTACGGAGGACTGCCTGTCCGAAAGCACTGTCCCTGCGGGACTCCCTCTCGAGACAGTAATGGACCGCAAAAGTCTGGCTCGAAGACCAAGTAGCGGCCCGGCAGATGTCTGCCAGCGGAACAGAGCGGAGGTAAGCCACTGACGTAGCCTTTGCCCGAACGCAATGAGCCGTGACTCGACTTTCTAAGGAGAGTCCGGTTGCCCCATAAGCCCAAGAGATACAGTCCGCAACCCAGATGGACAGAGTACGCTTGGAGACCGGGAGCCCCAATTTATTGGGGTCAAAAGACACAAAAAGCTGAGCAGCTTTACGGTGCTCCCGCGTACGGTCAAGGTAGAAGTTCAATGCCCTTCTACAGTCCAGGGTATGGAGGACCGTTTCAGCTCGGCTGGAGTGTGGTCTGGGAAAGAAGGTTGGAAGTACGACCTCCTGATTGATGTGAAAAGGGGAGACCACTTTTGGAAGAAATTTTGGGTGAGTCCGTAGGACTACCCTATTTTTGTAGAACCGAGTGTAAGGGGGATCAGACACGAGGGCCTGCAATTCACTTACGCGTCTAGCGGAAGTGAGGGCTATCAAGAACAGTGTTTTCCAAGACAGAAAACGGAGAGAACAGGTAGCCATAGGTTCAAAAGGCGGACAGGTGATCCGCTGCAAAACCACATTCAGGTCCCAGTCAGGCGCTGGCGGGCGCAGAGGTGGTTTAAGTAGAAGGAGACCTCGGAGGAACCTCGCTACGAGAGGGTCGCTGGAGAGAGGTCTACCGTCCACTGGCACATGATGGGCCGAAAGAGCACTGAGGTGAACTTTGACGGAGTTGGACTTAAGTCCCAGATTAGAGAGGTGTAGCAAGTACTGCAAGATCACCGACACCGGGCAGGAGAAGGGATCCTAAGACTGTTGGGTACACCAGACGGCGAAGCGACGCCATTTAAGGGCGTAGCATTTGCGGGTAGAAGGCCGTCGCGAAGCCAAGACGACCTCCTCCACCTCTGCCGGCAGGAGAAGGGGAGCAAGGACTACCCTCTCAGCAGCCAGGCCATGAGGTTGAGAGACCTGAGGTTGGGGTGTAGTAGAGACCCCTGATCCTGAGTGAGGAGATCCGGTTGTACCCCCAGAGGGAATGGATCCTCCACCGCTAATTGCAGCAGGAGCGGAAACCACGGCTGTCTGGGCCAACGAGGGGCCACCAGGATCATGAAGGCTTTGTCTCGGAGAACCTTGAAAAGAGTCCGAGAGACTAGCGGGATGGGAGGGAAAGCGTACAGAAGGCTCCCCGACCATGAAATTAGAAACGCGTCCGCCGCAACCCGAAGGGGGTGTGGCTGACGAGAGCAGAAGCGAGGAAGCTGCCGGTTGTGAGGACTGGCAAAGAGATCCACCGTGGGGAGGCCCCACTTTAGGAAGAGCTTCTGAACTACCAAGGGATCCAGCCGCCACTCGTGCGGCTGGAGGATCCTGCTGAGTTTGTCCGCCAGGCAATTCTCTTGGCCCGGGAGATAAACTGCCTTGAGGAGAATGCCGTGACTGACGGCCCAAGAGCAGAACTTCTGTGCCTCCCGGCAGAGGAGGAAGGAGCCCGTGCCCCCCTGCTTGTTCACGTAGAACATGGCAATTGATTGTCCGTCTGGACAAGGACGGACTGGTGGGAAGTCAGGTGGGAGAAGGCCTTGAGAGCCAGGCGGATCGCCCTGAGCTCCAGGAAGTTGATCTGCAGAGCAGACTCCCACGTGGTCCAGAGGCCCTGAGTACGTGCCCTTGGCAATGTGCTCCCCAGCCCAGGAGGGATGCATCCGTGGTCAGCACCTGGGTCGGCTGGGGTGACTGGAAAGGCATTCCGAATATCAGGTTCGGCTGCTGAAGCCACCACCGGAGAGACGAGATCAGCGGCTCGGAGACGCGCACTAGGTCTGCTAGGCCGCCTGTGGCCTGTCGCCACTGCTGGCGGAGACACCATTGAGCAGGCCGCATATTCAGGCGGGCATTGGGGGTCACATGGACGGTGGAAGCCATATGGCCGAGTAGTCTCAGAAAATGCGCCTGGCGGAGACCAGGGGCTGGCTGCAAAAACGGTCGGCTAGGTCCATGAGCCGTTGAGCCCTGTCGAGCGGTAGGTACGCCCGTGCCTGAGGAGTGTGCAGCCTTGCGCCGATGAACTCGAGATCCTGTGAGGGGAGCAAAGTGGACTTTGCGAAATTTATAACAAAGCCCAAGTATTGCAGAAGAGTCACCGTGCGGTGTGTGGCGCTGGTGACCTCCGGAGCGGACGCCGCTCTGATGAGCCAGTCGTCCAGGTACGGAAAGACATAGAGGCCGTGAAGCCTGAGATGGGCCGCCACCACCGCGAGACATTTTGTGAAGACCCGCGGTGCTGAGGACAGGCCAAAGGGCAGTACTCTGTACTGGTAATGATTTCCTGCCACCACAAACCTTAGGTACTGGCGGTGGCTTGGGTGGATGAGGATGTGCGTGTAGGCATCCTTTAGATCCAAGGAGCATAGCCAATCTCCCTGCTGGAGGTAGGGCAGAAGGATTCCAAGGGTAAGCATCTTGAACTTCTCCCGCACGAGGAACTTGTTGAGGTTGCGCAAGTCCAGGATGGGTCTGAGGCCTCCTGTTCTCTTTGGTATTAGAAAATACCGTGAATAAAACCCTTGACCTCTCAGGTGGTGTGGCACCGGTTCCACCGCCTGATCCTGCAGAAGACCTGCCAACTCCTGAAGGAGTAATTCCCTGTGCAGAGGGGGTCGTGGAGGTTCTCCCGGAAAATAGGAGGGAGGGACCTGGTGGAAGTGGAGAAGATAGCCTTCTCGCACGACTTGAAGCACCCAGGCATCTGCGGTGATGCTGGACCACCTGTGGGCGAAGTGAACCAGCCGGCCTCCGGTGCTGGGAGGAACCAGCGGGGGGGGAGAGGCTATGCTTAGTGAGTCAAAAACCACCACCCTGCGGAGCAGGGGCTGGTGGCGCAGGCATGGGGGCTTGCTGCCTACGGGACCCGTTACCCCGTCCCTTGGCCTGCTGGCCCTGTTGGGGAGCTGCAGGGGCCTGATAATGGGGGTATTGTTTGTAGGCAGTCGCCTTCCTCGGGTAAAAGGACTTTTTCCCCGAGCCCTTCTTTTTCTGGGAAGGGGCAGAGGTCTTCCTAGAAAGCCTGGTCCTGGTGAGAGTCTCAGTCTCAATTTGTGCAGCCTTTTCAGCCATGGGCTTGCCAAAGAGGTTCTCGCCTCGGCAGGGGACATCGACCAACTTGTCCTGCACCCAGGGCTCAAGGTCTGACGACTGAAGCCAAGCCTGTCGGTGGGCACCGATGCCGGCTGCGGCCACTCGAGCCGATGCTTCAAAGCCATCATAGGCTGCTCGGGACATGAACTTTGAGCATTCCCGAATGCCAGTGGACAAGGCCAGGAACCTCCGCAAGGGTTCCTCGGACAAACCAGCGGAGAATCCGGCTAGTTCCTTAGCCAGATCTCGGAGATACATGCCCATGTATAGCTGGTAGGTCTGGACACGACATGCGAGCATAGAGCCCTGGAAACACTTCTTACCAAGGCCATCCAGGTTACGGGCCTCCCTGCCAGGAGGCACCGAGGAGTGCATCTTCTGGCTCTTAAGACGATGCATGGCCGATTCCACTACCATGGAATGGTGTGGTAGCTGTGCCTTTTGAAAGCCAGGGCTCTTGCGGACTCGATAGATAGAATCGACCCGCTTGCTCAGGACCGGCGAGGAGGCCGGACTCTCCCACATGCGAAAGAGTAGTCGTTCCAGCATAGGAGGAACCGGTACAGTAAAGTGTTCCCTTGCGGGAGAGTCATACTGGAGGGCGTCGAGCTCTTCGGCTCGAGGCTCCTCCTCGGGGTCCGCAGGGAAGGCCAAAGCCTTGGCCATATCCCTGACGAAGTCCGAGAACCGGGCATCCTCCGGGGGGGGACTGCTTCCGAGGCTCGGACTCCGGTGAGTCCGAGGGGACACACCGAGTCCGGAAAGAATTAGGCGACTCTTCCTCTTCAGACTCCCAGACCGACTCCGACGAGGACTCGGTGGGGTCGGCCCGGGCAGGGCGCGGCGCCTGCTGCCCCGACGCCGAGGGAGTCGGCGTCGGCGACCTCGGTCCCGAACGGGAGGCCGAGGGTGACCTCGACCGAGGATCGACTCGAGTTCGCATCGACTCGAGGATCGGCTCGGTCTCCGGGGTCGACTTGGACGTCGACGTCCCGGCGGTCGGGGCAGCGGCGCCAGCGAGGCCAGCGAGCAGTGCCCGCTGCTGGTCCATGAAGGCAGACAGTCTGCTCTCCAAGGCCATCAACCTGAGTCCGAGCTCAGGTGACCCAGCAGCCCCCGACTCGGGCCCCGACGTCGTCGGGCCCGACGTCGGCTGTCGCGGAGGCGAGTCCAGAAGGACCACAGGACTTACCCGAGCAGGCATCTCCGACTCCAGGCGTCGAACCGAAGGAAAAAGAATAAAATAATGAAGAATATATCGACTTTTTCGCGGGGACAAGACGGGGACGTCTGTAGGGCTCCGCGGAAAAAAGAAGACTGGCTAAGATGGCACCCTTGGGCGGGAAGAGGACCGCGCATGCGCGCTGCAATTCCCAAAGGCTTTCTTTGAAAGCTGGGGAAAATTGCTCCGCGAGGGCTCCGTCGGCGCCGACGTCACCCATAAGTGAGGACTGACTTCCTGCTTGGTCCTGGAGAAACTGTCTTCCCTTCCATTTGTCATATCTTCAACCTATCGCTTTCCACTGCAACTATTCCTGCAGCCTTCAAACATGCAGTGGTTATACCTCTAATCAAGAAACCCTCACTAGATCCTACCTGTCCTTCTAATTACTGACCCATCTCCCTCCTTCCCTTTATTTCTGAACTACTTGAATGTGCGATTCACTGCTGTTGCCTTGACTTTCTCTCCTCTCAGTCCCTTATGGATCCACTGGAATCTGTTTTTCATGCTCTACATTCTACTGAGATGCTCTTGCCAAAGTCTCCAATGATTTGTTCCTCGCCAAATCCAAGGGCCTTTACTCAATCCTCATCCTTCTTGACCTTTCTGCTGCTTTTTGACACTGTTGATCACCACCTTCTCCTCACTTGGTTTTAAGGGCTCTATTCTATCCTGGTTCTCTTCTTATCTCCCCTACCACATTTTTAGTGTTTGTTCTGGTGGATCCTTTTCTACAGCTATCCTGCTTTCAGTTGGTGTACCCCAAGGGTCTGTCTTGGGATCACTCCTTTTCTCTCTTTATACCCAGTCCCTTGGTGCCTCAACTCCTCCCATGGTTTTCAGTACAACTTTATGCTGATGACTCTCATATCACCTTCTTTACACCTAAAATCTCTCTAGGAATCTAGGCCCGTATCTCTGCCTGCCTATTTGACATTGCTGCCTGGATGTCTCATCGCCGTTTGCAAACTGAACATGGCCAAACTCAAGCTTATCATCTTTCCCTCTAAACCCACCTCCCCCTTTCCTCCTTTATCAATTTCTGTGGATAACACTGCTCCTTATGCCTGTAACAAACTATCTATGTTGGTTTGTCAAGCTCCATCTCTGGCCCTTTTCAAATCCAGGCTAAAAACTCACCTCTTCAAGGATGCTTTTAGATACTGATCTGTGTAGTCTTTGGCTTTCCTACAAGTGTTTCCTTACCATTTCCTAAACATATCCTAGTCCCCAGCTATTGTGTTGCCTATCTTGATTAGATTGTAAGCTCTGATGAGCCGGGGCTGTTTCTTACACATCTCTGTACAGCGCTGTGTATGCCTTGTAGCGCTATACAAATGATCAGTAGTAGTAGTAGATTTTAAAGAATACAGGCTTCAAAGGAGGAGTAGCCTAATGATTAGAGCAATGAGCTAGAACCAGTGAAACTAGGGTTCTAATCACACTGCTGCTCCTTGTGATCTTGGGTCAGTCATTTAACCTTCCATTGCCTCAGGTACAAACAGAATATAAGCCCTCTGGGGAAAGAAAAATACCTACTGTACCTGAATGTAACTTGCCTTGAACCCCCGAGAAAAGGTGAAAGCTACATCCAATTCCCTTTCCCTTTTCCCCAGTACCAATCCTGCTCCTGCTATGCCCATTATCCCATGAATGCCTATATGCACATCGCATAAAATTCGACACTATGAGGCCTATTCACAGATGGATGTCCAGCCCCTTGTGCAGCCGGGCAGAATCAAGGCGTACATCGGTAGATCTGATTCCGATCCCGCGGGGGGGTCTACTCCCCATGGGATCAGAATCAGGTCTACCGGCCTGGACATGCAGGCCGGCCGCGATTCTGCTCGGCTGCATAGCCGGCTAACTCAGCCTGGCTCCGTAAAGGCGCAACAATGCCATGGCATCTCGTTGCCATGGAACCATGGCTCCATTATGGATCCGCAAATGCCACCTGCCACCAAGATCATCCATTCCCTGCAGCCAGACCCCAGATCCGGCCTCCCATGGTCAGTATCCAGCTGTGGGGAACCTCCTGCACGCCTCCTACTTTGTTTCCGCTTGCTGCCACTGCTGCTACCCCACGTCCAGGGGGACTTATTCCACCTCCAAGGTGGAATAAGTCCCCCGTCTAATCAGCATACCCCGGACGTACAGGGCCAACCTCAGAATCGGCCTTGTACGTCCAGGATGATGGCCTGCCCATGCATCATCTTCGTTCCGCCTTCCCGCCTGCCCCCGTCTAAGGCAATACGTACAACTCTGTTGTTCATACAGGAAACCTTGCATGGGGACGGCAAGGGGAACAAATAGTGGGGATGTACGTCCAAGCAGGGCATACATCCTCGCTATTCGGGCTTGGAATAGACCCCTATGTTTTCAGAGTGCCTATATTTATGAATTTATAATCTCAGCCAATTTTATACACATAAAACACTGTTCTACATGCTCAAATTGCTTATAAAATTACTCTTAAAGGAAGAAGTAAAGCGTAGTTACTCACCTGTAAAAGGTGATCTCCGGGAACAGCAGGAATTTAGTCTTCACACATGGGTATCGTCGGTACCAATGGAGCCCGCGCGGGAATACTCTCCAGCGTCCAATAGGAAAGCCTTTGGGAGCATTCCACTGCGCCTGCATCGCTGCCTTCCTGCCTTTCCAACTCTCCCTCTTCAGTTGAGTTTATAGCTGAGACAAAGGAGAGAAGGAGAGATAGCGAGAGAGAGACAACTCCCAGGGGAGTTGGGTGGGTTGTGAAGACTAAACTCCTGCTGTTCCCGGAGATCACCTGTTACAGGTGAGTAACTACGCTATCTCCAGGAACAAGCAGGAATGTAGTCTTTACACATGGGGACTCCCCAGCTAAGAGATGCCAGGGAGATGACCCCAGAAACTGCAAAAACCCAGGTTGAGATGGGTCATGCTTCCTCCCATGGATCTCTGGCATCAAAACCCGGGACGGCGGGTAGGAGTTGTCCTAAGAGTGAAAGAGATGCTGGAGAAGAGCTTGACCAAATAAGGCATTCCGATGGGAGTCCTTGTCTAAGCAGTAGTGGGCTGCAAAGATATGCACCGAAGCCCAAGTGGCTGCTCTGCAAATGTCGTCAATGGACACTGAGTGAAGGTTGGCCATGGAGGCTGCCACTGCTCTCACATTGTCAGCTGTGACATGACCTTTGAGAGAAAGTCCCTTACTCTCATATGCAAAGGATATGCAATTTGCAATCCATTTAGACAAAGCTGTCTTGGAAAATGGAAGTCCAAGATGACGGGTCAAAAGCAACAAAAAGCTGGGAAGATTTTCTATGTTGCTTAGTTCTCTGAAGGTAAAAGGCTAAGGCTCTTTTACAATGTAGGGTGTGTAAATTCCTTTCTGCATTTGAGGCGTGAGGCCTAGGAAAAAATACAGGAAGGTAAACCGATTGGTTTAAATGAAAAGGCGAAACAACCTTTGGCATAAAGTGAGGATGAGTCCTAAGAACTACTTTATCATGATGGAACCTTGTATAAGGAGGATCAGACACTAAAGCTTGTAGCTCACTGATGCGTCTTGCAGAAGTGAGGGCAATCAGGAAGATTACTTTCCAAGAAAGAAATTTCAGGGATGTAGTGGCTAAGGGTTTGAAGGGCGGTTTCATGAGCCACCAAAGGACGAGATTTAAAACCCATGACACTGGCGGTGGCTTAATGGGAGGTTCTGTTAAGAGTAGACCTCTCATAAATCTTGCTACAAGTGGTTGAGAGGAAACCGGTTGTCCATCTAAGGGCTTGTGGAAAGCTGCAATGGCACTAAGATGGACGCTTACTGAATTGGTCTTAAGACCAGAGGATGACTAGTGGAGGAGATATTCCAGCAAAGCCTCCACTGGTACTGAAAAAGGATTGAGTTCCTTTTTTGAACACCAAATAGAGAACCTTTTCCACTTAAAGGCGTAGGCTTGCCTTGTGGAAGGTTTTCTTGAAGCCAGAAGGATATCCTTTACCTGTTGAGAAAGGTTGATATCCTGGAAAGAGTAGTTACTCACCTGTAACAGGTGTTCTCCAGGAGCAGCAGGAATCAGTCCTCACATATGGGTGACATCGACGCCGATGGAGCCCTTGCGGAGCATTTCCCCAGCTTTCCATGAAAGCCTTTGGTAATGCAGGCATGCATGCACGGTTCCCTTCCCGCCTAAAGGTGCCATCTTGCCTCAGTCAAATGACATAGCTAAGAACAGTACACAAAAATACAAAAAATAAACTATGTACAACTGCAACTCCAAGGGGAGGAGGGAGTGTTGTGAGGACTGATTCCTGCTGCTCCTGGAGAACACCTGTTACAGGTGAGTAACTACTCTTTCTCCAGGACCAAGCAGGAAGTCAGTCCTCACATATGGGTGACTCCCCAGCTCTGGGCTACCAAGGAACCCAGGCTGAACAAGAGAACTCCCTCTAGTCCCAGCATCAAAGAAAGGCTTTTCACTGACAGAACCTCCACTGGTAGCCCAACGGAGGGCAGGAGTTGCCTAAACCTCAAAGAGATTCCGGAGTACTGCCTGGCCAAAAGCACTGTCCCTATGGGACTCCCTCTCCAGACAGTAATGGGTCGCAAAAGTCTGGCTTGAAGACCAAGTTGCAGCCCTGCAGATGTCTACCAAAGGTACAGAGCGGAGATGAGCCACTGAGGCAGCCATTGCCCTGACACGATGGGCCGTGACCCGACCCTGCAAAGGAAGGTCAGCCGCCCTGTAAGCCCAGGTGATACAGTCAGCCACCCAGGTGGACAAGGTACGCTTGGACACAGTCAACCCCAAATTATTAGGGTCAAAAGATATGAAGAGCTGAGTAACCCTTCTATGTCCCTACGTACGGTCAAGGTAGAAGGATAAGGCCCTTCTACAGTCCAGGGTATGCAGAACTGCTTCAGCCTGGCTTGCATGAGGCCTAGGGAAGAATGTTGGAAGAACCACCTCCTGGTTGAGGTAGAAAGAGGAGACTACCTTGGGGAGGAACTTGGGATGAGTCCTGAGGACTACCCTGTTCCTATAAAATCTTGTGTAAGGCCTGTCACTGACCAGGGCCTGAAGCTCACTCACTCGCCTAGCCGAGGTAAGGGCTACCAGGAAGAGTGTCTTCCAGGACAGGAAGCGTAGTGGACAAGTAGCCATCGGCTCAAAAGGTGGGCGAGTCAGTTGCTGCAAGACCACATTCAACTCCCACTCAGGGGCAGGAGGACAGATTGGAGGCTTGAGCAAGAGCAAGCCCCTGAGAAAACGGGACACCAGGGGGTGAACCGACAGAGTGTGTCCTTCCATCAGTGAGTGGTGAGCTGAGAGATGGACCCGAATAAAATTGGACTTGAGTCCCTGATTTGATAAGTTCAGTAGGTATTGACGCACTGCTGGTACAGTACAGGAGAAAGGATCCTCTGTACGTAACTGACACCACACGGAAAACCTTTTCCATTTAAGAGCATAGGTTTTCCTAGTGGACTGTTACCTAGAGGCTAGGACAACCTCCTCAACCTCCTGGAGCCAAAACTACCCTTGCAGCCTCCATGCCATCAAATTGAGAGCTTTGAGATTGGGGTGCAGAAGGGTACCCTGATCCTGAGAGAGAAGGTCGGGTTGCAACCCCAGAGGCAGAGGGGGATCCACTGCCAACTGAAGCAGAAGCGGAAACCAAGGCTGTCTGGGCCACCTGGGAGCCACCAGCAGGACTGAGGCCTTGTCCTGAAGAATCTTGAACAGAGTTCGGGCCACCAAGGGCGTGGGAGGAAACGCATACAGGAGGCCCTGAGACCAGGGAATCAGAAAAGCATCTGCTGCTATCCGCAGAGGATGCGGTTGCCTGGAGCAGAACTTTGGCAGCTGTTTGTTCAGAGGACTGGCAAACAGGTCTATGGATGGAAGTCCCCATTTCAGGAAAATCTTTTGAACTACCAAAGGATGGAGCTGCCACTCGTGAGGCTGCAGAATCCTGCTCAACCTGTCCGCCAGTTAGTTCTCCTGGCCAGGTAGATACACTGCCTTGAGCAGCATGTTGTGTCTGAGAGCAAACAAGCAAAGGTCCTGTGCCTCCTGACAAAGGAGTCTGGACCCAGTTCCGCCCTGCTTGTTCACATAAAACATGGCTACCTGGTTGTCTGTTTGAACTAGGACAGACTGATGAGCCAGGGTTTGAGAAAAAGTCTTGAGGGCTAACCGAATAGCCCTGAGTTCCAGGAGATTGATTTGCTGTGCGGCTTCCCAGGGAGACCACAGACCCTGGGTGCACTGGCCTAGACAATGAGCCCCCCAGCTTGTAGGGAGGCATCCATGGTCAACACCACTGTTAACCCAGGACTCTGAAAAGGTACCCCTTGTAGCAGATTGGGTGGGTGCAGCCACCAGCTGAGGGAGTTCAGAAATTGTCTGGACACCCTTATCCTGTCTCTGAGGCTGCCTGTGGCCTGTGACCACTGAGTCCGAAGGCACCACTGTGCAGGCCTCATATGGAGCCTGGCATTGGGTGTCACATGTACTGTTGAAGCCATGTGGCCGAGAAGCCTCAGGCAGAGTCTGGCGGAGACCAGTGATCTGCTGAGAAACTGGTGTGCTAAGTTGATCAGTCTTTGGGCTCTGTCTTCTGGCAAGAATGCCTTGGCAAGCAGAGAGTCCAACCTCGCCCCTATGAACTCCAAGTTCTGGGAGGGGAGCAAAGTGGACTTTGCGAAGTTTATTACAAACCCCAGGCTTTGCAGAAGAGCAATAGTTCTGAGGGTGGCTTGTCTGGCCTCCTGGTATGTCTGACCCCTGATGAGCCAGTCGTCCAGAAAGGGGAAGACAAAGATTCCCTGATTTCTCAGGTAGGCCGCCACCACTGCCAGGCATTTGGTAAAGACCCTGGGAGCGGAGGCGAGGCCAAAAGGCAGTACTCTGTACTGATAATGGTTTCCTCCCACAATGAACCTGAGGTACTTTCTGTGGTCTGGATGAATGAGGATGTGAGTGTACGCATCCTTTAGGTCTAAGGAGCACAGCCAATCTCCCTGCTGGAGGTAGGGCAGAAGTGTTCCAAGAGTAAGCATCTTGAACTTTTCCTTCTCTAGGAATTTGTTGAGATTTCTGAGGTCTAGAATAGGCCGAAGGCCACCGGTTCTTTTGGGTACCAGGAAATACCTGGAGTAGAACCCTCGACCGTGCAAGTGGGGAGGCACAGGCTCCACTGCCCTGTCCACCAACAGACCTTGGAGCTCCTGAAGGAGAAGATCTGTGTGCAGGGGAGGCCTTGGAGGCTCCCCTGGGAAGTATGGAGGAGGCAGTTGTTGGAAGTGTAGTGCATAGCTCCTGTGGACTATGCTTAACACCCAACTGTCTCCAGTGATGAGTGGCCACTGGTGGGCAAACAAGGCGAGGCGACCTTCTGTGCAGGGTTGGGAGAGCAGGGACGGAGAGGCTATGCCTAAGGAGTCAAAAACCCCCACCCTGCTGAGTGGGAGCAGGGGCCGGAGGCTTGGGGGTCCTCTGCCTACGGGGCCCATTACCCTGCCCCTTGGCTTGCTGACCCTGAGGGCAGCTTGGGCAGCCGGGTACTGTTTGTAGGCAGTGCCCTTCCTCGGGTAAAAGGACTTTTTACCCGAGCCCTTCTTCTTGTGAGAAGGGGCAGAAGTCTTTCTAGACAGCCTTGTCCTCATGGGTGCTTGGTTTCGAGCTGTGCGGTTTCTCGGTCATGGGCTTGCCGAAAAGGTTCTCACCTCGGCAAGAGACATCGACCAACTTGTCCTGAACCCATGGCTCAAGGTCTGATGACTGCAGCCATGCCTGGCGTCGAGCCGCGATGCCGGCTGCCGCAACACGGGCCGAAGCCATCGTAGGCAGCGCGGGACAAACTTGGAGCATTCCCGGATCCCCGAGGACAAGGACTTGAATCTCTGCAAGGGTTCCCCGGAGAGACCAGCAGAGAACCCGGCCAGCTCCTTGGCCAGGTCTCGCAAGTACATGCCCACTCATACAGCTGGTAAGACTGGACACGGCAAGCAAGCATCGAGCCCTGGAAGCACTTTCTACCAAAACCATCCAGGTTTTGGGCCTCCCTGCCAGGGGGCACCGCGGAGTGCATCTTCTGACTTTTCAGGCGACGCATGGTCGATTCCACCACCATGGAATGGTGTGGTAGCTGCGCCTTTTGAAAGCCAGGACTCTTCCAGAGTCGATAGATCGAATCGGCCCGCTTGCTTAGAACTGGCGCCGAGGCCGGTGCCTCCCACATCCGGAAGAGGAGCCGTTCCAGCATCGGAGGAACCGGAACAGTAAAGGCCTCCTTCGGAGGAGAGTCGTACTGCAGGGCCTCGAGCTCCTTGGCTCGAGGCTCCTCCTCGGGGTCCGCAGGGATAGCCAACGCGGTGGCCATATCCCGGACGAACTCTGAGAACCGGGTATCCTCTGGAGGGGATCTACTCCGGGGTTCAGACTGCGATGAGTCCGAAGGGACGCACCGAGTCCTGAAGGTGTCGGGGGACTCCTCGTCCTCCGTCTCCCAGGCGGACTCGTCCGATGAGGAATCGGGGTCCGACCGCATGGGGCCTGTGAGCACCCGCCCAGACGCCGAAGGCACCGGCGTCGACGCCTTCGGTCCCGAACGGGAGGTCGAGGGAGACCGCGACCGAGGTCGACCTAGAGCCTTCATGGTCTCGAGTATTGGCTCGGTCTCCGGGGTCGACTTCGATGTCCCGGTGGTCGGGGCAGATTCGCCAGACAGGCTGGCCATCAGTGCCCGCTGCTGTTCCATGAAGGCAGACAGTCTGCTCTCCAAGGCTGTCAACCTGAGACCCAGCTCAGGAGACTCAGCAGCCTCCGACTCGGGCCCCGGCGGCGGCTCTCTGGGAGGAGAGTCCACGAGGACTACAGGATTTACGTGTCCAGCAGACTCCGGTTCCACTTGAGGAACTTTGGACGGCTTCTCCTGTTCCACAACGCCCTCGCGAGCCTCTTCTTCCTCTTTCGTTCCCGGTCAGGGGACCCCCTGTCCGAGGAGCCCCGACGGTGCTCAGGATCCGATTCCCGAGATGTCGAGGCCTCAGATGAGGTCCGGGCCCGGCCGGAGGCCGTGTCAGAAAAAAGCCTTTCCTTTTGGTGCTGACGACTTCGCAGTTCCTTGGAAGACATTTTCCCACATTGTCCACATGTCTTAGGATCGTGGTCAGGACCGAGGCACTGAAGGCAGCAGTCGTGTGTGTCGGTGAGAGACATCAGCTTCTTACACCGATCACACTTTTTAAAGCCATTGGAAGCCATCGGGGAAAAATGAGTCCCCGCGAGGTCAAAGGACCGGCCTTCCAGGGAAAAAGAAAAAAAGGGCGCGAACGCCAGCCACGAAGGGCCAAAACCGAAAAAAGAAGATCGGGCTCGATACCGGTGTACCCAACCCGGCGGGAGGGGAACCGGCGTCGAACCGGAGAAGAAAAATAGCGAAGGATCGCCCAAAAATCTAACTATTTTCCGGGATGACTAGGACACACGTCCGGTGGGCTTCACGGAAAAAGAGAGACTGAGGCAAGATGGCACCTTTAGGCGGGAAGGGAACCGCGCATGCATGCCTGCATTCCCAAAGGCTTTCATGGAAAGCTGGGGAAATGCTCCGCAAGGGCTCCATCGGCGTTGATGTCACCCATATGTGAGGACTGACTTCCTGCTTGGTCCTGGAGAATTCTAGGATCTCAGGAGCCACATACTGAGATGTAGAGACTGAGGATTTGGGTGCAATAGTTTCCCGTTCTCCTGGGAAAGAAGATCTGGAGCACATCCCAACTCCAGCGGTCTGGCTCGAGAGGATACCACGGTTGCTGTGGCCAGCGTGGGGCTATGAGGATAATATCGCCCCTGTCTCTCTAAAGCTTGAAGAGAGTTTTGGGAATGAGGGGAATGGGTGGGAAGGCATAGAGGAAGTCCTGACCCCAGTGGAGGTGAAAAGCATCCCTTGCCTGACAGTTCTGAGCCGGCATTCTGGAACAGAACCGGGGAAGTTAGGCATCCTGAGGACTTGCAAAGAGGTCTATATCTGGAGTTCCCCAGACCTGAAAAATTCGAGCAATCTGCTCTGGATGAAGAGACCATTCATGTGGCAGCAGTACTCGACTGAGTTTGTCTGCCAAGAGATTTTGCGTGCCTGGAAGATACACCGCCAGAAGGTGGATTTGAAGATTTCTGGCTAAGGCCCAGAGGCGTAGAGCTTCGTTGCACAAGGCTCGAGACCCCGTCCCACCCTGTTTGTTCACATAGAACATGGCTACTTGATTGTCGGTCTGTACCAGGACTGTCCTGTAGCTGAGGTGGGTTTGGAGCACTTGAGAAGCATAAAAGATGGCTCTGAGTTCTAGGAGGTTTATGTGAAGACTAGCCTCTTGCTGGGTCCATAGACCCTGGGTGGAGAGATGATCCAAGTGAGCCCCCCAGCCTGACATGGACGCATCTGTCGTCAAGGTGGCTTGATGTAGTGGCTGCTGGAAGGGAGAGCCTATGAGAAGGTTTTCCAGCGATTGCCACCACTGTAGGGACGAAATGAGACGTGTCAAGTTTCTGATTTTGTCCAATAGGTGCCCCGAGGCCTGTGTCCACTGAAAGGATAGGGTCCACTGGCCTGTCCGCATGTGAAGGCGAGCATAGGGAACCACATGGACAGTGGATGCTATATGTCCTAGCAGCTGAAGCATTTCTCAAGCAGTAAGCAAAGCTTTCATAGCTGCTTGAGAAGCCAGCTGTAGTATCTGAAGAAAACGTGGCTGTGGCAGGAAAGCCTTTGACTGCCTTGTGTCAAGAAGAGCCCCAATGAACTCTAGGGACTGAGATGGGGTGAGATGAGATTTTGGAAGGTTTATGATCAGTACCATGTAGTGCAGGACTTGCATTGTGCAGGAGAGAGCGAAGCTGGCTTCTGGAGCTGTTGATGCTCGGATGAGCCAGTCGTCTAAGTAGGGGAAGACGAATATCCCCAGAGTTCTCAGGAATGCTGCTACTACTGCCATGCATTTCGTAAAAACTCTTGGTGCAGAAGCCAGTCTGAAGGGAAGAACCCTGTACTGGTAATGTCTTCCCTGGAAAAGGAATCAAAGAAACTTCCTGTGATCTATATGGAGGAGAATATGCATATATGCATTCTTTAGATCTAGAGAATATAGCCAATCCTGACTCTGAATGTAGGGAAGAAGTGTTCCGAGGGAGATCTTTAATTTTTTCTCGGAACAGATACTCATTTAACTCTCTGAGGTCCAGTATGGGCCTGTATCCCCCTGTTTTCTTTGGGATGAGGAAATTGGGGGGGGGGGGGTAGAAACCCATGCCCTGTTGGGATATGGGTGCTTCTTCTATTGCCCCTTGTGCAAGTAGTGAGGTGACCTCCTGACACAAGAGAGTGGTGGTAGGACCCTGAGAATTGAACTGTCTTGTGATGGTGGGAGGGGACATACTGTGAAAATGGAGTTTGTACCCCTCTCGTACAATGGAAAGAGTCCAGTTTTCTGATGGTATTTGTTGCCATCTTCTGGCAAAATGACAAAGTCTGTCAGGGATGGTGAGAGGTTCTGGAGCTTTCAGGGGCAGGATGACTAAGTTCTCTAGGAAGGAGTCAAAGCCCCTGAGAAGGCTGAGTCTGTTGAACTGGTTGAGCTCTTGGGACTTGTGTCTTCCTTTGCTGTCTGGCTGTTGCCCCTTCTGGGGAGCATGAACTGGACAGTGGACAGCTTGGGTGTAAGATGGGTAGAATTTCTTTTTCTTGTTGAAAAAGGGTTTCTTAGTTGTCTTTTTCTTTGCTGGGTTGGCTGTAACCTTTGATAATCTGTTCAAGGTTGTATTTTCAGATTCAATCTGATTAGCCTTGTCTTGCCAATCCTTGCCAAAGAGATTTTCTCCTGTGCAAGGAATGTTCCCCAGCTTATCTTGCACCCATTGTTCTAAATCTGATGCCTGAAGCCAGGCAATGCGACATGCACTGATGGAAACAGCAGAGGTTCTGCTAATGCATGCAAAGCAATCAAAGGTTGCACGATTCATGAACTTAGACACATTCTGGGCATGTTTGACCAGGGTGAGGAATTCTGTTCTTTTATCATCAGGGAGAAGTGGAGCCATAAGCTCTAGATCCCTTGTAACCTCCTTGAGAAACATTCCTTTGTAGAGAATGTAAGAGCTGACCCTGGCTGATAACATCGAGGATTGAAAGCATCGACGCCCAAAGGCATCGAGTGTCCTCGCTTCACGGCCTGGAGGATTGGAAGAATGTGTTTTAGCACTCTTGATCCTATGCATCGCCGATTCCACTACCATTGAATGGTATGGTAATTGTGTCTTCTGAAAACCAGGGCATTGTGGAACTCTGTACATGGTATCAAGTCTTCAAGAGTGTGGAGACACCATTAAAGGAGCTTCCCACATCCTTAGCATGAGATCATGCAAGATTCAGTTAATGGGAAGGGTAACTGCTTCTTTAGGACCTGCCGGATATTGAAGAATTTTTAATTCTTCTGCTCTCGGTTCCTTCTCAGGAGTAACCGTGATTGAAAGTCCTCGGGCTACATCACGTATGAAATCCTGAAAAGACATATCCTCTGGAGGAGACATCCTGCGTTGAGGAGAATTAGATGGATCCTCCAGTAGAATCACCCCGGTACTGGTAGAGTCAGAGTCATTGGAATCGGAGGACTCGAAATATCTGCGCGCCGGGTGTTCTTGCATTGCTTGACGTCAGTATCAATCAAAGTCAGCGTTGGACTGTCTCGATACCGGGCCCTCGATACCGGATATTGATTCAAGAGCCGGCATGGGGGGAAGCACATTGGTTAAAGCAGGTGCGGTGGGTACTGGTATCGATGACTGCGGAACTGTTTGGAGCAGTCTTAGCGGTACCGAATCTGCTAAGACAGCCGCTGTACTGCGTTAGATGTCTAGGATTCGTTGATCCACAGGCCCTGCCAATGCCTGGAAGTCAGTACCGGAGGAAGCAGCTACGACACCAGAAGTTCTCCCGAGGTGGAAGCCTCTGGAACATCCTGGAGCCCAGTTAGTGCTTTGGAGGCCGGAGCCTCCCGCCAGGGCTGTTTTGCCGGTATGTTTTCCTCAAGGGCAACGCTAGTAGCATCTTGATGTTTCGAAGGAGATGTACCCTTTGAGGACCGGCCAGTCTTGGGTTTAGTTATCTGAGATCCATGGGAGGAAGATGAAGCCCTGGAAGTCGTCGATGCAACGGACATTGCATCTGCAGCAAAGAGGGTGCCGAGTTTTGCAGCTCTGTTCTGCAGGCCTCTCTTGGTCATCTTTCTACAGAGGAGACACTCCGATGGTAAATGGTCAGGACCTAAACTTTTAAGACACCAGTCATGGGTGTCGATAGCAGAAATGGTACCGCTACTACACTTTGAACATTTTTTGAAACCACTAGTTGGTTTCTCCATTTTAGAAGAAAAGAGGGCCTAGTGACCAAAATGGCACATGGGACCTAGAGGGGACAGACCTCCAAAAATAATTCTTTTTTTAGAAAAGAAGGAAGAAAATGAAGAAAAGACTGGTGGTACCGGTATAGACGTCCACGGTGGAGGCAGACGCGACCACAAAAAGAAAGTTTTCTGCAGTGACAGGGTTTGCTGCCCGTCAGCTCCTCGGAAAACGAAAAACTGAAGAGGGAGAGTTGGAAAGGCGGGAAGGGAGCGACGCAGGCACAGTGGGATGCTCCCAAAGGCTTTCCTATTGGACGCTGGGAAGCGTTCCCGCGCGGGCTCCGTCGGTACTGACAATACCCATGTGTGAAGACTACATTCCTGCTTGTTCCTGGAGATTACATGGTTCCGATTAATGTGCATATGGTTTATGCTGCTTTTATACTAAGATACGATTTTACTGAGGAAGTACTTAGACCAGATGATAAAAGGTAGAATAAACACTGAAAAAGGGTCTGAAGAGGATAAGTAAACAATACAAGTTTTCTTAAGTAGACCATATGAAGAACGTTTTCCTTTTGATGATGAATTATCTTCTAGTGGATCATTTTCTGGAAGTTAACAGGATATTTTGCACTTTCTGAGAAAGTTGGAGAGATGCTCTTAATGCCAGTGAATAGATGTTAGATCAAATAGGACTCTCCACCTGATCAGTGAATAAGATTCTGCAAGATGAACTGGTGTTGATTGATATGTAGCTGATACAGATGAAGAAACTAAATATGCAAAGCCAGGATGAGATTATAATGAGCGATCATAGATGAGCTATGTGGAGTGGGGGAGTGGGGTGGGGGGGGGGAGAAGACCTGTAAATTGGGCACAAAAAATGCTATTTCCTTCCAGATAATCTTTTCAAAGACAGTTTTCAAAGTATGTCAAATTACGTTATTGCTTCAAACAAGTGTAGGGTGGCATGGGTGCTACTGTACATAATCAGGTAATGTACAATCATCTTCACCACCATGTTATGACATCAAGAATAGTTTCCTGTTGATAGAAATTAAAGAAAATATACCTTGTCATGATAATTATGGACATCTGTCGTTGTTTACATCAGGCAATGGTGAATTTTCAAGTAAAAAGTTTATATTTTCAAGTGTCCATTGTAATTCTTTCATTGTAGTCTTCATATTTGTGAATGCTTGATGTTAGACAGGCAAAGAAATAGGTATTGATAGTGTACTATAAACAAATCAAAAGCTGCTGTTTGATCAGTAGCTGTAGTGCAATAGGAGCAGCAACAGAAGAGAAAATCAGCAATCTTCAGCTCACCAAACCCTGCCATATCTCCACTCTTTGCACTGATTACCTTGGTAACAAGACGACTATGCTGAAGGAAGGTGCAGGACTACTGCAGAATCTGAACAAATTTGTTATCTGCTAATAGACCTGAAATGTTTATGTGCATTTTTTTGGTAGAGGAGTCATGGTTTTCATTTGTGGTATCTTTATGTAAATGCCAAAGCATAATTACTACTTATTTGCTGATTTTAACAAATTGAAAATAATAAAAATGTGAATATGGCAGGTGGAAAAGTTCAGACACCCTTCCAGTTGATTCAGTATTCTTAAGTTGTCAAGACCCTTCTTCTTTTATGAAACTGAATTTTTTATTTGGTATTTATTTTCATACAGAAGCAGCTCTCTGAGCCCTTCCTCCCAGTCCCTCATAGTGTAGCAGCGAAGTGCATGCAATGAATAAAACCAGGAGTCAGTTGCAGGATCCAAGCCAATTTATTGTGCACAGGCTCAGACAGAATCGTGTCCAAAAGAGACTGAGCAATGGAGTACAGAAGCAAATTCCTTATATACAATTTTTACAGTTTGATACAGGCAAACTTTCTATTGGTCCCAACGCCCCTTGCACCTGTCCAATCGGGGACGCTCTCTGGGTCTAGCTCCATGTTCCCCCTTCTCAGGCTATTCTAACAAAGGCATAGTCTTAGACATTGATACATTTCTACTTCAAGGCCATTTCTAGCTCAGGAAATGCAGGAACATGTCTGTCATCAGCATAAAGGAATTATACAAACTTTTCAAAAGCAGTTTAAATCAGTTTCTCAAACTCTGGTTCTCTTCAACACTAGTCTTAGGTGGGGGTTGGGGTCTAGGCCTAGTTTACAGGCCATAGCCTACAATAATAGTTCCAGGAGAGCTGAGGCCATACAGCAGCTGCCGATGACAGCTCCGTCCCCTGACAAGCAAGATCGCGAGGAAGGAGAAATTAGACCTTACCTGCTTAATTGTCTTTCCTTGAGTACTCTCCGGGCCAGTCCAGGTACAGTTGGGTGGTCAATCCCTTCCAGCAGCTGAGGACTGAAAGCTCCAAGTTTTACTGACAGCTCCCTTAGCTCCCCCCACTGATAGGAAGCCAGTCACATCTTTGCAAAGCAGCAAGCTACCCCGAAACCAGCTAATGGAAAAACTCAAAAAAGAACAGGGATCCCATACTCAAAAAACAGCCCCGTATGAGATCGGAAGAACAACACCCAGGGCAACTAATACGTAGAAACAGCTCCTTACGCCTGTTTTCTCAGATAAGAAAATTATTAGTACTTTTCCTGTTTCGTTTTTTTTTTTTTGTATTCTTGTAATGTCTAAGCGGTTACTGCCCCATTGGGACACCACCTAGAGCCCCTCAAAAACAGAAGGACCCCCAATATCCTCTTCCAGGAAGAAGCGATCAGCACGACACCGCAGAATAACGGACTTTGAAACACACGCCGAAGCACTCAGAACAATACCACGGCTCGCAGAACAGACGGGCGGGACCTGGACTGGCCCGGAGAGTACTCAAGGAAAGACAATTAGCAGGTAAGGTCTAATTTCTCCTTCCTCTTCGTCTCTCCGGGCCAGTCCAGGTACAGTTGGGCAGTACCAAAGCAGTACCTAAACTGGGAGGGAACCTGCGAGCCCCGCTACAACTGCCGAAGCACCAACCCCGGCATCCTCCCGGGCCATCACATCCAATCTGTAGTGCTTCGCGAAGGTATGCAAGTTAGAACATGACGCCGCCCGACAGATATCCGCTGGCGGAGTGAAGGTCAACTCAGCCCACGGCCCGCGTGGAATGAGCCCGAAGTTCCAGCGGAGGCGATCTGCCTTTAGCCCGATAAGCCCCTGCGATAGCCTGCTTCACCCAGCGAGCAATGGACGCCTTGGACGCCGCAGAACCCTTCCGCGGCCCCCCAAACAGAACGAACAGGCGATCTGATTTCCGAAACGGGCTTGTTCTCCGCAAATACGCCCGTAACACCCGACCCATATCCAACTGATGGAGAGCCGGATCCAACGCAGCACCCCTCCGAGAGCGAAAGGTGGGGAGCGAGACGGACTGATTCATGTGAAACCCCGAAACCACTTTTGGCAAAAACGAAGGAACAGGCCGCAAGACCACCTTCTCATCAGAAAAACGCAGGTACGGTTCCCGACAAGATAGAGCTTGCAAATCCGACACCCTCCGAGCCGAACACAACGCTACCAGAAAGGCTGTCTTCCAAGATAACTCGCGCAAACCAACGGAGGCCCCAGCGACAAACGGCGGCTCAGTCAAGGCATCCAGCACCAAATTCAAATCCCAAGGCGGCACCACCCGCCGAAGGGGCGGACGGATTTGCAGAACTGCTTTAAGGAACCTACGCACATCCGGATGACTAGAGAGAGCGTGCCCTCGCACCCTCCCTCGAAAACACGTCAGAGCCGCGAGGTGCACCTTGAGGGTATTCAGGGCCAGACCCTTCTCCAGACCGCCCTGTAGAAACGCCAACACGTGCGGTAAATCGGCCTCCGCCAGCCTTATACCTCTGTCGTTCGCCCATGCCTCAAAAATGCGCCAAACGCGAATATACGCCAAAGAAGTCGACCGTCTCAGAGATTTCAGCATCGTTTCGATCACAGCACCGGAATAACTTCTCCGACGCAGCTTCCGCCTTTCAAGAGCCAGGCCGTAAGCAAGAATCGATCCACCCGAGGCATCAACACCGGCCCCTGACTCAAAAGATTGACCCTCTCGGGTAATCGCCAAGGAGGCTCCGCCAAGAGCCTGATCAGGTCTGCATACCAGGGACGCCTGGGCCAATCCGGCGCAATGAGAATCACTCTTCCGCTGTACCTGGAGATTCTGCGAATGATTCTCCCGATCAAGGGCCATGGAGAAAACACATACAGCAGCTTGTCCCTCGGCCAGGGCTGGGCCAGCCCGTCGAGACTTCCGACATGTGCTCCCGGCGCCTGCTGAAGAACCGAGACGCCTTGGCATTGGCCTGGGTAGCCATGAGATCCATGGCAGGTTGGCCCCAGCGGACCGTGAGCTCGTGAAAAACCGCCCAGTTGAGCTCCCACTCGCCGGGATCCAGGCGATGGCGACTGAGATAATCCGCCTGAACATTGTCCTTCCCGGCCACATGAGCCGCCGAGAGTGCCTCGAGATAATGCTCCGCCCACTGGAGCAAGCATTGACTCTCCAGCAGCAACTACGGACTGGCCGTGCCTCCCTGTTTGTTGATGTAGGCCACGGTCACCAGGTTGTCGGAAAACACCCGTACCGCACGCCGCTCGACGAGAGACGCAAAGGCAAGAAGAGCCAACCGAACCGCTCGGAGCTCCAAGCGATTGAAGGACCAGGCGCTCTCCTCCGCCGACCAGGTCCCCTGTGCCACCTGAGCCATACAGTGAGCACCCCAGCCGGAAAGACTCGCATCCGTTGTGACCAAAACCCACTCCAGATCCCGAAGCAGCACCCCTGCCTGAAGGTGCGCCGGAACCTGCCACCATTGCAGACCGACGCAAACCTCCTCGGGGCACACCAGACGCTGCGACATTGGATGAACCTGAGGCGACCACCTGGAGAGTAAAGCTTGTTGTAGAGGACGCATGTGGGCTCTCGCCCATGGCAGGAGATCCAACGCCGCGGCCATGGACCCCAACAACTGCAAGTACCTCCAAGCTGTCGGAGCCGACAGTCGTTTGAAAGCAGTCACTTGCGCCACAATCTTGCGCACTCTGTCCGGCGGCAGCCTCACCTCTCCATTCCTCGTGTCGAACAACGCACCGAGATAAGTGAGATTCTGCACCGGCAGAAGACGACTCTTTGCACGGTTGATGACCCAACCGAGGTGCTCCAGAAACTGCACCACGTGCACCGTCGCCGCCGTCGACTCCTCCGGAGATGCAGCCCGAATCAGCCAATCGTCCAGGTAGGGATGTACCTGAATTCCCTCTTTGCGCAGAGCCGCCACCACTACCACCATGACCTTGGTGAAGGTACGAGGCGCAGTGGCCAGACCGAAGGGTAAGGCCCGAAACTGAAAATGCCCCATGGGTACCGCAAACCGAAGGAAGCGCTGATGCTCTGAGCGAATGGGGATGTGGAGATACGCCTCTGTGAGATCTATAGAGGAAAGCCATTCCCCGGGCTGAACCGACCGAATCACGGACCGTAAAGTTTCCATCCGAAAATGCGGAACCCGTAAGCATTTGTTCACGTGCTTGAGCTCGAGAATAGGCCGAAAGGAGCCCTCTTTCTTGGGTACCACAAAATAAATCGAGTATCGACCTAACCCGTACTGGTCGCGAGGTACTGGCACCACCGCCCTCAGGAGGAGTAAGCGCTGAAGAGTGCTCGAGACAGCGTCCCGTTTGGACTGCGAAACACAGGGGGAACGGACGAAGGCGTCCGATAGTGGAGCATCGAACTCCAGCGCGTAGCCATCGCGGATAATCTCGAGAACCCAGAGATCGGACGTGATGGCGGTCCAGGCGGGGAGAAACCCCTGCAAACGGCCTCCCACGGGAAACTCCACCTGGACCAGCCTCGCTTCATTGCGGTTTTTTAGCGGAGGCGTTCGGGGCACTAAAGAACCCTCTGCCAAAGCCGCGGGCTCCACGAAAGGAATGACCCCTAGAGGGAAAATGCCCCCTCTGGTACGGAGCAAAGCGAGACCCCCGGAAGCGACGGACCTCTCTGCTCTGCCCCCTCGGCAAGGAACCCGTCTTGGACCCCCGAGGACGATCTTCCGGCAGGCGACCCCCTTTGGAATCGCCCAAGTCCTTATCAATCTTCTCCAAAGCTTCCCCAAAAAGGAGTTTCCCCTTGTAAGGTAGCTTACTGAGGCGGGCTTTCGAGGAGGCATCCGCTGCCCAATTGCGAAGCCAAAGAAACCGCCGAGCCGCAATGACGGAAGCCATAGATTTTGCGGAAATCCTAATCAAGTCATAGAAGGAGTCGGCGAGATACGCCGCCGCAGACTCGAGCTTGGCCCCATCTGGGGACTCTTCCTCCTGTTTCACCGGACTTGCGTCCCCCTGAATCCAGCGGATAGAGGCCCTAGACACATAGGCCCCACAGACGGAGACCTGCAGTGCCAAAGCACTAGCGTCAAACGCTTGCTTCAAAAGAGCCTCCAACCGCCTATCCTGCAGATCCTTAAGAGCCGCACCCCCTTCAACAGGAATAGTGGTTTTCTTAGTGACCGCCGACACCAGAGCATCCACCTTAGGCATCTTTAGTAAGTCTTTCTCCTCCTGAGGAACAGGGTAGAGGCGCGCAATGGACCGCCACCCCCTCAGGCTTGCCTCCGGGCACTCCCATTCCGACTCAATCATCTGTTTAATCACTCTGTGAAATGGAAAACAACGCTGCTCAGGTTTAAAACCCTGCAGCAACGGATCCTCCAGAGGCTCCTGAGGGACCACTGGCAGCGCTATATTTAAGGCCGCGAGAGATTGCCCAATCAGTGCCCACAACTCCTCTTTCCGAAAGACCCGGAACACATGCGGATCCTCCGCAGGCCCCAACTCCCCTTCTTCCACATCGAAGGCCCAAGAATCAGGCACTGAGTCAGATAAAATTTCCCCTTCCTCAGGAAGAATGAAAGAAGAAAATGGAGCCTCTAAGGGAGTTGAGGGCAAGTCCCTACGTGGACATGGAGCAGAAGGCCCTTCCCCAGGATCAGAAAACAAAGAATCCTTCAAAGGAACAGGCTCCGCAGCTACCGAAGCCTGGCTCTCCACAGGCTGAGCAAGCTGCAAGGTATAGGCCTTGTGCAACGCTAGTATAAAATCAGGGAAAAAAAAAATTAGCCAAACTGCCCTGCACTGCAGGAGAAGGAGAAAGGCCGGCGTCCTCAGCCACTAAAGATTTCGGGGACTTAGACTTCCTCTTACCCGAACGCTGCAAAAGCGCGGGAGAAGAAGGCGCTGAGGACAAAATGGTGGACGTTCCCGCCTTTATCGCCGGACCCTGAGATTTCTCCTTAGGCTGCTTTTCCTTGGGGATATCCCCCGAGCTTGAGCCCTCCATAGCCCCGAACTACGAGAAAAAAAAAAAGCAAATATCAACCAAACCGGACAGCCGGAAAAGAAACCCGCGCGAGGAAGCAAACGACTACCGGAGAAAACCCCGCAAATCCCCGCCGGCTTAAACAACAATAAAATCGAAGGAGGGCACCCGGGACCGGCAGCACGCGGCAGGAGACCCGAGTTAGCACCCCCGAACGCAGAAGCTCACACTTACCGTCCGCACTGACGGCAATGCTTCCGGCTCCTGACACACGCTGCTAGCGGGCCGTGGAGACCAGGAAGAGCGTCGGGGAGAGGATACTGGGGCTCCCAGATCCTAAGCACCCCTCGGTACAGCGGCCGATTAAGGAAAGCAGGCTCTGCCTTCTAATCAGCATTCACGAAAGAGAAAAACAGGCATAAGATCGCTGTACCGTCCTCCGAGCATAAACTGCTGACATGTGCCCGGTATGTGGAGAAAGCAGTGTCGCGCTTGCTGTAGTGCTCTGCTAGAGCCAGGAAGCAAGGCTTGCCCAAATATTCAAACAGCTGCTATTAAGAAAGAACTTCTCACTAATGCTGCCTAGAGTCCAAATTTGTTTCTTCGGGGAGACTGCCAGAGACACGTCCTATCCAGCTGCTGAGGACTGAAGACTGGCTTCCTATCAGTGGGGGGAGCTAAGGGAGCTGTCAGTAAAACTTGGAGCTTTCAGTCCTCAGCTGCTGGAAGGGATTGACCACCCAACTGTACCTGGACTGGCCCGGAGAGACGAAGAGGAAACAACATTTAACTGCCATTGCGGGGGGGGGGGCGCCCGCGCCTGAGGGCCACACCTGAGGGCCCTTTGGCATGGCCCTTAAGCATAGGACTGTGCGGGACCAAGGAACGGCTGCTCTATGGTTGGTTCTGTTTGCGGGTATGCTTATTGTAGTTTAAATGTAATGTGATGTATGTACTGTTTTCCCTGTGTTATGTACTCCCATTTCCCACTGCTTTGATGTAATTATAAAGTGGTGTATGTTTCCCTTACCTCTGTATAACCTTGTATTGTATTGCTACCTCTTTGATTGAAGGAAAAGGCTGGGTACAAAACGTGTTAAATAAATAAATAAATATCCTTGGAATTACAAACCATAGACTGATACACCAAAGCATTAGTAAAGACTCAGAAGTTTCACAATTCTAATTAAGGCAGGAACCTGCAATAACTATCACTTTTGTACTCTGACCATTCTAACCTCTCAGCTTGTGATTTTTGTTCTGTCTACTTCCAACAACCATGGATTGACCATTGTTGGCAAAAGAATACTGGGCTTGATAGACCTTTGGTCTGACCAATTATGGTAGTTATGTTCTGTATGATGTATACAATGTTATCTCTTGCCGAAAAGAGGAAAAGGAGTGTAATTCTATGTAATGAAATGATGGGGGACAAGCCCAGATTCATCACAGGCAACAGCTTAGGGCACCATAAGAACATAACATGTGCCATACTGGGTCAGACCAGAGATCAATCAAGTCCAGAAAGCATAGTTACTCACCTGTAACAGGTGATCTCCGGGAACAGCAGGAATTTAGTTTTCACATATGGGTATCGTCGGTACCGACGGAGCCTGCGCGGGAACGCTCCCCAGCGTCCAATAGGAAGCTTTTGGGAACATCCCACAGTGCCTGCGTGCTGCCTTCCCGCCTTTCCCAACTGTCCCTCTCCAGTTGAGTTTAAAGCTGAGACAAAAGAGAGAAGGAAAGAGAGAAAGAGAGAGATAAAACTCCTAGGGGAGGTGGGTGGGTTGTGAAGACTAAATTCCTGCTGTTCCCGGAGATCACCTGTTACAGGTGAGTAACTATGCTATCTCCAGGAACAAGCAGGAATGTAGTCTTCACATATGGGGACTCCCTAGCTGCAGATGCCAGGAAGAGACCCCAGAAGTTGTGTGCCCTTGTGAAAGGGCTCCGCTTCCCCCCATGGATCTCTGGCATCCTACCAGGGATGGTGGGTAGGAGTTGATTAAGTATGGAACAGGTGTTGAAGAACAGCCTGATCAAACAAGGCATCCCGGCGGGAGTCCTTATCTAAGCAATAATGGGCTGTGAAGGTATGAACCGAAGCCCAAGTAGCTGCTCGACAGATGTCGTCAATAGACACAGAATGAAGATGAGCCATAGAGGCTGCCATGGCTCTCACATTGTGAGCTGTGACATGGCCTTCCAGAGGAAGGTTTTTACTCTCAAAGGCAAAAGATATACACTGTGCAATCCAGTTGGACAGTGTTCTTTTGGAGACTGGAAGTCCCAAATGACTAGGATCAAAAGCAACAAAAAGTTGGGATGACTTTCTATGTTGCTGTGTCCTTTGCAAGTAAAAAGCCAGAGCCCTTTTACAATCCAAAGTATGAAGATTCCTTTCTGCATTTGAGGCATGAGGCCTTGGGAAAAATACAGGAAGGTAAACCGCTTGGTATAAAGTGTGGATGAGTCCGAAGGACTACCTTATCATGATGGAACCTTGTATAAGGAGGATCAGCCACCAACGCTTGTAATTCACTGATGCGACGTTGTGATGTGATTGCAATAAGAAAGATGACCTTCCAGGAAAGGAATTTCAAAGAGGTAGTAGCTAATGGTTCAAAAGGCGGCTTCATGAGCTGCCCAAGAACAAGATTTAAGTCCCATGCTGCCGGTGGTGGCTTAATGGGAGGCTTAGTTAAAAGAAGGCCTCTCATAAATCTCGCTATGAGAGGATGAGAGGAAATAGGTTGTCCATTTAGAGGCTTGAAAGAAGCTGCAATATCACTCAAATGAACTCTCACTGAATTGGTCTTAAGCCCTGCATTAGACAAATGAATGAGATACTCCAGTAATGATTCCAGAGGTATCGCAAGAGGGTCAAGACCCTTCTGTGAGCACCATATGGTAAACCTTTTCCACTTGAAAGCATAAGAGCGTCTTGTGGAAGGCTTCCTGGAAGCATAAAGGATATCCTTTACTTGCTGAGAAAGATTAAGACCATGAAGTTCTAGGCTTTCAGCAACCAGGCCCTGAGATGCAGAGACTGGGGATTGGGATGCCACAGCATCCGGTCCTCCTGAGAAAGGAGATTTGAAGCAGATCCTAACTCCAGAGGCGGAGCTTGAGAGAGATGCAGGAGCAGAGGGTACCACATTTGCCGTGGCCAATGTGGAGCTATGAGAATCATATGACCTCTGTCTCTCTGCAGCTTGAACAGGGTTTTGGGAATTAGGGGAATGGGTGGAAAGGCATACAGGAGGTCCTGGCCCCAATGGAGGAGGAAAGCATCCCTGGCCTGAGAACCCTGAGCCGGAATTCTGGAACAGAACCAGGGAAGTTTGGCATTCAGCGGACTTGCAAAGAGGTTTATGTCCGGGGTTCCACAATTTTGGAAAATTTTGGCCACTTGGTCTGCATGGAGAGACCATTCGTGTGGAAGAAGAACTCAACTGAGTCTGTCTGCCCAAGAGTTTTGAATGTCTGGAAGATACACCGCAAGGAGATGAATCTGATGCTCTCTGGCGAGGGCCCATAGTCGCAAAGCTTCGCTGCATAGCGACAGAGAGCCTGTTCCACCCTGCTTGTTCACATAGAACATGGCTAATTGATTGTCCGTTTGAATTAGGACTGTCTTGTAGCTGAGCTGGGTGTGGACTACTCGAAGGGCAAGGAAAATTGCTCTGAGTTCCAGGAGATTGATATGTCGATAGGTCTCTTGTGGAGTCCAGGTACCCTGGCTAGGAAGGCCTTGCAGGTGGGCTACCCAACCCACCTGTGAGGCATCTGTTGTTAGAGTGGCTTGGGGTGGGGGTTGCTGAAAAGGGGACCCCACCAAAAGGTTTTGGGTGATTGCCACCATTGGAGGGACAAAATAAGGCGATCTGAGTTTGCTATTTTGTCTGACAGGCAACCTGACGCCTGAGTCCACTGAGTGGATAAAGTCCACTGGGCTGCCCTCATATGGAGGCGAGCATAAGGAACCACATGCACGGTGGATGCCATGTGGCCTAGCAACTGTAACATTTCCCGAGCAGTGAGGTGAGGTTTTAACACTGCTTGGGAGGCTAATTGCACAATGCGAAGGCAGCGGGCCTGTAACATGAGTGTACGCATCCTTGAGATCTAGAGAAACAAAACCAATCCTGACTCTGAAGGTATGGCAGCAGAGTTCCTAGAGAAATCATTTTGAACTTCTCTTTGAGGTCTAAAATGGGTCTGTGTCCTCCTGTTTTCTTGGAATATGGAAATAGGGGGAGTAGAACCCTGTACCCTGCTGGGGAATGGGTAGGTCTTCTATTGCCCCTTGGGCAAGAAGCATAGTGACCTCTTGACCTAACTGGTCGTTGAGAGAGGTCTGAGAATTGAACTGTCTTACCATTGTAGGAGGGAGCATGCTGAGGAAATGAAGCTTGTAACCCTCTCTTACAATAGACAGGGTCCAATTTTCTGCTGTTATCTGCCCCCATCTGGGGGCAAAATGACATAACCTTCCTGGAATGGTGGAAGGCTCTCGGCCGTTCAGGGCCAGGAAGGCAAAGTTCTCTAGATAGGAGTCAAAGCCCCTGTGGAGGCTGAGTCTGCTGAGCCAGTTGAGGCTTAGCAGCTTTTGTTTTCCTTTGCGGAGGTTGTTGCTGCTGTCACTTTTGGGCAGACTGACCTAAACGATGCCCCTGCTGGGTACAGGATGGATAAAACTTCTTCTTCTTACTGAAGAATGGTTTCTTGTAGGATTTTTTCTTTACAGGATCAGCTGTAGATTTGGACAATTTATCCAAAGTGATATTGTCAGTATCTATCTCATAAGCTTTTTTCTGCCAATTCTTGCCAAAGAGATTCTCTCCTGTGCAAGGAATATTCCCTAGTTTATCCCGTACCCAAAGTTCCATGTCAGATGCCTGGAGCCAGGCAATCCAACGTGCACCTATGGCAATAGCAGAGGTTCTGCTTATGCATTCAAAGCAGTCAAAGGCTGTACGATTCACAAACTTGGAAACATCCTGAGCATGTTTAACAAGACTAAGATAATCTTGCCTTTTATCATCAGGAAGGAGAGGGCTCATAAGCTCTAAGTCTCCTGTGACTTCTTTAAGGAACATTCCCATATACAAGATATAGGAACTGATCCTAGCAGAAAGCATGGAAGCCTGGAAGGATCGACGTCCAAAGGCGTCAAGAGTCCTACACTCACGTCCTGGAGGATTAGATGTATGCCTTTTTGCACTCTTGATCCTTCTCATAACTGATTCCACCACCATGGAATGGTGTGGTAGCTGAGTCTTCTGAAACCCAGGACAAGGAGGAACTCGATACATGGTGTCGAGTCTTCGAGAGTGAGGAGATGTGGTTAGAGGTGTGTCCCACATCCTTAACATGAGATCATGCAAGATCTCATGAATAGGTAAGGTAGCTGCCTCCTTGGGAGCCTTAGGGTATTGTAGGATTTCTAATTCCTTTGCTCTAGGCTCTTTTTCAGGAGCCACTGTGATGGAAAGACCTCAAGCTACATCTCGGATAAAATCCTGAAAGGACATATCCTCTGGTGGAGACATTCTACACTGAGAAGAAGAATCCTCAGGAAGAAGTACTCTGGTATCAGCAGAGCTTTCAGAGTCTTCAGACTCATCCGAGGATTCAAAGAATCTCCGATCCGGGTGATCGTGCAAGGCACGGTACCGATCCAAGTCGGCATCGGAGGGGTCCGGTACCGACTTGTCGATACCGGATGGATAAGCATGACTCAGTCCCAGCAGAATACCTGCCGATATCGATGCAGTCAGAACCGGTACCGGAGTTGGTGCCGGTACTGGTTGAATTGTCTGAAGCAGTTTTAGGGGCATCGAGGCCGTGAGAAGAGTCGCCAGACTGCGTTCAATAGCCAAGAATCTCTGGTCTATCAACGCTGCCAATGCTTGGCTATCGGTACCGGATGAAGCAGCCGGTACCCCAGAGTATGGCACCAGTAGTTCTGCCGAAGTTGAGGCCTCGAGAACATCCTGGAGCCCTGTTAGTGCTTTGGAAGCCGAAGCCTCCCGCCGTGGCAATTTTGCCGGTGAAAGTCCCTCAAGGGCAACGCCAGAGGCATCTCGATACTTAGAGGGAGATCTACCCTTTGAGGACCGGCCAGATTTATGTTTAGTTACCTGAGATCCATGGGAGGAAGACGAAGCCTTGGAAGACGTCGATGCCACAGAGGCTGCATCAGAGGGAAAAAGGGTTCTAGGTTTAGCAGCTCAGTTCTGCCAGCCCCTCTTCGACATCATCCCACAGGCAACACCCTCTGAAATAGAGTGGTCAGGACCTAAACATTTGAGGCACCACTCATGGGTGTCGGTGACGGAGATGGTACCGCCACACTTGGAACACTTTTTAAAACCTGAAACGGGTTTTTCCATTTTAAAAGAAAAAGTTGGGCCTAGTGCCCAAAATGGCGCGTGGCACCTGAGGAGAAAATAACTGGAAAAGACTCCAGAAAGAAAGGGGTTTTTTTTTTTTTTGAAAAAAAAAAAAAAAAAAAAGAACCACCAGCGGTACCGGTGTAGCGTCGAAGGCAGACGCGACCACAAAAAAGAAAAATAGACGGGAATTTTCTTCTGCGGTGACAGGATGTGCGACCTGTCGGCTCCGCGGAAAACGAAGAACTGGAGAGGGACAGTTGGGAAAGGCAGCACACAGGCGCTGTGGGATGCTCCCAAAAGCATCCTTTTGGATGCTGGGAAGCGTTCCCACGCAGGCTCCGTCGGTACCGACGATACACATATGTGAAGACTACATTCCTGCTTGTTCTTGGAGATTCCTGTTTCCAACAGTGGCCAGTCCAGGTGGCATGTATCTGTCAGGTGCCCAAAAGGAAGACAGATTCCATGTTGTTTATCCCAGGGGTAAGTCAGATTTTGAAGGCACCAAATACACAGGCCAAAGGGGAGCCTGCTCCTGTTTACTTTAGGGCAATATGCATGTACTGCTACTCTGGCACTTTGGCTACTCCTTGCTCCTGTTCTAGTTCTCCAATCTTTGGGATCTGATATTGGCCTCACCCCTTTCTCTTTGGGATCTGCTGTCTAGTCTTACTAATGGGTGCCAAAATCTTAAATCCAGCCCTGGTGGGGGAAAGAGGTAGGAAACTGACAAGAATTTGGGGAATTCTTAGAAGAACATATTTAGTAGGGAAGGAAACGTTACAAGAAACAATGTCAAAATCTAAGGCAACATGCTGATAACTGGTTCAAATTTCAAATTAAACATTTTAAAAGTGGACAATTTTTCAGCTGCACCATGTTAAACTCCAGGCTTGCTTGCACCCTCAAGTTAAAAGGTCTAACTTTCTTGCTACAGGGACCAAAGAAATTTGGTTCTGCCACAATCTTGTTTGAAATCTCCAGTGGGGATCCAAGATGGCCACGCCTGCATGAAGTCTAGATCCACAGCGGCTTTTCTCTTGTTAAATTTTTTCTCATTATGGGCAAAAGAAAAGAAAAAAACTCAGGTATTTTCCTCCCAAGATGACATTACACCAGTCTCCGGCCCTACTGATTCCTTCTTGACCGTACAGGAGTTCTGTTATCCTCCAGAGATGGCCTATGGCAGCCAGCACTGATTCCAAATGTGTCAGAAGCTGGCTCTGGACTCGACACCTCACTTAGCCTGGAGGCAAGAGTAGCCCTGTCCAAGCCCTACCAAGTTCTCCGGTCTCTGCAGCTGACAAGTCGGCATCAGAGGACACTGTTTGACTGTCGGGGGGAGGGGGGGGAGGAGGAGGGAGGTAAGAGCCAGAGGATTGGGCATTGTCTAGCGAGGTTGTTCTGGCCTCATCAGAGGTTGGATGGCAGTCTGAGCTGGAAGAAATGATCGGGCCGCAATGACTTATGTTGTCAAGTTCATCAACCTCAGCGGCACTTGCAGCAGAGCCTCAACGGGGAACAGTTTCTCTTCCTTCTACTCTTCATGTACGTCCTTCAGTAATTACATTGGATGTTATCTGGAAAGCTATAACAAATTTGGGTTCCACGCTGGTTCTGCATATCAATGCCCTGGCAGATAGAGTGCAGCAGTTGGAAGCTAAGGTGGGCAAGAACACTCAAGATTTCTATGAGATAAGTACCAGCTTTGAAGAACTTGAGCAGAATTATCAAGGTGCCTGTTCTGTTCAAGATACACTTCTTAGAGATGTTACTAACTTGTAGGCTAAAGCTGAAGCTTTGGAGAACTACTCTAACTGCAATTTGCGAGTTTTGAACATTCCACATTTGCCAGCAATTTCAGCAAAATATATGTTTATTAGATATCTAACAGAGACTTTGGGCCTTGTCTGCTGATTTAATAGCTGAAGTTGCTAGAGTATTTTATTTTTCCAATTAAAACCACCAGGCTTCTGCTTTTCTTGTTGCCTCGCAAGAAGAAATTTCTGTTGTTCTGGACTCTCAGGACTTTAGAGGTATCTTAAAGGTGACATTTTACTTACCAGATAATGTTCTTTCCTGGAGTCCTATTAGACCAGTCCAGACAAGTGGGTTGTGTTCCCCTACCAGCAGAATGGTGGAGAAAAGAATGAATGAAAAGCCCAGATTTCAAAGACACCACTCTTATGCTTCTATCCGCCTCAGCCACCAGAGGTCGCATCAGTATGCATCCCAAAGCATATGGGAGAAACACGGCAAGCCTTACACAACTTGAATCATGGGCAACAAAGAGTAATAAACAGTAAAGAATTATGTTCAGGAAAGCATAAACAGAAAGCTGTCCGAAGAAGATGAACCTGTAGAGCCAAGTGAGAAAACCAAAACAAAACTCATAGCAGACCCAAAGATACCGTAGCAGACAAAGAGAACAAATACAGTTTTAGGGGTGGGACTCATGGAAAGGACCTTAACTGGTAAGTACAAAGTCACCTTCCATATTGTCCTGCTAGACCAGTCCAGACAAGTGGTATGTACCAAAGCTACAACTCCACTGGGCGTGAAGAAAACAGCAGCTCACAAAACTCTTGAGCCAAAGACCATGTCCATGCACGCATGGACATCTAAGTGGTAATGCTTGACAAAAGTGGAAAGTTATGCCCATGTTGCTGTCCGACAAATGTCTGTAGGGGCTACCGAGCTCAGCTCCGCCCATGAGGATGCTTGTGCTTGGGTTGAATGGGCGCACAAACAGTCTGGAACCAGCCAATTCCACAATAGATACAATGCAACACTAGCATCCTTAATCCAGCGTCCCAAAGTTGACTTGGCCACCACGTTACCCTGTGCAAGGAAACAGCACAAAAGGATGGTTGGACTTACAAAAGGAATTCATAACTTCCAAGTACCGGAAAAACATCCTCCAGACACTTCCCCCTACACTGCTCCTTCGAGAGGGAGGGCAGACAGACCATTTAGTTCATGTGAAAGGGAGAAAGGACCTTAGGCAAGAAGGAAGGCACAGACAGAATGGAAACAGTCTCCTTTGAAAAAGATAAGGATCTCGGCAAAACAGAGCCTGCAGCTCAGAAATCTGCTTTGCACAACAAATTGTGACCAAGACCATCTTGAGCATCAAACCCTTCAAAGCAGCGTGCTTCAATGGCTCAAAGGGCACCGACATCAAGACCTTGAGCATCAGACACAGGTCAAAAGCAGAGATCCCAGATCAAAAGTGAGGACGCAGATGCTGAACCCCCTGGAGAAAGCGTTAGACGTCCGGGTGCATGGCCAGAGACTTACCAGTCACTGGACCTCAGAAACAGCAAAGTTGCCAGCTGAACATTGCGGGAGCTAAGTGAAATGCCCTTTTCCAGACTATCCTGCAGAAGGCCAACAGAGATGGCCCCTTGGCTATCTCAGGAGCCAACGACTGACCGCTGCACCATCGCTCAAAGAGGCACCAAATCTGCACATATGCCAGCATGATAGACCTCCTCTGGGCTCCGAGCAGAGTAGAGACCACCACTGGAAAGTAGTTCTTATCTACTGGCCCTTTCCTTTCAAGAGCCAAGCCGTAAGCGAGAATGGAGCCGTGTCCTCCAAGACGATTAGTCCCTGCCGCAATAAGCTCCTGAGACTAAGGCAACCGAAGAGGAGGTGCCTGCAGGGGCCACAGCAGGTCTGCAAAATACACTCTTCTCGGCCAATCTGGTGCCGCCAGAACAATCCTGCCCGGGAGGCATTCTATATGCTGAAGCACACACCTCACCAGAGGCCACAGAGAAAACACATACAGCAGGTGCTAACGTCCAAGGCTCGGTCAGGGCAACGATGCCCTCGGATCCGTCTCCATGTGGTGACTGAAGCAGCAGCAAATTTTGGCAATGGACCGGTTGTCATCGGATCCATTTTGGGGCGACCCCAGCGGTAAAGAATCAACTGAAATGCCTCCTGACTCTTAACATCTTTGTTAGTGATATAGCGGAAGGGCTGCCGGGTAAGGTTTGCCTCTTTGCAGATGATACCAAATTCTGCAATAGAGTAGACACCCAGGAAGGTGTAGATAACATGAGGAGGGATCTAGCTAAGCTTGAAGAATGGTCTAGAATTTGGCAGCTGGGATTTAATGTTAAAAAATGTACGGTCAAAGAAGAGCGTGGTTGTGTCTGATGATCTTAAAGTAGCTAAACAGGTAGAAAAGGCGACGGCAAAAGCTAGAAGGATGCTTGGGTGCATACGGAGAGGAATGGCTAGCAGAAAAAAGGAGGTGATAATGCCTCTGTATAAGTCTTTGGTGCGACCTCATTTGGAGTATGGTGTGCAATCCTGGAGACCGCACCTTCAAAAGGATGTGAACAGGATGGAGTCGGTGCAGAGGGTGGCTACTAAAATGATTAGTGGGCTTCATTATAAAGCATATGAGGACAGACTTAAGGATCTTAATATGTACACCTTAGAGGAAAGGGGATAGAGGTGATATGATTGAGATGTTTAAATACCTCCGTGGCATAAATGTTTAGGGAGAGAGCCTCTTTCAATTGAAAGCAAGTTCTGCTAAGAGGGGACATGGGATGAGGGTGAAGGGAGATAGATTCAGGAGTGATATGCGGAAATATTTCTTTACAGAAAGAGTAGTGGATCCATGGAATAGTCTCCCAGTGGAGGTGGTAGAGATGAGGACAGTAACTGAATTCAAAAAAGCATGGGACCAACACAGAGGATCTCTAAAGATAAAAAGTGGACTGTTGTAGTTGTTGTTATGGAAGGACAGACTAGATAGGCATGTGGTCTTTTTCTGTCATCATGTTTCTATGTTTCTATGACTCAACTAACATTATCCAGGATCTACAGAGTGCCGGCTGAGAAAGTCTGCTTCCATACCGTCCACGCCAGCAAGTGTCAAGCTGACAAGGCTTGGAGGTTCTTCTCCTTCCAGGCTATCAGGAGAGCTATCTCCAGAGTTACACTAGCACTTCTTGTACCGCCTTGCCGACTGACAGAATCTACCACCATTGCGTTGACTGAAAACACTTGAACCACCTGGCCCTTGAGCAGAAGCCAGAAACACAGAAGAGCCAACCTGATGGCCCTCATCTTGAGGCAGTTGATGGACCACATTGCTTCCCTGTGGTTCCAATGGCCCTAGGCCATATGATCTTGGCAATGAGCTCCCCAGCCCAAGAGACTGGCATCTATTGCCAGGAGGATCCCGAAGAAATCATCCAGTGGTATGCCTTTCCTCAGATGACCAGGCTGCTGCCACCACCGCAGGCTGGACCTCACCATCAATGGGAATGGGAGCCTGCACTCAAACTCCTGAGAACTCGAGGACCGCCGAGTGAGCAGGGACTGCTGGAGTGGTTGCATATGAGCATGTGCCCATGGCACCATCTTTACAGTTGCCACCATTAATCCAAGGAGCTGAAGATAATCCCAGACTCTGGGAGCCTATTGTGCACAGAACAGCGCCAGGCAATCCAACAGTCTTTTGACTTTCTCCTCTGGCAGGAAAACTGCCCATTTGAGTGCTGAAACATGCTCCCAGAAACTCTGGGGATTGGGAAGGCAACAGCTAGCTCTTTCTCCAGTTGATCATCCAGCCGAGGCACTCCAAAAAGGACACCACTCGAGATGCCACCCTAGACGCCTCTGAAAGGAATGGGCCTGGATGAGCCCGTCGTCCAGATATGGATGGACAAAGATCCCCTGGCGCCGTGGCCGCTACCATCATGATCTTGGAGAACATCCTAGTGGTGGTGGATAGTCTGAAAGAGAGGGCAACGAACTGAACATGCTAGCTAAGCATGGCAAAAATGCAGATAATGCTGCTGATCCACCTGAATTGGGATACGAAAATACACCTCGACCAGATCCAAAGAAGCCAAGAATTTCCCTCGGTGCATTGCTTGAATCACAGAGTGCAAGTTTTCCATTTGGAAGCGCAAGACACGCAAGTGCTAATTGACCCTCTTGGGGTCCAGATAGGCCAGAAGAAACTGTCCTTTTTGGGCACCATAAAATAGATGGTGTATCTGCCCTTGCCCTGCTCATCCGGTGGGATGGGCACTACTGCCTTTAGGCGCAGCAACGTCCAAGATAGCCCGCACAGAGGCACTATGATCGCAGACCCACAGGAGAGATGACAAAAGCATTTGGAATTGGCTCTTTGCACGCCAGGACAAGAAGGGAAAGCCATTTTGGACCTAGCCCTTAGCGGAACATCAGATCCGGTGCAAAGATAAGGGTGTTGGGGTCACTTGGCAATAGTGTACATATCATGATCACGTTTGATTTAATAAATGGAGGAAGGACGGCAAGGAAATCCACAGTACTACCTTTTAACTTTCAAAAGGGAGACTATGATAAAATAAGGAAAATAGTTAAGAAAAAACAAAAAGGAGCAGTTTCAAAGGTTAAAGATTTACATCAAGCATGGGCATTGTTTAAAAATACTATATTGGAAGCCCAGACCAGCTGTATTCCACGCTTTAATAAAAAAGTGTAAGGAAGTCCAAAAAGCTGCCAGCATGGTTTAAAAGTGAAGTCAGAGAGGTGGTTGTTGCCAAAAAAGCATCTTACAGGAAATGGAAGAAGGACGAAAAATGGAAACATAACCACTGGCAAGTTAGATGCAAGGCATTGATAAGACAGGCAAAGATAGAATTTGAGAAGAAGCTTGTTGTGGAAACAAAAACACGTAATAAAGACTTTTTCAAATACATTTGTAGCAAAATACCTGTGAGAGAGTCAGCTGGACCATTAGATGATAGAGGGGTAAAAGGGACACTAAGAAGAGACAAGGTCATAGCAGAGAGACTGAATTCTTTGCTTTGGTCTTTACTGAGGAAGATGTAGGGATATTACCTATGACTGAAATGGTATTTAAAGGTGATGCCGCAGAAGAATTGAAAGAAATATCGATACACAGGGAAGATGTATTACATCTATTTGATAAATTGAAGAATAACAAATCACCTGGACCAGATGGTATACATCCGGGGGTGTTGAAAGAACTGAAATATGAGATGTTAGACCCACTATTAGTAATCTGTGAACTATCATTAAAATCGTCTGTAATACCTGAAGATTGGAGGATGGCCAATGCAACGCCAATTTTTAAAAAGGGTTCCAGGGGTGATCCAGGAAACTACAGACTAGTGAGCCTGACGTCAGTACCTTGAAAAATGGTAGAAACCATTAAAATGAACAAAATTACTGAACATGTAGATAGTCATGGCTTAAGCCAAGGAAGGTCTTACTAATCAGTTACATGTTTTTGAAGATATGAACAAACAGGTAGACAAAGGTGAGTCAGTTGATATAATGTATCTGGATTTTCAGAAAGCCTTTGACAAGGTCCCTCATGAGAGGCTCTTCGCAAAATTAAAAAAATCATGGGATAGGAAGCTGTGTACTATTGTGGATCAGGAACTGGTTAAAAGATAGAAAGCAGAGGGTAGGGCTAAATGGCCAATTTTCCCAATGAAGAATGGTGAATAGTGGAGTACCCCAGGAATCTTTGCTGGGTCCACTGCTTTTTAACATATTCATAAATGACCTGGAAATGGGAATAATGAGTGAGGTAATCAAATTTGTAGATGACACAAAAATAATCAAAATTGTTAAAACCCAAGAGGATTGTGAAAAATTGCAAGAGGACCTTGATAAATTGGAAGACTGGATGTTCAAATGGCAGATGAAATTTAATGTGGACAAGTGCAAAGTTATTCACCTAGGAAAGAACAAACCAAACTATGGTTACACGATGCAAGGTTCCACATTAGGAACCACCACCCAGGAAAAAGATTTAGGCGTCATCGTGGATAACATACTGAAACCCTCTGCACAGTGTGCAGCAGTGGCCAAGAAAGCAAATAGAATGCTAGGAATCAGAAGGAAAGGAATGGAGAATAAAACAAAAGATATAATGTCTCTGAATCGTTCCATGGTGCAACCGCACCTTCAATATTGTGTGCAATTCTCGTCGCCGTATCTTAAAAACTATATATCGTTATTAGAAAAGGTACAGAGAAGAGCCACCAAAATGGTAAAGGGGATGGAAGGATACCCCTATGAGGAGAGGCTAAGAAGATTAGGGCTCTTTAACCTGGAAAAGAGACCACTGAAAGAGATATGATAGAGGTTTATAAATGAATGAATGGAGTGGAACGGTAAACGTAGATCGATTGTTTACACCATCAAAATATAGAAAGACTACATGCAATAAAGCTACAGTGTAACCTATTTAAGACTAATAAGAGAAAATATTTTTTCAATCAACACGTAATCAAACTCTGGAATTTGTTACTGGAGGATGTAGTAAAAGCTGTTAGTGTAGCTGGGTTTAAAAAAGGTTTGGACAAGTTCCTGGAGGAAAGGTCCATAAACCATTATTAAAAGGGACCTGGGAAATCCACTAATTGCCCCAATACAAGTATTGTGGAACCTGTGTCTTTTGGGGAAACTGCTAGGTACTTGTGAGCTAGACTGGCCACTGTTGGAAACAGGATACTGGGCTTTATGGACCTTGGTTTGACCCAGTATGGCATATCTTATGTTATGGCTTAACTGAATGGTGCCTATCTCTCAGCGATCCTTGGAAACCTGGGCCTATTCCTAAAAGAAAAGATGAAGCCTACCTCCCATCGGAGGAACCAGGGAATGGGCTCCCAATCCTTCATTGCACAGCCCGAGAGGGTCCTCCTCTGGAAAGGACAGAGTCTCTGGGCCCAAGTGCTCCACAAAAGGACCAATAACGTGCCCAAAGCTCAGAAGCAGGAGAAGAAAAGTTTTCCGGCTGGCAATGATGAGAGGCCCAGAGATCCCCAGGAATCTGGCCAGCGTGCCCTCAGTGAGTGGGCGGAGTCTGATGAGAAAGGGGCACTAGCCCGCTTCACAGGCCCTTGGACTTGTCTTCCGGAAGGTGGTAAGATTTTGACTTGCCCAGGTCCTTTACCAACTTCTCCAAATCCAGCTCCAGACAAAAGCTTCCCCTTAAAAGCCTGTTGGGCCAACTGGGCTTTAGAAGATGAGTCCGCTGCCCATTGCTGGAGCCAAAACAATGACACAGTCGTCAGGGCACTATCCCTGGCCGCCAAACATACCAAGTCATACATAGCATCAGAAAAGGAAGGCAGCAGCTGACTCCAAAAGAGGGTTAAGTATCATCTGGAGGAAGAGACAGAATCCATTAAAGCAGGGCTTGAGATATCAGCCTGGTACATACCGTCAGCTGCAGAATAGCCGCAGCCATGGTGAAATGGCTCTAAAACAACAAATTCCCAATGCTGTCCAGAAAGTTCTTTGAGGCCAAGCCGCCTTCCACAAAAATGGTGGCCCATCTGGTAACCGCCGTGACCTGCGCATCCACCTTGGGAATGCCAATTAACTCAAAGCACTCCTTCAAGAGAGCGCAGACCACCTTACACCCCTTAGGCGGGGAGTTGGGAGAGTTCCACTCCGACCAGATCATATCCTTGATTACATTTGGGATGGGGAGGACAGTAGTGGATTTCTGTACCCCTTGAAATGTAATAGATCACCTGGCCAAGAAAGGACACCTGAGGCCTTCGTGAAAGCAAACAGCAGTTTATTAGCCTATGATTTGGGGGGAGGGGGGGGCTCAGTCTTTGGAAATTATTCCACTGAGTTCACGCTGGCTAATTAACTGCTGTTTGCTTTCACGAAGGCCTCAGGTGTCCTTTCTTGGCCAGGTGATCTATTACATTTCAGATGTAGCGAGTGTACCTTTGGCTCCTGCTCTGTGCCAGAATCATCCGTCAAGTTCAAAGGCGGATAAGACCCTGGCCATCAACGTCGCCAGCTCCTCCCTTCTGGAATAGATGGATCTCTCCGGCCTCTTCACAATCTTCTGAAGGCTAGAGTACTTCTTCATCCAAGTCAGAGCCTAGTACTGAGCCATCTAAATCAGAGTCAAAGTCAAAAATCTTAGACAGCTCCCAGCTGTTCCCCATCTCCATGGGGAGCCCCTCACCGGGGATGCTTAGCCAAGGATAATCGAACAGGGCTTCCACTCTCAGCCTGCCCCGGAAGAGACTGCGCCCATGGGCACCCAGAGGCTACAAGATCTGAATTTCCAAGCCAGAAAGATGAGGCCTGCTGCAAAAAGAAAGGATTCCAGGGAGGAGAATTTAATTTATTTAATGTTTTTATTTTATACTGTGCCTTTCAGTGTTATCAAAACGGTTTACAATTAACTCAATAATTTTACATGGAACAGAGAAGCTAATACATTACAATGAACTGGGTCAACAAGCTATGATATACTGTATAAACTATCGAGCCGATGCAGAAAGCTAGTGCGGGCTATAAGAGCCCCTAACACCATGTTTAAGCACACTTTACAATTTTTTAAATGCAGAAAACAGATGTAAACGCTAACGGAAAAACTAGTGCCCAACTAATGCCATGCGTATTTAAATCTATTTAAATGAACTTTTAATTATTTAAATGTATTTTAATCAACTGGTCTGGTATGCAAATCATGGCTACACTGATGCAGAGACAGGCATCGAGGATTTTGCAACTAGCCATAGTGCCAAATTTTTATTGCAAGGGTCTGAGTAGGCGTAAACCTCTAATGCGTGCTCCCAGACAGTATTTTGATGGCACTGGGTGCTTTCCCCGATGCCTAGATCAGTATCTCCTCAGATAAATCAGGCATCAGGAAAAGCCCCCCATGCCTTCAAAACACTGTCGGGGGCCAGTGCCCGACAAAAAAGAATCCCTGGTAACCCAGTGGCCTCCCTCCCCCGACAGTATTTTAATGGTATCGGGGACGATTGTTGCATCAGGAAATGCCCCCCGATGCCATCAAAATACGGTCGGGGGCTGGTGCCCCGACAGAAAGTGAGTACCTGGTGGTCTAGTGGCTCCTGTACCCCCACTCCCCAAACCAAAGTAAAATGAAATAAAAGTTAAAACCTGGTGCTCTAGCAGTCCCTTAAACTCCCCAACCCAAAGTAAAATTAAAATTACCTGGTGGTCTAGTGGCCCCAAAATCCAAACCCCCCCCCCCGTACCTTAAAATAGGCGGGAGCGCTGCCTATGAACTCCTGTTCTGGTCCGCCATTTTGTAAAGTGGAGCGCCTGGCCCTGTGGGGTGCATCCTGGGATGCGCCGGGTGAAGTCAGACTACCATATAAGGTAGACTATGCCTTATATGGCAATCTAATCCAGCTTGGTCCATCCCATAATACACTGCGTGGGGCCAGGCACGCCGATATACCAGATGGCAGACCAGAGCAGAAGTGCATAGACAGCGCTCCCGTCTATTTTATTGTACAGGGGGCGGGGGGGGGGGTTGGATTTTGGGGCTGCTAGAGCATTAGGTAATTTTAATTTTACTTTGGGATGGGGTGAGGGGTTCAAGGGACCACTAGACCACCAGGTAATTTTAATTTTCATTTGGGATGGGGGTTGGGGGCTTCACCGGCCCTTGTCAGTGTTTTGAATGCATCGGGGGCTTTTCCCAATGCTGCGAACATCCCGGTGCCATCAAAATATTGTCAGGGGGGAGGAGAGGGAACGGGCTGCTGGGCCACCAGGGATTGTTTTTTGTTGGGTACATCCCCGACAGTATTTTGATGGCATTGGGAGTCTTTCCTGATGCCGCGATCATCCCCGATGCCATCAAAATATTCTTATGCAAATTAGCCATGCGTTACCTGGAGAGCAAGCCAAACTAGCACAAGCTTCTCGTGCACATATGTTTGGCTTGCTCTCCCAGTTTAACGCTGCAGCGGCTCATTTGCATGCGCATGGTTAAGATGGGGGTCATTTGCATACCCTATCCTTCCTGCATTGCATGTTAAAATGTGCGAGTTGTCAGGAACGTAAAAAATTGCTTCAGCATGGGTCTAGTGCCGGCTTTTTGCATTGGCCTGTATGATACATTGTTAGGATATGTGCAAGTATGTTACACTGAACTGGTTCATCAAACCATGATACAGGTAGTCGTCGACTTACGACCACGTCTGGTTCCGACAGACCGGTCGTAAGTCGATTGTGGTCGTAAGTCGGACCACTTAATTTTCTTTGATTTATTTTTTATTAGATAGCTGTGCCTTTAGAGCCACGGGGTGAAATCTTCACCGGGTTTTTTTTTCTTACTGCCTGGACCGGTAGCGCACACGCCGATCAGGATTCCGCCGGCGTTTCGCCTCAGGACGATTCAGGGCTGGCGTTTTTGCTCTTGCGGGCTGCAAGTCATGGCCAGAAAAACGGTCGTAAAGTCGATCAGTCGTAAGTCGCATAGGTCGTAAGTCGACGACTACCTGTATATTGTAATGCTACGAGCAAACTATGGTACAATCTAAATTACAATTTCAAGGTTGATGTTAATGTTATAGAATTAGATCCAACATTAGGTAGGGGAAATGTAATAGGCTGGGGAACCGCAACTTATAAATTATAAGTTTAAATGCAATAGGCAGGGGAACTGCAACTTAACTGTTCAGCGGCATGCTGTGTAGGAGTGTCTATTGTGTATGAGTGTCTACTAAGTTATTGGAGGGTCTACTAGGTAGTTGGCCCAAAATGTTCTGTGAAAAGAGTGTCTTCAAATTCTTTCTAAAATCTAAGGTATCTTTAGTTGAATGGAGCTCAGAAGGTAGTGAGTTCGGTAATGTCGGATCGTGCATTGAGAATGCTCTCTGGCAGGTTGCTTGTAGACTTCTGGTCTTTTGGGAGGGAACTGAAAGAAGATTTTGATGTGAATGTCTTCTTGTTCCAGATTCTGGGGCGTTCTGTATCAGTGGGTAGAGACATTCAGCTAATTGGAGGTGTATCGTTTTAAATGTGATCATTAGTGCCTTATATTTAATTCGGGATTTTATAGATAGCCAGTGTAAGCTTTTGAGCAATGAAGTGATATGTTCCTGTTGTGTGGCTCCTGTTATGAATTGAACTGCGGTATTCTGAGCCAATTGTAGGGCATGGATAGTGTGTTTGGGGAAACCTTGAAGGATCGAATTACAATAGTCTAGGTGTGGAGTGATTATGGTCTGGCATATGGTGCGGAAATGGTTGTGGTCCAGTAGAGGGTGGAAGTTCCAAAGGACCTTCATTTTGTAATAGGCAGTAGATATCTTCTTGCTATGTGTCTGCATATTTTGTCGCTGGTCTAGAATCTCTCCGAGATATTTCACTTCATTTTTGACCGGAATAGTCATGTCATCACATTCGAATACATCTAGGGGGAGGGGGGGTATGATGTGTCACAAGTAATGGTAAGGACTTCAGATTTATTAGTGTTGATCATTAGGTTGTGCTCTTTTAATCAGCTTACAACTGTCTTCAGACAAGCTTTTAGTGCAGAGTAATCCAGGCTTTTAGAGTTAAAGGGGGCGTAGATCATCAAGTCATCTGCATATAGATGGTAGTTGAGGTTGTAGCTTTGTATTAGCTTGCAGACTGACTGCATGTATAGGTTGACTAGCAGGGCGGACAAGGAGGATCCCTGAGGTATACCTTGTTGCTGCTTAATCAGTTTTGAAATTTTGTCTTTTACCTTGACCTGGAAGACACGATCTATGATGTAGGATTTGAACCAAGAAAGTGGAGTATCACTAATTCCTAATATGATATGAGCTTGTTATGGCTTAGTGAATCAAAGGCAGCTGCTATATCTAGAAAGACGAGCATGAAATCCTGCTTAGGATTCTCAATTCCTGTGAGTAGTGTATTAGTGAGGTTAGCAGGGTTTCTACTCCATGGTTTGGCTTAATCCATGCTGCTGTGAGGGGGCAGAAGTATCTATGAAATTCTGTAGCTGGAGCTGGACTGCTTTTTCTACCACCTTAGCAAGAAGCGGGATGCTCGATATAGGTCGGTAGGAGAAGGGTGATTTGGGATCAGAAGCAGAGTTTTTAGGCAATGGTCTAATGGAGGCTCTCCTCTCGGAAATGACCCCCCAGCACCAGGGCACAGCTGCCGCAGACCCCCTAGAGGATAAGCAGCTCACAGTATGGTCGTCGGATCCTCCAGTCAGCTAGATATTCTTACCTATAGTGCTATTTGTCACCTCTTTCCCTAAGGCAGCTAAGGCCGGACTAACTACATACCCCAGTTGAGAGAGGGGAAGCAGGTCCTCCAGGGACAACTCAGAAACTGCCATGCAAGAACAGAAGAGTTCAGAATCCAGAGATGAGGCATCTCACTTGCCATGGATCAAACAATGTTTCCTGGAAGAAGACAGAGCGTTAAGACAGGTATCACAACAGCATGCACTAAGGCTGCAGTGGCCCAAGGCACGCGCTAACTGTGCTTTTATTGTAATACATGTTGAAGTCGCTTGGGCAGAACGCGCGCTACGACCACGCGACTGTCAGGCACACAGTAGGTAAAAACGCTACCAACACGTGCAGAAAACAGCAAGAAACCCCCACATTGAGCCAACTTTCACCAGCAATCCACCCCAAATTGTGCCCCAGGAAAACTGAATCTGGAGCCCCCAACAAGGACAATGATGAGGTCAAGCCTCGGTACTCACCCCCCTGAGAGCCCCAGGGCAGTGGATCTGTGACAGGCTCAGCTCTACTCCCCTGAAACGGTTTCTATGGCTTGGCAGCACTGCATTTAAAGTGGCTGGCAGGCAGATTCCTCTGAGAGCCTTCTGCAATCTTCAGGGAAGAGCAAGGAGGGGGCAGAGGAAGAGGGAAAAGGAGGGGGCATTGAGGTTGTGTGAGGCTGCTGAATTCTTCCAACCTTCCAATTTTCTGGTTGATCAACAGGCTCTTATCCAGGGTAAGAGCATGGAGCTGAACTAATTTCAATTTTCCATCCTCCTATGGCTACCGAAAAGACCGTAGTCTAGTGGAGCCTCCCACATGATGCTCAAGGTGGTTGTTCACAAGCATTTAATCATCTTTTCCTCACAATCTTCAGATTTTTTTCCTTCAGGAGGAGAAAATCCATTTACCAACTGCTGGAGACAAAGAAATACTGAAGGGACCTCTGGTGGCTGAGGTGAATAGAGGCATAGGAATGATGTCATTGAAATCTGGGCTTTTCATTGGTTCTTTGTCTGCACCAATCTGCTGGTAGGGGAACACAATCCAATTGTTTTAGACTGGTCTAGCAGGACGATATGAAAATGTTAATGTTGGAGCAAAGTTAACGTACTTTGGTAGTGACCTTTGCATCTATTGCAGATAGAGATAGGATATTGAGAATCTACTTCAGGAAGCAAGAATTTAAGTGTTTAGAATAGATTCTTTGGTTAGGATTTATTCTGATATATGTAGAGAAACCCCAAAACAAAGAAAACCGTTTTTGTTGTTATGCCCTGGAGTGCTTCAGTTTGGTGCTATCTTTTATTTTTGAAGTTTCCTTGTAAATGTTAAAATATTAATCAGTGAAATGTGGTGTTGTTTTTTAAATTTTAGCCATCTAACTGCTTTCATTTCTGCTAAACATATTTCTTCTTTGGGGCCAGACCAGACTCCTCCAGTTTCTGATAGTTAACTCTTGCATCTCTATTTGAACTCCTGATTGATGCAGGCCACTGATTTTACTTTTAAGATATGGGATTTTTGCTTCTTTCCCTTTTCTTATTGCAACGTTTGACTTGGATCACCTCATTATAGTGGTCTATAGCTGATTAGCCATCATTTCCTTCTTAGTTTTTTTCTTTCTAAGTCACATATTGATGCCTATAGCAGCTTTTCTGTATAAGTGGTATGTTACTTAATTTGTATTATTAAAACTAGCATAAATAAAAAATGAAAAAAAAATCTCTGGAGTGGCCTGCGTACAGGTACCACAATTATGTCTTTGGGTATGTCAATATATTGAAACAAACCAAAAACATCTCTCTCAGGCTTCTTATTCTCCAGGAATGGGTAGGGAACACCTCCTGATCATTTTCTGGATATAAGCGCTCTTCTAATGATGAGGTACTGTAAACGGGGGCGCTGGGTGAGAATGTCCACAGTCTTGGCAAAGGCAAATATTAATATGACTTGCAAAGGATTGTGGGAAATGTAGTCCATTCATACCAGAATCAGCCGTTCACAATAAATTAGTTGTGCTTGCTTGAGTGTAAAGCCAAGAAAATATATTTTATTTATGGGGTTATTTCTTCCAACACAGATTTGCTTGGTAGCACAGAAAGGATACTTGCTTTCAGAATTATACTTAGAAAAACAAATCAGGAAAAACAACAACTGAACTTCTTAAGCAATCAAATCAAATCATAAAGACCTTGATGGGAACAGAAAGGTCTTTTCTGTGGGCTCCTGCTAATATCTTTTTAGCAGTGCTTCAAAAACAAACAAAACCCACAAAGTAATGAAAAACTGTTCTTTTTCAAGGCTAACTTCTGGTATTTTCACACACACCCAGAAGTGTCTCTTCAGAGCTCACAGGCAATTAGGCAAGGCTCAATTGCTATCAATTAACCAGCTGCAAACCTCTTGGCTGGTTTATTTTCTAAACGTGGCTCAAATCCTGCTCAAAAGCTTTTCTGAGTAGATCAAAGAACAAGTTTATATTTCTTTGTGATGGTTGTTGTATTTTGTAAAAGTATATTACCACAGAAGTTTAGACAGAGAGCAATCCATGTATTCACACTGTTCATTTACAATATCCCCCTCTTCTTCAATTATCATAGAATCAATATCATGGATTGGCACAGAGGAATTTCTTAATGGAGCACTCTCAGGACAATACTTGTTTCCCTGCTGTCTTCCAAGTGAAAAGCTAGGGCATAGATCAGTGTTCATACCTGAGCTTCCATTGCTGTTAGGGTTCCTCTCCAAATATCCTGGCCAGTATGTAGTCCCGTTTTTATGTCCAGCCTTCCAATCAAGATCCCTGGACACTGGGTCTCTCTTCACATACCTTCTTGCACTGGTCTTAGGGCCCCTTCCAAATGCAGCCGTCTCCCTCACAGGTGCCGTCCGGGGCTTCCTGGCTCTGTAACCCCACTCCTCTGGCTTTCCCCAGTCCAATGGAGTATGCTTGCCTCTGGAACGCCTCCCAGCACACGTACTGCTATGGACTCCTTCAGACCTCCAAGATGCTTTTCTCTTCTTTCTTCCAAGTTGCTTCTTGCTCTCTCTGTCCGTGGGCTCTGGCTTCTGCCGCCTCTGCTCCTGCTGAAGATGGTGATAATCATGAAGATTCTGCTGATTCTGCTGTGTAGAAACCAAAATTAGACCTTACCTGCTAATTGTCTTTCCTGGAGATCTCTCCGGGCCAGTCCAGGAACAAGTGGGTTGTCAATCTCCTTCAGCAACTGAGGACTGAAATCTTAAACTTTGAAGAGCTGGTATCTGACTCCCTCTTCTGGCCACTTCCAGTCTAACCTTAACAAAGCAGATGAAAAAATTAATGGCCAAAAACCAGCAGAAAATTAGAAAAAGGGAAAATACGAAAACGCAGCAGCCTCCCAATGATGTGATGGAAAAGGCAAAAAACCAGGTTTCTCACCGGGTTTTTTTTTTTTTTTTTTTAAATTAATTATTTATCTAATCATTTGTCTCAAAATAACCAAGAAGATAAAACGTAACACATGAACGAGAAGCCATGAGTGAGAACAGAAAAAACAACAGATGATAAGCCATGACGCGGACGCCACCACCAGCCGTCGAGAATCCTTAGGTACCCGCGTTACACGGAAATGTGACCAAAAAAAACTGTGACCAAAAAACATGGGTGGGTCCTGGACTGGCCCGGAGAGATCTCCAGGAAAGACAATTAGCAGGTAAGGTCTAATTTTGGTTTCCTGTTCGACTCTCCGGGCCAGTCCAGGAACAAGTGGGAAGTACCAGAGCAGTATCTAACCACGGGAGGGACCGAACAGGCATCCGAGGACGACCGACGCCCTCACACAGGCCTAGCTCTCGGCCAAGCCCTCAAGCCTGCAAAGTTTCGCAAACGCGGAAGCGAAGACTACGGAGCTGCTTGACAAAAATCCACCGGCGGAACACAAGCATATGCCGCCCAAAAGGACACTGGGGTGCCCGTAAAACGATCACGAATATCCGTTCTCTGCGCCCTGCTAGAACAGCCCAATCGCTGGTCCACCAACTGACGATTAGAAGCGGTTGCGCTCTTTCGAGACCCGGCAAAGAAAAAAACGTTCCGAGTCCCAGAAAGACGTAGTGTTTCAGAGGAGCTCCTGAGCCATCTAAGAACATCACCAATGGGAAGATCCCCGACCCGAAAGGAGGGGAGAGCGATAGACTGAGTAATAGAGAAGTAGAGACGATCTCCGGAAGAAAGGAGGGAACCGTCCACAACCGCATTCCATCCTCTGAAAAGTGTAGATAGGGAGCCCTACACCATAGAGCAGAGAGATCCAAACTCCACCTCGCGGAACGGAAAGCCCCGAAAGAGGCCATCTGTAAGAAGATCCCCAAGCGAGAAAGCGCTGCCTGGGAAAACAAAAACGAGGTTGCGCCACTTCGTAAGCAGTGAAGACAAAATCTACAGTGGAACCCCATCGCGAAGAGGGGATCGAAAGTACCGAACCGCTTGAAGGAAAAAAAGGAAGCCGTGCTGAAGGAGCTGGAGATGAAGCCCGCTCACACCTCTGCGAAAGAAAGAAATCACCGCGAGGCGCCTTTATCCAAACTGTCCGGAATAAAAGACAGCACGATCGGAACTAAGGCATCGCTCGGCCGTAGTTCGGCTCTCCGCAGGAAGACTTTGAAAGACGCTATCCACGAACCAAAGCTAGGGACTTGGAACGTCTGCAATCCCGCAGTGCAGAGACTATGACCGAAGGCGAAGACCCTTACCAGAACCACCGGTCCCCGCTCAGAGCCAAGCCGGAAGAGCAAAGCAATCCACTTCGGGCAGGAGTCGAGGGCCCTGGAACAGAAACCACCCCTCAAGGGATACCACCAAGCTTGGTGGATGAGAAGACGCCCAAAATCCGCATACCACGCCTGCTAGGGCCAAACTGGTGGAAAGATAATCACTAGGCCGCAGCGACCTGCCATCCTCTGAAGCACTCTATTGACCATCCTGCGGTGGCCATGGCTTTCTCAGCCCAACGAGACCATCCGACATGCACATCCTGCGCTTGCGGCAGATCCCGAGAAGCTTTGGCCCCGCCGAAGGTAAGCAGAAGAACCACTATCGGCTGCCTGCACCACCGGGTCAGATTGTGAAACACCACAGCGTGCCGTGACCAAGCCCCGGAACCAGCACAGGCGTGTGGAGTAAAGCAGGCTGTAATTTTATTAATTTATTTACTTATTTATGTAATTATATATATATATATATTTTTTTTTTTCGTTTCTGCCGCTGACCGGGCTAGGGAAAGCACTTCTGCCCATAACCTGAGCTGCAGACTCCGCTGCCACAACTCCGCGCCGCCAGTGCCGCCTCGAAGAGAGAAAAAAGACACCGACAGCGCCTATTCCGAGAAAAAAACATGCCCATCGCCGTCTGGGAGCAGAGCTACCGGAACCCCACCAGATGAAAGGAAAAATTCTGGATCTCCGGTGCTCAAGCCCCCGTGCAATGATGCCGGACTCTGATCTCCGCAACCGACGAAACTGACAGCTGTCGCAACCAACACCCCGGCGGGCTGGCTTAAGGGAAGCCCTGCACTCAGAAGAACCGGCCCCGGCCACCACCGGAGACTATCAGAGACGACGCGCAACCGGGGCAACCCGTATGCCAAGGGCAAATCTGGAGGACTGCAGTGAGATAACCACACTCGCTGCAACGTCCGCATGTGAGCCCTTGCCCACAGAAGGAGGCCGAAGGACTCCGCCGACAACGCTCGAAGATGCAAGAAAGCTTGCACCAGGACAGGAACGGCAACACTGAGCCTAATAACAGAAAAAATACCTCGACCTGTACGGTGAAAAACGCCCTTAAGGAGAGGAATCTCAAAACCGGCCGCAACTGAACATCGGCTCGATGGGGCACCCAACGCCGGAGCTGCAGGAGACGGAGACTCCTATACCAGCGGGGTTCGAATTAGCCAGTTGTCAAGGCAAGGGCGCACGAAAAAAACGCCCGCTGTCCATAAGGCCGCCGCCACTACTACCAGCAGTGAGTAGCTGACGTCACCGGAAGTGCTATAGTCTGCCAAAGAGAACTGGTGGGGTGGTAGAAAGGTGCGGGGCGTCGCAGCCAGGCCAATCGGAGAGGCTGAAAAGTGGAAATGACCCGTATACCCCGCAAAATGGAGCAAGACGGAGAAGCTCCGGCCGTTATACAAAGGCATTAGTAACCCTAGGAGAACCTATAGGGCTATGCCAGCTTTTAGCTGTTTGTACCCTCTAGGCCTCCCCACACTGAGATTTTGTCATTGAAATCCAAGTATCATATTTACAATACCAGCACCCAGACAGAAGGAGCCTAGAAAAACACATTATTGGACATCACACTGCCACACATTAAGCTGGTAAGGCTGTTTACCCAGGCCCGTGGCCAGTTCTCAGTGGAAATGAGAGATCTGCAAACTTCCCAGCCTTCCTGCAGATAAAAAACATATACCAATGGTTTGAGTAGGGGAAAGTGCAATCTACACCCCTTCCTGTGGCCAATCTGGCCAAGGAGTAACAGAGAGGAAGATTGTGAAGCAAGCTAAGAGCTCCTTAATATTATTATTCCGTACATTGCCACAGCAATGGGCGACTAAGGAGAGATACACCCCCGAGAAGCGGCGGGCATACGACTGAAGGATTGCCTACGGGGTTAATGCTTTGAACAAACTCTGGGTGTTTCCGGAGGGCTAATTGCAAAGGTCTGGAGAGTGAAAGAAAGTGAAAGTGTCTAGCATAGAAAGACTCGCAAGGGCTTCAAGTACCAACTGAGGAAAAGAGAAAAAAATAAATTACACCACCAAATGGAGGTGGGAAAAAATCAAGAAAGAACGCAACTTCAAAGAAAAGATGCAGATCTGAATAAAAGTGTAGGGCACGAATTATGGCGTACGCTCAAACAAGAGCAGGAAAAATTTGTGAGTAAAAAAGACTTCTTCTCCTGCAGCTCCTGGCACCCACTGCTAGTGGGGAGGGAAGCTGAGCCCCGGAGGCAGCAGGCAGGTATCTGGGGCTCCCAGCACCGCACTGCTCTCTGCTATAGTAAACGGAGCTGAAAGTGAGACAGGCTCTGTCTCTTCAGCCCCGTGCCTCGGAGTGCCGCTACAAATTTGTCGGCTGCAATGTACATTGTTAGGAACCCTGCTAGGGCCCCCTGCTATGTACCAACGCTGAAATTACACAAAATAAAACAAAAAGAAATAAAAGTTGTAAAGCTTAAGCATCTGAAAGTGGGAGCCAGCCAGGATCATGTCCTTCAGCTGCTGAGGACTGAAAAGACTGGAAGTGGCCAGCAGAGGGAGTCAGATACCAGCTCTTCAAAGTTTAAGATTTCAGTCCTCAGTTGCTGAAGGAGATTGACAACCCACTTGTTCCTGGCCTGGCCCGGAGAGTCGAACAGGAATAGGCTTTACTTTTAACCTGTTTAGAGGGCTGCTCCACCCTAGCACAGCGCAGCTGTGCTGAATCAAGCCCTGCCCTTGGAGATGAGTGCTTGGGGATTACCTCATAGCTCTCCTGATTGAACACACGTTTCCCTACTTCAGCTCTTCTAGTGGCTGTTGGAAACCTGGTGCATTCTGGGACTGGTAGTTTTTTATGGAAACATTCTGTTTTATTATTTCTACCAGCAAAGACAGGTTGCTTGTTCAGAGCCAATTCACCTCTATTATAGCTCCTTCCTGAACTATGATAAGCTTCCTTATCACATACCCCCCTGCTTAAGTTATTACGGACTGGTGTAACTGGTGAAACTTCTTCTTTACAGTCCGTAATACGGGAAAGGGCATCCGCATTTTTGTGTAACTTCCCAGCACGATGTTCCACTTGAAAATCAAATGCCTGTAAGGCCATGTACCAGCGTGTCAACCTGGCATTGTGGTTCTTCATTTGTTGCAACCACTTAAGTGGGGCATGGTCTGTGACCAATTGGAACTTCCTCCCTGTAAAGGTAAAACCTTAATGCCTCCACTGACCACTTTATAGCTAAACATTCTTTTTCTATTGTGGAATACTTTTGTTCAGCCGGTGACAACTTCCTGCTCAGGTACATCACAGGATGCTCCTCCCCTTCATGACACTGGGATAGAACCGCTCCTAGCCCTACATCCGATGCATCTGTTTGAACCAGGAAGGGTTTCCTGAAATCCACCCCTTTCAGTACTGGTCCTGTACACAACTTCCCTTTTAGGACTGAAAATGCTTTTTCAGCTTCAGGAGTCCATTTTAGCTGGTTTGGACAATTCTTCCGCACTTTTCTCTGCAAATTGTGGTATAAATCTGCGGTAGTATCCAATAAGTCCTAAGAAACTTCTCAGTTGTTTCTTTGTTGTTGGAGGGGGAAAATTCCTGATGCTATCCACCTTGCTCATTAGAGGTTTAATTTTTCCTCTTCCCACTAGGTGGCCCAGGTATTTTACCTCCCTATTTGCAAAGGCACACTTCTTTGGGTTTAAAGTGATTCCTGCTTGCTTCATGGAGCACAAGACTGCCCTGATCCTCTTTAGATGTTCCGCCCAAGTGTTACTATGGATTATGACATCATCCATATATGCAAAGGCATAATTTTGGTGGGGTCGAAGTACCTGATCCACTAACCTTTGGAGGTAGCTGCCGCTCCATGCAGTCCGAAAGGCATCCTCTTGAACTGGAAAAGGCCAACGGGGGTGCTGAACGCAGTCTTCGGCTTCGACTCCCTGGTTAGAGGGATTTGCCAATAGCCTTTTGTCATATCAAGGGTGGTTAAATATTGAGCTTGTCCAAGCTGGTCCAACAGCTCTTCAATTCTTGGCATTGGATATGCATCAAAAACTGATATTGCGTTTACCTGCCGGAAGTCAATACAAAATCTTAAAGAGCCATCAGGCTTTGGCACCAGGACTATGGGGCTATTCCAGGGACTCTTCGACTCCTCTATTACTCCCATGTCCAACATTTCCTGGACTTGTGCCACTACTTCCTGTCTCTTTGCTTCAGGCAAGCGGTATGGCCTTTGACGAATTAATTTCCAAGGTGGAGTTATTATCTCATGGGCAACCAAATGTGTCTCCCCAGGTTTGGGAGTCAACACATCTGGGAATTCTTTAAGCAATTTCCTTATTTCTTCCTGTTGTACCACTGTCAGGTCCTCACCTATTTGGGGCTCTGACTTTTCTTTACAATCAGATACCTGGGGTCCCAAATCCTCCTCTTCATTCACCTCCCTTTCTCAGGCACAGGTGGCAGCTAAGCTTTTAACCCCTTTGTCTTCAGTAGAACCAAAGCCTTTGGTTCCACGCTCAGAATTTGACAGGGATGTGACCTCCTCCACAGGTGGGAAACCCAGTCTCTCACATATCAATTGGGCAATTCTGTCTCCCGTCTTCACATGATAATCATTCTGTCCAAAATTAAATAACAGAACTTTAAGACTGCCCCTGTAATCGGGATCAATCACTCCCGCTCCCACATCGATGAAATACTTAAGGGCTAATCCGGACCTTGGGGCTACTCTCCCATAGCATCCAATAGGTATTTCAACTTGGAGTCCAGTGTCAACCAGGGCTCTCCCTTGGCTAGGTACAGTCACATTTTCTATACTGCACAGGTCAAACCCAGCAGCTTGAGGGGTTGCCCGCTTAGGAGCTTGGGCCTTCTCTGTGATCCTATGGTACTTCAAGACAAATGTCTGCTTCGGGGTAGTTTGGTCTTCTGGACGCTTAACCATCTTTCTAGCTGGGGTCTGAGGACTTCCAAACAAAGGCCCGGGAGCTATTACCATCATTCCTTCTCCCTCCTTCTTTCCTAGTCCTTCCACTAGACCTTGCTTAAATCTTGGCCAGTCTCTTCCTAGAACCAAATCAAATGGTAGCCTAGGCACCACTGCTAAAAGAACTTCCTCTTGTTCCCCCAGGCACTTAACCATTAGCCTATAGGTGGGATATGATGTTGCAGCACCATGAATGCATCTGATGTGAACTTGGCTTTCAGGGGTTCTAGGCACAAATCCTTCTTGGGCCTCTATCCTCTTCCAAAGCCTCTTTGACAACATACTCTGGTCTGCCCCAGAGTCTAACAGAGCATTTGTGGTAATTCCCTGCACATCAACCATCAAAAGAAATCCTTCTTTCGGCTGTTTTAAATCAACACCCATTAAGCTAGTGTGTATCTGGCATCCCCTTTCTAAATGTCCCCATTTTCCCCATTTGAAACATTTCTTTTTACTCCACTGTGTAATCTGGGCTGGCACAGTACAAGAATCTCTCTGCTAGCATGGTTGCCTCTCCAAGATTTTGGCAATTTTGCTGTATAAGGAAAGTGTGCAAATCTTTAGGCACAGCAGACATAAATTGTTCAAGCATAATAATGTCTAATAACATTTCCACAGTCTTTCCCTCAGGCTCCAACCATTTTACAGCCAATCCTCTGATTCTCTGACTCAGAGCCCTGGATGTTTCACCCACTCTTAATGCAGTAGCTCTAAACATTCGCCTATACTCTGAAATAGACAACCCTAGGCGATCTCTAATAGCAGCCTTTACATCTTTATAATTCAAAGCCTGAGCTGCTGGCATTGCTCTATAAACTGCAAGCGCCTCTCCAGTTAATGAGGCTGCCAGCCTTACTGCCCACTGGGTCTCTGGCCATGCTAATGCTTGTGCCACTCTCTCAAAAGATTCTAGGAAATCATCAACATTATCATCTGGAGTTAGCTTCCCAAAACTAAATGCCCCAATTCCCTGATTGAGTCCCACATTGTCCACATGTGGTATACCAGTATTTACTGCTGGTCTTTCATCCGGTCCACTTTGGTTATGAAGATTAACTAAGGCTTTCACCAGATCAAGCACTGGTTTCTGCTGGTCCATTAAGGCTTTCATAGCAGTGTCCTGAGCCTGCTGCGCTAGCTCCTGTTGCCTGCTAAACTGGGCTGCCATCCAGCTGGCCATTTCCCTTGGATCCATCTTGATCCCTGCAAGAAAACAAAAGAAAAAAAAACACAGTGCAACACCTTCCAAACAGGTGTTTTTCTCCTAATTTTTTTTTCCAATTACCCCTGTGCCTTACTCCCATCCACCACTAGACATGCCCAGGTACTTATTACCTTATGGCAGTGATGAATCCAGCTCTACACAGGGTCTTTTCCTCCTGGGACAGCTACCTGGATCAGCCACCTCTTTTCTCCAAAGTGTAGTTAAGGGAAAATCTTTTTTTCCAGCTTTTAACTTGAACTTTCTTTTTTTTCTTTAGACTTCAGTTGTAATCCTTAGCATGTAAATCCTTTGCGCAAAAGCAATCCGAAAAACTACGCCAACTGTAAACGGGGGCGCTGGGTGAGAATGTCCACAGTCTTGGCAAAGGCAAATATTAATATGACTTGCAAAACATTGTGGGAAATGTAGTCCATTCATACCAGAATCAGCCGTTCACAATAAATTAGTTGTGCTTGCTTGAGTATAAAGCCAAGAAAATATATTTTATTTATGGGGTTATTTCTCCCAACACAGATTTGCTTGGTAGCACAGAAAGGATACTTGCTTTCAGAATTATACTTAGAAAAACAAATCAGGAAAAACAACAACTGAACTTCTTAAGCAATCAAATCAAATCATAAAGACCTTGATGGGAACAGAAAGGTCTTTTCTGTGGGCTCCTGCTAATATCTTTTTAGCAGTGCTTCAAAAACAAACAAAACCCACAAAGTAATGAAAAACTGTTCTTTTTCAAGGCTAACTTCTGGTATTTTCACACACACCCAGAAGTGTCTCTTCAGAGCTCACGGGCAATTAGGCAAGGCTCAATTGCTATCAATTAACCAGTTGCAAACCTCTTGGCTGGTTTATTTTCTAAACGTGGCTCAAATCCTGCTCAAAAGCTTTTCTGAGTAGATCAAAGAACAAGTTTATATTTCTTTGTGATGGTTGTTGTATTTTGTAAAAGTATATTACCACAGAAGTTTAGACAGAGAGCAATCCATGTATTCACACTGTTCATTTACAATATCCCTCTCTTCTTCAATTATCATAGAATCAATATCATGGATTGGCACAGAGGAATTTCTTAATGGAGCACTCTCAGGACAATACTTGTTTCCCTGCTGTCTTCCAAGTGAAAAGCTAGGGCATAGATCAGTGTTCATACCTGAGCTTCCATTGCTGTTAGGGTTCCTCTCCAAATATCCTGGCCAGTATGTAGTCCAGTTTTTATGTCCAGCCTTCCAATCAAGATCCCTGGACACTGGGTCTCTCTTCACATACCTTCTTGCACTGGTCTTAGGGCCCCTTCCAAATGCAGCCGTCTCCCTCACAGGTGCCGTCCGGGGCGTCCTGGCTCTGTAACCCCACTCCTCTGGCTTTCCCCAGTCCAATGGAGTATGCTTGTCTCTGGAACGCCTCCCAGCACACGTACTGCTATGGACTCCTTCAGACCTCCAAGATGCTTTTCTCTTCTTTCTTCCAAGTTGCTTCTTGCTCTCTCTGTCCGTGGGCTCTGGCTTCTGCTGCCTCTGCTCCTGCTGAAGATGGTGATGATCATGAAGATTCTGCTGATTCTGCTGTGTAGAATAGGCTTTACTTTTAACCTGCTTAGAGGGCTGCTCCACCCTAGCACAGCACAGCTGTGCTGAATCAAGCCCTGCCCTTGGAGATGAGTGCTTGGGGATTACCTCATAGCTCTCCTGATTGAACACACGTTTCCCCACTTCAGCTCTTCTAGTGGCTGTTGGAAACCTGGTGCATTCTGGGACTGGTAGTCTTTTATGGAAACATTCTGTTTTATTATTTCTACCAGCAAAGACAGGTTGCTTGTTCAGAGCCAATTCACCTCTATTATAGCTCCTTCCTGAACTATGATAAGCTTCCTTATCACAGTACTTCTCAACAAGGGAGGAAATGGGTCCAAGGACTATCCCATTAATTTCTCTGTCTCAGCAACCTTATAAAAACTCTTCATGGATTCTCAGAGAACTGCAAGCCTTTTGATAATATCAGCCATAGTATTCTCCTTAAAAGACTATATCAGATAGGGCTTCATGATAATGTGCTACAGTGGTTCCAATTCTACCTCTCCAATCGCACCCAAGTTAGGATTGGCCAGAAGACATCCCAGTCATACAATCAAGAGCAGGGCATACCACAAGGATCTGCCCTCTCAGCATTATTATTTAATATTTACCTACAACCTATATGCAATATTTAAAAAAAAATTCAAATTAAACTATCACATCTATGCAGATGATATAATGTTGTATCTACCTATTGATATTATGAACCCTAGATATCATCAGCTAACATCATGCTTCAGTGAAACTATAAAGTGGCTAAATCTACACAATCTAAAAATAAATTACAACAAAACTGAAGTTTTATTCATTACTAGGAACCAAAACTTCATCCTCCCATAAAAACTCTATCTACAAGACATCAAACTAGAACGCATATGATCACGCATATAAAGCTAATAACCAGAACAATCTTCAATAAGCTTCGTATGCTCCAACATCTTAGACCAATGCTGACTAGACCAATGATCATCCCACATTATGATTTTTCAAATGGTATTCTACAAGGTCTTCCTAAGCAGATGCTTAATCATCTCCAGATGGCACAGAATGTAGTTGCCCCTGTTATCAGTAACTGGGTAAAATCACCAAACTAAACCCCCCGAAAAACCAAAAAATTTTTTTGCTTTCTTTTTGTCGGATGTTTTCAGGAAAGGGACATTGTATCAAAACTATGTCCACCACACAGTCACATCCATTTTATTATAAAACTTTGAAAATTTTGTTACTTAACTGAAGATTGTTAAATCGCAGACTTTTCAGGCACGCTCAGGCACGACGTGCACGTTTCGGGTCGAGAACCCTGTGTCAAGTGCTGCCGTTATCGAATTCATCTGTCTTTGAAACGCCAAAATCAGCTGTTTCCTTCAAAAGGGTCTGATCGTTCGCAGAATGGCTGTAACTTGCTGGCAATCATTTTAGCTCACCAATGAAACACCAGGATTACCCCACCAACCAGGGGAAACCCAGGAATCACCGGTGGCATCAAGAAACACTGAGCCAATCAATCTCTTTGTTAAGACCTTCAGGAGATACCGTCCGTAAATGAAAAATCCAACGTTGTTCACAACTCTGCAATTTATTTATGCGATTCCCACCACGTGGATCCAAAGGAATATGGTCAATGACCGACCACCGTAAATCTTGAAAAGTGTGGCCAGTTGTTAAACAATGTTCAACTATTGGAGCTGTTATTATCTCCTGGCGAAGTCGGGACGCGTGTTCAATTAATCGCTGTTTAATTTTTCGAGTTGTTCTGCCCACATAGACAAAAGGACACGGACAGTGGATTAAGTATACGACAAAGCTCGAATTGCAGTTCGTTTCCCATCGCCGTCGAAATTGCTGATCCGTTCTCGGGCAGGTCCATTCTACTCCCGTCATCGTCGAAGAACAATAGATGCAGTTACCACACTCAGTATGGCCACCATGTGGAGTGACAGGTGAAGGGGGTCGATCCTCTGCAACTGCAGAACATGCCAATAAATCTCCCAAATTTGCTCCCCGTGTGAAAGCTATCATAAGGGGTTTTTGGAAGCAAGGATGTAGATGCAAAATAGGCCAGTGTTTGCGGAGAATGTTAACTACTCCAGTACTAGAGCTCATATAAGGTAAAATGCCCACCATCGTTGGAGAGGCTTGTTCTTCATCTCTAACAGATCGATGTTCAGACAGTAGCCATTCGCGATGCGTATATAATGCACGACAGTAAGCCAATTTGATCACCTTAGGTGGGTAACCTCTCTCAAAAAGACGAGTACGTAACTCTTTTGCATGTAACTTAAAATCCTGCATTGATGAACATATTCTCCGCATTTTCTCCACATTTTTTAGCTTGGCTGAATGGTTTAAACTCTCATCTGACATTTACAGCTCATATTGATGACCGCCAGATCAATTTTCTTGACATTACGATATATAGGGAGGAGGGTCATTTCCGCACTTCGTTATATCGGAAACCAACTCAACGTAATAGCTTACTGCAATATCATAGCTTCCATCCCGGTCCACTGAAAAAAGGTTTACCGTATGGTCAGTTTCTTAGGTTGCGGAGAATATGTTCATCAATGCAGGATTTTAAGTTACATGCAAAAGAGTTACGTACTCGTCTTTTTGAGAGAGGTTACCCACCTAAGGTGATCAAATTGGCTTACTGTCGTGCATTATATACGCATCGCGAATGGCTACTGTCTGAACATCGATCTGTTAGAGATGAAGAACAAGCCTCTCCAACGATGGTGGGCATTTTACCTTATATGAGCTCTAGTACTGGAGTAGTTAACATTCTCCGCAAACACTGGCCTATTTTGCATCTACATCCTTGCTTCCAAAAACCCCTTATGATAGCTTTCACACGGGGAGCAAATTTGGGAGATTTATTGGCATGTTCTGCAGTTGCAGAGGATCGACCCCCTTCACCTGTCACTCCACATGGTGGCCATACTGAGTGTGGTAACTGCATCTATTGTTCTTCGACAATGACGGGAGTAGAATGGACCTGCCCGAGAACGGATCAGCAATTTCGACGGCGATGGGAAACGAACTGCAATTCGAGCTTTGTCGTATACTTAATCCACTGTCCGTGTCCTTTTGTCTATGTGGGCAGAACAACTCGAAAAATTAAACAGCGATTAAGTGAACACGCGTCCCGACTTCGCCAGGAGATAATAACAGCTCCAATAGTTGAACATTGTTTAACAACTGGCCACACTTTTCAAGATTTACGGTGGTCGGTCATTGACCATATTCCTTTGGATCCACGTGGTGGGAATCGCATAAATAAATTGCAGAGTTGTGAACAACGTTGGATTTTTCATTTACGGACGGTATCTCCTGAAGGTCTTAACAAAGAGATTGATTGGCTCAGTGTTTCTTGATGCCACCGGTGATTCCCGGGTTTCCCCTGGTTGGTGGGGTGATCCTGGTGTTTCATTGGTGAGCTAAAATGATTGCCAGCAAGTTACAGCCATTCTGCGAACGATCAGACCCTTTTGAAGGAAACAGCTGATTTCGGCGTTTCAAAGACAGATGAATTCGATAACGGCAGCACTTGACACAGGGTTCTCGACCCGAAACGTGCACGTCGTGCCTGAGCGTGCCTGAAAAGTCTGCGATTTAACAATCTTCAGTTAAGTAACAAAATTTTCAAAGTTTTATAATAAAATGGATGTGACTGTGTGGTGGACATAGTTTTGATACAATGTCCCTTTCCTGAAAACATCCGACAAAAAGAAAGCAAAAAAATATTTTGGTTTTTCGGGGGGTTTAGTTTGGTGATTTTACCCAGTTAGTATAATTTATCACTAAACCTTTAGGGTTTTTGTTGTTCCTGTTATCAGTAAGACAGAACACAGAACACATCACTCCAATACTTTACAATCTCCACTGGTTACCTATTGTAAGCCATATTAAATATAAACTTCTCATGACAACATTTAAGCCCTTGAGGGACATAGCCCCATCATTTCTTACCTCACTTATTAACATACCTTCTAATGAGACTAAGAAAGGATGCACTCAAAATACTATAGCAGTCCCTATTGACTACAGTAATACTAACAGATCGACGAGTAACAGAGCATTCTCTTACTTTTCACCTGAGCTCTGGAATGCTCTACCTGATAATCTGAGAGCCATCAAGGATCTTCAAACTTTCCATAGGGAAATTAAAACATATCTTTTTATTGAATATTATAGCAATTTAGCAGATCAAAACAAAATTTAACCATCTTAACAATAAACTCCTCATAATCTCCATAACAGTAAACTCATCATAATGTCCATAACATGCTATAATATCCCCTTAATCCAGATAGGAATACCCTTAATTCTAAAACAAATACCTTTACCTGAACTGTGATTATTTAACTCTTTTGTAAATAAATTGATTGTAATATATGTTCCTTTACTGCTATCTTATTCATGATGTTTAAGTTCAAGTTACTTGTATTAAGTTTATATTTATATTTATTGTCATTTGATATACCGCCCTAGGCAGCAAGACGACAGAGCGGTTTACAAAAATCTAAATTAAAAATAAGGAAAAGGAAAAGATCGTCAATCATATATAGGACAGGACAGAAAAGAAAGAGAATGAAGAAGAGAGCAATGGGCGGTTGTAAATTAGACTAAGAAGGGAGCGAGCTAAGGGGGAGACTGCTCAGAGGAAGGGGAGGGTCGTCATAAATCAACTGAAACAGGTGTGTTTTGAGCTGAGATTTGAACTGAGATTAAAGATGGAGAGTACAAAAGGAAGGAGGGCAAGGGAAGGTTCTGTGATCCAAGGGGAAGGGATAGGGTCAGAGGGACATGTAGTCTTACCAGATGAATTGATAACCTTGAGTAGGGTGGTGGCAGTGATGGGCTGGAAGGAAGATCAAAGATGAGGGAAGGTAGGGGTGGATAGGGAGGGGGAGGATGGTGGTGAAGGCACCAAGCAAAGGATGGGGAGGAAAGATGAAACTTCTGTTGCGGGGGGATAGAGAGGGGGAAACTTGGAACGGCGCAGAGCAATCTTCTCAGAGAAGTAGCTGGCAAGACGAGAGGGATCTGGCAGAGGGTGGTGGGCTGAGGGTGCTGAGCTGTATGTGACCTCTGAAAAAGGGGGAAACATTCAAAAAGGTTGCCTGGAGGAATTTGAGGCAGATGAAATAATGGTGGTGAAATAGGTCTTTTTAGCTGAGGAGATTTGGACTTTGTAGTGGCGGTGGGAAAGATGGAAGCGAAGGCGGCTAGTGGGGGTAGGTTGACGCCGCCAGAGACCCTCAGCTCTGTGGAGCTCAGCTCGGAGAAGGGAGAGATCATGTGTGAACCAGGGATGCCGACGAAGGGTAGGGCGAATAGTGCATGATTCGAGGGGGGCCAGCCTGTTGAGGTGAGCGGAGAGAGTGGAATGCCAGGACTGAACCTGGACGTCGGTAGATGAGGAGCCGAAATCAGAAGGAAAGATGGAGTCTCCAGAGGGCAAGTGAAGAAGGGTGTTAGGCGTGATGCGCTGCTTCAAGTGTGTGGATGCAAAGATAGACTGAGGGGGAAGAGGGGCGGTTGGGAGGGACAAGGAGAAAGCACAGTTACTTACCTGTAACAGGTGATCTCTGGGAACAGCGGAATTAGTCCTCACATATGGGTACGTCGGAACCGATGGAGCCTGCGCGGGAAAGCTCCCCAGCTTCCCAGGAAGGAAGCTTTTGGGGTCTCCCACTGCACATGCGCGCTGCCTTCCCGCCTTCCTGACCAGCTCTCCTCAGTTCGAGATTATAGCTGAGACAATAGAGAGAGGAAAGGAAGATAGATAGAAGATACAACTCCTAGGGGAGGTGGGTGGGTTGTGAGGACTAATTCCTGCTGTTCCCAGAGATCACCTGTTACAGGTAAGTAACTGTGCTATCTCCAGGAACAAGCAGGAATAAGTCCTCACATATGAGGACTCCCTAGCTGAGATGCCTGGGAGATCCCGTTCCACGGTTCGCTATCTTCGTATGGATCTCAGGCATCCATCCTGGGAAAGTGGGCAGGAGTTGTTCAAGTATGGAACAGGTGTTTGAGGACAGCCTGACCAAACAAGGCATCCCGGCGGGAGTCCTTGTCCAAGCAGTAATGGGCTGTGAAGGTATGAACCGAGGCCCATGTGGCGGCTCGACAGATCTGATCTATAGAGACAGAGTGAAGATGAGCCATAGAAGTGGCCATGGCTCTCACATTGTGAGCTGTGACATGGCCTTCCAGAGGAACGTTTTTACTCTGGTAAGCAAAGGAAATACAATGAGCAATCCAATTGGAAAGTGTACGTTTGGAGACTGGACGTCCCAAATGAGAAGGATCAAAAGCCACGAAAAGCTGGGAAGACTTTCGATGTGGCTGGGTCCTGTTGAGGTAAAAGGCAAGAGCTCTTTTGCAATCTAAAGTATGAAGGTTCCTCTCTGCACGGGATGCATGAGGAGCCGGAAAAAGACAGGTAGATATACCTCTTGATTAAGATGAAAAGGCGAAACCACTTTAGGCATAAAGTGGGGGTTCGTCCTAAGGACCACCTTATCATGATGAAATCTAGTATAAGGTGGATTAGCCACTAAAGCCTGCAATTCACTGAAGCGGCGAGCTGAAGTGACTGCAATGAGGAAAACTACCTTCCATGAAAGAAATTTCAAGGAGGTGGAGTGTAAAGGCTCAAAAGGTGGCTTCATAAGCTGACCTAGAACTAGGTTCAAGTCCCATGCTACCGGAGGAGGTCGGATGGGAGGCTTAGTTAGGGTCAGGCCTCTCATGAATCTTGCGACAAGCGGATGAGAGGAGACAGGTTGTCCATTTATAGGTTTTAAGGATGCTGCAATAGCACTTAAATGGACTCTTACTGAATTTGTCTTTAGGCCTGCATTGGAAAGATGCAGGAGATAGTCTAGTAGAGAATTCAAAGGAAGTGCTAGAGGGTCAAGACCCTGTTGAGCACACCAAATGGAAAAGCGTTTCCATTTGAAAGCATAGGAACGCCTCGTGGAGGGTTTCCTAGAGGCATGAAGGATATCTTTCACTGGTTGAGAAAGATTGAAGTCATGAAGGCTTAGGACTTCAGTAACCAAGCTCTGAGGTGTAGGGACTTGGGGTTTGGGTGCCACAAAGTCCCTTTCTCCTGAGAGAGAAGGTCTGGCGCAGCTCCCAGGTCCAGAGAGGGTCCCTGGGAGAGATGCAGAAGTAGAGGGAACCACACTTGGCGTGGCCAGCGTGGAGCTATGAGGATCATGGATCCGTGATCCCTCTGGAGTTTGAACAGAGTCTTGGGAATCAAAGGAATGGGTGGAAAGGCATATAGGAATTCCTGACCCCAATGCAGGAGGAAGGCGTCGTTGGCCTGAGCTTCCTGACACGGAGTCCTGGAACAGAACCGGGGAAGTTTGGCATTCCACGGACTTGCAAAGAGGTCTATGTCCGGGGTTCCCCATTCCTGAAAGATTTTGCTTATCTGGTCCATATGTAGGGACCATTCGTGTGGGAGCAGAACTCGACTGAGTCTGTCTGCCCGAGAGTTTTGAACCCCTGGAAGATATACTGCCAGAAGATGAATTTGATGCTCTCTGGCGAAGGCCCACAATCTGAGAGCTTCGTTGCAAAGCGACAGAGAGCCTGTCCCTCCTTGTTTGTTTACGTAGAACATGGCCACCTGATTGTCTGTCTGAACTAGGACGGTCAGGTTGGCAAGGAGGGTATGGAATACTTTGAGGGCAAAGAAGATTGCTCGCAGTTCCAGGAGGTTGATGTGAAGGGTGGTCTCCTGCGGAGACCAAGTACCCTGAGTGGAGAGGGATTGTAGATGGGCTCCCCACCCTGTTTGGGAGGCATCTGTTGTGAGGGTTGCTTGGGGCAACAAAGGTTGGAAGGGGGCCCCCAACAACAGATTCTTGGTGGACATCCACCATTGGAGGGACCAAAACAGACGTTTCGAGGTGAGTATTTGGTCGGAGAGCGCTCCTGATGCTTGAGTCCACTGGGTGGCCAAGGTCCATTGAGCTGCTCTCATATGAAGACGAGCGTAGGGCACCACGTGTACCGTGGAGGCCATGTGGCCCAGAAGTCGCAGCATTTCTCTGGCTGTCAAGTGACTGCTGGACTGAGCTTGGGAGGCCAAGCACAGCAGACGTTGGCCCCGGACTTGAGGCAGGTAGGCCCTTGCAGTGGTGGTGTCCAACTGGGCCCCTATGAATTCTAGAGACTGAGTAGGGGTAAGTTGAGACTTGGGAAGGTTTACCACCAGTCCCAGATACTGCAGAAGATGCCTTGTGCGGTCCAGGGAAATCTGGGCCTCTGACTGAGATGGAGCTCGGATGAGCCAGTCGTCTAGATATGGGAATACAAAAATTCCCAGACCTCTTAGAAATGCGGCAACAACTGCCATGCATTTGGTGAACACTCTTGGAGCAGAGGCTAGACCGAAGGGAAGTACTCTGTACTGGAAATGTTTTCCCTGAAACAGAAATCTTAGATATTTTCTGTGGGATGGGTGGATGAGTATATGTGTGTACGCATCCTTGAGATCTAGAGAACAAAGCCAATCCTGACTCTGAAGGTATGGAAGGAGAATGCCTAGGGAAAGCATTTTGAATTTCTCCTTGTACAGAAATCTGTTCAATTCTCTCAGATCTAGGATAGGCCTGAATCCCCCTGTCTTCTTTGTTATGAGAAAATAAGGGGAGTAGAATCCTGTCCCTTGTTGAAGAAGAGGAACCTCTTCTATTGCCCCTTGGGCAAGGAGAGAAGAGACCTCCTGATCCAACAGGTCCAGGAGAAATGGGGGAGAATTGAAGTGCCTCACCATGGTATATGGAGGAAGGTTGGAAAAATGAAGTTTGTAGCCCTCTCTGATGATAGAGAGGGTCCATTGCTCTGATGTGATTTGCTCCCATCTGGGAGCAAAGTGAGCTAACCTTCCAGGAATGGTGAGGGGCTCTGGTTGTTCTAGAGCCAGAAATGTTAAGTTCTCTAGGGGCAAGTCAAAACCCCTGAGGGGGTTGAGCCTGCTGGGGAGTGGTAGACACTGCAGGCTTTGACTTTGCCTGTTTAGGTTGCTGACGTTTAGTAGCAAAGCGAGGCTGAGAAGATTGTTGGCCAGTATTTGTGGAAAATCTGGCCTTCTTGTAGTAAGGCCTCTTGAAAGACTTTTTCTTGGAAGGAGCAGAGATAGACTTAGAAAGTCTATCCAAGGTAACATTCTCTGCATCCATTTGGGTGGCTTTAATTTGCCAGTCCTTACCAAATAAGTTCTCACCTGTACAGTGCAGATTCCGTAAGCCATCTAGGACCCAGGGTTCTAGGTCAGAGGCCTGGAGCCAAGCAAGTCGTCGGGCTGCAATAGCAATGCCCGAAGCTCTACCGGCACCCTCAAAGGAATCAAAAGCTGCTCTGTTGGAGAACTTAGAAACATCTAAAAGCTGTTTCACCAGAGAAATGAACTCCTCTTTCCTATCCTCAGGGATAAAGGAGGCAAAAGGTCGTATCTTTAGGGCAAGTTCTCTAAGAAACATGCCCATATACAGACTGTAAGAGTTAATCCTGGCTATAAGCATAGTAGCCTGGAAAACTTTCTTGCCAAAAGAGTCTAGGGTCTTACATTCTCATCCTGGAGGGGTAGAAGAGTGCCTTTTGGTACTCTTAATCTTTTTCAGTGCAGACTTCACCACAATGGAATGGTGAGGCAACTGAGTCTTTTGAAAACCAGGAGAAGGAGGGACCCGGTACATGGTGTCCAGCCTACGAGAATAAGGAGACAACGTTAGAGGAGCCTCCCATAAGTCCATCAAGTGTTCTTGAAGGATTTCATGGATAGGCAGGGTGACTGCCTCTTTAGGAACCTTGGGGTATCCTAAAATATCCAATTTCTTTGATCTAGGTTCTTTTTCTGAGGATGTGGTAATAGAAAGTCCTTTGGCTAATTCAATAATGAATTCTTGAAAGGACAAATCCTCTGGTGGAGACATTCTCCTCTTTGGGGAAGAGGGGTCTTCATGAAGAACCAGAGACAGCTCATCAGAGTCCTCAGAGGAGTTAAAATCCTCTGAGGAATCAGAGTATTCTCTATTTGCTTCCAACGCACGATACGCATACCGATCGGTATCGACATCGGGCGTACCGGGTATGGGATCGGTATCGGGTAAAAACCCGGATCCGGCATGCGGAACCGATCTGCGTTTGGAAGTCGATGGTCTCGGTTCCGGTATGGGAGACGATACCGGAACCGGACCCGGTATCGCTGAACGCGATACCGAGGGCGTCGCAGCATTGATAAAAGCCAGCATGGCCTGCTGCATGGTCTGAACAGTATTGCTCATAGACGCCACTGCTGCCTGGATGTCGGTACCGGTATGGGCCGGTACCCCAGAGCAGTCCAACAGGTGATCAGTCGAGGCCGTGCCATCGATGTCAACCTGTAACCCCATAGATGGTGCTTTGGAAGCCAGAGCTTCCCGCCGGGGTTGTTTGGCTGGGGCAGGATCCTCAGACTCAAAAGAGAGAGCCTCTCGATGCTTTGAAGGAGATTTGCTCTTTGAGGACCTGCCCACAGAGGGTTTGGTTACCTGAGATCCATCCGGAGAGGAAGACCTGGATGACTGTGATGCTGGATTATCCGAAGCAAACAGCACATGGAACTTGTTGGCCCGGTTCTGCAACCCACGTTTAGACATTTGGGAGCAGGATGGGCAGTCCGGTATGGAGTGGTCAGGTCCCAAACATTTAAGACACCATTCATGGGTGTCTGTGACAGAAATGACAGCACTGCACTTGGTACACTTTTTGAAACCAGGAGCTGGCTTCTCCATGAGGAGAATTTGAGTAGGCCTGAAGGCCTAACAAAAGCTACCAAGCTGTGCTGAAGAAAAATAAAAAGATTTTTTTTTTTTTTTAAAAGAAAGAAAGAGAGACCGGCGGTACCGGTTTCGGTATGGGGAAGGCAGGTACGCGGTCTAAAGAAAACAATAAAAATAACAATTTCTTCAGCGGTGACAGGAACACGACCTGCTGGCTCCGCGGAAAAAGAGAAACTGAGGAGAGCTGGTCAGGAAGGCGGGAAGGCAGCGCACATGTGCAGTGGGAGACCCCAAAAGCTTCCTTCCTGGGAAGCTGGGGAGCTTTCCCGCGCAGGCTCCGTCGGTTCCGACGTACCCATATGTGAGGACTTATTCCTGCTTGTTCCTGGAGATGAAATGTATCAGTTTGTTTATTGTAAACCGCCCTTGATCTCTGGAAGGGGCAGTACAGAAAAATCTCTAAAGAAAGAAAGAAAGAACAGGCCTATGGAATAATCATCTGGTAGGTCTTAGTGAGACATTGTTTTCTTTTCCCTGGATTGATCTTCTTAGATCTATCATCTCTAGACCATTGGCTACCAAATCTGTTCTGAGGTATCCACCAATCAGTCAGGCTTCCAGGGTATCTACAATGAATATACATATATTCATCTTTTTGAAATGGAGGCAGTGTGAGCAAATCTATCTCCAGAGGGAACAGGAGATCTAACTTTAAACAGATGGGTGAAGTTTTTTATGTTTGAATGTTATTTTTATTCATTGCCTTTTTTGGTGTTTTGCTATTGCATTAATATTTCTAAACACAAACACATGTATATTCATTGTTTACAAGTCAGTCAGATCATGGGCTACAATTTAAAATTACAAGCATCTTTTAAATTATGGCTATTTCAAAAGATTTAGCTGGTGAAAACAAAACCAAAATCATTGTGATAGATAAGATTTCAGGGAATATCTGGAAGCACTTTCTGTGCTTAAATCTGGCATGGACTAGATTTCATCATTCAAAAGGTGATGTCAAAAGAGTATGCAAAAGAAGGTAAACTAAAAACATCGCATGTGTTTAAGTTGGCATGCCTAATTTCATACAGTATTTTGCAAACTGTTACTTAAAATGTTTGTAAAAAGTTAATTAACTAGGGCAGATTTAGAAAACCATTAACATGTATATATACTGTTAAAGAAATTCAAAAAGGGCGTAATATTCAAAGAGATTTCCTTGGGTAAACAGGTGTTTATACACAGAAAAAAATTCCTTATAAACTTCCCAAGAAAAGGGTGAAATTAGGGCCATTAAAATGATTGCGCCTGCTTTACCTGCAGAGAGCTTCCCTTTAGAAAGCCCACGGTAAGTTTCAAAATTGGCATCCTTGTGGTTTAAAAAAAAATTGAATACAAAAAACATACAGGAAACATTATGTAAGAACTAATAGTGCTACCAAGTTCCCAATTCCAGGAGAAAAGATAGACCAGTCCTGGATTTCTGACAACCCCTTTCTAATTATATTATGGGACTACAGCCCTTTGCTCAATGCACAGAATCAGGTACTGCAAACACCACAATACTTTAGAATGTAGATGTAAAACCAGAACAAGTCAGAAAGCTTCCCTTTTTTAAATGGGCAATTTGGCAGCTCTGCAATAACTAAAAATGAATGGATGACTTTCTCATTACCTTGGAGAAGATGTTGTCCAACACTAAGGAGTCGTTTTCGTTTTTCTACTTCAACCACTGACAAAAACAAACAAAAACATATAAGTGATTTGCAGGTTAAAATAATTGTGCTAGCATGTTAATGACACCATTAAAATTAACAATTTTCTTTTAGCAATGTGTTTTGCATCCTGTCACAAAATTTTTAATGTCATGCTTGTATCTAGAATGGGGCAGTGTGAAACTTGATATGTATAGGACATATTCTCTTTCTTCTGCTGATATGGTATACTTTTTATGCTTTTATTTAAATAGCTGTGGGAGGGGAAGTGTTTTTTCTTTTTGAAGAAAACACACAAACCATAAATTTTTAATAATTAACAAGTCTAAATATCTTTCTTTAACCCATTTACAATGTAGCCTTTTATTCAAAATATCTAAGAATACCTATATCTTTCTGCCTTCTTAAGCAGAGAGGATTCAAATGTAAATACCAGCAATAGTGTGCACAAAATCTAAATTCTGAAAGAAATATGCATATAATTATGTATTATGAATTATATGACAATTTCTGGGATTTATCTAATAGACAAAATTAACCAAATTTTTCTTGTTAGGGCAAGGTTTATTTCTCTATAGACAAGCAAGGCAATGCAGGCACACACTATCTGGTGATATCACCAATGGAGCCAGCGTGCCTGGAGCACTCCCCTAGCTTTGAGAAGTCTTTTTGGCTTCTCTGCACCTGCGCTGCTAGTTCCCACGATCCCCTTCAGTGCTCCTGGTCAGTCTTTCTTCATCTGTGGTTGAGCCCTTCCCCCTCCCCTGCCTTTTCTCCACAGTATCACAAAGAACAATGCATCGGGAAACTAAAAGAAGAATTCACTATCATAGATTGCAAGCAAAACTACAACTGCTATATTCAAAGTGACGGTGAACAGCCTGTCAAACTTACTATGACATCACCAGCCTTCACAGTACTATAATAAAGGCTATACAAATTCAGAAAACAACTTTGCCTGCTATCAGGATCCCGCTAGCCCTTATCCTGGCACCATAAATTCATAACCCCCCCCCCCCCAGTGTAACCACAATAATATCCCTAAAAAGGGATCCCTAAAGTCACCAAAATATATTCCCATAACTTAACGGACAGAACTAATCATTTACTCATTTTGTCGGATCGCCTGTAATTACAGGTGATCACTTGGGAGTGTGCCTTCTTATCCTGGCACCGGCAGGGAATTCCTCAGTAGTTGCTGCTATCACCGCGTAGCTAGCAGTAGCTTCCTTGCTGCCAACAACAGAGTCAGAAACAACACAGTCCCCAGCAATGAGGCCAACCACAATACCTCCACTGCCAGTTCTCCACGCTTCCAAGAACTGGTAAGAGAACCTCACATAGATACAAGTTCACATCATCAGGAGGGAATGTAAGTGCAAACACATAAATCAGTCCTGTCCATAACAGCTGTGCCTCAAGCACAGAGAGGGGAAAGTAGCTTAAACAAAAGCATTAGAGGAAAACCTCTCAGTTCTCTTCACAGCTCAGAGGGGAAATGGCCCCATAGGGACTCTGAAGGTACTCTTAGCATAATAGATATGCAGCACCCTGCTGCCACAGTGAATCATGGAATACCAATCTAGTCACCTGAGTACCAAAAAATTATTTGGTAGAGCCTGCTTTGCCTAGCTCTCATGGCACATTCCTGCAGCTGTTGTCTAAATTTGTACAGGACACTGCAGCTATTCTTCAATATCCTGCTAGCACACCAGGTCAGGCACTCCCCTCCGCAGGTCACTCTGGATTTCCGGTCACTGGAAACTCAGTCTCAACTTCCAGAATACTCTCCCAATGGGAACTGGTCTCCAGAGATCTACCACATACCTATCATAAATATGCAATATAAAATTCACCATACAGTAATTCCTTGCTCCCATAGCCGGGCACCTGACCCAGAGGCAATAGATTCACATATTACAGATCATCATTCTCCACAATCAGAGGGAACTGCACTCTAGGATATGAACAAAGAATTCTCCTATCCTAAAGTTCTGCAAAAATATCAAAGATGTTATCCCAATGTTCAACTCCGTCAGCCAATAAAAAGGACTTCCAGTCCATTCTTCAGTCCTAATGAAATCCCCGCACTGCCAGCACATCAGGTGCTTCAAGATTTCCAACTCTCAACTGGAAGATCCTATCTCCATTCCACCAACTTCCAGACACCTAGAACATATATACAAAGCTCTTTCAAGCAACCAGGCCATGACCTCTCACAGCTTCCACACTAATCCATGGTAATGGAAGCAGCACTCAAATATAACAAACCCTCCAAGCTCTACTCCCATGTTCCCTCAGGCAAGAATCACAGAATCCTGGACTCAGTGAGGAAAAAGTCTATCAAAGTGCGATGTTCTCTCAAAAGAGTGGCAGATATTACATTACCCTCATGCATGTTTCACCTGCTCAAGAACCAGTAGGCCTAATCGCATGTAAATCTTCATACGTCATCCATTTCACATATGATGCCTATGACGCAGTATCCTGAGCAACGGCAATAAGTATAATGACCCGCAGTACAGCATGGCTGAAATCTTAGGGCCTGATATTCCAAGGCAATTTACACACTTTATAGAAGAAAAACTGAGAACAAATCCCTACAGACCAGCACCAGCAATTCAGAAATGCACTGAACTATACAAATCTCCACCAAGAACACTGCTTCAAGAAGAAAACCTTAAAAATTGCCTATTTCAAAGGTTCAAAAAGATGGTACTCACGAACACCCAAAGAACCGGGACACGGTCCCACTATGGAACCAATGCCCCCTGCAGAAACATATATCTCATCCAGATGTGAAGACAAGGAAGTTCCTGGAAACCTCCTGAAACGGGACAACGCTGTAATAAGCACCTTCAGCAAGATTAAGATCAAATCCATTCCTCACATCAAAGTGAAGAGAGACCAAAACCAAAGGGATGCCCACCTGCTTGGATAACATACCCCTTCTTTAACATTACTGTTCAGAGACTCACCAAATCCTGACCTATGCTAGGGAGGTGGAATTATAACCATACTTCAGGAACATTGAAATCATTGACAGGGATACCCCTTTCTACACAACCAGCCCCTTTTTAAAGGGCCAAGGTCTTAAGCCAGAAAGGAGCCAGGTCATCAAGAAGAATAGGATTTTGTCAGAGACACCACTTCCTCTGCTGAAAGGAAAAAGTACTTCTCAACAACAGATACCCCAAATTCACATACCCGAGCCTCCAAGGCAAATCTGGAGTTACTAAGATTTATTTATTTATTTAGACAGCTTTGTATACCACCTTATCCTTCAATCAAAGTGGTCACAACACAATTGGGGGATACATTTAACACGAGGGGATATGAGACACATACACTAATACTTACAGGGAACATGCTGTCCTCTAGTGGGATTTGAACCCCCGACCTTCCGGCTTGAGGTAACTTGCCCCAACCACTAGGTCACTCTTCCCTCCTGAAAGATGACCATCCTTAGATGATCCACTTACTTCCTCAAAACTTGAACGATGAGAGACCAGAGGGAAAAAAATATAACATAGACCTAACAACATTATGCAGACTAAAGCAACCATACTGCTAGAGCCCAGTCCTTCCAATGCCTGAAAAAAGATCTGCAACTTGGCATGCCCACACTATGCCATAAGATCCAGCACTGGTGGACTTCAGTGATCTGCTCTGTAATGGAAAGCTCTAGCTTCTAACTGCCATCATCCTGGATTCTAGAGTGTGCCAACTAAGGAAGTCCGCCTCAACACCCGTTACCCTCACTGGTGAAGACAGATTAGTGATGGCATTCTGTCCAGTAGAACCACCAAAGCTCCTAAACCACCATCAAGCTTTTGAATCTCACTTGCCATCGTCACATTCTACCGCTCTAACACTGGGAGAGCACCGTGACTATTGCCCCCTGCAGCAGAGGACAGAATTGAAGCAGGGCTAACTTGACTGTCTCTGCTTCTAGCTATTAAAATCAGCCAAGCTGCTTCATAAGAGGAACAGCAACTGCACCTGGAAATAAGCCCCCCTCCCCCAGAAAGGCTTGCATCGATAGGCAGGACAACCCACTGGGAGGTTCCAACTCCACCCTCTCATAGGAGATGCTTGCAATGTGATCACCATACTAGAGTCCTTGTCACAGTGCAAAGCAATGGAAGATGAAACTCAAAATCCTGTGAAGGGAAGACCACCTAGACCAGGGGTCTCAAACACGCGGCCCGCGAGAGAACGTTGTGCGGCCCGCGACGGCTTCTGCTGCTGCTGCCGTTGTGGCAACGGCAGAATCGACGGTCAATTTAAAAAAAAAAAAAAACTGGCTTCTGCTGCTCAAGCAGCAAAATCAGCTGTCCTGCGGCCCCTTCCTCTCTGCCCGGAGATCCCCGAGAGTGCTCCATCAGCGGGTGCTTTTCAAGCCGCGAAGAGAGTATTTCCCTCTCGCGAGGCTTGAAAAGTGACTAGGTTTAAGCCGCGCGAGAGGGAAATACTCTCTTCGCGGCTTAAAAAGCACGCCGCAGATGAAGCACACTCAGGGCTCTCCGCGCAGAGGGGAAGGGGCCGCGGGACAGCTGATTTTCTGCTGCAGCAGCAGAAGCCAGGTTTTTTTAAAATTTACCTGGGGGGGGGGGTGTAGGACTGGAAATGGGCTATTGGCAGGGGGGGGTATGACTGGAAATGGGCTATTGGCAGGGGGGGTTATGACTGGAGATGGGCTATTGGCAGGGGGGGTTTATGACTGGAAATGGGATATTGGCAGGGGGGGGTTATGACTGGAGATGGGCTATTGGCAGGGGGGTTATGACTGGTAATGGGCTATGGTGGGGGCTAGGACTGGAAATGGGCAGGTGGGGGTTAGGAAGGACTGGAGGTGGGCTGATGGGGGGAGTTAGGACTGGTAATGAGCTATGGAGGGGCTGACTGAAATGGGGTAATGGGGGTTAGGGCTGGAAGTGGGCTATTGGCAGGGGGGTTATGACTGGTAATGGGCTATGGGGGAGGTAAGACTGAAAATGGGGTGATGGGGGTAAAACTGGAAGTGCGCTATGGGGAGGTTAGGACTGGTAATGGGCTATGGGGGGTCTAGGACTGGTAATGGGCTGGGGGGGGTTGCTAGGACTGGAAATGGGCTGAGTGGAAGGGGGGCTTGAACTGCAAATGGCTGATGGGGAGGGGGGCTTGGAATGGAAATGGGCTGTGAGGGGAGGGAGCTAGGATTGGAAATGGGCTGATGGGGGGCTAGGATTGGAAATGGGCTGATGGTGAGGCTAGGATAGGACTGGAAATGGACTAATGGGGGGACTAGAAGGGAGTGGATGCTGGGTGGGGCTGGAACTAGAAGGGAGCTGATGTTGGGGGAGGATTAGAATGGGATGGAGCTGGGAAAGTGAAATGGAGAGGGGAAAAATATTTTGTCTGGGAGAGAAGACAAATCTACAATTGGCCAGGTATTGGGAGAGTAAGTGGGGATTGAGGATGGAGGGGTAAAATTTGAGTGGATGAAATAGGAATGAGGAAAGAGAAAAAGGAGAAAGATTAGTATGTTAAAGCAGATGTAGAGAGAGAATGGAAAAAAAACTAGGAGAGAAGAAAGGGCAAATGGACAGCAGACGATGGAGAGTTAGCAGAAGACATTTATTTATTTATTTATTTAGACAGTTTTGTATACCGCCTTATCCTTCAATCAAAGCATAAAGAAACCAGAAGAAAGTGGCTGGAACAATTGCAACTGAAAAAAATGCACAAAAGGTAGAAAAATCTCTCTTTATTTTGAATTTATTAACTGGAATATGTCAGCTCTGGGAAATGTGCATCATTAATGTTTGCGCTTTGTTTAGTACAAGAGGAAATTAATTTATAGTTTTATTTCTACAGTGTTGTTGTACATTCCAAGTTTGGCTTTTGGGGTTCCCAGTTTAATTATTGTCTTCTTGTTTCTAAATCTTTTAGTCTTTCTTTATCCATACTCATTAAAAGAGGCATGTTTACTAAAAGTTAGTGTATGGTAACATTATGCAAATATTTATGCAAATGAGGCCCCTTATGCAAATGAGGCCCCGCGTCTTATGCGGCCCCCGGGTTACTTTACAAGTCCTCATTTGGCCCTCAAAGCAATTTGAGTTTGAGACCCCTGACCTAGACAGAAGAAAACACTGAAGAGGCCACATATGGGCCCTCGCTCAGGATACCAAGGCCAGAATGGCAACTATCAAGCCCAATAATTGCAGATAATCCCACACTTTGGGCACAGTCTGAAACTGAAAATAACAAATCTGATCCAAGATCACACAAAAGGGCCCCTCTCTCATGAGGAAGACTTTGCCCTTAAGCACACTGAATCGGACCGCTAAGTATTTGAATGATGACTGGGAGGGAACGAAATTGTTCTGCACATCAGTCCCAGCCATGCCAGGCCCACCAAAAATGGAATCATTCAGTTGAAGATCACTCAACCACTGTCTTCCAACTTGGCTGATGAGTCAGTCATTGAAATATGGAAGGACTCAGATGCTTTCCTAATGCAAGGCCAACACCACCACATCCATGGCCTTGGAGAAAGTTCTGGAAACCTTGGCAAGCTCAAAAGGTATCAGACAAAACGTAAAGTGCCTCCCCAGGGTTGCAAACCTCGGGAAACACTGCTGATCCTCCTGGATCAGGGCATCTTGGTCAAACCCAGCAATTGTCTGCAGCACTGACTGCATGGTTTCCATATAAGCCTGAGATATCTTCAGACACTGGTTGACACTCTTGACAGCAAGGATCAGGTGTAAAGAACCATCCTTCTTGGGGCCCTCGAAGTAAACAGAACACCAGCACCTGTAGATCTTGGCCAGAGGAACTTGAGATAGTAGCTGCAGCTGCAAAAACCACTTTAGAGTGACATCCACTGCCTTCCTTTCCAATAGTGAACCACACAAAGAGGCTATGAAGCACTGTTCCCTCTAAGCTGTGCGCGTGCACACATACTTTACAACAGAGCGCACAAAAATTACAGTTCTGATTCTGATAGAAAACAACACAGACGTCTTAAAATTTAAAAGTTGCTATGTATTTACGGTTTTCACAAGTTCTACAATGTTTTCTAGTGCAATCAATGTGGTGTACATACTGTATTCTGATGTGTAGTCAAATTTTAAAGTATATAACTCTGAGTGTCGTTATGTGGTGCACAAAAATTTAACCTTCCTTCAAAAGCTGCACAGCTGATATTTTATGCACACACAGCCTACAGAAAATTAGAGGGAACATTGCTATGAAGGCCTCCAAAACAAGAACAATGTATTTTAAATACAGTCATAATAAATGATTTCAAGGATCCTGAGGTTCGACATGGTGTAGGTCCACTCTGGATAAAACAATAAAAGCCATCCTCTTACTGGTACTAGCCGAAGTGGACTGGCTGGATTGAGAAGTATTGGGCTCTGAGCAGCCCACAGATGCATGGAATTTTCTGGCTCCCCCCACAAAGGGTTGTGACTTCCCCTGAAAGTTTGTCAAATGGACAAAGGATTGCCTCCCTGAACAGTCCCATCTGAACCTCTAACGCAAGACTGTGAGGAAGACCTTTTGGAGGTGCCATGAGACTTCTCCTCTAGCTGCTGCTGAGGCTTTGCCTTGCCTAGATATTTGCCCAGCTTCTGAAGGCCCCACCAGACACATTTGTCCCAACAGGGCAACTGGATGGAGGTGAGCCTTGGATCTAGTCCTCAACCACAACCAATACCGGGCCACAGTGGCAGAAGCTACTGTTCTTGCCAAATAATGGATAAGATCAAAGAGTGCCTCCACTAAAAGGACTGGAGCTGACTCCAGCTTCACAGACAGCAAGCAGCGAGGCTCACACAGATCAAAGCCTGTACTCTTAACACAGAGACCATGAAGACCATCCTCAGCAGTGCCTCAATCTTGTGAGCTTACTGGATGCACAGGGCAGCACTGCCCTCCACTGAGATAGTGGTGTGTATCAACACAATCAAGCAATGAAGCTACCTTAGAAAATCAAAGCCAGCAGCACCATCCTCCACAACAGCAAAAAGGCTATCCAGAACCTTACATCCACAGAAACACCCTGCACACTGCCTAAGGAAAAGGAAAAAACTTAGAAGGCGTCCTAAGGCTGCTAAGATAAGCCCCCCTCTGAATTGATTCCTACCGGGAGCCCTAATATCTTGAGGGATAAGGTCACTGGAACAGGAAGGGATGCCAGCCCCTTCCATTGGATAAGGACTCATCAGCTTCCACCGAGGAAAGCTTGCCTTCCTCAGGCCCTGGGCTAACCCAGGTGTTTACTTCCAACCCATCTCCCAGGGTCCAGGCTTCCCTCTCCTCTGGAGAACAATCCTCTTCCCTGGAGAGACAGGCCCATTCTAGCCTACAGCCCGCCCGCCCGCCCGCCCCCCACGACTCACACTCACTGGGACAGGAGGAATAGATTTCTGAGAAACAGGGCCCAAGATGTCCAACATACTCTGCCCCTCCCCCTTCAGAGCTGTGCCCATAGGGATGCACTATGCTCCAAAGCTTGCTGCAAGACATTCTGCAACTTGGGGGGGAAGGGGGCATAATTGAATAAGTATGGACACACACCTCTGGGACTCCAAGAAAGGTTCTTGAGGACCTACATGGTCAGGGAATGCCACCAGAAACTCCAAAGGTCCAGGCAAAGAGATTTCTCCACAGCAATCCTCTACAGGAATACAGCCAGCATTTAAAAAGGCAACTTTTTCCACAGACATGCTCCCTTGTTGACAGTGCATCAGCTGCTAGGCCCCCCAGCATCCTGATCCTGGGACTCATTGCTGCTCTCAAGAATTCCCCTGAGTCAGCAGCATAAGGGCAAAAAAAAAAAGAAGGGCACCAAAGGAGCTCTTGGACTGCTGATCCCCTCAGCTAAGGCAGTGGCAGCTGTGCTCAGACATGGCCACAACAGCCACTGCACATAGAACATCTCAAACTTCAGAGGATTGCTGCCTCTTCCTCTCCCCCTTTGGCCCACACTCACCATTGGGTTAGGTCACCATTTCCCCATAATCGGCCATCCGACAACCCCTACATCAACACACACACAGAGAGCAGGACAAAGATAGAGCTTATTTTTCCATGAACTTTACTGCCCAAAAGCACCAGAAGGGAAAATAAAAAGAAGGGTGGGGGAGTGGTAACAGGCCTCTGGCAGAGCTGGCCCACCTGAGTGGATTGCATCTGCATCATGGGTGCCTACCATCAGGTAGCCTGAGCCACTCTGGCATGGAACAAGACTAGGCCCACTCAACCAGGAGACAGCACCACTGGGCTCTGGGAGATGGCAGGGAAGGTCACCCTCAACCAGTGACAATGGCCTGGAGACCAATGCCCTTGAAGTATTCAAGACCAAGTTCCACTGGGGAGAGCAGCCCACAGACTATGGCCCAGAAGCTAACTGAAGAACTGCTGCAGCAGTCTAGTCCCTACCATCTGCTGGAAACAGAAATGTGACACGAGCTTTAGTTGTACTACCCCTTATATATTGGTGGTTATGTCTCTGTAAAGTTGTAGTTTCTCTTTCTCTAACATCTACTGACAGGGGGTGTAACCCACTTGTCTGGACTGATCTAAAAAGATAACAAGGCAATCTCACATTCAGTTAAGAAATTGAAGATGAAAGGAGGTTGGCTATTTCAGCAAATTAATGATCCAAAGCTTACCTCAAAATCAACCATGCAGTACGACTTGATTACTGAAAATTTGTAGGGAGATCTCAAACCTGCAGTGCATGCAAGAAGAATTTTACATGGAAAAGTGGGGAAAAATTCTAAAAGCAAGAACAGAAAGATTCTTAGCTGACCATGGAAAAATATTTGGAAGTAGGGGCCGGGACACCAGGAGTCAGCAATGGCTAGATGGTACACCCCCTACCCCTCCCCAAGGACGGCAATGTATCCTAGATGGAGGGGTTTCCAAATGTGGATGGAGAAGTTAGAAACATTGCTATCAGAATGACTTGGAAAATCTGATGGTGAGCGATATAGCAATGAGACGGGTGTGAGACAGATTTAATGTCCTGTTGGTGGATTCCTCATTGGCAGGATAGGATGACGAGCATGTTTTTGTAAAGGGGCGCATGAGCAACCAAGAACATGGTCAGGAGATTAGAAGGAATGCTTGCTTAGTGCTTACAGCAGGGGATATAGAAAATATATTCTGAGATGTGGAGCTACGATAGTTGGGGTAATCTGTATGAAGAATTGTTTGCTCTGGTGCAGAGGAATTGTGCCTGTTCAATAGTGCTAATATTTCTTTTGTTTTTGTAGGCAGTTTTGTTTTTAAATAAGAACAGAAGATATGCCATACTGGGTCAGACCAAGGGTCCATCAAGCCCAGTGTCCTGTTTCCAATAGTGGTCATTCCAGGTCTCAACTACCTGTCGTCAGGCCTGGCGCCCGCCTAGGGCAGCAGACCTCTGTGGACAGCACGCTGCCTGCGGCAGGTCATGTGCTTCGGCACAATGGCCTGTCACTTCTGATCCCCCTCCAAAAGGAAATCATGAAGAACCATGACTGGGATGTAATTTATATCAGGCTATAATTAATGATGCTGAGATCATCAAGAAAAGGTGGAAAGAATATATATAGTTTTTATATGATAAATATCAAGTGGACCAACAGCCATTTCAACCTGTAAAATAGTTATTATCAAGTTATAATGCCCTGTTCAATGTAATTTCAGTTTGTTCAATGTAAACCGCACTGATGCAGAATAGCGCGGTATATAAGAGAATGTAAATAAATAAATAAACCTGTACCTTATGATCCGGAACCACTGGTGATGAAAGAAGAAGTTGAAGCGACATTGAAAGCCTTATCAAAGAACAAATCACCAGGCATTGATGGCATTCCCATAGAAGTATTACAGCAATCTGATGCATCTGTTACCGTACTTACAAGGCTCTGCCAAGAAATTTGGAAGACAACATCATGGCCAACTAACTGGAAAAGATCTGTGTTTATACCAATACTAAAGAAAGGTGATCCAACTGACTGTGGAAATTATTGCACAATCGCTCTGATCCCACATGCCAGCAAGATTCTACTGAAGATTATTCAAAAGAGACTACAACCATACCTGGAACAAGAACCACCTGAAGTGCAAGAAGGGTTCAGGAAAGGGCGAGGAACGAGAGGCATCATCGCAGATGTGAGATGGATCCTTCAAAAGACTAAAGAATACCAAAAGGATATCTATTTGTGCTTTATCGACTTTTTTTAAATTTTTTTAGTGCCATCAAGTCAGTGTTGACTCATAGCGACCCAGCTACTTCTGGGTTTTCTTGGCAATGTATCACTGGAAGTAGATTGCCAGCCTTTTCTTCCGAGGCAATGGAGGGTAAAGTGACTTGCCCAAAGCCATAAGGAGTGCAGGTGGGAATTGAACCCTTGATCTTCTGGGTACTAGGCAGTTGCTCTAACCACTAGGCTACTTCTCCACTAGCTTTATCGACTATAGCAAGGTTTTTGACTATGTAAACCATGAGAAACTCTGGGCAACATTAAGAAGCATGGGTATACCAGAACACCTGATTGTTCTCCTGCACAATCTGTAGATTGATCAAGAAGCAACAGTTCGAACGGAACAAAGGAGAAACAGAATGGTTTAAAATAAGCAAAGGTATAAGACAAGGCTGCATACTTTCCCCCTACCTGTTTAATTTATATACAGAACAAATCATCAGAGAAGCAGGATTGTATGAAGACAACAGAGGTGTGAAGATTGGTGGAAGACTCATCAACAACCTTCGCTATGCTGATACCACATTACTGGCTGAAAGTGAAAATGATCTGAAACATTTGCTTCTCACGATCAAAGAACATAAGTCTCAAAATGGGCCTGCACCTTAATGTAAAGAAGACAAAGATCATGACAACTGGCAAAATCAACAGGCTCATCGTTGAAGGAGAAGAAATTGAAATCGTGAACAACTTTAACCTACTTGGATCAACTATCAATAAAGAAGCAACAAGCAGTCAAGAAATCCGACGACGCATTGCTCTTGGCAGAATGGCTATAAAAGACCTAGACAAGATTCTCAAGAGCAGAGACGTCTCTCTCCATACAAAGATTCAACTTGTTCAAGCCATGGCATTTTCAATATCATCATATGGATGTGAAAGCTGGACAGTGAAAAAGATAGATAGGAAGAAAATTGATGCCTTTCCATTATTGTGCTAGCGGCAAATACTGTGTATACCATGGACTGCCCGAAGAACAAACCAGTCAGTACTAGAGGAGATCAAACCTAATCTTTCTTTAGAAGCTCAGATGACAAGACTTCGACTTTTATACTTTGGATACACCATGCGAAGAGAGAGATCATTAGAGAAAGACATCAAGCTTGGCAAGACAGAAGGTCAATGCAAAAGAGGAAGGCCAGCAATGAGATGGATTGATACAATAACAGCAGCTATGGGTACCAGTCTGTCAACAATGAGCCGCCTGACTGAAGACCGAACACAATTTAGGACAACTATCCAGAGGGTCGCCATGAGTCGACACCGACTCGACGGCACTTAACAACAACAGAATTAATTCAGGAAGGACAGGGTCGGAAGAAAGGGAGAAGTGGACTACAGTTGTGGTCAACATTATTGTCTCACTTGCAGTTCAACCCTTTATTTATTTATTTAGCTGTATTTATATCCCGCTTTTCACCAGGTCAAAGCGGTCAATTGGGGGATACATTTAACATGAGGGGATATGAGACACATACACTAATACTTACAGGGAACATGGGCAATGGAGGGTTAAGTGGCTTGCTCAAGACCACAAGGAGTGCCTACAGGACTAGAAATCCCAGTCCCTCCGGCTTGAGATTGCTGTCCCCAGGTGGGACTTGAACCCCCGGTCCTCCGGCCTGAAGTACCTTGTCCTAACTACTAGACCACTCCTCCCTCTAACCCTTTAACATCCAATATCTCCTAAAAAAAAAAAGTGGCCAGTGAAATGGCTTTGGACTATGTCTGCACACATATTTGAAATATAAAAGAATCAAATAAAACAAGACCAATTGAAAAAAGGAAATAGTATAAAAACTGGGACATTGCCAGGACATGATTATAATTATTGGCACCCTTATAAACAATTCAAATCAGTTTGAACAGAATAACCACATTCTAATTGCAGTAAAGCACAGTTACTTACCTGTAATAGGTGATCTCTGGGAACAGCAGGAATAAGTCTTCACATATGGGTATGTCGGTACCGATGAGCCCGCGCGGGAATGCTCCCCAGCGTCCAATCAGAACGCTTTTGGGAGCATCCCACCACGCCTGCGTGCTGCCTTCCCGCCTTTCCCAACTGCCTCTCCTCAGTTAAGTTTTAAAGCTGAGACAAAGAGAGAGAGAGAGAAAGATAGAGATAGAGAAATACAACTCCTAGGGGAGGTGGGTGGGTTGTGAAGACTTATTCCTGCTGTTCCCAGAGATCACCTGTTACAGGTAAGTAACTGTGCTATCTCCAGGAAAGCACAGTTACTTACCTGTAACAGGTGATCTCTGGGAACAGCAGGAATAAGTCTTCACATATGGGTACATCAGTACCGACGGAGCCTGCGCGGGAACGCTCCCCAGCGTCCAATCAGAAAGCTTTTGGGAGCATCCCTCAGCACCTGCGTGCTGCCTTCCCACCTTTCCAACTGTCTCTCCTCAGTTGAGTTTTATAGCTGAGACAAAGAGAGAGAAAGAGGAAAGGAAGATAGATAGAGAGATACAACTCCTAGGGGAGGTGGGTGGGTTTTGAAGACTTATTCCTGCTGTTCCCAGAGATCACCTGTTACAGGTAAGTAACTGTGCTATCTCCAGGAACAAGCAGGAATGAGTCTTCACATATGGGGACTCCCAAGCTAAGATGCCTGGAGCCCTAGCATGGTGGGGATTGGAACATGCTACACCTCATATGGCCAGGCATCCTGAGGATGGAGGGTAGGAGTTGAAAAGAGAGGAGCTGTAGAAAAACAGCTAACCTAAAATAGGACTACAGGTAAGGAGTCCTTGTATGTATGATAATTATCATGAAAATATTGAAATGAACAATCACAATATGGACCTCACCTACTGGATTGCAGGAAGTAGAGAGGCTGATGGAGTCTACTGGGGATCCAGTAGAGGAATCTTCAAGGTGACCTCACTGAAGTGAAGTTGAAGGTCCAAATCTGGAAGTGACAGGGGACCCAGGTGTCAACTGGGGTAGTACAAAAACGGTAGGTCTTTAGTGGAAAGCTTTATGGAAAAAGCTGGGAACTCTTTTGGCTACAGAGTTACTCACAGTTAGGAGCAAAACTAGCCCAGTCCTGGAGGGAAGAAGGGGTATGGGAAAAAAGCCCGTATTCCCAAGAAGGACAGATGTCTGAAGGGTTGAAACCTCAGATCTACTGAAGATCCACCCTGTCTTTCCTAACTGGTGAGAGATAGGAAAGATATTGGAGCATGGAGCTTCAGGGATACCTAAACCTAGGGTTAAGGTAGGAGCTGTCAGTACCACAGTAGTGGTTGTGTGCATAATACCCCAGACATACTGTGGGACAGTATGAACATATGCAAGCCCACTGTCTGGAACCTATAGGAAGGTAACCCTTATAAGCATAGACAGTTAGAGAGATAAGTATGTAAATACGTATCTACCTATAAGGAAGCATCTCGACAGATACACACACACACATATATATATATATATATATATATATACATACACTATAGACATATATATATGGGTATATATATATGTCTATAGTGAGATCTGGAGGGGCATAACATATGCACACGCAGCTTACAGACATATGTATTTATAGAGAAGTATATAGATATATATACATACATGAATATATATGTCTAAAGATAAATGTCTGCAATTAAGCAGATAAAGATATGCCCATAAGAACATTCACATGGGAGATGTGAAGAGGATAGATTCATCTAATAACAAGAAGGTGGAACCTACTTGAGAAGATATATAGAGAATCTATTCCCCCTGGCTAAGATGGTGCAGGAATGCTATCCAGTGAAATAACCAGGATGGTTGCGTGAAAAAACAGAGGATAATATCAGTCTGTAAACAGCAAGTCCTGAGTCCTGTAGAACTCTCGCATGGTAAATGGACAGAAAACGCATAGGATGAGATACCAGGTTGACCCACCGGAGGGACACAAAGGGGTATCATGCGTTATTAGTTAAATATGTGCTGTCCATGAAGGAGTAGGATACCATGAGGACAAGCTGCAAGGAAAAAAAGAGCATATTCCTTGTAGGAATTGGAGAACTCTTTAGACGTTCACGTAGAAAAGGCTTATGTCCTGTATTATAAAAGGAGATAGTAGGGTGTGGAGAGCCCTCACAGTCATGGAAAATGACTGAGGAAGCCTTTTTCAACCATATAGGATAGTCATTAGAGACAAAACCCCATGCTCTCTAGCAAGGGCCCATAGTAGAAAGCTTCTCTGTAAGATTGCAGAGAGCATTATGCAGGAGAATTGGGAAATAAACTGGCTGTTGGAAAAAACCAGCTGCACGTCAACTATGCTGCCAAATCCAAAGGAATTGGAGATGGCAAGAAAAGAAGACAGTGTGAAGAGCCTGAAGTGATTAGGATTATCCAAGATAGATGAAAGCACTATCTTAGAATCACTACTAAGGCTAGACAGAAAGTAGTGGAAGTCAAGACTGGAAACTTGTGGAAAAGTACCAGTAGTCCAATCACTGGAACTCCTGCATGGGCAGCTGCTGAATAAGACAGCAGAGAGAATCTTTCTGTGTAAAACAGAGAGAACAGACAGAATAAGAGGAGAAATTCCTGTCCCTGTCTGATGAGCTGCCCAGATAAAAGAAGGGAGTTTATTCAAGAGAAAAAACTCCACACTGGAATGAAAGAAATTACTAGAAAGGCTAAAGAAGCCCTGCAGTGGTATGGTACCACTCTTTCAGGGGAAACCCTGGATAAGAGGGTAGAGAAACAGGAGCTGAAGGGTGACTTACCAAATGGTAAGTCTGTGGAAGGAAAAAATTCATGTTGGAACAGAAAACTATCATGGGATAGTTGTTAAACCTCTCTTCTTGGTAGGAAGAAGAGGAGAAACCTGTGACCCATAGACATGAATATCCTGACAGCTCAGCATACCTAGGAGCAAATGGATGTCCTGAGAAAAGGAATCCATGTGTAGAGTTTTGAATGAAAAAACAGTGAAAAAACTTCTATTGAGAAGAAGTCAACTGTAGGTTGTAAACTTCAGGACCCTATGGTTGCTGGGTTTGTTCAGCCTGGCTAGAGTTTGGATTCTTCAGACCAGGGCGAGGTTTCCCCTGCTTGGGAACATTTGTATGATGGGCAGGAGAAGAGTGAAACCTTCTTCTCCTAGGGAAAGAAGGTTTGGTAGGGCATTTCCTACCTACTGAGGAAGGAGAAGGCTTAGAATAGCCTCCAGAAACAGGGAAGTCAGTGGACCACTGAGCAACCTGATGTAAAGACTCCTTATTGAAGAGATTTTCCCCAGTGCAAGGAGTATTACCCAGTCTTTGTTGTGCCCATCTGCTTAAGTCTGAAGCTTGGAGCCAGGCTCTACGTCGTGCCCCTATGGCTATAGCAGAAGTTCTGCTAACAGACTCAAAGGAGTCTAGGGAAGCACGAGTAAGAAACCAAGAGATACTTTGAATATGACTAAGTAGTAAGGAATAGTCTGCAGTCTTTGGCTCTGAAAGAAAAGGAGTCAAAAGATATAATTTCTTTGTGACCTCCTGAAGGGATAGACTCATATAAAAAATATATGAGAATCCTTGTTGACAGCATGGATGTCTGGAAGGTTTGACGTCCAAAGGCATCTAGTGTCCTAGACTCACGACCTGGTGGGTAAGAAGAGTGCTTCTTCTTACTTTTCACCTTCCTCATTGCTGATTCCACCACAATGGAATGATGGGGAAGTTGAGTCTTTTGAAACCCTGGAGAGGGGGGTACCTGATACAGAAGATCAGTTGCTCTAGAAGGTGAGGGAACCCTTAAAGGTGCTTCCCACATTCTTAGAAGAAGATCCTGCAAGGAATGATGTAAAGGAAGCATTATATTTTCCTTTTCTCCAGTAGAAAGAGAGCCCTGTGTAGGATCATAGCCAGGGATAGGAATAGCAAGAGATGTTGCCATATTCAGGAGAAAATTCTGAAAAGAAGGAACTCCAAAGGGAACCGTCCCTGGGCAGGCTAGACCTGAAGAACTAGCCTGGGCACGGAGGATCTACTTGAGAATATAGGAATATAAGATCCTGCACGGTGCAAGAAAGGATCCTTAAGGGATGGATGCTGGTACTGGAGGTCATGACCTGAGACAGTCAGTACTGCATCGTCCATGCCAGGTATCGACTCCAAACTTGGTATAGAAAGGAGCGATCCTGGTGAAAGAAGCATGGAAGGAGCTGGCCCCGATGTTACTGCGGGTACCGGCACCGATACCGATACCGGTAGCTGTGTCGGAATCGAAGGCGACACCGACATCGAAGCAGTCATCGGTGGCTGCTCAATCGGTACCGAGGTAACCGAAAGCCTTTGGTAATCACCCTCGGTACCGAGCATCCGGAACCGGTAAGCGTCGGTACCGAGACGTGTCAGTACCCAGTCTTCCAGACTAGAAATCGATTCCAGACTCGGCATCCAAGGAAGCGAGTCTATCGATGCATGTCTAGAGGGTACCAACGTCGGTGGTAGTATCGGCGTTGATGCCGATACTGGAAAGTCAATCTGGGGCGTATCGACCGGTCCCGAAGGTACCGAGAAAGCCAGATGACGATCCCTGGTGAGGAGTGAATCGCTCAACACCAGTGCCGATGCCGGGGTATCGGTACCGCTCAAAGCAGATGCCACCACCGAGCATGGCTCAGGTATGTTCTATGAGGGGTGAGCCCCAGGAACAACCTGAAACCCCTGATAGGCTTTGGAGGCCGAAGACTCCCGCCGGGGTTTTGAAGCCAATGGACCCTTGAGGGCAAGGCCGGAGCCGTCATCATGCTGTGCATGAGACGTACCACTCAAGGGTTGGCTAGTCTTAACAGACTGTTTGTGGATTACCTGACCTTGTGGAGAAGAAGAAATAGTCGGTGCCCTGACACTGGAAGGGAACTCGGTATCGAGGGAAACTCGAAATGGAAAATCTCTTCTCACAATATTGTAGCCTAATGGCTCCGGAGGAAAATGGTCAGGACCCAAACAGGTTAGACACCAGTTCTTGGAGTCTAAAAACAAAACTGTACCACCACAGCTTGAAAAGAAGGCGGTGGCTCCATGATGGAGAGGCCTAGAAGGCCCAAAAAGTTTAAGACAGAAACTGAGGGAAACAAATTCCCTGAATTTAAGAAAAAGAAAAAGAAAAAGCACCGGCGGTACCGGTGGAGTCGGGGAGACAGCTGCGACCACAAGAAAAGAAAGAATTAAAGAAAAAATTTTCTGCGGTGACAGGACGATGTCCTGCCGGCTCCGCAGAAAAACGAAAACTGAGGAGAGACAGTTGGAAAGGCGGGAAGGCAGCACGCAGGCGCTGAGGGATGCTCCCAAAAGCTTTCTGATTGGACGCTGGGGAGCGTTCCCGCGCAGGCTCCGTCGGTACCAACGTACCCATATGTGAAGACTCATTCCTGCTTGTTCCTGGAGATCAAGCAGGAATGAGTCTTCACATATGGGGACTCCCAAGCTAAGATGCCCGGAGGGAGTCCTAGCATGTTGCGAGTCTAAGATGAGCCATGCTTTCCCTCAGAACCTCAGGCATCCTGGGGATGGAGGGTAGGAGTTGAAATAAAAAGAGAGACGCTGTGAAAGCACAGTTACTTACCTGTAACAGGTGATCTCTGGGAACAGCAGGAATAAGTCTTCATATATGGGTACGTCGGTACCGACGGAGCCTGCGCGGGAACGCTCCCCAGCTTCCCAAAAAGGAAAGCTTTTGGGAGCATCCCACAGTGCCTGCGCGCTGCCTTCCCGCCTTTCCTAACCGCCTCTCCTCAGTTCGAGTTTTAAAGCTGAGACAAAAGAGAGAGAGAGGAAAGGAAAGATAGATAGAGAGATACAACTCCTAGGGGAGGTGGGAGGGTTGTGAAGACTTATTCCTGCTGTTCCCAGATATCACCTGTTACAGGTAAGTAACTGTGCTATCTCCAGGAACAAGCAGGAATGAGTCTTCACATATGGGGACTCCCTAGTTAAGATGCCTGGGAGGTCCCCAAGGATATGAGACCCTGGGAAGGGTTCTACCTCCTCCTATGGATCTCAGGCATCTATCCAGGGATGGAGGGTAGGAGTTGACTAAGAATGGAACAGGTGTTTGAGAACAGCCTGACCAAACAAGGCATCCCGGCGGGAGTCCTTGTCCAAGCAGTAATGGGCTGTGAAGGTATGAACCGAGGCCCAGGTGGCTGCTCGACAGATCTGGTCGATGGACACAGAATTTAGATGAGCCATAGAGGCGGCCATGGCCCTCACATTATGAGCTGTGACATGGGTCTCCATAGAAAGGTTCTTACTCTGGTAGGCGAAAGAAATACACTGAGCAATCCAATTGGACAGTGTCCTCTTAGAGACTGGAAGTCCCAAATGAGAGGGATCAAAAGCAACAAAGAGCTGGGAAGACTTTCTATGTTGCCGTGTCCTTTGTAAGTAAAAGCCAAGAGCTCTTTTACAATCCAGAGTATGAAGATTCTTCTCTGCACTTGATGCATGAGGAGCTGGAAAAAAGACAGGTAAATATACCTCTTGATTAAGATGAAAAGGTGAGACCACTTTAGGCAGAAAGTGTGGATTGGTCCTAAGAACTACCTTATCATGATGGAACCTTGTATAAGGTGGATTATCCACTAAGGCCTGCAGCTCACTGATGCGGCGAGCTGAGGTGACTGCAATGAGGAAAATAACCTTCCAGGAAAGAAATTTCAAGGAGGTGGTGGCTAAGGGTTCAAAAGGAGGCTTCATAAGCTGACCAAGAACCAGATTTAAATCCCATGCCACCGGAGGAGGCCTAATGGGAGGTCTAGTTAAAGTTAGGCCTCTCATGAATCTTGCAATAAGAGGATGAGAGGAAATAGGTTGTCCATTGATAGGCTTAAGTGATGCTGCAATAGCACTCAAATGGACCCTTACTGAATTTGTCTTAAGGCCTGCATTGGAAAGATGCAGGAGGTATTCCAATAGAGAATTCAAAGGTAGTGCTAGAGGGTCGAGGCCCCTTTCAGCACACCAAATGGAAAATCTTTTCCATTTAAAAGCATAGGAACGCCTAGTGGAAGGTTTTCTGGAAGCATGGAGGATATCCTTCACTTGTTGAGAAAGATTCCAGCCTTGAAGGTCTAGGCCTTCAGTAACCAAGCAATGAGGTGAAGGGACTTGGGGTTTGGGTGCCACAAAGTCCCCTCCTCCTGGGACAGGTCTGGAGCAGCTCCCAAGTCCAGGGAGGGGATTTGGGAGAGATGCAGAAGTAGAGGGTACTACACTTGGCGTGACCAGCGTGGAGCTATGAGGATCATAGATCCTTGATCCCTCTGGAGTTTGAACAGAGTCTTGGGAATCAAGGGAATGGGTGGAAAGGCATACAGGAAGCCCTGAACCCAGTGAAGGAGGAAGGCATCCTTGGCCTGAACTCCCTGACACGGAATTCTGGAACAGAACCGGGGAAGTTTGGCATTCCACAGACTTGCAAAGAGGTCTATGTCCAGGGTTCCCCATTCTTGGAAGATTCTGAGTACCTGATCCATGTGCAGGGACCATTCGTGTGGGAGCAGAACTCGACTGAGTCTGTCTGCCCAAGAGTTTTGGATTCCTGGGAGGTATACTGCCAGGAGATGGATTTGATGCTCTCTGGCGAAGGCCCACAATCTTAAAGCTTCATTGCAAAGCGACAGAGAGCCAGTTCCTCCTTGCTTGTTTATGTAAAACATGGCTACTTGATTGTCCGTATGAATGAGGACTGTCTTGTAGCTGAGCAGGGTATGAAAGACCTTGAGAGCTAGAAAGACTGCTCGAAGCTCCAAGTGATCGATATGAAGAAAGGTCTCCTGTGGGGACCAAGTGCCTTGAGTGGAGAGGTCTTGTAGATGAGCTCCCCAACCTGTTTGGGAGGCATCTGTTGTGAGAGTTGCTTGGGGCAACAACTGTTGGAAGGGGGACCCCAGCAACAGATTTTGAGTGGACATCCACCATTGGAGAGATCAAAAGAGACGTTTGGAGGTTGCTATTTGGTCTGAGAGAGCTCCTGATGCTTGAGTACACTGGGTGGACAAAGTCCATTGGGCTGCTCTCATATGTAGGCGAGCATAGGGTACCACATGCACTGTGGAAGCCATGTGGCCTAGCAGTTGTAGCATCTCCCGGGCAGTTAAGTGGCTCTTTGACTGAATCTGAGAGGCTAACTGCACTAGATGTTGGCAACGGGCCTGAGGAAGGTAGGCCCTTGCAGTGGTAGTATCCAACCAGGCCCCTATGAATTCTAGGGACTGAGTGGGGGTGAGCTGAGACTTTGGGAGGTTTACCACAAATCCCAGATACTGCAAAATGCGTCTTGTGCGGTTCAGGGAAATGTGGCCCTCTGACTGAGATGGAGCTCGGATGAGCCAGTCGTCCAGGTATGGGAATACAAATATTCCCAGAGTGCGTAGAAATGCAGCTACTGTTGCCATGCATTTGGTGAGCACTCTTGGGGCAGAGGCCAGACCAAACGGAAGTACCCTGTATTGATAATGTTTTCCTTGGAAAAGAAACGGAGGAATCTTCTGTGAGATGGATGGATGAGGACATGTGTGTATGCATCCTTGAGATCTAGAGAACAAAGCCAATCCTGACTTTGAAGGTATGGAAGGAGAGTGCCCAGAGAAAGCATCTTGAACTTCTCCTTGCATAGAAATGTGTTCAATTCCCTGAGATCTAATATGGGTCTGTATCCCCCTGTCTTCTTTGGAATGAGAAAATAGGGGGAGTAAAACCCTGACCCTTGTTGAAGAAGGGGAACTTCTTCTATTGCTCCTTGGGCAAGAAGGGTAGCCACCTCTTGACCTAGAAGGTCGAGAAGAGATGTGGGAGAATTGAAGTGTCTCACCATGGTGTGGGGAGGAAGGTCTGAGAAATGAAGTTTGTAGCCCTCTCTTATGATGGAGAGGGTCCACTGCTCTGATGTAATCTGCTCCCATCTGGAAGCAAAATGAGCTAACCTTCCTGGAATGGTGAGAGGTTCTGGCTGTTTTAAAGCCAGAAAGGCTAAGTTCTCTAGCATCAAGTCAAAAACCCTGAGGAGGTTGGGTCTGCTGAGTTGCAGCAGCCCCTGTAATCTTAGGCCTGGCCTGTTTAGGTTGCTGACGCTTAGTAGCAAAGCGACCTGTAGAGGATTGTTTGCCAGAAGCAGAAGGGAATCTGCCCTTTTTGAAAAAAGACTTCTTGAACGTTTTTTTCTTGGCAGGAATGGAGGTTGACTTTGAAAGTCTATCCAGAGCAGAATTTTCTGCATCCATTTGAGTGGCTTTTATTTGCCATTCTTTGCCAAACAGGTTTTCACCTGTACAGGGAAGATTTCCTAAGCCATCTTGGACCCAGGGTTCTAAATCAGAAGCTTGGAGCCAAGCAATTCTGCGAGCAGCTATGGCAATGCCAGAAGCTCTGCTGGCACCTTCAAAGGAGTCAAAGGCTGCCCGATTGGAAAAACTTTGAAATGTCTTGAGTATGCTTAAGCCAAATGAGGAATTCATCCCTTTTATCTTCTGGCAGAAAAGGGAGGAAAGTGTGCAGTTTATCTGCAACCTCCTTTAGAAACATACCCATGTAAAGACTATAGGAGTTGATTCTGGCAATGAACATACTGGCTTGGAAGATTTTTCTACCAAAAGCATCCAAGGTCCTGCATTCTCTTCCTGGAGGAGTAGAAGAGTGTCTCTTTGTACTCTTTATCCTTTTCATAGCTGACTGCACCACAATGGAATGGTGAGGAAGCTGTGTTTTATGAAAACCAGGACAGGGAGGGACACGATACATAGTGTCCAATCTGCGAGAATGAGGAGAGATAGTGAGAGGAGTCTCCCATAAATCAATCATGTATTCATAAAGAATCTCATGAATTGGTAAGGTGACTGCCTCTTTAGGAGCCTTAGAATAACCCAAAATATCTAATTTTTTTGCTCTAGGCTCTGATTCAGAGGATACTGAAATAGAAAGACCTTTAGCTACTTCTCTTATGAAGTCTTGAAAGGACAAGTCCTCTGGAGGAGACATTCTTCTTTTTGGAGAAAGCGGCTCTTCAGGAAGGGCTATAGATACTTCAGCAGACTCCTCTGATATATCAGAATCACCAGAGGAATCAAAGTACCGTCTGTCAGGGTGCTCTTCTAACGCTCGGTACGCGTATCGAGCAGTATCGACATCGGGCGTCATCGGCACCGATGAGCAGCCCTGGATAAGGAACCACTGCAGCCGGCATCCTGGTCGATGTCGATGCAGTCGGTACCGGTATCGGCGCTGGTGCCGGTACCCGAGTCGATACCGACAACGGAGTTTGTTGTGGTATCAACGGCGTCGCAGCTTGAATGAAGGCACTGATGGCCTGCTGCATGGACAGAACATTCTGATCCATCGACGCCATGAATGCCTGGAACTCGGTACCGAAAGGTTGTGCCGGTACCCCAGAGCATTCTAACAGGTGATCGGTCGAGGCCGTGCCATTGATGTCAACCTGTAACGCCATAGGTGGAGCTTTGGAAGCCGGAGCTTCCCGCCGGGGTTGTTTTGCCGGTGCAGGATCCTCGAGGGCAAGCCCGGAGGCATCTCGATGCTTAGAGGGAGATCTACCCTTCAAGGACCGGCTGGATTTATGTTTGGTTACCTGAGATCCATTGGGGGAAGAAGCAGCCCTGGAAGACGTCGATGCCACCGAAGCTGCATCAGCGGGAAACAGCACATGGAGCTTAGCTGCTCGGTTCTGTAAACCCCGTTTAGACATCAGAGAGCAGGACGGACAATCCGAAATGGAGTGTTCAGGACCCAAACATTTGAGACACCATTCATGGGTGTCTGTAACAGAAATAGTACCGCTGCACTTAGTGCATTTCTTAAACCCGGAGGCTGGTTTTTCCATGAGGAAAATTTCTTGTGAGGCCTAAGGCCCAAAGAGAAAAATACACTAAGTGAGGGAAAAATATATAGGTTTTTTTTTTTTTTTTAAAGAAAAGACTGGCGGTACCAGTCCGGAGTCGGGGAAGGCAGACACGCGACCAAAGAAATAAAATAAAACAAAGAACTTCTTCAGCGGTGACAGGGCTCGACCTGCTGGCTCCGCGGCAAAGAAGAACTTAGGAAAGGCGGGAAGGCAGCGCGCAGGCGCTGTGGGATGCTCCCAAAAGCTTTCCTTTTTGGGAAGCTGGGGAGCGTTCCCGCGCAGGCTCCGTCGGTACCAACGTACCCATATGTGAAGACTCATTCCTGCTTGTTCCTGGAGATACAGCTAAACTAAACCAGGACTTCCGGATGGGAGTCTAGGTGTAGATGATCATAATAAGTAAATATTGGAGAGTAATATTCCAATATGGACCTCACCTGGTGGTATTGTAAAAGGTTTATTGAGTTTCACATGGATCTGTTAGTAAGAACCAGTAGAAAATCCTCAAGGAGTACCTCACTGTGAAGGAGAGGTAACCAAACTGTAGAAGGACAGGTGAAGATTAGAACCATCAAGGGTGAGAGTAGCCCCAGGGAAAAACTGGGTAGTGTAATGAGGAAGGACTTCAGCGGAAAACGCAGAAGGCTTTATCAGACAAGGCTTAAGTCTTTTGGTTCGAGAATAGCACAATCCTAGGACCAAAAAGAGACATGTTTGACCAATTTGGACGGCCAAATAGAAAAATAGTCCTTGTAGGAGAGAAGGGGTATTGAAGACCCCTGTATCCGATGAGAAATAAGGACAGATGTCCGAGGCGTTATAGCCTCTGATTAACTGAAGATCAGTAACATCTTTCCTAATTGATGTTAGGTAGGAAATATAACGATACATGGAGAACTTCAGAGGTACCTAAACCTGAAGGGTTATGGTAAGAAATTTGTTAATTACCATAGAGATTGGTTGTATATGTAGAACCCTATGCATGCTGGCACAGCATTGATAAGGGTAGTGCCCAGCTGTCTGAGTCATATAGGAATATATGTATATATGAACCTAGACAGATAGATAAGTATCTAGGTACATATCTACCTATGATGATATGTCTTAACATATATATATATATGTGGATACATATATAGAGATATACATGGGCATAAATACACACACACACATATATATATATATATATATATATTTTGTCAGACGGGTGCCTGGGTGAGAATGTTCAGAGTCTTGGCAAAGGCATATATTAATATGATTTGCAAGGTATTGTGGGAAATGTAGTCCATTCACACCAGACACAGCCGTTCACAATAATTAGTTGTGCTTGAGTGTAAAGCCAATAAGATATTTATTTATGGGGTTATTTCTCCCAACACAGATATGCTTGGTAGCACATAAAACAGGATACTTGCTTTCAGTGTTAAACTTAGAAAAACAAAATCAGGAAAACAACAGTTGAACTTGTCAGGCAATCAAATCAAAAGAATAAAGACCTGGTTGGTAACAAACTGGTCTTTTCTGTAGGCTGTAGCTAATATTTTCTTAGCAGTGCATCAAACAACAAGCAAACCCCACAAAGTAGGGAAAAACTGTTCTTTTCAGATTAACTTCTTATATCTTCACACAGTCTCAGAAGTGATTTCCTCAGAGCTCACAAGCAATTAGGTAAGGCTCAATTGCTAGCAGTTACCCAGCTGAAACTCTTTAGCTGGCTTCTTTCTGCTGCGTGGCTCAAATCCTACTCAGGAGCTTTTCTGAGTAGATTAAAGAACAAGTTTGTATTTCTTTGGGATGGTTGTTGTACTTTGTAACAGTAAATTACCAAAGGAGTTTAGACAGAGAGCAATCCATGTATTCACAGCCTGCATCTATAACCTCTCCCCCTTCTTCAACAATCATTGGTTCAGTATCATGGATTGGCACAGAGGAATTTCTCAATGGAGCACTCTCAGGAGAACACTTGTTTCCCTGCTGTCTTTCAAGGTTATAGCTAGGGCATAGATCAGTGTTCATACCTGAGCTTCCATTGCTGTTAGAGATCCTCTCTAAATAGCCTGGCCAGTATGTAGTCCAGTTCTTATGTCCAGCCTTCCAATCCAGATCCCTGGACACTGGATCTCTCTTCACATACCTTCTGGCACGGGTCCTAGGGTCCCTTCCAAGTGCAGCCGTCTCCCTCACAGGTACCGTCTTGGGATTCCTGGCTCTGCAGCACCACTCCTCTGGCTTCCCCCAGTCCAATGGTGTATGCTGGCCTTTGGAATGCCTCCCAGTATACGTACTGCTCTGGACTCCTTTAGACCTCCCAAATGCTTTTCTCTTCTTTCTTCCAAAGGGTTTCTTTCCCTCTCTGTCCGTCCGCTCTGGCTTCTGCTTCTGATGATCCTCCAGATGATGAAGCTGTCTAAGATGAATCTGAGGATATCCAAGCTGATTCTGAGGATGATTCTCTGTAGAATAAACTCTACCTTTATTCTGCTTAGATGAGTGCTCCACCCTAGCACAGCGCAGCTGTGCTGAATCAGGCCCTGCCCTTTGAGATGAGTGCTTGGGGATTACCTCATAGCCCTCTTGATTGAACACACGTTTCCCCACTTCAGCTCCTCTAATGGCTGTTGGAAACCTGGTGCATTCTGGGACTGGTAGTCTTTTATGGAAAAATTATGTTTTCTTATTTCTACCAGAACTGACAGGTTGCTTGTTCAGAGTCACTTCACCTTTTCTATAGCTCCTTCCTGAGCTATGATAAGCTTCCTTATCACAATATATATATATATATATATATATATATATATAGATATAATATATCTGTATATAGACATATACATGTCTCTACATATGTAGGTAGAAACATGCCTATATAACTATACCCACATAGGAGTATGTAGAGAGAGAGAAAGGTGCATCTAATAACAAGAAGGGTAACACCTGCTTGAAGAGATGCAAGGAAACCTTTCTCCCTGGTTATGATTGACAGAGTCAGGGGAATACTTTCTCTGACAAGGAGCAGTCTAGACTCATTTAGGAATTCTAGTCCTTGAATAACCAGGATGGTTTACGTGAAAAAAGTGCAGATGATATCTTCAGTCTGCAGGCAGCAAGTCCAGGTTCTTTTAGAACTGTAGTATGGTAACTTGAAATGGAAACCATATAAGGACGAGCTGCAAGAAAAAGAAAAATATCCCTGATGAAGGAGTCCAGTGGAGATGTGGACGAAGCCAGGGAATTGAGCAACTCTTAGATTTTCACGTGATGTAAGGCATGTGTCCTTTGTTTTAAAAGGAGACCTTAGGGGAGATGGTAAAGGTAGCGAAAACCTACCAGTCAAGAGGGGCATGACTGGATGAGCCCTTCCTAACCATCTGGGATTATCTGCTAGGAGGATGCAAATACTGTCTAGCAAGGGCCCATAGTGCAGAGCTACTCTGTAGAGTTGCAGAGAGCATGTTGCAAGTTGGTTAGAAGAAAAAACTGGCTGTTTAAAAGCCAGTACGTCAATTGAACTATTCTGCCAATGCCAAGGGATTGGAGATGGCGAGGAATAGAAATAAAGCCGATAGGCCTGTAGTAATAGAGTTTCCAAAAATAAGGTCGATAACCTGTTTTGGACTTACTACTAAGGCCAGAAAGGATTGCTGATGGAGGACAAACCTTTGTTACTTGGTAAATAGAACCAGTGGGTAACCACTAGGAACTCCTGCCGCTGCAGCTATTACCAAGGCAGCAGAAAAGAATGAACAGACATAAGGAGGAGTGGCAAGACTCCCTTACTGACTGATAAGCTGACCCAAGTAAGATTGAAAAAGGGGGGACAACTCTGAAAAGGAAACCCCTTACTGGAATAGGTAGAAACCTACAGGGATTTTAGAAAAACCGGTCCAGTTAAATGGTACCACTCTTACAGACAAATGTTTCAGTAAGAGGGTAGGTAAAGACAGAGTTGAAGGAGACTTGCTATATGGTAAGTCCCTGGAAAGGTATGACGATACATGCTGGAACAGGAAACTATCTTATTGATAGTTGTTATACCTCTTTTTCCTCTCAGGAGGAAGAGAAAAACCCCTGTTACTTATAAGCATGATCATCCTGAGAGCTCATAGAACAAAAAGAATGGATGTCTGTTGAGAAGAGATCCATGTCTAGAGTTTAGGATGGAAACAGTGTAGATGCTTCTATTAAGAAGAAGCAGACTACAGGTTCTAAACCTCAAACAGGAAAGAAAGATGTAATGATAATATATCAGAAGCCCTGCGGATGCTGGGTTTGCTGAACCTGTTGAGGTTGTGGTTTCCTTAGCCTGGTTGGATGTTTCCCCTGTCTGGGAACATCTGTATGATGGGTAGAAGATGAATAAAACTTTCTCCCCTTAAGGGAACAAAGTTTGTTAGTAGATTTCCTACAAACTGGGATAGAGGAAGGCGTAGACAAGCCTCTAAAAGCAATAGTGTCAGTAGTTAACTGAGCAGCTTGGAGTAAAGCCTCCTTGTTAAAGAGATTCTCTCCAGTAAAATGAGTATTTTCCAGTCTATCTTGTACCCATTTGTCCAAGTCTGAAGCTTGGAGCCAGGCTCTACTTCATGCCCCTATGGCTATAGCAGAAGTTCTGCTAACAGACTCAAAAGAGTCCAGGGAAGCACGAGTAAGGAACCCAGAAATATTTTGAGCATGATTGACTAGTATAGAAAAATCTGCTCTTTTAGGCTCTTGAAGAAAAGGGGTCAAAAGTAGTAAATTCTTTGTGACCTCCTCAAGAGATAATCCCATATAGAAAATATATGAGAGAATTCTTTTTGAAAACATGGATGCCTGGAAGGTTTGGCGTCCAAAGGCATCTAAAGTCTTAGCCTCACGACCTGGCAGATAAGAAGAGTGCTTCTTAGTAATCTTAACACGCCTCATTGCTGATTCTACAAAAATAGAATGATGAGGGAGCTGAGGCTTTTGAAAACCTGGAGAAGGGGGCACCATGTATAAAAGATCAGTTGCCCTAGAAGGTGGGGATACCGTTAAAGGAGCTTCCCACGTTCTAAATAGGAGATCCTGCAAGGTCTGATGCAAAGGAAACATAATGACTTCCTTTAGATTGCAGGGGATCTGCAGAGGTTCGGATCCCCTGGTGCAGGATATTGACCAGGTATAGAAATGGCAAGTAACTTTGCCATATCAAACAAGAATGCTTGAAAAGAAATCTCCCCAGAGGGGAGTCCTATAGAAAGAGGAGTAAGAACTAGATCTGTTGAAGAACTAGCTCTAGCACCGACCGGTTCATTCAGATTCTCTAGAGTAGAAGATCTGAAGGGGTGGAGCATCGGAGTGTCCTTGAAGGATAGTTGTCGGTACCGCTGGAAGCCGGTACCGCAACCCGTCGGTAGCAAATCGTCCATGCTAGGGATTGATTCCAAACTCGGTATGGAAGGAAGCGAGCTGGTTGAAACGAGCATGGGAGGTACCGACACCGATGCTGATGTCGATGACGGTACCGAGACCGGTACCATCGTTGATACCGATACATGAAGATCAGTCTGTGATAGCTCTATCAGTACCGAAGTAACCGAACGTGACAGACTTTGATCATCGGTAGAATGTCTTCGGTACCGTTTGAAGTCGGTACCGAGACGAGTCGGAACCCAGTCATCCAGATTAGAGATCGATTCCAGACTCGGCATCGAAGGAAGTGAGTCTATCGATGCATATCTGGAGGGTACCGGGATCGATACCGATACTGGAAGATCGGTCAGCAGCGGCTCAGTCGGCCCCGAAGGAACCGAGAGCGCTAGACTGCGATCTTCAGTGAGGAATATTTCATCCAACACCATTGCCGATGCCGGGGTATCGGTACCGCACCAAGCGGTTGCCGCCACCGAGCATGGCTCAGGTATGTTCGTAGAGGTGAGAACCCCAGAAACAACCTGAAACCCCATAAATGGCTTGGAGGCCGAAGACTCCCACCGGGGTTTTTAATGCCAAGGTGTTCTCAAGGGCAATGCCGGAGGCATCTCTATGCTGAGCATGAGATCTACCACTTGAGGCCTGGCTAGTCTTAACAGACTGTATTTGGGTTACCTGATCCTGTGAAGAAGAAGCGCTGGCTGGTACCATGAAGTTTAATGGGGACCGCGTATCGAGACATGCTCGATGCTGAAGACTTCTTCTGGATATACTGCTGCAGAGGGAACACTCCAGCGGATGGTGGTCAGGACCCAAACAGGGTAGACACCAATTATGAGTGTCTACAACTAATTTGGTACCGCCACAGTTTAAACATTTCTTAGGGTTAGTGGCTGGTATTTCCATGAAGGAGAGTGAGTAGGCCTAGCAGGCCGAAAAACCGTCAGGCACTAACAGGGAAAAAATATTCTTTAGAAAGGAAATTTTGTAAGAAAAAAGAAGAAAGAAACACCAGCGGTACCGGTGGCGTCGGGGAAGGTAGACGTGACCACAAGAAAACAAAAAAATAAAAGAAGAATTTTCTGCGGTGACAGGAGTACGTCCTGCCGGCTCCGCGGAAAAACGAAAACTGAGGAGGGGCAGTTGGGAAAGGCGGGAAGGCAGCACGCAGGCGTGGTGGGATGCTCCCAAAAGCGTTCTGATTGGACGCTGGGGAGCATTCCCGCACGGGCTCCGTCGGTACCGACGTACCCATATGTGAAGACTCATTCCTGCTTATTCCTGGAGATAATTAGACACACCTATGATCCATTGTTAGTACTCACATGACTTCAATCAACCAATGAATGATGGCTCTAATGTTTAAAATAGTCACATTCACTCCCTGTTCCATTTTCACAATGGTGAAGACAAGAGAGCTGCCTGAGACAGTCAGAAAAGCCATCATCACCAAACATCAAACTTCAAAGAGGTATAAGGCCATCTCTAAAGATCTTGGGATTCCGATGTCTACAGTCTGCAATGTTATTAAGAAGTTTCTGCTCATGGAACTGTCAAAAACCTCCCAGGACATGGTGGGAAGAGGAAAATTAATTCAAGAAGTCTTTGAAGTTAGTGCAAACTGTTGAAAAACGGCATGTACAAGATCCAAAGAGCTAAAGGCTGACCTGGGGAACTAAACAAAGAAGGATTTCATGCGCAAAGGTCAAGGAGGAACCCACTACTCAAAGACAGACATAAAAAGACACGCCTCATCTTAGCCCATACCCGCCCTTAAGAAACTCCAATTCTTCTGGGAAAATGTTCAATGGACAGATGAAACCAAACTTGAGCTCTTTCTGAATGCAGACCAGCAATACATTTACGGGCAAAAAAAAAATGAAGCTTGTAAGGAAAACACCACCCTTTCTACAGTTAAATATGGTTGAAGTTCCATAATGTTGTGGGGCTGTTTTGCTGCCTCGGGAACTGGAAGCCTCAAATGTATTAAAGGAATCATGAAGTCAGAGGACTACTAAGGTATTTTGGAGCAAAATGTGCTACCTAGTGTCAGAAAGCTAGGTCTGGTTCGAAGGCCATGGGTCCTCCAGCAGGACAATGACCCAAAACATTAATGTAAAAGTACAAAATAATGGTTAAAAAGGAACAAATGGACTATCTTAAACTGGCCAGCAACGAGTCCTAATCTCAATCTAATCGAGAACCTTTGGGAAAAGCTGAAATCTGCCATTGGTAAAAGGAATCCTGGAAACATTCATGAGCTAGAACAAATCGCATTTGAAGAGCGGAAGAAATTACCTGCAGACAGATGTACGAAACGTACAGATGACTACAAGAAACGTTTGGAGGCTGTCATCACTGTCGAGGGTTGCATAACCAAATATTAGTGAAGGATGCCATTAATCCTGTCCAGGTCATATTTTGTTTTTTAGAAATTACTACATCTAAATTGCACATCTCTGAACATATTATTAAACTATTTATGATGACATACAGTTAGAATATGTCCAATTTCTTCTTAAGATATTGTACACAACATACCTAAGATGCAAGGATGCCAATAATGTTGACCAGAACTGTATATGTAAAAAATATTAAAGGTACACAATTACAGGGCTTATGAGACAAGGAGGAGGCACTGTGGGTTAAACTGAAAAGAAGGAATGGAGCATCCATTTGCAATGGCGTGTATATAGATCTCCTTCACAGGCTTAAGAAATGCACAAAGATTTAATTCAAGACATTTGCAATATTGCTATGAAAGAAGTGCTGCTAATAGGTGATTTCAATATGACAGATATTGATTGGGACATCTCTGCTTTGGTATCATCAAGAAGTAAGGAAATCCTGGATTCTTTACAAGAACAACTATTCCAGCAACTAGTAACAGAACCCACACGTGAGGGGGGCCATACTGAACCTGGTGTTTATGAATGGGTAAAATGTTTCTGATGTTATAGTGGGTGATCATCTCATATCCAGTGATCACCGGATGGTATGGATCAGCATTAGGCCAAGGACTGATATACTCCATTCAAAAGTGAGGGTCTTAAGTCTTTAGGAAAGCTAACTTTGCCAAGATGGGAGGAGATGAGTGCACTCAATGAGCCATTAGTGGGATTGGAACAGCTAAGAGATGTAAAACACAGTGGCTGAAACTGAATGGGGATATTTTAAAGTCAACAAACATTTTGATTAGGAAAGCAAGTAAATGTAAAAGGAAAAGAAGGCCAAAAAGGTTCTCAAAAAAGTAGCTGAAAAGGTGAAGAAAAAGAGTGTGGCCTTCATAAAATATAAGAGATCACAGAAAGAGGATATCAGGCATCAATATTCAGAACAGCTAAGAGAAGTTAGGAAAGTAGTCAGGAAAGAAAAGATACAAATGGAAGAAAAAATAGCCAATGCAGTAAAATTGGGACACAAAACATTTTTCAGGTAGGTTAGTGACAGCAGGAAGTGCAACCATGGCATTGTTAGACTGAAGGGTGAAGGAGAGGAATATGTAGTAACTAATGAGGATAGAACAGAATTGCTTAACAAATATTTCTGTTCTGTGTTCACAGATAAAGGGCCAGGAGCAGGACCTCAGAAAACACCCAGAAACAGGAAAAGACATGAGGTGGATTTTGAACAATTTTCAGAAGACTGTGTTTGGGAGGAGCTAGCAAAACTAATAGTAAACAGAGTGATTGGGCTAAATGGGATACATCCGAGAGTATTGAAGGAACTTAGAGAAGGTTTAGTGGCTCCACTGTATGACCTTTTCAATGCTTCTTTAGAGTATGGAGTGATCCCAAAAGACTGGAGAAGGGTGGTCCTTTTACACAAAAGCAGAAGTAAGGATGAGGTTGGGAACTAGAGGCCGGTTAATCTGACTTCTGTGGTGAGCAAACTAATGGAAACGCTGCTAAAACAGAGGACAGTGAGTTTTCTGGAATACAATGGATTGCAGGATCTGAGGCAGCATGGTTTTACTAGAGGAAGGTCTTGTCAGACAAATCTCAATTTCCAGTCGGCAATAGCACTCGCCAAGCAAGAGTACTATGTCCATCTGACTAACTCTCTTGCTTATAATCCTGGCCTTTTCATTACAACTCTCAACACTCTCCTCATAATGTCTCTGCCTTTGACCTATCCCTTCTCTTTCTGCCCATATCCTGGCTGACTTCTTCCACGACAATGTCTACAAGATTACTCTCGAGTTCCCCCATTCCCCCTCTTCACTTCCTAATCCTTCCCTCAACCTCTGTCGCCCTTCCCTCCTTTTCTAAGATTACTGAGGAAGAAAACACATATCTTTTCTCCTCCTCTAAACTTACTACCTGCTCCTCCGATACCATCCCCACCCATCAACTAAACTCCACCCCCTCTACTGTTGTCTCTTCCATCTGTCATATCTTCAACCTATCACTTTCTACTGCAACTGTTCCTGCAGCCTTCAAGCACGCTGTGGTCACACCTCTCCTAAAGAAACTACCCCTTGATGCTAACTGTCCTTCTAATTAGTGACCCATCTCTCTCCTCCCCTTTATTTCTAAACTACTTGAACGTACAGTTCACCGCCACTCTCTTGACTTTCTCTTCTATCAGTCCCTTCTGGGTTCACTGCAATCTGGCTTTCACGCACTACATTCTACTGAAACGGTTCTTGCCAAAAAGACTCCAATAATGTTCCTCGCCAAATCCAAGGGCCTTTATTCAATTCTCATCCTTCTTGACCTTTCTGCTGCTTTTGACACTGTTGATCACCACCTTCTCCTTAATACATTGTCCTCGCTTGGATTCAGGGGTTCTATTCTATCCTGGTTTTCTTCCTCTCTCTCTCACCGCAATTTTAGTTAATATTCTAGTGGATTCTCCTCTACTGCTCTCGCTTTCAGTTGGTGTACCCCAGGGCTCTGCCTTGGGACCTCTCCTTTTCTCTCTCCATACCTAGTCCCTTGGTGCACTCATCTCCTCCCAAAGCTTTCAGTATCATGTCTATGCTCATGTCTCCCAAATTTACCTCTCTGCACCTGAAATCTCTCTGGGAATCCAGGCCCAGATCTCTGCCTGCTTATCTGACATTAGTGCCTGGATGTCTCACCACCATCTGAAACTGAACATGGCCAAAACTGAGCTCCTTATCTTTCCCTCTAAGCCTACCTCCCCTCCTTTCTCTATTTCTGTGGATAACACTCTACTCCTCCCTGTTTCCTTGACTCGCAATCATGGTGGTCTCATCTTTGATTCCTCCCTCTCCTTCTCCACACACATCCAAAACCTGTCACTTCTTTCTCTATAACATTGGCAAAATTCATGTCTCCCTTTCTGCACACACTTTTAAGATCCTTAGCCATTCTCTGTCACCTCCCGTCTAGATTATTGCAACCTCCGCTTCACAGGTCTTTCTCTGAATCATCTCTTCCCACTGTTCAAAACTCAGGTGCATGGCTAACCTTCCGCCAGTGTCACTATGCTCATCACCCCTCTGTTCAAGTCATTTCTATGACTCCCTATCCGCTTTTGCATCCAGTTAAAACTTCTACTACTGACCTATAAGTGCCTTCATTTGGCTGCTCCTCACTAATTTCCTCTCCTATCTCTCTCTACAACCCTCCTTGGGAACTCTGCTCTTCTGGCAGATCCCTTCCAACTGTGCCCTTCTCTTCCACTGCTAACTTCAGACTTCGATCTTTCTACCTTGCTGCTCTTATGCCTGGAACAAACTATCTGAGTCAATACATCAGACTCCATCTGTGGCCCTGTTCAAATCCAGGCTAAAAACTCACGTCTTTGAGACTGCTTTCGGATCCTGATCCCCCTTAGTCTCCAGTTCACCTCCTTTATCTTTATTCACATCATTTGATAAACCGCCCAGGTAGTTCCTTATCATTCCCCTAGATATATCCTAGCCCCCACTTGTTGTGTTCTCTGTCTTGACTGCTGTGTTGCCTGTCTTGACTAGACTGTAAGCTCTTATGAGCAGGGACTGTCTCTTACATTTCTGTACAGCGCTGCGTACACCTTGTAGCGCTATACAAACGCCAAGTAGTAGTAATTTCTTTGACTGGGTGACTCGAGAGTTGGACTGAGGCAGACACAAATTTGGTGTATTTAGATTTCAGTAAAGCCTTTGATACTCTTCTGAACTGGCAACATGAATAAATTGAGTGGCTTATGGATGGACCCTAAAGTGACTGACTGGGTTAGAAATTGGTTGAATGGGAGGAGACAAAGGGTACAGGTAAATGGCGCTCGCTCTGAGGAGGAGGATGTTACCAGTGGTGTGCAATAGAGATCTGTCCTTGGTCTGATTCTTTTTAACATTTCATAAGTGATATTGCAGAAGAGCTATCGGGTAAGTTTGCTTCTTTGCAGATGACACCAAAATCTGCAATAAAGTAGACATCCAATAAGGTATAGATAAGGAAGGATCTAATGAAGTTTGAAGAATGGTAGAGAATTTGGCAGCTGAGATTAACTCAGGCAGTATGTGGACAGGCATTTAAACTAGGGTAAGGGGGTGACGGATGGAGGAGGACAAGTTCAGTACGTCACTCCCAGCAAAAGCAAAACATTGGAAACAGCCACACTTTTGAACCACCCATCAATGGCAAGCAGGAAGGGGCATGTAGAACAAAATCCATGCAAAATGCAGGCAAGCCAGTCAACAAATGTTGGAAAGCAATGAGCACAAATGCTTGAAGCCTAGCCAACAAAGTTCCTGATCTGGAAGCCCTAATGGTGGAAATGGACTTAGACATTGTGGCCATTACAGAAACATGGTTTTATGAGTCGCATGAATGGGATGTGCCATAGCTGGCTACAATCTATTTAGAAGAGATAGAGAGGGTAGAAATGGAGAAGTAGCCCTATATGTCAAAAGCAATGTTAAAGCTGCTGAAATGCAGGGGACATGGGGAAAAGAAGCAGCGCTATGGATTGTGTTGGAAAGAGGAGATGGCACTGTCATCCATACTGGTGTGGGTCTACAGACCTCCAACTCAAACTGAAGAAATGGATAGCAAATTGATTGTTGATATTGCAAAGATAGCCATGAAGGGGGAAGTGATCATATTGGTTGATTTACCTGATGTGGAATGGCGTGTTCCTTCTGCAAATCTGGAAAGTAGTAAAAAAATTGTGGATGCCTTCCAAGATGCATTACTTAAATAAATGATGATGGAATTGACCAGGGAGAGCTCAGTGCTGGATTTAGTGCTGACCAACGGAGATAGCATGCCGAATATCCAGGTGGGTGTCCATGTGAGCAGCAGCGGTCATCACACGGTGTGATTTGAGATACAAGCCAAGGTAGAATCCAATCACAGTAAGCTCAAAGTCCTAGACTTCAAAAACACTGACTTCAGTAAAATGGCCAAGTACCCGAAGGAGGAGTTGGCAGGGTGGGAGGGGATAAGGGAAGTGGAATTGCAATGGGCTAAACTAAAGGAAGCAATAAAAGGTGCAACAGATACATACGTAAGGAAAGTAAATAAAAACAAAAGGAAACCTATTTGATTCTCCAAAGAAGTGGCTGCACAAATAAAGGCAAAAAACACAGCTTTCACAAAATTCAGAAACTCGCAAATAAAGGAAAACAGAAAAGAATACAAGATCAAACTAAAAGAGACAAAAAGAGAAATAAGGATAGCAAAATCAAAGGCAGAAGAAAAGATGGCTAAAGATGTGAAGTGTGGTGACAAAACATTTTTCAGGTATATTCGGGAGAAGAGGATAATCAGAGGTGGAATTGCAGGACTCAAAAGTGCTGGGAACGGATTCGTGGAAAGTGACAATGAAAAAGCAAAAATGCTAACAAATACTTCTGCTCTGTTTTTACTAGAGAAAATCCTGGAGAAGGACCATCTGTGATTGACAAATATACAAATGGGAATGGAGTAAATACCACACCATACACAAAAGATGAAATGTTAGAACAGCTTGCAAAACTGAAAGTGGACAAGGCTATGGGACTAGATGGGATACATCCCAGGATACTGAAAGAGCTCAGAGAGGTTCTTGCAGGGCCATTAAAGGATGTTTTTAATAGCTCCTTGGAGACAGGAGAAGTTCCTCAGGATTGGAGAAGGGCTGAAGTTTTACCTCTTCACAAAAGTGGTAGTTGGAAAGAAGTGACAAACTACAGGCCAGTAAGCTTTACCTCAGTGGCAGGAAAAGTAATGGAGGCACTCCTGAAAGAGCGAATAGCGGAATTCCTCGAAACCAACAAGTTGTATGATCTGAGGCAATGTGGTTTTACCAAAGGACGATCTTACCAGACAAATCTGATTGAGTTCTTTGACTGGATGACAAGAGTATTAGATCAAGGGCATGCGATGGATATGATCTACCTAGATTTCAGCAAAGCCTTTGATACTATTCCTCATAGGAGGCTTATCAATAAACTCAACAGCTTGGGGATGGGTCCCAAGGTGGTGAACTGGATCGGAAATTGGTTGACTGGCAGACAACAGAAGGTGACGGTAAACGGAACTCACTTGGATGAAAGGAAAGTGATTAGCATGTGCCCCAGGGTTCGGTCCTGGGACCGGTACTGTTAAATATATTTGTGAGCAATATTGCTGAAGGACTGAATGGAAAAGTATGTCTTTTTGCAGATGACACCAAAATTTGCAACAGAGTGGACTCCCCTGAGGGAATGGAGAACATGAGGAAAGATCTACAAAAGCTGGAAGAATGGTCTAATGTTTGGCAGTTAAGATTTAATGTGAAGATGTGCAGTGTCATGCACTTGGGAAGCAGAAATCCAAGGGAATTGTATGCGATAGGGGGCGAGAGGTTGGTGTGCACGGACTAGGAGAAGGACCTCGGAGTGATTGTTTCTAAGGATCTCAAGGTGGTGAAACAGTGTGACAAGGTGGTGGCAAAAGCCAAAAGGATGCTGGGTTGCATACAGAGAGGAATTACCAGCAGAAAGGAAGAGGTACTCATGCCACTGTACAAGTCGCCGGTGAGGCCTCACTTGGAATAGTGTGTTCAGTTTTGGAGACCATATCTCACAAAGGATATAAAAAAGCTGGAAGCAGTTCAGAGGAGGGTGATCAAAATGATTTGGAGTCTGCGTCAGAAGACTTATGAGAAGAAGACCTAAATATGTACACTCTGAAGGAGAGGAGGGACAGAGGAGATATGATTCAGACCCTTAAATATTTAGAGTATTAATGAACAAACCAACCTCTTCCAAAGACTGGGAAGCTATAAAACCAGAGGGCATAACATGAAGCTGCAAGGGGGTAAACTGAAAGGCAGTGTCAGGAAATACTTTTTCACTGAAAGGGTGGTGGATGCTTGGAATGCCCACCCGATGGAAGTGGTGGGGGCAAATACAGTGACAGAATTCAAAATGGCATGGGACAGACACAGTGGATCCCTTTATAGCAACAGGATAAAATCAAAATATCATAAGCTATCTCTTATATCTGAACAAATAGGGGTGACCTACACAGAGCGGTGGGTACACCCCTAAACAAAGGCATGGGGAAGGGTGACCTGTATGGAGTGGCAGGTGCATCTACTCTTGCCGCCTTGCTGGGCAGACTAGATGGACCATACTATGTTACTACGTAACACTAAAAAATGCAGGGTCATGCATTTGGGCTGCAAAAATCCAAGACTGTATAAAGGGTGAAATTCTTCTGTCCACAAAAGAAGAGCGGCTCCTGGGCATGATTGTTTCTGATGATCATAAGGCAGCTAAACAGATAGAAAACACTGGTGGGATTAGTCATATACTTCTTAAACGGTTAACACGTCAGTGTTTATAACACAAAACCCATTTAATATTCTAAACTTAGCAACTTGGAATAAGTCCAGATTATCACTGTAAAGAACACAGGTCTCAGAAAAAACTCACAGCACTAAATCATGGGCTACAGCCCGTTAACAGTGCTAGTTCTCACATCAATGACCAGGTTCAATACATTTTTGAGATATCCTTCTTTCTCTTATAACTTTGAACCATCCTCAGCAAAATATATTTGTAACACCAAACTTGGTAAAACAATCTCACAAAAGCTGAGGAAAGAAGTACTTAACTTTGAAGAGTTTAGCCAAAAATGCTAAATACGGTCAATTTAGTGCTGTGAGTTTTTTCTGAGACCTGTGTTCTTTACAGTGATAATCTGGACTGATTCCAAGTTGCTAAGTTTAGAATATTAAACGGGTTTTGTGTTATAAACACAAACAGATAGAAAAGGCAACGGAAAAACAAGAAGAATGCTTGGGTACACAGGGAAAGGAATGGCCAACAGGAAGAAGGAGGTGATAGTACCTCTGTATAAGTCTTTGGTGAGTCCTAATTTAGAGTACGGTGTGCAATTCTGGAGACCACACCTTCAAAATGATATAAACAAGATGGAGTCAGAGCAGAGGGTGGCTACCAAAATGGTCAGTGAGTTTCGTCATAAAGCATGCGGGAACAGACTTAAAGAGCGCAATATATATACTTTGGAAGCAAGGTGGGAGAGCAGAGACATGATAGAGAAATTTAAATACCTCCATGGCATAAATGCACAGGAGAAGAGCCTCTTTGAATTGAAAGAAAAATCTGCAATGAGGGGGCATAGGATTAAGGTGAAAGAAGATAGACTTAGGAGTAATTTGTGGAATATTTCTTTATGGAAAGAGTGGTAGATGCATGGAATAGTCTCCCACTGGAGGTAGTAGAGACAAAGACTGTATCTGACTTCAAGAAAGCTTGGGACAAATACAGAAGATCTCTGAACAAAAAAAGGGACTGTACAGCTTAGTAGTTGGTATGGAAAGGCAGACTGGATAGGCCGTATGGTCTTTATCTGCCATCATGTTTCTGTTTTTATGTTTCAGAGCTACTGTCTAGAGTTTGTAGGCTCTGCAGTCATTGGATTACTGAGAAGAGTTGGTATTCTGTCACCTCAGCCACTACCGGAGGATACTACTGTGGATGGGGCTGGGTGTAAAACTGCACTGCTGATCTTCCAGGATCCCCACAGCCACTACTGGAGAATACCGATATGAACTGGGCTGGGAAAGAATCAGTATTTTTAACAGCATGTGGCTTCCACGGCACTGCTAAAGGCTACTACTGCAATCTGGCCTAAAATGGTCTCTCTCAGAGAATGGCACCACCATAGCCACTGCCAGAGAAAACTGCTCCGGTCAGAGATTAGAAGAGTCAAAGTTAATCAAAGTCATAGGGAACAATAGTGTTTGCTAGTTAAGGCCTTTACAAAATAAAATAATCACTGTAAAAGAACAAGAAACAGAAGTACGGGATAGAATGAGAAGATCTACTGTACATCCGCCTCTGGCTGTGGATAACGAAGAAGGGAGAGGAGCCACGACGCCACAGAGGAGCTCAAATGCACATGGTCAGAGTTTTTACAAACTCTCTGAGCTCTGGGAGAGCACTCCAACAAAGTGCCATCAGAGGTGACATAACCCCTAAGTGTGGCTGATTATATCGTGCTTTTCCCTTTTTCATTTCTGTCTTCCTGTCCCATAACACCTCTTCACTTCTCATTATCTTAACCATTTCTTGTTTTCATATCCCACTCTATCCCTCTTCTTGATATCTAACCTTGCCTCTCCATCTCTCATTCTTCTTTCCCCTCACTGAACTTCTTGTTTTTTTTTCCATTTCTTCCCATCTCTCATCCCCTTGCTTCTAGCAAGTCTTCTATCTTGCTTCTGCTCTGGTTTTCAATTGCTTCTGATTCTCAACTTTTCATCTACCCTCTCAGTGAGCCAGCATCCAATTTCTCCTTTCCAATCCTCCCTTATCAGTACCAGTTTCAATTTTGACTTCTCATTCCTGCTTCTTTATCACCTTATAGCCTCACTCTCTCTCAAATGCTAGCAGAATGTGGATGTACAGCACGCACTGCACGAAGGTTGAAAAATGAAATTAGATCTTACCTGTTAATTGGCGTTCCTTGAGTAACCCCTGGTAGTCCTCCTCCTCCAGCAGCTTGAAGACTGAGCATGTCATCTTTTTGATGACATCAGTATACTAAAGCAGCTGGCTCCACCTTCCATCCCCAGTATCCTATAGACCAGTGATGGCTAACCTTTTTGAGCCCGAGTGCCCAAACTGCCGCACAAAACCAAAGAATTTCCTCAAAGTGCCAGCACGTCAATTTGCATAAATATTTGCATAATGCTAACATACACTAACTTTTAGTAAACATGTCTCTTAATGAGTGTATGGATAAAGACAGACTAAAAGATTTCTACATTACTATAATCCAGTGCCAACCGCCAGGCACATTAGGAACTACTACAAACACTGCCCATTTAGAACCAATAGCAAACCCGCCGTATCCTAACAGCACTACCAGGAGTCACAAAGCACCATACCATACCTATCAAAAGGCAACACTGCAAATATTAAACCAATACATTTCAGAGAACAACAATACATGACCTACTGGGGAAAGAGAACAAGTGGCAATGTCAAAAAGGAATTACATAAACAGAATACCTCAGCTCAGTTACACAGTTGCAATTGCTCCAGCCACTTTCTTCTGGTTTCTTCATGTTTTCTGCTAACTCTCCATCATCTGCTGTCCATTTGTCCTTTCTTCTCTCTTCTAGTTTTTTTTTCCATTCTCTCTCTACATCCGCTTTAACATACTAATCTTTCTCCTTTTGCTCTTTCCTCATTCCTATTTCATCCACTCAAATTTTACCCCTCCATCCTCAATCCCCACTTACTCTCCCAATACCCGGCCAATTGTACATTTTTCTTCCCTCACACACAAATATTTTTCCCCTCTCCATTTCATTCTCCCAGCCCCATCCCCTTCTAATCTCCCCCAACATCAGCTCCCTTTTAGTTCCAGCCCCACCCAGTATCCGCTCCCTTCTAGTCCCCTCATCAGTCCATTTCCAGTCCTAGCTCCCCCATCCATTTCCAGTCCTATCCGAGTCCCTTCATCAGCTCATTTCCAATACCAGCCTCCCATCAGCCCATTTCTAGTCCTTTCCTAGCCCCACCATCAGCCCATGTTAAATCCTAGCTCCCCTCCACTCAGCCCATTTCTAATCCAAGCCCCCCATGAGCCTACCTCCAGTTCTAGCCCCTCCATGAGTCCATTTCAATCCAAGCCCCCACCACAGCCCATTTCCAATCTTAGCTCCCCCAACACCCAATTCTCAGTTCTATCCTAGCCCATCCATCAGCCCAGTTCCTGTCCTAGCTCCCTCCCTAAGAGCCCATTCCAAGCCCCCTTCCCATCAGTTATTTGCAGTTCAAGCCCCCTTCCACTCAGCCCATTTCCATTCCAAGACACCCTCCCCATTAGCTATTAGCAGTTTAAGCCCCCCACTTCCCCTCAGCCCATTTCCATTCCAAGCCCCGTCCCCATCAGCTATTTGCAGTTCAAGCCCCCTACTTCCCCTCAGCCCATTTCCATGCCAAGCCCCATCCCCAACAGCTATTTGCAGTTCAAGCCCCCTTCCACTCAGCCCATTTCCAGTCCTAGCAACCCCAACCCATTACCAGTCCTAGCCCCCCATAGCCCATTACCAGTCCTAACCTCCCCATCAGCCCACTCCCAGTCCTAATCCCCCATCACCCAATTTTCAGTTTAAGCCCCCCCATAGCCCATTACCAGTCCTAACCCCCCATCAACCCACTTCCAGTCCTAATCCCACCAGCCCATTTCCAGTCCTAATCCCCCATCACCCAATTTTCAGTTTAAGCCCCCATAGCCCATTACCGGTCCTAACCCCCCATCAACCCACTTCCAGTCCTAATCCCACCAGCCCATTTCCAGTCCTAATCCCCCATCACCCAATTTTTAGTTTAAGCCCCCCCAGCGCCCATCACCACTCCTAACCCCCCCAGCCCAGCGCCCATCACCACTCCTAACCCCCCCAGCCAGCCCAGTGCCCATCACCACTCCTAACCCCCCCCAGCCAGCCCAGTGTCCATCACCACTCCTACCCCCCCAGCCCAGTGCCCATCACCACTCCTAAATCCCCCCAGCCCAGCACTACTCCTAACACCCCCCCCAGCCCAGCCCATCACTACTCCTAACCCCCCCAGCCAGCCCAGCCCATCACCACTCCTACCCCCCCCGCGCCCAGCCCCGCCCATCACCACTCCTAACCCCCCCAGCCCAGCCCATCACCACTCCTAACCCCCCCCCAGCCCAGCCCAGCCCAGCCCATCACATCACCACTCCTAACCCCCCCCAGCCCAGGGAAAATTTAAAAAAAAGAAAACCTGTCTGTTGCCGCTGTCGGGGCCGCCGCGGCAGAATCGAGCGTGCCGCGGGGCCCCCCTGTATCCGGCAGAGCCTGCCCTCCCCGTAGCAGCTCTATCTTTGGAGCTGCAGTCAGACGCGCCGGCTTGCAGAGCGCGAGGGAAGAGTTTCTTCTCCCTCGCTGCTCTGTTAAACCTGCGGGGGCTGATGGGAAGTTCCCATCAGCCCCCGCGGGCTTAACAGAGTCGCGAAAGGGAAACTCTTCCCTTCGCGCTCTGCAAGCCGGCGCGTCTGACTGCAGCTCCAAAGAGAGAGCTGCTACGGGGAGGGCAGGCTCTGCCGGGTACAGGGGGGCCCCGCGGCACGCTCGATTTTGCCGCGGCGGCCCCGACAGCGGCAGCAGACAAGTAAAATTGAAAAAAAAAAAAAACTAATTGCGGACCTTCCCGTGTGCCAGCTGCAAGGCCTTCGCGTGCCACAGCTGGCACGCGTGCCATAGGTTCGCCATCGCTGCTATAGACAAAGCAGACTCACAGAAGCAACAAATAAGTAGTCAAACTTTATATAACCTAAGGTTCTCCCCACTCTAGAAGGGACCCTTCTTCCTCCCCAGAACAAGCAGGCTTACTTGTGGCTGCCAAGACCCGAAGATCAAATAACTAATCCTACCACAAAAGTGGCAAAACGAACTTTTTAGCATGTTAGGGAAAACACAGACAGGCAGCACAACCCAGTGGAAATCTTCTATCTTCTTCAGGTCTGGGATCATGCTACTGAATATCATCACTAATCAGGGAGGGTCCCAGGACTGGACTGGAGCTACTCAAGGAACACCAATTAGCAGGGAAGGTCTAATTTCACTTTCCTTATCGTCTCTCCAGTCTAGTCCCGCACTCCTGGGATTTAACAGAGCAGTTTTACCGATGGGAGGGACCCGCAATTCCGGCCTAAATTATTTATTTATTTATTTATTTATTTATTTAGACAGTTTTGTATACCGCCTTATCCTTCAATCAAAGCGGTCACAACACAATTGGAGGATACATTTAACACGCAGGGATATGAGACACATACACTAATACTTACAGGGAACATGGGCAATGGAGGGTTAAGTGGCTTGCCCAAGACCACAAGGAGCATCTGTGGGACTAGAAACCCCAGTCCTTCCGGCCCAAGGTTGCTGTCCTCTAGTGGGATTTGAACTCCCGACCTTCCGGCCTGAAGTACCTTGCCCCAACCACTAGCCTACTCCTCCAGTGCCGCCCCAAATCTGGCTTCCCCCGCTGCCTGGACATCCTAACGATAATGCTCTGCAAAAATGTGAAGGGAGGACCAAATGGCCGCCCTACAAATCTCAGAAAGTGCTACCTTACTATACTCCGCCCATGAGGCCATCTGAACCCTGGTCGAATGTGCCTGCAGCCCTGCTGGCACCGACTTTCCCTTCAACACATATGCTGAGGCAATAGCCTCTCTAATCCATCTGGAAATGGAGGCCTTGGCTGCTGCCTCATCCTTGCGCGGTCCTCCAAACAGCACAAACAAATGATCTGATTTACGAAATGGAGCTTTCCGTTTCAAATAACTCCTAAAACTCTCCGGCACTGTTCCTTCTAAGCTGTGCGCGTGCGCGTGCCTCGCCGAGCGAGCGCACACAACTTTTAAAGGAGCGCACAAAAATTACTGAGTTCATGGGTTTTCAAACCTTGGGTTTTTTAAGGCCGCAGCTGCACCACCGATCTACTGCCATTCTGTAATTTCCGTCACTTCCGAATCTCTCCTCTGTCTGCACTGAGTCCCCTGCCCTCACTCCTCTCACATGTGACCGACGATTGACGAATCATGACAGACTAAAGAGGGAAATAAAAGGGAGGGGCAGCCAGCAAGCCAGCCTCTTTCTGCTCTTGTGCCTGCCTGCCAGCCACGCACCTCCTTTGATCCCTCCCTCAGCCAGCCTTCAGTGCCACGTGCTGCCTTGGATGCGAGAGCAACACACCGCACCAGCAAAGAGGAGGAGACTGGTGCTCCGGGACTGCTGCCTGGGGACGGGCTATCGGCAGCGGAGCAGGTGAGTGCTGAGGACATTTCCTGGGAAACGTCATTTCAGCTTCTAAAGAAGGCTGAGGTTTGATCTCCTCTAATACTGGCTGATTTGTTCTTCGGGCAGTCCATGGTATAAACAGCTTCTGTCATTTTATGTGCAACTGCTTTCTTATGCCCCGGCATGGCGGTTTCCCACCCTTTATAGTCTGTGTAAGGATAGTCTTGGTGTTAGTTGCTTTTTGCATATCTATTCGCTGGTCATTTATAATTTTAAATTTATGACGTTTTTATCTGATCGCATCGTCTCTGTTTTGGACGGATCGCCTATGTTTTACTTTCACCTTGTAGCATTTTTTGCTGTACAGTAATGTAGCTTTAATAGATGATATAATTTAGTTTCTTTCCGTCTTTCATTTATGTATCGCTGCGGCGGTTTCTTCCGCCCATCACAGCTCCTGCAGAGTTAAAGCGTGCAGATCACATTTCTTTCCATTAGTACATCATGTGTGTTTTTATTTTCTCTCAGTATTAGCTGTTCACGCACGTTTAATTGTTTTCAGAATTATAGCGGTTTCTAACGTTTGGTTTTAAATTGGTCATTCATGGCTTACCTTTATTTTTGGAGTTTATATTACTTGTTGTATAGGAATGTGCCTTTCAAAGATGATATCTTCCAGCTCCTCTGCGTATTTCACTTATGTATCGCTGCGGCGGTTTCTCCCGCCCCTCATAGCTTGTACAGAATTATAGCGTGCAGAGCACTATCTTACTATTAGTATATTTATTTGTGTGATTTCACTTTCTCTTCCTTCTTTAAAACACAGTCAATGTTTTTTTCTTTCTCTTCTCTTCTTTTATCTGTTTCTAATCCTCTCAGCACACCTCCGTGTGATTCTTCCTGTGATACAGCCTCTGTTGTATGAGATATTGACTGCGACTTTGGTTAAATATATGGTTAGTAGATTTTATTATCTTTCTTTTTGCCAAATGTACTTATCATTTATTTTATACTTATTTTGAGAGATATCTTTTAATGCCAAAAGTATTTTATTATTTTTACTACATATGCCATCCATCACCTTTTTTATTAGTGGTACTTTTTAGTCCCATTTGTTTCCCCCCCCCCCCCCCCTTTTCTTTTAAACAGATAGAGCTCTTACAATACAATGTCAGTTTTTCTTTTTTCTTTTCTTTTTCTTCCCCTTCCTTCCCCCCTTTCCTATCTCCCTTCCCCCATGTTATTGATGCTTGTTATCCCTCGGTTGATTTTTAGTGTTCAGCTATTTTAATGTCATCTTATTGTTTTGACCATTTGGTAAGTCACTACGCCATATGTTTTTTTGAGTTGCTTTACATAAAATCTTGGTGTATGTTGTTTTTATACATGTACATACCTTATAGATGTTTTTTATGTGTTATCTTGGCTATATCCATAGCTTTAAAATTAAGTCACTTTTCTGGATTTGTGTTAAACTGTCAATCCATGTAAGTAATACTGTGCCTTCTTTTTTACTATGTATTCTTTTTCTCTTTGTTACCACTATAACAATATTGTTATATTGCTTGCAGTTCCAACTTCCAAGTCCATCAGGCTTTGGATGAAATGCATTGGGGCATTTCTTTTGAATAATAAAGCACCTGCTGTGACCACCACACCACTTTTAAAATGTCGAAACCAATAGCAATGAGAGGTGCAAAACGTAAGAGAACGGCCAGAGCTTTTAAGCCTGAATGGCTTGAAGAAATTATTGAAACGGAGACACCGAAATCTCGGGATAAAACGTGCGTTCAACTGCGTGAAATATTCACTTACGAAGAGTATGACGGAGTAGTCTGTTTATACTGCCGAGATGCAAAAACCATCAGAGAGTTTTCGAATGGCAAAATTTGTGATGATGTGTGGAAACTGGACTTTTTGAAATGACATCTGTCTAGTAAGACTCATACTGAAAGTGTTAAGAAACTTAGAGCTAAAAATCCAAATTTAAGAGGAGGATTATTTAACTTGTTGCTTGAGAGCACCGCTGAAAAAGAGAAAAGGCAAATTAGTAATGAACAGAAGCGTTCTACACCAGAAGAAATTAAAATTCTAATTGATAGTGTTTTGCTGGCTGTTCGGATGAATATTTCCATGCTCTCTGTTCAAGATATTAATGAACACGTGTCCAAGTACATAACCATACCTGAAAGCTGGAGAAGCAAAAACTATTCGTTGAATTTCTTGAAATTATAAACATGAATGTCCAAGATAAGCTCATGGCAGATGTTGCATCAGCAGCGTATCATACATTAACTATTGATGAAAGCACAGACATTTCTGTCAACAAATACTTAATACTGTACTTCAAACATCGGCCAGTAAATTCATGTCTGTATAAAACTTCATTTGGTGGGATGCTACAGTTGGAAGCATGCGATGCTGCATCAGTAGTCAGTGCACTCCAGTAATTCTATGGGAAATACAAGCTTGACCTTAACAAAATGGTCATGTTTACTTCGGATGGTGCCTCTGTCATGTCAGGCAGAATAAATGGTGTTGCTGCGCAGCTCAAACAAAACGTTTCGCATTTAGTGCAGCAGCATTGTGTTGCCCATCGTGAAGATTTGGGGATCTCTGAATCATGGAAGGAAGTAAAGTTGATGAAAGAAGTTGAAACTTTCATGAGAACTGTTTACACAACCTTGTGTCGATCTTCTACTAAAAGGTCACAATTTAAAGAATTAGCAGATGCTTCTGAATGCGAGTCAATTGCTTTTAGACCTCTGAACGAAGTGCGGTGGTTATCTAGTGTCAGACAGCTGCCTGGGTGAGAATTTTCACAGTCTTGGCAAGTGCATATATCTATATGATTTGCAAGGGATTGTGGGCAATGCAGTTCATTCACACCAGACACAGCTGCTCACAATAATTAGTTGTGCTTTTGGGTAAAGCCAATAAGATATTTATTTATGGGGTTATTTCTCCCAACACAGATATGCTTGGTAGCACATAAATCAGGTTACTTGCTTTCAGTGTTAAACTTGAAAAAAACAAAATCAGGAAAACAACCTTTTAACTTATCATGCAATTAAAGCAAAGAAATAAGACCTGGTTGGTACAAACTGGTCTTTTCTGTAGGCATTAGCTAATGTTTTCTTAGCATATATCAAACAACAAACGAAAAGCCACAAAGAAAGAAAAAAAACTGTTCTTTTCAGGTTAACTTCTGATAACTTCCCACATAGATTCAGAAGTGATTCTCTCCTAGCTCACAAGCAATTAGGTAAGGCTCAATTGCTAGCAGTTATCCAGCTGAAACCCCTTAGCTGGCTTGCTTTCTACTGTGTGGGTCAAATCCTGCTTCAGGAGCTTTTCTGAGTAGATTAAAGAACAAGTTTGTATTTCTTTGTGATGGTTGCTGTACTTTATAACAGAAAATTACCAAAGGAGTTTAGACAGAGAGCAGTCCATGTAAACAGAATCTTCATCTGCTATTATTCCCCCTTCTTCAACAAGCATGGGTTCAATATCATGGATTGGCACAGATGAATCTCTCAATGGAGCACTTTCAGGAGAATACTTGTTTCCCTGCTGTCTTTCAAGGTTATAGCTAGGGCATAGATCAGTGTTCATACCTGAGCTTCCATTGCTGTTAGAGTTCCTCTCTCTATAGCCTGGCCAGTATGTAGTCCAGTTCTTATGTCCAGCCTTCCAATCCAGATCCCTGGACACTGAATCTCTCTTCACATACCTTCTGGCACGGGTCTTAGGGTCCCTTCCACATGCAGCTGTCTCTCTCACAGGTACCGTCTGGAGATTCTTAGCTCTGCAGCACCATTCCTCTGGCTTTCCCCAGTCCAATGGTTTATGCTGGCCCTTGGAATGCCTCCCAGTATACGTACTGCTCTGGACTCTTCTAGACCTCTCAAAGGCTTATCTCTTCCTTCTTCCAAAGGGTTTCTTTCCCTCTCTGTCCGTCCGGTTTGGCTTCTGCTTCTGATGATCCTCCTGATGATCAAGCTCAAGCTGCTTCTCAGGATAATGAGGATGATTCTCTGTAGAATAAACTCTACCTTTATTCTGCTTAGATGAGTGCTCCTCCCTAACACAGCGCAGCTGTGCTGAATCAGGCCCTGCCCTTTGAGATGAGTGCTTAGGGATTACCTCATAGCCCTCCTGATTGAACACACGTTTCCCCACTTCAGCTCCTCTAATGGCTGTTGGAAACCTGGTGCATTCTGGGACTGGTAGTCTTTTATGGGAAAATTCTGTTTTCTTATTTCTACCAGAACTGACAGGTTGCTTGTTCAGAGTCACTTCACCTTTTCTATAGCTCCTTCCTGAGCTATGATAAGCTTCCTTATCACACTAGACATTTTGCTCTTCAAGCAATTATTCAAAATTATGATCCATTATTAAAATACTTTGAAGAAGAGAAGGATAATGATCCCATTGCAAAGTACTGTTATAAAAAGCTAAACAGCCATCAATTCCATATAACACTGCAAATTTTGAATGATGTTTTATCTGAACTAGCTTCATTAACAATGACATTTCAAAAACGTGGGCTAACACCACTGGAAGCATATCATCTTGCACAGGGTAAGCTGAACAAAATCCGAATGCAATACTTGGGTGACACAGTAAAATGGACTGATAATGTTAAAAATCTTCTCGACAAGATACCTGGAGACGTTTCAGTGGATACTGGTTCCACACTTACTTTCATTAATATGCTGTGTCTGCATTTAGGGAAAAGATTTCCTGAAAATGAAATTGAGGAATGGTCTGCTTTTGACTTGACAGCAATAGCACAGTGTGATTATGAATTTGGCATTGAAAACGTCCGATCACTCTGTTTAAAGTACAAACAATTTCTTATGGAGGAACATATTGTTGTTCAGCAGTACAATGACTTCAACTTTTTAGTCGCAGAAAAAATCAAAAGCAAACTGATAAACAGTTTTCTGGATATGGTGACTTTGGCGTTTCAGAATGCTCAGTTTGCAGATTTAACAAAATTGATGGATATTGGTGGAACATTTTTGGCTTCTAGTGCAGATTGTGAGCGTGGTTTCAGCTTGATGAACAGTTTAAAAACCAAAATAAGGAATCGCTTACATTTAGAACATTTGGAAATGCTGATGGGTGTTAAGAGTCATCTTCAAGATGGCAGATCAGTAGACCTTGATAAAATTTATTCAGACTGGGTACATTTGAAAGATCGAAGAGAAAAATTTTGAGAACATAGTAAGTGACGGCAGATAAAGACCAGCATGGTCCATCTAGTCTGCCCAGCAAGATGGCAAGAGTAGGTGCACCTGTTGCTCTGTGCAGGCCACCTCTCCCCATGTCTTTGTTTAGGAGTGAACCCACCACTCCATGTAGGACACCGAACTCTTCTTCCATACATAAATTATTTACATGGAATAACAATGGCTTTCAATAAAAATTAACTGAAATAATACCACATTTGTGATTGTAATTACTAGAAATTTTCTGCTTCATTTAGTAATCGTTTATTTTCATTTAATTTGATTAACATCAATGTGGTGTACATACTGTATTCTAATGTGTAGTCAAATTTTAAAGTATATAACTCCAAGTGTCGTTATGTAGCGCACAAAAAAATTTAACCTTCCTTCAAAAGCTGCACAGCTGATATTTTATGCGCACACAGCCTACAGAAAATTAGAGGGAACATTGCTCTCCGGATATTCAACAGTCACAACTGCGAATCTGTGTTTTCCTCCAGCTCTCCCAAGAGCGCCGGCAGGGAAACCGGCTGATTTGAGTGAAATACCAATACAACCTTGGGCAAAAAGGAAGGCACTGGCAGGAGCACCACCCTTTCCTTCGAGATGGAGAGGAATGGCTCCCTGCAAGGGAGAGCTTGAAGTTCCAAAATTCTACGGGCCGAACAAATTGCCACAAGAAAAAATGTCTTAAGAGTCAAAACCTTCAGAGAGGAAACTCTCAAAGGCTCTAAAGACTCCTTTGCCAGAGCTGTCTAAACCAGATTGAGATCCCAGGAGGAACAACTGACCGCCTTGGTGGATGGAGCTGCTTCACACATCTTACAACATCAGGGTGCACACCTAAGGGCACTCCCTGGATCCTGCCCCGATAACAAGAAATGGCTGAGACTTGAACCCTAAAGGAACTCAAGGCCAAGCCCTTTTCAAAGCCCACCTACAGGAAGGCTAAGATATGTGGTACTGAAGGGCTGACACTGCTTATCTAGACACCAAGCCTCAAAGATGCACCCAGACACGGATACAGAGAAGTGGACCTTTTTCGGGTCTTCAGTAATGTTGAGATCACCGATCCTGAGTAGCTGCAACTCTTCAACTGAGCCCTTTCAAGAGCCATGCCGTAAGCAAGAATCGATCCACCTGAGGCATTTGTACCGGCCCGTGGGTCAACCCGGGCTGGCAGCCACCAAGGCCGATCCACCTGTAGCCTCACGAGGTCAGAATACCAGGAGCGCCTCGGCCAGTCTGGGGCAATTAAAATGACTAGTCCCTGGTGAGTCTCGATCCGCTGAATGATGCAGCCTAAGAGTGCCCACGGTGGAAAGGCATATAAGAGGCCTTCCATGGGCCACCGCTGCACTAGTGCGTCAAGGCTCTCCGACATCCTCTCTCTTCGCCTGCTGTAAAAACGGCTTGCTTTGGCCATTGCAAATGTCACCATTAGATCCATGATTGGTAAGCCCCATCTTTCGACCACCTACCCAAAGACCTTCGGACTGTCCATTCCCCAGGATTCACATGCACTCGGCTCAGGTAGTATGCCGTCACGTTGTCTGTTCCTGCAACGTGCACTGCTGAAAGTGTTTGAAGATGCTCTTCCACCCAATTCAATAATCCCTCAGCTTCTTTTTCCAGGCACATGCTGCCCGTGACTCCCTGCCAACTGACGTAGGCCACCATGGTTGCATTATCCAAGAAGATCCAAACTGCCTTCCCCTGTAGCCAAGGCTGAAATTTCTGTAGCCTCTGGACAATAGCTCGCATCTCTAGCCTGTTTATGGACCACCTGGCTTCCTGTGGGTTCCATTGCCCCTGAGCAAAGTGTCCCTCACAGTGGGCTCCCAGCCCGAGAGACTTGCATCCATCGTCAGCTGGATCCAGCATGGTGACTCGAGTGGCATCCCTGCCGTCAGTTTCTCGTGGCATAGCCACCACTGGAGAGCCCGCCTGGTCTCCACCAGGCAGGGCAAACGCTGCGACAATGGATGGCACTGGTGGGACCACCTGCATAGCAGAGCTCTCTGCAGCGGTCACATGTGTGCTCGTGCCCAAGGTACGAGGTTGAGAGTTGCTGCCATGGTCCCGATCAGCTGCAGATAATGCCAAGCAGTCGGCACCTTCATCTGCAGAAATTGACACACCAGTTGCCGGAGCCCTTGTGCCCACTACACTGGAAGAGACTTTCCCTCTGAGGGTGTCGAAGCGTGTCCCCAGGTATTCTAGTGACTCTTGAACACGTTGATCACCCATCATAGGCTCTGCAGTAAGTCCACCACCCGTGCTGTGGCCTGACCATTTTCCCTCTTTGACTTTGCATATATGAGCCAGTCATCGAGGTAAGGGTACACCAGGACCCCTTCTCGGCGGAGTGTCGCTGCCACCACTATCATCACCTTGGTGAAGGGCCACAGAGCCGTTGTAGCCTGAAAAGTAATGCCCGGAACTGAAAATGTCCCATGGGCACTGCAAAGCGGAGGAACTGCCGATGCTCTAGACGGATAGGAACGTGTAAATATACTTCCGTGAGATCGAGGGACGTCAAAAACTCTCCTTCGCTCACTGCTACTATGACCAACCGCAATGTCTCCACGTGAAAATGGGGAACCCGTCGACATCGGTTCACCCGCTTGAGGTCGAGTCTAGGCCAAAACAAGCCCTCCTTTATGGGCACCACAAAATAAATGGAGTACTGACCTGACCTGGTCTGTGGGTACTGGCATCACCATATGGTCTACATTTATTCCCCAACCATCCGAACTACTCTACATGCCCACTGCCGCTCACTCATTCCCCCACGGACACCGGTGCTTCACAATCCCCGGGTCCACTATTACTTTTACATGGTAAGTTTTCTGTTTGGACCTCTATCCTGTTCCTTTTCTATTCGTCGTTGCTGCTTTCTTTTCCCATGTCTTCTATTCCCTCTCATTGGGGCTGGTGACCCGCCCCTTCCAGCCGCGCTCTTCCTGGCCATCTGGCTCGTAACCCTGCTAATCTGATCTACTGTTCCCGCTCTCCTTCGGCCCTACCTTCCCCCCTCTCTGTTGTTCCTTCAGCTTGCTCTTCTTAATTGTCGTTCTCTTCGCTTGAAATCCCTTCTCGTTAGTGATCTTATTTCGCAACATGCTCTGGGCTTGTTTTTTGTTACAGAAAGCTGGTTGAGGGAGGGCGAGGAGCCACTCCTCAACCGCTGTCTACCCCCAGGCTACTCTGCCTTGTCCACCTATCGCCGGGGTAGGAGCAGCGGAGGAGTTGCTGTCATCTATCGCTCTTCCCTCCCTTTTCAGGAACTTTCCTCTGCTTCTCTCCTTTACCCAGAATCCCTGCTTCTTCGTTTAGGTTCTTACCCCCCCTCTTCATTTTCTTCTTATCTATGCCCCCCTCCTTCTCTCTCGGTATCTTTATGGGACTCTCTCTTGGCCGCTATCTCAGAAACTTCACTTCATTACCCCCATCTTTTGATTTTAGGGGACTTCAACATCCATGCTGACTTCCCTTCTACCTCTCGAGATCTTACTTTTCTTACTTTCTTGTCAGATCTGTCTCTCCATCAGTTTGTTACATTCCCTACACATTCTGCCGGTCACTCCCTTGATCTTCTTATCTCTTGTTTCTTCTCCTTTCCCTCCCTCTTCCCTTTCTCCTCTTAGCCTTCCCTGGTCTGATCATTTCTGTCTTCTCTTTTCCCTTCCTTTTCCCTCCCTCTCTTCTACCTCCTCGCTAGGATCCCCGAATACTCTTTTTACTAGTTCTGATCCCTCGACTCTGACGCACCACATTACTGCTAACACTCTCCTTCTGTTTCCCTTTTCCAACTCCTTGTTCCCAACTGATTTCCATTCACTCACTGTCGATGTCCAGGCTCACCTTTGGAGCTCTTCTCACTCTGTTGCCCTTGATAATGCCGCTCCTCTCCAGTCCCGCCCTTCACCACGTTGTCACCCCCGGCACCCCTGGTTCCATCCTGGTCTGTTCCTTCATCGTAGATATCTCCGTCGTGCAGAGCGTCTTTGGCGTAAACATCCTTCTTCCTCTAACTTGCAACAATTCCACCTCTGTCATCGTCACTATCGTTCCCTTCTATACTCAGCTAAAACGTGACTATTAATCTAAGCTTATCTCTTCCTCCTCAAATTCTTCTAGTCAACTTTATTCTGTCCTCCGCACCCTCTCTGCTTCTCACTCTTCTTCATCTCGCCCTCCTCCTCTCTCTTCCCTCGATCCCTCCTCTCTTGCCTCCCATTTTGCTTCCAAGGTTCTTTCCCTGCGCCTCTCCTTTCCTTCCTGTCCTCCTCCCCTCCCCCCCCCCCACTTCTCCATCTACCCCCCTCTCTCTTCCCTCTTCCACTTCTCTGTCAGTTCTCTCACTTTCCCATCTATGGTCTACCTTTGAACCTATCTCCCCCACATCTCTGTCTAACACTTTCTCCTCCACCAGGAAAACAACCTCTCTCCCGCAGACCCCATCCCTTCCCGGTGGCTCTTGGAACCTCTCTCTCACTCTCTCTCTTTTTATTCTCTCTCTCTTTAATTCTAGTATCTCCTCAGGTGTCTTTCCTACACCCTGGAAACATGCCTTTGTTTGTCCGATCCTGAAAAATAGTTCCTCTGACCCCTCCTCTCTTTCTAATTGGCGTCCCATTTCTAATCTCCCTTTTCTGTCTAAGCTTCTCGAAAAATTGGTCTTCTCACAACTTTCCTCCCACCTTGAAGCCTCCCTCACTCTTCATCCACGTCAATCTGGTTTCCGTCCTGGTCACAGCACTGAATCTGTTCTCCTCTCTCTTCTTAACGAACTACACTTTGCTCACGATCATGGCCTTTTCACTCTCGCTGTTTCTCTTGATCTTTCTGCTGCCTTCGATCTGGTTGATCATCACACTCTTTTAGCATGTCTTCGGGATGCTGGTCTCTCTGGCACAGTACTTCAATGGTTTCATTCCTTTCTTTCTTGTCGGTCCTTCTCAGTCATCTCAGGGTCATCTTCCTTTTCCTCCACACCTCTTCCCTGCGGTGTCCCACAGGTATCTGTACTCGCTCCCCTCCTATTTAATGTTTTCCTGGCCCCCCTTGCCCTTCTGGTTCAACAGCATGGTATCTCTGCATATTACTACGCAGATGATATATTTCTCTTTCATCACACGGATTCTCACACCCCTGATATTACTCCACTGAACACCTGTCTCTCTGCTGTAGCCTCTTGGTTTTCATCTAATTTCTTACATGTCAACTCTTCTAAGTCTTTTGCTATTTGTTTTACTTTTGGGAGCCCCTTCCCCACTTCTACCCTGCTACTGTCTTCCCAGCCCATTCCTCTTCTCTTCGGTATTTGGGTGTCACTCTCGATTCTTCTCTCTTTTAAGGAGCACATCTTTTCGGTTGTTCAGCGTTCCTTCTTCTCTTTAAAAGAACTGCATGCTGTTAGTCCTTTTCTTTCCCCCTCCGCTCTGACTACCTTGCTTCTCTCTCTTGTCATGTCTCGTCTTGATTATTGTAATGTCTCCTTGGCTGGCCTCCCCCAGTCCCAGCTCATTTGTCTCCAACGTGTCCAAAATACTGCTGCACGTATCCTGGCACACGCCTCCCGGTTTTATCATGTCACTCCCCTCCTCCTTTGTCTACACTGGCTCCCTATCACCTATCGTATCCAGTATAAGTTCCTTATCTTTGTTCACAGATCAATTCACACAGGCACTCCCCTTTACCTTGCTGATCAGGTTCATCTGCACACGTCCCATCGTTCACTTAGGTCTATACATATTAACTGTATGTCCCTCCCCCTCACAAGCACACTTGGAATCTACCCGTTCATCTGCTTTTTTCTTCCTGGGCCCAAGACTCTGAACTCGCTCCCCTCCACCCTCCGCCTAGAACTATCATTTAAATCTTTCAAGGCTAAATTAAAAACCCACCTCTTCTGTCTAGCATTCGACCTTCCTCCTCCCCTCTTTCCCCTCCTCCTCGCTGATGCACAAGTTACTTCTTTTCTCCTTATGCTTCTTATCTCTCTGTCCTGCTTTGATTTTTAAATGGCGTTCTTTTCTATATATCTGCGGCTTGTCATTTTTGATTGTAAACCGCCTAGAAGCGTTTGTTATGGGCGGTATAACAAGTTTTAAATAAACAAACATTACGGCTCCCAACTGCAGAAGACGATCCAGAGTGGTTCTTACTGCATCACCTTGCCGCGTGCCTTGCAGGGGGACTGCACAAAGGACAGGCCCAGCGGTCTGGCAGACTCCAACGCATAGCCCTCCCGAATGACCTCTAGCACCCACCGGTCAGATGTGATCTGGACCCAGACAGGGTAGAACTCCTGCAGCCGACCCCCTATGGGCTGCACCTCTGCCTGGGCTTCTCTCGTTTCAATGTAACTTTTTGTCCCCGAGGACGGGGAAGTGTCATAATAGCCTTGCTCTGCTCCTCAGAACCCTCGAAAGCTCTGCCCTGGAGAGGGGAATTGCCCCGGCTGGTAAGGTGCAAAATATACAGTGTCCCTTAGCTGACCTCACACATATGCCATACTGCGAGCCTGCTTCTCTTGTCCTCTGATAGACGCCCCCTTTGGACTCTTTCAAGTCTTTTACCAATTTTTTCAAAAGTCCTCTCCAAACAGAAGCTTGCCAAGCTGGGCTTTGGAAGGGCCATTTGCCGCCCAATTCCACAGCCAGAGGTATCGGGCAAGCCGCCACCACAGAATCCACACTTTTTGATAGCCCTCTAATCAAATCATAGCAGGTGTCTGCCAGGTACATGGCCCCTGACTCTAGTATAATTTTTATGATTATGGATGTTAGCGGTATGTCTTTCCAGCTATTCTTTTATTGATTTTAATTTTTATATATTAATTTTTATATTATTTATTAACCCATTGATTTGTTTTAACTGTTATTGTTCTGTTCTTTTCAGGTTTGCACCCTCACAATACCCCCCTGAAGAAGGCCGTAAGGCCAAAATGCGTAGGGGAAAGAAAGTGTTTTTTTCAAACCTGAAAACTCTGCCAGTCTTGGTATCTGTTCTTTTGTTCTATAGTACTTTACAGATACTTTCGTTGCTTTCTTGAATCAGCTTCCTAACCTGGACATCCTTGAGAGCCGTACTGCCCTCCACTGGGATTGTTGTCTTCTTGGTAAATGGCTGAGACCTCTGCATCCACTTTGGGAGAGCTGAGCAACTCCCACTCCTGTTCTGGCAGCAGGTTACAGCCTGGTCATAGTCTGTATCCCCCTGAGACCAGCCTCGTCCCACAGGATCTGCAGCGTCCTCCTGCAGTCCCTGCTCTACCATCCGGGCCTCTTTTTCGTACCCTTGGCAGATACCTGCGTCAGAGATGGATCCCCGATGGGCCCTGCAAGTCCCACACTGTAGCCTAGCTGGCATGGCCCTATTGGTGGACACAGGATGGTGAAAAAAAACCTTTCAGAAGTCCTGCAGCTCAGTGGGGATGGCTTCTCTGCCTTGTCTTTCATTGATTTTTTTTATTTTTATACTAGACCAGGAAAATAAAAACAGTGAGGCACCAGAACCCTCAAAAAACAACAAATCGGGGGAAAAAAAAACTCACCCAGCATTCGGCGAGCCCTCCCCACTTCAGCCACACTGATCTCACTCACCAAATGTACTGCTTCTAAAATGGCGTGTTTCCCGTGCAGCTGTATGACCCGATGTCAACCATGTGATCACCAGCTGGAGTGCCAAAGCACGCTCGGGGAAGATGAAAATTCAAGTTTGCTGCGCCATTCTCCTCCACTTACCGGGCTGATCCATCTACCGCAACAGCTCTTCGGCGCCTTTTCCCACCTCGCGTTCAGCCTCTGTCCCCCAGCTTCCATGTCGAGGCGGGAGCGCTGCCCTGTGCTGCTTGCCGGCTTCTGTCTCCCTTGCGGTTCCTCCCAGTCATGGATTCGGGAGCCACTGATTTTGAATGCTTCAGTTCTGAAGCCCAGCAGTCTCCTCCCCTCTGGAGGGGGGAGGGGTCCTCTGGTCATGCACTACACTTCTTTTTTTCTCCTACTCTTTTTTTTTTTTTAATCTTAATGCAAACAAAACAAGTCTAAACCAGCTACAAACAGCTAAATTCTACCTAGACACTCCTTAGTTATCCCTTCAGTGAGTCCAGCAGCCTGGGTCACTCCTGCAGCTGCTTGGAGACTGAGCTTACTGGGGATGAAAGGTGGAGACAGCTGCCTTAGTACACTGATGTCATCAAAAAGATGACATGCTCAGTCTCCAAGCTGCTGGAGGAGGATTACTACCTAGGGGTGCGGGACTGGAGGGACGATAAGGAATGGCACATACATTGCATACTGTTCCTGCCTCAGTCCTGCTGCTACCTCTTTCAAAAGCCAGATCATGCAAAGAGACAGCAGCACCATCAGTGGCCAATAGTCTGTATTCTGCTGTACCTCTCTTGCTAGCCCCAGGTTTCTGGTCATCATTGGCAACTGTGTTTTTCAGAGCCTGTGTCACACTAAATGTAACTCACAGACAAGCTATAAAGGACAGTAGCATACTTTAACATCAACTGTTGGCTGTGTAAGGCAGCAGATAACAGCTGAAGATCCTTGTTATATTCCCTAAGCAAGCCACATAGGGTATAATTTATAAAGTATTTTTTGTATGCAACGTCGCCTATAAAATTACCTAGGAGTTCTGAGCATAGAAGTATGCATGGTGCTAACTGGTGTGTACTTTCACATAATCCACATGAAGAAGTGTTCTAGAGTGGAGTTTGGGCAATGCACAGGTGGAGTAGCAACTTAAGTGAGCTGTTCATAAAATACACTTGTACATTTACTCTTTCTCTCCAGCAAGCATTAATATACGCAGTTTCAATATAGATATGATTTCTGCCACTTTTCCCCTATGTGCCTTTATAAAACAGCTGCCTAATTGGCCTTTACATATAGGTGGTCTGTTATAAAATTATCCTTCACAGCTCCCCATGCTCAGATTGAGCAACATTAAGCTGCTGGAGACTGGGGTGTTGTAATCACGTGTATTAACTAGTAGCACACCAGTGGTAACACAGGATAATTATATAAAAGTACATTGTTGTATTGCTGCTATGCCACCAGAGCAACTGCATTAATAAGATAAACGTTTAGTTTTATGTTAAAAAGGAATAAGACTTACTTAGTACTTGAGTTTTCTGTAGTTCAGCTTTCAAGTTTCTGGAAGTGTCTGGCCTACCAATAACATTTTCAAGCTCACTGCTGCCCTCTAAAGCCTGAAACAGAAGTGCAAGTACCATGTTAATAGCATTCTTGAAGGCCACAAATAGTTGAAAATAGTAGTCTGTTTATAGAATGTAGCTTATAGTTGTTCTTCCTTCATTTCTTGATCTGTAGCTGCTCACACATAGTACCATATCCCCAGAAAGACCGTTCAGTGTACTGTAGAAAAAGACCTTAATAAATTAGTAAAGGAAAAATCTGAGCAGCAATTTTGAAGTTATCATACATGCTCTTGAGCTGCGGCACGAGATATGCACAAAATCTTCACAAGCAAAGACAGAATTTCAATTAGCATCATCTTATGATAATCAGGTAACATAAAAACATGATGGCAGAAAAAGACCAGATGGCCTATCTAGTCTGCCCTTCCATATCAACCACTACAACAGTCCCCTTTTTTCCTTACGAGATCCTCTGTTTGTTCCATGCTTTTTTGAATTCAGATACTATCCTCATCTCTACCACCTCCACTGGGAGACTATTCCATGCATCTACCTCTTTCTGTAAAGAAATATTTCCGCATATTACTCCTGAGTCTATCCCCTTTCACCCTTAACCTATGTCACCTCATAGTACTATTACTACTATTCAGCTCTTGTAAAGCGCCACGCACGCAGCGCTGCACAGCTGACCTACAAGAGATAGCCAACATACAAGAGACAGTCCCTGCCCGTCAGAGTCAAGCTCATCGGAGCTTACAGTCTAGTTAGAACAAAACATAAGTTAGAAAAGTATGGAGCATTAGTCAGTTCTGCGCAAGGTACAGTTTGGTCAGTAGTTTGGTCATAAATGACGGGGGTTAGGGTAAGTTGAGGAAGGAGTCAGGATCTGAATGCAACAGTGAAGAGGTGGGTCTTCAATCTGGATTTGAAGAGGGCCAAGGAGGATGCCTGGCACACAGACGCAGGTAGGCTGTTCCAGGCTAAGGTGCAGCACAGTGAAAGGAGCGCAGTCGGGAGTACGCAGTGCGTGTGAAAGGCATTGATAGAATTAGTTTGTTAGCGAAGCACAGGTTATGAGAGAAGATGTAGGGAGAGATAAGAGGTAGTGAGGGGTCATAGAGTGGATGCACTTATAGGTTAGCAGGAGAAGCTTGAATTGGACAGGGAGCCAGTGAAGCAACCTGAGAAGAGGAGTAACGTGGGCATGGCGAGGCTGGCAGAAGATTAGTCGAGCGGCATGATTTTGTATAGATTGGAGGGGAAGGAGGTGGCTTGCGGGAAGACCAGCGAGAAGAAGGTTGCAGTAATCAAGGTGAGAGGAGATTAAGGAGTGGATAAGCGTTTTGGTAGTGTGTTCAGAGAGGAAGGGGCGGATTTTGCTGATGTTATAGAGAAAGAAGTGGCAGGTCTTAGCTACAAGCTGGATATGAGCAGAGAAGGTGTCAAAGATAACCCCCAGATTGCGAGCCGAGGGAACAGGAAGGATAGTAGATCCATGCACATGGATTGAGAGAGAGGGGGAAGTGGGGAGGAGGAGTTAGGTGGAAAGACAAGGAGTTCAATCTTGGCCATGTTCAATTTTAATCGGCGATGAGACATCCAGGCAGCGATGCCCAAAAGACAGGCAGAGATCTTGGACTGGGTTGCCGGAGAAATATCAGGTGTAGAGAGGTAGATATGGGCGTCATCGGCATAGAGATGGTATTGAAAGCCATGGGAGATGAGCGCGCCAAGGCCTTGGGTATAGAGAGAGAAGAGGAGGGGGCCCAAGACAAATCCCTGGGGTACTCCTACATGGAGTGGGGTAGGGGGGGAGGAGGAGAAGCCACCAGAGCATACACTGAATGAGCGATGGGAGAGGTAGGAGGAGAACCAGGATAGTATGGAATCCTTGAAGCCAAGCGAGGAGAGGGTGATGAGGAGAAGGTCGTGGTCAACGGTGTCAAAAGCAGCAGAAAGGTCAAGAAGGATGAGGATAGAGTAGAGGCTCTTGGATTTAGCCAGGAACAGGTCGTTTGTGACTTTAGTGAGTGCCGTTTCAGTGGAATGTAGGGGACGGAAGCCAGATTGAAGTGGGTCCAGGAGGGCCTGGGAGGTGAGGAAGTCGAGGCAGCGACGGTGGACTGCTCGTTCTAATAGTTTGGATAAGAAGGGAAGGAGGGAGATGGGTCGATAGTTAGAAGGGCATGTGGGATCAAGTGAGGGTTTCTTGAGGAGGGGTGTGACAACAGTGTGTTTGAAGTCAGAGGTGACAGTTGCAATGGAGAGTGAAAGGTTGAGGATATGAGTGATGGAGGGGACAATGGTGAGGGAGATGGAACGTAGGAGATGGGTGGGGATAGGGTCTGAAGAACAGGTGGTGGGTTTGGAGGAGGAAAGAAGGAGTGCGGTTTTTCTTCGTCAGAGATTGAAGGGAAGGAGAAGAGGGTGGCAGGGGGAGTATGGATGGGAGAGGAGAAATGGGGAGGAGGGGAAGTAGATGAGGGGGTAGGGAATTGGAGGGTAATTTTGAGGATTTTGTCACGGAAGTAGTTGGCTAGGGTTTGGGCAGAAAGGGAGGGCGGGATTGGGGGACCTTGAGGAGAGAATTGAGGGTGTTAAAGAGACGGCGAGGATCAGAGGCAAGGGAATTAGTCAGATGGATGTAGTAGTCTTGTGTGGCAAGTGCTAAGGCTGACTGGAAGGAGCCAAGCATGAATTTGAAGTGTAGGTGGTTTTCTGGGGAGCGGGATTTGGACCAGGCTCGTTCGGCAGAACGGGCGCAGATGTGTAAGTAACGGATTGTGGGTGAAAGCCAGGGTTGGGGAGTAGATCGTTTAACAGGACGTGGGGTGGAAGGGGCAAGAGTGTCAAGGGCTGAGGATAGTGTAGTATTGTATGAGGATAGTGCCCCGTCGACGGACTTGGCTGATAAAATGGAGGAAAGAGATGGAGAAATGGTAGAGGAGAGAGTCAGGGGATCAATATTATGAAGATTTCTAAATAGGTCGGAGGAGACAGGACGAGGTTGGGATGGCGGGAGCTGAAGAGTAATAGTTAAGAGGTGATGGTCAGAAAAGGGAAGGATTGATTTGCGGACGTATGAGGGAGAGGAATTGGAGAAGAGTATTAGGTCAAGGCAGTAGCTGTGTAGGTGTGTGGGGGCAGTGGAGCAAAGTTGGAGGTCAAACGAGGCGGTAAGAGTGAAGAACTCTGAGGCATGGGGGGGTCGGAGGGGTTGTCGACGTGAATGTTGAAATCGCCAAGAATAAGAGTGGGGGAGGGGGATCCATAAAGGCAGAGAGCCAGAAGTCGAAGTCGGTGAGGAAGGTTGATTTGGAGTAGTCAGATGGGCGATAAATAACCGCTACTCAGAGGGGAAGTGGTGTGAGGAGGCGAATGGAGTGGACTTCGAAGGAGAGGGGGGAGTGTGATTGGGGTGGCAGGAGGGGTTGGAATTGGCAGGAGGGAGAGAGTAGGAGGCCAACGCCACCACCACGACCAGTAGATCGAGGTGTATGGGAGAATTGGTAGCCTCCATAGCAGAGAGGAGCAATGGATGCAGTGTCATCTGGGGGGAGCCAGGTCTCGGTCAGGGCAAGGAGGTGTAGGGCATTAGAGATGAAAAGATCGTGAATAAAAGAGGGTTTTTTTAATGACTGAGCATGCGTTCCATAGGGCGCAAGTAAATGGGAGAGCGGAGGGGGGGGGGGAGGAGAGGGATATGGATAAGGTTGGATAAGTTACGTGCAGATTTCTTATTAGAATAGTGCGGGGGTCTATTTTTAGGGTAGTAGCGAGCTTTAGATGGAGAAGGGTGAGGGTGGGTATGTTCGGGTGTATGTGCTCCCAGAGAGGGATATGGGGGGGGGGGGGAAGAATGAGTGATAATTTGATGGTGCCGGGTAGGTTATGTGAGGGATTAAGAACATAAGAACATAAGAAATGCCATACTGGGTCAGACCGAGGTCCATCAAGCCCAGTATCCTGTTTCCAACAGTGGCCAATCTAGGTCATACGTACCTAGCAGTTTCCCCAAAAGACACAGGTTCTGCAGTGCTTGTACTAGGTCAAGCATTGATATCCTGAGTCCCTTTTTAATAGTGGTTTATGGACCTTTCCTCCAGGAACTTGTCCAAACCTTTTTTAAACCCAGCTATACTAACAGCCCTTACTACATCCTCCGGTAACAGATTCCAGAGTTTGATTACACGTTGAGTGAAGAAATATTTTCTCTTATTTGTCTTAAATAGTTTACCCTGTAGCTTCATTACATGTCCCCTAGTCCTTCTATATTCTGATAGCGTAAACAATTGATCCACGTTTATCCGTTCCACTCCATTCATTAATTTATAGACCTCTATCATATCTCCCCTCAGCCGTCTCTTTTCCAGGTTAAAGAGCCCTAACCTTTTTAGCCTCTCTTCATAGGAGTAGCCTTCCATCCCCTTCACCAATTTGGTGGCTCTTCTCTGTACTTTTTCTAATAACTCTATGTCCTTTTTAAGATACGGTGACCAGAATTGCACACAATATTCAAGGTGCGGTCGTACCATGGAGCGATACAGAGGCATTATAATATCCTTTGTTTTATTCTCCATCCCTTTCCTTATGATACCTAGCATTCTATTTGCTTTCTTGGCCGCCGCTGCACACTGGGCGGAGGGTTTTAACATGTTATCCACGATGACTCCTAAATCTTTTTCCTGGGTGGTGGTTTCTAATGTGGAGCCTTGCATCGTGTAACTATAGTGTGGGTTGTTCTTTCCTAGGTGCATAACTTTGCACTTGTCCACATTAAATTTCATCTGCCATTTGGATGCCCAGTCTTCCAATTTATCCAGATCCTCCTGCAGTTTTCCACAATCCTCTTGGGTTTTAACAACTTTAAACAGTTTTGTGTCATCTGCAAATTTGATAACCTCACTAGTTATTCCTTTCTCCAGGTCATTTATGAATATGTCAAAAAGTAGGGGACCCAGTACAGATCCCTGGGGTACTCCACTATTCACCTTTTTCCATTGGGAATATTGGCCATTTAGCCCTACCCTCTGCTTTCTATCTTTTAACCAGTTCCCGATCCACAATAGTACACTGCCTCCTATCCCATGACTTTTTAGCTTTGCCAAAAGTCTCTGATGGGGGACCTTGTCAAAAGCTTTCTGAAAGTCCAGATACACTATATCAACCGACTCACCTTTGTCTACCTGTTTATGCACACCTTCAAAAAAACAGATCAGATTAGTAAGACAAGATCTTCCTTGTCTAAAGCCATGTTGGCTGTCTCCCATTAGGCCATGGCTATCTACATGCTGTGTAATTTTGTTCTTTATGATGGTTTCTACCATTTTCCCTGGTACTGACGTCAGGCTCACCGGTCTGTAATTTCCCGGGTCACCCCTGGAACCCTTTTTAAAAATTGGTGTTACGTTGGCGACCCTCCAATCTTCAGGTATTACAGATGATTTTAATGAAAGTTCACAGATTACCAATAGCAGGTCTGCAATCTCATATTTCAGTTCTTTCAACACTCTGGGATGTATACCATCCGGTCCAGGTGATTTGTTACTATTCAGTTTATCAAATAGTTGTAATATATCTTCCCGGTGTAGCGATATTTCTCTCAATTCCTCTGCAGTATCACCTTTAAATACCACTTCAGTCTTGGGTAACATCCCTACATCTTCCTCAGTAAAGACCGAAGCAAAGAATTCATTCAGTCTCTCTGCTATAGCCTTGTCCCCTCTTACTGCCCCTTTTACCCCTCTATCATCTAATGGTCCAATTGACTCTCTCACAGGCCTTTTGCTACGAATGTACTTGAAAAAGTCTTTATTTCGTGTTTTTGCTTCCGTAGCAAGTTTCTTCTCAAATTCCCGCTTTGCCTGCCTTATCAATGCTTTGCATTTAACTTGCCAGTGCTTGTGTTGTTTCCAGTTTTCATCATTTGGCTCTTTTTTCCATGTCCTGAAGGTTGCTCTTTTGGCAGCAACAGCCTCTCTGACCTCACCTTTAAACCATGCTGGCAGTTTTTTGGACTTTCTTCCACTTTTCTTAATGCGTGGAATACAGCTGGTCTGGGCTTCGAGGATAGTATTTTTAAATAACACCCAAGCTTGCTGTAAGTCTTTAACCTTTGGAACCGCTCCTTTTAGTTTTTTCCGAACTATATTCCTCATTCTATCATAGTCTCCCTTTTGAAAGTTAAAAGGTAGTACTGTGGATTCCTTTACTATCTGTCCTCCACTGATTAAATCAAACATGATCATACTATGATCACTATTGCCAAGTGGTCCCAACACCCTTATTTCTTGCACCAGATCTGGCGTTCCACTAAGGACTAGGTCCAGTATGGCTTCCCCTCTGGTCGGTTCATGAATCAGCTGCTCCAAGAAGCAGTCATTTATTTCATCTAGAAACTTTATCTCTTTAGCTTGTCCTGCTGTGAGACTGTCCCAGTCGATACCGGGGTAATTGAAATCACCCATTATTACTACTCTGTTGTGGCTTTTGTTAGCTTCCTTGATTTCTTTGAGCATTTCATCATCCATTTGTTCATTCTGGCCAGGCGGTCGATAGTATACTCCCACTGCCATCACCTTCCCTTTCATAAATGGAATTTCAATCCATAGAGATTCTACAGCAAATTGTGTTCCCTGCAAAACTTTAATCCTTTCTGACTCAATGCCCTCTTTAACATAGAGCGCAACCCCTCCACCAATTTGTTCAGCTCTATCATTACGATATAGTTTGTATCCAGGTATCACAGTGTCCCACTGGTTATCCTCCTTCCACCATGTCTCTGAGAGTGCAATCATATCTAACCTCTCATTTAGTGCTATATATTCTAATTCTCCCATCTTATTGTTTAGACTTCTAGCATTGGCATACAAGCATTTTAGTGACTGTATTTTATTAATTTTATTAATATTAATCTGGCTATTGGTAGGCATGGGTAATTGGGAATCTTTATGCTCTGTCTGCTCCTTACTCAAGGGCATTTGGGCTACTATACTCCCTTTTGGAACCTCACTGTTTTTGGTAGTATCCTTCAAGGATACCTTTGTCCGAACCATGCGCTCCTGGGTGACTGTCGGCTTTCCCCTATTTTCTAGTTTAAAAGCCTCTCTATCTCTTTATTAAAGGTTAATGCCAGCAGTCTGGTCCCATCCTGATTAAGGTGAAGCCCATCCCTTCGGAAGAGCCCCCCCTTTCCCCAGAATGTTCCCCAGTTCCTAACAAATCCAAAACCCTCATCCTTGCACCATTGTCTCATCCACGCATTGAGACTCCGGAGCTCTGCCTGTCTTTTGGGTCCTGCACGTGGAACAGGAAGCATTTCGGAGAACGCTATCCTGGAAGTTCTGGATTTCAACTTCCTACCTAAAAGCTTAAATTTAGCCTCCAGAACTTCCCTACCACATTTTCCTATGTCATTGGTACCGACATGTACCAAGACAGCAGACTCCCCCCCAGCACTATCTATGATCCTATCTAGGCGGTGTGTGAGATCTGCTACCTTCGCACCAGGCAGGCATGTTACCAGGCGATCCTCACGTCCACCAGCCACCCAGCTATCTACATTCCTAATGATTGAATCACCAACTATAACAGCTGTCCTGACCCTCCCCTCATGGGGACATGGCCCTGGAGAAACGTCCTCGGTGCGAGAGGGTTTTACATCACCTGGAGGACAGGTCCTAGTTACAGGATCACTTCCTGCCACACCAGGGTGATGCTCTCCTGTCACGCGACCTCTCTCCTCCATGGCAACAGGGATGCTGCCAGACTGGAGGTGGGACTTCAGGACTATATCCCTGTAGGTCTCGTCCATGTACTTCTCTGTCTTTCTTATGTCTTCCAGGTCTGCTACTCTAGCCTCTAGAGAACGGACTCGTTCCCTGAGAGCAAAGAGCTCCCTGCATTTAGTGCATATGTAGCACCTCTCACCAACTGGGAGAAAATCATACATGTGACACTCAATGCAAAAGACTGGAGAACCCCCATCTCGTTGCTGGACCTCTGTCTGCATCTTAGTTTAAAGCTTGTGTTTAGGTCTTTTAAATTCGGTATATAATAAGGATTGGTGTAGATGCTTATACTAATAAAAGTGTATCTAATACCCCTAATACACCCTGTGTACCTGAAGCTTAATTAATCTCAGGTCCTCTGTGTATGACTGATTTGGATTAAGAGCTGCACCTGAGAGCAGCCCCTTTCCTCTAAGATGTGCAAGTACCTATAAAACTACAATTACCCCAGGGGTGGGTGGGTGCTGGGGAGGGAGGGAGGGAGATAAGTCCTATTAAAGAGGGCAGTTACAAGGTACCCTGTCAACCCTCAGCAGGGGGATGGGGGTACCGCACAAAGCCCAGTTAGTTGAGAGAGGCAAGGTAAGTACAGCTGAGAGGGCTGAACTAGCACACCACTAAAACAAACAATAAATAATTAAACAAACAGTTAGACAAACAGTAAATAATTAAATAAACAGCTAGAACTCACAGTAAGATGTCCCAGGAGGCAAATATCCCCTCACTAGCAGAGCTCTGTAAAAGTACAGCCCTTCTCTGGTCAGAGAAAAGCAAACTAAAACAGACTATGCACACGTGGAGAAAACAGGAAGAAGGCTACACAATACCTCAGGGGGAGGGGGAGGAGTCACTCAGGCAGGCAAGGACAGGAAAAAAGTTTAACAAACAGCAGATTCTGGGCAGAGAGATTTAATTCAAAATGGCTACCACACAAAGCCCAGTTAGTTGAGAGAGGCAAGGTAAGTACAGCTGAGAGGGCTGAACTAGCACACCACTAAAACAAACAATAAATAATTAAACAAACAGTTAGACAAACAGTAAATAATTAAATAAACAGCTAGAACTCACAGTAAGATGTCCCAGGAGGCAAATATCCCCTCACTAGCAGAGCTCTGTAAAAGTACAGCCCTTCTCTGGTCAGAGAAAAGCAAACTATTATTTTTGGGGGTAGGGTTGGAGTTGATATTTATGGGTGAGTGATTGTGGGATGACTGGGAGAGGGTGGAAGGAGGGAGGAGTGGGATGTGGATGAGATTAGATAGGGTACGTGAGGAACTATCTTTAGAGTGGGAGAGAAATCGGGGGGGGGGGGGGGGACGACCAGGGTTAGGGTTGATATTACCTGATGAGAGAAGGAGAAAGCGTAGTTACTCACCTGTAACAGGTGTTCTCCAGGAGCAGCAGGAATCAGTCCTCACATATGGGTGACGTCGGCGCCGACGGAGCCCTCGCGGAGCAATTTTCCCCAGCTTTCAAAGAAAGCCTTTGGGAATTGCAGCGCGCATGCGCGGTCCCCTTCCCGCCCAAGGGTGCCATATTAGCCAGTCAGATGACATAGCTAAAAGACAGCATAAAAATTTGCAAAAAAACTAAAGCAGATGATTGCAACTCCAAGGGGAGGAGGGAGGGTTGTGAGGACTGATTCCTGCTGCTCCTGGAGAACACCTGTTACAGGTGAGTAACTACGCTTTCTCCAGGACCAAGCAGGAAGTCAGTCCTCACATATGGGACTCCCAAGCTTAAGGCTACCGGAGACCCTAAGCACAAAAATGAGCTCCCTCTAGCTCAGCAGCACAGAAGGAAGGAATCTTCACTGAATTATTACCCACCGGTAGCCCCCATCCGGGATGGAGGGTAGGAGTTGCTCAAACCTCGAAGAGATTTCGGAGGACTGCCTGTCCGAAAGCACTGTCCCTGCGGGACTCCCTCTCGAGGCAGTAATGGACCGCAAAAGTCTGGCTCGAGGACCAAGTAGCGGCCCGGCAGATGTCTGCCAATGGAACAGAGCGGAGGTAAGCCACTGACGTAGCCTTCGCCCGAACACAATGAGCCGTGACCCGACTATCTAGCGAGAGTCCGGCTGCCCCATAAGCCTAAGCGATACAGTCAGCAACCCAGATGGACAGAGTATGCTTGGAGACAGGGAGCCCCAATTTATTGGGGTCAAAAGACACGAAAAGCTGAGCAGCTTTACGGTGCTCCCGCGTACGGTCAAGGTAGAAGTTCAACGCCCTTCTACAGTCCAGGGTATGCAGGACCATTTCAGCTCGGCTGGAGTGTGGCCTGGGAAAGAAGCTCGGAAGCACCACCTCCTGATTGATGTGAAAAGGGGAGACCACTTTTGGAAGAAATTTCGGGTGAGTCCGTAGGACTACCCTATTTTTGTAGAACCGAGTGTAAGGGGGATCAGACACGAGGGCCTGCAATTCACTTACGCGTCTAGCGGAAGTGAGGGCTATCAGGAATAAGGTTTTCCAAGAAAGAAAACGGAGAGAACAGGTAGCCATAGGTTCAAAAGGCGGACAGGTGATCCGCTGTAAAACCACATTCAGATCCCAGTCAGGTGCTGGCGGGCGCAGAGGTGGTTTAAGTAGAAGGAGACCTCGGAGAAACCTCGCTACGAGAGGGTCGCTGGAAAGAGGTCTGCCGTCCACCGGCACATGATGTGCTGAAAGAGCACTGAGGTGAACTTTGACGGAGTTGGACTTAAGTCCCAGATTAGAGAGGTAGAGCAAGTACTGCAAGATCACCGACACCGAGCAGGAGAAGGGATCCTGAGACTGCTGGGCACACCAAGCGGAAAAGCGACGCCATTTAAGGGCGTAGCATTTGCGGGTAGAAGGTCGCCGGGAAGCTAGTACGACCTCTTCCACCTCTGCCGGCAGTAGAAGGGGAGCAAGGACTACCCTTTCAGCAGCCAGGCCATCAGATGTAGAGATCTGAGGTTGGGGTGCAGTAGGGACCCCTGATCCTGTGTTAGGAGATCTGGTTGAAACCCCAGAGGGAACGGATCCTCCACCGCTAGTTGCAGCAGGAGTGGAAACCACGGCTGTCTGGGCCACCGAGGAGCTATCAGGATCATGGAAGCTTTGTCTCGGAGAACCTTGAAAAGAGTTCGAGAGACTAGCGGTATGGGAGGAAAGGCATAGAGAAGGCCTTTCGACCATGAGAGCAGAAAAGCATCCGCCGCTACTCGAAGGGGATGCGGCTGCCAAGAGCAGAAGCGAGGAAGTTGCCGGTTGAGAGGACTGGCAAAGAGATCCATCGTGGGGAGGCCCCACTTCAGAAAAATATTCTGAACTACCAAGGGATCCAGGCGCCACTCGTGCGGCTGGAGGATCCTGCTGAGTTTGTCCGCCAGGCAATTTTCTTGGCCTGGGAGATAAACTGCCTTGAGAAGAATGCCGTGGCTGACGGCCCAAGAGCAGAGCCTCTGTGCTTCGCGACAGAGAAGGAAGGAGCCCGTGCCTCCCTGTTTGTTCACATAGAACATGGCAACTTGATTGTCCGTCTGGACAAGGACGGACTGGTGAGAAGTCAGGTGGGAGAAAGCCTTGAGAGCCAGACGGATTGCTCTGAGCTCCAGGAAGTTGATCTGCTGCGCAGACTCCCACGTGCTCCAGAGACCTTGAGTACATGCCCCTTGGCAATGCGCTCCCCATCCTAGGAGAGACGCATCGGTCGTCAGCACTTGAGCCGGCGGAGGAGACTGAAAAGGCATTCCGAGCACCAGGTTCGGCCGATGAAGCCACCACTGTAGAGAAGAGGCCAGCGGGCCGGAGATGCTCACTAAGTCGGCTAGGCCGCCCGTGGCCTGTTGCCACTGCTTGCGAAGGCACCACTGAGCAGGCCGCATATTCAGGCGGGCATTGGGGGTCACGTGGACGGTGGAAGCCATATGGCCGAGTAGTCCCAGGAAGCGCCTGGCGGAGACCAGGGACTGGCTGCGAAAACGGCCGGCTAGGTCCGTGAGCCGTTGAGCCCTGTCGAGAGGCAGGAAAGCTCGTGCCTGAAGAGTGTGCAATCTTGCGCCGATGAACTCGAGATCTTGCGAGGGGAGCAAAGTGGACTTTGCGAAGTTTATGACAAAGCCCAAGTACTGCAGAAGAGTCACAGTGCTGTGTGTGGCTTTTGTGACTTCTGGAGAGGACGATGCTCTGATGAGCCAGTCGTCTAGGTACGGAAAGACAGAGGCCGTGAAGCCGGAGATAAGCCGCCACCACCGCGAGACATTTTGTGAAGACTCGTGGTGCGGAGGATAGGCCAAAGGGCAGTACTCTGTACTGGTAGTGATTTCCTGCCACCACAAACCTTAGGTATTGGCGGTGGCTTGGGTGGATGAGGATGTGCGTGTAGGCATCCTTTAGATCCAAGGAGCATAGCCAATCTCCCTGCTGGAGGTAGGGCAGAAGGATTCCAAGGGTAAGCATCTTGAACTTCTCTCTGACGAGGAACTTGTTGAGGTTGCACAAGTCCAGGATGGGTCTGAGGCCTCCCGTTCTTTTTGGTATTAGGAAATACCTGGAATAGAAGCCTTGACCCCTCAGATGGTGGGGCACCGGTTCCACAGCCTGTTCCTGAAGAAGACTTGCCAACTCCTGAAGGAGTAAGTCCCTGTGCAGAGGGAGTCGTGGAGGTTCTCCCGGGAAATAGGAGGGAGGGACCTGGTGGAAGTGGAGAAGATAGCCTTCTCTCACAACATGAAGCACCCAGGCATCTGATGTAATGTTGGACCACCTGTGGGCAAAGTGAACCAGCCGGCCTCCTGTGCTGGGAGGAACCAGCTGAGGGGGAGAGGCTATGCTGATGAAGTCAAAAACCCCCACCCTGCGGAGCAGGGGCCGGTGGTGCAGGCTTGGGGGCTTGCTGCCTACGGGACCCGTTACCCCGTCCCTTGGCCTGCTGACCCTGTTGGGGAGCTGCGGAGGCCTGATATTGAGGGTAGTGTTTATAGGCAGCCGCCTTTCTCGGGTAAAAGGACTTCTTTCCCGAGCCCTTCTTCTTCTGGGAAGGGGCGGAGGTCTTCCTAGAGAGCCTAGTTCTGGTGAGAGTCTCCGTCTCGATTTGTGCAGCCTTCTCAGCCATGGGCTTGCCAAAGAGGTTCTCACCTCGGCAGGGGACATTGACCAACTTGTCCTGCACCCAGGGTTCAAGGTCAGACGACTGAAGCCAAGCCTGTCGGCGGGCACCGATGCCGGCTGCGGCCACTCGAGCCGATGCTTCAAAGCCATCATAGGCTGCTCGAGAAATGAATTTGGAGCAATCCCGAATACCAGTTGTCAAGGCTAGGAACCTCCGCAAAGGTTCCTCGGACAGCCCAGCGGAGAATCCGGCTAGCTCTTTAGCCAGGTCTCTAAGGTACATGCCCATGTAGAGCTGGTAGGTCTGGACCCGACAAGCAAGCATAGAGCCCTGGAAACACTTCTTACCGAGGCCATCCAGGTTGCGGGCCTCCCTGCCAGGAGGCACCGAGGAGTGCATCTTCTGGCTCTTAAGCCTATGCATGGCCGATTCCACCACCATGAAATGGTGCGGTAGCTGTGCTTTTTGGAAGCCAGGGCTCTTGCGGACTCGATAGATGGAATCGACCCGCTTGCTTAATACCGGCGACGATGCCGGACTCTCCCACATGCGGAAGAGTAGTCGTTCCAGCATGGGAGGAACCGGTACAGTAAAGTGCTCCCTGGCGGGAGAGTCGTACTGAAGGGCATCGAGTTCTTCGGCTCGAGGCTCCTCCTCGGGATCCGCAGGGAAGGCCAAAGCCTTGGCCATATCCCTGACGAAGTCCGAGAACCGGGCATCCTCCGGGGGGGACTGTTTCCGAGGTTCGGACTCAGGCGAGTCCGAGGGGACACACCGAGTCCGAAAAGAATCAGGTGACTCTTCCTCTTCAGACTCCCAGGCCGACTCCGAGGAGGAATCGGTGGGGTCGGTCCGCGAAAAATAAGAGAAGGACTCGCAACGGCGTCGCGAGTCCGGGCAGGAAAGAGACCGGCGTCGAACCGAAGAAAAAAGAGAAAATAAATCACGAAAAATCAACTTTTTCAGCGGGGACAAGACGACCACGTCTGTAGGGCTCCGCGGAAAAAAGAAGACTGGCTAAGATGGCACCCTTGGGCGGGAAGGGGACTGCGCATGCGCGCTGCAATTCCCAAAGGCTTTCTTTGAAAGCTGGGGAAAATTGCTCCGCGAGGGCTCCGTCGGCGCCGACGTCACCCATATGTGAGGACTGACTTCCTGCTTGGTCCTGGAGAATGAGTATTAGAGAGCGAGGTAAAGTGGAGATAGTACGGCGGAAGCGAGGGTGGGGTTGCCTTAAAGAGAGGGGGACAGGTTGAATGTGGGGGACGGTGTGGAGAAGCTCAAGAGCAGGTGCTAGGGTAGGGGGCAGAATGGAGGGAGAAGTGAGGAAGATGGATAGGGGGGGCTGGGTAAGTGCGGGGGGTAGTGTGGAGAGGCTCGAAGGCAGATGCTAGGTTAGGGGAAAGAGTGGAGGGAGAAGTGAGAAGAGTAGGGGGAGAGGAGGGAAGGTGTTGATAGGAGGGGCGGCAGTTGGGATGAGTGAGAGAAGGACAATGAGATGTGGGGCCATGGGGGTGGGCAACAGAGCTTGCTTTCAATCAAAAGAGTCTCTACTGTGTATTTATGTCACAGAGGTATTTAAACGTCTCAATCATATCACTTCTATCCAGCCTTTCCTCTAAAGGATACATAAAAGCTCCTTAAGTCTGTCCTCATATGCTTTATAACGAAGACCACTAACCACTTTAGTAGCAACCCTCTGCACCAACTCCAACCTGCTTATATTCTTTTGAAGGTACGGTTTCCAGAATTGCACACAATACTCCAAATGAGGTCGCACCAAAGACTTAAACAGAAGCACTATCACCTTTTTTTCTGCTGGCCATTCCTCTCCCTATGCACCCAAGCATCCTTCTAGCTTTCGCCGTTGCCTTTTCTACCTGTTTAGCTACTTTAAAGATCATCAGACACAATCACACCTAGGTTCCCGCTCTTCTTTTGTGGACAGAATACTTCACCCCCTATACCATATTGCTCCCTTGGATTACTGCAGCCCAAATGCACGACCTTGCATTTTTTAACATTAAATCTCAACCATTCTTCAAGCTTAACTAGATCCCTCCTCATGTTATCTACACCTTCCTGGGTGTCTACTCTATTGCAGATTTTGGTATCATCTGTAAAGAGACAAACCTTACCTGACAGCCCTTCCGCAATATCACTAACAAAGATGTTAAAAAGAATCAGACCAAGGACAGATCCCTGGGGCACACCACTGGTAACCACCTTCTCATCAGAGTAAACTCCATTTACCTGTACCCTTTGCCGCCTCCCACTCAAAGAATTTCTAGCCTAAGCAGTAACTTTAGGGTGCTCAGTTTGTTTATAAGTCACCTGTGCAGAACGGTGTCAAAGGCTTTACTGAAATCTAAATACACCACATCTAGGGCTCTTCCTCGGTCCATCTCCCTGTTCAGCCAGTCAAAGAAATCAATCAGATTTGTCTGACATGACCTGCCTCTGATGAATCCATGCTGCCTCAGATCTGCTAATCCATTCGACTCCAGAAACCTCACTATTTTCTCTTTCAGCAGCATTTCCAATAATTTACTCACCACAGAGATTAGACTAACCAGTCTGTAGTTTTCAACCACATCTTTACTTCTACTTCTGTGTAAGACCGCATGTGCCTCTCTCCAGTCCTCTGGCACCACTCCCGACTCCAACGAGGCACTGAAAAGGTCAGTCAGTGGAGCTAGAACGTCCCCTAGTTCCCTCAGTATTCTTGGGTGTATCCCATCTGGTCCCATCCCTTTGTCTACTTTAAGTTTAGCTAGTTCCGCACGAACACAGTCTTCTGAAAATCGTTCAAGATGCCCCACACTTCTATTCCTGTTTGTGGGTGTTTTCTGAGGTCCTGCTCCTGTTTCTTCATATGTGAACACAGAACAGAAATATTTGTTAGGCAATTCTGCTTTATCCTCATCAGCTTCTACATATTCCTCCCCTTCACCCTTGAGTCTGACAATGCCACTTTTGCCCTTCCTCTTCTCACTAACATATCTGAAAAATGTCTCCCCCCCCCCCCCCCATTTTATTGCATTGGCTATTTCCTCCTCTTTTTGAAATTCTGCTTTCCTGATTACTTTCCTAGCTTCTCTAAGTTTTTCCAAATATAAATGCCTGTCTTCCTCTCTCTGTGATCTCTTGTATTTCATGAAGGCCTCCCTCTTATTCTTCACCTTTTCAGCTACTTCTTTTGAAAACCATAGCAGTCTCCTTTTCCTTTTATCTTTATTTACCATTTTAACAAAAAGATTGGTTGCCCTTAAAATATCCCCTTTCAGTTCTGCCCACTGTTTTTCTACATCCCCAGCTGTTCCCATCCCGCTAATTCCTTGAGGTATTGGTCCAGCTTGGCAAAGTTAGTTTTCCTAAAGTCTAAGACCTTCACTTTTGAATGCATTTTATCAGCCATAGTCTTAATACTGAACACCACCATTTGGTGATCATTGGATGCGAGATGATCTCCCACTATAACATCAGAAACACTGTCACCATTGGTAAGCACCAAGTTCAGTACGACCCCTTCACGTGTGGGTTCTGTTACCAGTTGCCTGAATAGTTCTCCCTGTAGAGAATCCAGGATCTCCTTATTTCTAGATGATACTGCAGCAGGGATGTGCCAATCAACATCCGGCATATTGAAATTCCCTATAAGTAGCACTTCTCTTTTCCTGGCAATGCCAAGTATATATTCTATTAAATTTCTATCTACCTCTGCTCCCTGTGAAGGAGGTCTGTAGATCCCACCAATGCAAATAGATTTCTCTTTCCCTCTTTCTAATTTAACTCACAGTGCCTCCTCTTTCCCTTTTAAGCCCTGTATTTCCATAGCTTTAATATTTTTTTTTAAATACAGTGCCACTCCTCCTCCCCTTCTGCCCTTTCTAAATAAAGTATAGCCTGGTATACTTACATCCCAGTCATGGTTGTCCATGAACCATGTCTCTGTTACCACCACTAAATCCAAGTCAACCGCTCCCATTAAAGCCTCAACATCTGGGATCTTATTTCCCATGCTACGGGCATTTATACCCACTGCTTTCCATATATTGCCTCTTTTACCCATTTTCATAAAGGTATTTAAAGTTTCACTTACCTGAGGGCTTTCTTCACCCATCCCCAATGAATCTAGCTTAAAGCCCTCTTCAGTAGGTTAGCCAGTCTGCTATTGAAGACATGTCAACCCTTCTTGGACAGATGGACGCCATCTCTGCTCTGCAACCCTTGGAACAGCATCCCATGGTCCAGGAAACCAAAATGCTCTCGAGGACACCATCCACGCAGCCATGAATTTATCTCCAGGATGTGAGCTTCTCTGCTTTGGCCTTTACCCTCAACAGGAAGTATTGAAGAGAACACCACCTGTGCACCAATCTGCTTCACCCTCTGACCCAGAGCCATGAAGTCACTTTTGATATGCTCAGAGGGATACCTGGCAGTATCATTTGTGCCGACATGGATGAGCAACATCAAGTAATAGTCAGTGGGCTTGATGAGTCTCGGCAAACTCCCCGTAACATCTCGGATTTTGGCACCTGGTAGACAGCATACCTCTCTGGACATCAAATCTGGTCGGCAGATGGATGCCTCAGTACTCCTCAGAAGAGAATCACCAACCACCACTACCCTTCGCTTCCTGTGGTCACTGATTCTGCAACTTTGGGGTGCTCGAGCTCTGGTTCTGCCCTTTCTGGGGATACTTTCACCTCCTCCACTTCCAGGGCTGCATAATGGTTCTTCAATTCAAGGGCTGAAGGAGCAGGATTGGCGATGATGCAGGCCCTGGTGACTCGTGTCCAAGCTTCGTCATTCTGTAGGCTTCCATCTTCTCCTCAAATGGAGAGCTTGGATGTTTCAAGAAGCATCTCATCAATGTACTTCTTACTATCTTGAATGCTCCTCAGTCTCGCCACCTCTTCTCTGAGTTCCTCTACTGCTTTCCTGAGAGCTTCAGCATGCAGGCATCCTGCACATGGAACTGGTCCTTCAAATGGCATTGGGATCTCTGTCTGGACAGAGGTAGAAGCTATAACAGGGGCAACAGCTTTGGCAATACAATTTTTCCCAGCAATTGTTCAGTTGGTGGAGCTTAGCTACCTGTTGAAGCAAATGAGAGACCTACCAAAGTACTGGCCGGTTTCCCAGCTGTCCTTTCAGAGAAAAAAAACAATTAACCTCTTTTAAACGTGCTCTAAATGTGCTATTCCAAGTCCCTGTGTGGAGCTAATTGCGGTGGTGCCCTATAAAGCAAGACTGCAAACATGGGGTGGGTGGGAGTTAGAGGCTAGGGAGGGAACTAACACCTGATAAGGTGTCAGTAGCTTCAAAAAGCTGAAAAAAATACTTAAAGCAAAGTTTTAAACCTACACCACTAAAGAAAATATTTCCCCTTTTGAACTAACCCACTAAAAAGAATGTAACTGTTTTAAAAATGTACCAAAAACCCTTTTAAGAGCTCTCAGGCAAAGAACTAGTAATTAATAGCCACACCCCCTTACCTTTGCTTGAAATGCAGAGCCTCTATTAGGAATCAAAGCATTGAATTTGATGACTGGGAAATGATTCATTTTTAATTGAATTTCAAGAGCACATGGCAATAGTGACTTTTCAAAAGTCACATATAGGATTCAGGAAGTTGGGAGAAGGTGTCTTGAACTCATTTCCCTGAATTTTGTGTAGATCCCAATTTCTGGAGAAGGGCAGGGTCAGACTCTTACAACAATACCTCGGATACCAGTAGGCCAAGTGGGTACCCTCAGAGTCTGACGTCCCCCTCCTGTAGAATCTTACAGAAGTCACTAAACTCATCTCATTCAGCTCCACTGTTGGGTGAGAGGAAAATAAACTAAATTGGGATAAGCTCCTGCCAAGGTCATGTTACAATTACAGTAATAGGGTACACTTTGCAAGAATGGTAAACAGAACACCTTAGTGTCTATAAACAGAATTTTCAGAAACATTTGTTAAGCTCATATAACTTGTTGAACAAGCTTAAAGATGGATTCAGAAATTTAAATAGAAATGTTCCAATTTACAAAGCAGGAAAAGCTTCCCTGTTTCTTCTCAAACACATCTTCAAGAAATCCATTTTCAGGATTTTGATTGCATTTCTCAACAGACAAAAGCTGAGCCAATTTCTCATGCTCAGAAGCTTCTCACTACTTCAAAAAATTCTTTAAAAAGCTTCTTTTTGTTCCTTCCTTATACACTCTCTTAGTTCTGTCAAAAACCAGAACTTTTAAAATGAAAACTCAGTCAGAAAGTTATGCTCTGATCTGTTTGAGGAAATCCTTTCCCTCCAATACAACTTGTACCCAGCAAATCTGTGCTTCAAACACAGAATGGTAGTCATGGCCTAATGGGAGACAGCCAACATGGCTTTAGACAAGGAAGATCTTGTCTTACTAATCTGTTATGTTTTTTTGAAGGTGTGAATAAACAGGTGGACAAAGGTGAGTCGGTTGATATAGTGTATCTGGACTTTCAGAAAGCCTTTGACAAGCTCCCTCATCAGAGACCTTTGGCAAAACTAAAGAGTCATGGAATAGGAGGCAGTGTACTACTATGGATCAGGAACTGGTTAAAAGATAGAAAGCAGAGGGTAGGGCTAAATGGCCAATTTTCCCAATGGAGAAAGGTGAATAGTGGTGTATCCAGGGATCTGTGCTGGGTCTGCTGCTTTTTGACATATTCATAAATGACCTGGAAAGTGGAATAACGAGTGAGGTTATCAAATTTGCAGATGGCATTTGCAGTGGAGGAGTGGCCTAGTGGTTGGGGCAAGGTACTTCAGGTCGGAAGGTCGGGGGTTCAAATCCCACTGGAGGACAACAACCTTGGGCCGGAAGGACTGGGGTTTCTAGTCCCACAGTTGCTCCTTGTGGTCTTGGGCAAGCCACTTAACCCTCCATAGCCCATGTTCCCTGTAAAATAGTTATCTCCAAGTTATAATGCCCTGTTCAATGTAATTTCAGTTTGTTCAATGTAAACCGCACTGATGCAGAATAGCGCGGTATATAAGAGAATGTAAATAAATAAATAAAATAAAACTATTTAAAGTTGTTAAAACCCAAGAGGATTGTGGAAAATTGCAAGAGGCTCTTTATAAATTGGAAGACGGCATCAAAATGGCAGCTGAAATTTAATGTGGACAAGTGCAAAGTTATGCACCTAGGGAAGAACAACCCAAACTATGGTTACACGATGCAAGGTTCCACATTAGGAACCACCACCCAGGCAAAAGATTTAGGCGTCACTGTGGGGACTGTTCACATCTCCCCTGGGACTGTTCACTGCCTGGGACTGTTCACATCTCCCCTCCTCTGCTCCTGCCCAATCGGGGCAGTGGGAGCCCTCCTCTGCTCCTGCCCAATCGGGGCAGTGGGAACCCGATTAAGCTCCTGCCCAATCGGGGCAGTGGGAGCCGGCAGCAGCGGGGATAAAAGCGGCGTCCCTGCACAAGGAACGCCGCTGCCTGGGACTGTTCACATCTCCCCTCCTCTGCTCCTGCCCAATCGGGGCAGTGGGAGCCCTCCTCTGCTCCTGCCCAATCGGGGCAGTGGGAGCCCGATTAAGCTCCTGCCCAATCGGGGCAGTGGGAGCCGGCAGCAGCGGGGATAAAAACGGCGTCCCTGCACAAGGAACGCCGCTGCCTAGGACTGTTCACATTTCCCCTCCTCTGCTCCTGCCCAATCGGGGCAGTGGGAGCCCTCCTCTGCTCCTGCCTAATTGGGGCAGTGGGAGCCCGATTAAGCTCCTGCCCAATCGGGGCAGTGGGAGCCGGCAGCAGCGGGGATAAAAGCGGCGTCCCTGCAGGGCGGGCCCGTGCCTGAGGACCTCGCCAGAGGGCCCTTTGGCATGGCCCTTAGGCGCGGCATGGAGGTGCATACAAAAGAACTGACCAGCCAACCGTCCTTCACCAACCGGATCTTATCAGCAAAAACCGGCGAAAGGAACACTCAAACAACCTCTGCAGATACTAAACGACACCACGATCTACCACAGCAGCAACGGGATAACAACAGCAACAAAGACCTCACCACCCCAAGGTATCAACTCCACAACCCAACCTACTCCCAAAATACTAGCTACTCACACAAACTATGCCACCTTTCCTAGCCCCCATCTACCTCATTTCCCCTCTCCTAACCCTCTACCCCCCCCCCCTCACACTGACCACACTCAATAACCTGCCTTGGCCAACCGCCCCCGCAGCACAACCCGCACACACACATAATACGAAACAAGACCTCCCCCACACTCAACACACACAAGTCCACATCCCCAACCCTGCGACCCCACACCACATCAACATCACACTTATCAACGCCCGATCTGTCAGAAACAAATACCACATGCTCCGAGACCACATCACACATAAGCAGATAGACCTCCTATGTGTGACAGAAACCTGGCTAACAGATACTGACACGGTACTAATGAATCAACTAACCCCAGAAGGCTATACCCTACATCACTGCTCACGGACACACACCAAAGGAGGTGGGGTAGCCATCATCGCTAAAGCCAACCTTCACCTCAGAATCCTCTCATCAGACTCCACGAACGAAGCTGACTGCCTCACCCTCACCAATAAACACCTCTCAATATGCCTAATCTACCGAGCTCCTACCAAGACCACTAACCTACCAAGGATACTACAATTCATATCAGAAAGCACCTGTTCTACAAAGGAACAAATCATCCTAGGAGACTTCAACCTCCCATCGCTGCAAGATGAACAAGCAACAACCTTCCACACCACCATGAAAGCCACCCATGAAAAAGGCAACACTCTAGACCTCATATTCCTGAGCGCCACGACTGCCACCCTAGGAAACAAACCACAGATTACGCCAATACCCTGGTCTGACCACCACCTTATCACCATGTCGTATACATACCAACTCGCGACCAACAAAGAAGACGGTAACCACATAAGAAGATTTAAAACATTTAACAAGGAGGACTTCTTAGCACAAACTCTACCCAATCTACAAACAAATTCCAGAAACATCAACGAACTAATACACAATTGGAATATCACGATCTCTGCAGCATCCGTAGCATCAACAAACAAAGCCCTCACCAGACCTCCTTCCACAAAAGTCAGATGGTTCACCCCCAGTCTTCGGAAACTAAAAACAAAACTCAGAAGAACTGAAAGAAAATGGAGAAAAACCAAAGACGAAAACCACAAAACAAAATATTTAAATGAACTCAATGCGTATCATCATGAGACAAAGCAAAGAAAATCTACCACACGAAAATTATAAACACCTCCATAAACAAACCACGTGAACTTTTTCGGATTGTCAAACAACTGACAAAAGCCCCCCAAAACTCGGACCAACTACCAAAGATCCCACCAGAGCTACTGGCCCGACAATACAAACAGCTACAACCTCCACAGAACTCGCAACTGAACCCACAGCTGAATAGTAAGACAACCACTTAGTACTTAGTTTGAGTATAATATGTATATAGTAAGACAACCACTTAGTACTTAGTTTGAGTATAATATGTATATAGTTTCCCCGGTTTTTCTTCCATGTTCAATTCCCTGTTCTCTGTAAAACTCGATGTTGTTTGTATACATTGTAGTATCTCTGTTCGATGTACACCGCGCTGATTTTATTAGCGCGGTATAGAAGAATTGTTAAATAAATAAATAAATAAATAAATAAATAACCACAACAGACCTCCATCCTAACCTGCACAATGACTGGACCACATTCAAAGAAACCTCACCAGATGAAATATCAACCACCATTGCATGCCTCAACACCACCACCTCTCCGCTAGACCCATGTCCCACCGACTGGATAAAGAAAACTAGAAAACGAACTGAGCATACCACTAGCTCATATTGTCCAGGAATCCTTCTCCCAAGGACGCATGCCAGATGCCCTCAAAACCACAATCATCCGTCCATCACTAAAAAAGCAAAACCTAGACCCAGCATCTTACAGACCCATAGCAAGCCTACCCTTCACTGCCAAGATAATCGAGAAGATCGTCCAGCAGCAGCTACAGGAACACCTTGATCTCAACAACATATTGGATCCACAACAACACGGATTCCGCCCTCTACATGGAGTTGAGACCCTCATGACCACACTGATGAACACTCTCCTAATAGGAACGCAAGAAAAACACTCTGGATATGCCATGATCTTCCTTGACATATCTGCTGCTTTTGACACCATCTCCCACAACATCCTCATACACAGACTACAGACAATTGGGATTAAAGACACCGTACTACAATGGTTCCAATCATACCTAACCAACAGAGAGCAATTAATCCGCACCAGCAACTCGACATCCCCCCATTCCAACAACACCAAGGTGTCCCCCAAGGATCCACACTATCAGCCATGCTATTCAACATTTACCTTCAACCACTCTGCTCAGTCATACGCACTCACAACATCAGCTTTCACATTTACGCTGATGATATCATGCTCTACGCTCCCATTACAACCACGAAACCAACAAACACCCACCTATCAACATGCTTCACAGAGGTGTCCAACTGGTTACAAGCAAACCACCTATCCATCAACATAAAGAAGACGGAAGCCCTCATAGTCACAAAAGACCCAGACTTTACACCACCTCCACATAGGTACCACAAACATTCAGATACAACCACAAATAAAGTATCTGGGCATTATTATCGACCAAGATCTCACCTTACAGCAACAAATCACCAAAACCGCCGGAACTATATTCCACAAAGCAAGGACAGTCCAACGTCTCAGACCCCTTCTCGAACATCAAGACTTCCGAACTGTAATGCACGCCATGACGCTCCCACATCTGGACTATTGCAATATATTATACCATGGCCTTTCAGCCACACAGACGAACCCCCTCAAAACAGCATTGAACACCACAGCGAGAATCATTCAGGGAGCAAAGAAGACCAACCGCATCACCCTGATTTTGAAAGACCTACACATACTCCCCCTTGAAGCAAGGACAAAATACAAAGCCATCCTACTCACCCACAAAGCCATACATCAAACACGAAACTCCCAACTTCACACCCTACTGTCCCGACCAGCTCATGGCAGATCTACCAGACAAGCCTCCAGCAACTCCCTCACCATCCCTCACAAAAGAACCAAATGCTCACAACGGACCTGCAATCGAGCCTTTGAACTGTATATGCTCCATCCTTATGGAACTCTCTACCGAACTGTCTCCGAAACAACACCGATCTACCATCTTTTCGAAAACAGCTGAAAACCATCCTGTTTCAGGAATACCTCAACGACACCCACCAAAAAGCGAAATAACAGCTGATCTCACCCACCATGACCACCTAACTCAAACTATACTAACCTGACCATGTCCAAATTCTGTCTAAGTCTAACGTCTGTCCTATATCTTATCTTAAAATCATCAATGAAGCCTCCCCGGTGATGGCCCCACCCTTTATTTATTTTTATTTATTTAGACAGTTTTGTATACCACCTTATCCTTCAATCAAAGTGGTCACAACACAATTAGGAGATACATTTAACACGAGGGGATATGAGACACATACACTAATACTTACAGGGAACATGGGCAATGGAGGGTTAAGTGGCTTGCCCAAGACCACAAGGAGCACCTGTGGGACTAGAAACCCCAGTCCTTCCGGCCCAAGGTTGCTGTCCTCTAGTGGGATTTGAACCCCCGACCTTCTGGCCTGAGGTAACTTGCCCCAACCACTAGGCCACTCCTCCTACGTAAATTCCCCCCCCCCCCTTTTATGTAACGCCGCTTTGACCCGGTGAAAAGCGGGATACAAATACAGCTAAATAAATAAATAAATATGTTAAAACCCTCGGCCCAGTGTGCAGCGGCGGCCAAGAGAGCAAATAGAATGCTAGGATTCATAAGGAAAGGAATGGAAAATAAAACAAAAGATATTATAATGCCTCTATATCGTTCCATGGCGAGACCGCACCTTGAATATTGTGTGCAATTCTGGTCGCCCTATCTTAAAAAGGATATAGCGTTATTAGAAAAGGTTCAGAGAAGAGCCACCAAAATGGTAATGGAAGGATACTGCTATGAAGAAAGGCTAAAAAGGTTAGGGCTCTTTAACTTGGAAAAGAGACGGCTGAGGGGAGATATGATAGAAGTCTATAAATTAATGAACGGAGTGGAACGGGTAAACGTAGATCGATTGTTTACATTATCAGAATATAGAAAGACTAGGGGACATGCAATGAAGCTACAGGGTAAACTACTTGTCACAAGCACAACACCAAAACCACTAGTCTCTAGTTGTTGAGGGCATGGTGGTTGTTGTATCCTTCCTCTATCAGCTATATTTATGCTTCAAGAAAAAGGAATTGTAGTTGAGGCAAACTGAGGGTAAGGCTTATGACAGAAAAAGTTTATTTTAAACACAAGAGAACAGATCAGGTTCAAGGTTCCATTAACAGGATAAATTATAGGCTTTCGCTTAAGGTTCAGCAAACTGGTGGCAAAAACCAACAGAACTCAACAATGGCTTTTCAAAGTTCTCTTGAATGTGAAGCTTAGCCTTTTCACAGATAACAGTGTGCCACTTTTCTTATAGTCCTTTGTTAATCATAGCACAAAGAAAACAGGTTAATTCTCCTATAGCAGTTTATCTTCACTCAGCCTCAATTCTCTGGGCTGCACTTCCAGGTGAATATGAAATAAGCATTCAAAATGTCCTCAAAACTCTTAGCAGGCTTTTCATATAAAACAGGAGCAAAGCACAAACTCTTAAAGCAGCCAATTAGCTTTCTTGCTGTAGCAGAGTTCTAACACAGCTGATAATCAAACATGAAACACAGCTTCTTTTACAAGCTTATGTGGCAGTAAATTCCCTTAGCAAAACACACAGGATTTTACCTCCTTACTGCTAATGCCTTAAGATTACCTTTGCGAGAGGAACAATTCTTTCAAGGCTGGCTTTTCTTCAACACTTCAATTCTAAAGCTTGACATAAAGAACAATCCATAAAGATATCTTCTTCCCCCACACCTCTGGCTCTGGTTCTCACAATTGCATAGGCTCTGACTCACTCACTTGATCAGACTGCTCAGCTGACAGTCTCTCTGGTGGTCTGAAAGCTTCTCCACTTCCTGGCTTCCACCCCTGTTGCCAACCTGATTCAGGGAAAACACCTTTCTCAGCTCTGGGTAGTTCAGTCCTTCTCCAGGCGTTAGCACCTGCTCTGGCTTCTCCAGCATTCCATCGTCCTTGCTGCTCTGGACTCTGTTCCACTCCCCATCTGCTTCCTCTGCTGCTCCCCTGGCTTCTTCTGCTCCTCTCCTGCTCCATAATCTAACCAGGGTTTATACTCACTGGGATCCAACCCCACCTCTTTCTCTCTCAGGTGTTTGTAATCTCCCTGCCTTCTGAACTTAGAATAATCAGTGCACTTGTTAGAGTAAGGGCTTTGGTCCTTGTGCTTGCAATCTCCCCCTCTTACTCTATCAAGCATTTCCTGAAACCTATTCCAGCTGGGGTTTTTCTGCTTTTGAAACGTGGCTCTGGCCTTCTGACCCTGCACACCTAACAGAGCCCCTTGATTAAGGTGAATTCCTTATGCTTTTCACCTCACCCATGCTCTGGATGGCTGACCTTGTCACATACTTAAGACTAATAAAAGAAAATATTTTTTCACTCAACGTGTAATCAAACTCTGGAATTTGTTACCGGAGGATGTAGTAAAGGCTAGTAGTGTAGCTGGGTTTAAAAAAGGTTTGGACGAGTTCCTGGAGGAAAGGTCCATAAACCAGTATTAAGAAGGGACCCAGGATATCAATGCTTAACCCAGTACAAGCATTGTGGAACCTGTGTCTTTTGGGGAAACTACTAGGTACGTATGACCTAGATTGGCCACTGTTGGAAACAGGATACTGGGCTTGATGGACCTTGGTCTGACTCAGTATGGCATATCTTATGTTCTTATCTTATGTTCTTATGTTAGGGCACAATTAATAAAACTCAGAATCTGTTAACCTTCTGTCTTCCAATTATCTCTCTAATCAGGCATCAAACTATAAGCAGACCAATGACTTAAAGTTAAACCTTTTTAACCCAATTTCCAGTTACCTTAAACTTTCAAAGCACACACAGACCTCCTTCTCTCTTCTTTTCCAGCCTCCATCTACTTCTTTCAGTTTCACTTCAGTCCTCCCAAGATAAACTGTAGAGTGGTTTTCCAATGCTAGAACAGCAAATAGTACCCCAACACTGCTCTGGAAAAGGGCAAAACCCCCGAAATCTCCCATTGCAAATATTTTTCCACAACACATCAGAATATATGCTAGAGTTCTATGCTGCTCTTGTAAGCATCTGAGGCAGCAAATTTAAATACTGCCTCCCTGCAGTCTCTGCAGTTTCTCTCCTGAAAGATTGCTCACTAAAGAAATCCCTGCACTTTCACCAGCACACTTAATGCTTTCCTATGGGCCAGGACTTGTATTTAAATTATACTTCATTTTCAGCATTAAAATAGGCTTTTTAAACCCTGCAAATCCAGGATTACACATCTTTTAATTTATCTGAGGCTCAGGTGCTCTTTCTTGGTCCTAGGAGTTACGTCCTGTACCCCTCCTGGGGCACCAAACAGGTAATTATTTATTTTAACCTACTGGTTGCATTTGGAATCATAGTCTAGGGCTCTTGCCACTAGGACATTGCCATTCCTCCTCTCTATGCATGCAAGGATGACTGGAAAGGCAAATTAAAATGAATTTGCATTTATATGTTTAAGGATAGAGACTCCAGAAAATGTTGAAGCACTGCCACCTACCTTTTCAATTTCATAAATTTTTCTTTTAACTTGAAGGAGTCACAATTCAATTCACACAGGACATTAGATATTCATTTCTTTTAATAATCCATTGTTTTAAAGGAGAATATTGAAAGAATATGGCCACTGCCCTGTTAGATTCCCAGCAATCCAGCCAACTCAGATATTCAATGCTGGGGCTCAGATATGGCTCCAGTATTTAATATCCAGGTTTAGAGTTCATAAGAACATAAGATATGCAATACTGGGTCAGACCAAGGTCCATCAAACCCAGTATCCTGTTTCCAACCGTGACCAATCTAGGTCACAAGTACCTAGCAGTTTCCCTAAAAGACTCAAGTTCCACAATGCTTGTACTGGGGCAAGCAGTGGATATCCCAGGTCCCCTTTAATAATGGTTTATAGACCTTTCCTCCAGCTTTTACTACAACCTCTTGTAACAAATTCCAGAGTTTGATTACACAGTGAGTGAAAAAATATTTTCTTTTATTAGACTTAAATAGGTTACCCTGTAGCTTCATTGTTTGTCCCCCTAGTCTTTCGATATTTTGATGGGGTAAGCAATCATCTATGTTTACCTTTTCCACTCCATTCATTAATTTATAGATCTCTATTATATCTCCCCTCAGCCATCTCTTTTCCAGGTTGAAGAGCCCTAACCTTTTTGGCCTCTCTTCATAGGGGTATCCTTCCATCTCCCTTTACCATTTTGGTGGCTCTTCTCTGTACCTTTTCTAATAACGCTATATCTTTTTTAAGATAGGGCGACCAGAACTGCACACAATATTCAAGGTGCTGTCGCACCATGGAATGATACAGAGGCATTATAATATCCTTTGTTTTATTCTCCATTCCTTTCCTTAAGATACCTAGCAGACTATTTCCTCTCTTGACCGCCGCCACACACTGGGCGGGGGGGGGGTTTCAACATGTTATCCACGATGACGCCTACATTTCTTTCCTGGGTGGTGGTTACTAATGTGGAACCTTGCATCGTGCAGCCATAGTTTGGGTTGTTCTTTCCTAGGTGACTAACTTTGCACTTGTCCACATTAAGCTTCATCTGCCATTTGGATGCTCAGTCTTCCAATTTATCAAGGTCCTCTTGCAATTTTTCAAAATCCTCAGGGGTTTTAACAACTTTGAATAATTTTGTGTCATCTGCGAATTTGATTACCTCATTCGTTATTTCCATTTCCAGGTCATTTACGAATATATTAAAATGCAGTGGACCCAGCATAGATCCCTGGGATACTCCACTATTCACTTTCTCCATTGGGAAAATTGGCCATTTAGCCTTACCCTCTGCTTTCTATCTTTTAACCAGTTCCTGATCCACAATAATACACTGCCTCCTATCCCATGACTTTTTAATTTTGCCAAGTTTCTCATGAGGGACCTTGTCAAAGACTTTCTGAAAATCTAGATACACTATATCAACCAACTTACTTTTGTCTATAAATTTATTCACACCTTCAAAAAACATAACAGATTAATAAGACAAGAACTTCCTTGGCTAAAATCATGTTGGCTATCTCCCATTAAGCCACGACTATCTACATGTTCAGTAATTTTGTTCATTTTAATGGTTTCTACCATTTTTACAGGTACTGACATCAGGTTCACCGGTCTGTAGTTTCCTGGATCACTCCTGGAACCCTTTTTAAAAATTGGCGTTACATTGGCCATCCTCCAATCTTCAGGTATTACAGATGATTTTAATGATAGTTCACAGATTATTAATAGTGGGTCTACAATCTCGTATTTCAGTTCTTTCAACACCCTCGGATGTATACAATCTGGTCCAAGTGATTTGCTATTCTTCAATTTATCAAATAGTTGTAATACATCTTCCCTGTGTATCGATATTTCTTTCAATTCTTCTGCGGCATCACCTTTAAATACCATTTCAGTCACAGGTAATATCCCTACATCTTCCTCAATAAAGACCAAAACAAAGAATTCATTCAGTCTCTCTGCTATGGCCTTGTCTCTTCTTAGTGTCCCTTTTACCCCTTTATTATCTAATGGTCCAGCTGACTCTCTCACAGGTATTTTGCTACAAATGTATTTGAAAAAGTCTTTATTACACGTTTTTGCTTTCACAACAAGCTTCTTCTCAAATTCTGTCTTTGCCTGTCTTATCAATGCCTTGCATCTAACTTGCCAGTGGTTATGTTGTTTCCATTTTTCGTCCTTTTTTCATTTCCTGTAAGATGCTTTTTTGGCAACAACCACCTCTCTGACTTCACTTTTTTTTTTTAATTCAACTTTTTTATTAATTCTTTCAATATACATCCAAACATCTGCTAGGCACAACATTTTACATAACCGCCCCTCTGATACATGCGACCATGCCCTTGTCCACCTCTTTACCCGCCCCCAGGCCTCCCTCCAATCCATCGCTAGTATCCCACTGGGTCCATCAATGGTCTAATACTCCGTGCAGCATGCTCACCATAATCATTACACTCCCCCAATACAATTGGAAGACTTGTACCCTACCCAGCACCATCATATTCATAACCCCCAACCACATTAATATATATACACATTATACGGAATCCTAACTACGGAAATCATAATCTTGGTTGTATTATCACAGAACTTGCAGCTTCCCAACTCCCCCTCCCCCCACCCTACCCCCTTTACCACGCCCCTACACTTCCCCCCCCCCCCCCAGCTGATGACCCCTATGGTCGAACTCCCTTATTAACTCCCTTTTCCCCATAGATATTTGCCTATCTTCGCCCACTATCCCACGGGCATGCCTTTGGAACCTAACCCACTTACCCCGATCCTCCCCCTCCCTCTGTTTCATGCCATTTCCCCAACCATTTCCAGACCCCCTTCCATTGCTCCATATATTTCCCTCTTTCCCGTGTCTCATTCCCGTCAATTGATGCATCAAACATAGATTCTCAATTTGTTTTATAAAACCTGTAGTCTGGGGACTCACCACCCCCAGACAGTGCTGTGCTATCTCATTACGCGCTGCTACAATATAGTGATTTAGCACCCCCTTTTCCCTTTCTGGGATATCGTCTCCCAACTGATGCAATAAACACACCACGGGAAGCTTTTCCAGTCTATGTCCCGTCATTTGATGAATGAACAGTAGTACCTCCTCCCAAAACCCTGTCAGGTGTCCGCACGTCCACCACATATGTAATGTATCCCCTCGCTCCAGACAACCTCTCCAACACCTATCCGTTTTGCCTAACCCCAATATTTGTTGCCGAACCGGAGTCCAATACCACCGATACAGCACTTTATATGCATTTTCTTTAATTTGTGTAGCCACAGATATTCCTGCTATTGTCTTTATAACTTTTTCCCATCTCTCCTCCGCCCAGTGGACCCCCAGATCCGCCTCCCATTTCTTCATGAACTCCAATTTGCCCCCCCCCCCTAACTTCCATTAACCCTTTATAAATCTTAGACAGGGCGCCTTTCTACCCGAGATTCCCGGAACATAACGCCTCAAACCACCCTCTGTCACTCCACAAATCCCTCCACACCCTCTGCTGCCGCACGAAATGTCCTACCTGTACATAACTATAAAAATCCATGCTAGATAATCCATATAAATCCTTTATACCCGCGAATTCCCATAATCCCTCCTGTACCACTATTTGGGAGAGATGCGTAAGCCCCTGTTGTCCCCATCTTCTCAATATACTCGCCCCTGGCCCCTCCCAAAGCAAGCCTCTAATGTCATCCCTTGTATATACTGCTTGTCATGTACTAAACCTTTCCTATTTTGTTTCCAGATGGTTAACGTATGCACCACAAAGGGATCCAAAACGCTTCTAATCCGTGCTGTGGGAACCCTCCAAACCAACGCTTCCAATCCCATCCCCCTTACCGAAGCCTCCTCCATCTGAACCCAATGTTTCCCCTTTTCTCTGTGCCAATCATATAGCATTTTCAATTGTGCTGCAAGATAATATTTACGAAAATTCGGAACCCCTAGTCCTCCCTCCTCCCTGACTCTCTGTAATACAGACAGGGCTACCCTTGGATTCTTAGCTTGCCATATAAAGCACAGTTACTTACCTGTAACAGGTGATCTCTGGGAACAGCAGGAATAAGTCTTCACATATGGGTATCGTCGGTACTGACGGAGCCTGCGTGGGAACGCTCCCCAGCGTCCAATAAGAAAGCTTTTGGGAGCATTCCACAGCGCCTGCGTGCTGCCTTCCCGCCTTTCCCAACCGCCTCTCACCAGTTCGAGTTTTAAAGCTGAGACAAAGAGAGAGAGAGAGAGAGGGAAGGAAAGATAGATAGAGAGATACAACTCCTAGGGGAGGTGGGTGGGTTGTGAAGACTTATTCCTGCTGTTCCCAGAGATCACCTGTTACAGGTAAGTAACTGTGCTATCTCCAGTAACAAGCAGGAATGAGTCTTCACATACGGGGACTCCCTAGCTGCAGATGCCAGGGAGAGACCCCAGAGTTGTGTGTCCTTGAAAAGGGCTCCACCTCCCCCATGGATCTCTGGCATCCAACCAGGGTAGGTGGGTAGGAGTTGATTAGGAATGGAACAGGTGTTTGAGAACAGCCTGACCAAACGAGGCATCCCGGCGGGAGTCCTTGCCCAAACAGTAATGGGCTGTGAAGGTGTGAACCGAGGCCCAGGTGGCCGCTCGACAGATTTGGTCGATGGACACCGAGTTTAGATGAGCCATTGAGGCTGCCATGGCCCTCACATTGTGAGCTGTGACATGGCCTTCCAGAGAAAGGTTCCTACTCTGGTAGGAGAAAGAAATACACTGAGCAATCCAGTTGGACAGTGTTCTCTTAGAAACTGGAAGTCCTAAATGGGAAGGATCAAAAGCAACAAAGAGTTGAGAAGACTTTCTATGTTGCTGTGTTCGTTGTAAGTAAAAGGCGAGAGCTCTTTTACAATCCAAAGTATGAAGATTCCTCTCTGCACTTGATGCATGAGGTCCTGGAAAAAAGACAGGTAAGTATACCTCTTGATTCAGATGAAAAGGCGAGACCACTTTGGGCATAAAGTGTGGATTGGTCCTGAGGACTACCTTATCATGATGGAACCTTGTATAAGGAGGATTAGCCACCAAGGCTTGCAACTCAAAGATGCGACGTGCTGAGGTGACTGCAATGAGAAAGATAACCTTCCAAGAAAGAATTTTCAAGGAGGTGGTGGCTAAAGGTTCAAAGGGTGGCTTCATAAGCTGGCCAAGAACCAGATTTAAGTCCCTTGCCACTGGAGGTGGTCTAATGGGAGGTTTAGTTAAAAGAAGGCCTCTCATGAATCTTGCTATAAGAGGATGAGAGGAAATAGGTTGTCCATTGAGAGGTTTGAGGGACGCTGCAATAGCACTCAAATGGACTCTTACTGAATTTGTTTTAAGGCCTGCATGGGATAGATGCAGAAGATACTCTAGTAAAGAATTCAGAGGTATCGCAAGAGGGTTAAGACCCTTCTCTGAACACCAAATGGTAAATCTTTTCCATTTGAAAGCATAAGAACGTCTAGTGGAAGGCTTTTTAGAAGCATGAAGAATATCTCTGACTTGTTGAGAGAGATGAAAAACTTGAAGGTCTAGGCCTTCAGCAACCAGGCCCTGAGATGGAGAGACTGGGGGTTTGGGTGCCACAACGTTCCGTCTTCCTGGGATAGAAGATCTGGTGCAGAGCCCAATTCCAGGGAGGGAGCTTGAGAGAGATGCAGAAGTAGAGGGTACCACACTTGGCGTGGCCAATGTGGTGCTATGAGGATCATGGAACCTCGGTCTCTCTGAAGCTTGAAAAGTGTTTTGGGAATTAGAGGAATGGGTGGAAAGGCATAAAGGAAGTCTTGACTCCAGTGAAGAAGGAAGGCATCCTTGGCCTGAACTCCCTGACACGGAATTCTGGAACAGAACCGGGGAAGTTTGACATTCCACGGACTTGCAAAGAGGTCTATGTCCGGGGTTCCCCAAATTCAAAAAATTCTGGCTACCTGGTCCATGTGGAGGGACCACTCATGTGGAAGCAGAACTCAACTGAGTCTGTCTGCCCAAGAGTTTTGAACGCCTGGAAGATATACTGCCATAAGATGAATCTGATGCTCTCTGGCGAAGGCCCACAGTCGCAAAGCGACAGAGAGCCAGTCCCTCCCTGCTTGTTCACATAGAACATGGCTACTTGGTTGTCCGTGTGGATGAGGACTGTCCTGTAGCTGAGCAGGGAGTGGAACACTCTGAGAGCTAAGAAAATTGCTCTGAGTTCCAAGAGATTGATGTGTGTAGAAGTCTCCTGTGGAGACCAGATGCCCTGGGTGGAGAGATCTTGCAGATGAGCTCCCCAACCCATTGGAGAGGCATCTGTTGTAAGGGTTGCTTGGGGAAGTGACTGCTGAAAAGGGGACCCCAGCAACAGGTTTTGAGAGGACTTGCACCACTGGAGAGACCAAAAAAGGCGACTGGAGTTTGCTATTTTGTCTGACAGGCAACCTGATGCCTGAGTTCATTGGGTGGACAAAGTCCATTGAGCTGCCCTCATGTGAAGGCGAGCATATGGAACCACATGCACGGTGGATGTCATGTGGCCTAAGAGTTGTAACATTTCCCGAGCAAATAAATGGGACTTTAACTGTATTTGGGAGGCTAACTGCAACAAGTCTGAGGAAGATAGGCCCTTGCAGTTGTGGTATCCAGGACAGCCCCTATAAACCTGTTGGTATTCATAAAAAAGCTAAAGACGCATCTTTTCCAGACACACTTCAATCCCACATAAACTCTTTCACCATGCACAAGGAAAGAGCACTACACGTCAAACACCTATAGACTCCGACAACCTGTAAATATGTACATACTTGTGTAATCAATGTCTTGCAATCAAGTGTAAACCTGTAATCTGAATGTTTGTGTCCTGTACTGAATCATTATGTATGTTTTAATCCATGGCCTGTACAACCATACTGTTATGTATAGCAAACCGCTGCTGATCGCTGGAAGTAGCGGGATATAAGTGTACACTAAATAAATAAACTCCAGAGATTGAGTAGGGGTGAGATTGGATTTTGGGATGTTTATTACCAGTCCCAAATACTGAAGGACACGCATTGTGCAGGTTAGAAAAGTCTTGGCCTCTGACTGAGAGGGAGCTCGAATGAGCCAGTCGTCCAGATATGGGAAAACGAATATTCCCAGGGTGCGTAGAAATGCAGCTACTACTGCCATGCATTTCGTGAACACCCTTGGTGCGGAGGCCAGACCGAAAGGAAGCACCCTGAATTGGTAGTGCTTTTCTCCAAAATAGAACCGAAGGAACCTTCTGTGTGTTGAATGGATGAGGACATGGGTGTACGCATCATTGAGATCTAGAGAACAAAGCCAGTCCTGACTCTGAAGGTATGGAAGCAAAGCACCGAGAGAAATCATCTTGAATTTCTCCTTGAATAGAAATTTGTTCAATTCTCTGAGATCTAAGATGGGTCTGTAGCCCCCTGTTTTCTTTGGAATAAGAAAATAAGGGGAGTAGAACCCTGTGCCTTGCTGAAGAAGAGGTACTGCTTCTATTGCCCCTTGGGCAAGAAGGGTGGCAATCTCCTGACCCAGAAGGTCGAGGAGAGATGTTGGAGAATTGAACTGTTTCACTATGGTGTGAGGGGGAAGGCTTAAGAAATGAAGCTTGTACCCTTCCCTTTTGATAGAGAGTGTCCATTGCTCTGCTGTGATTTGTTCCCATCTGGGGGCAAAGTAAGTCAACCTTCCTGGAATGGTAAGGGGCTCTGGTTCTTCCAGAGCCAGAAAGGCTAGGTTCTCTAGCTGCAAGTCAAAGGCCCTGAGGAGGCTGAGTCTGCTGGGTCATGGCAGGCCTAGCAGCCTTTGATTTGGCCTATTTAGGTGGTTGCTGACGCTTTGCAGCAAAACGACCTGCAGAAGATGCCTGCTGACTATAAGAAGGATAGTATCTTCCCTTTTTGGAAAAAGATGTCTTTTTGAACAATCTTTTCTTAACAGGAGCAGAGGTAGACTTTGAAAGTCGATCCAAAGCAGAGTTTTCAGCATCCATCTGATTGGCCTTTGCTTGCCAATCCTTACCAAAAAGGTTTTCACCTGTATAAGGGATATTCCCTAATTCATCTTGTACCCAGAGCTCCAAATCAGAAGCTTGTAACCAAGCAATTCTGCATGCCCCTATGGCAATAGCCGAAGCTCTGCTTACACACTCAAAAGAGTCAAAGGCTGCACGGTTGGAAAATTTGGAGGCATCTTGGGCATGTTTATTTTATTTATTTATTTAAAGTTTCTTATATACCGCGCTATTCATCGTCAGCGCGGTTTACATAGAACAAAACAATCTCAGTACATTTGAACACGTATGAGTTACATATAACAGGGCAAAAAACTTGGGTAACAAGGGTAACTATCTACAATAAAATAACAATTGACTATTTACATAAAATCAACTAACAGCGAGAATAGAGTGAACATCAAAATTTCTTAGTTCTAGGGGGTATGTCTTGTGGAGTGCTTATGCTTATTGCTATGAGTCTGTCTTATGATATATTAGATAGCATTACGGTGGCTGGAAGTACTCAGTGAATAGGTAGTGCTTGATAGCCTTTCTGAACTGCTTCATGTCTCGTATTGCTCTAATATCTGGATGAAGTTTATTCCAACATCTAGGCGCATACATTGATCAAGAAGCAATAGTTTGAACGGAACAAGGAGAAACAGAATGGTTTAAAATAAGCAAAGGGGTAAGACAAGGCTGCATACTTTCCCCCTACCTGTTTAATTTATATGCAGAACAAATCATCAGAGAAGCAGGATTGTATGAAGACAACAGAGGTGTGAAGATTGGTGGAAGACTCATCAACAACCTTCGCTATGCTGATGATACCACATTACTGGCAGAAAGTGAAGATGATCTGAAACATTTGCTTCTCACAATCAAAGAACATAGTCTCAAAATGGGCCTGCACCTTAATGTAAAGAAGACAAAGATCATGACAACTGGCATAATCAACAGGTTCATCGTTGAAGGAGAAGAAATTGAAATCGTGAACAACTTTAACCTACTTGGATCAACTATCAATAAAGAAGCAACAAGCAGTCAAAAAATCAGACGACGCATTGCTCTTGGCAGAATGGCTATGAAAGACCTAGATAAGATTCTCAAGAGCAGAGATGTCTCTCTCCATACAAAGATTCGACTTGTTCAAGCCATGGTATTTTCCATAACATCATATGGATGTGAAAGCTGGACAGTGAAAAAGACAGACAGGAAGAAAATTGATGCCTTTGAATTATGGTGCTGGCGGCGAATACTGTGTATACCATGGATTGCCCGAAGAACAAACCAGTCGGTACTAGAGGAGATCAAACCTAAGCTTTCTTTAGAAGCTCAGATGACAAGACTTCGACTTTCATACTTCGGACACATCATGCGAAGAGAGAGATCATTAGAGAAAGACATCATGCTTGGAAAGATAGAAGGTCAACACAAAAGAGGAAGGCCAGCAATGAGATGGATCGCTACAATAACAGCAGCTACGGGTACCAGTCTGTCAACAATGAGCCGCCTGACTGAAGACCGAACACAATTTAGGATAGCTATCCAGAGGGTCGCCATGAGTCGACTCCGACTCGACGGCACTTAACAACAACAACAGGCGCATAAGATTTGAATGCTCTGTTTGAGCCAAGTGAGAAACTCCTGCCTTTTATCCTCTGAAATAAAAGGGGTTAAAGTCTGCAGATGATCTGTAACTTCTTTTAGAAACATCCCTATATAGAGACTATAGGAGTTGATCCTGGCAGCTAGCATAGAAGCTTGTAAAACCCTTCGGCCAAAAACATCTAGGGTCCTGCATTCACGCCCTGGAGGATTAGATGAGTGTCTCTTTGCACTCTTTATTTTTCTCATGGCAGACTCTACCACAATAGAGTGGTGAGGAAGCTGAGTCTTGTGGAAGCCAGGACAAGGAGGGACACGATACATGGTGTCTAGCCTGCGAGAATGAGGAGAGGTGGTAAGAGGTGTCTCCCACATCCTCAACATGAGATCATACAGAATCTCATGGATAGGTTAAGTAGCTGCCTCTTTAGGAGTTTTAGGATACTGTAAAATATCTAACTCCTTGGCTCTGGGTTCTGACTCAGGGGCCACTGTGATGGAGAGGCCCCTAGCCACTTCCCTAATGAAGTCTTGAAAAGACAAGTCTTCTGGAGGAGACATTCTTCGTTTAGGAGAAGGCGGCTCCTGAGGAAGAAGTATCGATGCCTTGACAGAACCCTCAGAGTCATCAGAGTCTTCAGAGGAATCGAAGTATCGCCTGTCTGGATGCTCCTACAGAGCCCGATAGCCGTACCGAGTAGGATCGGTATCGGGAGTAACCGGTACCGGTTCGGTACCGATGGGCATCATAGGACAGGGTACCGTTGCAGTCGACACCGAAGTCGATGCCGATGCAATCGGTACCGGCAACGGGGATTGTTGCGGTACCGGAGGCGTCGCAGCCTGTATGAATGCCGACAGGGTGCGCTGCATGGCCAGAATCTTCTGATCCATCGACGCCACCAATGTCTGGATATCGGTACCAGTGGGAGCCATCGGTACCCCAGAACACGGCAACAGGTGATCTGTCGAGGCCGAGCCATTGATGTCAACCTGTGACCCCATAGATAACGCTTTGGAAGCCGGAGCTTCCCGCCGGGGTAATTTTGCCAGTGCGGAGTCCTCGAGGGCAAGCCCGGAGGCATCTCGATGTTTGGAGGGAGATCTACCCTTCGAGGACTGGCTAGATTTATGCTTGGTTACCTGAGATCCATGGGAGGAAGAAGCAGCACTGGAAGACGTCGATGCCACCGAAGCTGCATCAGAGGGAAACAGGGTACTGAGCTTGGCTGCTCGGTTCTGCCGACCTCTTTTAGACATCATGGTACAGGACATACAATCCGTGATGGAATGGTCAGGCCCCAAATATTTTAGACACCAGTCATGGGTGTCGGTGACAGAAATAGTACTGCCACATTTTGTGCACTTTTTGAACCCGGAGGCAGGCTTCTCCATGAGGAAAAGGCCCAAAAACTGAAAATGCACAGTGACGAAAAGATAATTTTTTTTTTTTTTTTGAAAGAAGGAAAAGAAAAAACCGGCGGTACCGGTCCGACGTCGAAGAAGGCAGACGCGACACAAAAGAATTAAGAAAAAATAAAGAACTTCTTCTGCGGTGACAGGAACACGACCTGCTGGCTCCGAGGAAAAGAAGAACTGGAGAGAGGCGGTTGGGAAAGGCGGGAAGGCAGCACACAGGCGCTGTGGGATGCTCCCAAAAGCTTTCTTATTGGATGCTGGGGAGCGTTCCCGCGCAGGCTCCGTCGGTACCGATGATACCCATATGTGAAGACTCATTCCTGCTTGTTCCTGGAGATAGCGAGTAACACTTCGTTGCAATTTCTTCAGCTTTTGACGCGGGACCATTATCGGCAGCGTCTGAAAAAGGAATAAAAATCGGGGTAGTAACATCATCTTAACTGTCGCTATTCAGCCAAACCAGGATAACCACCCCCTCCCCCAGCCCATCAATAAACTGTCTACTTGCCCAAATAACTTTCTATAATTCAACTTATACAGTTCCTCTAACTTGGAACTGATATGGACCCCCAAATACCTTATCCTCCCCTTAGCCCATCTAAAAGTATATTTTACGCTTAAGCGGTCCTGCTCATCCTCCGGTATTGACAGATTCAAAATTTCAGATTTCGCCAAGTTAATCTTGAAGCCCGACAACCGTCCATATTCTTCTAATTCCCACTTAAGTATAGGTATCGAGCGCCTCGGCCTCGTCACACTCAGAATGATATCATCCGCATACAATGATATCTGATTTTCCACCTTTCCTACCACCACCCCCCCCTCAAGTCTTCCCTTTCACGCACCCTCTCCGCAAATGGCTCCAATGAAATAGCAAATAATAAGGGTGAGAGTGGACAACCCTGTCTTGTCCCTCTCCCCTGTTCAAAGAAGCCCGAGTATGCTCCATTAACCCTAACACATGCTCTTGGGTTCCGATAAAGAGCTGTCACCCACTCCTGGAACTTGCCACCCAACCCCATTCTGTCCATTACCTTAAAGAGAAATGCCCAGGACACCTGATCAAATGCTTTCTCCGCATCAAGGGAAAGTAGTAATGCCTCTGTTTTATGTTCCCCCACCGCCCATATGGTATTCAGGATTTTCTGAATATTGTCCGCCACCTGCCTTCCCGGGATAAAGCCTGCTTGATCTTGATGGATCAATTTTCCAATTACCCTGTTCAACCGAGCCGCCAACACCTTTGCCAGCAATTTGGCATTGAGGTTGAGCAGCGAGATCGGACGGTACGACAAGCATTCCTGCGAGTCCTTACCTTCCTTCTGTATAGTTGTGATTCCTGCCCATCCCATGGAGGCCGCTAACTCCCCCCCCCCCTCGGGGAAGATTAAAAAGCTTCAGCAGTGGAGCAGTTAAAAGCTCACTAAATTTCCTATAGAACCACGCTGTAAGTCCATCCAGGCCTGGGGCCTTATCAGCCTTCAACTGCTTTATAGCCTGCCTGACCTCCTCAGCCTGAATAGCCCTATTTAACGGTTTCTGCTCCTCTACTGTCAAGGTCGGCAGCTCCACTGAATCCAAGTAACTCTGTATTCGTGCCGGGTCTGGATCTTCTCGTGCCGCGTACAGCTCTTGATAGAATTTTTTAAACTCCTCCCTAATATCCCCATCCTTATTCACCACTTTCCCTGCTCTGTCCCGGATTTTCAATACCTGTGTTCTTAATTTCCGCTGTTTCAGCCGCTGCGCCATGTACCTCTCTGGCTTATTGCCCCCCTCAAAAAAACCCTGCTTCAGGAGCTGCATACGATATCTTATTTTGTCTGCCTGCAAAGCATTTAATTGCGCTCGAGCTGCCAATACTTGGCCTCTATAATTGCCCCTTCCATCTCGCACATCTAATGCTTCCAACTCCAGTATTCGATCCCTCAATTCCCTTTCCCTTCCCTCTCTCTCCTTCTTTTTTCGCGCTCCCCATTTTATGAATACTCCCCCTCACCACTGCTTTATAACAATCCCAGACTCCTTCCTATGTCACCTCCCCATTATCATTCCATCGAAAATAGTCCACTGTCTCCCTTCTCTACCTCCCTCCTTCCACACCCTCTCATCCTCCAATAAGGAGTCATTCAACCTCCAATACTTGGTCCCCCCCCCTCCCCTCCACCCGCGATTGTCAGCCTGACCTCCACTAGCGCATGATCGGACCACGTTACCGGAGAAAAATATGAAAACTGCCGTCCCCGAGGGTGCTGAAATCTCCATACATCGAGTAAACAGTGCTGTGTGACAAATTTGTGATATTTACGCCTATCTGCTCGTTTACCCTCTCTTTTCCCTGTTGCATCCTTTTCGGGGTTCCAGGTCAAATTAAAATTCCCCCCCCCCCTGCATATAAATTTGCCTTCCCCTGCCTGTCCCATTGCCACTTCTAATTTAGCCCAAAACTCCCTTTTGCCCTCCTGTTGGAGCATAAACATTCATTATGCAATACCATTCAGCTCCCACTCTGATACGTACCAATAGAAACCTCCCCTCTTTGTCTCTATATACATGCTGCTCCGCCACCTTTAGTTGAGCTGATATAAAGACCGCCACCCCTCCCTTCTTTTTCTCTACTGTGTTTGATGCAAAGAAACTAAGATTATATCCCCAAAGTTTAACCAAATGTTCTGTAGTTCTAGATAAATGAGTCTCTTGTAACACAATGGACGCACCTTGTCTTTGTACCTCTTTATACAACTTCTGCCGCTTCATGGGCGAATTTAGCCCGTTGACATTCATTGTAACAATTTTTAACTCACCTGGGAGCATGCTCTACTCCCCCCCCCCCCCGTTCCCCAAGCTCTTCTCCCCCCCTCCCCTCCCCTGAACCCTTCTCTTCTCACCAACCCTGCAGAAAGGCATCCGTGGTCAACACCACAGTGGGGACAGGAACTTGAAAGGACACCCCCTATAGTAAGTTGGGGGGGTGTAGCCACCACTGAAGGGAGTCCAGGAATGGCTTGGATACCCGCACTCTGTCCGTGAGGCGTCCTGTGGCCTGCTGCCACTGAGGCACCACTGGGCCGGCCGCACATAAAGACGAGCATTGGGATCACATGCACTGTTGATGCCATGTGGCCCAGAAGCTGTAGTCAAATCTTGGCAGACACCCTTGGCACAGTGAGAAATTGGTTTGCCAAGGTGATGAGCCTCTGTGCTCTGTCCTCTGGCAAGAAGGCCTTCGCCTCCTTGGAGTCCAGCCTTGCTCCTATCAACTCTAGGTTCTGGGAGGGGAGGAAAGTGGACTTTGCAAAGTTTATGACAAAGCCGAGGTGTTGCAGCAGGGACACCACTCTGGAGGTGGCCTGTCTGGCTTTCTGGTAAGTCTGACCCCTGATAAGCCAGTCGTCCAGGTAGGGGAAGACAAATACCCCCTGATTCCTGAGGTAGGCAGCTACTACAGCCAGGCACTCTGTGAAGACTCTTGGTGCGGAGGTGAGGCCAAAGGGCAGTACCCTGTACTGGTAATGGTTTCCTCCCACAATGAACCTGAGATACTTTCTGTGGTCTGGATGAATGAGGATGTGAGTTTACGCATCCTTTAGATCCAAAGAGCATAGCCAATCTCCCTGCTGGAGGTAGGGCAAAAGTGTTCCAAGAGTAAGCATCTTGAACTTTTCTTTCACTAAGAACTTGTTGATGTTCCTGAGGTCGAGAATGGGCCGAAGGCCCCCTGTTCTCTTTGGTACCAGGAAGTACCTGGAGTAGAACCCTTGCCCTTTCAGGTGTGGAGAGACAGGCTCCACCGCCTTGTCCAGACGCAGGCCTTGAAGCTCCTGAAGGAGAAGGTCTATGTGTAAGGGAGGCCTTGGAGGCTCTCCTGGGAAGTAAGCAGGAGGGAACTGTTGGAAATGGAGCATATAACCCTTGTGGACTATGCTCAGAACCCATGCATCTCCTGTTACTGGTGGCCACCTGTGGGCAAACAGGGCCAGACGACCTCCTGTGCAGAGAGGGGACAGCAAAGGAGGAAAGGCTATGCTTAGGGAGTCAAAAAACCCCTCCCTGCTGTGTAGGAGCAGGAGCCGGAGGCTTGGGGGTTGGCTGCCTACGGGGCCCACTGCCCCTGTTGGGTAGCTGGGGAGGCCTGGTAATGAGGGAAAGGTTTGTAGGCAGCTGCCTTCCTTGGGTAAAAGGACTTCTTACCCGAGCCCTTCTTTTTCTGAGAAGGGGCAGAGGTCTTTCTGGACAGTCTGGTCCGACTAAGGTGCTCGGTCTCGAGCTCAGCAGCATTCTCGGCCATGGGTTTGCCAAAAAGGTTCTCACCTCGGCAAGGGACATCGACCAACTTGTCCTGAACCCAAGGCTCGAGGTCCGATGACTGCAGCCATGCCTGGTGTCGGGCGGCGATGCCGGCTGCCGCTGCTCGGGCTGAAGCCTCGAAGCCATCATAGGCCACTCGGGACATGAACTTAGAGCAGTCCCGGATACCTGTAGACAATGACTGGAACCTCTGCAAAGGTTCCCCGGAGAGGCCAGCCGCGAACCCGGACATTTCCTTGGCCAGGTCCCAAAGATACATGCCCATGTACAGCTGGTAAGACTGGACATGGCAAGCAAGCATCGAGCCCTGGAAGCACTTTCTGCCGAAAGCATCCAGGTTCTGGGCCTCCCTGCCGGGAGGCACCGCAAAGTGCATCTTCTGGCTTTTCAGACGATGCATGGCCGATTCCACCACCATGGAATGGTGCGGCAGCTGCGCTTTCTGGAATCCAGGGCTCTTCCTGAGTCGATAGATGGAATCAACTCTCTTGCTTAAAACCGGCGCCGAGGCCGGTGTCTCCCACATCCTAAAGAGGAGCCGTTCCAGCATCGGAGGAACTGGCACAGTAAAAGCCTCCTTCGGAGGAGAGTCATACTGGAGGGCCTCGAGGCTCCTCCTCGGGGTCCGCGGGAATGGCCAAGGCCTTAGCCATATCCCTGACGAACTACGAGAACCTGGTGTCCTCCGGAGGGGACCTACTCCGGGGGTTTGGACTGCGGTGAGTCCAATGGGACGCACTGAGTCCGGAAGGTATCGGGGGACTCCTCGTCCTCCGTCTCCCAAGCAGACACATCTGAGGTTTAGGTTTATTAAAAAACTTGTTATACCGCTCAATACCATAGGCGTCTGAGCGGTTTACAATATATAAAAAACAAGCAAGTTGATTAAAACAAGCATTGGCTGTGGAAAAAGAAAGGAACGCCATCAAATTAAGGAAAAGTAGGGGAAAAGGAAAGAGGAGATAAGAACAGAAATGGACTAAAAATAATAATACAAGTGCACAGACAGGGAAGGAGGGGGAGGAAAGACATACAAATTCTGTGAAAAAGGTGAGGTGGTGGGAAGGGGGAGGGAGTGGGCTAGGGGGGAGGGTCGAACGCAAGGCGGAAGAGATGGGTTTTGAGGTGGGATTTGAAAATTTGGTATGAGCTTTCTGCACGGAGGGGAGGGGGGAGTGAATTCCAGAGGCTGGGGACCAGGAAATAGAAAGCAGAGGAGCGGGTTTGTTCTAGATGAGCATGTGAAGGGGAGGGAAGGACCATGCGATTCATATGCATGGAACGGAGGAGGCGGTGGGGGATATGAAATTGTATCTGGTTTGCTAGATAGAGGGGAGTGCCAGTGTAGATTGTTCGATGTGCAAGAATTAGAAGTTTAAACCGAATGCGGAAAGAAATAGGTAACCAGTGATGTTGATAGAGAAGGGGTGTAACATGATCAAACCGAGAGGCATGGGACAACAGACGGATAGCAGCGTTTTGAAAGCGTTGGAGACGAGACAGTTGGGACTTGGGTAAACCAGCAAAGGAGACATTACAATAATCAAGACGGGACAACACAAGGGTAAGCAGAAGGGCGGTCAGAGCAGGAGTAGAAAGGAAGGGACGAACTGCTCTAAGCTGACGAAGAGAAAAGAAGGAACGTTGAACAACTGAGGAAATGTGATCTTTGAAGGTAAGGGCAGAGTCAAGGACAACACCTAAGTATCGGAGTGAAGAAACCAGGGGGATAGACTGGGAGGAGAGAGAGGGGGCACAGGTGGGAGGAGGACTGCCAAAGGTGAACCAGATTGCGAAGGATTTTGCCGGGTTTACTTGTAGAAAGTTGGAGGAGAACCAAGACATCATAGCAGTGAGACAGTGGTTGATAGGGGAGATATCAGGGGAAAGAGGATCTGTGTGGTGGAGAAGAATAATGTCGTCTGCATAATAATATGCAGAGATGCTAAACTGTTGGACCAGAAGGGCTAGGGGGGCTAGGAAAATATTGAAGAGAAGTGGGGCGAGAACAGACCCTTGGGGAACACCACAGGACAGGGGAGTGGGGGCAGAAGAAGAAGATGCAGAGACAACAGAGAAAGAGCGACAGGATAGAAACGAATGAAACCACCGGAGAACCACACCCGAAAGACCAGCTTCTTGAAGACGGAAGAGGAGAGTGTGATGATCCACCAAGTCGAAAGCCGCAGATAGGTCGAGAGAAACAGCCAAAGTGACGAGACCGCGATCGTGAGCGATGTGAAGATCGTTGAGAAGAGAAAGAAGAACAGATTCGGTGCTGTGGCCAGGGCGGAAACCTGATTGACGGGGATGGAGAGTGAGGGCAAGCTCAAGGTGAGAAGCAAGCTGGAGGAAAACCAATTTCTCAAGAAGTTTTGATAGGAAGGGTAGGTTTGAGGACTGGGCGCCAATTGGAAAGAGTGGACGGGTCAGAGGAGTGAGATTTCAAAATGGGACGGACTAATGCATGTTTCCAAGTGGAAGGAAAAGAACCGGTGGAGAGACTGGAGTTTAGGAGGGAGAGAATGTAGGGGGATAGAGCTAAGGAAGGTTCCAGAAGCCATTTGGAGGGGATAGGGTCAGCTGGGCAAGTGGTTTTGCGAATATTAGAAAAGGTCTTTTCCAGGGTATCAAGCGTGATAGGGTCAAATGAAGACCAGGAATGTGATAGTGCTGGAGATGAGGATGGAGAAGAGAAGGAAAGAAGAAGAGGGGGCTCAGCAGGGGGAGAAAGAGGCGGTGGACATTGGGGAAAAGCTTGGCGAAGGGCACTAACCTTGGAGACAAAAAAGGAGGCAAGGGCAGAGGGGTCTGGGAGAACAGAGGTTACATTGGGAGAGGGAGAAGACGCAGAGTGTGAAGCTGTGAGGGAACGGAGGACAGAGTATAGTTGGCGAGATGAGTTTGAGGAGGAAGAAATGAGATCAGTATAGTAATCACGCTTAGCCGTGTGAAGAAGGGTGCGATAGCAGCAGCGGTGACAAGTATGAAAGTCAGCAGAGGTGGTAGGAGAAGGATACTTTCGCCAGAGGCGTTCAGCACGGCGGAGGTGCTTACGGTGCAGAATTAGACCGTGGTGGAACCAGGGGTAGTGTGGGAGGCGGCGACGAGAGTGATGAGGACGAAGAGGAGCGGCAGAATCTAAGGCAGAGGAAAGTGACGAATGCAGTTTATGAACCTGAACGTCGAGGGGAAGAGCATCGAAGTCTACTGGGAAGCGTGATGGCTGGGGAGGGAAGATGGTGAAAGGTATCGGCGGTGATTCGACGAGAGAGCATAGGAGAGGGGTTGGAATCGGAATTATAAGAAGAAGCAATAGGTGGGACAGGAACATCAAAAAAGAGACATACGTGATCGGTCCAGGGAAGAGTAGAAAAGGAAAGGGACAAAGGTAGGAAGGGGAAGGAACCTGGAGCAATAAGAAGGTCGAGAGTGTGACCAGCAATGTGAGTGGGAAAGGAAACAAATTGACGGAGAGAGTGATCAGATAGGAAAGTAAGAAAAGAAAGGTCTCTTGGTGATGAAGGAGCGTCCACATGAATATTGAAATCACCTAGGATTAAGAGACGGGGATAACGGAGGGAAACTTCTGAAATAGTGGTTAGTAAAGAATCCCAGTAGGAAGAAGAGAGAGAAGGAGGGGCATAGATAAGAAGGAAGTAGTATGGGGTGGAGGAAGAATCCAACCGTACAAGGAGGGACTCAGGATAGGAAGAAGAGACTGGGGAGGAAAGTTCCGATAGTGAAACAGAGGAGCGGTGAAGAATAGCGATTCCACCGCCGCTTCTGCGTGAGGTAGACAGGAAAGAATAGCCAGGTGGAAGGCACCGGTTGAGGAAGGGCTCCTCGCCCTCCCTCAGCCAGGTTTCAGTTAGAAAAAAGATGTCCAGACTACGTAATACAATAAGGTCTTGAATCAGGGATGATTTGGTCCGGGTGGAGCGACAGTTCAGGAGAGCTAAGTGCAAGAATGAAGGGGAGAATGCAGGAGGAAGGGAGGAATGTGAAGGGGAGGTGGGACAGTGGGTTAGATTGAGAGGCTGCCGGGCAAGATGGCCGGGAAGGATAGGAGGGGACGCAACAGGGCGCCAGCCCCAGTGCATCGGTATAACAGACATGTTAAAGGGAAAACAGAGCAATAGCAAGAAAACCAGAGCTGCAGAACCTGATATGACAACAGAGACTGCTTTTGACGGCAGATATGAGGAACGAAGGGTAGTAGAGTGAGGAAGTGAGGACAAGGAAGAATGCAGGTGTAAAGGCGCAGATGGAGGCGCCCGAGCCGCAGCTTCGTCGCCCCGGAACTCGCCCCAAGGAGCTCGCACAAGGAGCAGGGGGACTCCGACCGCGTGGGTCTCGGTGGCACCCGCCCCGACGCCCTCGGTTCCGAACGGGAGGTTCAGGGTGACCGCGACCGAGGACTACCTCGAGCCTTCATGGTCTCGAGTATCGGCTCGGTCTCCGGGGTCGACTTCGACGTCGATGTCCCGGTGGTCGGGGCAGATGCACCAGCGAGGCTGGTCATCAGTACCCGCTGCTGCTCCATGAAGGCAGACAATCTGCACTCCAAGGCTGTCAGTCTGAGTCCCAGCTCAGGAGACGCAGCAGCCCCCGACTCGGGCCCCGGCGGCGCCGGGCCCAACGTCGGCTCCCTCGGAGGAGAGTCCACGAGGACTACAGGACTTACGAGTCCGATGGACTCCGACTCCACACGAGGCATTTTGGTCGGCTTCTCCGGCTCCAAAGGCCCAGGGCAGCGGTCAGAGGTCTGAGACCTGGCCCTCGAGGAGCCAGGGACCTCTTCCGACGGCGCCCTCACAAGCCGCTTCTTCCTCTTGCGTTCCCAGTTGGGGGACCCCCTGTCCGAGGAACCCCGGCAATGCTCGGGATCCAACTCCCGAGACGTCGAGGCCTCAGACGAGGTCCGAGCCCGGCCGAAGGCAGTGTCTGAAAAAATCCTTTCCTTTTGATGTTGTCGGCTGCGTAGTGCCTTGGTAGACATTTTATCACATGGGCACAGGACTGAAGATCGTGGTCCGGGCCCAGGCACCGAAGGCAGCAGTCGTGTGTGTCAGTGAGAGACATGAGTTTCTTACACCTATCGCACTGTTTGAAACCACTGGAAGCCATCAGGGGAAAAAAGGGCCCCCGCGAGGTCAAAGAACCAGCTATCCAGAGAAAGAGAAAAAGAAAAAAAAAGGCGCTAACGCCAGTCACGAAGGGCAAAAACCGAAAAACGGGCTCGATACCGGTGTACCGAACCCGGCGGGAAGGGGACCCGGCGTCAAACAGGGGAAAAAACGAAGAATCGCTGAAGAAGAAAGTCAACTTTTCCGGGCGACTAATACAAGCATCCGACGGGCTCCATGGAAAAAGAGAGAATGGCAAAGATGGCACATTTAGGCGGGAAGGGGACTGCGCATGCGTGACTGCATTCCCAAAGGCTTTCTTAGAAAGCTGGGGAAATGCTCCGCAGGGGGTTCCATCAACGTCGATGTCACCCATATGTGAGGACTGACTTCCTGCTTGGTCCTGGAGAAATCCACAGTACTACCTTTTAACTTTCGAAAGGGAGACTATGATAAAATGAGGAAAATAGTTAAGAAAAAACTAAAAAGAGCAGTTGCAAAGGTTAAAGACTTACATCAAGCTTGGGTGTTGTTCAAAAATACTATCTTGGAAGCCCAGACCAGCTGTATTCCACGCTTTAAGAAAAGTGGAAGGAAGTCCAAAAAACTGCCAGCATGGTTTAAAGGTGAGGTCAGAGAGGCTGCTGTTGCCAAAAAAGCATCTTTCAGGAAATGGAAAAAAGAGCCAAACGACGAAACCTGGAAACAGCACAAGCACTGGCAAGTCAAATGCAAGGCATTGATACAGCAGACAAAGGGAGAATTTGAGAAGAAGCTTGCTGTGGAAGCAAAAACGCGAAATAAAGATTTTTTCAAGTACATTCGTAGCAAAAAACCTGTGAGAGAGTCAGTGGGTCAATTAGATGATAGAGGAGTTAAAGGGGTACTAAGAGGCGACAAGGCGATAGCGGAGAGACTGAATGAATTCTTTGCTTCGGTCTTTACTGAGGAAGATGTAGGGATGTTACCCATGACTAAAGTGGTATTTAAAGGTGCGGAAGAATTGAAGGAAATATCGATACATCGGGAAGATGTATTACAACTATTAGATAAACTGAAGAGTAGCAAATCACCTGGGCCGGATGGTATACATCCAAGGGTGTTGAAAGAACTGAAATATGAGATTGCACACCTGCTATTAGTAATCTGTGAACTATCATTAAAATCATCTGTAATATCTGAAGATTGGAGGATGGCCAGTGTAACACCAATTTTTAAAAAGGGTTCTAGGGGTGATCCGGGAAACTACAGACCGGTGAGCCTGACATCAGTACCGGAAAAAATGGTAGAAACCATCATAAAGAATAAAATTACTCAGCATGTAGTTAGTTATGGCCTAATGGGAGATAGCCAACATGGCTTTAGACAAGGAAGATCTTGTCTTACTAATCTGTTGTGTTTTTTTGAAAGTGTGAATAAACAGGTGGACAAAGGTGAGTCAGTTGATATAGTGTATCTGGACTTTCAGAAAGCCTTTGATAAGGTCCCTCATCAGAGACTTTTGGCAAAACTAAAGAGTCATGGGATAGGAGGCAGTGTACTACTGTGGATCATGAACTGGTTAAAAGATACAAAGCAGAGGGTTGGGCTAAATGGCCAATTTTCCCAATGGAGAAAGGTGAATAGTGGTGTATTTATTTATTTATTTATTTAAAGTCTCTTTTATACCGCGCTATTCAGCATCAGTGCGGTTTACAATAAACAACGAACATACACATTTCCAATAGTACTTTGTGTTTACATATGAACAGGAAATTCAACTTGGCTAACAGGGTAACTATATACAATAACAATAACAGGGATCTGTGCTGGGTCCGCTGCTTTTTGACATATTCATAAATGACCTGGAAAGCGGAACAACGAGTGAGGTTATCAAATTTGCAGATGACACAAAACTATTTAAAGTTGTTAAAACCCAAGAGGATTGTGGAAAATTGCAAGAGGATCTTGATAAATTAGAAGACTGGGCATCAAAATGGCAGATAAATTTAATGTGGACAAGTGCAAAGTTATGCACCTAGGGAAGAACAACCCAAACTATGGTTACACAATGCAAGTTTCCACATTAGGAACCACCACCCAGGAAAAAGATTTAGGAGTCATTGTGGATAACATGTTAAAACCCTCAGCCCAGTGTGCAGCGGCAGCCAAGAGAGCAAATAGAATGCTAGGTATCATAAGGAATGGAAAATAAAACAAAAGATATTATAATGCCTCTATATCGTTCCATGGTGAAACCGTACCTTGAATATTGTGTGCAATTCTGGTCGCCATATCTTAAAAAGGATAAAGCATTATTAGAAAAGGTACAGAGAAGAGCCACCAAGATGGTAAAGTAGATCGAAGTATACACCTATGAAGAGAAGTTAAAAAGGTTAGGGGTCTTCAACCTGGAAAAGAGACGGCTGAGGAAAGATATGATAGAGGTCTATAAATTAATGAATGGAGTGGAACGGGTTAAACGTAGATCGATTGTTTATGTCATCAGAACATAGAAAGACTAAAGGACATGCAATGAAGCTACAGGGTAACTTATTTAAGACTAACAAGAGAAAATATTTTTACACTCAATGTGTAATCAAACTCTGGAATTTGTTACCAGAGGATGTAGTAAAAGCTGTTAGTGTAGCTGGGTTGAGAAAAGGTTTGGACAAGTTCCTGGAGGAAAGGTCCATAAACCATTATTAAAAGGGACCCAGGATATCACTGCTTGACCCAATACAAGCACTCTGAAACCTGTGTCTTTTGGGGAAAATGCTAGGTACTTAATGACCTAGATTGGCCATTGTTGGAAACAGGATACAGGGCTTGATGGACCTTGGTCTGATCCAGTATGGCATATCTTATGTTCTTATGCTGACTCCTCCTTCCGGTGCAGCTTATGAGGCCATTCCCGCTCAGACTCCTTGGACACACACCGGGGACTGTGGGGCCTTGAGTGGAATTTTCCCATCTTCCCGGACCCGTTCTCCAAGGTAGTCTTCGAGGTTTTTGACTTCTTACGTTCTGCCTCTCGAGATTTCTTCTTGGAGAAATTACGGCAGCAGAACTCAGACAGCCCGGGCATCACGGGCACCAAAGTATGGGAGGGGGTCCTGGACTGCAGTGTCGCCGGAGACTCCAGGGCAGAATCGGACTTGTGAAAGAACCTTTCCTGCTACAGCTGACAGCTCTTGTTGATCTTTGGGGTCATGGCTCTGTAGAGTTCGCAGTCAGAGTCAATGTGGTCTGGTCCACGGCAGCAGTCATGTGGGTCGGTGAGGGACATCATCTTACCGAATTTACCACATTTCTTGAAGCTGCTGGAGGCTATCAGGGAAAAAGGGGGCCCTGCCGCCGGGCACAGGTCAGAGGCCTGCGGCCAAAAAAAAAGTCACGAAGCACCAGGAAAGGGATACCTCGAGAAAAACAAAGAAAAGAAGGGAATGAATCAGAGGAGCGACGCAGAGATAAGCTGGCTCGGGGGCCGGGAAAGGAACCGGTACATATACCAGATAAAAGAGAAAAAAAACAGCAAAACCTTTTCCAGGGAAACTGGACAGATGTCCGGAGGGCTCCGCGGAAAAAAGGAGACTGAGGCAAGATGGCACCCTTGGGCGAGAAGGGGACCACGCATGCGTGGTGCATCTCCCTAAGTCTTTCTTTGAAACCTGGGGAGATGCGCCATCACCCATATGTGAAGACTGACTTCCTGCTTGTTCCTGGAGAAAGAAAAAATAGGCCCTACCTAGACTCCTAGAAGTTCGAGGGTGTCTCCAGGCTCCCCACACAGTTCTACAAGAGGCAGTCCTGGAATCTCTAGACTAGTCTTCCAGGAGTCTCTGTGGGTGAGCCTCTTCAAGATCTTTGACAGACTTCCTCAGGTCCTCCCTGAAGAGCAAGCAGCCCTTAAAGCAGAATTTGCTCAGCCGCAGCTTGGAGGCTGCATTAGCTGACCAATTGCCAGAGCCACCGCCTGGCCACTACTACAGACACCATAAACTTAAGATTCTGATCAAGAAATATAGTTCAACAGCCACATATACGGCTCCCGATACCAATCTCACTACCTGCCTAGAAACTGCTGTACCCTGAGTAGACAAGTTTGAGCCACCGAACCTGCACACACCACAGCTTGAGAGCCTAAGGCAGAGGCCATAAAGGCATTCTTCAAGCAAGCCTCTGCCATCCTATCATGAGAGCCCTTGACCGTGGTGTCCCTCCACTAGGATGGTCGTGCGTTTTGTCACAGCCATGACCAGGGCATCCACCCGCAGGAGCCCAAAAAGCTGATCCAACTCACCTTCACCCTGAGGCAGAGAGTACAGCTGAGAAAGGACCTTCGGGCTTCTAAGGCCTAGCTCAGGAGTTTCCCCACAGAAAGTACAAGCTGCCACATAGGATCCAGGAGAGGAAAAGAGCCAGGTAGAGCTCAATATCTTCCAAAATTGGGTCTCCTGGTGAGGCTTGCACAGGAGCAGGCTCTGCAAGCTGCTATAGCATCTTGAAAAAGGAGAGGAAGGTCTTCACAGTGAAACAGGCAGATCACAGAAGGATCTTTGTCCTCCCAAAGGCGATTTTCTTCTTCTTCTTCTTCCTTGGACTAACCTTCTGAAGAAAGGATTCCTCTTCTACATCCAAGCAACCCCCATAGGCAATAAGACTGGGTTCCTGTAAAAATGGACAGATGAAAAGGCACAGCAGGGGCCCTTAACTCCCTGACACATAGAGACAGAGGTGCCTGAGGGATCCCCCTCCTGCCTCCCCCACAGTAGAGATAATCTGGGCCTCCAATACCTTTGAAGGGGAGAGGTGCTACCAAATAGCTGGCAAGAATGGAGGACAGCCCATGAACTGTTTCAGTAGCTGCTGCGCAAACCATTTGAAAGAAGGGGCACCATGGCTCCAAAAGCTTGCAGATGCGGCTACCCCACCATGTCCTTCTCTTCAGCAGGGACCAAGGCACCATAAAAAGGTTGCAAAGCCCACCGGTGTGGGGAGGGGAGGGGAGAGTGAGGGGAAAAAAAATCGGGAGGAGCACTGTCGAGATACCAAACATAGCATCAGGCCCTAAGCCCCCCCCCCCCCCCGGGGCGTCCCTTATATACCTCAAAAATAAGCTCCTAGGCATTCTAGGCAGATTTTTTTGTTTTAAGTTAGAGCTGCTTTATTGCAAGCAGCAGAGAGCTTGATACAGCCCTACTGAAATCAATGGGCAAGAAAAGGGGATAGAAAAAAATAGACAAAATTAGCAAGCAGATATAGGACAGCAAGAGAAAAGAGGGGCATGAGCCCTTAAGTACCCCGTGCCCCCCCCCCCACCCCAGGCGCCTTGTGGGGTCCCTCCTGTGCACTCTCCAGCCCACCAGTGCTGTAACCTGTGGGAACAGCACTGGCTATAGGGCTGCTGTCGGCTTTAGGAAACAGGGGCATACATGAGCTCCAATCCACATTAGACCCTTTGACCTCTGGGCCAGGGAAGCCAGGCCTATTTTCACTGTTACACCATCCTTGGAGGCAGACAAATATTGGCTTCTCTCAGTGCTGCACCAATGATGACCTCAATGAAAGTTGTTCAACTCTGCTGGCAAGGGAGCATAACCTATACATATGGACTGGTCTAGCAGGATAAGGAAAAGGATATTTACCTTTTGGTCCAACCAGGAGACCAATTGCTTCTATAAACATGATAAAAACTATTGAACTATGTTCCTTTCTTTCCCAGATCATTGTCCTCAAAGTTGAGCTGGTCCAAAATCAATCACCAAGCTTTTAGAGGGAGAGGGCCAAAGATGAGGTTGCATCGGCCAGGAAGAATTTTGTCCCATGTAGTTCTGTTACCTTGAAAGCATTTCTCCAGCTTAGGAAGAAGCATCATAGTTGTTTCTAGAGTGCATCCTTATACTGGTAGATGCTGCTATAGTACGATTATCTACATTTTTGGACCTAACAGGCCATTATTGTAGACAAGATACTGGGCTTGATGGACCTTGGTTTCACCCAGCATGGCTTATCTTATGTTTTTATGATTAAAATGTCACTACCCTTCCCAATAATAAGGGGAGAACCTAAATGGAGCATCATGCAGGGGCCTTAGACTAGAAGTGCTCATACATGATCATATTAGCAGTAAAGGAAGTAGAAGGAAAGGGCCATGGCCAGGGTACAACCCGGCACCTAAATGATAGTTACACTTACCTGGTAATTGTAGTTCCTTGAGTGACGACAGTTCAGTCCTCTACCTCTGGGTTGTCAATCTCCTCCTGCAGCTTGGAGACTGGTATGTCAAAGTCATGACATCACTGGATATAGCCTGCCGCCCTCTCACTTCCATTCAAGTGTGAACTATTAACAAAGCAGACTCAAAGGAGCAAAAAATAAGTAGGCAATAGTAACTTCTCGAAAAACAGTTCAACTACCTCTATAAATCACCCCCACTCTTGGGGTTTTTTTGGGGTTTTTTTGCGTTTGGTAAGGCTTTCGTACCCCCTTCCCTGACATAGGGAACGTCACCCGCAACTGAAACCAACCAGGCTTACCTGTAATCCTCCTTGCTCATTCTTAACTCACCCGGGTGGGAAGGAGGACTGAACTGTCGTCACTCAAAGAACTACAATTACCAGGTAAGTGTAATTATCATTTCCTTATCGTTCCTCCAGTTCAGTCCTCTACCTCTGGGATGTACCAGAGCAGTACTCAGTGGGAGGGACCCTTCCAGCCGGCAGACAATACTGCCGACCCGAAACAGGCATCAGCCGCTGCCACGACATCTAGTCTGTAATGCTTACTGAACGTATGCAGCGATGCCCAAGTGGCCGCTCGACAAATCTCTGCTGGCGGAACCAAACTGTGTTCCGCCCATGAACACGCCTGCGCCCTGGTGGAATGCGCCCGCAAACCACCAGGGACCGATCACCCTTGAATCATATAGGCAGAAGCAATAGCTTCCCGAATCCACGGGGCAATGGATGCTTTAGCTGCTGCTTCCCCTTTGTGTCGTCCCCTGAACAAGACAAACAACCTTTCCGACTTGCGAAAAGACTCCGTCACCTTCAAGTACTCCTGCAACGCTCTTTTCACATCCAAACAGCGGAAGGTATGATCCGGAGCAAGCATTGCGGAACCTGTGTCTTTTGGGGAAACTGCTAGGTACGTACAACCTAGATTGGCCACTGTTGGAAACAGGATACTGGGCTTGATGGACCTTGGTCTGACCCAGTATGGCATATCTTATGTTCTCCCCCCGCACCCCCCAGAACAGCTAAGCACAAAGTCTGATTCAAGTGAAATGGAGACACCACCTTAGGCAAAAAGGACGGAACTGAACGGAAAACCACCTTATCTTTAGAAAAGGATAAGAAAGGCTCCCTACAGGATAGCGCCTGCAACTCCGAAATGAGCCTTGCCGAGCAAATAGCCACCAAAAACACAGTCTTCAGCGTCACATCTTTTACCGATGCCCGATGCAAAAGGGGAACGAGATAACCCCGTCAACACGAGATTAAGATCCCACGACGGAATGCAGACTCTCCGCACCGGTCGCAATCTCGAAACTGCCTTCAGAAAGCAACTCACATCCGGATGAGCTCCTAAGGACACTCCGTTGACTTTACCGCGATAACAAGAAAGGGCCGCCAGCTGTACGCGCAAGGAACTGGCTGCCAGCCCTTTGTCAAAGCCGTCCTGCAAAAATTCCAGTACCAAAGGAATAGGAATCGTGGCCATCCGGACCTGACGCCGGGAACACCAATCTTCAAAGATGCGCCAGATCCGCACATATGCCAAAGACGTCGACCGTTTGCGGACTCTAAGCAAAGTGGCTACGACCGCCGACGAGTAGCCTCTCTTCCGCAACCTAGCCCTCTCAATGGCCATACCGTAAGCGAGAACCGATCCACCTGAGGCATGAACAGTGGACCCTGAAGCAACAGATCCGCCCTCGACGGAAAGCGCCATGGTTCGCCGTCGAGAAGCCGCACTAGATCCGCATACCAAGGACGCCTCAGCCAGTCGGGCGCTACGAGAAGAACTCGTTCCGGATGAGCCCCGATCTTTTGAGCCACTCGGCCTATCAGCGCCCACGGGGGAAAGACATAAAGGAGACCGTCGGACGGCCAGGGCTGTAACAGTGCGTCTATACCCTCTGACATCCGTTCTCGCCTTCTGCTGAAAAACCTGCTCACCTTTGCCGCCCGGAAGGTCACCATTAAATCCATCCGAGGCATTCCCCAGCGAGCTATTATCTGCTCGAACAGGTCGGGATGCAATTCCCACTCCCCTGCATCCACATGAACCCTGCTGAGGAAGTTCGCTTTGACGTTGTCCTTCCCTGCAATATGCGCCGCCGAGGTCGCGGACAACTTCCGTTCTACCCACTTGAATAATTCGTCTGCCTCCTCTTCCATCGCGGTACTCCCCATGCCGCCCTGTCAGTTGACGTAGGCCACCGTGGCCGGGTTGTCGGAGAGCACCCTCACCGGCTGCCCCTGTACCAAGTCCTCGAGCGCCTGGAGGGCTCGAGCTACCGCTCGGAGCTCCAGCCGGTTGATTGACCAGGAGGCTTCCTGGGGGGGACCATAGCCCCTGCGCAAATCGGTTCCCGCAGTGAGCCCCCCAGCCCATCAAACTGACATCCGTCAACAGCGGCAGCCAGTTCGGCTGCTCCAGCGGCATGCCCGCCGCTAGAGACGACCTGCGTAACCACCACCTTAGCGAGAGTCGGACCTTGGACGGGCAGGGAAGTCGTTTGTTCAACGAATCGGCCTGATGTGACCAACGGCGCAGAAGAGTCCTTTGCAGCGGTTGCATATGAAACTTGGCCCACGGTACCACCTCCAATGTCGCCGCCATTGTTCCTAGCACCTGAAGGTAGTCCCACGCCGACGGTGCTGGCTGTGCTAAAAACTGGCGAATCAAAGCCCTTAACCCTTCGTCCCACTTGTCTGGCAAAAACACTTGACCCTTCTTGGTGTCGAAGCGTACCCCGAGATATTCTAGGTTCTGAGAGGGGTTCAAACAACTCTTTATGGGGTTTACTACCCACCCCAGATTCTGCAAGAACTGTACCACCCTGTTGGTCACCCGGACACTCTCCTCCTCAGACATGGTCCAAATCAACCAATCGTCCAGGTAAGGGTGCACGAGAATCCCCTCTTTGCGCAACGCCGCTGCCACAACTACCATCACCTTGGTGAAGGTTCGCAGCGCCGTTGCCAGCCCAAAGGGCAATGCCTGGAATTTATAATGACCCCAGGGAAGAGCGAATCGCAGGAACCTCTGGTGTGCTTCGCGAATGGGAATGTGCAAGTACGCCTCTGTAAGGTCTAGCGACGTTAAATACTCCCCCTGGCGCACTGCCACGATGACAGATCGCAGAGTCTCCATCCGGAAATGCGGAACCCTCAGACAACGATTTACGGCCTTGAGGTCCAAGATGGGTCGGGACATTCCGCCCTTCTTTGGCACCACGAAATATATGGAGCACCGACTCACGCCCCATTCGGCTTCTGGTACCTGGACTACCGCCTTCAACCATATCAACTTTTCCAACGTAAGGCGCACCTCCGCGGACTTCTTGTGACCCCTGCAAGGAGACATGACGAAGGAATCGCGTACGGGACAAGCCAATTCCAGCGCATATCTGTGTTGAATGATCTCCAACACCCACTGGTCAGAGGTAATGTGGGTCCAAGCAGACAGAAACTCCCTGAGTCGCCCGCCTATGGGAACCCTGTCTGCCGGGACCCGCCTCGCTTCATTGCGACTTACGGTTTGCAGAGGCAGGTGAGGAGGAGAAACCTCGATTTGCCCCCCGAAACCCGTGAAACCCCGAGGCTCGCGAGACTGAAACCGGCCCCTTTGGAAGCTCCCAAACCTTGGAGATCGAAACCTGAGGAAATCCCAAAACTGGCCGCGGAAGCCTTGAGCGGACTTTCCTGGTTTTGGCTTGTCCTCTGGGAGTCTACCCGCCTTGGATAACCCCAGATCCTTCACTAACTTTTCCAAATCTTTCCCGAAAAGCAACCCTCCCTTAAAAGGTAGCTTGCTAAGTCGGGACTTAGACGAACCATCCGCCGCCCAATTGCGCAACCACACCGACCGACGGGCTGCCACAACCGAAGCCGTACTATTAGCTAGTGCCCTGATTAAATCGTAATGCACGTCCGCCAAGTATGCCATCCCGGACTCAAGCCGATCCAGCTCTTTCAAGTCCTCCAGATCCATGTGCGAGTTCTGCCGAAGACGTTGGACCCATCGCATGCACGCTCTGACAACCCAAGCCCCACAGATGGAGGCTTGGAGCGAAAGAACATCCGCCTCAAACGTCTGCTTCAGCAACCCGTCAACCTTACGGTCCTGGACGTCTTTGAGAGCTGCACTACCTTCTACCGGGATCGTGGTCTTTTTCGTCACCGCCGACACCATCGCATCAACCCGCAGTGCCCGGAATCTGTCCTTATCCTTATCGGCCAATGGGTAGAGCCTATTCATGGTCCGTATGCCGCGCAGACCTGCTTCCGGCCTATCCCATTCGTCTTGTATCATCTTATCAACCACCTTATGCACTGGAAAAACCACGTGTGTCTGTCTAACCGCCTGAATTACGGGATCCTCGACTTCCTCTACTGCTGCTGGCGCAGTCAAATTCAACATCTGCAAGGTTTCCGCTATTAAGGCCGCAAGCTCCTCCTTATGGAAAACCCTGATGATTTTTGCCTGATCCTCGGGCTCCGATGACGTCTTGATGTACATGCCAATCTCGACTGAACATCTTGACCTCTCCCCTCTAATCAAATGCTTTGACGCAGTCACAGACTGGATAAATGCGCAAAGGCTTAAGTTAAACTTCAAAAAGACAGAAGCCCTCTATGTCACCAGGAATCCGGCATTTATTCCACCCATATCCATCAAAGTTCGTGACGCAGAGCTCATATGCAAGGCTTCAGTAAGATACCTGGGAGTTACACTTGATCAGCAGCTCAACATGAAGGCTCATATCAACAACATAACAAAATTGGTATATCATAAAATTCGGACCCTTCGCCATCTTCGTCAGCTGTTAGAACCTGAAGACTTTCGAACTGTTTTTCAGGCCCTAATAATGCCCCACCTTGATTACGCCAATGCGATATTACATGGCCTTCCAAAGAGTACGACCAACCCCTTACAACTTGCAATGAACTCAGCCGCAAGATTCCTCCACGGAGCCTCCAGAAGATCCCACATTACTCCAATACTAAAACAGCTGCATTGGCTCCCCATACAAGCCAGGATCTCTTTTAAGATTCTAACTATGACCCATAAGGCCATCAAGAAATACCCAGCCACTGCCATTTCTGAGCTAGTATCAATTACACCTCCTAATCGGGTAAGGAGATCCAATGCCTCAAATACCCTCATTCTCCCTAAGGCAAGCACTAAGTGCTCCCAAGTTACCAGTTCTAGAGCCTTTGCCTTCTTTGCACCATCCTGCTGGAACGCTCTACCCGCAACTATCAGAACTATCAGTGATCTCTGTCAATTCAAGAAGGCACTGAAACATTACCTTTTTCTCCTTCACTATGATGCCTCAGTCTCCACCTCACATCCACCCACTTCCAAACCTCAACGCAGCTCCCCAAGCACATGCATCTCACACTCTTGACTGAATACTCGCAATCACACATTTAACCTTCCCCCACTATGAGATGCTTGTACAGTTCATTTAACCCTTTATATAGCTACATAAAGTGGTTTGTATATATTTATCATGTTTTTCCCTGTTAAAAATTGTTTTAATGTATACCCAAGTTATGATACCTGTTTATTGTAAACACAAATCAGCAAGCTGAGATGTGTAGTTTAATGTTCACTGTAAACCGCGCTGATGTCAATAGCGCGGTATAAAAAAGACTTTAAATAAATAAATAAATCTCTCCTTCCTCTAGATCCTGCTCACCCTCTTCCTATCCCCATTCCATATCCGGGACCACAGGCCACTCACCGTCGCCCGACGGAGAATCCCCCGTTCTCGCTCTTTTAGATGCTGGCGGTTCCTGACCTATCTCCACCGTTGCCTCGGGCTGCTGAACCGAACGCCCCAGCGCCCCGGGAGCGGAGCCATGCCCTTGGTGCCGCAGGCAATAGGCCTGATGCAGAAGTAGAATAAATTCAGGGCTGAAGTCTCCAAAACCAGACTCCGGTCCCGCCAACGCAGACCCAGAGGGCGCCGCCAGCTCCTCCAATGCCGTGCCCTGCGCCGGCGACCGCGGGGAACCTATTTTCTCCCCTGCATGCGGTTCCCTGTGGGTCTGGAACTTCCTTAAGATCCATCTGCTGCTCCACTGCGGATGAGAGGGTTGCACAGCCCCGGCACACCCCCGTCTCAGCTACTGTACCCCTCCTGGTGCCACACACCAAACACTGGGGTCTTGATGCCATAAGACTACTCAGACACCCGTTGCTAAGTCCAGGCCCTTCTTTTTTTTTTTAAATAACAAAATTAAACAAACAAAATAAAGAAACAGACTAAAAACATAGAAGCAAGTTGCCTGTATTTTATACGCCTCCTCTCTCGGACACGAGAACCACCTACAGCCCCCCTTCCCCTTTGGAAGGCCTGAAACGTCGAGAAATATACTAGCCCCTTTAAAAGTCCCCCAAAGAAAGGAAATTAAATGGGCAATAAAGAAAACAATAAAGAAATGACAAACACGCTCCAAAAAAATATTTGCAAAGCTGATTTCTGGGACTTTTGTGCTCCACGCGGCTTCTCTGCGGCAAAAAAGATGGCCGCCGAGACTGCCGCTGACAGGGAAAAGGGCACCAAACGGTCCCGCGCTTAACCGGTGCTTGCCAGCCCAAGTTCCCTGCAAATAAACGCAGCCCTTACGCCCGGATACCTCTTACCGGATCCATTGATCGTTAAGTCAGCTCTGTGCCGACAGCCTCTGCCGAACCCTGTTGCCAGAATCAGCTGTTACCACCGGCGTCGTCAAAGGCAGGCACCGCAGCTCAAGTAAAAAGTGTCTGCGAGAAGGGCTCTCCCCCGAAAAGTCAGGGAGGAGAGAACCTCTGAGCCAATTAAAGGAGTTTCAAATTAAGGGGTAGCAAACTCGATGTCCTGAGTCTGTACCTCTTCCCCGAAATCAGAGCCCACAGAGGAAGGGAGCAAGGCGGCCTATAGCTGTTCCTCTGAACTCAAACCTTATTTTTTATTTTTTTTTTAACAACCACCACTAAAACCAAATAAAGAAATCACACCCCAATTATCCTCTAACCAACTAGCTCCTTATCAATTACTCCAGAGAGCCCTCCCTAGGTCACACTGGAATGGAAGTGAGAGGGCGGCAGGCTATATCCAGTGATGTCATGACTTTGACATACCAGTCTCCAAGCTGCAGGAGGAGATTGACAACCCAGAGGTAGAGGACTGAACTGGAGGAACGATAAGGAACATATCTTTAATTCATCCCAACCCTATCCCCATTCTAAGAATTGCAAAAAGTTAGCCTGACCACCCTAATCACATGCCTGGATCAGTCTTTCAGATCATGATAAACAATCATCAAGATAACACTCTTGCCATGAATTATTTGAAATTCTAATACTGAAAAAGTACAATCTTTTCAAATACATTTATAAACAATTATAACACTACAGTAGATCACCTTTTTATTTGAAAACTCATGATCTAAAAATTCCCAGTATCCAGGTGAGTCCAAGGGATGGATAATTTTGACATTACAGGAGCTTAACCGCACCAAAATGGCTGATCTAATGCTTTTCTAATCTGGAACTCCTGAGTAGCTTAGCCTGTCTGGGAGGTAGAGGCAACAGGAACAGCAGGGCCTGCTGGCTTAGTTAAGTCAGGGCTGTGAAGTGTAGGGCAGAAGGTGATGAGTTGAAGCTGGCCATTGGGGACAATTTCCGTTATTTGGAATAACCTTTGCCCTGACCATTCTGGAAAAAATATGCTCAACTCTGTATCTAAAATTAAACAACTATAAAGATAGGCCATGTGGTCTTTTTCTGCCGTCATGTTTCTAATTGGAGCTCACCTCAAAATTTGAGATTAAAAATCTAAAACATAAAAGGTCACAGAAATTTATTGCCACCAAATCTATGATGAAATATTAGTTTTTCTAGTTACAATAAATTAAATGAGACAAAAAGATTTCTTAGCAATATTCAGTGCACATCTGCAGTAGATGCAGTGTGGACTATGTATCTTATATTGACACATGTATGGATTAAAGAGTCAAAGTTATTTCAGTAATCATTAAATAAAATCCCAGGAAGCCTTAGAGTTTCTAGACAGACAGATATAGATATTAGCTTTAGAATTCAATGTGATTCCCTGGTGGTCCGATTAGGAATGAAGTAAAATAGCTTCAAGAAATGAAAAAAATGAATGAAAATTCCCCAGTTGACAGGTACATGCAGCAAAGCAGGATACGCAGACTGACAATCTTTGAAGTTAAACAGAGCTGTAGAATTGGAATGCCCTTCTGGACAGCTTAGGTGACCCTCTGCCATGTTAGCTGTCTCCTTGGAAGTAGTAACAGAACAGCTTTGACAGTAGCTCATCACAAACAACTTGCAGCTTTTCTTCAGATATTGGAAAATAGGGAGTTGTGATTTACATCCAATAATGTTTTCACCTATTCTGTCCCCATGGAGGGCTCTTTTTGATTGACTAAAGCACTAGCAGAAAGCAGATTTCCTCCAGTAAGCTTTTTAAGAGCTATACAGTCAAACCTCGGTTTTCATGATTAATCCGTTCAAAAAAGTCTGACTAAAACCGAAACGGACTAAAACCGAAGCAAGATTTCCCATAAGAAATAATGTAAATTCAATTAATCTGTTCCAGACACCCAAAAATATTGACAAAAAATACATTTTATAGAGAATAACTATATTTTTACATACAGAAAACAATGAGAAATACATATAAATGACTAATGAAATGGATAAATTAGCATGTAACATCACTTTTACCTTTATTGAAGACTTTTGTTGGCATATGGGACGCACTCCAGCCAGCTCCAGCTGCTCTCCCCTCCGGGGATCGAGCAATCACCACCAGCAGCGGAGGTGGGAACAGCCATCTTGGCCGGCTGCCCAATTGGGGCTCCAGCCTGCCTTGTAAAAGAGAAGCGCCAATAAATATGGAAGACAGTCAATCAGCAAGAAAATCAAAATAAAGAAAATCCCACTTCTGGCCACAAGATGGTGCTCCATTTTCAACTGTACGAAAACCGAGACAACGTACGAAAACCGGAACAAAATCTTGATGAAAAAAGTCAACGAAAACCGAATCGTACGAAAACCAGGGCATACGAAAACCGAGGTTTGACTGTATTTTAGGAGGGAAGGGGGAGATTTGATGTTTAAAAGCTATTACAAGATCAAAATCCATACTTGCCAAACTATCTTCTCCTGTTTCTGGTATTTACACATTATTTGCTTTTATTAACACACTCTTATATTATAAAGTCTTTTATTGCTTCCTCACTTTTTCCCTCCTCCTTTACAAAACTGTTCAAATTTTCAACTTATTTTAGAATTAAATTTATTACATTTTGCCAGAAAATTAAAAAGTGGTGTTCTAACTTGTTTTGTAATTCTTGCATGACAGCTAAGGAGAAGAAAAGAAACCTATTGGAAAAAAACCCTTTTATAAAATTATTTTTACCTCAGGCCAATTTTTTGGGACCCTAGAATACTGAGAGAACTTGGGGACGTTCTAGCTGCTCCACTGACTGACCTTTTCAATGCATCGTTGGAGTCGGGAGTGGTGCCAAAGGACTGGAGAGAGGCTCATGTGGTGCCTTTACACAAAAGCAGAAGTAAGGATGTGGTTGAAAACTACAGGCCGGTTAGTTTAACTCCGGTGGTGAGTAAATGATTGGAAGCGCTGCTGAAAGAGAAAACAGTGAGGTTTCTGGAGTCCAGCGGATTACAGGATCCGAGGCAGCATGGATTCACCAGAGGCAGGTCTTGTCAGACAAATCTGATTGATTTCTTTGACTGGGTGACCAGGGAGTTGGACCGAGGGAGAGCCCTGGATGTGGTGTATTTAGATTTCAGTAAAGCCTTTGACACTGTTCCTCACAGGCGACTTATAAACAAACTGAGCACCCTAGGGATGGACCCTAAAGTTACTGCTTGGGTTAGAAATTGGTTGGGTGGGAGGTGACAAAGAGTACAGGTAAATGGGGCTCACTCTGAGGAGAAGGATGTTATCAGTGGTGTGCCCCAGGGATCTGTCCTTGGTCCGATTCTTTTTAACATCTTTGTTAGTGATATAGTGGAAGGGCTGTCAGGTAAGGTTTGCCTTTTTGAGGATGATATCAAAATCTGCAATAGAGTAGACACCCAGGAAGGTGTAGAAAACATGAGGAGGGATCTAGCTAAGCTTGAAAAATGGTCTAGAAACTGGCAGCTGGGATTTAATGTTAAAAATTGTAAGGTCATGCATTTGGGCTGCAGCAATCCAAGGGAGCAATATAGTATGGGGGTGAAGTACTTTTGTCCACTAAAGAAGAGCGGGACCTAGGCGTGGTTGTGTCTGATGATCTTAAAGTGGTTATACAGGTAGAAAAGGCGACGGCAAAAGCTAGAAGGATGCTTGGGTGCATACGGAGAGGAATGGCTAGCAGAAAAAAGGAGGCAATAGTGCCTCTGTATAAGTCTTTGTTGCGACCTCATTTGGAGTATAGTGTGCAATTCTGGAGACCGCACCTTCAAAAGGATGTGAACAGGATGGAGTCGGTGCAGTGGGTGGCTACTAAAATGGTTAGTGGTCTTCATTATAAAGCATATGAGGACAGCCTTAAAGATCTTAATATGTACACCTTAGAGGAAAGGGGCGATAGAGGTGATATGACTGAGATGTTTAAATACCTCCATGGCATAAATGTTCAGTGGGAGAGCCTCTTTCAATTGAAAGCAAGTTCTGCTACGAGGGGACATGGGGTGAGGGTGAAGGGGGATAGATTCAGGAGTGATTTGTGGTAATATTTCTTTACGGAAAGAGTGGTGGATCCATGGAATAGTCTCCCAGTGGAGGTGGTAGAGATGAGGACAGTAACTGAATTCAAAAAAGCATGGGACAAACACAGAGGATCTCTAAAGGAAAAAAGGGGACTGTTGTAGTTGTTGATATGAAAGGACAGACTAGATAGGCCATGTGGTCTTTTTCTGTCGTCATGTTTCTATGTTTTGAAAGGAGAGGCCAGGAAGTTAAATGATATAAAAACAGACCTGTAGATGCTTCAGACTTTTTCTTATTTTCACAAACTTTTCCAATGATTTTTCAACCTCAGATAACAATGCCATGAAGCTGTAAAGAAAAAAATAAAAAACAGGTTACCTTACTGAAGTATGATCCTCCCCTCTAGGCTTTCATACCTAATTAATACTGTAAACATATGAAGTTAAATTTAGCTATTGTGAAAATTCTAGTGTTAACTCTGTGCAAATAATCACTAGAAGTGGAGGAGTAGCCTAGTGGTTGGGGCAAGGTACTTCAGGCCGGAAGGTCGGTGGTTCAAATCCCACTAGAGGACAGCAACCTTGGGCCGGAAGGACTGGGGTTTCTAGTCCCACAGGTGCTCCTTGTGGTCTTGGGCAAGCCACTTAACCCTCCATAGCCCATGTTCCCTGTAAAATAATTATCTCCAAGTTATAATACCCTGTTCAATGTAATTTCAGTTTGTTCAATGTAAACCGCACTGATGCAGAATAGCACAGTATATAAGAGAATGTAAATAAAATAAAATAAAATAAATAAAATAAACTAGAAATCTGGACTGTGCCTACAATTTACCATTGCTTTTGTTTTTTGGCCTGGAAGTTTTCTTATGATTCTTTGGGCCTCCAGCTCAACTGGAACCAGCATTTTTTGAGTTATAAAGTGTAGTTACTCACCTGTAACAGGTGATCTTCAGGAAAAGCAGGAATTTAGTCTTCACATAAGGGTGATGTCGGTACCAACAGAGCCCACATGGGAAAGCTCCCCAGTGTCCAATAGAAAAGCTTTTGGGAGCACACCACTGCGCTTGCGTGACTGTCTTCCAACCTTCCCAACTCCCTCTCTTCAGTCTAGTTAGTAGCTGAGAAAAGAAAGTAAATGAAATCCTTTCTACAACTCCTAGAGTAGGAGGGTGGGTTGTGAAGACTAAATTCTTGCTGTTCCTGGAGATCACCTGTAACAGGTATTTTTCAGGGACAGCAGGAATCAATCCTCACATATGGGTGACTTTGGCACCAACAGAGCCCGCGCAGAAGCATCTCCCAAGCTTTCAAAGAAAGTCTTTGGGAAATGCCACCACACATGCCTGGGCCCTTTCCCGCCCAAGGGTGCCATCTTAGTCAGATGACATAGCTAGAGCCGACAAAAGATGGCAAAAATTGTACAGCAACTCCAAGAGGAGGAGGGAGGGTTGTGAGGACTGATTCCTGCTATCCCTGAAGAACACCATTTACAGGTTAGTAACTATGCTTTCTCCAGGAACAAGCAGGAAGTCAGTCCTCACATATGGGACCCCCTAGCTACAGGCTACTGAGAACCTGTAGAAAAACATGGCCCAGCCATGAGCAGCCACAAGCGAGTCTGAGGAAAACTCGAAGGACCCCATTGTCCAGGGAAAACCATAGCTCCGGTACCCTGAACAAGAAGGGTTGTAGGGCAGGAGTTGCCTAAACCCCGAACAGAAGGCACTGTCCAATCAGGTCTCCATCTCCAAGCAGTAGCGAGCTGCAAAGGTGTGAACTGAGGACCAGGTGACAGCCCGGCAGATGTCTGCATAGGGACAGAGCGTAGGCTTGCAACCGAGGTCGCCATAGTCCCGACGTTGTGTGCCATGACCCGACATTCCAATGAGAGCCCAGCCTGATCGTGGGCGAAGGCGATGCAGTCCGCCAACCAGGTGGACAGGGTCTGCTTGGTAATAGCCTCCCCCAGTCAACTGGGGTTGTAGGAAATGAAAAGCTGCGAGGCTTTGTGGTGGCCCTGGGAACATTGCAGGTAAGAGGACAGGGCCGTCTTACAATCCAGAGTATGGAGAATGGCTGCTGCCTTGTTGGTGTGGGCCATAGAAAGAAGGTGGGGAGCATCACCTCCTGGTTGAGGTGGAAGGCAGATACCACCTTCGGAAGGTATCGCGAAGCATGATCCTAGTCTTGTAGAAACTGGTGTAAGGTGGCTTGGCCACCAAGGCCTGAAATTCACTGACCCTTCCTGGAGAGATAACACAAATGGCAGGTAGCCAGAGGTTCAAAAGGCGGCTTGGTGAGCTGAATCAGAACCATATTGAGGTCCCATTCCACTGGAGGCAGGTGGATGGAAGGCTTAGAGAGCAGAAGGACCTGCATAAATCGGGTAATGAGGTGCTGCGCAGAAAGAGGTTTGTGCTCTATAGAATGATGGTGCACTGAGAGCGGGCTCAGGTGCACTCTGACTGAGTTGGACTTTAGTCTGGTTTGCGAAAGGTGAAGCACGTACTGCAGCACCTTGTGCACCTAGCAAGAAAACAAGTCAACCCGTTGCTCCACACACCAAACTGAGAATCGGCACCACTTGAAGGTGTAGGCTCATCTCGTGGAGTTCTTACAAGAGCCCAGGAGGACTTCTTTCACCTCCCTTGGGAGGTTTAAGGGTGCTAAGGCTACCCGTTCAGCAGTCATGCTGTTAGCAACAGGGACCCCAGTTTGGGGTGAAGGAGGGAGCCCTCCTCCTGGGTCAGTAGTCCCGGGACATTCCCCAGAGGGACCAGGAGCTCCGTCGAGCGGTGGAGCAACGAGGGAAACCAAGACTGCCTGGGCCTCCGTGGGGCCACCAGGATCATGAAGGCCTTCTCCCGCAGGACCTTGAAGAAGGTCTGGGCGATTAGTAGTGTGGGAGGGAAGGAGTACAGAAGCCCTCCAACCACAAGATGAGGAGGGCGTTCGCTGCTATCTGGGGACAGCAGAAGTGGGGCAGGAGAGCACTGGTCAGGCTGGCGAAGAGGTCCAGACTTGGGGTTCCCCAGAGTCGGAATAGCCGCTGCGCCACCCTGGGGTCTAGTAGTCATTCGGGCAGCTGGAGGACCCTGCTCAGCCTGTCTGCTAGGGCATTGTCTTGGCCCGAAAGATATACCACCACGAGAAGCATTTCCCGACCAATCATGTTCGAGCAGAAGGCTACTGCCTCCTGGCAGAGGCGCTGAGACCCTGCTTGTTCAGGTAGACCACCACAACCTGGTTGTCCATTTGGACTAGCACAGACTGATTCCGCAGGCAGCGGTGGAAGGCCTTGATTGCCAGAAAAATGGCCTTGAGCTCCAGCAGGTTGATTTGTTACTGGCTCTCCACTAGGGACCAGTTGCCCTGCATGTGCAGTTCTTCGTAGTGGGCACCCCAGCCCAGTACAGATGTGTTCGTGGTGAGGACCTTCTGGGGGTTTGGGAGCTGGAAGGGCATGCCCTTCTGCAGGTGCTGTGTGCCCTGCCACTGCTAATTGACGAGACACAGAGAACCTGTCCCGGAGCCTGCCTGTGACTTGTGTCCACTGCGAGCAGAGACACCACTGAGCTGCCCACATGTGCAGGTGGGGGTTGGGAACCACATGGTGGATGCCATATGGCCTAGCAGGCAGAGCATGGACTGCACTGACACTGAGTGATGGCTGTACCTCGATGGCCAAAGCCCTGAGGTGATCTGCCCTATCCAGGGGGAGGAAGGTGACCTGGAGAGTGTCAAGACAAGCTCCTATGAACTCCAGATCCTGAACTAGAGTGAGGTGAGATTTGGGGTGGTTTATCACAAACCTAAAATGCTGCAGGACCTTGATGGTGCAGGCTATGGCCTGTTGCAACTTGGTGGCCATGTCCCCCTTTCACGAGCCAGTTGTTCAGATATAGAAAAACAAAGGCCCCTTGGAGAAGGAGGTAGGCGGCCACCACTGCCAGGCATTTGGTGAAGACGCTTGGTGTGGAGGCTAGGCTGAAGGGTAGTACCCTGTACTGGTAGTGGTCGCTCCCGACCATGAACCTTAAATACTGCCTGTGACTGGGATGAATAAGGATGAGAGTGTAAACATCTTTTAGTTCCAAGGAACATAGCCAATCTCCCTGCTGGAGGTAGGGCAGCAATGTTCCAAAGGAGAGCATCTTGAACTTCTCCCGCACCAGGAACTTGTTCAGGTTTCGCAAGTCCAAAAGGGGCCTTAGGCTCCCTGTTCCTTTTGGGACCAGAAAGTAACATGAGTAGAACCCCTTGCCCCTGAGGTGGAGGGGTACTGGTTCCACGGCTTTGTCCCTGATGAGGCCTGTGAATTCCTGCAGTAGCAGGGCCTGGTGCAGGGGAGTCCAAGGGGGCTCTCCTGGAAAGAAAGGGGGAGGCGTCCGGTTCAAGTGAAGGAGGTAACCTTCTCTGACCACGTGGATGGCCCAGGTGTTGGTGGTTATGGCTGGCCACCAATGGGCAAAGTGGATCAGATGCTCTCTCCCACACCCACCAGGAGAGAGGCTATGCTCAGAGAGTCAAAACCCTGACCCAGCCGGGGCAGCAACCAGTGTTTGGGGCTTAGAGTCCTTAGGCTTACGTTGGCCATGGCCCGGTCCTTTGCCCCTGGGACCCTGCTTCAGGGTCTGGTATTGGGGATAGCCTCAGTAAGGCTGGCCTTTTCTGTGAAAAGGGGGCCTCTTCCCTGACGGTTTCGTCTTGGGAAGGGTGAAGGTCTTCCTGGAGAGCCGAGTTTGCATGATTTACTCTGTCTCTGCCGCCTTGTCCTCCATCAGTTTGCCAAAGAGGTTTTTACGAGACAGGGGATGTTGAAGAGTTTCTCCTGTACCCACTGCTTGAGGTCCAATGCCTGGAACCAGGACTGGCATTGGACACCAATGCCTGCAGCGGCCACCCTCATGTTAGACTTGAAGCCGTCATAGGCGGCTCGAGACATGTACTTCGAGCACTCCCCGACACACTTTGTTGAGGTTTTGGAATCGCTGAAGATGATCTCCACGGAGACCTGCCGAGAAACCTGTGAGTTCTTCTGCTAGGTCTCGGAAATACATGCTGACATATAGCTGGATAGGCTTGGATTTGGCAATCCAGCATCGAGCCATGGTAACATTTGTGTCCAAGGCACCAGGGGCATGGAAGAGTGAATCTTCAGGCTTTTCTGTCAGTGAATGGTTGACTCCACCACCACAGAGGTGTGAAGGAGTTGTGCTTTCCGAAATCTGGGGCCCCGCTGGACCCGGTACATGATGTCAAGGCATCAGTTAACTATTGGTACCGACACCAGTATCTCACACATCCGAAGGAGGAATCGCCCGAGGATGGCAGAGATGGGGACCGTCAGGGCCTCTTTAGGTGGAGCCTCGAACTGGAGGATTTCCAGCTCCTCCATGTGAGAGTCCTTCTCTGACTCAGTGGTGAGAAACAAGACTTTCACCATGTCTCAGACAAACTCGAGGAATGATGTGTCCTCGGATGAGACAGATCCAAGGGGAGATCACGGTGCATACGTGTCTCCGGGGAAGTCTTGTCCTCGGACTCCCAGTCCAAGCAGCCTGTTGAGGACTCAAGGCTGGACAGCTCCTGAAGCGTCAGGCTTGGTTTGGGTCTTCAGTGACCCATGGAGGCTGCTTGGCCAGAGCCACAAGCGCTTGCCATGAAGGATCTCGCTCCTGAGGAACAGAAGCGGGATCGAGACCCTCGATGAGGATCGGCTTGAGACTTGGGGCTCTCGAGTATCGTCTCGGTGCCCTGGGAAGTCCTAGATATCGAGGTCTTGTGGTCTCGGTGCGAGCATCGGCAGGCCCGGGCATCGACACAAAGAAGGCAGTAACACTGCATTACAATGCCATCATCCTGATTTCCCACTCAGGAGTTGCAGCCTTCGACGCGGACCGGGTCCGGCATCAGTGAGGAGAGGGAGTCTTCGACGGGACAGGCCTCAGAAGTCCGTGACTTGTCACCAGAGGCCTCGGCGTCTGTTCTGGGCACCTTCACTGGCCGCTCCTGCTCCGACTCCTCAGATACCCTCCGGGGACTGTGGGATTCCCAGGATGAGGTCCTCGAGGACTTCTTCTTACGCTCATGCTCCGGAGAACTCTCGTCACAGTGTCCATGGACCCGATCGGGTGCCGCGGTGCTTTATGGAACTCCAAGGATCTATGCAGGGCCTCTGAGTGCAAGGCTACTGGGGATACCAGGGCACAATCTGACCTGTGTAAGATGACATCTTGCTTCTGCCAACAACATACATAGTTATTATTGGTACATAGTTATTATGTTCCTCTGTTTATGAAACCTGTTGAATGTAAACCTGTTTAATGTATACCCAGCTGTTCATTGTAAGCACCGATCAATATTTGGTAAGTGTAGTTTCTGTTCATTGTAAACCGCGCTGATGTCGAATAGTGCGGTATAAAAGAAACTGTAAATAAATAAATAAATAAAATAAATAAATAAACTTTAGATGGCCTTCGTGGACATTTTCTTGCACAGGGCGCAAACCTTTGGGTCATGGTCGGCACCTAGACACCACAAGCAACAATCATGTGTATCGGTTAAGGACATATTCTTTGCGCACCAATCACACTTTTTGAATCCACTGGCCATTGGGGCAAAAAGAGACCCCTGTGAGGTCGAAGACTCTCGATGCAGCCAGCAGTGTAGAAAAAGGTGCGAACCGCACTGGAAGAAAAAATTAAAAAACTATTTCAAGATTTGAAGCCAGGGCAACGGGGCTCAAAGGTGGGGGGAGGACCGTCGCTAACTGGAGAAAGAAGGGCTATTTGATGCACCAAAAAAAAAAATCAACTTTCTTCCAGGGAAAGAAGATTGACACCTGTTGGGCTCCACAGAAAAAGGGAGGCTGAGTAAGATGGCACCCTTGGGCAGGAAGGGGACCATGCATGCGTGGTGGCATCTCCAAAGGCTTTCTTTGAAAGCTGGGGAGATGCTTCTGCCAGGGCTAAGTTGGTGCCGTCACCCATATGTGAGGACTGACTTCCTGCTTGTTCCTGAAGAAACTATGCTATCGCCAGGAACAAGCAGGAATGTAGTCTTCACATATGGGACTCTCTAGCTCCAAGATGCCAGATGAAGTGACCTCAGAACCGGTAGAGGTTCATCTCAGAGTAGACTCAAAGAGATCATGGATCCTACATGGATTTCTGGAAGAGGTGCTGGAGTACAGCCTGACCAAACATAGCATCCAGCGGGAGTCCTTATCTAGACAACAATAGGCAGTGAAGGTATGGACAGATGACCAAGTTCCTGCCTTGCAGATTTTGTCAATGGTTACCGAGCCGAGGTGGCCATGGCGTGTACTTTGTGAGCAGTGACATGCCCTTCCAGGGTGAGTCCTGCTTTGTCACAGGCAAATGAAATGCAATCTGCTATCCACCTGGAGAGCGTATGCTTAAATATAGGTAGATCCAGGTGACTAGGGCTTTATGACGACCTTGAGTCCTTTGGAGATAAAAAGCCAACACACGCTTGCAGTCAAGAGTGTGGAGAGTTGCTTCCGCTCTAGATGCATGCGGTCTAGGAAAGAAAAGTGGAAGGTAAATTGACTGGTTTAAATGAAAAGGAGACACCACCTTTGGCATAAAGTGTGGGTGAGTCCAAAGGAACCGGGCATATGGGAGTTCCGACATCAGAACCTGAAAATTACCTTCCATGACAGGAATTTCAGAGAAGCCATGGCCAAGGTTCAAAGGGCAGCTTGAGAAGTTGCACTAGAACGACGTTGAGGTCCCAAGCTACTGGGGGTAGCTTGATGGGCGGCATGGACAGCAGGAGATCTCTCATGAAATGCACTACTAGCGGATGTGAGGAGATGGGCTGTCCATCCAGTAGGAGGTGAGAGGTAGCAATGGCACTGAGATGGACTCTCACTTAGTTGGTCTTTAAACCTGTCAAGGATAGGTGGAGGAGATACTGTTGGAGTGACTTGAAATCTTTCTGGGAACACCAGACTGAGTATCTATGCCACTTGAAAGTGTATGAACATCTGCAACGCTATGATCTCAGCAGCTAAGCTGTGAGGTGGAGAGACTGTGGATTGGGATGGAGTAGTGTACCATTGTCCTTTGAGAAGAGATCAGGAGCAGATCCCACATAGAGGCTGAGTCTGAGTCAGATATAATAGCAGTGGAAACCATGATTGCCGCAGCCAGTTAGGGGCTACGAGAATCATGGAGTCCTTGTCGGACTAAAGCTTGGAGAGCGTCTTGGGAATGAGGGGTATGGGAGGGAAAGCACAGAGCAGACCCTGACTCCAGTGTAGATGGAAGGCATTCACTTGTTGGTTGCTGGATGACAGAGTCCTTGTGCAGAAGCGAGTAAACTTGGCATTCCACAGAGAGGCAAACAGATCTATGTCTGGAATTCCCCAGGTCTGGAATATGTAGGACGCTGTGTCTGGATGAAGAGACCATTCGTGGGAAAGGAAGATCCAACTCAACCTTCTACCAAGACATTGAGTTCTCCCGGGAGGTACACCGCTCAGAGGTGTATCTGATGAGAGATGGCGAAGGAAGAGGGGCCATGAGTCTGTTCCTCCCTGTTTGTTCGCAAAGAACATGGTGACCTGATTGTCCATCCTGACTAGGACCTATTGCCTTGAGGTGGTGATGAAACACCTGAAGGGCATTCGAAATAGCACGAAGCTCCAGAAGATTGATTTGGAGTTGTGACTCGTGCATTGTCCACAGCCCCTGTGTAGACAGGTTGCCCAGGTATGCTCTCCAACCAAGTTTGGATGCATCCGTCATCAGGGTGCATTGAAGTGGAGGCATCTGAAAAGGTGATCCTATGAGCAGATTTTCTGGAGAACCCACCACTGAAGGGATGTGATTAGAGAGGCAGTGACTTGAATCCTGTCTCAGAGATGGCCTGAGGCTTGCATCCATTCGGAGGCAAGAGTCTATTGTGCTGTGCGCATATGTAATCAGGCAAAGGGAACGACATGAATAGCAGAGGCCATGTGCCCGAGAAGTTGCAGCATTTCTCAGGCAGTCAGATGGTCCCGATGGAGCGTCTGGGATGCTAGTTTGATTAGACTGGCACAGCGAAACTGGGGCAGAAATGCCCTGGACTGTTGGGTGTCCAGCAGGGCTCCAATGAACTCTAGCTTTTGAGCTGGAGCGAGTTGGCACTTTGGGAAGTTTATCACAAATCCCAAGTGTTGTAGTACCATGATAGTATGATGCAAGGAAAGCTGCACCTCTTGTGAGGTGTCTGCTTTTATGAGCCAGTTGTCTAAGTAATGGAAGACGAATATCCCTAGAGACCGTAGATAGGCGGTTATGACCACCATGCACTTTGTGAAGACTCTTGGGACAGAGGCGAATCTGAAGGTAAGTGTTCTGTATTGATAATGCATTCCCTGAAATGTAGATATCTCCTGTGTCCTGGATGGATGAGAATTATGTGTATACGCTTCTTTTAGATCACAAGAACAGAGCCAGTCCTGACTCTGGAGGTAGGGAAGAAGAGTCCCGAGGGAGATATCTTGAACTTTTCTCAGACTAGAAACTTCTTGAGGTTTCTGTGGTCCAGACCGGGCCTGCTTTCTCTGGTTTTCTTTGGGGTGAGAAAGTACGGAGAGTAGAAGCCCATTCCCCGATGGGATGGCGGGACCTTCTCTATGACACCCCGAGTCAGAAGAGAAGATACCTCATCCTGCAGGAGAGCAGTGAGGGGGGGCTGTGTTTGAAATTCCACTGTGAAAGAGGAGGGGGGCAGAGTTTGCAGATGAAGTCTGTACCCCTCCTGGATTATGTTTAGTGTCCATTGCTCTGAGGTGAAGAGGTGTCACCTGTGGGCATAGTGACACAATCTGCCTGCTATGTGGAGGGGGTGGGGGTCCTCCAGAGGCAGGGTGGCAATGTTCTCTAGAAAAAAGGTAAAAAACAGGTTCAGACTGTGGCTGTGCAGCTGGCTGAGGTTTAACCCCCTGTGGCTTCTTTTGCAACTTAAAAGCTTGTTGCCTCTTCTACGGTGCTTGAGTCTGGAACTGAGAGGCAGGAGGATAAGAAGAATAGAATTTCTTATTATTATTGTAGAAAGACTTCCTTGCAGTTGCCTTGTTTCTAACAGGGTCAGCTGTTGTTCTAGACAGTCCTCTTTAGAGTGGTGTTTTCTGACTCTAATTGAGAGGCCTTATCTTGCCAGTCTTTGCCAAAAATGTTTTCACCTGTGCAAGGTATGTTGCCCAGTTTATCTTGAACCCACTTCTCAAGATCTGAGGCCTGAAACCATGCAATTCTGCGTACCCCGATGCATACTACTGTAGCCCTGCTTGTGCATTAAAAAGCATCGAAGGTGGCCCTATTGACAAATTTCAATACATTCTGACTGTGCTTAACTCTGGCAAGATAATCTGCTCTCTTATCATCTGGGCGAAGAAGGGCAAAAGCTTCAAGATCCCTGGATACCTCTTTGAAGAACATTCCCATATAGAAGATGTAGGAGTTAATCCTAGTCATGAGCATGGAAGCATCGATGTCCAAAGTCCTCGATTCTCTACCTGGAGGGTTAGAGAAGAGGGTCGAGAGGTCCGTTTTGTTTTGTTTTTTTAAATTAAAATAAAGAGAAGAAAAGAATGAGGGAACCGGTGATGTTTTCAATGGTGCCGGTGACGACGGGACGGCAGAGGCGCTATCCACAAAAAGAGAGCTTTTTATGGTGACAGAATTTGATTCCTGCTGGCTCTACGAAAAATGAAGAACCGAAGAGAGGGAGCTGGGAAGGCAGTCGCACAGGTGCAGTAGGGTGCTCCCAAAAGCTTTTCTATTGGATTCTGGGGAGCGTTCCCTAGCGGGCTCCGTCGGTACCGACGTCACCCATATGTGAAAACTACATTCCTGCTTGTTCTTGGAAATGGATACATTTTACATATCTGATAATTTAACTTTCCTTGAATCCTGCTAAACCAATCCAGATGAGTGGGTAATGCTCCCTTGCAAGCAAGTGGAGGCAAACATGAGCAGTTTTAAGTGATGACATTACCTGGTGTATCATCTAGTGCAGCACTAAGAAAATGTAATAGGACACTTCCCAAGCAGTAAGCAAAACTGAAAAATTCAGAAAATGTTAAACACAAAGCAACTTTGCCCTGAAAAACATGAGTAAACCTTTGGCTCTTATCATGAAGAAACTGGAGTCAGACCATGGAACGGACTAGGTCTTTTATGGCAGCTGGACTTTCAGACCTGCAGAAAGTGTCTTCCAGGCTTTGATATGGACAATGCAAACCAAAAAAAGGTAGCAGGCTTTCCAACCTGCAAAAGGAGTTTTCCAGGGAAGGTCCTGAACTAATCAAGCAGGATTAAAGGAAAGTAAATGATTAAGCATGTAAAATGTATATCTTTCCTCATCATCTTGCTAGACCAGTGGGATGTACCCAAGCAGTCAGGACCCAGGTATGGAAGGAAAACTAGCTGCCAAAGGTGCCAACTGTACCAACCCCTCCCCACCCCCAAGCACCCTGTAGGACTCTACAAAAGAAACCAACAAGGACCAGGAAGCCACTTTAAAGAAGTCTCCAAGAGACACCAAAGCGGACTCCATCTAGGAGACCCGCACCCAGTACAGTGTGCTTCAAACCCACGTGCTTACCAGTCAGAACGCAAACTGACCCAATGGCCTCCTGAGGCCAGTGGATAAAAGAGGATTTGACCTCTGTCAGCTGTTTCCTTAAACCACTGAGGTGGTGCGGAAAGATCTAGTCAGTGTGAGGAACTAGCAAAATGTTATGCAATCACACAACACCTCCTGCACGTCCAGCCAACCCAGCAAGGGGTCCTTTCAAATACTTTTCTGAAAAGGAAGAAAGGACAACAGTCTAGGCACTATGAACAAAAATGGTGGCAGCACCCTTGAAAAGTAGCACTGTCTAGACCTCAAAGCGCAAGATGCCATCAAAGACCAGAATGGCTCTTTGTGAGAAAAGGGCTGCAGAACGGATACCACTGGAGTCCTCAGGAAGCCATCATAAGGAACCAACCCTTCCAGAGAGGCCTTATAGTGAAGAACCCTCTCTGAGCCCTCAACCTCAGAGAGATCCACTGAGGCACACCCAAACACCCAGGCGGACAGAACTGGTCCACTCCTGAGAATGCAGGCAATGCCAAGGTGCACTACCAAGGAACCCTTGGATGTGATTCCAGTAATATCACAAGGTTGCACACTGAATCTTTCAAGTTCAGGGCCAAGCCCCAGTCCAAACCAGACTGCCCAGAGGGCTCTGATAAGCTAAGGACATAGAGGCCCACCAGGCCACAAGCAGCGAGACTACTCCTGCCCCAGAGCAGCCCTCCTTGGAAGCCTACATCACACCAGAGCCAGATCCTAAGAGAGTAGGGGCCAGGAACCTGCATTACCAGTAGCCCCCACTATGGTAGACCCCATCCCTTGGGGTAGCAAGGATAAAGGGCCATATCCCCTGGATGAAGAATGCATGTATCTCAGTCTGTGAGGTCCACCCAAGGCCACTAGGAATCCCCAGTCTTGATGGGCCCAAAACTGTGTAGAAGGCAGCCCCCACAGCCATGGAGGGAGGCCTATAGCATCCTTTTCCAGGCCACACCTGAAGCAGCGCAAGCAAGCCCATTATCTGCTAACCTATCTGTTTCAAACCCACTACAACTTGATCTAACTGCAATACCCTACCTCAACCAGATCTCCTCTGCCGCACACGGCAGCATATAATCTAATAGCATATAGTCATGTATAGCTTGTACACCTTGGCAATTAATTCTGTACAAATTGTATATAGTACATAATCATGTATAGCCTGTACACCTTGGCAATCAATTCTGTACAAATTGTATATATGGGCCCCCCCCCCCCAATCTATTGAAATCAAATGTATACCCTGATCTGTGTGCTATAATCAAATGTGTATCGTATCCAAATGCTTATCCCGTGTTACGTAATCATTGACTAATCAAAATGTAAAACTGAAAATCTCAATGTACCGTACAATACATTATGATTCTGTAAAGTAAACCGCTGCTGATCGTAGGAAGCAGCGGTATACAAGTGTTTATTAAATAAAATAAATAAATAAATAAACCTCCCTGCAGCTAAAATACTGTTGTTCCATCTATTGGCATCCACCTGAGTGGTCATTAAGTGGAGCTCTGGAAGGCCCTGCCTTCATACTATGAAGTCACATGCGGGAGAGCAGGGTCTCACTTCACCTGGACCCATGCAATTCTAATGCCAAGAGGCGGCCTGCAGGTTATCAAAACTCGCAGCATGTGCTGCAGACAGGTCAATCAAATGCTCCTCTGCCTGACAATACCACTCTGTGACCTTGGGGTCCACCCCATCCCTGCAAGGTCTCTCTCATTAGCGGACACACACCATCGTCAGGGCAGCAACCACAAACACACGGTCTACTTTTCCCATTAGAAGAGGTCTGAACCTTTTCAAGGCCAAGCTGCTTGTACTAGCCTTCTAGCAGGATATCACCCTGGAGGCCTCCTGATGGGCCCAGAGTCCAAGCCAATAAGAACTCCATCCAGTTCTTCCAATGGTACCCTGGATACTGTACCATCTGGCGAAATCGCAACCAACACCTCAACTACCCCTTAATCTCCCAGGAAAGAGGAAGAGACTAGTCAAACAATGGGAAACACAGAACCCAGAAGATTAGCAGGTGCCTCTGTAGCGAGGGCATAATTATCCTGGTTCAAGGAATCGGCTCCAAGCTTGAAATCCGAACCCGAGGACCTACAGTAAGAAGTACAGGCCCATAGAGCTGACTGAGTATCATATGAGCTGGCTGAAGCTTGAGTGAGCTCTCCGAAACTCAGATCAGGAAATTATGGAACCAAGCCCCAAGTACACAAAATCCTGGGAGATGACCAGGCTGTGTTAAGGATAGGTGATCGATGACCCCAGTTTTCTCAGCCAGAGCCCACCAGGACTGTGCAGTACCTAGTCCTCACCCAAGCAACTGAACAGGCCAGCGAGACATCCAGGCGTGGGCCACACGAGACCTCTGAATAAAGAAGCACACCACTCCTACTACTATTACCCTAGAAAGGTACATGCAGCCGCATCCAGGTCAAAAGGCATTAAAGAGGTGGTCCAGGACACAGATGCAAAGAAACAGCTAAAACTGCAACGTTAATAAAAGTGGAGGAAAAAATACAAAATTGGTGTGTTTTTTCATTTGCCTAAAATCTCTAATAACCTTTCAGGTATGTTTTTGATGGGTTGTAACCATATCCACCTCTTAATTAGCAAAACTGCTCTGAAATGAAAATCTATTAAAATAAAAAAAAATTTTGCCTACATACCCCTATCATTTAGTCCCTCATATTCTTTGCAAAACTCAGGACCACGACCAGGTGCAGCAGCTATCAAGCACTCCTATTGTGTTTACTGCAGCTTTGTGGAGAACCATGCCCTTCTATAGTGCCTCAAGTCCCAATTGTGTGTGCTGGCTTCAGGTTTAAAAGCTTGGTGGCAGCAGGTTCTGCTGAGACTTGGAAGCAGGGGAGCCAATTCTTAGCTAATTCTCCTGCCGTGAGCCCAAGTATCTTCTTGGGCTCACGGCAGGAGAGAGATAAGAGCAGGAGGGACAATGTCTGAGTGAAGGGATGGGGCGCAGAGGGAGAAGGAAGAGGAAATACAATGATTGTGCTGGGGGATAGGAAAGAAAGGAGAAATTAGGCCTTACCTGCTAATTGTCTTTCCTTGAGTTCTCTCCGGGCCAGTCCAGGAAAGTAGGGTAGTCAACCTCCTCCAGCAGCTGAGGACTGAAAAACTGAAAACTCTTTGCTGACAGCCCCTCTAGCTCCCTCTGGTGTCAGAGAGTCAGTCTTATGGTACCAAAGCAGAAGAACTAAACTTGCTAAACTCGAAACACCTGAAAAAAGCAAAAAACTTACAATTAAACCTCGCTGACATAAGCACAGGCAGAATTGTGGGCCACCTCAAAAAGCCCCTCTCCTGTCCTCTGCTGTTTCTTTTTTTTCTTAAGCCAATATCCTCACAAATCTTCTCCAGTTTCCTTTTTTACTATTTCCCTTTGTTGTTGTTTTTTTTTTTTATGAGAGGGAACTCCGAAACCAAAACGTCTCGGAAGATTTTCCTCCAATGTCACCAGCTCGGCAACCTCCAGAATGTCTAAAAAAAACTCCGGCCGAAGACCACAACAAGTACCACTCTCGCAGATAATAGGGGTGGGTCCTGGACTGGCCCGGAGAGAACTCAAGGAAAGACAATTAGCAGGTAAGACCTAATTTCTCCTTCCTATTCGTCTCTCCAGGCCAGTCCAGGAAAGTAGGGTAGTACCAAAGCAGTACTTAAATCCGGGAGGGTCCTGCGAGCCCCGCATCAATAGCCGAGGCCCCCACTGCAGCATCAGCCTGGCTTGAACATCCAACCGATAATGCTTAGTAAAAGAATGCAGAGAAGACCATGTCGCCGCTCTGCAGATATCCACCGGCGGAATCAACGCATACTCCGCCCACGAGGCCGCCTGCCCTCTAGTCGAATGAGCTCTGATGCCCACTGGCGCCGTCAAGCCCTTCGAGTCATAAGCCGCTCTAACAGCATGCTTCACCCAGCGAGCAATAGAAGCCCTGGTCGCCGGCTTTCCTTTAGCTGGACCCCCAAAAAGCACGAACAACCTGTCCGATTTCCGAAATGGTTCTGTCTCTTTCAGGTATCTCCGCAACACGCGACCCAAATCTAAGCTCTTCGGCGACCAATCCTGTTTTCCTCCTTTGTGCGAAACAAAGGTAGGAAGAAAAATGGCCTGATTCAAGTGAAAACTGGAAACCACCTTAGGTAGAAACGATGGTACCGGCCACAACACCACCTTCTCCGCTGAAAACTGGATGTACGGCTCCCTGCACGAGAGCGCCTGAAGATCCGAAACTCTCCGAGCGGAACATAACGCCACCAAAAAGGCTGTCTTCCAGGACAACTCCCGGAGGTTCTCCGGCGACCCTACCTGAAATGGAGGCTGCGTCAAGGCCTCTAACACCAAATTCAAATCCCAAGGAGGAACCACTTACCATAGCGGAGGCCGAATGATCTTGGCCGCCCTAAGAAAACGCCGCACATCCAGATGCGTGGAGATTGAGATACCGCGCACTTTTCTTCTATAACAGGCCAGCGCCGCCAGCTGCACCTTTATCGTACTGAGGGCAAGACCCTTCTTCTAGCCCTCCCTGAAGGAAATCCAAGATATCCGGGACCAGAACCGCCGAAGGCCTCACATGTCGCTACTCACACCATGCTTCAAAAATACGCCAAATCCTAATGTACGCCAACGAAGTGGAGCTCCTCCTGGACTTCAACATAGTGGCAATCACAGCCCGGGAGTATCCTCGACGGTACAAGCGCTCCCACTCAAGAGCCAAGCCGTAAGTAAGAATCGATCCATTTGTGGCATTAAGACGGGTCCCTGAAACAACAGATTGACTCGAGTGGGCTATTTCCAAGGAGGAGCCACCAGAAGCCGCATCAGGTCCGCATACCAAGGATGTCTGGGCCAATCCGGAGCAATTAGAATCACCGTTCCATCGAACTTTGCTATCCTCCGAATGACTCTGCCTATCAGAGGCCACGGAGGGAACACATACAGTAGACGACCCGACGGCCAAGGCTGAACGAGACCATCGAGACACTCCGACATGTGTTCTCTGCGCCTGCTGAAAAACCGCGCCGCTTTCTTATTCGCCTGAGTAGCCATGATATCCAGAATTGGCCAACCCCACTTCAAAGTGATCTCGTGAAAGACTGCCCAGTTCAGCTCCCATTCTCCGGGATCCAACACATGCCGACTGAGAAAATCCGCCTGAACGTTGTCCTTTCCTGCCACATGAGCCGCCAACAGCGCTAAGAGATGAGCTTCCGCCCATAGAAACAATCACTGACTTTCCTCCAGAAACAACGCACTGCCCGTGCCGCCCTGCCTGTTGATATATGAAACCGTCACCAAGTTGTCGGAAAACACCCGAACCGCTCGCCCCTCGAGCTGATCCACAAACTCCAGCAGCGCTAAGCGAACGGCTCGCAACTCCAAACGATTGATCGACCAAACCTCTGACGACCAGGTGCCTTGCGCTATGCGGGTCAAACAATGTGCCCCCCAACCGGAAAGGCTGGAGTCGGTTGTGAGCAATACCCATTCTGTCAGTTCTAACGGCATCCCCGCCTGAAGGTGCGTGGGAACCAACCACCACTGTAGACTTATCCGCACCTCCTCCAGACACGGCAACCGGCGAGAGAGAGGATGATCCTGCGGAGACCATCTTGATAGCAACGCGTGCTGAAGTGGCCGCATATGTGCCCTGGCCCATGGCACCAGATCTAATGCGGCCGCCATCGACCCCAACAACTGTAAATACCTCCAAGCTGTCGGCGCCGAGATACACAGGAATATCGCAACCTGCGACAAAAGCTTTTGAACTCTTTCCGGAGGCAGAAACACCGAGCCTATCTCCGTATCGAAGAGAGCTCCCAGATAAGTCAACTGTGTCACCGGTTTCAACTGACTCTTTGTGCGGTTTATAACCCAACCTAACTGCTCGAGAAACTGTACTACGCGCGCGGTCGCCGAGCGGGACTCCGCTAGCGACGACGCTCGGATCAACCAGTCGTCGAGATATGGATGAACCTGAATCCCCTCCTTTCGCAGCACCGCTGCCGCCACCACCATCACCTTGGTAAAGGTCCGCGGCGCCGTTGCCAGATCAAAGGGTAATGCTCGGAATTGAAAATGACCCATGGGAACCGCAAAACACAGAAATCTTTGATGTTCCCGCCTGATCGGTATATGCAAATATGCTTCCGTTAAATCTATGGAAGACAGCACTTCTCCCCGCTTCACTGCCCGGATGACCAACCTTAACGTCTCCATCCGGAAATGCAGAACTTTCAAGCAACGATTCACATGTTTGAGATCTAGAATTGGCCGAAAAGAACCTTCCTTTTTGGGAACCACGAAATAAATCGAGTATCGACCTAACCCGCACTGGTCTGCGGGAACTGGCACGACTGCTTGAAGGCGTAACAGGCGCAATAGCGTGTCATTGACAGCAGTCCTTTTTGCCGGAGGACCGCACAGAGAAACTACAAAGGCATCCACCAGTGGGTGAGCGAATTCCAGCGCATAGCCATCTCTGATAATCTCGAGCACCCACTGGTCTGTTGTTATGTTGGCCCAGGTAGAGAGAAACCCCTGCAAACGTTGTGGTTTCTTAGCCGAGTTCTGCTGGGAACCAAAATAGCCCCTACTGAACCCTCTGGACCCTCGAAAGGACTGACCTCTAGTCCCAACACGTCCTCGAGAATACGGTGAAAAACGGGATCCGCGAAATCTGCGAAAATCCCGCCCCTGACCCATGTGAACCGGGGCTAACTTTGCCGCTCTCAGACGGTCCTCAGGAAGGCGACTGCCTTTGGAATCACCTAAATCCTTTACAATCTTTTCCAACGCTTCCCCAAAAAGTAACTTGCCTTTGTATGGAAGCTTACTGAGTCGAGCTTTTGACGACGCATCCGCCGCCCAGTTCCTCAACCACAGAAAACACCTTTTTTTTTTTTAACCCTATTCCTATCAGTCTCTCTGGGGAGCCTGTCAGCCACATGTCCTATTCAGCTGCTGAGGACTGAAAGACTGACTCTCTGACACCAGAGGGAGCTAGAGGGGCTGCCAGCAAAGAGTTTTCAGTTTTTCAGTCCTCAGCTGCTGGAGGAGGTTGACTACCCTACTTTCCTGGACTGGCCCGGAGAGACGAATAGGAATAAGGAGAACATAATCCTGCCGGGGGGAGGAGAGGGGCAGCAGGGACAGGGGAAATTGCAAAATTGGGCAATGCAAAATTGTGCCAGGCAGGGACAGGGGAAATTGTGTTGCAGAGGGGGCGGTGGGGGGACAGGAAGAAAGGAAATGGTGAAAAAAAAAGACCATGCAGAAGGGGGAGGGGAGGGAAATGTTGGAATTGTGCCAAAAAGGGGGGGTAGGGAGAGAGTTAATGGCAAAAAAGATTGTTCATGGAAAGCGTAAATAGTGGAATTGTTCCATGGAGGGGGACAGTATTCATTAGTTTGAGATTATGAATGCACTGGGGGGATTTTCAAAGATATTTAGGTGGTCCTAAGTGGTGCTCAGTGGGATATTCAGCCCTTAAGCATCCCAGTACTAGTGTTGGAGCATTCTGGGGATGGAGTGAAGGTGGCACCCAGGGAATATGCAGCTAGCAGCAATATTCAGCTGCTAGCTGGTTAACCTACAGCAGCTAAAGTTAAGCGCTTTAGCTAACCAGCCAACAGCTGATTATTGCCACTGACCAGTTAGCTAATGCTCTATCCGACCAACACGGATATTCAATGCCAGTGGCTGGATATGGCCCCAGCACTGAATATCCAGATTCATGGTTCAGCTGCGATAGTTAGCTGCTTTATCAGCATTAGCCACCACCGCTGAATATCCCCCTCCCCCATTGATTTTCAAAATATATATGGCACATACCAGCTTCCTTTTTATCCCCAAATAAAGCACTGTGTGGGTCCTCGAGTGAGGTCACTTCTGGCTCTGGCCTCGCCCCCACAGGTCACTTGCAGCCCTGGCCCTGCCCCAACAGGTCCATTTTCTATTTGTCTACAAATTAAGCCCGGATTAGCAATATTTATACGTATAGGTTTGCAACAAAACAACTTACACACGTATGTGTCTTCACTTACATGTGCAAGATGCTGAGTTTACTCCGTTGATTTTTCCCACACGTAGATATGATATGAAATGGCTCCTCCAGCTTTATGTGCCTGGCACATACGTATAAGGACATTCATAATCACACATGCATTTTACAAAAGACAACAGATTTGGCAGAGCTTTTCTAAAACACTGGTGGAACTGTGTACACCCTGACCACTTCGTCTCAATTCCAATCTCCATGTAGTATCTAAAATTTGCCTTATAACATGAAAAGATCACATTTTTTTTAATTTAAATGTACATCAACAATATTTGATACATGTCACAAGGCAGATATATCTAAAAGTTACTGAGTGGTATATAAAAGCTACAATATCATTCTCAGCACAGTATAATTAACTATATTTAATATTTTGTAAAACAACCATCAAAATCATATAGAGGGCAAAGTGGATCTTATTCATTGCATATCTTTCTTGAGTTTTATAATCAGTCCTTATCAGTTCATATAAACAGGGAATCCATAATTGTTTCATCTAAAGCTTTTGGGTTTCAAAATCAGAAAAATTATTTTCTTAAACAATTCAAACAAATTTTTAAAAATTACTTATCTGCTCAAAGCATTAAATCAATTCACATCCACATATATTGTCTATATGATTTTGATGGTTCTTTTACAAAATATTAAATATATGTACTTATATTGGGCAGATAAAGCGTAGTTACTCACCTGTAACAGGTGTTCTCCAGGAACAACAGGAATCAGTCCTCACTTATGAGTGACGTTGGCACCAACGGAGCCCGTGCGGAGCAATTCCCCAGCTTTCAAAGAAAGCCTTTGGGATTGCTGCCACGCATGTGTGGTGGTCCTCTTCCCACCCAAAGGTGCCATCTTGCTCAGTCAGGTCCCAGAGCTAGAGCCCTACTAAGCAGATGGCAAGGGAAGGATAAAAAGATAGCAACTCTTCAGGGGAGGTGGGAGGGTAGTGAGGACTGATTCCTGCTGTCCCTGGAGAAAGAGTAGTTACTCACCTGTAACAGGTGTTCTCCAGGAGCAGCAGGAATCAGTCCTCACATATGGGTGACATCGGCGCCGACGGAGCCCTCGTGCGGAGCATTTCCTCAGCTTTCACAGAAAGCCTTTGGGAATTGCAGCGCGCATGCGCGGTCCCCTTCCCGCCCAAGGGTGCCATCTTGCTCAGTCTGATGACATTGCTAAAAGACAGCAAAAAATTAGCAAAAAGCGTAGTTACTCACCTGTAACAGGTGTTCTCCAGGAGCAGCAGGAATCAGTCCTCACTTATGGGTGACGTCGGCGCCGACGGAGCCCTCGCGGAGCAATTTTCCCCAGCTTTCAAAGAAAGCCTTTGGGAATTGCAGCGCGCATGCGCGGTCGTCTTCCCGCCCGAAGGTGCCATCTTAGCCAGTCAGATGACATAGCTAAAAAAGACAGCATAAAAATTTGCAAAAGAACATAAGCAGACGATTGCAACTCCAAGGGGAGGAGGGAGGGTAGTGAGGACTGATTCCTGCTGCTCCTGGAGAACACCTGTTACAGGTGAGTAACTACGCTTTCTCCAGGACCAAGCAGGAAGTCAGTCCTCACTTATGGGACTCCCAAGCTCAAGGCTACCGGAGACCCTAAGCACAAAAATGAGCTCCCTCTAGCTCAGCAGCACAGAAGGATAGAATCTTCGCTGAATTATCACCCACCGGTAGCCCACATCCGGGATGGAGGGTAGGAGTTGCTCAGACCTCAAAGAGATTACGGAGGACTGCCTGTCCGAAAGCACTGTCCCTACGGGACTCCCTCTCGAGACAGTAATGGACCGCAAAAGTCTGGCTCGAAGACCAAGTAGCGGCCCGGCAGATGTCTGCCAGCGGAACAGAGCGGAGGTAAGCCACTGACGTGGCCTTTGCCCGAACGCAATGAGCCGTGACTCGACTTTCTAAGGAGAGTCCGGCTGCCCCATAAGCCCAAGAGATACAGTCCGCAACCCAGATGGACAGAGAACGCTTGGAGACCGGGAGCCCCAATTTATTGGGGTCAAAAGACACAAAAAGCTGAGCAGCTTTACGGTGCTCCCGCGTACGGTCAAGGTAGAAGTTCAATGCCCTTCTACAGTCCAGGGTATGGAGGACCGTTTCAGCTCGGCTGGAGTGTGGTCTGGGAAAGAAGGTTGGAAGTACCACCTCCTGATTGATGTGAAAAGGGGAGACCACTTTAGGCAGAAATTTTGGGTGAGTCCGTAGGACTACCCTATTCTTGTAGAACCGAGTGTAAGGGGGATCAGACACGAGGGCCTGCAATTCACTTACGCGCCTAGCGGAAGTGAGGGCTATCAAGAACAGTGTTTTCCAAGACAGAAAACGGAGAGAACAGGTAGCCATAGGTTCAAAAGGCGGACAGGTGATCCGCTGCAAAACCACATTCAGGTCCCAGTCCGGCGCTGGCGGGCGCAGAGGTGGTTTAAGTAGAAGGAGACCTCGGAGAAACCTCGCTACGAGAGGGTCGTTGGAGAGAGGTCTGCCGTCCACCGGCACATGATGTGCTGAAAGAGCACTGAGGTGAACTTTGACGGAGTTGGACTTAAGTCCCAGATTAGAGAGGTGTAGCAAGTACTGTAAGATCACCGACACCGGGCAGGAGAAGGGATCCTGAGACTGTTGGGAACACCAGAGTGCAAAGCGACGCCATTTAAGGGCGTAGCATTTGCGGGTAGAAGGCCGTCGCGAAGCCAAGACGACCTCCTCCACCTCCGCCGGCAAGAGAAGAGGAGCGAGGACTACCCTTTCAGCAGCCAGGCCATGAGGTTGAGAGACCTGAGGTTGGGGTGCAGTAGGGACCCCTGATCCTGAGTGAGGAGATCCGGTTGTACCCCCAGAGGGATTGGATCCTCCACCGCCAGTTGCAGCAGCAGCGGAAACCACGGTTGCCTGGGCCAGCGAGGGGCCACCAGGATCATGAAGGCTTTGTCTCGGAGAACCTTGAAAAGAGTCCGAGAGACTAACGGGATGGGAGGGAAAGCGTACAGAAGGCTCCCCGACCATGAGATCAGAAAGGCGTCCGCCGCAACCCGAAGGGGGTGTGGCTGACGAGAGCAGAAGCGAGGAAGCTGCCGGTTGTGAGGACTGGCAAAGAGATCCACCGTGGGGAGGCCCCACCTGAGGAAGAGCTTCTGAACGATCAAGGGATCCAGACGCCACTCGTGCGGCTGGAGGACCCTGCTGAGTTTGTCCGCCAGGCAATTTTCTTGGCCCGGGAGATAAACTGCCTTGAGGAGAATGCCGTGACTGACGGCCCAAGAGCAGAGCTTCTGTGCCTCCCGGCAGAGGAGGAAGGAGCCCGTGCCCCCCTGCTTGTTCACGTAGAACATGGCAACTTGATTGTCCGTCTGGACAAGGACGGACTGTTGGGAGGTCAGGTGGGAGAAGGCCTTGAGAGCTAGGCGGATCGCCCTGAGCTCCAGGAAGTTGATCTGCTGAGCAGACTCCCACTTGGTCCAGAGGCCCTGAGTACGTGCCTCTTGGCAATGCGCTCCCCAGCCCAGGAGGGATGCATCGGTGGTCAGCACCCGGGTCGGCTGAGGTGACTGGAAAGGCATTCCCAATATCAGGTTCGGCTGCCGGAGCCACCACCGGATAGACGAGACCAGCGGCTCGGAGACGCGCACTAGGTCTGCTAGGCCGCCTGTGGCTTGTCGCCACTGCCGGCGGAGACACCATTGAGCAGACCGCATATTCAGGCGGGCATTGGGGGTCACATGGACGGTGGAAGCCATATGGCCGAGCAGTCTCAGGAAGCGCCTGGCGGAGACCAGGGGCTGGCTGCGAAAGCGGTCGGCTAGGTCCATGAGCCGCTGAGCCCTGTCGAGCGGTAGGTACGCTCGCGCCTGAGGAGTGTGCAGCCTTGCGCCGATGAACTCGAGATCCTGTGAGGGGAGCAAAGTGGACTTTGCGAAGTTTATGACAAAGCCCAAGTGCTGCAGCAGAGTCACCGTGCGGCCCGTGGCGTTGGTGACCTCCTGAGCGGACGCTGCTCTGATGAGCCAGTCGTCGAGGTACGGAAAGACATAGAGGCCGTGAAGCCGGAGATGGGCCGCCACGACCGCGAGACATTTTGTGAAGACTCGCGGTGCGGAGGACAGGCCAAAGGGCAGTACTCTGTACTGGTAATGATTTCCTGCCACCACAAACCTTAGGTATTGGCGGTGGCTTGGGTGGATGAGGATGTGTGTATAGGCATCCTTTAGATCCAAGGAGCATAGCCAATCTCCCTGCTGGAGGTAGGGCAGAAGGATTCCAAGGGTAAGCATTTTGAACTTCTCCCGCACAAGGAACTTGTTGAGGTTGCGCAAGTCCAGGATGGGTCTGAGGCCTCCTGTTCTCTTTGGTATCAGAAAATACCTTGAATAGAAGCCTTGACCTCTCAGGCGGTGTGGCACCGGTTCCACCGCCTGTTCCTGCAGAAGACCTGCTAACTCCTGAAGGAGCAACTCCCTGTGCAGAGGGGGGCGCGGAGGCTCTCCCGGAAAATAGGAGGGAGGGACCTGATGGAAGTGGAGAAGGTAGCCCTCTCGCACGACCTGAAGCACCCAGGCATCTGCGGTGATGCCGGACCACCTGTGGGCGAAGTGAACCAGCCGGCCGCCGGTGCTGGGGGGAACCAGCGGGGGGGGAGAGGCTATGCTGAGCGAGTCAAAAACCCCCACCCTGCTGAGCAGGGGCTGGTGGTGCAGGCTTGGGGGCTTGCTGCCTACGGGACCCGTTACCCCGTCCCTTGGCCTGCTGGCCCTGTTGGGGAGCTGCAGGGGCCTGATAATGGGGGTATTGTTTGTAGGCAGCCGCCTTCCTCGGGTAAAAGGACTTTTTTCCCGAGCCCTTCTTTTTCTGGGAAGGGGCGGAGGTCTTCCTAGAAAGCCTGGTCCTGGTGAGAGTCTCAGTCTCAATTTGTGCAGCCTTTTCCGCCATGGGCTTGCCAAAGAGGTTTTCGCCTCGGCAGGGGACATCGACCAACTTGTCCTGTACCCAGGGCTCAAGATCCGACGACTGAAGCCAAGCCTGTCGGCGGGCACCGATGCCGGCTGCGGCCACTCTAGCCGAGGCCTCAAAGCCATCATAGGCTGCTCGGGACATGAACTTTGAGCATTCCCGAATGCCCGTGGACAAGGCTAGGAACCTCCGCAAGGGCTCCTCGGAGAGACCAGCGGAGAATCCGGCTAGCTCTTTAGCCAGATCCCGGAGATACATGCCCATGTAGAGCTGGTAAGTCTGGACACGACATGCGAGCATAGAGCCCTGGAAGCACTTCTTGCCAAGGCCATCCAGGTTACGGGCCTCCCTTCCAGGAGGCACCGAGGAGTGCATCTTCTGGCTCTTAAGACGATGCATGGCCGATTCCACTACCATGGAATGGTGTGGCAGCTGTGCCTTCTGAAAGCCAGGGCTCTTGCGGACCCGATAGATAGAATCGACCCGCTTGCTCAGGACCGGCGAGGAGGCCGGACTCTCCCACATGCGGAAGAGTAGTCGTTCCAGCATAGGAGGAACCGGCACAGTAAAGTGCTCCCTCGCGGGAGAGTCATACTGGAGGGCGTCGAGCTCTTCGGCCCGAGGCTCCTCCTCGGGATCCGCAGGGAAGGCCAAAGCCTTGGCCATATCCCTAACGAAGTCCGAGAACCGGGCATCCTCCGGGGGGGACTGCTTCCGAGGCTCGGACCCCGGTGAGTCCGATGGGACACACCGAGTCCGGAAGGAATCAGGTGACTCTTCCTCCTCAGACTCCCAGACCGACTCCGACGAGGACTCGGTGGGGTCGGCCCGGGCAGGGTGCGGCGCCAGCCGCCCCGACGTCGAGGGAGTCGGCGTCGGCGACCTCGGTCCCGAACGGGAGGCCGAGGGTGACCTCGACCGAGGATCGACTCGAGTTCTCATTGACTCGAGGATCGGCTCGGTCTCCGGGGTCGACTTGGACGTCGACGTCCCGGCGGTCGGGGCAGCGGCGCCAGCGAGGCCAGCGAGCAGTGCCCGCTGCTGGTCCATGAAGGCAGACAGTCTGCTCTCCAAGGCCGTCAACCTGAGTCCGAGCTCAGGTGACCCAGCAGCCCCCGACTCGGGCCCCGACGGCGTCGGGCCCGACGTCGGCTGTCGCGGAGGCGAGTCCAGAAGGACTACAGGACTTACCCGGGCAGGCATCTCCGACTCCAGGCGAGGTCGCTTCGGGAGATGTTCCCTCTCCAAGGACCCGGGGCGGCTGTCGGGGCTATGCGACCTGGCCCTCGCGGAGCCAGGAGCGTCCACCGACGCCGCCCTCGCGGGGTTTTTCCTTCCGACGATGGTCCCCGGAGGGAGAACCCCGGTCGGAGGAGCTCCGGCGACGGTCCGAGCTGGAGCCCTTTGACACGGAGGCCTCCGACGAGGTCCGGGTACGGCTGGGGTCAGCGAAGATTCTCTCGCGCTGATGCCGCCGACTTCTCAACGCCTTCGAGGACAGTTTGCTGCAGGGCCCACAGATCAGTTCCTCATGATCCGGGCCCAAGCAGCGGAGGCAAAAGTCGTGTGTGTCGGTCAGTGACATATTTCGGTCACACCGACCACACCGCTTAAAGCCACTGGCAGCCATCGGGGGAAAAAGGGCCCCTGCGAGGTCAAAGGACCGGGCTGCCAGGGAAAACGAAAATGAAAGCTGACTAAGTCAGAAAAACCGAAAAAAACGCTAGAGGACTCGAGACCGGCGTCGCGAGTCCGGGTGGGAAAACGATCGGCGTCGAACCTAAAGAAAAAAGTATAAAATAAAGAGGAAAATCAACTTTTTCGCGGGGACAAGACGGGGACGTCTGCAGGGCTCCGCGGAAAAAAGAAGACTGGCTAAGATGGCACCTTCGGGCGGGAAGACGACCGCGCATGCGCGCTGCAATTCCCAAAGGCTTTCTTTGAAAGCTGGGGAAAATTGCTCCGCGAGGGCTCCGTCGGCGCCGACGTCACCCATAAGTGAGGACTGACTTCCTGCTTGGTCCTGGAGAAACAATGATATGACGGCAACTCCAAGGGGAGGAGGGAGGGTTGTGAGGACTGATAACTGCTGCTCCTGGAGAACACCTGTTACAGGTGAGTAACTACTCTTTCTCCAGGACCAAGCAGGAAGTCAGTCCTCACATATGGGACTCCCCAGCTTAAGGCTACCGGAGACCCCAAGCGGAAAAAATGAGCTCCCTCGAGCTCGTCAGCACAGAAGGAAGGAATCTTCTCTGAGAACGCCCCCGACCGGTAGCCCAACATCAGGGCCGGAGGGTAGGAGTTGCCTAAACCCCAAAGAGATTATGGAGTACTGCCTGTCCGAAAGCACTGTCCCTGCAGGACTCCCTCTCAAGGCAGTAATGGGCTGCAAAAGTCTGGCTTGAAGACCAAGTAGCGGCCCGGCAGATGTCTGCCAACGGAACAGAGCGGAGATGAGCCACTGACGCAGCCTTCGCCCTGACACGATGAGCCGTGACTCGACCCTCCAACGAGAGGCCGGCTGCCCCATAAGCCCAGGCGATACAGTCAGCGACCCATATGGACAACGTACGCTTGCAGACAGGGAGCCCCAACTTATTGAGGTCAAAAGAAACGAAAAGCTGAACAGCCTTCCGATGCTCCCGCGTACGGTCAAGGTAGAAGGATAACGCCCTCCTACAGTCCAGGGTATGCAAGACCATCTCAGCCCGGTTGGCATGCGGCCTGGGAAAGAAGGTCGGAAGAACCACCTCCTGATTGAGGTGAAAAGGTGAGACAACTTTAGGAAGAAACTTAGGGTGAGTCCGTAAAACTACCCTATTCCTGTAGAACCTAATGTAAGGAGGATCAGACACTAGTGCCTGCAGTTCACTCACTCGCCTAGCAGAGGTGAGAGCTACCAGAAATAAAGTTTTCCAGGAGAGAAAACTGAGAGGGCAGGTAGCCATAGATTCAAAAGGTGGACAAGTAAGCTGCTGCAAGACCACATTCAGATCCCACTCAGGGGCCGGCGGACGTAAAGGAGGCTTAAGCAAAAGAAGGCCTCTGAGGAAACGAGCCACCAAAGGGTGGTTAGAAAGAGGCCTGCCGTCCACCGGCGAGTGGTGTGCTGAGAGAGCACTAAGGTGAACTCGGATAGAGTTAGATTTAAGGCCCAGATTGGAGAGGTAGAGCAAGTATTGCAATACTACCGCAACCAAGCAGGAGAAGGGATTCTCACTGTGCTGAACACATCAAGAGGAGAATCTACGCCACTTAAGAGCGTAGGATTTCCTGGTGGATTGACGCCGAGAGGCCAAGACTACATCTTCCACCTCTCAAGGTAGCAGTAAGGGAGCTAGGACTACCCTTTCAGCAGCCAGGCCATCAGATGAAGGCACTGGAGGTTGGGGTGCAAGAGAGTCCCCTGATCCTGTGACAGGAGATCGTGTTGAAACCCCAGAAAGAAGAGGTGTGTCCACCGCCAGTTGTAACAGAAGCGGGAACCACGGTTGCCTCGGCCACCTGGGGGCTATGAGAATCAATGAAGCCCCATCCTTGAGGACTTTGAACAGCGTTCTGGACACTAGTGGAGTGGGAGGAAACGCATACAGTAGGCCTGTGGACCACGAGATTAGAAACGCATCCGCTGCTACTCTGAGAGGATGCGGTTGTCTGGAGCAAAATCTCGAGTTGCCGGTTCAGAGGACTGGCGAAAAGATCCATGGTGGGGAGCCCCCACTTGAGAAAGATTTGCTGAACCACCAATGGGTTCAATCTCCATTCGTGTGGTTGCAGGATCTGGCTCAGTCTGTCTGCCAGGTAATTTTCCTGACCTGGGAGGTAGACAGCCTTGAGAAGGATGCCGTGATTGACAGCCCAAGAGCACAGGCGTTGTGCCTCCTGACAAAGGAGGAAGGAGCCTGTGCCTCCTTGTTTGTTCACATAGAACATGGCAACTTGATTGTCCGTCTGGACCAGTACAGACTGGTGAGAAGCGAGGTGGGAAAAGGCTCTCAGAGCTAGGCGTATCGCCCGTAGCTCCAGGAAGTTTATCTGCTGAGCAGCCTCCCAAGGGGTCCAGAGACCCTGAGTACATGCCCCTTGGCAATGCGCTCCCCAACCGAGAAGAGAGGCATCGGTCGTCAGCACCAGAGTATGCGGAGGGGATTGGAAAACCACTCCGAGCACTAGATTTGGAAGATGAAGCCACCATTGCAGAGAGGAGATCAGGAGGTCCGAAATCCTCACTGAGTCCGCTAGGCCCCCAGTGGCTTGATGCCACTGAGTGCGAAGGCTCCACTGAGCAGGACGCATGTGCAGGCGGGCATTGGGGGTGACATGGACCGTGGACGCCATATGGCCGAGTAGTCTCAGGAATTGCCTGGCAGAGACCAGGGAATTGCTGCAAAACTGGCTGGCCAGATCCATTAGCCTGTGGGCCCTGTCCAGAGGCAGAAAAGCCTTTGCTTGAAGAGTGTCTAGTCTGGCCCCTATGAACTCTAAGTTCTGGGACGGGAGCAAAATGGACTTTGCGAATTTTATGACAAACCCCAAGTGCTGAAGCAGAGCCACAGTGCGAAGGGCGGCCTGGTTGGCCTCCTGGGAAGATTGGCCCCTTATGAGCCAGTCATCCAGGTAAGGAAAGACAAAGAGACCCTGAAGCCTCAGGTAGGCCGCCACCACTGCCAGGCACTTGGTGAACACCCTGGGAGCAGAGGAAAGGCCAAAGGGAAGCACTCTGTACTGATAGTGGTTTCCTCCCACAACAAACCTGAGATATTGTCTGTGGTCTGGATGGATAAGGATGTGAGTATACGCATCCTTTAGATCCAAGGAGCATAGCCAGTCTCCCTGCTGGAGGTAGGGCAGCAGAATTCCAAGGGTAAGCATCTTGAACTTTTCCCTCTGCAGGAACTTGTTGAGGTTGCTGTACACACAACTTGACACTGACAACCCGGACTACAGCTCACTCGAAACATGTCTTGGCGCGATGCAAAACTGGTTACAACAAAGCAGCATGACAATCAACCACAAGAAAACTGAGGTGATGTATATCTCAAGGAAAGCAAATTTTGACCCACCTACATCAATAACCCTGTGCAACAACACTTATCAAACAAAGAAAGAAATAAAATATCTAGGAGTTACTTTTGACTGCGACCTAAAAATGGAAACTCACCTGCGCAAAACCAACAGGGCAGTCTTCTACAAACTAAGAGCTCTACAACCCATACGGAATATTATTGATCCCCACGACTTCAGATCCGTTGCTCAAGCACTCATCATGCCACATTTCGACTATGGCAACGCCATCCTTCAAGGACTTCCTAAGAAAACCCTGAACATCCTTCAAATGGCACAAAATGTAGCTGCCAGGATCATCATGAAGAAAAGTCTTACTGAACACATTACACCAGTACTAATTGAGCTACACTGGCTCCCCATAGCAGCCCGCACAAAATACAAAATACTGACAACCACCTTCAAACTCATCCGCAGCATAGCACCATCCTTCCTCGACACCCTAATCAGATTGCAACCATCCAACAGAAACAGGAGAACCATCAATTCCAACACCCTCCACACTCCAACAGATATCAGATCAGTCAAAAAAATCACTAGTAACAGGGCTTTCTCATACACAGCACCGACACTATGAAACCAACTCCCACCCGACCTACGAGCCAGCACTGATCTAGCCGACTTTAGAAAGAAACTCAAAACCCACCTATTTCAAAGTCATTTCAACATGTACTAAATTCACATGAGGGGCAACTCCCCACAGCTCCCCAGAAAACCTGTAATGTATAAATGTACATATGTAAATTATTATCCCCTTAGCTTAGAAGTAGATAATTTTCTGCGTGACGTGCTAACCTTTCGAATCTTTATGTACAAATCAAAATTATTCTGTCTTGATTCGACAGCTTTATCCATGTAATCTTTCCCGCTTCTGATCACTGGAAGGAGCGGTATACAAATGCTTGCTAAATAAATAAAATAAATAAAGGTTGTGCAAGTCTAGGATGGGTCTGAGGCCTCCTGTTCTTTTTGGTACCAGAAAGTACCTGGAATAAAAGCCTTGACCTCTCAGGTGGTGGGGCACCGCTTCCACAGCCTGATCTTTTAGTAGACCTGTCAACTCCTGAAGGAGTAGGTCCCTGTGCAGAGGGAGTCTTGGAGGCTCGCCTGGAAAATAGGAGGGAGGTACCTGGTGAAAATGGAGAAGATAGCCCTTTTGGACTATATGAAGGACCCAGGTATCTGATGTGACGGCTGACCACCTGTGGGCAAAGTGGGCCAGCCGGCCTCCTGTGCTGAGAGAAGCCAGCTGAGGAGAAGAGACTATGCTGTTTGAGTCAAAAACCCCCACCCTGCGGAGCAGGGGCCGGAGTTGGTGGCTTGGGGGTCTTTGGCCTACGGGGCCCTTGACCCTGCCCCTTGGCCTGCTGACCCTGTTGGAGAGCTGCAGAGGCCTGATAATGAGGGTACTGTTTGTAGGCCGATGACTTCCTCGGGTAAAAGGTCTTTTTTCCCAAGCCCTTCTTTTTCTGAGAAGGGGCAGAGGTTTTCCTGGAAAGCCTAGTCCTGGTCAGAGTCTCGGTCTCGAGTACTGCAGCCTTTTCAGCCATGGGCTTGCCAAAGAGGTTTTCACCCCGGCAGGGGACATCGACCAACTTGTCCTGGACCCATGGCTCGAGGTCGGATGACTGTAGCCAAGCCTGTCGGCGGGCACCGATGCCGGCCCCGGCTACTCGGGCCGAAGCCTCGAAGCCATCGTAGGCTGCTCGAGAGATAAACTTCAAGCACTCTCGAATACCGGTGGACAAGGCCTGGAACCTCTGCAAAGGTTCCTCGGAGAGACCAGCAGAGAACCCGGCAATCTCCTTTGCCAGGTCTCGGAGGTACATGCCCATGTAGAGCTGGTAAGTCCGGACCTGGCAAGCAAGCATAGAGCCCTGGAAGCACTTTTTACCGAGGGCATCCAGGTTCCGGGCCTCCTGGCCGGGAGGCACCAAGGAGTGCATCTTCTGACTTTTCAGTCGATGCATGGTCAATTCCACAACCATGGAGTGGTGCGGTAATTGTGCCTTTTGGAAGCCGGGGCTCTTGCGGACTCGATAAAAGGAATCAACCCGCTTGCTTAACACCGGCGTCGAAGCCAGGGTCTCCCACATGCGGAAGAGTAGTCGCTCCAGCATCGGAGGAACCGGAACAGTAAAGGCCTCCTTCGGGGGAGAGTCATACTGGAGGGCCTCGAGCTCTTCGGCTCGAGGCTCCTCCTCGGGATCCGCGGGGAAGGACAAGGCCTTGGCCATATCCCGCACGAAGTCCGAGAACCGGCTATCCTCTGGGGGGGACTGTCTCCGAGGTTTGGACTCGGGCGAATCCGATGGGACGCACCGAGTCCGAAAAGTACCCGGGGACTCCTCGTCCTCCGTCTCCCAGCCCGACTCCTCGGAGGAGGAATCGAGCGGCTCCAGTCGGGTGGGCACTGATGCCCTCCACCCCGACGCCGAGGCCGGCGTCGACGACCTCGGTCCCGAACGAGAGGCCGAGGGAGACCGTGACCGAGGATCGACTCGAGCTCGCATGGACTCGGGCATCGGCTCGGTCTCCGGGGTCGACTTGGACGTCGACGTCCCGGTGGTCGGGGCAGATGCACCGGCGAGTCCACGAGGACTACAGTACTCACGTGTCCAGGAGACTCCATCTCGAGACGAGGATGTTTCGAAGGCCTCTCCGACTCCGAGGAGCTGGGACGGCTATCGGGGCTATGCGACCTGGCCCTCGAGGAACCAGGAGCGTCCACCGACGCCACCCACGCGGGTTTCTTCTTCCTATGATGTTCCTGGGCAGGAGAACCCCGCTCAGAGGAACTCCGACGATGCTCAGGACCGGAGTCCCGGGACATCGAAGCCTCTGACGAGGTCCCGGCCCGGCCAGACGCGGAGTCAGAGAAGATTTGTTCTCTTTGATGCTGCCGACTCCTCAACGCTTTTGAGGACATCTTGCCACATGGACCACAGATCATCGGGTCATGATCGGATCCGAGGCAGCGGAGGCAGCAGTCGTGTGTGTCGGTAAGAGACATAAGTTTCTTACACCAATCACACTTTTTAAACCCGCTGGCAGCCATCGGAAAAAGGGCCCCTGCGAGGTCAAAAGACAGGGCTGCCAGTGAAAAAGAAAAAAATGGCGCGAACGCTTGTCACGAAGGACAAAAAACCGAAAAATAAAGAATGGACCCGTTACCGGCGTAGCGGGTCCGGGCGGGAAAAGGATCCGGCATCGAACCGAGAAAAGAATAAGAAATAAAATCAACTTTTTCTGCGGCGAACACAAACAGCGTCTGTAGGGCTCCGCGGAAAAAAGAAGACTGAGCAAGATGGCACCCTTGGGCGGGAAGGGGACCGTGCATGCGCGCTGCAATTCCCAAAGGCTTTCTTTGAAAGCTGGGGAAATTGCTCCGCGAGGCCTCCGTCGGCGCCGACGTCACCCATATGTGAGGACTGACTTCCTGCTTGGTCCTGGAGAATCTCTTGGAACAAGAGAGTGGTGAGAGGAGGCCGAGAGCTCTTGGATGGAGGGGGCATACTTTGGAAGTGAAGTTTGTACCCCTCTGCTACTATGGAGAGAGTCCAATGTTCTGATGCTATCTGATGCCACCTTTGGGCAAAGTAACAGTCTGCCTGGAATGTTGACTGGCTCTGGAACCTCCAGAGGTAGGACAGCTAAGTTCCCTAGAAAGAAGTCAAAGGAGGCTGGGTCTGTTGAGTTGGCTGAGCCCTGGGGGTCTGAGCCTTCCTTTGTTGCTTCGGTTGTTGCTGTCCCTTCTGGGAAGCATGGACCGGACAGTGCACAGCGTGAGTATAAGAAGGGTAAAACTTATTTTTCTTGTTGCAAAAAGGTTTCTTTATAGTCTTATTCTTAGCTGGGTTGGCAGTGGTTCTAGAAAGTCCATTGAGAATGGTATTCTTGGATTCCAGCTAAGAAGCTTTGTCCTGCCAATTCTTTCCAAAAAGGTTTTCCCCTGCGCAAGGAATGTTCCCCAGCTTATCCTGCACCCACTGTTCAAGATCGGATGCTTGTAACCAAGCAATCCGACATGTCCCAATGCAAATAACAGAGGTTCTGCCAATACACTCAAAGCAGTCAAAGGTTGTCCTGTTCATAAATTTGGAAACATTTTGGGCATGTTTTACAAGTGTCAGATAATCAGCCCTCTTGTCATCAGGGAGAAGAGGAGCTATTAGTTCTAAATCCTTAGCAACCTCCGGAAGGAATATACCCATATAGCATATGTAAGAACTTATTCTGGCCGATAACATGGAGGCCTGAAAACATAGACGACCGAAGGCATTGAGAGTTCTCGCCTCCCAGCCCGGAGGATTTGAGGAATCTGTCTTGGCACTTTTGATTCAACATACTGACAATTCCACTACCATGGAGTGGTGTGGTAACTGAGTCTTCTGGAATCCAGGACACTGCGGTACCCAGTATGTGGTATCGAGCCTCCGAGAACTGGAGAGACAGTTAAGGCTGTCTCCGACATTCTAAGCATGAGGTCATGCAATATCCAGTGAATAGGGAGGGTAGCAGCCTCCTTCGGAGCTGCTGGATACTGAAGAATTTCAAGTTCTTCAGCTCTCGGTTCTTTCTCAGAGGCCACTGTAATGAAGAGGCCCCGAGTCACGTCCCATATAAAGTCTTGAAAAGACATGTCCTCCGGAGGAGACATACAGCGTTGTGGGGAAGGAGAAGGATCTTCCGGAAGAGCCTCTATTTCTCTGGTACCAATCGATTCATCGAACGAGTCTGAATCTGAGGACTCGAAGTATCGACAGGCCGGGTGCTCCCACCCAGCCTATCGACGATACCGATCAAAATCGTCATCGGAATGCCTCGGGTACCGGACCCTCGATGCCTGACACTGATTCTAGGGTTGGCATGGGTGGTAGCGTGGAGAGCGGTGCAATGGTCGATGCAGACACATTCGGTACCTGTATCGGTACCGATGGCTGCAGAACCGATTGCAGAGGCTTTAGCAGTACAGCAGTACCGAAGCTGCTAGCAAGGCCGCTAACCTCCACTCAGTGGCCAGGATATGTTGATCCATGGAGCTAGCCGATGCCTGGGTATCGGTACCCGAACAGCAGGCCATTACCCCAGAACATGGCACCAAGAGCTCTCTGGAGGTGGAGGCCTCGGGAGCATCTTGGGACCCTGTTAATGCCTTGGGACCCCGCTGGGGTTGTTTGGCAGGTGTATTCCCCCTCCAGGGCAACACCGAAGGCATCTCGATGCTTAGGAGGAGATCTACCGTTGGAAGATCGGCCAGCCTTCAAGGAAGACTTGGGTTTCGATACCTGAGATCCATGGGAGGAAGATGAAGCTCTTGATGTCAATGCAACTGACATTGCATCGGTGGCAAAGAGTGTGCCAGGTTTCGCAGCTCTATTCTGCAGACCCCTCTTTGTCGTCTTCCTGCAGAGAAGGCATTCCGACTGCAGATAGTCTGGTCCCAGACATTTCAGACATCAGTCATGGGTGTCGGTAGCAGAGATGGTATTGCTACATTTGGAACACATTTTGAAACCACTAGCTGGTTTATCCATCTTAAAAGGGAAAAGGGGCTTAAGGCCCAAAGTGGCATCTAAGTGCACCTGGAGGCAAGGTACTTTCAGGGAAAAACATGTTTTTTTGTTTTTCTTTTTTAAAGAAAGAAATAGAAACAGAAGAAACACTGATGATGCCAGTGCTAGCGTCGACAGAAAGGCAGACGCGACCATAAAAGAAGTTAATTTTCTGTGCGATAGGAATTTCTCCCTGTCGGCTCGGTGGAAAATGAAAAACTGAGGAGGGAGAGTTGAAAAGGCAGGAAGGCAGCTATGCAGGCACAGTGGGATGCTCCCACAGGCTTTCTTATAAGATGCTGGGGAGTGTTCCCACGCGGGCTCCATCGGTGCCGATGTCACCCATAGTTGAAGACTACATTCTTGCTTGTTCCTAGAGAGCACCTGTTACAGGTGAGTAACTCCGCTTTCTCCAGGAACAAGCAGGAAGTCAGTCCTCAGTTATGGGACTCCCCAACTACAGGCTACCGAACTTGTAATCCAAAAACGCCTCTGCAAGGCCATGAGCCGAAGCAGATGTCCGAAGGAGCCTGAGTCCTCGGGGCTAAGCTCTCGGTAGCTGCAGAAGAAGGGTCAGAAGGAAGGAGTTGCTTATACCCCGAACAGATTACGGATTACAGCCTGGCCGAACACGCTGTCCCGGTGGGACTCCCTCTCCAGGCAGTAGTGTGAAGCGAAAGTGTTCGCTGAAGACCAGGTCGCAGTCCGGTAGATGTCCGCCAGAGTCACTGAGCGCAGCGAAGCCACCGACACCGCCACACCTTGGCATGGACGCCGCCATGCACGGTGACCCGTCGATCCAGCGAGGCCCCAGCCTTTGCTTGGCAAAGGCTATGCAGTCCGCCACCCAGATGGAGAGGGTGCGCTTGGTAACTGCCAGCCCCAGGTGGTTGGGATCGTAGGCAACGAAGAGCCGGTCGGACTTGCGATGATGCCGGGTTCGCTGCAGATAGAAGGCAAGAGCCCTCTTGCAGTCAAGAGTATGCAGGACCGCTGATGCCCGGTCGACGTGAGGTCTCGGAAAGAAAGTCGGCAAGACTATCTCCTGATTAAGATGGAAATCCGAGACCACTTTCGGAAGGAACTTGGGGTGGCAATGAAAGACCACCCTATTCCCGTAGAACTTGATGTAGGGTGCCTCTGCCATGAGGGCTTGAAGTTATCTGACTTTCCACACCGAGGTCAGCGCCACCAGGAAGACCACTTTCCAGGAGAGTTGCCGAAGCGAGCACGTCGCCATCTGCTCGAAGGGCGGCCGCGTCAGCTGCATGAGCACGATGTTCAGGTCCCACTACGCCAGCGAAGGCCAGACAGGGGGCCTGCAAAGCAAGAGTCCCCGCATGAAATGAGACACCAGAGGCTGGCCCGAGAGAGATTTACCCTCGATGGTGCAGTGGTTGGCCAAAATGGCACTCAGGTGAACCCTGACCAGGTTGGATTTCAGCCCCACCCGTGAGAGGTGGAGGAGGTATTGTAGAACCCACCGGGTGGAGCAGGAGAATGGGTCGATCTGGAGCTCGGAGCACCAGGTCGAGAAGCGCCGCCGCTTCAGAGCGTAGGCCCATCTCGTCAAGTCCTTCCTCGACGCGAGAATGACTTCTTTAAACTCCTCCAGGAGATGCAGTGAGGCTAAGGAGACCCATTCAGACGCCAGGGATAGCAAGGTCAAGTTCGGGTGAAGCACCCGTCCCTCCTCCTGCGTCAGCAGGCCTGGGGCACTGCCCAGGGGAACCGGAGGCTCCGCCAAGAGTCAGAGCAGAAGCGGGAACCAGGACTGTCGGGGCCACGATGAGGTCACAAGGATCACCGAAGCTCGGTCCCGCTGAATCTTGTGGAGGGTCCTCGCAATGAGAGGAGTGGGAGGGAACGTATACAGAAACCCGGAGGTCCAATCCAGGAGGAACACATCCGGGGCCACCCTGCTTGGGTGCGGCATCGGCCCGCAAAAGCAGGGAAGCTGTGTATTCACCTGGCTACCAAAAAGGTCTATGGATGGAATCCCCCAGCAGCGGAATAGGTGGAGAGTCACCTCAAGTGCCACTCATGTGGGCGAAGGAGCCTGCTGAGTCTGTCTGTGAGGAAGTTGTCCTGGCCCGGGAGGTAGACAGCCCATACCGCGAAGAGGCAGAGGAGGACTGCCTCCCAACAAAGGAGGTGGGAGCCCGTGCCCACTTCCTTGTTTATGTAGAACATCGTAACTTTGTTGTTGGTCTGCACAAGCACCAACTTGCCCTTCAGGTGGTACTCGAAAACCGTCAGGACCAACCTGACCGCTCGGAGCTCGAGCAGGTTAATCTGCTGCAGGGACTCCTCAGGCGACCACTGCCCCTGGGTGCGTATGCCACAGTGGGCACCCCAGCCCAACAACGAGGCATCCATCGTCAAGAAGAGCTTGTGCTGCCGAGTCTGGAAGGGAATGCCCCGAAGGAGGCTTTGGGGATTTTGCCACCAAGCCAGGGAACGGAATAGGCTGCAGGAGACCTGTATGGGGTCCCAGAGGCGTCCTGAGGCTTGGACCCATTGTATCCTGAGAAACCATTGGCTGCCCGCATGTGCATCCGGGCATAGGGGATGACGTGGACAGTCGAGGCCATGTGCCCCAGGAGGCGCAGCATGGCTCGCGCTGAGACCCTTGTCCGGCCTTGGACCTCGGCAGCCAGGGCGCAGAGCCACTCTACGCAGGCTCGAGGGAGAAAGGAGGTCGCCCGGTGTGTGTCAAGAAGGGCGCCGATGAACTCCAGAGTCTGCACTGGTTCGAGGTGGGACTTGGAGTAGTTGATCAGGAAGCCAAGGTGCTCAAGGAGGAGGGCTGTGCGCGACGCCGAAAGTTGAGTCTCCTCCACCGATGTGCCCGTGACGAGCCAGTCGCCTAAGTATGGGTAAATGGGTATGCCCTGCAGTCGGAGGTGAGCTGGGGCCACTGAAAGGCACTTTGTGAAGACTCGCGGGGCAGACGTGAGCCCAAAGGGGAGCACCCTGTACTGATAATGCTCCCCTTGCACCCTGAAATGTAGGTATTGCCTGTGCTTGGGGTGGACCAGGATATGGGCGTAAACGTCTCTGAGATCCAAGGAGCATAGCCAATTGCCCTGCCATAGGAAGGGCAGCAGGACACCAAGCGATAACATTTTGAACTTCTCCCGCACCAGAAACTTGTTCAGGTTCCTAAGATCGAGGATAGGGCGCAGGCCCCCCCCATCCTTTTTGGAACATAAGAACATAAGATATGCCATACTGGGTCAGACCAAGGTCCATCAAGCCCAGTATTCTGTTTCCAACAGTGGCCAATCTAGGTCATAAGTACCTAGCAGTTTCCCCAAGGGACACAGGTTCCATAATGCTTGTATTGGTTCAAGCATTGATATCCTGGGTCCCTTCTTAATAATGGTTTATGGACCTTTCCTCCAGGAACTTGTCCAAACCTTTTTTTAAACCCAGCTACACTAACAGCCTTTACTACATCCTCCGGTAACAAATTCCAGAGTTTGATTACATGTTGAGTGAAAAAATATTTTCTTTTTATTAGTCTTAAATAGTTTACCCTGTAGCTTCATTGCATGTCCCCTAGTCTTTCTATATTCTGATAAGGTAAACAATAGATCTACATTTACCCGTTCCACTCCGTTCATTAATTTATAGACTTCTATCATATCTCCCCTCAGCCGTCTCTTTTCCAGGTTAAAGAGCCCTAACCTTTTTTGCCTTTCTTCATAGGAGTATCCTTCCATCCCCTTTACCATTTTGGTGGCTCTTCTCTGAACCTTTTCTAAAATCGCTATATCCTTTTTAAGATACGGCGACCAGAATTGCATACAATATTCAAGGTGCGGTCTCACCATGGAACGATATAGAGGCATTATAATATCTTTGTTTTATTTTCCATTCCTTTCCTTATCATACCTAGCATTCTATTTGCTCTCTTGGCCGCTGCTGCACACTGGGCCGAGGGTTTTAACATGGTATCCACAATGACGCCTAAATCTTTTTCCTGGGTGGTGGTTCCTAATGCAGAACCTTGCATCGTGTAACCATAGTTTGGGTTGTTCTTCCCTAGGTGCATAACCTAGGGACGAGGAAGTACCGGGAGTAAAACCCCCAATCTTGGAGGTGCGGTGGGACCCTTTCGACTGCCTGCTGACCAAGGAGGTTGTCGACCTCTGGATGCAATCAAGCATGGTGCGAGGGAAGCCGAGTAGGCTCTGCTGGGGAGAAGGGAGGAGGGAGTCTGTCCAGACGAAGACGATCACAGTCCTGGATCACTTGGAGGACCCACGTGGGGCGAAAAAGGACAGGCGTCCACCCATGGGTGGAAGTGCTGCCGGAGGGCGAGAGGCTATGCATTTGGCATCAAAACCCTGGAGCTGGCTAGGGTGGTGCCGGTTGTTGGTTCTTAGGCCCTTTCGGTTTCCGATGGCTCTGAACTCCCCCTTTGCCCTGAGCGCTGGTCGTCGGCGTCGGGGTAGGCGGGTAGGGTGGGTATCCCCGGTAGGGAATCCCCTTCCTCTGGAAGAAAGGCTTTTTGCTGTGCTGCTTCTTCAGTGGAAGAGAAGAGGTTTTACGAGACAGATGGGTGCGAGTCACAAACTCCATCTCGATCTCAGCTGCCTTGATTTCCATGGGCTTGCCGAACGCTGTTCGCCGAGGCAGGGGACATCCAGGAGCTTCTCCTGGACCACGATTCCAGGTCCAAAGAATGGAGCCATGCTTGGCGCTGAGCCCCGATGCCAGCCGCTGCCACGCGGGCAGAGGACTCAAACCAGTCATATGCGGTGCGGGAAAGGTATTTCAAGCAGTCTACGACCGATCTCAGGAGGGTCTTGAACCTGAGTAGGTGTTCGGCCCCGAGGCCTGCGGAGAAACCACCAAGCTCTTTGGCGAGGTCATGAGGAAACATACCCATATACAGCTGATATGCCTGGATGAAGCAGGCCAGCATGGATCCCTGGTAAGCCTTGCGCCCAAGGGCGTCGAAGGCATGGGATTCCCTGCCAGGCAGGACTGAAGAGTGTGACTTCGGGCTGCCCTTGTGCTTCTTGAGAAGAGCAGTGCTTTCCTGAGCTCATCCAAAAGGTGATTTTTGCTGAATTTGCTGCTAAATTGTGAGTTTTTTGTCTGTTTGTCTCCACATATTTATCTATCTATTTGCCCTTCTTGGTGGGTTCCCTTACCTACTCCCTTGCTGTGTGCCCACTGTTCAGGAACAGCCTACTGGCCAGAGACACTTAGGTTCCCACCCACCTTACCCCTCACCCCACCCACCCCAGGGGCTACATTGCCTATATAATGGTCACATACGTGCCATCTGTCGTTCCTAACTTGGGTAACACCCACATCTTCAACTTCTTTTATTATTCTTCCTCTTCTGGGCCTGCTTAAGCAACATGTCGTGTATTCAGTGCAATAACTGTGGTACTTTCATTCAAAGAAGAATCATTTGGAGCCTAAGAGCTTGTCCTATATGCCTAAAGTCAGCTGCCATGCATGAAGAACTGACTATACTAAGGAAAGACCTAGCAGCCATGCATAAAGAAGTTTCTCTACTGAGGGAGGAACTGGCTGCAATGAAGCGCACCTCTTCTAGGATACAAACTGAACAAAGTCCACCACCGCTCCCACAAAGAATCAAACACCCCAGGAACAAATGGATCACAGTGGGTTCCGGAAGATTGCGACCTGTAATGCAGAGACATCCTACACATCAAGAGATATCCCTGCAAAATGCCTTCTCTGCCTTGGCTAATGAGGATGCCCAACCCAAGGAAACTGAAGGGCCCTTAAATGAGTCAGACAATGCCCAATCTCCTGCTAAAGCACCAAATATGAAGAAAACCTCACCAAACAGAAAACTATTACTACTTGGAGATTCCATCATCAGAGGCACCAACTTGGGAACACAGTTCAAAGGAGAGAAGATAGTCATGTGCCTACCAGGCTCTTCAGCCAGCAGGAATACAAACCAAGTTGTTGAAATACTTAGCGCAAAAAGTGAGCACTCCAAACCAGATGTTATTATCCACTTGGGCACAAATGACCTGGCTAGAAACAGTGCCTCTACAGCCCAAAAGGACTTCCAATCTCTGGGAGAGAAACTCAAGCCCATTGTTAACACTGTTGCATTCTCAGAAGTTCTACCTGTTCTTGGTAAGGGGACAAAAAGGCTGCATCACATTAACAACTTTAATACATGGCTCCAGACCTGGTGCAAACAAGAAGGATTCAGATTTATTGGCAACTGGGACAATAGATGGACCAACAAGAGACTATACTGTACTGATGGACTACATCTCTCTGTCGCAGGGAAAAGAAACCTAAGTGAAAAATTCAGGCAGTATGTGGATATGCATTTAAACTAGGAAAAGGGGGTGACGGATGTGGAAGGTCAACATCTGCATGCCACCCCCTGCAAAAGCAGAACAACATCAGAAACAGCCATACTCTTAAACCACACATCAAAAACAAGTGGGAAGAAATGGGCAGAATAAAATCAATGCAAAATACACACAAGCCAGGTAAATGCTGGAAAGCAATGAGCACAAATGCTCGAAGCTTAGCCAAAAAAATTCCAGACCTGGAAGCCCTAATGGTGGAAACGGATTTGGACATCGTGGCCGTTACGGAAACATGGTTTAATGAATCGCATGATTGGGATATAGCCATAGCTGGCTATAATCTATTCAGAAGAGACAGAGAAAATGGAAAAGGAGGAGTAGCCGCCTTGTATGTCAAAAGCAGTATTAAAGCTACTGAAATGCAGGGAACATGGGGAAAAGAAGAAGCGCTCTGGATTGCGTTGGAAAGAGGAGATGGCACTGTCATCCATATTGCTGTAGTCTACAGACCTCCGACTCAAATTGAAGAGAGAGATAACGAATTGATTATAGATATTGCCAAGATAGCAGCAAAGGGAGAAGCGATCATATTAGGTGACTTTAATCTACCTGATGTGGATTGGATTACTCCTTCTGCACATCTGGAAAGAAGCAAAAAAAATGTGGATGCTCTCCAAGATGCATTACTTAGACAAATGGTGATGGAACCAACCAGGGAAAGCTCAACGCTGGATGTAGTGCTTACCAACAGTGATAACGTGTCGAATGTCTGTGTGAGTGCCCCTGTGAGCAACAGCGACCATCACACGGTGTGGTTTGAGATAAAAGCCATGGTACAGGCCAATCATAGCAAGCTCAAAGTCCTAAACTTCAAAAACACTGACTTCAATAAAATGGCCGAGTACTTAAAGGAGGAGATGACGGGGTGGAAGAAGATAAGGGAAGTGGAATTGCAATGGACTAAACTAAAGGCGGCAATAAAAGGGGCAACAGATAAATATGTAAGAAAAATAAATAAAAACAAGAGGAGAAGGAAACCTATTTGGTTTTCCAAAGAGGTGGCTGTGCAAATAAAGGCAAAAAACACAGCTTTTTCAAAATTCAAAAGCTTGCAAACAGAAGAACACAGAAATGAATACAGGATCCAACTCAAAGAGTCTAAAAGAGTAATAAGGATAGCAAAATCAAAGGCAGAAGAAAAAATGGCTAAAGATGTTAAGGGTGGCAACAAAACTTTTTTCAGGTATATTCAGGAAAGGAAGAAGATCAGAGTTGGAATTGCAGGACTCAGAAGTGCTGGGAAAGGACTCGTGGAAAGTGACACTGAAAAAGCGAAATTGCTAAACAAATACTTCTGCTCTGTTTTTACTAAAGAAGATCCTGGAGATGGACCAGCTGTGACTCCCAAATATAAAAATAGGACTGAAGTAGATACCACACCATTCACAGAAGATGAGGTGTTAGAACAACTTGCTAAACTGAAAGTGGACAAAGCCATGGGACCGGATGGGATACATCCCAGGATACTGAAAGAGCTCAGAGAGGTTCTTGCAGGACCGTTAAAGGATGTCTTCAACAGATCCTTGGAAACAGGAGTGGTTCCTCAGGACTGGAGAATGGCTAATGTTGTACCTCTACACAAAAGTGGTGACAGGGAAGAAGTGTCAAATTACAGGCCCGTGAGCCTTACCTCAGTGGCAGGAAAATAATGGAGGCGCTCCTGAAAGAGCGAATAGTGAACTTTCTCAAAACCAACAGGTTGCAAGATCCCAGGCAACCTGGTTTTACCGAAGGACGGTCTTGCCAAACAAATCTGATTGAGTTCTTTGATTGGGTGACCAAGGAACTAGATCTGGGGCATGCAATGGATGTCATCTATCTGGATTTCAGCAAAGCCTTTGATACTGTTCCTCATAGGAGGCTTGTCAATAAACTCAGTAGCTTGGGGATGGGTCCCAAGATAGTAAACTGGATTAGAAATTGGTTGACTGACAGACAACAGAGGGTGATGGTACATGGAGCTCACTCGGATGAGAGGAAGGTGATTAGCGGGGTGCCTCAGGGTTCGGTCCTGGGCCCGGCACTGTTCAATGTATTTGTGAGTGATATTGCTGAAGGACTGAATGGAAAAGTCTGTCTTTTTGCAGATGACACAAAATTTTGCAACAGAGTGGACTCCCCAGAGGGAGTGGATAACATGAGGAAAGATCTACAAAAGCTGGAAGACTGGTCTAATGCTTGGCAACTACGATTTAATGTGAAAAAGTGCAGTGTCATGCACTTGGGTAGCAGAAATCCAAGGGAAAAGTACACAATAGGGGGTGAGAGGTTGGTATGCACGGTTCAGGAGAAAGACCTTGGTGTGATTATCTCTGATGATCTCAAGGTGGCAAAACAGTGCGACAAGGCGGTGGCAAAAGCCAGGAGGATGTTGGGCTGCATTCAAAGAGGGATTACCAGCAGAAAGGAAGAGGTACTTATGCCACTGTACAAGTCACTGGTGAGGCCTCACTTGGAATACTGTGTTCAGTTTTGGAGGCCATATCTTGCAAAAGATGTAAAAAGACTGGAAACTGTTCAGAGAAAGGCGACCAAAATGATTTGGAGCCTGCGTCAGAAGCCTTATGAGAAGAGACTTGAAGACCTAAATATGTACACTTTGGAGGAGAGGAGGGACAGGGGAGATATGATTCAGACCTTTAAATACTTAAAGAGAAATGATGAACAAACAAACCTCTTCCAAAGACGGGGGAAGCTGTAAAACTAGAGGGCATAACATGAAGCTGCAAGGTGGTAAATTGAAAGGCAATGTCAGGAAATATTTCTTCACTGAAAGGGTGGTGGATGCTTGGAATGCCCTCCCGATGGAAGTGGTGAGGGCAAACACGGTGATGGAATTCAAAACGGCATGGGACAAACACAGTGGATCCCTTTACAGCAACAGGATAAAAGCAAAACAAACAGTACCATCTAACTTCTGAACTATCTAGCATCTGAACAAATAAGGGTGTCCTACATGGAGTGGTGGGTTCATCCCTAAACAGAAACAAAAACATGGGGAGGGGTGGCCTGCACAGAGCGACAGGTGCACCTACTCTTGCCATCTTGCTGGGCAGACTAGATGGACCATGCTGGTCTTTATCTGCCGTCACTTACTATGTTACTATGTTCTGCTTCCGCATGGCCAATTCAACCACCATGGAGGTATGAGGAAGTAGAGTTTTCTGAAACCCCAGGCCTCCTGGATCCTGTACATGGCATCGAGCCTTTTGCTGATGATGGGGGCCGAGGCAGGTGCTTCCCACATACGGAGGAGCAGAAGGGATAGGATGTGCAAAATGTCAAGTTCCTCCGCCCTCAGTTCCTCCTCTGTCTGTGTGGGCAGATTGAGGGCTCGTGCCATATCCCGCACATACACCAAAAAAGAGGTGTCCTCGGGAGGCGACCGCCTTCATGCGGAGGGCGGGGATGGGTCAGAGGGAAGGTCCGCATAGGCGCGGGTCTCTGGGGAGGTGTCCACGTCTGACTCCCAGCCTCAGCCATCCGAGACGGACTCTGAATCAGGCTGATCCCCATGTCCATGGCCGAGGCCTGTTTGGAGCTAGAGGCACCGACTCTGGAAGACCTCACCACCGAGGAACGGGACAGCGAGCAAGACCGGTGCCAAGGACCCTCACGAGACCCATGGCTCTCGGGGGTTTCCAAGGCGGTTTTCAGTACCCCCATCGGGGGACCCACAGTCTCAAGGCACAGGCCAGCAGTACTAGGCAATAACGCCTGATGTGCAGCTAGGAAGGCAGAAACGCTGGGCTCCAGTGACAGCATATGGGCTTCCCAATCAGTAGTGGGGCCCTGCAATGCCGATGCTGGGGTGACTGGGTCTGGCATGGAGGAGGAGAGGGTGTCCTCGCCGGGATGACCCTTGGGAGACTGGGCGCCATCGCCGGAGGCCTCCGTATCCGTACGAGGTACCTTTCGAGGCCGCTCCTTGTCCGACTCTCGGGAACACCGGGGAGGGCTGAGGGAACAAGCACGAGACTGGTCGCGCTTGTCTGGAGCCCCCAACAGCAACTTCGAGGTCTTCTTCTTTCGCCGCTCCACCTCAGGCGAACCTTGATTGGAATGACGCCTGGGGCACGGGGTCGCCGCAGGAGATCCCGCAAGCGGTGGATCGGCAGAATGGGGAGCCAAAGGGGACCCTGGGGCTGCCTTACGGAAAATGTTGTCAGACTTCTGCTTATGGCTTAGCAAGGCCTTAGTAGACATTTTCTTACACAGAGAGCAGAGCTCTGGGTTGTGGTCAGCCCTCAGACACTGCAGACAACAGTCATGGGTGTCCGTGAGCGACATATTCTTGGAGCATCTGTCACATTTTTTGAAACCGGTGGCCATGGGGGCAAAAAGAGCCCCTACGAGGTCAAAGGCCCTCGAGGCCAGAGGTTAGGAAAAGGGCGCGAAAAGGGCCAACAGGGAAAAAATTAAAAGAAAATGAAAAAACAGAGTCCCCTAGCCCACCGCCAAGGCAGAGGCATAAAGGAGGACGGGAGAGGACCGATGCAAACAGAAAAGAGGCCAAAAGGCCAAAGACAAAAACACTTTTTCCGAGGGACGAGGACGTGCGTACAAAGGGCTCCGTGGAAAAAGGGCAAGATGGCACCTTTGGGTGGGAAGAGGACCACGCATGTGTGGCAGCAATCCCAAAGGCTTTCTTGAAAGCTGGGGAATTGCTCCGCACTGGCTCCGTCGATGCTGACATCACCCAAAATTGAGGACTGACTTTCTGCTCGTTCCTGGAGAACTATATTGCAACAATGATGTTTAATATTCATGCTCCCAGTGGTTAGCAAGGGTCAATATTAAAGTGCAATACAGCGAGTTACTCACCTCTAACAGGTGATCTCTGGGAACAGCAAGAAAGTCTTCACATATGGGTGACGTCGGCACCAACGGAGCCCGCGCAGGAATGCTCACAGGCGTCCTATAGGAAAGTTTTTGGGAGCATCCCACTGTGCCTGCGTCACTGCCTTCCCACCTTTCCAACTCTCCATCCTCAGTTGGGTTTGTAGCCGAGATAAAAGGAGAGAAAGAGAGAGAGAGATATACACAACTCCTAGGGGAGGAGGGTGGGTTATGAAGACTCAATTCCTGCTGTTCCTCGAGATCACCTGTTACAAGTGAGTAACTACGCTATCTTCAGGAACAAGCAGGAATGTAGTCTTCACATATGGGACTCCCTAGCTTGGAGATGCCAGGAAGATGACCACAGAGAGAGCAGTGAAACACAGGCTGAAGTGGGTCATGTTTCCTCCCAAGGATCTCTGATATCGAAACCCAGGACGGGGGGTAGGAGTTGTTCTAAGTTTGAAATAGATGCTGGAGAACAGCCTGGCCAAACGAGGCATCCCAACGGGAGTCCTTGTCCAAGTAATAGTGGGCTGCAAAGGTGTGGACAAAGGACCAGGTTGCTGCTTTGCAGATTTCATCAATCATCACCGAGTGTAGATTTGCCATAGAGGCAGCCATTCCTCGCACATTGTGTGCTGTGACATGACCTTCAAGAGAAAATCCTTTACTCTCATAGGTAAAAGATATACAGTCTGCAATCCACTTGGAGAGTGTTCCTCTTGGAAAATGGTAGACCCATCTGATTGGAATCAAATCCAACAAAAAGCTGCAAAGCCTTTCTGTGGTGCCTAGATCTCTAAAGATTAAACCCCAAAGCACGCTTGCAATCCAGAGTATGTAGATTCCTTTCTGCACTAGAGGCATGAGGCCTAGGGAAGAAAACAGGAAGGTAAACTGACTGGTTCAAATGAAAAGGCGAAACCACTTTTGGCATGAAGTGAGGATGAGTCCTAAGGACTACCTTATCATGGTGGAACCGTGTATAAGGAGGGTCAGCCACTAAAGCTTGGAGCTCACTGATACGTCTTGCAGAAGTGAGGGCAATTAGGAAGATGACTTTCCAAGAAAGAAACTTTAGTGGCTAGGGGCTCGAAGGGCAGCTTCATCAGCTGTCCAAGGACAAGATTGAGATCCCATGCCACAGGTGGTGTCTTGATGGGAGGCTTAGTTAAGAGTAGACCTCTCATAATGCGCGCTACAAGCGGCTGAGAGGAGACAGGTTGTCCATCAAAGGGCATGTGAAAAGCCGCAAAGGCACCGAGGTGGACTCTCATCAAATTAGTTTTAAGTCCAAAGGATGAAAGATGGAGGAGATACTCAAGTAACTCCTCTACTTGAACGGAAAAAGGATTAAGTTCCTTCTTGGAACACCAGATTGAGAACCTTTTCCATTTAAAAGCATAAGCATGCCTTGTGGAAGGTTTCCTGGAGGCCAAAAGGATATCGTTAACCTGTTGAGAGGGGTTGATATCCTGGAGTTCTAAGCTCTCAGCAGCCACGCCATCAGGTGCAAAGACTGAGGGTTTAGGTGCAGAAGCATCCCGTTCTCCTAGGATAGGAGATCTGGAGCACATCCCAACTCCAGAGGTTTGGCTTGAGAGAAACGTAGAAGCAGTGGATACCACGTCTGTCATGGCCAGCGTGGGGCCATGAGGATCATATAGCCCTTTCTCTCTGAAGCTTGAATAGAGTCTTGGGAATGAGGGGAATGGGTGGATAGGCATATAGAAAGTGCTGACCCCAGTGGAGGTGGAAAGCATCCATCGCCTGACTGTTCTGAGCAGGAATTCTGGAACAGCAGGGAAGTTTGGCATTCTGAGGACTTGCAAACAGATCTATATCTAGGGTTCCCCAGATTTGAAAGATTCGAGCAATTTGCTCTGAATGGAGAGACCATTTGTGTGGCAGTAGTACTCGACTGAGTTTGTCTGCCAGGAGATTCTGCTTGCCAGGGAGATACACCGCTAGTAGGTGGATCTGAAGGCATATGTCAAAGGACCATAGGTGTAGGGCTTCATTGCACAATGCCAAAGAACCTGTTCCAACCTGCTTGTTCACATAGAACATGGCTACCTGATTGTCTGTCTGGACTATAACTGTTTTAGAGCGCAGGTAGTCCTGGAACACTTACAGCATTGAAGATGGCTTTGAGTTCTAGCAGGTTTATGTGAAGCCGAGCCTCCTGCTGAGTCCAAAGACCTTGGGTGGAGAAATTGTTCAGATGAGCTCCCCAACCTAATTTGGACGCATCCGTCTTCAAAATGGACTGGGGTGGTGGCTTCTAAGAAGGTGACCCTACGAGTAGGTTTTCTGGTGACTGCCACCATTGGAGGGACAAAATGAGGCATGCAGAGTTCCTGATTTTGTCCCCCAGACGACCTGATGCCTGAGTCCACTCCGAAGCTAGGGTCCACTGAGCTGCACGCATGTGTAGACGAGCATAGGGAGCCACATGTACAGTGGAAGCCATATGACCAAGCAACTGAAGCATTTCTCGAGCAGTTAGGGAAGTCTTCATAGCTGTTTGAGAAACTAATTTTGAACTATTCGAGCACAACGTAGCTGTGGCAGAAAAGCCCTTGACTGCTGCGTGTCTAGAAGAGCCCCTATGAACTCTAAGGTTTGAAAAGGGGTGAGTTAGGATTTTGGAAGATTTATTACAAACCCCAAATGTTGAAGAACCTGCATTGTGCAGGAGAGAGCAGAGCTGGCCTCTGGAGCTGACGATGCTCGGATGAGCCTGCCATCTAAGTAGGGGAAAACAAATATCCCTAGAGTTCTTAGAAATGCTGCTACTACTGCCATGCATTTTGTGAAGACTCTTGGGGCAGAAGCCAGGTCAAAGGGTAGAACCCTGTACTGGTAATGTCTCCCCTGAAAGGAATCAAAGAAAGCTCCTGTGTTCTTTATGGATAAGAATATGTGTATATGCATCCTTTAGGTCTAGAGAACATAGACAATCCTGACTCTGGATGTAAGGAAGAAGTGTTCCGAGAGAGATCATTTTGAATTTCTCTCGGAGCAGATACTTGTTTAATTCTCGGAAGTCCAGAATGGGCCTGTATCCTCCTGTTTTCTTTGGTATAAGGAAGTAGGGTGAGTGGAAGCCCAGGCCTTGTTGGGAAAGTGGCACTTCCTCTATCGCACCCTGAGCGAGAAGGGTGGTAAACCTCCTGGCACAAGAGAATGGTGAGAGGGGGCCAACAGCTGAACTCTCTTGGAGTGGAGGGAGGGGGCACACCTTGGAAGTGAAGTTTGTACCCCTCTGTCACTATGGAGAGAGTCCAATGTTCTGATGTTATCTGGTGCCATCTTTTGGCAAAGTAACACTGTCTTCCTGGGATGCTGACTGGCTCTGGAATTCCGAGGGGTAGGATAGCTAAGTTCTCTAGCAGGAAGTCAAAGACCTTGTGGAGGCTGGGTCTGCTGAGCTGTTTGAGCTCTGGGGGCCTGAGCCTTCCTTTGTTGCTTTGGTTGTTGCTGTCCCTTCTGGGAAGCATGGACCGGACAGTGGACAGCATGGGTATACGAAGGATAAAACTTCTTTTTCTTGTTGAAAAAGGCTTCTTAACCGTATTTTTCTTAGCTAGGTTGGCAGTGGTCCTAGAGAGTCTGTTTAGGGTGGTGCTCTCTGACTCAAGCTGAGATGCTTTATCTTCCCAATCCTTGCCAAAGAGGATTTCTCCCGTGCAAGGAATATTCCCCAGCTTATCTTGCACCCACTGCTCTAAATCAGATGTTTGTAACCAAACAATCCGACGTGCACCGATGGAAATAGCAGAGGTCCTGCTAATACACTCAAAACAATCAAAGATTGCCCTGTTTATAAACTTGGAAACATTCTGGGCACGTTTAACAAGTGTCAGGAAATCAGCCCTCTTAACATCTGGGAGAAGAGGAGCCATTAGTTCCAAATCTTTAGTCACCTCCCGAAGAAACATACCCATGTAGAGTATGTATGACCTTATTCTGGCCAACAACATGGAGGCCTGGAAACATCGATGGCCGAAGGCATCGAGAGTTCTCGCCTCACAGCCCGGAGGATTAGATGAATGTGTCTTAGCACTTTTAATTAGACGCATTGCCAATTCCTCTACCATGGAATGGTGCGGTAACTGCGTCTTCTGGAAACCGGGATACCACGGTATCCGGTATCGAGCCTCCGAGAATGCAGAGAGACAGTTAAGGGTGTATCCCACATCCTAAGCATGACGTCATGCAATATCCGATGAATGAGTAAGGTAGCAGCCTCCTAAGGGGCTGCCGAATACCGCAGAATTTCAAGTTCTTCAGCTCTCGGTTCCTTCTCAGAGGTCACCATAATAGAGAGGACCCGAGCCACATCCTGTATAAAGTCTTGAAAAGACATGTCCTCTGGAGGAAACATCTAGCGTTGTGGGGAAGGAGAAGAATCTGCCGGTAGAGCCTCTCTGGCACAGATAGATTCATCGGAAGAAAAGTATCGACGGGCCAGGTGCTCCTGCCCAGCCCGTCGATGGTACCAATCGAAATCAGCATCAGAATGCCTCGGTACCGTCGATAGTCATGGCTTAATGGGAGACAGCCAACATGGCTTTAGAGAAGGAAGAGCTGGTCTTACTAATCTGTTATGTTTTTTTGAAGGTGTGAACAAACAGGTAGACAAAGGTAAGTCTGTTGATGTAGTGTATCTGGACTTTCAGAAAGCCTTTAACAAGGTCCCTCATCAGAGACTTTTGGCAAAACTAAAAAGTCATGGGATAGGAGGCAGTGTACTATTGTGGATCAGGAACTGGTTAAAAGATAGAAAGCAGAGGGTAGGGCTTAATGGCCGATTTTCCCAATGGGAAAAGGTGAATAATAGAGTACCCCTAGGATCTGTGATGGGTCAGCTGCTTTTTGACATATTCATAAATGACCTGAAACCTGGAAAAGGGAATAACGAGTGAGGTTATCAAATTTGCAGATGACACAAAACTATTTAAAATTGTTAAAACCCAAGAGGATTGTGGAAAATTGCAAGAGGATCTTGATAAATTGGAAGACTGGGCATCCAAATGGCAGATGAAATTTAATGTGCACAAGTGCAAAGTTATGCACCCAGGAAAGAACAACCCAAACTATGGTTACACGATGCAAGGTTCCACATTGGGAACCACTACCCAGGAAAAAGATTTCGGCGTCATTCTGGATAATATGTTAAAACCCTCCGCCCAGTGTGCAGCGGCAGCCAATAGAGCAAATAGAATACTAGGTATCATAAGGAAAGGAATGGAAAATAAAAGAAAGGATATTATAATGCCTCTGTATCGTTCCATGGTGTGACCGCACCTTGAATAATGTGTGCAATTCTGGTATAATTCTGTTTATTACAAAAGCTACAGAGAAGTCTCACCAAAATGGTAAAGGGGATGGAAGGATACTCCTATGAAGAGAGGATAAAAAGGTTAGGGCTCTTCAACCTGGAAAAGAGACAGCTGAGGGGAGATATGATAGAGGTCTATAAATTAATGAATGGAGTGGAACGGGTAAACGTAGATCGATTGTTTACGTCATCAGAATATAAAAAGACTAGGAGACATGCAATGAAGCTATAGTGTAACCTATTTAAGACTCATAAGAGAAAATATTTTTTCACTCAATGTGTAATCAAACTTTGGAATTTGTTACCGGAGGATGTAGTAAAAGCTGTTAGTGTAGCTGGGTTTAAAAATGGTTTGGACAAGTTCCTGGAAGAAAGGTCCATAAACCGTTATTAAAAGGGACCCAGGATATCACTGCTTGACCCAATACAAGCATTGAGGAACCTGTGTCTTTTGGGGAGACTGCTAGGTACTTATGACCTAGCTTGGCCACTGTTGGAAACAGGATACTGGGCTTGATGGACCTTGGCCTGACCCAGTATGGCATATCTTATGTTCTTACCGGACTCTCGATGCTGGACACTGACTCCAGGGCCGGCATGGGTGGTAGCGTGGAGAGCGGCGCAATGGTCGATGTTGATACCTCTGGTACCAGTACCGATGGCTGCAAAACCGATTGCAGAGGCTTTAGTGGTACCGAAGCCGCCAGCAATGCTGCAAGACTCCGCTCAATGGCTAGGATACGTTGATCCATGGAGCCAGCCGAGGCCTGGGTACTGGTACCCGAACAGCGGGCCACGACCCCAGAACATGGCACCAAGAGCTCTCCAGAGGTGGACGCCTCGGGAACATCTTGGGACCCCGATAATGCTTTGGAGGCAAGGCCCTCCCGCTGGGGCTGTTTGGCCGGTGTATTCTCCTCTAGGGCAACACTTAAAGCATCTCAATGCTTAGAAGGAGATCTATCCTTTGAAGACCGACCAGTCTTCGAAGAAGACTTGGGTTTCGTTACGTGAGATCCACAGGAGGAAGATGAAGCCCTGGACGACATCGATGCAACAGACACTGCATCCGAGGCAAAGAGGGTGCCGAGTTTTGCAGCTCTATTCTGCAGGCCCCTCTTTGTCATCTTTCTGCAGAGGAGACATTCCGATGGTGAATGGTCTGGTCCCAAACATTTAAGACACCAGTCATGGGTGTCGGTAGCAGAAATTGTACTGCTACATTTGGAACACTTTTTGAAACCACTAGTTGGTTTCTCCATTTTGAGGAACAAAGGGGCCTAAGGCCCAAAATGGTGCCTAAGCACCTAGAGGGCAAAGACCCTCAAAGAAACTTTTTTTTTTTTTAAAAGAAAATAAAAGAAAGAAAAGAGACACCGACGATACCGGTGCTGGCGTCGATGGGAAGGCAGACGCAACCAAAAAAGAAGATGATTTTCTGCGTTGATAGGAACTGCTCCCTGTTGGCTCTGCGGAAAACGAAAAACTGAGAAGGGAGAGTTGGAAAGGCAGGAAGGCAGCAGCGCAGGTGCAGTGGGATGCTCCCAAAAGCTTTCCTATAGGACGCTGGGGAGCGTTCCTGCGCGGGCTCAGTTGGTGCCAATGTCACCTATATGTGAAGACTGCATTCCTGCTTGTTCCTAGAGATATAGGAATACACACAACAAAAACAAAATCAATCAAAAATATTTAAAAAACAAGCTATTAGAAATCATGCTAAATCATTAAGACTGGGACATAAATGTTATAACACATTACCATACCTTCTCATTTGCAGGTCCAAATCTAATTTAGTAAAAGATGGTAAATAAGGAGCACTATAATCTATCTAGTATGCCCACTAAGGTGGGCAGAGTTGTACCTGCCACTCCGTGCAGGCTACTCTAACTATACCTTTTTCTGAATTATGGAATTTATTGCCAAATGAGCTTTGCCTGATAACTAACCAATTTGCTAGATTTTAGAAAAAAAAGGTTAAGGCAGTCTTCTTTAAGAAAAGGTTTTAATTTAGTATAAGTTCAGTGAGTGATTTGTATGGGGATTTGTTTTTATTTCTTGAGGTATTTTTGTTCTTGTGTGGGATTGTGTGTCTTGTGAGTTTTGAAGTTTCATTGACTATTATGCATGTTTACCTGTAATACACTGAGAACTGCTAAAATCAGCAAACTACAAATGATTTTAATAAAATAAGGAAAGATTTTAATCATAACTGATAATCTTCTTTCTGTGAATCGTGCTAGACCAGAGGCAGACTTGAGTAACTTTCAGTGATGTCATCACTTGGCATATCCTCTGCTATAGCACTGAGAGAAGACAGTATGACATTTCCCAAGCAGTAAATAAAAATGAAAAAAACCTCAGATAAAGCGTAGTTACTCATGTGTAACAGGTGTTCTCCAGGGGCAGCAGGAATCAGTCCTCACATATGGGTGACTTCGGCGCCGATGGAGCCCGCACGGAGCACTTCCCCATCTTTCACAAAAAGCCTTTGGGAATGCTACTACGCATGCGCGGTCCCCTTTCTGCCCAAGGGTGCCATCTTGCACAGTGAGATGACATAGCAAAAAAGGACTTAAACAATGTAGGGAGGCAACTCCAAGGAGAGGAGGAGGGTTGTGAGGACCGATTCCTGCTGTCCCTGGAGAACACCTGTTACAGGTGAGTAACTACGCTTTCTCCAGGAACAAGCAGGAATCAGTCCTCACATATGAGACTCCCTAGTTCCAGGCTGCCGAGGACCAAGCCATGAATTGCAGAAGATGAGTCCCCACTGAGAGACTCTGCAAGATCCTAATGTCCAGCGACACTATCACTCCGGTAGGATGAACACAGAACGGTCGGAGGGCAGGAGCTGTCTACACACAAAATAATAGAGAGTACTGCCTGTCTGAAGGCACTGTCCTTGCAGGACTCACTCTCCAGGCAGTAATGAGCTACAAACATATCAACTGAAGCCCATGTGGCGGCCCTACAGATTTCTGGCACCGGCACTGAGCGGAGGTTGGCCACTGACATGGCCCTGGCCCGCACACGATGTGCAATGATCCGGTGCTCAAGGGAGAAGCCCGATCACTCATAGGCGAGGGCAATACAGTCCATTACCCATGTGGGACAGAGTCTGCTTTGTTACCAGGAGCCCCAGTATACTGGGCTCGTATGATACAAAGAGCTGAGGAGCTTTGCGATGGGCCTGGATCCTCTGCAGATAGAAGGACAGGGCCCACTTGCAGTCTAGCGTATGAAAGATGACTTCTTTCTTGCCGGCCGTGGGAAGAAAGTGGGGAGGACCACATCCTGGTTGAGGTGGAAGGGCAATACCACCTTGGGGAGTAATTTGTGATTTGTACGGAGCACTACCCTGTTCTTATAGAATCTTGTATATGGCGAATCCGCCACCAAGGCCTGGAATTCGCTCACTCTCAGAGCGGACATGATGGTCACCAGAAAAAATACTTTCCAGGAGAGGTATCTCAGATGGCAGGTGGCCAGGGGCTCGAACGGCGGCTTGGTGAGTTGGGAGAGCACCACATGAAGGTCCCATTTCGCCGCCGGAGGGCAGAGGGAGCTTCGATAGTAGGAGGCCCTGGAGGAACCTGGAGACCAGGGGCTGTTTTGAGAGGGCTTTTTCCTCTACAGGGTGATGGTGAGCGGCTATGGCGCTCAGGTGCACCCTCATCGAATTAGACTTTAGGCTGGCGTGCAAGAGGTGCAGCAAGTATTGTAGCACTAGTGGCATGTGACAGGAGAAAGGGTTCTCCCTTCTCTCTGCACACCAAACGGAGAATCTCCTCCATTTGAAGATGTACGCCTGTCTGGTGGATGGTTTTCAGGAGGCCAACAGGATCTCCTCGACTTCTCCTGGGAGACTGAAGGGAGCCAAGGCTTCCTTTTCAGCAGCCACGCCATCAATGCTAGTGACCCTAGGTTAGGGTGCAAGAGGGAGCCCTCCTTCCTGGGACAGAAGGTCCGGATCCTGACCCCGCAGGACCGGGAGTGCCACTGACAGGATGAGCAGCAGAGGGAACCAGGGTTGCTGGGCACATCTGGGGGCGATCAGGATCACTGATGCCCACTCGCTCTGGATTTTGAAGAGGGTCTTGGCCACCAGAGGAGTTGGTGGGAAGGCACAGAGGAGGACCTCAGACCATGGGATCAGGAAGGCATCTGCTACTATTCTCTCCGGGTGCAGCTGGTGTGAGCAGAAGCGGGGCAGCTGCGTGTTGTCCGGGAAGGCAAACAGGTCCATCTCTGACCTGCCCCAGAGACGGAAGAGTCGCTGAGCCACCTTCGGGTGCAGATGCCATTCGTGTTGGCGGAGGACTCTGCTGAGCTTGTCTGCCAAGCAGCTGTTCTGGCCTGGAAGGTATACTGCTTTAAGAGCATTCCATGGCATACCACAAAGGCAAAGAGAGCCACCGCTTCCTGGCAGAGGGAGTATGAACCGTGCCCCTTGCTTGTTCACATAGAATATGGCAACTTGGTTGTCCATCTGGATCAGCACAGGACGGTTGCACAGGAGGCAGTGGAATGTTCGCAGGGCTAGGAAAATGGCCCTGAGTTCCAGGAGGTTGATCTGCAGGAGCGACGACTCTTGCAACCAGCTGCCTTGAGTGCAGTGGTCTCCGCAGTGTGCTCCCCAACCCAAAAGGGAGACGTTCATGGGTAGGACCATCTGCGGTGCAGGGGCCTGGAATGGCATCCCCTCCTGGAGGTGGCATAGGGATTGCCACCAGTAGAGGGAGTCCACCTGTTGGTGGGTGACTCTGACCCTGTCGCGTAACCTGCCCGTGGATTGGGTCCACTGGGAGTGGAGACACCACTGGGCCACCCGCATGTGCAAGCGGGCTAGGGCATGACGTGAACTGTTGAGGCCAACCGTTGAGGCCAACCGGAGGCGGCGGCGAGCCGGTACCGATCGGTGAATCTGTACCTCTCTCACTAGCTGCATGAGGCAAAGTGTCCTCTCCTTTGGAAGGGAGGCCTTGACCTGTAACGTGTCCAGCTGGGTGCCTATGAACTCCAGGTTTTGGGCTGGAGAGAGGTGGGATTTGGGGTAGTTGATGACGAACTCCAGGTGCTGCAGGAGGCAGATTGTTCGCCCTGCGGCATGATTGGCTTTGAGGGCTGTGCTGCCTCTGATGAGCCAGTCGTCCAGATAGGGGAAGATGAAGGCCCCTTATAAGCGCATGTAGGCGGCCACGACCGTCAGGCACTTTGTAAAGTATTTGGGCAAGGCGGCCAAGCCGAATGAAGTACCATGTACTGGTAGTGCTCTCCTCCCACCATTAGGTACTGTCTGTGGGAGGGATGGATCAGGATGTGGGTATATGCATCCTTTAGGTTTAAGGAACACAGCCAATCTCCCTGGTGGAGGTAGGGCAGCAGAATTCCAAGGGAGAGCATCTTGAACTTCTCCCTCACCAGAAACTTGTTCAAGTTTCACAGGTCTAGTATGGGCCTGAGGCCTCCAAGTTCTTTTGGGGATAAGGAAATACCTTGAATAGAAACTTTTTCCCCACAGTTGTCTGGGTACAGGTTCTACCGACTTGTCCCTGAGTAAACCCTCATGCTCTGACAGGAGCAAGGTCTGGTGAAGGAGAGGCCACACCGGCTCTCTTGGAAAGAACCCTGGAGGTGTTTGTTGGAAGCTGAGGAGATAGCCCTCCTTTACTACTTGTAGGACCCACTGGTCTGTGGTGACCCTGGCCCACCTGTGGGCAAAAAGCGCCAGGCGGCCCCTTATGGGCTGGGGGAGAGGAGGCCTTGCCCGAAGAGTCAAAAGCTCCCCCAGGCTGGGTGGGAGCTGGTGCCTGGGGCTTCTGGGCCTTTGGCTTCCTCGGCCCATGGCCCTGGTTCTTGGGCTGGGGGTCCTGTTGCCCCGAGAAGGGCTGGTAGTGGCCCTGGTGGAAAGACCCCTTCTACGGGAAGGGTGGTTTCTTTACCGATGGCTTCTTCCGGGGAAGGTTCAAGGTTTTCCTCGAGAGCCTTTGCCTGGTTATGACCCTGGCCTCTATCTCGGCCGCTTTGTTGGCCATGGGCTTGCCAAGCAATTTTTCCCCAGTGCAGGGAACGTCCAGCAATTTTTCTTGCACCCATTGCTCGAGGTCGGAAGTTTATAACCAGGCCTAGTGTCGGGCCCTGATGCCCGCAGCAGCTACTCTTGCTGCAGATTCAAAGTTGTCGTAGGCGGCGCAGGAGAGAAACTTTGAGCCGTCCCGGATCCCAGTGGTCAGGGCTTGGAACCTCTGAAGTGGTTCCCCGGCGAGGCCCACAGAAAAGCCTGCCAGCTCTTGGATAAGGCCCTTGAAGTACATACATATGTATGACTGAAAGGCTTGTATCCGGCAGCCCAGCATGGATCCCTGGAAGCACTTGCACCCGAGGGCGTCAAGGGCTCTGGCTTCCCTGCCCGTGGGGACAGAAGAGTAGTTCTTCTGGTTTTTGAGTTTTTGCATCTAGGACTCCATGACCATGGAGTTATGCGGAAATTGGGACTTTTGGAAACCTGTGCCCTTCTTGACACCGTAGATGGTGTCAAGGTGCCGGTTGACCAAAGGCAGCGAGGCTGCAGTATCCCACATCTGCAGGAGCAGGCGCTCGAATATGGGCTGCACCGGCACTGTCAGAGTCTTCTTTGGCGGAGACTCATACTAGAGGATCTTCAGTTCTTCGGTGCGCGGATCCTTCTCTGACTCGGTCGGGACCAAGAGGGCCCAGGCCCTATCCCGTACAGTCATGGGAAGCCATGTCCTTGGGTGGGGAGCGGCACCGGGGATCCGGAGGGGACACATCCAAGGGGACTTCTTACTGTCGAGAGATCTCGGGGGAGGCCTGTTAGTCCCCTGGTCAGAGCCTGATGTCGTTGAGGATTCTGAGGCTCGGGGCTCTCGTGCCTCAAGGCCAGCCCTGAGGAACCAGGATCCCCCAGTGGGTCTCAGATCAGACTCCCGGAAACTGGCTGGGGAGGACCCGACACCCGAAGATTGGGACCTGGACCTCGATTTGTGCCAAATACTTGTCCGAGGACGGTGGTGCTCAGGGCCTGGTTCGACGCCTGGGGACTCCCCCGAAATCGGAAGCGCGATTGTCAGGGAAGATGATGCAAGCGACCCAACATCATCGCCTGCTGCAAGGCCAGAATGGCAGAGATATTCTGCTCCAGGGCCACATCCTGGACTAGATACCAGGAGGCTCTGCAGCTTTCGGCGTGAGCACTGATGATCTAGGCCCGACGCCGGCACTCTCGCAAGTGCATCCTCAACGAGGACCACAGCCTTGGTAAGGTTCACACGGTCGCCACCGGCCGAGGATTCACTCTTAGAGACCTTAAGAGAGTGCTGCTTGGAGTCGCCAGAGTCCTTACCAGATTTCACTGGTGGAACCTCAACTGGCTTCAAGGATATTTTCTTTTTCTTTGAGGGGTCTGGCAACTTTACGGAGGAGCCGCCGCCGTGGGACTCCTTAGATGTCCGGGCCTTATGGGATGTGCTCAGCTTGGGGCTCAGCGTCGGGGAAGCCGGTGCGGAGTCACACCGCAGGAACAGCTTCTCCAGCAACTCTGACTATTTCCTGTTGGTTCTCAGGGTCACAGCCTGCCACAGGTGGTAGTGTCGTGGTTTGGGTCGAGGCAGTGCAAGCAGCAGCCATGGGTGTCTGTGACAGACATGATCTGACCGCAGCACTTGCACTTCTTGAACCCACCCGGGGACATGGTGGGAGACACCCAGCTGGGGTTGACGACCCCTGGGCAAAAAAGGATGCAAAAGCCTATCGAGGCAAGCCTTGTGAAAAAAGAAGGGAAGAGCTGGGGATGGCACCGGCTTGAGGCGGAAAGAGGAACCGGTACGCAAACAGGGAAGAAAAATCCTTTTGAGGACAATTTTTAAAGGATTTTCCAGGGAAACAGGACATACTTCCGTTGGGCTCCGCAGAAAAAAAAAAGAGACTGAGCAAGATGGCACACTTGGGCACGAAGGGGACCACTCATCTGTGGTAGCATTCCCAAAGGCTCTCTCTGAAAACTGGGGAAATGCTCCACGTGTGCTCCATCAGCGCCGATGTCACTCATATGTGAGGACTGACTTCCTGCTTGTTCCTGAAGAACATTATAAACCCCAAATCTTTGTCATGAAGAGTATGAGCAAGTATCTGGCTTTCTTACCATGAAAAAACTGGAGCCAGGCAATAAGGCTGACTAGGCTATCCATGGCAGCTGAAAACCTCTAACAAGACCAAAAGGCAGCAGGCTTTCCAACCTGTAAAAGGAGTCTTCCAGGGTGAATCCTGGACTGGTCTTGCAGGATTCAAGGAAAGGAGATCAGAATGTATAGTAGTATTAAAATTCCTCTTTCTTTATCATCCTGCTAGATCATTCCAGGCAAATGGGATGTACCTAAGTAGTCAGGACTCAGTGGGAGGAGGGATAACTAACAAGATAGACTACCCTCTCAGAGCAGTCATATGAATAACCTCCACAAGCGCTCTGGGAGGCCTCACAAAGGCAATCAACGAAGTCAGGAGGCTATGGGGATACCCAAGCAGACTACACCCAAGAGAGGTCTGCATGCCATGGCGTGAACTGCGATTCATTCCTGAATGCACTTACTAGACTTGATGCACTCTGCCAGAACAGTCTCCAGTGGTGAATGGGTAATAAAGGACTTGACCTCTGCCAGTACGACTCTCAAACTACTGAAGACCAAGGTGGTTCAATTGGCGGGAGGCATGAGAAATTGCTATGAACTCTAGCAACACTATCTGCTATCCCCCAGATGCAGCGTGGATTCTGTTTGAAGGAAGGACCACAATCCAGTCAGGACGAGAAAGGAGGGGGGAAATCTCTTTGAAGTAAAGGATGGTGAGCTTTGCTGCAGTAGAAGACATGTATGATCGTCTGGGCCATAGTTTGAGAACATGCAGCCCGCTGCTTCCCTAAAAGGAGGTATGAGCCACCCCAGGTAAATGCGATTGCTCCATGCTCAAGATCCCACAGGGTGCCTGGGAAGGAACACAGTCCCTGGGCCAACTGAACCAGGTCTCACACCTCCAGCCCTTCCATCTGGGAGCCAGGCGGACTAGTCTTTTCTCAGGTGTTTCTATGGCCTACTGGTCAGGAGATGGAACCATCTCCAGTATGTCACCTGCTCCTTGATCTCCCAGGGAAGAGGAAGTGTCTGGTCAAATGGCAGGGAACAATAGAGATCAGACTAGGCAGTGCATCTGAATCAAGTGCCCTAGAGCAAGAATCTGACCATAAAACTGATGCTATGCACCTGAGGGCCTGGGGGAGGAGGGGGAGTCGTGGGGAGTCAGACATTCTGAGTTGACTGCAGCTTGAATGAACCTTCCTTTGATAGAAAATTCAATTATAGAGAGAAGGAATCAACCCCAGGAGCTCAACTTTTCACAGATAATTAGGCTGCTCTTATGGCAGCTGTTTCTCGACTTCAGACTTCCCAGGCTGAGATCACACAAGTCTGTCTCATTTGTGACCTTTGCCGAGTCAGCTTGACGTCCAGGCATGGGCAACTGGGCTCTCTGCATGCAGAAGGCACTTCTATCACCACTATTACTTTGAGAAAGGTATAGGGTTCTGGAAAGCGACAAATGCTCTGACGAGATCCAGGAAGTGGGAGCACCCTCTTACCAGTCTGAAAGCAGCATTTCACACCGTTGGCGCACACTGAAGGAGCAACTCCTTCGGGTAACTCCAAAAATGTTCACTATATATCTCTCACTGTTTTTCCTAGACCTAACTTTGGCTTTGTTACTATTCTCTTATAACCTCTCAGTTGGATTTCTGGACATCTTTCAGGATACACCAAGCCAGTTAGCTATATTATGCAGTAAACCCATTTCAGTCTTCTGGGACCGCAGACCTACACCTATTCCATATACTCAGCCACAGGTAAGACCACTTGCAAGTACCAATTATATCAAATCAAGCTGCACAACCCCCTGTCTCTGGACCCTCTTACTCCCCCCTCTCCCCCCAAATTTGAGCCAGCATTTTAAACTCCCATTCAATTAAGCATAAAACTGCACTTCTTCATGATTTTATCATATCCCAACAACTAGATCTGCTCTTTTTGACTGAAACCTGGCTAAAGGAGGGAGACATAGCGTATCTCCACTCCTGTTTGCCTAGATGTTATTCTACACTATCGGCAGAATGCATGCATAAATATGGAGGGAGTGTTGCACTAATTACCTCAAATCATCTAGACATTACTGAAATAACTGACAAAAAACTCAGTTACATTGAAATTCTAGTCATAAAAATAGGCACACATCCACCCTTCATATTCTGTTACTATACTGCACCCCCCCCACCATCGCTACCTAGTGGAGGATACAAAACCTTCTACTCCACCATTTCTGAAACTTCCATATATTATTCTAACCTAGTGATACTGGATGATTTCAACATTCATGGATCCTCCCACATTCTCTAGGAATTTAAACTTTTTGGATTTTATGAACAATCTTCACCTTCAGCAAACAGTCCACTTCCTTGCACACTGTGCCAGACATAATGACATAGTATATGATGGCAGATAAAGACCAGTATGGTCCATCTAGTCTGCCAGGTAAGGTGGCTAGATTGGTTGTAACTGCAGCTCATCAGAACATAAGAAATGCCTTAGTGGGTCAGATCAAGGTCCATCAAGCTCGGTATCCTGTTTCCAAAAGTGGTCAGTCCAGGCCACAAGTACCTGGCATGTTCTCAAAGAGGCACACAGGTTACAAAATGTTTGTCCAGGGGCAAGCAGTGGATTTCTTGGGTCATCTTTAAAAATGGTTTATGGACCTTTCCCTCCAGGAGCTTGTCTAAACCTTTTTTAAACCCAGCTTTTATTACATCCTCCGGTAACAAATTCCAGAGTTTGATTACATGTTGAGTAAAAAAATATTTTCTCTTATTTGTCTTAAATGGGTTGCATTGCAGCTTCATTGTGTGTCCTCTAGTCTTTCTACTTTTTGATGGCATTAACAACAGATCTAGGTTTACCCATTCTCCTCCATTCATTAATTTATAGACCTCTATCATATCTCTCCTCAGCCGTCACTTTTCCAAGTTGAAGAGCCCCAACCTTTTAAGTCTCTGCTCATAGGGATAGCCTTCCATTTCCTTTACCATTTTCTCGCTCTTCTTGGTATCTTTTCTAATTCAGCTATATCATTTTTAAGATATGGAGACTAGAATTGCATACAATTTTCAAGGTGCGGTCACACCATGCAGATCACAACCCCCCTCCCCCCCCATGCCTGGGTTTAGAGTCAGACCTGCTGCTTCGTGCCGGTCAGCCCTCCTCTATTTAAGTTTGCTTCGATTTCATCCTCTTGCTATAAAGAGATCCACTGTTCTGTCCCATGCCATTCTGAATTCCATCACTGTATTTGCCCCCACCACCTCCATCGGGAGGGCATTCCATGCATCCACCACTCTTTCAGTGAAAAAATATTTCCTGAAGTTGATTTTAAGTTTAGCGCCTTGCAGCTTCATTGTATGCGCTCTAGTCTTAGAGCTTCCCCTTCCTTGAAAATGGTTTGTTCATTCATTGATACCCTTTAAGTATTTAAAATATGTTTCATATCTCCCCTGTCCCTCCTCTCCTCTGGGGTATACATATTTAGATCTTCAAGTCTCTTCTCATGTCTTATGGTGTGGGCTCCGAATCATTTTAGTTACTTTCCTCTGAATCGTTTCAAGTCTTTGTATGTTCTTTGAGAGATATGGTCTCCAAAACTGAACACAATACTCCAAGTGAGGCCTTATCAACGACTTTTACAGAGGCATTAATACCTCCTCCTCTCTGCTGGTTATTCCTCTCTGTATGCAGTCCAGCATCCTTCTGGCTTTGGCTACTACCTTGTCGCACTGTTTTGCCACCTTGAGTCCTCAGACACTAGCACTCAAAGGTCCCTCTCCTAGTTCATGCACGCCAACCTTTCCCCCCCTATTGCATACATTTTCTTTGTTTTTCTGCATCCTAAGTGCATGACTCTGCATTTCTTCGCATTAAATCTTAACTGCCAAGCATTAGACCATTCTTCCAGTGTTTTTAGATCTTTCTTCATGTTGTCCACTCCCCCAGGAGTGTCCACTCTGTTGCAAATGTTTATCATCTGCAAAAATGCAGACTTTTCCATTCAGTCCTTCTGCAATGTCACTCACAAATACATTGAACAGTATCGATTCCAGGATCAATCTCTGAGGCACGCCACTATGCACCTTCCTTTCTTCTGAGTGAGTTCCATTTACCACCACCTTCTGTTGTCTGTCAGTCAACCAATTTCTGATCCACTTCACCACCGTGGGACCTATCCCCAGGCTGCTAAGGTTATTGATAAGCCTCCTATAAGGAACAATATCAAAGGCTTTGCTGAAATCTAGGTATATCACATCCATCATATGCCCTTCATCTAGTTCTCTATTCACCCAATCAAAAAACTCAATCAGATTTGTTTGGCATGGTCTTCCCCTGGTAAAACCATGCTGCCTCAGATCATGCAATCCACTGATTTCCAGAAACTCCACTATTCTTTCTTTAAAGAGTGCTTCCATTACTGTTCCCACCACAGAGGTAAGGCTTACCGGCCTATAGTTTGTCCCCTCTTTCCTATTACCACTTTTGCAAAGAGGTACCACATCAGCCCTTCTCCAGTCCTGCGGAACCTCCCCATCTCCAGGGATTTATTAAAAACATCCTTTAAAGGCCCTGCCAGAACCTCTCTGAGCTCTTTCAGTATTCTGGGATGTATCCCATCCGGTTCCATGGCCTTGTCTACTTTCAGTTTTGCAGGATGTTCAAACATATCTTCTGTGAATGGTGTGGTATCTACTCCATTCCCATTTGTATATTTATCACTCATATGTGGTCCTTCTCCAGGATTTTCTTTTGTGAAAACAGAAGTATTTGTTTAGCATTTTCGCTTTTTAAACAACTACTCAACAACTTTTATTTTTTTTAACCAGTGAGCTGGTCTGACCATTTTTTAGTTAAGTTTTATATTAATAATCCCCAGCCAGCTTTTAAACACATAGGGGGCTATTCGTGCCGGTTTCAGCCTCTGACTAACTTCCCCGGGGGCGGGGAAGAGGCAGCCGAGGGGCGGAGAGTGGGCGGTCACCGGCCCTGGATGTACAGAGCCGATTCTAATGTTGTCCCTGTACGTCCAAGGGCTGGCAAAATGGCTGGGGAAGGTATTCCACCTCTGAGGTGGAATAACTTCCCTGGACATGGTTTTTTTTTTTTTTTTTGCAACCTCGGGGCACAGGAGGGGCTGGGGGGGGGGGGGGGCAGAGTTTATTCCCTGCAGTCCAAACCTGGCCCTTAGGAGGCCGGATCAGGGATCGGGCTGCGGGGAATAAACTTTAGATTCTGGCGACCGGCATCGCGGCTTTTAAATGGAGCCACAATGCCATGGCAACATGACGCCATGGTGCCGCGGCTCCATTTAAAAGCCTGACTGAGCTATCCAGGCAGTGCCTGTACATACAGGCCGGGAATGAATCGCAGTCCCGGCCTGCACGTACAGGCCTGTTTGCGATTCTGATCCCATGGGGCTAGATGTGGCCTCGCGGGATCAGAATCGTGATTCCCTTTGTACGTCCAGTTCAGACCAAACGTACAAAGGGGATGTACAGGCGGGACAGAATCGGGCCTATACAGATCCTGGTTTCTACACTGTTCTCTGCTCTTGATTACAGAAAAAGCAGTTACTCACCTGTAACAGATGATCTCTGGGAACAGCAGGAATTTATTCTTCACATATGGGTGACATCGGTACCGATGGAGCCCGTGCAGAAACGCTCCCCAGCGTCCAAAAGGAAAGCTTTTGGGAGAATCCCACTGCAGCTGCGTAGCTGCCTTCCCACCTTTCCAACTCTCCCTCCTCAGTTAAGTTTGTAGCTGAGATAAAAGGAGAGAAGGAGAAGAAGAAGAACTACAACTCCTAAAGGAGGAGGGTGGGTTGGGAAGACTAAATTCCTGCTGTTCCCGCAGATCACCTGTTACAGGTGAGTAACTATGCTATCTCCAGGAACAAGCAGGAATGCAGTCTTCGCATATGGGACTCCCCAGCTAGGAGGTCGGAGAGATGACCTCAGAGTCGGCTGTGGGATCAAAGGTATAACTAAGGAGGTCATGTACCCTCCAAGGATGTCTGGTATCGAAACCTGGGACGGAGGGTAGGAGTTGATCTAAGTCTGAAAGAGATGCTGGAGAACAGCTTGGCCAAACAAGGCATCCCAACGGGATGCCCAGCTACACTAACAGCTTTTACTATATCCTCCGGTAACAAATTTCAGAGTTTGATTACATGTTGAGTGAAAAAATATTTTCTCTACAGGGTAACCTATTTAAGACTAATAAGAGAAAATATTTTTTCACTCAACGTGTAATCAAACTCTGGAATTTGTTACCAGAGGATGTAGTAAAAGCTGTTAGTGTAGCTGGGTTTAAAAAAGGTTTGGACAAGTTCCTGGAGAAAAGGTCCATAAACCATTATTAAAAGGGACCCAGGATATCACTGCTTGACCCAATATAAGCATTGAGGAACCTGTGTCTTTTGGAGAGACTGCTAGGTACTTATGACCTAGCTTGCCAACTGTTGGAAACAGGATACTGGGCTTGATGGACCTTGGTCTGACCCAGTATGGCATATCTTATGTTCTTATGAGACCTTGTACAGACAATAGTGAGCAGCAAAAGTGTGGACAGAAGACCAAGTTACTGCTTTGCATATCTCATCAATCGATACAGAGCGTAGATTTGCCGTAGAGATAGCCATGGCCCGAACATTATGTGCAGTGACATGACCCTCTAGAGAGAGTCCTGCCTTTTCATAAGCAAAGGAAATGCAGTCCGCTATCCACCTGGAAAGAGTTTGTTTGGATACTGGCAACCCCAGGTGACTCGAGTCAAAGGAGATGAAAAGTTGGTAAGCTTTTCTGTGCTCTTTAGTTTTCTGGAAATAAAAAGCCAAGGCACTTTGCAATCCAGAGTGTGAAGGGTTGCCTCTGCCCTAGAGGAATGAGGTCTAGGAAAAAAGACAGGAAGGTAGACTGACTGGTTTAAATTAAAGGGCAAGACCCCCTTTGGCATAAAGTGAGGAAGAGTCCTAAGGACTACCTTATCATGGTGGAATCGTGTATAAGGAGGGTCAGCCACCAAAGCCTGGAGCTCACTAATGTGTCTAGCTGAAGTGAGGGCAATAAGGAAGGTGACCTTCCCCGTGAGAAACTTCAGTGAGGTAGTGGCTAGAGGTTCAAAGGACAGCTTGAGAAGCTGTCCTAAAACAACATTAAGATCCCATGCCACTGGAGGAGGCTTAATGGGAGGTTTGGTTAATAGAAGAACCCTCATGAAGCGTGCTACAAGCGGCTGAGAAGAGATGGGCTGGCTATCTAAGGGCATGTGAGAGGCCCCAATTGCACTTAGGTGTACTCTTACCAAATTGCTTTTGAGTCCAGAAGAAGATAGGTGGAGGAGATACTCAAGTAATGCTTCCACCGGAACTGAAAAGGGGTTAAAATCCCTCTCAGAACACCAGAGAGCGAATCTATGCCACTTGAAGGCGTAGGAGCATCTGGTGGATGGCTTCCTAGAAGCCAAGAGGATGTCCTTAACCTCTTGGGAAAGGTTAACGTCCTGGAAGGCTAAGCCCTTAGCAGCCATGCGGTGAGATGTAGGGACTGCGGATTGGGATGGAGCAACGCCCCCTTCTCCTGAAAGAGGAGATATGGAGCAGACCCCAGATCCATGGGTTGAACCCGAGACAGACACAAAAGGAGAGGATACCACGGTTGTCATGGCCAGAGTGGGGCTATGAGTATCATGTAGTCCCTGTCTCTCTGGAGTTTGAAAAAAATCTTGGGAATAAGGGGAATGGAAGGAAGATGTATAGGAAGCCTTGGCACCAGTGGAGGTGAAAAGCATCCTCCTGCTGGATGGCTGGTGCAGGAGTCCTTGAGCAGAAGCGAGGAAGCTTAGCATTTTGAGGACTTGTGAACAGGTCTATCTCTGGGGTTCCCCAGATCTCAGAAATGTGAGTGATTTTGTCTGCATGGAGAGACCACTCATGGGGTAGAAGGACTCGACTCTGTTTGTCCGCCAAAACATTGAGTTTGCTCGGAAGATACACCGCATGCAGGTGAATGCGATGTTGTATGGCAAAAGACCACAGATGCAGGGCCTCGCTGCAGAGGGTTCAAGAGCCTGTTCTGCCCTGCTTGTTCAGTAGAACATGACTACATGATTGTCCATCTCGACTAGAACTGTGCGGAACAGAAGATGGTCCTGGAACACTGAGAGCATTGTGAATGGCTCTGAGCTCCAGCAGATTTCTGTGGAGCTGTAACTCCTGATGAGACCAGAGCCTCTGGATGGGGAGAGTGTCCAGACAAGCTCCCCAACCCAATTTGGACACATCTGTCATCAGGATACATTGATGTGCTGGCTTTCCTAACCAGGGCTCCACACATCAAACAGTAAGTAAGGATTTGAGGGTTTCTTTGTTTGGGTTTTCTTTTTTTTATTACATTGCTAGCTCTCTGACTGGGAGCTCTTAAAAAGGGTTTTGTGTATATTTTTTAAAGCAAGGTTACTTTCATTTTTGCTGTTTTAGGGGAACTTTTACTTGAGCACAGTAGGTTGCTGAACTCTGTAACCTCCTCAGGTTCAGAAACTGCTAACACCTAATCAAGAGTTAGTGGGCCTGTTTCCTGAGTGCAGTTGAAGCCTGCATAAAAAGCTCCTGTGCCCTGCCCTTTTGAGGCTTTCCTAACCAGGGCTCCACACATCAAACAGGGAACTTTTACTTGAGCACAGTTGGTTGCTGAACTCTGTAACCTCCTCAGGTTCAGAAACTGCTAACACCTAATCAAGAGTTAGTGGGCCTGTTTCCTGAGTGCAGTTGAAGCCTGCATAAAAAGCTCCTGTGCCCTGCCCTTTTGAGGCTTTCCTAACCAGGGCTCCACACATCAAACAATACCTAAGCTCCACAAACAGGACAATGGCTGGGAAAAATCGTATTGCTAAGGCTGTTGCCCCCGTTACAGCTTCTGCCTCGGCCCAGACAGAGGTCCTAATGCCAGTTGAGGAACTGGTTCCATGTGCAGGGTGCCTGCATGCTGAAGCTCTGAGGAAACAAGTGGAGGAACTCAGAGAGGAGGTGGCGAGGCTGAGGAGCATTCAAGACAGTGAGAAGTACATTGATGAGATGCTTCTTGCAGCAACCAGGCTCTCCAGCACAGGAGAAGATGGGTGCCAACAGAATGTCGATGGTTGGACAAAAGTCACCAGAGCCTGCAAAATCACCAATCCAACTTCTCCAGCCCTTGAATTGAAGAACCATTATGCAGCCCTGGAACTGGAGGAGGTGAAAGCATCCCTGGAAAGGGAAGAACCAGAGTTCAAGTACCCCATAGTTGCGGAATCAGTGACCAGAAGGAAACGAAGGGTAGTGGTGGTTGGAGACTCTCTTCTGAGGCGTCCATCTGCCGACCAGACTTGATGTCCAGAGAGGTATGCTGTCTGCCTGGTGCCAAGATCCAAGATGTTTCGGAGAGTTTGCCAAGACTCATCAAGCCCACTGACTATTACCCAATGTTGCTAATCCATGTTGGAACAAATGATACTGCCAGGTATACCTCGGAACGTATCAAAAGTGACTTCATTGCTCTGGGACAGAGGGTGAAGCAGGTAGGTGCACAGGTGGTGTTCTCTTCAATCCTCCCTGTTGAGGGTAAAGGCCAAGGCAGAGAGGCTCGCATCCTGGAGATGAATGCATGGCTGCATGGATGGTGTCTTCGAGAGCGTTTTGGTTTCCTAGACCATGGGATGCTGTTCCAAGGGTTGCAGAGCAGAGATGGCATCCATCTGTCCAAGAAAGGTCAACGCATCTTTGGTAGTAGACTGGCTAATTTACTGAAGAGGGCTTTAAACTAGATTCGTTGGGGATGGGTGAAGAAAGCCCCCAGGTAGGTGATACATTAAATACCTTTATGGAAATGGGTAACAGGGGTAACATATGGAAAGCAGTGTGTATTAATGCCCGTAGCATGGGAAATAAGATCCCTGAAGTTGAAGCTTTGGTGGGAGTGGCTGACTTGGATTTAGTGGCAGTTACAGAAACATGGTTCACAGAAAACCATGACTGGGATGTAACTATACCTGGCTATACTTTATTCAGAAAGGACAGGGTAGGAAGAAGGGGAGGAGGAGTGGCACTATATGTAAAAACTACTATTAAAGCTTTGGAATTACAGAGCTTAAAAGGGAGAGAGGAGGCATTGTGGGTTAAACTAGAAAGAGGGAAAGAGAAATCTATTTGCATTGGTGTGATATACAGACCTCCCTCACAAGAGGAAGAGGTGGACAGAGAGTTAATTGAAGACATACGCAGCATTGCTAGGAAAGGGGAAGTGCTACTGCTAGGAGATTTCAATATGCCAGATGTTGATTGGCACATTCCTGCTGCAGTATCATCTAGAAGTAAGGAGATCCTGGATTCTCTACAGGGAGAACTATTCAGGCAATTGGTAACAGACCCCACACGTGAAGGGGCCATACTGGACTTGGTGCTTACCAATGGTGAAAGTGTTTCTGATGTTGTAGTGGGAGATCATTTTGCATCCAGTGATCACCAGATGGTGTGGTTCAGTATTAGGACTAGGGCTGTTAGAATCCATTCCAAGGTGAAGATCTTAGACTTTAGGAAGACTAACTTTGCGAAGATGGGCCAATACCTCAGGGAGTTGTTAGTGGGATGGGAACAGCTGGGGGATGTAGAAAAACAGTGGGCAAAACTGAAAGGGGGTATTTTAAAGGCAACCAACCTTTTTGTTAAAATGGTAAATAAAGGCAAAAGGAACAGGAGACCGCTATGGTTTTCGAAGGAAGTAGCTGAAAAAGTGAAGAAAAAGAGGGAGGCCTTCATGAAATACAAGAGATCACAGAGAGAGGAAGACAGGCATCTGTATTTGGAAAAACTTAGAGAAGCTAGCAAAGTAGTCAAGAAGGCAAAGATTCAAAAGGAGGAGGAAATAGCCAATGCAATAAAATGGGGGGATAAGACATTTTTCAGATATATTAGTGAGAAGAGGAAGGGCAAAAGTGGTATTGTCAGACTCAAGGGTGCAGGGGGGGAATATGTAAAAGCTGATAAGGATAAAGCGGAATTGCTTAACAAATATTTTTGTTCTGTGTTCACAGATGAAGAACCAGGAGCAGGACCTCAGAAAACACCCACAAATAAGAACAGAAGCGAGGGACATCTTGAACAATTTTCAGAAGACTGTGTTCGTGAGAAACTAGCTCAACTTAAAGTAGACAAAGCGATGGGACCGGATGGGATACACCCTAGAATACTGAGGGAACTTGGGGACGTTCTAGCAACTCCACTGACTGACCTTTTCAATGCCTCGTTGGAGTCGGGAGTGGTGCCAAAGGACTGGAGAGAGGCTCATGTGGTGCCTTTACACAAAAGCGGAAGTAAGGATGTGGTTGAAAACTACAGGCCGGTTAGTTTAACTTCGGTGGTGAGTAAATTATTGGAAACGCTGCTGAAAGAGAAAATAGTGAGGTTTCTGGAGTCCGGCGGATAACAGGATCCGAGGCAGCATGGATTCACCAGAGGCAGGTCTTGTCAGACAAATATAGTAATTACACTTACCTGGTAATTGTAGTTCCTTGAGAGACGACAGCTTAGTCCTCTACGTATGGGTAGTGTACCTCCTCCTGCAGCATGAAGACTGGACCAATCAGATTTCAACTTCCCTGGATCCATCACCCCAGCAACTCTGGAACTCCAATGAACTACTGTCAAAGCAAACTCAAACACGTAGCTAACCTTTGAGAAGATCCGAATACAGAATATGCATTTTTTTTTTTTTTTTTATATATGGTAGCCAAAAGCCACCTGTCCTAGGGACGGAAAGTCCCGCCCCTGCCACTGCCGAAACAGAGAATGAGCACGAAAGAAAACAAGAAACAGCGGAGAAAAATAAGAAAAAGGGAACGCACTCACCTGGGAATATGCACCTCTGAACCCAAGGCGTGCCACGCTAAAAGAAATGAAGTAGGGAGAGGCAGGAGGACTAAGCTGTCGTCTCTCAAGGAACTACAATTACCAGGTAAGTGTAATTACTATTTCCTTATCGTTCCTCCAGCTTAGTCCTCTACGTATGGGATGTATCAAAGCAGCCTAACGGGCGGGATTTTGCCAGCCGGCACGCAGAACCGCGGAACCGAAACCGGCATCGCTCGCCGCCAAGACATCAAGCCGATCATGTTTACTGAAAGTATGCAAAGAAGACCACGTGGCCGCCTTACAGATATCCACTGGTGAAACTAATCCGAACTCCGCCCAAGACGCCGCTTGCGCTCGCGTAGAATGAGCACGCAACCCAACAGGCGCAACTCGACCGTGTAAGAGATAAGCCGAGCCAATGGCTTCTTTAATCCACCGAGCAATAGAGGCCTTTGCCGCTGCTTCACCTTTGCGGGAACCTCCAAACAGCACAAATAAGCGGTCCGATTTACGAAAATCACTGGTAACCTTCAAATAACGGCGTAAGACCCTCTTGAGGTCCAACCGACTGAGACCGCGATCCGAAGCCCGCCCCTCCGACTCCGAAAACACCGGAAGGGAAACGACCTGATTCAAGTGGAAAGGAGAAGTCACCTTAGGCAAAAAGGAAGGCACAGGTCGCAGAACCACTTTGTGAGCTGAGAAGGACAGAAAAGGCTCTCTGCATGAAAGAGCCTGGAGCTCAGAAATACGGCGTGCCGAACAAATCGCCACAAGAAAAACCGTTTTGAGAGTCAAATCCTTTACCAAACTGCGAGAAAGAGGCTCAAAAGGCGCTGCCGAGAGGGCCCTCAACACCAAATTAAGATCCCATGAGGGCACTGAGACTCTGCGAGCCGGACGCAACCGAGATACAGCTCGCAAGAAACGAACTACATCTGCATGAGCTCCTAACGACACACCTTGAACCTTTCCACGATAACAGGACAGTGCCGCCAATTGGACACGCAAAGAACTGGCGGCCAGACCTTTAGCAAAACCGTCTTGTAAGAAATCCAGGATCACCGGAAGAGAGGCTGTAGCCGCTCGTAGCTGATGTCGAGAGCACCAGTCCTCAAAAATACGCCAAACACGAACATAGGCCAGCGAGGTGGAACGCTTGCGCGCTTGTAACAGGGTCGCCACGACAGACCGGGAATAACCCCGTTTTCTTAGCCGAGACCTTTCAATAGCCAGGCCGTAAGAGAGAATCTCCCCACTTGAGGCATGCGAAGCGGACCCTGACACAAGAGATCCTGAACCAAGGGAAGCCTCCACAGGGAATCGTCCACCAACCGCATCAGATCGGCATACCAAGGACGACGAGGCCAATCCGGCGCTATCAACAGCACTCGACCCCGGTGAGCCTCGATATGCTGAATCACTCTTCCCAGCAGGGGCCACGGAGGAAACACGTAGAGAAGATCCGCGGAGGGCCAAACCTGCAAGAGAGCATCCAACCCCTCGGACATCGGCTCTCGCCGTCGACTGAAGAATCGAGCCGCCTTTGCGGAGCGGAACGTGGCCATCAAGTCCATGACCGGTTGTCCCCAACGCCGAACCAGCTGGGCGAACACTCTGGGATGGAGTTCCCACTCGCCGGGATCCACCTGAACCCTGCTGAGAAAGTCCGCCGTTACATTGTCCTTTCCGGCGATGTGCGTTGCGGAGAGGGCCGTCAGTCGGGGCTCCACCCACTCGAACAACGTTTGAGTCTCCGCCTCCAGCCCGACGCTTCCGGTACCACCCTGCCGGTTGATGTAGGCCACCGTCGCCGCATTGTCGGAGAGGACCCGAACCGCCCGAGACAATATCCGGGTCTCGAAGTGTTGCAATGCCAATCGAACTGCCCGAAGTTCCAAGCGATTGATTGACCAAGTGCTCTCCTCCGGAGACCAGAGACCCTGAGCGAACTGACCCTCGCAGTGAGCGCCCCAGCCCGTCAGGCAGGCATCCGTCAAGAGCGGAATCCACTGAGGCTGCTCCAAGGGCATCCCCACGCAAAGCGTTACCGGACTCAACCACCAACGGAGGTCCCTGCGAACCGTCATCGGGCAAGGAAGGCGTTTGCTCAGCGAGTCGGACTGGTTGGACCAGCGGCGGAGCAAGGCCCGCTGTAGCGAACGCATGTGAAAGCGTGCCCAAGGCACCACCTCCAGAGAAGCCGCCATTGTCCCCAGCAACTGTAGATAATGCCACGCCGACGGAGCTGGAGACTTTCGGAACTTCCGCACTAGGGACTGAAGAGCCAAGATCCGACGGTCGGGAAGAGAAACCAATCCCCCACATGTCTCGAACTGCACCCCCAAATATTCCAGAAGCTGCGTTGGAACCAAACGGCTTTTGTGGGGGTTGACCACCCAGCCGAGCGACTGTAAGAGCGCCACTACCTTTGCCGTCGCCGCCAAGCTTTCCGCGCGAGACTTTCCACGAATCAACCAGTCGTCCAGATAGGGATGCACTAGAACGCCGTCCTTGCGCAAGGCTGCTGCCACCACCACCATGATTTTGGTGAAGACTCGTGGAGCGGTCGCCAGCCCGAAGGGCAGAGCCTGAAACTGGAAGTGACCCCAGGGCAGTGCGAAGCGAAGATACCTCTGCTGATCCTCTCGAATTGGGATATGGAGATAAGCTTCCGTGAGGTCGAGAGATGTGAGAAACTCGCCCTGGCGAACAGCTACTATGACGGACCTCAGGGTTTCCATTCGAAAGTGGGGAATCCGCAGACAACGATTCACTCCTTTGAGATCTAAAATGGGCCGAAGATCTCCACCCTTCTTTGGCACCACGAAATAGATGGAGTACTGTCCCAGACCATATTCCGCTGGTGGTACAGGAATAACCGCCCCCAGCTGAAGAAGACGATCTAGCGTTTGTCGGACCTGAAGAGTCTTTCGGACCCCCCGGCAGGGGGACGCTACAAAGGAATCGAGCACGGGACGGGCCAAATCGAGAACATACCCGTCCCGAATGATGTCCAAAACCCACTGATCGGAAGTAATTTGGGTCCAAGCGGAGAGGAACGACCGAAGACGTCCGCCGATCAATGGCAGCTCCACTTGGACCCGCCGCCCTTCATTGGGGCTTACGATTGGTCGGGGAAGCAGTCGCCGAGAATCCACGGCTGGCTCCTCGAAAGCCGCGAAACCCCGACACTCTAGAGCTAAATCTGCCTCGTTGGAAGCCGGCATAACGGGGCGAACGGAACCTACGAAAATCCCGAAACTGTCCCCGAGCCACCGGAATCGACCTGCCCCGTTTGGGCCTATCTTCCGGTAGTCGACCGCCTTTGGACTCTCCTAGGTCTTTGACCAATTTATCCAAATCCTCACCGAAGAGGAGCTTACCCTTGAAAGGTAATTTTCCCAACCGTGACTTGGAAGAGCCATCGGCCGCCCAATTTTTTAACCAAAGGGCTCTGCGGAACGCCACCACGGATGCCATGCTATTAGAAAGAGCGCGGATGAGATCATACTGGACATCCGCTAAATACGCCGCACCAGATTCCAAGCGGTGAATTTCCGTTAACATTTCGGCCTCCAAGGAAGGAGTCTGCTGAAACCGCTGTACCCAGCGCAAACAGGCACGGGCAACTCAAGCTCCACAAACGGAGGCCTGTAAGGCAATCGCGTCCGCCTCAAAAGCTTGTTTCAACAGTCCGTCCATTTTCCGATCCTGCGGCTCCCGTAAGGCCGCACTCCCTTCCACCGGAATGGTGGTTTTCTTAGTCACCGCCGACACGGCCGCGTCGACTTTAGGAGACCGAAAACGTTCTAGATCTGCGTCCGATAAAGGATAGAGACGACGCATAATTTTAACCCCCTTGAGACCCGATTCAGGCGAGTCCCACTCGGCCTGAATCATCTGGTCAATAACTTTGTGAATGGGGAACACCACATTAGTCTGGCGAACAGCTTGAATGATGCCACCGGAGCCGCAGGGGCCAACCCCAAAGTCTGAAGCGCTTCCGAAACCAGAGCGGGCAGCTCTTCACGGCGGAAAACGCGAATAATCTTTGCCTGATCCTCCGGCTCAGGAAGCTCGCCCTCTTCCAAAGCATCGGCATCCACTTCCTGGTCGAACTCAGTGTCATCACCTTCAGGCCAATCAGCCTCTGACTGAAAAGAGTCATGCACCCGCTGCCGCTTAGTGGCTCTGCTGTCGGGCAACGGGGACTCACCTGCAGAGGACTGAGCCGACAGTCCCTGTGCTGGAGATGGTACAGCTCCCATAACCTGGCGCCTACGGCAGAACGCCTGGTGCAGAAGTAAAACAAAATCGGGGGAAAAATCCTCCAAGGGCAAAGCCCCCCCGAGGCTCGATTGCCCCATAGATGGTAAGCAAGAGGCAGAAGGAATCCCCGAGGGTCCTTCCAAAGGCGACTCCAAGTCTCCTGCTGTGGCAGCAGTTTGAGCCGTCGCAGTACTCTCAAGACGCTGCTCCATACTGCGGGACAGCGAGGCACAGCGAGGGCACACTCCTGTCTCCGCGTCAGCACCCCGCCGAGACCCACAGATGAGACAAAGGGATCCTCCTGGCATGGGAATCTTTGCGCTGGGAAATCTTGCAGCGCACTACTGAAAGATGAAGAACCGGCTGAGGAACCAGAGGAGCTCAGCGGAAATGGAACAGCAGCCAGCAAAAGAAAAATCTGTACAGATGGAAGCAGGGAAACGTTCCCCCTTGCTCAGCTAGCAGCAGAGGTGAGTCTCAAAAGGAGTTGGGCCGTTTCTGCCCCCCCCCCCCCCCCGCAAAGCCTTTCTTTTTTTTTTATTTTTTTTTATTTTAGACCACCCAAGGACCCCCCAGGGCAGACCAAACGCGGACCCCACAACTGCCTTGCAAAGAGGAGGAAAGCCCACACCGAAGCACTTCCCCCCCCCCTAGGCGCCGCGAAAACATTGTAACCGAAGGACAAAGAGCCGCTCCACACTTTAATCAACTAAAAGAAATAAAGAAAAAAACAAGACAACTGAATGAAGCCAGGTAAAATCTGGATAAAATGGAAAGAAAACAAAAATATCTCCCGCGGGAAGCCCGCAGGAAAAAACCGCGATGCAGAAAAAAATGGCCGCGGCCGTCAGGAAAATTGGCGCGCTTTTTCCTTCCCCGCCGAGAGAAACAACGGCGCGAGAAAAACCAACCCGGGTGAAAAGTCCTTGCTCCTCCCGAATACCGCGACCCCGAGAGTCCCCCGTTCAAACAGGCTTTGCTTAAAGGATACGAAGAACAGCGGAGGGGATAACAGAACGGAGCTCTGAAGCAGTTCTGATCTCCCCCAGCTGACAGCACTCACCGGCACCAAAGAAGTAAGTTTAGCAAACCTCGGGAGAGGAATTGCAGTGCAGCCTCCGCCGGAGCTCTGCCCCGAAGATCCCTGGGGCAGAGATCCGTGTATTCAAAGGGGTACTGACTTGCAGATCAACGCGGTAAAGGCTGAGCAGGAGAGGGACTTTCCTGAGGCCCCCCCCCCCCCCACGGAGTGCCGAGATATGTAGAAAAAATTTAAAGAAACAGTAACCTAACAACTATAAAAGAAAATAAGTCCAGATAGGGACCAAACTAAAGACTCTAAAAGGTTAGCTAGGTAAAAATGACAAAGAACTACACAACAAGTGAGCCCAGCTAGGCTCACTAACGTCTTCCTGCTGCATGAAGACTGGACACACTGGAGTTCCAGAGTTGCTGGGGTGATGGATCCAGGGAAGTTGAAATCTGATTGGTCCAGTCTTCATGCTGCAGGAGGAGGTACACTACCCATACGTAGAGGACTAAGCTGGAGGAACGATAAGGAACTGATTGATTTCTTTGACTGGGTGACCAGGGAGTTGGACCGAGGGAGAGCTCTAGATGTGGTGTATTTAGATTTCAGTAAAGCCTTTGACACTGTTCCTCACAGGCGACTTATAAACAAACTGAGCACCCTAGGGATGGACCCTAAAGTTACTGCTTGGGTTAGAAATTGGTTGGGTGGGAGGCGACAAAGAGTACAAGTAAATGGAGCTCACTCTGAGGAGAAGGATGTTATCAGTGGTGTGCCCCAGGGATCTGTCCTTGGTCTGATTCTTTTTTTTAAGTAAATCATTTTTATTAAAAGGACAAAGTAACAAACAGCAGAATACGCCCTGCATGGGCCAACCATATCAAAGCAACAGATCAACAACAGCCCCTGAGAGCACCCTGGGGCAACATGCTATACAGTGCTGTGCAAACAACCAATACACAATATAACGTTGTTCCAACAAACTCCACATGCCCCCCCCCACCCACGCTATGAGACCCAAGCAAAGGGTCACAGAGAAAAAAACATGGAGAATCCATAAACCCAGAGTACCCCACCCCCTCCCCCCCAGCCCACCCCCTCCCCCTCCCCTGCAGCCCCATCCCAAAATAATGGCTCCATGGCTCCTTTTATGAACAACACAGACATCGCACCCAACCACTACTTGCAGCTTCAATTCTCCATCCTCAAGGGGCCCCACACCTTTACAAACCGTTCCCAAGCTCCTCCCGCCAATAGCCGAGCCGTGCGCTGTTCCATGTGCATCAGCTCCCTCACAGCCTGTTCCCACTCCGCTACCCCTGGGACCACATCTCTCAGCCAATGTCTTAGGAGGCAGAGTTTAACTATAATAAAGCCTTTAGCACAGAGTTGGCGGGCTCCATCTCCAAGGGGTTGCACTCCTTCACAGGAACCAAAAAGGCACCACTCGGGGGACAGCACCACAGGTGTCCTTACCCAACCCCCCAACACACGTCCCACCTTAGACCAAAGCCCCTGGACCTGACTGCAGGACCAAAAGCGGTGCATAAGACCACCCTTATCCACCTTGCAAAGAGTACAGAGATCCGACGTCGTCAATCCAGCCCGCGCTGCCCAAATGTTATGAACATAGGCACGCCAGAGGAATTTATACTGAAGCTCCTGTAGTTGAATCGATTCAGAAAGAGATTTAATTCCCTGGAATGCCCCCCGCAGACATTCCACTGTAAGCTGGGGCATGCCATCACTACGCCACCTCTCCACCAAACTAAGCAGGCCGTGTAATTGACCCTCAGGCGAAAACACTCTGCGGAGAGCCGCGATGGTAATCTTCCCATCTAGAGCTCCGAACAGCGATAGCATCCCCTCACCATCCAACACACCTGCGCACTCCCGGCGCAGGGCTCCCACGTAATGGCGGGCCTGTAAGTAAAAGTAAAAATCCCGGGTTTCCAAGTCATAGCGCCCGCGCAAAGAAGCAAACGAGTCCACCACGGCTCCAGTCGGCATACGGAGGTGCCCTACAAAACAAGCACCCCTAGAGGCCCAGGCAGAAGCCACCCGGGTTCCACAGCCTGGCGGAAAGGCCGGATTCCCCCCCAGTGGGAGACAATCCGTCACATGAGGGGCCACCCCACGCCGACGACAGAGGGCCCCCCACACCTTGCGCACGCCGAGCCAAAAGTACGATTGCCTACAGCCCACGGAGAGCTGCCTGCCAGACGCGTGGACCACAAATAAGCGATGTTGTGGAGTCGCCATTTCATCAAGAATAGGGAGAGGGACCACCTCCGATGTCCCGTCTATCAGGTCGCGCAGAATACGTGTCCAACAAACTAAATTGTACCACCGAAGCGATAGTAAGCCAGCTCCTCCATCTTCGCGAGGCAACAACAAGGTGTGTAGCGCAATGCGCGCTCGCCGTCCTTTCCACAAGAACCGCGACAGAAGTCGGCCGATCCGCTCAAGGTCACAGCGCGACAACCATATGGGGAGGTGACGCAACATATAGGCCCAGCGAGGAAACTCCACCATATTGAACAAAGCTATCCTTCCCTGAAGCGATAGGGGCAACTGCAGCCAAGACTGTAGGCGTCGCGCCAACCCATCAATAAGAAGAGGGACATTCACCTGGTACAATTGGTCTGGCCGTTCAGGAAGGTGAATGCCGAGGTAGCGGAGCTGTCCGTCCGCCCAAAGCAGGGGGAACCGACCCGCCCAGCACCACCGAGAATACCCACCCACATCGAGTCCTAGAGATTTAGCCGTGTTGATTTTCAAACCCGAAAAAGTACCAAAAAGTTCGATCAACTGCAAGGCTCGCGGTAAAGACACCTGCGGGTCCGTAAGGCAAAGCAACATATCGTCTGCAAAGGCGCTGACCTTAAATTCCCCAGCCAGCCAGGGCATCCCCGCCACAGCCCGCTCTCCCATTAGCTGCACCAATAAAGGTTCCAGATGTAGAATAAAAAGAAGGGGCGATAATGGGCACCCTTGACGAGTCCCTCTCTGTAGCACAAATGGTTCCGAGCGGTCCCCCCCCACCATAATGAACGCCCTAGGTTCCGCATACAAAGCGCGGATCCACCCTACAAACTGACCCTCAAAGCCAAATCGATGCAGCGCCTCAAACAGATAACTCCAGGAAACCCGATCAAAAGCCTTCTCGGCATCCAGACTAGCAAGTAATAAAGGGCAGCGTTGGTCCGATTCTTTTTAACATCTTTGTTAGTGATATAGCGGAAGGGCTGTCGGGTAAGGTTTGCCTCTTTGCGGATGATACCAAAATCTGCAATAGAGTAGACACCCAGGAAGGTGTAGATAACATGAGGAGGGATCTAGCTAAGCTTGAAGAATGGTCTAGAATTTGGCAGCTGGGATTTAATGTTAAAAAATGTAAGGTCATGCATTTGGGCTGCAGCAATCCAAGGGAGCAATACAGTATAGGTGGTGAAGTACTTTTGTCCATTAAAGAAGAGCGGGACCTAGGCGTGGTTGTGTCTGATGATCTTAAAGTAGCTAAACAGGTAGAAAAGGCGACAGCAAAAGCTAGAAGGATGCTTGGGTGCATACGGAGAGGAATGGCTAGCAGAAAAAAGGAGGTGATAATGCCTCTGTATAAGTCTTTGGTGCGACCTCATTTGGAGTATGGTGTGCAATTCTGGAGACCGCACCTTCAAAAGGATGTGAACAGGATGGAGTCGGTGCAGAGGGTTGCTACTAAAATGATTAATGGGCTTCATTATAAAGCATATGAGGACAGACTTAAGGATCTTAATATGTACACCTTAGAGGAAAAGCGGGATAGAGGTGATATGATTGAGATGTTTAAATACCTCCGTGGCATAAATGTTCAGGGAGAGAGCCTCTTTCAATTGAAAGCAAGTTCTGCTACGAGGGGACATGGGATGAGGGTGAAGGGAGATAGATTCAGGAGTGATATGCGGAAATATTTCTTTACGGAAAGAGTAGTGGATCCGTGGAATAGTCTCCCAGTGGAGGTGGTAGAGATGAGGACAGTAACTGAATTCAAAAAAGCATGGGACTAACACAGAGGATCTCTAAAGGTAAAAAGTGGACTGTTGTAGTTGTTATGGAAGGACAGACTAGATGGGCCTTGTGGTCTTTTTCTGTCATCATGTTTCTATGTTTCATCTGAAAAGGTGACCCTACCAGGAGGTTTTCCAGGGATTGCCACCACTGGAGAGATGAGATTAGACAGGCAGAGACCATTATTTTGTCTCCCAGGCGACCGATGCCTGAGACCACTGGGAAGCCAGTGTTCATTGAGCTCCGCGCATATTTAGAGGAGCATATGGAACAACATGCACCGTTGAAGCCATATGACCCAGAAGTTATAGCATTTCTCGAGCAGTGAGAAAGTTCTTGAGGCATGCCTGAGATGCTAACTGATTGAGTCGAGCGTAGCAGAGTTGGGGCAGAAATGCCCTTGATTGCCGAGTGTCTAGGAGAGCCCCTATAAACTCTAGAGTTTGAGGGGACGAGTTGGGATTTAGGAAAATTTATTACAAATCCCAAGAGTTGCAGCACCTGCATGGTACGTGAGAGAGAAAGGCTGGCCTCTAGAGAGGTGTATGCTCTAATGAGCCAGTCGTCTAAGTAAGGGAAGACAAATATCCCGAGAGGAATGCGGCTACTACTGCCATGCATTTTGTGAAGACTCTTGAGGCAGAGGCGAGGCCGAAAGAGTAGTTACTCACTTGTAACAGGTGTTCTCCAGGAGCAGCAGGAATCAGTCCTCACTTATGGGTGACATCAGTGCCAATGGAGCCCCTGTGCGGAGCATTACCCCAGCTTTCTATGAAAGCCTTTGGGAATACTACACGCATGCGCGGTCCCCTTCCTGCCTAAAGGTGCCATCTTGCTCAGTCAAATGACATAGCTAAAAAACAGCACACAAAAATGAAAAATTATCTATGTACAACTGCAACTCCCAGGGGAGGAGGGAGGGTTGTGAGGACTGTTTCCTGCTGCTCCTGGAGAACACCTGTTACAGGTGAGTAACTACTCTTTCTCCAGGACCAAGCAGGAAGTCAGTACTCACTTATGGGACTCCCCCAGCTTCAGGCTACCGGGGACCCAGAGCTGAAAAAATGACCTCCCTCTAGCCTCAGCATCAGAGAAAGGATTTCACTGAAACATACTTCCACCGGTAGCCCAACCAGAGGGATGGAGGGTAGGAGTTGCCTAAACCTCAAAGAGATTCTGGAGCACTGCCTGACCGAAAACATTGTCCCTGTGGGACTCCCTCTCCAGGCAGTAATGGGCCGCAAAAGTCTGGCTTGAGGACCAAGTTGCAGCCCTGCAGATGTCTGCCAACGGTACAGAGCAGAGATGAGCTACTGAGGCAGCCATTGCCCTGACACGGTGGGCCGTGACCTGACCCTGCAAAGGAAGGTCAGCTGCCCTGTAAGCCCAGGTGATAAAGTCAGCCACCCAGATGGACAAGGTACGCTTGGACACAGGTACCCCCAAGTTATTGGGGTCAAAAGATACGAAGAGCTGAGTAGCCCTTCTATGCCCCTGCGTACGCTCAAGGTAGAAGGATAAGGCCCTCCTACAGTCCAGGATATGCAGGACTGTCTCAGCCCGACTGGCATGGGGCCTAGGGAAGAATGTTGGAAGAACGACCTCCTGGTTGAGATGGAAAGAGGAGACAACCTTGGGGAGTAACTTAGGATGAGTCCTAAGGACTACCCTGTTCCTATAGAAGCGAGTGTATGGCCTGTCACAGACCAGGGCTTGAAGTTCACTCACTCGCCTGGCCGAGGTCAAGGCCACTAGGAATAGAATCTTCCAGGATAGGAAGCGTAAAGGACATGTAGCCATTGGTTCAAAAGGTCGGCGAGTAAGTTGCTGCAAGACCACATTCAACTCCCACTCAGGGGCCGGTGGACAGAGAGGAGGCTTGAGCAATAGTAAGCCTCTGAGAAATCTGGACACCAAGGAGTGAACTGACAAACAGTGTCCCTCCACCAGAGAGTGATGAGCTGCCAGAGCAGAGAGGTGGACCCGAACAGAATTGGACTGAAGGCCCTGATTGGACAAATGCAGTAGGTACTGGAGCACTACTGGCACAGTGCAAGGATCTTCCTTGCGTTGCTGACACCACAAGGAGAACCTTCTCCACTTTAGGGCATATGTTTTCCTGGTGGATTGCTTCCTAGAAGCCAAGACCACCTCTTCCACTTCCTGAGGTAGGCCCCAGGGAGCCAAGACTACCCTTGCAGCCTCCATGACATCAGATGGAGAGATTTGAGATTGGGATGCAGAAGGGAACCCCAATCCTGAGATAGAAGGTCGGGCTGGAATCCCAGAGGCATGGGTGTCTCCACTGCCAGTTGAAGTAGCAGGGGGAACCAGGGCTGCCTCAGCCACCTGGGCGCAACCAGAAGTACTGAGGCCTTGTCCCTGAGAATCTTGAACAAGGTTCAGGCCACCAGAGGCGTGGGAGGAAACGCATAGAGCAGGCCCTGGGACCAAGAAATCAGGAAGGCATCCGCCGCCACCCTTAGGGGATGCGGTTGCCTGGAACAAAACCTGGGCAGTTGGTGATTCAGGGGACTGGCAAAGAGATCAATGGATGGAAGTCCCCGTTTTAGGAAAATCTGTTGAACCACCAAAGGGTGCAGTTTCCACTCGTGGGGCTGCAAAATTCTGCTTAAGCGGTCTGCCAGAAAGTTCTCCTGGCCAGGAAGATACACAGCCCTCAGCAACATCTGGTGCCTGAGGGCAAAAGAGCAAAGGGCCTGTGCTTCCAGGCATAGAGGCCTGGACCCAGTGCCGCCCTGTTTGTTCACATAGAACATGGCCACTTGGTTGTCCGTCTGAACTAGAACAGACTTGTGGGCCAAGGAGTGAGAAAAAGCCTTGAGAGCTAAGCGAACAGCCCGCAGTTCCAGTAGGTTGATCTGTTGCAGGGCTTCCCATGGGGACCAGAGGCCTTGGGTGCAGCTCCCTTGACAGTGTGCACCCCAGCCCTGCAAGGAGGCATCGGTTGTCAACACCACTGTGGGGGCAGCTACCTGAAAAGGCAACCCCTGCAGCAAGTTGGGGGGGTGTAGCCACCACTGAAGAGAATCCAAGAAAGGTTTGGATACCCTTACTTTGTCTGCTAGGCTCCCTGTGGCCTGCTTCCACTGAGTTCTGAGGCACCACTGTGCAGACCTCATGTGGAGGCGGGCATTGGGGGTCACATGCACAGTCGATGCCATGTGTCCCAGGAGCTGCAGACAGAGCCTGGCAGGAACCCTCGGCAGACTGAGAAACCGGGATGCCAACTCCATGAGCCTTTGAGCTCTGTACTCTGGCAAGTAAGCCCTTGCTTGCAGAGAGTCCAGCCGTGCTCCTATGAACTCGAGGTTCTGGGAGGGAAGCAAAGTGGACTTTGCGAAGTTTATGACAAAGCCTAGGTCTTGAAGGAGTGTGACAGTCCTGAAGGTGGCCTGCCTGGCCTCCTGGTAGGTCTGACCCCGGATGAGCCAGTCGTCCAGATAGGGGAAGACAAATATCCCTTGAGTCCTCAAGTAGGCCGCCACCACAGCTAGGCACTTTGTAAAGACCCGTGGGGCGGACGTTAGGCCAAAAGGCAGCACCCTGTACTGGTAATGGTTTCCTCCCACCACGAACCTGAGGTACTTTCTGTGGTCTGGATGAATGAGGATGTGAGTGTACGCATCCTTTAGATCTAAGGAGCATAGCCAATCTCCCTGCTGGAGGTAGGGCAGAAATGTTCCAAGAGTAAGCATCTTGAACTTCTCTTTCTCCAAGAACTTGTTGAGGTTTCTGAGGTCTAGGATAGGCCTTAAGCCTCCTGTTCTCTTTGGCACCAGAAAATACCTGGAGTAGAACCCGTGCCCTTGTAGACGAGGAGGTACCGGCTCCACCGCCTTGTCCAGAAGCAGACCCTGAAGTTCTTGAAGGAGGAGGGTGGTGTGCAGGAGAGGCCTCAGAGGTTCTCCTGGAAAATAGACAGGAGGTAGCTGTTGGAAATGAAGCATATAGCCTTGGTGAATGATGCTTAAGACCCAAGCATCCCCTGTAATGGGTGGCCACTGGTGGGCAAACAGGGCTAAGCGACCTACTGTGCAGGGATGGGACAGCAGGGACGGAGAGGCTATGCCTTGGGAGTCAAAAACCCCCTCCCTGCTGGGTAGGAGCAGGAGCCGGAGGCTTGGGGGTCTTCTGCCTACGGGGCCCATGTCCCTGCCCCTTGGCCTGCTGCCCCTGAGGGAGAGCTGGGGAGGCCTGGTATTGAGGGAAAGGTTTGTAGGCAGACACCTTTCTCGGGTAGAAGGACTTTTTACCCGAGACCTTCTTCTTGTGAGAAGGGGCAGAAGTCTTTCTGGACAGCCTAGTCCTGGTCAGGTGCTCGGTCGCAAGCTCAGCAGCCTTCACGGCCATGGGTTTGCCAAAAAGGTTCTCACCTCGGGAAGGGACATCGACCAACTTGTCCTGAACCCAAGGCTCGAGGTCTGATGACTGCAGCCATGCCTGGCGTCGGGCCGCAATGCCGGCGGCCGCCACACGAGCCGAAGCCTCAAAGCCATAGTAGGCCACTCGGGACATGAATTTGGAACAGTCCCAGATACCTGAAGACAAAGACTGGAACCTCTGCAAAGGTTCCCCGGAGAGACCAGCAGAGAACCCAGCAAGCTCCTTTGCCAGGTCTCGGAGAAACATGCCCATGTATAGCTTGTAAACGGGGGTGCTGGTCGTGAAAGTCCACAGTCTTAGCAAAGGCAAAATATTATTATGACTTGCAAAGGATTGTGGGGGTTTCAGTTCATTCATACCAGAATCAGCCGTTCACAAAATAATGAGTTGTGATGCTCGAGTGTAAGCAAAGAAAAACAGATTTTATTCATGGGGTTAATTCTCCCACACAGATTTACTTGGTAACACAAAAGGACACTTGCTTCAAGTATTGTACTAAGGAAAAACAAAACATGATATAAGGTAACTGAACTTCTTAAGCAATAAATCAATAAAGACCTTGATGGAAAACAGAAAAGGTCTTTTTGATGGCTCCTGCTAATGACCTTCTTAGCAGTGCTCCAAAAGGCAAAAACAAACCCAAAAGTAACAAAGAAACTGTTCTTTATCAAGGACAACTTTCTTCTATTCACACACACAAGGAAGAAGTTTCCTTCTAGAGCTCACGTGCACTTGTGCCTGGCTCAATTACAAATAATTAGCCAGCTGCAAACCCCTTTGCTGGTTCACTCTCTCTACGTGGCTCAATCCTACCCTAAAGCTTTCTTGCAGAGACTTTTCTGGGTAGATAAAAGAACAAGTTACAGTTCCTTTTGGTGGTTGTTGTATTAGTGAGAAACTACTTTAAAACAGCAGCCTAGACAGAGAGCAATCCATGTATTCCAACGGATCCTTTGATATATCTCCTTCTTCCTCAAATATCATGGAATCAATATCATGGTCTGGCTCAGAGGAATTCCTTAGTTGATCACTCTCAGGATAATATTTGTTTCCCTGCTGTCTTCCTGATGAAGAGCTAGGGCATAGATCAAAGTTCATACCTGTGATCCCCTTGCTGTTAGGTTTCCTCTCCAGGTATCCTGGCCAGTAAGTAGTCCAGCTTTTATGTCCAGCCTTCCAATCAAGATCCCTGGACAATGGGTCTCTCTTCACATACCTTCTTGCACCAGTCTTAGGGCCCCTTCCAAATGCAGCCGTATCCTTCAGAGGTGCCGTCTGGGAATTCCTGGCTCTATAACCCCACTCCTCTGGCTTCCTCCAGTCCAATGGAGTATGCTTGCCTCTGGAATCACTCCTAACACACGTACTGCTGTGGGCTCCTTCTTTAGACCTCCAAGATGTCTTTCTCTTCCTTCTGCGTTGCTTCTGCTGTTGTAGTCCTCTCTCTTCTTTCTCCATGTTCTGTGAGATCCGGTTCTCCCTGTGCCTGTCCTCACCGTTCTGTCTCTGTGTAGAATATCTTTTACTTTTAAAGTGCTTAGAGGGACACTCCTCCCTAGCACAGCCCAGGTGTGCTGAATCAAGCCCTGCCCCTGGAGATGAGTGATTGGGGATTACCTCATAGCTCTCCTGATTGAACACACATTTCCCCACTTCAGCTCTTCTAGAGGCTGTTTGAAACCTGGTGCATTCTGGGACTGGTAGTCTTTTATGAAAACATTCTGGTTTAATATTTCTACCAGCAAAGACAGGTTTGCTTGTTCAGAGCCAATTCACATCTTTTATAGTTCCCTCCTGAACTATGATAAGCTTCCTTATCACAAGCTGGTATGACTGGACACGGCAAGCAAGCATCGAGCCCTGGAAGCACTTTCTGCCGAAAGCATCCAGGTTGCGGGCCTCCCTTCTGGGGGGCACCGCGGAGTGCATCTTCTGGCTCTTCAGTCGATGCATGGCCGATTCCACCACCATGGAATGGTGCGGCAGCTGCGCCTTTTGGAAGCCAGGGCTCTTACGGAGTCGATAAATGGAATCAACCCGCTTGCTCAAGACCGGCGCCGAGGCCGGTGCCTCCCACATCCTGAAGAGGAGCCGTTCCAGCATCGGAGGAACCGGCACAGTAAAGGCCTCCTTCGGAGGAGAGTCATACTGGAGGGCCTCGAGCTCCTCGGCTCAAGGCTCCTCCTCGGGGTCAGCGGGAATCGCCAAGGCCTTGGCCATGTCCCGCACGAGCTCCGAGAACTGGGTGTCCTCCGGAGGGGACCTACTCCGGGGCTCGGACTGCGTTGAGTCCGACGGGACGCACCGAGTCCGGAAGGTATCGGGGGACTCCTCATCCTCCGTCTCCCATGCTGACTCATCGGAAGAGGAGTCGAGGGGCTCCGACCGCCGGGTCGAGGTGGCACCCGCCCCGACACCGAAGGCACTGGCGTCGACGCCCTCGGTTCCGAGCGGGAGGTCGAGGGAGACCTTGACCGAGGACGACTTTGAGCCTTCATGGCCTCGAGTATCGGCTCGGTCTCCGGGGTCGACTTCAACGTCGATGTCCCAGTGGTCGGGGCAGATGCACCAGCGAGGCTGGCCATCAGTACCCACTGCTGCTCCATGAAGGCAGACAATCTGCACTCCAAGGCTGTCAGCCTGAGTCCAAGCTCAGGAGACTCAGCAGCTACCGACTTGGGCCCCGGCGGTGCCAGGCCTGACGTCGGCTCCCTCGGAGGAGAGTCCACGAGGACTACAGGACTTACGTGTCCGACGGTCTCTGGCTCTACATGAGGTACTTTGGACGGCTTCTCTTGCTCCAAAGGCCCGGGACGGCGGTTGGGGGTCTTAGACCTGGCCCTCGAGGAACCAGGGACCTCTTCCGACGCCGCCCTCGCAAGCCGTTTCTTCCTCTTGCATTCCCGGTCTGGGGACCCCCTGTCCGAGGAACCCCGGCGATGCTCGGGATCAGACTCCCGAGACGTCGAGGCCTCAGACGAGGTCCGGGCCCGGCCGGAGGCAGAGTCCGAAAAAATCCTTTCCTTCTGGTGCTGACGGCTTCGAAGTGCATTGGTGGACATTTTACCACACGGGCCACAGATCATGGGGTCATGATCTGGGCCGAGACACCGAAGGCAGCAATCGTGGGTGTCGGCGAGAGACAGTTTCTTGCACCGAGCACACTTCTTGAAACCACTGGAAGCCATCGGGGAAAAAAGGGCCCCCGCAAGGTCAAAAGACCGGCCTTCCAGGGAAAACTAGAAAAAAGGGCGCAAACGCCAGCCACTAAGGGCAAAAACCGAAAAATAGAGAACAGTCTCGATACTGGTGTACCAAACCCGGCGGGAAGGGGAACTGGTGTCGAACTCGAAGAAAAAGCGAAGAAATCTTCAAGAAAAAAATCAACTTTTCCCGGGTGACTAGGACGAACGTCCAAAGGGCTCCACGGAAAAAGAGAGACTGAGCAAGATGGCACCTTTAGGCGGGAAGGGGACCGCGCATGCGTGTAGTATTCCCAAAGGCTTTCATAGAAAGCTGGGGAAATGCTCCGCATGGGGGCTCCATCGACGCCGATGTCACCCATAAGTGAGGACTGACTTCCTGCTTGGTCCTGGAGAAAGGCAGGACTCTGTATTGATAATGTCTCCCTTGGAACATGAAGCGCAGGAACTTTCTGTGCTGTGAGTGAATAAGTATGTGAGTATATGCCTCCTTTAGACCTAGAGAACAGAACCAATCCTGACTCTGGAAATAGGGGAGAAGGGCCCCTAGGAAGATCATTTTGAACTTCTCCCGTACTACGTACTTGTTTAGTTCTCTGAGTTTCAGAATGGGCCTGTACCCTCCTGTTTTCTTTGGAATGAGGAAGTATGGAGAATAAAAGCTCATTCCCTGCTGGGATGGAGGAACAACCTCTATTGTGCCCAGTAAGAGAACTGAGGTGACCTCTTGCAGCAACAGAACAGCGAGAGGGGGCTAAGAGTGGAACTCTCTTGGAGGAGTCCAGGGGGGGGGTAGACTTTGTAGATGAAGCTTGTACCCCTCCCTTACTATGGACAGTGTCCACTGCTCTGATGTGATAGGATGCCACCTGTAGGCAAAGTGACAGAGTCTGCCGAGGATGTGGACGGGATCTGGAATCTCCAGAGGCAGAACAGCTATGTTCTCTAGAAAGGAGTCAAAGACCCTGAGGTGGCTGGGTCTGCTGAGGTGGCTGTGACTTAGGAGTCTGAGTCTTATTTTGCTGCTTTGATGGTTGCTTCCCCTTCTGAGAAGCATGATGTTGACACTGTATAGCAGGAGTATAAGAAGGATAGTACTTATTATTATTGAAAAAAAGCTTTCTTTGCTGTTTTTTTTGCTAGCTAGGTTGGCAGTAGATCTAGATAGCCTATTAAGAGTGGTGGTCTTGGATTCTAACTAACTGAGAGGCCTTGTTCTGCCAATCTTTGCCTAAAAGGTTTTCACCGGTGCAAGGGATATTACCCAGCTTATCTTGAACCCATTGTTCAAGATCTGATGCTTGGAAGCGAGCAATTCTACGTGCACCGATGCAGATGGATGAAGTTCTGCTGATACACTCAAAACAATCAAAAGTTGTCCTGTTAACGAACTTTGAAACATTCTGAGCATGCTTTACCAGGGTGAGATAATCTGCTCTCTTGTCATCGGGGAGAAGAGGAGCCATTAACTCCAGATCCTTAGCCACCTCTCTAAGGAACATACCCATATAGAGTATGTAGGAACTGATTCTGGCCGATAACATGGAGGCCTGAAACAACAACGTTGACCAAAGGCGTCGAGGGTTCTCGATTCCCTACCTGGAGGGTTCGAGGAATGTGTCTTAGCACTCTTTATTTGAAGCATTGCCGATTCCACAACCATGGAATGGTGTAGCAATTGTATCTTTTGAAAACCGGGACACTCTGGTACCCGGTACATGGTATTGAGCCGTCAGGTACGGGGAGAGATGGTAAGGGGTGTCTCCCATATCCGAAGCATAAGGTCATGAAGTATGCGATGTATAGGAAGCATAGCAGCCTTCTTTGGGGCTGTAGGGTACTGATGAATTTCAAGTTCTTTGGCCCTAGGCTCTTTCTCTGTCACTGTTATTAACAAACCCCTAGCAACATCGCAAATAAAGTCTTGAAAAGACATGTCCTCTGGAGGGGACATGCAATGTTGAGGAGATGAAGATGGGTCTTCCGAGACAGTTCTCATGTCCCGGGTATCGGCTAATTCATTATCCGATGAATCGGAATCCGAAGACTCAAAGTATTGATGGGCAGGGCGTTCCCGCTCTGCATGTACTCGTTACCGATCAAACCCGGTAGCTGAGGCTTGTGGTGCTGGAACCGTGGTACTAGAAATGGATTCAAGGGCCGGTATGGGTGGTAGCACGGTAAGCGGCAAAAAAGTAGATGCAGGTTGTGTCGGTTACCGATGCCTGTGGAATTGACTGTAAAGGTTTTACTGATACAGAGACCGCCAGTAAGGCCGCTAAGCTCCGCTCGATGGCCAGGATACGTTGATCCATGGAGGTTGCTGATGCTTGGATATCTGTACTGGAATTGCGGGCCACAATCCCTGAACATGGCATGAGGAGTTCTCCAGAGGTGGAGGCCTTGGGAGCATCCTGGGACCCCACTAAGGCTTTGGAGGAAAGGTCCTCCCGCCAGTTGTTTGACTGGTGTGTCCCCCTCCAGGGCAACGCCTGAGGCATCTCGATGCTTAGAAGGAGATCTACCCTTGGAGGGTAGATGAAGACTTAGGCTTTGATACCTGAGATCCTTGGTAGGAAGATGAAGCTCTCAATGGCACTGATGCTAGAGATAGTGCATTGGAGGCAAAGAGGGTGCCCAGCTTTGCAACTCGATTCTGTAGGCCTCTCTCTGTCATCTTCCTACAAAGAGGACATTCTGACAGTTGATGATCCGGTCCTAAGCATTTTAGACATCAGTCATGGGTGTCTGTGGCCAAAATGGTACTGCCACATTTGGAACACTTCTTAAAACCACTGGAAAGTTTTTCCATTTTGTCTGTGACAAAAGGGGAGGCCTAAGCCTCAGATGGCGTTGATGTGCCTGAAGGAAAGAAGTAGTTCTTTCCCTCACAGAAGATTTTTTTTTTTGGAGAAAGAAAGAAAGCAAGCACCGATGGGGGGTTGGTACCAGCGTCGACGGGAAGGCAGACGCAACTATAAAAAATAAGAAAAAAAATAATTTTCTGCAGTGAAAGGAATTGCTTCTTGTCGGCTCCGTGGAAAATGACCGAGGAGGGAGTGTTGGAAAGGCGGGAAGGCAGCTAAACAGGCGCAGTGGGAAGCTCCCAAAAGCTTTCCTATTGGACCCTGGGGAGCGTTCCCGCACGGGCTCCGTTGGTACAGATGTCACTCATATGTGAAGACTACATTCCTGCTTGTTCCTAAAGATAGCAGTATATAAAACTTGTCCAATAAATAAATACATCTTCAAATGTTCCTTGAACACTGTTACCTTTTTCTGAATGCTTTACAAAAATTCCAGTTACAACTTGGCCAAAAACTTGGAATACCCCATCTTTCTAACACAATACAGCAGGCATTATCTATAGCCACAAAAACCACATGTACTCAAAAGAAACAGGTCCCATGGTACTACTGTACATCGGCCTGAGATTACTTAAAGGAAATCTGAAAGGAATTGGAGAAGATATAAACAGAACTATTGACAGTTGTCAAAAATCAGCAACACTATTATCAATCACAGATAAATCAAGCAAAAAAGCAGTACTTTTACAAACAAACAGATAACGTACAATCAGAAGAAGCAGCTTTTTCGTTGGTTACCCGGCTAACCTCCCCCTGCCCCCCCCCCCCCCAAGACAGTCATCAATGCTCTCTCTCCTGATTGCCACAGAGTTAGCAAATGCTTTCAACAAAAAGATAACAGACATCCAAAGTACACTGCCCACTGTTAATGACATACATAGCATCTTTCCCCCTAGAATAATCCTTTTCACAAAGGATAGAACACATTTTTCACAAACCTCTTCCTGGACAAATTTTAATCCCCTCTTGAAAACCCAACTCTCAGAAAATACTCCATTCTACCAAGCCTACTACTTGACTACTGGGCCTTATTCCATCCAAATGGCTGATGAAAGATCCCAACCTGGAATTTTCCGATCCCATTATTTCAACAATAAACTATAGCCTACAAACTGGCATTGTCCCAGAAGAATGGAAACAGGCCATGATCATACTAAAACTGAAAAACCTTCACTCAGACCAACCAAGCCCCGAGTTAAATTTTATCTTTTCAAAGTTATCGAGAAACATGTCCTTATACAACTAAATGTTTTTCTTAGCAAAGACAAACACATTCAGGTTGGTTATAGCACCGAGACAACACTTACAGCCCTCCTTGGTGATATCAATAGGCACCTCAATGCTGGATAAATAGGTCCAGTGAGATTAAGAGTGCTATCTGCAGCTTTTGATCTTGTCCTCCATTGACTCCTGCTCACCCTACTATCAGATATTGGTATCTTAGACGTTGTACTGCAATGGTTCACCTCTTATCTTGACAAATGTAGATTTCAGGTAAAATTCAATTAACTACTATCAGAAACCTTTCCAATTAAATCCCATGTCCTGCAAGGTTCTCTCCTCTCTCCCATATTATTAAACCTATTTTTGAGTCCCCTTGCCACTCTGATACAAGACTATGGTATTACTGGATTTTATTATGCAGACAATATACAATTAATGATGTACACTACCTACACTAACCCTGATCTCATCTGACCCATAACATGCCTACAAGCCATCAGCAAGTGGCTAGCTCAGCATTAGCTCAAGTTAAACTATGCAAAACCTGAAGCCATGTGAATTACAGGCTCAGCATCTACCCCATCCTTAACTCCAATTTTTAAAAGATACCAGATAACCATGGTCCACACACTAAAAGTTATTGAATTTTAATTCAGAATTAACCTTTAACTCTCATGTAGATGCTATAATTAAAACCACCTTTTGTATCCTTCACAAACTTTGCTCTATTAAATAATATCTTACGTTTTCCACTCTTCACACCCTCATTCTGACTTTAATAATGTCCTGTCTAGATTATTGCAACAGTATCCTAAATGACATTACTGCTACAAATTTGTCAAAACTCCAACACATTCAAAATATGGCAATCAAACATCTGCCAACACCTCTAAATTTGACCATGTAACTCCATTACTGATTCAAAACTACTGACTTCCCATTTGTTATTGTACATTTACTAAGTTTAAGATGGTTACACTAACATACAAGGCCTTCCATACAGGCATTCTCTCATATCTGGCTAGCCTTCTATTGCCATACTCGCTGACCAGAACTCTTCAATTCCTCAATGCACACCAACTAATAGTCCCTTCAAAGCATACTACCATATTTGAATCTACACATACTACAGCCTCCTACTTCTTAGCTCCCTACCTCTGAAATTCTTTACTATTATACCTCAGAGAAGAATAGTCATTCAAAACATTCAAGAAAAACCTTAAAGCCTGTTGCTTTCAACTGTCTTACAATGAACCAAATGGGTAACCTGTGAATGGGATAGGACTCTACTCTCCCTTCCCCTCCCTTCACCAAATATTGTAATCTTTCCCTCCTCTCCTTTACCATTATTTTTTTATTGATTTTGTATAGTTTTTTTTTTTTAATTGTACACCACCCCAATACAATGTAAAAGGGTAGTATATCAAAACCTGTAATAAACTATAATGACAGACCCGCAGGGCCCCATATGAAAATGAGATACTCCAAGTCCGAAAACAACCAGCTCTAAGACTAGAATAAGTTGTGAAGAACCTCCCTCCCAGAATCCGAATGCATCAAGGATAACAGCCCTGTACTGTCGTGAAGGGGACGGAAGAAAACTTGTCAATATCAGAGGTGTCAAAGAGCATCCAAAGAAGTCCCCTACCGAGCAGAGAACTGCAATTGAAATAGTGCATCCCCGAAGTCCTAGGCTGTTCTGGCCCAGCAATTTAAGGGACCGAAGACAGGTAGCCTGTTGACTGAGTCGACAAACTCCAGTCTTGTCTATGGACCCTGAAACTCACTAACTTAACATGGTATGGGTGCATGCAGAAGAAAGCATAGTTACTCACCTGTAGCAGGTATTCTTCAGGAACAGCAGGAATAAGTCCTCATATATAGGTGATGTCACTGATGGAGCCCGCATGAGAACAATCTCCAGCTTTCATAGGAAGCCTTTGAGAGGTCCACCACGAATACGTGCCTGTCGTCCCGACCGAAGGAGTCATCTTTACCTCAGTATGACGACATAGCTTAATCAAGCAAAAAATTAACTCCTCCATGGGAAGGAGGGAGGTAGTGAGGAATTATTCCTGCTATTCCTGGAGAACACATGCTACAGGTGAGCAATTACGTTTTTTCCGAAAACAAGCAGGAAGTATGTCCTCACATATGGGACTCTCCAGCTACAGGCCACTGAAAAAAACCTGTAAAAAGCCCAACAGAGCAACCAGAAAAACAAACAGAAAGAAGCACTGTGAGTAATCTCTGTAAGGTTCAGATAGTCAGTGTCCAGCGAGGACATCAATATCAGGATGACTCTATGGTAGCCTGGACGGACAGAAGTGCCGGTGGGAGGAATTAAAGCTAATTCTCAAACAGGTGCTGAAGTATGGCTTGGCTAAAGTTGCTGTCACACTGGGAACATCCAGACAGTAATGAGCTGTGAAGGTGTGGACTGAAAACCACATAACAGCCCTAAAGATCTCCACTATGGAAACCAAACGCAAGTTTGCCACCGAAGCAGCCATAGCTCAGACGTTATGGAGCCATGACGTAGTGCTCCAGGGTCAGACCAGCCTGAGCGCAAGCAAAGGAGATGCAGTCCACAATCCACAGAGAGAGGGTTCACTTGGAAACCGCAATGCCCAGTCTATTAGGGTCAAAAGAGGCAAAGAGCTGGAAGGAACGCCAATGGGCTTTCATCCACTCCAGACAGAAAGCCAGAGCTGTCTTGCAATCAAGTGTGTGCAGAGAAGCCTCGGTCTAGGAAAAAAAGGTGGGCAGCACCACCATTGACTGGTTGAGAATGAAAGATAGAAACCACCTTAGGATGAGTCTGGAGGATTACTCTATTGTGGTGAAATATAATATATGCAGGATGTGCCACCAGAGCCTAGAGTTCACTAACACTGCGTGTAGAGATGAACGCTATCCAGAACATCTTCCAGGTGAGGTGTTTAAGTGAATAGGAACTGAGAGGTTCAAAGGGTGCTGCCCCAAAAGCACATTAAGATCCCACACCACTGGTGGAGGCTTGATAGGGGGCCGTGAGAACAGGAGACCTCTCATGAAGTGGCCAACAAGAGGATGTGCGGAGATGGGTATGCCACCACTGCACTTCGATGCACCCTTACTGAGTTGGACTTGAGGCCAGAGTTGGAAAGGTGGAGGAAATAAGTCAGCAACAACTCCACAGTGCAGGAGAAAGCGTCCAGTGCCTTGAAGGCATAGGCATAGCAGATGAAGTCTTTACATGAAGCAAGAAGCACATTCTCCACATCTGCAGGGAGGTGAAACTGACGCTGGAGCTGATACCAAGGCCTTGTGGCCAAACAGCGTCTCCTGCTGCCTTTCACAGTTTTTATGCCCCTTGCTCGTCATTTAGAGACAGAGCAGGCAAGTAGACGCACTGAAGGCAGCAATTATGGAGGTCCATGATGGACATAGTCCGGGCACAACTGCCGCACTAATTAAAACCGATCAAGGACACAGCTGGGAAAACGATACTAACGAGGTCAAACTTTATTGTCCTGATCAGGGAGACGTGAGGAAAAACCCACGCACCGGTGGAAAAGAGAAGAGAAAAAAACGGGACCCAAAAAAACCAGCGCCAAGGCACTGACGGTTCTGGGATCACAGGAAAAAGAAAAGAATGAGAATGGCAAAAAAATACCAATTCCACAAACAAATTTTCCCGGGGTGCAGACGGACGTCTGAAGGGCTCCATGGTAAAATGAAGACTGAGGTAAGATGGCGCCCTTGGGCAGGAAGGCAACCACTCATGTGTGGTTCATCTCCCAAAACTTTCTTTGAAAGCTGGGGAGAGTTATCACGTGAGCTCCATCGGTGACATCACCCATAAGTGTGGACTGTTTCCTGCTTGGATCCGGATAACTGCAGGTAGAGGGCTGCCTTGCCTAGAAAGGATGTAAAATAAAGACTAACACGCTTTAGAATAGAGATAGTTCATTTATAAAATATCAAAAAAGGGTAACTTGAAAGCAAGTAATTCACTTATCCACAAATAATTAGGCTGTGCATAAAAGCAAGATACAAGAAGGTAATACATCACCGACAGAGCTATGAGCTTCATCTCATGCCAACACTTCGACTGAATAAGTCCCGGATTCAGCCAGGCAAGAGAGATTCTCAGTCGGGAAAACCCTAGGCAGTGCGTGCGTTCACCCCATAAGTGAGACTTTCTCTATCTCTCCAACTGAAAAAGGCACCTTCTTTATATTTTGTTGAAACAGCAACCAGTGATTTTCCATCAGGTTGACACATACACAGAATAGGATCAGCTATCCATTAAACATAATCAAGACGCTGGTGGCCTTGGGCAAGCCACTTAACCCTCCATTGCCTCAGGTACACTTAGATCGTGAGCCCTTCAGGGACGAGGGAATAAAAAGTGCCTGTTAGCATATATCTGTAAACTGCTTTGACCCGGTGAAAAGCGGTATATAAGCACAGATAAATAAATAAATAGCTAAATAAATAAACAGCTAAATAAATAATTCGCTGTTTTTCAGACCACTGGAGGGGGGATTTAGAGCCATAGTGTATCCAAGGCCCCTGAGCGCTTTTCTCACAGGCAACTAGAGAGGTCACAGCTGACCAGGGATGCTGCCTTCAAGGGATTCTTCTTCTTCCTGGGTTCCCTCGAGCGAGACCCGCTTTCTGAGGACCCACGACGAGGCTCAGGTACGGAGGGTTCTGCCTGAGATGTCGGGGCCTCAGACGAGGCCCTGGCCTTCAGAGGCACCGGGACTTGGGGGGAAAAAAAAACAAAACAAAACTTATCGTGCTGCTGCTGGCGGCTCTCGAGGGCCTTGCTGGACATCCTCTTGCAGAGACCGCAGGCTGCCGGGTCATGGTCTGGCCCCAGGCAGCAGAGACAGCAGTCGTGTGTGTCGGTCAAAGACATAATTTTGGAGCACCGATCACACTTCATAAAGCCACTGGTAGCCATGGGGGAAAAAAAGAAGCCCTGCAAGGTCGAAGACTCTCCGAGCTGCCAGTGGGAGAAAAAAGGCCCAAAGACACCAGGAAAAGAAAAGAATGAAAAACCACAAATATGGACGGAACTCAACACCGAGGCAACGAGGCTGGCAGGCGGGAAGAGTGCCGGAGCGATACTGGAGGAGAGTCTGAAACTCAGAGAAAAAAAATCAACTTTTTTTGGGGAAAAGCCAGACAAACGTCTGAAGGGCTCCATGGAAAAAAGAAGACTGAGTAAGATGGCACCCTTGTGCGGGAAGGGGACCACGCATGTGTGGTGGCATCTCCCAAAGGCTTTCTATGAAAGCTAGGGGAATGCTTCCGCGAGGGCTCCATCGGTGCTGACGTCACCCATATGTGAGGACTGACTTCCTGCTTGTTCCTGGAGAAATCTGTTTACGGAAAGAGTGGTAGATGCCTGGAATAGTCTCCCAGTAGAGGTGGTAGAGATAGAGTAGTTACTCACCTGTAACAGGTGTTCTCCAGGAGCAGCAGGAATCAGTCCTCACATATGGGTGATGTCGGTACCGACGGAGCCCTCGTGCGGATCAAAGAAAGCCTTTGGGAATGCAGCGCGCATGCGCGGTCCCCTTCCCGCCCAAGGGTGCCATCTTGCTCAGTCTGATGACATAGCTAAAAGACAGCAAAAAACAAAATGAAGTATATGACTGCAACTCCAGGGGAGGAGGGAGGGTCGTGAGGACCGATTCCTGCTGCTCCTGGAGAACACCCGTTACAGGTGAGGAACTACTCTTTCTCCAGGACCAAGCAGGAAGTCAGTCCTCACATATGGGACTCCCCAGCTCTAGGCTACCGGGAACCCTAAGCTGAAAACATGGCTCCCTCTCAAGAGCCTCAGCATTCGTTAGAAGAATTTTCTCCAAGACCGCCCCTGTACGGTAGCCCAACACAAGGGCCGGAGGGTAGGAGTTGCCTAAACCTCAAAGAGATAACGTAGTACCGCCTGTCCGAAAGCACTGTCCCCTCGGGACTCTCTCTCGAGGCAGTAGTGGGCTGCAAAGGTCTGGCTTGAAGACCAAGTAGCGGCCCGGCAGATGTCTACCAAAGGAACAGAGCGGAGATGAGCTACTAACGCGGCTTTCGCCCTGACACGGTGGGCCGAAACTCGACCCTGCAAGGGGAGGTCGGCTGCCTTGTACGCCCAAGTGATACAATCTGCTACCCAAGTGGACAACGTACGCTTGGAGACAGGTAACCCCATCTTATTAGGGTCAAAAGAGATGAAGAGCTGAGTTGCTCTTTGATGCCCCCGCATACGTTCTATGTAAAAAGACAATGCCCTCTTACAGTCCAGGGTATGCAAGACTGTTTCAGCCCGGCAGGCATGCGGCCTGGGAAAGAAGGTCGGAAGAACCACCTCCTGGTTGAGGTGAAAAGAAGAGACCACGTTTGGAAGGAACTTTGGATGGGTACGTAGTACCACCCTGTTCCTATAGAACCGTGTATACGGTCTATCCGAAACCAGAGCTTGTAGTTTACTCACACGACTGGCCGAGGTAAGAGCCACCAGAAAGAGCGCTTTCCAAACAGTGGGCGAGTAAGTTGCTGCAAGACCACATTCAAATCCCACTCAGTTGCCGGTGGACGAACCAGAGGCTTGAGTAGAAGCAGACCTCTGAGAAATCTGGACACCAAGGGGTGAACCGACAGAGACTGTCCTTCCACCGGTGAGTGGTGTGCTGACAGAGCACTGAGGTGGACCCGAACAGAGTTATACTTAAGGCCTAGGTCTGACAGGTGAAATAGATACTGCAGTACTGGCACAAGGCAAGAGAAAGGATCTTCATTGCGCTGAGCACACCATACCGTAAACCTACGCCACTTGAGGGCATAGGACTTTCTGGTGGACTGCCTCTTAGAGGCCAAGACCACCTCCTCAACCTCCTTAGGTAGAAGTAAGGGAGCTAGTACTATCCTTTCAGCAGCCAGGCCATCAGATTGAGGGACCTGAGATTGGGGTGCAGAAGGGAACCCTAATCTTGCAACAGGAGATCGTGTTACAACCCCAGAAGGAATGGGGTTTCCACAGCCAACTGCAGCAGAAGTGGAAACCACGGCTGCCTCGGCCATCTGGGAGCTACCAGAATCACAGAGCCTTGTCCTGGAGAATCTTGAACAGAGTTCGGGCCACCAGGGGCGTAGGAGGAAACGCATACAGGAGGCCCGTAGACCAAGCGATCAGGAAAGCATCCGCTGCTATCCGCAGGGGATGTGGCTGTCTGGAGCAGAACCTGGGTAGCTGACGGTGTAGTGGACTTGCAAAGAGATCGATGGCTGAAAGTCCCCAGCGGAGGAAGATCTGCTGGACCACCAATGGATTCAACTGCCATTCGTGAGGCTGGAGAATCCTGCTTAGCTTGTCTGCTAGGAAATTCTCCTGACCAGGTAGATAAACAGCTTTTAGAAACATGCCTTGATTGACTGCAAAGGAACTGACATAGGAGCCTGGACCCCATGCTCCCTTGTTTGTTCATGTAGAATATTGCTACTTGATTGTCCATCTGAACTAAGACAGACTGATGAGATAGGGCATGAGAAAATGTTTGTAGCACTAAGCTGATTGCTCGCAGCTCCAAAAGATTGATTTGCTGCATGGCCTCCCGAGGAGACCACCGGCCTTGAGTGCACATGCCCTGGCAATATGCACCCCAGCCCATTAAGGAAGCATCGGTCGTCAGCACCCTTGTGTGTGCTGGAGCCTGAAAAGGTACCCCCCCGAGGTTCGGGAGATGTAGCCACCACAGTAAGGAGTCCAAAAGTGGTTTGGACACCTCTACTCTGTCTCGGAGGCCACCTGTGGCCTGTGCCCACCGAGCTCTGAGGCACCATTGAGCAGGCCGCATGTGCAGGCGGGCATTGGGAGTCACATGCACCGTGGATGCCATCTGGCCCAGTAGATGCAGGTATTGCCTGGCGGACACATGAGAACTGCTGTGGAACTGGTTGGCCAAGTCCATCAGTCTGTCCTCGGGCAAGTAGGCCCTTGCCTGAAGGGTGTCTAATCTTGCTCCTATAAACTCTAGGTTCTGAGAGGGAAGCAAAGTGGACTTGGCGTAGTTTATGACAAAGTCCAGATGCTGAAGAAGAGAGACAGTACGAAGAGTGGCTTGTCGTGCTTCCTGGGGAGACTGGCCACTGATGAGCCAGTCGTCCAGGTATGGTAAGACAAAAACTCCCTGATTCCTGAGATAAGCCACCACCACCGCCAGGCATTTGGTGAAAGCCCTGGGGGCAGAGGTTAGGCCAAAGGGAAGTACCCTGTACTGAAAATGGTTTCCTCCCACCACAAATCTGAGATATTGTCTGTGGTCTGGATGAATGAGGATGTGAGTATACGCATCCTTTAGGTCTAAGGAGCATAGCCAGTCTCCCTGCTGGAGGTAAGGAAGCAGTATCCCAAGGGTAAGCATCTTGAACTTTTCCCTCTCCAGAAACTTGTTTAAGTTTCGCAAGTCTAGGATAGGCCGGAGGCCTCCTGCCCTTTTTGGTACCAGGAAGTACCTGGAGTAGAAGCCTTGCCCTGTCAGGTGGTGAGGCACCGGTTCCACCATCTGTTCCTTTAGAAGAATTGCCAACTCCTGAAGGAGGAGGTTACTGTGTAGAGGGAGTCTGGGAGGCTCCCCTGGAAAATAGGAGGGGAGCATGTAGCCCTGCTGGACTATGCTCAATACCCAGGAATCCCCTGTGATGGCTGGCCACCTGTAGGCATACAGGGTCAGCCGACCCCCTGTGCTGAATGGAGCCACTGGCGGAGGAGAGGCTACGCTGTAGGAGTCAAAGCCGGAGGAGAGGCTACGCTGTAGGAGTCAAAGCTCCACTACCTGCTGTGCAGGAGCCAGAGCTGGTGGCTTGGGGGTCTTCTGCCTACGCGGCCCATGCCCCTGCCCCTTGGCCTGCTGGCCCTGTTGGGGAGCTGAAGAGGCCTGATATTGAGGGTAGGATTTGTAGGCAGCACCCTTCCTCGGGATAAAGGGCTTCTTTCCCGAGCCCTTCTTTTTTTGAGAAGGGGCAGAAGTCTTCCTGGACAGCCTTGTCCTGGTGAGAGTCTCAGTCTCGATTTCTGCAGCCTTTTCAGTCATGGGCTTACCGAAAAGGTTTTCACCTCAGCAGGGGACATCGACCAACTTGTCCTGCACCCATGACTCCAGGTCTGATGACTGTAGCCAGGCCTGATGGCGTGCAACGATGCCAGGTTCCGGGCCTCCCAGCCAGGGGGCACCGAGGAGTGCATCTTCTGACTCTTCAGGCAGTGCATGGCCGATTCCACAACCATGGAGTTGTGCGGTAGCTGCGCCTTTTGGAACCCAGGGCTCTTACGGACTTGATAAATGGAATTGACCCGTTTGCTAAGAACCGGCGCCGAGGCCAGTGCCTCCCACAAACGGAAGAATAGCTATTCCAGCATCAGAGGAACCGGTATAGTAAAGGCTTCCTTCGGAGGAAAGTCATACTGGAGGGCATTGAGCTCCTCGGCTCAAGGCTCCTCCTCGGCGTCCGCAGGGAAGGACAAGGCTTTGGCCATGTCCCTCATGAAGTCTGAGAACCGGGTATCCTCCGGGGGGAGCTTCTCCGAGGTTCGGACTCCAGTGAGTCCGAAGGGACACACCGGGTCTGGAAGGTGTCCAGTGACTCCTCGTCCTCCATCTCCCAAGCCGACTCCTCCGAGGAGGAATCGAGCGTCTCCAGCCGTGCAGGCCCCGGTTCCACCCACACCAATGCCGAGGGTATCGGCGTCGACGACCTCGGCCCCGCATGGGAGGTCGAGGGGGACCTTGACTGAGGATCGACTCGAGACTTCATTGACTCGAGGATCGGCTCGGTCTCCAGGGTCCCGGTGATCAGGGCAGATGCACCAGTCAGACCGGCGATCAGCACCCGCTGCTGTTCCATGAAGGCAGCCAAGCTGCTCTCCAAGGCTGTCAACCTGAGTCCAAGCTCAGGAGACTCAGCAGCCCCCGACTCGGGCCCCGATGACGTCAGGCCCGACGTCGGCTCTCCTGGAGGAGAATGCACGAGGACAATAGCACTTACGTGACTCGGGGACTCCGGCTCTACGCGAGGTAACTTGGACAACCTCTCCGACTCTGAGAGCCCGGGGCGGCGGTCAGGGCTACGCAACCTGGCCCTTGAGGACCCAGGAGCCTCCACCGATGCCGCCCTCGCAAGCTTCTTCTTCCTTTTGAGCTCCCGGGTGGGGGATGCCCTCTCAGAGGAACCCCGACGGCGCTCGGGTCAGACTCCTGAGATGTCGAGGCCTCTGACGAAGTCCGGGCCCTGCCGGACGCGGACTCTGAGAAAATTCTCTCACGTTGATGCTGACGGCTCCGAAGTGCCTTCGATGACATTTTGCCACACGGGCCACAGACCAGCGGGTCATGGTCGGGCCCGAGGCAGCAGAGGCAGCAGTCATGTGTGTCGGTGAGAGACATAAGTTTCTTGCACCGATCACACCTTTTGAACCCGCTGGCAGCCATCGGGGGAAAAAGGGCCCCTGCAAGGTCAAAAGACCGGGCTGCCAGTGAAAACACAAAAAGAGCGCAAACGCTAGTCACGAAGGACAAAAACCAAAAATCAAAATTCCGGACTCGATACCGGTGTACCGAGCCCAGGCGGGAAGGGGAACCGGATCAGAAAAAGCTAAAATACCCCAAAAAAATCTACTTTTCCCAGGTGACACGAACTCACGTCCGTTGGGCTCCATGGAAAAAGAAAGACTGAGCAAGATGGCACCATTGGGCGGGAAGGGGACCGCATATGCGTGCTGCATTCCCAAAGGCTTTCTTTGAAAGCCTGGGAAATGCTCCGCACGAGGGCTCCATCGGCGCCGACGTCACCCATATGCAAGGACCGACTTCCTGCTTGGTCCTGGAGAAAATGGCAGTATCTAAATTCAAAAAGGCATGGGACAAATACTGAGTATCACTAAAGGAAAAAAGGGGACTCTTGTAGTTGTTGATATGGAAGGGCAGACTAGATAGGCCATGTGGTCTTTTTCTGCTGTCATGTTTTTATGTTTCTAGTGGAAAAACCCTAAAGGGGGGAACCCTGGGTTCCTAAGGTCCTGTCTCGGCTGCTCCCTCGGCGCATGGTGAGTTTGCACAGCCCATTGGGTCCCTTAGGGTAGACGTCTGGTTCTTGCCGTGACAAAGCACATGATTGTCTGGGAGCAGGGGTTGTTGCATATGTGGAATCTAGGTTTGGAAGGCTCAGAGTCATTCAGAAGGCCTTGATGGTAGCCGCTTTCAGCTCTCAGGCAGTGCTGTGCTTGGAGACTAGCCCTCAGATGAGAGCTCCACCCTCTGCTGGTGGCCTGATGGCTCCCAAGGTTGCAGGTTTGTTCTTGGGAACACATGCCTTGAGTTGGGGCAGATGGTCAGTAAGCACAGTCACCTTTCGGAGACTAGCAGGCTCTCAGTGGCCCCCCCCCTGAGGTGGATGCTGCTGGTTAAGGCTGGTTCAGAATTTCTCCCAGCTCCATGGCAGTGATACTGACCAGTTAGTAGTTCTGGCATTCTTCCAAAGGTAACTCCTCCCATAACAGAGCACAACCCTTTATGGGTCACTTTCTCTCCAGGAGAATAACCATTACCATAGACATTCTGGGAGGACGGGTCAGGAGACTTTCTAAAGCCATGCGTACAACCTAGAGTTGCCCTCCAATGAAGGGGCCCCTTAGTGACCTTAGTTGCAGTAAGAGCAATCTGGGCAGAACTTCTCGCGGGCTCGAGTCATCTCCTGTAATACCACTCACTGGGTGCTGGCAGTGCCTCCTGAGGTGCAAGCAGTTAGGATGTTACTCAATCTATTTCTTCAGGAACAAGCAAGAAGTAAGTTCTCACATATAGGTGATGTCACTGATGGAGCCTGGCGCAGGAACGATCTCCATCTTGTATAGGAAGTTTCTGAGAGGTCCACCATGCATGCGCGTGTTTGTCTTCTCGCCTAAAGGAGCCATCTTACCTCACTCTTCTTTTTTCCGCAGAGCCCTTCAGACATCTCTCTGTCCCTGGAAACTTGAAGTAACTCTTGCAGTTCATTTTTGTAGTTTTTTTTGCTATCATTTTTCAGTCGCATGCTTTTCCTCATCTTCCTGCCTGTGTCCAGGAGCATCGGTGCCTCGGCACCCCGTTTTTCTCACGTACTTTTTGTTTTTGTTTTTCTAGTGCTGATCTTTTCTCTTGTGTCCCCTGGTCATTCGGGACATCGGCATCCTTTGATTTGGCGGATTTTGTCTTCCCCAATACGAGTAAACCATCCAGCAGGTTCAAGGAATGTTCCAGGTGTGGCTGCACCATCTCGATGACGGACCACCACAGTTGGTGTATTCAGTGCCTCGAGCCTGACCACGAGCCCTTGTGGTGAAAGTGAGAAAGTTGACTAATGAAACCTCAGTTTTGTAGGAAAGAAATGCCTGTGCAATTTTGTGAGAAAGAGCTTACATAACTATATCATGTGAAAATTATGAGAGGGAGTCCTGATACAAGGATGTAGATAAGGAAAAGCTTCTTCCCATAGCAACTGTGCTTTTTCTCATAGACAAAATATATTGAAGGTTATCTATCGATGAAGTTCTAAGTTCCTGAACCATGGGATGGGAGATGCCCCCTCCGTTGAGCATTCTCAAGCGTCTGGCCAGCGTCTTGATTATATTTAATGGATAGTTGATCCTATTCTATGTATGAGTCAACCTGATGGAAAATCACTGGTTGATGTTGCAACAAGATATAAAAAACAGGACCTAATGTCAGTCGGGGGGAAGAGAGAGAAAGCCTCAGCTATGAGGTGAATGCGCACACTGCCTAGGGACTGAGGGTCTCTCCTGCTTGGCTGAATTTGGGTTTTTTCCAGTCGAAGCGTTGACATGAGATGAAGCTTAGAACTCTGTTGGTGATGTATTTTCTTTTATCTTACCTTTATAAGTGAATTAATTGCTTTCAAGTTACCTTTTTTATATATTTTATAAATAAACTGATTATCTCTATTCTAAAGTGTGTTAGTTTTTATTTTATACCCTTTCTAGGCAAGACAGCCGGATACTGGAGGTAAGCCTTCATCTTCTTTGGATAAAGGGGCTTTTTCCTCGAAGCCTTCCGCTAGGAAGAGTCCTCGGTTTTCCGGGAGAGCCTGGCTCTGGTCATATAATCAGACTGCAGCTCTGCGGCCTTGTCCATCATGGGTATACCAAAGAGGTTTTCCCCTTGGCACGGGACATCAACCAACTTGCCCTGAACCCATTGTTCCAGGTCAGAAGACTGTAGCCATGCCAGGCAGTGGGAATCAATGCCCAGTGCAGCTACTCTAGCCATAGACTCAAAGCAGTCCTAGGTTACTCAAGTAACATATTTGGAGCACTCCTTGACTGTGGACACCAGGGTCTGGAACTGCTGAAGAGGCTCCTCGGACAGACAAGCAGAGAACCTGGCCAATTCCTTGGTCAGGTCCCTCAGGTACATGGCCATGTACAACTGATAAGCCTGGATAGGGGCCATGAGCATCGAGCCCTGGTAACACTTTTTACCAAAACCATCCATGGTGCGGGCCTCCCTGCCAGGAAGCACCGAGGAGTGCGTCTTTTGTCTCTTGATCCTACGCAAGGCTGACTTCACCACCATGGAATTGTGTGATAGTTGGGTCTTTTGGAACCCAGGGCACTTACGGACTCGATAAATGGAATCAAGCCATTTGCTCACAATGGGCACCATAACAGGTGACTCCCACATCCTGAACAACAAGCGTTCCAAGATAGGGGGGGGGGACAGGCATTGTGAGAGCCTCCTTAAGAGGGGCATCGTACTGCAGGATCTCAAGATCCTCCACCTGAGGCTCCTCTTCAGACTCTGTGGTGATGGCCAAAGCCTTGCCATATCCTGGATGAAGTCCAGAAAGGAAAGGTCTTCAGGTGGGGAACCTCGGCGCTCCTGAGGCGGAGACGGATCCAAGGGGATGTCCCGGTGTCGCTGGTGTCTGGGGACTTGTCATCAGTTTTCCGTTCCAAGTCTGAATTGGTGGAGACCTTGAGAACCCGACAGGCCTCATGTGCATGCCCAGCATGGGGCGTGTGATAAGGAAGCTTATCATAGCTCAGGAAGGAGCTATAGAAAAGGTGAAGTGACTCTGAACAAGCAACCTGTCAGTTCTGGTAGAAATAAGAAAACAGAATTTTCCCATAAAAGACTACCAGTCCCAGAATGCACCAGGTTTCCAACAGCCATTAGAGGAGCTGAAGTGGGGAAACGTGTGTTCAATCAGGAGGGCTATGAGGTAATCCCCAAGCACTCATCTCAAAGGGCAGGGCCTGATTCAGCACAGTTGCGCTGTGCTAGGGAGGAGCATTCATCTAAGCAGAATAAAGGTAGAGTTTATTCTACAGAGAATCATCATCATCTTCATGATCAACTTGGATATCCTCAGAATTATCCTCAGTTTCATCTGGAGGATCATCAGAAGCAGAAGCCAAACCGGACGGACAGAGAGGGCAAGAAACCCTTTGGAAGAAAGAAGAGAAAAGCCTTTGGGAGGTCTAGAGGAGTCCGGAGCAGTACGTATACTGGGAGGCATTCCAAGGGCCAGCATACACCATTGGACTGGGGAAAGCCAGAGGAATGGTGCTGCAGAGCTAGGAATCTCCAGACGGTACCTGTGAGGGAGACGGCTGCACGTGGAAGGGACCCTAAGACCCGTGCCAGAAGGTATGTGAAGAGAGATCCAGTGTCCAGGGATCTGGGTTGGAAGGCTGGACATAAGAACTGGACTACATACTGGCCAGGCTATATAGAGAGGAACTCTAACAGCAATGGAAGCTCAGGTATGAACACTGATCTATGCCCTAGCTATACCCTTGAAAGACAGCAGGGAAGCAAGTATTGTCCTGAAAGTGCTACATTGAGAAATTCCTCTGTGCCAATCCATGATATTGAACCCATGATTATTGAAGAAGGGGAAGGAGAGGTCTTAGATACAGGCAGTGATTATATGGATTGCTCTCTGTCTAAACTCCTTTGGTAATTTTCTGTTATAAAGTACAGCAACCATCACAAAGAAATACAAACTTGTTCTTTAATCTACTCAGGAAAGCTCCTGAAGCAGGATTTGACCCACGCAGTAGAAAGCAAGCCAGCTAAGGGGTTTCAGCTGGGTAACTGCTAGCAATTGAGCCTTACCTAATTGTTTGTGAGCTCTGAGAGAATCACTTCTGAATCTATGTGGGAAGATATAAGAAGTTAACCTGAAAAGAACAGTTTTTCCCTTCTTTGTGGATTTTGTTTGTTGTTGATACACTGCTAAGAAAATATTAGCTAAAGCCTACAGAAAAGACCAGTTTGTTACCAACCAGGTCTTTATTCTTTTCATTTGATTGCCTGACAAGTTCTGCTGTTTTCCTGATTTTGTTTTTCTAAGTTAAACACTGAAAGCAAGTATCCTGTTTTATGTGCTACCAAGTATATCTGTGTTGGGAGAAATAACCCCATAAATAAATATCTTATTGGCTTTACACTTAAGCACAACTAATTATTGTGAGCAGCTGTGTCTGGTGTGAATGGACTGCATTTCCCACAATCCCTTGCAAATCATATTGATATATGCACTTGCCAAGACTGTGAACATTCTCACCCAGGCAGCCGTCTGACAGGCGTTAACGGGATCACAGGGCCCCGGCGCTCCAAACTGGAGGCACTCATGGACGATACCCGAGGCTTCGAGAGGGACTGAGACCGATGCCGGGAATTGGCCCGAAGGTGATGCTGCTCGGGCACCAGCTGGATCTCCTCAGGCAATGCCCTTGCGGTGGAAGAATCAGTCACCAGGCCCGATGACCCAGAGGAACCGGGCACTGGGCCCTGCTGCTAGGCCAGGAAGGCAGCGAGGCTGAGTTCTAAGGCCTCCTCCTGACCCTCCAGGCTAGAAGGCTCCACAGTCACTAGCGTTGGTACAGAGGGAATAAGTCCCAATGCTGACTCAGTTGAGGAGGGTTCCTCGATGACAATGGCCTTGGAGGACCGGTTTCGTTCCCCCCGATGCCGATGGAGTCTCCTCCCATCGGAGCAGCTTTGAGGGATGCTCCCGGCCATCACCTTCAGCATCACACCAAGGGCTCCGATACTGATGACCAAGGGTATAACCCCCAGTTCTGGCGTCGGCTTTCGATGCCACCACAGGCGAAGTCCGATCCTTCCAGAGATGACGCTCTGAGGATGACCCCTGATCAGATGTCCCACAACATCGGGGCTCCAAGTGGGTGCAGCTGCCAGGAGAGTCTGAGGCCTCGGTGGCAGCACCCGAGGGCATCAATTCTGCGCTCAAAGCCGGAGCCAAAGAAGAGCTCTTGTGACTAAACAGTATCTCCCACTGCTTTTCACAGTTTCAACTGCCCTTGCTCATCATCTGAAGACAGAGCGAACTGGCAGAGGTATCATGGTTGGATCTGAGGCACTGCAGGCAGCAGTCATGTGGATCCATCCGGGACATGGTGTGCCTGCAGCAGTCACATTGCTTAAGTCCACTAACGGATGACATAGCGGGGAAAACAGTATCTGCGGGATCAAACTCCAAGGTCCTGGTTAGGGAGGGCATGAGAAAATCCCACGCAACCAAGAAAAGCGCGATGCTGAGGTGGCAAAGGCTCCAGGAACCGAGAAAATGACAGTACGCAACTGGATGAAAAACAAAAAAAAACCTGAGACAAACTAGACCAACTTTTTCCGGGATGCAGATGAAGACATCCGATGGGCTCTATGGAAAAAAGAAAACCAAGGTAAGATGGCATCCTTGGGCGGGAAGGTGACCACGTATGTGTGATGTAACTCCTGAAGGCTTTTTTTGAAAGCTGGGAAGTGATTACCGCACGAGCTCTGTCGGTGCCGATGTCACCCATATGTGAGGATCGATTTCCCTCTTGTTCCTGGAGACTATCAGGGCATTCCAGGGGTGGCATAACCAGGCAGCAGTGATATTGAACCTCTGCCCAGTTATGGCAGCAAAGGCTGGCCTAACTTTCTCCGTGGAAGCTAATCAGATAGAAGCTGAATATCGTCGCTGCACGGTTAGCTTTCTGGCAATCCAGGCAACCTGGATATTCAATGCTGGGGCCCAGATATGACCCTGGGTTGGATATCTGGGTTTAAGTTTCAGTGGTGACAGCTAGCCACTGAAACCGCCTTAGTCGCCACCACTGAATATTCCCACCATAAAATTTTGTAGGCATAACATGTGATATTGAAGTGCTTATTATAAACTCAAGCCAAAGCATATAGAATTCCATAATTCTAAATTATAGGCTACAAATATCATGAAATTTCCTTCAGAAATATGAAACTGTTTAGATTATGTTTTAATGTACTTTGGTTTAATTTCTTTGTATTGTTTGCTTTACGTATACCACTTTGGATGGCTCTTTTTGGCAAGGCTGGGAACAGATTTTGTAAGAACAAATAAATAATGATTGTTCCCTTACATCTAACTTTAACTATGATTCTGCAGCTGACACTTTGAATTCCTCATTCCCTTTAGATGAAATTTTATTTAAAATTTCAATAAACAATGAAGTCCTTATTTATCAACAGGCATGACTACATAACTAAAGTTAGACTTCTCATGCCTGCTGCTGGGCCACTGAGAGGCTAATCCTTCAACAGTTTCTCATCCTATCCCTTCCTCTATCCTAGATCTCTGACTGAACCGCCTTCAGCTGCTCTTTCTGGGAAAGAAGGGTGTTCAAATGGAGCAGACTAGTGATTAGAGTTGCTAGCTGAAAGTAAGGGTAGCCAGGGCTACGTCTCCCACTGCCCACTCCTTGTGACCTTGGGCAGGTCATTTAGCTCTTCTTTCCTCACATACAACTTCAAATGTACCTGAATGTAATTCACATTCAGCTTGTATTTGGAAAGGCAAACAAATCCAAAATCCAAATCAAAAACAAGAGACGTCAAAGGAAAAAAAAAAGAATATTAAAAAAAAAATCTAACTCTGTCCCCACCTTCCCAAAAGAAAAAGCGCACAAGAGTAAAATAAAAGGCTAAAAAGCAAGAGGTAAAACACAAAGGGAAACAATCATTTTCCTCCAACTCCTAAAAGATTTGGTGGACACCCCAGTTTTCTAAATATTTTTCCATCCCTGTCCATAAATTTATTGTTATACAATCTGCTGCATATTCTGATCAGGAATTTACAACCCCCTCTAATGGTGATGCAGATTTTTTTTAATGGAAACTCTTGAAGAACAAGTTTCTGAATGGAATAAAGAAAGATTAATACAAAGTAATAGTGACCAATCATTAGCTGGAACTGCAACTTCTCAGGACTCATCCCAGCAAACTTTACAAAGCTTTGTGATTTAATACTGTTTTCTAGTCACGAGTATTTCCTTCATATGGCTAATGTAATGTGATACCAAAAGCCTTGATATAAGCTTTACGGGCTATACAAAATGCGGCAGCTTGTATTACTCAACAAAAGTTGAGGTTTGATCATATATCCCTTTGTTTACAGGAATTACATTGGCTATGATTAATGGAGCTCCTTTCCATTATACTGTATATTTTATTATGAAAACTGCTTTGTTGTCATGAAAGGTGGTATATTTCTAATAAAGATAAAAATGTAAAATGTTATTCATGGCTTTTGGAAGTTCACCACTGCTTATTCAGTCTGGTGCCTTTACTTAAGACATATTCATCCATATGAAGAATCAGGCAATCTCTACAGAGCACTCTATGGGGCTTGTTTACAAAGCTGCGGTAGCGGTTTCCAATCATTATCGGAGCCGCGGCCCCATTGATTTCAAACAAGCCCCTACGTTTTCAATCAGTATTATGGGGAGCATGGCAATTGTTAATAGACGATCTTTTCTGTTAGTACCCCCAGTCAGTGGAATGCCCTTCTGGTAGATATTAGAATGATCATGGATATAAGAACATAAGCTATGCCATACTGGGTCAGACCAAGTCCATCAAGCCCAGTATCCTGTTTCCAGCAATGGCCAATCTAGGTCACAAGTACCTAGCAGTTTATCCAAAAGACACAGGTTCCACAATGCTTGTATTGGGGCAAACAGTGGAGTTCCCAGGTCCCTTTAATAATGGTTTATGGACCTTTCCTCCAGAACTCGTCCAAACCTTTTTTTAAACCCGGCTACACCAACAGCTTTTACTACATCCTCTAGTAATGAATTCCAGAGTTTGATTACACGTTGAGTAAAAAAACATTTTCTCTTTTTAGTCTTAAATAGGTTATCCTGTAGCTTCATTGCATGCCCCCTACTCTTTCTATATTTTGATGACAAACAATCAATCTACGTTTACCCGTTCTACCCCATTCATTAATTTATAGACCTCTATCATATCTCCCCTCAGCCGTCTCTTTTCCAGGTTGAAGAGTCCTAACCTTTTTAGCCTCTCTTCATAGGTGTATCCTTCCAACCCCTTAACCATTTTGGGAGCTCTTCTCTGTACCTTTTCTAATAACGCTATATCTTTTTTAAGATACACACACAATATTCAAGGTGCAGTCACAGCATGGAATGATACAGAGGCATTATAATATTCTTTGTTTTATTCTCCATTCCTTTCCTTATAATTCCTAGCATTCTATTTGCGTTCTTGGCTGCCGCTGCACACTGAGCGGAGGGTTTCAACATGTTATCTAGAATGACGCCTAAATCTTTTTCCTGGGTGGTGGTGCCTAATGTGGAACCTTGCATCCTGTAACCATAATTTGTTGTTCTTTCCTAGGTGCATAACTTTGCACTTGTCCACACTGATATGATGGAGTTTTGGTGGAAATAGAAAGCACATTTGTCCAGGCTTTTAATTTACAATAATTTTGCTATATGTATTATCTTATTTGTTAATGAATTGTATATGTTTATTGTAACATGTCAAAAATCATGTGTTTTTGCAGAATAGAAATATTTTAAATAAATGACTATAAATGCCCCATATGAGTTTTGGTAGATGTGTCTTCTGTAAAGTTAATAAAACTGCTCAAATTACAAAGCTTGAGGAACCAGCCTAGTACACCACAAGGAAGCTTATGCACTAAAATGCTAAATGTTTTTACAAAAAGGGGCAACATAAAGAAAAAAATGCATAAAATGCTCCAAGAATCTCAAAAAGTAAACAATTTCGTCATTTTGCATTTTTTTGTGCACTGTCCTTTTGTGAAAAATTTTCCAAAGTTCTTCCCTTCTCGGTAGTCCACTACTAGCAAAAGCTTATTTAAATTCGGAAGTTACTGTATGAGTTACTGTGATGCAAAAACATGCAAGGCAGTTTTCAAACTGTCATACCTAAACTTCTTCCCACAGTAATTTTTGCAAAGAAAGTTAGCTATGCTTACAGAGGTATAGTTATCTTTCTTCCAGTCATCATAGGAGCAAATCTTTGCATGAAAAAGGTTTGCTATCCATTTCATCTGCATGGGTAACAGTCTTTTTTGCAAAGTGACAACTAACTCACAGGTTAGTACAACTGGCCCCTTGGTCAAAAAACATTAAATTTCCTACAAAATTATAATTATTGTAAATCACAGTTAAATGAACTTACTCATCCTCTTCAGTTTGAATTTGCCTTTTATTGGATAGAACTACTTCTACATGGACATCTGTAAAGAAAGGATAAAAACCATGAAAATAATCTGCCATAATTATATGATTGTACTACAAGGTGGTGACATTTTACTTACCGGATAACGTCCTTTCCTTACGTCCTGCCTTGCCATTCCATACAAGTGGGCTGTGTTCCCCTAACAGCAGAGGTGGAGACAGAGAAAAAACAAAAGACTTCTGATGACCTCATCCTGGACTATATCTAGAGGGCATACAGCCTCAGTATTCATACCTAAGTCCTGGATAAGAATCCCTGGCCGCACAAGCCCCAATGAGGGTAACAAGGACTAACAATCCAAAGAACTGACTATATACAGAACACACTGTGGGCCAAAGGTCGACCAGGAAAACGGTATCCCACAGGGCTAAACAGCAGATCATATCAGCTCAGAGCAGTCATATAAGAACATAGCAGATCAGACCAGATCATAACAGATCTCAGGGTCGGGTACTGGACTAACCTAGCAGGACTCAAGGAAAGGACATTATCTGATAAGTAAAATGCCACCTTCCATTAACGCCCTACTAGGCCAGCCCAGACAAGTGGAACATACCAAAGTTATACCTCCACTGTTAAAACACAAGAGGATTGTGAAAAATTAGGAGATTGGCGTCCAAGTGGCAGATGAAATTTAATGTGGACAAGTGTAAAGTTAAGCACTTAGGGAAGAACAATCCAAACTATGGTTATATGATGCAAGGTTCCACCTTAGGAATCATCAGGCAAGGATCTGGGCATCATTGTGGCTTATACGATGAAACCCTCTGGACAATGTGCAGCCGCAGAAAGAAAGAAAAGAGAATGCTAGGACTCATAAGGAAAAGAATAGAAAATAAAACAAGATTATTACAATGTCTCTGTATTGCTCCATGGTGTGACCGCACCTTGAATATTGTGTGCAATTCTGGTCACCATAGCTTAAAAAGGATACAGCAGAATTAGAAAAGTTACAGAAAAGAGTGACCAAAGGTTAAAGGAGATGGAAGAATATCCCTACAAGGAAAGGCTTAAAAGGTAAGGGCTCTTCAACTTGGAAAAGAGACGGCTGAGGAGAGATATAATAGATGTTTATGAAATAATGAATGGAGTGGAACGGGTAAACATAGACTGGTTGTTTACTCCTTCAAAAAGTAGAAAGACTAGGGGACATGCAATGAAGCTATAATGTAGCACATTTAAGACTAATAGAAGAAAACATTTTTTTATTCAATGCATAATCCAACTCTGGAATTCATTACCAGAGAACATAATAAAAGCTGTTAGTGTAGCTGAATTTAAATGAGCTTTGGATGAATTCCTAGAGGAAAAGTCAATAAACCATTATTAAATTGGATTGGGGAAATCTACTAGCTTACCCCTGGGATAAGCCATATGGAATCTTTCTACCTTTTGGGAACCTGTCAGGTACAGTAAGTACTTTGACCAGGATTGGCCACTGTTGAAAACAGGATACTGGGATGGATGGACCTTTGGTCTGATCCAGTATGGAATTTCTTTGTTCTTAAAGACTGTGTCCACCTGAGTGTGGACATCCAAGTACTAATGGTTTATGGTTTATTAAAAGATTTGATAAACCACCTTTCATTACATCAAAGTGGTATATAATAAAAACAATCAAAAATGAAAAAAAATAGAAGGGAACACCATAGTATAGACAGGACAGGATAGTGAGGCAAAAACAGAGGGTTCAGGCAAGGAAGGAGCAGAATCCCAGAGGCTTAAAAATAGAACTATATAAACATCAATTAGAATCTTGAGGAGTGGTAGGGGGCAGATCAAATGCAAGCTGGAATAAATGTTTTAAGGGCTGACTTAAACCTGCGGAAAGAAGATTCAAGATGGAGTTCTATAGGGAGGGACCAAGGCAGAAAATTGCTGCGTGCCAGGTACTTTGAGACAAGCTCGTGTAGGGAAAGGCAGATGGAGGCTATTCACATGAATGGATCTAAGAAACCTAGATGGCGCATATGGAATCAGATGAGGACAAATAATCAGGGGAGACGGAATGCAAGGTTTTATGAATGATGGTAAGTAATTTATACTGTGTACGTGTGACAATGTAAGCCAATGGGATCTGATAAGGAGCAGGGTGACATGATTGTTTCTGATGGCATGGTGCAGAAGGCAGATGGAGGTATTTTGTACAGACTGAAGGCGCTTTATTTGGTAATGGGGAAGACCGGAGTAAATTACATAACAGTAATCGAGCCTTGAAATTACTAGAGTAAGAAGACGAGTAACGATGGAAAAGGAAAGAAGAAAGGATTGAATTGAAAGCATTTGGCGTAGAGAATATAAAGACTGCTTCACAACAGCACTGATGTGAGTATGAAAGTTAAGGGCAGTATCAAGAGTGACACCAAGATATTTGAGAGAGGAAACCATAGGAATAGAAATACCATTAAGAGATGGTGGGTCCAATTTTCGAAAGGCAATTACGCAGTTTACAGTTGATTCAAGTCATGTTAGTACTGATGGTTGATCACAGTTGCGTTTAATTTTACTGCAGTTAAGTGGCTCTGCTCTTCAAACCGATTTGAATTGTTTATAAGGGTGCCAATAATGTCCTAAATAAAAAAAAAAGAGTAGAAAGGTCCACACTTCAAAAATATCCCTATAAATTAAGTAAGACCCTATTAATTACACCCTATAATTTGACTTTAAACTCACAGAAATAAATAGTCATTTACATTTTTTTTGTGTTGGATTGTTTGTCTTGAAAGGTGCAACCTCTCTCGTGACAAACCCTCCTGTTTTCTCATTTTTAAACACTCTCTATGCCAATAACTTTAGAAATATTTTGAGGGACAATGCATACCACGAAACCCCCAGTTTCACTTATCTTTTTATAATGAACTTCAAACTTCAATATAAAAAGATATATGAAACTGGGGGTTTTGCGGTGTGTGTTGTCCCTCAGATCATTTCTAAAGTTATTGGCATAGAGAGCCTTTAAAAAAGAGAAAACGGGAGGGTTTGTCATGAGAGAGGTTGCACATTTCAAGACAAACAATCCAACACAAAAAAATTTAAATGACTATTTCTGTGAGTTTAAAGTCAAATTATAGGGTGTAATTAATAGGGTCTTACTTAATTTATAGGGATATTTTTGAAGTGTGGACCTTTCTACTCTTTTTTTATTTAGGACATTATTGGCACCCTTATAAACAATTCAAATCGGTTTGAAGAGCAGAGCCACTTTCCAACTGCAGTAAAATTAAACGCTACTGTGATCAACTATCAGTACTCACATGACTTGAATCAACCAATGAATGATGGCTCTAATGTTTAAAATGGGCACATTCACTCTCTGTTACATTTTCACAATGGTGATGACAAGAGAGCTGCTGAGACCATCAGAAAAGCCATTATCACTAAACATCAAACTTCAAAGGGGTACAGAGCCATCTCCAAAACCTTGGGATTCCTCTGTCTACGCTTCACAAGGTTATTAAGAAGTTTTCTGCTCATGGAACTGTCAAGAACCTCACTAGCACATGGTGGGAAGAGGAAAATTAATCCAAGAAGTCTTTGAACGTTAGTGTGAACTATAAGAAAAACATCATATGCAACATCCAAAGAGTTTAAGGCTGGCCTGAAGCAATCTGGAGTGGTGGTTTCAACTCACACCATATGCCACACACTAAACAAAGGAGGAATTCATGGGCAAAGGCCAAGGAGGACCCCACTGCTCAAAGAACCATAAAAGGGCACACCTGATCTCTGCCCAAAACCCGAGAAACCACAATCCTTCTAGAAATGTTCTGTGGGCAGATGAAACCAAACTTGAGCTCTTTGGCAAAGCAGATCAGCGATACATTTACAGGCAATGAAATGAAGCTTATAAGGAAAAAACACCCTTCCTACAGTTAAATATGGTGGTTTCATAATGTTGTGGGGCTGTTTGCTGCCTCAGGAACTGGAGGCCTGGAACGTACCAAAGGAATCATGAAGTCAGAGAACTACCAAGGTATTCTGGAGCGAAATGTGCTTCCTCGTGTCAGAAAGCTAGGTCTGGGTTGAAGGTCAGGGGTCCTCCAGCAGGACAATGACCCAAAACATCCATCAAAAAGTACAAAGAATGTGAGCATTCTTGCTTTAAAGGACAGTTCCCTAATTAGCTACACAGGTACAAAGAACAGTGCTTAGAACACACTTAAAAGAGCTTAACTGCCTTTTCTCTTAAAGGACAGCTGAGGAACAGGTAGGGACTTTGGTACATCTCTCTCTCTTACTTTAACGGGTACCAAAGCTCCACCAACTAAATTATGGCTGGGAAAAACTGTATTGCCAAAGCTGTTGCCCCCATTACAGCTTCTACCTCTGTCCAGACAGAGATCCTCATGCCAGTGGAAGGACCAGTTCAATGTGCAGGATGTTTGCATGGAGAAGCTCTCAGGAAACAAATGGAGGAGCTCAGAAAAGAGGTGGAGAAACTGAAGCATTCGAGACAGTAAGTAGTACATTGATGAGATGCTTCTTGAAATATCCAAGTTCTCTGAAAGAGGTGAAGATGGGAGGCTACAGAATGAAAAAAGTTGGACATGCATCACTAAAGCCTACAGAATCAACATTCCAACTCCTCTAGTCCTTGAATCGAAGAACCTGTATGCAGCCCTAGAAGTGGAGGATGTGAAAGAATCCCAGGAAAGGGAAGAACCAGAGCACCCCAAAGTTGCAGAATCAGTGACTACAAAGAAGCAAAGGGTAGTGGTGGTTGGTGACTCTCTTCTGAGGGGTACTGAGGTGTCCATCTGCTAACCAGACTTGATGTCCCGAGAAGTGTGCTGTCTACCAGGTGCCAAAATCTGAGATGCTACGGTGAGTTTGCCGAGACTCATCAAGCCTACTGACTATTATCCGATGTTGCTCATCCATGTCCGCACAAATGATACTGCTAGATATCAATCTGAGTGTATCAAAAGGGATTTCATTGCTCTGGGACAGAAAGTGAAGCAGATAGGTGCGCAGGTGGTGTTCTCTTCAATCCTCCCTGTTGAGGGTAAAGGCCGACTCAGAGAAGTTCACATCCTGGAGATGAATGCATGGCTGTGTGGATGGTGCCATCAAGAGCATTTTGGTTTCCTGAACCATGGGATGATCTTCTAAAGAATGCAGAGTAAGGATGGCGCCCATCTGTCCAAGAAAGGTCGAAGTGTCTTCAGTAGCAGACTGGCTAACCTACTGAAGAGGGTTTTAAACTAGATTCATTGAGGATGGGTGAAGAAAGTCCCCAGGTAAATGAAACATTAAATAGATCTGTAGAAATGGGTAAAAGGAGCAACGTAGTATGGGAACTAAGATCGCAGATGTTGAGGCTTTAATGGAAAAGACTAACTTGGATTTAGTGGCGGTAACGGAGACATGGTTCACGGACAACCGTGACTGGAATATGATTATACCAGGCTATACTTTATTCAGAAAGGACAAAGGTAGGAAGAAGGGGAGGAGGAGTGGCACTCTATGTAAAAACAAAAATAGTAAAGCTATAGAATTTCAGGGCTTAAAAGGGAGAGAGGACGTACAGCGCGTTAAACTAGAAAGAGGGAAAGGGGAATCCATTTATATTAGAGTGATATGTAGATTCCTCTCACAGAGAGGAGAAGTGGATGGAGATTTAATAGAAGACATACACAGCAATGCCATGAAAGGAGAAATATTATTGCTAGGTGATTTCAGTATGCCAGATGTTGAATGGCACATCCCTGTTGCAGTGTCATCTAGAAGTAAGATCTTGGAGTCTCTACAGGGAAAACGATTCAGGCAACTGGTAGCAGAACCCACACGTAAAGAGGCCATACTGGACTTTGTGCTTAATATAAGAACATAAGAATCAAGGTCCATCAAGCTCAGTATCCTGTTTCCAACAGTGGCCAATCTAGGTCACAAGTACTTAACAGTTTCCCCAAAAGACACAGGTTCCACAATGCTTGTACTGGATCAAGCATAGATATCCTGGGTCCCTTCTTAATAATGGTTTATGGACCTTTCCTCCAGGAAATTGTCCAAACATTTTTTAAACCCAGCTACACTAACAGCCTTTACTACATCCTCCGGTAACAAATTCCAGAGTTTGATTACACGTTGAGTAAAAAAATATTTTCTTTTATTAGTCTTAAATAGTTTACCCTGTAGACGAGACCTTATGAACGCGAGAGATTGAGAGGGGGCGAGATGAGATTTTGGGAGGTTTATGACCAGTCCCAAGTACTGAAGAATTCTCATTGCTCCAGAAAGAGCAAAGTTGGCCTCTGGAGCCATCGATGCTCGAATGAGCCAATCGTCTAAGTAAGGGAACACGAATATTCCCAGAGTCCTCATAAATACTGCTACCACTGCCTTGCATTTTGTGAAGACTCTTGGAGCAGAGGCCAGTCCGAAAGGAAGAACTCTGTACTGGAAGTATCTTCCTTGGACCAGGAATCGAAGGAACTTCCTGTGATCTGAGCGGATGAGAATATGCGTGTATGCATCTCTTAGATCTAGAGAACATAGCCAGTCCTGACTTTTAAGGTATGGTAGGGAGTGTCCCGAGGGAGATCATTTTGAACTTTTCTCGGAACAAATATTTGTTTAATTCTCTGAGGTATAGTATAGGCCTGTGTCTCCCTGTCTTCTTTGGAATAAGAAAATAGGGGAAGTAAAATCCCATCCCCTGTTGGGATATGGGTACTTCTTCGATTGCTCCTTAAGCGAGAAGTAATGCAACTTCCTGCCACAAGAGGTTGGTGGCAGGGGCCTGAGAATTGAACTGTTTTATTATTGTAGGTGGGGGCAAGTTGAGAAAATGAAGCTTGTACCCCAGTCATACAATGCGCAGAGTCCAGTTTTCTGATGTTATTTGTTGCCATCTTTTGGCAAAATAGCATAGTCTTCCTGGAATGGTTAAGGGTTCTGGACCTTTCAGGGGCAGAATGATTAAGTTCTCTAGGTAGAAATCAAAGACCCTGAGGGGACTGGGTCTGTTGGGCCGGTTGAACTCTTTGAGCTTATGGCTTTCTTTGCTGTCTGTTCTGTTGTTGCCCCTTCTGGGGAACATGAAGCAGACAGTGGCTTTGATGGGTGTAAGATGGGTAAAGGTTCTTTTTCTTACTGAAAAAGGTTTTTTTGAATGTTTTCTTCTTTGCTGGGTTGGCTATAGACTTTGATAGTCTGTTCAAGATAGTATTTTCAGATTCAAGCTGATTAGCTTTGTCCTGCCAGTCCTTGCCAAAGAGATTTTCTCCTGTACAAGGAATGTTTCCCAGCTTTTCTTGCACCCACTGTTCTAAGTCTGATGCTTGAAGCCAAGCAATACGACGTGCTCCTATGGATATAGCAGAGGTTCTGCTAATACATTCAAAGCAATCAAAGGTAGCACGGTTCATGAATTTAGAGATATTCTGGGCGTGCTTGACCAGAATAAGGTAGTCTGCTCTTTTTTCATCAGAGACACAAGGCCTAATGAGCTCTAAGTCTTTTCTGACTTCCTCCAGGAACATTCCCAAATAAAGAATATAGGAACTGATCCTGGCTGATAGCATGGAGGATAGAAAGCATCGACGCCCATAGGCATCGAGTGTCCTGGATTCCCGGCCTGGAGGATTAGAAGAATGTGTTTTAGCACTCTTGATTCTTCGCATGGCCGATTCCACTACCTTTGAATGGTGTGGTAACTGAGTGTTTTGAAAACCAGGACAACTTGGCACTTGGTACATAGTGTCAAGGCGTCGGGAATGTGAAGATACCGTTAAAGGAGTTTCCCACATTCTCAACATCAGATCATGTAAGATCTTGTAAATGGGAAGCATAGCTGCCTCCTTGGGAGCCACAGGGTATTGTAGAATTCTTAATTCTTCTGCCCTCGCTTCCTTTTCTGGAATCAGAGTGATTGCAAGGCCCTTTGCTAAATCACGTATGAAATCCTGGAAGGACATATCTTCTGGAGGAGGAGTTGAATCCTCTAGTAGGTTCGCTTTGGTACCGGTAGAATCGTCAGAGTCATCGTAATCAGAAAAATTAAGGGCACTCTGTACTGGGTGCCCCCGTAACGCTTGGTATCGGTACCACTCGAAGTCACTACCGAAATATCTCGGTTCCTGAGCCCCGATACCCAAGAAAGACTCAAGGCTCGGCATGGGGGGGAAGCAGTCCTGTTGAAGCAGATACTGTCGGTACCGGTACGATACCTGTTGAACCGTCTGTAGCGGTCTTAGCGGTACTGAAGCTGCTAAGAGAGACGCTAGACTGCGCTCAATAGCGAGAATTCTTTTATACATCGCTCCTGCCGATGCCTGGGTGTCGGTATCAGTGGAAGCGGCTACGACCCCAGAAAATGGCACCAGTAGTTCTGCAGAGGAGGAGACCCGTTAATGCTTTGGAGCCCAAAGACTCCTGCCGGGGCTGTTTTGCTGGTGAACTATCCTCGAGGGCCACGCCAGTAGCATCTCGATACTTGAAGGAGATTTACCCTTCGAGGATCGGCCAGTCTTAGAAGACTTAAGTTTAGTTACCTGAAATCCGGGATGGAACCAGGCTGCTGGCATTAACCTTTAAAAAGGAGATAGAGCAGCTTTTAAACTAGATAATAGGGGAAAGTCGACAGTCGCCCAAGAGCGCATAGTTCGGAAGAATGTATCCTTGAAGGACACTACCAAAAGCAGAGAGGTCCCAAAAAAAAGTAAAGTAGCCCAAATGCCCTCGAGTATGGAGCAGACAGAGCTTAAAGATCCCAAATTACCCATGCCTACCAACAGCCAGATTAATATGAATAAAATACAGTTTCTAAAATGCTTGTATGAAAATGCTACAAGTCTAAAAAATAAGATGGGAGAGTTATTTATTTATTTATTATTTATTTAAATTCTCTTATATACCGCACTATTCAGCATCAGCGCGGTTCACATAGAACAAAAATCTCAGTACAGTCAACTTGCATGAGTTTACAGATAACAAGGGAAGGAACTTGGATAACAAGGGAAACTATTTACAATCTATTTACAGATGTAATACTACTGAATAGGTACATATTAGAGTTAGAATATATAGCACTAAATGAAAGGTTAGATATGATTGGAATATCAGAGACATGGTGGAAGGAGGACAACCAGTGGGACACTGTGATACCTGGGTACAAACTATATCGTAATGATAGAGCTGATCAAATTGGTGGAGGGGTTGCGCTCTATGTTAGAGAGGGCATTAAGTCATAAAGGATTAAAGTTTTGCAGGAAACAAAATTTGCTGTAGAATCTCTATGGATTGAAATTCCATGTAAAAAGGGGAAGGCGATGGCAGTGGGGGTGTACTGTCGACTGCCTTGCCAGAATGAACAAATAGATGATGAAATGCTCAAAGAAATCAAGGAAGCTAACAAAAGTTACAGCGCAGTAATAATGGGTGATTTCAATTACCCTGGTATCGACTGGGTCAGTGTCACCGCAGGACATGCTAGAGAAATAAAGTTCCTAGATGAAATAAATGACTGCTTCTTGGAGCAGCTGGTTCATGAACCGACCAGAGGGAAAGCCATATTAGACCTAGTCCTTAGTGGAACACCAGATCTAGTGCAAGAGATAAGGGTGTTGGGGCCACTTGGCAATAGTGATCATAGCATGATCGCATTTGATTTAATTAGTGGAGGAGGGATAGTAAGGAAATCCACAGTAATACCTGTTAACTTTCGAAAGGGAGACTATGATAAAATGAGGAAAATTAGTAAAGAAAAAACTAAAAGGAGCAGTTGCAAAAGTTAAAAAGTTACATCAAGCTTGGGTGTTGTTGAAAAATACTATCTTGGAAGCCCAGACCAGCTGTATTCCACACTTTAAGAAAAGTGGAAGGAAGTCCAAAAAACTGCCAGCATGGTTTAAAGGTGAGGTCAGAGAGGCTGTTGTTGCCAAAAAAGCATCTTTCAGGAAATGGAAAAAAAGAGCCAAACGACGAAACCTGGAAACAGCACAAGCACTGTCAAGTCAAATGCAAGGCATTGATAAGGCAGGCAAAAGGAGAATTTGAGAAGAAGCTTGCTGCGGAAGCAAAAACGCGAAATAAAGACTTTTTCAAGTACATTCGTAGCAAAAAACCTCCGAGAGAGTCAGTTGATCCATTAGATGATAGAGGGGTTAAAGGGGCACAAAGAGGCGACAAGGTGATAGCGGAGAGACTGAATGAATTCTTTGCTTCGGTCTTTACTGAGGAAGATGTAGGAATGTTACCCATGACTGAAATGGTATTTAAAGGTGCGGAAGAATTGAACGAAATATCGATACATTGGGAAGATGTATTATAACTATTAGATAAACTGAAGAGTAGCAAATCACCTGGGCCGGATGGTATACATCCAAGAGTGTTGAAAGAACTGAAATATGAGATTGCAGACCTGCTATTAGTAATCCGTGAATTTTCATTAAACTCATATGTAATACCTGAAGACTGGAGGATCGCCAATGTAACGCCAATTTTTAAAAAGGGTTCCAGGGGTGATCCGGGAAACTACCGACCGGCGAGCCTGACATCAGTACCGGGAAAAATGGCAGAAACCATCATAAAGAACAAAATTACTGAGCATGTAGATAGTCATGGCCTAATGGGAGACAGCCAACATGGCTTTAGACAAGGAAGATCTTGTCTTACTAATCTGTTTTGTTTTTTTGAAGGTGTGAATAACAGGTGGACAAGGGCGAGTCGGTTGATATAGTGTATCTGGACTTTCAGAAAGCCTTTGACAAGATCCCTCTTCAGGGACTTTTGGCAAAACTAAAGAGTCATGGGATAGGAGGCAGTGTACTATTGTGGATCAGGAACTGGTTAAAAGATAGAAAGCAGAGGGTAGGGCTAAATGGCCAATTTTCCCAATGGAGAAAGGTGAATAGTGGTGTACTCCAGGGATCTGTGCTGGGTCCGCTGCTTTTTGACATATTCATAAATGACCTGGAAAAGGGAATAACGAGTGAGGTTATCAAATTTGCAGTTGACACAAAACTATTTAAAGTTGTTAAAACCCAAGAGGATTGTGGAAAATTGCAAGAGGATCTTGATAAACTGGAAGACTGGGCATCAAAATGGCAGATGAAATTTAATGTGGACAAGTGCAAAGTTATGCACCTAGGGAAGAAGAACCCAAACTATGGTTACACAATGCAAGGTTCCACATTAGGAACCACCACCCTGGAAAAAGATTTAGGCGTCATTGTGGATACCATGTTAAAACCCTCGGCCCAGTGTGCAGTGGCGGCCAAGAGAGCAAATAGAATGCTAGGTATCATAAGGAAAGGAATGGAAAATAAAACAAAAGATATTATAATGCCTCTATATCGTTCTATGGTGAGACCGCACCTTGAATATCGTGTGCAATTCTGGTCACCGTATCTTAAAAAGGATAGAGCGTGATGGTCACGTGATGTGGTGAGCTTGGGTGAACGCTGATCACTTGAGCTCCAGACGCCCCCCCCCCATCCCTCCGTGCCGGCGAAATTGAGCCATTTTTAACTGCTGCAAAGCACCGAAAAGACTCCCCAAGTGTTGGGAGAAGGGAGAGAAGAGACCAAAAGAGGGGAGAATGGCAGCGGCGGCGAAATTGGGCAGACGGGAGAAAGACTGGGCCGCGGGGCAACAGAAAATGGCGGACTCACCCCCAGCGCACACTTCATCAGCCTCCCCGTCATTCATCGAGGAGATATCAGCAGCTGTGGCAGGTGCGTTGTCAGCACAGTTCGAAGCGCTACACAATAAAATGGACGTGTTGCAGAATTCAATGGGCTCCTTATGCACTCACATGCAGGAGGCGGAGACCCGCATCGGGCATACTGAAGAGGTGGTGGAAAATCTGGCCCGGGAGCTGGGGCATGTGCAGGCTGCGTTAAAGGCACATGAAGCAAAGTTGGATGACACTGAAAACCGCTCGAGACGAAATAACCTGCGGTTTTTGGGCATATCGGACTCAGTTCTGGATAGAGACTTGAAACTATTTGTGGAAACCCTGTCTGAATCTTTGCTGGAGGGAGAGGGAGAAAGTGGTACGATCATGATCGAGAGGGTTCATAGAGTGGGACCGAAGAATGCGAAAGACCGCAGGCCCAGGGTGGTCCTGGTTAAATTTCTGCAGTTCCCACAAAAGGAAATCATATTGAGAGCAGCGCGAAAACAAGGTACCATAGAGAAAGACAATATGAAAATAAGAATAGCGCAGGACTATTCGGTGGCCCTGAGTCAGCGCCTGAGAGCATATGCGCCCATCTGCCAAACATTAATAGAGGCCAACATCTGATTTACAGTGCAATACCCGGCCAGATTACATGTTACCCAGAATGGTGTGCACCGGGTATTTGAATCGGTGGGGGAGGCGGCTAAATATGAGGAGAGCCTGAGGACCGAGGACACTACTCTCACCGAGGAGCAGACCGGGGCTTCATGAGAGACTTTACTGAGGAGTATGCACTGGTGCAGACGTGAGCACCTAATACATTTAAGGAGGCGATACTCTGCAGTGTTGTGCCTGGGATATGACTGAGTGTCCGGGGCCAGGACTGGTGCTATGACCTCGCCAGGAGATATTATGTCAATGGAGAGCTGGCGGAGAGGGATTTATCCCTTGGGGGCGGGGAGGTCAGATGACTGAAGGGGGTGATAAATGTGCCTTGATATCCACAATGCCTTATATTAGCTTGTTCTCTATTTATGTTTTGGGTTTGTTTGTATTGTTGTATGTATTCTTTTTTTGGGATGTGGGGGGAGTGCAGGTCAGAGGGACTAGTCAGGATCTGGCCACGATATTTGGCTGGTGAGAGGGAGGGGGAGTTTGGGTAGGACTGCACTGAACATAAGAACATAAGATATGCCATTCTGGGTCAGACCAAGGTCCATCAAGCCCAGTATTCTGTTTCCAACAGTGGCCAATCTAGGTCACATGTACCTAGCAGTTTCCCCAAGAGACACAAGTTCCACAATGCTTGTACTGGGTCAAGCATTGATATCTTCGGTCACTTCTTAATAATGGTTTATGGACCTTTCCTCCAGGAACTTGTCCAAACCTTTTTTAAACCCAGCTACACTAACAGCCTTTACTACATCCTCCGGTAACAAATTCCAGAGTTTGATTACACGTTGAGTGAAAAAATATTTTCTTTTATTAGTCTTAAATAGTTTACCCTGTAGCTTTATTGCATGTCCCCTAGTCTTTCTATATTCTAATAACGTAAACAATCGATCTACGTTTACCCGTTCCACTCCGTTCATTAATTTATAGACTTCTATCATATCTCCCCTCAGCCGTCTCTTTTCCAGGTTAAAGAGCCCTAACCTTTTTAGCCTCTCTTCATAGGAGTATCCTTCCATCCCCTTTACCATTTTGGTGGCTCTTCTCTGTACCTTTTCTAAAATCGCTATATCCTTTTTAAGATACGGCGACCAGAATTGCACACAATATTCAAGGTGCGGTCTCACCATGGAACGATATAGAGGCATTATAATATCTTTTGTTTTATTTTCCATTCCTTTCCTTATCATACCTAGCATTCTATTTGCTCTCTTGGCCGCCGCTGCACAATGGGCCGAGAGTTTTAACATGGTATCCACAATGACGCCTAAATCTTTTTCCTGGGTGGTGGTTCCTAATGTGGAACCTTGCATCGTGTAACCATAGTTTGGGTTGTTCTTCCCTAGGTGCATAACTTTGCACTTGTCCACATTAAATTTCATCTGCCATTTTGATGCCCAGTCTTCCAATTTATCAAGATCCTCTTGCAATTTTTCACAATCCTCTTGGGTTTTAACAACTTTAAATAGTTTTGTGTCATCTGCAAATTTGATAACCTCACTCGTTATTCCACTTTCCAGGTCATTTATGAATATGTCAAAAAGCAGCGGACCCAGCACAAATCCCTGGGGTACACCACTATTCACCTTTCTCCATTGGGAAAATTGGCCATTTAGCCCTACCCTCTGCTTTCTATCTTTTAACCAGTTCCTGATCCACAATAGTACACTGCCTCCTATCCCATGACTCTTTAGTTTTGCCAAAAGTCTCTCATGAGGGACCTTGTCAAAGGCTTTCTGAAAGTCCAGATACACAATATCAACAGACTCACCTTTGTCCACCTGTTTATTCACTCCTTCAAAAAAACATAACAGATTAGTAAGACAAGATCTTCCTTGTCTAAAGCCATGTTGGCTGACTCCCATTAGTTTGTGACTATCTACATGCTGAGTAATTTTATTCTTTATGATGGTTTCTACCATTTTTCCCGGTACTGACGTCAGGCTCACCGGTCTGTAGTTTCCCGGATCACCCCTGGAACCCTTTTTAAAAATTGGTGTTACATTGGCGATCCTCCAATCTTCAGGTATTAGAGATGATTTTAATGATAGTTCACAGATTACTGATAGCAGGTCTGCAATCTCATATTTCAGTTCTTTCAACACCCTTGGATGTATACCATCCGGCCCAGGTGATTTGCTACTCTTCAGTTTATCTAAGAGTTGTAAGACATCTTCCCGATGTATCGATATTTCCTTCAATTCTTCCGCATCTTTAAATACCACTTCAGTCATGGGTAACATCCCTACATCTTCCTCAGTAAAGACTGAAGCAAAGAATTCATTCATTCTCTCCGCTATCGCCTTGTCGCCTCTTAGTGCTCCTTTAACCCCTTTATCATCTAATGGTCCAACTGACTCTCTCACAGGTTTTTTGCTACGAATATACTTGAAAAGGTCTTTATTTCACATTTTTGCTTCCGCAGCAAGCTTCTTCTCAAATTCTCTCTTTGCCTGCCTTATCAATGCCTTGCATTTGACTTGCCAGTGCTTGTGCTGTTTCCAGGTTTCGTCGTTTGGCTCTTTTTTTTTCCATTTCCTGAAAGATGCTTTTTTGGCAACAGCCTCTCTGACCTCACCTTTAAACCATGCTGGCAGTTTTTTGGACTTCCTTCCACTTTTCTTAAAGCGTGGAATACAGCTGGTCTGGGCTTCCAAGATAGAATTTTTCAACACCACCCAAGCTTGATGTACGTCTAACCTTCGCAACTGCTCCTTTTAGTTTTTTCTTAACTGTTTTCTTCATTTTATCATAGTCTCCCTTTCGAAAGTTAAAAGGTAGTACTGTGGATTTCCTTACTATCCCTCCTCCACTAATTAAATCAAAGGCGATCATGCTATGATCACTATTGCCAAGTGGCCCCAACACCCTGAGGGAGAGGGTAGGGCAGTGAGGGGGTAAGTGGAGTGAGAGGGGTGCGGGGAGTGCTGAAAGGCGGAGGGGGAGGGGGATCTGTTCACATCGATCGTGACTAGGTAGGAGAGGAGGGAAAGGATAAGTGGAGGGCGATGATAAGGTCTTTGAGGGGGGTCTAGGGGGTAGAGGGGGGAGGGGAAGTATGGGGATTGAGGGAAGAATATGGGGCAGGGGGGTTCGTAGCCTCAGGGGAAGGAAGAGTCGAGCAGAGGGGAATAGGAGAGATACTAGGGGCGGCTTCAGGCTGGGGGGGGGGCCCTCTGGGGAAAAGGTTCAGTATGGTGCGATTTGAGAACAATAGGGATAAGCCACCCTGAAAATTGTATCCTGGAATGTCTGTGGAGTTGGTAGTCCAGTAAAGAGATATAAAGTGTTGCAAGCGTTAGCGAGGCAGAAAAGCGACATTGCTATGCTGCAGGAAACCCACCAGATGGCAGAAAAGCACCTTAAACTGCACAGAGACTGGGTGGGACAAGGTTGGGGGGCCCCGGCCAAGGGGAAAAAAGGTGGAGTGGTCATTTTGATCCATAAGCAAGTAAGATTCGCATTGACACAAGCATACACTGACCCGGAGGGCAGGTTTGTATTGCTGCATGGTCTGCTGGAAGGGAAGCCAATTGTGCTGGGTAATTTGTAACTCCTTGGACCGGGAGATGTATGCGCGGTTGGCCTCTAGGGTGGAGCAGATGCTGGAGGTCCCTTTGATCTTAGGAGGGGACTTTAACGGAGTGTTGGATATTGACCTTGACACATCGTGAGGAGGGGGGGACCAGACACGGGCTCAAACGGCGAGAGTATTACGGGGCCTTCAGAAACGGCTGGGTGTCGTTGACCCTTGGCGCCTGCTGCACCCATCTGACAAGGATTTCATGCACCAGTCTAGGGCACATCGCACCAGTGCACGAATTGATTACAAATTGCTATCTCGGGGGCTGTTTGCTGGAACGACAGACGCACAAATTGGACCCATGGAGATTTCGGATCACGCGATGATTTTGATGGAGTTGGAATGGTATGACGCTGTTGCGCGGACTAGGGTGTGGAGGTTTCCATTGGATCTCTACCGGGACAATGATTTTCATGTCTTTATTAAACAGCTATGGCAAGAGTTCACCGTACATAACGAGCGACACCAGGATGATCCGGAATTGTTTTGGGAGACAGCCAAAGTGGTGCTAAGAGGTGAAATTATAGGCTATGCGGCACAGAAGAGGAGGCGATTATCAGAGCAGATTGTTCGGATGGAAAGACGTACGGTTCAGGAGCGCTGGAGATGGGCAAATTGTCCTAATGCGGTGAATAAAAAGGGGCTCTGGGAAGCGCAAGTGGCCCTGAACGAGCTATTACATAGGCGAGCTAAGAAATCGTATATGTACTATCGCTACCAGTTATATCGTTTTGGGGATAAACCGGGGAGACTCCTGGCCCCGTTGCCTGCATGGCAGCAGGGGTAGTAGATCAGTAGCGGCATTGCGGGATGCACAGGGTAAATTGCATAAGGAGAGTCCCAAGATCACGCAGATGTTCTGATCTTTTTATCAACAATTGTATTCGGAAGTTGAGGGATCCCGGACTCAGATGGAGGACTATCTGAGGGACATACAGCTCCCTCGGTTGGGGGTTGAACAGCTGGCACAGTTAGAAGAACCAGTCACAATACAGGAGGTACAAAATGTTATTCAGAGAGCCAGTTGTTCTAAGATGCCGGGTCCGGATGGGTTTGGAGCAGAACTGTATAAGGTGTTGGAGCCCTTGGTGACCCCATCCTTGGTGGCGATGTTTCACCAACGAACGGAAAAGGGTGTGTTCACATGGGGGGGGGGACAACCATGCGCATATTGTGTTAATACTTAAGCCGGGGAAGGACCATACTCAAGCAGCCTCCTACCGACCAATCTCACTGCTAAACTTTGATTTCAAAGTGATGTCTAAGATTTTAGCGGACTGATTGGCGCTAGTGCTGGGAGACCTGGTGCATGACTCCCAAGTGGGCTTTGTGAAGGGGCGATATGCGGTTCGGAATCTATGAAAGATCATGATGTCGCTGGAGTGGGTACGTGATAGAGAGTTGCAGTCATTGCTGATAAGTTTTGACGCGGAAAAAGCTTTTGACCAGGTGAACTGGCACTATATGAAAGGCTTGCTGCCGCGGTACGGTCTCGGCCCCTCCTTCTGTAAAATGGTTGAGGTTCTGTATTCAAGCCCCACTGCAGGGGTAATATGTAATGGAGTGTTGTCAGAGAAGTTTTCTTTAGAGCGAGGCAGGCGACAGGGCTGCCCCCTTTCACCTCTGTTGTTTGTATTGTCATTGGACCCGCTGATACGACGGACAGAGGCATCCGGGGATATCAGGGGGGTGAGGATTGGGGCATGTGGTTTCAAGATGGCAGCTTTCGCAGACGATATGTTAGTGCATTTACTATCCTAACAACAATCTTTGCCTTGCCTGTTGGAGGAGTTTGCCTGTTTTGGAAGTTTTGCAGGACTACGTATTAATATGGATAAATCAGAGGCAATGGATGTGTCGGGACTTCTTAGACATAGTTGGGGGACCACTTTCCCACTGAAATGGGCGGATGATTCCTTTATATATTTGGGTATCCTGCTGCCCAGGGATCCTAAGGAGTTGTATAAACGGAACTTTGAGCGGGTATTCCGTGGGCTCTGCACGCAGCTGCGGGCGTGGAACCCCCTGCCCCTGTCTCTATTAGGCAGAGTGGCAGCACTGGGGATGGTAGTTTTGCCTCAGGTGTTATACTGGCTATAAACTCTCCTGGTCTGGTTATTGAGAAAAGACCTTACCCACCTAGAGCGTGAGATCCGACGGTTTTTGTGGAAAGGAGCCAGAGCCCGTATCCTGCTGAACAGCCTGCGTGGGGGATGGAGCAGAGGGGGGATAGGGGTCCCAGATCTGTGGTCCTATGCCCTGCTTGTCAAGCTAGGCATTTAGGGGACTGGTTGGGGGATACGGAGTACTATACCCCCAGAGCATTGGAAGAGACATTTGTAGCCCCGCATACATTGTTGGCGGTGGTGCACTCGAAGGGATCAGCACTCCCGTCGCGACTGACTGGGAGTGTGCTGCTGACTCCAGCAAGGTGTGTGAAGGCAATTAAATCGTTTTTGAGGTAGATCCCCCAGGGTGTCAAGCTGGCTACCATTGCAGGGTAATAATACTCAATTCCCCCCGGGGTCGGACACGGTGGTATTTCGAAATTGGCAGGAACTTGGGATTAGCAAACTTGGACATGTGGTGGACGTGGAAAGGCGATGCAAAGCCTTTGCAGTTCTTTGTAGCGAATATAGGGTGAGCAGCCACCATATTTTTGCGTATGCCCAGCTCTCCCACTACGTGTCCTCCTTGTCACAAGGGGATCTGGCGGTAGAGAGATCGGCAACAATCCTTGAGTTTCTTTCTCTGGGGGAGGGATCTCCAGCAAAAATTTCAGATTTGAAGCGACGGTTGGATAAATATAGGGCTCCTCCAGAGTATTCATCGGAAGAGGCCTCATGGGCACAAGAACTGGGCTTGGTGGTGACTCCAGGGTCTGTCCAGGGCGCCTTGAGGCGAAACGCAAGTTTGGTAGAGGGGGCTAGATGGCGAGAGGTGCAGTTTAAATGTGTTATTCGAGCTCATTTCTCCCCGTAGAGGGCGTTACGGAGTCACCTCACGCTGGATGGCAGATGCCCAAAGTTTTCTGCTCCGCTGGCAGACTTGGCTCATATGTGGTGGGGATGTCAGCGAGTTTGGGCTTACTGGCTGCGGATTAGTAACTATATGAGTAGATTGATAAAGCAACCGATCAGTTGGACGGGGGCTCTGGTCATTTTGGATCAACTTAGACCACTCCACCCAAAGGGGAAATGGGAGCACCTACTCATACAGAAGGCTTGTTTGGTGGGGAAGGGACCGATCCTAAACAGATGGAGGGAGCAGACCCCTCCTAAGTTTTGGAAATGGCGTAATAGTTTTCACCAGTTGATGCTCCTTGAGAGGGCAGGTGCTAGAGGGAATGCCAAAAGGTGGCCCCTATTTCTCCTGGTCTGGGAACCATACATTCAGACATTGAGACCTCACACGTGTAACGGAATATTGCAAACGAGTTGAAGTGGGGCCTGGGGTAGGTGGGGAGCCTTGTGGATGGGGTGGAGGATGGATACTACGTAAACAGCTCCCCCCCCCCCCCCTGCTCAGGGGAAGGATGGGGGATAAAGGGGGGTATATAATGTTGTATATCACGAGTGACCGATTCTTTGTGATCAGGTGGTGGATCAGAGTCAACCACGCCTGACAGAATGTTATAAGTTGGAATGTTGTGATGTGCGGCACTCGTGGATCAATAAACAAAAGTTAAAAAAAAAAAAAAAAGGATATAGCGTTATTAGAAAAGGGACAGAGAAGAGCCACCAAAATGGTAAAGGGGATGGAAGGATACTCCTTTGAAGAAAGGCTAAAAAGGTTAGGGCTCTTTAACCTGGAAAAGAGACAGCTGAGGGGAGATATGATAGAAGTCTATAAATTAATAAACGGAGTGGAACGGGTAAACGTAGATCGATTGTTTACGTTATCAGAATATAGAAAGACTAGGGGACATGCAATGAAGCTACAGGGTAAACTATTTAAGACTAATAAAAGAAAATATTTTTTCAATCAATGTGTAATCAAATTCTGGAATTTGTTACCGAAGGATGTAGTAAAGGCTGGTAGTGTAGCTGGGTTTAAAAAAGGTTTGGATAAGGTCCTGGAGGAAAGGGCCATAAACCATTATTAAGAAGGGACCTAGGATATCAATGCTTGACCCAGTACAAGCATTGTGGAACCTGCGTCTTTTGGGGAAACTGCTAGGTATGTATGACCTAGATTGGCCACTGTTGGAATCAGGATACTGGGCTTGATGGACCTTGGTCTGACCCAGTATGGCATATCTTATGTTCTTATCCATGGGAGGAATATGAAGCCCTGGAGGACGTCGATGCAAGTGACATCGTATCTGCGGCAAAAAGGGGTACCGAGTTTTGCAGCTCTATTCTGCAGGCCCCTTCTGGTCATCCTCGTGCAGGAGAGACACTCCTTTGGACAATGTTGAGAACCTAAACATTTTAGACACCAATCATGGGTGTCGGTGACGGAAATAGTACCGCCACACTTTGAGCATTTTTTGAAACTACTAGCTGGTTTCTCCATGCCTGAAGGAAAGTGGGCCTGGTGCCCAAAATGGCACCTAGCACTAGAAACAGGGGAAAGACCCCTGAAGAAAATACAAGTTGTTGTTTTTTTTTAAAAGAAGAACCACCACCGGCGGTACCGGTAGGTGTCGAATGAAGGCAGACGCGACCACAAAAACACAAAGAATAAAAGGAAATTTTCTGCGGTGACAGGGTACACGACCTGTCGGCTCCGCGGAAAACGAAGAACTGAAGTGAGAGAGGTACAGAGGCAGGAAGGCACCACGTATGTGCTGTGGGATGCTCCCAAAAGCATTCCTATTGGACGCTGGGGAGCATTCCCGCACGGGCTCCATTGGTACCGACGATACCCATATGTAAAGACTACATGCCTGCTTGTTCCTGGAGATAGTGATTTGCCCAAGGCCACAAGGAGTGCTAGTAGGAATCGAACCCTGGTCTCTGGGTTCCCAAGCCGGTGTTCTTAACCATTAGGCTACTCCTCCATTGATATGGAAGGGCAAACTAGATAGGCTGCATGGTCTTTTTCTGCCATCATGTTTCTAGGTTAAAAAGGAAAAAATGGACGGTTTTAGACTGGGCAGCAATGAATCCTTATCTCAATCCAATCAAGAACCTTTGGAAAGATCTGAAATCTGCCAATGGTAAAAGGCATCCTGGAAACATTCATGAGCTGGAACAATCATAGATGAAGAGTGGAAGAAACCATCAACAGATAGATGTACGAAACAGATGACTGTAAGAAATGTTTGGAGGCTGTCATCACTGCCAAAGTTTGTACAACCAAATATTAGTGAAGGAAGCCATTAATCTTGTTCAGGTTATATTTTGCTTTTTTCTCAGAAATTAGTATGTCTAAGTTGCACAGCTATCTTTTTTATTGTTGTATACCTTTGAACAGACTATTAAAATATTATGACAATATATAGTTTGAATAATTCAAATTATTTCTCAAGATATTATACATAACATACCTAAAATGCAAGGGTGCCAATAATGTTTCCCACAACTGTATTTTCTATTCCTTCCCTTATGATTCCTAGCATTCTATTTGCTTTCTTGGCTGCAGCTTCACACTGGGCAAAGGGTTTCAATGTACTATCCACAATGATGCCCAGATACTTTTCCTGAGTGGTGATTCCTGTATCATGTAACTGTAATTTGGGTTGTTCTTCCCTAAGTGCAACACTTTTGTACTTGTCCTCATTAAATTTCATCTGCCATTTGGACACAGTCTCTCCCAATTTTTCAAGGCCCTCTTGCAATTTTTCACAATTCTCTTGTGTTTTAACAAATTTTGTGTCATCTGCAAATTTGATCACCTCACTCATTAATTTATTTATTTAACAACTCTTTTTCACTGCCGTATCTACTAGTCACTGTGGTTTACATAGAAATGATTGGAACGGAGAACTCAAACTTTACACGGAACACACTGAAGCAAGGCAAACTGTATAATGTTAATTATGACCTGGAAATGGTTATAACATGTTAAAAACAGCAGACCCAGCACAGATCCCTGGGGTTTTCCACTATTCACCTTTCTCCACTGAGAAAATTGGCCATTTAACCCTACTGTTTGTTTTCTTTTATCCAGTTCCTAATCCACAATAATACATTGCCTCCTATCCCATGACTTTTTAATTTTGCCAAGAGTCTCTCATGAGGGACCTTGTCAAAGGCGTTCTGAAAATCCTGAAATACTATATCAACCTGCTCACCATTATCTACCAGTTTATTCACACCTTCAGAAAAATATCACAGGATTAGTGAGACAAGACTTTGGCTAAATCCATATTGTTTTTTTTGCCATTCAGCCATGATTATCCACATGTTCAATAATTTTGTTCATTACAGTATAATAGTTTCTACCATTTTGCTTGGTATAGGCATCAAGCTCACTGGTTTGTAGTTTCCTGGATCACCCCTGGAACCCTTTTCAACGATCGGCATTACATTAGCCACTCTCTAATTATCCAGTACTCACTGGTTTGTAGTTTCCTGGATCACCCCTGGAACCCTTTTCAACGATCGGCATTACATTAGCCACTCTCTAATTATCCAGTACTACAGATGATTTTAAGGATAGTTCTCTCTCCTCTGCTCCGGATACACTTGCTCCGCCTATCCTTCGTCCAGTGTGGCGCACTATACCTCAGCCCTAGCTGTCTTCAACTACCAGTTACCTTCGTTCCTATGCCTGCTCAGCTGAGTGTATTTGGCTCCAATCCTACTCCCTTTCTGACTTTCTTCACTTCAAATTCATGCTGGCTTCTTTCCAATCTGCCATTGTTCTCGCCAAGTAAACTACTATGTCCATCTAATTAACTCTCTTGCCTCTGACCCCTGTCGTTTCTTCTCTACTCTCAACTTTCTCCTCAAGACACTTCTGCCTCCGACCCCCCTTCTCTTTCTGCCCAAACCCTAGCCAACTATTTCCATGACAAAGTCCACAAGATTACACTCCAATTCCCCTCAAGATCATCTTCATCCCCTCTTCAATACCAACTTTTTCTCTCAATCTCTGTTACCCTTTTTTCCTTTTCTAAGATCTCCAAAGAGGAAACCTCATCTTTATTCCTCCTCTAAACTGATCCTATCCCCTCCTGTCTCCTCCCTCTGTCATCCCTTCCATCACACACATTCTAAACCTATCTTTCTCCACTGCTACTTTCCCTGCAGCCTTCAAGCATGCTCTGGTCACACTTCTCCTCAAGCAACCTTCACTTGACCCTACTTGTCCCTCTAATTATCAACCCATCTTCCTTCTTCCCTTCATTTCCAAAATTCTTGAATGTACAAGTTCTCCGCCACCGTCTTGAATTTCTCTCCTCTCAATCCCTCCTTGAACCACTTCAATCTGGCTTTTGTCCCTTACATTCTACTGAAACGGCCCTTGCCAAAGTCTCCAGCGACTTGTTCCTGGCTAAATCCAAAGGCCTTTACTTGATCCTCATTCTTCTTTACCTTTCTGCTGCTTTTGATCACCACCTTTCTCCATGATACATTGTCCTCAACTTGGTTTTAGGGGCTCTGGTACTGTCGTAGTTCTCGTCTCTCTCCCAGTGCTCCTTCAGTGTCTGTTCTGGTGGTTCCTCCTGTACTGCTATTCCAAGGGTCTGTTCTAGACCCTCAATTTTTCTCTCTCTATACCCAATCCCTGATGCTTTCATCTCCTTTCATGGTTTTTAAATATAATTTTTAGGCTGACGACTCTCTATCTATCAATCTGCACCTGATATTTCTCCTACACTTCAAGCTCGTATATCTGCCTGCCTATCTGACACTGCTGCCTGGATGCCTCACCGCCATTTGAAATTTAACATGGCCAAAATGAAACTTATTTTTCCCCATAAACCCTCTTCCCCTCGTCCTCCTTTCTCTGTCTCTGTTGATAACACTCTTCTGCTTCCTGTTTCCTCAGCCAGTAATCTTGGGGGTCATCTTTGACTCCTCCCTCTCCTTCACACATCCAACAGATAGAAACGAGAGGTTTCAGCTTTCTCTATAACATTAACAAAATTTGCCCCTTCCTTTCTGAACACACTACTAAAACACTTATCCACTCTTTAATCACTCTTGCTTAGATTACTGCAACCTCCTCATTGCTGGTCTCCCTCCAAGTCATCTCTCTCCCCTTCAGTCTGTTCAAAACTCTGCTGTATGGCTAATCTTCTGTCAGTCCCATTGTACTCATATAACCCCTCTTTTTAAATCACTTTATCGGCTTCCCTTCACTTTTTTTATCCAATACAAACGTCTCTTTCTGAACTATAAATGCATTCATTCTGTTGCGCCTCACTACCTTTCCTATCTCTCTACACCAGGGGTCTCAAACTCAAATTGCTTTGAGGGCCAAATGAGGACTTGTAAAGTAACCCGGGGGCCGCATAAGACGTGGGGCCTCATTTGCATAAGGGGCCTCATTTGCATAAATATTTGCATAATGTTACCATACACTAACTTTTAGTAAACATGCCTCTTAATGAGTATGGATAAAGAAAGACTAAAAGATTCAGAAATAGGAAGACAATAATTAAACTGGGAACCCCAAAAGCCAAACTTGGAATGTACAACAACACTGTAGAAATAAAACTATAAATTAATTTCCTCTTGTACTAAACAAAGCGCAAACATTACTGATGCACATTTCCCAGAGCTGACATATTCCAGTTAATAAATTCAAAATAAAGAGATATTTTTCTACCTTTTGTGCATTTTTTTTTCAGTTGCAATTGCTCCAGCCACTTCTGGTTTCTTCGTGTCTTCTGCTATCTCCATCGTCTGCTGTCCATTTGTCCTTTCTTCTCTCTTCTAGTTTTTTTCCATTCTCTCTCCCTACATCTGCTTTAACATACTAATCTTTCTCCTTTTGCTCTTTCCTCATTCCTATTTCATCCACTCAAATTTTACCCCTCCATCCTCAATCCCCACTTACTCTCCCAATACCTGGCCAATTGTAGATTTGTCTTCTCTTCCAGACAAAATATTTTTCCCCTCTCCATTTCACTTTCCCAGCTCCATCCCATTCTAATCCTCCCCCAACATCAGCTCCCTTCTAGTTCCAGCCCCACCCAGCATCTGCTCCTTTCTAGTCCCTGCATCAGTCCATTTCCAGTCCTATCCTAGCCTCACCATCAGCCCATTTCCAATCCTAGCCCCCCAGCAGCCCCTTTCCAATCCTAGGTCCCTCCCCTCACAGCCCATTTCCATTCCAAGCCCCCCTCCCCATCAGCCATTTGCAGTTCAAGCCCCCCTTCCACTCAGCCCATTTCCAGTCCTAGCAACCCCCCCAGCCCATTACCAGTCCTAGACCCCCCATAGCCCATTACCAGTCCTAACCTCCCCATAGCGCACTTCCAGTCTTACCCCATCACCCCATTTTCAGTCTTACCCCCCCCCATAGCCCATTACCAGTCCTAGTCCCCCCCATAGCCCACTTGCAGTCGTATCCCCCATCACCCCATTTTCAGTCTTACCTCCCCTCATAGGCCATTACCAGTCCTAACCCCCCAATCAGCCCACCTCCAGTCCTAACCCCCATCACCCCATTTTCAGTCCTAGCCCCCACCATAGCACATTACCAGTCATAACCCCCCCCTGCCAATAGCCCACTTCCAGTCCTAACCCCCATCTGCCCATTTCCAGTCCTAGCCCCCACCATAGCCCATTACCAGTCATACCCCCCCCCCTGCCAATAGCCCACTTCCAGTCCTAACCCCCATCTGCCCATTTCCAGTCCTAGCCCCCACCATAGCCCATTACCAGTCATAACCCCCCCCCTGCCAATAGCCCACTTCCAGTCCTAACCCCCATCTGCCCATTTCCAGTCCTAGCCCCCACCATAGCCCATTACCAGTCATAACCCCCACCCCGGCCAATAGCCCACTTCCAGCCCTAACCCCCAACTGCCCATTTCCAGTCATACCCCCCCCCCCCGACAGAGAAAAACAAAAAACCCCCAAAACCCTGACTTCTGCCGTTGCCGCCGTGGCAGCGGCAGAATCAATTGTCAAATAAAAAAAAAAAAGACTTCTGCTGCTCAAGCAGCAATATCACCTGTCCTGCGGCCCCTTCCCCTGTGCACGGAGATCCGAATCTGCTCATCAGCGGCGTGCTTTTCAAGCCGCGAAGAGTATTCCCCTCTCGCGCGGTTTCGCAACGGCAGAAGTCAGGGTTTTGGGGTTTTTTTGTTTTTCTCTTTCGCGGGCCGCACAAAGATGTCTCGCGGGCCGCATGCGTGTTTGAGACCCCTGCTCTACACCTTTCCTTGTGAACGCTGCTCTTCCTCTGGCTTTCTTCTCTCTATGCCTTCTCTTCCACTGCTAACTCCAGACTTTGATCTTTTCACCCTGCTGCTCCTTATGCTTGGAACAAACTACCTGTATCTTTACGTCAGGTTTCATCTCTTCCCATTTTCAAATCCATGCTAAAGTCTCACCCCTTTCAAGCTGCTTTTGGATCTTAATCCTTTGTGCTCCTTCTGTCTCCTTACCCTTCCCCCTATTGTACCCTTGTTTTCATCTATTGTACTGTCTGTCTTGATTAGATTGTAAGCTCTAATGAGCAGGGACCGTCTTATTATATGTATCTGTACAGCACTGCGTACGCCTTGCAGCGCTATATAAATGATTAATAGTAGCAGTATTTCACAGATTACTAAAAGGTGGTCTGCAATCTCATATTTCAGTTCTTTCCGCACCCTGGGATGAATGCCATCCGGTCCAGGTGATTTGCTGCTCTTTAATTTATCAAATAGCTATAATACATCTTTCCAATTTATCAAGATTTATTTCAATTCCTCTGATACCTCATCTCTGAATACCATTTCTGGCATGGGTAAGTTTCCATTGGAAAGGTTACCCACAATATAGTACCCAATAAGGAGCATAGCTCAAAATAAAAAAAGTCCAAATGTGCTATCAGTCAAACAAGTCAGCAAACCGCACACAGTGTGGTACTACAATAGGTGCATAGCAGAGGGAAAAGGAGGAAAAAGACCTTGTGTTGTCAAAGCTTTGCATTAAACGGGCTCTAAAGAAGTTTCCAGCCAATACTTTAGTTTTTCATTATGCACATCATGGATATAAAAAAAACCTCCTTTGCATTATATTCAAAAGTCAAATGCTTAAATTTTCATCAAATTCTTAGATATTCATCAAATCCCCTTAACTGTAATAAAGGTGTACTTATCTCCTTTTATGATACATGTATGGTCCAAACTCCGCTTCAAGTCTAACACCCTCTCCACTTCAATGCTAGTACTGGTGTTTCACCTGTGGCTACATGCAAGCTCATCGGAGAGCTCAACATCTAGGAGTCATTAAAAATATTGTGGGGTTATGCATGAATAAGTCAACTTTGCACTAATGAGCTTCACAACCGCCCAAACTCTTATCTTCACCATCATCTTATTTATACATAAGGTCATGTCAGAAATCCCCATTAAAAATAATATACAATATGAAAATATGGGAATCCTTCCTAATCACCACATTAGAAACTCACACACAAACTATAGTAAAAAGTTCAATCAATGCTATTAAATCAGTCTCTATTAATTCTCCCCACTACCAACCTGCTCAACGTCTTCTCTGTTACTACACCTCCCTGTGCTCCTTAAATCCTCCACTCCCATATCATTACTTAAATTGCTAATACCGAAAATATACAGTACTATACTCACAAATGCCATCACAGAACAGACTCCCCAAAGATTATATCATAAACATGGAACAGAGTCTACTGTGATCAGATCAAAAACAAACACTCTCTCTACACCCTCAAAAAATGGAGGCCACCAGAGCATCCACCAGATGACCCTACACTTATGTAGAACACATCACCCCCAAACACGCAATCCAGTCAATATTTTCATTTAAAACCCCAGGTTCAACTGTCTGATGCTGAAAAATCCATCATTGTTTTACAACGGATCAGGTATCTATCATGATTACCTCCTCTATTATCTACAGGAATATGATCTAAACAGAAACATTTTAAATCTTCAAAAGACATGCTGCTGGCTCAACACAATGCTTTACTAAAGGTGCCCCCTCTACACAATATTTCAACTTGCTCTTATGTTCTGACATTCAAATTTTAAATTGCCTCTTGGTCTTACTGATGTAGAGAAAAGCACAGAGACACTTTATCACATATACTACAAATTCAGAAATGCAGGTGGTATGCCATTTTAATGTATAACAGTGCCCACGATAAGTAAAGTCCTTAACAGACAATGTAACTGAGCAAATATGACAATCGCATATGCTTCATGTCCCTGGGAGCTCTGTGAGGATAATCTTAATCTCAGTAGACGAGCTGGACTGATTATATCTCTCAAATTCTTACCCCTAGAAAACACTAAAAGGATTCTACTGTTCTCCAACCCAGGAATAATCTTCAAAATATGGAAATGTCTAGCTAAAATGTGTTTCAGGTGATATCCAAATGGAGAAAGGTTACTCACCAGATGGATATAATCCTTTTCCATGGGCTGTTGTACTGAACCTACCTGCCTCAATAACCACATTCTATCATTGCTTGCCACCCTCTTTCGAGTTCATTGTACTATATGTGAGGGATATCCTCTCTGTTCAAAATCTTCTGCCAACTGTTTAGATTGTTGATAGTATCCCTGCAGAATATTGCAATTCTGCCAATGGATAAATTGGGTAAGTTTCCTGCATCTTCTTCATTAAAAACTGAAGCAAAGAATTCATTCAGTCTCTCCGCTACGGCCTTGTCCTGAACAGTGCAACTGGCTTTCTCACAGGCATTTTTCTATGAATGTACTTGAAAACATTTTTATTATGCACTTTTGCTTCCAAGGCAAGCTTCTTTTCAAATTCTCTCTGTGCCTGCCTTATCAATGCCTTGCATTTAACTTACTTACGCCGTTTCCTGTTTTCAGTATTTGACTCTTTTTTCCATTTTCTGAAAGATTTTCTCTTAGATATAAAAGCCTCTTTGACCTCACCTTTAAGCCATGCTGGCTGTCATTTGGCCTTCCTTACACTTTTCTTAAAGCGTGGAATACATCTGGTCTGAGCGTCCAAAACAGTATATTTTTAATAACGTCCAGATCTGATGTAGACTCAACCTTTGCAGTTTATCCTTTTCATTTTTTCTTAACCATTTTCCTCATTTTATCACAGTCTCCTTTTTCAAAGTTAAATACTAGTGCAGTGGATTTCCTTGTTATCCTCCAGCCATTTATTAAATCAAAGTGATCATGTTATGATCGTGATTGTCAAGTGGTCCCAACACCGTTACCTCTCACACTAGATCCTGCATTACACTAAGAACTAGATCTAAAATAGTTTTCCCTCAAGTCGGTTCCTGAACCAGCTGCTCCATGAAGCAGTCATTTATTTAATCCAGAAACTTTATCTCTCTAGCAATGGCCTGATGTAGCATTGACCCAGTCAATACTAGGGTAACTGAAATCTCCTATTATTACTGTGTTGTAAATTTTGCAAGCTTCCCTAATTTCTTTTAATATTTCATCTGTTCATTCTTGCCAGGCGGGCAGTAGTATACACCTCCCCTTCCATTCTGTTTTCCTTTTTACAAGGAATTCCTATCTATAAAGATTTTGCAGTGTATTTTATTTTCTGCAAAACCTTTATCCTGTTTGACTCAATGCCCTCTTTAACATACACCGCCACCCCTCCACCTATGTGATCTACCCTATCATTGCGATATAGTTTGTAGCCTGGTATCACAGTGTCCCAATGGTTATCTTTCCCCCAGGTCTCTGAGATTCCAATTATATCTAACCTTTCTTTCAGTGCTATATATTCTAACACTCCCCTCTTATTTTTCAGACTTCTAGAATTTGCATAAAGGCATTTCAAAGTTTGTTTTTGTTCATATTAAGTGACTTTTGGATGATAGAGATAACTTGGAGTCTTTCAACTAGGTCTGGGTTTTATTTAAAGGCACCTGAGTTACTCTTACCTTTATTGGAACCTCTATCAGGATGCCCTAACTTCCCTGTTTGCTAGTATCCTTCAAAGATACATCATTCCGAACCATGCGCTCTTGGGCGACTGTCGGCTTTCCCCCTCCATGCAAAAGTGAAAGGTTCTCAGATGAGCACTGATGCCCTTCAGATCCAAAATTGGGCTGAAGGAGCCCTCTTTTGTTGGCACTACAAAGTAAATGTGCCACTACAACCTGAAGGCTGAGGAGCCTCTCCAGGGTAGACTGCATAATGGCCCTCTTGGCCACAGACCTAAATGGAGATATCAGGAAGGCATCTGGGATAGGGTCCTTGCATTCGAGCATGTAGCCAAACTGAATGGTGTTGAGCATCCACCAGTCCAAGATCACACAGGACCATTCCTGGAAGAAATGACGGAGTCAGCTGCCGACAGGAAGCACCCCAGAATGGGCCCCCAACCAGTCACTGTATCTGACAGTAGAACCCAGATTTTGAGGAAAAAGGCACTTTGCGGGGCCCATGAATCCCTCAAAAGGACCGACTCTGGAACCAGCAACAGAGAGAGGAAAGGATGGCCTCCCTGGGCGATACGTCCTGGAGTCCCTGAACCACCGTGGTGGGAGTGAGGAGAATGCAAAGCAGAGGAGGAGAAGCCATGCTTTGCAGGCCTCTTAGGTCAATCCTCCAGAAGACGACGATGTTTGGAAGATCCTAGGCTCCTTGATCAGTTTCTCCAAGTCTACCCCAAATACAAGTTTCCCCTTGAAGGGAAGCCCAGATAACTGGGACTTTGACAATGCATCTGCTGTCCAATGGTGAAGCCAAAGCCAGCAATGTGCCACTATGGGAAAGATAACATCCTTGGCCGCCAAACGGACCAAATCACACATGGCATCCACCAAAAAGGCCACTGCTGACTCCAGGAGCATCAAAGTCACATCCTGCAGGGAGCAAGTGGATCCAATGGAGCAGGGCATAAGCCATAAGCAATGGGGCCCAGAGACTGATGGGTACGAACTGCCATGCCAGAGGAACCATGCCTGCTGAATAAAAGCAAATAATTCTGGAGAAGATAGGCCAGAGGCTAGAAACGTTTCCCCTAGTGGGAGACAGGCCAGATTCCAGGGAATCCTGCTGGCGGACTGAGCTCCAAAAAACTAGCAGAGGGATCCCAAGCAGGGGCATTGTCTTTCACTCCAGCTGACCCCAATGCCACCTGCAGAGCTGATGTGGTAGAAGAGAAATCCATGTTTACCAACTGTAAAAAATGACCACCCAAGGAATGAGCAGAAATCTCTGTGCCAAGAAGGCAGAGGGAGTACAAAGGCAGTGACCCTTCCCAGGAGACCAGCACCTATGCTAATCAGAGCAGCTTCTCTGAAGCAAGTTCTTTCATTCCACCAAGGCACATTGGAGTAAGCCATGCTTATAGTGCATACGCCAAGAGCACGGAGCTACTGCATGTTGCAATGAGGGCATATGACAAAGGCACACAGATACCACACGCGCCAATACATGCAGCGCAGAGGGTGTGATAATGCACATCCAGGAGTCAGTAACATGCACCCACAGACTGCGAACACCAACGATCCTACTTCTGTACCCAACAAATGCCCTAATGAGCAGCCAAAGTTGGGGCTCCCACAGATACCTTTAAAATAAGTAGAGAAGCATTGATTCAGTACAGAGACAGAAAAATAGATCTGGTACTCACCCTTGGGAAGCCCAAACAGCAACAGTGCTGAACTCAATGCCACTCCTCTGTAGGCAAGTCCTGAAGTCACATACCTCTTGATACCTTTGTCCAATCTTTGGGGGAGAGCCAGAGGAGGGGGGAAGGGGGCACTGAGGCTGTGGTAGGTTCAGGGTCTTGATCCAACAATTTTGGCTGTTCGACCGGCCCTTAACAGGATAAGGACAGGGAACTGAATCAACACCACTCCTCCTCAGGCAACCCAGAAAGGCACCAGTGTTAAAGATGACCCAATGGGAATCTCCCATGCTGAGCTCAAGTGAGGAAGTCATCCCTAAGAATGGTCACTAACGAGCTAAATCAAATTTTCCTCAAAGTTTTCACAGAACTGTTCAGATGTGCCCACATTCTGCTGGAGTCGGAGAAATACTGAGGTTGTATGCTCTCTGGCTACTCTAGATAAAGTACAGGATGAGGTCATCAGAAGCCTCTGGATTTTTCTCTGTCTCCACCTCTGCTGGTAGGGGAACACAACCCACTTGTCTGGACTGGTCTAGCAGGATGCACCTTTTTTTTTTTAAGCTTGAATCCTGAATTTTTCAATACATTTAAAACTAATGGGCATGCTCAGTGTCGAGCACAACTTCGGGCTGTTCAATGAAGGCAGGCTGCATAAAAAAAAAAGATGGAAGGACAGGGAAGTACCTGAAAAATGAAAGGAGACAGCCTGAGAGGAAGAACCAGACGAAATTTTAAAAATGCAGAGAAAAAAAGTTCTTGATAGTCTTCTACTCCTACATGGAGAAACGTTTTAAACAGTCTGCGCTGTTTGCAGGTCTGTGGGCATGGTATATGCAAGTATAGCATAGTTACTCACCTGTAACAGGTGATCTCCGGGAACAGCAGGAATTGAGCCTTCACATATAGTGACATCGGTACCAACGGAGCCCGCGTGGGAACGCTCCCCAGCGTCCACTAGGAAAGCTTTTGGGAGCATTCCACTGCACCTACGTTGCTGCCCTCCCAGCTCTTCCTCCTCAGTTGAGTTTGTGGCTGAGATAAAAGGAGAGAAGAAGAAAGTACAACTCCTAGGGAAGGAGAATGGGTTGTGAAGACTCAATTCCTGCTGTTCCCGGAGATCACCTGTTACAGGTGAGTAACTATGCTATCTCCAGGAACAAGCAGGAATGTAGTCTTCACATATGGGACTCCCTAGCTTGCAGATGCCAGAGAGATGACCTCAGAGCAAGCTGTGGAACACAGGTCTAAGAAGTAGGTCATATATCCTCCAAGGATGTCTGATATTGAAACCTGGGACGGGGGGTAAGAGTTGATCTAAGTCTGAAAGAGATGCTGGAGAACAGCTTGGCCAAATGAGGCATCCTGGCGGGAATCCTTGTCTAGGCAATAGTGAGCAGCAAAAGTATGGACAGAAGACTAAGTTGCTGCTTTACATATCTCATTGATCGCCACAGAGCAGAGATTTGCCACGAAGGCAGCCGTGGCTCGAACATTATGTGCAGTGACGTGGCCCTCGAGAGTCATGCACTGTTGTAAGCAAAGGAGATACAATCTGCTATCCATTTGGAGAGAGTTCGTTTGGATACTGGTAGTCCTAGGTGACTGGAATCAAAAGCGATGAAAAGTTGGGAAGCTTGTCTGTGCTCCGGTGTTCTCTGGAGAAAGAAGGCCAAAACACATTTGCAATCCAGCGTATGAAGGGTTACTTCCACCCTAGAAGAATGAGGTCTAGGGAAGAAAACAGGGAGGTACACTGACTGGTTTAAGTGAAATGGCGAGACCACCTTTGGAATAAAGTGAGGATGAGTCCTAAGGACTACCTTATCATGGTGGAAACGAGTGTAAGGAGGATCAGCTACCAAAGCTTGAAATTCACTGATGGGCCTTGCTGAAGTGAGGGCAATAAGGAAGGTGACCTTCCAGGTAAGAAACTTCAGGGAAGTAGTGGCTAGAGGTTCAAAGGGCGGCTTCATACGCTGTCCTAAAACCACATTAAAGTCTCATGCCACTGGGGATGGTCTAATGGGAGGCTTAGTTAATAGACATCCTCTCATGAAATGTGCTACAAGCGGCTGAGAGGAGATGGGCTGACCATCCAAGGGTATGTGGGAAGCCACTATGGCACTTAGGTGTACCCGTACCGAATTGGTCTTGAGTCCAGGGGAAGAGAGGTGGAGAAGATATTCAAGTAATGTCTCCACAGGAGCTGAAAAGGGGTTAAGATCCCTTTTCAAACACCAGACACAGAATCTACACCACTTGAAGGAGCGCCTTGTGGAAGGTTTCCTAGAAGACAAAGGGATATCTTTCACCTGCTGAGAGAGGCTTATGTCCTGGAATTCTATGCCTTCAGCAGCCATGCTGTTAGGTGTAGGGACTGCGGATTGGGATGCAGCAGTGTCCCATTCTCCTGAGAGAGGAGATCTGGGCCAGACCCCAAATCTACTGGTTGAACTTGAGAGAGACAGAAAAGCAGAGGATACCACGGTTGTCGTGGCCAACACGGGGCTACAAGAATCATGTAGCCCTTGTCTCTCTGGAGTTTGAAAAGAGTTTTGGGAATGAGGGGGGGGGGGGGGAGGCGTATAGGAAACCCTGACCCCAGTAAAGGTGAAAAGCATCTATCACTTGGCTGTTGCAAGCAGGAATTCTGGAACAGACTCGGAGAAGTTTGGCATTCTGAGGACTTGCAAACAGGTCTATGTCTGGGGTTCCCCAGATCTGGAAGATATGAGCAACTCTGTTTGCATGACAAGACCACTCGTGGGGTAATAAGACCCGACTGAGTTTGTCCACCAAGAGATTCTGTTTGCCTGGGAGATAAATCGCAAGTAGGTGAATCTGATGTTGTATGGCGAAGGACCATAGGTGTAGTGCTTCAATGCAAAGTGTCCAAGAGCCTGTTGCACCCTGCTTGTTCAAGTAGAACATGGCTACCTGATTGTCCGTCTGGACTAGAACTGTGCAGAAGCGAAGATGGTCGTGGAACACTTTGAGAGCATTGTGGATGGCTCTGAGTTCCAGCAGATTTATGTGGAGTTGCAAATCCTGATGAGACCAAAGACCCTGAGTGGAGAGGTTGTCCAGATGAGCTCCCCAGCCCAGTTTGGACACATCTGTCGTCAGGGTACATTGATGTGGAAGCTTCTGAAAAGGTGACCCCACAAGAAGGTGTTCTGGAGATTGCCACCACTGGAGAGATGAGATGAGACATGTAGAGAGTGTTATCTTGTCTCCCAGTTGACCGGATGCTTGAGACCACTGGGAAGCCAGGGTCCATTGAGCTGCATGCATATACAGTATAGATGAGTGTATGGAACCACATGAACAGTGGATGCCATATGGCCCAGAAGTTGCAGCATTTCTCGAGCAGTGAGAAAGATTTTGAGGCCTGCTTGGGATGCAAGCTGGATGAATCGAGCACAGCAGGGTTGAAGGAGAAAAGCCCTTGACTGTCAAATGTCTAGGAGGGCTCCTATAAACTCCAGAGTTTGAAAGGGAACGAATTGGGACTTTGGAAGATTTATTACAAATCCCAAGTGTTGCAGCACCTGCCTGGTACATGTGAGAGAAAGATTGGCCTCTAGAGGTGTGCTTGCCCAAATGAGCCAGTCGTCTAAGTAGGGGAAGACAAATATCCCTAGAGTCCTTAGGAATGCAGCTACAACTGCCATGCACTTTGTAAAGACTCTTGGGGCAGAGGCGAGGCCAAAAGGCAGGACTCTGTACTGATAATGTTTCCCCTGAAACAGGAAACGCAGAAACCTTCTGTATTCTGCGTGGATAAGAATGTGAATATATGCGTCCTTTAGATCTAGAGAACAGAGCCAGTCTTGACTCTGGAGATAGGGGAGCAGAGTACCTAGGGAGATCATCTTGAATTTATCCCGGAGTAGATACTTGCTCAGTTGTCTGAGATCCAGGATGGACCTGTATCCCCCTGTCTTCTTTGGGATGAGGAAGTAAGGAGAATAGAAGCCCAGACCCTGCTGGGAGAGTGGCATTTCCTCTTTTGCACCCTGCGAGAGAAGGGAAGTGGCCTCCTGCAATAACAGAGTGGTGAGAGGAGGTTGAGAACTGAATTTTCTTAAGGGAGACGGGGGGGGGGGGGGGCGGCAAATTTCAGAAGTGAAGTTTGTACCCCTCCCTCACTATGGAAAGAGTCCAGTGCTCTGATGTTACAAGATGCCATCTGTGGGCAAAGTGACATAGTCTGCCTGGAATGGGAATGGAATCTGGAATCTCCAGAGGCAGGACAGTTATGTTCTCTAGAAAGGAGTCAAAGACCTTAGGAGGTTAGGTCTGCTGAGCTGGCTGAGACCTGGGAGTCTGGGCCTTTCTTTGTTGTTTTGGATGATGTTGTCCCTTTTGAGGAGCATGGACAGGACAGTGCAATGCAGGATTGTAAGAAGAAGAATACTTATTTTTCTTATTGAAAAAGGGTTTTTTTGTTACCTTCTTCTTAGCTGGGTTGGCAGTTGATCTAGAAAGTCTATTAAGAGTGGTGTTCTCAGACTCTAATTGAGACGCCTTATCTTGCCAATCTTTGCCAAACAGGTTTTCGCCTGTACAAGGTATATTACCCAGCTTATCTTGAACCCACTGTTCAAGATCAGAGGCTTGGAGCCAAGCAATCCTCCGGGCACCAATGCATAAAGCCGAAGTCCTGCTGATGCATTCAAAACAGTCAAAAGTTGACCTGTTAACAAATTTGGAAACATTTTGGGAATGCTTCACCAGAGTGAGATAATCAGCTCTCTTATCGTCAGGAAAGAGAAGATCCATCAACTCCAAATCCCTAGTCACCTCTCTAAGAAACATACCCATGTAGAGTATGTAGGAACTGATTCTGGCTGAACATAGAAGCCTGAAAGCATAGATGACCAAAAGCATCGAGAGTTCTCGATTCCCTGCCCGAAGAGTTTGAGGACTGTGTTTTGGCACTTTTAATTTGACGCATTGCCGATTCCATCATCATGGAATGGTGTGGTAATTGCACCTTCTGGAAACCGGGGCACTCCGGTACCCGGTACATAGTATCGAGCCTTTGAGTATGTGGAGAGATGGTTACGGGTGTCTCCCACATTTGAAGCATAAGGTCGTGAAGTATTTGATGAATAGGAAGACTGGCAGCTTCCTTTGGTGCTGCAGGGGTATTGAAGGAATTCAAGCTTCTCAGCCCTAGGCTCCTTCACCGAAGTCATGGTGATGGAGAGGCCCCCGAGCAACATCGCGGATAAAATCTTGAAAAGACATGTCCTCCGGAGGGGACATGCGACGTTGTGGGGATGGAGACGGATCCCTCTGGTAGAATTCTCATTTCCCTTGTACCGAGTGATTCATCATCCAACGAATCTGAGTCCAAAGACTCAAAGTATTAACAGGCTGGATGCTCGTGCTCTGCCTGTACTTGATACCACTTGAAACCGGCATCGGAAAGTTTCGGTGCCGGAACCTCAGTACCGGAGATGGACTCAAGGGCCAGCATAGTTGGTAGCATGGTAAGCAGCAAAAATGTCGATGCCGGTACCTTCGGCACCATTGTCGGTACCAATGCCTGGGAAATCGGCTGTAGAGGCTTTACTGGTATGGAAGTCGCTAACAAGACTGCTAAGCTCCGCTCGATAGCCAGGATACACTGATCCATGGAGCCTGCCGATGCCTAGGTATCGGTACCTGAATTGCGGGCCATGATCGCTGAGCATGGCACCAAGAGCTCTCTGGAGGTCGAGGCCTCGGGAGTATCCTGGGACCCCACTAATGCTTTGGAGGCAAGGACCTCCGCTGGAGTTGTTTGGCCGGTGTGTCTTCCTCAAGGGCAACGCCTAGGGCATCTCAATGCTTAGAAGGAGATCTACCCTTGGAGGGCTGGCTAGTCTTCAACGAAGACCTGAGTTTCGATACCTGAGATCCCTGGGAGGAAGATGACGCTCTCGATGACATTGATGCTACAGACATTGCATCGGTGGCAAAGAGGATGCTGAGTTTCGCAGCTCTGTTCTGCAGGCCTCTCTTTGTCATCTTCCTACAGAGAAGACAGTCAGTCGGATGATGATCCGGTCCCAAACATTTTAGACACCAGTCATGGGTGTCTGTGACTGAAATTGTACTGGCACACCTGGAACACTTTTTAAAACTACTAGGGAAAGGGTCCCTCAGAAAAGTGTTGGGTTTTTTTACAGAAAGAAAGAAAGAAGGAAAGTGAGCACCGACAGGGTCGGTACCAGTGTCGACGGGAAAGCAGACCCGACCACAAAAAAATAAGAAAAATCAAATTTTCTGTGGTGACAGGAATTGCTTCTTGTCGGCTCCGCGGAAAATGAAGAACTGAGGAGGGAGAGCTGGAAAGGCGGGAAGGCAGCTACACAGGTGCAGTGGGATGCTCCCAAAAGCTTTCCTATTGGACACTGGGGAGCGTTCCCACACAGGCTCTGTCGGTATCAACGTCACCCATATGTGAAGACTACATTCCTGCTTGTTCCTGGAGATAGTCCCCAATACAACTGATAAATGGATGAAATAAAAACAAATATACTTGCACACAACTGCACCTGCTTTTGAAGCAGGTGCAAATGGACCTGTATAAAAAGTCTGTACGAGTCTATCCAAAATGAAAGCCCTAGGTGAGTTTTGCTCCCCAATGTCCCTCTGCTCTGACTCTGCCCCTGCCCTTTTTTGGACATGAGTACTTCTATTTGCAAAAAAGGGTGGGCAATTTTAGCAGAGCTTTAACTGCAGGTAAAGGAGAAATTAGACCTTACCTGCTAATTGTTTTTCCTTGAGTTCCCTCCGGGCCAGTCCAGGTACATGAGGGTAGTCAATCCCTTCCAGCAGCTGAGGACTGAAACATTAAACTCTTTGCTGACAGTCTACCTAGCTCCCCCTGTCCTCAGAGACTCAGTCTACCTCTTTCAAAGTAGCAGAAACTCCAAAACATTACTCAAACAAGCAACAACTACTCCCCGTAACACTAGGAAGCATCCGTAATAATTGTATAATTCCAACCAGGAAAAACTATATATAGTCCTCTCTGCTTTTTTTTTTTTTTTTTTTTTTATCTTAAGTAGGGGAAGTCCCCTGAATCCTCTTGGACCCCCGCTACCCCTTGAATGACTCACAAGCTACACCAAAAACCCCGTCGTCCGAATGAACAAACTCCTCACAGACACACTGGGCGGGCCCTGGACTGGCCCGGAGAGAACTCAAGGAAAGACAATTAGCAGGTAAGGTCTAATTTCTAATTTGTGTACCTTCGGTAAGAGATAGAACTTAGCTAAACCAGGACTGCGAGGAAATCAATTTAGACAAAAACGCCGAAGTCGTAATCTCTAAAATAGATTTCTGTAACTCAGCAGTAGGATCTACCAATAACTTCTCATAGGTAACAACATCAGAAAGTTGCTTAAAAGCCTCTCGTAAATAATCAGCCCTCCCCCAAATCACCACAGCACCCCCCTTATCAGCAGAACAGATAACAATATCTGGATTTGATCTTAAATCAGCCAAGGCTGTATTTTCAGCGGGAGTCAGGGTGGATAACTGCCTACGATGGGACTGTTCTAACTTTGCAACATCATGAAGGACAAGTTGTTTAAAAATCAACAAACCCGGGGGTAACTGCCCCGGCGGCAACCAAGAAGACTTCAAAGGTAAAGAGACCCGGGGAGGACCCGTAATTACCGGACTAGGGGGCACTTCTTGAGAATTTGCAAAAAAGAATTTCAAATGCAATTTACGAATGAGCCCCTCCAGCTCCACACGGAACTGGAAGGCATAAAAAAAAATTTTGATGTCTGTGAGGTTTCATGTACGGTTTCTGTTTTTGATTACCGGGGTACACGGTATAAGTTGCGTGATGTCACCACTTGTGATTCTGCATTTGTGATTTATGCGATCCGATGCCCGTGTCAGCTTCTTTACATTGGCAGCACTTGTCGGCCTTTTCGTAAACGGCTGTCAGAGCATAAAAGCAGGCTCCGCTGCAGTGTTTTGTCAGCGCCTCTTGTGGCCCATTTTTCTGAGTTCCAGCATTCTTTCAATGATATTGCATGTTTTTGTGTGGAGAAGGTTGTGTGTGGGCGGAACGGGATGAGCCGGGAACAGACGCTTTTGTGGCGTGAGCAAAGTTGGATTTTTCGTCTAGGCACAGTAGCTCCGGACGGTTTGAATCTGCGGATCGATTGGGCTGTATGTGTATGAGTTAGGTTGGGGGTTGGGTCACATTTTGGCCTTTTAATTCAGTTTGATTGAAACAGGGGATTTCCTCTGACGTCATTAAGTGCGCTTGTTTAAAGGTCTTGGGTTTGGTGCAGTGCGCATGAGTGATTTTTCTGTTCGGCGCAGTTGAAGTTCAGCTGGCAGGTAAATGGCAGTTGGTGGTCTTTTTAACTTTTATAGAGTATTTTTTCAGTGTGTTGCTGTGCATTAAAGCTTATGTTTTGTTTGTGTGGTTTGCATGTGTTTTTGTAGATTCCCCTGAAGCAGCGGGCAGTCCCGCGAAACGTTTGAAGAGCTCTTGATGTGATAACGTCGGGGATGCAGCTGGCGTTTTTGTTATTCTCCTGCCTGATTTATAAAGCTAAGTGCTGTTACTTTTTCTTTGCATAAAGTAAGGTGTGGAGTACGCCAGTTGCCACTCATCAGGTCATTGATGTTACTGGGCTTAAGTTTGGTGTAGACGGCCTGTAAAATGGTTGTTCATTCACCTGTGCCTTGATATGCTGAGACCTGATTTACTTGTTTAAATAAAACTACACTATTTTTCGCAGTTAGAAAACACGTTTGTTGACATTGGAGTGATTTTTCTATTTTTGGCATTTTTCACTCCGTGAATCTTGACAGACTACGTTTTGGGTTACCAATTTTAGATATTTTCTCAGCACTCGACCCAAATCCAATTTCTTCAGCGAATCCTCCAAACCATCTCCCTTCCAACCCTGAAAAGTAGGAAACGACACAGATTGATTCATGTGAAAAGCAGACACGACCTTAGGCAGGAAAGACGGCACTTTTTCCGTCGTGAAATGAAGGTACGGCTCTTGACAAGAAAGCGCTTGCAGGTCCGAAATTCTTCTCGCGGAACACAACGCCACTAGGAACGCCGTCTTCCAAGATAGCTCCCTGAGACTCACCGAGGACACTGAGTCAAACGGCGGACGCGTCAACGCCTGCAGCACCAAGTTTAAATCCCAAGGCGGCACGACCTGCCGGATCGGAGGTCTAATATTCCTAGCCGCTCTAAAGAAACGACGAACATCTGGATGGGACGCGAGAGAGCCCCCCTGCACCTGTCCCCTATAACAAGCCAGCGCTGCCAACTGCACCTGAAGCATGCTAACAGCCAGCCCCTTCCCAAGGCCCTGTTGCAGAAACGACAGGATCTCAGGAAGAGCCGCCGATCTCGGCCTAACGGAACAGTCTTCACACCAAGCTTCAAAAATGCACCACACTCGGATATAAGCCACCGTCGTAGATCTTTTCCTGGACTGTAACATTGTGTCTATCACGGACCCCGAGTAACCCCGACGCTTCAACCGCTCCCTTTCAAGAGCCAAGCTGTAAGCAAGAACCGATCCGCTTGCAGCATCAACACTGGTCCTTGACTCAGTAGGTTGACACGGCTGGGCAGCCGCCAAGGAGAATCCATCAGAAGCCGCACCAGATCCGCATACCATGGTCGTCTGGGCCAATCCGGAGCAATCAGAATAATCCTTCCGTTGTGGGATGCCGCTCTCTGGGAACACATAAAGAAGCACCTCCTCCGGCCAAGGCTGCACCAGCCTGTCGAGTCCTTCCGACATGTGCTCTCTGCGCCTGCTGAAAAACCTGGCCGCTTTGGTGTTGGCCAGCATCGCCATGAGATCCACGACCGGTTGACCCCATCGTATCGTAATGTCATGAAAAAACGCCAGGTTCAACTCCCACTCGCCGGGATCTAGAAAATGGCGACTGAGGTAATCGGCTTGAACGTTGTTCTTTCCGGCCACATGTGCCACTAATAGCACTACGAGATGGCTTTCCGCCCACTGAAATAGTAGCTGACTCTCCTCCAGCAGCACTACACTGCCCGTACCTCCTTGCTTGTTGATGTAAGACACGGTCACCGCATTGTCGGAGAAAACCCGAACCGCTCGACCCTCGAGTAGACTGGCAAACTGCAGCAGAGCCAAATGCACCGCCCTCATCTCCAAGCGATTTATCGACCAACTGCTCTCCTCCGCAGACCAAACGCCCTGCGTTACCTGAGACAGACAGTGAGCCCCCCAGCCGGCCAGGCTGGCGTCTGTCGTAACTAACACCCACTGCGGCTGAGCCAACGGAACCCCCGATTGAAGGTGCTGGGGATCTAACCACCACAGCAGACTGTCGCGCACCCCCTCCGGGCATGGCAATTTCTGAGAAAGAGGATGATCTTGAGGAGACCATCTGGACAGCAAGGCCTGTTGGAGCAGACGCATATGCGCCCTTGCCCAGGGAACAAGATCCAAGGCCGCCGCCATGGAACCCAACAACTGCAAGTACCTCCAAGCCGTCGGCGCCTGACGATTTAAGAATGCCTTTACCTGCGAAAAGATCTTTTGCGCCCGGTCCGCAGGCAAGAACACCAATCCCAGCCGCGTGTCGAACACCGCTGCGAGATACGTCAGGCGTGTCACCGGCTGCAACTGGCTTTTTGTCTGGTTTATAACCCAACCAAGCTGCTCTAGGAATTCCACTACTCGAGAGGTCGCTGCGACAGATTCCTGTCGAGTAGCCGCCCAGATTAGCCAATCGTCCAGATAAGGGTGCACTTGAATTCCTTCCTGTCTGAGCGCCGCTGCCGCTACCACCATTACTTTGGTGAAAGTTCGCGGTGCCGTCGCTAGCCCGAACGGTAACGCCCGAAACTGAAAATGACCGCAAAACGTAAATACTTTTGATGATCCCGTCTGATCGGAATGTGCAAATAGGCTTTCGTGAGATCTATGGACGAAAGAACCTCTCCTGGCTTTACCGCTCGAATAACCGACCGTAGGGATTCCATTCGAAAATGTGGTACCCGCAAACAGCGGTTCACGTGCTTGAGATCCAGAATTGGCCGAAAGGAACCCTCTTTCTTTGGAACAACAAAATAAATTGAGTATCGACCTGACCCGCACTGGTCTATGGGCACCGGCACCACTGCCTGAAGACGCAACAAGCGCTGCAACGTGTCGTAGACCGCCCTCCGTTTTGCCAGTGGTCCACATGGGGAAATGACCAAGGCTTCCGCCAAAGGATGCGCAAACTCGAGCGCATACCCTTTGCGGAAAATCTCCAGCACCCACCGATCCGTAATTATAGCAGCCCAGGCGGAGAGAAAGTTCTGCAGACGACCTCCTACCGGAATCTCCACCTGGGCCTGCAAACCTTCATTGCGGCTTCCTGGTAGAGGTCTGCTGGGAGCTAAAATAGCCCCTGCTGAACCCTCTAGCTCCTCGAAAGGACTGCCCTCTAGCTACAAAACGACCTCTTTGATAAGGCACAAAGCGAGGGCCTCGGAATCTGCGAAATTCCCTACCTTGACCTCTTAGCATGGATCCTGACTTTGCTGCTCTCGGACGGTCCTCCGGAAGACATCCTCCTTTGGAATCCCCCAAATCCTTTACGAGTTTCTCTAAAGCTTCACCAAAAAGCAGCTTGCCCTTGTAAGGAAGCTTACTAAGACGAGACTTCGAAGAAACATCTGCTGCCCAATTTCTTAACCAAAGAAAATACCGAGCGGCAATCACGGATGCCATGGATTTCGCTGAAATTCTCACCAAATCATAGAAGGCATCTGCTAGATAGGCTGCCGCCGACTCTAGTTTAGCTCCTTTCGCCGAAGAATCCTGCTCCGTATCCGGACACGGATCACTCTGCAACCACCGAATAGAAGCCCTGGACACATACACCCCGCAGATAAGAGGCTTGCAAGGCTAAAGCACTGGAATCAAATACTTGCTTCAACAGAGCCTCCAACCTACGATCCTGAAGATCCTTAACAGCTGCACCCCCTTCTACAGGAATTGTCGTCTTCTTGGTAACCGCAGTCACTAGAGCATCCACCTTAGGCATGCGCAACAACTCCTCCTCCTCTTGAGGAAGCGGGTAAAGGCGTCCCAAAGCGCGCCCCCCCTCCCCCCCGTAGGGTAGCTTCGGGACATTCCCACTCAGACTCAATCATCTTCTTAATTACTCTATGCACCGGGAAACAGCGATGCTCAGCCTGAAAACCCTGCAAGAGAGGATCCTCCAGAGGCTCCTGCTGGATCGCTGGGAGCACCAAATTCAAGGCCGTTAGGGATTGTGTAATTAAGGCTCCGAGCTCCTCCTTGCGAAACACTTGGAAGATATTCGGGTCCTCGCCAGGCCCAATCTCCCCTTCCTCCAACTCCATCGGCCAGGAGTCCAAACCAGCTTCTGAAAACAGCTCACCTTCCTGCACAGCCCGAGCCTCAGAGGACTGCTGCTCGACTCCAGCGAAGCCCGTCTCCATAGACTTGCTCTGTAAGCAGACCCCTTCTGCCAAGTCCAGCTCTTTAGTCTCGCCATGCTGAGACTCTATCAGACTGGCAGTAGTCTGAGATTCCACAGACTGAGCCTTCCTTAAAACATATGCCTTATGTAAGGCTAAAATGAAATCAGGCGAAAAAAAGGATTCTAAGGTCCCCTGTCCTTCTGGCAGTTGTTGTGGAGTGAAAGGCTCTGCAGAAACCACATTCTTTGACTTAGACTTTCTTTTACTGGGTTTTGAGAACAGCGTGGGAGAAACGGCAGTCTCTGACAAGATGGCTGCCGTTCCCGCCTTTTCGGAGGCGCCTTGAGGCCTTTCCCAAACCTCTCCTGATGCCTTGCTCTCCATTCACCCCCAACAAGCCGGACCGAAAAACGAAGGAAAGAAATCCCCAAACGCGGGTTCCCGTCGAGCGCGGCAAATACAAATCACACTAGCGATGCCGTCTCTAACCACCGCTCAAAGAAAAAAAGAGACAAAAAAAATCACCTGAGTGAAGTGCGAACCGCCGCAGCCGCGGACCAGAATACCCCCGCTAACCACAGAAGAACCTGCTCTGCTAGACTGTTCCTCCCTGTACCCAGCTTGCCAATTAGCCGTTCACCGACTGACCGCTGCTAGCGGCCCGCGGCACCGGCAGGTAGTGGAGGAGAGGCAGAGGAATCTGGGGCTCCCAGCGTCTTACCCACAACTCCCCCGGCGTAACGGACTCTCAGACGGAACAGGCTCTGCTCCTTGCTGCGATCAGTGGTTATTATATGCAGCCGAGAACGTCCGATCCGTTCCCTTAATGCTTTTACAATCTTTTTCGTTGTCTATACAACTTGAACGGATACTTCCTGGTTCAAACTGCCCTGTCAGGGCAATCAAGAATCAAGACTGTTCATTTCCTTTAGCTGTCTTTTTTTTTTTCCTTTTAATAAACGTCCTTATTGAGGGAAACCTTCACTAACAATCTAAACTAAAACTTCTCCCTTAAACTGCTAAAAGTCTAATTCCTACTGATCTCTACGGGAGCCTGTCAGCCATCCATCCTGTTCAGCTGCTGAGGACTGAAAGACTGAGTCTCTGAGGACAGGGGTAGCTAGGTAGACTGTCAGCAAAGAGTTTAGTGTTTCAGTCCTCAGCTGCTGGAAGGGATTGACTACCCTCATGTACCTGGACTGGCCCGGAGAGACGAATAGGAATAGAAAATTATCCAGGGAAAAGCTCTGAACATTGCCTTTATAATCATCTTTATAACCATAAAAGTCAAAGACTTACTAATTGTTTTACAGGCACAAGTATCTACAGAGGGTCCTGACAGGCAGGTCTCTCTCTGGTTTACATTTTAAAAACCTTCAGGCATGCTATAATGGAGCAAGAGAGAATATTTCCTGGAAGTTTTCACTGGAGAAATATAGCGTAGTTACTCACCTGTAACAGGTGTTCTCCAGGAGCAGCAGGAATCAGTCCTCACTTATGGGTGACGTCGGCGCCGACGGAGCCCTCGCGGAGCAATTTTCCCCAGCTTTCAAAGAAAGCCTTTGGGAATTGCAGCGCGCATGCGCGGTCGTCTTCCCGCCCGAAGGTGCCATCTTAGCCAGTCAGATGACATAGCTAAAAAAGACAGCATAAAAATTTGCAAAAAGAACATAAGCAGACGGTTGCAACTCCAAGGGGAGGAGGGAGGGTAGTGAGGACTGATTCCTGCTGCTCCTGGAGAACACCTGTTACAGGTGAGTAACTACGCTTTCTCCAGGACCAAGCAGGAAGTCAGTCCTCACTTATGGGACTCCCAAGCTCAAGGCTACCGGAGACCCTAAGCACAAAAATGAGCTCCCTCTAGCTCAGCAGCACAGAAGGAAAGAATCTTCGCTGAATTATCACCCACCGGTAGCCCACATCCGGGATGGAGGGTAGGAGTTGCTCAGACCTCAAAGAGATTACGGAGGACTGCCTGTCCGAAAGCACTGTCCCTGCGGGACTCCCTCTCGAGACAGTAATGGACCGCAAAAGTCTGGCTCGAAGACCAAGTAGCGGCCCGGCAGATGTCTGCCAGCGGAACAGAGCGGAGATAAGCCACTGACGTGGCCTTTGCCCGAACGCAATGAGCCGTGACTCGACTTTCCAAGGCGAGTCCGGCTGCCCCATAAGCCCAAGAGATACAGTCCGCAACCCAGATGGACAGAGTACGCTTGGAGACCGGGAGCCCCAATTTATTGGGGTCAAAAGACACAAAAAGCTGAGCAGCTTTACGGTGCTCCCGCGTACGGTCAAGGTAGAAGTTCAATGCCCTTCTACAGTCCAGGGTATGGAGGACCGTCTCAGCTCGGCTGGAGTGTGGTCTGGGAAAGAAGGTCGGAAGTACCACCTCCTGATTCATGTGAAAAGGGGAGACCACTTTAGGCAGAAACTTTGGGTGAGTCCGTAGGACTACCCTATTCTTGTAGAAGCGAGTGTAGGGGGGATCAGACACGAGGGCCTGCAATTCACTTACGCGCCTAGCGGAAGTGAGGGCTATCAAGAACAGAGTTTTCCAAGACAGAAAACGGAGAGAACATGTAGCCATAGGTTCAAAAGGCGGACAGGTGATCCGCTGCAAAACCACATTCAGGTCCTAGTCCGGCGCTGGCGGGCGCAGAGGTGGTTTAAGTAGAAGGAGACCTCGGAGAAACCTCGCTACGAGAGGGTCGTTGGAGAGAGGTCTGCCGTCCACCGGCACATGATGTGCTGAAAGAGCACTGAGGTGAACTTTGACGGAGTTGGACTTAAGTCCCAGATTAGAGAGGTGTAGCAAGTACTGTAAGATCACCGACACCGGGCAGGAGAAGGGATCCTGAGACTGTTGGGAACACCAGAGTGCAAAGCGACGCCATTTAAGGGCGTAGCATTTGCGGGTAGAAGGCCGTCGCGAAGCCAAGACGACCTCCTCCACCTCCGCCGGCAAGAGAAGAGGAGCGAGGACTACCCTTTCAGCAGCCAGGCCATGAGGTTGAGAGACCTGAGGTTGGGGTGCAGTAGGGACCCCTGATCCTGAGTGAGGAGATCCGGTTGTACCCCCAGAGGGATTGGATCCTCCACCGCCAGTTGCAGCAGGAGCGGAAACCACGGTTGCCTGGGCCAGCGAGGGGCCACCAGGATCATGAAGGCTTTGTCTCGGAGAACCTTGAAAAGAGTCCGAGAGACTAACGGGATGGGAGGGAAAGCGTACAGAAGGCTCCCCGACCATGAGATCAGAAAGGCGTCCGCCGCAACCCGAAGGGGGTGTGGCTGACGAGAGCAGAAGCGAGGAAGCTGCCGGTTGTGAGGACTGGCAAAGAGATCCACCGTGGGGAGGCCCCACCTGAGGAAGAGCTTCTGAACGATCAAGGGATCCAGACGCCACTCGTGCGGCTGGAGGACCCTGCTGAGTTTGTCCGCCAGGCAATTTTCTTGGCCCGGGAGATAAACTGCCTTGAGGAGAATGCTGTGACTGACGGCCCAAGAGCAGAGCTTCTGTGCCTCCCGGCAGAGGAGGAAGGAGCCCGTGCCCCCCTGCTTGTTCACGTAGAACATGGCAACTTGATTGTCCGTCTGGACAAGGACGGACTGTTGGGAGGTCAGGTGGGAGAAGGCCTTGAGAGCTAGGCGGATCGCCCTGAGCTCCAGGAAGTTGATCTGCTGAGCAGACTCCCACTTGGTCCAGAGGCCCTGAGTACGTGCCTCTTGGCAATGCGCTCCCCAGCCCAGGAGGGATGCATCGGTGGTCAGCACCCGGGTCGGCTGAGGTGACTGGAAAGGCATTCCCAATATCAGGTTCGGCTGCCGGAGCCACCACCGGATAGACGAGACCAGCGGCTCGGAGACGCGCACTAGGTCTGCTAGGCCGCCTGTGGCTTGTCGCCACTGCCGGCGGAGACACCATTGAGCAGACCGCATATTCAGGCGGGCATTGGGGGTCACATGGACGGTGGAAGCCATATGGCCGAGCAGTCTCAGGAAGCGCCTGGCGGAGACCAGGGGCTGGCTGCGAAAGCGGTCGGCTAGGTCCATGAGCCGCTGAGCCCTGTCGAGCGGTAGGTACGCTCGCGCCTGAGGAGTGTGCAGCCTTGCGCCGATGAACTCGAGATCCTGTGAGGGGAGCAAAGTGGACTTTGCGAAGTTTATGACAAAGCCCAAGTGCTGCAGCAGAGTCACCGTGCGGCCCGTGGCGTTGGTGACCTCCTGAGCGGACGCTGCTCTGATGAGCCAGTCGTCGAGGTACGGAAAGACATAGAGGCCGTGAAGCCGGAGATGGGCCGCCACGACCGCGAGACATTTTGTGAAGACTCGCGGTGCGGAGGACAGGCCAAAGGGCAGTACTCTGTACTGGTAATGATTTCCTGCCACCACAAACCTTAGGTATTGGCGGTGGCTTGGGTGGATGAGGATGTGCGTATAGGCATCCTTTAGATCCAAGGAGCATAGCCAATCTCCCTGCTGGAGGTAGGGCAGAAGGATTCCAAGGGTAAGCATTTTGAACTTCTCCCGCACAAGGAACTTGTTGAGGTTGCGCAAGTCCAGGATGGGTCTGAGGCCTCCTGTTCTCTTTGGTATCAGAAAATACCTTGAATAGAAGCCTTGACCTCTCAGGTGGTGTGGCACCGGTTCCACCGCCTGTTCCTGCAGAAGACCTGCTAACTCCTGAAGGAGCAACTCCCTGTGCAGAGGGGGGCGCGGAGGCTCTCCCGGAAAATAGGAGGGAGGGACCTGATGGAAGTGGAGAAGGTAGCCCTCTCGCACGACCTGAAGCACCCAGGCATCTGCGGTGATGCCGGACCACCTGTGGGCGAAGTGAACCAGCCGGCCGCCGGTGCTGGGGGGAACCAGCGGGGGGGGAGAGGCTATGCTGAGCGAGTCAAAAACCCCCACCCTGCTGAGCAGGGGCTGGTGGTGCAGGCTTGGGGGCTTGCTGCCTACGGGACCCGTTACCCCGTCCCTTGGCCTGCTGGCCCTGTTGGGGAGCTGCAGGGGCCTGATAATGGGGGTATTGTTTGTAGGCAGCCGCCTTCCTCGGGTAAAAGGACTTTTTTCCCGAGCCCTTCTTTTTCTGGGAAGGGGCGGAGGTCTTCCTAGAAAGCCTGGTCCTGGTGAGAGTCTCAGTCTCAATTTGTGCAGCCTTTTCCGCCATGGGCTTGCCAAAGAGGTTTTCGCCTCGGCAGGGGACATCGACCAACTTGTCCTGTACCCAGGGCTCAAGATCCGACGACTGAAGCCAAGCCTGTCGGCGGGCACCGATGCCGGCTGCGGCCACTCTAGCCGAGGCCTCAAAGCCATCATAGGCTGCTCGGGACATGAACTTTGAGCATTCCCGAATGCCCGTGGACAAGGCTAGGAACCTCCGCAAGGGCTCCTCGGAGAGACCAGCGGAGAATCCGGCTAGCTCTTTAGCCAGATCCCGGAGATACATGCCCATGTAGAGCTGGTAAGTCTGGACACGACATGCGAGCATAGAGCCCTGGAAGCACTTCTTGCCAAGGCCATCCAGGTTACGGGCCTCCCTTCCAGGAGGCACCGAGGAGTGCATCTTCTGGCTCTTAAGACGATGCATGGCCGATTCCACTACCATGGAATGGTGTGGCAGCTGTGCCTTCTGAAAGCCAGGGCTCTTGCGGACCCGATAGATAGAATCGACCCGCTTGCTCAGGACCGGCGAGGAGGCCGGACTCTCCCACATGCGGAAGAGTAGTCGTTCCAGCATAGGAGGAACCGGCACAGTAAAGTGCTCCCTCGCGGGAGAGTCATACTGGAGGGCGTCGAGCTCTTCGGCTCGAGGCTCCTCCTCGGGATCCGCAGGGAAGGCCAAAGCCTTGGCCATATCCCTAACGAAGTCCGAGAACCGGGCATCCTCCGGGGGGGACTGCTTCCGAGGCTCGGACCCCGGTGAGTCCGATGGGACACACCGAGTCCGGAAGGAATCAGGTGACTCTTCCTCCTCAGACTCCCAGACCGACTCCGACGAGGACTCGGTGGGGTCGGCCCGGGCAGGGTGCGGCGCCAGCCGCCCCGACGTCGAGGGAGTCGGCGTCGGCGACCTCGGTCCCGAACGGGAGGCCGAGGGTGACCTCGACCGAGGATCGACTCGAGTTCTCATTGACTCGAGGATCGGCTCGGTCTCCGGGGTCGACTGGGACGTCGACGTCCCGGCGGTCGGGGCAGCGGCGCCAGCGAGGCCAGCGAGCATTGCCCGCTGCTGGTCCATGAAGGCAGACAGTCTGCTCTCCAAGGCCGTCAACCTGAGTCCGAGCTCAGGTGACCCAGCAGCCCCCGACTCGGGCCCCGACGGCGTCGGGCCCGACGTCGGCTGTCGCGGAGGCGAGTCCAGAAGGACTACAGGACTTACCCGGGCAGGCATCTCCGACTCCAGGCGAGGTCGCTTCGGGAGATGTTCCTTCTCCAAGGACCCGGGGCGGCTGTCGGGGCTATGCGACCTGGCCCTCGCGGAGCCAGGAGCGTCCACCGACGCCGCCCTCGCGGGTTTTTCCTTCCGACGATGGTCCCCGGAGGGAGAACCCCGGTCGGAGGAGCTCCGGCGACGGTCCGAGCTGGAGCCCTTTGACACGGAGGCCTCCGACGAGGTCCGGGTACGGCTGGGGTCAGCGAAGATTCTCTCGCGCTGATGCCGCCGACTTCTCAACGCCTTCGAGGACAGTTTGCTGCAGGGCCCACAGATCAGTTCCTCATGATCCGGGCCCAAGCAGCGGAGGCAAAAGTCGTGTGTGTCGGTCAGTGACATATTTCGGTCACACCGACCACACCGCTTAAAGCCACTGGCAGCCATCGGGGGAAAAAGGGCCCCTGCGAGGTCAAAGGACCGGGCTGCCAGGGAAAACGAAAATGAAAGCTGACTAAGTCAGAAAAACCGAAAAAAACGCTAGAGGACTCGAGACCGGCGTCGCGAGTCCGGGCGGGAAAATGATCGGCGTCGAACCGAAAGAAAAAAGTATAAAATAAAGAGGAAAATCAACTTTTTCGCGGGGACAAGACGGGGACGTCTGCAGGGCTCCGCGGAAAAAAGAAGACTGGCTAAGATGGCACCTTCGGGCGGAAGACGACCGCGCATGCGCGCTGCAATTCCCAAAGGCTTTCTTTGAAAGCTGGGGAAAATTGCTCCGCGAGGGCTCCGTCGGCGCCGACGTCACCCATAAGTGAGGACTGACTTCCTGCTTGGTCCTGGAGAACTAATATTAAACCCTCCATTCTGTCACCAACAGGTGATCAGTGGTAGACCCCCTTCCCATTTCAGCTTCCCACAATTTCTGCTAATTTTTTGTGTTAAAAGACTTTTTGCGAAACAGACTAAAAACAAACAAATTGCAACAAATGCTACAGTCATGCGTATACATATTTCTGATGTACTTTGACATAACATTTTAGGAAGTTCTCCATAAAAACTTTACAAATTTTAAACAAGTTTATGAAATCATCTAATGGTGTCATTGCATATGTATGTTTTATGTAGTTGTATTTAGCTCATGTCTTTCCAATAGAAGTTCCAGGCAAGTTACATTCAGGTACAGTAAGGATTTCCCTGTCCCCAAAGGGCTTACAGTCTAAGTTTGTTCATGAGATCATTCATGGAGGGTTAGATTACTTGCCCAAGGCAAAAAGGAGCATCATTGAAATTTCAGCCATGGCTTCTCTGGTTCCAGCCCACTGCTCCAACCACTAGTCTACTCCTCCATTGCTTGACTTGTGCAATGGGCAACAAGAGTTGGCTTTCAACCCAGAGAGAAAGCTCAGTTAACTGACCTGCAATAAAACCATTAAGAGTCCTTATCCTAACACAGATAACGTTGAGAAGAGAGTCTCATATAGATTTTATGGCTCTTGCAAGTCTCCCTTGAAGGTATATACAAATAACTTAATATATTTTTGACAATCTTTCAAAAATTATACTCTCTTCATCAGGTCTATGAATGCAGTTACACTGAAGTATATGTGGATGTAAAGAGTAGTTACTCACCTGTAACAGGTGTTCTCCAGGAGCATCAGGAAATCAGTCCTCACATATGGGTGACGTCGGCGCCGACGGAGCCCCAGTGCGGAGCATTTCCCCAGCTTTCAAAGAAAGCCTTTGGGAATGCAGCGCGCATGCGCGGTCCCCTTCCCGCCCAAATGTGCCATCTTGCTCAGTCTGATGACATAGCTTAAAGACAGCAAAAAATCAAAATGAAGTATATGACTGCAACTCCAGGGGAGGAGGGAGGGTCATGAGGACTGATTCCTGCTGCTCCTGGAGAACACCTGTTACAGGTGAGTAACTACTTTTTCTCCAGGACCAAGCAGGAAGTCAGTCCTCACATATGGGACTCCCCAGCTCTAGGCTACCGGGAACACAAGCTGACAAAAATGGCTCCCTCTGAAGAGCCTCAGCATCCGTGAGAAGAATTTTCTCCAAGACCGCCCCTGTACGGTAGCCCAACACAAGGGCCGGAGGGTAGGAGTTGCCTAAACCTCAAAGAGATTACGGAGTACCGCCTGTCCGAAAGCACTGTCCCTCTGGGACTCTCTCTCCAGGCAGTAATGGGCTACAAACGTCTGGCTCGAAGACCAAGTTTCGGCCCAGAAGATGCCTACCAACGGAACAGAGCGGAGATGAGCTACTGACGCGGCTTTCACCCTGACACGGTGGGCCGTGACTCAACCCTGCATGGGGAGGTCGGCTGCCTTATACGCCCAGGCGATACAATCTGCTACCCAAGTGGACAACGTACGCTTGGAGACAGGTAACCCCATCTTATTAGGGTCAAAGGAAATGAAGAGCTAAGCCACCCTTCGATGCTCTCGCGTACATTCTATGTATAAGGACAACGCCTCTTACAGTCCAGGGTATGCAAGACTGTCTCAGCCTGGCTGGTATGCGGCCTGGGAAAAAGGTCGGAAGAACCACCTCCTGATTGAGGTGGAAAGAGGAGACCACTTTAGGGAAGAACTTGGGATGGGTCCATAGGACCACCCTATTCCTACAGAACCGTGTGTACGGTCTATCAGAAACCAGAGCTTATAGCTCACTCACACGTCTGGCCGATGTAAGAGCCACCAGAAAGAGCACTTTCCAAGAGAGGAAGCGCAAATGGCAAGTAGCCATCGGCTCAAACGGTAGGCGAGAAAGTTGTTGCAAGACCACGTTCAAATCCCACTCAGTCACCAGTGGACGAACCAGAGGCTTGAGTAGAAGCAGACCTCTGAGAAATCTGGACACCAAGGGGTGAACCGACAGACTGTCCTTCCACCGGTGAGTGGTGTGCTGACAAAGCACTGAGGTGGACCCGAACAGAGTTATACTTAAGGCCTAAGTCTGAAAGTTGAAGTAAATACTGCAGTACTACCGGCACAAGGCAAGAGAAAGGATCTTCATTGTGCTGGGCACACCACACTGTAAACAGACGCCACTTGAGGGAATAGGACTTTCTTGTGGACTGCCTCCTAGAGACCAATATCACCTCTTCAACTTCCTTAGGCAGAAGTAAGGGAGCTAGCACTACCCTTTCAGCAGCTAGGCCATCAGCTTGAGGGACTTGAGATTGGGGTGCAGAAGGGAACCCTCCTCTTGAGACAGGAGATCGTGTTGCAACCCCAGAGGGAACGGAGTTTCCACCGCCAACTGCAGCAGAAGTGGAAACCACGGCTTCTCGGCCATCTGGGGGCTACCAGAATCACCAAGGCCTTGTCACGGAGAATCTTGAACAGAGTTCGGGCCATCAGGGGCGTGGGAGGAAACGCATACAGGAGGCCCGTAAAACATGAGATCAGAAAAGCATCTGCTGCCATCCTCAGTGGATGCGGCTGTCTGGAGCAGAACCTGGGCAGCTGACGGTTTAGTGGATTTGCAAAGAGATCGATGCATGAACATCCCCAGCGGAGGAAGATCTGTTGGACCACCAATGGATTCAACTGCCATTTGTGAGGCTGGAGAATCCTGCTTAGCTTGTCTGCCAGGAAATTCTCCTGACCAGGTAGGTAAACTGCTTTGAGAAACATACCCTGTTTTACCACAAAGGAGCAGAGGTCCAGTGCTTCCTGACATAGGAGCCTGGATCCCGTGCCCCCTTGCTTGTTCATGTAGAACATTGCCACTTGATTGTCCGTCTGAACTAGGACAGACTGGTGAGAGAGGGCATGAGAAAATGTTTGCAGAGCTAAGCGAATTGCTTGCAGCTCCAGAAGATTGATTTGCTGTGGGGCCTCTCGAGGAGACCACAGGGCCTTGAGTGCACATGCCCTGGCAATGTGCCCCCCAGCCCTTCAAGGAAGCATCGGTCGTCAGCACCCTTGTGTGTGGTAGAGCCTGAAAGGGTACCCCACTGAGGAGGTTTGGGAGATGTAGCCACCACTGTAAGGAGTCCACTGTAAGTGGTTTGGACACCTTTACTCTGTCTCGGAGGTCGCCACTGAGCAGCCCGCATGTGCAGACAGGCATTCGGAGTCACATGTACAGTGGATGCCATGTGGCCCAGGAGCCGCAGGTAGTGCCTGGCGGAAATATGAGAATTGTTTTGGAACTGGTTGGTCAAGTCCATCAGTCTGTGGGCCCTGTCTTAGGGCAAGTAAGCCCTTGCCTGAAGGGCATCCAATCTTGCCCCTATAAACTGTAGATTTTGAGAGGGGAGCAAAGTGGACTTTGCGTAGTTTATGACAAAGCCCAGATGCTGGAGAGACAGTACGAAGAGTGGCATGTCGGGCCTCCTGCAGAGACTGGCCCCTGATGAGCCAGTCATCCAGGTATGGGAAGACAAAAATTCCCTGATTCCTGAGATAAGCCGCCACTACCGCCAGGCATTTGGTGAAAACCCTGGGGGCAGGGGTTAGGCCAAAAGGAAGTACCCTGTACTGAAAATGGTTTCCTCCCACCACAAATCTGAGATATTGTCTGTGGTCTGGATGAATGAGGATGTGAGTATAAGCATCCTTTAGATCTAAGGAGCATAGCCAGTCTCCCTGCTGGAGTTAGGGCAGCAGTATCCCAAGGGTAAGCATCTTGAACTTTTCCCTCTCCAGAAACTTGTTTAGGTTTCGCAAGTCTAGGATAGGCCGGAGGCCTCCTGTCCTTTTTGGTACCAGGAAGTACCTGGAGAAGAAGCCTTGTCCTGTCAGGTGGTGAGGCACCGGTTCCACTGCCTGTTCCCTTAGAAGACTTGCCAACTCCTGAAGGAGGAGGTTTCTGTGTAGAGGGAGTCTGGGAGGCTCCCCTGGAAAGTAGGAGGGGGTAGCTGGTGGAAGTGGAGCAGGTATCCCTTTTGGACTATGCTCAGTACCCAGGTATCCCCTGTGATGGCTGGCCACCTGTAGGCATACAGGGTCAGCCGACCTCCTGTGCTGAGTGGAGCCACCGGCGGAGGAGAGGCTATGCTGTGAGAGTCAAAACCCCGCTCCCTGCTGTGCAGGAGCCAGAGCTGGCAGCTTGGGGGTCTTCTGCCTACGGGCCCATGCCCCTGCCCCTTGGCCTGCTGGCCCTGTTGGGGAGCTGGAGAGGCCTGATACTGAGGGTAGGTTTTGTAGGCAGCACCCTTGCTCGGAAAAAGGGCTTTTCCCGAGCCCTTCTTCTTCTGAGAAGGGGCAGAAGTCTTCCTGGACAGCCTTGTCCTGGTGAGAGTCTCAGTCTCGATTTCTGCAGCCTTTTCCGTCATGGGCTTACCGAAGAGGTTATCACCTCGGCACGGGACATCAACCAACTTATCCTGCACCCATGACTCCAGGTCCGATGACTGTAGCCAGGCCTGACGGCGTGCACCAATGCCAGCCGCGACTACCCGGGCCGAAGCCTCGAAGCCATCATAGGCTGCTCGAGAGATGAACTTTGAGCACTCCCGGATCCCTGTAGACAAGGCCTTGAACCTCTGCAAAGGTTCCTCGGAGAGGCCAGCTATGAACCCGGCAATCTCCTTTGCCAGATCCCGTAAGTATATGCTCATGTACAGCTGGTAAGTCTGGACACGGCAAAATAGCATAGAGCCCTGGAAGCACTTTCTACCGAGGGCATCCAGGTTCCGGGCCTCCTGGCCGGGGGGCACCGAGGAGTGCATCTTCTGACTCTTCAGGCAGTGCATGGCCGATTCCACAACCATGGAATTGTGCGGTAGCTGCGCCTTTTGGAACCCAAGGCTCTTATGGACTCGATAAATGGAATCGACCCGTTTGCTCAGAACCGGTGCCGAGGCCGGTGCCTCCCACATACAGAAGAGCAGCCATTCCAGCATCAGAGGAACCGGTACAATAAAGGCTTCCTTAGGAGGGAAATCATACTGGAGGGCATCGAGCTCCTCAGCTCGAGGCTCCTCCTCGGCATTCGCAGGGAATGCCAAAGCCTTAGCCATGTCCCTCACGAAGTCCGAGAACCGGGTATCCTCCTGGAGGGGACCATCTCGAAGACTCGGACTCCAGTGAGTCCAATGGGACACACCGGGTCCAGAAGGTGTCAGGAGACTCCTCGTCCTCCGTCTCCCACGCTGACTCCCCCGAGGAGTCATCGAGCAACTCCGGCCATGTGGGCCTCGGTGCCACCCGCCCCGATGCCAAGGGCACCGGGGTCGACGACCTTGGCCCCGCATGGGAGGTCGAGGGGGACCTTGACTGAGGATCGACTCGAGACTTCATGGGCTCGAGGATCGGCTTGGTCTCCGGGGTCAACTTGGACGTCGAGGTCCCAGTGGTCGGGGCAGATGCACTGGTCAGACCGGCGATCAGCAGCCGCTGCTGTTCCATGAAGGCAGCCAAGCTGCTCTCCAAGGCCGTCAGCCTGAGTCCAAGCTCAGGAGACCCAGCAGCCCCCCGACGTCGGCTCTCCCAGAGGAGAGTCCACGAGGGCAACAGAACTTACGTGACTCGGGGACTCCGGCTCCATGCGAGGTAGTTTGGATGGCCTCTCCGACTCCGAGAGCCTGGGGTGGCGGTCAGGGCTAGGTGACCTGGCCCTCGAGGACCCAGGGGCCTCCACCGATGCCGCCCTCACGAGCTTCTTCTTCCTTTTGTGCTCCCGGGTGGGAGATCCCCTCTCAGAGAACCACGACAGCGCTCAGGGTCAGACTCCCGAGATGTCGAGGCCTCTGACGAAGTCCGGGCCCGGCCGTACGCAGACTCTGAAAAAATTCTCTCTCGCTGATGCTGACGGCTCCGAAGTGCCTTCGACGACATTTTGCAGCACGGTCCACAGACCAGCGGGTCATAGTCGGGCCCGAGGCATCGGAGGCAGCAGTCATGTGTGTTGGTGAGAGACATAAGTTTCTTACATCGATCACATTTTTTTGAACCCGCTGGCAGCCATCGGGGGAAAAAGGGCCCCTGCAAGGTCAAAAGACCAGGCTGCCAGTGAAAATAACAAAAAAGGTGCGAACGCTAGTCACGAAGGACAAAAACTGAAAAAGAAACTCCGGATTCGATACCGGTGTACCGAGCCCAGGCGGGAAGGGGCACCGGCGTCGAACCAGATAAGACAAAGTGAAAATCGCAGAAAAAAAATCAACTTTTCCCGGGTGACACGAACTCACGTCCGTTGGGCTCCGCGGAAAAAGAAAGATTGAGCAAGATGGCACCTTTGGGCAGGAAGGGAACCGCGCATGCGTGCTGCATTCCCCAAAGGCTTTCTTTGAAAGCTGGGGAAATGCTTTGCACGGGGACTCAGTCGCCGACGTCACACATATGTGAGGACTGACTTCCTGCTTGGTCCTGGAGAACTGTGTTATTTCTTCATAGACTTAACAATGAGAGTATAACTCTCAAAAGCTCATCATAAACATATTTAGTCCAATATAAAGGTATCACCTGCAACTTGATTTGCTGATCTTTATTTACACATATCCAAACCTATTTGGAGACATTGCTCCCAAGATAAGTTTATTATGATTATTTAAAAAGCTTGGATATACTGCCTTTGGCGTAGATCGCATCAAAGCAGTTTACATAAAACCAAAATATAAAATTCTAGAAATAAGTGAGAGAAAGGTAGTAGATAAGTGTTTTATTGAGAGATAACGTAGTTACTCACCTGTAAAAGATGTTCTCTGGAGACAGCAGGAATCACTACTCACATATGGGTGATATCAGCACCGACGGAGCCCTCGCGGAAGCATCCCCCTAGCTTTCAAAGAAAGCCTTTGGGAGATGCCACCACACATGCGTGGTCCCCTTCCTGCACAAGGTCACCATCTTGCTCAGTCAGATGACATAGCTGAAAGACAGCAAAAATAAAAGATGGTAAAAGGAGCAACTCCAAGGGGAGGAGGGAGGGTTCTGAGGACCGATTCCTGCTGTCCCTGGAGAATACCTGTTACAGGTGAGTAACTACACTTTCTCCGGGAACAAGCAGGTCAGTCAGTCCTCACATATGGGATTCCCCAGCTACAAGCTACCAAAAGCCCATAGCAAAAATAGGGGCTCCCTCATGGGGAGCCGCAAACGGCAGCAATTTAATCCATGTCCACAGACTACAGTAGGACCCCTGTGTCCGATGAAACCAGCACTCCGGTAACCTGAACACAGAAGGGTTGGAGGGGAGTTGTCTAAACCCAAAAAGGTTATGGAGCACAGCCTGGCCGAAGGTACTGTCCCGTCGGGACTCTCTTTCCAGGCAGTAATGGGCTGCGAAGGTATGGACTGAAGACCAGGTGGTGGCCCTGCAGATGTCCGCCATCAGACAGAGCACAAGCTTGTCACCGAAGCCGCCACGGCCCTGACACGGTGCGCCGTGACGCGGCCTTCCAGCAGGAGCCTCACCTGCTCATAAGCGAGGGCGATACAGTCCGCCACCCATGTGCACAGCATACGCTTGGTCACCGCCTCCCCCAGCCTGCTGGGGTCATAGGAGATGAAAAGCTGACCAGCTTTGCAGTACAAGGTGTAGAAGACCATCTCCGCCCAACTGTAGTGAGGTCTTGGAAAGAAGGTAGGGAGCACCACTTCCTGGTTGAGATGCAAGGGCAATACTACCTTTGGCAGGAATTTGGGGTGCGTGCGAAGCATCACTCTGTTCTTGTAGAACCTGGTATAAGGTGCCTGCGCCACAAGGGCCTGAAGCTCGCTAACTCTGTAAGCGGAGGTGAGCGCAACCAGGAAAGCCACCTTCCAAGAGAGATAGCGAAGGTGGCAGTTAGCCAGAGGCTCGAAGGGTGGGCGAGTGAGCTGCCCCAACACTAAATTGAGCTCCCATTCAGTTGTCAGAGGGTGAACTGGGGACTTCAATAAGAGCAGACCCCAAAGAAAACGGGTCACCAAGGGTTGCACCAAGAGGGGCTTACCATCCACTGGATAGTGGTGCGCCACCAGGGCACTAAGGTGCCCTCGGTCAGAGTTAGACTTGATCCTGGATTGAGAAAGGTGGCACAGGCACTATAACACCAGTGCCACCGGGCAGGAGAAAGGGTCAGCCCCATGCTTGGCACACCAAACCGAGAACCTGCACCATTCGAGGATGTAAGCCTTCCTAGTAGAGGCCTTGCAAGAGGCCAGTAGAATGTCTTCCATCTCAATTGAAAGGTTGAAAGGGACCAGAGTCACCTTCTCAGCAGACACAGCTGTCAGTGACAAGGACCCCAGGCTGGGATGCAGAAGAGAGCCCCCCTCCTGAGCGAGGAGTCCTGGGGTGGATCCCAAGGGAAAGGGGGTCTCCACCATCAACTGGAGGAGCAGCGGGAACTACAGTTGCCTGGGCCACCGAGGAGCTATCAGGATGAGAGAGGCCCTGTTGCGGAGGGTCCTGAATAAGGTCTTGACAATCAGCGGCGTGGGAGAGAAGGTGTACATGAGGCATTCCGGCCATGAGACAAGGAACACATCCGCTGCCACCCTGGAGGGATGGGCCTGCCAGGAACAAAAGCGGAACAACTGGAAGTTATTCAGGCTAGCAAACAGGTCCATCACAGGCTCCCCCCCCAGAGTTGGAAAAGCCGACTGGCTACCCTGGAGTCCAGCTGCCATTCGTGTAGCTGGAGGACTCTTCTCAACCTGTCAGCCAGAAGGTTGTCCTGGCCTGGCAGGTACACTGCCCGCAGAAGGATACCCTGTTGGATTGCGTAGGAGCAGAGGACCAGTGCCTCCTGACAAAGCATACTTGAACCCGTAACCTCCTGTTTGTTCATGTCGAACATCACCAACTGGTTGTTTGTCTGGACCAGCAATGGCTGGTTGCACAGGTGGTGGCAGAAGATCGCAGGGCTAAGTGTATGGCTCTGAGCTCCAGGAGGCTGATCTGCTGGATGCTCTCATCTGGTGACCAGTTGCCCTGGGTGCAGAGCTCCATGCAGTGGACTCCCCAGCCGAGTAGAGAGGCGTCCGTGGTGAGGACTCTTGAGGGGCTTGGGGCCTGAAAAGGCATGCCCGCCTTAAGATGCTGGAGAGACGTCCACCAGTTGGTGGGTTACAGAGACACTGTCTCGGAGGCGACCCGTGGCCTGAGACCACTGGTCCTGGAGACACCACTGGGCCGCCCTCAAGTGAAGGCGAGCATCTGGGGTGACGTGGACCGTGAAGGCCATGTGCATGAGGCTGCGCAGAAGATGCCGAGCGGGCACCGAGGGATGGCACTGAATGTCCTTTGCCAGAATCCTGAGACGGTCGGCTTAGTCCTTGGGCAAGAAGGCCTTTGAGGGTGTCGAGCTTTGCCCTGATGAACTCCAGGTATTGTGCCGGGAGGAGGTGAGACTTGGGGTAGTTTATGACAAACCCCAAGTGTTGCAAGACCTGGATGGTGCATGCGGTGGCCTGCTGCACCTCTGAGGCCGTGCCTCCCTTTATAAGCCAGTCGTCCAATGGGGAAGACAAAGATCCACTGGAGGCGGAAGGCGGTGGCCACGACTGCCAGGCATTTTGTGAAAACTCTTGGAGAGAAAGCCAGGCTGAAGGGGAGCACCGTGTACTGAAAATGCCAGCCCCCCACTACAAACCGCAGGTACTACCTATGGAGGGATGTGAGGATGTGAGTATAAGCATTCTTGAGGTATAAGGAGCATAGCCAATCTCCCCGCTGGAGGTATGGCAGCAATGTTCCAAGGGAGAGCATCTTGAACTTCTCCCTCACCAGGAATTTATTGAGGTTGTGCAGGTCAAGGATGGGCTTAAGGCCCCCTGTCTTTTTTGGCACGAGGAAGTACCTGGAGTACAACCCCTTGCCCTTGAGATGGTGGGGCACCGGTTCCACCGCTTTGTCCTCGAGAAGACCTGGCATCTTCTTCAGTAGAAGGTCTCGGTGAAGGGGAGACCTGATGGGCTCTCCTGGAAAGTAAGGGGGAGGTGTCTGAGTCAGGTGGAGGAGGTAACCCCTCCCTGACTACCCGAAGAGCCTAGGAGTCAGTGGTGATGGTCAACCACCTCTGGGCATAAAGGGCCAGACCTCCCCCTGTGGGCTTCTGATCTCCTTGGGGTAGAGAGGCTATGCTCAAGGAGTCAAGAACTCCCCCCTGGTTGGACCAGATCCGGTTCCTGGGGTTTGGGAGCCTTCTGCATACAAGGGCGATGCCTGTGTCCCTTGGCCTGCTGACTTTGTTGGGGAGCTGGGGAAGCCTGAAAAAGTGGGTAGTTTCTGTAAACAGCTCCCTTCCGTGGGTAAAAGGACTTTTTACCCGAGCCCTTCTGTCGGTGAGGAAAGCCTGGCTCTCATCATGAACTCTGTCTCCAGCTTGGCAGCCTTGTCGGTCATGGGTTTGCCAAAGAGGTTCTCTCCTTGGCAGGGGACATTGACCAATTTGTCCTGAACTCAGTGCTCAAGGTTAGATGACTGTAGCCAAAGCTTGGCGGCGTGCACAGATGCCAGCCGCCACTACTCAAGCCACCGACTCAAACCTGTCATAGACCGCTCGAGACAAGGTTCTTGAACCGCTGCAAGGGTTCCTCAGAGACCAGCTGAGAACCGGGCGAATTCCTTCACCAGGTCTCTTAGGTACATTTCCATGTATAGCTGGTAGGCCTGGATATGGCCGATGAGCATTGAGCTTCTGGTAGCACTTTCTGCCGAGGGCATCCAGGGTGCGGACCTCCCTGCTGGGGGGTACCGAGGAGTGTGTCTTCTGGCTTTTGTGCTGACGCATGGCCGACTCCACCACCATGGAGGTATGTGGCAGCTGTGACTTTTGGAAGCCCGAGCTCCGGCGGATTTGGTACATCGAGTCAAGCCCCGTGTCTCCCACATCAGCCGTTCCAGGATGGGAGGAATGGGCACCATGAGAGATTCCCTCAGAGAAGCTTTGTACTGGAAGATTTCCGCACTCTTCCGCCCGAGGGTCCTCCTCCGACTCGGTGGGGAATGCCAGGGCCTTTGACATATCCTTGACAAAGTAAAGGAAGCCCATGTCCTCCAGCGGGGACTGTAGGAATGGACAGGTAAAGGGGATATCAGAATCCCCAATATGTAATTGAAGATGGATGAATTTCTTGATGCAGATCTCTGGGATTTGCTGATAGAAGAACTTTTTAACAATGACTGTCACGAGTTTGTCCTTTCACCTACTTCCCCTTGGGTGGAGTGGGATATCATGATCATGAGTTCTGTGTAACTGTCATTAAAATAGTTTGAGAACATTGTTAACGCAAGGATAAAGAGTAAACACAGGCTATGAACTGCGCAACCATAGTTCATTGTACAGTCAACTATAGGTCCCTGCTGGCACAGCGTAATTTCTGCAACTCTGCAATTATAAATAATTCTGTCATAATCAAATAAATTTCATCTAATACACTGTAAACAGCTCTTACACTTTAAAGAATTCTAGCGACACCTTGTGTTATGTCATGTTTATGCTTAATGACTGTGTTACTTCCCCTTTTCTCTTCAATAAAAAGAGCTTCAAAGGAGGAAGAATTTGAATTCAACAGAGGTGGAACTGTGCTGTGTCCATGGACCTTCTGTTGTTTTCCCTCTGAGCTCAAAGAAAAGTAGCACTCTGTGTGTGATTGTGTTGTGTGTTACTCTCTGCTTATTTCTCACTGCTTGAGGGACCAGAGACCGAAAGAGCCATGGTATTGTGGCCAGATCACAGGTATTCTTCAGGGACTGCTATCGAGGCTCTGAGACGAGAGAGTAAGATGGGACGTCGCGGTGGTGACGAGTATCGGGAGACTCCTCTCCTCCGTCTTCCATTTGGAGTAGTCTGTCGAGGACTCATAGGAGGGCTGCTCTGTAGGTCTCGGGGCCCCCGATGCCCTGCTGGGGGCTCCCGGCATACTCGCCAGGGATGACCGCAGTCCTGTCGAGCAGGACTCAGAAGGCGACCTCTGCCGAGGATCAGCTCGGCCTCTGGGACGTCTTGGATGTCGAGGGCCTGGTGGTCGGGGTGGATGAACCGGTCGTGCTTAACAGTGTTCGCTGCTGGTCCATGAAAGCAGACAAACTGCGCTCCAGGGCCACCATTCTGGCCTCCAGACCAGAAGGCTCTGCAGCCTTCGCTGCGGGACTCGGGCCCAACGCCAGCTCCCCTGAAGGGGAATCCTCGAGGATACTGTCTGGGGACCGAGGCCAGTCTGTGGTCGGATCCTTCTGGGGGACCTTTGCAGGCCACTCCCTCTCCCAAGCCCCAGACAAACGTCTCAGACTGCGGGACCGGGGAGCACCCGGCCTGTCAGAACCATCCAAGGATGCCGCCTTCGAGGTTTGGGAGGTTCCGCCCGAGACATCAAGGCCTCAGACAAGGCCCTGGCCTTCGGAATCACCGGGCACTTGGGGAAAATTGTGCTGCTGTTGGCGGCTCCTGAGGGCCTTACTGGACATCCTTTTGCAGAGACTGCAGGTTGCCAGGTCATGGTCTGGCCCAAGGCAGCGGAGTCAGCAGTCATTTGTGTCGGTCAAAGATATAATTTTAGAGCACTGATCACACAAAGCTACTGGTAGCCATGGGAGAAAAAAGAACCCCTGCGAGGTTGAAGACTCTCTGGACTGCCAGTAGGAGAAAAAAAGGCACGAAGACGCCAGGAAAGAAAAGTACAAAAACTACAAAAATAGACCCAAAGTCGACACCAAGGCAACAAGGTCGGAGGCAGGAAGAGTACCGGTGCAATACAAGAGATGAGTATGAAACTCGGAGAGAAAAAAAATCAATGGCTACGTCTCCTGAATATCCCTTTACAACTTCAAACAAGATTCTTAAAGCGAGCTTTCTTGAGTAATGGTTTCCTTTTTACCATACTACCATATAGGTCAGGTTTGTGACATGCTTTGGATATTACTGTCACATGCACACAAATTGGGTCTTGGCCATAAAAGCCTGTAGCTCTTTCAAAAGGTGCAATTGTTCTATTGGTTGCCTCCCTGATCAGTCTCTGTCTTGCTCGATCATCCAATCTGGAGAGAGAGTCTAAGCAAAACAAGGTCCTGGGAGTGCTATACACTCTTCACACTAAAAATCCTGATCATGCTCAAAAATGCATGCATGCCTTATACTAACCACTGATGCATAGACAAATAGACATACCCTCCATAGTAGGTACTCTTGCTCTAGCAAGACAATAATATATATTTTAGACACTGAGAATCAACAGCTTTACTGGTTTTACTCTATGTATTTCAATGAAGAGATACCAATGCAATACATGAATTTATAAATTCTCCCATAATACTAAAGCTAGGAAGTATAGTTTAGAAAGTATCATTTTTCTGCATAATGATGGTCATCAGTAAGAGAAATGCAGCATTTCTGACTTAAAACGAAATCCCTCGTTACCAATTCATGGCACATCTACAAAACACAAATTACAACTCCATGAATATTCTTCCAACTGGAAATTATTCATAGCTGATCCTGTACTCCTGTCTAGAATCACAAACTCAACTTGCACATTTCACAATTCTAATGCTGATCAGAAGTTAGATAAATCCATGAACAGGCTCTGAAATTATCTCCTTTCAAGCATGCATCAAATAGAGATGCACTCACACAGGATAACAAGATAGCTCTGGATTTCTGTGAGACTGACTGCTCAGAGCACTAGTTATGTAAAAAAAGGTAACACGCCATTTACACAGGATTTCAATTCATTATACGTCTTTTCTCTATGTGCATGTGGCCATATCTTCATTACATACTTGAAAGAGAGGCAAGCCAAACAAAGTGTGGAGACAGATGAGAGAACTCATTTTATTCCAGCACATAAAATATGAACATATTTAAAAATGCCAGTCAAGAATATATCAAAAGGTTTGTTTCACTAAAGCTACTTCTACACTCTGTTACTGTGTCTATTATTACTTGTGAAAACAATTCTGAACTGAGCGACACTCAAAAAGTATTAATTTGTTAAAGAGCACAGTACATACCGTATTTCCTGGCTTATAAGTCGTGTATTTTTACATCCGGAAATGATGGCGTGACCTATACACCAGAATGACTTCTCTAAGAAATTTACACAGTGAAACACACCCACTCGAAATGGATATAAATACAACTGCGCAGTGGACGGTCTTTCTCCCGGGGCCCTCCGCTCTACACCCAACGCTTGCAAGCAGACCCTCCAAACAGCAGGCTGATACGTACTTTTACTATACTCGCAAATAGCATACCAAATAGTATACCGGATGAATTTCAGTTACAAAAAAGATGTTATCTTTAACCCCACAGAAAATGGTGACACCGAAGGCGCGGAACTCATACACCATGGAATTCAAATTGAAAGTTATTCATTAACAGAGCAGCCGAGCAAACTTTTGGGATAAATAAGAAATGAGTTAGAGACTGGAGGAAGATGCAGGGAAAACTAACCTTGATGCATAGCGGCAAATCGCGGCCACAATGCATGGTGACCTGAATTGGAAGCACATCTCCTTCAGCTTATTTTAGAGCGGAGGGCCTAGGACCGTGGACTGTCCACTTTGCAGGTGTGATTAAAAGCTGTTTAAATCGCCAGGGAAATGAATATAGAGGGATTCAAGGCTGGTCATTCATGGTGCTACCGATTTATGATAAGAAATAAATTAAGCATAAGAAAAAGAACCACCATGTGTCAGCAGCTCCCCTCTGATTTTTTGGATAAAGTATGGAATTTCAGGGAATTTGTAAACAAAGAAATTATCACAAACACAGTAACACCAGACTCCATAATCAACATGGACGAGGTTCCCTTAACCTTCGACATCCCATTAGGAAGAATGATCAGTCAAAAAGGGGTTAGAACAATAAATATTAAAACCACCGGACACGAAAAGACACACTTTAGAGTGGTGCTGGCCTGGTGCGCAAGTGGAAAGAAGCTGCCACTTATGATTATGTTCAAAAGGAAGACAATGCCACGCAAAACTCTACCAACCAACATTGTTGTTGATGTGAATGAGAAAGGATGGATGGATGCAAGTATGATGCTAAAATAGCTGCAAAGCTACTTTAGTAAGTGGCCGGATGGATTTTTCAAGAGACAGAAAGCACTGCTTGTCATGGATATCATGAGAGCCCATTTCACTTAAGACATAAAGAAGAAAATAAAATCTCTGAACACTGTCCCAGTTATATCTGGTGGTATGACAAAAATTCAACTACTTGACATTTCCTTCAACAGAAGATTCAAAGCTGTGTTGCGTCGCCTATGGGACAACTGGATATGCCACGGAAAACACAGTTTCATGGCTACCAGCCGAATGTGTCACGACAATTTTGCAGAAGTTACTGGGTGGGTAGTGACAGCATGGTGGGAAGGTGTGAGCAATAAAATAATCAAATTAGGTTCTGTGAAGGCCGAGATCCTGAAGAGCCCTGATAACCATTAAGATGAAGACAAAAAAGACGACAATAATGAACACGAACTGGCATCAGAAACTGCAGAACTATTTCACAGTGACACCAAAGATGAGGACTTCCACGGCTTTCCCGAGAGTGATACAGAACAAATCTAATATTGAATGAGTGTTATTGTAAAGTGAAAGTGAAACAGAATAAATCTGTTTTTTCGAAACAGCAATGTTGTCCTGCACTTTATTTTCTGTACTAGCAACCTACACACAGGGATGACTTATACTATAAATTTACTTGCAAAAAAGCCAAATAGAGCCACTGTGACTTATACACAAGGACGACTTATAATCTGGGAAATATGGTATGCGATTGCTTGATAAAGCACAGTTACTTACCTGTAACAGGTGATCTCTGGGAACAGCAGGAATTAGTCATCACATATGGGTACGTCGGTACCGACGGAGCCTGCGCGGGAAAGCTCCCCAGCTTTTCAGATGAAAAGCTTTTGGGGACTCCCACTGCACATGCGCGCTGCCTTCCCGCCTTCCTGACCAGCTCTCCTCAGTTCGAGTTTAAAGCTGAGACAACAGAGAGAGAGGACAGGAAGATAGAGGAATAGAGAGACAACTCCTAGGGGAGGTGGGTGGGTTGTGATGACTAATTCCTGCTGTTCCCAGAGATCACCTGTTACAGGTAAGTAACTGTGCTATCTCCAGGAACAAGCAGGAATAAGTCATCACATATGGGGACTCCCTAGCTGAGATGCCTGGGAGATCCCCCTCCAAGGGTAACCATCTTCGTATGGATCTCAGGCATCCATTCTGGGAAGGTGGGCAGGAGTTGTTTAAGTATGGAACAGGTGTTTGAGGACAGCCTGACCAAACAAGGCATCCCGGCGGGAGTCCTTGTCCAAGCAGTAATGGGCTGTGAAGGTATGAACCGAGGCCCAAGTGGCTGCTCGACAGATCTGATCTATGGATACAGAGTGAAGATGAGCCATAGAAGTGGCCATGGCTCTCACATTGTGAGCTGTGACATGGCCTTCCAGAGAAATGTTTTTACTCTGGTAAGCAAAGGAAATACACTGAGCAATCCAGTTGGAAAGTGTGCATTTGGTGACTGGAAGTCCCAAATGAGAAGGATCAAAAGCCACGAAAAGCTGAGAAGACTTTCGATGTGGCTGAGTTCTATTGAGGTAAAAGGCGAGAGCCCTTTTACAGTCAAGAGTATGAAGGTTCCTCTCTGCACTGGATGCATGAGGAGCCGGAAAAAAGACAGGTAGATATACCTCTTGATTAAGATGAAAAGGCGAGACCACTTTAGGCATAAAGTGGGGATTCGTCCTAAGGACCACCTTATCATGATGAAATCTGGTATAAGGTGGATTTGCCACCAAAGCCTGCAGTTCACTGATGCGGCGAGCCAAAGTGACTGCAATAAGGAAAAAGACCTTCCAGGAAAGAAATTTCAGGGAGGTAGATACCAACGGTTCAAAAGGTGGCTTCATAAGTTGACCCAGAACTAAATTCAAGTCCCATGCTACCGGAGGAGGCCGGATGGGAGGTTTAGTGAGGGTTAGGCCTCTCATGAATCTTGCAATAAGAGGATGAGAGGAAACAGATTGTCCATTTATAGGTTTTAAGGATGCTGTAATAGCACTTAAATGGACTCGTACTGAATTCGTCTTGAGGCCTGCATTGGAAAGATGCAGGAGATAGTCTAGTAGAGAATTCAAAGGAAGTGCCAGAGGGTCAAGACCCTGTTGAGCACACCAAATGGAAAAACGTTTCCATTTGAAAGCATAGGAACGCCTGGTAGAGGGTTTCCTAGAGGCATAAAGGATATCTTTCACTGGTTGAGAAAGATTAAACTCCTGAAGGCTTAAGCCTTCAGTAACCAAGCTCGGAGATGTAGGGACTTGGGGTTTGGATGCCACAAAGTCCCCTGCTCCTGAGACAGGAGGTCTGGTGCAGCTCCCAGGTCCAGGGAGGAGCCCTGGGAGAGCTGTAGAAGGAGAGGGAACCACACTTGGCGTGGCCAGCGTGGAGCAATGAGGATCATGGATCCGTGATCCCTCTGAAGTTTGAACAGAGTCTTGGGAATCAAAGGAATGGGTGGAAAAGCATACAGGAATTCCTGACCCCAATGCAGGAGAAAGGCATCGTTGGCCTGAGCTCCCTGACACGGAGTCCTGGAACAGAACCGGGGAAGTTTGGCATTCCACGGACTTGCAAAGAGGTCTATGTCCGGGGTCCCCCATTCCTGAAAGATTCTGCGTATCTGGTCCATATGTAGGGACCATTCGTGTGGAAGCAGAACTCGACTGAGTCTGTCTGCCCGAGAGTTTTGAACTCCTGGAAGATATACTGCCAGAAGATGAATTTGGTGCTCTCTGGCGAAGGTCCATAATCTGAGAGCTTCGTTGCAAAGCGACAGAGAGCCCGTCCCTCCTTGTTTGTTGACATAAAACATGGCCACCTGATTGTCTGTCTGAACTAGGACAGTCAGGTTGGCAAGGAGGGTATGGAAGACTGTGAGGGCAAGGAAGATTGCTCGCAGTTCCAGAAGGTTGATATGAAGGGTGGTCTCTTGGGGAGACCAGGTGCCCTGAGTGGAGAGGTGCTGGAGATGAGCTCCCCACCCTGTTTGGGAGGCATCTGTTGTGAGGGTTGCTTGGGGCAACGAAGGTTGGAAGGGGGTCCCCAACAACAGATTTTTGGAGGATGTCCACCACTGGAGAGACCAAAACAGACGTTGTGAGGTGAGTACCTGGTCTGACAGCAGTCCCGATGCTTGAGACCACTGGGTGGCCAATGTCCATTGAGCTGCTCTCATATGGAGACGAGCATAGGGCACCACATGAACCGTGGAGGCCATGTGGCCCAGAAGTTGCAGCATTTCTCTGGCTGAGAAGTGACTTCTGGACTGAGCCTGGGAGGCCAAGCTTATTAGCCTTTGGCCTCGGACCAGAGGGAGGTAGGCCCTTGCAGTGGTGGAGTCCAATTGGGCCCCTATGAATTCCAGGGACTGAGTAGGGATGAGTTGGGACTTGGGAATGTTTACCACAAGTCCCAGATATTGAAGAATACGCCTTGTGCGGTCCAGAGAAATCTGGGCTTCTGATTGAGATGGAGCTCGGATGAGCCAGTCGTCCAGATATGGGAAGACAAAGATTCCCATGCCTCTGAGAAATGCGGCTACGACTGCCATGCATTTTGTGAAGACTCTTGGAGCAGAGGCCAGACCGAAGGGTAGTACTCTGTACTGGAAATGTTTTCCCTGGAACAGAAATCTTAGATATTTTCTGTGGGATGGATGGATGGATGAGTATATGAGTGTACGCATCCTTGAGATCTAGAGAACAAAGCCAATCCTGACTCTGAAGGTATGGAAGGAGAAGGCCCAGAGAGAGCATTTTGAATTTCTCCTTGAATAGAAACCTGTTCAATTCTCTCAGATCTAGGATAGGTCTGAAGCCCCCTGTCTTCTTTGTTATGAGAAAATAAGGGGAGTAGAGACCTAACCCCTGTTGTGGAGGAGGAACCTCCTCTATTGCCCCTTGGGCAAGAAGAGAAGAGACTTCCTGACCCAACAGGGTCAGAAGAGATGGGGGAGAACTGAATTGCCTCACCATGGTATGGGGAGGAAGGCTGGAGAAATGAAGTTTGTAGCCCTCTCGGATAATAGAGAGGGTCCATTGCTCTGATGTGATTTGTTCCCATCTGGGAGCAAAATGAGCTAGCCTTCCAGGAATGGTGAGGGGCTCTGGTTGTTCTAGAGCCAGAAACGGCAAGTTCTCTAGAGGGAAGTCAAAACCCCTGAGGGGGTTGAGCCTGCTGGGGTGTAGCAGACACTGCAGGCTTTGACTTTACCTGCTTAGATTGTTGACGCTTAGCCGCAAGGCGAGGCTGAGCAGATTGCTGGCCAGTATTTGTGGGAAATCTGGTCTTTTTATAGTAAGGCCTTTTAAAAGGCTTCTTTTTGGTAGGGGTAGAAGTAGACTTGGAAAGTCTATCTAGAGTGGCATTTTCTGCATCCATTTGAGCAGCTTTAATCTGCCAGTCTTCCCCAAATAAGTTCTCACCGGTACAGGGCAGATTCCTGAGGCCATCTACAACCCAGGGTTCTAGGTTAGAAGCCTGGAGCCAAGCGAGACGTCGGGCTGCAATAGCAATTCCCGAAGCTCTGCCTGCAACTTCAAAGGAATCAAAGGCTGCCCTGTTGGAGAACTTGGAGACCTCTGAAAGTTGTGTCACCATAGAAGAGAAGTCCGCCCTTTGATCATCAGGGATAAAGGGGGCAAAATTCTGTATTTTTAGGGCAAGTTGCCCAAGATACATGCCCATATAAAGGCTATAAGAGTTGATCCTGGCTATAAGCATACTAGCCTGGAACATCTTTCTTCCAAAAGAGTCTAGGTTCTTACATTCTCGCCCTGGAGGGGTAGAAGAATGCCTTTTAGGACTCTTTATTTTCTTCATGGCAGACTTCACCACAATGGAGTGGTGAGGCAGCTGAGTTTTCTGGAACCCAGGCGAAGGAGGGACCCGATACATGGTGTCCAACCTGCGGGAATGGAGAGACAGTGTTAAAGGAGTCTCCCACAAATCCATCAAGTGTTCTTGAAGGATTTCATGGACAGGCAGAGTGACTGCCTCTTTAGGAGCTTTTGAGTATCCTAAAATGTCCAATTTTTTTGATCTGGGTTCTCTTTCAGAAGATGTAGCAATAGAAAGTGCTTTAGCTACATCAACAATGAAATCCTGAAAGGATAAATCCTCTGGAGGAGACATCCTCCTCTTGGGAGAAGAGGGCTCCTCAGGAAGAGTAAGCTCAGCAGAGTCATCAGAGGATTTGAATTCATCAGAAGAATCTGAGTCTTCCCTCTGTACTGCCAATGTACGATATGCATACTGATCGGTATCGACATCGGGCGTATCGGGCATGGGATCGGTACCGGGCGAAAGCCGGAATCCGGCATGCGGAACCGATCGACGTTTAGAAGTCGATGGTCTCGGTTCCGGTGTAGATACCGAGGGTACCGAGGGCGTCGCAGCCTTAATGAATGCCAGAACGGCTTGCTGCATGGTCTGGACAGTACTGCCCATAGACGCCACTACTGCCTGGATGTCGGTACCGGTATGGGCCGGTACCCCAGAGCAGTCCAACAGGTGATCTGTCGAGGCCGTGCCATCGATGTCAACCTGTGACCCCATGATTGGTTTGGAGGCCGGAACCTCCCGCCGGGGTTTTTTGGCCTGGGCAGAATCCTCGAACTCAGAATTGAGAGCCTCTCGATCTTTAGAAAGAGATTTGCTTTTAGAGGATTTGCCCACAGAAGTTTTGGTTACCTGAGATCCATCCGGAGAGGAAGACCTGGATAACTGTGATGCTTCTGAAGGAAACAGCACATGGAGCTTGTTAGCCCGGTTCTGCAAACCGCGTTTAGACATCTGGGTGCAGGATGGGCAGTCCGGTATGGAGTGTTCAGGTCCCAAACATTTGAGACACCATTCATGGGTGTCTGTGACAGAAATGACAGCACTGCATTTGGTACATTTTTTAAAACCAGGGACTGGCTTCTCCATGAGGAGAATTTGTGTAGGCCTTAAGGCCTAACAACGGGTACCAAGCTGTGCTGAAGAAAATAAAAAAGTCTTTTTTTTTTTTTTTTTTTTATAAAGAAAGAAAGAGAGAGAGACCGGCGATACCGGTTTCGGTATGGGGAAGGCAGGTACGCGGTCTAAAGAAACAAACAAAAGTAACAAATTCTTCAGCGGTGACAGGAACACGACCTGCTGGCTCCGCGGAAAAAGAAGAACTGAGGAGAGCTGGTGAGGAAGGCGGGAAGGCAGCGCGCATGTGCAGTGGGAGGCCCCAAAAGCTTTTCATCTGAAAAGCTTGGGAGCTTTCCCGCGCAGGCTCCGTCGGTACCGACGTACCCATATGTGATGACTTATTCCTGCTTGTTCCTGGAGATACCTCTCTATTCCAGTCACCATTTTTACAAAATGTACAGAATGACTGACTGTTGGGTTATATTTCTTAACAGTTGCAAAAGGTGTGAAAACTTTGCACTTTCAATTATCAGAGCCTCTTACAATTTCAGTAGTGCTACAGTTCCTTTCCATGCTTCTGGTCTAACTGTGAACAGTGATAAGAAGAAAGTATTGTTCGTAACCAGGGATTCTGCTTTTTAGCCATCAGTTATTCTGTTAGCTCCATAGTTCGTTATCTAGGTATAATATTGGATCAGTGCCTAAACTTCCATGTGCATATTAATAGTATCATCAGGACAGTTTTATAGAATGAGTGTAGTTTGGTGTCTTTGTCTATTACTTGATGACAGTAGTTTTCATGCTGTATTTCAGGCTTTGCTTTTGCCACATTTAGACTTCTATAATATTACTTATCAGAGTTTACCAAACAATATCGTTCATGCGTTAGCCCAGAATACTGCTGCCTATATATTTTTCTCATATTACACTTATTTTGTGCCAATTACAATGGCTTCTTATTGATGGCCAAATCAAATATAAGGTTTTGATGACAGTATTTACCATTGTGCATGATTTATCTGCACAGTGTCTTGAGGCAACATTACAGGCACCTCCAACTGTCCATGCTCGACGGTCCTGTATGCAAACCAATTTTTCTTTTCCCGATTGCACGTGCCAAGTGTAGAGTGCAATCAGGAAAAGAAAAATTGGTTTGCATACAGGACCATCGAGCATGGACAGTTGGAGGTGCCTGTAATGTTGCCTCAAGACACTGTGCAGATAAATCATGCACAATGCTAAATACTGTCATCAAAACCTTATATTTGATTTGGCCATCAATAGGAAGCCATTGTAATTGGCACAAAATAGGTGTAATATGAGAAAAATATATAGGCAGCAGTATTCTGGGCTAACGCGCCACCTAGATAAGGTCTTAGATAGTGCTGGGGAGGAGTCTGCTGTCTTGGTACATGTCGGTAATATAGAGCGCAACCCCTCCACCAATTTGATCAGCTCTATCATTATGATATAGTTTGTACCCAGGTATCAGTGTCCCACTGGTTGTCCTCCTTCCACCATGTCTCTGATATTCCAATCATATCTAACCTCTCATTTAGTGCTATATATTCTAACTCTCCCATCTTGTTTTTTAGACTTCTAGCATTTGCATACAAGCATTTTAGAGACTGTATTTTATTCATATTAATTTGGTTATTGGTAGACATGGGTAATTTGGGATCTTTAAGCTCTGTCTGATCCATACTCGAGGGAATTTGGGCTACTTTACTCTTTTTTGGAACCTCTCTGCTTTTGGTAGTATCCTTCAAGGATACATTCTTCCGAATCATCTGCTCTTGAGCGACTGTCGGCTTTCCCCTATTATCTAGTTTAAAAGCTGCTATATCTTCTTTTTAAAGGTTAATGCCAGCAGCCTGGTTCCATCCCGGTTAAGGTGAAGCCCATCCCTTCGGAAGAGCCCCTCCTTTCCCCAGAATGTTCCCCAGTTCCTAACAAATCCAAAACCCTCATCTCTGCACCACTGTCTCATCCACGCTTTGAGACCCCGGAGCTCTGCCTGCCTTTTGGGTCCTGCGCGTGGAATGGGAAACATTTCGGAGAATGCTACCCTGGAAGTTCTGGATTTCAACTTTCTACCTAAAGCCTAAATTTAGCCTCCAGAACCTCCCTACCACATTTTCCTATGTCATTGGTACCGACATGTACCAAGACAGCAGACTCCTCCCCAGCACTATCTAAGACCTTATCTAGGTGGCGCGTGAGGTCCGCTACACTCGCACCAGGCAGGCATGTTACCAGGCGATCCTCACGTCCACCAGCCACCCAGCTATCTACATGCCTAATGATCGAATCACCAACTATAACGGCTGTCCTAACCCTTCCCTCATGGGCACATGGCCCTGGAGAAACTTCCTTGGTGCGAGAGGGTTTTACATAACCTGGAGGACAGGTCCTAGTTACAGGATCACTTCCTGCCACACCAGGGTGATGCTCTCCTGTCACGTGACCTCTCTCCTCCATAGCAACAGGGATGCTGCCAGACTGGAGGTGTGACTTCAGGACTATATCCCTGTAGGTCTCGTCTATGTACCTCTCTGTCTTTCTTATGTTTTCCAAGTCTGCTACTCTAGCCTTTAGAGAACGGACTCAATCTCTGAGAGCAAAGAGCTCCTTGCACCTAGTGCACACGTTAAGACCTCTCACCAATAGTGTGAGAGAATTATTTTCATGGTGATTGAAATATTATAAAATTACGATCTTAGAGATACAAATAGAGTGTGGATCATTACCAAATAGACAAATATTTCCACTCTGAGAGCAGACCATTTAACCAGATTGTTAAAATAATTCTCTGGGTAAGTTTAGAGGAGAAGGTTGGTCTACTATTCTCTTTTATGTTTTGATATTAGGTTGTTGTACTTCTTCTCTTGGTTGAGTGAGTATTTTCTCTGAAGGTGTGGGGATCTCTGGTTCTACACCAACGTCATTCGATTTGTCTTAGTTTGAGCTTAGCTTCTTTTATTTCCCAGGAGTACCAAGATTTATGAGTTGAAGGCGTTTTCAGTGGGGCCTCAGCATAGGATGAAATTATATTATTCCAGCTGTCTTAAGATTTCTGAGAGCTCAGATGCAGATGCATTGAGTTGTGGGATAATGTGGTTTAGTAAGTCTTCTTTGTTGAACTCTCTGAACATGTGAGGCCCTGGCAGTTGTTTCGGAGTTGTAGTTCCATTAGGTGTCAGGGGGTATGTCAAACGATATGACGTGGTGACCCGACCAGGGAATTTATTTATTTATTTATTTTATTTAGCTGTATTTATATCCCGCTTTTCACCGGGTCAAAGCGGTCAATTGGGGGATACATTTAACACGAGGGGATATGAGACACATACATTAATACTTACAGGGAACATGGGCAATGGAGGGTTAAGTGGCTTGCCCAAGACCACAAGGAGTGCCTATAGGACTAGAAATCCCAGTCCCTCCGGCCTGAGATTGCTGTCCCCAGGTGGGACTTGAACCCCCGGCCCTCCGGCCTGAAGTACCTTGTCCTAACCACTAGACCACTCCCTCCCTAGCAGCAAATTGGGGAGAGATCTTTGGGATGCTACTACAGAGTGAACTTGGATGAAGATATTTTTTTGTGAGTGGGTACTGTTATGTTTTGGATGAGATCCACGGCGTTCATGGCTTCTAGGAATGCAGATGTGTGGGTAGCAGGAGTCAAGTTGAGGTTAAGGTCACCTAGTAGAATGAATGGCTTGATTTTTGTTGAGCGAGTGCATGGTAGTTCCAGTAGAGTAGAAAGCTCATCTATGTTTGCATTAGGAGATCTATATGTTAGGCAGATATTTAACTGCTTGCTTTCTATTACCAGTATGTTGGAGATATCAGTGGCAGAGGAAGTGATAGATTTTAGTAAGTGATGGCTTTTAGCTAGGATGAATATTCCTCCACCCGTTTTGTTTGGTCTAGGGCAGTTGTGCAGGGATATTTCTGGAGAGATGAGCTAGTTTGTGAGTGGATTATCCATTTTGATGAACCAGGATTTGGTGACACACATGAGGTCTAGGTCATGGTCACTGAAATAGTCTGAAATGGTATGGATCTTGTTGCGGGCAGAGTTGGCATTTATTAGGGTGCAGCTCAGGTATTATATGGATGCTGGTTGAGGTATGGTAAGGCTGGATGTATGTTTATGAGTCTTTGTTGTCTTCAGTGTGGTTGCTGGTGAGGTGCCTCCCAGTGTGGTATGATTTTCTGTCTGTGCAGGATTGGGATCACACCATGCCTAGTGATGGTTTGACTGAAGAGAGTTAATAGTGGGAGGGTGAGCAAGAGGGGGGAGACTGGTTGGTGTTAGTCATTTTTAGTAACTTGACTTGCATGTGATGTTTTATCTGTTTGACTGTTATGGAGTGAATGGTCCAGGTGTACAGGTGGTTGCTGACAAAGTGTGATTGTCTCTAGCAGGCAGTCTGTTTGCTATTTGTTTGTGGTGATGTAGGGAAGCCCATCTCTGTTTGGATCAGCTGTTTTTGTTGTCATAGAGATCACCCTTTGGTGTGGGCAGTTGTTGCTTCCTGTGGCTGTAGGGGTCCACTTTCCGGTTTATGCCAAAGAGCCCTTTGGCTTGGCCCTTAGGCGCTGTCACGCCTGCACACGTGTGCTTATGGCTGCACTTTAAGGAGCAGGAGGCCCCGGCTTGATGATGCGGCTGCAGGGGAAGGGGCTTACCTCCACGCTGTTTCTAGCCGGTGGAGAGATGGGGTCTCATTGCAATGGAGAGGGTCTCTTCCTGCGTCGGGGATTTGTCGCTCCTGCAGGGTCGGTGCGCCAATGGAGAGGCTCTGCTGCGACGATCATGCTCTTTTAAGGATCAGAAGGCCTAGCTTGATGATGCGGCTGCAGGGGGAGGGGCTTACCTCCATGCTGCCTGTATCCGGTGGAGAGATTGTGCCTCATTGGAGTGGAGAGGGTCTCTTCCTATGTCGGGGTTTATTGCTCCTGCAGGGTCGGTGTTCTGATGGAGAGGCTTTGCTGCAGGGAACATGCTGTGGTTTAAAAAGGAGTAGGCCCGGCTTGATGATGCAGCTGCAGCGGGAGTTAAAAATCAGCCAACCATAACAATCCAGTGAAGAAGTCATATGAAGAGGGCGCCTGAGCTAAAATGGTTAAAAAAAAAAAGAAGGGTGTCCTGCTCCAGCTTACCGAATTCTTATAAAAAGCCAATGTCTCCCACATAAATAATCCAGATTCTGCCCCAAGCCTCATATGGAATCTGTGTTGGTGGGAATAATAGATAAAATATTTGTCAACATATTCTGCAGGAGAAATGCAATCCTTAAATAGGAATTACACTTACCTGGTAATTGTGGTTTCTTGAGTGACTCTAGTTTAGTCCTCAACCTCTGGGTAGTGAACCTCCTCCTGCAGCTTGGAGACTGGGCATGTCAAACTCATGTCATCACTGGATATAGCCTACTGGTCTTTCCCATCAGCCCCCAGTGAACTATTGACAAAGCAGACTCAAAGGAGCAAAAAATCAGTAACTTTTTTTTTTTTTTAAACTTAACATTATATTCAAGGGCACGCAGAACATATAACCTATTTACCTACTACTCCCCTTCCAGAAGGGAAAGGACTGCTTCCTGCATGCTCTCCTTTCCGCCGAATGCCTAGCCCTAAACAATCCAGAGCAATATAGCAATATATATAACAATATATAAGAATAACATAATATAATGATATAACAATATAGCGCAAATCAAACGGAAGCATCAAAATGACTGAACACCAGTGAAGGCCTATATCCACTTTTAACCTTGCACTTCCCCCAACAGAAAGACCACTGCTAAGACCCCCATCCCCGGGAGAGAATGAGGACTAAACTGGAGTCACTCAAGGAACCACAATTACCAGGTAAGTGTAATTCCTATTTCCTTATCGTTCCTTCAGTTTAGTCCTCAACCTCTGGGATGTATCAGAGCAGTAATCATTGGGAGGGACCTTTTCAGCCGGATCTCAACACCGCCTCCCTGAAAACGGCATTCTTAGCCGCCAGAACATCTAGGCAGTAGTGCTTACTGAAAGTATGGAGAGACAACCAAGTGGCCTCCCTACAGATGTCCACTGGCGGACCCAAACTGTGCTCCGTCCAAGACGACACTCTGGTAGAGTGAGCTTGTAAGCTCCCTGGGACTGTACGGTCCTGTAGAAGATAAGCCGACGCACTCGCTGCTCCAATCCATCCAGAAATGGAATCCTTCGCCGCCACTTCCCTTTACGGGGCTCTCCGAACACCCCGAAGAGATGATCCGCTTTGCGAAAGTTTCTGAAACCTTTAAACACTGCTGCAGCGCTCTCTTGACGTCCAAACAGTGCAAGCTATGGTTCAATACGCTCCCCTCCGCCGCACCTAGCGCTGGAAGAGAGACCATTTTAGTTAGGTGAATGTAGAAACCACCTTCGGTAACAACGATGGAACCAGCCGCCAGGCCACCTTCTGTCTGGAGACAGACAAAAATCGATTTCTGACAGGTCAACGCCTGCAACTCCGAAAATCGCCTTGCTGAACAGATGACCATCAAACATACTGTCTTCAAGGCAAAACCCTTAACCTATGCCTGTTGCAAGGGCCCCAATGGCACACTAGCTAACGCTCCTAAAACCAACTTGAGCTTCCCCGGTGGAATTAATATCCTACGAGAGGGCTACAGTCTGGTAACCGCCTGAGAAAGCGTACCACATCGACCTGTGCATGACAGCCACTCCCTGTCCTTTGCCCCTATAGCAAGACAGAGCTGATAACTGAACTCTCCAGGACCTGCCTTTACCAAATCCGTCCTGCAGAAAACTTAATACCAAGGGAACTGACACTGTTGTCGCGCGACCATGCCACAGCGAGCACCCGTCCTCAAAAATGCACCATATACGCACATATGTAAGGGACGTAGACTTTTTTTTTTCTTTTTGGCTGCAAGGTGGCAAAGACTGCTGCCGAGCAACTTTTTCCTTAAGCTTGCCCTTTCAACGGCCACCCCGTAAGCCAAAAACTGATGCACCCGAGGCATTCGAAGGGAACTCCATAGCAACAGAATCTCCAATGTCGGAAACCTCCATGGATTCCCGCGAGCAACCGTATGAGGCAGGCATACCATGGGCGCCTCGGCCAGCCCGAGGCCCCCAACCACACGTTTCCCCGAAGCGCTTCGATACGCAGAACCACTCGACCTATGAGTGTCCCCGGTGGAAATACATAGAGGGGATGGGGGGTTGGAGTTGCTGGGGGGGGTACAAATGGAGGGGGGGGAAGCGGGAGATCTGGTGGCAGGGTGATATTGGGCGTAATGTGTTGGGGTTGATGGGCATAAGGATACCTCTCGGACTGAAGGCTTGTGTATATGTGGGGAGAGGGGAAGAGCTGGACCACGCGGGGCAGGGGGAGGAAGTGGGCAGCAGTTGTGGGGAAGTTAGCTCTCCATGCTGAAAGTAGTGTCTTTGAATGTAAAGGGCTTAATTCCCCTGGGAAGCGGTCCTTGCTGTTTATGGAACTGAAATCCTTGAAAGGGGAGATTGTGTTTTTGCAGGAGACTCATCTCCGCAGTAGTAATCAGGGATGGTTAAAACGCAAGCCCTAATCCGAGGTGTGGGTTGCGTCAGATGTGCATGGAAGAAAGAAGCGTGAAGTGGCCCTGTTGTTCCATCAATGTTTATCTATTAGGGTAGAGGATGTTAAGCGGGATACTTTGGGACGGTGGCTCTTTATGAATGTTCGCTTAGAGGGCCATTTATTAACATTGGCGAATATATATGCTCCCAACGAGGGACAAGTGACCTTTTTTGCGCAGTTGAAGGCTTTGCTAGCTGGGTTCGCGCAAGGCCCTATTATTTTGGTTGGAGATTGCAATGCTCACATGGTGCCCCATTTGGATTCGACAGGCTGTGCTGAGAGGGCGCAGGGCGGGCCTAGTAGGGCGTTGCGGACATTTATGCTCGACTTAGGCTTGCATGATGTTTGGAGAGATACCCACGCTGGGGAGAAAAGCTATACTTACTACTCTCCTGTTCATCGGGTGCATACTCGTACTGACTATTTCTTGTTGGACCAGCGCCTGATGGATGGGAGAGTGGAGGCTGGGCACGGGACGCTGACGTGGTCGGACCATGCCCCATGCTGGATTAATCTTCCAGCTGATTGGTGCGGAGAGCGGCAGTGGCAGTTGGATGGGCGTTTTTTCCGGAGGCAGGGTGTGGTTCAGGAGCATGGCCGCTTTATAACTGAATTCTTTGATATCAGTGCTTCTGGGGAGGTCTCGCTGTCAACGGTCTGGGATGCTTTTAAGGCTACAACCCGGGGTCACTTAATAGCTGAGGCCGCTCGTGCTAGGCGGGCCTGGAAACAGGAATCTTCCCACTTAGTGGAGGAAAATAGGCGCCTCCAGCTGGAACATGCTCAGACGGGCTCTAAACGAGTCTGGTGTAAGTGGCGGGTAATACGGGCTAAATTAGAGGCGTGCATGCAGTGGGAGTTGGATAATACGCGTCGAAAACTACGACAAACGTTTTATGAAAGGGGGAATAAGGCCGGTCGTTATCTTGCTTTACGGCTTCGTCAGCAGCAGACCTCGCGGGTGGTCCGTGAATTACGGGATCCTCGGGGGCGTCTGCAGGTGGCATCTCGAGAGATACGCGAGGTCTTCGCTGGTTTTTTTTGAACAGTTGTATAAGGCTGAACCTCTGAATTTGCTTTGTGTGCAGGAATTTCTATGGGCTGTTAGTTTGCCACGGCTGTCCGATGCGGATAAAGAGCAATTAGACGCTGAAATTACCGGGGAAGAGGTGGAGGCTGCAATTCGCAGATTAAAGACTGGGAGGGCGCCGGGCTGTGATGGTTTTCCTGCGGAGTACTATAAACAATTTAGTGCTCAATTAACACCGACCCTAGTGCTCCTCTTTAATGAGGTCCTGAGGGGGGGCTGCTGCCCCCTTCTCAACTAGAAGCTCTTATTGTAGTCCTCCCTAAGCCGGGCAAGCTGTTACAGGAGGCGGCTTCCTACCGGCCTATTTCGTTATTAAATACGGATGTTAAAATACTGGCCTCCGTGCTGGCTGCTCGACTGAATCGGGTTCTTCCAGTGTTAGTACACCCGGACCAGGTTGGTTTTGTGCCGGGCCGACAGGCGGCGGATAATATTAGGCGTATGCTGCAGGTGATTCATGTTGCCCGGAAGGACTCTCAACCGACGCTCTTGGTGGGCATTGACGCTGAGAAGGCCTTTGACCGAGTCAGCTGGGGCTTTCTTTGGTGTGTACTGGATAAGATGGGGTTGGGGCCAAATTTTTTGCGTTGGGTTAAGTGTCTCTACCAGGGTCCTACAGCACGCGTCTGGGTTAATGGAGGCCAGTCGGGGAGCTGTGGGTTGGAGAGGGGGACGCGACAGGGGTGCCCTCTATCGCCGTTGTTATTTGCTCTGGTGATGGAGCCCTTGGCGCAGAGCTTTCGTGAGCATTCGGATATCATGGGCGTTCGGGTGGGCCCCTCTGAGTACAAAATTGCTCTCTTTGCGGATGATATCATATTATCGTTGGTGAATCTGGTTATATCTCTCCCTGCCGCCATGCAGCTCTTTGAGACATTTTCGCTGGCTTCGGGGTTCAAAATCAATTATACTAAATCTGAGATTTTAAATGTGGGGGTCCCGGAGGCGATCTGTTTACAATTGAAGGCTACTTACCCATTTCGGTGGGTGACAGACTCTCTCCGCTATCTGGGGGTGCAACTGACCGTTGACCGGGCAAGGCTATATACGGCTAATTATGGACCCTTAATTCAACCTGGAATCCTGGGCCAGTTTGATGTTGTCTTGGTTTGGGCAAATTGCTGTGGTTAAGATGGTGGTTGTTCTGAGGTTTCTATATCTTTTTCAAGTACTCCCTATACCTTTGCCTCGGGGTACTTTGGTTGCTTGGCAAGCGATGCTTATGAAGTTTATATGGCAGTATAGGCGTCCCCGCATAGCGCGTCGGATTCTTTATATGCACACTCGTCGTGGGGGCATGGGGGCACCTACCTTCAATGGTACTATGCGGCGGTGCAATGCCATGCTGGGGTGGAGTGGATGAGTACGGAGAGCACAAAACGCTGGATACAAATGGAAATGCACATTTCGGGGGGGGGGGGGCGGGTTTGGGGGATCAGTTATGGCTTGGTTCCAAGTTGCGCGGTGGTTTGCGTCTGAGTAACCCATACATCCTACATACTCTTCAATGCTGGGATCAATACTTTTGGCCTCGGGGGCGGTCTTGTCACCTCTAGCGCCCATTGTGGATAATGCGTTATTCCCCCCCGGGATGACTGATTCAACTTTTCGGATGTGGGGGCATAAGGGACTTAGCCGTGCTGGTCAACTATTTGAGGTTGCGTTCTTTTAGTATGCTCCAGAGGGAGTTTGATCTTCCCGACGGTCATGTCTTTCAGTATACGCAGGTGATTCACTGGGTGAGGGAGTGGTCTGTTCGGTCCCAGGTGGCATGTGACCTGACTGATGTTGAAAGCTTTTGTGCAGAGTGTACCACCACGAGGAGTCTTATTGCTGTCCTGTACACCCATCTGCAGGCTCAGCAGCCGGGGCTCGGCAAACAGAGCGCAGTGGAATCTGGACTTGAATCTCAATTACTCGGAGCAGCAATGGGAGCAGATTGAGGGTAAGCTTTGGAGAGGTTCGCTGGCGATAAATGCCCGTGAAACTAATTATAAAGTATTATATAGATGGTATATCACGCCTGCGCGGGTTGCCAGAATTTATTCGGGGGGCATCGGGTTTGTGCTGGCGACAATGTGGCAGGCAGGGTAATTTGGCGCATGTCTGGTGGTTTTGTCCACGTATTCAAATCTTTTTGGAGGGGGATCCAGTATCATTTAAGGCAATTGGTCGGATTGATCATTCCTTGGGACCCCGGCATCTTCCTGCTGGGTGTGAATGTTCCTGGTGCTCGAACGCCTCAGTTAGCTCTGATTCGACATGGTCTGAATGCTGCTCGGCTGGCCCTGGCTGCTGCTTGGAAGCAGGCTCGGCCTCCCGCTCTCTCTGGCTGGTTGGACAGGATGTGGGATATATACACCATGGAACGTGGGGTGGCGGCTGGAAGGATGCGGTTGCCTCCCTTTGAACAAATTTGGGAAGCTTTTGTATGTATGGTACTTAAGTTTTAGGGCGCTCGCTATTCTCATCGAGGGTGTTGGCCTTGTGCTCCCCTGGGCGATGGCACCCCTGGGTCTCTCCCCTTCCCCGTGTGGTCTGGTTCAGTGGATTGGTTTGTTTTGTCTTTTATGGCATAGCAGTTCTGGGAGGAGGGAGGGGGGTTGGGGGGGGTTGGGAGGGGTTGGGGGGGTTGGTAGGTAGGGGGCTGGGTAGCTCATTCTGGGGGTTGCATACTTTGTTTGAGGATGAAGGAGGGAACAGGGGGGGTGAGAAAGGGGGAAAAAAAAGGCTTTGCTGATTTGTTTGGTGCCTGTGCTTTTTTGCCTTGTTCTTCATGTTACTGTATTCTGCAAATGGCTTGTGTGCCTACTGTTGGTTGTAACGTTGTGCTGCCTTTAAATTTAAAAAAAAAAAAAAAAAGTATAAGATATCCTCGTACAGAAAAACTGTCAAGGTGAAGGGAATAGCTCACCTTGTTGTTAGTTGATAGTTCTCCCTTTCTTTTAAAAGGAGAAACCTGTTATCTCTAGGGTATGATGGTCCTCAATAGCTCTTGGAGCTAAAAAGATGGATTTCCCTTGTAGTAAGAGATTCATGCCCAGAGTCGAGGATTAAGTCAACGTATGACTTGTATCTCAGCATGGATGAGATGAACCTCAGATGCTTCTGTTAAAAAGAGGTAGGCTCAGAGGTTCTAAACCTCACACAGAAAAACAGAGAATAGAAATATCAGAAACCCTGCGACTGCTGGGCTTGCTGAGGCTGTTGAGGTCTTGATTTTCTTAGCATGGTTTGATGTTGCCTGTCTTTGGAAACATCTGCATGATGGGTAGGAGATGGATACAACTTTTTTCCCCTAGGGGGATAAAGCTTTTTAGGAGAGTTTTTATTGGCTGGGATAGAGGAAAGTTTTGACAATCCTCTGACAGTAAGAGCATCAGTGTTTAACTGAGTAGCTTGAAATAAAGCATCCTTGTTAAAGAGATTTTCACCAGTACAAGGAGTATTTCCCAGCCTTTCTTGTACCCATCTGTCCAAGTCTGAAGCTTGGAGCCAGGCCAGGCATCGTGCTCCTATGGCTATAGCAGAAGTTCTGCTAATAGACTCAAAACAGTCTAGGGAAGCACGATTAAGGAACCTAGAGATATTTTGAGCATGATTGACTAGTAAGAAATAGTCTGCTCTCTTATGCTCTTGAAGGAAAGGGTTCAAAAGCTTTAAGCTCTTTGTGACCTCTTCAAGAGACAATCCCATATAGAAAATATATGAGATAATTCTTGCTGAAAGCATGGATGCCTGGAAGCATCGACGTCCAAAGGCATCTAAAGTCCTAGACTCACGACCTGGCAGATAAGAGGAGTGCTTCTTTGCACTCTTAATACGCCTCATTGTTGATTCTACAAAATAGAATGATGAGGAAGTTGAGTCTTTTGAAAACCTGAAGAAGGTGGCACTTTGTACCTACTTTCAAGTGTCTGAGAATGTGGTGATACCGTTAAAGGAGTTTCCCACATCTTTAAAAGTAGATCTTGTAAGATCTGATGCAAAGGGAGCATGATTAGCTCCTTTGGCAACCAGAGGGATTGCAGGGTCTCTGAATCCCCTGGTAAGGATTCTTCACCAGGTATAGAAATGGCAAGTAACCTCGCCATATCAAGCAGAAAAGCTTGAAAAGAAATCTCCCCTGAGGAGGACCCTCTAAAATGAGGGGTAAAGGGTAGACTTGTTGAAGGTTCAGCCTTGGTACCGATGGGCTCATCCCAGTCATCGGTATCGGAAGACTTGAAAGGATGAAGCATCGTATTTTCCCTAAATCGATGTCTTCGGTACCACCCAAAGTTGGTACCGAGACGAGTCAGTACCGAATCATCCATGCTAGGGATCAATTCCAGGCTCGGCATCGAAGGAATCGAGTCTGTCGAAGCAAGCATGGACGGTGCCGACACCGATGCCGATGTCGATACTGGTACCGGTACCGAAGGCGATACCGATATTGGAGGAACAGTCTGCAGCCACTCTAATGGTACCGAAGTAAGAGAGAGCGCTAGACTACGTTCATCGGTGAGGAGTGTTTCATCCATCACCGTAGCCGATACCGGGGTGTCGGTACCGCTCGAAGCGGCCACAACCACTGAGCATGGCCCAGGTATGTTCACCGAGGTGAGAACCCCGGGAACGACCTGAAGCCCCATTAATGCTTTGGAGCCCGAAGACTCCCGCCAGGGCTTTATTGCCAAAACGTCCTCGAGGGCAAAGCCGGAGCAATCTCGATACTGGAAAGGAGATCTACCACTCGAGGACTGGCTAGTCTTTACAGACTTTTGTTTGGTTACCTGATTCTGTGGAGATATTCTAGCTGGTGACATAGAGTGCGATGTGAACCGGGTATCGAGCTGTGCTCGATTCTGAAGATTTCTTCTGTTTGAACTCCAGAAGGAAAGACACTCCAGTGAGCAATGGTCAGGACCCAAACATTTTAGACACCAAGTATGGGTGTCTAAAAGAATATTTGTACCGCCACACTTAGAGCATTTCTTAAGGGTAGTGGCTGGCTTTTCCATAGCGGAAAAATGGAGACCTAGTGGCCTAGAAACTGTCAGGCACTAACAGGAAAAAATTTCTGTCGAAAAGAAGAAATTATTTAGAAAAAACAAAACAAAAGAAAAGCACCGGCAGTACTGGTGGCGTCGAGGGAAGGCAGACGCGACCACAAGAAAGAATAAAAAGAAGAATTTTCTGCAGTGACAGGAATACGTCCTGCCGGCTCCACGGAAAACTGATGAGAGGGAATTGTTTAGGCAGGAAAGCAGCGCGCATGCGTGTAGGATGCTCCCAAAGGCTTTCTTTTTGGACGCTGGGGAGCATTCCCGCGCAGGCTCCGTCGGTACCGACGTACCCATATGTGAAGACTTATTTCTACTGTTCCCAGAGATCACCTGTTACAGGTAAGTAACTGTGCTTTCTGGATTTTTCCATCCACTTCATCTGGGCCATGCAGGATAGCAGGACAAAGTTTATCCTGCTTGTTCTTGGAGATAGAGGAAACCACGGTTGTCGGGGCTAATAAAGAGCAATATGAATCACTCGAGCAAGAATCACTCCATTGCTCTTGAGTTTCAGCAGTTTTTATGATAAGGATTGGAGGATACGTGTACAGAAGACCCTACCCCCAATGCAGGAGGAAAGCATCCAAAGCTTTATATCTTTATCTTTATTTCTCCATTTTATATACCGCTTTGGCTGGAACATTAAAGCTAGTTTGCCGTGTATTCCCACTCTGGAGCACTATGAACACCTGGACATTCTGAGGACTAGAGAGGAGATCTGTCGAGGTGGTGCCTCACTCTTGAAAGTTGGAAAGGGGCATCCTCCCTTTCAGGGTCCATTCGTGAGGTTAAAGGACTCGGCTTAGCCTGTCTGCCAGGATGTTTTCCTCATCAGCGATATATCTGGCTCTTAGCTCCATCCCTTGAGATGGCCGAGTTCCACATCCTGACTGTCTCCCAATACAGGAAATATGTACAATATAGCTACCTGGTTGTCTGTATGAATCATGACAATTTGGTTTACAGACTCTCTCTGAAAGAGCATTCACTATTACTCTCAATTCTAAGATATTAATCTGATGAAGACTTTCTTGGGCAGACCAAGTTCCCTGAGACCCACTGAAATGAGCTCCACAGACCAGCTTTGATGCATCTGTCATGAGCAACTTTTGGTAAGGTGGAATTTGGAATGGTAAACTTTTGGCCAGATTGGAATGATCCATTCACCAGGATAAGGAATCCTATACAGGGTCTCCTAACAGAATCTCCATTGCAAACAAGGCTTCATCCTCATCTTTTTGGACATTGCCATGAGATCCTCCTACAGCATCTCTTCAACATAGGAATTCATGGCACTGCCCTTGAATGGCTTCACTCCTATCTCACAAACCACAATCAATTTGTACAAATTGGCCAAAAAACCTCCACACATAAGGAGTCCCTCAGGGATCAGCCCTTTCTGCACTATTATTTAACATCTATATATAGCCAGTTTGCAACATCATAAGCATCTTTAATGTCCACTATCACCTGTATGCAGACAATAATATGATTTATGCTCCATACACCACCACAAGCAAAAACTATTTAACTATCATAAGCTGCTTCAATGCCATAGACCACTGGCTATCGGAACAAACTAAACATCAACTTTAAGAAAACCAAGATACTATTCCTCACTAGGAATCAATCATTTCTCCCTCCAAATGTGCTGAAAGTCAAGCAAACTGACCTAGAAGTTAGATCTGAGGTGAGTTAGCAACGACCAGCATCTTATTTTCTAACCACATATAAACAAAGTAACAAAGTGCATCTACAGCAATCTGCGGTCACTCCAACAATTACAACCCCTACTTGAGCCTCACAACTTCCATACAGTCCATCAGGCAAAGATACTACCGCACTTTGACTTCTGCAACACCTTTCTGCAAGACCTCCCAAAAAGCTCCCTGCATCCGCTTCAACTTGTGCAACATACAGCTGCGCGAATTCTGACATGTTCATCTCGAGCCAACCATATCATGCCTATTCTAAAGGAGTTGCCTTCGTTACCTCTCCAGAGTCACATTAATTATAAAACACTCATGACAGCCTTCAAAGTAATCCATCAACTAGCCCCTAGATGTTTACAGTCAAATATTACAAGAATCCCAGAAAACTGCCTAAGGAGAAGCAGATCATCAAACCTACTAAACCTGCCTCCAGCACTAACCAAGTGTAACAAGTCAACTTGCTCCAGGGCATTCTCCCTGTATGCCCAACGCCTATGGAATACTTTACCACCCCAAATCAGAGACACCTACTAGCTTGAAACCTTCCACAAACAGCTTAAAACCCGCCTATTCAAAGAACATTTTGATGGACTAACATAACCTCTTCTTACTTATCTACCCCTAATATACCCTCAGATATAAGCAACCTTCTACCTGTACAGTCACTCAAAGATGTGAGCAACTCTCTAATTGTATATAGTTACAGTTCTGTGTCATAGATAGTGTTATCTGCTTGTTCCATTTATAAGAGTTAATCATTCCTTGTACACCTGTTTCATGTAATGTTGAACTTTGTTCCCTGTAAACCGCACTGATCCTCAGAAATGCGCTATATAAGAATGAATAAATAAATAAATAAATACTGTCTCTTATCCTGTTTAAAAGTGGTCTAAGGATTTGGCTCTTCTTTCAAGTCTATTACTAGTAATGCAGTTGCTATTCTGTCTAGTAGGCCTGCAAGACTGACCAGGCTCCCAGCTCTTGGGTTAGATGAAGCCTCAACCAGCGAGTACTTACAACACCTGTCCTTTCCATTGTTTCTGCTGTTGTTCCCCTTGCCTGTTTTTGATTTGCTTTTGTGTTTAGATTATTTTGTAAACAATCTTGGTAGTTCAGGTTGAAAAGTGGTCAAGCAAAACCAATAAACTAAGCTAAACTATAATCTGAATTTCCATTAGGTGAGAGATTTTAGCAGGCAGAGGGAATGAAAATGAGTTATGATTCTTCAGTTTCATATACCTCTCATAGGGGTTAAGTCTAAAACCTGCTTTCAAGCAAAAAGTGTAGTTATTCATCTGTAACAGGTGGGAACAGCAGGAATCAGTCTTCACATATGGGTGAAATCCTCCATCGGAGCCCGCACGGGAATGCTTCCCAGCACCCAATAGAAAAGCCTTTGGTAGCATCCCACTGCACCTGTGTGCCTGCCTTTCTCCTCAGTGAGGTTTATAACTGAGCAAGAAAAGAAAACCCTTCAACTCCTTGGGGAGGAGGGTGGGTTGTGAAGACTGATTCCTGCTGTTCCCGGAGATCATCTATTACAGGTGAGTGACTAAGCTATCTCCATGAACAAGCAGGTATGCAGTCTTCACATATGGGACTCCCTAGCTCGAGGCTACCAGGTTCTTGTGGCGAGTAGCAGGGTGCAACTAAAGGGGTAAAACTCGTTGAACAACGTGGGGAGTCTGCAGATCCGCCAGACTCAACTTCTTGAGTACACTGTCGTCGTAGATGGTAGCCGGTAGAAACAGAAGACTAGAGGGAAGGAGGTGTATCTAAGTGCCAAAAAGGTTTTGGAGTACAGCTTGGCCAAAGTCAATGTCCCTATGGAAGTCCTTGCCCAGACTGTAATGGGCCACAAAGGTATGTTGGCCCAGCAGATCTCCGATATGGAGACAGAACGTAAATGGGCCACCAAGATGGCCATGGCATGAAAGACCTGCTTGTGTGTAAGCAAATAAAATGCAGTCTACTATCCCGTTAGATAAAGTCCGCTTCGTCACCGGTTTGGCCAGGTGACTAGGATCAAAGGAGACAAAGAACTGAGAAGATTTCCTGTGAGCCTTAGCTCTGTCTAAGTAATAGGCTAAAGCTTGCTTGCAATCTAGGGCATGGAGCGACACTTCAGCCGGAGATGCACGTGGTCTTGGAAAAAAGATCAGAAGGATGACCAACTGGTTAAGATGAAAGGGGGAAACTACCTTTGGCAGGAAGCACACGCAGGACCACCCGGTTATGGTGGAATGGGGTATAGGGCGAATGAGCCATTAGAACTTGCAGCTCGCTAACCCTGAGAGCCAAGGTGAGCGCAACTAGGAAGGAAACCTTCCAGGTTAGAAATTTCAGTGAAGTAAAGGCTAGGGGCTCAAAATGAGGTTTGAGCAGTTGAGTGAGTACCATGTTGAGGTCTCAGGCCACTGGCAGAGGTCAGATTAGTGGTTTAGTCAAGAGAAGACCATACAAAGTGAGCCACTAAAGGATGAGATGAGACGGCTCATCCACCTACCAGTTGGCGCAAGGCCACAACGGCACTGAGATGGACATTAATGGAATTGGTCTTAAGACATGCAGTAAAAAGGTGGAGGAGATATTGAAGTAACAATTCCACCGGGCAGGTAAAGGGTCCGAGATCCTTCTGAAAGCACCATAGCACAAGTCTGTGCCATTTGAATGCATAGGTATGTCAGATAGAGTCCTTTTGGGATGTGAGGAGGATATCTTTAACGCTCTCCAGCAGGTTCAAGTCTGAAAGGACTATTCTTTCAGCAGACATGCCCATCAGAGGGAGTGCTTGAATAATGGAGTGGAGAAGCGTGCCCCTGGTTCTGCGAGAGAGGTCAGCTGCGAATCCCAAACTGAGAGGCTGATGCTGAGCTAGTCGAAGGAGCAGAGGAAACCACTGTTGACGTGGCCAGAAAGGGGCTATAAGTATCATTGTCCCCCTGTCAGCCTGTAGCTTGAACAGAATCTGGTGGATAAGCATAAAGCAGACCCTTCCCCCAAAGAAGGCGGAATGCATCGAAAGCCTGACTCTGTAGAGATGGAACCTTGGAACAGAAGCGAGGGAGCTGTGTGTTTAACGCGGTGGCAAAAAGAAGTCAATTATGGGAGTTCCCCATAAGTTGAAGATGTGATTGGACACACCTCAATGGAGAGTCCACTCGTGCAGTAGAAAGACTCGACTGAGCTTGTCCAGTAGGATACTGAGTTCTACCAGGAGGTAAACTGCTCAGAGTAGCATGTGGTGAGAGGGGGCAAATGTCCAGATGCGGACTGCTTCCTCGCAGAAGAGGGGAGACCCCGTGCCTCTCTGCTTGTTGACATAGAACATTGCTACTTGATTGTCGGTTTGGATCAGAACACTTTGTCCTGCCAATTGAGGTTGAAAAACTCGAAAGGCATTGGCTATTGCCCGTAGTTCAAGGAGGTTGATCTGTTGGGCAGATTCCTGGTGAGACTACAGGCCCTGTGTAGCTAAGCCATTCAGGTGAGCTCCCCACCCCTGCTTGGAAGCATCTGCCGTAAGGGTACGTTGAGGTGGCGGCATCTGAAAAGGTGAACCGACGAGCAGGTTTTGAGACATACACCACCACTGGAGGGAATTGACTAACTGAGGTTTGATGATAACCCTGTCTCTGAGTCAATCCTTCGACTGTTTCCACTGAGAGGAAAGGGTCCACTGTGCCTGACGCATGTGGAGACTAGCAAAGGGGGCCACATGCACGGTGGAGGCCATATGTCCCAGCAGACAAAGCATATCCCTTGATGTGATGAGATGCTGTCACTGAATGTGGCTTGCGAGATCTGTGAGATGCTGCAAATGGTCTCCTGGGAGAAAGGCTCGGGCTTGCACAGTGTCTAGGAGTGCACCTATGAACTCCAATTTTTGAGTAGAAGCAAGGTGAGACTTTGTAAAGTTTATAACAAAGCCTAGATGTTGAAGCACAGTGATAGTGCAGTGAAGCGACAGGTTTAGTACTTGAGGGGAATCGCCCTTGATGAACCAGTCATCTAAGCAGGGAAAGACAAAGATGCCCAGGGTGCAGAGATAGGCCACAACCACCAATAAACATTTTGTGAATTCCCTTGTGGCCGAAGCTAGGCCAAAAGGTAGAACGCGGTACTGGTAGTGAGTTCCCTGAAACATGAATCACAGGAACTGCTGTGATAAGGATGCATGAGTATGTGAGTGTAGACATCCTTGAGATCCAGAGAACAAAGCCAATCGTCCCTCTGAAGGTATGGAAGTAGAGTTCCTAGGGAGACCATCTTGAATTTTTCTCGAACCAAGAACTTGACGACGGCTCGGAGATCTAGGATGGGTCTGAATCCTCCTGTCTTTTTGGGAAAGAGAAAGTAACCGTAGTAAAAATCCAACCCTTCCTGTGCAGGAGGAACTCTTTCTATGGCACCCTGCGACAGCAGAGAAACTACTTCCTGCTGTAGCAGGGTGCAGTGAAGGGGTTCCATGGGAAACTCCCCTCTGAAAAAGGTCAGGGACAAGCTTTCGCTGATACCCTTTGAGGATCACATTCAAGGTCCACTGCTCTGTTATGAGAGGCCATCTGTCGGCAAAGTGGACCGGCTTGCAATGTGAGAAGGATGGCTATGTTCTCCAGGAAGAAGTCGAAAACCAGCTGTAGGCTGGGCGTGTGGAACTGGTTGGGGTTTGGGAGCCTTAGACCTCTTGGGCTGACGTGGGTCTTGCTGCTTTTGTTGAGGCTGCTGTAGCTGATAATGTGGGTAAGGTAGATAAGATGGATAGTATCTCTTCTTTTTAGGGTAGAAGAGCTTTTTGGTGGAGGTCTTCTTTCTAGAGGGATCAGCTGTCTTTCTAGAGAAGCATTTGAGAGTGAGATCATCGGTTTCAATCTCACCCGTCTTCTCCCTCTAGCCTTTCCAAGAGATTCTCACCTGTACGGGGGATGTTAGCCAATTTATCCTGGACCCACTGCTCCAGGTCAGAAGCCTGTAACCAGGCCATCCTCCTGGCCCCAGTACATACCACTGAAGCTCTGCTAGTGGATTCAAAGTAGTCAAAAGCAGCTCTGGTGAGAAATAAGAAAGTATTTTGATTATGCTTGATTAGGGCTTGATATCCTTTAGGAAAATTCCCATGTACAACATACAGGAGTTAATCCTAGAGGCCAGCATCGTTGCCTGGAAACCCGACATCCGAAGGCATCCAGAGTTCTCGATTCCCTACCTGGAAGAACCGAAGAATGATTCTTGGAACCTTTAATACGGTGCATGGCGATTCCACCACCATGGAATTGTGTGGCTGCTGGGTTTCTGAAAACCCGGGCACTCAGAAACCCTATACATTGTGTCAAGTCTCTTACTAACTGAAGTCACGGTTAGAGGAGTCTCCCACATGTGTAGTATGAGGTTCTGTAGAATGCGATGCACCGGGAGTATGGCAGCCTTCTTAGGCATCGAGGATTATCGGAGTATTTCCAGCTCCTCAGCCCTCTGTTCTTTCTTAGTGGCAACTGTAATTGAGAGAGCTCTCACCATGTCCCTAATAAAGTCCTGGAAGGACATATCCTCCGGTGGGGGCCGGCACCGCTCGTGTGGTGATGAAGGCTCAGAAGGAATATCAACGAGGCCTCGGGAACCGAGGGACTCGACGTCCAATTCCGAGGTATTGGAGTCGGAATCAGGCAAAAACTCAAAGTGGTGGTGGTGATCAGAATCTTGTCACCGATTCCGTTCTGACACCAGATGATGGTCTCTGAATTGATTCTCAGAGGTATTGGAACCAAGTTGTACCAACATTCAGGCTGCTTGACCACTTCAGGTATCGACCGGTTCCAAAGAAAGCATCAGTATCAGCCTCATCAACTGTAATGGTTCCAAATTCGGTATGGATGAAGTCAACCAGTGGCAGGAGCCATGGTAAAGGACAAAAAAATAAAAATAAGAGAAAAATGGACTCCGGCATTGAGAAACAGCACCACAGCTGCCGGGAGGGCAAAAACAAAGCACAGTGTACCCCGAAGGGCACAGAGAAAATAGTTTAACAGCGGTGACAGGACAGACATCCAAATGGCTCTGCGGAAAACTAGAAAGTGAGGAGAAAGGATGGGAAGACAGGCACACAGGTGTGGTTGGATGCTCCCAAAGGCTTTCCATTGAGTGCTAGAGAGCATTCCTGCATGGGCTCCGTCGGAGGACGTCACCAATACGTGAAGACAGCATTCCTGCTTGTTCCTGGGGCTTAGAGGATGGCAGAAAAGGACCAGCCAACCCATCTATTCTATGCACTTATTCCTGTCCCAGCAGTCAGCTACAGAGTATATTCACCTGTAGGATATGACTACTTATCAAACAGTTTGTCATCTTCCTCCTTTTATATGTCACCATTTTAAATAGATGAATAAGCGTAGTTACTCACCTGTAGCAGGTGATCTCCAGAAACAGCAGGAATTTAGTCTTCACATATGGGTAACGTCAGTACCGACGGAGCCTGCACAGGAATGCTCCCCAGCGTCCCATAGGAATGCTTTTGGGAGCATCCCACTGCGCCTGCGTAGCTGCCTTTCCAGCTCTCCCTCCTCAGTTGCGTTTGTAGCCGAGATAAAAAGAGAGAAGGAGAAGAAGAGGAAAAGTATAACTCCTAGGAGAGGACGATGGGTTGTGAAGATTAAATTCCTGCTGTTACCGGAGATCACCTGTTACAAGTGAGTAACAACACTATCTCCATGAACAAGCAGGAAGGTAGTCTTCACATATGGGATTCCCTAGCTCAGAGATCCCAGAGAGATGACCTCAGAGTGAGCTGTGGATCACAGGTGTAAGTAAGTAGGTCAAAATGGCATGGGACAGACACAGTGGATCCCTTTACAGCAACAAGACAAAATCAAAATAAACTTAATTATCTAATTTCTCAACAAACAGGGGTGTCCTACACGGAGCGGTTGGTTCACCCCTAAACAAAGACATGGGGAGGGGTGACCTGCACGGAGCGGCAGGTGCACCTACTCTTGCCATCTTACTGGGCAAACTAGATGGACCATACTGGTCTTTATCTGTCGTCATTTACTATGTTACTATATATCCTCCAAGGTTGTCTGGTATCAGAACCCAGGATGGAGGGTAGGAATTGATCTAAGTCTGAAAGAGATGCTGGAGAACTGCTTGGCCAAACAAGGCATCCCGGTGGGAGTTCTTGTCTAGGCAATAGTGAGCAGCAAAAGTGTGGACAGAAGACCAGGTTGCTGCTCTGCATATCTCATCAATCGATACAGAGTGCAGATTTGTCATAGAGGCAGCCATGGCCTGAACATTATGTGCAGTGACATGACCCTCGAGAGAGAGAGAGAGAGAGACCTGCACTTTCGTAAGCAAAGGAGATGCAATCCGTTATCCATCTGGAGAGAGTTTGCTTGGATACTGGCAATCCCAGGTGAACGGAACGGAACGGGTAAACGTAGATCGATTGTTTACGTTATCAGAATATAGAAAGACTAGGGGACATGCAATGAAGCTACAGGGTAAACTATTTAAGACTAATAAAATATTTTTTCACTCAACGTGTAATCAAACTCTGAAATTTGTTACCGGAGGATGTGGTAAAGGCTGTTAATGTAGCTGGGTTTAAAAAAGGTTTGGACAAGTTCCTGGAGGAAAGGTCCATAAACCACTATTAAGAAGGGACCCAGGATATCAATGCTTGACCCAGTACAAGCATTGTGGAACCTGTGTCTTTTGGGGAAACTACTAGGTATGTATGACCTAGATTGGCCACTGTTGGAAACAGGATACTGGGCTTGATGGACCTTGGTCTGACCCAATATGGCATATCTTATGTTCCTATGAGTCAAAGGCAATGAAAAGTTGGGAAGCTTTTCTGTGCTCTTGAGTTCTCTGGAGGTAAAAAGCACGTTTGCAATCCAGAGTGTGAAGAGTTGCTTCTGCCCTAGAGGAATGAGGTCTAGGGAAAAAGACGGGGAGGTAAACCGACTGGTTTAAATGGAAGGGCGAGGCCACCTTTGGCATAAAGTGGGGATGAGTCCTAAGGACTACCTTATCATTGTGGAATCGTGTATAAGGGTGGTCAGCCATCAAAGCATGGAGCTCACTAATGCGTCTTGCTGAAATGAGGGCAATAAGGAAGGTGACTCCACACACTTCGGGAGGGATCCGGGACTGGATTGCAGTTCCTCAAGGAACAATTAGCAGGTAAGTCTAATTTCACCTTCCTTATGGTCCCCTCCAGTCCAGTTCCGAACCTCTGGGATGTAACAGAGCAGTTAACTCAATGGGAGGGCCCTGCAAGACCGGCCTGAAGGACAGAGGAACCAAAACCAGCATCATTCGCTGCCTGGACATCCAGGCGATAATGGTTTGCAAATGTATAAAGCAAGGACCACGTTGCTGCTCTACAAATCTCCACTGGTGGCATCAAACCATATTCTACCCATAAGGCCACTTGAGCCCTCGTGTAATATGCCCGCAACCCCGCCGGCACCGGTTTACTCTTCAACATGTACACCGACGCAATTGCTTATCTGATTCACCTGTAAATGGAGATTTTTGATGCCATTTCCCCTTTGCATGGCCCCCCCCAAACACCACAAACAGATGATTCGACTTCTGGAAAGAACCTGTCCATTTCAAATATCGTTGCATGACTCAGACATCCAAGAGACGCAACTATGGATTGGCGGATCCCGCTTCGGCGCTCGCCAGAACCGGCAGGGAAACCACCTGATTCAGATGAAAAGCCAAAACTGTCTTGGGTAAAAAGGAAGGCACCGGTCGAAGAACCACCTTCTCCCTTGAAATAGACAGAAATGGCTCCTGACAAGATAAGGCTTGAAGATCCGAAATCCTGTGTGCCGAGCAGATTGTCACCAGAAATACCGTCTTCAGGGTCAAGTCCTTCAGTGAAGCATGACTCAATGGTTCAAAAGTCTCAACTATAAGCCTCTAGTACCAAACTGAGATCCCAGGGTGGTATCACTGACCTCCTCGGGGAACACAGGTGGGTCACTGCTTTCAAAAAGCGCAATATGTCTGGGTGCACAGCCAAAGCTACCCCATGAACCTTACCTCGATAACAGAAAATCGCTGCCAACTGCACCCTGCAAGAGTTGCCTACACCCCAAAAATATTATGGAGCACTGCCTGCCCGAAGGCAATATCCCTGCAGGACTCGCTCTCCAGGCAGTAATGAGCTACAAACGTATGAATCGAACACCATGTGGCAGCCCTGCAGATTTCCGGCAGCGGCACTGAGCGGAGGTTGGCAACCAATGTAGTCATGGCCCGCACACAATGTGCAGTGATCCGGTGCTCAAGGGAAAGGCCTGCTTGCTCATAAGTGGGGGCAATGCTGTCCGCCACCCACGTGGACAGAGTCCGCTTCATTACAGGGCGCTTCAGTCTACTGGAGTCATATGATACAAACAGCTGAAGAGCTTTGCGACGGGCCTGGGTCCTCTGCAGATAGAAGGACAGGGCCCACCTGCAGTCTAGCATATGCAAGATGAGTTCCCTCACTGCCGGCATGGGGCTATGAGAAGAAGGTGGGAAAGGCCACCTCCGGATTGAGGTGGAAGGGGGATACCACCTTGGGAAGGAATTTGGGATGTGTGCGAAGCACTACCCTGTTCTTATAGAAACGTGTATATGGCGGATCTGCCACCAAGGCCTGGAGTTCGCTCACTCTCCAAGCAGACGTGATGGCCACCAGAAAAATCATTTTCCAAGAGAGGTATCTCAGATGGCAGGTGGCCAGGGGCTCAAATGGCGGCTTGGTGAGTTGGGAGAGCAACACATTAAGGTCCCATTCTGCCGGCAGAGGGCGGCTTCGATAATAGGAGGCCCCGGAGGAATCTGAAGACTAGGGGCTGGTTTGAGAGATATTTCCCCTCTACAGGATGAAGGTGAGTGGCTATGGCGCTCAGTTATACCTTCAACAAATTAGACTTTAGGCCAGCATGCGAGAGATGCAAGTATTGTAGCACTTGCTGCATGTGGCAGGAAAAAGGTTTCTCCCCTCTCTCTGCACACCATATGGAGAATCTCCTCCATTTGAAGGCATACGCCCGTCTAGTGGAGGGTTTTCGGGAGGCCAACAGGATCACCTCGACTTCTCCTGGGAGACTGAAGAAAGCCAAGGCTATCCTTTCAGCAGCCATGCCGTCAACGCTAGCAACCCTAGGTTGGGGATGCAGGAGAGAGCCCTCTTCCTGGGACAGAAGGTCCAGATCCCGACCTAGTGAGACTGGGAGTGCCACTGACAAGGAGAGCTGCAGAGGGAACCAGGGTTGCTGGGCCCATCTGGGGGCGATCAGAATCACTGATGCCTGCTCGCTCTAGATCTCGAAGCGAGTCTTGGTCACCAGAGAAGTTGGTGGGAAGGCATAGAGGTGGCCACGGAATCAGGAAGGAATCCGCTGCTACTCTCTCTGGATGCGGCTGGCGTAAGCAGAACCGGGGCAGCTGCATGTTGTCTGGGGAAGTGAACAGGTCCACCTTGGGCCTGCCCCAGAGGTGGAAGAGTCACTGCGCCACCTTGAGGTGCAGAACCAATCGAGTGGGCAGAGGACTCTGATAAGCTTGTCCATCAAGCAGTTGTTTTGGCCTAGAAAGTATACTGCTCATAGGAGCATTCAGTAGCATACCGCAAAGGTGAGGAGAGCCACTGCTTCCTGGTAGAGGGAGTACAAACCCATGCCCCCTTGCTTGTTCACATAGAACATGGCGATCTGGTTGTCCTTCTGGATCAGCACAGGGCGGGTGCACAGGTGGCGGCGGAATGCTCACAGGGCCAGAATAATGGCCCTGAGTTCCAGGAGGTTGATCTGCAGGAGCGACTCTTCTTGCGAGTAGCTGCCTTGAGTGCAGAGGTCTCTGCAGTGTGCTCCCCAACCAGAAGGGAGGCATCTGTGGTTAGGACCATCTGTGGTACAGGTGCCTGGAATGCCATCCCCTTCTGGAGGTGGCATAGGGACTGCCACCATTTGAGGGAGTCTGCCAATTGGCGAGTGACTCTGACCCTGTCACGTAGCCTGCCTGTGGCTTGGGTCCACTGGGAACGGAGGCACCACTGGGCCGCCAGCATGTACAAAAAGGTTAGGGGCATGACGTGAACTGTTGAGACCATGTGCCTCAGCAACCGGAGGCAGCGGCGAACCAGTACAAACCGGCAAGTCTGTACATCTCTCGCTAGCTGCACAAGGCAAAGTGCCCTCTCCTTTGGAAGGGAGGCCTCGACCTGTAACATGTCCAGCTGGGCACCTATGAACTGCAAGTTTTGGGCTGGAGAGAGGTGGGATTTGGGGTAGTTGATAAGGAACCCCAGGTGCTACAGAAGGTAGATTGTTTGCCCTGCGGCATGGCTGGCCTCGAGGGCCGTACTGTCTATGAGCCGCCAGTCGTCCAAATAGAGGAAGACAAAGGCCTCTTGCAAGCACACATAGGCGGCCATGACCGCCAGGCACTTTGTAAAGACTCTGAGCGAGGAGGCCAAGCCGAATGGAAGTACCCTGGTACTGGCAGTGCTCTCCTCACAACACGAACCTTAGGTACTGTCTTGTGAGAGGAGCTGATCAGGGATGTGGGTATATGCATCCTTCAGGCCTAAGGATCACAGTCAATCTCCCTGGTGGAGGTAGCGCAGCAGAGTTCAAAGAGCATCTTGAACTTCTCCCTCACCAAAATCTTGCACGTCTAGTATGGGCCTGAGGCATCCAGTTCTTTTGGGGACAAGGAAATACCTTGAAAAGAAACCTTTTCCCCACAGTTGCCTAGGGACAGGTTCTACTGCCTTGTCCCTTAGCAAACCCTTGAGCTCTGACAAGAGCAAGGTCTGGTGAAAGAGAGGCCACACTGGCTCTCCTGGGAAGAACCCCGGGGGCGTTTGTTGGAACCTGAGGAGATAGCCCTCATTTACCACTTGTAGGACTCACTGGTCCATAGTGACCCCGGCCCACCTGTGGGCAAAAAGCACCAGGCTGTTGGCTGGGGACGGTCTCCCGGGGGAGAGGAGACCCTGCCCGGAAAGTCAAAAGCTCCCCAGGGCTTCTGGGCCTTTGGCTTCCTCGGCCCATGGCCCTGATTCTTGGGTTGGGGGCCCTGTTACTGTTGCCCTGAGAAGGGCCAACAGTGGCCCTCGGGAAGGGTGGTCTCATTCCCAACAGCTTCTTCCAGGAAAGGATCAAGGTTTTCTCAAGAGCCTTTGCCTGGTTATGACCTCAGCATCTATCTTGGCTGCTTTGTCGGCCATGGGCTTGCCAAATAAGACATCCAGCAATTTTTCTTGCACCCATTGCTCGAGGTCAGAGATTTGTAACCAGGGCTGGTGCCGAACCCCAATGCCCGCTGCTGCTACTCTTGCTACAGATTCAAAGCTGTCGTAGGCGGTGTGGGAGAGGAACTTTGAGCAGTCCCAGATACCGGTGGTTAGGGCTTGGAACCTCTGAAGGAGTTCTCCAGCGAGGAATGCAGAAAAACCTGCCAGCTCTTGGATAAGGCCCTTGAGGTACATACCTATGTACAACTCATAGGCTTGTATCCAGCAGCCCAGCATGGATCCCTGGAAGTACTTGCGCCCAAGGGTGACGAGGGCTCTGGCTTCCCTGCCCGGGGGGGACAGAAAAGTAGTACTTCTGGCTTTTGAGTTTTTGCATTGAGGATTCCATATCCATGTAGTTATGCAGGAGTTGGGACTTTTGGAAAACTGGGCCCTTCTTGACATGGTAAATGGCGTCGAAGCGCCAGGTGACCACCGGCACAGAGGCCAGAGTCTCCCACATCCGCAGGAGCTTGAGGATGGGCTGCAGTGGCACCGTGAGAGTCTCCTTTGGCGGGGGACTCATACTGGAGAATCTCCAGGTCTTCCATGTGCGGATGGTCCTCGGACTCAGTCAGGACCGAGAGGGCCCAGGCCATCTCCTGTATGAAGTCGTGGAAAGCCACGTCCTTGGGTGGGGAGTGGCACTGCGGCTCTGAGGGGATGCCTCGGTGTCGAGGGGAAGCCTCAACATCGGTTTCCCAGTCGGAGCCAGAGGACGTTGAGGATTCCAAGGTTTGGGTCTCTCGTGCCTTGAGGCCAGCCCCAAGGAACCAGGGTCCCTCCGATGGGTCTTAGGTCAGACTCTCAGAGACTGGCCGGAGACGATTGGACACCCGAAGATCGGGACCAGGACCTCAATCGGTGCCGAGGACCTGCCAGAGGCCGGTGGCACTCGGGGCCTGGCTTGACGCCTGGGGACTCCCCCGCAGTCAGGGGCCCGGTTGTTGGGGCAGATGATGCGGGCAAACCTGACATAATCGCCTGCTCCAAGGCCGCCATCCTTGATTCAGTACCAGGAGGTTCTGCAGCTTTCGGCGTGGGCATAGAGGGTCTCAGGCCCGACACCAGCACTATTGCAAGTGCATCCTTGATGAGGACCACGGCCTCGGGGAACCTCGCATGGTTACTGCCGGCTGAGGACTCCCCCTTAGAGACCTTTAAGGGGGCGCTGCTCGGAGTCGTCCAAGTCCCTCCACGGGACTTTAGGTGGAACCTCGAATGGCTTTGAGGATTTTTTCTTTGAAGGGTCCAGCGTCTTTACAGGAGCCAACTGCCGAGCGTCGCACCATCGCTGAAAAGAGGCGCCAGATCTGCACATAAGCTAGCTTAGTAGACCACCTCTGAGCTCTGAGCATAGTGGAGACCACTGCTGGACAGTAACCCTTACGCGCTAACAATCTCCTTTCAAGAGTTAAGCCATAAGCAAGAAGGGAACCGGGTCCTCCAGGACAATGAGTCCCTGCCACAACAGGTCCCTAGATGGAGACAATTGAAGAGGAGGCACCTGGAGGTGCAGCAGGAGCAATAGCAGGTATCCGAACCACGCTCTCTTCAGCCAATCCAGGCCTTACAGGATGAGCTCGGCTGGGAGCTCAGCATCGGGGAAGCTGGTGCCGAGTCAGACCACGGGAACAGCTTCTCCTGCAAATCCAACCATTTCCTGTTGGTTCTCAGAGTCATGGCTTGGCACAGGTCGCAGGTGGCACTGTTATGTCCGGGCTGAGGCAGTGCAAGCAGCAGTCATGGGTATCCGTAACAGACATGGCCTGACCGCAGCAGTTGCTTCTTGAATATACCGGGAGACATGGTGGGAGACACCTGGTCGGGGTCGACAACCCCCGGGTGAAAAAGGGCATGAATGCTGGTCGAGGCAAGCCTCATCAAAAAAGAAGGGCAGAGCCGAGGATGGCACCAGTTCAAGGCGAGAAGAGAACTGGTATGCAAACTGGGAAAAATGATAATTACACTTACCTGGTAATTGTAGTTCCTTGAGTGACGACAGTTCAGTCCTCTACCTCTACCTCTGGGTTGTCAATCTCCTCCTGCAGCTAGGAGACTGGTATGTCAGAATGATGACATCACTGGATATAGCCTGCTGCACTCCCACTTGCATCCCAGTGTAAACTATAACAAAGCAGACTCAAAGGAGCAACAAATAAGTAGCTAAACATAACATTCACCACTAGAAAAGATGCACCCCCCCTCCGACAAGGCTTTCTTACTACCTGCCCTGTCTTCGAAAAGGTAACAAACCACAGAATGGAAGAAAGGTAGACTCACCTGTAAGCAGCTGTCGCCGGCCACCAATCAGGAACCCCCTGACACATCCGGGCGGGAAGGAGGACTGAACTGTCGTCACTCAAGGAACTACAATTACCAGGTAAGTGTAATTATCATTTCCTTATCGTTCCTCCAGTTCAGTCCTCTACCTCTGGGATGTACCAGAGCAGTGATTAATGAGAGGGACCCTTCCAGCCGGCAGACAAGACCGCCGCACCGAAACGAGCATCCGAAGCTGCTGCCACATCCAGTCGGTAATGCTTGCTGAACGTGTGCAGCGACGACCAAGTCGCAGCTCGACAAATGTCCCCCAGGGGAACCAAACCATGCTCAGCCCAAGACGCCGCCTGCGCCCTTGTAGAATGCGCTCGCAGCCCCACCGGCGCAACACGCCCACAAAGTAAATAAGCGGACACAATCGCCTCCCTAAGCCAGCGGGCGATGGAGGCCTTAGCCGCCGCCTCTCCTTTGCGTACTCCGCCGTAGAGAACAAACAACCGCTCAGACTTTCGGAATGTCTCCGTGACCCGCAAATACTGACGCAATGTCCTCTTCACGTCAAGACGCCGAAGACTGCGACTCGAGGCGTCGCCCTCCAAGGACCCCAGAACGGGCAAACACGCGGTCTGGTTCACATGAAAGGGAGACACCACTTTGGGCAAAAAGGATGGGACCGGCCGCAAAACCACCTTTTCCCTGGAAAAAGACAAGAAAGGCTCTCGACACGACAAAGCTTGTAGTTCGGAAACGCGCCGTGCGGAACAAATAGCCACCAGGAACACCGCCTTCAATGTCAAATCCTTCACGGACGCCCGACGCAAGGGCTCAAAGGGGGACTCGGCCAGTGCTGTGAGAACGAGATTCAGGTCCCACGGTGGAATAGACACCATACGTGCCGGGCGCAACCGAGCGGCCGCCCTCAGAAAACGACCCACGTCAGGATGAGCCCCCAATGGCACGCCATTGACCTTGTCCCAATAACAGGAGAGGGCCGCCAGCTGCACGCGTAAGGAACTGGCCGCTAGCCCTTTTTCAAAGCCGCTCTGCAGAAACTCCAAGACCAGCGGAACCGAAGCCGAGCTCGGCCGAACCCGGCGCGGCGCACACCAATCCTCAAAGATACACCAGACACGCACATAAGCCAGGGAAGACGAATGCTTACGCGCTCTCAGTAAAGTCGCGACCACTGCCGACGAGTAACCTTTCTTTAGGAGCTTAGCCCTCTCAATGGCCAAACCGTAAGCGAGAACCAATCCACTTGCGGCATGAGCAGGGGCCCTTGGAGCAATAGATCCGACCTCGCCGGCAACCGCCAAGGTGCTCCGTCCAGGAGATGTATGAGATCGGCGTACCAAGGACGCCTCGGCCAATCGGGTGCCACCAACAGCACCTTCCCGGCATGCGCTCCGATCTTCTGAATCACCCGGCCTATTAGCGCCCAGGGTGGGAAAACATACAGAAGGCCGCTCGACGGCCACGGACGAAGCAAGGCGTCGATGCCCTCCGACATTCGTTCCCGACGCCTGCTGAGGAAACGTCCGACCTTTGCCGACTGAAAGGTCGCCATGAGATCCATGACCGGAGTCCCCCAGCGCCAGACTATCTGTCGGAAACCGCGGGATGCAGCTCCCACTCTCCGGCATCCACCTGCACTCTGCTGAGGAAGTCCACGGTGACATTGTCTTTGCCGGCAATGTGCGCTGCCGAGATCGCGGCCAAGCGAGGCACCACCCACGTGAACAACTCATCGGCTTCTGCCTCCATCGCGGCACTCCCGGTGCCGCCCTGCCGGTTGATGTAGGCCACCGTCGCCGAGTTGTCTGACAGCACTTGCACCGGCTGATCGCGCACTAACACCTCGAATGCCTGAAGGCCCCGGAACACCGCCCGAAGCTCCAAGCGATTTATCGCCCACGAGGCCTCCAGGGGAGTCCAGAGTCCTTGCGCAAACTGGCTCCCGCAGTGGGCTCCTCAGCCCACCAGACTGGCATCCGTCGGCAGCGGAATCCATTCCGGCTGTTCCAGCGGCAGACCGGCCGCCAGTGATGATGGGCGAAGCCACCAGCGAAGGGACTGCCGAACTTTGCTCGAGCAAGAGAGACGCTTGTCCAATGAATCCCACTGATGCGACCAACGACGGAGCAATGCCCTCTGGAGAGGACGCATATGAAACCGTGCCCAAGGCACAGCCTCCAAAGTCGCTGCCATGGTGCCCAGCACCCGGAGATAATCCCACGCCGAAGGCGCCGACACCGACAGGAACTGTCGCACCAGGGACCGCAAACCCTCGGCCCGTTTGTGCGGGAGAAACACTCGTCCCTCCTTCGTATCGAACCGGACCCCCAAGTATTCGAGGTCCTGAGTAGGCTGTAACCGGCTCTTGGTCGGGTTGACCACCCAACCCAACTCTTGTAGGAACTGTACCACCCGGTCCGTCACCCGGAGACTTTCTTCCGCAGACTTGGCCCGAATCAACCAGTTGTCTAGATAAGGGTGGACCAGGATCCCTTCTTTGCGCAACGTTGCCGCCACCACCACAATTTTGGTGAATGTCCTCGGCGCCGTCGCCAAGCCGAACGGCAACGTCTGAAACTGATAGTGGCCCCAAGGGAGGGCGAACCGCAGGAAGCGCTGGTGAGCCTCTCGAATGGGAATGTGCAAATACGCTTCCGACAGGTCTAGAGACATCAAGAATTCCCCGCGCCGCACCGCCACTATGACGGAGCGCAACGTTTCCATTCGAAAGTGCGGCACCCTTAAACACCGATTCACCCCTTTCAGGTCGAGGATGGGTCTCATTTGGCTGCCCTTCTTGGGCACCACGAAATAAATGGAGTAGCGACCCATGCCGTAATCGGCTCTTGGAACTTCCACCACGGCTCCCAACCGAATTAGCCTTTGCAAAGTTTCGCGAACTGCCACGGTCTTCTTGGGACCTCTGCAAGGAGACAAGACAAAGGAGTCTCGCACGGGCCGCGCCAACTCCAACGCGTAGCTGTGTTGAATGATCTCCAACACCCATTGATCGGATATGATGAGGGTCCAGGCGGGAAGAAACTCCCGAAGCCTTCCGCCTATGGGAGTTTCCCTCGCAGGGACCCGCCTCGCTTCATTGGGCTTTGCGCGTAGCGGACCCAGGGTTGGCCGAGAAGCCTCTGTTCACTCACCGAAACCCACGAAAGCCCTGGCCCCTAGAGGAGAACCGGCCTCTCTGGAAGGCACCGGGACGTGTCGAGCGAAATCTCCGAAAATCTCGAAACTGACCCCGACCGCCCTAGCCGGGCTTGGCCGGCTTCAGCTTGTCCTCGGGCAGCCGACCCGCCTTGGACTCCCCCAGATCCTTCACCAACCTCTCCAAGTCCTCTCCAAATAGCAAACCACCCTTAAAGGGAAGCTTGCTGAGACGGGACTTAGAAGACCCGTCCGCCGCCCAATTGCGGAGCCACAACGATCTACGGGCCGCCACTACAGATCCTGTGCTGTTGGCCAGTGCTCTAATCAAATCATAGTGCACATCGGCGAGGAAGGCCGCACCGGACTCCAAGCGATCCAACTCCTTCATCTCCTCAGGATCGACATGCGACGATTGGCGCAGCCGCTGAGCCCAGCGTAAACACGCTCTGGCCACCCAAGCTCCGCAGATGGAGGCCTGAAGCGAAACAGAATCCGCCTCAAAAACCTGCTTTAACAGACCGTCAACTTTACGGTCCTGGGCATCCTTCAAGGCCGCACTGCCTTCAACCGGAATAGTTGTTTTCTTCGTAACAGCGGAGACCACCGCGTCTATCTGCGGTGCTCGGAACCTCTCTTTAGCAGAATCCGCCAGGGGATAACACACCTATTCAGCGTCCGAATTCCCCGCAGCCCAGCTTCCGGCTTATCCCATTCATCCTGAATCATCTTCTCCACCACCCGGTATAAAGGAAACACCACCTGGGTCTGTCGAACCGCTTGGATGACCGGATTCTCCACGTCGTCCTCCACTGCCGCCGGCGGCGCAAGATTCAATATCTGTAACGTTTCCGCAATCAAAGCAGCCAACTCCTCTCTGCGGAACACTGATGATTTTAGCTTGATCCTCGGGCTGCGGAATCTCACCTTCTTCCAGGTCCTGCGATCCTTCTTCAGGATCCCAGTCCGGATCTTCAGCCTCTGGCCAGGAACCTTCCCCCGGCTCGGAAAGCTTCGCCCGCTTCGGGGCTGGCGAGGCAGCGCCTAGCCCTCCCTCCGCCACTAATAGTGGAGGCTGGGACACCGGCGAGTCCGAGCGCGGCCGCTTGCCCTGCTGCCGCAGGCAAAACGCTTGATGCATAAGTAGGACAAACTCCGGACTAAAGACACCGAGACAGGCCTCCGGAGCGGGCAAGGTTACTCCAGAGGGCCCTGCCAGCTCTTCCGACTCTGCCTCTGGCGCCAAGAGGCGCGCGGAAGCAGGCTCCACCGCCACCGGCGGACCCTGCGCCTCAGGGGCCTCCATTTGCAGTTCCACAGCCGAAGAAAGGGCAGCACAGCCCCTGCACACCCCGGTGTCACCGACAGTGCCCCTCCTAGTGCCACACACGAGGCACTGAGGCCGGGCAGCCATAAGTAGAGAAAGCAAGCGACTGAGCCCGCGGATAGAAAGGCCCTGGCTTGATCTAAGCTGCCCGGAGCACTCTGAACCGCACTGTCTGTTTTATTTATTTATTTATTTTTGAAAGGAATAGGGTTCTAATCAATTTACTCCCCTCAGCCTCCCCTCCCCCAACGATCCTGAAGGGGCCGACTGAAGAAACGGAACTACAAAAGCAAGTAAAGAAATCAAAGAAATCCAAAGAAACAAAAGAAATCAAAAGAAATGAAAGAAATGAAACCGCGAAACAGAAAACCAAAGGAATTGGCCGCCACGCAGCTGCAACGCGGCTCCCAAAATGGCCGCCACGAGCAAATGCAAAAAGGCGCCAAAAACACCGACGCTCCTCAGCTCCGTCGGAGCAGTGCGGCCTGGCGAAAATGAGCAGCCGGGAGCCGGCGAAACACTTACCGCTCCGGTCAAGAAGACAGCTTTTCACGTTGCAAGTGCCACGAATCCCGGGCCCATAAGAACTTGTGCAATGCTGCCAGATACTCAGCGGCGGCACTCAGAAACTGCAGTCCCGCAGTGCACAGTGTCAGAGAAGGACTCACCCCCGTAATGTCAGGGAGGTGAGGCTTCGGGGCCAAGCGGGAGAGGGGAGAGGACTCAAATAGCCTGAGTCAGAACCCCCCAGGAAGAAACACAGCACCGACACAGGCAAGGTGCAAGAAAGCCTTTCTTCCTTCCCCTGTTTGCTGCAAAGAAGCAGCCGGGTCTAAAGTTTCTCTTGGTTTTTTTTTTTTTTAAAGAAACAGTAGCATAAAGACAATTTTAACCCACTGAACTATCCTAACACCCTTTTGGCTCCTTATCCATTCCTCCAAAGAGCCTCTCCCTAAGGCTCGTCACGTCCTCCTGCTGCAAGGAGACTGGTTACACTGGGATGCAAATGGGAGTGCAGCAGGCTATATCCAGTGATGTCATCATTCTGACATACCAGTCTCCTAGCTGCAGGAGGAGATTGACAACCTAGAGGTAGAGGTAGTGGACTGAACTGGAGGAACGATAAGGAAAAACAACTTTTGAGGATAATTTTTTAAGCATTTTTCTAGGGAAACTGGACATACATCCGTTGGGCTCTGCGGAAAAAGAAGACTGAGCAAGATGGCACCTGTGAAAGCTGGGGAAATGCTCCGCGCAGCCTCCATCGGCACCAACGTCTCCCATCTGTGAGGACTGACTTCCTGCTTGTTCCTGGAGAACATTGGTTCCGCACATCCACCTTTGAGACTGCGGCATTCCACACTATCGGAAGACTACTGAGCAACACACTTCAAACTCGCAAACAACTTCCTGCTTTATATGTGCAAGAAGATGCTGCAAAATGCCAGCAAAACAAAGAGCCCACCTGAGCAGAAATACATCATCCATGAATGAAATGGCAGCTTCCTGAGCAGCAGAGGCTAGATCACACTCTAAGTGGCCTCACAAGCAGACCACAGACACACCTGACTCAACAATCAGTGTGCAAGACAAACAGCTTTCAGACTAGTGGAGAAGCCAGTGCATTGTACCAGTTGATCAGTACAGTTCTGGATGTTGACCAGGTGGTTCAATATCCCACTGGATCTCTTAATGCTATTCAACTTACTATGTCAAGAATGCAATATCAAATTTCTTGAGCAATGCCAGGTATTTCTGCTAGTTATATATAACTGGGAATCGCACACAGTACAACTGCAATAGGTTATAAAACATGATCCTCCAGTGCTATGCATAATACTCATGACACTGAAATCCTGACACAAGACCCTGAACATAACACTGCACTCTTTCCTATCTCTCTTCCCCAACTCCCCCCCCCTTAGATGCATAAGCAGTATAACATAAGATCAGGTAATAAGTCTTAAAAACAGACAAACAAAATTTCCAAATTGCTCAGCCACATCCAAATTAACAAGTCATAGCCCTTCTTATTTCTAAACCATAAAGTTTTGTAACCATCTAAACTGTTACCAATACTAATGTGGCTTTTGCTTGAACCTCTAACCTCCTAGAACCCCATGGCCTTCTTGACAGTACTCTGCCACCACCAATCGACTCAGCTCCCAGATAAATAATATGGATGGGCAGACTGGATAGGCCATATATCTGCCAGTCGAGAACACTTCAAGACTTATTTGAAAAGCCTTCAGTGCTAGAAAGACTGCTCTCATCTCCAACTGGTTGATTGACCACATCTTCTGTTCCTTGCTCCGTTCTCCTTCAGCTATCTGCCCTTGGCAATGAGCTCCCCAACCTTTCAGACTGGCATCTGTTATAACCATTATTCATTTTGGGGTTTCTAATGGTATGCCTGCCATCAGCTTCTCTTTGCGAAGCCACCACTTTAGACTTATTCTTGCTTCTGCAGGACAAACAAGCCTGTGACTTAATGGCATTGTTTGTGGACTCCACCATGTCAACAATGCCCTTTGAAGTGGCCGCATATGTGCTCGTGCCCATGGTAAAAAATTCAAAGTTGCCGCCATAGCAATGTGTTCCTTTATGGAATGACATCACTAAAGCTTGGAATTCTCAGTCTCCAATCTGCTGGAAGGGATTGAAAACCCAATACTATGGACTGTACTGGAGGGACACTGTGGAAATGGCTGTTGCTTGAACCTCTAACCTCCTAGAACCCCATGGCCTTCTTGACAGTATCTGCCACCACCAATCGACTCAGCTCCCAGATAAATAATATGGATGGGCAGACTGGATAGGCCATATATCTGCCAGCAATTTCTATGTTTCTATTCCTAAGTGTGTGCCTATGTTTTCACTATGGCTTCTAATTATTACTGTATATGCAGCCTACCAGACAAACCCAGCTGCAATTCATTTCTGTCACACTATAGAGGTTATTTCAGAAGTCTTATGTGCCTTTTCGACATGTAAATACCAGCACTTACATATGTAGATCACATACATGTGTAAATGGTGATTTCAGAAAGCTGTTCTTTATATACAGAGATCCACACTAGGTAGAGATTTCAAGGGAGCATGTGGAGGGACATGGTTTGGGCATGGCCCTGGCAGACCAAAAATCAACCTGTGTATTCATTCTCCATTTTACAAAGGGAATCCAAGTATATGAGAAAAAATGTCTCATCAGCTCAGAGGCACACAAAGATTTTACACAAGTGTTCATGTCAACTTGGGTTTTACATGAAGGAAGGATTAATGAAGAAATTTACTGTAATCCCCTGTGGTTCATTTCTGCGTTTAAAAAAAAGCCAACAATTGTTGCTATGTTGCTTAATTAGTTGCAATATTGATTTTTAAAATGGCTGGTAAAATGGCTCCTCTCTTACTATATGCATGCCGGCAAATCCATGTGTGCATTGGCACATCCTTATACACACTTTACAAAATGCTGTACATTCAGCAAAGCCTTTTGTAAAAGGCTGCCAGAATTGAGTAGGTCCCAACCTGAATGTCTCAATTCTGATCCAACGTTTTATGTAAAATAGGCTTTATTTATTTTCACTATATATGCCGTGACATGCACAACATGCAGCCAAAGTACAAGCAGAATAATTTGTAAGGGGGATAAACATACAAACCAGAATGTTTAACTGACCATTAAAAGCCTCTTTCTTGAATCTGAATGCATTCCTATTTTTATTAGGAGAAGCCGGTGACCTAATTTGGCAGGTTCCTGTTGGGGAGAAATGTTGATTCCTTTCATGGTATTTCTTCCCAGGAGCTGTGCCATGTTGCTAAATGAAATAAGATGAATAAACAAAGTTTGAGAAAAATAGTACTGTTCAATGAATCAAACAAAACAAGAAAGCATGAGTTAAACACAAAGGATCATTAGTTGTAAAGTGAGGTGAAAGCCAAAATCAAATGGTCCATGGTACTACTTGTACTACTACGACTTATTTTTCTATTGTACTATCAGACATACACAATGCTATACAGATAAAGTAAGTGTAAGAGACCGTCCCTGTTCCAGGAGGCTTAATGATCTAAGCAATACTGACAGACAAGACAAATAAGAAGCTTCAGGAAACATATTTATGGTTAAAAGAACTACAGTTTAAATCTTTAAAGCAACTTTACATGAAATAAATTACTAAATAGGCCTATCTTCCAACATATTCTCTGTTTTAAAGCTTCCAAAAAAGTAATTTTGTAGTGATATCTGCCTCTTAAAACTTTCAAACTTGATATTCAGCAGCAAGAAGTCCACTTAAAGTTTACTGCAAAGTTATTGGCCAACTTAAACATTTAAGTCAGACCACTGCCAGGTGAGAAGCAATGTCAAGGTCATGCTCACAGTTTTCTTTGATTACCAGGGCATTTGTTCATCATGAGTATGCTCCAAAAGGCCAGACCATCAATAAGGAGTACTACGTTCAAGTTCTGACTCATTTCAAAGATGCAGTTCGTCATGAGACCAGATTAGCACAGGAATGGTGAAGGTTGCTTAATCACGATAATGCCCCAGCTCATGCATCACATCTTGTCCAGAGTTCTTGGCCAAACACCAAATCGAGCAAGTCTGTCAGCCTCCTCTTACTCACCTGACTTCGCACTCTGTGACTTTTTCTTGTTTCCAGAACTGAAATTACCACTGAAAGGAAGGAGATTCAACGACTTGGAGACCATTAAACAAAATTCGACACAGCAGCTTCACAGCATAAAGAGAGAGACATTTCAAAATTGTTTCCAGCAGTAGCAGAAACGCTGAAGAAAGTGTGTTTTATCAGAAGGGAACTACTTTGAAGGAGACTGAGTGCAAAACTGTCAGAGTTATACCCAAGACCCAACCTCAGGCCCCACCAGGCCTTCACGACCACAGCACAGGACAACACCAAAAAAGCAACAACGAATAAGCAAACTGGCAACAACCAAGCAAAGCAAGAACCCCCATCCAGGCAACTCTCCACAGGCTCCAGTCTCCTTCATGCTAATCAACGCCAGGTCAATCAGGAACAAGACTCACATCATACACGATATCATCACTGATGCAAAACCCGATATCCTATGCATCACCGAAACTTGGATCTCCAATACAGACTCAGCCATCATCAACCAAATTACCAATCCTGGCTACGATATCTACAATTGTCCCCGATCAAGCAAAAGAGGAGGAGGAGTCCTCATCATCGCCAAGGCCTCCTATCACCTAGCAAACACATCTCAAAGCGCAAATGACGGCATAGACCAGGGGTGTCAAACTCAAATACACAGTGGGCCAAAATGTAAAACTTGAACAAAGTCGCGGGCCAGCATTGAACAAATGAACCTTTTAATATGGACCCAAACAAGATTTGCTTTAACATTGAATATGAAGCAACACTTATTACTATACAATTTATAACTTAATAGTTCAGATATGCAAAAACCAATTTCAAATAAAAAAAAACATCAATGACATTCATTTATTAAATAAGATTTAAATAATAATAAATAATAATTTTTAAAATAAAATAACAATAATAAAATTAATCAACCATTCAAGCCCATGTCTTGGAGTAGCAAGAAAAAGTGCATAAAGAAAACGTTAATTATTGCTCAGTTTGCTGCACACTGATCTAATCTGATGTGCCCAAGCCAGATACCTGGCATCTCTTCTTGGATGATAGTTCATCAATGTCTGGGCTCAGGCTTTGAGCTGAGGAAATCCTCAGTATCGAGCGAAGGTGTTCATCAGTCAGACGTCTCCTGTGAGATGTTTTGGTCATCTTCATCGAGGAGAAAAGTTGCTCACATAGATAAGTGCTGCCGAACATGGAGAGCATCTGAGCAGCTTGGGTGCGGAGCTGAGGCATTGTGTCAGGGATGAACTGTGGAAACTGGGCGGCGCCCACAGCATCATACTTTGACTTCAGCGTGTCATTACACTGGAGTTCAATTAGCTCCATTTGGAGGTTGGTTGGTGCGTTTTCCACATTAACTGCAAAGGGATTACTGAGCAGTTCAAACCTACATTTCTGGACATCAAAGTCGGCAAATCGCCGGCTAAACTCAGCGCCGAGTACACTGAGTTTTTCAGCAAACTGTGCGCATGGGAACAAGTTGGTAAAGAACTGCGTTTTCATGGTTTGGCAGCAGGGAAAATGGCCAAGGTTTCCTTGCAGCATCTGATTCTCCCACAGGCACAGTTTAGTTTTAAAAGCCCTCACTGCAGCGTATCACACAGAGGTGAGATGGTTAAGCCGAGGAAAAGTACTGAATAGATGTTTTGAGCTGCATGAGGAAATATGTCAGTTTCTGGAAAGCAAAGGGAAGGACACAGCAGAGCTTCGGGAGAAAAAGTTTCTGTGTGAGCTGGCCTTTCTGTGTGACATCTCGAGCCATCTCGATGCGCTGAACCTGCAGCTTCAGGGGCAGGGGCGCATCATCACAGACATGTACGCTGCAGTGAGGGCTTTTAAAACTAAACTGTGCCTGTGGGAGAATCAGATGCTGCAAGGAAACCTTGGCCATTTTCCCTGCTGCCAAACCATGAAAACGCAGTTCTTTACCAACTTGTTCCCATGCGCACAGTTTGCTGAAAAACTCAGTGTACTCGGCGCTGAGTTTAGCCGGCGATTTGCCGACTTTGATGTCCAGAAATGTAGGTTTGAACTGCTCAGTAATCCCTTTGCAGTTAATGTGGAAAACGCACCAACCAACCTCCAAATGGAGCTAATTGAACTCCAGTGTAATGACACGCTGAAGTCAAAGTATGATGCTGTGGGCGCCGCCCAGTTTCCACAGTTCATCCCTGACACAATGCCTCAGCTCCGCACCCAAGCTGCTCAGATGCTCTCCATGTTCGGCAGCACTTATCTATGTGAGCAACTTTTCTCCTCGATGAAGATGACCAAAACATCTCACAGGAGACGTCTGACTGATGAACACCTTCGCTCGATACTGAGGATTTCCTCAGCTCAAAGCCTGAGCCCAGACATTGATGAACTATCATCCAAGAAGAGATGCCAGGTATCTGGCTTGGGCACATCAGATTAGATCAGTGTGCAGCAAACTGAGCAATAATTAACGTTTTCTTTATGCACTTTTTCTTGCTACTCCAAGACATGGGCTTGAATGGTTGATTAATTTTATTATTGTTATTTTATTTTAAAAATTATTATTTATTATTATTTAAATCTTATTTAATAAATGAATGTCATTGATGTTTTTTTTTATTTGAAATTGGTTTTTGCATATCTGAACTATTAAGTTATAAATTGTATAGTAATAAGTGTTGCTTCATATTCAATGTTAAAGCAAATCTTGTTTGGGTCCATATTAAAAGGTTCATTTGTTCAATGCTGGCCCGCGACTTTGTTCAAGTTTTACATTTTGGCCCACTGTGTATTTGAGTTTGACACCCCTGCACTTCAACCTAACCTAATCAGAGTATCATATACTACTAGAGCAACATGCCCACTTAAACTAATCATACCAGCAAGAAATGTGTTCTGTAATTACGTAAAGTATGTATATATGTAAAGCCGCTTCTTATGCAATCAAATGTATATATGTAAGATTCCTCTCAAACAAATCAAATGTAAACTTGTAACTGTTTGCTATGCTTATTACCCATCCCTGCAATCATACTGTATGTTCTAATTCTGGCCTGTACAGCCTCTCCCTTATGTATAGAAAACCGCTGCTGATCGCTGGAAGTAGCGGGATACAAGTGTACGCTAAATAAAATAAATAAATACTTCTTGTGTTATTGTACAAGTCTCAGTTCTTTTTGATCACATCTCATAGTTCTGAGTAAATATTTTCTGGTTCTATTACACATTTTCTGATCTCTCCTAACAAGGTAATTATGTCTGTTAACACTAGAAGCCCCAAAAGGAATTTTACCTAGAAACCCCAAAGTGCGACAATTGACACATTATCATGACGACTGCGTTTAGCATGAAATGCAGATGTGAATTAATGTGAAGTTACTTATTTGTTAAATACGTGAAGTCTGTGACGTTATTACATGACATCATCGTGTGTTTATTGCTTGTAATGTCGGAGTAAAACTGTAAACAGTGATTGAGATGTGCCACCTAGTGGGAACATGAATTTATACCTAGAAGCCCCAAAGTACGTCAATTGACGCATCCAAGACAATTGAGTGCGTCAACTGACGTACTTTGGGGTTTCTAGGTATAAATTAATTTTCCCGTTAGGTGGTGCATCTGTCATTAATTTTCGATGCACGTATTTGAACATCTTGACCTTGCTAACAAAGTCATGGAACATGACTGACATGGTTCTAGCAGTGGCGCTGGTATACAACTTCAAAGATGCATTTGCGTCAATTGACGCACTTTGGGGCTTCTAGTGTTAATACTGTTTATAATGCATTTCCTATTTGCCTATCGTATGTTTTTAGGTGTGTATTATTGAACATGACTTGAGTTTGATGGGGTTTTTTATTACGTATGTTTTATTATATTCTACTCAGAAGTTGGTCAATAAGTAGAACATAAAAAGAACCTAAGTATGGACAGTATTTATATAATAACTTAATTTTAATAGCACTCTACATTGATTTGTCTGCTGTATATTTCTTTTCATGTTGGCACACTTCTCCTTTCTTTCATTCTTTATGTTAAATCTGCTTTTTCTTCTGGTAAGTAATAAGCCCAGCAGTTCCATCACTGCTCAACTTCCCAGCATGTTTGAAGTCTTGCTCCACAATGATGTTTTGGAACACTCAAGGTTCATGGGAGGTATTTTTTATAAATCTTTTTTGTTTTGCAAATAAAAGACTTCTTATCAAATTAGTTCATGCATAAAATTACACATGGGGCACACTGGGTCAAATTCACTCTTACCTGCTACTTTCCTTATCTTGACTCCTGCTAGACCAGTCCACACAAGTGGATTATGCTCCCCAATCAGTAGATGAAGGCAGAGAACATTGAGTGTCGGTGATGTCATCACCAGGATAAGGATTGGTGCAGCCATGAAACGTATAAGATCATAAGATATTCAATATTGGGTCAGACCAAGGGTCTATCAATCCCAGTATCCTGGTTCCAACAGTGGCCAATCCAGGTCACAAGTACCTGTCAAGTTCCCAAAAAGTATCCAGATTCCATGCTGCTTGTCCAATAGGTAAGCAGTGGACTTCCCTGGTCCTCTTTAATAGTGGTTTATGGACTTTTCCTCCAGGAACTTGACCAAACCTTTTTTAAAACTAATAGCTTTTACTACATTGATAACGAATTCCAGAGTTTGATTATGCATTGAGTGAAAACATATATTCTCTGATTATTTTGTAGACCTCAGCTGTCTCTTTTCCAAGCTGAAGAGCCCTAACCTGTTAAGCCTTTCCTCATAGGGATATCCTTCCATCCCCTTTATCATTTTTGTCGCTCTTCTCTGTGCCTTTTCTAATTCTGCTATATCATTTTTAAGATATGGTGACCAGAATTGCACATAATATTCAAGGTGAGATTGCACATGGAGCGATAGAAATGCATCATAATATCCTTCATTTTATTCTCCATCCCTTTCTTTATCATTCCCAGCATTCTATTTTCTTTCTTGGACACCGCTGCACACTGGACAGAGGGTTCAATGTATCATCCACAAAGACGCCTAAATCCTTTTCCTGGGTGGTGGTTCCTAATGTGGAACCTTGCATCGTGTAACTGTAGTTTGGAATTTTTTTTCCCCTAAGTGCATAACTTTGCACTTGTCCACATTAAATGACATCTGCCATTTTGATGCCCAAACTTGCCTATATACTACTGACAAAGAAGATCTGAGAAACTTGAGGAGCATTGTTAGTCACCCTCAGAAATCCAACTACTACAAGCTTAGGTACCGTTTCATTGAAATATGTATACCAGTATTACAAGAGGAAAGAGGAGGCTTGAAGAGCTTAGTCTTCGTGGGTGGGTCCTGGACTGGTCTCGCAGGATTCAAGGATAGAAAATTAGCAGGTAAGAAGAAATGAGACATCAAAGGTGATCCTGGTAGGGATGAAGATACGGTCCCTAAGAACCTCATCTGAAGATACCATGCCACTCCCTCCAACCATGACGGTGCCATGTCTAGTCATGTAAACAACTACCCAGAAAGCACCCTGCACAAAATCTAAAACTATCACAGAGAAAAAAAACCTCAACCCATACACAGAAGGATAAAGACCAACTCACTGAACAATCCCAATCATAGAACTCAAGTAACCAACCAGGTCAACCAGGAATTGCATCTCACCCCTCTGCAGTATCTAGAAGGTTACAACCTGACAATCTGAGAGCAAACAGAAATCAAACTGGAAAGCAGCAGAACAGCAACAACTGTATACATGGAGGGTGTCACACAAATGATCCAATGAAACAAGCAAAACAGAGAGTTCCCATTTGAAAAAAAAAATCAAGCTATCAAAGCCCTACTGGGAGACTGGAGAACAACTGAGGAAGCCTAACTGCATGCCAAGGAGTGGCCACCGATAACGGGATTAAGCTGAGCAAAAAGAGAAGTAGAGCAACAGAACCTGAAACTACTCTCTCAGGGAGGCTAAACTCTAAAAAATGGGTCTATAAAAACCACTGGCAGGTAGGATATACTCGTAAGGAGATATTTGACCCTCGGCATCTGCCACCGATCCATACCTGCAATCAACCCCTAGAGAAAGAGAGGAAGCAGACTCTCCTTAAATGTGGTCTGTCAGGAGGGCCAGATTTAAAGAGCTCCCCAACACGCAAGCATCCCTGCATATCATATCCTGAGACCTGGAGCGCACCACATGCATAAATTCTTGCACCAAGGAGGAAGATATGGGTAAGGTGCCTTCCAGGTAAGGGCTGAAGTGCAAAGGTAAGCAACTTACAGAAGAAGATCCAAAACCTTCCAACTCTGTCAGCTCCAAGCAAACCTAGGGTACCTATCGAATGTGGATCTGTCAAAACCAGACATGAAGCATAGCTAAAAACACACCTAAGCCAGAACTAGCCATGGGCATGCACCACTGCCTGCACTGGACAGGGGCGCACACAGATAGTGCCGAGTCATCTATTGAGAGTACCTCAGTCCTACAGCTGCCAGAGCCAAACATGGAACATGCCCAGAGGGTGAAATCACTCATGCCAGTCAAGAAGCAGCCCCAAAGGACACACCTGACAGAACTCTACAGTGAATGCACACTAAACGCACCTCCCAAAAGAGTCAACCAAGACTCGAGAATGCAACATGCTCCATTCAGATCCCCAGCCATGGCACATGTCCCAGTCAGGGAATACATACTGGATGTGCCATCGACATTGCTCCATCTGGATTGCACACCAAAGGCAAAATTCCAGAAACCAGCTAGGAGCATGCAATGTCCCCCCAGACCGAGAGCAAGCACAGAGCATACTAACCCTACAGAACAGCAAGGAGAAGGCCCACAGCAATCAAACGCCAAGCCAAAACCTGCAGCGCATACACAGTGTACAACCTCCTCATCCCAAACAAGATCATCCATAGAATAGACCATGCCCAGAAAAGATCCTGGAGTCTATCCAGAGCCAACCACCTGCAGAAATGAACATGGAGTGCATCTGACGAAGACAGAAGAAAAGGATTAATTTTACATACCTGATTAATTTACTTTCTTTAGATCCTACTGTATCAGTCCAGATAAGTGGGTTATGCTTTCTTGCCAGCAGGTGGAGGCATACTTGAGCTGTCATCACTTGGTATATCATCTGCTGCAGTATTGACAGAAGCCTGTGCGACACTTCCCAACTAATAAGCAAGACTGAAGCCCCCCCACCCCATCCCCACCCAATTAAATAAATAAAAAAACATGATTAAAACACAAGCAATTTTGCCATGAACATCATAAGCTCTCTTACCATGAAGAAACTGGAAGCAAACCATAGGACTGACTGGGTCTTTTATGGCAGCTGAACTTCCAAGATCTGCAGAAAGAGCTTTCCAGGCACTGATACTGACAATGTGACAAAAAAGGTAGCAGGCTTCCCAACCTGCCATAGAAGTCTTCCAGGGCGGGTCATGGACTGGCCTAGCAGGATTCAAGGGAAGTAAATTATCAGGCATGTAAAATTTATCCTTCCTTATTTGCTAGTCCAGTCTAGAATGGCACACACCCAAGCAGTGAGGACCCAGGGTGGGAGGATGATGATGCTCAGTATAGTCTAGTCAAAGGAATCATCTGTACCATTCCCCACGAGCATCCTGTAGGGCTTCACAAAGGCATTCACAAAGACCAGGAAGCCTCTTTAGGGATGTCGCCTGGAGACAACAAAATGGACTCCGCCTAGGAGGCCTGCATCCAGAGGTGTGAACTCCAAACCACGCTGCACGCACTTATTGGCCAGAACGCACATTGACCCTTAAAGTAGCAGAGAATCTTAGAAACATAGAAACATAATGGCAGAAAAAGACCACATAGCCTATCTAGTCTGCCCTTCCATATCAACCACTACAACAGTCCCCTTTTTCATTAAGAGATCCTCTGTGTTTGTCCCATGCTTTTTTGAATTCAGATACTGTCCTCATCTCTACCACCCTCCACTAGGAGACTATTCCACACATCTACCACTCTTTCCATAAAGAAATATTTCCACATATTACTCCTGAGTCTATCCCCTATAGAAATCTATCCCTTATAGAATCAAGAACTGACCTCAGCTCTTTCCTCACATCGTCAAGGACAGAAAGGGATCTAGCCAGTGGAAGGAACTCACAAATGACATGTAACTGCACAACACTCTCCGCATGTCCAGCAAATGCAGTGAAGGGTCAAAGGCTTTTGAAGATGCTTCTCTGAGATAGAAGGACAACAGTCTGGAAATGATGAGAAAGAAAGGGCAGCACCCTTAGAGAAAGAAGGCATAGACCTCAAAGCACAAGAAGCTGTTGAAAGACCAGAATGGTTCTCTGAGAGACAAGGGTTGCAGAACAGACACAACCTGGTAGACACTGGAGTCCCCAAGGAAGCCACCGTAAGAAGCGAAGCCTCACACATGGGCCCAAGGAAGAGCCCCTCAGCACAAAGGCCCAGGCAGATAGAACTGCTCCACTCCTGAAGAAGCAGGAAACGCTGAGACACACCGCCAAAGACTGCCTCAGACACAACCTCTGTAGCACTCCAGGGATGCACTTTGAACTTTCACAGAGCTTAGGGCCAAGTCCTGGTCCAGGTTGAACTGCCAACAGGGCCCTGAAAAGCTAAAGACATAGAAACCCACCAGGCCATAAGCAGGGGAACTACTACCACTCCAGAGGAGCCCTTTTTAGTAGCCTATGCCCCTCAAGGGCCAGGTCATAAGAGAGAAGGCACCAGGAACTAGCATTACCAGGACTCCCTGTCATGGAAGGCCCGACTCATGAGGTAGCCAGAGATAGAGGACCATGCTCTGTAGAACAATAATCTCTGTACCCCAGTCTGTGAGGCCTATTTAAGGCCAGTAGGATCCCCAGACCCAGATGGACCCAAAACCAGTATAAAAGGGAGGCCCATCCAACACCACAGAGGAAGACATACAGCATCCATTTTGTGGGCCACATCTGAAGCAGGGCAACCAAGCTCAATATCCATGGATTCTTCCTGTGGCTGAAATGGCCATTAAGCTGAATGCCAATAGGTGAAGCTATTAGGTGGAGCCCTAGAAGGCCCCTTCTTCATACTATGAGGTTGCACGTGGGAGAGCAGGGCTCTCACTTTACCCTCACCTATTTTTGAGGCACTGCTGCCCGGTTAGGCTTGGTGGCTTTCCAGCTGTGTGGCAAACCCTGAATTTCCACTTCCGTCACTGCGGAAGTGAAAATTCAGGGTTAAAGGGTCAGCAGGCAGGGCTACATGGCTAAGGCACATAGCCCTCCCCAATGCAATATTGGGCCCTTAGTGCCTACATATTCTAACATTACTGCATTTTTCTTAATGCCTAATGCTGCTTACATCAGCATGGCATGATGGAGGCAGTATTAGGCATTAAGGGAAATGATGAAGGCATCGGGAATAGACTCTGCATTCCAGGACATAGCCAAACTGAATGATGTCTAGTACCCAGTGATTCCTGGTATCAGGGAATGGGCCCCAAACCTTCACTGTGAATCCTGGGAGGGTCCTCCTCTGGAGGGGACAGAGTCCATGGGTCCACAAGCTCCACAAAAGCACTAAGAACAGACCCAAGACCCTGAAGCAGAGGGGAAGAAGGGTTTTTTTCCCTTTCAACTGGGTAGTGATGATAGCCCCAAGACCCCTGGGAATCCGACCAGCACATCTTTGATGGACAGGCGGAGGTTGACAAGAAAGGGGCACCAGCCTGCTTCACAGGCCCCCTGGACCTGTCTTCCAGGAGGCAGTAAGATTTTGTCTCGCCTGGGTCCTTCACTAGCTTCTCCAAATCGGTTCCAAACAGAAGTTCCTCCTTAAGGCCAGTTCAGTTAACTGGACTTTGGAGAAGGAGCCTGCCTCAAGTGCCAGAGCCAAATTTAATGCCGTGAGACAGCCATCAGGGTACCATCCTGGATAGTGGTTGCAGACGCGCGTTGAGCCACCATAGGTTGTGGGTTTGATTCCCACACGTTCCTTTTCCTTTCATTTCTTTTGTTCTGCTCACTTTACCATACAATGGCGGCAGCTTCGTCACTTCTCCATTCGCCCTTCCCTCTCTTCGCTGTGCACTACAGTGTGCCCTCCATGCAGCCTATCTGTCACAGATCAGCTGTCACATATGGTCCCTTTCTTTGGGCTGTCTGGGAGGGCAGTTGGCTCAGTGGTTTGGTGTTGGTGAGCTCTGTTTGGACTCTTCAGTGTACCGGTTCAATTCTCACATACTCCTTTTTGGATCACTTCCCCATATTGCCCTTGTACACACAACATCCACACAGCTGGCCCTTCAGACCGGCCCGATGCCCTTTCAGTTTAATATGTGTACTCTACTGCATACTGTTTTCACAACACACCATTTCATGGTGTGTGTGCATATATTTCTATGTGGCTCACGCCCCACTTACAGACTGCGATATCAGCTGCCTGTGGTCTACGGCCTTAAACCTACGGCTCCGTTTCAGACTTTGTCACCATCACATTAAAAACATAAGAAGAAATAAAACATTTACACTTCTGTTTTGATTATAAATATACATTATATACAAAATAATGCTATAGAAACATAGAAAGTTCAGTGCTTTTGATTTTTAAATTACTGAAATACTAGACTTCAGAATAAACATATTATTGATTTTGAAAGGTCAACAGTAAATTCCTCTGAAAAACTCCTGTATGGTCAAGCAGGTGGTCAGTAGTGGGATGGGCAGCAGCTCCTCTCTGTGTATGTGTCTTATGTGGCACCATGTCTGCACATCCCTCAGCGCGTCTTCTGCTCTCTGCGCGCCTTTGATTGCAACCCCTTTGGACATGCTATTGCTTCCCATCGGCATCGGCTTCCCAGCTGTCGGGCTCCCTGAAGAAGCTGTGAATGGCAAAATACCCGGTGTCGGGGCTTTGAGACCAGCAGGGTGTACAGTGCAACAAAGACGCAAAGCTAAGCACTCTGAGGATTATTGAACTAAGTATTTTGCAGGATTATGCTATTGATTTGTGCTGCTTATATTTGGACTTAACAACCTATGTAAGTAGTCACTTCCTTGAGCTCATATAACACTATAAGAAATTAATTATTTTTAAGCCCAACTATAAACTTGGAGTTCTGTATACAATTCTTTAATGCTAAACCAATATTGAAATAATTATTTTTATTTTATATCTTTTATCATATCTTTTATCCTAGTGTGAATGATAAAAGATATAAAATAAAAATAATTATTTCAATATTGGTTTAGCATTAAAGAATTGTATACAGAACTCCAAGTTTATAGTTGGGCTTAAAAATAATTAATTTCTTATAGTATATTTGGACTTAAACAACCAGCAGGATCACCTTTACAATCAAGACGCCAAGCTAAACTAAGATGTCAAGCTAAGCACTTTGAGAGACGATTTCTGCTGTTTACATGTGATAGCATTTGCAAGCATTTGGAGAGCATTTTTTAGTTACATTTTTTGGTTTTCAATATACGATTGATATTTATAATTCTGCTTTGCAATGCTTCACATGTTTTAAGAGGTTTTTGAAGGTTGATGTTTCGAGTCTAGCCAAGTACTGTCTTTAAAATGGGTTTGCTCAAGGCCCTGAGAGATACTGAGGTCTTTTCCTCTTTAAAGCGGATAAGTATTTTTGATGCTCTATAGGATCTTTAGTTTGATCCATCTATTTATTTTTTTGGCCACAATAAGGAGTTTGTCATTTTCTTCTTGTAGGGCATCCCACCCCCATCATCACACACACACACACACACACACACACACACACACATGTAGGCATCTCACCCCCATTGAAGCAGTTGATAAGCATGCAATAAATAATACCAGGAGTCAGTTCAAGGATCCAAGCCAATTTATTGTGCACAAGGCTCAGATAGTCAAGCTTCAAAAAGGACTGAGCAATGGAGAACAGGAACAACTTCCTTATATACAAGTTTCAGAGTTTGATACAGGCAAACTTTCTATTGGTCCCAACGCCCCCTGCATCTATCTAATCGGGGACCCTCTCTGGGCCTAACACCCTGTTCCCCCTTCTCAGGCTATTCTAACAAAGGCTCAGTTTCTAGACATAAATACATTCCTACTACAAGGTCATTTCTAGGCTCAGAGAATATGAGAATGCAAAATACTGGAACATATCTATCATCAGCATAAAAGAATTGAATAAAGGTTTAACACAAACTTATCAAAAGCAGTTTAGAGCGGTTTAAGGCAGATCCTCAGACCTTCACTGACTTTGATCTTTCTCAGCACTACTATTTCTTTCTAAGTGGGGGTGGGGACTCAGGCCTAGCTTGCAGGCCTCCCATACATGTACAGGCTATTATATAGGCCATAGCCTACCACACCATCACCACACACCTACACCTGTAGGCATCCCATCCCCAACATCAAACACACACAACTGTAGGCACACCACCTCATCCTGGAGATGAACGCATGGCTGCGTGGGTGGTGTCATCGAGAGCGTTTTGGTTTCCTAGACCATGGGATGCTGTTCCAAGGGTTGCAGAGCAGATCTGGCATCCATCTGTCCAAGAAAGGTCAACGCGTCTTCGGTAGCAGACTGGCTAATCTACTGAAGAGGGCTTTAAACTAGATTCGTTGGGGATGGGTGAAGAAAGCCCCCAGGTAGGTGATACATTAAATACCTTTATGGAAATGGGGAACAGGGGTAACATATGGAAAGCAGTGTGTATAAATGCCCGTAGCATGGGAAATAAGATCCCTGATGTTGAAACTTTGGTGGGAGTGGCTGACTTGGATTTAGTGGCAGTTACAGAAACATGGTTCACAGAAAACCATGATTGGGATGTAACTATACCTGGCTATACTTTATTCAGAAAGGACAGGGTAGGAAGAAGGGGAGGAGGAGTGGCACTATATGTAAAAACTACTATTAAAGCTTTGGAATTACAGAGCTTAAAAGGGAGAGAGGAGGCATTGTGGGTTAAACTAGAAAGAGGGAAAGAGAAATCTATTTACATTGGTGTGATATACAGACCTCCCTCACAAGAGGAAGAGGTGGACAGAGAGTTAATTGAAGACATACGCAGCATTGCTAGGAAAGGGGACGTGCTACTGATAGGAGATTTCAATATGCCAGATGTTGATTGGCACATTCCTGCTGCAGTATCATCTAGAAGTAAGGAGATCCTGGATTATCTACAGGGAGAACTATTCAGGCAATTGGTAACAGACCCCACATGTGAAGGGGCCATACTGGACTTGGTGCTTACCAATGGTGAAAGTGTTTCTGATGTTGTAGTGGGAGATCATTTTGCATCCAGTGATCACCAGATGGTGTGGTTCAGTATTAGGACTAGGGCTGTAAGAATCCATTTATTTATTAAAATAAATAAATAAATAATAAATAAATAAAGGTGAGGATCTTAGACTTTAGGAAGACTAACTTTGTGAAGATGGGCCAATACCTCAGGGAGTCGTTAGTGGGATGGGAACAGCTGGGGGATGTAGAAAAACAGTGGGCAAAACTGAAAGGGGATATTTTAAGGGCAACCAACCTTTTTGTTAAAATGGTAAATAAAGGTAAAAGGAAAAGATCGCTATGGTTTTCGAAAGAAGTAGCTGAAAAAGTGAAGAAAAAGAGGGAGGCCTTCATGAAATACAAGAGATCACAGAGAGAGGAAGACAGGCATCTGTATTTGGACAAACTTAGAGAAGCTAGCATAGTAGTCAGGAAAGCAAAGATTTAAAAAGAGGAGGAAATAGCCAATGCAATAAAATGGGGGGATAAGACATTTTTCAAATATATTAGTGAGAAGAGGAAGGGCAAAAGTGGTATTGTCAGACTCAAGGGTGCAGGGCAGGAATATGTAGAAGCTGATAAGGATAAAGCGGAATTGCTTAACAAATATTTTTGTTCTGTGTTCACAGATGAAGAACCAGGAGCAGGACCTCAGACAACACCCACAAATAGGAACAGAAGTGAGGGACATCTTGAACAATTTTCAGAAGACTGTGTTCGTGAGAAACTAGCTCAACTTAAAGTAGACAAAGTGATGGGACCGGTTGGGATACACCCTAGAATACTGAGGGAACTTGGGGACGTTCTAGCAACTCCACTGACTGACCTTTTCAATGCCTTGGAGTCGGGAGTGGTGCCAAAGGACTGGAGAGAGGCTCATGTGGTGCCTTTACACAAAAGCAGAAGTAAGGATGTGGTTGAAAACTACAGGCCAGTTAGTTTAACTTCGGTGGTGAGTAAATTATTGGAAACGCTGCTGAAAGAGAAAATAGTGAGGTTTCTGGAGTCCAGCGGATTACAGGATCCGAGGCAGCATGGATTCACCAGAGGCAGGTCTTGTCAGACAAATCTGATTGATTTCTTTGACTAGGTGACCAGGGAGTTGGACCGAGGGAGAGCTCTAGATGTGGTGTATTTAGATTTCAGTAAAGCCTTTGACACTGTTCCTCACAGGCGACTTATAAACAAACTGAGCACCCTAGGGATGGACCCTAAAGTTACTGCTTGGGTTAGAAATTGGTTGGGTGGGAGGCGACAAAGAGTACAAGTAAATGGAGCTCACTCTGAGGAGAAGGATGTTACCAGTGGTGTGCCCCAGAGATCTGTCCTTGGTCCGATTCTTTTTAACATCTTTGTTAGTGATATAGCGGAAGGGCTGTCGGGTAAGGTTTGCCTCTTTGCGGATGATACCAAAATCTGCAATAGAGTAGACACCCAGGAAGGTGTAGATAACATGAGGAGGGATCTAGCTAAGCTTGAAGAATGGTCTAGAATTTGGCAGCTGGGATTTAATGTTAAAAAATGTAAGGTCATGCATTTGGGCTGCAGCAATCCAAGGGAGCAATATAGTATAGGGGGTGACCTAGGCGTGGTTGTGTCTGATGATCTTAAAGTAGCTAAACAGGTAGAAAAGGCGACGGCAAAAGCTAAAAGGATGCTTGTGTGCATACGGAGAGGAATGGCTAGCAGAAAAAAGGAGGTGATAATGCCTCTGTATAAGTCTTTGGTGCGATCTCATTTGGAGTATAGTGTGCAATTCTGGAGACCGCACCTTCAAAAGGATGTGAACAGGATGGAGTCGGTGCAGAGGGTGGCTACTAAAATGATTAGTGGGCTTCATTATAAAGCATATGAGGACAGACTTAAGGATCTTAATATGTACACCTTAGGGGAAAGGCGGGATAGAGGCGATATGATTGAGATGTTTAAATACCTCCGTGGCATAAATGTTCAGGGAGAGAGCCTCTTTCAATTGAAAGCAAGTTCTGCTACGAGGGGACATGGGATGAGGGTGAAGGGAGATAGATTCAGGAGTGATATGCGGAAATATTTCTTTACGGAAAGAGTAGTGGATCCGTGGAATAGTCTCCCAGTGGAGGTGGTAGACATGAGGACAGTAACTGAATTCAAAAAAGCATGGGACAAACACAGAGGATCGCTAAAGGTAAAAAGGGGACTTGTAGTTGTTGATATGGAAGGACAGACTAGATAGGCCATGTGGTCTTTTTCTGTCATCATATTTCTATGTTTCTATGTTTCATCACCACACATGCACCCCTGTAGGCACCCCAACCCCAACATCACTCACACAAACACCCACACATCTGTAGGTACTCCACCCCCAACATCACACCCCTGTGGGCACCCCAACCCAACATCACACGCACACACCTGTAGTACCCCACCCCCCACACCTGTAGGTATCCCACCCCCCAGCATCACACACACAACCCTGTAGACACACCACCCACAACATCACACAGAGACACATACCTGTGGGCATCACACACACACACACCCCCCTGTAGGCACCCCACCCCCAACATCACACATACTCACCCTTGTAGGCACCCCACCCCCAACATCCCACACACAGATACCCCTGTAGGCAACCCACACCCAACATCCCACACAAACACCAACTCCTGAAGGTACCCCACCCCCAACGTCCCACATACACACCCCTGAAGGTGCCCCCACCCCCAACGTCCCACAGACACACACTCCTGAAGGTGCCCCCACCCCCAACATCACACACACACACACATACCCCTGTAGATGCCCCATCACACACACACATAGGCATCCTACCCCACACACACACAGGCAGTCCACTTCTGCACCACACACACACAGTTGTAGCTTAAAGGGTCAGTGGGGGTGGTGGGAGAGGGAGGAGGAGGAGTGGGGTCACTGTATTCTGTTGGCACTATAAAGTGGTGCTTAAAAGCCTGATTTATGAAGCTTTTTCCCATATAAAATGGGAAAATAATTTTAGTAAATCGGACCCTAAAACCTAAAAAAGTAACTGATACACCTTTTTGGGTGTGGGGGTATGTGTTGAAAGGGACTCGAAGTGCGGTACCAGGGCCCTCAGAAAGAGTTAATATGATGGCTTGGAATTTTGTTAACAGTCTAGCAGCCTGGAGAAATATATAGGAGAGAAGACAAAGTTGTAATTTGCAGACTAAATTGTTTGTGGGAGATTCCTTATGGAAGCAGAATGTTTTTGCTTGTCCTGATTAAGTAAGAGCAATGTCCGTGCCTAGTTATGACCTGTAACATGTAGTGTTTAGTTTGATTTGTAAAGCAGAAATTTGACGTACATTGATAAGATGAAACTGTACAATATAGCAGTTTTTTCCCAATACAAGAAGGTACTGCAGCCTAGCTCTAGAGAGATCACAGGAGACCACTCAAGTTTGCAGGCCTGTGAGTCTCTCCCTTAAGACCTGAAGTATTAATGATATTCATATAACTCTCTATGTATGTGTGATTTCATTCCTTACTTGAATTTACAGAATTGAAGATAAAACAGCCAAGGTTGGTGAGCCCGGTCAAGATTAGCCCAGGCAATCAGCGTACACTGTGATCTAGATTTCAGCAGCCAGCTCCTAAATTCCAAGAAAATTTGTCAAAGCCTGACTGCTAACTGGATGAGCCCCTCTGAGAGTGGTATTCAACAGCACTATCTGGATAGTGCCACTGAATATCTCCTCTGATTGCTTTGGCACTATCCTGATAGCACCGAGATGATCTAGGGCATAACTGTAGCAAGGCAAACACTTATCCAAGAGGGATGGTGTTAGACATGCAGGGGCCCACGGCAGAAATAGGTGAAGGGGGCCCAAAAGCCCACCTGCAGGCTATGCCTCCTTCAACTTGAAGTAGACCTGGCTCCCTCCATGGCATGGCGATCCAGGACAATTGCCCTGTTTGCCATCCCCTAACACCAGCCCTGTCCAGGTAGCAGCACTGAAAATCTACACTATTCTAATAACTATCCGCATAACTTAGGACAGCAAAAAAGCTGCCCTAAGTGGAATGCAGATAGCAGCTGACAATTGCTTCTATCCAGAAAGTGCCAGTACTGACTGCAGTCTCCAAATATTCAGTGCTAGCTACTATCCAAATATTGGTATAGAATATTTGGATATTAGTTGTTAATCATAGCAGCCGATATTTAAAAAATAATGCTGACCGATGCAGTTTGAATATTACCCTCTATATAACCACCTTCAATTTCTCATATCCTGGCTTGGAAGTGAGGCTCATGACTGTCATGGTTTGTGCAAAACTAACCCGTTTGGATAAACTGCCCTGAGAGAAAATTTACTAATTATGAAAGAAAAAATATGTCCCATCTAGTCTGTCCAGCTGGGATTCATCCACATTAGGTAGAAGCATAAACTCCCTTACCAGACATTTAAACTTTTTCCAACCACTCAACCTTTATCCCCACCATTGTAAGAAAAAATCTCTACTCCCATCATTCTTGGAATGTGTTGTGCCACCGCTGTGATTGCTAATATCTGTGTATGTGTAAATAGGTATCTCCCATACATTTTTGAGACATGCTTTTAAACAAGTATATGCCTTTCTTTAAGCCACTGTCCAATAACTCTGAAACGTCATATTTATTTGTATGAGACTTCTAGGATACAGTGGGGTTGTGCAGAAGGAAGTAGAATACTAAATCCCTTGTCCACATAGCTCATAAGGTACGGAGCTGACCAGGATCGCCTACAAAAGTTTCTATCTAGAACTAAGAATACTAAATGGCGACTTTCCTAAGCTCATGAACTCATGGACTTCGGTCATTCATTCTCTAACTATTCTTGTAGAAATGGGGAGACTGCATTAAATTAGCATGGCTTTGTTCCCAGGCATAGCAACTGAGAAGTAAAGTGTAGTTACTCACCTGTAACAGGAAATCTCCGGGAACAGCAGGAATTAAGTTTTCACATATGGGTATCGTTGATACCGACGGAGCCTGTGCGGGAACGTTCCCCAGCGTCCAATAGGAACGCTTTTAGGAGAATCCCACTGCGCCTGCATTGCTGCCTTCCCACGTTTCCAACTCTCCCTCTTCAGTTGAGTTTATAGCTGAGACAAAGGAGAGAAGAAGATAAAGAGAGAGAGAGAAAGACAACTCCAAGGGGAGGTGGGTGGGTTGTGAAGACTTAATTTCTGCTGTTCCCAGAGATCACCTGTTACAGGTGAGTAACTACGCTATCTCCAGGAACACGCAGGAATGTAGTCTTCACATATGGGGACTCCCCAGCTGAGAGATGCCAGGGAGATGACCCCAGAGAACTGCGAAACCCAGGTTGAGATGGGTCATGCTTCCTCCCATGGATCTCTGACATCGAAACCCGGGAAGGCACATAGGAGTTGTTCTAAGTCTGAAAGAGATGCTGGAGAAGAGCCTGGCCAAACGAGGCATCCCGACGCGAGTCCTTGTCTAAGCAGTAGTGGGCTGCAAAGGCGTGTACCGAAGCCCAAGTGGCTACTCTACAAATGTCGTCAATGGACATTGAGCGAAGGTTAGCCATGGAGGCTGCCATTGCTCTCACATTGTGAGCTGTGACATGACCTTCGAGAGAAGAAGTAATTAGACGTTACCTGCTAATTGATGTTCCTGAAGGAACTCCAGTCCAGTACCTCTCCTCTGGGTTGTGCTCCCCTTCCAGCAGCTTTGGAGACTGAGCTCATCAATGATTTGCTGACCCTCTGTTATAAATACCACTGGCACCACCCAACAGCTTCCAATATTCTATTGAAAAAGCAAACTCAACAGAGAGACAACAAAGAAAACAAAACCACCATTCTAATTTCAAACAACAACAAGAATCTCTAATCTTCTCCCATCCCTCCACCCCGCGGAAGGGACTTCTACCCCCCGGAGAGGAAGAGGAGACTTACCTGAGCCCGCATCCGACCCAGCCTATTCCACTAACCAGACCTTCCGCTGGACCAGGACCGTCCCAGCCTTCAGCGAGGAGCCTCCGGCCACTATCTTCTCTTCTTATGATACTTCAGGCTGGCCATTCCATCCTGATACCTAAAACGACAATACTGGGTGGGATCAGAGACTGGACTGGATTTCCTTCAGGTACATCAATTAGCAGGTAAGGTCTAATTACTTCTTCCTTATCGTAACTCCAGTCCAGTCCCTCTCCTCTGGGATGTAACAGAGCAGTTCACGTCTGGGAGGGGTTCCTAAGACCGGACTGAATCACCGCTTCCCCAAACACCGCATCCGCAGTTGCCTGAACATCCAACCTGTAATGCTTCGCAAAGGTATGCAAAGACGACCACGTAGCCACTCTACAAATATACAGCAGCGGCACCAAACCATACTACGCCCAAGGCGCCGCTTGGGCCCGCGTTGAATGCGTCTGAAACCCCTCTGGGACCCTTCTTCCCTTCAGGATGTAGGCCGACGAAATGGCTTCCCTGAGCCACCTCGAGATGGAAGCCTTAGCCGCCGCCTCCCCCTTACGCGGTCCCCCGAACAAAACAAATAAACGTTCGGACTTTCGAAAGACCGCCATGTGACTAAAGTAACGCTTCAGCACCCTGCGCAGATCCAGACTGTGCAAACGCGCATCCATCGCTCCCAGTCCCTCCCTTGGAAAGGCAGGGAGAGAAACCATTGACGTGAAAAGATGACACCACCTTAGGCACAAAGGAAGGTACCATACGCAAAACCACCTTCTCCTTGAAGAAAACGAGGAACGGTGGATGACACGACAGGGCCTAAAGCTCCGAAATTCGCCTGGCTGAACAAATTACCACAAGGAACACTGTCTTGAGAGTTAAGTCCTTCAATGACGCCTTCCCTACTGGTTCATAAGGCTCCCCAGCCATAGAATTTAGTACCAAATTAAGGTCCCGGGGGGAAAAGTCGACCTTAGCCAAGGACGAAGCCAGCGGACCGCCCACAGGAACCTACCAATGTCCGCATTTTCTCCTAAGGGCTTCCCTTGAACCTTTCCCTATAACAGAAAATGGCTGCCAACTGAATCCGCAGGGAACTGGCCGCTAGCCCTTTCTCGAAACCTTCTTGCAAAAACTCCAAGACCACCGGCACTGACACCAAAAGGGGGGACTTCCCCTGGCCTGCACACCAGCCCTTAAATATCCTCCAGATTCTCACATAGGATAGGCACATCTAGCATTTGCGCGCACTCAACAAGGTCGAGATCACCGCTCCTGAATATCCCCGCTTCTGGAGCCGCGCCCTCTCAAGAGCCAAGCCGTAAGCGAGAACCGATCCACCTGAGGCATCCACAGAGGACCCTGGACCAGAAGAAGATCGCCCCTGCAAGGCAGCCGCCCTGGCCGATCGACCAGCATCCTGACCAGGTCCGCATACCACGGCCTTCGAGGCCAATCCGGAGCAATGAGGATCACTGACTCCTGGTGCGCTTCCACCCGCTGCAGGACCCTTCCTATGAGCGCCCAAGATGGGAAAACATAAAAAAGCCCCTCGGAGAGTCATCTCTGACATTCTTTCCTTTCTGCGGCTGAAGAACCGGCTCGCCTTGGTCGACTCCCAACGTGCCATCAGATCCATGACCGGGACTCCCCAACGGCCTACCACCAGATCGAACACTTCCTGGCAAAGTTCCCACTTGCCGTAGTCTACCTTGTGCCTGCTCAGAAAATCCGCCGTCACGTTTTCTATCCCGGCCACATGCTGAGCCGAGATGGCTAACAGATGAACCTCGGCCCACCACAGCAGGCTCTCCGCTTCTTCCTCCAGCTGTGGACTGCTCGTGCCACCTTGACGATTATGTAGGTCACCGTGGTAACATTGTCGGACAGCACTCGGACCGCTCTCCCTTGAACTAGATGCCCGAATGCCTTGAGAGCCAGGGCCACCGCTCTCAACTTCAACCTGTTTATTGACCACCTGGCCTCCACTGCATTCCAGAGACCCTGGGTGAAATTGCTCTCGCAGTGAGCCCCCCATCCCGTCAGACTGGCGTCCATGGTCAACTGATACCAGACACAGCAGTGACCGCTGAAGCGGTCTCATGTGAGCTCTGGCCCACGGCAATAGCTCTATCGTTGCCGCCATGGTCCCCAATACCTGCAAATAATGCCATGCCAAGGGAGCCACAACAATACTAGTGGTCAGTTTATTGAGCAACGCTATCAGCATATATGAAATATTATTTGCTCAAAACTTAACTACATGAAACGAAAAACACATTATGCAGTTCACCCTTTCAAAATGTACCAAGGTCTCAGTCAAAAACTCAGCGATTTGTACAGGATTTATCTTAAACACCCTGACCAATGCGTGGCGTTTTTTGGACTATGACCGCGGCGGGATGAACAATGATAAAATGTTCTTCTGCTTGTATTGAACCAACAATAGATGAACTAGAGAAGTCTATCCCCTGATGAAACGCTTTTTGTGAAACGCGTGGGCGCCTTTGATACACGGCGTTGGGAGTTCATATAGAATCTCTATAATATAGGACAACTGCCCGGGAGAGATGCATGATTTTCAAAGTTAAGTACAGGCTACATGCTTTTTTTTTTAGCGTGATTGTTTGGATTTCCACAATTGGCATGAGCCGAGTCTAGCTGTTTTAACTATAACAAAAAATCTTACGAACAAAAAAACTAGGTTTGTGTACCTACAGACAAGGTCATTGATGTAAAAAACAGCAAATGGTCAGGGTGTTTAAGATAAATCCTGTACAAATCGCTGAGTTTTTGACTGAGACCTTGGTACACTTTGAAAGGGTGAACTGCATAATGTGTTTTTCGTTTCATGTAGTTAAGTTTTGAGCAAATAATATTTCATATATGCTGCCAAGGGAGCCGGCATGGCCAGAAACTGCTGTACCAGGCTCCTCAAACTCTTTGCCCTTTGTTCCGGCAATAACACCTTTCTTCTGATGGTGTTGAATCTTGCTTCCAAATACTCTTATTTCCTGCACTGCAACCAGCCTGCTCTTTGCCAGATTGATGACCCAGCCCAGTTCCTTTAGTAGACCTACAACTCTGGCCATAGCTTCCAGCGACTCCGCCTTGGACTTTGCCCAGATCAACCAGTCGTCGAGGTAGGGATGGACCAAGACCCCCTCCTTGCGAAGAGCCGCGGCAACTACTATCATCACCTTAGTGAACATCCTCGGGGCTGTTGCCAGACCGAAGGGCATCGCTTGAAATTGGAAATGTCCCATTTGCACCACAAACCTCAAGAACTGCTGGTGTGATTTGCGTACTGGAATATGTAAATAAGCCTCCGTCAGATCTAGAGATGTCAAAAACTCCCCCTGCCGAACGGCTACAATCACGGACCTCAGAGTGTCCATATGAAAATGCGGAACCCTGAGACAGCGATTGAGGCGCTTTAGATCGAGGATCGGCCGAAAAGTGCCTTCCTTTTTGGGGACTACAAAATAAATTGCGTATCGACCGCAACCGTACTGGTCCAAAGGAATAGGAACCACCGCCTCTAGCGCGAACAGCCGCTCTAGGGTCTCCTTCATGGCTGCGGCCTTTACAGAGGATTGCAAGGGGACTGCACAAACGCCAGATGAACCGGTCTTATGAACTCAAGGACATACCCCTTTTGAAACACTTCCAGAACCCATTGGTCTGACGTGACCCGGGCCCAGGCAGGGAAAAACTGCCTTAGCCGATCACCAAACCGGTAGTACTCCCTCCTGGGCCCCCGCTGTTTCATTGCGACTTTCTAGGGCCCAAGGACGACCAAGAGGCCCCAAAGCCCCTCCCTGCTCCTCTAAATCCCCGGAAGCCTTGTCCCTTGGAGGGAAAACGGCCCCTCTGAAAGGACGTCGTTCTGGAAGTCCGAAATCTGAGAAAATCCCTCTGCTGTCTCCGCACCGACAGGGGCGTCTGATTCTGCTTCGGCCTGTCCTCTGGGAGCCTGCCTCCTTTTGTCTCACCAAGCTCCTTCACCAATTTATCCAAGTCCTCCCCAAACAGCAACTTCCCTTTAAAAAGAAGCCTGCTGAGGCGGGACTTAGACGAAGCATCCGCCGCCCAATTTCGGAGCCACAGATAGCACCTGGCTGCTACCACTGATGCCATATTCTTTGCCAGACTCCTAATGAGATCGTACTGACTATCCGCCAGGTACGCAGCCCCCGACTCAATCCTGGCTGCCTCCCCCTGGTCCTCCCCGGACTGCTCGCCAGCCCCTTAAAGTTGTTGCAACCACCGTAAGCATGCCCTGGCCACCCAGGCCCCCGAAACCAAAGCCTGGAGTGCCAGGGCACTGACATCAAACACCTACTTCAGCAGCGCATCCAACCTCCTGTCCTGGGAGTCCTTAAGGGCCGCTCTGCCCTCCACCGGAATAGTTGTCTTCTTCGTTACTGCCGCCACCGCCGCATCCACCCTAGGCGATCTCAGCAACTCCTTTTCCGACTCCAGCAATGGGTACAGTTGAGCCATGGCCTGTACTCCCCTTAGGCTGGATTCCGGCTGATTCCACTCCTCCTGAATCATCCGGTGAACAGGAAAAACCTTCGGAGATTTCCTGACTGCCTGAATCAACGGGTCTTCCAGCACCTCCTTGTCCGCCGGAGCATCCGCTGACATGTTGAGCACCTTCAAGGTCTCACCAATTAAGTCCGGGAGCTCCTCCCGCCTGAAGACCCAAACAATCCGGGTCTGATCTTCCTCTGGGATCTCTCCCTCTTCCAGCTCTTCCTCCACTTCCCCCAGGTCCCTATCGGAGGTCTCACCCTCCAAAGTCTCCGACACCGAGGCTCGTAAGGTGTCCTCCCCAGTAACTCCTTCTCTTGTTACTCTAGGACGCTTAGAGGAAAGCGCCGTCTCGTCCAGAACCCCTGTCCCCTCTATTGCTCTGAACTTCCGCAAGCAAAAAGCTTTGTGCATAAGCAAAACAAACTCCGGAGAGAAAGCTCCCCCACCTTCTCCTTCCAGAACCCCCAAGGCCGAAGAGGGCGTAGGCTGAGCCAGTAGAGGGGTTGAATGCTCCAGGACCAAGGTCCGCGCGGAGGGGCCATCCCATCCTCCCTCCAGAGAATCCTCGGAGCCCTGAGTACCAGCCAGCGGTAAGGGAAGAGCCAGCTGGATTTCCCTGTTCCACTGAGGCAGCTTCGGTCTCACAGCCTCTGCAAATTCCGGCCTCAGAGACCGTACCCCTCTTGGTGCCGCAGACCAGGCACTGTGGTCTGCCAGGCATGGTACTGTTCCACACAGGAACCCAAACCGTACTAAAATTTAAATTTTAAGATAACCACAATATCCATATATCCACACCACCACACACCTGCAAACTTCAAACCTTTTTTTTTTTCAAAAGGGCCTGCCCTGTTTCACTTCTTTCTCCCTGCCCCCTCCTCTTCCGCGACACGCCAAGGGCGCGAAAAAACACGGGACACCTACCTCCCTGCAGCTGCTCTCCACGTGCTGCAGTAAGGCGCGCTATGCCATGTGGCTGGTGACCGCGAGGTCTCCGCTGCCTCACGGTTTCACCACTGCTGTCCCCGCTCTCCTCTGCTTGCCCGCGGGACTCCAGTCTTTCTCACAGCAGCTTCCCGCTGAAGTGCTTACCTCACCACGCTCAGCCGCTGACAGGCTTCGGTGCGGCGGGACCAGCAGACAGAGCTCGGCCTCCGTAACGGCCGGCAACACCTCGGCCTCTGAACGGAAGGCGGGACGGAGTGTCTTTCTCCCTAGTCCAGCAGGCTGCGGTCTCAAGCAGCAGGCAAGCCTCCTCCTCACAGGCCCCACCAACAGAAGCACGGAGCAGGGAGGAAGGAAGAGGGGGGCTAACACTAAAAACCTTAGAGAGACACGACCCAAATAATAAAAATAAATTAAGGGCAGATAAAAGGGTAAACTTAAAGGAAGGAACCAAAGGAAAAAAAACCAAAGTCCCTAGGCTAAGTCTCTCCAGTAAGCCCTGCTCTGGCTTACTGCCTCCTTCTAGCTGCTTGGAGACTGAGCTTACTGGAAGCTGGTGGGTGGTGCCAGTGGTATTTATACCAGAAGGTCAGCAAATCATTGATGAGCTCAGTCTCCAAAGCTGCTGGAAGGGGAGCACAACCCAGAGGAGAGGAACTGGATTGGAGTTACGATAAGGAAAGTCCCTTACTCTCATATGCAAAGGATATGCAATTTGCAATCCATTTAGACAAAGTTCGCTTGGAAAATGGTAGTCCAAGATGACTAGAGTCAAAGGCAACAAAAAGCTGGGAAGACTTTCTATGTTGCTTAGTTCTCTGAAGGTAAAAGGCCAAGGCTCTTTTACAATCCAGAGTGTGAAGATTCCTTTCTGCATTAGAGGCGTGAGGCTTAGGGAAGAATACAGGAAGGTAAACCGATTGGTTTAAATGAAAGAGCGAAACCACCTTTGGCATAAAGTGAGGGCAAGTCATGAGAACTACTTTATCATGGTGGAACCTTGGATAAGGAGGATCAGCCACTAAAGCCTGTAGCTCACTGATGCGTCGTGCAGAAGTGAGAGCAATTAGGATGATGACCTTCCAAGAAAGAAATTTTAGAGATGTAGTGGCTAAGGGTTCGAAGGGCGGTTTCATGAGCTGCCCAAGGACAAGATTCAAATCCCATGCCACGGGTGGTGGCTTAATGGGAGGTTTTTTTAAGAGCAGACCTCTCATAAATCTTGCTACAAGTGGTTGAAACAGGTTGACCATCTAAGGGCTTGTGGAAAGCTGCAATGGCACTAAGATGGATCCTTACTGAATTGGTCTTAAGACCAGAGGATGATAAATGGAGGAGATACTCCAGTAACGCCTCCACTGACACTGAAAAGGGATGAAGTTCCTTTTTTGAACACCAGATAGAGAACCTTTTCCACTTAAAGACATAGGCCAATCTTGTGGAAGGTTTTCTTGAAGCCAAAAGGATATCCTTAACCTGTTGAGAAAGGTTGATGTCCTGGAATTCTAGACTCTCAGTAGCCATGCCCTGAGATGTAGAGACCGAGGATTCGTGTGCAATGGCATCCCGTTCTCCTGGGAAAGATGATCTGGAGCATATCCCAACTCTATAGGTTTGGCTTGAGAGAGACATAGAAGTACAGGATACCTCATTTGTCGTGGCCAGCGTGGGGCTATGAGGATCATATGGCCCCTCTCTCTCTGAAGCTTGAACAGAGTTTTGGGAATGAGGGGAATGGGTGGGAAGGCATAGAGGAAGCCCTGACCCCAGTGGAGGTGGAAGGCATCCCTCCCTTGCCTGACAGTTCTGAGCCGGAATTCTGGAACAGAACCGGGGAGGTTTGGCATTCTGAGGACTTGCAAAGAGGTCTATATCTGGAGTTCCCCAGATCTGAAAAATTCGAGCAATTTGCTCTGGATGAAGAGACCACTCGTGTGGCAGCAGTACTCGACTGAGTTTGTCTACCAAAAGATTTTGTGTGCCTGGAAGATACACCGTTAGTAGGTGGATTTGAAGATTTCTGGCGAAGGCCCAGAGGCGTAGAGCTTCGTTGTACAATGCTAGAGACCATGTCCCCACCCTGTTTGTTCACACAGAACATGGCTACTTGATTGTCGGTCTGGACTAGAACTGTCTTGTAGCTGAGGTAGGCCTAAAATACTTGAAGAGCATAAAAGATGGCTCTGAGTTCCAGGAGGTTTATGTGAAGACAAGCCTCTTGCTGGGTCCATAGACCCTGAGTGGAGAGATTGTCCAAGTGAGCCCTCCAGCCTAACATGGACGCATCTGTTGTCAAGGTGGCTTGGTGTAGTGGCTGCTGGAAAGGAGAGCCTACAAGGAGGTTTTCCAGTGATTGCCACCACTGTAGGGACGAAATGAGACATGTCGAGTTTCTGATTTTGTCCGTCAGGCGACCCGAGGCCTGTGTCCACTAAGAGGATAGGGTCCACTGGGCTGCCCACATGTGAAGGCGAGCATAGGGAACCACATGGACAATGGATGCCATATGCCCTAGCAGCTGAAGTATTTCTCGAGCAGTTAGTAGAGTTTTCATAGCTGCTTGAGATGCCAGCTGGAGTATTCGAAGACAACGTGGCTGAGGCAGGAAAGCCTTTGACTGCCTTGTGTCTAGTCGAGCCCCTATGAACTCTAGGGACTGAAAAGGGGTGAGATGAGATTTTGGGAGGTTTATGACCAGTACCAAGTACTCCAGGATTTGCATTGTGCGGGAGAGAGCGAAGCTGGCTTCTGGAGCTGTTGATGCCCGGATGAGCCAGTCATCTAAGTAAGGGAAGACGAATATCCCCAGAATGCTGCTACCACTGCCATACATTTTGTGAAGATTCTTGGGGCAGAAGCCAGTCCGACGGGAAGAACCCTGTACTGGTAAAGTCTTCCTTGAAAAAGGAATCGAAGAAACCTCCTGTGATCTGTATGGATGAGAATATGAGTGTATGCATCCTTTAGATCTACAGAACATAGCCAATCCTGACTCTGAAGGTAAGGAAGAAGTGTTCTGAGAGAGATCATCTTGAATTTTTCTCGGAACAGATACCTGTTCAACTCTCTGAGGTCCAGTATGGGTCTGTATCCCCCTGTTTTCTTCGGGATGAGGAAGTAGGGGGGGCAGTAAAAACCCATGCCCTGTTGGGATATGGGTACCTCTTCTATTGCCCCTTGAGCAAGTAGTGAGGTGACCTCCTGACACAAGAGAGTGGTGGAAGGGCCTTGAGAATTGAACTGTCTTGTGATGATAGGAGGGGGCATACTGTGAAAATGGAGTTTGTACCCCTCTCGTACAATGGAAAGAGTCCAGTTTTCTGATGTTGTTTGTTGCCATCTTCTGGCAAAATGACAAAGTCTGCCGGGAGCGAGGTTCTAGACCTTTCAGGGGCAGGATGACCAAGTTCCCTAGGAAGGAGTCAAAGCCTCTGAGGAGGCTGAGTCTGCTCAGCTGGTTGAGCTCTAGGGACTTGTGCCTTCCTTTTCTGTCTGGGCTGTTGTTGCCCCTTCTGGGGAACATGAACTGGACAGTGGACAGCCTGGGTGTAAGATGGGTAGAATTTCTTTTTCTTGTTGAAAAAGTGTAAATTAGACTTACCTGCTAATTGTAGTTCCTGACGGAACTCCAGTCTAGTCCCGGAAACTCTGGAGTTGTGAACCTCTTCCAGCAGCTTGGAGACTGATCCACATCATCCTTTTGATGTCACTGGTATAAGGACTCAGGCACCGCCTCCTTCCTCTCCAGGACCTATTGACAAAGCACACTCACCGGAGCAACAATTAAGTATAAAACACACGAATAATGAACCAGAAGACAAGAACAGTCTGTAAACTGTAACTAAGAGTCCCTACCTTGAAATACAGTGGTGAAGGACCCCGCTTCCCATCCCCCGGAAACCTTACCTATAACTGCTTACGTACCAACCTGTCAGCGGAATGCTAAGCTGCGGTCTGCACCGCAATCTCTTACCTGTAAACTCTTGCGCTTCAGGCTCCATGTCAGGCAAAGAAACGGGACGGGATCCGGGACTAGATTGGAGTTCCGTCAGGAACTACAATTAGCAGGTAAGTCTAATTTACACTTCCTTAGCGTCCCTCCAGTCTAGTCCCGGAAACTCTGGAGAAGTAACAGAGCAGTAAAGAACTCACCGGGAGGTACCTGCCAGACCAGCCTGAAGCACCGCCGATCCAAAACAAGTATCCCTCCTTGCCTGCAAATCCAGAAGATAATGCTTGACAAACGAATTAAGGGAGGACCACGTTGCTGCCCGACAAATCTCTAATCGGTGGCACCGACTTATATTCCGCCCAAGACGCAGCCTGCGCCCTAGTCGAATGCGCTCTCAACCAGTCAGGAACCTCCCTGCCTTTCAACAGATACACCGACGCAATGGCCTCCTTTATCCATCTGGCTATGGACGCCTTAGACGCAGCTTCCCCTTTGCGAGGGCCGCCGAACAACACAAACAGCCTCTCCGAGCATCTGAACTCCGCCGTTCTACTGAGATACTTCTGCAACGCCCTCCGAACGTCCAAGCGATGCAACTGCCGTCCCAAGGACCCATGCGAATCCACGCGGAAAACTGGCAAAGAGACCACCTGATTCAAGTGGAAGGGCGACAGCACCTTGGGCAAAAAGGACGGCACCGGCCGCAACACCACCTTTGACTCAAAAAAGGTCAAAAAAGGTTCCTTACACGACAGCGCTTGTAACTCCGAAATCCTCCTCGCCGACGCTACAGCCACCAAGAACACCACCTTCAACGTCAAATCTTTCAACGTTGCCTTCGCCAAAGGCTCAAACGGCCACCTTCCGAGACCATCCAAGACCAATTGCAGATCCCAGGTAGGCACCAGATACCGGCTCGGGGGCCGCAACAGCTTCACCGCCGTCAAAAACCGCTTGACATCAGGCAGAACACCCAAAGTCTGCCCCTTAACCTTCCCCCTGTAACAAGAAATCGCCGCCACCTGAACCCGTAAGGAAGCGGCTGCCAATCCTTTCTGAAAACCGTCCTGCAAAAACACCAAGATCTGAGGCACCGACACTCGCAACGCCTCACAATGCCTCTCACTACAACAGGCTTCAAAAATACGCCACACTCGAACATACGCCAAAGACGTGGACCTTCTACGTGCACCGAGCAAGGTGGACACCACAGTCTCCGAGTAGCCCTTAGCTCTTAACCTTGCCCTCTCAAGAGCCATGCCGTAAGCGAGAACCGAGCTACCTGAGGCATGAACAACGGCCCCTGCACCAGAAGATCTTCCCGGACCGGTAGCCGCCAAGGTTCGTCCACTAACAATCTCCTGAGATCTGCATACCAGGGCCTCCTCGGCCAATTCGGTGTGATCAGAATCACCACTCCGCGGTGACATTCGATGCGACGCACCACACGTGCGATTAGCACCCAGGGCGGAAATACATAAAGAAGCTGACCCACTGGCCAGACTTGGATGAGGGCATCCAGTCCTTCCGACATTGGCTCCCGATGCCTGCTGAAGAACCGACCGACCTTCGCCGAGCGGAACGTGGCCATGAGATCCATTATAGGAGCCCCCCAGCGCTGCACCACCATGCTGTACACCTCTGGATGAAGACTCCACTCTCCGGGGTCTACCTTCACCCGACTTAAGAAGTCGGCCGTCACATTGTCTACGCCTGCCACATGCGCCGCCGATAGCGCCTGCAGATTCTCTTCGACCCACCGGAACAAGCGATCCGCTTCGTCCTCTAAAGGCACACTGCCCGTGCCCCCCTGCCGGTTGATGTAGGCCAACGCCGCCACATTGTCTGACAGCACACGGATTGCCACCCCTCTCAGATCTCGCTGAAAACTTAAGAGCGCCTGGAACACGGCCCTGAGCTCCAATCTGTTGATCAACCAGGTTCTCTCCTGAAGGACCACTGACCCTGCGCAAACTTGCCTTGGAAATGCGCCCCCCAACCGAACAGGCTGGCATCCGTTGTTAGTGGAATCCAATTCGGCGCCTCTAACGGCATCCCTTCCGTCAAGGACTCCGGGAGCAACCACCACTGCAACGCCTCCCGAGTCTCCTCCAGACAGACTAGCCGCCGCGACAGCGGATCGTTCTGATGAGACCACCGTCTGAGCAACACCCGCTGCAGTGGTCTCATATGAGCTCTCGCCCAGGGCACCACCTCGATCGCCGCCGCCATCAATATGGAACAAACTACCGGACGATTTGAGGGCAACTACAGACCTCAAGGACTTTAGAAAACAGCTGAAAACCATGCTGTTCATAGAACACTATGGACACATCTCATAACCTAAGTGACTGTATAACAGCACACGTTACCGCCTAACACTGTATGTATATAAAATGAATTTAGCACCACTGTATATAGCCCACTTTGTACATAGCTCAAACCAATCTAGCACACAATACAACACGCTCCCATCTAAATTTTCACCCTCACTGCATGTACAACACACTCACACTACCAGATTGTTTGCTGTGATACCACCTTGATTATTATGATAAGGCGGTTTAGAAATACTGTTAAATAAATAAAAAATAAAAATCGTACCCAGGAGCTGTAAGTAATGCCATGCCGTGGGATGAGGCCGGTCGAGAAAGCTCTGAATCAATTTCCGTAGCGCCACGGCCCGATGTGGAGGTAAAAACACCTTTCCCGCCGCCGTATCGAACCGTGCGCCCAGATACTCGAGCTGCTGAGACGGAACCAGACTGCTCTTGGCTATATTGACGACCCAACCTAAACTCTGAAGACAGCCGACGACCCTGGCCGTCGCCTCCTCGCTCTCCCTGCGGGATTTCGCTCGAATCAACCAGTCGTCGAGATACGGATGCACCAGAACGCCCTCCTTTCGCAACGCCGCCGCCACGACCACCATAACCTTGGTGAAAGTGCGAGGCGCCATGGCGAGCCCGAACGGCAACGCCCGAAACTGAAAATGCCCCATCGGCACCGCAAAGCGGAGGAACCGTTGATTCTCCGGACGGATCGGAATATGCAGATATGCCTCGGCCAAATCGAGCGATGTCAGAAACTCCCCCTTCCTGACCGCCTGAATGACTGACCGCAGCGTCTCCATGCAAAAGTGGGAAACCCGAAGACATCTGTTTACCCGCTTCAGATCCAAAATGGGCCGATAAGTTCCTTCCTTTTTCGGGACCACAAAATAAATTGAGTATCGACCTAAGCCGCAAAGCTCTGGTGGAACCGGCACAACCGCTCTGAGCTCCAACAACCTGTTTAAAGTCTGTTGAACCGCAGCGCGCTTCTGACGCGCCCTGCAAGGAGACTGGACAAAGGAGTCTGTTACCGGCTTCTGAAATTTCAACGCATAGCCCTCTCGAATCACTTCTAACACCCACTGATCTGTCGTGATTGAGGCCCAGGCAGCATAAAAATCTTGTAGACAACCTCCACCTGGGCCTCCCTGACTTCATTGCGGCTTTTTGCAACTGCAGCGGAGGACGCAAATCCTCTGCTGGCCCCTCGGAAACCACGAAACCCTTGGTTCCTATACGGAAACCGCCCCCTCTGCGGGGGAGGAAACCGGGATGTCCGCCAACGCCGAAACTCTCGCTGCCCTCCCCTGGACAGAGATGGAAACCTTCCTGGCTTCTGCTTGTCCTCGGGAAGCCTTCCCCCTTTGGACTCCCCCAAGTCCTTAACTATCTTATCCAATTCCTCGAAAAAGAGAAGCTGCCCTTTAAAAGGCAGCTTACTCAGTCGGGCCTTAGAAGAGGCATCCGCCGCCCAATTGCACAACCAGAGATACCGTCTCGCTGCGACCACCGAAGCCATACTGTTGGACAATCCCCTAATAAGGTCATAATGAATATCCGCTAAATAAGCCGCGCCAGACTCCAGCCGAGCCGTGCCATCCAGCAAGTCCTGCTCCGTCTCTCCCTGGACCTGCTGGGCCCAGCGCAAACACGCTCTAGCCACCCAAGCCCCACAAATGGACGCCTGAATGGAAAGAGCATTCACCTCAAACACCTGCCGTAACAAGGCATCCAGCTTTCTGTCCTGAGCATCCTTGAGCGCAGCATTGCCTTCAACGGGAATCGTGGTCTTCTTAGTCACTGCCGAAACCGCCGCATCCACCCTCGGTGACTTAAAGATCTCCTTATCTTGCTCCACTATAGGGTACAAGCGAGACATCACCCTGGAACCCCTAAGGGCAGCCTCCGGTATGTCCCACTCACCTTGAATCATTTCCCTGACTACTCTATGAATAGGGAAAGCCCGTTGTGTCTTCCGAAAAGCCTGTAACAGCGGGTCCTCCAACGCAGCCTCGTCTGCTGGCCCCGACACCGGAACATTGAGCGTCTTCAAGGTCTCCGAGAGGAGAGCCGGCAACTCCTCCCTACAAAAAATCCGCACTACTCTGGCCTGATCCTCGTGCTCCGCCATCTCACCGTCCTCCAATTCCTCCTCGAGTTCCGGGTCCTGCTCCTCAGCAGTACGCAATTCCTCGGAAAACCCAGACAGACTCTGCTTCTCAAACTCTCCGCGCGCTCTCTTCGGCAAAGGCGCCGAAGCTGTCACTGACAGCGGAGTACCAGGCCTCTTCTGACCTAGATCCCCCGCCAGGGGTCCAGCCACCAAGGAGGCCATGTCCCGGGAAGCAGTGCCAAAGGCCTTCTGCATCAGAGCCACAAAATCCGGGGAAAAAATAGCAGCCAACTCCCCCGAAAAAGGAGACGGAGCCCCCGGCCTATCCGGCCTTGAGGAAGGGCCTGGTACCGGATCCTCAAGTTGTACTGCCGGCAACCGAGGAACCTCGAGAGCCCCGGTCGCAGCCACCCCTTCCTCATCTAGCTTTTCATCCTCCAGGGCTGCCTGGCTGCAGGCCTTACACACTCCGGCCTCTGACACCGTGGACCTCTTCAGCCCACAGAGCAGGCATAAGGCCTTCCCGGGCATCCTAACTGCGCTAACCCAGGTCCGAGTCCCTACAGGACACCAACTACTCCCTGCAAAAAACCTCCGCAGCCCTGCTGCCAATGGCCCCTGAAACCCCGGGCCGACGTTTATTTTTTTATTTTATTTTATTTTTTTTCTTCAATCACATCAGCTGGCAGGACCCCGTGGGAGTCTAATCCCACCAAAAGAAACCAAAAACGAGGCTTCAGGCGCCAGCTACACGCGCTTGTTGCCCTGCTATAGCTGTCTGCGTTTTTCCCGCCGAAAATCCCACGCGCCGCGGCCCGCTGTCCGGCCTGGCGGTAAGAAGACACCCGCTGCACTGAAAACCTCCGGCCTTACCTGCAGTTCGCTGCCAGACTAAAGCCTTCCACGCTGCTTCACTGAAATTCGTGCCCCCGGTCCCGATTCCCCGATCTCTAGAACCGGCAGGGACAAAGGCAGTGCAGCGTGTCTTCACAGATTTTCTCTCTCTGCCCAACTCCTCAGACGCAAACAGGCAAAACTTCTTTGTGGCGTCGGGAGAGGGCTAAGGAGCACCAGGACACTTCCTGCAGACTCAAATCCGGACAATGCCCCCCTCACCGTAGCGCTAAGCTAGCCCTCACCCCGATGAAGAAAGCAAAGAGGGAGAGAGAGAGAGAGGGAGGCCCTTCACAGCCAAATTTAAAGGCACAGACCCTGTAAAATCCTGGCCCCCCCTTAAATTACTCCTACCAATCAACCAAATAAAGAAATAAAAACCCCAATTTAGAAAAGAGTAAAGCCTTAATTGTTCCTCTGGAGAGCCGGAACACCGGCTCCCCAGCTCCTAGCTGCTTGGAGACTGATCTAAACTGGAGAGGAAGGAGGCGGTGCCTGAGTCCTTATACCAGTGACATCAAAAGGATGATGTGGATCAGTCTCAAAGCTGCTGGAAGAGGTTCACAACTCCAGAGTTTCCGGGACTAGACTGGATTGCTGGGTTGGCTGTAACCCTTGATAATCTGTTCAAGGTTGTATTTTCAGACTCAAGCTGATTTGCTTTGTCTTGTCAATCCTTGCCAAAGAGATTTTCTCTTGTGCAAGGAATGTTCCCCAGCTTATCTTGCACCCATTGTTCTAAATCTGATTTCTGAAGCCAGGCAATGCGACGTGCACCAATGGAAATAGCAGAGGTTCTGCTAATGCACTCAAAGGTTGCATGATTCATGAACTTAGACACATTCTGGGCATGTTTGACCAGAGTGAGAAAGTGTTCTTTTATCATCCGGGAGAAGTGGAGCCATGAGCTCTAGATCCCTTGTAACCTCCTTAAAGAACATTCCCATATAAAGAATGTAAGAGCTGATCCTGGCTGAAAGCATCGAGGATTGAAAGCATCGACACACAAAGGCATCGAGAGTTCTTGTTTCACGGCCTGGAGGATTAGAAGAATGCATTTTAGCACTCTTGATCTTATGCATCGCCGATTCCACTACCATTGAATGATGTGGTAATTGTGTCTTCTGAAAACCAGGAAACTGCAGAACTTGGTACATGGTATAGAGTCTTTGAGAGTGTGGAGACACCGTTAAAGGGGCCTTCCCACATCCTTAACATGAGGTCATGCAGGATTTGATGAATGGGAAGAGTAGCCGCTTCTTTAGGAGCTGCCGGGTACTGAAGAATTTCTAATTCTTCTGCTCTCGGTTCCTTCTCAGGGGTCACCGTGATTGAAAGTCCTCAGACTACATCACGTATGAAATCCTGAAAAGACATGTCCTCTGAAGGAGACATCCTACGCTGAGGAGAAGGAGAGGGATCCTCTGGTAGAATCACCCCGGTACCAGCGGAATCTTCGGAGTCATCGGAATCGGAGGACTCTAAATATCTCCGCGCCGGGTGCTCTTGCATTGCTTGACGCCGGTATCGATCGAAGTCAACATCGGACTGTCTCGATACCGGAAATTGATTCAAGAGCCAGCATAGGGGGAAGCACATCGGTCAACACAGGTGTAGTCGGTACCGGTACAGATGACTGTGGAACCGTCTGAAGCTGTCTTAGCAGTACTGAGGCTGCTAAGAGAGCCGCTAGGCTGCGTTCAGTGGCTAGGATGCGCTGATCCATAGGCCCTGCCGATGCCTGGATGTCGGTACCGGTGGAACAGGCCACACCACCAGAACATGGCACCAGGAGTTCCCCCGAGGTGGAAGCTTCGGGAATGTCCTGGAGCCCCGTTAATGCTTTGGAGGCCGGAGCCTCCTGCCGGAGCTGCTTTGCCAGTATATTTTCCTCGAGGGAGCTACCCTTTGAGGACCGGCCGGTCTTGGAAGACCTGGGTTTAGTTACCTGAGATCCATGGGAGGAAGATGAAGCCCTGGAAGGCGTTGATGCAACGGACATCGCATCTGCGGCAAAGAGGGTGCCAAATTTTGCAGCTCTGTTCTTCAGGCCTCTCTTGGTCATCTTTCTATAAAGGAGACACTCCAATGTTAAATGGTCAGGACCTAAACATTTAAGACACCAGTCATGGGTGTCGGTAGCAGAAATGGTACCGCTACACTTTGAACATTTTTTGAAACCACTAGTTGGTTTCTCCATTTTAGAAGAGGGCCTAGTCCCCTCCCTAGAGGGGACAGACCCTCCAAAAAGAAGAATTCTTTTTTCTTTTTAAGAAAAGTAGTAAGAAAATGAAGAAAAGACTGGAGGTACCGGTATAGGCATCAACGGTGAAGGCAGACACAACCACAAAAAGATTTCTGCGGTGACAGGGATTGCTGCCTGTCGGTTCCACAGAAAACGAAAAACTGAAGAGGGAGAGTTGGAAAGGTGGGAAGGCAGCGACGCAAGCGCAGTGGGATGCTCCCAAAAGCTTTCCTATTGGACAATGGGGAGCGTTCCCGTGTAGGCTCCGTGAGTACCGACGATACCCATATGTGAAGACTACATTCCTGCTTGTTCCTGGAGATTATGCTTTATCAATCAGCCAGTTGTCTCAAAGCATTTACTATCATTTTGTCTGTGCATCTGGATTTAAATTTTGTAAATAAAGTTGACCTTTGTGAAATCACAGTACAGTGAGAGAGCTGAATTTATCAGAGTATCTCAGCTTGACAGTTAGAGGATCCTTTCTGATGTGCCTCTAGATCATTTTCTAGCTGAAGTTTAACAGGATGGTGAAAATCCATTCACAAAGAGGGTGGATCATATATGAATCATTCTTCTGATCCACTAATCACCATTTGACCACCAACTGTTAAGATCCTTCAAACCCATGCTCCAGACTCATTCTTTATATAAAGATTACATGCTTAACATTTCAATGCTCAAATACTGTATTATTCTAGAGAAGGAACATTGTCATCTATATCCAAAAGTAAATCAATAGTGGACCTGGGATTATCAGACCAATTAGTTTTGAAGGCAAGTTATTGTACAAAATTTTTTTCCCATACAGCTGTGGTCAACATTACTGGCATCCTTGCATTTTAGGTATGTTGTGTACAATAGCTTGAAAAATAATTGGAAATATTACAACTGTATGTCATCATAATACTTTAACAGTATGTTCAAAGGTATACAACAAAAAACGATGCCTGTGCAATTTAGACGTAGTAATTTCTGAGAAAAACACAAAATATGACCTGGACAGGAATAATGGCACCTTTCACTAATTGGTTGCACAACCCTTGGCAGTGATGACAGCCTCCAAACGTTTTGTGATAGGCGATGGCCTAGTATTGCAGAGCTAGGCCTAAAGCCCTTTTTCTCCTGCTTTAAAATGTTATTGCTGATTTTGGAAAATTACAGAATGCTGTTAGCTGTTAGAAAGACATACTGTTCTATTCTGGTTTGATAACATGTTCTGCTTTCCTGGAGATAAGAGAATTAAATACTTTCTTACTGTTTATTGTTTAGATGTCTGATGTCTGTTTCAGTAGAATGCCGCTCCACTGTATCTTTGCTGATTGTGCACTGACCTCGTAATTAGGATGAAAATATAGCAGAGAAACTGAACAGTGTAAGAATATTTTGTCTAGCATTATGAAGATTGTTTAGTGTTTTGAGCCAGGGCTAGAGATACATCTTAGCCTTGCTTTGTTTGGCCTCGCTTTGTTTTGCTTTTTTTAAGAATGCTTCTGATATGCCTTCCACTATCTTTGTGGCTAACTGACCTTGCAAGAGTAGCAAAATATACTGTAGTAAAAGTATTATGTTTAGTGTTATGTCTAATTGCTGACCCGTGGCTAGTAAGACCCAAGCAGGGGGAGCGAGTCCTGGGCCCGGTCAGAGATGTCTATTGGATGAGAGTAAGTGGGCCACTGTAGCCAATGAGGAGTTTTGCCTGTATTAGACTGGAGAAGAAAAGTATATAAACTGTCATTTTTCTGAGCTCTGGGCTCAGACCATTTTGAATGCTACTGCAATCTGAGTCTGTGCACATTAAATTGGCTTGAATCTTTGCCTGACTCCGGGTATTATTTATTGCATTCTTATCAGCTACTACATATTCCTGGTGCGTTGGGCCGGGAATGTGCGAGTGGGGGATGGTATGCAAGTGAATATGCCCCGACATCTCGCCTCACAGGTTTGGTCCGGCTGGAGCCGAGCCTGACTGACCGCAGGAGGGTCTCTGGCGCCCCTGGTCCTTTTGTATCGGAGGAGACTCCTCCTTGCCTCCGCAGGTTGCTGCTTCTGGCCGGCCAACACCTCGAACCCGAGGGGAGTCCAGGATTCAACCCAAGGAGGGATTGGTTGCGCAGCGCATTAGCTACCGGATCTGGTGAGTATTGATTTTTCTGGTTCTTAGTCAGATAGCTTTGGGAAAGTCTCGAGACACTTCTGGTACAGTAACAGGTAAAGGAAGTCTGATCAACTTCCACGGGCGATCCTAGTACCCCTGCAAGTAGTGCGCGGGGCGAACCCATCAACCCTTTCGGTTTTGGTAATTCTGGTTTGTCAGTCAGCCCGGGAATTCGGAATTTGGAAAATGCTAGCATATTTGTCTGTGTGAAGAGTGTTTGTGAAAAGGAGGAAGCGTTGGGAGTTTGTCTTTGTTATCTGTTGAAACCACGAGTTTCCCTTCTAGTATAAGGGTAGGATTATATTCCGTTGGGTAATTTGTGACACTTTACCGCATATGAAATAATAAAAGTATAGTTAAGAAGACCGCAAGCCCCTAGAGTCACTGTAAAATCAGTAGGCTGTCTCCCTCATTCAGCTGCAGCACAGCGTGAAACTGACAAGAGGCGTGTTTGTGCAGAGGAATGTTTTAACCCTATGAAGGCATGTTTTCAATGTTCTGCTGCTGGGCTAATGGGTGCTTATTTTAGGGAATTATACCTGTTTTATTCAATATTTTGTAATAGTGATGTGCCTTCTGCTATGGTCATGTATTATATATCATTTAATAAGAATGTTTAGTCAGGATTGTGGATCTCGATAGTATTGTACTTAGCCTGGAAAGGGTTACGTTCCTACTCGAATTCCTGTGCAGATCAAGTGAGCAGAAATCTTGTAGGGCTCAGGTTTCAATAGGAAAGGATGCTTGTATTTTCCCTTTGCCCTACGAAGCTGAGGTTACGAACACTGACAGGACTCTGCAGATCGCAACTTGAAAGTGCTTTGAATCCTGAGTGAATGAGGGGTTAATCTTATTGTTAATAAAATAAACTAGGAAGGAAAATGTGTATGTGTATTCTAGATGTCCACCCGCTTTATGGAAAATGTATCCAGAATGAATGTCTTTTTGAATCTCTGCTTCCTAAAAACTGTAAAATTGAAAGTAATTTCTTTTGTAAAGCCAAGCTGATTATGGCTGGCAGTTAGTTTTTGCCAAGTAATTTTATTCCAGTTATACGTAACAGCTATGTAGTCGTCATGTTATGAACTATAGTTCTTTCTGTTAGGATTTGTTATTATAACATGTTGCAAAATATTAGTTTTATCTTATAAGGACTTTAGCTCAATTATTCTTATTTAGAATGGGCACACACATCCGTTAAGTTTAGAGCACAGGGAGAGATGCAGCTTGTCCCCGTTCTTGGTTAAATCCTTTAATCAGACATTTTTAGAGGCCAGCTCCCTCAGTTCCACCGCCCCCCGTCACTGATTTACTGCATTATGCCTCCTACACTGAGAAGCCTTAGGATTTAATTCAGACCCATCAGTTTTGCTAACCCCAAGTGGAATCCAAATAGTGCAGGCAGCCCTCACTATATGCCCCATGAAATCCAGCAGCCCAGGAGAATTTGCGCCTGGTAAATGCAGTTTTTGTCAAGTCAGTCCCAGGGAGATATAAAACAGAACTTGCAGAAACGGGATGGATTTGCGGGCATGAATACAGCACGATTAAGTTGTTCAGAATGTCTGTGAATTGTGGAGATAATGTGACAGAGAAAGTGAATGTAAGATGGAGAAGAGAGCAGTTCTTCTTGCTGATACTATAGTTGAATGTGGAGGAAGTTTTCCTAATCGAAGGAGCTGGATTGATAGTGCTGACTGTTCCCGAGAAGAAGAGTAGCGGTTCTATAGTGCATCTCCAATCAGGCCAGCAAGTTCCTGTATACTTACCAGCATTGCAGCCCCACCTGGAGTATGGGCAGAGAATAATCCACCTGGCCTAGCAAAGAATATAGCTCCTGTACTTGTTACCCTTAAGCCAGGAGCAGAACCAGTGCCTGTGCGTCAGTATCCCCTCCCGAGACCAGCAATTGAAGGCATTCATCGCCATTTGAAGAAATTATTGCAGTATGGACTTCTCAGAGACTGCCAGTCACCCTGGAACACCCCCCTTCTCCCAATCAAGAAGCCTGGGACAGGTGACTACCGCCCAGTGCAGGATTTACGTCAAGTGAACGGTGCAGTTGAAACCATACACCCAGTAGTACCAAATCCTTACACCCTCCTGGGACTGATTCCAGCAGAAGCCGCTCACTTTACTGTTTTGGACTTAAAAGATGCCTTTTTTTTTTCTGTATACCCCTGACAGAGGCCAGTCAGCTTTTGTTTGCATTTGAATGGGAAAACCCTACCACAGGACGGCGAGGGCAACTTACTTGGACTCGATTACCACAAGGATTTAAGAACTCACCCACTATCTTCAGTGCAGCCCTCAGTCAAGATTTGTCAAGCTACTCTGTGATTCTGGGAAAAAGAATTTTGCTCCAATATGTAGCCACCAATAACAAATCTGATTGTATACAAGCTACAAGTGACCTCTTGCACCATTTGAATGAAGCTGGATACAAGGTTTCCAGAGCCAAGGCGCAGCTGTGCCAGACAGAAATGAAATATTTAGGGTTCCACCTGTCCACAGGAACCCGGAAATTAGGACTTGAGCGAAAAGAAGCAGTATGCCGCATCCCAACCCCCACTACTAGGAAGCAGGTGTGAGCTTTCTTGGGAGCTGCAGGCTACTGCCGAATATGGATACCAAATTTTGCGCTCATGGCGAAACCCTTGTACCAAGTCACACAGGAATGGAACAATCTCCCTTGGAATGGGGCCCAGAACAAGATAAAGCATTCAAATCACTGAAAACAGCATTGATGTCATCCCCAGCCTTGGGCCTACCGGATGTGCAGAAACCATTTCGTCTGTATGTCCATGAATCAAGTGGAAACGCATTGGGAGTCTTGACCCAGCCTCTTGGGTCTTGGCAGCGACCTGTGACCTACCTGTCGAAACAATTGGATCCTGTTGCCAAAGGTTGGCCACCTTGCCTGAGAGCTGTAGCAGCCACAGCCCTCTTAGTGAGCGAAGCAGACAAGCTCACCTTAGGACAAAATCTCCAAGTCACTGTACCACACTCTGTTTTAACCCTGCTGGAGCACAAAGGAAGCCATTGGCTCACCAACGCTTGAATGTTAAAATATCTAAGTATGCTATGTGAGAATCCTAACTTGCAATTAAGTGTCAGCCAAACTCTAAACCCAGCCACCCTAACTGCCCATCAGTCCAGGCCCTCCTGACCATGATTGCTTGGAAGTAATGGACATTGTGTACTCAAGTTGTCCAAACTGCCCAGAGGTTTACCTGAAGTGGCCCCAGGTTCTTCCTATAGCCCTTCATAGGATAAACTTAGCCCCTGCCCCTAAGTCTTTAGGAGTTTCCCCTTTTGAGATTCTGAGATTCTGTAGCCTATTGTATAGAGAGTAAAAGGAGATGTGTGACAGATATGATCTGAAATTACTAGATAAGCACTATTGGTTTTAAGTTCTGTTTTGCAGGGTCTTCATGCGTGAGTACGAGACCAGCCCATCCAAGCCCCTGCATCCTTTCAAGCCTGGAGCCTCGGTGTGGGTGACAGAGTGGAAGAAGACACCGCTGGCGCCCCATTGGAAAGGGCCATATATCGTTTTGCTATCAACCCCAACAGCAGTTAAAGTGGCCGAGATCGACTCCTAGATCCACCACAGTCGAGTGAAACCAGCCACAGTACCTGAGAGTCATCCCTGGACTTCGATCGCCAATCCTGCAGCACCATTGCGACTCACGCCCTACGACAACAGCCACGGACCTAAGACTTATTGGTCCCCGGAAACTGCACTATTTCAAGACTGTTTGTTTATCCGAAGGTAAGCCTCGCATCTGGAGAAAGCTGAAATCATCAGAAATAGACTGTGTTGTGTTAAGAAATTGGGTCTTCTACGAGACTGTGTTCAAATGCTCTGAAAAAAAAAAGAAAAAGAAAAAAACTGTTTTGATCTCCTAAAAAGTGAACTGCTCTAAGGAGGCAATAATAGCCTGAGAGACTGTACTATGATATTTTAAGAACCTGAGACATCCCAGAGGACAGTGATACTTTGGAATCTACAGCCCTACTCCTGCCACAAAGCTGGTAGGTCTACGTACGGCAGAAGCTTGAGGACCTACAATCAACGCTACGTCTGCTACCTGTTGTGGATGCCGACAGTTCCACCATTTTTCCAGAGACTATGCTCTTTATGAATTCTTATTATTGCTTCGTTCTGGCGGCAGCCTTGGGGTGCTTTGAATTGACTCTTGCCCTACTTCCCTGTGCAGCCTGCAAACCTAGTATTTGCACAACAGGGAATACCCGGACTTGTCTCAACCCCCGCCAGAATCTTTCCTCTCCTGTTATGGGAACTGCGATGGAACAATGAGAATGGAGCCCTTTTGATTGCTACTCGCCAGCTCTCAGAACCCAGATTTTTTGGACTTTAGTACATGTGTTGCTAATTTTCAAACATGTGCTACCTACCTTTTTGACATGTACTGCTACCGACCTCTGATACAGGTGCTGCTATTAATAGGAATGGTTCTTATTTTTGTGGGTCATGAGAATGGGCCTATTGCTATGATGAACAGTATATATGTCATTTGTTCCTCCTATGTCTCCTGCCCCTCCGCTTATACACTAGGCATGCTATATGGTTTGACAAAGATCAAATGTATTTTTGATTGTGGCTATTTGCATATGTATCCCCTGTTTCCTGCCCTTATGCTTGCGCATGCTGAACTCTATTATCGATAGTACTATTGACCGCAAGGCAGCGGCACATATATTAGTCTCATGGAATTATTACCCTATACCACACAGTGATCCCTCTACTATGGTCTGAAGTATTTTTGCTATTTGTGTGATTAGATTCTCATCCTTCCTCACTTGCGGGTGAGAATAATCAAAAGGAGGGAATGTGATAGGCGATGGCCTAGTATGTAGCAGAGCTAGGCCTAAAGCCCTTTTTCTCCTGCTTTAAAATGTTATTGCTGATTTTGGAAAATTACAGAATGCTGTTAGCTGTTAGAAAGACATACTGTTCTATTCTGGTTTGATAACATGTTCTGCTTTCCTGGAGATAAGAGAATTAAATACTTTCTTACTGTTTATTGTTTAGATGTCTGATGTCTGTTTCAGTAGAATGCCGCGCCACTGTATCTTTGCTGATTGTGCACTGACCTCGTAATTAGGATGAAAATATAGCAGAGAAACTGAACAGTGTAAGAATATTTTGTCTAGCATTATGAAGATTGTTTAGCGTTTTGAGCCAGGGCTAGAGATACATCTTAGTCTTGCTTTGTTTGGCCTCGCTTTGTTTTGCTTTTTTTAAGAATGCTTCTGATATGCCTTCCACTATCTTTGTGGCTAACTGACCTTGCAAGAGTAGCAAAATATACTGTAGTAAAAGTATTATGCTTAGTGTTATGTCTAATTGCTGACCCGTGGCTAGTAAGACCCAAGCAGGGGGAGCGAGTCCTGGGCCCGGTCAGAGATGTCTATTGGATGAGAGTAAGTGGGCCACTGTGGCCAATGAGGAGTTTTGCCTGTATTAGACTGGAGAAGAAAAGTATATAAACTGTCATTTTTCTGAGCTCTGTGCTCAGACCATTTTGAATGCTACTGCAATCTGAGCCTGTGCACATTAAACCGGCTTGAATCTTTGCCTGACTCCGGGTATTATTTATTGCATTCTTATCAGCTACTACAGTTTCTTACATCTGTCTGCTGGTAGTTTCTCCCACTCTTTAACTGTGATTTGTTCTAACTCATGAATGTTTCCAGGATTCCTTTTACCAATGGCAGATTTCAGCTCTTTCCAAAGGTTCTCAATTGGATTGAGATCAGGACTCATTACTGGCCAGTTAAAAACAGTCCATTTGTTCCTTTTTTGTCCAATATTTCCACAGCGTAAACATGTACATGTGGCATTCATTTCACTATACATATTGTAACTAATACTGTATATAAAGAATACCCCAAAAGATTATTGAATGTTATTCTCTATGTTAACAGCATGGATCCATAATAATTAATCTAAGAACATAAGATATGCCATACTGGGTCAGACCAAGGTCCATCAAGCCCAGTATCCTGTTTCCAACAGTGGCCAATCTAGGTCATACGTACCTAGCAGTTTACCCAAAAGACACAGGTTCCACAATGCTTGTACTGGGTCAAGCATGATATCCTGGGTCCCTTCTTAATAATGATTTATAAACCTTTCCTCCAGGAACTTGTCCAAACCTTTTTTTAAACCCAGCTACACTAACAGACTTTACTACATCCTCCGGTAACAAATTCCAGAGTTTGATTACACGTTGAGTGAAAAAATATTTTATTAGTCTTAAATAGTTTACCCTGTAGCTTCCCCTAGTCTTTCTATATTCTGATAACGTAAACAATCGATCTACGTTTACCCGTTCCACTCCGTTCATTAATTTATAGACTTCTATCATATCTTCCCTCAGCCGTCTCTTTTCCAGGTTAAAGAGCCCTAACCTTTTTAGCCTTTCTTCATAGGAGTATCCTTCCATCCCCTTTACCATTACCTGTCTCCAATCTATTATTCCATTAACTTAGTTTAACTTTGTTTAGCTCCATCTTTAGTTATACTGTACCTCTATCTGCTTATGCTGTACTGCCCGTTACCATCTGGTCCTTCATCGTTCTTACTTTTTGACATTTTTATTTTTTTATTAATTTTATGAAACTATTTTTCCCCAACCTTTTGGACTTTTTGCGCAAGAAAATCCAGCCATTTTATTTTTTTTTATTTCACTGATCTAGGATAAATACCAAAGTTCTTTCAGCTCCAATGGTGGCTCAATGTGTTCAATAGGGTCACTCTTTTCAAGATTTGAATTGGAGGATAATAGATCATGCCCCCTTTAATCCCAGAGGAGGTGATCGAACATCTAGATTGCAATACCTAGAGCAATTATGGATTTTTAAACTTCATACGATGACACCTCATGGGTTAAATTCAGACATTGACTGGTGGAGTTTACTTTAATATCATAAGTTTAATGAAAACCAAAGGATTTTTAATAGATGGGTGGGTAGCCTATTTATGATGATTGACGCTATATCTGAGCTTGCCCACTTCCTGACTTTTCACAGCTTTTGTGAGAATCATTCTTGGGGAGACTGTTGGATAGCTAATCTGCTTGATGAAGAGCCTTGAGTTGTCAAGGGCCTGAAACACGGCCCTGAGTCGCACATGGACTTCACATGATCCTTGTGACTGTCAGAACAGAAACAGCCATAAGAAGAGTAATACTGGTTGTTCTTATGTGATTTTCACTTTGGTATAATGGAGGTTGCTCCTGAAGTGAATCAGTCTTTCTCCTATCAAATTTCATCAAAAAAAGATAAGTGGAAGTGTGGGTTTCGTTTTATGCATTGTCCCTCACGTTTTTTTATGTCATAGGAATAGTAATGCCTTTAAAATAGAGAAAATAGGAGGGTTTGTCATGCGAAAGGGTTTCCTTTCAAGACAAACAATCCAACAAAAAGTGGAATAAATAGTTTCTGTGAGTTAAAAGTTATAATATGAGGTGTAGATGGTTGAGTAATCATGCCCTGGCAATGTCCCCGTTTTTATACTATTTCCTACTATTTCTTTTTTAATTGGTGGTGTTTTATTTGATTCTTGTATGTGTCAAATATGTGCGCATATATAGTCCAAAACCATTTCACAGGCCACTTTTGTTTAGGAGATATTGGACATTAAGGGGTTGAACTGCAAGGATTCCAATAATGTTAACCACAACTGTACATCTCTCATCATCTTAAGTACGGAAATTAACAAAATGCTTACATTTTCTGTTGCAGCTTCATGTAACTTCAGTGACCTTTTAGCTCTGTTAGAAAAAGGTTGGAATATCTTATTAAAACACAGTCTTTGCATGCCTTTAAAGAGAAATATGCTATTATTCAATAAAACCCATGAACCAAAGGACACAAAAAGAAGCTGGTTGGCTGTGGGGAAGAGATTGGTAGGGATTGGCTGGGAGGAAAAAAAAAGAGAGAGGGAGAGACTAGTGGCGTCTGGAAGTAGAAGGGAGATAAAGAGGGCTAGTGGAGACAGGCTAGGTGCTCAGGGGAGTAGATCCCTGAACGTTTGGAGGTTAATAATGGGTCCACACAACCAAAAAGGTTGGAGAATTTCTGCTAAACATAATATTGTTATGGTGCCAGCTCCATGATTTACAGCACTGTGACATGGGAGATCCAAGTATGGCCTCCTTTATGATCAGATCGGTCTGAGCATGACGCCAAGGTAATGTGCTCAGGCTTGCAAAGGGGGGACAGATGGATACCACTACAACAGCAGCTTCTGCTGACTAATGAGCAGAGCTACCTTAGCATACTGAGGAGAAGGAGAAGAGTAAATGATGGAAGGATACAATGGAAAATTGCAAAACGCATAAAACATATATCATATACACACAGACACACTAGAATGGAATCCTTTTGTTTAGAAAATACTGAGGTATAATATCCATGAAATAATGGTTCTAAAATAACTTGCATACCTTTATTTCATTGTAGACGTTAAAATGGTTTGTTAATTAGTATAGAATACATATAAACAATAAAAAGTGAAAACAATAAAAAGTGAAAAAGGTGTTTCGTCTTCTCAGAAAATACATCAGGTCTTACTATGGCTTAGCTAAGAAAACAGGATTTCCATCATTAGAAGTTCAAATGGCCAAGAAAACCATTTTCTAGCTTTCAACACTAGAGTGATTCAGAGCATACCAGGGCTCTCCCTCCCTCCAATATCTGCTCTCTTATACAAGATGCTCAGCTGTCAGCAAAGCTAGAAAAAGAAAGCTGAATACTTCCAATATTTTCTGTCTTCCAGCTGTCCTCAAGTACACTACATGCTCTCAGCAGCCAAGAACTAATAGTGTAACATTATGAATGGCTAAGGCCCAGAGTTCAGAAATTCAGACCCTCCTTTGAATACTGTGTCAAACACTCACTGAATGATCTCAGACACGTCGCTTAACTAAATCCAGTGTTCAAGCTCACAAGGAGTTAAGCAAGAAGACTTTCTGATTACAATGCCATTCATAATGTAAATCACTATTTAAATTCATAGTATGATCAAAATAGTAAGGTGACATTTTACTTATAAGATAATGTCCTTTCCTTGAGTCCTGCTAGACCAGACAAGACAAATAGGTTGTGTTCTCCTACCAGCAGATTGGTAAGACTAAGAACCAATAAAAAGCCCAGGTTTAAATGATTACTCCCATGCCTCAGCCACCAGAGGCCTCTTCAGTATCCATCCCAAAGCATAGGGGAGAACATGGCAAGCCTCACATAACCTTAAGGTGGGCAACCCATTTGGAGAAACTGCCCTCAACGTGGGCAACACAGAGTAATTAATAGTACAGAACTATGTACAGGAAAGCAGAAACAGAAGGCTGTCCATAGAAAATGAACCTGCAGAGCCAAGTATAGAAATCATAGCGAACCCAAGGACACCTCAGCAGAAGAAGAGAGCAAATACAGTTCCAGGGTTGGGCCCTGGACTGGTCTAGCAAGACTCAAGGAAAGGACATTATCTGGTAAGTAAAATGTCACTTTCCATATCATCCTGGTAGACCAGTCCAGACGAGAGGGACGTACCAAAGCTACGACTCAATTGGGTGGGAAAAAGACACAGCACCTTGCAAAACCTTAGAGGCCAAAGGCTGTGTCTACTCGCGCATGGAACTCCAAGCGGTAGACTTTAACAAATGTGAAAAGTAATACCCACGTTGCTGCCCGACAAATGTCAGCAGGGGCTACTAAGCTCTGCTCCTCCCATGAGAATGCTTGCGTTCGGGTATCACGAGCGTGAAAACCCTCCAGAACCGGCCAGTTCTGCAGCAGATATGCCAAGGCAATGGCCTCCTTATTCCAGCACCCCAATGTAGACTTAGCCATCGCGACACCTTTGCGTGGGTCAGCAAACAGCACAAAACGATGGCCTGACTTAAGAAAATAATGTGTAACCTCCAGTACTGAAGAAGCACCCTCTAGACATCCACAAAGCGAAGATCCTTATCCTTCCCCTAACACTGCTCCTTAAAGAAGGAGGGCAGGCAAAGTACCTGCTTCACCTGAAAGGGAGAATTCACCTTAGGCAAGAAAGAAGGCACAGGCCGAATGGAAACGGCCTCCTCAGAAAAGGATAGGTAAGGATCTTGGCAAGACAGAGCCAGCTCAGAAATCTGCCTTGCGGAACAAATCGCAACCAAGAAGACTATATTGAGCATCAATCCTTCAGCGTAGCGCGCTTCAATGGCTCAAAGGGTTCCAACATCAGGGCCCTGAGCACAAGACACAGATCACAGGAAGGAACCACAGACCAGAGGGGAGGATGCAGACGCTGAACCCCCTGAAGAAAGCATGAAACATCTGGGTGTAAGGCTAGAGACTTATCAACCACTGGACCTCTGAAACAGGCCAAAGCTGCCACCTGAACCTTCAGGGAGCTAAGAGAAAATTCCTTCTTCGGACTGTCCTGCGAAAAGGCCAACAGGGATGACACCTTGGCCGCCTCAGGAGCCAGCTGTTGTGCACCACATCATCGCCAAAAGAGGCACCAGACCCACACGTATACCAGGTTGGTAAACATCCTACGGGCTCCAAGCAGAGTGGAAACTGCTACCAGAGAGTAACCCTTATGCGCTAACAGTCTTCTCTCATGAGCCAAGCCATAAGCTAGAAAGGAACCAGGTCCTCCAGGACGATTGGTCCCTGATGCAACAGGCCCAGAGACGGAGGCAAATGAAGGGGTGGCACTTGCAAGAGCCGCATCAGATCGCTGAACCATACTCTCCTCAGCCAATCTGGCGCCACCAGAATAATCCTTCCCAGATGGCGCTCTATATGTCAAATTGCACACTCCACCATGGGCCACGGAGGAAACACATACAGCAGGCACTGACTTGCCCAGGGTGTCAGTGCCCTCCAGTTCCATCTCCATGCGGTGACTGAAGAAGTGACACACTTTTGCAATGGAGCAGGTCGCCATCAGATCCATCTTGGGATGATCCCAGCAGTGCAGAATCAACTGAAACACCTCCTGACTCAACTCCCATTCTCGTGGATCCATAATGTGCCAGCTGAGAAAGTCCGCTGCCACAGTGTCCACCCCAGCAATGTGCTGAGCTGACAAAGCTAGTAGGTTCTTCTCTGCCCATATCCAGGAGAGCCATCTCCAGAGCTATCCTGGCACTCCTTGTGCTGCCTTGCTGGCTGACAAACCACCACCGTGGCGTTGTCTGAAAAAACTCAAACTGCTCGGTCCTCAATCAGGGGCCAGAAATGCAGAAGAGCCAACCTCATGGCCCTCGTCTCAAGGCAGCTGATGGACCATACTGCTTCCCTGTGGCTACAATGGCTCTCAGTCATCCGAGCACGGCAATGGGCTCCTCAGGTCGAGAGGCTGGCATTCATTGTCAGAAGGATCCATGAGAAATTGTCCAGTGGCACGTCCTTCCTCAGATGACAGGGCTACTGCCATTCACTATCATTGGGAATGGGAGCCCGAGCTCGAAATCCTGAGAACTCAGGGACCACCGAGTCACAAAGGACTGTTGGGTTGCCGCATTTGAGCATGCGCCCACAGCACCATCTTGATGGCTGAGGCCATCAATCTGTGGAATTGAAGATAATCCTGGACTCTGGGAGTCTGCTGCGAACAGAATAGTGCCAGGCAATCCCACAGCCTTTTGACTTTCTCCTCTGGCAGGAAGACTGCCACCCAAGTATCAAAACATGCTCCCAGGAACTCCACGGACTGGGAAGGCAATAAATGGCTCTTTCTCCGATTGATCAGCCAGCCGAGGCTTTCCAAAAAGGATACCTCTCAGGTGGTTACCCAAGAAGTCTCTGAAAGAGAACGGGCTCAGATGAGCCAGTCATCTAGATATGGATGTATACAAATCCCTTGGCACCATAGCACCACAACTACCATCACCATGAACTTGGAGAACATTCGTGGGACAGTGGAGAGTCCGAATGGAAGGGCAGCAAACCAAAAGTGAGAGCCAAGCACGGCAAAACGCAGATACTTTGCTGATCCTCCCAGATCGGGATATGAGAATATGGCTTGGCCAAAATCAGGGATGTCAGGAACTCCCTCAGTGCACAGATCAAATAACAGATAGCAAGGTTTCCAGCCAGAAGTGCAGGATGCACAAGTGCTAGTTGACCCCTCTTGAGGTCCAGAATGGGCCAGAAGGATCAGTCCTTTTTAGACTTCACAAAATAGATGGAAGACTTGCCCTTGCCCTGATCGTCTGGGGAACAGGTACCACTGCCTTCAGGAGCAGCAACTTGGTCAAGGTGGTCCGCATAGCGGTCCTTTTGATGCCAGACCCACAAGGGGAGTTGACAAAGGTGTCTGGCATCGGCTATTTGCATTCCAGAACGCAGCCATACTGAATGGTGTCTAGCACACAGTGATTTTTGGTGACCTCAAAGCCTGCGCCGAACTGGAGGAACCAGGAAATGGGCCCCCAAAATTTTATTGCGCAGCCCAGGAGGGTCCTCCTCTGGAAAGGACAGAGTCCCTGGACCACTGTTCCCTCTAAGCTGTGCGCGTGTGCGCGCGCACACACCTCGCCAAGCGAGCGCACATACTTTACAACAGAGTGCACAAAAATTACGGCTCTGATTCTGATAGAAAACACCACAGACGTCTTAAAATTTAAAAGTTATGATTGTAATTACTAAAAATTTCCCGCTTCATTTAGTAATTGTCTATTTTCATTTAATTTGATTAAAATCAATGTGGTGTACATACTGTATTCTGACGTGTAGTCAAATTTTAAAGTATATAACTCCAAGTGTCCTTATGTGGCGCACAAAAAAATTTAACCTTCCTTCAAAAGCTGCACACAGCTGATATTTTATGCGCACACAGCCTACAGAAAATTAGAGGGAACATTGCCCTGGACCCACGTGCTCCAGAAAAGGACTGAATATAAGACATGCCATACTGGGTCAGACTAAAGGCCTTCAAAGCCCAGTATTCTGGTTTCCAACAGTGGCCAATCCAGGTCACAAGTACCTGGGTAGGTTCCCAAAAATACACACAGGTTCCACAATGCTTGTTTTGGGGCAAGTAGTGGATTTCCCAGATCATCTTTAATAATTGTTTATGGAACTTTCCTCCAAGAACCTGTCCAAACCTTTTTTAAATTCAGCTACACTTTTATTACATCCTCTTGTAACTAATTCCAGAGTTTGATTATATGCTGAGTGAAAAAATATTTTCTCTTATTAGTCTTAAATAGGTTGCATTGTAGTTTTATTGTGTGTCCTCTATGCCATCAAAAAGTAGAAAGACTAAACAACCGATCTACATTTACCCCAGTGGTTCCCAAACCTGTCCTGGGGGACCCCCAGCCAGTCAGGTGTTCAGGATAACCGCAATATGCATGCATGAGCGAGATTTGCATGCAATGGAGGCAGTGTATGCAAATCTCTCTCATGCATATTCATTGTGGTTATCCTGAACACCCGACTGGCTGGGGGTCCCACAGGACAGGTTTGGGAACTCACTGATTTACCCGTTCCACTACATTCATTAATTTATAGACCAGGGGTCTCCAAATCCAGTCTTGGAGGGCCACAAACCAATCAGGTTTTCAGGATATCCCTAATGAATATGCATAAGATAACTTCAAATACAATGGGGGCAGTGCATGCAAATATCTCTCATGCATATTCATTATACCAAACAGAAATTCTCAGACCAAAACAATCTAGATAATTCCTAACTCGGCTAAACGTAATCCAATAGCTCAAGAGAGTCACAACTAAATCACCTAAAGGAGAAAATTATGTCAAACCAAAATGGCAGCAGCAATTTAGGGGAGAAAAAGCCTCAGAATCTTATCACTTCCCACTATGTGGCAACAAAAGTCTGGTGATAAGGTTCTGAGACTTTTTCTCCCCTAAATTGTTGCTGCCATTGTGGTTTGACATAATTTTCTCCTTTAGGTGGTTTAGTTGCGACTCTTTTGAGCTACTGGAGTAAGTGTAGCTGAGTTAGGAATTATCTAGATTGTTTTGGTCTAAGAGTTTCTGTTTGATGTATGTAATACTTTATGTATGGATTTTCTTTTATGCATATTCATGTATTCATTAGGGATATCCTGAAAACCTGGCAGGATTATGGCCCTCCAGGACTGGTTTAGAGACCCCTGTTATAGACCTCTATCATATCCCTCATAAGCCATCTCTTTTCCAAGTTGAAGAGCCCTACCCTTTTAAGCAGGGGTCTCAAACTCAAATTGCTTTGAGGGCCAAATGAGGACTTGTAAAATAACCCGGGGGCCGCATGAGACGTGGGACCTCATTTGCATAAGGGACCTCATTTGCATAAATATTTGCATAATGTTACCATACCCTAACTTTTAGTAAACATGCCTCTTAATGAGTGCATGAATAAAGAAAGACTAAAAGATTTCTACATTACTATAATCCAGTGGCAACCGCCAGGCACATCAGGAACTACTACAAACAAACACTGCCCATTTAGAACCCATAGCAAACCCGCCATATCCTAACAGCACTACCAGGACTCACAAAGCACCATACCCTACCTATCAAAAGGCAACACTGCAAATATTAAATCAATACATTTCAGAGAATAACAATACATGACCTACTGGGGACAGAGAACAAGTAGCAATGTCAAATAGGAATTACATAAACAGAATACCTCAGCTCAGTTACACATGCAGAATACACCATCACCAAACAAGGAACCAAATTTAGAAACAAGACAATTTAAACTGGGACCCCCCAAAAGCCAAACTTGGAATGTACAACACCACTGTAGAAATAAAACTATAAATTAATTTCCTCTTGTACTAAACAAAGCGCAGACGTTATTGATGCACATTTCCCAGAACTGACATATTCCAGTTAATAAATTCAAAATAAAGATATTTTTCTACCTTTTGTGCATTTTTTTTCAGTTCCAGCCACTTTCTTCTGGTTTCTTCGTGCCTTCTGCTAACTCTCCATCGTCTGCTGTCCATTTGTCCTTCTCTCTTCTAGCTTTTTCCATTCTCCCTCTACATCTGCTTTAACATATTAATCTTTCTCCTTTTGCTCTTTCCTCATTCCTATTTTCATCCACTCAAATTTTACCCCTCCATCCTCAATCCCCACTTACCTGGCCAATTGTAGATTTGTCTTCCCTCCCACACAAAATATTTTCCCCTCTCCATTTCACTCTCCCAGCTCCATCCCATTCTAATCCTCCCCCAACATCAGCTCCCTTCTAGTTCCAGTCCCACACAGCACCCCCTCCCTTCTAGTCACTGCATCAGCCCATTTTCAGTCCTAGTCCCCCATCAGCCCATTTCCAATCGTAGCTCCCCCCCATCAGCCCATTTCCAGTGCTAGCTCCCTCCCCTCACAACCATTTCCATTCCAAGCCCCCCTCCCCATCAGCCATTTGCAGTTCAAGCCCCCCTTCCACTCAGCCCATTTCCAGTCCTAGCAGACCCCCCAGCCTATTATCAGTCCTAGCCCCCCCATAGCCGATTACCAGTCCTAACCCCCCATAGCCCACTTCCAGTCTTACCCCTCATAGCCCATTACCAGTCCTACCCCCCCCCATCACCTCATTTTCAGTGTTACCCCCATCACCCCATTTTCAGTTACCCCCTCATAGGCCATTACCAGTACTACCCCCCCATCACTCCATTTTCAGTGTTACCCCCATCACCCCATTTTCAGTTACCCCCTCATAGGCCATTACCAGTACTACCCCCCCATCACCCCATTTTCAGTGTTACCCCCATCACCCCATTTTCAGTTACCCCCTCATAGGCCATTACCAGTACTAACCCCCCATCACCCCATTTTCAGTGTTACCCCCATCACCCCATTTTCAGTTACCCCCCTCATAGGCCATTACCAGTCCTAGCCTCCCCCCCCCCATAGCCCATTACCAGTCCTAACCCCCCTCCCACCATCAGCCAAATTAGATGAAAAAAAAATGTATATTTGCTGCTGCTGCAGTATTAAGCGTCCCGCGGGCCCCTCTGCCTGGTCCTCTCCTCCCTGCAGCATTCAGCTCCAAAAGCGGCGGCTTTCAGAGCCGCGAAGAGAGAGAGAGTTTCTCTCGCGCGGTTCTGAAGACTCTCGCGCTGCTCTTCAGAACCGCGCGAGAGAAACTCTCTCTCTCTTCGCGGCTCTGAAAGCCGCCGCTTTTGGAGCTGATACTGCAGGGAGGAGAGGACCAGGCAGAGGGGCCCGCGGGACGCTTAATACTGCGGCGGCAAGTTTGGAATTTTTTTTTTTTACTCGCCGGTACTTCGCGGGCCGCACAAGATGCTCTCGCGGGCCGCGTGTTTGAGACCCCTGCTTTTAAGCCTCTTCTCATAGGGGGTATCCTTCCATTCCCTTTACTATTTTTATCGCTCTTCTTTGTACCTTTTCGAATTCTGCTATATCATTTTCAAGATACAGCAACCAGAATTGCACACCATATTCAAGGTGCGGTCGCACGATGGAACGATACAGAGGCATTATAATATCCCTTGTTTTATTCTCCGTTCCTTTCCTTATGATTCCTAGCATTCTATTTGCCTTCTTGGCCACCGCAGCACACTGGGTGGAGGGTTTCAACGTGTTATCCACGATGATGCCTATATCTTTTTCCTGTGTGGTAGTTCCTAATGTGGAACCTTGCATCGTGTAACCATAGTTTGGATTGTTCTTTCCCAGGTGCATAACTTTGCAGTTGTCCACATTAAATTTCATCTGCCATTTGAATGTCCAGTCTTCCAGTTTAATCAAGGTCCTCTTGCAATTTTTCACAAGCCTCTTGGGTTTTAACAACTTTGAATAATTTTGTGTCATCTGCAAATTTGATTACCTCACTCGTTATTCCCATTTCTAGGTCATTTATGAATATATTAAAAAGCAGCGGACCCAGCACAGATCCCTGGGGTACTCTACTATTCACCTTTCTCCACTGGGAAAATCAGCAACTCAGCCCTACCCTCTGCTTTCTATCTTTTAACCAGTTCCTGATCCACAATAGTACACTGCCTCCTATCCGAAGTCTGGAAGCAGAGGGGGAGAAAGGCTTTTGAGGCTGGCAGCGATCAGAGTCCTGAGACCCCCAGGAGTCTGACCAGCACGCCTCTGGGGAATGGGCAGAGGCTGAGGGGAAAGGGGCTCCTGCCCGCTTCATAGGCCTGTTGGACCTATCCTCTGGAAGATGGTAAGATTTTGTCTTGCCAGGTCCTTCATCAGCTTCTCTAAATCGGCCCCAAAAAGAAGCCTCCCTTTAAAAGCCAAGTCAACCGGGCTTTGGGAGATGTGCACACTGCCCAGTATGAGAGCCGAATTGAACACCGTGTCACCATTGACAGGGCACTATCCCTGGCTGTTAAATGTACCAGGTTATACATGGCATCAGTAAGGAAAGCCATAACAGACACCAAAAGAGGGGGTCCAGACATCAGGCCTGCATATACCTCCAACCGAAGAACAGCAGCTAACACGGCGAGCTGGTTCTTCAACAACAAATCCACCTTTTGGTCCAGAGTATCCTTTAAGGTCGATCCACCTTTCACAGGAATGGTGGTTCGTCTGGTAACCGCCATGACCTGCACATCCACCTTGGGAATATCAAACCACACAGTGCACTCCTTCTCCGGGGAGGGCATACATCTTCTTATAGACCCTCAGGCAGGGAGACGGGGGAATCCCACTCCTACTGGATCATGCCCTTGAGCACCTCCAGCAACAGGAAGATAGTAGTGGATGTCCACACCCCTTGCAGGAGTGGATGCATCTGCCAAACTCTGAGTAGATGAGACCCTGGCAACCAACGCCGCCAGTTCCTTCTTCCAGAACAGGTGGATAACACCAGTCTCTTCACGATCCTCCGAAGGCACATCACAGCCCAGAATCAAGACATCTGAATTCAAATCTCAGTTGACCCCCATCTCCAGGGGGTGCCCATCACCGGGAACACTTAGCCATAGGCAATCAAACAGGGCTTCCACTCTCAGCCTGCCGCTCAGGGGAACCCAGAGGCCACGGACTCTGAATTTCCATGCCAGACCAGGCCTATTGTAAAAAGGAAAAGAATTCCAGGGAGGACAATCCAGACTCCAGAAGCTCTCCTCTCAGAAATGACTCCCCAAAAATAGGGGACAGCCGCCACTCAACCCCTAGAGGACAGAAAGCGGCCCACAGCATGGTTGCCAGAACTTCTGGCCGGTTGGTCATCCTTACCCACAGCGCCATCTGCCACCTCCTAACCTCGGACAGGCAAGGGCGGACCAACTGCATCCCTCCCTGCTGAAGGGAGGAAACAGGCTCTCCAGGGGTGATTCAGAAGCTGCCATGCTTTACCTCAGAAGGGAGCTGCCAGATCTTAATGCAAGGGCTTACTGGCACTAGCAGCAACTGATGAATCTCAGGAGTGCCGAATGCCCTGAAAGGACTGCCCTTTCTTGGGCTTCTAGCAGTCCAAAAGCGCCTCAAAGCTCCACTGAGGCTTTTTGAGGGACAGGCCTAGCACCCCCGCATCTGTCTTCTGGAAGCATTTGAGGGCAAGATTCTCCCAGTCTTTCCTCAGCTTCTCAAAATTCTCCCCAAAAAGCAACATTCCCTTAAAGGGAAGTTTGCTCAATCACAGCTTGTAAGCTGCAGCAGCATACCAGTTCCGCTGCCAGAGCACCGCTTTGCTAAAACCAATGATGCCAAGGAATTGGAGAAGATTGTGATCAAGTCATAGAAGGCATCCACTACGTAAGTGGTGCTAGACTCCAATCTGGCCATCTCTGTGCTGTCTAGGAGCTACTGAACCCAGTCCACGAACACTCTGGCCATCAGTCTGCACATAGGACCACTCAAGAACCCAAGGCCAAGGCCATGGTCGTAGTCATATTCTTAAGGAGGGCTCCACCTTCCTATCGTGAGACTAAGCACAGCTCCGCTTTCCACTGGAATAGCCATGCTCTTGATCACGGCTGTGACAAGGGCATCCACCTGAGAGAGCCCACACAATTGGTTCAGCTTGCTCTGGGGCAGTGGATATAAACGAAAAGAGAAATTAGACTTACCTGCTAATTGTTGTTCCTTGAGGAACTCCAGTTCAGTCCTCCACCTCTGGGTAGTGTACCTCCTCCTGCAGCATGGAGACTGGGCATGTCAAAACTGTGATATCACTTGATGTACCCTGCTGGTCTCTCCCATCAGCCCCAGTGAGTTTTCGGAGCGGCTCAGTTCAGCGGTTTTGGAGGGGGAGCTCGGCGGCGGAGGCTCTGCGTTTAGTTCTCTTTCATTGTTTTCATGGTTTTCTTTCGTTTTGGTTTTCTTTTTTCTGCGATTTGTCCCGGGCCGTGTCGGTGAGCAGTTTCCTTGTGCTCCCCTTGTCCCGGGGGGAGGGGGGGTTTCCCTTCATTGGAACCTTCCTTGTGAACTTCATTTTTCAGCAAAACCAATAAAAAAAATAATAAAATAAAATAAAAACACAGAGCTACTGAGCCCAAGTCTGCCTTTCTAGTGCCGCTTCCCTGGGATGGCTTCCCGGCCCCAGTGTGTCCTCTGTGGTTCTCGCAGAGGTACGGTGGCAGAATCCGGGGTTTGTAGGGCTTGTGCCTCGGGGTCTGCGAGCATGGAATGGCAGATTGAGGCCAAGCCGTGCCAGGATAGCCAGCCGGCGGCGGCGCTCCCGGAGGAAGACTTGGCGATGGCTTCCTCGTCGAGGGCTCCCCAGGAGGCTGGGCTTCCGGCCACGTTGACTCCGGCCCTTGAGTCTCCTGCCCCGGGTGGGGGTTTCTCCCCCGACTTTGTCTTGCTCATGCATCAGGCGTACTGCAGACACCGCCAGGAGTTTTCGCAGGAGCCAGGGGATAGGTTTTTGGCCGTCCCTCCGGCCTCTGTGGCTGGTGGCCCCACAGTTTCCCCCAGGCCCTCTAAGAGATCTCGGTCGGGCGATCTCTCCCCCTTCCTTCAGGGAGGCGATCGCTTCTGATGGGGAGGACCGCGATTTGGAGGAGGATATCGAGGATCTCGAGGAGGGGGAGATTCCAGAGCCGGAAGATCAGGCCAAGATTATCCGGATATTCCGCAGGGAGGAGCTCTCTGCTCTTATCACAGAATCCCTCCAAATGTTGAACTTGGCGACGGCTTCTCCGACGGAGGACGTGGGGGTGGAGGACCCCATTATCCAAGCGGAGCGGCAAACAAAGGTGGTTTTTCCTGTCCACAAGGTGGTAGAGAAGATGATCCAGGACGAGTGGGATCAGTCCGAGGCTGCACTCAGAGGTATCCGGACGATGAACAGGCTCTATCCTTTGGCAGATAAGGATAAGGAACGCTTTAAATCCCCCCGCATTCATGTGGCGGTCTCGGCGGTTACCAAGAAGACCACTATCCCTGTGGAGGGTAGTGCCGCCTTGAAGGATGCGCAGGATAGAAAGGTGGATGGACTGTTGAGGCAGTCCTTTGAGGCTGACGCTCTGTCCTTACAGGCTTCTATTTGTGGAGCTTGGGTGGCCAGAGCGTGCCTCCGATGGTCTCAGCGGCTTCGGCAGTCTTCTGGTTTGGACCAGGAGGGGACTGCGGAGCTGGATCGCTTGGAATCTGGTACTGCGTACCTAGTGGATGTCCATTATGATTTGATCAGGGCCCTCGCTAACAGCATGGCTTCCTTAGTGGCGGCGTGCCACTCCCTTTGGCTGCGGAGCTGGGCAGCAGATGGTTCCTCCAAATCCCGCTTGAGTAAGCTGCCATTTAAGGGCAGGTTGCTCTTTGGGGAAGATCTGGATAAGCTGGTGAAAGATTTGGGGGAGTCCAAGGGCGGCAGGCTTCCAGAGGACAAACCCAGGCCGGGTAGGGCTACGCCATCCTTTCGGGGTCAGTCCAGGGATTTGACGCTTTCGGACGTCTCGGCTGGGTGGCGCCCAGAGAGGTAGATTTCCGTCCAAAGGCCAGAATTTTCGTGGCTTTCGGGGAGCAAGCAGAGGGTTCGCTGGATCCTCCTCCTCCTCCCCAGCTGGCAGGAAGCCCCAATGAAGGTTTGCGGGTCCCGGTGGAAAGCGCCCCGGTGGGAGGAAGGCTGAGGGAGTTTCTTTCTGCTTGGACCCAGATCACCACGGACCGGTGGGTGTTGGAGATCATCCGCGACGGTTATGCTCTGGAGTTCGCCCATCCTGTCCGCGATTCCTTTGTGATGTCTCCCTGCAGAAATCAGGTCAAGGCCCTGGCGATTCGTCAAACTCTCGATCGCCTGTTGCGCTTGCAGGCCATCCGGCCTGTACCGTTGGAAGATTACGGCTTGGTACGGTACTCAATCTATTTCGTGGTGCCCAAAAAGGATGGGTCCCTTCGCCCCATTCTGGATTTGAAGGGCGTAAATCGTTGTCTACGGGTGCCCCATTTCAGAATGGAAACTTTGCGTTTCGTTATTGTAGCCGTGCGCAAGGGGGAGTTCTTGACCTCACGGAGGCGTATCTTCATATTCCGATCAGGGAAAGTCACCAACGGTTTCTGTGGTTTGCTCTCCCCTGGGGGCACTTTCAATTCCAAGCGTTGCCCTTCGGCCTCGCTACGGCTCCGCGCACTTTCACCAAGATTATGGTGGTGGTGGCGGCGGCGTTGCGAAAGGAGGGCATTTTGGTTCACCCCTATCTCGATGACTGGTTGATACGGGCGAAGTCCACAGCCGAGAGTGTGCGAGTGACCAACAGGGTGGTGCAGTTCTTGCAGCATCTCGGTTGGGTGGTCAACCCGGCCAAGAGTCATCTTGTGCCGACCCAAGAGCTCGAGTATCTGGGGGTGCGGTTCGACACCCGCTCGGGGTCGGTGTTTCTGCCCCATCGCCGGGTCCTGGGCCTGCGGCGTCTTGTCAGCCGGTTTCGCGCCGCCCCGGCTCCCTCGGCGTGGGAGTACCTGCGCGTGCTCGGGACGATGGCTGCAACTCTCGAAGTGGTGCCCTGGGCTCAGGGTCACATGCGACCCTTGCAGAGGGCGCTTCTCCGCCGCTGGTCCCACCAGTCAGACTCATTGAGCAAACGTCTTCCCTGCCCTCCGCGGGTCAGACGGGCGTTGTGGTGGTGGCTCGTGCCTGCTTCGCTTCAGGCGGGAATGCCACTGGAACAGCCCGTCTGGGTTCCGCTGATGACGGACACGAGTCTCAAGGGCTGGGGAGCCCACTGCTGCGATCAGTTTGCGCAGGGGCGGTGGTCCGCCCAGCACGGCGGTTGGTCCATCAATCGTCTGGAACTGAGGGCGGTCTTGCTGGCGCTCCAGGCCTTCGAGTCATCGGTGGTCAGCCGGGCAGTCAGAGTGCTGTCCGACAACTCCGCAACGGTGGCCTACATCAACCGTCAGGGGGGGACCGGCAGCGTGGCCTTGGAAGAGGAGGCGGAGTTGCTGTTCTCCTGGATGGAACAGCGTCTTCTAGCGCTGTCCGCGGCGCACATTGCGGGAAAGGACAATGTGACGGCGGATTTTCTCAGCAGGGTCCAGGTGGATGCGGGGGAATGGGAGCTCAATCCCCAGGTGTTCACTCAGATAGTCCGTCGCTGGGGACCCCCGGTTATGGATCTCATGGCTACCTTCCAGTCAACGAAGGTGAACCGATTCTTCAGCAGACGGAGGGAACGGATGTCGGAAGGGATCGACGCCTTGATGCAGCGGTGGCCGAGTCACGGCCTCCTCTACGTTTTTCCGCCTTGGGCTCTGATAGGACGCGTGGTGCAACGGATCGAGGCTCACCCCGGGAGGGTGTTGCTGGTGGCTCCAGACTGGCCGCGCCGTCCGTGGTACGCGGACCTCGTCCGTCTGCTGGACGGCGAGCCGTGGAGGCTGCCGGCTTCGGAAGACCTCCTGTTCCAAGGTCCTCTTCGCATGACTCACCTGAATCGATTCTCGCTTACGGTTTGGCCATTGAAAGGGCAAAGTTGAGGAGGAAAGGATACACAGCTTCGGTGGTGGCGACGCTGCTGCGCGCCAGGAAGAGGTCAACGTCCCTGGCTTATGTTCGGATTTGGCGCGTTTTTGAGGATTGGTGTTCACGGCGGCAGGTTCGCGCGGCTACGGCCTCCATGCCTGTGGTCTTGAGCTTTCTGCATGACGGTTTCGATAAGGGCCTGGCGGCTAGTTCCTTGAAGGTCCAATTGGCAGCGTTGGCCTACTATAGAGGCAAGGTACAGGATGTCCCGCTGGGAGCGCACCCGGATGTGTTGCGTTTCCTGAAGGCGGTATCGAATCTGCGGCCCTGCCGCCGGGTTATGATACCTCCTTGGGACCTCAACCTGGTCTTGCAAGCGCTAGTTCGGGAACCCTTTGAGCCTTTGGGTTCGGCGACGGTGAAGGATTTAACCTTGAAGACGGTGTTCTTGGTGGCCATCTGTTCCGCACGGCGCATTTCGGAGTTACAGGCGCTTTCTTGCAGGGAACCATTTCTGGTTTTTTCGAAGGAGAAGGTGGTCCTGCGTCCCGTACCCTCCTTTTTGCCTAAGGTCATCTCTCCGTTTCATCTTAATCAATCGGTCTCCCTCCCGGTGCTTTCTTCGGGAAGGGATTCTTCTTTGGCGGAACCGTTACGTCGGTTGGATCTCAAGAGGGTGTTGAAGCGTTATTTGCAGGTGTCCGCGTCGTTTCGTAAATCAGATCGTCTGTTCGTGCTGTTCGGGGGGCCTCGCAAGGGTGAGGCGGCAGCTAAAGCTTCCATTTCTAGATGGATTAGGGAGACCATTGCATCTGCGTATCTTCTTCAGGGGCGCGTGGTGCCCTCGGGCTTATGGGCGCACTCTACTAGAGCGCAGGCGGCCTCTTGGGCGGAGTTCGCTTCCGTTCTTCCGGTGGATATTTGCAAAGCAGCGACATGGTCTTCTTTGCACACATTCAGTAAGCATTATCGTCTCGATGTCCTAGCGGCGGGGGATTCCGTTTTCGGTTCCGCGGTTTTGCGTGCCGCGATGGACGTCCCCTCCCGTTGAACACTGCTCTGTTACATCCCAGAGGTGGAGGACTGAACTGTCGGAACGATAAGGAAATGATAATTACACTTACTCAAGGAACTACAATTACCAGGTGAGGACAGTTCAGTCCTCATTCCCACCCAGGTATATTGAAGGGGATGTTTTTTCTCTTGGATCGCCTGATTCAGTCACAGGTAGGTCCGCCTCCTTTCTGTCCTGTTTCTGTCTGTCTCTGTTCTTTCTATGAAGGGGTTTGCTTGAACCGGTACTGTGCAATGTTTGTTCCATGTTGGGGGTTACGTTTTTAGATAGTTTTGATATTATTCATTTTTGGCTACTTATTGGTTGCTCCTTTGAGTGTGCTTTGTCAATAGTTCACTGGAGGGAAGGGGAGTGTGCACCAGACCTTATCCAGTGACGTCAACCCTTTGACAGGTCCAGTCTCCAGCTGCAGGAGGAGGTGCACAACCCAGAGGTGGAGGACTGAACTGTCCTCACTCAAGGAACTACAATTACCAGGTAAGTGTAATTATCATTTTCTCTTGCTGCTCCCACTATCTGGAACTCTTTCCCAGAAAAGCTAAGGTCAACCACAGACTTAAAGGACTTCAGGAAACTTCTCTTCACTGAACATTTCAACGAACACTCTAAACACCCCAGTTAACCACTGGCATCATTCCCACAAATCATGAACAACGGATCACATGTCACAATGTACATAAGCTGTGCTTCCTTATCGTTCCTCCAGTTTAGTCCTCTATCTCTGGGTTGTGCACCTCCTCCTGCAGCTTGGAGACTGGGCATGTCAAAAACGTGACATCACTGGATGTAGCCTGCTGGCACATCAAGTTGGCAACACAACTCCAATCCTTAGAAGTCTGCACTGGCTCCCAATTGCCCAACGGATTAAATACAAAAAAACATAACTATCACCAACAAAATCCTTCATAGCCTCACCGCTCCCTGTCTGAAGAATCAAATCTCAATAGCACCCATGACAAGACCAAGAAGATCAGCAAACCAGAATCTTCTGGCCATCCTACTACTACTGAGCATTTGTATAGCGCTACGAGTCCTACGCAGTGCTGCACAGACATGTAAGAGACAGTCCCTGTTCATCAGAGCTTACAATCTAGTTTCAGCACCAAATGTACACAACAGACGAGCAACAGAACCTTCTCCTATAAGCCCCCACGATCTGGAACTCTACCAGAAACCATCAGATCTACTCAGTCTACCCAAGATATGAAGAAACTACTAAAAACGCACCTCTTCATAAACATTTTGGGCCTAATGACATCACCTAAGAGTATATACAATAACCACCTACTCTCCGTTGACTCAAATATAACCCCCATATTTAATTCCAAGTTATTTACCCCTTGTTCAATGTAAAATAAATCTCTTGAGATTATGAGCTGTTGCTCATTGTAAACCGCCTTGGTACAACGGCGGTATATAAAAAATGTTAATAAATACCATAAATATATATTAATTGATCATGCTTTTTAAATCTTTCTCCTAGTCTTGCCCATGGTAAAAATACTTGGTACGGCTGAGCCGTAGCCGTTTACCGTACTATAAACGGGTAACGTTATAAAAGCACGCTAATTCGCCAAGACCTTTCAAGCGTTTTCTCTTCTTAATACCACTATATAGCTTTTCCCCAAGGGTTCCAAGGCCCTTAAGCACATATAAACTGCTATTTCCCTTCAAAGGATCCAAGGACTTACGACATACTGCTGCTCTTGCTCTAATGCCGCCCAGCTGCCAAGGACAGTGCTAAGGAGTTTTCATTTTGCGCGCGCGTCGGTGACAGACTCAAACAGAAACTGCAGCCGTGCAGCAGCGAAATCCTCCCGCCGAAAACAAGGAGTTCGCAAAAAAATCTCACCGGAGTTTCATCTGCTGCTCCTTTGCCAAGTCAAAAAGCAGGACAGAAAACATCACAGCTGTTACATACAATTGAGGAAAAGCGACAAGTAGGTTCAGAAGACCCCCACTGGACGCTCTCCGACATTAAGGATGAAACCCCTAAACATTTCCAAAGAGTCCACCGGTCAACTGCCCGGATACAAAATTTAGAGGGGGCGGGGGGACTTAGTACCTAGCAGCTAGTGATCGCTCCGTGAACGTTACACAAAGAGTATATAAAGTGAGAAAATTGGGCGGCGGGGGGACTTCCCGCACCGGGCGTTTCCAGCCGGGCACGAAAAGACACGGCACTGCCAAGCTCGTGCGCCACTTCCAGATGATGCTGCTGGTTCCCTTGACAACCGGAGTGCAGAACCTGAGAGACTTCGGCGCTGAAACTGAGGTAGGGAACCAGCGCGGCCGAGCCTCAAGGGGGTAATTCTCTGCCATACCCCGCACGAAGATCTCACTTTAGTCTCGCTACTTGCTATGGGATCAGACAACCCGTGTGCACCTTTAATGTGGCTGTAGCGCTATAAATGATTAACAATAGTAGTAGTGATGAGAAGCAGTCACCCCTCTCTCCCATCCGGCACAAGAGCCTTTGTCCCCACTGCACTTCTTAACTCCCTCCTGCCTTTTGTTGGTGGCAGAGGTGGATAGACCACTATTAGAAGCAGGGTACTGGGCTTGATGTACCTTTTGATCTGATCCATGGCAGTTTTTAGGGCAGAGAAGATCGGGATTGCCACCTGGTTTCATCTCTTCGAAGGACAATCCAGGCTTGGTATAACCCAGTGCATGTTGTACTTCTGATTTTCGTTTGTTGACTTTTATTTCCATAATTTTTAGACATTTAATAAGGTAATCAGAACTACAGATCCTGTGCTTGCAATTAGAGTTTGCTCCACAAAATACTAGTAAGTAAAGATATTTATTTAGACAGTTTTGTATACTGCCTTACCCTTCAATCAAAGTGGTCACAACACAATTGGGGGATACATTTAACACGTGGGGATATGAGACACATACATTAATACTTACAGGGAACATGGGCAATGGAGGGTTAAGTGGCTTGTCCAAGACCACAAGGAGCACCTGTGGGACTAGAAACCCCAGTCCTTCCGGCCCAAGGTTGCTGTCCTCTAGTGGGATTTGAACCCCTGACCTTCCAGCCTGAAGTACCTTGCCCCAACCACTAGGCTACTCCTCCCACCAAATCTGTTAGTTAAAGCTATATACATTTATATAAAAACATGGGGTATCAGATCTTAAAACTATAGCTGCTCACTGTAAGCTGTGACATTCTCCAACATTTACCTCATCTCTCATGTGTAAGCAGATTGTGTGTTTTTCTCTTGATTGTTTTTTATATTCACTTAAAAGATACAAGCAGCTAGTCTCAAACCACTGTCCAGACATTAAGATAAAGCATGCAACAAAACTTGTATGGGGTGTTGTAAATCTCAAAAAATCTTCATTTTGAGATCTGTAAAAGTCTATGACCTGGATGTCTGCTTAGACGACACCCAGATCTGACTGGATGACAAGAAAATCAGCTAGAAGACATGTGCTGAATGTGAATTCTTGGACTTCAGCAAAACCTTTGATATTGTCCTGCATAGGAGGTGAATAAACTGAGCTGGGGGGGGGGGGAAGTAGGCCCCCAGATGATAGAAACTTGTTACGTGATAGACAGCAGAGGACAGCAGTAAACAGAATTCATCCATGGAAAGATAGGTGATTAGTGTCGTGCCTCAGGGAGCAGCCCTGGATCTAGTCCTGTTCAATATCTTTGTGAGAAATATTAGGGAAGGAGTAGGAGGAAAAAAATAACTTAAAAACTATTTATATATGATGCTAAAATTTGAAACACCCTGGACAAGGACATTTGAAGAGTGGCAGCTAAGTTTCAATACAAAAAATAAGGATGTGCACAGAGCAAAATTTCTTTGTTTTCAATTTAGCATATGTAAGGTATCCCACAGAGTCTAAGAAAGTGGGGTTACAACATTTTTTGCTTGCCTTTAAAAGAGCATCGACATGGTGGCAAGCCTTGTCATGGATCTCACATATTTTATCTCCTTTAATCAATATTTGTGATTATTCTGATATTTCTCCTGGGTTGGGGAGAACAGTATTTCAGGCATAGAGGAATAAAGATTTTAAAACAATAGGGCATTTACTGAAGCTAAATAAGAACATAAGATATGCCATACTGGGTCAGACCAAGGGTCCATTAAGCCCAGTATTCTGTTTCTGACAGTGGCCAATCCAGGTCACAAGTACCTGTCAGGTTCCCAAAATGTAGACACATTCCAGGTGGCTTGTTCCAGGAGTAAGCAGTAGATTTCCCCGGTTCTCTTTAATAATGGTTTATGGACTTTTCCTCTAGGAATCTATTCAAACCTCTTTTAAACCCAACTACAGTTGTAGTCAATATTATTGACACCCTTGCATTTTAGGTATGTTGTGTACAATATCTTGAGAAATAATTGGAAATATTACAAATGTATGTCATCATAATATTTTAATAATATGTTCAAAGGTATACAACAAAAAAAATTATGTCTGTGCAACTTAAATGTAGTAATTTCTGAGGAAAAAAAAACAAAATATGACCTGGACAGGATTAATGGCACCCTTCACTAATATTTGGTTGCACAACCCTTGGCAGTGATGACAGCCACCAAATGTTTCTTGTAACCATCGATAGGTTTCGTACATCTGTCTGCTGATGGTTTCTCCCATTTCTCAACTGCGATTTGTTCCAGCTCATGAATGTTTCCAGGATTCCTTTTATCAATGGCAGATTTCAGCTCCGACCAGTTTAACATAGTTCATTTGATCCTTTTTAACCATTCTTTTGTACTTTTGGTTGTATGTTTTGGGTCATTGTCCTGCTGGAGAACCCATGACCTTCGACACAGGCCTAGCTTTCTGACACTAGGTAGCACATGTTGCTCCGAAATACTATGATAGTTCTCTGACTTCATGATTCCTCAAATACGTCCCAGGCCTCCAGTTCCTGAGGCAGCAAAACAGCCCCACAACATTATGGAACCTCCACCATTTTTAACTGTAGGAAGGGTGTTTTTTCCTTATTGGCTTTATTGCTATGCCTGTAAATGTATCGTTGGTCTGCATTGCCAAAGAGCTTAACTTTGGTTTCATCTGTCCACAGAACATTTTCCTAGAAGGATTGTGGTTTGTCACAGTGGATTTGGGCAAAGATCAAGAGTTCCTTTTTATTTATTTATTTAGCTTGACTTATATACGCTTTTCGCCTGGTTAAAGCCGTTTACATGGAACAGAATGTTTTTTTTACAACAAACAAATGTCATATAAGGAACAGAATAACAATTACAGTCAAACAGTCAACAATTTTGATAACAAAGTAATATTAATGCTTACATAATGTATATAATAGAACATTATATACAAACTTGAAACTAAACATTATGTTTAACAACTGTTTACAACTGTGGGTCTGTTTTTATAGTGCCATGTTGGAGGGTATGTTAGGTAGTGGAACCAAAAGTTTCAGTGAATAAGTGGGTTTTCAAGTGTTTGCCGAAGGCGGGAAGACTAGTAATGTTTCTTAGGGTGTCAGGTAGAGAGTTCCATATGAAAGGAGCGTAGAGTTCAAAAGCTTTGTGGCATGTTTGTAGTTTGTATTTAGTTTTGGATTGTGGTATGTTAAGTTTGTTAATTGTGGTATGCCTTTGCGATCTGTTTATAGAGGGTTTCTGTAGCAGTGATTGGAGGCTGGTTTCCTGGTGGGAGTGAAGAGCTTTATGAGTGAGGAGGATGCATTTATATTTGATTCTGTTGGTAAGGGGTAGCCATTGTAATTGTTTTAGGATGGGGTAATGTGGTCGTATTTAGCAGCTCCTTGGATGATACGAGTAGCTGTGTGTAGTGCGGATTTGAAGTGGGAAAAGTGTGGATTGAGGCAGACCCTGGTAGATACTGTTGCAGTAATCTGCACGGGGAAGAGTAAGTGCTTGAAATGCTGATCTAAAATCTGTTGGTTTGAGGAGGGGACGAGGGGTCTTTGTTTTGAAATAGATTGTTCTGGCTGTCATTGCTGCTTGGGTTTTGAAGGACAGTTGCTGGTCAATAATGATTCCGAGGTATTTCAGCTCTGTTTTTACATTTTTCTGGATGTTGTTTAATGTTATACTGGTTGGGGGTGTGAAGGAGGCATCTCTTGTGATGAACATAACCTCGTTCTTCTTGAAATTGATTGCTAGGTTATTTGTTGAGAGCCAGTGGGTGACTTCTGTGAAGCAGTCTTGAATTTGTGTGTAATCTGGTTGCTTGGAGTGAAGTGGGCAGTAAAGCATAATATCGTAAACCGCACTGATGCAGAATAGCGCGGTATATAAGAGAATGTAAATAAATAAATAAATAAATCGTCAGCATATAGGTGAAAGTGGATGTTGTGTTTTTTGATAATAGAGCATAAGGTTTGTAGGTATAGGTTGAAAAGGGGTGTGGATAGTGTTGGACTTTGGGGTATACCTTGCGTTTGTTGGTAAAGTTTGGAAATGTTTGAATCCATCTTTATTTGCTGACTGTCTGTGAGGTATGGCTGGAACCATTTGAGAACGATATGTTGAATTCAAAATAGTTGTAATCAAACGCTGCGGAGATGTCCAAGAATATCAGGAAGTAGGTTTGTGTGTGGTCTTGAATGCCTTTGGTTAGGGTGTTAATGAGACAAGTCATTAGAGTTTCTACTCCATGCATCGGGCGGAAACCATGCTGTTGAGGATCAAGTAGGTTGTTTTCATCAATATGGTTTTGGAGCTGGAGCTATATGTTTTCTCGTTGACTTTAGCCAGGAATGGGAGGCTGGTGATGGGTCGGTATGATGCAGGGTCTGATGGGTCAAGTCTTTGTTTCTTCAGGGTAGGACGGATAGATGAGAGCTTGAGACTGTTGAAGTGCTTTGTTTGTTATCTTGGCTAGAATTGGGCTAAATTCGGTTTTTGCTGCTTTGATCCAGTTGGTCAAGTGGTGAGGTGGAGGTCTGTCTTTGAGCAGTGGGGACTTCACTGGCCTTCACCCATGCAGTTCTTCTTTGTTTGGTGCACGGCATATGGTGCGTGTAAAGACCACCACTCCAAATTGCTCCAGGTCAGCCTTAAGCTCTTTGAATAATGTATGTGGTATTTTTTCAACAGTTTGCACTAACTTTCAAAGACGTCTTAGATTAATTTTCCTCTTACACCACATCCTGGGAGGTTTTTGACAGTTCCATGAGCAGAAAACTTCTTAATAACATTGTGAACTGTAGATACAGGAATCCCAAGGGCTTTGGAGATGGCCTTGTACCCCGTTGAAGTCTGATACTTGGTGATAATGGCTTTTCTGATGGTCTTAGTCAGCTCTCTTTTCTTCACCATTGTGAAAATGAAATAGGGAGTGAATATGGCCATTTTAAACATTAGATACATCATTCTTTGGTTGATTTAGGTCATATGAATACTGACAGTTGATCACAGGTGTGTCTAATTTTACTGCAATGGGAATGTGGTTCTTCTGTTCAGACTGATTTGAATTGTTTATAAAGGTGCAAATAATTATGTCCAAACCAAAGTGACCCAAAGGGCTAAATGGGAAAGGCCTAATCCATAGAAATCCAACCATCAAAAAACAAAACCTAATCCCTGGGAACCTGATATTGGGATTAGGCCTTTTTTGATGGTTGAATAATCATGTTCTGGCAATGTCCCAATTTTTTATACTATTTCCTACTATTTCCTTTTTAATTGGTCTTGTTTTATTTGATTATTTTATGTGTCAAATATGTGTGCATATATAGTCCAAAGCTATTTCACTGGCCACTTTTTTAGGAGATATTGAAAATTAAAGGGTTGAATTGCAAGGGTGCCAATAATGTGGACCACAACTTTACACTAACAGCTTTTACTGCATCCCCCGGCAACAAATTCCAAAGTTTGATGATGCGTAGAGTGAAAAAATATTTTCTCACCTTAGTCCTAATTTTGCTACATTGTCGCTTCATTGCATGTCCCCTAGTCTTTCTACTTTTTGAAGGAGTAAACAACCGATTTTATATTTACCCGTTCTACTCCATTCATTATTTTATAAGACTCTGTCATATCTCCTCTCAGCCATCTATTTTCCAAGTTAAAGAACCCTAACCTTTTAAGCCTTTCCTCGTAGGGATATCTTTCCATCCCCTTTACCATTTTGGTTGCTTTTCTCTGTACCTTTTCTAATTCTGTCATTTCATTTTTAAGATATAGTGATCAGAATTGCACACGGTATTCAACATTTTATTTGCTTTCTTGGCTGCGGCTGTACACTGGGCAGAGGGTTTCAATGTACAGTATTATCCACACTGATGCCAGATGCTTTTCCTGGGTGGTGATTCCTAATGTGTAACCTTGCATTATGTAACCATAGTTTGGGTTTTTCTTCCCTACCCGTAATCACCCAAGTATAATGCTCCCATTTTTATCTCAAATTTCAACATCAAAAATTGGAAGAGCATTATACTTGAGTATGTGAGAAATCCCAGTTTGCAAAGTCAAATTCTGTGTAAGAGGAGATCAAATTATGTAATAAATTTTATTGGTACATTGCTGGTGTTTTATCAATCAGTATAATACAGTGCGTGACTGCGTGTCATAATTATTTTTCGTAGGTAAAAAATTCAAATAAATACCCTCCTCTCTCTTTCCTCCTCCTCCTCCTCCCAAGGAAGACGTTCTTTAGCCCCTTCGACGGCATCATCTGAGTATAAAGTGCACCGAAATCCCTTTCCCATCAAAGTCACGAATTTGAAAATCTAACTCACATTCATCATTTGTTCCAAGAATCCACTCCCTCGCCAATGCTGAGACAATAAACGGGACAGCAATATAGCATTTAGGTTCGCGTCGCACGGCACTCCCTCTCAACTCAATTGACTTGGCGCAGCCGTAGGCGTCACTCATTTCATTCGAGGCTTCGGGTGTCAACCAATTATAATCACGGATTGCCTCGGCAAAACAATCCTTTACGCTTTTCATGCGGAGGTCATGCACTGATTGGCCAGTGCTGGTAAAGAAGTTACAGTGAGAATGAACGCATGAACTTCTGTAATCATTCTGTATCATTTTTTGTGTAAAATAAAATTTAAACAAAATTCTGAAAACTTTACGGGGAGCGTTATACTTGGGTATGTCAAAAAAGACTAGTTTTTCAATTCAAAAGTGGGGGAGCATTATACTTGGGTGAGCATTATACTTGGGTGATTACGGTAAGTGCATAACTTTGCACTTGTCCACATTAAATTTCTTCAGTCATTTAGATGCCCAAACTCCCAATTTTTCTAGGTCCTCTTGCAATTTTTTCACAATGCTTTTGTGTTTTAACAACTTTGAATAATTTTGTATCATCTGCAATAATTTTGCCAGACTAGTCAAGACCAATGGGACTATACCCTCCCTCCAACAGGGGGAGACAGAGTAATTTCTTCTCCTTCACTTTATAAGCCAGTGCTTATGTATGTTCTTTGTAATCCCTCTTGAAACCTTTGGTGACTAGGCAGCATATAAACAAACAAATAAATAAATATAGTAGCCTGTCAGTGTTTGCTCCTTTCTCCAGCAGGAGAGATGGTGGTTGATGCAGTAAGTCAGGATTCAACAAATCCTAGGCACCAGGTCATCATTGTGACTAGAATTTTTTTTTCTGGGATTTTCGTGGCCCTTTAAAAAAAAGGTGTTTTTCTCTTGCAGCCACGATACTACTACCGTTGGAGCAGGAGCTTCTTCCTCCCTCCACTGTGCGGCTCTGTGTGAGTCTGAGCTGCTCAGTGCAGGAACTCTCATGCTGCACAAGACTTGAGAACCCGAGACCAATGGGAGAGTTCCTGCACTGCGTAGCTCAAACTCATATGCAGCTGGCCATTACATGGAGGAAATATTTCTTGCTTCGACAACAATCATAACAGTGGCTGCAAGAAAATACTCCTTTTTTGTATTAAAGGGAAGAGGAAGTCCATGCTCTGGCAGCCGCCACAGACAGCTAGCTGAGCATCAGTGGTGGTGTGGGGAGATGTGAGGCTGACTGGTTTGCAGGGGCATAGGGAGAGGCTGGGGAGCTAAGGGACTGACTAACTGTCGGGGTGGCTGTCTTATTTACAGAGGTGGAGGCAGGGGATGGGGGATTAACTGGCTACAAGGACAGGGGTGAGGGCTTGGGAGGCTGGCAGGCTTGAGGTGTTGGGAAATAGGCTGGAGGACTGGAGTTCTGATTGATCAGCTGGGGGTAGCTGACTGACTTAAAGGGGTGGATGGAAAGGCTGGGGAGAGATCAGTGACTTGCAAGAGTGGGGGAAAGGTTGGTGAACTTGCTAGGTGATGAGATCTGATGAGGGGGTAGCTATTTGTATTTTTGGGTGGTGAGTGCTGGCTGGGAGGGGGGTTCACCAGCTTGCTAGGCAGTGAGGACTGACTGGGGCAGGGTCTAGGGGGAAGCTGATCCTAAAGAAGTAGGGTGATTGGATGACTACAGTGTGTGGGGGGGGAGCGAGCATGAGACTGGGTGAAGCCAGAGTATGTGAGGGAGCATGTGCGAGACTGAGTGACAGTGGATTATTGGGAGGAAGAGAATTTATTTATTTATTTATTTATATTCTCTTATATACCGCGCTATTCTGCATCAGTGCGGTTTACATTGAACAAACTGAAATTACATTGAACAGGGCATTATAACTTGGAGATAACTATTTTACAGGGAACATGGGCTATGGAGGGTTAAGTGGCTTGCCCAAGACCACAAGGAGCACCTGTGGGACTAGAAACCCCAGTCCTTCCGGCCCAAGGTTGCTGTCCTCTGGTGGGATTTGAACCCCCGACCTTCTGGCCTGAAATACCTTGCCCCAACCACACTGGGTGATGGCAAATGGAGGGGGGACAGAGAGCCAGCATGAGACTGGGTGATGATAGGGTGGTGGGGGAGGGAGAATTATTGATGACCAAGTGACGACAGAGTAGGGGGAAGGGGCAGCTGGTTATGTCTGCCAGTGGCCTGCAGATGGACAGTAAGGGCATGATTTACTAAGCTTTCTTTTCCTTAGTAAATAACCGGGCCCTAAAGGAGACCTCAGAAGAGATTTCTAGCCTCTTCCACTCCCCTAGAGGAGAAACAGTGGAGGGGTCTCAACTTCTGCTGGCTCCTACTTTTCTGGGCTGGCTCCTAACTCCAAAGAAAATCTGTTACATCCTGCAGTAGATAAAGAAAAAAAACCTCCACTAGCCTTGGGCTTTACCATTGAGCAGGGCCTAACTGTTTTAGGGAAATGTTTGCCTGCAGTCCTGTGGCATGGAGCTTCCTCCCCTTCCTTGGTTATGGAGGATACTTTAGAGACCAGTCAATAACGTCTACTTTGACAATTTCTTGACTGAAGTAGCTTGGCACTTATTTAAAGAAATAACATAGACTTGGGGCACATGTGGTGGGGGTGCCAGAAAATTTGTCCTTATTGGTCAAGGATTAGTGCATATATGAGCGGTTTGCTCCAACAACAAATTAAGTGGACCGGGGCAATGGTAGTGTTGGATCAGATTGGACCACTCCACCTAAAGCGAAGATGGGAACAACTGTTGGTGAGAGAGGCCTGTCTGGTGGGGAAGGGCCCGATACTCCATAGAAGGAGGGAGCAAGTACCCCCGTCCTTTTGGGAGTGGCATAATAGCTTCCATCAACTGATGCTGTTCGAGAGGGGAGGGGCTAGGGGCAATGCTAAATGGTGGGCTTCCTTCTTGCTGATTTGGGAACCCTATATTCAAAAGTTAGGTCTTCATGCCCGCAATGTTTATTGTTTGCAGATTGTTTGCAGTATGTTTGATGGTTCAATAAATAAAGTTTACACAAAAAAAAAGAAATAACATAGAAGGAAAGAGGCAAACAGAAAGAAAAGAAAGCCACGTAAACTGACAGAAACCAAAGGGAGGCGGCAGCATGCAGTGGCATTTGTGATATGGATTGGCACTGTTGGAAACAGGATACTGGGCTTGCTTATGCTCACCCCTGCAGTCCTAGAGTCCACAAGATATTCCCCCTCCCTCCAAAGACAGTGTGGCTGGAGAGCAACAGTAGAGAGAGGTATCACATCCTGCCAGGATCACTCAGTATTGCCAGTGAATAGTGCAGCTTTTGGCTGTTGTTTCTCTTGGACTTACAAGTCTGTGAGCAGCCCAAGCATCCCTGAGGAAGATTGTCACTAATTCCATGTTGAAAGAGTTGTGAACAATTAATGAAAAAATCTATTAACAAACACACAAATGACTTATTTAAGGAGAACCCTGGTCTATTTGACTTTACAAATTTATCCAAAATGGTGCACGCTTTTATAGATGCCAATATAACCCATTTGATCTAAATGAGCCAATCATATTCACTATATCAAAGACCTTTCTAATTAAGGAAAATGCCATTGTAATGCGTTCACATAGAGCCCGATTCACGTAGGGGCACGTCCGGGCCATCCAGATGGCCCCAAGCAAGACGAGCCCATTTGGACCCGATTCTGGACGGTAACCAGAATCGGGACCGAGGATGGCCCAGCATGCCACTGCCTCCTGCGGAGACGTCTTTCTCGCAGGCGCCCCCAACTCCCAAGGCTTCAGCTCCCCTTTTCCCTGCCACCCGACCCACAGCTGACCTGCCGTGGCCTGAATTGGGCAGCAGGAACCCCCCCTCCCGCACCCGGCCCTGGCCCCGGGGGGGGTGGATCCCTGAGCCCGATCATTGGTTTGTGTTGCTTATTCCACCTTTGATGTAGAATAAGCAGCATATCCCCATGTGCCCGGCAACATGTACAGAGCCGTGACCTGAATCGGCCCTGTACGTCCTGCCAGGCTGGCCTGCCCCTGCCCCTGCTATGCCCCATCCCGCCCCCTGCTGACTTTCCCCATCCTGATGCTCAGGATGCAGGGGGGAGCTGGAGGGGGAATTGGGCCCAGACACCTTGCGGGGCTGCATCCCAGAATTGGGCTCATAGTTTATTCACAGAAATTTCACTCACTCAGTATCCATATTTAAACCATAGGGTTTGTCAGACGGTTGCCTGGGTGAGAATCTTCACAATCTTGGCAAGTGCATATCTCTATATGATTTGCAAGGTATTGTGGGCAATGTAGTTCATTCACACCAGACACAGCTGCTGACAATAATTTAGTTGTGCTCTTGGGTAAAGCCAATAAGAAATTTATTTATGGGGTTATTTCTCCCAACACAGATATGCTTGGTAGCACATAAATTAGGTAACTTGCTTTCAGTGTTAACTTGGAAAAACAAAGTCAAAATCAGGAAAACAACAAATGGAAAGCTACAAAGCAAGAAACAAACTGTTCTTTTCAGGTTAACTTCTGATTACTTCCCACATAAATTCAGAAATGATTCTCTCCTAGCTCACAAGCAATTAGGTAAGGCTTAATTGCTAGCAGTCACCAGCTGAAACCCCTTAGCTGGCTTGCCTTCCACTGTGTGGGTCAAATCCTGCTTCATTATGGAGCTTTTCTGAGTAGATTAAAGAACAAATTTGTATTTCTTTGTGATGGTTGCTGTACTTTATAACAGAAAGTTACCAACGGAGTTTAGATAGAGAGCAGTCCATATAAACAGGATCCTCATCTGCTATTATTCCCCCTTGTTCAACAAGCATGGGTTCAATATCATGGATTGGCACAGATGAATCTCTCAATGGAGCATTTTCAGGAGAATACTTGTTTCCCTGCTGTCTTTCAAGGTTATAGCTAGGGCATAGATCAGTGTTCATACCTGAGCTTCCATTGCTGCTAGAGTTCCTCTCTATATAGCCTGGCCAGTATGTTGTCCAGTTCTTATGTCCAGCCTTCCAATCCAGATCCCTGGATACTGGATCTCTCTTCACATACCTTCTGGCACAGGTCTTAGGGTCCCTTCCACGTGCAGCCGTCTCCCTCACAGGTAGCTTCTGGTGCTTCCTAGCTCTGCAGCACCATTCCTCTGGCTTTCCCCAGTCCAATGGTGTATGCTGGCCCTTGGAATACCTCCCAGTATACGTACTGCTTTGGACTCTTCTAGACCTCTCAAAGGCTTTTCTATTCCTTCTTCCACAGGCTCTCTTTCCCTCTCTGTCCGTCCGGTTTGGCTTCTGCTTCTGATGATCCTTCAGATGAAACTGATGATCAAACTCAAGCTGATTCTCAGGATACTGAGGACAATTCTCTGGATATCCAATGTGATCATGAAGATGATCATCTGTAGAATAAACTCTACTCTTATTCTGCCTAGATGAGTGCTCCTCCCTAACACAGCGCAGCTGTGCTGAATCAGGCCCTGCCCTTTGAGATGAGTGCTTAGGGATTACCTCATAGCCCTCCTGATTGAACACACATTTCCCCACTTCAGCTCCTCTAATGGCTGTTGGAAACCTGGTGCATTCTGGGACTGGTAGTCTTTTATGGGAAAATTCTGTTTTCTTATTTCTACCAGAACTGACAGGTTGCTTGTTCAGAGTCACTTCACCTTTTCTATAGCTCCTTCCTGAGCTATGATAAGCTTCCTTATCACAGGTTTTAAACTTCAATTTAAAAATCCCATGCTGTTCCAAGAGGAGGAAATTATTTAGATCAGTGGTTGTCAACCCTTGGGACACACCTAGCCCATCAGGTTTTCAGGTTAACTACTATTACTACTGATCATTTGTATAGTGCTACACGGCGTATGCAGCGCCTTACGGAGATATGTAAGAGACAGTCCCTGCTTATCAGAGCTTATAATCTAGTCAAGATGGACAACACAACAGCTGGGGACTAGGATATGTTTAGGGCAGTGTTTTTCATAGTTGTATCCCATATGACCCCATTTAACAACTCAAAATTCCATATGACCCCCAGATGATGATGAAATCAAAATAGCAGCTCTTCGGCCTCCTTCCCCTCCCTCCACTCATCTAAAGCAGAAAACAGCGGTTAGGATCCCTTGTCAGTGTTCTGTTTGCGCTTACAGACCCCAGTACTCAGCATGAGTTTCCAGTCTTCCACCCGGAGGAGGCAAGGGTCTATGAATGTTCACAGGCCACATGCAGACTGGTGAATGGCACTACTTAGCATGGGTCACAGTGAAATTCTAGAGAGAAGGGGGAAATGGCCATTTCCTGATCGTCCCTCCAGTCTAGTCCCGGAATCTCTGGGGTTGTCAACCTCATCCAGCAGCTTTGGAGACTGAGAAACTTAATCGCTGTGATGTCACCAGTATATAAGGGCTGGCACCGCCTCCTCACACCAGTTTATCAGTCTCCAAAGCAGCTAGTGAGGTGGTGAGCCCGCGGATTTCTGGGCTCACTAGAGGAACGATTAAGTAGAGGTAGATAGGCATTGCAGGAAGACAGTGTCTTTGAACAGCAGAGAAGGGAAATCGCTTTTAAAAAGCGTTTGTTTCTTTGGGTACTGTTAGCTGGGTATACTGTTTTCATCTTGCCCTGAGATCCTCTGCTCCCTCCCCCTCGCTGTAGGGTTTCCGGGGGACAGCCAGGAACCAGAGTTGGGGTTTCAGTGGCTTCGGGGTGAGGATCTGCTGCTGGCTACCATCCCGGTAGTGAAGGGACAGGAGCCGGTTTCTCAGAGCGCCTTGAGTGCAGAAGGAATTGCCTGCCGGCGTTGTTAGCTCTGAGACTAAAACCGCGGCGGTGTTTCTCCTGTACGGGTCTTCCCAGGTGACGGGCTGTTTCAGTCTACTGTGCAGGTAAGGACCGGGAGACCAGCTAAAGAAGGGGGGCACTTGTTTAGTGATCCGTTGCCGGGTCGGCGGCTGCGAGAGCAGTTTTTTGGCGGGAAACGGCTTGTGAGTGGAAGCAGGCCCCGCTGCGTGTGCTGAGGGCGGGAAGATCGCCGGCTGCAAGTGGGGGGCTTGGCGCTTCCTAGCTCAGTGTAGGAGCTTCGGTTTTCGTTGGTTTCTTCAGAGTTCAGGTGGGGAACCTGCGCTGAAGCCGTTGATGTAAAAAAAAAATAATAATAACGAAGATTTTATAATTTGCTTTGGGGGGGGTTTTGCTGGGTGTTGGACCGGGGCAGCATGCCTTCCAAGCAATTGTGCTTATTGTGTGGGGCTAAAAGGAGTTCTGTGTCCCAGGAAGGTGTATGTAGGGGGTGCGCTCCTGAAGTGGAGGCCAGAGAGGTAGTGGCCACTTCAGCGCCTATAGGTCAGGGATTGGAGAACCCGATGGAGCCAAGCCTCCCATCCCTGTCGGCTACTGAGCCTGCGGTTAGTGTGCCTTCACCGTTGGCACCTCCAGTCTGTCAGCAGCCCGATGTGGGCAATCTGGCGGCGCTTTTTGCGTCAGATTTCATGGCGCTGCTTCAACGGACGCTGGCGGGCGTGCAGGGGGCGACTGCAGCTAGTACCTCCGGGCCTGCCCTGGGGCGGAAGCGGCCGCCTTCGCCGCTGTCAGCAACAGCATCTGGCATCAGAAGGCCAGGTCAGGTACCGATCTTCTGGCTCCGTCTCTGGTCTCGGATGACGTCCGGTCGGAGGAGGCGGACATAGACGAGGATCTGGAGGAAGGTGAGATTTGAGAACAGGAAGATCAGGCATGAGTTGTTCAGGTTTTTCGTAGGGAGGAGCTCCCGGCGCTCATTGCAGAGTCTCTCAAGGCGCTTAATATGCCAGAAGCTGGCCCGGTAGAGGACGCTACCCTTGAGGATCCGCTGCTACAGGCGTTTCGGAAAACTCAGAGGGCGTTCCCGGTGCATAGGGTGTTTAAGGAGATGATTCAGGAGGAATGGGATATGCCGGAGGCCACTCTTAAAGGTTCTAGGGTTATGGCACGGCTGTACCCTATTTTAGATCAGGACCGAGAGTTGTTTAAGGCTCCCAGGGTGGATGCGGCTATCTCAGCGGTGACGAAGAAGACTACGATCCCGGTAGAAGGGGCAGCGGCTCTTAAGGATGCACAAGACCGCAAATTGGAAACGTTGCTAAAACAGATTTTCGAGGCTAATGCTTTATCACTGCAGGCATCCATTTGTGGGGCCTGGGTAGCGAGAGCCTGTCTGCGCTGGGCGCAGCGGGTCCAGTGCGACAATTCGAGTGAGGCGTCCGAGGAGGCATCTCGGTTGGAGTCCGGGGCGGCCTATCTCGCAGATATTCATTATGACCTGATCCGGGGTTTAGCAAAGAGTATGGCTTCGGTGGTCGCAGGAAGGAGGTGTCTTTGGCTGTGAAATTGGGCAGCGGATGGTTCTTCCAAGGCGCGGTTGAGTAAGCTTCCTTTCCGAGGAAAGCTGCTCTTTGGTGAAGATTTGGAAAAATTGGTTAAGGATTTGGGAGAGTCGAAGGGCGGTAGGTTGCCAGAGGACAAGCAGAAACAGAGCCGCTCGACCCCCGGGCTTCGGGGACAGCAGCGGGACTTTCGTCGCTTCAGTTTCCCGAGGGGGAGTCAATTCCAGCGGGGTTGCTTCCCTAATAGATCCCAGGGGAGGGTTTCGTGGAGCAAACAGAGGTTTTGCGGCTGCGTCCTCGGCCTCCTCCTTCAAAAAGTCACAATGAAGTCAGGGGGGTCCAGGGGGAGCTAGTTCCCGTAGGGGGTTGGCTACGGGAGTTTTACCCTGCCTGGGCCCAACTCACATCTGATCGCTGGGTGTTGGAGGTGGTGCGCGACGGATATGCGCTAGAGCTGCAAAGTTCGGTGTCCGATTCTTTCGTTCAGTCACCGTGTCGGGCTCGAACAAAGCGTCAGGCAGTACAGGAGACGGTGCAAAGGCTGCTACAGCTCAAAGCAATTGTCCCCATTCCTGCAGACCAAGTTGGTTGCGGTTGATACTCCATCTATTTCGTCGTACCAAAGAAGGAAGGGACTTGGTGTCCCATTCTGGATTTAAAGAACGTGAATCGCTGTCTGCGCGTGTCTCATTTTCGGATGGAGACTCTCAGGTCCGTCGTGGTGGCGGTGCGGAAAGGAGAGTTTCTGACGTCCCTGGACCTATCGGAGGCGTATTTGCACATTCCCATACGCCGGGAGCATCAGAAATTCCTCCGGTTTGCGGTGCCGATGGGTCATTTTCAGTTCCAGGCGCTTCCCTTTGGCCTGGCGACTGCGCCGCGAACTTTCACCAAGGTAATGGTGGTGGTGGCAGCGGCCTTGCGGAAGGAAGGTGTCTTGGTGCACCCGTATCTGGACGATTGGTTAATCAGAGCAAAGTCCAGGGAGGAAAGTGTGGCGGCGACTGCCAAGGTGGTAGATCTGTTGCAGAGTCTCGGTTGGGTGGTCAACACAGCAAAGAGCAAGGTGATTCTGTCTCAGAACCTGGAATATCTCGGGGCCCGTTTCGATACGAGCGAGGGTCGAGTTTTCCTGCCGCACCAGCGGGTGTTGGGTCTTCAGCGCTTGGTGCGTCGTTTTCTCAAACAGAGCTGTCCCACGGCATGGGAGTATCTGCAGGTCTTGGGGACTATGGCGGAGACCCTAGAGGTAGTGCCCTGGGCGCGAGCCCACATGCGTCCGCTACAGCGGGCCCTGTTGAGAAGGTGGTCGCATCAAAGGGATTCTCTGTCCCAGAGGTTGCCGTGTCCCCCAGACATTCGGTTGGCGCTGCGTTGGTGGTTGAGGCCCAGAAGTCTGGAAACAGGGATGTCGTTGGAGGCGCCCGCTTGGGTCTCTCTAACAACAGATGCCAGTCTGTACGGCTGGGGAGCTCACTGTCAGGGACGCCTGGTGCAAGGCCAGTGGACTGACCTGGAAAAGTCCTGGTCAATAAACAGGCTGGAGTTGCGGGCGGTGGCGCTCGCTCTCCAGGAGTTGTGCCCCTTTGTTCAGCGGAAGGCCATTCAGGTGTTTTCAGACAACGCAACGGCGGTGGCATACATCAATCGTCAAGGGGGCACCAGCAGCGTGGCACTGAAAGCCAAAGCAGAAAGCTTGTTGGAGTGGGCCGAGACGAACCTGGAGGCCTTGTTGGCAGCGCATGTTGCGGGCATAGACAATATAGAGGCCGATTTTCTGAGTCGAGTACGAGTAGACCCCGGGGAGTGGACTCTCCACCCAGAAGTGTTTGCGATGTTGGTACAACGCTGGGGGACGCCGGTGATGGATCTCATGGCGACCTTTCAGTCAGCGCAGGTCGATCGGTTCTTCAGCAGGCGGAGAGAAAGGATGGTGGAAGGGCTCGACGCTCTCATTCAGAGATGGCCAGAGGACCAGCTGCTGTATGTTTTCCCGCCGTGGGTGTTGATCGGGCGGGTGGTACAGCGCATTGCACAGCACAAAGGACGAGTGGTTCTCATTGCTCCAGATTGGCCGCGAAGGCCGTGGTACGCGGACTTAGACTCTTAGTGGGCCGGCCCTGGAGGCTTCCTGCTCTCAAGGATCTGCTCACCCAGGGACCTCTCTGCATGCCCCAGGTGGATCGATTCTCGCTTACAGCCTGGCTATTGAGCGGGCAAGGTTGAGAGCGAGAGGTTATTCGGCAGCGGTGATTTCTACCATGCTAAAGGGGCGACGGCGGTCTACTTCCTTGGCCTATGTCAGAGTGTGGCGCATTTTTGAGGCTTGGTGTGCGGAGCGGGACTGTGTTCCCTTAAAGGCGTCGGTTCCACAGATTCTGTCCTTTCTGCAGGATGGGTTTCAGAAGGGCCTAGCGGCGGCTTCGCTCAAAGTGCAGTTGGCGGCTTTAGCCTGCTATAGGGGTAAGGTGCAGGGGAGCTCGCTGCATAGTCATGCGGATGTTAAGCGTTTTTTGAAGGCGGTAACTCTTCTCCGGCCACCGCGCAAGCGCATAGTTCCGGCGTGGGATCTTCCATTGGTCTTGGGGGCGTTAGGGAAAGCGCCTTTTGAGCCCTTACGGGAGGCTTCGCTGAAAGACCTTACGCTGAAAGTGGTGTTTTTGGTGGCCATCGCCTCGGCTAGACGAGTTTCGGAGTTGCAAGCGCTGTCGTGCAGGAAGCCCTTTCTGTCTTTTTCCGATTCTAAGGTGGTATTGCGACCTGTTCCGTCGTTCTTGCCTAAGGTGGTCTCGGTGTTTCATTTGAACCAGGTGGTGTCGTTGCCTGTTTTTCGCGTCAAAGGTAAGAGTCAGATGGCAGAGCGGCTTCGTACTTTGGATATTCGCCGGGCGTTGAAGACGTATGTGGACAGAACGGCGTCTTTTCGTAAGTCGGACAGGCTGTTCGTGTTGTTTGCGGGCCCCCGGAAAGGGGAGGCGGCCTCGAAAGGCTCCATTGCTCGTTGGATAAAGGAGGCTATCGCATCGGCTTACATTTTGCGTGGTCGGCTCGTCCCGGAAGGATTGCGGGCTCATTCCACGAGGGCGCAAGCGGCGTCTTGGGCGGAGTGTAGTTTGGTACTGGTGGTAGACATTTGTAAAGCGGCTACTTGGTCGACACTCCATACCTTTGTGTGAAGCATTACCGTCTGGATGTGCAGGCGGACAAGGATTCCTGTTTTGGAGCGGCGGTGCTTCAGGCCGGTCTAGCAGGACCCTCCCGTTAGTGGTATTTATTACTGCTCTGGTACTTCCCCAGAGATTCCGGGACTAGACTGGAGGGACGATCAGGAAGATTAAATTAGACTTACCTGCTAATTGTAGTTCCTGGAGTATCTCCAGTCTAGTCCCGTGTCCCGCCCTATCTCGTTGGTGTGCTGTGGCCTGAAGCAGGAGCTGTATTACTGGTAAGCAACACTTTTGGTGCTCTTGGGGGTCATAGTGCATACTAAGGCTGATGGGAACAAGGTAAGGGCGTGGTCTTAAGGGGTCATTGTGTTTTAAACTGCTGGATAGAGGATCTCACGGCATGCCATGCGTACAGATCTTGTAGATAGTTGGGTTGGCAGGTTTTTTCACTTTAGTTAGGCAGTTTTTTGATGCTGCTTTTCATTACTTGTTGCTCCGGTGAGTCTGCTTTGCCAATAGGTAAACTGGTGTGAGGAGGCGGTGCCAGCCCTTATATACTGGTGACATCACAGCGATGAAGTTTCTCAGTCTCCAAAGCTGCTGGATGAGGTTGACAACCCCAGAGATTCCGGGACTAGACTGGAGATACTCCAGGAACTACAATTAGCAGGTAAGTCTAATTTAATCATTTCTGTGACCCCAAGTTTGGTAACCACTGGTGTAGGGGAATGGTAAGGAAACACATGGTTGGAGAGCAAGAGACTTCGCGGATCAGGATCCAAAAGCAGCCTCAAAGAGGTGAGTTTTCAACCTGGATTTGAAAAGGGCCAGAAATAGAGCCTGGTGTACCAACTCACGTAGTTTTTTCCAGGCATAAGTTGCAGCAAGGTGGAAAGATCGAAGTCTGTAGTTGGCAGTAGAAGAGAAGGTTACAGTTAGAAGCGATCTCAGAAAAGCGGAGTTCCCGAGGAGGGGTATAGAGAGAGAGAAGAGAGGAAAGGTACTGAGAGCTGCAGTGAATATGCATGATAGAGGTTAACATGCACCGCCTCCATTGTATGCAGATTTCTATCATGCATATTCATTGTGATTATCCTGAAAACCTGACTGGCTAGGTGTATCCTGAGGACCCCTGGTTGAGAACCTCAGGTTTAGATCAACTGGGTCAATATTGGCATCTCTAAAAGTGTGTGTCATTTTGGCTACATTTTTAAAGTTGGATAGACCTGAGTTAATCTTAAGTAAGCAATTTCATTTGTCAATAGAATTTTGCATTATTTGCTCACATCTGTGAATTTCTTCATTTTAAAATTGCAACCCTGAAGTTGCTTGAGGTGAAACGCAGGCCAATAGTAGTTTATTTTTCTCTCAGCGCTGACACTTCTTCATAAGAGCTTTGGTTTTCAGCTCTTAAGATAACTGAAAGTTGCTGTTAAAAATGTGTGAATATAAAATTGGCGCCTATTCCTCATGAAATAGTGTTTGAGAAGTGTCCAAAAACGTTTTTGTGCCTTTGAAGACATGAGCTTGTAGTGATTGAGATATAAGAATAATGATCACATGAGAGTACAGCGTGTTTTAAGTATAGGCATATGAAATAGTGAAGCAGTAATTGGCATTACAAGGAATTTTTTAGATCAGTGATTGTGAAGATGTAAGGCGAAAAAGAAGTGAATATTACCCGATTTATGGTAGAAAAAGTATATTGCCAAACATTCAGGTCTTTCCCCTTTACAAGATACCTCCCATAATGAGTTGGGTTGAGAAGCAGGAAATATCAAAACACAATATTATAGTATACAAAGATTACATTTTTAAACTAAATAAAATAAAAATTACATAAAATGTAATAATTTGAAAATAAAGATAACAATCTAATAGTATGCAACAATATTGGTGGGATTTAATTTTTGATGTGACACATGGTGTATTTAACTCACCATTATATTCTTTGTAGAGATTAGTGGTTTATCAATCCTGGGGTCAGAGGTCAGGACAACATCTACTTCAGCTGGGCAAGAGGCCCAGGGTGATGGGAAAGGCCCAAGATTCATCACTGTTTTCAACAACCCCTGGCTCATTCACTGCTGAGAAAAAAAGACTGACAAAGAGGAATGGGATCTCAGTGATGTCTAGGAAGAGGAGGAGGAAGACTCCTCAGCTGTTATTCAGTAAAGAAGAGGTCTGTGACCATATTGATCAGGTGGTGGATGTACTGAAGTTGTCAGAGTATAAGCAGGAGATACCTGTGGTGGGAGATCTCATTCTGACTGGCATATCTGGACTAATAAAATCATTTCCATTTTACCAAGCAATTAGTGATACGATGTAGGAAGTCTGGAAGGTGCTAGATGCAAGATTTCAAGAAGTGAAGGCTCTAGTTAAGCTTTATTCTCTACCTAGGGCAGAGCAGGAAAGGTTGTTTTCCATCCCCAGAGTAGGTGCCTTGGTTTCAGCAGTCACCAAGCACATAACTGCCCCCGTAGAGGATGGGGAGGGGGGGCATCAGTCAGGTACTTCCATGATAGAGGACTGGAAACTCGTTTTAAAGAGAACTTTAAGGAGGCAGGGCTTGCTATCACCACGGCATTGAATATCCAGGGTTAGGGGTTGGCATGCATGGCTATGTACCGTAACAGGCGGCGCATAGCCTGCCCAACTGAATATCGGGCCCATGATGTCCAATTCTGCATTTGTACAGGTCTGTTGTGGGAGGGGTGGTGTTGGAATGATTATGATTGTTGAATTTAATTATCAAAATCTTGGGGGAGGGTAAGGTTGAAGGTTCACCTATACCCTTGCAGTGGTCCTGTCCTAGCACAGATTTGGGGACTCTTGGATGTATCCATTCCATCAACCTGGGATTATATGCAAGCGTTGGGATCTATGGCAGCAATTCTGCAAGTGGTCCATTGGACAAGGATGTATACGCACCCATTGTAAGCGAACATCCTTACCTATTGGTCTCTGAGGGATGGGACCTATGAGATCAAGATCCCTCTATTAGAAGCTACCTGAAAGAGCCTGCAGTGATGGCTCAACAGAGCCAATCTAGAGAGAGGAACAGTGTGATCACTGATGTAGCATCTCAGGGATGGGAGGATAAACGTTTTAGGGCAGACAGCCCAGAGCAGGTGGTTGACCAGAGAAGCAAAGAGCCATTAAATAGGCTGGAGATCGGGGCTGTCAGGTTGGCCTTCCTAAGGTTCCAAAGCCTCCTCAAAGGCAAAGTAGTGCATGTCCACTTGGACAATGAGATAACTATAGCATACATCAACAAAGGAAGTGTAATCAAGAGTTACCAACTTGCAAAGTTGGCGAACTTCATCATCATGTGGTCAGAGAAATATCTAAAGGTGCTGTCAGCATGCCATATTTTGAGCACCACCAACTTCCTAAGCCATCCAAGGCTGGAGAGCGTAAACTTATTCAACAGGCCTTAAACATAACCATAACCACTTGGGAGGAACCTTCTGTGAATCTGATAATAACAACTCAGAATGTTAGGCACCCATCTTCTTTAACAGATGATGGAAGATGAAAGGATCCAGGGGAATAGATGCCCAGACAATCCCAAGGCCTCATGACAAGTTTGTATACTTTACCCCCCTTGGCCATCAATAGGCAGGGTAATACAGTTTTTCGCCACACACACAGGACACGTATTCCTGGTTCCTCCAGTCCAATCCCAGTACCTGTGGTTATTCATGCCCCACCAGCAGGTTGGAGACTGAGAATGTCATGATCTTCATGACATCAGCATAGATAGAGAGCTGGCACCTCCCACCAGCCTTCAGTATCTCAGTCTCCAAGCAGATGGAGAGGCATGAATTCCACCTTCAGGACTCACTGAAGGAACGATTATGTTTAAATTAGGTTGAAAGTGAGACAGTAAAGATTTGGGGTGACAGTTCTGATTGGGGAAGAGCAATTCTGTAGTCTCTACCTGGTTTTGGCAGGTTCAAATTCGTTTTTTTAAGGAGGGTGAAGAGAGCAGTATTTTTGCCTTCACCTCAGCTCTGTTGCGTAAAGTTGTTCAGCAAAAAAAAAAATAAATCTAACGGCAGCAAAGCTCACTGAGCAGGCGGCAGCCCGGGAAGGACAGGGGGCCTTGTCTGCTGTGGAGGAAGTACTGCGCGATGGCTCTTGAGATCAGATTAGAGGGGAGCCATCGCGGTGCCGGACGCCGAAGCTCGAGGGCTGGCTGAGCATTGGGGCACATTCTGCACTTCTGGGCAATGTTTTTCTGCTAATGGGGGAGGCAGTTAATGCCCAGGGTCCAAGCGGAGCAGATCAGTAAAGGCTGTGAAAGGACTGCATGGGTATAGCGGCCATTTTGATCGCAGGAGAGTGGGAACTGCAGACATTTTACTGATGTGGGAAATGCCGTTTGTTGCCAGACGCAAGCAATTTTCTACACTCGCGATAAGGGGGAGTGCTCAGCGGATGACAGGGGGACGCTGCCATTACGGTTTGTTGTTTTTTGCAGGAATCGAGCTAACATGAGGCCCATGCAGTGGGCATTGTTGTGCCAGTGGTCAGCGCAATTCCATCCACTTTCACACCATTTACTGTGCACAAGAGAGATGTGGCAATCTTTCCAGTGGTGGCTTAGACCCGAGGTGCAGCTGAAGGGAATGCCTCTAGAAATGCCTCCCTGGGTTCCGCTAATGACGGATGCCAGCCTGGAGGGATGGGGAGCGCATTGCAAAGTGCAGTTTGTACAGGGACTTTGGTCACAGCAAGAGAAGGCATGTCCATCAACCGCCTAGAATTGACAGCAGTGTTCTTGGCCCTGCAAGGTTTTCGGGACCTTTTGAGGGAGAAAGCAGCGAGAGTGTTCTCAGACAATGCCATGGCATTCGCTTATGTCAACAGGCAGAGTGGCACGAACAGTGCCCAGCTGGAACAAGAGGCAGGTCCATTGCTGGAATGGGCAGAGAGCAACCTGATGGCCCTATCAGTGGCACATGTGTCTGGGAAAGAGAATATAGCGGCGGACTATCTCAGCAGGGTGTGGATCGATCCGGCGGAGTGGTCACTCAATAAGAATGTTTTTGCGCAGCTGGCAAGACAGTGGGGTCAGCTGATCATGTCTTTAATGGCAACCTTCAAGTCCATGAAAGCCGAGAGGTTCTACAGCAGAAGGAGAGAGCATATGTCGGAGGGACTTGACGCGCTAGTGCAACCATGGCCCATGCAGGACCTTCTGTATATCTTTCCTTCCTGGTTGCTAATCGGTTGCATAGTGCACCGGATAAAGGCACATCGGGGCCTGGTTCTGTTGATCACCCAAGATTGACCAAGATGGCCGTGGTATGTGAATCTGGTGCGGCTGACGGCCGATCAGCCATGGCAATTGCCATTACAGACAGATTTCCTCGTTCAAGGGCCCATACTAATGCCTCAGGTGGATCCGTTCTCACAGCTTGGCTCTTGAGAGGTCGTGGTTTAGACAAAGAGGCTATTCACCCACGGTCATAGCAATTTTGCTGAAGGCCTGCAGGCGGTCTACTTTGCTAGCGTATATCCGTGTGTGGAGAGTGTTTGAGCATTGATCAACACAGTTGTCCCGCTATGACAGCTGCAGTGCCAGACATTCTGGCTTTCCTGCAGGCTGGATTGGATAAGAGGTAGGTGGGCAGTTCCTTACGCGTGTAGGTAGCAGCTCTTTCCTGTTATCATGGCTGAGTTAGAGGTGTAAGCCTGGCCACTCATCTGGACGTTGTCTGTTTCTTGCGGGGAGTGAAATGGGTACAACCATCGGTATGGTTGTTCATTCCACCTTGGGACCTGAACTTAGTGTTTTTGATATTAATGGAACCTAATGGATATTTTGAACCTTTAGAGGCCTGCATCCTGAAGGATTTGACATTGAAGACTGTGTTTTTAGTGGCCATTTGCTCGGCTCGAAGGATTTTGGAGCTCCAGGCACTATCATGCAGGGACTTGGGGATATCCAGGAGAAAGTGGTCTTGCATCCCATACCTTCATTTCTCCCTAAGGTTCTATTGGTATTTCACATAAATCAGTCAGTGTCCCTGCCATTTTTTCAGAGGTGGCAGGAATGATGTCAGATCCCCTTCTGCGATGATTGGATGTTCGTCACGTTCTACGGAAATACTTGAAGAGTACCAAGTCTTTCTAGAAGTCGCAGCACTCTTTGTCTTGTTTGGGGGGTCACATAAGGAGGAGGTGGCTTCTAAAGCCTCCATATCAAGGTGGATAAGGGAGGCCATCTCCTCAGCCTACCTATTGAGACGTAGACCAGTGCCTCAGGCTTGAGGGCGCATTTGACCCATGTCCAGGCCGCTTCCTGGGCAGAGTTCAGTTTGGTGCTGCCAGTGGAGATCTGTAAGGCGGCAACTTGGTCCTCCTTGAAGTCCTTTGTGAAGCATTATAGACTGAATGTACAGGCATCACATGATGCAAGGTCTTCAAGCCGGCTTAGTTGGTCCGTCCCGAAAATAGTACTGCTATGGTACTTCCCATAGGTACCGGGACTGGACAGGAAGAATGATATGGAAGAGAAAATTAAGACTTACGTGCTAATTGATGATCCTTGAGTTTCTACAGTCTAGTCCCGAATCCCTCCCTGATTGACAATACTGGCCGTTGGCATGTTCCTCGGCTTGAAGAAGTGCATAATTTATTTATTTATTTTATTAACAGGTTTTATATACCGCTTTATCATTTCAATCAAAGCGGTTTACATTGAAACTAAACTTGGTAATGTACATTAAACAGGGACATTGATAACTTGGATTTTTCTGAGGCAATGGAGGGTTAAGTGACTTGCCCAAGGCCACAAGGAGTGCTAGTGGGAATTGAACCCTGGTCTCTGGGTTCCCAAGCAAGTGTTCTTAACCATTAGGCTACTCCTCCACTCCATGTCCACAAATAGGCCGGGAAGTAGGAGGAAGCATGTGTTCAATGCCAAAAAAAGGAAAAAGAAAAAACAGCAACAGAGACGATTACAGAGATACAGGTGAGGGATCATTTTTTGTCCCTAGGGACTCAGGGGCTGACGGTTGGAGGTGGGAGTGACTGGCCTCCAGATCTACAGAGGCTCTTTTTTCATCTGTAGCGGGTGTTTGTTTCTCCTTCTCTGACGGGGAGGGGTATTAGTTATTGCAAAAGTTGATGATGTTGTTTCCGTGAGTCTGTTTTGTCAATAGGATACTGAAAGCTGGTGGGAGGTGCCAGTTCTCTATCTATGCTGATGTCATGAAGATCATGATATGCTCAGTCTCCAAGCCGCTGGTGGGGCGCGAATACCCACAGGTACCGGGACTGGACTGTAAGAATTCAAAGAACATCAATTAGCAGATAAGTCTAATTTTCTCTTTTCACTACACACACAATCCTGGTAGCCCTGGATTGATTCAGGCACCACTGGTATAGGGACTTGAACAGACTAGCAGTAGCAGAGTCACTTCTGGCTCCTACAGGTCAGGGGTTATTATGACAGGGGCCAGTAGAGATGACCCATCTCCGTACTTGCTTACAGCCCCACTTTTGAAATGGCAAGACTAAGGAAGTTGGGGTTCTCATTCGTGATGATCGAAAGTAAGCTGAATACTAGAATAAGATCTACCTCCATGGCAAGCATCTGGAGGATTTTAACTCTTGGTGCAGGGAGAAACAATTTTTCTCATGGAAGGCTCAGGTCCCAGTCATTTTAGACATTTATAGGCTGGGCTTGAGAGAGGTCTAGCATTTAGCTCCATTAGAGTACAGTGCACAGCCATAGTACAGTAGCGGATCTGTAGCAGGAGTTTCCCTGCTAACACACAGAGATGTGGTATGTTTCCTGCAGGAGACTAAGCATAATAAGCCATCTCTGAGGAGAGTGACACCTTTGTGGGACTTGGTTCTCAGCGCTCTAGGAGAGCTTATTTTTTGAGCTTTTTAAAGCAGCATTCCTGGGAGATGTCTTGAGAAAGGCCATCTTTCTGTTAGCAATTACATCTGCTAGGAGGGTTTCTCAACTCCAGGCACTTGCCTGTAAAGAGTCAAATCTAATAATGGCTAAGGTATAGGGTGACATTGCATACAGTGCATTCCATCTTACCACAAATAATTTCACCCTTTCATCTCAACCAATCGAGTTGCCCTCTCCCATGAGACAAAGACAAACAAACTAGCAGGTTGGATGTTAGGAAAACATTCTGCAGATATCTGAAGATGACTGAAGCTTTTCAGAAGACCAACAGGCTTTTTGTTCTTTTCAGTGATCCTTAAAGAGATAAGAAACTTTAACCAGATGTTTTAAGAGATCTCTTCACAGTGGCATATGGCTCACATGGATGTGAAGCTTTGAAAGATTTGAAAGTGCATTCATCTAGGGCCCAGGCATCCTCCTGGGTTGAGTATAAGTCATTTCTTCCAGAGGATATCTGTAGAGCAGCAACACTGACATCTTTTTATTCCTTTTTGCAATAGTATAGACTGGACCCAATGGCCAGAAAGCAAGCTACTTGTGGAGTGACAGTCCTGATGGCTGTGGTGGATTCTTCCTGTCTCAGACTAAGAAAGTTCCTTGTCTCCTGCAACACCAGTTCAGACCAATAGGAATATACTGTCACACAGTGGCATAACAATTATTATTATTAGATAGGAGAGTCCATTTTAAGAACCAAGGAATCTTGGTCTAGTGGTTTTAAACTCCAATCCTTTAAAGCAAACAATTAAAGCAGAGTGGTAGGGATGAAAAAAGGCTTTTATTCCCTTTACACATGGGGTCATAAATTGGTCACAACTGAAAATAATGTCCTTAACTTCAGGCACAAAAGAAAACACAAGGTTTAAGGAAAACTGTTAACTTCACAGTAGTAGCAGGGCACAAACATAGCTTGCAGTTTAAAGCACATTTTTACAATTCTTCTGCTCAGCACATAATAGACATTCTGCAGATACCACAAGCCATTCATACGTCCTCCAAAGACTCTGTGCTATGGGAAATGCAGAGAGAGCAATCCATCTCCTCTGGGTCTGGCAACTGTTCCACCAGTTCCACTTGCATCGGCTCAGGAATTGGTATGTCTAATTCTGTGTTAACAGTCTCTGGATTATTGTATTCTGGAGCTTTGTATATTTCCCTTAATACTTTCCAGTGCCTCGGGCCTAGCCTGGAGCGCTGGCCACGTGTCCCCTTAGTATTAACTGGGCTTTCTCTTCTTAGAGATTCCACACTTCCTTCACAAGAACTTTTACAGGGCAAAGGTTTCTTTGTAGGAATATAATTCTCATACCTCTTATTGCAGCAGCACGCTGAGGAAAGGTTCTCTCCTTGGACTTGCTTCCTCCCTTCAGAAGCTTCGTGCCAAGCTTTTCTCTGAGAGTTTGGTTCCTCTCTCACCCGTGGGAACAGCTCTTCTGGAAAATGCCTGCTCTTGCAACAGCCCAAATCCTGGCTTCCTTGCTCAGCCTAGCTTTTCCTTCCCAGCTGATTCCTCCTTGCTTCTTGCTTGCAATCCGTATAAGTCTTTCTCCTCTGCCAGCAAACTGCTTTCTCTTTCTCCTTCTCCTTCTGCCCCAGTCCTCGCTCTTTCTGTGTCTGTGTCTCTTTCCCTTTCTCTTTCTGTTTAACTTTGGGCAGTGCTTCCTTATAAAGGACTCCTCTCTTTGAGGTTTGTGAAATGTTTGTCATGTGCTTCTGACCAGCTAGGCGTGGCCCTTCAGTCTTCCTGACTGCACTCCTGCTCCCTCTAGCTGGTCCCAGTGAATATTGCACTCTGTGCACATCTTTTCCCTGCTGACAAACAGGTTCACTTCTCTCATCAGGGCTCTCATCAGTCCCCGCTGCATCACAATACTCTCCCTCCAGCAGGGTGCAGCAGGTAACTTATCAATATTCTATAGAATGCTTTCTCCACAGTCATGCCCTTGGATCTCTCATTGGATAACAGGCAATCCTGTATCCACACAGTCACTCTTTTTATTATCAAGTAGCATACGCTGTGGCATCTCCCTCCCTCTCTCTCTCTCTCTCCCTCTCTCTCTCTCTCTCCCTCCCCATCCTAGTACCTCTGGATTCCTTGGGCAGGACTCAAAGAACAAAAGTTCAGGTAAGATATAACTGTACTTCCTGATCATCCCTCCAGTCTAGTCCCGGAATCTCTGGGTTGTCATCCTCTTCTAGCAGCTTGGAGACTGAGAACTGTCATTCTTATGACCTCACTGGTATATAAGCCCCGGAACCGCCTCCTTTCACCAGTTCTCTCAGTTTCCAAGCAGCTGGAGGTTGGGTGAGCCCTGGGATTCGGGCTCACTGGAGGACTATTAAGGAGAGTCTAGGTTAGAGTATTGGGGCTAGCTTATGGATAGGAGAGAAAGGAAAGGCACTGCAGTTAACTGGATCAGGTGTTAAGGATCCTGGTGCCAGACTGCCTTGGAACTGTTTTTCCCTTTACTGTGCCTTCGAGGTCTCTGCCTTCTCCCCCCCCCCCCCCCCCCGTTCCTTCCCCCCCCCCCCCGCCTATTCACCTTTCGTTCGTGTTTGTACTCCGGGCAGGAGCTTTGGGGGCAATTTTAGAGGCAGAGCACAGTCACCGGTGTCCATTCCCGTCAGCGGGGGACAGGTCCCGGCTCTCAGCACGGCTCAGCGCGTGCAGAAGCATTGCCTGCAAATGCGGCTGAAGCCGGTGCTTCCAATGCCCGATCGGACGAACAGTTTCCTGCTGCGGCCCTTGTCGGCCGAAGTCTACAGCTCCCGGGACACGGTAGAGCACTGGAAGGCAGCGGAGCACTCAGTTCTAGTGCCGAAAACAGCATAAGGTAGGATATCTTTTCCTGGTTAGCAGAGCACAGGAGAGTGCAATCCGCGGCTGAGCGGGCCGAACCACGTGGCTCTCGCACGGGAAGCGCGGTGTGCTGGTCAAGTTTTTCTAAGCACTGTCATTTGCTCCTGGGGCCTCGTTTTTGAGAACTTTCTTCTTACTTGCAGAGGGGGAACGTTTTTTGAAGAGTGAACAGTTTAAAAAAAATAAATTTAAGAAGAATTTTTTCATTCCTGTCCTACTCGGGGACTAGGCCCTGCTGCAGGGTCTGGTATATTTCTTAGGAGGCTCAGTTAAGTAGGATGCCTTCTAGGCCGCTGTGTTTATTGTGCGTCGCTAGAAGGGGGTCCGTGTCCCCAGAGGGGATTTGTAGAGGTTGCCGTCGGGAGTCGGCGGCTATGGAGCAGGAGGCAGCGGGGGCGGGGGTTCAGGAGAGTCCTATGGAGCCCCTATTAGGCACAGGAGCCGAGCGGGAACCAGTGCCTAGCACGTCTGCCACTCCTGACCCTGGGACGGCGCAACTGCTGTTACCGGCAGGTTTAGCGACGATTTTCACGCCAGATTTTGTAGCCCTGCTTCAACAGGCCTTGAGTGGCCCCCTCAGTAAGTCTGCACGATCGAAGCAGGTGTTGGGGAGAAGAGACCGGGTACCCCTTTGTCAGTTGCTGTGTCCGGCATAGCTGCGAAGAGATCCAGAGGTGAAGGGGACCGGGTAGACGGGTCGGTCGTGTCAGAGGGGCTCAGGTCAGAGGATCGGGATCCGGAAGCGGGCCTAGATGAGGATCTCGAGGAAGGCGAGATTGCGGAACAAGAGGACCAGGCGAGAGTGGTCCGTGTGTTTCGTAAAGAGGAATTGTCGGCTCTCATTGCAGAGTCTCTTAAGACACTTAATATGCCGCCTGAGGGGCCTCCTGAGGACGCGGCTTTAGAAGACCCATTGTTGCAAGCGTTTCGGAAGACTCAGAGAGCGTTTCCTGTTCATAGAGTGTTCAAAGAGATGATACAGGAAGAGTGGGACATGCCAGAGGCCGCGCTTAAGGGTAGTAGAGTTATGGCGCATCTTTACCCTCTGGTAGATCAGGAGAAGGAGTTGTTTAAGTCGCCTAGAGTAGATGCAGCGGTGTCGGTGGTTACTAAAAAGACCACCATTCCCGTGGAAGGTGGTGCGGCGCTCAAAGATGCACAGGATCGCAAATTGGAGACCTTGTTGAAAGAGGTCTTTGAAGTTAATGCTCTCTCTTTACAGGCGTCGATTTGCGGAGCCTGGGTGCCGAGGGCTTGCCTACGCTGGGCGCAGCGGATTCAAGGGGGTCTCTCAGAAGGTGCTGATACGGAGGCCTCCAAGCTGGAATCCGGGGCAGCTTATCTGGCCGACATTCATTATGACTTTATTAGGGGATTAGCAAAGAGTATGGCTTTGGTGATAGCGGGATGGCGGTGTCTTTGGCTGCATAATTGGGCAGCTGACGGCCCCTCTAAGGCGCAGTTGAGTAGGCTTCCCTTCAGGGGAAAGCTGTTGTTTGGTGAAGATCTAGATAAATTGGTGAAGGACTTGGGAGAGTCCAAAGGCGGGAGATTTCCAGAGGACAAGCAGAAGCAGGGTCGGTCTACTCCCATGTTGCGAGGCCAGCAATGGGACTTTCGGCGTTTCCGTTCCCCAAGGTTTGCCCCAAATCAGCGGGGCTGGTTTCCCGGTAGGAACCAGGGGTTTCGGGGATTTAGAGGAGCAGGCAGGGGGTTTGCGGCCCCTTCCACTTCCTCAAGTTTCAAAAAAGCACTATGAAGTGAGGGGGGCCCAGTTGGGGTTGGTTCCCGTAGGGGGGCGATTATGGGAATTTTACCCTGCCTGGGCCCAGATCACGTCGGACCAGTGGGTATTGGAGGTGGTTCGAGAAGGTTATGCGTTAGAATTTCAGAGGCCTGTAACTGACTCGTTCTTTCAGTCCCCGTGCAGATCGGACGCAAAGCGTAAAGTGGTAGGGGAGACATTGCAGAGACTCCTCTCCCTCAAGGCCATCGTGCCGGTTCCACACGCCCAGTTAGGGTGTGGTCGATACTCCATTTATTTCGTAGTCCCGAAAAAGGAAGGTACGTTTCGGCCTATTTTGGATCTCAAGCGAGTGAATCGGTGTCTCAGAGTGTCTCATTTTCGCATGGAGACCCTCAGGTCCGTTATCGCTGCGTTCAGAAAGGGAGAATTTCTAACGTCTTTAGACCTTTAGGTGGCGTATCTCCATATTTCACTTCGAAAGGAGCATCAGCGGTTTCTCAGGTTTGCCGTACCGATGGGACATTTCCAGTTTCAGGCTCTTATTTATTTATTTATTTATTTAATTTATTACAGTTTCTTATATACCGCACTATTCGATATCAGCGCGGTTTACATTATAACAAAAAGACCATAACAACAAGCTGTTTGGTTTTACATATAACAGGAGTACAAACTTGGATAACAGGGGTGAACTATGTACATGAAATAATTACAAAGAACAAGATTAAGCAACAATAACATAAGGAAAATATGTGCATAAATTGCAGGCGGGGTGCTGGCACTGTCTCAGAACTAACAATGGCGACTTTCTTAGGTGTGGTTACCTAAATTTCGTTGCTGACTGGGTAGTATTGGAGGAAAAGGTGATATTTGAGTGCCTTCCTGAACTGAGATAAGTCTACAATGGCCCGAATGTCGGATGGTAGAGCATTCCAGCATTTGGGGATGTAGAGACTGAAGGCCCTGTTTGCCATTGTAATGTTGCATTTTGTCAATGCCTTCGGGGTTATTAGCAGGTTTACAGCTGTTGCTCTTCTGGATCTGTTGGGGGGCACTGTGTGAATGAGTTCCGTGAGTGAGGAAGATGAAAAGCCATTGATGGCCTTGAATGAGAGGAGTAAGATTTTAAAGATAAGCCTTCCGTGGATAGGGAGCCAGTGAAGCTGCTTGAGAATAGGAGTCACGTGGTCACTTCTGGAGGCTCCGTGGAGGACACTTGCTGCAGCATTCATAGCCAGCTGTAATGGGCTCAGTGTAGATTGAGGGAGACCTGGTAAGATGGCATTTGCAAAGTCAAAATGGGGTAGGATTAGCGCCTGGTATATAGTCCGGAAATCGTCTTGGTCCAATAGGGAGCGCAGATGCCTGAGCGTACGGATTTTGAAATATACAGCTTTGACTATATTGCCTATGTGAGATTTCATATCCAGATGTTGGTCCAAGGTGACTCCAAGGTATTTTATTGTTTCTTTAGTTTGCAAGTCGGCTTCCTTGACACTTACATGGGACGGAGGAATAAAGTTGGGGTCTCTCGCGATGAAAAGCACCTCCGTTTTCTTGTGTTGAATGCGGAGGTTTTGGGATTGGAGCCATTCTGAGACCACATTGAAACAATCTACTAGTGGTGTCAGGTTCATTTGAACTGTAGAGAACGGCATGTATAGGAGTATGTCATCAGCATATATCAAACAGTTCACGCTAAATGATCTAATGATATTGCAGATGGGTTGCATGTAAATATTGAACAGGAGAGATGACAATGAGGAACCTTGAGGCACACCTTGTTTTTGATGGAAGCGTTTTGATTCTTCTGATCCGGATTCTACATATTGCCATCTTCCATCCAGATAGGACTTGCACCATTCAAGCGCAGTGTTGCAGACGCCCTTCTCTTTCAATCGCCCGAGGAGAATTTCATGACTCACTGAGTCGAACGCCGCGGCGATGTCTAAGAAGATGAGCACAAATCCTTGTCGGATGTTGTCAATGCCTATGAAGATATTGTTGAAAAGGATAGTGAGGAGGGTCTCGACTCCATGATATTCTCTGAACCCATGTTGGCAATGATCAAGGGGAGCTTCAGAATCTATATGATCTTGAATTTGCCTTTGTACCTCTTTCTCAATTATCTTAGCTAGGAGAGGAATACTTTCTAACATATCACAAGAATCCAGGTCTCAGAAAAAACTTGTAGCACTCAAACATGGACTGATAAAGGGCTATCAGTCCATGTTTGAGTGCTACAAGTTTTTTCTGAGACCTGGATTCTTGTGATATGTTAGAAAGTTTCTAAGTTGCTGGGTTTAAAATATTGAACAGATTGCTTGCTTTACTACGTTTGTGTTAACCGTTTAAGAAGCATAAGACTAACTCCCACAGGAGAGGAATACTAGCTATTGGCCTTTAAGAATCGACCCTTTGGGGGTCTAGTTTGGAGTTCTTCAATAGCGGCCTAATGGAAGTCTGTTTGAGTGCTGTGGGGAAGGAACTCGTTGTGAAGGAAAGGTTCATCAGGTTCGCGATGAAAGGGCTGAACTCACTGCGTAGCTCCTTAATCCAAAAAGCTGGGCAAGGGTCAGTCTGTGCTGTGGAGGTATTGAGAGACGCTATTGTATCCTCAATACATTTAGTGGATGGTGTGGAAAACTTATTTAGAAGGGTTAGGCCGGTTGGTTCTTGATACGAGACTGCTGATACCTTGTCAGTCTGTACGATCTTGGATTGCAAGTAGTCCGCAAATTTTTGCGGGTGAATCTCATCGTGTTGATCGGGAGATGGTTCCTTCGAAAGAGATTTGACCAAGTTGAAAAGATCCCGTGGTTTGTTCAGGGATCTCTTTAGAGTGTCTGTGTGATATTGTTTCATTTTAATTGCGATTGCTTCTCGGTGCGTTGATAGGTGGAGTTGGTAAGCAGTCTGATCTTCCGTGGAGAGCGAACAACGCCATCGTCTCTCAAGTCTGCGTAGATGTGTAAGAGAAGATCACAGCTCAGGAGAGAACCATGGGGCAGAGCTTCTTTTTATCCTTGCTGTGTTATTGGAGTGCGGGCGTTGTGAGATGGCATTAAGGTTGAAGTTCCAGGAGGAGATTAGTTCTTCAAGATCGGGCGTGGTTTTGTTGAGGAGTGAGTGGGTCTCCGACAGGATGAGTTCCCTGTTAAATGGGCGAAAGCTTCTTATTGACGTTCGTGATGTGGTGTTCATCTTTCGGCTGCTATGCGGCTGCTTATTGCTGATGGGTATCTGGAGATTGATCAGTTTATGGTCCGACCAGGGTACATCAATGACCGATAACACTAGGTCGTGGTTTTGTTGAAGGACCGACTGAGGAGCAAACACCATATCCAGAATATTACCCTTTATATGTGTGGGTTTGTTGATGATCTGCTTGAATCCCAGGTCTTCAATGGCATCGAGGAAGGCAGTTGCCTGGTTTTGATTTAATGATGGGAGATTGAAGTCCCCCATTATCCAATTTGGTCTATTGGGATTGAGGATGTTGGCCGCTAGGTCAATAATGGTAGGGAGGTCCTCCGGAGAAGCTGACTGTGTTCTGTACAATAGGTTGATAGTGCATTGCTGGTTTGCAATGGAGAGAATGTCTAGGTTGTTTGTGCTAGAGGAGTCGGTTATGTGGAAATGAAGGTCTGATTTGGTGAGTATGAGCACTCCTCCTCCTTTTTTGTTTTCTCTATGTCTTGTGTGAACAGAGAAGTTGGGGGGTAGGAGTTGATTGAGGAGAACGTTGTCCTCCGGTGAAAGCCAGGTTTCCGTGATCATAAGTAGATCCAGGTCATAAAGGGAGATTATGTCTAGGACAACAGGCCATTTTTTGCGTATTGAACGTGCATTTATGATGGCACACTTTAGGCGTCGGCTGTTCTGAGGTTCATCTTGGTTGGGTGTCTTGGATAGTTGGAGTGCTATGTGAATCAAGTGAGAGCGGCGCGTGTAGGGATCGCTTCCTGGGTGGGAGTACGGGGGTCCAGACCATCTTTTTCCATGGTTATTCAAGATGGGGATATTATTGTGAGATGGATAAAGGGCATGGGAGGTTCCAAGCCAATGTGTAAGGAGGTACAAGCTAACAAGGGCAACGAAGTGAAGGGCCATTTTGAATGTTGTGAATGTGTGTGTTTGGGATAATGTGACAATGTAACAGTAGGTGGTGAAGTCATGCAATAAGGAGGTAGATCATATAATAAGGAGATAACGCAACAAATCTATGAAGAATCGTGCAATAATGGGATCTTGCAATAAAGAGATAAAGTAATAATGCAATAAAGCAGTAATGGAGTAGTGCAATAATGAGACAACACGGCAATGAGAAGTTATAGTGAGAGCATACAAAACTGAGATAGTACAATAGGGAGATTTGTAATAGTGTGAGTACTCTAAGGTACATACAAATAGGTCTATATGAAAAATAAGTGTGGGTACTCTAACAGATTAAATACATTAATACCATTACGAGATGATACAATAATGAGATGATGTAATAGAGAGATAATACTTTAACAGGTCACATGCGTACGGGTATGCTACCTTGAACGATCAACAAAGTAATGGATTATAAAGGCTATGATGTTTAGTACCTTGCCAGGATGTAATAAGACCCCTAGATTGGAATGATCTTCTTATGTAGTGCGGGGCTCAAAGTTACAATGTTCCGTTGCTATATGTAGCTGGGGTGAGCTTGTTGTTGGTGGACGTCTTCTGGAGCTGGGTGGTTGTCGGTTAAAGGTGTCCTTCCTCTTGGTCCACGCCTAAGGGCCATGCCAAAGGGCCCTCTGGTGAGGCCCTCAGGCGTGGGCCCGCCAGGCGCTGGCGCGCCCGATGGCGCAAACTTTTAAAGGCCGTGCAGAGCGCCCTGATTGGGCGATGAAGGTGCCGCTGCTCCTCCCGCTGCTGGAGGCTCGATCCCCGGACTGGGGAGAGCTGATGATGGTGGCGGGAGCACAAGGACCACGCGCCCGATGGCGCGAACTTATAAAGGCCGTGCAGAGCACCCCGATTGGGCGATGAAGGTGCCGCTGCTCCTCCCGCTGCTGGAGGCTCGATCCCCGGACTGGGGAGAGCTGATGATGGTGGCGGGGGCACAAGGACCACGCGCCCGATGGCGCAAACCTTAAAAGGCCGTGCCACGGTGCCACGTACGTTCACTAAGGTGATGGTAGTAGTGGCAGCGGCTTTGCGAAAGGAAGGAGTGTTGGTACACCCTTATCTGGACGATTGGTTGATCAGAGCGAAGTCCCAAGAAGAGAGTGTCTTGGCTACAGCCAAGGTGGTAGCATTTATGCAGTCTCGGTTGTGTAATCAACATGGCAAAGAGCAGGTTGGAACTGTCTCAGACTCTGGAATACCTGGGGTCGTGGTTCGATAGGAGAGCGGGACGAATTTTTCTTCTGCAAAAGCGGGTGCTGGGGCTCAGGACGCTCGTCATGCAGTTTCTCGGCAAGCAGGGCCCCTCGGCCTGGGATTATCTACAGTTGCTGGGGACGATGGCGGCGACGCTCGAATTGGTACCATGGGCGAGAGCCCACACGAGACCGCTGCAGAGTGCACTGTTGAGAAGGTGGTCGCATCAGAAGGATCAGCTGGCGCAACGGCTTCCATGTCCGCCGCGGACGCTTGAGGCGCTTCAGTGGTGGTTGCGGCCAGGGGTTCTGGAAAAAGGGATGCCCTTGGACGCGCCTGCATGGCTGTCTCTGACGACGGATGCCAGCCTTTTGGGCTGGGGGGCTCACTTTCAGGGACAGTTTGCGCAGGGGCAGTGGTCCAAACTGGAGAGGAGTTGGTCGATCAACAGACTGGAGTTGAGAGCGGTGGCACTGGCGTTGCAAGAGTTTCGTCCGGTGCTACGGGGGAAGGCCATTTGCGTGTTTTCAGACAATGCGACCGCAGTGGCTTACATCAACCGTCAGGGAGGCACCAGCAGCGTGGCACTGGAGGCCGAGGCCGAGAGCTTGTTGCAGTGGGCCGAGGACAATCTGATAGCCTTGTCGGCAGCACATGTGGCAGGGGTGGACTATGTGGAAGCCGACTTCTTGAGTCGGGTAAGAGTAGATCCGAGGGAGTGGGTTCTACATCCCGACGTATTCGCGATGCTAGTGCGTCGATGGGGGCCGCCGGTGATGGATCTCATGGCAACTTTCCAGTCGGCAAAGGTAGAACGTTTCTTCAGCAGAAGAAGGGAGAGAATGGCCGAAGGCTTGGATGTTCTTATACAGAAGTGGCCGGAGGAACAGCTCCTTTACGTGTTTCCACCTTGGGTGTTGATCGGAAGGGTGCTTCAGCGCATAGAGCTCCACAGGGGTCTGGTGATTTTAATAGCGCCGGATTGGCCCAGATGTCCGTGGTACGTGGACCTAGTGAGGCTGTTGGTAGAAAAACCGTGGAAGCTTCCGGCTCGAAGGGATCTTCTAACACAAGGGCCCCTGTGCATGCCTCAGGTAGATCGATTCTCGCTTACGGCTTGGCTCTTGAAAGGGCTAGGATGAGGGCGAGGGGTTATTTGGCGGGAGTAATCTCCAATTTGCTGAAAGCTCGTCGATGGTCTACTTCATTGGCCTATGTTAGGGTCTGGCGTGTGTTTGAGGCTTGGTGTGAGGATAAGGGTTTCGTTCCCTTGAGGGCGTGGGTTCCGCAAGTCCTATCGTTTCTGCAGGAAGGTTTTCAGAAGGGCCTGGCGGCAGCTTCCTTAAGGGTGCAGTTGGCGGCATTGTCCTGTTTTAGAGGCAAGGTGCAGGGCGAATCGCTTGGGGTGCATGCAAATGTTAAACGCTTTTTACGAGCGGTAACCCTGTTGAGGCCGCCGAGGAAGCACATAGTTCCGACTTGGGATCTCCCTTTGGTGTTGGGGGCGTTGGAGAGAGCGCCTTTTGAACCATTGGCCAAAGCAACTCTAAAGGATCTCACTCTGAAGGTGGTGTTCTTGGTGGCGGTTGCTTCTGCGAGATGAATCTCGGCGTTGCAGGCGCTATCCTGCCGGGAGCCTTTTCTGGTCTTCCTGGATAATAAGGTGGTGTTGAGGACGGTGCCCTCCTTTTTGCCAAAAGTGGTTTCGGTTTTTCTTGTGAATCAGGCAGTGTCGTTGCCGGTGTTTGTGGCTCAGCGCGAGGGGCAGACTGTGGGGCAGTTGCATCTCTTGGATATTCGGCGAGCGTTGAAGTATCTCCGCAGGACGGCCTGTTTCCGTAGGTCGGATAGGCTGTTTGTATTGTATGCAGGAGCAAGAAAGGGTGAGGCGGCGTCTAAAGCGTCAATAGCCCGATGGTTGAAGGAGGCAATTGCGTCGGCGTATCTGTTGAAAGGCCGAGTGGTTCCAGATGGGCTGAGAGCGCATTCCACTAGGGCACAGGCAGCCTCTTGGGTGGAATGTAGTCTGGTGCCCACGGTGGAAATCTGTAAAGCAACGACCTGGTCGTCCTTGCATTCTTTTGTGAGGCATTACCGCCTGGATGTTCAGGTGGAGAAGGACACCTGTTTTGGGTCGGCGGTGCTTCAGGTTGGGCTAGCAGGTCCCTCCCGTTGAAGGTATTCACTGCTCTGTTACATCCCCAGAGATTCCGGGACTAGACTGGAGGGACGATCAGGAAGATTATTTATTTATTTATTTAACAGCTCTTATATACCGCGCTCTTTGTTATCAGTGCGGTTTACATTCAACAATATATTACTCAGACAGTTAAGACCTGACCTAAGTTTACAGATAACAGGGAACATAACATGGATATGAACTGGGGGAAACTATTTACATTTAAACAGATATCGTAATGGTGTTGTATTTACAGTAAAGTACATCTTGCAGCAGTACAGTTCTATATGGTCTGTGTTACATATTCTATAAGAGGCATATTTGGTTAATCGTAGTAGGGATTGAGTTGTTGGAGGGAGGAGTTGAGGCGTTAAGTTACGAGAAGTGCATAAGGAATAGATGGTGCTTGAGGGCTTTTCTGAATTGCATAAGGTCTCTGATTGATCTGATGCTGGGAGGGAGCTTGTTCCAGCATCTGGGGGCATAGGACGCAAATGCTCTATTATTGGTTAATTGAGTCCATTTTGCGGAATCACTAGGGATAACTAGCGTATTTTCGGCTATTGATCTCCTAATTGTAGTTCCTGGAGGAACTCCAGTCTAGTCCCGTATTCCGCCCGGGTAGGTGTGTGGACTTCAGCCTGAAGCGGAACAAAGGTGACAGGTAAGCGTCGCTGGTGGATGTGCTACATTCTAAGTACGGGGGTAAACTGGTAGTTGGTGGGGTCGACATCCCTTGCGGGGCAGGGAAGTTGGGCCTCAGCGAGCATGGCACATTTCAGAGTTTGTGTACATAGTTGGCATGGCGTCCTTCAAGGGACAAACTGCCGGTTAGGTTTTGGTTATGATTTGGTTTACTACTTAATGGTTGCTCCGGTGAGTCTGCTTTGTCAATAGGTAACTGGTGAAAGGAGGCGGTTCCGGGGCTTATACATCAGTGAGGTCATAAGAATGACAGTTCTCAGTCTCCAAGCTGCTGGAAGAGGATGACAACCCAGAGATTCCGGGACTAGACTGGAATTCCTCCAGGAACTACAATTATCAGGTAAGTCTAATTTAATCTTTCTTATTATTCAAATAGATAAAGTGTTGTTGGGAGTTACCTAACACACAGCAGGTTCATTATCTTCAGATCAGGCAATATTATATGACTCTGAAAGACAAGGAAAATGACATTTTAGTTCAAACACCATTGGATGTAGAGTTTATCCCCTGCCATCTAAGTTTAATAGGCTAGCAAAATGATAGAGAGTATGCGGAAATACTATAGATGGCAGGCATTTGGTTTCAATGACAGATGCTTCATTGCAGGATGTCGCACAAGAAATCACATGGACCTGCAAGAGACTTAATATAGGATCATACATAGAACATGTAACACCAAGAAAAGAAGAGTTACTATAAACCTATGGAAAGATTATTTATTTTATTTATTTATTTATTTACATTCTCTTATATACCGCGCTATTCTGCATCAGTGCGGTTTACATTGAACAAACTGAAATTACATTGAACAGGGCATTATAACTTGGAGATAACTATTTTACAGGGAACATGGGCTATGGAGGGTTAAGTGGCTTGCCCAAGACCACAAGGAGCACCTATGGGACTAGAAACCCCAGTCCTTCCGGCCCAAGGTTGCTGTCCTCTAGTGGGATTTGAACCACCGACCTTCCGGCCTGAAGTACCTTGCCCCAACCACTAGGCTACTCCTCCATTATAAGTGATGGTGGCTAAGATAGAGTTAGTCGCCTGGGTGCAGGCTCATATGAGTCTGTTTCTAAGGTCCTTACTGTCTCTTTGGTCACCCCGCTTGCAGGTCTTCGAGATCAAGCTTCCCCTCCCTCTGTCTCTGGTGGCCAGTTTAGTCAGCCCGACAGCCTAAAGAAGGGCATGCCCCTGGGTGATCTTCTGTGGCTCCTCCTGTCGATGGATGCCAGTCTGTCTTGCTGGTAAGCCCATTATGAGGGGCAGACAGCTCAAGTCAATTGGAGCAGTAAGGAAGCAGCATGGCCCATCAACTACCTCAAGGCATGGCCCTCTTTATTTATTTATTTAACTTTCTTATATACCGCACTATTTAGCATCAGCGCGGTTTACAGAGAACATAAAAGACCAGAACAACAGGCTGTTCGGTATTACATATAACAGGAGCATCAACTTGGAAAACATGGGAGAACTATATACATAGAATATATAATCTGTTAAAATGATAACATGATAGAACTATTTACATAAATTAGCAGGAGTGCTAGAATCAGGAGAAAACTGTGGTTAAATTTGTGGTGGGACTATTATATTGCACTTCATACAGGGTAGTACCTGATAAATAGGTTAAATTTAAGGGCCTTTCTGAACTGGGCTAGGTCGGTTATTGCACGGATGTCAGGTGGTAGGGAGTTCCAGCATTTTGGAGCGCAAAACATGAAAGCTCTGTTCGCTGTTGATCGGCTGCATGTTGTTATGGCCTTTGGTGTTATTAGAGAGTTTAGTGCTACTTGTCTTCTCGATCTGTTTGGTGGTATAGTTTATATGAGCTCGGTAAGTGAGTTGGCTGACAGGCCATAGATGGCCTTGTATGTGAGAATCAAGGTTTTGAACATAAGCCTGCCTTGTATAGGGAGCCAATGGAGCTGCTTGAGGATAGGTGTAACATGTTCACTCCTGGGCGCTCCTTGTAGAACCCTTGCAGCAGTGTTCATCGCAAGCTGTAAAGAACTCAGGGTGGATTGTGGGAGTCCTTGCAGAATAGAATTGGCGAAATCGAAATGCGGTAAGATGAGTGCTTGGTAGATGGTTCTGAAGTCCTCTGGGTCCAATAAGGAACGTAAGTGCCTGAGTGTGCGAATCTTGAAGTATACAGCCTTTACAATATTATTTACGTGTGATTTCATATCGAGACGGTGGTCCAGGGTGACTCCGAGGTATCTTATTGTTTCTTTAGTGCATAGATCAGCTCCCTTAACACTTATATGTGATGGTGGAGTGAAGTTGGGGTCTCTTGTGACAAAGAGAACCTCAGTTTTCTTGTGCTGAATGCGGAGGTTCTGTGAGAGGAGCCACTCTGAGACTGCGTCAAAGCAATTTATTATGGACAATAAGTCCGTTTGTATTGTGGAAAATGGCATGTAAAGTAGGATATCATCTGCATATATCATACATTTCACATTGTATGATCTGATGATATTGCAGATAGGCTGTATGTATATGTTAAACATGAGAGATGAAAGAGAGGATCCTTGCGGAACGCCTTGTTTTTGATGGAAGAGATTTGATTCTCCCGTTGCAGATTTTACATATTGCATTCTAGTATCCAGGTAAGATTTACACCACTCAAGTGCTGAGCCACAGATGCCTTTTTCCTTCAGTCGTCCAAGGAGTATCTCATGATTTACCGAGTCAAACGCTGCTGCTATATCCAAGAAGATTAGCACAACGCCTTGTCGGATGTTTATTTATTTATTTAACAGTATTTCTAAACCGCCTTATCTTAATAATCAAGGTGGTATCACAGCAAGCAATCAGGTAAAGTGGGTGTGTTATACATGCAGTGAGGGTGAAACTTAGTTGTGTGTGGGCTGTGTTGTGTGCTAGATTTGTTTGAGCTATGTACAAAGTGGGCTATCTACAGTGGTGCTAAGACACATTTTATATACATACTGTTAGGAGGTATGGTGTGCTGTTATACTTTCTCTTAGGTTATGTGATGTGTCCATAGTGCTCTATGAACAGCATGGTTTTCAGCTGTTTTCTGAAGTCTTTGAGGTCTGGAGTTGCCCTTAAATCGTCCGGTAGATTGTTCCATATTGTTGGGGCAGCCATGGAGAGTGCTCTGTCTGTTGTGTCCTTGCGTGTGTGCTTGTATTCATTTGGGGTACTGACTCGGTTGCATGTTTGTCTTCTTCTAGGACGTGTGCTGATTTCTGGTTGTATGAGCGTGTGGAGGCTGTTGGCTGATGTGTGCTGTTTTATCTTAAATAGGTTTATGATAGTCTTGTATCTGATGCGTGCACTGATTGGGAGCCAGTGTAGGTCCTTTAAGGTAGGTGTGATGTGCTCCTGCCTTGCAGCTCCGGATGTTGTCTATGCTAGTGAGTATATTATTGAAGAGGGTGGTGATGAGTGTTTCAACGCCATGGTATTCTCTGAAGCCATGTTGAAAATGGTCTAGGGGGCTGCGGAATCTATGTGGTCTTGAATTTGACATTGCACCACTTTCTCAAAAATCTTTGCTAGGAGGGGGATACTAGCAATAGGCCTGTATGAATCAGACCTTTTTGGGTCTAGTTTGGGTTTTTTTTAGCAGTGGTCTAATGGATGTGAGCTTTAGAGCAGAGGGGAAGGAGCTGGTTGTAAATGACAGGTTCATGATTCTTGCAATGAAAGGGCTAAATGCATTTCGAAGATCCTTTATCCAAAAGGCTGGGCAAGGGTCGGTTTGAGCAGTGGTAGTATTGAGTGAGGTGATTGTGTCTTCAATGTGTTTAGCAGAGGGTGTGGTAAGTGCAGACAGGGAAATTCGGCAGGTTGTTTCTTGTACATTGGTTTTTGATAGCTCATCCGTCTGTAGAAGTTTTGATTGCAAGTAATCAGCAAATTCTTGTGGGTGAATATCTTCCTTTTGTTCGGATGATGGTTCCTTTGATAGTGATTTTACTAAGTTGAAAAGATCACGGGGTTTGTTCAATGATCTTTTGAGCGTATCAGTGTGATATTGCTTCTTTTTGGTTGTGATTGTTTCGCGGTGAGTTGCTAAGTGGAGATTGTAAGCTGTTTGATCATCAATGGACCGTGATCGGCGCCAGCGATTTTCGCGTCTTCTTAAGTGCGTAAGAGAAGAACGCAGATCGGGAGCGAACCATGGAGCAGAGGTTCTTTTCCTTGATATGTTCTTTTTGTGTGGTAGATGAGCAATGGCGTTTAAGCTGTTGTTCCAGGCTTCAATTGACTCATCAAGGTTGAGTGTTGTGTTGTTGAGGAGTGGTTGGGTACTTGTCAGTATAAATTCCTTGTTGAAAGGTCGAAAGCCTCTTGTTGGGGCTCTTGATGTATTATCCAGTTTTCTGTTGTTTAGAGGATGATTGTTGCTCAAGGGAATTTGTAGGTTTATGAGTTTGTGGTCTGACCATGGTACATCGGTGAAAGATTTTACAATGTTGCTATTTTGTGCAGACACAGATTGTGGAGCGAAGACCATGTCAAGGATGTTTCCTTTGATATGTGTGGGCTCCATGATTAGTTGTTGATATCCGAGATTTTCAATGGCATTGAGGAGTGAAGAGGACTGGTGTTGCTGCAGTGATGGGAGATTGAGATCTCCCATTATCCAGTTTGGAGTGTTGAGGTTGCTGGTATTGGCAGCTAGGTCTAATATGGTGGGAAGGTCGTCCGGGGAGCTTGAGGGGGCTCTGTATACCAGGTTGATGGAGCATTGCTTGTTTACTATGGTGATTGTATCCAGATTGTTTGAGCTGTAGGAGTAGGTCGTGTTGAAAAGGAGTTCCGACTTGGTGAGTATGAGTGCTCCTCCTCCCTTCTTGTTTTCTCTGTGGGTTGTGTGTATAGAGAAGTTTGTTGGAATGAGTTGGTTAATGAGGACATTATCTTCTTTTGATAACCACGTTTCAGTGATCATGAGTACATCCAGATTGTGATGGGTAACTATGTCTTGGATTACAGGCCATTTTTTCCGAATCAAGCGAGCGTTTATGAGGGCACATTTTAGGCTTTGGGAACCTTGTTGCTTAGGGTTACTGGTTTGATGTATCGCAATGTGAATCAAGTGGGAATGCCGGATGCGAACTTCCTTACCCGGATAATGGTAAGAGTTGCTTGACCATTTTTTGCCCCCTGGTCTTGCCTTTTTGCCCCCTGGTCTTGGGTCAAGCAGGCTGGAACCTCTCAAACAATGCCATGGCAGTGGTGTATGTCAACAAAGAGTGCCAGAGTGGTCTTGGAGATTGCCCTCTTGTTCCCCTGGGTGGCACAAAACCTGATGGCCATCTCGGTGCCACACATTGAAGGCATCGACAGTGTGGAGGTGGATTATCTCAGTCTCCATTCTCTTGATCCCGATGAGTGGAGTTAGCCCCATTGGCATTTGAAAGGATTCTAGACAGATGGGGTCTTCCCTGGATGGATCTGATGGTGACCCGGACCATTGCCAAGTGCACAGATTTTTCAGGCACCGCCAGGAGATCAGCTCTGAGGGCATCGACGCCCTATATCAGCCTTGACCACAGAAGCCACAGGTGTATGTGTTTCCTCTATGGCCTCCCATGGGACATGTGCTTTGCTACTATTACTACTACTTAGCACTTGTATAGTGTTACAAGGTGTACACAGCACCACATAGCCTGCCATCTGCCCTACTGATTCTGGTGGCACCAGATTGGCTGAAGGGTCATGGTTTGTGGATCTTTTGTAGCTTCTGAGAGGCTTGCCCTTGTGCCTTCTGCAAGGCTGGGAGCTATTGTGTCAGGGACCAGTCCTGTTGGACTACCCGGCTCCCTTCTCGCTTTTGGCTTGGCCTTTGAGAGGTGGGTTTGAGAGAGGTATAGCATTTAATTCCCTTAGAGTACAGTGTGCTGCCATAGCATGTAATAGGGGATTTGTAGCAGGAGTTTTCCTGCTAACACAGAGACATAAGGGCTATGGAGGTTACAAATTCCCTTCATAAGTCTGACCATCTTTGTGTGCTGTTTTCTGGCCCATGCAAGGGTTATGTGGTGGACAGGTCGGCTTTAGGATGCATCCTTTGAAATCTGTTGACAGTGGCATCTAATGGCTAAATATATTATCACATTTGAAATGAGCAACGCTTTATTCAGACCACCCCAACGCTTTATCCTCCAGGTCAAGAGATGCACACGCGGAGCGATTGGAAAGAATTCCATGAGCTGTCCTTCACATTCATTCTTCCCTTGTTATTTTTCCCATTCCAACAGAATGTTGGGAAGGAATTATGCATTAGGGGTTAAAAATGTTTGTTTATTCAGGCTTGCTATTGCCATTTTTCATTGGAAACACAAAGTGGTTTTGAGGCTGCATTTGGATCCTGATCTCCTTATCTTGCTATTCCCCTTGAATTACCCTAGTCCTCAGTTATTGTTATGTGGTCTGTCTGAATTAGATTGTAAGCTCTGGTAAGTAGGGACTGTCTCTTATTTGTACATGTGCAGCCTGCGTACGCCTTGTAGTACTATACAAATGATAAATTGTAGTAGTAGTAGTAGATTAAGGAGGCCATTGCCTCGGTGTATCTGTTACGGAACCAAATGTCACAAACAGAGCAAGCACACTTGCAAAAATCAGAAGACACACATAGGAAAGCGAGATGTGTAGTATGGTCACAGATATTTTATTAAGAACCACTACGCGTTTCGGCAAATTGCCTTCTTTAGGGGGTAAAACCTTAAAATAAAACTACATCACATAAAAACAATATTAACAGTAATAAATAAATAACAATAAAAAATCTGCACTTAAGTAAATACATAAGTAATTGAAAAGTAGCAATTAAAATAAGAGTAAAAGTAAGGCTGAGTATAGGGAGAATACAATATATTTCCATAGTGCTAGAGGAAATGAGTGCTTTTCCACCCGATGTATACTGTGTAGAAGAGATATGAGAGGTAAGGAGGACGCTGTTACGTAAAGTCCCAAATGGGAAGATTATATGCTTACAAAAACAGTGAGGCACATTCCAATCTGTCCATCTGGCCCCTTGTGTGGCCAACCAGAAGCAGACGCCCAGAGGTTGACCCAATTCTGATCCCGCGGGGGCTAGATGTGCCCGCAGGATCAGAATTGGGTCTATGGCCTGGACGTGCAGGCTGGGCTCTGATTCTGATTGGCCTGCACACCTAGCCACATGCACGGCTACCTAATTCAGGCTCCTGAATGGAGCCACAGTGCAATGGTGTCCCATTGCCATGGCACCGCAGCTCCATTCAGGAGCCGTGAATGCCAGCCACCGCTGATTTCCTTCTTTCCCCGCAACCGGACCCTCGATCTGGCCTCCCATGGCCAGGATCCGGCTGCGGGAAACTTACTTCTCCCCCCCTACCTTTTTGATCGGGCCTGGCAGCAGGATCCCCCAATGTCCAGGGGGACTTATTCCATCTCTGCGGTGAAATAAGTTCCCCGTCTATGTTCACGGCCTCAAACGTACAGGGCCGACCTCTGAATTGGCTCTGTACTTCCGGGGTCACGGCCCGCCCTTGCTCCGCCTCAGAAATGTCCCCTACTGCCCCCTTCTAGACCTCCCTGTACAAACGCGCTGTTCGTACAGGGAGGCATTAGCCGGGGCTGGCAGTGGAGCGAATAGCGGGGATGGACATCCAGTCGGGATGTTCAGCCCCGCTATTCGCTGTACAGAATGACCCCCACTTTATTTATAACTTGTTGAAGATAAATGTTTCTGTAAGAGATCACAGACCAAGTAGTGAGCAGACGATACTTAACAGAGACAGTGTATAAGGCTATGCCTACCCTTCCTGTGTTTAAAACCCACTGAATGTGAGCTGTCTTTCTTGTGTTAAGAATATAAAATGTGGAGAGTACTTTAGAATAAACATCATTCCTTATCGTTTCTCCGGGCCAGTCCAGGAACGGTAGGGGTAGCTGAACTGGACGTCGAAGCTGATCTTCTCCCTCAGATTGAGTGTTAGGACTTTTTATTTCAGTTGATTTCTAAGGCAGTTTAGCTCTGGCTGGTCTACTTTGGCTGCTATATTTCCCTGGCATATAATTAAAAAAAAAAAAAAAAAAAAACAGAGAGAGATCGGGAGTGTAGACAGACCTCGGCTGTGATTTGAGAGCAGCGGTAAAGGCAGAACCTGTCTTTCCTCCGGTCCTTATCTGCAGCAGAGAGGTTTTGGAGCTGGGAGCCCCAGTTTCCACCTCTCTGCGCTGTCCAGCCGCGAGTTCCTTGGTCCCGCTAGCAGCGGGGGAGTGGGAACGCGGCGGAGAAGCCCTGCACTCAGGTGGGTGTTTTTTGTCGCTAGAGCTCTTGTGCGGGTCGCGGGCCACGTGCGCGGCACCGGTAGGCTCTGTGGAGAGCGGCACAGCAGCGGAAAGTGATTTTTCGGTGGTTTCAGTTACCGCGTTTGCCGAGGGCGCCAGGGAGCCACTCTGGAATGGCGGTTCTGTTTGTTTAATGGATGGGAAGCCCGTAATGGAGGCAGAAAGACCTCTGCCCTCTGCTGAAAAGGCGGGAATGGCGGCCATTTTGGGGGAGCCAGCCAGTCCCGCGGGCCATCACAAGCAGGGCAAAAAGGCAAAATTGGATAAGGAATCTGCTAGTAAAGTGGCTAAAACGTTGCCGGCAGTTCAGGAAGATGTGAATGCCTTATTTTCTCCCGATTTTATATTGGCCTTACATAAGGCCTATTTGTTAAAAGCCTCACAGGCGGCCAGTAGTCCTCCGAGCTCCCAGCTCTTGGATATGGGGTCCCCTAAAATGAGTGGGATGGACCCGGGGTAGGGGCCTTCCCAAAAACTGCCAGGTACAGGCTCCGGCTTAGAGAGCGGCGAGCTTCCCTTCTCGGATCCTCAAGGGTTGGAAGAAGGAGAAATTTTCTCAGAGGCGGGTTTTGACCCTTGGGCTGGAGAGCTAGAAGACGGTGAGATTACACCGGGCGAAGACCCTAATGTCTTTAGGGGTTTTTGCAAAGAGGAGTTGGGGGCACTTATCTCACAGTCTTTGACTGCTCTAAATATTCTGCTGCCTACGGTGTCTCAGGAACCTCTGGAGGATCCCTTATTACAGGGATTCAAAGCAGAGCACAGGTGTTTTCCGGTGCACCGCGTGATCAAACAATGATAGAGTCAGAGTGGGAATTCCCAGAGGCGACTGAGGGGTAGTCGTGCCTTAGGTCGCCTCTACCCGGTCCCGCAGGAGGAGAGAGAGTTGTTGAAAATGCCTAAGGTAGATGCTTTTGTGGCTGCGGTGACAAAAAAAGACCACGATTCTGGTGGAAGGAGGAGCGCGCTTAAGGATCTGCAGGATCGCAAGCTGGAGATTCTCCTGAAGCAGGCCTTTGATTCTAGTGCGCTTGCCTTACAAGCGTCCATCTGTGGTGCCTATGTGTCCAGGGCGTCCATTCGTTGGCTCCAAGAGGATTCCTCTCCGGATACAGGAGAAGGTTCTTCCGCTGAAGGGGCTAAGTTGGAGTCGGCGGCTGCTTACCTAGCGGATGCCTTCTATGATTTGGTTAGAATTTCAGCGAAATCCATGGCTTCGCTAATAGCGGCCAGATGCTTCCTGTGGCTGCAAAATTGGGCGGCAGACACCTCTTCAAAGTCTCGGCTCAGTATACTTCCTTATAAGGGCAAGCTGCTCTTTGGGGAGGCCTTGGAGAAGATTGTTAAGGATCTCGGGGGCTCCAAGGGAGGGCATTTGTCAGAGGATCGGCCCAAGGTTCGCAGAGCAGGAACGGTGCAACGGGGGCAAAGCAGAGAGGCTCGAAGGTTTCGAGGAGCTCGATTTGCGCCCTATTCCAGAGGTCGCTTTGGTCCTAGAGGTCAGTTCTTTCGAGGTGCTAGGGGGTTCGGCAGAAATTATTTCAATGCCCAGCAGAGCACCTCTAAGAAGGCACAATGAAGGTCAACTGGCCCAGGCGGAAATTCCTGTGGGCGGCCGCTTACGGAAGTTTCTTGCAGCCTGGGCCGCGATAACCACAGACAAATGGGTGCTAGAGATCATTCGAGACGGCTGTGCGCTGGAATTCGCTCACCCGTTGGGGGAAGCCTTCATGGTTTCTCCGTGTGGTCCGGGGCCAAAGAGACAAGCTATAGAGGACACGCTATTGCGTCTGTTACGGCTGCAGGCGGTCGTACCGGTTCCCCCCAACCAATACGGGTTAGGTCGATACTCGATTTATTTTGTGGTGTCCAAAAAGGAAGGATCTTTTCACCCTATTCTCGACATCAAGCACGTGAATCGCGCTTTGAGAGTGCCTCATTTTCGGATGGAGACCCTGAGAGCGGTGATACGTGCGGTGCGTCTGGGGGAGCTGCTCTCAGCTGTAGATCTCACGGAAGCCTACTTGCACATTCTGATCAGAGCGGAACATCAACGGTTTTTGAGATTTGCAGTGCCCATGGGACATTTTCAGTTCCGGGTGCTGCCCTTCGGTCTGGCAACGGCGCCGCAGACCTTCACGAAGGTCATGGTGGTAGTAGCGGCAGCGTTACAAAAGGAAGGGGTGCGGGTCCATCCCTTTCTGGACAACTGGTTGATCAGGGCCGGGTTCTGGGAGGACTCTCTTGCGGCGACCTCTCGGGTGGTTCAAGTGCTAGAACAACTCGGCTGGGTAATAAACCGGGCGAAGAGTCAATTACAGCCAGTAAGACGGCTCGTTTACCTCGGAGCTTTGTTCGACACGGAAGTGGGTTCCGTATTCCTCCCCGAGAGCAGCGTGTTAAAGATCTTAGCTCAGGTGCGAGCGTTCTTACGGCTAAAAGCTCCTTCGGCCTGGAGGTATCTGCAACTCTTGGGCTCCATGGCGGCAACCTTAGATCTTGTGCCATGGGCAAGGGCGCGTATGCGGCCTCTGCAGCACGCCTTGCTGTCCAGATGGTCGCCGCAACTTCAACCGCTCACACAGAGATTGGTCTGTCCGGAGTTGGTGCGCAACAGTCTGCTTTGGTGGCTGGATGCAAGTCATCTTCGAGCAGGGATTCCCTTGCAGGACCCGGAGTGGATACTAGTGACGACAGACGCCAGCCTGTCGGGCTGGGGGGCTCATTGTCAGGCTCGCGTGACGCAAGGACTCTGGTCCGCGGTGGAGAGTTCGTGGTCCATCAATCGGTTGGAGCTCAGGGCGGTACGTCTTGCGCTTCAACACTTCGTATTTTTGCTCAAAGGAAAAGCGGTATGAGTTTTCTCCGACAATTTGGTGACGGTGTCCTATATCAATTGGCAGGGGGGGATCGGCAGTGTGCTCTTGTTGGAAGGAGTTGATGCTCTGGGCGGAGTCCCATCTGTTAGCGTTGTCAGCGGCGCATGTAGCAGGGAAAGACAATGTGCAGGCCAATTTTCTCAGTCGGAATGTGCTCGATCCCGGAGAGTGGGAACTCAACGCGGTGGTATTTCATGACATCACAGAGCGCTGGGGGCGGCCGGTGATGGATTTGATGGCTACGCTCCGCAATGCCAAAGCGTCTCGGTTTTACAGCCGACGCAGAGAGCACATGTCGGAGGGGCAGGATGGGTTGCTCCAGCCCTGGCCGGCGGACCAGCTGCTGTACGTGTTTCCTCCTTGGCCGATGATCGGTCGGGTCGTTCAGAGGATAGCAGAGCACAACGGGAAGATGATTCTTATCGCTCCAGATTGGCCCAGATGGCCTTGGTACGCAGACCTGATGCGGCTCTTGGTGGATACGCCTTGGCGACTACCCGACTGGATAAATCTGCTGGCTCAGGGTCCCATGCTGATGCCGCAGGTGGGTCACTTCTTGCTTACAGCTTGGCTATTGCAGGGGACCGGCTGAGACAGAAAGGCTATCCTGAGTCGGTGGTGGCGACGTTGCTGCGGTCTAAGAGAGTGTCCTCTTCACTAGCATATGTTAGAGTCTGGAGAGTTTTTGAGACGTGGTGTGCTCAGCAGAGCATTAGTCCTTTGTCTGCGGCGTTGCCAGAGCTGCTGTCTTTTCTGCAGAGCGGTCTGGAGAAAGGGTTAGCGCTCAGCACTCTCAAAGTTCATTTGGCGGCCCTGACCTGTTATAGAGGGTCAGTGCAGGGTCGCAGGTTGACAGCTCATGTGGATGTGCAACGTTTTTTTCGAGCGGCCAAGCTCATCCGGCCCCCGGTGCGGAAGGTGGTGCCTCCGTGGGATTTGAATATAGTGCTGGAAGCTTTAACGAGACCGCCCTTTGAGTCGGCATCGTCCGTAAGTTTGAGGGAACTGTCGTGGAAAACGGCGTTCCTTGTGGCATTGTGTTCGGCGAGGAGGATTTCGGATTTGCAGGCGATATCGTGCCAGGAGCCATACCATCAATTTTTGGTGGAGAAAGTGGTCTTGCGGCCAGTACCCTCATTTCTTCCGAAAGTGGTGTCGTCCTTTCATGTAAATCAGGCGGTTGCGTTGCCCATTTTCTCTGATCTAACAGGTTCTCCAATGGATCGGTCATTGAAGACATTGGATCTTGGGTGTGTTTTGCGGAAGTATATCAAGGCCACTAAATCTTTTCTCAAGTTGGATAGGTTATTCGTGCTTTTTGCGGGCCCACGCAAAGGTCAGGCGGCTACAAAAGCTTCAATTGCTAGGTGGGTGAAGCATGCGATAGAAGCGGCATATGAGGCCGCGGGCAGTCGCCTCCGGAGAGACTCAAGGCTCATTCCACGCGTGGTCAGGCGGCATCTTGGGCGGAGTATGCGTTGGTTCCTCTGGTGGATATTTGTAGGGCCGCTACTTGGTCCTCGCTGCATACCTTTGCTAGACACTATCGGCTTGATGTTCACGCCAGAGAGGATGCTAGAGTGGGGGCCTCGGCCGTTGTGGCGGGGCTCGCGGGTCCCTCCCGTGTTTAGGTACTGCTTTGGTACTGCCCTACTGTTCCCTGGACTGGCCCGGAGAAACGATAAGGAAGAAGAAATTAGACTTTACCTGCTAATTGTCTTTCCTTGAGTTCTCTCCGGGCCAGTCCAGGGCCCACCCAAAGTTTTAGTCAGAGACTGTGTTCGGTGTCTTTACGCCTACCTGAGTGCAGGAGCAGTAGCGCAAGATTTTTTTTTTTTGAGATTTCCATTGACTATTTCTGTGAAAAAAAAAGGGAAAGAATAAGGATTAGAAGTTCTTAGTAGCACTGTTTCAGAGGGTCACATGAGATTTCGCATGTGCACTCCTCTGCTGGGGAAGTATACAGTCTTTGAGACGCTTTTGGTTGGGTTATTCATTTAAACTGTTATGGTTGTTGCTGGTTGTAGGTTAAGCTGCTTTGGCAAGGGGAAACTGGAGCACTGTCACCAGGGGGAGTGGCTAAGACTCTCAGCAAAAGCCTTAAGTTTTTCAGTCCTCAGCTGTTGAAGGGGATTGACAACCCCTACCGTTCCCTGGACTGGCCCTGAGAGAACTCAAGGAAAGACAATTAGCAGGTAAGGTCTAATTTCTTCTTGTGAGCCAGTGCTAAATGTAAGGAGGAAGCAGATTTGGTATTTTCAAAGTCTATTCTTAACACAAGAAAAGACAGCTCACATTCAGTGGGTTTTAAACACAGGAAGGGTAGGCATAGCCTTATACACTGTAGGGTCAATTCAGACCTAGACGTCCCGGCCCTCTGTGCGCCTGGTCGGAATCAGACGCACAGAGTTAACTGTGATTCTGATACCATGGGGCATGTCTAGCTCCACAGGATCAGAATCACATCCAGGCCTGTACATGCAGACCAGGACCCCGATTCAGGTCAGCCTGCACATACAGGCCTCACCTAGTGTGACGTGGTAGCTTCCCCAGAAGCCATGGAAACAGATGGTGACCCGGTGGAAGGTTTTGGTACTGCAGGTAAATGCAGGATTTTCTCTGCTCAGAACAAGAAACACATGGCTAATCAGCTAACACAGCTCACCTCGGGGGAAGGGAGAAGCAGAGTTACTGATTGGGCACGCCCTAGCAGGAGGCGGGCTGCCCAAAGCAGAGGCAGCTTGTTAAACAGAGAGAGACAAGAGAGAGAGAGGAAAGACGGAGCAAGGCATGGAAGAAGGAAGCAACGTGAAAGGCAGAAAGCAGCCTTTGATGCAGAAACCCTTGACTTAGAAGGAGAAACACTGCCCAGCTATAATCCTAGGAGAAGGGATTCAGAACCAAGAAGCAGGTACCAGGGATACTCAGAGCCTGAAAGAACCTTCTGGGAACAAGAGAGGTGTGAAGCACTGAGAGACCCAGGGATAAAGCCCAGGCTTCTGGAGGGGAAAGCTGACCCGTGGAAAGGAAGGCAGAGTGGCAAGGAATTCTCAGACAATCCTCAATACAAGGTACATGGTGTGTTTAATTCAGATGACAAGTTTTATGAGAAGCCAGAAAGAGTGAATGCTGATTTTAAAACCCAGGACAGACTCAGGCATTATGAAGGCAGTTGGCTGCAGCCTGAAACTCGTTTAAACAAACCCAGCTATTCTCACCAGACAGCTGAAAGATTTAGCAAGCAGGCTAGTAGAAAGAACACAGCTGACCTGTATGGGAGAGATATAAGCCGGGAGGAATTAGAAGGTCCTACGTTTGAAGCACTCTTTAGAAGCACTCCTCATACAACTGAACTGGCTAACCCGACACTTACTTACAGAGTCAAGTGGGGGAGGGGTAACTCCAGTGCGTTGAATGAATGTTTTAACAGAGATGACATTACTTGCTTTCCTGAAGTAAAGTCTGCAAACAATTACTTACCCAAGGAAGGAGCAAATCCTCAGCCTAGCCCAGTTAGAAAGCAGGCTGAACTACTCCTTAAAGAGTTCAAAGAATTCTTAGATAAACGAGCAATTCCTGACCAGAAGTTAGTGCAATCAGAGAAGAGTCCTGAAGTAGAAATGCCCTTGGCTTCTCCTTTGCCAATGATTGAACTGAATCAACCAATGGACTGCTCAACCTGTCTGATTGACAGAAATTAGTAAAGCAAAGCTTGAATGGTCATTTGCTATGATATCCTAAAATGTATGCTGTTTAAGTACCTGGCTGAAGAGCTTATGAAGAGATAAAAATAAGCTGAAGCATAACTTGGTTACAGTACAGGAACATTATTGTTTTCTCCTTGTTTAATTGATTTAAAAGTAGAGGTCACGTGACGGAATGTGAACTCCAGTATTGAAGGACATTTTGAGCACAGCATTTGAAGAGCCTGTTTTTCCTTTGTTCCTACTTTGGCTAATATATATTCCTTTACGCCTGTTCCATTCCACCACGGAGCGGGAGAAATAAATCCTTATGTAAAAAAATATTCTTTTGCCTGCCTTATCATTCAACCTTCACAACTACAACCTCAACCTCAAGGCCGACCCCTCCTCAAACCCTCAGGGTTAGGGAGCGGGTGGGTGGCACTAGATAGCTCAGTTAGGGCCTTTGAATGGAGCCACGGCACCATGGCATCCAGTTGCTATGGCACCGTGGCTCCATTCAAAAATCGTGATCCCTGGCTGCTGGACTGCAAACTGCATTCCTCGCAGCTCGACCCCCGATCTGGCCTCCCAAGGCCAGGTTCGGGCTGCGGGGAATCTCCTCTGCCCCCTCCTGTCGCTTTCCAGCCCTAGGCCTGCCATCCTCCGCCGACTTGAGGAACTTATTCCACCTCAGAGGTGGAATAAGTTTCCTGTTCAAGCCCTAACGCCGTCCCCGCTTTGTCCCTTTCCTTCCCCTGTCTAATTTCCCCGTACAACAAGCAGAGAAGTTAGTCAGGGTCAGAAGGGGGCCCGAATAGTGGGTATGGTCATCCCAACGGAACATCCATCCGTGCTATTCGTGCCTCGGAATGACCCCAAATATGTTTTTGTATCTGTAAGGAATCACAGACCAAGTAGTGAGCAGAAGTTACTTAATAAAGACACAGGGTCATTCTGAGGCACGAATAGCTCTATTCGGGCCCTCTTCCAACCCCAACTAACCTCCCGCATGTTGTATGGGAAAGTTAGATGGGAACAGGAAAGGGGCGGAGTGAGGGTGGCATTAGGATAGGCTGTTGGCAGCCCCAGATGTACAGTGCCAATTCCAATGTCCGCTCTGTACGTCTGGGGCCGATGGCCTGAATGGTGAACTTATTCCACCTCTGAGGTGGAATAAGTTCCCCAAGTTGGGTGGATTGGGCAGGCCTGGAGCCCAAAAGAGGTAGCAGGGGGCAGAGAAATTCCTTGCAGCCCGACCCTGGCCTTGGGAAGCTAGATCAGGAGTTGGGCTGCGGGGAATGGCGGTCAGAGATCGCAGCTTTTGAATGGAGCCATGGTGCCATGGCAACCGGACGCCATGGCGCCGTGGCTCCATTCAAAGGCCCTGACTGAGCAATCCGGGCAAGGCCTGCATGTGCAGGCTGACCTGAATTGGGGTCCTGGCCTGCACGTACAGGCCTGGACGCGGTTCTGATCCTGCGGGGTTAGACGTGCCCCACAGGATCAGAATCTCGGCTAACTCTGTACATCTGGTCCCGACTGGGCACACAGATGGCTGGGATGTTCATTTCAGAATAGGGCTCACTGTGTTTATAACTTGTTAAAGATAAATGTAAGTATGTAATCTTCCCATTTGGGACTTTACGTAACAGCGTCCTCCTTATCTCTCATATCTCTTCTACACAGTGTACATCGGGTGGAAAAGCACTCATTTCCTCTAGCACTATGGAGATATATTGTATTCTTCCATATACTCAGCCTTACTTTTACTCTTGTTTTAATTGCTACTTTTCAATTACTTATTTATTTACTTAAGTGCAGATTTTTTTTATTATTTATTTATTATTGTTAAAATTGTTTTTATGTGATGTAGTTTTATTTGTTTTATTCTGAGGTTTTACCCCCTGAAGACGGCACTTTGCTGAAACGCATAGGGGTTCTTAATAAAGCACCTGTGACCATTCTACACATCTTGCTTTCGTCTGCATGTCTGTTGCAGAAACGGCTATGCTGCGCCCTCCCCGATGCCATCAAAATACTTTCAAGTGTTTTGAATCCCGCCAGTGCAGATGCAGCAGTGACACGGCCTGTTGAGACCGGTTCGGCGAATACAGGAAACACTAGGAATCAGTTTGCGCAAATCAACTGAATCCCACCACTGGTTCTTTGTCCACACTAGAGTGGACACTGCCTTTGGTGTAGAGATTTGGAAGGCTGCTATGTCATCTCCATTCCTACTGGAATTGTAGCTTTGGTACTTCCCACTTGTCTGGACTGGTCTAGTAGGACGAACTGGAAAGTGACATTTTACTTCTACTACTACTACTAAGCATTTATAAAGCGCTACCAGGCGCACGCAGTGCTGTACAATGAAAACACAAAAAGACAGTCCCTGCTCAAAAGAGCTTACAATCTAAAAAGACAAAGCAAGAAAAGGAGTAGAAAAAGATAAGAACAAGGGCAAAGAGACAAGAGCAGGAGAGACAGGACAAAGGAAAGAGGTAAGAACAAGTATAAGAGGAAGAAAGAAAGGTGAAATAAAAGGAAGGAGAACAGCAAAATCAAGAGCCAAAGGCAGAGGCGAAAAGATGAGCTTTTAACTTGAGTTTGAAGAGGGGCAAAGAAGATGCCTGACGTATAGACAAAGGAAGTTTATTCCAAGCGTAAGGAGCAGCAAGTTGAAAAGAGCGGAATCTGGAGTTGGCAATAGAGGAGAAGGGCATAGCAAGAAGCAACTGGGAAGAATAACGGAGTACACGAGGGGGAAATAGGGAGAAATGAGAGAAGAAAGGTACTGAGGAGCCACAGAGTGAATGCACTTATAGGTCAGAAGGAGAAGCTTAAAGTGAATATGGAAACGGATAGGGAGCCAGTGAAGAGATCTGAGGAGAGAAGTGATGTGGGCAAAACGAGGCTGACGGAAAATCAAATGGGCAGCGGTGTGCTGAATAGACTGAAGAGGGAAGAGATGAGACTGAGGGAGACCAGCAAAAAGGAGGTTACAATAATCAAGGCGGGAGATGATTAGGGAATGGATGAGGGTTTTAGTGGTGAGCTCAGAGAGAAAGGGGCGGATTTTGCCAATGTTGAAGAAAAAGAAGCGACAGGTCTTAGCGACGAGTTGGATATGAGAGGAGAAAGAGAGCAAAGAGTCAAAAATAACACCCAAATTGCGAGCAGATGAAACAGGTTGGAGAACAGAGCCATCAACAGAGACTGAAAAAGAAGAAGGAGAAAGGGAAATTTTAGGAGAAAAAACGAGAAGTTCAGTCTTGGCCATGTTCAATTTCAGGCGACGATGAAACATCCAGGCAGCAATGGCAGATAGACAGCAAGAGATCCGGGACTGGAAAGCAGAAGAAAGATCAGGAGTAGAGAGATAGATTTGGGAGTCATCAGCATAGAGATGGTACTGAAAACCATGAGAGGAAATAAGCGCACCAAAGGATTGGGTATAGAGAGAAAAAAGAAGGGGACCCAAGACAGAACCCTGGGGACACCAACCGAGAGCGGGGTAACAGAGGAGGAGGAGCCACCAGAACATACACTAAAGGAGCGATGGGAGAGATATGAGGAGGACCAGGAGAGAACAGAGTCCCTAAAGCCAAGCGAGGACAAAGTGCCAAGGAGAAGATCATGGTCAACAGTGTCAAAGGCAGCAGAAAGGTCAAGGAGGATAAGGACAGAGTAAAGGCCTTTAGATTTAGCCAGGAACAAGTCACTGGAGACTTTGACAAGAGCAGTTTCAGTAGAGTGCAAAGGACAAAAACCATATTGTAAGGGATCGAGAAGAGCATGGGAAGAGAGGAAGTCAAGACAGTGGCGGTAAACCGCATGTTTGAGCAGTTTAGAAATGAAAGGAAGGAGAGAGATGGGGCGATAATTAGGATAAGAGGGATCAAGTGAAGGTTTCTTAAGGAGAGGCATGACCACAATATGTTTAAAGTTAGCCGGGACAGTAGCAGTGGAGAGAGAAAGGTTGAGAATATGAGAAATGGAGGGGACAACGGTAGAGGAAATAGAGGAGAGGAGATGGGAGGAGATAGGATCAGAGGAGCAAGTGGTGAGCTTGGAGGAGGAGAGAAGAAGAACAGTTTCATCAATAGAAATCATGGGGAAGGAAGAGAGGGTAGGATGAGAAGGGGGGAGAGAATGAAAGCAGAAAAGGGAAATCGGGAGATTTAGCGGGAAACTGGAGAGTGATCTTATGGATTTTATCATGGAAGTGATCAGCCAGAGCCTGGGCAGAAAGGGAAGGAGTGATCAGAGGCGGAGGCACTTTGAGGAGAGAATTGAGAGCAATGAAGAGACGGCAAGGATCAGAGGCATGAGAATTAGTCAGGCGAACAAAGTAATCTTGTTTGGCAAGAGCTAAAGCAGATTTGAAAGAGCAGAGCATGAATTTGAAATGAAGGAAATCTTCAGGGGAGCGGGATTTGAGCCAGGTATGCTCAGCAGAACGGGCACAGGAGCGAAGATAGTGAATAGTGGGAGAGAGCCAGGGCTGAGGTAAGGAACGCTTTACAGGACGAGGGATGAGAGGAGCGAGAACATCCAGAGCTGAGAAGAGCGCAACATTATAGGACATCACTGCCATATCACCAGACTTGGAGGACAAAACAGAGGAGAGAGAAGGAGAAATGGTAGAGGAGAGAACCAGGGGATCAATGGCAAGAAGGTTCCTAAAAAGAATGGAGGAGACAGGATGAGGCAGGGGGGGAGGGAGGTGAAGATTAAAGGAGAGAAGGTGATGATCAGATAAAGGAAGAACAGCATTACTGAAGTTAGAGGGAGAGGAGCAAGAAAAGAAAACCAAATCCAGACAATGGCCATGAAGGTGAGTCGGGGCAAAGGAACAAAGTTGAAGGCCAAATGAGGAGATAAGAGAGAGGAGCTTCAGAGTAAGAGGATCAGAGAGGTTATCAACATGGATGTTAAAATCACCAAGAATAAGAGTAGGGGAGATAGGGATAAGAAAGAGGGAAAGCCAAGAGTCAAAGTCAGAGAGAAAAGAAGAAAAAGCCTTGTCAAGAGGACGATAGACAACAGCAATCTGGAGAGGAAGTGGGGCAGAGGCGAATAGAGTGGACCTCAAAAGAGAGGAAGGAATGAGATTGAGGCAGAGGAAGAGGTTGGAAATGACCGGAGGGGGAGAGAAGAAGGCCAACCCCACCACCACGTCCTGTAGGACGAGGAGTATGGGAGAACTGGAGACCACCAAAGCAGAGGGCAGCAGCAGAGGCGGTATCGTCAGGGAGGAGCCAGGTCTCAGTTAAAGCAAGAAGATGAAAAGCGTTGGAGAGGAAACGATCATGTGTAAAAGAGAGTTTATTAGAGACAGAATGTGTGTTCCAAAGGGCACAAGAGAAAGGGAGAGAGGAAGGCGAAAGAAGGAGAATATGAATAAGATTGGACAAGTTGCGAGAAGAACTCAGTACAGAATGAGACAAACGTCTAGGAGGGGAAGGAATAGGGGTGAAATCACCAGAAGAGGAAATGTCCTTTCCTGGAGTCCTAGTAGACCAGTCCAGGACCCGACCGTTTGTTCTGCTGGTTTACTGTGCAGTTTGGTCCTGCATGCTTATAACCTTCTTGCAGACCTTGTCTGAAGACTATCCTGTACATAGTTGTTGTACATAGTTCTGTATGATCCTTCCTTCATTATCCTCATTGAGTTGTGTGCGGTTAGGGGTTCTTGACCACGTGCTTAGATACGAATACTGAAGTATGCTTTAGCTGCATCAGCAGTAGTAGCAGTGATGATATCACAGGAAATTTCTAGTGTTGTCTCTGTTTCCACATCTGCTGGTAGGGGAACACAACCCACTTGTCTGGACTGGTGTATAGCAGGACTCCAGGAAAGGACATTATCTGATAAGTAAAATGTCACCATACATCCAAAGCATCTTCTATAGTATGTTTATAGAATTACTTGATGACACCTGGGTAGTGTACAAGTTATAAAATATACAAGTATGGCCAAAGCCAGAGAGGATGTCACAAGGAGACTCATCATTTTATTATATCAGATTGAAGTACAGCAGCCAAAGCTCAGAATCACTATATGGACCATGTACCCGGAATAGCAAGGAACAAATAACCTCTGAAAGAGGCAGAAAAGTGGATAGTTCCAGTTTAAGGTTAAGATATTAAAGATGCCCCTTAGTAAGCAAAATTGGCTCTCAAATGTAGTCAGCAGATTGAGTAGGTGCTATTGTGGCTTGAGTTAGTGAGGTAGTAGTGTAAACAACGTGGCTTACTATTTGACCCTTCCCCATTAAGGAAGTTTTAGATAGTTGAGGGATGAGGGTGAAAAAGTTGATCAGCAGTCACCAAATTGGTAATCAAGACTACTGGTGTGTGACCACTTGCTGCTGTAATAATTTTATGCTTTTAATTGTAGTCCGCCAAGGGTAAGAGATTCTTAAATTGGCAGAATATAAAAACTTGCTAAATAAATAGTGCTTTTTGCACCACAGCAGGAAAGAGACAAGGGAAACTGGAAGAAGCAGTAAAGAGCTTGGGCCAAGTGTAAGGACTGGCACATGGGTGGATCACTAAAAGGCCTTGTCATTAGTAGAGGGAGAGTGGGAATTGGGAGAGTACTGGGAGCTGGTGCTGCTCAAGGCTGGTAGCGAAGGTAACAGTACTAAAATGAATGTGAAAGTCAGGGGAACAGCAGTGTTCTTCAGTAGACAGAACATGGGGCAAACACTTTGCAGCACTAACCAACAGCAAAAAAAGGTTGATCTCATGAGTAGCCAGGAAAGCTCAGGGAGAAACATTACCTATGATTCTGACAGCATTATGTTCTACAGTAAAGTAAGCACCTAGGAAAGCTTCTCCAGGAAGGGATTTGGATTTAGTTCATGCCTTTTTCAGTGGTAGCTCAAAGTGAGTTGCATTTAGGTACAGAAGGTATTTTCCTGTCCCCAGAAGTGTTACAGTTTTAAGTTTTTACATGACACAGTAGAGAGTTACGTGACATCCCCAAGATCACAAGAGGTGGCGGTGGAATTTGCACCCTGGCTTCCCTGGTTCTCAACATGCAGTTCTTTACTGGAATAAAGTGTATGCACTCTCTTGTGGGATAGAGCTATTGACACTGCATCTTACCAGGGCCGGCCCGTCCATTGAGCAAGAATGTTTTTTGCACAGGGCCCCGCGTTTCAGGGGGCCCAGTGCAAAGAACATTCTGCTTTTTTAAAAATTAAATTAAAAAAAAAAAAAAAAAGCTGGCTGCTGCTGCTGCCGCCGCAGCAGCAGCAGAATGGAGTGTCCTGCGGGGCCCCCTCTGCCCGGCTGAGCCCCTCTGCGCCGGCTTTCAGATATGCGAAGGGAGAGTATCTCCCTCGCGTCTCTGTTAAGCCCGCAGGGGCTGATGGGCCGCAGGGGCCGCTGGGACCGTTCCCACCTCCCCCCGCGGGCTTAACAGAGACGCGAGGGAGACACTCTCCCTTCGCGTATCTGAAATCCGGCACAGAGGGGGCCCCGTGGGACACTCCATTCTGCTGCTGCTGCGGCGGCAGCGGCAGCAGCCAGCTTTTTTTTTTTTAAATTTTCCATGAGTCGATGGGGGGGGGGGGGGTAGGACTGGTAATGGGCTATGGGGGGGGGGTTAAGACTGGTAACGGGCTGGGGGCTGATGGGGGCTGAATGGAAATGGGGTGATGGGGGGTTAGGACTGGTAATGGGCTATGGGGGGGCTAGGACAGGAAATGGGCTGATGGGGAGGGGTTAGGACTTGAGGTGGGCTGATGGGGTTAGTACTTGTAATGGGCTGTGGTCTGTTGGGGGGGTTAGGACTGGTAATGGGCTATGGGGGGGTTAAGACTGGTAATGGGCTGTGGGCTGATGGGGGCTGTCTGGAAATGGGGTGATGGGGGGTTAGGACTGGTAATGGGCTATGGGGGGGTTAGGACTGATAATGGGCTATGGGGGGGGCTAGGACAGGAAATGGGCTGATGGGGAGGGGTTAGGACTTGAGGTGGGCTGATGTGGTTAAGATTGGTAATGGGCTGTGGACTGATGGGGGGGTTAGGACTGGCAATGGGCTATGGGGGGCTGACTGGAAAGGGGCTGATGGGGTTAGGACTGGAAGTGGGCTGATGGGGGGTTAGGACTGGTAATGGGTTTTAGGGGGGGCTTAAACTGAAAATGGGGTGATGGGGGTTAGGACTGGAAGTGGGTTGATGGGGGGCTAGGACTGGTAATGGGTTGGGGGGTTGCTAGGACTGGAAATGGGCTGAGTGGAAGGGGAGGCTTGAACTGCAAATAGCTGATGGGGAGGGGGCTTGGAATGGAAATGTGCTGTGAGGGAAGGGAGCTAGGACTGAAAATGGGCTGATGGAGCAGCTAGGATAGGACTGGAAATGGGCTGTTGGGGGGAGCTAAGATTGGAAATGGGCTGTGGTGGGGGCTTGAATTGAAATGGACTCATGGAGGGGCTAGAACTGAAAGTAGGCTCATGGGGGGGCTTGGACTGGAATTGGGCTGAGTGGAGGGGAGCTAGGATTTGACATGGGCTGATGGTGGGGCTAGGAAATGACTAGAAATGGGCTGATGGGGTCTTTATATGTTTGTACAGCACTGCATATGCCTTGTAGCGCTACATAAATAATAGTAGTAATAGTAAGATGCAGGGGCGGCCCAAGGGGGGTGCGGGGCCATGTGCGGAGACTCGGTGCGGGGCCTCATTTGCATAAGTGGCCTTATTTGCATAAATATTTGCATAATGTAACCATACACTAACTTTTAGTAAACATGTCTCTTAATGAGTGTATGGATAAAGAAAGACTAAAAGATTTCTACATTACTATAATCCAGTGCCAACCGCCAGGCACATTAGGAAATCATAATTACACTTACCTGGTAATTGTAGTTCCTTGAGAGACGACAGTTCAGTCCTCTACTTCTGGGTTGTCAACCTCCTCCTGCAGCTGGAGACTGGTATGTCAAACTTATGACATCACTGGATATAGCCTGCTGCTCTCTCTGTCACCCTCCAGTGTTACCAGTCTCCATGCAGCAGGAGGACATTGTGAGCCCAGGAGAGGGCTCACTGGAGTGACAGATAAGGAGAGTGTAGGATTAGTTTGAAATCTTTACAAAAAAAAAAAAGACAGTGTTCCTTTCTGAGGTGCTGTATCTTTAAAAAAAAAATATATATATATGTATACCTCGATCAAATTCTGTCGGGAACAGGCTGTGTAGTTTAGCTTCAGTTTTCTGGCTCTCTGCCTGTCAGCCACTGCTCCGCTGGCCTCCCCAGGACGAGTGGGTGGTACGGGGCTCGAAGGACCTCTCCCCCCGGACATTACGGGGGAGAGCTCCTGTCTCCATCCCTGTGCTCTTCCGGGCCGCAGTTCGCGCTGGTAGCGGTTCCGGAGAGTGGGGGAGAGGCAGTCGCGTTGCTGTGCACAGGCTGCCTCAATCAGTTACCGGCGAATCCTGCCCTATTCGGAGGAGCGGCAGACCTGCCCGGTAAGCACTGAACCGTGGCAGGCTGCGGTGGAAGAGAGGGCAGGAAAGCTAGTTCCCGCTGCGCCGGACTGGAGGCAGTTTGGCGCCCTTTTTGTCTGCCCGGCTCCCCGGCGGCCATTTTAGCTCGCACGGAGAACCACGTGGCCTCTGCGTGGTAAGCCGGCTTCCCTATTGCAGGGGTAGCGCCCTCCGGGGTAACAGGGGGCTTTATTATTGTTTAATTTTGTTTGATTTGGTTTGCTTTTGCTTTCATTTGTTTTCCCTTGCTTTTCTTTTGCTTTCGTTTTTTCCCGCGCTCATCGGATACTGCGGGGGGGGGGGGAGCCTTAGCCCTTAGCACGGTGGTAATTTGTCTGTGGCTGTTACAGGACTTCTCCCTCGGTAGGCAAAGGTCTGTGTATTTTTAGGGTTTCCCGGGCTTGCAGAATTCTCCTTTTGGGTGGCTTCTGGGCCCAGGGGTACCCGCCGGGAGACTTATGGCGGGGCGACCACAGTGTGTAGTCTGTGGCACCCGTAGAGGCACGGTGGCGGAGTCTGGCGTGTGCCGTGGCTGTGCTTCCCTGTCGTCCACGGTGGAGCAGCTAATGGAGGCCAGGGAGGACTCGGAGTCTCCGGGGGGGCCGTCGGCGGAGCTGGCGGCGCCTCTTCCAGACCCGGGACAGGGAGCTCCTGTGGAGGAGCAGCCTGGTCCCTCGGCTCCGTTCTTAGAAGCTTTGACGGAGTTTTCCCCGGAGTTCGTCTTACTGTTGCACAAAGCCTTTTGCTTACGGCGGCAGGGTCGCTTGGCGGAGTCTGGGCCCAATCCGCTGTCCACTAAGCAGTTGGCGTCTGCATGCGAGGTGCTAGAGGGTCCTTCCGCACCAAAGAAGGCCAGGGCCAGGGATTCCTCGGTGTTGGACAATGACTGGGCGGAGCCAGATGAGCCTGACTGGGAGACCGAAACTGGGGTTCAGGATCTAGAAGAGGGTGAGCTCCTGGAACCGAGGAGCAGTCTAAGATCATTCGGCTTTTTCGGAGAGAGGAGCTTCCGGCGCTCATCACAGAATCCCTTCAGATGCTCAATTTGTCGACACAGGCGTCCGCGGAGGACGAAGTGGAGGACCCTGTTATTCAAGCGGTGCGGCAAACGCAGGTGGTGTTTCCACTGCACAAGGTGGTCGATAAAATGATTCAGGATGAATGGAACCCGCCGGAGGCGGGTCTTAGAGGTGTCCGCACCATGGCTAGGCTTTATCCGTTAGCGGATAAGGATAAGGAAAGATTTAAAACACCACGGGTTGATGCAGTGGTATCGGCGGTTACTAAAAAGACTACCATCCCGGTAGAGGGTAGCGCATCTTTGAAGGACGCGCAGGACCGTAGGGTGGATGGTCTTTTGAAGCAGACGTTCGAGGCAGACTCCCTTGCGTTACAGGCGTCCATATGCGGAGCCTGGGTGGCGAGAGCATGCTTGCGCTGGGTACAGCAGTTGCGTCGCTCGCCTCAGTTGGATCTCAGCGAACTCCAGGAGCTGGGGTGCCTGGAGTCCGGTGTGGCTTATTTAGCGGATGTGCATTATGATTTGGTCAGGGCCCTGGCTAATAGCACGGCTTCTGTCGTGGCCGCCCGCAGGTACGTGTGGCTGCGTAGTTGGGCGGCAGATGGTTCCTCTAAATCCCGACTGGGTAAGCTGCCGTTTAAGGGGCGGTTACTTTTCGGGGAAGACTTGGATAAGTTAGTGAAGGACCTGGGGGAATCCAAGGCGGGTAGACTGCCTGAGGATAAGCCGAAACAGGGGAAGGTCGGCCAAACTTTTCGCGGTCAGTTTCGTGACTTTCGGAGATTGAGCGTCGCGGTATGGCGCCTTTCAGAGGGGCCTGCTTTCCTTCCCGCGGTCAAGGATTCCGGGGGTTTAGAGGGGCGTCTCGGGGCTTCACCTCGGGCGCCACGTCCGCGGCTCGAAAGTCGCAATGAGATGAGGCGGGTCCCGGTGGCGGACGCTCCCATCGGCGGGCGACTTCGGGAGTTTCTGTCCGCCTGGACCCTCATCACTTCCAACCAGTGGGTCCTCGAGATCATTCAGCATGGTTATGCCCTGGAGCTGGCGAGGCCCGTGCGGGATTCCTTCGTCTTATCGCCCTGCAGGGGGCCACAGAAAACTCTTGCGGTTCGTGACACTTTGGACTGTCTCATCCGCTTGGGAGCGGTGGTAGAGGTGCCCAGGCAGGAGTACGGCGTGGGTCGGTACTCCATATATTTCGTGGTGCCCAAGAAAGGTGGAGCGCTGCGGCCTATCTTAGACCTCAAGGGGGTGAATCGGTGTCTGCGAGTGCCGCACTTCCGTATGGAAACGTTACGGTCGGTTATCGTCGCGGTCAGTCAGGGAGAGTTTCTAACGTCCCTAGATCTCACGGAGGCTTATCTACACATTCCCATCCGGGAGGCTCACCAGCGGCTCTTACGGTTCGCCTTGCCCTGGGGTCACTATCAGTTCCGGGCATTGCCCTTCAGCCTGGCGACAGCGCCGCGCACTTTCACCAAGATTATGGTGGTGGTGGCGGCGGTGCTGCGCAAGGAAGGGATCCTGGTGCATCCGTATCTCGACGATTGGTTGATTCGGGCGAAGTCGGAGGCGGAGAGCCGGCAGGTGACCAACCGGGTGGTGGAGTTTTTCCAGGGGCTTGGCTGGGTAGTCAATCCCAACAAGAGCCATCTACAGCCTGTTCAGGTCCTCGAGTATCTGGGGGTCCTGTTCGACACTCGCAAAGTGCTGGTCTTTCTGCTAAACAAGAGGGCGCAGGCGCTGCGCTGGCTGGTTCGCTCGTTCCGAGCCACGCCCGCTCCAACGGCTTGGTTCTACCTGCGCGTACTCGGCACGATGGCGGCGACCCTGGAGGCCGTTCCGTGGGCCAAGGTGCATATGCGGCCGCTGCAGAGAGCATTACTGAGACGTTGGTCGCATCAGGTGGATTCCCTGAGCAAGCGGTTGCCCTGCCCCCTCAGGGTGCGCCGGTCTCTTCAGTGGTGGTTGCTTCCGTTCTCGTTGGCGGCGGGCATGCCTCTGGAGCAACCGGAGTGGGTTCCAGTGATGACCGATGCCAGTCTTTCGGGCTGGGGAGCTCACTGCGGAGGCCAGTTTGCGCAGGGTTACTGGTCCCCGCTGGAGTCGACGTGGTCAATCAGTCGGTTGGAATTGCGAGCAGTGGCGAGAGCCCTGGTGGCGCTTGAGAGGCTAGTGCTGGAGCGTTCCGTTCAGATTCTCTCAGACAATTCGGTGACGGTGGCTTACATCAATCGTCAGGGGGGCACGGGCAGTGCAGCGATGGAAGAGGAGTCAGACTTGCTGTTTGCCTGGGTGGAGAGTCGGTTAACAGCAATTTCAGCGGCGCACATTGCCGGAAGAGAAAACGTGATGGCGGATTTTATGAGCTGAGTACGAGTGGATGCCGGGGAGTGGGAGCTGCATCCAGATGTCTTTGCGCAGATCGAGCAGCGTTGGGAGACGCCAATCATGGACTTGATGGCCACCTTTACTTCGACCAAGGTTCCGCGGTTTTACAGCCGAAGAAGAGAAAGAATGTCAGAAGGCATAGATGCGCTGCTGCAGCGATGGCCGACGTCGGGTCTTCTGTATGTGTTTCCTCCGTGGGCACTGATAGGGCGTGTGGTGCAACGGATAGAGACGTTTCCGGGGAAAGTGCTTTTGGTGGCACCCGACTGGCCCCGGTGCCCATGGTATGCGGATCTGATGAGGCTCCTCTACGGCCGTCCCTGGCGTCTCCCGCCTCGGTCGGATCTGTTGCGTCAGGGTCCTCTATTCATGCCTCAGGTGGATCGATTCTCGCTTACGGTATGGCCATTGAAAGGGCTCGGCTGAGGAAGAAAGGTTACTCAGCAGCGGTGATTTCTACGCTGCTTCGGGCGAGGAAACGGTCTACTTCCTTGGCGTATGTGCGGATATGGCGTATTTTTGAGGATTGATGTTCGAGACGTCAGATTCGGGCGGCCACGGTCTCCGTGTCTTCCGTCTTGAACTTTCTACAGGATGGTTTTGATAAGGGTCTGGCGGCCAGCTCGTTACGGGTGCAGTTGGCAGCGCTGTCCTGTTATCGCGGCAAAGTTCAGGGGCTGGCGTTGGGGGCGCATGCCGATATCGTCCGTTTTCTGCGGACGGTGTCTCGGCTGTGCCCTGCCTGTCGGATTCTGGTTCCGTCTTGGGATCTTAATCTGGTGTTGTCGGCGTTGGTCAAGCCGCCCTTTGAGCCTTTACATTCTGCATCGCTAAAGGATCTTACTCTCAAGGTGGTCTTCTTGGTAGCGATCTGTTCTGCGCGGCGTATTTCAGAGTTGCAGGCATTGTCTTCTAGAGAGCCATTCCTGTCCTTTTCGCGGGATAGGGTAGTGCTACGACCTGTACCATCATTTTTGCCTAAGGTTGTGTCTCCGTTCCATTTGAATCAGTCGGTGTGTTTGCCTGTTTTAGGTGCCGGAACTGGAGACTCTGAGGATCGCCGTTTCCATCGCTTAGATCTTAAGAGAGCTTTGCGGCAGTATTTGAAGTCCACTGCGTCGTTTCGCAAGTTGGATCGCTTGTTCCTGTTGTTTGGGGGCAGGCGTAAGGGCGAGGCGGCGTCTAAGGCTTCCATCGCTCGTTGGATTAAGGAAACGATAGCTTCTGCTTATCTGTTGCAAAGTCGCACGGTGCCTGCCGGTTTGAGGGCTCATTCTACCAGGGCGCAGGCAGCGTCGTGGGCGGAACATGGACTTGTGTCACCGGATGAGATTTGTCGGGCGGCTACGTGGTCGTCCTTGCATACGTTCAGTAAGCATTACCGTCTTGATGTCGCAGCGGCAGGTGATGCTTGTTTTGGGGCAGCAGTGTTGCGCTCCGGCTGGAAGGGTCCCTCCCGGTGATTACTGCTCTGGTACATCCCAGAAGTAGAGGACTGAACTGGAGGAACGATAAGGAAATCATAATTACACTTACCTGGTAATTGTAGTTCCTTGAGAGACGACAGTTCAGTCCTCCTTCCCGCCCAGAGATGTTTCGGAGGGGGACAGCCGGAGGTCGCAGGGTCCTTTCTACAGGTAAGTCCATTCCTTTGTTAGTTCAAGGATGGTGTCTGATAGGTTCGGTGGCAGTACAGGGCGTTTGACGCCTTCATTGTAAGTTACTATAGCGTTTTTAGTTTACCTAAGTTAGATGCAGTTGGCATTTATTGCTACTTATTTGTTACTCCTTTGAGTCTGCTTTGTTAATAGTTCACACTGGAGGGTGAGAGAGAGAGCAGCAGGCTATATCCAGTGATGTCATAAGTTTGACATACCAGTCTCCAGCTGCAGGAGGAGGTTGACAACCCAGAAGTAGAGGACTGAACTGTCGTCTCTCAAGGAACTACAATTACCAGGTAAGTGTAATTATGATTTCCTAATGTGCCTGGCGGTTGGCACTGGATTATAGTAATGTAGAAATCTTTTAGTCTTTCTTTATCCATACACTCATTAAGAGACATGTTTACTAAAAGTTAGTGTATGGTTACATTATGCAAATATTTATGCAAATAAGGCCACTTATGCAAATGAGGCCCCGCACCGAGTCTCCGCACATGGCCCCGCACCCCCCTTGGGCCGCCCCTGCATCTTACTATTACTACTATTATTTATGTAGCGCTACAAGGCATATGCAGTGCTGTACAAACATATAAAGACAGTCCTTGCTCATAGAGCTTACAATCTAATCAAGACAGACAGAACAATACAAGAGAAACAAAGGGGGGGGGGGGTTCAAATAGGGAAGGAGAACAAGGATCCAAATGCGGCCTCAAAGAGGTAAGCCTTTAGCATGGATTTGAAGAGAAGGAGAGAAGAGACTTGACGTAAAGTTAGAGGAAGTTTGTTCCATTCATAAGGAGCAGCAAGGTGAAAAGATCGAAGTCTGGAATTTGCAGAAGAAAAGGGCATAGAGAGAAGAAAGCCAGAGGAGGAGTGGAGTTCACGAGGCAGGGTGTAGAGAGAGAGAGAAGAGAAGAAAGGTAATGAGGGGCAGTAAAGTGAATGCATTTATATGTTAGAAGGAGAAGTGTGAATTGGATACAGAAATAGAAGGGGAGCCAGAAGTGATTTTAGAAGAGGGGTTATATGAGTATATCGGGACTGGCGAAAGATTAGCCGCGCAGCAGATTTCTGGATAGATTGAAGAGGAGAGAGATGGCACTGAGGAAGACCAGCAAGGAAGTGCTATCTTAATCATTCGTTTGATAAAGCAGCAGAAGTGCCACCTGCTCCATTAGTGTCCTGTCACTGTGTTGCTATACAGTATGTGTGTGGAAAGGACTGGGAGAAGCTTGCTGTTTTTGGTTAGAAAATTACCATTGTTTTCTGTTCGCGCAAAATAGTTATCTAGGTTAATTAAAGAGGGAGAAGGAGAGGATAAGATATAAATCATCTGTTGTACCACAGCAAATATCCCTCCCTGCCAATAATTTATAGCATCTGACTGCTCTATTTTATTTTCCAAAATGTATCGTTTTTTGTTTTTTTTTTTATTAAAAATAAAGTACTAAATTTCCCAGCTAGATGCAGTAAACAGGCACGGCTGTAGAAGCCTACTAGTCAGAAACCAGAGGAGCCCATATATCTCACAAAGCTAATTATTACAAAATAGCATTTATTTATTAGCCTTGCTCCACCTCCTTTTTGTTCCTCCTTGACTTGAACCTGCTTCTCTCACTTCTATTTTTCCTTCTGGTGCTTAATTATATTGACACCGGTTAGCAGCAAGCAGACTGTGACACCATGTCCCTGTGGGGTCTTTCTAATGCTGCTGTAATATGAAAGTGTCAGCCAGGCGGTCTGTGTATTATAAATAGGGTACTTCATCCATGATAGGCGATCATTATCTTTCTTTCCCAAGTGTAAAAGACCTATATAACTCATGAAGGTGCCAGTGATTTAGGCCTCATGAGTAAGAATCCAATGAGTCCTGAAGGGGACCCTGCGCATGTCGTCTTGTTGCTGAACTTGAGATATTCAATTTATTATACTGGAATATATTTTCAGAAGTCAAAGCTAGCTAAAATAATGTTAGAGACTGTTAGACCAACAATACAACAAGATTTAGTGTTCCACAGTGAAGGCCTTTAAGAAGCCTTGCTGCCTTTGTAAGGTAGGAAGCTGCTGTATTCCTTTAGTGGTTATTCAAGAGAACACAGCCTTCAAGTAATACAACTGTTATTCATTATAAACAAAACTTAGGGGCTTATTTACAAAGCTGCGGTAGCGGACTCCGTGCGATATCGGAGCCGCGGCCTCATTGAATTCAATGGGGCCGCGGCTCCGATATCGGGCAGAGTCCGCTACCGCAGTTTAGTAAACATGCCCCTTAGTGTTACTGAATGATTTTATTTTCCTTATCTATTTCAACTATTCTAGAGTTTGTATCCTGATTTTTTTTATAATGGAAAACATGGAACAGAATGACTTGGGGATATGAGGAGGAGTGGGGGAGTAGCTTAATGGTTAGAGCAGTGTTTCCAACAATGGCCAATCCAGGTCACAAGTACCTGTCAGGTTCTCAGAAGGTGGACAGATTCCATGCTGTATAACCCAGGGGTAAACAGTTGATTTCCCCAGTTTAGTTTGATAATGATTTATAGACATTTCCTCCAGGAACCTGTCCAAACCTCTTAAACCTAGCTACACTAACAGCTTTTACTACATCCTCCGATAATGAATTTCAGTGTTTGACTACGTTTTGAGCGAAAAAATATTTTCTCCGATTAGTCTTAAATATACTATATTTTGCTGGCCAGGGTTGACAGTTCCCAAGAAACACTTTTACTGGCAGTCTTAAGCTTTTTATTTCACCTCTTGGCCATAGGTTCAAATGCCAGCTCAGCTAGTATATGTGAAATGAGACAGTGGTTTCAATCCAGTTTCAGGTCCAACAGCAGAAGGGCTCACATGGAGGCTTCTGTCAGATGTTCATGGTGTTTATTGACTTGTGACAAGTCACAATATAGTTTAGTTTATTCATATATGTGATATACTGCCCTTCCTAAGTCATCAAAGCAATTTTCATTAAAAACAAAAGAGCTGTATATGAACCTTACATATAAGTCAATTTTTAGGCTATTTTTATGGGCAGTTAGTAACTTTGCTAATGGCTCTATTTTTACTGAAATGCAGGCTTTATTTTATTTATTTACAGTATTTCATTGCATTTCTATACCATCCATCCAAATAAATGCTCATAGTGATGCACAATAAAATATCAGAAATTCCAGTTGCTAGACCAGTCCAGACAAGTGGGTTGTGTCCCCCTGCCAGCAGATTGCTGGAGACACAGAAGCAATAGAAAGCCCAAGTTTCAATAGCATCACTCCCATGCCTCTATCAACCTGAATCACTAGAGGGCAACTCAGTATTCTTCTGTCTCCTGCAGATGGTGGCTGGATTTTCTTAACTTTGAAGAAAATCTGAACAATTGAGGGGAAAAAGATTGATTTTGCTTGTGAATGACCACCTTGAGGGTGGCTTTATCATTTGAGTGTGACATGGGAGGCTCCACTAGACTAAGGTCTTTTCGGTAGCCAAAGGAGGAGGAAAAATTGATTCAGTCCCACACTCTTATTATAAGAGCCTGTTGAGCAGCCAGAAAATTGGAAAGATTTGGAAGAGATCAGCAGCCTCCCACAATCTCAATGTCCCCTCCCTCCTCTTCTTCCCCCCTTGTTCTCCCCCAAGGATTGAAGAAGGCCCTCAGAAGAAGCTACCTACAAGCCACAGTAAAGTACAGAGTTTAAAAAAGAAAGATAAACAGTTTCAGGGGAGTAGTGCTGAGCCCAGTATGAGATTTTTGTTTGGGACTCCCAGATGATGAGTACCAAGGCTTGACCTCATTATTGTCCTTGTTGGGGGCTCCCGATTCTGTCTATCCGGGGCGGACTGCTGGTGATGGCACGGTGTGGAGGTTTCCCACCCTTTCTGGCACAGGTTAATCTCATTTGTGCGCCTTGCGGTCCCATGGTTCTAGCACACTCTCTGCCCGAGCAGCTCCAACACATATCCTCGCCCAAGCGCCCTTTCCTTGTGATACTGTAAGCGCTGTTAATGCCCAATTTTTGTGTTGGCACAGCTATTGTGCTTGACTTTACTTTCTGTGTTTTCTTCCAGGAAACCTTGTTTGGCCTGTGGCAAGGTGTTTCATCTCTGATTTCTAGACTCTGCTCTTCTTGCATGGCAGCTTTGGAGTCTTCCCTGGAGGGTCTGTTTTCCTGCCTTAGGGCAGGAGGTGACAGATGGCGCTGTGGGTAAGGATGGTAAGCTGCCGAAGATTCTGGTGAACATGCTTCTGTCCGTTCCCTTTCTTCTAAGGATTTGGCTGTGGTTACGTACCCTGTAGTTGGGGGCTGATTTCCTAGAGGGGAGCTTCCAGAATCTGGGGTGTCCTCCCTGGAATTCTTTTCCTTTTTACAACAGGCCTGGTCATTTTGGCGTGGAAACTCAGACCCTGCAGCCTCTGGGTTCTCTCGAGCACAGTCTTGTGAGGGCCAGGCGGTACGTGGAAGCTCTCTTTGGATGCCTGTTTCTAAGCGTCCCCGGCAGAGATTGCCTTCTGGAGATGTAGAACAGTTAGGGTCTATCTGATACTTGGACTGGGACCTTAGTTCAGATGTCTCGGCAGTGGGCTTTGATATGGAGGAAGAAGTACTTTTGCCTTTAGAAGATTATGAAGAAGTTGGCATTATCCGCCTCTTTCGGAAGGAAGAACTAACATAGTGTTGATTGCATGAGTCTCATCCACCTTGAACCTGGTAGATACGCTAGGTACGGAGCAGGAGCCGAAGGTCCATCCAGTCCTGCAGGGAGTGTGGAAATCCACTATAGTCTTCCTGTTTCTGGAGGTGATCAAGGACATGATCTAGTTGGTGTGGGATCTTCCTGACTCCCTGTCTAAGGGGCTGAAAGTGTATAAGAGGACGTACGCTCTCCTGGAAGAGCGTGTTGCGTGGTTTGGCACACCTAAGGTGGATGCGCAGGTCACAGCAGTTACAAGATGGACCACCATTCCCATGGAAGAAGAACTGGCCTTGAAAGATGCTTTGAATCAAAATGTGGATTCTTTGCTGAAGAAGCAGTTTGCAGTGATGGCTGCTATTCTGCAGTTGGCAGTGTGTGCAGGCTTGACTTCTCAAACACTTCTCCAGTGGATTCAGTCTTTTACTGCCAGATGATACTACCTCTCTTTTGAAGTCAGCTACGGCCTTCCTTTCTGATGCTATGTATGACCTCTTCCACCTAGCGGCTAGGGATAGCGCCCTGTAGACGCGGCATTGGATTTGGCATCACTACTGGGCAGCATACATCTTCCAAAGCCTGGCTGACCCAACTGGCCTTTAAGGGGAAGCTCCATTTTGGGACGATTTGGTGAAGTTGGTGAAAGACTTGGGTGAGACCAAACCTTATCGCATTCTGGGGGACAGGCCAAAAGGACCTGGTAAGAGGGCAGGAGACCCCATTTCCTCGGCCCCCACCCACCCTTCGTGGTCATGCTGGTCAGACTTCTAGGGGTCTCAGGACTCCCGTTGTTATTGACCTGGAAAGCCTTTCTTTCCATCTGATTTTGGATTCATTCTCCATCCTTTTGGGGAGCTTGGGGGCCCAGAGACTCTGGCCCCTCCACAGGAGGTCTCTCCCAGTCTACACAATGAAGATTTAGGGTACCTTTCCCAGTTACCTCCAGTTGGAGACAGCCTTTGCCTTTTCTTTTGGGAGTGGGCCTGGGACACCAGGGATCACTGGGTGCTAGACACCATTCAGTATGGCTGTGTCCTAGAATGGAAAGAGCCAATCCCAGAGTCTTTTGTTATCTACACCTGTGGTTCAGTGCACAAAAGAGCTGCCGTTCAGGTCATTTTGGCAGGTTGCTGCACCTGAGAGCAGTGGAGTCTGTCTCCCTGGCCAATTGGGATGCCAAAGAAGGATGGCTCCTTCCATCCAATTCTTAACCTCAAGGGGGTTATCCTTAAAAAAGATATTGCGGAATTAGAAAAGGTATAGAAAAGAGCCATCAAAATGACCAAGGAGATGAAAGGATACCCTTATGAGGAAAAGCTTAAAAGGTTAGGACTCTTCAACTTGGAAAAGAGACGGCTGAGGGGAGATATGATAGAGGTCTATAAATTAATGAATGGAGTGGAACGGGTAAACATAGATCGATTGTTTACACCATGAAAAAGTAGAAAGACTAGGGGACATGCAATGAAGCTACAATGCAACCCATTTAAGACTAATAAGAGAAAATATATTTTTCACTCAACGCGTAATCAAACTCTGGAATTCATTACTGGAGGATGAAGTAAAAGCCGTTAGTGTAGCTGGGTTATAAAAGGTTTGGATGAGTTCCTGGAGGAAAAGTCCATGAACCATTATTAAAGAGGACCCAGAAAATCCACTGTATGCCCCAGGACAAGCATTGTGGAACCGGTGTGATAGACCCAGTATGGTATTTCTTATGTTCTTTTGGGTTAACACTCATTTGCGCGTCCTATGCTTCTGGATGGAAACTGAGATTAGTGATTCAGGTGGTATGCCAAAGGGAGTTCCTTGCATCTCTGGATTTGGCCGAAGTGTATTTCTGTATCCCAGTCTGGGAGGATCAGCAAAGACATCTGTATTTTGCCAGGCTTGGCTCTCAATTTTAGTTTGCTGCCCTTCCATTTGGCCTCTCTGCTGCCCTGAGGATGTTCACCAAAGTCATGCGAGCCCTTCAGGGACAAGGGAATAAAAAGTACCTGTTAGTATACATGTAAACCGCTCTGAATCGCAAGTAAAGGGTGGTATATCAAGTGCCTAAAAAACATAACCATGGTGGTGGTGGCTTTGGTGCTGCGACAGCAAGGGATTTGCATGCACCCATATCTGGATGAATGACTCGTCCGAGCTCATTCTTGGTCAGAAGCGTCTTGGATATCGACCCAAATGGTGTCCTTCCTGGAAAGCCTCAACTGGGTGATCAACCGAGGGAAAAGTCAGTTGTGTTTTTCCCAATCCCTGGAGTTCCTGAGAGCATGGCTCAATACTCGAGTGAGCAGAGTATTTCTGCCGGAGAAGAAAGTGGAAAGATTGTTGGATTGCCTTGCAGTATGCTGTTTACAAGAGTTTCCCAGAGTTTGGCATTATCTTCAGCTCCTTGGATTGATGGTGGCAATAATTGAGATGGTGCCATGGTACATGCTCATATGCGGCTGCTCCAGCGGTCTTTGCTGACTCGGTGGTCCCCAAGTTTTCAGAGGTTCAAGCCCAGGCTTCCACTTCTACTGATGGTGAGAACCAGTCTGTGGTGATGGCAGCAACCATGCCATCTGCAGAAAGGCATACCACTGGATAATTACTCCTGGATCTTTCTGACGATAGAAGCCAGTCTTTTGGGCTGGGGAGCCCATTTCCTGAACTGAACGGCTCAGGGTCATTGGAACCACAGGGAGACGTTATGGTCCATCAACTGTCTCAAGGCCAGGACCATCAGGCTGGTTCTTTTGTGCTTCCGGCATATGGTCAAGGGTCAGGCGATGCGAGTGTTCTCAGGCAGTGCCATGGCGGTTGCATATGTCAATTGACAAGGTGACACGAGGAAAGCCAGTGTGACCCTGGAGATGACTCTTCTGTTTACCTCTGTGGAGAAGAACCTCCTAGCTCTGTCAGCCCAGCACATTGCCGGGGTGGACAGTGTGAAGGCAGACTTCCTCAACCGTCATCCTCTGGATCCTGTAGAGTGGGATTTGAGCCAGAAGGCTTTCCAGTTGATTTTTCACCATTGGGGTCTCCCTGAGATGGATTTGATGGTGACCCACTCCAATGTCAAAGTGTGCTGCTTCTTCAATCACTGTATGGAGTTAGGGTCGAAGGGCATCAGTGCCCTTGCCCAGGCAATGCCTGCTGTATGTGTTTCCTCCTTGGCCACTGTTGGGGCGTGTGATTTGGTGCATAGATCACCATCCAGATTAGAGTATTCTGGTGGCGCTGGATTGGCCGAGGAGAGCATGGTTCAGAGACCTGATGCGGCTCCTGCAGGAGCCTCCTCTTCCTCTGCCCCCATTCTGGGGCCTGTTGTGTCAGGGACTGATTACCCTTGACGACCTGGCTCCCTTCTTGCTCATGGCTTGGCTCTTGAAAGATGTCAGTTAGCACATAAGGGCTACTCTCCTGTGGTGGTTTCCACTCTGCTCAGAGCCCGGCAAGATTCTACCAGCCTGGCATATGTGCAGGTCTGGTGCCTCTTTGAGTGATGGTGCGGCACCTGAAAGCTAGTTCCTGAGATGGCCAAGGTGCCATCTCTGCTGGCCTTTCTGCAGGACAGTCTGGACAAGGGCCTTTCTCTCAGCTCCCTGAAAGTTCAGTGGCATCCTTGGCCCTTTTCCAAGGTCCGGTGACTGGCAAGTCTCTGGCCTTTGCATCAAGGTGTTTTACGCTTTCTTCAGGGGGTTCAGCATTTGTGTCCTCCCCTTCGGTCAGTTGTCCCTTTGTGGGATCTTTGTCTGGTGCTCAGGGCTCTGATGTCGGACTCCTTTGAGACTTTAAAGTGTGCTGGTGTGCTGCTCTGAAGAATTTGATGATCAAGAACGTTTTCTTGGTTGCGATTTGTTCGGCGAGGTAGATTTCTGAGCTGCAAGCCTTGTCTTGCTGGGATCAGGGCCGGCTAAAGGGTTTCTGCTGCCATAGGCAGAAATCCCATCCTCGTTCCCCCCCCCCCCCCCAGCTGCTGCAGATTCCATCTCAGGAGGAGGAGGTGGGCAACGGCAGAATTTCAAAAAGCAGTGGCTTTTTGCCTCCGCTTTCTTGCCCATGGCAGGCCACGTCTTGCAGTACACATGGCCTGCCGTGGGCAAGAAAGCAGCGGCAAACAGTAGCCGCTTTTAGAAATACTGCTGCCGCTGCCCGACTGCTGCTGCCGTTACCCGCCTCCTCCCTAACAGAATCAGCGGCAGCTGAGGGGGGGCAGCATGGCTAGTTATATGTGCCTATGCCACTGCCGCCACCCACCCAGGTTGGCTGCCCTAGGCGGCTGCCTAGCTTGCCTAGTGGACTGGCCGACTCTGGCTGGGATCCTTCTCTGTCTTTTTCAGAGGAGGCTGTTTCCATTTGACCTGTGCCTTCCTTTTTACCCCAAGGTGATTTCTCCCTTTTATGTGAACCAGGTGGTTTGCCTTCCCTCCTCTAAGGAGCAGTTTCAGGGAAAAGATAAGGATCTTCACCTTGTGGATGTTTGGAGGGTGCTTCTCTGGTACTTGGAGGTTATGAATTCCTTTCGTAAATCAGATCACCTTTTCGTGCTGTTTTCTGGCCCGGGCAAGGGTGATGCGGCGGCTATATTGGGTCACTGAATCAAATAGGCTATTGCCTCAGCTTATCTGCCGTGGAACTGGCCAGTTCAGGAGGGTTTGTGCGCCCATTCTACTCAAGCACAAGGTCCTTGTGGGTGAAGCGAAGCTCGGTAGCCCCTTCAGACGTTTGTCGGGCAGCAATGTGGACATCACTTTCCACTTTTGCCAAGCCTGGCCTTTGGCTCTAAGGTTTTGCGAGCTGCTGTGTCTTCTTCCTACCCAGTGGAGGCATAGCTTTGGTACATCCCACTTGTCTGAACTGTTCTAGCAGGATGATATGGAAGGTGACATTTTACTTACCAGATAATGTCCTTTCCTTGAGTCCTGCTAGACGAGTCCAGGACCTGCCCCTGAAACTGTGATTGCTCTGTTATTTTCTTCACAATTCCCCCCGTAAAGCTTGCATAAACAGATATGTTTTTAACTGTACCTTGAATGCTTATTTTTTTGGGCTATAATTCCACAATACAACACACTCCTGTGATAATTAATTTATCTACCACTTCAGTAAGATTTGATCCTGTAGCTTGAGCAAAATAAAAAAGAGAATGGAGTGACCATCAGAAAAAAGAAGGAAATTGTTATAGCTTAAATGCCTTTTCATCATAATCCAACTCCTTGATATCGGTCATCAGCCAACTCCATCTCAAAAACTTTGAGACTTTTCTTGAAAATCATGTCAAGTAACTTCAAAACTGTATAATATCTCTAACAAAATCCCATTCACAATTGCTCATATAAAGTGTTTTACTTAACTTATATGAAGAACCATCCACTCCTGACATGAATTCATGTTTTAGGTACTTGACCTTGCATCAGGAGAACAATACCAAGTTTCAGCTTTCAGGTTCTCCAACAATAGGCATTGTAACCACTCAGGAAATGACATGAATTTAAAACCCACCCTATCACCCTCATTACAATAAAGTGGCCCAGTAGTAGATAAATTAATTATCACAAGAGTGTGTTGTATTGTGGAGTTATGATTAGTACTCCTGGTGATGAGGTCCGTTGTGTTCTTTGGTATTTTTTTGGTTATGTCATCTTTGGGCCTATGTGCTAAAATTCATGCTAAATGTTTTTTGTCATGTGTGAGCCTAATTTTGCATGCATACTAATATGGTGCTTAATGGTCTATGCACTAGATTTTAGCTCAAATCTGCAAAACACTGTCTTCAGAGCAATTAATATACACCAGAGCACAAAAACGTGGTGTGCACATAATGGATCATGTCACTCATCTTGAAGTAAAAGCTGGTTAGCACAAGGGATTCCATGTCTCCAATCCCTCTACAAATCAAAACTGCTTGCTCATCCCAACCCACTCACATCAAGATCCTAAAGCTCCTGAACATCAAGTACTAACCCCAAGGAGTTCCTCCTTCCCACTACCATCCATTCAAAATCTCCAACCACCCCACTGTTGCCCCTGTTTATCTTCCAAAGGGTTCCAAAGTCCTGATCTTCACTGGCAGGGGAGATGTGTGAGCCCTTCTTGTCAACATCACAGGTAATGACACTGCCAAATGGCACTGCTTATTATCATGTATATGGCTTCTTCTGGTGGGGTGCTTCTTTAGGGGTTCTTGATGTTCGGAGAGGTTCAGAAGCTCAATGTGGGGATTGGTCAGCCTTCAGGGACCTCAGCATTGATGGAACAATGAAAGACACCATTCTTTCTGGCCCTTTTGGTTTGAACTAGTAGCAAGAGGTATATTGAGAAGCTGTGTGTACACAAAAAACATTGAACAACTGCCCCAAGACAGGTGCTGTTAAACTTTAGAATATGTAAAATAGTATGGCATGTTGCACATATGGCATTGCTTACTTTACATATAAGTATAAACTGTCTGTAGTACATACCTGCAACAGTGTCAGGGAATGGTTTAGTTTGCAGACTAAATGGACTAGATGGACCATGCTGGTCTTTATCTGCCGTCATTTACTATGTTACTATGTTACTATGCACTTTAAGTGGCATTAACACGCAGATTAAGCATTAGTACACAAGATCTTTTTGTGTTGTCGTTTAAAATAACAGTACTATAGTGCTCATTTAACATAATTTATTGGCATAAAATAGGACATCAAAGCTTCACAGCTGGTCAAGGATCTATCCTAATAGAATAATGATCTGCTCTTTCTCCTCTTGAACATGGTCTAAATTTTAGTTTATTTGTCTTTGTAACTTGGGGATTTTTTTGGATTCCTAATTTTCCTACTTTTTACTTGTTATAAAAATTTAAACTTTAATTTAAAAAAAAAGCGCTTCACAGCTGAAGTGCATAAGTAAGTATGTTGTTGTTGTTAAAGATCGTCAAGTTGGTGTCGACTCATGGCGACCCTCTGGATAGTTGTCTTAAATTGTGTTCGGTCTTCAGTCAGGCAGCTCATTGTTGACAGATGGGCACCCATAGCTACTGTTATTATATCGACCCATCTCATTGCTGGCCTTCCTCTTTTGTGTTGATCTTCTCTCTTGCCAAGCATGATGTCTTTCTCTTATGATCTCTCTGTTCGCATGATGTGTCCAAAGTACAAAAGTCAAAGTGTTGTCATCTGAGCTTCTAAAGAAAGCTTAAGTTTGATCTCCTCTAGTACTGACTGGTTTGTTCTTCGGGCAGTCCATAGTATACACAGCATTCGTCGCCAGCACCAGGGCAATAGATTTCTAAGTCACACATAAACCAACTTGATGGACCTTTGGTCTGACCAAGTATGGCATTTCTTATGCTCTTATATCCATTGTTCAGCAAGGTTTATAAAAGAACAAAATTGCCAGAATGCAAATGCACTGGGTTCTACGTTTTAAAAACCACCACCATCTAAAGTGGATAAGGCAGGAGATGCCTGAATCTTTAAAATAGAATATAGTTTTGTCATTATGCCAAATGAGTATGTGCTACACTGTATAATTGCATACTTAAAAAAAAAGAAAATTATTCTGTGTTTATGTAATTTCAGAATGGCCAACTATCCTAAAAGTAAATCATCCCTTTCTAGTCAGAAATTTATGCAAACCGAAAGTTCAGAGGCAAAGAAGGCCCAGAACACTGAAGAAGAGGTCTTCTATATGAACTGTAGGGCAGCCTATCTTACTGTATTCAGAAGCAGCTTGGACGCCATAACTTCTAAAGAGCAACTCTGTTTAGGTAGGTATATAAATTGATTTTATTTCATTTATTATTAATTCTTTGTATTTAGAGAAACAGTTTAAAAATAGGTTATTTCTGATGCTGAAGTAGTGCTACCTCTGGGAAGACTGTTTTAGCCAAAATGAGAAGTGCACATCAAAAAGTAGAAAGACTAGGGGACATGCAATGAAGCTACAGTGTAACCCGTTTAAGACTAATAAGAGAAAATATTTTTTCACTCAATGTATAATCAAACTCTGGAATTTGTTACCGGAGGATGTAGTAAAAGCTGTTAGTGTAGCTAGGTTTAAAAAAGGTTTGTAACAAGCCACTAATCTGGTCACTTTCCAGAGCAAATTTTCTGTTAATTTTTCAAATTTACACGCTCCAATATTATCTTCGAGATTGTGATGTTATATCAATAGCTTATGACACTTATCTATCCGAAATCTCAATACTAATTACATTAGTTATAAGCAACAAGGTCTCAGACTTGTGTGGGTGCTTTTATTCAGACTTTAACGTGTCTGATAGTTATGCACCCTTTTTGCATCAATGACCTTTAGCACGTCGCTTAATATTGTAACTGATAACTTCTTAATTCACCTTGATCAAACTGTTTCCTTATGCCAAAATACAAAACAGTGCTTAGCTTATTATGCGTAATCCCCAACGCCAAAACTCAGCACCGTCTCTGCGTTTCACTGTTATCCAGTTTCTTCAGGGGGTTCTTTTAAAGCACTAGTAACAGAATGAATAAAGGTTATATTAATTACTCACAATCTCACGAGGTTCATATATCTCATCAGGCTGAATTCGTGCTCTATGAATATACCGTCATTATAGTTCTTTACCTCTGTTGTATGTGTCCTCTACGCTATTAGGTTTATATTCCTCATATTCCATGAGCCTACCGTCTTCCCAAAGAGACGCCGTGCATGCGGACTAACTATTTATAGGTAGTGCTAATCACATCATTCTATTCATCTGTGTACGACATCGCTTGTATCTCACTTTTATATGCACATGCTGCAATCTATTTGAGCATTTAAGCCTTCTGGTATGACTGATTGCAAAGTATATATCCATCTTTGCTCTTGGATCAATAAAGTTTGTTCCTTCGATTTTCCATGGTATCCTGCAACAATTTGATGTACGCAGAAACAATGTAGTTCTTCAAACTTATGGTTATATTCCAGACAATGAGCTACAATCGGTGCTTCTCTTTTCTTACAATACAATCTACTACGGTGTTCATTCATTCTTACTCTAAAGGCTCAAATTGTTTTGCCAACGTATATTAATTGGCATGGACATAGAATGCAGTAAACTACATAACTAGAAACACAAGATGTTTTTATTTTTAAGATGATATGTTATACCATGATATTGAAAATCAGTCACTTCCCAGCAACGCAAAAAAAATGCAATGCAAACAAGTAGATTTTGATGACACTTCAGAGGATACTAACACCACCGATTCTAGTAAGAGATCAAAAGAGGATTTTTCGGACGAAGCAGAAGGGAAAAAGAAAGGAGGAGGACGAGGAAAAATTCAATATTGAGGGAATGTAAGGCGGAAAAATTAAGTCATGATAACCTAGTCCAGGATTAATCAAATTCTTTACTGATTAATATCTCAGGATATAGTTTGTCTCAAGAACAGATGCAGATTCTTAATAAAGGTTTGTCCGATGTTCCTGAAACCTTTTTTGATGCTTTCCAATTCCGAATTGATTTGGAGAAATCAATACAAAAGCTTAATTTGAAGATGTATTTTGCGTCTAAACCAACAGAAATAGATGTGACACAGGATGTTATTTCTAGAAGAATACAGTTACCATTAAAGTCAATTTGGTCCCCTCCGGGACCATTGCATCCCTCCCTAATACTGTTCAGAGAATCAGTTTTAAAGGATATCAAACAGTTAGAAGGTAAGAAAAAACGAACATTTAGCACAATCTCTAAGAAAGAGAGAGCTTTGAAAGATCTCCAATCTCGAACCGAATTAGTGATCCGACGAGCTGACAAAGGAGGAGGCATAGTTGTTCAAAATAGAGATCAATATCTTAAGGAAGCCTTCAGGCAGCTATCTAATGTAGAAACATATAAGGTATTAGTAGAAGATCCAACAAATCAGTTACAAAAACAGATTAATAAAATTATATCTCAGGCTTTAGAAGCAAAGCTAATAACGAAGAAAGAATGGAATTTTTTGAATCAACCGTATCCTACAATTGCTAAGTTATATTTACTACCGAAAATTCATAAAAGTTTAACAGATCCTCCCGGAAGACCTATTGTATCTACGAGAGGCACAATTTTAGAACTTTTGTCAGTATATATAGATTCCTACTTGAGGCCATTAATGATAGAAATACCATCATATATTAGAGATACCACCCATTTTTTGCAGGTATTAATGCAACATGCCTGTTTGGCAACAGAAGCAGATATTGTATTAGTCACCTTAGATGTGACGTCTTTATACACAAATATTCCGCAGTCTGCAGCATATGATAGTGTAGTGACAGCTTTAAAAGGTAGAGGTGACTTATCTGACTGTCTTTTATCATTTTTATCAGAATTGACAAACCTAACAGTATACCAAAATTATTTTGTTTTTGAAAATATATTGTATCAGCAAATATCCGGAGTAGCAATGGGGGCTACATTCGCCCCCTCCACAGCAAATCTGTATATGGGGACATACGAAGAAAAATTGATAAAATCGTCACCCTATACTGACCATCTGAAATTATGGTGTCGCTATATTGACGACATCTTTTTGCTATGGAAAGCTTCGGTTGAGTATTTAAATGAGTTTTTGGTATGGCTTAATAATAGGGATAAAAATATTCAATTTACCCATTCTTATCATGTAAACAACATGACATTTCTAGATGTGCTAGTAAAGAGAGGTGAAAGAGGATGGATTATTTTGATTTATAGAAAGGATACTGATAGAAACACCTTTTTGCACTATAGTAGTGCCCATCTTATACAGTTAAGAGATAGTTTACCTTTTTCGCAGTTTGTTAGATATAGAAGGAACTGCTCTGAAGATCGAGATTTTAAACATCAAAAATTCTGAAGCATAATTTTCAAAATAGAGGTTATCCTAAACAAGTAATAAATCAAGCATATACAAGAGCGCTGTTTAACAATCACATTTTCTTGCTACACCCACAGAAGAAAAATATGTCATCTAGTCATAACATCAACTTAGTTACAAAGTATTCTCCGTACAGTTCTCAAATAAAACAAATTATGAAAAGACATACTAATGTCTTAAACAGTATTCCAGGATTAGAAGAGAAAATCATCCGATGTGTGTGGCAATGTCACAAAAATTTAAAAGAAAAAGTAAGCCCGGCGGTTCTGCATCCTTTATCAACTCAGCAAGCAGGAAATGTCAATGGACATCGAAAATGCGGGGATTGCAGAATTTGCGATATTCCCTGGGAAGTGACTGATTTTCAATATCATGGTATAACATATCATCTTAAAAATAAAACATCTTGTGTTTCTAGTTATGTAGTTTATTGCATTCTATGTCCATGCCAATTAATATACGTTGGCAAAACAATTCGAGCCTTTAGAGTAAGAATGAATGAACACTGTAGTCGATTGTATTGTAAAAAGAGAAGCACCGATTGTGGATCATTGACTGCAATATAACCATAAGTTTGAAGAACTACATTGTTTCTGCGTAGATCAAATTGTTGCAGGTGTCACCACTCACCCTCCCAGAGGTAATTAGCATAGGTAGGGCAAGTGGGTAGTTGTGTTTCTTGGGTGGTAAAACTTAAAATGGAGGTGTAGAAAGGCCTCCTGGGTAATGTAGTCCACCAACCATGAAAATGAGTACACGTTGTGCACGAGTGGTTTAAGGAAATTAGGATTTATTTCCCCTCCCGGGGTTAGATGTTGAAGACCAAGAATAAGGACTATTTACAACGAAATTATACTTCCAGTGATAACAAAAATATTGCTTACTTTCAGCTGTTATACAAAACCAAAACAATAAACAGTTCCTTCCAAAATGTTTCTTTTGGCTGTTTCTTTCTCCTTAGTAAAAGCCAATATATTCAGCACAGAGACTGCACATTATCCGCCACCATATAAGAACAGTCCATCATATATTCTGACTCAGGAGGTTGATATGGGTCCCAGTGCATACAATCAGTTTCTTCCTGGAAACCTTTTAGAACAGGTTCTTCTCTTTGCCAGGCAAACTGTTCTCTTTCACTCACAGGGTTTCCTTCCCCCAACCTGCTTGGTGAGTCTAAATGCTTGCTCTCAGGTGCAAACAGCTCTCTGTAGTTAAAGGGTAATACGTTTCCCTCTTCAGCTTTATAACATGGAATTCTTCCTTTGCTTTTAACACTACTTCCTCTCAGGATTCTCCCTTGGCTACCACACGGAAAACAAAACTCCTCTCCCCCTTCTGATATATATTTATAATCAGGGAAATTGACTTTACCTGGAGTCTGCCTTTTGTGAACCCAGCGTGGCTGTCTTTTCTGCTTTTCAGCATAAATGTCCTTGCTTCCTGAGCAATAGAAATCCTCTGTGCCTCCTATGTTTAAGCACTGCTCCCTGTGTCCTGGACCTGAATGTCCTACACAGCTCTTGTCCTTTGAAGAGTATCTCCAACTAGGATTGGGATTTCTTTTACCTTTTCCCACGCTTGCTGTATCTCTCTCCGTGTCGGAGACTGAGCTTCCATCTGAGACTCTCCCCTTGTCTCTGCTCGTATCTTTGCCCGTGTCTGTGTCTGTCTCCGTCTCTGTCACTCCTCTTCTTTTTACTAGAGGGTTTTTATCTAGCTTCCTTCCCCCGTTGTATTGAGCCACACCTCCCCCCAGGTGTTCACAGTTCCCTGATGAGGTAGGAGCTAGCTCAGGGGATGGGCGTTCCCTAGCCCTCTGTGACGAGGTTTGTTTATGGTTTCCATGCCAACCCTCCATGCTTGACTCAGCACTGACAGCTTTGGTTTCATTTTCCACAGAAACCTCTGTTTCCATCGGTTCTGAACCTTGCACTTCACGACATATCCCCCGCCTTAAAATATTACGTACTGCCGCACCTTCCGGACAGTACGTAATACGCGAGAGTGCGTCCGCATTGCCGTGTAGCTTACCTGCCCTATGTTGAATTACAAAATTGAACGCCTGTAGGGCCAAATGCCATCTGGTGAGCCGGGCGTTGGAATTCCTCATTTGATGTAGCCATTTTAATGGAGCATGGTCTGTTATAAGGAGGAACTTCCGACCCGTTAAGTAAAAACGGAATGCCTCGACTGCCCATTTAATGGCCAGGCATTCTTTTTCGATAGTCGAATAATTTTTCTCGGCCTTGGAGAGCTTTCTACTGATGTAGGTGACTGGGTGTTCTACTCCCTCAAATTCCTGGGAGAGTACTGCACCTAACCCACTCTCTGATGCATCAGTCTGCACCACAAATGGTAGACTGAAGTCTATCCCTCTCAGTATTGGGGCTGTGCAGAGCTTCCCCTTGAGGGTAGAAAAAGCTGCCTCAGCCTCTGGGGTCCATCGAACTCTATTAGGGGCGTTCTTTTTTAGCATCTCGGTGAATAGAAGGCTCTCGTCTGCAAACCGAGGTATGAACCTTCTATAGTAACCGATGAGCCCTAAAAAGCTGCGCACCTGTTTCTTAGTAACGGGACGTGGAAAATCCTGGACGCTCTGGACCTTATTGGCTAATGGCTTCACTGTCCCTCTCCCCACCAGGTGACCTAAGTATTTCGCTTCTTCCGTGGCAAACATACACTTTGCGGGGTTCAGGGTTAAGCCTGCTTTCCGCAATGCCCGTAGTACTGCCTCTACCCTCGCCAGGTGTTGGGCCCATGTGGTACTATAAATGACTATGTCATCCATATACGCTAAGGCGTAATCATGGTGGGGCCTCAACACCTGGTCGACTAACCGCTGGCACGTGGCTGCTGCACCCTGTAAACCAAATGGCATTCGCCGAAATTGATATAAACCAATTGGTGTACTGAATGCCGTTTTTGGTTTTGAGCCACGTGTGAGAGGTATTTGCCAGTATCCTTTTGTTAGGTCTAAAGTGGTCAGGTACCTGGCTTGACCTAATCGATCTAGCAAGTCATCGATGCGTGGCATCGGGTACGCATCGAATTGCGAAATATCGTTGACTTGTCTGAAATCGATGCAGAACCTGAGTGTGCCATCAGGTTTCGGGACTAGCACTATGGGGCTTGACCATGGGCTATACGACTCTTCAATTATCCCCATTGCTATCATTTCCTTAACCTGCCTGATCACTTCGGCCTTCTTGGCTTCAGGCATACGGTAGGGCCGCTGTCTGATGGTGCGCCCTGGTGTCGTGATCACCTCATGGGCAACTAGGTGAGTTTCGCCTGGCTTGGTGGTGAGGACATCTTTAAAGTTCCCTAATAGTTGGGTCAGCTCCTGCCGCTGAGACTGGGATAAAGTTTCACCTAACCTTGGCTCTGGCCGCTCCCTCCAATCCGAAGTTTGTGGCCCCAGGTCCTCCTCTCGCTTTTCCTCAGCTAGGGCTGCCATCCCTTTTATTTCCCTCTGACCCGTAGAACCAAAACCACCCTCCCCCCTTTCTGTGGGTGTTAGTGCTGGGACTTCTTCAACTACCGGGAATCCTACCCTTTCGCACACTAATTGTGCAATTCGGTCTCCTTCCCGAATTCTAAAATCCTCCTTCCCGAAGTTAAAAATAAGAATTTTACAGGGCCACGATAATCGGGGTCTATAACTCCCGCTCCAATATCTATGGAATTTTTAACAGCAAGGCCCGACCTAGGAGCAATTCTCCCATAACATCCTTCGGGCAACTTAATTTGAATCCCAGTATTCACTAGGGTTTTTCCTCCCCTTTTCACCACCGTGTTTTCAGAGCTGAAGAGATCATACCCAGCGGACCCGCTAGAAGCTCTTTGGGGGCCTTTGGCCTTTGGTGTCATTCGGCAAAACTGCAGCACGAATTTTGCCTTCCCCGGGGATACCCCCTTGACTTGGGTCTGGGTTGGACTAGGAGCCTTTTTTGGATTCCCGAACAGAGGCGCAGGAATCTTGGCTGTTAAAGCCTCCGGACCAGTTCCTGTCATCTCTGTTGGGGGTAGTGTACCCTTATAGCCTAACCGGCGAAGGCCTTCACCTATCTCTTTATAAAAAGGTGGCCAATCGCGCCCTAAGACCAACTCATGGGGTAGTTTGGGAACTACCGCAAACAACAGAGTGTATGTGGTTCCTAACCCCTTTACTGTTATTTCATGCAAGGGATAAGGCGATGAAGCGCCGTGTACACATCTTACGCGTACTTGGCCTTCTGCTTGGCTCGGGGGCGACGAACAGCGCCTCACGATGGCCTCCCAGAGTGTGCGGGAAATCATACTCTGGTCTGCCCCCGAGTCAAGCAGTGCCAGCGTGTCGATGCCTCCTACTTGAACGGGTAGCAGAAACCCATCCTGGACTGGTTTATCCACCCCAGACATCAGAACAGTCCTCTTAGTGCATTCCCTTTTAAAATGCCCCACTTTCCCACACAAATAACATTTACCCTTGGGTGTAGACACATTCTCTCTGGGCACATAAACACTCTCATCATTCTTACTTCTAACATTCCCATTAGCCATTGTATATTTTTCATCATAGGGAACCTTTCCCTTTTTAACATTATATAAACCTGCAGCTTGCAATACGCTGCGCTCTGAGGGGTCAGCTATTTGGGCCTCCAAAAACCGGTCCGCCAAACTAGCTGCTTCCTCAGTGGTCTTGCAATTTTGCAAGGTGAGGTACATCCTCATTTCCTTAGGTACAGCCTGTACAAACTGTTCTAATATAACTGTATCTAATACACTTTCCATTGTCTTATTTTCTGGACTTAGCCATTTCCACGCCAGACTCTTAAGACGCTGTTGTAACGCCTTTGGCGTTTCCTGAGGCTTCAGGCGAGCCTCCCTGAAAAGCCTCCTATAATGTGAGGTTGTCAGCCCCAACCTGTCCCTTACCGCCCTTTTTATTTCAGCATAATCATCCGCAAGAGCGGCTGGCATCGCTTTGTAGGCTGACAGGGCTTCACCTGTTAGCGAAACTGCAAAGCGCGTAGCCCACTGACTATCAGGCCATTTTAACGCCTGTCCAATACGCTCAAATGCATCTATAAAGTCATCAATATTGTCTGTTGGACTCAATTGTCCTAAAGAAAATGTATGACTTGCGTGCATTGGGGGTCCTGGCATAACCAAAGGATTGTCCGTCCGTGGTCCTTGGCGTTCCTGTAGAAGTGCTGCTACAGCGTCCAGCAGCGGCTTCTGCTGCTCTCTCTGGAGCGCGGCATTCTCCTCCTGGATGCGCTTAGAAAGTTCCATTTGTAGGTCCCACTGCTTCCGCATCCACGCTATTACGTCCTGGGCCTCCATCTTTCGTCAGCACCTGCAATGAAAGACAGAAAAAAAAACCCAAGTGCGGCTCCCTTTTTCAGGTTTTTTTTTTTTTTTTTTTTTTTTTTTTCAACCCCACAGCGCCCCTCTTTTCCTGGTATCCTCCCTCACTTATGCCCAGGTGCTATTACCTGAGGCTTCGTGTAGAGGTCTGCGTTCAGGAAAAGAAGCTGTGTCTTGTCTTTGTCTTTCCTGCAGCCTTCTGGTAGCCTACTTGCTTGTGCCGGAGTCCTGGTGCTGTAATCTTCTGTTGTCCTTCCTTCAAGGTCAAGCATCCGAAAAACTACGCCAGATATGTCACCACTCACCCTCCCAGAGGTAATTAGCATAGGTAGGGCAAGTGGGTAGTTGTGTTTCTTGGGTGGTAAAACTTAAAATGGAGGTGTAGAAAGGCCTCCTGGGTAATGTAGTCCACCAACCATGAAAATGAGTACACGTTGTGCACGAGTGGTTTAAGGAAATTAGGATTTATTTCCCCTCCCGGGGTTAGATGTTGAAGACCAAGAATAAGGACTATTTACAACGAAATTATACTTCCAGTGATAACAAAAATATTGCTTACTTTCAGCTGTTATACAAAACCAAAACAATAAACAGTTCCTTCCAAAATGTTTCTTTTGGCTGTTTCTTTCTCCTTAGTAAAAGCCAATATATTCAGCACAGAGACTGCACATTATCCGCCACCATATAAGAACAGTCCATCATATATTCTGACTCAGGAGGTTGATATGGGTCCCAGTGCATACAATCAGTTTCTTCCTGGAAACCTTTTAGAACAGGTTCTTCTCTTTGCCAGGCAAACTGTTCTCTTTCACTCACAGGGTTTCCTTCCCCCAACCTGCTTGGTGAGTCTAAATGCTTGCTCTCAGGTGCAAACAGCTCTCTGTAGTTAAAGGGTAATACGTTTCCCTCTTCAGCTTTATAACATGGAATTCTTCCTTTGCTTTTAACACTACTTCCTCTCAGGATTCTCCCTTGGCTACCACACGGAAAACAAAACTCCTCTCCCCCTTCTGATATATATGTATAATCAGGGAAATTGACTTTACCTGGAGTCTGCCTTTTGTGAACCCAGCGTGGCTGTCTTTTCTGCTTTTCAGCATAAATGTCCTTGCTTCCTGAGCAATAGAAATCCTCTGTGCCTCCTATGTTTAAGCACTGCTCCCTGTGTCCTGGACCTGAATGTCCTACACAGCTCTTGTCCTTTGAAGAGTATCTCCAACTAGGATTGGGATTTCTTTTACCTTTTCCCACGCTTGCTGTATCTCTCTCCGTGTCGGAGACTGAGCTTCCATCTGAGACTCTCCCCTTGTCTCTGCTCGTATCTTTGCCCGTGTCTGTGTCTGTCTCCGTCTCTGTCACTCCTCTTCTTTTTACTAGAGGGTTTTTATCTAGCTTCCTTCCCCCGTTGTATTGAGCCACACCTCCCCCCAGGTGTTCACAGTTCCCTGATGAGGTAGGAGCTAGCTCAGGGGATGGGCGTTCCCTAGCCCTCTGTGACGAGGTTTGTTTATGGTTTCCATGCCAACCCTCCATGCTTGACTCAGCACTGACAGCTTTGGTTTCATTTTCCACAGAAACCTCTGTTTCCATCGGTTCTGAACCTTGCACTTCACGACACAGGATACCATGGAAAATCGAAGGAACAAACTATCTCCAGGAACAAGCAGGAATATAGTCTTCACATATGGGTATCGTCGGTACCGACGGAGCCTGCGTGGGAACGCTCCCCAGCGTCCAATAGGAAGCTTTTGGGAGCATCCCACAGTGCCTGCGTGCTGCCTTCCAGCCTTTCCCAACTGTCCCTCTCCAGTTCTTTGTTTTCCGCAGAGCCGACAGGTCGCACATCATGTCACTGCAGAAAATAATTCCCTTTTATTCTTCTTTTTTGTGGTCGTGTCTTCCTTCCTTCGACGCTACACCGGTACCGCCGGTTCTTCTTTCTTTTTTCAAAAAAAAAAAAAAAGAAAACCTTTGTTTCTGGAGTCTTTTCCAGGTATTTTCTCCTCAGGTGCCACGCGCCATTTTGGGCACTAGGCCCAACTTTTCCTTTAAAATGGAAAAACCCGCTTCGGGTTTTAAAAAGTATTCCAAGTGTGGCGGTACCATCTCCATCACTGACACCCATGAGTGATGCCTCAAATGTTTAGGTCCTGACCACTCTATTTCGGAGTGTGTTGCCTGTGGGGTGATGTCAAAGAGGGGCTGGCAGAACCGAGCTGCTAGACTTAGCACCCTTTTTCCCTCCGATGCAGCCTCTGTGGCATCGACATCTTCCAGGGCTTCGTATTCCTCCCATGGATCTCAGGTAACTAAACATAAATCTAGCCAATCCTCAAAGGGTAGATCTCCCTTTAAGCATCGAGATGCCTCTGGCGTTGCCCTTGAGGGACTTTCACCAGCAAAATTGCCCTGGCAGGAGGCTTCGGCTTCCAAAGCATTAACGGGGCTCCAGGATGTTCTCGAGGCTGCAACCTCAGCAGAACTACTGGTGCCATGCTCTGGGGTACTGGCTGCTTCATCTGGTACCAATACCCAAGCATCGGCAGCGTCGATAGACCAGAAATTCTTGGCTATTGAATGCAGTCTGGCGGCTCTTCTCACGGCCTCGATGCCCTTGAAACCGCTTCAGACAATTCAACCGGTACCGGCATCAACTCCGGTACCGGTACCGACTGCATCGACATCGGCAGGTATTCTTCTGGGACCGAGTCATGCTTATCCATTGGTATCGACAAGTCGGTACCGTACCCCTCCGATGCCGACTTCGATCGGTACCGGTACTGTGCCTTGCACGATCACTCGGATCGGAGGTACTTTGAATCCTCGGATGAGTCTGAAGACTCTGAAAGCTCTGCCGATACCAGAGTACTTCTTCCTGAGGATTATTCTTCTCCTCAGCGTAGGATGTCTCCACCAGAGGATATGTCCTTTCAGGATTTTATCCGAGATGTGGCTCGAGGTCTTTCCATCACAGTGGCTCCTGAAAAAGAGCCTAGGGCAAAGGAATTAGAAATCCTATAACACCCTAAAGCTCCCAAGGAGGCAGCTACCTTGCCTATTCATGAGATCTTGCATGATCTCATGTTAAGGATGTGGGAAACACCTCTAACCACATCTCCTCACTCTCGAAGACTCGACACCATGTATCAAGTTCCTCCTTGTCCTGGGTTTCAGAAGACTCAGTTACCACACCATTCCATGGTGGTGGAATCAGCTATGAGAAGGATCAAGAGTTCAAAAAGGCATGCATCTAATCCTCCAGGACATGAGTGTAGGACTCTTGACGCCTTTGGACGTCGAATCTTCCAGGCTTCCATGCTTTCTGCTAGGATCAGTTCCTATATATTATATATGGGAATGTTCCTTAAGGAGGTCACAGGAGATTTAGAGCTTATGAGCCCTCTCCTTCCTGATGATAAGAGGCAGGATTACCTCGCCCTTGTCAAACCTGCTCAGGATGTTTCTAAGTTTGTCAATCGTGCAGCCTTTGACTGCTTTGAGTGCATAAGCAGAACCTCTGCTATTGCCATAGATGCACGTAGGATTGCCTGGCTCCAGGCATCTGACTTGGAACTTTGGGTACAGGATAAACGAGGGAATATTCCTTGCACAGGAGAGAATCTCTTTGGCAAGAATTGGCAGGAAAAAGCTAATGAGATAGATAGATGCTGACAATATCACCTTGGATAGATTGTCTAAATCTACAGATGATCCTGCAAGGAAAAAATTCTACAAGAAACCATTCTTCAGTAAGAAGAGGTTTTATCCCTCCTATACCCAGCAGGGGCATCGTTTGGGTCAATCTGCCCAAAAGGGACAGCAGCAACAACCTAGGCAAAGAAAAACAAAGGCTGCTAAGCCTCAACCCGCTCAGCAGACTCGGCCTCCACAGGGGCTTTGACTCCTATCTAGAGAACTTTGTCTTCCTGGCCCTGAATGGTCCAGAACCCTCCTCCATTCCAGGAAGGTTATGCCATTTTGCCCCCAGATGGGGTCAAATAACAGCAGAAAATTGAACTCTGTCTATTGTAAGAGAGGGGTACAAGCTTCATTTCCTCAGCATGCCCCCTCCTACAATGGTAAGACAGTTCAATTCTCAGACCTCTCTCAACAACCGGTTAGGTCAAGAGGTCACTGTGCTTCTTGCCCAAGGGGCAATAGAAGAGGTACCCATTCTACAACAGGGTACAGGGTTCTACTCCCCCTATTTCCTTATTCCAAAGAAAACAGGAGGACACAGACCCATTTTAGACTTCAGAGAATTGAACAAATTCCTGTTCAAAGAGAAGTTCAAAATGATTTCTCTGGGAACTCTGCTGCCATACCTTCAGAGTCAGGATTGGCTTTGTTCTCTAGATCTCAAGGATGCGTACACTCATGTTCTCATCCATCCAACTCATCGAAAGTTCCTTCGCTTCCTATTTCAAGGGAAGCACTACCAATACAGGATTCTTCCTTTTGGCTTGGCCTCGGCACCAAGGGTGTTCACAAAATGCATGGCTGTTGTGGCAGCATTTCTTCGCACCCTAGAAATATTCGTCTTCCCTTACTTAGAGGACTGGCTCATTCGAGCCCCTTCAGAGCCAGAGGCCAGGATTGCTCTCTCTCGCACAATGCGCATCCTTCAGTATTTGGGAGTTTTCATAAACTTCCCAAAATCCAACCTTTTCTCCTACTCAATCTCTAAAGTTTATAGGAGCTCTGCTGGATACCAGACAGACAAGGGCCTACCTTCCACAGGCCCGCTGCCTTCGCATTGTGCAGTTAGCTTCCCAAGCAGTGTTAAAACCTCACCTCACTGCTCGAGAAATGTTACAGTTGCTAGGCCACATGGCATCCACCGTGCATGTGGTTCCTTATGCTCGCCTCCATATGAGGGTAACCCAGTGGACTTTATCCAGTCAGTGGGCTCAGGCGGCAGGTTGCCTGTCAGACAAAATAGCAAACTCAGATCGCCTTATTTTGTCCCTCCAATGGTGGCAGTCACCCCAGAACCTTTTGGTGGGGTCTTCTTTTCAGCAACCCCCACCCCAGGCCACTCTAAGAACAGATGCTTCACAGGTGGGTTGGGGGGCCCACCTGCAAGGCCTCTCTACCCAGGGTACCTGGACTCCACAGGAGGCCTATCTACACATCAGTCTCCTGGAACTCAGAGCAATCTTCCTTGCTCTTCGAGTATTCCACACCCAGCTCAGCTACAAGACAGTCCTAGTTCAAACGGACAATCAAGTAGCCATGTTCTATGTGAACAAGCAGGGCTGAACAGGCTCTCTGTCGCTATGCAACGAAGCTTTGCGACTATGGGCCCTCGCCAGAGAGCATCAGATTCATCTCCTTGCGGTGTATCTTCCAGGCATTCAAAACTCTTAGGCAGACAGACTCAGTCGAGTTCTGCTTCCACATGAATGGTCTCTCCATGCAGACCAGGTGGCCAAAATTTTCAAAATTTGGGGAACCCCGGACATAGACCTCTTTGCAAGTCCGCTGAATACCAAACTTCCCCGGTTCTGTTCCAGAATTCCGGTTCAGGGTTGTCAGGCCAGGGATGCTTTCCTCCTCCATTGGGGCCAGGACTTCCTGTATGCTTTTCCACCCATTCCCCTAATTCCCAAAACCCTGTTCAAGCTTCAGAGAGACAGAGGTCTTATGATTCTCATAGCTCCACATTGGCCACGGCAAATGTGGTACCCTCTGCTCCTACATCTCTCTCAAGCTCCGCCTCTGGAGTTAGGATCTGCTCCATATCTCCTTTCTCAGGAGTACGGGATGCTGTGGCATCCCAATCCCCAGTCTCTGCATCTCAGGGCCTGGTTGCTGAAAGCCTAGAACTTCATGGTCTTAACCTAACTCCAGGGACAAGCAGGAATGAGTCTTCACATATGGGTACGTCGGTACCGACGGAGCCTGCGCGGGAACGCTCCCCAACTTCCCAAAAAGGAAAGCTTTTGGGAGCATCCCACAGCGCCTGCGCGCTGCCTTCCCGCCTTTCCTAACCGCCTCTCCTCAGTTCTTCTTTGCCGCGGAGCCAGCAGGTCGTGTTCCTGTCACCACTGAAGAAGTTCTTTGTTTTATTTTATTTCTTTGGTCGCGCGTCTGCCTCCCCCGACTTCGCACCGGTACCGCCGGTCTTTTCTTTCTTTTCTTATAAAACAAAAAAACAAAAAAAAAACCATAGTTTTTCCCTCACTTAGTGTGTTTTTCTTCTTTTGGGCCTTAGGCCTCACAAAGAATTTTTCCTCATGGAAAAACAAGCCTCCGGGTTTAAAAAATGCACTAAGTGCAGTGGTACTATTTCTGTTACTGACATCCATGAATGGTGTCTTAAATGTTTGGGTCCTGAACACTCCATTCCGGATTGTCTGTCCTGTTCTTTGATGTCTAAACGAGGTTTACAGAACCGAGCAGCCAAGCTCCATGTGCTGTTTCCCTCTGATGCAGCTTCAGTGGCATCGACGTCTTCCAGGGCTTCTTCTTCCTCCCATGGATCTCAGGTAACCAAACATAAATCCAGCCGGTCCTCGAAGGGTAGATCTCCTTCCAAGCATCGAGATGCCTCTGGGCTTGCCCTCAAGGATCCTGCACCGGCAAAACAACCCCGGCGGGAAGCTCCGGCTTCCAAAGCTCCACCTATGGGGTTACAGGTTGACATCGATGGCACGGCCTCGACCGATCACCTGTTAGAATGCTCTGGGGTACCGGCGCAACCTTCCGGTACCGAATTCCAGGCATTCATGGCGTCGATGGATCACAATGTTCTATCCATGCAGCAGGCTATCACGGCCTTCATTCAAGCTGCGACGCCGCTGATACCACAACAAACTCCGTTGTCGGTATCGGCTCCGGTACCGGCACCAGCACCGACTGCATCGACATCGACCAGGATGCCGACTGCAGCGGTTCCCTGTCCAGGGATGCTCGTCGGTACTGAACCGGTACCGACGACGCCCGATGTCGATACCGCTCGATACGCGTACCGAGCTTTAGAAGACCACCCTGACAGGCGATATTTTGATTCCTCTGATGATTCTGATACATCAGAGGAGTCTACTGAAGTATCCATAGCCCTTCCTGAAGAGCCTTCTTCTCCAAAAAGAAGAATGTCTCCTCCAGAGGACTTATCCTTTCAAGACTTCATAAGAGAAGTGGCTAAAGGACTTTCTATTTCAGTAACCTCTGAATCAGAGCCTAGAGCTAAAAAAATGGATATTTTAGGTTATTCTAAGGCTCCTAAGGAGGCAGTCACCTTGCCAATTCATGAGATTCTTTATGAGCACATGATTGACTTATGGGAGACTCCTCTCACTATCTCTCCTCATTCTCGAAGATTGGACACTATGTACCGTGTCCCTCCTTGTCCTGGTTTTCATAAAACACAGCTTCCCCACCATTCTATTGTGGTGCAGTCAGCTATGAAAAGGATAAAGAGTGCAAAAAGACACTCTTCTGCCCCTCCAGGAAGAGAATGCAGGACCTTGGATGCTTTTGTTAGGAAAATCTTCCAAGCCAGTATGCTCATTGCCAGAATCAACTCCTATAGTCTTTACATGGGTATGTTTCTAAAAAGTTGCAGATAAGCTGCACACTTTCCTCCCTTTTCTTCCAGAGGATAAAAGGGAAGAATTCCTTCTTTGGCTCAAGCATACTCAAGACATTACAAAGTTTTCCAACCGTGCAGCTTTTGACTTCTTTGAAGGTGCCAGTAGAGCTTCGGCCATTGCCATAGCTGCTCGCAGAATTGCTTGGCTCCAAGCTTCTGATTTAGAACCTTGGGTCCAGGATGGTTTAGGAAATCTCCCCTGTACAGGTGAAAATCTGTTTGGCAAAGAGTGGCAAATAAAGGCCACTCAAATGGATGCAGAAAATTCTGCTCTGGATAGACTTTCAAAGTCAACCTCCATTCCTGCCAAGAAAAAACCTTTTAAGAAGTCTTTTTTCAAAAAGGGCAGATTCCCTTCTACTTCTGGCCAACAATCATCTACAGGTCGCTTTGCTACTAAGCGTCAGCAACCTAAACAGGCCAGACCTAAGTCTACAGGGGCTGCTGCAACTCAGCAGTCCCAACCTCCTCAGGGTTTTTGACTTGATGCTAGAGAACTTAGCCTTTCTGGCTCTAAAACAGCCAGAGCCTCTCACCATTCCAGGAAGGTTAGCTCATTTTGTTCCCAGATGGGAGCAAATTACAACAGAGCAGTGGACCCTCTCCATCATAAAGGAGGGCTACAAGCTTCATTTCTCAAACCTTCCTCCTCACACCATGGTGAGACACTTCAATTCTCCAACATCTCTTCTCGACCTTCTAGGTCAGGAGGTGGCTACCCTTCTTGCCCAAGGGGCAATAGAAGAAGTACCTCTTCTTCAACAAGGGTCAGGGTTTTACTCCCCCTATTTTCTCATCCCAAAGAAAAAAGGGGGCTACAGACCCATATTAGATCTCAGAGAATTGAACAAATTTCTATGCAAGGAGAAATTCAAGATGCTTTCTCTGGGCACTCTCCTTCCATACCTTCAGAGTCAGGATTGGCTTTGTTCTCTAGATCTCAAGGATGCGTACACACATGTCCTCATCCATCCTTCTCACAGAAGGTTCCTCCGTTTCCTTTTCCAAGGAAAGCATTACCAATACAGGGTACTTCCTTTCGGTCTGGCCTCTGCTCCAAGAGTGTTCACCAAATGCATGGCAGTAGTAGCTGCATTTCTACGCACTCTGGGAATTTTTGTATTCCCATACCTGGACGACTGGCTCATCCGAGCTCCATCCCAGTCAGAGGCCCAGACTGCCCTGGACTGCACAAGGCGCATTCTGCAGTATCTGGGATTTGTGGTAAATCTCCCAAAGTCCCAGCTCACCCCTACTCAATCCCTAGAGTTCATAGGGGCCTGGCTAGATACTACCACTGCAAGGGCCTATCTTCCTCAGGCCCGTTGCCTATGCCTGGTGCAGTTAGCCTCCCAGATTCAGTCAAAGAGCCATTTAACTGCCCGGGAGATGCTGCAACTGCTAGGCCACATGGCATCCACAGTGCATGTGGTCCCCTATGCTCACCTTCACATGAGAGCAGCTCATTGGAATTTGTCCACCCAGTGGACTCAAGCATCAGGTGCTCTGTCAGACAAAATAGCAACCTCCAGGCGCCTCTTTTGGTCTCTCCAGTGGTGGAAGTCCACCCAAAATCTGTTGCTGGGGTCCCCCTTTCAACAGTTGTTACCCCAGGCAACCCTCACAACAGATGCCTCCCAAACAGGTTGGGGAGCTCATCTGCAAGACCTCTCCACTCAAGGCACTTGGTCTCCACAGGAGACCTATCTCCATATCAACCACTTGGAGCTCCGAGCAGTTTTTCTAGCTCTCAAGGTCTTCCATACCCTGCTCAGCTACAAGACAGTCCTCATTCATACGGACAATCAAGTAGCAATGTTTTAAATAAACAAGCAAGGAGGAACTGGCTCTCTGTCGCTTTGCAACGAAGCTTTAAGATTGTGGGCCTTCGCCAGAGAGCATCAAATCCATCTCCTGGCCGTATACCTTCCAGGAATCCAAAACTCTTGGGCAGACAGACTCAGTCGAGTTCTGCTTCCACACGAATGGTCCCTGCACATGGACCAAGTACTCAGAATCTTTCAAGAGTGGGGAACCCCGGACATAGACCTCTTTGCAAGTCCGTGGAATGCCAAACTTCCCCGGTTCTGTTCCAGAATTCCATGTCAGGGAATTCAGGCCAAGGATGCCTTCCTCCTTCACTGGGGTCAAGACTTCCTGTATGCCTTTCCACCCATTCCTTTAATTCCCAAGACTCTGTTCAAGCTCCAGAGGGATTAAGGATCTATGATCCTCATAGCTCCACGCTGGCCACGCCAAGTGTGGTACCCTCTACTTCTACATCTCTCTCAAGCTCCCTCCCTAGACTTGGGAGCTGCTCCAGACCTTCTGTCTCAGGAGGAGGGGACTTTGTGGCACCCAAACCCCAAGTCCCTTCACCTCAGAGCTTGGTTGCTGAAGGCCTAGACCTTCAGGATTGGAATCTTTCTCAGCAGGTGAAGGATATCCTTCATGCTTCCAGGAAACCTTCTACTAGACGTTCCTATGCTTTTAAATGGAAAAGGTTTACCATTTGGTGTGCACAGAAGGGTCTTAACCCCCTTGCAATACCTCTGAATTCTTTACTAGAGTATTTTCTGCATTTATCCCATGCAGGCCTTAAAACAAATTCAGTAAGGGTCCATTTGAGTGCTATTGCAGCATCCCTTAAGCCTATCAATGGACACCCAATTTCCTCTCATCCTCTTATTGCAAGATTCATGAGAGGCCTAACTTTAACTAAACCTCCCATTAGACCTCCTCCGGTGGCATGGGACTTAAATCTGGTTCTTGGTCAGCTTATGAAGCCACCTTTTGAACCCTTAGCCACCACCTCCCTGAAATTTCTTTCCTGGAAGGTTATTTTCCTCATTGCAGTCACTTCAGCTCGCCGCATCAGTGAACTGCAGGACTTAGTGGCTAATCCACCTTATACAAGGTTCCATCATGATAAGGTAGTCCTTAGGACCAATCCACACTTTATGCCTAAAGTGGTCTCACCTTTTCATCTTAATCAGGAGGTGTATTTACCTGTCTTTTTTCCAGGTCCTCATGCATCAAGTGCAGAGAGGAATCTTCATACCCTGGATTGTAAGAGAGCTCTTGCCTTTTACTTACAAAGGACACAGCAACATAGAAAGTCTTCTCAACTCTTTGTTGCTTTTGATCCCTCTCATTTGGGACTTCCAGTCTCTAAGAGGACACTGTCCAATTGGATTGCTCAGTATATTTCTTTCGCCTACCAGAGTAAGAACCTTTCTCTGGAGGGCCATGTCACGGCTCATAATGTGAGGGCCATGGCCACCTCTATGGCTCATCTAAATTCTGTGTCCATCGACCAGATCTGTCGAGCGGCCACCTGGGCCTCGGTTCATACCTTCACAGCCCATTACTGTTTGGACAAGGACTCCCGCCGGGATGCCTTGTTTGGTCAGGCTGTTCTCAAACACCTGTTCCATGCTTAATCAACTCCTGCCCTCCTTCCCAGAATGGATGCCTGAGGTCCATAGGGGGAAGTAGAGCCTTCCCAGGGTCTCATAACCTGAGGGATCTCCCAGGCATCTCTAGCTAGGGAGTCCCCATATATGAAGACTCATTCCTGCTTGTTCCTGGAGATAGCACAGTTACTTACCTGTAACAGGTGATCTCTGGGAACAGCAAGAATAAGTCTTCACAACCCACCCACCTCCCCTAGGAGTTGTATCTCTCTATCTGTCTTTCCTTTCCTCTCTCTCTCTTTGTCTCAGCTTTAAAACCGAACTGAGGAGAGGTGGTTAGGAAAGGAGTGAAGGCAGCGCGCAGGCGCTGTGGGATGCTCCCAAAAGCTTTCCTTGTTGGGAAGCTGGGGAGCGTTCCCGCGCAGGCTCCGTCGGTACCGACGTACCCATATGTGAAGACTTATTCCTGCTGTTCCCAGAGATCACCTGTTACAGGTAAGTAACTGTGCTTTCTCAGAAGGTAAAGGATACCCTTTATGCTTCCAGGAAGCCTTCCACAAGACGCTCTTATGCTTTCAAGTGGAAAAGGTTTACCATATGGTGCTCGCAGAAGGGTCTTGACCCTCTTGCGATACCTCTGGAATCATTACTGGAGTATCTCCTTCATTTGTCTAATGCAGAGCTTAAGACCAATTCAGTGAGAGTTCATTTGAGTGCTATTGCGGCTTCTTTCAAGCCTCTAAATGGGCAACCTATTTCCTCTCATCCTCTCATAGCGAAATTTATGAGAGGCCTTCGTTTAACTAAGCCTCCCATTAAGCCACCGCCGGTGGCATGGGACTTAAATTTGGTTCTTGGGCAGCTTATGAAACCGCCTTTTGAACCATTAGCCACTTCCTCCTTGAAATTCCTTTCCTAGAAGGTCATCTTATTAGAATCACATCAGCACGTCGCATTAGTGAATTGCAAGCATTGGTAGCTAATCCTCCTTATACAAGGTTCCATCATGATAAGGTAGTCCTTAGGACTCATCCACATTTTATGCCAAAGGTGATGTCACCTTTTCATTTAAACCAAGCGGTTTACCTTACTTTATTCTTCCCAAGGCCTCATGCCTCAAATGCAGAAAGGAATCTTCATACTTTGGACTGTAAAAGGGCTGTGGCCTTTTACTTACAAAGGACACAGCAACATAGGAAGTCCTCTCAACTCTTTGTTCCTTTTGATCCTTCAGGCCGGAAGGTCGGGGGTTCAAATCCCACTAGAGGACAGCAACCTTGGGCCGGAAGGACTGGGGTTTCTAGTCCTACAGGTGCTCCTTGTGGTCTTGGGAAAGCCACTTAACCCTCCATAGCCCATGTTCCCTGTAAAATAGTTATGTCCAAGTTATAATACCCTGTTCAATGTAATTTCAGTTTGTTCAATGTAAACTGCACTGATGCAGAATAGCGCGGTATATAAGAGAATGTAAATAAATAAAAATAGCCATTTGGGACTTCCAGTCTCCAAAAGAACACTGTTCAACTGGATTGCACAGTGTATATCTTTTGCCTATGAGAGTAAAAACCTTCCTCTGGAAGGTCATGTCACAACTCACAATGTGAGAGCCCTGGCAGCCTCTATGGTTCATCTTCACTCTGTATCTATTGACGACATCTGCTGAGCAGCTACTTGGACTTCGCTTCATACCTTCACAGCCCATTACTGCTTAGACAAGGACTCCCGCCGGGATGCCTTGTTTGGTCAGGCTGTTCTTCAACACCTGTTCCAGGCTTAATCAACTCCTACACACCATCCCTGGTAGGATGCCAGAGATCCATGGGGAGAAGTGGAGCCCTTTCACAAGGGCACACAACTTCTGGGGTTTTCTTCCTGGCATCTGCAGCTAGGGAGTCCCCATATGTGAAGACTACATTCCTGCTTGTTCCTGGAGATAGCATAGTTACTCACCTGTAACGGGTGATCTCCGGGAACAGCAGGAATTTAGTCTTCACAACCAACCCACCCACCTCCCCTAGGAGTTGTAGCTCTCTCTCTTCCTCTTTCCCTCTCTCTCTTTGTCTCAGCTTTAAACTCAACTGGAGAGGGACAGTTGGGAAAGGCAGGAAGGCAGCAAGCAGGCGCTGTGGGATGCTCCCAAAAGCTTCCTATTGGACGCTGGGGAGCATTCCCGTGCAGGCGCCGTCGGTACTGACAATACCCATATGTGAAGACTAAATTCCTGCTGTTCCCGGAGATCACCTGTTACAGGTGAGTAACTATGCTTTATTGATCCAAGAGCAAAGATGGATATATACTTTGCAATCAGTCATACCAGAAGGCTTAAATGCTCAAATAGATTGGAGCGTGTGCATATAGAAGTGAGATATAAATGATGTTGTACACAGATGAATAGAATGATGTGATTAGCACTACCTTAGTTAGTCCGCATGCGCGGCATCTCTTTGGGAAGCCGGTAGGCTCATGGAATATGAGGAATATAAACCTAATAACGTAGAGGACACATACAACAGAGGTAAAGAACTATAATGACAGTATATTCATAGAGCACGAATTCAGTCTGATGAGATATATGAAGCTCATGAGATTGTGAGTAATTAATATGACCTTTATTCATTCTGTTACTAGTGCTTTAAAAGAGCCCCCTGAAGAAACTGGATAACAGTGAAACGTAGAGAAGGCGCTGAGTTTTGGCGTTGGGGATTAGCTAAGCACTGTTTTGTATTTTGGCATAAGGAAACAGTTTGATCAAGGTGAATTAAGAAGTTATCAGTTACAGTATTAAGCGACGTGCTAAAGGTCATTGATGCAAAAAGGGTGCATAACTATCAGACACGTTAAAGTCTGAATAAAAGCACCCACACAAGTCTGAGACCTTGTTGTTTATAACTAATGTAATTAGTATTGAGATTTCGGATAGATAAGTGTCATAAGCTATTGATATAACATCACAATCTCGAAGATAATATTGGAGCGCGTAAATTTGAAAAATTAAAAAAGGTTTGGACAAGTTCCTGGAGGAAAGGTCCCATAAACCATTATTAAAGGGGACCCGGGAAATCCACTGTTTGCCCCAGTACAAGCATTGTGGAACCTGTGTGTCTTTTTGGGAAACTGCTAGGTACTTGTGTGACCCGGATTGGCCACTGTTGGAAACAGGATACTGGGCTTGATGGACCTTGGTCTGACTCAGTATGGCATATCTTATGTACATGGTAGAAGTTACATGAAATGTTTGCTTTGATGGTACCTGGGTCTCTTTCAGGGTTATTTTTGCTTGAAGGTTTTTTGAAGGTAGACCTCTCTAAACACTTCAATAAAAATGTTTGATTTATGTTCCACGGTGTATTGTGTGACCTGCTTCTTCCTGCTCCTATGTTTGCTGAGGGTTGGTGTGCTTTTTTTTGTCTGCATGGCAACTCTGGCACCACTAGAATGACCAAACCCAGGTGAGAAGAAGACTCACTTCTGGAGGAGGTGTGGCTACAGCAGTCTCTGTCAGCTATGGGAACCTTTGGGACTTTCAGCTCCATATTTTAAGGGTATGGAAGCACTGTGCCCTGGCACAATGGGTACAGCTCCCCACCTCATGGTCTGGATCAAAGCACTCCTCACGGGAGTTGGTGATGGACATCTTTCATTCACACCAATACCTCTTGAACCCAGACAATATGTAAAATGAGGAAAAGGCAGTCCATCTAGCTAAATCCTTTTTGTTCTAATTTCTTTTTTTGGAAGGCAATAGGGAGAGGGGGATTTAGAGGGAGAGCACCAGGCTAACAAAAACTTGGTAAAGGAGGCTGGAGAATGAGATGTTTGTTTGTCTCCTCTGTATCCACCTCATTCTCCAGCCTCCTTTACCTGGTAGAGCTGGACTGTCTACTTGACTGCTTATCATGTGTTATGCTGAGTGTTCCTCCTCATTGATGAGTGTCTAACTTAATACCTCAGTATTGTTTCTTGAACTATTTTAGTATATTTTCTTTTTATCTTTTTTATCTTCTTTGTGTTCTCATTTATGTTATGTTTCTTATGGGTTCTAGTTGTTCTTATTGGTTTTAATATGGATGTTCTTATGTATTTATTTGTTGCTAGAACATGTCTTTTAGACAAGTGAAATCATCTGTTTCTTTAATTGATTTTAGAACATACATAAGAACATAAGATATGCCATACTGGGTCAGACCAAGGTCCATCAAGCCCAGTATTGTGATACCGAAAGCATTCCTGAGCAAATGGAATGGCAGAATAGTGAGCACTGCACCTTTAAAAGTCAGAGCAAGCCAGGTTTCCATGGCAGCAGGAAGCTTTCAGACAGAATGCAGCTCAAGCATAGTCATGACGTAAGAGCTGGAAGCAGCTCTAACGAGGTGCACCTGACTAACCAGAAGGGCGTGCCTGCACAAGGAAGCCGTTTTAAACCAGCTTCAGAGCTAGTCTTTCAGAACAGCCAACAGCAGAACAGCCGAGAAGAGAATAGCACTCCGAGACCAGAGGAACTGGACAGACAAGAAGGCAGAGAGGAGCCTCTGCAAGGGTCTAAGCCACTTCAGCAACGAAGGCAAACAGGAAGGCAGCAGACAGGAAAGTCTTGGAATCCAGCTCCAGCCAAGGGAGATTCTGGTGGGTCCTTTCCTTGTTACCTTAAAGCTAAGCCAAAGCCGTTGTGGGAGCTTCCTGAAGACAGGGTCAAGCCAGTTGCCTGCAGAAGGGAAGAAAGCTCCAAGCACAGACAGGGCAGTGCCAGCAGAGAAGGTAACTTCCTAGCCAGGGTCTTGTAAAGGACATTGTGAAACAATTGAAAGCAAGTGCTAACAAATGCCATGATAGCACGGCTGTAAAATCTCCTAGCAGAAGCACTTGGGATAAATGGTTTAATGCTGATATAAGGAACATTAAGAAGAGCTTACGTGATAACCATTCCCCTGAATTAGAAGCTGTCACGGCTATAGAGAGAGGAAACTTGCTAGAACAGCTGCAGGAAGTTATTCCAAGATTGCAGTGCAGACGTTCTCCTCAGCAGGGCCGTGAGGATGAATGTGAAGATTTGATTATTGATGTAGCTGATGTTCCTGAGTCACCCGATGCCTATGAGATGGATTGTTCTCTGTGTAATATAGAAGAATTGGATTTACGTTAAACAAGCTTTGTGTGAGAGGAAGTACAAAGTTGTTTAAGCTGTTTTTGAGTTACTGTGAAGAAACAGTTTTTTCCACTTTATTTCTGCTTTTGATTTGCTCATATTTTCCTGTTAATTTGGAGAAGAATTCTATGCTTTGTCTTATGCCTAAAGAACCCATGTGAAAGGGAAAACCCACAAAAATAAATTTATCTGTTTCAAAAGACCCTTGTGCCACAACACATTTTGTGAAAGAGTGTGCCTGAAACTACATGTCCCAGCAACCTTTGCTGCTAGCTAGTAATAAGGACACTTGAAAGCAAAACTGCGGTCACCCCTGCTATATAGCCATCGGCCCTAGGCAGGGGAAGCGTGACAGTATTCTGTTTCCAACAGTGGCCAATCTAGGTCATAAGTACCTAGCAGTTTCTCCAAGGGACACAAGTTCCACAATGCTTGTATTGGTTCAAGCATTGATATCCTGGGTCCCTTCTTAATAATAGAAACATAGAAACATGATGACAGAAAAAGACCACAAGGCCCATCTAGTCTGTCCTTCCATAACAACAACTACAACAGTCCACTTTTTACCTTTAGAGATCCTCTGTGTTGGTCCCATGCTTTTTTGAATTCAGTTACTGTCCTCATCTCTACCACCTCCACTGGGAGACTATTCCACGGATCCACTACTCTTTCCGTAAAGAAATATTTCCGCATATCACTCCTGAATCTATCTCCCTTCACCCTCATCCCATGTCCCCTCGTCGCAGAACTTGCTTTCAATTGAAAGAGGCTCTCTCCCTGAACATTTATGCCACGGAGGTATTTAAACATCTCAATCATATCACCTCTATCCCGCCTTTCCTCTAAGGTGTACATATTAAGATCCTTAAGTCTGTCCTCATATGCTTTATAATGAAGACTACTAATCATCTTAGTAGCAACCCTCTGCACCGACTCCATCCTGTTCACATCCTTTTGAAGGTGCGGTCTCCAGAATTGCGCACAATACTCCAAATGAGGTCGCACCAAAGACTTATACAGAGGCATTATCACCTCCTTTTTTCTGCTAGCCATTCCTCTCCGTATGCACCCAAGCATCCTTCTAGCTTTTGCCGTCGCCTTTTCTACCTGTTTAGCTACTTTAAGATCATCGGACACAACTACGCCTAGGTCCCGCTCTTCTTTAGTGGACAAAAGTACTTCACCTCCTATGCTGTATTGCTCCCTTGGATTGCTGCAGCCCAAATGCATGACCTTACATTTTTTAACATTAAATCCCAGCTGCCAAATTCTAGACCATTCTTCAAGCTTAGCTAGATCCCTCCTCATGTTATCTACACCTTCCTGGGTGTCTACTTTATTGGAGATTTTGGTATCATCCGCAAAGAGGCAAACCTTACCAGACAGCCCTTCCGCTATATCACTAACAAAGATGTTAAAAAGAATCGGACCAAGGACAGATCCCTGGGGCACACCACTGGTAACATCCTTCTCCTCATAATGGTTTATGGACCTTTCCTCCAGGAACTTGTCCAAACCTTTTTTAAACCCAGCTACACTAACAGCCTTTACTACATCCTCCGGTAACAAATTCCAGAGTTTGATTACATGTTGAGTGAAAAACTATTTTCTTTTATTAGTCTTAAATAGTTTACCCTGTAGCTTCATTGCATGTCCCCTAGTCTTTCTATATTCTGATAACGTAAACAATCGATCTACGTTTACCCGTTCCACTCCGTTCATTAATTTATAGACTTCTATCATCTCCAGGAACAAGCAGGAATGAGTCTTCACATATGGGTACGTCGGTACCGACGGAGCCTGCATGGGAACGCTCCCCAGCGTCCAATCAGAAAGCTTTTGGGAGCATCCCTCAGCGCCTGCGTGCTGCCTTCCTGCCTTTCCAACTGTCTCTCCTCAGTTTTTCGTTTTTCCGCGGAGCCGGCAGGACGTCTTCCTGTCACCGCAGAAACTTTTTTTCTTTAATTCTTTAATTCTTGTTTTCTTGTGGTCGCGGCTGTTTTCCCGCCGCCACCGGTACCGCCGGTGGAGTTTTTTGCTTTTCTTTTTCCCAAACTGAGGGACAGTTCCCTCAGTTTTTGTCTTAAAAGTTTTGGGCCTATAAGGCCTCTCCATCATGGAGCTTTCTTCTCCTAAGTAGTGCCTTCACTGTGGAAATACAGTTTTCTTTTTAGACTCCAATAACTGGTGTCTAACCTGTTTGGGTCCTGACCCTTTTTCCCCTGAACCGTCAGGCTTCAATGCTGTGAGAAGAGATTCTCTATTTCGAGTTTCCCTCGATACCGTTTACCCTCCCTGTGTCAGGGCACCGGCCATTTCTTCTCTACAGGATCAGGTAACCGACAAACAGTCTGTTAAGACTAGCCAATCCTTGAGTGGTATGTCTCATGCTAAGCATGCTGACGGCCCCGGCCTTGCCCTCAAGAACCCATTGGCATTAAAACCCTGGCGGGAGTCTTCGGGCTCCAAAGCATTTCAGGGGTTTCAGGTTGTTCCTGGGGCTCACCCCTCACAGAACATACCTGAGCCATGCACGGGGGTGGCATCCGCTTCGAGCGGTACCGATAACTCGGCATCGGCACTGGTGTGGAGAGATCCACTCCTCACTAGGGATCGTCATCTGCTGTACTCGGTGCCTTCGGGACCGATCGATACCCAGATTGATTTTCCGGTATCGACAGCTCCGTCGATACGATCCCTGACGCCGGTACCCTCTAGATATGCATCGATGGATTCGCTTCCTTCGATGCCAAGTCTAGAATCGATATCTAGTCTGGAAGACTGGGTACCGACGCGTCTTGGAAACGACACGCACCGATTCCGGATGCGCGGTACCAAGGATACCCACCGACACTTTCGAGTTTCCTCGGTACCGTTTGAGCAGCCTCCGCTGACTGCTTCGGTGATTCCGGTACAGCTACCGGTATCGGTATCAATGTCGGTACCGGCAGAATCATCGGGACCAGCTCCTACCATACTTGGTTCACTCGGATCGCTCCTTTCTATACCTAGTGTCACCCACCTACTCACTCTTATAGGCGGAAGCCTAGGGAGCTTCAGTGGGGCCTCTTCTTAATGTAGCTGGGACTTTACAATGCCCCCTGGGATCTGTAGTCCCACTAGCTAATCAAAAAGGTAGTTGTGAATGAGTAGCCAGGCTTTTCAAAAAGAGGTATTTTATTTCCCTTCCGGGTGAACTTTTGCACATAAGAATCAAAAGAAATAAACCATATTTTCTGGTACAAATGAAAATGAACTACTGGTAACAAAAAGGTGCTTATCTTCAGCCAAACCAAAAAAGTAAGACAGTCCTTGTACTTTACACAAGTGAGTTCTTCACAATCCGTTTCCCTCAACGGATTTCTGTTTTAACATTTCCTCTCTATGCTGATTTGTTTATCTGAGAACATTAGTGCACACTCCATTTGGAACTCCTCAGGACTTTCCCCACAAAACTCACATTCCATGTCCTCATAGTTTTCCCCGTAGCTATCTTCAGAATGATTGTAACTCACATCATTTGTTGCAAAAACCCTCCTCTCCTTTCTAAAGGCTTCTCTCCCCCTCTCTATCAGGGTGAATTGGAAGGTTACCGTATATAGTGGAGTTTTCCTCCAGAGGGCCACACACTCCTAGCTGTGTGTATGGGAAACTCTCCCTTTCAAAGTTCCCTCTATTACAAGGAATTAGCCTATCCTTTGGCTTGGTTCCCTCGGAGCTTTCTGAGCACGGAAACTTATCGTGGCTTTTTCCCCAGGCAAGCCTTCTACTCCCTTTTACAGTATGCTTCTCTTTGGGCAGGTAAGTATCCCTTTGATAATAGTTACTGCCCTCCCGGTACCTGTTCTCAGGGAGACTTCCTCTCACAGGTTCCCTCCGTCTGCCTGTTTGAATACCTCCGTGGCACCAACCACCTGGTTCTTGTTCAGTGCTACCCAGCACCCTGTAACCAGCCTCTGGTATTCTCTCAGCTATCTCCTGTGGAACACTGCTTGAACCTCCGTGGGAAGTTTTTTCCCTTTAGTTTCCAAAACAGCTCTGCCATGCTCCTGCTTAGCTCCTCTAGAATCCTGGTTAGCCCTCCTAGGATCCTGGTTAGCTCTACTACTGACAAACTCTGAGTGAGTTTTATCTGCGTCACTCCTAGTGTTCCGGTGAGCCTGCCCTGCCCTCAGCTGCCTCTCATCAGCTAATATGCTATGATGTAATCCCCTACTAGGGCTTGCTCCTACACCTGGTGCTTTTGTTTTTGCTGGTTGCTCATAGCAACCCTGATCCATGTGCTCTGAGCTGTCACTTTGAGACCTGCTCAGCTCTGTTTTCCCTATTTCCATAGGCAGATTCTGACCTACCCCATGACACTAGTCTGGAGTCGATTCCTGGCATGGATGATTCACTACTGACTGTCTCAACTCATAATTGCCAGTTCCAGTATCCATCCATTACAAATCCTGTGCTGCACCGGACAGGTACATCCTCCGGTGCCCAGGCTTCCTTTTCAGGTCTAACCTGTCCAGGGATGGTTCCCATCGGAGATCCTTCCTTTCAGAAATTTCTCCTTGACATGGCAACCTTCCTTAATATTCCTATCCCTGGCTATGAGTCTTCTCAGGATTTTTCTGCAGAAAAGGAAGTTATAATGCTTCCTTTACATCACTCTTTGCAGAATCTTCTTCTGAGGGTATGGGAAAAACCTTTAAGGGTTTCTTCATCTCCTACAGCAACTGATCTTCTGTATCAGGTGCCCCCCTCTCCAGGATTTCAAAAGCCTCAGCTTCCCCATCATTCCATTGTAGTGGAATCAGCAATGAGGAAGGTTAAAAAGCAAGAAAAAACATTCTTCTTTCCCGCCAGGGCGTGCATCTAGAACACTGGATGCCTTTGGACGTCAAACCTTCCAAACATCTATGCTGGCAACAAGGATTCTCTCCTATATTTTCTATATGAGTCTATCCCTTCAGGAGATCACAAAGAAATTATCTATTTTGTCTCCTTTTTCTATCAGAACCCAAGGCTGCAGACTATTCCTTACTTCTTAGTCATAGCCAAAATATCTCTTGGTTTCTTTCTCGTGCTTCCCTATACTCTTTTGAGTCTGTTAGCAGAACTTCTGCTATAGCCATAGGGGCACGTCGTAAAGCCTGGCTCCAAGCTTCAGACTTGAGTAGATGGGCACAACAAAGACTGAGTAATACTCCTTGTACTGGAGAAAATCTCTTCAATAAGGAGTCCTTACGTCAGGTTGCTCATTGCTCCACTGACTTTCCTGTTTCTGAGGGCCATCCTAAGCCCTCTCCTTCCTCAGCAGGTAGGAAATGCCCTACCAAACCTTCTTTCCCTAAAAGAAAAAGGTTTTCCTCTTCTCTTGCCCATCATTCGGATGTTCCCAAGCAGGGGAAGTCTCACCCTGGTCTGAAGAATCCTAACGCTAGCCAGGCTGAATAAACACAGTAACCATAGGTTTCTGATTAATCTTTTTATAACTACAGTTAATTCTTTTCAGCAGAAGTTTTTCCATTCAAAACTCTGCTCAGGGATTCCTATTCTCAGGAAATCCAGTTACTCTTCACTATGCTGAACTGTCAGGCTATTCATGTCTATAAGTTAGAGTTTTCCACCTCTTCCTGACTAGAAGAGAAGTTAGCAACTATCACATGATAGTTTCTCTGTACCAGCATAAGTTTTTTCCTTCCAGGGACTTACCATGTGGTAAGTCGTTCTTCAGCTCTCTCTCTACCCTCTTCACCAGGGTTTCCCCTGTAAGAGTGGTACCATACCATTGAAAGACTTTTCTGTCTTTCTTTTCACTGTAGAGTTTCTTCTCCTGAGTAAACTCCCTTCTTTATCTAGGCAGCTCTGCAGACAGACAGCTTGCTCTCTTTGTTCAGTCTGTTCTCTCTGTTTGACACAGACTGACTCTCTCTGTTGTCCTATTCAGTGGCTACCCATGCAGGAGTCCAGTGCTTGACTACTGGTACTTTTCCACAAGTCCCAATCTTGTCTTCCACCACTCCTGTCTGGCTTTAGTAGTGATTCCAAGAAAGTTTTCTACATCTTTCTTGGATAATCTTTTCACTACAGGCTTCTTACACTATCTTCTACCCTTGCCATCTCCAATCTCTGGATTTGGCAACGTAGTGGACGTGGCTGTCAGTTTTCTCCATCAGCCAGTTCTACATCCCAGTTCTCCTGCATAATGCTCTCTGCAATCCTACTGAGAAGCTTTCCACTATGGGCCCTTGCTAGAGAGCATAGAGTTTTTCTCTAATGGCTATCCATCATGGTTGAAAAATGCTTCCTCAGTCCTCCCCTATGACTGTGAGGGTTCTTCATACCCTGCGGTCTTCTTTTAAAAAAAAAAAAAAAAAAAAAAAAGAGGGAGAAGGACATACGTCTTCTCCACGTGAAAATCTAAGAGTTCTCCCATTCCTTAGGGAATATACTCCTTTTTTTTTTTTTTTTTTTTCTTGCAGCTTGTCCTCATGGTATCCTATCACTTCAAGGACAGCACGTATTAATCTGAAAAACGCATGATACCTCCTTTGTCCCTCACGTAGGTCAACCTGGTATCTTATCCTATGCGTTTCTGTCCTTTTACCATGCTGGAGTTCCACAGGACTCCGGACTTGCTGTTTACAGACTGATATTATCCTCTGTTTTTTCACATAACCATCCTGGTAATTCACTGGATAGCATTCCTTACCATCATCTCTGGGGGAATAGCTTCTCTATATATCTTCTCAAGTAGGTTTCACCTCCTTGTTCTTAGATGAATCTTTTCCCTTCACATCTCCATGTGAATGTCCTGATATGCATAGCTCTGTCTGCTCACTGCAGGCATCGATCTTTAGACCCATGTATTCAGGTATATATATCTATATCTATATCTATATCTATATCTATATCTATATATATATATATATATATATATATATATATATATATATATAAAAATATATATCTTTATATATATATATATATATATATATATATATATATATATATATATATACCTATATACATCTCTGTAGATGTATCTGTCTGTCAGCTAAGTGTGCATATGCTATGCCCTTCAGATCTTATTATAGATATTCATATATCTATATACCCATATATATCTATCTATATATATATACATATCTCTTCATATGTGTGTGTATCTGTCCAGATACTTATTATAAGTAGATATGTATTTCCATACTTCTCTCCTGACTGTCTATACTCATAAAGGTTTTTACCTTCCTGTATGTTTCTGACAGTGGGCTTGCACAGCTTCATACTGTTCCACAGTATGTTTCGAATATTTTGCACACAACCACCGCTGTGGAACTGACAGCCCTACCGTATCCTAGGTTTACGTATCCCTGAAGCTCCATGCCCCAATGTCTTCCTACCTCTCACCAGTTAGGAAAGACATGGTGGATCTTCAGTGGATTTCAGATTCAATTCCTCAAACATCTGTCCTTTCTTGGGAGTATGGGGTTCTTCTCATACCCTTTCCTCCCTCAAGGACTAGGTCTGTTTGCCCAGATTGGTCAGTCTTCCTCTTTTGCTCCTACCTCTGAATACTTTTGTAGCCAAAAGAGTTTTCAGCTTTCCATGAAGCTTCCCACTGAAGACCTGCCGTGTTTGTGTTACCCTAATTGAATCCTGGGGTCACCTCTCACTTCCAGATGTTGACCTCCACCTTCACTCCAGTGAGGTCACCTTGGACATTATTCTGCTGGATCCCCAGTAGACTCCATCAGCCTCTCTACTTCCTGCAATCCAGTAGGTGAGCGTTATATGGTGATTATTCATTTCATTATTATGGTGATTGTTCATTTCAGTATATCTTTTGATAATGATCATACATACATGGACTCCTTGAGGGTAGTCCTTTTTTTTTTTTCTTTTATAAATTTTTATTGTCAACCTTTTCACGTACATCTCCATCCCAACAACATATACATTTTACAAGTCCCTTCTCATACTATACAAGAAATAACTAACATCCTGCACGCCATACAATCAATACATAACTATCATTTGCTAACCATTCTGCCTTACCTTCCCCTCCCAGCCTTTATGCCCATGTTTTACCTCATAAACAAAAGATGAAATGCAATACATCTTACAATCAGTATAACCAACATATAACTGATATTAATTAACATTAGCTAATCGTTCTTCCCTACATTCCCCTGATACCCCTTAATCCGTTATACTACCTAAAAAAACAATGAAGCAACACAAGTCATTGTAAACAATATATGATAAAATCCCCCTCCCTCCACCTATTCCCACAAATTAACGCCCCTACCTCCCACTCCTCTAAGCCCCCATGTCCCTCCTTCCCTTCCTCCCCCTCCCCCTATCACCTAACCTCCTTCCACTACTGCCCACCCTTCTTATCCCTATCCCTTACGCCTCCCCCTGCCTTCCACATCCCTTCCCGCAACCACTTCCAAACCCCCGCCCACCGCTTCACGACTTGTTCCCCTTTTCCCAGCCTTTCCCCCGTCATTTTGTACATTGCATAAAGGTGCGACACTCTGCGTGCAAAACTAGCTATAGATGGCAAATTCGGCCTGTTCCAGTACCATGCTATTTCGCACCGTGCCGCTGTTACACAATACCAAATGATTCTCCAATCCCCTTCCCACCTCCCATCTGGTCTATGCAGGAGACACAACTCAGGTCCAAGCTCGATATTCGCACCCACAATTTTATTAAATGTTCTCCCCTATTTTGCTCCAATACTCTCTAACAACTGGACATGACCACCACATATGCATCCAGGATCCTCTCTCCCTACACAATCGCCAACATTCATCCGTCTGCATCACCCCCGCCCTACACAATCTCTCCGGTGTGAGATACCAGCAACTCAACACCTTAAAGCCATTCTCACGCAACGATGTGGCTATGGAGAATCTAGCTATGCCCGTTACTACGGCCTCCCACTCTTCCACCCCCCACGTTACCCCTAAATCATTTTCCCACGCTTCCATGTACTTCAGCTTCCCTTCCCCCCTTGCAATCAGTCCTCTATAAATCCTAGAGAGCATCCCCTGCTGCCCCATGGATCCTAAGCATGCTCCTTCAAACCACTCCCCTCCCCCCCTACCTCCCTGCTCCCTCCCCCTTTGTCGAACCACTGAGCACATCTGCATATACGCAAACCTGTCCGACTCACCCAGCCGGTATAGGTCTCGCACTCCCTCAAAGCTTCTACACTGCGTCCCCACCACAATCTGGGACACCTGGGTCAAGCCTAGCTCCGCCCACCGTCGAAGTACTGTTGCACTCAGGCCCAGTCCCTCCGTACAACAGGCCTGCAGAGACATGGTAGGTGACCACCTCTTGTCCCCCACCAACCGCTTCCTATACTGTTGCCACACCTTCAGTGTGTGTCCCACTAGGGGATTCCTTCCCCTCTCCCCCCTCCCCTCCCAAACAATACGTTCTAATTCTCCTGGCCTATACTCATCCACCTCCATCCTTACCCACTGCTTATGGGGCTCCCGTAGCCACGCGTAAACAGCACGCAACTGCGCTGCCGCATAATACAGACTAAAATTTGGGACTCCCAACCCACCCTCCCCTACCAACACTTGCATCGTTCTCGCCGCCACCCTTGGCCTTCCCCCCCCCCCCCCAATCTCTCCACCTGTTGCTGCACCCTCCTCAGTACTCTCCGGGGCACCTGTATGGGCAAAACTTGAAAGAGGAACAAGAACTGGGGAAGGAGCATCATTTTCACCGATGCCACTCGCCCAAACCACGAATAATACCCTCTGCTCCAGCCCTGCAACCGCCCCTCCACCTGCCCCACCATTTTATTATAATTTAATGCGTACAGGTCCTCCAAGGTCCTCCCCAGCTGCACCCCTAGATAGCGAATTGACTTCTTTGCCCATTTAAATGGGAAACTCTGTTGCCACTCCCGCTGCCCACCCTCCTCCCCCATTATACTTAAGATCTCTGATTTCCCCCAATTAATCCGAAAGCCCGCCCTCTGTCCATATTCTTGAATCTCACTCATCACTGCCTTCAGTGTTTCTCTAGGTTTCGTGATTGTCAAGAGTATGTCATCCGCAAATAGGGACACTTTGTATTCCTGGCGCCCCACCCTGACACCCGCGACCTCGGGGCTAGCCCTCAACCTCGCTGCTAATGGCTCGAGGGAAAGCGCGAACAATAAAGGGGATAACGGAAAGAACTCAGCGGAAAGAACTCAGAATAGCCCCCATTTACTCGTACACATGCTTTTGGCCTAGTATACAGAGCCCTTATCCACTGCACGAAGCCTGGCCCAAACCCCAGGAGCTCCAATACCGAGTACAGAAATTTCCAGGACACTTGATCGAAGGCCTTCTCAGCATCCAATGAGACCAACAGTGTCTCCTTCCCCTTCTTTTGTGCCGACCAAATCACATTCAACACTTTCCGTATGTTATCTGCCACTTGCCGGCCCGGCACAAACCCAGCTTGGTCCTCATGCACCAATTTCCCCAACAGCTTATTAAGTCTAGTCGCTAGCACTTTGGCCAGTAATTTTGCATCGACATTCAGCAACGAGATTGGCCAATATGACGCACAATCCTGCGGGTCCTTCCCTTCCTTATGAATAAGGGTAATACCTGCCCAGCCCATTGTGTCCGCCAATTTCTCCCCCTCTCGCGGCCCATTAAAAACCCTGGTTAACGGGTGCACCAAGAGACTCCCAAATTGTTTATAAAACCGTGCCGTCAGGCCATCTAGCCCTGGGGCTTTACCGGTCTTCAGAGCCTTAATGGCTTGCAATACCTCCTCGGTATGGATTTCCCTATCCAGCCCTCTCTGCTCTTCCTCCGTCAAGCTCGGGAGCCCTGCTTCCCTCACGTACTCTTGAATATCCTCCTCAGACCTCTCCTCTCGTGCCGCATACAAAGTACTATAGAAAGACACGAATTCTTCTCTAATTCGCTGATCCTCCCGCACCACTGCCCCCCTACTCTTAATCTGCGAGATCCTATTCCACTCCTTCCGCCTTTTCAACTGTTGTGCGAGAAATTTCCCGGCTTTGTTACCCCCTTCAAAGAACCTCTGTTTCAGCAGCTGCAGACGGAACTGTATCTTCTCAGCCTCTATTGCATTCACTTTGGCCCTTAGTTCCAAGACTTCGCCTCGAAACTGCCCACCCCCCCCCCCCTGCATATCCCTCTCCTCCATCTCCCGCAACTGTCGCCGCAGCTGCTCTTCACGCTCTGCCCTCTCCCGCTTTATGCGCGCTCCCCACTTAATGAACACCCCCCTTACGACAGCCTTAAAGGCATCCCAGACCACTCCCTCTTTTACTCCTCCGTCACCATTCTGCCCAAAATACTCCGGAATTAAGCTTTCAATCTCTTTCACCACCCTGCTTTCCTCCAACAGACCTTCATTCAATTTCCAAAATTGTCGTCCCTCGTCCTCCCCTGCCACCCACACTTGAACCACCACTGGAGCATGATCGGACCATGTGATTTATTTATTTATTTATTTAACTGTATTTCTATACCGCCTTATCATGCAATCATAGGTTCTATGTCTCCCCCCTAAATCCTCCCTGCTAGTTCCTTCCCCACCCATATGGCATCCAACCTAGAATAGGTTCCATGTGCCGCCGAGAAGAAGGAAAATTGTCTCCGTCCTGGATTTAACATCCACCACGCATCAATCAGGCCATTCTCCTTCACAAACCTATGATAACACTTCCTATCCTTTCCTCTCCCTTCCCTCTGCCCTGTCGTGTCTCTCCCAACCTCCCAGGCCAAATTGAAATCCCCACCACAAATCAGCACTCCATCCCCCATTGCCGCCACCTGCTCGCCCAGCTCCTTCCAGAACTCATTTTGGGCACCCGTAGGAGCATACACATTTACAACACAAAACCACTCCTCCCCCAGCTTTACCCTCATCAAGAGATACCTTCCCCCCTTATCCCGGGACACCATCTGGACCTCTGTTTGGGCTTCCCCGCTAAAGAGTACCGCCACCCCTCCTTTCTTTTTCTCTCTGAGATTGGAAGCAAATATGCGATGCTTATACCCCCTGGGCTGCACCAGTGCCTCATGCTTTTTCTGTAAATGTGTCTCCTGCAACATTACTATATCCGCCTTATGCCTTGTTAATTCTTTGTACAATTTCTGTCTTTTCCATGGGGAGTTTAATCCTTTAACATTCAACGTTACAATTTTCAACACCCCTCCTTCACCCGTTCCTCCTCCCCCCTCCCCCCCTATCATTGCTCTCCTCTGCGGAGACTCGACTTCCATTTCAGTGACCCTCCCCACCTATTCTTACCCAGCAGCCCCTTCCCCCCCCCTACCCAACACCCCCCACCACTCATTACCCCCTCATCTCCCCTCCCCACTTAATGCCTCCTCCCCCCTTCTCTACTCCAGCCTCCCCCAACTGCCCCCTCTCTAGCCTACTACGCAGCCCCCCCCCTCCCCCAAGCCTACCAACAGAGCTTATTAAGAGATACCAGTCCTTTAATGATTTGCCACCGCTCATCCGGTCTCTTGCTCCAGCTCCGGACTCTGGTGACCTCCCTTGGCCATCCTGGCCAATCTCCGACCGCTCGCCCTCTGCCACTGCACACTCTCCGTCCTCCCTGCCCTGGATTCCAGTCTCTGTAGAGTAGATGTGCTGTCAACCGTCTCCGGTAGATGCTCTGCTCCAAGTTCCCTCAAGGCCTTCCAAGCCTCCGCACTGGATCTCACTGTCCGCGATCGCCCTTTCACCGTGAGCAGTAATCCGAATGGAAAAAGCCACTTGTATCTCAGATCTGCTCTCCTCAGATATGCTGTTACTTCTCTGATCTCTCTCCTTCGCTGCAGCGTTCCCTGGGACAGGTTTTGGTACAACTCCACTTTATGGCCCTCCCAGTGGAAGCTTTTTAATTTGCGGTTGGCTCCCAGCAGCAGTTCCTTGATCTTATAAGAGCTCAGGCATACTGCTATGTCTCTTGGCCTGTTTTCTCGAATGGGCCCTAAACCTCTGTGTGCTCTTTCTATTTTCGGGCGATTGTTGTCCATATCCTCCCCTTGTCCTGCTGCTGCTAGAAGGTCCTTGAATACCTTCTGGACTACCTCCTCGCAGTTCTTATACTTAGGCTCTTCCGGCACTCCTCGTACCCGGAGATTGCACCTTCGTGAGCGGTCTTCCAGATCTTCTGTTTTGGCTTTGAGTACCTCCTGCGCCGACTGCAGCTCTTCCCAGCTTTTCTGGATCTGCGTCATTATCCCCCCTTGACTTTCCAACTTGGCTTCAGCCTCTTCAACTCGTTCTCCCAGATCCAAGATGTCTTGGCGCATAGTCTGCACGGCCTCCTTGATCTCATTTTTCACCCCACACATCTCCACCTTCAATTCCTCCTTTAACTCGAGGAGCCACTGTTTAATCTGTTCCACTGCAGTCAGGCATTCCTCTCCACCTTCGCTCCCCCCTCCCCCCCGGGCTATGCGGGGACTCCGTCAACGTTTTGCCTGGTTTCTCCCCATCTTTCCCGCCTTTGGATGTCGCATACGGGGAGCGGAACTCGGCCAGTTTCTTTTTCATCAGGCTCTCTTTTTTAACCTTCTCCATTGTATGCCAGCTCACGCTTCCCTCAGCCGTCTTCTCGGCCTGCACTCCGGGCTCACCGCCCTCTCTCCTCTCCTCCACCTCTTCAGCGTCTAGGCCCTGCACTCAGGCTAGCTCAGCCTCCTATCCCAGCCCTTGTCAGTAATGGGGCTTTTGAGACTCACCGCGGCTCACTGCTTTCTCTCCACCACCGCTGCTGCCAGCACTCCCGCTGTTCCCGCTCTCTGTTCCACAAGCGGCCAGCCTGCAAGTCTTGCTCCAAGCTGCGCAGACCACGTGGCAGATCAATCTCGGCCCGCACCACTTCGTTGAACAGCGCTGTTGATTTACAGTTGCTGGGCTGGCTATTGCAGTCTGTGGGCGCTCCCCTTCAGCACTCTCTCAGCCAGCCTTCCGCCCAGCGGTCTCCGCTCTCCTGCTGCTTTCTCACCGCCTCCTCTGGCTTCTTGATGCCCTGATCAACCCGCGGGTGGCTCGGCTGCCGCACCAGGCCCTTACACGCCTCCCCGCTCTGTCACACCACGCTCTCGAACCACCGGAGAGGTAAGTCTGCGCCTCCCTGGCCTCTCTCATGCTCCTATCCGCCCCTTTCTTTGCCCGTAGGGACTATTGCCGCATAAATAAGCTTTCTGGTGGCGGAGCTCCCTCGCTACGCCGCCATTCAGGTGGGTGACGTCACCGGAAGTCGAGGGTAGTCCTTTCTTAGGTTAGCTGCTTTTTCTGCAGCTCCTCTCTATGCAAGTCCTACCCTCCATCCTCAGGATGCCTGGCCATATGAAATGTAGCATGTTTTCAAGCTTCAACATGTTATGGCTCCAGGCATCTTAGCTTGGGAGTCCCCATATGTGAAGACTCATTCCTGCTTGTTCCTGGAGATAGCACAGTTACTTACCTGTAACAGGTGATCTCTGGGAACAGCAGGAATAAGTCTTCACAACCCACCCACCTCCCCTAGGAGTTGTATTTTTATATCTATCTTTCCTTTCCTCTTTCTCTCTCTCTTTGTCTCAGCTATGAAACTCAACTGAGGAGAGACAGTTGGAAAGGCGGGAAGGCAGCATGCAGGTGCTGAGGGATACTCCCAAAAGCTTTCTGATTGGACGCTGGGGAGCGTTCCCGCGCAGGCTCCGTCGGTACCGACGATACCCATATGTGAAGACTTATTCCTGCTGTTCCCAGAGATCACCTGTTATAGGTAAGTAACTGTGCTTTCTCAGTCCATAATGAAGATAGAGGTGTGAAATTGAAAGGGTAGTAACTTGGAACTTCAAAGGACACATGTTTGTAATTTTATAGTTGTCCGACAAATAGCGAGGTGGTAGTGATCCTTCAAATGGCGTCTGTGAGTGACACACAGTACAAACAACAAGCTGTAATTGAATTCTTGGTGGAGGAGAAAGAAAGTGTGAGAAACATTCACAAACGGTTGTGTACTGTGTATGGAAGTTCTGCGGTAGATAGGAGCACCATTGGACGATGGGTGAAGAGAGTAAGGGCTTCAGGAAGTGGTAAAATGGAACTGGAAGATCAGCCGCGGTCTGGGCGTCCTGCCTCAGCCACCAGTCCAGACAAGTTGCAGCGCCCTGCGATAGCTTCCAGCGGGCATTAAAATATTGTAAGCTGTTGCGGTGTGCCTTGCACACACCTTTGAATATCCCAGAGTCAATAATTGCCATTGCACTACCTCTACTGACGGAAAGCTGTACGGACAATTTCCGACTCGTGATGTGCTGATCTGCACGAATAATGTCATCAGCGCGCTAAAGGATGACAAACAATGGGAGAAGATTATGGAGAGAATCTTGATAGGATTCATAGCTAGCATGCCATAAAATAACTTCAAAATTCTATATAAGTCCTATTACACCCCAGTACGTCTAGCTAAAATGTTTTTAGTACGGATGATAAATGCTGGTGCCAGAAAGTAACTTCTATACATTTCTTGTGGAAGTGTGAAAAAATTCACAGATTTTAGGAAAGCGTCTTCTCATTTCTTAGCGATTTAATTAAGAAGATAGTGAAGAGATACATGGAGGTCGCTAATAGCCAATAAGGCACTGGAGAATATGAGGATACATGACTCAATAATAATGATGGAAATGTGGCGGCAAGATTAGTAATTGCAAAAACATGGATAAGACTTGAGCCACCTTCACTTGAGGAAATACAGATGAAAATGAAATATGTTTTCTTAGGGGCATGTTTACTAAAGGTTAACGCGCTTTAAGTAAAGTTAATGTGCGCTAAGTGCAGCACTTAATGCACGTTAGCTTTACTTATTTTATTTTTTTATTTAACGCGTTTTCTATACCTCATGAAATTCAAAGCAGTTTACAGTATAAAAAACTTGCAGTATACACTGAACAAAGATCATGCAACTTGGAGAGATATGTGGGGGTGCACTTAGGCAACATTTATATACAGGTAGCATTTCAGTAGCTAGGGTTTTGGGGTTGTTGGCAGTTTGGAGATGGGGTAGGAGAAATGGGGTCTGTGTAGTGTAGCACGTTAGGCATCTTGTGGGGAGGGGTGCTTCTCACGGGGAGTCTAGGGGATAGGAGTGAGGGGTAATCAAGTGTCAACTCCATAGTGTTCCTTAAAGAGAAGTGTCTTTAGCGCTTTCCTGAAGTTTCAGATATCTTTAGTTGCCTTTATATTTTCAGGTAGGGTGTTCTATATGATTGGGAGCATACAGGGATATGGCTCTGTTACCCGTTGTTTGTTTTAGCTCCTGTCTTGCCCTTCGGTATGAACAGTAAACTTTTATTTAGGGTCTGTCTTGGTTTATTTTCAGGTTTTTTGATTCTCAGTGGTTGGAGAGTATTTGGTGATAGGTTGTGGATTATTTTGTAGATAATCAGCAGAGTTTTGAATTTGAATTGAGCATGAACTGGTAGCCAGTGGAGTTGGCTTAGGGTGGGCGTTATATGTCTGTCTTTTGTTGTTCCAGTGATTATCCGTGCCGTGGTGTTTTGGACCAGTTGTAGCAGGTGTGTTTTCTTTGGTAGGCCTTGATATATGACTTTGCAATAGCCTATTACAGGTGTTATCATAGCCATGTTCTTTATCAACCACAACAACAACTAATACCCATAATATTTAACCCTGCCAGGTTCAAACACTCACACATAAGATACAGATCCACAAACGCCCACAAATACAACCTAGAGAGATTAATCACCATCCGATCAACAACCAATCTCAACACCTCACACACAAACATACCGGATGTCCAGCTGCTATCTTGTTACCTCATGAATGCCCGCTCAGTTAGAAATAAAATACCACTAATTAATGACATAACTGATAACAACTCAGACCTCATCGCCATCATGGAATCCTGGCTTGCTGAATCAGATGCAATTCTACTCATTCAACTTCAAATCTCAGGATATAAGGTACACCATTCACCCAGAGCAAAGAAAACGAGATGGAGGCATCCTCTTCATCACAAAAGATGAGTTGAAAGCTTCCCTCATCCCATCAAATGATACAGAAAACATTGACATACTCTATTGAAACCCAACATCTAGCATTCTGTCTAGTATACAGATCCCTGAATACAAATCATAACACCCTGGACACTATAACTGAAAATATATATGCTACAACTAGTAAAAAAACCTTTAATAGTACTAGGTGACCTTAATCTTCCTTCTCTACACAACACCCAGGCCTCGACATTCCTTAATACAATGTCTGATATGGGCTACCACCAAATAATGAATATCCCCACGCACAACAAAGGGAATATTCTAGACTTAGTATTTCTTCCTAGTGAGATATATCACGTCCTAAAACAATCAGACTGCAGACACAACCTGTACCCTGGTCCGACCATTATATAGTTAAATTCCTTTTACTGTTCTACATCTTTTCAACATCAACAACACCTAGTGACATACCACTCAATAGGTTTAAGAAGTTTGAAAAAGAGAAATCTTTGGACCAAATTCTCTGACAACTAGACCCTGATCCAACAAACTTAGATGACACCAATAAAAAACTGGAATGATACCATATCCAATGCTGCCACCATCACAACGCACTCAACGATCTCTAAAAAAAAAAATGCTAGATGATACACCCGAGATCTAAAAATAATAAAAAACAATCTGTGCAGAATTGAGAAAAAATAGAGAAGCTCTAAATATAATAACCTACAAACACTTTACATGAACACATTAAAAACCTACAAAGATACAATAAATACTAGGAAAAAAAGAGTACTACTCTAATATACTAACAATATCACTTAATTGCCCCCGTGAACTATTCCAAATTGTAAAATCCCTCACACAGAACAACACTAATGATAACCATTTAAACTCCTCCATTGACCCACAGATTCTAGCTGATTTCTATAAGGAAAAACTAAAATTACAAATGATTCATCCATCCTCCACACTCACAACCATACCTGCACCAACCTTCTCTCTTGCCAAGAAAGATGCATTTAACAACATCATTTCCAAAATTAACACTACTATCTCTAGCCTTGATCCATGCCCTGTCAGCTGGATAAAGGCCACTAAATCAGAACTCTCCCCATACATACTCCCAATCATTAACTACTCCCTTGAACATGGCTACATGCCCCCTTCCCTAAAACATGCACTCATCCGCCCCATCCTAAAAAATAAATCTTTAGACATAAACAACCCTTCAGTTTATATGCCAATTTTAAGTCTCCCCTTCTTGGCCAAGGTAATTGAACAGATAGCACAAATTCAACTTCAGATCCATATTGATACTCATGTTCCCCTGGATGAACATCAATATGGTTTCCGCACATCTCATGGCATAGAAACCCTTTTAATTGCCTTATTCGACAAGCTAATACGTGGAATTAACAATCATAAACAAGCATTCATTCTTATATTTTTAGACATCACTGCCGCATTTGAAAGCATCAACCATAACCTAATGATTTCCCGATTACAGCAGGTAGGAGTAAAAGGCACAACTCTCAGGTGGTCTCAGTCATATCTCTTGGACAGAACAACAAGTAAGAATAGGACAATTCACATCTAAACAATACAGTCAAAAACAAGGATTACTCCCAAGGATCCGCCCTATCTTCTCTTCTTTTTAACCTATACCTCCAGCCTATTTGTACCATGTTCAGAAAATTTAATGTATCATACCACATATATGCAGATGATATTATATTTTCCATTTAACTTATCAAACCCTATCCCACAACAAAGAAGCTGCGAAATGGCTCACCTCCCACAACCTTCATATTAACTTCAGTAAAACTGAAGCACGTTACATTACCAGAAACCAGGGATTTCCCCCCCCCCCCCAACAACTATCACAATCAATGATACAAACATATAAAAACATATCTGTCAAGAACGAAGTAAAATACCTTGGAGTCACACTTGACCATTCATCTCTCAACATGTCCTTTCACATTAAACATACAACTAAAAAAAATCTACTTTAAACTCAAACTTTGAAAACATCTACACCTTCTTCTACCAAGCCATGATTTCAGATCAGTACTTCAGGTTTAATCACACCTCATTTCGACTATTGTAATAGTGCATTACAAGGTCTAACCAAACAAAACTTAAGACTGCTTCAAATTGCCCAACACATTGCCGCAAGCATGGTTTCCAACATAAACATATCAGAACACATCACACTGGTACTATATGAATTATATTGGCTTCCTATCCAAAGCCATATACAGTACAAGACACCAATGACAACTTTCAAGCTCCTAAGATAGCCCCATCACACCTCTCCTCCCTAATCAGTTTACACGAAGAAACACGACCGAAACAAGAAATCAATAAAAATAAAGTACGAATTTCCTCAGACTTCCGAAAATCCAATAAAGCAACGAATAATAGAGCCTTCTCTCACTACGCGCCCATAATCTGGAATGACCTTCTGATCGACCTAAGAGAAACCACTGATCTTACCTCCTTCTGCAAAAATCTAAAAATCCATCTTTTCAGGCAACATTTTGGTAACCTACTGATACTTTATGACAATGACCCCAGTCAGTCCACATTATAAAAGGAACAATCTACTATACTCATCCCCCCCTTTCTTCCTTAGACCTATACCGTCCCAAGACATTACCAACATACATAATCATGATCGCTTCAATCGCAATAACATCATGTGAATTGTTCACTGTACATAGTTAATTGTTTAATTTTTAATGTTTATTGTACATAGTTAAATTGTTATATATTTCTGACCTTGTTCCATGTAAACTGCCTTTGATCTATTGGAAAAAGCAGTATAAAAGTACAAATAAATAAATAGTTTGGCATATTGTTCAGAAGTCACTCTCATTGAGTAAAGGTTTGAGTTTCTGTATGGTTCTTGTTTGTGGTAAGCTGCTTTTGTATTCTTGATGTGCGGTTGGAAGCTGAGGTTTTGGGTTAGGATAACACCTAGGTACTTCATCTCCTGCTTGACTGATAAATCGTATGTTAGGATTCTTAGGGTTTTGAGTGGTGAGAACGCAATATTTCTAGTGATATGTAGAGCTTCTGATTTCTGAAGTTTATGGTGAGATTTTGTTTACTGAGCCATGCTATCATTGCTTCAAGGGGTACTAATGAATGATCGGTGTGAAGTCAAGATGGTCTGTACTGAATGATGCGTAAATCATTATATCATCTGCATATATTTTGTAGTGGATGCTATGTTTCTTTATTATATTGCAGAGGGGTTGGAGGTAGATGTTAAAAAGTATTGCTGAGAGGGTCAATCCTTGTGGAATTTTTGTGTTTGTTTGAATGATTTTGAGTGATGCTTTCCGGCCCTGACCTTTTGTGTCCTATGTGTTAGGTATGGGATGAGCCATTTTAGTACTATGCCATATATCCCTATTTCTTGCAGCTTTCTTAGTAGGGTGAGGTGGTTGACTGTGTTGAAAGCTGTTGCAAAGTCAATGAAGATTAGGATTAAACCTTTTTTTTACATTGTCTATGCCGGTTCTTAAATTGTCAAGGAGTGATGTGAACAGTGTTTCTACGCTATGATTATGTTTGAAGCCATGTTAATGGGGATCTAGTGGGGCGTGGGTGTCTATGTGGTCTTGTAACTGTAGTTGAACTGTGTATTTTTTTCAATTATCTTGGTTATAAAAGGCAAACTGGTGACTGGCTTGTATGAGTTGGGGTCCTTGTTAAATTCAGTACCTTTCAGTATTGGTCTTATTGAGGTTTGTTTGAAGTTGGGGGACAGGTACCCTTGGGTAAGTGGTTGCTGGGTAATACTCAACAATACAGAGATTAGCTTTTTTCTTGTAAACTTAATCCATGAGACTGGGTATGGATCCAGTGGGGAGGTGGTTGTGTTGAGGTTTGTTATGACGGTGTCCAGATGTTCTTCTGTGGGACTATGCGTGTGAAGCTTAAGTAAATATGCCCCTTGGAGCCCAATTCCAGAACATGCACGCCCGGCCCGCGGGCACGTCCACATTGAAAATGGGCCTGATTTAAATGTGATTCCGCAACTGTGAGGATAGATGCACTCGCGGTTTCAGAATCAGGGACATAGACGTTTTCAGCGTGGCACGAAAAAAGTTCTGTGGAGTATGAGACACAGCTATATGCAGCTAAGGGCTTTGTACGTCCCCATGCTCACCGTATTCTGAAAAGATGGACGTGTTCGATCCTTCCTGTCTCTTGTATATACCCATGAACGGCCATGTCTCCCTGTAAAACGTGCATCTCCTAAGCTGCTGCACTCACTGACAGTGTTGTGCTGATGCAAACTACATATGAATACTGATGACACGTAAATGTTGATGCAAACTAGACTATATACCAGGCTGTTGCATGCCCAGAACACTGCAAAGTAATGTCAGTGTACTCTAAGTATAAAAGCAAGTAGAAAATGATATGTTTGTAATGACATACTTTGCATACATGGCAGTAGAAGACATGCTTAGTTATGCTTGCATTTGTCACCTTTGAAAACAGTCTGTACAATGCTAAGTATGGACCTGAAAAAATCAGAAGAGGTTCTCCATAGCGAAATGTCAAAACATATCCCTGTCACTAAGGGACCCTCCGAATGGGACCATTCCACAGTGCAAACAGCACTAATACATGCCCAAAGGCACCATCATCGTTCTCTACAAATGTGCATGTGTTTAGAGACCAATGATGGTGCTTCTGGGCATGTCTTAGTGATGTTTGCATTGTTGAATACTCTCATTCTGAGATTCCCTTATTAGTGACTGGGATATATTTTGACATTTTGCTATAGAGAACCTGTTCTGATTTATTCTGCCTGATCACCCTGGCACCTGGTGACACTGCGGTCATCCCTATGGTCCAGGTACTGGCCAGGCATTTATGTCTCCCCAGATCTGCAGATGAGCACACTAGATCCCATGGCTACTCCTTGTGGCCTTGGTCAAGCCACTATCTCCAGGAACAAGCAGGAATGAGTCCTCACATATGGATACGTCGGTACCGACGGAGCCTGCGCGGGAACGCTCCCCAGCTTCCCAAAAAGGAAAGCTTTTGGGAGCATCCCACAGTGCCTGCGCGCTGCCTTCCCGCCTTTCCTAACCAACTCTCCTCAGTTCTTCTTTTCCGCGGAGCCAGCAGGTCGTGTTCCTGTCACCGCTGAAGAAGTTCTTTATTTTAATTTATTTCTTTGGTCGTGTGTCTGCCTTCCCTGACGCCGGACCGGTACCGCCGGTCTTTTCTTTCTAAAAAAAAAAATATATATATATATATATTTTTTCCCTCGGTGTATTTTTCTTCTTAGGCCTCCAGGCCCACAAAGAAACTTTTCCCTCATGGAAAAACCAGCCTCTGGGTTCAAAAAATGCACTAAGTGTAGCGGTACAATTTCTGTTACAGATACCCATGAATGGTGTCTTAAATGTTTGGGTCCTGAACACTCCAGTCCTGCTCTCTAATGTCTAAACGAGGGTTACAGAACCGAGCAGCCAAGCTCCATGTGCTGTTTCCCACGGATGCACCGGCGGTTGCATCGACATCTTCCAGGTCTTCCTCTCCTGATGGGTCTCAAGTAACCAAACATAATCCTAGCAGGTCCTCGAAGGGCAAATCTCCCTCTAAGCATCGATGCCTCCGGGCTTGCCCTCGAGGATCCTGCCCCAGCCAAACAACCCCGGCGGGAAGCTCCGGCTTCCAAAGCTCCTCCTATGGGGTTACAGGTTGACATCGATGGCATGGCCTCGACCAATCACTTGTTAGACTGCTCTGGGGTACCGGCACTTTCTCCCGGTACCGACATCCAGGCAGTCGTGGCGTCCATGGATCGCACTGTTCAATCCATGCAGCAGGCTATAATGGCTTTTATTAAAGCTGCGACGCCGACGGTACCGCAACGAGTCCCATTGTCGGTACCGGCGCCGGTACCGGTACCAGCGCCGATACCGGTACCGACTACATCGGCCAGGATACCGACTCCGGCTCCTTGTCCAGGGCTATTTCTCGGTACCGATCCGGTACCGGGGACACCCGATGTCGGTACCGATCGATACGCGTATCGATCGTTGGAAGCGGACAGACGATACTTCGATTCCTCTGATGATTCTGATTCATCAGATGAGTCTCCTGAAGTATCCATTACCCTTCCTGAGGAGCCTACTTCTCCAAAAAGGAGAATGTCTCCTCCAGAGGATTTGTCCTTTCAAGACTTCATAATAGAAGTGGCTAAAGGACTCTCTATTTCAGTAACCTCTGAAACAGAGCCTAGAGCAAAAAAATTAGATATTTTAGGATACTCTAAGGCTCCCAGAGAGGCAGTCTCCTTGCCAATTCATGAAATTCTTCATGAACATATGATTGACTTATGGGAGACTCCTCTCACCCTTTCTCCTCATTCTCGCAGATTGGACACTATGTACCGTGTCCCTCCTTGTCCTGGATTTCAGAAAACTCAGCTTCTTCACCACTCCATTGTGGTGCAGTCAGCTATGAAAAGGATAAAGAGTACCAAAAGACACTCTTCTGCTCCTCCAGGAAGAGAATGCAGGACCTTGGATGCTTTTGGTAGGAAAATCTTCCAAGCCAGCATGCTTATTGCCAGAATCAACTCATATAGCCTTTATATGGGTATGTTTCGAAAGGAAGTTGCACAAAAGCTGCACAACTTTCTCCCTTTTATTCCAGAGGATAGAAGGGATGAGTTCCTCCTTTGGCTTAAGCATACTCAAGACATTTCAAAGTTTTCCAACAGGGCAGCCTTTGACTCCTTTGAAGGTGCCAGCAGAGCCTCAGGCATTGCCATAGCTGCTCGCAGAATTGCTTGGCTCCAGGCTTCTGATCTAGAACCCTGGGTTTAGGATGGCTTAGGAAATCTGCCCTGTACGGGTGAAAATCTCTTTGGCAAAGAGTGGCAAATAAAAGCCACTCAAATGGATGCAGAGAATTCTGCTCTGGATAGACTTTCCAAGTCAACCTCCATTCCAGCCAAGAAAACCTTTCAAAAAGCCTTTTTACAAAAGGAGCAGATTTCCTTCCACTTCTGGCCAACAATCTTCTACAGGTCGCTTTGCTACTAAGCGTCAGCAACCTAAACAGGCCAGGCCTAAACCTGCAGGGGCTGCTACAACTCAGCAGTCCCAACCCCCTCAGGGTTTTTGACTTGATACTAGAGAACTTAACCTTTCTGGCTCTACAACAGCCAGAACCTCTCACCATTCCAGGAAGGTTAGCTCATTTTGCTCCCAGATGGGAGCAAATCACATCAGAGCAGTGGACCCTCTCCATCATAAGAGAGGGCTACAAACTTCATTTCTCAGACCTTCCTCCCTACACCATGGTGAGACACTTCAATTCTCCCACATCTCTCCTCACCCTTCTGGATCAGGAGGTGACTACCCTTCTGGCCCAGAGGGCCATAGAAGAAGTTCCTCTTCTTCAACAGGGGTCAGGGTTTTACTCCCCCTATTTTCTCATTCCAAAGAAAACAGGGGGATACAGACCCATTCTAGATCTCAGAGAATTGAACAAATTCCTATGCAAGGAGAAGTTCAAGATGCTTTCTCTAGGCACTCTCCTTCCATACCTGCAGAGTCAGGATTGGCTTTGTTCTGTAGATCTCAAGGATGCGTACACTCATGTCCTCATCCATCCATCTCACAGAAAATTCCTATGTTTTCTGTTCTAGGGAAAACATTACCAATACAGAGTGCTTCCTTTCGGTCTAGCCTCTGCTCCAAGAGTGTTCACCAAATGCATGGCAATAGTTGCTGCATTTCTACGCACTCTGGGAATATTTGTCTTCCCATATCTGGACGACTGGCTCATCCGAGCTCCAACCCAGTCGGAGGCTCAGATCTCCCTGAACCGCACCAGGCGCATTCTGCAATACCTGGGACTTGTGGTAAACCTCCCAAAGTCCCAGCTCACCCCTACTCAGTCCCTGGAATTCATAGGGGCCTGGTTGGACACCACTTCTGCAAGGGCCTACCTCCCTCAGGCCCGTTGTCAACGTCTAGTGCAGTTAGCCTCCCAGATTCAGTCAAAGAGCCACTTAACTGCCAGGGAGATGCTACAGCTGCTAGGCCATATGGCTTCCACAGTACATGTGGTACCCTATCCTCGCCTACACATGAGAGCAGCTCAATGGACTTTGTCCACCCAGTGGACTCAAGCTTCAGGAGCTCTCTCAGACCAAATAGCAACCTCCAAATGTCTCTTTTGGTCTCTCCAATGGTGGATGTCCACTCAAAATCTGTTGCTGGGGTCCCCCTTCCAACCTTTGTTGCCCCAAGCAACCCTCACAACAGATGCCTCCCAAACAGGTTGGGGAGCTCATCTACAAGACCTCTCCACCCAAGGCACTTGGTCCCCACAGGAGACCTCTCTTCATATCAACCACTTGGAACTTCAAGCAGTGTTCCTAGCTCTCAAGGTCTTTCATACCCTCCTCAGCTACAAGACAGTCCTCATTCATACGGACAATCAAGTAGCCATGTTTTACATAAACAAGCAAGGAGGAACTGGCTCTCTGTCGCTTTGCAACGAAGCTCTAAGATTATGGGCCTTCGCCAGAGAGCATCAAATCCATCTCCTGGCAGTATACCTCCCAGGAATCCAAAACTCTTGGGCAGACAGACTCAGTCGAGTTCTGCTTCCACACGAATGGTCCCTGCACATGGATCAGGTACTCAGAATCTTCCAGGAATGGGGAACCCCGGACATAGACCTCTTTGCAAGTCCGTGGAATGCCAAACTTCCCCGGTTCTGTTCCAGAATTCCGTGTCAGGGAGCTCAGGCCAAGGATGCTTTCCTCCTTCATTGGGGTCAGGGCTTCCTGTATGCCTTTCCACCCATTCCTTTGATTCCCAAGACTCTGTTCAAACTCCAGAGGGATCAAGGATCTATGATCCTCATAGCTCCACGCTGGCCACGCCAAGTGTGGTACCCTCTACTTCTGCATCTCTCCCAAGCCCCCTCCCTGGACTTGGGAGCTGCACCAGACCTTCTGTCCCAGGAGGAAGGGACCTTGTGGCATCCAAATCCCAAGTCCCTTCACCTCAGAGCTTGGTTACTGAAGGCCTAGACCTTCAAGACTTCAATCTTTCTCAGCAAGTGAAGGATATCCTCCATGCTTTTAAGTGGAAAAGATTTTTCCATTTGGTGTGCTCAAAAGGGTCTTGACCCTCTGGCACTTCCTGTGAATTCTCTATTGGAATATCTCCTGCATCTCTCCAATGCAGGCCTTAAAACGAATTCAGTAAGGGTCCATTTGAGTGCTATTGCAGCATCCCTTAAGCCTCTCAATGGACAACCTATTTCCTCTCAGCCTCTTATTGCAAGATTCATGAGAGGCCTAACTTTAACTAAACCTCCCATTCGACCTCCTCCAGTGGCATGGGACTTAAACTTGGTTCTTGGTCAGCTTATGAAGCCACCTTTTGAACCCTTAGCCACTACCTCCTTGAAATTTCTTTCCTGGAAGGTTATTTTCCTTATTGCAATCACTTCTGCTCGCCGCATCAGTGAACTGCAGGCCTTAGTGGCTAATCCACCTTATACAAGGTTCCATCATAAGGTAGTCCTTAGGACAAATCCTCACTTTATGCCTAAAGTGGTCACACCTTTTCATCTTAATCAAGAGGTATATTTACCTGTCTTTTTTCCAGCTCCTCATGCATCCAGTGCAGAGAGGAACCTTCATACTCTAGATTGTAAAAGAGCTCTTGCTTTTTACTTACACAGGACACAGCAACATAGAAAGTCTTCCCAGCTTTTTGTTGCTTTTGATCCTTCTCATTTAGGACTTCCAGTCTCTAAAAGAACACTGTCCAATTGGATTGCTCAGTGTATTTCTTTTGCTTACCAGAGTAAGAACCTTTCTCTGGAGGGCCATGTCACAGCTCACAATGTGAGGGCCATGGCCACCTCTGTGTCCATCGACCAGATCTGTCGAGCAGCCACCTGGGCCTCGGTTCATACCTTCACAGCCCATTACTGTTTGGACAAGGACTCCCGCCGGGATGCCTTGTTTGGTCAGGCTGTCCTCAGACACCTGTTCCATTCTTGAACAACTCCTGCCCTCCTTCCCTGAATGGATGCCTGAGATCCATAGGAAGATGAGGAACCCTTCAGGGTCTCATACCCTTGGGGATCTCCCAGGCATCTTAGCTAGGGAGTCCCCATATGTGAGGACTCATTCCTGCTTGTTCCTGGAGATAGCACAGTTACTTACCTGTAACAGGTGATCTCTGGGAACAGCAGGAATTAGTTCTCACAACCCTCCCACCTCCCCTAGGAGTTGTATCTCTCTCTGTCTTTCCTTTCCTTTCTCTCTCTATTGTCTCAGCTTTAAACTCGAACTGAGGAGAGTTGGTTAGGAAAGGCGGGAAGGCAGCGCGCAGGCGCTGTGGGATGCTCCCAAAAGCTTCCCTTTTTGGGAAGCTGGGGAGCGTTCCCACGCAGGCTCCGTCGGTTCCGACGTACCCATATGTGAGGACTAATTCCTGCTGTTCCCAGAGATCACCTGTTACAGGTAAGTAACTGTGCTTAATCCTCCATTGCATCAGGTACACTTAGATTGTGAGCTCTTTGGGGGACGAAGGAATAAAAAGTGCCTGTTAGAATATATATGTAAATCGCTCTGATATACACAGTAAAGGGTGGAATATCAAGTGCCTAAACCATAAACCATCCTCCCGTGCAACACTCAAACCACACACACACACAGACACACACACACAATCTCGCAGTCATAATTAACATACCTCTGCCAAAAACATGCCCTGCACCTATAAACAACTGCTGTGAAAACATAATGGCATGGTGTCTCAGGATACCACATCTGATCTGCATTTCTCAGCCAAACACGGTTCTGCTCCATACTACCTCATATACCATCCCTACATCTACATTCCCATTTTTCCGAATACTGGACTTGTCAAAGAAGCCGAGAATTGCCTCTTTAACACAAACAGCAAATGTCAGCTTAGCCAGAATAAAGACTATTGCGGTGCTTTATATTTCTGTAGGGGGTGTTTTTTTATTGTTTCTTAACCTTACAAATGTTCCTCACCTGTATATTTTATTCTTTACAACTGCATCTTCTGCCCTCCCAGACAGCAGACACACTAGTTCAATACAAATGTGTCACAGCCATTCATCTCTATGGGACACATTGAAGATCAGAGAAGAAAATTTTGTAAGTCCTGGCCTTACTCCATGTTGCTGATGGTATAACATAGTGTGATGGGGCCTGTGGTTAGAGGCCTATTTAGCCCAATATAGGCGGTTGCCTAGGGCGTATGCACAAGTAATTGCTCTGGCCTTGTAAATAAAAAGTCTTTCAGAGCAACTTGAAATGAAAAGTGGGTTTTATTCCCCGTCCCGCTCGGACATTGTCAAAGGAAACAGAAACTTTAAATCAGATAAGCTTAGCAACAAAAGTGGTGACACACGTATATTCTCTTGTTATATTCACAGAGTTCTCTTCATCCAGTATTTACATCATACGGTTGCATTTAACACAGACACTGCAATCCATAGGAATATCCTCTTGCAGACTAGCAGCATCTTCCCATATCATTTCCCCAGCACTACTCACACTGCTGGTATCAGACCCTTCTTGAGAATGGTATTCAGCTATAGCGTCTTGTGACACTTCACTATAACAGTCACTGGAGGCTTTTCCCCCTTTGGGTCTATATCTCTCTCTGTAGCTGGTTCTGCCTGGGCTTGCCTCCCAGAACATTAGCTCTGAAACATCTTGCTTCTTATGTCTGTAGTCAGAACCCTGCCCTTTGCAGTTATAAGCTTTAAACTTCTCTTTGTTACTATAGGGAAGTTTCCTTCTCTCTGCAGGGCTTGTCTTTATGTTTGGCTCTCTATAGCCTTTGCTTCTAGCCTCCCGGGCTGGTTGAACAGGAATATATTTGTTCCTAACTTTACACCTATTTCTTAAGCTGTAGCCATGCATGGAGTGCCCATCCCCCAACACTTCCCTCTCACCGTGACCTCTGCCTTGAGCTGGCAAATACTGGCCTCTGGGGTAGTGGGGTAATCCTGGCTTCTCTCCAAAGCTATTCCTGGTAGCAGGTCTTCCCTTAGTGCAGCTTGCCTTGAACCTTCCTTCTCGAGAGCTGGAGACAGACTCACTTCCTGACTCCTCGTGAGAAGAATTTCCTCCCAGCCATCCCCTGGGGCTTCTGTTCAGCTGACCTGGGACACACCTCCTGCTCCTCTCTCTCCTACTGCTTCCCGTGGTGATCCTGCTTCTGATTCTCCCCTCTAACTGACTGGAACCCTGCCCTAAATAATCCCTAGCTCTACACGTGACCTGGGGACTCTCACTCAGGTGTTCCTGATGGGACTTTTGTTTGCTACGTAGCAAGAATTTCCCTTGCTGCAGTGAATCATGGTGCCTAGTGCTGCTTTCTAAAGCTGACTCTGAGGTAAGTCTCTCTTTTATCTTATTTTCCCTGGGCTGTGTGCCCCTTGCTGCATCACAATAGGCATCCGTGGGAAACACTCAGGACGTACACAAGCCTTTCCTGAATACGCTTTCTACATCTCCGCAGCTTGCCATGCTCCCATTCTGCCCCTTCCTGCCCACGTTCTGAGATCTCCATCCTGGCACCATGCATGTGCAGGACCATGTGGTTTTGGAATATGGTTCTAGAAGTTTTATTGAGAAAAATGTTTCTCCCACACATCTAGCCAGCTTATTCATGTTCTGGAATGACCTTCTTAGTATCTAATAAAATGACAGCATTGGTCTCTGTTTGTGGAGGCCAAGTTAAAATTTCAATTCCATTACTCTCTGCTGGTTTTCACTGAGTTTTAAATCTTTCCTTGTCTGCTCTCTAACTTACCTGTGTGTGCAGAAAGTATAGCCCCCTCCCCCACCTTAAAGCATTGTTAACCCTCTTCTTCCTTGCCCATGTATACTCCTGCCTTTTGCTTTTCAGCTATAGAAAGTGCAAGTCCATTACAAGCTTTGCTCCTAGCTCCTGGCTTGGATCAGACTATATATATATATAATATATATATATATATATTTATTACTATTGTTAGTGTGCTTTTTACTTTATCTGTGTTTTTTGTTTGTAATCTTGTTCCACTCCCTCCTATTTTCAGTCGTCTGTGTGTGGCCTCTTCTCTTCTCATTCTTTTTATCCCTCCCTCCCACCCCAACAGTGGAAGTGGCTAACAGTCTCTTATAGCTGTCTTGTGCTCATTACCATTATTACTCACAGATGCACCCCAATCCCCTGAGATCTTTCTCCTGCCTTCCCTTCATCTTTTTCTTCTGACCTCTGCTCTCCTCTCCATCTCTTTATTATGGCTCCACATCACTTTCTCTTCCTATTGTTGACACTCCCTAATCTTCTCCTCTCATACCAACAATCTTAAGAACCCCTCCTTATCATCCAATCTTCACAATCCTCATTTCTCCCACCATCTTGTCATCTACCCTATTATCAGCTCTTGAACTTCATTTTCTATCTGTCATTCATCCATCTTCTCTCTCTCTCTCTCTCTCTCTCTCTCTCTCTCTCTCTCTCTCTCTCTCTCTCTCTCAAACAACCTCACCCTTTTTACCACTGTGCTGTCTCCTCTCTGCCTTGCACTCTTCTGTTTCTTCTCCTTCTGTCATCTGGAGATATCAATCCTAACCCTGGCCCCCCTAGTCTTTTATCACAATCTCAGTACAGTTCCACATGCAACTCCTCAAATTTTATTCATAGACCTCTCCATTCCCCCTCTTCTCTTCCTTTCTCTTGCGCCTTGTGGAATGCACACCCCATCTCAAATAGAAACATAGAAAAATGACGACAGAAAAAGACCACATGGCCTATCTAGTCTGTCCTTCCATATCAACCACTACAACAGTCCCCTTTTTTCCTTTAGAGATCCTCTGTGTTTGTCCCATGCTTTTTTGAATTCAGATACTGTCCTCATCTCTACCACCTCCACTGGGAGACTTGCCTTTCTCCAGGAACAAGCAGGAAGTCAGTCCTCACATATGGGTAATGTTGACGCTGACGGAGCCCTCATGGAAGCATCTCCCCAGCTTTCAAAGAAAGCCTTTGGAAGATGCAACCATGCATGTGTGGTCCCCTTTTCGCCCAAGGGTGCCGTCTTGCCCAGCCTCCCTTTTTCCGCGTTCGTCTAGTTCCCCCTGGAAAAAGTTGATATTTCTGTACACCTATACACCTTTTTGGTTTGCGCCGGCACCTTTCCTGCCTTCAAGACCCACTGCTCCAGTATCGGGTCTCGGAACTTATTTTTATTCTTATTTTTGTTGTTAGGTTCTTCCAGCACATTTCGCACCCTTTTTCCTTTTTTTTTTAACTTAAGTTTTTTAAGTTTATATATACGTATCAAGAATACATCTTGAAACAGAAATTGGGATAGATAACAAGAAATAATATAGAATATTAGTCCCACTAATATCAAAGGAAGACAATCTAGATATCCAACCCACTCTAGCCCTCAAAAAGGGGGATACAATGATTAGAAAATGTAACATCCAATATTCTAAAGGAAATTCAGGTAAGCTAAACAATAGCAAACTAATATTCGCTCAAACAGAAACAGACAGAGGGTCGCGCCCCCCCCCCCCCTCCAGAAAGTCAAGCATTTATGAAATACAGCAATTAGGAGGGCTCATAAAATATATAGGAATGTGATTGATACTTGATCAAACATTTGCAGGGAAATTTTAAAAAAAAGTGCTCTCCCAATTGCTGAATCCCTGAGCGTAAAAGGAGAAAGTCCCGTCGCCTCTTCTGAGTCTCCCTAGATACGTCTGGAAACATATGAACAGTCAAACCTTTAAATAACATATGACGTTTCTTAAAGAACAGCTTCATAAGCCATTCTTTATCCGATAACAATGCCAAAGTAATCAATAAAGTAGAAGGTGTAACCTGCTCTTCTTGTGATGATTCTAAAATATCAGTAACATTTAAAACATCCACATTAGATAGCCCTCTAACTACTCCCAGCCCCTCAGCTTTTTTTCCAATTGTCAGATAATACATTTTAACTACAAGGGGATGGGATTCAGGGGGAATACCCAAATTTTCAATCATATAAGTCCGAAACATATCCCTCGCAGATATCAATGCTACTTGGGGAAAGTTAACCAAACGGATATTCGCCACACGAGCTGCATTCTTCAACATTTCCAACTTTGACCGGATAGGTATAAAAGATTTTTTAAGAGATTCCAATTCATTCTCAACAGTCACAACTTTAGCCTGATAACCAGAAATTTCAGTCTGTAAAGTGGATATCTTAACCACAGTTTCCTTAATATCCTCAGTATTAGTAGAAACCTGAGATGCCAGAGTAGTCAGCTGCGGGGTCATAATAGCAGCCCAAATCGCCTCCAGTGTTACCACTTCCGGGAGAGCCATAGACGCTGAAGAAATAGCCTCCACTTCAGGAATAGTCACCAAAACATCGCGCTTTGATGGGACAGGAGTCGACAGGCTAGGGACCAAGCCTCCACCACCTTCAGCCATTCCAATCGGAACCTCTGCCCTCTGATGCTGACCATGGAGAGCTACAGAGCTCAGGCCATTCTCCACGCCCAAGCTCTGTCTTCCGGCGGAGTCCAATGGCTCAACGCCCACCAACTGGCTTCCCAGGACGCTGCTGTCCTGCCGAGGGACCTTAGAGGCCTGAATAGAGCTTGGGGATGTAAGATTTCCACTCGATGCAGACGACGAGGAAACCACCTCTCCACTGTCGCGGCACCGGTGAAAAAAAAGTATCAAGTGGTCCAACCGCTGTAGCAGGTAATGTCATCGAGACCAGGGGGGTTGCAGGCTGTTTGGCCCCTCTGGTCTTTCCCTTCCTCCCCATAGGTAAAAGCCGTGCTGATCAGCACACCCGATCCATCGCCATCTTGGATCCCCCAGATCTCGCACCCTTTTTCCAACCGCTGGCCACACTGAGGGTCTTCGACCTCATGGGGGTCCTTTTTTCCTCAATGGCCACCAGTTTCAAGAAATGTGATTGATGCTCAAAAAACATGTCCCTCACCAACACTCATGACTGTTGCCTCCGGTGTCTGGGCGCTGACCATGACCCAGAGGAATGCTCCATATGTAAGAAAATGTCTGGAAAGGCTATCCAGAGCCACCGGTTAAAGCAAGATGACATCTTCCATAAGGCAGACTCTACCCCGGTAGCCCCACAAGCTAAGACTCCGCAAGGCTCCTCAGAGTCGCAGAAGGCCCCCGTGGTCTCAGAGCAAGTTTGCAGGCACTCTGAGCAGGGATCCCCTGAGCAGACATGTAAGAAGAAAAAGAGGACTTTGAGAGCCTCATCCTGGGAGACAGACAAGCCTGGGAAATCCTGGGCACAGTCTCTCAGCCCTCGGCGGGCTTTTGAAGATTCGGAATGGGAGCGTCCTTGAAAACTACTCTGGACTGAGCCCGAGACCTCCGGCGACAGCCCCCAGTCCCTCAAAGGCCGTCCCGTCAAGGATCCATTCTCCTCCTTGACACCAGACCAGTTGACCCTGGCATAGAGGTCCATGGCTGCCCTAGAATGGGAAATCCGCATGTTGGCCCTCAAATGCAGTGCTTCTGTGTTCATTACATCTCAGCAGGCGCCTATGCCCGGCTCCGCTGGTGCTTGTGCCAAGACCACAGAGACCTCAATACTGAGGACTCCCTGGGCCGCAGAAGCAATCCCCGAGAGCCAGGCACCTCAGGTAGATCCTCAGGGTCTTGATCCCGCTCCTGTTCCTTGGGGGCGAGGTCTTCACAGGCAAGTGCCTTTGGTTCCGGACATGCCTTGGCCTCGAAGCATCGAAGGCTGGGCCCTATAATGTTCATGGAGCCGTCGGGACTCGAGTCTTCTTCGGACTACTCAGATTGGGAGTCTGATGTCGAGAGATCCCCAGAGTCTCGGATCTACTGAGACCTTCCATCAGATCCGTCTCCACTGCCGACCAAGCGCTGATCCCCATCTGAGGATACCTTGTTCCTTGAGTTTGTTTGGGACATGGCGCAGGCTTTCTCCCTCATGATGAAGTCAGAGGAAGACCCCCGTATGGAGGAGTTAGACATCCTCCAGTACGAGGCACTGCCCAAGGAGACATTGATCATCCCGGGCCCTTCCATCCTCAACCCGCTCTTCCTCCAAATGTAGGAGACCCCGGCATCGGTGTCCATTGTTAGCCGCCGCTTGGACACAATGTACCGGGTCCACCCTACCCCGGGGTTCCGGAAAGTGCAACTCCCTCACACCTCCATGGTAGTCAAGTCAGCCATGTGCTGACAGAAGAGCCCAAAGATGTTTGACCTCCCGGTGCTCAGCATGCTGGCGGGCTTCTTTTTATCACAGCTGCAGGAGAGAAGGCAAATGCTGCTCTTTACTCCTGTAGATGTTCAGAGGTCAGCTGGGACTTCGGGCCTCTCTGCCTCCCTCTGAAGCCAGTCAGGAACGGGATCCCTTGTGGTGTGTGACAGCGAAGAGGCTGGAGGCTAGAATGGGAATGGGGAGGGGGAGGGGGGGACTAGGGGCTCCAGCAGGAACAGGGGAGGGGCCAGGACTGGAAATGGGCTGATGTTGGGGGATGGGGGACTGAGACTAGAAGGGAGTGGAAGCTGGGAGGGACTGAAGAGAAATGATACTGGGAGGGGGGGGGGTGTTAGGACTGGAAATGGGCTGATGCTGGGGGACTGGAAGGGAGCTGATGCTGGGAGAGACTGGAGGAGGACTGATACTGGGGGTTAGGACTGGAAATAGCCTGGGGATAGGGGACTGGGACTGGAAGGGAACTGACACAGGGAGGAACTGGAGGAGGACTGATACTGGGGGGCTAGGACTGGAAATGGGCTGATGCTGGCAGATGGGGGACTGGAACTGGGAGAGCATGGATGCTGGGAGGGACTGGAGGAGGACTGATACTGGGGGACTAGGACTGGAAAAGGGCTGATATGTAGGGATGGGCAAATGAGACAGGAAGGGAGTGGATGCTGGGAGGGGCTGGAGCTGGTGCTGGGTGAGGACCAGAAGGGGGTGGGGCTAGGACTGGTGGGAGAAAAGAAGTTAGGAGAGTGAGGACGAGAGGAGAATAGATATTTTGTGTGGGAGGGAAGAAAAATCTATGATTGGCTGAGTGTTGGGAGAGTAAGTGGGGACTGGGTGAAATTTGAGTGGATGAAAAAGGAATAAACAAAGAAATGGAGGAAAGAGCAAAAGGAGAAAGATTAATATGTTAGCAGCAGATGTAGAGAGAATGGAAAAAACCAAAAGAGAGAAAAAAGGACAAATGGATAGCAGACAACGGAGAGTTATCAGAAGACATGAAGAAAGCAGAAGAAAGTGACTGGGGCAATTGCAACTGAAAAAAAAATGCCCAAACAACAAAAGGTAGAAAAAGACTATTTTATTTTGAATTTATTAACTGAACTATATCAGCTCTGGGAAATGTGCATCGCTAACGTTTTGCATTTTATTTAGTACAAGAAGAAATTAATTTATAGTTTTATTTCTTCAGTATTGTTGTACATTCCAAGTTTGACTTTTGGGGTTCCAGTTTAATTATTGTCTTCATATTTCTAAATTGTGATCCCTTGTTCTGTTTGGTAGTGGGTTATGTTTTGCATGTGTAACCGAGCTGCAGTATTCTGTTCATGTAGTTTCTATGTGACAGTCCCACTTGTTCTCTTTCCCCAGTAGGATATGTAGTGGTATTCTCCAGAAACAAGCAGGAAGTCAGGCCTCACATATGGGTGACTTTGTCGCCAACGGAGCCCACACAGATCCACTCCCCAGCTTTCAAAGAAAGCTTTTGGGAGCTACACCGTGCTTGCACAGTCACCTTCCCGTTCAAAGCTGCCATCTGTCTCAGTCTTTTTCCACGGAGCCCTGCAGATGTCCTGTCTGTGCACCCCAGTAAAAAGTAGATTTTTCGACCCTTACTCGTTTTTTACCTTTTCTATCGAGTGCTCGAATCAATCACCTTCTGCGCCTGAGTCTTTGACTCAGCGTTCAGCTTTTCGCTCAGGTATCTTTTTCCTTAAATTTTTCTTTTTTTGGTGCATGGGATATTTCCTCATGGCCTACCTGGTCGAGACATCTAAGTTTGATCTCGTGGGCCTCGCTTTTCCCTCTATGTCCTTGACCAGCGGTTTTAAGCAATGTGTTACGTGCAATCGCACTATGTACCATACAGACCGCCACAACACCTACATTAAGTGCCTCGGGGCAGACCACGACGGGTCTTCTGCCTGCTTTGCCTTCTCATGTCGGCCAAAACCTGGAGGGAACGTGCAGGGGGAGCTCTTTGGCAGATCTGGCTCTGGTTCTTCATCGGGTGCAGAATCCCTTCCTACAATGCCATTGCTGGGTGACATGGCATCGTGTGTCCGGGCTTGATCTCGAGGACCGATCTGGGGTTGAGTGGTAAGTCTTCTTTGACTTGGCTTCAGAGCCCTCGATGTGACTCAGGTGGATGACGGATGGGAGTGCTCGTCAAAGTAGCCCCGAAGGGATGAATGTCCTGCGACATCGAAGAAGTAGCAATATGACTCCATCACAATCTGGGACTCCCAGCCAGGGAATTGGCTCTGGCTCTGACACCATCGGGGTCCGTATCAGCTGTGGAGCCCTCTGGCATCAAGGTCTGCATGGCTGCCCTTGAGCGTAGCTTCACAGCATTCCTCGAGTCACAGTGGGGCCCAGCTCCTGGTTCCTCCGGGTAATCTGCGCCCTACACGGGAACCTCCTCCTGGTTCCTTCGGGTCATCTGTTCCCCACACGGGAACCTCCTTGCTGAGGAGGCCCCTCTCATTCTGGATTGCCTTGCTTGACCGGCATTGAGACCCTCGACAACTGATACAATGCCATCGGACCAGCGACTGGAGTCCAGGGACCGAGTGGCGCTCGTCGACTACTTGAGTTTGGAGTCAGACTGGGGAACCGACGAGGAGTTCTCCAACACTGTGCTCCATCGGGACATCCCCTCTGACCTTTCTTCACCTCACCATCGGTGAAGGTCCCCTCCGGAGGACTTAGCCTCCTCGAATTCGTGAGGGAGATGTCCCAGGCACTCGCCTTTGTAGCGTTGCTGGAGGACGAACCTCGTGCTGAGGATCTGGAGATCCTCCAGTATGAGGCCCCTCTTCAGGAGGCACTGACGGTACCTGTGCCCCCCATCCTCGAGTGTCCGTTGTTCAGGATGTGCGAAAACCTGGTGAGAGTGCCGATTGCGAACCGTCGACTCAATTCCTAGTATCGAGTTGGCAAGCGCCAAGGATTCCAGAAGGCACAACTTCCACACAATTCCATGGTGGTGGGAGTCTGCTATGCATCAAATTAAGAGCCAGAAGATGCACTCCTCGGTGCCCCATGGCAGAGAGGCCTGTACCATGGATGCATTTGGTAGGAAGTGCTTCCAGGGCTCGATGCTCATGGCCTGGATCCAGGCCTACCAGCTGTACATGGGCATGTACTTGAGAGACCTGGTGAAGGAGCTCGCCGGGTTCTTGGCTGGTCTATCTGGAGAACCCCTTGAATGCTTTCGGACCTTGGTTTCCTTGGTCAAGGAATTCTCCAAATTTCAGACTTGAGCAGTCTTCGATGGCTTTGAGTCGGTGGTTCATGTGACCGTGGTGGGCATTAGTGCCTGCCACCTTACCTGGCTGCAATCCTCCAACTTGGAGCAATGGGTGCAGGACAAGCTAGCCGATGTCCTCTGCCGAAGTGATAACTTCTTTGGCAAGCCCATAACTGACAAGGCTGATGAGTTGGAGAAGGAATTCATGACAAGGACCAGGTTGTACAAGAAAAGTGTCACATCCTTCCCGTCAGAAGGCTTTGGAGAAAAAGCCCTTCCACCCGAAGACAAAGAAGGCTTATGGAAACGACCCTAAGTTCCTTAGCGTCCCTCCAGGCTAGTCCTGAACCTTTGGGTCTTGAACCTCCTCCAGCAGCTTTGGAGACTGAGAACACGTCACTCATTTTGATGTCACCGGTATAAGTAGCCCGGATCTGCCTCCTGACATCAGTATTCTCAGTCTCCAAGAAGCTAGGAGGACTGGTGAGCCCAGAGATAGGGCTCACTTGTAGGAGCAATTAAGCAGTAGGGGTTCAGTGTTGAGGTTATTTGGAGTGAGGTTGATAGGGCAGTGCTGAGTTTCTTTTTCTGCCTGTGTTTCTTACTCTGGTTCTGCTATCTCTCTCTTTCACCCCCCCTCCCCCCTTTTTTGTTGCTGGCGCTCTACTTTCTCTACCCTGCTCTCTGAGCCGCGTTGGGGGGAGAAAGAGGTAGTGGGGGAGCATCCTCCGGTTCCCGATCCCACCTATTTGGGTGAGGAGCCGGCAGAGAACACCTCTGAGGAGGCGGGAGCGAGCCTGTTCGTCCGTCGCCGAGGTCTTCTGCCGGCGGGACTGAGCAGGCTCTGCTGCAGACGGCGGAAGGTGTGTTTTCACCCCGGGCGCTGAAGCCGCGATCACAGCTGAGTGCGGCAGGGGCTGATTTCTTCGGGGGCCCAGTACTGCGATCAAGGTAAGGGGCTGGGGTCGTCGAATTGCGGCTTCCTCCCTGGTGAGGCCGTGGAGCAGCGTGTGTTGGCCGCGCTAGGCCCCATTGCACAGCAATCACGCGCGCGCGCGCGGGAAAACTTGCTGAGGCAAACGGCTGGGTTGTTGCTCGGCCCGTTTTTTGGGGCAGAGTGCCTCAATTTTTAGTTTTCAATTTTGCTTTAATTTTCCTTTAACTTCTCTTTTGTTTTGATTGGTTTTGATTTGCTTTTTTCTTCTTTGCTTGCTCGGAGCGAGTGTCTGCGCTGTGGCAAGAGTGTGACAGGCGTCTTAGTTTTCAGGAGAGACACTCTTGTTTACACTTTCTCGGGGTACCACGGGACTGGGGGTGAGGGGTTTTTTTTCCCTATCTCTGGTTCCAGCGGCATGCCTTCAAAGTCCCTTTGCTTACTGTGTGGCTCCAAACGGGGGGCTGTTTCGGAGACAGGCGTCTGCAGAAGCTGTTTTAGGGAAGCGGTCTCCATGGAGCAAGGACTGGCAGGGAGTGAGCCCGAGGGAAGGGGCGGCGGATCTCCCTGAATCGGGCGTTTTGGGGGAGCCCCGCCTAGAAGCGGTGGCGGGGCCCTCAACCTTTCCAGGGAGCCAGGTGTCGCAGGGGCAGGTGCCTGGGGGCCTGGAAGCGATTTTTTTTTCTCCCCAGTTTGTTTCTTTTATCCAACAGGCGTTGGCAGGGGCGCAGAGTAAACCCTCCCCACCTTCCGCAGAGGGTGGGTTGGGGGATAGGCGCCCGGGACCTCCTTTGGGGAGCTCAGGGATTCCGTCAAAGAGGTTTAGGTCCAGGAAGGAGCCGTCCGGTCAGTCCGTGTCTTCGGAGGGCATTGATTTGGAGGACCTGGGGCAGGACTTAGAATTGGAGGAGGACTTGGAAGAAGGTGAGATCCCCGAACAGGAGGATCAGGCTTGTGTCGTTCGTATTTTTAGAAGGGATGAGTTGCTGGCGCTAATCTCTGAAACGCTTAAGGCGCTTAACATGCCGGCGGGGGCTCCGACAGATGAAGCTGAATTAGAAGACCCCTTGTTACAAGCTTTTCGTAAGTCCCAGAAAGTTTTTCCTGTTCACCGGGTTTTTAAGGAAATGATACAAAGTGAGTGGGATATGCCGGAGGCTGGGCTTAAGGGGTCCAGGGTTATGTCTCGGCTCTATCCTCTGGCGGATCAGGATCGGGAGTTATTAAAATCTCCTAAGGTTGATGCGGTTTCGGCAGTTACCAAGAAATCCCGGTGGAGGGGAGTGCTGCGCTGAAGGATGCGCAGGACAGAAGGTTGGATACCTTGTTGAAGCAGGTTTTTGATGTGAATGCGTTGTCCCTTCAGGCGTCCATTTGTGGGGCCTGGGTTGCCAGGGCTTGCCTACGGTGGGCTCAAGGTCTACAGTCGGGTCAGGCGGTAGATTCGGCCTCCGAAGCTGCCAGGATTGAGACGGGAGCAGCTTATCTGGCTGATATTCATTACGATCTCATGTGCACTTTATCCAATAGAATAGCTTCGGCGGTAGCGGCCCGGAGGTATCTGTGGTTGCGGAACTGGGCGGCGAATACCTCTTCGAAGGCTCGGCTTAGTAAGCTTTCGTTTTGAGGGAAACTTCTCTTTGGAGAGGACCTGGAGAAGCTGGTGAAGGATTTGAGGGAGTCCAAGAGGGGTAGGCTCCCTGAAGATAAGCCAAAGCCGGGTCACTCGGGGCCGCCGGCTAAAGGACAACAGCGGGACTTTCGGCGTTTTTGCTCACCCAGGTTTGGTCAGGTTCAGAGGGGGCGTTTCCCCTTCCGTATTCAGGGGTTTCGCGGCTTCAGGAAGGCGAACAGAGGGTTTGCATCCTCTTCTGCCGGCAGTTCCCAAAAATCGCAATGATGCCAGGAGGGCCCAGGCGGGGCAGGAGCCCATCGGGAGTCGGCTGCGGAAGTTTTATCCTGCCTGGGCCCAGATCACCTCGGATCAATGGGTGCTCGAAGTAATCAGGGAAGGTTATGCCTTGGAACTTCAGCGTCCAGTGACCGATTCTTTCGTGCAATCCCCGTGCAAAGCGCGGCACAAATACGCGGCGGTAGAGGAGACTCTTCAACGCCTGCTGGCCCTCGAGGCGGTGGTTCCGGTGCCCCCAGACCAATGCGCCTCCGGTCGGTACTCCATTTATTTCGTGGTGCTCAAAAAGGAGGACACTTTTCGGCCAATCTTGGACCTCAAGCGCGTGAATCGCTGTCTCAGAGTGTCTCATTTTCGCATGGAGACATTGCGCTCGGTCATCGTAGCAGTTCATAAGAACATAAGAACATAAGATATGCCATACTGGGTCAGACCAAGGTCCATCAAGCCCAGTATTCTGTTTCCAACAGTGGCCAATCTAGGTCATATGTACCTAGCAGTTTCCCCAAGAGACACAAGTTCCACAATGCTTGTACTGGGTCAAGCATTGATATCTTCTGTCACTTCTTAATAATGGTTTATGGACCTTTCCTCCAGGAACTTGTCCAAACCTTTTTTAAACCCAGCTACACTAACAGCCTTTACTACATCCTCCGGTAACAAATTCCAGTCTGATTACACGTTGAGTGAAAAAATATTTTCTTTTATTAGTCTTAAATAGTTTACCCTGTAGCTTCATTGCATGTCCCCTAGTCTTTCTATATTCTGATAACGTAAACAATCGATCTACGTTTACCCGTTCCACTCCGTTCATTAATTTATAGACTTCTATCATATCTCCCCTCAGCCGTCTCTTTTCCAGGTTAAAGAGCCCTAACCTTTTTAGCCTTTCTTCATAGGAGTATCCTTCCATCCCCTTTACCATTTTGGTGGCTCTTCTCTGAACCTTTTCTAAAATCGCTATATCCTTTAAGATACGGTGACCAGAATTGCACACAATATTCAAGGTGCGGTCTCACCATGGAACGATCTAGAGGCATTATAATATCTTTTGTTTTATTTTCCATTCCTTTCCTTATCATACCTAGCATTCTATTTGCTCTCTTGGCCGCCGCTGCACACTGGGCCGAGGGTTTTAACATGGTATCCACAATGACGCCTAAATCTTTTTCCTGGGTGGTGGTTCCTAATGTGGAACCTTGCATCGTGTAACCATAGTTTGGGTTGTTCTTCCCTAGGTGCATAACCTTGCACTTGTCCACATTAAATTTAATCTGCCATTTTGATGCCCAGTCTTCTAATTTATCAAGATCCTCTTGCAATTTTTCACAATCCTCTTGGGTTTTAACAACTTTAAATAGTTTTGTGTCATCTGCAAATTTGATAACCTCACTCGTTATTCCACTTTCCAGGTCATTTATGAATATGTCAAAAAGCAGCGGACCCAGCACAGATCTCTGGGGTACACCACTATTCACCTTTCTCCATTGGGAAATTTGGCCATTTAGCCCTACCCTCTGCTTTCTATCTTTTAAGCAGTTCCTGATCCACAAAAGTACACTGCCTCCTATCCCATGACTCTTTAGTTTTGCCAAAAGTCTCTGATGAGGGACCTTGTCAAAGGCTTTCTGAAAGTCCAGATACACAATATCAACCGACTCACCTTTGTCCACCTGTTTATTCATTCCTTCAAAAAAACATAACAGTTTAGTAAGACAAGATCTTCCTTGTCTAAAGCCATGTTGGCTGTCTCCCATTAGGTTGTAAGCCTAAATGGAACCTCATTCAACAATTCACCTTTGTATTATTACTCAGTGGTGTTCCTATTTGTCACTACGTAAGCCTCAGACAACACCCTTATAGCACTACAGCACCAAGAAATATATTCAATCTCCTGGACGTGTGCAGGGTTTAGTACATCAACGGCTTATGAAAAATGAAGGTCCAATAACCAGCACCAACTGTTTCAATAATCAAAAAACGCTCAAAGCAAAAAAATTACTTAGCTTAATAATGGTGTAACTGGTCTTGGTCTTCTTATCGTTGTTTCTTTCATTTTTTCAATTTTTTTCTCTTTGATCTGCCTTTTCCTTTGTCGTTGAAAGAAAGGCAATGCCCCAACGCCTATCTTACAGGCGCCCCTGCGTTTCGCCACATAGGGTTTCTCAAGGGACCCAAACTTCAATTAGTTTCTGAAGAAAAATCAAAAATGACATCATCATTGACTGCATAATACAATATAAAAAGAAGAAAAATACATCATGCTATAAAATACCGCTGTTAATTCTCAAAAAGAACGATGTATAAACCTGAAAACAGCATAGCGTTGATCTCCAAACTATCAGTCTCCCATTTCTTCAACAAGGGATCTGAGAACGCCGCGCATGCGTTTTGGATGTGAAATCGCCATTTTTAAACCCCCGAACTAGTCAGGTGTTGCATAATGAGCTCATTGAAGACAAGCAGACCAGTCTGTATTAAAATTTAGCCCTCTAGGATGAACGGTGTCTAAGGTGTAGATCCACCACTGCTCCCGATAGAGCAAGAATTTGTCACGTGATCTCCCCATGCTGTTATGTAATACTTGCTCTACAATCCAACATCGAAGCTGGGCAAATGTATGACTTTCGGCGGAACAGTGTTCAACTAGTGGAGCTTCTCTTCGAATGCAGCGGAGTCGGCTTTCATGTTCCTTCATCCTAATCTTAAAGGGACGGATCGTCTTGCCGATGTTTAAGAGACCACAAGGGCACTCTATTCACAAGTGGTTGCTTGCTTCAAGATGTATGTAATACCTTTATGAAAAAAAGTTGAACGCTCTACGGTTATGGCACATATGCCACATTGACCACATTTCTTGTGGCCCGCTGGACGTGTGCTGAAATCTGCTGGTTTCGCCGAACGCAATTTGGTAGTGACTATCTACATGCTGAGTAATTTTATTCTTTATGATGGTTTCTACCATTTTTCCCGGTACTGACGTCAGGCTCACTGGTCTGTAGTTTCCCGGATCACCCCTGGAACCCTTTTTAAAAATTGGTGTTACATTGGCGATCCTCCAATCTTCAGGTATTAGAGATGATTTTAATGATAGTTCACAGATTACTGATAGCAGGTCTGCAATCTCATATTTCAGTTCTTTCAACACCCTTGGATGTATACCATCCGGCCCTGGTGATTTGCTACTCTTCAGTTTATCTAATAGTTGTAAGACATCTTCCCGATGTATCGATATTTCCTTCAATTCTTCCTCACCTTTAAATACCACTTCAGTCATGGGTAACATCCCTACATCTTCCTCAGTAAAGACCGAAGCAAAGAATTCATTCAGTCTCTTCGCTATCGCCTTGTCGCCTCTTAGTGCTCCTTTAACCCCTTTATCATCTAATGGACCAACTGATTCTCTCACAGGTTTTTTGCTACGAATGTACTTGAAAAGGTCTTTATTTCGCGTTTTTGCTTCCGCAGCAAGCTTCTCAAATTCTCTCTTTGCCTGCCTTATCAATGCCTTGCATTTGACTTGCCAGTGCTTGTGCTGTTTCCAGGTTTCGTCGTTTGGCTCTTTTTTCCATTTCCTGAAAGATGCTTTTTTGGCAACAACAGCCTCTCTGACCTCACCTTTAAACCATGCTGGCAGTTTTTTGGACTTCCTTCCACTTTTCTTAAAGCGTGGAATACAGCTGGTCTGGGCTTCCAAGATAGTATTTTTCAACAACACCCAAGCTTGATGTACGTCTTTAACCTTCGCAACTGCTCCTTTTAGTTTTTTCTTAACTGTTTTCCTCATTTTATCATAGTCTCCCTTTCGAAAGTTAAAAGGTTGTACTGTGGATTTCCTTACTATCCCTCCTCCACTAATTAAATCAAAGTCGATCATGCTATGATCACTATTGCCAAGTGGCCCCAACACCCTTATCTCTTGCACTAGATCTGGTGTTCCACTAAGGACTAGGTCTAATATGGCTTCCCCTCTGGTCGGTTCATGAACCAGCTGCTCCAAGAAGCAGTCATTTATTTCATCTAGGAACTTTATCTCCCTAGCATGTCCTGACGTGACACTGACCAAGTCGATACCGGGGTAATTGAAATCACCCATTATTATTACTGCGCTGTAACTTTTGTTAGCTTCCTTGATTTCTTTGAGCATTTCATCATCCATTTGGTCATTCTGGCCAGGTGCTCGATAGTACACCCCCACTGCCATTGCCTTCCCCCTTTTATATGGAATTTCAATCCATATAGATTCTACAGCAGATTTTGTTTCCTGCAAAACTTTAATCCTTTCTGAGTCAATGCCCTCTCTAACATAGAGAGCAACCCCTCCACCAATTTGATCAGCTCTATCATTACGATATAGTTTGTACCCAGGTATCACAGTATCCCACTGGTTGTCCTCCTTCCACCATGTCTCTGATATTCCAGTCATATCTAACCTTTCATTTAGTGCTATATATTCTAACTCTCCCATCTTATTCTTTAGACTTCTAGCATTTGCATACAAGCATTTTAGAGAATGTATTTTATTCATGTTAATTTGGCTATTGTTAGACATGGGTAAATTGGGATCTTTAAGCTCTGTCTGCTCCATACTTGAGGGCATTTGGGCTACTTTACTCTTTTGTGGAACCTCTCTGCTTTTGGTAGTATCCTTCAAGGATACATTCTTCCGAACCATCCGCTCTTGGGCGACTGTCGGCTTTCCCCTAATATCTAGTTTAAAAGCTGCTCTATCTCCTTTTTAAATGTTAATGCCAGCAGCCTGGTTCCATCCCGGTTAAGGTGAAGCCCATCCCTTCGGAAGAGCCCCTCCTTTCCCCAGAATGTTCCCCAGTTCCTAACAAATCCAAAACCCTCATCTCTGCACCATTGTCTCATCCACGCATTGAGACTCCGGAGCTCTGCCTGCCTTTTGGGTCCTGCGCGTGGAACAGGAAGCATTTCGGAGAATGCTACCATGGAAGTCCTGGATTTCAATTTCCTACCTAAAAGCCTAAATTTTGCCTCCAGAACCTCCCTACCACATTTTCATATGTCATTGGTACCGACATGTACCAAGACAGCAGACTCCTCCCCAGTACTATCTAAGACTTTATCTAGGTGGCGCGTGAGGTCCGCTACCTTTGCACCAGGCAGGCATGTTACCAGGCGATCCTCACGTTCACCAGCCACCCAGCTATCTACATGCCTAATGATCGAATCACCAACTATAACGGCTGTCCTAACCCTTCCCTCATTGGCACATGGCCCTGGAGAAACATCCTCGGTGCGAGAGGGTTTTACATCACCTGGAGGACAGGTCCTAATTACAGGATCACTTCCTGCCACACCAGGGTGATGCTCTCCTGTCACGTGACCTCTCTCCTCCATGGCAACAGGGGTGCTGCCAGACTGGAGGTGGGACTTCAGGACTATATCCCTGTAGGTCTCGTCTATGTACCTCTCTGTCTGTCTTATGTTTTCCAAGTCTGCTACTTTAGCCTCTAGAGAACGAACTTGTTCCCTGAGAGCAAAGAGCTCCTTGCACCTAGTGCACACGTAAGACCTCTCACCAACTGGGAGAAAATCATACATGTGACACTCAATGCAAAAGACTGGAAAGCCCCCATCCCGCTGCTGGACTGCTGTCTGCATCTTAGTTTTAAGTTTGTGTCTAGATCTTTAAGTTCTTACTTACTAGGGGTTGCTATGGGTATTTATACCAATAAAACTGTACCTAATACGTTTAATATACCTTGTTCACCTGAAGCTTAATTAATCTCAGGGCCTTAGTGTATGACTGATTTGGGTAATGAGCTTCACCTGAAAGCACCTCCTGTCCTTTAAGATGTGTAAGTACCTATAAAGCTATGATTATCCCAAGGGTGGGTGGGTGGGTGTGGGGAGGGAAATAACACTTATTAAAAGAGGGCTGCTACACAGTACCCTGTCTTGTGCTGCTGAGGTAAGCTAAATTCTGATTTGATTTAAATTATAGCTCTTAGCTGCTGCTAGGCTCTAACTTCTTATGAAATTTAAACTACAAGCTCTCTGCTGGGTTCTAAATTTAACCAGAAAGCTCTCTTCTGTGTTTTAAAACTAAAAGTACTTTTCTGATGCTAGGCCCTGAGTGACTATTAAATGTACACTACAAGCTCTCTGCTGGGTTCCAAATGTAACCAGAAAGCTCTCTTCTGTGTGTTAAATTTAAACTAAAAGTACTTTGCTGTTACTTGGCCCTGAGTGACTATTAAATTTAAACTACAAGCTCTCTGCTGGGTATGAAATGTAACCAGAAAGTTCTCCTCTGTGTTTTAAATTCAAACTTGAATTGCTGCTACTAGGCCCTAACTGATCCAACAAAAAACAGTGGGTTCACAGATTAAGTAGCTTTAATACAAATAATTCTTTTTAGAAAATTACCAGAAGTATATACTCACAGTTGCAGATTTCTCTCCAGAAGTAACAGTCCCCCTTTCTAGTCCTTCAAGGGCGAGTTCCTGACGTCGCTCAATTTGTCCGAGACGTATTTACACATCCCCATTCGGCAGGATCATCAGAAGTTTCTGCGGTTCGCGGTGCCGATGGGCCATTTCCAGTTTCAAGCGTTGCCTTTCGGTCTGGCGACGGCTCCCCGGGCCTTCACCAAGGTGATGGTGGTGGTGGCCGCGGTGTTAAGGAGGCAGGGCATCCTGGTGCATCCTTATCTGGACGATTGGTTGATTCGGGCGACGTCTGAGGCGGAGAACGCGGCGGCGGCGGCCACATGCAGAGTGGTGGAGTTTCTGGAAAGCCTCGGTTGGGTCGTCAACCGAGCCAAAAGCAAGTTACGGCCTTCTCAGACCCTGGAGTATCTCGGTGTGCGGTTCGATACGAGGGTTGGAAAGGTGTTTCTGCCGGAGAGTTGGGCGCAGGGCTTGAGGCGTCTGGTCTGCAGGTTTCTCCATCGCGGGTTCCCGACAGCCTGGCACTATTTGCAGGTGTTGGGCACCATGGCGGCGACGATCGAGGTGGTGCCTTGGGCACGGGCGCATATGCGGCCTCTACAGAGAGCGTTGCTCCGACGCTGGTCTCATCAGAACGACAGTCTGTTGCAGCGGTTGCCCTGCAGTCTGGAGACGCGCCTCTCTCTACTCTGGTGGTTGCGGACGGAGGCGTTGCAGAAGGGGATGCCGTTGGAAGTTCCCAATTGGATACCCCTGACGACGGATGCCATCCTTTCCGGTTTGGGGGCGCATGTCCAGGGACAGTTCACACAGGGGGTGTGGACCGTGCAGAAGCAGGCATGGTCGATCAATCGGTTGGAGTTGCGTGTGGTAGTGCTGGCGCTCAAAGTTCGAAGGTTGCCTGCTCGGAAAGGCTGTACGGGTGTTCTCAGACAATGCGACGGCAGTGGCGTATATCAACCGTCAAGGGGGAACGAGCAGTCGTGCACTAGAGGCAGAGGCCGCTCCGTTATTCGTCTGGGCCGAGAGGCATCTGTTGGCATTATCAGTGGCGCATGTGGCAGGAGTGGAAAATGTGCAGGCCGACTTTCTCAGTCGGGTGAGAGTGGATCCGGGGGAGTGGTCCCTTCACCCGCAAGTGTTCCAGATGCTCATTCGCAGGTGGGGCCCTCCAATAATGGATCTCATGGCAACCTTTCAGAACGCACAGGCCCCTCGCTTCTTCAGCAGGCGGCGAGAAAGGATGTCGGAGGGCCTCGATGCCTTGATTCAGCCGTGGCCGGTGGGTCAGCTGCTTTACGTATTCCCGCCGTGGGTGTTAATCGGCCGGGTGCTGCAGCGCATCGAGCTTCACAGGGGTCCCGTAATTTTAATTGCGCCAGATTGGCCCAGGAGGTCGTGGTACGCGGATCTGGTCAGACTTCTAGGGGACAAGCCTTGGGGGCTGCCGGTTCAGAGCGACCTGTTGCTACAAGGGCCGTTGGTGATGCCTCAGGTGGATCGGTTCTTGCTTACGGCTTGGCTATTGAACGGGCGAGGTTAGCGGCGAGAGGTTACTCGTCAGCAGTGGTATCCACGTTGTTAAAGGCGTGGAGGAGATCTACTTCGTTGGCGTATGTTCGTGTGTGGCGTGTGTTTGAGGCTTGGTGTGAGGTCCACGGAGTTGCAGCCTTACGGGCTTCGATCCCTCAGCTTCTTGCGTTTCTGCAGGACGGTTATGAGAAGGGACTGGTGGCTGCGTCTCTTAAAGTGCAGTTGGCGGCGTTGTCTTGCTACCGGGGTAAGATTTGCGGTCGGTCGCTTGCGGGTCACCCGGATGTCAAGCGGTTTTTGAAAGCGGTGGTACTGCTGCGCCCTCCGTGTAGACCGCTGATTCCGCAGTGGGACTTGCGTTTGGTGCTGGATGTGTTGGTGCGAGCGCCATTTGAGCCTTTGGCGCGGGCGTCGTTGAAGGATCTGACCTTGAAGGTAGTGTTTCTAGTAGCCATTGCGTCCGCTCGAAGGATTTCGGAGTTGCAGGCCTTGTCCTGTAAGGAACCTTTTCTGGTTTTTAGTGAATCCAAAGTGGTCTTGCAGACAGTACCGTCTTTTCTGCCTAAGGTGGTGTCGCAGTTTCATGTCAATCAGGTGGTGTCCCTGCCGGTTTTTGCAGGAGGCACACAGCCGGCTGTGGATAAGCGCTTGCATAGGTTGGACATTCGCAGAGCTCTGAGGACGTATTTGAAGGTTACCGCTCCGTTCCATCAGTCAGATAGGCTATTTGTGGTGTTTGGTGGTCCTCGTAAAGGGCAGGCGGCATCGAAGGCTTCCATTGCCAGGTGGCTGAAGGGAGCGATTGAGTCGGCATACATTTTGCAGAGTAGACCTGTTCCAGCCGGCCTGCGCGCGCATTCGACTAGGGCGCAAGCTACTTCTTGGGCGGAGCATAGTTTGGTTCCGACGGTGGAGATTTGTAGGGCGGCTACTTGGTCTTCCTTGCATTCTTTTATCAAGCATTACCGGCTGGACCTGCAAGCAGAGAGCGATGCCTGTTTCGGTTCTTCAGTGCTTCAGGCGGGATTGGCCGGTCCCTCCCGTTGATTCTTTGCACTGTTCTGTTACATCCCCAAAGATTCAGGACTAGCCTGGAGGGACGCTAAGGAAGGTGAAATTAGACTTACCTGCTAATTGTTGTTCCTTTAGGAACTCCAGGCTAGTCCTGTATCCCTCCCTGTATTTTGCGGGTCAACACCTGAAGCAGAGGTTGTTTGACAGGTAAGCATCTGGGGTACTTTTCCCGGGTGGAGCCCGTATAGGGAGGGGGTTGGCGGATGGTCTTCCTGCTATGCTGTAATATGTATATATCTGTCCTTTTTTCTCTTAGCGGATGGGGATCTCAGCACAGGTAAATTTGGATATAGAGTGTTTCTAAGATGTTCAGTAATGGTTTGCTAGCGTTGCTGCTTAATTGTTGCTTCCGTGAGTTTGCTTTGTCAATAGGTTACTGATGTCAGGAGGCGGATCCGGGCTACTTATACCGGTGACATCAAAATGAGTGACGTGTTCTCAGTCTCCAAAGCTGCTGGAGGAGGTTCAAGACCCAAAGGTTCAGGACTAGCCTGGAGTTCCTAAAGGAACAACAATTAGCAGGTAAGTCTAATTTCACCTTCCAGGCCTACTCTGCTCCCCCTCAGGGCAGCAGGCCAAGGGCCAGGGGCATGGCCTCTGTAAGCCTAAAGCTCCCAAGCTCCAAGCAGCGGCTCAGCCACAACGTGGAGGGAGTTTTTAATTCCTTGGGCATAGCCTCTCTCCCTCAGGAGGTAACAGGCCCAAGGTTCATGGGGAGTAGGCTCGTCCAGTTCGCCCACAGGTGGCCCTCGATAACCACGGATGCCTGGATGCTGTGAGTCATCATGAAAGACTATCTCCTTCATTTTTCCCAACTTCCTTCCCCCCCCCCCCCCATTCACAGTGGAATTGACCACGGATCCCTTGCACAGAGAGCTGCTCCTGAAAGAGCTTGAGTCATTGCTTAATGATCGGGCAGTTGAGCCCATCCTGCCTCATCTGCAGGAATAGGGGTTCTACTCCCGCCACTTCCTGGTCCTCCAGAAAACAGGGGGCTTCAGGCCCATCCTAGACCTTCGGAACCTCGACGGCTTCCTGGTCAAGAAAAAGTTCAAAATGGTATCCCTTGGGACTGCCGGTGACGTCAGCGGGGCTCATGGCGGCGTGAACCAGTCCGTGCCACCAAAGCCTGTATTAAGGGGGAATTAATACCCCTAAGATGCGGAATTGGCCAGCCCCAATTTGAGAGCAAGGAAGGGGACGAGCTCCAGGCCGCGCTATTAAAGCGGCGAAGCTATCGGTCACGCCGAAGAGCTGGAACGCGTGGCGTCAGACAGCCGATCAGGAGGCCCTGAGAACCGCGTGGCGGGTAAGCGGGGCGATAGCTGGAGAGAGGCAGCGGCGGCCTGCCCGGAGTGAAGGGGAGCGGCAGAGGCTTTGTGACCAGGAGATTTGAAACTCCGGCGCATCAAACAGTTGTCCCCCCCCGAATTTGGAGGTGGCGGGAAGCGGAGCTCCGGGGAGAAATTGAGCGAGGTGGAGAAAGGGGACACTTAGCTGCGGTGCCGCCCCCCCCCCCCCCCCCGCAGCAGCGAGCAACTCAGTGAAGGAGAAATACCGAGCCAGCAGCCGGAGGCAGACAGTGGCAACGGCAGGGCCCGAGGAGCGGGGTGCCAAAACTGACCCTGGAGGGGAGGCTGGTGGAAAGCGCAGCTGGCAGCAGTGCAAGGCTTGAGGAGGTCAGCTGAGACCAGGAGTGAGCCGGTATTGCATACCTCAGCCCAGAGAGCAGTGCAGGAAAGCAGCCAGAAGTGAAGTGCCTGAGGGCGGTGGTCCAGACAGACCCGGAGTCTGGGGAGCCAGGAGGTCGATTCTGGGAGCAGTCACGAGCGGCGTGAGACAACAATAAGGTGAGAGGCTCGGTGGAGAGACAGGCCCTGGCAAGGGGACACGGAGAGAAGACTGCGGGGAGCCTGGAGGCAGACGGTGGACCCAGAGCAGTAGTAGTAGCCCAGCGGAGTTGGCTGTGGGTGCCCTACCCAGGGGTGAAGCCTGGTGGAGGCCCTTTCTACAGGTCGGGGACCCTAGTGAAGTGAAAGGCCTCCCCCACACAAGGATGGAGAAAACTAAGGGGGCTGCATCAGCACGGAAAAAACTGGCTGATTTCCGCTCCCCATATGCGACAGCTAAAGGTGGAAAAGAGGGGGAGAAAGAGAGCCGAACGCCGGCGGAAGACCCCAAAGACCAGGGAGAGGAGATGGACAACGGAGCCGGACTTGGGGACCTGTCCCATCTAAAAGCTTGGCTCATTGAAATGAAAGATGAAATTAAAACGGAAATCAGCGGAGTGAAGCACGAACTTAAAGAGTCTATACAGTCATTGCGGCAAGATATGGTGGACATTGGCAATAGAGTTGAGGAACTGGAACTCCAGATGGAACAGCAAGGGGAGGAAATGGAGGATTTACAGCAGTGCTGGGGGACACTCCAGAAGACACAAGTGGACCAGCAGATGAAGCTGGAGGACCTGGAAGACAGGTCCCGGAGATGTAACCTAAGGATCCGGGGGATTCCGGAGGAGCCTCAGTACCGTAATTGTGAAGATGTTCTGCTGAAGGTGTTCAAATCCCTGCTGCTGGTTGCGGATCTACAGGGAGAGATACCGATGGACCCATCTCAAATTGAGCGAGCTCATCGTGGCTTGGGGCCGATGCGAGATAATAAACCCAGAGACATAGTGGTATGCCTACGCTCGTTCAAGATAAAAGAAGGATTATTACAAGCGGCACGGAAAGTACGACAGATCACGTGGGAGGAACACCCTTTGGAGCTATTTCAAGACCTCTCTGCAGGAAATCTGCAACGCCGGCGTAGCATGAAGGCGGTGACAGCATACTTGAGAAAAGAGGACATTAGATATAAATGGCTGTTTCCCTTTGGGTTGCTAGTCACCTGCAGGGGAAAGTCCAGGAGAGTACAAACCATTGAGGAGGCTTGGACTGTTCTCCGAGACCTTGGGCTACCTAATATACCAGAAGGGGGGCGAACCCCGGCAGGTGATTTGGCCGCGACTATGAAACCCCCGAGCTCGCAGAAGAATCTACAGAGATGGCACAGAATCCCCACGGTCGGGAGGAGAGCTGCGAGGCTGAATAGAGAAAGTCCAGGAAAACCAGCAGCGGAGCAGGACGCAGGCTGAATGTGTGGACTTTGAATGAGCATAGCCGATTCAGTAGGGTTTCTCTGTAATGGTATTTTGGTGTTGCTAATGGCTGGGGGATGGAAGGAGGGGTTAGAGTGCACGGGAGGAGGGAGGCGGGGAGGATAGTAGGGGGAGGGGTAGGAAGACTTGGGGCGAAGAAAGGGAGGGGGGTAGTGACGGGATGGGGGGTATGGTGGAGGTAAGCAGGCAAGGCCCGTTAACTGGTCACTAGTATGGAAGACGATCCTCTCAATGAGAGGGGGGAAGGTTGAGGGGGGTGGGGGGAGGGGGAAGAAGGGGGGGTAGGGGGGTTTAGGAAGCGGATAGGGAAGGGGGGAGAGTGGCAGACTGGGTGAGCTTAAAATAGTTACTCTAAATGTAAAGGGGCTTAACTCACCTTTCAAGCGACAAAAACTTTATTCAGAGCTATCTCGCCAGAAGGTGGACATAGTCATGCTCCAAGAAACACACTTGACCAGGGCCACCGAGTACTTTGGTTAAACATAAAGGGTATGGGGTCTGTATTCATGCTTCTAACACTATGGAGAAGAAGAAGGGAGGGGTTGCTATACTCTTTGCATCACGTCTAAAGCTTCAGGCGCAGCTGGTGGTAAGGGATAGAGGAGGGAGGTATGTGTTGGTACGGGTGAAAGTGGGGAATGTATGGTACTGCGTAGTGAATGTGTATGCACCCACAGGGGGGCAGAGTGAATTCTGGACAAAACTGAATGGGGAGTTGGGGAAACAGGGGGACGGTATTCTCATCTGCGGGGGTGATTTTAACCTAACGTGGAACCCCACCCGGGATGCTACAGGACCACGGGAGGGAAAGAGGGGAGATCGGAAACGCTATCGTAACTTTGTGACTCAGCATTGTTTGGTAGATGCGTGGCGATTGCACCATCCAGGGAGGAGACAATTTTCCTACTATTCGCCAGTACATGGGTCCTACTCCCGTATTGATGCTATATGGGTGTCCAAAGAGGTGGGGGGGAAAATAAGGGAGGCGGACATGGAGTCCATTACATGGTCCGATCATTCACCGGTAGTGGTTCGGTTGCAAGTGGCAGACGAAGGGAAGGGGAATCAGTTCTGGAGACTCAACGAGTCCCTCCTGGAGGAGGAGCAGGTCCGAGCCGAAGTGGAGAAAGGTACGCGGGAGTATTTTCGATTTAATGATAATGGGGAGGCCACCTGGGAGGGTATTTGGGATGGGTATAAGGCGGTGGTACGAGGTATATTAATCAAATGGGGGGTGCGGAAAAAGAGGGAAAGGGAGGAGAAAGAACTCCTCCTAAGGGAACGGTTATTGGAACTGGAAGAACTAGATGGGCGCGGGAGCGGAGGAGTCTATAGGGGACAGGTTTTGGCGGCGAGAGCACAACTCAACGAGTTGCAGGCGAACAAGATTAGATATCAGATGCAGCTTCTGCGGCAGGAGGTATTTGAGGGGGGGAACAAGGCCGGGCGGTATCTAGCGCAGAGGTTGAAGCAACAGAAGCTGCGCTCCCACATAATAGGGGTCCGACAGAGGGGAGGGGCACTGGTTACTAAAGATGGGGAGATTCGGGAGGCATTCAAGGCTTATTACCGGGAGTTGTATAAAGCGAAAGACCTGTATCCAGCTGAGAGGGGGGTAAATTATCTGGCTTCCACGGAATTGCCTAAATTGGGTATGAGCGACCAAGAGGACATGAACAAACCTATTCGACCGGACGAAGTGGAGCGGGCGATCAAACAGTTAAAATTGGCGAAAACTCCTGGGTTAGACAGTTTATCGGCCCTGTTTTATAGGACCTTTGGTGGCCTGCTGATTGGGCCTCTGGTGAAACTTTTCAACCAACCACGGGAGGGTGGGAAGTTAGCGGATACCATGGGCTGGGCGGGTATCACGGTGATTCATAAGGAAGGGAAGGATCTGCAGGAGTGTGCCTCCTACAGGCCTATCTCTCTGCTTAACCTGGATGCCAAGCTCTTGGCCAAGATCCTCACTACCAGGCTGAATAAAGTTATCGGGAAATTGATTCACCAAGACCAGGCGGGGTTTATCCCTGGTAGACAGGTTGCCAATAATATTAGGAAGATTCTCAACATTATCTGGGCTAGTGAGCGGAGCAGGGAGGAGGCGCTCTTGCTCTCGCTGGACGCGGAAAAGGCCAGGACACTTGGTCGAAAGCCTTTCCTCTTTCAGGTGCTGGAGAAGGTGGGGTTGGGGAGCGAGTTTTTGGCATGGGTAAAGGCGTTGTACGCGCATCCTAAAGCATGTGTGCGGGTAAATGGGGCCCACTCTGATTTTTTTGAACAAGGGCAAGGAACGCAGCAGAGCTTCCCTCTGTCGCCATTGTTGTTTGCTTTAGCCATGGAGCCCTTGGCGCAGCGGATAAGGGATAGGGCGGATATTTCGGGAATAACGGTGGGGAGGAGTGCCTATAAAATTTCATTGTTTGCGGATGATATAATTTTAAGCTTAGCCCGTCCTCGAGTGAGTCTGCCCATAGTGAAGTGGGAGTTGGAAGAATATGGTAAAGTTTCGGGGTTCACGATCAATCAGACCAAATCAGAAATTTTGAATTTGACGGTCCCTGGTGGGCTAGCTAACACGTTAGCTAAGAAGTATCCTTTCAAGTGGGCCCGGGGTGGTATCCGGTACCTCGGCATTCGGATAAGCAATAAAATTGATGAGTTGTACAATCTGAATTATAGGAGGGTGCTGGGGAAGATAGAGGGCTGGCTGGATGGGTGGGGGCGGGGATACTTGTCCTGGTTTGGGCACATAGCAACGGTAAAAATGATGCTGGTGCCCCGACTGTTGTTCTTATTTCAGACGCTTACGGTATGGGTCCCTCCACACAGTTTAAAACGGATACAGTGGTTGATTAATAGGTTTATATGGGTGCAGAAGCGCCCTAGGATAGCAATGCAGGTTTTGCAACGGACCAGAGGGGAGGGGTGGTTGGGGGTACCTAATATACGTCAATATTATGAAGCAGCGCAATTAGAAGCGCTGTATGAGTGGCATAGGGAAACATCTAAATCCTGGGTTCAAATGGAGTATGAGTTGGTCGGGGGCAAGGATCTTGAAAGAGCGATTTGGCGGGGGTATAAGGGACTGGACCAGCAAGTCATGAGCCCCATGGTAGCGAATAGTTTGAGAATTTGGAAACGCAATAAACCCCGACTTGTTCCGGATAAGGGTTATATTCTGGGGATGACTATTGAGGCATGCTTTGAGCGGGGACAGGGCCCCGGAGAGCGTGTGTTACGTAGATGGGCCAGAACCGGGTTAACGCATGTCCAACAGGTTATTTATCCCCAGGGGGTTTACCCGTTTGAAGGCCTTCGGGACCTCTACAAGCTGAAAGGGAGCGATCATTTCGCTTATATACAGCTGAGGAGTTTTCTGAGGCAACCAAAGGTATAGAAGGATCTCTGGGAAAACAGGGGATGGTTCGAGGCTATATGTAATGGCCAGGGGGGGGAAAAAAGGGTGTTTTGTCCAGAATTTACAAAGGCCTATTGGGGGTTGGAGAGAGTAAGCTCCGATATATGTTGCAATGGGAGGACGATCTGGGGGTGTGTTGGACTGGGGAGCGCTGGGTGAAGCTCATACAGATGATTGCTTCCGTGTCCATAGCGACACAAATCAAGGAAAATGCCTATAAAGTATTATACAGATGGTATTGGACGCCAGTGCGTCGCTTTAGGGCGGGGAAGGGACGCGATGACTTATGTTGGCGGGGATGTGCTGCAAGAGGTGACTGGATGCATATGTGGTGGAAGTATGACAGGTTGCAAATTTACTGGGGGGCAGGTTTGGGAGGCGATCAACGGCATGACCGGGCAGAAACTCCACGGGAGACCGGCAGCGTGTTTTCTGCATCAACTTGATGAAGGTCTCTCGAGACGGGAGGAGGGGGTCTTGCATCATTGCATAGCCGCAGCTCGCTGTGAGATTGCCCAGCACTGGGGGGGCAGAGTATACCCCAAGTGGCAGGTTTTGTGCGAAGAGTGGCTGAGGTGAGCTTGATGTATAAATTAACGGAGCTGCGGTGGGGGACGGGAGGGACAAGTGCGGCATATTGGAAGAATGTTTGGAGCTGGCTGGAAGGCTGGAAGGGGAGGGGGGAGGGGGTGTTGGGAATAGGATGACCGTAAATGTGGAAGTTGGGCTTGGATGAGTGGTGAGTGGAATGATGAGTTTTGGAGATAATGAAGGGGAGATGGGCGGGGAAGGGAGGAGGGGGGGAGGGTGGGAAGGGGGAAGGGGGAAGGGTTAGTTGGTTAGTTAGTTTCTAACACTTGTATGGGACGAGCGGGTGGGGGGGATAGGGAGAAGGGGCAGTTTTGGTTGGCCTATACGCACTGTTGTATGTTGTGGCGCCCTCCTAGGCGGCTGCCTAGTGGGGGCGACCGGCCATCACACTTGATTCTATGCTTCAACGTAGTAGCTGAGGCCCTTATAGTGTAGTTGTGGGCTTATTATTAAAGCAGTCCGAGTGGATGAGGCTGACACAGGAAAATTTGTTATAATTTTTTTTTATTTTTCTTTGCAGCGTCAAATTGGCAACAGGCCTTGATAAAGGTTCCCAAAACAGCAAACAGAAAGAAGGATAATTTCTCCAACAAAAACTTTCCAAAAGATACACGCCACTGCTTTAGCAAAGCAGTTTCTTCACTCTTTGCTTTTTAACTTAAATTCTTCTTCACTTAAGCAAAACAGTTTAAACTCTGTTACATGCACAGTCCATCAATCTTCTCAGCTTCTCCCAGCTGCTACAAACCAGCATGTGATTATGTGCTGCCTCTTAGCTTAGAAACCAACAGCTCCAGCATTAGTAAAAATGGCTGTTTTTAAAGCATGAGGTTTTCCACCTTTTTATCTGCCCTTCTCAATGGCTTTACTTAGCACCAGCACTTCTTATATTTTCACACAGCCTTCAATAAAACTTCTAAGCATTGCTTGTACAAAACCACATTCCATAGATTCATCAGAGGACACTGGATTATCTTGATAAGACCCAATTTCCATCTCCTCCTCTGTGCTGTAAGGCTCAGGGCTTGGGACACGTTCTGGAACGTTTAGCTGCACTTTCTTTAAAAGTTTAAAAAGCTTTTCCCACTTGAGATTCCTTCTCCCCTTTGGAACTGGGTCAGAACCTCTTGCCCTTCTTCCCCTTACTGAATCAATTTCAGGAAATGTTTGGTTTACCTGGCTTGCAAAAACCCTTCCTTTCCAAGGCTTTCTGAATTGTTTGGTTGTTTGCCCAGAGCTTGAGCTGCTGTCCTCAGAGTCAGAACTGTAGTTCTGGAACTCTCCCCAGCTCCTTTCTTTCCTCTGGCCCTGCCACTTGCCTTGGCAGTTATGGCTGGTCCCTTTAGAATCACCAGGTCTCACAGCCCTGCAGTGCTGTCTCCTCTCCTGGCTTCTCTGGACTCCTGGAATTCCTTCAATTCTCTGCTTTCCTCTGCCTCTCTCCGTCTCTCCCTCACTTGCTGAGTGACGCGGTTTAAATGCTCTGTAGCCTGCTTCCTTCTCTGGCCCCACCCTCTCTCTCCCTGCAGCTGCTCTGGAGACTGGGTGTGGCTTCAGGCTAGCTCTGCAAGTGTGTGTTTTTAGTTTCACTTTCTCTCTGGGACCTATGCTTAGGTGAGCCCATCCCCCACTTATGGAAAAAAACTTCTTTTTTTTCACTTTCACAGGGCTGTGCTGCACCCGCATCACCACAATGTGTAAATTGGGATTGAGGACAGGATTGATTTTTTGTTTGTCTCGGTTGACTATATTGTATATCAATGGTCTTCCACTAGTTTGTATTTGTACTTTTCTTATAAAACCTTAATAAAAATTTAAATGGAAAAAAAATGGTATCCCTTGGAACCTTGCTGCCCTACCTCCTGTAGGGAGATTGGCTATGATCCTTGGATCTCAAAGAAGCCTATACCCAAATCCTGATCCATCCAAGGCACCGTCAGTACTTCTGCTTTGTCGTTTGAGGCCACCACTACCAGTACAGGGTGTTTCCCTTTGGCCTTGCCTCCGCCCCGCGGATATTCACGAAATGCCTAGCGGTCATGACTGCTTGTCTTAGGATCCTAGGAGTCTTTGTGTTCCCCTATTTGGATGACTGGCTGGCTCATGCGGGCCGGCACTCCAGGCGAGGCGCGCAATGCCATTCAGCACACTTTGGGGCTGCTGCAGCATCTAGAGTTTGTGGTGAACTTCCCCAAGTCCCACCACATCCCAACCCAATGCATAGAGCTCATCGGGGCCCAGCTCAACTCCACACGGGCAAAGGCCTTCCTACTCTTGGGATGGGCCCAGTGCCTTGCCGCACTGACGTGGGAGATGCAGGGTGCCGCTTCTGCAACTGCCTGACAAATGCTCTGCCTCTTGGGACACATGGCATTCACATGACCTCTTTTACCCACCTACACATGTGGCAGATCCAATGGACGCTCAGCGCTCAGTGGGCACAAGCGATGGGCCATCTGGAGGACCGTATCAGATCAACTCCCACCTTGGCAGCCTTCCTGATGTGGTGACAGGACTACCGCAAACTGAGGGCTGGCCTACCACTCCAGGCCCCACCACTTTGGCACAAACTAACCATGGACGCATCCAAGTTGGGCTGGGAGGCTCATTGTAACCACCTCCAATCACAGGGGCCATGGTTGTCAGATGAGAGTACCTCACAGATCAACCTGCTCGAGCTCCGAGCAGTTTATTACGCCCTGCGAATTTTCAGGGACCATCTGGAGGGGAAGGTAGTCCAAATCCAGATGGACAACCAGGTGGCAATGTTCTACATTAACAAGCAGAGGGGCACGGGTTTGTACCACCTCTGCTGGGAGGCGGTGCGCCTCTGGAATTTCACAGCAGTGAGGAACATATTCCTCAAGGCTGTGTACCTGCCGGACCAACACAATATACTGACCGACTTCCTGAGCCGCGTCCTCCAGCCCCACAAATGGATACTGAACCCATCCATTCTGGAGAAGATCTTCCAACGGTGGGGCACCCCGGAGATTGACCTCTTTGCCAGCCCAGAGAATGAACAACTCCTGAGGTTCTGCTCCAGGAAACTGGGCCATAGTCTGGAAGTGGCGGACACCTTCTTCCTCCCATGTTCCAAGGGCTTTCTGTATGCCTTCCCGCTGACACCTCTGGTTCCTCGGGCCCTACTGAAAATTCAGGCGGAAGCGGCCTCCATCCATTGCGCCCCGCTGGCCTAGACAGCCCTGGTTCCCCCTACTATGACAGTTGTCACTGGGGAACCCCTGGCTGCCAGGGTGTGCCCCAGACCTGCTCTTGAAGGAGGACGACACGTTGCGCCACCCCAACCTCCAGTCCCTGGCTCTAACAGCCTGGTTGCTGAAAGGGTAGCCATCGCACACTACGGCCTGACTTGACCCAGTGGAGGATATCCTGCTGGCCTCACGTAAGGACTCGACACAACAAGCTTACGCCTTTAAATGGTGCAGTTTCTCCCTCTGGTTTGCGGAACAGAGCCTTAGTCCCTTCTCTTGCTCCATGGAGGTATTGCAGTACCTGTTGCACCTGTTAGGTGCGGGCCTTTAATCCAATTCAGTCAGGGTGCACCTCTGTGCCATATCAACACATCACCACGAAGTAGAGGGCCAGGCTGTGTACATCCATCCCTTGGTGGGCCAGTTCATGCATGGACTCCTCCTCTCATGGCCCCCAGTCTGCCCGCCCACCCTCCCGCCTCCGGTAGTGTGGGTACAAGCATTGTGGAACTTGTGTCTCTTGTGGAAACTGCTAGGTACATATGACCTAGATTGGCCACTGTTGGAAACAGAATACTGGGCTTGATGGACCTTGGTCTGACCCAGTATGGCATATCTTATGTTCTTATGTTCTTATGACCTCAACATGGTTCTAGGGAAGCTTCTGGGGGCCCCTTTCAAGCCCCTGGTGACCTGTCCTCTCAAGTACCTCTCCTGGAAGGTCATCTTCCTAGTGGCACTCACCTCTGCCAGGCGCGTGAGCAAGCTATAGGCGTTTGTGGTGCATGAGCCATACTCCAGGTTCCATAGGAATAGGATGGTCCTTTGGACACACCCAAAGTTCTTACTGAAGGTGGTCGCAACATTTATTTGAACCAGGAGGTGGTGCTACCCACCTTCTTTCCCAGACCTCCCTGCTCATGCTGGACTGTAAGCGTACCCTGTTCTTCCACATCCAAAGAAATCAGCCTCATCACCAATCGATGCAGTTCTTTGTGTCATTCAATCCCAGTTGCCTGGCGGTTGCTGTCTCCAAGTGCACCCTCTCTTGGTGGGTAGTCGACTGCATCACGTTTGCCTACCAGCAGACGGGGCTCTCCCTGGAGTGCCATGTGACAGCTCACAACGTGCAGGCCATGGCAGCCTCTGTGACTAGCCTGCAGTCGATGCCCTTGCTGGACATCTGCCAGGCAGCCATCTGGTCCTCTTTGCATACCTTCGCAGTGCACTACTGTCTGGAAGAGACCTCCCAGAGTGACAGTGCCTTTGGCCAGGCTGTACTCCATCACTTCTTCTGGGAATAACATAGCTCCTTCCCTCCAACCCTCTGTGTCCAGGCTACTTTTATTCATATCAGAATCCTGGTTAACTAACAATGATACAGTACTGATTAATCAACTAAAGCCACCAGACTACGATATATTCAATCATCAAAGAATAAACAAAAGAAGAGGAGGAGTAACAATTTTAGCAAGAAAAGAATTACATCTAACAAAATCCTCATGTGACTTCGCTAAATGTATCGACGTACTAATAGTCGAAAACGAGAGTATGCAATTTTGCCTAATATACAACCCACCTACATCAAAAGGTGAAGAACTATCAAGCATCACAGACTTCCTGTGCAGCAAAAGACCTACTAACAAATTCACAATAGTTCTAGGCGATTTAAATTTACCTTCCGCTAAACCTCACATATCCCAAGGGTTCATGGAAGCCCTAGGCTTTAAACAAATAATTAGAGAACCTACTCACATCAAAGGAAATATTTTGGACCTCATTTATATCCAACAAGATTGGCCATGCAACCTGGTATTCCCAAAGATACAAATCCAACAAATCCCTTGGTCTGACCACCATTTTATACAATTCAACATCCCAGCCATTCCCAGCAGAGCCAACACGAATCCAACCTTTTATCAGCGCAGGAAGTTTCGACAATTTGACAAGGACCAATTCCTAAAAGAAGTCATTCCCCAACTCTAAATCGACACCTCAAACATTGATCAGACCATAAAGAGATGGAACTCGACACTCTCTCAAGCAGCCACAATATCTAACAGTCCCACATCCAACAAGCCCCATTCAAGGGTAAGCGCAGTGTGGTACACCAAGGAAATAAAATTACTGAAAAGACAGTTAAGGCAAATTGAAAGAAAATGGAGAAAATCACATAGAGAAGCTGACAAAGCATCTTATTTCATCAAGCTAGTAGAATACAAACTATTAATTAACAACAACAAACGGGATTATCACACCAAACTAATAACAAAAGCACTGAACAAACCAAGGGAACTTTTTAAGATAGTCAAAGCCATTACAACCATCCCAAAAGAAGATAATGCAATGATTGCGCCAGACGCAGAGACCATGGCCAAATTCTATAAGGAAAAGATAGGATCAGCATCCTCACCATACCACAATAATAAAACAAGCAACACACACACAAACCAAAAATGTAAACATTTTACTCCCATCTCAGAAAGACAGTTCAAAGACATAATTACAGCACTAAACACATCAACTTCGACACTCGATCCTTGCCCAGCCACTTGGATACGTCAGGCCTGCGACAGTCTCATACCCTACATTCTAAATCTAATTAATACCTCACTGGATCAAGGCTATATCCCAGAAGATTTAAAAGGGGCCTCTATACGTCCCATCTACACGGGCAAAAACCTGGACAAATCGGATCCAAGCTCTTATAGACCTATCTCAAGTTTACCATTTATGTAAAAAATCCTGGAAAAGGCGGCTCTAATCCAACTACAAAGTCATGTTGATCAATACACCCAACTGGACCCACTACAGCACGGCTTTAGAACTGGCTATGGAGTTGAAACGCTCCTCATGGCTTTAACCGACAAACTTCTAAAAGGTATCGAAAAGCCAAACTCCTGATTCATCCTAATTTTTCTTGATTTAACAGCAGCTTACGACTCATTATTCCATGAATACCTCCTAATTAGATTACAAGAAATTGGCCTCAATGACAAAGTTCTGCTATGGTTCAAATCCTACCTCACAAACCGTACCTGCCAAGTAAAAATGGGAACTAACACTTCAAACCCATTTTACTAAAAGAAAGGCATTCCCCAGGGTTCAGCGTTATTTGCTCTCCTTTTCTTTTTTTTCTTTTTTTTATTTCAATTAATGCATTCCAAATACAAAACAATCAAGAAAATAAGCAGTACATACAGAATCCTCTAAAAGGAGATAAGAAGAAAAAGCCAATTACTGCAAAACCACTACATAGTCCACATCATGGAGAGCACAGCGATGTTAGTACCGGAGCTCAAACTAACTTAAGGCTACATCCCCTAACACTATAATCATCAAACTAGAAGACAATAGCAAAATCAAAATCAAGCCTTTCCCACCTGTAGTGAATCCAAAAGAGTAACGAGCTGAGAAGATTCAGTGAAAATATAATCAATACCTTGTATGGTGATTAAACACTTACATGGAAATCGAAGAAAAAAGGAACCTCCCCCAGCCAAGACTCTAGGCTTAAGCTGGAGGAAGGACCTCCTACATGCCTGCGTATACCGGGAGACATCTGGGAAAATGGACATCTTATGGCAATAAAAAAGAAAATCTTTCTTAGAAAAAAAGGCTTTCATAATGGAAGGCTTATCAGCAAAATTGACCAAAGTGACCACTAAAGTAGCACGGGAGGAGATCAGAACCTGAGAATTTTCCAAAAAATCAGTCAAATCAGGATCATGCGCATTCTGAACTCCCTCCAGCTCGGTGCTAGCACCCCCAGAATCTACCCGGACCGGCAAGTAAAATGAATGAGCTATCATAATAGAATCTGAATCTGGCAGCAATAAAACATCTTTGCAATACTGTCTAAAAAGAGAAACAGAAGACAGAAAACGGGTTTTAGGAAAATTCAAAACACGAATATTTTTTGCACGGGAACAATTCTCCAAAGATTCTATTTGCTTATATATTATTGAACGGTCTTTAACGGAGGAATCACTTGCTGATTGCAACGAAACAACATGTGTTTCCACCTGAGTCACACGTTGAGATAAACTCTTGGTAATACCTTCAACATCATGAACCTTAGTAATAACTTGCTGAGAGAAAAGAGCAGTTTGGTCCATAAAGGTAGATAATAAAGAGTTTGTAGCAGACACAAGCTTCCAAATATCTGCCAATGTGACATTCTCAATATTAACAGCCAAAGATAATGACGACAACCCCTGAGGGCGAACAGCCAGTATAGAACTAGTAGATAATACCTCACAAGGAGCAATATTAACAGCAGGTGACTCTCCCTCCTCCTCCGAAGTAGACAGCCCCTCGGAAGAGGATAAATCCAATTCAGGCAGTTGAAAAGGCCCAGGGTTAGGTGGAGGAGTCCTCTCAAAAGAACTGAGAGAGGCACCAGAGGTAGACAATGACACACCTTGTGCAACCGCAGTAACAGATGGTAAAACAATCACATGCTGATCCATAGGACCACTAGTTACCACAGGTGTAGAAGCAAGGTTAGTAGATTGCTTTGCTGACTTGGTGGATTTGTCAGACTTGTTCTTTCGCTTAGAGTATCCTCTGGGCATCCCAACAGCGGCAGGGCACCTGGCCCCGAAAAGGCACCGAAGGGGCACCAAAGGGGCGTTCCCCCTTTGGTCATGCCCCCTTCGGGCACGTGACCGCGGGCCGCAACCGTGGCCGCATAAGGCTGTCACTGATGAAATACTGCAGGAGCGCTGTTATAGAAGGAGGAGCTCAAAACTGCAGCCAATAAGGTGGAAACAGACAGCACACCGAGCCCCGGTATTTGCAAACGCTGGCTCTCATTTGCTCTCCTTTTCAACTTATATATCCAACCAGTCTGCAATATAATAAAGAATCACAGCATTGATTACAACCTTTATGCTGATGACATAATGCTTTTCACCCAAATTAACACCAAACAGCTTAACTTAAATAATATAAAGGAATGTCTCAATAACTCCAATATCTGGCTATCTGATCATAATCTGCAAATAAATTTAAATAAAACAGAAATCCTTTTCATCACAAAGGATACCTCATTTATTCCACCAGAATCCCTGAAGATAAAAGATGCAAACATCCAAATAAAAAAAGAGGTGAGATACCTGGGAGTTATACTGGATCATCAGCTTAACTTCAACAAGCACATCAGCAATCTGACAAAAACTATCTACGCTAAACTAAAAATGCTCCAACATTTAAGGCCGCTTCTGTCTGCAAATGACTTCAGAACCACGGTCCAGGCTATAATCTTCCCACATTTTGACTTCTGTAACGCCGTATTAATGGGGCTACCAAAACAAAGCATCCGTCGCATCCAACTAGCTCAAAACACAGCTGCTAGAGTAATTTCTCAGACTTCAATCAAAGATCACATCAGCCCACCATTAAAACAAGTACACTGGCTACCTATACAGAACAGAATAAAATTCAAGGCACTTCACGCCATATTCAAAACAATTCAATCAGAATCTGCCATCTGCCTGAAAGAGCATATCAGAATCAATCCAGAAATCAGACCAAGAAGAAGTAGCAACAAAAACTCCCTAGAACCACATGCCGACTTCAGAAACAGCAACTCATCAACATCCAAGAGAGCATTCTCCCTCTATGCCCCAATGTTATGGAATTCTTTGCCGCCAAACTTACGAGACACCAAGGATCATAATTCCTTCCCCAAGCTGCTTAAAACATTTCTGTGTAAGGAACACTACGGAGATTCAGTCACTTAATTTAACTCAACTTTAAAAACTCAGATCACCCACCTACAAGATGACCTCCCTTGCTCTATCCTAATACAGAACAGTCTGATAAGTTTGTACATAGTTCACACTTAAATTGGTTTGATTTAAGCTTTTTACTTCCCTTACCCTTCCACTCCTCCCAATTGGTTATTTGTAATCTAGTTCTTTGTTTAATGTAATGTTCATTCTTGTTTTGAAGTTCTTTGTAAACCGCTTTGATTCACGAAAAGCGGTAAATAAACACAAATAAATAAGTACTGGTCGGGAGTTCATCCTGCAATCTGCATCCTGCATCCGGCTTTTACAGGTTTTTTCGGTAGCCTGTAGCTAGGGAGTCCCATATTTGAGGACTGACTTCCAGCTTGTTCTTGGAGAACATGTTACAGATCAGTAACTACACTTTCTCTGCAATGTATTGGTTTAATATTTGCAGTGTTGCCTTTTGATAGATAGGGTTTTGTGCTTTGTGAGTCATGGTAGTGCTGTTATGATACGGTGGGTTTGCTATGGATTCTAAATGAGCAGCTGACACTGGAGTATAGTAATGTAGAAATCTGGTAGTCTCTTTATCCTCACTGCCCATGCAAACGATATTGAGACACTCATTAAGAGGCATGTCTACTAAAAGTTAACGCACATTAACATTTGTGAATGTGCATTAAGTGCAGCAACATCCATTTTATTTCTTTTGGCGCAGTGTCTGCAAATGGGGTACAGTGGTTATGTAAATGAGACCCTGCAATGAGTCTCCGCACATGGCTTCACATCACCCTTGGTCCGCCCCTGCATGGAATGGCCTTCCAGGAGAGGTGTTGGAGACGAGGACTGTATCTGAGTTCAAAAAAGCATGGGACAAGCATAGAAGATTTCTAGGAGAGGAAGAGCTTGTAGAGCTTAATAATTGATAATGATAGCCAGAATGGATAGGCCATATGATCTTTACCTGCTGTCAGTTTCTCTGTTTCCATTCTAGCAGCCATGATATTAAGTAGTAGTCATCATGGATCCATCCAGTATGGGAAAAGGAGCTCATGTGCTGTCACTGCACACTCAAGGTAGCTGGATGGCATGGTAAAGATCTGACCAGATCAACCAACGAGAAGTAAGAACAGTCTTCAGTACCCTGAAAGTCTTTGTCACAGTGTTACTAGCAGAAGAGCCTTATACAAATGAACAGTGAAGTAGCTGTTTTCTGTATAAACAAGCAGGTAGAAGCTGGCTTCTTCATCTGGAATTGGCAGTCATTCATCACATGCACCTTATCAGCATCATATCTTCCAGGGAAGCAGAATGTGATTGCAGATAGGCTCAGTCATTTCATAGTGCCTCACAAGTGGTCTTAAGTAAAAAGATAGCACATATTTTCCAGTAATGGGGAGTCCCTACTTTGTGAAACAAGAAGCTCCTACACTTTTGTTTCAAGAACTCAGACTAGAACAGCTTTGCTTTGGATGTGTTCCATATTCATTGGGGAGAGGGAGGGCCATTGATACGCATATCCTCCCATTCCATTAATTCCCAAGATGATGCAGGGCAAAGCTTCCTTAATCCTGATAGGATATCCAGAAAACCCTTGCTCTGAGAAAACAGTCCATGTTTGTGCCGTCAGATGACATCATCCAATTGTATATGAGATTTATCCTGGAATGGATGGATAACCCATTACAGTTAAGTATATAAGATCATTTTAATTATATAAGTGCCTTTGAAAGTTGAAAAACATTAATTTTATAAAAGCTATGGTAGTAATGTTTATCAGTCCACCAGAGGTACTATTGACTTGTGGAACAATTCGTATGATATCCTGCTCCTATAATACAGTATATGTAATGATTAAGATATTCTTTCTGACACGTGAGCAGACATTTACAGCTACATCACTCAAGCTGAATAGCAGACTTTTGTTTTTCTTATTGCTTTGCTTATATATATATATTTTTTTTTTTTAAATTATTTGGTTGTATTTACAGTGCTTCAGCAGGCTGGAAGAAATCCATCTCAAAAGATACTCAATAAGTACTGGACATCAAAAACCAAAGGGCTGGATTTTGATGATTTTTGTGTCATTTTGAGAAAAGAAAACCCTGTCCCAAAAACCGAGCTGCTGAAAGCATTTCAAAAAATTGATCTGGGAAACAGAGGCTATATTTTGCATGAAGATCTTTATAAAATTCTTACTACAGTAAGTAATATTACAGACTGCCTTTATATCTAAATCCATGGTCTTTGCCTACATAATGTTTTGCATGTGGTTTCATGAGTTATTTTCATAATGTGTATGCTTACTACTCAATTTTATCTAATCTAATATGTTTAGGCACACCTTCCAGTACGACAGCCTGTCCTCAATACTCATTACAAGAAATTGGCATAAAAATATAGGACCCGATATTCAAAAGCATTTACACTGTCTACAGATCTGTAAACCGTATAAATGCCCCAAAGTGGGATATTAAGCGGCACTAACATGGTTAGTGCTGCTGAATATCCACAGGTACCATCACTATTTATTTATTTATTCATTTATTTGAACCTATTTTTATACCACCTTTCTACTATTCAAAACAGTTTACGTTTAACAACATACTAACATGACATGACCAAAGGTACAATGTTTTATAGAGAACTGGAGCAGTATAATAGCTTAACAATATAACTGTATAACAATTGGTATAAATAAATATGAACTAGTTACATTGTTGTATGTTTGTTTTAATGAGTCCTTTTTACGTTGTTAGAGTCTGTTGGGTTGAATCATGGCATTTTACAGTAAGGATTTATGGTAGTTGAGTCTCCATTTCTGGGTGGGTATTATATTCTTCCCTAAAGAGGTGCATTTTCAGTTTCTTTCTGAAGTCTGATAGGCTTTGCAATGATGGTGGTAGTTTGTTCCACATGGATGGGGCAAATAGTATGAATGTTCTGTTGCAGGTGGACTGTTTGCTTTTTGTCTTTAGCTGTGGAATGTTGAGCAGGTTGATGGTGGAGTTTCTTCAGTCTTTTGTTGTTTTTAGTTGAGATTAGAGGTTGGAGGCATGTAGCAGATTCTTTCTGGAGTATTCTTGAATATTGTGATGAGGGTTTTATATCGGATCCTAGCTGAGATGGGAAGCCAGTGCAGTTGAATCAATATGAGGGTGATGTGTGAATGATAAGAAGCACCAGTGATTATTCAAGCAGCAGTATTTTGGGCCATTTGTGGTGTGTAGAGAGTATGTTTGGGTAGGCCCTGGTAGATGATATTGTAGAAGTCCATAAAGGTGACCATTGCTTGGCATACAGTTCGGAATAGGTCTAGAGTGAGTAGTGGACGGAGGTGTTATAGGATTCTTAGTTTATAATAAATTGATGTGGTTATTCTTTTTATGTGGGGTTGGAAGGACAGTTGCTGATCTAATGTTATGCACAAGTATTTTGTTTTGGAAGTTACCTTGATCTTTACGTCGCCAAGTGTGATTGTTGATGGTGTTGTAAAATATGGGTTAGCAGTTATGTAGAGGGCTTCAGTCTTCTCTTGGCTGAAGAGGAGGTTATGTTTCCCAAGCCAGGCTTTTATGTCCGTGAAGCATTTATGTAGGCCGGTAAGGTCAGGGGAGAGGAGATTAATGGGTGTGAAAAACATGATGTCATCTGCATATTTATGATATAGGATTTTGTGTGCTTTGAAGGTTTAGGCACACCTTCCAGTGCGACAACCTGTCCTCAATACTCATTATAAAACATTGGCATAAAAATATAGGGCCTGATATTCAAAAGCATTTACACGGTTTACAGACCTGTAAACCATGTAAATGCTCCTAAGCAGGATATTCAGCGGCACTAACACGGTTAGTGCTGCTGAATATCCACTGGTACGGTCACTATACACCCCAATGCTAACCGGTTAGCATGGGGTGTTCCATGGGCGGTATCCGGGGATAAATTTAAAAAGCAATGTCACGAAATACTTTTTCACTGAAAGGGTGGTGGATGCTTGGAATGTCCTCCCAGTGGAGGTGGTGGAGGCAAATACAGTGACGAAATTCAAAATGGCATGGGACAGACACAGTAGATCTCTTTATAGGAAAAGGATGAAATCAAAATAAATGTACCGGTAACTATTTTTATACTTCAAAAAATAGAGGGGGGGGGGTGACCTGCACAGAGTGGCAGGTACAACCCTAAACAAAGGCGTAAAGGGGTTGACCTGCATGGAACGGTGGGTACACCTATTTTAGCCACCTTACTAGACAGACTAGATGGACCATACTGGTCTTATCAGCCATCATATACTATGTTGCTATATATAACCGGTCAGTGGCGATATTCAGCCATTATCCGGTTATCTCTAGGCGACCAAAGTAAAGTACAGCAAAAACTGTCCTAACCTTTGCCCCAAAACTAACCGAGCAGCGGCTAAATATTGCCACTGCCCCGTTTAGCTTCCTGCTTCCGTGCCTGACCCAGATATTCAATGCCAGTAGCCGGATATGGCCCCAGCATTGAATATCTGGGTTTAGTGTTCAGTGGTGACGGCTAGGTGCTGTAATTGCACTAGCCACCTCTGCTGAATATCGGGCCTATAATACATAACAAATTAATACACAAAGGGGGTTATTTTAGAAGCATCCCTAGATCCAAACAGGAGCATTTACATGTGTATAGTGTCATATATGTGTAAATGCCTTTTTAAAACAGGTGCTTTTTAAATGTGGGGATATTTAGTTTATTTCTTTGAAAGTTTGTATATCCCATCTTTGTTAACTATCATCATTTATTTATTTTATTTATTTATTACAATTTCTTATATACCGCACTATTGTCAGCGCGGTTTACATATAACAAAATGACCATAACAAACTGTTTGGCTTCACATAGAACAGGAGTAACAACTTGGGTAACATGTTTTGCTTTACAGAGAACAGGAATAACAACTTGGATAACATGGGGATGTAAACTGAACTAACTAATTACATATGTACAATGAGATTGATTGCTGAGGATTTAGGGTGTTACATGTGTACAGTAGGGTTGAGATGTTATCTGGGAGGTGAGGGGGGGCAGTTAGGTAGGGGATAGGTTAATCTGGTAGTACTGTGTAAATAAATGGAATTTGAGAGCCTTTCTGAATTGTGTTAAGTCAGTAATTGTACGGATGCCTGGTGGTAATGCGTTCCAACATTTTGGGGCATAGATACTGAAAGCCCTGTTAGATGTTGCGATAGTGTACTTTGTTGAAGCCTTTGGGATTAATAGTGCATTTGTGGATAGGGATCTCCTTGTTCTGTTGGGAGGAGTGAGTTGGATGATATTAGTTAATGAAGGGGAGGTGATGCCATGGATGGATTTGAAAGTGAGCAGCAAAGATTTGAATATGAGCCTTCCTTGAATGGGGAGCCAGTGTAGCTGTATTAGGATGGGTGTTATATGGTCACATCTTGCTGCTCCCACTAAGACTCTAGCTGCGGCATTCATGGCAAGTTGCAACGGGTTGAGTGTTGATTGAGGGAGACCTTGAAGAATAGCGTTGGCGAAGTCAAAGTGTGGTAAGATCAGGGATTGGTATACTGTCCGGAAGTCTTCGGGGTTCAGAAGGGATTGCAAGTGTCTAAGGGACCGGATTTTGAAATATATGGCTCTGACTATGTTGGATATATGGGTTTTCATATCTAAACGCTGATCAAGGGTGACTCCTAAGTACCGAATTGTTGATTTGGTTTGGAGCTCAGCCTCATTGGTCTTTAAATGAGGTGGAGGGCGGAAACTCTGGTCTCTGGTGATAAATAGCACCTCAGTCTTTTTGTGCTGTATCCTAAGATTTTGGGACAGAAGCCATTCGGAAACTGCGTTAAAACATTCAATCAGTGGCGAAAGGTCCATTTGCTCTGTGTAGAATGGCATGAAGAGGAGGATGTCATCGGCGTAAATTAGACAGTCGACCTTGAAAGACCCGATTATGTTGAAAATGGGTTGCATGTAAATATTAAATAAAAGGGAGGATAGGGAAGATCCTTGTGGGACGCCCTGTCGTTGATGGAAGGGTTCGGAAGATCCTGCTCCTGATTTTACATGTTGCCATCTGTCTTCAAGGTATGACCTGCACCAGTCGAGGGCGATGCCATTTATGCCCTTTTCTTTTAGTCGTTCAACAAGGAGACCATGGTGTACAGAGTCAAAGGCTGCCGCGATGTCTATGAAGATGAGTGCGAAACCTTGTCGGATGTTGTCGATGCCTGTGATGATTTTATTAAAGAGGGAGGTAAGTAGTGTTTCGACGCCGTGGTATTCCCTGAATCCATGTTGACGATGGTCTAGTGGGGAAGCTGAATCTATGTGGTCTTGAAGTTGCCTTTGTGCTTCCTTTTCGATTATTTTGGCTAAGAGAGGTATGCTGGCTATGGGTCTGTAGGATTCAACTTTGCTTGGGTCAAGTTTAGGGTTCTTCAAGAGAGGTCTGATTGATGTTTGCTTGAGTGCTGCAGGGAAGGATCCAGTTGTGAATGATAAGTTCATCATTTTTGTGATAAGTGGGCTTAGTTCTGTCCGTAAATTTTTAATCCAATATGCGGGGCAGGGGTCGGTTTGAGCAGTTGTGGTATTGAGGGCAGCAATAGTATCTTCCACAAGTTTCTTGGATGGTGTGGAGAACTTAGAAAGGGAAGTTGGACTAGGGGTGTCTTGTGCTGTGAATGTGGTAATTTTATCCGTTTGAAGTAGCTTGGATTGTAAATAGTTGGCATACTCTTGTGGGTGGATCACTTCAGGGGTACATGGGGATGGTTCCTTAGTGAATGATTTGACTAGTTCAAAAAGGTCATGTGGTTTGTTTAGAGATCTCTTGAGAGTGTCGGTATGGTATTGTTTCATGTTAGTTAGGATAGCTTCTCTGTGGATTGCAAGGTGAGTTTTGTATGCTGAGTGGTCTTCAGTGGAGTGGGACCGCCTCCATCTTTTCTCTAGTTTCCGTAAGTGTGACCGGGAGACCTGCAGTTCAGGAGAGAACCATGGGGAGTGTTTTACTTTCTTTGTGATATTGTTCTTGGTAGGTTTTTGCGCAATGGAACTAAGAGACTTGTTCCATGCGGAGATTAAATTGTCAAGGTTGAGAGTTGCATTGTTGAGTAGCGGAAGCATTTCTGGCATTATGATATCTTTATTGAAGGCTTTGAAGTTTCGAGAAGAAGTGTTTGTTGGGTTGCCTGGTGATTCATTGTTGTTTATTGAGCTGTTGTTGATAGGTATGATAAAATTGATCAGTTTGTGATCTGACCATGGTACAGAGGTGAGAGATGTCACAAGTTCTTCATTTGGTTCTTGTACTGACAGGGGGACAAAGATCATGTCAAGTATGTTCCCTTTATTATGGGTGGGTTCAGTGATGATTTGTCTGTAGCCCAGGTCATTGATTGCTTCTAGAAGGGTGGTGGCATGACTGGAGAGAAGAGATGGGAGGTTGAAGTCTCCTAGTATCCAATTTGATAGGTTGGGGTTGCGAGTGTTGGCTGCTATGTCGAGGATGTTGCAGAGATCATCAGTTGAGGATGAGGGTGCTCTATATAAGAGGTTGACGGAGCAATGGTCATTTGCAATGGATAAAAAATCAAGGTTATTGGTGCTGGAGGAGTCTGTTGTATGAAAATGCAGATCGGTTTTGGTCAAAATAAGGGTCCCTCCTCCTCTTTTGGCTTCTCTATGACGGGAGTGGACTGTAAAGTTGTTGGGTAGTAGTTGGTTGAGGATTACATTATCTGCGTCAGATAACCAAGTTTCAGTTACCAAAAGAATATCCAGGTCGTGGGAAGCAATTAAGTCGGTTATAACTGGCCATTTCTTATTTAATGGTTTACAAATAATAAAATACAATCAAAGATTGAGCATAAATTTCCTGGAGGCATGGTGAAGACAGAGAGAGGGAATGGTTTGCGCTGGCCCACAATATACAGTTGTGGTCAACATTATTGGCACCCTTGCAGTTTAACTCTTATAACGTCCAATATCTCCTTTAAAAAAGTGGCCAGTAAAATGGCTTTGGACTATATATGCACACGTATTTGACACATAAAAGAATCAAATAAAACAAGACCAGTTAAAAAAGGAAATCTCTCTTAGCAAATACTCAGCCAGCACTAACAGTTTCCCCCTCCCCCCAACCTCTCTCCTCACAAGTATCACTCACTCACTTTACCCCCCCCCCCCCCCCGCCTGTGAAGAATATCCAAGACCTCATTGCCTGCATCAACACCTCAACAGCCCCAAACGACCCATGCCCAGCACACTGGATCAGGACCCTTCGAGCTGAACTCAGCCCAATTCTGCAAAACATCATACGTCTATCATTTGCATCCGGATCATTCTCCTCTCTACTCAAACAAACCTCAATAAGACCCCTCCTAAAGAACAGCAGACTCGACCCATCAAAGACCGAATCTTACCGACCCATCTCGAGTATTCCTCTACTCGCAAAAATAATTGAGAAGGTCGTCTACAGACAAATCCAACAACATATAGATTCAGCATCTCCCCTTGACTCCTGCCAGCATGGTTTTAGAGAATCACATGGAATAGAAACACTTCTCACCACCCTTACCAACACCCTGATCAGAGGAATCGACAACGTGGAAGATGGTTTCGCCCTCATCTTCCTCGATATCTCAGCCGCCTTTGACTCTGTCAATCACAACCAACTACTTGCACGCCTTCTAGAAAAGGGCATACACGGCCTCGCCTGGGAGTGGTGTAAATCTTACCTATCCGATCGCTGGCAACAAGTCCGGGTGGGTTCCACTACTTCTGCACCATTCCACCAACAACAAGGTGTCCCACAAGGTTCTTCCCTGTCGGCTCTGCTTTTTAATATCTACATGCAGCCGATATGCAACCTAATCCGATCCTTCAACATCTCTACCCTAATCTACGCCGACGATGTTCTGCTATTTACCCCATTCAAAGTCAACTATCCGGATTTCACCAACCTTGTCAACTGTTTCAACGCAATTACCGACTGGCTAAGTACCCAAAATCTCCACATCAATTTCAAGAAAACAGAGGTACTCTTCATATCAAGAAACAAAAGCTTCTCCCCTCCTCCCAGCCTAAGAGTAAGAGATGCGGAGCTTCCAAGCCGTAAAGCCATACGTTATCTTGGCATCACGCTGGACCAGCACCTCGACTTCAAGGAACATATAAAAAACACTACCAGATCCATTTACTACAAAATTAGAACACTAAGACATCTCAAATCTATGCTACCTGCTGACGACTTCCGAACCATCTTTCAGGCCCTCATACTACCTCATCTAGATTACGCAAACTTAATTTTGTATGGCTTACCAAAAAACACCCTCAATCCTCTACAACAAGCCATGAACGCCGCCGCCTGTGTCCTCTGCGGTCTATCCAGATCCGACCATATCACACCAGTACTTAAGGATCTACACTGGTTACCGATATGCTCCAGGCTAACATATAAGATTCTGCTAATAACTTTCAAGATTATTAACAACATCGCTCCCAACTCTCTCAAGGATCTTATCACTCCTACCCCAAAAACCAGATCTAGAAGAATGACATCAGATAACACACTAGCGACCCCAAAGACTCCATAAGGTGTTCACTATCAACCAGTAGAAGAACATTCGCCCACTACGCTCCAAAATGTTGGAACGACCTGCCTCCTGATATCAGAGCAATCCGAGACCTGCTACAATTCTGGAAAGCAATAAAGCACCATCTCTTTCTTCTCCACTTCTCTCAAGCTACCCCCCTACCACCAAGAAACAATCCCCTATCCCCCACTAAATCCCTCACACAACATAACTCTCAAATCCCAAGCTTCCGCCCCATCCTGGAAGCATCTTACATTCTCTCATACCAACAATTAGCGAATATGACACACCAGTATGTATATAGTTTATTATATTCCAATTCGTTTGGATTTATGTTATTCTGAAAATTCCCCAGGTTCCCCAAGTTCTATTTCCTGTTTTAATGTAAACCCAATCAGTCTTCGCTGATCTGAGTATTCTTTGTTATATGTAAACCGCGCTGATAAAAATAGTGCGGTATATAAGAGCTGTTAAATAAATAAATAAATAAATGGTAGGAAATGGTATAAAAATGGGACATTGCTAGGACATGATTATTGGCACCCTTATAAACAACTATTTTAGGTCTAGTTTTTCCGAGGGTTAATAGATCTATATTGTAACTGGTGCCCTCAAAAATTGATAAGAAAGTTTACCTGAATAGGTCCTATTTCATTTTGTCGTTGCCTGTGCTCTAGAATGCAATGTCAACTGGTTTTTTCTTTTTTATCTTTTTTTCTCTTTTTTTTCTTATGTAGTACCGTTTATAATACAAAAACTACAATATTAATAAACATGCATCACCATTCATAAAAGTAGATATAGTGCAGGTCTCAGACTAACACTGGCAGTGCTTATTTGCATATATCAAAAAGCAGCATGCCTTCACGCATCAACGACCTTCTCAGCACTTGTCTACTAACAGGAAAAAATCAGCAAAGATTAACTGCTGTCTCAACACGTCCTATCAGAGACTTTCTTCAATCTTTTTCAACTTGTATTTGTACATGTTGTTTGTAATGAAAGATTGTGCTTATCTTTTTAACGTGAAGTTGTTAAATCACCCCGATGCCACCAAAAGGGTACCGCAAAAATGCGTTTTGTATCTCTTCCTCAGGGGGGATATTTTACTTCATCGCACGATCTAAAAAACAACAAGGAGGTAATAGATTCAACAGTGCATAATGCACACACGCTAATGTATTTTCTCCATGATAGAAACGAAATTTCGACCCCAGAAGGAATACACTAGTATTCAATTGATGTTAACCAATATACATTTTTTATTATGAAAGCGTAATTTCTACCTTAAAATGAAGCGCAAATGATCACTTTCTGTGGCTTCTCCAACATATCTTCTTGAAACTCATTCATCAACCGGTCACAGAACGCCGCGCATGCGAGTTACCTGTGAACAGCTGATTTAAATGGTGATGTCATATTTGTTTTGACCAATGGACTAATGCCTGTTACCTTTAATTCCTTGTTATCCACCAATCTGAACTCCTACCTAAACAAACTGTCCAACGTTGTCTTAAAGTACTGCACACGCGGACTTGCTCAAAATTGTCAGAATTGGGTAATGATGTCTTCCTATGTAGCCAATAAATTGGCTCTTATATGATTTACTATTTCCAAATATGGAATACGTGTTAAGCTTGACCAACATTAGATGCAAGCTCTCCATTCAATTGCGTTATTGAGACCTTTGTTGCCTGTAGTAGCTAATCGGAAAATCCATTTTTGTTCTTGCGTTAACAAAGATTGTGCTCGTGATTTTCCATTGCTTCCTGTCAGAATCCTGTCAATAACAAAACAACGTAGTTCAACGTAGTTCTTCAAAACGATGATTTTTATTAATGCAGTGTGCAACCATTGGAGCTTCTAATGTTTTGCATTTAAGCTTGCTACGATGTTCTGCCATCCTGATCTTAAATTGGCGCTCAGTCTTCCCTTTGTATAATAAGGCACAAGGACATCTAATGGCATATACAACGTGGTCAGAAAGACAAGTGGTACTGTGTTTAAAAATGTATGTTTTCCCATCATGTACAAAACTGGTGCACTCTTCTGTCACTGCACACACTGTGCAATTACCAAATGCTTTATGTCCTGTCCACAATCTTTGTTAACGCAAGAACAAAAATCATATAAGAGCCAATTTATTGGCTACATAGGAAGACATCATTACCCAATTCTGACAATTTTGGTTAACATCAATTGAATACTAGTGTATTCCTTCTGGGGTCGAAATTTCGTTTCTATCATGGAGAAAATACATTAGCGTGTGTGCATTATGCACTGTTGAATCTATTACCTCCTTGTTGTTTTTTAGATCGTGCGATGAAGTAAAATATCCCCCCTGAGGAAGAGATACGAAACGCATTTTTGCGGTACCCTTTTGGTGGCGTCGGGGTGATTTAACAACTTCACGTTAAAAAGATAAGCACAATCTTTCATTACAAACAACATGTACAAATACAAGTTGAAAAAGATTGAAGAAAGTCTCTGATAGGACGTGTTGAGACAGCAGTTAATCTTTGCTGATTTTTTCCTGTTAGTAGACAAGTGCTGAGAAGGTCGTTGATGCGTGAAGGCATGCTGCTTTTTGATATATGCAAATAAGCACTGCCAGTGTTAGTCTGAGACCTGCACTATATCTACTTTTATGAATGGTGATGCATGTTTATTAATATTGTAGTTTTTGTATTATAAACGGTACTACATAAGAAAAAAAAGAGAAAAAAAGATAAAAAAGAAAAAACCAGTTGACATTGCATTCTAGAGCACAGGCAACGACAAAATGAAATAGGACCTATTCAGGTAAACTTTCTTATCAATTTTTGAGGGCACCAGTTACAATATAAACCCTTATAAACAATTCAAATCAGTTTAAACAGAAGAACTATATTCCTAGTGCAATAAAATTAGATTCACCTGTGATCAATTGTCAGTACTCATATGACTTGAATCACCAATGAATGAGGACTCTAATGTTTAAAATGGCCACATTCATTCCTTGTTCCATTTTCACAATGGTGAAGACAAGAGATTTGCCTGAGACCTTCAGAAAAGTCATTATCACCAACATCAAACTTCAAAGAGGTGCAAGGCCATCTCCAAAGACCTTGGGATTCCTGTGTCTATAGTTCTCAATGTTATTAATAAATTTTCTGCCTATGGAATTGCCAAAAACCTCCCAGGACGTGGTGGGAAGAGGAAAATGAATCCAAGAAGTCTTTAAATGTTAGTGTGAACTGTTGGAAAAACACCATGTACAACATCTAAAGAGCTTAAGGCTGACCTGGAGCAATCCGGAGTGGTGGTTTCAACCCACACCATACACAGCGAACTAAACAAAAAAGGACTTCATAGGCGAAGGCCAAGGAGAACCCCACTGCTCAAAGACAGACATAAAAAGGCACGCCTAAAACACCCTTCCTACAGTTAAATATGGTGGAGGTTCCATAATGTTGTGGGGCTGTTTTGCTGCCTCAGAAACTGGAGACCTAGAACATATTAAAGGAATCATGAAGTCAGAGGACTACATAGGTATCTGATAAGCAGAAACCGTCATTTACATGTGTCTGTACAGCACTGTGCACGCCTTGTAGCACTACGAGTACAAATAATAAGTAGTAGTGTTTTGGAGCGAAATGTGATGCCTAATATCAAAACGTTAGGTCTGGGTCAAAGGTCATGGGTCCTCCAGCAGGACAATGACCCTAAACATACATCCACTGCATGTATTCACACCCCCACTCTTGATTGCTTGATGTGCTAACCACTTTGATTTAAAGATAAAGCAGTATATTAAATCCCTTTAATTAAATAAATCCAAAAGTATAAAAGAATGGTTAAAAAGGAACAAATGGACTGTTTTAAACTGGCTAGCAATGAGTCCTGATCTCAATCCAATCGAAAACCTTTGGTAAGAGCTGAAATCTGCCATTGGTAAAAAAAATCCTGGAAAAATAAATGAGCTGGTCTCCCTCTGAGTCATCTCTCTCCCCTTCGATCTATTCAAAACTCTGCTGTCCAGCCATCTTTTTCTCATATAACCCCTCTTCTTAAATCACTTCATTGACTTCCCTTCCATTTCTGCATCCAATTCAAGCTCCTCCTTCTGACCTTTAATTGCATTTATTCTGTTGCTCCTCACTATCCCTTCTCTCTCCTCTCGCTCCACACCCCTCCTTGTAAACTCCGCTCTTCTACTGACTTGCTCCTCTCTTTGCTCTTTGCTCTTTTCTGCCTCTGCTAATTCCAAACTTCAGTCCTTTCACCTTGCCACCCCTTAGGCCTTGAACAAACTTCCTGAGTCTGTACATCAGGCTTCTTCTTTGCCCCTTTTCAAATCTAGGCTAAAGGCTCACCTCTTTGAGGCTGCCTTTGGCTCCTGATCCTTGCTCCTTGTGTCTTCTTACCCTTCCCTTTCTATCCTCGTTTCAAACTTTTGTCTTGTTTGTTTTGATTAGATTGTAAGCTGTAATGAGTAGGGACTGTCTTTATCTGTGTTTGTACAGCGTTGCGTATTTATTTATTTAAAAGGATTTCTATACTGCCTTCTCCTGTAATCAAGGCGGTCTACACAGCAAACAGTTGACAAAATACTGAGTCTTGTGTGTGTGTGTGTAGGGTGTCGTTGATTCTTGGTGAGCTATTCACAGCGTGCACTATTATACAATACTATGTACATCACAGACTTTACATCAATACTATGTACATGGCGAAAAGGGAGGGTGATTGGGCTGTGGTACTGTCTGGCGAACCGTTTGTGACGTCACCGTAGTGTTCTATGAAGAGGGTCGTCTTGAGCTGTTTCCGAAAGTCCTTGATGTCTGTTGTTGCTCGTAGTTCATCAAGGAGGGTGTTCCAAATTGTTGGTGCAGCCAGTGATAGGGCTCGGTTTGCGGTGTCCTTGTGTACCTTGGTGAAGTCTTTTGATGTGTTAATGCGGTTGGAGGTGCCTCTCCTCCTCGGTCGTGTGCTGCTGTCGGATTGTTTGAGTGGTTGTAGGCTGAGAGCTGATGTCTGTTTGATTTTGAATATGTTTAGGACTGTCTTATATCTGATGCGGGATGATTGGTAGCCAGTGGAGATCTTTTAGAGTGGGTGTGATGTGTTGTCTTGCTGTGCCAAATATTATGTGTGCTGCTGTGTTTTGCGCCAATTGCAGTGGCCTGAGTGTCTGCTTTGTTAAGCTGAGATAGATTGGGTTGCAGCAGTCTAGGACTGGGGTTATTAGTGCCTGACAGACTGTGCGGAAGTGCTCCTGGGAGAGGAGGGGCTTGAGGCGTCCGATTAGTCTCATCTTGTGGTATGCATTTTTGGTGGTTCTGCTGATGTGTGATTGTAGGTTCAGTTCTTTGTCGAGAGTCACTCCGAGGTATTTCACTTCCAGTTTTAGGGGTATAGTCGTGTTGTTTATCTTGATGTTGAGTGGAGGGATGAAGTCGGTGTTTCGGGTGATTAGTGCCTCGGTCTTATTGTAGTTTATGGTCAGGTTGTTGTCTTGAAACCAGCTGGCCATGTGTATGAGACAGTCTGTTATTTTGGTGTATTCTGGATTGTCGAGGGTGATTGGTATGTATATCATGATGTCATTGGCGTAGATTGTGTATTGTATTTTGTGCTCTTTCATGATGCTGCATATTGACTGGATGTAGAGATTAAATAATAGCGCCGATAGGGTGGATCCTTGTGGTACACCTTGCATGACCTTTATGGGTTGGGATGTGTTGGTGCCGACCTTGACCTGTATCTGTCTGTCTGTTAAGTAGGAGTGGAACCACTTCAGGGTGGATCCACGTAGTCCGATGTTCTGTAGTCTTGCTAGTAGAGTTCTGTGGTCCACTGTGTTGAATGCTGATGATGTCAATGAAGATCATAAGTATTCCATTCTTGCAGTTGTCTATGAGGTGGAGTATGTCGTTAAAGAGGTATAACAGGAGTGTTTCAACTCCATGGTTGGGGCGGAAGCCGTGTTGGTTGAGGTCCAGTGGTGCGTGGTTGTCAATGTGGTCTTATAGCTGATGCTGTACCGCTTTTTCAATAATTTTTGCCAGTAGTGGTATGCTTGAGATAGGTCTGTAAGCGGCTGGGTTGTTCTTGTCGAGTGGTGATTTCTTCTAGATTGGTCTTACTGTGGCGAGTTTTAGCTGGTTTGGCATAATTCCTTGGGTTTGTGAACTGTGCACCATGTTGTGTATGGTGTGGGTGAAGTTTATCTTTGTCGCCTTAATCCGTGTCACTGGGCATGGGTCTGTTGGGGCCGTGCTTGTATTGAGTGCAGTGATGATGTGTGAGAGCTGCTCTGTGGATGGGGTGCTGAATTTGTCCCAGGTTTTTTTTGGGGAGGTGGTAGGTTTGGTGCTTGAGTTTGTTTTCGGTTGTGGCGAGGAATGGAATTTTTCTTGGATGTGGTCTGCGAATGCTTGTGGGTCTTTTTGCACTTCACTCTCAGTCTTCTGTTCCTTGGTGAGGGTTTTCACGATTTCGAAGAGCTCTCTTGGTTTGTTGTTGGATTTGAGTATGATGTTTGTGTGGTATTCTTTTTTCGTTTGGTTGATGAGTTCATTGTAGGCTCTTTGCTTTGTGTAGAGAGCCTGGGTGTTGGGCGACTTGTTGTGTCTCCTTCGCCATTCTAGCTTCCTAAGTTACCTCTTTTTGTTACATATGACATTTGAGTACCAGGGTGTGTGATGTGATTTGGTGCGGTGAGTATTCTTGGGTCTGTATTCAGTGGCTTTGGCGGCGGCATTGATGATGCTGTTCCATTTTCTGACTTGCTCGTCTAGATCATCTGCTTCCGTGTTCAGGTGAGGTAGAGTGTCCTTTAGAAATTGGTCCCTGTCAAAGCTCTTGAATCTTCTTTGTGCTGGTGGGTTGTCCTGGTTCTCGTCGTGCTTTCCCCCTTGTGGCATAATCTTTACTTTAATTATGTGATGGTCTGACCATGGTACAGGTGTGACAGCGGGTGTTGATATGTTACCTCTGTCCAGTAGAAGTTGGGTGCGAATATGAGGTCCGGTGATCCATGTCTGTGTGTCGGGGTATTAATCAGTTGTGTATTGTAAGGATCCCATTGCTAGTAGGAAAGCTTCTGCGTCCTTGGTGGTGGTAGATTTGAGGTTGAAGTCTCCTTGTAGCGCTTCATAAATGTTTATTAATACTATTTCCAATTACTTCTCAAGATATTGTACATAACATACCTATAATGCAAGGGTGCCAATAATGTTAACCACAACTGTAGATATGGATTCCCCATTTTACAAAGGGATTCCACATTTATAAAAAAGAAAATAGACGTTGGCATTTACAGCTGCCCTGAATCACTAAGTGCCTGCTGGAAGGGGCAGCTGTCAGCTGGGTTGGCCCGTCCACTAGGCAAGCTAGGCAGCCACCTAGGGTTGCAGACCATGACAGGTGGCAAGGTGGCTTTGTGCTGTCCCTTTGGTATCCGCCGCAGGCCATGTGCTTTGGTACACATGGTCTACCACTTCTGACCCCCCCTCCTCCAACGCAACTTCCTTTCAAAGAGGAGTTAGAAGCGGCAGGCTATGTGTGCTGAAGCACATGGCCTGCCACACATGGCCTGCCACAGACACTAAAGCTGCTGCTTTTAAACTGCTACAACTACAGCCGGCCCCTGAGAAGACAGAATTGGTGGCACGGCAGAAGTGGGGGATGGTGGCCCGGCTCAGCAGGTGTGTCTCGGCACGCGGGGTTGGCTTGGTGTGGTGGGGGGATGGCACAGCTGGGGTGCTTGCCTGGAGCTGCCCTAGCTGTCAGCGCAGAGATTCACCCCCCATCCTGTCATTCCTTTTACCTCAATCAGCCCTCCCAGCCTTAATCCCTTCCCCGATGATTGATCCTCTCCCCAATTTTCCCAATACATCTGATTTCCTCCCCCCCTATAAGCAAATCCTCTTGCATGAAGACCCCACCCCTCAATTCCTATCCCCAGCCTTTGATCCAATTTGCAGCTTTAAATCACAAAACATAGTGCTATGTTGGGAGGAGTGGCCTAGTGGTTAGGACAAGGTACTTCAGGCCAGAGGGCCGGGGGTTCAAGTCCCACCTGGGGACAACAATCTCAGGCCGGAGGGACTGGGATTTCTAGTCCTATAGGTACTCCTTGTGGTCTTGGGCAAGCCACTTAACCCTCCATTGCCCATGTTCCCTGTAAGTATTAGCGTATGTGTGTCATATCCCCTCGTGTTAAATGTATCTCCCAATTGACCGCTTTGACCCGGTGAAAAGCGGGATATAAATACAGCTAAATAAATAAATGTTGGATGGATTTATCTGCACTATATAGAATTTAATAATATAAAAGATTAGTAGTATGCACTAGTGGGTTTTATAAAAAAAAATAAGAACATAAGATATGCCATACTGGGTCAGACCAAGGTCCATCAAGCCCAGTATCCTGTATCCAACAGTGGCCAATCTAGGTCATACGTACCTAGCAGTTTCCGCAAAAGACACAGGTTCCGCAATGCTTGTACTGGGTCAAGCATTGATATCCTGGGTCCCTTCTTAATAATGGTTTATGGACCTTTCCTCCAGGAACTTGTCCAAACCTTTTTTAACCCAGCTACACTAACAGCCTTTACTACATCCTCCGGTAACAAATTCCAGAGTTTGATTACACGCTGAGTGAAAAAATATTTTCTTTTATTAGTCTTAAATAGTTTACCCTGTAGCTTCATTGCATGTCCCCTAGTCTTTCTATATTCTGATAACGTAAACAATCGATCTACGTTTACCCGTTCCACTCCGTTCATTAATTTATAGACTTCTATCATATCTCCCCTCAGCCGTCTCTTTTCCAGGTTAAAGAGCCCTAACCTTTTTAGCCTTTCTTCATAGGAGTATCCTTCCATCCCCTTTACCATTTTGGTGGCTCTTCTCTGAACCTTTTCTAATAACTCTATATCCTTTTTAAGATGCGGCGACCAGAATTGCACACAATATTCAAGGTACGGTCTCACCATGGAACGATATAGAGGCATTATAATATATTTTGTTTTATTTTCCATTCCTTTCCTTATGATACCTAGCATTCTATTTGCTCTCTTGGCTGCCGCTGCACACTGGGCCGAGGGTTTTAACATGTTATCCACAATGACGCCGAAATCTTTTTCCTGGGTGGTGGTTCCTAATGTGGAACCTTGCATTGTGTAACCATAGTTTGGGTTGTTCTTCCCTAGGTGCATAACTTTGCACTTGTCCACATTAAATTTCATCTGCCATTTTGATGCCCAGTCTTCTAATTTATCAAGATCCTCTTGCAATTTTCCACAATCCTCTTGGGTTTTAACAACTTTAAATAGTTTTGTGTCATCTGCAAATTTGATAACCTCACTCGTTATTCCACTTTCCAGGTCATTTATGAATATGTCAAAAAGCAGCGGACCCAGCACAGATCCCTGGGGTACACCACTATTCAACTTTCTCCATTGGGAAAATTGGCCATTTAGCCCAACCCTCTGCTTTCTATCTCTTAACCAGTTCTTGATCCACAGTAGTACACTGCCTCCTATCCCATGACTCTTTAGTTTTGCCAAAGTCTCTGATGAGGGACCTTGTCAAAGGCTTTCTGAAAGTCCAGATACACTAATCAACCGACTCACCTTTGTCCACCTGTTTATTCACACTTTCAAAAAAACATAACAGATTAGTAAGACAAGATCTTTCTTGTCTAAAGCCATGTTGGCTGTCTCCCATTAGGCCATGACTATCCACATGCTGAGTAATTTTATTCTTTATGATGGTTTCTACCATTTTTCCCGGTACTGACATGAGGCTCACCGGTCTGTAGTTTCCCGGATCACCCCTGGAACCCTTTTTAAAAATTGGTATTACATTGGCGATCCTCCAATCTTCAGGTATTAGAGATGATTTTAATGATAGTTCACAGATTACTAATAGCAGATCTGCAATCTCATATTTCAGTTCTTTCAACACCCTTGGATGTATACCATCCGGCCCAGGTTATTTGCTACTCTTCAGTTTATCTAATAGTTGTAATACATCTTCCCGATGTATCGATATTTCCTTCAATTCTTCCGCACCTTTAGTAAAGTGTTTATTCAAAAGTATTAATATAATTCAGCAAATTGCCATTGATGGTATTTCCTTCAGTAGGTGCTTGATCCTACACATGTACTTTATGCAGATTAAGTTACAAAGTAAACCACTACGACTAAAGATATAGTGGTATAAAAAAACTTGTTAAATAAATGAGAAAATACACATATTGGGTGTTATTTTAAAAGCGCTGTTCACAATTTGGACATCTGCAAATGGGCATGCAGACGTCCAGATCACAGAGATTGCTCCAGAGACATTTTAGAAACTGAGTCTGTGAACGTCCTCAGCGCGAGGACATCCAAGTCTGACCAGGGCATTCCTACAAACCTGGACATCCCCCACCTCATTCCAGAAACACTCTGAACAGTCCAAATCGTGCCTAAAGTTAAACCTGCTCAAGGCACGAACAGGCATCTGAAAAGTGCTCATTTTGTCAGGCAAACATCTGGAAGGTCTTGAGAAGGAACTATACTGCTACCCAATGTATTTTACCATATGTTAATGAACACCGACAGGGAATGGGGCTCAGGTTTTCACTTTGTCAGGACTCTGGGTATCTCCTTATGCTAGCTTGCCTGAAATGGACATCCCTGTCCCAAGAGTCCATAATGGGAACGTCTATGTGCCTGATTGGCATTTTTCTCCGGAGACAAGGGGATGCAGTCACACTCATTGGTGAAGTCCCCTGGACTGAGCCTTGAGCTGATCACCCAAAGCTCAGAGAAGTATTGTTGCTTCAATGAGCATGCGTGCCTGCTTCCTGCCTCCTTGTGCTGAGAGAATCCATTTTTTTCTCTACCGTGCAGAAGCCTGCACTGATCTCCCTCTTTCCACTTTTGCCTGCATTTTTATCCTTTTTTCATGGTTTTTAGCAGTCCCCTCATTTGGTTCCCTCACCATTTTGCCTCTGCTGTTGTTTTCTTTCAGCTACATGATTATTTTAGCCATTGGGCAGGAGAAAAGATAAACGTTTCAGTCATCAGAAGCTAAACGTATTTGCCTTCACTTTACTGTCTGGCCGACAAAACTTACATAGTCTGCTGGACTGCAGCAAAGTTCTTTTTGAGCTGCCAACTTTGACGGCTGACTGGAAAAAAAATAAAAAAACAACATCCTTGTTTCAGTCAGGAAATAAGAGGAGCTGTTTTTCACTGTTTTAGAGCCAGACCTTGCTCGGTGTCCACCACCTCTGTGGGGCCAGCCCTCATGTCAGACTCCTCATGCTCCCTCCCCCTTCCAAGCCAAGAACAGGCTCGGGGGTGGGGGTGTCTTCAAAATCTGCTGCAGCACTGATATTATCATCTCCGGACTCGGCTGTGGAGTCTGGGACTTCCCCTCGGCTACTCCTGCCATCAGGCAGTACCCTTCCTCCTCCTGAACTGAGTCCACATTCGTCAGCTTCCTCCTCGATTCCTCTAGGGGACATCCTTCATCAGGTCAAAAAGCTAAAGCTAAGCATAAGCGCCAGCTCCCTCCGGCACAGTCAGGTAAGCACCATTCAAAGAGTAAACTCATGCCTTGCACACCTGACAATCCTCCCCCCACTTGGGAGGCTCCCTAGTCTTCCCTCTTCTCCCTTTTCCACAAGTTTCTTAAGAAGAATGCTGCGCTCTTGCACACCTCCCCTCAGAGGGTTGATGCATGGCCTAGTGCTCCCTCAGATCCCCGGTTACCCCACACACAGGAGGTCCCGGGTTCACCTCCTTTCATTGACTGGTGTACACCGGCGCCCCTCAGTGAGGACACTCATTCCCTCCCATCCTATCCTTGGGAGCCATGCGAGTCCTACGCGGAGGGCCCTCTTCCAATATCCCTGGAACAGGACCTCCAGGAAGAACTGCCTGAGGGTCTTTCCTATCCAAAGTTCCTCCAGAAACTCTCTGCCCTCTGGCTCTAAGTGTCTAGCAGTCCCCGACCAACAAGCAGGATTTTCACTCCATTTTGAAAGCTTGCAGTACTCCCAAGGAGGTCTCTGCACTCCCTGTTCTTTAGATCCTCCAGGACCTGCTAGCTTCCATCCTCAGGCAGTGCTGCGTCTCGTCGCATTGACCTCAAGTACAAGGTCCTGCCCACTCTGGGATTCCTTCATGCTCAGCTTCCTCATCAGTCAGCCGTGTTTGAGGCAGTCCTTAAAAAATCTAAGAGCACTAAGCTACCATCCTATGCTCCCCGGGGAAAGAGCAGCGCATCCTCAATGCTGTGGGGCATAAATCCCTTGCTATGCGCATACTAGCTCATCAGCTACATATGCTGCATTACCTTCATGACTTTCTGGTACAGCTGGATGATCCCTCCTTAGCGGATCCAGCTTCTTTGACTGGACTTACACAAATCCCTTTACTATATTATTCATGCAACTTACGATGCTAATGACTCTGTGGCACGGTCCACGGCACGGCTTTTTCAGCCAGGCGTACTGCATGGCTTCAAATTTCCGTGAAGACCTTCACAACCGCTTGGCAGATTCTCCCTGTCAGAGTGACAGCCTTTTCAGCTCCAAGGTTCCAGAGGTGATTTCGGAGGTCAAAGACCATACTGCCACCATTTGAGAACTCTTGGCTCAACCGACGGAGGCAGCTTCCACCTCTCATAGCCCCTCTCAGCCATTGTGTTGCCATAGTAACATAGTATATGACGGCAGATAAAGACCAGCATGGTCCATCTAGTCTGCCCAGCAAGATGGCAAGAGTAGGTGCACCTGTCTCTGTGCAGGTCACCCCTCCCCATGTCTTTGTTTAGGGGTGAACCCACCACTCCATGTAGGACACCCCTATTTGAGACATTAGATGGTACAGAAGTTAGATGGTACCGTTTATTTTATTTTTATCCTGTTGCTGTAAAGGGATCCACTGTGTTTGTCCCATGCCGTTTTGAATTCCATCACCGTGTTTGCCCCCACCACTTCCATCGGGAGGGCATTCCAAGCATCCACCACCCTTTCAGTGAAGAAATATTTCCTGACATTGCCTTTCAATTTACCACCTTGCAGCTTCATGTTATGCCTTCTAGTTTTACAGCTTTCCCGTCTTTAGAAGAGGTTTGTTTGTTCATCATTTCTCTTTAAGTATTTAAAGGTCTGAATCATATCTCCCCTGTCCCTCCTCTCCTCCAAAGTGTACATATTTAGGTCTTCAAGTCTCTTCTCATAAGGCTTCTGACACAGGCTCCAAATCATTTTGGTCGCCTTCCTCTGAACAGTTTCCAGTCTTTTTACATCTTTTGCAAGATTTGGTCTCCAAAACTGAACACAGTATTCCAAGTGAGGCCTCACCAGTGACTTGTACAGTGGCATAAGTACCTCTTCCTTTCTGCTGAAGGTGGGCTGCTACAACCACGTCCACATCCATACCATTATAATTACTTTCAGCAATTTTACCTGTGGCACGCTACCAGCCCTATTTGCGACAGCTCCTTCTTGGGCTCAGATCCAGCCTTATCAAGCATACCCTTAGCAAGGTCGCCCATGAGAGAGGAAATCCTAGGAGCTTCTGCAGACTACCCTTCCCATACCCTCCCCCGGTTTTTGACTATCTGCTGATGGGCGGACACATCCGCCAATTTACGGAGGCCTGGCAGTTCATCACCATGGACCGTTGGGTTCTCTCCATTGTCCAGTCAGGGGTACAAGCTTCACTTCGACGTACCACCACCTCCTCAGCCCTTGGTCCCGACTGACTGTTCTATGGAGCAGTGTGTGCCCCAACTAGCAATGGAGATAGCTCAACTCCTCCTCAACGATGCTATCGAGCTTGTCCTGCTTCTCAAGAGGGGTCAGGGGTTTTACTCCTGCTTCTTCATGATTCCCAAGAAGTCCAGTGGCCTTTGGCTGATACTCAGTCTCCATCATCTCAATCTTTTCATCAAGCAGGAAAAGTTCCAAATGCATGCTCTGAGCACAATTCTTCCTTTGCTCAGTCCCTGGGATTGGCTCACTTCACTGGACTTCAAGGATTCCTACATCCATATCCTCATTCACCCCCTCCACTGGAAGTTCCTTCGGTTCACCTTCCTAGACCACTATCAGTACAAAGTTCTTCCTTTCGGGCTGTCCTCTGCCCCTCATGTTTTCACCAAATGTTTCGTGGTTGTAGCAACCCACCTTCACTGCCAGAGCCACTGCATTTACCTTGATTGGCTGATTTCGGGCACCTCTCAGGACACCGCAGCTCGAGTTGTGCAGGAAACTGCCATCACTTACAGACCCTCGGCTTCATCCTCAAAGCAGAGAAGTCTGAGCCTGTCCCTCAACAAAGCCTGGATTTCTTTGGAGCGCATCCAGACACTCTACAAGCCAAGGCCTGCCTTCCTGTTCAGAAGGCTCAGGCCTTGCCAACTACTCAGCAGCATCCTGGCTACACACCGATCAGCGCTGGCCCACCTACTCCTACGTCTCCTGGGGCACATGGCAGCATCCATACATGTAGTAACACTCACCCGGCTGCACATGTGCCCTCTGCAATGGCATCTCAGACACAACTGGTGTCAATGCTCTCGTCCCCTCCAGGCCAGGATTTCCCTCAAAGAGTCACAGCGGGCAGTCCTCCTCAACAACCTCAGGTGGTGGGCGACCCCAGCCAATCTTCAAGTGGGGTGCCCCTTCCAGGCTCCATCACAACACATCGTGATTACAACCGATGCGTCCACAAGCATCTGGGGGGGGCCCATCTACTCAGTCTGTCTACACAGCGTATATGGCTTCCCTGGGAATGGACTTTGCATATCAGTGTGCTTGAACTCCAAGCGGTTTACTATGCCCTCAGGGTTTTCACCGACTGGGTGCATCACAAGATTGTCTTGATATGCACCGACAACCAAGTTTCCATGTTCTACATGTTTGTTTGTATTTATTTGATACTGCAATTTCTGGAAAAAGCATTGTGGTTTACAATACAATACACAAAATAAAAGTAAACAATAGATAAAATTAAAATTACTCAATATAAAGGGAAAAAGAAATGCCAATTTCAGATAGGAAAGATATAAAAAAGCCTAACCAGGTAGAGGAAGGAGGGAGGAAAAAGAAAGAAGAGAAAGGGGGGAACAAAGGGGAAGGAAGGGGAAGGTTCTGTCTGACTAACAAAAAGCGGGGCTTCATATGGGCACAATTATGAGGAGCTAAAGGCATCCTCAAAAAAGAATGTTTTCAGAGCTTTTTTAAAGACTAGATAAGGAGCCTGATGCACTGACTCAGGTAGTTTGTTCCAGGCATAAAGAGTAGCAAGGTGGATTGAACGAAATCTGGAGTTGGCAGTGGCAGAGAAAGGCACAGATAAAAGAGATCTGCCAGAGGAGCGGAGTTCCCGATGAGGAGTGTAGAGTGAGCTAAGAGAGGAAAGGTAGTGAGGAGCCACAGAATGAATGCACCTGTAGTTAAGTACATCAACAAGCAGGATGGTACAGGCTCGCTCCATCTCTGCTGTGAGGTCACATGTCTCTGGACTTTTGCCCTTTCCATAGACGCCATGCTGCAAGCGGCCTATTTTCCGGGGACTCACAGCCAGCTAGCTGATAAGTTGAGCTGCCAGCTGGATCCATAGAAATGGTTCCTTGATCCTGCCATCCTTTAGAACATATTTGCTCTTTGGGAGACACCAGATGTGGACCTGTTTGCCTCCCCAGACAATGCCAAGTGTCCTGTCTTCTACTCCATCTGGCCCTGCCTCCAAAGGTGAGTGCCCAATGCCTTTGTACTAGACTGGTCGCACGGTCTTCTGTATGCCTTTCCTCTGTTCCCGCTCATCACACGGGTCCTGCTCAAGATCAAGCAAGACAAAGCATTGGTCATTCTGATAGCATCTCAATGGCCCTGCCAGCTTTGGTTTCCCCATCTGCTGGCGCTGCTGCAGGATTCTCCTATACCCTTGGGGACTCAGCCAGGCCTCCTAACTCAGCATCAAGGCTGCCTTCTACATCCCAGCCTTCAGTCCTTATCTCTCACGGCATGGCGGCTTCAGGGCACCAAGGATTTATTTCCAAATTACCACAGGATGTCCTCTTTGTTCTTGCTGCCTTTCAAAGACCATCTGTGCAGCGCTCGTATCAGTGGAAGTGAGCCCACTTCATCCACTGGGCTGCATCCAATGGACATGATCCAGTTCACTGTTCTGTGAGCCAGCTTTTGTCATCTCCTTCACCTGTCCCATTCAGGCCTACAGACAAATTCAGTATGTTTTCATCATTTGGCTATTGCTGCTTCGCATGACCCTGTTGATGGCAAAACCATTTCAGTCCATCCAGTGGTTTCCCAATTCATGAGGGGTCTCATGAACACCAATCCGCCCGTCTGACCGCCTATGCTGGCCTGGGACCTTAATGTTATTCTGTCTCAGTTGATGCAACCACCATATGAGCCTTCTTGTCATCTTCGCTCAAACATCTCACCTGGAAACAGTCTTCCTTATTGCTATCACTTCCGCCAAATGTCTGGGGAGATTCAAGCTCTCATGCATTATTCTACCTATATGCAGTTTTTCCATGACAAGGTCATCCTCTGGACACATCCTATATTTCTCCTGAAGGTAGTCTCTGACTTTCACATCACCCAGACCATAGTGCTCCCTGCCTTCTTTCTAAATGCCCCTGTCAGCTGTAAGGCCCTGTTACTTACAAGAGACCGATTACTAATTAAAGACTAATTTCCTGTATAGTCCAGATCCAAAAAGTCAGTACAGGTGCAATCAGAATCTCTGTTTATTAGATAACTGATGGACAAATACAGGCAAGGGAGAGGAGAATTTCTGTCAGTCATCAGACCTCAGAATCCCTCCTCTCCTGAATATAATAGTCGTGTTACATATATACATTTTTCTGATTTCCGTATACGTGCACAGCTCCCAAATCTATCTCCCCCCCCCCTTGTATCTCATCTCCTCTTGCCATCTGTTTCCTGTTACTTCCTTTCTATCCCCTTGTTCCTGTTTTGATACCCACTCAAGTTCCTTTTCGTTTGCTCTTACTCCATACCCATCAACTATCAACTGTCTTTTTCTTCAGGGCTTGATGTGCTCAGCATATTCTTCTTTGCATGGTTTCCTGTGTATGTGCCTTCTGCAAAAAAGTCTCTGCATGGACCCTTCAATCCAAGCATACACTTTGCTAAGGCTTATAATATATGATATTTCCTTATATGGTTCTTTATGCTGGCCTGTTTCTTCTTGCCCACTGTAATGACAGACTGGTTGATATATATATATTTTTATTAGAGCAGAATAAAGGCCATTGAGTAATTATGAACCAGGAACATATACCTAAACCTTATAATCCCTACAATTCTCCCATTTATTTTCTTTTTTTTTTTTTATTGTGGAGGAGATAAGACCAAGTCAGAGAATTCTGAAGTGGGGACTGCAGCATAGGAAACATTCACATGTGTATGGCATGTTTGAACAGGCATAAGGGAAGTGGACACCTTGGTACACTGTTTCTTACAACAGGAAATGGCAAGAGAAACAATACAACAAAAGGACAAGGCAAAAATTAAAAAGATGCCAGCAGAAATTAAAAGGCCTTTTAGACCAGTACCTAGCGAGTGAAACCAGGAGGTAAGGAATGAAAACCAATTACCTACATTCAATCCTCCCTTAAAGTCATCAATATGTAAATCTGACAGGTGGCGTATCTTATCCATAGCATTAAGCACAAACACTGAATGATTCGCTATGACCGTACAACAAATAGTGGCATTAATAAAAGAACAAAGGCCTCCCTCAGAAGCAAGGAGCAAATCTAGCGCTTGTCTATTTTGTAGGGTCATTTGGGTATTTTGCTCTAGGGACTCTGATAGCTTAGTTATAGAATCAGTAACAGCTTTCATTTGTACATGAAGCAAACATTGTAACCGGCGTATAGCCATTCCTAATTCAGCAGTGAGGGCAGGGGTAGCAAAATGAATCCATGCTGTCCATGATAAAGCATCTAATCGTGTTTTGGTTAAGGGGTAAGTAGAATTAATATATTCAAAAGATGCCTGTATGGCCTCATCTTCAGAAACTTTTGCATCCCATGGACCTGATCCTACTAGAGAGCGTTTAACTCGCTGGAGGAGTGAATGAGTTTTGTGTGAAACATTTAAAGTAATAAGGGCAGAATAGAGAGATACACGGACAAGGGTACAGGGCAAGTGAGAAATATTAATTTTCTGTAATAAGGCTTCCCCACAAAGAAAATAGTGACCTGTTAAAGAAGAAATCTGTGTAGAGGAACGCCATTTTCTTGGAAATGTATTAATATTACCCAAATAAAGGTTAGATTGTAACTTCCCATGACTGTAGGTAGAGCGCTGAGACTGGGGGGTATAGCAGGAACTAAAAGGGACTTTACCTCCAAGCCAGTAATCATAATGACCAGAAGGTAAATAAGAACCCACAAGTAGGGCATCCTGCCAATAATTGGAATCCACTAGCAAAGACACTAGGGTGATATTATCTGCCGGGGACAGGGTGGAGGGGTTAGCAGTAAATTGTGACAAATACGTAGAATTACCATGGCGAGGAACAAAAATTCCAGCAGCTATATGCCAAGAAGCATTTTGGACATTATAAGTAATATTGCAGCGAGAGGAAAATGAAAGAGATGCATTAGTCACAAGACAATAAGTAAATCGCATCTCTAAAGGAACATAAACAAAGAAAGGTTCACTGGAGGCATTCACAGACTCCCATGTGTCAGTACAGTCTATGGATTCAAAACATGGAGCAGTAAAGTTTTTGTTGTCCCAACAAGAGACCTTTCCCATTAATTCCGAGAGGGACAAAGGATAAACCGCTATGGGAGCATATTTTACAGCTTTAGGGATGGGGGTGCATATTAAACAATCAGAAACATTAGTTAAGCGTAAAATATCCAGAACAGATGATTGCCATAAATTGGAGGCAGATGCTGTAGCTCTAGGATGACGGGAAAGGACAGAAGGACTTTGATTATTTAAAAACATAGCTAACTGACCATCAAGAATAGTTGATTTCCAGGTATTGGGAAGAGGGAGGGACCTAAGGGAACGATTCAGGGAGGAGGTGGTAGTGGTGGGGGGTGACTTAGTGGCAGGGACACAAATGAAAAATAAAAGCCATGCTAGGAGAATCGCAAATAACATGAAACAATATAAAAAGGCATACTTAAGAGCAGGAGAGGCAGACATGTTATAGAAGATTAATCAAAGTCCAAAGCACAGTTCAAGGAACCCAAAGGTGGGCAATATGAGTCCAGGTTTGGCCAGAGTCCAACAGAACAGCAAAAGGAGTGGACGCAGAAACAATATGGGGTCCTGAATATGTTGGATCTTGCCAGGAACTTCGATGAGGATTTCTGCGATAAACTTTGGTCCCAACTGGAATCAGACTTTCCTTGGGAAGAGATGGATGTTGATCACGGATGGCACAGCGTCGGGAGATTTCTGCTAAGGCTAAATGCAGACCTGCAATGTAAGGAGATATAGAGTCTGATAAGGAAACAGACGTTTCAGACAGACTGTATAGCAACAATCGCCTGCCAGTACATATTTCATGTGGTGTTAGAGCAACATTCTTCAGTGGGCGATTCCTGAGCTGAAACAAAGCTAGAGGCAGGGCCTGTAACCAGGAAAAACTTTTGTCTGATTGAATCAAACGCAGGGCAGTTTTGAGCAGGCCATTGGTCCGTTCGACGAGACCATTGGAAGTGGGGCGATAGACTGAGACATACTTCCAGTGCAGGTTCACTGCTGTAGAGAAAAGATGTATTAATTGATTCCGGAAGTGAGAACCATTATCAGAATAAACAGTTTGGGGAATGCCAAAACGGGGAAACAAATGTTGTGAAAAGCATTTGAAAACTTCAGCTGCAGTTTCCTGTTTACAGGGAAGCGCCTCCACCCATTTGGAGAATGAACAGACACAGACGAGAAGGAATCTGTATCCATCTACACGGACCTGCATATCTGTGAAATCTACATACCAGGAAATGAACGGACCCTGAACAACGGGGAGATGACCTTGTAGCATTTGTTTGCCCTTCACAGGAGAATTCTCTAAACATTGGGGACACTGCTGGCACAATTCCTGCACCCTGGCCCTAAGATGGGGGTACCAGAAGAGCCCAGAAATTTGTGCACAAATGCTGGAGGCAGGGGCATGGGCTACAGAGTGTAACAAGTGACACAATTGTTGTAAAGACCAGAGTGAAATGCAAGCCTTTCCAGACGGGTGAACCCACAACTGTTTGTGCTCTGAACATCCTAACAATTTCCACTTCTGCACTTCATCTTGTAGAAAATTCTGCTGATAATCCCGGAGTGAGGGTAAGGGATAAGTCTTTGCTCGTGTAGTAACTAAAATGGGGACAGCATCTGTAACTTGTCTAGCTGCTTCATCAGGCAGAGCATTTCCGAAATGTAAGAAACCATAATGTCTGGAGTGGCCAGGGACCCAGTTACAAGACGTTAGAATACCTTTCTGCTGGCGCTGCAGTAACAGGTCCTACAAGTATAGAATCAATGATTTGTGTACAAGCTGACTACTAGATTAAGTAACAAATCCCCGCTGTAACCAAATCTGGAGGTACTCCCCACACAATTTTTTAACATACTGTGAGTCAGTGTAGAAAATCAGGGGCGTTTCCGGACGTTCCTCTAGGACAGCTAATATAGCACACAATTCAGCTGCCTGTGCTGAATATCCCCGATCCGAGTCCAGAGCATACTGTAAGCGATGCTCAGACACTCCATCAGGGGTCACCAGCACAGCAGCAAATCCTACAGCACCCTTCTGTTCTGATCCATCAGTAAACCAAATTTCACTATCTGGTGGCATGTCAGAGGGTGATACCATAATGGATAAAATTTCCTCATAGGGGGAGTCACATACTGGGGTATGAACATCTACCGCTGTCTGTAGTCAACTTAGTGGGCACGTGGAGGCAGTGAGAGGGCGGAAAATCACTCCACTGTTCAAAATAGATGCACAGGCTTGCTGTAATTTAGTCAGGGACAAATGTAACGTGTCTTTGTTTAGAATAGCCTTCAGTAGTGGGAGTGAAAATAGACAAAACTTTCTCTATTGCTGCTGCGACCGCAATGACTACTTTTTCAAGGTCAGGAAGGGGGAGTTCTGTACACCCAAAAGTACCAGACAAGAATGCCAAAGTAGAAACCCTGTCCTGAAATAGTATGGCTGCCCAAGCCTGAGAGCCTGAAAGGGTTTGTGATGATTCGGCAAATGTAAGCCCAAGCCTGAGAGCCTGAAAGGGTTTGTGATGATTCGGCAAATGTAAGGCTGGAAGACACTTTAAATCTTCCAAAATGGACTGGAGCACGCTTACAGCACAAGGGTCTAAAGTAATTTTGTCTGAATTTTTTACACCACCCTTCAAATAAGGGCGGAAACAATGAGTCCGAGAACTAAAAGCTGGGATCCAATTTCTACAGAAATTTAGGGTACCCAAAACGGAACGAAATTCTCTCACTGTATTGGGGACAGGTAACTGTAAGCCATGTTGTACTGTCTTATCTCCCACCTGACTAGATCCTTGGCTTAACTGAAACCCCAAAAAGGTAACTGTTGTCTGCACGAGTTGTGCTTTCTCTGCATTTAGTTTGTACCCTTTCTCATGCAGTTCCTGTAACTTCTGTGTGTACTTCTGCATTTGTGCATAGTCTGACCCAGACAGTAAAATGTCATCTACATATTGTAGCAAACACATCTCTCCAGGGAGATGTGAATTGAAATCCTGTAAATCTTGTGAGAGAGTCTGGGAAAATATACTAGGACTAGCGACATACCCCTGGAGTAGTCGTGTCCACTGGTAATGTACTTGGTCAAAGATAAAAGCCAGTAAGTGTCTAGAATCAACATCAATTTCTACACTAAAAAAGGCATTTTTCAAATCTAATACTGTAAAATATTTGTACAGTTGTACTGTATTCAATGTGGTGGCTGGATTTGCAACTGCCGGAAATTGAGTTTCCACTACTTGGTTAAGTGCACGAAGATCATGCACAATGCGCCACTTTCCATTAGGTTTACTAACTGGAAAAAGAGGAGTATTATATGCCGAAGTACTGTGTTCTATTATGCCGTGTAGTTTAAGCTGATTAATTTCCTCTCGTGCACCCTCTATTGCTGCCTGCTGCAAGGGGTATTGGGGCAATTTTGGACCCTCTTTCCCTTGTTTTAATCGTATGTGAACCGGTGTACCTCGTACCCGCCCATATGGACTAAGGAGGTAAGTGCCAGTTTCACCTATCCCTGCGGATTGAAATGCTCCTGCCACTAAGGTGACTTGGGCTTTTACAATTAAATCTCGTCCCATCAAATTTATAGGACAGTGAGAGGCATACAAAAAACTATGGAAGATGGCAAATTGTGGCCCTTCCACCCAAATTGGATTAGTCACGGGGGGTTTTACTGGCTTACCATCAAACCCAGTAGTCATTACACTGTCTCTGCCAATGGTTCCACCTATGGGCATGGTGTTCAGAATAGAAAGTGTAGCTCCAGTATCAATTAGGAATTTCATTACTTGGTCATTCAAAGTTAATTCAATATGGGGCTCCTCTGTTCCCAGTGTCACCTGCATATTATATATACCTAGTCATTGTCTATTTTCCCTATTGCCATAGCCTGTCCTATTTGGGGGCTGCCAGGTAGGGTATTGGCGGGGTCTTGCAGGTGGTGGGGGACCTTGGTCATATCGTCGCCGCCCTCCCGGTAGTGGGGCACGGCAGACCCGTTGCAGGTGACCCCTCTCACCACACCGCCAACAAGTGAAATCTCTCTCCCTGTCCTGCTCTTGTCTGGGGAAGGATCGTGGTTCCTGACCCGTGAGCTGACCATGCTTTTGAACATTCAAAACTCGCATGAATTGTCTATACATGTCGTCAGAATCACTGTCTACACTACTGTCACTCTCACAATCGTCATTGATTTCATCAAGTTGTTTCTGCTGCTCTTTTACTTGTTGGCGTAAAGCCTTTATCAATTTTGTATCAGCCGCAGATCTGCTGATCTTTTCTCCCTTTTTCTTCTCCTGTTCTATTTCTTTCAATTGTAAATTGAATAAACGAGCTTGGGCAGCCTTTCTGTCCCTCTCTGGTTTATTCAATTCTTCCTCAGCTTGTCTGACAAAATTAAAAATATGTGCCTGTTTCTGCCATGGTTCTGATTCTAATGCTACTATGTTTTTTAGCTTTAACTGGATAGGCAAAGGTAAGCTATTGCAGAGAGTCTGAAAAAACATGAGAGCCATGTTAGGGTCATTGTGGGGTACACCCATCTGGGCCTCCCATAAATCTTGAAATTTAGCCAAATAAGCACTAATATCTTCCCCAACCTTAAATTGCATTGAAGTAAGGGGTCCCATACTTCGTTGGGTGGGATAAATGTCCCTCAAGGAGTCCCATACCATATTACGATAAAGATTAAAAAGTGCCCCATCATACTGGGGATGATGTACCATAACCCCTCTGATATGGGCATTTTGAAAAACTTGATTAGCCGCATTATTACCCAAAATTCGGGCTAGTAGGGCTTTTACATCTCCAATTGCTAAAGTATAACCTGCTGTTAATCTTTCAAATTTTTGTATCCACGCTCCCGCTCCCTGATTCAGGGGAGGGAGTTGCTCGGCCAGATTAGTCATATCGGTAAAACTCCAAGGGATATATATTTCTTGCCCGTGGGGAGTATGCCGCACGGGAAATATCAAATGATTAGGTGTTTTGGGTTATTGGGATCTTGTCCCTCATACTTTTCCCATACCCTTAAACCTGCTTCCATATACTTATAGTCCCATTGTGGATCTCCCTCCCCTCCACGGATACATCTACGAGCTAGGTTTAAATCTGTAGTATTCAGGGACCCTTGTTGTGGCCAAATTCTCATTTGAGGGGCACAGGCTGTAGTCCACCCATGTAAGTTTGAACTCCAATGATATACATAAAAACCTTCACCTCCTTCTTCATTAAAAACAAAATCTACAGGGGTTTTCTTAGGTTGAACTGCTTCTTTAGAATTCTGCACGGGTAGGCAGTGATATTCGTGGGCTCTGGTCGTCCGGTTCCTAATATCTTATCTACTCTCACATGGTTTTTTAGAAAAATAATCACGCTCCCATTGACCTTCTGGTAAATCAATACTACCAGGAAATTTGTCCGCTGACATCACTGGAGACCTATCATAATTAATGGAGTCAAGGACAAAGGGAGTGGACTGTACTTGGGTTTGATCACCTCCTGTGGCCCCCAGCAATGACTGGTCACATACCAGGGGCTCAGGGATTGGATCAGGGGTCAAATGTAATTTACCTGCTACCTGAACCCATCCCGTATGCTGTTCCCGGCGGGGAGATGCAGACCGGGATCTTCTACGTGGTTGGGAGTTACTATTTCGCATTATGTCTTCCAATTCCCGATGGGGATATATTGGATTACATGGGGGAGTCTCAATAAGAGATGGTGTTTTTTTTCTCATCCCAGTATCTAACTCTTTCCTTGTGTATTTCTGCTGGTCTTTTGTCTTTAATTTTATCTTTAGGTCTGTCCTCTAATTCTGTCTCCTTGGGGTCTAAATCTATGGAAGGGTCTGCATAACCTATCGCTGCCATTGTATGACTCTCTGTCATCCAATAGGGGGGGTGGATCATCACTACTGAGGGTTTTTGGATCTACCTGTTTCATCCACATGGAAATGTACCTTAAGTGTTTCAGCTGACTAGCCCCAGTTTTATGAAATAAAACATAATCCCTAATTTTTACTAAACAACGACCATCAAAGGACCCCTCTGGTGGCCAGCCAAGAGGAGTTCCAGGAGCAGCGCTCCATTTTGCCCATTTAAGGCAAACTTTCAATATTTCCTTTCCTAATAAGGGATTATCTCTCATCATCCGTTCGACCGGAGTCACTGGGGAAATTTGGTTTACCATTATGTCCTGATTGCCATCTTTCTTTCTCCTAAACAGAGACATGATTCCTACGTGCAACCTTTCATTGAAGGGTCTCAATACCCACCTTCTTTATTTACAGAGGAAGGAAGTGCACGAAATGTCCAGGACACCTTTCAAACAAGAATTCGCTTCGTTCAAGCCCAGCCAATCTCCTCGCGGAGGTATGGAACCGTGAGCAAGAACACACACACGCTTCATGTCAGACGACACGTACTGTCTCAATCACTTATCATTCAGTCCCAGTTTATAACAGCAAATTATTCTTACACTTTATTCATATAACAAAAACAAAAATGCATATAACAAAGACAAAAATTAAACAACACTTACCAAGCTTGGTTAAAAATACGACGCCGTCATTACAGCCGCCGTCATCCTAGGGAATCCGTCACTCACTTCTTCTCCGGTCTCTACTACTCACCGAGAACGTACTTCCCTCTTTCTTGAGGGGAATCCAAATCTTTAAATTTGTATCTTGGTCATAAAGACCCACCCGTAGCCCAATCCCGGGTGTTCGGCACCAATTGTAAGGCCCTGTTACTTACAAGAGACCGATTACTAATTAAAGACTAATTTCCTGTATAGTCCAGATCCAAAAAGTCAGTACAGGTGCAATCAGAATCTCTGTTTATTAGATAACTGATGGACAAATACAGGCAAGGGAGAGGAGAATTTCTGTCAGTCATCAGACCTCAGAATCCCTCCTCTCCTGAATATAATAGTCGTGTTACATATATACATTTTTCTGATTTCCGTATACGTGCACAGCTCCCAAATCTATCTCCCCCCCTTGTATCTCATCTCCTCTTGCCATCTGTTTCCTGTTACTTCCTTTCTATTCCCTTGTTCCTGTTTTGATACCCACTCAAGTTCTTTTTCGTTTGCTCTTACTCCATACCTATCAACTATCAACTGTCTTTTTCTTCAGGGCTTGATGTGCTCAGCATATTCTTCTTTGCATGGTTTCCTGTGTATGTGCCTTCTGCAAAAAAGTCTCTGCATGGACCCTTCAATCCAAGCATACACTTTGCTAAGGCTTATAATATATGATATTTCCTTATATGGTTCTTTATGCTGGCCTGTTTCTTCTTGCCCACTGTAATGACAGACTGGTTGATATATATATACAGTCAAACCTCGGTTTTCATTTGCCCCGGTTTTCATACGCTTCGGTTTTCAACGTCTTTTCTGACTGAGATTTTGTCCCGGTTTTCATGCATTGCTTCGGTTTTCAACGTCTTTTGACTGAGATTTTGTCCCGGTAGCAGGGAAGAAAAGCTGTCAACGTAAGCAGGAGATGTTGCATGAATGTGGGAGGCAGTTCTTTCTCTTGCAGGGTACGTCTGAAGCTATATCATTAAGATTTTCTGCCATTCTGAAGCATTGAGCAGATAATGTAAAGGTATTTTAATGGACTGAATTCAATGTGATTCCGAAGAGAGCTGGGCACAGCAGCTTGTCAGGGGTGGCTAAGGCCAGATGTTAACATACTGTACTGTACAGTACTGTACTTAGCTTGCTTTCAGTGATGTTAAATGTTCATTTATCCATTTCATTAGTCATTTATATTTATTTCTCATTGTTTTCTGTATGTAAAAATATAGTTATTCTCTATAAAATGTATTTTTTGTGAATATTTTTGGGTGTCTGGAACGGATTAATTGGATTTACATTATTTCTTATGGGAAATATTGCTTCAGTTTTCATACGTTTCGGTTTTAGTCAGACTTTTTCGAACGGATTAATCATGAAAACCGAGGTTTGACTGTATATTTTTATTAGAGCTGAATAAAGGCCATTGAGTGATTATGAACCAGGAACATATACCTAAACCTTATAATCCCTACACAGCTCTCCAGAGGAGAAATTGCATACTTTGGACTGCAGAAGGACTTTTCTTTACTATCTGCATTGTGCTGAACCCCTCTGAAAGTCGTCTCAAGCATCTCTCCCTTCTCCAGGGTGTGTTGCCCCTCACAAGCTCAGGGCCAGCGCCACCTCTATTGCCAGTCTGACATCTGTCTCCACCCAGGACATCTGCAAGGCAGCCACCTGGTCGCCCATCCACACCTTTACTAAGCACTACAGTTTAGATCGTTCTTCCATGAGGGACTCTGCTTTTGGCCAGGCTGTCCTCCGGAATCTGCTGCATGATTTTCCTCCTCCTCCCGAGCTGAGTACGGGGCCGTCAGGTTTACTCAGCTGATTCACGCATCCAAAGTTACATGATGGGATGGCCCCTAGCTCTGGACTCAGCAATGAGTATGACTGCATCCCCCTGCTTGTCTCTGGAGAAAGCGCAGTTACTTACCTGTAACAGGGGTTATCCATAAACACCAGGGGTATGCAGTCACACTCTCCCACTCACCTTCCCCACAACAACAACAAAAAAGAAAACAAGAACACCATCAAACAGAAGCCGCAGCAGTCGACTTCAACACACGAACTACAGTCATCCCTTCGCGACACCTCAGTGGCACTTCTCCACTCCAAACCTTTCTCAGTTTCTTCTCTGCTCTGGTACGAACTGATTCTTTCAGCACAAGCAGGCAGAAAGCAGGCACGCATACTCAGTGAAGCAACAAAGCTTCTCTGAGCTGTAGGAAATCCGTTCAAGGCTCAGTCTGGGGGACTTCACCAATGAGTGTTACTGCATACCTCTGCTGTCTATGGAGAACCTCTGTTTCTCCAGGACCAAGCAGGAAGTCAGTCCTCACATATGGGTGACGTCGGCGCCGACGGAGCCCCCGCGGAGCAATTTTCCCCAGCTTTCAAAGAAAGCCTTTGGGAATTGCAGCGCGCATGCGCGGTCGCCTTCCCGCCCAAGGGAGCCATCTTAGCCAGTCTTCTTTTTTCCGCGGAGCCCTACAGACATACCCGTCGTGTCCCCGCTAAAAAAGTTGATTTTCGTGAGTTTTTCTCTTTTTTCAATTCGGTTCGACGCCGGTCGTTTTCCTGCCCGGACTCGCGACGTTGCGAGTCCTTCTCTTATTTTTCGGTTTTTCTGATTCTTGGTCAGTTTCGTTTTCGGTTTTTTCGCTGGCAGCCCGGTCCTTTGACCTTGCAGGGGCCCTTTTTCCCCCGATGGCTGCCAGTGGTTTCAAGCGGTGTGGTCAGTGTGACCGAAATATGTCACTCACTGACACACACGATAATTGCCTCCGCTGCCTAGGCCCGGATCATGAAGAAATGATCTGTGGAGCCTGTGGCAAAATGTCCTCCAAAGCGTTGAGGAGTCGGCGGCATCAGCGGGATAGAATCTTCGCTGACCCCAGCCGTACCCGGACCTCGTCGGAGGCCTCGGCATCCAGAGGCTCCAGCTCTGACCATCGCCGAAGCTCCTCTGACAGGGGTTCTCCCTCCGGAGACCATCGACGGAAGACAAAACCCGCGAGGGCGGCGTCGGTGGACGCTCCTGGCTCCGCGAGGGCCCACCTCCCGAAGCGACCTCGCCTGGAGTCGGAGTTCCCTGCTCGGGTAAGTCCTGTGGTCCTTCTGGACTCGCCTCCGAGAGGTCCGACGTCGGGCCCGACGCCGTCGGGGCCCGAGTCGGGGGCTGCTGGGTCACCTGAGGTCGGACTCAGGTTGACGGCCTTGGAGAGCAGACTATCTGCCTTCATGGACCAGCAGCGGGCACTGATCGCTAGCCTCGCTGGCGCCGCTGCCCCGACCGCTGGGATGTCGACGTCTAAGTCGACCCCGGAGACCGAGCCGATCCTCGAGTCCATGCGAACTCGAGTCGATCCTCGGTCGAGGTCACCCTCGGCCTCCCGTTTGGGACCGAGGTCGTCGCCGCCGACTCCCTCGGCGTCGGAGCGGCCGACGCCTCCGCCTGCCCGAGCCGACCCCACCGATTCCTCCTCGGAGTCGGCCTGGGAGTCTGAAGAGGAGGAGTCACCTGATTCCTTTCGGACTCGGTGTGTCCCCTCGGACTCACCTGAGTCCGAACCTCGGAAACAGTCCCCTCCGGAGGATGCCCGGTTCTCGGACTTCGTCAGGGATATGGCCAAGGCTTTGGCCTTCCCTGCGGATCCCGAGGAGGAGCCTCGAGCCGAAGAGCTCGACGCCCTTCAGTACGACTCTCCCGCCCGGGAGCACTTTACTGTACCGGTTCCTCCCATGCTGGAACGACTACTCTTCCGCATGTGGGAGAGTCCGGCCTCGTCGCCGGTATTGAGCAAGCGGGTCGATTCCATCTATCGAGTCCACAAGAGTCCTGGCTTCCAAAAAGCACAGCTGCCACACCATTCCATGGTAGTGGAATCGGCCATGCATAGGCTTAAGAGCCAAAAGATGCACTCCTCGGTGCCTCCTGGCAGGGAGGCCCGTAACCTGGATGGCCTTGGTAAGAAGTGTTTCCAGGGCTCTATGCTGGCTTGTCATGTCCAGACCTACCAGCTATACATGGGCATGTATCTCCGAGACCTGGCTAAAGAGATAGCCAGATTCTCCGCTGGACTGTCCGAGGAACCTTTGCGGAGGTTCCTGGCCTTGACAACTAGTATTCGGGAATGCTCCAAATTCATGTCCCGAGCAGCCTATGATGGCTTTGAAGCATCGGCTCGTGTGGCCGCAGCTGGCATCGGTGCCCGCCGACAGGCTTGGCTTCAGTCGTCTGACCTTGAACCTTGGGTGCAGGACAAGTTGGTCGATGTCCCCTGCAGAGGTGAGAACCTCTTTGGCAAGCCCATGGCTGAAAAGGCTGCACAAATCGAGACGGAGACTCTCACCAGGACCAGGCTTTCTAGGAAGACCTCCGCCCCTTCCCAGAAAAAGAAGGGCTCGGGAAAGAAGTCCTTTTACCCGAGGAAGGCGGCTGCCTATAAACACTACCCTCAATATCAGGCCCCGCAGCTCCCCAACAGGGTCAGCAGGCCAAGGGACGGGGTAACGGGTCCCGTAGGCAGCAAGCCCCCAAGCCTGCACCACCAGCCCCTGCTCAGCAGGGTGGGGGTTTTTGACTTCCTCAGCATAGCCTCTCCCCCTCAGCTGGTTCCTCCCAGCACCGGAGGCCGGCTGGTTCACTTCGCCCACAGGTGGTCCAACATCACTTCAGATGCCTGGGTGCTTCAAGTCGTGCGAGAAGGATATCTTCTCCACTTCCATCAGGTCCCTCCCTCTTATTTTCCGGGAGAACCTCCTCGACTCCCTCTGCACAGGGACTTACTCCTTCAGGAGTTGGCAAGTCTTCTTCAGGAACAGGCTGTGGAACCGGTGCCCCACCACCTGAGAGGTCAAGGCTTTTATTCCAGGTATTTTCTGATACCAAAAAGGACAGGAGGCCTCAGACCCATCCTGGACTTGCGCAACCTCAACAAGTTCCTCGTGCGGGAAAAGTTCAAGATGCTTACCCTTGGAATCCTTCTGCCCTACCTCCAGCAGGGAGATTGGCTATGCTCCTTAGATCTAAAGGATGCCTACACGCACATCCTCATCCACCCAAGCCACCGCCAATACCTAAGGTTTGTGGTGGCAGGAAATCACTACCAGTACAGAGTACTGCCCTTTGGCCTATCCTCCGCACCGCGAGTCTTCACAAAATGTCTCGCGGTGGTGGCGGCCTATCTCAGGCTTCACGGCCTCTATGTCTTTCCGTACCTCGACGACTGGCTCATCAGAGCGTCGTCCTCTCCGGCAGTCACCAATGCCACACACCGCACGGTGACTCTCCTGCAGTACTTGGGCTTTGTCATAAACTTCGCAAAGTCCACTTTGCTCCCCTCACAGGATCTCGAGTTCATCGGCGCAAGACTGCACACTCCTCAGGCTCGAGCTTTCCTGCCTCTCGACAGGGCTCAACGGCTCATGGACCTAGCCGGCCGTTTTCGCAGCCAGTCCCTGGTCTCTGCCAGGCGCTTCCTGAGACTACTCGGCCATATGGCTTCCACCGTCCACGTGACCCCCAATGCTCGCCTGAATATGCGGCCTGCTCAATGGTGCCTTCGCAAGCAGTGGCAACAGGCCACCGGCGGACTAGCCGACTTAGTGCGCATCTCCGGGCCGCTGGCCTCTTCCCTACAGTGGTGGCTTCATCGGCCGAACCTGGTGCTCGGAATGCCGTTTCAGTCGCCTCAGCCGGCTCAAGTGCTGACGACCGATGCTTCCCTCCTGGGTTGGGGAGCACATTGCCAGGGGGCATGTACTCAAGGTCTCTGGACCGCGTGGGAGTCTGCTCAACAGATCAACTTCCTGGAGCTCAGAGCAATCCGTCTGGTGCTCAAGGCTTTCTCCCACCTGACTTCTCACCAGTCCGTCCTTGTCCAGACGGACAATCAAGTTGCCATGTTCTACGTGAACAAGCAGGGGGGCACGGGCTCCTTCCTTCTCTGCCGAGAAGCTCAGAAGCTCTGCTCTTGGGCCATCAGTCACGGCATTCTTCTCAAGGCAGTTTATCTCCCAGGCCAAGAAAATTGCCTGGCGGACAAACTCAGCAGGATACTCCAGCCGCACGAGTGGCGTCTGGATCCCTTGGTAGTTCAGAAACTCTTTCTGAAGTGGGGCCTCCCCACGATGGATCTCTTTGCCAGTCCTCTCAACCGGCAACTTCCTCGCTTCTGCTCTCGTCAGCCACATCCCCTTCGGGTAGCGGCAGATGCTTTTCTACTCTCATGGTCGGAAAGCCTTCTCTATGCTTTTCCTCCCATCCCGCTAGTCTCTCGAACTCTATTCAAGGTTCTCCGGGACAAAGCGTCCATGATCCTGGTGGCTCCTCGCTGGCCCAGACAGCCGTGGTTCCCACTCCTGTTGCAATTAGCGGTAGAGGATCCGTTCCCTCTGGGGTTTCAACCGGATCTCCTAACACAGGATCAGGGGTCTCTGCTACACCCCAACCTCAGATCTCTCAACCTAATGGCCTGGCGGCTGAAAGGGTAGTCCTCGCTCCCCTTCTCCTGCCGGCAGAGGTGGAAGAGGTCGTTCTAGCTTCTCGGCGACCTTCTACCCGCAAATGCTACGCCCTTAAATGGCGTCGCTTTTCCGTTTGGTGTGTACAGCAGTCTCAGGATCCCTTCTCCTGCTCGGTGTCGGTGATCTTGCAGTACCTGCTCTACCTCTCTAATCTGGGACTTAAGTCCAACTCCGTCAAAGTCCACCTCAGTGCTCTTTCAGCACACCATGTGCCGGTGGACGGCAGACCTCTTTCCAGCGACCCTCTCGTAGCACGGTTTCTCCGAGGTCTCCTTCTACTTAAACCACCTCTGCGCCCGCCAGCACCTGACTGGGATCTGAATGTGGTTTTACAGCAGATCACCTGTCCGCATTTTGAACCGATGGCTACCTGTTCTCTGCGTTTTCTTTCGTGGAAAACCTTATTCCTGATAGCCCTCACTTCCGCTAGACGCGTAAGTGAATTGCAGGCCCTCGTGTCTGATCCTCCCTTCACTCGGTTCTACAAAAATAGGGTAGTCCTACGGACTCACCCAAAATTTCTTCCAAAAGTTGTCTCCCCTTTTCACATCAATCAGGAGGTGGTACTTCCAACCTTTTTTCCCAGGCCTCACTCCAGCCGAGCTGAACGAGTCCTGCATACCCTGGACTGTAGAAGGGCATTGAACTTCTACCTTGACCGTACGCGGGAGCACCGTAAAGCTGCTCAGCTTTTTGTGTCTTTTGACCCCAATAAATTGGGGCTCCCGGTCTCCAAGCATACTCTGTCCATCTGGGTTGCTGACTGTATCGCTTGGGCTTATGGGGCAGCCGGACTCTCCTTAGAAAGTCGAGTCACAGCTCATTGTGTTCGGGCGAAGGCTACGTCAGTGGCTTACCTCCGCTCTGTTCCGCTGGCAGACATCTGCCGGGCCGCTACTTGGTCTTCGAGCCAGACTTTTGCGGTCCATTACTGTCTCGAGAGGGAGTCCCGTAGGGACAGTGCTTTCGGACAGGCAGTCCTCCGAAATCTCTTCGAGGTTTGAGCAACTCCTACCCTCCATCCCGGATGGGGGCTACCGGTGGGTGATAATTCAGTGAAGACTCCTTCCTTCTGTGCCGCTGAGCTAGAGGGAGCTCATTTTTGTGCTTAGGGTCTCCGGTAGCCTTAAGCTTGGGAGTCCCATATGTGAGGACTGACTTCCTGCTTGGTCCTGGAGAAAGCGTAGTTACTCACCTGTAACAGGTGTTCTCCAGGAGCAGCAGGAATCAGTCCTCACAACCCTCCCTCCTCCCCGTGGAGTTGCAATCATCTGCTTAAGTTTTTTTGCAAATTTTTATGCTGTCTTTTAGCTATGTCATCAGACTGGCTAAGATGGCACCCTTGGGCGGGAAGGCGACCGCGCATGCGCGCTGCAATTCCCAAAGGCTTTCTTTGAAAGCTGGGGAAAATTTGCTCCGCGGGGGCTCCGTCGGCGCCGACGTCACCCATATGTGAGGACTGATTCCTGCTGCTCCTGGAGAACACCTGTTACAGGTGAGTAACTACGCTTACAGGTAAGTAACTGCGCTTTCTGCGTTTTGCTCCGGATGTCCTCATTTTAACTTGGACATCCTTTCTAAAATCACCCTCATTTTATATATATATATATATTGTCGCCCCCACCTGGTTGGGTATATAGCCCGGTACCAGGGTGAGTCGCCTTTTTACCTTGAATAAGTTTTTCCCTCAAAATGGCCGCCAGGAGGGCTGCTGGGAGTTGTAGTATTTTACTTATTTAGGCAAAGGAATTGTAGTCAAGTGGTCAGGCGAAGACAGAGAAATTTATATCTCCAGGAACAAGCAGGAATAAGTCCTCACATATGGGTACGTCGGAACCGACGGAGCCTGCGCGGGAAAGCTCCCCAGCTTCCTAGAATGGAAGCTTTTGGGACCTCCCACTGCACATGCGCACTGCCTTCCCGCCTTCCTGAACAGCTCTCCTCAGTTTCTCTTTTTCCGCGGAGCCAGCAGGTCGTGTATCCTGTCACCGCTGAAGAAATTGTAGTTTTTTGTTTTGTTTCTTTAGACCGCGTACCTGCCTTCCCATACCGATACCGGTATCGCCGGTCTTCCTTTTTCTTTCTTGAAAAATTATTTTCTTTTTCTTTTATTATTTTTCAGCACTTGGTCACTTCAGTTAGGCCTTCAGGCCTACTTGAATTCTCCACATGGAGAAGCCAGCCCCTGGATTTAAGAAGTGTACCAAGTGTACTGCTGTAATATCAGTCACAGACACCCATGAATGGTGTCTTAAATGTTTGGGGCCTGACCACTCCATTCCGGACTGCCCTTCCTGCTCCCAAATGTCTAAGCGTGGGCTGCAGAACCGGGCCAACAAATTCCATGTGCTGTTTGCTTCAGAGAATCCAACATCACAGTCGTCCAGGTCATCATCTCCGGATGGATCTCAGGTAACCAAACCTTCTGTGGGCAAGTCCTCAAAGGGCAAATCTCCTTCAAAGCATCGAGAGGCTCTTAGTTTTGAGGACCCTGCCCCAGCCAAACAGCCCCGGCGGGAAGCTCTGCCTTCCAAAACGCCAATTCAGGGGCTACAGGTTGACATCGATGGCACGGCCTCGACAGATCACCTGTTGGACTGCTCTGGGGTACCGGCCCATACTGGTACCGACATCCAGGCAGCCGTGGCGTCTATGGGCAATACTGTCCAATCCATGCAGCAGGCCGTCATGGCTTTCATTAAGGCTGCAACGCCATCGGTACCGCTTCCAGCGGTTCCGGGCCCGGTTCCGGTATCGTCCGCCATGCCGGAACCCAGGCCTTCCTCTTCTAAACGCAAATCGGTACCGTATGGGCTTTCGCTCCATACCGCTTCCATACCCGGTACGCCCGATGTCGATACCGATCGGTATGCGTATCGTGCGTTGGAGGAAACTAGAGAATACACCGATTCCTCTGAGGATTTTGGCTCCTCTGATGAGTCTGCAGAGCTCTCCCTTGACCTTCCTGAGGAACCTTCTTCTCCAAAAAGGAGAATGTCTCCTCCAGAGGATTTGTCCTTTCAGGATTTTATTTTAGAAATGGCTAAAGGCCTTTCTATCACTACCTCCTCTGAAAGGGAACCAAGGTCAAAAAGATTGGATATTTTAGGATACTCTAAGTCTCCTAAAGAAGCAGTTACCCTGCCTATCCATGAAATCCTTCAGGAACAATTGATGGATTTCTGGGAGAACCCTTTAACTCTGTTTCCTTATTCCCGTAGGTTGGACACCATGTATCGGGTCCCTCCTTCTCCTGGTTTTCAGAAAACTCAATTGCCTCACCACTCCATTGTGGTAAAGTCTGCAATGAAAAAGATCAAGAGTACTAAAAGGCACTCTTCTACACCTCCAGGAAGGGAATGTAAGACACTGGACTCTTTTGGTAGGAAAATCTTCCAGGCTAGTATGCTTATAGCCAGGATTAATTCCTACAGCCTCTATATGGGCATGTTCCTAGGGGAACTTGCCAAGAAAGTGCGGCATTTTGCCCCCTTTATCCCTGAGGATAAACAGGAGGACTTCCTTTCTGTAGTGAAACAACTTTCAGATGTTTCTAAGTTCTCCAACAGAGCTGCCTTTGATTCCTTCGAGGGAGCCAGCAGAGCTTCTGGCATTGCTATTGCAGCCAGACGTCTGGCTTGGCTCCAGGCTTCTGATCTGGAACCCTGGGTTCTAGATGGCTTACGGAATCTGCCCTGTACAGGTGAGAACTTATTCGGTGCAGAGTGGCAAGTTAAAGCCACTCAAATGGACGCTGAAAATGCCACCTTAGAGAGACTTTCTAAGTCCACTTCTACTCCCACTAAGAAGAAGTCTTTCAAGAGGCCTTATTATAAGAAGGCCAGATATGCTTCCAATACTGGCCAGCAATCTTCTCAACCTCGTTTTGCGGCTAAACGTCAGCAAACGAAACAAGCAAGAGCAAAGCCTGCAGCAGCTACTACAGCTCAACAGGCTCCACCCCCTCAGGGGTTTTGACTTGCCCCTAGAGAACTTGCCATTCCTGGTTCTGGACCAACCAGAACCTCTCACCATACCTGGAAGGTTAGCTCACTTTGCTCCCAGATGGGAACAAATCACAACAGAGCAATGGACCCTCTCTATCATCCGAGAGGGTTACAAACTTCATTTCTCCAACCTTCCTCCTCATCACATGGTGAGACCCTTCAATTCTCCATCTCCTCTCCTAGCCCTGTTGGGTCGGGAGATCTCTTCTCTGCTTGCCCAAGGGGCCATAGAAGAGGTTCCTCTTCATCAACAAGGGTCAGGTTTCTACTCCCCCTATTTTCTCATTCCAAAGAAGACAGGGGGATTCAGACCAATCCTAGATCTGAGAGAATTCAGACCAATTCAGAATTCAGACCAATTCAGAATTCAGACCAATCCTAGATCTGAGAGAATCTGAGAGATCTGAACAAACATCAATTAGACCACTTCTAAAAAACCCCAAGCTTGACCCTAGTAAAGTGGAATCGTACAGACCCATAGCTAGCATACCATTTCTAGCTAAAATATTTGAAAAGGAAGCACAACGACAAATACAAGACCATATCGACACTGCATCCCCACTAGACCCTCATCAACATGGCTTCAGGGAGTTCCATGGCGTGGAAACCCTTCTTATCTCACTTCTCAATAATATCATCACATGTATTGACAACATCCACCAAGGTTGTGTACTTATATTCATAGACATAGCTGCAGCCTTTGATTCGGTACACCACGGCCTGCTCATAGAACGCCTAAAAGAAAAAGGCATTAATGGCCTCGCCCTTGATTGGTGCAAATCATACCTTGAAGGAAGATGGCAACAAGTAAGATCAAGATCAACAAAATCGGAGCCCTTCCACCAAGATCAGGGTGTTCCTCAAGGCTCATCATTATCATCTCTCATGTTTAACATTTACGTACAACCTGTCTGCAACATCATCAGATCTTTCAATGTCCAATGTCAGATATACGCCGATGATATCCTTCTTTACATGCCATTCTCCACAAAGCAAATGGACCTCTCACCTCTCATTGAATGTTTTGATGCAGTATCAGAATGGTTTCTATCTCAAAACCTCCGTATTCAACATAAGAAAACGGAGGTACTCTTCATCACAAGAAATCCGAATTTTACCCCACCACCTCATATAAAAGTGAGAGAAGCTGAACTCCAAACAAAGTCTACAATTCGATACTTAGGAATTACTCTAGATCAACACTTGGACATGAAGCTTCACATATCCTACATTGTCAAAGCCGTATATTTCAAGATCCGGACACTCAAACACCTCAGATCTTTATTGGACCCAAGTGACTTCCGGACTGTATACCAAGCTCTTATCCTACCCCACTTTGATTTCGCCAACGCCATTTTCCAAGGCCTCCCACAGTCTACTCTGAACCCCCTTCAGCTAGCCATGAACGCCGCTGCTAGAGTTCTTTCTGGAGCATCGAGATTTGACCACATCACACCCATCTTAATTCAACTCCACTGGCTCCCAACACACGGAAGAATACTATTCAAGACTCTGACGCTTACCTTTAAAGCCATCAACGGCATAACCGCTTCACAACTAGTGGATCTAATTCAGCCCACCCCACCTAACAGATCCAGAAGATCCACATCAGCAAACACTCTAACTATCCCAAGTGCATCAACAAAATGCACACTAACAACGTCAAACAGGGCTTTCAGTCTTTATGCTCCCAAGTGTTGGAACATATTACCACCAGCAATCCGAGCCATCACCGATCTCACACAATTCAGGAAAGCACTAAAACATTACTTATTTATACAACATTACCAGATCAACCATACTCCACCATAGCCACATCTTCCTTCCAGAAACCTCTACATATTAGTCCTTATACTTAATATCTTTCTGTAGGTTCATAACCCACTATGCAAAGATTACTGCTACATATGTAAATAGTTGATGTGCATGTTTCCCTAAGTTATCCAAGTTGTATTTCCTTGTTCTCTGTAAAACTAACGTTTGTTCATTATGTTTCACTGTTCCATGTAAACCGCGCTGATACTAAATAGTGCGGTATATAAGAAACTAAAATAAATAAAATAAATAAATTGAACAAATTTCTGTACAAGGAGAAATTCAAAATGCTCTCTTTGGGCATTCTCCTTCCATACCTTCAGAGTCAGGACTGGCTTTGTTCTCTAGACCTGCAAGAGTCTTTACCAAATGCATGGCAGTCGTAGCCGCATTTCTCAGAAGCATGGGGATTTTCGTATTCCCATATCTGGACGACTGGCTCATTCGAGCTCCAACTCAGTCGCAGGCCCAGATTTCCCTAGACCGCACAAGGAGCCTTCTGCAGTATCTGGGACTGGTGGTAAACCTTCCCAAGTCTCAACTCAGCCCTACTCAGTCTCTAGAATTCATAGGGGCCCAGTTGGACACCACCACTGCAAGAGCCTACCTTCCACTGGTTCGGGGTCAGCGTCTGCTGAGCTTGGCCTCCCAAGCCCAGTCCAGTACTCACTTGACAGCCAGGGAAATGCTACGCCTCCTGGGCCATATGGCCTCCACAGTACATGTGGTGCCCTATGCTCGTCTTCATATGAGAGCAGCTCAATGGACCCTGGCCACCCAGTGGACTCAGGCGTCGGGAGCACTCTCAGACCAAATACAAACCTCAAACCGTCTGTCTTGGTCCCTCCATTGGTGGATATCCACCAAGAATCTGTTGTTGGGGGCTCCCTTTCAGCCCTTGCTACCCCAAGCAACCCTCACAACAGATGCCTCCCAATTGGGGTGGGGAGCCCATCTGCTAACTCTCTCCACTCAGGGCACTTGGTCTCCACAGGAGGCCACCCTTCATATCAACCTCCTGGAACTGCGAGCAATTTACCTTGCCCTCAAGGTCTTCTATACCCTCCTTGCCAACCTGACTGTCCTGGTTCAGACAGACAATCAGGTGGCCATGTTTTACATAAACAAACAAGGAGGGACGGGCTCTCTGTCGCTTTGCAACGAAGCTCTCAGATTATGGGCCTTCGCCAGAGAGCACCAAATTCATCTGCTAGCAGTGTATCTTCCAGGAGTTCAAAACTCTCGAGCAGACAGGCTCAGTCGAGTTCTGCTGCCACACGAGTGGTCCCTACACGTGGACCAGATAAGCAGAATCTTTCAGGAATGGGGGACCCCGGACATAGACCTCTTTGCAAGTCCGTGGAATGCCAAACTTCCCCGGTTCTGTTCCAGGACTCCGTGTCAGGAAGCTCAGGCCACGGACGCCTTTCTCCTCCATTGGGGTCAGGCGTTCCTATATGCCTTTCCACCCATTCCGCTGATTCCCAAAGACTCTGTTCAAACTCCAGAGAGATCACGGCTCTATGATCCTCATAGCTCCACGCTGGCCACGCCAAGTGTGGTTCCCTCTGCTTCTACAGCTCTCCCAGGGATCCTCCCTGGACTTAGGAGCTGCACCAGACCTTCTGTCTCAGGAGGAGGGGACTTTGTGGCACCCAAACCCCAAATCCCTACATCTCCGAGCTTGGTTACTGAAGGCTTAAGTCTTCAAGACTTTAATCTTTCTCAACCTGTGAAAGATATCCTTCATGCCTCTAGGAAACCTTCCACGAGGCGGTCTTATGCTTTCAAATGGAAACGTTTTTCCATTTGGTGTGCTCAGCAGGGCCTTGACCCTCTGGCACTTCCTTTGAATTCCCTCTTAGACTATCTCCTGCATCTTTCCAATGCAGGCCTTAAGACGAATTCTGTAAGAGTCCATTTAAGTGCTATTTCAGCATCCCTGAAACCTATAAATGGACAACCTATCTCCTCTCATCCTCTTGTTGCAAGATTCATGAGAGGCCTGACTCTCACTAAACCTCCCATCAGACCCCCCCCGGTCGCATGGGATTTGAATCTAGTGCTTGGTCAGCTTATGAAGCCACCTTTTGAGCCGTTATTTTCTACCTCCTTGAAATTTCTTTCCTGGAAGGTACTATTCCTAATTGCAGTCACTTCCGCTCGCCGCATCAGCGAACTGCAGGCTCTAGTGGCTAATCCACCTTATACAAGATTTCATCATGACAAGGTGGTCCTTAGGACGAATCCCCACTTTATGCCCAAAGTGGTCTCGCCTTTTCATCTTAATCAAGAGGTATATCTACTACCGGGTTTTTTTCCGGCTCCTCATGCATCCAGTGCAGAGAGGAACCTTCATACTCTGGATTGTAAAAGAGCTCTAGCCTTTTACCTTAATAGGACTCAGCCACATCGAAAGTCTTCTCAACTTTTCGTGGCTTTTGATCCTTCACATTTGGGACTTCCAGTCTCCAAGCGTACACTTTCCAATTGGATTGCTCAGTGTATTTCCTTTGCTTACCAGAGTAAAAACATTTCTCTGGAAGGCCATGTCACAGCTCACAATGTGAGAGCCATGGCAACTTCTATGGCTCATCTGCACTCTGTTTCCATTGATCAGATCTGTCGAGCCGCTACCTGGGCCTCGGTTCATACCTTTACAGCCCATTACTGTTTGGACAAGGACTCCCGCCGGGATGCCTTGTTTGGCCAGGCTGTCCTCAAACACCTGTTCCATTCTTAGACAACTCCTGCCCACCTTCCCAGGATGGATGCCTGAGATCCATACGAAGATGGCGAACCCTTGGAGGGGGATCTCCCAGGCATCTCAGCTAGGGAGTCCCCATATGTGAGGACTTATTCCTGCTTGTTCCTGGAGATAGCACAGTTACTTACCTGTAACAGGTGATCTCTGGGAACAGCAGGAATTCGTCCTCACAACCCACCCACCTCCCCTAGGAGTTGTATCTTCTATCTATCTGTCTTCCTGTCCTCTCTCTATTGTCTCAGCTATAAACTCGAAACTGAGGAGAGCTGTTCAGGAAGGCGGGAAGGCAGCGCGCATGTGCAGTGGGAGGTCCCAAAAGCTTCCATTCTAGGAAGCTGGGGAGCTTTCCCGCGCAGGCTCCGTCGGTTCCGACGTACCCATATGTGAGGACTAATTCCTGCTGTTCCCAGAGATCACCTGTTACAGGTAAGTAACTGTGCTTTATATCTTCAGGGGTCCCAATATATATATACAGGATTCGAATGGGAAACAAAAATAGGATACTTGCTCCAACGCAAAAGCTTTTAACTTTCAATAAGGTAAGCACAATGCTGCCTGGGTTTAACAAATGCAGCTTCTTCAAACTTAAGCTTCGTAAAAACTTCTTTCTTACAAAAACGACATTTCTTAAAGCAAAAACAGCTTTTAAAAATTGTCCACTGACTGTTTCCTTCAGCTTTTAGCTTCACACGATATCAGTTGAGACAATAGCATTCAGCTGTTTCCCCCTGCCGTGCCTTTCACACAGGTTAGGTTTCTTTCATGACATTCATACTTCAGACAGCTTTTTAAAGTTTAGCATTCTTCTGAGTCAGCTGCTTTGCAATAAGCACATTGCATTTCACACGGGTTATCCTCAAAACAGTCTCCAATTTCCATCTCCTCGATGCTATCCCCTTCACACTTCTCATAGGGTACCTGTCTGGAGAGCTGACTGTTTTCTCTCTGAATCATATCATTGAGCTTTTTGAGTAGAACCTTCTTCTGTCCTAACTCCTCTGCAAGCTGAGCATATTGATAGTCAGTTAAAATATCCCTCTTTCCCTTAGGGTTTAACTGATAGCTAGAATTAGCCTTTATCTCTGGAGCTAATTCTCTTAAAGTTTTTATAGGCAGGAACTGGGGAGGACACACTTGCCTTAAGTCAGGAGTATTCAGCAATTCTCCTTTCTCCCGGTATAAGTCACGCTGCCTTCTGTCTACAGAGACTTTCCTGGGTTGAAACAGCCTTTCTTTCAGCTGGGACTGCCTTGGAGTCTTTCCAATCAGTTCCCCCTGTTCACCTGGAAGCTTGAGCTCAGCAGCCCTTGTATCTCTTAAGGTTACTAGCTGGCTTCTGCCCTGGCTGTAACTCTTCCCGGAGCTGCAACTAGAATTGGCACCATCTCTTTCTCTCCAGCTGCCTTCTCCCCAATGGTCAGCATCAGCTCCAGCTTTTTCTCCTCTCTCAGCTGCTCTCCCTGACTTTCTAAAAGCCAGCGTTTTAAACTGCTTTCCTTTCTGTGCCACGCCTTGCTCCCAGCACACGTGAGAAGAGTCAGGCTTCTCTCTAACCCTGACGTGTTGCTGTGGGCGGGGCTTAAGGGTGACTGTGTTGTGAGTCAGAGACTTCTGGTTACCGGGGAAACCCTGAATGCTTTCGTTTTTAAAGGTACAGGGCTCCTTTTCCTGTGTATCCATAGCCTCAATAGTGGTTTCCTCACCACAATATATATATATATGGGTTTAATTATTTATTTTGTGATTTTGTTATATTTAGCCCGTTTTGGATCTACTTTTTGATTTTAACAAATTAATACAACATAGCATGCAAGATCATAATGGCATAAATACAGTAAATTTCAGTATAAGAAATGATAAATTATATCAGTACATATATACATATACTGTATACATTAACAAATGCAATCAATACATTAATAATCAATTTTCATTTTGTTGCTACTCAGGTTCCCCATGCAAACACTGTAAATTAAGAATTTTCTAATGTATGTTTTTTGGTCTAATGTTAGTAAACAAAGAAAAGTTGCTTAGGATTGTTAATGAGGAAGTGAAACATAACTTTTTTTTTTCCAGAGAGGAGAGAAAATGAGTCAAGAAGAAGTGAATGCCATCCTACATTTAGCTGACGTAAACAGCAATGGTAGACTTGACTACAACAAGGTACATAGTTTTATTTTTTAAATATTTTTTTTAAACATTGCAGGTATTGGCGATCTAAAAACCTACCAGATAGTTATTAAGCCTTATATTATATGTGACAGCTTCTTTAAGAAAATATGTAGAGGTTGGAATTGAAGACATTGAGGTGGCGGTGTTTACAATTCCAGCAGTATTTTAGAAAAGGTTCTGCTAAACGTAGAGCCTTTTCTAGAATATTGAGTAGGGAGGTGCAGGAATGCATGTGTATGTGCCGATACATGGATGCAGGGAAGCTATTTACAAACCTGCACTTTGGAAACATCAACAGTGGCAACTCAGTACCTTCCACATGCAAGTGCTGGCATGCACACCTGGAAGTTGTGAAATACTAACTTCCATGTGTTGTTTGGCCATTTTGTAAGCCTACACCTATGCATAAATGCAGTCGGGGCTGTCCTCGGAGTTGGTTCAAGATGTTGATGCCTTAGCCAAACCTTAAGCTTTACACCCCCTGGCTGTTTAACTCTGGATGACCTGCTCTTTGCCACCCCCCATATATTTCTGCCCTAGGCGGCCACCTAGTTTGCCTAATGGTTTGCCCAGTCCTACCGCCAGTAAATTAGAGGCTGATTTTTTACTATAATTTAAATTTGGAGTGAGACGTAAACTAGGTGGGATTAAGGAGGATAACCTCTTTAATCCCTCCAGTAAAGGGCTGGCCGAAATGCACACTTCCTCATCGTCCCTCCAGTCCAATCCAGTGCAGATGCGGAGGGCTATGTCTCCCCACTATAGATGGAGACTGAGAATCTCTGATGCCATGGTATAAAGGTCCTGTGCAGTTGTCCATTCAACAGTATTTCTCAGCCTCCAGCAGATGGAGATTGATTAAACCTGTGCAGGCTGAACTGATCTGAAGAGGAGGATGAGTGTGAATTTGGGACATATGTTGGCCATTGCTGACAGCAGGTCCCTAGGATGCAGAACTTGGGGGTACCATAAGAACATAAGATATGCCATACTGGGTCAGACCAAGGTCCATCAAGCCCAGTATCCTGTTTCCAACAGTGGCCAATCTAGGTCATACTTACCTAGCAATTTCCCCTGCCAGGTCCCTGCCCCTTTCCCTCACCCAGACACCATGCCTCATAGTAAATAGTATATGACGGCAGATAAAGACCAGTAATGGTCCATCTAGTCTGCCCGGAAATGTGACAAGAGTATATGCACTTGCCACTCCGTGCAGGTCACCCCTCCCCATGACTTTGTTTAGGGGTGTACCCACCACTCCGTGTAGGTCACCCCTATTTGTTCAGATATAAGAGATAGTTATGCTTATTTTGATTTTATCCTGTTGCTATAAAGGGATACACTGTATCTGTCCCATGCCATTTTGAATTCTGTCACAATGTTTGCCCCCACCACTTCTATCGGGAGGGCATTCCAAGCATCCATCACCCTTTCAGTGAAAAAGTATTTCCTGACATTGCCTTTCAGTTTACCCCTTGCAGCTTCATGTTATGTCCTCTAGTTTTACAGCTTTCCCATCTTTAGAAGAGGTTTGTTTGTCCATTAATAAAGTATATAAAGGTCTGAATCATATCTCCCCTGTCGCTCCTCTCCTTCAGAGTGTACATATTTAGGTCTTCAAGTCTTTTCTAATAAGTCTTCTGACACAGGCTCCAAATCATTTTGATCGCCTTCCTCTGAACCACTTCCAGCCTTTTTATATCCTTTGCGAGATACGGTCTCCAAAACTGAACACAATATTTCAAGTGAGGCCTCACCAGCGATTTGTACAGTGGCATTAGTACCTCTTCCTTTCTGCTGGTAATTCCTCTCTGGATGCAACCCAGCATTCTTCTGGCTTTTGCCACCGCCTTGTCACACTGTTTCGCCACCTTGAGATCATCAGAAACAATCACACCGAGGTCCTTGTCTTGGTCCGTGCACACCAATCTCTCGCTCCCTATTGCATACAATTCCCTTGGATGTTTGCTTCCCAAGTGCATTGCACTGCATTTCTTCACATTAAATCTTAACTGCCAAGCATTAGACCTTTCTTCCAGCTTTTGTAGATCTTTCCTCATGTTCCCCACTCCCTCAGGGGAGTCCACTCTATTGCAAATTTGGTGTCATCTGCAAAAGGACAGATTCCTTATCGTTCCTCCAGTTTAGTCCTCCACTCCTGGGTAGTGCACCTCCTCCTGCAGCTTGGAGACTGGACCAATCAGAATCTTCACCTCACTGGATGTAGCATGCTGGAATTCCCAACAGCCCCCAGTGTGTCCAGTCTCCATGCAGCAGGAGGACGTAGTGAGCCTAGGTGCTGGGCTCACTGAGAAACGTGTTAGGAGCAGGCTAGTTAGCTAATATCTCCAGGAACAAGCAGGAATAAGTCATCACATATGGGTACGTCGGTACCGACGGAGCCCGCGCAGGAAAGCTCCCCAGCTTTTCAGATTAAAAGCTTTTGGGGCCTCCCACTGCACATGCGCGCTGCCTTCCCGCCTTCCTGACCAGCTCTCGTCAGTTTCTTTTTTTCCGCGGAGCCAGCAGGTCGTGTTCCTGTCACCGCTGAAGAAATTGTTAATTTTATTGTTTTCTTTAGACCGCGTACCTGCCTTCCCCATTCTGAAACCGGTACTGCCGGTCTCTCTTTCTTTCTTTTGAAAAAAAAAAAAAATATATATATATTTTTCTTTTCTTCAGCACAGCTTGGTACTTTGTTAGGCCTTCAGGCCTACACAAATTCTCCTCATGGAGAAGCCAGTTCCTGGTTTTAAAAAGTGTACCAAGTGCAGTGCTGTCATTCCTCTTACAGACACCCATGAATGGTGTCTTAAATGTTTAGGACCTGACCATTCCATACCGGACTGCCCATCCTGCTCCCAGATGTCGAAACGTGGATTGCAGAACCGGGCCAACAAGTTCCATGTGCTGTTTCCTTCAGAAGCATCACAGTCATCCAGGTCTTCCTCTCCGGATGGATCTCAGGTAACCAAAACTCCAGTGGGCAAATCCTCTAAAAGCAAATCTCTTTCTAAAGATCGAGAGGCTCTCAATTCTGAGTTCGAGGATTCTGCCCAGGCCAAAAAACCCCGGCGGGAGGTTCCGGCCTCCAAAGCAATCATGGGGTCACAGGTTGACATCGATGGCGCGGCCTCGACAGATCACCTGTTGTACTGCTCTGGGGTACCGGCCCATACCGGTACCGACATCCAGGCAGCAGTGGCGTCTATGGGCACTACTGTCCAAGTCATGCAGCAGGCCATTCTGGCTTTTATTAATGCTGCTACGCCCTCGGTACCGCAGCCAGCGGTACCGGTTCCGGTAATGGCTTCCATACCGAAACCGAGGCCATCGTCTTCCAAACGCAGATCGGTTCCGCATGCCGGATCCGGGCTTTTGCCCGGTACCGATCCCATACCCGGTACGCCCGATGTCGATACCGAACGGTATGCGTATCGTGCGTTGGAAGCACATAGAGGATACTCTGCTTCTTCAGAGGATTTTAACTCCTCTGATGATTCTGATGAGTTCTCCCTTGATCTTCCTGAGGAGCCTTCTTCTCCTAACAGGAGAATGTCTCCACCAGAGGATTTGTCCTTTCAGGACTTCATCATAGAAATGGCTAAAGGTCTTTCTATTGCTTCATCCTCTGAAAAGGAACCCAGATCAAAGAAACTGGATATTTTAGGATACTCTAAGTCTCCTAAAGAGGCAGTCACCCTGCCTATCCATGAAATCCTTCAAGAACACTTGATGGACTTATGGGAGGCTCCTCTAACATGGTGTCCAACCTGCGAGAAGAAGGAGACAATGTACCGTGTCCCCCCTTCTCCTGGTTTCCAAAAAACCCAGTTGCCTCACCATTCTATTGTGGTGAAGTCTGCAATGAAGAAGATAAAGAGTACCAAAAGGCACTCTTCTACTCCTCCAGGGCGAGAATGTAAGACTCTAGACTCTTTTGGCAGGAAAATTTTCCAGGCTACTATGCTTATAGCCAGGATTAATTCCTATAGTCTTTACATGGGCATGTTTCTCAGTGAAATCGCTCTAAAAGTTCGGCATTTTGCCCCCTTTATCCCTGAGGATAAGGGGGAGCAGTTCATTTCCTTAGTGAAACACCTTTTGGATATTTCAAAGTTCTCCAACAGGGCAGCTTTTGATTCCTTTGAGGGTGCTGGTAGGGCTTCGGGCATTGCTATAGCAGCCCGACGTCTTGCTTGGCTCCAGGCTTCTGATCTAGAACCTTGGGTCCTAGATGGCTTACGAAATCTGCCCTGTACAGGTGAGAACTTATTTGGTGAGGAGTGGCAAATTAAGGCCACTCAAATGGATGCAGAAAATGCCACCTTAGATAGACTTTCTAAGTCTACCTCCACTCCTGCCAAGAAGAAGTCTTTTAAGAGGCCTTATTACAAGAAGTCCAGATTTTCCACAAATACTGGCCAACAATCCTCTCAGCCTCGTTTTGCTGCTAAACGTCAGCAACCTAAACAGGCAAGGTCAAAGCCTGCGGCGTCTGCTACGCCTCAGCAGGCTCCACCCCCTCAGGGGTTTTGACTTGCCCCTAGAGAACTTAACTTTTCTGGCTCTAGAACAACCAGAGCCCCTCACCATACCCGGAAGGTTAGCTCACTTTGCTCCCAGATGGGAGCAAATTACATCAGAGCAATGGACCCTCTCTATCATCAGAGAGGGTTACAAACTCCATTTTTCCGACCTTCCTCCTTATACTATGGTGAGGCAGTTCAATTCTCCCCCATCTCTCCTGGCCCTCTTGGGTCAGGAAGTCTCCTCCCTCCTTGCCCAGGGGGCAATAGAGGAGGTCCCTCTTCTTCAACAGGGGACGGGATTCTACTCCCCTTATTTTCTAATACCAAAGAAGACAGAGGGCTTCAGACCAATTCTGGATCTGAGAGAATTGAACAAATTTCTTTTCAAGGAGAAATTCAAAATGCTTTCTCTGGGCATTCTCCTTCCATACCTTCAGAGTCAGGTTTGGCTTTGTTCTCTAGACCTAAAGGATGCGTATACACACATACTCATCCACCCATCCCACAGAAAATACCTTTGATTTCTGTTTCAGGGAAAACATTTCCAGTACAGAGTACTCCCCTTCGGTCTAGCCTCTGCTCCAAGAGTGTTCACCAAATGCATGGCAGTCGTAGCTGCCTTTCTAAGAGGCCTGGGAATTTTCATATTCCCATACCTGGACGACTGGCTCATCCGAGCTCCCTCTCAGTCCCAGGCCCAAATTTCCCTGGACCGCACAAGGCATCTTCTGCAGTATCTAGGACTGGTAGTAAACCTTCCCAAGTCTCAACTAATCCCTACTCAGTCTCTCAAGTTCATAGGGGCCCAGTTAGACACCATCACTGCAAGGGCCTACCTGCCTCAGGTCAGGGCCCAACGCCTGCTGAGTTTGGCCTCCCAAGCTCAGTCCAGCAGTCATTTGACAGCCCGGGAAATGCTGCGACTTCTGGGCCACATGGCCTCCACGGTACATGTGGTGCCCTACGCTCGTCTGCATATGAGAGCAGCTCAATGGACCTTGGCCACCCAGTGGACTCAAGCATCTGGAGCGCTCTCCGACCAAATACTCACCTCAAGCCGTCTATTTTGGTCCCTCCAATGGTGGACATCCACCAAGAATCTGTTGTTGGGGGCCCCCTTCCAACCTTTGTTGCCCCAAGCAACCCTCACAACAGATGCCTCCCAGACAGGGTGGGGAGCTCATCTTCAGAACCTCTCCACTCAGGGCACTTGGTCTCCACAGGAGGCCACCCTTCATATCAACCTCCTGGAACTGCGAGCAATTTACCTTGCCCTCAAGGTCTTCTATACCCTCCTTGTCAACCTGACTGTCCTAGTTCAGACAGACAATCAGGTAGCCATGTTCTATATAAACAAACAAGGAGGGACAGGCTCTCTGTCGCTTTGCAACGAAGCTCTCAGAATATGGGCCTTCGCCAGAGAGCATCAAATTCACCTTCTTGCAGTGTATCTTCCAGGAGTTCAAAACTCTCGTGCAGACAGACTCAGTCGAGTTCTGCTTCCACACGAATGGTCCCTACATATGGACCAGATACGCAGAATCTTTCAGGAATGGGGGACCCCGGACATAGACCTCTTTGCAAGTCCGTGGAATGCCAAACTTCCCCGGTTCTGTTCCAGAACTCAGTGTCAGGGAGCTCAGGCCCACGATGCCTTCCTCCTGCATTGGGGTCAGGAATTCCTCTATGCCTTTCCACCCATTCCTCTAATATCCAAGACTCTGTTCAAGCTCCAGAGGGATCACGGGACTATGATCCTCATAGCTCCCCGCTGGCCACGCCAGGTGTGGTTCCCTCTACTTCTGCATCTCTCCCAGGGATCCTCCCTGGACCTGGGAGCTGCGCCAGACCTTCTGTCTCAGGAGGAGGGGACTTTGTGGCACCCAAACCCCAAATCCCTACATCTCAGAGCTTGGTTACTGAAGTCCTAAGTCTTCAAGACTTTAATCTTTCTCAACCTGTGACAGATATCCTTCATACCTCTAGGAAACCTTCCACGAGGCGTTCTTATGCTTTCAAATGGAAACGTTTTTCCATTTGGTGTGCTCAGCAGGGTCTTGACCCTCTAGCACTTCCTTTGAATTCCCTCTTGGACTATCTCCTGCATCTTTCAAATGCAGGCCTTAAGACGAATTCAGTAAGGGTCCATTTGAGTGCTATTGCAGCATCCTTAAAACCTATAAATGGACAACCTGTCTCCTCTCATCCTCTTGTTGCACGTTTCATGAGAGGCCTGACTCTAACTAAACCTCCCATCCGCCCTCCTCCGGTAGCATGGGATTTGAACCTAGTTCTAGGTCAGCTTATGAAGCCACCTTTTGAGCCTTTGGACTCTACCTCCTTCAAATTTCTTTCCTGGAAGGTTGTTTTCCTTATTGCAGTCACTTCGGCTCGCCGCATCAGTGAACTGCAGGCTTTAGTGGCTCATCCACCTTATACTAGGTTTCATCATGATAAGGTGGTCCTTAGGACGAATCCCCACTTTATGCCCAAAGTGGTCTCGCCTTTTCATCTTAATCAAGAGGTATATCTACCTGTCTTTTTCCCGGCTCCTCATGCATCCAGTGCAGAGAGGAACCTTCATACTCTGGATTGTAAAAGAGCTCTTGCCTTTTACCTCAACAGGACTCAACCACATCGAAAGTCTTCCCAACTTTTTGTGGCTTTTGATCCTTCTCATTTGGGACTTCCAGTCACCAAGCGTACACTTTCCAATTGGATCGCTCAGTGTATTTCTTTTGCTTACCAGAGTAAGAACATTTCTCTGGAGGGCCATGTCACAGCTCACAATGTGAGAGCCATGGCCACTTCTATGGCTCATCTTCACTCTGTGTCCATAGATCAGATCTGTCGAGCAGCCACTTGGGCCTCGATTCATACCTTCACAGCCCATTACTGCTTGGACAAGGACTCCCGCCGGGATGCCTTGTTTGGTCAGGCTGTCCTCAAACACCTGTTCCATACTTAAACAACTCCTGCCCACCTTCCCTGGATGGATGCCTGAGATCCATGCGAAGATGGTTTACCCTTGGAGGGGGATCTCCCAGGCATCTTAGCTAGGGAGTCCCCATATGTGATGACTTATTCCTGCTTGTTCCTGGAGATAGCACAGTTACTTACCTGTAACAGGTGATCTCTGGGAACAGCAGGAATTAGTCATCACAACCCACCCACCTCCCCTAGGAGTTGTATCTCTATCTATCTATCTTCCTGTCCTCTCTCTCTATTGTCTCAGCATTAAACTCGAACTGACGAGAGCTGGTCAGGAAGGCGGGAAGGCAGCGCGCATGTGCAGTGAGAGGCCCCAAAAGCTTTTAATCTGAAAAGCTGGGGAGCTTTCCCGCACGGGCTCCGTCGGTACCGACGTACCCATATGTGATGACTAATTCCTGCTGTTCCCAGAGATCACCTGTTACAGGTAAGTAACTGTGCTTTATTTACTTTTCTTCTTTACCTCTTTTTATTGAAGCTCAGTTAGTTTCTTTGTAGTTTTAGTTGGGTTCGGTTTCTTTTAAAAAAAAAAACCAAAAAAACAGGGGGTGCAGTGAGGAATCTTTTTAAAGGTCTTTCCTCTATGCCTGACCACCCTAAGAACCCCTCTATCTTTCCTGGTCCGGGATCTCTAACCCCTAGACAGGACGGGGTAGAGCTACCCATTGGACTCACGGGTGGCCCGATTGCTGCACGGCTGCAGGAGGCAGCTTAGTTGGCAGCTCGGCACTGATAGCATTTGTTGTAACAGAGCCCGGAGTGATGGCGCTCGGAGCATAGCGCTTCAGAACGGTGTCTCCTTGGTCGAGGGCTGCCCTATGCTCCCCGAGGAATGGCTGCAAAGGTACGATTTCTTCGGTGTCCGGCCTTGCTGACAAGCGCGCCAAATATCAGAACGGCACGCTGTGTGGAGACCGTGGCCATTTTAAGCGGGCGGTCTCGCCAGCACGGGAGAGTGTCTCGGCGGCGAGCTCACACTACGGGTGTGTACTCCTCCTGGTCTGGGTTCTGCTCTCTGGGACGCAAAGGGGCTCCGTTTTGGGGAAGTCTATTTTTATTTTCTTTTATTTTCCTTTTCTTGGATCGCTATATCGGGCGCAGCGTTCGTTACTTAGCGGGCGTTCTAGGCAGGGAGTGGATCGTGTTGCGCCTTAACTCTCCACAGCCGCATCAACTCTCAAAGCTCTTTACAAATGTAGCAAAGTTAGATGGGCGGACTGCAGAGGCTTTAAGGCCGATGGGGAGCCGTGCAGGAGTGGGAGGCAGTGGCGCTTGCTGAATTCATGGTGAATCAAATTGAGGTGTCTCGTTTCGGGGATCCTCAAGCTGCGGCCTGATTTCACTTTTCCCTCCGTTCCTCTCCGCCAGTTGCGGTGGGAGTCGCTTAAAGGAGCGGTTATGCAATTTAGGCTTGATGTATTTTTAAAGGGCTCTCAGAACTTCCTGAAAGGAGCCAGCGCATCTTGCAGGGCGGTGTTATTCTGTGTGTGCTGAGTTCTGTCTTATAGATTTCTCCACAGTGGTCCAAACATGGGCTGTTTTAGTAGCCCTGCAGTACAGAACGGTATTCGGAAGGCTGATGGACTCGCCGCAGGGGTCCAGTTAGTTCTCTATTGGTTGCTTGTGCTCCCTCCCAATCACTTTGGTTTCCATTGCTTTGCACAACAATTATAGAATTATAACCTTGTTTGGTGGGGCAGGTCATGTATGGCTCTCACATGTCCAGTTTCCCTGTTTGGTCATTCCACTCCTTCCTTAGCAGGATGGTTGGCCGGTAACATTCAGGGAACGCGTTCACTCCATTGTTTTAAGAGAAGCGTTACTCTGCCTCTAAAGGCTCAGTCGCTGTGGCGTGATTTCTCTGGTAGCAAATTTACGAGTATCTTCGCATAAGTGGTGCTATTTAGCTTGGCCCTCTGCGCCGTGCCTGTTCATGGCGGTGCGCCAGCGATTGTTAGGCTTCGTGCCTCCTTGTGGGCATTTCCAATTTCTCCAAACATGTCTCTTCGGCCAGGCCTTCGACCTGCCCACTCCTTCCAGCCATTATTTGTTCACTAGGTTCTCTGCCTCCACTTCCTCAACTCTATGGGTTCCCTCATCCGTTATAACCCTCCCCCCCCCTCCGCCTGTGTCTCTTCCCTTTCTTTTCTATCACTTTCCTTTTCCTTCTCTACTTGCCCGCAACCCAAATTCTCTGTTGTACACCGCTTTAATACTCCGGTGATGGGCGGTGTGTCAAATGTTGCCAATGCCGATAACGATAAAGAAATGCCAGGCACTACCCTTCCGGCTCGCAGGAGCTGGGAGGTCAGTCAGCTCCTCATTCGCCCGGTTTCATCTCAGATCCTTCAGTATTTATGGGGCTGATGGCTCCTGGAGAGTCCACTTGGCGGCCTGGAGCGGTTTTGGGGGGCAAGGCTCAGAGCAGGTGGTGGTTGCTTGCTGTGGTTTCTCAGGGACCGGTTCAGGAGGCCTTAGGATATAAAGACAGATATAGGATAAGGATGGCTGTTGAAATGTCGGCCATGGGCTGTCTGTGTGATGGTCTCTGGCCACCAAGGGCAGCTGGTACTACCAGTCTTTTCTGTGACCGGGTCTAGGCAGCCATCGATGGATTGATCATTCTCGGCAAGGCAGGGATGACATAGCCGCAGGGCCTCCTCATGGGCGCTAAGGAGTTAGTGGCTACGCACGTGGCTGTAGGGTTCTGCAGCCCATGATTTAGGGCTCTTTGCTGTATCGTTTCGCCGGCTCTAGCACCCTATAGGCCACCACTTGGCAGTGCTACTCTGCCAGCACTCAGGGTATGGGGGCACCCCTTCCCTGGAGGGGGGGGGATGGTAACGTTCAGCCTCCTATTTCACATCGGGTTCACACAGGCAGCGATCGTTAAGATAGTCTCGCAAGGTTATCAATGTTTCCCACGGCTATTTCTCTGATGGCGGGAAGGCCAGGGGTGTGCCGGTGGGGTTTTTCGGGCTTCCCTTAGCATGTCCTCCCCAGACAGTTCTCACCTACTTCTAAGCCTGTACGGTCAATGCAGGGTTTTGGGCACTTAGTAGAGGCACTGTCCCGCCTGTGCCATCGTGTTCAAGGGCCCCTGCTGGGGGTGACGAGACGGAGGCCTAGGGGGTACAGTCTCGGAATTAGCGCTCCAGGGCGCTGGAAGGTTTCATGGCGGAAGTTATTACTCAGAGTAGGCTCCATGCATTAAGCCTCTATTCAGGCGTCCGCTCAGAACTGTGTTGGATGGTAGGTGCTGAGTCTCCCATATAAGTAGATGTGCATTTTATTTTTGGCCTCAATGGCTTGGACTTCATTTTGGGTGCACTATAGGCAGGCTGCGACTGCATTTGCTCAGACGGTATTATCGGATGAAGATAATTCCTCCGGTTTTGGGGGGATGTCTATTGTTATACAGTGGGTGCGGTTCTCATTGGATTGCATGGGATTGGAGATGCAGTCGTGGGACCTGCTGTGGAGTGAGCCGTCCAGAGGAGGTTCAGTACCAGTCACCACTTTTCCTTTCTCTCTGTGGTTTGCTTCCAGATCCTAGCCCTCTTTCTCTCTGAGGGCCAGGATGCAAGGTCTCCGGGCCACTGGGTAAGGTCCTGGTTCGGCATACCCTGGACTGTAGGAGGGCGTTATCCTTCTACCTTGCCCGTACGCGGGTGCATCGGAGGGCTGTTCAGCTCTTCGTTTCTTTTGTCACCAATAATTTGGGGCTACCTGTTTCCAAGCGTACTTTGTCCATGTGGGTCGCTGACTGTATCGCCTGGGCTTATGGGGCAGCCGGCCTCTCGTTGAAGGGTCGAGTCACGGCTCATCGTGTCAGGGCGAAGGCTGCGTCAGTGGCTCATCTCCACTCTGTTCCGTTGGCAGACATCTGCCAGGCCGCTACTTGCTCTTCAAGCCAGACTCAATCAGTTAGTTCTTTGTTTGAGTATACTGATCGCCTACAGGTCCCAGGGGCATACCGTCGATTGCGATATTTCTAGTTCCCTGGTTCCCTGTAGAGCTCACAATTTGTGTTTTGGTTCCTGAAGTGGACGGTTAAGTCGCTTTACGAAAGCCAGAATCTTGATTGGAATTCAAACCTTTGGTTCCCTGGCAACTTGCCTCGACCATTAGGCCGCCCGGCTCCGTGAACGCCGGCCATTAGGTCATAGGGTCAGGCGCCGCCTGTTACTTCTCAGCCAGAGACCTTGTGGAGGTTCCATTCATAGGGATATGAGAAATGCCATGTTGGGGCAGACCACGCGCTTTGTTCTCCGGTGTCCTGTTTCCTAAGGTAGCCAATCCTGGCCTCAAGAACCTAGCTGGTTTCCAAAAGGACGTTGAGACTACTCGAGGCGTGTTTCGGGTCAAGCGGTGAATGCCGGTATCCGCGTATTTTACGGGTTCCGTTGCAGGTCTTCGGATGTACCGGTCTTTTGGGGTGTTTTGATGTAAGTGGATATACCAAAAAAAACCAAAACACAAATTATATTAGAAATTACGAATCTATATAACTTAGATTTGTCAGCTTCTCTCTCCTGGAAGGTTATCGACCTTTTCTCCGGGAACTTGTCCAACAACTTGGTTTCACTACGCTCCCTTCGCGGGTCGTTTCACTCCAGGCTCTTAGAGCACACAGGAGACCCAGTGATCAATCCCCGACTGGACCTGCGAGCCGTACGCCGGGCGTTACAGGCATCCGCGGCGAGGGGGTCGGATCGAGCGGTGCTGCATTTTCTCTAAGCAGTTCTGGTCTGCGTCCAGCATGACGAATTTCGTTCCCTCGTGGGTTTTCATCTTGGTCAACGATTTGGTACCTGATATGGTATTCTTGGTGAACCTTCGCTCGACAAGGGGCGTTTCAGAGTGACAGGCTCTTCCCTTCAGAGACCAGTTTCTTTCTTTTTGGTCACTGGACAGGGGGTGCTTAGCCCGGTCCCCTTGTGCTGGCCAGAGGTGTTCTTCCCTTTCATACGTGGCAAACGGGGTTGCTTACCGTTTTACAAGCGACAGGTGGACTGGATTTGGGTGGACGCTGTAATCGTTTGGACGAACAATAGGGTGTTGTGTTCTTTGATTGTGTTCGATTCTTTTCGCACATCGAATCGTCTGCGCTGAATATGTCCGTTTCCAGGTCGATTGGGGGGTCAGTTGTTTCGACTTCCCGGTGGCAGGAGCGTCCGCTTCCTGAGCGCTATCGAGAGCTTACTGTACGAGGCCGCAAGCGGCGTCCTGAGCGGTGCTCAGCCCTGTTTCCCCGCTGTAGTTTGGTAAGGCGGCATCTTGTGCATCACTACATACTTTCAGTAAACACTCTTGTCTGGAGGTGTTGGGGGTAAGGGATGTCTGTGTTGGGTCGCCAGTGATGTGTGCCGGCTGGTAGGATCCCTCCCGTTAGTACTGCTCTGATACATCCCAGGAGTGGAGGACTAAACTGGAGGAACAATAAGGAAATCGAAATTACACTTACCTGGTAATTGTAGTTCCTTGAGTGACGACAGTTTAGTCCTCCTTCCCGCCCTACATTTCTAGGTCAGCTCGGCACGGGTTCGGAAAGGCGTAGCGAACTGGCGGGGGAGTGTTTACTTGGTAAGCTCAGGTAACTTCCCGGTTGGCTTGCTCCCTTTGGCCTCTATCCGTATTTTCGGATTCAGCAGGGGAGGACGCCTTTATGTAGGTTCTCTTGGTGGTCGTTTTAGCAGCATGTTCCTGTCTTGATCAGGGTCGTTTTTACTGATGTTCCCTGTAAAAAACAAAAACAAAAACAAAAAAACGTTTTTGCTCTGTCCCTTAACTTGTTTGTTGTAACCAAACCTGATTCATGGGAAAGTGCGGTATATACGTGATTGTTAGTTAGATAAGGGTGCTGTTTAAAAAAAAAAAAAGGTAGTAATAATAAATAAATAAATAAATAACTTAAAGGATCAATAAAAGGATGAATTGCAGAGGAAGTTAGCTACTTATTTGTTGTTCTGTTGAGTCTGCTTTGTCAATAGTTCACTGGGGGCTGATGGGAGTTCCAGCATGCTACATCCAGTGAGGTGAAGATTCTGATTGGTCCAGTCTCCAAGCTGCAGGAGGAGGTGCACTACCCAGGAGTGGAGGACTAAACTGTCGTCACTCAAGGAACTACAATTACCAGGTAAGTGTAATTTCAATTTTTTCCATTCAGCCCTTCGGCAATATCACTCACGAATATATTGAAAAGAACCGGTCCCAAGATCGAACCCTGGGGCACACCGCTAATCGCTTTCCTTTCATCTGAGTAAGTTCCGTTTACCGTCACCTTCTGTCATTTGTCAGTCAACCAATTTCTGATCCAGTTCACCATCTTGGGACCCATCCCCAAGCTGTTGAGTTTATGGATAAGCCTCCTATTAGGAACAGTATCAAAGGCTTTGTTGAAATCTAGGTAGATCACATCCATCGCATGCCTTTGATCTAGTTCTCTGGTCACCCAGTCAAAGAACTCAATCAGATTTGTTTGGCAAGATGGTCCTTTGGTAAAAACCATGTTGCCTTGGATCATGCAACCTGTTGGTTTTGAGAAAGTCCACTATTCGCTCTTTCAGGAGCGCCTCCATCACTTTTCCCGCCATCAAGGTAAGGCTTACTGACCTGTAGTTTGTCACTTCTTCCCTATTACCACTTTTGTGAAGAGGTACCACATCAGCTCTTCTCCAGTCCTGTGGAACTTCTCCTGTCTCCAAGGATCTATTAAAAAACATCCTTTTAAAGGCCCTGCAAGAACCTCTGAGCTCTTTCAGTATCCTGGGGTATGTCTCATCTGGACCCATAGACTTATCCACTTTCAGTTTTGCAAGCTGTTCTAACACATCATCTTTTGTGAATGGTGTGGTATCTACTCCATTCCCATTTGTATATTTGTCAATCACAGGTGGTCCTTCTCCAGGATTTTCTCCAGTGAAAACAGAGCAGAAGTATTTGTTTAGCCTTGTCGCTTTTTCAATGTCACTTTCCACAAATCCGTTCCCAGCACTTTTGAGTCCTGCAATTCCACCTTTGATTTTCCTCCTCTCCGAAAATACCTGAAAAAAGTCTTGTCACCACACTTCATATCTTTAGCTATCTTTTCTTCTGCCTTTGATTTTGCTATCCTTATTTCTCTTTTTGTCTCTTTTAGTTTGATCTTGTATTCTTTTCTGTGTTCCTCTGTTTGCGAGCTTCTGAATTTTGCGAAAGCTGTGTTTTTTGCCTTTATTTATGCAGCTTCAGTACTTAGCCCTTTAAATATACTGAGGTGTTGAGTAGCCTGGATGGAGGCAATTTCCCTTCTCCCCTCCCGTTTCTGGGAGAGGGCAGAGGGGAAATCATAGGTGCATAGTGTCCTTCCTTCATCCTCCCTAACTTTTAGGAGGGGGCCAGGAGAGGTCTGCGAGTGTGACAGGAAGAAGCGCCACAGGGTAAAAGTGCCTCAATGTGGCTGCATCACGTTCTGGGCAGTCTACTGAGTGAGTAAGCTCTGTGGGTGTTGTGAAGTCAGAGATCTTGGTGTTCTCCTTGAGAGCCAATGTCTCCTTTAGAGGAGGCTGTGGCTGAAGTTAAGTGTCCCAGCCCTGGTTAAAAAAAAAAATGCTGAATTCCGGTGACGTCATCGGGACGAATGGCGGCGTAGCGAGTGAGCTCCGCCACCAAAGCCTGCCATAAAGGGGGGAAAGCACCCCCAAAAGCGAAGAAACAGTGGAGAAATGGAAGGGAATTAGCTGAGGCAACTCCCAAGAACTAGGAGAAGGCTGAGCGGGCTGTGGCAACCACCCGAAAACAGAGTGTGGAGCCCGATCAGGGAAGCACGAGGCTGATCAGAGAGGCGGATGAAAGAGCTGAGGCGAGAGGAGCACGGCAGGAGGGCCGGTGAGTGCAGGAGCCGCAGCACAAGTGAGCCGGTAAAGCAGGAGAAGAGACCGAGGCAATAATTGAAGGTCAGCAAAAGGCAACCGAATTGCAGCCTCTATCAGATCGGCAAGCACAGGAAGTGTGGAGCCCAATTGGGAAGGCACGTGGCAGATTGAAGCGGCGCCCTGAGGAGCCGCAAAGAGGGCGTTAACGGCAGGAAGTCCGGAGAGTGAAAACAGAGCAGGAAAGGAAACCCTGTAAAGGAGCAGAAGCGGCTGAGAAAAGGAGGCGATCTTGGAGCAGCGAGGTAGAAGAGGAGAATTTAGATCAGGAAAGGAGCGCATCACCGGAACAAAGCACAGTAAAGCTAAGTAACTTACAGCAAAGTAAAACAAAGCATCACAAGATCAAGTAAAGCATAGACAACAAGGACTAATTAAATAAGGGGGGATATATTAAGCTGCTCTGAAACAAAGATATTTTGATTAAACGTAGCGCAAAGAAGCCTCACCAAAGGAGGGAGCAGAAAGGCAGCTAAGAAAGAGTCCTGCACCGTAGGGGGAAAGATACAGAGCATTGAAGCAGAACTTGCAACACGCCCAAAGGACCAAAGAGAGCAAATGGATAAATCAAAAGGAGGGCTGTCAGCTAAGAAAAAAATGGCAGAATTCAAATAATCATATGTGTCCTCAAGAGGAGGGAAAGAGGGGGAGAAGGAAGGTAAAATGGCGGCTGAGCGTGGGACTGAACAGGAAGAGGAGATGAAGGGTCCTTGGGGCCCAGGAGTAGCAGAGATGATCAAACTGTGGTTAACAGAATTGAAAGAGGATCTCAAAGTAGAAATCAGTGGAGTTAAAAATGAATTAAAAGACACATTACAATCTTTGAGACAAAACTTGGTGGATCTGGGTGCTCGTGTAGAAGAAACAGAGAACCAGTTGGAACAACATGGGGAAGTAATGGAAGACCTACAAAAAGGATGGGAGGAACTAAAGCAGGGTCAAGAGGAGCTGAAGATGAAAGCGGAGGACTTGGAAGACCGATCCAGATGATGTAATATAAGAGTGCGTGGCGTCCCAGAGGATCCTAAATACAAGAATTGTGATGACGTTATTACTAAAGTATTTGGATCTCTGCTACAAACTGCAGCTCTAGAGGAGGGAGGAGCTGGAGAGTCCCTGCAAATTGAGCGGGCTCATAGAGGGCTGGGGCCCATAAGGGATAATTGACCAAGAGACATTGTGGTGTGTATGAACTCTTTCAAAACTAAAGAGCATATTTTGAGGGCTGCCAGAAAAATTAGGCATTTCAAATGGGATGAGCACGAGTTGGAATTGTTTCAAGACCTATCCTTGGGCACGCTACAACATAGGAGAGAGCTGAAAGAGGTGATGGCCTATTTGAGGAGAGAAGACATGCGATATAAGTGGCTGTACCCTTTTGGCCTACTGATCACAGTGAAAGGGATGTCGAGGCGAGTGAAGACCAGCGCTTAGAGATCTGGGACTAACTAATCTCCCCGATGGTGCAGGAGGTCAAGTCAGAACAAAAACCAATATAACATCTACATCGAGGGCAGACAGCTTGAGGTGGCACAGAGCAACAGCGGACGGCAGGAGGTTGGCAAGATTTGACAAAGGAAGTCAAGGAGGGAAGGCGGTGGAGAAGGGGACTGGCTGAAGCTGAGGACACTGACAAGCTGTGTTAAAGAAGAAACCACATATGGGGAGTGCTGATGGACATTGATAAATGCTTTGTAAGGGGTTGTTGTCTGGAGAATACTGAGGTGGGTGTGTGGGGGGGGGGAAGGGTGATGGGAAGGATGGGGTGGATGAGGTGGAGGGAGAGGGGAGGGAGGAGAGAGCTGGAGTGACCAGTATTATTTATAGGTCATAATAAGGACGGGGGAAGGGGTTAGGGATTAGGGCTGAAGGGCGATGGGTGAAGAGGGAGGAGGAGGGGATGGGAAGGGAGAGGGAGGAGGGCTTCAGTTATGAGTACGATTTGTTACATTGTGAATAGGGAGAAGGGGAAGGCAGGGGCAGGACAGAGGGCGGTATGGGTAGGGGCGATAAGTTTGTATAGAAAGGTAGGGTGGGGGTGAGTGAGTTGGGGATGGAGACAATGGAAGGGGTGGGCTGAACTAGGAGAGGGGGAGATAGAGGAGGGGGAGGTGGAATAGGGGGGCAGGGGCAGGCAGCAGTCTGATAGTTAGTCACTACTAATGGAAGGTGAGTCTCCCTTGAGGAGGCGGGGAAGGGGAAGGGAGGCAGAGAGGGAGGGGGGAAGGGGAGGGGGAGGGAAGAGGGGGGGAAGGCAGGGCTAAGAGAAGGTGGAGGGAACAAATCTCAAAGATGAGTTAAAAATAGTAACATTAAATGTAAAAGGGCTTAATTCGCCATTTAAAAGACAGAAATTATTTAAAGAAATAACCCACCAAAAGGCATCATTAGTGCTTATACAGGAAACACATCTAACTAGAGCAACGGAGTACCTGGTCAAACCTAAGGGATATGGGGTTTGTGTACATGCATCAAACACAGTGGAAAAGAAAAAAGGAGGGGTTGCAATCCTAATAGGTTCCAAGTTAAAGATGGAGCTACACACAGTAGTTAAGGATAAAGCGGGGAGATATGTGATATTGCGTTTGAAGCTGGGGAATGAATGATATTGTATAATGAATGTATATGCGCCTACAGGGGTGCAAAGTGAATTTTGGACAAAGTTAAACAAAGAAGTGGGGAAATTAGGGGAGGGTATTCTCATATGTGGGGGCGATTTTAACTTAACTTGGAATCCTGCTAGAGACGCTATGGGGAAAAGAGAGGGCAAGAGAGCAGATAGAAGCAAGTACTGCAAGGATTACAGGGACGGAGATGGACTCTGTAACATGGTCAGACCATGCACTAGTGGAGGTTAAAATGACCATAGAGGAGGAATGGAAGTGGTTCTTCCAACATTCTTCCCTAGGCCTCATACAAGCCAGGCTGAAGCAGTGCTGCATACCCTGGACTGTAGGAGGCCCTTATCCTTCTACCTTGACCATACACAGGGGCATAGAAGGGCTACTCAGCTCTTCGTATCCTTTGACCCCAATAAGTTGGGGTTGGCTGTGTCCAAGCGTACCTTGTCCATCTGGGTGGCTGACTGTATCACCTGGGCTTACAAGGTGGCTGGAACACAACGAGGCAAGAGACGTGGATGAACACAGATGCCTTTATTAAGTCCCCTACGCGTTTCGGCCGCAGCCTTCCTCAGGGGGATGTAAAGGCACTGTTAGTGAAGAACCAAGAATTGTTCAAAAATAGCGTGTAGCTCCGTCACCCTATGTAATACTTGCCTTGACCAAATCAGGTACGAGAAACACCAAAGATAGACTGTTCTTTCTGGACACAGTCTATCTTTGGTGTTTCTCGTACCTGATTTGGTCAAGGCAAGTATTACATAGGGTGACGGAGCTACACGCTAATTTTTAGTAAGGTTCTTCACTAACAGTGCCTTTACATCCCCCTGAGGAAGGCTGCGGCCGAAACACGTAGTGGACTTAATAAAGGCATCTGTGTTCATCCACGTCTCTTGCCTCGTTGTGTTCCTGTTGGATTAGCAAGAGCCTCTTGCTCTTTTTGTCCCTTACAAGGCGGCTGACCTTCCTTTGCAGGGTAGGGTCACGGCCCATTGTGTCAGGGCAATGGCTGCCTCAGTGGCTCATCTCCGCTCTGTGCCCTTGGTAGACATCTGCAGGGCTGCAACTTGGTCTTCAAGCCAGACTTTTGCGGCCCATTACTGCCTGGAGAGGGAGTACCGTAGGGATAGTGCTTTTGGCCAAGCAGTACTCCGGAATCTCTTTGAGGTTTAGGCAACTCCTGCCCTCTGTTGGGCTACCGGTGGAGGTTGTGTCCTTGAAAAGCCTTTCTTTGCTGCTGAGACTAGAGGGAGTTCTCTTGTTCAACCTGGGTTCCTCGGTAGTCCAGAGCTGGGGAGTCACCCATATGTGAGGACTGACTTCCTGCTTGGTCCTGGAGAAAGAGTAGTTAATCACCTGTAACAGGTGTTCTCCAGGAGCAACAGGAATCAGTCCTCACAACCCTCCCTCCTCCCCTTGGAGTTGCAGTTGTACATAGTTTATTTTTTCATTTTTGTGTGCTGTTCTTAGCTATGTCATTTGACTGAGGTAAGATGGCACCTTTAGGCAGGAAGGGAACCGCGCATGCGTGCCTGCATTCCCAAAGGCTTTCATAGAAAGCTGGGGAAATGCTCCGCTGGGGCTTCATCGGCGCCAATGACACCCATATGTGAGGACTGATTCCTGCTGCTCCTGGAGAACACCTGTTACAGGTGAGTAACTACTCTTTCTCTTCCAGGTAATGGAAAGGGTGGGGTTGGGGGAAGAGTTCATGGGTTGGGTACGAGCGTTATATCAAAACCTGAAAGCTTGTGTTCGGGTGAACGGAGCGTATTCTACGTTTTTTGAGCAGGGGAGAGGGACGAGGCAGGGGTGTCCCTTGTCGCCTCTTCTATTCACTTTATATGTGGAGCCATGTACAGCAAGGGTGAGAGAATGGGCAGATCTGAAGGGCATAGCAGTAGGAAAGGCAGAATATAGAATATCATTGTTTGCAGATGATATCATTTTGAGCGTGACTAGGCCAAGCTTCTCTATACCAATATTAATGTGGGAATTAAACGAATATGGAAGGCTGTCGGGGTTCACTATAAACTGGACAAAATCTGAAATATTGAATTTGTCATTAAAAAAGGAAGCACAGGAAATATTATAAAGAAATACCCATTTAGGTGGGCTTGGGAAAATATTCGGTTCCTAGGAATTCAAATAAGTAATAGGTTGGAACTGCTATATGACCTAAATTATCCAAAGTTATTTGGGCAAGTTTAAAGCTTGTTGAATGGGTGGGGGCAGGGATACCTTTCCTAGTTTGGATGCATTGCAGTTATAAAGATGAATCTCTTGCCCAGATTCCTGTTCTTGTTTCAAACGCTGCCGATACTGGTGCCATATAGGAAGCTAAAACAGCTGCAAAGAAATGTCAATAGATTTATATGGTTAAATAGGAGCCCCTGAGTAGCTATGGCAATTATGCAGAGAACCAAGGGGGAGGGGGGGTAGGGGGGCCCAATTTTAGAAAATATTATATGGCAGCACAATTGAAAACGATTTACGAGTGCACAGAGAAAAACAGAAACATTGGGTCCAAATGGAAGAAGACTCAGTAAGGGGAGTGGGATTGGAAAAAATAGTATGGAGGGGAAATAAAATATCCGAAAACAAACCTATTAACCCCATAATTGCACATACCCTGAATGTTTGGAAACAAAATAGAAAATTATTAATACAAGACAAAAGATATACATAGGGAATGACATTGGAGGCATATTTCGAGAGGGGACAAGGGCCAGGGGCGAGTACACTGCAAAGATGGGCAAAATTGGGACTTACCAAAATTTGTCCAAAATTTATAAAATTTATAAAGGATTAATGGAGGGAGGAGAGAGTAAACCAGAATATATGAAGAAATGGGAGGAAGACTTAGGAATGCAATGGAATGATGAGGTGTGGGATAAGATAATACAGACGGTGGCAAGCATATCTATAGCTACTCAAATAAAAGAAAATGCTTATAAAGTATTATATCGGTGGTACTGGACACCACTACGTAAAAGGCGAGCTGCATTGGGACAAACTGATCAATGCTGGAGGGGATGCCAAGAGATAGGTGATATGTTACATATGTGGTGGAAGTGTGGAAGGATTCAAGAATACTGAGAGGAGGTTTTGGATATAATTTATAAAATGAATGGACATAGATTGCAAAGGAAACCTGAAATCTGCTTATTGCACAAATTCGAGAAGGATATCTCGGAGAGGGAAAGGGGGGTATTGCACCATTGTATAATGGCAGCAAGAAGTGAAATAGCAAAATATTGGTCAGGGCCGGCCATACCACAAAGTGCAGGTTTTGTTAAAAGAGTGGCAGACTTGTGCTTGATGCAAAGATTGACGGGGTTGTGACAGGGGAAAGGAGAGAAGAGTGCGGAATAATGGAAGAGTGTGTGGAACTGGCTGGAAACTTGGAAGGATGGGGAGAGGGGGCTGAAGGGACAAAGGAGGGAGTCATTACAGTAAAGAGTGCCAATGGCATGAAACATAGTTAATGAGCAAATGGTGAAAGATTGTAAATATCTGTGATGTATAAGACAGTTAGGATGAGACATAGGAGAATGTATAAATGAAGGGGGAAATAGAGATGGGAGGGAGGGGAGAGGGGTGGGGAGGGGAGGGGGAAGACAGAAGTTTAGGCAATTTTGAATGTTGGATAGCGAGCCGGGGATAAAATAAGTTAGCTGGTAAAAATGTTATGGAAAATGTATAATGTTGTGTAAGAAGATGTTTGTTTTTATCTACTGAAACCTTTAATAAAAAGGTAAAATGGAAAAAAAATGCTACTGTTGTGATAGATACTGGCTATGGCCTTATATCACTGTGGATAGCTGCCTGAACACATGGTGATTTTTTTCTGAAAAGGAAAAAAGGTAACTATTGTAGTTGATTTGGAAGGGCAGACTATATAGACCATATGGGGTTTTTTTGCCGTCATGTTCCTGTTTCTTTTGGCTTCCCAGCTCCAACATTAGCATTCATTCCGCAGGAGCAGGTGCAGGTGCAGTCGAGGCCGAGTTCAGCTGGACTATTCCAGTTTCGACAGGAATGTTTGCCAATGTATCCTGGGCCCCCGCTGAATTACATGATTGACTGAGTTTAAAAAAACAACCATTCAGTGATGCCAGAAATGCCAGAAGAGAGCAGCACTATGGTAAGAGACCACCATGGCAGAATGAGCAGTAAAGCTGAGGGAGTTTGGCATGAACAGCCTCCATTTTTGTTGTCTCAGTCTGTCCTCTATTTGGATGAGGGAGAAGTCAATTGAATTTCCCTTGTGGGTCAAACTGACAGATGGAAAAAATAAAAAGGAACAATCCCTCCATGAGGTGAGCTATAGGAAGAAAGGTGTAGCCTCAGTTTATAGGGAGATTGGTTTCCTGAAGGAGCTCTCCCCCTTTATATGAAGCCCAAGAGGCCTGTGCTGGTCCTAGCTGGGTTCTTACTGCCTCTGTTCTCATTTAAAGAAAAAAGGATCGCATACTATTTGGCACATTTCTGTTTGCTGGCATTATAGCTGGAGTTTTTAGCGTCAGCTTTCGTTGGGCGCCAAGGCTCTGTAGGAGTCTTTGTGACATTTGACATTTTATTAGCATCTTTGCTGAAGTTGGGAGCAACAGCCCTTGTGGGGTGATTGTGGCTTCTTCAGGATAGCAGCAGCAAAGGTGTTTGGATTGCGTGAAGGTATAGTGCATGCTAGTGTATGGGAACTATCCGGGTTAGGTAGGCATGTAGCCTTTTAGGGAGCTCTTCATAGTTGGTACTTATGTCTTCCGGTATAGATAGACAGTTTCTGTATGTTGTGTTGAACACATAGGCAAAGGGGGTAGTTGGCAAGGTTCTGGCCAGTGACAGTTCTGCTGATTTTATCAACAGTTAAATTGCCTTCATGTAATAGGATGAATTGCAGGTGAAATTTCAAGTGACAAGCTTTCTAGTCTGAGCTGGTGCCCTCTGGGCAGGGTCACGGTTTTGAGGCAACTAAACGGATTTGTCACAGGTATGCTGTAGAGTGGGCAAAGAAACTCTGGAGAGTATAGTGGTGGCTCAGGGGTTACCCTAATCTTAAGGGGCCTTTCCAGGTTGTCTCTGCAGTCCATTCCAGACAAGTGGGTTATGCTCACCAACCAGCAGGTGGAGACTGAGAACAACTCTCTCAGATCCGTATAAATAGCCTGTGCCACTGAACTGAGCCAGTATTTCCCAGTCTCCAGTTGGTGGTGAGCATAGCCTGTGTGTCTGGACTGCAGAGCTTTGCTAGACCAACTTTGGCCCGGGGTGCAGAACCCAGAAGCCCCTCTGCCTTGCTCCCTCCTTTCACCCTCCCCAACCTTTGGGAGGGGGCCAGAGGTAAGAGCTACTGTGCCTGCCTGCCTGTGTTTTTTTTCTTTCTACCTTTCTCCCCTTGCTGCCAATTCAGCTTAAAATTTGTTGAAAAAAACAAAACAAAACTAAGAGCAGTGAAACAGGGAGAGGCAGAGCACAGCATCTAGACGGGGATCCTAAATGGTTCCCATGTCTGGGGGGACAGCACCCGGTTAAGTCCCGTTGGGCCCCAGTAAGTAGATTGTCTTCCTTTTTTGCTGTACTTCTGGGGGATATTTTCAGCGTCACGACCATATGGAATGGGCCCGATGCATGCTATGCAGCAGCTGCAGGGCACAGCTGTCCGAGATTGGGCTGTGCCATGGCTGCCAGCAGCGTCCCCAACTCTGTCTTTACAGTTTCACCACCTGACCCTCTGGGAGGAACACCCTGCCCTGAAGAGTGTCGAATCGGGCAACCAGGAATTCCAGGGACTGCGATGGGCACAGCTGGCTCTTGGCCAAATTGACCACCCAGCCGAGATCCTGCAGACCGCACACCACTGTCGCTGTTGAGCGCTGACTGTCCTCGAGGGACTTCCCCGGATCAGCCAGTCATCCAGCTATGGGTGGACAAAGATCCTCTGCTTGCAGAGATGGGCCGCCACGGCTATGTCATTCAGACTGTATCCCAACTAGGCCTTTGCAGTGGGTTGGCTTGGCAGCAACAGATTAGGTACCATTTTTGGAGCCCGGTAGCTGGTTAGAGTGCAGCTCGGTGGGTGCTGAGTTCTCTGTTTGGTGAGTGGCAAATACTGGCTCAGTTCAGTTGGCACAGGATATTTATACTGATCTGAGAGAGTTGTTCTCATTCTTCACCTTCCAGTTTGCGAGCTTAACCCACTTGTCTGGACTGTTCTGGAGGAATTACAGGAAAGAAAATTAGTAGTTAAGTCCTAATTTCATCTTATTCTTGTACGAGTCGCCTTGGCAGGTGTGGCCTGATCAGGGTGCATGGCATTCTCTATACCTGTCTCTTTTGTTGCCTAGCCTCAATGCCTAGCCAGAGCGTGAGTTTATCATTTGCTAGCCTCAGGCTCTGCATTGTAGGGCCTGCATTATCTGCAATGATGACCCAATGGCAGGCTTCTCAGCAGCTGGTTACAACCAGAAAAAAAAAATTGCTCCTGTAAAATCTATGCTCTAGATTTCTTACTGAGTTCTAGGTGATTGCCTTCTGTTTGATAGTCTGTGGATTCAAAACATGGAGCAGTAAAGTTTTTGTTGTCCCAACAAGAGACCTTTCCCATTAATTCCGAGAGGGACAAAGGATAAACCGCTACGGGAGCATATTTTACAGCTTTAGGGATGGGGGTGCATATTAAACAATCAGAAACATTAGTTAAGTGTAAAATATCCAGAACAGATGATTGCCATAAATTGGAGGCAGATGCTGTAGCTTTAGGATGACGGGAAAGGGCAGAAGGACTTTGGTTATTTAAAAACATAGCTAACTGACCATCAAGGACAGTTGGTTTCCAGTTATTGGGAAGAGGGAGGGACCTAAGGGAACGATTCAGGGAGGAGGTGGTAGTGGTGGGGGTTGACTTAGGGGCAGGGACACAAATGAAAAACAAAAGCCATGCTAGGAGAATCGCAAATAACATGAAACAATATATAAAGGCATACTTAAGAGCAGGAGAGGCAGACATGTTATAGAAGATTAATCAAAGTCCAAAGCACAGTTCAAGGGACCCAAAGATGGGCAATATGAGTCCAGGTTTGACCAGAGTCCAACACAACAGCAAAAAGAGTGGACGCAGAAACAATATGGGGTCCCGAATATGTTGGATCTTGCCAGGAACTCCGATGAGGATTTCTGCGATAAACTTTGGTCCCAACCGGAATCAGACTTTCCTTGGGAAGAGACGGATGTTGATCACGGATTGCACAGCGTCGGGAGATTTCTGCTAAGGCTAAACGCAGACCTGCAATGTAAGGAGATATAGAGTCTTGTAAGGAAACAGATGTTTCAGACAGATTGTATAGCAACAATCGCCTGCCAGTACATATTTCATGTGGTGTTAGAGCAACATTCTTCAGTGGGCGATTCCTGAGCTGAAACAAAGCTAGAGGCAGGGCCTGTAACCAGGAAAAACCTTTGTCTGATTGAATCAAACGCAGGGCAGTCTTGAGCAGGCCATTGGTCCGTTCGACGAGACCATTGGAGGTGGGGCGATAGACTGAGACATACTTCCAGTGCAGGTTCACTGCTGTAGAGAAAAGATGCATTAATTGATTCCGGAAATGAGAACCATTATCAGAATAAACAGTTTTGGGAATGCCAAAACGGGGAAACAAATGTTGTGAAAAGCATTTGAAAACTTCAGCTGCAGTTTCCTGTTTACAGGGAAAAGCCTCCACCCATTTGGAGAATGAACAGACACAGACAAGAAGGAATCTGTATCCATCTACACGGACCTGCATATCTGTGAAATCTACATACCAGGAAATGAATGGACCCTGAACAACGGGGAGATGACCTTGTAGCATTTGTTTGCCCTTCACAGGAGAATTCTCTAAACATTGGGGACACTGCTGGCACAATTCCTGCACTCTGGCCCTAAGACGGGGGTACCAGAAGAGCCCAGAAATTTGTGCACAAATGCTGGAGGCAGGGGCATGGGCTACAGAGTGTAACAAGAGACACAATTGTTGTAAAGACCAGAGTGAAATGCAAGCCTTTCCGGATGGGTGAACCCACAACTGTTTGTGCTCTGAACATTCTAACAATTTCCAATTCTGCACTTCATCTTGCAGAAGATTCTGCTGATAATCCCGGAGTGAAGGTAAGGGATAATTCTTTGCTCGTGTAGTAACTAAAATGGGGACAGCATCTGTAACTTGTCTAGCTGCTTCATCAGCCAGAGCATTTCCGAAATGTAAGAAACCATAATGTCTGGAGTGGCCTGGGACCCAGTTACAAGAGGTTAGAATACCTTTCTGCTGGCGCTGCAGTTACAGGTCATACAAGTATAGAATCAATGATTTGTGTACAAGCTGACTACTAGATAAAGTAACAAATCCCCGCTGTAACCAAATCTGGAGGTACTCCCCACACAATTTTTTAACATACTGTGAGTCAGTGTAGAAAATCAGGGGCGTTTCCGGACGTTCCTCTAGGACAGCTAATATAGCACACAATTCAGCTGCCTGTGCTGAATATCCCTGATCCGAGTCCAGAGCATACTGTAAGCGATGCTCAGACACTCCATCAGGGGTCACCAGCACAGCAGCAAATCCCACAGCACCTTTCTGTTCTGATCCATCAGTAAACCAAATTTCACTATCTGGTGGCATGTCAGAGGGTGATACCATAATGGATAAAATTTCCTCATAGGGGGAGTCATATACTGGGGTATGAACATCTACCGCTGTCTGTAGCCAACTTAGTGGGCACGTGGAGGCAGTGAGAGGCGGAAAATCACTCCACTGTTCAAGATAGATGCACGGGCTTGCTGTAATTTAGTCGGGGACAAATGTAACGTGTCTTTGTTTAGAATAGCCTTCAGTTCAATGGACTGAGAATCAGGGTAGTGGGGGTGAAAATAGACAAAACTTTCTCTATCGCTGCTGCGACCGCAATGACTACTTTTTCAAGATCAGGCAGGGGGAGTTCTGTACACCCAAAAGTACCAGACAAGAACGCTAAGGTAGAAACCCTGTCCTGAAATAGTATGGCCGCCCAAGCCTCAGAGCCTGTCACTACCATCAATTGAAAGGGTTTGTGATGATTCGGCAAATGTAAGGCTGGAAGACACTTTAAATCTTCCAAAATGGACTGGAGCACGCTTACAGCACAAGGGTCTAAAGTAATTTTGTCTGAATTTTTTACACCACCCTTCAAATAAGGGCGGAAACAAAGAGTCCGAGAACTAAAAGCTGGGATCCAGTTTCTACAGAAATTCAGGGTGCCCAAAACGGAACGAAGTTCTCTCACTGTACTGGGGACAAGTAACTGTAAGCCATGTTGTACTGTCTTATCTCCCACCTGAATAGATCCTTGGCTTAACTGGAACCCCAAAAAGGTAACTATTGTCTGCACGAGTTGTGCTTTCTCTGCATTTAGTTTGTACCCTTTCTCATGCAGTTCCTGTATTAACTTCTGTGTGTACTTCTGCATTTGTGCATAGTCTGACCCAGACAGTAAAATGTCATCTACATATTGTAGCAAACACATTTCTCCAGGGAGATGTGAATTGAAATCCTGTAAATCTTGTGAGAGAATCTGGGAAAATATACTAGGACTAGCGACATACCCCTGAAGTAGTCGTGTCCATTGGTAATGTACTTGATCAAAAAGAAAAGCCAGTAAGGGTCTAGAATCAACATCAATTTCTACACTAAAAAAGGCATTTTTCAAATCTAATACTGTAAAATATTTGTACAGTTGTACTGTATTCAATGTGGTGGCTGTGTTTGCAACTGCAGGAAATTGGGTTTCCACTACTTGGTTAAGTGCACGGAGGTCATGCACAATGCGCCACTTGCCATTAGGTTTACTAACTGGAAAAGGAGGGGTATTATATGCCGAAGTACTGTGTTCTATGATACCATGTAGTTTGAGTTGATTAATTTCCTCTCGTGCACCCTCTATAGCTGCCTGCTGCAAGGGGTATTGGGGCAATTTCGGACCCTCTTTCCCTTGTTTTACTCGTATGTGAACTGGTGTACCTCGTACCCGCCCATAAGGGCTAAGGAGGTAAGTGCCAGTTTCACTTATCCCTGCGGATTGAAATGCTCCTGCCACTAAGGTGACTTGGGCTTTTACAATTAAATCTCGTCCCATCAAATTTATAGGACAGTGAGAGGCATACAAGAAACTATGGAAGATGGCAAATTGTGGCCCTTCCACCCAAATTGGATTAGTCACGGGGGGTTTGACTGGCTTACCATCGAACCCAGTGGTCATTACACTGTCTCTGCCAATGGTTCCACCTATGGGCATGGTGTTCAGAACAGAAAGTGTGGCTCCAGTATCAATTAGGAATTTCATTACTTGGTCATTCAAAGTTAATTTAATATAAGGCTCCTCTGTTCCTAGCACCACCTGCATATTATATATACCTAGTCATTGTCTATCTTCCCTATTGCCATAGCCCGTCCTATTTGGGGGCTGCCAGATAGGGTATTGGCGGGGTCTTGCAGGTGGTGGGGGACCTTGGTCATATCGTCGCCGCCCTCCCGGTAGTGGGGCATGGCAGACCCGTTGCAGGTGACCCCTCTTACCACACCGCCAACAAGTGAAATCTCTCTCCCTGTCCTGCTCTTGTCTGGGGAAGGATCATGCTTCCTGACCCGTGAGCTGACCATGCTTTTGAACATTCAAAACTCGCATGAATTGTCTATACATGTCTTCAGAATCACTATCTACACTACTGTCACTCTCACAATCGTCATTGATTTCATCAAGTTGTTTCTGCTGCTCTTTTACTTGTTGGCGTAAAGCCTTTATAAATTTTGTATCAGCCGCAGATCTGCTGACCTTTTCTCCCTTTTTCTTCTCCTGACCAATCTCTTTCAATTGTAAATTGAATAAACGAGCTTGGGCAGCCTTTCTGTCCCTCTCTGGTTTATTCAATTCTTCCTCAGCTTGTCTGACAAAATGAAAAATATGTGCCTGTTGTTTCTGCCATGGTTCTGATTCTAACGCTACTATGTTTTTTAGCTTTAGCTGGATAGGCAAAGGTAAGGTATTGCAGAGAGTCTGAAAAAACATGACAGCCATGTTAGGGTCATTGTGGGGTACGCCCATCTGGGCCTCCCACAAATCTTGGAATTTAGCCAAATAAGCGCTAATATCTTCCCCAACCTTAAACTGCATTGAGGTGAGGGGTCCCATACTTCGTTGGGTGGGATAAATGTCCCTCAAGGAGTCCCATACCATATTACGATAAAGATTAAAAAGTGCTCCATCATAGTGGGGCTCATGTACCATAACCCCTCTGATATGGGCATTCTGAAAAACTTGATTAGCCGCATTATTACCCAAAATTCGGGCTAGTAGGGCTTTTACATCTCCAATTGCTAAAGTATAACCTGCTGTTAATCGTTCAAATTTTTGTATCCACGCTCCCGCTCCCTGATTCAGGGGAGGGAGTTGCTCGGCCAGATTAGTCATATCGGTAAAACTCCAAGGAATATATATTTCTTGCCTGTGGGGAGTATGCCGCACGGGAAATATCAAATGATTAGGTGTTTTGGGGTTATTGGGATCTTGTCCCTCATACTTTTCCCATACCCTCAAACCTGCTTCCATATACTTATAGTCCCATTGTGGATCTCCCTCCCCTCCACGAATACATCTACAAGCTAGGTTTAAATCTGTAGTATTCGGACTTCCGGTGACGTCATCCACCTGAATGGCGGCGTAGCATGAGAGCTCCGCCACCAACAAGCAATAATATGCTGTATTAGCCCCAACGGGCATCGAAGGGCAGCCCGGAGAGCGGCCACGAGAGAGGAGAACACCACCGACCCCAGCGGAGGCTAAAAATAAGAGAGGAGGAGTAGCGGTGAGCCGCGAGAAGATCGTGAGCGGCAGTCCAGGCAAGCGCGGGCTCCATAGCCGGCGGAGGTGCGGGGCAGGCAGCACGAGTGCAGAGCGTGCAGAGCAAAGCCAGCTCAGTGAGGAGCGAGCGCCGGGAGCCTGCACGTGGCAATATCCTCCGCAGCTAACATTGAAAATAAAAACCGCGAAGCGGAGTGCGGTGGAGGCACGCTGCATGTGGAGCACAGGAGGAGAGGAGGCAGAGCAGGCCTAGCACGTGGCTCAGAGACCGGCGGCAGAACTGAAAGTACACAGCATCTGGAATAAAGAGAGAGATCAGTGACAGAGCAGAAACCAGCAGTAAGTCCCCATAACACTAAGACTTAAGAGCTGGGACTGAGGAAGGAGATAGAGCGCTACTGTGTGTGAGACTGGCCCATTGTAACGGCTGCAGAGAGGAGAGCGAGCGGTGAGCCTGAAGCGTGGGTCGCAGTGACAGCGGAGGGTGGGGGCCACCAGCCCAAATACATGGAGAAATCCAGTAAAAAAGAGACTTTGATGAAAAAAAAAAAATGGCGGAGTTCCAGTTCCGTTCCCCATATGCAACCTCCAAAGGAGGGGGGAAGGAGGGGGAGAAAACAGGAAAACCAGCGGTAGAGGGCCCGCAGAGTCCGGGGGGGAGTGACGGTGGAGAAGAAGGCCTGACAGCCGCGGAGCAGATCAAACAATGGCTCCTTGAGCTGAAGGAGGAGTTGAAGGTGGAGATGTGTGGGGTGAAGAACGAGATCAAGGAAGTGGTGCAGACTATGCGCCAAGACCTGGTTGAGCTGGGAGAGCGAGTGGAGGAGGCGGAGACCAAGTTGGAGAATCATGAGGAGACCCTGTCACAGATCCAGAGCGGTTGGGAAGAGCTACAGCTGGCGCAGGAGAGTCTTAAAGCCAAAACTGAGGACCTGGAGGACCGCTCACGTAGATGCAATCTTCGAGTGTGGGGAGTACCAGAAGAGCCTCAATATAAAAACTGTGAGGCAGTGGTCCAGCGGATCTTCAGGGATCTCCTAGTAACAGCTGGACAAGAGGGGGTCACCGAAGATACTCGACCGGGCATAGAAAGGGCGCACAGAGGACTGGGGCCCATTCGCGAGAATAGGCCTAGAGACATAGTAGTCTGCCTTCGATCCTTTAAGAGCAAGGAGCTCCTGCTGGGAGCAAGCCGCAAATTGAAAAGCTTCCACTGGGAGGGACATAAGGTGGAGTTTGTATCAAGACCTGTCCCAAGGGACGCTGCAACGCAGGAGAGAGATCAGAGACGTCACAGAGTATCTTAGAAAAGCTGAATTGAGATACAAGTGGCTCTTTCCATTTGGATTACTTATCACGGTGAAAGGGCGCTCAAAGACGGTGCGATCTAGTGTGGAGGCCTGGAAGGTGCTGCGGGAGCTGGGAGCAGAGCGATTACCGGAGACGAGCGACGGCCCCACTACACCACCGAGAAAAGGATCTCGGACCGGAGGAGTGGAGACCATGCAATGGCGGAGGGCGAGTGGACGGAGATTGGCCAGAACATCCAAGGACTCCAACGAGAGTCGGCATTCCGAACCAGAGACTGGCTGAGCTGATGCACCCTCCTAATGGACTGATATTCATGAATGAGATGTGACAGTGGGTGGGGGGAAAGAGCTGGGTTAGGTTGTAGGATAAGAGGGGAGAGAGAGGGTGGAGGGGACCAGGTTGTGGGGAAGGAGGAATAAGGGGGGCGAAGGGAGGTGGGGATAGGGGGTGAAGGGGGGGGTGTGGAAGGCTGGGGCAAGGTGGGAGCGGGGAGGTTGAGGGGCCGCTGGGGTAGGTAGGTGGAGAGGGGGAGGAGGTCACCATACTGGAAGTTACATCTCCGCAGTGGAGAGTGAGGAAGGGGGGAGGGGGGAGAGAAAGGGCAGGGGGAGGAGGGGGAGATAGAGGGGGGGGAGGGGGGAGGGGGGGTCAGAGGGGGGAGGGGGGGGTCAGGGGGGGATCGGATGGGTTTAGGGGTGCGAGGAGGGGGAATGCAGGAAGGAACGGCATTCAAAATCTTAACAATGAATGTGTGAGGATTAAATTCACCAATGAAAAGACAGAAATTGTATAAGGAACTGGCAAGGCATAAAGCAGATATAGTAATGTTGCAGGAGACACATCTACAGAGAAAGCATGAAGCACTGGTACAACCCCGGGGATATAAACATTGTGTGTTCGCCTCCAATCATAAAGAGAAAAAGAAAGGAGGCGTGGGGATCTTCATCAACGGGGAGGCCCCCGCCGAGGTCCAGGTGATAACCAGGGATAAAGGGGGGCGATACCTCCTGCTGAGGGTTAAGCTGGGGGAAGAGTGGTTTTGTGTGGTGAATGTGTATGCCCCGACGAGTACTCAAACGGAATTCTGGAAAGAACTGAGTGAGCAGGTGGCGGCAATGGGGGAGGGGGTGTTGATCTGTGGAGGGGATTTTAACATGGCCTGGGAGGTTGGGAGAGACACGACAGGACCGGAGGGTAGGGAGGGGAACAGATAGGAGGAGATACCATAGATTCGTGCAGGAGAATGATCTGATAGACGCGTGGCGGGTATTAAATCCCGGAAGGAGGCAGTTCTCCTTCTACTCTGCCGTACACGGCACGTACTCCCGCTTAGACGCCATATGGGTGGGGAAAGAGCTAGGGGGGAGGCTGCTGGGGAGCGAGATAGAGCCCATCACATGGTCCGATCATGCTCCGGTGGTGGTGCGAGTGCGCGTGGCGGGGGAAGATAAAGGCCGACAATTTTGGAAATTGAATGAAGGACTATTGGAGGATGCGAGGGTGACGAGCGAGCTTGAAAACTTAATACCGATGTATTTTGAACAAAATGAAGGGGGGGAGGTGAAGGATGGAGTAGTCTGGGATGCCTTTAAGGCTGTCGTGAGGGGAGTACTCATTAAGTGGGGGGCACGTATAAAGCGGGAACGGGCGGAGAGGGAGGAGCAGCTACGCGGGGAACTGCGGGAGCTGGAGGAAAGGGATGGGCTGGATGGTAGTGGACAACTGCGGGGAGCGGTCCTGGAATTGCGGGCTCAAGTGAACGCACTTGAGGCGGAGAAGATACAATTCCGACTGCAGCTGATGAAACAGCGGTTCTTTGAAGGGGGGAACAAAGCCGGGAAATACCTCGCGAGACAATTGAAAAAACGGAGGGAGTGGAATAGGATCTTGCAAATTAAGAGTAAGGGGGTGGAGGTGCGAGAGGTCCAGCGCATTCGGGAGGAATTTGTGGCCTACTACAGCAAATTATACGCGGCACGAGAGGCGAGGTCGGAGGAGGACATTAGTGAGTATGTGCGGGAAGCAAGGCTCCCGGTTCTGACGAGCGAGGACCAGGAGGGGCTGGATAGGGAAATACAACCCGAAGAGGTCTCTCAGGCCATTAAGGCGATGAAGAACGGCAAAGCCCCAGGGCTCGATGGTCTAACGGCACGGTTTTATAAAAGATTTGAGAGTCTTTTGCTGAAACCGCTGACTAGGGTATGCAATGGGCCGCGAAGGGGGGAGGCGCTACCAGAGACGATGGGGTGGGCGGGCATCACTCTGATCCACAAGGAAGGGAAAGACCCTCAAGATTGTGCGTCTTACCGTCCAATCTCGCTGTTAAACATTGACACGAAAGTCCTGGTGAAAGCGTTAACGACCAGGCTTAATAGACTGATAGGAAAATTGGTGCATGAAGATCAAGCGGGGTTTGTGCCGGGTCGGCAAGTGGCGGACCACATTCGGAAAGTATTAAATGTAATGTGGTCAGCGCAAAAGCGGGGGGCGGAAGCCTTGCTAGTCTCATTGGATGCTGAGAAAGCCTTTGATCAGGTGTCCTGGAAATTCCTGAACTCGGTACTGGAATCCCAGGGGTTCGGGCCAGGTTTCGTGCAGTGGATAAAGGCTCTCTATGCTAAGCCGAGGGCATGTGTTCGGGTAAATGGGGGATACTCGGATTTCTTTCCCGCTTGGAAGGGGGACTAGGCAGGGCTGCCCCCTATCCCCTTTACTATTTGCGCTCTCCCTCGAACCCTTAGCGGCACGGTTGAGGCGCAATGCAGACATTGCGGGAGTTCGGGTAGGACGACAGGAATGTAAAGCGTCCCTCTTCGCGGATGATATACTGTTGACGCTTACGAAACCTAGAGACTCCTTGAGGGCAGTGATGAGGGAGATTCAGGAATATGGCGATAGGGCGGGCTTTCGGATCAACTGGGGGAAATCCGAGATTTTGAGGATAGTGGAGGAGCAGGAGGAGCAACGGGACTGGGAAGAGAGTTTTCCCTTTAAATGGGCAAAAACATCGATCCGATACCTAGGGGTCCAAATAGGGAGGAATTTGGAGGACTTGTATGCTTTAAACTACGCGAAATTGGTGGGACAGGTGGAAGGGCGCCTGCAGGGCTGGAGCAGGGGGTATTATTCATGGTTCGGGCGAATGGCAACGGTGAAAATGATGCTTCTCCCCCAGTTTCTATTTCTTTTTCAAGCCTTGCCAGCTCCGATACCCCGGAAAGTGCTGAGGAAGATACAGCAGCAGGTAGAGCGATTCATATGGGGGGGTGAGGAGACCAAGGGTTGCGGCGAGAACGATGCAAGTGTCGGTGGGGGAGGGGGGGATGGGGTGCCAAACTTCCGCCTTTACTATGCGGCAGCGCAGTTGCGTGCAGTCTACGCGTGGCTGCGGGAGCCCCAGAAGCAGTGGGTACAGATGGAGCTGGATGAATACAGGCCGGGAGAACTGGAACGGATAGTCTGGGAGGGGAAAGGAGAGAAGGGGAGGAATCCCATCGTGGGGCATACATTACAGGTGTGGCAACAATATAGGAAGCGGCTAGTAGGGGATAAACGCTGGTCGGCTACAATGTCACTTCAAGCATGCTGTGCGGAAAGTACGGGGCCAGAGGCCACGGTGCTGCGAAAATGGGCGGAGATGGGTTTGACTCAGGTGTCCCAGATCGTGGTAGGAACACAATGTCACGGTTTTGAAGGCTTGCGGGACCTCTATCGATTGGGGGAGGCGGATAGGTTTGCGTACGCGCAGCTCTGCTCAGTAGTGCACAAGAAGGGCCGGGAGCAAGGGGGTCGGGGGGGAGGAGAGTGGTTTGAAGGAGCCTGTCTGGGCTCCATGGGGCGGCAGGGGATGCTATCTAGGATCTACAGAGGTTTGACAGCGCGGGGGGAAGGTAAGTTGAAGTATATGGAAGCGTGGGAAAGAGATTTAGGGGTCTCGTGGGGGGTGGAAGAGTGGGAAACAGTTGTAACGGGCATAGCTAACTTCTCCATTGCCACATCATTGCGGGAGAATGGGTTCAAGGTGCTGAGTCGATGGTATCTCACGCCAGAGCGATTGTGCAAAGCGGGAGTGGTGCAAACGGATGAATGCTGGCGGAAGTGTGGGGAAAGAGGATCATGGATGCACATGTGGTGGACATGCCCAGCGGTGGGAGAGTATTGGAAGAAAATAGGGGAGCACATAAAACAAAATTGTAGGTGCGCAAATAACGCTTGGCCCTGAGATGTGTCTCCTGCATAGACCTGACGGGAGATGGGAGGAGGATTGGAGAATTATTTGGTACTGTGTAACAGCGGCTCGGTGCGAAATTGCCTGGTATTGGAACAGGCCGATTTTACCCTCCATAGTGAGCTTTGCCTGTAGAGTGTCGAATCTTTACGCTATGTATAAACTGACAGGGGAGAGGGGGGGAAGAAGGGAACAAATGGAGAAGAGGTGGGCGGGGGTGTGGAAGTGGTTGCGCGCAGAGGGATGGCAGTAAGGGGGAGGGTTTATCTTGGGGGGGACTGCTTGGTTCAAGTTAAGTATTGACAATGCTGGGGGGTTCTCTGGGGTATGCCCTGAAGCCTCCACATTCTGATGTTCAATGTTACACTGTTGTAATATAAGGGCAGGGGGGGTGGAGAGGGGGGATTGGGCCGGGGGGGGGGGGGTTTAGGTGGGTTGAATAACTGGTAGTAAGTGTACAATGATGGGTTTCTCAAATGTTGATTGGGGAAATCTGGATGTCCTGAAGTTGTTGTCCCGATGGAAATGTAACTGTTACAGATGCTAATAAAAAAAGGTAAAAAAAAAAAAAAAATCTGTAGTATTCAGTGACCCTTGTTCTGGCCAAATTCTCATTTGCGTGGCACAGGCTGTAGTCCACCCATGTAAGTTTGAACTCCAATGATATACATAGAAACCTTCACCTCCTTCTTCATTAAAAACAAAATCTACAGGGGTTTTCTTAGATTGAACTGGTTCTTTAGAACTCTGTATGGGCAGTAAGTGATAATCATGGGCTCTGGTCGTCCGGTTCCTAACATTCTGTCTACTTTCACATGGTTGTTTAGAAAAATAATCACGCTCCCATTGACCTACTGGTAAATCAATAGTACCAGGGAATTTGTCCGCTGATATCACGGGAAACTTATCGCAATTAATGGAGTCAAGGACAGAGGGAGTGGACTGTACTTGGGTTTTATCACCCCCTGTGGCTCCCAGCAACGACTGGTCACACACCGGGGGCTCAGGGATTGGATCAGGGGTCAAATGTAATTTACCTGCTACCTGGACCCATCCCGTATGCTGTTCCCGGCGGGGAGATGCAGACCGGGATCTTCTACATGGTTGGGAGTTATTATTTCGCATTATGCCTTCCAATTCCCGATAGGGATATATTGGATTACATGGGGGAGTCTCAATAAGAGAAGGTGTTTTTATCTCATCCCAGTATCTAACTCTTTCCTTGTGTGTTTCTGCTGGTTTTTTATTTTTAATTTTATCTTTAGGTCTGTCCTCTAATTCTGTCTCCTTGGTGTCTAGATCTATGGAAGGGTCTGCATAACCTATCGCTGCCATTGTACGACTCTCTGTCGTCCAATAGGGGGGTGGATCATCACTACTGAGGGTTTTTGGATCTACCTGTTTCATCCACATGGAAATGTACCTTAAGTGTTTCAGCTGACTAGCCCCAGTCTTATGAAATAAAACATAATCCCTAATTTTTACTAAACAATGACCATCAAAGGACCCCTCCGGTGGCCAGCCGAGAGGAGTTCCAGGAGCAGTGCTCCATTTTGCCCATTTAAGGCAAACTTTCAATATTTCCTTTCCTATTAAGGGATTATCTCTCATCATCCGTTCGACCAGAGTCACTGGGGAAACTTGATTTACCATTATGTCCTGATTGCCATCTTTCTTTCTCCTAAACAGAGACATGATTCCTACGTGCAACCTTTTATTTAAGGATCTCAATATCCACCCTCTTTATTTACAGAGGAAGGAAGTGCACGAAATGTCCAGGACACCTTTCAAACAAGAATTCGCTTCGTTCAAACCCAGCCAATCTCCTCGCGGAGGTATGGAACCGTGAGCAAGAACACACACATGCTTCGTGTCAGACGACACGTACTGTCTCAATCACTTATCTTTCAATCCCAGTTTATAACAGCAAATTATTCTTACACTTTATTCATATAACAAAAACAAAAATTAAACAACACTTACCAAGCTTGGTTAAAAATACTTATACTCACGACGCCGTCGTCACAGCCGCCGTCATCCTAGGGAATCCGTCACTCACTTCTTCTCCTCCGGTCTCTACTACGCATCGGGAACGTACCTCCCTCTTCTTTCTTGAGGGGAATCCAAATCTTTAAATTTGTATCTTGATCATAAAGATCCACCCGTACCCAATCCTGGGTGTTCGGCACCAATTGTGAGGCCCTGTTACTCACAAAAGACCGATTACTAATTATCACTAATTTCCTGTATAGTCCAGATCCAAAAGTCAGTACAGGTGCAATCAAAATCTCTGTTTATTAGATAACTGATGGACAAATGCAGGGGAGAGAGAGTTCTATTGAGCACTAGGCATCTCCAGAATATCTCCCTCCTCCGAGTATAATAGTCATGTTACATATATACATTTTTTGCTTCCATGTATTACTTCCGTATATGCATACAGTCTCCAAATCCATCCCTCTGTGAGGCCCCCTCTCCTCCCTCCTTCTGTTTCCTGTCATTGACCTTTCTGTCCCCTCTGTTCCTGTTTCAACATTCCTCCAGGCCTTTGTCTTGCTTATACTCACCAACTGTCAAAAAACGTCTACTGTCTTCAGGACTAACGGCTCAGCTTATACTTTTTTGCATGGTTTCCTGTGTACGTGCTCTCTGCACAAAGCCTCTGCATGTCTGTCTGGACCCTTCAGTTCGGACATATGCATTGCTAAGGCCTGTGATATCCTTATGCTGGCCTGGGTTTTTTCTTCCTTTGTCCACAAATATAGTAGTTTGGTTGACATATTTTTATTAGACAAAACAAAAAAAAAAACAAAAAAATCACCCAGCTCAAGGCAGAGAAATACCAAAACACAAAAATAACCCAAGCTTCAAACCTCCGTGTATAACATTAAAACCCAAAAGTGCAATTCTTTTTCATTTTCTTTTTGTCGGAAAAGCCGATCAGAGGATACAGGAACTGTCACCCGTCCCCCACCACGGTCATTCCATTTTAATCATTAAATGCTTGAAAACACTTCACAGCGTTACTTATCTTGCTTGACTTCAGCCAATAAGGAATTCAAAAGACACAACGTGCCACGTTTCGAGCCCTCCAACAATCACCGGCTCTGCATCAGGTGGAAAACCAGAATCCCGTAAAAATGGCTTTTTATTTTTATTAGAGCAGAATAAAGGCCATTGAGTGATTATGAACCAGGAACATATCCCTAAACCTTATAATCCCTACACTACCCACCGTCCCTTCTGTCCGTCAGATTACCTGATAAAAAATCCCCTCAGATTGATGTTGGCAGAGGATACTGAATCAGGTGAGTCCCTTACCTTTCTGGTCTTTCTGACTTCTTTAGTTCTTGTTGCCTGGTTGGGCTGCTCATCTTCTCAGGTTCCGATAGCCTGTAGCTTGGGAGTCCCATACGTGAGGACCTTTTCCTGCTGTTCACAGAAGACACCTGCTACAGGTAAGTAACTATGCTTTTTCACTCAGTGCCAGAGGATGCAATAAAAACTGTTAGTGTAGCTGGGTTTAAAAGAGGTTTGGACAAATTCCTGTAGGAAAAGTCCATAAACCTTTATTAAAGTGGATTGAGGAAATCCACTGCTTACCTTTGGGATAAGCAGCATGGAATCTCTCTACCTTTTGGAACATCATAGGTACTTGCGAGGGGCAGGTTGAGGGTGGAAGCCCTGTTCGACTGCCTATGGCTAAGAGTCCCCAGCAAAGGGTGCCACCTGGAAATGGGGATTAACTGGGATCTATCTGAGATTTGGACTGTGGCTTAGATTCAGATATCTGATTTGTATGAAGACGTATTCTCGCCTTCAGAGGATTGTGAGGAAGCCGATGTATCTGTTCTGGAAGGAGGAACTGGAGGCGTTGATTCCCAGGGTCTTATTCAACTTGAGCTTGGCAGATGCTCCAGGCATGGAGCAGGAACCAAAGTTGCATCCACTCCTGCAAGGAGTGCAGAAATCCACTACTGTCTTCCCATTCCCAGGGGTGTTTAAGGGCCTGTTCCAATCAGAGTAGGATTCCTCCAACTCCCCATGTAAGGGGCTATGGGTGTATAAGAAGTTGCATGATCTACCAGAGAAGGTGTGGTTGATAGTTCCAAGGTGGATGTGCAGATCATGGCAGTTACCAGTTGGATCACCATTCCCGTGGAAGGCAGATTGACCTTAAGGAATACTCTGGACTGATAGGTGGATTTGTGTTGAAGAATCAATTTGCTGTAGTGACTGCTATTCTTCAGTTGAAGAATGTGCATGCCTGATGTCTTGAGCCCTGCTCCAGTAGATTCAGTCTCTTGTGATGGATGATTGTATCCCTCTTTTGAAGTCTGCTACGGCCTTCCTTTCTGATGTCATGTACGGCCTGGTATGTCTAGTGGCCAGGGATTGTGCCCTTTGAATGGTACGACAGTGTTGGCTTGGCTCTGACATGGGACAGTGGACTCCTCTTCCAAAGCCTGGTTGCCCATCTGGCCTTAGAGGGATGCTTCTCTTGGGTCCGATTTGGAGAAACTGGTGAAGGACTTGGGTGAGATGATATCTTACCGTATTCCAGAGGATAAGTCCAAGGGACCTGTGAAGCGGATAGGAGCCCCTTTTCAATCAGCCTCCGCCCGCTCCTTGCAGGCATACTGGTCAGACTCCCGGAGGTCTCGGAACTTGTCGCTGCTGGTCTGTAAAGCCTTTCTTCCCCTCTGCTTATGGACTTCTAGCTCATTCTCAGTACTTTCATGGATCACTTGGTTCCCGGGATCCAGTCCCATGCAGAGAACACTCCCAGGCTGCGCAATAACAGTTTGGGGGCCCATTCTCTGGTTCCTCCGATTGAGGGCAGGCTTCACTTCTTCCTTTAGGAACAGATCCAGGTCACCAAGGATTGCTGGGTGCTAGTCCCCATTCAGTATGGCTATGTCCTGGAATGCAAGAGCCAATCCTGGCCGCTTTCATCTTCTCCCCTTGTGGGGCTGCAAAGAGCAAGGCCGCTGTGTAGATTTTCTTCGACAAGTTATCTCTCCTGAAGATAGTGGTGCCCATTCCCCCAGATGATCGGGGAAAGTGCAGGTATTCCATCTGTTTCATGGCGTTGACATGGAAGAAACATTCCAACCCATTCCGGACCTCAAGTGTGTCAATGAGCGCTTGTGCGTCTACGCTTCTGGATGGAAACTTTGTGATCCATGATTCAAGCAGTGTGCCGATGGGAGTTACTGTCATCTCTGGATTTGGCCGAGATGTATTTTCATATCCCAATCTGGGGGATCAGCAACGTATCTGTGTTTTGCCATTCTTGGCTCTCACCTACATTTAGCTGTCCTCCCATTCAGACTTTCCACTTCCCCATGCACATTGTCCAAGGACATGGTAAATATTTCTGTGGCACTATGGCACCAAGAGAGTTGTGTGCACCCATATCTGGCTACTGGCTCATCCTAGACCATTCTCTTTCAGAGGCATCTTGAGTAGCTTCCCGAGTTGTGTTCTTTTTGATAAACCTCAGCTGGGTGATCACTTGGGGTAAGAACAAGTTGTTGTGTTTCCAATCCTTGGAGTTCTTGGGAGTATGTTTCGATATTCTAGTGTGCAGTGTCTTCCTGCCAAAAAAAAAATTCAAAGGCTGTGTTGGATTGCCTAGCACTGTTCTGTACACAGCAGGCTCCCAGAGTCTGGGATTAACTTCAACTCTTTGGATTGATGGAGGCGACAATCAAGATGGTGTCATGGGTGTGTGCTCTTTTGTGGCTGCTCCAACTGACTCAGTGGTCCCCAAGTTCTCAGTGTTTCGAGCTCAATCTCCTGCTCCCAATGATGGTGATGGCCAGCCGGTGGTGGTGGCAGCAACCAAGTCTTTTGAGGAAGGGGCGTAGCGCTGGACGATTGCTCATGGACCCACCTTTTTGCCTCCATCTTGGAGCCTATTGTGTCAGGGACCGTTTGTCCTAGAGGACCCGTCTCCCTTCTTACTTATGGCTTGGCCCCTGTAAGGAGACGGTTAGTGCATATCAGCTAATTTCTGGCAGTGCTTTTCAACTCTGCACAGAGCCTGGAGGAGGTCTACCAACCTGGCATAAGTGCAGGTCTGGTCTCTTGAGTGCTGGTGCGGCACAGAGCAGCTGACTCCTGAGGCAGCCAAAGTGCTGTATCTGTTGGCCTTTTCTGCAGGTCAGTCTGGAGAAGGGCCTTTTCTCTTAGCTCTCTGAAGGTTCAGGTGGCAGCTTTGGCCTGTTTCAAAGATCCATTGCCTTGTAAATCTCTAGCCTTACACACGGATGTTTTGCGCCATTGTCAGGGGGTTCAGCATCTGTTTCCTCCCCTCTGGTCACGCATATTTGGCACCTGTTCTATAAAATAAAATAAGTGTGTACTTTATAGAATAAGGGCAGAAGTAGTGAGATAAGCTTGCCAAATCTAAGTGGCACCACTTTCACCAACCCTAGACTCTGTGTAATTGCCCACGACTAGATTTGTAGGAAACGTAAGGACGTTATAGTATTCTATAACTTATGTGTGTAAATTTGTGCTCTGCCTATGCTCTATCCAAGTTCCGCCCTGTGCTCTCCCACTCCAAAACTATGTGCTATCACCGTGATGCACACATTTATAGAATAGCAATCACTTACACTGCATGCATAAGTGCCTAGCCCCATGTATAGGTCATTTAAAATAAGTGACTTATGTGCCCTGATGGCACGTGAATGTCCACAGCTTGTTTTAGGATTACTTCCAATGTGTGTATCAGATTATAGGTGATTTATGTATGTAGGGGTTCATAACAAGTGTGGGATAAGAAGGTATATTAGTTTGACTGTTATATTCATATTATTTATTGTACACGTGTTGTATCGTTTGATTAAGGCATGTAATCAAATCAACAAATAAAGCAAAACAGGTCCTGACAGCCACACAAATTTAAAGAACATCTGTATTTTTTCCATCCCCCTCCTAGTAAATTTGAAATAGTCCATTTACCTGATCAAATGGCTCTGGAAATTGCTCTTATTAGATGTGTGTGTAATGAAGGCAGTTTCTAAAGCCATTTAACCTGCTGACCATATAAGTGCTTGTAAATATTGACTCCAAAAAATAAATGTGCAATTGCAACTCTGCCTTGCTCTGCCCAAACTGCATACCCAGGAATGCCAATGTACTATGTGTAAAACATATTTTAAATGCAGAAAATGCTTTATAAAATTTCCTCCAAAGGAGTTAGTTACTAATGTGTATTAAGGGATTAACGTACATTCCAGATCAGGGTGCTAGACTAGTCCAGACACGTGGGTTATGCCGTCCTGCCGGCAGATGTTGGAGACAAAGAAAGACTAAAAGATTCTAGTGACATCACCACTGGTACTAAGGATGGTGCAGCTAGGAGCACTCTCCAATATTTCTCTGTCTCCAGCAGATAGTGTTTGCTGGACTGGTGCAGCTTGTGGAATTTGTTGGCTCCTTTGGAGCTATCATATGGAGCTCCTTCCAATAGAGCTAGGCTAGTGAATATCTCCAGGATGTATTCACGAATACCCCTCTGGAGTTTCCTGCTAGAGTGGGGAGGGGGAGCGTAGCCGGGCTTCCTGCCAGGTTTCCCAGGTCGATTAAGTCCTGTTTGGCCTGAACCTTGTGGCTTTGAGGTTTTCCTCGTACAGCTTCTCATATATTTTTATTTATTTATTTCTTGGCTTCTCTTCTCCCCCCTCCCTCCCTTTTCCCCTTGCTCAGTCTCTGCCGCTTTTGTATCAGCCTTTATGAGAGACACTTTAGGACAGTAGCCTGTTACTATCACTCTTGATTCCCTGAATTCTTCAGCAGACTGTAAGTTCTTTTTTTACCTCAGTACAGCACCGATAACGTGGTTTGTTCCCTGGGAAAGTGGGGGGGGCGGGGGGGGGGAGAAATACTTAGACTGAGTTTGAGGCCTGTCTTTACCATGGCAGGAGACTTGCCTTCTTGCAGCTGTGGCTGCTTTGGCTCCGGAGGGAATGAACTCATAGGATCAGTGCTTCGTGCAATCTCTGCCAGGAGCTTAGTGGTTGATTTGCTGCTTTGCCATGGTTCATTAGAGAGCTTTCGGCAGTGATGGCGATGCACACAGCATCAGGCATGTGCTGTGCAGTCTGATACCTTGTTATGACAAGTGCTGATACACGGAAATGGGCGATATTTGTAAAAATTGCACTGCCGACTGCAGAGAAATATTGAGACAGTATACAGAAGGCATCTCTTGTTCTCCTCTGCATTGGGGATGACGGCGCCTACCTCCTTTTGCTCTGCTGCGCCTCCTGCAAGGCCAGGGATGGATGCCATTTTACAAAACTCTGCAAACAGCCCTCCTCCTGCTCTATTCCCTGGGGCCCTTTCTCACTCTGGGACTGGGTTGGCTGCCATGAAGGAGGGCTTAGAACTCTGAAATATAGGACCTGTTCCATGTTAATTTTCTGTTTTTTCACCAACCAGATCTTTTGGGAAGGAGCTCCCAGGGTCCCCCAGGGGACTATACAGGGTCTTTCTCAGCCCTCGGTTCTGCAGATGGTTATCCCTTCCACCTCCCAGGGCTCCTTAAAGGAGCTGGTACCCAAATCAGAAGCATTCTCAACTGCAAGAAGTAGTGAAGGGAGGGCTGGAGCTATTCGTTTGGTGTCTATGGAGGCCTTAGGGCACTCTGATCGGGAGCTAGAGATGCCACTCCCATACACTTGTTCCTATTGTTGTCAGCTTCTTATTATTGACACTCCCTAATCTTCTGCCCTTCAATCTGTTCAAAACTCAGCTGCGCAGCTAAGAATCTGCCAGTCTCAATATGCTCATATAACACCTCTTCTTCAAGAACAAGAAGGAAGTTAGTCCTCACATATGAGTGACATCGGTGCCGATGGAGCCCACGCGGAGCATTTCCCCAGCTTGCAAAGAAAGCCTTTGGGACATGCTACCATGCATGTGTCCCCTTCCCGCCTAAGGGTGACTCTGAGCCCCCTTCGTGCCATCTTGCTCAGTCTCCTTTTTTTTTTTTTTTTTTTTTTTTATAAACTTTATTTCTCAACGCCATGCAACAACAAAAACAATACAACTAACAAACTCCTGGGGGGGGTGCTCTTCTTCCCCCCCGGGAGAACAGTGACAAACACATGTGCGTTATACAATTTTTCATTAGATAACCCCCAACCTCCCCCCCGCCCCCCCCATCCCATCCCCCTTTTGTTAGTCGCATCCACCCCTCTAGGACACAGGACCACGCTTCCCATTATTAGCCCGCCGTCCATCCTAGTCTGTTAGGAGCCCAGTTGTAACACTTCGTTCCTAGTGCGGGAGCTCAAGCTCTGAAGATAGGGGTCCCACAGCATCTGAAAATGCAGCCAGCGCTTAACGTTGCCCCGGGCGTATCGAGCTTCCATAAGCATCATCTGGTGGAAGGCATTTCGCCACTCACAAAACGAGGGCGCCCTGCGCTCCCGCCAGTTGTGCAATATGGGGCCCTTACCCACCAGACAGGCCCTGCGTACCAACAATCTCTCCCACCTACCCTTGGGCTGAGTAAGGCGCAAGTGATCAAGGAGAACAAGGGAGCTATCCCAACAGATCCGTTGCCCCAGAATTCGCTCCATAAAGGAGCCTATTCTTGTCCAATAAGGCCGAATATATCTGCACCCCCACCACATGTGCACCAGATGCGCCAAGGGTTCTGAACACCTCGGGCAGGAGCCGTCTGTAGCGAGATGGGAGCGGAGGGCTCGTCGAGGAGAGAAATGCACCCTAGTAAGAGATTTGTATTGCACCTCTCTCCAACGCGCCCCCACCGCCAACTCCCCTATCCGCTGCAGGGCCTTCAGGAGTGTACCCGGGCCGATCTCTCTTCCCAGCTCCCCCCCCCCACCCCACCTCCACGGACCGATAGTCCGGAAACGGTCGATATGGGACCAAACGCGTCTTCAACGACCGAATGGAGAGTTGGGATCCCCCACCCAGATCAAAGAAGTCTAAGATCTGCGCAGAGCGCTCCACCCGCAGCTCACCTGCCGGCATGGAGGCGATGTAGTGCGATATCTGCATATAGGCGAATTGGTGATCAGCCCCAAGAGCGTAGTCAGTACAGAGAGACCGGAACTTCCTATAGCACCCCGTTGGGTCAACCACATGGCCCAAACTATGGATACCCTTCTCCGCCCACACCCGAAACAGCGCGTTTTCGGATCCCGGAGTAAACAAGACATTACCCTGAATCGGCAGCCAGCTAGACACCCTCCAATTCGTTTTCCAGTAGGTATTTAGCTGTCGCCAAGTTCGGCAAACCGGGATAAGAAGCACGCTCCCCGCTAAGTGAGCAGGAAAGAGACGGTAATCCAAGTGTATGAGGGCGAGAATAGATACTGGGGCGGCAAAGGCCTCTTCAAGACCCCGGGGGGTAAAAACCTCAGTCCCGCCCAACCAATCTCCCAAGTGTCGCGCCTGACAGGCCAGAGCGTAAGCCCCTAGATCAGGAAGTCCCAACCCCCCACACCTCCAGTGTCCCACCAAGCGGGAGTATCGAATACGTGTGCGTGCCCCCCCCCCCCCCACAGAAATCCGCCGAGCAGTCTCTCCAGCCGCTTCAAGTCCTTTCGCATAAGCCAGACGGGCAGCGTCTGTAACCAGTATAAGATCCTTGGTAAAACTACCATTTTAATCGCTGCGATTCTCCCAGATAAAGACAGGGGGAGAGGTCGCCAGGCCTGCAACTGTACTTGGAGGCTCTGAATAATTTTAGAAAGATTACTTTCATAAAGTTGTGACGGCTGACCAGTCAATATGATACCAAGATACTTAAACTGGTTAACCGCCCATTTAAGGGGAAAGGGTCCCTGCCAGCTACCCCTCACCGTGCCCGATATGTCTAATGCCTCGGATTTGTCCAGGTTGATATTTAAACCAGCAAATTGACCGAAAGTCTCAAATTCTCGCATTAAGCTGGGGAGCGAGTCGTGGGGCAGAAGTAAATGCACGAGGAGGTCGTCGGCGAAAGCCGATAATTTAAAACCGGACGTGCGAATATGCACCCCCCGTATCTCCCGTGAGGCCTCCCCCGTCTTATAAACGGGTCCAGAGAGAGAACAAAAAGCAACGGGGAAAGTGGGCAACCCTGCCTAGTCCCCCTATATAGGGAAAATGTGTCAGAAAGCACCCCATTGCAGCAGATCGCCGCAACCGGGTCATGGTAGAGACTTTGAACCATAGCACAAAACGGGTTCCCAATCCGATAGCGGGGCAGCAAGTCCCATAGATAGTGCCAGTCAACTCTATCGAAAGCTTTCTCTGCGTCGAAGCTAATTAGCAGAGACGAGATATTCCGATTCTGGACCCATTCTAGGGAAGCTAGGATCTTCCGCAGATTGCGAACCGCATACCTCCCTTTCACAAAGCCCACTTGAGAGTCGTGAACCAAGTGCCCCAGCACAGTCGCCAATCGGTCAGCAAGGATTTTAGCTAAGATTTTAAGGTCAAAGTTAAGGAGGGAAATAGGCCGGTAGGAGGCAGCACAGAGCGGGTCCTTTCCTGGCTTCGGAATCAAAATCATATGAGCCAAATTGCTACCCCAGCGAAACATGACCTGCTCAGACCTCCGGGTATGAACCGCCACCAACATTGGGGAGACTAAACCCGTTAAGATCTTGTAGAACTCGGCCCCCAACCCATCTGCCCCCGGGGATTTATAGCAACTCGCCTTGGCAATGACATGCTGCACCTCTTGAACAGAGATCGGTTGGTCCAGGTGCTGGCGCTGTTGGTCAGACAGCTGGGGCAGGTCCAACCCTTCCAGGTAGTCGGACATTTGCTCGTAGGAACCGGTCGTCGCGGTATAAAGTTTCTGAAAAAACGAGCGAAAAACACGTGCGATCTGTGGATTTTCCCTACAAAGCACCCCTTTCTCGTCCTTCAGTGCATGCACCAACGTAGAACCCCGAGAGCTGCGTAGACACCGAGCCAGTAGCTTCCCGGGCTTATCACCGTAACAATAGAGCTGGAATCTATAGTACATGACTGACCTTTTGGCCCGCTGATGTAGGAGATCGTTCAGCGTCGTCTGTAACTCCCAGAGCCGCTTCTTTGAGGCCCCACTCGGATTGCTCGCCCACTTCCGCCGCTGTGTTGTGACTAAGCGTTCCAGGCGAATGATACGCTCCGCCATAAGACGACGTTTGCACGCCATATAGCCAATAATATCTCCGCGGAGGACCACTTTCGCTGTCTCCCAGACCAGCTCAGGATCCGCAGAGTGCCCCCTGTGATCTGCTTCGAATTCACAACAGCGCTTTTGTAGGAACTGACGAAACTGGGAGTCTCGATAGAGTTCCAGGGGAAACCGCCACAATCTCGTCGAGGGACGACTCGCGCCCCACCGCAGCTGAAGCCAAACAAAGGCGTGATCAGATATTTCCGCGGGTCCGATCTGCGACTCCTCTACCAAGACAAATAGGCATTGTGAGGTCAACAAGTAATCTATACGTGCACTAGAACTGTGTGCACGAGACTGGTGGGTGTAATCTCTTTCAGCAGGGTGTAGGAGTCTCCACGGGTCCACCAACCCCAACCTGGACCGCAAACCATTTAAGGCTCGGGCCCCCTGGGATCGCTCCCGGGTCCCCTCACCCCTAGATGTGTCCAGCGCCACATCCAGAACACCATTGAAATCCCCTCCCAAGATCAAGGGGAGCTCCGGAAGCTGCTCCACCTGGGCGGCCAGTCGAGCATATAGGTCTCTGTCCAGCACATTGGGACTGTAAACATTGCCAAGGATAATGGGTTTCCCCTCTAAGATGCCCTGTAGCAGAAGGAACCGCCCAGTCGGATCCACAATTTCTTTGGTAACCTCGAAGCGAATCCGCTTATGCAGAAGTATGGCTACCCCCCCTTTTTTGTTCTGGGCCGGCACCCCCCATACTTGTCCCACCCAGGATCTACGCAGTTTAGCATGCTCCACTGCTGTCTGGTGGGTTTCTTGGAGGAAGACCATGTCTGCTTTTTGCCTCGCCAAGGCTTGTAATATTTTTGCTCTTTTAAATGGGCTCCCCAGGCCGCAAACATTCCATGTCAGGATCTTCAGTCTGGGTTAAGATCGTTCCAGTATCTTAAAAAGGTACCCAACCATCTTCCGAGGAGAACCCCCCCAGCCTGAAGCTCCCCCCTGCTCTCCATTACCGGGCCCCCCATTGCCCATGTCCTCTTGGTGGGATGCGACCATTCCCCCCCCCTCCCCTCTTAAGAGTCAGACAGAGATACAATAATGGAATATACATTGACCCTTCCCCTAGAAACCTTCCCCTCCCCCTCTGCTCCACCCCCCTCCCCCCCTGCCCATCCCCCCCTTCCCCGCCTACCTCACTCCCGCCTGGACCTCCCATAGGACCAGACTAACTTCCTATGGCATTCGGCCCCACCCCGCCACCCACTCCCCCCAAGTCCCGTTATACCTAGTGTCTAGCCTTCCCTCCCAGGAAGCTCCAGCCCCTCAGGTCTCCTACGAGCCGTCTAAACACTACCCCCCCTTGGCCCCGGGAGCCATGCTACGCTCGCCTCCCCCCGACACAGCAGAAGGTGGAAAGCCCGGCATAGATATCCCCTATAGCATTGGCCCCCCCTAACAGCCTCCCCTCCGTGGCACGGGGTAGAGGGCCTCAAGAACCCTTACTCTCCCCCCCCCCCAAGTCATAACTCCATCAGCCGCCCAGTAAGTCCCATATAAGAAAGAAACTCAAATTCAATACAGGCTACAGAGTTACAATTGAAACAGTTACAAATGGGACAAGCTGAAAGGCAACAAAGAAGAAAATCAGGCATCTAAATGTATCAAGTTGTATCTATAGCCCACATTCCCAGGCCAATTAACACTCTGTCAGCTTGTGTATTGCCCGCATTGCTACAGGCTACTGCCGGTGGTAGCCCCCCGAATGCAGTCAGGATACCCTCACCTCCAGTCCTGCTCTCAGATCCAGGAGGGGCAGAACCTCGGGCCTCATCCCCTCAGGCCCTCTCTTACCCCCCCTTCAGTCCAAGAGTTCATCCGGCAGTATGGGTACTACCGCCTCCATCTGGGCCTCTCCTCCTCATCGAGCTGTGTCTGTAGCCTCAATCAGACTGTCCAAAAAGGATTTGGCTTCCTCCGCAGACCGCAGGAACCGGATCTGTCCCTGATGATCGACTCGCAGTCTCGCCGGGTAGAGTAGTGAAAATCGGATTCCTTGATTCATTAACTGTGCACATATAGGGGTGAAAACGCGTCTGTTGGCTCACCAGAGCTGAGTAGTCCTGGAAAACCAGGATGGGCATCACGTCCCCAGCCACTGTCCTGCGTCCGCGAGCGGCCCGCAGCACTGCCTCCTTTTGCTGGAAGTCGAGGAAACGTGCGATGACCGCACGTGGTCGTCTTGCCTGCTCTCGTTTAGGGCCCAGTCTGTGAGCGCGTTCCAGGCGAATGGGGCCTCCCCCCTTGCCGTCGAGCAGCTTCTCCATCCAGGCGGTCAGGTAAGCAAACAAGGCACCGTCTCCCACGCTCTCCTTGATGCCAATGAATCGGAGGTTGTTGCGACGCCCCCGGTTTTCGAGGTCGTCGATTTTTTTCTCCCTGCTGCTTCACCAGGCGTTCCAGGGACTCAACCTTTGCCGACAAGGACTGCTGGGTATCCTCCACATCGGAGATGCGGGTTTCCGCCTGCTCCATACGCCCCGTAAATTCTGTGAGCCGCTGGCTGATTGTGTAGATCTGCACCGTCAAGTTTTGGAATTGAGCATCCAGCGCCTGCACCACCGCGGCACTGACCTCCGCCACCAGGCTCTGGTCGCCAGATGTTTTAGGACTCTTAGGTGTCCCCTCCACCATCTTTGCCTCTGGGGCACGCGGCTTCTCCCGTCATTGCGGTTTTGCTGCCATCCGCCTGTCTCTCGCCTTTTAATCTTGTCCTGCTGTTTCCCTGGTTCCTCCTCAGCTCGTAGCCAGTGAAAATTTTTGCGATTTCTCACTTAGGTAAGAAAATGTTGTCGATTTTCGGGGTGTAGTGGCCGGAGCTGATCTTCCCCTGTCTGATCAGCTCATTGCCAACCGGAAGTGCAATCACTTGTCCTTGCTCAGTCTCCTTTTTTCCACGGAGCCCAATAGACATCTGTCATGTTTCCTCAGAAAAAAATCCCTGCTGTATCCTTAAAAGTTAGCCATTCCCGATTTGCGTACCGGTTCCTCTTCCCGCCTTGAGCTGGCGCCGGACCCGGCATTGTTCTCTGCTCTTTTCCCCTTTTTTTGATCGAGTTTTGTCTCGACCGGCATTCGCGCCTTTTTTTGCCCAGTGGTCATCAATGCCAGCTGGGTGTTTCTCACCGTGTTCCCCAGTGGGTTCAAAAAATATGACTGCAGCAGTCAAACCATATCAGTCACTGACACCCATGACTGCTGCTTACGTTGCCTGGGACCAGACCATGACAGTACCTCCTATGACCTGTGCCAGGTCATGATGCCCAAAACCAATAAAAAGAGGTCGGAGTTGCAGGAGAAACTGTTCCCAAGGTCCAATTCGGCACCGACCTTCCCGACACCAAGCTCCAAGCCCAGCACTTCCCGTGAGGCACGAGCGTCCTCGAAATCTCATGACGGTGGCTCCTCCGAGAAGACCCCGGACCTCAAAAGAAAGAGAAGAAAAAATCCTCAAAGTCCATCGAGGTTCCACCAGAAAAACCTGGTAAAACCGCTCAGAGTGACTCGGGCAGCTCCGAGAAGTGCCCTGCCAATGTCCTCAAAAAGGATTCCTTGGCTGGCAGAGACCATGCGAACTCTGTCCACTTGGGTGGTGGACTGTATTGCCCTCGCCTATGAGTGAGCTGGCTTCTCCCCCAAGCACCGGTTCACAGTTCATCGCGTAAGGGCGATGGCCAGGTCTGTGGCCAACCTCCATTCAGTGCCGGTGATGGAGATCTGCAAGGCCGCCACATGGTCTTCAGTTCATACGTTCACAGCTCACTATTGCCTGGAGAGTGAGTCCTGTAGGGACAATACCTTTGGCCAGCAGTACTTTGTAATATTCTCAGGGTGTAAGCAACTCCTGCCCTCCGACCCTTCTGTGTTCAGGCTACTGGAGTGATAGTGTCGCTGGACGCTAGGGTCTTGCAGAGTCTCTCAGTGGGGACTCACTACTGCAACTCTCGACTACCCGATAGGTCGCCATTGTGCTGTCCTGGTTCAGTCCTCGGCAGCTGGAGCTAGGGAGTCCCATATGTGAAGACTGACTTTCTGCTTGTTTCTGGAGAAAGTGCAGTTACCTATAACAGGTGTTCTCCAGGAACAGCAGGAATCAGTCCTCACAACCCTCTCTCCTCCCCTGGGAGTTGCCTCCCTACCTTGTTTTAGTTTTTACTGCTGTCCTAGCTATGTCATCTGACTGAGCAAGATGGCACCCTTGGGCAGGAAGGGGACCATGCATGTGTGGTAGCATGTCCAAAAGACTTTCTTTGAAAGCTGGGGAAATGTCCGTGGGGGCTCCGTCGGTGCCGACGTCACCCATATGGGAGGACTGATCGCTGCTGTCCCTGGAGAACACTTGTTACAAGTGAGTAACTACTCTTTTTCAAGTTGCTTCACTGGCTCCCTATCTGTTTCCGTATTCAGTTCAATTCTCCTACTGACCTATAAGTGCACTCATTCTGCTTTTCCTTACTACCTTTCCTCTCGTATCTCTCCCTACACCCCTCCTCAGGAACGCCACTCTTCTGACAAATCCCCTCTATCAGTGCCCTTCTCTTCTTCTGCCAACTCTAGACTTCGATCCTTTCAACTTGCTGCTCCTCATGCCTGGAACAAATTACCTGAGTGTGTACAGCAGGTTTCATCTCTGGCTCTTTTCAAATCCAGGCTGAAAACTAACCTCTTTGAGGCCGCTTTTGAATCCTGATCCACTTAATCTCCAGGAACAAGCAGGAATGTAGTCTTCACATATGGGTGAGGTCGGTACCGATGGAGCCCACGCAGGAATGCTCCCCAGCATCCAATAGGAAAGCTTTTGGGAGCATCCTTCTGTGCCTGCGTTGCTGCCTTCCTGCCTTCCCATCTCTCCCTCCTCAGTTCTCTGTTTTCCACATATCCAGCAGGAAGCAAATCCTGTTACTGCAGAAAATTTGTTAATTCTATTTCTTTTGCTTACTGTGGTTCGCGTCTGCCTTCCTGTCGACACCGGAACCAACTCCCAGTCAGTTCTTTTCCTTTCTTTCTTATTTTCTTCCCTATAAAAAAAATGTATAGCTTTCTTCGGGTGAATCGGCGCCATTTTAGGCATAAGGCCTACCATTTTGTTTACCGACACTATGGAGAAACCAGCAAGTGGTTTTAAGAAATGTTCTAAGTGTGACGGTACCATTTTGGCTACCGATACCCATGATTAGTGTTTCAAATGCCTTGGGCCCAACCACCAGCCATTAGAGTGTCCTCTGTGTAAGAAGATGACGAAGAGAGGCCTACAGAATTGAGCTGCGAAGTTAGGCATACTGTTTGCCTCAGATGCGGTTTCATTAGCATCAATGTCTTTGAGGGCATCATCTTCCTGTGGATCTCAGGTATTGAAGCATAAGTCTTCTTCGAAGACATACATTCTCCCTAGAGTAGATCTCTTTCTAAGCATCGAGATGCCTTGAGCATTGCCGAGGAGGTGGATTGACAGTACCAAAAGGAGCTAAGGATCCGCACAATACAAGAGAACAAAAAAAGCGGAGCCTGGACTGACAAAAATAAACCTTGTTTATTGCGCCCCAACGCGTTTCGGCCACCGGCCTTCTTCAGGGGGTCTAAAAGAGCACACCTCAAAATTAAATAATAAACATATAGATTAAAACAACAACATAATGTAAAATACACTGTAATATATCAATAAAAATTATAATATAATAAAAATTATAATAAAAATTAAAAATTAAAATCATATAGTTTTACTTAAAGCGTCTAAAGGACAATCTATTAATCTATAACAATTAAATAAAAAAGACGACTACTGGATAAAAATATAAAAAATAAAAAATTATAAAAGATAATAGATGATAAAAAACCATATTGAACTACTAAAAAGGAAGAGAAAAAGAGACGAGGAGGAACCAAAAATAAATAAATACCTTATTGTGATCAAATTGAGTATTATCCTGGATTGAACCTATAGGATACTAACAGCTGACAATGAATAAATAAATAATTAAATAGGTAAGTGCACATTTATATAAATAAATAAATAATTAAATAGGTAAATATACATATAAAACAAATATATACAATTCTAAAACAGCCACTCCATATTGGTAAATATATAACCAATTAATAATAATCAATTTACATAAACAGATGCACATGAAATGTATAAACAATTATAAAAACATGTTTCATACATGAACATCATAAGGACACTTAAAAAACAAATGAAAAAACATGAAAAAACAAGAAAAGGGGGAGGGGGGGAGGGGGGGGGGGGAGGGGGGGAGGGGAGGAGGGGGGGGGGAGGGAAGGGAGAAGAGGGGGGAGAGGGGGAGGGGGGGAGAGGGGGAGGGGGGAGGGAGGGAGAGGGGGGAGGGGAGAGGAGGGGGGAGGGGGGGAGGAAGGGGGGAGAGGGGGGAGAGGGGGGGGGGAGGAGGGAAGGGAGAAGAGGGGGGAGAGGGGGAGGGGGGGAGAGGGGGAGGGGGGAGAGGGAGAGGGGGGAGGGGAGAGAGGGGGAGGGGGGGGGGGGGAGGGAGAGGGGGGGGGGAGAGGGGAGGGCGGGGAGGGGGGAGAGGAGGGGGGAGGGGGGGGGAGGGGGGGAGAAGGGGGTTTATTTTTGTCAGTCCAGGCTCCGCTTTTTTTGTTCTCGAGGAGGTGGATTGGCCAGCCAAACAACTCCAGTGGGAGGACCTTCCCTCCAAAGCCATTGAGGGGTCCCAGGATACTCCCGAGGCATCCACCTCTGGAGAGCTTCTGGTGCCATGCTCTGGGTCGGTAGGCCTCAATTCCGGTACAGATACCCAGGCATCAGGTATGGATCAGCGTATCCTGGCCATTGAGCGCAGTTTAGCAGCTCTACTGGCAGCTTCAGTTTCCATCAAATCTTTACTGGTGGTACTGCTGACACTGACACCATCCACGTTACCGATGCAGAACGAGGCGACTTGTATGCCACTCGACGCGCTACCATCCATGCCTGCCCGCGAATCCATTCCCAGTACTGGGGGTTCTTCCAGGCAAGTCTCTTGCTCCAATACCGACTTTAATTGGTATCGAGCCTCAACAGAGCAGGGGCATCGTTCACGCCGATACTTTGAGCCTTCTGATTCTGATTCTGATTCTGATTCTTCTAATGATGAATCGATTGATATCCGAAGACTTCAAAGTCTACCAGAGGATCCTTCTCCTTCTCTGGAACGGCACATGTCCCCTCCTGAAGATATGTCTTTTCAAGAATTTATTTGGTACCTAGTGAGGGGCCTTTCCATAACAGTAAAATCCGAGAAAAAACCCAGAGCAGAGGAATTGGAGATTCTCCAATATCCTACAACTCCTAAGGAGGTGGCCACACTTCCAATTCACCGCCTTCTCCATGATCTCATGCTCTGGATGTGGGAGATGCCCCTTACTATTTCTCCACATACTCGACGACTCAATACCATGCATCGAGAACCGGAGAGTCCCGGCTTCCAAATGATGCAGCTTCCACACCACTTAATGGTAGTAGAATCGGCGATGCATCAAATTAAGTTCTAAGACACATTCTTCTAACTTTCCAGGTAAAAAATAGAGAGCCCTTGATGCTTTTGGGCGTCAGTGTTTTCAGGCTTCCATTCTGTCAGCCAGGATCAGCTCATACATACTGTATATGGGTATGTTCCTCAAGGAAGTTACTAGAGATCTGGTCAATGTCTCCTTTCCTCCCTGATGATAAAAGAGCCGACTATCTCACGTTGGTCAGAACTTCTCGAAGTTTGTCAATAGAACAACTTTTGATTGCTTTGAGTGCATCAGTAGAGCCACATCAATCTGCATTGGGGCACGCAGAATTGCTTGGCTTCGGGCATCAGATCTTGAACAATGGGTGCAAGATAAACTGGGTAATATTCCTTGCACAGGTGAAAACCTTTTTGGTAAGGACTGGAAGGATAAAGCTTCTCAGTTAGAACCTGAGAATACAACTTTAAATAGGCTCTCTAGGACTACTGCCAACCCTGCTAAGAAGAAAGCATCTGCAAAGAAGACTTTCTTTAGTAAGAAGAAGTAGTTTTACCCTTCTTATACCCCTGCTTCTCAATACCAATCTCAGGGTGCTCAGAAGAGGCAACAACCTCCCAAACAACAAAAGACGCCACAAGCTCCTAAGATTCAGCCAGCTCCACAGGCTCAATTTGCTCCTGATTTTTGACTTTTTCCTAGAGAACATAGCTACTCTGCCTCTGGAGAATCACCTTCCCCTCCACATTGCTGGCAGACTCTGTCATTATGTCCACAGGTGGCATCTCATCACTTCAGAGCAGTGGACACTAACCATAGTGAGAGAGGGGTACAGACTTCATCTACAAAATCTGCCCCCTTCCACCCTAGTAGGGGAATATCATTCTCCAGGACCAAGCAGGAAGTCAGCCCTCACATATGGGTGACGTCGGCGCCGACGGAGCCCTCGTGCGGAGCATTTCCCCAGCTTTCAAAGAAAGCCTTTGGGAATTGCAGCGCGCATGTGCGGTCCCCTTCCTGCCCAAGGGTGCCATCTTGCTCAGTCTTCTTTTTTCCGTGGAGCCCGATGAGCGTAGTTCGTTTTTCCCCGAGGAAAAAGTTGATTTTCCCTATTTTTTCTATGGTTCGACGCTGGATCCGTTTCCCGCTCGGACCGATACGCCGGTTTCGAGTCCTTTTCTCCCTTTTTCGTTTTTTGTCCTTTGTGACTGGCGTTCGCGCCTTTTTTCTTTTTTCCCTGGCAGCCCGGTCTTTTGACCTAGCAGGGGCCCTTTTTCCCCCGATGGCTACCAGCGGGTTTAAGAAGTGTGATCGGTGTAAGAAACTCTTGTCTCTTACTGACACACACGACTGCTGCCTCCGTTGCCTCGGACCCGATCATGACCCGATGATCTGTGGTCCGTGCGGCAAAATGTCCTCAAAAGCGTTGAGGAGTCGGCAGCACCAGAAGGATCAAATTTTTCTGACTCCGCGTCCGGCCGGGCCCGGACCTCGTCAGAGGCCTCGACGTCTCGGGACTCCGGCCCCGAGCAGCATCGGGGTTCCTCTGAGCGGGGGTCTCCTTCGCGGGAACATCGCAGGAAGAAGAAACCCGCGAGGGCGGCATCGGTGGACGCTCCTGGTTCCTCGAGGGCCAGGTCGCATAGCCCTGATAGCCGCCCCGGGTCTTCGGAGTCGGAGAGGCCTGCCAAGCATCCTCGTGTCGAGATGGAGTCTCCTGGACACGTAAATGCTGTTGTCCTCGTGGACTCTCCTCCGAGGGAGCCGACGTCGGGCCCGACGCCGTCGGGGCCTGAGTCGGGGGCTGCTGGGTCTCCTGAGCTCGGACTCAGGTTGACGGCCTTTGAGAGCAGCTTTGCTGCCTTCATGGAAGAGCAGTGGGCATTGATCGCCGGTCTCACCAGTGCATCTGCCCCGACCACCGGGACCTCGACGTCTAAGTCGACCCCGGAGGCCGAGCCGATCCTCGAGTCCATGCGGGCTCGAGTCGATCCTCTGCCACGGTCTCCCTCGACCTCCTGTTTGGGGCCGAGGTCGTCGACGCCGATACCCTCGGCGTCGGGGCCGATGTCATCGGTGCCCGCCCGACCGGAACCGCTCGATTCCTCCTCCGAGGAGTCGGGCTGGGAAACGGAGGACAAAGAGTCACCCGACACCCATTGGACTTGGTGTGTCCCATCGGACTCGCCCGAGTCCGAACCTCGGAGACGATCCCCACCGGAGGATACCCGGTTCTCGGACTTCGTGCGGGATATGGCCAAGGCCTTGGCCTTCCCCGCGGATCCCGAGGAGGAGCCTCAAGCCGAGGAGCTCGAGGCCCTCCAGTATGACTCTCCCCCGAAGGAGGCCTTTACTGTTCCGGTTCCTCCGATGCTGGAGCGGCTGCTCTTCCACATGTGGGAGACCCCGGCCTCGATGCCGGTGTTAAGCAAGCGGGTCGATTCCATTTATCGAGTCCGCAAGAGCCCTGGGTTCCAAAAGGCACAATTACCGCACCACTCCATGGTTGTGGAATCGGCCATGCATGGACTGAAAAGTCAGAAGATGCACTCCTCAGTGCCTCCCGGCCGGGAGGCCTGGAACCTGGATGCCCTCGGTAAGAAGTGCTTCCAGGGCTCTATGCTTGCTTGCCGTGTCCAGACTTACCAGCTCTACATGGGCATGTACCTCCGAGACCTGGCAAAGGAGATTGCCGGGTTCTCTGCTGGTCTCTCCGAGGAACCTTTGCAGAGGTTCCAGGCCTTGTCCACTGGTATTCGAGAGTGCTCGAAGTTTATCTCTCGAGCAGCTTACGATGGCTTCGAGGCTTCGGCCCGAGTAGCCGGGGCCGGCATCGGTGCCCGCCGACAGGCTTGGCTACAGTCATCCGACCTCGAGCCATGGGTCCAGGACAAGTTGGTCGATGTCCCCTGCCGAGGTGAAAACCTCTTTGGCAAGCCCATGGCTGAAAAGGCTGCAGAACTCGAGACCGAGACTCTGACCAGGACTAGGCTTTCCAGGAAAACCTCTGCCCCTTCTCAGAAGAAGAAGGGCTCGGGGAAAAAGTCCTTTTACCCGAGGAAGTCATCTGCCAATAAACAATACCCTCATTATCAGGCCTCTGCAGCTCCCCAACAGGGTCAGCAGGCCAAGGGGCAGGGTCAAGGGCCCCGTAGGCAGAAGACCCCCAAGCCACCTACACCGGCCCCTGCTCATCAGGGTGGGTTTTTTTGACTCAAACAGCATAGCCTCTTCTCCTCTGCTGGCTTCTCTCAGCACAGGAGGCCGGCTGGCCCACTTTGCCCACAGGTGATCAGCCGTCACATCAGATACCTGGGTTCTTCATATAGTCCAAAAGGGCTATCTTCTCCATTTTCACCAGGTACCTCCCTCCTGTTTTCCAGGCGAACCTCTAAGACCCCCTCTGCACAGGGACCTATTCCTTCAGGAGTTAGCAAGTCTGCTAAAGGATCAGGCTGTGGAACCGGTGCCCCACCACCTGAAAGGTCAAGACTTTTATTCCAAGTACTTTCTGGTACCAAAAAGAACAGGAGGCCTCAGACCCATCCTGGACTTGCAAAACCTCAACAAGTTCCTGGAGAGGGAAAAGTTCAAGATGCTTACCGTTGGAATCCTGCTGCCCTACCTCCAGCAGGGAGACTGGCTATGTTCCTTAGATCTAAAGGATGCGTATACTCACATCCTTATCCATCTAGACCACAGACAATATCTCAGGTTTGTTGTGGGAGGAAACCACTATCAGTACAGAGTACTACCCTTTGGCCTGTCCTCCGCTCCCAGGGTGTTCACCAAGTGCCTGGCAGTGGTGGCGGCCTACCTGAGGCTTCAGGGTCTCTTTGTGTTTCCGTACCTGGACGACTGGCTTATAAGGGGCCAATCTTCCCAGGAGGCCAACCAGGCCACCCTTCGTACTGTGGCTCTGCTTCAGCACTTGGGGTTTGTCATAAACTTCACAAAGTCCACTTTGCTCCCGTCCCAGAACTTAGAGTTCATAGGGGCCAGACTAGACACTCTTCAAGCAAAGGCTTTTCTGCCTCTGGACAGGGCCCACAGGCTAATGGATCTGGCCAGCCAGTTTCGCAGCAATTCCCTGGTCTCTGCCAGGCAATTCCTGAGACTACTCGGCCATATGGCTTCCACGGTTCATGTCACCCCCAATGCCCGCCTGCACATGCGACCTGCTCAGTGGAGCCTTTGCACTCAGTGGCATCAAGCCACAGGGGGCCTAGCGGACTCAGTGAGAATCTCCGACCTCCTGGTCTCCTCTCTGCAATGGTGGCTTCATCTTCCAAATCTGGTGCTCGGAGTGGTTTTTCAATCCCCTCCTCATACTCAGGTGCTGACAACCGATGCCTCTCTTCTCGGTTGGGGAGCACATTGCCAAGGGACATGTACTCAGGGTCTCTGGACCCCTTGGGAGGCTACTCAACAGATAAACTTCCTGGAGCTATGGGCGATACGCCTAGCTCTGAGAGCCTTCTCCCACCTCGCCTCTCTCCAGTCTGTACTGGTCCAGACGGACAATCAAGTTGCCATGATCTATGTTTACAAACAAGGAGGCACAGGCTCCTTCCTTCTTTTTCAGGAGGCACAACGACTGTGCTCTTGGGCTGTCAATCACGGAATCCTTCTCAAGGCTGTCTACCTCCCAGGTCAGGAAAATTGCCTGGCAGACAGACTGAGCCGGATCCTGCATCCACACGAATGGAGTTTGAACCCATTGGTGGTTCAGCAGGTCTTTCTCAAGTGGGGGCTCCCCACCATGGACCTTTTCGCTAGTCCTCTGAACCGGCAACTCCCGAGATTTTGCTCCAGACAACCGCATCCTCTCCGAGTAGCAGCGGATGCGTTTCTGATCTAGTGGTCCACAGGCCTCCTGTATGCGTTTCCTCCCACTCCACTGGTATCCAGAACGCTGTTCAAAGTCCTCAGGGACGGGGCTTCATTAAATCTCATAGCCCCCAGGTGGCCGAGGCAACCATGGTTCCCGCTTCTGCTACAGCTGGCGGTGGACACACCTCTTCCTCTGGGGTTTCAACATGATCTCCTGTCTCAGGATCAGGGGACCCTCTTGCACCCCAACCTCCAGTCCCTTCATCTGATGGCCTGGCTGCTGAAAGGGTAGTCCTAGCTCCCCTACTACTGCCTCGCGAGATGGAGGATGTAGTCTTGGCCTCTCGGCGTCAATCCACCAGGAAATCCTACGCTCTTAAGTGGCGTAGATTCTCCGCATGGTGTGCTCAGCACAGTGAGCATCCCTTCTCATGCTTGGTAGTGGTAGTGTTGCAATATTTGCTCTACCTCTCCAATCTGGACCTTAAGTCTAACTCTGTCCGAGTTCACCTTAGTGCTCTCTCAGCACACCACTCGCCGGTGGACGGCAGGCCTCTTTCCAACCACCCTTTGGTGGCGCGTTTCCTCAGAGGCCGCCTCCTACTGAAGCCTCCTTTGCGTCCACCGGCCCCTGAGTGGGATCTGAATGTGGTGTTACAGCGGCTTACTTGTCCGCCTTTTGAACCTATGGCTACCTGCCCTCTCCGTTTTCTCTCCTGGAAAACTTTATTTCTGGTAGCTCTCACCTCTGCTAGGCGTGTGAGTGAACTGCAGGCACTTGTGTCTGATCCTCCTTACACTAGGTTCTACAGGAATAGGGTAGTCTTACGGACTCACCCTAAGTTTCTTCCTAAAGTTGTTTCACCTTTTCACCTCAATCAGGAGGTGGTTCTTCCGACCTTCTTTCCCAGGCCGCATGCCAACCGGGCTGAGATGGTCTTGCATACCCTGGACTGTAGGAGGGCGTTATCCTTCTACTTTGACCGTACGCGGGAGCATCGGAAGGCTGTTCAGCTTTTCATTTCTTTTGACCCCAATAAGTTGGGGCTCCCTGTCTCCAAGCGTACGTTGTCCATATGGGTCGCTGACTGTATCGCCTGGGCTTATGGGGCAGCCGGCCTCTCGTTGGAGGGTCGAGTCACGGCTCATCGTGTCAGGGCGAAGGCTGCGTCAGTGGCTCATCTCCGCTCTGTTCCGTTGGCAGACATCTGCCGGGCCGCTACTTGGTCTTCAAGCCAGACTTTTGCGGCCCATTACTGCCTTGAGAGGGAGTCCCACAGGGACAGTGCTTTCGGACAGGCAGTACTCCATAATCTCTTTGGGGTTTAGGCAACTCCTACCCTCCGGCCCTGATGTTGGGCTACCGGTCGGGGGCGTTCTTAGAGAAGATTCCTTCCTTCTGTGCTGACGAGCTCGAGGGAGCTCATTTTTCCGCTTGGGGTCTCCGGTAGCCTTAAGCTGGGGAGTCCCATATGTGAGGACTGACTTCCTGCTTGGTCCTAGAGAAAGAGTAGTTACTCACCTGTAACAGGTGTTCTCCAGGAGCAGCAGGAATCAGTCCTCACAACCCTCCCTCCTCCCCTTGGAGTTGCAGTCATATGCTTTATTTTTGCTAATTTTTTTGCTGTCTTTTAGCTATGTCATCAGACTGAGCAAGATGGCCTTTGAGAGGTGTCATTTAGGCTCTAAGATTTACTCCACAGTGGTGATCTCCACTCTATTATTTATTTAATTTATTTATTTATTTTGTTTAATAGTATTTATATCCCGCTAAAGTGGATTTCACTGCAAACCAATTAAGTAGGTTAGTGCGGGGGAGTCGGCATGCAGTGGCTGTGAAGGCTGTAAAGGTGAGGCATAGATCTCCCTCTTTGGCCTATGTCTGCTTCTGACGTCTTTCTGAAGCATGGTACCGATGGTGCAGTCTGCTGCTTTGGCGAGCAGATATGCCTTCATTGTTAGTGATTTTGCAGGATGGTTTCAACAGTGGTCTTGCCTTGAGGGTGCATTTTGTAGCACTGTCCTGTTTTCAGGGTCAGGTGGCTGGCCACTCACTAGCGCCTCATGTGGATGTGTCTTGTTTCTTCCGAGGAGTTTGCAACTTGCACTCTCCCATTCATCCTGTGGTTCCATCTTGGATCTTGGCTTTGTTCTTCGGGCATTGATGCACCCTCCCTTTGAATCTTTGAAGTAAGCCACGCTTAAGGATCTCTCTCTTGCTGGCTATTTGTTTGGCGCTCTGCATCTCCAAATTACAGGCTCTGTCTTGTCGTGACCCTTATTTATCCTTTCCTGCCAAAGGGGTCGTCCTTTGGCCCATTCCTTCCTTCTTGCCTAAACTACTACTACTGAACATTTGTATAGTGCTGCAAGACATATGCAGTGTTGCACAGACATATGTGAAAGACAGTCCCTGCCCATCAGAGTTCACAATCTAGTCAAGACAGTCAACACAGTAGCTGTAGACATAGAATATATCTAGGGAGAATTTAGGGAGATTGGTAATGAAACACAAAGGAGATTAGGTGAATCAAGATACAAAAGGGGCAGCAAAGAGGTGAGTTTTCAGCCTGGATTTGAAATGGGCCAGAGATGAAGCCTGACATACAAACTCAGGTAGTTTGTTCCAGGCATAAGGAGCAGAAAGGTGAAAGGAGCAAAGTCTAGAGTTAGCAATAGTAGAGAAGGGCACTGATAGAAGCGATTTGCCAGAAGAGTGGAGTTCCTGAGGAGGGAGAGGTAAGAGAGGAAAGGTAGTGAGGAGCTGCAGAGTGAATGCACTTATAGGTCAGCAGGAGAAGTTTGAACTTGATGAAGAAACGGCTAGGGAGCCAATGAAATTATTTGAGACGAGGGGTAATGTAAGCATGACGAGGCTGGTGGAAGATTAAAGTGACCCCATCCTTTCATGTTAACCAAGTGATTTTGCTTCCATCTTTTTCATCCACACAGTGCACTGGCAAGGGTAAGGATCTTTGCCTGGTCAAAGTCTGTAGGGTTCTGTTTTTATATCTCAAGGTGACTAACTGTACAGAAATTGGACAGGCTTTTTGTCTTGTTTGTTGGTCCATGAAAAGGTCAAACTACTTCCAAGCCCACACTGGGATGCAGGATAAAAGAATCCATGGCCTCAGCATACTTATTGAATAATAAGCCCATTCCGGAGGGTCTTAGGACTCACTCCACCTGGTCACAGGTAGCTTCCTAGGCAGAGTCTGGTAGCATTTCCCCCATTGACATATGCTGAGTGGTGATCTGGTCCTACTACTACTCCCTCTGTACCTTTGCTAGGTATTATTGGCTGGATTTTCAGCCTGAGGCGGACTCCATCTTCGACTCCGGAGTTTTTACAGCAGCTGTCTTTTCTTGCCCAGTTGCAGGGTAGCTTTGGTACTCCCCACTTGTCTGGACTGGTCTAGCAAGATGATCTGGAAAGTGAAATTTACTTACTGATAATTTCCTTTCCTGGAGTCCTGATAGATTAATCCAGGACCCACCCTGGCAGGGTTCTCTGCTGCTTAGTGGAGTAAAAAATAAAATAATTTCTTCTCTTCTTTGGCCATTTGGCTTTCTTGAGAGGATTGTCTAATTTGTTTCTTGGGTATTTTGTTATAGAAATACTGGAGGGTGCCCCTAGCTGCACCAGCTTTAGAACCCATGAACCTGGCAGGATCCCATAAGGTAGACAAATTCCATGCTGCTTATCCCAGGGAATCTTCTAGTCTTTGTCTACAACATCTGCTGGCAGGGGGGCATAATCCACTTGTCTGGACTGATCTCGCAAGACACCAGGAAAGGAAATTATTGATAAGTAAAAGTTCACTATATTTGCCACTTAATGTGTATTAAATAGCAAAATTGTGCATTCTTTTACCATAACACGTTAGTTGAAAGCAATGCATGTTACACAATAATGAGATGCAAAGCATGCAAATTCACGCAGAGTACATTATTATTATGCAAATTGAATAATGCATCTTGTGTTGAACTTTGTAAGCAGTGTTATTCCTAGAAAACTAATGCCAGGGGAGCTTTCTTCAAGGGGCCAGAGTGAAGGTTCCCCCAAAGGCATCCCTCAGAACCCTTTACCCATAGACACACCCCAGAGCCTACTGGGAGGTTCCATGGTGTCCAACGGCTAGAGCAAGGGGCGATTCCTAGTCTCTCCTGTCCTGTCTGGCTCTCAGTTCAAAATAGTGCCTGGTGACCTCGAGTGGTAGTCCCATAGTACTACCATTAGGGGTCATGCTGCCAAGTAAGACTCTTGAGGAAATTAAATCATTATGGGGTAGGAGGCAATGTCCTATTGTGGTTTGGGAACTGATTAAAAGATTAAAACAGAGAATGGAGATAAATGGTGAATTTTCTCACTGGAGAAATGTGAATAGTGCAGTGCCCCAGGGATCTGTACTGGGTCCACTACTTTTTAACATATAAAAGATCTGAAAATGAGAACAAGAAGTAAAGTGATAACATTTGCAGATAATACAAAATTATTCAAAATTGTTAAACCACAACAGGATTTTAAAAAATTGCAAAGAGATATTGCGAAACTGGGAGATTGGAATCCAAATGGCTGATAAAACTTAATGTGGATAAGTACAAAGTTTTGCAAATATGGAAGAACAATCCAAACTATCGCTACCCAGGAAAAGATTTAAATGTCATCATGGTTAATATGTTGAAATTCTCTATTCAGTGTGCAGCGGCAGCCAAGAAAGCTAATAGAATGCTAGGAATTATAAGAAAAGGAATGGAGAAAGCAAAGGATATAATATCTCTGTATTGCTCCATGGTGTGACCACATCATGAGTATTGTAGGTAGTTCTGGTCTCCGCATCTAAAAGATATAGATATAGGAATTGGAAAAGATATGGAGAAAGACAACCAACATTTTAAAGGGGATGGAATGATACCCCTATGAGGAAAGGCTTAAAAGGTAAGGGCTCTTCAGCTTGGAAAAGAGACAGCTGTGTGGACGTATGATAGAGGTCTGTAAAATAATGGAGTAGAGTGGAACTGGTCAACGTGAATCAGTTTTTAAACTCTTTCAAGAAGTACAAAGACTAGGGGACACACAATGAAGCCACCAAATAATACATTTAAGACAAATCGTAGTAAATATTTTTTTCACTCATCACATAATTAAGCTGTGGACTTTGTTGCCAGAGGATGTGGTAAAAGCTATTAACGTAGCTGGGCTTAAAAAGGGTTTGGACAAGTTTCTAAGGAAAAGTTCATAAATCACTATTAAAATGGACTAGAGGAAATCCACTACTTATCCCTGGGATAAGCAGCATGGAATTTGTCTACCTTATGGGATCCTGCCAGGTACATTTGACCTTGATTGGCCACTGTTAAAAACAAGATACTCGGAGAGCTTACCTGCCTAGGATTCAGACGCGGCTTTTGCGTGCCGCGGGAGCAGCTTGCAGGTGCCTGGAGGCCCTGCCCGGATTCGGCCAGGCAGTGCGAGGGTCGTCCCTGGCTGAGGAGGACCCCCTCTTCACTCCTCTATTTCATCGGGCGGCTGCTGGAGGTTCAGTGGAGAGCTTACCTGCCTAGGATTCAGACGCGGCTTTTGCGTGCCGCGGGAGCAGCTTGCAGGTGCCTGGAGGCCCTGCCCGGATTCGGCCAGGCAGTGCGAGGGTCGTCCCTGGCTGAGGAGGACCCCCTCTTCACTCCTCTATTTCATCGGGCGGCTGCTGGAGGTTCAGTGGAGAGCTTACCTGCCTAGGATTCAGACGCGGCTTTTGCGTGCCGCGGGAGCAGCTTGCAGGTGCCTGGAGGCCCTGCCTGGATTCGGCCAGGCAGTGCGAGGGTCGTCCCTGGCTGTGGAGGACCCCCTCTTCACTCCTCTATTTCATCAGGCGGCTTTACACGCGGCCGCGTGTCGCGGCCTGTGTGGCGCGACCTAAGGGGCGTGATACAAGGGGCAGGATACGCCCCTTTGGCGCCCCTTCGGCGCAACTGAGAAGCCGAGACAACTGTTTAACATGGGCAAACGTAAAATGAAAGTTTTTAAATCCGGAGATAAGGCTCCTGGAGAGAAAGTAGTGGGGCCTATGGATAAACATTTAGTTTCCCAGCTGTCTGCTCTATCGTCACCTGAGGGAGCTTTGTTGAGCCCCCATTTCAGGACACCACCCCCTCTTCCCCTTCCTCCTCTTTCATCGATGGTGTTGAAGATATCATCGGAGCGTACCCCACCTATGCCACAGCCTGTTTTTCCAGGGAAGCCAGAAGGAATATTTAAGAGTCCAGGTTCCGGTGAGGTAACTCTAGCAGATATTTGGACAGCTATTAATGGCATAGATAAACGTTTAACTGCCACAGTGTCTTCCCTATGTATGTTTACCTCTGATGTGGTCAGTAAGATGCAAAGTACAGACAAGCAACTGGGTACTTTAACTAGTTCGTTGGCTAACACAGACTCTCAACTTCAAGTTAGTTTAGATAATCATTGTACTTTAATTCGGGATTTTACGTCCCTTAATTACCGTTTAGAGATTCTTGAGAATCAGTCGAGGGCCAAAAATTTGCGTTTTCTAAATTTTCCAGTTACCCATTTGCTGTCTCCTGCTATTTTACTTAAGAAATATTTTACTGATGTTTTGAAGTTAGAAGGAAGCATTGAAGTTTTGTATCTGTATTATTTGCCTATACGTTCACACCCCCCCCCCCCCCTTACAGGGTGGGGATGATGGTTTTCCTCTAGTAGATGTTACTGCTGGCCAAGACTTAACTGCCTTTTTAGAAGACTCAGCTGATACTATTTCCAAACGTAGCACCCTGATAGCTACTTTTGGTTCAGAATTTGTTAAATTAAATGTTCTTCGTGCTTACTTTAAAAATCGGGAATCCCTTTTTTGTGGCCAAAAGCTGCAGGTCTTCCCGGATGTCAGCAGGGCGACCCAGGCTCGGCGCAAGCAGTTCCTGGGGTTAAAATCATCTGTGTTGGCTATTGGAGCATGCTTTTATTTAAAATTTCCTTGTAGATGTGTGATTACCTTTGAGGGTCAGTCCTTTGTGTTCACGGACGTGGCCCAGCTTAAGTCTTTCTTGAAACAGAAAAAGGTGGTAAAGGATTCGGGTGGTGAGATTTCTGGTCCTTCATAATGGAGTTAGTTTACTTCTGATTTCCTTATTTTCTTTAGTTTGTACAATGGGTATTTGCTCTCCCTTGATGTGTTATGGTTATGTGATGTATAATTTTCTTCTTGAGTATTGTTAAAATGTATAGGATTGTATTGCTTTAATGTTGTGTTGTTATTCAAGAAATTTAATAAATAAAAATTAAAAAAAAAAAAAAAAACCACAAGATACTGGGCTTGATGGATCTTTCGTCTGACCTAGTTTGGTAATTTTTATGTTCTTATTACTGATTAAAGGGTGAAACTACCAAGTAAGGGCTATTACTTATTTCGAAAAAGAATTTGCTCAAGGCATTGTATAGCAAGTTGAAATGGAGAGCAGACCATAACACTATGGTGGGTCTCCGTGTCAGTTTGAAATTGGGCAGTGGTCCAGGATGTTACATTTTATTTTTGGATTTAGCTCATTCCTTTTCAAGGCAAGTTGCATTCAGGTAAAGAAGGTATTTCCCTATCCTAAGAAGGCTTACAATCTACTTTTATACCGGAGGTACTGGAGAGTTAAGTAATTTGAGAAGAGGGGTCACCAAGGGCATCAGTAAGATTTTGAAACCTGGCTTCCCTGGTGCTCAGTCTACTGCTCTAACCAATGACAAGCATACATAACTAGACAGCTTACATATACAGGCTAGTGGTTCTCAATCCTAATGATAGACTTTCACAACTGCTGTACAAAGTCAGTGTATACTGTTATTTCTAAATATTATCAGAAGTTTTCCCCACTTTTCTTAATATCTTTTTACAAGTTGAGAATGTATAATGATGGGCCATTAGATAAAGGCTGCAATTGTGTTCTATGAACTTTTATGGCTAGAGTTTTAGTCTGGTCATATGAAATTTGTGCATTACATAGGAAATGTTATGCATACAAATTATTTTTTAAACTCTACAATGTAATATCTAATTGATATGTGTGTACTTTCATATTCTACAGTTTTGTAAATTATATATTACAACCAAAGAGCAGTGTCTCAGGACTGCTTTAGAAAAGTTGGACACTGATCGTAAAATAAAAAAACAGCATTTTGGAAGTCATGCTGGCAAGTCTCCTGAACCTATGGCATCACCAGCCTCTAAACCATCTCCAAGAATCCCAAGGAAAACTGACTTTGATGCCATACCAAAAAAAGGTATGTGGGTAGCAAAAAAGGAAGTGATCATTTCTTGGGAGACAAGTTATTAAGGACATATATTTAAAAGGACTTCTCCAGGTGGCAGCACCTGCTATCCAGATAAGTTCAGCTGAGAGATTTTCAGTGGCACTATGTAGATAGTCCTGCTGAATATCTTTACAGACCATTTTGGCACTATCTGAATAGTGCTGAGGTGGTCTAGAGTCCAGAGTCAGAGTGGAAATATGAGTTATGTGGATAGTGGAAATTGTCAGTGCTGCTGTCTGGATACCTTAGGACAGCAAGAAAGCTGTCCCAAATGCTGAAAATCTCTGCTAGGTGAATGGTGCCAACTACTCACTGATATTCAGAGTTCCTTATCGTTCCTCCAGTTTAGTTCTCAACCTCTGGATAGTGAACCTTCTCCTGCAGCTTGGAGACTGGGCATGTCAAACTCATGACATTACTGGATATAGCCTGCTGGTCTCTCCCATCAGCCCTCAGTGTGTCCAGTCTCCATGCAGCAGGAGGACGTAGTGAGCCTAGGTGCTGGGCTCACTTGGGGGAACAGATAAGGAGCATTTAGTGTGACAAATTCTATTCTGATTTTACTTTTGATTTTTACCTTTAATTTTACTTTTAATTCAGTTATCTTTGGTTAATTGGCAATCAGGGATTAGTTCCCTTTAGTTGTTAGGAGCAAATTTCCTTAGATTTAAAGTAATTTTAAATTTGAGCCAGTTATTTTCACTTGCTGCAGGAATTCGCCGGTGTGGCTCTCTCTCCCTTGACGGTATGGGAGAGAGCTCCGGGACCCGTACAGCCACACTGAAGCTGTGTGAAACGGAGCCTCTCCGTTGCTGCGGGATTTTAATTTTACTGCTGAGCGGTCCTCGCTGTGGCTGCTGGGCGCAGTAGCGCGGCTTGAGGATCGGATGAATTCAAGGCGGTAGGAGCAGGCTGCGTGGCTTTCGGCCCTGCAGGTAAGGCCTTCAGGCTCTGTCGGTCTGCTGAGGCCTCCTTTTTTGCAGTGGCTGTTCTTGGCGCCAAAATTCGTTGGCAAAGGGGCGGCCATTTTCTCTCTAGGTATTTGGACCGCGTGGCAGGGGTTGCAGCCAGCTGCCTGTGTGAGGAAGACGACAGGCAGAATAGCTAGATTTTTAGGTCTAGTGTTTCTTTCTTTTGTTTGTAGGTTTTTTGAGGCTCGGGGGCAGCTCATGAATCACATTTAGTATTCAGTGCCCCCATCCCTGGGGGGGTTTGTAAAATACGAAATCGTATTCTTCATCAGGTTCACACAGGCAGCAACTTCTAAGACCTCCACTTGCAAGATTGTCGGTGTATCCCACTGCTATTTCTCTGACTGCAGGAAGGCCAGGGGGGGGGGGGGTGTGCCTGTGTGTTTCATAGCTCCACTTAGCATGCCCTTCCCAGGAAATTCTCATCTATTTCTAGAGCCTGTGCTGTCAGAGCAGGACTTTAAGCACTTAGCAGGGGCACTGACCCGTCTTGCCATCTTGTTAAAGGGCCCGTGCTGAGGGTGAAGAGAAGGACATCTAGGTAGCACAGTCTGGGGCTTAGTGTTCCAGGGCACTGTAAGGTTTCATAGCGGAAGTCAATACTCTGTGTATGCTCCATGTATTCAGCCTATGTTCAAGCGTGCTCACTGCACTGTGTTTGGGTGACAGGTGCTGGGTCACCCGTAGATGTGCATTTTGTATGTGCTCACAATTGCTTAGGCATGATTTTTGGGTGCACTCTTTGCAGAGTGAGACTGCATTTCTTTGCTCAGACTGTATTATCAGGCTAAGGTAATTTCTCCAGTAATGGGGGGATGTCGATTGTAATAAAGTGCGTGAGGTCCTCATGGTGTTACATAGGGTTGGAGATGCAGTCGTGGGATCTGCTGTGGAGTGAGCCATCCGAAGGAGCTACAGTGTCACAGTCATCAGTTTCCCTTTCTCTTTGGGCTTTGCTCCCAGATCCTAGCCCCTTTTTCTCTCTGATGTCCAGGACGCAAGGTCCCCAGCCCACTGGACAATCTATTCTCAGTCTTTTCTCAATGCTGGCAGAAGGACTGGGAGAACGAGAAAGGAAGACCAGGAACCAGCACCAGCTCTGATGTCTCTCCGCTGCCAGTGTTTGCTATGGTCACATATTCCCAGTCAGTTATTTATTTGAGTATACTGATTGCCTACAGGTCAGGGTGGCATACAGTCGATTACGGTATTTCTATTTCCCTTAAGAACATAAGAACATAAGATATGCCATACTGGGTCAGACCAAGGTCCATCAAGCCCAGTATCCTGTTTCCAACAGTGGCCAATCTAGGTCATACGTACCTAGCAGTTTCCCAAAAGACACAAGTTCCGCAATGCTTGTACTGGGTCAAGCATTGATATCCTGGGTCCCTTCTTAATAATGGTTTATGGACCTTTCCTCCAGGAACTTGTCCAAACCTTTTTTAAACCCAGCTACACTAACAGCCTTTACTACATCCTCCGGTAACAAATTCCAGAGTTTGATTACACGTTGAGTGAAAAAATAATTTCTTTTATTAGTCTTAAATAGTTTACCCTGTAGCTTCATTGCATGTCTCCTAGTCTTTCTATATTCTGATAACATAAACAATCGATCTACATTTACCCGTTCCACTCCGTTCATTAATTTATAGACTTCTATCATATCTCCCCTCAGCCGTCTCTTTTCCAGGTTAAAGAGCCCTAACCTTTTTAGCCTTTCTTCATAGGAGTATCCTTCCATCCCCTTTACCATTTTGGTGGCTCTTCTCTGAACCTTTTCTAATAACGCTATATAGAGGCATTATAATATCTTGTCCCTTGTCCCTGAAGGGCTCACAATTTATGTTTTGGTACCTGAGGCAGAGGGTTAAGTCGCTTAACGAAGGCCAGAAGGACCACCGGTGGGACTAGAAACCCCAATTTTTATGCCCCAAGGTTGGTGGTCTCGATTGGAATTCAAACCCTTGGTCCTCTGGAAAATTGCCTCAACCACTAGGCCACACTGCTCCATGTGAGCTAGCCACAGGGCCATAGGGTGAGGTGCAGCCTGTTACTTCAAAGGCAGAGACCTTGGGAGGTTCCGTTCATAAGGATACGAGAAATTCCATACTGGGTCAGACCAAGCTCTTTCAGGTCCAGTATCCTGTTTCCTAGTGTTGCCAATCCAGGTCTTAAGGAACTGGCTGGTTTCCAAAAAGACGAATAGGCTACTCAATGCTTGTATCGGAGCAAGCGGTGGATTCATGTATGCTCATATTTTAAGGGTTCCGTTGCATGTACAACAGATGTGATGCTCTGTTGGGTTGTGTGCCTTGTAGAATATCTTGAATTGGTGAAAGTTAGTATAAGAAAAAAATTAATAATTTTCCAGCTTTTCTCTAATAAAAGGTTATGGACCTTTCCTCCGGGAGCTTGGCCAAAAACTTTGTTAAACTCCGCTACGTTCGGAGATCGTTTCACGCAAGGCTCTTGGAGTACACAAGAGACCCAGTGGTCAATCAACCGACTGGAAATGCAAGTGATATGCTGGGCGTTGCAGGCGTTTGAAGCTACGGTGGCAGGTTGAGCAGTGCGAGTACTGTCCGACAACTCCGCAGCGGTGGCCTACATCAATCAGCAGGGCAGAACCGGAAATGTGGCCATAGAGGCTGTGGCAGAGGGTCTGTGTGTGTAAATAGAGCTTTGGCTGTCAGCGTTTTCGGTGGCGCATGTTGCGGGTAAGGACATTGTGATGGCGGATTTCCTCAGCTGGGTCCGAGTAGATGCCGGAGAATGGGAGTGGCATCCGGAGGTGTTCGCACAGATCGGTCGCATATGGGGACAGCCAGTAATGGACCTCATGGCGGCGTTTCACTCTGCGTAAACGGGTCGCTTCTTCAGCAGACAGCGTGAAAGGAGGTCGGAAGGCATCAGCGCACTGTTTCAACGATGGCCCTCGTCTGGTCTTCTCTATGTCTTTCCACCGAGCGCACTCATAGGTTGAGTGGTTCTGCGTATCGAAGCGCTTCAGGGAAACGTGTGGTTGGGGGCCTCGGGCTGACCGAGGCGCCCGTGGTATGCCTGCCTCATACGTTTGCTCAACGGGAATCCATGGAGGTTTCCAACATTGGAGATTCTGTTGCTACGGAGTTCCCTTTTAATGCCTCAGGTGCATCGGTTTTCGCTTACAGGGTGGCCATTGAAAGGGCAAGCTTAAGGAAAAAGAGTTGCTCAGCAGCAGTCTTTGCCACCTTGCCACAAATAAAAAAAAAATGTCTACGTCCCTTGCATATGTGCGTATATGGCGCATCTTTGAGGATGGGTGCTCGCAGAGGCACGCTCGCGTGACAACAGTGTCAGTTCCCTTGGTATTAAGTTTTCTGCAGGACGGGTTTGGTAAAGGCAGGTCCTGGAGAGTTCAATTAGCAGCTCTGTCTTGCTATAGGGGCAAAGGACAGGGAGTGGCTCTCATGCACAGGTCGATGTGGTACGCTTTCTCAGGCGGTTACCAGACTGTAGCCCTCTCGTAGGATATTAATTCCACCGGGGAAGATCAAGTTGGTTTTAGGAGCGTTAGCTAGCGCGCCACTGGGGCCCTTGCAACAGGCGTAGGTTAAGGGTTTTGCCTTGAAGACGTTATGTTTGATGGTCATCTGTTCGGTGAGGCGATTTTCGGAGTTGCAAGCGTTGACCTGTCAGGAATCGTTTTTTGTCTGTCTCCAGACAGAAGGTGGCCTGGCGGCTGGTTCTGTCGTTTTTGTCAAAGGTGATTTCTATGTTCACCTAACTAAAATGGTCTCTCTTCCAGTGCTAGATGCGGCGGAGGGGAGTGTATTGAACCATAGCTTGCGCTGTTTGGAGGTCAAGAGAGCGCTGTGGCAGTGTTTAAAAGTTTCAGAAACCTTTGCAAGGCGGATCATCTCTCTTCAGGGTTTTCAGAGGGCCCCACAAAGGGAAGCGGCAGTGAAGGAGTCCATTTCTGGATGGATTGGAGCGGCGAGTGCGTCGGTTTATCTTCTACGGGACCGTACAGTCCCAGGGAGCTTATGAGCTCACTCTACCAGAGTGCAAGCGTCTTCTTGGACGGAGCACAGTTTGGTTCCGCCAATGGACATCTGTAGGGAGGCCTCTTGGTTGTCTCTCCATACTTTCATAAGCATTACCACCTAGATGTTCTGGCGGCTAAGGATGCCGTTTTCAGGGAGGCAGTGTTGAGATCCGGCTGGAAAGATCCCTCCCAATGATTACTGCTCTGATACATCCCAGAGGTTGAGGACTAAACTGGAGGAACGATAAGGAAATAGGAATTACTCGTACACTTACCTGGTAATTGTGGTTCCTTGAGTGATTCCAGTTTAGTCCTCATTCCTGCCCGGGGATGGGGTCTTAGCAGTGGTCTTTCTGTTGGGGGAAGTGCAAGATTAAAAGTGGATATAGGCCTTCACTGGTGTTCAGTCGTTTTGATGCTCCCATTTGTTTTGCACTATATTGTTATATTATTATATTATGATATTGTTATATATTATATATATTGCTATATTGTTCTGGATTGTTTAGGGCTAGGCACTCGACGGAAAGGAGAGCATGCAGGAAGCAGTTCCTTTCCTTCTGGAAGGAGAGTAGTAGGTAGATAGGTTATATGTTCTGCGTGCCCTTGAATATAATGTTAAGTTTAAAAAATAAAAAAAAAAGTTACTGATTTTTTTCTCCTTTGAGTCTGCTTTGTCAATAGTTCACTGGGGGCTGATGGGAGAGACCAGCAGGCTATATCCAGTGATGTCATGAGTTTGACATGCCCAGTCTCCAAGCTGCAGGAGGAGGTTCACTACCCAGAGGTTGAGGACTAAACTGGAGTCACTCAAGGAACCACAATTCCTGATCGTGTCCCCAGTCTAGTCCCGAAACCTCTGGGTTGCCCATCTCATTCAGCAGCTTGGAGACTGAGAAACTCCTCCTTTTGTGACATCACCGGTATATCTCTCTGGAATCCGCCTCCAGCCCCCAGTTACGTCAGTCTCCAAGCAGCTGGATAGATAGGGAGCCCGAGGGTCCGGGCTCGCTGGAGAAACAATTAGGAATTGAAGGTCCTAGTTTGGGACTTGTCCATGGGTTTGTTTTACTTACATTGCAATCTTTTCATTTGAGGGGGCTGTGACTTTAAATTTTACTGCAGACTGACTTCCTCCTATTTACCCGCCTCCCCCCCCCCCCCCCCGCCTTCCCTCCGGCTATTCTCTTCTTTTGTTCATATCGGCAGTAGTCTGCTTGATCAGAAGTTTTACCCTGGGGGAGAGCAGCACTTGTAATCTGCCGAGTGGCGATCCAAGTCGGGAGGGCTGGAGACAGAGCTTAGCCGGCGCCGCGCAGAGGATCTTGCCTGCTAGCGCGCCTGGTGGCTCTTCACCGCCGCACGGAGCCTGGAGCGGTTTTTCTGCTGTGCGGTGGTGGTGATTTCATTTGGGACAGTACAGTGTCTCCGGAGCCGGCGGCAAGCACAGTTACTTCAGAAGGGGCCGTATAACTCGCTCTGCTGTCGGACCAGGTAAGCGCAAGTCTTGCTGGAGAGTGGTTTTAGTCAGCGCGGTTTTGGTGCGAATTAGACTTTGGGCCCTGCCACGTGGCGTCGGCGTGGTCAAGCTTCAGGCCCAGGGGGCGATTTTGCTGTGAGGGTGAAGAAGCCCTTAGCATTGCTCTTTTAAAAAAAAAAAAAGTACAGAAGAATTACAGTGTGCTGTCTTTCATAATTAACAAGTATGTTTTTTCTGAGCAGTCTCCAGCACGCTATTAGGTAGGCCGCAATGCCTTCTAAGTCCCAGTGCCTGGTATGTGGGGCATGGAAGAGCACTAGCGCAGGATCCTGCAAGGCTTGTGCAGGAGAGTCTGCGGTTTCAGATCACGCCCGTGAGCTACAGGAGGGGGCTTCAGGGGGTGAGGCAGAAGCTGCGCCTGCACTAGTCCCCGAGGTAGCGCAGGAGGAGCCGGTGGCAGGTCCCTCTTCATTCTTGGGCGGGCCCTCCGCCCAGGCAGTTTTCCCCAAGGAATTGACTTCAATTTTCTCACAGCAGTTTGTGGCATTACTGCAGCAGACGGTGCTTGGTAGTATGCTGCAGCAGAAGGTTTCAGCGGGCACGAGCGGGGCACAGAAGCACCCGTTGTTTCCACGGCTGGACGGTCCCCAGAATGGGAGCAAGAGATCCCGTGGTGAGGGGGACTTAACGGAGCATGTGGCGACCTCTGAGGGTCCGCAGTCGGATGAGGAGAATCACAGTTTGGTCTTAGATGACGAACTGGAAGAAGGTAAACTGTCTGAGAAAGAGGATCAGGCTAGAGTGGTGAGAGTCTTTAGAAGAGAGGAGCTGCCAGCGCTTATTGTAGAGACACTGAAGGCGCTCAATATGCCGGTGCCAGGGCCAGCTGAGGATGCGACACTGGAGGACCCTTTGTTGCAGGTGTTCAGGAAAAATCAAAGAGCGTTCCCGGTACACAGGGTAATTCAAGAGATGATCCAGGAAGGGTGGAACGTTCCGGAGGCTCCGCTGAAAGGGTCCAGAGTTATGGGACGTCTCTATCTGTTGTTGGATCAAGATAAAGAGGTCTTTAGATCGCCCAAGGTGGACGCGGCAGTATCATCTGTTACCAAAAAGACCACAATTCCTGTAGAGGGTAGTGCGGCCCTCAAGGATGTGCAGGACAGGAAGCTGGATGTCTTGCTGAGACAGGTTTTTGACGTCAATGCGTTATCGCTGCAGGCGGCGATTTGCAGAGCGTGGGTGGCTCGAGCCTGACTTCGCTGGGCGCAGCAGGTGCAGGAGGGACAGCCGTGTCCCCTAGCGGGAGAGGCTTCCCAGTTGGAATCCGGGGCAGCCTATCTGGCAGATATTCATTTTGATCTTATGCGAGGTTTGTCAAAAAGCATGGCAGCGGCAGTAGCAGCTCGGCGTTACCTGTGGCTACGCAATTGGGCGGCGGATAGCTCTTCCAAAGCTAGATTAAATAAGCTACCTTTTAAGGGCCGCTTGTTGTTCGGGGAAGACTTAGAGAAATTGGTTAAGGATTTAGGGGAGTCCAAAGGGGGCAGATTGCCGGAGGACAAACCTAAACAGGCTCGGGTAGCCCTGGCGGGCAGTGGGCAGCCACGAGACTTTCGCCGTTTCCGATCCCAAAGGTTCAATTCGGGTCACAGGGGGCGGTTCCCCAATAGAAACCAGAGGTTTTGGGGATTTCGAGGAGCGGGGAGGGGCTTCGGGATGCCTACCTCCTCCTCCCTTAGCTTCAGGAAGCCACAATGAGATGAGGGGGACCCAGACACCCTTAATTCCCATGGGAGAGCATTTGCAGGAGTTTTATTCTGCCTGGGTCCGAGTTACGTCAGATCAATGGGTACTGGAAGTCATTCGGGAGGGCTACGCTCTGGAACTCCTACGTCCAGTGCGGGAAGCCTTCGTGCAGTCTCTGGGCAGATCAATGGCAAAATACGCCACTCTGCGGGAGACGGTACAAAGGTTGTTAAGCCTCAGAGCAATAGTCCCGGTACCCCCAGACCAGTGCGGATACGGTCGGTACTCGATCTACTTCGTCGTCCCGAAAAAAGACGGAGGGGTTCGGCAGATTTTGGATCTCAAAGGAGTGAATCATTGTCTGCGGGTGTCTCACTTCCACATGGAGACGCTGCGCTCAGTTATAGTGGTTGTACAAAAGGGAGAATACCTCACGTCTTTGGACTTGTCGGAGGCGTATCTGCATATTCCCATAAGGCCGGATCATCACAAATTTCTCAGGTTCGCCTTCCGTTCGGCCATTATCAGTTCCAAGCGTTGCCCTTCGGGCTAGCAACGGCCCCGAGAATTTTCACCAAGATTATGGTGGTGGTAGCGGCAGCACTGCGCAAGGAGGGCATTCTTGTGCATCCTTCCCTGGACGATTGGTTAATTCAGGCGAAGTTGCAGGCCCAGAGCGAGACGGTCACGGCCCGGGTGGTGGCGTTCCTGGAAAGTCTTGGTTGGATAGTCAATATGATGAAGAGTCACTTGGTTCCGTCACAAAGTCTGGAATACCTAGGAGCTCACTTCGACACGTGGATTGGGAAGGTGTTCCTAACAGAACAGCGAGCGCAGCTTCTGCGAAGGCTGGTGGGGGGGCTTCTTTAAGCTCAAAGCTCCCTCTGCCTGGCATTACCTGCAGCTGCTAGGCACCATGGCGGCGTCAATAGAGATGGTACCGTGGGCAAGAGCCCACATGAGGCCCTTGCAAAGAGCATTGCTTCTCCGGTGGTCGCACCAGCAGGATCCTCTGTCCCGAAAACAGCTCTGTCCGGATGACACCCGTCTCGCCTTGCATTGGTGGTTGCTTCCCGGATCGTTGGAGCGGGGGAAGTCTTTGGAGGCGCCAGCCTGGGTGGCAGTGATGACAGATGCCAGCTTACTGGGCTGGGGAGCTCGTTGTCAAGGCAGCTTCGCGCAGGGGCGGTGGACTCCTCGGGAGAGGACGTGGTCGATCAACCGGTTGGAATTAAGAGCAGTATTTCTGGGCCTCCAGGAGTTCTAGGCGTCGATCACGGGAAAGGCGGTCCGAGTGCTGTCCAACAATGCGACGGTGGTTTCCTACGTCAACAAACAAGGAGGCACCAGCAGCGTACCGCTGGAAGCCGAAGCCGAGGCCCTGTGCGCCTGGGCAGAAGCAAATCTCTTGGACCTGTCGGCAGCACATGTAGCAGGAGTGGACAGTGTGGAGGCCGATTTTCTCAGTCGGGTGAAGGTGGATCCGGGGGAATGGGTCCTGCACCCGGATGTTTTCCAGATGGTGGTTCGTAGGTGGGGAGCTCCGGTCATGGACCTCATGGCGACCTTCGATTCAGCAAAAGCTAGTCGCTTCTTCAGCAGGTGCAGGGAAAGGATGTCGGAGGGCTTGGACGCCCTTATGCAGGACTGGCCGGAGGGGCAGCTGTTGTATGTCTTTCCTCCGTGGGTTCTGATAGGAAGAGTTCTGCAAGGGGTAGTGTGTTTCAGAGGTCAAGTAATTCTCATAGCGCCAGACTGGCCTCGTCGTCCCTGGTACGGGGACCTGGTGAGGTTGTTAGTGGCAAACCCCTGGCGGCTTCCCTGCCGGCTGGATCTTCTAACTCAGGGGCCCCTGTGGATACCTCATGTGGATCGGTTCTCGCTTACAGCTTGGCTCTTGAGAGGGCTCGGTTAAGTTCCCGGGGTTATTCCAGGGCAGTCATTGCGACATTATTGAAATCCAGGAAACAGTCTACTTCTCTGGCGTATGTTCGTGTCTGGAGAATTTTCGAGGCTTGATGCACGGAGAGGAAGTGCGAGGCCTTAAAAGCTTCGGTGCCTCAGATTCTGGAATTTTTGCAGGATGGTTTCGACAAAGGGTTAGCGGCTGCATCGTTACGGGTACAGGTGGCAGCGTTATCTTGCTACAGAGGCAGAGTGGCAGGCCAATCATTAGGATCTCAGCGAGATGTGAAACGGTTTTTAAGAGCGGTGACACTGGTCAGACCGCTGACTAGACCAGTGTTTCCCAAGTGGCATCTCCCTTTCGTGTTGAGCGCAATGGAACGGGAGCCCTTTGAACCATTAGCTCGAGTGTCGCTCAAGGATCTCACTCTGAAGGTGGTGTTCTTGGTGGCTATCTGTTCGGCTAGGCGAGTATCAGAACTGCAGGCGCTTTCCTGTAGGGAACCCTATCTTTCGTTTTTTGCGGCAAAGGTAGTCTTGAGGCCTGTGCCGGCCTTTATTCCGAAGGTGGTCTCGGCGTTCCATATAAACCAGGAGATTTCCTTACCAGTGATCTCCGGGGGCACCGATGGCTCGGCATCGAGAAATCTGCAGCTTTTGGATGTTCGGCGAGCGTTGAAGTATCTTAGTTGGACAGCATCTTTTCGCAGGTCAGATAGGCTTTTCATTCTTTTCGCAGGGCCAAGAAAGGGGGAAGCGGCATCAAAGGCATATATTGCGCGTTGGATCAAAGAAACCATTGCGTCGGCTTATGTCTTAAAAGGTAGAGTGGTGCCAGAGGGGCTAAGAGCACACTCCTCTAGGGCTCAGGCTACCTCCTGGTTGGAAGTTAAGTTGGTGTCGCCGGTGGAGATTTGTAAAGCGGCGACCTGGTCGTCTTTGAATTCGTTCATTCGGCACTATTGTCTGGATGTGCAAATGGCGGAGGACACTTCTTTTGGTTCGACAGTACTTCAGGCTGGTTTGCGGGGTCCCACCCGTGATTGATGTGCTTTACTGCTCTGGTACTGACCCAGAGGTTTCGGGACTAAACTGGGGACACGATCAGGAAGGTGAAATTAGGCTTACCTGCTAATTGTTGCTTTTGGAGTGGAACCAGTCTAGTCCCGTATCCCTCCCAGCGTTCGTTGTCCGACAGAGGCCTGAAGTGTCACACGTAAGAGCTGTTTTGTTTTCACATTTTCCAGTTTACAAAAAAAAAAAAATTCAATATGGAGGGGGTTAGCCCATAGGACGGTGGGCGTTTTAGGGCTTGCACTTCTTTCCTTTGGGGGAGGGAGTGGTTTGTGCAAGTTTAAAGTCACGGAATGGAAGAGGATTCTTTCCTCTGTTAGTTTCCAAAGTTCCTGTAGTTTGATTAGTTTATTGTATTTGCATATCTTCTTACTTGTTGCTCCGGTGAGTCTGCTTTGTCAATAGGGTACTGGTGGCTGGAGGCGGATTCCGGAGAGATATACCGGTGATGTCACAAAAGGAGGAGTTTCTCATTCTCCAAGCTGCTGAATGAGATGGGCAACCCAGAGGTTTCGGAACTAGACTGGTTCCACTCCAGGAACAACAATTAGCAGGTAAGCCTAATTTCACCTTACCGGGTAAGTGTAATTCCTATTTGGCCCTTATGCGGATACAGGCATTGAATATCCATATATTTTGAGTTGCAGCAGCTGCCATTTAAAAAACAAAAGGTGGACCACTGTAAGCTCAGTATTGGCATGTACTTTTCTGTTTGATTTGCAATTGAAGTAACAAAATCTGCAACCAGTCTTACACATGCCCATTCACAGACTTCACAGGCTACACTGTTCATCTTTTGCATGCTTATACAGACAGTTGAGATCAGATGTTTAAGCTTCCTCTGGACTAGAACTAAAATTAATAGAATTAGATGAAAGACTTGCGGATAAGGCAACAGATTTGCCTATTCTTTAACCCTATTGTCACACACAAGACACTGAAGGGTTGGGCTTTGGGCATTGTTGCCCTTCCAGCTTTCATCACCGTTGAGGCCTATATTACCAAAGCAGTAATTCTTGGATATGAGTATTTGGGGTTGAAAATAGGGATGAAATAGGAAACAGGATTTTAAAAAATCCAATATTTTTTTTACTATATCATGCAAAAATGGAGTTTAATAGAACTGTGTCTAAATGTGGTTAAGCTTGTTTGACCTACTAGGTCTTCTGCTACATTTGCACATTTAAAAATGCATGAGATTTTCAGGTATCACAAACAGAGAGCCTAATACTTTGAGAATTATATATAGTTACGCTATGTAGCTCTCGGTAGATTGTGTATGAGACAAAAAAAGTGAAGTTTAAGCAGTTTAATAATCATTAATTTCTTAAAAGCTAAGTTATTCATACACTTTATCAAATCGTACTTGTTTCGTATGCCAGGTCTGAGAATTTTGTAATGTATCTTGAAAGAGCTAAAAGGATAAGAGGACATCTCCTTCAAGAGGTGAAGCTGGTAGACAGCTTGTATGATTGACAACTGGATGATATCCTAACCTAGTGCAATGAAGGCTAGACCAGAAAGACTGGGTGGCATAAAAATCTTTGCTGACATCTCTGTTGCTATGTTGCTATTCACTGAACATGAATTGTTATTCATTAAGCATATTGACAGACTATAAATTGTACAACAACAGCAGAAGACAAATGGCAGGCTTCAAACACTATTGTTTTTCATTGCAATCTCAGAGTGAAGTGCTTGCAAATGAAACATCCATGTTAGGAAGAATGCTTTACCTTTGTCTTGTGTTTTTCCTTATCCTTTCATGCATTGTCCTGACTTTTGAAATCAGAAATGTGATTTGAATAAAACGGAACTGATCCAAAACTTTTCATCTGACCCAGAGCTACCTGGAGTATTTCTCTAACTCAGAGCTGTTAAATGTGTAATTTGAAATGTTGCTGACATTTATGATTTTGACTTGGATTAGTAGTTAAGAACTCTGTATGCTGATTGATAGGAAACTTGATTTCATTAATGAAACATCTTAAATAATTTAAGTTATTAGTGGAACAGTTATATGGAGCTAACCAACAAATACGAGGGGGGCTGATAAGTCTCTGGTCTTGTAATGAAACGGAAAGCTACGGGCACACGTCAGTTCTGGAGGTCTGAATAATCTCTCTCCAGTTTCATTTTATTTATTTATAAATTTTATTTATAAAACGAAACTGTAGAGAGATCAGTCGAACCTCTGGAACTGAAGTGTGCCCATAGGTTTCTGTTTTGTTACAAGGCCAGAGACTTATAAGTCTCCCCCTCCCCCCTCGTACAGATAAGATGCTGCCAGAACTTCCAGTCTAGTGATGAGCTGTGTAACAGATTAAAGATCATTTTGTATCAGAATTTCTCATCTAGGCCTGTAAATTTGCAGCTAATTATTCAAGTTTTGCCTGACTATGATAGCAAAACAGTGTTAACACAAGTCTTGCCCTCACGTTGGTACCAGTTCAAGTCAAACATGTAGGAAATTAATAGCAATATTTTAGTTGACAGATCTTCGCGACCCTTGTCAGCCCGGAGCTACAAAGCATCTATTTCATCTATTATCAGCATGGGTGCCAACAGTGCTAGAAATTCAAAACTAATTGATCCAAACACTATAAAGGTAATCTTCAACATCATTGCTATTGCTATTTTTCCATCATATACTCTCAGAAACTTAGGGCATCCTGTTATTAAGGTTTCATAGGTAAAGCAATAGAGAGAAGTATGGTTGGTTTTGGGAGGGGGGGTTTGTTGTTGTTTTTTTGCGAACAGGCAAGGATAAATTTATTTTTGAGACAGCCTAAAGTTTGTTTATTTGGAAAATACTATTCATCATTATCAGCAAGGTGAACTAGACGTCCACAGTGTAGGCAAAGTATTAAGCATGCAGCAACTATACAGAACACTTTATAATGTTAGTAGCTAATAATAGAAGCAATGCATGTGTTAAACTATTTAGTGATCATTTGAATTTAGGTGCAAATAAAGGTACCATTTGTAAAATGCAGGATTTGAGCAAACTATTACGGATTCCAATTGTGTAGGAGTAATTACACAGGTACACTACCAAAAAACTGCCTCCAGTTTTGCAACTGATTCCTATAGATTTTGGGGTGCTGAATCCAGGAAAAATAGCCAAAATGTTCCATCACGTCACGTTTTCTTGCAAAATTAGATTTCTTACCCATATAAGGAATGTTCACATAATTTCTTTTTAGCCGACTGCAGTTTATTTTCTTGGCCCAAAATAGAGGTTGTAATGGTTAACTAACTAGAAACACTCCCACATGATATTTTAGAGTGTTTTGTATTCATTTTATACATTAACAGGACAATTGGGAGGCGGGGGCTAAATCCAGTACTCGTGCTGGCGCATGTTCTTTCCTGTTCGCCTCGCCTCGTTCGCTCGCTCAAACACGGTGGTTGCGACATGAACGTTCCTGTCAAATTTCAGTTTCTTGCAAGTTCATTATTACCTTTTGTTTGCTCAGTCGTAATCCAGCTTTATTCCGAAGTGGTTCACTACAGTTGTAGTTTGCAGTGCTGTGTATTTGTGATGGCTCACAGAGCCAGAGGTTGCGTCAACTCTCCGGACAGTTTTTGTTTTATTTGTGGGGAATATACCGTGAAAAAGCAGCAGAGGAACATTTCTGCATTTATTAAAAAAGTATATTTCGCCTATTTCGGTTTGAAGTTAGGCGATCAAGACAAACCGTGGGCTCCTCACAAAGTGTGCAAGACATTTGAGGAAGATCTACGCTTATGGATGAAAGGTAAAAAACAAGCATTTCGTTTCGGAATACCTATGATGTGGCGTGAACAAAGAGACCACAGCAGTGACTGCTATTTTTGCTCTTGCATTGTGAAGGGATACAACTTAAAAAATAAGAACGTAATAAGTTACCCCAACCTTCCCTCAGCAATTAGGCCTATGCCTCATAGCAACGAAGTACCTGTGCCTGAACCACCAAAATCTTTGGATCATATTTGTGTGGACGGTTCTGATCATGATGAGACTCATCAGATGGCTTTTCCCGATGAGTCCAGTACTTCCGAGTTTGAAACTGAACCAGATCCGAAACCTGAACTTTTCTCTCAAGCTGAATTGAATGATTTAGTCCGGGATTTAGGACTCCCAAAAGATGCTGCCCAACTGCTAGGTTCTCGGCTTAAACAGAAAAATCTATTGTCACCAGGAACAACTTTTTATTGGTACCGCAACCGCGAGACACAATTTTTGAAGTATTTCAGCAAAGAGGAAGATTTGGTATTTTGCAACGATATATACGGAGTGATGGAAAAGTTTAAACTCAAGTATGATCCTGCTGAATGGCGGCTGTTCATTGATTCGTCAAAAGACAGCATAAAAGGTGCTCTTCTTCATAATGGCAACACATTCGCTTCAGTTCCTATTGCTCACTCTGTTATTCTCCAAGAAAAATACGAGAATTTGGCCCTGATTCTTCAGAAGATTCGTTATGATGAGCATAAGTGGATGATTTGTGGAGACTTTAAAATTCTATCCATGCTATTAGGGCAGCAATCCGGTTTCACCAAATATCCCTGCTTCCTTTGCTTGTGGGATAGCTGGGCCCGCGACCTACACTGGGGGAAAAAAGACTGGCCAATTCGGGAGTATTTGAGACCCGGTGAGAAAAATGTTCTTCATGAGAGCTTGGTACCTTGTGATAAAATTCTATTACCACCTCTCCACATTAAGTTGGGTCTCATTAAGCATTTCATCAAGTCCCTTCCAAAAGATGGTGAGTGCTTTCGGTACCTTTGCTCAAAGTTCCCCCGACTTTCTGAAGCAAAGCTAAAGGAAGGAGTGTTTGTTGGTCCTGATATAAGGAAACTCATTTCAGATGGAGCATTCGCTGAAACGATGTCTGAGAAGGAAAAAGAAGCCTGGGATTCCTTCAAGGATGTTGTTCTCAAATTCTTGGGGAACAGGCGGGATGAGAACTATAAGGATATTGTTGCCAGGATGCTCAATGCCTTCAAAGAACAAGGCTGTAACATGAGCCTGAAAGTCCATTTCTTGCACTCCCATGTGAACTACTTTCCCGAAAACTTGGGGGCGTACAGTGAAGAACAAGGTGAAAGGTTTCACCAGGACATCAAGGACGCAGAGAGAAGGTACCAAGGAAGATGGAACACCACTATGATGGCTGATTTCTGCTGGTTGCTGCTGCGGGAAACCCCAGATGAAAAATACGCCAAGCAGCGCACCAAGAGAAGCATTCGGGGGAAGAAGAAACGGGCCCACCAGGAGATTGATTGACCCAAGAATGACTTTAAAATCTAAACTGTGTTGACAAATATCGTGTTTTTACTAAACTTTGAAATAAAAATTTGCTAGTTATTACCACAGTGTCGGATCTCATTTATTAGAATTTTATTTTCACACCATCGGGTGTTTGTCTTCATGTATTGCAATGGTGCGGTTTGCGTTTTCTATTCTTACATACAAACCTGTACAACATTTTTTGCACATTTCTTTGCTTTGCTTTGTGTCTAACTTCGCTCTTATATGCTCAATGTTTGTGCACATGTATGTGGCTGTTTTAAGTGCAGACAATTTTGCTACCATCACAGTGTGTTTTGTTGACATTACTCCATTCTTATGTGCTGCCTTGTTACAATTTTCTTTATTCTTATTTGAATAACTACTAAACAATTAGTATAAAGAATTCATCCAAGAAACTTTTATCTCGATCGCACTCAATCTGAAACGTTCACCTCAAACTGCTAACCCAATGTAGCAAAAAATCTGTACGTGATGGAGCAAATTGGTTACCAGATTTGGATTCAGCGCACCAAAAAACGTAAAAATCAATCGAAACATTAGAGGCAGTTTAAAAAAAAATTTTTTTAGTGTACCTGTGTTATCAGCACAGATCCGTGAGCATAGCAGTAGGAACACTGATGCTTTGTATTGTTGTAATATTGATATTGACATTTATAGAGGGTAATTTTACAAAGCATTTTGTGCATGTATAATCTGTTTTACTTGCAGAAAAGGGCTTTTATAAAATTGGATGACTGCATAAGTGCATACAAAGTACCTGCAGAGAAAGTGTGTGCCTACTTTTGCATGATCTGTGCATAGGTGTTCCCTGTGGTGTAGTATGGGTGGAGTGGAGGTGGAGTTATTATATACACGTCTATACAAATGTAATGTAGTATAGACATATATTTCAGTATTTAAAAGGAACCTAGACATTCGGTGCTGTGCCAAATGCCTAGGTGCTTGTTCGTGATTTTTGACAGCAGTACATGCAGAGCAGGATTTAAATATCTTGCCCTTCGCATGCTGTTGTGCATTTGGTGGACAGTGTGGCTTTGGGGTATTGGGGGGGTTGGGTTACCGGAATGTATAGCTGATACATCTAGGTGCATGATATTCAGCACCTAGACAATACGTTTGATTTTGACACTACAAAACCAGGCCTAACCTGAAGTACCTAGCCAAATGCATAGTCTCAATGTATAAGTACCTATTTTCGGTGTCCAGACATACTTTTGTGCACACCTGGGTGCCTATTTTCAGCAGTGCTAAGCAAATGCTTAGTGCTGCAGGCAGTCGGCATACATTGAAATGTCTTGTTGGCATAAATTAAAACATCTTGTTTAGGCTTAAAATAGGCACATTTTTGTAGCTCTTGCATAAGTGTTCTGAGAGCAAATAAAGCCTCAAATGGCATAGTGTAAATAAATGTCACATTAGCCATATAGCTATTGTGAGAAGTGAGCTTGCTTTATGACTGTGATGACAGGAGCTGGTGTATGGATGGCAGCATGCTGGGTTGGTGTAAGGAAAATATACCTATATAGAAAATAATAAAATGGGGAAATCAATGAACCAGGCCTGTCTGGTAAATTTCAGGATGCTATGGAGGTTGTGATACCTCCTGGCTCCAGTGGGTGAGTGGATTTAATTTAAGAACATTATCTTGCCTTAAACAGAAGACTCCATGATGAATCAGTGTTGCCAACCTGGCTGGCTTGCTGAACAGCAAGCACATTCATCTTTTGCGTCCAGCATCCATACTCAAATGGCCAGAGAGGATAGAGGGAAACGTGCTATGCAGAAAACCATAAAGATCAACAACATTGATTTCTAGTGATCCAATCAGTAATGTGCTACCAAGCTCTTATGAAGGAGCTCTCACTGTTACCAAATTTGTATCTAAAAGCTTTTACCAGCACAGCTCCATACATTGTTCTCATAAAATAATTTAACAAGAGACTCTCAGCAGCCTCTGTGAGCCCTCTTCAATACCTCACTAAGACCCATGAGGCATGTTAACTGTTTCACATCTTTTTAAAATTCATTTTTAGAGTACCTCAAAGTAGAAAATGTTGAACTCTTCCAAGGATCCACATAATTCAATACAAATAAAACCTAAAAAAAATATTAGCAAACTAAAATCATCTTCCATATCGTCCTACCAGACCAGTCTAGACAAGTGGGTTGTGTTTCCCACCAGCAGATTGATGGAGAGAAAAGCCCATGTTGCAATTATATCAATCCCATGCTTCTATCCACCTCAGCCAGCAGAGAGCTCTTCAGTATTTCTTTGTCTCCAGCAGATGGTGGATGGATTTTCTCCACTTTGAAGAAAATCTAAATAATTGAGAGGAAAATATTGATTTAAATGCTTGTGAATGATCTCCTTGAGTGTGACTCTCACTCTTGAGCACAACGTGGGAGGCTCCACTAAACTGCAGTCTTTCAGTAGCCATAGGATGAGGGAAAATTGGTTCAGTCCCATGCTCTTACCCTGACAAGGTCCTGTTGAGCAGCCAGAAAAATGGAAGGATTTGGAAGAGTTCAGCAGCCACACACAGCCTCAAGGTCCCGTCCCTCCTCCTCTGTCCCCCCTGCTCTCTCTCAAAGATTGCAGAAGGCTCTCTGAGGAGTCTATCTGCTGGCCACCTTAAACATACAGTAGTGCCTGCAAAGCAAAAGAAACAGTTTCAGAGGAGTAGAGAACATAAGAACATAAGATATGCCATACTGGGTCAGACCAAGGTCCATCAAACCCAGTATCCTGTTTCCAACAGTGGCCAATCTAGGTCATACGTACCTAGCAGTTTCCCCAAAAGACATAGGTTCCACAATGCTTGTACTGGGTCAAGCATTGATATGCTGGGTCCCTTCTTAATAATGGTTTATGGACCTTTCCTCCAGGAACTTGTCCAAACCTTTTTTAAACCCAGCTACACTAACAGCTTTTACTACATCCTCCGCTAACAAATTCCAGAGTTTGATTACACGTTGAGTGAAAAAATATTTTCTTTTATTAGTCTTTAAATAGTTTACCTTGTAGCTTCATTGCATGTCCCCTAGTCTTTCTATATTCTGATAACGTAAACTCGGCATGGATTTCTGCTTGGGGCTCTCAGGGTTCAGTATCAAGATTTGACCTTATCATTGTCCTTGTTGGGGGCTCCCAATTCTATCTGTCTGGGGCGCTATTTGTGGTGGACCGCTGGTGGCCTTTGGCCTGGTGTTTGGGTTTCCCACCATTTTCTTCACGTATTACTAGCATTTTTTACTAATGTGCTCCTGGCGGTTGTGCAGTCCTAGCGAGCATTCTACCCGAGTGGCTCCCACGCACATTCCTACCCAAGTGCCCATTTCATGCATTTCTGTATAAGCATTGTTAGTACGTGGCTTACAGCTGCCATGGCCTTAGCGCATGCTGCTATTGCAGTTGCCTTCATTCTTTGTCTTCTTCCAGGAAGTATTGTTTGACCTGTGGCAAGCAAGGCATGACTTCTGGACTCTGCTCTTCTTGCATGGCAGCTTCTGAATCTTCCTTGGAGAGCTCGTGTCCCCCCTTCCCTCAGCAGGGGGATGCAGTTGTTCTGGCCTTGCCTTCTCCAGGGCAGGAGATGGTGGATGACACTGTGAGTAAGGATGACCAGCCAGCCGGAGGTTCCGGCAACCACTCTGTAGACAGCTCCTTTCCTCCAGGGTTTGGGCAGTGGATATGTCCCCTGCTTATAGAGGATCATTTCTGAGAGGAGAGCTTCCAGAACCTGGATTGTCCTCCCCAGAAATCTGTTCCTTTTGATTACAGGCCTGATCTTTTTGCTATGGAAAGTCAGACCCTGCAGCCTCTGGGTGCCTCCAAGTGCCGTTTCGTGAAGGGCAGGCTGAAAGTGGAAGTCCTGTTTTCATTGCCTCTGGCTAAGCATCCCTGGCAAAGGTCACCTCCTGGAGATGTGGAGCAGCTGAGGCCTGTCTGAGATCTGGTCTGTGACTTTGGGTTCTGCTGTGGATGACAAAGTACTCTCGCCTTCAGAGACTTATAAAGAGGCTGGTGTTATCTGCCTGTTCCAGAAATGAGAACTGGTGGTGTTGATTACCAGGGTCTTTTCCACCTTGGACTTGGTGGATGCTCCATACGTGGAGCAGGGGCCAAATGTTCATCCACTCTTGCAAGGGGTGCAAAATCCACTACATTCTGTCTGCTACCAGAGGTGATCAAGGTATCCAGTCGAAGGCTTTCCTGACTCCCCCACCTAAGGGTGCATAAGCAGATGTATTCTCTCCCAGAAAAGGAGTGTGTTGTGTGGTTTGATATTCCCAAGGTCACTGTTATTACAAGATGGACCAACAAACACCAAGGAGCGAGGTATAAACAAAGAAGTCCTTTATTGATTAAAAGCCTCGACACGGCAGCTTTTCAGCACTGAGCCTTCATCAGTGGAACCTCAAAACCAACAATAAAGAATATAATAACATTAGTATAATAATATCAACCATAAATTAAAATACAATAAAAATGCAGTATATGACAACAAAGTATAATAAATATTTTTAAAAACATGCTCACTGGACCATAAACATAAAATAAAACTGCAAACAGATATAAACTATTGAATATACAACACGAGTTCAATGTGATAAAAAGGTGATAAAAAAATCTAGCAAAACCAACAGTACAGGAGGAATGAATTAAAAAGCAAAGAGCAAATCTAGACATTAAAGAGCATAGCAGAATAGTAAATTGCCCACAAAAATGTTTGTGTAACAAAAGGGGAAAGGGGGGAAAGAAACCGACCAGTGGAGCCTCCAGAGGACTTACAGGAATGCAATAAAGGCTTCATGTAGTAACAACTGTGGATTGCAAGGGTCCTGACAGCTAAAGTTATGCCTATGTGACTATAAAGAAAAGGGGGGTTAAAGCCATGAATTATAAGCAGTCTCGCAAAGACAATGGGACACCAAATAAGAGTGAATAAGTCTCTTCAATCCAACTATAAAAACTATAAATAAGAATGTATAAAAAGAATAAAAACATATCTGTAAGGATCACAAGAAGAACTTAAAATCAAAATTAAAACCAATAAAAACCACTAATAGAACCTAAAAACATAGACGATTAAGACATAGAGATCTTTTTAAAAACTTTTTTTAAAAAAGGGGGGTTTGTTTTAGATACTGTGGTCATAAAATAATAAATAAAGTAAACCCTCCTAAAATCAAATACAAAGAATTAAAAGACAAAGTACATAGTCTACATTCCATTAAATACATCATTTGGATATATTAAATAAAGAATCTTGCAGATACTAATTGGGGAAAAGGGGGCAAGAGGCAGGCAAAACAAAAGACCAAATACCTCCAGAAGGGCTAAACTAGAGGAAATAAAAAGTAAATAAAATTTGACCCGGTAAAATGCCCCTGTGGACCCCTAAACAAGACCTGTGCTGAGGAGTCCAAGATTACCAAAACTTTAAAACAGTAAAAAGTAAAAACATAAACCAACCTAAGACTGTCTCCATCAAAGTAATGAGTGCAACGGACAAAGTAAAAAAAACCCTTCAAACAGCAGCATGAGAAGCGCAGACCAGACCAGGGCAGTACCGAGCTAGAATTGCACCCTGTGCAACTTGCACATCGGGCATGCCCCCCTCATACCTCCATGCCTCCACCCAGTTGCGGCCTACTCTTGTCCTGCTGCTGTTGCCCTCTGTTTTCTCTACAGCGGCGCCAGCAGCAGCAGAGCAGACCTAACTTTGAAATGTGTAAAAAAAAAAAAAAACATGCGGGTCTTTCGATTCTGCACTTTAAACAGATCTGATCCCTCCTTGCTGTGACGTCACTTCAGATGAGGGAGGGACCAGACCTGTGGAAAGACCCGTGTGGTTTGTTTTTTTTTTATTTTAGGTCTGTTCAGCTGCTGCTCATGCTGCCACCACTGAGAAAACAAAAGGTGGTGGCAGCAGGGCAACAGCAAGCAGCTGAAATGCACCCCCTAAGCCTTTGTGCCATGTGCAGCTGTACCACTCGAATAGGGCTAGGTATGGTGCTGGCCCAGACTATTACAGTAAAACTAGTCATGTAGCAGTGAGGACGTTGCCCCACCTGCCGCTGTAGAGAAATTGCAAAATAATGCATATTAATTCTGTGCCGGCACTGCGATGAAGATTGGTCAGTGCTGATGTGCTAGCCAGTTCTATCACATGTAATTACTTGCCATTAGCTGTAAAGCACAGATCACTTTACAAAAATAAGAGCATGCCCTTCATAACCTTACCTTACAGGAAGCCAGGCAGACGTGTATCGCTGTAGTAAAACAAGTCAAGTGCAGTGTTCACTTTTGGTGCCAAGAGAGCTTAAGGTGGACCAAAATATAAAGAGACCCAAAGGCCAAAACCTGGTCGTAGCCAAAGCAAAGGTCACCTTAAAATAATAAGGAAATGCCTATATAGGCTAAAACAACTAAAAATATAAAAGGTATAAAAGCAGATCAGGGCTGTGAGCGACATATCTCCAGGAGCAAGCTGGAATGTAGTCTTCACATATGGGTATTGTCGGTAGCGACGGAGCCTGCGCGGGAACGCTCCCAAACGTCCAATAGGAAAGCTTTTGGGAGGATCCCACAGCGCCAGCGTGCTGCCTTCCCGCCTTTCCAACTGTCCCTCTCCAGTTCTTCGTTTTCCACGGAGCCAACAGGTCCCATACCCTGTCACTTCAGAAAATTTTGTCTTTAATCTTTGTTTTTGTGGTCGCGTCTGCCTTCCCTCGATGTTATACTGGTACCGCCGGTTCTTTCTTTCTTCTTCTAAAAAAGAACAAACAAACTATAGTTTCTGAAGTGGTTTACTTCAGAAACTTTTTTTCTTTGGTGCTAGGCGTCATTTTGGGCACTAGGCCCAATTTTTCCTCAAAAATGGAAAAACCTGCTTCAGGTTTTAAGAAATGTTCTAAATGTAGCGGTACCATTTCCGTCACCGACACCCATGATTGGTGTCTCAAATGTTTAAGTCCTGACCACTCTATTTCAGAGTGCCTCTCCTGTGGAATGATGTCAAAAAGTGGCCGGCAGAACCGAGCTGCTAAACTTAGCACCCTTTTTCCCTCAGACATGGCGTCTGTTGCATCAACGTCCTCCAGGGCTTCATCTTCCTCCCATGGATCTCAGATAACTAAACATAAATCTAGACGGTCCTCAAAGGGTAGATCTCCTTCTAAGTATCGAGATGCCCCTGGCATTCCCCTTGAGGAATTTTCACCAGAAAAACTGCCCTGGCAGGAGGCTTCAGCTTCCAAAGCATTAACGGGGCTCCAGGATGTTCGAGGCCTCAACCTTGGCAGAACTACTGGCGCCATGCTCTGGGGTTCCAGCCGCTTCTACCAGTACCGACACCCAAGCATCGGTAGCGTCGATAGACCAGATATTCCTTGCTATCGAACGCAGTCTAGCGGCTCTTCTCACGGCTTTGGTACTGCTTCAGACACTTCAATCGATACCGGTACCAACTGCATCGACATCGGCAGGTATGCCACCCATACTGAGTCATGCGTCTCTCTCCGGCATCGACAGATCGGTACCGGAACAACCCGATACCGACTTCGATCGATACCGGTACCATGCTTTGCAGATCACCGGGATGGCCCTTAGGCATGGCAATTAGGTGCTGTAGGATATAACCAACTAAATAAGAACCATGGCCTTGATCAGAAATTATGAACATCACCTGAAACCATCCACCTGAAGGCTTCATCTCACAAAATAAAGTGAATATCACATCAGCATTGAAAGACAACATCCTTAGAAGAACAAATCAACCACTTAATGCAGAGGGCACCAGAACTGTGAGTAACCACCATTCCTATCTCTATACCTGATCACCAATACACAGCCCCAACCTTGAGACCAATCTCTTCCAAATATATACAAGACCAACCTCAAAATAGATAAAAGAAATTTAATGCTTATGCTCCTCCTCCTGCTCCTGCTCTTCAAAAGCAGGTACTGTATTGCTGGAGGAACCAACCTACCTTCCCCTACCAACCTGATACCAATTATACATACAAGCAGATACACAACACACAAGATAAACATAAATATAAACACAAATCTTCATAACAGACCACAAAGAATAATTCGTATAAACCCCAGTATCCCTCAGGAGATAGCTCCTACCAGGAAACCACTTCAAACATCCCTCAATTATGCACTAGTTAACTCCCGATCAATTCAAAACAAATTCAACACGATCATGGATTACATATAGAACAAGAACATAGATATTATGTGTATCACTGAAACATGGTTCTCTGATGCAGATAATGTCATTTTAAACCAACTCTCATCACAACAATACACATTACACAACTCCACAAGACCCTCATGAAGAGGTGGAGGTGTATAAATTATTGAAAAATCACAACTAAAATTCAACACCACTTCATCACCCCAATCTAAAGGAAGCAACACAATAACTATCTCAAATAAGCATATAGCATTCTGCCTTATATACAGAGCCCCAAGTGCAAATGATGATCTCTCAACCATCCAACAACATGTCTGTGCACATGCCACTCAGAATAAACCTCTTGTCATTCTAGGTGACCCTAACCTCCCATCACTCCCTGCACATAATAGTGATGCTTTCCTGGAAGCAATGAAAGACCTTCAATATAATCAATTAATAAATACCCCAACAAATAAGATGGGTTGAACTCTTGACCTTATCTTCGCACCGAACAATCGCTTTGTCAAAGATCTGGTTTCACACCTTACAGTGATCCTGATCCCATGGTCAGATGACCACATGATTAACTTCTCCAAAAACTCACCCAGAATGAATGAAACCTCAGAACCAACTTAAGCAGGCATCAATCAGACCAATCCTCAAAAACAACAGCTTCAATAAAATGGACCCCAAGCTCCTTCTGACCAATATCAAGCCTTTCATTTGTAGCCAAAATAATAGAAAAAAATAGTACAACAGCTACAAGACCACATAGATATCTATACCCCATTGGACCCCCACCAATATGGATTTAGGCAGAATCACAGCATTGAAACACTCATCACAACACTGGTGGACACCCTTATTACAGGAATGCACAATATCTGCCAAGGCTTCATTCTGTGCTTCATTGATATCGCAGCTGCTTTTGACTCAATAAAACAAAACACTCTGCTACAAAGACTTTAAGATATAGGAATAACTGGAACTGAGCTAGACTGGTTTCTCTCATACCTTTCCCACCGTAATCAACAAGTTAGAACCAAAAACCAGCAGTCTAAATTGTTCCCCAGGGATCAGTCCTATCTGCATTATCCAACCATTATGTAACATCATAAAACATCACAACATCCAATACAAAATATATGCAGACGATATTATGGTATTCACCACCATAAACATTAATCACCCGGATTACTCATAAATTATGGCTTGCCTCGAATCCATGGCAAAGTGGCTCAAAGAACAGAATCTATCCATAAACTTTAAAAAATCTGAATTAATGAATATAACCAGGAACAACATATTCTCTTCAGCCGACTCTTTAAAAATCCTCAATCACATCCTAACCAACAAACAGGAAGTCAAATACTTCAGGATTACCTTTGATCAGTACCTCAGCTTTAAACCCCACATAAAAAGAACAACCAAATCTGCCTACCACAAACTTAGAACTCTGCACAAGCTTAAACCACTGCTCAACGACTATCACCTTTGAACAGTATGCCAAGCCATAGTAACATCCATACTGGATTATTGTAATGTAATATACCATGGTTTACCCAAAAAAACAATACTCCCCATGCAACTGGTGCAAAACACTGCTGCAAGAATCATTATTGGAACAGCAAGGTACAGCCATATAACACCTACTCTCTACCAACTTCACTGGCTCCCTGTTACAGTATGCACTAAATACAAGAATTATAATCTTCAAAATCCTAAATATCCTATCTCCACCCATTCTTAAACCACTAATCAGAAGAATGCATCCAACCACAACAAGAAGAGGAGCAGACGACAACATCTTAGAATTTCCATCAAGCTTCAGAACATCAAAACACTCCACCAGCAATAGAGCCTTCTCCCTTTATGCTCCTCTTCTATGGAATGAGCTACCCAGTTCATTACGTGCAATCAAAGACCTACTAGATTTAGGAAAGCCATAAAGACTCATCTTTTCATGGAATTCTATGGTCCCACTATAGAAGAAATGAATGATAAGAATTCACTGGAAATAACCCAATAAACTGTTTCTCTCATTAACATCATACTATTTCCCTTTTGTCTCAGTATCCTGATTGTATCTTAAGGATGCCTAAAACCTCACATTCCTCTCCCCCAGCATATATATTTCTATGCACTCAACACACACTGCAGTAGACAATTGTTAAATGTAACTGCTGAACCCATCCATTCTGCAACAATGTTGCTGTATATAGTTGAGAAGTTAAATGTATTCTGTATACCCCATGTAATCCTCCAAGTTGTAACTCCCTGTTCTATGTAAAGCTTGTTGCTATAACTGTTATATGTAACAGTGGTTGATATGGAAGGACAGACAAGATAGGCCATGTGGTCTTTTTCTGTCGTCATGTTTCTGTTTCTAAACCACTTTGAATTAATGAGAAAGCGGTATATAAAACCTGTTAAATAAATAAATACATAAATAAATACATAAAATACTCTGAAGAATTGGATGTTCAAGATGATCTTCTGGGTTGTGATTGTTCCACAATGTAGATTTCCAAACTGTAGGCTCTGTCTTGCTGAGATTCTTACCTATCTTTTTCTGAGGAGGCCGTTTCCATTCAGCTTGTGCCCCTTCTTACCTAAGGTGATTTCTTCCTTTCATGTGAACCAGGTGATTTGCCTGCTCTCTTTCTTTAAGGAGCAGTGTTGGGGAAAGGATAAGGATCTTCGCCTTGTGGATGTCAGGAGGGTTGTCTCCGGTGCTTGGCTGTTATGAATTCCTTTCAAAAGTTAGACCATCTTTTTGTGCTGTTTGCTGGCCCATGCAAAGATGACACGGTGGCTAAGTCTACCTTGGGGCGCTAGATTAAGGAGGCCATTGCCTTGGCATATCTATTGTGGAATCGGCTGGTTCCGAAAGGTTTGCGCACCCATTCTACCTGAGCATAAGCATCCTCATGGGCAGAGCAGAACTCAATAGCCCCTGCAAACATTTATCAGGCAGCAACATCGACATCACCTTCTACATTTATCAAGCATTACCGCTTGGATGTCCACACACAGGTGGACAATGCCTTTGGTTCCAAGGTTTTACAAGCTGCTGTGTCTTCTTCCCACCCAGTGGAGGCATAGCTTTGGTATGTCCCACTTAAGAACATAAGAACATAAGATATGCCATACTGGGTCAGACTGAGGTCCATCAAGCCCAGTATCCTGTTTCCAACAGTGGCCAATCTAGGTCATACGTACCTAGTAGTATGCCCAAAAGACACAGGTTCCACAATGCTTGTACTGGGTCAAGCATTGATATCCTGGGTCCCTTTTTTAATGGTTTATGGACCTTTCCTCCAGGACCTTGTCCAAACCTTTTTTAAACCCAGCTTATTTGTCTTAAATAGTTTACCCTGTAGCTTCATTACATGTCCCCTAGTCTTTCTATATTCTGATAGCGTAAACAATCGATTTATGTTTACCCATTCCACTCCATTCATTAATTTATAGACCTCTATCATATCTCCCCTCAGCTGTCTCTTTTCCAGGTTGAAGAGCCCTAACCTTTGTAGCATCTCTTCATAGGAGCAGCCTTCCATCCCCTTTACCATTTTGGTGACTCTTCTCTGTACCTTTTCTAATAACGCTATATCCTTTTTAAGATACGGTGACCAGAATTGCACACAATATTCAAGGTGCGGTCGTACTATGGAACGATACAGAGGCATTATAATATCCTTTGTTTTATTTTCCATTCCTTTCCTTATGATACCTAGCATTCTATTTGCTTTCTTGGCAGCCGCTGCACATTGGGCGGAGGGTTTTAACATGTTATCCACGATGACTCCTAAATCTTTTTCCTGGGTGGTGGTTCCCAATGTGGAACCTTGCATCGTGTAACCATAGTGTGGGTTGTTCTTTCCTAGGTGCATAACTTTGCAGTTGTCCACATTAAATTTCATCTGCCATTTGGATGCCCAGTCTTCCAATTTATCCAGATCCTCCTGCAGTTTTCTACAGTCCTCTTGGGTTTTAACAACTTTAAACAGTTTTGTGTCATCTGCAAATTTGATAACCTCACTAGTTATTCCCTTTTCCAGGTCATTTATGAATATGTCAAAAAGTAGCGGACTCAGTACACATCCCTGGGGTACTCCACTATTCACCTTTTTCCATTGGGAAAATTGGCCATTTAGTCCTACCCTCTGCTTTCTATCTTTTAACCAGTTCCCGATCCACAATAGTACATTGCCTCCTATCCCATGACTTTTTAGTTTTGCCAAAAGTCTCTGATGGGGGACCTTGTCAAAGGCTTTCTGATAGTCCAGATACACTATATCAACCGACTCACCTTTATCTACCTGTTTATTCACACCTTCAAAAAAACATATCAGATTAGTAAGGTAGAAAGCCAAAGTCTGTTTACAATCCAAGGTATGAAGAGAGGCTTTATTTATTTTTATTCTCTTATATACCGTGCTATTCTGCATCAGTGCAGTTTACATTGAACAAACTGAAATTACATTGAACAGGGCATTATAACTTTGAGATAACTATTTTACAGGGAACATGGGCTATGGAGGGTTAAGTGGCTTGCCCAAGACCACAAAGAGCACCTGGGGGACTAGAAACCCCAGTCCTTCTGGCCCAAGGTTGCTGTCCTCTAGTGGGTTTTGAACCCCTGACCTGGCCTGAAGTACCTTGCCCCAACCACCAGGCCACTCCTCCACTGCTTGAGTGTGGCCTTAGAAAGAAAGTGGGAAAGTTGAGGTGGAAGGACTTGTCTAGACTGGTCTAGCAGGACAATATGGAAGGTGACATTTTACTTACCAGATAATGTCATTTCCTTGAGTCCCGCTAGACCAGTCCAGGGCCCACCCTGGAACTGTGTTTTCACTATGATTCTACAGTGGTACTTTCTGATCCCCTATGATTTATATGCATAGATCTACAGGTCCATATTCTGAGGATGGTCTTCTATTTATGCTTTCCTGTGCATAGTTCTCTTTTGTTTGATTTCTCAATTTTGCCCACGTTGAGGTTCTGTGAGGCTTGCCATGTTTTCCGGGATCAAGCAGGAAGTCATTCCTCACATATGGGTGACATCGGCGCCGATGGAGCCCACACAGATCCATTCCCCAGCTTTCAAAGTAAGCTTTTGGGAGCTACACCGTGCATGCGTGGTTACCTTCCTGCTCATAGCTGCCATCTTGCCTCAATCTGTCTTTTTCCGTGGAGCCCTGCACCCCAATAAAAGTTGATTTTTTGACCCTTACTCATTTTTTTCCTTCTATCGAGTGCTTGAATCGATCATCTTCCTTGCCTGAGTCTTTGCCGTGGCATTCAGCTTTTTGCTCTGTTATCTTTTTCCTTAATTTTTCTTTTTTTGGCATGTGGGATTTTTTTCTTGCAGCCTACCTGGTCGAAACATCCAAGTTTGATCTCATGGGCCTTGTTTTCCCCGCTATGTCCTTGACTAGCGGTTTTAAGCAGTGTTCTAAGTGCATTTGCACTACGTCCTGTACAGACTGCCAAAGCACTTGCATAAAGTGCTTCTGGGCAAACCACAATGGGGTCTTCTGCCCGCTTTGCCTCTTCATGTCGGCCAAAACCCGGAGGGAACGTTAAAGGCGGCAGGGGGAGCTGTTTGGCAGATCTGGTTCTGGTTCGGCATTGGGGGCGGAATCCCTTCCTTCCACACCGGTGCCAGGCAACATGGTATCACATGCCCAGACTTGTTTGGAGCACAAGAGGCATCAGGCGTTGGAATGGTCCTTGGAAGACCTCCCACGTGTGTCGGTGAATGAGCTCACCAGGTTCTCGGCTGATCCATCAGGAGAGCCCCTTGAATGCTTTCGGACCCTGGTTTCCTCAGTCAAGGAATGCTCCAAATTTCAGACTCGAGCAGCCTTCAATGGCTTCAAGTCAGTTGCTCGCGTGGCTACAGTGGGCATTAGTGCCCGCCACCTTGCCTGGCTGCAGTCCTTCAACTTGGAGCAATGGGTTTAGGGCAAGCTAGCCAATGTTCCCTGCCAAGGTGATAATCTCTTCGGCAAGCCCAGGACTGACAAAGTTGACAAGTTGGAGAAGGAATTCATGACCAGAATCAGGTTGTCCAAGAAAGTGACAGATTCTTCCTGCCGGAAGGCTTCAGGGAAAAGTCCTTCCACCCAGAGACAAAGCAAGCTTATGGAAACTACCCTAAGTTCCAGACCTACCCCACTCCCCCTCAGGGGCAGCAGGCCAAGGGCCAGGGGCATGGCCTCCGTAAGCCCAAAGCTCCCAAACCCCAAACAGCAGCTCAGCCGCAGCCTGTGGAGTTTTTGACTCCTTAGCCATAGTCTTCCTCCCTCAGGAGGTCATGGACCCAAGGTTCACAGGGGGAAGGCTTGTCCACTTCGCACACAGGTGGCCTATGATAACTATGGATGCCTGGGTGCTGCGAGTGGTCATGGAGGGCTGCCACCTTCATTTTTCCCAGCTGCCTCCCCCCTTGTTCACAGGGGAATTACCAATGGACCCCTTGCATAGGGAGCTCCTCCTGAAAGTGCTCGAGTCATTGATCGAGATTGGGAAGTCGAGCCCATCCCACCTCATCTGCAAAGATTGGGATTCTACTCCCACTACTTCCTGGTTCCGAAGAAGACAGGGGACTTCAGGCCCATCCTGGACCTTTGGGACCTCAACATCTTCCTGGTCAAGGAAAGGTTCAAAATGGTATCCCTTGGAACCTTGCTGCCCTACCTTCTCCAGGGAGATTGACTGTGCTCCTTGGATCTCAATGATGCCTATATCTACATCCTCATCCATCTGAGGCACCATCAGTACTTCTGCTTTGTTGTGGGAGGCCACCACTACCAGTACAGGATGCTTCCCTTTGGCCTCACCTCCACCCCATGGGTATTCACAAAATGCCTAGCAGTCATGGCTGCTCAGCTCAGCGCCCTCGGAGTCTTTGTGTTCCCCTACTTGGACGACTGGTTCATGCAGGCTGGCACTCCAGGCGAGGCGTACAATGCCACTCAGCGCACATTGGGGCTGCTGCAGCATCTAGGGTTCATGGTGAACTTCCCCAAGTCCCACCTCATCCCAACCCAATGCATGGAATTCATCAAGGCCCTGCTCGACTCCACATGGGCAAGGGTATTCCTACCCCTGAGATGGGCCAAGTGCCTTGCCGTCCTAGCGCAGGAGGTGCAGGGCATTGCCTCCGCAACTGCCCAACAGATGCTCCACCTCATGGGGCACATGGCGTCCACCATCCACATGACTCCTTTTGCCTGCCTATGCATGCGGCAGTCCCAATGGACGCTCAGCGCTCAGTGGGTGCAGGCGACAGGCCACCTGGAGGACCGTATCCAGGTAACTCCTGCCTTGGCGGCTTCCCTGAGTTGGTGGCAGGACCAACGCAACTTGAGGGCTAGCCTGCCATTCTAGGCCCCCCAGTTCAGCATGTCCTCACCATGGGCGCGTCGAGGTTGGGCTGGGGGTCCATTGTGACCACCTCCAGTCATAGGGGCCATATTCACCGGATGAGAGTGCCTCGCAGATCAACTTTCTCAAGCTCCATGCGGTCTACTATGCCCTGTGAGTTTTCAAGGACTATCTGAAGGGGGAGGTTGTCCAAATCCAGACAGTCAACCAGGTAGCGATGTTCTACATCAACAAGCAAGGGGATACGGGATCATACCACCTCTGCTGGAAGGCAGTGTGCCTCTGGAACTTTGCGACAGTGAGGAACATGTTCCTCAAGGCAGTGTACCTGCCGGGCCAAGATAGTACACTGGCCAACCGCCTGAGCTGCATCCTCCAGCCCCACAAATGGAGTCTAAACCCATCCATCCTGGAGAGGATCTTCCGACGATGGGGCACTCAAGAGATCAACCTCTTTGGCAGACCAGATAATGTACAACTCCCGAGGTTCTGCTCCAGAAAACTGGGCCGGGGTCAGGAAGCGGCGGACACCTTCCTCCTCCCGTGATCCAAGGGCTTTCTGTATGGCTTCCCGCTGACACCCCTGGTGCCTCAGGCCTTACTGAAGATTCAGGTGGAAGCAGCCTCCGTCCTCTTCATTGCGCCCCGATGGCCGAGACAGCCCTTGTTCCCCCTACTACTGCAGTTAACACAGGGGAATCCCTGGATGTTGGGGTGTGCCCCGGACCTGCTCTCGCAGGAGGACTGCACCCTGCTCCACCCCAACCTCCAGCCTCTGACTCTGATGGCTTGGTTGCTGAAAGGGTGGCCATCACTCACTACAGCCTGACCCGGCCTCGCATAAGGACTCTGAATAACAGGTCTATGCCTTTGTGGTGCAGATTCTCCCTCTGGTGCGTGGATCAGGGCCTTAACCCCTTCTCTTGCGCCATAACGGAGGTATTGCGGTACCTCTTACACCTGTCTGGTGCAGGCCTGAATTCCAATTCGGTCAGGGTGCACCTCTGTACCATATTAGCACATCATCATGAAGCAGAGGGCCAGACCATGTCCGTCCACCCCTTGGTAGGCCGGTTCATGCATGGATTCCTCTTCTCTTGGCCCCTGGTTTGCCTGCTGCCGGTAGCGTGGGACCTCAACATGGTCCCAGGGAAGCTCATGGGGTCCCCTTTCGAGCACATAGCAACTCGTCCTCTCAAGTACCTCTCCTAGTAGGTCATCTTCCTGTTGACACTTACCTCCGCCAGTTGAGTGAGCGAGCTGCAGTCGCTTGTGGCGCATGAGCCCTACACCAGGTTCCATAGGAATAGGGTAGTCCTTTGGATGTACCCGAAGTTCTTGCCAAAGGTGGTCTCAGCATTTCTTATGAACCAGGAGGTGGTGCTACGCACCTTCTTTCCCAGGCCTCACGCCTTCAGGGTGGACGCCTCCCTACACACGCTGGACTGTAAGCGTGCCTTGCCCTTCTACATCTAGAGGACTCAGTCTCATAGCCTGTGTTGTTCAATCCCAGTCGCCTGAGGGTTGCTGTCTCTAAGTGTACCCTCGCTTGGTGAGTGGCATCGCGTTCGTCTTCCAGCAGGCGGGGCTCTCTCTGCAGCATCATATGACAGCTCACAATGTATGGGTCGGGCAGCCACCTGGTCCTCCGTGCACACCTTCGCAGCACACTACTATCTGGAAGAGACCTCCCGGAGTGATAGTGCCTTTGGCAAGGCGGTACTCTGTCACGTCTTTGGGGAATACTGCAACTCCTTTCCTCCAGCCCTCTGTGTTCAGGCTATCAGATTGGGGATTGCATTCTTGATACTGCTGCCACAGTGTCTTCCAGCCAATCAGCACCCCCTGCTGCCCTTACAATCCGCTTTTTGGGTCGCCCAAGGCTTTTACAGTTTTTTTCAGTAGCCTGTAGCTAGGGCGTCCCATATGTGAGAACTGACTTCCTGCTTGTTCCCAGAGAAAGGTGTACTCCGGGGAGAGCAGGAATCAGTCCTCAGAACCTTCCCTCCTCCCCTTGGAGTTTTTTGTTTCTTTTTTTTGCCATCTCGTGCTATGTTGTTTATACTGAGGCAAGATGGCAGCTTTGAGCGGGAAGGTGGCCACGCATGTGCAATGTAGCTCCCTAAAGCTTTCTTTGAAAGCTGGGGAGTGGATCCACACGGGCTCTGTCAGCGCCAGCATCACCCATATGTGAGGACTGATTCCTGCTGTTCCCGGAGAACACCTGTTACAGATGAGTAACTATGCTTTCTCCTATATGCTTTGGGATGGATACTGAAGAGACCTCTGGTGACTGAGGTGGATAAGGCATGGGAATGATATCATTGAAGCCTGGACTTTTCATTGGTTCTTTGTCTCCACCAATCTGCTGGTAGGGGAACAGAACTCACTTGGTCTAGAAGGACTTAAGGAAAGGACATTGTCTGGTAAGCCAAATGTCAACTTCTCAGTCTCAACCATTTAACTTAACTTCATAGATGTTTTCTTAAGCCTTTTCATTCTTATTTATTTTATTTATTTATGCTTTTCTTCTATACCGCCCCTTCCAGAGATCAAGGGCGGTTTACAGGGAACAATTCAACAATTTTACATGGAACAGCAGTTATAACTATTTTCAGGCAGTTGAAACTGTGTCAATTAACTATTTACAATGAACAGTGACAATTGTCCTTTTACATAATCTACTGTAGTTTTACGAAAGCTAAGTAACATAGAAATAACAGACTTTTGTAGGTTCCCAGGATGCTTTTTTAATAAAATTTCAGAATCAGATAGCTATCTAACCTTCTTAAACACTGCATTCAAAATGAATACATGGGTTTGTTCCCATTAGTGGACAGATTTCCCCAGGTCTGTACTAGGCAGGTGCTCCATCCTTTGAAACATAAACATCCCATATTTTTTTACCAAAATTCTGTAGTTAACCCTAATTTTGTGAGTTATGGATTGCAACTAAAGATCTGATTTAGTTCCCTGTCAATTAACTTGTAGTTATAACTTGATGATATTGATTTTTATTTATAGTAACACGCTGTTTCTGTTTTCTTTACAGTAAATCATTCATTCAATATCAGTTCCTATGGGGGGAAAATAGCAAAGTCCCTTTGCAAAGTCAATATTTGTTGAGTGTTAATATTGATCTTTTTCCTTTTGTTTTCTCTTTCTTGACTCAACCTTTTCTAGTTTTCATTCAACAGAAAATAATAGCTACAAATATATAGAACATAAGCTGGAAACTGCTAGGACACATTAAAAATGGGCACCTGGAGACCTCTGTGTGCAAAAAAAATTATGATGACCATATACCGTAACTACCACTGGAAAAACTGAACTCATTGTTCTCTTGAGAAGCATTTTTGTTTCAAATAACAACTCCGGGTTTGTTGGGCTCTGAAGTGCTTTAAATCGTAAACCGGGAGACTGTGACATTTTTGTTCTATATTAAAATTTAAAAACACTGCCCTCAAGAAACATATATTATTTTTCAAATTCTGTTCAGGACTTTATAACCCTCGTGCAATTTAATTTGCTTTTGTAATCTATTCAAACATAATAGTAAGTGTACAAAACATCAGGTTTCTGGTACAGGAGCCATTTTTCATTTTGCAGCCAACTAGAGTGTAAACAGATGAATAGCAACTATTGGACATGATTAACTGATTCATTCCAGTAGTCCAGTAGAAGATCTGAGTTCCCTCTGTATCTCTGGCTATTGCTTCTCCAGAGTACCAGGAAACAGAGAGGCTGTGGATGTAGCAATCATGGTTCATGGAAAGTCAAATGATATTCTTATGGGCACACCTACTGAAGCATTGGCAGCTGCTTTGAACAAATATTATATTTAGCACAGTTGATATCAAGAGATTAGGGCAATATGTGGTCCATATATGTGTGAGGGGGTTTCTTGGAGAAAAATGGTGCAGTACTGGAGGTCATTGACATTGAGAGCTAGATGGAAAGGAGCCTGTAGGGAAGCCTCACGGGGAAGATAATCAAAAGGAAAAATGATTAACTACATCATCCAACAAATGCTTAGCTCCAGTAACATTCGGCGCTGCAAAACAAAATTTTAACATTATTACACACCTTTATAGGAAGAGAATTGCTTAAAACATAATATTTTTGTTCATCAAAAGGAACAGACACCTTCCATCAATGTGCACTATAATAATTGATCAGAATTAGGTAATCATGGCCAACAAACTATGGGATTTTTAACAGTGTTTTAAGATTGTCGTATGTCTTGGTAGACACTGTAATTTTTAGCTGATGCTTTTGCAAAACAGCAGGTTAGAGTGTATATAGCACCATCTCCTGTACTCACTATGTATTGCAAGCCATGACTCAGTTTGAATCTACAGCCGATGCAAGACAGTACATAGCGTCGGTCTTTAATAAACAACTAAATCAGAGCCAACAAATTAATTGAGGTGGGTATAATAACTCTGCATGGTTAATGAATGTTTAAGGATCCAGGTTTCTAAGAAAATGAACCTCTCTTCCCAAGTCAATATATAGGAACCAATTTTTGACCAGCTGTCTCTTAGTGCAACCTTGTACTTTTAGACCAGTCAGAACCATGAATGGGATCTGGCACAGTGAGCCTTCATTTGCAACTATCCATGGATTTTTCTGCTATCTTATTTCCCCTATCATCATACCTAATCTAGTCATTGCAGTGACAGCTCTGGGCTAGAGGCCATGCACCAGGGCTCCTCTCTGAACTCTGCATTTATGGCCTTACTCCAGCCATCAGAAGGGTAATTTTATGACAGGGCATCATGAGTAGGAGAAAGACAAGTAAGCACCTACTTGTCTTTATAAGATACTAGTGTAAATAGCAGAGATTTTGCCTTAAATTAAGGCGTGGACGTTTACACCAGCCCTAGAGCAAATGTAAATGCTCGCTTCTAAATTGTTCTTGTATGCATTTGAATTACAGGACCTGATATTCAGCGCCGGTGGCTAACACACCTACAGTGGCTAAATGCCAGTGTTGAATCCTAGATCCAGATATTCAATGCTGGGGTCTTATCTGGCCACTGGCATAAAATATCCGGGTTGGTCGCAGAACCCGAATGCTAACTGGGCGGTGGCTCAATTTTGCCGCTGCCCAGTTAGCGAAAGGTACTGCCCCGGAATGCATTAGGGCGCGTAGCAGTGGCATCCATGGATGTTCAGCGGCATTAACTGTGTTAGTGCTGATGAATATCCAGCTGAGCAGCATTTACATGGCTTGCAGGTCTGCAGACTGTGTAAATGCCTTGGAATATCCCCCTCTTCTCCAAAAAATGTGCCCAAAAAATATATTTTACCAAAACTAATAATAAAAGACCCTGTATCGCCAGGTCAACAACATATAACAAACACCAGAGAGCTCAACGGGCAGTCTTACCAGTGATTTAGTATCAGCTGCCGTACTCCATTATGTCATCATTGCTCACTATGGTGTTAAACACTATGGCAAATTTCAAACCAATCTGTTATATAAATGTATATAAAAATCATCAACCCTGGCGGTAAGGACTGTTAAACACTTAGCTTAATAATGGCATATCTTCTCCTCCCCGGATAACCGGGGGACACTGGCCCCTTATGCTGTTGTACTTGACCTTGGCGGACGGTTTTGCTGATAGCACAGCTTCACAGTTCTTCTTATCTGCTTGTATGTTGAAGTTGCCTAAAATGATGATCCTGGGATACTAGGTGCTGATTAGGGAAATAAGGTTGCATGTTTCATCTCAATGAGGGGCAGGGAGAGTAAGTGGGCAAGAGAGAAGGGGGAGATAGAGTGTGGATTGAGAACCTATGGAAACCAGCAGGCATTCTGATTGAGAAAGGGAGAGGAAGTCAAAATATTTCACTTCAAGGTCCTGGGAGAAGAGGATAGCCATGCCTCGACCCGTACAATAAGACAGGTTACAAAAGAGATAGAACTTAGGAGAGTTTTGTAATAAATAAGAGGAGTCACCATCTTTGTGCTAGGTTTCAGTAAGACATAATAATGCGAGACGGTTTGCTAAGATAAGATCATGGATTAAAGAGCAGGATATTCTAGTGTTGCTGAATATCCATGGGTACCTCCGCTATACACCCCGATGCTAACTGGTAGTATTGAGGAATTCCATGGGCGGTCCAGGGGATAATTGGTCAGCGGCAATATTCAGCCATTGACCGGTTATCCCTCGCCAGAGAAAGAGAGGCGCAGCAAAGGTTGTCCTAACTTTTGTTGCCGAAGCTAACCGGGCAGCGGATGAATATCTCCGTTGCCCGGTTAGCTTCCTGCTTCGGTGGCTGACCCGGATATTCAATGCCGGTGGCAGGATATGGCACCAGCCACCTCTGCTGAATATCGGGCCCTACATGTGTACCTACATATTTTATAAAATGTGTGTGTACATTGCAACTCAGCCTCTGCCTAAAAATAAGTACTTTTTTTGCATGTATGCAGTTGCTTATTGTTATAAAAGCCCTTTTCTGCAGAAAAATCTGTATAAAATTATCCCATAGAAAGCAGAGGATGATAATGCTTCCCTATTTACTGTTGCATGAGTATTCTGCTAATAATTTGGCGGGTTTCTTTTTGTTTTTGGAATCATTTTGTTTTTTCAGGAGTGGCAGTGCACACAGTCAAAAGGATGCTTATTTTTAGAGGAAGACAATGAAATTGTTGCACATCATTATAAACTGCATATTCCTCAGAAATCAACAGTATATTTAACTATTAAACCTCTGAACCTCAGCCAAATAGAAGGTACTTTCTTTATATTTAAACAAACTAATATAATCCAAATCTAATATAGTAAATGATAACAGATAAAGACCAGCAATAGCCTATCTAGTTTACCTAGTAATGTGACTAGAATTTGTACCTTCCGCTCCATGCATGTTACCCCTTCTGTCTTTTTTTGATGTGTGGCATTTACTGTTACACCAACTTTGCCTGATAACTAATCTATTTGCTATATTTTAGAAAAAAGGTTAAGGCACTTTTCTTTAAAAAAGGCTTTTATTTAGTGTAAATTGAGTGAGTGGTTTGTATCAGGATTAATGTTTATTAAAGTGTGTTTTGTTTTTGTGTGTAATTTGGGGGTCTAGTTACTAAGGTACGCTAACGTCAACGCACTTTAATTTGCCATTAACACATGTTATTAGTAACTAGATCCCAAAGGATAACGTGGGACCTGTGTTAAAATAATGTGCATTAATGGTGAATTAACATGTATTAATGTTAGTATGGCTTAGTAACTGGATCCCTTTATATATTTTGAGTTTTGATGTTTGATAGAATGTTTTGCATGTTTACCTGTAAGTCCACTGAGAACTACTAGGATCAGCACATAACAAATTATCTTTATACATTAAGGGGTCTATTCCGAGCCATGAATAACGGGGATGCACGTCCTGCCTGGACATACATCCCCGCTATTCATCCCCCTTGCTGTCCCCGTGAAAGGCTCCCCGTACTCGTAAAAACAGTGGATTTGTATGGAGAGCCTTAGATGGGGATGGGAGGGAGCGGGCGGAAGGTGGAGCGAGGGCGGTGTGTGGGTGGGCCATCACCCTGGACACACAAGGCCGATTCTGAGGTCAGCACAGTACGTCCGGGGTATGCCTCTGAGGTGGAATAAGTCCCCCTGAACACGGGGTAGCGGCAGCGGCCAGTGGAGACAGAGCAGGGAGGTGTGCATGAAGTTCCCTGCAGCCAGACCCTGGCCATGGGAGGTCAGATCGGGGGTCTGGCTGCAGGTAAAGGACAATCTTGGCAGCACGAGACATTCACAGCTCCATAATGGAGCCGCGGTGCCATGGCAACAAGACGCCATGGCACTGCGGCTCCATTACAGAACCAGGCTGAGTTAGCCGGGTAAGTGGCTGGGCATGTGGCCGATCAGAATCGGGGCCGGCCTGCACGTCCAGACTGGTAGACCTAATTCTGATCCTGCAGAGGCTGTCCCGCAGGAACAGAATTGGATCTACCGCTGTATGCCCCGATTCTGCTCGGCCGCACAAGGGGCTGGATGTCCAGATGTGAATAGGCTTTCAGATCTCTAAATTTCAAAATTCATGCAAAGGGTTTAAAAAAAAGGATGATCCATACATATATCAAATTTTGTAAGTGTGTGGTATAGCATGGCGTGCGGTGGCAAAGGCTCATCAAATTTATGCATACAACAGTTCGGGGCCAAACAAAAAGAGTAGTTACTCACCTGTAACAGGTGTTCTCCAGGAGCAGCAGGAATCAGTCCTCACTTATGGGTGACGTCGGCGCCAACGGAGCCCTCGCGGAGCAATTTCCCCAGCTTTCGAAGAAAGCCTTTGGGATTGCAGCTCGCATGCGCGGTCCTCTTCCCGCCCAAGGATGCCATCTTGCTCAGTCGAATGACATAGCGGAAGACAGCAACCATAAGAATGACTTCAACTCCAGGGGAGGAGGGAGGGTAGTGAGGACTGATTCCTGCTGCTCCTGGAGAACACCTGTTACAGGTGAGTAACTACTCTTTCTCCAGGACCAAGCAGGAAGTCAGTCCTCACTTATGGGACTCCCTAGCTTAAGGCTACCGGAGACCCCAAGCTGGAAAAGAGAGCTCCCTCCAGCTCAACCGCACAGAAGGAAGGAATCTTCTCTGAATACCAATCCGGCCGGTAGCCAACATCGGGGCCGGCGGGTAGGAGTTGCCTAAACCTCAAAGAAATTGTGGAGGACTGCCTGTCCGAAAGCACTATCCCTGCGGGACTCCCTCTCCAGGCAGTAATGAGACGCAAAAGTCTGGCTAGAAGACCAAGTAGCGGCCCGGCAGATGTCTGCCAACGGAACCGAGCGGAGGTGTGCGACAGACGCCGCCTTCGCCCGGACACGGTGCGCCGTGACTCGACTCTCCAAAGAGAGGCCGACTGCCCCATACGCCCAGGCGATGCAGTCAGCTACCCAGATGGACAGAGTACGCTTCGACACAGATAACCCCAACCGATTGGGGTCAAAGGAAACGAAAAGCTGGGCAGCTTTCCTATGCTCACGCATACGGTCAAGGTAGAAGGACAAGGCTCTTCGACAGTCCAGGGTATGCAGAACAGTCTCAGCTCTGCTGGTATGTGGCCTGGGAAAGAAGGTCGGAAGAACCACCTCTTGATTGATGTGGAAAGAGGAAACCACCTTAGGAAGAAACTTAGGGTGAGTCCGTAAGACGACCCTATTCCTGTAGAACCTAGTGTAAGAGGGCTCTGACACTAGGGCCTGTAGTTCACTAATGCGCCTAGCGGAGGTGAGGGCTACCAAGAAGAGAGCTTTCCATGAGAGGAAGCGGAGGGGGCAGGTAGCCATGGGTTCGAAAGGCGGGCAAGTAAGCCTTTGTAAAACCACATTGAGGTCCCAGTCAGGAGCCGGGGGGTGCAACGGGGGCTTAAGCAGAAGCAGGCCCCTGAGGAAACGCGCCACCAAGGGATGCGAGGAAAGGGGCTGGCCCTCCACCGGCGAATGATGTGCAGAGAGAGCACTGAGGTGGACTCGAGGCCTAGATCGGAGAGGTGCAGCAAGTATTGCAGTACCACCGACACTAGGCAGGTGAAGGGGTCCTCAGAACGCTGAGAACACCAGGCGGAGAAGCGACGCCATTTGAGTGCGGAAGACTTCCGGGTAGAAGGTTGCTGAGACGCCAGGACGACAGCTTCCACCTCCGGGGGGAGCGAGAGCGGGGCCAGGACTACCCTCTCAGCAGCCAGGCCATCAGGTGAAGGGCCTGGAGGTTGGGGTGCAGAAGAGTACCCTGATCTTGGGTCAGAAGATCGGGCTGAAACCTCAGAAGGAGAGGGGTGTCCACCGCTAACTGCAGGAGCAGAGGAAACCAGGGTTGCCTCAGCCATCGGGGCGCTATCAGGATCACGTAGGCCCCGTCCCGGGCAACCTTGAAGAGCGTCCGGGACACCAGCGGCGTGGGAGGAAAGGCATACAGTAGGCCTGTGGACCACGAAATGAGGAAAGCATCCGTGGCCACTCTGAGGGGATGCGGATGCCCAAGTGCTGAAGCAGAGCCACCGTACGCTGCGTGGCCTGCACGACCTCTGGGGCCGACTGCGCCCGTACGAGCCAGTCATCCAGGTAAGGAAAAACAAACAGGCCCTGAAGCCTCAGGAAGGCCGCGACCACCACCAGGCATTTTGTGAACACCCTGGGGGCGGAGCACAAGCCGAAAGGCAGCACGCGGTACTGATAGTGTTTTCCGGCCACTACAAATCTGAGATATTGTCAGTGGTCAGGATGAATCAGGATGTGAGTATAGGCATCCTTTAGATCCAAGGAGCATAGCCAATCTCCCTGCTGGAGGTAGGGCAGCAAGATTCCAGGGGTAAACATCCTGAACTTTTCCCGCTGCAGGAACATGTTGAGGTTGCGCAAGTCCAGAATGGGTCTGAGGCCTCCCGTCCTCTTTGGGACCAGTAAGTATCTGGAGTAGAACCCCTGACCCCACTGAGGTTGGGGCACTGGCTCCACAGCCTGCTCCTCCAGTAGACCCTGCAGCTCCTGAAGGAGTAAGTCTCTGTGCAGAGGGGGCCTCGGAGGCTCCCCCGGAAAGTAGGGGGGAGGCACCTGGTGAAAATGCAAGAGGTAGCCCCTTTGAACCACCTGCAGCACCCAGGAATCGGATGTTATGGCTGGCCACCTGTGAGCGAAGTGGATCAGCCTGCCCCCCGTGCTGAGCGACGGGCGCGGAGGGGGAGAGGCTATGCTGGCATAGTCAAAAAACCCCACCCTGCGTGGCAGGAGGCTGTGCAGCGGGCTTGGGGGCCCGCGGCCTGCGGGGGCCATTCCCCTGACTCTTAGTCTGTGGGCACTGAGTGGAAGCCGCCGGTACTTGGTATTGAAGGTGGGATTGCTTATAGGCAAGCACCTTCCTCGGGTAAAAAGGCTTCTTCCCCGGACCCTTCCTCTTCTGTGTGGGAGCAGAGGTCTTTCGGGACAGTCGAGTCCGAGTGAGAGTCTCGGACTCGAGTTCCGCAGCCTTATCGGACATGGGCTTGCCGAAAAGGTTGTCACCTCGGCAGGGGACATCGACTAACTTGTCCTGTACCCACGGCTCGAGGTCGGATGACTGGAGCCAGGCCTGTCGGCGGGCACCGATGCCGGCTCCGGCTACTCGGGCCGACGCCTCGAAGCTGTCGTAGGCCGCCCGAGAAAGGAACTTCGAGCACTCTCGAATACTATCGGACAAGGCCAGGAACCTCTGCAATGGTTCGTCGGAGAGACCAGCCGAGAACCCAGCAAGCTCCTTCGCCAAGTCTCGGAGGAACATGCCCATATACAGCTGGTATGTCTGGACCCTGCAGGCAAGCATGGAACCCTGGAAGCACTTCCTACCGAGGGCGTCCAGGTTACGGGCCTCCTTACCCGGGGGCACCGAGGAGTGCATCTTTTGACTCTTAAGCCGATGCATTGCCGATTCCACAACCATGGAGTGGTGTGGCAGTTGCGCCTTCTGGAACCCGGGACTCTTGCGGACCCGATAAATCGAATCGATCCACTTGCTTAACACCGGTGTTGAGGCCGGGCTTTCCCACATGCGGAAGAGCAGCCGCTCTAGCATCGGAGGGACCGGCACGGTAAAGGCCTCCTTCGGGGGATAGTCATACTGGAGTGCCTCGAGCTCTTCCGCGTGAGGTTCCTCCTCTGGATCCGCGGAGAAAGCCAAAGCCTTGGCCATATCCCGCACAAAATCAGAGAAGCGCGTATCCTCCGGAGGGGATCGCCTTCGAGGCTCCGACTCGGGCGATTCGGAGGGGACGCACCGGGTCTGAAAAGAGCCGGGCGACTCGTCCCCTTTCGTGTCCCAGTCCGACGCCTCCGTGGAGGAATCGAGGGGCTCCGGGCGGGCGAGGGTTCGTCCCGACGCCGACATCGACGACCTCTGTCCTGAACGGGAGGCCGAGGGAGACCTCGACCGAGGATCGACTCGAGCATGCATCGACTCCAGGATCGACTCGGCTGCCGGGGTCGTCTTGGGCGTCGACGTCCCGGTGGTTTGGGCGGATGCACTGGCGATGCCGGTCATCCAAACCCGCTGCTGGTCCAAGAAGGCAGAGATACTGCGCTCCAAGGATGTCAATCTGAGATCAAGCCCAGAAGACCCGGCAGCCACCGACTCGGGCCCCGACGGCGGTTCCATAGGGGAGTCCAGGAGGACAATAGTACTCACGTGCGGCTCCACCTCAAGTCGAGGAAGTTTAGAAGGCCTCTCCGCCTCCGAGGACTCGGGGCGGCTGGCGGGGCTATGCGACCCGGCCCGCGAGGGACCAGGTGCGTTCTCCGACGCCGCCCGCGCGAGTTTCCTCTGCCGACGATGCTTTCGTCCAGGGGACCCCCGCTCAGAGGAACGCCGACGGAGCTCGTGGCCGGAGTCACGAGACGTCGAAGCCTCCGACGAGGTCCGGGCCGGACCGGACTCTGGGTCAGAGAAGATTCTGTCCTTTTGCGATTGCCGACTCCTCAGCGACTTGGAGGACATCTTGCCACACGGACCACAGCTCCCAGAGTCATGGTTGGGTCCGAGGCAACGGAGGCAGAAATTATGCGTGTCTGTAAGAGACATTAATTTAGAACAATGATCACATTTTTTGAACCCGCTGGTAGCCATAGGGGGAAAAAGGGCCCCCGCGAGGTCGAAAGACCGGGCCGCCAGGGGTGAAAAATAAGTGGCGGGAACGCCAGTTAAAAACTGAAAACAAAAAAGAAATGTGAACGGACTCGATAAGGAAAAAAATCGAGGCCGGGCAGGAAAAGGACACGCGAACCGAGAAAACAACAAAGAATTAATCAACTTTTTCAGCGGTGGTAACAAACTACGTCTGTAGGGCTCCGCGGAAAAAAGAAGACTGAGCAAGATGGCATCCTTGGGCAGGAAGAGGACCGCGCATGCGCGCTGCAATCCCAAAGGCTTTCTTCGAAAGCTGGGGAAATTGCTCCGCGAGGGCTCCGTCGGCGCCGACGTCACCCATAAGTGAGGACTGACTTCCTGCTTGGTCCTGGAGAACTACTATTATTGAAAGCACTCCCCAGCCTGTTATCTTCACAGGGTTGGTTCTCAGTGCCCTTCTCCCAACCCTCAAATTAAAGTCAGTCTTCATTTCAGCCAAAAGTCCAGGTAGTCACTTGGGCTTCGGTGTTAATGAATATGGTTCCCAGTTCCGAAACCGCCTACCTTACAGCTGAACTCTCCCAGCCCTGCTTGGAACAAGCTTCCTGTCTCTCCAGGCTTCCCCTCTCCCTTGTGTACACAGCTGGCTTCTTAATCCCTCTGAATCATGCCCTGAGTTCTGATCATTGGACTCTTAAGATGGACTGCTTATAATCCCTTTGGAGAGGGATGGGTAACTTCCTATGTTCCTCATCACAAAGTATAACGTGATGTTGAAGAGCTTGCTATAAAATCAAGGCAAAGAGTATGGTTTATGATTTATTAAGCTTGATGTACCACCATTCTGCAAGTAATCATAATGGTTTACATTCCATTAAAATGAGAGAAAATACAATAAAAGAATGCTAAACAAACATTAGTTAGGCACGCCATAGTTAGTACCGCCTGTTTCACTGAGCACAAGCCCTATCTCCCAACTCCTCAGTTTGTCACACCAGCGGCCCTCCCATCCAGTGCCGATGCAGACATGGACAACCCAGCCCAGCCCAGTGTGCAGCGGTGGCCAAAAGAGCAAATAGAATGCTAGGTATCATAAGGAAAGGAATGGAAAATAAAACAAAAAAGATATTATAATGCCTCTATATCGTTCCATGGTGAGACCACACCTTGAATATTGTGTGCAATTCTGGTCGCTGTGTCTTAAAAAGGATATAGCATTATTAGAAAAGGTTCAGAGAAGAGCCACCAAAATGGTAAAGGGGATGGAAGGATACTCCTATGAAGAAAGGCTAAAAAGGTTAGGGCTCTTTAACCTGGAAAAGAGACGGCTGAGGGGAGATATGATAGTCTATAAATTAATGAACGGAGTGGAACGGGTAAACATAGATCGATTGTTTACGAATATAGAAAGACTAGGGGACATGCAGTGAAGCTACAGGGTAAACTATTTAAGACTAATAAAAGAAAATATTTTTTCACTCAACGTGTAATCAAACTCTGGAATTTGTTACCGGAGGATGTAGTAAAGGCTTTTAGTGTAGCTGGGTTTAAAAAAGGTTTGGACAAGTTCCTGGAGGAAAGGTCCATAAACCATTATTAAGAAGGGACCCAGGATATCAATGCTTGACCCAGTACAAGCATTGTGGAACCTGTGTCTTTTGGGGAAACTGCTAGGTACGTATGACCTAGATTGGCCACTGTTGGAAACAGGATACTGGGCTTGATGGACCTTGGTCTGACCCAGTATGGCATATCTTATTTTCTTAACACAGCCATTGCTGCGTATGTAGATATGTTCCCATTCTCCCAGCAGGTACACTCATTAGCTGCAGGCCCTGTTTTTTTTTACTCTTAGGCTGTAGTGCTCTGCTGCCATGGCAGCCGCAGCATGCCACCACCCTGATACAGGTATCCTAGGCGAGCACCTGACTTACCTCTGAACATTGCCCGACATGGAAGGAATACTGTAGCCCATTCTGGAACTCCAGTGTGTCAACAAGCACTTGCGCATTGTGCGCTTCTGGATGGACACTTTACGATCCATGATTCAAGTGGTGCGCTGAGGGGAGTTCCTGGCATCTCTGGATTTGGCTGAGGCATACTATCATATCCCGATCTGGGGCTGAGCAAGTTATTTGTGTTCTGCCATGCGTGGCTCTCCCCTTCAGTTCACCATCTTCCCATTCAGGCTTTCCACTGCCCCAAGGACATTCTCCAATGTCATGGTGGTAGCAACTGCGGCTCTCTGGAGCCCAAGGATTTGTGTGCACCCATATCTGAACTACTGGACCCTCTGAGCCCATTCTCCTTTAGATGCATCTGGGGTAGCTCTGTGAGGGCTGTCCTTTCTAATAAGCCTCGATTGGGTGATCACTTGGGAAAAGAGGCAGGTGTTGCATTCCCAGTCCCTGGAGTTCCTGAGAGCACGTTTCAGTACTCAAGTGTGCAGAGTCTTTCTGCCAGAGAAGAAAGTCAAAGACTGTTGGATTGCCTGGTGCTGTTCTGTTCACAGTAAACTCCTAGAGTCTGAATTGATCTTCAGCTCCTCGGATTGATGGTGGTGACCATCAAGATGGTGCTTCAGATGCGTGCTCATAGGCAACTGCTCTAACTGTCCTTGCTAGCTCGGTGATCCCTAAGTTCTCAGCAGTTCGAGCTCAGGCTCCCACTGCTAATGATGGTGATGGCCAGCCTGTGGTGCTGGCAGCAGCTCAGTCTTCTGAGGAATTGTGTGCTGCTGGATGGCTGCTCATGAATCCTTCTGATGATGGATGCCGGTCTCTAAGGGTGGGGAGCCCATTGCCAAGGCCAAGTGGCCCAGGGTCATTGGAACCCGCAGGTAGGTGGTGTTGTCCATGAACTGCCTTGAGGTGAGGGCCATCAGTTTGGCTCTAATGTGTTTCCGGCCCCCTGGTGAGAGCCGGGCATTTTGAGTGTTTTTGAGCAATGCCAGATGGTGGTTTATTCACCATTAAATATCAAACCACTCTACGAATAACCAAACACTGTTTTGTGTCAATAGCTATTTCTAATCGAGATAACAATTCACTTCAAAATGTGAACAACTTAAATTGCATATGCGGTCTCAGACTCATCGGCACTAGTTTATTGACTTTAAATTTGTCAAAACTATCAGTGCCCGTTTGTATCAATGACCAATTCAATGCAAATAAATTACTGCAGCCTCGGAAAAAGAAATGTTAAAGGAAAAAGAATTGCTAAGAAGAACTGTAATTTATTTGCATTGAATTGGTCATTGATGCAAACGGGCACTGATAGTTTTGACAAATTTAAAGTCAATAAACTAGTGCCGATGAGTCTGAGACCGCATATGCAATTTAAGTTGTTCACATTTTGAAGTGAATTGTTATCTCGATTAGAAATACCTATTGACACAAAACAGTGTTTGGTTATTCGTAGAGTGGTTTGATATTTAATGGTGACAGAACACATCGCTCTGAGAATCGCCCAGTAGATCTTGTTTCATCACAAAGATGGTGGTTTAGGTCAATTGGGCAGCCAAGAACCTCCTAGTTTGTCAGCTCTGCATATTGCCAAGGTGGACACTGTTGAAACAGATTTTCTCAGCTGGCATTCTCTGGTCCAGGAGGGTGAAAGTTGAGTCAGGAGGTGTTTCAGCTGTCTCTGCACCGCACTTCTTCATTCTCCACAGGGAGATGTGGTCTAAGGATGTCACCACCCTGACCCAGCCTTGGCCAAGTCAGCACCTGCTGTATATGTTTCTTTTGTGGCCCCTGGTGGAGTTTGTGGTTCCGCATATAGATTGCCACCCAGGCAGGATTGTTCTGGTGGCATCAGATTGACTGAGGAGAGTGTGTTTTGGAGACCTGATGTGGCTCCCACAGGTGCTTCCTCTTTGTTGGCCTCCATCTTGGGGCCTATTGCATTAGGGACTGATCGTTCTGGAGGACCCAGTTCCCTTGTAGCGTACGGTTTGACGTTTGAAAGGAGACAGCTAGCACGTAAAGATTCCTCTCCAGCAGTGGTCTTCACTCTGCTCGGATCCTGGAGAAGGACTACCAAGTTAGCATATGCACAGAACTGGTGCCTCTTTGGGCAGTGGTGCAGTGCTCAGCATTTGGCTCCTGAGATGACCAAGGTGTCATCTGTGGTGGCCTTTCTACAGGACGGCCAAAAGAAGGGCCTTTCCCTTAACTCCCTAAAGGTTCAGGTGGCAATTTTGGCCTGTTTCCGAAATCTGGTGGCTTGTAAGTCTCTAGTCTTGCACCTGGATGTCTTGCACTTTCTCCAGGAGGTTTGGTGTCTGCATCCTCCCCTTTGGTCTACGATTCCTTCCTGTGATCTGTGTCTTGTGCTCAGACCCCTGATGGTGGTGTCCTTTGAGCCGTCAAAGCATGCTACTTTGAAGAAGTTGACATTCAAGACAGTCTTCTTGATCACAATTGTTCCACGAGCTGGATTTCCAAGCCGCAACATCTGTCTTGCCAAGATCCTTATTGTCTTTTTCAAAGGAGGCCATTTCCATTTGGCCTGTGCCTTCCTTCTTGTCTAAGGTACTTTCTCCCTTTCACGTGAGTGAGGTGGTCTGTCTGCCTTCCTTCTCCAAGGAGCAATGCCAGGGGAAGGATAAGGATCTTTGCTTTGTGGATGTCTGGAGGAGTGGTCTAGGGAGGAGTGGTCTAGTGGTTAGGACAAGGTACTTCAGGCCGGAGGGCCGGGGGTTCATGTCCCACCTGGGGACAGCAATCTCAGGCCGGAGGGTCTGGGATTTCTAGTCCTATAGGCACTCCTTGTGGTCTTGGGCAAGCCACTTAACTCTCCATTGCCCATGTTCCCTGTAAGTATTAGCGTATGTGTCTCATATCCCCTCATGTTAAATGTATCCCCCAATTGACCGCTTTGACCCGGTGAAAAGCGGGATATAAATACAGCTAAATAAATAAATAAAAAATAAATACTTCTCCAGTACTTGAAGATTACGAAGTCCTTTCATAAGGCCGACCATCTTTCTGTGCTGTTTGCTGGCCTGTGCAAGGGTGACTTGGCAGCTAAGTCAACGTAGGGCACTGGATTAAGGAGGCCATTGCCTCGGTATTGTGGCGTCGTGGCGCCCTCCTAGGCGGCTGCCTAGTGGGGGCGGCCGCCCATCACACTTGATTCTATGCTTTAACGTAGTAGCTGAGGCCCTTCTAGTGTAGTTGTGGGCTTATTATTAAAGCAGTCCGAGTGGATGAGGCTGACACAGGAAAATTTGTTATAAATTTTTTTTTATTTTTCTTTGCAGCGTCAAATTGGCAACAGGCCTTGATAAAGGTTCCCAAAACAGCAAACAGAAAGAAGGATAATTTCTCCAACAAAAACTTTCCAAAAGATACACGCCACTGCTTTAGCAAAGCAGTTTCTTCACTCTTTGCTTTTTAACTTAAATTCTTCTTCACTTAAGCAAAACAGTTTAAACTCTGTTACATGCACAGTCCAGCAATCTTCTCAGCTTCTCCCAGCTGCTACAAACCAGCGTGTGATTATGTGCTGCCTCTTAGCTTAGAAACTAACAGCATTTTAACACAGCTCCAGCATTAGTAAAAATGGCTGCTTTTAAAGCATGAGGTTTTCCACCTTTTTATCTGCCCTTCTCAATGGCTTTACTTAGCACCAGCACTTCTTATATTTTCACACAGCCTTCAATAAAACTTCTAAGCATTGCTTGTACAAAAACCACATTCCATAGATTCATCAGAGGACACTGGATTATCTTGATAAGACCCAATTTCCATCTCCTCCTCTGTGCTGTAAGGCTCAGGGCTTGGGACACGTTCTGGAACGTTTAGCTGCACTTTCTTTAAAAGTTTAAAAAGCTTTTCCCACTTGAGATTCCTTCTCCCCTTTGGAACTGGGTCAGAACCTCTTGCCCTTCTTCCCCTTACTGAATCAATTTCAGGAAATGTTTGGTTTACCTGGCTTGCAGAAACCCTTCCTTTACAAGGCTTTCTGTAATGTTTGGTTATTGGCTCAGAGCTTGAGCTGCTGTCCTCAGAGTCAGAAATGTAGTTCTGGAACTCTCCCCAGCTCCTTTCTTTCCTCTGGCCCTGCCACTTGCCTTGGCAGTTATGGCTGGTCCCTTTAGAATCACCAGGTCTCACAGCCCTGCAGTGCTGTCTCCTCTCCTGGCTTCTCTGGACTCCTTGAATTCCTTCAATTCTCTGCCTTCCTCTGCCTCTGTCCGTCTGTCCCTCATTTGCTGAGTGACGCAGTTTAAATGCCTTGTAGCCTGCCTCCTTCTCTGGCCCCACCCTCTCTCTCCCTGCAGCTGCTCTGGAGACTGGGTGTGGCTTCAGGCTAGCTCTGCAAGTGTGTGTTTTAGTTTCACTTTCTCTCTGGGACCTATGCTTAGGTGAGCCCATCCCCCATTTATGGAAAAAAACTTCTTTTTTTTCACTTTCACAGGGCTGTGCTGCACCCGCATCACCACAGTATATCTGTTACGGATCCAGCTGGTTTCAGAGGGTTTGCACACCCATTCTATCCTTGTGGAAGGAGCCGAGCTCAGTAGACTCTGCAGACATTTGTCGGGCATCAACATAGCCACCACTTTCCACTTTTGTCAAGCATTATTGCTTGGATGTCCACGTGAGCGCGGACACGGCCTTTGGCTCAAGGGTGTTATGAATTGCTATGTCTTCTTCCCACCCAGTGGAGTTATAGCTTTGGTACATCCCACTTATCTGGACTGGTCTAGCAAGACGGTATGGAAGGTGACATTTTACTTTCTAGTTAATGTCCTTTCTGTAAGTCCTCCTAGACCAGTCTGGTGCCTGCCCCTGAAACTGTGGTGTTGTGGTGTTCTGCTGCGGTTCTTTTGGGTCCACTATGATTCTTATCCTTGGCTCTGCAAGTTCATCTTCTACTGACAGCCTTCTGTTTATGCTTTCCTGTATACAGTTTTCTACTGTTGATTATTCCTTGTTGCCCACGATTCAGGTTGTATGAGGCTTGTCATGTTTCTCCCATATGTTTTGGAATGAATATTGAGGAGACCTCTGGTGGCTGAGGTGAATAGAGGCATAGAAGTGATGTCACTGAAACATGGGCTTTTCATTTGTCTCCACCAGTCTGCTGGTAGGGGAACACAACCCACTTGACTGGTCTAGCAGGACTCAAGAAGAGGAATTAATTGTTAAGTAAAATGTCACCTTTTGGTTTCAGCAGTGGTGACCAGGTGCTTTAAAAATGCTGATCACTACTGCTGAATATTGACCCCTTAGTATTTAAGCCCTAAATGAGATCTCAGTGCTGATTACAGATACTTTTATTTTCTGATACCTTGAGCTCTGCTGTTTTACTTTTCAGGTTTTTTTGTTATTTTGATGACATTGCTTCTGTCTTGCAAGTTTTATAAAATAAGAATATAAGATATGCCATACTGGCTCAGACCAAGGTCCATCAAGCCCAGTATCCTGTTTCCAACAGTAGCCATTTCATTTATCAAAAATTAATCTTAGCTTTCAAAAGGAAAACTAGTATTTATTTTAAATAATTGGTGCCATGTAGAGCAATCAGATAACCTGTAAATATACTGAAATAGATTCGTTTTGATATCTAGTTGTCAAAATTAAATCCATAGAGTGATGATTCTACTGTTCATTGTGATTCTGTGTACTTCACCTTGATTCTTCTGTCCTCTGTGATCAGCAAAGTCCGAGGTAGATCTTTAGGGCAGGATATACAAATGCATAGATACTCTTTTATAGTTTGCAGAATTAGAAGGGGTTTAACACTTTCTTCAAGAGAGTGAGACAAAAATCTTGACTTAATTCATATATTCTCCATGGACAAGAGGAATGAGTCTACACATAAGGGTGACATCCCCGAAGGAGCCCCATGTGGGAATGCTCCCCAGCTTCTATTAGAAGCTTTTGGTAGGCTCCACTGTGCCTGTACACCTCTTCCCACCTGCCACTGTGGCACCATGATGCCTCAGTCTTTTGTTTTCCGTGGAGCCCCACGGACATGTTCTAAACATCCTTCACTCGGTAAACTTCCTTTATCCCCAATGGAGTTTTTTCCTTTCAGATTTTTAAATTTAGTCATCTGCTGTCATGGTTATCTCCTCCATTTACCTTTTCTGTCTCCTATCGTGTTTTTTATTCTTGCCACGGTGTCTCGGCCCCTCCTTTGACTTCACTGCGGCTGGTGACGACATATCCCAGAAACCTGCCAGCGGGTTTAAGAAGTGTTCAAGTTCTCTAGGACCATATCCGCCATGGATATCCATAATTGGTGCCTCAGTGCCTGGGATATGATCAACAGTCGTCTTCATGTAATTTGTGTTTCCATATGACAAAAAGAGGACGCAAGGATCGAGAAAAGCAATGTTAATTACTTTTTGGCACTTACAAGTCCAATCTATCACCTTTAGCATTGGTGGCCTTGGTCTCTTTGGCTTCCAAGGCTGCATCAGATGCTGGCAGTGCATCAACATTGAGAAGCTCTCGAGCTCAATTGGAGTCAAGCACCCATAGTGCTCCAGAGCATCTGCCATTGATCGATCTCCACCTGAAGACAAGGGAGGATTTGGCCTCCTCTTCTTCAATGTCGCGGGGTGACCAAGCTGAACATCAGGTGAAGACCCTAGTGCATCGACATCAAAGCCCATCAAGGCACGGCATCGATGGGGGTCCACATGACAGCCCCTCAAAGGTGCCCCAAAGGGAAGAAAGCTTATCCTCCAGAACATCGGAGGGGCATCGACAGCCTACCGACAGCCAAGACCCAGCCACCGATATCCCTGTACACATACTAGGTACATCAGTCAAAGTTGCTCAGGCCCTGCAGCCTTTGGAATTGGCAGCCATGGAGAAGTTCTTTCTGCAAGTGCTCAAGGAATGCATCACAGCGTTGCTAGTGATGCAGCATGCCAGGGCCTCAACATTGGCTGCATCAACACTGGTGGTCGGAGGAAGGCTCACTCTGCGTACAGGTGGCACCTCATAACCTCAGACTTATGGGTCCTACAAATCATCCAGAGTGGTTACAAATGGCACTTACTGAATTTCTCACCAATTTGCCCCCTGTGGGCGCATCGTCTTGACCCTCTGCATCAGGGACTACTTCAGAGAAAAATCACCACCCTCTTGTCGGATCTTGTGATTGAGCTCATGCCACCAGAGCAAAGAGGTTTGGGAATTTATTCCAGGTACTTCCTGGCCCCCAAAAACAGGGGATACTGTCCCATCCTAGATCTCAGAGAACAAGTTCTTGGTAAGAGAAAAGTTTAGAATGATTTCTCTGTGCACCCTGCTTCCTTACCTGCAAAGTGGAGATTGACGAGGCTCCCTGGATCTGAGGGATGCATATACCCACATACAGATACATCCTGCTCACAGGAAATATTTCAAATTCATCCTGGGAGGACAATACTTCCATTACCGAGTGCTACCATTTGGCCTGGCCTCAGCACCTTGCGTCTTCAGAAAATGCTTCACTGTAGTAGCTGCTTACCTCCGAACTCTGGGAGTATTTTTTTCCCCTATCTGGACGATTGGCTGATCAAGAGTACAACTCCAGAAGGAATCCAGGAATCAATACAATTGACCATTCAGGTGTTGGAACTACTACGGTTCATTGTAAATTACCCAAAGTCCCACCTGCAGCCCACCCAATAATCGGAACTCATAGGAGCCCTGCTGAACACGACTCAGGCAAAAACCTTCCTGCCACATGACTGACTTTTCAGATTGACAACACTTGTGCGGGCGACTCAATTGAGTCAATATGAATCACAGGATGTTGACTGTGCTAGGCCACGAGGTCTCCACAGTACATGTCACACCTTTGACACGCATCCAGATGAGCCAAGCTCAGTGGACTCTGAGGACTCAATGGACCCAGGCCAAAGATTGACTCATGGATGTCTGTGTGTCATCGCCCCTCTTGTTCAGTCATTACATTGGTGGACAGTCCACCAGAGTATGCTCAAAGGTCTTCCTTTCCAAATTGCTCCACCCCAAAAAGTTCTGATGACAGACGTATCCAAGCTGGGGTGGAGAACTCATCTCAGTGGGTTGCACACCCAAGGCGATTGGTCCCTCCAAGAAAGTCTTCATCAGATCAGCCTATTGGAAATATGAGCAGTGACAAATGCTCTAAAGGCTTTCCAAGATTTATTGGCCAACCAAATTGTGCTGGTTCAGACAGACAATCAGGTTGCCATGTTCTACATCAAGGAGGGAGGAACAGGTTAGTACCTCCTGTGTTGGGAAACAGTCAGTTTGTGGAAGTTTGCCACTGCATACGGATTGGAATTGAGAGCCATGTACCTGCCAGGCAAGCAAAACACTCTGGCAGACAAACTGAATTGAGTTCTCCAGCCACACAAGTAGATGCTGGACAGGAAGGTTGCGACTCACATCTTTCGACAGTGAGGCACCCCCTCGATACATCTGTTCACCACCCTGCAGAATGCACAAGTGGATCAGTTCTGCTCCAGAGTAAGATTACACAGCAGTTTGGCGTCAGATGCTTTCATCCTTCATTGTGAGAAGGGTCTTCCGTACACCTATCCTCTAAATACCTCTCATTGCAAAGACTCTCCTGAAGCTCAGAACAGATGGCGGCACAATGATTCTTATCACTCCCTACTGGCCCAGACAACCATGATTTCCCTTCCTGCTGCAGCTCTCCAGTCTAGAGCCATTACAGCTCAGCCATGCACCCAATCGATTAATGCAGGAGGAAGGGACAATGTTGCACTCCAATATCCGGTCCTTGGCTCTCATGGTGTGGATGTTGAGAGGTTAATTTTGTCTCAGCTCAACCCACTGGGCAGTGTAACTGAAGTCTTTTTGGCCTCCAGGAGGGCCTCTACAAGAAGGTCTTACTCTTGCAAATGGAAAAGGTTTGCTGTTTGGTGTGAGGACCAGGCCCTAGATCCTTTTGTCTGTTCCACACAAAAACTGCTTGAATATCTTCTACACCTTGAAGGGCTACAAAAGGGGACTGCTATGTCTCGAGAGAGATCTGCAACTGTAAGTATTTACTTCTGGGAATTTTTCTAAACCTTGGGGACAAAGGAATTCTTTAGATTAAAGCTGATTAATCTGTGAACCCAGTGTATTTGTTAAATCAGTCAGGGCCTAGTAGCAGCAAAGAGCTTTCAGTTTAAATTTAAAACACAGCAGAGAGCTTTCTGGTTAAATTGAGACCCCTCTATCCAAGCAAGAGCTGTGAGACTCCCCCTGGAAATTGGTCACAGGTTACCTTAGAAGCACAGGAAAGGGTAGTGTAGCAGCCAGGTTTTCATAGGTCGTCTTTTCCTCCCCACCTCCCCAGCACCCACCCACCCCTGGGATAATCATAGCTTTATAGGTGCTTAAACCTCTTAAAGGAAAGGAGGTGCCATATTCACTCTTAGGTGCAGCTGTTTATCCTCATCAGGCATACATTAAGGACCTGAGATTAATTAAGCTTCAGGTGAACAAAGTACATTAAACATATTAGGTATAGTTTTCCCCAGCAACCCTTAGTAAGTAAAGAACTTAAATATCTAAACACAATCTAAACTAAAATGCAGACAGCAGTCCAGCAGCGAGTTGGGGGCTTTCCAGTCTTTTGCATTGAGTGTCACATATGTGATTTTCTCCCAGTTGGTGAGGGGTCTTACATGTGCACTAGGTGCAAGGAGCTCTTTACTCTCAGGGAACAAGTCCGATCTCTGGAGGCTAGAGTAGCAGACTTGGTGGATATAAGGAAGACAGAGAGGTACATAGACGAGACCTACAGGGATATAGTCCTGAAGTCCCACCTTCAGTCTGGAGCATCCCTATTGCCATGGAGGAGAAAGGTCACGTGGCAGGAGAGCATCACCATGGTGTGGTAGGAAGTGATCCTGTATCTAGGACCTGTCCTCCAGATGATGTAAATCCCTCTTGCACTGAAGAGGTTTCTCCATGGCCATGTGCCCAGGAGGGAAGGGTTAGGACAGCTGTTATAGTTGGCAATTCGATCATTAGGCATGTAGATAGCTGGGTGGCTGGTGGACGTGAGGATCGCCTGGTAACATGCCTGCCTGGTGCGAAGATAGTGGACCTCACGCGCCACCTAGACAAGGTCTTAGATAGTGCTGGGGAGGAGTTTGCTGTCTTGGTACATGTCGGTACCAATGACAGGAAAATGTGGTAGGGAGGTTCTGGAGGCTAAATTTAGATAGGAAGTTAAAATCCAGAACTTCTAGGGTAGCATTCTCCAAAATGCTTCCCGTTCCACGCACAGAACCCAAAAGGCAGACACAGCTCTGGAGTCTCAATGCGTGGATGAGACGATGGTGCAAGGATGAGGGTTTTGGATTTGTTAGGAACCGGGGAACATAGCAAAAAAACCTGTGAGAGAGTCAGTTGGACCATTAGATGAAAGAGGGGTAAAAGGGGCACTAAGAGGAGATAAGGCCATAGCAGAGAGACTGAATGAATTCTTTGCTTCGGTCTTTACTGAGGAAGATGTAGGGATGTTACCCATGACTGAAATGGTATTTAAAGGTGATGCTGCAGAGGAATTAAAAGAAATATCGATACACCGGGAAGATGTATTGCAACTGTTTGATAAACTGAAGAGTAGCAAATCACCTGGACCGGATGGTATACATCTAAGGGTGTTGAAAGAACTGAAATATAAGATTGCATTCCTGCTATTAGTAATCTGTGAACTATCATTAAAATCATCTGTAATACCTGAAGATTTGAGGATGGCCAATTTAACGCCAGTTTTTAAAAAGGGTTCCAGGGGTGCTCCGGGAAACTACAGATCACTGAGCCTGACGTCAGTACTGGGAAAAATGGTAGAAACCATAATAAAGAACAAAATTACTGAATATGTAGATAGTCATGGCTTAATGGGAAACAGCCAACATGGCTTTAGACAAGGAAGATCTTGTCTTACTAATCTGTTATGTTTTTTTGAAAGTGTAAATGAACAGGTAGACAAAAGTGAGTCAGTTGATATTGTGTATCTGGACTTTCAGAAAGCCTTTGACAAGGACCCTCATCAGAGACTTTTGGCAAAACTAAAAAGTCATGGGATAGGAGGCAATGTACTATTGTGGATCAGGAACTGGTTAAAAGATAGAAAGCAGAGGGTAGGGCTAAATGGCCAATTTTCCCAATGGAGAAAGATGAATAGTGGAGTACCCCAGGGATCTGTGCAGTGTCCGCTGCTTTTTGACATATTCATAAATGACCTGGAAAAGGGAACAACAAGTAAGGTTATCAAATTTGCAGATGACACAAAACTATTTAAAGTTGTTAAAACCCATGAGTATTGTGGAAAATTGCAAGAGGATCTTGATAAATTGGAAGACTGGGCATCCAAATGGCAGATGAAATTTAATGTGGACAAGTGCAAGGTTATGCACCTAGGAAAGAACAACCGAAACTAAGGTTACACGATGCAAGGTTCCACATTAAGAACCACCACCCAGGAAAAAGATTTAGGCGTCATTGTGGATAACATGTTAAAACCCTCCGCCCAGTGTGCAGCGGCAGCCAAGACAGCAAATAGAATGCTAGGTATCATAAGGAAAGGAATGGAAAATAAAACAAAGGATATTATAATGCCTCTGTATCGTTCCATGGTGCGACCGCACCTTGAGTATTGTGTACAGTTCTGGTCACCGTATCTTAACAAGGATATAGCATTATTAGAAAAGGTACAGAGAAGAGCCACCAAAATGGTAAAGGAGATGGAAAGATACCCCTATGGAGAGAGGCTAAAAAGGTTAGGACTCTTCAACCTGGAAAAGAGACGGCTGAGGGGAGATATGATAGAGGTCTATAAATTAATGAATGGAGTGGAATGGGTAAACATAGATTGATTGTTTATGTTATCAGAATATAGAAAGACTAGGAGACATGCAATGAAACTAGAGGGTAAACTATTTAAAACTAATAAGAGAAAATATTTTTTCACTCAACGTGTAATCAAGCTCTGGAATTTGTTACCGGTGGATATAGTAAAAGCCTTTAGTGTAGCTGGGTTTAAAAAAGGTTTGGACAAGTTCTGGAGGAAAGGTCCATAAACCATTATTAAAAGGGATCCAGGATATCACTGCTTGACACAAATACAAGCATTGTGGAACCTGTGTCTTTTGGGGACACTGCTAGGTACGTATGACCTAGATTGGCCACTGTTGGAAACAGGATACTGGGCTTGATTGACCTTGGTCTGACCCAGTATGGTATATCTTATGTTCTTATGTTCTAACCTCTCTGATTCTGGATTTAAGTCCAACTCCATCGGGGTCCACCTCAGTGTGATTGAAGCATATCTCCGAGGTGTGGAAGGCAAGTCCACCTTGGTGCAGCCTTTAGTTGTTTGCTTTATACGGAGCTTGTTTCTCTTAAAACCTCTCTACAAGTCTCTGCAGTGTCTTGGGATCTCAGTGTGGTTTTTGCACAGCTCATGAAAGCTCCCTTTGAGCCACTCAGTTCCAGTCGTCTGAAGTTCTTGACCCGGAAGTTATTGTTTCTGGTGGCAGTCACTTCAGCACACAGAATGAGCCAACTTCAGGCTCTAGGTTCATCCACCTTACACCAATTTTCACCATAATAGAGTGATCCTTCGTACTCTTCCTAAATTCCTTCCACAAGTGGTATCGGATTTCTACCTTAATTAGTCAGTTGTTCTTCCAACTTTTTTCCCAAAATCTCATGCAGACAAAAGGGAAGATGCATTGCACATGCTGGATTGCAAGCGAGCCTTAGCCTTCTTCTTGGAGCGGACAAAATCCCATAGAAAGTTCATCCAGCTTTTTGTTCTTTTGATGCCAGTAAGCTAGGGACTGCCGTTTCCAAATACTCTCTTTCAATTTGGCTAGCAGATTGCATTTCTTTTGTTTATGCCCAGGCAGGCCTGTGCCTTGATGGTCATGCTCTGCTCATAATGTCAGAGCTATGGCTGTGTCGGCGGCCATCTTACACTCGGTCTCCATGGAAGAGATCTGCAGGGCTGCAGTGTAGTCTTCAGTCCATACATTCGCATCTCAGTACTGCCTAGATGGGGATTCTCGACATGACAGCAGCTTTGGCCAATCTGGAATCTGTTTGGGATTAGAATCCAACTCCATCCCTCTTAGGCCCATTCTATTCAGTCCAGGCTACCAAAAAACAAAAAGGGAGGAGAAAAATTCATTCATTTTGTATATAGTTGGTGGTTGAATTGTTCTGGCCTCTCGCCATTTCGCAGTTGAGTTTGCCCCTGTTGGGTTTCTCTGTGGCCTCCTTGGTTTTCGGAAACCTGTAGCTTGGGAGTCTCATATATGAGGACTCAATCCTGCTTGTCCACGGACAAAAGGTTGTTACTCACCTGTAGAAGGTGTTCTCCATGGACAGCAGGAATAAGTCCTCACAACTCTCCAAGGAGTTGTCTTCAGATACAACTATGTTATCAGACAGAGTGCTGTGGAGCTTCCAAAATCTTCTAGTAGGAGTTGGTAAATGTTCCTTTATGGGGCTCTAACGGGAACATCACCCATACATGAGGACTTATTCCTGTTGTCCACAGAGAACACCTGCTAGAGGTGAGTAACTACTGTACCTTTTATTTAGCAACATAGAAAAATGCCATGTCAATAGAAAACCTGTACAAAGGACAAAAGAATATTTAAAATATTGTTTTCTCATACCCTGTGACTAATCCAAAGTCCAAATGTGTGGTCATCAAGGAATATGAATGCAAAATATTAAAATATTTCAGAAAATATTAGGTACTCTTGTTCCTTTGTCATTTTTTAATTATTTTTTTTTAAAAGCAGGGAAGCCATCACACTGGATTTCAGTGGATACAGCTTTGTATGTTGTAAAAGAAGATGAATATGAAGAAGAGCCACAGTTTGTGTGTTTCACAGAATTAAGAAACAATGAGGTTTGATATTTAATGTTTTGCATCTCTCTGATAGGAAGAAAATTATTTTCCAGGTTAAAAAGACAAATTAGGCTAAAGTCTTGTTACTAGGATGGCACTTATATGCATGTTTGAACAATGTATTTATATTAGAATTGTCTTGCCAATTGTATAAATTGTAATCGAAGGGAGACAATGGGGCCAATACCGAAAACTTTAGCATAGCATTTTTCTGGCTCTTTCCCCACGCTAGGCTTGCTTTCCAATGCAGAAAGCGAGTTAGCTCTGGAAAAATGCCAGAAAAGCTATTGTACTAAACAGCAGCGCAGTGGGCATGCAAATCACATGAAAAGTGCTGCATATTTAATTGTGCCTGATATAAAAAAACTGCATAGAAACAGTTTTTTATATTATTTTTTGTACTGGATCTTTTACGCCAGCTTCGGGCATGCATAAAAATTCAGTTGGGAGCAAAAAGATCATCTGAGGTGAAGTTTGATACTTCTCCAGATGATCCAGGCATCAGTGAAAGCCCCCAATGCCATTGACACAACGTCGGAAGGCTAGTGCTCACCAACAGACATCGACCCCGCCTCCCTCCCAACAGAAGTAAAAGAATTGGTGGCCTGGTGGGCACCATTCCCCCCTCCTCCTCTTAAAAATCATTGTGATCCCCCTCCCCTCCCTTCCCATAAAAAATCATTCCTTATCGTCCCTCCAGTTCAGTCCCTCACCTCTGGGTAATGCACTTCCTCCTGCAGCATGGAGACTGGGCAAGTCAAACTTGTGACATCACTGTACACATCCTGCTGGTACCCCCACCAGCTTCCAGTGTGCTCAGTCTCCATGCAGCAAGAGGTAGTGAGCCTAGGAGCTGGGCTCACTAGAGGAGCAGATAAGGAGCTTTAGACAGGTTGGATAGGGCATTTAGATTTTTTTCCCCTATAATATTTTTTCCTTTCCTTTGATTGTAGATTAAAGTTCTTAAAAAAAAAAAAAAAAGACAAGATCTGTGAGGGGATCGTGGGTAATCAGGAAGCTGCTTTCTCCCTCCCGTTTGCTTCTGTTTACCTTTAGCCTGCCTTTCCCTCCATGTTTGCACGGAGGGGAGTTGTTCAGCAGGTTTTTGTTTTCTGACAGGATCAATTTTTCTGCTCAGCTGATTCCTGTCAGAAGCTTGTATGAGGGCTTCTCTCTTTTAGTGCAGCCAGCTGACAGGATTTCTCAGCAGTGCTGATTTCAGTTTCTTTCTGGTGATTTTCAAGATACAGAGAGGATCTGAAGGGCTCCGATGTTAAGGTGAGTGTGCTGATTTTTTTTTTGCTGTCAGAGAGTGTTTGGAGCCTGTTACAGAATGAGACACACTTTTTGACGGTTTGCAGTGCTGCGGGCCGTTTTTCCCTTTTTTTTTTTGCACGGAGCTGTTTTTTCCTTCCAAACTGCTGTAATTGCTTAAATGATTTAGTCTTTGGTTAAATTTAAATTAATTTTGATTGAATTTGATGGTTTATGTGTTTGTTTGCTTTAGATGGTTTTGAAGAGATTCCTTAATTTTTTTTCTCTCAGTGCTTTGAGCTCTTAAAGGGCCAGTACATTAAAAAAAAAAAAGTAAAAGATCAGTTACAGTACTTTGGTGCTTTTTTAGGACTCTACGAATTGTTATTAATTTTACTACCCGGTCTCTGGATTCTTGTAGTGCTGATGCCTTCGCGTCCGCAGTGTCTTGTTTGTGGCACTCGTAAAAGCTTGGTCTCAGATGCGGGGGTGTGCCGTGGCTGCACATCTGAAGCACTAACTATGGATCAAGAACCGCAGGATACATCTAAGGAGGGGTCTCCTTTGGTGGAGCAGGGTACTGGCGCCTCAGCGGAAGGTGAGGCTTTGCTAGAGGGCTCTTCCACTTCTCTTTCTACAAGCTTGGCTTTGCCCGGTAGTTCATCCATCCTGATGGTGGCTGGGACAGCACTTGGAGGTTTCTCCCCGGATTTTGTGCTGCTGATGCATCAGGCCTTCTATTTGCGGCAACAGGGGGCGGTGGTGGATGCCTCACTTCTTGGAGCCGCAGGGGGCCAAGCAACTATAGAAAGGTTGGGAATTAGTGACGGTAGACTGGTTAAGAGGGCTCGGTCGGTGGAAGATCAGCCTCCTGATTTCGACTAGCCGGAAGGTGAAGACACTGAGATGGATCCAGAAACCGGGATAGAGGAGCTAGAGGAAGGTGAGATTCAGGAACCTGAGGATCAGGCAAGGATTATCAGGGTCTTTCGGAGAGAGGAGCTGACAGCACTCATTACGGAGGTCCTTCAGACTCTCAACCTTTCGTCGGTACTGGCGGAGGATGAGGGTTTAGAGGATCTTCTCATTCAGGCGGTACGGAAATCTCAGGCTGTTTTTCCAGTACACCGTGTGTTCAAGCAGATGATTTAGGATGAATGGGATGCGCTGGAGGCAGGATTGCATGGTGCAGGTCCATGAATCAGCTCTATCCCTTGGCGGATCAAGAACGAGAAGTGTTTTGCTCTCCACGTATAGATGCAGCTTTGTCGGCAGTCACGAAGAAAACTAGCATTCCAGTTGAAGGCAGTGCTGCTTTGAAGGACGCACAAGATCAGAAGGACGCATTGTTGAAGCAAGCTTTTGTGGTTAATGCTGTGTCTCTTCAGGCGTCTATTTGTGGAGCTTGGGTGGCAAGAGCATGCCTTCGTTGGTTGCAGCATTTGCAGCAGTCAGCGCAGCAAACGCAGGAGCAGTCAGTGGATATATCAAGGCTCGAGTCAGGTTCAGCTTATTTAGCCGATGTCCACTATGATCTTATTAGAGCTCTAGTGAACAGCATGGCTTCCTTGGTAGCCGCCGCTATCTTTGGCTGAGGAATTGGGTGACTGACAGTTCCTCCAAGTCAACGTTTTAGCAAACTTCCTTTTAAGGGGAAGCTGTTGTTTGGAGAGGATCTTGAAAAGCTGGTGAAAGATCTGGGGGAATCTAAAGGAGGTTGCTTGCCGGAGGATAAGCTGAAGCAAGGTTGGCCTCAGATACCGACGAGGGGTCAACCTCGAGATTTCAGGTGTTTTCGTACCTCCCGATTGGGAGGCTTTCAGAGAGGAAGATTTTCCTCTGGTGCGCAAAGCTTTCAGGGATTCCAGGGAGCGGGCAGAGGTTTTTATAGTTCCGCTTCATCGGGATTTAGGAAAGCACAATGAAGCGAGGGAGACCCAGGCAGGAATTCCGGCGATAGGGGGTCGTCTTCAGAAGTTTTTTTCCTGCCTGGGTCCAGATAACATCTGATCAGTGGGTGCTGGAAGTGATTCGCGAAGGTTATTCTCTCGAATTTACCCGTCCGGTACTCGACTCATTTGTCATGCCGCCTTGCAGGGGTCCAGAAAAGACAACAGTGGTACGGCAGACCCTGTCTCGTCTGTTACAATTGGGAGTAGTGGTTCCAGTGTTGCCAAGAGCATTACGGTATCGGTCGATACTCCATTTATTTCGTGGTGCCAAAGAAGGACGGAGCCTTCCGACCAATTCTGGATCTCAAGGGGGAGAATCGCTGTCTGTGGGTTCCTCATTTCAGAATGGAAACTTTATGTTCCATTATTGTAGCGGTTCGGCAAGGGGAGTTCTTCACATCTCTTGATCTCACCGAGGTGTATCTTCACATTCCAATCAGGCCCGATCATCAAACGTTTCTAAGATTTGCACCACCGTGGGGGCGTTTCCAGTTTCAGGCATTGCCCTTCGGTCTAGCAACAGCTCTGCGTACCTTCACCAAGGTTATGGTGGTGGTGGCAGCAGCCCTTCGAAAGGGGGGAATATTGGTTCATCCCTATCTCAATGACTGGTTGATTCAAGCAAAGTCCAGGGTCGAGAGTGTGCGGGTGATGGTCAGAGTGGTGGAGCTCCTACAGAGTCTCGGTTGGGTAGTCAATGCTGCCAAGAGCAGTTTGGTTCCTTCGCAAGTTTTGGAATATTTAGGAGTTTGCTTCAACACTCGAGTGGGAGCAATGTTTCTGCCAGATTCCTGAGCCCAGGGCCTTCGGCTATTGCGTTTTTTTGAGCAGTCCTGCACCTTCGGCCTGGCACTATCTACGTGTTTTAGGAACGATGGCGGCAACTCTGGAAGTGGTGCCGTGGGCCAGAACTCACATGTGCCCCTTACAGAGGTTGCTGCTCCATCGCTGGGCCAACCAGAGCGATTCTCTGTCCAAGCACCTTCCTTGTCCAGGGCGAGTCAGGACGTCCCTGCGGAGGTGGCTTCTTCCACAGAACCTCGCAGCAGACATGCTTCTCGAACAGCCGCAGTGGATCCTGGTCCTAATGGATGCCAGTCTAGCCGGGTGGGGGGCTCATTGCAGAGAGCTCTTCGTGCAGGGCTGTTGGACCAAGCAAGAAATCAATTGGTCAATCAATCGACTGGAGTTGCGAGATGTAGCTCTAGCGCTTCGGGCCTTCGTGTCCACCTTACGGGGTCGAGCAGTTTGGGTGCTTTCAGACAATGCTGCGATGGTGGCATACCTCGATCGTCAAGGGGGCACGAGATGCGCGGCTCTGAAGCTACAGGCAGAGATCCTGTTCAATTGGGTAGAGTCTTGGCTTCAGGCTTTGTTGGCGGCACACATTGCAGGAAAGGACAATGTGATGGTGGACTTTCTTAGCCGGGTTCACGTGGATCCGGGGGAATGGGAGCTTCATCCAGATGTGTTTGCGCAGATAGTTCACAAATGGGAAGCTCCTGTGATGGAGCTCATGGCGACCTTTCTGTCGGCAAAGGTGAGTCGGTTTTACATCAGAAGACGAGAAAGAATGTCAGAAGGACTAGATGTCTTGATACAACAATGGCCCACGCACGGTCTCCTCTACGTGTTCCCTCCTTGGGCTCTCATAGGTCGAGGGGTTCAGCGCATCGAAGCCCATCAGGGAAGAGTAATTTGTTTCTTGAGAGCGGTGTCCCGCCTACGTCCTTCACACAGGTTGGTTTCTCCTCCTTGGGATCTCAACCTGGTCTTAGAAGCCTTGTCTAGGGAGCTTTTTGAGCCTTTGCATCAGGCTTCTTTGAAAGATTTGACCTTAAAGACAGTGTTTTTGGTAGCCATTTGCTCTGCACAGTGGATCTCGGGGTTGCAGGCGTTGTCTTGTCGAGAACTGTTTCTGGTTTTCTCAAGGGAAAAGGTGGTTTTGCGTTCTGTTCCGTCTTTCCTGCCAAAGGTAGTTTTGCCATTTCATGTCAATCAGTCTGTCTCCTTGCCAGTGTTGGGCGTTTCGGAGGAGAATGAGTCAGATCCTTGTTTGCATCAATTAGATATAAAGAGGTCTCTTCGTCGATACTTGAAGGTTTCAAGGTCTTTCCGCAAGTCAGAGCGTTTGTTCGTTCTCTTTGGAGGTCCTCGTAAGGGTGAAGCAGCATCCAAAGCTTCGATTTCCAGATGGGTCCGTGAGGCAATAGCATTGACTTATATTTTGCAAGGCCGTCAGGTGCCTGTAGGGCTGCGGACTCATTCTACTAGAGCGCAGGCTACTTCGTGGGCCGAACATAACTTAGTTCCTCTGGTTGAGATTTGCAAAGCAGCCACCTGGTCGTCTTTGCATACTTTCAGTAAACATTATTGTCTAGATGTTCAAGCATTGGGAGATTTTATTTATTTATTTAACAATTTTTATATACCGTCTTTCTACAAATCAAGACGGTTTACATAGAACATTTCGTGGCAGTATATTTCAACTGTTTACATGGAACAAAGTAACAGGGATACATAGGTAAACAATATGAACTAATTACAATGAACAATGATCAACTATTTACAAAGGTATATACAGGGATACCACATGGTTGCATAATAGATTTTTGAGAGGGCAGGGGAGGGGAGGAGGATGTAGCGGTTAGGTACTAAGGTGGTAGGGAAAAATGTTCGAGGAAGAGATGAGTTTTTAACTTCTTTCAGAACTCTGAGTGGTTTGAGCAGTTTCGTAGATCGTGAGGAAGGGTGTTCCATAAGGATGGAGCATAGAGGGAGAAGGCCCTGTTACTGGTAGATTGTTTGCAATGTCTTTTAGTTGTTGGGATGGTCAATAGGTTTTTGGTAATGGAGCGGTGTGTTCTTGTGTTATTGGAGAAGGGAAGGAGTGGGGAGAGGCATGGAGCTGACTCATTGGAGATGATTTTATGTGTAAGGGTAAGCACTTTGAATTTAACTCTGTGTTGAATGGGGAGCCAGTGGAGATCATAGAGGACTGGTGTGATGTGGGATCGTCTGGGGTTATTGGTTATAAGCCGTGCTATTGTGCTCTGGGCTAGTTGGAGCGGTTGTATGGTGTTCTTGGGAAGGCCATGATAGATATGGTTACAGTAATCAAGAGAAGGGATTGTGAGGGCCTGACAGACAGTACAAAAAGAGTCGGGGCTTAAGAGAGGTTTGAGGTTCCGGAGGGTACGTAGCTTTGCGTATATTGTATTGGTGGTTCTCTTTATTTGATCAGTGAAGGAGAGGTTCTGATCAGGGATAATACCAAGATATTTCACTTGGTTTTTTATAGAGAGTGTGAGATCGCCAATAGTAAGGGTTGGAGGTGGGGTGTATGAGGCATTGGTGAATACCTGAAGAACTTCAGTTTTGGATTGATTAATTAGGAGGTTGTGCTGGAAGAGCCAAGATTTTAGGCTGGTTAGGCATTCACTTAGTTTAGTAAAGTTAGGGTTAGTAAGGTGAGATGCCTGCTTCGGGGCTGCGGTCCGGGTGGACAGGTCCCTCCCAGTAATTTACTGCCCTTTTACATCCCAGAGGTGAGGGACTGAACTGGAGGGATGATAAGGAAAGAGAAATTAGACTTACCTGCTAATTGTTGTTCCTTGAGGAACTCCAGTTCAGTCCCGATTCCTGCCCTGGGAGCTGGTTGTCACTTTTAGCACAGTCATTTTTAGAGTCTGCTGAACTGACAGTCGGGCAGTAGAATTTCAGCAAATTTCTTTCTGTACTCGAGTACTATATGTTCAGTATTCTTTTTCTCCCTCTCTTTTCTATTCTTTTCTTTCAAGCCGGAGAGGGACAGTTGCCCTTTTATTTAATGGGGAGTTAGTTCAGTTCAACAGTTAAGTTTTAATGATTAATACTATAGCTACTTATTTGTTGCTCCTTTGAGTCTGCTTTGTCATTAGGTCACTGGAAGCTGGTGGGGGTGCCAGCAGGATATGTAAAGTGATGTCACAAGTTTGACTTGCCCAGTCTCCATGTTGCAGGAGGAAGTGCATTACTCAGAGGTGAGGGACTGAACTGGAGTTCCTCAAGGAACAACAATTAGCAAGTAAGTCTAATTTCTCTTTGGTGGCCCATTGGCCTTGATGCATTCCCTCCCCTCAGCCTTGCTAAAAGCATTGTGGCCACAGTCCCGCTCCTCAGTACCTGTTAGTAGAATGGGAGGGTAGGAGCAATGCCTATATGCTCCAACTCCCCCCCCCCCCCAACTGCCATTTTTCAAACTGACGGTGCCTACGAGGGGGGGCACTAGTCCAGTCTACCAAATACAAAGAAAATTCCTTATTTGGCAGACTGACTAGTCTCTCATGTTCTGGGTCTCAGGATGCACCATGTAGGGTGTTCAATATGCCAAATAAGATATTTTTTTCCTTATCTGGCAGACTGTGCCTATCTCTGCCCTCCCCCCTAGGCGGTACATCCCTGCATGGGATCAGGTGCCACCATTTTAAAAAATGGCAGCTGGGGTAGGAGTGAGTAGGCATTGTTCCTACCCCCCATTCTTCTAACAGGTAGTGGAGGGGGTTTTAATGGGGCCCACAGGCCATCAATGATTTTAGCGAGGGTGGCTGAGGGGAGATTTGCATTGGGTCCCACAGGCCACCTATGATTTTTTATGGGAAGGGGAGGGGTATTGCAATCATGATCAGAGCCACCAATAATTTTTAAGAACATAAGATATGCCATACTAGGTTAGACCAAGGGAATATCAAGCCCAGTATCTTCTTTCCAACAATGGCAATCCAGGTCACAAGTACCTGTCAGGTTTCCAAAAAGATACACAGATTCCATGTTGCTTATCCCGGGGCAAGAGGTGGATTTCCTGAACCTCTTTATTAATGTTTTAGGGACTTTTCCTCCATGAACTTGTCCAAACCTTTTTTAAACCCAGCTACACTAACAGCTTTTACTACATCCTCTGGTAACGAATTCCAGAGTTCAATTACGCTTTGGGTGAAACGATATTTACTCCAATTAGTCTTAAATGGGGCTATATGGTAGCTTCAATGCGCTTCCCCTAGTCTTTCTACTTTTTGAAGGAGTAAACAACCAATCTATGGTTACCCATTCCACTCCATTCATTATTTTATAGACCTCTATCATATCTCCCCTTAGCCATCTTTTTTTCCAAGATGAAGAACTCTAACCTCTTAAGCCTTTCCTCGTAGGGGTATTCTTCCATTCCCTTTACCATTTTGGTGGCTCTACTCTGTACCTTTTTTTAATTCCGCTATATCTTTTTTAGGATATGGCGACCAGAATTGCATACAATATTCAAGGTGTGGTCGCACCACAGAACGATACAGAGGCATTATAATATCTTTTATTTTATTCTCCATTCCTTTCCTTATGATTCCTAGCAGTCTGTTTGCTTTCTTGGCTGCCGCTACACACTGGGCAGAGGGTTTCAACGTATTATCCTGATGATGCCTAGATCGTTTTCCTGGGTGGTGTTTCCTAATGTGGAACCTTGCATCGTGTAACTGTAGTTTGGGTTGTTCTTCCATAAGTGCATAACTTTGCACTTCTCCACATTAAATTTCAGCTACCATTTACACACCCAGTGTCCCAGTGTTTCAAGGTCCTCTTGCAATTTTTCACAGTCCTCTTGTGTTTTAACAACTTTCAATAATTTTGTGCCATCTGTAATTTGATCACTCATAATCCCATTTCTAGGCCATTTATAAATATGTTAAAAAAAACAGCTGGCCCAGCACAGGACCCTGGGGTACTCCACTATTCACCTTTCTCCATTGAGGAAATTGGTCATTTAGCCCTACTCTTTGTTTTCTATCTTTTAACCAGTTCCTAATCAGCAATAATACACTGACCACCTATCCCAGCACAGATCCCTGGGGTACTTCACCATTTAGCTTTCTCCATTGAGAAATTTGCCATTTAGCCCTACTTTCTGTTTTCTATCTTTTAACCAGTTCCTGATACACAATAGTATGCTGCCTCCTATCCCATGACTTTGTAATTTCCACAAGAGTCTCTTATGAGGAACCTTGTCAAAGGCTTTCTTAAAATCCAGATACACTATATCAGCCAGCTCACCATTAGCCACCTGTTTAGTCACACCTTCAAAAAAATCTAAGAGATTAGTGAGACCAGATTTTCCTTGGCTAAATCCATGTTGGCTTTCTGCTATTACAACATGATTATCTACATGCTCAATAATTTTGTTCTTTCCTTATTGTCCCTCCAATCTAGTCCCAAAACCTCTGGGGTTTAGTACGTCTTCTCGCAGCTTGGAGACTGAGCATGTCACTCTTTTGATGACACCAGTATAAGTAGCCCAGGCACCGTCTCCTTGTCCAGTTCTCAGTCTCCAAGCATCGGAAAGAGATGTGAGCCTAGAGGTTAGGGACTCACTGGAGTAATCATTAAGCAGGAATAGTTAGTTATTGGGGAAAAAAAAACATAGAGGGACTACTGTTCCTTTAAATCAGCGATTTTGGGAAATTTGCCTTCAATTTCGGAGGAGTTGAGAAAGATTGCCCCCCGGTCCCCCCCCCCTTCTCTTTAGTGACTCTTGAGGGCAAGGAAGAGTGAGGGGGTTGTGTTGGGGTCCTCCGGTGCCGATCCCACGTGTTGGGTGAGGAGCCATTGAGGTCCGCCGCTTCAGCCGCGCACACCGGCAGAGCAAGCAGAGCGGGAGCAGGAGTGAGAAAGAGGCCCTGCTGACAGATGATTTGGCGGTTTTTTGAGTCTGCAAAGCCGGTGTCCTTTTGCTTACCGAACAGAGCAGAGGTAACGTGGAGGCTCCGGGGAAGTAAGAGAAGGCTGTATTACAAATGTTTGTTTTTAGAAGCCGGTGAAGTTGCAGTTCGGACGGAGTCATCGAGCCGCGTGTTTTTTGCGTGGGAAAAAGGGCCGTTCGTTTTTGGGGCCGTTTCTGGAGGTCAGAAGGAGATTTCTGCCCGGGGGGGAAGCAGTACTTTGGGTCAAACCCTTTTGGTGGTCGGTTGGTTTAAAACAAAAAAAATAGGCATTAGTGTTTGACTGTGGAGCTGTTTTTTGGTTTAAAGCAGTGCTCTGTTCTTAATGCCTTCTAGACCTCGCTGTCTTCTGTGTGGGGTCCGGAGGGGGTCCCTTTCTGAGGCAGGGGTGTGCAGGGTGTGTGCGCATGAAGCCTCAATGGTGGACATGACAGAACACAGTGGGGGGGAGCTGGCAAAAGAGGTTTCTGGGCCAGCGGACTCTACGGATCCCATGGTACTTCCTCGGGAGCTGATGCTAGGACCTTCCTCAGCTCCAGATCTTCCCTTTCCCCAACCATCTATGCCAGGGGGATTGGCGGCAATTTTTTCACTGCAGGTTTTGATGCTTTTACAGCAGGCTTTCTCCAGGGCTGGGGCTAGTTTGGCAGGATCCATGGAGGAAGTAGGTAAGGGGGCTAAGCGTCAGGGAACCCCATTGGAGTTGGGGATGGTAGTTGTCCTGGCTAAAAAGGCTAAACCGCTGTCGGAAAGAGCTGACATGGAAGTGATTTCGGAGGAACGCTCCGAGCTGTTGGAGGACTCGGACATAGATTCTGAGTTGGAGGATGGAGAAATAACAGAACCAGAATACCAGGCGAGAGTGGTCCGGGTGTTTGGGAGGGAAGAACTTTCAGCGTTGATTACGGAGACGCTGAAAGCCTTGAATATGCCAGTACCAGGACAGGCAGAGGATACCTCATTGGAGGATCCTTTATTGCAGGCGATAAGAAAATCACAGAGGGCATTCCCGATTCATAGAGTATTTAAGGAAATGATATAGGAGGAGTGGGATATGCCGGAGGCAGGTCTCAAAAGGTTCCAGAGTGCAAGCGCGGTTGTATCCGTTGCAAGAGCCAGATAAGGAGCTTTTTAAGGCTCCTAAAGTAGATGCGGCAGTTTCGGCAGTTACCAAAAAGACGACAATACTGGTAGAGGGAAGTGCTGCGCTTAAAGATGCACAGGACAAGCGGTTGGATACGCTATTAAAGCAGGTATTTGGATCTTGGGGAGACTTCCGGTTTGGCAATGAGCTGACCTGACAGGGGTCGATCGGCTCCGGGATCTCTACCCCGCAAATCTGCAACATTTCTTTTAAAAACGTGGTAGATCGCCACAATTCTCACTGGCTAGTTGTTGCTGAAGCATCGGGTGTGCGGAGGCGAGCGATTTCGGTGTGAAAAATGACCACAAAAACACCTCGGAGGGAGAAGCCGCGTGCCCCGGAGGGCAAGATGGCAGAGGGGGTGCCTCGAAGCCCTAAAGCTGATGACAACCAGAGCCTGGTGGCTGAGGTTAGCGCCGCGGTGGTACAGGCTCTGGATACCCGCTTTCAGGAGCTGGCGGAGACGATGCAGAATGTTAGTCAGCGCTTCACGGAATTCTCGGGGCGCCTGGAGCAAGCCGAAATGCGAATTTCAGATGTCGAGGATGCTCAGCAGTCCATGCGGGCCAAGATTGCAGCATTGGAGAACGTGGTGAAGCAGCAGGGCGAAAATCTGGACGACCTCGAGAACCGGGGGCGTCGAAAAAACCTTCGATTTGTCGGGATAGCGGAGAATGTGTCGGATGGAGCCCTGTTGTGAGTGCCTGGATTGAGAAATTAATGAGCGGCAGGGGAGAGGGCCCCATACGATTGGAGCGAGTCCACCGGCTTGGCCCTAAACGCGAACAAGCACAGCGGCCGCGTGCAGTCATCGCACGCTTCTTGGATTTTCGCCAGAAGGAGGAGGTGCTGAGGGCTGCTCGGGGCCGCAAGCAGCAGAACGGTGACACCGACCATATACTGGTTTTCCAAGACTACTACGTTCTGAGTCAACAAAGACGGGCCTTTTCCCCTGCCTGTGCCCAGCTGACGAACAAGGGGCTGCGCTTTTCTCTGCTCTACCCAGCCCGACTGCGAGTGGAGTTCCAGGGACGGACCCGATTCTTGCGGACTCCGGGAGAGGCCCAGTCCTTCCTGGATAGTTTGACTGCTACCGCGGATCCAGCCCAATGAAAATGGGGGTGAATTGAGCAGACCTGAGAAGTTTCGTCGGAGGGTTGGTCTCTGGACTGAGGGTAACTTTGGATGGGCCTGCAAGGACTGCGGGGCTTCCCTCGAGCCCCGGAGACTGATCCCGCCGGCTGGGATGGCCTGGCCTGCGTGGGAAGAGGGGTGATTTGGGGACTCTGTGCGTGTGTGTGGTTTAGTTAAAGCTGGTAGTGTGCTGTGTGGTTAGTGAGTGTGCTTGTTGATACATTTTGCTACATCTCTACAAGTATTTCTTTATGTATCCCTCTCATGGCTATGGTTGATACATTGCTGATTGCATTGTAACAGTTATGGGTTTCTCTTTTTCTTCAGCATGTGAAGTTTAGAGAGGGGTTTGTATTTGACTGCTGTGGAGTAGGAAAGGGGGGGTACAGATTTTATGGGCCTTAACATTGCTTCCATGGGAGGGGGGGTAGGCTGAGGGGGAGGATAGGATAGGGGTCTCCTGTGCTTTGGTGGAGTGGGAGGTTGGAAGAATCCAGAGATACTCGACAAGGGGACAGGGGTGGCCTTGGAATTTACTAAGTAGGCCCGATGTCTGGGTGTAGGGTGGTCTGGGAGGAGGGGTAGACCCGAATGCCAGAGGAAGTTAGTCCGGTCCATGGGGGGACTTGGAGGGTTTGCAATGGGAGAGGAGGGGGGTGTTATAGGGGGGGAAGGAGGGGAGGGAGGGGAAGGGTTGTAGGGGGAGGGATAGCATGCACTCCGCTGGTCTTTGTTTGTCAAATTGGTAGACCTTCAATTAATGTAGAGAGGGGGTTCCAGGCTGGGGGGGCCCCTTCTATGCAGGCAAGGTTTCTTGTGTTGGCGAATCTTGACACTGCCCCGTGACTCTGAAGATTATTACATAGAATGTTTGTGGTCTAGGGAGCCCCATCAAGAGATATAAAATCTTGCAGGCGTTAGCCAGACAACGGTGTGATATAGCACTTCTGCAAGAAACCCACCAGACGGCTGAAGAGCACAGTGAATTGCATAGAGACTGGGTGGGGCAAGTATGGGGTTCACCTGCCCGGGGTAAAAAAGGGGGCGTAGCTATCCTGATTCACAAACGCATTCGTTTCGAGATGATCACTGCTGCAGGAGACGAGGAAGGGAGACTCATGTTGGTGTATGGGAACCTAGAGGGTAGGCCCGTGATTTTGGGAAATCTTTATGGACCCATTGTGCTTGATCCAAGTTTTTATAGTGCTTTGGCCTCGAGGGTGGAGCGGCTGTCGGAGTGTCCCCTGCTTCTCGGCAGGGATTTCAATGGACTCCTTGACGTAGACTTGGATACATCTCGGGGGGAGGAGGCGAGAGATCGCATTCCTTCAGCTCGGATGTTGCAGCGTTTATGTAAAAGATTGGGCCTGGTAGACCCGTGGAGGCTGGTACATCCACTTGAGCGCGATTATACACATCAGTCTCGAGCTCACGGTTCCAGTGCTCGTATTGATTATTTGTTGCTGTCAGGGGGCTTATTTGCTCAGACGGGAGATGTACAGATCGGCCCCACGGAGATCTCAGACCATGCGTGGGTCTGGATGGAGCTACGGTGGGGGAGGGAGCTGGGACGGCCACCGATATGGAGATTCCCGCTGGAGTTATATCACGATGTTCGGTTTCAGCGCTTTTTGCAACAGCGGTGGCGAGAGTTTGAAAGTGACCATAGCTGTCATAGGGAGGACCCTGAATTAGTTTGGGAGACGGCCAAAGTGGTACTTCGGGGGGAGATCATCGGATACATGGCCCGGAAGCGCTGGATGATCGCGGAGCGTATCATTCGCCTTGAGAGACAGGTTACGGGTTTGCAACGCCTGTTGGCACGCACCCCGACAGTGGGGAACAAGAAGAGGCTTTGGGAAGCTCAGGTAGATCTCAACGAACTCTTGCACCAGAGGGCCAAGACGTCGGCCCTCTATTACCGTTACCAATTGTACCGCTATGGAGATAAACCAGGGAAGCTGTTAGCCAGATGCTTGAAGGGCCATAGAGGCTCCTCGTTGGTGGCGGCACTCTGGGATGACGGGGGGAAGCTCTATAGAGAGAGCACCGAGATTGCTCGGGTGTTTCGCACGTTTTTCCAATCACTGTATGCAGCGGAGCCTGCTCCACGTGTGGAGATGCATGATTTCCTGAGCGAGCTGAACCTGCCTCAGCTGACTGAGACGCAGAGGGCACTCTTGGAGCAACCGATTTCTATATAGGAGGTATGCGCGGTCATTTCTGGCGCCAGTTGTTATAAAACGCCGGGACCGGATGGTCTGGGCGCAGAGTTTTACAAGATCCTCAAGGAGTATGTCAGTCCCGTGTTAGTTGAGGTGTTTGATCGCCGTGCGGAACAAGGAGGGTTTCGGTGGGGACGTAATCATGCCCACATCACTTTAATCCCTAAACCGGACAAGGACCCGGTTCAAGCCTCATCATATCGGCCTATCTCGCTGCTAAACTTTGACCTAAAATTGCTGGCGAAGATTCTAGCAGTGCGCCTGGCAGGGATGCTGGGGGATCTGGTACATGAATCCCAGGTGGGGTTTGTTAAGGGGCGCTATGCGGTCCGGAACATGCGTAAGCTGCTGGCATCGATGGAGTGGGTGCATGACCGGCAGTTGTCTTCCTTGCTAGTTAGCTTCGACGCTGAAAAGGCTTTTGATAGGGTCGACTGGCAATACTTGCACTGTTTGCTCCCACGGTATGGTCTGGGTGGCTATTTTTGTGGAATGGTGGATAGCTTATATGCACAGCCGACAGCCGGGGTTCTTTATAATGGGGTGCTCTCGGAGGCCTTCCCGCTAGAACGGGGTACCCGACAGGGTTGTCCACTCTCACCTTTATTGTTTGTCCTTTCTCTGGATCCCCTGCTATGGATTATAGAGGCCTCTCGCGAGATAAAGGGTGTTCGGATAGGGAGGAGAGAGTTTAAGATTGCGGCCTTTGCAGACGATCTACTGGTGCACTTGCTTGCTCCGGATCGCTCACTGCTGTGGTTATTGGCAGAACTTATGCGCTTTGGACGAGTTGCGGGACTGCGAATTAATAAGGACAAATCTGAGGCCTTGGACGTTTCCGGCAGGTTGTGAGGGGGGTGGGAGGGGTTTCCCCTTAAATGGGCCGACAGGGAGTTTAAGTACTTGGGCATTGTGCTTCCCAGGCAGGCCCACACCCTTTATGGGCACAACCTGGATCGTATCATCAAGGGTCTGCAAACCCAGTTGAAGGACTGGGGACACCTCCCGCGCTCTCTGTTGGGAAGGGTGGCAGCAATTAAGATGGTGATACTCCCGCAGATTCTGTACTGGCTGCAGACGTTACCGGTATGGCTGCTAAGCCGCGATCTGCGCCGGGTAGAAGCCCTTCTTAGGGCTTTTTTGTGGAAAGGGGGAAGGGCACGTATTCCCTGGAATCGGATGTTGGGGACATGGAAGGAGGGGGGGCTGGGACTGCCCAATCTAAAAGTCTATGCTTTGGCGTGTCAGGCTAGGCACATTGGGGATTGGTTGGGAGGGACAGATGTATATACGCCGAGGGGATTGGAGGAAAGCCTGGTAGCCCCGCTCACTTTGTTGGGGGTCTTACATGGGGCGAATCGGGATCTACCCAGCTGGATAGTGCATAGTGAGTTGATCAACTCGGCCCGACGAACCTGGACACACCTTAATAAGTTATGGAATACTTCGTGGAACGTATCTAGCTGGTTACCGCTACAAGGAAATGTGCAATTTACCCCGGGGTCTGAGACAGCGATTTTCCGGGACTGGAGTGATAGAGGCATACAGAATCTTGGGCATCTAGTGGATCCTACCGGATCCTGTAAATCCTTTCTGACTTTGAGTAGGGAATATGATCTGTCTTCTAGACATTGTTTTGCCTATATACAGGCCTCTCATTACGTGTCCTCCCTATCGAGGGAGGCGCTCAAAATTGAACGCTCGGCACAGATCATGGAATTTTTCGGAATAGAGGGGGATCACCCGCCTTCGATATCAGTTTTAAAGAACCGTTTAGATTGTATTTGGGTAGTCCCGGACTATAGGGCGGTGGAAGAAGCGTGGGCGGTGGAACTGCATAGGGAGGTACGTCCAGGGACGGTCCGTGCGGCCTTGAAACGGATAGTGAAAATTACACACGGGGCACGGTGGAGAGAAGTACAATTCAAATGTATAACTAGAGCCCATTTCTCCCTGCGGCGGGCGCTGCGGAGTCACATCACGACTGATGGTCGCTGCCCTCGCTGCTCAGAGGCCCTGGCCACTTTGTTGCACATGTGGTGGGAATGTAGGCCCATCCAGTCCTACTGGGCTCGGATTTCAAGGTTTGTAAGTGGTCTCCTGCAGCAGAGATTGCGGTGGTCTGCCCCCCTGGTGATATTAGACTGGATCGACTCCCCAGGCCCTCTGAGAGCTGGGGAGCGTTTGCTGCTGCGTAAGGCCTGTCTGGTGGGGAAAGGGGCCCATTCTTCGCCTCTGGCGGGAAAGGGATGCACCTACTTTCGGGGAATGGCGTAATTGTTTTCATCAATTCATGTTAATGGAGAGCTGGTGTGCACGGGGCAGTGTCAAACGCTGGACAGCTTTTATGCTTGTTTGGGAACCCTACATCCAAAGTTTAGGGGCTCGGTGTCGTAATGAAATATTGCAAGTAGGAAGTGAGGAGGCTACATAAGTGGATGGTGGAGGGTGTTAATAGACAGGATGCCATAGGTCTGTTCACGTTTAATGGGTGGAGTGTAGTGAGTGGTGGAGAGGGGGGTGGATAGGGTGGGGAGGAGGGAGGGGATCCTTTGTTATAACCCACCTGCCTATGTATGTTATGTAAATCTTCCGGGAGGGGATCAGAGTTCCACCCCCCCCGGAGATATTTGTTTACTGTATATTGTTGGTTTCTTGGTGGTCTATAAATAAAGCATTAAAAAAAAAAAGCAGGTATTTGAGGTTAATGCTCTTTCCATGCATGCTTCCATTTGTGGAGCGTGGGTGGCAAGGGCGTGCCTTAGGTGGTCCCATAGGCTTAAGGGTTTACAGGTAGAGGAGGCAGTCAAAGAGGCGGCTCGAATGGAATCTGGAGCGGCTTATTTGGCGGATAGTCAGTACGATCTTATTCGCGGGTTAGCGAAAAGTATGGCTTCGGTAGTGGCTGCACGTAGATACCTTTGGCTGTGTAATTGGGCGGCAGATGCAGCCTCTAAAGCGAGACTAGGAAAGCTCCCCTTTAGGGGGAAGCTTGTCTTTGGAGAGGATCTAGACAAGCTTGTAAAGGACTTAGGGGAGTCTAAAGGGGGCAGGTTGCCAGAGGACAAGCAGAAGCAGGGGCATCCTATACCGGCCTTCAGGAGCCAGCAGAGAGAGTTTAGGCATTTTCGTCAGTCCAGATTTGGTCAGTTTCAGAGAGGACGTTTTCAGTATAGATCCTCGGGGTTTCACGGATTCAGGGGAGCAGGTAGAGGGTTTGGAGCCTCACCCTCACCAATCCTTAAAAAGCCGCAATGAAGTGAGGCGTGTCCAGGCGGGATTAGTACCTGTGGGAGGTCGATTAAGGGAGTTCTTTCCAGCCTGGGCCCAAGTTACTTCAGATCAGTGGGTGTTGGAAGTCGTTCAGAAGGGTTATGCACTCGAGTTCCAACGTCCGGTGAAAGACTCTTTTGTCCAATCTCCCTGCAGAGCGAGCTCGAGGCTACTGGCAGTCCAAGAAATGCTGGAAAGGTTGTTAGCTCTCAAAGCGGTGGTGCCGGTGCTGCCGAAGCAATGCAGTTGCGGTCAGTATTCGATCTATTTCGTGGTGCCAAAAAAGGAGGCGGTCCTAAGGGGGGGGAGCCGGCTTCTAAGTCATCAGTTGCTAGGTGGATTAAGGAAGCTATTGCGTCGGCTTACATGTTGAAAGGTAAGGTTGTGCCAAATGGTTTAAAAGCTCATTCGACTAGAGCGCAGGCGGCGTCTTGGGCGGAGTTGAGTTTAGTCCCAGAAGCAGAGATCTGTAAGGCAGTGACTTGGTCGTCGTTGCATACTTTTGTCAAGCATTACCACATTGATGTTCAGGCAGAAGGGGATTCTAAGTTTGGATCAGCGGTTCTTCAGGCTGGTCTTGCAGGCCCCTTCCATTAAGGTTTACTGCTCTGTTACATCCCCAGAGGTTTCGGGACTAGACTGGAGGGACTATAAGGAATGTGAAATTAGACTTACCTGCTGATTGTTGTTCCTTAAGGAACTCCAGTCTAGTCCTGTATCCCTCCTTGATGTTGCCTGCCCAGGGACAGCCTGAAGCAGAGGACTGAAGATTGAAGGTCTGGTAGGAAGGGCTGTGTTTCGGATAGGAATTCGGGAGGTTGGTGGGGGTGAAGCTTTCTCTCTCTTAAGGAAGTGACATATGGGGAGGGGGAGGCGCATGTATTAGAGTCTCTGTGTAGGGGCTCTTACCAAACTCAGAGTTTTATTAGTACTTTGTTACAATAGTTAGGTTAAGAGTTTTAAGGTTTGTAAAAGGGGGTGCTTGTTATGAAGGTACCACCATCTTGGCAAGTATGTAAATTAACTGTCTTGCAAAGGATTGTGGTTATTGAAGTCCATTCACACAAAGCTTGCCTTTTTAAAATAATGAAAACTCTTGTAGTTGGTCGAGTGTAAGGCAAAATTAGAATTTACTTATGGGGTGAATATCCCACACACAGATATGCTTGGTAACACCATCCAGATAACTACTCCAGGGTTTATTCAACACAAAATAAGGCAACTGAAAAAACTTATGCAAATAGGAATCAAAGTCCTTTATGGAACAGAAAGGCTTCTTTCAGCCACTGCTAATAAACTCCTTAGCAGTGCTGGGGAAAAACAAATCAAAAAGGGAAACTTCTTTGTACAAAAACATAGCTCACTTTCTCCATACAGAAAAGAACTTTTAAAACCCACGTGTGCACGGCTTGTGCTGGGCTCTCCTCCACCAACAGGTGACAATTAACTGCAATCAGTAGCATGATTTCAGCACACGTGCAAACTTTCCAACAAAGCTTTTTCCTTTCAACAAAACTTTATGGGAAGCCAATATTCAGAATACTTCCTTTTGATGTTTTCTCTTATATTTAGGATTTTCCTAAAATAACAACCTACTCAAAGAACAGTCCATATAATCATCCTCTGTATCAGATATTAAACCTTGCTCTTGAAATTGCATAGATTCAGTTTCTCCGTCTGACTCAGAGGGCTTTAGGAACTGACCTCTATACGGAGAGAAACTGTTTCCCTACTGTTTGCACTGCTCAAAGCTAGGGAAACGTTCACAGTTCCTACCTGAATCCAGGCAAGCGTCAGGCTGCTTCTTCTGGTATTCTGGCGAGTATGCAATAGAGCTTCTGTGTCCTGTCCTCCAGTTGGTATCTCTGGACCTCAGGATCTTTTCTCCAGACGTCCTCCAAGAGGTATTTGGGCTCCTTTCCTCCTTAGCTGCAACAGACCTCCTCCTAGGTGTTGCTTGAGTGTCCCGGGCTGTGGATCTACAGACCTCTGGCTTTCTCCAGTCCTCTGAAGGTTCTTTCCCCCAGGTATCTCTCCAGGCAACAGTATTGCTCTGAGCTCCTCTCTTGGACCGTCTGCTTCCTTGTCCTTGTTCCTTCAGGTTCCGGTTGTTCTTCCATCTGTTCCTCTGATTCCCCTTCTCTGTCTCCATCTCCTTCCTCATCTGTCTTCCTGAAGATTCCCCTCTAGCTTTAAAGGGCTTAGATTGCAACTCCACCCTTGCATTCTTCAGGTGTTGTGGATTAAGCATTCTTCTAGAGGCTGTTTGATTAGGGATGACATAATGCTTTCTCTGATTAGACTCATGCTTTTCCACTCTAGCTCTCTTAGGGACTTTCTGCATACAGGTGCATTCTGGAACATGTAGTCTTTTAGGGAAACAAGCTGTCTTATTTCTATAACCTGCCAGCACAGGTCCCTTGATCAGAGTAAACTCTCCTCTTTTGTCATTACTCCCTAAGCTTTGATAAGCTTCCTTATCACAGGTTGTTATCTACTTACTTATTGCTCTGGTGAGTCTGCTTTGTCAATAGGTTACTGTACAAGGAGGCGGTGCCTGGGCTACTTATACTGGTGTCATCAAAAGAGTGACATGCTCAGTCTCCAAGCTGCGGGAGGATGTACTAAACCCCAGAGATTTCGGGACTAGACTGGAGTTCCTTAAGGAACAACAATTAGCAGATAAGTCTAATTTCACCTTATAATGGTTTTTACCATTTTGCCTGGTACAGACATCAAGCTTACTGCTCTGTAGTTTCCTGGATCGCCCCTAGAACCCATTTTAAAAATTGGCATTATGGACTTCCGGTGACGTCATCGGGCCAAATGGCGGTGTAGCGAAGGAGCTCTGTCGCTAAAGCCTGTCTGTAAGGAGAAAAGTACCCTGAAAAGAGAAGGAAAAGAGCAGTGCAATGGAAAGGAGATAGCTGAGGGAACCCCGAAGACGAAGGGAAAGTCGAGTGCGCTGTTGCATTCGCCGGAAAGGAGTGAAAAGCCAGATCGTGGTGCCGCGTGGCAGGCTGGAGCGGTGACTAGAAGAGCGGCTGCAAGTAGAACACGGCAGGAAGGCCGGTGAGAGAAGGAGCTTTAACAAGTGGGCTGAGAGTGAAGGAGCGGGAATCAAGGCAACAGGGGCAAGAGAGCACAGACAGAACGATTCCGGTGTTATCCCGGCGCTGCAACCATTGGCGCAGTGGGTGTCCGGTCGAGGATGCCACGTGGCAGCTTGGAGCAGGGGAGTAGAGTGCAACAGCAGAAGAGACCATGGCAAGAACTCCGGGGAGAGAAGACGGTGCAGAAAAGGAGATCTTGAGTGGGGCAGCAAAGACAGAGAAACGGAGGCAAGTAAAACGCTGTGGAGGAGAGGAGGAGAATATAAAAGGGAAATAGGAGGGAGAGGACTGCCGCAGTGGAACGTAGCGCAACAGCGAAAAACAAAGCATTGCAAAAGAGAAGTGAAGTACAACAGGGCCATGTACAGCACCGAATATAAGCTTAAATAAACAACTAGAGCAGAGCACACTGCCTAGAAATGGGAAGCTATATTGATTAAATATAGTGAAGAGAAGCTAAGCTACCAAAGAGCCCAGAAGGAATGAAGGGAAAGAGTGACCAATAGTGGGGGAGAAACTAAAATAATACCTCAGAAGACTTGACAACACGCCCAGCGGGACAAAAGAGAGATCATGGATAAAATAAAAGGCAGTCAGTCAGTGAAGAGGAAACTGGCGGAATTTAGATCATCATACGTGTCAACAAGAGGAAGGAAGGAGGGGGAGAAAGAAAGAAGAACAATGGCTTAGTGTCAGGCCGAGCAGGAGGATGAGATAGAGGGGGCATGGAGCCCAGGAGTAGCAGCAATGATTAAGCAGTGGTTGACAGAACTGAAAGAGATCAAGGTGGAAATCAGTGGAGTTAAAACTGAATTAAAAGAGACATTACAATCCTTAAGACAAGACATTGTGGATCTGGGAATCTGAGCAGAAGAAACGGAGACTCAGTTGGAACAACAAGGGGAAGCAATAGAGGACCTACAAAAAGGATGGGAGGAACTAAAGCGGGTCCAAGAGGAACAGCAGGCGAAAGTGGAGGACTTGGAGGACCGTTCCAGAAGATGCAATATAAGAGTGTGAGGGCTACCAGAGGATCCTAAATATAAGAATTGTGAAGAAGTGATTGCTAAAATATTTAGATCCCTGTTATAAACTGCAGCCCCAGTAGAGGGCGAAGAAGAGGAGCCTCTGCAAATTGAGAGATATTGTGGTGTGTCTGAATTCTTTTAAAACTAAAGAAAAACTCCTGAGGGCTGCTAGAAAATTGAGACAGTTCACATGGGAGGAGAATAAATTGGAACTGTTCCAAGATCTATCTCTGGGTATGCTGCAGCTCAGAAGAGAACTGAACGAGGTGACGGCATACTTGAGGAGAGAGGACATGAGATATAAGTGGCTGTTTCCATTTGGCCTATTGATAACTGTAAAGAGGAGGTCGAGATGAGTGAAGACCAGTGAGGAAGCATGGAAAGCGCTTGGAGAACTGGGACTAACCAATCTCCTGGAAGGAGGGGGAAGTTAAGTTAAATCGAAGACCAAAACAGCCACCGGAAGGATGGATAGCTTGAGGTGGCACAGAGTTCCAGCGGATGGCAGAAGGTTTGCAAGACTAAACAAAGGCAGCCAAAGAGAGCAAGTGGAGGAGAAGGGAGCCGACTGAAGCTGAGGACAATGACAAGCTTGAACGAAACAGTAGAAATCACACAGAGAGGGTGCTGAAAGAGGTTGATAAATGATTTGTAGGGGCGATGGAGGGAGGGGGAGGTGGATATGGAATTGGTTAATGCACTGCAAATAAAAATGTTGGGTTGGGGGAGGTGGAGAAGTGAGAGGTAAGGGTGAAGGAGGAGAAAAACTATATAGAGATGTAGGGGGAGAGGGGGAGGAGTTAGTGAGTTGGAGATAATGGGAGGGGCAGGTGGGGATATTAGAGGTGGGGTTAGGGAAGGCGGGGAGAAGTGGAATAGAGGGGCAGGGGCAGGCAGCGGTCAGATAGTAGTCACCATTAATGGGAGGAGAGTCTCCTTTGAGGAGATGGGGGAAGGGGAAGGGAGGTAGGGGGGAAGGGAGGTTAGGGTTAAGAGAGGCAGGGGGGAACAAAGATTAAAAATGAGTTGAAAATAGGGCTTAACTCACCATTTAAACGACAGAAGTTATATAAAGATATAGCACGCCAAAAGGCAGCGTTAGTGCTCATACAGAACACCTGGTTAAACCAAAGGGTTATGGAGCATGTGTGCATGCATCCGACACAGTGGAAAAGAAAAAAGGAGGGGTTGCCTATTGATCGATACAAAGTTAAAGATGGAAATGCAAAAAGTGGTGAGGGACAAAGCGGGGAGATATGTGTTATTGCGTTTAAAAGTGGGGAATGAAGTGTATTGTATAATGAATGTATACGCGCCCACCAGGGTGCAAGGTGAATTTTGTACAAAGCTGAATGAGGAGGTGGGGAAATTAGGGGAGGGTATTCTCATTTGTGGGGGAGACTTTAACTTGGAATCCAGCCAGAGATGCAATAGGGAAAAGAGAGGGTAAGAGGGCGGATTGGAGTAGATATCGCAATTTTGTAACACAATACTGCTTGATAGATGCATGGAGATTCCACCACCCACGGAAAAGACAATTCTCATACTTTTCACCAGTACATGGATCATACTCCAGAATAGATGCTATTTGGGTATTAAAGGAGGTGGGGGTAGAATTAAGGGGGCAGAAATGGACTCAATAACATGGTCAGACCACGCGTTAGAGGAGGTCAGAATGACAATAGAGGGGGAAGGGAAAGGCACACAGCTCTGGAGGTTAAATGAATCTTTATTAGAGGGTGGGAGGGTACGAGATGACATTGAGAGAGGAACAAGGGAATATTTTAAGTGGAACGATAATGGGGAGGTAGCGTGGGGAGGAGTATGGGATGGATATAAGGCAGTAGTGAGAGGACTCTTAATTAAATGGGGGGGCGCGTAAAAGGAAGGAAAGGGAGGGAAGAGAGAGGGACTTGAGAGAAAGATTATTGAAATTGGAAGAACTAGATGTGCAAGGTAAACAAGGATTCTCCAGGACCAAGCAGGAAGTCAGTCCTCACATATGGGTGACGTCGGCGCCGACGGAGCCCTCGCGGAGCAATTTTCCCTAGCTTTCAAAGAAAGCCTTTGGGAATTGCAGCGCGCATGCGCGGTCTCCTTCCCGCCCAAGGGTGCCATCTTAGCCAGTCTTCTTTTTTCCGCGGAGCCCTACAGACGTACCCGTCGTGTCCCCGCTGAAAAAGTTGATTTTAGTGATTTATTTCTCTTTTTTCCTTCGGTTCGACGCCGGTCTTTTTCCTGCCCGGACTCGCGACGCCGTTGCGAGTCCTTCTCTTATTTTTCGGTTTTTCTGATTTTTGGTCAGTTTCGTTTTTCGGTTTTTTCGCTGGCAGCCCGGTCCTTTGACCTTGCAGGGGCCCTTTTTCCCCCGATGGCTGCCAGTGGTTTCAAGCGGTGTGTTCAGTGTGACAGAAATATATCACTCACTGACACACACGATAATTGCCTCCGCTGCCTGGGCCCGGATCACGAAGAACTGATCTGTGGGGCCTGCGGCAAAATGTCCTCCAAAGCGTTAAGGAGTCGGCGGCACCAGCGGGAAAGAATCTTCGCTGACCCCGGCCGTACCCGGACCTCGTCGGAGGCCTCGGCGTCCAGAGGTTCCAGCTCTGACCATCGCCGAAGCTCCTCCGACAGGGGTTCTCCCTCCGGGGACCATCGACGGAAGGTAAAAACCCGCGAGGGCGGCATCGGTGGACGCTCCTGGCTCCGCGAGGGCCAGGTCGCATAGCCCCGATAGCCGTCCCGGGTCTTTGGAGAAGGAGCACCTCCCGAAGCGACCTCGTCTGGAGTCGGAGTTGCCTGCTCGGGTAAGTCCTGTAGTCCTCCTGGACTCGCCTCCGAGAGGTCCGACGTCGGGCCCGACGCCGTCGGGGCCCGAGTCGGGGGCTGCTGGGTCACCTGAGGTCGGACTCAGGTTGACGGCCTTGGAGAGCAGACTATCTGCCTTCATGGACCAGCAGCGGGCACTGATCGCTAGCCTCGCTGGTGCCACTGCCCCGACCAACCGCCGGGACGTCGACGTCTAAGTCGACCCCGGAGACCGAGCCGATCCTCGAGTCCATGCGAACTCGAGTCGATCCTCGGTCGAGGTCACCCTCGGCCTCCCGTTCGGGACCGAGGTCGTCGACGCCGACTCCCTCGGTGTCGGGGCGGCCGACGCCTCCGCCTGCCCGAGCCAACCCCACCGATTCCTCCTCGGAGTCGGCCTGGGAGTCTGAAGAGGAAGAGTCACCTGATTCGTTTCGGACTCGGTGTGTCCCCTCGGACTCACCTGAGTCCGAACCTCGGAAGCAGTCCCCTCCGGAGGATGCCCGGTTCTCGGACTTCGTCAGGGATATGGCCAAAGCTTTGGCCGTCCCTGCGGATCCCGAGGAGGAGCCTCGAGCCGAAGAGCTCGACGCCCTTCAGTATGACTCTCCCGCCAGGGAACACTTTACTGTACCGGTTCCTCCCATGCTGGAACAACTACTCTTCCGCATGTGGGAGAGTCCGGCCTCGTCGCCGGTATTAAGCAAGCGGGTCGATTCCATCTATCGAGTCCGCAAGAGTCCTGGCTTCCAAAAAGCACAGCTGCCGCACCATTCCATGGTAGTGGAATCGGCCATGCATAGGCTTAAGAGCCAAAAGATGCACTCCTCGGTGCCTCCTGGCAGGGAGGCCCGTAACCTGGATGGCCTTGGTAAGAAGTGTTTCCAGGGCTCTATGCTTGCTTGTCGTGTCCAGACCTACCAGCTCTACATGGGCATGTATCTCCGAGACCTGGCTAAAGAGATAGCCGGATTCTCCGCTGGACTGTCCGAGGAACCTTTGCGGAGGTTCCTGGCCTTGACAACTGGTATTTGGGAATGCTCCAAATTCATGTCCCGAGCAGCCTATGATGGCTTTGAAGCATCGGCTCGAGTGGCCGCAGCCGGCATCGGTGCCCGCTGACAGGCTTGGCTTCAGTCGTCTGACCTTGAACCCTGGGTGCAGGACAAGTTGGTCGATGTCCCCTGCCGAGGTGAGAACCTCTTTGGCAAGCCCATGGCTGAAAAGGCTGCACAAATCGAGACGGAGACTCTCACCAGGACTAGGCTTTCTAGGAAGACCTCCGCCCCTTCCCAGAAAAAGAAGGGCTCGGGAAAGAAGTCCTTTTACCCGAGAAAGGCGGCTGCCTATAAACACTACCCTCAATATCAGGCCTCCGCAGCTCCCCAACAGGGCCAGCAGGCCAAGGGACGGGGTAACGGGTCCCGTAGGCAGCAAGCCCCCAAGCCTGCACCACCAGCCCCTGCTCAGCAGGGTGGGGGTTTTTGACTTCATCAGCATAGCCTCTCCCCCTCAGCTGGCTCCTCCCAGCACCGGAGGCCGGCTGGTTCACTTCGCCCACAGGTGGTCCAACATCACTTCAGATGCCTGGGTGCTTCAAGTCGTAAGAGAAGGCTATCTTCTCCACTTCCACCAGGTCCCTCCCTCTTATTTCCCGGGAGAACCTCCACGACCCCCTCTGCACAGGGACTTACTCCTTCAGGAGTTAGCAAGTCTTCTTCAGGAACAGGCTGTGGAACCGGTGCCCCACCACCTGAGAGGTCAAGGCTTTTATTCCAGGTATTTCCTAATACCAAAAAGGACAGGAGGCCTCAGACCCATCCTGGACTTGCGCAACCTCAACAAGTTCCTCGTGCGGGAAAAGTTCAAGATGCTTACCCTTGGAATCCTTCTGCCCTACCTCCAGCAGGGAGATTGGCTATGCTCCTTGGATCTAAAGGATGCCTATACGCACATCCTCATCCACCCAAGCCACCGCCAATACCTAAGGTTTGTGGTGGCAGGAAATCATTACCAGTACAGAGTACTGCCCTTTGGCCTATCCTCCGCACCGCGAGTCTTCACAAAATGTCTCGCGGTGGTGGCGGCCTATATCCGGCTTCACGGCCTCTATGTCTTTCCGTACCTCGACGACTGGCTCGTCAGAGCATCGTCCTCTCCGGAAGTCACCGATGCCACACACCGCACGGTGACTCTTCTGCAGTACTTGGGCTTTGTCATAAACTTCGCAAAGTCCACTTTGCTCCCCTCACAGGATCTCGAGTTCATCGGCGCAAGACTGCACACTCCTCAGGCACGAGCTTTCCTGCCTCTCGACAGGGCTCAACGGCTCATGGACCTAGCCGGCCGTTTTCACAGCCAGTCCCTGGTCTCAGCCAGGCGCTTCCTGAGACTACTCAGCCATATGGCTTCCACCGTCCACGTGACCCCCAATGCCCGCCTGAATATGCGGCCTGCTCAATGGTGCCTTCGCAAGCAGTGGCAACAAGCCACCGGCGGACTAGCCGACTTAGTGCGCATCTCCGGGCCGCTGGCCTCTTCTCTACAGTGGTGGCTTCATCGGCCGAACCTGGTGCTCGGAATACCTTTTCAGTCACCTCAGCCGGCTCAAGTGCTGACGACCGATGCTTCCCTCCTGGGTTGGGGAGCACATTGCCAAGGGGCATGTACTCAAGGTCTCTGGACCGCGTGGGAGTCTGCTCAGCAGATCAACTTCCTGGAGCTCAGAGCAATCCGTCTGGCGCTCAAGGCTTTCTCCCACCTGACTTCTCACCAGTCCGTCCTTGTCCAGACGGACAATCAAGTTGCCATGTTCTACGTGAACAAACAGGGGGGCACGGGCTCCTTCCTTCTCTGCCGAGAAGCTCAGAAGCTCTGCTCTTGGGCCGTCAGTCACGGCATTCTTCTCAAGGCAGTTTATCTCCCAGGCCAAGAAAATTGCCTGGCGGACAAACTCAGCAGGATCCTCCAGCCGCACGAGTGGCGTCTGGATCCCTTGGTAGTTCAGAAACTTTTTCTGAAGTGGGGACTCCCCACGATGGATCTCTTTGCCAGTCCTCTCAACCGGCAACTTCCTCGCTTCTGCTCTCGTCAGCCACATCCCCTTCGAGTAGCGGCAGATGCTTTTCTACTCTCATGGTCGGAGAGCCTTCTGTATGCTTTTCCTCCCATCCCGCTAGTCTCTCGAACTCTTTTCAAGGTTCTCCGAGACAAAGCTTCCATGATCCTGGTGGCTCCTCGCTGGCCCAGACAGCCGTGGTTTCCACTCCTGCTGCAATTAGCGGTAGAGGATCCGTTCCCTCTGGGGTTTCAACCGGATCTCCTAACACAGGATCAGGGGTCCCTGCTACACCCCAACCTCAGATCTCTCAATCTAATGGCCTGGCTGCTGAAAGGGTAGTCCTTGCTCCCCTTCTACTGCCGGCAGAGGTGGAAGAGGTCGTCCTAGCTTCTCGGCGACCTTCTACCCGCAAATGCTACGCCCTTAAATGGCGTCGCTTTTCTGTTTGGTGTGCCCAGCAGTCTCAGGATCCCTTCTCCTGCTCGGTGTCGGTGATCTTGCAGTACTTGCTCTACCTCTCTAATCTGGGACTTAAGTCCAACTCCGTCAAAGTTCACCTCAGTGCTCTTTCAGCACATCATGTGCCGGTGGACGGCAGACCTCTTTCCAGCGACCCTCTCGTAGCGAGGTTTCTCCGAGGTCTCCTTCTACTTAAACCACCTCTGCGCCCGCCAGCTCCTGACTGGGATCTGAATGTGGTTTTACAGCGGATCACCTGTCCGCCTTTTGAACCTATGGCTACCTGTTCTCTCCGTTTCCTTTCTTGGAAAACTTTATTCCTGATAGCCCTCACTTCCGCTAGACGCGTAAGTGAATTGCAGGCCCTCGTGTCTGATCCCCCTTATACTCGGTTCTACAAAAATAGGGTAGTCCTACGGACTCACCCTAAATTTCTTCCAAAAGTGGTCTCCCCTTTTCACATCAATCAGGAGGTGGTACTTCCGACCTTCTTTCCCAGGCCACACTCCAGCCGAGCTGAAATGGTCCTACATACCCTGGACTGTAGAAGGGCATTGAACTTCTACCTTGACCGTACGCGGGAGCACCGTAAAGCTGCTCAGCTTTTTGTGTCTTTTGACCCCAATAAATTGGGGCTCCCGGTCTCCAAGCGTACTCTGTCCATCTGGGTTGCTGACTGTATCGCTTGGGCTTATGGGGCAGCCGGACTCTCGTTAGAAAGTCGAGTCACGGCTCATTGTGTTCGGGCGAAGGCTACGTCAGTGGCTTACCTCCGCTCTGTTCCGCTGGCAGACATCTGCCGGGCCGCTACTTGGTCTTCGAGCCAGACTTTTGCGGTCCATTACTGTCTCGAGAGGGAGTCCCGCAGGGACAGTGCTTTCGGACAGGCAGTCCTCCGAAATCTCTTCGAGGTTTGAGCAACTCCTACCCTCCATCCCGGATGGGGGCTACCGGTGGGTAATAATTCAGTGAAGATTCCTTCCTTCGGTGCTGCTGAGCTAGAGGGAGCTCATTTTTGTGCTTAGGGTCTCCGGTAGCCTTAAGCTTGGGAGTCCCATATGTGAGGACTGACTTCCTGCTTGGTCCTGGAGAAAGCGTAGTTACTCACCTGTAACAGGTGTTCTCCAGGAGCAGCAGGAATCAGTCCTCACAACCCTCCCTCCTCCCCTTGGAGTTGCAATCATCTGCTTAAGTTTTTTTGCAAATTTTTATGCTGTCTTTTAGCTATGTCATCAGACTAGCTAAGATGGCACCCTTGGGCGGGAAGGAGACCGCGCATGCGCGCTGCAATTCCCAAAGGCTTTCTTTGAAAGCTGGGGAAAATTGTTCCGCGAGGGCTCCGTCGGCGCCGACGTCACCCATATGTGAGGACTGATTCCTGCTGCTCCTGGAGAACACCTGTTACAGGTGAGTAACTACGCTTTATATAGAGGTCAGGTGCTGGCAGTAAGAGGGCAGATCAACGAAATGCAGGCAGAAAAGATAAGGTACCATATGCAGCTATTGAAACAGGAATTTTTTGAGGGAGGAAAGAAAGCTGGGAGATATATGGCGCAGAAATTGAAGCAGAGGAAACTGCAAGCGCATATAATGAAGGTCTGGAACCAGGGAGGGGAGTTAGTCTATAAAGATGGGGAGATTAGGGAAGCATTTAGCGGATTTTACCAGGGGTTATATAAAGCAAGAGCTTCTCCACCGACAGCGAGAGTACAGAGTTACCTGGACTCCCTAAGTATGCCGAAATTTAGAAGAGGGGGAGCAAAAAGAGTTAAATAAGGCCATTATGGCAGAGGAGGTCCAGCGAGCCATACAACAGTTGAAAGTGGATAAGGTGCCGGGGTTAGATGGGCTCACAGCGAGATTCTATAGAAGCTTTGGAGCGATATTAACCACACCACTAGTGCGGTTGTTTAATCTACCAAGAGAGGGAGGCGCACTAGTGGACACTATGGGGTAGGCGGGAATAATCGTAATACATAAAGAGGGAAAAGACCCACAAGAATGTTCATCATACCGGCCCATTTCTCTGCTTAATCTAGACGCCAAATTATTGGCTAAAATATTAGCTACATGTCTAAATAAGATAATAGGGAAACTGATTCAGCAGGATCAGGCGGGATTTATCCCAGGTAGACAGGTAGCAGATAATGTTAGAAAAATATTAAATATGATATGGTCAATTGAACAAAGTAAGGAAGAGGCATTGCTGTTGTCCTTGGACATCGAAAAGGCTTTTGACCAGGTGTCTTGGCCTTTTCTCTTCCAGGTAATGGAGAGAATGGGTTTGGGGGAAGAATTTATGGAATGGGTAAGAGCGTTATATCAAAACCCGAAAGCATGTGTTCAGGTCAATGGTGCCTATTCTGAATTTTTTGAGCAGGGGAGGAGAACGAGACAGGGATGCCCCCATCGCCGCTACTGTTTGCTATATCTGTAGAGCCGTTTGCAGAGAGGGTGAGAGAAAGGGCAGATTTGAAGAGAATAAAAGTAGGGAAGACCGACTATAGAATATCTTTGTTTGCAGATGACATAGTATTGGGCGTCGTTAGGCCTCGCTTCTCTATTCCAATATTAATGTGGGAATTAGAAGAATTTGGAAGGTTGTCGGGCTTTACTATAAACTGGACAAAATCGGAAATATTGAACCTATCCTTAAACAGGGATGCACAGGGTATACTACAAAAGAAATAGCCATTTAAGTGGGATCGGGAGAATATTCGATACCTTGGAATTCAAATAAGTAATAGGCTAGAATCTCTATACAGTCAAACCTCGGTTTTCATTTGCCCCGGTTTTCATACGCTTCGGTTTTCAACGTCTTTTTTGACTGAGATTTTGTCCCGGTTTTCATACATCGCTTCGGTTTTCAACGTCTTTTGACTGAGATTTTGTCCCGGTTCTCGTACATCGCCTCGGTTTTCGTAAAGTACAGTACTGTAAATACATACACCCTCGCGCTGCACACCATTCTGTATACACTGCCAGAACGCCTGCCCGGTCCCGGCAGCACTGCCCCCCCGGACTCACCGATCGCCAGCGTGATGAGAAGCAAAAGCCAGCTGAGCACGTAAATGAAACACATCATCGAGCCTGGTCAAAGTCAGAGAGGCAAGGATTGCGCAGAGAGGAAGGTCCCGATCTCGTCCACCGCCTGCCCGTTCTCTGGAGCGCCCCCTCAGGCTCGGAGGTAGCAGGGAAGAAAAGCAGGAGATGTTGCATGAATGTGGGAGGCAGTTCTTTCTCTTGCATGGTACGTCTGAAGCTATATCATTAAGATTTTCTGCCATTCTGAAGCATTGAGCAGATAATGTAAAGGTATTTTAATGGGCTGAATCCAATGTGATTCCGAAGAGAGCAGGGCACAGCAGCTTGTCAGGGGTGGCTAAGGCCAGATGTTAACATACTGTACTATACAGTACTGAACTTAGCTTGCTTTCAGTGATGTTAAATGTTCATTTATCCATTTCATTAGTCATTTATATTTATTTCTCATTGTTTTCTGTATGTAAAAATATAGTTATTCTCTATAAAATGTATTTTTGTGAATATTTTTGGGTGTCTGGAACGGATTAATTGGATTTACATTATTTCTTATGGGAAATATTGCTTCAGTTTTCATACGTTTCGGTTTTAGTCAGACTTTTTCGAACGGATTAATCATGAAAACCGAGGTTTGACTGTATAAGCTAAATTATATGAAATTATTTGGGCAGGTAGAGAGCATGTTGAATGAGTGGGGGCAAGGATATCTCTCCTGGTTCGGACGTATAACAACAATTCAGATGATGCTATTGCCACGATTTTTGTTCCTGTTTCAAGCGCTGCCGATAAAGATGCCGCACAGAAAGTTAAAACAGTTGCAAAGAACCGTTAATAGATTCATATGGCTAAACAGATGGCCTAGAGTGGCCATGACAGTCATGCAGAGAGCCAAAGGAGAGGGAGGGCTAGGGGTGCCCAATTTTAGAAAATAGTTTGTGGTGGCACAACTGAAAACGATATATGAGTGGCTAAGAGGAAAACAGAAACAGTGGGTTCAAATGGAAGAAGACTCGGTAAGGAGAGTGGGACTGGAAAAGCTAGTGTGGAGGGGAAATAAAGCCTCAGGAAATAAACCCCCATAATTGCACACATTTTGAGTGTCTGGAAACAAAATGGAAAACAACTAGTACAGGACAAAGGTTATTTACAGGGAATGACACTGGAGGCATGTTTTGAGAGGGGACAAGGGCCAGAGATGAGTACCCTGCGAAGATGGGCAAAGGTGGGACTCACACATATTTCCCAAATAGTGAGCAAAGAGGGAGACTGAGAGTTTGAGGGCATTATGGACCTACATGGGTTGGGGGAAGGTGATTATTATTCTTATCTACAGATTAGTCATTTTCTGAGACAGCAGAAGGTATGGAAGGATTTATGGGGAAATAGGGGGTGGTTTGAGGCGCTATGCTCAGGACACTTAGGTCAAAAGGGAGCTTTGTCCAAAATTTACAAGGGATTAATGGAGAGAGGGGAGAGTAAGCTTGTGTATATGACAAAATTGGAGGAAGATTTGGGGGTGCAATGGAATGAAGAGGTGTGGGATACGATAATAGACAGTGGCAAAAATCTCAATCGCCACACAAGTAAAAGAAAATGCCTATAAAGTGCTATGTCGATGGTATTGGACACCAGCACGTCAAAGGCGAGCTGGAGTGGGACACACTGATCAGTGCTGGAAGGAATGCCAAGAGAAGAGGGGATTGGTTACACATGTGGTGGAGGTGTGGACAGATTCAAGCGTACTGGGTAAAGGTATTGGATATGATTGCTGAAATGACAGGATATAGATTGCAAAGGAAACCAGAGGTATGCTTACTGCATCAACTTGAGGAGGAAATTTCAAAAAGGGATAGGGGGGTGCTGAATCATTGTATAGTGGCAGCAAGATGTGAGATAGCACAGCATTGGATGGGGTCGGGTACACCACAATGTGCAGGTTTTGTCAGAAGAGTGGCTGACGTGAGCTTGATGCAAAGATTGACGGGGTTGCGACAAAGGAAAGGGGAGAAGAGTGCGGAACAATGGAAGGGTGTGTGGAAGTGGCTGGAAATATGGAAGGATGGTGAGAGGGGAGGAAGGCATGGGGGAAGCATCATAGTTAAGAATGCTTAGGGCATACAACATAAGTAAAGAGCCAAATGGTGAATGAGGGTAAAGACCTGTGATACATAAGAGTGGAAGGATGAGAGGTAGATGAATAAATAAACGCAGAGGGTTAGTGGGGATGGAAGGGTAGGGTGGGAGGGACGGGAGGGGGGAAGGAAGGGGGCCGATAGTAGGTTAGACATTATGTAAGGTTGTACAAGCAAGGAGGGGTAAAATACGTTGGCATGTACAAATGTTATGAAAAATGCACAAAGATGTGTAAAGATGTTTGTGCTTTTTATTGAAATCGTTAATAAAAAGTTAAAATGGGGAAAAAAAATTGGCATTATATTAGCCACTCTTCAATCCTCAGATACTACAGATGAATTAAAAAAAGTATGGGGCAAACACAGAGGATCTCCAAAGGTAAAAAGGGGACTATTGTAGTTGATATGGAAAGGCTGACTAGATAGGCCATGTGGTATTTTTCTGCTGTCATGTTCTATGTTTCTATCTGAGGATCAGAGAATGGGTGAGAGGTGATTTTAATGATAGTACCTGAGGATTGGAGAGTGGCTAATGTAAGAGGTGGGAGGAGGCATGGGGTCCATCGGGCCACAAATGATTTTACTTCTGTCATGACAGCATGTCAAACTTGCACAGCACACAGGCCTGCTAATGCAGACTCTTTTTCACATATGTTAAGCTTGCTCTCTCAGTTTAAAGCTGACTTTTTGTACACTGGTTAATTTGCATACAGCATTGCTGTGCAAAACGTCAGTGTTAAACTTGTGCTATGAAATCCTACACTAGAGCTTTAAGCACTGGGCTCTAGCACAAAGTTTCTGCATCAGCCTCAATATGCTATAAATTCCACACTCAATAAAATAGCCTAACTCATTCTCAAGTAAGGTGATAGGTAACCTCCACTAGAAGTGTTGAAATCTTTGGAAACTGGGTTTGAAAGTTGGCAGTGCGGCTTTATCATGGGCTACTTTTAAGAACCATGTGTCTGGGGGAGGAGGGAGAACATAGCACCACAGACCACCAGGGATCCTTGGCAGGAGTGACAGAGGCATTTTAGAAGGCTTTGTAGCCCCTTTAAGATGGCAGCCCTGAGATGGGGGTCTGCCATTGCATGTTGCCATGGCCAGGAATACATGAAGTATACGGCTGCAACCTCAAAACTAAAAATTCTATTGGCGTTAATAAACTATGATACTCAAGTACTTTTCTTAATAAATTCCACCAGTTTTAACCCTAGCAACTACAAGCGCTGTTTCTCTGTGGACAAACAGGATTGAAGTCCTCACACATGGGTGACTTCATCCGATGTAGCCCTCCATGGGAACACTCCCCAACTACTAGTGGAAGCTTTTGGGAGGTTCCACCGTGCATGTGCGCCATCTTCCTATCTGCCACAGTATGCACCATCTTAGATTAGTCTTTGTTTTTCCACGGAGCCCAACGGACATATTTCAATGTATTGCCACCTTTGGTAACTAAGTTTTTCCCCTTTCAGGAATCCTGCTGTCTTTCTGGGTGTCCCCGTGAACCTCTTTGCCTGCCATCATGGTTCCCTTCTCTTTGATTTTTTGTTACTCCCTTTTCTTTTCTTTTCTTTTCTTTTTCGCAGCACCTCCGCCCCCTTAGGCATTGCTGTGCCAGCCATGCTCCTGCTCTTTTCAAATCAAGCTGTTTGATTTTGTCATGGCTATTTTTCTGGACAGTATGTCCCAAAAACTGGCCAGCGGGTTTAAGAAGGGTTCTCAGTGCTCAAGGACCATATCCACTATGGATACTATAGCTGGTGCTTTTAGTGCCTGAGACCCGATCATCAACCCTCTTCTTGTAATTTGTGTTTGCAGATGACAAAAAGAGGACTCAAGTGTTGAGCAAAATAGCACATATCACTTTTTGGTGCTCATAAGTCTGATCTGTCGACATCGGCATTGATGGCACCAGTTTCAGAGACTGCATCAAATGCTGGTGGTGCCTCAACATCGAGGAGTTCTCAAGTCCACTCAGAACTGTATTACTCCAGAGCATTGGCCATTGATAGATTTCCACCCAAGGATGAGGAAGGATTTGGTTACATCTTCATCTACAGCGAAGGGAGATCGTGCCAAGCACCGAGTGAAGACTTTGGTGCACCAGCGTTGAAGCCCTTCAAGGCATGGCATTGAGAGCGATGAGGGTCCGCGAGAGCACCCCTCCAATCTGCCCTGAAGGGAAGAGAGCTCACCCCCCAGGACATTGGAGGGGAAGCAACGGCCTACTGACAATTGAGACCAAGCTGCCAATAATTCTGTTCAGATTCTGAGTACATCGATCAAAGTTGCTGAGGCCCCTCAGCCTTTGGAGTCAGCAACCATGGAGAAACGCCTTCTGCAGGCTCTCAAGGAATGGATCATGGTGCTTTTGCCAAGTTGACATTGGCTTCATTGACACTGGCAACCATGCAACCAAGATGCATGCTTTGCCTGCAGAAGAGGCATCGACATCAGGGCATCAGAGGACCCCGACACCGGTGCCTGCTGGACGATATTGCTCTGTAGTGTTTTGGGGTCTGATGCGCACCCTAAAGTCTAGACTAGCATTGGTGCATCATCACTCCTGAGGAGCTCTCGATCCCCTTGGGTCAGGAGAGAGATCCAGGCAGTGATTCAGAAGTACTTTGATGTCCTCTCTGAATCTGACTTAGAAGCCTAGGTAACCGATGTTGTCAGAGGATAGGTCTGCTGAGCTTCTGCCGGATCCTTCTCCTCCTCATGAGCGGTGCAAGTCCACTCCTGAGGACATGACCTTCCAAGATTTGACAGGGACATGGCCAAGGCCATACCATTTTCTTTGGAGACTGAAGATGAGCCCAGGGCAGAAAAGTTGGAGATCCTTCAGTACTCCTCAGTCCCTAAGGAGGGGGGACAGTGCCCATGCACCGCATCCTTCAAAGAATACAGATGAGAATGTGGGAGAACACCCTCACTGTACCTCCAGTCAGTAGAAAGCTTGACTCCGTGTATAGATTCAAGAAGCCCCAGCTTCCGCACCATTCCTTGGTGATCAAATCCGCCCTTAAGAGATCCAAGAGTTCCAAGACTCATTCCTCGGTGCCCCTGGGGAGGGAGGATCTGACATTGGACTCTTTGGGAAGAGGTATTTTCAAAGATCCATGCTGATAGCCTACGTGGCTGCTTACCAGCTCTACATGGGCGTGTTTTTGAAGACTACCAGGTGGGACCTCACTGATCTGTCCTAGTATCTCCCTCCAGAGAAATTGGAGCAGTACCCTTCCCTAGTGGTTCATGGCAAGGACTGCTCAAAGTTCATGGTCAGTGCGACCTCTGATACCTTCAAAACAGCACGTCGAGAACGTCCGCCTTTGGTATTGGCACTCAAAGACTTGCCTGTCTCCAGACCTTAGACCTGGAACAATCAGTGCAGGACAAGCTTGTTGACATGCCGTACTATGGAGAGAATCTCTTTGGAGAACAAGTCAAAGAGAAAGCTGGCTTCATTGAAAAGCAGCATGTCACCATAATCTCTCTAGTGTACGTCCAAGCCAGCCTCCTATCATAGGATGAACCAAGGAGGGGGCCAGAAAAAGGTCTGTTAGTCTCATAGGCATACGTACGTTGCTGGCCCCAAATTCTCAACCAAAACAGGCTCCTTGACCATAACCGCAGGCTGGAAAAAATTCAGAAAGTCCAGCCTGCTCTTCAGCCAAAGCCAGGTGCGGGGATTTGATTGGTTCCTTTAGAGCATAGCCACTCTACCAGTAACCACAGTGAAAAACACTCCAGTCGGGGGAAGGCTCACTCTTTTTGCCAAAAGGTGACACCTCATAACATTACAGGATCCAAGGCAGCATGGATTCACCAGAGGCAAGTCTTGTCAGACAAGTCTGATTGATTTCTTTGACTGGGTGACCAAGGAGTTGGACAGAGGGAGAGCCCTAGATGTGGTATATTTAGATTTCAATAAAGCCTTTGACACCATTCCTCACAGGTGACTTATAAACAAACTGAACACCCTAGGGATGGACCCTAAAGTTACTGCTTAGGTTAGAAATTGGTTGAGTGGGAGGCGACAAAGGGTACAAATAAATGGAGCTCACTCTGAGGAGAAGGACGTTACCAGTGGTGTGCCCCAGGTCCGATTCTTTTTAACATCTTTGTTAGTGATATAGCAGAAGGACTGTCGGGTAAGGTTTGCCTCTTTGTAGATAATACCAAAATCTGCAATAGAGTAGACACCCAGGAAGGTGTAGATAACATGAGGAGGGATCTAGCTAAGCTTGAAGAATGGTCTAGAATTTGGCAGCTGGGATTTAATGTTAAAAAATACAAGGTCATGCATTTGGGCTGCAGCAATCCAAGGGCGCAATATAGTATAGGGTGTGAAGTACTTTTGTCCACTAAAGAAGAGTGGGACCTAGGCGTGGTTGTGTCTGATGATCTTAAAGTAGCTAAACAGGTAGAAAAGGCGACAGCAAAAGCTAGAAGGATGCTTGGGTGCATAGGGAGAGGAATGGCTAGCAGAAAAAAAGAGGTGATAGTGCCTCTGTATCAGTCTTTAGTGTGACCTCATTTGGAGTATTGTGTGCAATTCTGGAGACTGCACCTTCAAAAGGATATAAACAGAATGGAGTCAGTACAGAGGGTGGCTACTAAAATGGTTAGTGGTCTTCATTATAAAGCATATGAGGACAGACTTAAGGATCTTAATATGTACACCTTAGAAGAAAAGCGGGATAGAGGTTATATGATTGAGATGTTTAAATACCTCCATGGCATAAATGCACAGGAGGAGATCCTCTTTCGATTGAAAGCAAGTTCTGCTATGAGGGGACATGGGATGAGGGTGAAAGGGGATAGATTCAGGAGTGATATGCGGAAATATTTCTTTACGGAAAGAGTGATGGATCCGTGGAATAGTCTCCCAGTGGAGGTGGTAGAGATGAGGACAGTATCTGAATTCAAAAAAGCATGGGACAAACACAGAGGATCTCTAAAGGAAAAAGGGGATTGTTGTAGTGGTTGATATGGAAAGACAGACTACATAGACCATGTGGTCTTTTTCTGTCGTCATTTTTCTATGTTTCTGTAACCTCAGACACATGGATTCTGCAGATGGTCCAAAACAGTTACAAATTACAGTTATTCAGACTATCTCCAAATTATTCCCCGAGGTTGCATGACTTTGACTCTCTGCATCAGGAACTGCTCATGCCACCAGAGCAGAGAGGGTGTGGATTTTATTCTAGGCATTTTCTCATCCCCAAGAAAGCAGAGGGATACTGCTCCAACCTAGACCTAAGAGATCTTAACAAATACTTGGTAAGAGAAAAGTTCAGAATGATTTCCCTAGGCACCATGCTTTCTTATCTTTAAAGAGGAGATTGGCTATGCTCCCTTGATCTGGAGGATGCATATAACCCCATACAGATACATCACGCTCACAGGAAGTATCTCAGATTTGCCTTGGGGGGACAGCAGTTCCAGTACCGAGTGTTACCTTTTGGCTTAGTCTTAGCACCTCGTGTTTTCACGAAATGCATCACGGTAGTAGTGGCTTACCTCTGGACGCTGGGAGTGTTTGTCTTCCCCCATCTAGCCGATTGGCTGATCAAGAATACCACTCCAGAAGGGGTGGAAGAAGCAACACGGTTGACCAGTCAGGTGTTAGAACTACTAGGATCCATCCTAAATTACCCCAAATCCCACCTACAGCCCAACCAACAGTTAAATTCATTGGAGCCATGCTCGACATGACTCAGGTGAAAGCTTTTCCCCCGCATGACAGACTTCTCAGATTGTCGCGCTAGTGTGGGAGACTCATTTGAGTCAGCAAGTAAGAGCTCGCAAGTTGTTAACTATACTAGGCCATATGGGCTTTACTGTGTACGTAACATCCTTGTCACGCCTCCATATGAGGTAGGCTCAGTAGACTCTGAGGACTCAGTGGACCCAAGTCACAGGTTGACTCAGGGATCATCTGTGTGTCACCAAACCTCTCATTCAGTCACTACATGGTAGACAAACCACCACAATTTGCTTAAAGGTCTCCCCTTCCAAATTGCTTCACCTCAAAACATTTTCACAAAAGATGTAGTGGCCTAGTGGTTGGGGCAAGGTACTTCAGACCGGAAGGTCGGGGGTTCTAATCCCACTAGAGGACAGCAACCTTGGGCTGGAAGGACTGGGGTTTCTAGTCCCACAGGTGCTGCTTGTGGTCTTGGGCAAGCCACTTAACCCTCCATAGCACATGTTCCCTGTAAAATAGTTATCTCCAAGTTATAATGCCCTGTTCAATGTAATTTCAGTTTGTTCAATGTAAACCGCACTGATGCAGAATAGCGCGGTATATAAAAGAATGTAAATAAATAAAATAAAATAAATAAATGTATTGAAACTGGATAGGGGAGCTCATCCGAATGAGCTTCACACTCGTGGTAATTGGTCCTTCCAAGAAAGTTTCCACCAGATCAACATTTTGGAGTTGAGAACCATAGCAAATGCTCTAAAGGTTTTCCGGGATCGACTGGCCAACTAAATTGTTCTGATTCAAACTGACAGTCAGGTCACGATGTTCTACATCAATAAGCAGGGAGGAATGGGCTCATTCCTCTTGTGTTGGGAAGCAGTCAGGTTGCGGAAGTTTGAGATCGCCCGTGGGATGGACTTGAGAGCTACATATCTACCAGGTGAGCAAAACACGCTGGTAGACAGACTGTGTTAAGGCCTCCAACCACATGAATGGACACTGGACAAAGAGATGGCGGTCCATATCTTTCAGGACGGGGGCACCCCCTCAATAGATCTGTTCAACACTCTGCAAAATGCCCAGATGAACCAGTTCTGCTCCAGGATAAGAGCTCACAACAGGCTTGCCTCAGATGCTTTCCTCCTACATTGAAGGGAGGATCTTCTGTATGCATATCCTCCAATACCTCTTATTGCAAAGACCCTCCTGAAGCTCAAAACAAATAGAGGCCCATCGATCCTTACTGGCCCAGTCTTGGTTTCCTCTCCTGCTGCGGCTCTCCAGTCAAGAGTCACTCTGGCTGGGCCATGTGCCAGATCTAATTTTGCAGGAAAATGGGATGATGTTACACCCCAATATCCAGTCCTTGGCCCTCACGACTTAAATGTTGAGAGGCTATTGTTATCCGAGCTCAACCTGCCCACCGGTATAACCAATGTCCTCTTGGCCTCCAGGAGAGCCTCAATGTGGAAGTCTTATTTCTATAAGTGGAGGAAGTTTGCTGTCTGGTGTGAGGGCCAGACCCTAGATCCTTTTGTCTCTCCCACACAATAACTGCTTGAGTATCTTCTACACCTCTGAGTCTGGACAAGTCCAACTCCATCAGGGTCCACTTCAGTGCAATTGGAGCTTCCCTATCATCCCTCCAGTCCAGTCCCACACCTCTGGGTAGTCAACCCCCACCAGCAGCTTGGAGATTGAGCATGTCACGTTTTGATGACCTCACCATACTTAGGCAGCCAGTTCCGCCTACCAGCCCCAGTAAGCTCAGTCTCTAAGCAGCTGGAGGTGGTGGTCCAGGAGCTGGACTCATTGAAGGGACAACTAAGAGGTTTAGTTACTTTGTAGGATAGATACTTTTGACCTGCGCTGTTCTGCAAGTCATTTTAGTCATTAAGCCTGGACAAATGCCTTAATTTGAATGGACTGCAAAAAGTTAGCTTTGATTGGGAAAAGAAAAAGGCAGCTGGGGCTCTCTCCCCCCATATGGAAGGGAAGGGAAGGGAATTGTCTGGCCCTAAATCTTAAGCCAGGCAGTATAATCAGTAGCAGCAGCGGCTCCCAAACCCATGATCGGATGAGGAGCCGTGGGGTGACAGGCAGGGCTGGCCCGTCCATTGAGCAAGAATGTTGTTTGCACAGGGCCCTGCGTTTCAGGGGACCCCGCGCAAACAACATCCTTCATTGAAGAAACGGCAGGCAAGGTGGCTTTAGAGGGAGCCGGAGAGGCCCCGGCTCCCTCCAAAAGCTGCCGAAGTGAAGAGCGTCTTTTCCATTCACTTCAGCAGCTGTACTGACAGAATGCTGCCACACTGATCGCGGGAAATAGGAAGTCACCTTTGACCTCAGCACGGCAGCGTTCTAAACGTCAGTACAGCTGCCGAAGTGAAGAGAAAAGGTGCGCTTCACTTCGGCAGCTGTAGAGGTGAGCCAGGGCCTCTCCGGCTCCCTCTTAGCTAGCCGCAGGGCTCTTCAGGAGGGGAGGGGAGGGGGTGCTTGGACTGAAAATGGGCTGGGGGGTTTCCTAGGACTGAAAATGGGCTGTGGGGGGGGGTTCCTAGGACTGGAAATGGGCTGGGGGGGGGGGGGGTTACTAAGACTGAAAATGGGCTGGGGGGTTGCTGGGACTGGAAATGGGCTGGGGGGTTGCTGGGACTGGAAATGGGCTGGGCGAGTTACTAGGACTGGAAATGGGCTGTGGGGGTTGCTAGGACTGGAAATAGGCCATGGGGGATTACTAGGACTGGAAATGGGCTGAGTGGAGGGCTGGCTTGAACTGCAGATAGCTGATGGGGAGGGGAGCTTGGAATAGAAATGGGCTGTGAGGGGAGGGAGCAAGGACTGGAAATGGACTGTGGAGGGAAGGCTTGAACTGGAAATAGCTGATGGAGAGGGGGGCTTGGACTGGAAATGGGCTGATGGTAGTGCTAGGATAGGATTGGAAATGTGCTGATGGGGGGGCTAGAAGGGAGCGGATGCTGTTTGGGGCTGAAACTAGAAGGGAGCCAATGTTGAGGGAGGATTTGAATGGGATGGGGCTGGGAGAGTGAAATGGAGAAGGGAAAAATATTTTGTGTGGGAGGGAAGAAAAATCTATAATTGGCCGGGTATTGGGAGAGTAAGTAGGGATTGAGGATGGAGGGGTAAAATTTGAGTGGATGAAAAAGGAATAAAGAAAGATGGAGGAAAGAGTAAAAGGAGAAAGATTAGTATGTTAAAGCAGATGTAGAGAGAGAATGGAAAAAAAACTAGAAGAGAGAAGAAAGGACAAATGGACAGCAGACGATGGAGAGTTAGCAGAAGACACGAAGAAATTAGAAGAAAGTGGCTGGAGCAATTGCAACTGAAAAAAAAATGCACAAAAGGTAGAAAACATTCTCTTTATTTTGAATTTATTAACTGGAATAGCTCTGGGAAATGTGCATCATTAACGTCTGCGCTTTGTTTAGTACAAGAGGAAATGCATTTATAGTTTTAATTCTACAGTGTTGTACATTCCAAGTTTGGCTTTTGGGGTTCCCAGTTTAATTATTGTCTTCCTATTTCTAAGTAGTGATTCCTTGTTCTTTGTTTGTTGACGGTCTACAGTATGTTCTGCATGTGTAACTGAGCTGAGGTATTCTGTTTATGTAGTTTCTATTTGACATTGCCACTTGTTTTCTTTCCCCAATAGGTCATGTATTGTTGTTCTCTGAAATGTATTGGTTTGATATTTGCAGTATTGCCTTTTGATAGGTAGAGTATAGTGCTTTGTGAGTCCTGGTAGTGCTGTTACGATACAGCGGGTTTGCTATGGGTTCTAAATGGGCAGTGTTTGTAGTAGTTCCTAATGTGCCCTGTGGTTGGCACTGGATTATAGTAATGTAGAAATCTGGTAGTCTTTCTTTATCCTTACACTCATTAAGAGGCATGTTTACTAAAAGTAGTGTATGCTAACATTATGCAAATATTTATGCAAATGTGGTCTCTTATGCAAATGAGTCCCCACACCGAGTCTCCACACATGGCCCCGCACCCCCTCTTGGGCCGCCCCTGGTGACAGGCAAGACCACAGACAACTCGTCCTTCTTGCTCCCTCCTCGACACTGATGCTGCTATTTAAACTGTGCCGGAGACAGGAAGGAAAGCGGCTCCTTCAATAGCTCTTCAATAGCTCCTTTTTTCTGGCAGCAGATTGGTGAGGAACCGCTTGTGATTTCTTTCTTCCTTCTTCTTCAGTTTTTCCTTTGTGCCGTCAAGTGAGGTGTAGGATTGCGTGGCTTGGGGCAGCTGCTCGCTGTGCGGGAGATTGTCAGGCAGGCTGCATTTTTATCTCCTGAGGTGTCTGATTCAGGGAGCTCTACGGGGCAGTTTTTAATCCCGCAGCTGATTAAGATGGGCCCCTTTTGGCTGGGAAAGCTGCGGAAGGTCAATTAAGGTTACAAATAAAAAGGGCAGAAAGAAAGAAAAGAAGGAGAAAAAGATTGCCTGACAGGGAGTGTTGGCCTGAGGTTGGCTGCCTCAGCATACATTTTTCAATTACCAGATCAGCAGGCGGTAGAGCTGGTAAGTAGTGCCTGTGGTGTGAGTCAAGTGGCAAGAGAGATGCCGGCCTGGCAGCAGTGCCTTTTGTGTAGACCATGGCAGTCCTCTGTATCTGAGAAGGGGACCTGCTGCAGCTGCGAGAAGGAGCAAGAGCTCCTGGGAAATGCCACAGGACAGCGGGAGTGAGATGACTCCTTCGAGGAAGGATGCAATTCCTCACAGGCCCAGGAGAGCCATTGCCTAGCCACGGGGGCGGGCCTGGCAGCTCTCCCTCCTCAATTAGAACCTTATTCCCGGGAATAGGCTGAACCCAGTCCCTCTACTTCCCAGGGGCTTGGCAGCGGGTCCCTGGGGGGGGGTTCTCCAGAATTTGTTCTGTTCTTATATAGGGCCTACTTCATGAAGCTTCAGGGCAGGGACCAGCCACGGTCGGGACTGCCCCCAGACATAAAGAGGCCAGCACCCACCCTGGAGCAGGAAACGCTAGAGCAGATGGTGAAGAGGCGACGCAGGCGCGGGGAGGAATCGTAGGAGGACTCGCCTAGTGCGGAAGGGCCAGAAGACATAGGTCTGGACTCCGACGCGAATGCATCCCAAGAAGAACTGGAGGAAGGGGAGCTTCCTCAAGAGGAGGGGTCCTGGATTGTCCGAGTTTTCCATAGGGAAGAGCTGGTGGCACTTATTGCAGAGATTCTGAAGGCACTAAATATGCCTGCAGGACTGCCTGCAGAGGAAGAGTCTCTGGAGGATTCACTTCTGCAGGGGGTGCGAAAACCACAAAAGGTCTTTCTCGTGCATAGAGTGGTAAAGCAGATGATCCAGGAAGAGTGGGATCTCCCAGAGTCCGATCTTAAGGTTGTGTGGGCCATGATGCGGCTGTACCCACTGCCAGAACAGGGGCGGGAGTTGTTCCACTCCCCAAAAGTCGATGCTGCTGTGTCGGTGGTTACAAAGAAGACTACAATCCCGGTTGAGGGCAATGTGGTCCTCAAGGATGCCCAGGACAGGAAGCTCAACACCCTGTTGAAACAGGCATTCAATATCAATGTGCTATCCTTGTAGGCCTTGGTCTGTGGGGCGTTGGTGGCCTGAGCCTGCATGCGCAGGGCACAAGGAACGGGGGAGCCTGGGGAGGAGCCTCCGGACCTGACAGAGGCGGCTTCTCGGGTGGAATCGGGAGCCGCCTACCTCGCAGATGCGTTCTACAATCTGATCAGGGGCTTTCCAAAGGGATGGCCTCGGTGATAGCAGCCCGGCGCTACCTCTGGTTGCACAACTGGGCTGCGTATGACGCTTCCAAATCCCGACTTAGCAAGCTGCCTTTCAGGGGAAAGCTCCTGTTTGCGGAGGATTTAGATAAATAAGTGAAGGAATTAGGGGAGACAAAAGGAGATCGCCTCCCTGAGGACAAGCAGAAGCAACCCCGGCCTATGGTACCACCTAGAGGTCAATTGAGAGACTTGCAGTTATATTCTACTATAGCTATAGTATCAGATTAATCCAAGATGGCACTGCTACAGCAGCATGCGGGAATATGGTGCGCATGTGTAATGGAACTTTACAAAAACTTCTACTAGTAGCTGGGGAGTGTTCCCCGCATGGGCTCCATCGAATGACGTCACCCATACTTGAGGACTTATTCCTGCTTTGTGGAACAGATGATGATGATGAAAGAATGATCTAAACAATTCTATGGACCTTTCCTTATGTTTGAAGGTTCCCATTCAGTATTTTTGTGGATAACCTTATAAGAAAACATTTCTACCTGATACACTTGAGTTTTGTTTGTTCTCTAATTGGGGGCAGTCCAGGGCATGTGGGAGGATGGAGAGGTATCTTTGGGGAGGACCTGACTGTTTGCTGGTGCTGGGTAAAGTGGAGCTTCACACCTCTGATTACCATCTCTGGCCCTTTTAAGAATGTGGCCTGGAGCATTGGCCCACATGTTAGTAGGAAGATGCTTCTGGGTGGAAAAAAATAATTCTTCAGGCCACATTCTTAAAAGGACTAGAGATGGTAAAAATAGCCTCAGAATAATACAACGTCTACTGTTCAACACAAGCTGCGTTACTTCTTTACTGCGAGAGTTACTAATTCACAATATTGAGCTAGTGCAGGTTAGTGACTCCTGCAGTAAATTAACACTGCATTAAAATGAAAAAATTTACCACAGCTTAGTAACTAACCCCCTTTGTCTGTAATCATATTCTGTATTTCTGTGCACTTTTGGTAGTATGCATGTTTTTATATAAAGGGTTGAATTAGCACAAGTTTGAAATATTCGTCACTTTAGCCCTAACTGATTTTATATTTGTTTATTTTCTTCCTTATCATCCTGCTCAACCAGTCCAGGTGAGTGGTTATGCTCCCTTGCCAGCAGGTGGAGGCAGACTTGAGAAGCTTCCAGTGACATCTTCACTAAGTATATCTTTTGGTGCAGCACTGAGAGAAGCCAGCATATGTCTGCCTCTAGCGAGTGGCAAGGTGTTGAAATGGTGTAGCAGTGCAGATAGTCCTGTCTCCCCTGACTCACACCACAGTGCTGTGGTCTTTATGACTGAGATCTGTAGGTCCACATTTCTTGGAGCGCAGGTTTGTTGCTGTCTCCTTGAGCCAGCAGCCATCCTGTGCCCAGTGCTATTACCCATAGGTTCCAGCACTGGTGGGCCTGAAAGAAGCAGGAGAGTCCTACAAGGCACATGAGAAGGGCTGGTAAGTTGGGCCCAGCCCCCCCCCCCCCCCCTTTCCCACTTGCTGTCCTTGATCTGTATGCTTTTTTTGTCTTTTCCGTTTTTTTCTAATTTATTTCGTTTTCTCTTGTCGATTTCAGTGGGCTGTATTTGGCTCTCTTGCTGCTTTCTTGCTTGGGTTTTCTTCCAGTCAGCCTGACAAATTCTGAGATTCCCTTTTTGAATGACCTTGAGGGGGGGGGGGTTGGCAGTCTTTTTTTATCTTTACGGCTGCAGTGCTCAGCCGCACAGCCCGATGCAGCTTGTGACCCCAGCGATTTTTACCCACGGTTGCTATTCTTTCCCCAGTTGTGGCAGGAATGCCTGGGGCACTTTATCTATGGCATATTGGGACCCCCTCCCCCCAGAGGAAGCTCAGGACTTAATGCCATTTCTGTGACCCCTGCCACTCCCTTGCTTTTTTTCCTTCCCACCGGTGGGCACTGGGGCCATTTGAGTTTGCTGATTGGTGCCATTGGAGGCAGAACCTGGCAGTGTGGCCCTTACCTCAAGCCCTTTGGCTCCCCCTTTTCAGCTTGTGTGAACTACAGCTCCTGAAACAACTCACAGGCTGTTTTCAGTCAGTTGTAGCTGCCTGGTAGTCCCCTTTGCGGGGGTCTGAAGCTCAGGCCTCTCCTCCAGGGGCCCAGGGCCCTCAAGCACATCTGTCTCAGGCAGTAAGGGGGTCAAGGCCCCTACTTTGCCCTTGTGCTCTAGAAGCCTAACCTTATCCTCTAGAAGCCTTTCCTTATCTCCTGCAGGAATTGGTTGAGAGGCTCAAGAGAAATCCTTTCTTCAGAAGGTAAGTCTGAGGAGGATGGGATGATTCCCCTGATGGGAGACTGTGATCCATCTATTTTGGAAAAGAGTCCTTTTTTATGCTCATTCAGGACGCTGTGGTGGCTGTGTGTGTAGTTGAGCCTGCTCTTGACACGCTCTCTTTTTCTGGAGAGTATCCAGATTCCTGCTGCTTTTTTTTCTCTACCTATCTTATGCAGCAGCACATTGGGTATCAGGATAAAACCCTCAAGTTGAGCCCTATGGGACCTAGATCTTATCTCAGCTGTACCCAAGCCCCAGGGCTATCTGGATTAACCTCTTGAGCTCCTTAGGGTGGGAGCCCTGGTCACAGCTGTGGCAAAGCAATCACAATCGTTGTACTCAAGGAAATCTCACTTTGGAGGGTTGAGGCCATCCCTAAGAATGCCTTTATGACTGCCACCTTAGGCACTCAAGCAGCAATGAGTGCAGGCTTGGAGTCGAGCTCTCTTATTATGGATTCAACCACTGCCAGACAGCCTGGAGGCTATGAAGCTGAGAGTGGATCATCCAGATAGTTGGTGCCCTCTAAGACTTGATCAGATTCTCTTCCAAGTCCATGGCGATGATGATAGCCAGATGATGATGATGGCTCTGGCTCTGCAATTGGTCAGCGGATGTTGCCTTCGAGCTGTGGCTGAGTAAACTCTCTTTAGGGCTGGTTACTCTTCAGGGTGGACCTGGTGAAATAGTAAAAGTGCTCAGGGAAGCTCGACCTCTGAGATTCCTGTAAGATAGGCCTAGAGGTACTAGAGGTACCTCTTTTAGGGCTTTATGTAGAGCCTGGAGACCCTATTGGGTCTTAGACCAAGAAAGGGCAGTCCTTTGAGAATTTCAGTGTGCCTAAGTCTCCACCGTGGCTTCACTGGGAGACAGTAATTCTCTTCAATGAATTTCGGCAGTCGCTCCTGAGGTGCAGCCAGTTGGAGGTCTCTCCTAGTGAGTAAAGCGTCAAGGGTTCTCAAACAATACCATGGTGGTGGTGTATGTCAACAAAAGGTAGAACTCACAGTGCTAGAGTGACTCTCAAGGTCACAGAGCTGTATTGTTGCGTGGCGGAGCATCTGATTGCCCTGTCCACAGCACACATTGAAAGTGTAGACAACATACAGACCGGCTTCCTGAGTCAGAGCACCATGGATCCAGACAAGTGAGAGCTCAGCCCTTATGCATTCAGTCTCATAATGCAGATGTGGGGCCTTCCAGTTTTCGACTTGATGGCTGCAGGAGAATGCCAAAGTGGAGAACATTTTCAGCCACAGGAAGGACCCGCGGGCTTGGATGTCCTGCTCAGGAGTGGTCCCACGAAGGGTTGCTGTATGACTTCCCTCTGTGGCCCTTGGTGGGCCATCTTCACAGAATTCTGGTCCAGCCAGGCCTAATAATTCTAGTGGCCCCAGATTGGCCTCACAGGCCGTGGTACATGGATCTCTTGAATCTGTTGGTGGGCTTCTCCCTCTTGTTTTATTATTTATTATTACATTCTCTCTCTCTCAAGGTTCAATAATAATAATAAAATAAAATCTCTTGAATCTGTTGGTGGGCTTCTCCCTCTTGTTGCCTCAGGAGCAGGGTCCTCTAATGATGGAGGATCCTGGTCCCTTCTCGCTTACAACCTGATCCTTGAGAGGCTTACGCTGTCCAAGAAGGGCTACTCTGGAGCAATAGTAGACACCCTGCTTATGGTCCAAAGGGTCTCTACATCCTTGGCTTATGTTAGTCTGGAGGCTTTTTCAAAGATGGTGTTTCTTTTGTTCCTTGGAGAGCAAGAAAACGAACAGAATCGCTGTGTTGTCCTCCTTACAGTCTGGTCTGAACCAGGACTTAGTCTTGAACTTTCTCAAGGTTCAAGTAGCGGCACTGGCATGCTACAGGGATCACATCCAAGGGATGTCCTTGGCAGTGCACCCTGATGTCTCCCACTTCCTCAAGGTAGTGAAACAGATCTAGCCGCCAGTGCATCCAGTTGTTCCTCAGTGGAGCCTTTTCCTGGTGTTGAAGACACTGAAGGGGCTTCCATTTGAGCCTATTTGCAGGGCCTTTCTCAAGGATTTGACCCTTAAGGTGGTGTTTCTAGTGGCCATAGCATCCACTAGGTGGGAGTCAGAGCTGCAGGCCTTGTTCTGCAGGGAGCCTTTCTTGGTCATCTTGGTAGCCTGTCTTCTTGGGGACTGTGCGGTCCTTTATTCCAAAGATGCTGGCCTCTTATTAATCAGACTGTCATTCTGTCCTCGGAGGAGGAGGAGGAGGATCTTTAGAAGGACCTCTCTCTTCATGTAGTGGATGTGTGAAGGGTATTGGTTATGTACTGTACCTGGAAATTTGCAATTCTTTCCACTGGTCGGATCATCTTTTTGTTCTCTTTGGTAGCCCAAGGAAGGGGCTCGCAGTGGCTAAGTCCTCTGTTGCCTGCTGGATTAAGAATTGGGTCAGTGTACCTTCTGGCTGTTGGGTGGGTGCTGAAGGGAGTCAAAGCTCATTCCACTAGGGCAGAAACCTCCTCCTCCTGGGCAGAGTCTCTCTTAGTGTATCCAGAGTGTATCTGCAGGTTGCATATGGGAGCTGGAGCAGATGGTGCCTTTGGGTACATCACACTCTTCTGAACTAGTCTAGGATGATAATGAAGGAAAAGCTTTACCTGATATTTTTTTTTCCTTGAATCCTGCTAGACCAGTCCAGGATATGCCTTGGAAACTCCTATTACAGGTCGAGAAGTCCTGTTGTCTTTTGATTTTATCGCTTGTGCGTGGCACAGAGTTAATTCTGCTAAGAGAGCCAAATACTTATTCATGTTGTTTGTTGTAAATTTGAAATGTTGGTAATTAACATTCTCCAGGACCAAGCAGGAAGTCAGTCCTCATATATGGGTGACGTCGGCGCCGACGGAGCCCTCGCGGAGCAATTTCCCCAGCTTTCAAAGAAAGCCTTTGGGAATTGTAGTGCGCATGTGCGGTCCCCTTCCCGCCCAAGGGTGCCATCTTGCTCAGTCTTCTTTTTTCCGCGGAGCCCTACAGACATTGTTTGTGATCGCCGCTGAAAAAGTTGATTTTATTTAGTATTCTTTTCTCGGTTCGACGCTGGATCCTTTTCCCGCCCGGGCTCGATACGCCGGTATCGAGTCCGTTCTTTATTTTTCGTTTTTTGTCCTTCGTGACTGGCGTTCGCGCCATTTTTCTTTTTTCCCTGGCAGCCCTGTCTTTTGACCTCGCAGGGGCCCTTTTTCCCCCGATGACTGCCAGCGGGTTTAAAAAGTGTGATCGCTGTAAGAAGCTTATGTCTCTTACCGACACACACGACTGCTGCCTCCGCTGCCTCGGACCCGATCATGACCCGATGATCTGTGGTCCGTGTGGCAAAATGTCCTCAAAAGCTTTGAGGAGTCGGCAGCATCAAAAAGAAAGAATCTTCTCTGACTCCACGTCCGGCCGGGCTCGGACCTCGTCAGAGGCTTCGACGTCCCGGGACTCCGGTCCCGAGCATCGTCGGAGTTCCTCTGAGCAGGGGTCTCCTGCCCGGGAACATCATAGGAAGAAAAAACCCGCGAGGGCGGTGTCGGTGGACGCTCCTGGTTCCTCGAGGGCCAGGTCGCATAGCCCAGATGGCCGTCCCGGGTCTTCGGAGTCGGAGAGGCCTTCGAAACATCCTCGTCTCGAGATGTAGTCTCCTGGACACGTGAGTACTGTAGTCCTCGTGGACTCGCCTCCAAAGGAGCCAACGTCGGGCCCGATGCCGTCGGGGCCCGAGTCGAGGGCTGCTGGGTCTCCTGAGCTCGGACTCAGGTTGACGACCTTGGAGAGCAGTTTCGCTGCCTTCATGGACCAGCAGCGGGCATTGATCGCTGGCCTTGCCTGTGCATCTGCCCCGACCACTGGGACGTCGACATCCAAGTCGACCCCGGAGACCGAGCCGATCCTCGAGTCCATGCGCGCTCGAGTCGATCCTCGGTCACGGTCTCCCTCGGCCTCCTGTTCGGGACTGAGGTCGTCGATGCCGGCCTCGGCATCGGGGCCCGCCCGACCGGAGCCGCTCAATTCCTCCTCCGAGGAGTCGGGCTGGGAGACGGAGGACAAAGAGTCACCCGGTACCTTTCGGAGTCGGTGCGTCCCATCGGACTCGCCCAAGTCCGAACCTCGGAGACGATCCCCCCCAGAGGATACCCGGTTCTCGGACTTCGTGCGGGATATGGCCAAGGCCTTGGCATTCCCCACGGATCCCGAGGAGGAGCCTCGAGCCAAAGAGCTCGATGCCCTCCAGTATGACTCTCCCCCGAAGGAGGCCTTTACTGTACCGGTTCCTCCGATGCTGGAACGACTTCTCTTCCGCATGTGGGAGAGCCCGGCGTCAGCGCCGGTGTTAAGCAAGCGGGTCGATTCCATTTATCGAGTCCGCAAGAGCCCCGAGTTCCAAAAGGCACAACTACCGCACCATTCCATGGTGGTGGAATCGGCCATGCATCGACTCAAGAGTCAGAAGATGCTGGGAGGCCCAGAACCTGGATGCCCTCGGTAGGAAGTGCTTCCAGGGCTCTATGCTTGCTTGTCGAGTCCAGACCTACCAGCTCTACATGGGCATGTATCTCCGGGACCTGGCAAAGGAGATTGCCGGGTTCTCTGCTGGTCTCTCTGAGGAACCTTTGCAGAGGTTCCAGGCCTTGTCCACTGGTATTCGAGAGTGCTCGAAGTTTATTTCTCGAGCAGCCTACGATGGCTTCGAAGCATCGGCTCGGGTAGCCGGAGCCGGCATCGGTGCCCGCCGACAGGCTTGGCTTCAGTCATCTGACCTCGAGCCATGGGTACAGGACAAGTTGGTCGATGTCCCCTGCAGAGGTGAAAACCTCTTTGGCAAGCCCATGGCTGAAAAGGCTGCATAGATCGAGACCGAGACTCTGACCATTACTCTGCTGTCCAGAAAAACCTCTGCCCCTTCTCAGAAGAAGGGCTCGGGGAAAAAGCCCTTTTACCTGAGGAAGGCGGCTGCCTATAAACACTACCCTCATTATCAGGCCTCTGCAGCTCCCCAACAGGGTCAGCAGGCCAAGGGACGGGGTAATGGGTCCCGTAGGCAGCAGGCCCCCAAGCCCACAACACCGGCCCCTGCTCAGCAGGGTGGGGGTTTTTGACTCCGTCAGCATAGCCTCTTCCCCTCCGCTGGTTTCTCTCAGCACAGGAGGCCGACTGGTCCACTTTGCCCACAGGTGGTCAGCCATCACATCAGATATCTGGGTGCTTCATATAGTTCAAAAAGGCTATCTTCTACACTTTCACCAGGTACCTCCCTCCTACTTTCCAGGGGAGCCTCCAAGACTCCCTCTGCACAGGGACTTACTCCTTCAGGAGTTAGCAAGTCTTCTTCAGGAACAGGCTGTGGAACCGGTGCCCCACCACCTGAGAGGTCACGGCTTTTATTCCAGGTACTTTCTGGTACCAAAAAGAACAGGTGGCCTCAGACCCATCCTGGACTTGCGAAACCTCAACAAGTTCCTGGAGAGGGAAAAGTTCAAGATGCTTACCCTTGGAATTCTGCTGCCCTACCTCCAGCAGGGAGACTGGCTGTGCTCCTTAGATCTAAAGGATGCGTATACTCACATCCTTATTCATCCAGACCACAAACAATATCTCAGGTTTGTTGTGGGAGGAAATCATTACCAGTACAGAGTACTGCCCTTTGGCCTATCCTCTGCCCCCAGGGTGTTCACCAAATGCCTGGCAGTGGTGGCGGCCTATCTAAGACTTCAAGGCCTTTTTGTGTTTCCATACCTGGACGACTGGCTCATCAGAGCCCAGTCTTCCCAAGAAGCCACTCAGGCCACTCATCGCACTGTGACTCTACTCCAGCACTTGGGATTTGTCATAAACTTCACAAAGTCCACTTTGCTCCCCTCTCAAAATCTCGAATTCATAGGCGCCAGGTTGGACACTCTTCGGGCGCGGGCCTTCCTGCCTCTGGACAGGGCCCACAGGCTCATGGATCTCGCCAGCCACTTTCACAGCACTTCCCTGGTCTCTGCCAGGAAATTTCTGAGGCTGCTCGGCCATATGGCTTCCACGGTCCATGTGACCCCCAATGCCCGCCTAAACATGCGACCTGCTCAGTGGTGCCTTCGCACTCAATGGCATCAGGCCACAGGGAGCCTGGCGGACTCAGTATAGATATTCGACCTGCTGGTCTCTTCTCTGCGGTGGTGGCTTCATCTGCCAAACCTAGTGCTAGGAGTGGATTTTCAATCTCCTCCACCTTCTCAAGTACTGACATCCGATGCTTCTCTCCTGGGTTGGGGAGCACATTGCCAAGGGACATGTACTCAAGGCCTCTGGACCCCTTGGGAGTCTGCTCAGCAGATAAACTTCCTGGAGCTCAGAGCCATCCGCCTAGCTCTGAGAGCCTTCTCCCACCTCACTTCTCACCAGTCTGTGCTGGTCCAGATGGACAATCAAGTTGCAATGTTCTACGTGAACAAACAAGGAGGCACAGGCTCCTTCCTTCTCTGTCAAGAGGCACAAAAACTGTGCTCTTGGGCCGTCAGCCACGGCATCCTCCTCAAAGCTGTCTATCTCCCAGGTCAGGAAAATTACCTAGCAGACAAGCTGAGCAGGATCCTCCAACCACATGAGTGGAGATTGGATCCGTTGGTGGTTCAACGGATTTTTCTCAAGTGGGGCCTCCCCACCATGGATCTTTTTGCCAGTCCTCTGAACCGGCAACTTCCCAGATTCTGCTCTCAACAACCGCATCCTCTCAGAGTAGCGGCGGATGCCTTTCTGATTCCGTGGTCCACGGGCCTGTTGTATGCCTTTCCTCCCATGCCACTAGTGTCCCGAACGCTCTTCAAGGTTCTCAGGGACAGAGCCTCGATGATCCTGGTGGCTCCCAGGTGGCCGAGACAACCCTGGTTCCCGCTTCTGCTGCAGCTGGCGGTGGACACTCCTCTTCCTCTGGGGTTTCAACCCGATCTCCTGTCACAGGATCAGGGGACTCTCCTACACTCCAACCTCCGGTCCCTTCATCTGATGGCCTGGCTGCTGAAAGGGTAGTCCTTGCTCCCCTCCTGCTGCCTCGGGAGGTGGAAGAGGTCGTCTTGGCCTCCAGGCGGCCATCCACCCAGAAGTCCTACGCTCTTAAGTGGCGTCGATTCTCCGTATGTTGTGCTCAGCAGTGTGAGAATCCTTTCTCCTGCTTGGTGGCAGTGGTCTTGCAATATTTGCTTTACCTCTCCAATCTTGGCCTTAAGTCCAACTCTGTCAGGGTCCACCTCAGTGCTCTCTCTGCGCATCACGCACCGGTGGACGGCAGGCCTCTTTCCAACCACCCTTTGGTGACTCATTTTCTCCGAGGCCTCCTTCTCCTTAAGCCTCCTTTGCGCCCACCAGCCCCAGAATGGGATCTGAATGTGATCTTACAGCGGATTACCTGTCCGCCCTTTGAACCTATGGCTACCTGCCCTCTTCGTTTTCACTCCTGGAAAATCTTGTTTTTGGTAGCCCTTACCTCTGCTAGGCGTGTTAGTGAACTGCAGGCCCTAGTGTCTGATCCTCCTTACACTAGGTTCTACAGAAATCGGGTAGTCTTACGGACTCACCCTAAGTTTCTTCCAAAAGTGGTTTCTCCTTTTCATCTCAACCAGGAGGTGGTTCTTCCGACCTTCTTTCCCAGGCCGCACACCAGCCGGGCTGAAATTGTCCTGCATACCCTGGACTGTAGGAGGGCCTTGTCCTTCTACCTTGACCGTACGCGAGAGCATCGGAGGGCTGTTCAGCTCTTTGTTTCTTTTGACCCCAATAAATTGGGGCTATCTGTCTCCAAGCGTACTTTGTCCATATGGGTTGCTGACTGTATCGCTTGGGCTTATGGGGCAGCCGGCCTCTCGTTGGAGGGTCGAGTCACGGCTCATCGTGTTAGGGCGAAGGCTGCGTCAGTTGCTCATCTCCGCTCTGTTCCGTTGGCAGACATCTGCCGGGCCGCTACTTGGTCTTCAAGCCAGACTTTTGCGGCCCATTACTGCCTGGAGAGGGAGTCCCGCAGGGACAGTGCTTTCGGACAGGCAGTCCTCCATAATTTCTTTGAGGTTTAGGCAACTCCTACCTCCGGCCCTGGTGTTGGGCTACCGGTCGGGGGCGTTTCAGAGAAGATTCCTTCCTTCTGTGCTGCTGAGCTAGAGGGAGCTCATTTTTGTGCTTGAGGTCTCCGGTAGCCTTAAGCTTGGGAGTCCCATATGTGAGGACTGACTTCCTGCTTGGTCCTGGAGAAAGAGTAGTTACTCACCTGTAACAGGTGTTCTCCAGGAGCAGCAGGAATCAGTCCTCACAACCCTCCCTCCTCCCCTTGGAGTTGCAGTCCTATGATTTCGTTTTTGCTAATTTTTTTGCTGTCTTTTAGCTATGTCATCAGACTGAGCAAGATGGCACCCTTGGGCGGGAAGGGGACCGCGCATGCGCACTGCAATTCCCAAAGGCTTTCTTTGAAAGCTGGTGAAATTGCTCCGCGAGGGCTCCGTCGGCGCCGACGTCACCCATATGTGAGGTCTGATTCCTGCTGCTCCTGGAGAACACCTGTTACAGGTGAGTAACTACTCTTTATGCGTTGTGAGTTTTTCTGAGCTTTTCAGTTTATTGTTTGGGAAGTGTCATACTGGCTTCTTTGTGCTGCATCAAACTATATATGTAGTGATGACATCACTGAAATAGCTCAAGTCTGCCTCCATCTGCTGGAAAAGGAGCATAACCACTCATCTGGATTGATCTAACAGGATTCAAGGAAAGAAAATTATCATGTAAAATTTCTCCATTTCTTACTCTTTGTGAGTTACAGTTTTAAAAGCTAATTATAGTCGCATTAGAAATACAAGCATCAAATAGGAACAGTTTGGAAAAAAAAGAGACTGAAATATTCCATTTCTTTTCTTTCATTTGTCATCTGAAACATAGTCATTTGGTTGGAGAGGAGAAATGGGTTCTGGAGTTTATTGGTTAATCCCTTTCACAACTGGCTGTAGACTGAGGAAGAAAAGAAAGGATGACGCTTCAGAGGCCAAACTGATTTACAGAGATGAAAGTAAAGACTTGGTACTCACTAAGGAGTTTCGGTGAGTTCAGATATTAATGTTTTATCAGATAAATGTATATTAATTGTGAAGCAATTTGTGTGAGAATAAAAATATATGGAAATAATGACTAGAAACATGAACATGGAAACATGAACTACTACATTGGAAACATGAACTACTACATGAGCTTATGTAGAAATGTAAGTTTAAAGAAGATTATTGTGGGTTTTTTTCCTCTGTACTTTAGAGCAGCTTTATCAGACATATTTGATATAATTGATCTCGATGGAAATGGTCTCTTGAGCCTTGAAGAGTACAATTTTTTTGAGCTGAGGACTAGTGGTGAGAAATGTGATGATGATGCCTGGGCTGTTTGCAAAGGTATTTCTCCAATTTATTTTATAATTTAAAAAAAAACTTAAAGAAAACATGTACATATTATTATTTTTTTAAAATCACACAATATCACTAACAACAGAATTTCCTTAAAGCATTCATTTTTAATTTGTCTTCAACGTTAGGGCACCTATTCATGAAAGCACACTAAGTTGCACTAAATTAACATGGCTCATGTTAACTTTAATGTGAATTAATGTACATTACTTAATGAAGCCTCATTATTTTAAATAGAGTCAAATCACTAATCTGCATGCCTTGAGTTAATGTGAATCATGTTAATTTAGTATGGGTTAGTGTACTTTTGTGAATAGGGATCTATGGAAAATAAAAATAATGATAATATTAGGGAGAGGAGTTCTTTAAAAGATGTAGTTGACTGCTAAAATCAGATTTAACTACAGTGTATTCAGATAACTTTTTGGGACTCAGAATGTGGATATTGATGCCATTAACATACTATATAAAATGACATTTTCCAAAACTCTCTATGTACAGGGGCATGTTTACTAAAATGCGGTGGTGTACTGTGCATTAAGCCCCAAAACGTGGCATGGGTCTGATGCCAATCCTTTGCTAACTTATGTAGTTTGCATGAGTTCCATGCCACCCCATGCTAAGCAGTTTTCCACGATTAACGCAAGTGCACGTAATGTTACCTTTTGAGGTAGCGGTAAGTGCATCTGTGGTAAATGCAGCCTTGTCGGTTAGTGTACATTAAAGACAACTGTGCCAACTGCTATGTGCATGCTGCTCATCTGAAACACTCCGTTTCTGCCCCAACCCACACTAAGCAGCATGGGACTTTTGGCACAGTAATCCCCATGCTGACCGTTAGCTCACTTTAGTAAACATGCCCTATAGGTTTTTTTTTTAAAGTTGCATTTATTTATTTTTATATTTTGGGGGATATTTTGACCCGTTTCTTTTTTCTGCTGAAATCCTGGAATGGTTGAGCTGTGAGTTCTGAGATCCCCTGTTATCTGAGGATAGGTAACAAAACCGCCTTTGAGGCGAACCCCATTTTGATGGGCACCCTCTAGCAATGAGAAATGATAGCTGCAACTTAGGTAATATAACAGCGCTAATATAACTCAGCCAAGGTTTCCTCCTTTTGGCTGTTTGTTAGAGCTGCTCTCTCTAGAACAGTCATTGTCATATTCCCAGCTGAGAACTTCCCTCACTATGGTATCTCATTATGGATTTGATCTCCTGGAACTCTTGGATTCTTTTTTTGTGTTTGGTAATTGAGTAAGCAAATATGAATAATATATGCCTAAGTAATCCTTTAATTTGCTTGATTTTGTGTGCTTGAGCTGAGTATGTGTTGAAGTATGTGTCCAATAGTGACAGTTAACAACTAAAGTTGATGAAAGTTAACAGAGCTCCTATAGCTTAACCAACAGGAAGGCCTTCTTTTCACTGAGCACAGTAAACCAGAAGGGCAGTTGAGATCTTTCCTCATCCCGTCAGTATCTTTCTTCATCCAGCAAATGTCAAACATGTTGACGATGGCCATTATATCTCCCCTTGAGGCTCATAAGCTCCCTCTCTGCAATTTCTATAACTTTTGATGCCATCAATGGACAGACAAATTAATTTTGGGATTCCTTTGCATAGTGGTGTTGAGAAATTATTGGGGGGGGGGAGGGGATTTGTAGCATTTTCCTTGTGTAAAGCATGTTTTAGATGCAGAAAATGGCTTAGACGCAGCTGAATGTGCACACCAACAAGATTTCAAGATTGCCCATACTTATATGTGTACCTTGCAGAGGCAATCTCAAGAGCATAAATGTAAATGTATATTTTATAACATGCATGGGTACATGCATACAGTGCATGCACACATTCAGATCTTCTTTGGACAGATATAAGTTTGTGTGAGAGGATTTGTGCATGAAATGGCATATAATGGTGCTTTTTTGGAAATTTTATTTACGTGTCCCATTATGAAATTATCTGCAATATGTATTAAATAGATATATTGATTGTATAAAACTATTCAGTAGAACTATTCACTTTACAGATGTTAGTGCAATGAATATATTCTTACAAATACAGTACAGCAAAATTCAGACTCTCAAATCTAAAAAAAAGTAGATGTAAGGATATTGAAATAACTGTGGTGTAGATTAGTGGTAATCAGTGATAGATCCATGCAATGTTCCCTCTAATTTTTTCTGGGACATATGAGGGTATGTCCAGCTATTGGGCATATTGGTCGGGGGGGAATATTCATAGGAATTTACATGATTTGCAGACTTGCAAACTGTGTAAATGCCACTGAGCTGGATATTTACTGGCACTAACACAGTACTGTTGGATATCCGTAGATGCCGCTGCTACACGCCCTGGTGCTAAGTGGTTAACATCAGGGTGTGTCGGGGGCATTCCAGGGTAGAGCTGAGGTGCCACCAGTTACTAACCAAACAGTGGTGATATCGAGCCACTGCCCAGTTAGCGACACACAGGAAAGGAAAGTGTGGCAAATGCTGGCCTAACTTTACCCGCTGAAGCTAACTGGGCAGCAGCTCAATATCACCACTGCCTAGTTAGCGTCCAGGTTCTGTGGCGACCTGGATATTCAAAATCAATGGCTGGATATGGCCCTAGCATTGAATATCCGGGGTTAGAATTCAATGACGACGGCTAACAGCTTTACAAGCACTAGCTGCCACCGCTGAATATCCCCCCCCCCCCCCCCCATTATTTTTACCAGTGAGCAGTGGAGGAGTGAAGGGTTTAACTCCCATGCTTCCCAATTCATAAGTGATTTATGTCACAGTATCCAAAGGTACATATTGCATTGCATTACTACCGCTTCCTCTGTCCCACCATCAGGGACCCAAACTCAGATCTTTTTTTCCTCAGCTTCTTGCTCCTTCCCAGGATTTCTCACATATTTCACCTCCTTATCTGCTTTCAGTCCATTATCGTCTCTTCTCCTTTCCTCTCCTTTTCCCTTCCATTTCTTTTATCTCCTATCCCTTCTGCCTCCTTCTCCTATTCCTTCATCTCCATACCATCCCTCACTTAAATCACATCTCCTTTTTCCATTTTCTCTTCTTGTCGTCAACAACTATCCATTTCCCTCTTCCCCAGCATCTGCCCTCCTGTTTCCTCTTCCCCATCCTAGTATCTACCCTTCTGCCTCTTCCTTCCTTTCCTACCATCTACCCCCTTTCTTCTTTTCCCTGCTTTTTCCTTCCTTTCCCCAGGATCTGTCCCTGCCTCCTCCATTTTCTCCCTAGCATTTGTTCTCTCCTTCCTTCTCCCTCCTCCAGCATCTATCCCTTGCCACCTTCCCCTAGCATCCTCTCCCTCTGCCTCTTCCTGCCTTCCTCTGTATCTACCTCATGCGCTCCTCCCCCTCTCCCCAGAGTCTTCCCTTACCTCTTGGCATGTTCCCTGTGACTCCTTCCCCCTCTTCCAGTGTCTACCCATGCCTCTTCCTCCTTTCCCTCTGCATCTCCTTCCTTCTCCCAGCATTTGTTCTCTCCCTCCTTCAGCATCTTTCCCTGTCCTCTTCTTTCCTTCCTGACCCATTCTTACTCCTTTATTCTGAGCATTTCCTCCCCTGGTTCCTTAGCCCTCCTCCAGTGTCTACCCCTGCTTCTTTCTCTCCTTCTCTGGTATATCCTCTCCCCTGCTTTTTATACCTCTCTCATCAGAAAACTGTAAGATGGCATAAAAAACTCCAGTATACTTCTGTCCCTTTTCCATTGCTGCTACTCAGTGCCTACAACTGCCACTGGAGTTTGTCCTTTCATTGCCATCCCTGCTAATACTCCTCCTTTGTTTTTGCACTTGCTGCCAGAGTTCATCCTGAACAGCCGCCATTGCTGCTGCTGTCTGCAGTACTGTAAACTTGTTTGAAACTTTCACCTGGCATTTTTGCACTTCTGTGAGTTCTGGACAAGCCTGCAGAGAGCACCAGCAGCATGAAGTACAGTGATTCCTGCTGCTTCTCTCTGTGGCTGTGCATGGCATAAAATGTGGCATGTGCAGCCGCACAAGAAATGCTATGGTGCCATGCATGTGCACACCTTAGAGGGAACAGTGGATCCATGATTAAATATTCTGGGGGAGATATTCAATGGCCGCAGTTAGCCGTTCTAACGTGGCTAGCTGCCGCCGCTGATATTTAAACCTGGATATTCAATGCCGGGGCCATATCTGGCTCTGACATTGACTATCCGGGTTGCCTGGATTGCCAGAAAGCTAACTAGGCAGTGGTGATATTCAGCCACTGCCCAGTTAGCTTCCGCGGCAAAAGTTAGGTCAGTCTTTATTGCGCTCGACTTTTGCCACGTGTTAATAACCAGACAGTGGCTCAATATCACTGCTGTCCAGTTATCGATGGGTGCCGCCCCCGGCACACCATGATGCTAGCTGGTTAGCATCAAGGCGTGCAGCAGCAGCACCCACAGATATTCAGCGGCACAAACCTTATTAGTGTTGCTGAATATCCCAGATAAGGCGATTAGCAGTTAATCGCCTTTGAATATCCTCCCACTGTATATATGCAGGATTTATCTATTTTTTAAATAATATAGGAAGAAAAACCGTGAAAATGGATGGCAAAACAGAAACAGCAGTTCCTGCAGGAAAACGGCACAATATAACATGCATTTGTCTTTGATAAACACAATTCAGTCATCTTTCCAAAACGTATTAGTTTGAGCTGGTAAAAAAAAAATCTTCAACCACCACCTTTCCCTTCAGTCTTTTTCGCCTCTCAATATTTACTAGGGATGTGCTTTCATGGTTCCCATCAACAGTGCACACTCTTTCACAATAATGCATACTCTTTTGTGAGAACATGCACTATTATGCAATACTTTGCACTATTTGCGCATTCATGAAAAGTGTGTGCTATTGTGTAATAATGCATGCTTTTGCACAAGAGCCTTCACTATTGTTCAATAGTGCATACTCTTGTGAAAAAGTGTGCACTATTGAGGAAAAATGATAAAAGATGAAAAAAAAATGAAACTCAAAAACGAAACAAAGGTGTTTGGCTTGCACACCCCTAATATTTACATTTCACTAGTGTATCCTGTAATCACAGCTTGTACTTCTGTTCTCTCTCCCAGTTCACCCCTGCATCCACCCATAAGCCATGTATGTAGAAAAGTAAGTCAGTGATTGTAAAAGGCATCTGAATTATGAATGTTTTTGAAAGAAAAGTTAATGTTACAGTAGCTAAGACTGTAGCTTTGAATATTAGTATTACTGCTCGCATATTCATGCTAATTCATAGTGCATGCCAGTATGTATCCAGTGGGTGTCTCAGATTTTTTTTTTTTTATAAATAGAAAATTTTGATACAAAGAAAAATGAACTAACAAAACAAGGATTTATTGACTTAAATCTCATGGAAGCAAATGATCGAGAAGGGGATCCTGAAGACTTGTGGGTAACTTTGGAATCAATGGGTTACAACAGAGCACTGGAAATGACAGAGGTATATCAGTTTTACAACAAAATCAGTTTTTCTCCTTACTTGCTTCATGTGCTTATAATGCAAGAGTGGTTTACCACACATTAGGCTCTCTATACTAATGGACTGACATGTAAAGGTTTACCAGGGACTGTGATTTTCAGTGGCACTGTATGCATTGTGTCAGCAAAAATTCCTTTAACCACTTTGGCACTATCAGTATACTGCCGAGATAGAATTAGGGTACACCGTAGGCAGTGACAGTCAACTATACATGTGGAGAATAATTCTGTATATTCCTGTGCAGGCAACACGTGGTATCACATGCACAGTTGAAAACTTGTTTTTTTAAGGAATATTTAAGGGATTGTAATGAAGAAAGGTAAGGTTCTATTTTGTGACTTATTTTTATAAAGGATGTGGTGTTTTAGCTTAATAATGATGAGAAATGGGAGGCTGGTGATAGGGGAGATGATCAGTAGGTAAAACTATAATCCGCTCTATACCGTTGCAAAACTGAAAGTTCTCCGGGAACAAGCAGGAAGTCAGTCCTCACATATGGGTGGCGTTGGCGCCGATGGAGCCCTCGTAAAAGCATCTCCCCACCTTTCAAAAAAGTCTTTGGGAGATGCCACCACGCATGCTTGGTCCCTTTCCTGCCCAAGGGTGCCATCTTGCTCTGTTTCCTTTTTTCCGCAGAGCCCAATAGACATCTGTCTTAATTCCTTGAAAAGTTGATTAATTCATATGCAAAAACCTTCTTTCTTTCTCTGGTTGTGACCAGTCCCTTTCCCGTCTCCGAGCTCGCTTGCCCCGGCATTGCATCTCGGAACTGTTCCAATTTTTTTCCCCAGAGCGATTTGCTTTTTCCATCTGCTGGCTATTTTGAGGGTCTTCAACTTCACTGGGGTACTTTTTCCCCCAGTGGCCAGCAGGTTCAAGAAATGTGATCAGTGTGCAAACATGTCACTCACCAATAGAATGATTGCTGCCTTCGGTGTCTAGGGGCCAACCATGACCAGGAGGTCTGCGTCCTCTGTAAAAAGATATCCGTGAAGGCCATCCAGCACCGTCAGCAAAAGCAGGACGATATCTTCCACAAGTCAGACTCTACCCCGGTATCTCCAGTAGCCTCGCACTCCAAGGCCCCGCATGGGTCCTCAGAGTTGCATAATGCCCCCACAGCACCCAACTGGGACCGTGGACACTCTGACAAGGTTCCCCAGAGCGAGAACACAAAAAAAAGAAGAAATCCTCGAACACCTCATCCTGGGACTTGGACATGTTGGGCAAGTCCTGTGCCAGGTTCCGCAGCCTGTGGAGAGAACATGAGGAGTTGGAATGGGAGTGGCCAGCGAAGGTTCCCCAACAAGACGTGGAGGCCTCCGGCAACAGGACCTGAACTCCTGAGGCCTACCTCATCGAGGACTCCCTCTCCTCTCCAACGCTGGACCTGGTGACCCCAGTGTCTGCATCAAAGGCTGCACCTCCAGAGTAGGAAACCAGGATGATGGCGCTGGAGCGCAGTTTCACTGTCTTCCTTGCCATACAGCAGGCTCTGACATCCGGTCCCGCCAGCGTGCCCACTGAGACCGCAGGGACCTCTTTATCGAGAATTCCCCTGGTAGCCGAGCCGATCTTCGTGAGCCCGAAGCCTCGAGTTGATCCTTGACGAGAATCTCAGTCTTGCTCCTGCTCCTCGTGAATGAGATCCTACCCGGCAAGTGCTCATGGCTCCAGCCATGTAGCTGCCATGGGCCATTGGGCCCCTGACCTGGGTCCTGTACCTCAGGCCCGGTCAGCCACCGAGTCCTCCACTGACTACTCCAACTGGGAGTGCGAGGACTGGGAATCTCCGGAGATGCGGAAGCACTGCAACCTCCCATCGGACCTGTTTCCCCCGACGTCATGACATCAGTCCCCGCCCAAGGACATTTCGTTACTCAAGTTTGTTCAGGATATGTTGAAGGCCTTATCCTTCAACACGAAGACCCTCGCATGGAGGAACTCGAAATCCTCCAATATGAGGCCCCAACCAAGGAGGCCCTGATGATTCCTGTACGTGCCATCCTCAGACGGCTCCTCCTTTGCATGTCAGAGACACCGGCATCGATACTCATAGTCAGCCGACGCCTGGACACCATGAACCGAGTCCAGCAAGGCCCCAGCTTCCAAAAGTTGCAACTGCCACACACCTCCATGGTGGTGGAGTCAACTATGCGCCGACAGAAGAGCCAGAAGACGCACTCCTCCAGGCCCCTGGGCAGGGAATCCTGTACCCTCAACGCCCTCAGATGCAAATACTACCAGGGTTTGATATTGGCTTGCCAAATCCAAGCCTACCAGTTGTATATCAGCATGTATCTTCGGGACCTGTCAAAGGAACTTGCAGTAGTTCCAAACCCTCACAAAGTGCTCAAAGTACGAGCCAATGACAGCTTCAAATCAAACATGAAGGTAGCTAATGCGGGTATTGGCGATTGATGCCAAGCTAGGCTTCAGGCGTCAGACCTCGAGCAGTGGGTTCAAGAGAAGTTCCTCGATGTCCCCTGCCTTGGTGAAAACTTATTCAGCAAGCTGATGGAGGAGAAGGCAGCAGAGATCAAGACCGAGTACCTCACAAGGACTTGGCTCTCCAGAAAGACCTCCACCCTCCTTAAGAAGAAACCACCAGGAAAGAGGCCCCCTTTCCAGAGAAAGGGCCAACCTTACCGGGGCTACCCCCAATACCAGGCTTCCCAAACCCCACAGCAGGGTCACCAGAACAAGGGAGCGGGCCAAAGCCCTCACAAGCCTAAGGGCTCCAAGTCCAGACCCCTGGCTCCTGCCCAGCCAGGATGGGTTTTTGACTCCCTGGGCATAACCTCTCCACACCTGGGGGAGCAGCTGCCAACAGGGGAGCATCTGGTACACTTTGCCCATCGGTGGCCTGCTATCACCAACGACTCCTGGGCACTCCAAATAGTCACAGAAGGCTATCTCCTTCACCTGGACCAGACTCCTCCCCCTTTCTTCCCAGGAGAACCTTCTCAGACTCCCTTGCACCAGATCCTGCTACTGCGGGAACTTGCAGGCCTCCTCACGGACAGAGCTGTGGAACTAGTATCCCATCATCTCAAGGGCAAGGGGTTCTACTCCTGATACTTTCTGGTCCCAAAAAGAACAGGGGGCCTAAGGCCTATCCTAGACTTGCGAAACCTGAACAAATTCCTGGTGCAGGAGAAGTTCAAGATGCTTTCCCTTGGAATCTTGCTGCCATACCTCCAGCAGGGAGACTGGCTGTGCTCTTTGACCTAAAGGATGTGTATACCCACATCCTCATTCATCCCAGCCACAGGCAGTACCTAAGATTCATGGTCAAGGACAACCACTATCAGTACAGAGCACTACCCTTTGATCTAGCCTCCGCACTAAGAGTCTTCACCAAATGCCTAGCAGTGGTGGCAGCCTACCTCTGTCTCCAAGGGGCCTTCGTCTTCCCTTATCTGGATGACTGGCTCATAAAGGGAGACATGACCACCAAGGTGCAACAGGCCACGGCCCACATCATCAGTGTTCTACAGTACCTGGGGTTCGTGATAAACCACCTCAAGTCCCACTTCACTCTGATACAGGGCCTGGAGTTTATAGGGGCTCAACGAGACACTCTTCACAGTGTTGGCACAGTCTATGCTCTGCCTGCTGGGCCACATGGCATCCACGGTCCATGTGGTTCCCAATGCCTGCCTTCACATGCGGGCAGCCCAGTGGTGCCTCCACTCCCATTGGACACAAGCCACAGAGTCTCCAGGACAGAGTTTTAGTGACCCGCAAGCTGGCGGAGTCACTCGACTGGTGGCAGGTCATACACAAACTGCAGGAGGGCATGCCCTTTCAGCCCCTAAATCCCCAGAAGGTCCTTACTACAGACACTTACTTACTAGACTGGGGTGCCCATTGCAAGGAACTCTGCACGTAGGGCAACTGGTCCCTAGCGGAGAGCTAGCAGCAGATCAATCTGCTGGAGCTCAGGGTCATTTTTCTGGCAATCAGGGCCTTTCACCACCGCCTGCAGCACCAGTCGGTGCTGGTCCAAATGGACAACCAGGTTGTGATGTTCTACCTGAACAAGCAAGGAGGCATAGGGTCTTACCACCTCTGCCAGGAGGCAGTAGCCCTCTACTTGTATGTGATCAGCCAAGGAATGCTCCTCAGAGCGATGTACATTCCGTACCAGGACAATGCCCTAGCGGACAGGCTGAGCAGGCTTCTCCAGCCTCATGAATGGCAACTAGACCCCAGAGTGGCACAACGGCTCTTCCAACCCTGGGGTACTCCGAGTCTGGATCTCTTTGCCAGCTCGACCAATGCTCAGCTGCCCTGCTTCTGCTGTCGCCAGCTGCACCCGTTCCGGGTAGCGGCAGATACCTTCTTTATCTCGAGGTCAGAGGGCCTTCTGTATGCCTTCCCTCCCACACCACTAATTGCCCAGACCCTTTTCAAGGTCCTACAGGACAAGGCTTCTCTAATCCTGTTGGCCCCACGGTGGCCCAGGCAGCCTTGGTTTCCTCTGCTTCTCTGCCTCTCGATGGAACTCCCAGTCCCTCTGGGGAATGCCCTGGGGCTGTTTACTCAGGAGGAAAGCTCCCTTCTCCACCCCAACCTGGAGTCCCTGACATTAACAGCATGGCTGCTGAACAGGTAACCTTGGCCCCCTTCAACCTCCCAAGGGAGGTAGAGCAGGGTCCTCCTGGCCTTTGGTAAGAACTTCACGAGATGGGCCTATGCCTTCAATGGCACAGATTCTCGGTGTGGTGCACAGAGCAGCGGATTAATCCATTCACTTGCTATGTGCACATGGTGCTGCAGTACTTGCTTCATCTCTCGCAAGCTGGACTCAAGTCCAACTCCATCAGGATGCACCTGAGTGCACTCTCGGAGAATCACCATTCTGTTGAGGGTAAGCCCCTCTCTGCTCAGCCCCTCCTTACTTGGTTCATGTGGGGCCTCCTGCTCTCTAAGCTTCCCATCCACCCGCCCCTGGCAGAATGGGACCTCAGTATGGTCTTGACATGGCTCACCAAGCTGCTATTTGAGCCCCTGGTGACTTACCATATGCGATACCTCTCATGGAAGGTGCCCATTCCTCCCATCCTCGAAAGACTGTTCTTTAGGATGTGGGAGACATCGGTTATGGTGCCAATAGTGAGTGAGTGGCTTGATTCTATGTAGCTGGTTCTCAAGAGCTCTAGCTTCCAGAATACACAGCTACCACACACTTCCATAGTGATGGAGTCGGCCATGCGTCTGATCAAGAACCAGAAGATGCACTCCTCGGTGCCTCTGGACAGGGAGTTCTGCACCATGGATGCCTATGGTAGGAAGTGTTACCAGGGCTCGATGCTCACGTCCCGTATCCAAGCCTACCAGCTATTGATGGGCATGTACTTGAGAGACCTGACAAAAGAGTTTGCCTGGTTCTCAGTTGGGCTGTCTGAGCCTCTCCAGCAGTTCTTGGCCTTGGTATCGATGGTCAAAGAGTGCTCCAAATACATGACTCAGGTGACCTATGATGGCTTCGAGTCTGTGGCTAGAGTGGCTGCGGAGGGCATTGGTGCCTGATGCCCGGTGCCTGGCATGGCTACAGTCCTCAGACCTGGAGCAATGGGTTCAGGACAAGTTGGTCGATTTCCCGTGTCAGGGAAAGAACCTTTTCGGCAAGCCCATCACTGACAAGGCTGCAGAGTTGGAATCTGAGTTCATGGCCAGAACCAGGTTCTCCAGAAAGACAGAAGGCTTTGGGAAAAAAATCCATTTTATCCAAAAAAGAGGAAGGCTTATGAAACATACCCCCAATTTCTGGCCTATCCAGCTCCCCAACAGGGACAGCAGGCCAAGGACCAGGGGGCATGACCCTTATAAACCTAAAGCTCCCAAGCCTCAGGTAGCGCCTCCACCACAAACTGGGGGGAGCTTTTGACTCCTTGAGAATAGCCGCTCTTCTCCGATGAGGTCAGGAGCCGCAGCATACAGGAGGACGTCTGGTCTTTTTCTCTCAACAGTGGCACAGTATTTTGGGATCTGCAGGTGGTCAAGGAAGGTTACCTCCTCCACTTTGCACCGACACCACCTCCATTCTGTCCCGGGGAACTTCCTATGACTCCTCTTCATCGAGGGCTTCTGCAGACAAGGCAGTGGAACCCATTTCCTCCGCTCAAAGGAGATCCAAGTTCTACTCCTGCTACTTCCTGGTTCCAAAAAGAACAGGAGGCTTTCGACCCATCTTGGATCAATGGGACTTCAATTAATTCTTAGTGAACAAGAAACTCAAAATGGTTTCCCTTGGAACAGTTCTGCTCTACCTCCAGCAGGGAGATTGGCTATGCACCTTGGATCTCAAAGATGCCTATACCCACATCCTGATCCCTCCCTTGCACCAGCAGTACCTCTATTTTGTTATCAGAGGACAGCACTACCAGTATCGTATTCTGCCATTTGGGCTGGCATCCCCCCCCCCTCCAAGTGCTTGGTGGTGGTCACAACTCACCTACACCTCCAGGGAGTGTTCATGTTCCCCTACCTGGACGACTGGTTCATAAGTGGTGGCTCCACTGACGAGGTCTGTCAGGCAGGGCACTGCACCATCCTCGTCCTGGAGCACTTGGGGTTTGTCATCAACTACCCCAAGTCACACCTGAAGCCTGCTCAGCATCTGGAATTCATAGGGGCCCTACTGGACAAGGTCCAAGCCAAGGCCTCTCTTCCTGTAGATCGAGCTTGGTGCCTGGCAGCCCTGGTGCAGGATCTGTAGGGTTGCTTGATGGCCCCGGCCCACTTAATGTTACACCTTTTAGGACACATGGCCTCAACCATGCATGTCACACCGGATACCTGTCTCCGCATGTGTCCAGCCTAGTGGACACTCAGCTCCCAATGGGCCCAGGTGATGGACTGACTCCACAACAAGATCCACATACCCAAGCTCTGGTGACATCCCTCTATTGGGGGCAGGAGCCACGACACCTCCTGGCGGGAATGCCTTTTCATTCTCCTTCCCCTCAGGTGACACTCATGACAGACGCCCAGGGGCGGCCCAAGGGGGGTGCGGGGCCATGTGCGGAGACTTGGTGTGGTGCCCCATTTGCATAAGCTGCCTCATTTGCATAAATATTTGCATAATGTTAACATACACTAACTTTTAGTAAACATGCCTCTTAATGAGTATGGATAAAGAAAGACTAAAAGATTTCTACATTACTATAATCCAGTGCCAACCGCCAGGCACATTAGGAACTACTACAAACACTGTCCATTTAGAACCCATAGCAAACCCGCCGTATCGTAACAGCACTACCAGGACTCACAAAGCACCATACTCTTCCTAGCAAAAGGCAACACTGCAAATATTAAACCAATACATTTCAGAGAATAACAATGTATGACCTACTGGGGAAAGAGAACAAGTGGCAGTGTCAAATAGAAACTATATAAACAGAATACCTCAGCACAGTTACACATGCAGAACATAGACCATCACCAAACAAAGAACAAGTAAATACAATTTAGAAATAGGAAGACAATAATTAAACTGGGAACTCCAAAAGCCAAACTTGGAATGTACAACAACACTGGAGAAATAAAACTATAAATTAATTTTCTTTTGTACTAAACAAAGCACAGATGTTAATGATGCACATTTCCCAGAGCTGACATATTCCAGTTAATAAATTCAAAATAAAGAAATATTTTTCTACCTTTTGTGCATTTTTTTTTAGTTTCAATTGCTCCAGCCACTTCCTTCTGGTTTCTTCGTGTCTTCTGCTAACTCTCCATCGTCTGCTGTCCATTTGTCCTTTCTTCTCTCTCCTAGTTTTTTTTCCATTTTCTCTCTACATCTGCTTTAACATACAATACTAATCTTTCTCATTTTGCTCTTTCCTCCATCTCTTTCTTTATTCCTTTTTCATCCACTCAAATTTTACCCCTCCATCCTCAATCCCTACTTCCTCTCCCAATACCCAGCCAATTGTAGATTTTTCTTCCCTCCCATACAAAATATTTTCCCCTCTCCATTTCACTCTCCCAGCCCCATCCCATTCTAATCTTCCCCCAACATCAGTTCCCTTCTAGTTCCAGCCCCACCCAGCATCCGCTCCCTTCTAGTCCCGTATCAGCCCATTTCCAGTCCTAGCCCCCCATCAGCCCATTTCCAATCCTATCCTAGTCCCACCGTCAGCCCATTTCCAGTCCTAGCTCCCCCATCCATTTCCAGGCTTATCAGAGCCCCTCCATCAGCACATTTCCAACCCCAGCCCCCCATCAGCTCATTTCTAGTCCTTTCCTAGCCCCACCATCAGCCCAGTATAAGCCCCCCATGAGCCTATTTCCAGTCCTAGTCCCTCCATGAGTCCATTTCAATCCAAGCCCCCACCACTGCTCAGTTCCAATCCTAGCTCCCCCAACAGCCCATTCCCAGTCCTATCCTAGCCCCTCCATCAGCCTATTTCCAATCCCAGCCCCCCATCAGCCCATTTGCAGTCCTAGCTCCCCCCCCCCACACTCAGCCCATTTCTAATTCAAGCCCCTCTATGAGCCTATTTCCAGTCCTAGCCCCTCCATGAGTCCATTTCAATTCAAGCCCCCACCACAGCCCATTTCCAATCCTAGCTCCCCTCCCACAACCCATTTCCAGTTCAAGCCCCCCTCCCCATCAGCTATTTCCAGTTCAAGCCTTGTTTGCACAGTCCATTTCCAGTCCTAGCTCCCTCCCCTCCCCTCACATCCCATTTCCATTCCAAGCCCCCCTCCCCATCAGCTATTTGCAGTTTAAGCCCCCCCTCCACTCAGCCCATTTCCAGTCCTAGTAACCCCCCCCAGCCCATTTCCAGTCCTAGCAACCCCCCAGCCAATTTCAGTCCTAGCAACCTCCCCAGCCCATTTCCAGTCCTAGCAACCCCCATTTCCAGTCCTAGTAATCCCCCAAACAATTTTTAGTCCTAGAAACCCCCACAGCCCATTTCCAGTCCTAGTAACCTCCCCAGCCCATTTTCAGTCCTAGCCCCCCCCCCACAGCCCCTTTCCAATCCTAGCAACCCCCCACAGCCTATTTCCAGTCCTAGCAACCCCCCACCCCATAGCCCATTTTCAGTCCAAGCCCCCACTCCCCTCCCGAAGAGCCCTGCTGCTGGCTAAGAGGGAGCCGGAGAGGCCCCGGCTCACCTCTACAGCTGCCGAAGTGAAGCACGCCTTTTCCCTTCACTTCAGCAGGTGTACTGACGTTTAGAACGCTGCTGCGCTGAGGTCAAAGGGGACTTCCTATTTCCCGGCGCTCAGCGCAGCAGGGTTCTAAACTTCGGTACAGCTGCCGAAGTGAAGGGAAAAGACGCGCTTCACTTCAGCAGCTGCTAGAGGGAGCTGGGGCCTCTCCGGCTCCCTCTAAAGCCGCCCTGCCTGTCGGTCTTCAATGCAGGATGTTGTTTGCACGGGGCCCCCTGAAACGCGGGGCCCTGTGCAAACAACATTCTTGCCCAGTGGATGGGCCGGCCCTGCAGATGCCTCAAAACTGGACTGGAGGGCCCACTGCAGTAGTTTATGGACCCAGGATGTCTGGTCAGCGGAGGAGTGTCTCCATCAGATCAACTTCCTCAAACTCAGAGCCCTTATGTACACTCCGCAGGCCTTCCAGCACCTCTTATCGAACCAGGTGGTTCTGGTTCAAACAGACAATCAAGTGGCGATGTTGTAACTCAACAAACAGGGATACACTGGATTGTACCTCTTGTGCGAGGAGGTGATTTGTCTCTGGAACTTCGCCCGGTAGAGGAGTATGCTGTTTCAGGCGGTTTACCTTCCAGGACAGGAGAATGTCCTCGCAGATTGCCTCAATCAGGTTCTCCAGTCCCACGAGTGGAGGCTGAACCCTTGAGTGGAGCACTGCCTGTTTCAAACGTGGGGCTCACCTACACTCAACCTCTTTGCCAGTCCCAGCAATGCCCAGTTGCTGCATTTTTGTTGCAGGATACTGGCCCCGCACCGAGTAGCAGCTGATGCATTCCTCCTGTCTTGTAGCGAAGGGCTATTTTATATGTACCCCCTGAACCCTCTGGTTTCCAAGACTCTTCTAAAGATTCAACAGGATCGGGCTTCTGTGATCCCTATTGCCCCCAGGTGGGCCCGGCAGCCGTGGTTTTCTCTGCTGCTCCATCTCTCTCAGGGGCCGCCGATTGCCCTGGGCTGTGCTCTGGACCAGCTATTGCAGGAGAATGGCTCCCTCCTGCACCCCAACCTCCGCTGTTGAAAGGGTAGACCTTGGCCAATTTCATCTGCCCAGGGATGTTGAAGATATCCTCCTGGCATCCTGCAAGGATTCTACGAGGTGAGCATATGCCTTCAAATGGCATAGATTCTCCGTCTGGTGCCTGGATCGGGGTGCCAACCCCTTCTCCTCATCAGTACCAACAATGTTGCAGTACTTCTCCAGGAACAAGCAGGAAGTCAGTCCTCACATATGGGTGACATCGGCGCCGATAGAGCCCTCATGCGGAGCAATTCCCCAGCTTTCAAAGAAAGCCTTTGGGATTGCATCGCACATGCGCGGTCCCCTTCCCGCTCAAGGGTGCCATCTTGCTCAGTCTCCTTTTTTCCGCGGAGCCCAATGGACATGGTCCAAGTTCCCTCGCAGAAAAAGTGTGTCAAAACTGCTGAAGATTCTCTTCTTCGACCTGGTTCGACGCCGGTTCCCCTTCCCGTCTTGGTTCAGTACACCGGTATTGAGTCCGGTCTTTGTTTTTCGGTTTTTGTCTTTACTGACTAGCGTTCACGCTCTTTTTCTTTTTCACTGTCAGCCTGGTCGTTCGACCTCGCAGGGGCCCTTTTTCCCCCGATGGCTGCCAGCTGGTTCAAGAAGTGTGATCGGTTGAAGAGATTAATGTCACTCACCGACACACCCAACTGCTGTCTCCGCTGCCTCGGGCCTGACCATGACCCGAAGGTCTGTGGCCCGTGTGGGAAGATGTCCTCCAAGGCACTCAGGAGTCGGCAGCAGCAGCGTGAAAGGATTTTCACCGAGTCCGCATCCATCCGGGTCCAGACCTCTTCAGAAGCCTCGACGTCTCGGAAGCTGTCTGACTCCAAGCTTCGGGAGTCTTCTGAGCGGGGGTCTCCCTCGCAGGAACACCGGAGGAAGAAGAAACTCGTGAGGACAGCGTTGTTGGATGCCTCCGATCGGCCTGGGACCGGGTTGCAGAGTCCTTACCGCTGCCGCGGGTCCTCAGAGTCAGAGCGGCCTGCAAAAGTACCTTGCACGGAGCCGGAGACATCGAGGAAGGTAACTGCTGTTGTCCTTGTGGACTCTCCTCCGGAAGAACCGGCATCGGGCCCCAACCCGGAGGCTGCAGAGCCTTCTGAGCTCGATCTCAGAATGGCGGCCCTGGAGCACAGCATGTCTGCCTTCATGGAGCAGCAGTGGCTGGTCTCCCTGGTCCATCCGCCCCAACCACTGGGGCCTCGACGTCCAAGTCGACCCCGGAGGCTGAGCCGATCCTCGAGACTCTTCGGACTTGGGTCGATCCTCAGCCAAGGTCTCCCTCGACCTCCCGTTCAGGACCGAGGTCGTTGACACCGGTGCCCTCGGCATTGGGGCGGTCAAGGCCAAAGTCCTCGCGGCCGGAGCCGCTCAATTCCTCCTCGGGGGAATCGGCATGGGAGATGGAAGATGAGGAGTCCCCGGACACCCACCGGACCCGGTATGTCCCATCAGACTCGCTGGGTTCCAAGCCTCGGAGAAGGTCCCCTCTGGAGGATACCCGGTTCTCGGACTTCGTCAGGGACATGGCCAAGGCTTTGGCATTCCCAGCAGACACCGAAGAGGAGCCTCGAGCCGAAGAGCTCAAGGCCCTCCAGTATGTCTTTCCCCCTCGGGAAGCCCTTACGGTACCGGTTCCTCCAATGCTGGAACGGCTGATGCTCCTCATGTGGGAGTCGCCGGCCTCGATGCCGGTTCTCAGCAAGCGGGTCGATTCCATCTATCGAGTCCACAAGAGCCCTGGGTTCCAAAAAGCTTAACTGCCGCACAACTCCATGGTTGTGGAATCAGCCATGCACAGGCTCAAGAGCCAAAAAACGCACTCCTTGGTGCCTCCTGGCTGGGAGGCCCGGAACCTGGACTCCCTCGGCAGAAAGTGCTACCAGGACTCAATGCTGTCAAGCCGGGTCCAGACTTACCAGCTGTACATGGGCATGTACTTACGGGACCTGGCAAAGGAGATTTCCAGGTTCTCAGCTGGCCTCTCCGAGGAACTCTTGCAGCGCTTCAAGACCTTGTCCACCAGGATTCGGGAGTGCTCGAAGTTTATATCTTGAGCAGCCTATGATGGCTTCCAGGCTTCGGCCCGAGTAGCCGCAGACGGCATCGATGCCTGCAGCCAGGCGTGGCTAATGTCGTCAGACCTGGAGCCATGTGTTCAAGGCAAGTTGGTCAATGTCCCTTGCCGAGGTGACAACCTATTTAGCAAACCCATGACTGAGAAGGCTGCTGAGTTCGAGTCCGAGTACTTGACCCAGACAAGACTCTCCAAGAAGACGTCTGCCCCTTCTAAAAAGAAGGGCTCGGGTAAAAAGCCCTTTTTCCCGAGGAAGGGTGCTGCTTACCGCAACTACCTCACTTATCAGGCCTCCACAGCTCCCCCACAGGGGCAGCAGACCAAGGGACAGGAGCATGGCCTGCGTAAGCAGAAGACCCCCAAGCCCCAGACCCCGGCTCCGGCCCAACCTGGAGGGGGTTTTTGACTCCAAAAGCATAGTCTCTCTCCCATCAGTAGTGAGGCCTTGCACAGGAGGAAGGCTGGCCCTGTACGCTCACAGGTGGCCAGCTATCACCACAGATACCTGGGTCCTTCAAATAGTCCAAAGAGGCTATTTGCTCCACTTCAGCCAGGTACCTCCCTCCTATTTTTCAGGAGAGCCTCTCAGAACCCCTCTGCACAGGGACCTCCTCTTGCAGGAGTTGGCAGGTCTTCTAGAGGATCAGGCGGTGGAACAGGTACCCACCACCTGCAGGGATAGGGCTTCTACTCCAGGTATTTTCTGATACCAAAGAGAACAGGGGGCCTCAGACCCATCCTCGACCTGCGAAATTTAAACAAGTTCCTGGTGAGGGAAATGTTCAAGATGCTTTCCCTTGGAATCTTGCTGTCATACCTCACCTCAGGAGGCCCAACAGGTCGCACTATCAACCTGCTACAGCATCTAGACTTTATCATAAATCAAGAAAAGTCTACTTTGCTTCCCACTCAAATCTTAGAGTTCATAGGAGCAAGGCTAGACACCCTTCGGGCGAGGGCTTACCTGCCGGAGGACAGTGCATAGAGGCTTCTGGCGCTGGTGCACCAAGTCAGCCACAAGTCTCAGATCTCAGCGAGTCATTTTCTATGCCTCCTGGGCCACATGGCCTCCATGGTACATGTGACCCCAAATGCCTGTCTCCACATGAGGACGCCTCAGTGGTGCCTTCAAGATCAGTGGACACAGGCCACAGGACGACTCCGAGACAGGATTAGAGTGTCCAAACGACTGGTGAAGTCGTTGGCGTGGTGGCTTCAGCCACCCAACTTGCTCGAAGAAGTGCCTTTTCAGCCTCCCTCGCACACAAGAGTGCTGATGACAGATGCCGCCCTGCTCGGCTGGGGAGCCCATTGCCAAGAATCATGCACTCAGGGGTTGTGGTCGACTCAGGAGAGTACACACCAAATCAACTTCTTAGAGCTTCGGGCGATTCACCTAGCTCTCCAAACCTTCTGTCATGTTCTCTCACAACAGTCTGTCTTGGTGCAGACAGACAATCAGGTAGCAATGTTCTACATGAACAAGCAAGGGGGTACAGGGTCCCATCTCCTATGTCAAGAGACACTGGACCTCCACTCCTTTGCAATCAGACATGCTATGTCTCTCAAAGCAGTTTACCTGCCAGGTCAGGAGAACTTCCTAGCAGACAAACTAAGCAGGATTCTTCAACCTCACGATCAGCTTCAACTGAATCAGGAAGTGGCCCAGCAGATCTTTCACTGCTGGGGGATTCCATCTATAGACCTCTTTGCCAGTCCGCAGAATCACCAGTTGCCCAGATTTTGCTCCAGACAGCCACATCCTCAGAGGGTGGCTGCAGATGCTTTTCTGATCTCCTGGTCCATGGGCCTCCTTTATGCATTTCCTCCCATGCCTCTTGTGGCCTGGACTCTGTTCAAAATCCTACGGGACAAAGCCTCAGTCATACTGGTAGCCCCCAGATGGCCAAGGCAGCTTTGATTTCCGCTTCTCCTCCAGCTGGCAGTGGAAACCCCACTCCCTCTGGGGACGCAGCCCGACCTCCTGTCCCAGGAGCAGGGCTCTCTCTTACATACCAACCTCAGGTCCCTCAACCTGATGGCATGGCTGCTGAAAGGGTAGGGCTGGCTTCCCTCCTCCTACCTAAGAATGTAGAAGAAGTGTTACTGGCCTCAAGGAGGCAGTTCACTAGGAAAACCTATGCCTTCAAGTGGCGTAGGTTTGAGGTGTGGTGTACACAACACAATGAAAACCCCTTTTCTTCTCTTGTACCAGTTGGCCTACAGTACCTGCTTCACCTCTCAGAATTAGGTCTCAAGTCTAACTCTGTCAGAGTCCACCTGAGTGCGCTATCAGCACACCACTCTCCGGTGGAAGGACAACCTCTATTGGCTCACCCCTTGGTGTCCAGATTCCTCAGGGGTCTGCTTCTACTAAAACCCCCGTTCATCCTCCGGCAACCGGATTTGAATGTGGTCTTGGAACAGCTTACTTGCCCACCTTTTGAGCCGATGTCCACTTGCCATCTGTGCTTCCTCTCCTGGAAGGTGCTCTTCCTGGTGGCACTCACATCTGCCAGATGAGTGAGTGAGCTGCAAGCTCTTGTCTCAGATAGACCGTACACACGGTTTTATAGGAACAGGATAGTCCTTCGCACCCACCCCAAGTTCCTCCCGAAAGTGGTCTCTTCGTTCCACCTAAACCAAGAGGTGGTTCTTCCGACCTTCTTTCCCAGACCGCACACCAGCCAGGCAGAGGCGGTCCTGCATACCCTGGATTGTAAGAGGGCGTTGGCCTTCTACCTAGAACCTACGCGGGGACATCGAAGGGCTACTCAGCTCTTCGTCTCTTATGACCCCGGTAAGCTGGGGCTACCTGTCTCCAAGAGCATGTTGTCCATCTGGGTGGCAGACTGCATTCCTGGGCGTACAGGGCAGCCGACCTCCTGTTGCAGGGTCGAGTCACGGCCAATCATGTCAGGGCTAAGGCCGCATCAGTGGCTCACTTTCGCTCTCTTCCGCTGGCAGACATCTGCCGGGCCGCCACCTGGTCTTCAAGCCAGACTTTTGCAGCCCATTACTGCTTGGATAGGGAGTCCCGACGAGACAGTGCTTTCGGCCAGGCGGTACTCTGTAATCTATTTGAGGTTTAGGCAACTCCTATCATCCGGCCCTTTGGTGTCAGGCTGCCGGATGTGTTGCGTTCTCTGCTGAATTCCGATCACAGCTGCTGCAGCTCTTCTAGAGGGAGACATTTTTCAGCTATGGGTTCTCGGTAGCCTATAGCTAGGGAGTCCCATATGTGAGGACTGACTTCCTGCTTGTTCCTGGAGAAAGCATAGTTACTCACCTGTAACAGATGTTCTCCAGGGCCAGCAGGAATCAGTCCTCACGACCCTCCCTCCTCCCCTGGAGTTGCAGTCCTATTATTATATTTTTTTCTTTTTGCCGTCTTTTTAGCTATGTCATTTCACTGAGCAAGATGGCACCCTTGGGCAGGGAGGGGACCGCACATGCGCGATGCAATCCCAAAGGCTTTCTTTGAAAGCTGGGGAATTGCTCCGTACGAGGGCTCCGTCGGCGCCGACGTCACCCATATGTGAGGACTAATTCCTGCTGTCCCTGGAGAACACCTGTTACAGGTGAGTAACTACGCTTTCCTGCATCTTTCCCAGGCTGGCGAAGTCCAACTTGATGAGGTTGCACCTCAGTATTCTGACAGCACACCATCATTTGGTGGATGGGCAGTTCCTGTCCTTCCTTCCACTTGTGGCCCGCTTCATTCTGGGTCTCTTGCTCACGCAGTCTCCCATTTGTCCCCTAGCATCTGCCTGGGACTTGAATGTGGTTCTGGGTAAGCTGATGGTTCCACCCTTTGAACAACTGGCCTTGTGTCACCTCAGGTACTTCTCTTGGAAAGTGGTCTTCCTGATGGTGCTCATATCTGTCCGCAGGGTTAGTGAGCTAAAACATTGGTGGCACATGCTCCTTACACTAGATTTCACAGGAATAGGGTGGTCTTGTGCACATAATCCCCGGTTCCTATCTAAGGTGGTTTCCCTCTTTCATCTGGCCCTTCCTAACTTTTTTCCCCAACCTTATATGAGCCGGGTGGAAGCCACTCTCCACACTCTCAATTATAAGAGAGCGTAGGCCTTCTATCTCAAGCGGATGAAAGCACATCGCCACTCTTCGCAGCCCTTCATTTCCTTTGACCCCAACAGGCTTGGGGTCGTGGTCTCTAGTGCACCCTGTCCACATGAGTGGAGGACTGCATCTACTTCACCTATGCACAGGCTGGCCTCTCCCTTGAGGGACACATCACTGCTCACAATGTGCAAACGATGGCAGCCTCAGTAGCTAACTTGCCTGTCTCCTTGCCAGAGATCTATCGGGTGGCCATCTGGTCCTCGGTCCATACCTTCGCAGCACATTTTATTTATTTTATTTATATTCTCTTATATACCGCGCTATTCTGCATCTTCCTGGAGGTGGACTCCCGGCATGAAAGCACCTTTGGCCAGGTTGTAATCCGTCATCTGTTTGGGGATTGATGCAACTCCTACCCTCCGACCCTTCTTTGAGTCCAGGCTACCAACCTCCCTGATTGATGTTTAGTTTGTGCCAATCTACGCTCTCCGCTGGCATTCACGGTTTGATTTTTCAGTCGTCCGTGGCCTTTTTACAGTTTTTTTTTGGTAGCCTGTAACTTGGGAGTCCCTTTTGTGAAACCGACTTCCTGCTTGTTACCGGAGAAAGCGTAGTTACTCACCTGTAGCAGGTGTTCTCCAGGAACAGTAGGAATCAGTCCTCACCAGCCTCACTCCTCCCTGTGGAGTTGATTTTCTTTTTATGCTTCTTTAAGCTATGTCATCATACTGAGATAAGATGGCACCTTTGGGTGGGAAGGTGAGCACACATGTGTAGTAGAACTCCCAAAGTCTTTCTATGAAAGCTGGGGAATGGATACCGCACAAGCTTTGTCGGCGCCGACGTCACCCATATGTGAGGACTGATTCCTGCTTTTCCCAGAGAACACCTGCTACAGGTGAGTAACTACATTATAAACACACATACAGTACCTTGCAAAAGTATTCATCCCCTCAGTTTTTATTCTACTGTATTTTGTCGCATTACATACAACCTGGAATGAAAATGGAAGTTCATTTGAATGTTAGGTAATGGACCTAACAATATAGACCAAATTGGTGAAGTGTAATGACAATAAAATACCTTGTATATATCATAAAAAAAGTCAAACCCGAAAAGTTGTGAGTGCATATGTATTCATCCCTTTTGCTATGAAACCCCTAAATAAGATAAGGTCCACCTGTGTGCAATCAGTGTCACATGGTCAGTCACATGATGCCTGTATAAATATACCTGTTCTGAAAGGCCCCTGACTCTGCAACACCACTAAGCAAGCAATATAAAGACCAAGGAACACTCCAGAGACAAAGTTGGGAAGAAGTATAGATCAGGGTTGGGTTATAAAATACATATTCCAAATTCTGAATATCCCACAGAGCAACATTAAGGGGTATGTTTACTAAACTGGGCTAACGGTTAACCCGGGCTATCTGCCACTAGGTCCCATATTATTCAATGGGACCTAGTTGCAGATAGCCCGGGTTAACCATTAGCCCGGTTTAGTAAACATACCCCTAAATCTATTATAACAAAATGGAAAGAATATGGCACCACTACAAACCTGACAAGAGAAGGCCGCCCATCAAAACTCACTGACCAGGCAAGGAGGGCATTTATCAGAGGTGCTACAAAGACACCGAGGATAACACTGAAGGAGCTGCAGAGATCCACAGCGGAGATGGGAGTACCTGTTTATAGACCGTTTTAAGCCGTACACTTCACAAAGTGGGGCTTTATGGAAGAGTGGCCAGAAAAAAGCCATTGCTTAAAGAAAGAAATAAAACACATTTGAAGTTTGCACAACAGCATGTGGCGGACCCCACAAACACATGGAAGAAGGTTCTCTGGTCAGATGTGACAAAAATTTAACTTTTGGACCATCATGGGAAATGCCCATGTGTGGCACAAACCCAACACTTCCCATCACCCCATGAACAATAGTCCAACAGTAAAACATGGTGGTGGCAGCATCATGCTGTGAGGATGTTTTTCATCAGCAGGACTAGGCAAACTGGTCAGGACTGAAGGAACTATGGATGGCACTGAATGCAGGGCAATTCTTGAGGAAAACCTCTTTCAGTCTGTCAGAGATTTGAGATTGGGATGGAGGTTCACCTTCCAGCAGGACAATGACCCTAAACATACTGCTAAAGCTGGTTTAAATGGAAACATTTAAATGTCTTGGAATGACCTAGTCAAAGCCCAGACCTCAATCCAATTGAGAATCTGTGGCATGACTTGAAGACTGCTGTACACCAATACAATACATCTAACTTGAAGGAGTTGGAACAGTTTTGCTTTGAGGAATGGGTGAAAATCCCACTAACTAGATGTGCTAAGCTAATAGAGACATACCCCAACAGACTTGCAGCTGTAATTGCAGGAAAAGGTGGCTCTACAACGTATGGACTTTGGGGGTGAATACATATGCACACGACTGATTTCATTTTTTTTTAAATTATTGTTTGTGTCACAATAAAGGACATTTTGCACCTTCAAAGTTATAGGCATGTTGTGTATATCACATGGTGCTATCCCCCAAAATTCCATTTTAATTCCAGGTTGTAATGCTACAAAACAGGGCAAACACTGAGGGGATGAATACTTTCACAAGGCACTGTATATACTAACATGTCCACACATCCACATATACATGCTGTCACGCACACATGCAGGAATGCAGTGACACACAAACACATTCACAGATACCTACCTACAGAGATAAACACAAACAATATAGATATAAACCCCCCAGAAAATATATATACATACAAAACAAAGATATGCACGCACATACATGAGAGAGAGATGCACACACACTCTGGACTACAAAAGGGGACTGCTACTTCTGGAGAGAGATCTGCAATTGTAAGTATTTACTAATGGGAATTTTTCTAAATCTTGGGGAAAAAAGAATTCTTTAGATTAAAGCTGATTAATCTGTGAACCCAGTGTATTTGTTAAATCAGTCAGGGCCTAGTAGCAGCAAAGAGTTTTCAGTTTAAATTTAAAACACAGCAGAGAGCTTTCTGGTTAAATTTAGAACCCAGCAGAGAGCTTCCAGTTTAAATTTAATACTCAGTCAGGGCGTAGTAGCAGCAAGGTGCTTTCAGTTTAAATTTAAAACACAGAAGAGAGCTTTCTGGTTAAATTTAGAACCCAAGACGCCCTCTATCCAAGCAAAGGCTGTGGGATTCCCCCTGGAGATTGGTCACAGATTACCTTAGAAGTACAGGACAGAGTACTGTGTAGCAGCCAGCTTTTAATAAGTCTTCTTTCCCTCCCTCTCTCTCTGACACCCACCCACCCCTGGGATAATCATTGCTTTATAGCTGCCCTGTCCCACCCCTTGCCCCACTCTCCAAAATAACCGCAGTGATGGTAGCAGTGCAAGCTTCAGAGTGGAGGAGTGGCCTAGTGGTTGGGGCAAGGTACTTTAGGCCGGAAGGTCGGGGGTTCAAATCCCACTAGAGGACAGCAACCTTGGGCCGGAAGGACTGGGGTTTCTAGTCCCACAGGTGCTCCTTGTGGTCTTGGGCAAGCCACTTAACCCTCCATAGCCCATGTTCCCTGTAAAATAGTTGGAATCTCCAAGTTATAATGCCCTGTTCAATGTAATTTCAGTTTGTTCAATGTAAACCACACTGATGCAGAATAGCGCGGTATATAAGAGAATGTAAATAAATGCTGCCTACATTGGGGTGGGGGGGGGAGGGAGGTGAGGAGTACAAGAGATTGCACTATCAGAGTTGCCAAGTTACCCAATTCCAGCAGTGAGATTTTAAGCCAGTCCTGGATTTCTGACAATCTCATTCTGATATATTATGGGATCTGCAGTATTGATTCCAATGGGAAAATTGGGGACCTCAAAGACCATACTGCATTGTAATGCAAATTTAAAACCAGAACCGGCAAAGATTCTCTCATGGAAATGGTTAACTGGGCAAATCTGATTCTATATCCACAGAACCCCTTCCCCAGCACCTCCTTTCAAAAACCAGTGCAGAGCAGAACTAGAACATTTCCCCCATAGTATCATCTGAGTAACAGTGACATAAACCCTCTCAGTGCCAGGCATATTGTGAAGTAAAACAAAACTCTACCAGAAGGGTCATTCAGAACCTAGAGCAAATCTACCATGCCAACACTAACTTCCAAACCTCACACATAAAGGTCTCTACTTAGGAAAAAGCAGCACATTAAACATTACAGTGAGCTCTAGAACATCAATACACCTAGTGGGAAAACTGAACAAGCTGGATTAGTATGGGCCATTAATTAGAGTTGCCAAATTACCTAGTTCCAGGAGTGAGATTTTTTTTGCCAGTTCTGGTTTTAAATTTGCATTGCTATGCAATATGGTATTTGTAGTCTCTGATTTTACCCATTGGAATCAGTATTGCAGGTCCCATAATACATCAGAATGAGAGTGTCAGAATTCCAGGACCGGCTTAAAATCTCTCCTGGATCCGGGTAACTTGGCAACTCTGTTGCTATATAGAAAATCCAAACTAACAGAATACCTGGCCTCAGTCACACAAGCTGAACACAGTCAATAGTGCAGGAGAGGGCTGTGGAAATATTGAATGGCACTATCCGCTGAATATTGTGGTCAGCACCTTTATCTGGACGGCTTCCTGTTGGCTATCTAGCTAGGGTTGCCAACTGGCTCCAGATGCGCCCGACAGGTTTGATCCAGTCCTGGGTTTACCTCATTGCATGCAGGGATATGTAGTTCTGATTTCTCCATTGCACTCCATAAGAAAAGGAAAACTACAAGTAACTGCATGCAATGGGATAACTGGAGCAAGCCTGTTGGGCGCATCTGGAGCCAGTTGGCAACCCTATATCTAGCTAAGGATTCTGAATGGCATGCCTTTAAGTTACAAAGATTGATATATTCCAATCACTAAATTGAAAATAAAGTTTTCATTTCTACCTTTTGTTGTCTGGCCATTTATTTCTCTAACTATCTTGTTCTCAGTCTCTGGTTTCTTCTTCTGTCTTTAACTTGCTTTCTAAGATCTCCAGTCCATTCCTCTCCCTTCTTATCCTTCACTTCCTTCCATCTATATTACTTATCTCTTCCTTTCAGTGTTCTTTCATTTATTCTTCTCTCTTTCTGTCAACTCAGATTTCAGTCCTCCTTCTTACTTCCAGTCCTCAATTTTCCTATTTTTACTTCATCTTGCAATCACTTTTCAGCTCTTAACAGGGCCCTTCCATTTCCCAACTCTTTCCTTTCCCAGCCTTTAACTAACTATCCCCCTTATCTCTGCCTCTTCCCCATGTCCAATCATCAATAGTAAACCTCTGTGAGTAAACCAAAATAAGTCTCTCAATATTGAAGGCCACTCACCAATTTTCCATAATTATTGTCATAACATGTTCTCTACTAGGAACCTTGTTCTCAAATTAATATTTTTTGTCGGATCACCTGCTGTGAGGGTGTAACACACTCTCTAGTAGCAGGCCCTCCTTTGTATTCAACATTTATTTAAAAGGTCTGTATGACCTATGAATGCCTGAGGCTATAACAAGCCCTAAAGGACCAGCCCCTGCATAAATTAGAACTACTTATTGTAGACTTAAGCGTTTTCAAACAAATCTGCAACTAGCAGAACAATCAATGTAAGGAAGTAGTAACACTTAGCTGAGTAGAAGGGAGTCCAGGACCGTTAATCGCCAGAGAAAACCATCTGGAAAACCATCTAGAAAACTTCTTAAACTGGATAGTCCAAAAAATTTTTTTGTCCTCAAAGAACTCCAATTAACTCCCAAAATGACTCGCTAGCCAAACTTCCGTATCACATCAAACTGTGGTTGGGTACTTGCGACACAAATCAGTAAGTACCCAACCACAGTTTGATGTGATACGGAAGTTTGGCTAGCGAGTCATTTTGGGAGTTAATTGGAGTTCTTTGAGGACAAAATTTTTTTTTGGACTATCCAGTTTAAGAAGTTTTCTAGATGGTTTTCCAGATGGTTTTCTCTGGCGATTAACGGTCCTGGACTCCCTTCTACTCAGCTAAGTGTTACTACTTCCTTACATTGATTGTTCTGCTAGTTGCAGATTTGTTTGAAAACGCTTAAGTCTACAATAAGTAGTTCTAATTTATGCAGGGGCTGGTCCTTTAGGTCTTCCCCATGTCCAGCATTTATCCCCTTCTCTCTTCCCCTGTCCAGACTGACCCCCATCCAGTATCTGCTGCCTCTTTCTCCCCCTATCCACTGCCTCCTCCGCATTTTTTCATCCCATCGCCCCATGTCCAGCATTGTCCTTCTCTTTCTGTATCCCCCCCCCCATATCCAGTATATTCCCTATTTCTCCATATCCTCCCCTGCATCCAATATCTTCCATCTTTCTCCCCACATCCAGGATCTCCTCAATCACTCTCTCTCTCTCTCCCCATATCCTCCCTATGTCCAGCATCACCCCTCCCTACTTCCCCCTCTAGCTCCAGCATCTCCCCTCTTACTCTCATGTTCACTTTCTCCCTTCTCTTTCCCACTCCCTATCCTCTTTGACTCCAGGATCTCTCCCCATGTTGAGCATCTCCCTTCCCCCTCCCCACCTCACATCCATCAGCCCTCCCCCTTGTCCAGAATAGTTCCCCTCTCTATCGATATCCCCCTTATCCAGCATGTCCTCTCCATTTCCCTTTGTACACTCCCCTGTCTCGCTACTCCCATGCCAAGCAACTTTTGTCTCCCTCCCTTCCCCTTATTCGACCTCTATTATCTTTAGTCTGCCCCTCATCACCACTCAGCAGTATCTCTTATCTTTACCCCTACCCTAGTAGGCTCAGTAGCTTTTATTTCCCCACTTGATGCTGTCATCTCTCCTGCCCCCTCTGATGCATATTTCCGCGTCAGAGGGGGCAGGATCAGCAAGGCCTTTGAAGTGCGAGGATGTCTCAAAGATCCACCGCCGTGTTTAGTGTGGATGTTATTGCCGCTGCTGCCGAGTTTCAGTCTGAGAGAAGTGGCAGAGATGACAGCACCAGGTGGGGAAATAAAAGCTTCCGGGCACCACCTCTGACCCGCAAATCACCAAAAACCAACTTTTCAACTACCGATTTTAGGGTTCTGCTGGCAGCCAACCTAGCCATATAAAAACCGGCCAGGTCAGCTGAAAACTGGCCAGTTGGCAACCCCAATGTATCTTCATATTTATCCTATGCTCCCTGTCATTTTCTGATACAGGCTTTCACCACTGATTTCATTCACTTGTGGAGGAAGAAGACAGTTTTGTTCCCTCCTGCTTCTAAACTTTTGCCAGTACAGAATTTAAACTGTTGACTGAGGATTTGCCCCTCTTCTAGGATGGATGCAGACCATCTCTAAAGTCTTAAATCTCTCTAGGCAGAGTTCCATTTCTGAGTGAAACTGGATCATCTTCAATTCATGACTCATTCAAACATGTTAAAGCTCCTGGTAGAGGATAGTCTGACCTTCCCTTGCCATACACATGTAGCCCCTCAGAAAATACTGCCAATTGTGCTAGCTCTCTGTTTTCCTTCACGTCTCTAACTCTTCTTGTACTACTCTTACTTTGGTTCTAGCCTATAGATGTATAGCACAAAATTATTGCAAGAAACATCTCTTAGAGGGCTAGAACATATTTTTTTTATTTAGACTGTAACCTACTTCTGGGGTTAACAGTTCAGTCTCTTCCCATCAAATTCTGTCGCGCTATGGAACCTTTTGTGCACTCTGCTCCATTTCCCAGGCAGGGACTTGTAGAGGGTGATATGGTAGCTGAAAGCACAATACCCAGGAAAGCCCAAAATATTAACAAGGTATAGGGAAACCTTTGCACTTTATAATAAGGAACTCCTTCCATTATCTCGATGTTACCAGATAAACAAGGTTTTCTTAACAAAGTTCCAAGATTTTAAAATGATCTTCTGGCAAAATCTCAGATCAGGTGCTTATATTTTCCTTGATTTTGCCCATTTCTTATTTCTTCATATATAAACAGTATTTATTTATAGCAATTGAGAAAACCTATGCCATCTGGTAGTATCCATATAACAGGAGATATTTTTTTATCACTTTCAAAAATTATGATTTTAATACACCTCTCCATATGTAGTTTTCATGTAGAAATTAGAAATGCCTCTACAACATATACAGTGTAGTGCTATAAAGCACTGTAGACCTCCAGAGGGATCATTTAAACACAGCTTACTTTTAAATCAGCTCTTTTTGACATTTTGACTGAAAGAGTGTCCTATTGGAACCATGTGACCATTTAGTCATAATGAGGGAAGCAACAGTTTGTATTTTTTCATTAGCAGGAAGGGCATGAATTGCTGAGTTTGATCAGTGTTTCTGTTACTAGAACTACAGTATTAGCAAATATTAATCTGAAAGGTGAAGTGATTAAAATCAAAGTCATGTTTGCAGCAACAGTCTTTGCAACTTCTGCCGGTTCACCTTATTTCTCTCATACAATAGGCATGTCCTTTCATTATTGATATTTATGCTGAAAAATGCAAACCCCGAATTAAAGCTGCCAGCCTGGGGACAGACAGTGGTCAGCTTGAAAAGGCTATTTGCAAGTCAGTCATTCTGAAAGGGGAAGCCAAAGTAATGGATGGTTTTGAAAATGTGATTATCCATACTTACAAGAGTGACATACGAATCACATCTGTTGTTGAAAATAAGGTATTGTATTTTTTTTTCAGTTTTGATGTCATATATTATGTCAGTACACCCCAATTGTTCTTATCAGAAAATGCTTTCAGTGTAAACATAGCTGTATCGCCACCCCAGAACACAAGATAAAGACTCAAAGGAAAAATAAAGAATTGAATAATAATTTTCACCTTCTAGCCCTATTTTTTTATTATTGTGGTCAATTTACTATAGAGGGAATCTTAGGCTGTAAAGAAAATATTAGTAACTTCTCCCCGACACACATCTCTTTTCTGCTACATCCGTATTACAGTTGAATAATCAAATTGCGTGTTACTATGAACAGTATCAAATCCTATCATGAGTAAAATTTTCATTTTGGCACCTTTTTTTGAATAGCAAAATATTTCATCTGATATTAAGAGCATAAGAGATGCCATACTGGGTCAGACCAAAGTTAATCAAGCCCAGCAACTTATCTCTGATTGTGACCAGTCCAAATCCCACAACTCCTGCCTAAGAATGAATAGTAGTTTCTGAAATCTATTTGGCTAATATAATTAGTTATGTACTTTTCTTCTGGCAATATGTCCAAACTGCTTTTAAGCCCAACTATGCTAGATGATTTGACCACATTTTTTGGCAACAAATTTTCAAAATTTGATTCTTTTTGGCTGAAAAAAACACTTTCTATAATTTGTTCTAAATCTGGTACCTGTTAGCTAATGGAGTGTTTTCTAGTCCTAATACACTTTTGGAGGTATAAAGAACACTTCCTCATGTATTTATTTATTTCAAATTAATTTTATTTCACAAATCCTAAAAGCCTTGTTCTTGGTGGAGTAGAAGATAAAACATAAAAACAACGCATTAAAAACAAATAGAACAAAACAAAAAGAAACATAAATAAAATGTTCTCTGAGTCAGTCGTTCTATGCCAAAAGCCTATTGGAAAAAGGACTTCATTTTCTTATGGCATAGGAAATAACCTGGCCCACCCCCTCACGATGCACTGTGTTCATGTACTATTCTAGTGTATATGTTTTTTTATGAGCACTATTGAAATTCATGAAGTCTGAATAGGTGGTTACATAACTTTTGGACTGATATTTAAAGTGGCTTATCCAGTTAGCAGGACCTGCTAGCTAGATAAACCCTACTGAGAGAGATATTCAGCGGCACTGACCAGACTGCGCCATTGGCCACTGCAGCACTGTCCGGGCAGTAACAGAGCGATCTGTGGGTGGGGCGAGGGTGGTCCCAGCACTAATCCAGTCAGCAGTGATTTTCAGTCTGCTAACCAGAGTAGTGCTTGCCTAAAGTTAAGCCAGGTCAATGGCTGTCCGGTTAGTGATTATCGCTGCTAACCGGATAGCAGATACAGTCAGTGGTGAAAACGGATATTCAGGGCCAGACCCTGGATAGGCTCCGGTGCAGAATAGCTAATTTCAGTTTCAGCTGTGGCAGCCAGGCGCTTTATAAACACTGACCACTTTGGCTTAATATATTGACTCACATTATGTTTCCTCATTTTTCTTTGTTTGGTCTTTCTAGAATTAACAATTGTAAGCTTTAAGTTAGGTTATCTGGGCTGAGGTGTAGGGAGGAGAAAATAAGAAACTGCAGCACTCTAATAGAGTTTTAAAAAATGATTTATGTGTTGCTGCTGTTGCATCTTCTCAAGGCTCAAAAAATAAAATCTATGCCAATGGGAGCGAGGGATTGTCTCAGACGTTTGCCCTTTGGGTTCTCAGCTGCTGATGCTGGGCTCCATTACTTTCAGCCTTCAGTTGCAGCTATGATTTTTTTTATTTATATGTATAACCTGCTACTCTACTGAAAACCCATCACTAGTTAAAAAAGCCTAAAGAGCAAATGTGAAACAATTGGCCACAAACTGCCAAACCAATCTACAGTAGAGGGTTCCATAAATGCTATTCCCTTCCCTCTCCTTCTCCTACCTCTTCCAGTCATTGCAAGAACACTTCTTTAGATGTGAGAGACAGACTGGATCCCTCTGGATCTCAGTATAAATCCACTGTTGAGTCAGGAAGTAGATATAACAAGCGATGGCTGGGACTCCCTCTGGTGCTGGCAAATACTGCCTCCACAGTGCCCTAGCACCTCTCAGTCTAAGAAGGAGTGAAACCCAGGTCCATTCACACAGTAGTACTCACCATTGCTATTGGGTTAGCCCCCCATGTGAGTGTAGGTTGTTTTTTTTAAAGAAAGCGAGACTTATTAAGTTGTCATAGTAATTTCTGCAAATATATTTCTAAATCTGGCCATTCATTGTTTGAAGAGAAATTTGAAGGTTCTGCATCATTGTAATGCTAGTTTTAGTTTGTCTTGAGTGTAAAACAGAATCTCAAGCCTTTAACATAGACATAATTTGGTTTAGAAAAGCAGTAATTATGCACAATCCCTACTTATATCCCTCTGTTTTGTTTTAGTCTGCAAATAAGGTGGTTATTCATGTCAACAACGAACAAAGTAAAAACTGTGTTAGTAACAGAGGACTCAGCACATTTGCGGTGGAAGTGCCACCCAAATCCCAGATGGTAATGACATGTTTTTTATTTCCTCATTTTAATACCTATGGTTACAACAAAAAGTAAACTTAGTTCTCACATTCTTGTAGCCAAACTCATGGAAGCAGTCTTTTCTATATTTTTCTCTGCTTAATTCAGGACCCTGCAATACATCAATGGAAAAAGAGGGCTATTTGATAGCTTTGCTCTTCTCATGGAAATCATAGTTAAGCTTCATTCTGAACTTCAGAAAGTCTCAGAGTCAGATTTGAAAATATTAAATTTAGGACTCTGTTTACTAATATGTGTTTACCAGTTAATGTGCATTAATGAACATTGATGTGTATTTCTTTGAGTTAAACACATGGAAGCCAAGTCAGGTCAGGGCCCATCCGGACGTCCAGAAATCTGGACGGGCCAGATTTGCACCGATTCTGATCCTGTGGGGACTAGATGTACCCGCAGGATCAGAATCAGGTGCAGAGGGCCTGGTTGGGCAGGTCGTGCCCCGATTCTGAGGGCCCGGACATCCAGCCAACTCCCTGTCTAACCTGGCCGCAGCGCCTGCATGGTGCCCCGGTGCTGTAGCACCTTGTTGCCATGGCACCAGGATGCCATCCAGAGGCCCTAATTGTCTGCTCAGCTGCAAAGTGCATTTTCCCCACAGCCTGACCCCTGATCCAGGCGTCTGGGGGTGGGATCGGACTGCGGGGAACCCCCTGGCTGACTCTCCTCTTTGGGGGGGGGTCCTTCCCAGCTGTCCGCTGATATCACAGGAGACTTATTCCACCTCTAAGGTGGAATAATTCTCCTGTCTAACTGCCCTTGCCCGGACATACAGGGCTGTCATTGGAATAGGTCCTGTACAACTGGGGTCAGGGCCACACCTCTGGCCCGCCCTCGCTCCTTCTCCAGCCTGTCCCCTCCCACCCTCATACAAAGGTCCCCACATATCTCTGCTGTACGTGCAGGGAGCTCTTCGGAAGGAATCGGACTCAGGTGTTTAGCGGGGCATATACATCCGACCTGGACATATATCCCAGCTAAACGCAGATAGGAAGAAACCCCATAGTTAGTATATAGGCCCAATAGAGAATAAAGGGGCTTGTGTTATTTAAATTGCATTTACATAGAGCTCTTAAACCAGGGGTTCCAGTCCATGGGACACATCTAGCCAGTCAGGTTTTCAGGATAACGACAGTGAATATGCATGAGATGTATTTGCATGTACTACCCTCATTGTATGCAAATCTCTCTCATGCATATTCATTGTGGCTATCCTGAGAACTTGACTGACTAGGTATATCCTGAGGACTGGGTTGAGGACCCCTGTCTTAAACTGATAAATGAGAACAATCTTACGACTTGAATTTTTGCTTGGCTACCAAGAAATCTATTGTTAAGCTGCCATTCTTGTTATTGAAAAAAAACTGAAGAACATACAAAATCCATTTACTTTCTATAGGGAGAGCATAGAAATTCTCTGTCAACAAGCAGGATTGAGTCAGGTACACAAGTGGGCTCAAGGATGGAACAACTCTCCCAGAACTTGGAACTAGAGGAAAGTTCTAAGCATATTTATTTTTATTTTATTTATTTAACTGCATTTATATCCCGCTTTTCACCGGGTCAAAGCAGTTTAACATAAAAAGGGGGTGGGGACAATAATCAAGTTGACAGAAAGAGGGAGGGGGGCCGTCACCAGGGGGATAACATAGTTGATCTTCACAGAAAGTAACAGTACTAGACAGTAGTCTCTTAGATGGTTGTTGGGGGGGTAGGTCAGAGGGTTCGGGTGAACAGTTATTGAGAGATGTGTGTTTCAGGTCCAAGATATTTATGAAACAGGATGGTTTTTAGCTGTTTCTGGAATGTGGAGAGGTTTTTGGTGCTTCGGAGCTGGCTCGGGAGGGAGTTCCAGAGGGAGGGTGCGTACAGTTTGAATGCTCTGTTGCAGGTTTGCTGATTGAACTTAGTTCGTTCGTGGGGGATAGTGAGAGTGTTGCTGGTGGTCTGACGGGTTGGTCTGTTGAGAGTGGGGTGAGTAGGGTGAGGTAGTAGAATCCGGAGTTGTGTGGTTTGGGTTTGATGTAGAGCTTTGTGGATAAGTAGGAGGGATTTGTATTTAATCCTTGCTTTGAGGGGCAGGATGTGAAGTTCTCTCAGGACTGGGGTGATGTGATCATGTTTTTTTGCCTTCTGGATGATTCTTGCAGTGGTGTTTAAGGCAGTTCGTAGGGGGTTGGTGTGGGTGGCGGGTAGTCTGTGATAAATTGCATTGCAGTAGTCCAGGTGGGGGAGCGTCATGGCCTGCAAGATTGTTCTGAAGTCCTGTGGGTCGATGAGTGGTCTGAGCCGTTGTACTGTCTTTGCTTTGTGGAATATTGTTCTGGCCGTCTTTTTGATCTGTTATTTGAATGTAAGGGCTTGATCAATGATGATTCCCAAGTATTTTATGTGAGGTTGGACTTGTATTTGGGTGGTTCCCAAGGTGAGGTGTGGTGGTGGGGTAAAGTTTGGGTCCTTGGTCACAATGAGGGCTTCCATTTTTTTTAATGTTGATGGAGAGGTTGTTCTCTTGTAGCCAGTTGGAGACATTAATAAAGCAGTCTGATAGGTGATTGTTGGGTTTGTGGTTGTGATGGGTCCATAAAGCATTATGTCATCTGTGTAGATATGGTAGTTGATGTTGTGAGGGCATATTACTGAGCAGAGTGGCTGTAGGTAGATATTGAAGAGCATCGCGGATAGTGTGGAGCCTTGGGGTACTCCTTGGTGCTGTTGAAAAGGGGGGGAGGTTGCCATGCTTGTGCGGATCAGCTGTTGTCTATTGGTCAGGTAGGAGTGGAACCATTGTAGTACAATGCCCTTGATGCCAATCTCTTGTAGTCTATGTAGTAATGTGTTGTGGGAGATGGTGTCAAATGCTGCGGATATGTCTAGAAAGATCATGGTATATCCAGAGTGTTTTGTCTGTGCACCTTTGATTAGGGTGTTCAGTGTGTGGCTGTGGCTCTTTCTGCACTCAGCAGTCCCCCCAGTCTCCTCAGGTTTTATTTTTAATGCTTTGCCGAAGAACATGAAAACAAAACTCTTTCAGAAATTTTGTAGAAGAATCTTTTTCCATATTCAGCCAACACTGTTTTTGTCATTGCCTTCTTTCTTTTCTTGCTTTTCAGTAATACTAGAAAAAAATGTTAGTTTTCAAATTTGATAACATTGTTTTCGTCAGCATGGGCTATGGCACAGGCCAAGCCCAACTTCGGAGACAGTTCAACGTGACAGAAAAATGACTACACGATACCCACAAGAGATGATATCTGCCTTGGGCCTACTCACTGTCAGGAAGACTACTAGCACTGAGGGCAGATGTCTCCTGAGAACCCAGAAGCAGCACCTCATTCAGCTCCAAGAGCATTTGAGGCATAAGAACAGTTCTTGAAAATGAAAAAGAAGTCCTCAGCACAGTGATTGGCTAATCTGCAATCTGTATCCTCACACAGTGGCTTGAAGAGTTCTACAATGAAGAAAGGGAAGCACTATATCTCTTGAGAACAAGTGTGAGTTGTAGCTGAGACACTTCAACTGTCAGTGCAGGCCAGGAACAACATGCCAAACGCACACCAGCAAAGAAGCCTCTAAGCAGCACCAGAATGAAAGAAGGTTACTACCCATGATGCTGCCTCTCTGGCACTGACAAATGTCTATTGTTTGTATTCCAGTGCAGACCAAAATCCTGAAACATCTATAGAACCAAAATCCTTGGATTGATGCAGATCATGAGTCTGTGCCACAAATTATACAGCACAGAGAGTCATCACGCAAAGATTCTCTTCGTTTTGATTGCCTTTGCAAGTTTCTGTGCTGGCTTTATCTGCTTGGAACTCTGTATAGAATTGTCTAAATTCTTCCGCTAAACAGCCAAAGACTTTTAATAGCAGATGACCTCTCTCCAAAACTCCCTTATCAGCATTCTTCTCAATCTGTGCCACAGCCTTCTCAGTCCACTGAGATTACACTGGCATAAAAGGGAGCATAGTCTTGTCAGGATCCATAATTTGCCTCTTATCTTTATCAGATTTTAAATTGCAAGAAGACCATTCCTTTCCTCTCCTTATTCAGCATTCTCCCAACCTATTCTGGAAGACTTTACAGAACCACAGTCACCAGTTAATGAATCTGCCCCTACAGATATGATCTCGTATCAAGGTATATTGCATCCGATCCATCTATATTCCCTACAAAAAACTCCTCCCTATTTGAGGATATATTCTATCCTTGATTCGTCCAAAAAATGGCCAAGTTTGGAGCTTGCGGCCGCAGTGTGGGGGTCCCACACGGTTGCGCCTTGTTTGGGATCGGCTCATGGCACGTGGAGGCAGGATCATAGTAGATCGAACATGCCCACAGATAAGGAGAGAGCTGTGGGTGATGGGTCAGCTTTTGGGGGGACACGATTTTGGCAGGAAATGCGGCCGTTTTCTATCAGGCAACCATTTCATCAGGAGACTCGCGCAAGGGAAAGAAGGCAAAAAAGAGGGGGATCGAAGACTCTGGGCCTCTGGTGGTGGCTAAACATAGTGCTGTGGTTCTGGAGCCTATATTTTCCCCAGAATTAATTTTATCCTTGCATAAGGCATACTGCCTAAAGTGGGACAGCTTACGCCTGAAGCAAGTTTGAACTGGAGCTGGGGCTACACTGGTTACCCTGCAAGAGGGAGACCCTGAGCAGGGGCTGCCTTCCGTCAAAAAGTCTAGAGATGATCCTGATGCCTGGCTGGGTCAGGACTCTCCACTATCCCAGACCTCTGAGGAGCTCAGAGAGAGTCCCTCAGACCTCTGGGGAGAGCCGGGGGGCTCGATGCTGGAAGAGGGTGAGATTCCGACAGGTGAGAAGCCAAATGTTTTTCGAGTGTTCCACAGGGAGGAACATTCAGCCCTCATCAAGCATACCCTGGCCGTACTGAATATGGTGTCCCCTCCGGCAGTAGCAGAGGAGCCTCTGGAAGACTCCTTCCTGCAAGGCTTCAAGGGGGGCCCAGGTTTGTTTCCCAGTGCATAGAGTGATGTGGACTCCGGATGTTCAGGGCCAACCATTTCACACCATATGAGAGGGGGCGCTACGGAGTCAGGGGGCAGCCCTTTCAGGGCTATAGAAGGTCTAGTCTGGCTTCCTACTCCACCCCGCAGATCCCCACCAAGAAGCTCTAATGTTGCCAAGATGGCCCAGGCAGAAAACATAATGATTGTCAGGCAACTGCAGCAGCTTTATTCCATCTGTGCCTCTATCACAACCAACCAGTGGGTCTTGGAGATCGTATGGGAGGGGACCCCTGTCCGACGCCTTTGTAGTCTCACCATGCAAGTCCCCGGAGAAGGCAAGAATGGTCCAGGGAACACTGGCACAGTTATTACACCTGCAAACGATGGTCTCGGTGCCCCGAAACCAGTGCGGGTTAGATCAATACTCCATCTATTTTGTGGTGCCCAAGAAGGAGAGCACTTGGCAACCTATTCTCGATCTCAAGCATGTGAATCACGCCCTGCGGGTGCCTCATTTCCAGATGGAGACTGCGCTCGGTCATCTTGGCAGTACAGCTGGGCAACTTTCTGTCCATCCTGGATCTCACAGAAGCCTGTTTGCGGCGGCCTTGCTCAAGGAGGGCATTCTTGTATATCCCTATCTGGATGACTGGTTGATCAGGGCAAAGTCAGCTGACGAAGGCCTCACAGCTACGCACAGGGTGGTGCAGTTCCTTCAGAGTCTGGGCTGGGTGGTCAACCCAGCCAAGAGCCAACTGCAGCCAGTCCAGAGGCTGGTTTACCTGGGGGGCGCTGTTCAATACGTAATTGGGACTGGTGTCTCTGCCAAAGGACAAACTACAGAAAATTCAGGGGCAAGTGCAGAGGTTCCTGAACAGGAAGTCACCTACCCATAAGTTGCTGGGGTAGATGGCGGCGGCATTAGACCTAGTGCCCTTGGCCAGAGCACATATGAGACCGTTGCAGCAGGTGCTACTCTCAAGATGGTCTCCTCAGCACCACCCTTTGTACCAGAGGTTGAAATGTCCAGAAGAGGTGTGCAGGAATCTGGCCTGGTGGATGCAGCACAAGTGCCTTTTGGCCGGAGTCCAGTTGGAGCCACCATAATCCTGGTAACGATGGATGCCAGCCTCACTGGGTGGAGGGTGCATTGTCTGTCGCAGGTTATGCAGGGTCAGTGGTCTCTACAGGAAAGCTCTTGGTCCATCAGTCAGCTGGAGATGAGGGTGATATTTCTGGCTCTCAATACTTCCATCACTGGACTGTCCACAAAGCAGTGAAGGTATGCTCAGACAACGTGACTACGGTGGTTTATTTCAACTGGCAGAGGGGCACGGGCAGTGCAACCTTTGTGGAGGAGACTCGGACCCTCTTGGAATGGATGGAGGAAAATCTGATGGCGCTCTCTGTTGCGCATGTCATAGGGAAAGCCAATGTACAGGTGGATTTCTTCAGCTGGCACCAGTTGGATCCAGGAGAATGGGAGCTGAATGCAGCAGTTTTTCATGACATCACGGTTCGCTGGGAGAACCAGTGATGGACCTCATGGTCTCCCTGGCCAACACCAAAGTGAGCCGCTTTTACAGTCAGTGAAGAGAATACATGACTGAGAGTCTCGGCGTCCTGGCTCAACTTTGGCCCAAAGAAGGGCTGCTCTATGTCTTTCCGCTGTGGGCGCTCATTGGACGCACCCTGCAATAGAGGGGCTCACAATGATTTGGTGATCCTCATTACTCCGGATTGGCCATGAAGACCTTGGTATGCAGACTTGATTTGTCTGCTGATCGACCAGCCTTGGAGGCTGCCAGAGAAAATCAACCTGCTGTTGCAGGGGTCCATACTGATGCCACAGGTGGATCGATTCTCGCTTTCTCCAGGAACAAGCAGGAAATCAGTCCTCACTTATGGGTGACATCGGCACCGATGGAGCCCGCACGGAGCAATTCTCCAGCTTTCAAAGAAAGCCTTTGGGATTGCTACCACACATGCGTGGTCCTCTTTCTGCCCAAGGGTGCCATCTTGCTCGGTCTCCCTTTTTCCGTGGAGTCCTTCGGACGCACGTCCTTGTTCCTCGGAAAAAGTTTTCATTTCTTCGCCTTAACAGGCTCTCATTTCTTTTTTTCTGGTTGCACCGGTCTTCTACCCATCCTCCCCTTGCTCTCTTTTGGAGCTTACGGGGACACCTTTCCTAAAAGTTTTTCTTTTCGGGCTTTCTTTTCTTTCTAACTGCTGGCCATGTGGGTCTTCGACCTCGCAGGGACCGTTTTTGCCCCCATGGCCATTGGGTTTAAAAAATGCAATAGATGCTCTAGGAACGTCGCTTACGGACACTTATGACTGTTGTCTATGGTGTCTGGTAGCTGACCATGACCTAGAGCTCTGTTCGCTCTGTAAGAAAATGTCCTCTAAGGCCCTGCTCAGCCGTAAGCAAAAGTCCGAAGACATTTTTCCAAAGGCCGCCTCAGAGTCCACGGTGGCGCCTTCGGTCGTCTCCCCTCTAGTGGGTTCTCCCCCCTGTGGTGCCACATTCCAGGCGGCATTCTGACCAGGAGTCCCCCGAGGTGGAACGGCGCAAAAAGAAGAAGGCCTCGAAGTCGCTGTCTGGGACCCCTGACAAGTGCGAGTGCTCCTGTGTCCAGTCGCTTAGCCCCCTTCGGCATTCCCAAGAGTTGGACAAGGAGCGGCCCTGCAAGGTACCTTGCAGAGAAATGGAGGCCTCCGGCGAAGGCGCCCAGTCTCCTGAGGGTCATCCCAGTGAGGACCCCCTCTCCTCCTCGATGCCCGATCTGGTGACCCCGGTATCAGTGTCCCAGGGCCTCACGCCCACATGGGAATCCCGTATGCTGGCTCTCGAACGCAGCGTTTCTGCGTTCATAGCTTCCCATTAGGCGCTCATGGCCAGATTCGCTGACTTGTGTCCGGAGACCGCGGGTCCCTCACGTGGGACACCCAAATCCATCCAGGAAACCCCCGAGAGCCATGGACCTCTTGAGGGTCCTTGACATCGGTCTCGCTCGCTCTCCCGTTCCTCGGAGGCGAGATCGTCCAGGGCATCCAGCTCCTGGCTGCCGGCCATCGGACAGGGAGAACCACCCAGCTCAGATACCTTGACTGACTTTTTGGACTGGGACTCTGATGGGGACACCTCCCCGTAGACCCGCACCCACTCGTATTTCCCGTTGGACCCTTCGCCTCCAGTTGCATTCACCACCCGAGGACACCTCCTTTTTGGTGTTTATCCGGGACATGGCTCAGGCCCTCAACCTGGTCACCCAGGCTGAGGAGGACCCTTGTGCTGAAGAACACGATATTCTTCAGTACAAGGCCCCGCCCAGGAAATCCCTCACCGTGCCGGTGCCGCTGAATCTATCTCGGCTACTGCTCCGCATGTGGGAGGCCCCAGCCTCGGTTCCCATTGTGAGCAAGCACCGTGACACAATGTACAAGGTGCAGCGCGGGCCAGGCTTCCAAAAAACCCAGCTCCCACACACTTCGATGGTGGTGGAATCAGCCATGCAGAAGCAGAAGAGCCCGAAATCACACTCATCGGTGCCACCATGATTTCCTTTCGCATCGAGGCTTACCAGTTGTATATTGGTATGTTCCTATGCGACTTGGCGAAGGAACTTGGGGGGTTTTCTGCGGGCCTCGCAGGGGAGCCCCTGGACAGGTTTTGCACTCTGCTGAAATCTGTGGCCGACTGTTCTAAGTACATATCTTGGCCTCCTATGATGGCTTTGAAACATTGGCTCGTGTGGCAGCCACAGACATTGAGGCTCGCCACCAGGCATGGCTCCAATCCTCGTATTTGGAGCAGTGGGTGCAGGAGAAGCTCCTAGATGTGCCCTGTCTCGGTGAACAATTGTTTGGGAAACCGATAGAGGAGAAGGCTACGGAGATCAAGGTGGAGTTCGTTACCAGGACCCGTCTCTCCCGCAAGACCTTGACGCTGTCTCGGAAGAAGCAGCCAGCCAAGAAACTCTTCTTTCCCAGGAAAGCCCTCCAGTATCACAGTTATCCGCCATACCTGGCTACCCTGACGCCAGCTACCCAGCTTCTGCTGCAGCGGGAATTACACTCCCTCCTTGCCCAACGGGCAGTCGAGAAGGTTCTTCCCCACCTTCGAGGTCAGGGCTTTTACTCCTGGTACTTCCTGTTCCCGAAGAAAACAGGGGTCTGCGGCCCATCCTTGACTTCCGCAGACTAAACAAGTTCCTGGTGTGGGACAAGTTCAAGATGTTATCTCTTGGCGTGCTGCTGCCCTTCCTCCGGCAGGGTGACTGACTGCTCCTTGGATCTGAAGGATGCTTATGCACATATCTTGATCCACCCCCAACACAGGCAATACCTGCGTTTCAGGATGCAGGGAGAGCACTTCCAGTACAGAGTGTGCTCCCCTTCGACCTCGCGTCCTCACCATGGGTCTTCACGAAGTGCCTCGTTGTGGCTGCCACTCACCTGTGAGGCAGGAGCATGCCGGTCTTTCCCTTCCTCAATGACTGGCTCGTTACGGGCTCTTCCGTTGAGGAGGCCCAGCAAGCGATGTCGCGCACTGTCCTCCTCTTGGAGAACTTGGGGTTCTTGGTCAACTTCCCAAAGTCTCATCTCGAGCCAGTGCAGGCTCTCAAGTTCATCGGGGCGTGCCTCAATACTCAGCAGGCAATGGCCTTCTTGCCGGTGGATCATTCCACCCGCCTCTGAGCTCTGGCGGCTCGCATCCAAAGCGCCCACCAGGTCACCGCTCGGTCCATGCTACGTCTTCTGGGCCACATGGCTTCGACCGTGCATGTGGTTCCCTACTCTCGCCTGCACATGCGGACGGCTCAATGGTGTCTGAGTACCCAATGGAGCCAGTCCCTCGGACACCTCAGGGACCCCGTCAGGGTTCTCCCCGACCTCCGCTTGTCCCTGAACTGATGGCAGAACCCCCGCAACCTCCTGCGGGGATCGCCCTTTCAGACCCCACAGCACGATGTGGTGCTGACAACAGATGCCTCCCTGTCAGGGTGGGGAGCCCATTGCGGATCTCTCTGCATGCAGGGGCAATGATCACCCATGGAGGCTCAGCAGCAGATAAACCTACTCGAGCTCCGGGCCATCTGGTGGGCCCTGAGGGCCTTCGTCGATCTCCTCAGTGGGAAGTCGGTTCTAGTACAGACCGACAACTGTGTAGCAATGTTCTACATCAACAAATAGGGGGGCATGGGGTTACACTCCCTCTGCAGGGAAGCAGTACTCATCTGCTCTTTCGCCCCCGATGGAGGATGTCTCTCAGGGCAGTGTACCTCCCGGGTCAGGAGAATGGTCTTGCGGACAGACTCAACAGAATCCTTCGCCCCCATGAGTGGCGGCTGGATCCAAATTAGCAGGCTGGCTGTTTCTCTGCTGGGGCACTCCAGCGATAGACCTTTTCTCCAGCCCTCAGAACACACAGCTGCCTCGCTTTTGTGGCCCGGTACCGTACCCGGACAAGGAGGGCCCCGATGCATTTCTCTTGGACTGGTCCTCCAGTCTCCTATATGCATTCCCTCCTTTCCCCCTTATTGTGAGGACTCTGTTCGAGATTCAGCGGGACGGGGCATCGTTAATCCTCGTGGCCCCCTTGTGGCCTCAGCATCCTTGGTTCCCGCTCCTGCTCTGGCTGTCGACGGAGCCTCCGGTTCCCCTGGGCTCGGCCAGGGGCCTGCTAACGCAGGAGCAGGGTCAGGTTCTACATCCGAACCTAACCTCCCTATCCCTCATGGCCTGGCGGCTGAACGGGTCTCTCTAGCCTCTTTGGGCCTTCCTGGGGAGGTCAAGGAAATCCTCCTTGCCTCGAGGAAGGACTCCACTAGGTGGGCTTACGCCTTTAAGTGGAGACGCTTCTCCTTCTGGTGCTCAGAACACCAGATCGACCCCTTTTCATGCCCTGTTCGGTCGGTTCTCCAGTACCTCCTCCATCTCTCGAGGGAAGGACTGAAGTCCAACTCTATTAGGGTTCATTTGAGCGCCATATCAGCTAATCATCTCCCTATCAAGGGAAAACCTCTCTCGGAGCAGCCGTTAGTCTCCCGCTTCATGCGGGGTCTTCTGCTATCCAAGCCACCCATCCGTCCCCCTCAGGCGGAATGGGACTTGAACGTGGTGCTCACGCAGCTCACCCGTCCAACCTTCGAGCCGATGGTGATGTGTTCTCTTCGGCATTTGTCCTGGAAGGTAGCCTTCTTGGTGGCACTGAACTCGGCTCGCTGAGTCAATGAGCTTCAGGCGCTCATGGCTGGCGCCCCTTGCACCAAGTTTTATCGAAACAGGGTGGTCCTCCAGACCCATCCTAAATTCTTGCCTAAAGTCATGTCGGCTTTTCATCTCAATCAGGAGATAGTGCTCCCGACCTTCCCGAGGCCCCACGCTGACCAGGTGTCGGTGGCTCTCCACACCCTCGACTGCAAGCGGGCCCTTGCCTTCTACTTGCAGCGTACTCAGACTCATCGCAAGTCTGATAGGCTTTTCGTGACCTACAATCTCAATTGGCAGGGGCAAGCAGTCACCAAGTGCACCCTCTCAGTTTGTGTGGCGGACTGTATTGCCTTCACTCATGCGAAGGTGGGCGTCCCTCTGGATTGTCGAGTCACTGCTCACAGGGTCCAAGTCAAGGCGGCCTCGGTGTTCTTGCTGCATTCCGTACCCCTAATGGACATCTGCCTGGTAGCAACCTGGTCTTCCACCTGGAGAGGGAGTCCTGCCAGGACAGCGCCTTCGACCAGGCTGTACTCCGTAATCTGTTCGGGGTATAAGCAACTCCTGCCCTCCGACCCTTCTTCATGGCTACCAAGGGCTTCACCCCGAGGACTCGGGCTCCTTCGGGCTTCGGCTTCTGCTTACGCCCTCGCGGAGGCGTTTTTTGGTTGCAGGTTTGGTAGCCTGAAGCTAGGGAGTCCCATAAGTGAGGACTGACTTCCTGCTTGTTCCTGGAGAAAGCATAGTTACTCACCTGTAACGGGTGTTCTCCAGGGACAGCAGGAATCAATCCTCACTACCCTCCCGCCTCCCGTGATGATTTGCTGTATTTTTGTCCTTGCCATCTGCTTGGTAGGGCTCGAGCTAAGGGACCTGACAGCAAGATAGCACCCTTGGGTGGGAAGAGGACCACGCATGTGTGGTAGCAATCCCAAAGGCTTTCTTTGAAAGCTGTGGAATTGCTCTGCACGGGCTCCGTTGGTGCCGACGTCACCCATAAGTGAGGACTGATTCCTGCTGTCTCTGGAGAACATCTGTTACAGGTGTGTAACTATGCTTACAGCTTGGACCTTGAGTGTGCGAGCTTGCGGCAAAGAGGTTATGCTGCAGCGGTCATATCGACCATGTTGAAAGCCAGGAAATGTTCAACTTCCCTAGCACACATGAGATTCTGGCGTGTGTTTGAGGATTGGTATTCGGACAGGGACATACATCTATTCGCCTGCTCTCTTCCAGATATCCTCCTGTTTTTGCATCACAAACTAGAAAAGGGTCTGGCACTAAACTCATTGAAAATCCAGCTGGCAGTCTTCTCTTGCTACAAAGGGCAGGTGAGGGGACAGTCCCTGGGGGGCAATCCTGATAAAGTCCAGTTTCTTAAGGCAGTTAAGCAGGTGTGATCTCCTTTTCACCAAGTGGTATCTCTGTGGGACCTTAACTTGGTGCTGTCCGCCTTGATGATGGCACCATTCAAGCCTCTCTCAAGGGCTTCTCTAAGGGACCTGACATCGAAGATGGTGTTTCTGGTGGCGATTTGTTCGGCTCAGCAGATTTGTGAGTTGCAGTCTGTCATGTAGGGAGCCTTTTCTGCTGTTGACCACCGAGAAAGTGGTTCTATAGCCAGTGCCATCCTTCCTTCCTAAGGTGATCTCTCAGTTCTTCTTGAATCAAGTGGTGTCCCTGCCTGAATTTGTCACACAGAGTGGGTCCCAGGAGGAACGCCAGCTCCATCTGTTGGACTTGCGCAGAGTGTTGCGACAGTATCTTAGACAAAGTCATTCCACAAGTTAAATCGATTGTTTTTGCTTTTTGGTAGTACCAGAAGGACTCAGGGCTCATTCTACTAGATCGCAGGCGACCTCCTGGGTGAAGTGCAGTTTGGTGCCTCCAGCTGTCATTTGCCGGGCAGAGACATGGTCGTCTCTGCATACTTTTACATGACACTATCTCCTGGACATTCAAGCCGTGCAGGACTTCAGTGATACAAGCCGGACTCGCGGGTCCCTCCCATTTTTAGACACTGCTCTGGTACATAGCATGCGTATTTGGACTGGCCTAGAGGGATGATTAGAAAGGCGAAATTAGACCTTACCTGCTAATTGTCTTTCCTTGAGTCTCTCCAGGCCAGACTAGGACCCGCCTGTTTGATGGAAGTTCTTAGGTGTGCAGCTTCCAGGTTGCGGGACTAGTCCATACGACTTGGAGGAGTCTCTGCTACAGTTGGCGCAAATTCAACACTCCAAAGGTTCTCTTTCCGGTTCTTGTTGGGGGGGGGGGGCGCTGCTAGTTATGGATAGCTTTTTCTATTGTGCATTCAGCCTATAGCCTGCCTTCCTCAGTATATCTGTACATAGTTGGGCATTGGGGACTTCAGTTTTAATGAATATTCCTTTGTTACCTCTTGTTCAGACAAAGGCTCTTTGAGCTGGTAGTGCATTGTGCATGATTGCAATTATGGAGAGTCTGCTTTGTCAGTGGTAGACTGGGTTCTGGAGTTGAAGAGGGAGCTCTTGTAAGGTGACATCAGAACGCTGTCATAGTCAGTTCCCAGCTGCTTGTGGGTGGCAAAAACCCATGTATACTGAACTGGCCTGGAGGGACTCAAGGAAAGACAATTAGCAGGTAAGGTCTAATTTCGCCAAAATCCCACCTGCCTCCCCAATAGTTGATTCCAAGCTTTAAAATAACTGAGGAGACTGTGAGAACTGCTGCATACGGGAAGGGTCACACATGCTTAGAACTTTAGTCCTGGTCTCTAGGAGAGTTGTTCCATCCAGGCGCCGTTGGATGACATAACTAACTTGTGTGCTTGATTAATTCTGCTGTCTGTGGAGAAAGCTTGTTACATGTAAGCAGCTTTGCTTTGCTCCCTAAGTTATTTTCCACTTTGCAGTTTCCCTCTCAAAAGTCTTTCTTCTTTTTATGGGATCGGGCTGCCACTTCCTACTCCTTTGGGCTCCAGCACATTCAGAATCTGTCCTAACCATGCTGACTGCTATCTATGCAATTTCAGTCCCATTTTCCTTCCTGTCCAGTTCAACCAATGCAGCAATAATCTTCTGTCTGAGGGGTACAGACCTCTATAACTTGGCACAAGTAGTCATTCCCTCCACTCAAGGGGCGATGAACACTACTGGCTTGAGGAATAGGAACAACATTTCAGATTGGAGCCTGGGTTTCCCAAATTGCAGTAAGAAGCCATCAGACCAACTGAGCTCTCTCTGACTCTATCCCACTGCTGGGTCTTAAAAGAGGGTTTATTGTTTTGAAGGAGTAGCCTAGTGGTTAAAGCAGGTGATTGAGAACAGAGGAAGCCAGGGTTCAAATCCCACTGACGCACTCTGTGACCTTGAAGAAGTCACTTCACCCTTCATTGTCTCGGGTATGGACTCAGGGGGTTATTAAACCTGCTTAGGTGTTTAACACAGGTTTAAAGTGCATTAACTTCATATAAAATGCAAAAAGCCACGCACATTTAACACATATTTTATTATATTTTATATTTTATTTAAAACACATTTATATACCACAACTACTTATAAGAACCATTCCGTGTGGTTTACAAAATAACATCTATAAAAGTGAAATTAGGTGTTTAATGCAGTAGTTAATGAGCACTAACATGAAATTTCATATTAAGAGTCAGGGAATAAGTATGCCGTGTAGCTAATGTGGATGTCATTAAAATGAATTAACTGCTCACACAGCAGAGCACACAGAACAGTTAACTGCACCTCCAGAAGTGTAGTTTACAGCACTCACAGCACATCAGAAATGCCATACTGGGTCAGACCAAGATCCAATCAAGCCCAGGATCCTGAAGGAACGGGTAAACGTAGATCGATTGTTTACGTTATCAGAATAATATAAGGCAACTCTTACAAACTATGATCAATAACGAATGATTTATGTAAATAGTTACAGCATTACTAGCCAAAGTTAATTGTATATAGTTATGGAAAAAACACTGTTCCATGTTATTGTTCATGAAAAGTTAATTATACATAGTTATGAAAAGTTAATTGTACATAGTTATGAAAAAAAACACTGTTCCATGTAAAAACCATGTTCATTATATGTTAAATGTAAACCGCCTTTGATCTTTGGAAAAAGCGGTATAGAAGAAAAGCATAAATAATAAATAAAAATAATAAATAATATAGAAAGACTAGGGTGTCATGCAATGAAGCTACAGAGTAAACTATTTAAGACTAATAAAAGAAAATATTTTTTCACTCAACGTATAATCAAACTCTCGAATTTGCTACCGGAGGATGTAGTAAAGGCTGTTAGTGTAGCTGGATTTAAAAAAGGTTTGGACAAGTTCCTGGAGGAAAGGTCCATAAATCGTTATTAAGAAAGGACCCAGGATATCAATGCTTGACCCAATACAAGCATTGTGGAACCTGTGTCTTTTGGGGAAACTGCTGGGTACATATGACCTAGATTGGCCACTGTTGGAAACAGGATACTGGGCTTGATGGACCTTGGTCTGACCCAGTATGGCATATCTTATGTTCTTATGTAAGTCCCTGGCAGGTTCCCAAAAAAGCACACAGGTTCCACAATGCTTGTCCCAGAGCAAGTAGTGGATTTCCCAGGTCCTCTTTAATAATGGTTTATGGATCTTTCCTCCAGGAACTTGTCCACATCTTTTTTAAACCCAGCTACACTAATAGCTTTTACTACATCCTCCGGTAACGAATTTCAGAATTTGATTACATGTTGACTGAAAATTTATTTTCTCTTATTAGTCTTAAATGGGTTACATTGTAGCTTCATTGCATGTCCCCTATTCTTTCTACTTTTTGATGGAGTAAGCAACCAATCTACGTTGACCCATTCTACTCCATTCATTAATTTCTAGACCTCTATCATATCTCCCCTCAGCCGTCTCTTTTCCAGGTTGAAGAGACCTAACCTTTTAAGCTTTTCTTAATAGGGGTATCCTTCCATCCCCTTTACCATTTTGGTGGCTTTTCTCTGTACCTTTTCTAATTCCACTATATTCTTTTTAAGATATGATGACCAGAATTGCACACAATATGCAAGGTGTGGTTGCACCATGGGGCGACCCAAGGGTAGTGCATTGCCATGTGCGGAGACTGATTGCTGGCCTCATTTGCATAGCCACTGGAACTCATTTACATAAATTGTATTTATTTTATTTTAAAATGTATATGTTGCCCATCTAAAATTTTAGGCGGCTTTCAAAGGAGCGCTTCACAAGCCTCTTTTTTCTCCTGGCAATAACCTAGGTGCATGTTTACTAAATATTAATGTGTGTTAAGTGCCACTGTGCCAATAGAAATACATTGGTTTTCCTGCACTTAACACACATTAACATTTGTGAATATACATAAACTTTCAGTAAACACGCTTCTTAATGAGTGTCCGAATACCATTTGCATGGACAGCGAGAATAAAGAAAGACTACCAGATTTCTACATTACTATATTGCAGTGCCAGCTGCCAGGCATATTAGGAAGTACTATAAACTCTGTCCATTTAGAACCCATAGCAAACAAACCATATCATAACAGCACTACCAGGGCTCATAAAGCACCAAACCCTACCTTTCAAAAGGCAATACTTCAAATATTAAACCAATACTTCTCAAAGAATACTACTACATCTCCTACTGGGGAAAGAGGACAAGTGGGACTGTCACATAGAAACTACATGAACAGGATACTGCAGCTTGGTTATACATGCAAAACATAGACCATCAGCAAACAGATCACAATTTAGAAATATTGACGACAATAATTAAACTGGGAACCCCAAAAAGCCAAACTTAGAATGTACAATAACCCTGGAGAAATAAAACTATAAATTAATTTCCTCTTGTACTACAGTAAATAAAATGCAAAGATGTTAGCAATGCACATTTCCCAGAGGTGACATATTCCAGTTAATAAATTCAAAATAAAAAAGTATTTTTCTACCTTTTGTTGTTTGGGTAATTTATTTTTCAGTTGCAATTGCTCCAGTCACTTCCTTCTGATTTCTTTGTAATTTCTGCTAACTCTCCATTGTCTGCTGTTCATTTGTCCTTTCTTCTCTCTTCTAGGTTTTTTTTCCCCATTATCTCTCTACATCTGCTTTAACATACTAATCTTTCCCCTTCTGCTCTTTCCTCCATTTCTTTCTTTATTCCTTTTTCATTTACTGAAATTTCACCCTTTCATCCTCAATCCCCACTTACTCTTCCAATACCTGGCCAATCATAGATTTTACTTTCCTCCCACATAAAATATCTTTTCCCCTCTCCATCCTCACTCCCCCACCCCCACCCCCTTCTAGTCCTCCCACAACATCAGCTCCCTTCTACGTAGTTCCAACCCTACCAAGCTTCTGTTTCCTTCTAGTCCAATTCTCCCTTCCCCCTGCATCAGCCCTTTTCCAGTCCCAGCCCTCATCAGTCCATTTCCAATCCTAGCCTCCCCAGCAGCCATTTGCAGTCCTATCCTGGCCCTCCATCAGCCCATTTGCAGTCCTATCCTAGCACCCGTCCCATCAGCCCATTTCAAATCCTAGCCCTCCCATTGGTTCATTTCCGGTCCTAGCTCCCCCATCAGCTCTTTCAAGTCCTATCCTAGCCCCCCCCCCATCAGCCTATTTCCATTCTTAACCCCCCCATCAGCCCATTTCCATTCCTAGCCCCTCCATCAGCCCATTTCAAGTCCTAGCCCCCCATCAGCCCATTTCCAGTCCTAGCTTCCCCAGCAGCCATTTCCAGTCCTAGCCCCCCATCAGCCCTTTGAAGTCCTATCCTAGCCCCCCTATCAGCCCATATCAAATCCTAGCCCCTCCATCAGCTTATTTCTACTCCAACCCCCCCCCCCCCCCAATCAGGCCATTTCTAGTCCTATTCTGGCCCTTCCCATCAGCCCATTTCCAATCCTAGCCCACCCAGCAGCCATTTCCAGTCCTATCCTAGCCCCCTCATCAGCCCATTTCAAGTCCTAGCCCCACCATCAGCCCTTTTCCAATCCTAGCCCCCGCCCTCTCCCAAAGAGCCCCATGCCTGTCTGATTGATTGGCTTCAGAAGGAACTGGAGAGGGCCGAGGTCCCGGCTCACCTCTGTACAGCCACCAGACTGAAGAGCGGGGTTTTCCTTCACTAAGTCTGATGATTGTTCTTGTGGAGCCCGCTGAGTGCTAGAAAACAGGAAACGCCTTTTAACCCCTGGTGCACCAGTTTGCTCCACGAAAACACAGCCGCTGGACTCGGTGAAGGAAAACCCCACTCCAGTCCAGCAGCTGTACAGAGGTGAGCCAGGGCCTCGGCCCTCCCCGACTCCCTCTGAAGCCATGTGTGGCATATTGGCACAGGATAATAAAACTAAGAATATTATAATGCCTCTGTCAGGGCCCTCCACAAACAACATTCGCATATAATGGATGGGCCGGCCCTGACAGAGGCATTATAATATCCTTAGTTTTATTATCCACTCTTTTCCTCATGATTCCTAGCATTCTATTTGCTTTACTGGCCACCGCTGCACACTGGGTGGAGGGTTTCAACGATGATGCTTAAATCCTTTTCCTGGGTGGTGATTCCTGATGTGGAACCTTGTATTGAGTAATCATAGTTTGGGTTGTTCTTTCCTAGGTGTATAACTTTGCATCTGTCCACATTAAATTCCATCTGTCATTTAGATGTCCAGTTTATCAAGGTTCTCTTGCAATTTTTCACAATCATCTTGGGTTTAACATCTTTGAATAATTTTGTGTCATCTGCAAATTTGATCACCTTACTCATTAGTCCCATTTCCAGATCATTTATAAAGATGTTAAAAAGCAGAGATCCCAGCACAGATCCCTGGGGTTCTCCACTATGCACCTTTCTCCATTGAGAAAATTGGCCATTTAGCCCTACTCTCTGCTTTCTGTCTTTTAGCCAGTTCCTGATCCACAATAGTACACTGCCTCCAATTCCTTGACTTTTTAATTTGGCCAAGAGTCTCTTGTGAGGGATCTTATTAAAGGCTTTATGAAAAATCTAGTCACACTATATCAATTAATCTTTATCTACCTGTTTATTCAATGCAATGTGTGCCTTTGAGTCAATGCTGACTCCTGATGCCCCAGCAATTCCTGGGTTTTCTTGGCAATGTGACTGGAATTAGATTGCCAGGCCTTTTTCCAAGGTAAATGGATGGTTAAGTGACATGCCCAAGACCACAAGGAGTACCAGTAGGAATCAAATCCTGGTCTCTTGGTTACCAAGCCACTAGCCAGTGCTCTAACCACTAGGGTACTCCTCCACTCCTGTTTATTCACATCTTCAAAAAAGTTTAATAGATAAATAAAACAAAGACTAGCTAAATCCGTGGTGTTTATCTCCCATTAAACCATGATTATCTACATGATTTCTACCATTTTGCCCAGTACTGACATTAGGCTTACCAGCCTGAATCGCCCCTGGAACCTTTTTAAAAAATTGGCGTTACATTGGCCATTCTCCACTCTTCCGGTACTACAGATAATTTTAATGATAGTTCATAGATTACTAATAGTAGGTCTGCAATCTCATATTTCAGTTGTTTCTATACCTTCAAATGTATATCATCCAGTCCAGGTGATTTGCTACTCATCAGTTTATCAAATAGTTGTAATACATCTTCCTGGTTTATCAATATTTCTTTCAATTCTTCTGCTGCATCAGCTTTAAATACCATTTCAGTCATGGATAACTTCCCTACATCTTCTTCAGTAAAGACCGAAGCAAAAAATTCATTCAGTCTCTTCGCTATGGCCTTGTCCTCCTTTAGCACATCTTTTACCCCTCTGTCGTCCGGTGGTCCAACTGATCCTCTCACATGACTGTACTTGAAAAAGGTTTTATTATGTGTGTTTGCTTCCACGGCAAGCTTTTCTTTCCTTTCAAGTGATGGGAACATTCCAGCCATTATCACAGATGTTTTGCAGCTACTACAGGTTAACCTTTGCAGTTAAAATAAACTAAGTTATTTAATTATTCCCATTTATATCCCACATAGACCCAAAAGCTCATTGCAGGTTACAAACATAAGTTAAAAATGTTAACAATACAACATTAAAATAATAATTCATAAAAATAAGTTTTGCACTAACGTCAAAAACTTAATGTGGTTTTGTAAATAGTATAGTAGCTGATATGGAAGTGCAGACAAAATAAGCCATATGGTCTTTTTCTGCCGTCATGTTTTTATGTTTCTGTGTTACCTAATGTACCTAAATGTGACTCATTTTGAGCTACCAATGAAAAGGCGTGTGCTAAATCCAAATACATTTTACAGAATCCAGCAATGTCAAAGCAAAAATAAGCAGTTTGATCTGCAGAAATACAAAATAATAACTTTCAATTTAAAATGTATATCGGACTCCTGGCAGATGTGTAGTATTGCATCTTACACCCATGGCCAGGCATTTCAGTGTATCCTATTTATAGTGACTTACATTGAAATGCTATTGCAAGATATGCAAAATAACATGTAAGTTTTACTCTAAACCATCTCTTGTCTTCCTACACTTTACAGTACCAATAACATGGTTGATATTTATAAAGAAATCAAAGCCTAATCATGTTATACTTAACTGTTTGTTAGGTATTTTGAGCAATAATATCACATAAGAGGCAGACCAATCCCGAATAATAAAATTATGACAACTAAACAACAAAATCATCCAATTCCATTAATTCCAAACCATTTCCTAACTACCTCCTCACATTCTCAATAAATTTACAACACTGCGAGGAAGTCACGTCACCATGTCTGATGGCGTGAGCAAGGAGCACCACTGTCCAAACTGCCCACCAATGCAATTTAGGCCCGAGGAGAGAAGAAAAACGATGCAGCAACAGCGGCGATGCTAAGGGGAGAGCAGTAGGCAGCCGCGGAGAGGGTCGCGGGAGTGTTTAACATCCATGAGACGCCTGTGCGAGTGGCAATAGCGGCGGTGGACAAAACAGTGCAGGAGGGCTAATGAGCAGAGTGAAGGCCCGGCGAAGAGGGGAGCAGCAGCGAGGTGCATAAAGTGAGCGCCAAGGAGGCAAAGCGGCCAGAGAGCAGCACACAAGGCTGTCGAGAGTGAAACAGAGGGGGTGAGTGGAGCGAGCAGCGGAGGAGCGGGCCGGAGCTGCATTTAACCCCCTGGTGAGCAGCATAACTGAGTGGAGGAGGCAGAGGTGGGAAAGCAGAGTGGCAGACATCAGAAGGGAACCCCGGAGGAGAGAAAGCCGGCGAGAGTCGAGAACACAATAGTGGCTGCAGAGATCCTGTCCGAAGCAGCACAGAGTGTGAGGAGGTGATCGGGAAAGAAGGAGAGAGGTGATTGAGATGAGAGCTGACGGAGGCAGCCGGACACGAGGAAGGAGCAGGAGCTTGGAGGCCATCTTCATACCTCTGCAAAGAGAGCCAGCCTCAGTGAATACATAAAAGTTATTGGCAAATGGAGAAGGACTGGGAAGGGAAAATGGAGAAAGCCAGGGGAGGACTTATAGCCCGGAAAAAGCTGGCAGAGTTCCGGTCCTCTTATACACCGGTTAAGGGAGGGAAGGAGACTGGCAAAGAAAAAGCAGAGAAAATGGCTGACGAAGCAGGGAGAGACGAAGAAGAAGAAGGGGAGGGAAGTTGGAACCCTGGAACGGTGGACATCTTAAGGCACTGGCTTACAGAGCTGAAAGATCAGCTTAAATTGGAGATCAATGGGATTAAAACTGAATTGCAAGAGACATTACAAGCATTTTTTATTTATTTATTTAGACAGATTTGTATGCCACCTTATCCTTCAATCAAAGTGGTCACGTCACATCACAATTGGAGGGTTACATTTAACATTAGGGTACGTATAAACATTTAGACAGTACAGTTACATATCAACATTTAGACAGTACAGTTAAAGGTAACATTTAACATGAGGGTATTTAATAACGTGGTATGATAAACTTGTGTGTGTGGTTAGGATTGGTGTGTACTTAGTTGGCGGCGTAAGTGATATTTCAGTTTGGGTATGGGATGTTGCCTGGATGCTCATATGTTTCTATAAATAAAAATGTTTTGAGGTCTTTGCGGAAGTCTGTGAGGTCATCTAATGTTCTCAGGCTCGTTGGGAGGGAGTTCCATAGTGTGGATGCCAGTAGTGATGGTGCTCTTTTTGAAGTTGTTTGCTTGGTTTTGTGATAACCTGCAGGTGTGCCAATCATATTGTTATTGGATCTTCTTGGTCTATTGCTGTTATCCCTTGTTATGATGTTTTGGAGTACGTCTGCTGAGAGATGGTGAATGACTTTGAAGATGATCATGATTGTTTTGTATTTAGCTTTTGTCACCATTGGGAGCCAGTGCAGTTGCCGTAGAACAGAAGTGATGTGCTCGGTCCTTGGTGTGTCTGTAATGATGCGTGCTGTGGTGTTTTGTACCATCTGTAGTGGGTGGAGTGTCTGCTGAGGTAGGCCTTGATATAGTGAGTTTCCGTAGTCAAGCAGTGGAGTAATGAGTGCTTGGCACACTGTGCGGAAGTGGTCCTGACGGAGCATTGGTTTGATTTGTCTGATTGTTTTCAATCGTTGATAGGCCTTGTTTGCGGTTTTGGTGATGTGGTATTTCAGGTTTAGAGCTATGTCTAGTGTTATGCCCAGATACTTAACTTCTTCTTTGACTATTATGTGTTTGTCAAGGATGCTGATAGTTTGTGGAGGTATGAAGGTGGTGTTCCTGGTGACGAACATTGCCTCAGTTTTATCGTAGTTGATCGTTAAGTTGTTGGCTATGAGCCAGTCATTCATGTCTTTGAGGCATTTGGTTATTGTTGAGGTGTTTAGTGCTAGTAAATTGATTGGAACGTACACCATAATATCATCAGCATAAATGTGATAGTGAAGTTTGTGGTGCTTGATGGTGTTGCATATGGGCTGTATGTATAAGTTAAAGAGCATTGATGATAGGGCTGAGCCTTGAGGTATTCCCTGCGTGACGGGGAATTGTAGTGATTTATTTTGGTCACATTTGACTTGTTGCGTTCGTCCTTCCAAGTATGATGTAAACCACTTCAGGGTATTTTTGCATAGTCCTATCTGTCGTATGCATTGCAGTAGCTTGGTGTGGGACACAGTGTCGAAGGCCGCCGAGATCTCCATGAATACTAGCAGAAAGCCGTTTTTTATGTCATCCATGCCTCTTAGGAGATTGTCAAAGAAGGAGGTTAGTAGCGTTTCTACGCCGTGTTGGGACTTAAATCCATGCTGATGTATGTCCAGTGGGGCATTTATATAAATATGGTCCTGACATTGCCTTTGCACTGCCTTTTCCACGATTTTTGCAAGGAATGGCAGGCTGGATATGGGACGGTATGATTTTGGTTCGGAGGGGCTCAGATTGCTATTTTTAAGTATTGGTCATATCATTGCGTGCTTTAGGGGTTGCGGCATGTATCCTTGTTGGAGTGAATGTTTGACGATTTTTTGAATATGATGAGAGAGTTGGCTTTTTGTAGCTTTGAGCCAAGTCACTGGGCATGGGTCTGATGGTGATGATGTTTTGTTTAGTCCAGATATAATGTCTTCTATTTGCTGTTTTGTTGGTATGTTGAAGCTCTCCCATGTTTGATGTTGTTTTTTTATCGTGTGATCATTTGTAGTGTGGCAGTGCATGTTTGGTTGGTGTTTTTTTACTTCATGTAGTCTGCATATTTTTGTGGGTCAAGATGGTGTGTGCTTTATTGCCTGTCATCCTTGGTGAGCTTTTGGACAATGCTAAAGAGTTCTCTTGGTCTATTAGTAGCTTTCATGATTAGGTTGTGTCACACTGCAGCGCCCTCTGGCGTAGGTATAGGCAGTTGCCTATGAGGGGTTAGCATGTGGGGCAAAGAGGAAAGCAAATTTATATACCTAGGTGCTGCTGTCTGGTGTCCATTGTAGTTGTGGGCCAAGTAACAGAGCGAAGGCCTTCTGTGAGTTCCAATAATAACTTTATTTCCACACACAGGAATTTGGAGCACTAGGTCCCCAGGCACAAACAAAAAGTAGTGGTACTCAATTGTGTCAAATAAAAAGTCCAGGAAAATTCCTGATGCTTCTCAGGTACAACTCAAAGTACAAAGTTCAGCAATTAACTTCCATTAGCTTCCAATACAAGCCTTGATTTCCTCCACTAAACATTGCACTAGTATGCTCTCTTTAAACATAGGACATTCTCCAGCGTTGAGCTTTACTTCACAGGTGCAATAATTACATCTGAGTTTCCCACGGCAGAAGGCTGCCTTTCTCAATGAAACTCAGATTCATTCAAATAGGCTTCTCAGCACTTCACATATAAGCTTTTGATACAGCTTCTCTCCTCTTATAGGATCCACTTAATGTAACTTCAATCCTTATAACAGATCCCACATTCCATAGGCGAATCACTGCTAACTGATGAAGGTGGATCAATTAACATCTCTTCTGGGTCTGATATATCTTTGAGGCTTTGGTTAAGAGAGTCTACAGACTGCCATTGCTTAATTAAATCCTTAAGCTGTCTTCTTTTGTTCTCCTTAACATACCTAGGCACATGTACAGGCTCTAAGTTATCAGCACTTTTTAAAAGCTTATAAAAAGGGCTCACCTGATTTCTGGTACGCCTAGACTGTGTTCTCTGGCAGGGAGGTAAACATTTCCTGTGATACTGTTTCACTAAATCTTGTATTACAGCGTCTTCGTCAGAGCCTAGCTCCTGCCCGTGTCTGTGCTGCTTGTAATCAAGAACATGCTGATAGGCACCTGGGCTGCACTCAGAGCTAGAGCTTCTATAACGTTGTCTGTGACAAGCAACTTTCTTTAGCTTACTGAAAGGGACCTTCTCTCTGCCCAATCTTTCTTTTATAATTTCATTCCTGAGAGAGGATTCCTGAGAGCTATTTCTCTCCCTTACAGGCAAGGTATCTGACCTTCTCCCCGGGAGTTTTAAATAGTCTCTGACCTGCTTTCCTTGGCTAATGAGCTCCAAGTAGTTCCTCCTTGGAAGGTTCCTCTGAGGCTTGGCCTCTCTCCTTGGCTCCCTTTGCCTCTGCTTCCCAGACTCTCTCTTGGTCTCTGCAGTCTTTCTCTCGGACTCTCTCCGGGTCCCAGTCCTGCTCTCGGACTTGTTTCTGTTCTCCGGTCTGTTCTCGTACTCCCTCTCCTTCTTTCTCCTGCCTCTACTGGCAGTTGCTTCCTGGTTAAGTGAAGCAAGCTGCCCTATCGGGTGTGACTCCGCCCCTTTTCCTCCCACGTCAGCTCCCTGGGTTTGCTTCAAGCTAGGGTGTGGCTCTCTTTCCACTTTCCTGTGTAGCACAGCTTTCAGGGCTGTATCATTAACCCCTTCCTGCCCAGTTTCACTGACAGCTTCTGAAGAGAAAAAGTGTTTTAAACCTTCCTTATCAGGTTCTGCAACCTCTGCATTGTCACAGTTGGCATGGTGTTGCTGTCTACGCTCATTTATTAGATTGTTATAGTCCCGTTGTTTGTCTCTGTATTGTGTTAGGAGGTTGTGTGATTTGTTCCATCTCCATTTTCTTTCCAGTCTTCTGAGTGTGGTTTTGCAACTCTGATTTCATGTGAGTACTGTCACCAGTGGTCTACCCTGGGTCCTAAGGCATGCAGAGTAGGGCCAAGCTGGTGAATATCCTGGGCTGGGAAGTGGGGCAATGCAGGCGTAGTAGTGCACTGCCTTCTGGGTGATGTAGTCCCACACACTCCCCAAGCACAGAAATATGTAATCGAGTGGTTTTAAAGCAAATAATGAGGTTTTATTTCCCCTTCCCGGGGGATTGGTAAGCACAAAACTTAAGACAAAATATCCATACTTTCTGGCATAAGGAAATTAACTCAGGAAGAGAAGAAAAATAGCTTCTTTTTCTTTTAGCTTTTCAACACACCATCCTTTAACACAGGATTCACCAAACAGTTCCTTTTAAAGGCACGAAGGTTTACTTTGCTTTCAATGCTGTGCATATAGCTTTGTATATCCAAGTCAGCGCAGAGACTCTGTTATCCGCTATGGACAGTGTACAATCCATGGGTTCACCAATTACACTTTCATCTACAGATTCTATTTGCATATCTTCCAGCCCTTCCCCCACTGGGTACGTAGGAACACAATCACACAGAGCTTTAAAACAGGTATCATTATTATTGAGAGAGTCCCGGAGAGCCTGGCAATCCCAGAGAAAACATGTATCTCTAGTTTTCTCCTTATCCCTTCTAAAGGGCTTACCTTCAGGCTTCTGCCTAATAGGTTTCCTTAGTAGTGCTCCTTCAGCATTATCAAAGTCCATAGGCCTGTACCTCTCTCTCACCAGGGTTTCTGGGCACTCCTAAACTGACCTTTTGGATGGCTTCTCTCTTCAATGGCCCTCTATATAAGGCTTTAACCGAAAGTTGCTTCCCTGTAGTCTTTGGGCTTGGCCTCTCTGTAACTCCCTAGCTGGAGCATTCTCTGCTCTGTCCTCGTGGCTGCTTGAGTCGGATTCAGCTTCTCTGTTCTCAGACCTGCTGATGACTCTGCTCCTCTGCACCCTCTCTCTCGTTCCTTCTCTTACGTCTGTTCCTGTTCCTGTTCTCTCTCTTGTCCCCCTTCTTCCTGTTCCTGATTCAAATGAGTGCTTTTTATCTTCCTTTCCCTTAGGGCTTAGCTTCACCCCTCCCCCACCCAGGTGTCTACTATTGAGCTCAGAGCACGGGGATAATTTGTAGCTTGGGCGGGGCTGCTGCACTCGTGACTGAGTTTGTTTACATCTCCCCTGGCAACCTGTAGCCATGTGTTTTGCTTGCCTGTCAGAATCTGACGTAACCTCCTCAGTTTCATGTAGCTCCATATCAAGGGACGGGTCTTCCCCATTACAGTACCATGGGGCATTGGATCTCTTGCGTGTTTGTGGGTCTTTGATAGCTGGGGCAGATGCTGCGTTGGATATTATTGTGTTTCATTCTTCTATGTTTAGGTCAAGGGTGTCGTGTTCCTGTTGAAGTTGTGGAGTGATTTTGTTTATGAATGAGTCTCTGTCAAATGTTTTGAACCGTCTAGTTATTCTTTCATCTTCTTTGCGTTGGGCGGGGTTATTCAGGGTCATGTTGAATTCACTCACATGGTGGCCTGACCGGGGGACTAGCGTGATTGTTGGTTTTGTGGTCTTGTTCTGTTCCACTAATTGCATTAGCATGAAGACCATGTCTGGGGTTGTACCATGCTGGTGTGTTGGGGCGTTAATTGTCTGGCAGTATTTTAATGACTCCATGGCTTTTAAGAACGTTGCGGTTTCTCTGGTGGGTCTGGATGTTAGGTTGTAGTCACCTAGTGCAATGAGAGGTTTGTGTCTTCTGTTATGTGCGCATATCATTTCGATTACTGTGGATAGGTGTTCAGTTGTAGTTCCAGGTGGTCTGTATGTGAGGGAGATGCTTAGGTTCTTGTTGGCTATAGTAAGTGTGTTAGATTCAATTGTGTTAGTGGTAGCGATAGTTTTGAATCTGTATTCTTTTCTGGTAAGTATTAATACTCCTCCTCCTCTTCTTTGTGCTCTGATGCAGTTAAATGGTGAGTATCCTGTTGGGGTTACTTGGTTTAATATGACCTGGTCCGAGTCGTCTAACCAGGTCTCAGTGATGCATATTATTGGCATTGTATGGTTTGTGGGCTGTATGCTTTGGTTGTTGGCATTCTTTGGATAGGTGTGATGCTGGTGTGCATCTGGGTTGGGTAGTATGTAGGTTGACCAAGGGGATTTGCTCGTTTATTTATTTATTTATTTATTTATTACAATTTCTTATATACCGCACTATTCGATATCAGCGCGGTTTACATTATAACAAAATGACCAGAACAACAAGCTGTTCGGTTTTACAGAGAACAGGAGTACAAACTTGGATAACATGGGTGAACTATATACATAAAATATTTACAAAGAACAAGAGTAAGGCTAAGATAACATATGTACATAAATCTCGTTGAGTCTGATACTAGGTGTGCAGGGTGTGAACATATGTAGGAGTGTGAGGTAGATCATGAGGTAGTGGAGTGCATTTTGTGATTTGTATTTTACTATGAGGTAGTAGTGGGGTTATTAGAGTTAATAGGCTATGCCGCGTGAGTTGTTATACAATGCAAACAATGGGCAGTATGTTCTATGCGATTAATCTACAAGCAATGGACTGTCCAGGCAGGTAGCAGGATTAGCTTACATGCAAAGGATTGTCCAGGCAGTGTGGCAGGATTAATCTACAAGCAATGGATTGTCCAGGCAGGTAGCAGAATTAATCTACAAGCAATGGATTGTCCAGGCAAGGCAGCAGAATTAATCTACAAGCAATGGATTGTCCAGGCAATGTAGCAGGATTAATTTACAGGCAATGGATCGTCCAGGCAATGTAGCAGGAATAACTTACAGGCAATGGATTGTCCAGGCAAGGTAGCAGAATTAATCTACAAGCAATGGATTGTCCAAGCAATGTAGCAGGATTAACTTACAGGCAATGGATCGTCCAGGCAATGTAGTAGGAATAACTTACAGGCAATGGATTGTCCAGGCAAGGGAGCAGTATTTGCGCTGGGGCAGAGATATGATGTGCGTGGCGGAGGGCCCGGGTCACAGATCTTTGGCCACTACTTGGTCCGTGCCTAAGGGCCACGCCAAAGGGCCCTCTGGCGAGGCCCTCAGGCACAGTCCCTCCAGGCGCAGGTGCGCCCAATGGTACTGCCTTTAATCAGCCGGAAGCTGCAGCTCTTCTTCTGCTCCACCCCGATCGCGTTTGGGGGAGCTTGCTGTGGTCTTCTTCGCACCCGATGGCGCTGCCTTTAATCAGCTGCCAGCCGGAAGCTACAACTCTGCTTCTGCTCCACCCCGATTGCATTCGGGGAGCTTGCTGTGGTGTTCTTCGCGCCCGATGGCGCTGCCTTTAATCAGCCGCCAGCCGGAAGCTACAGCTCTGCTTCTGCTCCACCCTGATCGCGTTTGGGGGAGCTTGCTGTGGTCTTCTTCGCGCCTGATGGTGCTGCCTTTAATCAGCCGCCAGCCGGAAGCTACAGCTCTGCTTCTGCTCCATTAAGGCAAGATACAGGGCCGGCCCGTCCATTGAGCGAGAATGTTTTTTGCACAGGGCCCCGCGTTTCAGGGGGCCCCGCACAAAACATTCTGCTTTAAAAATAAATTAAATTTTAAAAAAAATCTAAAAATAAATTAAATTTTTTTAAAAAACTTGAACTGCAAATAGCTGATGGGGACGAGGACTTGGAATGGAAATGGGCTGAGTGGAAGGGGGGCTTGAACTGCAAATAGCTGATGGGGAGGGGGGCTTGGAATGGAAATGGGCTGTGAGGGGAGGGAGCTAGGACTGGAAATGGGCTGAGTGGAGGGGGGCTAGGACAGGAAATGGGCTGATGGAGCAGCTAGGATAGGACTGGAAATGGGCTGTTGGGGGGAGCTAAGATTGGAAATGGGCTGTGGTGAGGGCTTGGATTGAAATGGACTCATGGAGGGGCTAGAACTGCAAATAGGCTCATGGGGGCTTGGATTGGAATTGGGCTGAGTGGAGGGGAGCTATGACATGGGCTGATGGTGGGGCTAGGAAATGACTAGAAATGGGCTGATGGGGGGCTGGGATTGGAAATGAGCTGATGGAGGGACTCGGATAGGACTGGAAATGGATGGGGGAGCTAGGACTGGAAATGGGCTGATGGGGGGCTAGGAATGGTAATGGGCTGATGAAGGGACTAGAAGGGAGCGGATGCTTGGTGAGGCTGGAACTAGAAGGGAGCTGATGGTGGGGGAGGATTAGAATGGGATGGGGCTGGGAGAGTGAAATGGAGAGGGGAAAAATATTTTGTGTGGGAGGGATGAAAAATCTACAATTGGCCGGGTATTGGGAGAGTAAGTGGAGATTGAGGATGGAGGGGTAAAATTTGAGTGGATGAAATAGGAATGAGTAAAGAGCAAAAGGAGAAAGATTAGTATGTTAAAGCAGATGTAGAGAGAATGGAAAAAAACTAGAAGAGAGAAGAAAGGACAAATGGACAGCAGACGATGGAGAGTTAGCAGAAGACACAAAGAAACCAGAAGAAAGTGTCTGGAGCAATTGCAACTGAAAAAAATGCACAAAAGGTAGAAAGATATCTCTTTATTTTGAATTTATTAACTAGAATATGTCAGCTCTGGGAAATGTGCATCATTAACATCTGCACTTTGTTTATACAAGAGGAAATTAATTTATAGTTTTATTTCTCCAGTGTTGTTGTACATTCCAAGTTTGGCTTTTGGGGTTCCCAGTTTAATTATTGCCTTCCTATTTCTAAATTGTGATTTCTTGTTTGGTGATGGTCTATGTTCTGAATGTGTAACTGAGCTGAGGTATTCTGTTTATGTAATTCCTATTTGACATTGCCACTTGTTCTCTTTCCCCAGTAGGTCATGTATTGTTATTCTCTGAAATGTATTGGTTTAATATTTGCAGTGTTGCCTTTTGATAGGTAGGGTTTGGTGCTTTGAGTCCTGGTAGTGCTGTTATGATACGGTGGGTTTGCTATGGGTTCTAAATGGGCAGCGTTTGTAGTAGTTCCTAATGTACCTGGCAGTTGGCACTGGATTATAGTAATGTAGAAATCCTTTAGTCTTTCTTTATCTATACATTCATTAAGAGACATGTTTACTAAAAGTTAGTGTATGGTAACATTATGCAAATGTTTATGCAAATGAGGCCACTATGCAAATGAGGCCCCGCACCGAGTCTCCGCACATGGCCCCGCACCCCCCTTGGGCCGCCCCTGGCAAGCTATAATTGATCTTGGATCCCGAGTGGAAGAAACTGAAAATCAACTGGATCAGCAGGCGGAAGCGATGGGAGACCTGCAGAAAGGCTGGGAGGAGTTGAAACAGGAACAGGAGCATTTAAAAGAAAAGACAGAAGATCTTGAAGACCACTCGAGGAGGTGCAATATCAGAGTGAGAGGTATTCCCGAGGATCCTTAGTATAAGGACTGTGATAAAGTAATAAGGAAAGTCTTTGAAACCCTCCTGCAGGAAGCGGAGACAGAACAGGCAGGGGGAGAGCCGCCAGTGCAGCTAGAGAGAGCACACAGGGGCCTGGGCCGTATTAGAGACAATCGGCCATGAGACATAGTGGTCTGTATGAGTTCTTACAAAACAAAGGAGCGCGTCTTGGGAGCGGCGTGGAAGCTGGGACATTTTCAGTGGAATGGACATAATATTGAGCTATACCAGGACTTGTGAATGGGAACCTTACAACGTCGTTGAGAGTTAAGAGAAGTAACAGCGCTGTTGAGAAAAGAAGGACTGAGATACAAGTGGCTATACTCCTTTGGTCTATTGATCACAGTGAAGGGGATATCAAGACGGGCAAAAAATAGTATAGAAGCTTGGGACGTGTTAAAGGAACTTGGAGTCTCGAATTTACCAGAGCCTTTGGGAGGACAAATTCAAGCGAGTCTGTCATCGGTCTCCAAGGTTGGAAGTTTGAAGTGGCAGCAGGTGCTAGCTAATGGGAGAAGGTTGGCGAGACTCTATAAAGGAAAACATGGCGTGGACAGAGCTTCAAAAGATCTGGGATGAGAGGAGACAAGGCGATGAGTGAGGGGTTCTACGTTAGTTGACGATGAAGATGAGGCCATGTCGCAGGAGGCCTGAAGAGAGGCTATATCACGGAAGAGTGGACTATGAGACCAGTTTGATGTTTTTATGTTGCAGTTGTAAAATGTTTAAGGGATTGTTGGTTAAAAGGAAATGTTAAATAGGGGAGAGGTGGAGTGGCATAAAGAAAAATGGAAAGTATTATGCTCTGTAAGGAAACAAAATGGGTGGGATGGAAATGGAAGGGGGGGTTCTCTGGGAGAAGTGGGCATTATAAGCAGATGGTGTTAAATGGTAGTACCGGGAGTGACACAGGGAGAGGCAGGGGTGGATGCGGAGTGGACAGTCACTTCCCATGTGTGGTCAGTTTCTAAGGAGGAGACTGCTTAAGGGGGGGTGGGGGGAAGGGGGAGGGGGGTGGGGGAAGGAGGGAAGGGAAGGGAGGGAGATATAAGCGAGGTACACTAACATACATCTAACAGATGATATGATACGAATAGGTACAATAAATGCTAAAGGGCTAAATAGTCCACAAAAGAGGAGACAACTAGTGAAGGAGGCAGATAGATTAAACTGATTAATTATATAATTTATTAGTTTGTACATATAAATTATATAACTAATATATTATATAACTAAGTTTTCCCCTATGTTGTATCCAGTTAGATTTCCTGTTATATGTAAACTCACGACAGCCTGTTGCTATCTGAGTATTTTAAGTTTACTGTAAACCGCGCTGATGATAAAAGTGCGGTATATAAGAGCGTTAAATAAATAAAATAAATAAATAAACTGGGATATTATAATGGTTCAGGAAACCCATCTCAAAGTCCGGGATAAAGGACTGTTAGCCTTTAAACATTTTCCGACTCGGTATTTTGGGAAGGTGAGGGGAGAAGGAAGAGAAGGAGGGGAGAAAAAGGGGGGTGGCAATTTTGATACGGAGAGGGTGTCCTTTTCAGGTAGTGATCAGGAGTATAAGTGGCCGAGTGTTGATATTGTGTGGTGAATAGAGTGGAGAGAGGATTACACTGGTGAATGTGTATGCACCAAATTTAGGACAAGTCATATTCTGGAGGGAGGTGGGGGGGGGGGGGAAAGGTTGTTGGAAAGGCATGTGCAAGGGAAATTAATAATGGGAGGAGATTTTAATTTGGCTCTACAACTGGGCTGGGACCGGCAGACGAGGGAGGGGGATGGGAGTGCGAAAAGCAGACGTATAGTGAAAAGAATGATGAAGAAATATCATCTAGCGGATGTGTGGAGGGAACATAACAAGGGGAGCAAAGAATATACCTTCTATTCATGTCCCCACAAGACTTTCAGTAGGATGGACTATATACTGGTGGACAAGTTATGGGAACTTAGGGTGAGGGATGTGGAGATTGGGAATATAACATGGTCATATCATGCACCAGTGTGGTTGGAAATTGGGGAAGGACAAAGGAGGGGAGGAATCCGATTTTGGAGGTTAAATGAGAGTATACTGAAAAAGGAAGAGGTGGTCAGGGATGTAAAGAAGTGCCTCCTCGAGTATTGGCAGTTAAATGATAATGGGTAGGTGCGGGATGTGGGAGTGTGGGAGGGGATGAAGGTGGTTGTTAGGGGGCGATTGATTATGTGGGCAGCCCGGTTTAAGAAGCTAAGGAAAGAAAGAGGAGAAATTACATGAAGAGATTAAAATTGCTACGAAAATATATAATAAGCAGGGGAGGGTGGAGCAACTAAAACATTTAAATGCATTGCAGTTGGAACTAAATCAACTACAGTTGGAGTCTATTGCCTTTCAGTTAGATAGGGTGAAGCAGAAGTATTATGAGTAGGGAGATAGGGCGGGGAAATTATTGACTCGTAAACTGAGGAGGAGGGAGGTAACCAATGCAATAGTGGCAATTAAGGGACGGGGTGGGGAAATCTTATGAACGGAGAAACAAATTGGGGACCGGTTTTGCTAATTTTACTCTGAGTTATATATGCAAGAGAGAGACGGGGGTGAAGCAAGGCATCTTAGAAACTTTTTGGGAGGGATTGAGCTACCGATAGTTGGGGAGGAGTTAGGGGCAAGGCTTGAGGGATGTTCCTCTAAGGAAGAAATTTAGCGGGTGATCAAAGAATTGCCAGGGGGTAAGGCCCCGGGGTTAGACGGGTTAGCGAATTCCTTTTATAAGACTTTTCAGGCAGAGTTGACGTGGGTTTTAGAAAGGATGTTTAATGGGCTTACAGAAGGAGGGGAACAATTTTCTCAGGAAATGTTAACGGCAGGGATTACGGTGTTGCCCAAGGGGGGGGAGGGATCCCTTGTGTTGTGCTTCCTATCACCCAATCTCTCTATTTAATACAGACGTGAAGATTTTGGCAAAGGTATTGGCGAATAGGTTAGCGACGGGGTTACCTGCCTTAATAGATTTAGACCAAATGGGATTTATATTGGGAGACAGGCGTCTGATAATATTAAGAGGGTATTAGAGGTGATTTGGGAAGCTGGTACGAGGAAAGTAGATATGATGGTACTATCTATCAATGCTGAAAAAGCATTTGATAGAGTGAATTGGGCCTTCTTGTTTGGGGTTATGCAGAAGATGGGATTAGGTTCTAAGTATCTAGCTTGGGTGCAGACATTGTACCATTGATCTCAAGCAAGGGTGCGAATTAATGGCAAGTACTCGGAGGTGTTTGGACTGGAGAGGGGCACAAGACAGGGATGCCCACTATCTCCATTGTTGTTCGCAATAGCATTCGAACCCTTGGTACAGATGATACGAAGGGAGGAGGGAGTTTGTGGGATAGAGGTAGGGGTCAACAACATAAGATTTCCCTATTTACAGATGATATTCTTTTAATGTTAACTGAGCTGGAACAGACGTTAACAAGGGTGTTGGAAGTAATTGAGAGGAATGGTGAGGTGTCGGGTTTCAAGATGAATATGGATAAGACAGAGGCGCTTAATGTAAACATTAGAGAACAGGAAATAGATCGAATTAGAGAGAAGTACCCATTTAAATGGACACGGGGGGGGGGGAATAAAATATTTAGGGGGTGCATATACCAGCGAAATTTGGAGATTTGTATGGGGCAAGCTATCCTTCATTATGGAAAGCAGTAGAGCAGGATTTGAGGGAGTGGATGGATATGGAGATGTCGTGGTTGGGCCATATAGCAACAGTCAAGATGAACATACCACCCAGAGTGTTGTATCTCTTTCAGGCATTACCTATAGCAATTCCAGTAGGACAAATGAGGAAACTCCAGGGAAAAGTATTCCATTTTATCAGGCAGAAATGACCACCGCGAGTGGCACGAACAATTTTGTACAGGGCCCGGGAGGAGGTGGGGTTGGGGGTGCCAGACTTTTTGGCTTATTATTGGGCGGCCCAGATTAGGCATGTGATGGATTGGAGGGAGGGAGGTGAACGGAAGACTTTTGTGAAGTTGGAGTAAAGCGGATCATGCTCTTGAAATTTGGGATAGAGTAAGAAAGATGGGTAGGGAGGGGGCGATGTTACTTTTTCTGTGATGCAAGCTTTGTGTTATACAGAGGATTTCAAACCCGGAAAGGAAGGGGGATCTTTAAGATATGGGAACGGAAAGGCCTTACGTAGGTGGTTTTATCAATTCTTGGATGGAGGGGAATGGGTTACCTATGCAGATCTCCAAGAGGATTATCAGTTAGGTGAGGGGGGGACTCTTTCACTATGAACAGGTACTACATTACATGAACAAAAAATTAGGTAAGGAGGGGTTAACGAGGGACTATACGGGATTGGAGACAATATGGTATGGGAAAAAGCTGTCGAGGGGGTTGATATCAGGGCTTTATAAAGTAGTGAGGGGGGGACACCAAAAAGAGGAGAAAGTTGGATTTATAAAGGCCTGGGAGAGGGAGATGGAGCTTCAATTGGAGTCCCAACAGTTTAAGCCTATTATGGGACTGGTTAAGCAAATGCCCTTCTCTATTGCAATTAGGGAAAATTGGTATAACGTGGTCATGAGATGGTATTATACCCCAGTGAGGTTGAATAAAATGTACCCGAGGGTATCAAAGGGGTGTTGGAGGAATGTGGGAAGCAGGAGAGTGTGGACATGTCCACAGCTTCAGGTATTTTGGCAAGAGGTTCAACAGTGGATAAATCGGGTGGTGGGGGTAGACATTGAAAGGGACCCTTTAATTTTCCTGTTCGGGTGGTGGAGAGATGGAGGACCCCGGGAGGTTTGAAAGCAAATTATGGCATGCTTGAGTGCGGCCCAGTGTGAGCTGGCCTACACGTGGAAGCAGGAGTCACCGCCATCTCTAGAACATTGTGAAAGCAGGTTGAGTCATATTTATTTAGCTGCATTCATATATATATATATATATATTGTCACAGGGTGGACCTAGGGCAGCATGAGAGAATGCTGAGCAGTATGAATGATCAAGGAAAAAGTGACAGGATGAATGAAGGAATGCTTGACAGTTGCCAGGGACAACGAAAGCACACGTACCCAGAGCCTGGAGAGACACACCCCGGGAGTAAGACACGGGACTCTGCTTCACCTAATGAAGCGCAGCTGAAGAAAGGTGGAGTCAGAAAATACATAGATAAAACGGACTACCAAACATTCAGTGGTAGGCAACCTTGGAGTGAGAGGCAAGCTTGGAGAGAGAGACAGCCTTGGAGAGAGAGGCGTTCTTACAGGCAATCTTGGAGAGAGGAGCCGAGTAGGCAATCCTGGAGAGAAGAATTGTGGAAAGAGTCCAGAGACCTGTGTGGCTCTGAGAGAAGGCAAGTGAAATATAAGAAAGCTGCAACAGCAGATACAGGGGAAAAGAAGGGATATAAGGGATATCTGCCCTCTAAAAGAGAAGAGTCTTGGAGGCAGAAAAATACCCTTACAAAGCCTAGACATTCAGAGGCTGATAGCAAGTTTTCTCCTGTTTATAAAAGTATTAAAAGAAGGGAGTTTCACCTACCGAGAGAAGCAGAAGAAATCCCTTATTACAGTGAACTCTTAGCTCCAAGAGAAACGCCGTTACACAGTTTGCAATCGGGTACAGCTGAGCCGGGAGAGCTGAGGCAGACCCAGCAGGGAGCGTATCACAATTACTCAGCTAGCAAGCTAAACAGAGACCTGAGCTATCCACTGAAGCACCAGCGGGGGCAGGGTTCTAGAAAACAGCATACAGAGTTTGGTGACCTTCCCCAGGGAAGCAGTGCTACTCAGAGGAAGAGGAACTTCCTAACTAATGAGGCAAATCTGCCATACTTTTATTCCACATTAGAAGTGGGCAATGCAGATTCCTCCGGACCAGAATTGATGGAATATGAAGATTCTGGTACATTAGAAGATACAGAATTAATGGAATGTTCTCTTACTACAAAAGAACCTGAATACTCCTTCAGGTAAAGGTTTTGTGTAGCCTTAATTCCATGTGCAGGTAGCAAAGGCTACAAACTCTCTCTCTCTCCCTAGCCAAACAGACAAAGTAGGCTGTTTGTTCTTTTCTTTTGTTTGACGTTATATGCTGAAGAAAGCTATTTGTGTTATCCATTTACTTTATGTTATAAGCCAAGTTAGGCTATTTATTTCTGTTGTTAAAGAAGAAAACCTCAAAGGGACGGGGAATAAAACCCTAAAAGAAAAGAAGGTTTATGTGTGATTTGTATAGATACAAGCACGGCACAACTACCACCCTCATAAGCCAAACCATACCAGCAGTCAAGGCTGGGGCGGATGAGGTGTGACAATATATATATATATATATATATATATAATGGAACACTTAACGGCAATTCGCAAACAGAAGAGAACAAAGTTTGAAAAAGAATGGCAGAATATGTTGGTGTATTTACAGGGGAAGAGAGGGGGGAGGGAAGGGAGAGGGATGGTGGGGGGGGGGAGAGTTGTCAGTAATTTGGGGGGAACAAGGTTTGGGGGGGTAGTTTATTGGGAAAATTGAAAAATGATGAATGTAAGTATCAGTTGTATTATGTGTTTAAACTACTTAATAAAAATTGATAAATAATTTTTAAAAAATTACAACACTGTGTTGTGGCTGAGTACTGTCACCCACCTACTTACCCCGCTAGGAGGCAGCCTAGGGGACTTTCAGTGGGGCCTCTTCTTTAATGTAGCTGGGGCTCTTTTAAGGCCCCCTGGGAATTATCTCCCACTAGCCGTTCTAAAGGTTGTAGTTGTGACGAGCAGCCAGGCTTTTTAGTAAGAGGTATTTTTATTATCCCTTTCCGGGTGGATTCTTGCACGTGAGAAATTAACAGAAACAGACCATGTTTTCTGGTACAAATAAAAATACTACTGGAACCAAAAGCGCTTCATTTCAGCTTAACTCAAAATATAACAGCTACTAAATTTATACAGGTAGTTTTCAGAAATCCTTTTTCTTTAAAAGGTTATCTTCTTAGCACAGCTTAGCATAAGGAAGACACATCATTAGCCAGGGTCAAAGCACATTCCATTTGAGATACCTCTGTATTATCTTCAGCTAATTCAAAGTCCATTGCCTCGTAGCTTCCCTGGTTGCTACTCTCTGAACAGCTGTGTCTCCTTTCTTGGCTGTGCAAGCTTCCGTCTTCTGCAAGACTTCCCTTCCCCCCTTCACCAAGGTAGGATGGGAAGTTACCGTATTTCTCACAGCCTGCCCCTAGGGGACCCAACCTTCCTAGTTGTGTATAGGGAAAACTTATGCTTCTAAGGCCCTCTCTATTACAGGCTTTCAGCCAGTCCTCAGGGAGGATTTCTCTCGAGCTTTTACAGCATGGAAAGTCAGCGTTGATACTTCTAAAAGCAGGCTTCTTACTGCCTCTAGCCACTGGCTGGTTCTTAAACAGGTAAGTGTCCCTTCTAAACCCCTTACTGTTTTCTGGGTACCTGTTAGCAGAAGGACCGTCTCTCAAGGGTTTCTCTTTCCTGCTGGATTGAATTCCTCTGTGATTCTTTTCACTGGCCTCTTGCTCCGTGCTTCCTAGCACCCTGTAATTGCCCTTGGATATTCTTTCCTTAGGAACTTTATTCAAACTCCAATGAGAAGTATTCTCCTTTTCTGCCCCAGCTGTTGTAGTATCCTTAATGTCTCTCTCCTCTGAGAAATCCCAGTTAGCTCCTCTCTCTAAGAAATCTTGCTTAGTTCTGCTCTCTGAAAAATCCTGCTTAGTTCTGCTCTCCGAGAAATCTTGCCTAGTTCTAGTTCCTCCGTCGGTAAGTGACTCTGTATGCATTTTAACTGCGTCACTACCTGCATTCTGTTGACCTTGCCCTGCTCTCAGCTGCCTTTCATTAACTGATTGAGGATGAGGTAATCCTTTGCAGGAGCACGTTCTACCTCTGGTTACCTTTGTTTTCCATGGTTGCTTATAGCAACCCTGCAGCATGTGCTTGGATCTGTCAGTTTCAGATCTACCTAGCCCTGCCCTTTCTGTTTCCATAGGTAATTCCTGCTCTACCCCGTGACAGTACTTATATACAGTAGCAGCATCACCAGTAGCAATTACCCTTGTCTGTTTTCCATATCATATCATCATTATAACCCTACCCACTCATGTTCACTTCCTGACCCACTCCCAGTACCTTGCCCACATTTCTTCAAGCCTCCCTTCTGCAGTTATGTTAATTTATTCAAATAATAACAATCACTCAATCTGAAACAAACCCTTTAGTATCTGGCAAGCGCTCATATCAACCCATACCTCAGAAATTCCCATGATTCTTTCCCTCGGGACCTATTGTAATTATGAAGCAAAAAGATCTTTGGATCTTCCGTTATATGACAATACAGAATCCCCTCCCATATGTTTTTGCATTTTGTTCAGTATGATTTTATTTCTGGGCATCCCCACCACATATGTAGAAATGTTGCTCTCTATTCCCCATCACTTGCTGTATTATAGAACTATACTCTTTCATGGTTGTGCTATAAATGTGTTTCCATATGTATCTCTAAAGACCCAGCAAGTCCAGAGAAGATTTCTTCTTTTGGAATCTAGGGCTTTAACTCTTGGTATAATTTTCCATTTGAAATTTCTCAGAAAATCTTTGGTGAAATTCTCTTGGAAAGAATATATTTTCTTTGACCAGGGCAGTTAGAAGTATTGATTTGGTCACAAGAAGAAGTAAAGAGAAATCAGAGTTTAGCAGAGTGGAGGAGTAGCCTAGTGGTTAGGGCAGCAGCCTGAAACTGGTTTCAAATCCCAATGATGTTCCTTGTGCCTCAGGTACAAACTTATGGGCTGATGCAGAAAGCTAGTGTAGACTTTACAAGCTCCTAATACCACATTTAAGCACACTTTACAATCCTTTAAATGCGCAAAACAAAGGCCAGTGGAAAAACTAGCAGCCAACTAACGCCATGCGTATTTAACACTAGAAGCCCCAAAGTACGTCAATTGACACAAATGCATCTTCGAAGTTGTATACCAGCGCCACTGCTAGAACCATGTCAGTTATGTTCCATGACTTTGTTAGCGAGGTCAAGATGTTCAAATATATGCATTGAAAATTAATGACAGATGCGCCACCTAGCAGGAAAATGAATTTATACCTTGAAGCCCCAAAGTACATCAATTGACGCAATTAAGAAAATCGAGTGGTTTTCACAAGTTTTCTTACGACGACTAACATAAGAACAGTGTTAACTAAATTTAAAAGTAACTGCAAATTCAAAAGTAACTGCAAAGTCCATGTCAGTTAACGAATGAACAGGATAAGCATGTACGCCTGCACAACCTGTAACATGTAGGTCAACGTTTGAATCTGATTTAGTCGAATCAGAGCCACTGTCAATTTCCAAAATATCTTGCAGCTTGGCAAGTGCATGTGCTGCTGTCATGTGCTGCAGATGCGGTTCTCTCATTTTCTGCATCAAAGTGGTAGTCGCAGCTGGCAACAGATCAACTGATTTTGCACCAGCACATCTAGGCACTGCTGTCTTCTTACGAGGTCTCGGCATTCTGTAAATAGAATCATAGAAAAAAAATGAATAAAATGTCGGGGAGGAAGCAATATACTAAACGTTCTGGAGTGTCGGCCTATTCTAGGGCATGTTCAAAAGTCACGACATTGTACATACCTGTGTAACAGAGTAAATTTCGGTTTTAAATCAATCACTGTTTACAGTTTTACTCCGACATTACAAACAATAAACACACGATGACGTCATGTAATGACGTCACATACTGCACGTATTTAACAAATAAGTAACTTCAAATTAATTCACATCTGTATTTCATGCTAAACGCAGTTGTCGTGATAATGCGTCAATTGACGCACTTTGGGGTTTCTAGGTAAAATGCCTTTTGGGGCTTCTAGTGTTAAATCTATTTAAATGAACTTTCATTATTTAAATGTATTTTAATCAACTGGTCTGGTATGCAAATCATGGCTACGCCAATGCAGAGACAGATGTAGAGGATTTCGCAACCAGCCATAGTACCAAAATTTTTACTGCAAGGTCTGAATAGACGTTAACCTCTAATGTGTGTCCCCGACAGTATTTTGATGGCACCGGGTGCTTTCCCCGATGCCTAGATCATCTTCTCCTCAGATGATCAGGTATCGGGCAAAGCTCCCGATGCTATCAAACCACTGTCGGAGGCTGTGCCTGACAAAAAAGAATCCCTGGTGGCCCAGCGATCCCGTTTCCCCCCGACAGTATTTTGATGGCATCAGGAAAAGCCCCCGATGCCATCAAAATACCTTTGAGAGCCATGCCCAACAAAAAGTAATTACCTGGTGGTCTAGCAGCCCCTTGAACCCCCACCCACCAACTCCAAGTAAAATTAAAATTACCTGGTGCTCTAGCGGCCCCAAAATCCAAACCCCCCCTCCCCCTGTACCTGTGGTCTGCTGTATTGTAAAATGATGCCCCTGGCCCTGTGTGGTTCATCTTGGGATGCACCGGGCGGGGTTAGACCCCTATCTAAGGCATAGGGGTATGTTTACTAAACAGCAATAACGTTGCAGCGGTGCAGTTTGCATGCGATACGTAACGTTAGCGTGCGATAAAGTAACATTATCACGTGATAGCGTAAGGTTTTGCGCGAACACGTCTCCTGCGGCGTTAAGGCATACAGAGGGTGGAGTAAGGCTCCCCAGAGGGTGGAGAGAAGGGGTCAATGCGCGGGGAGAGGCTCCATGCACACTAACGCTGTGAAATGAAGGTCTGAAAATTAGCGCCAGTGAAAACCTCGCGCTAGAGGCACATTTGCAGGAGAGAGAAACCAGTTCAGTCAGCAATGTACAGCAAAGGCAGGGAAATCATGAGAAGTGATAGTAGTGATACATGTGCAGCAACAGCATAGTGCCCAAGTACGAAAGGGCACTATGGTGAGGCTGCAAATGGGGTACAAGGGGGACTAGGCAGATGCCTAGGTGGCACATAGGAACGCAGAAACTGCAAATCAGCAAGCCAGCATCTGACTACAGTCACACATGCCCATGAGTGTGTGCCCCACAGTGTCCCAGGGGACAGTACCCAGCAGGTACCCCAAAGGGCACATAACATTGACAGGTGGTGCCGGGGGGAAGTGCGGATGTCTATGTAGGGACCCCTACTCCAGATCCCACACCATAGGTAGCCGCCTACAGGCACACTGGATGGCCTGGGACTGTGCACCACCGGCATATGGGCATGTCAGCATGGTGGGGAAGGTGTGGTGGTGGAGGGGGCAGTGGCAGCGCCCTATAGAGCACATTATAAGGTGCCTTGGCAGACAGGGAACTTTATAATGTGCCCTATGGGGCGTCCTATAGGGCGCCTTATGAGGCACCTTAGGTTACGGCACTGTGAGGGTGTTTTTGCTGGCAGCACTGCTTTAAATTAAAAGGATATCCCTCAGACAGCCTTATTAAATAACACTGCTGTGGGAATGAACTCATGGCCTCTGCCTCCACAGTCATTGTAATAACCAGTGGCCGTACGTGCATCAATGACCTCTTATATCTAACGGGGCATTATCTTAGAAAATTACAAGATTTTGAAAATAATGCCACAACAACTCTGAGACCTCGGGGCTGTGACACAGTGGAGTGTATAATACAGTAATAATTTGTCTTATAATCTGTGAAGGAGTCTTATGATGGAATGTTTATAAGAATATGGTAAAGGTCTAGCCTAAGGAACATTGGAGGAACGACATTTTGGATTTTGTGTTAGCATATTCCTCTACAAATAGACGAAGATTTAGAGTGCTGTGTTAGAAGCTATAGAGATGTAGCCCACTGGTTATTACAATGACTGTGGGCATGTGTGACCGTAGTCAGTTGCTGGCTTGCTGATTTGCAGTTTCTGCGTTCCTATGTGCCACCTAGGCATCTGCCTAGTCCCCCTTGTACCCCATTTGCAGCCTCACCGTAGTGCCCTTTCGTACTTGGGCACTATGCTGTTGCTGCACATGTATCACTACTATCACTTCTCATGATTTCCCTGCCTTTGCTGTGGAGTGTATAATACAGTAATAATTTGTCTTATGATCTGTGAAGGAGTCTTATGATGAAATGTTTATAAGAATATGGTAAAAGTTTAGTCTAACACAGCGCTGGCATGGACTTAAGGTTATCGCGCGTTAATGAGCCAAGGCGCCCTCTATCGCGCGATACAGATTCTTGCTACCTTGCCGATGGAACACACCCCCACTACCTTATATGGCATTCTTCACATTAACGCTGCAACTAGCGCCGGTAACATTAAGATGATTTAGTAAACATACCCCATAGTCTACCATAAATGGCAGTCTGACCTCACCCAGCACTACATGGGGTCAGGTGTCGCCATTTTACAAGATGGCGTACCAGAGCGGGAGTGCATAGACAGCGCTCCTGCTTATTTCAAGGTACGGTGAGTTTGGATTTAGGGGCCGCTAGACAGGTAATTTTAATTTTATTTTGGGTTGGGAGTGAAGGGTTCAAGGGGTTGCTAGACCACCAGGTAATTTTAATTTTACTTGGGGGTGGGGGGGTTCAAGAGGCCGCTAGACCACCAAGTAATTACTTTTTGGCAGGGCACCGGCCCTCATCAGTGTTTTGATGGCATCAGGGGGTTTTCCCGATGCCATGATTGTCCTCAGTGCCATCAAAATACTGTCGGGGGGAGGGGGGAACGGGCCACTGGGCCACCAGGGATCGTTTATTGTCGAGTATGGCCCCCGACAGTATTTTGATAGCATTGGGGGCTTTTCCCAATGCTGCGATCATCCCCATTGCCATCAAAATACTCTTATGCAAATTAGCCACGTGGTGCCTGGAGAGCAAGCAAAATTAGCGCAGGCTTCTTGTGTGCATGAGTTTGGCTTGCTCTCCCAGTTTAACGCTGCAGTGGCTCATTTGCATGTGCAAGGTTAATGCGGGGGTCATTTGCATACCCTATCCTTCCTGTGTTGCACATTAAAATGTGTGCATTGTCAGGAACATAAAAAAATCGCTTCAGCGCAGGTCTAGCACCGGCTTTCTGCATCGGCCTGTCAGATTGTAAGCCCTCTGAATGTAGCTCACCTTAAACTGCTACTGTAAAAGTGTGAACTAAATACTAATAAAAAATAAACGTCTCCAGGAACAAACAGGAAATCAGTCCTCATATATGTGTGACGTCGGTGCCGATGGAGCCCGTGTGGAGCATTTCCCCAGCTTTCAAAGAAAGCCTTTGGGACATGCTACCATGCATGCATGGTCCCCTTCCCGCCGAAGGGTGCTATCTTGCTCAGTCTCCTTTTATCCGCGAAGCCCAACGGACGTCTGTCCTGTTTCCCCGGAAAAATTCCTTGCTAATTATCCTTAAAAGTTAGCTTTCCCAATTTGCGTACTGGTTCCTTTTCCCGCCTTGAGCCAGCGCCAAACTCGGCTCTGATCTTGGCCCTTTTTTAAATTTTTGATCGAGGCTTGCCTCGACCGGTGTTAGTGCCTTTTTTGCCCAGGGTCGTTGACCTTGCCCGGGTGTTTCCCACCATGTCCCCCAGTGGGTTCAAAAAATGTGACAGCTGCAAACTGTCAGTGACCAAACACCCATGACTGCTGCCTGTGCTGCCTGGGACCAGACCATGACAGCACCTCCTGTAACCTCTGCCAGGCCATGGCACCTAAGACCAACAAAAAGAGGTTGGAATTGCAGGAAAAACTCTATCCCAGGTCCAACTCGGCCCCGGCCTCCCCGACGCCAAGCTCCAACTCATCACTTCCCATGAGGCCTGAGCATCCTCGGAGTCCCATGGCGGCAGCTTCTTCGAGAAGACCTCAGACCACAAGTAAAAGAAGAAAAAATCCTTGAAGTCCACCGAGGTTGCACCAGAGAAACCCAGTAAAACGACCCGGAGGGACTCGGGCAGCTCTGAAAAGCGCACTACCAATATCCTCAAGAAGGATTCCTCGACTGGCAGAGAACATGCGAGGTTCCTCGAGGCTGTAGTTCTCATTGAGAATGCACTCATGAGAGTGCTGGCACCAGGCTCGAGATCTTTTGTGCCCACGCAGAAAGCTGCGGAGCCTTCTGGCTTGAAAACCAGAATGGTGGCTCTAGAGCAGAATATCACTGCTATCCTGGTCCTGCAGCAGGCAATGATGGCTGGTTGGTCCGCATCATTGGCCCCGACCACCGGGCCTCCGACTGTGGAGGAGGCCTTGGTCATCCGGCTAAGCTCCAAGAGCCACCAGCTTCGGGTAAGCCCTCAACACTGCTCAAGGTCCTGGTCCTGGTTCTTAGGCATCCGATCCTCCCCGCCTAGTTTCCATGACTCAGACCCCAGGTCCTCCGGAGGCTGCCAATCTCTCTGTGCAAGCCTTGAGATAATGAGTCACAGGGCCTCGGATTTGTCGTCACCACTCGACTCCAAGTGGGAGACTGACAACGAGACATCCCGGAAACTAAACGGCACTGAGATATTCCCTCGGACCCGTCTCCTCCAGCACCCCAGCGCCACTCCTCTCCAGAGGAAGTCGCCTTCCATGACTTTGTCAAGGACATGGTCAGAGCCTTCTCGGTCCAGAACAAGGCGGAGGAGGACCCACGCATCGAGGCGTTGGAGATCTTTCAATATGAGTCTCCACCCAAGGAAACCTTAACGGTGCCCATGCAGCTGATCCTTGAGCAGCTTCTGTTCAGAATGTGGGAGACACCAGCATCAGCCGGCACCTTGACACTATGTACTGCATCCAGAAGGGCCCGGGTTCCACAAACCCCAGCTCCCACATAACTCCATGGTCGTCGAGTCAACCATGCAAAAATTTAAGAGCCAAAAGACGCACTCCTCTTTTTCCCAGAAGGGAGACGAGATCCCTCGAAGCCTTCGGGCGCAAGTGTTACCAGGGCTCGATGCTGGGATGCTGGATCCAAGCCTATTATCTATACATAGGTATGTACTTAAAGGCTCTAACCCAGGAGCTGTCGGGACTTTTGGCTGGTCTTGTCGGGGAACCCCTCCAACAGTTCCAGTCCCTGACCTCTGGGATCAAGAACTGCTCCAAGTTCCTTTCCCAAGCAGCCTACGACAGCTTCGAGTCAGCGGCTTGCATCGTAGCAGCCGGCTACAGTCTTCTGACCTCAAGCAATGGGTCCAAGACAAGTTGTTTGACGTCCCCCACACTGGGGAAAACCTATTCGGCAAACCCATAGCTGACAAGGCGGCCGAGATTGAGGCCGACATGATGACCCCCCAGAGGCTCTCTGAAAAGACCTCATCCTTTCACCGCAGGAAACCAGCAGGGAAAAGATCCCTGTTCCTGAGGAAAAAGGGCTTCTTCCCAAAGAGTCACCACTACCAATCCTTCTCGGGACAGCAACAAGATTCTCACCCTAAGAGGCAAGGCCACGGGACTCAGAAGACAAACACCGAAGCCTCAGGCCCCAGCTCCTACCCAACCTGAGGGGAACTTTTGACTCCCAGGGCAGGGCCTCCACTCCCCCAGGAGACCTTCACCACCCCACAGGGGGGTGCCTGGCGCTCTTTGCCCACAGATAGGCCAACATCACCTCAGACCAGTGAGTATTGCAAGTGGTAAATGAAGGATATCTCCTCCACCTACAGCAGATACCACCCAGGTTCTTCCCAGGAGAGCCGGTGCAACTCTTCCTTCACCAGACTCTTCTGCTCACAGAGCTTGCAGGTCTGATCTGGGACAACGCAGTAGAGCCTGTACCCAAACACCTATGGAGAAAGGGCTTCTACTCCAGGTACTTTCTTTTCTCAAAGAGAACTTGGGGCTCCTCAGGCCTATACTAGACCTGCGAAACTTAAACAAGTTTCTGGTGAGGAAAAAGTTCAAGATGTTCTCCTTTGGAACACTGCTGCCTTACCTCCACCATGGAGATTGGCTGTGCTCCTTGGATCTAAAAGATGCGTACACACACATCCTAATCCACCTCTCCCACAGGCAGTACCTAAGGTTTGTGGTAGGAGGAGGGCACTACCAGTTCAGCACCACTGTATATAGCCCACATTGTACATAGCTCAGACCAATCTAGCACACAATACAACACGCACCCAACTAAATTTTCACTCTCACTGCATGTATAACACACTCACACTACCAGATTGTTTGCTGTGATACCACCTTGATTATTATGATAAGGCGGTTTAGAAATACTGTTAAATAAATAAATATTACCCTTCGGTCTGGTCTCTTCGCCAAGGGTCTTTACCAAATGCCTGGTTGTGGTGGCTGCCCACATGCATCTGCAAGTGGCTTTCATTTTCCCCTACCTGGATGACTGGCTAATCAGGGGTGGCACAGTCCCAGAGGCCAGTCAGGCAGCAGAGCGTGCGTCCCTCCTTCTGCAGCACCTGGGGTCTATCATCAACTACCCCAAATCCCACCTCTCTCTTGCCCAAAATATGGAGTTCATAGTTGCTCAGCTCGACATGCTGCAAGTCAAGGTAGTCCTCCCCAGAGAAAGGGCAGAATGCCTCAAACAATTGACAGGAGAGGTACTACTTTGCCTGTCAGTACCAGCTCGTCTCCTCCTCCCCCTACTGAACCATATGGCCTCTACGATCCACGTCACGCCCTCAGACCACTTGCACATGCGGACAGCCCAGTGGTGCCTTCACTCACAGTGGACCCACGGGCAAGCTATGGGACAGGGTCAGGTTTACCCACCAATGGTGGAATCCCTCAACTGGTGGCAAAACTTTCACCACCTCTGTGGGGGGGGGAATGCTCTTCCAAGCACCCGCACCTCAGAGAACCTTGACCACAGACTTCTCCGTCCTAGGTGGGGACCGCCGCTCACAGGGCAGCTGGTCCCAGGAGGAGTCGCTCCTGGAGCTCAGGGCAATCTTTCTAGCCTTATGGGTGTTCCACCACCGCCTGCGACACCAGTCCTTACTGATCCAGATGGACAATCAAGTCACCATGTTCTATATTAACAAGCAGGGGGACACGGCTCATACTCCCTCTGACAGGAGGTGGTGGCCCTTCTCTTCTTTGCAGCTCGCGACAACATTCTTTGTCCACCAGGACAAGTGCTTAGCAGACAGGCTGAGCAGAGTCCTTCGGCCACAGGAGTGGCAATTGAACCCAGGGTGGCCAAGAGGCTCTTCCACCTCTGGGGTAGGCCCATGATGGATCTATTTGCCTCTCCGAACAACACACAGCTGCCTCGCTTCTGCTCGTGCCGACCGCGCCAAGAGAGAGTAGCAGCAGATGCCTTCCTGATCTCGTGGTTCAAGGGTCTACTCTATGCATTCCCACCAACCCCATGGTCGCCAGGACCCTCTTCAAGGTCCAGAGTAAGAGGGTGTCAGTCATACTAATTGCCCCCAGGTGGCCGAGGCAGCCCTGGTTTCCACTGCTGCTCTTCCTATTGGTGGCACTCCCAGTCCCACTAGACCGAGCCCCAGACCTCCTGTCCCAGGAGGGGGGGCTCACCCCTGCACCCTAACCTGGGGTTCCTAATGCTAACAATGTGGCTGCTGAAAGTATAGCACTAGCTCCTTTCAATCTTCCGAGAGAAGTCGAGAAACAGTAGGATTTCTCCCGAAAGCCCTCCACCAGATGGGCTTATGCCTTTAAGTGGAGAAGGTTCTCTGCCTGGTGTGCGGAAAGAAGGGAGAACCCCTTCTCCTGCCATGTGCATTTAGTACTCCAGTACCTACTGCACCTGTCCCACACCAGGCAAGTCTAACTCAGTGAGGGTGCGTCTGAGCTTGATAGCTGCTCACTACCACCCTGTCGAGGGAAAACCCCTCTAGGCCAGCCCCTGGTCTCCAGGTTCCTCCGGAGCCTCCCGTTATCCAAGCCCCCCTCTCCCCCTTCCAACAGCAGAGTGGGACAAGAACGTGGTGCTCTCCCAGCTCACCAGACTGCCATTCAAGCCCCTACCACTTGCCACCTGTGGTACCTGTCTTGGAAAGTGGCCTTTCTGGTGGCCCTCACATCTGCTCGAAGAGTGAGTGAACTCCAGGCCCTAGTGGCAGATCCACCATATACAAGGTGCTCTGCACACACCCCAAATTCCTCCTGAAGGTGGTATCTCCTTTCCACCTCAACCAAGAGGTGGTCATCCCCACCTTCTTCCTGTGGCCTCACACCAGCGGGGAGGAACTTGTATTTCATACACTGGATTGCAAGCAGACCCTGACTTTCTACTTACAGCAGACCCAGGCCCATTGCAAAACTTCTCAGCTTTTTGTGTCTTATGACTCCCGCAGACTGGGGCTCCCTGTAACTAAGTGAACTCTGTCCATTTGGGTGGCGGACTGTATTGCCCTCGCTTATGAGTGAGCTGGCCTTGCCCTTGAGCACTGGATCACAGCGCATCACGTGAGGGTGATGGCCACGTCCGTGGCCAACCTGCGCTCAGTGCCGGTGACAGAGATATGCAAGGCCGCCACATGGTCTTCGATTCACACGTTCGCAGCTCACTACTGCCTGGAGAGCAAGTGCTGTAGGGACAGTGCATTTGGTCAGACAGTACTCCATAATATTCTCGGTGTGTAGGCAACTCCTGTCCTCCAACCCTTCTGTTTTCAGGCTACCGGAATGATAGTGCCACTGGATGCTAGGGTCCTGCAGAGTCTCTCAGTGGGGACTCATCTTCTGCAACTCATGGCTACCTGACTTGGTCACCGTTGATGCTATCATGTTTCGGTCCTCGGCAGCCTGGAGCTAGGGAGTCCCATATGTGAGGACTGACTTCCTGCTTGTTCCTGGAGAAAGCATACTCACCTATAACAGGTGTTCTCCAAGGATAGCAAGAATCAGTTCTCACAAACTTCCCTCCTCCCCTAGGAGTTGCCTCCCTACCTTTTTTTATATTTTTATTACGATCCTAGCTATGTCATATGACTGAGCAAGATGGCACCCTTAAGCAGGAAGGTGACCACGCATGCGTGGTAGCATGTCCCAAAAGCTTTCTTTGAAAGCTGGGAAAATGCTCCACGCGGGCTCTGTCAGCACTGACATCATCCGTATGTGAGGACTGATTCCTGCTGTCTCTGGAGAACACCCATTACAGGTGAATAACTATGCTTTCTCTCCAGGGTTTCCAGTATCTAGACTTTTCATTTTGATGAGTCTGTATTTTGTTGAGTTAAAGTATTTCTTGTTTTTTATTTTTCGTTGCTGTTCTCTCCATATTTCCTTTAAACTGATATGTAGAGAAAGTATTTTATTTTGTTTTTATAGAATGTTTTCTTTAAAAAAATTATGATTGTACTATTTTTGTTTGTATTTCTGGAGTTTTTGCTCTGTTTTTTCTTTTGAAATTGTATTCTTATAATCTTGAATAAACATTAAAAAATGATTTAAAAATACATCAAGGTACTTTATAAAATGAAACAAAAATATAAAAAATGTAAAAAAAAAAAAAGAGAGACTAGGGCAGTAAAGATAAAAACACAAGTAAATAAAACACAAAAGGGGCATAGTGGAATCAGAGAATACAATGGTCACCCACTGAAGGGAAGGTTTTGCTTCAGTCTACCCTTCATCTGCCTATCTAAATAAATTTTTAGCATCTCTGACTTTTGCATGTTCACATTAAACCCCGACAGCTGCCCATACTCCTTCATTTCCCATATTAGTATTGGTAGAGTGATATGGGGCCTTGCTACTGTAAACAGAATATCATCAATGAATAACAATATCCTATAATCCCCCCTCTAGTTCTGTGCCCCTCAAATCTGCACTCATTTGTACTCGATCCGCAAAAGGCTCAGTGGAAAGCGCAAACAAAAATGGTGAAAGCAGTCACCCCTGCAGTGTCCTTCTCCCCAAGTCAAAAAACTCTGTATACCTCCTGTTTACTTAATACAAGCATTTGGTTCTCTGTAGAGCGCCTTTAACCAGGCCAGAAAAACGGAGCCAAAGCCCATCTTTTCCATAGTCTTAAACTTAAATTACCAAACTTTCTCTGTGTCTATAACTAAAAAAGCGCTTGAGTTTTATGTTCTTGTGCCAGCCATATTAAATTCAAAACTTTCCGTATAGTCACTAGCTTGCCATCTGGGCATAAAAATAGTTTGATCTTCGTGGACTAATTTCAGATTCACTCTGCTTAATCTACTTACCAGCCCTTGGCCAAGAGCTTGACATCTAGATTAATTACTGATATTGGCCGAAAAGACCTACACACAGTGAAGTCTCTGTTCTCCTTGGGAAGTACAAAGATTCCCATGCACCCTATAGTTTATGGCAACCTCTCCTCTTTTATCACCTTATTGCATACTTCTGTGAGAGCGCTCATTAGTAGTTCTCCCAACTACTTACAAAGGTTTGCTGACAGACCATCTAACCTTGGAGATATCCTCACTTTTAATGACCCAATATCTTCCCATATTTCTTGCATTGTGATTTCTTTGTCTAATTCTTGTGCCTCCTCCTCCTGCAGAACCTGCAACTGAACCGACTCCAGACAGATATATATATCTCTCTCTCTCTCCTGTTGGCCGCGCCTTTTTAGCCAAGCTGCAAGCCACTTCCCAGTATTATTTGTATATCCAAAAAAGGCTACTTCACCTTAAAAACTGGAATTTGATATTATCTACCAACACTGCTTTCAATTTTCCCTCTTCTCCATCCAACTGCTGATGGATCCTTTTTATCCTTTTCTTGCAATATTTTAGATTGTTTGATGTTTTGTTTTTTTCTTATAAGTCCCCCACATTATCAGGCAGCCTCTTATTACTGCTTTAAACCCATCCCAAACACTTGTCCACTTCCCCCCCCTCATGCAATGTGTGCCTTCGAGTCAATGTTGACTCCTGGCGACACAGTGACCGGAAGTAGATTGCCAGGCCTTTCTTCTGAGGCAATGGAGGGTTAAGTGACTTGCCCAAGGTCACAAGGAGTGCCAGTGGGAATTGAACCCTGGTTGCTTGGTTACGAAGCCAGTGTTCTAACCACTATGCTACTCCTCCACTCCTCCCCCCCATTGAGTGTAAAATACTCCTGAATGTATACCACCACGCTATCCACTATAGGTTTTTCCTCCAGTAGGCTGTCCTTAATACACCAATAGCTCTGACCCCTTTGCCTCCCCACCCATCTCCATTCCAGCTACATTAGTGAATGGTCGGACCACAGAATTCCCTCTGTACTAGAGCCCACCACTCCTGCCATATTTCCTTTTCAATTAATAGCATATCAATTCTCGTATAGGTACAATATGGGGATGAAAAAAAGTCCTTGTTTTCAGCATGCTGGGAGGGAGGAGTGGCCTGGCCAGGGCAGCAGCCTAGAGCCAGAAAGACCAGGGTTCAAATCCCACTGGCACTCCTTGTGGCCTTGAGCAAGCCACTTAACCCTCCATTGCCTCTGGTACAAACTTAGATTGTGAGCTCTTTGTGGACAGGGAAATGCCTATTGTATCTGAATGTAACTCATCTTGATCGTCTCCTGGAAAGGCATGAGCTAAATACTAGTAATAAATAATAGATACTAGTAATAGACCACCAGATATCCAGATTCCTTTATAAATTGCTTCAGTTTGATCCTATCCCGTCTTCTCCCCTCACCTCCTTTTGAACTATCTTTTGATGGCTAAATGACATTATTAATGTAACCTCCCCCCTACTATAAGTCCCCCTCCTCTTTGCTTAAAAGCTCACCCCTAACCTCCCTAAAAAATTCCCCTTGATTCCTATTGGGAACATATATATTAATGATAATGTACATTACTAAGTTTAAGTTACAATGTAAACTGCTTTGACTAAAATGATAAAGTGGTATAAAAAACCCCCGAAACCCTGTTAAATAAATAAATTATTAATTAACACCTCCAAATTTGCTGTATGTTAACTTTCCTTTAAAAGTCTAATTTTAATTAATTACATAAAAATGTTCACAACTCATAGAACTTTTTTTTTTGTACAGGTTTGTCAGCATGTGATGCCGTTGAATGAGCGCCAAGAGTGGATCTATAATTGTGTGCAAAATATCATAGCTTAACCTTTCCTGATACAAGCTACTGAAAATGCAAGGGTGATTTAAACTTTATTTTATTATTTGTTAACTTAGTAAGCCAGTTAATTTTGTACAAATAGATATGCAAATGTGTGTGTGTATATAGATAGAAAGATAGATATTAGAAAATCTCTGCTAGTTCAAGGTGTTCTGATGGAAGTGTTTGGAACTGGGGATTTAAGCAAAGTCATATACAATTCATAGACTTTCTGAAAACTTTGGCTAGATTTAATAGCATAGAATGGCATTGTATTCTTTTTATTATACATTTTGTAATTTAAAAATGTCAGTATTTTTTAAGATTGCATTGTTTTTCACTATTTAATAAATATATCTAAATGCAGTCTCTATAAAGGTTGCAAGCCCTAAATATATATATATATATATATAAATATATTTATATATACACACATGGGTCTAACAAGGTAATTAGCTGCTATGGAAAAACTATACCAGGAGGTAATCTACTCTCAACCATTTGTATTGTGTTCAGTTGCATGTCGTTGTGTGAAGTCATCAAGTAATCCTTCCTCTTTTTCCTTTGTTCATTTTTTTGTTGTTAATATATTTGGGGGTTATTTTAGAAGCCTATTCATAGTTTACATGTGTAAATACCAGCATGTGCGAATGGCATCCACACGTAAATGTAATTTTGGAAACGACTGAATTTAAATGTGGATGTTCTTACTATGTGTAGATTGCAAGGGGGTATGTTGGGTATGGCCACAGTGGGTCAAAAATCTGAGAGAGGCATATTCAGCGGTGGCTTATAAAGTGGCTAGTCGTTGCCGCTGAACTTAAAACCCGGATAGTCAATGCTGGGGCCATATCCGGCCATCGGCATTAAATATCTCGGCTGGATAGCAGCAAAGCTAACCAGGCAGCGGTTGCATTCAGCGACTGCCCAGTTAGCTTCTGTGGTGAAAGTTACGTCAGCCTTTAAGATGCCTAACCTTCGCTGCTTAGGAAGAGCACCGCTGCCTGGTTACCTCTGCTGTGTCCCTGGAGCACCCCAATGCTAGCCGGCTAGGATTGGGGCATTCAGTGGTGGCACCTGGGGATATTGAGCATGCTAGTGTGGCTGAATATCCCGGTCACCATGATTAACGTGGTTAGCAGACCTTGTTAATCACTCTGAACATCTAGCCCTGTATGTATATTTCTCATTTTCTGTGGGGAATATAGGTGTGCGATCAAAAATGTCCACATCGGGATTTATACCTGCTCCCTGGCACATTTAGGTTTTTAAATAGTGCTCATTTCAGCCACAGGACTGTCCTCTCGTTCTTTATTTTCCTCCTCCATATTGAAATTGAAGAAGACAGCAGCAACTGTAGATAACTGGTGACATTTACTCATGACATTTGCAAAATGGCTCAGATACATGTGTAGGTACTTAAGCCACAAAATTCTGGACTCTGTGTATAAGTGCCAGCATTTACATGTGTAGGTAGCCATATTTTCCCATGATGTTCTTTGGCTCCTTCTGCTGCACTTCCATCTAGTTAATTTAGAAACAGATCCCCTGCTAGCAGAGCCCTTTCTAAAATGCTGCTGTAATTGTAAATATTGCAACCTCAATGTCTCAATTCCTATCTCCACATCTTTTCTAAAATGTGTTTTTTTTCTGTATTGGTTGTAGGGTTATACTGGCAGTCCTAACACAGAGGACAGTCACAGATTCACACTAATAAACCAGACACGTAGGTCTTGCTGACTCTGCATTGTCCTCAGTTTCACATCATTTACTCCCTTGCATGTCAAAAATACGTACACTGAGACACAAGACATAAATAATATGCTTCTGAGAACAAGGCCAGGTCAGCAAATCCTGTGTGTCTCCCCTATATTCATACATTTAGATTATTATTAAATTTAAATATGTTATTGTTGAAATGCAACAATTTCTTTGTTAGTGCACAAAGGTTATGTACATTTTTTTTTACATTTCATGTTACCTCCTTTTTTGCTTTATTCAGCAGTACTATTTTATTGTCCATGTTAATTTAAAAAATGGTCTGCCATATATACTAATTTATACTAATTTATAATTTATACATATATATTAATTTTGCAGTTAGATAGCGGGGCATAAGCAACTAGTATATTTCAGAAAGACGTCCCTTTTTCTTCCTTTCCCCTTACTTTGATCCCTTCTTAGCAATCCATATTGGGGTAATTTTATAAGACGGTGCCTATTTTATAAAAGCTATGGGCCTGTTTCTAACCCGCACGTACATCCCCTATGTACGTCCGGTCTGAGCTAGACATACAAAGGACGTCTAGCCCCGCACGTACATCCCCTATGTACGTCCGGTCTGAGCTAGACATACAAAGGACGTCTAGCCCCGCGGGATCAGAATCACGATCAGGCCTGTACGTGCAGGCTGGAACTGCAATTTAGTCCCAGCTTGCATGTACGGGCACTGCCCAGATAGCTCAGTCAGGCTTTTAAATGGAAACCCGGCGCCATGGCATCATGTTGCTATAGCACTGCGGCTCCATTTAAAAGCCGCGATGCTGGCCACCACAGAAAAAGGTTTATTCCACACAACCCTACCCCTGATCTGGCCTCCTAAGGCCAGGTTCAGGCTGCGGGGAATAAACCGTGGCCCCCCCCAGGCCCTTCTGCACCCTGGGCAGTGAAAAAGAACACGTCCAGGGAAGTTATTCTACCTCAGAGATGGAATAACGTCCACGGCCATTTCGCCTGCCCTGGACGTACAGGGCCAACATTAGAATCGGCCCTGTACATCCAGGGCCGGCGACCGCCCACTGTCCGTCCACTCTCTGCCCCCGGGCCGCTCCTTCCCCGCCCCCGACTAACTTCCCCGCACAACCAGCGGGGAAGTTAGTCGGGGGCTGAAGCTGGCACGAATAGTGGGGATGGTCGTCTCATTGGGACATCCATCCCCACTATTCGTGGCTCAGAATAACCCCCTATATTACTGAGAGCTACATTCCAAATAGTTAAAAGGGGCCATCAGAATGTGAGCTCTCCTTAACACATGTATGTCATACTCACTTTATTCACTCATCAATCCCACAGTCAATCGAGTTCCTTCTTCACTTAAAAAAGAGAAAAAAATATTTGTTGTTTTCTTCTATGCATAGAAAACACAAAATCCCAATATCTTATAATACTCAGTGGGGTCTTTTTACTAAAGTCCATTAGGGCTTTGCACTTATCTCGTGTTTAGCACGAAAACTAACATATGGTAAGCCTCTGTGGTTACTGTCGGGGGCGTGGCCAACATGTTTTAAGTAGTTACCGCATAGATGCCTTCCCTAAAGTTCGTTGTAGTACTCATCTTATCTTGTAATTCCACTAATGCTGCCCCACTCCATGGTCCAATCCATTGTCGGGTTTTGATAGATCCTGCATCAGAGGGTCCATTGGAGCACTGGCTGCACTCTCCCAAACATGAAACTGCTACCCATACATACATTTCTATCACACCTTGATTATAAAGTTGACTATGTGTGATTGTTTTAATATTTTGGTCTAACAATAGAGTTCAGTACTTTAGATAGTGAATATAAACGAAATGAGAAAGGGAAATTCATTTCTGGTAGGCTATGGAAAACTTTTGTTTTGGAGTGCTACTCTTAGAAATGTGAGATCTTTTTATCAATTAACATATATGAAGATGAAGAATAATTGCTGAACATGTATCTGTTGTTTTTTGCAGTGTTTGTTATTTGGTTGTTTCTCAACAAAACTTCTAACCATATACGAGCGAACATCTATCGACAAATCTGTAGAAAAGCATATTGAAAGACAGTAGAACACTTTTATATAGTTCTAGCTTAGTTTGCAGTGTTGAATATTTATGTACTATATGGCGTCATGGGAAGTATATAGGTAAGTGGCACCAGTACAATTTTACATGTAACTTGACTGACTTATGAAGAATCTTCCTAACATAGCCAGTCATCAAGATGTGAGAGGAGAAAACACTTGTGAGCTGACACCTAACTTTCTGCTTCAGCTTTATGGTAAGAAGCAACATTTGATTTATTTGACCATGACTGAGAGGGCAGCAAGGAGTAGTGGAAAGCTATATTTACCAGTCAGTGACCTTTGCACCGTCTAACTTTTTTTCTGCTGTAATAGTATACTAGGCATGCAAATGGCAAATGTCAGCTGTTCACTAACATTTATAGGGCTCACTGGTGCCAGTACTTGGATAATTCTTATTACACAAGGTGTATATTCTAACATGGGACAATAGTCCTTATTATACAACATATTCTTAACCATATAAGAAACTGCTGAATTTAACAAACCTGTAAGATTTGTTTACTTTGAAAATATATTTCTTGCTCAAAAACAATACAACTGTATGTCAATGTGAGGGGAATTTCTTATGTAACATATGAAATATCCATATGGTGGGATTAATTATTAATATCTTAGGAAAAAATCCACATTCTCTATTTATTAACTAGCAAGTCATCATTAAGGGCCCCTTTTACTACAGTCCACTAAGGAAATGCCGTTAGCCATTAAGGGCACGTTCAATATGTCCCCAGCAGCTAAAACACGAAGGATTTTCCTAACGTGCAATCCACTACGTCTGGTTCACTTAATGAATCCACGTTAAGAGCTGTGTTGCTGCTAATTGCACTGTGCTAGCGGTAATGCTCTGTGCATACCCACTCTCCGCCATTTCACTGCCCCGTCCTGCGATCAACGATTAACGTGCATTTTAGTGTGCAAAGGCAGACACTATCGGATATTAGTGTTCCTGTGTTCCTGACTGCCTGTGGCTGTGCATTAAAATGCTTCTTAACCAGCTAATGAGCTTTAGTAAAAGAGACCCTGAAACTAGACAGCTCACCTTTACCCATATATTTATTCACGCCTTCAAAAGCTTTTGCAGATTAGTGAGGCAGCAGTTATCTTGGCTAAATCCAAAATGGCTCTGTTCCATTAGACCAGGACTATCTGCATGTTAAGTAAGCTTGTTCTTTCAAATAATTTCTATCATTTTGCCCAGCATTGACATCAGGCACATTGATTTATAGTTTTGCAGATGCAAGCAGTGCACTTTTTAAAAAGTGGCATTATGCTGCCCACTCTCCAGTCTTCAGGTACAATAGAAAATTTTAGTAATAGAGTACACATTATGTACTTATTTATTTCTGTTTAGCTGATGCATTTTCATTTTTGATTCCTTTCAGTACACATATGTATACCATCCTGTCCAGGTGATATGCTACTCTTTAGATAATTTGCACTATTACATTTTTCAGGCAAAAGCCAGAGGGATACTTGGGTGCAGAGAGAGAGAGAAATGGCCGCCAGTGCTGGCGTGACCCACTATGCAAGCAGTGCACTTGCACAGAGTGGACGCTTCAAGGGGATGGCAAGAGGGTGCAGTGCTGAGTCAGGCAGAGAAATCAGTCAGTGATGCCAAGCATAATTTAGTTTCTTCAGCGCAGCCCCAGCAACGGAAATATCATGCAGCCCCATCCCCAGTTTAATCTCTCCTTCTCAGAGATAGAAGCAACAGCCAATACTGTTTATAGCATTCATTTCCAGTGCACAAGGCCATTAAATTGTGCACTGGAAGTGGATATAATAAGCAGCACTGGCTGCTGCTGACCTGGAGGAGAAATTAACTTGGAGATGCTGCTGTGCAATCTTTTTGTATCTAACGAAAAGAGGTGGGAGATAATGGGCAGTGAGGGGAGGAGAGAGAAAGAGATGATGGATTCTGAGGCAGTAAAGAGAGAAAGGGGAGAAGCTAGACTGGGGGAAGACAGAGAGAGAGAGTAGAGGTTCTGGACTATGGTGGTTGAAATTTGATTAAAGCCATCATACAACAACAAAACTAGGCAAGGTGAAAGTAAGAACATAAGATCTGCCATACTGGGTCAGACCAAGGTCCATCAAGCCCAGTATCCAGTTTCCAACAGCGGCCAATCTAGGTCATATGTACCTAGCAGTTTCTCCAAAAGACACAGGTTCCAAAATGCTTGTATTGGGTCAAGCATTGATATCCTGGGTCCCTTTTTAATAATGGTTTATGGACCTTTCCTCCAGGAACTTGTCCAAACCTTTTTTAAACCCAGCTACACTAACAGCCTTTACTACATCCTCCGGTAACAAATTCCAGAGTTTGATTACACGTTGAGTAAAACAATATTATCTCCAGGAACAAGCAGGAATGTAGTCTTCACATATGGGTATCGTCGGTACCGACGGAGCCTGCGCGGGAACGCTCCCCAGCGTCCAATAGGAACGCTTTTGGGAGCATCCCTCGGCACATGCGCGCTGCCTTCCCGCCTTTCCAATTGTCCCTCTTCAGTTGTTCGTTTTCTGTGGAGCCGACAGGATCTATCTCCTGTCACCGTAGAAAATTCCGTCTTTAAATTTCTTTTCTTGTGGTCGCGTTTGCCTTCCGCACGACGCCTACTGGTACCGCCGGTTCTTTTCTTTTCATTAAAAAAAAAAAACGTAGACTATTTCTTTTCAGAAAATTTTCTCTTTGGTGCTAGGCGCTATTTTGGGCACTAGGCCCCATATTCCTAAAACATGGAAAAACCAACTAGTGGTTTTAAGAAATGTACTAAGTGTGGCAGTACCATCTCCGTCACTGACACCCATGATTGGTGTCTGAAATGTTTAGGACCTGAACATTCTCCAACTGAATGTCTCTCCTGTATGGGGATGACTAAAAGAGGAAGACAGAACCATGCTGCAAAGCTCGGTACCCTCTTTTCTTCGGATGCCAGATCCATTGCATCGATCTCGTCAAGGGCCTCTTCTTTCTCCCATGGATCTCAGGTAACTAAACATAAAAGCTGGTCCTCAAAGGGTAGCTCTCCTGCTAAGCATCGAGAGGCCATTGGCATTGCCCTTGAGGGAACCACACCGGCAAAACAGCCCCGGCGGGAAGCTTCGGCTTCCAAAGCATCGATGGGGCTTCAGGATGTTCTCGAGGCCTCAACCTTGCAAGAACTACCTGTGCCATGCTCAGGGGTTCCGGCCGTCCTTACCAGTACCGACACCCAGGCATCGGCAGTGTCGTTAGACCAGAGGTTCCTCGCTATCGGGTGCAGCATCGCAGCTCTTCTTTCAGCTGGGGTACCGGTGGTCCCACAGGCACTGGTACCGACATCGACACCGATGCCGGTAGCGACACTGGTACAGACACCGACGATACCGGTACCGACGGTACTGGCCCCGGTGGGAACTCTTCCCATGCCATCTCTGGCTGGAATTGACAGAGCGGTACCGGGTCAGCTCGGTACCGACTTTGATCGGTACCGGGATTGTGCGTTGCAAGAGCATCGGGGTCAGGAATACATCGATTCCTCCGATTCCGAAGACTCTGACAATTCTGCTGGCACTAGAGGGTTTCTCCTAGAAGATCCCTCTTCTCCCCAATGCAGAATGTCACCTCCAGAGGACATGTCATTTCAGGATTTCATCTGTGATATGGCCAAAGGTCTTTCAATCACAGTTGCTCCTGAAGAGGAACCCAGAGGAAAGGAATTGGAAATTCTCCAATATCCTAAAGTTCCTAAGGAGGCAGCCACTCTGCCTATCCATGAAATTCTGCATAGCTTGATGCTCAGAATGTGGGAGACACCTCTGACTACTTCTCCTCACTCTAGGAGACTTGATACTATGTATCGAGTTCCGCCATGTCCTGGATTTCAGAAAATTCAGCTGCCACACCATTCAATGGTAGTGGAATCAGCCATGCATAGGATGAAAAGTGCAAAGAGGCATGCATCCAATCCTCCAGGTCGTGAATGCAGGACTCTGGATGCTTTTGGGGGCCAAACTTTTCAAGCTTCCATGCTTTCAGCTAGGATCAGTTCCTATATCCTATATATGGGAATGTTCCTCAAGGAAGTCACCGGAGACTTGAAACATATGAGCCCATTTCTCCCAGATGACAAACAAGATTTTCTTGCTCTAGTTAAGCATGCTCAAGATGTCTCCAGGTTTGTTAATCGTGCAGCCTTTGACTGTTTCAAATGCATCAGCAGAACTTGTGGAGGGAGGGAGGGAGGGAGGAGTAGCCTAGTGGTTGGGGCAAGGTACTTCAGGCCGGAAGGTCGGGGGTTCAAATCCCACTAGAGGACAGCAACCTTGGGCCGGAAGGACTGGGGTTTCTAGTCCCACAGATGCTCCTTGTGGTCTTGGGCAAGCCACTTAACCCTCCATTGCCCATGTTCCCTGTAAGTATTAGTGTATGTGTCTCATATCCCCACGTGTTAAATGTATCCCCCACTTGTGTTGTGACCGCTTTGATTGAAGGATAAGGCGGTATACAAAACTGTCTAATTAAATAAATAAACTTCTGCTATTGCCATTGGCGCACGACGGATTGCCTGGCTATAGGCATCAGACTTGGAGACTTGGGTACAGGACAAGTTAGTCAACATTCCTTGCACGGGGGAGAATCTCTTCGGCAAGAACTGGCAGGAAAACGCTAACGAGTTAGATGCTGACAATTCTACCTTAGATAGATTGTCAAAGTCTACAGCCACTCCAGCCAAAAGGAAGCCTTATAAAAAAACCTCTTTTAGAAAAAAGAGGAAGTTTTATCCTTCCTATACCCAACAGAGTCAAACTCAAGGTCAGGTTGCCCAAAAGGGACAAACTAGACAGCAAAAGAAGCCAAAAGGCCCAAGAGCCCAACCAGCTCTCCAGGTTCAGCCCCCTCAAGGGCTTTGACTCCTTCCTAGAGAGCTTTGCCTTCCTGCCTCTGAGGGGTCCCCAACCCCCCAATATTCCAGGCAGGTTATGCCACTTTGTCAACAGATGGCATCAGATAACAGCAGAAGATTGGACTTTGTCCATTGTAGGAGAAGGGTACAAGCTTCATTTTCACAGCATGCCCCCTCCTACAATTCTAAAACAATTCAATTCTCAAACCTCTGCAGACAATCTGCTAGATCACGAGGTCGCCACTCTTCTTGCGCAAGGGGCAATAGAGGAAGTACCCATTCCTCAACGGGGTACAGGGTTTTACTCCCCCTATTTTCTTATTACAAAGAAAACAGGAGGACACAGACCCATTCTGGACCTCAGAGGATTGAACAAATATCTGTTTCGAGAGAAATTCAAAATGATTTCTCTAGGAACTCTTCTGCCATACCTTCAAAGCCAGGATTGGCTTTGCTCTCTAGACTTAAAGGATGCATACACTCACATTCTCATCCATCCAGATCACAGGAAATTCTTACATTTCCTTTTCAGAGGAAAACATTTCCAGTACAGGGTTCTTCCCTTTGGTCTGGCTTCAGCACCAAGGGTATTCACGAAATGCATGGCAGTAGTAGCTGCATTTCTACGAACCCTGGGGATTTTCGTCTTCCCTTACTTAGACGACTGGCTCATTCGAGCCCCTACAGTTGCAGAGGCCACCACTGCACTGTCCCGTACAATGCGAATCCTCCAATACTTGGGATTGGTAATAAACTTCCCAAAATCTCAACTAGTTCCTTCCCAATACCTAGAATTCATAGGAGCCTGTCTAGATACCAGACAGGCAAGGGCTTTCCTTCCACAAGCCCGGTGTCTTCGCATAATGCAACTAGCTTCTCAAGCAGTAGGCAAATCCTCCCTCACTGCTCGAGAGCTACTGCAGTTACTGGGACATATGGCATCCACAATTCATGTAGTCCCATATGCTCGCCTCCACATGCAAGCAGCTCAGTGGACCCTCTCCACACAGTGGACACAGGCCACAGGTCATTTGTCGGACAAAATAATAATCTCTCAATGACTAATTTTGTCCCTCCAATGGTGGCAATCATTAGAAAATCTGACATCAACCCCTCTTTCAGGCCACTCTAACAACAGATGCATCACAGGTGGGTTGGGGAGCACACCTGAATCATCTCTCTACCCAGGGCACCTGGACTCCACATAAACCTCCTGGAATTAAGAGAAATCTATTTAGCTCTTTGAGTATTCCACGCCCAGCTCAGCTACAAGACAGTCCTAGTCCAGACAGACCATCAAGTAGTCATGTTCTATGTCAACAAGCAGGGCAGAACAGGCTCTCTGTCGTTATGCAACAAAGCTTTACGACTGTGGGCCCTCGCCAGAGAGCATCAAATTCACCTTCTAATGGTATATCTTCCAGGCATTCAAAACCTTTGGGCAGACAAACTCAGTCGAGTACTGCTGCCTCACGAGTGGTCTCTCCACCTAGACCAGGTGGCAAAGATATTTCATCTCTGGGGCACTCCAGACATAGACCTTTTTGCAAGTCCACTGAATGCCAAACTTCCCCGGTTCTGTTCCAGGATTCCGGCTCACAACTGTCAGGCAAAGGATGCCTTCCTCCTTCACTGGGGTCAGGACTTCCTTTATGCCTTCCCACCCATTCCCCTCATCCCCAAAACACTCTTCAAGCTTCAGAGAGACAGGGGACACATGATTCTCATAGCAACACGATGGCCACGCCAAACGTGGCATTCCCTGCTTTTGCATCTCTCTCAAGCAGCACCTCTGGAGTTAGGGCATGCTCCCGATCTCCTTTCCCAGGAGAATGGGACGCTATGGCACCCGAATACCCAGTCCCTGCACCTCACGGCCTGGTTGCTGAAGGCTTAGACCTCCAAGATTTCAGCCTGTCCCAACAGGTAAAAGATATCCTTCAGGCTTCTAGGAAACTTTCCACAAGAAGATCTTATGCCTTCAAGTGGAAACGTTTTACGATATGGTGCTCCAAGAAGGGATTAAACCCCCTGGTCATACCCTTAGAATCGATACTAGAGTATCTCCTTCACTTATCGAATTCTGCTCTAAAGACCAATTTGGTAAAAGTCCATCTTAGTGCAATTGCAGCTTCTTATAAGCCTCTGAATGGACAACCAATTTCCTCTCATCCACTCATATCAAGATTTATGAGAGGCCTTCTACTAACCATACCTCCCATCAAGCAACCACCGGTGGCATGGGATCTAAATCTAGTTCTCGGGCAGCTCATGAAGCCGCCTTTTGAGCCTTTATCTACTACAGCCCTTAGGTTTTTGACCTGGAAGGTCATCTTCCTAATTGTAATCACCTCTGCACGTCGCATTAGTGAATTGCAAGCTTTAGTGGCTGATCCTCCTTATACTAGATTTCATCATGATAAGGTTGTTCTTAGAACTCATCCACACTTTATGCCAAAGGTGGTTTCGCCTTTTCATTTAAATCAATCAATTTATCTTCTTGTATTTTTTCCGAGGCCTCACGCCTCTAATGCAGAAAGAAAACTTCATACCTTGGATTGTAAAAGCCTTTTACATACAAAGAACACAGCAACATAGAAAGTCCTTGCAACTTTTTATAGCTTTTGACCCTAGTCATTTGGGACTTCCAGTCTCCAAAAAAACTTTATCTAATTGGATTGCCCAATGCATATCCTTTGCTTATGAGAGTAAGGGTTTTCCTCTTCGGGACCATGTCACAGCTCATAACGTGAGAGCCATGGCAACTTCTATGGCAAATCTCCACTCTGTGTCTATCGATGACATTTGTCGAGCAGCCACCTGGGCTTCGGTACACACCTTCACAGCCCACTACTGCCTGGATAAAGCCTCCCATTGGGATGCCTTCTTTGGCCAAGCTGTTCCTCAAAATCTCTTTCAAACCTAAATCAACTCCTACCCAAAAACCCTGGTGGAATGCCAGAGATCCATGGGAGGAAGGATCCCACCTTCTAGGGTGGTACCTTCCTGGGGCTATCTCCCTGACATCTTCAGCTAGGGAGTCCCCATATGTGAAGACTACATTCCTGCTTGTTCCTGGAGATAGAGTAGTTACTCACCTGTAACAGGTGATCTCCGGGAACAGCAGGAATTTAGTCTTCACAACCCACACACCTCCCCTAGGAGTTGTCTCTCTATCTCTTTGTCTCTTTCCTCTCTCCCTCTATCCTTTCACTCAGCTACAAACTTAACTGAAGAGGGACAGTTGGAAAGGCGGGAAGGCAGCGCGCATGTGCTGAGGGATGCTCCCAAAAGCGTTCCTATTGGACGCTGGGGAGTGTTCCAGCGCAGGCTCCATTGGTACCGACGATACCCATATGTGAAGACTAAATTCCTGCTGTTCCCGGAGATCACCTGTTACAGGTGAGTAACTACGTTTTCTCTTATTTGTCTTAAATAGTTTACCCTGTAGCTTCATTGCATGTCCCCTAGTCTTTTTATATTCTGATAACGTAAACAGTCGATCTACGTTTATCCGTTCCACTCCGTTCATTAATTTATAGACTTCTATTATATCTCCCCTCAGCTGTCTCTTTCCCAAGTTAAAGAGCCCTACCCTTTTTAGTCTTTCTTCATAGAGGTATCCTTCCATCCCCTTTACCATTTTGGTGGCTCTTCTCTGGACCTTTTCTAATAACACTATATCCTTTTTAAGATACGGCGACCAGAATTGCACAAAATATTCAAGGTGTGGTCGCATCATGGAACAATACAGAGGTATTATAATATCCTTTGTTTTATTCTCCATTCCTTTCCTTATGATACTTAGCATTCTATTTGCTCTCTTGGCCGCCGCTGCACACTGGGCAGAGGGTTTTAACATGTTATTACTACTACTATTTAGCACTTATAAAGCGCCACGCACGCAGCGCTGCACAGCTAATCTACAAGAGGTAGCCAACATACAAGAGACAGTCCCTGCCCGTCAGAGTCATGCTCATCGGAGCTTACAATCTAGTTAGAACAGTAGAGAGCATTAGTCAGTTCTGCAGAAGGTATGGTGTGGTACAGTTTGGTCTATGGTATGGTCATAAACGTTGATGGCGGTTAGGGTAAGATGAGGATGGAAGTCAGGATCTGAATGCAACAGTGAAGAGGTGGGTCTTCAACCTGGATTTGAAGAGGGTCAGGGAGGATGCCTGGCGCACAGACGCAGGTAGGCTGTTCCACAATCTTATCCACAATGATGCCTAAATCTTTTTCCTGGGTGGTGGTTCCTAATGTGGAACCTTGCATCCGTGTAACCATAGTTTGGGTTGTTCTTCCCTAGGTGCATAACTTTGCACTTGTCCACATTAAATTTCATCTGTCATTTTGATGCCCAGTCTTCCAATTTATCAAGATTCTCTTACAATTTTCCACAATCCTCATGTGTTTTAACAACTTTAAATAGTTTTGTTTCATCTGCAAATTTTATAACCTCGCTCGTTATTCCCTTTTCCAGGTCATTTATGAATATGTCAAAAAGCAGCGGACCCAGCACAGATCCCTGGGGTACACCACTATTCACCATTCTCCATTGGGAAAGTTGGCCATTTAGCCCTACTCTTTGCTTTCTTCCTTTTTAACTAGTTCCTGATCCACAATAGTACACTGCCTCCTATCCCATGACTCTTTAGTTTTGCCAAAAGTCTCTGATGAGGGACCTTGTCAAAGGCTTTCTGAAAGTCTAGATACACTATATCAATCGACTCACATTGGTCTACCTGTTTATTCATACCTTTAAAAACAGATTAGTAAGACAAGATCTTCCTTGTCTAAAGCCATGTTGGCTGTCTCCCATTAAGCCACGACTATCTACATGTTCAACAATTTTGTTCTTTATGATGGTTTCCACCATTTTTCCTGGTACTGACGTCAGGCTCACCGGTCTGTAGTTTCCCGGATCACCCCTGTAACCCTTTTTAAAAATTGGTGTTACATTGGCCATCCTCCAATCTTCAGGTATTACAGATGATTTTAATGATAGTTCACAGATTACTAATAGGAGGTCTGCAATGTCATATTTCAGTAAAAACAACTTGGCGGCAGCTCATCTGAAACTGGCTGAGCTTTACCGTTGCTTACAGTTTCCTCGGTCTATCTGCAGTCTTTATTACACAAGGCATCAGGTAACAGACAGACGAAGCAACACACAAAATTCCTTCACCATCCCCACAACAAAAGTGAAGAGCAACCAAAGCACCTTGAATCGAGCCTTCTCACTATATGCTCCATACAACTGGAACGCTCTCCCTCAGAGCTTACAAACCATCCTGACCTATTAGAATTCTGCAAGAAGCTGAAAACTTACTTGTTCATTGAGCACTTTAGTGGAGAGGACTAGCTCTTCTCCTACCATTTAGTGCACAGAACTCTATCCTCCACATTGTATAAATAGCTAGTCACATTCCCTCGTTCTGCTCTCCTCCTGCCTGCTCATCCACGTTGATTCTCCGGCAATATGCATATTGTTCCTGTGTAATTTCAGTATTTTGTTAATACGTAAACTGCTTTGACCTTGTGATAAGGTGATATATAAAAGTAGTTAAATAACAAGAGCCTAAATCTACATATTCTTGGAAGGGAAAATAGAAGTAAATCGAGAATTTCAAAAACAAAGGTGGGAAATACAAATTCCTTTTGATTTTTAGAACATGCACAGAATGTTTAGTTTTTAAATTTATAGCCCAACTATTTCCTTCTGTTATTTTTTGGATTCCAACCAGTCTCTACTGGACTAAATCTCCATAAGGCATCATGAGAGAGAGCTACATACACTGTCTCCGTTGCATGCAAATCTATCTCCTGCATGTGCATTATGGATATCCTGAAAACTCGATTGGCTGGGTGTCCTCCAGGACAGTTTGGGAACCACTGATGTAAGGAATGCCTTTAGGTAGTCTGTTTATTCCAGGAGATACATTTTTCCAAGTTTGTTTATTATATTGTAAATTACCCAGAGAAATTTGGAGAGGTGATTAGTAAATGTAAATAAATAATAAACATTTGTTTTTGCTATTGCTAGAGAGCAGCATCTAGAATATTGAATGTAAGCCCCTGCCCCACATTAGTTTTAAGTTAAAAAAAAAAGTGGACATATTATTGTTATTCATGATTTGCTTCTCTATCTCTGAAATGACAGTCTTCTGGATCAGAGTGAGGAGAGAACAAGGCCTCTCTTCTGCCCTTGCGCCCCCTCCTCTCCTGTTCTGCAGGAACCAAGAGAGAGATCTTGAAACAGATACTGCAGAGCAAAGAACAGAAATAAAAAGGGGTGAATTAGCACAAGTTTGAAACTCCTGAGCAGAAGCTCTGATCTTCAAGGCTTAAACAGTGGCCTTCATGATTGTCATTTCTGTTCACAAGTTTCAAGCTTGTCCAATTTAACTAACTCCTGCTGATGTCTGTTATCCAAGGCTTAATTTCTGGTGGAACAAACAATGCAGAACAGTTCCCCCACCTGTTTACCAGGACCTGTGGAATTAGAGCAGGTCTAATGGTGTAAATCAGTTCCAGCTTCCTCATGGAAATGGAACAGAGAGGCCAGTGGACATGGATCATTTCTGGCTCCCTCCTTCTCAGAAGAAGCATGAAAGATTACCTGTATATAGTTAAAAACCCTGTTCCATCTAAAGTATAGAAGTATGTTCCATGTAATAACACCTGTATATAGTTAAAAACCATGTTCCATGTAAAGTATACAGAAGTATACAAATTTTGTTCACTGTTCAATGTAAACCGCCCTTGATCTCTGGAAGGGGCGGTATAGAAGAAACTGTTAAATATATAAATAAAATAAATAAGAAGCAGAACAGAGTCAGAAGTGTGGAAGCAGCCACATAGTCTTGATTTATGCACAATTATCCTGTAGAACAATGAGGGAGAATGGGCAAGGCCCAACTATAGGGGCAACCTATTCTAGTCAGAACAGACAACCAAGTTGCCATGTTCTACATAAACAAACAAGGGGGAACGGGGTCTCATCCCCTCTACGAAGAAGCGATTTGCCTATCTCCTTTGCCTTCTCTTACCGCATGGACCTCACAGCAGTGTCCCTCCCTGGCGAACTCAATGTCCTAGCAGACAGGTTAAGCCATATCCTTCATCCACACAAATGGACCTTGCATTGGGAGACGACTGCTCGGATCTTCCGAACATGGGGAACCCCACTAATAGATCTTTTAGCCACGCTACAAAACACCCAGCTTCCACTCTTCTGCTCCAGGATTCTGTTGCTGCATTGACAGGCCCTGGATGCCTTCCTTTTCCATTGGGGACAGGGACTGCTCTATGCATTCCCGCCCATCCCCTTGATACCCAACATGCTGTTCAAGCTACAGGCTGACAGGGACTCAATGATTCTCATAGCTCCCTTTTGGCTCCGTCAACCATGGTTTCCTCTACTTTTTCGCCTAGCACAGACTCAACCACTCAACCTGGGATGTGCGCTCAACCTCCTCTCTCAGGACCACGGGACACTACTCCATCCCAATCTTCACTCACTTCGCCTGATAGCATGGCTGCTGAAGGACTAGTGCTTGCTGACCTCAACCTACCACAGGCGGTCAAGGATGTCCTTCCTGAATCTCATAAAGATTTCACCAAGCGATCTTGTGCATTCAAATGGTGTAGATTTGCACTCTGGTGCTCCCCAAAGGACACTGTATATTCATATCGCAATGGTTCAACTATTGCTGGAATCGGTGAAGATGCTCAGATGTTCCTTCCCATATCAAAAATATGTTGTCTATATACTGTACCAAAGCCACAATTTTATTTGTTGTACATAAGGGGACGTTTGCACCCATTCCTTCTCAAAAGCAGTCATAAATAAATTTGCCACCGGTGGAGCAATAGAAGCACCCATTGCAACTCCCGACAACTGGTGATATATCTTATCTTCAAAAGATCTGCTAGATCACCACGATTGTTTAAAGCTTCCCTTATAACTATAAGGGCCTCCTCTTGTGCAATGCATGTTTATAATGATACATCCATTGTAACCAATAAAAGATTAGGATTCTTACATAGATCTTCCACTTCCGTTAGAATGTTTGAAAAATGCGTTGTATCTCTTATATGAGAGGAAATAGTTTTCAAGAGTGCCTGTAGAAATGAATCTATATAAATGGATATAGGCTCCAATAAAGAGCCATTAGAAGACACTGTTGGGCTACCTGGAAGGTTAATCAAATGTTTATTTATTTTTGGAAGTGTACAAGGTGGCCAAATGTGGTATTTCAACATTCAAAAAGGGTAGCTCTTTTTTAGTAAGGAACGGCTTAGAATGTGCTTGTTCTGTCAGCTGTTTAATATGCATATGCAGCACTAGAGTGGGATCTTCAGCCAAAACCTCATAAGTATGTATATCCTCAAATTGTTGATAAGCTTAGTTCAGATAATCACTTCGATTGAGGAGGACAATAGCTCCTCTCTTATCTGTACATTTGATCATAAGCTCCAAATTAGATTGTAAAGCCAGTATATGAGCAATACTCCTGCTTCAGCTTAAAGGTACTGGGATAGGGGTGGGCATTCTGGGGCCACCAGGTTTTTTTGTTGTTGGTGGGTGGGTGAGTGGGATCGAGGACACTGACCCTTGCCAGTATTTTGATGCCAGCGGGGGGCTTTCCCCGATGCCTGGATCAACTCAGGTGAAGTATCAATCTTCCCCTCCGATGACCCTGTTTCTCTGGGACAGCATGCCAAACTTGCGCAGATTTCTGTGTGCATGTGTTTGACTTGCTCTCCCAGTTTAATGCTGACATTTTGTGCATATCTCCTTTGCATATGTGCCCTTTTTTATGCCGGAGCACTACTTAGAGGAGTATATAGCTACAGTAATAACACTACTTCAGTACCAGCTTTCTTTATCAGCCCCATAGAAATCAGTCTCTGCTTCTTGAAACTGACAACTAATAAAAACAGCCAGCTAAACCAACAAGGTCAACAATCACATTACTGTATGTAATTGAAGGTAAAATGTAAAAATGGAAGCATACATTAAGAACTACAGGGCAAAAGTGTTTGGTTGGTCTGCAAACCAAGGCTAGCCCCAGGGCGGACCTAAGCTATTGGGAGCCCTAGGCAAATCTTAAGCCTTATGTGCCCCGGTTCCTGAGATTCTGATAATTAAATTTCGTTTATTTAAGATTTGATATACCGCTTAATGTGGGTACAGCAAAGCGGTTTACAATGAAATACAATAAAAGTCAAGCAGGAAAATGAAAAGAACGTCAATACGTATAGGACAGGAGGGAAAACGGGATAAGCAGGCGCACAGAGTAGAAATAAATAAATTAAATCATCATCAGCCGAACCCCACCCTTCCAATAACAATCCTATAAAAATGCATAATTTCTCATAATTTTCTTATTTATTTATTTATAGGATTTTTAAATTTACAAATACCACATGGTAGTAGAAACCCAATAAAGCAAAGTTAAAATAGACACAATCCATATTACAGGACATCGGTCCACCTCAACGGGAGTACAATTAAGAAGATATAAAAAGAAGCAATCACTCATCATAACTTTAAATATTAAACGTTGCTCTGTCAGCATGTGTGTGCCGCTCTTCTTTTTGAGTTTGTGTGGCTGTCAGAATCTAGTGTTTTGCTTTGAGTATTGCTGCTCTTTGCTGCCCAATCACCGATCGATCGCCACCACTGCCCTAAGCGACCGCCTATTCTTGACAGTCCAGCCGGGCCTGCTGCCAACACTGACCTTCCCGTCCTTGCAGAGAGCGTCTTCGCTTTGTGCCGCGGGCTCTAGGAGGCGGGGCCGTGTGGCCCAGAGCCGTGCTCTCCAGCTTTAGAGGAGGGGCTTAGGCGGCTATGCGAGGGGCTGCTCCTCCCTCCCTCCGCGAGCCCAAACTGACGGCCGGGGTCCTCCTCTCCGTGCAGTCCCAGCCCAGCTCCGTAGCCGCTCACCTCCTCAGCCATGGCGAAAGTGCTCACCGTGAAGACGAAGCCCTTCGGCGACCAGAAGCCCGGCACCAGCGGCCTCAGGAAGCGAGTCAGCGTCTTCCAGAGCAATACCCACTACGCGGAGAATTTCATCCAGAGTATCATCTCCACCATCGAGCCGCCCGAGAGGCAGGGCGCCGTGCTGGTGGTGGGGGGCGACGGCCGCTTTTACATGAAGGAAGCCATCCAGCTCATCATCCAGATCGCCGCCGCCAACGGGGTAGGTGCGGCGCCGCTGCAGTTTCCGGGCCCCGGCTTTGCAACATGCAACACTGCAGTGATCTTGCAATAACCTTTGCGGTGGGGCCGCGGCTGCTCTTTGACATTTAAGTTAACCCTGCAGGCATTTGGGATACAGTTTCCACTTAGCTATGCGTTCAGCGGTTTGTAGGATGGGGTTTAGTTTTTCTTTCTAAAGGTTATTTGCTGTTTCCTGTTCCAAGACAAGGTGAAAACAAAATGTCAGCTCGGGTTCAAAATCTGAAAAAGATTTGCTTTAATATTATTGTTTTTGTTAATACTGTCTTTTGAAAACTAAAGGAAGAGATGGTTAGTTTTTGCAAAAATTCATAGTTTCCAATGCAACTTTTAGCCTCTTTATTTTCTTAGTACCATAAATTGACATTATTTTTGATGCATAAGCAGGTAGTGCAGATTGTTCAGAGGATGAAGTTGTTATTATTAAAAGGTAGACAATGTAACACAGCAAGAACACAATTGGTGGTTCTGCCTTGATAAGATTTCCAGTCCACTTAACTGAGGCCTCCATTACTATGACGACCAGCAGCCATAGTAAAAGGACAAAGTGCCCACTGGACCTGTTCTCCCCACCATGGTAGTCACTAGCATTGCCTTGACCTAACACACTGGGGGCACCTTATTAAAGATCATACTGGTAGCATGCTTTTGGGTCATGGACACACCTATCCGCAGTTGTCACAAGTTCCATCACCCTGTGGTTGGTGTGGTGCAAATATGTGGCACCATGGTAAACCTCTTCCTAGCTGTTAGTGTAGTTTAGTAAATATGCCCCACTTTGAGCAGTATCTCGGTTGACTTTGTCTTGAAGTATGTACTTTATAGCTAAAATCTGTGCTCTTTTTTTACACTGATAACGTAAATCTAAGATGAATGGATGCATGATCATACTTTTATTCTTGGGAGGAGCCACTCCTTCAAACAAATGAAGACTGAATGGTAGGTGTGTGTTCAGCGATTTTCTCTTTGATGGAATCTGAACAAACCTCTACAGACTCAAATAATTATGATATACCATAAAATGGCAGATGTACAAGTTCATTCAATCAAAAGGCTGGAGTTGCAGAATCACACATTCTTTTATTATTCTAAATGACCCCCAGATTTACCAACTTAAACATTTCTATTGTAACAGTATACATCTGTGTGTATGTGCACACTGTGTAGTGAAGTTTTTTTTTTTCCACATTCCTCTGTCCTTGGTGTGTGTTAAGTTCCTTTGATCTTCAGAGGGTTTATGTGCCCTTTATGGCCTTCTCTGCCTTCAGGTAGGCGGCACCTTTTTGTAGCCGTAAAGACCTAGACAAGATCCGAGTTTCTGCAGAAAATGGGCATAGTCATGTTTGTGCTCTTGGTATTTCTTCTTGGATCCATATCAGTCTTGCCTCATATTTCTGAAGGCCTTCATGGCGTTCCTGTTTCCAAGACTACAGTCTTAGGTGTTTCTAGGGCCTTGAAATTTCAAGGGTACGTGTAAATGCACTTTAGGGCTGGATGGCTGGCCTTATATCCAAGGCTATATATTGGATGAAGTGGTGTAAGTTCTGCTGAGGGGCTCCCTTCCACCGTGACGATAAGGAAGAGCGGCAAATTTACTTTAACAGGTTTGCCATGCTGCCTCCACTCTTAAGTTTGCACAAGACCCAGTTGCTGTTATCTACCGGGTCGAAGGATCGAGAAACTTTGGTCCAGTAGGTAACAGCTGCCAAGCCTGGTGCAAATTTAAGAGTGGAGGCAGCGTGGCAAACCTATTAGTTTGCTGCTCTTTCTTATTGTTGCTGTGTGAGGACCCCTTTCTTCTTGGGGGGGCCCCCTGTATTGCGGGGGCTGATTGGGTGGAATTTATGCCACTGTTTGGATGTCATTTGGGGAATTTTGCCATCATGCGATGGGTGTGCTGGAGATCTCTCGTTAAGCATGACCCATTCTGGGAATTTGGAATTTTATACTTCAGGACATGTTAGATATTTGCTACAGGCAACGCATTTGAAAACAAGCCATTTTGGATGATGCATTGACGTTTTCAGCCCGTTGGCTGTGGCGGTTAAACAAGCAAATAAATCCTAATGTTCTATTTGAAATGGGATGGAGAGCAAAACTGAGACTATCATTATGCCTCTGTCTAGTTCCCTGGTTTGACCACACCTTGAGTACTGTATGCAGTTTTGTTTGCCCCATCTCAAAAGGATATAGCGGAACTAGAAAAAATTCAGAAGAGGACACCTTCCCTATAAGAAAAGGCTAAACAGATAGGGCTCTTCAGCTTCGAGAAAAGATGACTGAGAGGCGATATGATAGAAGTTTGTAAAACCATGAGTGGGGTGGTTAAATTGGGAACAGTTGTTTAGCCTTTCAAACAACTCAAAAAGCAAGAGGATGCTCCACAAAACTAACAACCAACAGACTGAAAACAAATCATAAAAGGTTTTTCTTCTCGCAGTGCATAATTAATCTGTTTCCGGAGGATGTGATCAAGGCAACTAACATAGCAGGGTTCAAAAGAGGTTTCAACAAGTTCCTAAAAATTATTAGTCCAGTAGACTTGGGAGGGCCATTTTTCATTCCTGCGAGAAATAGTTCTACTTGTTGGGATCGGCTGGGAACTTCTGACATAGACTAACCACTGAGACAGGATGCTGGGGTCCATGGATCTTGCTCTGACTTAATAAAACATTTCTTATATAATGCAGTTGAAGTAGAAAAATCCGAGGGAGCAGTAAAAAATGGACTGCAAGATAAACTAACCAGAAGAGAGACTTTGGGGTGATAATCAGGGCCGGCCCAAGGGTTTCTGCTGCCCTAGGCAGAAACTTTGGCCATGCCACCCCCACCAAGCCACGCTGCCACCCCCTATCAGCTGCTGCTGCCCCCCCCCCCAGCTGCTGCCACTGATTCTGTCTTGGGGGGGGGGCAGTGAAGCAGTAGCAGTATTTCAAAAGGCAATTACTTTTTGCGGCCACTTTCTTCCTCGTGGCTGTAAAAAGCTGTGCTTTTTGAAATATTGCTACTGCTGCCTCCGCCATCCACGACAGAATTGGTGGCGGCTGGGGGTGGCGTGGCTGGTCATGTGTGCCCCTGCTGCCCTAGGTGGCTGCTTAGCTCGCCTAGTGGACAGACTGGCCCTGGTGATATCTGATAATCTCAAATAATGAAAGTGTGTTAAAGTGATGGCCATGGTTAAAAGGATGCTGGGATATAGACAGACACCTAACTAGAAAAAAAAATGTATAGTATGTGGTAGTGGCTCTGTACCAGGGCTTAATTTGTACATAAGAACATAAGATATGCCATACTGGGTCAGACCAAAGTCCATCAAGCCCAGTATCCTGTTTCCAACAGTGGCCAATCTAGGTCATACGTACCTAGCAGAGGACGAAAAGGAGGTGGGTGAGAGGGCCTACCCCTACCCCGCTACATGTAGGTGTACCCCAGGGATCTGTTTTGGGGCCCCCTCCTCTTTTCTCTCTATACACAAGGCCTTGGCGCGCTTATCTCCTCCCATGGCTTTCAGTACCATCTCTATGCCGATGAATCCCAGATCTACTTCTCTACACCTGATATTTCTCTGGCAACCCAGTCCAAGATCTCTGCCTGTCTCTCGGACATCGCTACCTGGATGTCTCATCGCCGATTGAAACTGAACATGGTCAAGACTGAACTCCTTGTCTTTCGACCCAACTCCTCCCCCCCCACTTCCCCCTCTCTCAGTCCATGTGGATGGATCTACTATCCTTCCTGTTCCCTTGGCCCAAAATCTAGGGGTTATCTTTGACACCTCTCTCTCCTTCTCCACTCATATCCAGCTTGTAGCTAAGCCTGCTGCTTATTTCTCTACAACATCAGCGAAATCCGTCCCTTCCTCTCTGAACACACTACCAAAACGCTTGTCCACTCCTTGATCTCCTCTCGCCTCTTACTGCAACCTACTCCTTGCTGGTCTTCCCACAAGCCACCGCCTTCCCCTTCAATCTATAGAAAATCACGCTGCTCGACTAATCTGCCAGCCTCGCCATGCCCACACTACTCCTCTTCTCAAGTCGCTTCACTGGCTCCCTATCCAATTCTGCATCCATTTCAAGCTTCTCCAGTTGACCTATAAATGCATTCACTCTATGGTCCCTCAATATCTCTTATCTCCCCCTACGTCCCCTCTCGTAATTTGCGCTCCGCTGATAAATTACTTCTATCAATGCCTTTCACCCACACAGCAAACTCCCAACTGCGCTCCTTTCACCTTGCTGCATCTTATGCCTGGAACAGCCTACCTGCGTCTGTGCGCTAGGCATCCTCCCTGGCCTTCTTCAAATCCAGGTTGAAGACCCACCTCTTCACCGTTGCATTTAGATCCTGACTCCATCCTCATCTTACCCTAACCCTGTCAATGATTATGACCAAACTAAAGCCAAACTGTACCCCACCGTACCTTGCGCAGAACTGACTAATGCTCTGTACGGTTTTCTTTTAACTAGATTGTAAGCTCCGATGAGCATGACTCTGACGGGCAGGGACTGTCTCTTGTATGTTGGCTACCTCCTATAGGTTAGCTGTGCAGCACTGTGTGCGTGGTGCTTTATAAGTGCTGAATAGTAGTAGTAGTAGAGGGCCGGCCATGAACAGAGAAGCAGGAGAAGTTTGGCTAGAATTGGGAGCAGAGTAGTTCTCTGCTGTGCTTAAGGTTCATCCTCTCCCTTCCTCTTCTCTGCAGGCTGCCTGGAGCACAGCACCTGTGCTACGTTTAGTTCTGGAGTCTGAAAAGAACTGTGTGCCAGGCTATTCCTCCCTAAAAACTAAGCCCTGTTCTTTACAGATCTTTGAACTCTCGCCTAAAATACTGTCTAATTCTGGAGGCCTACCTCCAGATAGACACAATGATTCAGAGAAATGCTACCAAAATGGTATGGGGGTCTACGCCGCATGTCTGTATGCTGTAGAGAGGGAAGAGTATATGACAGAAACATTGAATCACTTGAAAAAGTTTTAATAGTGAACATGGAGGAAAGAATTCTCTAGATGGGGCCCCGGACGGGTAGATATAGCAGCATCAGGAAATATAGATTGGTGGATACATGGCATGTCCTCTCAAGGGATATTAGGTGGTATATCAAATAAAGCGAACCATACCAAATTGCGATAATTCAAGAAAGCGCGGGATAGACACAAAGGATTTCTTATTATGAAAAAGTAGCAGAAAGTTAAATTGTCAACTGGAGTCAAGAAGTTGATCTGTCTGTTTTTCTTTAAATCATGTTTTCTTTTATTCCTGTTCTTAGAATCCACTAGTGCTCCCCCTTTATGCTCATTTTATCTATTTTAATTTTTATTAATCTTACAGTTCTAGTATCACTCCTTGGAAACTCTTTTTGCACTGTATTTGATACCGCCACACGCTTTTTTTCCTTCAGAAACTTTTTATTACATAATGGTTGATGCACCTTTCCTGCATATGTAAATATAGAGTTAAGAGCTCTGTCTTTGAATGCATAGCCATCCTGGTTGATACCCGAGATGTATGTATCTCTATTAGACACAAAATAACAATTTTTAATCTCCAAGTGTGTATGTATGTGTGTGTGTATATATATATATATATATATATATATATATATATATATCCATTTTATCTTGTTCTGGTTGAACATACACCATTATGTTTTTTTCAAAATACTACTACTCACATTTAAAACAATATATTTCTAAAAAGATATATAATTTTAAAACAATACTGTTCACATTTTTATTATCATTTTATTTTTTTATTACTCCGTTCACATTTCATAGATAGCTTCTATTCCTTTATGATTTTAACAATCATATGGTATTTTAATTCTATGCTGCAAAGAGCGGTTTGTTTTATTGCCATCGTGCACACTTCCCTGATTCATTATTTAGTGCTCCGATTGTTTAGTACTGCATTTTTTAGGTGCCATGTTTCTTCAATACAGCTTTTGTTTATGTGCTCTTATGGGTTATTATGGCTAGTGTTTGCAATTATGCATGTCTAATAGCCTCAACGTTAGCACATGTGCATAACCATACTTCACAAAGCCGGTCCTGTTTACCGTTCACGCCATTATTAGCTTTTCATTTTTATAACCATTTTAAATACAAGGATTAGCTTTGTTTAGTACACCCTTTTCCAAAATTTTTTTTTAATACATATGATTTCAGTGTGTTTAACATTTTTATTTTGGAATCATCTCTTCAATGTGTTTTCTGCTGTCATTTGTGCCTCTCTCCACTTATGGATATGCGTGCCCAATTGTCAGTTGTGCCTCTCTCCACTTATGGATATACGCGACCAATTGTCAATCACGTCCTTTGGCGTGAAATGAAGGATATAATCCGAGACGCTCACATTCAGTTTCCTCTCAAAAACGAATGATACTTCATGCTGTAAGTCCAAATTCCAAGTTTGACTGGGTAATGTATCTACAACAATTTATGATACCTTAGTTAACCCATATGCTCCTGCTCTTAGTTCTGAATTGATTTCAATGGTCTGGCCCCATATATGATGTTTTAATCAGACTTTTAAATCTCTCCTTCCCTCTCCGTTCTGGCTCTGTGTTCCTCTCGAATTGATTTCAACGGCTTGGCCACATACATTACGTTTCAAATTCAGATTTTGAAATTCCTCCATTCTGGCTCTGTGTGTTCCCTTTTGATTCACATGATGTGCTTATATAATTTCATGTACTGTATTTTTATTTTTTATTTTCTAGCTTTGAGTATCACTTTGAAAGAGGTCTTTTTCAAGACCTTCATTCTCCTAAGGTGCATTATGTGAGTACCCTCTCTGTAGTTAACGCCACAGTAACAGTTTTTATTTTTCAATTATTTATTTGGCTACTTTGGTTTTATTCACATAGTTATTTTAAAAAATATATATAGTTTAGTTTATTATTTGATGAAACAATTTGTTTTTAATTATATATATTTTTAACTAATCTCTTAAATATGAAACAGATATATACATAAAAAGATATGTACATAAGTTTTTAGTTATGTTATTAATAGATTGTATTGTTTTTAGATGCGTATCCCCCCCCATGAAAGCTTCCAGCCAAAACGCGTAGGGGATTTTCCTATTAAAAGTTAGCACCTGTGACCTATTCAGCCTCCGCCTTAATATTCATGGCCATAAAAACAGAAATGATGATAGCAGATAAGCTCAAGACACAATGAGTAGTGTCTGACTAGGGCTTTTTTTTCTTCTATTAGTGTAGAACAACTTGCAGTATGTGTGTTTTAAAAAAAAAATTAAAGTTCCAGTAGAATGAGGTTTTCAATATTACTGAAAGACATCCAATGATAACATCTAAATGTTTTTCTCTATGGGAATTATAAAACATAGCTAGGTTTTTAGACTGAGAAGTGAACGGATATGCCTACGACATAGAATAAGTCAATTGGTAGTAATAAGGGAATAGTTTGCGATACTACTTGTATATTGAATCTTCCACTTTCTAGGTGGTGCCCAAAGGTTACCACAAGTAAGGATGCAGTCATCGCTCTAAAACCTCTTTTAGGCATTAGTGCAGCTCGATATTAGTACATAAGGTCCCTAATGTGTTACAATGAAAAGGGGGGGGAGGGGGGTCATCTAGGCTGAATAGTTGACTGTGGACATGTCCATTGCAGTTTGATCAGATTGCTCAATGTTCTTACGTGCTGAGTTTTGTAAACTGCAAAATGTGCATAGCCATCTCATAGGTGCTAGTATGGAACTTGACTGTATAATTGCAAGCTGAAATGTAATGGTTAATTTTTGCTTTTAAACAAGTCTATTGTGGTTAAATTCTTGTGCCTTAGCAGCAGGTTCTAACTGAGCTAAAGTTAAATTTGTCAGTCAAAATTGGAGGCAGCTTTACATGCCTTCAAGATCTTGTATCCCACTCATTTCCCGCAAAAAGGACCCAAGTTAGCTTACAGCATCAAAAACCGATTAAATACAGCTTAAATACAGGGGGCCTTTTACTAAGGAGCACTAAGGTGTTGCATTTAACATGCAAATAATGCCGAAAACCATGGCACGTTATATGCAACACCCTCACGTTAATTGTCAGGGACGTGGAAAGCATTTCCCTGGCAGTTAACGTGGGTGCTTTCCCATAGCGCATGCTGCATTAGTGTGGGTGCACTTAATGCCAATTATTGAGGTGGTGTTAGGTGAGCCCATGCTAATGGAGTTGGCGCACAGTCTTAACGCAGTGCTAACTGCGACGATCTCACCATGCTTACTCTGTGCCCCTATGCCGCCCACCCATGCCTCTATCACAGGTTATGCAATTAGTGCAGGATGAATCCCATGCTGTCATATGGTCCTGTGTGCCTTTAGCACACACCAGAACATGCACTGCCAGGTAATGCCCTTTAGTAAAAGACCCTCACGGTAGTAGTCAATAATATTGAAACATAGAACACAGGCAATATGGCCTTCCACACATGGTGCTTAGTTCTGGAATCTCTTCCTCAAAGATCCTCTGTGCTGCTTTTTTGAATTCAGCTACTGTCTTAATAAATTACACAACAAATATGAACTCCCACCTCCTTACAAGAAAGTTCAGAAAACTGAAAAATAAAATTTCTCGTCATACCTCCAGTCCATCCACCACCAGTGGGTAATCACCGCCCTCCAACAGCTCGGAACTGGGCATGTCAAACCTCTGTCCTCATTGAATAAGATCCACCCCCTTCAGAAGTCCAGTATCTTGGTTCCTAGCAGCTGGAGAGCTCCCTTCTAGCGGTGGACTGCACTGGAAAAGTTAGGCCTTATTAGCTAGGCTTGGTTTATTGTGTTTGGTTTTGGAAGCTTGTTGAGCTTGGATGGTCAATGCTGAAGCCTAGAAGCCTGGTTAGGTCTAGCAGACTGGATCCAGATAAAGGACCAGGACCTCTCTCACACAGTGTAGCCAGAGGTGTAGGCATCCTGGTGGGCCAGGACCCTTCGCCTCCCCCCCCCCCCCCCAAGCCTTTCTCTCCAACAGCTCATGCATGCTCGGTCTGGCTCCTCATTGCATTGTTTGCTGGGGGAGCTGCCAGATGACGGTTCTTGCAGGGGCTGTTGGCGGTAAGGGTAAGCAGCAGAGCTGAATTTTTCTCTAGTGGGTATGGTGGACAGGCTGGAGAAGCCGCTCGGGCAGGAGACCAAGAGTCTTCACTTTTGGTGGGAAGTGCAGCCATGTCGAGTCAGCTGGCCATTTTAGGGGCTGCAACGGCAAAGATATCTAAATGCAAATCCAAACACTCAGCATCCTCTGAGGCACTGACCGAGCTGGGGGCTGTAGCCTTGGACAGTTCTTTTTTTCTCTCTTGACTTTATTCTGGCGATGCACAGGGCTTACTATCAGGAGGGAGGAGTGGCTCAGTGGTTGGGACAGGTTACCTCAGGCCGGAGGGCCAGGGGTTCAATTCCCGCATGGGGACAAGTAACCTCGGGCCGGAGAGACTGGGGTCTCTAGTCCCTTGGCCACTCCTTGTGGCCTTGGGCAAGCCACTTAACCCTCCATTGCCTCAGGTACAGTTACTGTAGATTGTGAGCCCTCCAGGGACAAGGGAATAAAAAGTACCTGTTAGTATACATGTAAACCGCTCTGATGCGCAAGTAAAGGGCAGTATATCAAGTGCCTAAACCATAACCATCTCAAACAGCAAGCGGGCCAGATAAGCACTTCTCTGGGGCTGATAGCTCTGCTGGGCTCGGCAGAGGTAGTCCCAGGGAAGGAGCAGCGGATGTTTCCAGAGGTCTCTCACTGTAGGCATGTCTAGGTGGACACAGCTGGGGGTGACCTGTCCTCCCTGGAGTTGGAGGAGTTGGGTGAAGGGCCCTCTGATCTCTGGGGTGAGTCTGGCGGTCAGCAGCTGGAGGAGGGTGAGATCCCTCAAAAGAAGGATGCCAGTGTGTTTTGGGTATTCCACGGAGAGGAACTACCAGCTCTAATTCTGCACTATCTGGCAGTGCTGAATATGGTGCTCATGTCAGCAGTGCTGGAGGAGCCCCTGGAAGAGCCATTACTGCAAAGCTCCAAAGGGTCTTGAACGTTCTTCCCCATATATAGGGTAATTAAGAAGATGATTAGAGTCGGGCCATCACCCAGCCACCTTTTGGGGTGGCCGGACAATGGCCTGCCTCTATACTATCCCAGAGGTTGAGTATGAGCTCTTGCAATGCCCAAGGTGGATGCCCTGGTGTCAGCGGTCACAAAAAAGATGACCATACTGGTGGAAGGCAGGGCGGCCTTGAAAGACTTACAAGTTGGAGACACTCCTGAAGCAGGCTTTTGACACGGGGCGATGGCCCTTCAGGCTTCAATTTGTGGAGCCTATGTGACAAGGGCATCCATTTGCTGGCTTCAGGGTCTGGGTCCAGGTGAGATGGAGGACTCACTGGATCGCCATGATATCTTTAAGCTGGAGTCAGCATCAGTGTACTTGGTGGATGCCTTTTACAAACTGGCGCGGGTTTCCACTAAAACATGGCCTCCATTATCATAGCCTGTCGACTTCTCTGACTCTGCAATTGGTCAACGGACATGTCCTCTAGGACCAGGCTCGGTAAGGGCAAGCTGCTGTATGGTGAGGCTTTGGATAAGCTGGTCAAGTATTTGGGGGATTCGAAAGGTGCTCGCCTCCCAAAAGATAAGTCTAGAGGGGCCAAGCATGGGGGACCTGTGAGAACTCTGTCTAAGGTTTATTGACTCTTCCGGGGTGCTCGCTTTATGCCCTATTAGTGTGGCCATTTGCCACAGAGAGGGCAGCACTTTTGGGGCTTCAGGGGGACAAACAGGAGGTTATTTTGCCCTTCTGACAGTCCCTCCTAAGAAGCCCCAGTGAAGCTAGGCTGGTTCAGGCAGAGATGCTGCCGATGGGGGGCCAGTTGCAGTTGTTCCTCTCCACCTGGGCCGCCATTACTACAGACCAGTAGCTGTTGGAAGTGATTCAGGAGGGGTGTACACTCAAGTTTGTGTGTCCTCTCAGTGAGTCCTTTGTGCAATCCCCTTGCAAGGCTCCTTGGAAGCGGCAGGCCTTCAGGGACACCCTACGATGACTGCTGGCCCTGGGGGCTGTAGTGCTGGTACCCCCAGATCAGTATGGTTGTGGCCGCTACACCATCTACTTCAGACCAACTGGGGCACGAAAAGAAAATTTCTCTGACAGGGAGGGAGCTGGACTGGACTGGAGATTTATTTATTTAGACAGATTTGTATACCACCTTATCCTACAATCAAAGTGGTTACATCACATTGGAGGGTACATTTTAACATGAGGGTATTTAACAACATTTAGACGGCACAATTTGGGTTGGTGGGTTACAATTAGCATGAGGGTACTTAAGAACATTATACAATGAACTCCTAAGTCTAGTTGGGATGATTGGGTGTTGAGTTGGCTGGGGTAGTTGCAATATTGTTCGGGTGGGGACTGTTGTCTGCCTGCTCATATGTTTCTGTAAAGAGCAGTGTTTTAAGGGCCTTGCGGAAGTCTGTGATGTCTTCGAATGCCCTCAGGCTCGTTGGGAGGGAGTTCCATAATGTGGATGCCAGTAGTGATGGAGCTCGTCTTGTGGTATCCTGCAGGTGTGGTATCCTTCTTGGTCTATTACTGATATCCCTTTTTATGATATCTTGGAGTGCATCTGCCGAGAAATGGTGAATGATTTTGAAGATGATCAGTATTGTTTTAAATTTTGCTCTGGCCACCATTGGGAGTCAGTGTAGTTACTGTAAGATGGGGGTGATGTGCTCAGCTCTTGGAGTGTTTAATGATGCGTGCTGCAGTGTTTTGTACCATTTGGAGTGGGTGTAAGGTCAGCTGAGGGAGGCTTTGATATAACAAGTTTCCGTAATCAAGCAGAGGTTTAATGAGTGCTTGGCACAGTGTGTGGAAGTGGTTCTGGCGGAGTAATGGCTTGATCTTTCTTATGGTCCTCAAACGCTGATAGACCTTGCTTGCAGTTTTGGTGATATGAGATTTCAAATTCAGCGCTCTGTCCATTGTGATGCCCAGGTACTTAACTTCATCTTTGAATACTATGTGTTGTTTTAAAATGCTGGTAGAATGAAGGTGGGGTTCCTGGTGACGAATATTGCCTCAGTTTTATCGTAGTTGACCGTCATGTTGTTTGCTGTGAGCCAGGCATTCATGTCTTCAAACAAAAAAATAACTCCTGGGTCTGTTGGAGCAATAAAACTAAACAAAACAGAATATTACTCCACTCTCTCACTATCACAAAAAATACAAGAATTTCAGGGAACAGGTCTCAGACTGTGTTGGGAATGGAACCCAGGAGGTATACCTCTGCTGTGGTTACCAAACCGCTCAATTGCATCAAGGACCCCGTATATTCCCTCTTCTTGAATGTTTGTCTTTTCAAGGCAGAATTCAGTCCCAACAGTGAACTCAATAAAGCTTAGCTTTTCCGCTTAAATACAAATGTCGCTGAGACCCAAATTCTATCGCTCTTCTTTAAAGGTTAAACTCAATTCAATGCATTCTACCTCTGACACCATTACAGATAAGCTTACAGCTATGTTGTTCACTTTTTGAATTGAGTTTAACCTTTAAAGAAGAGCGATAGAATTTGGGTCTCAGCGAGATTTGTATTTAAGCGGAAAAGCTAAGCTTTATTGAGTTCACTGTTGGGACTGAATTCTGCCTTGAAAAGACAAACATTCAAGAAGAGGGAATATACGGGGTCCTTGATGCAATTGAGCGGTTTGGTAACCACAGCAGAGGTATACCTCCTGGGTTCCATTCCCAACACAGTCTGAGACCTGTTCCCTGAAATTCTTTTTTTTTTGTGATAAGTGAGAGAGTGGAGTAATATTCTGTTTTATTCATGTCTTCAAGGCATTTGGTTATTGTTATGGTGTTAAGTGCTAGTAGGTTGATTAGAGCATACACCATGATGTCGTCAGCATATATGTGATAGAGGAGTTTGTCCTTTGATGTTGCATATGGGTTAGATGTAAATATTAAAAAGCATTGATGACAGGGCTGAACCTTGTGGTATTCCCTGTGTGATGGGGAACTGCAATGATTTCTTTTGGTCGCATTTGACTTGTTGCGTTCGATTTTCCAAGTAGGAGGTGAACCATTTCAGGGTATTCTTGCGTAATCCTATCTGTTACAGGCACTGCAGTAATCTTGCATGGGACACTGTGTCAAAGGCTGCCGAGATGTCTATGAACACTAGTAAGAATCCATTCTTTGTTATCTATGCCTCTTAGGAGGTTGTCAAAGAGGGAAGTGAGTAGCATTTCCACACCGTGCTGGGTGTTAAAGCCATGCTGATGGATGTCCATTGGGGCGTTCATGTCAGTATGGTCCTAAAGTTGCCTTTGTGCTGTCTTTTCAATGATTTTCGCAAGGAATGGTAGGCTGGAGATGGGACGGTATGATTTTGGTTCAGATGTGCTTAGGTTGTTGCTTTTAAGTATCGGTCGTATCATGGCGTGCTTGAGTGATTGCGGCATGTATCCTTGTTGGAGAGAATCTTTGACGATTTTGTGAGTGTAATGGGAGAGCTGACTTTTCTTGTGACTTTTGATCCAAAACACTGGGCATGGGTCTGATGGTGAGGTGGTTGTGTTGAGTCCATGTATTATGTCCTCTACTTGATGTGCTGATGGTATGCTGAAGTCCTCCCAGGCTTGATGTTGCTCTTTCATTTCATGGTCATCTGTCTGTAGTGTGATGGTTGATAACAAAATGAATTGTTGTCATTTTTCAGAGCTTATTGCTGTCTAGCTACCCAATACAAATAAAGCTCCACTTTTTAACCCTTAATTATATAGACTAACTTACTATATGTATTATATTAGCGACTGGGTCTCAGAATTTGGACTGCTCACTGTGCCTACTCATTGGGTACAGTGAAAACGTCTTTCATACATCAATGACCCATTCAATGTCGCTGGTGTTATTCTAATGTCCTTATTTCTTGTTTTTTATTTTTTAATGTTTCTTATGTTTTCTTCTTTGGTTATGCTATACTTTAAGCTGTCTACAACCATTGCAGACTATGAATACTGGACGGTATGAAAAAAGCAACAGATGAAAGCAAATAACGATAGAGCTACTTAGCTTTGCATTGCATGGCATTAGATTGACAGTCTCCCCTTCTCTCAATTTCTACGTTTCCGCAGAAATTGTTCTAGTTTGAGTGACTATAAACAGCAAGCCAAGTCACTTCAGGAAAAATTTCTATCTCGAGGATATCCTCAACACGTAGTGAGAAAGGCCTATAAACGAGCCCTATATCTGAATCGGGAGCTATTATTTCATCCCACGTCCAAATCAACTACTCCAGAAGGAAAGATACATCTAGTGACAAAATATTCACCATTTAGTTATCAAATTCAGCGGATACTGAAAAAACATAGCAACATCTTACATACAATTCCGGGGCTAGAAAATCAAACGGTCCAATGTGTATGGCAACGCCATAACAATTTTAAAGAGATTTTTAGCCCTACTGTTTTACGTACGCTTTCCCATCAACATCCAATGGAGGTGCCTGGCCATTACAAATGTGGCACATGCTCCATTTGTGATATAACATTGGAGTTACAACAGTTTATACATGCGGGTAAAGTTTATCCTATTCGGAATCGAACGACATGTAACTCTACATTCGTAGTTTACGGTATTGTCTGCCCGTGCCCACTGTTATACATAGGGAAAACTGTTCGAGAATTTCGGGTCAGGATGGGAGAACATCGTAGCAGGTTAAATTGTAAAGTAACCCAGGCCCCCATAGTGTCCCATTGTCTAAAAGAACAGCATTTGTTCACTGCATTAAAATGCTTCTGTATTGATCACATCATCAGAGGCACAAAAGGAAAGTCTAGAGATCAAACATTACTACGTCGGGAACAAGAATGGATCTTTCGGTTAAACACCTTAAGCCCTAATGGCCTCAACACCTCTATTGAATGGGGAGCATGTTAGCGCAGGCCTCTTGTCAATACGATTAAGTCAGTCTCACTTAATCTCCTCCCCCTCCCCTCCTCCAAGGGTTTAAATTCCATTGTGAGAGTTAATCCGCATGCGTGGCGTTTTTGTGAGAGGCGGATTCACATCAAAGAAAGTCATGAGTAACGTATTTGGAAGCCTGCGAGACTACCTACTATCTTTCAGATATTGATACATTTGCTAAGATTGATATTTTCATCTTTGTTAGGCAATCCCCTGACGAAACGCTACAGGTGAAACGCTACGGCGCCCAGTGAATGCGTCGGGAACGTGAATGTGTAAAGCTGCCGCAACAGCAGTATGGATTATGCTTTAAAATAGCACAGATGGCAAGATTGAAGTTTTTTACGTAACCTGGAACTACAGCTTCTATTTTCAAGAACACAAGATTCTGAGATGTTCGATCTGAAGGACAATCTAATGCCATGCAATGCAAAGCTAAGTAGCTAAGTAGCTCTATCGTTATTATTTGCTTTCATCTGTTGCTTTTTTCATACCATCCAGTATTCATAGTCTGTAATGGTTGTAGACAGCTTAAGTATAGCATAACCAAAGAAGAAAACATAAGAAACATTAAAAAATAAAAAACAAGAAATAAGGACATTAGAATAACACCAGCGACATTGAATGGGTCATTGATGTATGAAAGACGTTTTCACTGTACCCAATGAGTAGGCACAGTGAGCAGTCCAAATTCTGAGACCCAGTCGCTAATATAATACATATAGTAAGTTAGTCTATATAATTAAGGGTTAAAAAGTGGAGCTTTATTTGTAGTGTGATGGAGCAGGTCTGAGTGTTTTGTTTTTCGTTTTCATGTAGTCCGCAAACTCCTGTGGGTCAAGATGGTGGGTACAGTGCTCTGTGGTGTCCTTCATGAGCTGTTGGACAATGCTAAAGAGTTCTTTGGTTTGTTGACTGACAGACTTCATGATTAGGTTGGTGTGGTGCTGCTGTTTACGCTCATTTATCAGATTGTTATATTCCAGTAGCTTGGCTCTGTATAGAGTCGGGGAGTTATGCAACTTGTTCCATCTCCATTTTCTCTCCAGTCTTCGGAGAGTGCACTTTGCATCTCTGATATCACTTGAGTACCAGGGGCGTTGGGTCTCCTTCATGTTTTTGTACTCGTAGGGGCTATTGCTGCATTAGTTATGGAATTCCATTTCTCTGTGCTTAGGTCCAGGGTGTCGCATTCCTGCTGGAGTTGTGGAATGATTTCGTCTATGAATGAGTCTTTATTGAAGGCTCTATAACGCCTGGTTATACTCTCATCTTCCTTGTGTTGAGTGGGGTTATTCAGGGTCAGTGTGAATTCTGTCATGTGATGATCTGACCAAGGGACCGGCGCGATTGTTGGTGTTGTGGCCTTGCCCTGTTCCACCATGTTCATTGTAATAAAGACCATGTCCAGAGTTGTGCCATGCTGGTGCATTGGGGCATTGATTGTCTGGCTATATTTTAGGGACTCCATGGCTTTTAAGAAAGTTGTGGCTTCCTTGTTGGGAGCGGAGGTCAGGTTGTAGTCTCCTAGTACAATAAGGGGTTTATGTTTTGTGTTATGTGCACATATTGCTTCAAGTACTGTGGAGAGCTGTTCAGTTGTGGCTCCAGGAGGCCTGTTGGTGAGGGAGACGCTTGTTAGCTATGGTAATTGTGTTGGATTCAATCGTGTTAGTGGTAGATATTGTTTTGAATCTATATTCCTTTCTGGCCAGTATTGGCACACCACCTCCTCTTTTGTTCTCTAATGCAATTGAATGCTGAGTAGCCTGTGGGAGTTATTTGGTTTAATATTACCTGATCTGAGTCATCTAGCCAGGTCTCGGTGATGCAGATTATATCCAGTTTTTTGTCAAGGATGAGGTCTAGGATAGTGTTTGGTTTGTTCCTGATTGATCTTGCGTTTAATAAAGCACACCTAATATTGGCTGTTATGATTGGGTTGGTGTGTACCCTATTTGTGGGATTAGTGGGCATAGTACGTGTGGCATTATGTGTTTTGTAAATTGCAGGCTTAGTATGCTTGTGTTCTTTAGAGAGGGTTGGGCCTGGTGTCCGTACAGGTTGGGTGGTATGTACAGTAGGTGGAACAAGGGGATTTGTTTGTTGAATCCAATGCCCTGTGTGCAGGGTGCGAATGCGTGGAGGAGTGTAAGGTAGGCAATGAGGTAGTGGGGAGTAGAGTGCATTTTTGCCAATTACTGCCCTGGGATTGGCTTGAATTGTGGGTCAGTGGTTGTAGGTGTTTGACCCTTCTCTTGTATCTCTAAACTTGCTTGTTGTCTTTGGTCGTTGTCTCCTACTGGTAATGGAGTTTATACTCTGTGCATTATGTTATTTTACAAGCATTGAGGCAGCAAATAAGCAATGAGGTAGCAATGGATTCAACAGGCCATGCAGCATATGCTATCTTTAAAGCAGTGAGGTATTTGGGGGGAAGCAAGGAGGTATTAGTGGAATATGCAGGATGAGCAGCATATATTATCTACAGCACGTTAACAAATACTGCTTAGCCTGCTTTAGGTATCTACAGCATATGTTAAACAGCATATGTTATTTACAGTATATATTATCTACAGCAGGTTAAGTAGCATATATTATCATTAAAGGAATGAGGTATTAGTGAGTCTACAGACTATGCAGCAGATGTATTTGCAAGCACTGAGGTAGCATCGGGGTCCACAGGCTAAGCAGGAGATGCGGATTTGCAAGCATTGATGTAGCAGAGGAGGTGGTAGCGTGGTAGAAGTGGGTCTACACGCTATACAGCATGTATTATATTTACCAGTTGATGGTTCTTCATTGTGTAGTTCTTTCGTTGTTGCGATATGTTGTGAGCTTCCTATTGTATTCGGTTGCTCCTGAAACAGGGCTCCTGCCTAAGGGCCCTCTGGTGAGGTCCTCGGACCATCGGGTGCGGTCGTGCCTCGGACGCCTCCGAATTTAAACTTATGGTGGGGCACCTGATAGGCTTCGTGGAGTTGGCCAGGGAGGAGTGATCCTTCTTGCTCCACTCCCTGACGGCTCTCAGCTGCAGCTCCAGTGTTCGCGGGGTTCCTCTAGGAAAGACAATTAACAGGTAAGCTCTAATTTCACCTTCCTCTTCATACCTCCAGTCCAGTCCAGTTGGTCTGGGTTTTGCAGAGAGTAGCATGTCCAGCTGGCTGGTGGAAAGAGTCTGGAGTTGGAGAGGGATCGTGGTTTGCGGTAAGTCATGCCACAGTCCTGGAAGGGCGGGGATGCAGGTGAGTCCCTGTCCTTGGTAAGACACCCACTGTGTTTAGTTTGTGTCTTTCCATGAGTAGTTTTGGGTGGTCCTGGCCTCTCTGGATTCAGTTAGTAAGATTAGGAATTCTGTTTCTGTTCAGAGAAGTGCCACCAAAATGGTAAAGGGGATGGAAGGATACTCCTATGAAGAAAGGCTAAAAAGGTTAGGGCTCTTTAACCTGGAAAAGAGACAGCTGAGGGGAGATATGATAGAAGTCTATAAATTAATGACCGGAGTGGAACGGGTAAACGTAGATCGATTGTTTACCTTATCAGAATATAGAAAGACTAGGGGACATGCAATGAAGCTACAGGGTAAACTATTTAAGACTAATAAAAGAAAATATTTTTTCACTCAACGTGTAATCAAACTCTGGAAGTTGTTACCGGAGGATGTAGTAAAGGCTGTTAGTGTAGCTGGGTTTAAAAAAGGTTTGGACAAGTTCCTGGAGGAAAGGTCCATAAACCATTATTAAGAAAGGACCCAGGATATCAATGCTTGAACCAATACAAGCATTGTGAAACCTGTGTCCCTTGGGGAAACTGCTAGGTACATATGACCTAGATTGGCCACTGTTGGAAACAGAATACTGGGCTTGATGGACTTTGGTCTGACCCAGTATGGCATATCTTATGTTCTTATGTTGCTGGCTGATTTGCTTTGTCAGTAGGATACTGGAGTTGAAGGAGTGGATCTTATTCAGCGAGGACAGAAGTTTGACATGTTCAGTTCCCAGCTGCTGGAGGGCGGTGATTACCACTGGTGGTGGACTGGACTGGCAGTACTCTAGGAAAATGCTGCCCTTCCATTTCCGTGATCAAACACAATCCAAAATAGGCTATCTTTTAGAGTGTAATGAATTGTCTCAAATAATTTCCAATTCACTCCATAAGTATCAAACCCCTTTTTTTTTTTAAATCTCAAACTACCACTTTAAAAGTATCGGAATGGTCTCAGACTTTACGGCACCATAATTGCTAGTAACCTAACAATGGGAATCAGCGGTGCCTAATAGCATCAATGACCAATCTGCTGATATGTAATATATTTCCCAAATAAATACAATCGCGTAAGAAAATACTGTCCCGTTGAAAACATTTTCTTATCTTTGTAGATATTCTTTTGGATATTTGTAGATTTTCTTTTCCCAACGCCGTCAATAAGCCAATATAAGAAGTTAACTAGAACATAGCAAATGGCATTGAGCTCATTACAGTCTAGAACGGATATTGTTATCCGAAGAGCAGATAAGGGGGGAGCTGTGGTGGTACTTAGCCAGGACTCCTATTTAACTGAAGCTATGTGACAATTGACTGATCCAATGACCTATAGGAAATTGGAGGTAGATCCTACCCCCGACATTAGTACACAAATTAAAGAGATTACCACAACGGCATTACAAGCAAAGTTGATTACCAAAAAAGAATGGCGATTTTTAAATCCCCTTCTCCAACGATAGCGAAGTTTTTTATCTAGTACCGAAAATCCATAAAAATTTGTCTGCACCACCGGGGAGACCAATAGTATCCACTAGGGGTACTAATTTGGAACCAGTGTTGATATATATTGACTCATATCTACGTCCTTTATTGAGTAATATACCATCGTATGTGAGAGATACTACCCATTTTTTGAATATTCTGAATACCAACAAGATATGGGCGAATGAGGAAGATTTTTTGTTGGTTACTATGGATATTGCGGCGTTATACACCAGCATTCCACAAGTGATGGCATTTGAGGTGGTTCGATTGACTTTACAGAATAGAGGGGATTTATCTGATGCATTAATTTCTTTTCTGTTACAGCTAGCACGGTTAAATATATTTAAGAATTATTTTGAGTTTGAAGGTTCAATATTTCATCAGATCTCTGGAGTGGCAATGGGGGCAACATGTGCCCCCTCTATAGCAAATTTTTTCATGGGAGAATATGAAGCAACATGGCTAGATAAAACCCCATTCAGATCACACATCAAATTATAGTGTAGGTACATAGATGATATTTTCATGATTTGGCAAGGTTCTTCACAACTTTTACTACAATTTTTCATGAATGGCTGAATCAAAGGGATAGCAATATCCAATTTACGTGCTCTTGCCACTCTCAAATTATCACATTTTTGGATGTAGTTATTAGTAAAACAGCGGGATGGACGACCTCAATTTATCGTAAGCCGACTGATCAAAACATTATTGAACTATAATAGTGCACATCCTCAATGTCTGAAAAATGGATTCCATTTTCACAGTTTATTCGTTATCGACGAAATTGTTAAGAAGAAGATTTTTAAAATTCAATCTAAATCATTGATATATAGTTTTCAAGAAAGAGGTTATCCTTCATCTGTTATACGACAAGCCTATCATAGGGGAAGTTTAATAATCGAGTACTTTTGTTAGCAGGTACCCGGAGTAAACAAGAAGATGAGTCATATGTTTAATTTTGTCACTAATTTTTCACCGTTGAGTTTTAAAATTCAAAGAATTATTAGGAGATATTCGAACATGTTGTCTGTTTATTCCTGGGCTGATCGATAAAAGGGTTCATTGTGTCTGGAAGCAGAATTTAAATTTAAAAGAAATTTTGAGTCCAGCAGTGCTGCGCGCGCCGAAGATGGAAGATTTATCAAAAGTGGAGGAAAAAGGTAATCGGCAATGTGGGCACTGCAGTATGTGTGTGATAACCAGTGAAATACAGAGCTTTACATACCACGATGTGGTTTATAAATTGTCCGGTTACACTACTTGTGACACATCATATGTGGTCTATGCCATCCAGTGTCCATGTGACTTGTTGTATATTGGGAAGACCATTCGGCCCCTAAGAGTTAGATTAGGTGAGCATAAGAGCCGGATGAAATGTCGGGTCAAGGAGGCCCCTTTAGTGCAACATTGTGAAGAGATTGGGCACTCTTTTGAGGAGTTGCGGAGTTTTGTGATTGAACAGATAACAGGAAGGAAGGGCAAGTCACATGCTTATACAAGAACAACGTTGGGATATTTAAGTTAAAATCTACAATTCCAACGGGTTTGAATAATACAATAGAGTGGAACACATGTTTGGAGTTATTAGAGGTATATGTTTGACGTAGTCATTACGTCATTCAGTTAGGATGCGTGACTTTCTATAAGAGGAGGGTAATGATTAGTCCGCATGCACGGCCTTTTTTTCATTTGGATGATGGTCAGTGAATTGTGTATTTAGCGTGGGCAGCATCAAGGTATGGTATCCTGATGTTTTATACTTGGACGAGGATAGCGCAGAGTTATGTATAACTTTAAATGGCCATAGTATATAAGATTATTGGACACGTTCCCGTTATAAGAATTCTTGGATAATGTCTGATTGAGGGAGTATTGTTTTACGTCCCTATCTTCTTGGAATTTCTCTAGGAATGAATCTTGGAGGATGTACAAATGAACCTCTTGGATGAACAGTATCCTGATGATGATCGATTTAACATCTTAGAAGATTTATCCCCTGAAGAAACTTCAATATGTGAAACGCGAACAGGCACTTATTGACGGCGTTGGGAAAGAAAATCTACGAATATCCAAAAGAATATCTACAAAGATAAGAGAGGTTTTTCAACGGGACAGTATTTTCTTACGCGACTGTATTTATTTGGGAAATATATTACATATCAGCGGATTGGTCATTGATGCTATTAGGCACCGCTGGTTCCCATTGTTAGGTTACTAGCAATTATGGTGCCGTAAAGTCTGAGACCATTCCGATACTTTTAAAGTGGTAGTTTGAGATTTAAAAAAAAGGGGTTTGATACTTATGGAGTGAATTGGAAATTATTTGTGAGTACTCTAGGAAAGACAATTAGCAGGTAAGCTCTGATTTCACCATTGATTTTCTTACCTTAGGAAGACCTTGCGCACAAAAGTGAGTCTGTTTGCTAGGTCCACAATAATGAAGGCTAGAAGTAATTTGCTAATAACGTTTTTGAAATTATAACTCTGAGCCTAAATAAGGCAGATAAAGGCATTAGGAGGTCCAGAAATTTAGCACATGGAATGAAGCAATAGACATAACATGCTGGAAATATTTTCTTAAGGAAAGACCAAGAGGCATTTTTCCTTTGAAAATTCATTTGCAGGCCAGTGAATGCAAATACCTGTGGCCCTGCAAGCAGCCAAACCTTTTTTTAAAGCTGTTAGTGTAGCTGGGTTTAAAAAAGGTTTGGACATGTTTCTAGAGGAAAGGTCCATAAACCATTAATAAAGAGGACCAGGGAAATCCACTGCTTTTGCTGGGTCAAGCATTGTGGAAACTGTACCTTTTTGCGAACCTGACAGATACTTGTGACCTGGATTGGCCTCTGTTGGAAACAGGATACTGGGCTTGATGGACCCTTGGTCTGACCCAGTATGGCATTTCTTATGTTCTTATGAGTTGCAAAATTGCTGTCTTAAAATATTTTATATTTGTTTGGCCTTCCGCTTCTTTCTAGAGTAATCACCATATGAACATCGAGCCTGGGTGCATCCCCACTGCACACCTAACTTTATTTCAGTGTTGTACCTCTTATTTTGAAGCAACAGTAAGAAACTTTAAGGTATAATCTGGTCCATTTTTAATGATATATAATGCCGCAAGGACTATTCACTCTCCAAAGGTAATTACTTATTGCCGCTATTTATCTGAATGTGGTACAGTCCATAAGGCCGGGGTTCAATTCCCACATGGGGACAAGCAACCTCAGGCCGGAGGGACTGGGGTCTCTAGTCCCATAGCCACTCCTTGTGGCCTTGGGCAAGCCACTTAACCCTCCATTGCCTCAGGTACACTTAGATTGTGAGCCCTTCGGGGACAAGGGAATAAAAAGTACCTGTTAGTATACATGTAAACCGCACTGATTCTAAAGAGTGCGGTATAAAAAAATAAATAAATAAATAAATAAATAAATATCCAAATGTGTCGTCATCCACCATTGACATAGCACCGTATTTTGAACGCATTCCTCTACACAAGGTTCTGCTTCAGGGAAGTATCAATCCACTTTAGTATGCCATGTGGCAATTTAATAAGCACAATGTTTTGAACTTTGGCTATCCAAATATGCTTCATTCAGTATAACAGAAATTTTCCACTGGTGTTCAGAGTAGTCGTGTGCTGTTGCCTTTAAAATAGTTACATGCCATAGGACAGCCAGTTGGCTTACTCTTCACGTCAACCTATGCATTCCACTTCCACATTCAGTCCCTTGAGAATGACAGTGTTTAACTGGAAAATCCAACTTTGCTCGAGATGTTGTAATTTTACTAAGCAATCCCTACCCTTCCAGTGCTCGGGTACAAAGTCCTATCACTTACTACTGTAGTTGTTCAAACCTTATGGTGTTTGTCTATATAATGTTGCACCATAGGTGCCGATCTAGACTCAGTGGCAAGTCTTATGCTCAGACATTCTGATTTTAAAAGTTTTGTGCAGCCAATATACATAAGGATGCAGGGATAAATGGTAACATATGCTGCATTACAGTTTGTGTGAAACATGCTCGTGAGTACCAACTGGGTAGTGGTGTCCAACCAAGTTTGTTCTGCAAATGTCTGTTGACAAAATCCACGTGTGTTGCAGGGGAAATAACCCAAGTTGCTTGCTGGCTCATGGGCACAATTGCCCTTAATGCATGTAAATTTCATTAATGCGCATTAACCTTTAGTAAACATGCCCCTAAAGTTAGGCTGAATTAAGAAATGATGGAGTTTTCAGTCTTTATTTCTTTATTTCTTTATTTACATTCTCTTATATACCGCGCTATTCTGCATCAGTGCGGTTTACATTGAACAAACTAAAATTACATTGAACAGGGCATTATAACTTGGAGATAACTATTTTACAGGGAACATGGGCTATGGAGGGTTAAGTGGCTTGCCCAAGACCACAAGGAGCACCTGTGGGACTAGAAACCCCAGTCCTTCCGGCCCAAGGTTGCTGTCCTCTAGTGGGATTTGAACCCCCGACCTTCCAGCCTGAAGTACCTTGCCCCAACCACTAGGCCACTCCTCCACTCCAAAAAGTAAACCAATTTAAACCAAAAAGTAAATATAATATAGAAAAGGGTAAAAGAATAAACTGACTTATAACTTTAAATTAGTGAGAGGCAACTTTGAAGTCATGAGTGCCTGAAAACCAGTCGGAGTCTGGGACTCTGGGAGAAAAAAATTCAAATTGTTGAAACCTTTAATGGATTAAAGTGTCAGTGGCTGTCAAGTTGAGGCAAGTATTCCAAAGCTGTTTCTTTTGAAAAACAGACCAAGCAGCAGCTTCAGTAAAGCTGTGTGTGTTTGTAAGGGGGAAGGGTTTAAAAAGAGAGAGGTGGTGACCAACTTGTAAATTGAAAACACACTGAGTGTAAAAATGACAGCTGTAAAGATGTGAATGTAAAAGTAATAAATAAATAAAAAGAGAAACAAAAACGGGAAATAAAGTGATACCTTTTTATTGGACTAACCTAATACATTTTTAGATTAGCTTTCTAAGGTAAAATTTCTTCACCAGGTTGGGACAGGATGAACCAAAAAATATATAGGAATCAATACAATATTATATAGATTGGGGGGGGGGGAGGGAAGGAGGAATGGATGGCTGATCAGAGGGTGATCAGGAAGCCAGTGTCCCTTGTTGAGTCCTGTCTGGTCTGATTCAAAGTATCTTACCATCTTTCGTTTCAAAGGTTTTATGGTGCTGGATAACTAAAGACCCACCTCTTCCAGGATCATTACAACTTAACAATGAACATAACCTCGCAACCCAAACAAACAAAAGTATTAAGAACCAATTTGTTGTAACCAAAATGTATATATTGCAACCACTGAAACAAAACTGTACATGGCCCATACTGTTTAAACTATATAGATGCCTTACACTGTATAAATGAAAACAAAATTTCAATATTCAAATCTGTAAAACAGCAAGCAAAACAATATAAAATGTAAATATGTATAAATGTACAGTCAAGTACACCTCAACGAAAATGTAAATTGTTGATTCTTACCATATATAACCAATGTTTGATGTGTAGAGTAAACCGCTTCTGATTGCTGGAAGTAGCAGTATACAAATGAAACCAAATAAATAAATAAATTTAAATCTTCCTTTCACGACCCTCATCATAAAATCATCAATGCTGTGCTCTGGCCCTGTGAAGCACTGTCCAACAGCAGATACTGGGGTGGCTGAGTTCACACCTTGGTCTGTTCTGTTCTGCATTATCACGTCTGTGATCATTCATCCTAGTCTTTTAACATTTGGCTAGTCTCTCTCACATATCAGCCCTTTGTATGTTTCTTGCATTGAATCATGTAAACTACATTGGAGAAGCAGTATATGTAGGATCCCCTTATGTTGAATGTTTTTACCATGTGGGTAACTGATATGTGTTAGCATAATTTGCAGCTTGGTATATTGCAGGGATTTGTGCCATTCTCATCTTTTTGGGCTCCTATTGGGAGTCTGCTTCTCACTAATTTTTGTTTCAGATTTGACTTTTGCCTAAAGGCCAGTATTGGTGCAGCAGGAAATACTGTATCTCTCTCAGTAATTCATCTTCCTTGAGTAACGGTTGTAATTTTCTTTATGATTTTCCTCCGCTTTTCCAGCTCTGGATCATATGTCACTATACCGAGAACTCTTTGAGGCTGTCTTTTCTCTGTATTGTAATAAGTTGTCTCTGGGTGTTTTGAGTGAAGTGGCAGTCTTCTTGGAGATAATCTTGGGATTGTATCCTTTTTGTTTGAAGGACTCAGACAAGATTTAGAGGTGTTTCTCCCTGTCTTTTGGGTCAGAGCATATTTGGTGATATCGTGTGGCTTGGCTAATGGTCTTTTTGTATGAGGAGTGAAAGCTAGAGTTGTGGAGGTAGCTGCATCTGTCAGGTGGTTTCTTGTAAATGGATATCTATATATTTGAGATTTATTCTTAGAAACTGTAGTGTTCAAGAAGTTAATATTTTCTGTGGAGTAGTCAATTTTGAATCTGATTGAGGGATGGGATGTATTCAAAGAATTGTGAAATTGTTTGTTTGAGACTCCTCTCCCTTAGTCCAAATCCATAAAAATGTCATTGATCTACTGGTAATATTTAGAAGCATAGAAACATGATGGCTGGTAAAGAACATACAGCTTATTCAGCCTGCCCTTCCATACCAACTATAAAGCTTTATAATCCATTTTTCCTTTAGAGATCCTCTGTGTTTGTCCCATGCTTTCTTGAATTCCGATACAGTCTATCTCTACTACCTCCACTGGGAGACTAGTCCACATATCTACCACTCTTTCTGTAAAGAAATGTTTATGCAAATTACTCCTGAATCTATCTCCTTTCTCCAGGAACAAGCAGGAAGTCGGTCCTCACATATGGGTGACGTCGATGCCGACGTAGCCCTCGCTGAAGCATCTCCCCAGTTTTCAAAGAGAGCCTTTGGCAGATGCCACCACACATTTGTGGTCCCCTTCCTGTCTAAGGATGCCATCTTGCTCACTCTCCCTTTTTCCATGGAGCCCTACAGACATTCGTCTTGTACCCCCGGAAAAAAGTTGTTTTTCTTCATACAATTTTTGTACCTTTTCCAGCCTGCATTGGCTCCTTTCCCACCTGAGAACCATTGTTGTCGCACCGGGCCTCGGAAAACCTTTTTATCTTGATCTTTTCCATCGCAGCGCTTTCACGCCTTTTTCAATCGCTGGCCATGTCGAGGGTTATTGATCTCGTTGGGGTTCTTTTTGCCCCAATGACCATCGGCTTTAAAAAATGTGATCGGTGCTCAAAAAAACCGTGTCTCTCACCGACATTCATGGTTGTTGCCTCTGGTGCCTGGCCGCCGACCATGACTCAGCGGAATGTTCCCTGTGCAAAAAAAATATCTGCTAAGGCCATACAGATCCGTCGGATTAAGCAGGACGACATCTTCCACAAGGCAGACTCAACCCTGGTTTCTCTGGTAGCCTCATGCTTGAAGGCCCTGCATGGATCCTCGCACTCGTACAAGACTCCTGCGGCCCCTCTGTGGGCTCCCAGGCACTCCGAGCAAGGGTCCTCAGAGCGTAAGAAGACCTCGAGGGCCTCGCCCGGGGAGGCTGACAAGCATGGGAAGTCCCATGCCTGGTCCCTCAGTCTCCGAAGAGCTCCCGAGGAACCGGAGCAGAAGCGTCCTCAAAGTGCCCAGGACCTATATTGTGGCCTCTGGCAATGGTCTGTTGAGGACACCCTCTCCTCCTCAACACTTGACTTGGTCACCCTAGTGTCTGTGTCCATGGCTGCTACCCCTGAGTGGGACGCTCATTTTTTGGCCTTAGAGTGCAGCGTTTCTGCGTTCCTTGCCTCTCAGTGGGTGCCGACTCCCGGCCCTGCCTCGACATTGAGGACTCCCTGGCAGCAATCGCCATGAGACAGATGCCTCGGGCAGATCCCCACGAGGGTCTTGTTCTCGATCCCGGTCCTCAGGAGCAAGGTCTTCGCAGGCAAGCACCTCTGCTCCGGCCAGCCTAGCCTCGAAACATCCAAGACCGGAGCTACCAGCTCTCTTGCAGCTGGAGGACCTTGAATCCTTCTCGGATTACTCTGACTGGGAGTCAGAAGTCAAGACAACCCCGGAGACTCGGGCTCACTGAGACCTTCCCTCAGACCCGACCCCACTGGCTGCTAAGCGCCATTTCTGTTTTGTTTCTCCCCCACCCCCCGAGGACACCTCTTTCTTTGAGTTCATCAGGGACATAGCATGGGCGCTCTCCTCACAACAGAGTCGGAGGACCCTCGTACGGAGGAACTTGACATCCTCCAGTATGAGGCACCACCGAAGGAGACCTTGACGGTCCCCGTTCCCTCTATCCTCACCCAGCTCCTCCTCCAGATGTGGGAGTCCTTGGCCTCTGTGCCCATCGTGAGTCAGCGACTTGACATGATGTACCAGGCCCAGCTGGGGCTAGGCTTTCGCAAAGCGCAACTCCCCCATACCTCCATGGTGGTTGTCAGCATGCACTGGCAAAAAAGCCAAAAGACACACTCTTCGGTGTCTCCGGGCAGGGAGTCTCACGCCCTCAACGCCCTTGGGTGAAAATGCTACCCGGGCTCAATGCTAGCATGCCGTATACAGACTTACCAACTCTATATTGGCATGTTCCTTCAGGACCTAGCCAAGGAGTTCGGGGGGTTTGCTGTTGGCCTTAATGGGGAACACCTCCGGCGATTCCAGGCTCTTTCAAAGTCTGTTGCAGAGTGCTCTAAGTACTTATCCCAAGCCACTTGCGACATCTTCGAATCCAGTGCGAGGGTGGCCGCCGCCGCTATCGGTACCCAATGCCAAGCTTGGCACCAGTCGTCAGATCTCGAGCAATGGGTGCAAGAAAAACTTCTTGATGTCCCCCGCCTTGGCAAACAGTTCTTCAGCAAGCTGATGGAGGACAAGGTGGCAGAAATAGAGACTGAGTATGTCACTCTGACTGTGCTCTTGAAGAAGACCTCTACTCTTCCCAGAAAGAAGCCGCAGGGGAAGAAGGCCCGTTTCCTCTGGAAAGATCAGCCCTGCTGGGGCTACCCTCCTTACCCTGCCATTCAGACCTTGCAGCAGAATCCCCAAAGCAAGGGAATGGGCCAGGGCCCACGCAAGCCCAAGGGCCAAAAAACACAGACCCTGGCCCCAGCCCAGTCTGGGTCGGGGTTTTGATGCCATCAGCATAGCCCCTCTTCCACTGGAGGACCAGCTTCCCACAGGGGGACACCTGGTCCACTTTGCCCATCAGTAGACCTTCAACAGCACTGACTCCTGGACCCTTCAGGTGGTCAGAGAGGGCTACCTCCTACACCTGGACCAGGCACCTCCACCCTTATTTCCTAGGAGCCTCCTCTGTCCCCCTTGCACCAGGCCCTGCTACTACAAGAACTCGCAGCCCTTCTCAAGGACAGGACTGTGGAGCCTGTACCTCCCCCCTCTCGCGAGGGAAAGGTTTCTACTCCAGGTACTTCCTGGTCCCAAAAAGGACAGGAGGCCTGAGGCCCATTCTGGACCTGAGAAACCTCAACAAGTTCCTGTCGTGGGAGAAGTTCAAAATGTTCTCCCTTGGAACACTGCCCTACTTTCAACAAGGAGATTGGCTATGCTTCTTGGATTTAAAGGACACTTAACACCCACATCCTTATCCTTCCAATTCACAGAAAATACCTGAGGTTCGTGGTTGGGTGCGACCACTACCAGTACAGGATACTTCCCTTCAGTTTCGCCTCTGCCCCAAGGGTCTTCACCAAGTGTGGGTGGTGGCCTGTCTCCGTCTCCAAGGGGCCTTAGTCTTCTCTTACCTCAACAACTGGTTGGTAAAAGGGGACACAGCCTTAGATGCCAGGCAGGCCACTGGCCGCACCATTCAGGTCTTGCAGCACATGGGCTTCGTAATAAATCATCTAAAATCCCACCTCACCCTGATTCAGGCACTGGAGTACATTGGGGCCTACCTTGATACTTTCCAAGCCAGGACTTTCCTTCCCCCTAGACAGGGCGGATCGCCTTGTAGCTGAGGTACAGCGGCACCACACTGTGTCAACCCAATCGCTGCTTCCCCTCCTGGGCCACATGGCCTCCACAGTTCATATGGTTCCCGATGCATGCCTCAACATGCACATGGCTCAGTGGTGGCTCCATTCCCAGTGGACCCAGGCTATAGGTCGACTGGGACAGAATCAGTGTCTCGCCAACTGGTGGAGTCCCTCACCTGGTGGAGTCCCTCACCTGGTGGCAGGATACTCAACACCTATAAGCAGGCATGCCCTTTCAGTTCCCGAACCCCCAGAGGGTTCTCACAACAGACTCCCCCCTGATGGCTGGGGCACCCATTGCGGGGAATTCCGCACCCAGAGAGCCTGGTCCTTCGAGGAGAGCCAACAGCAGATCAATCTTCTCGAGCTCAGAGCCGTCTTACTCACTCTGAAGGTTTTCAAGGATGGCCTGCAGCACCAATCAGTGCTCGTCCAGACAGACAATCAAGTCGCAATGTTCTACTATCTGAACAGACAGGAAGGCACGGGTTCCTACTGCTTCTGCCAAGAAGCTGTGGCCCTCTGTTCCTTCATGACCAGCCACGGGTTGTCCCCCTGTGGGAGGTGGAGGAAATCCTTTTGGCCTCTCGTAAGGACTCCACGAGGTAGACTTACGCCTTTAAGTGGCGCCGGTTCTCCAGGTGGTGCACGGAGCACCAAATGAATCCATTCTCTTTCCCAGTGCATTCAGTCCTTCAAGATCTCCTCCACCTCTCACAGTCTAGACTTGAGTCCATCTCCATCAGGGTACATCTGAGCGCACTCTCTGCGAACCACCATTTCGTGGAGGGCAGACCTCTATCCATGCAGCCCCTCGTCACCAGGATCATGCAGGGATTTTTGCTCTCCAAACCCCCTATTCAGTCGCCCCCGGCGGAATGGGATCTCAATGTGGTTCTGGGGCAACTTATCAAGCCACCCTTTGAACCCTTGGCTACCTATTCCTTAGACTACCTGTCCTGGAAGGTTGCCTTTTTGGTGGGGCACACCTCTGCCCACAGTGTCGGTGAGCTCCAGGCCTTGATGGCTGAGCTACCCTAAACCAGATTCTACAAGAACTCACCCTAAGTTTCTCCCATAGGTGGTCTCCAACTTCCACCTCAATCAGGAGGTAGTGCTCCCTACTTTCTTTCCGTGGCTTCATACTGACTCGGCATCGGCTGTCCTCCATACCCTGGACTGCAAACACGCCCTGTCCTTCTACCTGCAGCGGACCCAGGGCCTCTGTAAAGCATCACAGCTTTTAGTCTCCTTCAATGTTCCCTCTAATTTTCTGTAGGCTGTGTGCGCATAAAATATCAGCTGTGTGCAGCTTTTGAAGGAAGGTTAAATTTTTGTGTGCCACATAACGACACTCGGAGTTATATACTTTAAAATTTGACGACACATCAGAATACAGTATGTACACCACATTGATTTTAATCAAATTAAATGAAAATAGACGATTACTAAATGAAGTGGGAAATTTCTAGTAATTACAATTATAACTTTTAAATTTTAAGACGTCTGTGTTGTTTTCTATCAGAATCAGAGCTGTAATTTTTGTGCGCTCTGTTGTAAAGTATGTGCGCTCGCTCGGCGAGGTGTGTGCGCGCGCACATGCGCACAGCTTAGAGGGAACAGTGGTCTCCTTCGACCCCAGCCATCTGGGACAGGCTGTCACCAAGTGAACCATATCCATCTGGGTGGCGGAGTGCATCGCCTTTGCCCACAGTCGAGTTGACATTCCCCTGGAGTGCTGAGTCACAGAGCACAATGTCCGGGTGATGGCGACCTCGGTTGTGAGTCTCTGGTGCCCATGGCAGACATCTGCCGTGCCACCACCTGGTCCTTAGTTCATACTTTTACAGCCCACATAAATGCAGGCAACGCTTTCACACACTTATCCTTCATCCTCATCAATGCTAGGTCAGTTAGAAATAAAACACCTATCATAACAGATCTAATTAATACAGAAAACCCTGACCTACTATGCATTACCGAGACATGGTTAACAGAATCCGACTCAGTCCTGCTAAATCAATTAAAAGTGCAAGGATACTCCATCTTCACCTGCAATAGGAAACATATAAGAGGAGGAGGTATTCTTATATTAGCTAAATCTAATCTCGGGTTATCCCCTACTTTATGTGAAAACCCTGATGAGACAAATATACTCAAAATTGAAAATAAGGACATAGCAATCTGCTTGATATACAGACCTCCAACTGCAAGTAATCAAAATGTTGACACCATACTAGAATCGGCTTGCAATTCTACAATAAGGAAACCCCTTATCTTGCTAGGTGATTTCAATCTGCCATCTCTCTCTAACAATCAAGAAACATCTTTCTTAGAAGCGATGGAAGAGATGGGCTTCAAACAAACAGTTAACCAACCAACTCATACCAAAGGAAACACTCTCGACCTAATATTCATCCCTACATATTACACAACCACATCTCATTATGTCTCACCTTCCACATCTCAAGTCCCTTGGTCTGACCACTATCTGATTAGGTTCTCTTTCCACCTCCCACAACACACCAAAGCACCTCTTGTCGATCTACAACAAGGTCAAAGATTTCGACCATTCAACAGAGAAGAGTTTCTTGAATCAGTACTTCCTAGATTAGATCCTTCTATTTATAACCTTGACGACGCGATATCAAGCTGGAACTCCACTATTGGATCCGCATCAGAACCATATTCAATGAAGTTCATCATAAAATGAGAAAAAATGAAAAATGGTAAACTAATGAACTTGCAACTCTGAAGAAAACTCTTAGAAAAACGGAATCTACTTGGAGAAGGAAAAAAACTCACGAACTCAGAATACAATATTTCTCACTACTCAAAGATTACAAGGATGCGATTAATAACGCTAAAAAACAATATCACTCTAAAACTTTATCTAAAGCTATTAATCGTCCTAGAGAACTATTTGAGATTGTCAAATCGTTAACCAAATCCCCATCCAACAATACTCACAAAATTTGTATTAACCCACAAATACTTGCTGATCATTTTGCAAATAAACTCAAACTTAACAGCCATTTCACCCCACCTAACCTATCTCTTTCAGATAATAACCAACTGGAATGGAAAGCCTTTCATCCTATTACCAACAAGCTCCTCCTTCAGACAATCTCCAACCTAAATACTACAACCTCTCTTCTCGATCCTTGTCCAGTGAATTGGATAAAATCAACAAAAACAGAACTTGCCTCAGACTTACTGAACATAGTAAACCAATCTCTACAACAAGGACGTATACCAGACGTCCTCAAAAGGTCAGCAATCCGACCGCTGTTAAAAAACAAAGCTCTAGACAGCAATGACCCAACTTCATATCGTCCCATTGCAAGTATTCCATTCCTTGCCAAGATTATTGAAAAGATTGTGCAAACACAGCTGCAAGATTATATAGACTCAACAGCTCCTTTAGATGATCATCAATATGGATTTCGCCCATATCATGGTGTAGAAACGCTCCTAACAGCATTATTTGATACAATCATCAGAGGTATCGATAATACCAAGCGAGCCTTCATTCTCATATTCATTGATATCTCCTTGGCCTTTGATACTGTAAACCATATCACGCTCATTTCAAGACTTTCTCAAATAGGCATCAAAGATAAAACCCTTGAATGGTTCATATCTTATTTTACTAACCGGACCCAATATGTGCAAATAGATCGAAATGCCTCATCCCCATTTCCACAAGAACAGGGCATCCCTCAAGGTTCTGCCCTTTCGGTTCTTTTGTTTAATCTCTATCTTCAACCCATCTGTTCCATATTTAAACGTTTCAAAATCAACTACCACATCTACGCGGATGACATCATGTTATACTCGCCATTTGATGTGTCCAACCCGGATTATAGCAACATCTGTCATTGCCTCACTGAAGCTGAGCTATGGCTGAAATCAATGAATATGAATATTAATTTAAAAAAAACTGAAGCTTTATTTATAACAAGAAACACAAGCTTCACTCCCCCACTTGAAATCAACATTGGAAAAACCTCTCTCCCAGTCAAAGATGAGATCAAATATTTGGGAGTCACTCTGGATAAGACCCTTAGCCTCACCAAACATATAAAACAATCTGTAAAAACAATATATTTCAAATTAAGGACAATCCAACAACTTAGACCATTGCTAGATAACACTGATTTCAGAACCATAGTACAAACACTTATTACACCACATTTAGATTACTGTAACGGTATTCTTCCAGGGACCTCTAAGAAAAATATTCACACACTTCAATTAGCCCAAAATGTCACCGCAAGGATTATCTATAAAGCAAAACTTTCAGATCATATATCTCCAATTCTCTACACCCTCCATTGGTTACCAGTCTCATGTAGAATCATCTACAAGTCATTAATCAGTACATTTAAGATCTTTAATAATATAGCTCCTTCCTTCTTATCTACGCTCATCAACATCCCACATGAAAATAGATCAAGACGAAGAATAAACCTTCACATGCTACAAGTCCCTGATTCTATTCGAAAGACAAGTAAGAAGACAAGCAACACAGCCTTCTCATACTTTGCCCCTACGTTATGGAACAACCTCCCGGCTGAAATCAGAGCAATCAAGGACCTTCAATTATTTAAAAAAAATCTAAAAACTCATCTATTTACTCTACACTACAATAACCTCCACATTGAAGATAATCCTAACCCAGAGACAACCACTGATCAGCAGTCACTCACTGACCCTACCTAGACAGGGCATAAAATCTTTCACACACATTCACATTGCTCACCTAGTAAAGCTTACTCTTTGAAAGCAATTACTTGTCGCTAATGTGAATAACTGTAATTTAATGTAAATATATCCCATTACTGTTGATATACTGTTGGTAGCCTGTTATCTCATTGTATTTTTTGAGTTACATTTAATAGTTGAATGTTCATTGTTCTAAATATGTTCTATGTAAAATAATAGTACTCTATTATTAAAGTTTATGTTACCTGTAAACCTCTACTGATCGCTGGAAGTGGCGGTATAGAAAAGATGTATAAATAAATAAATAAAATAAATACTTTTACAGCCCACTATTGCCTGGAGAGGGAGTCCTGATGGGATAGTGCCTTTGGCCAGGCCATACTCTGTAACCTCTACAGGGTTTAGGCAACTCCTGCCCTCCGATCCTTCTTGTTCAGGCTATTGGAGCCATGGTTCTCCCTAGACACTTGGGTCTTCTGAATCTGTCAGCGGATTCGCCTGCGGCTGTTCACAGTCGGGCCGGGCCTTTTTTACACCGGTCCTGGGTAGCCTGGAGCTAGGGAGTCCCATATGTGAGGACTGACTTCCTGCTTGTTCCTGGAGAAAGCGTAGTTACTCACCTGTAACAGGTGATCTCCAGGGACAGCAGGAATCAGTCCTCACAACCCTCCCTCCTCCCCTTGGAGTTGCTGTTCTTTTTGACCCATCTGCTTGGTTGGGCTCTAACTATGGCACCTGACTGAGCAAGATGGCACCCTTAGGTGGGAAGGGGACCTCACATGCATGGTGGCATCTCCCAAAGACTTACTTTGAAAGCTGGGGAGATGCTTCCACGAGGGCTCCATCGGCGTCGACATCACCCATGTGTGAGGACTGATTCCTGCTGTCCCTAGAGAACACCCGTTACAGGTGAGTAACTACGCTTTCATTTTCATCCCATACTCCCCGTTGCAGTGCTTTAATGTCAACTGAAAGGAGCTGCTCTCATATCTCCCCTCTTCCATTTTTCTTACAGATTATACATATTGAAATCTTTGTCTGTCCCCTTATGCCTCATGATGAAGCCCACTGACCATTTTGATAGCCACGCTCCTCTGTACATCCATCCTGTTTATATCCTTTTGAAGGTGTGGTCTCCAGAAGTGCACACACTACTCCAAATGAGGTCTCAAAGGCTTATAGGGATGTGCTATCACCACCTCCTTCCTGCTGGCCATTCCTCTCCCTGTGTTCCCAAGCATCCTTCTAGCTTTTGCCATCGCCTTTTCTACCTGTTTGGCCACCTTAAGATGATCAGAAACAACACCCCTAGGTCTCGATCTTCTTTCATGGCTTTAGTTGGGTATTGCTTCAAAAATGTCTCTTCCATTTCTGCCATTAAGAGGTTGGCATATTTGGGGGGGGGGGAGGGGGCATCCTCATATCCATAGCTATGCCAATGATTTGTAGATAGATGTCAGCATATTGAAGCTTAAGAAGATGTGAGTTACAATAAATGTGTTACAAATTTTCTTAAGGCATCTACTCTAGACCACTATTACAAAACTGATAGAATTCATTCTATCTGCATGGTAAGTGTTGCTGTGTAGTGATTCCACATCCATTGTGATCAGGAAAGTGCCAGGTGATGGTAGTTCAATGTTTTTAGCTTGTTCAAAATGTCTATGTTGTCGTGTATGAAGCTACTTGTTCTATGTACTAGTGGTTTGAGAATCCCCTCTATATATGTTCAGATATTTCCTCTGTGAGTGTGTCAATACCAGATATGATTGGTCTGCCAGGATTTCTAAGTTTGTAAATTTTGGGTAGCATGTAGAAAGTGCTCAGAGAAAGATGGATTGGTATGAGTTTTTTCAGATATGACTATATTGGTTTAGAACATATTTTAAAGATTTTCTAAATTGCTTTTTTGTACTCCTTTGTGAGTTCTTCAGCTAATTTCTTATAGTATGAACTTTGTGAGAACTGTCTTTACTACAGCGCCTCCTTTATCTGCAGGATTGATGATAATGTCTTGTCTGTAAGTGTCTTATGGCAGCTCTTTCTAGTGGAGGGAAGTTGTACAGAAATTTCTTGTTTGCTGGAGAGTTGCGATTTTACCCAGTATCTTTATTCTTTTGCCCATCTCACGGGTGACATATGTATTCTTTTAGTTAGTATTGTAATCTGGTTTGTTAAAGTACATTTCCATGAAAGAGGCAATACCTTTAAGTTGGAGTTTTCTAAAAACTTTTCGAGATCTAAGTATAATTGAATTTCATCAAATTTACTGGAAGGACAAAATGAAAGTTGCTTCAATAGTACCAGATCTCATTCTATGATTGGTGTTTAGAGAGATTTATTATTCCCTTTTGGTTTGCACATGCATCATTTGTGCTCAGTAGGAGTTTGCCTGTAGAGGATCTACTGTCTGTCATGTAATCCTGATATTTGAGGATCTACATTCCAATATTTCTCAGATGGGTCAAAAATTGTATTCAGATCATTTGGGTCCACTCCCATTGGTTGTTGCTTTAGTGGTCAAAGTGAAATGGAACATAGATCATCAGATTCCAACTTTTAAAAAGTTGTGGGTTTTTTTTAGAAATGCATGCTGTATCCTTTAGTTTCTTAGCTAATTAACATTAAATACTAAGGAATCTAGAACAGGTAGGGAACATACAGATAATAGCTTGCAGAAGATGGTCATGTGAGGGAGTTGGCTTCTCTCAATGAGATACCTTTGAAGGCCTACTTTAAAATTTTAATCCACATTCTGCAGCCGGGTTAATTTTTGCATATTTCAGGAAAATTGTACCAGTTTTATTCAATATGTTCTAATAGTGATTTTCCTTCTGCTATGGTCATGTATTATATACCATTTCATAGGAATAGTCAGAATTTTGGATCCCGAGAGTTTTGGGCTTGGCCTGGAAAGGGTTAAAGAGCAGGATAGTAGGTATTCAGAGAAGATTTCTTTGCTGTACCTGACTTCTAGAAAACACGCGAGATTGGTGCACATAACATAGGAGCACAGAGGATAGATAACGGATGAAGAACAATATGGCCCTTCCAATTTGCTCAGTAGGTAGCTAGAACTGTAGCTGCCAGTTCATACAGTTATCGCCCCAGGGTTGTAATTGTTACCGTTTGAATATTCCTGTCTCTCCTCCCCCCTCCATGCCACATTAAAAAGTGTAAAAGCCATGTCCCTGTTTTAAGCTGAAGCACCCAATGCTTGGACTACATTCTCTTGCCATGATAGGATTCCCTGTATGTGTTTGTTTATATATATATATTTCTCCTTTTTTGCATTCCATCCTTTTTGCATCCTTTTGCATTCTCCCTTTCCATGAAACCATGTTTCCTGATGTTGCCCCTGAGTTTCTTTTTGCAGCTGCATATCATCTTCCCTAGTTCTGCAGCTTTCTTTCCTTTTGAAAGAGGTTTGTGCATGGGCATTAATATCTTTCAAGTATTTAAATGTCTGTATCATATCTCTCCTGTCCCTTCACTCCCCTCCTAGGGTATGCATGTTTAGGTGCTCAAAGCTCTTCTCATATGTCTTCTGGCAGAGACCCTGCACTATTTTGGTTACCTTCCTCTAGGTCTTTATAGCCCAACTGAGATGCAGCCTCCAAGGCTGAATGCGAGGCCTTTCCAACATCTCCTTTTATTCCTGCTGGTTATGTCTCTTTCTGTCTAGCTCAGCATTACTCTAGCATAACCCACTGCCTTATCACATTGTTTCTCTACCTTGCAATGTTCAGGCCAGGGGTGGCTCTACTATTAGGTAGAGTGAGGTGGTTTCCTTGGGTGGAAAGGTTTTAGGGGCAATAGCAAATGCCCCTGAGGAGGGTGCTACCTCACTTTGGTTCCAGGTGGGGGCGGGGTCAGGGTATGGGAAAAGTCCCCAAATTCAGCAAAAAAAAAAAAGGCATCCCAAAAGGAAAAAAACAGTGCTGCGGCTTTGTCTCCCAAAGGAGGGGAGTGAGAGGGGCAGCAAGGGTGAGATACTAGACCTGGGGGGAAGCAAGAGGTGGGTGGGCCCCTGCACACCTTTAAAGGGAACATTGCTGAGCATGATGGGGGATAGAGAGGAAGGTAGAAGGGGGAGAGACGGGGCACAGCAGGGAGAAAGGGAAAGACACTAGGCAGGATGGGGCAGAAAGAGAGGGGAGATATAGAGATGCTGGAGAGTAAGAGGGAGTGAGATGTTGGACAGGATGGGGGGAAGGGTTAGTGAAACGCTGAGGAAAGAGAGAGAAAGAAATGGATAAAGCATAGGTAGATGCAGGGCCAGCTTAAAGGTTTGTCACCCCAAGCAGAAGCCCCTGCCCAAATAAATTTTCTGCAGGGGTGGGGCAGTGGCAGCAGAACGACACTTTTTTTTGAAAGCGGTGGCTTTGTGCTGGCGCTTTGGTGCACCAGCAGGCCATGTGCTTTGGCACACACTCATGGCCTGCCGCTCCTTCCTCTGCAGGCACCAAAGCAGCGGCTTTATGATGTGCTGCCCATTGGGGTCTACCACCCTAGGTGGCTGCCTAGTGGATGGGCCAGCCCTGGGTAGATGCCATGCAAGGAGGAAGCATGTAGACTAGATGATGAGAAGGAGTAATGAAATCTGAATGGATGGAAAGGAAGAAAAATGGAAAGATCAATGCCACACACAGATGTGGAGGAGGAAGTGAAGAAAACAGGAGGAGAGTAAAGAAATAGCAAATGGACAGGAGATTTGAAAACAGAGTTAAGAGAAGACAGAGGAAAGCAGAAAACAGAAACTGGGACCAGCATGATTATAAGAATAAAATCACTAGACAGGAAAAGTAGAATTTCATTTTCAATTTAGTGACTGGAATATGTCCATTTTTGTTACATCTAGATTTTGTAAAGTACTGAGTGAAGGATGTCCCATTTTCAATTTAGTGACTGGAATATGTCCATTTTTGTTACATCTAGATTTTGTAAAGTACTGAGTGAAGGATGTCCCACCCCCCCCCACCCCCACCCTTTGCTCCCTGGCTGAAGCTCCGAGAGGGCCCTCCCTTCCGAGTGCCTTGGTTAGATGCCATCTCATCCCTTGCTTCAAGCAACATATTGCCTTGAGCTATGCATCTTGAAGGATGGCTGAAGTTACAAACGTTATGCAACATATTGAAGATGGCTTTCAGAAGGAATTGGTGACTGGTGTAATATTTGTCAACTTGACAGCGGATTATAATACCATCAACCATAGGAGACTACTTGTTAAACTTTGACATGACCGAAAACTACACTCTGATAGAATTGAATCACTTCTTACAAACAGACGATTTTTCATTTAACTCTAAAGTAGGCAAAGGTGATAGCTAATCCATTTGCATCTCTCTGCCATCAATAGGGCAGCAATATCATTTAACAGCAACAGGATAATACCACCCCCCCCCCCCACACCATATTGGTCTCCTGATCTGTGCACATAAGCCTCTCTTCCCCCCCCCCCCCCTCCAAATCGCATCCAGCTCTCTGGGATTCTTGCATCCCACTCTGGGAGTTGAGCTTAAATGTGAAGAAAAAAACAATCATTTGATCATTCTTCCAATTTTGTAGACCACTTCTATTATCTGCTTTCTCAGGAGAGTCTACTATATTGCTATCATCAGTAAAGGCAGACCTTTCCTTCTAACCTTTTGGCAATATTCTGTTCAATATTTTTGGGAGCAATAAGTCCCAGGACAGAGTTTTTGAGGTATTTCACTACCCTCTTTTGTCTACTTTGAGCGACTTCAATTTACCCATCACCTTCTGTCTATTTCTAATCCAGTTCACCTTTTGGGATCCACTTTCAGACTGCTGAAATTATTCATTAGCCTCCAGTACCAGTAGGACTGGTGCAAGGATTGGAGGCACCCTAGGTGGACCCTCTGTCCTGCTGCCCCTCATTGGGGCCTGCAGTGGCAACAATAGCCCCCAAACCATGACGTAGCACTTACTAATACACTCAGGTGCTGTGTCGCAATTTCCTCCTCTTTGCAATGTGCCATTTCAGTCTCCCTTCGGTGCCGCATCTGGTTTGAAGCGGTGCCAGAGGAAGACTGAAATGGCATATTGTGAAGAGGAGGAAACCGTGCACCAGCACCTGAGTGCATTACTGTGCTGTGTCATAGTTTGGTGGCTATTGCCACTGCTGCAGACCTCTGGAGAGGGGCAGCAGCAATGGGCATCCTCCAGAGGGCCAGCACTAGGCGACTGCCTAGTTTATCTAGTGGCTACGCCGACCTTGAGCCCCAGGCATATTGTGCAGTAATAACGAAACTCTGCAAAAGGCATTCAAGGCTTATAGAGCAATTCTTCCATCTCATAATGCTAACTTCCAGGAGTTGCACAACACCACCCTACATAGGAAAAGGCAGCACCATAAAACACTGCAATGGGCACTAGGACATCAATATACCTATTGGAAAAAACTAAACAAGCCTGATTATAACAGATTGATCTACACAGACATTCAGTGCTAACAGAATACCTGGCCTCTTTCTCTCAACCCCCTCCTCCATTCAGCATCCTCTTCCTCTCTTCCATACTCCATCCAGTATCATCCTCTGACTTCTATTCTCCTATGTCTTGCATCTTTCCTTTGTCTCCCTATTCCTCCCACATCATTTCCCACCTCTTTTTCACTAATCCTTTGTGTCAGCCATGTCCCTAGCCTTCCTTATGCCACCCTGAGCCAGCATCTCTGCTCTGCTACTCTATTCCACCTCCCGTGTCCACCTATGACTTCCCCCTCCTCTCAGATGGTCAGCCACCCATGGCTCTTCTACATGGTACATGCTACCTGTGTCCCAACACCAGAATTGAATACTTTATAAATGTGGCTTTTCCAGAGGCTGAAGCTCTGTAGCAACAGGAAGCTCTACACAAAGTCTGAGATTTCGGTCAGCAGCACAGGCTTTGGGGCCTCATCTCTTGGTCCTTGAACCAGTGCCTGCAGGTGTTAGTCTGGAGGAGAAGCTCCATTTGTATCGTGACATACTGGCAGACTCTGACATCAGATGGCTCTCTGCCCCAGCAACCTTGCAAAATCAGAAAACACTCCTACTGTTTCCTGTTCTTCCTTTTTTTTAAGCAAATTCTAGAGAGATTTCACAACTTGGCAATGCCTGACACTGTATAGAAGAGTGTGATGGACCTACGAGTGCATGCACTTTGCAGCTCCTCATTACCTCTTCTCGCTTATCTCTTCCTGCAACCCCTCTTGGGAACTCTGCTCTTCAAGCAAATCCCTCTTATCTGTGCCTTTCTCTTTTACTGCTATCTCAAGACTCTTCTTCCACCTCACTGAGCCATATGCATTGAAGAGATTACCTGAGTCATTACCTCCAGGCTTCATCTCTGCTCCTATTCATATCCAGACTTAAAGCCCACCTCTTTGAGGATGCTTTTGGTTTTGACACCCCCCCCCCCTTTCTCCTGTTTAACACTTGTGTGCATTAATATTTTCCTCTTGAACTATTTTAGTCCTTTGTTTGACTGTTGTAATTAGGTAGTCCTTGCTCCACGGAGCTTACGATCTTGTATGTGTTTGTGTAAGTGTTGTGTATGCGTTGTAGCACTATACAAATGATTAATAGTAATAGTAGCAAGTAGAGAGTTCAGAGGTTAATCAGAAAGTCTAGACCACCTTTTACTGAGAGATGTAATTTCTAAAAAAAAAAAAATATAAAAATATAAAAAAATAAATATATAGATATATAGATAACGTTTTTTTAAAATTTACCTACAAATAATGTTGGAGCAGGTGCTGTAAGGTGTTAACTATTTCTAAATGTTTCATGAAAAACATTAATATTTTGCTTCCTCTTTGGTAAAGCTCCCTCTCAGCGTGGTCACCCCCCCCCCCCCCCAACTTAGAGTTGAAAAAACTACTGGCAACCTGGAGCTCTTGACTGCTGACATATCTGCCCTTATCACTGATGGCTAAACCGGAAATTACAGATTGCAGCCGCCCACCCCAACATACACTGTCAATTAGCAGTAATAGACTGGGAGAACTGCAAGCTTCCATCATAGGCAGTAGGAAACAAGGAGATTACTTGGAGGTTTCACTCTGCAACAGGGCTCGTTCTGCAGGAAACTCTTACTCCTCCTTCCTTGCCTGGCTTTGGAAGTGTGGAAGCCAACACACTTCTTTCTGTGCTTTTTGTTTCCCCCCAATTTGGCACACCATCCCCAGTTGTCACGGAGCCAGTGTCATGATGATTGTGAGATTTTGCAGTTTATCCTGCAAGACTGGCTCCGCGGCAGCAGGGGATAACTTGCAATTAAGCGTGTCTGCTGCTGCCGAGGGTAGCGTGGATAGGAAAGACCAAGGCTCTTGAAGTTTGCCCAAACTGACTCATCAGGTTTTGGGGAGACTTAGCCTCCCCAAGCCTCTTATACCAGGTGCTTATGTCTAGCAGTTTTGCTTTTTGTTCATTTGTTCTCCACACATCTGACCTTGGCACCTTTCAGTCTTACAGATTACCTCTGGCCTTCTCCTCTCCCAGATATGCCTGAAAAAAACTGTCTCCTCGCTTTTGTCTTGAGACACCAATTTCTTCGCCTTTGCTTTTGCGTTCTGATTTCTTTTTTTCCTCTCTCTCAGCTTTTCCTGGTAGGTTTTTCTGTGCCCCTCTTTTTTGAGGTCCTTTGCACTTTGCTAACATAATCCTTTTTGCCTTGTATTGCTCACTTCTTGGAAAACTATATTTAATTTCCTCCCTTAAAAATCCATTGCCACTAGTGCGTCTTTTAGTTTAGTCCATTGTTTGTCCACCTGTACTTCTCCTCTCTCCTCTTACCTTGCTTGCTCCTCTTTCAGGTACTTTCCCATTTTTCAAAGTTTCAGCAGTTTTGAAACTGAGAACTCTGAGCTTGGTGTGTCTGGTTTCCACTTTAGCTTTTATATCGGATCACACCAGAGTACTAGATCCAACATCTCCCTTCCCTGATGGGTTCTATCACAGAATAAGGAGTAACTTAATGATTAGAGAAGTAGGTTGTGAATCTGAAAAACAAAGGTTCAAATCCCAGTTCTCTCACTGACACGCTTTTGACCTTGGGCAAGTCACTGCACCTGCCATTGCCTCAGGTACAACTTAGACTGTGAACCCATTTGAGCAGTCGTGTACCAGAATGTGAGTTTACTTAGCTTTTTCAAATTCAGGCTGAAGGGATCTTAAAAATCTAAATCCATTTTGTTTGAGCTGAGCCCCGTATAAGGCATTTATGTTCTCTGCTTTTTCTGATTTTGCAGATGGACAGGTCAGTCTCCTAGTAGCACCACTACACCTTTCATTACCACCTTTTTGATAACCTTTAATTAGGTCTGTAGTTCCTTGATTTGGTTTGATTCAGAGGCCTGTAGACCACATGGTCCCTGTGGGTGGTCCACAGTGGTTCCTGCTTTCCTCACACTTGTTATATTAATGAAACAAGTATGAGAATTGTTAGAAAAGAATGATGAGTCCATTTCACTAAACTCCCAAAAAGCAAGGTGGCTTAGCTTTCTAGGCAACTTTTATGAACCTGTGGGAGACGTTGGCATCAAACATTAGTACAAATAAAGTATACCTTAAACAAATGTCAACGTTACTGCACCCAACATTTTAACTGGTGCTTCAGCTTGCCAGTTCCTCTTTAACTGTTCCTTTTCTAAGGAAAGAATAACATTTTTAATTAGAGCACAGCTTGATAATTTTATTCTAAATTCTATTTTATTAAATCAGATTCAGGGGTTTTTTGTGCCCTCTTTCCCCCCTCCACCTCTTGAGAGCACCATTGATAAGAGAAGAGGACAAATATAAGTTCCCTTGAGGGAATTTGCCCTTATATGAACATCGCCTTAAGCATTCAAAAACTCAACAGCCACCGTATTGGGAGGATTTGTAGCCCAAAGAGGGATTTACATCACAATATAGGAAACAATCCTTAAATGAATCAAAAATACCTTTTAGATGTCTAGGATTTAGGAAAGCAAACTTGACACATGCAGAGGGAAATGAGCGCATGTTAACTGGAGAGATGTTGACTCTCTTTGCTTTCTCGGTGATGCGTCTCCCCTTCTTTTGGCCGGTTGTGAATCTGTAGCATGGTGCTTTTCTTGTTTCTTACTGCTTCCTCCTCCTGGTTATCACCACTGACAGGATAGTGACCAGGACCACCTTCGTCCACACATTGTCCCAATTTAATCGGGACATCTTTTCTGCGATCTGTGGCTCTATTCAGCAACACTTTCGGGATAGCCATATTTTAACTGGTTAGGAGGTCAACCAACCAGCTAAAACGCTTTGAATATGCCCACCCAGGTCGCCTTGTTTTTTGTTTGGGGAAAGGAAAATAATCTCCAGGACCCCACAGTGGTGTACTGAACTTCTGCCTGTGTTGCTGTGTAAACTATGTACAGTTTGCACATGCTGAGCAGGTACATTCTCGTCTCTCTTTGCACCTTTGTGCTAGAGATTTAAATTTCCCAATGGGTTTACTTCCAGTTTTTGACAGCAGGATGCAAGTATAAGGAATAGCTTTTTGTTTGTGGCAGTCAATTTTCCATTGGTGTCCAGCAACAGGTTACTGCTGGGCCACCATGCCAAAACATGAGGTTTGTCGCTCTTCTCCCATTTGAGCACAAAGATTTGGTCCTGGATACCATCCCCTAGATCAATGTCTCCAACTCCGGTCCTGGAGGGCACCAAACCAGTCAGGTTTTCAGGATATCCCTAATAAATATGCATGAGAGATTTGCATGCACTGCCCCCATTGTATTCAAATTTATTTCATGCGTATTCATTAGGGATATCCTGAAAACCTGACTGGTTTAGTGCCCTCCAGGACTGGAGTTGGAGACACCTGCCTTAGTCTACTCGCAAATGCTATAAAAGTGTAGTCCAAGGTACTGAAAAGACTGATGCACTGGATTGTAGGCAGCCTCTCCCATACCTGTCATATTGCTCAGGGCTGCAGATGGCAGCATTGTCCCGCCTCCAAAGGAAGTTGTTTACCACTTCCTTTGCAGGCGGGACAATGCTGCACGGAGCCCGTCAAGAGACAGACAGGCTCTGCATCGGCTTCACAGGCATAGCTGCGGTTACAGAAGAACAGGGCAATAGCAGGCAGACAGGGAGAGGGGAGGAGGGGGCAGGGAACCTGCAACGGGGCTGACATGGAGGGAGGGGGCTGACATTGATGGAGGGAGGGAGGGGGCTGACATGGAGAGAGGGGGGACTGACATGGAGAGAGGGAGGGAGGGGAGGGGAGGGCTGACATGGAGAGATGGAGGGAGGGAGGGGGGATGACATGGACAAAGGGAAGAGACGGGGACATACTGGACAGATGGGGGATAAATGCTGGGCAGAGGGGAGAGACAGTGCGGGTTAGGATTATAATGGGCAGATGGGGGGCTAGGACTGGTAATGGGTTGATTAGGGAAGGCTAGGACTGGGAATGGACTGATCAAGGGGGGGTTGGGACTGGTAATGTGCTGATAGGGGGTAGGACTGGTAATGGACTGATGGGGGCTAGCATTGGAAATGAGCTGATCGGGGAGGTTAGGACTGGAAATGGGCTGATGGGGGGGGGGGGGTAGGACTAGTAATGGACTGATTAGGGGAGCCTAGCACTGATAATGGTGTTGAGGAGGGACTAGCACTGGAAATGAGCTGATTAGGGGAGGCTAGGACATGGTAATGAGCTGATGGGGGGGGGGGTAGGACTGGTATTGGGCTGATTAGGGGAGGCTAGCACTGGTAATAGGGTTGAGGGGGGACTAGCACTGGAAGTGAGCTGATTGGGGGGCTTTGACTGGGAATGGGCTGATTGTGGGGAGGGGAGGATAGAGCTGCTGGCCCTGGAAGAAAACTGGGGGCTAAGGCTACAAATGGGTTGATATGAGGGGATAGGAGAATGGAACTGGAAGGGAGTGGATCTGAGAGGGGCTGCCATGGTATTTGTACTAGAAGGGACTGGTCAGTGGGTAAGGAGGGGGACTGGAAGGGAATGGACACCAGTGGCAGTCATGGGAATGCAAGTTGACATTGGAAGGTACTGAGAGTGAGGACTGGAAAGGGGCTGATACTGGGGAGAGTTACTGGGACTGGAAATAGGCTGATCGAAAGAAGTGAAGAAAATGAAAGAAGAGATAAGAAATGGCAGATGGACCATAGACCACAGAAAAAGAGCTATGAGAAGACAGGAAAGCAGAAGCCTCAAATCGGGACCAGCATGATCGGAGAATAAAGTGGTCAGACAACAAAGGTAGAAAAAATAATTTTATTTCATATTAGTGATTTGACTACAAAATCATAATTTTGAAATCAAATACTGTTACTTGTTGTTTGTGATTAATTATTGTGGTTTAAATAAGTAAATTTTATAAATGAAAACATATTGCAAAGGCCTATAATATATTAATAATTCAACAAATGATTGCAGCGACAATGCGTTAACGGTAAAGGAAGAGAGACGCATTTGATTTTATCATTGAGGGTCACGGTACAAAAAAGGTTGAGAACCACTGGGTTAGAGATTTTGTGCTAAGGATCCATAATGTCTGCTGATTCAACTAACATCCTGACTCTCTACAAATCCACTAGCGCCAGCTCTCCCTTCCACTTTCCTGGAGAAGTCTAGCAGCTTACACAGGGGGTCTCGGCATACTCTTTGCTGACAGAAATTGATGCACACCGAAAGAGGAGGACAAGAATGTACCACTCTTTGTGTTGGAGTATATTTACTCCTTTTAGTAAAGATTAGGGGTCATTGCATTTGTGAAATGTATAACTTATGTAGTCTGTATGTCGGGCACCTTCTCTGGCCCTTTTCAAATCAAGGCTGAAAACTCCGCCTCTTTGCTGCCGCTTTTGGATCTCGACTCGCCTGGTCTCCTTTGTGTTTCCTTACCATTCCCCCTGTCTACAGTTACTGTATTATCTGTCTTGACTAGATTGTAAGCTCTGATGAGCAGGGACCGTCTCTTACATGTGTCTGTGCAGCGCTGCGAACCTCTTGTAGCACTATACAAATGCTCAGTAGCACCAGCAGTAGTAGTAGTTTGTCAGAGAATCATATTCATAGGTATACAGGGGAATCGGTGTGACACATCTTTGAATTTCCAATCTAAGTGACATTTTTAGTTGTTTGGGCTTTCATATGCCAAAGATTTACCTTCTCGGTGCTCTCCTCCCATACAGCACCCAGATGAGCTAGAGACAAGACTGGATTTCTAAATCTGCTTGTTCGCTGAAATACCTTTGGCTTTGCATTGGCATGGATGGCAGAATCTGGTGGCAAGTGGATGTTTCTAGGTGAAGCCTCATCTACCAAACAGCCTCTCAGCCCTGACATGCCCCCAACCCAAAGTCAAAATGTGAGGGAGAAAATCTCTCCGAAGCTAAAAGTGACAGAGGAATTTGCTTAGAACCACAGACCATAATTTGGAATCAATAGAAATGATCCTTTGCATTTCCGCACAAGATTGAACTATGGAAACCTATACATGTTCTCTCCGTGACAGTGATCTTCCAGGGCAAGTGCTAGAGAGAGATCTTCTAGGGTTACAGAAGCCACATTCACTTCATGGGGCCAAGGTGCTATTTTTGGGCACTTGACTGCTTCGCTGAATATCTGACAAGTAGATCTGCCCTAGCTGGTGTTTAGAATAATTTCTTTCATTTTCCACGTTAACTAGATTTTTATTATTTTATGCACTTTGATGAATTAGAACAATGGATGATAACCCTTTGCGATTACTGACGTTGCCGACGGCACCGTACTATGACCAGAAACCAGGAACCAGTGGATTACGAAAGAAGACACGTTATTTTGAGACCAAGGCAAACTACTTGCAGAATTTTATCCAGAGTATATTTTTTTCCATGGACCTGAGAGACCGACAGGGATCCACCATGGTTGTGGGAGGAGATGGTAGATATTTTAATAAATCTGCAATAGAAATAATAGTTCAGATGGCCGCCGCCAATGGGGTTAGTATGTAATAAATCTGAGATACAGTCCATTCCACTCTGGCTGATCTGTCTCTCTCTAAATGCACCTAACAAATAGAAGGTATTACTTTGCCTGCTCCTTTCCCATTACATTGCTGTAGATTTGATTTTACTATTTTGAAATTTTGGTATATAGTTAAGTAAACTTACCTGAATTACATCATGTAGAAGAACTGCTTTATTCAGTGAAAGAACAGCATGTGGGTAAGCTGGTACATTTAAACAGGATAGAAAGCCGAATTTGGTAGCAACATTTGCGAACATGCAAATATTTACTGTTCATTTCCTTTTATTGCTGAATGGCAGTCATTACTGGCAGTGTTATATCCTGTTGATAGGGTGTTTCAGAAAATGCTGGATCTGAGCTCATGGGAATGTTAATAGCTCAGGAGCTAGAGGTGTTATATTCTTTCATTGAATATTGTGCCAGGCTATTTCCAGTGGTCCACCCCCCGATTTTACAACCAAGATATCTATAAGGTCAAATGTAAAAAAAACAAACAAACAAAAAAACAAAACCCCACCTCCCATGTTTTGTAATTTCCCAAGGGATAGAAATGCCACCATTATATAATGAATAATGCTAACGTCTTTTAAAGATGGTCTGTTTCTGTAATTTAGCAATAAAGATTTCACAGCACTGGGGACAAAAATCCACATTGCTTGCTTTCTGCTGATGGTAAATCTGCTCACCTGGTTGTCATTAGGGAAGAGTGATTACCCGCTCATTATACACTTGCAAGACTGAATCAGATAGCTGGCAAGGCTCATTCAGATCTGGAAATGTATTTAAAAGCAATTTCAAAAATATGGTTTCATTGCAAAAGCTACAGCTGTAAGGTTTAGTTTGGTTTTGTACATTCTCTAGTCTGTGTCGGTCTTATTGTGCAAAAATAGGATTTTAAAACAAAAAATAAAATAACCAACAATTTTAAAGTTCACTTGAGTTTCTTTAATCGCCCCAAAACTTTTCATCTGAGTAGTAACAGCCCTTGAAGCACATCTGATATGGTCTCACTTGGGGGGTACTTCAAAATTGTGACTATCGTAATGGGATTAAAAAGAAGTTTGAATAAGTGCCTGGAGGATAAGTCCATACAAAATCATTAGCAAAGTCATTGTTCATCTGTAGAAATGAGAAATAGATCTACTTTTTGGGAAATGTTTAATGTAAATTTTTTTGATTTGAAGGATAGGGCGGTATAAGAAAAAACAGTTAAAATAAATGCAAGGTACTTAGGCTCGGTGGGCCTTGGTCAGTCTTGGCATGACTTTTTTATGATGTTGAATTCGGTTTTATTGTAATTTCGTTTCTTACTATGTGTGCTATGTTGAAATGTTGTTTCATTACTAAACTTGATATTCACTCATTATCGTTCTGCTCAGAGTTTGCTTGCATGTTTTCTATTGTGCTTGATGGCCTGTAAGCTTGCAGCAAACCTGCTTCCTGCAAGGCTCGTGTAACCTTTACTCTTACTCTTTTTTATAGGTTGAATGTTCCATATTACCCATTCCCTCTAATGTCATTGAGACGTCCGTGGCTTCATGCCCTTCCCCAATACAGATGTAACATTTTGATCCATTGGTTATCTTTAGAGAACCCTAGTCCTTATGGGTAATCTTTATCTTTATTTTAGCATTTGATAGACCGCTTTTCGTCGAAACATAAAGCGGTGTACAATAAAAGGTTAGCAATGCAAAAACATAGAAAAGAACGCCATAATAAAATAGGAAAGCAAAGAGTACAATAAAGTATAGACAAGTAAAATAGACAACTAGGCCAGGACTTCCATGAAACATATTAACAATCAGGCAACAGGCCCAGACAGGGGAAGTCAGGACAACGTATAAGCAAGCAGACAAACAAAACTAATGGCAACATTAGGGAGGAACATCGGGAGAGAGATTAAAGGCTTGTTGAAACAGATGCGTTTTGAGTAATATCTTAAATTGAGAATAGGAAGGTTCTAACCGGAGTGATGGTGGTAGTGCATTCCACAGCACAGGGCCCAGAAAGAAAAAAGCTGCATGGCGGGTTTGTTCCAGATGAGCTTGTGACGGAGAGGGTAATGACAGGCGGTTAGCATGGATAGAACGAAGCTGGCGGTAAGGGGTATGAAGGGAGATAGGAGTCCTTGGCCTTTGTGCCGACTGTGAGTAGGCAGCTCAATTCCATGTATCGAATCCGCAAGAGCCCAGGATTCCAGAAAGTGCAGCTGCCTTATAACTGGTGGTGAAGTTGGCCATGTGCAGGATCAAGAGCCAGAAGACCCACTCCTCGGTGCCCCCTGGCAGGGAGGCCCACATCATGGCTGCTTTAGGCAGAAAGTGCTATTGGGGCTTGATGCTCATTGCCGGATCCAGGCTTACCTGCTGGACATGGGTATGCACCTGCTGGACATGGGCATGCACCTGCTGGACATGGGCATGCACCTGCTGGACATGGGCATGCACCTGCTGGACATGGAGAGGGAGATCAACAGGTTCTTAGCTGGACTGGTAGAAGAACCTCTTCAGCGGTTCTAGACCCTGACCTCGACGGTCAAGGAGTGTTCTAAATTCATCACTCATGTAGCCTATGACTGCTTAGAGTCAGTGGCCTGAATAGCTGCAGTGGGCATTAGTGCCCGCCGCCAGGCCTGGCTATAGTACTCTGATTTTGACCAACTTGTCCTAAACCCATTGCTCCAATGTCCCCTGTTGGTGGGGGGGAATCTCTTCGGAAAGCCCATGATTGACAAGGCTGCTGAGCTGGAGTCAGAGTTCCTGACCAGGACCAAGCTCTCCAAGAAAACCGCTGACCCTTCATGACAGAAGGCTTCGGGGGAAAAAGCCCCTTTACCCAAAGAAGAGGAAGGCTTACGGAAGTTACCCCCCAGTACTTGGCCTTCCTAGCTCCCCAACAGGACCAGCAGATGGACATAGGCAAGACCCACGTAAACCTAAGGCACCTGAGCCCCAAGCAGTGCCTCATCCACAACCTGGTGGGAGCTTTTGACTCCTTGGGCATAGCCTCTCCTCCCTTGGGATGTCTAGCCCTGCAGCACACTGGGGGGCGTCTGGTGTTCTATGCCAGTCGGTGGTCCAGCATCACGGCTGACGCCTGGGCCCTGCAGGTGGTGGGGGAGGGTTACCTCTTCCATTTCGCTCAGACGCCGCCCCCATTATTTCCAGAGGAACTCCCGATGACGCCCCTTCACTGAGACTTGCTCCAGCGAGAGCTCGTCGGGCTTCTAGCTGACAAGGCAGTGGAACTAGTCCTGCTCCACCTCAAGAGCAAGGGGTTCTACTCTCGGTATTTCCTGGTTCCCAAGAGGACTGGCAGCTTTCATCCTATTCTGGATCTTCGAGATCTCAACAAGTTCACAGTGAAGGAGAAGTTCAAAATGCTCTCCTTTGGAATGCTGCTGCCTTACCTCTGTCAGGGAGATTGGCTGTGATCCTTAGATCCTCAAGAAGCGTATATGCACATTCCCATCCATCTGTGCCACCAGCAGTACCTCAGGTTTGTCATCGGAGGATGCCACTGCCAATACAGAGTCCTGACCTTCAGCCCCAAGGGTGTTCACCAAGTGTCTGGTGGTGGTCGCCACCTGTGGCTGCAGGGGTTGTTTCTCTTTCCCTAGCTGGACAACTGGTTGGTCAGAGGCGGCACAGCCATTGAAGTGCAGCAAGTGGAGCGCCACACCATTCTCGCTCTAGAGCACCTGAGGTTTGTTACCAAATACCCCAAGTCCCACCTGCAATCGACCCAGAGCCTGTAGTTCATCTCTTTGCCAGCCCGACTAATGCTCAGCTGGCCTGATTCTGCTCTAGAGTGCCGCACCCCTCCAGGTGACAGCCAATGCATTTCTCATTCTGTGGACGGAAGGTCTCCTCTATGCCTTCCCTCTCATGCCACTCATTGCCAAGAACCTCTTCAAAGTCCAGCTAGACCAGGCCATCCTGATCCTCATAGCCCCCGGTGGCCTTGGCAGCCGTTGTTTCTGCTGCTTCTCAGCCTGTCTCAGGTGCCCTCCAGTCCCCCTGGGAAACACCCTGGACCTGCTCTTGCAGGATGACTGCTCTCTCCTGCACCTTAACCTGGGGTCTCTGGCCCTGACAGCCTGGCTGAAAGAGTAGCCCTGGCCCAGTTCGACTTGCCCATGGAGGTGGAAGAGATCCTGCTGTGTCATGCAAGGATTCCACCCGGCAGGTGCATGCCTTCAAGTGGTGTCGCTTCTCGTGTGCAGAGAGGGGTGCCAACCCCTTCTCCTGTTCTGTCCAGCTGGTACTGCAGTACCTGCTGCACTTGTCTAACGCTGGTCTGAAGTCTTAACTCCATTGGGGTTCACCTCATTGTGCTATCAGTGCACCATCACCTCATCTAGGTGAAGCCCTTCTCTGCCCAGCCTCTCGTGACTCGCTTCCAGAGGGGCCTCCTACTCTCTCAACCACCCATTTAGCCACCTCAAGTATCTGTCCCGGAAGGTGGTCTTCCTTGTGGCGCTCACGTTTGCTCGCAGAGTCGGTGAGCTCCAGGCTCTGGTGGCTCACAGGAACAGGATGGTGCTCCAGACGCACCCTAAGTTCCACCCTAAGATGGTCTCTCCATTCCACTTCGACCAAGAGGTGCTTCCCACCTTTTTCCAACGACCTCATGCCAGTAGAGTGGAGGCTGCTGTCCAGACGCTGGACTGTAAGTGGGCCTTGGCCTACTATTTGAAGCGGACCAAACCCCATCACTGCTCCTCGCAACTCTTCATTTCCTACGACCCTAATTGCCTGGGCGTAGCAGTCTCCAAGCAAGTGCACTCTATCCACTTGGGTGGCAGACTGCATTGCCTTCATCTATGATCAGGCTGGTCTTTCGCTGGAGCATCATGTCACGTCGCACAGTGTCTGGGACATGGTGGCTTCTGTGGTGAATCTCTGCTCAGCTCTCTTGATGGAGATCTGCTGTGCTGCCACCTGGTCCTCCGGTTCACACCTTCTCAGTACATTACTGCCTGGAGGAGGAGTCATCGCAGTGGGACGGCACCTTCAGCCAGGCAGTACTCCATCATTTGTTTGGGGTTTAAGGCAACTCCTGCCCTCTGGCCCTTCTGTGTGTCCAGGCAACCAAAGAGTTGGTTTTCCTGGTCGATGCTAGGGTCGCTGCTGAGGTCTTGTAACCCAACTATACTCTTTCTGTTCCTCACGGTTCACTTTTTTGGTTCACCCGTGGCTTACAGGTTTTTTCGGTAGCGTGTAGCTAGGGAGTCCCATATGTGAGGGCTGACTTCCTGCTTGTTCCTGGAGAAAGTGTGGTAACTCACAGATGTTACAGATTTCTCTGGGAACATCAGGAATCAGTCCTCACAACCCTCCATGCCGTCTTGAGCTGTTTCATCATACTGAGGCAAGATGACACCCTTTGGCGGGAAGACAGCATGGTGGATCTCCCAAAGGCTTTCTTTGAAAGCTGGAGAGAAGTTTCCACATGGACTTTACCTGTGCCTTCTGCAGAGCAAGGTCAGAGTCAATATTTCATCTACTATGTGATGCCCAAAAGGATGGTTTCTTCCAGCCTATCCTGGGCCTGAAAGTGCTCATTGTCTCCATGTGAAAATGGGGTACCCTGAGCCTGGCAATCTGGTTGGTCATCGTGTCAATTTGGCTAGGGGAGTTCCTTTTATCTCTCTGGATCTAGCCAAAGCCTACTTTCATATTCCCATCAAGGAGCAGCATCAGCAGTTCCTAAGCTTCTGCATAATGGGCCATCTTCCAGATCAGGGCTCTGTCTTTTGGCTTAGCCATGGCTCCCTGCACTTTCTTGAAAGTGATTGGTGGTAGTGGTGGCATTCCTGAACAAGCAGGGATCTAGGTTCACCCTTAACTGCATGACTGACGGATCCAGCTTTTGTAATTCAATGGCTGGAACGACTGGGGCCTGTGATCAGTTACCTCAAGAGCAGCCTCAATCCCTCTTAGGAGCTGGAGTGTTTTTGGGGCATGTTTCCACACTTTTTAGAGTTTGAGTTTTCCTTATGACAGAGAGAATACTTAAGCTGCAGAACCAACTCCAAATTCTGGACTCGAGGGACCGTCTGCAGCTAACTATCTTAAGCTACTGAGGTCCATGGCGTTTACTCTGGAATTAGTCAGGTGGGCCACGCCTGATGCTGAAACATCTATTATCCCTCTGGTCTCTGACCAGACTCTTCCCTCCCTCAGGAGCTCAGGAAATATTTAGAATGGTGGCTTGAAACCCATCATCTGATGATTGGCATGCCACTAGAAGCCCTGGATTGGTGTTTCTAATCACTGATGCCAGTCTGGAAGACTGGGGGGGGGGGGGGGGAGCGGCTCACTGTCTAGGTCAGATAGTTGGTTGGTTCCCTCAGGAGGCTGCCTGTCCCATCCATGAGCTGGCCAGAGCAATCCAGCTGGCACTGAAGTTTCACATTTTACTTGCAGGCAAAACGGTCCATGTGTTCTTGGACAGTGCCACAATGGTGGCATATGACAACAAATGAGGGACTTGAAGCACTATGATGGTACTCAAGTTGACTGCTTTTTGCAGTTGGGCAGAGGAGCATCTAGTGGCTCTGTCAGCAGCCCACATAGTGGGTGTCTGCCAACGTTCAGGCCGATTTCCTGAGTTGAAGCTCAGTAGATCTCAGGGAGTGGGAATTGAGCCCTCACATATTCAGACTCATGGTGAAGGTGAGACCTCCCATTGTTCAATCTGCTGGCAATGTGGGGCAGTGCCAATGTGAGCAACGTCTTCAGTTACTGAAGGGACCTGCGAGCAGCAGACTTGGATGCCCTGCTTCAAGTGTGGTCCCAAAAAAGGATTCTCTCTTTCCTTCATGGCCCTTGGTGAGCTTCCCCCTTTGTAAGATTTGGACTCATCCAGGCTTAGTAATTCTAGTAGCCCCAGATCGTGTATGCAGATTTAATAGGGCTGTTAGTGGAGTCTCTGTTCCAACTCCCATAGGAGAAGGGCCTTCTTCATCAAGGGCCCCTGATAATGGAGGTTCCCGCTCCCTTCTCGCTTTCTGCCTGGCCCTTGAGAGACATAGGCTGTCCAAGAGAGACTATTCTGGAGTGATAGTGAATACTCTACTCAAGGCCAGTAGGACCTTAACCTTCTTAGCCAATGTGATTGGGTTGGAGGAGTTTTGCGAGGTGGTTTTTCTCTTGGACCATGACTAGGAAAAGCAGGTATAGTTACCTTAGTGCCCTGAATTCTCTTAAAGTTCAGGTAGTGGGCTCTGTATGCTACCAGAAGCATATTTAGGGTTTGTCCTTGGTTGTCCACCCTGATGATTCTCACTTCCTCAGGTGGATTAGGCAGATTCATCCTCTGTTGCATCTGGTAATTCCCCTGTGGATCCTTTCATTGGTTTTTGAAGGCATTGAAAAGGCCCCCTGTCAAACCCATCAGTGAGGCTTCTCTCAAAGATTTGACTCTTAAGTTGGTGCTTCTGGTGGCTATTGCTTCCACCATTCAGGTCACCGAGCTGCAAGCCTTGTCCTGCCACCACAAACCCTTTCAGGTCATCTTGATGGCTTCAGTTGCCTTGTGAACAGTACCATCCTTCCTTCCAAAGTTGATCTCTCTTCACCTCAATCGGGCAGTCATTCTGCCCATGCACCCCAGCTCTTGCCCCACTATCTTGAAAAATGGCAGCGCCTAGCCCCATGCGACACATCCTGGGATGCACCGAGTGGGGTCAGACTGCCATTTAAGGCACATTCTACCTTTCCCCGATGCCTGGATCATCTGACAGGAAGATGATCTAGGCATTAGGGAAAGCATCCGATGCCATCACACCCAGGCATAGAGATACTGCTGCTAAGGCTCATTACAAAATCCTCTACACATTTCTTTGCATCGTGCACAGCCAATATTTGCATACCAGTTTATTATGTACAGCTCATTTGCCTATAACTTAAATATATTTAAATACTCTTTAATTGTGTGCACGTTTTTCCCTTGCTGTTTACGCATGCGTCAGTGTTTCGTGGTAGCAGTAAGTGTACTTAAAAATGGCATTAGCTGTGCTTAAAGGCCACACTAGTTTTCTGCATCGGCCTATAGGTATTGGCTTAGAGTTGTAGTGTGATCTAATTGATTCTCTTAGCTTTTTATTGTTAGGTTACTTAGAGAGAAAAGATTCTAGTTTGAGCACTCAGTAGACTGTTTGCAAATATTGGGCCAGATGTACCAAAGAATGTAGTTTGGGTTTTTTTTTTTCCTATTTTGCGTGTGCATATGAGAGAGTATTAGCACAGCTGATCCATGGGTCTGACCTTTATACAGTCTACAGGCCCTGATAAAATACGTATGGTGTTTTTTTTTTGTTTGTTTTTCATGCTCATCTAAAAAAAATTTGAAAACTCCTCAAGAGTTAAGATTGAAGACAGAATAGAGGAAGAAGGTCTCATCTCCTATTGTTAGGAAACCTCTGGAGGGATAAAGAAAAATAGTTTTGTTAGTCAGAAAGTAGTTCAGTAATTGATCAAAGAATCAGTATTTTCCTGGATAGCTCTAGGCCTATTCAGTTTAGGCGTAAGGTTTTTCTGGAGCTGAAGCCTCTGGGTTTTAGCTCGGGGGGGGGGGGGGGGATTTTTTTTTTTTACCTTAAGTTTTCCTGCTAATGTCTGGTAACGTTTTGTGGGAAAGGATGTTGCTTCTTTGACCAGTTGCAACTTGAAGATTTTTTTGAAAGCTCAAAGTCCTTGATTTAGTTAGATGGATTTGTATTTTGGGTTTAAATTTATTAGGCTCAGCTATTACGTTTTTTGATATTTTGGTTTTGTGCTTTAACAAAGTGATTCTTCTCAGTAATGTGGACTTGATGACTAATGATGTATTTTCTGTGAATTTTCTTGAGGCAATGTTGTCTCTCTTTTTTTTCCCCTGCTTTTATTCTGTAACTATTTTCTTATGTTACTGCAAATGCTTAATATTTAAAAAAAAATAAATAAATAAAATAGTTCAGTAAAATACTAGTGGGGTCATGGGGTGGAAACGCTATTGATAGCACTGCTTAACAACCTCCTCAAGGGCCTTGAAGACAAAAAGAAAATGTTTATACTCATTTTCATTGACATCTCTGCCGCCTTTGACACAGTCCATCATGGAACCCTCCTACAAAGGATTGAATCAATAGGAATATTGGGAACCCCCCTGAAATGGATCTCTTCTTACATAACCAACAGAATGCCACAGGTTCATTTCAATGGCGAAGAAGCAGAAGCTTTCCCGCAAACGCAAGGCATACCTCAGGGCTCCGCTCTCTCGGCACTACTTTTCAATGTCTATATGCGACCCCTCTGTAATATTCTCCAACAACACAATATCAACTACCACATTTATGCGGATGATGATATGCTCTACACACAGTTGGATACCGAGAACCCTAACTATACTCAGCTTGAAACATGCCTCACCGAGATGTTAAATTGGATACAGCAAAACAACATGGCGATCAACCATAAGAAAACTGAAGTCATGTATATCTCAAGAAAACCAAACTTTGACCCTCCTGCGTCAGTCACCCTATGTAACAATACATACAACACGAAGACTGAAATAAAATATCTGGGTGTAACACTTGACAGCAATCTAAAGATGGAAAAGCACCTCCGCAAAACCAACAAGGCCGTTTTCCACAAACTTAGAGTCCTACAACCACTACGGAGCATCATTGAACCTCACGATTTCAGATCTGTTGCACAAGCTCTAATTATGCCACACCTCGACTACTGCAATGCCATCCTACAGGGCCTTCCAAAGAAAACCCTCAACATTCTCCAAATGGCCCAAAATGTAGCGGCTAGGGTCATCATGAAAAAAAACCTTACTGATCACATTACCCCTGTATTAATCGAGCTACACTGGCTCCCCATTGCACCCCGGATAAAATATAAAACACTAATAACCACCTTCAAGCTTATACATAACATAGCACCATCCTTTCTCTCCACCCTTATCAGCATGCAACCACCCAACAGAAGCAGGCGAACAATCCACTCAAATATACTCCACGTTCCCCCTGATATCAGATCTGTAACTGCCACTACTAGCCAACGAGCATACTCCTACTCGGCCCCGTCCCTCTGGAACCAACTTCCACCAGAGCTAAGAGCTATTAAAGACCTTATGGAATTCAGAAAGAAACTCAAGACACATCTTTTCCAGTGTCAATACAATCTGATATAATCCCAGGGGTATAAATGATACCACCCAATGAAACATGGTTGCAGTTTATGTAAATATGTAATGTCTGACTCCTCTACATATGACCTCTCCCCGTGTGCTGTGCTTCCCCCCCAAATCAATGTGTGTATACTGCAAAATTTCTGTCATGATTCGACAAATTCATATCTGTAATCAAACCGCTACTGATCGCTGGAAGTAGCAGTATACAAATGTATGCTAAATAAATAAATAGTGTGGTAGCACCATTCAAAACCAAGCTGTTCAGTCAGTCGATTTGGGAGAAGGATTTTCCATCAAGTCCCAAGGTGTTAGAGTTGCCATAATCTTACTCCACCCAGACAAGTTTTCAGTACATATATTTGGGGCATATGGTACACTTTCTCTCGGTCACCTCCATAATGCTATCCACCTCTGCACATCTTCATAGGATGCTCTCTGTTCACTCCTGGAATTCAGGATAGACTGTTTTACCTCTAGTTGCTAGATCTGTGTTTCATTGTCTTCTTTTCTTGAAGTCCTCAGACAGAATTTGTCTGGTAAAAGCTTTGTTAAAAGTGAATTAAGAAATTAATTTAAAATACTTTTTGAGGTTACTGCTTTTTAAATACTAAGAGTTTTTCTGCAATAGAATGCTAGTTTCTTTGCTGGTCTGATCTTGTTGTCCAGGAACAAGCAGGAAGTCAGCCCTCGCATATGGGTGAGCCTCCGCAGAAGCTTCTCCCCAGATTTCAAAGAAAGCCTTTGGGAGATGCCACCACGTATGTATGGTCCCCTTCCCGCCCAAGGGTGCCATCTTGCTCAGTCGTCTTTTTTCTGCAGAGCACAATAGACGTGTGTCCTGTTCCCCCGGAAAAATCCTTGATAAAATGTTCCTAAAAGTTCGTTTTCTGGTAGGTGTACCAGTTCCTCTTTTTTTTTTTTTTTTCTCAAGGTCTCCCTCGACTGGTGTAAGCGCCTTTTTTCACCCGGGGGTCGTCGACCCTGACAGGTATTTCCCACCATGCCTCCCGATGGGTTCAAAAAGTGCAACCACTGCAGTCAAACTATGTCCATTACTGACACCCATGACAGCACCTCCTGCGACCTGTGCCCAGGTCATGTCTGCCAAAACCAACAAGAAAAGGTTTGAATTGCAGGAAACATTGTTCCCTAGATCTGACTTGGCACCTGCCTCCCCAGCACCGAGCTCCAAGCCCAGCACATCTCATGATGCCTGGGCGTCTTTAGAGTCCCGCGGTCATGGTTCCTCTGAGAAGACCCTGGAGCTGGAGAAGAAGAAGAAATCATTGAAGTCCACTGAGGTTGCACTGGAGAAACTCTGTAGAGCTCCACAGAGGGACTCGGGCGACTCCAAGAAGTGCCCCAGCGAGGTCCTCAAGAAGGATTTCTTGGCCGGCAGAAACTATGCAAGATTGCTCAAGGCCATAGTCCTCAGAGTATGCACTCCCTAGAGTGCATACTCTAACCTTCCATTACTTCGTCATGGATATGGCCAAGGCCTTCTCAGTGCAAAGCGAGGCGGAGGAAGACCCATGCACCAAGGAGTTGGAGATTGTCCAGTATGAGAAACCCTCATGATGCCCATACAGCCAATCCTCAAGAGGCTGCTCCTCCGAATGTGGGAGACACCGGTGTCAGTGCCCATAGTCAGCCATTGGCTTGATGCTATGTACCACATCCTGAAAGGGCCAGGGTTTCACAAACCCCAACTTCCGCATAATTTCATGGTTGTTGAGTTGACCATGCAGAAGCTCAAGAGCCAGACGTCACACTCCTCCATCTCTCCCAGCAGGAAGGCTCGGGCACTCGATGTCCTCAGGCACAAATGCTATCGGGGCTCGATGCTCAGTTGCCGGATCCAGGCCTATGAACTCTACATAGGTATGTAAAAAGCACTGGCCAGAGAGCTGTTGGGGTTTGCAGCAGGCCTCGCCAGGGAATCTTTCCAACAGTTCCAGACCCTGACCTCTGGAGTGAGAGACTGCTCCAAGTTCCTTTCCCAGGCTGCCTATGATGGCTTTGAGTCAGCAGCTCAAGTTGCACCAGCCAGTATCAGGGGCCTGGCACCAGGCTTGGTTGCAATCCTCCAACCTCAAGCAGTGAGTCCAGGACAAGCTGCCTGATGTCCCCTGTACTGGTGAGAACCTCTTTGGCAAACACATGCCAGACAAAGCTGCTGAGATCAAAGCAGAGTTTGACCTGTCAGAGGCTCTCTAAGAAGACCTCATCTCATCCCCAAAGAAAACCATCAGGAAAAGGGTGCCTTTACACAGGGTCATCAGTACCAGCCATACTCTGGCCATCAGCAGGGTTCTCATCCCAAGACGCAGGGTTACAGGGCTCAGAAAGCAAAAACATCAAAGCTGCAGGCTCCAGCTCCCAACCAGTCTGGGGGAAGCTTTTTGACTCCCAGGGCAGGACCTCTGCTCCCCCAGGAGACCTTCACCAGCCCACAGGGGGGCGCCATGTCCCAAAGAGGACTGAGGGCCTCAGGCCCATCCTAGACCTGTGAAACTTAAACAGGTTTCTGGTAAGGGAGAAGTTCAAGATGCTCTTCCTTGGAACACTGCTGCCCTACCTCCACCAGCGAGACTGACTTTGCTCCTTGGGCCTAAAGGATGCTTACACACATCCTTATCTACCCTTCCCACAGGCAGTATCCAAGGTTCATGGTAGGAGGACACTACCAGTACAGGATGTTACCCTTCAACCTGGCCTCCTCGCCAAGGATCTTCACAAAATGCCTATCAGTGGTTGCTGCACACTGATGTCTGCAAGGGGCCTTTGTCTTTCCCTACCTAGATAACAGGCCTCTGCTGCCGTGCTGTTCCTGATGAGCCAATCAGGCCACAGGGCGCACAACCCTCTTGCTGCAGCACCTGGGATTTATCATCAACTATCCCAAATCTCATCTCATTCATAGGCGCTCAGCTGGACACCCTGCAGGCCAAAGTCTTTCTTCCCAGGGAAAGGGCAGACCTCCTCAGGGAGCTAGCTGTGGAGGTGCAGCGCCATCAGTCGGTGCCAGCCCATCTCATCCTCCGCCTTCTGGGCCTCATGGCCTCCACGGTCTACATGACCCTTCTACCCTGCTTATATATGCGGACAGCTCAGTGATGCCTCCGCTCCCAGTGGATGCAAGTCATGGGCAGACTTCGGGACAGGATCTGGGTAACCCACCAGTTGGCAGACTCCCTTGGCTGGTGGCAACTTCTTCACCATCTCCGGGCCAGGATGCTTTTCCAGGCATTCACACCTCAGAGGGTCTACAGACGCCTCCCACCTCTGTTGGGGGACTCATTGTGAGGACCGTTGCATACAAGGCTGCTGGTCCCAGGTGGAATCCCTGCTACAGATCAGTCCAGATCAGTCTTCTTGAACTCAAGGTGACCTTCCTGGCCCTATGGGCGTTCCGCCAACGTCTGCGACACCAGTCAGTGCTGATACAGACAAGTAAGTCACCATGTTCTACGTCAGCAAGCAGGGAGGCACAGGGTCATGCTTCATCTGCCAGGAGACGGTGGCCCTCCTTTCTTTTGCAGCTCGCAACAACATGCTCCTGCAAACGGTCCACCTCCCGGGCCAGGTCAACCTCCTGGCAGACAGACTGAGTAGTATGCTCCCAGCTGCACGAGTGGCGCCTGAACCTTAGAATGGCCTCACGGCTCGTCCACCTCTGGGGGACTCCTGTGATGGATGGTTTTGCCACACCAGACAATGCGCAGCTGTCCTGCTTTTGCTCGTGGCAGCCACACACAGCAAGGGTGGCGGTGGATGTTTTTCTGATTCTGTGGACAGAAGGCCTCCTCTGTTGTGGGGAAACCCATTTTCCTGCCTGGTGCAACTAGTGCTCCAGTACCTACTGCATCTGTCGTACGCTGGGCTAAGTCAAACTAAGTGAGAACCCACCTGAGTGTGATCACCACACACCACCACCCTATCAAGGGGAAGCCCCTCTCAGGTCAGACCCTAGTCTCTCAGTTTCTCCTGGGCCTCCTGTTGTTTAAGCCCCCTCTCCGCTCCCTGGCGTTGGAATAGGACCTCAACATGGTGCTCTCACAGCTCACCAGGCCGCCATTCGAGCCACTAGCTACTTGCCATCTGCGGTATCTTTCATGGAAGGTTGTCTTCCTGGTGGCTGTCACATCCACTCCCAGAGTAAGCGAACTTCAGGCCCTGGTGACAGAGCCCCAATATACAAGATTCTACAAGAACAGGGTGGTGCTCCGCACTCATTCCAAATTCCTCCCAAAGGTGATATTGCCTTTCCACTTCAACCAGGAGGTGGTCCTTCCCACCTTTTTCTCACGGCCTCATGCCGGTTGGGAGAAACCTACAGTGGACTCGGGGCCATCGTAAAGCTCCTCAGCTTTTCTTTTCTTATGACCCCAGCAGGCTGGGACTTCCTGTGACTAAGCCTCACCTGTGAGCGAGCTGGGCTCTCTCTGGAACACCGTATCACAGCATATTGCATGAGAGCGATGGCCACATTGGTAGCGAATCTGCGCTCATTGCCAGTGACGGAGATCTGCAAGCTCACTACTGCCTGGAGAGTGAGTCCTGTCAAGACAGTGCCTTTGGCCAGGCGATACTCCGTAATCGTTTTGGGATGTAGGCAACTCCTGCCCTCCGACTGTTCTGTGTTCAGGCTACTGGAGTGCTAGTGCCGCTAGGCACTAGAGTCTCGCAGAGTCTCTCAGTTGGGGACTCATCTTCTGCAACTCACAGCTACCCGACTTGGTCACCATTGTTGCTGTTGTGGTTCAGTCCTTGGCAGCCTGGAGCTAGGGAGTCCCATATGTGAGGACTGACTTCCTGCTTGTTCTTGGAGAAAGCATAGTTACTCACCTGTAACAGGTGTTCTGCAGGGACAGCAGGAATCAGTCCTCGCAACCCTCCCTCCTACCCTGGGAGTTGCCTCTCTACCTTGTTGTATTTTTGTACCGTCCTAGCTATGTCATCTCACTGAGCAAAATGGCACCCTTGGGCAGGAAGGGGACCACGCATGTGTAGTGGCATCTCCCAAAAGTGAAACCTGGGGAGATGCTTCCGCAGGGGCTCTGTTGGTACAACGTCACTTTTATTTGAGGACTGATTCTGTTATACCTGGAGAACACCTGTTACAGGTGAATAACTATGCTTTTACTGCCATCACAGAAAACTCAGATGTAATTTTGCTTCGAGGAGTCCTTTAGAGATGTTTGGTCCATCTGGCACACTGTGTAGTAGGATTCCTACTATTTGGAAATGCATGTATATCAAAAACTGGCTGTGGCCTTACTGTGGATATGTGCTTATCTCCAGGAACAAGCAGGAATGTAGTCTTCATGTATGGGTATCATCGACAGCGACGGAGCCCGTGTGGGAACGCTCCCCAGCGTCCAATAGGAAAGCTTTTGGGAGCATACCACTGTGCCTGCGCTGCTGCCTTCCTGCCTTTCCAACTCTCCCTCTTCAGTTTTTCGTTTTCCGCGGAGCCGACAGGCAGCAAACCTTGTCACCGCAGAAAATTTTCTTTTTTGTGGTCGCGTCTGCCTTCCCATCGACGCCTACACCGGCACCACCGGTGTCTTCTTTATTTTCTTTCTCTCGATACAGTGTACCGGGTTCCGCAGTGTCCCAGGTTCCAAAAAACACAATCACCACACCATTCTATGGTGGTGGAATCGGCAATGCGCCGAATCAAACGGGCTAAGATGCATTCTTCTAATCCTCGGGATGTGAGGTGAGGACTCTTGATGCTTTTGGTCGTCAACGTTTTCAGGCCTCTATGTTATTGGCCAGGATAAGTTCATACATAGTCTACATGGGTATGTTCCTTTGAGAGGTTGCAAAAGATTTGGAACTCATGGCTACTCTTCTTCCCGATGACAAGAGGGACGATTTCCTCATTCTTGTTAAGCAGGCCCAAAATGTTTCAAAGTTCATGAACAGGGCAACCTTTGATTGTTTCGAATGCATTAGCAGAACTTCTGCTATTTCCATCGGTGCACGTCGAATTGCTTGGTTACAAGCATCTGATTTGGAACAGTGGGTGCAAGACAAGCTGGGAAATGTTCCTTGCACTGGAGAAAACCTTTTTGGCAAGGATTGGCAGGATAAAGCTTCTCAGCTTGAGTCCGAGAACACTACCTTTGAATAGACTTTCCAGGACCACTGCCAACCCAGCTAAGAAAAAGGCAGTTAAGAAACCCTTTTTCAGCAAAAAGAAGGAATTCTATCCGTCTTACACCCAAACTGTCCACTGCCCAGCCCATGCTCCCCAAAAGGGGCAGCAGCTGCCCAAGCAGCAGAGGAAGGCTCAAGCCCCCAGAGCTCAACCAGCTCAGCAGGCACAGCCTCCACAAGGTCTTTGACTCCTTCCTAGTCATCCTGCCTCTAAAAGGTCCAGAGCTTCTCAACATTCCAGGCAGACTCTGTTATTTTGCCAAGAGGTGGCAGCAGATAACATCAGAGCAGTGGACTCTCTCCATAGTGACAGAGGGGTACAAACTCCACTTCCACAGTATGTCCCCTCCCTCTACTCCAAGAGAGTTCAGTTCTCGGCCCCCCCTCCCCCCACCACTCTCTTGTGTCAAGAGATCACCTCTCTCCTTGCTCAGGGTGCAATAGAGGAGGTACCTCTTTCTCAAAGGGCCTGGGCTTTTATTCCCCCCTACTTCCTCATACCAAAGAAGACAGGAGTGTACAGGCCCAATCTGGACCTCAGGGAGTTGAAAAAGGTATCTCTTCCGAGAAAAATTCAAAATGATCTCTCTTGGAACACTTCTCCCTTAGATGCAGAGTCAGGATTGGCTATGTTCTCTAGACCTAAAGGATGCATATACACATATCCTTATTCATGCAGAACACTGAAGGTTTCTTCGATTCCTCTTTCAGGGAAGACATTACCAGTACAGAGTTCTACCCTTTGGCCTGGCTTCCGCCCCAAGAGTCTTCACAAAATGCATGGCAGTAGTAGCAGCATTTCTAAGGATTCTAGGGACATTTGTCTTCCCCTACTTAGACAACTGACTAATCCGAGCATCAACAGCTCAAGAAGCCAACTCGGCTCTATCCTGCACAATGCAAATCCTACAATACTTGGGACTGGTCATAAACTTCCCAAAATCCCAGCTCGCCCCATCGCAATCGCTACAGTTCATAGGGGCTCTCCTAGACACACGACAGTCAAGGGCTTTCCTGCTACACCTCCGTTGTGCTCGCATACTCCAACTGGCCTCTCAAGCAGCCATGAAAAATTTCCTAACTGCTCAAGAAATGCTTCATTTGCTGGGGCATATGGCATCCACTGTTCATGTAGTCCCCTACGCTCACCTACACATGTGAGAAGCCCAGCAGACCCTAGCCTCTCAGTGGACACAGGCGTCAGGTCGTCTGGGGGATAAAATCAGAAACTCTGCACGCCTCATTTCGTCCCTTCAGTGGAACTGGAAAATCTTCTCGTAGGGTCACCTTTTCAGCAGCCACTACACCAAGCTACCTTGACAACTGATGCGTCCAAGTCAGGTTGGGGGCTCATATGGCTGATCTCTCTCCAGTCAAGGTCTTCGGACCAAACCGGAGACTTGTCTTCACATAAATCTACTGGAACTCGGAGCCATTTTCTATGCTCTCCGAGTATTTCAGGACCACCTAAGCTACAAGAGAGTTCTTGTCCAGATGGACAAACAGGGTGGAACAGGCTCTCAGGCGTTGTGCAACGAAGCTCTGTGCCTCTGGTCCTTCGCAAGAGGCCTTCAGATTCATCTACTAGCGGTGTACCTTCCAGGCACACACAATTTTCTGGCAGACAAGCTCAGTCGTGTTCTGCTGCCACACGAGTGGTCGCTGCATCCGTAGCAAATTGCTCGAATCTTTCGGATCTGGGGAACTCCAGATATAGACCTGTTTACAAGTCCTCAGAATGCCAAACTTCCCCGATTCTGTTCCAGAGTTCCGGCTCAGAACAGTCAGGCAGTGGATGCTTCCCACCTCCACTGGGGTCAAGACCTCCTCTATGCCTACCCACCCATTCCCCTTATCCCCAAGACTCTGTTCAAACTTCAGAGACAGGGGCCATATGATCCTCATAACCCCACATTGGCCACGACAGACATGGTATCCACTGCTTCTATGTCTCTCTCAAGCCAGGCCTCTGGACTTGGGATGTGCTCCAGATCTCCTATCCCAGGAGGACGGGACACTTTTGCACCCAGATCCTCAGTCGTACATCTCATGGCATGGCTGCTGAAAGCTTAGGCTTTCAGGATATCAACCTCTCTCAACAGGTTAAGGATATCCTTTTAGCCTCTAGGAAACCTTCCACATGGCGTGCCTATGCCTTTAAGTGGAGAAGGTTCTCTATCTGGTGTTCAAAAAAGGAACTTAATCCTTTTTCAATCCCAGTGGAGGCGTTACTGGGGTATCTCCTCCACCTATCATCCTCTGGTCTTAAGACTAATTCAGTAAGGGTCCACCTCAGTGCCATTGCAGCTTTCCACAAACCCTTGGGTGGACAACCTATCTCCTCTCAACTGCTTGTAGCATGGTTTATGAGGGGCCAACTCTTGACTAGACCTCCTGTTAAACCACCACCTGTGGCATGGGATTTAAACTTTGTCCTTGGGCAGTTTATGAAGCCGCCCTTCGAACCCTTAGTCACTACACCTCTTAAGTTTCTTTCTTGGAAGGTAATCTTCCTCTTTGCCCTCACTTCTGCCAGACGCATTAGTGAGCTGATCCTCCTTATACAAGGTTCCACCATGATAAAGTAGTCCTTAGGACTCATCCTCACTTTATGCCAAAGGTGGTTTCGCCTTTTCATTTGAACTAGTCGGTCTTCCTTCTTGTTTTTCTTCCCTAGGCCTCATGCCTCTAGTACAGAAAGGAATCTTCATACTCTGGATTGAAAAAGAGCTTTAGCTTTTTACCTTCAGAGGACTAAGCAACATAGAAAGGCTTCACAGCTTTTTGTTGCCTTTGACTCCAGTCACCTGGGCCTACCAGTTTCTAAGAGAACTCTCTCTAAGTGGATTGCAGACTGCATATCCTTTACCTATGAGAGTAAGGGACTTTCTCTCCAAGGTCATGTCACAGCTCATAATGTGAGAATAATGGCTGCCTCTATGGCTAACCTCCGCTTGGTGTCGATTGACGACATTTACAAAGCAGCCACTTGGTCTTCGGTCCACACCTTTGCAGCCCATTACTGCTTGGACAAGGACTCCCGTCGGGATGCCTCATTTGGTCAGGCTGTTCTCCAGCATCTCTTTCACACTTAGAACAACTCCTACCCGCTGTCCTGGGTTTCGATGCCAGAGATCCTTGGGAGGAAGCATGACCCACCTCAGCCTGGGTTTAGCAGCTTCTGGGGTCATCTCCCTGGCATCTCTAAGCTTGGGAGTCCCCATATGTGAAGATTACATTCATGCTTGTTCCTGGAGATAATGTAGTTACTCACCTGTAACAGGTGATCTCTGGGAACAGCAGGAATTGAGTTTTCACAACCCACTCACCTCCCCTAGGAGTTGTATCTCTATCTCTCTCTCTCTCTTTCCTTCTCTCCTTTGTCTCAGCTACAAACCCAACTGAAGAGGGAGAGTTGGAAAGGCGGGAAGGCAGCAGCGCAGGCGCAGTGGCATGCTCCCAAAAGCTTTCCTATTGGACGCTGGGGAGCGTTCCCACGCAGGCTCCATCGGTGCTGACGATATCCATATGTGAAGACTCAATTCCTGCTGTTCCCAGAGATCACCTGTTGCGGATGAGTAACTGCGCTTTCTATTTTTAGAAATTAATGGCATATATAGCTTTTGTGTGGTGTTTGCCAGATATGTAAAAAATATGCTATGGGAGAGCCTTATTCATCTATCCCCAGTCTCCAAGCTTGTGTGCTGTTCTGCTGACAAAGAACACATTGAGATCCTCTGTGTATTCCATCAAGGAGTGCAACTTATTTTGATTTCTATTCTGTTCTTACTAGATGAGCCCAAAACGATTCACAATTTTTAATGGACCATAAGCCATTCATATTACAAGCAGGAAACTAACAAGGTCAGATTGATCACGTTTCCAAAGACAGATAGCACACATGTAGGAAAGGAACCAGCTTGTCCTCTTTATACTCCTTGATTAAATTTGTGGGGTTTGGTTTTTTTTTGTATTTTTAGGTTGGTCGATTAGTGATTGGACAGAATGGAATTCTCTCCACACCGGCTGTGTCCTGTATTATTAGAAAAATCAAAGCCATCGGTGGCATCATTTTGACAGCTAGCCACAACCCTGGTGGACCCAATGGCGACTTTGGCATTAAATTCAATATTTCCAATGGAGGCAAGTTTGTTCCCACCAGAATTAATAGAGACACATTTTTCACATATTTGAATAAGCACTATTACCTTTGTATGCCACAATGACAATTATGTATATAGGGGCTTGTTTACAAAGCCGCGGTAGCGGTTCACGGTCGTTATCGGAGCCGCGGCCCCATTGAAATCAATGGGGTCGCTGCTCCGATAACGATCGCGAACCGCTACCGCAGCTTTGTAAACAAGCCCTATAGTTATCAAATGTTTAATTGGTGATTATAAGAGTTGATAATACAAGTTTTAATTCCCTGTTAAATGTAAACGCTTGTTGCTGTATTTTGTTCCATGTAAACCGCTTTGAATTTATGATAAAGCAGTATCAAAAAAACCTGTTCGGTAAGTAATTTATTTTTCCTTAAATTAATCACTTTCAAAAATGCATTGTAGTATTGGTCATGAGATTAGACTGTTTATTGCTTGGTCAGTCCCAGAAAAGACAGGATACATTGGGTGTCATGGGACCTGTCATGGGACCAACCAAAAGAAATTGCATATCATGATTTATAAATAAATACTGTCTTTCCAAAAATTAATGTGCAATAACAGACATGCTTACAATACCCAGCATTGTAATTATGGTTTAGTATTGTCATAAACATGTGACTTGGTGCTTTCTTTTGTATTGTGTCACTAATAGGTAGGCATTAACGGTTTACTCTCTCCATTGGTTCAGTACTGTAAGCAGTGTGTTTGTTTCACTGACTCGATTGTACTTTTAGGCCCTGCTCCTGAAGCAATTACGGATAAGATTTTCCAAATTAGCAAGACTATTGAAGAATATGCAATCTGCCCTGATCTGAAAGTAGACTTGAGTACCATTGGAAAGCAGCAGTTTGACCTCGAGAACAAGTTTAAGCCATTTACAGGTATGTAGGATGACAGTTCGTTGCTCTGCATTTTGATTGTAGATAAAGCCTGGTGTTTCCACTTGAGAGAACTAAAAAATTAAGTTGTCTCACAAAAGAACTGTCTTTTCCCAATCTTGCTAGCTTCAGAATTTGAGACACAAGCACCAGTTAAATTTCTTTAATTGGATTAAAGAGCAGGATATAGAGATATCTGTCATCAACGGGACTCTAAATATAAGGCTCAATTTTCAAGTTGGAACCACGGATATGGCTGTTTGCTGTTCTGCTAATTATAGGGGGCTTTTCTTTTTTCCAGTTGAAATTGTGGATTCTGTGGAAGCTTATGCTAATATGCTGAGAAACATCTTTGACTTCAGTGCGCTGAAGGAGCTCCTTTCAGGACCCAATCGCTTAAAGATTCGGATCGATTCTATGCATGGAGGTATGAAGACACAATCTGTTATGTACTGGGACGTTGCACTTAGCTTGTGCATAAGGATCGCTCTTTCCTTTTTGCTTGTCTTATCAGTCACTTCAAAACTAGATTCTTTGCAGGCTGGAAATCACCAGTGCAGTGGTTAAAACCACCTAGGCACTATATTCTGCCTGCCATTGGATCATTTGGAGTGCTGTTTGGGGAGGAAGATCAACTGTAGGCCTGGTATCCACCCTATGGAAAATGAACTCAACCTGCTAAAGGATGATTATAACAGAGCAAAAACTGAAAAATATGGAAGTATCAAAATATTATGTGGGTGTCAAGAATCTGATCTACAGGTAAGGATTAGGTAGATACATTCTCAGATTTTTTTAAAATCTTTTTTTAGTCTTTTAATGCAAATGATTAACATTTTCTCAGGAGGCATTATGAGATGTTTCTCAAAGTGAGAGCGCCTGCTGTGGAGGTTTAGTCGGTCGGTCCATCCATATGCATATGTTTGTGCATGTTTAAACTAGCATGTGTGTGCAGAGATGGAAGAGACACCCGGATGCCAGAGCTGTGATAATGGGGAAGGCGGGCGCCACTGACAAAGAATAGACAGAGCTGACATGGAGGCTGGGCGCGCCACTCAATGAAAGGAGGAGGTGGTAACCAATAAAAGTACTGGGGGGGGGGGGCTTAGGGCTAGCGCTAGGGCCACCAACTGAAAAGAGGAGGACATGATATCACACAGTATCCAAGAGCCAGCTAGGTTCCCACTCGTCATAGCTGAAGACGTGATCGACCACAGCAGTGTGACAGAGAGAGCCAGAACAGAAGGGAAAGGAGAGAGAGAGGAGGAAAGTGGCTGATAGACACCCAACCTTGCAGACCACCATCCCAATACCCCACCCTGCATCGCAGAGCCCATACCCCACCGTGGTAGTATATACTTAGGGCCCGATATTCAGCAGTGGTGGCTAGCATGAGTACAGCGCATAGCTGCCGGCGCTGAACTTTATTCAATGCTAGGATCTTATGTGGCCCTGGCATTGAATATCCAGGTTTGCCGCAATGCTCCAGTGGCATAGACGTTAACCGGGTAGCAGCGATATCGAGCTGCTCCCTGGTTAGCTTCTGTCAACCCCCTCCCCCCCCCCCCCGAACACCCATGACACACCCCAGTGCTAAGCAGTTAGCATCAGGGCGTATATTGGCATTAGTTGTTGGGGATATTCAGTAGCACTAACTGTGTAAATGCTATTGAATATCCCGTTCAGCTGCATTTATGCGGTTTACAGCTCCGTAAACCGTGTAAATACCTTTGAATATCGGGCCTATAAATAATCTCACATTCATGTATACATCCTCCGCTCAGGGTCGTACCAAGCCATAAAGTCGCCCTGTGTGACTTGCAGATCTGACATGCCCCCCCCCCCACATCACACGTTTTAGTTGCCCCATGCCCAGCATCCCCATCTTACCCCATACCTCCATGTCCAGCCAGCTCCCCCCCCCCCCCCACCGTGCTACCTGCTTGACCTACCTTTGTCCCGCCACCACGTTTTGTGTTCCCTTGGCGGTGGCAGCATTGGAGTGGACCTCCAATTGAAAAAAAAAACCACGTGTGTCTTTCCAATTCGGCTCTTGCATGCTAGTCTGATCCCTCTCTCCTCTGACATAAGCACACCTCAGAGGGACCAGACCAGCCATTCAAGCATGGAGCTGGAAAGACCCGCACTTGAATTGGAGGTCAACTCCGCTCCGCCACTGCTAAGGGAATACGAAAAGCAGTGATGGGACAGGGGCAGACAGCGTGGGGGGAGAAGAGGCTGGCAGCCCCAAATGCGCCCTTATTTTTTGTGCCCTGTGCAGCTGCACTGCTTGTACAGGGCTAGGTATGGCGCTGACCCCACCCAGCTACTCATGAAATGCGCCTTTGTGCTGTGATTAAAGTATGTACTTTTTGACCCGTTGCTACTTGGTGGAGATGTCATACCAGCTGTCTTGCAATGTGTTTATGGTACCTGGTGCAGTCTAAATGCATATGCCTACTTCTTAAATATATTTAGGTCTGGGGAGAGATAGAGACAACACAGACAGCTTTCAAAGGGATTTAACTGGGTAGCCAAGGAGTTGCCCAGCTATATTGTCCTGGTTGAAAATTGTACCTCTTAGAGCATTTGAAAATAGACATAAGCTTTCACAGTGTATGTACTTTTAAGTGTTTTACAAAGGCATTCCTGGAAGCCAGATTAAAGGCATGCGTTTTTGACTTTCCAGCATCACAGAAATTTTTGGTGCCTATTGTATTGCCCCCTGCCTTGTAGGAGGTTTTAAAGAGAAATTGTCCATGTTACCCTTTCAAACTTAGCTCAAAGGTTCATGGCTACAAAAGAACCTATGTATTACTGAAAAATTTTTAACTAAAAGAAAAAAATGGAAGGGGCCTTTCATGTTCATTGCAGTGCAGTGTGTGGATTAATGTTTAATTTCCTTTTGGGGGGAGAGGGGAAGAAATGAGGCTTCAGTTAAATAATTAACTGATAACTCTGATCTAGTGCAGGTCAGTTGACAAAAAAAACCAGATGGGCTAATCATATTTTCCCCTCATTTTGAGGGTAATTTTTTATAAGCTTTTTTTGCATGCAAAAGACTCAATTAGGTCATACCTAAAAGGTGCATGTTGGCCCAGGGAAGGAGGTTGGGCAGTCACAGTTTATGCGCCTATGGTATGTGCTAACGTTTACACTTTATCTTGAGCAGGCATAAGGTTAGGTTGGGACTGTTAATCTATCAGGATTTGTGCTAGAATTTTATAAAGTGTCTTTATAAAATGGACACCTTTCTGCACTATTAACTTAGGTGCCCTATTATAAAATTACCTCTTTTGTATCTTTGGGGCCAAAGCTAGATGTAAAAAAACAACAAAAAAAAAGTTCAGCTCTCTGGAAATGTGTGTGTGTGTGGGGGGGGGGGGGGGGGTTGCTTCCTTACTTTCACAAGTACAGTACAGATGTATCAGTTAAATGCGGAGTCTTTATAGAAAGCAGGTCTGCAAAGTCGGCGATTTTTATCTGTCATACAGGTCTTAGTGAATGCATTATTGACTGCTGACAGGTGCTGTTGCAAACTGTGTCCTTGTCCTAGCTGCTCTGGAGCCTAAAGCAAGTACTGCAGTGCTTATGGAGCTTGCAGAGAATGTTACCGTTCTCTTTGGCCATAAAAAAACAGCAGGTTGTGACACGTGGCAAAAAGCCCTCTTAAAAAGTGAGGTTTTCATCCTAACTGCAGTACTTCTGTGTCTATCATTCTAAGCCATGTCAGTGTTTGTCTAAACTGCCAGTGGGGCCGTATGAGCACATTTTCTTGAATAGTGAATATATATCTAGCTCTGAAATCTTTATCTATTTGTAAACGCTTCAGAAAGTGGGCAGTCATGAGTCACAGTAGGCTCTTAGCATTTCACACATTGAGCCCTTTCATTTTCCACATTCCTTACCTTCCTTTTTTACATCATGATACATGAATCCACTTTTCTCCAAGTTCCTTCTTGATTCTAGCCCTTGCACCATTGAGAACTCTTGTGTCTGTGGTCCTATAAAGTTTAGATGGTTCCTTGATCTACTTTTTAGGACCTGCCACCATGAGATCCAGACTGGCCACTGGCAGAGAGGATGCTGGGCTTGATGGACTTTAACCCAGCATGGCAGCTCTTATATTCATCACAACAGAGTAGACGTCCTCTCTTGCCTTCAGTTTCCCATATGCATGGGAGATAGGCTATATGGTCTTTTTCTGCCACCATGTTCTGTCCAGCCTGCCCATCCAAACAACCCGCGCTCTCTATAGTCTCTTCTCATTCAGAGATCCTCAGTGCTTGTCCCATGCTTTCTTGAAATCCAATACTACCTTTGTCATCACCATTTCTACTTGGAGGCAGTTTCACATATAAATAAATATTTTCTTTGATTACTCCCTAGTCAAGTCTCTCTTTACCCTCATCCTTTGACCTTTTTTTCTAGAGCCTCCTTTTCTTTGATGTTATATCTTTTGCTTTAGAGACATTTAATTATCAGCTCTCCAGGGTATATGTACTTAGGCAACGGTCTTCATCATAAAGCATGTGGGGACAAGCTTAAAGACCTATTTTAATAAAGGCTCTTTGGACCTTCTTCTGGTATATATATCTTTTGAAGGTGTGGTCTTCCAAATTGTGCGCAGTACTCTAAATGAGATCTCACCTAAGACTTATACTGAGGGCACTATCGCTTCCTTTTTCCTGGTAGCCATTCCTCTCCCTATGCATCCAAGCATCCTTCTCGCTTTTTCTGTCATCTATTTGTTTTTGGCCACTTTAAGATCTTCAGATGTGATCACCCCCAAGTCCTGCTACTCTTGTGCACAGAAGAAATTCATCCCATGCTGCATAGCATCCTTGGGTCTTTGCATCCCAAACCTATAGTTTATTTATTTATCAGGTCTTCTATACCGCATTGTCATAAAATTCAATGTGGTTTACATAAAACTCAAACAAGCAGTGTACATTGAACAAAGGATATTAATTTGGACAAACATGGTATAAAATAAGGTAAAGTGTGAACGGGAGGCTAGGTTATTGGCACCCTTGCATTTTAGGTATGTTGTGTACAATATCTTGAGAAATAATTGGAAATATTCCAACTGTATGTCATAATATTTTAATAGTATGTTCAAGACTATACACCATAAAAGAAGATGTCTGTGCAACTTAGATGTATTAATTTCTGAGAAAAACAAAACAAAACAAAATATGACCTGGACAGGATTAATGATACCCTTCACTAATATTTGTTTGCACAACCCTTGGCAGTGATGACAGCCTCCAAACGTTTCTTGTAGTCATCTTTGTAATGTAGAAGGTCCTTCCGAGGCTGTGGAGCTGGGTGAAACGGAAGATTCTGTTGCAGTTTCTGACAGGCAAGCAAAGCACATGGCCCAGGGTTGCCATGGGTTACGTAAACAGTATGAGTCACGAGTGCAGCAAACACGCTCAAGCTGCAGAGTATCCCTGAGCCCCGGTCTTAAGGGGAAACACCTGGGTTGGAGGAGGGGCAGAGTTAAGCCTTAGAAGACAGGGATATAAGAATTGCTCACTAAGATTCAGGGAGGAAAGCAACGAGCAGAGCAAGGAGGAAAGCAACGAGCAGAGCAAGGGGAGGAACCCGGAGCAGAGTAAGGAGCAGAGCAAGGAGAGGAACCAGGAGAGCAGAGATGGCGGAATAAGAGGAGCTGGTGGAGCTGTAGGAGTTCCAAGAGCAGCAGAGAGAGAAACAGGAGATAAAGCACAAGAATTCAAAGCTACAAAGTCCTGGAGAGCCCAAGCCCAAAAGCCAGGTGGGAGCTACTCTCAATTAGAGCCCTATCGTGAAGGCAGTTGGAGAGAGAGACTGCCTGAGAGGTCAGTGTGGGAGTGCTCAGAAACTCTGGAGAGAGGAGGGTGTTGGCCAGAGGACGTTTGCATGACTGAGGAAGCAGTGATGAGAAAGTCTTCTAGGAAAAAGCCAGAAGGTAGGCTGTGTAGAGCATTGAAAGAGAAAACTAAGCAGAAGAGTTTTCCCTGTGATTGCCAAGCTCTGTTAGACTCTCCATGTGCTAGTTCCCAAGTATACGGCAGTTATCAGCCCTGCTCTATAGAGCATTCTGAAGGGAAACCTCTGGGGAAAAGAGAGGGTCTGTGCTTTAAAGCTCCGTATGATTTTGTACAAACCTGCTCAGCTAAAAGTGATGAGGAAATGCAGACAGGGTCTGTTGTAGAAGACTCTGAAGAACAAATGGACTGTACGCTATCATTTGCAGATGATATCATATCCCTGTGCTGATATCTGTTGGCAAAGCTGTTGGAATAGCAGCAAAGGAACACAGTGATTCTTTTGGGTTTAAAAGGAAATGTTTCTTTGAGTTTGTTGAAGCACTGCATTGTTTAAAGCTGAAGAGGAAGAAGCTATTTTGTTTAGTTCCTGAGTTTTTTTTTCTTATGCCAGAAGCATGGCCCTTTTTGTTCTGTATTTTATTGGCAATTAATCCACTCGGAGGGGAAATAAAACCTTGGCATATATTGCCTGAACCACTCGACTACAGTTATTCCTTGCTTGGGGAGTGGAATGGGACTACAACACCCAGAAGGCCGAGCATAGTCGGTGCACTGCCCTACTTCCTGAGTCAGGATTTTCCCAGGCTGACCTTTCTCTGCATGCCTCAGGGCTCCAGGGGAGGTTACTGGTGACATCTTATAGGTTTCGTACATCTATCTGCTGGTAGTTCCTCCCACTTCTCAACTGTGATTTGTTCCAGCTTATGAATGTTTCCAGGATTCCTTTTATCAATGGCAGATTATCAGCTCTTTCCAAAGGTTCTTGATTGAATTAAGAACATAAGAACATAAAGAGATGCCATACTGGATCAGACCAAGGTCCATCAAGCCCAGTATCCTGTTTCCAACAGTGGCCAATCTAGGTCATACGTACCTAGCAGTTTCCCCAAAAGACACAGGTTCTGCAATGCTTGTACTAGGTCAAGCATTGATATCCTGGGTCCCTTCTTAATAATGGTTTATGGACCTTTCCTCCAGGAACTTGTCCAAACCTTTTTTAAACCCAGCTACACTAACAGCCTTTACTACATCCTCCGGTAACAAATTCAAGAGTTTGATTACACGTTGAGTGAAAAAATATTTTATTTTATTAGTCTTAAATAGTTTACCCTGTAGCTTCATTGCATGTCCCCTAGTCTTACTATATTCTGATAAAGTAAACAGTCGATCTACGTTTACCCGTTCCACTCCGTTCATTAATTTATAGACTTCTATCATATCTCCCCTCAGCCGTCTCTTTTCCAGGTTAAAGAGCCCTAACCTTTTTAGCCTTTCTTCATAGGAGTATCCTTCCATCCCCTTTTACCATTTTGGTGGCTCTTCTCTGAACCTTTTCTAATAACGCTATATCCTTTTTAAGATACGACGACCAGAATTGCACACAATATTCAAGGTGCGGTCTCACCATGGAACGGTATAGAGGCATTATAATATCTTTTGTTTTATTTTCCATTCCTTTCCTTATGATACCTAGCATTCTATTTGCTCTCTTGGCTGCCGCTGCACACTGCACACTAATTTTTTGAGATTAGGACTCATTGCTGGCCAGTTTAACAAATCCAGTTGTTCCTTTTTAACCATTCTTTTGGATGTATGTACTTTTGGATGTATGTTTTGGGTCATTGTCCTGCTGGAGGACCCATGACCTTCAATCCAGACCTAGCTTTCTGACACTAGCACATTTCGATCCAAAATATCTTGGTAGTCCTCTGACTTCATGAGGCCTCAATGGATTCTTCCTGTATGACAGCCTTTGACTTTTCACTGGTGGGCCCATCTCCCTTCGTCCAACGAAGGGATTCAGTTGGCCCGGCATTTTCTGCCTTAAGGTAGGCGACTGTGGGTAAGAATAATAGCCTGGCCTTGAGTTCCAGTGTCTGTACTTCTGGCCACTCCCCTTCTTCGGAGGACTTGGCTCCAGTTATGTCCCTTTTATTGAGGATCATTCTCAGGGAAATAAGCTTCTGGAATGCGGGTTGTCCTCCCTGGCATTCTTTTCCTTCTTCGGCAAGCCTGGTCTTTGGCACGGAAACTCAGACCCTGCAGCCTTTGGATTCCCTCGAGTTTAGTCACGAGAGGGATGGGCAGAGTGTAGAAACTTGGCTTGAGCGCTGCCTCCTAAGCGACCCAGACAGAGGTAGGCTTCTGGAGATGTGGATTGGCTGGGGTCTGTCCGAGACTTGGACTAGAGTGCTGATTCTGATGTCTTTGATGAATCTGGTGCAAAAAAAAAATTGTTTTTTCTCCACAGAAATTCATGTGGAGACTGGTGTTTTCTATCTATCCTGGAAGGGAGATCTGGCAGCATTGATTTATTCAAGTTTCCTCTACCTGGTTTGTGGCTGATCCTCCAGCGATTGGAGCAGGGACCACAGGTTCCCCACTTCTACAAGCAGTGTGGATATTTATGGCAGTCTTCCCATTTCCGAAAATAATCAAGAACATGTTCCGGCCGGAATGGGTCACTACCGATTTCCCATTTAGGGGGGATAAAGATATGTAAAGGTTTGTGAGTTCTCCCTGAAAGGAGCGTGTCGCATGGTCTGGTCTGCCCACGATGGAGGAAGAAGCTACCGCAGTCACAAAGTGGGCCTCCGCTCCCGTGGAAGTTGGATTGGCCTTGAAGGGCACTGTGATAGAAAGATGGACTCTGCTGAAGAGTGATTTCACAGCGGCAGCTGAAATTCTCCAGTTGGTAGTGTGTGCAGGCCTGACGCCTCAAGCCCTGCTTCTGTGGATTTAGTCTCTCCCACTGGATGATGCTACTCCCTCTTTTGGAGTTGGTTACTGCCTTCCTTCTGATGCCATGTTTGTTCTAGCCCGCTTGGCAGCTAGGGATATTGTCCTGTCGGCAGTGACGTGGCATTGGTTGTGGCTTTGCCAATGGGCAGCGAATACATCCTCCAAAGCCTGACTAACTCAACTGGCCTTAAGGAAATGCTCCTTTGTGGGGCTGATTGGAAAAGTTGGTGAAAGACTTGGCTGAAGACAGTCTTATGGCCTTCCAGAGGATAGACCGAAAAGGTCTGGGAAGCAAACAGGGTCTTTTCCCTCCTTGGACTTTGCTTGTGCATTATGGGCATGCTGAACTGACCTCCGGGGTCTCAGGATTGCTGGCATTTCATCCTGGAAAGTCTTTCTCTGCTTCTGGATTTTGGACACAAAATATAGTAACATAGTAAATGATGGCAGATAAAGACCAGCATGGTCCATCTAGTCTGCGCAGCATGATGGCAAGAGTAGGTGCACCTGCCGCTCCGTGCAGGCCACCCCTCCCCACGTCCCTGTTTAGGGGTGAACCCACCACTCCATGCAGGACACCCCCTATTTGTTGAGAAATTAAATGGTTCCGTTTATTTTGATTTTATCCTGTTGCTGTAAAGGGATCCACTGTGTCTGTCCCATGCCATTTTGAATTCTGTCACCATGTTTGCCCCCACCACTTCCATCGGGAGGGCATTCCAAGCATCCACCACCCTTTCTGTGAAAAAGTATTTCCTGACATTGCCTTTCAATTTAACACCTTGCAGCTTCCTGTTGTGCCCTCTAGTTTTACAGCTTCCCCGTCTTTGGAAGAGGTTGGTTTGTTCATTATATCCCTTTAAGTATTTAAAGGTCTGAATCATATCTCCCCTGTCCCTCCTCTCCTCCAAAGTGTACATGTTTAGGTCTTCAAGTCTCTTCTCATAAGGCTTCTGACGCAGGCTCCAAATCATTTTGGTCGCCTTCCTCTGAACAGCCTCCAGTCTTTTTACATCCTTTGCAAGATACGATCTCCAAAACTGAACACAGTATTCCAAGTGAGGCCTCACCAGTGACTTGTACAGTGGCATAAGTACCTCTTCCTTTCTGCTGGTGATTCCTCTTTGTATGCAGTCCAACATCCTCCTGGCTTTTGCCACTGCCTTGTTGCACTGTTTTGCCACACCAAGGTCTTTCTCCTGATCTGTGCACACCAACCTCTCGCCCCCTATCACGTACATTTCCCTTGGATTTCTGCTACCCAAGTGCATGACTCTGCACTTCTTCACATTAAATCTTAATTGCCAAGCATTTGACCATTCTTCCAGCTTTTGTAGATCTTTCCTAATGTTAACCATTCCCTCGGGGGAGTCTACTCTGTTGCAAATTTTCGTGTCATCTGCAAAAAGACAGACTTTTCCATTCAGTCCTTCAGCAATATCACTAACAAATACATTGAACATTGCCGGGCCCAGTACCGTCCCCTGGGGCACCCTGCTAATCACCTTCCCTTCATCCGAGTGAGCTCCATTTACCATCACCCTCTGTCGTCTGTCAGTTAACCAATTTCTGATCCAATTTACCATCTTAGGATCCATCCCCAAGCTACTGAGTTTGATAAGCCTCCTATGAGGAACAGTATAAAAGGCTTTGCTGAAATCCAGGTAGATAACATCCATCGCATGCCCCTGATCTAGCTCCCTGGTCACCCAGTCAAAGAACTCAATCAGAATTGTTTGGCAAGATCATCCTTCGGTAAAACCATGTTGCTTCGGGTCTTGCAATCTGTTGGTTTTGAGAAAGTTCACTATTCGCTCTTTCAGGAGTGCCTCCATGACTTTTCCCGCCACCGAGTTAAGGCTCACAGGCCTGTAGTTTGACACTTCTTCCCTGTCACCACTTTTGTGTAGAGGTACAACATCAGCCATTCTCCAGTCCTGAGGAACCTCTTCTGTTTCCAAGGATCTGTTGAAAACATCCTTTAATGGCCCTGCAAGAAACCTCTCTGAGCTCTTTCAGTATCCTGGGATGTATCTCATCCGGTCCCATGGCCTTGTCTACTTTCAGTTTTGCAAGTTTTATTTATTTTTTATTTATTTATTTACATTCTCTTATATACCGCGCTATTCTGCATCAGTGCGGTTTTACATTGAACAAACTGAAATTACATTGAACAGGGCATTATAACTTGGAGATAACTATTTACAGGGAACAGGGGCTATGGAGGGTTAAGTGGCTTGCCCAAGACCACAAGGAGCACCTGTGGGACTAGAAACCCCAGTCCTTCCGGCCCAAGGTTGCTGTCCTCTAGTTGTTCTAACACCTCATCTTCTGTGAATGGTGTGGTAACTACTTCATTCCCATTTTTATATTTTGGAGTCACAGGTGGTCCTTCTCCAGGACTTTCTATTGTAAAAACAGAGCAGAAATATTTGTTTAGCAATTTCGCTTTTTCAATGTCACTTTCCACGTGTCCATTCACAGCACTTCTGAGTCCTGCAATTCCACCTCTGATCTTCTTCCTTTCCCGAATATACCTGAAAAAAGGTTTTGTCACCACACTTCCTCTGCCTTTGATTTTGTTATCCTTATTTCTCTCTTTGTCTCTTTGAGTTTGATCCTGTATTCATTTCTGAATTCGTCTGTTTGCGAGCTTTTGAATTTTGCGAAAGCTGTGTTTTTTGCCTTTATTTGAGCAGCCACTTCTTTGGAAAACCAAATAGGCTTTCTTCTCCTCTTGTTTTTGTTTACTTTTGTTACATATTTATATATTGCCCCTTTTATTGCCACCTTTAGTTTAGCCCATTGCAATTCCACTTCCCTTATCTCCTTCCACCCTGTCATCTCCTCTTTTAGGTACTCGGCCATTTTATTGAAGTCGGTGTTTTTGAAGTTTAGGACTTTGAGCCTGCTATGATTGGCCTGTACCATGGCTTTTATCTCAAACCACACCGTGTGATGATCGCTGCTGCTCACAGGGGCACTCACGCAGACATTCGACATGCTATCACCGTTGGTGAGCACTAAATCCAGCGTTGAGCTTTCCCTGGTTGGTTCCATCACCATTTGTCTAAGTGACGCATCTTGGAGAGCATCCGTGATTTTTTTGCTTCTTTCCAGATTTGCAGAAGGAGTAATCCAATCCACATCAGATAGATTAAAGTCGCCCAATATGATCGCTTCCCCCTTTGTGACTATCTTGGCAATATCTATAATCAATTCGTTATCTATTGTGTTATCTATCTCTTCAATTTGTGTTGGAAGTCTGTAGAATACAGCAGTATGGATGACAGTGCCATCTCCTCTTTCCAACACGATCCAGAGCGCTTCTTCTTTTTCCCATGCCCCCTGCATTTCAGTACTTTAATATTGCTTTTGACATACAAGGCTACTCCTCCTCCTCTTCCATTTTCTCTGTCTCTTATGAATAGATTATAGTCAGGTATGGCTATATCCCAATCATGCGATTCGTTTAGCCATGTTTCTGTAATGGCCACAATGAGTTCTTTTGATGGGGCTTATAGGCTCAGGAGACTCTATCCCCCCCCGGGGGGGGGGGGTCCTCCCGTTCATCACTATGTAGGTTTTGGGGCCCATTCTGAATGTCACCAAGAATAGAAGGATGCTAGATACACCGTCAGTTTGCCACACTCCCTTTGGGCTCTCTACTGTCACGAGAATGTTCTCCAGGGTCATGATGGTGGTGGTGGCTGTTGCACTTCGGACTGTGTGAGAACCCATTTCTAGATGACTGGCTCATCTGAGCCCCTACTCTGTCAGATGCCACTTGGGTTTCAGCCCAAGTAGTGTCCTCCTGGAAGACCTTGACTGGGTGGTCAGTTGGGGAAAGAGTTTGAGTCTTCCCAATCAATGGAATTCCTGGGAGCATAGTTCAGTGCTCGAGTGGTTAGAGTCTTCCTGCTGGAGGAGAGAGTGCAGCAATCATTGGAGCAACTTGAAGTGTTCTGTTCTCAACAGCCTCCTAGAGTTTTGGATTATCTCTAGCTTCTCGGCTTGAGGGCAGCAGCAATCAAGATGGTGCTATGGGTGTGCTCATATAAGGCCGCTCCAGCAGTCCAACCTGACCATAGTTTAAGCTCAGGCTTCTGCTCCAGATGGGACTGAGAGCCAGCTTGAGGTGGCAGCTACATCCACATTATCTGGAGAGGGGTATGCCGCTAGATGATCACTTGTAGATTCTTCTGGCGACGAATGCCAGTCTTATGGACAGGGAAGCCCTTGTCAAGACTAAACAATCCAGAGCTGTTGGAGCCAGAGGCAGCCAGTGTGGTCCATCAACTGTCTAAAAGCAAGGGCTATCTGGCTAGCCCTTTTGCGTTTTCCCACCTTTAGTCAAGGGCAGGGTGATGCGAATATTCTCATGCAGTGCCGTGATAGTGGCATATGTCAGTTACCAAGATGGCACAAGGTGTGCAGGAGTGGCCCTGTGGATAGCTTTCTGGTTTGCCTGAGTGGTAATGAGCCTCCTAGCTCTATTGGCTTGGCATACTGCTGGGGTGGTCAATGTGGAAGCAGTCGTCTTCTGTCATCACTCTCTCGATCCCGGAGAGTGGGAACTGAGTCGGGAGGCATTTCAGATGCTGCTTCAACATTGCGTTTGCCCCGTGATGGATTTGGTGGCGTCCCACTCCAATGACAGTGTGCTAGTGCTTCACTCATCACGTGGAAACTGGGTCCAAGGATGTTTTTTTGCCCGGGTTCATTCCTTGCCATGGCAGTGCCTGCTGTATGTGTTTCTTCCATGACTGCAGTTGGGGCATGTGCTTTGGCGCATAGAGCAACATCTGGGCTGGTTTGTTCTGGTGGTGCTGAATTGGATAAGTAGAGCTTGGTTTAGGGACCTGATGTGTTTCCTCCAGGTTCCTTCTCTTCATCTGCCCCATTTCAGGGCCAATTGTCCTGAATGTCCCAGCTCACTTTTCGCTTAAAGCTTGGCTCTTGATCGGAGACGGCCAATGCATAAGTGCCATTCTATTGCAGTAGTTTCTGCTCTGCTCAAAGCCGAAAGGGATTCTACCAGCCTGGCATACATGTGAGTCTGGTACCTCTTTGAGCTTGGGTGCAGCACATGACAGCTTGTTCTTGCCAAGGTGCTGGCTCTGTTGGTCTTCTGCAGGACAGTCTGGAAAAGGTTTTTTCCCCTTACCTCCCTGAAAGTCCAGGTGGCAGCCTTGTCTTGTTTCAGAGGTCCGGTGGCTGAAAAATCTTCAGCTTTGTACCCAGATGTTTTACGTTTTCTGCAAGGGATTCAGCATCTGCATCCTCCTCTCTAGTCATTTGTCCTTTCCTGGGATCTTTTTCTGGTGCTCAGGGTCCTGGTGTCAGAGCCTTTTGAGTCTCTGAAGCATGGTACTTTGAAAGATTTGACCCTTGAGACTGTCTTCTTGGTCGCGATTTCTTCGGCAAGCTGGATTTCCGAGCTATTTTTCCTTTTTAGAGGTGACCGTTTCCATTTGGCCTATGCCTTTCTTTATGCCCAAGGTGATATTTCCCTTTCATGTGAACCAGGTGGTTTGTTTGCCCTCCTTTTCTAAGGAGCAATGTAGAGGGAAAGATAAAGATCTTTGCCTTGTGGATGTCTAGAGGGTATTTCTCTAGGACTTGGAGGTTACGAATTACTTCCGTAAGTCAGATACGTTTTTTTGTGCAGTTTCTTGGCCTGAGAAGGGTATTGTGGATCAAGGAGGCAATTGGCGTATCTGTGACAGAACCGGTCGGTTCCAGAGAGTTTACGCACCCATTCAACTCAGGTGCCAGTGTTCTCATAGTTCGGTTGCCCCTTCAAACATCGTTGGGTGGCAGTGTGTTCAATTCATCATTGTTGCCCACGTTGAAGTGTGAGGTTCGCCATGCTGTCCCATATGTTTTGGGACAAATACTGAAGTGCCCTTTGGTGGCTCAGGCTAATAGAGGCATGTTGTTGAAACCTGGGCATTTCATTGGCTATCCGTTTCCACCAATCTGCTGGTAGGAGAACACAACCCACTTGTCTGGACTCATCTAGCAGGACTTAAGGAAAGTACATTATCTGGTAAGTAAAATTTCACCTTAGGAGCTCAGCATACACCTCTATATATTCTTTAATTTTAATTTATCATATTAAATACTAGATCATCTCATGAAGAGTGCATATTGCTATAGATGATGATGAGTCAAATTTTATTTTTATCTTTTACATAGTAACATAGGATATGATGGCAGATAAAGACCATCATGGTCCATCTAGTCTGCCCAGCAAGGTGGCAAGAGTAGGTGCGCTTGCCGCTCCGTGCAGGTCACCCCTCCTCATGTCTTTGTTTAAGGTGTACCCACCACTCTGTGCAGGTCACCCCTATTTGTTGAGATAGCAGAGACAGTTAAGGTTATTTTGATTTTGTCCTGTTGCTATAATGGGATCCACTGTGGTCTGTTCCATGCCATTTTGAATTCTGTCACTGTATTTGCCACCACCACTTCTATCGGGAGGGCATTCCAACATCCACCACCCTGTCAGTGAAAAAGTATTTCCTGATGTTACCTTTCAGTTTTCCCCTTACAGCTTCATGTTATGCCCTCTAGTTTTACAGCTTCCCGTCTTTTTGAAAAAAGGTTTTTGTTCATTAATATTTTTTAAGTATTTAAAGGTCTGTATCATATCTCTTCTGTCCCTCTCCTCTAGAGTATATATATATTTAGGTCTTCAAGTCTCTTCTCACATGTCTTCTGTCGCAGGAACCAAATCATTTTGGTTGCCTTCCTCTGAACCATTTCCAGTCTTTTTATAACCTTTGCGAGATACGGTCTCCAAAACTCAATTGTTCTAGCATATTGTCGGATTACATGTATATATTGCTACCTCTTCCTTAGGGATGTATATCTGTTAAGGCGCATTCATTTCATTAGTATGATTTAAAACAACCTAGTGTACAATGCATTTTTTAACATGTATTGACATATGTTAAGCTGATTTACGTGGATAGTTTTATAGCTGTTTATTACCCATGTTTTTAATCATTTCCCATAATAAATAAAACTCCCTAATTTCTTTCGTCTTGCCTGTCTGTTTTGAATAGATTGTAAGCTCTATGGAGAAGGGACTGTCTCTTGGTTGTACGCATACAGTGCACATAATCTAAGCAGTAGCAGTTAATGTGTGTGGCATTTTTATCATGACAAATATTTGAAACTGTTGGGGGAAGGGGGAATGTCCAAACTAGAAATGTTTTCAACCTGTACGCATCCCTACCTTTTCCTGTATTTATTTATATCCACTGTTTCCCTATACTAGTTATGGGACCGTATGCAAAGAAGATTCTTTGTGAAGAGTTGGGAGCCCCTGCAAACTCGGCTGTAAACTCTGTACCTTTGGAGGACTTCGGTGGTCACCATCCTGATCCAAACCTGACGTATGCCTCTGAACTGGTGGAAACCATGAAGACAGGAGAACACGACTTTGGAGCGGCCTTTGACGGCGATGGGGTAAATGAAGGAGAAGTGCAGCTCTCTCCAGTTGCTGTTCTAATTAAGCTGTAAACATTCAACCGTACAATTTCCAAGTGGTCCATTTTGGGGAAACTGTACTGGATAGCATTTAGCCATGAACATTTCACCAAGTTTCAAGAGAAAGTGTGTACATGCTTTCTCTTTGAAACCTGCCAGGAGTCCAAAGTATCTGGACATTTACATTTATTCAGGTGTTCTTTACTGGAAAATAATGCACTTGTTAGTTTTTTCCCATGAACTAAATGTCACAAGGTGGTCTTCTCTAAATGTAGCTGTCGGTATGCCCATTGTTGAGGGAGAGCAATTTTCAGACAATTTCCGTACATCTGTAAATGACAATTGAAATTGCTCACTTTGGAAGCAATCTTTAATCTTTGTGAATTGCAAGGTATTTTTAAAGGGAGACCCCTTTGAAAATGAGGCAGTATGGGGGACAGCAGGGGGCCATTTATACCTGGTTTGAAACAGGTGCATGTGTACCTGAAGAAAATCGGCACACTTTTTTTTTTTTTTTGCAAAATTAAAGCCCTATGAGGACTTTTCTCCTGTGGCATTTCTTCAACTCGGAGACTCTCTCCTTTTTAGATAGAGGTAGGAGCACCTTTACCCATATCTGAGGGTGGGCAATTTGCAGCAGGTCTATTCCTGCAGGTTTAGTTGTGGGAAAAGCTTTGAAATTGCTTCCTGTATGCTTATTATGTCAGTAACAGCATGAAGAGAGAATTTTATAACTGTGTGATCACTTAAATAACACATCCATATGTTTTCTCTGTGTGGCTACCAGTGAATTTTCAAAACAATATGCGTGGTGTACTTCCTCTTCAAAAGCTACCCCAGGGAATTTGAGCTGACAGTCGCACCTGCTCTTTGGCACATACCGATTTCTCAGGTTTAATTTACACACTCAGATGTGTGTTTTATACAGTGTGCATATAAACACTTACTCCTTCCCAATGCTAACCCCCCCCCCCCCAAGAGTGCCTCCGCTCAATCCAGGTAAACTCATGCACACATAAGTTACCTCACATTGAGAACTTGGTTCTATAAAAGCCTATTTCTGTACATAAAGTCCCCTATTGTGGCCATAGAAATACTTTCTAAAATTGCCCTCTTGAATTTGATGCATACTATAGATTGGAGGACAAAAGTTCCATACATACATCATCATGAAAAAAATGTATCAAAGGGAAATATATTCCACACACATTCGGTGACTGAGTTCATAGAACACTCATTAGGTCATAATATGTCGGAGTTAGTGAGTTTGTAATTTTTATTTCTAAGGTTGTTCCTAATGCAGGAGTGTTCCTGTCTTGAGTGTCATGGAAGTATGTAGGGCAGCGGTTCTCAACCTGTGAGTCGCGACCCCCATGGGGGTCGCCACAGGATTTAGCGGGGGTCGCCTCACTCCGCCATTAAAAAAAAAAAAAAGCACACAAGTTGCTGCCACTGCCGAGTCCGCTTCTCAGCAGCGGCAAACTCACCGCCTCCCTTCTCTTAGGGAAACGCAGCTCCCTGCCTCTTAGGGAAACGCAGCTGTGCCTGCGAAACCGTTGCGGAGCCGTCCTGTCTCTTGATGGGCTCCGTGCAGCATTGTCCCGCCTCCAAAGGAAGTTGTTTACCACTTCCTTTGAAGGCAGGACAATGCTGCATGGAGCCCGTCGAGAGACAGGAAGGCTCCGCAGTGGTTTTACAGGCATTGCCGCAGTTCCCTAAGAGAGAGGGAGCCGTGGCTGTAGAAGAACAGCAGAGCAGTAGCAGGCAGACAGGGAGAGGGGAGGGGGGGGCAGGGAACCTTCAACGGGGCTGACATGGAGGGATGAAGAGAGGGAGGGAGGGGTCTGACATGGAGGGAGGGAGGGGGGCTGACATTGATGGATGGAGGGAGGGGGACTGACATGGAGAGAGGGGGGGCTGACATGGATGGAGGGGAGGGCTGACATGAAGAGAGGGAGGGGTGGCTGACATTGATGGAGGACGGAGGGAGAGGTGGCTGACATGGAGGGAGGGAAGAGACGGGGACATACTGGACAGACGGGGGATAAATGCTGGACAGAAAGGAGAGACAATGCAGGTTAGGATTATAATGGGCAGATGGGGGGGCTAGGACTGGTAATGGGTTGATTAGGAAAGGCTAGGACTGTGAATGGACTGATCAAGGGGGGGGGTTGGGACTGGTAATGTGCTGATAGGGGGGGTAGGACTGGTAATGGACTGATGGGGGGCTAGCATTGGAAATGAGCTGATCGGGGAGGCTAGGACTGGTAATGGGCTGATGGGGGGGGGGGTAGGACTGGTAAAGGGCTGATTAGGGGAGCCTAGCACTGGTAATGGGGTTGAGGAGGGACTAGCACTGGAAATGGGGGGAGGGGGGTAGGACTGGTATTGGGCTGATTAGGGGAGGCTAGCACTGGTAATGGGGTTGAGGGGGGACTAGCACTGGAAGTGAGCTGATTGGGGGGCTTCGACTGGGAATGGGCTGATTGTGGGGGAGGGGAGGATAGAGCTGCTGACCCTGGAAGAAAACTGGGGCTAAGGCTACAAATGGGCTGATATGAGGGGATGGGAGAATGGAACTAGAAGGGAGTGTATCTGAGAGGGGCTGCCATGGTATTTGTGCTAGAAGGGACTGGTCAGTGGGGAAGGAGGGGGACTGGAAGGAAATGGACACCAGTGGCAGTCATGGGAATGCAAGTTGACATTGGAAGGTACTGTGAGAGTGAGGACTGGAAAGGGGCTGATACTGGGGAGGGTTACTGGAATTGGAAATAAGCTGATGGAAAGAAGTGAAGAAAACGAAAGAAGAGATAAAAAATGGCAGATGGACCATAGACGACAGAAAGAGAGCTAAGAGAAGACAGGAAAGCAGAAACCTCAGATCGGGACCAGCACGATCAGAGAGAATAAATTGGTCAGACAACAAAGGTAGAAAAAATAATTTTATTTCATATTAGTGATTTGACTACAAAAACATCATAATTTTGAAATCAGATGTTGTGATTAATTATTGTGGTTTAAATAAGTAAATTTTATAAATGAAAACATATTGCAAAGGCCTATAATATATTAATAATTCAACAAATGATTGCAGCGACAATGCGTTAACGGTAAAGGAAGAGAGACTCATTTGATTTTATCATTGGGGGTCACCACAAGTTGACCAATGGTAAAAGGGGTCACGGTACAAAAAAGGTTGAGAACCACTGATATAGGGTCTCCCATGGTGGGGGAATGTTTTTGTTTGATGTTTTGTTCTTTTTGTGGAATGCAGAGACACTTGAAATGCAGGTTTTGGCAGCAGTAGCCTCTCTCATTTGAAACATGCATATTTGTGTGGCTGCATCAGCTCCGCGTTTATTCTGTAGCTTGTACAGGCTGCAGCAGCATATTTGCACAAGAGGCAGTCGCTGCATTTGAGCTCAGCGGGTGAGGTCAGACCCAATCCAGGAAACACAGAAACAGTTTTTGTAATCATCTAAGGTCTACAAAAATTTCAAAAACACCACGGCTGTAGTTGGAAGCTCCTATGAAAAGATGATTTTGGCATTGGAAAAGACATGAAAAGCCCACTCAAAGGATGCATATATTCTGAGGGCAATCCTTTAAAATATAGTAATCGGGTATCCTATTTAAAATCAGCTCACTGACTTCTGTTATACAGAGAAAGCACAGGTGAAGCCTTCCTTTAATTTAGAGGGAAATTTTAAAATAAAAGGACAAGGGCTGAGTTTTATTAGAGCAATGTGATGGAATCCTGTTATATTCTGTAGACTTGGTGAACATGACGGTACGAGTATAACTTTATTTGAAGATTTTTCAAAGGCTGTGGATTATTTATATATGACTTACTGTAAGAAAGATCAGGAAGGAAAATTGCAATTAGTCATGTCAAAGAAAATGTTTGATAAAAGATGAGGAAATGGTAAATTGTAGGTTCCTGGCACAAGTCCTTTGGTTCTGAGAGCCATTATTGTTGCTTTTATTCTGTCTGTATTATTTTTTAGCAACTTGTTCGATTTGAAATATACGTCCAAATCTTCTAAATTTTAACTGAGGCTTGTGTGAATGCTCTGACAGCAGGACATTGAGTAAAGTTGGTTTACAACAAATGACACACTAGTGATTTCAAAACCTTTTGGAATGTGGAATAGAATGTGGCAGTCTGGTACTGACCAATAGAAAGTTAGTTTTCAGAATTGTCAGAATCTTTTTCCAACCAATGGCTGACATTAAGACAGATGGTAAAGATGCAAAAGCAAGTGCTAGGAGAGCTTTCAGCCTGTTATAAAACAGCTTCTAAAGGGGTCAGCAAAATTATAGTTATAACCAAGAGCATAGAAATGCCTCTTTAAAAATTCCCCTAAAATCCACCCTTAGGGGAGGAAGAAGAACTGATGTAAAGCTCCAATTATTGTTTTGTCTTGGGTTCTGGAAATTGCTGTTGTAGAGTGAAGGAGTGTAATGGTTAGAGCAGTGGGCTGAGCACAAGGGAGCCCAGAGTTCAAATCCTGCCTCTCCCATAGATGCCTTGAGACTGTGGGCAAGTCACTTCAGTTCACCCTTCATTGCCTCAGGGCCAATATAGACTAGGCATATGCAGGGCCAACATTTTCAATGTTTTTCATTGAAGATGAACCAAATTTTTTTTCGTTATGATTGCGTGTCTTATTACACATGCAAATTGCTTGTGTGCATGTATACCTACAAATTTTTGCCCGCACTATCGATAAATGTGCGCGTAAGCAATTTTGACAATACTAAATTTTTAGGCAGGCATGCAATCAAATGGCAAAAGAAGCTCAAAATGCACAAACCGACTAGATTGTAAGCCCGCTTGGACAGGGTAATAACTTCTGTATCTGAATTTGCAACTCAAATTTAGATTTGGAACAGTGAATGATTAAATCTCAAATCTAAATCCACTGTTGCTCAGACCCCCTAAAAGGTTCTTGGCACTCCCCAGCAGTGTTAGGTTCTTAATCCTGTCCTGTGAGATCTTGAATTTGTCATGGATCATGTGCTATCTTTATGGCAGTTGGCAAGATATTTGCTTTTTAAGCATTTTGAAAAACTATTGGGCAAAAGCAGTTTCATTTTAGTTTGGCAGAAGAGACGATGTGCTTTTCAGTTGGGCAAGCGGTGGTGTCCAGTAGTCCCTCCACATTGTAGCATGCCGTGCTTGCCGCCGCCTTCGTAGAGCACTGGTGGTTTAAGGGAGCACAGAAGCTGGGTGAGAGGGCTTTAAGGTAAGTTATTACACCAAGGTTTTCTCAAGAAGACAAAAGATGATAATACAATTGTTCATTGCTAATTTCCAACATAGCTTGTCCTTCCAAAATAAAAGTCAATAAATTATAATGTACACCAATAAAATGGGTTGGGTTGTTTTATGTTTTTGTTAGTCTGCTAGGGCCATGGATTCTTTCAATAAGAATAATCATTTGGCACTTTAAGTAGCTTCACCATACAGCCTAAAATCATGTTGCCGTTTGTTTTTCTCCCAGGACCGTAACATGATTCTTGGAAAGAATGGATTCTTCGTTAATCCCTCAGATTCTGTTGCTGTCATTGCTGCCAATCTCTTCAGCATTCCTTACTTTCAGCAGACCGGTGTTCGAGGATTTGCTCGGAGCATGCCCACCAGCGGGGCTCTTGATAGGTAGGGATTAAAAGTGTACGTTTTTCAAAATAAAGCGAGAGGGTATCGTTTTGTTTTCTAATACCTTTTTTTAGTACAAGCAGCAGTAGTGGTTTGAGTAGGGAAAGGGCTGGCCCATGGATATCTGATGCCCTAGGCAAACCTCCCCCCTCCAAAAAAAAAGATGTCAGCATCTTCCTTTCCCTTCCCTCTGCTCCATATCCAGCATTTCCCCTTCTCTTCCCCATCTGCTGTAGTCCAGCATCTCTCTGCATCTTCCCTTTCCCCTGCTTCCTCCCTTTCTTTGCTATTGCCACCACCCCTACCTCTGCTCCAGCCATCTTGAATCACTATAAAGCCACATGCATGGTGCAGGGCAACTGAGCACAGGAGCACGCTCAAGCTCTGCTGGGTCCCGTCCCCTCCTTCTGCCGGCAGACCTTTGAGCACATGCCTGTGCTTAGAGCTCCCATGCCACGCACACCAGTGTTCAATGCTTCAGGGCAGCCTGATGGTAGAACGGTGGCAGCAGAGGAGGGAAGGGAGCAGGCCCTGTTTTGCCACTCCCGCCTCTGGAATTTTGCCACCCTAGGTGGATGTCGTCCTAGTAGTAGGGCTGGCGCTGGATGGCACAATAGAAGTTAAAATAATAATTTTGGGGTCATACTGTGGCAAACACATGCTTAAGTATCAGAAAAGGCGATTGCTCCTTTTGAATTAATGCACTCTACATTTAAGTGATTAGAAAAGTCTTATTCTGCATGTGTTAGGGTAAGCTAATGTTCTGAGAGATAATAGTGATTTTTAATGAAGTGATTTAGGGAATATATATATATAGCACCATGTGAGTTTCTACTGACTGAAACAAAATTAACTTCTCTGGCCAAAACGTGTTATAGTATTAAAACTTTTTTCTACTTTGTGTGCCGTGCAGCAGACAGCGCACAGTAAGCACTTGTAAAGGGGCCTTTAATGCATATAACATTGGGAGCGTACAGAAGAAAAATTTGTTTTATGATCATTTTGGGATTATTGGGCCAAATGTCAGACACTTTCTAGTTTGCTTCACAAATTAATGCATGTAAAACAAATTTACATGCATAAACCTAATTTGGAGGTTTTATGCATGTAAAATAAACTTTGTGCGCATTCTTTCTATGCATAGAATTTTTGCAGACCGAAATGGAAAGTCAAAAGCACATCTCTACAAAATTAAAAATTAAAACAAACTAACTCTAAAGTGGATCATGTGATAGCAATAAACATCCAACTCAAGGGAATTGTTTGAAAAATAAGATTGAAAACTAAATAAACAACCATTTCTTGGAAATTTTGAGTTTTAGTATCTTTTAAAATAAGTCTTCCAGTTGCTACAGTATCTTGATACAAGAAGTAACTGAATCACAGTGAGTATTTGTAAATGAGGGGACAAATCTCCACAGTTTCAGTATGTTTCATTCTGAAAGGTCATTGATTCAGCAAGACCTAGAAATGCTGTTAAGGCAGCATTCACAGCCCCTGGGTAGGGAGAGGAGAAAGAGGAAGTCTGTCATTCTCCATGGACAAGCAGGAAGTAAGTCCACACATATGGATGGTGTCACCAACAGAGCCCACACGGAGTGCTCTTCAGCTTCCATTGAAAGCATTTGGAAGCTGCACTGCGCATGTGCGTCTGCCTTCCTGCCTGCCATGGCGTCAACTTCTCCTTTTTCCACAGAGCCCATAGGATGTGTCCTGCACCAGCGGAAAAACATTTTCTCTGTTACCTTCTGTGGGCATTTTTTCTTAAGTAATTTTCACTGCTTGTTGTCGGTTAATCTTCCAGCCGATATATTTTTATTTTTATTTTTTTTGCTATGCTTTGTGATTTTCCCTTAGAGGCCTTTTTTCCTGCCGTCACAATTGAGACCTTTGACCTTGCCGGCGCAGTCTTCCTGACCATGTTTAAGCCAGTGAGTGGCTTTAAGAAATGCACGAAATGTGACCACACCATTTTGGTCACAGACAGGCACAATTGGTGCCTTGGGCCCGATCACCAGTCCGCTTCCTGCAACCTTTGCCTGCAGATGACGAGGAGGAGCCTGAAGGGCTGGGAAAAGCAAGAGTCCCTCTTTGTAATGTCTGTTTCAGCATTCTTGGCTCCAGCATCAGTGATGTTGGAATTCCGCCGAGGCATCAACTGTGTGGGATGTCTGTGCACATTTGGAACAGAGGGGCCAAGCAGAGACCCTCTGTCGATGTCTGACTGGCATCGAGGAAGGTCCTGACACTGATCCCATCAGGATCAAAAGGAGTGCCCAAGCACCGGGTGAAGCCAAGGTGTATCAGCATCGCAGCACTTCTCATTACAACGTGGACAGTGAGGGGTGGGAGCAGCCCACCAAGTTTCCCCAGCAGGAGGAATAGACTCCCAGATGGGAGGAATAGACCCCCACAACCCTGGAGGACAGCAGGACGACTCCCGATGAGCTGGTCATTGTGGAGTCCTCACTGGAGGTATCCACACTGGTGGCTGAAGTTGCAATCCCAGCCCCGGTTCCCTCTGAGGCAGTGGTACTGGAGGAACACCTGAGGGCCCTCGAGGCTCACATGGTGGCAGTCTTAGCCTTGCGGCATGCAGACTCGGCGATGGCTTTGGCACTGCACTACATCCAGCCCATCCTGGCAACCTCTGCATTGTGGGTGGAGGCATGCGCATCTGGTGGGAGATTGCCATGAGAACTTTCATAGATTCTAATCTCCCTGTTGAGCATATCAGTTGCCAATGTTCCTGGTCAGCCCCACTTTTGCTCAGGGTGCCACGGGTCCCACCATCACCACTCTCTCCACATGACCGGAGTAGGTGACGGGAGGAAACCCAATGCTACTTTGGTTTCCTCTTTGAGTCAGAGTCTGAGAACTGGGAAACCGAGGAAGGCTCTGCCATCTCAGACAGGAAATCTCCTGACCTTCCCTCTAGCCCGCCCCCACCGTATGAGCAGCGTAAATTGTCCCCGGAGGACATGTCCTTCCAGGACTTTGTGCAGGATATGGGCAAGGCCATACCATTTTTCCCTTGAGGTGGAGGATGAGCTGAGGGTAGAGGAACTTGAGCTCCTGTCGTATCTGTTGGCAGCCAAGGAGAGTGCCAGTGCCAGTGTACCATATCCTTCAGAGACTGCTGCTGCAGCTGTGGGGAAAACCGCTTCACAGTTCCCGCCTTCAGCTAGCAGCTGTACTCCATGTACTGTGTCCAGAAGGCACATAACTCCATCATGGTTGAGTTGAACTTGAAGCACCAAGACTCACGCCTCAGTTCCCCTGGGGTGGGAGGCCACGACCCCAGACTAATTTGGGAGGAGATGCTACTAGGACGCCATGCTGATGGCTCGGATTCTTTCCTACCAGCTTTAGCAGAATGGTATACTCCTGAAGGACATCATGTTGGACCTGGCGAAGTTTGCCACCTGTGTCTCTCCTGACTGCCTCAACTACTTCTGTGCCCTGATAGGCCACAGCAGGAATTGCTCTAAGTGTGCTGTGCGAGCCGCATACAATGTCTTTGAGCCTGCTTGCAGGGTAGCAGTGGTGGGCATCGGTGCCAGTGGCTGGACTGGCTGCAGTCCTCCGACCCGGAGTATGTTCCCTGCAGTGAGGACATCTTTTTGTGAAGCTAATCGAGGAGAAAGCATGTGAGTTTGAGAAGGAGCTGTAGGAAAAGTGCAGATTCTTCATACAAAAAATACCAGGGTAAGAAGGCTGCCTACCCATGCTCACACCAGTAGTATTCGGCACTCCTTTGTGTCCAACCGAAGGTGCAGGCCCAATGCAAGCAGAGGCAGGTGAAGCCTAAGGAGGCCCAGCTAGCCCCACAGCCCAAGCTAGGGGCAGACTTTTGACTGGTTCCTCAGGAGAATAGCCAACCATCCTGTACCTGCTGGAGTTCCCACTCAGGTAAGTGGGTGACTCATCTATTTCACTTACAGGTGGCCCCTTTATCACCTTGGACACCTGGGTGCTGCAGCTTGTCCAACAGGGCTATTGGCTGCACTTTGCCAAACTGCTGCCTCCCTTCAATCTGGGAGAGTACCCCATGGATCTGCTGCACTGGAGCTGGTTGCAGGAGGAGGTTGCTGCTCTGCTGACCAACCTCATCATCAAACCAGTCCCACCGGCTCAGGTCGGAAATAGGTTTTACTCCAGGTACTTCCTGGTCCCCAAAAGACAGGGGAGTTCTGGCCCATCCTGGACCTCTGGAACCTCAACTGTTTTTTCTCATGCATGAGCAGTTCAAGATGGTCTTGCTGGAGGCGCTGCTGCCTTACCTTCTAAAGGATGACTGGCTGTACTCAATCGATCTCAGGGATGCATACACATACATCCCGATCCACCCAAGTCACAGAAAATTCCTCAGGTTTGTGCTGGGAGACCAACACTACCAGTACCGAGTGCTCTCCTTCCGGTCGCTTCAGTACCTCGAGTCTTCACCAAGTGCCTCATGGTAGTAGCCACCTACCTTCGAACCATGGGAGTCTTCCCCTATCTGGACAATTGGCTCATCAAAGGTCACACTCCGAATGCTATCTGGCAGTCTATTCTCCTCACCATACAGGTCCTCGAGCAGCTGGGATTTGTCATCCACTACCCCAAGTTCCAACTCCAGCCCACACAGTGGCTCGAGTTCATCGGAGCCCTCCTTGATTCCACTCAAGCCTGGGTGTTCCTGCCGCTGGACCAAATGCAGTGGCTGACAGACATGGTCGACCAGCGTGCAACATTAGTGCCACACCACAGCCCGGAGATGCTGAAAGTGCTCGGCCACATTGCCTCCACAGTACACATTACCTCCTTGGCCTGCCTCTCCTTGCAGCAAGCACTATGGAACCTCTGCACATAATGGAGACAGGCCACGAGCCGCCTCCAAGACAGGGTGGTGATCACCACTCCCCTGGTGCAGTCCCCCTACTGGTGGTTGGAACTACTGAACCAGCGTCAGGACTTCCCGTTCCAAGCAGAACCCCCTCCCCCTGCAGGACACTGACTACCAACTCATCCAGACATGGGTGGGGGCTCATCTGGACTGCCTGTAAATGCAGGGCCCTTGGTCTGAGCTGGAGAGCCTGCACCAGATCAACCTCCTCACATTATGGGCCATAGTGAATGCCCTCTAGGCCATCTAGGCACACCTGGTGAATCAAGTGATCCTGATCTAGATGGACAACCAGATATCGATGCTCTGTGTGAACAAACAGGGAGGCACAGGCTCATACCTTCTCTGATGGGAAGCAGGCTGGCTGTGGTGGTTTTCCCTGGAGAACAGGATGGAGCTCAGGGTGACCTACCTGCCCAGCAAGCTCCATATCCTAGAAGACTAGCCGAGCAGAGTCCTCCAGCTGCACGAGTGAACCCTCCACAAAGGGGTGGTGGAGCAGATCTTCCAAAAGTGGGGTATTCCCATAATCAACCTTTTTGCCACATTGCAGAATACTGTCCAATGACTGGCTAGCCTCTGATGCTTTATGCCTTCCCCTGCTCCATAGTGAAAACTCTGCTAAAACCTCAGACTGACAAGGGCACTATGATCCTCATTGCCCCAGCAGCCATGGCTTCCCCTGCTGCTTCAGCTCTCTCAGAGGGAGCCTGTCCTCCTGGTCTCTGCCCCGGATCTCATCTCCCAGGACAAGGGGATCCTGCTGCACCCCAGCGTCCACCCTTGGCCCTCACAGCCTGAATGCTGAGCAGTTTTGCCTCTCAGAGCTCAATTTACCCAACAACATCATGGATATCCTTTTGATGTTGCGCAAGGACTCATTGAGTCGGGTTTATGCATTCAAGTGGCAGAGGTTCACCACTTGGTGCACAGGTAGGGTGCGGGATCTCTTCTCCTGCATGCTGGACTCTGGCCTAAAGTCCAATTCCATCCGGGTTCACCTCTGCGCAATCAGCGTCTACCATTGCAGCTTGGAAGGCAAGTCCATCTCGGCTCACCCTTTCATGACTCGCTTCATGCAGGACTTGCTTCACTCAAAGCCTCACATCAAGCCCCCTGTGTTGGCTTAGGATCTGAATGTGGTCCTTAGGCAGCTCTTCAGGATCCCTTTGAGCCATTCGATGCTTGTCTTTGGAAGGTCCTATTATTGGTGGCAGTCACATTGGCCCGTTGTGTTAGTGAAATTCAGGCTGTGGTGGCACATCTACCTTACACCAGATTTCACCAGAATCAGGTGTCTTGCAGACGCACACATGATTTCTGCCAAAGATGGTCTCAAAGTTCCATCTTAACCAGTCTATTGTCCTACCAACTTTCTTCCTAAGGCTGCACGCCAACTGGGGGGAAGCAGCGTTGCACATGCTGGATTGTAAGTGTGCCTTGGCCTTTTACATAGTGTATCAAGGCCCACTGGCAGTCCACCCAGCTGTTTGTCTCTTTTGACCTTAATAAGCTGGGGAAGGCTTTTTCCAAGTGCACACTGTCCTTGTGGCTGCCGGATTGCATCGCCTTGACATATTCCAAGCCAGCCTTAACCTGGAGGGTCATGTCACGGTTTATTACATTTGGGCCATGGCCACCTCCGTCGCTAACCTGCACTTGGCATCCACAGAGGAAATCTGCAAGGCTTCCATGTGGTCTTCGATCCAGATGTTTACAGCCCACTACTGTTTGGAGGGGGATTCTCGATGGGACAGCAGCTTCAGCCGGGCCATGCTCTAGCACTTTTTCAGGTATTAGGTCCAACTCCTGCCCATCGGCTCTTCTGTCCATCCAGGCTACCTGCAACTGTTGACTGACCTCTATGCTGCTGTACGCTGAGGATGCTGCTGTTCCTGTTCTCCAGCTCTTGTTGCCCTGTTCAGCTTAGGCCTCCTCAGTCTTTCGGTAGCCTGTAGCTTGAGCATCCCATATGTGAGGACTTGCTTCTCAACGGAGAAAGCATAGTTACTCACCTGTAGCAGGAATATCCCACCTCCCTGAGGAATTGCTTTGATTGGCTACTGCTTTGAAATTTGCCTGGAGAAGATGGCACCATGGCAGGCAGGAAGGCAGGTGCGCATGCGTAGAGCGGCTCCCAAAAGCTTCAAATGGAAAAGCTCTGTCAGTGATGTCACCCATATGTGAGGACTTCTTCCTGCTGTCCATGGAGAATACTTGCTCAGGTGAATAATTACGCTTTGCACTCTGCTGACACACTGGCCAGACTTGGGGTGCACAGTACTGAGTTCCGGAAGGATCCACTTTGTGTGGGTTTCTGACTGAATTAAGTTGGGAGGGAGAGGAGGATTATAGAAATAGTGTGAATTCCTAGGCAGATAAAATTGAAAGTTCATGGCAGAATAGCTCACGAGAAGCCCATTGCAGCAGAGTTGGAAGCTCATAGGAGCAAAAGGAAAACAGATGAGCCAAAAAATAAATATGAAAAGTCTTTGACAATATATGCATGTGCACACACGTGCACCCCCCCTCCCCCAGCACACACACAGGAAAATTAAAAACAAGAAACAAATTTCATTATCTTTAACTACTGCCAGTATTTATTGTAAATATAACTTGCTATTTCAGCAGATAATAATTTCACGCAATGTCTTCACATGTTTCCTATCTCTGCATTGCACCAGCTCACGTTGAAGTCTATAATCTTAGAGGTGCCTAAACTCAAAGAAAAAAAATTGCTAAAATCCATTTCATAGGGTGTCCATATTCTGGATAAGAGGGATGGATGGAGTTCAATCATTGGAAACATTTAGTGGCTGACTTTAGAGCCCATGATTGCAGGGTTAGTGAAGGATTTTTGTTGAATGGTCCTGGGCCAAGACCTGTTGCTGCAGTGACTGGACTAAAGTAAGTTAGGAGGATATGAAATAGGATAAAAAAAGAAAAAGCTGCAAATGAAAGCTCTTGATGCCTGATGGCAGCCCTAATGGACAGGAGCAAGAGGAACCTGCCACAAAAATCTGTTTAGTATGTCGTGCTTCTTAACACACAATGGTAGGCCCTTTTTGTCATTTTGGATATCCAGGGCCAGCTGAAGGAGATGAAGCGCCCTAGGCAAACCTCACCCCTTATGTCCCCACCCTCCCTGTGGCACCCATTGATGCCACTTCCACCCCTCTTTCGGATCTGCAGCGGCTACAATGGCTGCAAACAGCCCCGCAGCACTTACCTTAAAACTTTGGTGCTGTGGGACTATTTTGCTTCTGCCTGCTCCAACACCCATTGCTGACTTCCTGTCTGCAAACTGGAAATCGGCATCAGGCGTTGGAGGGAGCGCAGTATTTTAAGGTAAGTTATTGTGAGGCTGTTTGCAGCCATTGCTGCCACTGCTGGTTATAAGAGGAGCCGCAGTGGCAGTAGTGGGTCTCCCTGGAAGAGGAGAAACTGTATATTCCAGTACAGCCTGCTAGACAAGTGGGTTGTGTCCCCCTGTCAGCAGATGATGAGACAGAGAAAATTCCAGAAGCTTAGTGACATCACCCTTGATAGATAAACCTGTACCCCTAGGGGATAGCTTCAGTATGTCTCAGCAGACTGTGGACTCCTACTTGGTCTGGCTCCAATGTAGCCTCTGCACAGCATTCCAGCAACAGGGGCTCTCTGCCTTACCTCTCCCCTGGCTGTTTCCAGAGGTGTTCCTGACCAAGAGAGTCAGAGTACCTCTGAGGCGCAGGGCTCCTGTTCAAGAGGAACAGTGTAGCCCTACACTGGGTGACTGTCCCTATCTCAGGTCTCAGCTTCAGGATATCAGCTGCAGGGATCCGGCCACGACATCACACCTATTTATGTGGGAAAAATTTAAAAAATTAAACAAAAAGACGAGAGGAAAGAGCCTCCAAATGTTTAAAGGAAGTGAACAGTCTGTGGGGGACAATGAAGCTGTGCGAGCCTTAGGCAGCTGTTTGCGGTCAGTTGTTCTTTGTCTGCTGTCTACCGTGAGTACTGTCAGTGCTTTCTGGTGTCCCGAAACATCTGTTTTTCTTGGAGTACCTCGTGTTTTGAGTTCCGCAGACCACCCCCTTCCTCTGCTCGTTTCTCCCCGCTCTCTGGCCACTGTTTCCACATGGCAGCCTGGCGCCACTCTCATGTAGAACCGCTGCCTTTTCAGCCGCTGCTCTGACCGCGCATTCAGTGTTGCCACGCCAGCCTCGCCACCGCCCTGCCTCGCTTCTGCCCTCTATATTACAGGCTTTGGGATTCCCACCTAGGCTGCGGTTTCACTGTTGTCTTCTGGTGGCCGCCATTTTACCAACTAATGACTGCACGTCAGGCCCTGTCCCTTGCTGCAGGATGCCATCTTCCTTACCACTCTGCCTCAGCTGCGGCAGAAAGACCCGGGCTTTGGTGGGGGACCTCTGTGCCGCATGCATGGCCGACCAAGGGGAGAATTCTGCAGGCACGGCATCTTCAGCAGTTCCTTCAGCACAGGTTCCATCCTTATCAGTCCTGCCTACTGCTTCAGCTTCGGCTCCCTCCCTCCCACAGGACTTCTCCCCCCACCCCCTCCCCGGTCCTCCTGCCTGAGCATCATTCGACTACACAGCTGCAGTAATCAGACCATCCTTTACAGCAGCTTGCCCCGCAATCTATCCCAGCCCTCGCAATTCCGGTTCCAGCTCCTTCAGCTCCAGCGGATTTTCAGTTTATGGACTTTTTCCATTATGCTTGTGAACTCTGCTGTTCTGGGCTCTCCGTGGGCCCGGCAGTCCCTACTGCGCCAATGGGATACCCTCCTCCACCTCAAAGGCCTTCCCAGCAGTCTATACCTACTTCTAAGGCAAATCCAGCCCTCTCAGGGGACTGGCATCCTGTAGGGGTAGACAGTGAGTGCCTCTCTGAAGACCCCTCCCTTCATTCAGCTATGGATAGGGAGGAAGGAGAACTCTCACACCCCAAGGATGACCAAGAAGCGAGGGAGGATGGGCAGGACATACACCTGTTTTGTAAGGAAGAGCTGACGGCCCTCATCACTCAGGTTGTGGAGGCCCTTCACCTTTCAGGGCCACAGCCATCTCAACCTACAGAGGAACAGCATCAAGCAGATCCCATCATCCTGGGTATCAAGAAACTGTCAAAGGCCTTTCCCCTTCCCCCTGAGTTGCAGCAAATGGTCACTCGGGAGTGGGATTCTCCTGAGACCTCCCTCCGGTGAGCTCGCCGTTAGGGCTGCACCTATCTCTGGACCCTTGATGATCTCAAGTGGTGGCTGCATTTCCCGAAGGTGGATGCCTTAGTAATGGCGGTCACTAAGCATACCACTATCCCAGTCGAGGGGGGGTACGGCTCTTTGGGATCAGATTGACCAGAAGGTTGAGGGTCTCTTGAAGACAACATTTTCTTCCTTTTCTGTGGCGCTACAAAACTCAGTGTGTGGTGGCTTGGCTGTGAGAGCATTGCTGCATTGGCTCCAATTACTTCTGGAAGATTCTTGCCCGCTTTAGATTCCGTCACTGCTTTCCTGGCAGATGCTTTCTATGATTTGCTCTGTTGGCCTGGGCTATTGCGGCCTCAACAGTGGTTCGATGATGGCTATGGCTCCGCCATTGGAATGCAAACTCTGCTTCCAAGGCCCATCTAGACAAGGTGTCCTTTTAAAGGCAAGCTTTTGTCTGGGGAAGACCTGGACAAGCTGGTCAAGGACCTCGGCGAGGTTAAGCCTCATTGACTACCGGAGGACAAGCCTAGAGCAGCTTCTCCCCGTCCCCGGGCTGCCTCTGCTCATTCTTCTTACAGATTGCATTTTCAGGACACACATCGCTACTGGCCAGGTCACTCCAACTGTTACTCTGCTAAGGTGGAGTCCCGGCCCCAGTCCTTTCAGGGAGCCCTGCACAAGGACGATTTCTACACCAAGTTCGCTGGCGTCACCAGGTCCTCTCGTTGACTGGCTCAGGGTCCATTCCGGGGTGCCTCCTGTGGGCGGACGGCTGTAGTTTTACTCCAGCGAATGGACCCGAATCACATCAGACAGGTGAGTGCTCAAGGTCATTACCCAAGGGTATGCTCTCGAGCTCGAGAGACCTGTTCCAGCCGCCTTTCTGATCTCCCCTTGCCAGGTGCTGGGCAAATGACTGGCTGTCCAGCAGATTCTGCAGCACCTCCTTCAGCTCCAGGCAATCTGCCCAGTTCCCCCCACGGAGGCTAGGTTGGGGCATTATTCCATGTACTTTGTGGTACCCAAGAATGACTGCTCCTTCCGGCCTATTCTGGATCTGAAGGGGGTCAACAGATGTCTGCATGTGTTGTATTTTTGGATGGAGATGCTACAGTCGGTCATCCAGACAGTCAGGCCTAGTGAATTTCTGGTGCGTCTCAACCTAGCCGAGGCTTACTTTCACATCCCCATATGCCCAGCTCACCAGCAGTACCTCTGCTTTGTGGTGCTTGGCCGTTGTCATGAATTTAGAGTTCTGCCCTTTGGCCTGGCCATGGCACCTTGCATCCTCACCAAGGTCATGGTAGTAGCAGCGGCTGCCCTCCAGTGCCAGGGTATCTGGGTTCACCCTTACCTGGATGACTGGCTTATTCGGGCAAAGTCTCATCAGTATGTAACTGAGGCGGTTCAGCAGATGGTATCCTTTTTGCTTTGACTCGGATGGATAATCAATCAATGTGAGGGAGGAGTGGCCTAGTGGTTGGGGCACGTTACCTCAGGCTGGAAGGTCGGGGGTTCAAATCCCACTAGAGGACAACAACCTTGGGCCAGAAGGACTGGGGTTTCTAGTCCCACAGGTGCTCCTTGTGGTCTTGGGCAAGTCACTTAACCCTCCATTGCCTATGTTCCCTGTAAAATAGTTATCTCCAAGTTATAATGCCCTGTTCAGTGTAATTTCAGTTTGTTCAATGTAAACCACCTTGATATCATGAAAGGCGGTATATAAGAAATGTTAAATAAAATCAGGACAAGAGCTGCTTGTGGCCTTCTCAGTCGCTTGAGTTTCTTGGGACCCAATTCGACACTCGGGTGGGTCGTGTCTTCCTGACCCAGGACAGATGGGAGAAGCTAGTCACACAGCTCAGGAGTTTTCTTCAGCTCTGGACACCCTCATCTTGGGACTACCTGCACATGTGATTCCTTGGGCTCGGGCACATATGCGTCCTCTCCAGCAGGCCCTCTTGTCCCGCTGGTCTCCCAGCTTCTAGAATTATTGGCTCAGTCTTCCTCTACCATTGGCAGTGTGCCGCAGTCTCTGGTGGTGGCTATCCCGTCGCAACCTTTTGCAAGGGGTCCTGCTGGAGACTCCGCTGTGGGGTCCCAGTTACCACTGATGCCAGTTTTTCTGGTTGGGGGGCTCATTTTCTGGTCCGAACGGCGCAGGGCTGTTGGTCAACCCGGGAGGTCTCCTGGTCGATCAATCATCTCAAGGCCCGGGCAGCTCGCCTTACACTTCTGGCTTTCCAGCCCATGCTCCTGAAGAAGGCGGTCCGCATACATTCAGACAGTGCGATCACGATGGACTACTTCAATCAGCAAGGGGGCACGAAATGTCTGGGAGTAGCTCGCGAGATGGCTCTTCTGCTCCCGTGGGTAGAGGAACATCTTCAAGCCCTCTCCGCACAGCACATTGCTCAGGTGGAGAACATCCACACAGATTTTCTCAGTCGACATCTTCTGGACCCTGGCGAATGGGAGCTCTCTCCGAAGGCGTTCCAGAAGATTGTGACTTATTGAGGTTGTCCAGCAGTGGATCTCATGGCCACAGTCTCCAACTCCAAGGCGCTGCTCTTCTTCAGCCATGGCAGGGAACCAGGATCTCGGGGCCCCGATGCCCTAGTCCAACCCTGGCCTGTGGATGAGCTACTCTGTTTCCCCCATGGCCTCCGATAGGCAGAATGCTCAGACGCATTGAATCCCACCTAGGGCGCATCATCCTGATAGCACCCGACTGGCCACGATGTTCGTGGTTCAACGACCTAGTTCGCCTCTCGCTAGCTATGCCTCTATTGCTCAGCACCTGCAGGAGTCTCCTGCGACAGGGGCCAGTTATCATGGATGACCCAACTCCCTACTCTCTTACGGCTTGCCTCTTGAGCGGAGGCGCTTAGCGCGGAAGGGCTATTTGTCTCAGGTGGTAGCCACTCTCCTGAAGGCACATCGCCCTTCTACTTCGTGGGCCTATACTAGGGTCTGGAAGCACTTCACCACATGTTGCTCTAGAATATTGTCCCGTTGGAAGGCGAAGGTTCCAGACATTCTACCCTTCCTTCAGGATGGGTTTGATCAGGGTATGGTCCTGAATTCCCTGAGGGTTCAAATAGCTGCGCTCACATGCTTCTGAGGTCCTCCTTAAGGTTGTTCCCTGGCTTTTCATCCTGATCTGTTTTGTTTTTTTGCACGGGGTGCGCACTCTACATCCACCCCTCCGCCCGGTAGTCCCATCCTAGGACCTTTCCTTGGTCCTTAGGGCCCTTTCTAAGCGTCCTTTTGAACCTCTCTGCTGAGCATCCCTTAAGGATTTGACTCTTAAGACCGTACTTCTGGTGGCAGTCACCTCAGCTCGTCGAGTGTCTGAGCTTCAGGCGCTTTCCTGCTGGGACCCGTTTCTGTCCTCTCCGGAAGGTGTGACTATCTGCTCGGTTCTATCCTTGCCGAAGGTCTTGTCTGCATTCCATGTGAACCAGTCTGTGGTCCTGCCCTCCTTCCTGAAAGAGCAGCAGGTACGTATGACCTAGATTGGCCATGGTTGGAAACAGGATACTGGGCTTGGTCTGACCCAGTATGGCATATCTTATGTTCTTATGTTATGTTCTCTTGTGCTCCATTCGCTTGATATTGGAAGGACATTGCGGCGGTACCTCAAGGTCACCAACCCCTTTCGGCTCTCTGATCACCTCTTTGTGTTAATTGTAGGGTGCCGCAGAGGGGAGGCTGCTTCTAAGACCACCATCACTTGGTGGATCAAGCAAGCCATTGAGGCGCGGACATTCTTCAGAACAAGCCTGTGCCCAGTGGGCTCAAGGCTCACTCTATTAGGGCTCAAACTGTGACTTGGGCAGAGAGGGTGCAGGTTGCCCCGCTAGATGTATGTAGGGCTGCCACCTGGTCTTCGCTCTCTACCTTTGTCCGACACTATCGTCTGGATCTCCATGCTCAGGAAGCAGCTCTTTTTTTGGAGCCAGCGTTTTGGCTGCACCCATATCTTCCCGCTCAGAGGGGACTTAGACCAGTCCAGACAGATGGGGAGTACCAAAGCTATCAGGATGTACTGGAAGGAGAAATTTTACTTACCGTTAATTTCCTTTCCTGTATCCTTGCTAGACCAGTCCAGGACCCTCCCCGCTATGCTGCAATCTTGTGATTTGGCCGTGTTGACGCCTAAGAGCTCCTTGGCGTGGCTGGCAGCTGGCTTTTTGCTTCTTGTACAGATCTTGGCTCCTGCCGTTTAGATAGTTTGTTCCTTCCTGGGCTCTCTTTCCAGTCGCCGTTTTACTATGTAAGTTTGAATTCCGTTTGATGTATCCAGTCCACTCTGCTTGCTGTGGATATACTGAAGCTGATCCCTAGGGGTACAGGTTTATCTATCAAGGGTGATGTCACTAAGCTTCTGGAATTTTCTCTGTCTCTACTGCTGACAGGGGACACGACCCACTTGTCTGGACTGGTCTAGCAAGGATACAGGAAAGGAAATTAACGGTAAGTAAAATTTCTCCTTTTGGGGTAATTTTAAAAGCCATTTACATGCATAAATCAGAGATTTAGGCACAGAAGTGGCTTCTTTTAAAATTTCCTGGGCTATATGGGCCTGATATTCGAAGGGCATTTACACGGTTTACAGCCTAATAAACTGTGTAAATGCCTTAGATGGGGGATATTCAACGGCACATACACAGTTAGTGCCATTGACTATCCCCATCTAAGCCCCCCCCCCCCCATGCTATCTGGTTAGCATTAGGGTATGTTGGAGGCATTCCGGGGTGGTGACTGCCACTAACTGGGTAGCGGCGATATTGAATTGCTACCTAGTTAGCGATCAGCTTTTGGCAGGCCTAGTTTTAGCTGCGGACGCTAACCGGGTAGCGGCCCAATATTGCCTCTACCTGATGAGGTTCTGTGGTGAATCCACTCTGTGCCAAACCCAGATATTCAGTGCCGTCGCCATGGCATTAAATATCCGGGTTTAAGGGTCAGCGGGCAGGGCTATGTGCCGTAGTGGCGCATAGCCTGCCCAGTTGAAAATTGAGCCTTATGTGCTTAACTAGAGCTTATATGTGCATAGGTCTACCCAAACTGAGCAGTGTTTTCTTTTCTGGTGCAGAGTTGGGGAGGGGATAGCTTTTGCATACCTAATTTATAAAGCTGGGAAATTTGTGACTGCCAAAGAGCAGGTGTAAATGTGGGCTGATTATTCAGAGGGAAAGTGCACAGACTTTTTCCTTTTGAAAATTAATGTAGTCCATGCACATCTATTGTTGCACAACTTAGGCAGCTAGTTATAAAATTTCCCTCTTTGTGGGCATGACATGTTCATTGCAACTGTTTCTTGCTGGTGGTGTCATTACCTTGTTGTGATATGCAGTTTTTAATTATGTGCTTTTGCAGGGTTGCTAGAGCTACAAAGATTGCTTTGTATGAAACACCAACCGGCTGGAAGTTTTTTGGAAATTTGATGGATGCGAACAAATTATCCCTCTGTGGGGAAGAGAGCTTCGGAACTGGTAGGCACCTTCCCTTTTTCCATTCCTAAGAGGATGAGAATAATTCTGTAGAAGTGCAGATTTATCCATACTACAGGTTCTAGCTAATGTTTTGGCAGTTACTATGAGCCATAGGTGCCTTTCATAAGAGGCTTAAGAAGGCTGAGCTTTCCTAAAAGCCAGGCTAGCAGGCAGAAGCTGGAGCTGTATCATACAGCACTGAACGTGGGCAGGCGATAAGGAGGCATCTGAGGTAGGATAGGAGATTGTATGGGTTTGAGAGGTTTTTTTTTCCTGGGGAGGTAGGGTTGGGTTGAAGAAAGCAAAATCTGTGCATCCCAGGGCCATTACGCCTGCCCCCCTCCGTTCCTTTGCTTCAGCCTCCCTGAATGAGTAAATTACCAGCTGCCTGTGCTGTCGGTTGTCGCCTGATTAGGGCCAGTCCAAGGTTTTCTCCTCCTCTGCTGTTGCCCCACAACCACCGGAGCCAACTCAAAGCAAGAGCAGAGTGTCTTCTGGACCTTGAGCGCCACCTGCTTGCTGACACGTGGTAGATCCACCCCTCTGTTGAAGTGGGTGCTGCAGGCCTGCTGCCATGCTGCTCTTACTCTGGCTGAGTCAGCTCTGATGCAGGTAGGGCAGTGGCAGGGCACTCACAGGCCTGCTGCTATGCTTCTATCTTGCAGTCTGATGCCCTGTTGCTGGCCCACCTCCCCCCAAGCCTGCTGCCCTAAGTAGATGCCTAGTCTGTCTGTGTTCTAGCTATGGGAAGTATTCATGAAGGTTTGTAAGGGCTAGTAGCAAGGCAGACTATTTTTCTGTAGGACGTTTGGGATCCCTTTGTTCTACCACTGAGCCCCTGAGGCCAAAAACAATTTTCCAAGCCCTTTTTAAGTTATGGGTGTCAAACTAGTTAGGGAAGAAGAGGTTTTTTGGTTCCAAAATGAAATATTTTTGAATATACAATATACATTGTTGTCTTGTCTTCAGAAGATCCTTGCCAATAAGCTTAAAAATAATAAAACAAAGTATACACTTATTTGATCTTTTATAGTAAACAAAAGATTACTTTACTTTTCTCAATTGGTACAATGCTAACATGTTTCAAAATATAGCATGGCGTTAAAATGAGAATGTCTAATTTTCCAAAATACTTCTGATCCGCGGGGAAAATCTCCTTAGCATTTCAAAATCTTTCATGGCAGCCAGTGTTAGAAAGTGAAATTACTTAACTATAACAGGGGTTCTCCATGGACAGCAGGCTGAATCAGCCATACCTTGGTATTGTCATTCAAAAGGGCTGGGAACTGAGTTGCTCTCCCATAGTTCAGAGGAACCCTCTTTTTAAAGGACTCCTCTGAGCATGCTCTAACCCCCATTCCAAAGCGTCTCTTCAGTCCAGTCCATCCTCCCCTTTCCAGCAGATGGAGACTGAGAATTAAAAACTTCTATGATGTCACCCCATAAGAGAGGCGGATCCAATAAAGAAGCCGGTAGTCTCCAGCAGATGGGACAAGACCTGTGCAGTCTGAGCTGCACTGGACTTTACCAGTGCCCAGTTGATAGTGTTTAAGGAATTTCTGCTTAGATTTCTGTTGGAATCTCTCTTAGGGGTACTGTTAGTTTAGTAGCGGTTAGATTGCAATATCTCCAGGAACAAGCAGGAATGTAGTCATCACATATGGGTATTGTCGGTACCGACGGAGCCTGCACGGGAACGCTCCCCAGCGTCCAATTAGAAAGCTTTTGGGAGCATCCCACAGCGCCTGCGTGCTGCCTTCCCGCCTTTCCCAACTGCCTCTCTCCAGTTCTTTTTCCACGGAGCCAGCAGGTCGTGTTCCTGTCACCGCAGAAGAATTCTTTTTTATTTCATTCTTTTTTTTGTGGTCGCGTCTGCCTTCCTCAATGCTTTACCAGTACTGCCGGTTTTTTTTCTTCTTCTTTCTGTCTTTTTAAAAATAAATTTAAAAAAAAAAAAAAAAAAAAAAAAATATATATATACACTAATACTGATACTAAATAGTGCGGTATATAAGAGCCTGTAATAAATAAATAAATAATTATTATTTATTACAGGCTCTTATATACCGCACTATTTAGTATCAGCGCGGTTTACAGTATAACAAAAGACCATAGCAACAAGCTGTTTGGTTTTACATAGAACAGGTATGAGCAACTTGGATATACATGGGGGACATTGTTAACTGAAACTATTTACATGCTGTATGTACAGTAGGAATTATTCTTAGTTTGATAAAGTCTTGTAGAACATTCTACTTTTCTTTTCTTCAGGTGCTTGGGCCTTAGGCCCAAAAACTTTTCCTTACAATGGAGAAACCTGCCTCAGGTTTCAAAAAGTGCACCAAGTGTGGCGGTACCATTTCCGTCACCGACACCCATGAATGGTGTCTCAAATGTTTAGGTCCTGACCACTCCATCATGGATTGTATGTCCTGCGCCATGATGTCTAAAAGAGGTCGGCAGAACCGAGCTGCTAAGCTCAGTACCCTGTTTCCCTCTGATGCAGCTTCGGTGGCATCGACGTCTTCCAGGGCTGCTTCTTCCTCCCGTGGATCTCGGGTAACTAAACATAAGTCCAGCCGGTCCTCAAAGGGTAGATCTCCTTCTAAGCATCGAGATGCCTCTGGCGTTGCCCTTGAGGATTCTGAACCAGCAAAATTGCCCCGGCGGGAGGCTTCGGCTTCCAAAGCATTATCGGGGCTCCAGGATGTTCTCGAGGCCTCAACCTCAGCAGAACTACTGGTGCCATGCTCTGGGGTACCGGCGGTCTCCTCCAGTACTGACATCCAGGCATTGGCAGCGTCGATAGACCAGAGAGTCCTGGCTATTGAGCACAGTCTGGCTGCTCTCCTTGCGGCATTGACGCCCTTGGAACAGCGACACAGTTCAGCCGGCACCGGCCCCGTCATCGGTATCGGTACCGGTACCGATAGCATCGGCGTCTGCTTTGCCGGTACCCAGTCATCCGATGCCTTCCGGTACCGATACCCCGGTACCGGTTACTCCCGGTACCGACTTCGGTCGGTACGGGTATCGGGCTCTTCAAGAGCATCCGGACAAACGGTACTTTGAGTCCTCAGAGGAATCTGAGGATTCTGACAGTTCTGTTGATGCAGGAATGCTTCTCCCAGAGGAGCCCTCCTCCCCCAAGCACAGGATGTCTGCTCCAGAGGATATTTCCTTCCAGGATTTTATCAGGGAGGTGGCTCGGGGTCTGTCCATTACTGTAGCCCCTGAAACAGAGCCAAGGGCCAAGGAGTTGGAAATTTTACAATATCCCAAAACTCCTAAGGAGGCAGCTACCTTGCCCATTCATGAGATTTTATATGATCTCATGTTAAGAATGCCCAGGAGACACCTCTTACCACCTCTCCTCATTCTCGCAGACTAGATACTATGTATTGAGGTCCTCCTTGTCCTGGTTTCCAAAAGACTCAGCTTCCTCACCACTCTATTGTAGTGGAATCAGCTATGAGAAGGATCAAGAGTGAAAAGAGGCACGCCTCTAATCCTCCAGGACGTGAGTGCAGAACCCTGAATGCTTTTGGAAGTTGGGTCTTCCAAGCTTCCATGCTTTCTGCCAGGATCAGTTCCTATAGTCTCTACATGGGAATGTTCCTGAAGGAGGTCACAGATGATTTAGATGCTTTAAGTCCTATTCTTCCTGAGGATAGAAGACAGGATTTTCTCACTTTGGTTAAACATGCCCAAGATGTTTCTAAATTTGCCAACCGTGCAGCCTTTGACTGTTTTGAGTGCATAAGCAGGACCTCTGCTATTGCCATAGGTGCACGTAGAATTGCTTGGCTCCAGACATCTGATCTGGAGCTCTGGGTACAAGACAAATTGGGAAACATCCCTTGTACTGGTGAGAACCTGTTTGGTAGAGATTGGCAGGAAAAAGCCAATGAGATGGATGCGGAAAATTCCACCTTGGATAGATTATCCAAGTCCACTGCTGATCCTGCTAGAAAGAAATTGTTCAAGAAACCATTCTTTTCTAAGAAGAAAAGATATTATCCTGCTTATGTTCAGCAGGGACGTTCTGCAGGTCAGCTTGCCAGGAAAGCTCAGCAACCACCCAAACAGAAGAAAGCAAAGGCTGCTAGGCCTCAGCCGGCCCAGCAGGCTCAGCCTCCACAGGGCCTTTGATTCTCAACTAGAGAACTTAGCCTTCCTGGCTCTCGGGGGACCAGAGCCTTCCACCATTCCAGGAAGGTTATGTCATTTTGCCCCCAGATGGGGGCAGATAATAGCAGAGCATTGGACACTCTCCATCAAAGGAGGGGTACAAGCTTCATTTTTCAAGCATGCCCCCTCACACAATAGTAAAGCAGTTCAATTCTCTGACCTCTCTCATCAACCTGTTAGGTCAGGAGGTTGCTATCCTTCTTGCCCAAGGGGCAATAGAAGAAGTACCCCTTCATCAGCAGGGTACAGGGTTCTATTCCCCCTATTTCCTTATCCCAAAGAAAACAGGGGGTTACTGACCTATCTTAGACCTCAGAGAATTGAACAAATTCCTTGTCAAGGAGAAATTCAAGATGATTTCTCTCGGATCTCTGCTGCTATACCTTCAGAGTCAGGATTGGCTTTGTTCTCTAGATCTCAAGGATGCGTACACCCATGTCCTCATCCATCCAACCCACAGAAGGTTCCTTTTTCAAGGAAAGCACTACCAATACAGGGTGCTTCCTTTTGGCCTGGCCTCAGCACCAAGGGTGTTCACGAAATGCATGGCTGTAGTAGCAGCATTTCTCCGCACTCTAGGGATATTCGTCTTCCCCTACTTAGACGACTGGCTCATTCGAGCCCCAACAGAGTTGGAGGCCAGGACTTCTCTATCCAGCACATTGCGTATCCTTCAGTATTTAGGGCTGGTAATAAACATCCCAAAATCCAGTCTGACTCCCACTCAGTCCTTAGAGTTCATAGGAGCTCTGCTGGATACCAGAAAGGCAAGGGCCTATCTCCCCCAGGCCCGTTGCCTTTGCATGGTGCAGTTAGCTTCTCAAACAGTGCTAAAGCCTCATCTAACTGCTCGAGAAATGTTACAACTACTAGGCCACATGGCATCTACGGTGCATGTGGTTCCCTATGCTCGCCTCCATATGAGGGCAGCTCAGTGGACTTTATCCACCCAATGGACCCAGGCATCAGGATGCCTGTCAGACAAAATAGCAAACACAAGTCGCCTTATTTTGTCCCTCCAGTGGTGGAGGTCCACTCAAAACCTGTTGCTGGGGTCCCCTTTTCGACAACCCCTACCCCAAGCAACTCTCACAACAGATGCTTCTCCAATGGGTTGGGGAGCTCATCTGCAACATCTCTCCACCCAAGGCACCTGGTCTCCACAGGAGAGTCATCTACATATCAATCTCTTGGAGCTCAGAGCAATCTTCCTTGCTCTGCAAGTGTTCCACACCCTGCTCAGCTGCAAGACGGTCCTCATTCATACGGACAATCAGGTAGCCATGTTCTATGTGAACAAGCAGGGGGGAACAGGCTCTCTGTCGCTTTGCAACGAAGCTTTGCGACTATGGACCCTCGCCAGAGATCATCAGATTCATCTCCTGGCAGTGTATCTTCCAGGCATACAAAACCCTTGGGCAGACAGACTCAGTCGAGTTCTGCTTCCGCACGAATGGTCTCTGCATGCAGACCAGGTAACCAAGATTTTTCAAATTTGGGGAACCCCGGACATAGACCTCTTTGCAAGTCCGTGGAATGCCAAACTTCCCCGGTTCTGTTCCAGAATTCTGGCTCAGAAGGCTCAGGCCAGGGATGCTTTCCTCCTTCATTGAGGTCAAGACTTCCTGTATGCCTTTCCACCCATTCCCCTAATTCCCAAAACCCTGTTCAAGCTTCAGAGAGACAGAGGCCATATGATTCTCATAGCTCCACCTTGGCCACGGAAAGTGTGGTACCCTCTGCTTCTATACCTCTCTCAAGCTCCCTCCCTGGAGTTAGGGTCTGCTCCAGATCTCCTATCTCAGGAGGACAGAATGTTATGGCATCCCAATCCCCAGTCTCTGCATCTCAGGGCTTGGTTGCTGAAGGCCTAGATCTCCAAGATCTTAATCTTCCTCAGCAAGTAAAAGATATTCTTTTTGCTTCCAGGAAACCTTCCACAAGACGCTCTTATGCTTTTAAGTGGAAAAAGTTTACCATATGGTGTTCGCAGAAGGGTCTTAACCCCCTTGCGATACCTCTGGAATCATTGCTGGAGTATCTCCTGCATTTATCCAATGCAGGACTTAAGACTAACTCAGTAAGAGTCCATTTGAGTGCTATTGCAGCTTCCTTTAAGCCTCTAAATGGACAACCTATTTCCTCTCATCCTCTCATAGCGAGATTTATGAGAGGCCTTCTTCTATCTAAGCCTCCCATTAGGCCACCACCGGTGGCATGGGACTTAAACCTGGTTCTTGGGCAGCTCATGAAGCCACCCTTTGAACCTTTAGCTACTACCTCCTTGAAATTCCTTTCTTGGAAGATTATCTTTCTCATTGCAATCACATCAGCACGCCGTATTAGTGAGCTGCAAGCGCTAGTAGCTGATCCACTTTATACAAGGTTCCATCATGACAAGGTAGTCCTTAGGACTCATCCACACTTTATGCCAAAGGTGGCTTTAGACAAGGAAGATTTTGTCTTACTAATCTGTTATGTTTTTTTGAAGGAGTGAATAATCAGGTGGACAAAGGTGAGTCGGTTGATATTGTGTATCTGGACTTTCAGAAAGCCTTTGACAAGGTCCCTCATCAGAGACTTTTGGCAAAACTAAAGAGTCATGGGATAGGAGGCAGTGTACTATTGTGGATCAGGAACTGGTTAAAAGATAGAAAGCAGAGGGTAGGGCTAAATGGCCAATTTTCCCAATGGAGAAAGGTGAATAGTGGTGTACCCCAGGGATCTGTGCTGGGTCCGCTGCTTTTTGACATATTCATAAATGACCTGGAAAGTGGAATAACGAGTGAGGTTGTCAAATTTGCAGATGACACAAAACTATTTAAAGTTGTTAAAACCCAAGAGGATTGTGGAAAATTGCAAGAGGATCTTGATAAATTGGAAGACTGGGCATCAAAATGGCAGATGAAATTTAATGTGGACAAGTGCAAGGTTATGCACCTAGGGAAGAACAACCCAAACTATGGTTACACGATGCAAGGTTCCACATTAGGAACCACCACCCAGGAAAAAGATTTAGGTGTCATTGTGGATACCATGTTAAAACCCTCTGCCCAGTGTGCAGCGGCGGCCAAGAGAGCAAATAGAATGCTAGGTATGATAAGGAAAAGAATGGAAAATAAAACAAAAGATATTATAATGCCTTTATATCGTTCCATGGTGAGACCGCACCTTGAATATTGTGTGCAATTCTGGTCACCGTATCTTAAAAAGGATATAGCGATTTTAGAAAAGGTTCAGAGAAGAGCCACCAAAATGGTAAAGGGGATGGAAGGATACTCCTATGAAGAAAGGCTAAAAAGGTTAGGGCTCTTTAACCTGGAAAAGAGACAGCTGAGGGGAGATATGATAGAAGTCTATAAATTAATGAACGGAGTGGAACGGGTAAACGTAGATCGATTGTTTACCTTATCAGAATATAGAAAGACTAGGGGACATGCAATGAAGCTACAGGGTAAACTATTTAAGACTAATAAAAGAAAATGTTTTTTTCACTCAACGTGTAATCAAACTCTGGAATTTGTTACCGGAGGATGTAGTAAAGGCTGTTAGTGTAGCTGGGTTTAAAAAAGGTTTGGACAAGTTCCTGGAGGAAAGGTCCATAAACCATTATTAAGAAGGGACCCAGGATATCAGTGCTTGAAGCAATACAAGCATTGTGGAACCTGTGTCCCTTGGGGAAACTGCTAGGTACGTATGACCTAGATTGGCCACTGTTGGAAACAGAATACTGGGCTTGATGGACCTTGGTCTGACCCAGTATGGCATATCTTATGTTCTTATGTTCTAGGTGGTCTCGCCTTTTCATCTAAACCAAGCGGTCTACCTACCTGTGTTTTTTCCAAGGCCTCATGCATCAAATGCAGAGAGAAATCTTCATACCTTGGACTGTAAAAGAGCTTTAGCCTTTTACTTACAAAGAACACAGCAACATAGAAAGTCCTCTCAACTCTTTGTTGCTTTTGATCCTTCTCATTTGGGACTTCCAGTCTCCAAGAGAACACTGTCTAACTGGATTGCTCAGTGTATTTCCTTCACCTATCAGAGTAAGAACCTTTCTCTGGAGGGCCATGTCACAGCTCACAATGTGAGAGCCATGGCAGCCTCAATGGCTCATCTGCACTCTGTGTCTATCGACGACATCTGTCGAGCAGCCACTTCGGCCTCGGTTCATACCTTCACAGCCCATTACTGCTTGGACAAGGACTCCCGCCGGGATACCTTGTTTGGTCAGGCTGTTCTCCAAAACCTGTTTCATACCTAATCAACTCCTTCCCGTCATCCCTGGTAGGATGCCAGAGATCTATGGGGGGAAGTGGAGCCCTATTCAGGGACACACAACTGGGGACTCTCCCTGGCACCTAAAGCTGGGGAGTCGCCATATGTGAGACTACATTCCTGCTTGTTCCTGGAGATAGCATAGTTACTCACCTGTAACAGGTGATCTCCGGGAACAGCAGGAATTTAGTTCTCACAACCCACCCACCTTCCCTAGGAGTTGTATCTCTCTATCTCTTTCCTTTCCCTCTCTCTCTCTTTGTCTCAGCTTTAAAACTCAACTGGAGAGAGGCAGTTGGGAAAGGCGGGAAGGCAGTATGCAGGTGCTGTGGGATGCTCCCAAAAGCTTTCTAATTGGACGCTGGGGAGCGTTCCCGCGTAGGTTCCGTCGTTACCGGCGATACCCATATGTGAGGACTAAATTCCTGATGTTCCCGGAGATCACCTGTTACAGGTGAGTAACTTTGCTTTCTCTTTAAATCTTGGCCTCCCTTCCTTATCTCCTCCCTCTTCCTCCCTCCCTCCCTCCTGCTGGGAACTGGCCTGAGCTAACCTCTGGGAACTTGTTCCCGTGGAGGAGGGGATACACAGCAGAGCGCTGTTCAGACTGGCTCTGTCTGGCTCCTTCGATCTCCTTCTCCTTGTGAGCACTGCAGGCCGGGCCAGATTGATTGCCGTGTTAAATCATGGCTGACGGGAGGGATCAGGAATCTGAGCAGCAGCCAGAGTTAGGTTTCCTGGAGGGCGGCAGTGAGTAGCGAAATTGTTTAGGGGAGGCTGGTTGCTGGACCATCGGTCATTTTGCAAGGGCCAGCTGATTTCGCTTTGGTGGGAACTCCTCTCCCATTTCCGGTTGCCATGCTGAAGACTGCATGTGCAGCCTGCAGCTACAAAAAGTCATGGTTGTCGTTCCTGGATCTCTGTTGTGGCTGTGAGACCGAGGATCGTATCGTGGACAATTCTCTGAGGGGGCCTTCCCTGGGAGAGACCTCAGGGACAGTAAATTTGGCGGCAGGCATTTCTGAGGATGCCGCCGCCTCATGATCCGCAGTTCCCGTCATTTTAGAGCAAGCTCTGTCTCCTATTAAAACAAAACAGCGTGGGAGGGCAGAGTTCAGTCACTGCCACCTCTCGCAGGTCTGGGGAAAGATTCAAAGGGCAAGAAGAATGCTCAAAAGAGCCAGGAGGCTACTCCCTTTACCCCAGACTTTGTCCTACTCCTCCACCAGGCCTACTGCTTGAAGCATGGCCTGGGGGTGAGGAAGCAGGCAAAGAAGATGGCTGCAGCATCAGGGAGTGAGCCACAGCTTAGTTCAGGATCAGTCCAGGCTCTCTTGGAGGGCAGTGAGAACGACTTGAATGACATGGGGCCAGATGAGGCTTTTGAGGAGTCCGAGGATGCCCTGGAGGGCACTTCAGCTGGGGTTTCATGGCCCTCTAATGCAGACCTCAATGAGGGCGAGATTCCTGCAGGGGGGACCCTAATATTGCCTGAGTCTTTAGATAGGAGGAATTCTTGACGCTCATTGTGTGCTTGCTAGCGTCTCTTAACGTTCTGCAGCCCCTTCCAGAGCAGGAGGTTCCCTTAGAGAACCTCCTCCTGCAGAGCTTCTGGACACAGGAGACAGCCTTTCTGATCCTTCGGGCTCTTAAACAGCTGATGGACTTGGAGTGGGAGGTTCCAGAGGCTGGCTTGAAGGGGAGTGGGGTGATCCATGGCTCGCCTACAGTATATCCAGTCCCATCTGCGGAGAGAGAGTTCCTCAAGATTCCCAAGGTGGACGGCGTGTTTTCGGCAATCACCAAGAAGACAATGATCCGGTTGAGGGTGGTGCAGCCCTCAAGGACGTGCAGGACAAGCAGTTGGAAACTCTACTGAAGCAGACTTTTGAGGTGAATGCTTTGGTCCTTCGGGCCGCGGTCTTTGGGGCCTATGTGGCATGAGCTTGTCTGCGGTGAATGCGTTGCTTGAGGCCACCGACCTAGGTCATTTGGCTTTGCCTGAGGTTTCTAAGCTGGAATCTGGGTGTGCCTACCTGGCAGATGCCTTTTATGATCTCCTGCATACTTTGACTAAGGCTATGGTGTTGGTGGTGGCGGCCTGCTATCTGCTGTGGCTGCACAATTGGGCAGAGGATGTGTTGTCAATGGCTTGGCTTAGCCGGCTCCTGCACAAGGGGAAGCTCCTGTTTGGGGAGGCACTGGATAAACTGGTCAAGGAGCTTGGTGAGGCTAAGCCAATCAGGCTTCCAGAGGATCTGCCCAAGGGCCTGAAGCCTGGTCAAGTGAGCCAGGGGAAATCCAAGGATTTCCAGTGTTACCGGACAGTTTGTTTCACTACCTACCAGAGAGGGTGATACGCTCCTCGGGGTAATTCCTATCGGGGCCGGTCACGGTTATTCCAGCCGGTCGTGGAGCTGGTCCAGTGGGGGCGCCAAGAAGCCACAGTGAGATGAGGGGGGCTCAGGCAGATGTCCTTCCGGTGGGTGGTTGGCTCCATCAGTTTTACTCTGCCTGGGTCCACCTTATCTCTGACCAGTGGAGGTTATTCGAGAGGGGTATACGTTGGAGTTTGCATGTCCTCTTGCAGATGCTTTTCTTTTGTCACCCTGCAAAGCTCCGGCGAAGCGGCAAGCAGTCCAGGACACCTTACACTGCCTCCTGCAGCTGCAGGCAGTGGTACCAGTGCAGTCAGGGACGATACTCCATTTCTTTTGTGGTGCCCAAAAAGAAAGGATCCTTTCAACCCATTCTCTATCTCAAAAATGTGAACTGGACTCTGCGGGTACCGTACTTTCACATGTAAATTCTGCGATCCATCATGGTGGCAGTACACAAGTGCAAGTTCCTCACCGCCTTAGATCTTACGTAGGTCTATCTGTATGTGCCCATGCACAAGGACCACCAGTGATATTTATGCTTTGCAGTCCCCATGGGGCATTTTCAATTTCAGACTCTGCTCTTCGGACTAGCAACAGCTCCGCAAATCTTCACCAAGATCATGGTAGTAATGGCGGCTGTGCTTTTGGTGCAACAAGGTCTTGGTTCACTCTTACCTTGACAACTGGCTCGTCAGAGCAAAGTCATGGGAGGAGAGCATCGCCAGCACACAGAGTCCTCAGTCTCCTATAAAACCTCAGTTGGATGGTCAACCTGACAGGAGCTTTGCTGACACTTTTGCAAGACCTCTTTTACCTCAGAGCATGCCTCAGTACCAGACTTGGGTGGGTCTATCTGATGGAGGAGTGGGTTTTCAAGCTTCAGGGTCAGATTACACCTTACTTCTTTAGACAACGCTGACGGCATGGCTTTATTGCCAGGTGTTGGGCTCAATGACAGCCATGCTGGACCTGGTGCCCTGGGCTTGGACACATATGTGGCCCTTGCAGTACTCCCTTTTGTCATGCTGGTCACCGCAGTGACACTCCCTAGCTCAGAGGTGGACATATCCACTGGAAGTTCGGATGAACCTTGACTGGTGGCTGTAGTCCAAGACCTTGCTGAGGGGAGTTCTGTTGGAATCGCCGACTTGGACAGCAGTGATGATGGATGCCAGCCTCACCATCTGGGGGACACATTGTCTATTACAGATGGTGCAGGGGCACAGGTCGATGAAGGAGTGGCAGTGGTTGATCCATCACCTGGAAATGCGGTGGTCGTCTTGGCCATACCGTTTTGTTGGTGTCCAACAAAATGGTATGGGTCTTCTCCAACAATACTACAACAGTTGCCTATATCAATTGGCAGGGCAGCAAGGGAAGTGTGATCCTGGCAAGGGAGATTGCATTGCTACTTCAGTGAGCGGAGAAGAATCTCTTAGTGCTCTCCACAGCACATGTGGCCGGCAAGGGGAATGTGCAAGCTGACTTCCTCAGTTGTCAGCGGTTGGATCCGAGGGAATGGATATTAGGGGGCTCAATGTTTCACGGCATAATCCGGAGATGAGGGCAACCGTTAATGGATCTGATGGCCTCTGCCAACAATGCAAAAGCGTACAAAGTTAATCTAAGTTATCCACCCTGTTCCTTATTCATTGTACAAAGTTACCTGTTACAATGCAAACGTTGTGTGTAAAATCAAGTTCTCTTGAAACTGCTTTGATCTTGTGAAAAACGGTATATAAATACAGCCAAATAAATATATAAAATAAAAAGCCAGACTCTTCTTCAGCTATGGTATGCTGACCTCGTTCACTTAATGGTGGGGTCTCTGTCGCAGGGGCTGATTCTCATTCCCCAAGTGGATCGATTCTCGCTTACAGCCTGGCTCTTGAGAGTGCTCGGTTAAGGCAGCGCGTCTGTTCGCCGCAGGTGATTTCCATCTTGCTGCAGGTGCTCAAGCAGTTGACATCCTTGTCTTATGTGAGGGTGTGGCACGTGTTCGAGGACTGGTGTTCTGATGGGGGGAAGTGGCCATTGCAGGCTTTGGTACCAGATGTGTTGGCCTTTTTGTAGGCTGGAGTTGATAAAGGCCTGGCTTTGAACTCACTCCGGGTCCAGGTGGCTGCATTGACATGTTACAGGACTGGAGTGCAGAGAGTGGCCCTGGCATTGCATCCTGGTATGGCCTGCTTCTTCCGGGTGGTGAAACAGTTTCGGCCCCCATCACACTTGGTGATGCCAGCTTGGGATCTCAACTTGGTCTTGTTTGTGTTGACGGAAGCTCCGTTTGAACCCTTTGCAGCAGTGTCACTGAAAGACCTCACCCTTAAGATGGTGTTTTTGGTCACCATCATGTCTGCACATCTTATTTCAGAGTTGCAGGCACTTTTGTGTAGACAGCCTTATCTGCTCTTTTCTAAGAAGAGAGTAGTTTTGCATCCAGTTCCATCCTTTTTGCCTAAAGTGGTATCTGCATTTCACGTGAATCAGGCGTTAGTCTTGCCGACCTTCTTGGACTTTGGCAGACAACACACTGTGCCAGCTTGATGCCAGACGGGTTCTCAGGAGTTACCTCAAGCAGGGTTTCAAAAGTTGGATTGTTTGTTCCTGCTTTTTGAGGGGCCTCTCTGAGGAGAAGCCACCTCTAAGGTTTCTATTGCCCGCTGACTGAAAAAGGTGATTGCATCGGCCTACCTCTTATGCCATTAAGACCCTTCAAGTAGGGCTTCGCGTGCAGGCATTGTCATGGGTCAAGTTCAGTCTCATGCCCCCGGTGGAGATCTGCAAAGCTCGCTATGTGTGGCCCCACCGTCTGGGTTTCCAGGCATGTAATGAGGCACGCTTCAGAGCATGGGTGCTGCAGGCTGGCTTCGCTGGTCCCTCCCAGTCTTAGTTACTGTTCTGGTGCATCCCAGGAGTGTGGACTAGACTAGAGGGATGTTGTGGAAAGTAAAATTAGGCCTTGCCTGCTAAGTTTATTTCCTTGAATTCTTCCAATTCAGAACCTGCCCATGTCTTCAGTGTAGTGAGGCCTGGCTAATCTGGCAGGGAAGATCCATGTCGATTCTGTCCCCTGGGTTGTTCAGAATGTCATCCTTAGTCATTTGCTTTCTGGGGGGAATCCGTCTCTTGCACCAGTTCCTAGAAGGATTTACTTAGTTGGATAGTCCATGAGGGAATTACTTAGTTGTACATAGCATATGGTGTTCGTTGTTGGGAGAGGATAATTTCTGCTTTGTGAGTGGCATACTGGCTTCTGTACTGGGTCCGCCTCTCTTATGGGGTGACATCACAGAAGTTTGTAATTCTCAGCCTCCATCTGCTGGAGTGGGGGACAAAACCCAGGAGTCTGGACTGGAGGGACTCAAGGAAAGAAAATTAGCAGATACCTAATTTTACCCTATCCCACTTCCTGCCTCAGTCCTTCCCTTGCATCAGCAGGCTCAAGTGAGTTGGTGTAGCTAACTGATCCTGCTGTCCACAGAGAACTGTTTTTACAGGTAAGTAACGTCACTTTCTCCATGGACAAGCAGGCTGAGTCAGCCACACATAGGTGACTCCTGAGTAGAGGGGTGTGAAGGAGTACAACGCAAGGGAAACACACAGTGTGACCATCCTTCATAGCCCAAAGTCGCTGTGGTAGGATGAAGCTGCACTGTGCCAAGACAGAGAGGCAGTAAAATAGACAAGGGAACAGAGCAAATAGTGAAGGAAGGTAGTGCAGTATATTTTAGCCCTAGGGCTGCAAACCACTCAAATGAGAGTAAATGTGGCAAGGAGTATTCCATTCTAACAAGGGTTGATGTTTTTTCATCGGAATTTACCAACATAGTAACATGGGCACTTAGTAGAAAAACATGAAGCATTCTACCCTTAGCAAGAGTATTCAACAAGTGTATACCACCCAAACCAAACACAGCAGTATTGCCCCCAGAAAAAGGGGAAAATATTCTAGCAAAACAGAACACCCCATTTTAGTCGACCACGACTGGGACAAAGTCAAGTCACAGTGGAGGGCAGAGGCCCCCCTAGAGTCCATTCACTTTAGCCATGGGTAGAGCATGTACCTTTCCAGCTTGTTAATTTGCATTTGCCCACCAGGGGAGGGTCAGTCCACATGGAGAATGGCCTGTCCAAAGGAGGTTAAGGTTTGGAGCTGGCAATCCATGCAGTAGTGCTTGATTAAGGTGTGGCTAGAGGACCATGTGGCTGCCTTACAGATGTCTTCCAGAAAGGAGGAGGGGAGATTGGCCAGGGTGGCATCAGTGGCCCTTAGCTGGTGGGCATGGGTTGTGTCCATGAGCAGAAGGATATGCAGTCTCGAAGGCACACATTGCATTGCATTTGCATCCAGTGGCTCCAATGCAGGGTGTGCATTTGCTAGCATTCATCAACTCATTAGTGCCTTTAAAAGAAGATGTTTGTGCACAAAATCAATTGAATGCATGTTAACATATGAATTCACTTGCAAAATGTCAATTTCATGTTTTAAAAAAACTTCTAATGTCCATTTTTAAAAAATCAACAAAAGGATTTGAAACAAACCGAAGAAATGTTCGAAAATTGTAGTGTCCTAAAATGACCCAAATATAAATAGAATTTTCCATTCACATCCCTAATTTTCACAGTATCCAAAATTAATATTTTGATTGCTGTGCATTAATCTGAAGGGGTGTGTTTACTAAGCCGGGCTAATGGTTAACATGTTCTGGGCTAACACATGCTATTTGTAACTAGGTCCATGTTGTTCAGTAAGACCTAGTTACAATTAACCTTTAACCCGACTTAGTAAACACACCCTAGGTATTGTAGGGATGTGCCCTATTCCAGGCATGGACAACTGCAGTTTAGAGCCACCAATGGGTCTGAGTTTCAGAATCATCAGAAGGTGCAACTTCCATTGGTTCTTACACTAGACATACGCAGCTGTGTCTGATTAGTATAACTCTGCGTGAGTGTCTTGGGCTTTGGGAGCTGGCATTTCCTTCTTTCTCCTTTTTGCACTTCCAGCAAAATCAGAGCCGGGTCTGGAATGATACTATGATCCTTCTTTCACGGCTCCCTGGGAATTATTTTTTGTGGACCATCCTTTCTCCCTGGTGAGATCCTTACAGCAGAATTGCCTCATGAGATGTAAATCCTTGCTTTAACCTGTATATAGTTGGGTAAAATAATTCTTGCAATTGTTAACTGTTCACTTTAAACTTGTAAAATGTTCATTGTAAACTGCCTTGTGCAGTGGTTGAAAGATGTTCCCTGTAAACCGCCTTGATTATTCAGATAAAGTGGTATATAAATTAGATAAATAAAAATAAATCCAGCCACTAGGTGTCACCTTCAGCAATGACAAAAGAACATAAGATCTGCTCATTCTGGGTCAGACCAAGGGTCCATCAAGCCCGGTATCCTGTTTCCAACAGTGGCCAATCCAGGTCACAAGTACCTGTCAGGTTCCCAAAACGTATACAGATTCCATGCTGTACATGACTTTTTGCTTTCCTCCAGCCGCAGACAACTCAAAGGTGCAGAAGGCCTGATCCAAGAATCAAATCGGAGATCTTCCCCATAGTGGCATGCTTATCATTAGGCCACCCCTTTAGTACCTCATTCTGATATTGTTTTACTTTGTATTTCTAAAGTTGTGTTGGGGTGTGAGCTCATAGTAAAAATCTGAAGATGGTAATTTTTAAAAACTGGAAAAATGTTCTTTATTGGCATGTTATAGGTTCTGATCATATCCGTGAGAAAGATGGATTGTGGGCTGTCCTTGCTTGGTTGTCCGTTGTTGCTGTTCGCAAGCAGAGTGTTGAAGACATCCTGAAAGATCACTGGCAAAAGTACGGGCGGAATTTCTTTACAAGGTAAGATGTGGCCAAGTGCTGCACAGAGAGAGAGTGCACAGGAAAAGCCTCTGGACCCACAGAATATCTCAAGTAAATGCTTGATCTTCTTGGTCCTGCTCTTAGGAATTGGATTGTTTATGTTTTCTTCCTCGGTAAATTAGACTATTGTCCCCACCTCTGCTGGGCTTTCAGACATATAGAGTAGTAGGAAATAGATGCTCCTGCTGCTATTGCGTCTTTGAACAAATAAAACCTCAAAGCATCCACTTGCCAGAGTTTGCATTGTCCACTAGGTGGCAATAGAGATATGAACAATGACATTGAGTTGCTGATGCACTAGGAATGCTCCCTAAAAATTGTGTAACACAAAAGCTTCTCCAAAACGTTGCCAGCTAGAACTCTGGATTCAATTTTGCCCATGTGGAACCTCCTAATCTTTAAAGGCTGCCCACATCGGTGCAGATATGCATGTATTTGTTCCAGGCCATCCAGCTAGACCAGTCCAGATGTGGATAGTCTCCCCCTGCCAGCAGATGATGGAGACAGTGAAAAACTAGAAGACTCCAGTGACAACATCACTGGTACTAAATTTTGTGCGGCTAGGGGCACCATTCAGTATTTTTCTATCTCCAGCAGATAATGTTAGCTCGACTATTGCCGGACAGTGCGGTTTACATGTACATATGAATGTGTGTTATTTGTAACATACATTCATATGTACGTGTAAACCACACTGATCTGCAATAGCGCGGTATATAAAAAAAAAAAACACACACAAATAAATAAATAATAAATATTGCAGTTTCTGGATTCCTAGGACTCTTGGATAGCTGTCTTCTGGAGTGCCTTTCCATTCAAGCCATGGTGTTTGGTGCTCTCCAGGGCATATTTAAGGATACCCACCTAGAGAACCTGCCCGGAGGTGAGGTCTGGGCTCCCCATCAGCTGTGACTGACTGGTTGAGCCTTGTAGCATCTTTGACATCTGGACATCTCAAGTTGGGATAGGCCGGTCCCAGGAGATCCGTGCACAGCTTATATTCCTCCCTCACCCCTAGTTTATTGGCTTGCCGGAAGGAAAAAGAAAGAAAAAGAAGAGAACAGCTTGAGAGCAGGCCAGCCCTGTCATCGGGGGCACTGCACAGGGCTGAGGCAGTCTTCATGAGGCAGAAGAATTGTCTGACTGTGAGCTGGCTGGACAGGCATAAGAACATAAGATATGCCATACTGGGTCAGACCAAGGTCCATCAAGCCCAGTATCCTGTTTCCAACAGTGGCCAATCTAGGTCATATGTACCTAGCAGTTTCCCCAAAAGACACAGGTTCCACAATGCTTGTACTGGGTCAAGCATTGATATCCTGGGTCCCTTTTATGTCAATTTTCTTTTATTAGGCAGACTCCAAATCCAAATAACATTATCATATTATATCAAAATGTACATGGTAAACCATTCAGCAAAAACATATACAGACCATTCTGTAGCCTATATCATTTATTTTATCCCTCCACCCCCTTACAATAGTCCCCCCTCCACCCTTTTATCCCCCCTACTCCCGCCCAATATCTACCTGACGGTGTACCTCGGCCCTCCTCCCCTACCCCATGCCCACTCCCCGGCGGGTGATGACTCTTACACTCCGCCCAGGGGTCCATTCACTTCCTCTATTCAACTATACCTCAACGACCATCCCACCGCCCAATTAAGCACTTGTTTGTCCCCCCCCTCCCTCCAACCTCCCTCCTTCCCCACTCCCTACCCTCCCTATCCCCCCACCCCTCTGCCAAATCCCCATTGCTAGTGGTCCAAATACTCCCAATGCCATACATAATCGGTTCTCTACCTCAATGTATTGAGTATCCTACTCCTCTCCCGCGCAGAGAGTGTCTGTAAAAAAGGTCCCCATTCCATCAGGAATCGTTCCCCCAATTTGTCATTCCCTTGTATGCCAGCCCTCTCTACCAACATTAAATCATACAGTTCCTGCCTCCAATCGGCCAGCCGGGGCCTGCTCCGTGACAACCATCTCTTAAGAATAAGATGTCGTGCTACCAACATCGCACGTTGCATCCACCGGGTGTATTTTCTTAGTATCTTCCCTCCAGTATCCGTCAACCCCAACACTGCTGACTGAGGCTCTGCTCCTATATCAACCGCAAACAGCCCCCCTAGAAAGCCATATACTTCCATCCAAAATTGAGAGATTCGAGGACATCTCCACCACATATGTCCTAGAGTTGCCGCCCCCTCCGCACATCTAGGACATCCCGCCGAGGCGGCTGCCCCTGCTCGGTAAGCTCTATTAGGAGCAAAGTAACTCCTTCTTATAATCTGATACTGCATATCCCTCCATTTACTATAGCCACTCATTTGCGGGATCTGTGCCAACGCTTCTGTTATATGCTCACTCGTAATCTGTACTTGCAAATCCCTTGCCCACTGCTCCGCTACAGCCGTCTCTTCCAAAGGAGCCTCCAAGGCTAGATATTCCTTCTGCAGCAACGATATACTTGCCTGCCGTGGCATACCCGCATACAGTAGCTCCTCCAATTTCGAGCATATCGCTCCTTGCAAATCCTCAGCCCGTAAGCTACCGACATAACTGCGAACTTGCATATATCTGAATTGATCCACAGCCTGTAACCCATATCGCGCCTGCAGCTCTCCAAACGGAAGCATCCTACCTTCACCATCCACTACTTGGTCAAGTGCTAATATCCCTTTCGCCTCCCACCTCTTAAATGCCCCCCCCTCCACTCCTGGTCGAAACTCACCATTCCCATGTAAGGGGAGCAGTGGCGTAGCATGAGGATTCCCATGACACCTCTTGCACACTATCCCCCAGACACGTCGCAAAACTTTGAAACCAACATATTGGTCAATAATTTTGGGTAACAGCTGTCTTTTGGAGTGTAACACATATCGCAACGTCAGTGGATGCACTATCTCTGCCTCAACTGGCAGCGGCGTATAGTCCTCTGTTTCACTCAGCCAATCTCTCAAGTTCCGTAGTTGGCAGGCAATGTTATATCGATAAATGTCTGGTACGCCCATGCCCCCCCTCTCCCACGGCTGTTGTAATAACCGTAGCCTAATCCTTGGCTTCCTACCTCGCCATAGAAATTGAGTAAGTATCCTCTCCAATGCTTTAACTTCTTTACGCAGCAACAAAATGGGAAGGACCTGCAGCACATACAACCACTTTGGAAAAATCACCATCTTGTACACTGCTATCCGTCCCCCCAACGACAGAGGAAGATCCCTCCATCTCTCCAACCGAGTGCGGGTCTCCTCCAGCAATCTCCGTATGTTCAACCTATGACACTTCCCCGTTTCCGCCGCCAATCTAACCCCCAAGTACTTGAGTTCATTCATACTCCACTTCAAGGGAAACTCGCCCTTCCAGTTCCCTGGGAGTCCTTTATCCAAGGGCAGTGCCTCCGACTTCTCTAAATTAAGTTTCAGGCCAGAAAACCTTCCAAAATCAGCAAACGTATCTAACAGTGTTGGTAAAGTCTCCTGAGGCCTCCCCACATACACCAGTACATCATCAGCAAAAGCTGAGACTCGGAAGTCCGACCGTCCAATCCTCGCTCCCACCCGCGGGGGTGTGTCCGTATTCGCTCCAGTAATGGCTCTAATGTCAAAACATAGAGGAGCGGTGATAGCGGGCACCCCTGTCTAGTACCCCTCCTTATTGGGAAAGCATTCGTCAATGAATCATTCACTATAATTTGTCCCTGCGGATTTGAATATAACAACCGTACCACGTTTCCAAAAAAACCTCCCAGACCCATACGCTCTAAAATCCGGAACATATAGGGCCATGCCACCCGATCAAAGGCTTTCTCCGCGTCAAAGCTCACTAAGAGTGCCGGCTCACCTGCTACTTGAGTCATGTACAAGGCAGCGAAGATCCTCCGCATATTTTTAATGATGTGCCTATTACGCACAAAGCCCACTTGATCCCCATTCACCAAGTCCGGTATCATCGGTGCTAGGCGCTCTGCCATTATTTTAGCCAAGATCTTGAGATCAACATTGATCAGTGAGATAGGCCTGTAAGATCCTGGTTGTTCAGGGTCCCTACCCTCCTTGGGGAGTACTGTGATAACTGCCCTATTTGCTTCATATGGAAAGAGCTGTCTTCCGACCAAATCCATATAGTGTGCTGACAAGGGTCCCGCCACCTGGTGTAGGCGGAGCGTGGAATATTCCCGCCGATAACCATCCGGCCCAGGAGCCCGTCCCCTACGCAGGGTCTTAACCACCGCCACCACCTCCGCAGGCGTGATAGGACCATTCAACAAGTCTCTCTGTTCTTCTGATAAACATGACACCTGTATTCGATCCAAAAATACCTGCTCGCTCCTCTGGTCCTCCTGCCCTTCCTCATACAGTGCAGTATAATACTGCCGAAATATCTCTTCTATATGCTGTTGTGTGCGCCTAATCTGCCCCCTCTCATCTCTCATTGTTCCCACATAAGGCCTCCCCCCCGCTCCCGTTCGGAGCAGCCCTGCCAGCAGCTTCCCGGGTTTGTTCCCGAATTTGTACAGCTTATGTCTGAAATACAACTGGGACCGAATCACCCTTTCGTGTATTACGGAGGACAGCTCTTTCTGCAGACAGAGCAGAGCCTCCTTATTCTGATTTGTGGGAAATTGGCAAAATCTGCGCCTTGCTACTCCCACCTCCCTTTCCAAACGTAACAAGTTCCCATTATACTGTCTCTGTCTATAACCCATATAGCTAATAATGTGTCCCCGAAGTACTGCCTTAGCAGTTTCCCAAAACAATGTGGGGTTTGCCTTATGCTCAGCATTGTGTGTAACATATTCCTCCCACTTAGACTTCAGAAATTCACCAAAGTGTTTATCAGTGTTCACCTCCAATGGATACCTCCACAAGGTCCTGTCCTTACTGAACCCCCACTGAATGTCTATCCAGATCAATGCGTGGTCAGAGACCATTATAGGCCCCACTCTTGCTTCAGTTACTCTAGGAAATAACCTAGAGGACCCCAGAAAATAGTCTATCCGAGATCCAGTGTCATGGGCCCGCGACACATGCGTATAGTCCCTTTCTAACGGGTTTAAAACCCTCCAATAGTCTAACAGCTCAAACCCTTCACAGAGTCCCTTCACCCATTGCGCTCTCCGATCTCTGTTGTTACCCCTCCTCTTCGACCTATCCATACTCTCGTCCATTACGCAATTAAAATCTCCCCCAATTATTAACGGGGTGTGTCCCACATCACTCAAACATTTGTTAACCTTCACACAAAAGCTCGCTTCGTACAGGTTTGGCGCATATACATTCATTAACGCTACCCTCTGGCCTCTAATCTCTCCAATTATCAAAATAAATCTACCCTCGGGGTCTTCCATGGTTCGTGTCAACACAAAGCCGACCTTCTTATGAATAAGGATTGCCACTCCTGCTTTTTTCCCCCCAGAGGACGCTCCATATACCCCGCCCACCCACCATCTCCGGAGCTTATCATGCTCTGTAGCAGTAAGATGTGTTTCCTGCAGGAAAGCGACCTCCACCTTATTATCCCTTAAAGTCTTTAAGACCTTGTAGCGCTTGAGAGGATTCCCCATCCCGCATACGTTCCATGATGCAAATCGTATTTTAGTGCCCATCATGATTTATCCATAATCATAGCCCCTGCTGAATTTATACGCGTATTCCCGCCAAAGAGACAGCCCCCCCAGCATAGGGCATCTCCTTTTCCTCTCGTCCCTCTCAATCTGTCTGAGCTTCCAAGGACCACTAGCAATATCCCTCCCCTCCTCCCCCCAAATCCCGTTGTGTCTGCATCGTATTTTTAATTTTTCCCTGCCCCCCCTCCCCTCCAAGATTCCCAAGCCTTCCCCCCCTCCCCCTCCCTCCCCTTCCTCCTTCCCTAGCATCTCCCACCTTCCCTCCCCGCCTTCCTGTATCTCTACCCCTTGCCCTCCTCTCTGGGGCTCCCCACCCTTGGCCATCAGTAATGCATCCCGAACCCACCTCCATCAACCTCCATCCTCCGCTCAATAATTAGTCTACCCTAGGGTCCCTCCCCCTTCCCCCATACAATCCTCCACTTTACCCCTCTTACATGCATTTCCTTATAGCTTCCTGCCTCCCTCCGCTATCCCATCCAGCTCCCCCCTTGTAACAACCCAAGCCCCCAAACCAGCTACCTCCTCCCCCTACTCTCCTTCTTTTCCCAAAAATCCGCAAACATGGACCATATATCAACACAGAACTCTCTAAACAACCAATACTTTCATTTTTAACAAACAAGATCACATTGTCAACCATCACAACATCAGCAGCCAATCTCAGACAGAGACCGGTCCTCAATAAAACAGTTCAACAATTCAATAGTGCCACATGGAGGAAGGAGCAGACAACAGAGCCACCCCTCCTCATGTAAGCGTATCTCCCAGCTGCCTTCAAGCTCGCCTGTCAGCGTCCTTGTTGTGGAGGAGGGTGGGCGATTTATATTCTGGGATCCCCTTTTCATATCGTTGGCTCTACTCCAGATCTCCTCCAGTCATACATCTCAATTATTCTGCGATGCTGAGTTCATTATACATGTGCTCCATGTCACTCCCCTCATATATGGCCATAGGGAGAAAAAGGTACATATTCCAGTTTATCACATAGTCCAGTTTGTCCAGAGGGAGAAAAAGGTACATAGTCCAGTTTGTCCAGTTTCTCTTCCCTCAGCAAAGCTTGGTGCTGCAGGATTTCTCTCAGAGCTACTACAGTCCATATCCCGTACCGGCTCAGCCTTGTTCTAGGCATCACCGAGGGTTGCTAGAAATGTCTGTGCTGCTGCCACCGTTTCAAAGATGTGTTGCTTGCCATTATACTCCAGCCTCAATCTAGCAGGATACATTAGGGCAAACCGCATGCCCTTATTAATAAGTGTGGCACAGATTCCTGTAAATTCACGTCTGCGCAAACTCACTTGATTCGAGTAGTCTTGGAAGATCAATACTTTCTGCCCTCCCGATGTCTGACTCCTCTTTGCTCTGGCTGCTCTCAACACTGCCTCCTTTTGGACAAAATTCAGAAATCGTACAATCACTACCCGTGGTCGGGTAGCTCCGTCTCTCTTCTGTCCCAGTCTATGCGCTCTCTCTATGATTAGAGGTCCCACACTCGCCTCCAGAGAAAGCTGTGAGACCAGCCACTTTTCCAGGTAGGCACGGAGTTCGCCCTCTTTAACAGACTCCGATATCCCCACAATTCTCAAGTTCTTCCGCCTACCGCGATTCTCCAAGTCATCAATTTTATCCGCGTAACTCTTTAGTTGTTCTTCCATTTTCTTTATAGTTTGGGCCTGTGATTGCTGGGCCTCTTCCAACGTCACAATGCGTTGTTCCACTTGTGCTACTCTTGGCCCAATGTCTGCTACTGCTTGCCCTACCTGGGACATCTGCTCCGATAGGGCTTGAAATCGCCCCTCCAAGGCTGCTACCACCGCACTGGTGACGTCCTCTACAGCTCCTGCCAGAGGGTTGTTAAGCGGGCTATCCGGAGCAGAAGACGCCATCTTACTTTCCGCCCCGCGTGGCTTCTCCTTTTTCCCGGGTTTTGCTGCCATCGGTTTCCTTGGTATGCACGTTCCTCCGACGCTTGCCTCTCAGCACTCCACTCCTGTCGGTTCCTCTGCTCAGTCAGCAGGTTTCAAGCGGAGGTTGCCTAGAGAAAGTCTATTTTCCCGGTGGGCTACTCCAGAACATGGCAATCCGCTGCCGTCTAGCTCACTGCATCACGTGATCTCTGGTGGTCTTTATTTATTTACACTCAGCAGGGCTATGTCCTTTATGATAGGGATTCTCTTAATCCAAATTGCTGTACTGTATATGTAATTCAAACACTTCACACTATGGCCACTAGATGGAGCTCCTGCTTCATCATTACACAGCAGTTCACTCACCGTGAAGGCAGGGAAACCAGAAACCTGTCCGGGCATGTTCTTTATTTCTGCCTGCAAGCTACCAGCCAGCAACGGGAGGAAGATTGTGTCCCCGCAGCCCCGGAGCAGCGAGCAGTCAGTGCAGGACTTAAAGATCTTCAAGCTGATGACCCGGTTCACCTCCTGCACTTCCTTCCGGCTCAGTGGAACGCAGGAGCTCCATGCGTTTCACCACCATGTGGTAATGGCCGCAGCCCTCCAACCCCAACACAGCCAAGACACAGAAGGGCAGAGACAGCAGCCAGAAGCCTCCAGATCGCAGCAGCTCTATCTCCCACGCAGGCAGTCACTTTGTGGCAGGTCAGTCTTGATTTTAAATTTAATACTGCTGACCCCAGCTCCCGATCAGATCGCAAGCTCCCCGCTTCTCTCTGCTATCCACCGGAGTTATTCTGGGCACAAAGCTGGACAGGCATCCCTCATTGCATACCTCCTGCTCCTCGGGGGTTTCCTTCTTCCCCACAGGCACTCTCCGGATCAGCCGGTGTCACTTCAGGGCTCAGCACAGCATCAGCAGTACCTTGCCCGTCATGTCTCCCACTACCGAAACCGATGATCCCAGCACAGAGGGGCAGGAAAGCTCAATTTAGACTCCCTCACATTTGGTGAACATTGGGAGAGGGGTTTCTTGCACTTTCTTCAGGTATTCCTCTGCACAAGGTGGATCAGGTGCGGAGCTGCACTAACTTGCGGCCATTCTCCCTGGGTCCCTTTTAATAATGGTTTATGGACCTTTCCTCCAGGGACTTGTCCAAACCTTTCTTAAATCCAACTACACTAACAGCTTTTACTACACCCTCCAGTAACAAATTCCATAGTTTGATTACACGTTGAGTGAAAAAATATTTTTTCTTATTAGTCTTAAATAGGTTACCCTGTAGCTTCCTTGCATATCCCCTAGTCTTTCTATATTGTGATGACGTAAACAATTGATCTAAGTTTATCTGTTCCACTCCATTCATTAATTTATAGACCTCTATGATATCTCCTCTCACCCGTGTCTTATCTCCAGGAACAAGCAGGAATGTAGTCTTCACATATGGGTATCGTCGGTACTGATGGAGCCTGCACGGGAACGCTCCCCAGCGTCCAATAGGAAAGCTTTTGAGAACATCCCACAGTGCCTGCGTGCTGTCTTCCCGCCTTTCCCAACTGTCCCTCTCCAGTTTTTCATTTTCGGTGGAGCCGACAGGTCGCACATCCTGTCACCGCAGAAAAAATCCCTTCTATTCTTTTTTGTGGTCACATCTGCCTTCCCTCGACGCTACACCGGTACCGCCGGTGGTGGTTCTTTTCTTTAAAAAAAAAAAAAATCTTTCTTCTGGAGTTTTTCCAGTAATTTTCTCTCAGGTGCCACGTGCCATTTTGGGCACTAGGCCCAACATTTCCTTCAGAATGGAAAAACCCGCTTCGGGTTTTAAAAAGTGTTCTAAGTGTGGCGGTACCATCTCCGTCACAGACACCCATGAGTGGTGCCTCAAATGTTTAGGTCCTGACCACTCTATTTCAGAGTGTGTTGCCTGTGGGATGATGTCAAAAAGGGGCCGGCAGAACCGAGCTGCTAAGCTTAGCACCCTTTTTCCCTCCGATGCAACCTCCGTGGCATCGACGTCGTCCAGGGCTTCCTCTTCCTCCCATAAACATAAACAACATAAATCAAGCCGGTCCTCAAAGGGTAGATCTCCTTCTAGACAGCGAGATGCCTCTGGCGTTGCCCTTGAGGAACTTTCACCGCCAAAATTGCCCCGGCGGGAGGCTTCGGCTTCCAAAGCACTAACGGGGCTCCAGAATGTTCTCGAGGCTTCAACCTCGGCAGAACTACTGGTGCCATGTTCTGGGGTACCGGCCGCTTCTTCCGGTACCGATACCCAAGCATCGGCAGCATCGATAGACCAGAGATTCTTGGCTATTGAACGCAGTCTGGCGGCTCTTCTCACAGCCTCGATGCCCTTGAAACCGCTTCAAACAATTCAACCGGTACTGGCACCGACTGCATCGACATCAGCAGGTATTCTACCGGGACAGTCATGCATATCCATCCGGTATCGACAGGTCGGTACCGGACCACTCCGATGCCGACTTCGATCGGTACCGGTACCGTGCCTTGCACGATCACCCGGATCGGAGATACTTCGAATCCTCGGATGAGTCTGAAGACTCCGAAAGCATTACAAGATCATTTAATATCTAAGAAAGAATGGCGTTATCTGAATGTGTTGAATCCTACACTGGCCAAGCTATATTTGGTGCCTAACATGCTAATGTGCTTGCCGCAGTGCCGGGGCTTCAGGATAAGCGAGTTCGGTGCGTATGGCAAAGGCACCGAAATCTAAAAGAATGGGTTAGTCCGGCGGTGTTACCCGGAGTAGGCAGGTCATTCAATCAGACAGGGGGTCATAAGCCGTGTGAAGGCTGTGATATTTGTGAATTAACGATAGAAACTTCGGTATTTGAATATCATGGGACAGTTTTCACATTGAGACAAATGACCACATGCGGGTCCCGCAATGTCGTGTATGCAATTATCTGCCCCTGTGGCTTGTGCTATGTGGGAAAGACGATCAGACCGTTCCGAGTAAGAATGAGAGAACACCGAAGCCGTTTACATTGTAAGGTGCTTGAAGCTCCTTTGGTGGCACATTGCCTACAGAAAAATCATGCATTTGCACAACTTAGATGTCTATGTTTGATTCAGGTAGTACAGGGTCGTGGGGGAAAGACTTTAGATCAGACATTGATTTTACAGGAGCAGAGATTAATTTACACATTAGATACTGTGGTGCCGGGGGGGGCTTAAATAATTTTGTTGAATGGGCAGCTTGTGTATGAAAGGCCGAGAAGTATTTCAGAAGAAGATGTTGACATTTTGTTAGGACGGAGAAATCTAGCAATAGTGCAAGGAAGAGGATAGAGACGGCTCGAGTGGAGCATAGAAACTATCAATTAGATATAAGTCTGAAGGCCATTCACGGGCCGGTAAATACTACGGAGGAAGTAAGTAGATAAGGTTTCCGAGAGCATTAGATGGGAAGGTATGTCTTTATGGAGGGGGGTGACGTAGTCGGAAGGAAGAGGTTCGTGGCTTTTAAAAGGAGAGGGGGGGGGGTGAGTCTATCGGACATGCGCGGCGTTTCTACGGAACCGTTTGATCAACCAGCAGTGTGTTGGTAATAGTTGGTTTCTGGACCGAGAGAGGAAACGTGGGCAGCATCACTTGGTAGGTCGCAGTTTTTAATGTATGTGAGTATAGTTTGGTAGTTTAGTTTAAGGAAAGGTAGTGGGATAGCGAGTGATCACTTTTATTCTTTATTTTTTATTTGTAGATGAAGTTAAGATCCCCTGATGAAACAGCATTGTGAAACGTCTAAGCGGTGCCGGGGATGTGACGTTGGGATCAGTATACACGATAAGATAAGATACAACAGGATCCTGATCAGCGTGAAAAGCAATTCATACAGACCATAAAGATCTATTTGTTTTTTTTGGTGCTTAATTGGAAGTTGAGACTTTAGAAGAAATTTTTCTTATATAGATTATTTCGCTGAAAAACAGGAACTGTTGCATGTATTTAGAGGTCGTTGATGTGATTAGGCATAGGGTCTCGTTAAGGCGTTAGTCTGCGAGCCCTAGCCACTATAATACTGAGACCTCATTAAGAAATTTGAATATATTTATATATTTATTTGTTCTATTTTTGATATTTTGGTGATCGGAGCTAACAGAGAACGGAAAAATCTTTTTATTGTGTCTGAAGAAACCGTTCAAGCAGTAAGGGCTTTTTGAAATATTGTGCTCTCACCAGTTCAGCAGCAGTGCACCCGCACTCCAGGTGAGTAGCACAGACGTTCACCCCGATGCACACTGGAATCGTCAAGCTCCGCCCACAGGCATCATCACCCGGCGACAGGGAGGCACATTTACGGGCAACCCACTAGGCCCGAACACAAGAAAGCCAAGAAGAACAGAAAAGAGAAGGAAGCCAGCCAGCATCAGATCTTCACGTCTTGGAAAAAACACAAATTGCACCCAGGTCAGTTGCACCGCAAGTATGCACACCAACTACCAACATCTCATGGTCTGCCTTACTCTGTTGCACACTCTAACACTCCATACACATGGAGCTAGACCCAACATGCAGATACCACTTTTCCCCCTCCTACTTATCCAACCCACACAAATTCCCTGGGCATCCCTCCCACAAGGGATCCAGCGTCCAAGCAAACAACACGCAGGGTGCACAACACCTCCCATACTCTGTCCACGCATTCCCCACATACCTCACACAACAACCCCATCATTACATCCACTATCAGAAGCACATTACTGAATGCTAGGTCAATCGGAAACAAACCGAAAACCATCTACGACCTTATTCTGGACCAGAACCTGGATATAATTTGCATCACCGAGACCTGCCTTAATGATACAGACCAGGTCATCTTGAATCAAGTCACCAGACTTCTTCGCATTCAACTGCACCAGAGAGGAAGCGGAACCCTTATATTGGCCAGAAAAGACTACAGATTTAAATTGATCTCTACAAGTATCTCGACCGAGTCCAGCGCAATCAACATATCTAATAAATACCTCAGCATTTGCCTCTCCTACAGGCCTCCTAGTACCATGACTGAACACCTTTCCACAGTTTTTGAATCAATATGCGCACATAGCGGACAGCACAAACCGCTCATTGCCCTAGGAGACTATAACCTAACCTCCGCACCCACCAAAGAAGCTACAGCGTTTCTTAAAACCATGGAATTGCTAAATTATCGCCAGATGATTGATGCTCCGACACACCAGCATGGTACTACCCCGGACCTTGTCTTTATTCCAACACAACTGATAGAACTGGAACAGGTTACAACCCCAACAATCACTTGTCCCATGGTTGGACCATTATGTAATTGTCTTCGTCTTGCTCCTGAATAACCCAACTTGCCACACCAAAGAGGAGAGCAAAATCAGATGATTCAGAGCATACAACAAGGATGCTTTCCTAAAGGAAATAATTCCACAACTCCAGTAAGAGTGTGACAGCCTCAACAAAACCATTAAAAAATGGAATCTCATAATATCTGAGGCCACATCAGCTCCAAACAAAGAGGGACCACACACACACACGCAGGAGATCCAGTGCTCCGTGGTATTCAAACACTATCAGGGATGCAAAACGTGTACTCTGATAGCCGGAAAGGAAATGGAGGTGGGAAAAGTCACATGTCTCTATGCTCCAATACAGATCCAAACAGTTGGAATACAATAACTTGATTAATGAGCGCAAGCAACACCACCATACCAACCTAATCATAAAATCAGCTAACAAACCACAGGAACTATTTAACATTGTGCAAAAGCTCACCAAAGACACTTCTCAGCACTACACCCACCACCTAGACCCACAAGAATTTGCAAATTACATAATGACCAAGGACTCCAACCAATCACCCTGCTCTCCTTGGCGTACAACCTGAAAACGACGGAACCCCAACAAACCTGGGAAGACTTTAGCATACCCTCAGCTCAACAAATAGAAGACATAGTGGATGCCCTGAATACAACAACCTTACTATCTGACCCATGCTCATGCCTTAGTTGGTCACTAGAGACCAACTAAGCCAATACCTCCACAAAATCGTAAAGGAGTCCCTCCAGCAAGGACATATGCTGCAAATCCTCAAGCAAGCCACGATATGGCCGATTCTCAAGAGCGCTACACTAAACCCCCTCAGATCCAAAATCCTACTGCCCCATCTCTAGCCTTCCACTCCATACAAAAATCATCAAAACAGCCGTGCAAAGACAACTGCAAGGTCACATTGATCTGAATGCTCCGCTTGACACCTACCAGCATGGCTTTAAACCACAGCACAATGTGGAAACTCTGCTTACCTCCCTCTTTGACAATCTCCTAAAAGGCATAAAACGAGATGAAGAACTGATTTCTGCTAGTGTTCATGGACATCTCAGCGACTTTCAACACAGTGTCCCACACTATATTGCTACAATGCCTAAGGGAGATTGGAATATGCAAAAATACCCTAAAATGGTTTTCCTCATACCTGAGTGACCGAACACAACAAGTCAAATGTGCCCAGAAGAAATCAACGCAGTTCCCCGTTACACGAGGAATACCATAAGGTTCGGCATTCTCGTCAGTACTCTTTAACATATATATTTAACCCATCTGCAACATCATCAAACGCCACAAAATAAATTACCATCTCTATGCTGACGATATCATGGTATATGCTCCAATCAACTTGCGATCACCTGACATGATCCCAATAACAAGCTGCCTCGAAGACGTGAACACCTGGCTCGCCAGTAATAACCTGACATTCAACTTTGACAAAACAAAGGCTATGCTCATCTCTAGATTCCACATTCAACCCACCCCAGGCAATTAGTATTCTAAACAAGAAGATAGCAGTAAAGGATGAAGTAAGATATCTGGGCATTACCCTGGACAAAACTCTTAACCTACAATCACACATTAGCAAAACTGTGGCAAAAGTCTACCACCAATTGCAGATCATCAGAAAACTCAAACCAATCCACAAACAAGACCACTTCCGTACAGTATGCCAAGCAGTCATCACCCCAGTTCTGGACTATGGAAACTCAGTATATCAAGGCTTTCCCAGGCAGACTATCCACCCACTGGTACAGAATACTGCAATGCGCATCATCACGGGCACTGCAAAATCTGAACACATCATACCCATACTGCGAGAGTTACACTGGCTTGCAATAATCGCAAGGGCAAAATTCAAGACAATCCTCAACATATATTCAAAGTCATCCACCACCGCTCAGCAGATGCATTTCAGGATATAATAATCAAGGACTTTGGTAACAGGCCAACAATGGTAATAGGCTCAGCACACCCGCAGGATATCACAAGATGAAACAGGCTACATCTAAGAAAGCTCCCTTGCTGTTGGTATCTGCCCTATGGAACTCCCTCCCTAAGGAATTAAGGGCTCTAAACGACACCAAGGACTTCCACAAGTCACTCAAGACCCATCTGTTCACGGAGTCCTATGGACAAGTAACATAAGATGCCAAGCAGTAGATTGCACCGCAAACAGCCCACCAGCAACCCACACCCAATTGAGAACTATATGTAGATAGCCTGTATGTATGTATGTCTTATCCCCTTTCCTGTTAAATGTATACCTACAATTGTGGTGTTGACCACTTTGATTGAAAGATAAGGTGGTATACAAAACTGTCTAAATAGAATTCTGGTGGCTCCAGACTGCCCTCTGAGACTTTAGTATGCAGACAAGATAAGACTATTGGCGGGGCAGCCCCTGCCTTTTCACCAAGGGAGGAGGCTGCTGCATCGGGGAGCCCATCCTTCTGGATGACCTAGATCTGTGTTTGCTTACAGCCTGGCCCTTGAGGTGCCACCTGGAGTGCAGAGGTTACTCTTCTGCGGTGATTTCCATTCTCATAAAGGTGAGATTCAGATCTACCTGTTTGGCCTTCGTCCATGACTGTTGTCGACAGTATGAGCACTTGCCTTGGCAAGCAGACTTGCTGGGTCTGTTGGCATTCTTTTAGGATAGATTCGACAAAGGGCTCGCTGTGAGCTCCTTGTGGGTCCAGGTCATTGCATTGGTGATCTGGAAAATGAAAATTCACTGGTAATTTCCTTTGCTGGAGTCCAGAACCCTTCCTGGGAGTTCATTGCTGCCTCTGCTGTGTTTCTTCACGGAAATCTTGGTGGTATCCATGGAATTGTAGATTTCCTGTAAATAGCTGGGCCTGTATGACCTTCCTTATGACTAGTCATCTAAAGATAGAGTTGTGTTTCTCCTTGGCTTGTCCTCTTAGCGGTTGTATAGTTTAATTTGTTGATTCTGTGGTTAAGGGGTTTTGCTAATGAAATACTGAAGGATGCCCCTAGCTGCACAAAGCCTAGTACCAGTGATGATATTGCTGGAATCTTATAGTTTTTCTCTGTTTCCATCATCTACTAGCAAGTGGACACTACCCATGTCTGGTCTGGTCTGGTCCGGTCTGGTCCAGCAGGACTCCAGAAAAGGAAATTATCAGGTAAGTAAGATGTCATGTTACCCACAGAGTTTCCACAAACAATCAAAGCAAAATTACGTATAGTTTTTCTTTATTGTGGTGGGTACAAAGTAGCTGTCCTATTTCTGCTCGCTTATTTGGTGTGAGAACATTTTTTTTAAAAGGAGACTAGGTGGAGTTAAGCATGCAATCTATGCATGTTATTTTCCTTTCCTGAGCTAAACATACACTTGAACACGTAACTATTTGTAGCGGAGGGTTGGGAATTTTTCAAGAACCCGATTGATGCAGATAAAAACTCTCTCTATTACTTTCAAAACTCTGCTTGCTTTTGTTGATTGTTTCTGATCTGGCTGTTCTCTTGCTCGTTTTCTCTTCAGATTAGTAGAATCCAGGTTGGGACCTGGAGACAGAAGCCTTCACTTGCACCATTTCTTCTCTCCCCAGATATATTCTGGGTCATTGCAGTGAGCATCCAGTTGGGTCTGAGGGGCATACAGCCTGGCTGCTTTTGGAATGTTAGTCATTGATTCTGACTCCAACCATGCAGGCATCACTCCACGCAGTGGCCTCCTGCTCCCCCTGAGACTGTGAATGCTACTTTCGTAGCAGCCTCACTCTGGTTGACCTAGGAAGCAGGAGTTCTGACCATGGAATTGAACCAGGGGCTTTCTGCATGGTAGTACAAAGCAATGTTCCCACTAAGCTGTGCCGAGTCCTCTGTTGGCATTCCTGCCGGGGGGGGGGAAGGTGCAAAGTAATCATGCTTAGGATCACACAGTATAGGCAGGTTCTGAGGGACTGCCGATGCTGTGTGATCACTTTCGCGGTCGCTTTGCACCTCCCCCCTCCACTGGCAGGAATGCTGGCAGAAGACTCTGCACACCTTAGCAGAAACATTGGTACAAAGTAATTTGAACCCACAGATAGTGGATAACCAAAATTAATTATATGGGGCAAGATGACGGATGGTAGTGGCGATGGCTGTTGAGCACCGCATCTTTCCAGAGCTGTTCTTCCCTTTGCTTCATGCATAAGGGCAAGAACCCAGCCCATCCTTCGGGGCAGGGTTTGGGAAGTGGTGCCTTGCTAGTGTTGGAGTTGTGGCATAAACCACTCTGGACTTTCTCTGCTGGAGCAGAATACCAAAGGGGTGTGTCTCAGCCCTGAAGAACGTTCACTCCTTTGGCAACCTGGAAGTGCTCCTCCAGGGCCGGGAAGGGGGGAGGGCAGTTCTCTGGCCCAAGGGCTCACCTGCTGGCTCAGTTTTTGGAGATTTGCTGGGCTCCTCCCTAGCCCAGTCCTCCCCCAGCATTCCAGGCTTGAAGAAGAAGGGAGGTAAGCCTGGGGTCCATCTGCCTGGAGGGAGTGGAGCATTGTTTGGTTGGGGGGGATGCCTGGAACCTTGGAAGTACTGTATGAATCCATTAGAGCCCTGGATACCTCTCTCTATGGAGCAGCTAACTTTGAAAGTTGATGCCCCGGCAGGTCTTGTCTCAGCTCAGAGGCAGGATTTGACCCAACATGCTGCTGGACTAGGACAGTTAGAGGTTCAAGTGGAAGAGCTGGGAGCAGTAAAGTATGCTGGTGTTAAGGAGAGTTTAGGACTTGGGAAAAAAAACTGGCATATCTGGAAAACCAGTCCTGGAGGAACAATCTGAGGTTTCTGGGTTTTCCTCTGTCTCCTTTACTCGGCCCAATGGAGTTGGTGAGGAAATATATAATGGAATTTCTGGGTCTGGCTTTGAACAATCTACCTCCTATAGTCGGAAAGTACGATTTTCCCTCTATTTGCCCTCTTTTAGGGGTTTTCCCAGAAGCCCCACTGTTCTACCAGGTTATGTGGAAGGGTTCTTGGAGATGGTGACTGCACGTAGCACTTTGCCTTTGAGCAAGACCTCTTTATTTCACTTGTACTTCAGACATATGCATGAGCAGTTCTTTGGCTCTGCTATTGCAATATTTCCTGATATTTCTAGACAAACCCAGGTTTACTGTAAGGAGTTCTTGGCCTTACAGCCTAGAGTCCTTGCTTTGGGCGGTACCTGACTTTTGAAATTTCCTGTTCTTTGCCATGTTAGTTTTGAGGGGCAAGACTTATTTCTTTACACAGCCGAAGTAGCTCCTTGATTTGATTTCTTCTCGTGAGGGGAAGTCTAAGGGGTCAGTGGGGGAACATAGGGTATGTTTCCTTGGATTGTGGTCTCTGTCTTTACATTGTCTGATGTATGTTTCCTGGGAGGTTTTTTTGTTATCCTCTTGCCTCTCATTTTTGTGGTTGAATAGGCAATGGTGTACCTTCTCCCCCCCCCCCCATGTTTTTGTATTTTGCTAATCCTTAGATTTGTTTCTAGGGTGGCCTTGTGTTATTTCGAACTTGATAAATAAAAATGGAAAATAGAATACCTTTTCCATGTATTATTTATTTATTTAATAGCGAGATATATTAGGAGCACTCTTACTACTTTTTAGTATAATTGATGGTTAGAAGATTCAGTGAATCAAGTTTAATCATGGCTCCAACCTTGCTGCTTTTTATATATAATTTCAAAGAAAGTATTATGCTATCAAACAATATATTCCACAATTCATAGTCCATTCTCCATATAACCATTTCAATATAAGGAGCAATAAAAATGATGGCACTTATCTTAAAGTTTGAGCAAAACGTCCAGGGGGAGATATTCAGCAGTAGCATCTTCCACTGATGGAGCAGCCAGCCGTCGCCGTTGCACTCCAAACCCGGATATTCAATGCCGGGGCTGTATCCAGCCACCAACATAAGATATCCAGGTCGGCGGAAGCTAATTAGGCAGAGGCAGTATTCAGCTGCTGTCCAGTTTGGGGAGTCTTTCAGGTGCCTAAAATTTGCCGTGCAAGGATACCCGGGTATGAGTTGAAAATCACGCCGCGTGCCACCTGAAATGCACTCCAGGAATGCCCTGACACTAGCTGGCTAGCATTGGGGCATTCAGTGGTGCCACTCAGGGATATTCAGCAGCCCTAACCGCGTTAACGCTACTGAATATTCCTCCTACCGTGATTAATGCAGCTAGCAAGTTTGCCAACTGTGTTAATTGTTTTGAAAATCCCTAACACCCTCCCCCCACAGTATCTAAAGATCCTCTTCTATCAAATGAATGTACAAACAGTGCAGTAACACGAATCCCAATGCTAGTACTGCGTTTCAGTGACCATGGCCTGCAGTCTCGCTAAAAGGACAAATAGCTCTTACCATCTGAGCCACCAGGCTGCCCAGAAATTACTTTTCAGAATTACCCTTGTTAATGGTCAGGCCCAGCATGGATCTGATTTGGCTTTGGATTATTTTTTTTATTTTTTTTTGTAATTTAAGGATTTTTTTATTGTTTTCCAAAAGATGTCAGAAACAACAAACACAAATCACCAACCAGTATCCCATTTACCCACCCACCCCCAAACCCTCTATACAGCAGCTCAAAAACATCTTTAATCCAGTCTAGGACAGGTCTCAAGCAAACATTTCCAACTAGCTCCCCTTCTTCCCTCCCTCACATCCCACACTGGTATGTACCCCTCTTCCCCTAGCCCATCACACCCCACCCACTTACTGTAACCTACCCCCTTCTCAAGTGTTCCCTGAGACCTTCCCTAAGGCCACTTCCATTCAGCACCACCATGGCCGGTTCAAGCCTCGCTTTAACCTTGGTTATCTTGTAGAATAATCACTCCACCTCCCCCCCTCCCTACAACCTCCCCCGCTTTAGGGCAATCCCACAATAAATGCTTCAGGTCCCCTCTCTCCCCACATCCCTTCCAACATTCCTCCCCCGAGGACCTGCTGAAAGCTTGCAGCCTAACCAGGGTCCCAGTACATTTTCAAACGTATTTTTAGGCTGTTTTCCAGGAAGGCAGTTCCTGGCGCCAACCTTTGGGCGTGAATAGATAGCTCTCCACCTCCCTTCATTTCAAGAGCAAAGTAGCTTTTCTTCCCAACGTCTCTGGCACTCCAGTATGCCCCCCCCCTTTCCATCAGCCCCCGATACAATGCTGACAACAACCCTTTCTGAAGTTCACTCCATAAGAACATAAGATATGTCATACTGGGTCAGACCGAGGTCCATCAAGCCCAATATCCTGTTTCCAACAGTGGCCAATCCAGGTCACAAGTACCTAGCAGTTTCCCTAAAAGACACAGGTTCCATAATGCTTGTATTGGGCAAGCAGTGGTTTACCCGTGTCCTCTTTAATAATAGGTTTATGGACCTTTCCTCCAGGAGCTTGTCCAAACCTTTTTTTTAAACCCAGCTACACTAACAGCTTTTACTACATCCTCCAGTAACGAATTCCAGAGTTTGTGTTGAGTGAAAAAATATTTTCTCTTATTAGGATTAAATGGGTTACACTATAGCTTCATTGCATGTCCCCTAGTCTTTCTACTTTTTGATGGTGTAAAGAATCAATCTACGTTTATCTGTTCCACTCTATTGTGTTCATTGTTGGAGACCATATCTCGCAAAGGATATAAAAAGACTGGAAATGGTTCAGAGGAAGGCATCCAAAATGATTTGGAGCCTGCATCAGAAGACATATGAGAAGAGACTTGAAGACCTAAATATGTATACTCTGAAGGAGAGGAGGGAGAGGGAAGATATGATTCAGACCTTTAAATACTTAGAATATTAATGAACAAACACACCTCTTCCAAAGGTTGGTTTGTTCATTAATACTAGAGGGCATAACATGAAGCTACAAGGGGATAAACTGACAGGCTACATCAGGAAATACTTTTTCACTGAAAGGGTGGTGGATGCTTGGAATGCCGTCCTGATGAAAGTGGTGGGGGCAAGTACAGTGACAGAATTCAAAATGGCATGGGACACACAGTAGATACCTTTTATAGCAACAGGATAAAATCATATTTCTCAATAAATACGGGTGACCTACACGGAACAATGGGTATACTCTTAAACAAAAGCATGGGGAGGGTGACCTGCACAGAGTGGCAGGTGCACCTACTCTTACCACCTTGCTGGGCAGACTATACTATACTACTATATTACTATGTATTCATTAATTTATAGACTTCTTATTGTATCTCTCCTCAGCCGTCTCTTTTCCAGGTTGAAAAGCCCTATCCTTTTAAGCCTTTCCTCATAGGGGTAGCCTTCCATTCCTTTTACCACTTTTGTGGCTCTTCTCTGTACCTTTTCTAATTCCGCTATATCCTTTTTAAGATACAGTGATTAGAATTGCACACAATATTCAAGGTGCGGTCGCAACATGGAACGATACAGAGGCATTATAATATCTTTGTTTGTCTCCATTCTTTTCCTCATGATTCCTAGAATTCTATTCGCTTTCTTGGCTGCTGCTGCACACTGGGCAGAGGGTTTCAACAATGATGCCTAAATCTTTTTCCTGGGTGGAGGTTTCTAATGCAGAACCTTGTATAGTGTAACCATAGTTTGGGTTTTTCTTTCCTAGGTGCCCTTGTCTGCATTAAATTTCATTTTCCATTTGAACATCCAGTCTCCCAATTTATCAAGGTCCTCTTGTAATTTTTCACAATAGTCTTGGGTTTTAACGACTTTGAATAATTTTGTGTCATCTGCAAATTTTACTACCTCACTCATTATTACCATTTCCAGGTCATTTACGAATAAGTTAAAAAGCAGCGGACTCCGCCCTATTAACTCCTCAAATAATGTTAGTTTAGCCCTTAAGTCCCTTTGGACCACCACCTGCTGAAAATAATGGTGTAATTGAACATAGGCAAAGTAGTCCCTGGCCTCCAATCCAAAAGTAGTCTGGAGAACCTCAAAGGGCAGCACCCCACCCTCTTTGTTCAGCACTTGTCCTATCCTCATGAATACCCTTCCATTCCCATTCTCTGGAAGTACTCCCCTCCATTCCTGGTCTGAAATTACCCAATCCCCTTATAAATGCTCTTCTCGAGTATCCTTTGCCACCCATGAGCCATCCCTTACACTGCTTCAGTACATTCAATTCATGGGCTATTGAGCTAGCCCTCAACCTACCCAGTTCCACCCTCAAGGTCATCAAAATGACCAATGTATGGGAGTTACCCTCCAACTTCCTTATCTTGTCCAGTAACTGGTGTTCAGATTCTCCTCGAGCCCTCTTGGCCTCCACAGACAGACTCAGCAGGTCCCCCCCTGTCCACTGCCTTCAAGCCACTCCACACTGGCTCTAGAGCAATCTCCCCCCCCACCCACATTAAAATGAATACTCCTGGATTACCTGTCTGATTCTAGTCAAGTGCTCCTGCTCCTCCAGAATGGAATTATTTAGCCATCAACTCGAGTCCCTACATCAAATTTAACACTAACAGGTGTGTGCTCAGTCCAGGTTATTGCTCCACTTCCTCACCCTCAACACCCAGCTTCCACTCACCAACACCATATCCAGCCTATTGAATGAATCATGTGGATGGGAGTACTAGGTAGTGGTGCTCTCCTGGATGCCTGCATCTCCAAATATGCACTGACCCCAGCCACTCCTTCAATCGGATCAGACTGCCTTCTCCCCCCCTCCCCCGCTGTTATCAAGGCAGGGATTGTTCATCAGATTGTAATCTCCTTCCCAAATAATAAGAATATCCCCAAACTCCTCCAATTCCCCCAGCATCTTCTCATAAAATTTGCCTTGTTTATCATTTGGCCCATATACGCAAACCACCCACACTGCAGCCCCATCAATCCTCAAATGCACTTCCACCTACCTCCCCTCCTTATCTCGATACTCTCCCTCCACCCCCTCTCAAACTCTCACTCAACATTATTCTCACTCTCCCCCTCTGCGAAGCTGCTCTTTGCCTTGTCAGTATCACCTGAGGGTACTTTTTGGATTGCAGTAGTTTGTAGTTTCTCCTGTCTAACCCTAAGGGGAGTTTCCTGTATGCGTATAATATCCGCTTGAAGTCTTCCCGCCTCTCATTTCAGAAATCAGTGCTTCCACCAAGTCTGAAGCTCCCAAGCATTGATTGTGGCCGCGGTCAACAGATGTCCCTCCTTCAATCTCCCTCACCTCCTTCCCCTTGTCCTCCCCTCCTTCCCACCCCTTCTACCCTTCGCCTTTCGCTCCAGAGGCTCCTCTTGGAGTAGTGCTCACCCTGTCCTGTCCCAAATATGCACCCTACCACAAACCTCTGCCCTTCTTTTACTCTCCCCACCCAACTCATACTCCCCCAGCTCCAGCTATACCTTACCACCCCCCCCCCCCACACTCCTTCCCACTTCCCCCTTCCTCAGCCAACCATATCAAACATCCAACAGAAAACACTTATTGGCAAACGGTAAATAAAAAACATCAGATAACCAACAGTCAAGTAAAAGTAAAAGCCGACATGTCCAGGAGTGTGAGCTGCCCTTGGGGTGTCAGCAGTCCAACCACCACCAACAGCTCAACCAGCATTATCCAAGGAGAGAAAGTCAATAGTCCCTGCTCTTCAACACTCGGCATGTTTCAGAGGGGCCATCTGCCCCCCACTGAGGACTCCCAGAAGGACTCACTGGGGCACACAGGGCCCCCCTCATCCTCCGACTATCTTCTCTGTGGCTCCTTGCTTTGTCTCTGTTCTGCTCATTCACCTCTGCCTACAGTCCAATCTCTTGCTGTGCTTTCATAGACTCCACAATAGTTCTCGCCCTCCATATCATCTTCTCCTTAGAAATTGCTATTCCAAATGGATATAGCCAGCAGTATTTTACCTCAACATGCCTTAAGGCCCTTGTAGTTGGATACACATCCTTGCGCCTTTACAAAGTGCCAACTGACAAGTCTGCATAAATGGCCACTTTGTAGCCCTTCCGTTTCAAAGTGCTCAGTCCGCGCATCTTAGCAGCTATTCTCTCCTTCAAATTGTAATCCTTCAGGCATATTACAATGTCCCTGAGTCTGTTTCCTCTCCTCAGCCCGTGTGGTGTACTCTGTCCATGACTATGCACACTGGGATCTCACTATCTCCTCCTTTCCATAGGGCTTCCAAACAGACCGCCTCTGCCACTTTCCTGCTGTCCCAAATCTCAAGGTCTCTGGGATCCCCCGATGCAGAGATTACTTCTCCTAGTCCTGTTTTCTAAATCCCCTCTAGCTTATGGAGGATTTGCTCTCTCCATTCCTCATTCTCCTTCATCTTTGCATCTCCTCCTGTGCTTGCTTCGTGTATTCTAGCTGCTTGTCTTGCTCCCCCACTTGGCGGCTTAGCTCTACCAATTCCTCTCTCATTTTGCCCATGATCTTCCCCAACTCCGTTTTCACTGCTAATAGTTCTGTTTTGAGCTCTGCAAACCACTCCCTCAGCTCACCTCAGGAGATCTGCTGAATGGTAACTTCACCGCGTTCATCACCACTCACTTTGCCCACTTTTCCTTCACACAGCTGCTGGTCCAGGTTCTTAGAATGGCCATTTTGAGTTCTCCCCTGTCTGAGCCTACTCCTCTATATACAAACTCCCTCAGGTCTTCTGCTCTTCACCGTGTGGTCATTTCCATTCCTCGCACTCTCTGGCTATCGGGGCAGCCTGCCTCAATCTCCCTGGCTCTTTGGAGGGGGTGAGTAATTGTGTTTGATTGGGGATGGCTCCAGAGCTCAACAGTCAAGCAGCAATCGTGCAGGATGACGTCACTTCCTCTCAGCTTTGGATTTTGAGATTTAATTAATTGCCTTTCTAAATTGAAGTTCAAGGCAAATTACAAAACAGGGACACAAGTTTTCTCTGTCCAAGTGGACTTCCAGTCTACCTGAGACAAAAGGTCGAATATTTTGCGAGTGTTCTCTTTATCTCTCTTGTAGACGCCCAGTTGGATTTGTAGAACTCCACTTGATTCACTGGATGCATAACTGGCCTCAGATTTCCTTTGCTTCTGTGATCGTAGTCTGAAATTACAACAGCTTTGCATGTTACTATGGAAAAAGGCTGCTTTTAGATCCCGATCTGCGTAGTCTCTGCTGTCCAAATATGTGTTTTCTTACCATTCTCTTATACATATCCTAGTCCCCAGCAATTGTGTTGTCTGTCTTGACTAGACTGTAAGTTCTGATGAACAGGGACTATCTTACATGTCTCTGTACAGCACTAAGTATGCCTTGAAGAGCTATACAAATGATCAGTAGTAGTAAAAGGGACTGATAAGCAAGTGGCAGTGATGAAATGTACTGTCACATCTAACGTTCCTGGTTTGTCTGTCTTTTGCTGGTGGGTTCTAGGTATGACTATGAGGAAGTGGATGCCGATGCAGCTGGCAAGATGATGACAGATCTTGAGAAGATGATGTTTGATCGTTCCTTCATCGGACAACAGTTTGCCGTCGGTGACAAAGTTTATGCCGTGGAAAAAGCTGACAACTTTGAGTACAGTGACCCTGTGGATGGAAGCGTTTCCAGGAACCAGGTGGGAATATGCATGACACACAATCCCATTTCTCTCTTAAAGAAAATTAACATCATGGTTGGCTGCTGCTCCATTTTCTGTTTTATCCACCTTGAAAATGTGTGTTCCAAGAACAGTTTGTAAAGTAGATTTCCTCCATGGGACGCTACAGCTGGTTAGGAGGTAAGTAGGGGAATGGGAATGAAACTGGAATTATCCCAAGAAAATCTTTTTGTTGAATAACAAGAAGGATGTTTATGATAAGGAGGTCTATTTTTTATGTGCTCATAAATTATAAGGTTGGTGTTCATTATCCAGCTTATTAGGGCCACTTTGAAGATGCAAAAATCAGAGATTTTATCTGTTTCTGGGTACCATTACTCAGTGAATAAAATGCACATTTTTTATAACACAAATGTACCGTCATAACAAATCAATACTCTCATTCCTCCACCAGCACAGAACTCTCATTCTCCACCAAAACAAAACCTGCCTGTCTCGGACACCTAGCACTTTCCCCACTGCACACTCTTCCCCACTAGCCTGTCCTCAGCATTGTCCCACCACCGTCAAACATCCCATCCTTATTTGCTCTATGAGGAGGAGCCACCAGCTGCTGAAATTGTGTGCAGCTGAGGAATCATTGGCATGGCAAAGGCACAAACACAGGGTAGAGGATCCAAGGCAGGCAAAAGGAGGGATGTGAGAGCACTAAGGGAAGTGGGGTTCTTCCATTGTTTATCTAGCAAAACCCTATTTTATTTTTTTACATTGGAGTGTCTATCATTTAAAACCTAAGAGCAGAAGCCTTAATTATGCTATATGGTGCCCTAGGGGTTTGGTTGTGCCTATGAATATTCATAATGCACATCCTGAATGGCTACAGTGCTTCAGATTGCCTACCCGTGACCAATCCAAAACATTTGTGACTGTATTGAACTGCGCTTTAGGAGCACCAGTCACATAGCCTTGCAGTAGTTGTGCTATTTTAGCCAGATAGTAGAAAACGTTGGTGATACCTTTCTATTAGATTAACCCAATGCATGTGTACTTAACTCTGATCAGTTATACCCCTCCCGCGTCTCACCCTCATCCTACTTGACAGCTTTGAAAACAAACACATGGATGGTATAATCCATCCTACAGTTGTGCATTTGAACAGCATCTTGCTTAGCTTTGTGTTCACAAAGTGGATGAAGGGAGAATAACTCTGAAAAGCCAGTCCTGCATGTATTAAGTTCATCTATATCTTTTGTTGCCTCTTATTTCTATATAAACGTACTTTGAGCAAGCACTGACATAGCAATGGCCTGTTTAGACGTTCTAAGTTTAGTCAGGACCTCTAGTTGTTGAATTTTCCAGATTCACTCCCTATGCCAAAAGTAAAATAAGTAGACTGCTGGGACTGTAGAAAGGACAATGCATGTGCTCTAGGAATTTACCAATTCTAATAGCATAATCCAGGGGTGTTAATTCGTATGGAGAGCTGCTTGTGGTACGGAATTACGTTGAGAGGGTTGAACCGTAAATTTTCCAGTCAATTACAGTATCAATTTTTTACAGCTGTTTTTTAAGAAAATAAACAATATATATTTGGTAAAAGCTACAAATAGACAATTTTTAGTCTATTTAATTGCACATCAAATAGACTATTATTAATTCATTTAATTATGCATTAAAAAAAGGAAATCAACAATAATTTTTAACTAATAAAATTAGTATCTTTGCTAAGAAATCATACAAACCTCAATTTTGCTTTCCCGATATTTGACATCTTTTTCAAGAAGAGTTTGCATCATCACAAAAAATATTCCTGACATTGACTAACTTTAGCACAGATAAGTGCTCGACTGTCGGTCTGGATCTCTGTGAATTTTTATTTGTTTTCATCAGTGAAAATAATTGCTCACAAAGATAAATCTCCAGGAGCAAGCAGGAATGGGTACCGACGGAGCCTGCGTGGGAACGCTCCCCAGCATCCAATAGGAACGGTTTTGGGAGCATCCCTCAGCACATGCGCGCTGCCTTCCCGCCTTTCCAACTGTCCCTCTTCAGTTCTTCATTTTCCACAGAGCCAATAGGATCTATTCCCTGTCACTGCAGGAAATTCTGTCTTTAAATTTCTTTTCTTGTGGTCGTGTTTGCCTACCGCACGACGCTTACCGGTACTGCCGGTTCTTTTCTTTCTTTTCAAAAAAAAAAAAAATAACTTAGACTTTAGACTGTTTATTTTTAGAAACCTTTCTCTTTGGTGCTAGGAGCCATTTTGGGCACTAGGCCCAATATTCCTAAAACACGGAAAAGCCAACTTGTGGTTTTAAAAAATGTACTAAGTGTGGTGGTACCATCTCCGTCACTGACACCCATGATTGGTGTCTGAAATGTTTAGGACCTGAACATTCTCCAACTGAATGTCTCTCCTGTATGGGGATGACTAAAAGAGGAAGACAGAACCGGGCTGCAAAGCTCGGTACCCTCTTTTCTTCGGATGCCAGATCCATTGCATCGACATCGTCAAGGGCCTCTTCTTCCTCCCATGGATCTCGGGTAACTAAACATAAAAGCCGGTCCTCAAAGGGTTGAAATTTCACCCAACGGAACTGGTGAAATTACTATGTTTAGGCACTTGGGTCTCAGTATAAAACTTTGCAGTTAAATGTAAGGTTTAAAACACCTTTACTAGACTGCTTTTCACATCAACGACCCATCTCCATGTGCCTTTAATAGCAATTTACATGATTTTTTCTGTGTTTTTCTCATTCAATTTTCTCTTAAAATCTGTTAATGCCAATGGTGTCCCATACGCGTGTCCCTTACGGGCTCTTTCAAAACTTTCAAATCTTCCTCAATTGTAATGTGGTGCAGTAGAGATTATTATGAAATTATTTAAAAATCTGTCCAGCATAAACGCGCTTTCCAAATCTTATCTCTGAAACCACTCTTAACCTCTTACAAACACTTATCTTATTCGTTGTTGTTGAATGTTCATTCTGTCATACAATGAGGAAACTACCACTCTCAGCGGTTATTACTGAAGTCCTTATCGCCAGTAGCAAGTGTTTCTCAAGTCCCAACGCCGTTCATCTAAGGCGCCCAAGCGTTTCACTCAACCTGTTTCGTCAGGGGAATGTTCACCCGCATCCGGGACTCTTCCATTTGTGTATTGCTGTGATCAACTATGAGAGGCGAACTCTCTCCTCGCTGATTTCCTTCTCATGAAAGCCAAAAAACGCCGCGCTTTCATGAGAAGGAAATCAGCGAGGAGAGAGTTCGCCTCTCATAGTTGATAACAGCAATACACAAATGGAAGAGTCACGGATGCGGGTGAACATTACCCTGACGAAACAGGTTGAGTGAAACGCTTGGGCGCCTTAGATGAACGGCGTTGGGACTTGAGAAACACTTGCTACCGGCGATAAGGACTTCAGTAATAACTTCTGCCATACCTTCAAAGCCAGGATTGACTTTGCTCTCTAGACTTAAAGGATGCATACACTCACATTCTCATCCATCCAGATCACAGGAAATTCTTACGATTCCTTTTCAGGGGAAGACATTTCCAGTACAGGGTTCTTCCTTTTGGTCTGGCTTCAGCACCAAGGGTGTTCACGAAATGCATGGCAGTAGTTGCCGCATTTCTACGAACCCTGGTGATATTTGTCTTCCCTTACTTAGACAACTGGCTCATTCGAGCCCCTACAGTTGCAGAGGCCAGCACTGCACTGTCTCGTACAATGCGAATCCTCCAATACTTGGGATTGGTAATAAACTTCCCAAAATCCCAACTTGTTCCTTCCCAATGCCTGGAATTCATAGGAGCCTGTCTAGATACCAGACAGGCAAAGGCTTTCCTTCTACAGGCCCAGTGTCTTCGCATAATACAGCTAGCTTCTCAAGCAGCAGGCAAATCCTCCCTCACTGCTCAAGAGCTACTACAATTACTAGGACATATGGCTTCCACAGTTCATGTAGTCCCATATGCTCGCCTCCACATGAGAGCAGCTCAGTGGACCCTATCCACACAGTGGACACAGGCCACAGGTCATTTGTCAGACAAAATAATAAACTCTCAACGACTAGTTTTGTCCCTCCAATGGTGGCAGTCACTAGAAAACCTGACAGTGGGGTCTCCTTTTCATCAACCCTCTTTTCATCAACCCTCTTTTCAGGCCACCCTAACAACAGATGCATCACAGGTGGGTTGGGGAGCACACCTGAATCATCTCTCTACCCAGGGAACCTGGACTCCACAGGAGGCCGGTTTACACACAAACCACCTGGAATTAAGAGCAATCTATTTAGCTCTTGAAGTATTCCACGCTCAGCTCAGCTACATGATAGTCCTAGTCCAGACGGACAATCAAGTAGCCATGTTCTATGTGAACAAGCAGGGCGGAACAGGCTCTCTGTCGTTATGCAACGAAGCTTTATGACTGTGGGCCCTCGCCAGAGAGTATCAAATTCACCTTCTAGTGGTATATCTTCCAGGCATTCAAAACCTTTGGGCAGACAAACTCAGTCAAGTACTGTTGCCTCACGCGTGGTTCCTCCACCTAGATCAGGTGGCAAAATATTTCATCTCCGGGGCACTCCAGACATAGACCTCTTTGCAAGTCCCTTGAATGCCAAACTTTCCCGGTACTGTTCCAGGATTCCGGCTCACAATTGTCAAGCAAGGGATGCCTTCCTCCTTCACTGGGGCCAGGACTTCCTTTATGCCTTCCCACCCATTCCCCTCATCCCCAAAATACTCTTCAAGCTTCAGAGAGATAGGGGTCGCATGATCCTCATAGCACCATGATTGCCATGCCAAACGTGGTATCCCCTGCTTCTACCTCTCTCTCATGCAGCACCTCTGGAATTAGGGCATTCTCCAGATCCCCTTTCCCAGGAGAACGGGACGCTATGGCACCTGGATCCCCAGTCCCTGCACCTCATGGTCTGGTTGCTTATGCCTTCAAGTGGAAATGTTTTACTACATGGTGCTCCAAGAAGGGATTAAACCCCCTTGTCATATACTTAGAATCGATACTAGAGTATCTCCTTCACTTATCAAATTCTGGTCTAAAGACCAATTTGGTAAGAGTCAATCTTAGTGCAACTGCAGCTTCTTATAAGCCTCTGAATGGACAACCAATTTCCTCTCATCCACTTCACAGATGAAGAACCAGGAGCAGGACCTCAGAAAACACCCACAAATAAGAACAGAAGCGAGGGACATCTTGAACAATTTTCAGAAGACTGTGTTCATGAGAAACTAGCTCAACTTAAAGTAGACAAAGCGATGGGACCGGATGGGATACACCCTAGAATACTGAGGAAACTTGGGGACGTTCTAGCAACTCCACTGACTGACCTTTTCAATGCCTCGTTGGAGTCGGGAGTGGTGCCAAAGGACTGGAGAGAGGCTCATGTGGTGCCTTTACACAAAAGCGGAAGTAAGGATGTGGTTGAAAACTACAGGCCAGTTAGTTTAACTTCGGTGGTGAGTAAATTATTGGAAACGCTGCTGAAAGAGAAAATAGGGAGGTTTCTGGAGTCCAGCGGATTACAGGATCCAAGGCAGCATGGATTCACCAGAGGCAGGTCTTGTCAGACAAATCTGATTGATTTCTTTGACTGGGTGACCAGGGAGTTGGACCGAGGGAGAGCTCTAGATGTGGTGTATTTAGATTTCAGTAAAGCCTTTGACACTGTTCCTCACAGGCGACTTATAAACAAACTGAGCACCCTAGGGACGGACCCTGAATTTACTGCTTGGGTTAGAAATTGGTTGGGTGGGAGGCGACAAAGAGTACAAGTAAATGGAGCTCACTCTGAGGAGAAGGATGTTACCAGTGGTGTGCCCCAGGGATCTGTCCTTGGTCCGATTCTTTTTAACATCTTTGTTGGTGATATAGCGGAAGGGCTGTCTGGTAAGGTTTGCCTCTTTGCAGATGATACCAAAATCTGCAATAGAGTAGACACCCAGGAAGGTGTAGATAACATGAGGAGGGATCTAGCTAAGCTTGAAGAATGGTCTAGAATTTGGCAGCTGGGATTTAATTTTAAAAAATTTAAGGTCATGCATTTGGGCTGCAGCAATCCAAGGGAGGAATACAGTATAGGAGGTGAAGTACTTTTGTCCACTAAAGAAGAGTGGGACCTAGGCGTGGTTGTGTCTGATGAACTTAAAGTAGCTAAACAGGTAGAAAAGGCGACGGCAAAAGCTAGAAGGATGCTTGGGTGCATACGGAGAGGAATGGCTAGCAGAAAAAAGGAGGTGATAATGCCTCTGTCTAAGTCTTTGGTGCGACCTCATTTGGAGTATAGTGTGCAATTCTGGAGACCGCACCTTCAAAAGGATGTGAACAGGATGGAGTCGGTGCAGAGGGTTGCTACTAAAATGATTAATGGGCTTCATTATAAAGCATATGAGGACAGACTTAAGGATCTTAATATGTACACCTTAGAGGAAAGGCGGGATAGAGGTGATATGATTGAGATGTTTAAATACCTCCGTGGCATAAATGTTCAGGGAGAGAGCCTCTTTCAATTGAAAGCAAGTTCTGCTATGAGGGGACATGGGATGAGGGTGAAGGGAGATAGATTCAGGAGTGATATGCGGAAATATTTCTTTACGGAAAGAGTAGTGGATCCATGGAATAGTCTCCCAGTGGAGGTGGTAGAGATGAGGACAGTAACTGAATTCAAAAAATCATGGGACCAACACAGAGGATCTCTAAAGGTAAAAAGTGGACTGTTGTAGTTGTTGTTATGGAAGGACAGATTAGATAGGCCATGTGGTCTTTTTCTGTCGTCATGTTTCTATGTTTCTATATCAAGATTTATGAGAGTCCTTTTATTAACTAAACCTCTCATCAAGCCACCATCGGTGGCATGGGATCTAAATCTAGTTCTCGGGCAGCTCATGAAGCCGCCTTTTGAACCTTTGGCCACTACAGCCCTTAGGTTTTGGTCATCTTCCTAATTGCAATCACCTCTGCCCGTTGTATTAGTGAATTGCAAGCTTTAGTGGCTGATCCTCCTTATACTAGGTTTCATCATGATAAGGTTGTTCTTAGAACTCACCCACACTTTATGCCAAAGGTGGTTTCGCCTTTTCATTTAAATCAATCAATTTATCTTCCTGTATTTTTTCCAAGGCCTCACGCTTCTAATGCAAAAAGAAACCTTGATACTTTGGATTGTAAAAGGGCCTTAGCCTTTTACATACAAAGTGCACAGCAACATAGAAAGTCCTCACAATGTTTTATAGCTTTTGACCCTAGTTATTTGGGACTTCCAGTCTCCAAAAGAACTTTATCTAAATGGATTGCCCAATGCATATCCTTTGCTTATGAGAGTAAGGGTCTTCCTCTTCAGGACCATGTCACAGCTCATAATGTGAGAGCCATGGCAGCTTCTATGGCCAATCTCCACTCTGTGTCTATCGATGACATTTGTCGAGCAGCCACCTGGGCTTCGGAACACACCTTCACAGCCCACTACTGCCTGGATAAAGCCTCCCGTCGGGATGCCTTCTTTGGCAAAGCTGTTCTTCAAAATCTCTTTCATACCTAAATCAACTCCTACCCACCAACCCTGGTGGAATGCCAGAGATCCATGGGAGGAAGGATTCCCACCTTCTAGGGTGGCACCTTCCTGGGGCTATCTCCCTGGCATCTTCAGCTAGGGAGTCCCCATATGTGAAGACTACATTCCTGCTTCTTCCTGGAGATAGCGTAGTTACTCACCTGTAACAGGTGATCTCCGGGAACAGCAGGAATTTAGTCTTCACAACCCACCCACCTCCCCTAGGAGTTGTCTCTCTATCTCTTTGTCTCTTTCCTCTCTCCCTCTATCCTTTCACTCAGCTACAAACTTAACTGAAGAGGGACAGTTGGAAAGGCGGGAAGACAGCGTGCATGTGCTGAGGGATGCTCCCAAAAGCGTTCCTATTGGACGCTGGGGAGCGTTCCCGCACAGGCTCTGTCTGTACCGACGATACCCATATGTGAAGACTAAATTCCTGCTGTTCCTGGAGATCACCTGTTACAGGTGAGTAACTACGCTGTACTGCTGGACATTGCTGGTATTCTGACTATAAACACATGCATTTCAACAAAATCATTTGGCAAGGAAGAGCAAAAAGCAGGTATGCCAACTTCACTATACTTTTTTAACACTGCGTCATGTTGCATATCAATAAGTTCCATTTGCTGCTACTTGCTTTCTTGACATCAAAAGAATGGAGAGCTTTATAGAGAGAAATCGTCATGGCATGTCAATTAATTAATAAATAAATAGCATCATTGTGTTAAATGTATGATATTAATAAATTTAATGGTTTTCTCCAACATATTCCGATTTATGTGTTGCTGAGCGTCTTTTGTTCACGATTACCAGTAAGCAACGAGAGAGAGAATTTTTAAAAGTCAATGAGCGTCATTCCATGGCCATAAGTAACTATTGTTCCCTGACTATTCTTATTCCACTAAATAATGAGAATATTGTGCTCGACTGTTAAGTTAGCTTTAGAAACCAGTATTATTTTGCTTTACGATGGCAAAACCACATTTTCAAGTTGCTCAAATCAATGTATTCTGAACTTTAGTGCATAAAATGTCAACTGTCTAGTACTGTTACTTTCTGTGAAGATCACCTATGTTATCCCCCTGGTGACGGCCACCCTCCTTCTCTGTCAACTTGATTATTGTCCCCACCCCCCCTTTTTATGTTAAACTGCTTTGACCCGGTGAAAGGCGGGATATAAATGCAGTTAAATAAAGAAAATAAATAAATAAATAAAATGATATTCACAATGCCACCTATTTATTTCCTCGAATTAGGTTTATCTGAAACTACATTATTGCGATATTAGGCGCAATATTTGCGTAAGGTAGAAATACAAATGCCTTAAATAAAAAGGGAAAGTGTTGCATACAGCTGCAGAGGTGCTGTTCATGAATTGCCAGATGGAGAACAAACACTTCACTCTGTGTCGAACTACACAAGTGATCAACTGATAAAATGAATACAAGAGAACTCGTGGAAGAGTTGTATGCTGAAGATGCAGGCATAGGTGCACCTTGCGATACGATGATAGATGAGAGGTACGAGGAATGGTGAAAATGAAAGTTAATCACTGCTGACCAGATTGTGACCTTTGTCCTTCCAAGAATCACAACGGTCTATTGTCAGTGCATACACCATTCCCCTCCTCTTGTTAATGAAAGACTGATTCTCCAAAACACAGGTCGTTCTCGATAATTTATATTACAAAAAATGTGACTTGCGTGCATCCACTCAAATTGCTCAAACTGCTTTTGATTTTGTGCAAATCTGTGGTTGCATTATTTTTGTATAAACACATCACTATACATTGATCCATTGAAAATATTCAGGACGCAGTCAAGCATTTAATTAAAGGAAAAAAAATATATATACCTCGATATGTTTAAGTAGGAGAATGGGCTGCACTGACGTATGTTGGAGGCTGCAACTTTGTTGTGCCTGGCATAATCTGTCTTGTCAGAGAGGATGTGGGTGATGGAGTTGTAGGTTTTATAATAGCTGTACGTTCATGGAGGGAAAGGCCACAATAGTCTATCAGAGAAATATGTGTTCTAATTTTGAATACATCCTTCATGGCTTTTGAGCTCTCGAACCTCAGTGGATTTAGGTTTAACATTCTGTCTCGCAGTAGAAAATGGATTGCCATGTGCGGAAAAGAAGCATCTCCAGAAAAGTGTTTTGAGGTTGTCTGTAAATGTATATGGTATTCTAACTAATTCTAAGGCATCTTATAGCTTTTAAATCTATAAATCTTACTGGCTAAAATGCTTAAACGTGCTCCTACAGTATAAAAACAACTGTAGTGAGGTGACTGCTGCTTAGGTGATTTCTCTCATCAGACGGTGCCAGGCCACGCATCATTGATGAGACCCGCAGAAAGTATCTTGCATCCTAAAATATCAAACCTTGTACTCGGTAAACTTAAAAATGAGATGTGGAACACAAAATCAGCTTCATGTAGGAAGCAAAAAGTGAAAGCCACCTTGGCAAGCCGTTCTGAGTTCTCATCAGTTTGCTTTAGTGAGCAGAGGTGCCTTGGTCAGGTACACAGCTGGAAAAAAGTGTGCGACTTGTTGACAGCCAGTAGGAATGAATGCCTTTCTTTGTTTGATAGGGTCTAAGGATAATCTTCGTTGATGGCTCTCGCATCATGGTCAGGCTAAGTGGTACAGGAAGTGCTGGTGCCACCATTCGATTATATATTGACAGCTATGAAAAAGATCTTGCCAGAATATACGAAGACCCACAGGTAAGGTTGAAGAACTAAATTTGCCCAAAGTAAGGTAGGGAAGGAGAGCCCTCAGTATATTTAATAACTGCCATATGGTATGTCTTTTTCCCCAGTGGACTTGGCCACCCTTTTACTAGTCTTATGGTTGTACTGTTCTCAAGAGGGTGGGAGGTCAGAGATGGGAGGAAATGGGGTAATATTTTTGGTTAAGGAATCCTCGGATTTCTAGCTAGCCCTGTTTTGTCCTTTGCTTGTTTTCCTGATTTGTCCATATTTCAGAGAGGTTGCTAGACTGTCGACTTAAGATTGTCATAAGTGGCACTAAGTAGGCTTTAAATGGTGGAACTCGGATGGACTTGCTTATTCCCTTGTTCTACATTGTTGTGTTGTGTTCAGGTCATGTTGTCTGCTCTTATCACCATTGCACTGAAGATTTCCAAGCTTCAAGAGAGAACTGGCCGAACAGGTCCAACAGTCATCACGTAAAGCGCCAAAAGACTGAACACGGAAGCATACTCTAGGCCTGAGAAGAGAAGGTCTGGGCAAAAATTAAAGTACGAACCTTTCATCAGTCGTCTTTTACTGTGTGGTTCCCCTCCTAGAGAATGTTACAGTTAAAGTATGGAAGAGTACTAATATACTCATTGACTTTAATACATAATGTTCACACTAGGGCCGCCTCCTGGCAAAATCGTCACATGGTTGTGACAATTAAGTTCACAGAGGACAAGTAGTCAACATGAACTTTCTTTTGGTATCTTGAGGGTGCTATTTGAAACTAATTTTAGAGTAATATATAGCACTCTTTTCAGTTGTGCATCTGAAAAATGTACACCACTGTATAATAATTTCAGATTCTCTCTGAAGACTCTTTTAAAGGAAAAAAAAAGTAATATATATGTAAATTGACTTTAGTCGCCATTGTTTATCATAACATAGAATTTTCTTTTCAACCCAGATGTACAAGTTGTACAGTTGGGATTGGATATTAAAGACAAACAGGCTGGTGTCAAAGCTTATTGTGTGTAGTGTTTTCTTTTGAAAAAGACAGTCACTAGACCAAGTACTTTAGTGAGAGAAAAGCAATAATTGTAACTTTAAATGTATGTACTGTTGAAGCTGGACCAGTGACCCCACTTTGTAAGCTTACCAGCTGACATCATCTGGATAAGCTGAGTCCATCTCACTTTTATCTTATAGTTTCTCTGGCCATATATCCCTGCTTTTTAATTTTATTTATCTACAGGAGAATTACAATAGAGGCCAATTCTGTAAAATGCACGTTTTGACTGGGGGCACATCCAAATCCTAGATGGGGTCAATGTAAATGTGATTCTGACATTGACGCACATGTGGCATTGGAATACGGGCACACACGTCTACTGTGTTACACACATCAAGCGCTGTAGAGTACGAGACATGCCTATACACAGCACATGGTGTTGTATGTCCCCGCACTCACCATATCCTGAACAGTTAGACATAGATGAAACCGCACGTCTCCATCGGGGACCCACAAACAGCCATGCCCCTGTGTTAGACGTGCATCTCCAGAACTGTTTCTATAATATGTGTAGCTACTAAACTGCTGCACTCGCCGACGGTGATGTGCTGATGCAAACCACACACGAAAATTGATGATACAGAGATGGCAACGCAAACGAGACCCTCTATACCTGTCTCTGGCATGCCCAGAACACTACAGAGATAGCTCAGTGCACTCTACGATAGGTGAAAAGCAGGTAGAAAGTGATTGGTTGGACATGCCTGCATTGGTCACCTCTGCAGTTAGACTGTGCAGTGCTCAGTATATTTCACAGGAAATCAGAAGTGGATCCCTATAGCGAAACATCAGAACATTTCCCTGTCACTGATAAGGGACCCTCAAAATGGGACTATTCAACAGTGCAAACAGCTACAGAATGACCTAAAGCACCATCATAGCTCCCTACCATTGTGCACATGTCTAGAGACCTATAATAGTGCACCTGACCATGTCTTAGTACCTTTTGCAGTCAGAACCCCCATCCTTTGCCAAAACCATGCCCTGCACCCATACACAAATGCTGTGCAGCCATGATGGCGTGGCGACGCAGGACACCACAGCTGACCTGCTTTCCTCAAGCAAATGCGGTTCTGCTCTCTACTAACCCACATACCATCCCTACATCTACATTCATATTGTTCCAGACCCTGGAAATGTTAGGGGAATCGGGAACAACCCCTTTGGCACAAGTAGCAAATGTCAGCATAGCCATATTACAAATCAATATTTGGTCTGTATTCCAGAGTTAATAGGTAACCATAAAAATGATACTCTGTATTACAACCTGAAAGACCAGAATGTATCTTATTCAAGACTGGAAACTATGTAACTGATATATAATAGCTGACAGGTCTCAGAATACTCGGGTTGCCATTGACTTGAAAACTTTCTGTCAAAATGGACTGTACACCCTTCAAACATCAATGACCTGTATCTATGCAGCTACTTACTTTAACCTTATGTTATAAAAATAACACAGTGCTTAGCTTTTAAAGGTGATTCCGATTGTCAGTAAAAATCTCAACCCGACGCTCTCAGGCGCACTTTCTTCAGCGTTTCACCTGTGCGGTTTCTTCAGGGGAATAATATTGAACACTGTGAAATAAACAAGTTCATTAGATACCGGCTTTCAATAATTCCACTGTTTTTTTTTTATACAAAACTTTAAAGGAAAACAAAACTACTATACCTATGATCTAACTGACTGCGTTCCTCTAGCCATATTAACATCTATTGCAGTGCTAACTTTATATTTCTGTAGGGGCGTTTATTCTTCCCTGGTCATACAGATGTGTCTCATCTGTGCATTCCACTCCTTACAACTGTATCCTGTGTGCTCCCAGGCAGCAGACACACCCATTCAGTACAGATGTGACACAGCCATTTCTGGGCTGCCTTGGGGATATGAGCGGAATATTTCTAAGTCCTGGCCTTATTCCATGTTTCACCAGGTGTAATTTGGATGTCCATGGGTAACGCTGAAGACTTACATGGGCCGCCTCAGAATACACTTATATGTCTCTGTGGCTGGCCACACCCCCGTTCCGCCCCTTTCCGCCCACGTTCAGAGATCCCCATGCAAGTGCCCTGTGCGTGCTGATACATTTTGTCTCGGAATACAGTTTTAGACATATTCATGGGACACACATCTAACGCGCACATCTAACTGGCTTATTCGTGGTTCAGAATGACCCCCATAGTGTTTGTTACCAGTTGGTAATCCTACTTACAAGTCTATCAAGTTACCAGTGCTGGATTGGAGAGTAAATTGCTTTTGATTCTTGGGAAAGCCAGGGTTAGAAAAATGTTCTGTAATGAGACCTTGCTCTTGAGGTATTTAATGCTCATCTGTTGAAACATTCCTGGGGTCTGGAGGTTTGGGGATCAGCATTGTCTGCAGATAGCTGGAATTTTGGAACAGGGAAGAGGCAATAAAGGGGTCTTGAATGATGGCTGCATGGTGCCTCAATTATATCCCTTCACCACTGTTCTAAGGCAAGCAATCAGACACTGATAATTAGGGCCTACAAAAACAGAAGAGGAGTCCTTTACAAGAAACATTATGAAGCCCAAAAACGGGGGTGGGTGAAAGCAAAAGGAACTGGACAATACATGAAAACTGTTCAGTGTGAGGCAGAGGCCAAAAAAAGTAAGCAGAATGTTAGAAACTATTAGGAAAGGACTAGAGAATAAGCAAAGGATATAATAATACATCTGTATCATTCCATAGTGCAGGGGATCCACAAGAGAGCACACATACTCACAAGCAGAACAGCAACAGGCAGGAGTGAGGTGTAATGAGACTGTCTTTATTAAACAAACTCCAAAAAGATACAGAGAAGGGTGATCGACGTGATAAAAGGGATGGAATGACTGTGGCCTATGGGGTTAGGACTTTTCAGTAAGCAAAAGAGACACCTGAGAGGGGGGGGGGGGGGATACAATAAAGGTCTAAAATACTGAGTGAAGTGGAACGTGTAAACCTGAATCAGTTGTTTGCTCTTTCCAAAAATATAAGGACTAGGGGACATGCCATGAAGTTACAAAGTTATGGCTAGCAGATGTGGCAAAAGCAGGCAGTGTTGCTGGGTTTAAAAAAAAAAAAAAAGGTTTGGACAAATTCCTGGGGTAAAAGTCCATAAACCGTTTATTATGGTAGACTAAGAAAACCACAGCTTATCTCTGGGGATAAAGTAGCATGGACCTGGCTACTTTTGAGTTACGTCAGACACTTGTGACCTGGATTGGTCACTGTTGAAAATGGGTCACTAGGCTTGATGGATCTTTGGTCAGACCCAGTTGAGGCACTTATATTCTTATGTTCAGGATCCGTGGAATGGAAACTTCTCATTAACTGACTGGGGTTAATTAACAGCTGAAATGGTCTGAAACTGGTGCTGCCTATTCACTGTAATATGTAAAGCAGCATTGCGAATTTAGCTCAGGCCTTCATTTTAATCAGCAAAAGCTTGGCCTTTTGCCCTTATGTATATATTGTATGCAATTTTCTGTCTTGCTATCACCAGCTGGTGGCAGAGTTGCTACCTGCAAACTGAGAACAGCCTGAACATTCAGATACATCCAGAAGATCGAAGGGGAGTTAAATTATGGATTCATGAGTGAATAGAACCTTGAATCAAACAACCTGAGTTTGGAGTATGATGGGGAGGAGGGAGGTGGGGGAATAATCTATATGTGTTTTCAAAATCCATAATGTTAACGAGAATATAAGGACCATATGTTCCAACAGCAGTAGCTTCCCCTCTTTACAAACCACAGAAACATTGAGCAGCAAACCAGTTTCTTAAGCATGAACCGCAAAATCAACCTGAGACTACCAACAAAGGGCACAAAGCACGCATCTGGGCTTCATCATATTTCTTGAACGTAGTTCCTTTTGATAGGGAAGAATGCAATTCGGTAAACTTAAAGAGAACAGGAGTAAAACACAACCTCCAAGTCATTTTCTGAATTTCCTTTCTAGTACCAAGAAAAATAAATGATTTAGAATTTGGAGATGTCCCACTATATTGCTAGTTTAAAGCTTCAGAGAGGACTGATCTCCCTGTAAATTTGGAATAAAATATACTAAAAGCAGGATCTTTAATTTCACCTGTGAGATGGCTTTATTAGCAACTGCATGCATGAGTTAGATGCAGTACTGGCTAATGAGGCTTAATGAACAAAATCAATCATGAGATGGTAATGTTATGACAGCGTGCCTAGTTTAAGTAGGCAGGAAGGCATCTATTTTATAAAGACATATAGGCACCTATGTGACTTTATAAAATACTAGCAAACAAGTTGCAAGTAATATATTTTTATTGGACTAACAATATATTCACACCATTGGCACTGGATCATATATGCTACATCACAGAGGAGCATGGATGTGAGGGATTTGTTTTTGAATGTCTCTTCTATGTGTGCAGTTATAGGATGCTGTGATATGTGCTGGCATAACTTGCACCGTGCATTTTTGCAGGGATTCCCAATTAGATGAAAATGGCATAAAACCCTCAAAAATGTACCGTGGAAGATATGCCAGCACATATCACAGCGTCCTATAACTAATTTTAAGCAGTCCCTCAGTAGCTTAGCTAGTTTGCTATGGAAGACACTTCTGCCCTTCTTTGGTAGGTGGATGCCATCTCTGCTCAACAGCCCTTGGAAAATCATGCTGTGATCCAGAAAGCCAAAATGCTCTTGACACCATCCATGCAACCAGGCATTTGTTGCATTGGATGTGAGCCTCTTGGCCTTGGCCCTCAACAGGAAGAAATGAGAAATCTTGTTGAACTTAGGAGATGTAATAGGATAATTTTGATAAACTAAAGAGCAAGAAATCACTTGGCTTGGATGGTATGTATCTCAGGGTGCTGAAAGAACTGAAGAATGAGATTGCAGATCTATCATTAAAATATTTTATAGTACCTGAACATTTGAGAGTGGCTAGCATTAACACCATTTTAAAAAAGGGTTCCAGGGGTGAGCCAGGAAACTACAGACCAGTGTCATTCCTAGCCTCCCATTACCTGGGGTAGACACCCCCTCCCCCTCTTACACACTGTAATACACCTCCCAAGCAGCCCCACCGAGGCACTATGGCAAATTTACAATTAAGCTGGTTTGCTGTGGTGCCTTGCCGTCCAGGGGCCAGTCACCCTGCTCTCCCGACTGAAGTCTTGCAATTCACGAGACTTCGGCTGGGAGAGCAGAATGGCTGGCTCCTGGAGCATGAGGCACTGAGGCAAACCAGCTTAATTGTAAGTTTGTTGCACTGCATCTATGGGGCCAGTGGAGGTGCACCCCCCCCCCCCCCCTCCTAGCTGGCATCCGGGGTGGGCTGCACCCACTACCCTGCTCTTGGTACATCACTGCTACAGACCAGTGAGCCTGAAGCCTGTGTTGGACAAATAGCAGATACCCTTATAAAGAGCAAAATTACCATTTAGATAGCTATGATTTAATGGGACAAAGCCAATATGGATTTAGCAAAGGGAAGCCTTGTTTCATCAATCTGCTCTGCTTTTTTTTTTCCTCCAATCTTTATTTGAAAAGAAAAAGGAATTACAATCAAGTCCACATCAAGGGGAGAGGAAAGAGGCAAAAAACAGGAAATAACAACATAAGAAACAAAGAAAACAAGCAAATACATACTGGTACTAATAGCCCTAAGACTTAGAAAGGAAGCAAATAACATTCTACCTAACCATTTTCTTTACCAAGCAAAAATACATTCAGTTGATCAGATTCCATAACTATGTACTTCGTCTGCTCATATATCAAAATACACTTACATGGGTATTTTAAAAAGAAAGAGGCCCCTATTGCCAAAGCATGAGCTCTTAACGCTAAAAAGGCTTTACGGCGTACTTGAGTAAGTCTACACACGTCAGGAAAAACCTGCACTGTGGAGCCACAAAACAATTGATCTTTTTTAGGAAAATATGAATGCAGTACCAAATTTTTATCTGATAAATAAAGGAAACAATTAATGTAGCACGTCTAGTAATCTCATCCATTGAGGATTCCAAAAAAGCAGAAATATCTAATGAATGAGATACTGACACCTTCTCTGCGGGTTTGGCAATAGGAGAAGAGGTCTCTGTGGAAGCTAATATAGGAACATAATAAAGAGAGGAAAATTTTATAGAGTTCACATCTTCAATTAATAGAACCTCCTTAAAATATTTATATAACAAAATAGAAGGAGAAAGATAATGAGTTTGTGGAAAATTCAAAAATCTCAAATTTTTTACACTTACAGCATTCTCAAGGGACTCTATTTGATGATGTGAAGTAAGATTATCTCTAATCGAAGACGATGCAACAGCTTGCATAACAGAAACCTGCCCCTCTAATTTATTCAAGGCAACATTATGTTTGGCAATAGCCTCTTCATGGACTCCCAACTTCTGTACAACATCCTTTGAAAATTGCGAAACCTGGGAGGAGGCACGCAGGGACATTTTTATGCGCGCCACAACCTCCCGGACATCCCTCAAGGAAACCTCAACTGGGGGAACAGCGGATGAAACAGTAGTAGGGAAATACAGAACTGTTGGAAATGGGTCACTAGGCTTGATGGATCTTTGGTCAGACCCAGTTGAGGCACTTATATTCTTATGTTCAGTATCCGTGGAATGGAAACTTCTCATTAACTGACTGGGGTTAATTAACAGCTGAAATGGTCTGAAACTGGTGCTGCCTATTCACTGTAATATGTAAAGCAGCATTGCGAATTTAGCTCAGGCCTTCATTTTAATCAGCAAAAGCTTGGCCTTTTGCCCTTATGTATATATTGTATGCAATTTTCTGTCTTGCTATCACCAGCTGGTGGCAGAGTTGCTACCTGCAAACTGAGAACAGCCTGAACATTCAGATACATCCAGAAGATCGAAGGGGAAACATTTTACTGTTATCCTCCTTCACTAATAATGAGGAACCATCCAAAACTGGAAAAGAGGGCTCCACGCCCCGGTTATTATCACCGGGAGAAACCACCCTCACAGTCCTAACTTCCTGACTGGGTAGGGTAAAACCCTGCGCCTTAGGAGACAAATCAGAAGATGTACTCACAGACCCGTGGCTCAAGTCCGGAGGCTCCTGCTCTAACTGAGCTTTCTGAAGATGCATATCCATCGGTCCCACTGTCTTAGTGGCCTTTTGAGTATTCATTGTAGAGAAAACCACCTTCCGTCGCTTACCCATGAGCCCCTCTGTTCCCACTTGTTGCTCTGAAGGGCTCCAAAGGGGTGTGGCCTGCCCTTTTGGTCATGTGACCATGGGCGTGTGTCTGCGGGCTGTGTCCGTGGTGGACCGAAGAGTTTTAAAGGTCCTGGGGGCGGGGCTGCACCGCTCCTCCACCGCCAATCAAAGGCCACCAGCTCCAGCTGCCTCCTCTCTCTCCCGGCCGGCCGTGGTGGACGAAAGAGTTTTAAAGGTCCCGGGGGGCGGGGCTGCACTGCTCCTCCACCACTGATCAAAGGCACCAGCTCCAGCTGCCACCTCTCTCTTCCGGCCGGCCGCGGTGGACTGAAGAGTTTTAAAGGTCCCGGGGGGGGGGGGCGGGGCTGCACCGCTCCTCCACTGCTGATTAAAGGCACCAGCTCTAGCTGCCTCCTCTCTCTCCCCTGCTCTGTTTTTTTTGAAGGTGTGAATAAACACATTAAGGTGAACCAGTGAGCATAGTGTTTCTGGATTTTCATAATGCCTTTTTATGAAGTCCCTCGTGAGAGAATCTTTAGGAAATTCGAAAGTAAAGGGGAGGCAGTGTCTTATTGTGGATTTTGAACTGGTTGAAAGATGGAAAACAGAGAGTAGGGCTTAATGGTCAATTTTCTCATCGGAGAAAGGTAAATAGTATAACGTCCTATTGATTGGTGCTAGGCCCACTGCTTTGTAGCATATTTATAAATGACCTGAAAGGTAATCAGATTTTCAGATGCCACAAAATTATTCAGTAGTTAAATTACAGGGAGATTGTGAAAAATTGCAAGAGGACTTGAGAAACGGAGACTGTGCATCCAGATGGCAGGTGCAATTTCATGTGGACAAGTGCAAAGTTATGCACTTGGGGAAGAACAATCCAAGCTATAGCTACAGGAAGCAAGGTTCCACATTAGGAGTGACCACACTGGAAGAGGATCCAGGTGTCACCGTGGATAACAGGTTGAAATCCTATGTTTGGGTTGCAGTAGCAGCCAAAAAAGCAAATAGAATGAAAGCAAAGGATCTTATAATGTCTCTGTATCATCCATAGTGCGGCCACACCTTGATTGTGTACAGTTCTGATTGCCCATCTAAAAAAAGATATAGCAGAATTGGAAAAGGTACAGAGAGAGGCAACCAAAATGATAAAGGGGATGGAAGGATACCCCTATGAGGAGAGGCTTAAAAGGTCACGGTCCCTCAGCTTGGAGAAGAACACGCTGAGGGGAAATATGAGAGAGGTCTATAAAAATTGGAGTAGAATGAGTGAAGATGAATTGGTTGGTTTTTCCTTATAAAAGTATAAATGCTAGGGGACGTGCCATGAAGCTACGGAGAAAATATTTTTTCACTCAATGCATAATTATGCTCTGGAATTTGTTGCCATAGGATGTAGTAAAAGCTGTTAGTGTATCTGGGATTAAAAAAATACTTGAACAAGTTCCTTGGTGGGAAAAGTTCATAAAACCTTTATTAACGTGGACTGGAGAAATCCAGTGCTTACCCCTGGGATAAGCAGCGGGGAATCTGTCTGCCTTTTGTGATTCTGCCAAGTACTTGTGATCTGGATTTACCATTGTTGGAATCGGGATACTGGGCTTGATGGATCATTGGTCATACACAGTAGGGCAAATCATATGTTCTTATCAGACAGTAAAATTCAGAGTAGAATTCTCTCAAGCTGTTTATCAAACACATTCTGAATCTAGGAGGAGATAATAGGCAGGTTATCTGTTTCTTGGCCCCTCTCCTCTTCTCCAACCCATAGAAAAAAGACAATCTGCATTCATCTCCTGAAGGATCTAGAAAGGTGACCGATATAAGCCCCCTGGTCCTGATGCTCAGTAAGGCCCTGGTGCTAGTTATCTTGGTCTTCAAGTGCAGGCAGATGCTTCATGAGATTGAGCACTTCCCCCTCAAGCTGCTCAATTCCAGCAACATGCCTTCTGCTAGCTCCTCTGACACACCAGCAGAAGATCCAGAGACCTTTCTCATATCTCAACACTCACCCAGTAAGGAAGCAACCATCTCCTATCTATGCCACAGAGCCTTGGTTCTTCAAGAAGGAGGCCAATAGGTGGCCTGGGGCTTCAATAACTTGTACTACATTGTGATTTATTAATGGCACTGGACTGGCCTCATGCCATCAACTGGCTGGCTAGGTATAGTTGAATAATTCAGTAGCAGGATCTCGGTGTAATGATCCTGCCAGACATCAGCCAAGGAGAACTATAAACATCCCTCTCACAGGTATTAGCAAGAGGAGAAAAAGGCTTTGAAATACACAGATCAGGCTAGTGCAGCAAAGCATACCTATGCCTCCATCCATCACATCAGCAGCCAAAAAAACCTCCTCTTCTATATAAACATTTGTAAAGATATTTTCACTTTTTTCCAATTCTCAACATGTTTTCAAAATTCATCATTAAAGTTTTTAAACGTTAATATTTTTAAAGTTAATCATGCTCTCCTCTAAAGCATGTCATCCCAGAACTTAACTGAAGCAGTCTCCATAACACATTCAAGTATCCAGGGCTTCAAACTGAACACCCCAACGCCAACAATACTGTCGACTAAGCGTTTCGCATAGCGCTTTTTCAAGGGTCCCAAGCAAACACGAGATGCTATAGAAGAGAGCAAAGAAAACCTGTGTTAAAAGAACTCTTCCCGACAGACCCCGACCACACATTGAATAACCCAGAACAGCAGTACATCCAGCCATGCTTTCCACTATTTAAGCGACAATAGAAGTTGAAAAAACAACAGGCGACCTACTAAATATCATACCTTCCAAAAAAGAATGATACAATCAAATAAATCTCCCCAAAAATAACCAAAAGAGGAACCAGAAAATTCTCACTCACCCCAACTGACTGCCACCATCGCTCAACATGCTTAGCAGTTCTAACCGGCTAAAAACGCCACGCATGAGCAGTGCTTAAATGGTGGATCTACATAAATCTAATCAGATCACACACAACCAAAAAGCTACAGTTTCATCAAAGAGACAAACACAAACACCATTATGCACCCGATAGCCATTATGAATATTATAGATGCTCTACTGTTTCAAAAAGCAATAGTATCAACAAACAATACCTCCCTCCCACCCGTCAAATGCATAAATGCCAATAAATTTGAGAGCTAAGACCTTTAGGATGGACAATATCTAAACAAGAAAATCTATTTTTGCTCCCTAAAGAGCAACGATTGTTCTCTGGTGCGCTCACCTATACCTGTCCATATTTGATCAATGCAAAAACACACAAGATCTGCAACCACATGACCCTTCTCTTTACAATGCTGGACTAAGGGAGCCTCTAGTTTCCCACAACGCAAACGGCTTTTATGTTCTCCCATACACAACCTAAAGGGCCGAGTGGTCTGTCCAATGTATAACATATCACAAAGACATCTAATCACATAGACCACAAAACAGGAATCACAAGTGGTGTTATGGCGCAACCAATAATTTCGGCCTCTGTAATTGAACACACTAACTATTTCTGTAATTTCACAAACTGAGCAATGACCACATGGCTTATGCCCAGTATGTGTCTCTACCACCCCATCTAACCTCACATCACAGGTCTTAAAACAAACAGGGTGGCCCAAAAAAAGTGAGCAACACCACTAGAAGCAAGTGTACCATGTAGATGCAAACACCAAGTCCAGGCATGGTAAAAGGAAAGACAGACTTTTATTTTCCGTATGCCAGGGACTACCCGACACAGGCCGTGTTTCGTTACCTTCGTCAGGGGTTTTAAACTGGCACACTAAAATCATAAATACATAAATATCAATAAAAATGAATTAATAAATAATTTAAAAAAAACAATAAAAAATATAATAAAAACCTGAACAATGATAAATGATCACATAAAAGAAATAAATTATTGCCAATCATAAATATACACTACAGGTATAAACGTTGTGTGACAAACATTTACACAAAAACATATTTTATACCAAACGTTCATAAACATATGTTAAAAGCAACAACAAAAAGGGTGTGACAAAAATAAGTAAATGAATCTGTACCTCAATGAGAGTCTTATCTCATTACATATCCTTATTGTACTCGATACCGAGTATTAGCCCTGAACAAGTCTGTGATAACTGAAAGCAACAATAATCATATAAAATACATAATAGAAACCAAGAGAGAACTATATGGCTATACAATAAATCATAATCTATTGAGTATTGTATACTGTTGCCCAAAAAAGTGAGAACATCTCGTAAATTAAAAGCTTAAATAGTTTACTTATTTACCTTTTTAACTATATAACGTCTTTATTTCAACAATTTCCGGTCGCCATCTTTTTTTTTTTTTTTTTTTTTAAATTTGTCAATCGTTTACATCTGTCTTTTTGAATTTGTAAATAACTTATATGCTACGAGATGTTCTCACTTTTTTGGGGGCACCCTGCATAATGTATTATTCATACTTTATTATTTTATTAATATTATTTTCAAAAAAAGTATGTTTCTTGAAGGCTTCCTTTAGTTGTTGTTTGCAATAGAATTGAAAGCCCCTGATGAAGCCTTCTTTAAGGAGAAATGAAGATCATTGTTGGGCTATGAACTATGCTGCGATGGCTGCTGGAGTGTGGGAAAGAATGTTAAGATAAGTAAAATAAATGCGCTATAAAATTATGGTGTGTGCAAGTAGCGATTAAGTTGTCTTGTTTTGTTACAGGGCTTGGTTGGTAAGGTTGGCAGACCTAAGTGGATATGGGCTGCTGTATCCGTTGTATCCATGGGAGATAGTGTGCTATATTGAATGCTTTTGAGATACAGTCAAACCTCGGTTTTCATATGCTCTAGTTTTCGTACGGTTCGGTTTTCGTTGACTTTTTTTGTCAAGATTTTGTCCCAGTTTTTGTACATTGTCTCTGTTTTCGTACAGTTGAAAATGGAGCATCATCTTGTGGCCATAAGTGGGATTTTCTTTATTTTGATTCTCTTGCTGATTGACTGTCTTCCATATGCCAACAAGAGTCTTCAATAATGGTAAAAGTGATGTTAAATGTTCATTTATCCATGTTCGTCATTTATATTTATTGTTTTCTGTATGTAAAAATATAGTTATCTATAAAATGTATTTTTTGTTAATATTTTTGGGTGTCTGGAACAGATTAATTGGATTTACATTATTTCTTACGGGAAATATTGCTTCAATTTCCATACATTCGGTTTTAGTCAGACTTTTTCGAACGGATTAAGCATGAAAACCGAGGTGCCACTGTACATGTGACCCCTTATATTATTACATATCATGGTGAATTTAATTATTGTTTCTTAGAGAAAATTGAAAAATCAAGAAAAGTACTTTTTTTGAAAATACTATTAATAAAGTGATAAAGTATGAATAATACATTATATATGGCAGTTTTTTAAGACCGGTGATGTGAGTATCTCGCTTTCCCTGATGGTAACTTGGAGTACAGCATGCTGGGATTAAAGTCATCCTGAGGTCTTTTTCCGCCCTCTGAATAGTTCTTCATGGATGGGGAGTAATGAGTTCTTTGTAGATTAATTTCCTGTATGTGTGTTTGTGTATTTTTTGACAGGTCTAAGGGATCTTGCTACTTTTCTTGATGCCCAAAACTAACCCATTTGGAGAAACTTCTCCAAATGAATGGGTCAATAAGGCACACTACCATGTCACTAGCAGTTGTACTACGAGTTTTTCCAGGACAAGCAGGAAGTCAGTCCTCACATATGGGTGACGTTGATGCTGATGGAGCCCTTGCGGAAGCATCTCCCCAGCTGCCAAAGAAAGCCTTTGGGAGATGCCATCATGCATGCATGGTCCCTTTCCTACCTAAGGGTGCCATCTTAGTCTCCCTTTTTCAGTGGAGCCCTATAGACATTTGTCTTTCTTCCCCAGAAAAAAGTTAATTTTCTCGTGCACTTTGTATACCGGTCCCTTTCCTGCCTCCAAGCTCTGTCACCTCTGCTTCGGGATTCGGAACCTGTTTATTTAGGTTTTTCCATTCAGCGTGGTTTCACACCTTTTCTAACCAATGGCTGTGTCGAAGGTCTTTGACCTCACTGGGGCCCTTTTTGCCCCAATGGCCACTGGATTTAAAAAATGTGATCAGTGCTCCAGGAACGTTTCCCTTACCAACATGCATAATTATTGCCTCAGGTGCCTAGGTGCCGACCATAACCCAGAGGCTTGCTCCCTGTGCAAAAAGATGTCCACTAAGGCCATTCAGAGTTGCTGGCAGAAGCAGGATGACATCTTCCACAGGTCAGACTTGGCCCCGGTATCCCTGGTAGCTGTGTGCTCTAAAGCCCTGCAAGGTCCATCGGAGTCGCATAGAGCCCCCGTGATGCCTGAACGGGCACGCGGACACTCCGAGAAGAGTTCCCTGGAGCGAGAGCATAAGAAGTCTTCAAGGACCTCTTCCTGGGAAGGGGACTCGCACGACAAGTCCCATGCAAGGTCTCACAGTCCTTGGAAGGTATCCGAGGAGTTGAAGTGGGAGAGACCTGCCAAGGTACCCAGGACAGACGCCGAGGCCTCCGGCGATGGATCTTGGACCCCTGAGGCCCATCCCATCGAGGACTCCCTCTTCTCACCAACACCGAGCCCAGTCACCCTGGTATCAGTGTGAAAGGCTGCAACCCCTGAATGGAAAGCCAGGATGATGGCGTTGAAACACAGCATTTCTGCATTCCTTGCCTCACAGCAAGCATCGATGCCCGGCCCCGCCAGCGCACATGTTGAAAGCACAGGGATCTTGATATCTTGGACTCCTCGGGCTGACGAAAAGATCCTCGAGAGTCCCATGCCTTGAGCCAGTCCTTGACCAGGGTCTCAATCCTGCTCCTGGTCCTTGGGAGCGAGATCCTCCCTGGAGGTACCTCTGGCTCCAGCCAATCCCTAGTCGCGATTCATCGGAGACCAGATCCAATGATGCCCTTAGAACAGTAAGGCCTCGATGGACTACTTGGACTGGGAATCTGAAGGCAAGACTGCCCCGGAGACATGGACACGCCATGACCTCCGCTCAGATTGGTCCCCATAAACATCAAGGCGCTGGTCCCTGCCCGAGTACACCTCATTCCTTGAGTTTGTCTGGGACATGGCAAAGGCGCTGTCCCTCACCATTGAGTCAGAGGAGGACCCCCGCATGGGGGAACTCAAAATCCTCTAATACGAGACCCCACCTAAGGAGACTCTCACGGTCTCCATCCCCTCCATCCTCAGACGCTGTCTCCTCCAAATGTGGCAAACTCTGGCATCGGTGCCACTTGTGAGCCAATGCGAGGGCCCGATTTCAGGAAGGTGCAAATCCCTCACACCTCCATGGTGGTCGAGTTGGCCATGAATAGACAAAAAAGCCTGTAGACACACTCTTTGGTACCCCCAGGCAGGGAGTCCTTCATCCTCAACGACCTCAGGCATAAATGTTATCAGGCCTCGATGCTAGCATGCCATATACAAGCATATCAGCTATATACTGGCATGTACCTCTGAGACCTAATCAAGGAACTTGGGGGTTTCTCGGCAGGTCTTAGTGGGGCCCACCTCCAAAGCTTCCAAACCCTCACAAAGACTATCAGAGAGTGCTCAAAGTATTTGTCTTGGGCGGCCTATGACGGCTTTGAGTCCAATGCAAGGGTGGCCACTGCAGGCATCAGTGCTCGATGCTAGATCTGGCTCCAGGCATCAGACCTCAAGCAAAGGGTCCTGGAGAAACTTCTCAACGTCCCTTGCCTCAGTGAAAATCTCTTTGGCAAACCAATTGAGGACCAGGCGGCGGAGATAGAGACTGAGTATGCCACCAGGACTCAGCTCTTGAGGAAGACCTCCACTCTTCCCAGAAAGAAACCATCAGGGAAAAGACCTCCCTTCACTGGAAAGGCCAACCTTACCGAGGTTATCCACCCCATATCCGGCCCCCCCCCCCCCCCCAGTCTCTGCAGCAGGGTCATCAGGGCAAAAGAGCAGGCCATGGCCCATGTAAGCCTATGGGGCCCAGACACCAGTTCAGCCCAGATTGGGTCAGGGTTTTGGCTCCAAAATCACAACCTCTCTCCCCATGGGGGATCAGCTACCATGGAGGGGGGGGGGGTGTCCTGATTCGTTTTGCCCACCAGTGGGCTGCCGCCACCACCACCAATTCCTGGGCACTTCAGGTGGTCGGGGAAGGTTATCTCCTTCATCTGGACCAGATGCCTCCATCTTTCTTTCCAGGGGAGCCTCCTCTGATTCCCCTGCACCAGGCCCTGCTACTGCAGGAACTTGCAGGCCTTCTCAGGGATAAGGCGGTGGTGTCCTTACCACACCAACTAAAAGGAAAGGGGTTCTTCTCCAGGTACTTTCTGGTCCCAAAAAATAGCCTAAGAGGCCTAAGGCCCATCCTGGACTTGAGAAACCTGAACAAATTCCTGGTGCGGGAGAAGTTCAAAATGCTCTCCCTTGGAATATTGCTTCCCTACCTCCAGAAGGGAGATTGGCTATGGTCCTTGACCCTAAAGGATGCTTATACCCACATCCTTATTCATCCCAGGCACAGGCAGTACCTAAAGTTCATAGTCGGGGGTGACATTTACCAGTACAGGGTACCGCCCTTCAGCCTAGTCTCCGCACCAAGAGTCTTCACCTAATGCCTGGCAGTGGGGGCCGCCTACCTCCATCTCCAAGGGGCCTTTGCCTTCCCATACCTGGATGACTGGCTTGTAAAGAGAGAGACTGCCCGAGAGGTGCAACAGGCTACAGCCTGCACATCAGGGTCTTACATCATCTGGGATTCGTGATAAACCACCCCAAATCACACTTTACTCTAACTCAGGACCTGGAGTTCATAGGGGTTCACCTGGACACCTTCCAAGCCAGGTCCTTCCTCCCCTTGGACAAGGTGGATTACCTCAGGGTCCTGGCGACTGAGGTGCAGTGCTATCATGCCATGTCGGTGCGGACAATGCTTCGCCTGCTCGGTCACATGGCTTTCACAGTCTATGTGGTCCCAATGCCCTACCTCCACATGCGGGTAGCTCAATGGTGCCTCTGTTCGCAGTGGACTCGAGCAAAAAGGCAGGCTCCGGAACAGGATCTGTGTGTCCTGTCAACTAACAGTCATCGATTGGTGGCAGGACGCACTGCACCTGCAGAAGGGCATGCCTTTTCAACACCCAAATCCGCAGAGAGTCCTCACTATGGACACCTCCCTACTGGGCTGGGGAGCGCACTTCAAGGAACTGCACATGCAGGGCAACAGGTGTCTCAAGGAGATCCAGCAGCAGATCAACCTGCTGGAGCGCAGAGCCAATTTTCTGGCAATCAGGGCCTTCTAACACTGCCTGCAGCATCAGTCGGTGCTGGTCCAAACGGACCACCAGGTCACAATGGTTCTCTCTGAACAAACAAGGGGGCACTGGGTCTCGCCGCCTCTGCCAGGAGGCAGTAGCCCTCAGCTTAGATGTGATCAGTCAAGGAATGCTCCTCAGGGTGGTATACCTTCTGGGCCAGGACAGTGCCCTGGCGGACAGATTGAGCAGGGTCCTCCAGCCACATGAGTGGCACCTAGATCCCAAGGTGGCACAGTGGGTATTCTGACTATGGGGAACCCCCAACCTGGACATCTTTGCCAGCCCAGCCAACGCTCCGCTGCCAACCACACCTGTCCCGGATAGCAGCAGATGCCTTCCTCATGTCGTGGTCGGAGGGCCTTCTGTATGCCTTACCTCCCACAACACTAATCACGTGGACCCTCTTCAAGGTTCAGCGGGACAGGGCTTCCATGATCCTGGTGGCCCAGATAGCCTTGGTTTCCCCTGTTACTCTGCCTCTCGATGGAGCTCACAGTTCCTCTGTGGAATTCCCCAAAACTACTGACCCAAGAGGAGGGCTCGATTCTCCATCCCAACCTGGGCTCCCTGTCGCTGACAGCATGGTTGCTGAATGGGTCACCCTAGCGCCCCTTAACCTCCCCAGAGAGGTGAAGGAAGTCCTCCTGGCCTCTCGTAAGGACTCCATGAGACAAGCCTATGGCTTCAAGTGGCGTAGATTCTCAGTTTGGTATGCGGAGCAATGGGTAGATCATTCTCCGGCCCAGTGCATATGGTGCCGTAGTACTTACTCCACCTCTCACAGATTAGACTCAAGCTCAACTCTGTCAGGGTACACCTGAGCACGCTCTCCGCGAACCATCACTCCATAGAGGGCAAGCCTCTTTCCATGTAGCACCTCATTACCCAATTCATGCGGGGCTTGCTGCTCTCTAAACCTCCCATCTGGCTGCCTCTGGCAGAATGGGATCTCAACATGGTCCTGGTGCAGTTTACCAAGCCACTCTTCGAACCCTTGGCAACCTTCCATCTGCATTACCTATCCTGGATGGTAGCCATCCTGGTGGTGCTCATCCTCACCGCAATCAGTGAGCTTCAGGCCTTGGTGGCCGAGCCACCCTACACCAGGTTCTACAAGAACAGGGTCATGCTTTGCACCCACCCTATATTCCTCCTGAAGGTGGTATCCACTTTTCACCTCAACCAAGAGGTGGTGCTGCCTACCTTCTTCCCACGGCCTCACACCTACAAGGCAGTGGCCATCCTCCATACTCTGGACTGCAAAAGGGCCCTTCCTTCTATCTGCAACACACTCGGGGCCACCGCACAGTCTCACAGTTTTTCGTTTTGAGGAGAAGGATGTTACCAGTGGTGTGCCCCAGGGATCTGTCCTTGGTCCAATTCTTTTTAACATCTTTGTTAGTGATATAGCGGAAGGGTTGTCTGGTAAGGTTTGCCTCTTTGCGGATGATACCAAAATCTGCAATAGAGTAGACACCCAGGAAGGGTAGATAACATGAGGAGGAATCTAGCTAAGCTTGAAGAATGGTCTAGAATTTGTCAGCTGGGATTTAATGTTAAAAAATGTAAGGTCATGCATTTGGGCTGCAGCAATCCAAGGGAGCAATATAGTATAGGTGGGTGAAGTACTTTTGTCCACTAAAGTACTTTTGTCCACAGGTGCTCCTTGTGGTCTTGGGCAAGCCACTTAACCCTCCATAGCCCATGTTCCCTGTAAAATAGTTATCTCCAAGTTAAAATGCCCTGTTCAGTGTAATTTCAGTTTGTTCAATGTAAACCGCACTGATGCAGAATAGCACGGTATATAAGAGAATGTAAATAAATAAATAAAGAAATAAATAAAGAAGAGCGGGACCTGGGTGTGGTTGTGTCTGATGATCTTAAAGTACCTAAACAGGTAGAAAAGGCAACGGCAAAAGAACATAAGCTATGCCATACTGGTTCAGACCAAGGTCCATCAACAGGGGCCAATCTAGGTCATATGTACTTAGCAGTTTCCCCAAGGGACACAGGTTCCACAATGCTTGTATTGGTTCAAGCATTGATATACTGGGTCCCTTCTTAATAATGGTTTATGGACCTTTCCTCCAGGAACTTGTCCAAACCTTTTTTAAACCCAGCTACACTAACAGCCTTTACTACATCCTCCGGTAACAAATTCCAGAGTTTGATTACATGTTAAGTGAAAAAATATTTTCTTTTATTAGTCTTAAATAGTTTACCCTGTAGCTTCATTGCATGTCCCCTAGTCTTTCTATATATAAGGTAAACAATCGATCTACGTTTACCCGTTCCACTCCGTTCATTAATTTATAGACTTCTATCATATCTCCCCTCAGCCGTCTCTTTTCCAGGTTAAAGAGCCCTAACCTTTTTAGCCTTTCTTCATAGGAGTATCCTTCCATCCCCTTTACCATTTTGGTGGCTCTTCTCTGAACCTTTTCTAAAATCGCTATATCCTTTTTAAGATATGGCGACCAGAATTGCACACAATATTCAAGGTGCGGTCTCACCATGGAACGATATAGAGGCATTATAATATATTTTGTTTTATTTTCCATTCCTTTCCTTATCATACCTAGCATTGTATTTGCTCTCTTGGCTGCTGCTGCACACTGGGCCGAGGGTTTTAACATGGTATCCACAATGATGCCTAAATCTTTTTCCTGGGTGGTGGTTCCTAATGTGGAACCTTGCATCGTGTAACCATAGTTTGGGTTGTTCTTACCTAGGTGCATAACCTTGCACTTGTCCACATTAAATTTCATCTGCCATTTTGATGCCCAGTCTTCCAATTTATCAAGATCCTCTTGCAATTTTCCACAATCCTCTTGGGTTTTAACAACTTTAAATAGTTTTGTGTCATCTGCAAATTTGATAACCTCACTCGTTATTCCACTTTCCAGGTCATTTATGAATATGTCAAAAAGCAGTGGACCCAGCACAGATCCCTGGGGTACACCACTATTCACCTTTCTCCATTGGGAAAATTGGCCATTTAGCCCTACCCTCTGCTTTCTGTCTTTTAACCAGTTCCTGATCCACAATAGTACACTGCCTCCTATCCCATGAATCTTTAGTTTTGCCAAAAGTCGCTGATGAGGGACCTTGTCAAAGGCTTTGTGAAAGTCCAGATACACCATATCAACCGACTCAACTTTGTCCACCTGATTATTCACTCCTTCAAAAAAACATAACAGATTAGTAAGACAAGATCTTCCTTTTCTAAAGCCATGTTGGCTGTCTCCCATTAGGTCATGACTATCTACATGCTGAGTAATTTTATTCTTTATGATGGTTTCTACCATTTTTCCCGGTACTGATGTCAGGCTCACCAGTCTGTAGTTTCCCGGATCACCCCTGGAAACCTTTTTAAAAATTGGTGTTACATTGGCGATCCTCCAATCTTCAGGTATTAGAGATGATTTTAATGATAGTTCACAGATTACTAATAGCAGGTCTGCAATCTCATATTTCAGTTCTTTCAACACCCTTGGATGTATACCATCCGGCCCAGGTGATTTGCTACTCTTCAGTTTATCTAATAGTTGTAATACATCTTCCTGATGAATCGATATTTCCTTCAATTCTTCCACACCTTTAAATACCACTTCAGTCATGGGTAACATCCCTATATCTTCCTCAGTAAAGACTGAAGCAAAGAATTCATTCAGTCTCTCCGCTATCGCCTTGTCGCCTCTTAGTGCTCCTTTAACCCCTTTATCATCTAATGGACCAACTGACTCTCTCACAGGTTTTTTGCTACGAATGTACTTGAAAAGGTCTCTACTTCGCGTTTTTGCTTCCGCAGCAAGCTTCTTCTCAAATTCTCCCTTTGCCTGCCTTATCAATGTCTTGCATTTGACTTGCCAGTGCTTGTGCTGTTTCCAGGTTTCGTCGTTTGGCTCTTTTTTCCATTTCCTGAAAGATGCTTTTTTGGCAACAACAGCCTCTCTGACCTCACCTTTAAACCATGCTGGCAGTTTTTTGGACTTCCTTCCACTTTTCTTAAAGCGTGGAATACAGCTGGTCTGGGCTTCCAAGATAGTATTTTTCAACAACAGCCAAGCCTGATGTACGTCTTTAACCTTTGCAACTGCTCCTTTTAGTTTTTTCTTAACTGTTTTCCTCATTTTATCATAGTTTCCCTTTCGAAAGTTAAAAGGTAGTACTGTGGATTTCCTTACTATCCCTCCTCCACTAATTAAATCAAAGGCGATCATGCTGTGATCACTATTGCCAAGTGGCCCCAACAACCTTATCTCTTGCACTAGATCTGGTGTTCCACTAAGGACTAGGTCTAATATGGCTTCCCCTCTGGTCGGTTCATGAACCAGCTGCGCCAAGAAGCAGTCATTTATTTCATCTAGGAACTTTATCTCCCTAGCAAGTCCTGATGTGACACTGACCCAGTCGATACCGGGGTAGTTGAAATCACCCATTATTATTACTGCGCTGTAACTTTTGTTAGCTTCCTTGATTTCTTTGAGCATTTCATCATCCATTTGGTCATTCTGGCCAGGCGCTCGATAGTACACCCCCACTGCCATTGCCTTCCCCCTTTTACATGGAATTTCAATCCATATAGATTCTACAGCAGATTTTATTTCCTGCAAAACTTTAATCCTTTCTGACTCAATGCCCTCTCTAACATAGAGAGCAACCCCTCCACCAATTTGATCAGCTCTATCATTTCGATATAGTTTGTACCCAGGTATCACAGTGTCCCACTGGTTGTCCTCCTTCCACCATGTCTCTGATATTCCAATCATATCTAACCTTTCATTTAGTGCTATATATTCTAACTCTCCCATCTTATTTTTTAGACTTCTAGCATTTGCATACAAGCATTTTAGAGAATGTATTTTATTCATATTAATTTGGCTATTGTTAGACATGGGTAATTTGGGATCTTTAAGCTCTGTCTGCTCCATACTCGAGGGCATTTGGGCTACTTTACTCTTTTGTGGAACCTCTCTGCTTTTGGTAGTATCCTTCAAAGGTACATTCTTCCGAACCATCTGCTCTTGGGCGACTGTCGACTTTCCCCTAATATCTAGTTTAAAAGCTGCTCTATCTCCTTTTTAAAGAGCTAGAAGGATGCTTGGGTGCATACGGAGAGGAATGGCTAGCAGAAAAAAGGAAGTGATAGTGCCTCTGTATAAGTCTTTGGTGCGACCTCATTTGGAGTATAGTGTGCAATTCTGGAGACCGCACCTTCAAAAGGATGTGAACAGGATGGAGTCGGTGCAGAGGGTGGCTACTAAAATGATTAGTGGTCTTCATTATAAAGCATATGAGGACAGACTGAAGGATCTTAATATGTACACCTTAGAGGAAAGGCGGGATAGAGGTGATATGATTGAGATGTTTAAATACCTCCGTGGCATAAATGTTCAGGGAGAGAGCCTCTTTCAATTGAAAGCAAGTTCTGCTACAAGGGGACATAGGATGAGGGTGAATGGAGATAGATTCAGGAGTGATATGCGGAAATATTTCTTTATGGAAAAAGTAGTGTATCCGTGGAATAGTCTCCCAGTGGACGTAGTAGAGATGAGGACAGTAACTGAATTTAAAAAAGCATGGGACAAACACAGAGGATCTCTAAAGGTAAAAAGGGGACTGTTGTAGTTGTTGATATGGAAGGACAGGCTAGATAGGCCATGTGGTCTTTTTCTGTCATCATGTTTTTATTTTATTTATTTATTTAACATTTTTTATATACCGCACTATTTAACATTTTTTATATACTGCACTATTTAACATCAGCGCGGTTCACATGTAACACAAATGTCCAGTGTGGGAAGTCTACATTGGACTTACAATAAACAGGAATTTGAACTTGGAGAACAGGTAAAACTATGTTTCTATTTTTCATACGATCCCAGTTGACAGGGGGAGGCTGTCACCAAGCAGACCTTGTCCACCTGTGTGGCAGACTGCATCGCCTTTGCCCATGATCAGGCTGGACTCTTGTTGGAGCACGGGTCATGGTGCACAATGTCATGGCTATGGCAACCTCAATTGTGAGCCTACTCTCTGTCCCTATGGCAGATATCTGCTGGGCTGCCACCTGGTCCTCAGTCCACACTTTGGTAGCTCACTACTGCCTGGAGATGGAGTTCCAATGGGACAGTGACTTTGGCCAGCCCGTACTCTGTAATCTGTTCGGGGTTTAGGCAACTCCTGCCCTTCGATCCTTCTTGTTTAGTCTACCACTGGGGTCCTGAGCATCTGTCCTCAGATTGGCTTGCAGCTGCTCTTGGCTGGGCCGTGCCTTTTCCTTCTTCCACAAGGGCTTCGTCAGTCATATATGAGGACTGATTTCTGCTGTCCCTGGAGAACACCTGTTAGAAGTGACTGACTATGCTTTACTGAAGAAAACGCGGTGTGCTGCTTCCTTTTACAATCCCAATGTCAGTCTGCATAATCTTATAACTGTTTTTCTCCAGGGAGGACCCTCCCCCCCTGCCCATTTAGGTGATTCTTGCCAAAATTTGCTGAGTCAGGCAAGAATTTTGAAGAAAATCGAAATCATTCTGTAGTTTTTTTGTGTTAGAAAACTATTTGATGTCTTTTTTTTTAAATGCTCATCTAAGTGTTTTCACTTTTTTTCTTTTTGATAGCTTGCTTTACATATTTGCCAGGTTATTGACCTGCACCATACTAAAGCATGGCTTTTAGGCTGTTTGTTCACGACTCTCGGTTTTATTAAATAGACTGTAACACTGCTGGTCACCAAAAGCTCTGTGCAATCCCCATGTCCTGCTATGAAAAAATATTTGCAGGTGTAGAAGGTCCTTCTCTACAGTTTTCCACGTTATGCTGCATCTTGTAAGTAGAACCTATCTTTCAGCCATCATGCTGTGGATTTCTTCATGATAACTAGCCACAGAAGCCTAAGAGAATGTCCTTACAGTAGTAATTTTATAGAAAAACCCCTGCTAGTTTTTGCATAGAGACAACAAAATGCTGTCCAAAGTATCTTGAATAAATTATAGCAAATCAAAATTAGGCTTAAGGGGCCATGTTTACTAAATGTTAGCCTGCTCTGTCTGCTGCCATACCCAGGTTATTCCTATGGGCACAGTGGAATGTAGCATTCGCTAACATTTAGGCCTATGTCTACTAAGCTGGGCTAATGGTTAACCCAAGCTATCTGCAACTAGGTCCCATTGAATTACATGGGATCTAGCTGTAAATAGCCCTGGTTAACCGTTAGCCCAGCTTAGTAGACATACTCCTCGGTCAACATGGCCTAGAATTGGCTTTAGTTCAAGTTACCAAATGATTATAAAATTACAATCTTTGTAGTATTTAAGGAAGCTTAACTAATTTGAGAGTGGTGGGGGAGGGCAAAAATTAACTCTATAAGAACTACAATCAATATTCAAGTGTTAACTCTGTTTTCTAAAGAGATTGTTTTCAGACAGCGAGGGCAGGGTGGAGGGAAAGAAAGACCATCAGGGAAAGAACTGAAAAATTAGCTCCAAAGTTATAACACGGAAATTTTGGAAATGTCATTGGCTGTTTCGAATGGTCTGCATATTCTCAAACTATATTTAGCTAGATTTTATCTACTTTTATGTACAATTTAATTTAACATAATATAGTGGATGATAGCACATAAGGAACAAAATGGCCAATCCAGTCTGCCCAGTAACAGTGTTAGGGTTGGAACTGCTGCTGCTCCCTGCAGGTTACCCTCTCTCCATGCCTTTGTTTAGGGTTGTTACTGCTGTTCTGGGCAGATTTCAAACCCCCTCCCCCCCCCCCCCACCCAAGGGTATAGATATATATTTAGGTCCTCATATCCCTTCTTATGTCTTCTGAGTATCTGTTACATATTTTTGCCATTCATATTGCTATGTACTTTTAGGGTATAACGTGCAGCCCAGCAGAAGTGTTATTTAGCAGCTGGTCTACTGGACTTGGTCTATAATGTATCCAGAGAGAAGTGATGCCAACAGGCTAATGAGTGATTTGGTCCCTGGCACATACCCAGTGCAGAGACAAACTTGCAATGCTAATGAAAACCCTTAGATGGCAGCATTGGTGAGTGAGTACAGCCCAGCCTGCCTCTTGGGTATGCCGTGCTAGCCTGTCAACCTGGAGTTTCTACATTCATTGTTGCTGAAGGAGGAGCAGCCTGTCCATGTGCATATCTTATACTACAAACCCTTTAATTAGCAGTGTGGCTTATCCAAGACTTTATCATCAAAATTACAATAACTGTCTTCTTTAGAAAATGTTAAAATAAGTATCTCTGAAAACTATTTGATGCATGGCAAATTACAATATTGGAAGAAATGAACTGTTATTTTGCACATATTTGAATGTGCCTTCTCTTTGTTCTTAATTATTAGATGTGGCAAAAAAAAAAAAAAAATTTTGGCTGTCGCCATGATCTTATCTACATGTTCTTTTTATGTTCCTCAAGTTATGAAATTATATAAAGTTGCAAGTAAGGTTGGACGTATTACAAGCAACGAGATGTTTCATGCAGAACTAACGGAGTCTTTCAGAGACATGCATGGATCAAAAAATGCCCCTGTCAAGATCCCTTTAGTTCCCTGCTTGGAGATGAAAATTTGGTATGACTAGGACACTAAAAACATGGTTTATTCCTTCATCCATGTCCACCATTTTCTCTCTGAGTCCCTATCCCCCATGTCCAGCATCTCCCTTTGTGCTCAGCATACTCCTTCTGCTCCATCCCCTGATGCCCCCCCTCACTTCTGCCCCAACCCATGTCCAGCATCTTCCCCCCCCCCTCATGCTCGGCATAGCCCTTCTATCTATACCCCTGATGCTCAGCATCTTCCCCCCCCCTCCATGCTTGGCATAGCCCTTCTATCTATACCCCTTCTATCTATACCCCTGATGCTCAGCATCTTCCCCCCCCCCTCATGCTCGGCATAGCCCTGTCTATACTGATGCTCAGCATCTCCCCCCCCCCTTATGCTCGGCATAGCCCTTCTATCTATACTCCTGATGCTCAGCATCTTCCCCCCCCCCTCATGCTCGGCATAGCCCTTCTATCTATACCCCTGATGCTCAGCATCTTCCCCCCCCACTCATGCTCGGCATAGCCCTTCTATCTATACCACTGATGCTCAGCATCTCCCCCCCCCCCTCATGCTCGGCATAGCCCTTCTATCTATACCCCTGATGCTCAGCATCTTCCCCCCCCCCCTCATGCTCGGCATAGCCCTTCTATCTATACTCCTGATTCTCAGCATCTTCCCCCCCCCCCCTCATGCTCGGCATATCCCTTCTATCTATACTCCTGATGCTCAGCATCTCCCCCCCCCCCTCATGCTCGGCATAGCCCTTCTATCTATACCCCTGATGCTCAGCATCTTTCCTCCCCCCCCCTCATGCTCGGCATAGCCCTTCTATCTATACTCCTGATGCTCAGCATCTTCCCCCCTCCTCATGCTCGGCATAGCCCTTCTATCTATACCCCTGATGCTCAGCATCTTCCCCCCCCCCCCCTCATGCTCGGCATAGCCCTTCTATCTATACCCCTGATGCTCAGCATCTTCCCCCCTCCTCATGCTTGGCATAGCCCTTCTTTCTATACGCCTGATGCTCAGCATCTCCCCCCCCCTCATGCTCGGCATAGCCCTTCTATCTATACCCTGATGCTCAGCATCTTCCCCCCTCCTCATGCTCGGCATAGCCCTTCTATCTTTACCCCTGATGCGCAGCATCTTCCCCACCTCCTCATGCTCGGCATAGCCCTTCTATCTATACTCCTGATGCTCAGCATCTTCCCCCCCCACTCATGCTCGCATAGCCCTTCTATCTATACCCCTGATGCTCAGCATCTTTCCCCCCCCCCCCTCATGCTCGGCCTAGCCCTTCTATCTATACTCCTGATGCTCAGCATCTTCCCCCCCCACTCATGCTCGGCCTAGCCCTTCTATCTATACCCCTGATGCTCAGCATCTTCCCCCCCCCCCATGCTCGGCATAGCCCTTCTATCTATACTCCTTATGCTCAGTATATTCCCCCCCCCCCACTCATGCTCGGCATAGCCCTTCTATCTATACTCCTGATGCTCAGCATCTTCCCCCCCCCCTCATGCTCGGCATAGCCCTTCTATCTATACCCCCTGATGCTCAGCATCTTCCCCCCCCCCTCATGCTCGGCATAGCCCTTCTATCTATACTCCTGATTCTCAGCATCTTCCCCCCCCCCCTCATGCTCGGCATAGCCCTTCTATCTATACCCTGATGCTCAGCATCTTCCCCCCCCCTCATGCTCGGCATAGCCCTTCTATCTATACTCCTGATGCTCAGCATCTTCCCCCCTCCTCATGCTCGGCATAGCCCTTCTATCTATACGCCAGATGCTCAGCATCTTCCCCCCCCCCCCCCCTCAATGCTCGGCATAGCCCTTCTATCTATACCCCTGATGCTCAGCATCTTCCCCCTCCTCATGCTTGGCATAGCCCTTCTGTCTATACTCCTGATGCTCAGCATCTCCCCCCCCCCTCATGCTCGGCATAGCCCTTCTATCTATACCCCTGATGCTCAGCATCTTCCCCCCTCCTCATGCTCGCATAGCCCTTCTATCTATACCCCTGATGCGCAGCATCTTCCCCCCCCTCCTCATGCTCGGCATAGCCCTTCTATCTATACTCCAGATGCTCAGCATCCTCCCCCCACCCTCATGCTCGGCATAGCCCTTCTATCTCTACCCCTGATGCTCAGCATCTTTCCCCCCCCCCCTCATGCTTGGCCTAGCCCTTCTGTCTATACTCCTGATGCTCAGCATCTTCCCCCCCCACTCATGCTCGGCCTAGCCCTTCTATCTATACTCCTGATGCTCAGCATCTTCCCCCCCCCTCATGCTCGGCCTAGCCCGTCAATCTATACTCCTGATGCTCAGCATCTTCCCCCCCCCCCCACTCAGGCTCGGCATAGCCCTTCTATCTATACACCTGTTGCTCAGCATATTCCCCCCCCCCCCCCATACTCGCCATAGCCCTTCTATCTATAAACCTTATGCTCAGAATATTCCCCCCCCCCCTCATGCTCGGCATAGCCCTTCTATCTATACCCCTGATGCTCAGCATCTTCCCCCCCCCCCATGCTTGGCATAGCCCTTCTATCTATACCCCTGATGCTCAGCATCTTCCCCCCCCCCGCATGCACGGCAGAGCCCTGTCTATACTGCTGCTCAGCATCTTCCCCCCCCCCTCATGCTCGGCATAGCCCTTCTATCTATACTCCGGCTGCTCAGCATCGTCCCCCCCCCTCATGCTCGGCATAGCCCTTCTATCTATACCCCTGATGCTCAGCATCTTGCCCCCCCCCGCATGCGCGGCATAGCCTTCTATCTATACCCCTGATGCTCAGCATCTTCCCCCCCCCCCCCTCATGCTCGGCATAGCCCTTCTATCTATACTCCTGATGCTCAGCATCTCCCCCCCCCCTCATGCTCGGCATAGCCCTTCTATCTATACCCCTGATGCTCAGCATCTTCCCCCCTCCTCATGCTCGGCATAGCCCTTCTATCTATACCCCTGATGCGCAGCATCTTCCCCCCCCCCTCCTCATGCTCGGCATAGCCCTTCTATCTATACTCCTGATGCTCAGCATCTTCCCCCCCCGCCCTCATGCGCGGCAGAGCACGTCTATCTATACCCCTGATGCTCAGCATCTTTTTCCCCCCCCCCTCATGCTCGGCCTAGCCCCTTCTATCTATACTCCTGATGCTCAGCATCTTCCCCCCCCCACTCATGCTCGGCCTAGCCCTTCTATCTATACTCCTGATGCTCAGCATCTTCCCCCCCACTCATGCTCGGCATAGCCCGTCTATCTATACTCCTGATGCTCCGCATCGTCCCCCCCCCCCCACTCATGCTCGGCATAGCCCTTCTATCTATACTCCTGATGCTCAGCATCTCCCCCCCCTCCTCATGCTTGGCATAGCCCTTCTATCTATACTCCTGATGCTCAGCATCTTCCCCCCCCCTCATGCTCGGCATAGCCCTTCTATCTATACCCCTGATGCTCAGCATCTTCCCCCCCCCCTCATGCTCGCATAGCCCTTCTATCTATACTCCTGATGCTCATCATCTTACCCCCCCCACTCATGCTCGACATAGCCCTTCTATCTATACTCCTGATGCTCAGCATCTTCCCCCCCCCTCATGCTCGGCATAGCCCTTCTATCTATACTCCTGATGCTCAGCATCTTCCCCCCCCCTCATGCTCGGCATAGCCCTTCTATCTATACCCCTGATGCTCAGCATCTTCCCCCCCCCCCCTCATGCTCGGCATAGCCCTTCTTTCTTTACCCCTGATGCGCAGCATCTTCCCCCCCAACTCATGCTCGGCATAGCCCTTCTATCTATACTCCTGATGCTCAGCATCTTCCCCCCCCCCCATGTTCGGCATAGCCCTTCTATCTATACTCCTGATGCTCAGCATCCTCCCCCCCCCCTCATGCTCGGCATAGCCCTTCTATCTATACCCCTGATGCGCAGCCTCTTCCCCCCCCCCTCATGCTCGGCATAGCCCTTCTATCTTTACTCCTGATTTGCAGCATCTTCCCCCCCCCTCATGCTCGGCATAGCCCTTCTATCTATACCCCTGATGCTCAGCATCTTCCACCCCCTCATGCTCGGCATAGCCCTTCTATCTATACTCCTGATGTGCAGCATCTTCCCCCCCCCTCATGCTCGGCATAGCCCTTCTATCTATACCCCTGATGCTCAGCATCTTCCCCCCTTCCTCATGCTCGGCATAGCCCTTCTATCTATACCCCTGATGCTCAGCATCTTCCCCCCCCCCCCCCATGCTCGGCATAGCCCTTCTATCTATACCCCTGATGCTCAGCATCTTCCCCCCCCCCTCATGCTCGGCATAGCCCCTTCTATCTATACCCCTGATGCTAAGCATCTTCCCCCCCCCCCTCATGCTCGGCATAGCCCTTCTATCTATACTCCTGATGCTCAGCATCTTCCCCCCTCCTCATGCTCGGCATAGCCCTTCTATCTATACCCCTGATGCTCAGCATCTTTCCCCCCCCCTCCCTCATGCTCGGCATAGCCCTTCTATCTATACCCCTGATGCTCAGCATCTTCCCCCCTCCACATGCTCGGCATAGCCCTTCTATCTATAAACCTGATGCGCAGCATCTCCCCCCCCCTCATGCTCGGCATAGCCCTGCTATCTATACCCCTGATGCTCAGCATCTTCCCCCCTCCTCATGCTCGGCATAGCCCTTCTATCTATACCCCTGATGCGCAGCATCTTCCCCCCCCCCTCCTCATGCTCGGCATAGCCCTTCTATCTATACTCCTTTTGCTCAGCATCTCCCCCCCCCTCATGCTCGGCATAGCCCTTCTATCTATACCCCTGATGCTCAGCATCTTTCCCCCCCCCTCATGCTCGGCCTAGCCCTTCTATCTATACTCCTGATGCTCAGCATCTTCCCCCCCCACTCATGCTCGGCCTAGCCCTTCTATCTATACACCTGATGCGCAGCATCTTCCCCCCCACCTCATGCTCGGCATAGCCCTTCTATCTATACTCCTGATGCTCAGCATCTTCCCCCCCCCCCCACTCATGCTCGGCCTAGCCCTTCTATCTATACTCCTGATGCTCAGCATCTTCCCCCCCCCTCATGCTCGGCATAGCCCTTCTATCTATACTCCTGATGCTCAGCATCTTCCCCCCCCCCCCCTCATACTCGGCATAGCCCTTCTATCTATACACCTGAGGCTCAGCATCTTCCCCCCCCCTCCCCCCCCCCCCATGCTCGGCATAGCCCTTCTATCTATACCCCTGATGCGCAGCATCTTCCCCCCCCCCCTCATGCTCGGCATAGCCCTTCTATCTATACCCCTGATGCTCAGCATCTTCCCCCCCACTCATTCTCGGCATATCCCTTCTATCTTTACCACTGTTTCTCAGTATTTCCCCCCCCCCCTCATGCTCGGCATAGCCCTTCTATCTATACTCCTGATGCGCAGCATCTTCCCCCCCCCCCTCATGCTCGGCATAGCCCTTCTATCTATACACCTGATGCTCAGCATCTTCCCCCCCACCCCCCCCCCTCATGCTCGGCATAGCCCTTCTATCTATACTCCTGTTGCTCATCATCTTCCCCCCCCCCCTCATGCTCGGCATAGCCCTTCTATCTATACTCCAGATGCTCTCATCATCTACCCCCCCCCCTCATGCTCGGCATAGCCCTTCTATCTATACCCCTGATGCTCAGCATCTTTCCCCCCCCCCCCCTCATGCTCGGCATAGCCCTTCTATCTTTACCCCTGATGCGCAGCATCTTCCCCACCTCCTCATGCTCGGCATAGCCCTTCTATCTATACTCCTGATGCTCAGCATCTTCCCCCCCCACTCATGCTCAGCATAGCCCTTCTATCTATACTCCTGTTGCTCAGCATCTTCCCCCCCCCCATGCTCGGCATAGCCCTTCTATCTATACTCCTGATGCTCAGCATCTTCCCCCCCCCTCACGCTCGGCATAGCCCTTCTATCTATACTCCTGATGCTCAGCATCTCCCCCCCCCTCATGCTCGGCATAGCCCTTCTATCTATACTCCTGATGCTCAGCATCTTCCCCCCTCCTCATGCTCGGCATAGCCCTTCTGTCTATACTCCTGATGCTCAGCATCTTCCCCCCCCCCCCCCCATTGCTCGGCATAGCCCTTCTATCTATACTCCTGATGCTCAGCTTCTTCCCCCCCCCTCATGCTCGGCATAGCCCTTCTATCTATACTCCTGATGCGCAGCATCTTCCCCCCCCCTCATGCTCGGCATAGCCCTTCTATCTATACCCCTGATGCGCAGCATCTTCCCCCCCCCCTCATGCTCGGCATAGCCCTTCTATCTATACTCCTGATGCGCAGCATCTTCCCCCCCCCCCTCATGCTCGGCATAGCCCTTCTTTCTATACACCTGATGCTCAGCATCTTCCCCCCTTCCTCATGCTCGGCATAGCCCTTCTATCTATACCCCTGATGCTCAGCATCTCCCCCCCCCCTCAGGCTCGGCATAGCCCTTCTATCTATACTCCTGATGCTCAGCATCTTCCCCCCCCTCATGCTCTGCATAGCCCTTCTATCTATACTCCTGATGCGCCGCATCTTCCCCCCCCCCCTCATGCTCGGCATAGCCCTTCTATCTATACTCCTGATGCGCAGCATCTTCCCCCCCCCTCATGCTCGGCATAGTCCTTCTATCTATACTCCTGATGCTCAGCATCTTCCCCCCCCCCTCATGCTCGGCATAGCCCTGTCTATACTGATGCTCAGCATCTCCCCCCCCCCCTCATGCTCGGCATAGCCCTTCTATCTATACTCCTGATGCTCAGCATCTTCCCCCCCCCCCTCATGCTCGCATAGCCCTTCTATCTATACTCCTGATGCTCAGCATCTCCCCCCCCCCTCATGCTCGGCATAGCCCTGTCTATACTGATGCTGGACATCTCCCCCCCCCCTCATACTCGGCATAGCCCTTCTATCTATACTCCTGATGCTCAGCATCTTCCCCCCCTTCATGCTCGGCATAGCCCTTCTATATATACCCCTGATGCTCAGCATCTCCCCCCCCTCATGCTCGGCATAGCCCTTCTATCTATACCCCTGATGCGCAGCATCTCCCCCCCCCCTCATGCTCGGCATAGACCTTCTGTCTATACTCCTGATGCTCAGCATCTTCCCCCCCCCCTCATGCTCGGCATAGCCCTTCTATCTATACACCTGATGCGCAGCATCTTCCCCCCCTCATGCTCGGCATAGCCCTTCTGTCTATACTCCTTATGCTCACCATCTTCCCCCCCCCCTCATGCTCGGCATAGCCCTTCTATCTATACCCCTGATGCTCAGCATCTTCCCCCCCACTCATGCTCGGCATAGCCCTTCTATCTATACCCTGATGCTCAGGCATCTCCCCCCCCCCATCATGCTCGGCATAGCCCTTCTATCTATACTCCTGATGCTCAGCATCTTCCCCCCCCCCCATGCTCGGCATAGCTCTTCTATCTATACTCCCTGATGCGCAGCATCTTCCCCCCCCCCACATGCTCGGCATAGCCCTTCTATCTATACCCCTGTTGGGCAGCATCTTCCCCCCCCCCCTCATGCTCGGCATAGCCCTTCTATCTATACCCCTGATGCGCAGCATCTTCCCCCCCCCCCTCATGCTCGGCATAGCCCTTCTATCTATACTCCTGATGCTCAGCATCTGCCCCCCCCCCCCCTAATGCTCGGCTTTGCCCTGTCTTTACTTCTGCTCAGCATCTCCCCCCCCCCTCATGCTCGGCATAGCTCTTCTATCTATACTCCTGATGCTCAGCATCTCCCCCCCCCTCATGCTCGGCATAGCCCTGTCTATACTGATGCTCAGCATCTTCCCCCCCCCTCATACTCGGCATATCCCTTCTATCTATACCAGTTTTGCTTAGGTTATTGCCCCCCCCTCATGCTCGGCATAGCCCTTCTATCTATACCCCTGATGCTCAGCATCTTCCCCCCCCTCATGCTCGGCATAGCCCTTCTATCTATACCCCTGATGCTCAGCATCTTCCCCCCCCTCATTCTCGGCATAGCCCTTCTATCTATACCCCTGATGCGCAGCATCTTCCCCCCCACCTCATGCTCGGCATAGACCTTCTGTCTATACTCCTGATGCTCAGCATCTTCCCCCCCCCCTCAGGCTCGGCATAGCCCTTCTATCTATACTCCTTTTGCTAAGCATCTCCCCCCCCCCTCATGCTCGGCATAGCCCTGTCTATACTGATGCTCAGCATCTCCCCCCCCCCCTCCTGCTCGGCATAGCCCTTCAATCTATACCCCTGATGCTCAGCATCTTCCCCCCCCCCTCATGCTCTGTCTAGCCCTTCTTTCTATACTCCTGTTGGTCTGAATCTCCCCCCCCCCCTCATGCTCGGCATAGCCCTTCTATCTATACTCCTGATGCTCAGCATCTTCCCCCCCCCTCATGCTCGGCATAGCCCTTCTATCTATACTCCTGATGCTCAGCATCTTGCCCCCCCCCCCCCCTCATGCTCGGCATTGCCCTTCTATCTATACTCCTGATGCTCAGCATCTTCCCCCCCTTCAGGCTCAGCCTCGCCCTTCTATCTATACCCCTGATGCCTCAGCATCTCCCCCCCCCCTCATGCTCGGCATAGCCCTTCTATCTATACCCCTGATGCTCAGCATTTTCCCCCCCCCCCTCATGCTCGGCATAGCCCTTCTATCTATACCCCTGATGCTCAGCATCTTTCCCCCCCCTCATGCTCGGCATAGCCCTTCTATCTATACCCCTGATGCTCAGCATCTTCCTCCCCCTCATGCTCGGCATAGCCCTTCTATCTATACCCCTGATGCTCAGCATCTTCCCCCCCACTCATGCTCGGCATAGCCCTTCTATCTATAACCCTGATGCTCAGCATATACCCCCCCCCATCATGCTCGGCATAGCCCTTCTATCTATACTCCTGATGCTCAGCATCTTCCCCCCCCCCTCATGCTCGGCATAGCCCTTCTATCTATACTCCCTGATGCTCAGCATCTTCCCCCCCTCATGCTCAGCATAGCCCTTCTATATATACCCCTGCTGGTCATCATGTTGCCCCCCCCCTCATGCTCGGCAAAGCCCTTCTATCTATACCCCTGATTCTCAGCATCTTCCCCCCCCCTCATGCTCGGCATAGCCCTTCTATCTATACCCATGATGCTCAGCACCTTCCCCCCCCTCATGCTCGGCATAGCCCTTCTATCTATACCCCTCATGCTCAGCATCTTCCCCCCCCCTCATGCTCGGCATAGCCCTTCTATCTATACCCATGATGCTCAGCACCTCCCCCCCCCCTCATGCTCGGCATAGCCCGTCTATCGATACCCCTTGCCCCACCAGTGCTTTTCCGGTTCCATTGGTGTTGGCGGTGGCGGTGGCGGTGGACCTCCTCCACTTTGAGCGTACATCAGAGTAGGGAGGGACCAGACCAGCCTTGCAAGCGTGGAGTCACAAAGACCCGTGGGTTGTTTTTTAAATTGGAGGTCTGCTGCCAATGTCAACAGAACAGGAAAAGAGGCAGTAGTGCAAGGGAAGGCAGCGCTGGACGGAGGGAGCTGAGCAGAGGCTGGCAGTCTTCCCCCCCCCCCCTCATGCTCGGCCTAGCCCTTCTATCTATACCCCTGATGCTCAGCATCTTCCCCCCCCCCTCATGCTCGGCATAGCCCTTCTATCTATACTCCTGTTGCTCTGCTTCTTCCCCCCCCCCCCTCATGCTTGGCCTAGCCCTTCTATCTATACCCCTGATGCTCAGCATCTTCCCCCCCCCTCATGCTCGGCATAGCCCTTCTATCTATACTCCTGATGCTCAGCATCTTCCCCCCCCCCTCATGCTCGGCATAGCCCTTCTATCTATACTCCTGATGCTCAGCATCTTCCCCCCCCCTCATGCGCGGCATAGCCCTTCTATATATACTCCTGATGCTCAGCATCTTCCCCCCCCCCTCATGCTTGGCATAGCCCTTCTTTCTATACTCCGGTTGCTCAGCATCGTCCCCCCCCCCCTCATGCTCAGCATAGCCCCTGTCCATACTGATGCTCAGCATCTTCCCCCCCCCCTCATGCTCGGCATAGCCCTTCTATCTATACCCCTGATGCGCAGCATCTTCCCCCCACTCATGCTCGGCATAGCCCTGTCTATACTGATGCTCAGCATCTCCCCCCCCCTCATGCTCAGCATAGCCCTGTCCATACTGATGCTCAGCATCTTCCCCCCCCCCTCATGCTCGGCATAGCCCTTCTATCTATACCCCTGATGAGCAGCATCTTCCCCCCCCCCTCATGCTCGGAATAGCCCTTCTATCTATACCCCTGATGAGCAGCATCTTCCCCCCCCCCTCATGCACGGCATAGCCCTTCTATCTATACCCCTGATGCTTAGCATCTTCCTCCCCCCCCTCATGCTCGGCATAGCCCTTCTATCTATACTCCTGATGCTCAGCATCTCCCCCCCCCTCATGCTTGGCATAGCCCTTCTATCTATACCCTGATGCTCAGCATCTTCCCCCCCCTCATGCTCTGCATAGCCCTTCTATCTATACTCCTGATGCTCAGCATCTTCCCCCCTCCTCAGGCTGGGCATAGCCCTTCTATCTATACACCTGATGCTCAGCATCTCCCCCCCCCCCTCATGCTCTGCATAGCCCTTCTATCTATACTCCTGATGCTCAGCATCTTCCCCCCCCCCCCCGTCATGCTCGGCATAGACCTTCTATCTATACTCCTGATGCTCAGCATCTTCCCCCCCCCTCATGCTCGGCATAGCCCTTCTATCTATACTCCTGATGCTCAGCATCTTCCCCCCCCCTCATGCTCGGCATAGCCCTTCTATCTATACCCCTGATGCGCAGCATCTTCCCCCCCCTCCCTCATGCTCGGCATAGCACTTCTAATCTATACCCCTGATGCTCAGCATCTTCCCCCCCCCCTCATGCTCGGCATAGCCCTTCTATCTATACTCCTGATGCTCATCATCTTCTCCCCCCCTCATGCTCGGCATAGCCCTTCTATCTATACCCCTGATGCTCAGCATCTTCCCCCCCCCCTCATGCTCGGCCTAGCCCTTCTATCTATACCCCTGATGCTCAGCATCTTCCCCCCCCTCATGCTCGGCATAGCCCTTCTATCTATACTCCTGATGCTCAGCATCTTCCCCCCCCCCTCATGCTCGGCATAGCCCTTCTATCTATACTCCTGATGCTCAGCATCTTCCCCCCCCCTCATGCTCGGCATAGCCCTTCTATCTATACCCCTGATGCTCAGCATCTTCTCCCCACCCCCCCCCCCCTCATGCTCGGCATAGCCCTGTCTATACTGATGCTCAGCATCTTCCCCCCCTCATGCTCGGCATAGTCCTGTCTATACTGATGCTCAGCATCTTCCCCCCCCGTCAGGCTCGGCGTAGGCCTTCTATCTATACCCCTGATGCTCAGAATCTCACCCCCCCTCATGCTCTGAATAGCCCTTATTTCTTTACTCCTGATGCTCAGCATCTTCCCCCCCCCCATATGCTCGGCATAGACCTTCTATCTATACTCCTGATGCTCAGCATCTTTCCCCCCCCCCCTCATACTCGGCATAGCCCTTCTATCTATACCCCTGATGCTCAGCATCTTCCTCCCCCTCATGCTCGGCATAGCCCTTCTATCTATACCCCTGATGCTCAGCATCTTCCCCCCCACTAATGCGCGGCATAGCCCATCTATCTATACCCCTGATGCTCAGCATCTTCCCCCCCCCTCATGCTCGGCATAGCCCTTCTATCTATACTCCTGATGCTCAGCATATTCACCCCCCCCTCATGCTCGGCATAGCCCTTCTATCTATACTCCTGATGCTCAGCATCTTCCCCCCCTTCATGCTCAGCATAGCCCTTCTATCTATACCCCTGATGCTCAGCATATTCCCCCCCCCCCTCATGCTCGGCATAGCCCTTCTATCTATACCCCTGATTCTCAGCATCTTCCCCCCCCCTCATGCTCGGCATAGCCCTTCTATCTATACCCATGATGCTCAGCTCCTTACCCCCCCTCATGCTCGGCATAGCCCTTCTATCTATACCCCTCATTCTCAGCATCTTCCCCCCCCCCCATGCTCGGCATAGCCCTTCTATCTATACCCATGATGCTCAGCACCCCCCCCCCCCCCTCATGCTCGGCATAGCCCTTCTATCTATACCCCTTGCCCCACCAGTGCTTTTCCTGTTCCATTGGTGTTGGCGGTGGCGGTGGCGGTGGACCTCCACTTTGAGCGTACATCAGAGTAGGGAGGGACCAGACCAGCCTTGCAAGCGTGGAGTCACAAAGACCCGTGGGTTGTTTTTTAAATTGGAGGTCTGCTACCAATGTCAACAGAACAGGAAAAGAGGCAGTAGTGCAAGGGAAGGCAGCGCTGGACGGAGGGAGCTGAGCAGAGGCTGGCAGTCTTCCCCCCCCCCCCTCATGCTCGGCCTAGCCCTTCTATCTATACCCCTGATGCTCAGCATCTTCCCCCCCCCTCATGCTCGGCATAGCCCTTCTATCTATACTCCTGATGCTCAGCATCTTCCCCCCCCCCCTCATGCTTGGCCTAGCCCTTCTATCTATACCCCTGATGCTCAGCATCTTCCCCCCCCCCTCATGCTCGGCATAGCCCTTCTATCTATACTCCTGATGCTCAGCATCTTCCCCCCCCCCTCATGCTCGGCATAGCCCTTCTATCTATACTCCTGATGCTCAGCATCTTCCCCCCCCCCCTCATGCTCGGCATAGCCCTTCTTTCTATACCCCTGATGCTCAGCATCTTCCCCCCCCCTCATGCTCAGCATAGCCCTGTCCATACTGATGCTCAGCATCTTCCCCCCCCCCTCATGCTCGGCATAGCCCTTCTATCTATACCCCTGTTGCTCAGCATATTCCCCCCCCCCCCCTCATGCTCGGCATAGCCCTGTCTATACTGATGCTCAGCATCTCCCCCCCCCCTCATGCTCAGCATAGCCCTGTCCATACTGATGCTCAGCATCTTCCCCCCCCCCCCCCCTCATGCTCGGCATAGCCCTTATATCTATACGCGTGATGCGCAGCATCTTCCCCCCCCCCTCATGCTCGGCATAGCCCTTCTATCTATACCCCTGATGAGCAGCATCTTCCCCCCCCCCTCATGCACGGCATAGCCCTTCTATCTATACCCCTGATGCTTAGCATCTTCCTCCCCCCCCTCATGCTCGGCATAGCCCTTCTATCTATACTCCTGATGCTCAGCATCTTCCTCCCCCCCCTCATGCTCGGCATAGCCCTTCTATCTATACTCCTGATGCTCTGCATTTCCCCCCCCCCTGGCTTGGATTAGCCCTTCTAAATATACCCCTGATGCTCTGAATCTTCCCCCCCCCCTCATGCTCTGCATAGCCCTTCTATCTATACTCCTGATGCTCAGCATCTTCCCCCCCCCTCATGCTCGGCATAGCCCTTCTATCTATACCCCTGATGCTCAGCATCTTCCCCCCCCCCTCATGCTCTGCATAGCCCTTCTATATATACTCCTGATGCTCAGCATCTTCCCCCCCCGTCATGCTCGGCATAGACCTTCTATCTATACTCCTGATGCTCATCATCTTCCCCCCCCCGTCATGCTCGGCATAGACCTTCTATCTATACTCCTGATGCTCAGCATCTTCCCCCCCCCTCATGCTCGGCATAGCCCTTCTATCTATACTCCTGATGCTCAGCATCTTCCCCCCCCTCCCTCATGCTCGGCATAGCACTTCTATCTATACCCCTGATGCGCAGCATCTTCCCCCCCCGCCCTCATGCTCGGCATAGCACTTCTATCTATACCCCTGATGCTCAGCATCTTCCCCCCCCCCCTCATGCTCGGCATAGCCCTTCTATCTATACTCCTGATGCTCATCATCTTCTCCCCCCCTCATGCTCGGCATAGCCCTTCTATCTATACCCCTGATGCTCAGCATCTTCCCCCCCCCTCATGCTCGGCCTAGCCCTTCTATCTATACCCCTGATGCTCAGCATCTTACCCCCCCCTCATGCTCGGCATAGCCCTTCTATCTATACACCTGATGCTCAGCATCTTTCCCCCCCCCTCATGCTCGGCAAAGCCCTACTATCCATACCCCTGATGCTCAGCTTCTTCCCCCCCCCTCATGCACGGCTTAGCCATTCGATGTATACACCTGATGCTCCGCATCTTCACCCCCCCCCCCTCATGCTCGGCATAGCCCTGTCTATACTGATGCTCAGCATCTTCCCCCCCCCCTCATGCTCGGCATAGTCCTGTCTATACTGATGCTCAGCATCTTCCCCCCCCCTCATGCTCGGCATAGACCTTCTATCTATACCCCTGATGCTCAGCATCTCCCCCCCCCACATGCTCAGCATAGCCCGTCTTTATATACCCAAGATGCTCAGCATCTTCTCCCCCCCCATATGCTCGGCATAGACCTTCTATCTATACTCCTGATGCTCAGCATCTTTCCCCCCCCCCCTCATACTCGGCATAGCCCTTCTATCTATACCCCTGATGCTCAGCATCTTCCCCCACCCCCCCTCATGCTCGGCATAGCCCTTCTTTCTATACCCGTGATGCTCAGGATCTTCCCCCCCCTCATGCTCAGCATAGCCCTTCTATCTATACTCCTGATGCTCAGCATCTTCCCCCCCCCCCTCATGCTCGGCATTGCCCTTCTTTCTATACCCATTTTGGTCACATTATTCCCCCCCCCCCCTCTTGCTCGGAATAGCCCTTCTATCTATACCCCTGATGCTCAGCATCTTCCCCCCCCCCCCCTGATGCTTGGCATAGCCCTTCTATCTATACCCCTGATGCTCAGCATCTTCTCACCCTACCTCATGTCCAGGTTCAGCCAGTTTCCGCTCTTGGGCTTCCTGCCTTTGCCCTTGCCCCACCAGTGCTTTTCCTGTTCCATTGGTGTTGGAGGTGGCGGTGGACCTCCACTTTGAGCGTACATCAGAGTAGGGAGGGACCAGACCAGCCTTGCAAGCGTGGAGTCACAAAGACCCGTGGGTTGTTTTTTAAATTGGAGGTCTGCTGCCAATGTCAACAGAACAGGAAAAGAGGCAGTAGTGCAAGGGAAGACAGCGCTGGACGGAGGGAGCTGAGCAGAGGCTGGCAGTCAGCAGAAAACCAGCCCTTCATTGGCCGGTTTTACAGTCCTGCCAGCCACCGGCCTCCAGTCCATAAAATCAGCCAGCCAGCCAGCCTAAAACCGGTCGGTTGGCAACCCTATTCGGGACACATCTAGCCAGTCGGATTTTCAGAATAATCACAATGACTATGCATCAGAGATATTTGCATGCACTCCTTCCATTGTATGCAAATCTCTCTGATGCATTGTGCTTATCCTGAAAACCTGACTGGCCAGGTGTATCCCGAAGACTGGGTTGAGACCCCCTGCTCTAGGAAGTAGGCTAGGAATAGGAAATCATCATATAATCTGGGGATTGTTCTTGTTATTATCGTCTTTGTACACTGAAATTTTATTTTACTGTTGCTACCATTACTCTAAATTATGTCCTTTGTCTTTCCCTTATTTAACTACTAAGTGCAATACTTGATTGGCATGAAAACGTTTGCATGTGTTGCCAACGTTATCTAAATTTGAATCTGTGCAAGAGACTGGCTAGCTCTGACTTGGCACCTGCCATTATGGTTGTTATTTTTATCAATCCAGTTAGCTGAATGTTGTTGCTTCTGTATTTTTTCACTATTTAATACTTTTCATTCTGGGTGTCCTTTAAAAATTGTTGCTTGGGGGCCCATATTTTGAGTTTCTGCCACTGCTTTATGGTGCTGTATTGTGTAGGATATACTGTAGAGGACTTTGGCTGCCTGACTAAGAGGTCTGCCCAGCCCAGGGACTTCTTTGTTGAGAAACTGTATGCCTAAAAATAGCGGCTGTGTACAGGCGGGCAACCAGCGAACAGCCCCAGAGGTGTATTCCGCTGCCCTGTCTCCCCGCACGTATATAGCATGTGGGTGGGAGGGGCAGAGTGGGGTTGTGGCCAGCTGCCAGAACGTACAAAGCCTATTCAAGCTGGGCCTCTGTTTGTTCCCCGGCACCCCCAAGGACGTCCAGGCTATTGCACCTTGATGGTGGAGTAAGTCCAGGGGGGGGCCTCCTTGCGCGCACCACACACCCTGTGGCATTGGCATCATTGTGCTCCTGCAGCCATGATCTGGGCCATAGGGGCCTCCGTTGGCACCTGGACAGTGGTCTGCAGGGACGATATGGGGCATGGCATTCCGAGGCGTCATGTAGACAGCTTGTTACCACGGTGCGAGGATGCCATTGCTCTTGCCCCAGCAGTGGTGTTCTAGTGTGTGGACCGGCAGCTCCCCATACATCGATCTCTCTCCTCGGCATACGGGGAGCTCCCCGATGTATTTGTCCCATATTCTGCCATTGTGGGTATGTCTGGGCACTGTGGTGGCAGAATCGGGTCTATCTGGTATACATCCAAGGGTGTTGAAAGAACTGAAATACGAGATTGCAGACCTGCTATTAGTAATCTGTGAACTATCATTAAAATCATCTCTAATACCTGAAGACTGGAGGATCGCCAATGTAACACCAATTTTTAAAAAGGGTTCCAGGGGTGATCCGGGACACTACAGACCGGTGAGCCTGACATCAGTACCGGGAAAAATGGTAGAAACCATCATAAAGAATAAAATTACTCAGCATGTAGATAGTCATGACCTAATGGGAGACAGCCAACATGGCTTTAGACAAGGAAGATCTTGTCTTACTAATCTGTTATGTTTTTTTGAAGGAGTGAATAATCAGGTGGACAAAGGTGAGTCGGTTGATATTGTGTATCTGGACTTTCAGAAAGCCTTTGACAAGGTCCTTCATCAGAGACTTTTGGCAAAACTAAAGAGTCATGGGATAGATAGGAGGCAGTGTACTATTGTGGATCAGGAACTGGTTAAAAGATAGAAAGCAGAGGGTAGGGCTAAATGGCCAATTTTCCCAATGGAGAAAGGTGAATAGTGGTGTACCCCAAGGATCTGTGCTGGGTCCGCTGCTTTTTGACATATTCATAAATGACCTGGAAAAGGGAATAACGAGTGAAGTTATCAAATTTGCAGATGACACAAAACTATTTAAAGTTGTTAAAACCCAAGAGGATTGTGGAAAATTGCAAGAGGATCTTGATAAATTGGAAGACTGGGCATCAAAATGGCAGATGAAATTTAATGTGGACAAGTGCAAGGTTATGCACCTAGGGAAGAACAACCCAAACTATGGTTACACGATGCAAGGTTACACATTAGGAACCACCACCCAGGAAAAAGATTTAGGCGTCATTGTGGATAACATGTTAAAACCCTCGGCCCAGTGTGCAGCAGCGGCCAAGAGAGCAAATAGAATGCTAGGTATGATAAGGAAAGGAATTGAAAATAAAACAAAGGATATTATAATGCCTCTGTATCGTTCCATGGTACGACCGCACCTTGAATATTGTGTGCAGTTCTGGTCACCGTATCTTAAAAAGGACATAGTATTATTAGAAAAAGTACAGAGAAGAGCCACCAAAATGGTGAAGGGGATGGAAGGCTACCCCTATGAAGAGAGGCTACAAAGGTTGGGGCTCTTCAATCTGGAAAAGAGACGGCTGAGGGGAGATATGATAGAGGTCTATAAATTAATGAATGGAGTGGAGCAGGTAAACATGGATCAATTGTTTACGCTATCAGAATATAGAAAGACTAGGGGACATGCAATGAAGCTACAGGGTAAACTATTTAAGACAAATAAGAGAAAATATTTTTTCACTCAACGTGTAATCAAACTCTGGAATTTGTTACCGGTCCAGGTGATTTGCTACTATTCAGTTTATCAAATAGTTGTAATATATCTTCCCGGTGTAGCGATATTTCTCTCAATTCCTCTGCAGTATCACCTTTAAATACCACTTCAGTCTTGGGTAACATCCCTACATCTTCCTCAGTAAAGACCGAAGCAAAAAATTCATTCAGTCTCTCTGCTATAGCCTCGTCTCCTCTTACTGCCCCTTTTACCCCTCTGTCATCTAATGGCCCAACGGACTCTCTCACAGGCCTTTTGCTACGAATGTACTTGAAAAAGTCTTTATTTCGTGTTTTTGCTTCCGTAGCAAGTTCCTTCTCAAATTCTCGCTTTGCGTGCCTTATCAATGCTTTGCATTTAACTTGCCAGTGCTTGTGCTGTTTCCAGTTTTCTTCGTTTGACTCTTTTTTTCCATCAGCCTCTCTGACCTCACCTTTAAACCATGCTGGCAGTTTTTTGGACTTTCTTCCACTTTTCTTAATGCGTGGAATACAGCTGGTCTGGGCTTCGAGGATAGTATTTTTAAATAACACCCAAGCTTGCTGTAAGTCTTTAACCTTTGCAACTGCTCCTTTTAGTTTTTTCTTAACTATATTCCTCATTTTATCATAGTCTCCCTTTTGAAAGTTAAAAGGTAGTACTGTGGATTTCTTTACTATCCCTCCTCCACTAATTAAATCAAACATGATCATGCTATGATCACTATTGCCAAGTGGTCCCAACACCCTTATTTCTTGCACCAGTCTGGCGTTCCACTAAGGACTAGGTCCAGTGTGGCTTCCCCTCTGGTCGGTTCATGAACCAGCTGCTCCAAGAAGCAGTCATTTATTTCATCTAGATACTTTATCTCCCAAGCTTGTCCTGCCGTAACACTGACCCAGTCGATACCAGGGTAATTGAAATCACCCATTATTACTACTCTGCTGTGACTTTTGTTAGCTTCCTTGATTTCTTTGAGCATTTCATCATCCATTTGTTCATTCTGGCCAGGCGGTCGATAGTACACCCCCACTGCCATCGCCTTCCCCTTTTTACATGGAATTTCAATCCATAGATTCTACAGCAAATTTTGTTTCCTGCAAAACTTTAATCCTTTCTGACTCAATGCCCTCTCTAACATAGAGTGCAACCCCTCCACCAATTTGATCAGTTCTATCATTACGATATAGTTTGTATCCAGGTATCACAGTGTCCCACTGGTTATCCTCCTTCCACCATGTCTCTGAGATTGCAATCATATCTAACCTCTCATTTAGTGCTATATATTCTAACTCTCCCATCTTATTGTTTAGACTTCTAGCATTTGCATACAAGCATTTCAGAGACTGTATTTTATTAATATTAATCTGGCTATTGGTAGGCATGGGTAATTTGGAATCTTTACACTCTGTCTGCACCTTACTCAAGGGCATTTGGGCTACTATACTCTTTTTTGGAACCTCACTGCTTTTGGTAGTATCCTTCAAGGATACCTTCGTCCGAACCATGCGCTCCTGGGTGACTGTCGGCTTTCCCCTATTTTCTAGTTTAAAAGCTTCTCTATCTCCTTTTTAAAGGTTAATGCCAGCCGTCTGGTTCCATCCTGATTAAGGTGAAGCCCATCCCTTCGGAAGAGCCCCTCCTTTCCCCAGAATGTTCCCCAGTTCCTAACAAATCCAAAACCCTCATCCTTGCACCATTGTCTCATCCACGCATTGAGACTCCGGAGCTCTGCCTGTCTTTTGGGTCCTGCACGTGGAACAGGAAGCATTTCGGAGAACGCTATCCTGGAAGTTCTGGATTTCAACTTCCTACCTAAAATTTAGCCTCCAGAACTTCCCTACAACATTTTCCTATGTCATTGGTACCAACATGTACCAAGACAGCAGACTCCTCCCCAGCACTATGATCCTATCTAGGCTGTGCGTGAGGTCCGCTACCTTCGCACCAGGCAGGCATGTTACCAGGCGATCCTCACGTCCACCAGCCACCCAGCTATCTACATTCCTTATGATTGAATCACCAACTATGACAGCTGTCCTGAATCTCCTCTCATGGGGACATTTATTTATTTATTTATTTATTTATTTAACAGTTCTTCTATACCGCTCTATTTTAGATCAGAGCGGTTTACATTTAACATCAACTATACAACGCAAGGAACTTTGAGTTGTATTTACAATAAACAGGGAGATCAACTTGGAAGTAACTGGGGGAAACTATGTACATTCTTAATTCTATACATTGTATCACACTGGTACCTGATTTCAGGCAGAACATATCTACATTTTATTTACACTGGGGTACATTCTGAGCGATCAGTTGATTATCCTTTTTCATGCTGAGTCTGATTATTTACTTGTAATGATAGATTGTCTGGGGGGGCCATATGTATGGTTACTAAGGCTAGATTCAGGGTAGTATGTAGTGAACAGGTGCTGCTTTATTGCCTTCCTGAAGTGGGTTAGGTAAGTGATGTTCCGAATATAGGTAGGGAGAGCATTCCATGCTCTGGGAGCGTAAATCGTAAAGGCCCTATTTGTTGTTGTTCTCGTGCATTTTGTTATTACTTTTGGGACCTCTAGGGTGTTTTGCATTATGGATCTTCTATTTCTGTTCTGTGGTACTTTATGTATCATCTTGCTGAGGGCTGTGGGGGTCAGAGTGTTTGAGGCTTTGAAAGTTAAGGTTAGAACTTTGTGGAGGGTTCTTGCTTGAACAGGTAACCAATGGAGGTTCATCAGTACTGGCGTTATGTGCTCTCTCCGTGAAGCCCCTGTTAGTACTCTTGCAGCAGTGTTCATTGCAAGCTGGAGGGGAGCTAGCGTTGCTTGAGGGAGACCGTGTAGAATTACGTTGGCATAGTCGAAATGAGGTAATATTAATGCCTGATAGATCGATCGGTAGTCGCTGAAGTCGAGTAGCGGTCGGAGATGTTTTAAGGTCTTTATTTTCATGTATACTGTTTTTACTGTGTTTTTTATGTGAGTTTTCAGATCCAGGTGTTGATCCAGTGTAACGCCAAGGTAGCGGATTGTGGATTTGGTTTTCAGTTCTGTGTTGCCGATTTTTAAAGAGAGTGGAGGGGTGAAGTCCTGGTTCCTTGAGATGAAAAGGACATCTGTTTTACTGTAGTTGATTCTCATGTTTTGTGTGCTGAACCATTCTGCTACTGCCTCAAAACATCTTGTTAGAGGGGAGAGGTCCGGTTGGTTAGTCCTGAATGGGATGTATAGGAGGATGTCATCTGCGTAGGCTAAGCAGTTGACCTTGAATGAACGTGCTAGGGCACATATGGGCTGCATGTAGATGTTAAACATCAATGCAGATAGTGACGAGCCCTGTGGTACACCCTGGTTTTGTAAAAATGGTTCGGAGGTTGTGGAGCCTGACCTTACATGTTGCCATCTATTAGTCAGGTATGACTTGCACCACTTTAGGGCTGTTCCCTGAATTCCTTTCTCGCTGAGGCGTTGTATGAGTATCTTGTGACTCACCGAGTCGAAAGCCGCAGCGATGTCGAGGAATATGAGGGCGAATCCTTGATGAATTTTGTCGGTTCCAGAGACTAGATGGTCAAATAGGTTGGTGAGGAGGGTTTCAACCCCATGTGCTTCTCTGAACCCATGCTGGGAAGGATCCAATGGGGCTTCAGTATCAATATGCTGTTGGATTTGGCGCTGTACTAACTTTTCGATTACTTTGGCAAGCATGGGGATACTTGAAATTGGTCTGTATGATTCCACTTTCGATGGGTCCAGCTTGTTATTTTTTAGCAGTGGTCTGATGGATGTTTGTTTCAGACTTTGTGGAAACGATCCGGTTGTAAGAGATTGGTTTATTAATTCACTCAGATATTGGCTTAAGTCACATCGTAACTCCTTTATCCATAAAGCAGGGCATGGGTCATTGGGTGCGGTAGTAGGGTTGATTGCAGCGATTGTGTCTTCAATCTCTCTGCGTGATATTTTTTCAAATTTGTATAGTGGTGATGGTTGGGGCAAGGTATGCTGAGAGCTGTTTTCCGCGGAGTTCGAGGTTGTACCAGCCTGGGTCACTTCAGGTTGAAGGTAGTTGGTTGCAGATGTAGTAGTCTGGACCATTTTTGACTGTAAATAGTTGGAGTATGCCTGGGGGTGTGGCATCTGTGACTGGTCTGCAGGAGGTTCTCTAATGAGAGATTTCACTATATTGAAGAGGTCGTGGGGCTTGTTTAGTGACTGCTTCAAGATGTCGGAATGATATTGTTTCCGCTTTTTTGTTAATTCATCGCGGTGTACTCTTAGGTGAGCTATGTAAGTATCTTGTGCATCCGTAGAGTGAGACCGACGCCATCTTCTCTCTAGCCTGCGCAGGCACTTGAGTGAGTCTCGGAGGTCTTTGGTATACCATGGTGCATGGTCTCGTTTCTTTGTTGTTGTTTTATTTGTGGCTGGTATGCATGAAATGTTCTTGAGGCTCTCGTCCCAGGTGGACACCAATGCATCTAGGTCGTGTGGTATGTTGTTGAGGAGTGGGAGGATCTTCTCTCGAAGCTCTTCTTTATTAAAGGGGCGGAAGCGCTTCAAAGAGGGTTCATGGGCAGTGTTGGTTTTGTTGGAGTTTTTATTGTGTGTGTTAATAGGTATCTGGAATTGAATCAGGCTGTGGTCGGACCATGGCACAGGAGTTATGGTAGGTGGTATTAGTGGGGTGGTATCCTTATCTGTCTGTGGGGCAAAGATCAGGTCAAGTTTGTTTCCCTTGACGTGGGTGGGGTTAATGACTAGTTGCACATATCCTAGATCTTGTAATGCTTCTAGGAAAGCAGAGGCTTGAGATTCATGTAGCGTAGGCAGGTTGAAATCCCCTAGGATCCAGTTCTGGGATCGTGGTCTGTTTGAGTTGCAGGCGAGGCCCATTATCGTTGCAAGATCCTCTGAGGATGGTGTTGGTGCTCGGTACAGTAGGTTGATCGTGCAGGTGTTATTTGTTATGGTGAGGGAGTCCAGGTGGACTGTGCTGGTTGAGTTGCACATCTGGAAGCCTAGGGAAGTTTTGACAAGAATGAGTGTTCCTCCTCCTCTCTGATTGGTTCTATGGCATGTGTGGACTGAAAAACCTGTGGGTAACATCTGGTTGATGATTGCGTTGTCAGATTCTGATAGCCAAGTTTCCGTGATCATGATGATATCAAGGTTATGGGTCGTGACCAGATCGGTAATTATTGGCCATTTTGTACGTATTGACCTTGCGTTGATGAGTGCACACTTCAGGGCTTGGTGGTGTTGCTGACGGTCCAAATGTGACTTCTTGAGATGTTGAAGTGGGATGTGTAATAAATGTGAGTAAGGCGTGTCGTTGGGTTCTCTTGGGAGGTGTTGGTGATTCTCCGTCCATCTTTTCCCGTCACTGTGGAGTATTGGGATGTGGTTAGTGTAAGTGTGAAAAGCTTGGGCTGTAAGGGGGATCCAGGAGGCTAGGTGTAGACATGCCAAGGCTAGAAATGGGTGCATTTTGTGATGTTTTTGTGAACTAGTATGTGAGCTGTTTGTTGCTGGGTAATTAGTGGGACCGGTATTGACTATTGTGCTAGCTATCCGCAGTGTATAAACTTACTGTCTGGCGATGAGTAGGTATTTGGAACAATGTGGCAGCATATAAGACAGGAATAGTACAGCATCGAGCAAGCAATGGAGCACTGTGTCCGTCAGCGGATAATGAGACACTGTGACCCTCAGCAAAGAACAAAACAGAGTAATATACTGCCAACAGTAATAAGTTCACACTTTTTGGGTAAGGATGAATTACTGGCAACAGTAATGAGGTATGGCACAGTTGTCAGTAGTAGGATTAGCACTGATGCATGGAAATGGGTTTTTGGCAACAAAATAGCAGTTGAGTGATACTAGCAATAGTATGAAATTAGCATTGATACATATAATGTAAAGTCTGACAGTAAAGTGCTACTGGCTACAATAGTAAGATTAGCACTGATACATGCGAATGTATTATTGGTAACAAAATAAGGTCTAGCAGTTGGGTGATACTAGCAATAGTATGAAATCAGCACTGAAACATGTAGATGTACAATCTAGCAATGTAAACTACATTGACACATATAAATGTAGAATATTAGCATGGTAATAAGATTAGCGCTGATATATGAACATGTGTTATCGGCTGTGGAAATATAATCTATCAGTTAAGTTGACTGTCAGCGTTAGTGCTAGTGAATGAGTGTTAATCAACGGGCAACGGAGTTACTGGGTAAATATTACACTTCTTATGGCATTTCGTAATACTTGCAGTTCGGAAAGGGAACAGGAACAACTGGAAATGTGTCCCAACTAGAAGTAGATCTTGTTGATTCTTGGGGGTTTTCGAAGTGCCACCGCCTAAGGGCCACGCCAAAGGGCCCTCTGGCGAGGCCCTCAGGCGCGGGCCCGCCAGTCGCGGGCGCGCCTGAAAGCGCGAAGTTTAAATATCCCTTGCTGGGCCTGGATTGGGCGTCGGGAGTCAGCAGGCCCCTGCTGCTGCCGGTGGCTCGATCCCCGGGAAGGGGAGAGCTGCTGGTGGTGGTGGGGGCTCCTGGAGGTCAGCGCCTGAAGGTGCGAAGATTAAATATCCCTTGCTGGGCCCGGATTGGGCGTCGGGAGTCAGCAGGCCCCTGCTGCTGCCGGTGGCTCGATCCCCGGGAAGGGGAGAGCTGCTGGTGGTGGTGGGGGCTCCTGGAGGTCGGTGCCTGAAGGCGCGAAGATTAAATATCCCTTGCTGGGCCCGGATTGGGCGTCGGGAGTCAGCAGGCCCCTGCTGCTGCCGGTGGCTCGATCCCCGGGAAGGGGAGAGCTGCTGGTGGTGGTGGGGGCCCTGGAGAAACGTCCTCGGTGTGAGAGGGGTTTACATCACCTGGAGGACAGGTCCTAGTTACAGGATCACTTCCTGCCACACCAGGGTGATGCTCTCCTGTCACGTGACCTCTCTCCTCCATGGCAACAGGGATGCTGCCAGACTGGAGGTGGGACTTCAGGTCTATATCCCTGTAGGTCTCGTCCATGTACTTCTCTGTCTTTCTTATGTCTTCCAGGTCTGCTACTCTAGCCTCTAGAGAACGAACTTGTTCCCTGAGAGCAAAGAGCTCCTTGCACTTAGTGCATACGTAAGACCTCTCACCAACTGGGAGAAAATCATACATGTGACACTCAATGCAAAAGACCGGAAAGCCCCCATCTCGCTGCTGGGCTTTTGTCTGCATCTTAGTTTAAAGCTTGTGTTTAGGTCTTTTAAATTCTGTATATAATAGGGACTGATGTAGATGCTTATACTAATAAAAGTGTATCTAACACCCCCAATACACCTTGTTCACCTGAAGCTTAATTAATCTCAGGTCCTCAGTGTATGACTGATTTGGATAAAGAGCTGCACCTGAGAGCAGCCCCTTTCCTTCAAGATGTGTAGGTACCTATAAAGCTACAATTACCCCAGGGGTGGGTGGGTGCTGGGGGGGGAGGGAGGGAGGGAAATAAGTCCTATTAAAGAGGGCAGTTGCAAGGTACCCTGTCCTGAACCCTCAGCAGGGGGGGAGGGGGGTACCACACAAAGCCCAGTTAGTTGAGAGAGGCAAGGTAAGTTATACAGCTGAGAAAGCTGAAGCAGCACACCAATAAGACAAACAATAAATAATTAAATAAACAGCAAGAACTCCCTGCAAGTTGTCACAGGAGGCAATATCCACCTCTCTAGCAGAGCACTGTTAGAGGACTGCTCTTCCCAGAGCAGAGAGAAGCAAACAAAACTGACTATGCACACGTGGTGGAGACAGGAAGAAGGCTACACAATACCTCAGCAGGGGGGAGGGGAGGGGGGTTCACTCAGGCCCAACCATTAGGCAAACTAGGTGGCTGCCTAGGGTGGCAGCTCCTGGTGAGCAGCAAAGAGCAAGGCATAGAAAGCTAAACAATAGATTCTGACAGTCAAGGGAGGCATAAAGCTTAAGGTTTGCCTAGGGCACCAACACCTTGAACCAACTCTGGGGCTGCTCTGTTCTTAGTAAGATTTCTGTGCTACCTGGGCTGGGTTAAGGGTATGGACAGCTAGTCTTCTGCCATTTTCCTCCATCCCTACAGTTGTCAGGACAAATAAATTGTTTTACTGAAAGGTCAAGGAAGAGACAGGGGTGGTTCTTTAGGCCACCTGAGGCAATGGCCTCAGGCAGCACTCTGATGGGGGTGGCACTCTGGCTCTGTTTTAATTTTAGATTTTTCAGCCTCTGTCCTGCCTCTGATTTCTCAAGTGGGAAGGCAGAGGCAGGCCAGAGGCTGCAAAATCTAAAATTAAAACAGAGCTGGAGTGCTGTCAGCATCAGACAAATCAGCCTGATCTCATGTAGGAATCCTGCAAGCAATCAGGCTAATTCGTGCAGCGGTGGTGGCGGCATTCCGACTGTTTTTATTTTAGATTTTGCTGCCTCTGCCTTCCCACTGCTTTTATTTTCTCGGTGCAAGCATTCTTGATGAACAAAAAAGTGGTGGGAAGTCAGAGGCAGGTCAAAGGCAGCAAAATCTTAAATAAAAACAGCCAGAGTGCTTCCGCCGCTGCTGGATGAGAAGTGCAGGTGGAGGGAGTGGGGACAGGAGGATGACAAGGAGAGACAAAGGGGTGAGGCAGGGGGGCAAATGCTGGACAAAGGGGAGAGACAGGGGGCACATGCTAGACAAAGGGGAGAGGCGGGACAAATGCTGGACAAAGGGGGAGAGGGGGCAAGTGCTGGACAAAGGGGGGAGGCATCGAACAAATACTGGACAAAGGAGGAGGGGGGTGGGAAATGCTGGACAAAGGGGGAGACAGGGGGACAAGTACTCGACAAAGTGGAGAGATGGGGCTGGTTCTGGAGAAAGGGGTGAGACAGGGGGGCAAATGTCCAACAAAAGGGAGAGATAGGGGGCAAATGCTGGACAAAGGGAAACAGGGGGACATACTGGACAAAGGGGAGCAATAGGGGACAAATGCTGGACAAAGGGGAGAGACAGTATGGGTTAGGATTATAATGGGCTGATGGGGGGGGCTAGGACTGGTAATGGGCTGATTATGGGGGCTAGCACTGGTAATGGGCAGATCAGGGGGGCTAGGACTGGTAATGGATTGATTAGGGAAGGCTATTTATTTATTTTATTTATTTGTGTGTTTTATATACCGCTATATCAAGTAATCATAGCGGTTTACAACTAAAACAACCAATACATTAAACATTGTAACAATAAATGGTGCAATAACAAAATGCTGCAATAACAGGCAATCAAGAAAGTACATGATTCAAAATAGTTTAAACTTATACACAGCATATTTACAGTTCTGTCGATCGATAATATCCGTCAGTACAGGATGGGTTAAGGGATGGGCGATTTATTGACCAGTTTGATTGGTTGGATAGCCTTGTGGCAATGAAGGGGGAAAATTATGTTGGCTCAGTGAGAGTTGTAGTTTCATTTTGACCAAAATGTTCTGTGAAGAGATAGGTGTTGAGTTGGGAGCAGAACTAGGCTAAGTCTGTAATGTTTCGGAGACTGGGTGGTAGGGAGTTCCAGAGCGCTGGGGAAATAAGCTCAAATGCTCTGCTGCTGGCGCACTGTTTAGACTTATGGAAAGCTGATGAGACAGAGAGTGTTGGTCATTTGTTCTCTTCTTAGTCGATTGATGGGGGCCATTTTAATTAATTGGGAAAGGGTTTGGGGAGCTATTTTTCTGATGATTTTGAAAGTGATCATTAATATCTTGAATTTGATGCGGCTTTGTATGGGCAGCCAGAGTAAATCATATAAGATTTATTTATTTATTTAACAGTTTTTATATACCGTCTTTCTTCGATTCAAGATGGTTTAAAATGAACATAATGTAACAGTGTATCACAATTGTTTCACCACTGTTTTACAAGGAACGGAATTTTTGAACATGAGTATATATGGTTGAGACAAGATCTTTTGAACATGAGTATTGTGATGAGGAGAGCCCTGCTGAACCGATGGAAATAGGAAAAGATAGTGAATATACCTTTAAGGAAAGAGACATTCCTGAAATTCACAGGTTCCAGACTGCAGTCAAAGAAAGCATGGAGTTGATAGAGCCAGTTTGCCACACCCAAGCTCTGCTGACGTAAGTGCAAGCTTAGGGGGTAATGGCAAACACCTGTGCAGAGACAGAGAAAGACTAGCTAAGAAGCAGCCTTATAAACCCTGCTCAGAAGGGGAGAAAGGGGTTCAGGATCGGGTTTCAGTTCAAACTGTTTGTGTTCCAGTCCAGAATCGTGGGCAGGTTCAGAGAGTTCACCGTGTTTCAGTGTTACAGGAGTTCAGAGAGAGGAACTCAGAGGAGGAAACATCAGGGGAAGGAGAAGGATGTGGAAGGAGCCTGAGAGCCAAGAAACCACGTGTGCTTTGCTTAGAGAAAGAAAGCAGGGAAGTCTTCTACCTCGGGTCTCGGACCGAAGGTTTCAAGCTGCTCAAAGGTGGGTGAACAAGGCTATAACTAGAAGTAACCAAAACCCAGCCTGGAGCAAAGAACTGTGGCTGAACAGCGGAGAGGAACCAAGGCAACTGAACCAGGGAGAGATATCCCATACTAGAGGTACAGACATTCCTTACCGGGGAAACCAGTGCTGGAGGGAGGTCCAGGGATTTCCCCAGAGCCTTCACCGAGGAGCAGATTGTGGGAGTTCAGAGCCAGACATATATGCTTTAGAACAAGAGGATATGCAAGTGGACTGTGCGGAGCAAAACTCCATATCAGGTGAATTGCCAATGGATTGTACATTATGCCAGACAGAAGCTATGAAAGTCTGTTGGTAAGAAATGCTTGCTAAAGAAAGGTCTTGAGAAGCAGTGTGAATGAACCTAGTTTTGTTTTACTAAGAAATACCTACTAACTCAAGAGAACATTGCCAGCTTCTACATTTTTGTGTTTAAAGGAGCAGAAGGTAAATGAGGACATTTAACTTTGCTTAAACAGAGAAGCTGTATTTTGTTTTGCTGATTACCTTATGAAAACAACTGCACATGTTTTAAAAGCTTATAAAGCTTCCTCAGTTCCAGCTTATGTATAATTTCTGAAGTATTGCTTGGAGAAGAATATCCTGACGTTGCGTGTTTGAACCTTAGTGCTTTTTGGGGAAAACTAAACTTTTGTCTTTGCCTTTAACCCTTGGCTTACACGACTATCCTTGAACGAGGAAAAACTACAAGTCCCAGAATGCCTCCCCATGGACAAGAATAGTGTTTAAATCCTTTATTAGAGGACTAAAATTGGCAGCCCTATGCCTCTAGGCCCTCGGCCGGGGCTGGAGTCACGACAGTATATATGGCTCAAACGAGAAACTATTTACATATTTACAAGTTATTGGGCGGGGTCATCAGGGTAATCAGATAGGTGAAGGTATTAAGGGGTGAGTGGAGCAGGGGAGCAAAGGGTATTGGGGGGAGAGTTAAGGTGGCAGGGAAAAGTGTTCTTGGAAGAGGTGGGTTTTGAGATTGGTGTTATATGATCAATTCGGCATGCATTGTGGATGATTCGTGCCACAGTATGGTGAGCCATTATGAGTGGGTGTGGGGATATTTTGGGAAGACCATGAAGTAGACTATTGCAATAGTCTATATGTGGGTAATCATTGCTTGCATTATGGTTCTGAATTCAGAGGGCTGAAGTAAGGATTTTAGATGCTACAGGAGACAGATCTTATTGAAAATTGTTTTTGTAAGATTTTTGATGTGTGACTGAAAAGGGAGGTGTTTGTCTAAAGTTACACTTAAATATTTTACTTTGTCTTTGATTGAGAGATTAACATCATCAATTGTTGTGTCGTGGTGGTATGTAGGCTTGATTCCTAGTTATCATCAAGACATCTGTTTTCTTGTAGTTGATGTTTAAACCAGCATCTTTAAGCCAGGTGGCTATTTCCCCAAATCAGAAAATTATGGGGTCAAAGTTGGATGTGATTATGTTGAAGGGCATGCAAATCATTATATCATTGATTATGCCATCTATGCCAATCTTGTATTTTTTATGATTTGGCAAACTGGCTGAATGTAGATATTGAATAACAGGGCTGAAAGTGTAGATCCTTGTGGAAGGCCTGTGGTTTGGGAGTAAGAGTTGGAGCTGATGTGTACCATGCAGACTTGTTGAGACCGGTCAGAGAGGTAGGAGATAAACCACTTGAGTGTTAGGTTGCTTAGACCTATTTGTCTTAGCCTTTGTATTAGCAGTGTGTGTATGACCGAGTCAAATGCAGCGGCTATATCTAGGAATAATAGTATGCAGGTCTGGTTGTTATCAATTCCCTTGATGATTTTATTGTATAGGCCCAGCATTAATGTCTCAACACTGTGATATGGCCTGAACCCAAATTGGTTGTCATCCAGTGGGGCATAGATGTTGATGTGTTCTTGCATTTGCAAGTAAACGTTTTTTTCTATAATTTTGGTAAGGAAAGGGAGACTAGAGATGGGTCTATAGGAAGCTAGATTTGTTTCGTGTAAGGCTTTGTGTTTTAGTATTGGACGAATGATAGCTTTTTTAAGTTCATGAGGCATCTATCCTTGAGAAAGTGATTTGTTGGCAATATCTAGTATGAAGGGGGCTAATTCAGAAATTGAATCCTTGATCCATTTAACCAGGCAAGGGTCAGTATTGGAGGTGGTAGTGTTCATATTTGTAATGACCTTTTTAAGATGTTCTGAATGTATTGGATGAAACATTTCCCAGGGAACGGTGGGTGTTAATGTGCTAATTGTGCATAGACTGATAGGGTGTGTTGAGGAATTTATTTTAGATATGTGAAAGTCTGCGCGGGTTTGGGGTGATATGTCTGGCATTACAGCGGAGGCACTTGGATGTGTTGTGAGGGATTTAACAATAGAGAACAGATATTTTGGCTTATTAATTGATTTCATAAGTAATTTAGTGTGATAGTCCTTTTTAGCTAGGTTAATGTGGTGCTGATATCTGGAGAGCATGTACATGTATTTGTCTCTATTCTTTGAAGTTTTCATGGCCCTCATTGTAGCTTTCTCAATTCTCTTTTCATTAATCTCAGCTCATGGGAGAACCATTGTTTGGAAGGGTTTTTAAAGATGCTTGGGGAGTTCTGCAGCTTAGTAACTATGTTGTTAATGGAAATGTTCCATTTGTTTACTAGAGTGTCCAGATCATTTATATTTAAGTCTAAGGATCTCATCCATGAAGGTTTTTTTGTCAAAATGTTTGAATTTAGAATATATTTTGGGGTGACTTTGATGTGAGTTGGTTTGGGGTACTTTAATTTCAAGAGTGAATTTGAAGAGATGGTGGTCTGACCAGGGAACTGGGGTTATCTTGGGAGGGATGCTAGAGAGTAATTGAATTTCATGAGGTAAAAATATGAGGTCTAGGAGGTTTCCTTTTCTATGTGTAGGGTTTGTTATGATTTGTCTAAAGTTTAACTCTTCCATTGCACTAGTGAAAGAGGATGCTCGTATGTTTTGCACTGAAGGGAGATTGAAATCTCCAAGTAGGACAACCTGTCTCTTTGGGGATATGTTAACAATATCATCAATAATGTTAGCTAGGCCGTCAGGGTTGGAGGTTGGTGGTCTGTATAATAGGTATAGCACAAGGTTTCCACTGTTGATTATTAGCTGGTCAATGTCAAATGTAGTACCAGAGTTGAGAAGTTGTGGTTCTGTTGGGGTTTCATGGGCATCTCCTGAGATTATTTGGGAGTTTTTTCTATTTTTGTTATTGTGGCTGCTTGTGTTCAACCCCAACATACAGGACCCACCTTAAACAAATTGCTCGTGCCACCATAAGAGCATGGAAACCTTTTTTTATTTATTTTGCCAGGTCTGTAACATCACAAGCTTTGCTTTTAAATGATAAGGTACAAATTTCAATATCAATACATAACATCAATACATCTATAACAAGCAAAGCACTGTAGAAATGGACAGATAAAGGGATACCAGAATCCCCAATATGTAATTGAAGATGGATGAATTTCTTAATACAGAATGTGTTTAGAAGTTTAGCTTTTCACCTACTTCCTCTTAAATAGAATAGGATGTCATGATCATGAGTTCTGTGTAACCGTCTTTAAAATAGTCTGGAACATTGTTAACACAAGCATAAAGAGTAAACATAGGCTATGAACTGTGCAACCATAGTTCATTGTACAGTCAACTATAGGTCCTGCTGACACAACATAATTTTTGCAACTTTTGCAATTATAAATAACTTTGTCATAATCAAGTGAATTTTATCTAATATACTGTAATCAGATCTTACTCTGTATAAAGAACTTTGGCAACACCTTGTGTTATTTCACGGTTATAATAAATGACTGTTACTTCCCCTTTTTCTTTAATAAAAGGAGCTTTTCAGGAGGAAGAATTTGAATTCAATAGGCGTGGAACTATGTGTGTCCATAGACCGTTTATTGTCTTCCCTCTGAGCTCAAAGAAAGTAGCACTTGTGTGTGTGATTGTGTTCTGTATTACTCTCTGCCTGTTTCTCACTGCTTGAGGACCAGAGACCAAAAAGAGCCATGGTATTGTGGCCAGATCACGTGGTTGTCTTCAAGCACCTGACTTAAGTGTGAAGGGTCCTGGGACAGAGACAGCGTCACTCCAGTGAGATCAGCTAATGTCTGTCTGCCTATCAGAGTTTTCTCTCCTATATTTATATTCATTTTTAGGCTCAAATTGCTGATGAGCAGATTTCCTCTCTTTTCTTATTCTCTATTTTTTCAAGCAAATCTGCTCCTTAATCTTTTGCCCTCTTGCCCTTTGCTTTCCCTTGTGGCATCCTGTCTCCCCATTCTCATGACAGTCCTCTTCGCCTTGTGTTAACCATGTTTCCTGCAGATTAACTTTAGATACTGATGTTCTTCTTCCTTGTTTTTGTTCCCCTTTGTTCTTTCGAGGGGCCCAGGTGGCAGTTTTCACTAGCTGTGTAGCTTTCAGAGCCTCTCATTGTGCCAACTCTGTGATTTCAGGATGTCAGCTCATTTCATAGCTCAATCCTGCTGATTCTGCAGTTTCAGGATGAAAAGGGTCAGCGGGCTATTTCTTTCTTAGGCCTAGAGCTGCAGACGTTAGCACAGGATAGATACAACCTGAGACAAGGGTACCTGAAGGGGGATTCATTTTCCCCTTCAGTTCTAATGAGTCTTTTATCATCATCAGAACGCCTCCCCCACATTTAGTTGTTCTGGGGGTATGGAATATTTTATAATTGGGGGGACATAGTTGGTTTAGAAGAACGCTGTGTAGTTCATGAAGCCATGTTTCAGTTACAAATATTATGTCAGGGTTGACTAAAGTTATGTAGTCTACAATGATTGGTATCTTCTTTTTTATGGACCTTGCATTTATGTATGCACATTTAAGTGATGAGGTTTTGTTGGGGCAAGACTGTGTCATGTGGGAGGTTAGTGGAATGGGGTTGATGTAGATTAGTCTCCGTATGTGTGTCTCATGGGGTGCTTTGTGGTATGGTTTGTGTGTGTTAATATGAGAGCATATAATTGGAATAATACCAGTTTGTGTGAGAGCATTTGAATTACTTGATAGGCAGGTTAGGGTAATTGTAACAATTATCAATGTTGTTAGTAGTTGAGGATACATTTTTGTAAGTACGTGAGTTTTAGGTTAAAATAATGAGGTAGGGGGAGAGATTTGTTCCAGCTCTGTGATTAAGATGAAGTAAGCAAGAAAAAATGGTCAGATACAGTGGAATTATTTTTCAGTTGGCAAGGTACAATGTATCAGTGCAATTCAGTTGATAAGTAATAGCATAACAATGCAAATCAGTAGGCAAGATACTGTAAAACAAGACACAGCAGTTAATTAAAGATAGAGCAGACAGTGATATACATTGTATCTAGTGAAAGTGGGTAGAGAATGCCCCAGAGCCAGCTTGTAACATACACAAACTACGTTAACCTCCATGATGTGTGAGTTTTGGAAGTTAGTACTTTTATGGAATAGTAGATTTGCTCTATGGATCCTGTACTCTGGGCTTTTGGTGAGGTCAACTGTAGGGCATTGGTTGGGGGGGGGGGGGGTTACTGGAATATGTAGTGTTTTTGAGATTTGCAGTTTTGCGTTCTTTATGCTGCCAGACTGAAATTTAAAATATTTTGTCAGTTTAGGTTGAAGGAAATTTCAAATTTTCTAGAAACATCTCAGTTTAATTTTGTTTAGTAGCCTGATAACTTCACTGCTGCTGAGTTCCTACTTTTCCAGCTCTATCACAAACCAATCAAGCATTTGGATTCATGGCTACCAGGATTAGTTTCTCATTTTATATCTTCCCTCCTCATCCATAATCTAGTCATAGCAAAATAAATCTGATGTGCAAATACTTGTAATGGTTTGATGGGGGGGGGGGGGGCTGTGTAAGTGACTTTTCATTAATCAAATTTCATATTTTATTATTATGTTTGTTTTATTGTAACATTGTTTTACTAAATTGCATGTGTATTGTCACTCGGTTCCCGGTGACACAAAGATTATACGCCACTAGGTAGCGCTGTTAAAGAACAAAGAGTCCAAGTGTAGGGTAATAAAGGCTTTTATTCCCCGTTTAAAGCAAGGTTCAACTAAGAGATATTTTAGATAACAGAAACAGTCCTTTGTTTTAAAAGGTACCAATATTCACTGGCTAGTTAACTGTTACTTCACAGTTTAAAGCAGGTTTTCTTCAAAGTAATATTCAGTATAATAAACATCCAATTATACTTCATTTATTCTTCTGTGGAGCATACACACTTTGGAGGATAGGCAGTGCACCAATCACATTCCATTTCCTCAGGCAAAGGTGAGGGAATAGTGCTGGGAGAATCCACTTCCATCAATTCCTCTCCCCTATACAGATTCAAAGGGCTTCCACTGTCCCTGTCTATTTCAGCATGGTAATCTACCACTTGGGAGTTTGGCTTCACATAACCAGGGACTCTTAAGGCTGGCGGTAGTTTAGTAAACCAGTCTTGACTCTTGTTTCCCTTAGGAGGAATCCTTCTTTTAGCATAAGTTTTAGCAGTACAATCATTACAGTTAATCTTCAATGCCTCATACCTTGGCTCACTGAGTAAAAACTTCCGTTGCTTATAAAACTGCTTTTCCCTCTGAATAGGTGAAACTGGGCAATGATCCTCTAGAGATAAGCTTCTGTCAGAACCTCCCTCTCTGGTTCTTAGCTTTCTTCTCTCTAGGTTACAAACAGGCAGAGTATAGGAACTAGGCGTGGCAGAGCCTCTCACCTTGGAGCAACTTCCACCAAACTCCCCTTGCACAACAGGTCCAGTTTGGGCTTTCTGGCTTCCCACCTTGTGAGGTCTGTTTCTCCTCCAGCTTCCAGCTTGGCTTCTTCCACAGCAATCAGGCTTATGTCCTTGATAGCCTCCAGGCTTCTCTGCTGTTTCTCCTTCTAGTCCAGCTTCAGTTCCTTCTTCCTCTTTCTCCTCCTTCCTCAGCTCCTGCTGTGTCCACTGCTTCCTCTGCTTATGCCACTGCTGCTTATGCCACTGCTGTCCAGAAACATTCTGCTCTGGCTTATAAAGTGAACCGTTACTGCTGACTTCCTGGTTCCCTTTCAGCTGCAGGTCATCAGTGAGATTAGGTTCATTAAGACCAGTATGTCTGTTCCTGCTCCCTCTAGCTGTGCCTGGAGGTAACTGCACATCTAGTTCTTCTAAAACAGGATTTCTTTTCTTAAAACCAACTTTATTAGTGCCCGCATCATGACACATCCCCCCTCTTAAAATATTACGGGCTGAATGACCGCCATTACAGCACATAATCCCAGACCCCTTCTGTGCTGACGGAAATAGCGCTAACCCTTCGTGCCATCTTCGCAGAACAGTTCTGTGGTACACCCGCTCTCGTCCTTTTCCATCCTGTACCAAATAGGATGCTGGACCAAGTGATCTGACCACCAGATAAGGTCCTTTCCATCGGGCTTCAAATTCTTGAGTGGGGTTTGATATCAACAGGCTTACCTTCTCACCTCTGGTTAGATGTCTAGGCTTGGTGTCTCTATCAAAGTATTGTCTTTGTTTTCGCTGACTGCTCTCCAGCTCTTCTTTAACAAAAGGTGAAGTCCCTCTAAAACGGCTTCTTAAATTTTCCCAGAAATGTGGAATCTCTACTTCTCTGGTGTAGGTCAACTTTTTACAGGAGGCGCAGGATCTGCAAAATCGTGAGACCTCCTTGAAAACTCCTGGCCAATAGTACCTGGCCATTATCCGATCAAGGGTTCCCTGTAGCCCTTGGTGACCGCTCACTGGGTGACGATGTGCTAATCTTAGCACCACAGGCTTAAATGTACTTGGGATTACTAATTGTTTTCGGACATTCCTAGTCCGTGGGTTGATACTCTCTCTGTATAAGAGTTCTTCTTCTTTTATGAAGCGAGGAAATACATCTCTCTCTGTTTGGGCATACTCCAATGCGCGTGCCAGCGCAGGGTCATCCCGTTGCTCTGCTGCGAATGAAGGGAACTTCTTTACCAGCTCTGCTGGACTCCAGGGTATTTCCTCACCCGCTTCCAACTCTGCTCGGGCTTGAGAACGTTCCTTTCTCTCTTTTCGCTTTTGAGCCCTAGTCTTTCTATCCCTATCCGGAGGAATGTTGACTAAGTCATCATGGGATGGGAGATCAATTACACTTTCTTCCCTAGAACATGAGGGTTTTTCTGCAGCACTCGTCTGGCCACGAGTGGAGACAAAAGCCTCTCTGGGGTTTAAACCTTTTTCTAGGCCCTTCTCGAATTGTGGCCAGTCTCTACCAAGAACCAGCTCTTTGGGCAATCTAGGGACTACTGCTATGAGCATAATTTTTTCTATTCCCAGACCTTTGACCAGCAATTTGTACACGGGATACAAGGTAGCAGCACCATGTACACACTTAATCCTTACATGGCCTTCTGGACGGTCTGGGGCGGACGCAGCTTGCTCTTGAATGGTACACCAGAGCTTGCGCAAAATCATTGTCTGGTCCGCACCAGAGTCCAGCAAGGCTTTTGCAGCTACCCCTTGCACCGTGACATTCAGTACAAAACCTTCTGACAATAAATGATTATTCTCCCCCATGAGAGCAGTACGTACCCTACATTCATTCATGACATGTCCTAACTTTCCACAGTTAAAACATCTCTTAACAAGACTTTTCTCTGCCTTTTTATCACCCTTTACGTTAGGTGTTTTAGCCTGGTAGAGACTTCCTGAGACTGGGTTGAATGTCGCTATGGCTGTCTTAGCTACCCCCTCCATAGGCTGAGTAATTAATTCGGCCTCCAAATACCTCTCGGTCAAGGCAACCGCCTCCATAGTTGAGCGACAATTCTGAAGAATAAGGAAGCTCTTTATTTTACCAGGCACCGCAGTCATGAATTGCTCGAGAACAATCATGTCGATCAATGAATCTATGGATCTTTCACTGGGCCTTAGCCACTTTTCAGCCAAGCGCCTCAGTCGGTGACCCAATGACTTAGGCGTTTCACCTACTTCAAGTCGTGCTGCACGTAGCCTGCGATTATAGGTAAGTGGGGTCAAGCCCAGGCGTTCCCTGATGGCTTTTGTCACTTCGCTATAGTCTGCAGCTAACGCAGCAGGCATTGCCCTGTAGGCTGACAGTGCCTCTCCCGTAAGGGACACTGCCAGTCGGATGGACCATTGGTCCTCTGGCCAACGCACTGAAAGGGCAATTCTTTCAAATGCCTCCAGAAATTCATCTGGATCATCCTTTTCCCCCAACTTCCCAAAAGTCAGAGAGTCACAGGATCCCAGTCCTACCAGACCATGGCTCAGTCCTGAGCTCTGTTTTATGAGTCCAACGGCTGCTTCCTGTGTCTTCTGTTGATGGCTCATCCAGGTCTCCAGCATCTGCATGACTGGCTTTTGCTGCTCCTGCATCGCCAGGATAGCACGCTGCTGTGTCTGCGTAGCCAGTTCAGCCTGCTTACTGAATTGTGAGGCCATCCAGTCAAATAGGTCGCGTTGCTCCATCGCGATGATCCCTGAAAAGAAACAAACAAAAACCAAGTGCGGCTGTACAACACTCAGCCCTACACTTCCTTGTGTTTTTTTTTTTTTTCCAAACCGACAGACACTTGTATCCCCACAAGTTAGGCCCTTCTACCCATTACCTGGTAGAAGTGTAGACTCAGGCTCTCAGCAACGGTGGTGCGACTCCGCGTCGTATCACCTTCCAGGAACTCGCCTTCCATTCCGGAATTTTGCTGCTGTCTGGTCCACATTTTGTTTTCCAAGCCCGATCCGGTTCTTTTCAAAAGTCCAGTCCGGGTTTTCCTTTCTGGCACTCCGGTCCAGGTTTTCTTTGACTCCGGTCCGGTTTTTCTGGTAGTCCGGTCCGGTTTTTCTTTGACTCCGGTCTGGTTTTTCCTTTGATGCTCCGGTCCGGGTTTTCTCTTTTTTTTTTTGTCAAGATGAAGACTGGCAATTTTGTTTCTATATTTCTTTGCTGTATCTCTTAGGCTTATATGCAAAATCCTAAAAACTACGCCATTTATGTCACTCGGTTCCCGGTGACACAAAGATTTTACGCCACTAGGTAGCGCTGTTAAAGAACAAAGAGTCCAAGTGTAGGGTAATAAAGGCTTTTATTCCCCGTTTAAAGCAAGGTTCAACTAAGAGATATTTTAGATAACAGAAACAGTCCTTTGTTTTAAAAGGTACCAATATTCACTGACTAGTTAACTGTTACTTCACAGTTTAAAGCAGGTTTTCTTCAAAGTAATATTCAGTATAATAAACATCCAATTATACTTCATTTATTCTTCTGTGGAGCATACACACTTTGGAGGATAGGCAGTGCACCAATCACATTCCATTTCCTCAGGCAAAGGTGAGGGAATAGTGCTGGGAGAATCCACTTCCATCAATTCCTCTCCCCTATACGGATTCAAAGGGCTTCCACTGTCCCTGTCTATTTCAGCATGGTAATCTACCACTTGGGAGTTTGGCTTCACATAACCAGGGACTCTTAAGGCTGGCGGTAGTTTAGTAAACCAGTCTTGACTCTTGTTTCCCTTAGGAGGAATCCTTCTTTTAGCATAAGTTTTAGCAGTACAATCATTACAGTTAATCTTCAATGCCTCATACCTTGGCTCACTGAGTAAAAACTTCCGTTGCTTATAAAACTGCTTTTCCCTCTGAATAGGTGAAACTGGGCAATGATCCTCTAGAGATAAGCTTCTGTCAGAACCTCCCTCTCTGGTTCTTAGCTTTCTTCTCTCTAGGTTACAAACAGGCAGAGTATAGGAACTAGGCGTGGCAGAGCCTCTCACCTTGGAGCAACTTCCACCAAACTCCCCTTGCACAACAGGTCCAGTTTGGGCTTTCTGGCTTTCCACCTTGTGAGGTCTGTTTCTCCTCCAGCTTCCAGCTTGGCTTCTTCCACAGCAATCAGGCTTATGTCCTTGATAGCCTCCAGGCTTCTCTGCTGTTTCTCCTTCTAGTCCAGCTCCAGTTCCTTCTTCCTCTTTCTCCTCCTTCCTCAGCTCCTGCTGTGTCCACTGCTTCCTCTGCTTATGCCACTGCTGTCCAGAAGCATTCTGCTCTGGCTTATAAAGTGAACCGTTACTGCTGACTTCCTGGTTCCCTTTCAGCTGCAGGTCATCAGTGAGATTAGGTTCATTAAGACTAGTATGTCTGTTCCTGCTCCCTCTAGCTGTGCCTGGAGGTAACTGCACATCTAGTTCTTCTAAAACAGGATTTCTTTTCTTAAAACCAACTTTATTAGTGCCCGCATCATGACAGTATGTTTGGAAGCCACCTAGGATTTAGATGGGTGCCATATACATTTTAAAATAAAGTATACTAAATATATGCAAATGATGCCGCAGTGAGTCTGTACACATGGCTCTGAATCACCCTCATGCTGTCTCTGGGGGAAAGTAGAGGGTGCACTGGGAGACAGAGAAAAGCAGAAACCTCAGATTGGCACCTACATGATCAGAGAATAAAATGGTCAGACAACAAAGGGCTTGGTGCTATCTTTATATTTTATACAGTACATGGAAATGCATCTCTTTCTATTTCTCTGGTATTGCACTGTATGCAGAATCTGGCTTCTTGAGGTTGCAGTTTAATTTTTATCTACATGTTTATTTTTAGGTTATGGTCACTTATTCTGTATTTGGTGAGGGTCTGAGTGTGTGACCAAGACCAGGTGTTCTATTAACATAGAGTTTGTATGTAGGCATCTATACTGTAGTAATCTGAATTGTTCAGCTGTCCAAATAGGTGTTTGGATGTTCCAGGGCCCACTGTAGTATTTACAGTGATACTTTTTTTGGATGGCCTCCTTATGTGAGTTTTGGAAGTTGGTGCTGGTATGGTATGGTAGATTTGCTCTATAGATACTCAGTGACTTTGTTTTAGGGTTTTGTATTAGTTCACAATATGCCTGGTACTGGATAATGTTTTTTGTTTGTTTGTTTTAGGGTTTTGTATTAGTTCACAATATGCCTGGTACTGGATAATGTTTTTTGTTTGTTTGTTTTAGGGTTTTGTATTAGTTCACAATATATCTGGTACTGGATAATGTTTTTTGTTTGTTTGTTTTAGGGTTTTGTATTAGTTCACAATATGTCTGGTAATGGATAATGGTTTTTTTTTAAGATATTGAGTTCTGTGGGTGAATGTCCTGGTTTTGCTCTGCACCCACTGTTGAGAAAGGGGGTTCTATGGATGCAAAATATATGTTCAAACAGAAAAAGCAAGAACCATAACGCAGTTTATAACAAAATTAAAATGAGTTATAATTTAATTTTATAAACTGTGCTGTGGTTCTCACTCTTTCTTTTAGTCCCTTGGTGTGCAAACTCTTGCATTTCCTTCATATAATGTAATCAGGTTTTTGGTTTGGTTCAGTACCTGAATGTAGTTTTGAGAAAGCCCCCCCACACACACACACACTATGGGGGGGGGCACCATTTCATCCTTTGCCTCAGGCAGCAGATTGCTTTGAGCCGCCCCTGGGAAGAGATTGTTGTAATAGGTGATACAAGGAGTTGAAAAATCTCTTAAGCTGAAGAGGAGTTTGGAAAGGGGCAAGGGATACACTTCGTCACCCCCCACCAAACTAGATGTGATTCTTGGTTTGGTTTCCCTCCTGGCTCAGATACTGAGCCCTGGCTTCCCTTTTTGCTCCTAGCATAGCTTTTCTCGTCGACTCAGCTGAGGGTGAACGTTTGGGGTGTATAGCCTATTTAGTTGCCAAGGGTGCCAAGAATGAGGGGCTACTGTTATAATGGTGTCTCATCCCCATGTCCTTGTATATCATGGGCTAATTTTATAGGGACTGCATAAAGATATGCATCATTTATGCAAGTTAATCACCTATTTTCAAGGATTTACACAAGTGAATCGACACTTATGTGCGTACTTTAGGTGGTCGCACAACAAACCTTTTTGTCATTTAAGTAAATACATGTAAAAGTAAAAGAAGACCACTATGGTTCTCAGAAGAAAAGGTGAAGAAAAAGAGAGTGGCCTTCGTAAAATACAAGAGATCACAGAAAGAGGAAGACGAGCATCGATATTTGGAAAAACTTAGAGAAGCTAGGAAATCAAGAAAGCATAGATAACAAATAGAAGGAAAAATAGCCAATGCAATAAAATGGGGGGGACAAGACATTTTTTAGATATGTTAGTGAGAGAAGGAAGTGCAAAAGTGATATTGTCAGACTCAAGGGTGAAGGGGAGGAATATGTAGAAGCTGATGAAAATAAAAACAGAATTGCTTAACAAATATTTTTGTTCTGTGTTCACAAATGAAGGGCCAGGAACAGGACCTCAGAAAACATCCACAAACAGGAAGAGTAGTGAAGGGTATCTTGAACGATTTTCAGAAGACTCTGTTTGTGAGGAACTAGCTAAACTGAAAGTAGACAAGGCAATGGGGCAGAATGGGATATATCCCAGAGTACTGAAGGAACTTGGGAAGTTCTAGAGGCTCCACTGTCTGATCTTTTCAATGCTTTTTTTTAGAGTCATGAGTGCTCCCAGAGGACTGCAGAAAGGCACGTTTGGTCCCTGTATGCAAAAGTGGAAGCAAGGATGAGGTTGAGAACTACAGGCCAGTTAGTCTGACCTCTGTGGTAAGTAAAAGAATGGAAGTGCTGCTAAAACAGAGGATAGTGAGGTTTCTGGAGTCCTTTGGATTGCAGGATATGAGGCAGCATGGTTTTACTAGGGACAGGTCTTGTCAGACAAATCTTATTAATTTATTTGACCTGACGACCAGAGAGTTGGATTGAGCGAAAGCCCTAGATGTGGTGTACTTAGATTTCAGAAAAGCCGTTGACACCAGGGCCGGCCCGTCCATTGAGCAAGAATGTTTTTTGCACAGGGCCCCGCGTTTCAGGGGGCCCCGCACAAAGAACATTCTGCTTTTTCAAAATTAAATTTAAAAAAATAACGCTGGCTGCTACTGCTGCCGCTGCTGCCACGGCAGCGGCAGAATGGACTGTCCCGCGGGGACCCCTCTGCCCGGCTGAATCCCTCCCTCCCTCCGTGATGGCTGAGCCTCTCCGTGCCGGCTTTGAGAGTCGCGAAGGGAGAGTGTCTCCCTCGCGTCTCTGTTAAGCCTGCAGGGGCAGATGGGAACTTTCCCATCAGCCCCTGCGGGCTTAACAGAGACGCGAGGGAGACACTCTCCCTTCGTGACTCTCAAAGCCGACACGGAGGGGCTCAGCCGTCGTGGATGGAGGGAGGGAGGGATTCAGCCGGGCAGAGGGGGCACCGTGGGACAGTCCATTCTGCTGCTGCCGCGGCGGCAGCGGCAGTGGTAGCAGCCAGCGTTTTTTTTTTAAATTTAATTTTACTTGAGCCGAGGGGGGGGGGGGGGGGGTAGGACTGGTAATGGGCTATGGGGGGGCTAGGACTGGAAATGGGCTGGGGGGGTTAAGACTGGAGGTGTGCTGATGGGGGTAGGACTGGTAATGGGCTGTGGGCTGTTGGGGGTTGGCTGGTAATGGGCTATGGGGGGGTTAAGACTGGTAATGGGCTGTGGGCTGATGGGGGCTGTCTGGTAATAGGCTATGGGGGGGCTAGGACTGGAAATGGACTGGGGGGCTTAAGACTGGAGGTGGGCTGATGGGGTTAGGACTGGTAATGGGCTGTGGGCTGATGGGGGTTAAGACTGGTAATGGGCTATGGGGGGGTTAGGACTGATAATGGGCTATGGGGGGGCTAGGACAGGAAATGGGCTATGGGGGGGCTAGGACAGGAAATGGGCTGATGGGGAGGGGTTAGGACTTGAGGTGGGCTGATGGGGTTAGGACTGGTAATGGGCTGTGGGCTGTTGGGGGGGTTAGAACTGGTAATGGGCTGTGGGCTGATGGGGGCTGTCTGGTAATGGGCTATGGGGGGGGGTTAGGACTGATAATGGGCTATGGGGGGGCTAGGACAGGAAATGGGCTGATGGGGAGGGGTTAGGACTTGAGGTGGGCTGATGGGGTTAGGACTGGTAATAGGCTGTGGGCTGATGGGGGAGGGGGTCAGGACTGGCAATGGGCTATGGGGGCTGACTGGAAATGGGTTGATGGGGTTAGGACTGGAAGTGGGCTGATGGGGGGTTAGGACTGGTAATGGGTTTTAGGGGGGCTTAAACTGAAAATGGGTGATAGGGGGTTAGGACTGGAAGTGGGTTGATGGGGGGGCTAGGACTGGTATTGGTTTGGGGGGTTGCTAGGACTGGAAATGGGCTGATGGGTGGCTAGGACTGGAAATGGGCTGATGCAGGGACTAGAAGGGAATGGATGCTGGGTGAGGCTGGAACTAGAAGGGAGCTGATGTTGGGGGAGGATTAGAATGGGATGGGGCTGGAAGAGTAAAATGGAGAAGGGAAAATATTTTGTGTGGGAGGGATAAAAAATCTACAATTGGCCGGGTATTGGGAGAGTAAGTGGGGATTGAGGATGGAGGGGTAAAATTTGAGTGGATGAAATAGGAATGAGGAAAGAGCAAAAGGAGAAAGATTAGTATGTTAAAGCAGATGTAGAGAGAGAATGGAAAAAAACTAGAAGAGAGAAGAAAGGACAAATGGACAGCAGACGATGGAGAGTTAGCAGAAGACACGAAGAAACCAGAAGAAAGTGGCTGGAGCAATTGCAGCTGAAAAAAAATGCACAAAAGGTAGAAAAATATCTCTTTATTTTGAATTTATTAATTGGAATATGTCAGCTCTGGTAAATGTGCATCATTAACGTCTGCGCTTTGTTTAGTACAAGAGGAAATTAATGTATAGTTTTATTTCTACAGTGTTGTACATTCCAAGTTTGGCTTTTGGGATTCCCAGTTTAATTATTGTCTTCCTGTTTCTAAATTGTGATTACTTGTTTGGTGATGGTCTATGTTCTGCATGTGTAACTGAGCTGAGGTGTTCTGTTTATATAATTCCTATTTGACATTGCCACTTGTTCTCTTTCCCCAGTAGGTCATGTATTCTTGTTCTCTGAAATGTATTGGTTTAATATTTGCAGTGTTGCCTTTTGATTGGTAGAGTATGGTGCTTTGTGAATCCTGGTAGTGCTGTTAGGATACGGCGGGTTTGCTATGGGTTCTAAATGGGCAGTGTTTGTAGTAGTTCCTAATGTGTCTGGCAGTTGGCACTGGATTATTGTAATGTAGGAATCTTTTAGTCTTTCTTTATCCATACACTCATTAAGAGGCACGTTTACTAAAAGTTAGCATATGGTAACATTATGCAAATATGTATGCAAATGAGGCCCCTTATGCAAATGAGGCCCCGTACCGAGTCTCCGCACATGGCCCCGCACCCCCGTTGGGCCGCCCCTGGTTGACACCGTTCGGCACAGACAACTTATAAATAAATTGAGAATCCTAGGAATAGATCCTAAAGTGAGTGGATGGGTTAGAAATTGGTTAAGTGGGAGGCGACAAAAGGTACAAGTAAATTGAGCTTCTCTGAAGAGAAGGATATGGTGTGCCTCAGGGATCTCTCCATAGTCCAATTATTTTAAACAATTTTGTTAGTGATATTACAGAAGGGCTGTCAGGTAAGGTTTACCTCTTTGCAGATGATACTAACATCTGCAACAGACTAGACACCTAGGAAGGAGTAGATAATATGAGGAGGGATCTAGATAAGCTGGAAGAATGGTTGAGAATTTGGCAGTTGAGATTTAACACTATTACATGCAGGGTCATGCATTTGGGCTGCAAAAATCCAAGGGAGTGAAGTACTTCTGTCTACAAAAGAAGAGCAGAACCTGGGCGTGTTTGTTTCTGATGATCTTAAGGTGGCTAAACAGGTAGAAAAGACAATGGTGAAAGCCAGAAGGATGCTGGGGTGCATAGGGAGAGGAATGGCCAGCAGGAAGGAGATGATAGGGCCTCTGCATAAGTCTTTCATGAGACCTCATTTGGGGTATTGTGTGAGATTCTGGAGACCACACCGTCAAAAGGATATAAACAGGATGGAGTTGGTGCAGAGGGTGGCTACCAAAGTGGTCAGTGGACTTCGTCATAAGGCATATGGAGACAGATCTAAAGATCTCAACTTGTATACTTTGGAGGAATGGCAGGAGATATGATAGAGACAATTAAATACCTCCATAGTAGAAATGCACAGGAGGACAGTCTCTTTCAAATGAAAGCAAGCTCTGCAACGAGAGGCATAGGATGAAGGTGAAAGGGGATAGACTTAGGAATAATATGTAGAAATATTTCTTTACAGAAAGAGTGGTAGATGCATGGAACAGTCTTCCAGTGGAGACAGCAGAGACGAGGACAGTATCTGAATTCAAGAAAGCATGGGGCCAACACAGAAGATCTCTAAAAGAAAAGGACTATAGTAGTTGGTATGGAAGTGCAGACTGGATAGGCCATCTGGTCTTTTTCTGCCATTAAGTTTCTCCGTTTCGATGATCATGTGTACTTTAAGTGTGGATTTGCACAGGGGTGGAGTTTGCATGGAGTATAGATGGAGTGCAAATATCCACACATAAGTCATAAAATACTATAACTTACATGCTTGCTTGAAAAATCTCGCCACGAGCATTTACCCCTGCCATAGAGTAGGCATAAGTATGCACATCTAGATTGTGCCTACCTCACTTTATAAAATAGGCCTCAAATACACATATGCTAAAGTGCATTATCTCCATGGGAGATTATCATCCCCCATGTGGGAGATAACGGTGCTGGACAGAGGGTAGGAAAGAAAGAGATGGATATTGGGGTGGAAGAAGAGAGAAAAAGGGGTGCTGTGCTGGAGTCGGCACCACTACTGAAGGAGAGGGCACCGTGCCAATACTGTCACTATTAAAAAGAGTGCAATTTCAATTTTTGCACAGGGCACTGGTTAGCCTAGAGCCAGCTCTAACTCATCCACTTACTCTATGACCATTAGAGCTTTGTCAAGTGGGCTGGCCTGCAGTGGACTGAAGTGAAGGCGCACTGTTGTGAGCAGGGACTTCCTGCTCGGAATGTGATCTCTAGAATTGTTAAATTGAGGCAGGAAGCGCCCCGAGGCTGTGCTGAGCTTCTTCCAAGGCTTCGGTATGCCGGCGATGGAGCAGCTTCTAGGGACTTCATGGGCTTGGAACTGCTGCAGGAGAAGATCTGCAGGGGACGGGATGACAGGCGTGGTATCGGGGAATAAGCAAGTCCTGGGGGTCTGAGAAGGGGGAGTAGGAAGATGATCCATGTCTTTGTGGAAGGAGGACTGATCAGCTGAGATGTGAGATGGATATGCTGAGGATGGCATGAGGGATGGGGACCCGTGTAAGGAGGGGTGAGGGGCTACCTAATCGGGAGAGGAACTAGGAGGCGGGAGCACAGCAGGTCAGGTCAGGAGGAAATAGGGTGCAAAAATGTTTAGAACGGACAAGTGGAGTAAATAGGGGATTTTTAACCCCCCTACTCCCAAACATAAGTCAAAAAGCGAAGGTAAAATAGGATAAGAAGGTAGAATATAGAAGCGGTTAAGAGAAAGGAGAAGTTGAGAAAGAAGTGGAGGTGGTCTGAGAGAAAAAAACATGCATGGTGTGGACAAGCTAGGTAAGGAAGAGAGACTGCTGAGAACTGGCTAGGATGGAGAGAGTGTGGGTGGTATGAATAGGCCAGGCTGGACTGGAAGAGAGAGAGACTGTGTGTAGATGGGCTGTGGATGGAAGAAGAGTGAGGTAAGGATAACAGATGGCAGGGCCAGTGTTAAACATTCTGGAGCCCAGGGCAGAAATTTAGATGGGGGCACCAAAGCCCACCAGCAGGCTGTATTTTTCTTCAGATTCAGACAGGCTTGTGGCCCTCTGTAGCATGAGGGCCCAGGGCAATTGCCCCTATACTACAGAGCCCCGACTGGTGGAGATGAACTGGGGTCGAGAAGGGAAAGGAGACTGGGACATTCATTCCTTCCCTCACCTCCTCTTTTTGCCAGATGAGTCCTGCCTGTATATGCACCACCTCATGTGCTTGCTCTAGGTTTAAATAAGATCTAGCCAGTTTTGGCCGTGACCCACCATGCCTTGTTCTTTTTACGGCCACAATAACTTCTGAGTTGAGCACCCCCAATCATTCTGAAAAGTCGGTTCCTTTGAAAAAAGGTATCCTTCTGCTCTTGGCACAGAAATAAAAAGCTGGGGAATAATTCATGTCAGGTTCCAGTTCCCCTTTTCTTTTTGGCAGGAAGATGACCTGGATAGGACATGAGCATCGTTTCTAGCTATGCTCCCGAGGCATGTTTTTAATTTTACATAATTATTAACTGGCAGTCTTTCCATAATTCAATTTAGGCAGGTTGAGACAACAGACTTATTTTTTTTTTATATAGAAAACTTGGCAAAAATTAATTAAAATACCAAATTTGGGAAGAACGTGTCTCAGCTGAATTTATATGTAAGTGCTGCTTATGATGTCCGCAAGGCAATGCAAGAAACTTTTAAGTCAGAACAAATAAATATATTAGGTGCATTGAAGCATGCACTACAGATCATATATGGACTAGATTTATTAAAGTGCAAGAGCACCGTTAACGCACATCACTAGTAAATACGTCCCATTGTGTAATGGCATCTGCAACACAGCACTTGCTTAAATAAGTGTCAGCACATGCTAACATGGTGGTGCACTTTAATAAATCTAATCCATTGTAGGACCGATACTGAAAGCCCTTAGCCGGCTGGCCAGCAGGTGGCAGACCATGATAGTGCTGCTGAATAACTCCACAGACCTCCCTAGATTTTGCTGGTATCCCTTTCCCCCCTTCCAAACGCCACCTCGCTTCCTATTGCTGCCATGCTATTTTTCTTTTACTCGCTACTTGTTCTTACTGGGTTGTATTTTATGTATGTTCGGCTTGGAATCTGCCTAGGGCATTGCACAGTGCAGAAAATAAATACTTCTTAAATAAATAACCGGGTAAGTTCTGACACCCAGTTAGTGCAATTTTCAGTGGTCCCCATCCGGACAACTTAGGCCAGCTTTTCATGCGGTCTAAGTTGCTATTCGGACAAGAGCCACTGAGCTGCTGAGGCTGGATATTCAGCGCAGCTCCCATGCAGGTATTGCCACTGAATATCCTGCCAATATTTAAGCACGACTGCTGACTGTCCTGACATTGAAATATCAGCCTTTTAGAATATTGGCCCCAGTGTTATCACTGTTCGCAGCATCGCATGGAATGATTGGGTGCTATAGTTATAATCTAATTTTAAAATATACTATTGAAATGAAATACATTTTTGTTCCATAAAAAAAAAATAGTTCTTTTCTTTAAAAAAAAATCATACCATTGAATGAAGATATATGTTTTTTTTCTTTAAAACTGAGAAATGAAGACCTCGAAAAACATTTTCAATTTAAAGAAAACAATACATCTATAGATTTGTTTTGCTTTCGGGTTCTATGAGGTAGGATTTTTGTTCACAGGTTGAGAACATGTTTCAAGGCCCTACTGTTCAAAATAATGCCGTAATAATCTATTTTTGCAAAAAACAGTCCATACACAGGTTTGGTGGTTACCATAGTCTTTACTCTAAAAAGTTAAATCAAAGGATTAGAAACTGACTATAATACCATCCTTTATTTTCTCCTCAAAGCCAGTAGGAATCTTCAGTTCAGATTATTTCATACAGATATATGTTACCGGACAAAAATTAGTCACTTCCAATCTCAACCTGATAGGGTGGTGCAAACTGAAAGCAAAAAGTATAGAGATCTTTTATTACTTAATCACACAACTGAACCAACGCTCCGTGCAATGTACAAAATTATAACGTAACTCATAAATACATACACTAAAACTAAAAACCAGACCGTCCCTCAACCCAACCCCCCCCACACCCAACACAGATACCTCCCCTAAAGACTGACAAAACAACCAAGTCTTTAAAGCCCTTTGAAAACTTTGAAGATCATCCGACAACCGCAAATTCCGCCGTAAAGCATTCCATAAACCAGCAACATGGCTTGCCAAAGCCCAAGTACGATGGAAGAGCCGCCGAACAGCCTGGTATTGATGGCACACATAGCAGCCTCTCCTACTGAGACAGCAGACTACGATTAGGAACATAGTAGGAAGCCTTTGCAGAAAAAGGAAACCACTACCATATGCTCTTTAGCTGGGCCCAGTTTGGGTTTCATTCTCATACTTCTCATGTAATGAAACAGGCCACCACCTTTATTGCTGGAATAGTCATTCTGTCTGCCAGCCCTCCTGTTGGGGGGAGGGGTGAGAGAGAATGTGTTCTCCAGGACCCTGGTGTAGACAGGGCCACATTTAAGATGTTAGGCAAAAGCAGAGAGTTGGGGGTGGGGGGGGGGAGAAGTTTCTCTTTCTGAGATCAGAGAGCACAACCTTAAAGCCTGCAGAATCAGACTCCCATGTAGCCAAGGTATTTGGTGCCTTCAAAAGCCGGGGCCCTGGGCAGTTGCATGTTCCTAAATTTGCACCTGGGTATACACCGTTTTAATGGCCTTGAAGTAAAAAATCAAGCTGAGGCAAGAGTGATATTCCAGCATTGCTTTGCTTTTTCAAAGGTGCATAGCAACTATGTCTTGTGCGTAAATCCTAATTACTTACTATAAAGATGTGTGTCTGTGACCCCTGAATTTATCTATTCTCTGTCTCCCTCTTCAAGGGGTTTTATGAGTCTCTCCCCATGTGTCTGGGCAAGAAAAACAGGAACTCTCCTCCTGGTAAATGTCCTCAGTCTCATACCTGGGACTCCTTGCTTGATCTTCCAAAGTCTCTGTATCCATCTCCTAAGTTCCCCCCTCTGTGTCATGGCCCTCAGTGGATGTCTCTCCAAACCTCTTCTCTGGGCAGCCTCCTCTAAAAGCATCCTACAAGCTAGTGTTTTCCTCTTACATCTGGTGTAAATGGGTTTCTCTAGAAGGGAATCCTCTCTAAGTTTCTTTCCTACTTATTTCTGCTCAGGAATGGAGAGGTGGAACAAAAGCCTTCCTTCCTTCCTTCTGTAACACCAAAAATCCTAAACTGGAGCAATTCTCCTTTCCACTAGCCTCTAAATGAGGCTGGTCCTTCAGATTCTGCTTCCCAAAAATATATTTTACTAGAGGAGCAAACGTTACAGAAACTAAAAGGGAATACATAGATAAGTGTAAGATAGTGGCTTGTATCTCCTCAGAGTTTGCTTCCTATTACTCTGAGGTAGAGGCTTGAGAAGTCATGATTTTTAACCCTTGTTAACTGATTCTCTCTGGGATATTCTGGTTGAATGTGAATGTTTGAATACAGGAAGACTGTGCGTGGGTTTGGGGTTTGGCGTTGTATAGTCGATAGTTTGGTTTGAGGGTTAGGATATTCTGGTTCTTGATATTTGATTTGATTTTGTCATTTCCTTTGGAATTTAAGATATTTCTAGCTGTGTAAGCCAATCATTAGGAATGTCTGTGGATTTATGATTTTTTAGACTTGGGGGGGGGGGGGCAGAAATTCTTTATGGATTATTTCTGACGTTTGATTTTCTATGTGATTTTTAGATTATCCTTTACCTAATCTTGCTGTATAATGTATTGGGCTGTTTTTGAATGAATAACTGGGACAGAATCTGGGGTATTTTTTTTTTGTTCTTATGGAAAAATTATATAAAGAATAAGTTTAAAAAAAGAAGTCCACACTGTGTCTAGGACGCTCTAGCTATTATGGAATTAGACAAATACCACGACAGCGTTCCCCAAGAGGATGCTGCAACATGCCACACTCTCTAAATTACTGTCCTTGGTATAGAAACATAAAAAGCAGAAGCAGATAAAGACCACCAGCTTTCTCCAGCCTGCTCATCCATACCAACTGCTAAGCGCCACAATCCTTTCCTCTCCCTTAGAGATCCTCCGTACTTGTCCCATTCTTTCTGGAATTCCGATACAGTTCTCACCTCCACCACCTCCACTGGGAGGCTGCTCTATGCATCCACTACCCTTTCCATAAAAGATTTCCTCCGATTACTCCTGAGTCTAGCCCCTTTCACATTCATTCTATGTCTCCGGCTTCCAGAACTTCCTTGCAACTGAAAAAGGACCACTTCCTTTGCATTTATGGCATGGAGGTATTTGCAAGTTTCTGTCATATCTCCGTCTCTTGCTTTTCTTTCATAGTTTAAGTATTTCAATGTGTAAGTCTCCTATTCTTTACGATGAAGACTGCAGACCATTTTAGTAGCTTTCCTCTGGGCCAGCTCCATCCTGTTTTTAACTTTCCGAAGGTGCAGCGTAGTGGTCCTGCTACAGAGAAACATACTGTTGTTTTAATACTTTCTAAATCTGAAGACAAAGCCTCTCTGTGAGCCATCCGATACATTGCAAAGTGTGAAATTTGAAGAATTGAACTGCTATTTTGTTCTTGGTTGTTATAAATAGGAATTGGAAAGAAGTCATACCCATGAAACACTCATGGGTCAGTTCCTTGATCCCACATAAATCCACTGCCGGACCACCAGGATTCCTGATGCCAGGAGGGAAATATCCCTGAAGATCCCATTTTTCACAAAATGTCCCTAATAACTGGGGTCAAACTGCAGACCAGGAAACAAGACACCATAGTTAATAGACCTGAAGCAAAGGAGATTAATCAGTCTCTCCTGTGACACAAGCTTCTGCATCTCTCCACTGTCTTAGCTGTTCTCAAGAACTTCCTAGTATCACACCTCCCTCGCCTCCATCCTAAAGAGCACCCCAAATGTTCTTCGAGAGATCCTCTTGTTTCTTGGCAATCACATGCCAGCATGTGCACAGATCTATAGTGGCGCATGGAAATGAATGATACCATCCCCAATTTAGAGCATAGGTTCAAATATAAATTTAGAAGACGACCATGAGATCTCTGTACAAGGTAGAATAGAGGCGTGATGTTTGTAAGCCTTCCCCCTATTTGTAGATTCTTTAAGACACGTTTTAGACAGGATGCAGGCATCAGAACTGAGATGTCTGGGGCAGGACATACTCAGTCTGGCTGTATTTTAGGAACAGTTCTGCAAAAGGAGAAGCCATTTCTGAAATGCAAATAAGAAGGAGCACAAATGCACGGGGATTAATATCCACACGCAGTGGGAGGAGCCATTTCACAAATATACACCTGGGAAAACCCGACTGAGGAAACCCAGAAATGTACACGTGTAACAGTCAGCATTTCGTAACATGCACATGTGAATCTCAGCATTTAAGTGCACATCTGAGCCATTTTGCAAACCTAGACATGAAGCCACTCTTAATCACCTACAGTCTCCCCCTCCCCCCAACCCTTTCTGTAAGGGGCTGGTTGAATCAGCATTTTTTGAATATCATTTCATGTCAGGGAAGAGGTATGAATCCAGGAAACAACATAAGCACTGCCAAGTTACTGTAGATGCAAGGCAATGATAAGGCAGGCAAAGAGAGAATTTGAAAAGAAGGTTGCCTTGGAAGCAAAAATGCATAATAAAAACCTTTTCAAGTACATTTGCAGCAAAAAAACTGTAAGAACCAGTTGGATCATTAGATGATAGAGGGGTAAAAGGGGCGCTAAGGGAGGCCATAGTGGAGAGACTGAATGAATTCTTTGCTTCGGTCTTTATTGAGGAAGATGTAGGGGAGTTACCCATGCCTGAAATGGTATTTAAAGGTGATGCACCAGAGGAATTGCAACAAATCTTGATAAACCGGGAAGATGTAATACAGCTATCTGATAAGCTAAAGAGTAGCAAATCACTTGGACTAGTGCTGAAAGAACTGACATATGAGATTGCTGACCTACTCGTAGTAATCTGTGAATATCATTAAAATCATCTGTAGTATCTGAAAAATGGAGAGTGGCGAACATAACACCATTTAAAAAGGGGTTCCAAGAGTGATCCAGGAAACTACACACCAGTGAGCCTGACATCAGTAGAGGGCAAAATAGTTGAAATCACTGGGGGTTATTCTGAGGCACGAATTGCTGGGATTGACGTCCGTCCCTGCTATTCATGCCGGCTCCTGCCCTTGTATAACTTCCCTGCCAGTTGAGTGGGGAATTTATACGGGGGTGGGGGAGGGGTGGCACAGGGATGGAGAGTGGGCAGGAAGTGGGTAGTCGCCAGCCCTAGACGTACAGGGGCCGATTCTGATGTTGGCCCTGTACATCCAGGGTGGCAAACTTTCCGGGATGTGTTCTTTTGGCAGCTCCGGGGCATGGAAGGGGCTGGAGGGGCAAATGTTAATTCCCCGCAGCCTGATCCTGGCCTTAAGAGACCAGATCGGGGGTTGGGCTGCATGGATTTAACTTTTTAGCAGGCGGCTGGCATTGCAGCATTTAAATGGAGCCATGGCAACATGACACCTGGCGCAGCGGCTCTATTTAAATGCCCTGATTGAGTTAGTTGGGCTTTGCTGTACGTGCAAACCGGCACATACAGTACTGTTCATGCTTCTGACCCCATGGGGCTAGACGTACCTTGTGGGATCAGAATCGTGATCTCCTTTGTACATCCTGGTTAGTTTGGACATACAAAGGAGATCTACGTTGGGATCAGAATCGGACCCATTATAAAGGACAAAATTACTGAACATGTAGATAGTCATGGTTTAATGGGAGAAAGCCAACATGGATTTAGCCAAGGAAAGTCTTGTCTCACTAATCTGTTGTATTTTTTTTGAAGGTCTGAATAAACAGGGAAAGGTGGGCTGGTTGATATAATGTATCTGGATTTTCAGAAAGCCTTTGACAAGGTCTCTCATGAGAGACTCTTGAGGAAACTAAAAAGGTCATGGGATAGGAGGCAGTATGCTATTGTGGATTAGGAATGGTTACAGATAGAAATCAGAGAGAAGGGCTAAATGGACAATTTTCTCAAAGGAGAAAGGTGAATAGTAGAGTACCCCAGGGATCTGTGCTGGGTCCGCTGCTTTTTAACATATTTATAAATGACTTGGAAATGGGAATAACGAGTGAAGTGATCAAATCTGCAGATAACACAAAATTATTCAAAGTTGTTAAAACACAAGAGGATTGTGAAAAATTGCAAGAGGGCATCCAAATGGCAGAAAACATTTAATGTAGACACTTGCAAAGTTATGCACCTAGGAAAGAACAACACAAACTACGGTTACATGGTGCAAGGTTCCACATTAGGAACCACTATCCAGGAAAAAGATTTAGGTGTCATCATGGATAATGCGTTGAAACCCTCCGCCCAGTGTGCAGCGGCTGCCAAGAAAGCAAATAGAATGCTAAGAACCATAAGGAAAGGAATGGAGAATAAAACCAAGGATATTATAATGCCTCTGTATCACTGCATGGTGCGATCGCACCTCAAATATTGTGTGAAATTCTGGTCACAATATCTTAAAAAGGATATAGCAAAATTAGAAAAGGTACAGAGAACAGCCACCAAAATGATAAAGGGGATGGAAGGATCTCCCTACAAGGAAAGGTTTCAAAGGTTAGGGCTCTTCAACTTGGAAAAAAAATGGCTGAGGGGAGGTATAGTAGATGTCTATAAAATAGCAAATGGAGTAGAACAAGTAAACGTAGATCAATTGTTTACTCCTTAAAAAAAATAGATTGACTAGGGCACACGCAATGAAGCTACAATGTAGCACAGTTAAGACTAATCAAAGAAAATATTTTTTCACTCAATGTGTAATCAAACTCTTAATTCACAGCTGTTAGTATAATAGGTTTAAAAGAAATATGGACAAGTTCCTGGAGGAAATGTCCATAAACTATTATTTAAGAGGAGCAGGGAAATGTACAGCTTACCCCTGGGATAAGCAGCATGGAATCTGTGCACCTTTTAGGGAACCTGCCAGGTACTTGTGACCTGGATTGGCCACTGTTGGAAACAGGATGCTGGGCTTGATGAACCCTTGGTCTGACCCAGTATGGCATTTCTTATGATCTTAATTTTGGGCTTACACATACATTCCCTATATGAAATGGGAAATACACATGTAGATTTTTGTCCTGTCCACAATCCAGGCCATGCCCCCCGACACATTCACAACATGCCTCCATGCACCTTTGACATAATATAGACAACCATATATAAAATTAACCTTTTCTAAATGTGCATTTACACGTGAATGCAATGCGTATGTTTAAATGGTCATAGTTCCACATGTAAATCATGATTAGGGCTTCTAAAATAAACCCTTTTATAAAATGCAGATGTGTCGCCATCTCCCCCATATTCCATCTGGAAGACAGCAGAGCGGCAAGTACTTACCAGATGGAATATGGGGGAGATGGCGACACATCTGCATTTTATAAAAGGGTTTATTTTAAAAGCCCTATTCCTTCCCTAAGTTCCTTCACTTCCTTCCCTAAGTTCCTTCAATTCCCTTGGATGAATCCCATCTAGCGCCACTGCTTTGTCCACTATTAGATTTGCTCAATCTTCAAGAACAGTCTTCTGAAAATCGTTCGAAGACTACCTCGCTTTCATTAAATTTGTGTTTGTTTTCTGAGATCCTATTCCTGGTCCTTCAGCTCTTATGAATGGGCAGACTAGATAAGCTCTATGGTCTTTATCTGCCATCACTTTCTGCGTTTCTATGGTGAAGACAACTACAATACAGGCCAATGCAGAAAGCCGGCGCTAGACCCGCACTGAAGTGATTTTTTTTTACGTTCCTGACAACGCATTCATTTTAACGTGCGATACAGGAAGGATAGGGTATGTAAATGAGCCCTGCGTTAACTGTGTATGCAAATGAGCTAGTGCAGCGTTAAACTAGGAGAGCAAGCCAAACACATGCACACAAGAAGCCTGCGCTAGTTTGGCTTGCTCTCTGGGCATGGCGAGGCTAATTTGCATAAAAGTATTTTGATGGCATTGGGGACGATTGTGGCATCGGGAAAAGCCCTGATGCCATCAAAATACTGTTGGTGGCCGTATCCAACAAAAAAAATCCCTGGTGGCCTAGTGGCCCGTTTCTCACACCCCCCCCCCCCAACAGTATTTTGATGGCACCGGGGACAATCACGGCATTGGGAAAAACCCCTGATGCCATCAAAACACTGAAGAGGGCTGGTGCCCTGACAAAAGGTAATTACCTTTTGGTCTAGCGGCCCCTTGAACCCCCCCCACCCCTCAACCCAAAGTAAAATTAAAATTACCTGGTGGTCTAGCAGTCCCTTGAACCCCCTACCCTCCAACCCAAGTAAAATTTAAATTATCTGGGGGTCTAGTAGCCCCTAAATCCAAACCCCCCCATATCCTAAAATAGGCGAGGGCACTGCCTATGCACTCCCACTCTGGTCCACCATCTTGTAAAATGGCATGCCTGGACCCGCACGGTGCATTCTGGGATGCACGGGCAGAGTTAAACTGTCATATAAGACATAATCTACCTTATATGGCAGTCTGACCTCATCTGGTGCATCCCAGGATGCACCACACAGGGCCAGGTGTGCCATTTTACAAGATAGTAGACCAGAGCGGGAGTGCATAGGCAGTGCTCCTGCCTATTTTAAGGTATGGGTGGGGTGGGTTGGATTTTGGGGCTGCTAGACCACCAAGTAATTTTAATTTTACTTGGATTGGAGGGTGGGGGGTTCAAAGGGCCATTAGACCACCAGCTACTTACCTTCTGTCAGGGCACTGGCCGCCGACAATGTTTTGATGGCATTGAGGGCATTTCCCGATGTCACGATCATCCCTGATGCTGTCAAAATACTGTTGGGGGATGGGAGGGGGTGCTGGGCTACTTGGGATTCTTTTTTGTCAGGCACCGGCCCTGACAATGTTTTGATGGCATCAGGGGCTATTCCTGATGCCTGATCATCTGAGGAGAAGATGATCTAAGCATTGGGGAAAGCACCGGGTGCCACCAAAATACTGTCAGGGGCACACATTAGAGGTTAACTTCTACTCAGACCCTGCAGTAAAAATTTTGGCACTACGTCTAGTTGTGTAATCCTCTATGCCTGTGTCTGCATCAGCATAGCTGTGATTTGTATACCAGACCAGTTGATTAAAATACATTTAAATAATCAAAAGTTCATTTAAATAGATGTAAATACGTGTGGTGTTGGGCGCTAGTTTTTCTGTTGGCATTTACCTCTGTTTTCTGCATTTAAAGCATCATAAAGTGTGCTTAAATGTGGCATTAGGGGCTCATAAAACCTGCTCTAGCTTTCTGCATCAGCCAGATAGTGGAGTTCAGAAGATGTTTGAATACGTTCCTGGAGCAATGTTCTCTACGCCCGGTTCTGAAGGGCTGTTAATGAGTCAGGTTTTCAGATTATCCCTAATGAATATGCATGAGAGAGATCTGCATATAATAGAGATAGTAGGCATCCTGGCGGGTCACAGTTAAGGGACATGGCCAAGGGGCATGCCACTTGGAACCCCATTTGAATATCTTGGGATTTGGCCCTTGCAAGAAAGGGTTGAGGTTTGGAGATATTGAGTTTCTGTGTTTGTCTAAGGTGATGTAAGTGGAGTGGGTGAAAACGGATGTGTTACTCAAAATTCTTTAAGAAGCAGCCTGCTGGGGGATGGGGAGATACAGCAAAACTATTGTTGGGAGTGATAGCAGGAATAAGAGGAAAGACTGGGTATTGAGGTATTTGGAGCATAGTATTAAAGGAGGGGGAGAAGTGGGAAGTGGAAGGTGAATTCTGCATTAATCAATGAGCATTCATCAATCTGTAAATGTCATGTGCTACATGATTTGATTATAGATGAAGGATTAGATTTTTTGTTTGTTTGTTGCTGAAACTTGGTTTGCAGAACTGAGGAGGAGGGAAGGGTGTGCTTGATTTGTCCAGTTGGTTATTTTTCTTACCAAATGGAAAAAGAGGATTAAGCGGTGTGTGCATGGGGGGGGGGGGGGGGGGAGGGTGGTGCTAATCAGGCATAATGTTGGTGTGGGGGTCAGAAAGGGTAGGGTGATCCTGTTGTTTGTGACACGGTGTTGATAGTTTTGAAGGGGGTAGGCACTTAGGATTGTTGCTACTGTATTGTCCACTAGGGTTGAGTTATATAAGATGGGGGGAAGCTGAAAATAAAATTGCCGACGTTTGTCTACAATTTGAGGAATTAATAACTTTGGGAGATTTTAATATCCCCAAGGGGGAGAAGTGTGGTGCCTCACTGTTTTCAATGATGAGTGATCTGGCGTTTCATTAGTAGATGAGGTAATTTGCACATTTAAGAGGAAATATGTTAGACTTGATTTTTGGGACAAGAGAGATGCAGAGGCAAATTTGTTAGTGGGTAAGGTTAAGAAGGTTCCCTATTCTGACCATTATCTTATTCATTTTTATTGACAGGTAGATAGAGGAGATCATAGAGGCGAGATTAGGGAGGTCAGAAGAGGTAAAAGTTGATATAGAGCCTCCGTGGAAAAAGCACTTCTTCAGCAATGGTCAGATCCATCTCAGTTGGTGGAGGATCAGGTTGGTTATTGGATGGGAGCTCTGAGGGAGGCATTGGAGGATATTGCACCTTTGAAAATAGTTAAGTTAGATGAGAAATGAAACAGATATAGGAAGTGGTTCTCACCTGGGTTGGTGGTGAAGAAGAGGGAATTGTGAGGTTTAAAAACACAGGGGAGAAAATCTGGGTTGCAGGGAGAAAGGGATTTATGGAAGAAGAAAGCTAATGAGTATAGAGAACTAGTACAGGAAACAAAGAGGGAAGATGTGTTTGGCTAGAATTCAGAGGATGAGCTATAGCCCCAAAGAGCTGTTTTGGATGGTGAAGCGATTACTGGAGCAAAAAATGGGTAAGGTAGGTGCTGGAGAGGGTAAGGTGGAGGTGGAACAGGTGGATGAGTATTTTGTTATCAAGGTTGAGAAGTTAAGATCTGGTTTGAAATGTTTAGGGGTGGTGGAGGAAATAGTGAAGAGTAATCTAAGAGAATTGGATGGGAGCAGCTCTCATCTTTGATACTGAGTATCAATGAACAAACAAACCTTTTTCAAAGAAGGGGAAGCTATAAGGCCAGAGGGCAAATGATGAAGCTGCAAGATAGTAAACTTAAAAGCAACATCAGGAAATTCTTTTTCACTGTAAGAGTGGTTGATGTTTGGAATGCCCTCCCAATGGAGGTGGTGGGACCAAATACAGTGACAGAATTCAAAATGGCATGGGACAGACACAGTGGATCCCTTTATAGCAAGAGGATGAAATCAAAGCAATATCTTTTAATAAAGGGGGGTTGACCTGCACACAGCAGCAGGTACAACTCTAAACACAGGCATCGAGGGGGTGATCTGCATGGAACTGCGGTTACATCCATTCTAGCCACCTTACCAGTCAGACTGGATAGAAATGAGAAAAGGAGCCAAATGATGAAAACTGGAAACAACATAAGCATTGGCAAACTAAATGCAAGGCATTGATAAGGCGGGCAAAGAGAGAATTTGAGAAGAAGCTTGCTGTGGAAGCAAAAATACATAATAAAGACTTTTTCAAGTACATTATTAGCAAAAAACCTGCGACGGAGTCAGTTGGACCATTAGATGATAGAGGGGTAAAAGGGGCATTTAGAGGGGATAAGGCCATAGTGGGCGATCAAGAAGGTTGTGCTGGAAGAAAGCGAGAAGTCTCTACAAAAGGTGAAAAAGCAAAAACGGCCAAAATGGATGACGGAAGAAACTCTGAAAATTGCCCAGAAACGCAGAGAAGCTAAAGCCAAAGGAGAAAGAAAGACAATCGCAGAACTCAACAGAGATTTCCAACGTGCAGCAAGACAGGACAAGGAAAAGTACTACAATGACACTTGCAAGGAAATAGAAGCAGAAACTATTAGAGGAAGAACAAGATCGGCTTTCCTAAAGCTGCGAGAGTTAAAGAAAAAGTTCCAGCCCCGAATTGGAATGTTACAAGATGCTCAAGGTTCTATGTTGAATGATGCTGAGAAGATCAAGAAAAGGTGGAAGGAATATACAGAGTTTTTATATGATAAAGATCAAGTGGACCAACAGCCGTTTCAACCTATACCTTATGATCAGGAACCATTGGTGATGAAAGAAGAAGTTGAAGCAGCATTGAAAGCCTTATCAAAGAACAAAGCACCAGGCATTTATAGCATTCCCATAGAAGTATTGCAGCAATCTGATGCAGCTGTTACCGTACTTACAAGGCTCTGCCAAGAAATATGGAAGACAACATCATGGCCAACTGACTGGAAAAGATCTGTGTTTATACCAATACTAAAGAAAGGTGATCCAACTGACTGTGGAAATTATCGCACAATCGCTCTGATCCCACATGCCAGCAAGATTCTACTGAAGATTATTCAAAAGAGACTACAGCCATACCTAGAACAAGAACTACCTGAAGTGCAAGCAGGGTTCAGGAAAGGGCGAGGAACGAGAGACATCATTGCGGATGTGAGATGGATCCTTGAAAAGACTAAAGAATACCAAAAGGATATCTATTTGTGCTTTATCGACTATAGCAAGGCTTTTGACTGTGTAAACCATGAGAAACTCTGGGCCACATTAAGAAGCATGGGTATACCAGAACACCTGATCGTTCTCTTGCGTAATCTGTACATTGATCAAGAAGCAACAGTTCGAACGGAACAAGGAGAAACAGAATGGTTTAAAATAAGCAAAGGTGTAAGACAAGGCTGCATACTTTCCCCCTACCTGTTTAATTTATATGCAGAACAAATCATCAGAGAAGCAGGACTGTATGAAGACAACAGAGGTGTGAAGATTGGTGGAAGACTCATCAACAACCTTCGCTATGCTGATGATACCACATTACTGGCTGAAAGCGAAGATGATCTGAAACATTTGCTTCTCACAATCAAAGAACATAGTCTCAAAATGGGCCTGCACCTTAATGTACAGAAGACAAAGATCATGACAACTGGCATAATCAACAGGTTCATCGTTGAAGGAGAAGAAATTGAAATTGTGAACAACTTTAACCTACTTGGATCAACTATCAATAAAGAAGCAACAAGCAGTCAAGAAATCAGACGACGCATTGCTCTTGGCAGAATGGCTATGAAAGACCTAGATAAGATTCTCAAGAGCAGAGATGTGTCTCTCCATACAAAGATTCGACTTGTTCAAGCCATGGTATTTTCAATAACATCATATGGATGTGAAAGCTGGACAGTGAAAAAGACAGACAGGAAGAAAATTGATGCCTTTGAATTATGGTGCTGGCGGCGAATACTGTGTATACCATGGACTGCCCGAAGAACAAACCAGTCGGTACTAGAGGAGATCAAACCTAAGCTTTCTTTAGAAGCTCAGATGACAAGACTTCGGCTTTCATACTTCGGACACATCATGCGAAGAGAGAGATCATTAGAGAAAGACATCATGCTTGGCAAGATAGAAGGTCAACGCAAAAGAGGAAGGCCAGCAATGAGATGGATCGCTACAATAACAGCAGCTACGGGTACCAGTCTGTCGTCAATGAGCCGCCTGACTGAAGACCGAACACAATTTAGGATAGCTATCCAGAGGGTCGCCATGAGCCGACTCCGACTCGACGGCACTTAACAACAACAACAACAACAAGGCCATAGTGGAGAGACTGAATGAATTCTTTGCTTCGGTCTTTACTGAGGAAGATGTAGGGATGGTTCACAGAAATCCATGACTGGGATGTAACTATACCAGGCTATACTTTATTCAGAAAGAACAGGGTAGGAAGAAGGGGAGGAGGAGTGGCACTATATGTAAAAAATAATATTAAAGCTTTGGAATTATAGAGCTTAAAAGGGAGAGAAGAGGCACTGTGGGTTAAACTAGAAAGAGGGAAAGAGAAATTTATTTGCATTGGCATGATATACAGACCTCCCTCACAAGAGGAAGAGGTGGACAGAGAGTTAATTGAAGACATATGCAGTATTGCTAGGAAAGGGGACGTGCTACTGATAGGGGATTTCAATATTCCAGATGTTGACTGGCACATTCCTGCTGCAGTATCATCTAGAAGTAAGGAGATCCTGGATTCTCTACAGGCAGAACTATTCAGGCAATTGGTAACAGACCTCACACATGAAGGGGCCATATTGGACTTGATGCTTACCAATGGTGAAAGTGTTTCTGATGTTATAGTGGGAGATCATTTTGCATCCAGTGATCACCAGATGGTGTGGTTCAGTATTAGTACTAGGGCTGTTAGAAGCCATTTAAAAAGCGAGGGTCTTAGACTTTAGGAAAACTAACTTTGCCAAGATGTGCCAATATCTTAGGGAGTTGTTAGCAGGATGGGAACAGCTGGGGGAGGGGGGTGTAGAAAAACAGTGGGCAAAACTGAAAGGGGATATTTTAAGGGCAACCAACCATTTTGTTAAAGTGGTAAATAAAGGTAAAAGGAAAAGGAGACCGCTATGGCTTTCGAAAGAAGTAGCTGAAAAGGTGAAGAAAAAGAGAGAGGCCTTCATGAAATACAAGAGATCAAAGAGAGAGGAAGACAGACAACTATACTTGGAAAAACTTAAAGAAGCTAGCAAAGTAGTCAGGAAAGCAAAGATTCAAAAAGAGGAGGAAATAGCCAATGCAATAAAATGGGGGGATAAGACATTTTTCAGATATGTTAGTGAGAAGAGGAAGGGCAAAAATGGTATTATCAGACTCAAGGGTGAAGGGGAGGAATATGTAGAAGATAGAAATATGATGAGAGAAAAAGACCACATGGCCTATCTAGTCTGTCCTTCCAAAACAACAACTACAACAGTCCCCTTTTTACCTTTAGAGATCCTCTGTGTTTGTCCCATGCTTTTTTGAATTCAGTTACTGTCCTCATCTCTACCACATCCTCTGGGAGACTATTCCATGGATCCACTACTCTTTCCGTAAAGAAATATTTCCGCATATCACTCCTGACTCTATCTCCCTTCACCCTCATCCCATGTCCCCTCACAGCAGAACTTGCTTTCAATTGAAAGAGGCTCTCTCCCTGAACATTTATGCCACGGAGGTATTTAAACATCTCAATCATATCTCCTCTATCCCGCCTTTCTTCTAAGGTGTACATATTAAGATCCTTCAGTCTGTCCTCATATGCTTTATAATGAAGACCACTAATCATTTTAGTAGCCACCCTCTGCACCGATGCCATCCTGTTCACATCCTTTTGAAGGTGCGGTCTCCAGAATTGCACACTATACTCCAAATGAGGTCGCACCAAAGACTTATAGAGAGGCATTATTACCTCTTTTTTTCTGCTAGCCATTCCTCTCCATATGCACCCAAGCATCTTTCTAGCTTTTGCCATCGCCTTTTCTACCTGTTTAGCTACTTTAAGATCATCAGACGCAACCACGTCTAGGTCCTGCTCTTCTTTAGTGGACAAAAGTACTTCACCCCCTATACTATATTGCTCCCTGGGATTGCTGCAGCCCAAATGCATGACCTTACATTTTTTAACGTTAAATCCCAGCTGCCAAATTCTAGACCATTCTTCAAGCTTAGCTAGATCCCTCCTCATGTTATCTACACCTTCCTGGGTGTCTACTCTATTGCAGATTTTGGTATCATCCGCAAAGAGGCAAACCCTTACCCGACAGCCCTTCCGCTATATCACTAACAAAGATGTTAAAAAGAATTGGACCAAGGACAGATCCCTGGGGCACACCACTGGTAACATCCTTCTCCTCAGAGTGAGCTCCATTTACTTGTACTCTTTGTCGCCTCCCACTCAACCAATTTCTAACCCAAGCAGTAACTTTATGGTCCATCCCTAGGACGCTCAGTTTGTTTATAAGTCGCCTGTGAGGAACAGTGTCAAAGGCTTTACTGAAATCTAAATATACCACATCTAGAGCTCTCCCTTGGTCCAACTCCCTGATCACCCCGTCAAAGAAATCAATCAGATTTGTCTGACAAGACCTGCCTCTGGTGAATCCATGCTGCCTCGGATCCTGTAATCCGCTGGACTCCAGAAACCTATTTTCTCTTTCAGCAGCATTTCCAATAATTTACTCACCACCGAAGTTAAACTAACCAGCCTGTAATTTTCAACCACATCCTTACTTCCGCTTTTGTGTAAAGGCATCACATGAGCCTCTCTCCAGTCCTTTGGCACCACTCCCGACTTCACCGAGGCATTGAAAAGGTCAGTCAGTGGAGTTGCTAGAACGTTCCCAAGTTCCCTCAGTATTCTAGGGTGTATCCCATCCGGTCCCATCGCTTTGTCTACTTTAAGTTGAGCTAGTTTCTCATGAACACAGTCTTCTGAAAATTATTCAAGATGCCCCTCGCTTCTGTTCCTATTTGTGGGTGTTTTCTGAGGTCCTGCTCCTGGTTGTTCATCTGTGAACAACTTTGCTTCTTTGCGGATGATACCAAAATCTGCAATAGAGTAGACACCCAGGAAGGTGTACATAACATGAGGAGGGATATAGCTAAGCTTGAAGAATGGTCTAGAATTTGGCAGCTGGGATTTAATGTTAAAAAATGAGGGAGGAGTGGTCTAGTGGTTAGGACAAAGTACTTCAGGCCAGAGGGCCGGGGGTTCAAGTCCCACCTGGGGACAGCAATCTCAGGCCGGAGGGTCTGGGATTTCTAGTCCTATAGGCACTCCTTGTGGTCTTGGGCAAGCCACTTAACCCTCCATTGCCCATGTTCCCTGTAAGTATTAGCATATGTGTCTCATATCCCCTCGTGTTAAATGTATCCCCCAATTGACCGCTTTGACCCGGTGAAAAGCGGGATATAAATACAGCTAAATAAAATAAATAAATAAATAAATAAAATAAAAAAATGAAAGGTAATGCTGCAGCAATCCAAGGGAGCAATATAGTATAGGGAGTGAAGTACTTTTGTCCACTAAAGAAGAGCGGGACCTAGGCGTGGTTGTGTCTGATGATCTTAAAGTGGCTAAACAGGTAGAAAAGGTGACAGCAAAAGCTAGAAGGATGCTTGGGTGCATACAGAGAGGAATGGCTAGCAGAAAAAAGGAGGTGATAATGCCTCTGTATAAGTCTTTGGTGCAGCCTCATTTGGCGTATTGTGTGCAATTTTGGGGACCACACCTTCAAAAGGATGGAGTCAGTACAGAGGATGGCTACTAAAATGGTTAGTGGTCTTCATTATAAAGCATATGTGGACAGACTTAAGGAACTTAATGTGTACACATTAGAGGAAAGGTGGGATAGAGGTGATATGACAACTCAACCAACTCAAAACCTGCCTAAGAATGTACATACTGTAGATACATATTGTAGTTATTTCTCTTAATATTGTATATAGCTCCCCTGTTCAAGTCCAAGTTTCATTCCCCTGTTTCATTGTAAGTGTCGACCGACACACAATATTCGTTTTATGTAAACCGCGCTGATTTTTAAGAGTGTGGTATATAAGAACAATAAAATAAATAAATAAATGATTGAGACGTTTAAATACCTCCGTGGCATAAATGCATAGGGGAAGAGCCTCTTTCGATTGAAAGCAAGTACTGCTACAACGGGACATGGGATGAGGGTTAAAGGGGATAGATTCAGGAGTGATATGCAGAAATATTTCATTATGGAAAGAGTGGTGGATCCGTGGAATAATCTCCCAGTGGAGATGAGGAAAGCATCTGAATTTTAAAAAAAGCATGGGACAAACACAGAGGATGTCTAAAGAAAAAAAGGGGACTGCTGTAGTTGTTGATATGGAAGGACAGACTAGATAGGCCATGTGGTCTTTTTCTGTCATCATATTTCTATATTTATATGTTACCCATGACTGAAATGGTATTTAAAGGTGATGCTGCAGAAGAACTGAAAGAAATATCGATACACTGGGAAGATGTATTACAACTATTTGATAAACTGAAGAGTAGCAAATCACCTGGACCGGAGTGTATACATCCAAGGGTGTTGAAAGAAATGAAATATGAGATTGCAGACCTACTATTAGTAATCTGTGAACTATCATTAAAATCATCTGTAATCCCTGAAGACTGGAGGATGGCCAATGTAACACCAATTTTTAAAAAGAGTTCCAAGGATCATCTGGGAAACTACAGACTGGTGAACCTGATGTCAGTACTGGGAAGTATGTTAGAAACCATTATAAAGAACAAAATTACTGAACATGTAGCTAGTCATGGCTCAATGGGAGACAGCCAACATGATTTTAGCCAAGGAAGGTCTTGTCTTACAAATCTGTTACGTTTTTTTGAAGGTGTGAATAAACAGGTAGACAAGGTTAGTCGGTTGATATAGTGTATCTGGATTTTCAGAAAGCCTTTGACAAGGTCCCTCATGAAAGACTTTTGGCGATATTAAAAAAATTGTGGGATAGGAGGCAGTGTACTATTGTGGATTAGGAACTGGTTAAAAGATAGAAAGCAGAGGGTAGGGCTAAATGGTCAATTTTTCCAGTGGAGAAAGACGAATAGTGGAGTACCCCAGGAATCTGTGCTAGGTCTGATGCTTTTTAACATATTCATAAATGATCTGGAAATGGGAATAACGAGTGAGGTGATCAAATTTTCAGATGACACATAATTATTCAAAGTTGTTAAAACACAAGTGAATTGTGAAAAATTGCAAGAGGACTTTGATAAACTGGAAGACTGGACATTCAAATGGCAGATGGAATTTAATGTGGACAAGTGCAAAGTTATGTACCTAGGAAAGAACAACCCAAACTATGGTTACACTATGCAAGGTTCCACATTAAAAACCACCACCCAGGAAAAAGATTTAGGCATCATTGTGGATAACATGTTAAAACCCTCTGCCCAGTGTGCAGCGCAAGCCAAGAGAGCAAATAGAATGCTAGGTATCATAAGGAAAGGAATGGAAAATAAAACAAAGGATATTATAATGCCTCTACATTGTTCCATGGTGCGACCACACTTTGAATATTGTGTGCAATTCTGGTCGCCATATCTTAAAAAGGATATGGGGGCTTGTTTACAAAGCCGCGGTAGCGGTTTCTGATCATTATTTCAATGGGGCCGCGGCTACCGCAGCTTTGTAAACAAGCCCCATAGTGTTATTAGAAAAGGTACAGAGAAGAGCCATCAAAATGGTAAAGGAGATGGAAGGATAACCCTATGAAGAGAGGCTAAAAAGGTTAGGGCTTTTCAACCTTGAAAAGAGACAGCTGAGGGGAGATATGATAGAGGTCTATAAATTAATGAACGGAGTGGAACGGGTAAACGTAGATCGATTGTTTATGCCATCAAAATATAGAAAGACTAGGGGGCATGCAATGAAGCTACAGGGTAACCTATTTAAGACTAATAAGAGAAAATATTTTTTCACTCAATGTGTAATCAAACTCTGGAATTTGTTACCAGAGGATGTAGTAAAAGCTTTTAGTGTAGTTGGGTTTTAAAAAGGTTTGGACAAGTTCCTGGAGGAAAGGTCCATAAACTATTATTAAGAAGGGACCCAGGATATCAATGCTTGAACCAATACAAGCATTGTGGAACCTGTGTCCTTTGGGGAAACGGCTAGGTACTTGTGATCTAGGTTGGCCAGTGTTGGAAACAGGATACTGGGCTTGATGGACCTTGGTCTGACCCAGTATGGCATATCTTATGTTTTCATGTTCTTATGACCACACTGGTCTTTATCTGCTGTCATATTTTATGTTACTATGGAGAAAGTGAGAGGGATTTTGAAAAGAGTGCACAAGACTTGGATGTATCTGGACGCAGTTCCCAAGCAGTTGTTGCAGCAATGTTCAGAGGGGTGATGGATTTAATGAATGCCTCCTTTGAGCAGGCGGTATAACCAGAACAGTTGAAGGAGGCTATGTTTACTTCCATACCTGAGAAGAGAGGGAACTTAAAATGCGAGAACATAAGACTAATCTCCTCTCTTTCGACCTTGGCAAACATTTTTGAAAAGGAAGTAGTGGATCAGTTAGATTTGTTTTTGGAGGGTGGTGCAAGTTTAGACTGGGGGAAGGCAGGATTTTGTAGGAGTTTGAGGACTGAATCATTGTTGGTGGCCTTAACTAATCGTATTTATCAAACTAGGGACAAAGGAAAAACAGTTATGGTGATTATTTTGGATTATCGGTGGTGTTTGATATGGTTACACAGAATATACTCGTTATGATGATGTCAACAGCTAGGTATATCTGGAACAGTGTTGGCGTGGATCTCATCCTTCCAGTTGGGTTGGAAGTTTAGGGTGAGATGCCCTCAGTGAAAGGGTTAGATGCCACTTGAGTCTTCACTCTCCCCTAGTCTTTTTGATGATGTTATGCAGCCCTTAGGAGAGTTGATCAACAGTTTGGAATTCTGAGGTTTTATGTATGCAGATGACATTAAAATTGTGGTGTCTCTAGATCAAGATGTAGTGGCAACTATTAGGAAGTTAAATGTATGTTTGTAGAAAGTGTCCGAGTGGCTGATTGAGCGCTGCATTGTATTAAATGTGCAGACTTTGGTTTTGTTTTTTGTTTTTTATTGAAATTACAAGTATACTTAGAGAAAGCATAAGTAAGAAAACTGATTAGACAACCAATAACTGGAAATAAACTAAGAAATAATATTATACATAATCTATTAGCCCTCAGGGAGAAAAAAAAAACTAAAGCAATTGCAAACACAGCAAAATGGGGAAATACTTCCCATAATACTAAACAGACATATTACCCTTAATCCACCAAACTAACCCCTAACCCATTAAACCCTATGATTCTTTCCTCTGGAAAAAGGCTTCCAACTGAAGGGAGTCCAAAAACACATTTCTAGATCCCTGAAATGTACTAGACATTTACATGGATATCGAAGAAAAAATGATGCCCCCAAAGCCAGAACCCTAGGCCTGAGAGCCAATAAGGCTTTCCTGCAGAGTTGCTTGCTTTTGGAAACATCCAGAAACACCTGAACTTTTGTACCACAAAACATAGCATTTTTGTTAAAGCCCAGCACTACCAAGCCATAAGTGTGCCTTGTGCAACTTGCACATCCGGCTTGCCCCCTCCCCTCTCCAATAACAGGTTTGTCATTTGTCCCATGAATCTCCCCCATCTTACCTCCATATCCAGCTGACACTACCCCGCGCTGCCTGCCCTTGCCATTTATTCAAACGCAGGTCTCTACAACTCCGCACTTGAATGGGTGGTCTGGTCCCTCCCTCCTCTGACACAAGCATACATCAGAGGAGGGTGAGATCAGGCCAACATGCATGTGCGGAGTTGGAAAGACCCATATTTTGTTTTCAATTGGATGTCACTTCTGCCACTGCCAAGGCAACACTAACATGGTGGCGGTGGCTGGGCAAGCACAGGCAGCATGGGAGGAGCCGAGGCCAACAGCCTCAAACGTGCCCCTATTTCTTTGCACCCTCTGCGGCTTCACTGCTTGCATAGGTACAGCGCTGAGCCCCAATCTCATGAAAGTACTGAAACATATAGCATCCCCTAATGTAAATAGTCTTATGCACAAGTACCCCTGAATAGCGCAGTAAGTACTCTTTTTCACACCTCTAAATCTCACTACATTGAAGCTATTGTCAATTCAAAGATAGGCCCTTTATTCAGTAAACAAGTACAAAAAAGCAAAATGAGTCCATATAAGTTCTTTTTGCAGGAAATATTTCAAGTACCACATCATTTTAAGTCTATTTAACAAACCTGCTTTCAGAATGTTCCCAACTTCAACTCTCAAGATCCACCAGAAGATTCCAGGATATGTGCAATGAATATTCAGGATATCTGCATGCAGTGATGCTAATTTATGATCAATTTATAGATGCTGGTATTCCTGAAAACCAGGCATGTCTGTGGTCCTTGCAGACTGGAGTTTGACATCTTGGCTCCAAACTCTTGGAAAGTTGCATTGTCCATGGGTAAAGGTAAAATTTCATCCAGTTGTAGAATGTAAATGTGGGTTTGCAATTTAATTTATTTTAAACTGAAATTGTTTTATGTTTTATTGTGACCCTTCCTGGATATTTTTGGAAGGATGAAATAGAAAACTCAATAAATCAAATTAATTACATGGCTGGTGCTCTTTAAAATGACTCCAAATGTCTCCTTTCTCATACTAATATTTAGGTCTGCAGTTTTTGTAGTAAAGAAAAGGCAACATCATGTTTTAAAAGCCTTGCATACAATATCATTTTGAGGATGTGGTTTACCTAAAGTATGCCACTGATGGCCTCACTTAATTCAGAAAAATGGAAGTAACTGACTATTATCATATCTACAACATCACATCATCATCACGAAACATAAATTTAGAAGGAAAATTTTGCTTAGTATTTTAGTGGCTTGGAGACTGTAGAGAAGATGAGAGAAGGTAGAGACTGGTGGTTTGTGCACATGATAAAAAAGAGATGAAAGTCACATTGGAGGAGGAGAAGGGAATAGCAGTGGGGGTGTACTACAGTCTGCTTGATCATAATGAACAGAAAGTTGATGAAATGCTAATAGAAATTAGGGATGCTAACAAAATTGGCAACACAGTAATAATGAATGATTCCAATCAGCCAGTATTGACTGGGTGAATGTCATATTAGAACATGCTAGGGCGTTAAAGTTTCTATCTGAAATAAATGCTTCATGGAGCAGCTGGTTCAGGAACTGACATGAGGGGGAGATATTTTAAACATAGTCCTTAGTGGAATACGAGATCTGGTGTGAGAGATAAGTGTTGGGGCCACTTGGAAATAGTGATCATAACATGATTGAATTTGATTTAATAAATGAAACGAGGACAGTAACAAATCTACTGTGTTAGTATTTAACTTTCAAAAGGGAGGCTATGATAAAATGAGGAAAATGGTTAGGAAAAACTAAAAGGAACAGAAAAGGACAGAAGTACTTCACCCTCTACACTATATGGCTCCCATGGAGGCAAAGTACTTCGTCCACAAAAAAAGAGCGGGACCTGGGCATGATTGTTTCTGATGAATTTAAAGTGACTAAACAGGTAGAAAAGGCAACTGCAGAATCCAGAAGGATGCTTGGGTGCATATGGAGAGGAATGGCCAGCAGCAAAAGGGAGGTGATAGTGCCTCTGTATAAGTTTCTGGTGCGATCTCATTTGGAGTATTGTGTGCAATTCTGGAGACCTTCAAAAGGATATGAACAGGATTAAGTCGGTGCAGAGGGTGGCTACTAAAATGGTCAGTGGTCTTTGTTATAAACCATATGGGGACAGACTTAAAGATCTTAATAAGTATATGTTAGAGGAAAGGCAGGATATAGGAGATATGATAGAGACATTTAAATACCTCCATGGCATAAATGCACAAGAGGAGAGCCTCTTTTGATTGAAAGTAAGCTCTGCAATAAGGGGGAATGTGATGAGGGTGAAAGGGGATAGATTCAGGAGTGATATGCAGAAATATTTCTATACGGAAAGAGTGGTAGATGCATGGAACAGTCTTCCAATGGAGGTGTAGAGACGAGGACAGTATCTGAATTCAAGAAAGCATTTGACTAACAAAGAAGATCTCTAAAGGGAAAAAAGGGACTATAGTAGTTGATATGGAAGGGCAGACTAGATAGGCCATATGGTCTTTTTCTGCTGACAGGGCCGGCCCGTCCATTGAGCAAGAATGTTTTTTGCACAGGGCCCCGCGTTTCAGGGGGCCCCGCGCAAAGAACATTCTGCTTTTTTTCAAAATTAAATTAAAAAAAAAAAAAAAAGCTGGCTGCTACCACTGCCTCCGTGGCAGCGGCAGAATGGAGTGTCCCGCGGGGCCCCCTCTGCTCGGCTGAGTCCCTCCCTCCGCGACGGCTGAGCCCCTCTGTGCCGGCTTTCAGATTCGCGAAGGGAGAGTGTCTCCCTCGCATCTCTGTTAAGCCTGCAGGGGCAGATGGGAAATTTCCCATCAGCCCCTGCGGGCTTAACAGAGACGAGAGGGAGACACTCTCCCTTCGCGAATCTGAAAGCCGGCACAGAGGGGCTCAGCTGTCGCAGAGGGAGGGACTCAGCCGGGCAGAGGGGGCCCTGCGGGACACTCCATTCTGCTGCTGTGGCAGCAGCAGCGGTAGCAGCCAACTTTAAAAAAAAAAAAAAAATTTTCCTTGAGCCGATGGGGGGGGGGGGGGGGGGGTTTAGGAAAAAAAATGGGGTTTGGTGGGGGTTTGGACTTGGGGTGGGGGGTGGGTTGTTGGGGGGGGGTTTGGGATGGTAATGGGGTATGGGGGGGCAAGGACGGGAAAGGGGGGGGGGGGGTTAAGACTGGAGGTGGGCTGATGGGGTTAGGACTGGTAATGGGCTGTGGGCTGTTGGGGGGGGTAGGACTGGTAATGGGCTATGGGGGGCTAGGACAGGAAATGGGCTGTGAGGGGTTAGGACTTGAGGTGGGCTGTTGGGGGGTTAAGACTGGTAATGGGCTATTGGGGGCTAGGACTTGAAATGGGCTGATGGGGGGGTTAAGACTGGAGGTGGGCTGATGGGGTTAGGACTGGTAATGGGCTGTGGGCTGATGGGGGGTTAGGACTGGAAATGGTCTATGGGGGGGTTAGGACAGATAAAGGGCTAGGGGGGGGCTAGGACAGGAAATGGGCTGATGGGGAAGGGTTAGGACTTGAGGTGGGCTGATGGGGTTAGGACTGGTAATGGGCTGTGGGGGGGGTTAGGACTGATAATGAGCTATGGGGGGGCTAGGACAGGAAAAGGGCTGATGGGGTTAGGACTGGTAATGGGCTGCGGGCTGTTGGGGGGGTTAGAACTGGTAATGGGCTATGGGGAGGATAAGACTGGTAGTGGGCTATGGGGGGCTAGGACAGGAAATGGACTGATGGGAAGGGGTTAGGACTTGAGGTGGGCTGATGGGGTTAGGACTGGTAATAGGCTGTGGGCTGATGGGGGGGTTAGGACTGGCAATGGGCTATGGGGGGCTGACTGGAAATGTGCTGATGGGGTTAGGACTGGAAGTAGGCTGATGGGGGGTTAGGACTGGTAATGGGTTATAGGGGGGGCTTAAACTGAAAATGGGGTGATGGGGGGTTAGGACTGGAAGTGGGTTGATGGGGGGGCTAGGACTGGTATTGGGTTGGGGGGTTGCTAGGACTGGAAATGGGCTGATGGGGGGCTAGGACTGGAAATGGGCTGATGCAGGGACTAGAAGGGAATGGATGCTGGGTGAGGCTGGAACTAGAAGGGAGCTGTTGTTGGGGGAGGATTAGAATGGGATGGGGCTGGGAGAGTAAAATGGAGAGGGGCAACCTATTGTGTGTGGGAGGGATGAATAATCTACAATTGGCCGGGTATTGGGAGAGTAAGTGGGGATTGAGGATGGAGGGGTAAAATTTGAGTGGATGAAATAGGAATGAGGAAAGAGCAAAAGGAGAAAGATTAGTATGTTAAAGCAGATGTAGAGAGAGAATGGAAAAAAACTAGGAGAGAAGAAAGGACAAATGGACAGCAGACGATGGACAGTTAGCAGAAGACACGAAGAAACCTGAAAAAAGTGGCTGGAGCAATTGCAGCTGAAAAAAATGCACAAAAGGAAGAAAAATATCTCTATTTTGAATTTATTAATTGGAATATGTCAGCTCTGGGAAATGTGCATCATTAACGTCTGCGCTTTGTTTAGTACAAGAGGAAATTAATTTATAGTTTTATTTCTACAGTGTTGTTGTACATTCCAAGTTTGGCTTTTGGGGTTCCCAGTTTAATTATTGTCTTCCTATTTCTAAATTGTGATTCCTTGTTTGGTGATGGTAGTGCTGTTAGGATACGGCGGGTTTGCTATGGGTTCTAAATGGGCAGTGTTTGTAGTAGTTCCTAATGTGTCTGGCGGTTGACACTGGATTATAGTAATGTAGAAATCTTTTAGTCTTTCTTTATCCATACACTCTTTAAGAGGCATGTTTACTAAAAGTTAGTATATGGTAACATTATGCAAATGTTTATGCAAATGAGGCCTCTTATGCAAATGAGGCCCCGCACCCCCCTTGTGCCGCCCCTGTCTGCTGATATGTTTCTATGTTTCTTTTCTATGTTTCTGTTGCAAAGGTTAAGAGTTTACATCAGGCCTGGAAAATGTTTGAAAATACCATCTTAGAAACCCAGACCAGAAGTATTCTATACTTTAAAAAAAGGTGGAAGGAAGGCCAAACGACTGCTGGCATGGTTTAAATGTGACATATGAGAGGCTATTATAGCTAAAACAAACAAACAAACAAACATTCTTTCAAAAAATGGATCTGAATGAAGAAAACAAGAAACAGCATAAGCCCTAGCAAGTTAGATGCAAAGCCTTGATAAGGCAGGCAAAGACAGTATTTGAAAAGAAGTTTGCTATCAAAACAAAAACTCATAATAAATGCTTTTTTCAGGTACATTTGAAGCAAGATGCCTGTGAGGAGTCAATTGACCCATTAGATGATAGAAGGGTAAAAGGAGCATCAAGGGAGATCAAACCCATAGTGGAGAGACTAAATTATTTACTTCAGTCTTTACAGAAGAAGAGATAGGGGAGATACCCAAGCCAGAAATAATATTTAAAGAATTGAAATGAAGGAACTAAAACAAATATTGGTGAATCTGGAAGATATAATAGAGCAATTAGACAAACTAGAGTAGCAAATCATCTGTGCTGGATGGTAAACATTGCAGGGTACTGAAAAAAACTAAAATATGAAATAATTTACAAATTTCTAATAGCAGATATGTTAGCATTAAAATTGTCTATAGCAACTGAAGACTGGAGCGTGGCCAATATAACACAAATTTTTAAACAGGGTTTCCTGGGGGGGTGGGTGATCCAGGAAATTACAGACCAATGAGCCTGGCATCAATGCCAGGCAAAATGGTGGAAACCATTATGAAGGACAAAATTACTGAACATATAGATGGCCATGATTTAATGGGAGAAAGCCAACATGCATTTACCCATGAAAAGTCTTGTCTCACCAATCTGCTACATTTTTTTGAAGCTGTGAATAAACATATAGGTAAAAGTGAGCCACTATAGTATTTGTCATGCTGTGAGGGCTTGTGTGCATCAGTTATGCTGAGGGCTAAGCTATTGGTGGTTTAACTACTGGCAGGGTCTCCCAAGATGGACAGATCTCAGCTGAGGTGCCATTCCAAGACAAAACACCCATCTGGGCGGCAGCAGAATGGGGGATAGTGTTGACAGCGGAGGATCACATTTCTGTGACAATGGCAACAACACTAAACTTAAATTGTGCGGAGGAAAGGCCTGGCAATCTACTTCTGTATCTTGCTCTGAAAACCCAATGGGTAGTCACAACAAAACAAATTGCACTATAGTGCTGGAAGATGAGATCCCCAGGTCGGAAGGCACTCAACTAGCTACTGGGGAGGAGCAGAAGACCTTTCAGAGTAAAGCCAGAATTTATGATGTGGTTGGATCAAAGCTCTCGGAACGTCTAACTGCTGATGTAGCTGCGCATGAAATGAGAGTCAGCAGCTGCAAAGATGTCTTACATATTGGGACATGGAACTTACGAATCATGAACCAAGGGAAGTTGGAGGTGGTCAAGAATGAAATGGAATGTGTACAACTCGATCTGTGGGATGTCAGCGACTGAAATGTACTGGCATCGGGCACTTTGCATCAGATGATCACATGATCTACTATGCTGGAAATGAAAGACAAAGAAGAAATGGTGTTGCATTTATAATAACGAAGAAACTTGCAAGAACTGTAATGAAATACAATACAGTCAGTAACACTTAATCTCTATTAGTCTACGAGGAATGCCTATCAACACAACTATAATTCAAGTATATGCCCCAACAACAGCTGCAGAAGAGGATGAAATTGATGAAGTCTAAGAACAAGTACAAGCTGAAATTGACGGAACATGCAAACAGGATATCCTGATAGTCATTGGTGACTGCAACGCAAACGTTCGCAACAAAGAAGAAGGCAAAATGGTTGGAAAATATGGACTTGGCAACAGAAATAAAGCTGAAGAAAGACCAACGATTTATTTATCTCAAACACATTCTTCCAACAACACAAGCAGCAACTGTACACATGGACTTCACCCAATGGATTGTACAAAAATCAAATTGACTACATCTGTGGAAGTCAAAAATGGAAAAGCTCTATAAAATCAACAAGGACAAAACCTGGAGCTGACTGTGGTACAGATCGCCAACTACTAGTATGCAAACTCAAAGCTAAAGTTGAAAAAGAGCAAGTCACTCATGAATGTAGCAAAATTTGACCTTGAGAATATACCACTGGAATTTAAAGACTGCCTGCAAAATCGATTTGCTGCTTTAGATACAAATGACAGACCTCCAGAAAAGTTATGGAATGACATAAAGAACGTTGTGTTGGAAGAAAGCAAGAAGTCTCTACAAAAGGTGAAAAAGCAAAAATGACCGAAATGGATGACAGAAGAAACTCTGAAAATTGCCCAGAAACGCAGAGAAGCTAAAATCAAAGGAGAGAGGCAATCGCAGAACACAACAGAGATTTCCAACGTGCAGCAAGACAAGACAAGAAAAAGTACTACAATGACAAATACAAGGAAATAGAAGCAGAAACTATTAGAGGAAGTACAAGATCGGCTTTCCTAAAGCTATGAGAGTTAAAGAAAAAATTCCAGCCTCGAAATGGAATGTTACAAGATGCTCAAGGTTCTATGTTGAATGATGCTGAGAAGATCAAGAAAAGGTGGAAAGACTATACAGAGTTTTTATATGATAAAGATCAAGTGAACCAACAGCCGTTTCAATCTGTACCTTATGATCCGGAACCATTGGTGCTAAAAGAAGAAGTTGAAGCAGCATTGAAAGCCTTATCAAAAAACACCACCAGGCATTGATGACATTCCCATAGAAGTATTACAGCAATCTGATGCAGCTGTTACCATACTTGCAGGGCTCTGCCAGGAAATTAGGAAAACAACATCATGGCCAACTGACAGGAAAAGATCTGTGTTTATACCAATACTAAAGAAAGGTGATCCAACCAACTGTGGAAATTATCGCACAATGGCTCTGATCCCACATGCCAGCAAGATTTTACTGAAGATTATTCAACAAAGACTACAACCATACCTGGAACAAGAGCTACCTGAAGTGCAAGCAGGGTTCAGGAAAGGGCGAGGAACGAGAGACATCATTGCAGATGTGAGATGGATCCTTGAAAAGACTAAAGAATACCAAAAGGATATTTATTTATTTGGTTTTATATACCATGCTATTTTAAATCAGTGCAGTTTACAGCATAACAACTCAGTACATAGAACAGGTTTACATTGAACAAGTAACAGAGATTAACAATTATAACAATACAACAATAGTCTTACATAGCAAAGGAGATCATAGGTTAAAGACTGCAATAACAGTAAGCTATTTACAATTGGAAAGGAGGATCATAGTATCTGGCAATGACAGAGGCTAGGTAATAGTGGGCTATGTTACGTGATCAAAGTAAAGCTGGAAGAAATGTGTCTTTATTGCCTTTTGAAAGGTGGACAGGTCAGTGATAAGATGGATTGGAGCAGAGAAGGAGTTCCAGAGCAGAGGGGCAAATATGGTGAAGGCTCTATGCCTAGTAGGTTGAGAGCTTTTAGTAGCCAGAGTTGGAATGGCAAGAGTATTTGCCATGTTTGTTCTCCTGACTCTGCTGTCGGGTGTCCAGTGTAGGAGATCTTCTAAGGAAGTTGCAGAAAGATGGTGAAGGATTTTAAACATCATAAGGAGGGTTTTGTACTTTAAGCGACTGGTTATAGGGAGCCAAGGTAGCTGCATTAGGAGAGGTGTCACATGCTCATCTCTAGAGACTCCATAGATGGTTCGCACAGCACTATTCATAGCCATTTGTAATGGATGGAGTGTATAGACTGGTAGGCCCTGTAGGGTGATGTTAGCATAGTCAAAATGAGGGATAATGAGAGCTTGGAACCCAGTATGGAAGTCAGAGGGTTCAAGTAAAGGTCGTAGCTGATGGAAAGAACATATCTTGAGATAAACAGCCTTGGTGATATTTATATGTAACATAGTAACATAGTAAATGACGGCAGATAAAGACCAGCATGGTCCATCTAGTCTGCCCAGGAAGATGGCAAGAGTAGGTGCACCTGTCGCTCTGTGCAGGCCACCCCTCCCCATGTCTTTGTTTAGGGGTAAACCCACCACTCCATGTAGGACACCCCTATTTGTTGAGACGTTATATGGTTCAGAAGATAGATGGTACCGTTTATCTTGTTTTTATCCTATTGCTGTAAAGGGATCCACTGTGTTTGTCCCATGCCTTTTTGAATTCCGTCACCGTGTTTGCCCCCACCACTTCCATCGGGAGGGCATTCCAAGCATCCACCACCCTTTCAGTGAAAAAATATTTCCTGACATTGCCTTTCAATTTACCACCTTGCAGCTTTGGAAGAGGTTTGTTTGTTCATCATTTCTCTTTAAGTATTTAAAGGTCTGAATCATATCTCCCCTGTCCCTCCTCTCCTCCAAAGTGTACATATTTAGGTCTTCAAGTCTCCTCTCATAAGGCTTCTGACGCAGGCTCCAAATCATTTTGGTCGCTTTCCTCTGAACAGTTTCCAGTCTTTTTACATCTTTTGCAAGATACGGTCTCCAAAACTGAACTCAGTATTCCAAGTGAGGCCTCACCAGTGACTTATACAGTGGCATAAGTACCTCTTCCTTTCTGCTGGTAATCCCTCTTTGTATGCAGCCCAACATCCTCCTGGCTTTTGCCACCGCCTTGTCGCACTGTTTTGCCACCTTGAGATCATCAGAGATAATCACACCAAGGTCTTTCTCCTGAACCGTGCATACCAACCTCTTGCCCCCTATCGTGTACATTTCCCTTGGATTTCTGCTACCTAAGTGCATGACACTGCACTTTTTCGCGTTAAATCGTAGTTGCCAAGCATTAGACCAGTCTTCCAGCTTTTGTAGATCTTTCCTCATGCTAACCACTCCTTCGGGGGAGTCCACTCTGTTGCAAATTTTTGTGTCATCTGCAAAAAGACAGACTTTTCCATTCAGTCCTTCAGCAATATCACTCACAAATACATTGAACAGTGCCAGGGCCAGGACCGAACCCTGGGGCACCCCGCTAATCACCTTCCTCTCATCTGAGTGAGCTCCATGTACAATCACCTTCTGTCGTCTGTCAGTCAACCAATTTCTAATCCAGTTTACCATCGTGGGACCCATCCCCAAGCTACTGAGTTTGTTGACAAGCCTCCTATGAGGAACAGTATCAAAGGCTTTGCTGAAATCCAGGTAGATGACATAATCAGGTGCTGGTCCAGAGTGATGCCTAGATATCGAACCTCATGTTTAGTTTCCAGTGTGGTATCCTTAACCTGTAGGGTAGCTGGTGGTTTGAAGGTTGAATCCTTTGAGACAAATAGAACTTCAGTATTTTTACAGTTCACTTTTAGGTTGTGAGCACCTAGCCATTCAGTGACAGCATTAAAGCATTCAATGATTTTAGTGTAGTTAGGGTTGTTTGTGGAGAATGGAGAGTAGAGTAGCACATCATCAGCATAGATGTGGTAAAGTATGCCAAAGGATTGGATGATTGTGCAAATTGGTTGGATATATAGATTGAAGAATAATGCGGATAAAGAAGAGCCCTGTGGAACTCCTTGGCTTTGTTCGTACTTAGATGATGTTTGAGTACCTACCCAAACTAGTTGTCGACGGTCCATTAGATACGAATGACACCACTCAAGTGCTAAGTTCTTAATGCCTCTTAGCTGTAGTTGTTCAAGCAAGAGGCTTTGACATACTGTGTCAAAGGCTGATGCAATATCCAGGAAGATCAAGATGAAGCCTTGTTGTTTATTCAAGCCCTTAACAAGGCTGTCAATGAGCGAGGTAAGAAAGGTTTTGACTCCATGTTGCTGTCGGAAACCATGCTGTAGTTGATCTAATGGTGCATAGGAATCAATGTGGTCTTGGATCTGCTGTTGGACTATCTTCTCCAATATCTTGGCCAAGAAGGGAAGGCTAGATATGGAACGATATGAGGTTGGGTCCTGAGGGTCCAACTTAGGATTCTTTAGGAGGGGTTTGATGGTGGCGGTTTTCAATGGAGATGGAACCAGACCTGTAGTGAAGGAGAGGTAAACAATTCTTGAGATATGAGGACTTAATTCAGAGCAGGCCGACTTGATCAGTAAGAGGGGCAAGGATCAGCAGGTGAGGTGGTAGAGTTGAGTCCTCTAATTATGTCTTCAATTTGCTCTGTCAAGTATGGGTGGAAGGAGCTTAAAATAGGGATATTGGTACTTTCACTGTCAAGAGTATCTATACAGGTATCTCCTATCGTATGGGAGAACAATTTGGTTTTGTTCTGAAAGTGAGTAGCGAGGTCCTGTGGGTGCAGTAAATTTTCGGTTTGATGACATGAAGTGTCCTTTGTGAGAGACTGAATTAATCTAAAGAGTTCCCGAGGTCTGTTGAGGGAGCACATAAGGATGTTGGTGGTATTCTTTCCTTCTCTGGATGATATTAATACGGTGTTCTTGCAAGGTCTTCATGTATATTTCACGATCATGGGGATGCTTGGAGTGGCACCATTTTCACTCTAGTTTCCTGAGCCGCAGTAGGGAATTACATAAATCCTCTGTGAACCAGATAGCAGTATGAGACCATTTTTTGCAGTGCCTGGGCTGAGTTAGAAGTGCAGCCTGGCTTAGGGTGGTGTTCCAATTGTGTATAAGGTCATATAATTCAGATGTGGTGGGGTTAAGAATAGGTAAAGCTTCTTCAAGGAATACCTTTTTGTTGAATGGTCTAAAACGACAAGCTGGTGGTGTTGTGGTAGTGGAAGGGTCATTTGGTTTTGAGAGGGTGGATGGGATGTGGAATAATATGACCTTGTGGTCTGACCAAGGTACTGGCAGAATTTGTGGTTGGGAAGATTTGCTGGTTCCCAGTGCATAGGAAGGTGCGAAAATAAAGTCCAATGTGTTGCCCTTCGTGTGAGTTGAGGCATGTATTAATTGATCATAGCTTAATGCAGACATCGCATCCAGAAATGCTGTGGAGGTTTTTTTTTGATAATGTTGGAAGATTGAAGTCGCCTAAAATCCAGAGTGGTCTAGTCCTTGGAGAGTGGTTGCAAGCTAGATCAAGGGCTATGGAGAGGTCATCTGCGCAAGTGGATGGGGCATGATAGAAAATAGCTGTTGCTAAGTGTTTATTCGCAATTGTGATGGTGTCTAGGCTATTGGAATTCTGTGAAGATAGGCATTGGAACTGTAGAACCGATCTAGCCACCTCTTCTGCTCACTCTTGGACAATTAAAGATGTCATAGTTGGGAAGCTTGAGTTGATTTGTAAGTATTGTGTCAGTGTCGGTGAGCCATGATTAAGCAATAAAGAGGATGTCTAGTTTATGGTTTTCAACATAGTCACCGATTTCAGCCATTTGTTGTGGATAGATCTTGCATTTATGAGCATACAAGTTAGATGTTTATCTTCTGGAGACTTCCATGTGGGAGATTTTACTGGGGGCTGGCATATGATATGAATGAGATGTTGATGCCTTAAAAGGTGTGGTGATCTTAATGTGGAGGACCCATCTTCTTGTCTATTGTGGCCATAGCCATGTATAGTGGGAATTATGACTTGTTGGTATGCAAAGGTTCTAACAGGTATGATGGAATGAGCCAGACAGTATAGAAACAGCATGAAAGGAATCATGTCAGGCATTGTTAGAATGTGGTGAGAACCCTGGTTGTAGGTTGACTGGGATGTATAGTTCTATTCTGTATATTTAAGTACAAGGGTAGAAGACTTGCCATAATCTAAACACTCACAATGAAGTGTCAGAAATTGCAAAGTTGATAGAGCATAGCTAAAATGTAATGTAGGATGGGCTTCAATGAAGTGTGACAGAGCAATATAGTACAGTAGCACGATTTATAAACAAGAGCTGATGGCAGGTTTACATCAAGTATGAACATCTCAGATAGTAACATCCAAATTAGAGGGGATGTTTCTATGAATAGACAGCGAGCTAGTAGAAACTTGCATGCTACTTACAGTTTGCTAGCTTGGCTAGAGGTGATAAGTCATCTGGGTGGACAGATTGTATGTTAGAGTAGTAGAACTGTTGCATAGATTGCGCCTGTGATCCTGTTTCAACCCCGCCTCAGGGCCACGCCAAAGGGCCCTCTGGCGAGGCCCTCAGGTGCGGACCCACTGGCGCTTTAAAATTTAAAAGCAGTCCTGTGCTTTTCTTCGGCCCGATTGGCCAGACGGTGAGAGCAGGGAGGGGCTTACCTGCCTGCTCCATCTTTCGCGCCGATCGGGGCTGGAGGAGGATGTTCCTGTGGCTGTTAAGATGTTCCCGCCGGTGCTCCAAATGGCGCTTTAAAATTTAAAAGCATCGGGCATTTGTGCTTTATTGACTACAGCAAGGATTTTGACTGTGTAAACTATGAGAAACTATGGGCCACATTAAGAAGCATACCAGAACACCTGATCGTTCTCTTGCACAATCTACTGTACATTGATCAAGAAGGAACAGTTTGAATGGAACAAGGAGAAACGGAATGGTTTAAAATCAGCAAAGGTGTATGACATGGCTGCATACTTTCCTCCTACCTGTTTAATTTATATGCAGAACAAAACATCAGAGAAGCAGGATTTTATGAAGACAACAGAGGTGTGAAGATTGGTGGAAGACTCATCAACAACCTTTGCTATGCTGATGATACCGCATTACTGGCTGAAAGTGAAGATGATCAGAAACATTTGCTTTTCACGATCAAGGAACATAGTCTTAAAATGGGCCTGCACCTTAATGTAAAGAAGACAAAGATCATGACAACTGGCAAAATCAATAGGTTCATCATTGATGGAGAAGAAATTGAAATCATGGACAACTTTAACCTATTTGGATCAACTATCAATAAAGAAGCAACAAGCAGTCAAGAAATCCGATGACACACTGCTCTTGGCAGAATGGCTATGAAGGACCTAGACAAGATTCTCAAGAGCAGAGATGTCTCTCTCTCTATACAAAGATACGACTCATTCAAGCCATGGTATTTTCAATAACATCATATAGATGCGTAAGTTGGACAGTGAAAAAGATGGACAGAAAGAAAATTGTTGCCTTTGAATTATGGTGCTGGCGGTGAATACTGCATATACCATGGACTGCCCGAAGAACAAACCAGTCAGCACTAGAGGAGATCAAACCTAAGCTTTCTTTAGAAGCTCAGATGACAAGACTTCATCTTTCATATTTTGGACACATCATGCAAAGAGAGAGATCATTAGAGAAAGACATTATGCTTGGCAAGATAGAAGGTCAACGTAAAAGAGAAAGACCAGCAGTGAGATGGATCGATACAATAACAGCAGCTACGGGTGCCAGTCTGTCAACAATGAGCCACCTGACTGAAGACCAAACACAATTAGGACAACTATCCAGAGGATTGGCCTGATTTGACACCGACTGAAAGACACTTAACAACAAGAACAACAACATAGTATATCTGGATTTTCAGAAAGCATTTGACTCTGTCCCTCCTGAGAGATGTTTGAGGAAACTGAAAAATAATGGAATAGGATTCAATGTCCTATGATGGATTAGGACTTGGTTAAAAGAGAGAAGATGGAAAACAGGGCTAAATGGTCAACTTTTTTCAGTGGAGAAAGGTGAATCTCCAGGAACAAACAGGAATGTAGTCTTCACATATGGGTGACATTGGGTACTGACGGAGCCCATGAGGGAAGTTTCCCAGCTACTAATAGGAAAGCCTTTGGGAGCAGTCCTCTGTGCTTGTGCAGTGCCTTCCCGCTCTTCCAACGTACTCGCCTCAGTTCTTCTTTTTCCGTGGAGCCGAGAGGACTTCTCCCTGTTACCACTGAAGGATCATCACATGCTTTCCTTTTCCGCTTTCCTCAGTATTGAACGATACTACATTTCCCTTTTTCTTGCTTTTATTTTCTGCTTATAAAAAAGAAAAAAAAAAGATTTTTCCCATAGGGCCTCATGCCCTGTGGGCCTTGCCCACCCCTTTCCAACTATAGAAAAACCCGTCAGTGGCTTCAAAAAATTTACAAAATGTTCCAGCACCATATCGATCACTGATAAATATGATTGGTGCCTTAAATGCCTCGGTCCTGACCAAATCCCTTGAGTGCTCCCTATGCAAGCAAATGACCAAGAGGGGCCTGAGGAACTGGGCCAAGAGGTTCGAAGAGCTTTTTCCTTCGGACACAATATCATTGGCCTCGACTTCTTCAAGGGCATTGTTGGGCTCTCATGCTTCTAAACACTCCAAGGAGTCCAGACATGAGAAGAAATCAAAGAAGCCTTCTTCTCCGTCTCACCCTCAAAAAGATAAGTCCAGACCACAGGAACCCTCAGAGACTCCAAAGGAACTGAGACATAAGTCCAAGGACTCATTGGCTGAGCCTCGAGAATCGAGAGAACGTTCCCATTTAGACTGAGAATCGTCCAGGACTACTTTGGACTCAAGCCATAGGTCCAAGCATCCCTGGTGGGAGGACTTGTTCTCCAAAGCCCTGGTGGGGATTCAGGAGGTACTCTAGGCCTTTGCCTATGCATAACCCATGATGCCGTGCACTGGTACGGTGGCACCCGGCCCCATTCTGTCTATGGACCAGGCACAGTCTCCTTCCTTGAACCAGCAGATGCTGTCCTTGGAAAGGACCATAGTAGCTCTCCTGGCAGCATCAGTGCCCCTGACACTGACAGTCCTGGACACTCAGCTAGTGGCACTGTCCCCGATGGCTCAACAGCCATCTCTGATGGTACCATTGACATCAATGCAGGGGCCTCGAGATACTGAGACTTCGGTTCCGGTGCTGATACCTCCACCATCCACGAATCCCTCCTGGACAGTACATGGCTTTGACCCTGGAGACATCAAGGGACATCGACGTGACACTCAGCATTGGCATCGTCGATACTCACCCGAGTCCAATACAGACACATCCGATTCCAATCACCAGTCACTGGACTCCGATGACCTTGAGACTTCGCCTCAGAACCCTCGCCACCATCGGTTAATACATGCAGAAAATCCCCTCCTGAGGACATGTCCTTTCAGAAATTTATCAGGGACATGGCAGTGGGCCTCTCAATACAGGTTGCATTGGAACTGGAACTAAGGATGGAGGAGCTGGAGATCCTCCAGTACCCCACAGCATCAAAAGAAGCCACCATCCTACCGGTGCATCGAATTCTACACAATTTGATGCTCCGAATGTGGAAGATTCATCTTACCATCTCTCCTATAAGTCATTGATTGGATACTATGTATCAAATACCCTACTGCCCCGGCTTTCAAAAACCACAGCTCCCACACCATTCTATGGTGGTGGAATTGGCGATGCGCCAGATAAAGTGTGGGAAGAACCATGCTTCAATCTCTCTGGGCTGTGAATTGAGGAACCTCGATTCCTTTGCCCAGTGCTCTTTTCAGGCATCAATGCTGGCTAGCAGATTTAATTCCTACATCCTCTATATGGGGATGTTTCTTAAAGAACTAAACAAGGACTGGGAGGGATTCCTCCCCTTCCTCCCAGAGGGAAAATGGCCAGCCTTCCAGGTTATTCTCTCCCATAGTCAGAATGTATTAAAATTTGTCAATAGAGCCGCCTTTGATGCGTTTGAGTCATCCAGCAAAGCATCTTCTATAGCTATAGGGGCAAGGCATCTGGCTTGGCTTCAGATCTCAGATTTAGAATAATGGGTCCAAGATAAACTTGGCAACATCCCCTGCATGGGTGAAAACCTATTTCGTAAAAATTGGTGGGAGAAGGCAGGGGAACTAGAGACCAATGATACCACCCTCAAGCGGTTCTCTAGGAAGACATGTGACCCCTCCAAAAAGAAGATACCACCTAAAAAAGACTTCTATCCTAAGAAGAGAAGGTTTTACCTTTCTTATTCCCAGCCAGCCTACCACCCACAACAAAAACAGCAGGCCCCAAGAAGGCGAGACTCACTAAGCCACAACCTCAAACTCGACCAGCTCCTGCTACATCGAGTTTTTGACTCCTAGATAGGGAACATAGCCAGTCCCCAACAGACTCTGCAGGATCTGATACCCATTCCACGAAGGCTCTCGCTGTTCATCCAGAGATGGCATGCCATCACCACATAAAACTGGACTCTCACCATTATACAGAAACGGTATCAACTCAACTTTCGAGAGCTTCCCCTTCACCATTTCAGAGAGGACTATCCTTCCAACCCCCCCCCTCCCCTCCAGAGCACCTTCTCCAGCAAGAAATAAACATTCTCCTTACACTAGGACCATAGAACCAGTTCCTCTTCAGGAACAGTTCAAAGGCTTCTACTCCCCCTACTTCCTCATTTCGAAGAAGTCAGCAGGCCACAGGCCCATTCTGGATTTCATAAATATAAACAAATTCCTGGTAAAAGAAAAATTCAAGATGATCTCCTTGGGAACCCTTCTTCTCTACCTCCAAGAAAATGACTGGCTTTGTTCCCTAGACCTCAAAACTGACTATACACATATCCTGATACACCCAAGGCACAGGCAGTATCTCAGGTTCACATGTCAAGGAACCCATTATCAATATAGGGTTCTCCCCTTCGCCCAGGCATCTGACCAAGAGTTTTCACAAAATGCATGGCCGTAGTGGCAACTCATCTTCGAAAACACAAGATCTATGTTTTCCCCTACTTGGGCGACTGGCTGATTAAAGGCAGACTCTCCTGGAGAACTCTGATCGTCTCAGCAAAAGACCCTAACCCTTCTGCAATCCCTTGGGTTCATCATAAACTTTCTAAAGTCACACTTCATTCTAACGCAAAGGTTGGAATTCATAGGCACCACCCTAGACACCAAGCATTGCAAAGCTTTTCTCCCGGTGGACTACATGAACTGCTTGATACAACTGGCCACAAGCATGCGACACAGCCAAGAGGCTTCAGCACACTGCTTTCTAACACTACTAGGCCACATGGCCTCCACAGTACCTGTAGTCCCATATGCCAGACTCCACATGCATCAGATGCAGTGGACTCTCTCAACCCAGTAGACTCAGGCCACAGGGAGCCTATGGGATCTATCCAAATAACATCTCCCATGACCAACTCCCCACAGTGGTGGTGCATCCCAGAAAATCTACTAGCAGAGTCACCTTTTCAGATGCTCCAGCCACAGCATATGCTGATGACCGATGCTTCAAACAGGGTTGGGGAGCATACACGGAGTCTCTCTGCACACAGGGTCTCTGGACAGCACAAGAGTCCCAACAACAGATAAACCTTTTAGAGCTTTTCAGGAAGCCTGCAAATTTGGGGACTTCGTCATGCAACGCCACATGACCCTACATGCAGTTTACATTCCAGAAGAGAGCAATCTTCTGGCAGACTGCCTGAGTCACATCCTGCAACCCCATGAATGGTTTCTCGATCTGACAAAGGCAACATAATTGTTCCACCTCTGGGGAACTCCATGAATAGATCTCTTTGCCACTCTGCAGAACTCCAAATTTCCCCAGTTCTGTTCCAAAATACCATCCTAACTCAGTCTGGCATCGGACGCATTCATGATCCACTGGGGTCGGGAACTCCTATATGCCTTTCCCCCCATCCTCCTAATCTGAAAGGCTCTCTTCAAACTGAGAGCAGACAGGGGCTCCATGATACTCATAGTCCCACACTGGCTTCACCAACCATGGTTTTCCCTCCTATTACACATGGTACAAACTTCACCAATTCCACTGGGATCCAGGCCAGTTCTCCTTTCACAAGACAATGGAGCACTCCTCCAACCAAGTCTTTGAGCCCTTCACCTAATGGCCTGGCTCCTGAGAGCATAGTTCTTCAGGATCTTCCTCTATCTATGGAGGTCATCTTCCTTTCCTCCAGAAAACCCTCCACCAAAAGGACTTATTCCTACAAGTGGCAAAAATATGCTATATGATGCTCTCAAAATGCTCACAATCCATTCGAAGCATCAGTTCCAACGCTGTTGCACTACCTCTATCATTTATCCTCACTCAGTCTTAAATCAAACTCTGTCCGAGTACACCTTAATGCTATTTCAGCTTTTCATAACCCTGCCGATGGAAAACCCATCTCCACAGCTCCTCTAGTGGCACAATTCATGAGGGGTCTACTCCTCACCAAGCCATCTATTCACCCATCACCAGTGGCATGGGATCTCAATGTGGTGCTAGCTCTACTCCTCAAACCACCCTTTGAACAGTTCCCAACCACACACGTCCACTATTTATCGTGGAAGGTGCTCTTCCTCTTCACCCTGACCTCAGCCTGGTGCGTTAGCGAGTTACAAGCCTTGGTGGCTCACACCTCTTATATGCATTTTCACCACAACAAAGTAGTCCTATGGACACCCCCCCACTACCTCCTAAAAGTGGTATCTCCTTTTCATACTAATCAATCTGTCATCCTCTCAGTCTTCTTTCCATGGCCATATGCCTCACATACAGAAGCAACTCTGCATATCCTCGACGACAAGATGGCTATGGTCTTCTACCTCTAGAGGGCACAAACCTTCAGGAAAATCTCTCAGGTGTTTGTGTCCTTTGACCCAGCACACTTGGGTCTCCCAATGACCAAACGCTCTCTAGCCCAATGGATAGCAGACTGCATATCTTTCTCTTATGACAAAGCAGGACTTTCCCTCGAGGGTCATGTCACGGCTCACAATGCCTGGGCTATGTCAGCCTCTGTGGCTCAGTTACATACAGTACCCATTGCTAAGATTTGCCGAGCTGCTACATGGTCCTCCATCCATACCTTTGTGGCCCACTACTGCTTGGACAAGGACTCCCACCGGAATGTGGCCTTTGGCTTGGTGGTCCTTCAGCATCTCTTTGGGATGTAGATACAACTCCTACCACCTGCCCACTCTGACCAGATCTCCATGATGGGGAAGTAGAGGTCAACGACCTTGTCCAACATTAGCTGTACCTCTAAGATCTGGGAGCTAGGAAATCCCATATGTGAAGACTACATTCCTACGTGCTCCTGGAGATAGCATAGTTACTTATCTGTAACAGGTGATCTCCGGGAATAGCAGGAATTTAGTCTTCACAACTCACCCACCTCCCCATTGAGTTGTAGGGTTCTCTATTCTGTCTTCTCTACTCTCCTTTTTCTTCAGCTATATACTAAACTGAGGAGAGTACTTTGGAAGAGTGGAAAGGCACCAGCACAGGCGCAGTGGACTGCTCCCAAAGGCTTTCCTATTGGTAACAGGGGGGCTTCCCGAGCAGGCTCCGTCAGTACCCGATGTTATCCATATGTGAAAACTAAATTCCTCTGTTCCTGGAGATCACCTGTTACAGGTGAGTAACTGCGCTGTAGTGGAGTGCCCCAATGTACTAGACCCATTGGCATTCCATAAGGGCTTAAAACCCTTCCTCTTTCCCATCAGTGTTCCTTGTTAAGATGGGGGTGGTGGTGAGACAGTGGCAGTAGGGCAGCATGTGGGTTGTGGGGGGTGGGGGTCCAGTTGGGTTGGGTTTGGGATTGATTATGTTTTATTTGATGATTGTACACTGCCTAGAATGCTTTGCACTTGGTGGCATATCAATGCTTTTAATTAAATACAAAATGTATTTATTTATTTAAAGGGTATTTCTATCCCGCCTTATCCTTTAATCAAGGCGGTGTACACAGCAAACAATCAGTGTCATTGGTGCTTGTGTTGGTATGTTTATGTACACTGAGGTGTGTGGGTGTAGGTGAGCTGATTAGCGTGAGCTATTTACAACATGTGGTTTTTACAGTTATATACGTATCCATATATACGTGAGCTATTTACAACATGATATATTACAGCTATATACATGGGAAGAGCTAAATAAATGGGAAGAGCAAGTGAGGTAATCAAAGTTGCAGACAACACAAAGTTATTCAAAGTCGTCGCATCATAAGAGGATTGTAAAATACTGCAAGCGGACCTTGAGAAGCTGGGAGACTGGGCATCCAAATGGCAGATAATTGAATGTAGACAAGTGCAAATTTATGAATTTAGGCAAGGAAGACCATCCAAACTATAGCTACATGATGCAAGATTCCATATTATGAGTGACCACCCTGGAAAAGGATCTAGGCATCCTATGTTGAAATCCTATGCTCAGTGTTCAGCAGTAGCCAAGAAAACAAATATAATGCTATGAATTATAAGGAAAGGATTGGAGAACAAAACAGAGAATATCATAATGCTTCTGTGTTGCTTCATGGCAGTGCAATAAGCAGGATGTCTGTCCCCCTTCTGCTGGATGTACAGGGCCATGACCTGAATCGACTCTGTACATCCTGCTGCCCCCACTCCGCCCACTCTCCTCCTCCCTCTGGCTCTGCCCACACTGTGGCTCTGGCCATGCAGGGAAGGAGGGCTGCAGAATCGGGGCAGGATGGCTAGTGGGGCGCACATCCCACCGGGACATACAGCCCCGCTAGGCACCTTGCAGAATTGGGCCCTAAGGCTTTTCAGTTTGGAGAAGAGAATGCTGAGGGAGATATGATAGAGATCTATAAAATTATGAGTGGAATGAAAGGGTAAACATGAATTGTTTACTCCTTCATAAAGCACAAAGACAAGAGGATATGCAATGAAGCTACTAAGTAGTACATTTAAGACGAATCAGAGAAAATATTTTTTCACTCAATGCATAACTAAGCTCAGGAATTTGTTGCTGGAAGACGTAGTAAAAGATGTTAGTATAGCTGGGTTTAAAAATGGTTTGGACAAGTTCTCGGAGGAAAAGTCCATAAACCATTATTAAAGTGGACTGGGGAAAATCCACTACTTATCCCTGGATTAAGCAGTTGGAATCTCTACCTTTTGGGATCCTGCCAGGTACTTGTGACCTATTTTGGCCATGTGATGGGATCTATAGAATGTTATCCATCGCTCTCCAAAGGGAGTATCAACAGTCCCCTTTAAGAGAGTCTACAATCCAGAGTTCAGGGCTGGGAGGGAGGGCGTGGCTCATAGGGAGAGGTTAAGAACGCAGCAGACTGCAGGAGGGAGAGAGGCCCATGGAGCTGGAAGTCCTTCCCAAGGCAAGTTGTGCAAAGGAGTTCTGAGGTAGGAACTTTAACTGGGGTTGGAGGAAGGACCAGGAGAATCAGCTTGTGGAGATTTAACAAGCTGGGACAGAAGTAAAGCTGATTTTGTTTTCCCTGATCTGATGTCTGTTCTGGGTTTTGCTTTGTGGAGGTTTAACAAAATAAAACTGCTTGTGTTTTCCCTGAACTGCTGTCTGGCCTGTATTTTACAGAAAACTCCTTCCCAGTGCATGCCACAACCACAGGCCACTGTTGGAAACAAGATACTGGACCCTGCTAGACCTTTGGTCTGACCCAGTCTGGCAATTCTTATCTTCTTATGTTGGTAGGAAGGTACTGGAAATGCAAGTGGAGGAGAAAAGATCTAAAGAAAGAGGCATGATGTCGTTCATGAAATGATGAGGATCGTGACTCAAGCAAGAGAGCTGCACTTGTGGAAACATGGAGGAGAAGAAGAAGAGGATTTCTAGAGGCTTGGAGATGTAGCCCTGATTGTGATATGGTCTTATCAAATAAAGTTAAGAGATGTAAATGGTGTCATTCCTCATCTCTCCCCATGATTCTCTCTCTTACTTATCCACGTTCTTGTTCCCTAGAAAACTGAACAAAACTAAGCAAGTCTATTGTCTGGTTCTTCTGATGTCTATGGGCCAACTTTTGATATGTTATATTGCATGTTTTATTGAATGCAGAAGTGAATTGACAGGCGCTACATTTTTAAAATAAATAAGTAGCCTTGAAGCTTGAACAGCCCTAACTCTGCATGGACGTCCTTCCAGCTGGCAGCCTTCCTCCTTCCGAAGTTCTGATTTATTACTTCACTGTTGAGTGATGATGATAATTGTGATTTATTGCAGTTTTCACCCATACAGAATTCCAACACGGCACTTCAAAAGCCACCTCTGGGGTGCCTGGTCTCTATGACAGCTTCCTAATGGGAAGAGAGAGAGGACAAGGAATAATATTATTATATAGTTAGAGTGGGCTGAAAATGGGGGAGATAAAAGAGAAGCAGAAATGAGACCATGATAGGGAAGACACGAGCAAAGTGACAGAAAAACAAGACTGACGTTTTAATGGAAATATGTACTACCTTTTGTTAAAGACTGGGGCAAACTGTCCTCACAATCTCTTCATTCTGTTTCCACCTTTTGAACAAAGCTTTGGCATTGCCTCACTTTTGCCCACTGCTTTCCAGTGTAGCCAGAGCTATACGTGGTGCTTACACTGACAGGGATTTGGGATGATGGCTTCCCCTGCTTATCCTGAGGAGGGGTGTAGGGTGAGAAGAGAGGAAAGGTAGTGAGGAGCCACAGAACAAATGCATTTATAGGTCAGTAGGAGAAGTTTCAACTGGATGCGGAAAGTGAAGTGACTTGAGAAGAGGGATGATGTGATTATGGTGACACCGGCAGAAAATAACCCGTGCAGCTGAGTTTTGAACACATTGAAGGAATGAGAGAGAATTCAAAGGGAGACCAGCGAGGTGCAGGTTGCAATAGTCAAGATGGGAGGTGACTAGAAAGTAGATGAGGGTCTTAGTAGTTCAGGACTCAACAAATCCCAGGTGCCAGGTCGCCATGATGACCAGACATTTACACCTAACGCCTAGGATTTGCTCCACTCCCCCTTTTAAAAAAAAAATATGATTACGGGCAGCAGACCCTTTCTGTCTGCTCTTGAGGATCCAATCTCCCGTGGGCAGAACAGGAGGGGAAGGCTGAAATTGTAGCTTTAATGCAAGCAGGCAGCATGCAGGGACCCCATCCCCCGAGGGCAGAAGAAGAGGAGAAAACTGTGATTGTGGCAAAGATCCCTTCTGTCTGCTTGTGGGAGATCGGATCCCTGCAGGCACAACAGTAGAGACCTCTGCTGCGATCGGGGCTTAGATGCAGCAGAAAGCCTGTGAGGATTCCATGCCCCGTGAGCAGAAGGGGGGAGAATGTTGCGATCGCAGCAAAGATCTCTTCTGTCTGTCAGCGGGAGATGAATCCCCACAGGCAGAACAGGATGAGAAGGCCAAAATAGCAGACAGCCCACGGGGATTCCATCCCCCTCAGTGGAGCCTTCAGAAAAAAAAAGAAAACAGGGAGTGAGGCAGCAAAAATATAAAGGGGCAGAACCTTAAAAAAAAAAGTAAGAAGGGTGGGGGTGCTGGGGAGATAGTCTGGAAGGGGAATAGAGAGTGGGGAGGTGTTGAAGTGGGGGAAGGATGGGTGCAAGGTGGAGGTTAAAGGGATTAATGCATGAGGATAAAAATAACAATCTGTTTATGCCAAAGGCTGCATCCCCTCCGAACATGCACACATGTACCCCACTCCCACACTACACATACACACATGCACCCCACCTTTGCATGACAGGCACACAAACACCTTGTCTCCACATCACACATCACATACACACAGGCAAGCCACCTCTGCGCCACACATAGAGGCGCCACACATAGAGGGTCCCCAGCTCTGCAGCACCCCCCCCCAAATATACTGCAGCCCTGTATCCCATCCACACAAAGGCACCCACCGCTACATCTCACACACAGGCACACCACAATTGCACCACACACCCACAGAGACGCTTGCCATCTGAAGCTATAACTACTATTATCTAAAGATGACGCATGGTGTTGGAACTGTGGCACAGCACGCGAGAACTGGAGGGGGGGGGGGGGTGAGGAGGTCACAAGTGCTGGCTGCTTTGGCCTGGCTCCTAAATCTGCACAAAATTTGTCAAGGTCTGTAGTAGTGTGTTCAGAAAGGAAGGAACAAATTTTGCTGATGTGTTAGAGAAAAAAGCACCAAAAAAATCACAATTGCATCATTCCTGAGAAAACCAAAATAAATTTTTTGTCTGACGAAAAAAAAAAAGAATCTAGACCAGATATAGCTAGCTCAATAAGGGTCCATTTTACTCATTTTATTCATGAAAAATAGATACTTTTTAAAAAAAATTCCTTTAATAGAACACGACAATCAACAGTGTCAACCACATAACATTGTGTTTCGAACTGGTTGTCCATTTACTTAGTTCTGCTTCAGGGTTAATGTGACCGAGTATTACTTCAAAACATCAAAAAAGCTTTACTTCAAACACAACTCTTTCATACTCATCTTAAAAACAGCCACTTTATCTGCAACATTCTTGAAGGTCCATATACTTCACATTCAAAGGCTTAATTCACAAAATGACAATTGCTGGTCAACAGTTGGGGAAGCAGGAAGACAAATCCTGGACATTGGGGGGAGGGGAGAAGTATAAAGACAATTGCTGGACCAGGGTTGGCGCTATCTGGTAAGCTGAGTAAGTGCCGCAGGGAGCTGCCGATGTCAGGAGGGTACTGTTGCTAGCCGCCTGTCCCCACTCCCCATTCAAGATGGCCTGCAGAGCACCGGTGGCCTAATGGAGAGCCTGCCTGCAAGCTCTCCGCTAGGCTGCTGGCACGCCATAGATCATCCTTAATGGGGAGAGGGGCGAGGTGGCCAGCGATGGTGCCCTTCTGATGCTGACTCCTGTAGGCAGAAGGGTATAGGGGGCAACAACTGTAGCCTAGAGAAGCAGAGCCAGCCCACAGAAGCAGCATGTCCTGCAGGCAGGGGCTGTGGAAGACCAATTGTGCCCTGCCTCTCTGGCCTGGGATCATGGCTTGCACACCCCCTGCCTATGAGACATGCTGCTCCGCGGCATACAAGAGGTGGACATGGGGGGCATTGGGAGGTGGACATGGATGGGCACAGGGAGTGAGAAGGGAGATGTTGGGTGCAGGGAGGGGGGGATAGGGAAGCAGCAGGGATAAGATTGAGGTGGGGGCTAGGGAGATACTGGACGTGGAAAGGGATATAGGGAGAAGCCAGGAGGGGAGATAGAGTGGTGATGTTGGCCAGGAGGTTATAGGGAGACTATGGGAAAATGATGGACTTGGGGAGGGAGGGACAAAGGGAGACAGAGGAGATATGCTGGACACGAGGTAATAAGGGGAGAAGGAAATGCAGGACATGGGGGTAATAGGGAGAGGAAGGGGAGAAGATGAACATGGGAGTAATAGGGAGGGGATGGTATGGTATGGAGATGGAGTAGACGCCAGTTGCAGGGGTATAGGAGGGGAGAGGGCAGACATGGAAAGAAAGAGAGCGAAGGTGCTGGATGGAGGGAAAGAGAGAATCAGAGAGAGAGACACTGGATGGGGGTGCAGGTGTTAGACATGCAGGGAGAAAGAGTGAGCAAAAATCTGGAGAATAATGGACCGGGGAATGGAAGGACTGGGGTGAAGGTTGAAAAGCAGTAGGTAGATGGCATAAAAAAGAGTGAGACTGAGAACTGGATAGTAAGGACTAGTGAAATCTGGATGGACAGACAGAGAGAAAAATTAATGGATATTGATTTTTTTCCTTTCAGCTTTCTTCCAAGATGGAAGTGAAGAAAACAAAAGAAGAGACAAGAAATGACGGACTAGAGACCATAGAAAGAGAATAAGAGAAGACAGAAGAAGGCAGAAGCCTCAGATCAGGACCAACATGATCAGAGAATAAAACACTCAGACAACAAAGGTAGAAAAAACTATTTTATTTTCAATTTAGTGATTGGACATTGCGCTATCTTTATCTTTTACACAGTATGGGGAACTGCATCTCTTTTATTTTTCTGGTGTTGCTCCACATGTGGAATCTGGCTTCTTGGGGTTCAGTTTAATTTTTGTCTACATAGTCTGATTTTTACTTTAGGTTGTAGTCACTTATTCTGTACTTGGTGAGGGTCTGTGTTGTGGGTATGACTGAGGACAGGTGTTCTGTTAACACTGAGTTTATATGTAGTAATTTGGCTTGTTCAGCTTTTCAAATAGTATAGATCAGTGATGGCTAACCTTTTTGAGCCCGAGTGCCCAAACTGCCGCACAAAACCAAAGAATTTCCTCAAAGTGCCAGCACGTCAATTTGCATAAATATTTGCATAATGCTAACATACACTAACTTTTAGTAAACATGTCTCTTAATGAGTGTATGGATAAAGACAGACTAAAAGATTTCTACATTACTATAATCCAGTGCCAACCGCCAGGCACATTAGGAACTACTACAAACACTGCCCATTTAGAACCAATAGCAAACCCGCCGTATCCTAACAGCACTACCAGGAGTCACAAAGCACCATACCATACCTATCAAAAGGCAACACTGCAAATATTAAACCAATACATTTCAGACAATAACAATACATGACCTACTGGGGAAAGAGAACAAGTGGCAATGTCAAAAAGGAATTACATAAACAGAATACCGCAACTCAGTTACACAGTTGCAATTGCTCCAGCCACTTTCTTCTGGTTTCTTCATGTTTTCTGCTAACTCTCCATCATCTGCTGTCCATTTGTCCTTTCTTCTCTCTTCTAGTTTTTTTTTCCATTCTCTCTCTCTACATCCGCTTTAACATACTAATCTTTCTCCTTTTGCTCTTTCCTCATTCCTATTTCATCCACTCAAATTTTACCCCTCCATCCTCAATCCCCACTTACTCTCCCAATACCCGGCCAATTGTACATTTTTCTTCCCTCACACACAAAATATTTTTCCCCTCTCCATTTCATTCTCCCAGCCCCATCCCCTTCTAATCTCCCCCAACATCAGCTCCCTTTTAGTTCCAGCCCCACCCAGTATCCGCTCCCTTCTAGTCCCCTCATCAGTCCATTTCCAGTCCTAGCTCCCCCATCCATTTCCAGTCCTATCCGAGTCCCTTCATCAGCTCATTTCCAATACCAGCCTCCCATCAGCCCATTTCTAGTCCTTTCCTAGCCCCACCATCAGCCCATGTTAAATCCTAGCTCCCCTCCACTCAGCCCATTTCTAATCCAAGCCCCCCATGAGCCTACCTCCAGTTCTAGCCCCTCCATGAGTCCATTTCAATCCAAGCCCCCACCACAGCCCATTTCCAATCTTAGCTCCCCCAACACCCAATTCTCAGTTCTATCCTAGCCCATCCATCAGCCCAGTTCCTGTCCTAGCTCCCTCCCCTAAGAGCACATTCCAAGCCCCCCTTCCCATCAGTTATTTGCAGTTCAAGCCCCCTTCCACTCAGCCCATTTCCATTCCAAGTCCCCCTCCCCATTAGCTATTTGCAGTTCAAGCCCCCCACTTCCCCTCAGCCCATTTCCATTCCAAGCCCCGTCCCCATCAGCTATTTGCAGTTCAAGCCCCCCACTTCCCCTCAGCCCATTTCCATTCCAAGCCCCATCCCCAACAGCTATTTGCAGTTCAAGCCCCCTTCCACTCAGCCCATTTCCAGTCCTAGCAACCCCAACCCATTACCAGTCCTAGCCCCCAATAGCCCACTCCCAGTCCTAATCCCACCAGCCCATTTCCAGTCCTAATCCCCCATCACCCAATTTTCAGTTTAAGCCCCCCCATAGCCCATTACCAGTCCTAACCTCCCCATCAGCCCACTCCCAGTCCTAATCCCCCATCACCCAATTTTCAGTTTAAGCCCCCCCATAGCCCATTACCAGTCCTAACCCCCCATCAACCCACTTCCAGTCCTAATCCCACCAGCCCATTTCCAGTCCTAATCCCCCATCACCCAATTTTCAGTTTAAGCCCCCCCATAGCCCATTACCAGTCCTAACCCCCCATCAACCCACTTCCAGTCCTAATCCCACCAGCCCATTTCCAGTCCTAATCCCCAATCACCCAATTTTTAGTTTAAGCTCCCCAGCGCCCATCACCACTCCTAACCCCCCCAGCCCAGCGCCCATCACCACTCCTAACCCCCCCAGCCAGCCCAGTGCACATCACCACTCCTAACCCCCCCAGCCAGCCCAGTGTCCATCACCACTCCTACCCCCCCAGCCCAGTGCCCATCACCACTCCTAAATCCCCCCAGCCCAGCACTACTCCTAACACCCCCCCCAGCCCAGCCCATCACTACTCCTAACCCCCCCCGCCCAGCCCATCACCACTCCTAACCCCCCCCAGCCCAGCCCAGCCCATCACATCACCACTCCTAACCCCCCCCCCAGCCCAGGGAAAATTAAAAAAAAAGAAAACCTGTCTGTTGCCGCCGCGGCAGAATCGAGCGTGCCACGGGGCCCCCCTGTATCCGGCCGAGCCTGCCCTCCCCGTCGCAGCGCTCTCTTTGGAGCTGCAGTCAGACGCGCCGGCTTGCAGAGCGCGAGGTAAGAGTTTCTCCCTCGCTGCTCTGTTAAACCCGCGGGGGCTGATGGGAAGTTCCCATCAGCCCCCGCGGGCTTAACAGAGTCGCGAAAGGGAAACTCTTCCCTTCGCGCTCTGCAAGCCGGCGCGTCTGACTGCAGCTCCAAAGAGAGAGCTGCTACGGGGAGGGCAGGCTCTGCCGGATACAGGGGGGCCCCGCGGCACGCTCGATTTTGCCGCGGCGGCCCCGACAGCGGCAGCAGACAAGTAAAATTGAAAAAAAAAACAACAACCTAATTGCGGACCTTCCCGCGTGCCAGCTGCAAGGCCTTCGCGTGCCACAGCTGGCACGCGTGCCATAGGTTCGCCATCGCTGGTATAGATGTTCTAAGATACACTGCAGTATCTATAGTGCTGCTTTTTTCAGGGTAGGCCCCTTGTATGAGTTTTGGAAGTTTATGCTGGTATGGTATGGTAGATTTGGCTTTGTAGATGTTCGATGACTTTTGTAGGGTTTTATATTAGTTTACAATATGCCTGGTACTGGAGCATGTTTATGTTGTTAGTAAGATGACCAGAATCAGATTTGTTTTCCAATATATTGAGTTCTGTGGGTGAATGTCCTACTTCTGCTTTGCACCCTTTGTCGAGGGAGAGGTTTATGTGGATGCAGAATGCATATTCAAAAAGAAAAAGCCAGAACCATAATGCAGTTAATAACAAAATAAAATGAGTTATAATTTTATAATTTGGTATTATCAACTGTGCTGTGGTTCTCACTTTTTCTTTTAGTTCCTTTGTGTGCGAGCTTTTTGCATTTCTTTTGTTTTTTGCGGAATATATATTTATATTAACACCATTCTGATCCAGTGCACAGGTTCAGGAGGTATATTGGGATTGCCAAATCCTTCTTGGTGTTTATGTTGGAGTGGGAGGTGTTGTGTTGGGCTCACAAAGTCCCTCTTGTTTTTCAGAGGGTGGGAAGTGTTGTGTTGGAGCACCAAGTCACTCTTGTTTTAATGTGGACGTGGGAGGTGCTGCATGTGTGCTATTGAGCCCCTCTTATTTGGCATATTTAGCAGCATGTTTCCTAAGTTCTGCTTGTAACATAAGAACATAAGAAATGCCATACTGGGTCAGACCAAGGTCCATCGAGCCCAGTATCCTGTTTCCAATAGTGACCAATCCAGGTCACAAGTACCTGGCAGGTTCCCAAAAAGGCACACAGGTTCCACAATGCTTGTCTTAGGGCAAACAGTGCATTTCCCAGGTCCTCTTTAATAATAGTTTATAGACCTTTCCTCCAGGAACTTGTTCAAATCTCTTTTAAACCCAGCTACACCAGTAGCTTTTACTATATCCTACGGTAACTAATTCCAGAGTTTGATTATGCAGGGCTGTAGGCTAACTGCATGGAGGCAGTTATATTCTCCTGCAGTTACTGCATTTAAAACATGGCAAAACAGCTGCAAGTACAACTAAGGCCACCCACTGAGGTGGCAATAGTTGCACTCACGCAACTTGTGCTGAGCCATTATGTTGGTTTCTGCTGAGAACGCAGATGTCTGCATGTGAGAATTCTTTCTCTCGCCTCACTCTGGAGTAAATTATAATTTTGGGAAAGAAATCCTGTAAACCTAAGAGGAATGGGTAAAAGCATTTTTTTGTCTACATATGTCTGTCTATTTTAAGTTTGTATTAATATATTCTCCACTTGGTGAAGATATATTTCTGTTCTGCATGTGTGATTGAGGCTATGTGTTCTGTTAGAATGGAGTTTCTATGTAGTGATCTGTAGTAATTTGGTGTGTTCAGTTTTCTGAATAGGAATATGGATGTTCTAGGGCCCACTGCAATATTTATGGTGCTGCCTTTTTCTGGGTACGCTCCATGTTGTGTGAGTTTCAGACGTTAGTGCTGTTGTGGAATAGTAAATTTGCTCTATGTGTCCTGTACTCTGGGTTCTTGGTGTAGTCAACTGTAGAGTGCTGGTTGGGGAGATACTGGAGTGTGTATTGTCTTTGAGGTTAGCTGTTTTGTGTTCTTTATGCTGCTAGACTGAAATTTAAAATATTTTGTCAGTTCAGATTTATGGAAATTTCAAATTTTAAGGGAATGTCTCAGTTTAATTTTGTTTAGTAGCCTGATAGCTTCACTGCTGCTGAGTTTATTTAGCTGTATTTATATACTGCCTTTCTCCAGGTCAAGGCAGTTTACATGGAACTAAGATTTAACTTACATTGAAACATTGGTATCAAACCATGTACAGCATGCAATCAAAGAGCTTTGGCTCTTAACTATATACAGGTTTTGATTATATACAACAGTAATGCTAGGCGGTTGTGCATTGTTCTTCGGGTGGGGGGGGGGTAATCACTGGTGTTGAAATGTTTGGTAAACAGATGTGTATTTAATTGTTTGCGGAAAGTCTTGAGGTCTGAGATGTTTCTGAACTGGTCTGGCAGTCTGTTCCATATGGAAGGTGCATAGAGTTGGAAGGCTTTCTTGCCTGCCTGTTGGTTTGATTTGGTTCTGATGGATGGTATGTTGAAGGTATTCACTGTTGAGGTCCGTCTAGCTCTGTGTGGTTGTGAGGTCTGTATAAGTGATTGTAGGTGTTGGGGGGGGGGGGGTCTGAATGAATTGCGTTGTGAGTTAGAATGATGGTTTTGTATGTTATGCAGCTCTGCAGGGGGAGCCAGTGAAGCCGTTTGAGTATTGGGGTGATGTGTTCTTTTCTTGTTGCAGCTTGTAGGAGTCTTGCTGTTGAGTGGAAAGCTGGCTAGAGAGGTAGGAGTATGGATTGCAGCAGTCCTTGGAAGATGGCATTGCAGTAGTCCAGGTGGGGGTATTGATGCTTGGAGTACAATACGGAAGTCATCTGGTTCTAAGAGTGGATGGAGGTGGTGGAGTATCTTTGCCTTTAAGTAAATTGTTTGGGTGGTTTTGTCTATATGCGTTTTGAAGTTTAGGTGTTGGTCAATGGTAATTCCTAGGTATTTCACCTTGGTTTTGGTTTTAATTGTGATGTTGTTCATGTTATTGTAGGGGAGGGAGTTGAATGTAGTGTCTCTTGTTATGTAGAGGGCCTCTGTCTTGTTATAACTTTATTTATTTACATTCTCTTATATACCGCGCTATTCTGCATCAGTGCAGTTTACATTGAACAAACTGAAATTACATTGAACAGGGCATTATAACTTGGAGATAACTATTTACAGGGAACATGGGCTATGGAGGGTTAAGTGTCTTGCCCAAGACCACAAGGAGCACCTGTGGGACTAGAAACCCCAGTCCTTCCGGCCCAAGGTTGCTGTCCTCTAGTGGGATTTGAACCCCCGACCTTCCGGCCTGAAGTACCTTGCCCCAACCACTAGGCCACTCCTCCACTCCACTAGGCCACTCCTCCACTTATTTGTAGGTTGTTGTCTGTTAGCTATTCCATTACATCGGTGGACTTGTCCAACTCTAGTACAATTCAATCCAGCCTTTGAATTCATGGCTACCAGAATTAGTTTTTCTCATTTTATATATTCCCTCCTCATCAATAATTTGGTCTCATAGCAAAATAAATCTGATGTGCAGATAATTATAATGGTTTGATTGCGGGGGGGCTGTATAAGTGGCTTTTCATTAATCAAATGTAATGTTTTATTATTACGTATGTTTGTTTTATTATAACATCTATTTTACTAAATTGCATGTATATGTTTGGAAACCACCTAAGATTTTAGATGGGTGGCATATACATTTTAAAATAAGATATACTAAATGTATACAGTTATGTCACAAAGAGTCTCCCATATGGCCCTGCATCACCCTCACACCATCCCAGTAGACGTGGGGGCACTGGGAGGTGGCGGAAAGTAGAAACCTCAGATTGGGACCAGCATGATCAGAGAATAACATGGTCAGATGCAGGGCCATCCCATCCACTAGGCGAGCTGGGGGGGGGGGGGGGTTGGCATCAGCTGGCAAGGGTGTCAGCAGGGGGGTGTGGCGGCGAAGCTGGGGTTTCTCCCTAGGGTGGCAGAAATCCTTGGGGTGGCCCTGATCAGGTGACAAAGGTAGAAGAGAATTTTATTTTCAATTTAATGATCAGACTTGGTGCTATCTTTATATTTTATACAGTACAGGGAAACACATTTCTTTTTATTCTCTGGTGTTGCATTGTATGCAGAATCTGGCTGCTTGGGGTGCAGTTTAATTTTTAGAAACATAGAAACATGACAGCAGAAAAAGACCACATGGCCTATCTAGTCTGCCCTTCCATATCAACCACTACAACAGTCCCCTTTTTTTCTTATAGAGATCCTCTGTGTTTGTTCCATGCCTTTTTGAATTCAGATACTGTCCTCATCTCTACCACCTCCACTGGGAGACTATTCCATGGATCTACCACTCTTTCAGTAAAAAATTATTTCCGCATATTACTCCTGGGTCTATCCCCTTTCACCCTCACCCTATGTCCCCTTGTAGCAGAGCTTGCTTTCAAATGAAAGAGGCTCTCCTTCTGTGCATTTATGCCATGGAGGTATTTAAACATCTCAATCATATCACCTCTATCCTGCCTTTCCTCTAAGGTATACATATTAAGATCCTTAAGTCTGTCCTCATATGCTTTATAATGAAGACCACTAACCATTTTAGTAGACATCCTCTGTACCAACTCCAACCTATTTATATCCTTTTGAAGGTGCGGTCTTCAGAATTGCACACTATACTCCAAATGAGGTCGCACCAAAGACTTATACAGAGGCATGATCGCCTCCTTTCTTCTGCTGGCCACTCCTCTCCCTATGCACCCAAGCATCCTTCTAGCTTTTACTGTTGCCTTTTCGATCTGTTTAAGATCATCAGAAACAATCACGCCTAGATCCCGCTCTTCTTCTATGCACAGAAGTACTTCACCCCCTATACTATATTGCTCTCTTGGATTGCTGCAGCCCAAATGTATGACCTTGCATTTTTTAACATTAAATCTCAGCTGCCAAATTCTAGATCATTCTTCAAGCTTAGCTAGATCCCTCCTCATGTTATCTGCACCTTCCTGGGTGTCTCTTTCAGATTTTGGCAAACCTTACCTGACAGCTCTTCCACAATATCATTAACAAAGATGATAAAAAGAATCAAACCAAGGAGAGATCCCTGGGGCACACCACTGGTAACCTCTTTCTCCTCAGAATGAACTCCATTTACCTGTACCCTTTGTCGCATCCCACTCAACCAATTTCTAACCTAAGCAGTAAATTTAGGGTCCATACCTAGGATGCTCAGTTTGTTTATAATGTGCCTGTGTGGAAAGACTTTACTAAAATATAAATACACCAAATCTAGGGCTCTCCCTCTGTCCAAGTCCCTGGTCACCCAGTCAAAGAAATCAATCAGATTTGTCTGACAAGATCAGCCTCTGGTGAATCCATGCTGTCTTGGATCTGATACGTTGGATTCCAGAAAACTCACTATTTTCTCTTTCAGCAACGCTTCCAATAATTTACTCACCACCGATGTTAAACTAACCGGCCTGTAGTTTTCAACCACATCCTTCCGCTTTTGTATAAAGGGACCACATGCCTCTCTCCAGTCCTCTGGCACTACTCACGACTCCAACGAGGCATTGAAAAGGTCAGTCAGTGGAGCTGCTAGAATGTCTCCAAGTTCTCTCAGTATTCTCCGGTGTTTTCCATCCAGTCCCATCACTTTGTCTACTTTAAGTTTAGCGAGATTCTCATGATCACCGTCTTCTGAAAATTGTTCAAGATGCCCCTTGCTTCTGTTCCTTTTTATGGGAGTTTTCTGAGGTCCTACTCCTGGTTCTTCATCTGTGAACACAGAACAGAAATATTTGTTAAGCAATTCCGTTTTATCCTCATCAGCTTCTACATATTCCTCCCCTTCACCCTTGAGTCTGACAATACCACTTTTGCCCTTCCTCCTCTCACTAACATATCTGAAAAATGTCTTATCCCCCCATTTTAATGCATTGGCTATTTCCTCCTCTTTTTAAATTTTTGCTTTCCTGACTACTTTGCTAGCTTCTCTAAGTTTGTCCAAATATAGATCCTCTCTCTGTGATATGTTTATTTTTAGGTTATGGTCACTTATTCTGTACTTGGCGAGGGTCTGTGTTCTGAGTGTGTGACCAAGACCAGGTGTTCAGTTTGTATTTAGGGATCTGTACTGTAGTAATCTGAATTATTCAGCTTTTCAAATAGATTTTGGATATTCCAGGACCCGCTGTATTATTAATATTGATGCTGTTTTTGGGTAGGCTCCTTGTGAGTTTTGGAAGTTGGTTCTGGTATAGTATGGTAGATTTGCTCTATAGATCCTCAGTGACTTTGTTTTAGGGTTTTGTATTAGTTCACAATATGCCTGGTATTGGATAATGTTTGTTAGTGAGATGACCAGAATCAGATTTTTTTTTTTTTTTTTTAGATATTGACTTCCGTGGGTGAATGTCCTAATTCTGCTCTGCACCCATTGTTGAGAGAGGGGGTTCTGTGAATGCAAAATATGTGTTAATGAAAAGGTAAGAACAATAATGCAGTTTAAAACAACAAAATAAAAATAAATTATATTTTGGTGTTATAAACTATACTGTGGTTCTCGCTCTTTCTTTTAGTTCCTTGGTGTGCGAACATCTTGCATTTCCTCCACATTATCTATGCAGAAAGAATTGCTGTTGGCACATCAAGCACCTACAGAGACCGATTGGCTGGTTTGTGTGCTGCCAGTCTCTACAAGGGCATCGCTGATAGCTAAAGCCCTTCATCAGCACTGCAAAATTTTGGATTCACACTTGTGCTTTCAAGATAAACCTAGTTAGATTGTGAGCCTTCTGGGAACAGGGAAATGCATACTGTAGCTGAATGTAACTCGCCTTGATCTTCTTCTGGAAAGGCATGAGCTAAATATTATAAATAAATAATTGCCTTTAAGAAAGAGAGACATATTGGGGAATTGCTATCTACTTCAGCTCCATGGGATGATGAGATATCCTGCATGGAAGATAAACTGGGACATTATCCCTATGGCCAGTGTGTTTTATGTTGTCAGACTATTGAAGGTATGGATTGGATGTGTTCTTCATCTGGTAGAAGGATCAGAAGTCAAAGGTTTTCATCTTGCTACACGGTGTCCTACTATGTCCTTGCTCTAAAGTGTATATTGGTCGTACTAAAAGACCACATAAGATCATAGAAGATTTCAAGAACATAGATCTTGTTTGAATACAGGACATAGAACGATTCATCCCTTCGGCCTCAATAGAGAGGTTAAATGGTATAATCTGATTTAAAAATTGTTTTTGATCTTGTTGCTTTAAGATCTTCAGTATACGTCACTATGAGAGAATAGTGAGAAGACATCCTGGACATTTTGTGAATTAAGCCTTTGAATATGAAGTATATAGACCTTTCCATCCCCATCCTCTCTCCCGATCCCCCCCCCATCCCCATCCTCCCAGTATATAGGCTTGAGGCACTGTGGGAGCACTTACACAGCACCTCACCAGATCAGAACCATGAGTAGAATCACCTAACAATCTCCTTCTGTTGCTCTCTACTAGTACCAGCCCTATTCCAGTCCTTGGGTAGTGATGTACCGACCTACCAAGTCTGGGGGGGTGGGGACTATTACTGCCCATGCCTTTTATCTTGGGCCACTCACCATCAACCACGTCCCTCTCAGTGATCTTATCTAGAATGGGCCCTAGGTGGTCCATATAGGCACTCCACAGTGCTAGAAAACTGACCTTCATTCTGGCGCATCCTCTTGCCGCAATACATTCCATTAACATCAGTTGATGGAAGTAATTCCATCATTCCCAGAAGAAGGGGATGGCCACCTCCCGCCAGCGGTGGAGGATCGCCTGTTTCCCGGCCACACAAACCTTTCACACTAGCATGCGTGTCCAGCATCCCTTAGGGTGAACAGGGCGTAGAGCATCCAGGATCACCAGGTCTCCTGTCCACTCCACCTTCTGCTCCACCAGGTCACTCATATAATTTTGAATTCGACCCCAATATTGCTGGATCCTCCTATATTTCCACCATAGATGGCTCAGATCATCCCAGAGTTCACCACACCAGAGACAACCACTACCCTGAGCTACCCCATTGCGATAGTGGCTGTTTTTAAGATGAGTATGAAAGAGTTGTTTTTGAAGTAAAGCTTTTTTGATGTTTTGAAGTAATTAACCCTGAAGCAGAACCAAGTAAATGGACAACTAGTTTGAAACACAACATTGTGTGGTTGACACTGTTGGTTGTGGTGTTCTATTTTTCATGTATAAAATGAGTAAAATGGACCTTATTGAACTAGTTATATCTGGGCTAGATTCTAGGGTTTTTTGGTCTGTCAAAAAATGTTTTATGGTTTTCTTAGGCGTGATGCAATTGTGATTTTTTTTCGGTGCTTCTTCTCTTGGTGAGGGTGTCGTGTATGTTTTATAGAAAAAGAAACAACAGGTTTTAGCTGTTTGTTGGATGTGTGTGGAGAAAGAGAGAGGAGTCAAAGATGACCCCCAAGTTTGCGATCTGAGGAAACAGGGAGGGGTATAGTGTTATCCATAGAAACAGGAAAGGGAGGAAGGGGGGAGGTGGATTTGGGGGGAAAGATAACGAGCTCAGTTTTGACCATGTTCATTTTTGACTGCAGTGAAACATCCAGGCAGCAATGTTGGATAAACAGGCAGAGATCTGGGCCTGGATTTCTGGAGAGATTTCAGAGTTCCTGTGTTTAGTCTATTTGGTTCTCAAACCTAATCAGGGGGGCCCTTGCCAGTCAGGTTTTTCAGGATATCTCCAATAAATATGTATGAGATAAATTTGTATGTACTGCCTTCATTGCATCTCTTTATTTATTTTTTATTTTATTTAACCAGTTTTCTATACCGCCTTATCCTTCAATCAAAGCGGTTTACTGAGGCAACTGAGGGTTAAGTGGCTTGCCCAAGGCCACAAGGAGTGCCTATAGGACTAGAAACCCCAGTCCCTCCGGCCTGAGGTTGCTGTCTCCAGGTGAGACTTGAACCACCAGCCCTCCGGCCTGAAGTACCATGTCCTAACCACTAGGCACATTTGTATTGTCTCTTGCATATTTATTGCAGATATCCTGAAAATCTGATTGGGAACCACAATGCAACCATATATATAATGCTGTGCACAGGGCAACAAGCTGATTCTGCCTGGTCTTACCTCATGGCACTCAGGCAGATGGTAGCCCTTCTTTTCTCTGGAAATTAAATAGGAAAATCAGAACTAAATCTGCCTGCATGCTGTAGGATAAAGCCAGGACTGGCTCAGTCTGCCATCCTGGATATGAATTTATATGATCATCCTATCTAACCAATGCACGACATTGCCAGCCCAGGTACTGGTGTAATCCTAGTTCTCTGATTCACTACTAGCTTATAATCATATCAATGACTGCACATCACATGAGTCTCTGCAAGCATGCACACACACAATGAATGTGGATATAACCTCTGCACTCTGAGTCATTATTAACTATCAAAGTGTACAATGGGTGCAGTAGGAAGCAAAAATGACAGAGACCAGTAGCGTCTTATAGACTAAGCAATTTATCGAGGCCTCAGCTTTCCAGTACTTTGTTAAACAAGCAGCCATTTGGTTTTGTTTACTGGGTGAATTCCCCCTTTGATAATGTGGCCTTTATTTGTCTTTTAATTCATTTATTATATAATCTTTATTGTCTTGTCTGTTCTTATGTATTTTATTATTTTCCATTTGTATTCATATTTTGCATAATATTTTTATTTCATCATTACTTTGTATGTATGATTATAAGCATGTTTACGTTTTATTTGTGTTTTATTATTCATTGTCTTTAATGCTGTTTTTTTTATTTATGTATTTCTATGTTTTAGACCTCTGATGCAGGTGAGTTTGCTGAAACTCTACTGAGTTGTGTCTCTCATTCATATTGAAATAAACACGTTGTACTGGACTTCTCCTGGCCTCGTGTCAACCTCCATTTTCTGTTTTCTTTGGTTCACTCTGAGAACTTACCCTGAACATTCCCCAACTGTTGACCATAATAGAACAGTCTGTGTGTCTGTGTTTGATTCATACTAAAGTTTCAAGAACATGTCAGGTGGTCCAAGGGGATTCTGTCAAAGAGAGATTTTTTAGGATGCACCCCTAAAAGACCCCAATAGTTCTGCATGAAGCTTCTTGTTTTGTAGGCATGTTTCATAACAAACCAATAGCTCTTGTTGAGTCCGTCTGGCTGGCTGTCCGCCTGTATGCATGGTAGCATGACTCAGACCTGATGGCACATTTTCAAATCCTTGCTGGCTCCAGAGCATTATCCAGACTCATGGTGGCATAACTCAAATGTTCTGACCGTCCCCTGCTAACTCAAGAGAGGCACACAGACCCGTGGCAAGACTAGAGGTGCTGACTAGGTACGAAGAGTAAGGAGGGGGAGAGCAGAAGGGAAGAGTGAGAGAAAAAAAGGAGAAAGTAGGGAAGTAGGGTGAGGCAGAAGGGGATGGCCTGCACACATGCTTCCCTCCTACACTTAACCCCTGAGCCACTCATACACCCCTGCTCCCTATTCATTGCCCCCGCCTAGTCACACATAACCCACCCGGTTACTCTCTAGGGCTATGCAGGCAGACATTTGTGTTTTCATTCCATTTTGCTTTTCTTTTCATGTGTATCATGCCATGTGGTTTTGTAATGCATGTTCTATTTAGTGTGTGTGTGCTATCACAAAACAAAATAAAATGACACAAAGGTGCACATCCCTACTACTCACTACTTATGCAATCACACCCACACATACATGACCCACTCACTTAGTCAGGGAAAGGGGCCTGTGCGTGACGTCTAAAGCTTGCACTTTTCAACCTGCTTGTATGATTGCAAAAATGTGGGGTTTTGTCTTGTTGGCTTGATAATAACTACTTTATTCCCAATCCCTCGTGCCAACTGTGATAATGATAAAATGATTACTGAATTCTATTATATGATATTCATATATGACCTTCCTTACACATAGGCCAATAGGGACATGCACTTTCCTAATATTGTGTTTTGTAATAGCGCATGTTATTTCATTTAGTGCATGCTAAATAGTGCATCCTATTACCAAATAGTGCATGGTATTATAGAACGAGACTAAAAAAACAGAATGAAAAAAACAAAACTGACATGTTCGGCCTGCACACCTCTATGGTCCAACCCAACGTTCTCCAAGTTTATCCAATGAGTAAGCTTAAAAAGCATTCATATTTTATTTGCATGTGCCCTAATCAATTGATTATCCCAGTGCATTTTCTCTCATTCTGGCACTAATCTAGATTTTAACTGATTAGCTTAAAACAAACCTTGTTTCACATACTCTTTTAGCCTTATTCATAAAATGGATAAGCATCTATGTTAATTGATATTACTCTTCATGCAAGGGGGTTTACCAGATGGTCACGGACTGAGCCAGCCCCAGTTTTGCCTCATTGAATCTATGGACCAAGAGTGCTGCTTTTCTTAGAAACATGGGGGCCTATATTTAAAGCATTTTAGCCGATTAGCAGACCTGCTACCCAACTAAAATGCGCTGAATCCGATATTCAGCGACACTAACCACTGTCTCTGGGCAGATAGGAGTCGGTGCCAATTGCTATCCTGTTAGTGGTGATATTCAGCTGCTAATCAGATGGCTCAACTGATTAAAGTTAGGTCATCTCAAGAGCCGTCCTAACCTTAACTAGTTTTCACTATCTGGTCGGCAGTTGAATATCATCATTAATTGGTTATGCTGTGCTGATTGGCAAAACCAAATATTTAGCGCTGGATTTAAATAAAATGGTGGTGACTAGGTGCTTTAAATAGCCTAGCTCCTGGCACTGTATATCGGCTCCATTGGACCTAGAAGTCCATAGATGTGACAGAGCAAAACTGGAACCAACTCAGTCTGTTCCTGTTGAGCTGGGACCATCCAGTAAACTCTCCGCGAAATGGCAAGGCATCAGGAGATGTTTGTTGCTCTGTCACAGACTATCCATAGCAATGCCCATGAATATCTTCTGACGTCTAAGCAAAAATGGAGAGACTGAAGAGAATCAAGCAGAGGAGGAATTTCATACAGAAATAGGCTATTTGTATGCCACACTACGCCAAACCAAGTCCTTCCCATCAGATGCTGTGGCAAAGGATTGACTATATGTCAGAGGAACAAAGTCAATTTCATCTCGAAAAGAGTGATGAATGGTGTCACCAGCACCCCTTTTTGGCCCTGTTAGGTGCCCGCCTAGGGCCGTGAGGTGTGGGTTGCCTTATTAAAGAAATAGTCAGTAGCCGTGTAATTAAGGCAAAAGAAATAATTCGGGTTTTATTCCCCGTCCCACATAGGATTCTTTATGAACAGCACAAAGGAACACAAAAGAAAATTGTTTCTTCACAGTATAGAAAATAAACTCTTCGCCAGCACAATGTATCACAGAACTCTTGCTTGCCTGGCTAACATAGGGATGTAATTTCATCAGACAGACAAAGCATGCAATCCATGGAATCCACTTCTATATCACACTCCTGGTTTTCCCATTGCATCTGCTCATAGTCTGTATCTGGAGACACATAACAATCTTTACAACTGAAATCCTCACAGCTCTTCCCTTGAGTGACACTGGTTATTCTATTTGGTAAGTGCTCTATATCAACAGGGTTCAAGAGTCCTGTGCTAGGAACTGTATCTCCCAGGTCCCTTCTCCAATAGGGATTTTCCTCCCAATTACTGGGCTTTGCTCTGCTGGCAATGCCTGGCTTTTTCCCTCTAGCTACAACAGGGTACTTAGCTTTTGTCCCTGGGTAATGAGTTTCTCTCTCTGGGCTTTGGCTGGCTCCTCTCCAAGACTTCCATGTCTCTGTAGCCAGGTCCAAGCTGAAATCACTTTCTGAAGAGAGTCTGTGTCTGCTGCCTCTTGCTACCGGGATACTTCCTTTACTTCCTGGTCCTAGCAAGGTCTGCTGGTTGAGAGGACTTCCTTCCTCTTGGTTACTCACTCTCCAGTGACTGAGGCCCCCTCTGGCTTGGGAGACTCCTCTGCAGCTACAGCCTGCTCCACCCTTTGGCTTCTGCTCCTGCCTTTTCTGCCTTGGCTCCAGCCCCTCCCTTTGCTCTTCTACTGGGCTTTCCCTGTAGTTTTTATGCTCCTGTTCTCTGCACGTTGTACGTGCCCTTCCACTCAGGTGAGCTTGATTAGCCTTTTGGCTTTCTGCTGCGTCACCTTTGGTGAATGGAAAGTTTTCTCCACTATACTTGGACTTTTTGAAAGCTGAATATGTTTGCTGCCTATGTGTTTGTGAGGTAAGCTCTTCCTCTTTTCCTATTACCATAGGCTCTGAGCTAGCCATTTCCTCATATAACATAGGCTCTGTACTAGTTACCTCATCACAATGGTAATGCGAGTTATTAAAATCTAGAACCTAGGATTAAAGTCTTCCAATTGCTTTCACATGATCCAACTTTAAATTTCTCATTTGAACAGTATTAAGTTTCTTTCTAGTTCTATAAACTTCAGAAAAAGTTTAGTGATCTCACATTACACACTGTGACCCCGGCTAGTTTGCACTTTTCCCCTTTGCCAGTCTACAGAACTGAATAATGAAATCCAGACACCACTGACTCCATCCATGCTGCAGAACTGTGCTCCGCAAAAAAATAGTCTCCCAGGCTACAAAAACACTGTAGGAAGCAACATTTTCAAACAAGATGAAACTAGAGGCAGACGATGAGGTGACTTCATCCCAGTTTTCAGATCGGAGATGTTCACATCTAATGATTCCCAAACCAATTGTCTTCTTACAAATAAGAAAAACGAATTTGAAAAACAGGCAAATATGCTTAGAATCATGTAAATTGTGCTTCTAATTTCACACCTAAAGAACGTAACAATTCATGTTTTGGACTTGGTTTAGAACAGTAGGCAAATCCAGTGTGAAGAACCATAAATAGTCTGATTCTTTTGCCGGTTCAGTGGAAGAAGTTCAATTTATGGGCCTCAAAGCAACAGTTTTGAAAGGGCCCCCAGAATGGGGAAGACTTCTTCTTAAGAAACAGAAACAGCTGGAAGTGGCTCCCCTTCTTCCTTGGAGCCCCCTTGTGCTGCAGGGGCTGCTTGGGCAGAATTTATGCTACGGGGCTGAGTTACTCCTGGCCTTGCTCCATTGCCTGCATGGTGTCCTAGTTCTAATGTCCCAAAGAAACGCAGGACTGCATGCCACGCATGCAATGCAGCAAAAGCAGAATGGGATCAGCTCTGTCAGACTGACCTGGGTGAGATGGTAACTCTGGGGCCGATTTTCACAGGGGCGTCATCTGAGTAGTGCAGCTGCATATCTCCACAGACTGCCCCGGCCCTATCCGGTTAGCGCAGGGGCCGTGCAACCACTATCCAGATATGTGCAACCTTATCTGGATAGCAACAACTGCGGTTGGCACTTACAGTATCTGGATAGGTAAGGCCGCCTGGAAAGCAAGTCTGAATTGCTATCCTGATAAATGTGAGCCGAAAATCGCAGCTATCTGGATAACATTGGACTTTTCCAGAGAGTGGCCGCACAGTTCTGATACTCATTGGCTGCTGCTCTCTCGTGCTGCTGCGGAATCTGCAGATTATATTTCAGCCCCACAGCTGACCTCTGTGGCGTTGAAATATCAGCCAGGTTGAAAATTGGCCATCTATTTTTAGAGTAACCGAAATATTGTGTGTGATTGTGAAGGAGTGTGCATGGAAGCTAAGGTGTGGACAGTTGAGGGTTATGTATGTGGGTGTTCGTATGCATGGGGGGTTCTATATGGAGAATATGGGGTTTGTGCATATGTGGGGAGTATAAGTGGAGTGGATAGGGAGAGGAAAAAATATAGTTTTTGTAGATTTGTAGGGAGAATAAGGGGGTTGTGAGGTATTTTTGTAGATTTGTAGGGAGAATAAGGGGGTTGTGAGGTATGTGTTTTGGGGGGAATGGCTGTGTGTAGATGAGAGTTGTGGTTGTCAGAGCATGGGGATGTGGTTGGGGCAGGTATGTGTGTATAGGAGGCTATGTATTCATATGGGGGTGTTTGCGGTGTGTTTGGGCATATGCGAGTCAGGAAACTATCAGTTATTTTCTCTATGTGGGTGTGTTGTGAGCAGGCGTGTGAGTGTATGAAGTGTGTTGGGGAGGGATGTGCGGGTGGCTGTGGATGTGGGTGTGTAGGAATGCAGGGATTGTGCCCATGGTGTGTTGTACTGAAAATTTTCAAAATGGTGCTGGCCTTAGGTCACCTGTGGCTTTATGAGAAATGGCAGTGGTGGCCAGGAGCGCAGGGCTGACCCCAGAGTTGATTCAGGCACCCTAGGCGAACTTTAAGCAATATGCCCCCCCTGGCTGTCAGAATCAATTGTTTAGCTTTGAATTCTCTGCTCTTTGCTCCCCCCCCCAGGTGATTGCCTAGTGTGCCTAATGGTTGGGCTGGCCCTGCGGCAGTGATTAGGGATTACTTCTCCAGAGGGTGAGGTGAGATGTGAGGAGAGCTAGGCTGGGATGGTAGAGCCTGGAAGTGGCAATAAGCCTGGGGGGGGGGGGGTAAAATTTGGAATAATGCCTAAGAGTTTTCAGTGGGGAGGGCGCTGTACCTTTCATTTTATTTTTATTTTGTTTTCCAAACAACAACAACAACAAATGAAGGTATTCCCCAACCACCACCATCCTTTGCTTTCTAGGCACAGGGGCTGCTGATCCTGCAGATATGGGGATTCTTCCTCTTCTTGGGATGATTTTGGCTCTTCCGCGCCTGGCACGGCATGCTAGTTCTTCAGCTCGAGGGACGTGGAATCAGAGTGTAGTGTACTAGTTGTGGTGTTCTGTGTTCCACTGTCATCTTGTGGTCCAGTATGATCTTCCCCTGCTGAAGTTTTCTATCTTGGATATCTCAAGAAGCTAAGGTCATATTAAGACATAGGTGCATGCCTAAGGCACAGATATTTATGGAAGCCCAGTCTAGGATTGCCAACTTTTTGAAAGAGAAAACCCCCCTTTCTGTCTACCATATCCTACATCTCCCTTCTGTGTCCCTGTCTCTATCTTCCCCAACCTGTGTTCAGCATTTCACTTCCTTGTTCCTATTCCCTATATCCAGCATCTCCCATCTGTGTCCTTTCCCTATCCTCCCCTATGCCCAGTATCTGCCCTCTGTACCCCTATTTCCTCCCATGTGTAACATCTGCCCCATGTGTCCCTTTCTCCATCCCCCCATGTGCAGCATCTACCCTCTGCGTCCGTGTCTCCCTCCCATATGCAGCATCTCCCTTCTGTTTCTTTCTTGGCCCTTCCTCTAATGGTTCAGCATCTCCCAACACAGTGCCCCTTCGCCTTCCCCCTCCCCTTTTCAGCCCAAGCCTCAGCATTTACAGGCAGGCAGCACAACAGGAGAAGAACTAGCACTTGAAAAATGTAGAGACTGTGGGAGCTGCCTGTAACCCATGTGCACCCTGAGCAGTTCTAGTGCATCCCATGGGCTACAGGCGGGTCGCACGTGCACTTTGCTTTTCCTGTGACTGTTGGCCTCACACCACTGCTACTGCAGGAGGGTCATGGCAAAAGCTGGCGAAGGTGGGGCACAGCAGTTGGCATAAATCCAGCACGTGAATTGCCCTCATCTTTATGGATATAGCCGTGACATTTGACTCAGTAAGCCATGAGCTCCTCCTGGTGAGACTTAAGGAGAAGGGTATTCATGACACAGCCCTAAGTTGGTGCAAATCATACCTGTCTGACAGATGACAGCACGTTCGATCCGGTGCTTCAACATCAGAACCATTCCACCAGAGGCAGGGTGTTCCACAGGGGTCCTCCCTCTCCGCCCCGATGTTCAACATATACATGCAGCCCATCTCTTCCCTCATCCGATCATTCAATGTTGACTGCTTGATATATGCTGATGACCTACTGCTCTACATGCCATTCTCAAATGACCAGCCAGACCTCTCCCCACTGACAGACTGTTTTGATGCGGTGTCCAACTGGCTCCAGACTCAAAACCTTCGAATACAGCACAAGAAAACAGATGTCCTTTTCATTATGAGGAACCAAAACTTCACCCCTCCTGCCTACTTAAAGGTCAAGGAAGCGGAGCTACTAACCAAATCCACAATCCATTACCTTGGAGTCACACTAGACCAACGCATGGACATGAAGGCTCACATAAGCAACACAGTAAGAGCAGTTTACCACAAGATTCGGACACTCAGGCACTTACGCCCCCTGCTGGAGCCGGATGACTTCCGGACAATCTATCAAGCGCTGGTTATCCCACATTTCAATTACGCCAATGCAATTCTACAAGGGCTCCCGCAATCCACCCTGAACCCACTCCAGCTCGCAATGAACGCCGCGGCCAGAGTTCTACACGGTGCTTCCAGGAATGACCATGTGACACCCATCCTGAAACATCTCCACTGGCTCCCCATCCATGGCAGACTCTCTTTTAAAATCCTACTACTGACTTTCAAGGCCATCAACAGGCTCTCCTCCACCTCCATCACGGAGCTTATCCACCCTACACCCTCTAACAGATCCAGAAGACCCACAGTAGTCAACACACTGGTAATCCCGAAAGCAATAACACAATGCACCCAAGCAACAATAAACAGGGCATTTAGGTTCTGTGCACCCAGATGCTGGAACACCCTTCTACTCAGCATATGGGCAATATCCGACCTGACCCAGTTTAGGAAAGCACTGAAGCACCACCTTTTCCTTAAACACTACTCCGATGACAGCTCACAAACAGACACCCCCCTCCACCAGTTCCGACACACCAACACATCTAGCACGCAATGAGGCATCCTCTCCCAGTGGCGCCATCCCCGAATATGCGTACTTTGTAAATAGCAGCATGTGCATACCCCACTTTTGTAAAAGTGGCGCCATCCTTGACTATGCGCACCTTGTATATAGCAGCATGTATATACCCCACCTCTGTAAAAGTCACTCTTCCCACCTGACGTGATTCCTACCTGTAAATAGTTCCCCCAGTGTTATCCAAGTTTTAGCACCTGTTTCATTGTAAATACAGTGCAGGTTAGCCTGCACTGTATAAGCTAAGGTTGTATGTAAACCGCACTGATGTTAAATAGCGCGGTATAAAAGAGACATTAAATAAAAAAATAAAATAAATACTGGTCTCCGCATTGTAAAACCAGCTAGTTGGCAACCCTAGCCCTGTCAGATGTGGTCGGGACTCGGGAAGTTAGGCATGCCAGCAGTCTGGACTTTGTCAGGACTGGATTCTACAGGTTTTTGTTTTAATGCCTGAATGATGGATAAAGCATTTGGGGTTTTTAGAGTTTTAAACTTGTATCTGCAACTCTCCAGGCCTTCCCATGAGGCAAGGGAGCCTAGAGGCTTCCAGTGCCACTAGCAGCAGGGAGGGACTGTGGGTACGATCCAGCCAATGGGAAGGCACTGGAGGCAGGAAGGCTGGAAGGCAGCTCTAGTTACAGAGACCAGCCAGAGGGCGGTGGGGTGGAGCACTATTGTAGTTGATATGGAAGGGCAGACTAGATAGGCCATGTGGTCTTTTTCTGCCGACATGTTTCTATGAGCAGTAGAAGGCAACTTGAATCAGAGGAAGGGAGGAGATGATCTGGAAAGTTCCTGTGCTGTGCAATAATGTTTCTGCGTGTGATGGGAGCCAGTAAGTGTTCTGGTAAATGGGGGTGGGGGGAATGTTCTGGACTGGGATGGGGTGGGGGAAACTGAGCACATGAGCAGCAGACACCAGTGTGTGTGAGAGAAGGGGAGCGGGGGGGGGGGGGATGTCTGTTTTTCCCTTGTGGGGATAGTGTGTGATATAGTTTCCCTTTGAAAATTTGTGTTAGAGAGGTCCATTAGTGCTAATGTACCCAGGTGCATACTAAGTGGAGGGAAATTTTCGGCTTGGGGAATTTACGCAGGTATCTAGTTACCTAGGAATATTCCTTTGAAATCTAGCCTAATACTGCCTCCACTCTTTCTATATCCTTTCAGAGGTACCAAAGAAAATTAATATCATTTTCTGTTCTTCTTCCGTTTCTGAAACTTTTTCGACACTTTTTCGGACACATCGCCTTAAATCTCATTATTGGGGGTGGTACATCCTTGGTATCTCTTGTATGTAGAAGTGGCAACAAAGGGAGAAAATGACTTGCCCAACTTCCCTGGTGCACAGCCCATTAATGGCTCCCAAGTTACGCAGTTCCAAGAGGGGGGACTTTTGGCCAGTCCTAGTATTGAATTTATATCCTAAGTTAGTCCCTGATGTTACCATTAAAATCAGGGCAGCAGGTCCCATGGCGCATCAGAATAGGATTGTGAGAAGTTCCAGACTGGCATTAAATCTCCCTTCTGGAACTGGGTAACTTGGAAGCACTGCAGCTCTAACCCACAGGCTGCTCCATTTGACGCTTACGCTTGCCTAGTCACCTACGCTCACTCACAAACTATTACTGCCGCCACCCCGTGGAGAGGTGAAATGTAGGGCAAAGGCCATGAAAGAAAATCTGAAGGGAGACGGGATAGGAAAAGACTGAACGTAATTCTGGGGGGAATGAGAAAAAAAGTAAATGAGGTCTCTGGTAGAGGCCCACAAATGTGTCTGTGTAGATTCCAAAATAGTGTTAGTCCAGCCCTGCAAGAAGCGTCGTCATCACTGGAGTCCTTGTGGATTCTCCTCAACCACTCTGCCCCCTCTCTCAATTCCACTTCCTGTGATACTCAATGTACTGTATAGGCATCTTTCTCATTGAAAATGCTGATCCAACCCATCTGAAATATTTGCAAATTCAAAAGCCAGATGACACTGCAAAATTTGCTGAACTTCCATCCCTTTCTTGGAGAGCTGTTGTGCCTATGGACAGGCATTCATTTTACATAATTATTTCCAAAATTCCAAATGGCGGAAAAATAAAAGCAATACAAATAAAGTTGCCAAAGGAAGTATCGGCGTAGTAATCCTGCGTCTACTCCTGTGTAGAACTCCTTCCATTCTGCCGCACTTAATGCTGGTTTCTGTTTTTTCAACTCCCAGCTGCAAGCATTCTGGGATCTGTAGGCTTTCATTTTGGTATTGGTAAAGCAGAACACGAATGGATCAGTTTTTAAGCACTACAGCCAGGGTTTCTATAAATGCCAGCTACGGCACTTAAACATTGCGCATATATTCAGCACTACAAGCCTCAGAAGTGCTGGCACCGAATATACATAGAGAGCAGTGAGCTGCTGTCCAGATAAATGTAAGACTGCCACGAAATATTAACGGATAGGGCACTGATCTGATAGTGGCTGCTATTATCCAGATAAGTGCATTTGAATATTAACCTGGAATTGTCCCAAGTTCTGCTCTGAGGATCTGAAGCTAAGATGGGGCCTATTTTCCCCCAGCAATAACAGATAAGCACAGAGGTAGAAAATTCCACCAAGATAGGGCACAGATAATCTAACAAAGGTTGCAGGGACTGAAAACTGTTGCATGGTCACTGAGCTCCTGCCCTAAGGAAACGATGAGTATAAAGGTAAGAGACTCTGCATTTAGCTCATGCCTTTCTCAGTATGAACTCAAGGCAACTATCATTCAGGTACAGTAGATATTTCCCCATCTCGAAAGGGCTTACAGTACAAGATTTACAAGAGGAAATGAATGGTTAAATAATGTTCCCAAGATCACACAGAGTGGTGGTGGGATTTGAACCCTGGTTCTCAGCCCAGTACTCTAAGCACTAAAGGCAAATGTCTCACCAGCATGTAACTTGAGTTCATCTGTCCGTGCAGTGCATGTAGAGATGCCTCCCCTTCTCCTGTGTCATTTGTTGAACAGTCATGCATAGTTAACAATTTAAGTAAAATTAACAACAGGCCTGTGCCCAGAAATGGTCATTGCTGGACTGGTCAAAGTAGACATGATGGGCATAAAATGATGAGTCCTGGGATATATTTTGCATATTTCTTTGTTTTCTCTTCTTTACCGATAACATCCTTCATGCTGCCTGTATGTGGTCTTAGATGTCTGCCCTATGTTGGTCATCCAAACGAAGGTTTACCCTGGATATGGGTAGCATCGAAACAGAAAATGATGGCAGATAAAGGCCATATGTAGTTTGGTTTAGTTTATTTTGTACAAACAAAGCAGTTTACAATACAAATAAAAACAAATTATAATATACATACAAATCAACAAAATAGAAAACAAAATCACAAAAAATAAAAACGACTTAAATTTCTATAATAAAAAAATTACTGTGTAGCAGTCAGGCAGGCAACCCTCCTCACCTCTCCGAACCACCAAAGGGCAATTTAAAGAAATAAGCTTTGAGATTATTTCAAAAGGACTTTAATACAGTATCTTGATATGTATATATAATGCAAATGAATTCCATAATGTTGGGCAAGAAAAAAAACACTGATGACCACCTGCTCAGTGCTACGATCCCTTCCTCTTCCTCTCTCTTTGTTTGTCCCATACTTTCTTGCATTCAGATATAACCCTCATCTCCACCACCTCTACTGGGAGGCTGTTCCGTGTATCCACCATCCTTGCTGTAAAGAAATATTTCCAGTCTATTCCTGTGTCTATCCCCTTTTCACCTTTGTCCTATGACCCCTTGGTCCAGAGCTTTCTTTCAAATGTGAGTTTATATCATAGAAGTATTTCAATGCCCTTCTCCCACCTTCCTCAAAAATATACATATTGAGATCTTTAACTCTGTTTCCGCATGCTTTATGACGAAGACCACTGACCATTTTAGTAGCTGCCCTCTGCACTGATTCCATCCTGTTTATATCCTCCTGAAGATGTGGTTTCCAGAATTGCACACAATACTCTGAATGAGATCTCAGCAAAGACTTACACGACGACACTGTCACTTCCCTTTTATTGCTGCCCATTTCTTTCCCTATGCATCCAAGCATCCTTCTGGCTTTTGTTGTCACCATCTCTACCTGCTTGGATACCTTGAGATCATCATATACATTCACCCCTAGAACTCATTTTTTCATGCACAGAACTTCACCCCCTATATTGTACTGCTCCCTTGAATTTTTGCAACCCAAATGTTTGACTGCATTTTTTAACACCTTTATTTTTATTTTCCACCAAACAAAAGGAAAACAAAAGAAACACAGACAACTTACAAAACAAATCCTACAACGCTACAATTTTAATAAAGCTAGACCATTCCTCAAGCTCTGCTAGATTCCTTCTCATGCTATCTACACTTTCCAGGATGCCTACCCTGTTTCAGATTTTGGGGCCATCCACAATATCATTCATAAAATGTTGGCAAGAACTGGACCAAGGACTGATCCCCATGACACACCACTGGTAATACCCCTTTCCTCAGAGAGCATTCCCTTTATAGGTTGCCTGTAGGAGAGAAGATACTGAAAGCTATTGGTGTTCTAAGGTGGCCATCCGATGCTATCATCATAACCCTGACACTAATTTCCAGTGATAGGTATTCCTGGTGGTATCAGTGGGCATTAGTAGTACACAATACTGCGTTATGACTATACTGTACATTTTATTTCCCTAACGAATCTTCTCTGCCTACCAGCAAGACTGTCAGTGCACCAGCAGCCACCAAATGCTTAGTTGCTGATTTGCACAAGGCTTTTGCCTTTGAATTGCATTCTAGGTGACCACATGGTATGTTCACTGTAGTTATTCTGCCTATACTTGTTAATTAGTATTTATGAAAGGAAAGGAAAGGAAAGGGCGAGGAACAAGAGACATCATCGCGGATGTGAGATAGATACTTGAAAAGGCAAAAGGATACCCATATGTGTTTTATTGACTACAGCAAGGCTTTTGACTGTGTAAACCATGAGAAACTCTGGGCCACATTAAGAAGCATGGGTATAACAGAACACTTGATAGTTCTTTTGCACAACCTTTACATTGATCAAGAAACAACAGTTTGAACAGAACTAGGAGAAACAGAATGGTTTAAAATCAGCAAAGGTATATAACAAGGCTGCATATCCCCCCCCCCATCTCTTTAATTTATATGCAGAACAAATCATCAGAGAAGCAGTACTGTATGAAGACAACTGAAATGTGAAGATTGGTGGAAGACTCATCAACAACCTTTGCAATGTTGATGATACCACATTACTGGCTGAAAGTGAAGACGATCTGAAACATTTGCTTCTCAAAGATCAAGGAACATAGTTTTAAAATGGGTCTGCACCTTAATGTTAAGAAGACAAAGATCCTGACCTTTGGCAAAATCAATAAGTTCATTACTGATGGAGAAGAAATTGAAAGTTGACAACTTTAACTTACTTGGATCAACAATCAATAAAGAAAGGACAAGCAGTCAAGAAATCCGACGATGCATTGCTCTTGGTAGAATGGCTATGAAGGACCTAGACAAGATTCTCAAGAGCAGAGATGTCTCTCTCCATACAAAGATTTGACTTGTCCAGACCATGGTATTTTCAATAACATCATATGGATTTGAAAGTTGGACAGTGAAAAAGATAGACAGGAAGAAAATTGATGCCTTTGAATTATGGTGCAGGCAACGAATACTGTGTATATCATGGACTGCCCAAAGAACAAACCAGTCTGTACTAGAGGAGATCAAACCTAAGCTTTCCTTAGAAGCTCAGATGATAAGACTTCGACTTTCATACTTTGGACAAATCATGTAAAGTGAGAGATCATTGGGAAAAAGACAATGCTTGGCAATGAGACGGACTGATACAATAAGAGCAGAGATGGAGACCGCTCTATCAAAAATGATCTGCTTGGCTGAAGACTGAACAAAGTTTAGGTCAACTATCTAGAGGGTCGCCAGGAGTCAACACTGACTCGACAGCACTTAACAACAACAAAACATAGATGATGACAGATAAAGACCAAAATTGCCCATCCAGTCTGCCCAGTACAGTGGTTAGGGTTGTAACTCGTCCTTTCTGCAGTTTACCCCTCCATGCCTTTGTTTAGGACTGTAACTGCCCCAATTTTCCCAAGCTGTGCACCACTCCCTTCCTGGCAGCAGGGCTACTGGAGGTTTCCCATGGAGCTTGGTGTAAATGTTGACTGTTACCCCTGCAGTTATCGCTCATACACTCCTAGCTGTCCTTTCACTGCTGTTTTGAGCTGAAGCGTTCAGTGCTTGATTGGTATCCTCTTACCATTAAGGATTCTCTGTAAACCCCATTCCTTTTTGAATTCCATCACCATTTTTGTCTTACCTTCTCTGGGAGGAAATTCCAAGTATCCACCACCCTTTTCATAAAAAGATGTTTCCTGATGTTGCTCTAAATCTACCATACCCCTATTAGGCTTCATAGTTAGTGTCACAGCTTCGTTTCCTTTGTTTCTTATGATGTACTATCATGATTGTGCATGACCAGGCAGACTTTGATGACTAATAACCGCTAAACTGTATCTTCATCTGTAACAGAATCTATTGCAGTATATAGACAACCTCTTGTACAACTGTGATGCATGGCATTCCTGAAACAAATAAGTCATTGTGTTGATAATAAATCCATGTTCTCGCTCTGTCTGGAGTCGAGTGAGCTTGATTTCTTGCTCTATAAAGTATAGAAATCAAGATTAGTAAATAAAAACAAAACAGAAAAAGAATACAAGGTAATATATACATTTTTCACTAGCTTTTGAGAGCAAAGGATGTCAATAATAGAACATGTAAATGAATCGTAAAAGCATATCAATTATAGTCTGAACAGGGTGATTCACTTACATACTCTAGTATGGTTATCTTTTGCTCATTCTTTTTTTTGTTTTTATTTATTAACCTTTGTTTCTATACTTTATGGAGCACAAAATTGAACAGAAAGTGGAATTATTCTAAACAACTCCAACTTTTGTAGTGGATTCCATCTTCCTCATCCAATAGCGACCTTCCTTCTTCTTACAGTGCTGCTGAATGTCACCACTGACCAGATGGCTAAAGGCTATCTGAGCATACTGGAGATTCAATGCCGATGGCTGTTTATGGCTCCGGCATTGAATATCCGGGTCTAATTTAAAGCAGAGTCAGACAGCAGCTTTAAATGTGCTGGCTGCTGCTTCTGTTGAATATCGGCCGCCATATTTCTAAATACTGAACTTTGCTATGTCTATGTGTGTGCCTACACCTCCTGCAGGACAAACAATGTGCTCATGGCTCTTTAAATGTGTGAGGCTGCCAGAATCTATTGTCTTGCTTTGAATGCTGCTACTCTTTGCTGCCCCCTAGAGTTACTGCCTTTTGTGACTGCCTATCCTTGCCTAATGGTTGGGCCAGCCCTGGTCAGTGCAAAGGTGGCCACTAAAATGATCAGTGGCCTTCATTATAAAGCATATGGGGACAGGCTTAAAGATCTCAGTATGTATATTTTGGAAGAAAGGTTGGAGAGGAGAGATATGATAGACATTTAAATTCCTCCATGGCATAAAAGCACAGGAGGTGGGCCTCTCATTTGAAAGGAAGTTCTGGGATGACTCAAGCATAATCTAAGGAAATCTTTCCTTATGGAAAGGGTGATGGATGTGTGGCCCAGCAGAGGTGGTGGAGATGAAGACTGTATCTGAATTCAAGAAAGAAGGGGGCAGGCACAGAGGATCTCTAAGGGAGAGGAAGGAATTGGAGAGCTTAGCAGTTGGTATGAATGGATAGACTGAAGATGCTGTGTGCCTTTTATCTGCCATATGCTTTTATACGCTTTGATGTGTCTAAGTAAAAAGTAGAAACCAAAAGATCATGCATGGTGTTCTTGCAGCTCTGTAGGTGGAGAGCCATACTAGATATTCAGTTGTTTTTTTACAGCCTTTTTTGAAACGCGTCAGATACCGATACCAACAACAAAGTGAAAAGCTGAACTCTGATGCGCGTCCTTTCATGAACAGGTCAGTAAGTACCTGGTAAATGTGCCACTGATCAGGCAAACGTCCAGAAAGCAACAGGCAAATACAGCAATGAGAACAAAAATGTTTCCCATATTTTTCCACACGTCCTAAACATTATTTCTGGAAGCCGTACATGTGGGTACAGGATCCCTCTCTGACCAAGAGGTCTCCAAGACAAATCATCAGTTGCATTTTACACCAGCAGGAGTCACTGTAGTAGCAGTGGTAAATGGCACCAGTTGTCCATTCCCTGAGCTACAGCTTGCCACCTCTGCCCTGGACTGGATTTAGGCATAGGCGACATTGGCATCTGCTTCTGGCACTACAGTTTGATAGGCACTGGAGCTTTGCTGTTATACCTCTATCTGGGCCTGCCCTCTGCTTTCCCACGCCTGTCCTGACAAGGATAGTTGAGAACTCAAAGTGAAAGTTGAGTTTGGGGCCTGCCTGCCTGCCTTCATGCTGCGATAGGCCCAACGGTGGCCTGCCTCTCACATGGGTATCCATGGTAACCAGAAACCCACGCAGAGGGTGAAGGCAGGCAGGCCGGCCCCACACTCCAACTTCACCTTCAGCTCTCTGCTACATTCACTGGGGCGATGATGGGAAAGCCAAGGTGAAGGGACCAAGAGGCAGCAGGGGAAAATTCCCTTCCATCCCCCTCCCGCCATATCTACAGGTACTTAAAATGTAATTCTGGCCTTGTCTCTGCCTGCAAAAAATGTATTAATATACATATACACAGTTTATATAGTGGTTTAAGCTGTACTACTGTATATATCTGGCAAGAACTCTGCCGTGCTGCTCTTTGTTTTTGCTTATAGGAATATTACCGAAAACAATTCCAGCTTCCCTTTGTTAGCTTTATTGTGCTTTTAAATAATTTCCATACAATAATCATCTTTGCCATATATATGAACTACAATGTGCTCTGAGTAATTTGTTTTTCTCTGGAGGTCTCTATTTCCAGAGACATAACAACCACAAGCATTTAGCTTTCCTAGAAATGGAGCCACACAGAGGACAACGATTCTGTTCCTGTGTGCCCTAGAGTTGGTTCAAGGTGCTGGTGTCCTACACAAACCTTAACCCTTGTGCTCCCCATGGCTGTCGGAATCTACTGTTCCATTTTGAATACCCTGCTCTTCTCTAATCCCCACCCCAAAAGCATCCATCCTAGGTGATTGCCTGGTTTGCCTAATGATTGGGCTGGCCCTGCCTCTAGTTGCACCTTCTCCCTCCGGCAGCAGTGAGGGTGAAGGAGCATTGCTTGGTGATTCGCTGGGATTTCAGAATATCTCCAATAAGCAGTACTGTACTAAGTTACAATTACACCCTGTGCGACTTGTGAACCTGGTGCCCCCCCTCCCCCTCCTTATGACGTATCGGACTTTATCGGTTGTGTGTTTAGTACTTTAGTCAGATAGTATTTCCAGCTTTGCATAGGCATGTTGACCACATCAACACCCTGTTGGCTTTGAAAGGTTTATGTTTAGAATTTTTCTGTAATTTAATTTTTGCGTCCTGTGCTTCTGCATTGCTCACACAGCCCTCACTGCCAATAAGTCTATACAAAATAAATCTGCAAACACAGAAGACCTGATATAAGCACATTGATTTCATTTATCCTGTGCATCCTACTTGGCATGTTTGAGAGCAAGGCTGGTGCAAGGATATAAGATGCTCTGGAGGAACCCTCACTGCTGCAGGTTCTGGACAGGTGTGGCAGCAGCAGTAATGGCAGGATTGGATGCCCCCCAAAGCATTGTACTCTAGGCAACACCTAGTTCACCTAATGATAGCGCCAGCCCTGTTGAGAATCCCCTTCCTCCCTCCCTTTCCTTGTTAGTCTTCCAACAAGTATGGTTTTCAGACATGCTACTGAATTCAAGGAGGAGTAGCCTAGCACTCAAGTAATCTGGGGTCAATTCCTACTGGCAATCCTTGTGACCTGGGGTAAGTCACTTTACCCTCCATTGCCTCAGAGGAAAAGGCCTGACAATCTACTTCCGGTCCTACCTTGCCAAGAAAACCCAGGAGCTGCTGGGTCGCCAGGAGTCGGCACTGATTTAACGACACTTAAAAAACAACAAAACAACAACAACAACTGATCTCATGCACTTCATTCTGAGGATTAAGACTTTCCTCCTATTTTGTATCTAAAGGGTAAATCAAGTCCGAAATCTTTCCTCGTTCCGCAGCCTCCGAAGACACTCTCTGCTTGCAAGCAGAAAATGGCAAGCTATTTTTCTTTATTGATTTCAGAATCAGTGCTTTTTGGAAACAGATGGTTTCCTTTTGCATTTGTTTACTTTCATTTATTCTGCCCTCTTTTGAACTTATAAAACTGTCTTCAAAGTCAAGGAGGATTTTTGCTTTAAAAGGTGCCCACAGTTAGATCTCAGTTTTTGGGGGTAGCTGAAAATAGTTTTGAGTTTTCTGAAATGCATGTTTTGTTTTATCCGAGCAGTAGATGCAATCATTGCTAACTACATATTACTCCAGAAATAAAACCTTTATATTTAAATCTGCACGAATAAATTACTTAGAATGTATTTTTGTTTTCCATCTCGAGCTATATCATCTGGAAAGAGACTTGTCTACTCTATGCGGACTCGTCCTCTCAGTTCGCTTTGAACCTAATCAGTACTGAAAGACTTTTCCCGGAGTTGCTGCAGAATGTCACCGACAGCTAATATGTGCCAACGGATAAGGGAAACTTATGTCAGGGGCAATGATGAGAAGACTCGAAGAAAAGTGACATCAGTCTTCCGAAAAAGCTTCGACTCCTTGGGAGCCTGGATTCTCTCCCTCCTCCCTTGTGCCCAGGCAAACGGTCCTAATTTCCAAGCAGTACGGTGTGGGGAAGATTCATGAGGCTCGGCGCTGCTCTCCTTGGCGTATCAGAGTTAGGCGGACGTCAGACGAAAACGTTTTAGGCAGCGGCATCCCCGCGTTCTGTGCCGGCAGGGGGCGCTGCACGCCTGTCTCCTTTGGAAGGCTCAGCGTGTTGCTGCTGCTGCTGCAGACTGAGGGAAGTGACAAGTGAGGGTCTGAGAAAGAGACTCCGAGTCTCCAACCCCGGGGCAGGAAGAGTTTTGACTTCCAGCCCTCATCCGAGCCTCAGCTGGGAGGAGAGAGAGAGAGAAGAAGAGCAGCCCTGGGGGCTAGGCACGTAGGGAAGAGGCCGGAGGGGGCACGCGAGAGAGCCCGGGGAAGGCAGCAAGTCGCCCCCTGCCCCCCGTGTCCGTCTCCTGCGAGCCGATCGGACCGTCCCGTGGATCTTCGCTTGACCATCGCAGCCGCGGAGAGGGAGGAATGCGCCCCGGCCAGAGACGGGGGACCCCCGGCGCCCTGCTGCTGGCGCTGCTCCTGCACACGGCATTCGGCAGCTACGGAGCCCAAGGTAAGAGCCTGGGGAAGCGCTGCTGGGGCAGGGCGGGGGGCGGCACTCCCTAGTCTTCCACGGAGATATTTCGGGGTCTGTTCCCCTGCACCCTCCTGCGCCTTTCTTGTGCATGAACTTTGCTAAGGGCTCTGCCAGCTGCATCCCTCAGATCCGCGTCCGGGGTGGCTCGTGGCTGGCTTCTTAGTTTCATGTTTGCTGGAGTTCTGCTCATTTCTCAGGAGCGTCGGAGCCGCGATGACACTTCCCAGCCCGCACGGAGCTTTTGCATTTGTCAGCGTAGCCTCGAATTTCTGAACAAATAATGAGTGCGGATATTTTAAAAGAACCGTTTAGCGCGCACTGGATTTGGCAAACAGGAAAGACAATGGGAACATTTAGAGAGGGAGAGAAACCCCCTTCGATCTAATCCGAAAGCCCGAAGCTCTCCGCCGCGGGATGTCTGCCATCCGTCCCCCGCAGGCTGTGCGGATACACAATGAGAGGCAGGGACGGGCTCGTCTCTCATTCATTCTTCTCCAAATAAGGTCGATCCGAGCCGGCGGGGTGCCGAGCCTCACTTTTAACATGCAACCTCCAAGGGGCAACCTAGTTAGTGCTCTTTTCTCAGGGCTTGTGGCCTCAAAAGAAATCCTGAACTCTTCTCGCCAAGATATAATGCTTCCATTCTTTTCGATTCATGCACTCATCTTTTCTCTCTCTCTTTTTTCTTTTGGTGATCTTTAAGTTACACAGAAAAGGAAAGAAAATGGCTTGTAATAAGATAACCATCCCTTTTTCATTACACCTCGGCAGGCTTGGTGATTTTTTTTTATCTAAGCAGAAAAACATAGTAGCATTGAGGTCTGCCAGTTAGTGTAGCTATTTGTAGGGGAGGGGAGGGTGAATTTAATGATGAAATGAAGATTTATAATTCAATGTTGGCTGATTGCACGTCTGCGAAAACAGTGTATAAATATGAGAGCCTACTTTGATCAGTACCTCGAGCTAAACTTACTACCAAAGGACACTTTTGGGAGTTATTAAATGGTCTCTTTTGAAAAAGATACATTTATGGGACAAAGGGAGCAAAATCAATGCTGCCGTCTGGGTTCACAACTGGCTTCATTCGAAACAGCAGTGGGCTCATGTCTTCATGTGCTTTGAAAATTTTCTAGGATTTTTATCTTTCTGTCTTTGTGATTTTAACTGTGTTTCGTCCCGATTTCGGTCCTGAATACCCTTCGATATAAAGAAGTCTCCCTCTCTCACTAAATGTCTTCTAAGAGTTACTTTGAAACTATCTCCATTCCATTGGACGGTGCTCTGGACTTGTTATTGTGACGTACTGCTACATCATAAGGAGAGTAATTATAATTATCTATCAAAGACCACAAAACTTGGGTGGCAGCTTCGCTATAAATTACACCAGCTTTCAATGGGAAAGTATGCTTGCTCATAGTTCACCTTTTGTAAATTACCCTACAAAAAGTACCTGCACACATTTCTATCTGCTATTTCGTGCATATAAATGTCCTGGTTGATTTCATGCCCATGCAAGATAAGGTATGCACCTAAAGCTGCCCCTCCTGAGAGCACCTCTGTTCAGGTCAGATACAGGCTGTATGCGCATGTTTACACATGGGAATAATCTTAGAAAGCTTTTTCTTGCATTTTGTGAAAGCTGTTTTACACGCAGAAAAGAGCGTTTATAAAATTCTATAGTTGTAGGCACAGCAAAAGTTTGTGCCTATTTTATTTTATCTGCAGGTAGGCATTCCCAGGGTGCATAGTTTTGAGAAGAGCAGAGGCCCAGTTGCTATGTGTGCTCTGTACATGCATACAGTACATGACACATCTCTACTTTCGGCATTTGTGCCCTATTGGGGCCCGGGCTGGAGTGTATTTTATAGACATATAGGCTCCTATGTTGACTTCATAAAATAGGCGCCTTTTTGGACTTTTCACATAAGCACCTGATTTTAATTTCTTCCTATCTAGTTTGGCTACAGAAATGTATTTTAAAGTTACTCCAAATATAAGTAACATGATTAGGTCCCATTTGCTGTTTCTTAGTCCTTTAAAATAGAAATTCAAGTTTTACATATACATCTATTTACCATGGGACAGGAAGCTAGACTAGATAGTCTATTGAAGTCCTTTCATGCTCTGTTTATGGAAATCTGAATACCAAGGGCTTGTTAAAAAAAATAAAACAGAGGCTAATTTAATTAGTGTCTTATAAAAATATAAATGTTGGTCTACTTGCCCCACCCAGTCTACTGATGGTGTTGCCTGTCACAGGTCTTACTCCATCTTCAGACCTGTCCCTCTGTACGCCACTAAGGCCCATGCAATGCTTGAATTGCGTGCTGTTTCAGCACCTATAACTTAAGCTGAGCATCTGGTTCAGGTGACCGCTGCATTTTCAGTGGAAAAAGTTAGGAGGGAAAAAAAAGGGAAACCTTGGAGCTCAGGCATAGCTAGCCCATGTGCTCCTCAGCTTTCTTACATGTGCGCATTGTGAGGGCTCCCACAACAAAAAATGAACCTCAAACCTGGGATCATTCTGCTCTTGCCACGGTAATGGGGTCACAAAGAAGAGCAATCAAACAAATCTTAACTACCAGTATTCAAAAAAGACAGGAATGGAATTTAAGGGTTAGAGGCCAATGTTGTATTTTAATGATCTTTTTCTGTCTATATCTGTTTTGTTGCCGTTGTGTTTCAGAATTGCCTCTTCCATGCAAGGCTGTCACCTAATTAACAGATGCACGAGGCTGTGGTTTCTCTTAAGAGCGTTCGTGCTGGTGGTGCTTTCTGTGGCCCCTGAGGATTATGTGTCCATGAAAGACAATGTGATGGCCCATCTAAGGGAAACTGTTTGTTCTTTGTTTTTCCTTCATTTTAGGTATTTAATTTATCCATAAGACATGTCTAAGAAAACTCCAAAGGCATGTTTACTAACATGTGTTATCTGTTAGTGCGAAGTTTGCCACAGGTAAACACGCCATGTTAATCATTAGTGCGGGGCTCCACTCCAAAATTCCCGTGCTAACCGGCGAATGCACGATTGGGCAGGGACTGGGCGAATTAGGGGAGGAACTTGAGTATTGACATTGCATCACAGTTAGGGTGGGCAATATGGGTGTGTGCTAACCATGAATCTTGAAGGACTAGAAAAAGGGACTGATCTGCAACTGTGAGTATATACTTCTGGTAATTTTCTAAAAGGAATTCTTTGTATTAAAGCTAATTAATCTGTGAACCCACTATTTTTTGTTAAATCAGTCAGGGCCTAGTAGCAGCAGTTTAAGTTTAAATTTAAAACACAGAGGAGAACTTTCTGGTTACATTTCATACCCAGCAGAGAGCTTGTAGTTTAAATTTAATAGTCACTCAGGGCCTAGTAACAGCAAAGTACTTTTAGTTTAAATTTAAAACACAGAAGAGAGCTTTCTGGTTACATTTGGAACCCAGCAGAGAGCTTGCAGTTTACATTTAATAGTCACTCAGGGCCTAGAATCTGCAAAGTACTTTTAGCTTAAATTTAAATCACAGAAGAGAGCTTTCTGGTTAAATTTAGAACCCAGCAGAGAGCTTGTAGTTTAAATTTCATAAGAAGTTAGAGCCTACCAGCAGCTAAGAGCTATAATTTAAATCAAATCAGAATATAGCTTACCTCAGCAGCACAAGACAGGGTACTGTGTAGCAGCCCTCTTTTAATAAGTGTTATTTCCCTCCCTCCCTCCCCACACCCACCCACCCCTGGGATAATCGTAGCTTTATAGGTACTTACACATCTTAAAAGGCAGGAGGTGCTCTCAGGTGAAGCTCATTACCCAAATCAGTCATACACTAAGGACCTGAGATTAGTTAAGCTTCAGGTGAACAAGGTATATTACACGTATTAGGTACAGATTTTTTAGTATAAATATCCATAGCAACCCTTAGTAAGTAAAGAACTTAGATCTAAACACAAATTTAAAACTAAGATGCAGACAGCAGTCCAGCAGCGGAATGGGGGCTTTCCAGTCTTTTGCATTGAGTGTCACATGTATGATTTTCTCCCAGTTGGTGAGAGGTCTTACGTGTGCACTAGGTGCAAGGAGCTCTTTGCTCTCAGGGAACGAGTCCGTTCTCTAGAAGCTAAAGTAGCAGACTTGGAAAGCATAAGACAGACAGAGAGGTACATAGACAAGACCTACAGGGATATAGTCCTGAAGTCCCACCTCCAGTCTGGCAGCATCCCTGTTGCCATGGAGGAGAGAGGTCACGTGACAGGAGAGCATCACCCTGGTGTGGCAGGAAGTGATCCTGTAACTAGGACCTGTCCTCCAGGTGATGTAAAACCCTCTCGCACCGAGGAAGTTTCTCCAGGGCCATGTGCCCATGAGGGAAGGGTTAGGACAGCCGTTATAGTTGGTGATTCGATCATTGGGCATGTAGATAGATGGGTGGCTGGTGGACGTGAGGATCGCCTGGTAACATGCCTGCCTGGTGCGAAGGTAGCGGACCTCACGCGCCACCTAGATAAGGTCTTAGATAGTGCTGGGGAGGAGTCTGCTGTCTTGGTACATGTCGGTACCAATGACATAGGAAAATGTGGTAGGGAGGTTCTGGAGGCTAAATTTAGGCTTTTAGGTAGGAAGTTGAAATCCAGAACTTCCAGGGTAGCATTCTCCGAAATGCTTCCTCTTCCACGCGCAGGACTCAAAAGGCAGGCAGAGCTCCGGAGTCTCAATGCGTGGATGAGACAATGGTGCAGAGATGAGGGTTTTGGATTTGTTAGGAACTGGGGAACATTCTGGGGAAAGGAGGGGCTCTTCTGAAGGGATGGGCTTCACCTTAACCGGGATGGAACCAGGCTGCTGGCATTAACCTTTAAAAAGGAGATAGAGCAGCTTTTAAACTAGATATTAGGGGAAAGCCGACAGTCGCCCAAGAGTGGATGGTTCAGAAGAATGTATCTTTGAAGGATACTACCAAAAGCAGAGAGGTTCCACAAAAGAGTAAAGTAGCCCAAATGCCCTCAAGTATGGAGCAGACAGAGCTTAAAGATCCCAAATTACCCATGTCTAACAATAGCCAAATTAATATGAATAAAATACATTCTCTAAAATGCTTGTATGCAAATGCTAGAAGTCTAAAAAATAAGATGGGAGAGTTAGAATATATAGCACTAAATGAAAGGTTAGATATGATTGGAATATCAGAGAAATGGTGGAAGGAGGACAACCAGTGAGACACTGTGATACCTGGGTACAAACTATATCGTAATGATAGAGCTGATCAAATTGGTGGAGGGGTTGCTCTCTATGTTAGAGAGGGCATTGAGTCAGAAAGGATTAAAGTTTTGCAGGAAACAAAATCTGCTGTAGAATCTATATGGATTGAAATTCCATGTAAAAGGGGGAAGGCAATGGCAGGGGGGGTGTACTATCGAGCGCCTGGCCAGAATGACCAAATGGATGATGAAATGCTCAAAGAAATCAAGGAAGCTAACAAAAGTTACAGCACAGTAATAATAATGGGTGATTTCAACTACCCCAGTATCGACTGGGTCAGTGTCACGTCAGGACATGCTAGGGAGATAACGTTCCTAGATGAAATAAATGACTGTTTCTTGGAGCAGCTGGTTCATGAACCGACCAGAGGGGAAGCCATATTAGACCTAGTCCTTAGTGGAACACCATATCTAGTGCAAGAGATAAGGGTGTTGGGGCCACTTGGCAATAGTGATCATAGCATGATCGCCTTTGATTTAATTAGTGGAGGAGGGATAGTAAGGAAATCCACAGTACTACCTTTTAACTTTCGAAAGGGAGACTATGATAAAATGAGGAAAACAGTTAAGAAAAAAACTAAAAGGAGCAGTTGCAAAGGTTAAAGACGTACATCAGGCTTGGCTGTTGTTGAAAAATACTATCTTGGAAGCCCAGACCAGCTGTATTCCATGCTTTAAGAAAAGTGGAAGGAAGTCCAAAAAACTGCCAGCATGGTTTAAAGGTGAGGTCAGAGAGGCTGTTGTTGCCAAAAAAGCATCTTTCAGGAAATGGAAAAAAGAGCCAAACGACGAAACCTGGAAACAGCACAAGCACTGGCAAGTCAAATGCAAGGCATTAATAAGGCAGGCAAAGGGAGAATTTGAGAAGAAGCTTGCTGCAGAAGCAAAAATGCGAAGTAAAAGACCTTTTCAAGTACATTCATAGTAAAAAACCTGTGAGAGAGTCAGTTGGTCCATTAGATGATAAAGGGGTTAAAGGAGGACTAAGAGGCGACAAGGCGATAGCGGAGAGACTGAATGAATTCTTTGCTTCAGTCTTTACTGAGGAAGATGTAGGGATGTTACCCATGACTGAAGTGGTATTTAAAAGTGCGGAAGAATTGAAGGAAATATCGATACATCAGGAAGATGTATTACAAATATTAGATAAACTGAAGAGTAGCAAATCACCTGGGCCGGATGGTATACATCCAAGGGTGTTGAAAGAACTGAAATATGAGATAGCAGACCTGCTATTAGTAATCTGTGAACTATCATTAAAATCATCTCTAATACCTGAAGATTGGAGGATCGCCAATGTAACACCAATTTTTAAAAAGGGTTCCAGGGGTGATCCGGGAAACTACAGACCGGTGAGCCTGACATCAGTACCGGGAAAAATGGTAGAAACCATCATAAAGAATAAAATTACTCAGCATGTAGATAGTCATGACCTAATGGGAGACTGCCAACATGGCTTTAGACAAGGAAGATCTTGTCTTACTAATCTGTTATGTTTTTTTTTGAAGGAGTGAATAATCAGGTGAACAAAGGTGAGTCGGTTGATATTGTGTATCTGGACTTTCAGAAAGCCTTTGACAAGGTCCCTCATGAGAGACCTTTGGCAAATCTAAAGAGTCATGGGATAGGAGGCAGTGTACTATTGTGGATCAGGAACTGGTTAAAAGATAGAAAGCAGAGGGTAGGGCTAAATGGCCAATTTTCCCAATGGAGAAAGGTGAATAGTGGTGTACCCCAGGGATCTGTGCTGGGTCTACTGCTTTTTGACATATTCATAAATGACCTGGAAAGTGGAATAACGAGTGAGGTTATCAAATTTGCAGATGACACAAAACTATTTAAAGTTGTTAAAACCCAAGAGGATTGTGGAAAATTGCAAGAGGATGTTGATAAATTGGAAGACTGGGCATCAAAATGGCAGATGAAATTTTTTACTGTGGACAAGTGCAAGGTTATGCACCTAGGGAAGAACAACCCAAACTATGGTTACACGATGCAAGGTTCCACATTAGGAACCACCACCCAGGAAAAAGATTTAGGCGTCATTGTGGATACCATGTTAAAACCCTCGGCCCAGTGTGCAGCGGCGGCCAAGAGAGCAAATAGAATGCTAGGTATGATAAGGAAAGGAATGGAAAATAAAACAAAAGATATTATAATGCCTCTATATCGTTCCATGGTGAGACCGCACCTTGAATATTGTGTGCAATTCTGGTCGCCATATCTTAAAAAGGATATAGCGATTTTAGAAAAGGTTCAGAGAAGAGCCACCAAAATGGTAAAGGGGATGGAAGGATACTCCTATGAAGAAAGGCTAAAAAGGTTAGGGCTCTTTAACCTGGAAAAGAGACGGCTGAGGGGAGATATGATAGAAGTCTATAAATTAATGAACGGAGTGGAACGGGTAAACGTAGATCGATTGTTTACCTTATCAGAATATAGAAAGACTAGGGGACATGCAATGAAGCTACAGGGTAAACTATTTAAGACTAATAAAAGAAAATATTTTTTCACTCAACGTGTAATCAAACTCTGGAATTTGTTACCGGAGGATGTAGTAAAGGCTGTTAGTGTAGCTGGGTTTAAAAAAGGTTTGGACAAGTTCCTGTAGGAAAGGTCCATAAACCATTATTAAGAAGGGACCCAGGATATCAATGCTTGAACCAATACAAGCATTGTGGAACCTGTGTCCCTTGGGGAAACTGCTAGGTACATATGACCTAGATTGGCCACTGTTGGAAACAGAATACTGGGCTTGATGGACCTTGGTCTGACCCAGTATGGCATATCTTATGTTCTTATGAATGTTGCTATGACCATGGGTGCATGTAAAACCACCTGAAGGCGTGATGGTAAGTGTGCCTTCATGCCAGTTAGCCTAGTGAGGCATGTTACCAACATTGGCAGGGGGCAGCTGCACTCCACCCCTCCAAAAAAATTAAAGCAGGCCTCAGTGCTTGTTTTGCGGCATAAATGACCACTACCAACACGCACTTTAGTAAACATGCCCCTAAATGTTTCTTTTCCTAAATCTGCTTTTATGGCCTTAATCCTTGAGACAGGGCTTATCCTGGCTGTCACTGAAGGCGACATGCAAAGGTGAAGGCCTTTAACCAATGCAGTGGCATTAGCAATGAATGAATACTGTCTCTGGGGGTTCTAAAATGACTTTTATTTTTAGGGCAGTATCTTCAACAAAGAAACAGATGGAAGGTGGCTGGTTTGCATGGAAGGAAACAGACAAGTACTTTCATACATGCACTGGAGCAAATCTGGGTAGTGCCTCACAACCTGTTTGTATGTAACCAAAGCAAATATTGTGTTTAATTTATAACAGAGATTCCCAACCTTTTCGGTTGTGTGGCTCCTTCATTAACCCTCAAAACGTTCAGGGACCCCCAATTCATCTTCAGCTGAGGGGACTCCCTCCGCACCAGCCTTCTTGATCTTCCTTCCCCTTCCTGTCCCTACCAGTATCTCTCTTGCCCTCCAGCCAAGCCTGACTCAACCATTCAGCAAGACAAGGTTATTGCCTAGGGAGCGGCTTTTCAGGAACAGTAAAGAGCAGTAGCAAGCTAAGCTAAACAATAGACCCTGACAGCCACACAAACTCAGAGGTATCAGCAAATACTTTCACCTACAGAGAAAGTGTACACGTACATACATATAAAGCAAAGTTTAATATCTAAACATATAGGGCCCAATATTCAAAGGCATTTACACGGTTTACAGACCTGTAAAGTGTGTAAATGCCACTTAGAGGTATAGTCGGCGGCACTAACACGGTTAGTACTGCTAAATATCTTTGATGATTTCCGCTACATGTCCCAACGCTAACCATTTAGCATGGGGCGCTCCGGGGACGACACCAGTCGCTAACCGGGCAGCGGCGATATTGCTCCTTTGCCTGGGTAAAAGATAGCTGGTCAATATAGTGGATCTGGATTTTCAGAAAGCCTTTGACAAGGTCCCTCATGAGAGACTCTTGGTGAAATTAAAAAGTCATGGGATAGGAGGCAGTGGACTGTTGTGCATCAAGAACTGGTTAAAAGCTAGAAAGCACAGGGTAGAGCTAAATGACCCATTTTCTCAATGGAGAAAGGTAAATAGTGGTGTACCCCAGGGATCTGTGCTAGGTCCGCTGCTTTTTAACATATTCGTAAATGACCTGGAAATGGGAACAACAAGTGAGGTAATCAAATTTGCAGATGACACAAAATTATTCAAAGTTGTTAAAACTCAAGAGGATTGTGAAAAATTGCAAGAGGACCTTGATAAATTGGAAGACTGGACATTCAAATGGCAGAGGAAATTTAATGAGGACAAGTGCAAAGATGCATCTAGGGAAGAACAACCCAAACTATGGTTACACGATGCAAAGTTCCACATTAGGAACCACCAGCCAGGAAAAAGATTTAGGCGTTATCGTGGATAACACGATGAAACCCTCCACCCAGTGTGCAGTGGCGGCCAAGAGAACAAATAGAATGCTAGGTATCATAAGGAAAGGAATGGAGAATAAAACAAAGGATATTATAATACTTCTATATCGTTCCATGGTGCGACTGCACCTTGAATATTGTGCAATTCTGGTTGCCGTATCTTTAAAACGATATAGCGTTATTAGAAAAGGTATAGAGAAGAGCCACCAAAATGGTAAAGGGGATGGAAGGATACTCCTATGAGGAGAGGCTACAGAGGTTAGGGCTCTTCAACCTGGAAAAGAGACGGCTGAGGGGAGATATGACAGAGGTCTATAAATTAATGAATGGAGTGGAATGGGTAAACGTAGATTGATTGTTTATGCCATAAAAAAGTAGAAAGACTAGGGGACACACAATGTAGCTACAGTGTAACCTATTTAAGACTAATAAGAGAAAATATTTTTTCACTCAACTCATAATTAAACTCTGGAATTTGTTGCCGGAGGATGTAGTAAAAGCTGTTAGTGTAGCTGGGTTTAAAAAGTTTTGGACAAGTTCCCAGAGGAAAGATCCATAAACCATTATTAAGGAGGACCCAGGAAATCCACTGCTTGCCCCAATATAAGCATTGTGGAACCTGTGTGTGGTTTTGGAAAACTGCCATGTACTTGTGACCTGGATTGACCACTGTTGGAAACAGGATACTGGGTTTGATGGACCTTGATCTGATCCAGTATGGCATATCTTATGTTCTGTGGGCTTGTGGGCTGTGTGGCGACACTGGATATTCAATGCTGGGGTCACATATGACCCCAGCATTGAATATCTGGGGTTAAAGGTCAGCGGCGATGGCTATGCGCCATAGCAGTAAATAGCCATTCCAGAAGAATATCGAGCCCATAATGTCCAATTACATATTTTATCAGGATTGTTGTGGGAAGGGCTGGTGTTGGAATGATCGTGATTGTTGAGTTTAATTTCAAAATGTTGTGGCTGCAAGGCTGAAAGTTTAGGGCACCCAAGCACCAGTCCTGCCTCACCAGTCTTAGGGGCGCTGAGACGTTAGCATGGGTTATGGATATACGCTCTGCTTGCTGTAACTGTTAGCATGGCCCAATTTCTGCACTGTGTCATGCGTTGGGGTGGTAGGGGGGCGGGTTAGGCGTGACGAGTGGGTGTGGTGAACACTGCACAGTTAGCATGAGGTAAACACCGCACCACTTGCAATTAGCATGGGCTCACCTAATGCCATCTCAATAGGTGGAGTTTAATGCAGCTGCAACAGTTGTGCATGCTGCTGCAGCACGTTAGGGTAGTGGTCTGTGCAGTAATTGCCAGTAACATGCTGGACTCACATTGATCAGTTAGTGCACAGTGATTGCAACTACTGCACATTCGATTTAGCACTAAGTGCGCATTAGTTGCAAAACTCCAATGCACCTTAGTAAAGGGCCCCTTAGTCTCTTGTCTCTCCCTCCCCCAAGCCAGTTCCCTCCAGTCTTTCTTCCTTCCAGCCAGAACCCACCACCCCCTCTTTCTCTTTTCTGTGTCCTACGGACCCCCCAGGGGTTCACAGACCACAGGTTGGGAACCACTGGTTTATAACAATACTGTAGCTGTGCTCTTTCCATCCCACAAAATGGAATACAGCGATCATTCTTTACTGTACAGTGACTTTATTCTGCCTTCCACATTAGTCCTTGCCAGGGAAATTGCCTTGAATAGCCATCGTTTGCCTTCTCATCAAAGCAATTTGATTTACTAATGTAGCTTAATGCATTCAGTAGACAACACATGATATATGTTACAGAGAGTTAATGCAGGTCACAATTCCCCACTGGCTAGCAGCAGTTTCTTGGTGTAGCTCTGAAAGGTTGAGTTTATATTATGGAGTGATTTTAGACTTTTGTATTTCTTCATTTTTTTCCCTTTCTAGCTTCTGCTCCATACCTGCTCCATCACTGCAAGAGGCTTACAAAAATCAAAGCCCGTATTGTGCTGAATGTTTTCTGGGTGAATGTGAGGGTGGGTGGATGGAAGGAGAGGAAGAAAGAGAACCAGGAGGTGTATTTGGATAGAGTGGGAGAGAATAGTTAGTACTAGGAAGAGAAAATGATAATTAATTTGGCAATTCAAACAAAATCATCGTGGTCCCATTTTGTTGTTGTGAGATGTTAATGTTTAAAGTTTCTTAAAACGTATCTCCCACCTCTACCAGCTAAGTAACCCAATTCAGGGCTCTGCAAAAGTCACATTAGGTATAAATCCATAATAAGTGAAAACAAATTATGGACTTTGGAAATACTTGTCAACAACAAGGCATGTGTCTGTAGCACCATGTAAAAATATGAAATATTAATCCTACTCCTAGAGGCAAACCAGGAATTAAAGTATTACAGGCAGCAATCGAATCTAGAAAGAGACAAGTTAGCTGACTTTATCTGAGAGGTACACCACATATTCATGACATCTATTTGCATAGATTTTAGCTTAGATCCGAATTAATCTGCATATTTCAATTCCCTAAAAATCAGGCCTGCTTGCGACCCTCAAGGACTAGATTTGGTACCTGGCTGTTAGGCAGGCTTAAGAGTTGTTTTTTTTTTTTTTTTAAATTGTATGTACTGTATCTAGAAGAGAATAGGGAAAAGACAGGCCATGGCAGAACATAAAGAAAAGGCAGTGTTTTGCTTTTGTCCTGATTGTGTTTTAGTATTTATTTGTGCTTTGTTTGTTTATTTATTTATTTTATGCTGCTGGTATTATATAACTTGTATTTTATTTGTATTCCTCTGTATTTGTCTTTTTATTGATATATAAACTGTGAAATGTGGCTAATCAAATTAAATAAACATAAGCATAAACACGCTGGGGGATTGTGCAGCACCAGAATAAAGAAACAAAAGTAATTTTAGAAGTTTTACGTTGCTTCTACATAGGGAAATAGCAGCATTTATGTCTGTAGAGAATGCCAGTGAATGCTTGGCAAGGTTGAAGGTCAATGCAAAAGAGGAAGGTGGCCTTGCCGTGGATCAATACAATAACAGCAGCTATGGATGCCGCTTTATCAACAATTAGTTGCCTGACTGAAGAGTGAACACAGTTTAGGCCAACTATCCACAAGGTTAACATCGACTCAACGGCACTTAACAGCACCACAAGTAGAAACCCGGAATGTGCAGATTCAAAGGGGGTTTGCCTGTGTGGTTTGGGTGGGTTAAAAAATTTCTACATGAATACACCACTGCACACAAAGAAAAATTACAACATCACCAATAAGCAATAAAGAAGAAAATTTTTTTCTTCTTTATTGCTTATTGGTGATGTTGTAATTTTTCTTTGTGTGCAGTGGTGTATTTCTGTACAAGCATTTGCTTGATTGTAATTGTAAAATTGCATAAATATAAAATAAAATAAAAAAAATTTCTACATGTATTTCCCATTTGTAGTAAGCGTGGTGTGTGGTGGGAAGAGGTTTTCTTTAACACACAAGCCAGACAGCAGTTCAAGGAAAAGCAAAAGCAGGTTTTATTCTGTCCCATCTTGTTAAATCTCTACAAACAAAACCCGGGACAGATAACAGGTCAGGGAAAACCAAAATCAGCTTAATTGTGTCCCAGCTTGACAAACCTCCACAAGTGGGTACTCTCGGTCCTTCCTCCAGCCCAGTTAAAATTCCTACATCAGAACTCCTTTGCATGGCTTGCCTTCAAAGGACCTGGCTCCAGGGTTTCTCTCCCTCCTGCAGCCTGCTGGATTCTTAACCTCTGCCTCTTAGCCACGCCTTCTCAGCCCTGAACTTTGGGCTGCAGACTCTCTTAAAGGGGACTGTTGATAATTCCTTTGGAGAGGGACAGGTAACATTCTATATACCCCATTGCATACCCCCCCTCAGCTCAATCATGCCTCATTGAGCACCTGCCTCACTTGGGATGCCCACCTGGCAAAGGAAGTCCGCGTTTAGGTGAGTCAGACCAGCCCTATGGCAGACCTGGAACTGGTAGGGTTGGAGACTCAAAAACCATTACATAATATGGTCATTGGACTCCTTACGTCAAGCCAGCCACTTGAGGGGTTAGTGGTCCATTATTATCATGAACCGATGGCTAAGCAGGTAGTATTTGAAAGTTTCAAGTGATCACTTGACAAGCAGGGCCTCCTTCTCAATCACTGCATAATGCATCTCCTGAGGAAGCAGTTTCCTGCTAATAAATACTATGGGATGCTCTTCACCCCTAACTTTCTGGGTCAGAACAGCTCCTAGGCCCACCTCTGAGGCATCAGTTTGCACAATAAATGGTAGAGAGAAATCAGGGCTAATCAAGAATGGGTTCAGAGCACATGGCCTTCTTGAGATGCTAGAAGGCCTGGTCCAGGTCTGGTGACCACTGGATCTGTTCAGGAGCTCTCTTCTAGAGAGATTGGTTAATGACTCCACCACCTCTGCAAAATTAGGGATAAACCATCAGTAATAGCCAATCAATCAATCCAAGGAAGGTACAAACCTCTTTCTTCAATTTCGGGGTGGAGACCTGGGCAATGGCATCTATCTTCTGTAGTCGATCGTGTATCTGCCCATTCCCAATTAAATACCCCAGGCATTGAAAGCCCCGACCTCCCAGAAAACATTTCTTGTGTTTGGCCATCAACTTGGCCTTCTGCAGGCTGATCAACACAACTTATACTTGGGTTAGATGGGTGGTCCAGTCTCTGCTGTAGATGATGATGTTGTCAAGGTAGGCAGCTGCATACTCCTTGTATGGTCTCAGTAGGCTATTGTCTAGGCATTGAAATGTGGCAGGATCACCGTGTAATCCAAAGAGCAACACTTTAAAATGGAATAGACCTTGTGCCATTGAAAAAGCAGTCTTTTCCCTGGCAGCCGGAGTCAAGGACACCTGCCAGTATCCCTTGATCAAATCCAAGGTCAATATAAAGCATGCTCCACTGAGTCACTCAATTAGCTCATCTACTTTGGGAATGGGATACACTTCCAGTTTAGAAGCCGCATTAACCCTCTGGAAGTTAATGCAGAATCTGATGCTTCCATCGGGTTTAGGAACCAAGATGATGGGTGATGACCAGTCACTCATGGACTGTTCTATAACTCCCAGGATAAGCATCTCTTTCAGCTCTCTGGCCACAGCCTGTTGCTGGGCCTCCAGAATCCGATAGGGTCGTTGCTGGATAACCACCCAGCATGACAAATGAGGTGAGTTCATCCCTGGTGGGTGGAGAACACCTTTGGGTTCTGGTGGATTAACCCTTCTAGATCTCTTTTCTGAGCAGCAGAGAGCTGGATCCAATGGGGCTGAAATTTCCAGCCCAAAATCGTGTACGTGTATCATCATGGCTGTCACTGGAGTCCACTTTGTCAATAGGCTAATTTTGGCTTTCTTATGTTTATCTGGCTGGGCAGTCTTGTAATTATTAGGCCTACTTTCTTTTCAACTTCATAGGGCCCTTGCCATTTACAGAGTAACTTGCTCTTAGATGAGGGCAGCAAGACTAAACGTCTGTCTCCTGGTTGGAAGCTGTGGTGCATGGCTGCCTGATAGTAGCGCCTGGCTTGGTTGGCTTGGGCTTTTTCCAGACTGAGTTTGGCCACCTCTCCAGCTTTCCTCAGTGAAATTGGGTTACGGGTTCCTGGCAAATGAGGTCTGCAAACTCCTGGAGTCTATCAAGGCCTGGAGGCGGGTCCCCTCAAGCTCCTCTGGAATCACAAATTTCTGTGCCCCTGGGTGGGGAGTGTCCACAAAAGCACAGTTGTGAGGGGTGGTTAGGCTGACATCCATGGGCTCTTCCATACCCAGGGGACATTCCCAAGCAAAGTGTCCCCGGGTTCCACATCTAAAACAGGTGAAGGGGTCATGGCTGGGGCCATGCCCTTGCCTAAGAGGTGACTTTGGGGGTCGGAACATGGGAGCCAACATCTGTTCCAGCTTCCCCTTCCGTCCTCCTGGACTAACAAGTGCATTCTTCGCCCTCTCCACTTCTGTCACCGGCTGGACTTTGGCTATTTCTAGTGCACTTTCCAGTGTAAGCTCGGGGTGCTGATGTACCCACTGTTTCATCAGGGCAGTCAAGCCCTCCAAAAACTGCTTCAGTAGCACAATCTTGGCTATCTTAGTCCCAGTCTTTACTTCTGGTTGCAGCCACTTCCATGCGAGATCCTTCAACTGATAGAGGAACCTCTGAGGGCTATCCTTTATCTGGAACCCTCCCTTTTTCTGAATCACTGGAACTCTACTCCACTTGAAACAATTGATTGAGGAGGCAATTGTGCTTAACCTTCTGATAATTCTTATAGCCTTTAAATATAATAATTTACCTTTTGCTCCTTAATTGTCTGCATTTTTATGTATAATTATTTGAAATATGGTTTAATCGCCAGTACTTAAATGTGGAAGATGCCGAGTGATGTTGGTCATGGTCCAGAGGGTGCGTCCACATTTTGCAGCTGTTCTACCTATTGACTGTCTTTAACATTTGCAGCCTTTTGATTCCAGTGTTCCCAGACTTGGGTATCTTGATTAAAGGGTTCCTAATGCTGAGGGTGTTTGACTTTAGGCTTCAAGACCTGGAAGCCCCCAGCCAGAGATCCTTGACCCCTGGGCCAGAGACACCCAGCCCCTGGAACCCCTCACCCGAAACCCAGTCACTTTTCCCACTATTTCTTAGTGCCTTTGGTTTCACTTTTGACTTGGCACACTTTGTGTGTCAGTGCAAATATTTTACTGATTGGCACTTCTGCATATAATTATCATACCGCTTTGAAAGTAAAGCTGACTTTTAGTGTGATAGTTAGAAGAATGTGTACTAGTTTTTATCCCAACTTGCTAATTTAAACAAGTGAGGAAAGCAGGCAGAGCATGGCTCATGGAATTCTTTCCAACCTCTCTGTACGTATGTGTGTGTGCATGCGTACCCCCATCTGTTTGTATCTGCATTGTCTGTGTGGATTTGTGTATGTATGCGTGTTTCTCGCTGTGTCTATGATTGGGAGAGGAGATAAGAGGGGGGGGGGCTGTTTGACAGGTATAACTGCATAACGTTTATGCTACTGTGAATCAGTGTTATTATGCTGCAGCAGCTGGGGCTGCTTTTCCTAGGGGAATACACGGAGGCATTTTTTTTGGGGGGGGAGGGGCTTCATTTCTCTTCTATCTCCCACCACATGCAGAAACTAACCTTGTACAACACAGGAAATTCTCCCATCTCACCTCCTCCTTTTCTACAGTATATGACTTCGGGCAGCATCCCAGTGCTGTGCTTCCACAGTCTTCCCACAGTCTCTGCTGCTAGTTGTATTGGAAGCAGGCAGGGCAAACTCACTCAAGGAAGGATTAGAGAACTGCAGAGAGATTTTAAACCCTGAAAAATGTACAGATATGTTAGCCTTCCTTCTAAATTCCAGATATTAATGTAAAAATCAGAAGAACCATGAAAAAAGCCAGAGAGTTGCAAATCCTAACCTCCTGAGCACTGAGCTTGTCGGACAGTACTCTTGTAAACTTTGGACCCCAGGTATGTTCCTAACATGTCAGTTCCTTAATCTAGCCTTCCCCATGGCAACAGATACTAGTTGACAATCTGATGGCAGCCAATAAGAAGGCAGTACAAATTCATTTAGTAGCTTTTACAGTAGAAATAACAGCAAAGAAATTGAAATATAGACATGAATTTAAAACACAGTACATTGCTGATAGGGAATTGCTTATAATCCCTGTATTTGGGTGTGTGGTGTTCATCTGTGTAAATCTCTTTTGCATGTTGTGTGTGTGTGTGTGCTGTTCATGTGTTCTGTCTGTGGTGGGGTAGGTGAGAGTAGTGGGGCTTTTACCAAGGATGTAGATTTGGGGTTTTGGGGGTGGGGTAGTTTGCAGGATGGTGGGGTGGTTACAGTGGGGAGTTTTTTTTTGGGGGGGGGGGGTGATACATTTGCATGAGGGGTGTTTGAGAATAGGGCTGTTGCACAGGGGTATATTTTTGCTGGGTGGGGCAGTTTGCAGGGTGTTGAGGCAGTGGTGGGGAAGTAGTTTTTGGGTGTGGATCAATTGCAGGGCGTAGTTTTTGAAAGTGAAGGTTGCTTGGGGGAGGTGAGGTAGATGCAGGTGCTTTTGTTGGGTGCTTGGCTATTGCAAGGGACAATTTATGGGGGGGGGGGCATTGTGCAAGGCAGTGGGGAGTTTGGGGGGTATTGTTTAGAGGTGGAACAGTTTATGGGGTGGCAGGCCAGTTGCTGATTGATGGGATAGTTTTTGAGGGTGAGGCAATTGCAGGGTAGTAGTTTTTGGAAATGGAGCAGTTTGGGGTGGAAGGACAGATGCAGAGGGCAGATGTGAGATGGTGGACCAGTTGCAGAAGGTAGTTTGGGAATTTAGAGAGGTGGTGGGAAAATAGTTTCTGGGTATTTTTAGGAGTGGAGCAGTTTGAAGGGTGATAGGGCAGTTGTAAAGGAGTATTTTTCGAGGTGGGCAGTGTGAGGATTTTATGGGACATTTGCGGCATGATAGCTTTTGAATGTGGGGCAGTTTGTGGGGAGTGGAACAGTTTGCAAGGGTAATTTTTGGGAGTGGGACAGTTGGAATGGTGCTGGGTCAGTTGTAGGGATTATCTTTAGGGATGGGAAAATTTGTGGGGTGGTAGGGAAGTTATGAGAGTGTTTTTAGGGGAGCGGGACAGTTTTCAAGATGGCGGGGCAGTTAATCGTTTGTGATTTTTGGGAGGGGTTCTTTTTTGGTGGTGAGGCAGTTGCAGGTGGTTGTTTTTTTAAGGCATTGAGGGTTGTGGGGGTATATTTTGGGAGGGGGAAGTTTTAAGGTGGTAAACAGTTGTGGTGGGTTTTGTTTTTATGGTAGCAGTATTTAATGGGTTGGTAGGGCAGTTGTGAGAATGCATTTTGGGGGTGGGTGGGCAGTGTGTGGTGGTGGTGGAGCAATTGTGGGATGCGTATTTTTGTTGGTGAGGGCAGTTTGAGGAGTTGGGAGAGCATAGAACGGGGAAAGGACATTTGAAAACAGCAATTTCCTAACTGCTGTGCTCACTATATGTTAGCCAACTCTGGTACACTCTAGGCTACAGAAGCTGGAACTCCTTTTCCAATAAATACATGGGCTCGCTTTTTGGAGGGCTTATTTCTCTGGTACCTCCAAGCCTGATTTGGCCCATTATTGAGCTCAACATGTCATTTTATCAGTTTTTCCCACCTGCCAAGTTTCATCCCAGTCCATTAAATATTTGGAGAGTTATTTTGCTCCCAGCCAGACATTCTCGACCTCTTGTATGTAATTCTTCCCAACCGCCATTGGGTTGAAATGATAATAACCATCATATTACATCGATCACTCTGTGAACTCATTGTAGTACAGTGAAAGTCTTTTGTATGTATGGCTGAAACTAACGTCTAGTTCTATGCAATTCAAGGATCTTCACCCACAGCTCATCACTTTCTGATTTTTCTTGTCCTAGTGTACGTGGCAAATGTGCTTGGCATCACTGTGTACAGTCTGTACGTTATACTTTGCCTTTGAAAAAGTGGTGCAAAGCTCACTGGTAAATATCCATGGACTTTGCATCAATGAAGATATTTTGAAATTTGTCTTCAAATATAAATATGTGACAAAGCCCCTTACATTTCTGATGTCTTAATTCTTATTTTGAAAAGTTTTGTGCTGCTTAGATTTCATGTCTTTGCATAAGGTGATTAAAGATGGTCTTATTTTCTGTCTTTTTCCTTACTCCTTGGAAAATTGCTTAACAATCTATGTAGCTTTTATTTCTGGATAGATCTTATCTAGCCGATGTTCCTCCACCCTGCTACTGCCGGTAGGGAGAGTCGGTGTGCTTCCCCCTCCTGGCAGCAGCATTGGTGGAAGACTCCTGAACAGCTTTCTGGGAATCAGTTGCCAAAAATAAAAAAAAAACTGCCCAGATTTCAAGTTTGTCTGAATGGCCAAAGGATATATGGGGCCGTTCTGTACCCAATTCTGCAGCTGTGGAAGTTATATGTTCCCACGGTTGCAGAATCAGGGCACTTAGATGGCCCAGCGTGCCCCCAGTTCTGATCCCGGGGTCGTACGGCTCACTGCCCGTCCAGCCTCCCAACGGTCCGGCTGGTGCAGCGGGTCCTGTCGCCATGGCATTGGCAATGGCCAGCTGGAGGAACCTATTAGACAGCAGCTGATCAGATGCCTTACCTCGATGTTCTGCTCTCCATGGGGGGCTCCAAAGGGGTGGAATAAGTGGTGTGTGCGCAGCAGACAGCCAGTGGACATACAGGGCCCTGATCAGAATAGACCCTGTATGTCCGGATGCTTCTGCCCACCCGCACTCCACTCCCTCTCTGCCTCTGTCCCGCCCCCTCCCACCCTGTCCAGCGCTCCCTGACAAACCTCTCTATATGTGCGAGGAGCACTCGGACTAGAATAGCGTCCTGGGCCAAGGCGTTCAGGGGTTGTACATCCAACCCGGACTACAATCCCACTATTCGGGCCTCAGAATCTACCCCATACTGTACAGTGGTGTGCAAAAGTCTGGAATCACTTGTAAGTTTTGCGTTTTTCGTGCTTTCTAACATTTGTTTTTACATTTTGTGTTAGCCCAGCATATTCATCTTTCTACCACGTTAAAAGGGATACATTTGGCTATTAGAGTTGACTTTTTTTGCATTCCCTGCTTCCAATGTAAATACTTTACAGACACTGGGAGATAGCTACTGTGATTTTTGTGGATCCTGCATCAAAACTGGATCAAGATTATCCAATATGCACATGTTATTGCTGACCAATCAGGAGGCTGGATTCACTAACCAATCACAATGCAGATATCTAGCCAACAGTGCAGCTATAAAAATGTGCAGAATTTTTGAATATCATACGCTTTCTGGATCGACCATGAAGATGACTCGGACCCTGACGTTGGAGGAGTGTGTTCGTGTGTCCTTTATGAGCGAGGAAGGATTTTCAAGCTGTCGGATAGCCAGTCAGAGCGCTGTTAAGATTGTACAGAAGAAGAAAGAAATGGGTTCAGTGGTGGACAAGCCTCGTTCAGGTCGTCCACGTGCATCAACATCATGCCAGGACCGCACACTGCGACGCGTTTCACTGACTAATCGCAAGTTGATTTCTCCTCAGCTACTTCGAGAGTGGTCAGACAAGAGTGAGGCCAGTGTCAGCTCATTGCCGGTGCCTGCAGTTTGGTCTCCGGGGCTGCAAAACACGGAATAAGCCACTGATGACTGACATACAAAGGCGCAACCGGATCGTGTGGGCGAGAAAGCATTCAACCTGGTCGACTGAAATGTGGGAAAAGGTGCTATTCAGCGATGAAAGCACCTTCTGCCTGTTTGGTAACCAGGCCCACACCTATGTGAGGAGATTTCCTGGAGAGGAAGTCAAGCCTGAGTGTCTCAACCTCACTGTGAAGCATCCTTTGAAGGTCATGGTCTGGGGCTGCATGGCTGCCAGTGGCGTTGGACGTCTTCACAACATCGATGGAATGGTCAACGGGGCCAAGTACATCACCATACTGCAAAAGTGCAGGGTGCCATCAGCACACCAGCTGTTTCCTGGCCAGTTCCTGTTCCAAGATGACAATGCACCCTGCCATCGCTCCAGACAGGTGATCAGCTGGAAGCAGTGGAACAACATCAAGTCAATGGACTGGCCTGCCCAGTCTCCAGATCTGAATCCAGTCGAGAACCTGTGGCACAAGGTGGCCTTGGAAATATACAAGAGGCATCCAACATTAAAGCGTGAGCTGATTGAGTCACTCATTGCATCTTGGAACTGCGTTGTCACCAACCATCACCTTGTCAGACTGGTTCATTCAATGCCGACAAGGTGCAGTCAGGTGATCAAGAACAAAGGGTGGCCCATCAAATACTGAGCCATCACTGAGACATAAAAACAGCCTTTTTCAAGGCCACATACATTAGTTTGAAGGAAACCTAGCGTGTGTCCATAATATTTTAAATAAACAAAACCCCCCAATGTCCAATGACTACAAAAATGTGTCCAAAGCCGAGAGTCATTGGGAAAACCACAAGGATTCCCCCAACACTTTCAATAAGCTTGTAAGCTCAAAGTTTTGTCGGGACCAGATCGACAAGAGAGGGGAGAAGGAAACTCCTTCCTCAGCGTCGAACGGGCCCATTTTATTCAACAAGCAATAAGCAAAAAAGAGTGAAAATAGTGCAAAAACACACTTATCTGTGAAATAAGGCGAGAAGACTTCAAATTAGTTCAGCACAGCACGACATGCATGTTTCGGGCGTCGCAGCCCTGTATCAAGTGCTCAATAATTGAACTGAAAGGTCGCCTCTAAAGCAAAACCGGAATCCCCAGGATATTTAAACATGGCAGGTTGGCAGCTGATTGGTTGCGTTGAACACGTGTAAAAGAGGAGGACCAAAGACGTCAATGGTGCAAAGGGACAGCAATCAGATCACACTCCACCAATCGCATTCCAAATTAAGACCTAGAGGTTCTACAGTGTGCAATCGAAAAATCCACTGCTGTTCTCGCAATTGGAGCCGATGTTCTCGATCACCCCCCCGCAGATGGGCTGGAATGGAAACTTAAAATAATATATCGAGGCCAACGATGAACATTACATGATTTTCACAGAAAATCTATCAACAGGACAACTATGGGGAACAAACTCTGAAATAAGGCCAAACCAATACTAAAAGTTGTCCCTAATAGCCAAATCTATCACTTATCATGAGATACACAGAAAAAGCCACTGGGAGGAAAAAGAAATTAAGATATAAGGTCACAAAGTTGAAAAAACGTCAAATTTACAAGTGATTGCAGACTTTTGCACACCACTGTAGTTTGTCACAGTTTTTGTTTCAGTAATATTTTGGGGATACAAGCAGATTGATTTTCTTCAACTGGGTGACCAGAGAATTAGATGGAGGGCCTGCGCTGGATACAGTTTTTTTGGATTTCAGCAAAACCTTTAATACTTCTCCTCATAGGAGGCTTATGCATAAATTGAGCAGCCCGGTTAGAAGCCAAGGTGGTGAACTGGACTAGAAACTGGCTGACTGTCAGATGACAGAGGGTGGTGCTAAATAGAACTTACTCAGAAGAAAGAAAAGTGAGTAGCGGAGTGCCTAAGGGTTCGGTTTTGAGGCTGATTCTGTTTGATATCTTTGTGAGCAATGTTACCAAAGGATTAGAAAGAAAGGTTTTCCTTTTTTCAGATGACAAAGACTTGCAAATGAGTGCACACCTCAGAGGGAGAAGAAAACATGAGAAGTGATCTACAAAAATTAGAAGAATGGTCTAATGTTTGGAAATTATGCTTTAATGTGAAAAAGTTCAGCGTGATACTGTGGAAAGCCAAAGGGCAATAGGCAGTGAGAGGCTGATGTGCACAGACCAAGAGAGGGACCTTGGGGTGATAGTATCTGAGGATCTCAAGGTGATAAAACAATGTGTCACCGTGATGGCCAAGGCTAGAAGGATGCTAGGCTGCATAATGAGGGGCATAATCAGCAGAAAAGATGAGGTGACAATGCCTCTGTACAGATTAGTGAGGGCTCACTTTGAGGACTGGGTTCAGTTTTAGAGGCTAAGAATAAAAAGTGGTTTAGAGGAAAGCGACTAAAATGGAGTGGAGTCTACGCTAGAAGACTTTTGAGAAGAGAGTTGAAGACCTGAATATGTAGAGGAAAGGAGGGACAGAGGAGATACGATACAAACATCTAAATATTTGAAAGATATTAATGAACCATCAAACCTTTTCCAAAGACGGGGAAACTATAGAACCAGAGGACATGAAATGAAACTGCAATGAGGTAAATTTAGTTCAGTCATTTGTATTATCAAAGTCACAACATACTAACATAATACAGCAAACTAGTCCACAAACTCCATCGTCATAGGCACATTGTTCGGTTTAGCTTTAAAACCTCTCTCCTTGCCCTCCCCACCCTCCCCAATCCCTTCATCTATAGAGGCCAAACCCACCTAAATATCCCAGTCTCACTCAAGCCCACGCACCCACTGAATTGCCCAACTCACAGCTTTCCACCAACACTCTGAAAGGAGGTACATTAAAGAGCAACATCAGGAAATATTATTTCCTGGAAAGGGTGGTGGATGCTTGGACTTGCCTCCGGCTGAACGTGGCGGGAATTCAAAAAGGCATGGGATAAACACAGAGAATCTCACCTATGCAGCAGAATACCTTTCCAGATCATAGGGCAGGACACATTCTTGATTTGGTTTTTACTTCTCTTTCATCCCGTTGGGATTTTAAATCAAGGGATTTCTCTTACCTTAGACTGACCATCTATCTGCGCCCCCTTACCCTTAACCTCCGAAAGGTAACACTAGGTACCCTTTCAGAAATTTCAAAGATCTGGACATGACTAACTGGAGCAGGCTTTAGAAACCTTTCCAGATAATTTTGATGAACAGGCTACCTGCTGGCAATCCAGCTTTTCAATAGCCTGTGATCTGGTAGCCCCTCCTCGACCTGCAATGCATAGATCTAACCCTGTTATTCCTGGTATCATCCAGGTTTATCCCAGTTCAGAAGGCAGGCTGAAAGAAAGTGGCGAAAAAGCACATCCCCAAACGACCTTACCTTATGTTAGGAAAGATATCAGTTAAATAAGGCTGAAATTCAGAAATTTAAAGCAGCATTTTTACTCAGTATTAATCTGTTCCAGGGCTAATTATCCTAAGCAACTTTTCAAGGTTCTTTCAGGTTTAATGAACAACTTTCTCTCATCATCATCTGCTAATCAGTTTGATTTTTCCATGCAAATATTTTGACATTCAGAGACTGTTTATCTAATTCTCTGGTGCCTGGGAGTCCTCCAGCCAGCTCTTTGGTTTCTAACTGGCATGCTTTTAATCTGCCTTCAAATATTGTCATCACCAAAATAATTGACTCGCTCAGTTCTGCCATGTCTGCCCTAGATATTCTTCCTGTCAAACTGATTAAAGAAACAAGTTTGGGCTTGTTTTCCTACATCTTTGCAATGGTGACAAAAATTCTTTCAGATGGTTGTTTTCCTTCCGTCTGGAAGACCTCACTGGCCAGGCCATTGCTTAACAAGATTAATTTGGATCCTACCTTGACTTCGAACTATAGGCCAGTGGCCATTTCATAAATCCAATAAGAGTGGAGGAGTAGCCTAGTGGTTAGAGCAACTGCCTAGTACCCATAAGATCAAGGGTTCAATTCCCATTGGTACTCCTTGTGACCTTGGGCAAGTCACTTTATCCTTCATTGCCTCTAAAGAAAAGGCCTGGCAATCTACTTCCAGTGATACATTGCCAAGAAAATCCAGAGGCAGCTGGGTTGCCAGGAGTCAGCACTGACTTGATGGCACTATAAAAAAAAAAAATTGTTCTAGAACATGTGGCAAGTTTTATGGATAAGACAAATGTAATACATCCATTTCAGGCTGGCTCACAGTACCGAGACCTCACCTAGTACTTCTCAAGAGAATTTGGCTTAATCATGAAATGAGGAAGATGACATGATATAGTTGCTCCCTCTGTTCCTCCCATGCATCTGCCAAAGATTTCTACCCAGTGAACATTTTCTTTCCTTTGCCTATTTAAGAAGCTTGTGCGTATCACTTTAGAGAGACGCATTAAAGATTTCCCAGACCCCAGTGCCTATCTTCTCTCCCTCCATTATTCTTTTCTGAAGATGTCAAAACAGATCATGGTGAAAAGAATCCTGCCATGTTCGGAGGTTTTTTTCCTTTTGGTTGTGACAGTTCTGTTGTTCAGCTGGCCAGAATAGATTTTTAAAAGCGGCATCATTTCCTGAACAAAAATCCTAATGACTATTGCGTTTGTTTGTATCCCGATAGTGTGCAATTCACATTTTAAATTGCTGAATAAAGTACATTGACATTTCTACATGGGCTGTCTGCACCTTTGGGTTTTTTTCTTTTATGTATTAACAGATATAGGGATGACTCACTAATGCTGTTAACATTTAGGTGTGCACTAAATAATGGCTCAGTCACTAAATAGCGATTTACAGCTAGAGTCATATTAACGCATGTTGATGTCATGAACAAGTGTAAAAACCCCTTCAGGACCCTCACTATACCAGCATGCTGGACCATATCATGTTAGCCTTAGCAGTATGTATTGTATATGCTATCTTGCCCATATATAAACCTTAGGAACAGGATGTGAGGTGTGATCCCCCTTATTTCTGTTCTCCTGGTTACCACGCATCTGTGTCATAACCACTTTCCCCTTGTTTTATCCTAGTCCACTGTTTATCTTGCATATATTATAAGCTCTATAGATCAGGGACCATCTCTTACATGTATGAGTACAGACCTGTGTATGCCTTGTAACACCTATGCACCTTTAAGTCAATGCTGGCTCCTGGGTTTTCTTGGCAGTGTGACTGGAAGTAGATTGCCAGGCCTTTCTTTTGAGGCAATGAAGGGTTAAGTGACTTGCCCAAGGCCACAAAGAATACTAGTGGGAACTGAACCCCTGATTGCTTGGTTACCAAGCCAGTGTTCTAACCACTAGGCTACTCCTCCACTCATAGCACTATACACAGGATTATTAGTAGTAGGATTTCTTATGTGGTTGTCTATAGTTTGATGTGGATCTTGCTTTTGGATAGTGACCCTGTCTTGAGTCATCTTTTCTTGTACTTGAGTCCAGTGTTTAATCATCCTCCAAGTAAGAGCTAGGCAGAGGTTTCTTCCCATCCCTCTGCCTTAGTGTGGAGAGAACTTGGAGGTGTTGGCTTGCTTCCAAAGTCTAAAGAGGAGTTTGCAATACAAGAGTGGACTTTACTGGAGAAGGTATGGTGAGAAAATTGCAGAGGAAAGAAGAGAGAAAGAGGATCCCGTTGAGGAAGGAAGGGACTTTGGCATCTCCAAATACCTTTAGGAACCCAAGATAGGAATCCTCTACCTACTACAGAACAGCCAAGTAGTCAAATTGGGATGACAGACACCAATGCTTAAGGTGATATAATCCATCTTACCAAGGACTGGGCATTCATTGAATGGAGGACTGTATGCAGGTGTGTGCCATTGAGTCAATGCTGACTCCTGGAGACTCAGCCCGTGGGTTTTCTTGGTAACGTGTGACCAGAAGTAGATTGCCAGGCCTTTCTTCTGCACATTAACTCTACATAGGGTTACCAACTCTTTGAAAGAGAAAACCCCGCCACCTGTGGCTAGCCATGCTCCGCCCATGCCCACCCTGCCCTGACCTTGACCCGCCTCCTGTCCCATCCCAAAAATAATTGCAGAGAGGGCTGTGTGCAAACTGAACAAGCCAGATTGCTACACATTCTTAAACAGAAATTCCATACTAACAGAATACCCAGCATTGGTTGTACACACACACACAATACAGACAGGGCTTCATCAATAAATGAGCACAAAAGGAAAAGAGAAATATTTCGACAAAAATTAAACTAAAATATCAGAAAGCCAGATGCTGCATGTAGTACAACATAAGAGAGATAGAAATGCGTTTCCCCCTATACTGTACAAAATAAAAGACAGCAGATGTCAGGATTGGCTTTGGGAGGAATGCAATCTGGCAATATCCCTGGACTCCCAAGTCTGAGTGAAAAAGGCACAGCTTACTAGTGGGCTTTAGGTGATACAGTGTGTGCTGTTGAGTCATTGCTGATTCCTGACAACCCAGTAGCTCCTGGGATTTCTTGGCAATGTGACTGGAAGTAGATTACCGGGTCTTTCTTTGGAGGCAATGGAGAGTTACTGTAAGTGACTTGCCCAAGGCAACAAGGACTACCAGTGGGAATCAAACCCTGGTCTCTTGGTTATTAAGACAGTGTTGAAACCATTAAGCTACTCCTTTAGTGGAAATCTTGATGGAAAATAATAGCCACCCTCTCTCTCTTAGCATTTCTGTCCCATAGAAAACTCTTAGGACACCAAAGGGTTATATCAGACAACCAAGTCTCCATTACACAAAAACAATGGAGCTTATGGAAAAATATCAATTCATGAATCAAAGCATTCTTATTCTTTACCAAGCAAACATTCATAAAGCCACTAACAACAGTGAAAAGTCCTTCCTAAGCAAATGAAATTTTGCTATAAGTGAGGGAATCACATTTCTAATGGAAACGCGCAATCTTCATTTAAAGTTCCAATGCCCTCAAACTACAAGAAGTAGATGAGTAAAAATACACATCTTGCTCCACTCCCCTCACACAATAATTCATCAGCTACCCCTCCAACAGCTCAGCCAATATAGATATCACTAATACTGCACAAAATCTTATAAGCTTGCCAAACACCACTCACACAATCACAATAAAATCTTACCATAAAAACGTATCTGGCACCCATGAAAAGTTCTATACAAAGGGGTACGCTAAGGAATATTCCCCACCACTCAGCACCAGGTTGAACTTTCACTGGGGCCGACCCGTCCATTGTGCGAGAATGTTTTTCACACAGAGCCCCACGCTTCAGGGGGCCCCGCGCCAACAATGGGGAGGGGTGGCCTGCACAGAGCGACGGGTGCACCTACTCTTGCCATCTTGCTGGGCAGACTAGATGGACCATGCTGGTCTTTATCTGCCGTCACTTACTATGTTACTATGTAACATCGCACACATGCTGTTTGACTCCTGGCAGGGTCAGCTTCAGAGCGAGCCGGGGAGGCCCGAGGCCCTGGCTTACCTCTTTACAGCCATTGAAGTGAAGAGCGCCATTTTTCTTCACTTTGGCAGCTGTGTTCTAGTGTAGGCTGCTGGTGTGCTGGAGGTTAAAGGGCATTTCCTGTTTCCTGGCACTCAGCATGGGGCTCTTCGGTTAGGACTGGAAATGGGCTGATAGTGGGGAGGGGCTTGGACTGGAAATGGGCTGATGGGGGGGCTAGGACTGGAAAGAGCTGATGGGGGGCTAGGCCTGGAAATGGGCTGATGGGGGGCTAGCATAGGACTGGAAATGGCTCATTTATTTATTTATTTGAACAGCTTTTATATACCGCTGCTTCCAAGGGTCAGCAGCGGTTTACATTACAACATTACAGATACATAGAACGTTATGAACTATATTACATTATAACATAACATAAATTGCATAGAACAATATTGATGAATTACAATATAACAGGAACATTATTGAACTATAATACATTAGAACTATATTACAAGTAATGACGTTTGCCTTAGTTTTATATATATGAGAGGAATCTTTATAGTGTTAAATATCATTTGCAGTTATCGTTGTTCCAGTTGTAGATATACATTTGGATAGGGTAGGAAAATTCAATTTATGGTGGTTGAGAAGCTATGCTTGTTTTATTATTGGTGTAATGTTGACTGAATAGATAAGTTTTTAGATCTTTTCTGAATGTTAGAAGATCTTTAGTTTCTCTTAATTGATTTGGAAGATTGTTCCACAGTATTGGAGCAACAAGCGAAAAGGCACTGTTACTTGTTGAGTGTTTGTTTTCCTTATTAGGTCTGGAACTACTAATGTGTTGAGGTTATTTCTCCGTCTTATCCTATTTTCGAGATGGCTGTGAAGAAGTGTAGTTAAGTATGAAGGGGCATATTATTAATTAATTTAAAAGTGGTTAACAGTATTTTGTATTGTATCCTACTGAATATTGGTAACCAGTGTAGTGTGTATAAAATAGGGGTAATATGGTCAGATAGTTTGGCTTTGAATATGACTCTTGCTGTTACATTTTGGGCCATTTGTAAGATTTTGATGTTCTTCTTAGTTATTCCATGTAGTATACTTAGCTCATGGGGAGCTAAGACTGGAAATGAGCTGATAGGGGGGCTAGGACTGGAAATTGCATGATAGGGGGCTAGGACTGGAAACGGGGTGATTGGGGAGGGGCTAGGACTGGAAATGGGATGATGAGCTAGGATAGGACTGGAAATGGCTGATGGGGGCTAGGACTTGAAATGGGCTTATTGGAGGGGGGCTAGGATAGGACTTGAAATGGCTGATGGGGGGGGCTAGGATTGGAAATGGGTTGATGGGGAGGCTTGGACTGGAAATGGGCTGACGGGGGGCTAGTATAGGACTGGAAATGGTTGATGGGGAGCTAGGATTGGAAATGAGCTGATGGGGTGGGGCTTAGACTGGAAATGGGCTGATGCGGGGGGGGATAATGGGACTAGAAGGGAGCGGATGCTGGGTGGGGCTGGAACTAGAAGGAAGCTGATGTTGGGGGAGGGCTAGAAGGGATGGGGCTGGGGGAGTGAGGATGGAGAGGGGAAAATATTTTGTGTGAGAGGGAAGAAAAATCTATGATTGGCTGGGTATTGGGAGAGTAAGTGTGGATTGAGGATGGAAGGGTGAAATTTGAGTGGATGAAAAAGGAATAAAGAAAGAAATGGAGGAAAGAACAAAAGGGGCAAGATCAGTATGTTAAAGCAGATTTAGAGAGGGAATGGGAAAAAAAACCTAGAAGAGAGACGAAAGGACAAATGGACAGCAGACGATGGAGAGTTAGCAGAAGACACGAAGAAACCAGAAGAAAGTGACTGGAGCAATTGAAACTGAAAAATAAAATGCCCAAACAACAAAAGGTAGAAAAATATTTTTTTATTTTGAATTTATTATCTGGAATATCAGCTCTGGGAAATGTGCATTGCTAACGTCTTTGCGTTTTATTTAGTACAAGAGGAAATTAATTTATAGTTTTATTTCTCCAGTGTTGTTGTACATTCCAAGTTTAGATTTTGGGGTTCCCAGTTTAATTATTGTCTTTCTATTTCTAAATTGTGATCCCTTGTTCTTTGTTTGGTATGGTCTATATTCTGCATGTGTAACCAAGCTGAGGTTTTTTGTTTATGTAGTTTCTGTTTGACAGTCCCACTTGTTCTCTTTCCCCAGTAGGAGGTGTATTGGTATTCTCTGAGATGTATTGGTTTAATATTTGCAGTGTTGCCTTTTGATAGGTAGGGTTTGGTGCTTTGTGAATCCTGGTAGTGCTGTTATGATATGGCGGGTTTGCTATGGCCCTCATTCTAGAATGCGGGTTGTGGGGCTGCATGTTCTGCCGGGACATGCAGTCCTGCAAGCCATCTGTACCCTATTTCCCCCACCGGCTCTCCCTATATGTCCTGTGCATCAGGATGAGGAGATCTGGTGGGGGACAGGAGGGTGCAGAATCAGGTTGGAGAGGGGGCTGGACAACCCGGCAGCACGTACAAGGCTGATTCAGTCCACAACCCTGTACATGCTGCTGGGATGTGCTGTTTATACTACCGCAGAGGTGGTATAAGCCGCACAATTTGCCAGATCGAGGTAGGGGAGCCATCCCCAGGGCCAGGGTCGGATGTGGGGAAGGGTCCTTACCACCCAACCCAGGCCACAGGAGGCCAGCCATGGGTTGGGCAGTGGAGATTTGGGGGGCCAGAGCTGTGGATGCCAGGGGTGCCTGAGGGGAGGACATTCCCACAGGTGGAGGGGACATGCCAGGCCGTCCTCGGGTCTGATTCTGGCTCTCGCGGGAATGTTTTTTTCCTGCGGACCAGAATTGGGTCCTAACGGCTCCATCTTCAGCGGGGACATCTGGACGGCCTGGATGTCCCCCTCCTGGAATGGGGCTCTATGGGTTCTAAATGGGCAGTGTTTATAGTACTTCCTAATGTGACTGGCGGTTGGCACTGGAGTATAGTAATGTAGAAATCTGGTAGTCTTTCTTTATCCAGAAACTCATTACGAGGCATGTTTACTAAAAGTTAATGCATGTTAACATTATGCAAACGAGGCCCCATAATGAGTCTCTGGAAATGCCCCTACACCCCCTTCGGCCGCCCCTGCCTGGAAATGATGTCAGCAGAGGGCAGATCATTGCTGGGGTTTACTTGGTAATTCAGTTCTCTCCAGCAGCAAGGGCCAAGGTAGGAAGGAGAGCCTTAGATAGCAGCGATCAGGGGATTTTATTTACACTTACTATACCGCCTTTCATAGATAACAGCAAAGCGGTTTACATTTCATAAAACAACTCAGTATCCATCAATGTCATCGGATCCTATTTCATAGCAAACGAAAGGATATTTTCACCTTATTGAGAGGATCGTGAGTGAACTATCAGGCATATCAAAGCTAAATCTGTTTCAGAAAATGGAGTATGCGCTTCTGCAGAACCAACCTGTTGATTTTGAACAAATTTTCAGTTTCTCTCAATTCACTGAACTATGAGAAAACACTAATTCTTAAAAGGAGAGAAACTAGAATTGAGAAGTTCATTCCACGGCCAATTCCATAGCCACAAAATTAGAAAAAAACTGGTGGCCCCCATTATAAACTGCATAGCAGCAGTGCTGACAACTCAGCTGGTTAACAGAATGGATAGAATCCCTTGATGTTAAGCCTCATTATTAGATGATCCATCCTCCGGGCAATGTAACTAAAACCAAAGTCACAAGTCAACCTTGCTGTGGTTGCTATGCTCCTGAAGGCCTACAACCTTCTGTATGACCTCTTTCATGCTCACAGGACTTAGAGGGAAAGTTGCATTAGGAAAAATACTGCACACAAGGGATTCCGTTTTTATCTTGTGTTCTGCCTGGATTGAAACGCTCCCCTCACAAGCAAAGTTCCAGCAGACTTACAACACTGCTGAATAAAACGTGCTCAAATTTATGATTATTAAATTGAACTTGCAGTGACTGTAAAACTGCTTGGCAAAACATGAAAGAGCAAGACACCTCACTGTGTCCGTCGTATAATCCCAAGCTTCTCTCTCCGGTGAGATGCCCTACCACTGGTCACATCTTAATCGTGGTTCAAAAAACTTGGTCGCAATGGAAAGACCAGCCCAGAGGTTTCAGCCACAGCTGCATTAGAAATAAGAATTTAAAAAACCCTCACCGTCTCCTCCGATCCAGCCATGGTTCCTGCATCTTACAGAGCCGTGGCGGAGATAGTGACGATAATTTAAAATAAATTTGAAACCGATGCGCGGCCACTGCAGAGCCTTCTGGCTTTTAGTATTGAACCCCTACTGCTATGTCCCGCTCTTTCTAATGTAATTTCCTTTAGGGGATGTGATGCAGCAGCAGGGGTTCAATAGCAGAGGCCGGAAGGCTCCGCCGTGGCCGCGCATCAGTTTTGGATTTTTAAAAAATTATTATCACTATCACACATGCGGTTCTTTAAAATGCAGGAGCCGTGGCTGGATTGGATGAGAGGGTGAGGCTGGGGGGGACAAGGAGGGAGATGAAAAGCTGGGGTTTGCTCTGGCCACAGGACCGGGGGCAGCCAGAGCAAAAAAACGGCTTTTTAATGGCTGGTTTTAGCTCTCTGCCGGCAGCCGGCCTGGCCATATAAAAACTGTCCAGACCGGCTGAATACCGACCGGTTGGCAACCCTACCTCTACAGCACCTGGTATTCCAAGGTGCCCTTCCATCCGAATACTAGCAAAGCCCAATCCTGCTTAGCTTCTGAGATCACTTAGATGAGGCTCATAAAGGATGGTGAAGTCATAGTCAAAGGACTGTACTCAGGCACCATTTGATTTGGATGTTTTATGCCGTAAAGAGAATTCAAGCACTCAATTCAGGGTAGGGCTTCTTTGAACTTATGCAGTGTGGGGGTCATTCTGAACCATGAATATGCCGCCTGTACGTTCGGGCTGTACATATTTCCTCTGAAAACGTCTAAAACCATATTCTGCACATTCGCGGCTCTGCACGTACATGGCACATAAATGGGGATCACAGAACGTGGGCAGGAGGGGGCATAACAGGGGTGTGGCCAGCCACGAGTCATATAAAACATATTCCGGCGCTACCCTTGTGCATCCACAGTTGTTCCCGCAGACGTGCAGGTTATACCTGCTGAAAGGTGGAATAAAGGTAGGACTTAGAAATATTTCAATGCAGCCCATAGTGGTGAATGGATGTGTAACCTATGCTGTGCAGTGCTGTGTCTGCAGGCTGGGAAACCTCAGCATGCAGTGTTCCTGAACAGAAAGCAGAGGAGAGGGAGATTTGAGTTCACAGTAACAAAAAAACCCACTCCCACAAATGTATGGGGAAGAGTACAGGTGCGCTTACCGGCTATGCTGGCATTTGCTGAGTGAACTAAAGGCACAAAGCGTGGATCCCCTAACAGTGCCCATGTTCTTGGAATGATACTGGTGATGGAGCCCTAGGACTCCATGTGAAAATGTAAGCCCAGCCATCTGGAGTGTTGCCAGCTGGAGTGTTGCGCTCCACACAGTGGACCTTTACAGTATGCCCTATGCAATGTGTAGAGTCCCCAGATGCAGAGAAGGTCAGATGGAAACCTATCAGAACACAATAATGGGGAAAGTCTGTGCCAGTGGCCCTATGGCACATATCGTGAGCACAGGTCACTGTTGCGGTTGGTTACTTATGTGGGCCTAGGATTTGCAATACGCATATGGGGTCTGACCCTTGAGGCCGATATACCTAATGGGCTGTTTTGGCCTAAAGCAGCTCTGTGACTGTTTGAGGTCCACTTGTGTAGGTGTCATGTATGTCTGTATGCATCTGGAGCTGTAGTGATCAGGTACGATGATGGGTTGGAAGTACTGATATCCAGGGTTTCCATTCCATCCTCTATGTGATTCGGTGCAGGGCATGCTGTTGGCAGATGTCTGCTTCTGTAGGACTGCAAGTGAGAGTGCGTGCGTGTGTGTGGTTAGAGGGCTGCACGGGGGGATCTAGATTGTTCCTCCACATATCCAGGGGGGAGGGGGTGAAAGATATACCTGGCAGGTACCTGGACTGTAGGGCTGACAGCAGCATCACCAGGTGCAAGTGAGAACAGGCAGGAGTGAGCAGGTTAGGTCTGCATTCATGTACCTGTCCATACACTTCCCTGTCACTAATAAGGGGACCTCAGCAGGAGGGCGTGGAGCCCAGTATGCCATGCCAAGGTGCACCAGCATTGCTCTACACACTGTGCACAGTTGTAGGGAATGACGTTGGTGTCTCTGGGCGTGACTGTGTAGTGTTTGCACTGCTGACTGCTGTCATTCCATTGGCCCTTTATTGGTGACAGGGAAATGTTTGGCTGGTTTGCTATGGGAGCCTGTTCTGCTGGGTTCATGTGCCTACTTAAGATTGTACAGACATGTTCCTGAGATGTCCATACCATGCATACCTAGGGAGGTTGTCTATTGCCATGTATGTAGTGCTGCACTGTTACTTGTGCTAGATGGAACACTCTCCACCTGTTTTCCGATACATTATGGTGCACTGCGCTTGCTTTGTAATGTTCTGGGAAAGCCACAGACTAGTATCTATCATCTAACTTGCATCCTCTTATGGGTTATGGGTATTGTCAACTTACATTGTACTTCTGCCTCACAACAGCACTGTCTGTGGCCACAGCTGCTTAAAAGAGGAGGTGTGGCCGTTCGCTGGTATATCGCAGAGATGGGCAGGGTCGCAGACGTACATCTTTTCAGAATACGGTGAGTATGGGGACACCAAAGCCCCACACTCACCTTATTCCCGTCTTCATACAGCGTAGTGCTTTGTGCGGGCCACGCCTTGTACGTCTATGTGGTCTATTCTGTGCCCATGGCTGCGTCTATCCCCGTGTGATGCGGAATCTGGCTCTATTCCTGCACGTTGCCATTTGGATGTGCCTGCTGCCGGGACATGCACGTTTTCAGAATTGGCCTCCAGGGGCCTTGAAGGTATTTCCCTTCCTCCCATGGAGAATCTGCTCCTCGTTGGATAAGAGTGTGTGCTGGCTGAGTGAAGGAGAAAACCCGGAAGAAATTTGCTGTGAGCATAGTCCCTGGGCATGAGACTGGGGATACACGTGTGTTATTTTACTGCAAGTCCCATGTTATGCAATGGGTTCTTGTGGTAAACGTGGTAGTGTATGTTAGTAACTAGCTGTTAGTGTGGGTGAAAACGTGTGCTAAATTGAGCAAGTGCTGGCAAAATACCTAAGCAGGATGTTACGAGCAAGCTCATAAGCTATTAGCAACTTGTTCTGTATCCAGCACTAAATGTATCCAGGCTTTCCGGCATTCCCCCTCAAACAAGCGACAACAAATAGCTTTTCATTCCCTTTTCTTTCCATCTACCTCCCTCCAAGTCGTCACTGGCAGGAGAGAATCCAGGTGCCTCCGGCCATCACTGCTGAATTCGAAATGGTGCTGCTTACTGACATTTCAGTGTTTCCTGCTGGCAAAAATTTGGAGAGCAGGTCAGGTGGTGGGGTAAGTGTACATTCCTAAGGGGGTGGGAGGGAGTGATGGAGGACCTGCGAGCCCATTTCTGTTAAATGGGAAAACGTTCAGGTGAGAGGAAGTTAAGGGGGTCGCATAGGGCAAATCTGGATGTCTGGGAAAGGGAAAGATTGGATGCTAAGTTTTTTGTTGTCGGGGGGGGGGGGGGGGGGAGGGGCCTTATAATCACCGTGTGACAGACTTGTGCTTCATTTAGCATGGCCCTCTAACATGTGCAGAACTAGTGTCTCATCCTTTTGGTGACTAGGCCACTAATGGTAATTTTATCTTGCACACGTAGGGGGGCATATTCAGCGGCAGTGGCTGACTGAGGAAAGCAGCTGGCCGTGGCTGCTTTAAAATTAGACCCAGATATTGAATTCTGGGGTCATATCCGGTCACCAGCTTTGAATATCTGGATTGGCGGGATACTGATTTAGCTATCTGGTTGGCAGCAATATTCAGCCGCTGGCCAATAGTTTATCCGGCTAAAGTTAGGCAGCTATTTTTAGCCTAACTTTAGCTGCTTTAGGTTAAACAGTCAGCAGCTGAATATCATTGCTGCCCAGTTACCATCCAGTGCTGCCCCGCTTTGCCCCTGGAATGCCCTGACACTAAGCGGTTAGCATCGTGCCACATGGGTCCGGGCCTTGGCCCTACCAAAAATCACAGCCAACAGGCATCAGGCTTTCCGTGAGGATCCCATCCCCCACGGGCAGATGAAGCAAAGCCATGATATCGGCAAAGACACTTCCTGTTGCCCATGGAAGATCAGATCACTGTGGGCAGACCAGGAAGGTTCTCTGCCAACGGAGCAGATCTTTGGGTAGAGGTAGGGCGGAGCTCGGGCCTCCTCCAAAGAAACAGCTCTTCCACTGCCCCTGATCGGGATATACAGGAGCAGGAACCAGCTATGTGCTGTAACATGGTTAGCAGGTCTGCTTAACCACATTACTCCCTTTGAAAACACCATTTTATGTTTTTTTTGCATGTGGATTGTTCATGTGGATTGTCTTAAGTCTTATGTCACTTTATGTATAGCAAATTACTTTAATTGGTACTGAATAACTTAAAAATAAACCTGGGGCCCATTTGTTTGCTGAATTTAAACCTTTGTGATGGGGAATAATGTCCACATTTTGTGGCTTGCTCATTGCACCAGGGAAAGTAAAACCTTTGCAAAAGCAAATATAGCTGAAAAGAAAATATGGTTTATCTAATGGATTTGCAGCAGTGCTGCATGTGAAGCTAGCTCCAGCGCCAAAGGCCGCCATGTTCTAGGGAAGATCTGCCATTCTGGGTCAGACCAAGGGTCCATCAAGCCCAGTATCCTGTAAGGTTATTTAAGTGTTCCCTGAAGATGGGAAGTCCCAGCCATTGGTCTATGCCAACACTCACTAGGCTGGTTTAGCTATGAATGCAGGATTATGGTATTGTAGGTTCAGCTGAGCTACATTTCAGCTGGGCGGGAAGTCCAAAAGAACAGAACGCGAGAAGAACAATGCAAGCTTTGGTGTTATTCCAGTAAATAATGCTTTTTATCTAAAACGATGCCGCAGAGCGAGAAAAAATAACGCTTTGCTTTAGGGACCCAGACATCAGCTTTAAAGATATCTGTTCGGAGAACATGAGAAAATCCCACACGATAATGTGAGACTGCCGTTTGATTCACTCATCTCACTAAGAAACTTTATCTTGGTTTGGAATATTTATAGTGCTGTGGGCAGCTCTCCCTGGAAAGAACTACTTCAGTAAAAGCCGTAGAAGCCTGTATTTCCTTCTTTAAAATAAAGAGATGGTGGGTAATTGAAAACTGCTGCGTATCGCTGTAATGTACTCTATGGTGTGCAGCGGTGCTTCTTTTCCCACAGGGAGGAGCGAGCCTTTGGAGCTCAGGTTCTGCTATCAGTTATGGATGACTCCATCATTAGTGAGAGTAAATTGAATTATGCCAACATCTATTGTTATTTATGAGCAGTTGTGCTTACTTGGTCTCTTGTGTCTGCATGTGAGCGGGTAATGCGAACAGCTCCGGCTCTTTGTCCCACCGAAACCAGGAATCATTTTCACACCTCTGAGTCAATATTTTGATGCATTCTGGAACCATGATTGGGAGTTCTGGAAATCGAGCTGGAAACTGAATGCTAGGCTATGCTCTTCTGAAGAAATCTTAAAAAGAAAAGAATGCTCTCCTCTCCCCTTCCCACTCTCTCCCGCTCCTCCTAACCAAAGCAGACTTGCAATATGAGGCATTATCTCTTCAATAGGTCCTTCCTCCTGCCATATGACCCCGTTGCCCCAAGAAGGCGCCGCATGAGCTACTGATCGACACCGTTCCTGACCTTTACCCCTTGTGGTCACTCAAAATGGAAAATATGTGCTGTGTTGTACGAGCTTGGTCAGTGTAGTTTTAAGGAAAATGCAACCACTTTGCTTTCTTACATTTGATGTCAAATTGTGCCCACCCTTCTAGAAAAGCTGACGGATTCTGATGGAAAGAAACAACTTGATCCCACCAGAATCAATCACACAACTGAGGGAGCACTGCCTCTAGAGAAGTTGATTTATTACTCTAATAAGAATTATTTCTATAAATTACTTTGAGGCTAATGTAAGGGACCAGTGCAGAAACATTAGCGCACCGTTTGTGCATATTTAGCACAGCCTCTGTGTGTATTTACCACCATGACACGACGCAGAGAGGGGATTGGTGCAATTGTTACCTGTACACAAATGACTGTGCAGAGAGTAGCACAGCGCCTATTAAAATGACATAATCATATTCAGATGACACGGTAACGAGGTCATTAGCTAGAAGTGCGCTGAACACTGAAAGGCCGAGTGCAGATTTCAGTAGCACTGTAGTTTGAATGCCTAATCGGAGGTGAAATAAAACTTAAGGAAACTTCAGTGCGTGAAACTTCGGCACACATAGGAGAAAAAGGATTGGTCTGTAGGAGAATAGAAATGGTTACCCCTTAGTGGATTTGCAGTAGGGGCCGTTCCTTGCTGTGCCTACCAGCCACTTTCCCCATTGCCATGTGGTTTAAGCAACTATTACTCCATGTTGAACATGGTTATTTTAAAGATAATAAATCTTTACTTTAAATTTCACTACAGATGTTTCTACAAGTGCGTAGGTTTTCTGTGCATGCTTCTGGTGCCCGTTTCACATTTAGTGCAGAGGCTTTGTGCATATCTCATTTACATATATTTTGTTTATGGTACACTGGTGCACAATTTTGCTGTGCTCTTGCACTAGAAAGCTGTGTACACAGCTTTTAGCACACATCTCTAATGCAAACTTTCTGCACTGGCAGTTAAGTGTGGAAAGCTTTGTATGGGTTCTGTGCACAGTTTTCTAGGCTCTTATGGATACTCTATGCAGAAAGGAGTTGAGTGCACCAGAAAACTGTGTTCAGCGACATGCATAGACATAAGCACTCTTCACATTCAAATCCAATGGTAACAGCTATTATATCTGGATGCAAAGAAGTAGGCAGACCACCTGAAGGTTGAGTACATGGTGCTTTAAGTTGTCTGAGGAAGAGTGAAAAGTTAAGTTAACTCATTCTTCTGCAGATAGTCTTAGTGAGGACTTCATCTTCTCTTTTGTGTGAGCATGAAGGACCCACAACTTTTGTTTCTTGCTTTGTTGAAGAGGATGAGTCCATGAAAAATGAAAGAAAAAATGGCAGGGGGATGAGGAGTGATTGTGTGGCCGAATGAAGAGCTAAGAGAGAGGTGCAGTGACTGCGAAATCAAGAGTAAGCACAGAAATACAAGAATGTAAATGATGCTATACCAATAATAGCTATGTGCAGAATTGCATTCCAGCAACTCACATGTGCATAATGTATGCTCAAGCAACTCCGGGTGCAGACACATTTTTTTTGTTCACAAAATATTGATTCCGTTTCTAATGCAAATCTATGTTTCCATGGTGACCGGCATGCTCTCTCGTATTTTTGCATATTTTTGGCAAACAAATTATTTGCACACGATTTGGTTATAACATTGAGAGCAAAATACATTTTTTTTGTAAACTATATTTATTAGCAACATAATGCAACATGGCTCCCGAAAATAACTAGCCTGAAACTGTGAATGCCAAATTAAGAATGTGTAGCAGACAAGACAGGCAAAATTGCAGGAAATGGCTGATCAGTGGGCTTATAGTGGGAAACTATTTATTAATAAGGTGCTACTTAATTCACAGTTTTGTAGAAATTGTGGATCCTGCAATCAGGACCATCACAAGAGTGAGCAAGAAGGGTTGACCACTCTGGGTGTAGGACGGCCAACTGGCTCCAAATTCACCCGACAGGCTTGATCCAGTCCTGAGTTTACCCCATTGCATGCAGGGACTTGTAGTTCTGATTTCTCTGTTGCACACCATAAGAAATGGAAGATGATGAGTTCCTGCATGCAGTGGGGTAAACCCAGGACTAGATCAAGTCTGTCGGTCATATTTTAACACATTCATGAGTGGCTTGCCCGTTTTCAACTTTAGCTTGAGTGCTCTATGATTAAAAATGGCAAAATTAATTTGAGCCTTCTTTGTTTTTACCTGGCAGTTTCCTTTTTCATTTCTTCTATAGCATTCCGGCAAATTGGAACTGGCCCCTATAGGGACTGTAGAACCATGAATCTTCATATGCCATCTCTGGGACGGGGTGTTTATTATTTAAACCTCTCTCACCTAGTCAAGCTATTGCATGCCATGTGTATATTTTGAGTTTAGTCAGGTGGTGTCACTGTTGAGCAATGACCGGCACGCCCTCTGAACCATCAGGCCAACCCCTTTGTGTCTAGTATTTAACAATGAGTATCTTGGTAAGCTTAGTGGATTGAAAGAATGATAATCACTTTACAGGGCAGGCTAGCAACTCACTTGTGCATAATGTATGCGCAAGAAACTCCAGGTGCAGACACACTTTTTTTGTGCAGAAAATGTGGATGCAGTTGTTACCTGTGCACAAATGGCTGTGCAGATAGTAGTGCAGCACCTATTAAAATGACATTAAAAATGTGTATATACTACCTAGCTTTTCATGAAGCTATCAAAGTGGTGACTAACATAACATCATACAAATATAAATTAAAACAGCTCCCTTTTCCCCCTTTGCTGCTTTTATTTTTTGGTGGTTCATAATAACATTTAACTTTCACAGATTATTGATAACTTGGGTAGGGTGCCAACTGGCTCCAAATGCGCCCAACAGGCTTGATCGAGTCCTGGGTTTACTCCATTGCATGCAGGGACATGTAGTTCTGATTTCTCCATTGCACTCCATAAGAAAAGCAAGACTACAAGTCCCTGCATGCAATGGGGTAAAACACAGGACTGGATCAAGCCTGTCAGGCGCATCTGGAGCCAGTTGGCAACCCTACTTGGATGTGAAAGTCACTTTTCATTGTATGGGGATTTACTAGAAGAAGATTCCAGTTCCCTGAGCTTACCTGAGTATTAAACTTACCAAGTTCCAGAGTTTTCTTTTCATGGTTGGAGTAAAACCTGAAATTGAGGCGGTGTTATTGCTAGAGTGAGTAAGAGAGAGAGGAGGCAGGGATGCCCAAGGCTATGGAATACTAGCTCTGAGCAGCTACAGGAAAGAGCCCTTGATTTCCTGGGATTTAAAGCAAGCAGGAGAATTCCCAAAGATAAAGGGGAATTGGTCTGCCACAGAGCTTCAAAACTCAAAAAGGTTTTGCCTGCACAGCAGACAAAGGCTTCTCTGGGGAAAGATCCAGTTATTGCAGAGCTGATCTTCAGCCTGCCCGAGAGCAAGGACAGATGCATGGAACACCCAAAGGGAAAAATCCCTACAGACGCTAGAGGTAACCAACAGAAACTTTCCTTAGTGACTAGGAGAAGTGTGTAAGGTGAATTGAGAAACCAGCACAGTTCTGGACACCAAGAAAGAATTCATACTAACAGAGCTGCCAAGTTACTCAATTCTAGGAGTGAGATTTATTGCCAGTTCTGTTTTTAAATTTGTATTGCAATGCAGTATGGTAGTTGTAGTTCCTGATTTAACCCATTGAAATCAGTGCTACAAGTCTCATAATGCATCAGGATGAGATTGTCAGAAATCCAGGACTGGCTTAAAAATCTCACTCCTGGAAATGGGTAACTTGGCAACTCTGCACTAAGCAGATCTAGAGTTGCTAACTGTCTCCAGATGCGCCTGACAAACTTGATCCAGTCCTGCGTTTATTCCATTGAATACAGGGACTTTTGTAGTCTTGCTTTTCTTATGGAATGCAATGGAGAAATCAGAATTACATGTCCCTGCATGCAATGGGGTAAACCCAGGACTGGATCAAGTCTGTCGGGTGCATCTGGAGCCAGTTGGCATCCCTAAGCAGGTCTCTGAAAGGATTCTTTTTTGTTATGAAAGAGCACATAGAGTCAGCATGCTTGTGAAACTATATTATCCCAAGTTAAAACTATTTTCTCAGAGCGCTCAGGGAACTGCGTAGTGGAGATCTAAATTCCATGAGGGGCCTATTCAGCGGTGTGGCCTGGCTATATAAAGCACCTGGCCTTTGCCGTTTTAATAAAACACAGATATTTAGTGGCAAAGCATACCAGGTTTCCACCCCTGAATATGGGGCTGGCCGGCTACTGATGGCGCAGTCTGGTTAGCGGTGATATTCAGCTGCTAATCAGATAAGACAGCCATTCACCTATCCTAACTTTAACCAGTTGCTAACTAGTTAGTGGCTGAATATCGCCACTAAACAGATAGCCACTGTTGCCGCCCCCGATCTGCCCCCGAATTTCCCCAAACGGTACCAGAACCACATGGAGGGAGGTGATACTGGACTTGTGCTTACAAATGGGGAGAGTGTTTCTAATGTAGTGGGTGGTCATCTTGCATGCAGTGATCATTGGATGGTGAGCTTCAATGTTAGAAATCAGGTGAAGATGGTCAGGGCACTGGGCGCAAGGATGAGGTGAACCTCATTCCTAGCGCACCCCTGCTGCCCCTCTCCAAGTTCTGCAGCAGCGGCAATGCTTTTAAAATGACACCATAGTGCTTACTAATACCTCCGGTGCTGCAGATTCCTTTAGCATGGGGGCAGAAGTGGCTGGTCCAGCCACTTCCTCCCCAGTGGAAACAGGAAATAGAATCGCAGAGAGCGGAAGCAGGAACAACACTGCAGTGCTGGAGGCGATGGTAAGCACCGTGATGCCATTTTAAAAGCTTTGCCGCTGTTGCATGTCCCAGATAGGGATGGCAGCGGGTGGCAATGGGCCGCCATCCGACCACTGGTGCTTTAGGAAATGCAGAGTTTGACTAAAGGTAGTGCCAGTCCTGGAGATGGGTCATTCAAAAGCGAGTGGCCTAGACTTCGGAAAAAGATGGGGCAATACCTCAAGGAGTCGTTAGCAGGATGGGAAGATCTGGGGAACCTGGAACAACAGTGGGCAAACTGAAAGGAGATATTTTAAAAGGCAATGAACCTTTTTGTTAGGTAAGTGGGCCGTTATCATTTTCATAAAGAAGTAGCTGAAAAGGTAAGGCAAAAGATGTTAGCCTTCCTAAACTACAAGAGATTGCAGAAAGAGAAAGACAAACAGCAATATTTTTTGAAGAAGCTAAGGGAAACTGGTAAAATAGTTAGGAATGCAAAGAGACAAATGAAAGAAAACATAGCCCCAGGGCTGGCCCAACCACCAGGCAAACTAGGCATCTGCCTAGGGTGGCAGCTTCTTGGGGGGGGGGGGGAAGCAAAGAGCAGGATATTCAAAGTTAAACCATAGATTCTGACAGCCAGCAGGGGCATAAGGATTAAGGTTTGCCAAGGGTGCCAACACCATCAACTCTAGGGCCAGCCCTGAATAACCCATACAGTAAAACATGGGGATAAGATTTATTTTAAGTGTATTAGTGGGAGGAGGAAGTGCAAAAGTAGTATTGTGAGACCATACGCATCGGAAAGGGGTGGGCCATATGGACCCCGGCCCCACCAAAAATCACAGCATGGCAGGCAGCAGGCTGCCCGCGGGAATCCCATCCCCCATGGGTAGAAGAAGAACAGTCCCTTCCTGTCTGTCCGCGGGTAATCAGATCCCCACAGGCAGACAGGAAGGGTCTGCGCTGCGATTGCGGCTTCTCTTCTGCTGCCCGCGGGGGATAGGATCCTTGTGGGCAGCCTACTGCCTGCTGGCCATGATGGGCAAAGATCCTTCCTGTCTGCCCTTGGGCAGAAGAAAAGCCACAATCCCGGCAAAGACTCTCCCTGTCTGCCTGCAAGAGATCAGAGCCCTGCTGACAGAACAGGAAGGATCTCAGCTCATGGGGCTTGAGGCGGTGCTTGGGTCCCCCTAAAGAAAAAGCCCTTCTGCTGCCCTTGTGTGAGACTCAAGGGAGGAGGATAAAGTGGAATTGCTTAACAAATACTTCAGTGCTCATTGTAGAAGGGCTGGAATTGGACAACAGGAAACAAACACAAATAGGAATGGAAGTGAGGTAAAACGTGAATAATTTTCAGAAGACTGTGTTCCTGAGGAGCTAACAAAATTAAAAGTGGACAAAGAGATGGGGCTGGACTGGATTCAGCTGTGGGTACTAAAAGGGAAGTAATGGCGGCTCTGCTGGCTGACCTTTTCAATGCTTCTTTAGAGTTAAGAATGATCCCAGAGGAATGGAGATGGGTAAATGTGGTTCCTCTCCATAAAAGTGGAAGTAAGGAAGCGGATGGTAACTACCAAAGTCTGACCCTTTGGTGAGTAAATCAATTGAAATGCTGCTAAGACAGAGGATGGTGTGATTTCTGGAATCCAGGAGACTTACAGGACCTGAGATACTGTAGCATACAGGAGCTTTACTAGAGGTAATCGTGTCTGGCGAATCTGATTGATTTCTTTGACTGGGTGACCACGGAACTGGATTGTGGAGAGCACTAGATGTGGTATATTCAGTGTCAGCCTGAGGTTTTTGGCCGCCCTAGGCAGACTCTCCGTACTGCCCCTTCATCCAGGACTGCACTGCTACCTCCCTTCCCCCCCCCTGCTGCTTCAGCACTGTGTCGGACCTTAAAGTGTTGCGCGCATGCGCATTCACAGCCTGCTGCTCCTGCAACACAACTTCCTGTTGGAGGAGGTAGGAGTGACAGGCCGCAACTGCATGCGCATGCACGGGCACTTTATAGCCCGCTGTGGCGCTGAAGCCACAGTTCAGCTACTGCTTAGGGGGGGGGGGAGGGGGGTGTTGATGCTGCACACCAGGGTCTGCCATCCTAGGCAACTGCCTAATTCACCTAGTGGACAGTCCGGCCCTGGGTATATCTAGATTTTAAGAAGGCCTTTGACAGTGTTCTGCAAATAAACTTGAGTGCCCTTGGGTTGGATGCTAAAGTAATTGACTGGTAAGAAAGTGTCGTGTGGGAGACACCAGAGGGTAGTAGTAGACGGAGTTCACTCTGAAGAAAGGGGCGTTGCCAGTGGTGTTCCTCAGGGATTGGTCCTTGGTTCTGTTCTTTTTAACATTTGTATAAATGATATTGCAGAAGATCTGTCTGATAAGGTTTGCCTCTTTGCAGATGATACCAAATCTGCAACAGAGTAGACAGCCTGTAAGGTGTGGATAACATGAGGAGGGATCTAGCAAAACTTGAAGAATGGTCAAGAATTTGGCAGCTGAGATTTAATGCTAAGAAAGGCAAGGTCATGCATTTGGACTGCAAAACCCAAGGGAGCAGTGCAGTATAGGGGAGAAGTACTTCAGTGCACGAAAAAAGAGCGGGTTGGGGTCATTGTTTCAGATGATCTTAAAGTGGCCAAACAGGTAGAAAAGATGATGGCAAAAGCTAGAAGGATGCTTGGGCACATAGGGAGAGGAATGCGCCGCAGGAAAAAGGAAGATTTGCCTGCAGATATCTAGTAACCTTTGTACAAATCTCTAATAAGACCTCAGGTAGAGTACTGTCTACGATCCTGGACACCGCACCTTCAAAAGGATATAAACAGGGGGAGTTGATCCAGAGGGCGGATACTAAAATGGCCAGTGGTCTTCGTCATAAGGCATGAGGATAGATTTAAAGATCTCAATATGTACACTTTGGAGAAAAGGTGGGAGAGGGGTGATATGATAGCGACATTTACGTACCTCTATGGAATAAATGTACATGAGGTGGCCCCCTTCCAGTTAAAAGGAAGCTCTGGAGTGAGGAGTCATAGGATGAAGGTGAAAGGGGATAGACTCAGGAGAATTTTAGAAAATATTTCTTTACAGAAAGAGTTGTAGATGTGTAGATCAGCCTCCGAGTGGAGGTGGTGGGATGAGAACTGTATCTGAATTCAGAAAAGCATGGGACAAATAGAGGATCTTTATCTGCAGTCATTTTCTGTCTCTAAGCTCTCACTGGTACGATGCAAGTACTAGAGCGAGTGTTAGCAGTACCTTGGAGAGTCTGAGATCATACTCCACATGCCCTGGCTAAGAAGTCATGGTATGTGCAAAACTAACTCATTTGGAGACATTGCCCCTGACAAAAACTGTATGACTATTGGTTTGGGAAATATCATTTTGCGCACGGTCCCAAATTTAGTTTTATCTAGGCATTGTCAGTCTCATTCTACATCTGTCATATTTGCCCTTCTTTGATTTTTGCTACCAGCGACTCATCTGATCAGTGAGCAGAAATCTGTAATTGAGTTAATACGGGGTTTTGTACTGTAGCTCTACCTAGTGTGAACTGAATCAGACAATCTGTAACTTATTAGCGGGCTGCTGCAAATAAGTGGAGCTCTTACAAAAGAAACGGGTCTGATCTTTTTAAAGTCCCTTTGATACATGGACCTTTTGTACTTTTTACGATGTAGTACCATATTCAGTTAGAGGTGAAAGCAAAACTTTCTGCTTGATGTGATGAATCAGTTAAATGGTTCAAGTAGCATGCACGCCGCTCTGTGGTAGACTTTCTGTGCGTGGAGCAGAGCTGATATTAAAGTTGTGAAACAGTTTGTTTTAAGTCATCTTTGCATAGCTGGTAGCTACTCGTTGTTTAAATGCTGCAAAATATCCAATAATATCATTTACACCCTCTTTTCTACACATCCTGTTCTTATATTGCAAACTCAGTATTTTGTTCCATGAATAAATACTTTCTCATGCTAATGGGTGGTCTTGTACCACTTGCTGCCAGGCCCATGTATTAAATGTCCTTATTTTCAGCGAGCGAAGTCCTCATGCTCTTTATAGTTTGGAAGATGCTCTTATGTTCGAACTTAAGATAGGATCAATCATTCTGTGTTCATAATTCAACTATGTTTTTTCTTAACTGATTTGTATAAAGTCAGCGTTTTCTAATCTTGCCCATGCAGTGCTCCCTAGGGTCTTCTGAACCTGGCGCCAAGGCCGTACCAAGGGCTGTGTGAGTGGTGTGGCCACAGCGCACACGTACAGAAAGGACGCTGATATCATCACTGAGCTTCTAGGAAGTTCATAGAGCGAGTTACTGTATATGTTTGGGGTGGACGGGGGCACCAGATTTATTAGTCGCACAGGGATGCCTTTCTAGCTTGGTACAGTCCTGCCTGGGCTGTGTTCTGTTGGATGCAGGTCTCCACCTGGGCAATTACATTAGGGGATTTAGGGTTTGCATAATACTGGAATAATCCTGTGTGGCTTGATCGTATCGACTGAATCACACCTTTTCTGAATTACATTGGTTTGAACACCCAGCAGGAATTCATCTAGGTGTCCAGGAGCACTGAACAGTGTAAACAAACATATGCGCCAGTTTGGCAACCTGCTGTCAAAATGCTTTTTCTTTGATGCCCGGGAAAACCAGATCAGAACATACATCATGTTTATAACTGGGATCTGCAGCCACAAAGAAAACGAAGTTCAAGGTCACGAGGACAGTCGATGGCGTGTCCTGGAACAGGTCTTTTAAACACTAGGCCATGCCACCTCCTGACCACTGTATGTATTAAACGGTCATTATGTTCAGCTGGCTTATGAGCTGTTTCTACTTAGGGGAATATTACCATTTTCACTGATCATCATTGTTGGATATAATGACATTTCCAGTGCTTGAAACCCTGGCCTCTAAAGTTTACAAGGTATTTCCAGATGTTCATATGGGTTAGGAATTCTCTACACCACTCTACTGGATACTGTATACTGTATCCAAATGATTTGTTTAAGCAGTCTCACAGACCTTTCCATTTACTGGCCATGCTTCAGTTTTCATGGGTTCATGCAGGTTCCTTACCTGATTTATCAGAGTTTTACAAGGGCAGTCGATACAAGAGATTGTAAAAAAGACGCGTGACCCCTTTCAGTCTTCCCTTTGCAAAAGCAACACTGCAGAGGTCTGGGAGACTTGGTGCAGTCCCGACAGTTGTTCAGTTAGGGGGAAAGCAACTTGCTTCTAAGCCAAAAAAGATGATTTCACATTCACTCAAAAATTGTTGGTCATAGGGTACTTTTAATGCCCAATATGTGCTCAGTGCTGTTTTGAAATTGAGCTGACAGCTGTTTTGTGGCTGATTTATATTTTTCTGCCTTCTCCTATGTTTGATTGCTATCTGTGAAAGCTTTTCGCTCTTCAAAGATGACATAGGGAGTAGTAGGCATTAACAGAGGGCAAACCTTTTTGGTTTGTTTTTGGCTCACTGGGCTTTTTCTTTGGTTCATTAGATACATTTGTTTCAACAAAAAAATGTTAACCTTTTAACATGCACTAATTGACTTAAGGCACTTTAATTCATAGGGTAATGTGCATTGAACTGATTTATCACACCGTTTTTTAAGGTGCACTAACAAACTGTGTGAACTAAGAAATGAATCTCCCTGGGTAGACAAATGGACCATTTGAGTCTTTATCTCTGCTATCATCTTCTATGCTAATATGCTTGAATTTTGTGATGTGTTTTGAAATGTAAATGTTGATGTATGCATTGTAAGTCACTGTGAGCCTAAGGTTACCAGATATCCCCGATTTTGAGGTAGTGTCCCAGACTCCACAGACTGTAACCACCTCCTGTCCCCCGATTTCAGTGGGGACAGAGGAAAAGGATGTTATGTCTCCTGCCTATCCCTCTACGGCAGTCTTCTTGATCCTAGTAGGAGAAGACGTAAAATTAACTACTTGTCTGAAAAAAAGAGGAGGGATTTTAGAAATATATAGATCAGCTCAATAAACATTATTTTTATTTTTATGGAGCGTCAAATTAGAACATACCTGTATCTCATCAATGCCAAAGCAAAGATTACATTAGTGCGCAGGTTTCATCATCGGTCTGTTTTTCTATAAATCACTTTTCAAAATAGTAAATTATCATTATGCGCCTTATAACGTATTACAGTGTTCAAAAAATATATCATATTAGCAGTAGTCCCGACATAATCGAATGTTTCGAAAACCATCATAGAACATCTATCTTTCAGCTTCAGGGTACGTATCCTAAGGCTTTTGCATGATACCGTCCAACCAGCTTCTACATAATGCTATACTTTCATGTTTTCTCTTGCATTTGAAGGAACAGAAATGATCATTTTGAAATACAGGGGGGGGGGGGGAATATGTCGGAGGAGGAAGGACCTCTGCCCCGCCCAGGTGTCCCAGATTTGCTCTCCAAACATCTGGTAACCCTACTTGAGCCGAACTGCTATACTGGAATATAGCAATAACGTCTCCACTGTCCCCCCACTTCTGTTCACCGTGGCAACAGAGCCTTTGCGCCGCATATTAAGGAATGAAAATGTATATGAAATGAGTGGGGGAAGCTACACTGGGGAGATTGATAATGTGGCTCTCTTTATACAGATGACTTGTCACGGGCGGAGGAGAATTTGGAATAGGTGTCGGATGATGTTACAGACTTTGCGACGATCTCTAGCCTTTAAATCAATTGTTCTGAGTCAGTTTGGTTTTCCTTTGGTTGCTGTTTAGTGCTCTTGCATTGAAACCTGACAATAAGTTAGCAAGCGCCAGGAGGTTCACCGTGTGCAGGCCAACATGTGGGCTCAGTCTAAGCAATCTCTGAATGCCGGTGGGTAGTTTGACACTCCTTGCCGCTCATTCGGTTGTGGTCTGGGGAAGTGGGTTCTTGATTTAAATTATCAGTGCCCAGATTTGTTCTGCTGTGTTTCTCCCACAGCAGCAATGGGGCGACACCAGAAGAATCTTGCTTTCATCATGTGCCCCAAGGCTCACATCAACCAGCTGCCACTCCTCCCCCTTCCTGCATGATTCCGAACTGTTGCATTCCTTAAAAATTAATGCACCATAAAGATGTGATAAGAAATTGCAGGCTTAAGGCAAAATTGTACAAAAAAAAAAAGCAACACACGTACGTTGAGTTGCCAGACATGCCTGTTACTCATAATGAAATGCCCACAAACCACTGTCAACAGTGCAGGAATTTTCCTGCTTACGCTGATTGTTCGGACAGCCTGCGTCTTCTGCCAGCGGTCGTATCGTGAGCACGTGGTGAGCAGCTGCTTTCAGCACACACTGTTGCTTTTTTTCATGTGCTTTTTGTTTTTATTAAATACTCCTCCGTGGACTGTGGTGAAAATTGCCAAAGCCATGTGGCCAAGGGAGAAAGCAATCTCTGCCCCGAGCCTCCGCTGCTTTCAGAGAACATTCTTGTAGGCTTCTTTAATGAAAGGCGCTTTGCTCTCTTAACAGGACTGGCATGCCTTCCGACGGACTCTGAAAGCCCTTTCTGCCTTTCATTTGCCTGAGCTCTGGAGAGGTTGTTCTTTGTGTGGCTGCTAAAAGACTGGTGTTGAACAGGCTGTTGGTTTTGTGAGCGCTCTTCTCATCTGCATAATTGACATTGTCGGGCCGAAGCGTTTGAAAGCCTACCTCATACATTTTTTAGTGCAGGTTTATCAGTGGCTTATAGCTACAGAGGTGAATATTGATGTATAAGAGTTTGTTTTTAGTAACATAGTAAATGATTCAGAAAAAGAGCAAATTGGTCCACGAAGGCTGCCCGGTTATAATTCTTCCATGTTGGGTAGAGAACAGCATCCTATCCCCCCCACCCCTCCCCATGTCTTTTATCTGAACTTTTGACCCTTTCCTACTACTCCCTCCATATCGGTCCCAAGTTAAAATACTGCCCTCTGCCACCTTCACTGGGGGGTCATTTCAGGCTTTGTCATCTTCTATGATGTTTACAAGATCAGCACAGAATATAACACTCGCCCCCTTCTATGTCTTATTAATCACATTTTCTGATAATCCACATAGCCACAAAAACTAGTGAGGCCGTTGTCCAAAACATCCAGCCTCTTTCCATGGGTTTAACCATAGTCTAAGGTTCCTTTGCGTCCCTCTAGTCCAGTCCCGGAACCATAGAGTTTAGAATCTCCTCCAGCAGCCTTGGAGACTGAAATACATCATGCTTTGCTGGCACCAGTATAAATAGGCAGAGACCACCTCCTTCACCAGTACTTTCAGTCTCCAAGCAGCTGAGGAGATTCTGAGCCTGGGACTGGGCTCAATGAGCAGCAGTAGAGTTTCAAATAAGCAGGGCATTCCCTTTTAAATTGGGCCATACTTAGGTTAAGGGCTGATCTGTCTGTAGTTTTTGTCTACTGTCTGTTTTTTGATTCTTGGTGTTTTGTTTTGTAGGGGGAGTGCTGTGCTGAAGAGAGTTGCAGTTCTCTGATCTGGCTCCATCCTCCTTCTCTCCCCTCCCTCCTCCCTCCCCCCCTCCTCCTGAGAGGTTTTCTTTCCCCATCATGTAAACGAGCATTTGGGGCAGTTTAAATTTGCTTAGCCTCCCTGCTCCCGAACCCGATATTAGGGGTGAGGAGCAGGTGGTAGGCTTGAACATGGCAGGAAGGACTTAGACGGAGCCGCATACCTTCTTGTCAGAGCCGGAGCGGAAGCCGCTTGAAAGGCTGAGCTCCCGGGCAGGTATCTCTCTCTGCATTCTTCTTCATTCTGTTCCCCCAGCGAGACAGCTCACGGTGAGTGGGGGCTGCTGAGCATATCGGGGGGTTGTGTTCTGGAAAGGGGTGAATGCCACGGAGCCTCTTTGCTAGCGGGCAGTGTGTTTTATTTTCGGCGTTTTTTTGTAGCCGCGTGTAGCTGCGCGGGAAAAGCCGCGGCGGCCATTTTAGAATCGCGGTGACTTTTCTTAAGCTTGGGTGCTGTCTGTTAGCGGTAACAGCTTCGTTTTTGGGGGAAAGTGTGTTGGTTAGGTCTGTTGGGGCTGGCAGTACCTTGGGGTGTGTAAAAAAAAAAAAAAGAGACACCTGTGATTAGCTGTGGGAACAGCTCTGTTGCAGTCAACTTTGGCATTGCTTGAGGAGCGGTGCAGGGCTGCGGTTGCCCTAGTATGCCTGCAAAGCCAAGGTGTTTGGTGTGTGGTTCCCGGCGTGGCATGGTACAGGACTCGGGGGGGGGGGGGTCAGCCGTGTACCCTAGAGGCCGTGGCGATGGACAAGGGGTTGGAACAGTCCGCGGCAGGTCTAGAGGCGGTTTCTCTGGCAGGGGTGGCGCTTCTGCCCTCTGCTCTGGGCTCAGTGGAGCCATTAGCAGCGTTGTCCTCAGGGGAGGGCCCTTCTACGTCTCAGGGTTGCTCTCCGGGGGTATCTGCGGTGCTAGTACCACCAAATTTCTTTTCCCTCATGCAGCAGGCCTTCACTTTGCTTCAACCGGCCATGTCTGCTCCGCCTCAGGGGACGCAGGGGCTGAAGTGGCCGGGATCGGTGAACAGCCCTGCGGAGAGTGCGCCTGCAGCGAAGAGGTCACAGGGCATTAGGGAAGACAGTCCGGTGTCTCGTCTAGGGGAGAACATCGGTGAGGTGGACGCTCTGTTGGAAGACGTCTCTGAGGGCGATTTAGAAGAAGGTGAGTTACCTGACGCAGAGGAGCAGAGTAGGGTTGTCAGAGTTTTTCGCCGTGAGGAACTCCCAGCCTTGATTACGGAGACTCTCAAGACGCTTAATATGCCCCCGGGGGGAGCGGCCACGGAGGAAGTTTTGGAGGATCCCCTCTTGCAGGCGGTTCGCACGTCCCAGAAGGTTTTTCCTCTGCATAAGGATTTTAGGAGTATGATCCAGGAGGAATGGGACTTGCCAGAGTCGGCCCTGAAGGGTTCCCGGGCCTTAGCTCGCCTTTATCCGCTAGCTGATCAGGATAGGGAACTGTTTCGCTCCCCTAATGTAGATGCGGCGGTCTCGGCGGTCACTAAGAAGACCACTATTCCGGTAGAGGGGGCTGCTGCATTGAAGGATGTGCAGGATCGTAAGTTGGATACCCTGTTGAAACAAGTATTCGATGTTAGCGCTCTCTCCATGCAGGCCTCCATAGCCGGGGCATGGGTGGCGAGAGCCTGTTTGCGTTGGTCCCAGTGGTTGCAGGGGGACCTCTTAGATAGTCAGGTGGAGGAGTTTGCGCGGATGGAGTCAGGGACGGCGTACTTAGCAGACATTCATTATGATCTCATCCGCGGTTTGGCTAAGAGTATGGCTTCGGTGGTGGCGGCTCGCCGATATCTCTGGTTGCGCAATTGGTTGGCGGACGGGTTGTCAAAGGCTCGTCTTAGCAAGCTGCCTTTTAGGGGCAAGCTTTTGTTTGGTGAGGATTTGAGAAGTTGGTCAAGGATCTCGGGGAGACGAAGGGCGGTAGGCTTCCCGAGGATAAGACGAAGCAAGGACGGAGTGCGACCGGGCCTCGGGGGGCTCCTAGAGAGTTTTGTAGATTTCGTTCCTCTCGCTTTGGGCAATCGCAGCGGACGAGGTTTCCCGCGAGGGGGCAAGGTTTCTGGGGCTTCCGGGGATCAGGCCGGGGGTTTGCGCCATTCCAGTCCTCGGCCGCCAAAAAGTCCCAATGAAATACTGCGGGCTCAGGTGGGGGGGATTCCCGTGGGCGGTCGTTTGCGGGAGGTTTACCCTGCCTGGGTCCGGATTACGTCGGACAGATGGGTTTTAGAGGTCATTCGAGAGGGTTATGCTCTAGAGCTTGAGGTGGTGCCGTGGGCCAGGGCGCACATGTGGCCGTTGCAGAGCACGCTGCTCTGGCGTTGGTCTCATCAGCGGGATGCGTTATCTCACCGCCTAGTTTGTCCTCAGGAAGTACGTCGCGAACTTCTCTGGTGGTTGAAGCCGGGAAATTTAGAAGCAGGCATGCCCCTAGAGCCTCCCTCTTGGAGATTGCTAATGACGGATGCGAGTCTCTTGGGCTGGGGAGCGCATTTCGAGGGGAGATTTGCCCAGGGCCTTGGTCCCACGAGGAAAGGGACTGGTCGATCAACCGGCTGGAGATGAGAGCGGTGTTTTTGGTGCTTCAACAGTTTCAGGGGTGCTTGGCCCAGCACGCAGTGCGAATTCTGTCCGACAATGCGACCACTGTAGCCTACATCAATCAGCAAGGCGGCACCGGCAGTGCGACGTTGGAAGCAGAGGCGGCTCAGTTGTTAAGCTCGGCCAAGCGGCATCTAAAGGCGTTGTTGGCACAACATGTGGCCGGAGTGGACAATGTCGAGACGGATTTCCTCAGTCGCCACAGAGTGGACCCGGGGGAGTGGGTTCTCCACCCGGACGTCTTTGCATTGGTGGTGCGGTGGTGGGGGATGCCACAAATGGATCTGATGGCGAGCTTCGAGTCCGCAAAAGTGGAGAGATTCTTCAGCAGGCGACGAGAGAGGATATCGGAAGGGCTCGATGCGTTGGCACAGCAGTGGCCGGAAGGGGGGCTGCTCTATGTGTTTCTGCCTTGGGCTCTCATCGGTCGGGTGGTGCAGCGCATAGAGCGTCACTGCGGCATGATGGTTCTAATAGCGCCCGACTGGCCCAGAAGGCCGTGGTATGCAGACTTGGTGCGGTTACTGGTGGACAGTCCGTGGAGGCTGCCGCAGCGGGGGCAAGGTCCTCTTTGCATGCCTCAGGTGAGTCGATTCTCGCTAATGGCATGGCTCTTGAAAGGGCTCGGATGACGGCCAAAGGTTATTCAGCGGCGGTTATTACCACTTTGCTTAAAGCACGTAGGCGTTCCACTTCGTTGGCATACATCCGAGTTTGGCGTATTTTAGAGGCTTGGTGTGCGGAATGGGGTCTGCGGCCCTTGGGGGCCTCGGTTTCTCAGATCCTTTCTTTCCTGCAGGATGGCGTGGACAAAGGGTTGGCGTCTAGTTCTTTGCAGGTACAGTTAGCGGCCCTCGTCTGTTACCGCGGTAAGGTGCAAGGGCAGGTGTTGGGGGCTCACGCGGATGCGCGTCGGTTTCTGCGAGCGGTATTGCTCATGCGTCCCCCTAGGCAGTGTTCGGTGCCAGCGTGGGACCTCAATCTTGTTTTGGAGGCCTTGCTCAGAGCGCCGTTTGAGCCTTTGAAGGAGGCTTTGCTTAAAGATCTGACCTTGAAGATGGTGTTTCTGGTGGCGATTTGTTCCGCGAGGAGGATTTCGGAGTTGCAGGCATTGTCCTGTAGGGAGCCGTATTTGTCCTTCTTTGATCATAAGGTCATTTTGCGGATCGTCCCAGCGTTCCTGCCGAAGGTAGTTTCCGCCTTTCATCTTAACCAGGTTGTGTCCCTGCCGGTGTTCTCGGAGCGGCAGAAAGTGAAGTCAGAGGGCAGGTTGCATCTGTTAGATGTGCGCCACGTTCTTCGCACTTACCTACGTCGGACGTCACCTTTTCGCAGGTCCGAAAGGTTGTTTGTGGCCTTCGGAGGTCCGTGGAAAGGGGAAGCAGCGGCGAAGGCGTCCATTTCGCGTTGGTTGAAGGAAGCAATTGCGTCGGCGTACCTCTTGAATGGTAAGGCAGTATCGGCGGGTCTTAGAGCGCATTCGACTAGGGCGCAAGCGGCGTCTTGGGCGGAGTTCAGTTTGGTCCCTGTCGAGGATATTTGTAGGGCGGCGACTTGGTCGTCGTTGCACTCTTTTGCAAAGCACTATCGGCTTGATGTGCAGGCGGCGGGGGATGGTCGTTTTGGCTCAGCGGTACTTCAGGCTGGGCTTGCGGGTCCCTCCCGTTGAGGTCTACTACTCTGTTACATCCTCTATGGTTCCGGGACTGGACTAGAGGGACGCAAAGGAAGAGTAAATTAGACTTACCTGCTAATTGTTGTTCCTTAAGGAACTCTAGTCCAGTCCCGGATCCCACACTAGGTTTCGGAGGTCGTTTGGCCTGAAGTGGGTGAGAATTAGTCGATGCATTTTGGTGGTTGGTGGGGTTCTCGGAGATCGTAGTGTGGAGCCATCATGGGAGCCCTTCCACAGCACTGGGGGTGTGTTTCAGTTTTTTGTTTCTCGGCAGACAGTTGCCGTCTATGCACAGAGAACATAAAAAAAAAAAAGAAAAAGAAAAAAAAAAAATCTATATATGGATATTAAATCCCGAATCTATAGGGATAGTTATGGTTGTTACTATGTTATCTACTTATTTGTTGCTCTGCTCAGTTTGCTTTGTCAATAGGTACTGGTGAAGGAGGCGGTCTCTGCCTATTTATACTGGTGCCAGCAAAGCGATGATGTATTTCAGTCTCCAAGGCTGCTGGAGGAGATTCTAAACTCTATAGTTCCGGGACTGGACTAGAGTTCCTTAAGGAACAACAATTAGCAAATAAGTCTAATTTACTCTTACCAGATGTTCTCCATTTACGGGGATTGTCCCCAATTTTACAGCTGTGTCCCTGACTCCCATCTGTTTGGCAGCCTCCTGTCCCTGATTTCAGCAATTGGGACAAAGAGGGTAGAAAAAAACATTTTATTTTCAATTTAATGATTACAATATATAAGTTTATATAATTTATATCCTTTATATTTTGCCCAGTACAGAGGAAATGCATCAATCACTGTTTTCTTGGTTGTGATATTGTTGCTGTCATGGGATGGATGGGGAGGGCAGGGTAATGATTTCTAATCCCTCCTCCCCACCTTGTCACTCAATCCTGGAACTAAGGTGTATCCCTTCCCCCCCCCCCCCAAGCTTCGGATAACAGGTGTCCCAGATTTGCCTGCAGATATCTAGTAACCTTACCATAGTCACTCAATGTAGGTTATCGCAGCACCTTCTTGGAAGCCTGTTGCACATACGACAGGTGCTCTATGATGCAGGCTATCGCCATGGCCTGTGGTGCCAATAACTCCTGTTTCCACGACCCCTTCACTTTTTGCAAGTAAGTAGAACTCTTTGAAGCCCTTTGCTGTTTTAATTTCCAGCACCCATTCTGGGAGGGCGTTCCAGGCTTCCGTTGCTCTTAATCTTCTCAGCTCCATATGCCAATTTTGCCTGTAGAATTTTAGATGAGAAGAGACGGCTTGCTTTCAAAGACAGATTGAAATTCTTTACATAGTTTTCAGATGCAGAATATAATTTTCTGTATAGTTCTTAGATTACTGCATAGACAGGTTCTGTTTTGTTGAAGTGCTTTTTCTTACTCTGTTAGATTTTTAAATGGATTTAATAAACAAAGCATGATGCGGGCTGGCCGAACCATCAGGCAAGACTTGGCAGTTGCCTAGCGTGGCAGATTCTGAGGGGGGGGGGCAAAGAACAGCAGACGTCAAAAGAAAACAATAGATCCTGACAACCACACAAACTCAAAGAGTCGTCAGCAAATTCTTTTGCCTGCAAGGAGAGTGGGCACATGAATATGTACAAAGCAAAGTTTTAATATTTTAAAAGTATGATATCCAATATACATTTTTACAGGACTATTGTGGGAGGGGTTGCATTGGAATCATCGTGTTTATGTTTATTGATCTTGATATACACCCTTCGCAGCACAGCAGGGCGGTTTACAATAAAATTACAAAGAAAGAGAGAAAAGGAAACCCATCAATAAGTAGAGACTGAAGGAGCCACAATCATAACCTAATGGGATAGGTTGAGAAGAAAGGAGGGGGATGGGAAGCCTGGGGATATCTAGCAGTATCAGGGGATGGGAAGATCAAAGGCCTTATGGAATAAAAGTCTCTTGAGTTGAGCTTTGAATTTGGTGTAGGCCGAGGTCCAGGGGCAAGTCATTCCAGAGGCTGGGGCTGAGGAAATAGGAAGCGGAGTGGCGAGTAGATTCAAGCCTCGCTTTTGAGATAGAAAGGAGATGAAGACAGTTGGCGTGAATTGACCGAAGGTCGGGGTGTGGAGGATAATGAGAGAGGAGAGAGAAGATAGCATGCCTGTGTGCAGAACTTTGTGAACCAGCGTGAAGAATTTGTAATGAATACGATATCGTATGGGAAGCCAATGAAAATAGAGGAGTAAAGAGGTGACCATGGTCAAACTGGGAGGCATCAACTAGCAATCGTACAGCAGTGTTTTGGATAAGTAGTAATCTCTGCAGTTCATAATTTGGGAGACTGGTGAAAATGACATTACATTAGTCCAGGTGTGCAATGACTAGAGATAGGAGAAGAATGGTAAACAAAGAATGGGAGAAAATGGGCGAATGGCCCTAATTTGGCAAAGACAGAAAAAGGAACTATGAATGACGGAACTGATGTGGTCATGGAATGTTAAGAACAGGACTACAGAGACACCGAGATTTCAAAAGGTGGACACTACTGGTCAGATGGAAACATCAGAAAGTAAAGTTGGACAGTGATGGTAGTGCGGCCTGGTCCGTTAGCCAGATTGCAGAGATCTTACTTGCGTTGAGTACAAGACGATTGGTTTGTAGCCAATGTGCTGCTTGGATGAGGCAGTTGCTGAGGGGTGTGAGGTCAGGGGAAGGGGATTTGTGTGCCAAAGTAGTAGAATATCATCAGCATAGTAGTAGAATATCTCCAGCATGATTATTGAATTTATCAAAACTCGGGGGGGGGGGGGGGGGTAAGACTGAAGGTTTTGCCTATAGTACATGCCCGATATTGCATTGGCCCTGGGCAGAATAATGTGCACAGTGAAAGGGGGAGGGGGCAGGGAGTATCCTGAAAATACACATATATACATAGATCTAGTTTTCTACCCATATCAAACAATGTTGATGATCGGAAGCTGCATGATTTTTCTTGGCTTATAAGATCAAGTTTTGTTTTAAAAACTCCAGTTGGGGTTATCCCTGTGGTGCATTATTTGATGCATGAGTTGAGTCTTCTGCTGTCTGGTTTGGCTGAGGATACTGCGGCTGCTGCTTTCACAGCCCCCAGGGAAGAAAAGGAGTGGTGGTCATTGCTTAAAAATGCATGTATGTACGTATTTATTTATTTAACTCTCTTTTTTTTTTTTAAATACCATTTTTCTACTAGTCAAAATGGTTTACATTAAACTAGACGCAATCACACAACATTCTGTGGATTTTGTAACTTACAGGTAACGTTAACAAGTACAATCACAATAATGGTAATGTTTGACTAAAAACGGTTATGGTAGTAATGGGAGAATAAGCCTATTGGCTAGGTTAAATTGACTGTAGGGTGCTGGTTGTGGTAGTGTGATGCTGCTGTGTGCTAGCAGTTCTAATGCTTCCGATATGAAGTCCAGGTGGGGAAATTTCTTTTAGGAATGATGCTTTTTGCTTGTTGGGCCTTGCCGTTGTGGTAGTGATGTAGTGATTAACTTTGACTTTGAGTTTGGCGGTCCTGGTATGTTGCTTTAGTATGCGTTAATCCTGTTGTGGGTCTGTGCTGTGGTATTCATTGAAGAGGCAGGTTTTTAGCTTCTTGAGGAATTCTGTTATAGATTGACCTCTAAAAATGACCTCTAGTGAACCCAAGATTGCAAGTTTCTAGAACAGTGACTCTCAACCTCTGTGTTGCGACGCACCAGTGTGTCATGAAGCACAGGGAGATGTGTTGTGGGGTCCAGCAGACTACTGCACTTTTGTCCTTACCAATACCTTTGGGATGCAGCTGACTGTTCCTCCTCCGACAACTGGATTTTATGCTGCACTGCCAGCCCTTCAAGACGACTGTGGTTTCCTTCACCCCATGCTCATGCATGTGCAGCCGTGCATTCCACAAGAAATCTTGCCTCTGCTGCAGCCATTGATCCCATCTGTCTGTGCATGAGCATGCTCAAAACATGCATGCAGGCCTGGCTCTGATGCTGATCTCATTTATCATGAGATCAGATTCAGAGCTGGGCTTGGGCCTGCTGCACGTTTTCAACATGCTTACAAGCAGGCAGAGGGAGAATAAACAAAGGCAAACTCTGCTGCAAGCAGATGTCAGACACCCCCATTGAGGAGAGAGAAAAACCCTATGCTGGGTGGGTGGGGAGAATTAAGGAAAAGACAGGAGGCACATGTTGGGGGATAATTGAGCAAGTTTAGTGGGAAAGCAAGATTCGGGGATTGGGTGGCAAATGGTGAGGAGAGAAGGGGCTTGGATTTGAGGGGATGTGTTGATAGGTGTGAAGGAATTAACAGGATCTGGGATATGGTATGGGAAGAAAGGGATGCCTGGAGAGGAAGCACAGCAGGGGAACTCGGAAGAGAGCAAGAATGGGCAGGGGGAGAGAAAGAGGGCAAGGAGGTATGGAGACTAGATGAGGGCTAGCGAATGTGAGGGGAGAATGGGGACTGGTGGAAGAAAGAGACCCGGTGATGGGGGAATCCAGGAACAGAGTGAAAGAGCAAAAATATAGAGTAAGAGGAGAAGGAGAACAGAGAGGGGGAGAAAAAGCAGAAGCTAAGATTGAGTGTGAGAATGAGAAGTTGGTGGAGAGAGCAGGGGCTATGGGGGTCTAGGGAGGGGAAAGCAAGGAGGCAGATGAGGTGGAGAGAGGTGAGCATAGACAGGGGAATTGAGTTGAGGGGAAAAGGCCAACAAGAGGAAGGGCAGAAATAAAATGTAACTGCTCCTGATGCAGGCAGAATACTTGGTTTTTAGGTTGATTGGTTAATTGGTGCTATTTAGTTTTTAGGTTTATTTGGAAGGAACTTGTAATGGTGTTAGTGAGATGACATCTGAATCGGAGCTTAGCATATCTGAATGTAACCTGCATAAGATAAAACATAATTTATTTGTATGGTGAGTTGTATGGGGGAATGTCCAAGTTCTGCTCTCCACCCATTGCTGGGGGAAGGTTTCTCTGGATGCAGAATACTGTATATGTTTGCTTGTAACTCCACCACAGTCATGTGTGCAGCGTGTCACATGTGCAAGCGTTGCCCCAGTGGAAAGGCTGAGAACCACTGTTCCAGAAGAGCGCCTGGTGCATAGCCCCCAGCTGAGGACTGTTAGCACAATAACCAGACAAGGTATGTCGGGGGAGGAGATGTATAAATATGGAAAATCCTCCAGGTAGCAGAGCTGCCAAAGGGGACTCCTCTTTAACCCTGGAATTACCGAGATTTTTTGCACACACTGAATACCGTTGGGGTCATAAATGACCCCACGACGAATTTTAATTGTTAACCATGAAAAATTTAAACTAAACAGACAAAATATTATTCCGAATTATTTATTATATGAAGATTTAATGTTTTGAAATTGAATGCTTTATCATAAATTTACATGAAGAAGAGTTGCCATGAAAGCAGTTTTTGCATGCACTTGATGAACACAGTAAATTACTACAGTCATTTGCATGAGACACAGGCAGTTTCTGAATGTTCTTTGCAAACATTGCGCTTGCAGGAGGTGCAAACTATGTTGCTTTTCTTGTCTTTTTCTCTGGAACAGCAGTGACATCTTGCCCTTTTCTTTTGGATCCCGACATTGCAAACAGCATCAGTGGCTTCTTCAATGTTGGAAGAAGTCTCGCTGCAATTACTCTGAAGCAGCTGCTTTCCTCATTCCAAGAGGAATAGACGACGTCTGTGCTTTGACTTGGACTGCCATTCTGGATTTAGTGACATCCAAACAATGAAGGCGTTCAAAGCACTGATGTCCAACATGTTGTAGAAGATTGTCACTGGCCAGCGTCTTGTCATTCGTTTTGTGGTATACGTGCACAACATTTGATCTGCCGTATCTACTCCTAGAATTATAGTCCAAGATCATGCGTGGTTTCTTGTCTGGACGTGTGTTATCTACTTCTTCTTGATCATGCAAACTGCTCAGAAGAACAACCACTTTTCCTTTCTTCGGGCAATAGGAAACCAGAATGGCGTCATTGCGAAAGGCAAACAGTGAAGTGAATACCTTTACTTTGAAATCGGTAACACCCACAGGCCTTAATGCCACTATAGATTGGTTATCGTGTGTATAGAAACTGTGGACCTTTAGGGTAAAAGATGGCATATTGTTAGGATACCACTGGATGTCTGGAGGAAATGAATGAAGTAGGCATATTTAGTAATCTGATGGGGGTCTTGGTAATTATTATCATTTTTATATTTATTTTTAATTTTGGGTCAGGGAATGCAACGTTAGAGTAGAAGGAGTTTCACGTGTAAATGTCGGGAGAAAGTAGGGGTTAGTCTTAGGAGTATTTTGCTGATGGTTGAGATAGGAGGAATCCCTTGAATAATATAGATACGGAGGAAATATCTCTTCGTGTTGATGGTAATAAGAATGTCATGTGGGGGAGTGATTAGAACCTCCAATGTAACAATAGGGATTGGTCTTTAAATAAGGATTTGCTATCGGCAGTCCGCATGCGCGGCGTTTTTCAAGAGCGAGCTGAAGGAAGTTTGAAAGTATTCATGTTGCTTGTATGCAATTGAAATAAGATGTGTGCAGCATCGTTTATATTTCTTCGGTAGGTGATTTATATTTCTTCGGTAAGCGATTCCTATTCCTTTGATAAGGGCTTTATACCAGCGTAGGTCGTGAAACAAATAAGTAACAGGAGGGAGGAACTTAGAATATGATAATAGTAAATCATTGTGGTTATAACATTGGGTTCTATTTTATAGAAATAACAGTGAATATAGATCCCCTGAAGAAACGATAGTGAAACGTGACGGGGCGCCTGAGGAAGGCGTTGGGATCAGAGAGCGTGATGGGAGTGTATTGAAGAACATTTCAATATAAGCTAAGTGTTCGTTGAAGTTTGAAGATAACATCAATAGAGTTAAGATTACAGCTTATATGGCACAATAATATGGAATAAGGAAAAAGCTCCATCCATTTTCATTGTCACTTAAAAAAAAGTTCTCTGAAGGTCGTTGATGCTAATAGGCACTGGTATTAGACAAGTTATAAGTCTGAAAAAGAGTGCTAAAAAAGTCTGAGACCTTCAACGATAATAAGAATGAAGATACAAGGTTCAGAATAACCACAAGGGACAGTAGAAGTTTTTTGTTCTTTGTAGATACAATTGAGCATTTGAGTTCAGTTTTGCTTGTTGATTGCTCAGAGAAAGACCAGGTTTTTAGGGTCCCAGAGAGGGCAGCAGCAGCAATGGGCTGCCCTTGGACCACCGGCACTCTAGGCAATCTAATGGTAGCATCGGCCCTGCCCACTGATCAGTTGCTTCTCTACCAACACCACAACTGTAAGCAGCTTCAAATCTCATGGCTGATGTTGTTGTTGTCTAAGTGCCATTGAGTCATTGTTGACTTCTGGTGACCCTCTGGATAGTTGTTTTAAACTTTGTTCGGTCTTCAGCCAAGCTGCTCATTGTTGATAAAGTAGCAACCATCACGGCTGCTATTGTATCCATCCATCTCATTTCCGGCCTTCCTCTTTTATCTTGACCTTCTATCTTGCCAAGCATAATGTCTTTCTCCAGTGATCTTTCTCTTCGCATGATGTGTCCAAAGTATGAAAGTCAAAGTCTTGTCATCTGAGCTTCTAAGGAAAGCTTAGGTTTGATCTCCTCTAGTACTGACTGGTTTGTTCTTCGGGCAGTCCATGGTATACACAGTATTCGTCACCAGCACCATAATTCAAAGGCATAATTCAATGGTTGATACCATCTGTTAATCTTGCAAGATCATCGGCCGAGAGTGTTGGTCACAGAATAAACCGAGCAGTGGGCTGCTATGCACTGCACTTCTTGTTTGACATCTGTGCCTGATGTACCTTAATCAGTCCACTCACTATTACTGACACTGCACATCCCGAGCTGTCACCACTTGGCTCCTGGGTCTCCCATGTTGGACAGGAATTGGCCTCCCAAAGAAGGGGATCCCTGTGCAATGCAGAAGACTTGGCTGGTCAGAGGTAGTTGTGAATGAAGGCAACGTAAACAAGCTGTTTTTGAAATGTTTGTTAGTGCCTCATCTAAGGCCAAAAGTTAAAAAAAAAAAAAAAAAGTCAACAGGTGAGGAGTCCAAGATTGAACGGCTGCATGGGAGTGTGGAATCCTAGAAGTATGTCCCAGGGTAGAGGTGCATCTCTTCCAAAGAGAAGAGAATTTAACTTCTTTTCATTTTCTATTTGTTGGCCAGGGAAGTATTGTTACTTCACAGATGGTGTTCGAATCCGCCTCAGAGGCTTTGAAAGAAGCACCACGGTGACTTCCTGAGAGAGCCAGCAGGGGGGTTAAAGCATAGGCTGGTGTGGGAAGCCTAGAAAAACAGAAATGAGAAGCTTTCATTAAAATACATTCTTTTAAACAATGTATATCCAGCAGGCATTAGTAGTGAACTGGAAAGTAGATTTTAACATAGAAAGAGAAGCTTAAGGAAAAGAGATTAACATGTGGAGCTGGGGAAAAGCTAAAGAGGAATGTGAGATAAAACACTTTTCTGGGAGATTGGTGGTTGACACCTGGGCTAGAATTCCAACAGTGGAGATAGGATTTTATTTATCTGGGATTTAGCTTGTGCCTTTCCAATAGTGGAGTTACATTCAGGTACAGCAGGTATTTTGCTATCCCCAGGGGACTCATAATCTAAGTTTAGACCCAAGGCAATGGGAGGTTAAGTGACTCGCCCAAGGCCACAAGGATTCAAAAGAGTAACAGAATTCAAGCATGTTTGGGTCAGAGACAAGGACCCTCAGTGCAGCTTTCCCACAAGCTGCGTAGGGATCCTGCAGCCATGCCAGGAGAGGGAGATGCTTCAATGTTATGCTCTCGGTTGCGATATCGCAGCATCTCCCTCTACCCGCAAGAGGTGGCAGGCCAAGAAAAAGAGGAGACCAGAGATCTGTGGCAATGCAACAGGCAGATTATGTTTTTGCCATCCAAGTGAATTTAATCTGCTCAGTTTCAGTCTGATGATAACCACAGAATCATTTCAATCCTCTTTTAAGCCATTTTGGTTGAAACCTTTCTGCCAATAGTTATACAAGGTAAAATGTCAGTGGGCCAATTCAGTTTCCAAAATCCCGGGGTGGGGGGGCGGGGGAGAAGGGGTAGTGGGGGGTGTTAACCTAGGAAACATAATTTTTTTGATGTTCCACATGGACTGCCTTTTTTTTTTTGGCTGCTACCCTCTGGATCATCACAGACCGATAATTGTCTGATCCGAGATCTCTGAGGTAGTGCCAAATATGACAAGCTAATGATCTTTTTTTTTCAGTGAAATTATGTTTATAAGAATGGAGTTCAGTCCCGAGCCAGTTTGTCTGAAATGAGCCTTCAGCAAATTTGTTGCAAAGCCAACATTTAATTGGTTTTCCAAAAAGTTGAATGCAGTACAAAGAGATCTTGGTGTAGAAAATGTACTCACAGTATCTTGAGTAACCCTTTCAGACCTAAACGGCTAGATATGGTGCTATGGGTTCAACATGAAGAGAAACTTTGTGGGGTCGTTTTGGAATCTTACCCATGACATGGGCTGCTGCAGGTTCCTGTCCTATACATAGTGCTTCTCATGCATGGAAGGTGGACATATGCAACTTGCACTAAAATTCCAAACTGGAGGTGAGTTTCAAACCGTTCTGACGTGCCTGCGCCATAGTCCCAATAGGTACTGGTGTGCATGTGTGTGCCCTGCAGCCCGGGCTAGAGCTTTCACAGGCTGGGCCTGAAATGACAGACTCAGTTGGAAACTTTTCTTTTAATTCCCTGAGCCAGATTGAAAGGGGTGGGACTGGTTTGACTGACTTTAATTGCCGGGGGGTTGATGTCGGTTAGATTCTGGGCATGACGCAATACAGTACCTGCTGAACCCTGTGGATAAATAGGGGGTTTCAGTGTTTTTCATGGCTGTCAGTTAACGTGAGTTGGAGCAGAAAAATGACTGTTCATTAGCCTGCCTTAAAAAAACTCTCAAGAAAAGAGGTTGTACCAGAGCCCTAGTGCAGATGTTCACATGCCTTTTGGTGTCCTTTTTTTTAAACAAATGCTGTCACGCCCATAGCCCCTTACAGCGGTGTGGAGGGGCGTGCTTGTTATAGCAGATTCCACCACTTCAGCAATGTGGCTGACTGACTGACTTTGAAGTGCACCATGGGAAAGGTAGTCCAGTCAGGTTACACTTGACTTTTAGGCAGAAAAACACTCTTTTGTAGTTGGTCGATAGTTAAGGCATTGACAGAATTTATTTATGAGGTAAACGCAAATAAGGTTCACAAATTATCACCTATTGGATTTCTTCTCCAGGATTATATTTAGTATAACAGGATATAACTGAAATTAAGCACAAACAGCTTGTAATGTCTTTCAATGCAAAGCAGAAAGTCCTTTCCACAGCCACTGCTAGCAAATGTGCCTAGCAGTGCTGTTTAAAACAAAACCAAAAATATCAGCTTCACATAAACAGCCCTCTTTTCTGTTCCAAAAGAAACTTCTTAAATCCACCGTGAGTACGGCATAAGCTCTGCACTGCACTGACTTCAGCTGGTCAATGAGCAAACAATTATTTATTTATTTATTATTTATTACAGTTGCTTATATACCGCACTATTCGGCATCAGCGCGGTTTACAGTATAACAAAGTGACCAATACACACATTCTGTTTGGTTTTACATCGAACAGGAATATAAACTTGGATAACAGGGGCTGAACTATATACATGAACTATTTACATGAAATATGCTATATACATGAGGTAAAATTCCTATAACATTGTTGAATTGCTCAATAAATGATGAATCCGTTTTGAATACTTGAGACCTTGTGAGTATGTGCTGCAAAAGGGCGGTGATTCTTAGGTGGTGCTAACTAAATTCATCGCTGGTTGGGTAGTATTGGAGGAAGAGGTGATATTTGATTGCCTTCCTGAATTGGGTCAGGTCTGCTATAGCTCGAATGTCTGGTGGGAGTGCATTCCAACATTTGGGGACGTAAAGGCTGAAGGCCCTATTTGCTGTTGTATTATTGCATTTTGTCAATGTCTTCGGGGTTGCTAATAAATTTAGGGCTGTTGACCTCCTAGCTCTGTTGGGGGGCACTGTATGGATGAGATCCGTAAGTGCTGTGGAGGAAAGGCGCTTGATTGCCTTGAATGAGAGGATTAATGTTTTGAAGATAATCCTTCCGTTTATAGGTAACCAATGAAGCTGTTTTAATATCGGAGTCACGTGGTCTCTTCTGGAGGCTCCATGAAGAATCCTTGCTGCAGCATTCATGGCCAGTTGTAGCGGGTTTAGTGTGGATTGCGGGAGACCTTGTAGGATGGAATTGGCAAAGTCAAAGTGCGGCAGGATCAGTGCTTGGTATATGGTCCGGAAATCATCTGGCTCCAGTAGGGAGCGCAGATGTCTGAGTGAACGGATTTTAAAATAGACCGCTTTGACAATGTTGCTTATATGACATTTCATGTCCAGATGTTGGTCTAAAGTGATCCCCAGGTATTTTATTGTTTCTTTGGTTTGTAATTCCGCTTCCTTTACCTTTATATGTGTCGGTGGGGTGAAGTCTGGGTCTCTAGCGATGAACAATACCTCCGTTTTCTTGTGCTGGATGCGGAGGTTTTGTGCTTGTAGCCAATCCGATATGGTATTGAAGCATTCTATAAGAGGTGTAAGGTCCATTTGAACGGTTGAAAAAGGCATATATAGTAGGATGTCGTCTGCATATATCAGACAGCTCACGTTAAATGATCTAATGATGTTGCAGATGGGCTGCATGTAAATGTTGAATAGTAAAGATGACAATGAGGATCCTTGCGGCACACCTTGTGTTTGATGGAATTGTTTCGATTCTTCTGCTCCAGATTTAACATATTGACATCGGCCATTTAGATAGGAACTGCACCAATTGAGCGCGGTATTACAAATTCCCTTTTCTTTCAGTCGCCCGAGGAGAATCTCATGATGAACCGAGTCAAAGGCTGCAGCGATGTCTAAAAAGATGAGCACAAAGCCTTGTCGGATGTTGTCAATGCCTGTGAAAATGTTATTGAATAAGAAGGTGAGAAGTGTCTCTACTCCATGGTACTCTCTAAACCCGTGTTGGCAATGATCCAAAGGCGCTGTGGAGTCTATATGATCCTGGATTTGCCTTTGGACCTCTTTCTCCAATATCTTTGCTAGTATAGGAATACTAGCTATTGGTCTGTACGATTCGGCTTGTTGTGGATCAAGTTTAGTGTTCTTCAGTAACGGCCTGATAGATGTTTGTTTGAGGGTTGTAGGGAAGGAACCAGTAGTAAAGGAATGTTTTGTCAGTTTTGCGATAAATGGACTAAATTCCTTGCGTAGCTCCTTGATCCAAAAAGCCGGACAAGGGTCTGTTTGTGCAGTGGAGGTATTGAGGGAAGCTATTGTATCTTCAATGCTTTTTCTAGATGGTGCGGAAAACTTATTTAAAGGGGTTATGCTGGTATGGTCTTGGAGTGAGGCTGTTGATACTTTGTTGGTCTGTATGATCTTTGACTGGAGGTAGTCAGCGAATTTTTGTGGATGGATATCCACGTGTTGTTCAGGAGTTGGTTCTTTAGAAAGGGCTTGCACCAAGTTGAAAAGATCCCGTGGTTTGTTCAGAGATCTTTTCAAAGTGTCAGTGTGGTGCTGTTTCATTTTTATTGAGATCGCTTCCCTGTGCCTTGTTAGGTGGAGTTGGTAGGCTGTCAAATCTTGTGTGGAGAGTGATCGGCGCCATTTTTTCTCTAGTCTGCGTAGTTGTGTTAGAGAAGTTCTCAATTCTTGGGAGAACCAAGGGGCCGCATTTCTTATTCTCTTGGATGTGTTATTGCTTTGTGGACATTGTGAGATAGCCTTGAGGTTGAGGTTCCATGCGGTGACTAGTTCTTCCGGGTCCGATGAGGTTATGGTGAAGAGGGATTGGGTTTGCGATAGTATTAACTGTCTGTCAAATGCACGGAAGTTTCTTGTTGAGGTTCGAGCTGTGTTGTAGCATTTTTGGGTACTGTGCCGCTGGCTGTTCTTGGTGGGTATTTGAAAAGTGATAAGTTTATGGTCAGACCAGGGGACGTCAATGATAGACAACATCGTGTTATGGTTTTCCTCGAGGGCTGCGTGAGGTGCGAACACCATGTCCAAGATATTGCCCTTATCGTGTGTGGGTTTGTCGATGATTTGTGTAAAGCCCAGATTCTCGATGGCTTCGAGGAATGCAGTTGCATGGCTTTGATGCAGCTGCAGACATTCTCAGCACAAGTATTTTCCTTTTCAAAGAATGTTTTCACTTCACATACAGGCTCTCTAGGGTACTGGACTCTGGAAGGTTCCTTTATGATGTATTCCCTCTCAGGACTTCTTTGTGCTTGGCAGTTTGGCATAAAGAACAGTCCATGTAAGAATCATCCTCTTCCAGAACTAATTCCTGTTCTCCTAGCTGCATGGGTTCTACTTCTGGCTCAGAGGGCTTAGCTGACTGCCTCCCATCAGGACAAGTGCTGTCTCCAGGAAATCTGTAATGCTTCCCATCAGACAGGCTTCCAAAACTCATACCTTGGTCAAGGCTTGGTTCAGTGGTTCCTCCCTCATATTCTGGCTAGCATGTATCCGAGCTTCCCTGTCTTGTCCTCCAGCATGGGCTCTTGGTTCTCAGGGCTTCAGCTCCCTTTCTCCTCCAGTAGGCATTCCTACTCCTTCTCCTCTCTCTTCCTGAATATTCTGTCCTAGCTTTAAACCTCCCAGGCTCTAAACCTGCCCTTTCTCCTCTCAGGTGTTGTAAATCAGTCTGCCTCTTGGCAGCTGAGTAATTTGGAAAGTCAGTGACGTAAGGGTTCCTTACTCTGAACTTGCTTTCCCCCTCCTTCTCACCACTAGGGACACTCTGCAACCTATTGCAGCCTGGTACAATCTGGTTTCTAGGTACAACTGAGGTTTTGTATCTCTGACCTGGCAATACAGGTCCTTTGATAAGGGTAAATTCCCCCTCTTTATCCTTGTTTCCCGGGCCCTGATAAGCTTCCTTATCACAATGCCTGACATGGCCAAATGCAGTTTTTTGTCTTATTACATAAATAATTGACCTGTCTTTTATGTTTGACAATTATTCATTTCTTGGTTTTGTTTTTTTCTCTTATACTTGAGTCCATTATCAATGTGGTAGGTGACACCTTAGACTTCAATTTACTCTTTTACAAGAAAATGCATCTTTAGGGCAGTATCGTTGGTAGAGGCTTTGGAGAAAAGACCGATGGCGAGATCAATTTATGTAGGAAGTCAGTGAGAAGAAATTGTTCCTGGCACCAAATCCTCTGAAGGCGACCCCAGGGGAAAACACTACATTGGCTCTAGCTCTGATACTGACAGCAGTGCAGTCCATGTTTCATCGTGATCCTTCTGTATTTCTGCAATTGGTTCAACTTCAGATGAACTTCAGTGCAAGGACGCTTCTCAGAAGATTGCTTAGTCTGTCTCAACCTGCCCCCTAACCCCTCTTCTTGCTTTCAGGCCTGTTTATTGTTTGTCCGAGAGTAGCTGCATTGTTTGTGTGCTGCAGTAAAAGATGCGTAGATGCATTGACAGTTCTGGAAACTGAAGGCCTCCAATGATTTCTGAGCTGCCTCCTGTTTTTAAAAGATCGTTCGCTTAGTTCACTCTTTAACCGTTCATTCTGGATGCTTTCAGTGATGCCTCAATGCAACCTGGACAGGTTGCCAGTGGCATACGGTGAAGTTACATCCGTATAGCAGTGTGAGGGACTAGTAGGAAGAGCTATCAGAAACATTACAGTCAAATTTTATCTGGCAGACTTCAGTAACGTACTAGAACAGAGGTACAGAAGTTCATTCCTCAAGGAAAAGACCAAGTTGAGTTACATTCAGGTACGGTAAACCTTTCCCTGTTCCCAAAGGGCTCACAATTTAACAGGCTGATGCAGAGAACCTGCAAGGCCTTTAAGCACAGATAACGACACTTTTAAGCACGCTTAGTGCTAACGACAAATGCAGGAAAGAGCCGGGCGCGCATGTAGACAGCAACGGAAAAGCTAGCGCACAATTAACCCCCAAAAGTATTTCAATGTATTAAAATTACAGGCAAATGAGGAGCACATAATAAACTGGTATACAAATATTGGCAGTGCTCGATGCAGAGAAACGTGTAGAGGATTACACAACTAGCCTTAGCGCCAATATCTCTATGCTGGGTCTGAGGTGGCTTAAACATCTAACGTGTGCCCTCAACAGTATTTTGATGGCATCAGGTGCTTTCTCTGATGTCTGGATCATCTTCCCCTTGGATGATCCAGGCATCGGGGAAAACCTCCAATGCCATCAAAATACTGTCAGGGGGCCACCGCCCCTGACAGAAAGCAAATCCCTGGTAGCCCAGCAGCCCTGATCTTCCCTTCCTGCCCAAGTAAAATAGTCCCACTCTTACCACGCCATCTTGAAAAATGGCAGTGCAGCCCCGCCTGGTGCATCCTGGGATGCACCGGGCGAGGTCAGACTGCCATATAAGGTAGAATATGGCGTATATGGCAGTCTGACTCTGCACGGTGCATCCCAGGCGGGATTGGGGTCACTGGGCCGCTAGGGATTATTTTACCTGGGTGGATGGGGAGAGTGGGGCCATTGGGCCACCATGGATTATTTTACTTTGGCAGTTGGGGGGATTGGGGCTGCTGGCCATCAGGGAGTTGCTTTCTGTCAGGGGCAGTGGCCCCCGACAGTATTTTGATGGTACTGGAGGCTTTCCCTAATGCCTAGATGAGGGAAAGATGATCCAGACACCAGAGAAAGCATCGGGGGCTTTTCCTGATGGCTGGAGATGATCCAGGCATTGCAGAAAGCCCCTGATGCCATCAAAATACTGTCGGAACTCCTATGCCAATTAGCCACCTGGCGCCCGTTTCTCTGGGAGAGCATGCCGAATTTGCACCGACTTCTTGTGCACATGTTGTTTTCCTAGTTTAATGCTGCCATTTTGCACATAATTTAATGCATGACTAGTTTGCATGCTCACCCCTTTCTGCATGCCTGCACTGAAGTTGTGTGCTATTGATGCGCTGCAAATAGGTGTAAAAATTTGATACAGTGCGACTTCAGTGCTAGCTTTCAGCGTCGGCCTGTAAGTTTGTACCTGAGGCAATAGAGAGTTAAGTGGCTTGTCAAAGGCCACAGGGAGTGCCAGTGAGATTAACATACATCCTACTTCCATGGTATACACACATATTCATAAAGGACATCCTGAAAACCTGGCCTGTTTGTGGCTTTTGAGGACTGAACTTGTGCACTCCTGCACTGAAAGGTTAAATGTTCCACAGGGTATGAAGCTCTAAGACAAGGAATCATCATATGAAGTTGGAGGAGGGTTGACATAAAAGGAATAGGAGAAAAAGTTTTTTATGGCAAGGGGTGGTAGATATGTGGATCAGATTTCAGTGGAGGTTACCAGAGCCAGGACATTGGCAGAATTCAGGCATTTTGGGATGAAGACAACAGGGCCTTAATAGCAGAGTGAGGGGAATTTGAGAGCACTGTTTTGATAGGATCTGCGGCAGGGCACTTGGTTAGCAAAGATGGGCAGATTAGGTGATCTTGTGCTCCTTCTTTGCTGACATCGTGTTAAGAAATACAAATCTGAGAGGAAAAGTGGATTAATCATTCTTTGTATATTCTAGGGTAATTTTCTCTCCATGTAAGGTCAGCTTTATGTATGGAAAAGACCTTTTGTAAAATTGTGCAGCCGTTTATATGCGTATACGGTATATCTATCTGCGCATGCAAGATTGCACATAAAGGTTTCCAAGGGCATAGTTTGGGTGGAATGGAAGTGGAATTGTGTATTTTACAAAATACGTGCGTATATCGCATGTTTATTTCAGCTGAGGAGCAAATCTAAATGTATGCATCAATGTTTGTGTGCTATTGGAGCTGGTTCTGGCCAATTGTTTTATAAAGACACATCGGTTCCTCTGGTGCCCTAATAAGATAGAGTTAAAAAAGGCATAAGAACATAAGAACATAAGATATGCCATACTGGGTCAGACCAAGGTCCATCAAGCCCAGTATTCTGTTTCCAACAGTGGCCAATCTAGGTCATACGTACCTAGCAGTTTCCCCAAGGGACACAGGTTCCACAATGCTTGTATTGGTTCAAGCATTGATATCCTGGGTCCCTTCTTAATAATGGTTTATGGACCTTTCCTCCAGGAACTTGTCCAAACCTTTTTTAAAACCCAGCTACACTAACAGCCTTTACTACATCCTCCGGTAACAAATTCCAGAGTTTGATTACACGTTGAGTGAAAAAATATTTTCTTTTATTAGTCTTAAATAGTTTACCCTGTAGCTTCATTGCATGTCCCCTAGTCTTTCTATATTCTGATAAGGTAAACAATCGATCTACGTTTACCCGTTCCACTCCGTTCATTAATTTATAGACTTCTATCATATCTCCCCTCAGCCGTCTCTTTTCCAGGTTAAAGAGCCCCAACCTTTTTAGCCTTTCTTCATAGGAGTAGCCTTCCATCCCCTTTACCATTTTGGTGGCTCTTCTCTGAACCTTTTCTAAAATTGCTATATCCTTTTTAAGATATGGCGACCAGAATTGCACACAATATTCAAGGTGCGGTCTCACCATGGAACGATATAGAGGCATTATAATATCTTTTGTTTTATTTTCCATTCCTTTCCTTATCATACCTAGCATTCTATTTGCTCTCTTGGCCGCCGCTGCACACTGGGCCGAGGGTTTTAACATGGTATCCACAAGGACGCCTAAATCTTTTTCTTGGGTGGTGGTTCCTAATGTGGAACCTTGCATCGTGTAACCATAGTTTGGGTTGTTCTTCCCTAGGTGCATAACCTTGCACTTCTCCACATTAAATTTCATCTGCCATTTTGATGCCCAGTCTTCCAATTTATCAAGATCCTCTTGCAATTTTCCACAATCCTCCAGGGTTTTAACAACTTTAAATAGTTTTGTGTCATCAGCAAATTTGATAACCTCACTCGTTATTCCACTTTCCAGGTCATTTATGAATATGTCAAAAAGCAGCGGACCCAGCACAGATCCCTGGGGTACACCACTATTCACCTTTCTCCATTGGGAAAACTGGCCATTTAGCCCTACCCTCTGCTTTCTATCTTTTAACCAGTTCCTGATCCACAGTAGTACACTGCCTCCTATCCCATGACTCTTTAGTTTTGCCAAAAGTCTCTCATGAGGGACCTTGTCAAAGGCTTTCTGAAAGTCCAGATACACAATATCAACCGACTCACCTTTGTCCACCTGTTTATTCACTCCTTCAAAAAAACATAACAGATTAGTAAGACAAGATCTTCCTTGTCTAAAGCCATGTTGGCTGTCTCCCATTAGGTCATGACTATCTATATGCTGAGTAATTTTATTCTTTATGATGGTTTCTACCATTTTTCCCGGTACTGATGTCAGGCTCACCGGTCTGTAGTTTCCCGGATCACCCCTCGAACCCTTTTTAAAAATTGGTGTTACATTGGCGATCCTCCAATCCTCAGGTATTAGAGATGATTTTAATGATAGTTCACAGATTACTGATAGCAGGTCTGCAATCTCAAATTTCAGTTCTTTCAACACCCTTGGATGTATACCATCCGGCCCAGGTGATTTGCTACTCTTCAGTTTATCTAATAGTTGTAAGACATCTTCCCGATGTATCGATATTTCCTTCAATTCTTCCACACCTTTAAATACCACTTCAGTCGTGGGTAACATCCCTACATCTTCCTCAGTAAAGACCGAAGCAAAGAATTCATTCAGTCTCTCCGCTATCGCCTTGTCGCCTCTTAGTGCTCCTTTAACCCCTTTATCATCTAATGGACCAACTGACTCTCTCACGGGTTTTTTGCTACGAATGTACTTGAAAAGGTCTTTATTTCGCGTTTTTGCTTCCGCAGCAAGCTTCTTCTCAAATTCTCTCTTTGCCTGCCTTATCAATGCCTTGCATTTAACTTGCCAGTGCTTGTGCTGTTTCCAGGTTTCATCATTTGGCTCTTTTTTCCATTTCTTTTCGCTTCCTTGACATTGGCATCCTATTATCAAATGAACCCCTTCATACAAGTAAAACAGCATTTTATATGCAGACGCAGTCTGATAAAATTATCCAGGGTACAGGTGACTGAGGTGGCTCATGTACACCCTACATATGCATACGTTTTTCCAACTTGGTGGGAGGCACACCTGGAATGGGGCTTTGCACTTATGCATGTAGGGTCCAATATGCAAAGGGATTAATGCAGTTAGCAGACCTGCTAAACACGTCAATCCCCCTGCCCAAGATATTCAGTGGCACTAAGATGGTTAGTGGGTACAGCTGCTCCATATTCCTGTGGAGGAGGACAAAAGCAAGGCAATGCTGTAAATTCTAATAAAAGGTAGCATTGCTGCAATGGTTCTGGTAGCTCATTGGCTGGACCTGAGTTCAATTCCCAGCTCGGATTTCTGCTCCCTGGATCAACAGGGGCAAGGCTGAGGATGGTTTGGCGGCACTATTCATAGCCCTGGGGGAGTAAAGGCATCTCAGCCATCATTCAATGGCGACATCTAGTGGTCAAAGTTGGGATGCACCCATATGCCACTTCCTGAAGGAACCAGAGTGGTCCCCGGACCAAGAGCTGTCAGTGAAATGTCTGGATAAGGTGGGCCAAAGAGAGGGGATTATAAAATAGGGAAAAGACTTGGTTAACCGAAATGAAGGCTTATGGTACTGGTTCCATTTGAGTTAGAAGTCCAAAGGAGCAGGAGGAAACTGATGAGCCACAAAACAAAGAAAAAAACAGTGAAGCATTTACATTTCCTCTTTTCTTGCTGCTTTAAAGTCTGTTAGTAGCTCAAGATGGCAAACATCCGGACTATGCTGTCTGGGGTGATAGGACTGTTTAGTTTTGCTACATGTTTCTCTGAAGTATAAGAAAATGTGAGAAAACAATCTTACTTAGCAACAGTGTCACATTAGACGTTGCTAACAAAAATGTATGGGGCGTGCTCAGCCGTATTTCTCAAGCTGTTTGAGATGCTGAGAAGTCAAGGGCCGGAGGACTCCAGGCCGGTTTTTCCTTTCCTAGCTGCCGACTTGCAATGCCCATAGCTACGATAACACTGGTTATTGCCTTGCTTCTGTATCTGAATTATCTGTTTATGGTGAACAAAGGTCTCTGTTCTTGCTTGGAGTGCCCCCAGGACATCCGAGGGCCTGTCATGCAGTCATTTCTGCAGAATTTAGACACGAGAGTCTGCCATATATATATGTTCAGTTCTTTTCATATACTGCCTTTAAGAATTCTTCAAAGCGGTTTACATTACAAGACAAAGAACAACAAACATAACGTATAAGCAATAAAAACATAACAGAACATAAAATAGATTAAAAGTCAGAATGGGAGGAAGATCCAAAAAAGAAGGAAAAATAAACAAAAAGAGCCAAAATGACCCAAACATAAAACACATCAGCAACTCAAGTTATGACCAAGTCCAGCTCGTAACCTTGGAGCGAAACATAAGGGTCGGTTTGTCCTAAAATCTGCTGGCATTGAGTTCCATTATTATCATTTTAAATCATCTATATACCATAAAGGGGCTCCCCAGACAACTGAAAGTTAATTTATGGGAACAATCAAAGCAAAATTTCACTGGAAATGGTACAGTTAAAAGATTATCGCCCAACGATTGTAGAAAGTGCGAGGGCACATAAGATGCGTCTCACCTGGAGAAACAATGGGATAGCTGCAAGCATCTGATGGAATAAGCAGACAGCCGCACTCACGTGAAACCAGAGTCTGCCACATGTGTTTCCCTTGTTTTGAGTTTCTGCTAGCGCTCTTTGGCGGCGCCTAATCTCTTCTGTACGGTCTGCTTATCAGATTAAGAACTTTCCAGCCAGTCATCTGAATACAGTTTTTGGTATCCATTTATTTAGGAAAGCCTTTTGTCCAGTTGTTAGGAATTTCAGCCTTCCATTCAAGATTGGTCTGTGTTTACTTTGCCACTTTAAATGAACCACTGAAGCTACTGGTCTTTCTATACAGGCTGCACAGCACTTTGACCTCTGCAGTGTCAGTATTACTTATTAGACTGAAGAGTGGGCAGAACATGCTTATTGTGCTTTGAACGGATCGGCTTTGTATGTCAAAAAGTATTTGTCGAGCTTGGCAGGGCTTGTGCCACAGCCATCGCCAATACCATTGTGTTCTAAATACAATCCTGACCCTCCAGGTCTCAGGATGACAGGACCAAGTGCATTCATGGATTTAAATTGAGTTCAAGTCAGTTTAACAACTACGGCGTAGTGAGCGGTATTCAGACTGTGTCAGTTGACTTCATGGGTATAATTTCTGCAGTCAGCAGGCTGTTTATTGCCTTTGCTTTTTGATGCTTGCACTTGGACTTCCCCCTAATTTATATTCAATTTGAAGTTTATCTTAGTTCACTTGGCAGTTTTCATTTCCTGGAATCTAAACACCTAAGCTGAGCCTGGGCAAAATTAATTTTGCCAAACTGTATCACATTTTGCAGGCACGATTTACATGTCTAGTACCATGTATCTCCTAGAAATCTCATCTAATGTGAATGTATGAGGTTCATTCTGTTCACAGCAGATTGTTCTTTATAGCTAACCTTCTTCCTTGTAGTAGTGATTTTACTTGATTTTCAGTAAATGTATTTCTATGGGAGGCTTAGATTTGGGGCCTGAGCCCTGCTTCACCTCCTTTGTAAACTACTCCAGGTTCAGCTTTTTTTTTGGGGGGGGGGAGGGGCTTTCAAATTCTATTCTATCCCAACTCCCACTTCTGGCTTATCACCTTCTTGAGATGTATTTAATGGATTGTGCAAGTACCAAGTTTCTGAAGCAGAGAGAGAGAAAGGGGGCTCAAGAACTTAATTAACTAAAGCAGGTCCACTGTGTATAATTTATAAATTTTATTTATTTATTTATATTCTCTTATATACCGCGCTATTCTGCATCAGTGCACTTTACATTGAACAAACTGAAATTACATTGAACAGGGCATTATAACTTGGAGATAACTATTTTACAGGGAACATGGGCAATGGAGGGTTAAGTGGCTTGCCCAAGACCACAAGGAGCACCTGTGGGACTAGAAACCCCAGTCCTTCCGGCCCACGGTTGCTGTCCTCTAGTGGGATTTGAACCCCCGACCTTCCGGCATGAAGTACCTTGCCCCAACCACTAGGCCGCTCCTCCACTCCTTAGCTTTGTTTAATTTTTCTAACCTTAAAACCTAATAAGTGGGGAAAGCATGTGGAGCATTTCTTCTGGAATTCTTGCCAACCTAAGGTTACTGGATTGTTTGCAGGCAAATTTTGGACACTTATCTTAAGTTAGGGGGCGGGGGTGAGAAAGGAACACCTTAGTTCCATGTTTGAGCAACAAAACATGGAGGGGAGAGAAGGAGTCATTACCCTGTCTCTTCATCCATCCCATGAGAGCAAAAATATTACCTCCAAGCATACACTTTGACAGAGAAATAGAAACAGTAATGTATCTTTCCATAGTGTGCAAAATATTTATAAAGATAATGGATGTAAACTCTAAAAGCTGATATATGCAAATCATTAAGTTGAAAATAATTTTTTTCTACACCCTTTTCCCCCATTTCTGGAATAGGGGACAGGAGGTAGCCAAACACTTTGGAGTCGGGAATACTGCTCTAAAATGAGGGACAATTCCTGAAAATTGGGGACATCTGGTAGCCTTATGCCAAACCTCTGTGTGTATCTTGAGGGGAGAGGGGAAGGGTGGTTTGAATGGAACAGTCTCCAAATATTCCATTGGTTTAGAAAGAATAACAAAATGAACCAAGTATGATATCACATCTAACCATTAGATGTCACTCAACAGATTTCAAAGAATGCATTTTACATTTTAAACACAGGGTGTTGCTATATTAAAGCAAAAACGTTTTGCTGTGCTTCTGCACCATTAGGAGGCCATGCACATAGCAACCAGTAATAAACTACATGGTTTAGTCAGTAAGTCCTACTGTACATGGCAATCATTAAGAAAAGTATAAGGTTCAGTCACTAGGTTTCACAGCAGAATTTACAGCATATACATATCTGAATCACTAAGGGTCAACACAGTGGGATGAGAGATGTGGCAGCACAGATAGTGTGTGATGGGGAAAGCATGCCTCGTGGAATAATTTTGAGCCCCTCTGCTTATTTGTATGCATGCGTGTATGTCCGCTCGTGTGTCTGTGTGTATCTTTGAATGTCCCCTTATGTGTGTGTCTGTGTGTGTGCATGTGAGTGTTTATATCTGTATGTCTGTAACAGAGCCCCATAGTTCACTGCAGATTACAGCTTCATTATAAAATGAATCGTGGATAAAGAAACGCACTTGAGAAAACCTGTGAATTACAGAAGGCAGTATCAGTTATAGAAGGCTTTGTGAAACTTGACATCTTCTGTACATTTCTCAAGTTTTACCTAGATCTCTATGTGCATAAACCGTGTCAGTGTTTTGGAAAAGTGTAGTTTGACCACTGTAAATGGATTTATATTTCCAGCAGGGCAGTTATTTAATTTCCTGTTGGAAGTCTACAAATTTTGGCGCTACGCTGTTTGGCAGGAGACCAAAACCAAGCTACAGTATCATTAGCATGCCACATTCTGTAAGTTAAAGCTTGAATTTGCATCACAAAAGCTCTGTCAAAGTTCCATCTTACATTCAGAGCAGATCTTTGTACTAAAACCTAACCATGTAATTAATGTGGTTCCCTGGAGGAAGACCTGCAACTACCTCATGTTTGCTTTCTTTGCTTTTTCTCCTCGGTTGCCCTTCATTAATCCTATGTAATCTTTTTCTCTAGACTTCGGAATATTATTATTTTTGGAATGATTCTAGTCATAGTGACAACATGAGAAAAAGACGGGTTTCTACTTACCTTTACAGCAAATTTCCGAAAATAAAAACTGCAAGCTGACGAGTTTTCTGTGTAATTCAAGGAGCACATCGGACTGCTGAGACGAAAAAGGCAATTTCATAAATTCCCATGCAGTTAACACGCTTTGCCATGTATGTGCATATTTCATTTTATCGTCCTGGCAGAGATGCCTGCTTTAGGGAAGGCTTAGATGCCCATGCCTAGGTTATAGTATTTTATCATTTGTAAGTGTAGTGTAGATTTGTGCTCTGCCTACACTCCCTCTATGCATGAGAGAACTTACGTGTGTACTTCCAGAATAACAACCTCATAAAGCAGGCACGGGCGTCCTTTAAAATATGGACTTATGCATGTAAATGGTATGTATCTTTAAGCGGCTTCCTTATAAAACCAGCCATGAAACGCCTCGTATATTGTATAGAAACATGATGGCAGTTGCCCTTACCTACCAAATACTATAGTCCCTTTTTTTCTTTTAGAGATCTTCTGTGTTGGTCCCATGCTTTCTTGAATTCAGAAACTATCCTGGTCTCTACTACCTCCATTGGGAGACTGTTCCATGCATCTACCACTCTTTCCGTAAAGAAATATTTCCGCATATTGCTCCTGAGTCTATCCCCCTCACTATATGCCTCCTTGTTGTACAGCTTTCTTTCAATTGAAAGAAGCTCTCTTCCTGTGCATTTATGTCACAGAGGAATTTAAATGTCTCTGTCATATTTATTATTTATTTATTTAACCAGTTTTCTATACCACCTTATCCTTCAATCAAAGCAGTTTACATTATGTAATCACTACAAACAGGTACTGGATACATTCCCTTGTCCCCAAAGGGCTCACAATCTATGTGTACCTGAGGCAACGGAGGGTTAAGTGGCTTGCACAAGGCCACAAGGAGTGCCTATAGGACTAGAAACCCCAGTCCCTCCAGGATGAGATTGCTGTCTCCAGGTGGGATTTGAACCCCTGGCCCTCCAGCCTGAAATACCATGTCCTAACCACTAGGCCACTCCTCCTTCACTATCTCCTCCTTCCCGCCTTTCCTCCAAAGTATACATACGGAGGTCTTTAAGTTTGTTCCCTATACCTTATGACAAAGTCCACTGGCCATTTTAGTAGCCACTCTCTGCACCGACTCCACCCTGTTTATACCCTTTTGAAGGTGTGGTCTCCAGAACTGCACACAATACCCCAAATGAGGTCTCGTCAAAGACTTATACAGAGGCACCATCACCTCCTTCTTCCTGCTGGCCATTCCTCTCCCTATGCCATAAACCCAACAAGGTAAAACTTTCAAATCAAAACACCTTCTTACTGCACATCTTTTAAGAAATGTTTTTAATGAACAGAGGAAATAAAGTGCAATCACAGATGAGCCAAGGACATGGCAGAACCATCATGTGACGATAACAACTATGCACATACCACATTAAGGGGAATGTTTACTAAACAGTGGTAGCGGCTTCCGTGCGATATCGGAGCCATGGCCCCATTGAATTTACGCTGCTACCGCTGTTTAGTAAACATACCCCTAAGTATCAACATTTCATGTGTTTAGAAGGGGTAAAATCTTTTTATCTAATATTAATTATTAGGAGGAAAAGACCTTGGATGGCAACAAATTTTGTTGCCGAGTCTAAAAAAATTCCTTTTTACAAATTGATTACTAATTTTATCTATTTTTATTATTTTTTCCATTTTTAATTTGTGTTAGAAATTCTGTCATTGAACGTGATGTTCAATATCATATTTTATCTATCGATTCAAATTTTAGCTCAGACTATGAACTTCAAATGGTTTTTCTGAATGGTTTTAGGGTTATCCCATTCTTATATGAGTTAGAAATGAGATGCCATCCTATGTTTCAAACGTGGTTTGCCTCTATATCCGTAAGATTATTCAACTTTGCCACTGATAGCATTTTGTTTGCGCTGCATTGGGGAAAAATATAATTTCATCTTAAACCATATTCATCGTGGTATAGTCCACCATCATTTGATACTGAAAAATATTTCTCAAGTAGAGAAACGAAACATAGAGTTCTAATATCTGATTCTGTAATGGTTATGGAAAAAACTGGATCCACATTAAGTTCTGATGTCTTTTTGTTGGCAAGACTAATGGAAAGATGATGTAGTGCACGAGAATTCACAGCAACGAGATCCCTTCCTCAGATGCTATCTGGTGACTCGAATTATTAATCGTGGTGACTGTGGTTGAGGAAAAAATCTGATGGAAAACAGATTGCGGCAAGCCAAGCAACTATCATTGGCATTTAGTCTTTAAAAGAATGGTTAGTTTTCCTATCATTGTAAGGCTACAGATCTTTTGATTTGATGTTGGGAAGTGATCTCTTTTCCAAAGTCTGGCCACTGTACTCGCAAAAGCTAATATCAGTTGACTACCAAACCATAAAACCGCTTTGCAATATAATAGTCTTCATGGCTTGGAGCATGTGGCCTCTTGAAAGGGGGCCAACATTCAGGGTATTCCACCTTCATCCTGGTGTGGTTTCCTTTGCGAATGCATAAGGAACAGTGAATGGATCCCCCTCCATTCCAGCCTACTTTCCAAATGGAAAAAGGCATATGAGATTCATAGGATGCATGTGTGTGTGTTTCTGTACATCCCCAATAGTTTTTCCAGTCAGTATTTTTAAACACTGGCTTTAGCATCTAAATAAAATATGTTTATTCAGGCCCACTATTCAGATAGTGAGCAGAGCTGAAAATACATAGAGTGGTCTATGGAAGTGATATTCAGTCTGCTAAACGGATAGCTGTCTGGATAAATTTAGGACATACAGCTTTTTATTTTTGCTGTTCTAAATATATCAAGATAGTGGACTGAATATACCGCTGTATGGATAACCTGGCATTCTGCCCATACTCCTCTAGATAGTGGCAAGGTGGTCTGGAAGGATTCTCAGTAGCACTATCTAGTGAAGATCCACCAAAATGTCATCTAGAGGAATTATTTGGATAACAGCTGGTGTTATCCAATTAATTTCCTTTGACTATCAATCCACTTGTATTAAGTATGCTATCTACAGTACAGCATATTCTAAGGACATGTCCAGGGGTTCAAGAGGACCCTGACCGGAGTATCTTTTTGGGATGCATGGTGGACGCATTTCAGAAAGTAGATTCCGTTAGTTCTGCATGGACCTTCTTGTTCCTATATAGGGTTGTCCACAGTTCAGTATTGCCTGTATGACTCCCTTTGTGGCTCCTACTATTCTCAGACCTTGGGTTTCAATAACTAATTTTTTTGAGTAACTAACTTTCAGAGCCACATGAGAACATAGACAGGATTTTACCTCTTGTCCTAAAACTGCTGCAGTCCTCATCGGAGTGACAGAGACCTATTAACAAAGTGTAGTCATGTTTGTTCCTTGCCACAACATGTGAAAGAAATCATTTTTTAAAGCCAGCTTTATTGAGTTTTAACATAACCATCCCACACAACCCCATGCTCCCCAGTGGGAGGTCCCAAAGAAGTAACATACATAGCGTCATATAAACCAAAGAACATTCAAACAATCCAACACAACCAGCATATCCAACATGTACATCCTGTATCACAACAAATCCCCCCTTCCCTATCCCCTCCCCCCCACATCCAATGCCCTGGGAAACTTAGACTGGAATCGGGTCCACTGGGTTTTGTTCAGCCCGGCACATGTGTAATGTTCTGCCGCTAACTGATGCATCAAGCTCACCCAATGTTTAAAGGAAGGGGCACGATCCCCCACCCAATGTTACAAGATTAATTTCTTGACCCCCCAGACCCCTATCATCAGAAACTTCCCTTCCATCTTTCTAATTTTCCCCTCCTGTAGTGGGCCTTCATCGGACTCAGCAGCAACATTGGTCCAATCCAGAGACTGTCGAAGCACGTGTTCCATAGTCCGTAGGCCCTCCCCCATACATCTGCCAAGGAGGGGCATTCAAGAAAAGCATGTCAAAAGGTGTCCACTTGCATCTTGCATTTCTCACAACAATTTTGTGTCCACAGACCCAGTCATGCTCCCAACTCTCTCGTGAGATAGCCCCTAAGTAAAATTTGGTATTGCATTTCTTGATACTGTGTAGATGTGAGAATCTCTGGGATCCTCTGAAAGCACTGTTCCAGTTGTCCTTCCCCAATTTCCTCCCCAACTCTGTTGTCCACATTTGTGCCAGACTCCCCATGTAATCCCCAGGACAGGCTTCCCGGAGCATACTGCACAAATTACCCAGTGTGTTCCAGGGGAGAGCCAAGTTGCAAAAATCTCTATCACTATCCCGAATTCCTACCTCTCCCAGGTGGGCCCTCTATAACTCTGACTAGTAGTGATGGATCTGCATGTATGAGAAGATCTGTGTGCCCAATGGCCCCAAGTGTTACTGGAGTTTCTCAAATGAGGGCATCACTTCCCCCCCCAACCCAGTAGGTGTCCCATATCCACTCGGTATTCTCTGTTCCATTGTTGGAATCGACTATGACCCTGTCCTGGCACAAAGCCAGGGTTATCGGTCAGTTGTATAAACGGAATAACTCTCCAGCTACGCCCATTTTTGTGGGCCCACCGTTTCCACTTGCGCCGAAACGGTTCCACCAAGGCACCATATTCCGGGCATTCAAGACCCATCCTGGGGTAGCGTAAAGCACTTAAGAACCTGTAAGGCCTGCTCCAAGTATCAAGGAGATCCGCAGGGGCATCGTGGGATGCTGCCATAAAATGATCATGGATCCAGTGTATTAAGAGCTACAACATTATACAGCCGAAGATCAGGAAGTTGCAATCCCCCTCTTTCCTTGCCCAAAATCAATTTTGCATAGCTAACACGCATCCGCTTAGTCCACCAGAGGAAACCCCTCGTCAGCCCCTTAAAAAAATTCTCATCATCATTCCTATGCACCCAGAGTGGCAGCATTTGCAACTGGTACAAGACTTTTGGAAGGAGAACCATTCACACCACTGCCATCCTCCCATACAGAGGCAAAGGCAGCTCTGCTTACTGGCAGCAAAGCTTTTTTAATTGCTGCAATTTGTCCTATATGTTAAGCTGTTACACCATTTTCAGATCCTGGTGAAGATAAATGGCCAGGTATTTAAGTGGGCCCTCTGACCACTTAAAAGCCATGTCTTCTCCCACTCACCCTGTTCCCCTGAGCCCTCGCATCTCCGATTTATCCATATTAATCTTTAGTCAATTTGCCAAATTGCCGCAGAAGCCGTCCCATGGTCTCCAGCCCTCCACAGTGTTTTGCATGCTCAGCAACATATCATCAGCAAACAGATTGATTTTGCCCTCCATGCAACCTGCCACAACTACCTGAATTGCTGTGATAGCCCACAATTTGATCGCCGAAGGCTCTAGTGTCAATATAAATAATAATGAGGACAAGGGTCAACCCTGACACGTTCCCCTCACCAACTCAAAGGAGTCCACCAGCCATCCGTTCACCTGCATCTGTGCACTAGGGCTATAGTAAAGGGTGCAGACCCACTGTTCAAAGCGCTAGTCCCTGAGCCGAAATTGCTACATCATTCAAAACAGATAACCCCATGACGCAAGGTTGAAAGCCTTCTCAGCATCTAAATCCATGACTGGGGCCTTCTTTTCTGGAACATTGTTAAAGCGCGTAATATATGCCCCACTGCGTTCCACCCTTTGGCAAAATCAGCTTGGTCAGGATGCACCAGTTTGAGGATTACCTCCCCCAGATTCCGGCCCACACAATAGTCAAGATTTTGACATCCTGATTTAACAGTGAGATAGGTCAATAAGACTCCACCTACTCCTGGTCCCAGCCAGGCTTAGAAAGAAGCACCACTATTGCCTGCCTGGTGTACTCACCCAACCTCTTGGCCACCACCGCCGCCTCAACCATCGCCAGCAGTGACGGGCTATCAAGTTCCCCAAGATCTGATAGAACCAGGGCCCAACCTGTTGGGCCCTGGTGCCTTGGCTGGCCACAGAGCCCTGATAACTTTTTGCTGTTCCTCGATCTGCAGTGGCTGACCCAGGGCAGCTCGTTGCTCTTCTGTAAGCATGGGGACACCCAACTCCGCAAAGAACACATCATGTTTTCTTGGTTCATTGGGCTCAGCCTGATAAAGTGTTTGAAAGAAAGAGGTAAAGCCCTTGGCAATTTCCTTATCACCTGTCAGCACACTCCCATCCGCCAGCGGGAGGTGTATAATCATAGATTTCACCTTAGCCGGCTTTAGCAGATTCACCAGCAGTTTTCTTGCCTTATCTCCCCATTTATGCAATTTATATTTATAAATGCGAATACTACGCATGGCCCTCTGCTGCAGAATGCTGTTCATTTTGTTCTTACATTCCTGGAGCTGCACCCTTGCCTGATCTGTCCCCTGCTGTAAAAAGGCCACCCATTTCATCATCAACTCTCTGAGGCCCTTCTGCAGAGCCTGGCATCGCTAATGCTGTTGGGCTTTGACATATCCCATGATTCTCCTCCCAAGCACTTCTTTGGCCGCTTCCCAATATATTTCTGGCTCTACGTCCTGCATACAATTTTCCACCTCGTATTCCAACCAGGCTTTTCTAAGAAACAGCTGAAAGGCCTCACTCCAACTCCACACTGGGTTTGGCTGCATGGTCCAAGATCACCTGCAGATAGATATCAGAATCCCCCATCCTGGCATAGAATTGTTCCACTAAGAGGAGATAGTCTATTTGGTGATGGAGTTTGTGGGGCCCCAAATAATGGGTAAATTCAGTATCCATGGGATGCAAAGTGCGCCACCCATCAATCAGTTCCAGCTCCCGACATAACAAATTTATCCCCTTGTTCTCTGCCTCCCTAAGAGTCACCCTCACTGGTGGGCAATCCACAGAGATATCCCCTATCATATTAAAGTCACCACCTAGTATTGATAGTCTGTCTGGTCTGCCAAGTGGGAGAGGAGCTCCAGGAAAAATTTGTGCTACTATGTGTTGGGGGCATAAATGCTCCCTAGCAGTACATGTGCATTCCACAGTATGCCCCACACTAGTACATATCGTCCTTCCAGATCCCTAACCACCCTGTGTACCTCTAGTCCCACCTTTTTCCCCAGCAAGACAGCTACTCTCTGGCAAGAGTTATAGTGTGCCAAAATAACCTCCCCCACTCAGGGCCTCCTAAGTTTAAGATGTTCAGCTGCCGTCAAGTGGGTCTTCTGTACCAGGTCTATATCTGTGCCCAAGGAGCTCAAGTAGGTCAGCACTCAATCATTCTTTACCGGGGAATGTAAGTTCCCTACATTCAGAGTAGTGATCCTAACCTCTCCCAAGGTCAAAATCTCCTCCAAGATTCTCAGGCCAGATCTTATCATTTCGCCTCTCACCAGGGCCTCCCAGAGTCCAGCAGTTTGGTGGAGTGTGCCCCCAACAGTACTCCAGACTCATGTTTTCCCTAGACATTAGCACAGTTACAGTAGAAACATCCCACCCCCCTTTTCCCCCAGCCACCCATCCAACCCCTTACTCCCCCCCACCACCTTACCAATCATACACACCCAAACATCACTCAACACTCAATCCCTTTCCCTTGCTCCACCGGTATGCAGAATCAAGGCTTTCCCGTCATGATTTATACGCAGTTTATGAGGGAAAAGGAAGGCGAAGCGTATGCCTTAGTAAAACAACGCATTGCAGATCAGTGAAAATTACTGCCATGTGGCAGCCACCCTGCTCGAATAGTCATTAAAGAACAAAGGCCGGTGATTGTTATAGTCCAGGGATTTAAGCCACCAGTATTCGCAGAGGATTCGCTCCATTTCTGCCCACAGCCAACAGCCTATCACTGCTCTGGGATGCTGCTAACCATCCGTCTTGGGGCTGATTCTGTGTGCCTGCTTGCATCCCCATGCAGTTTCTGCGTTTGGCAGGCCTAATTGGGTGGGAAGCCACTCTTGATAGAATGTATTGAACTCCACATCCAACACAGTTTCAGGCAGGCTGATTACCCGAATGTTATTCCAGCAGGTGCGGTTTTCTTGTTCTTCCAGCCTTTCTAATAGCTGCAATTGCTCCCTTAAGAGGCAATCCATGGTGCCCCCATTTGGCCCGTGACTTCTCCTGTGTTGCCAGCCAGTCCTCCAGTTCAGCCATTTGCGCCATCTGTATCTCAAACTTGCCTTTAATATCATTGACGGTGGACCGAAGTTTATTCAGTCGATCTTCTAATGCAGCGGTAGTTCTGTTGCCATGTCCCCAGTCTCCGGGGAGGATATCTTTGGTGAGTCAGTGGCCATCTTGGGCTGCTCTCGATTTTTCACTCCACAGTTCTTTTGAGGTGTTTTTGGGGCATGCCCCTGCGTGGCTCCACAGGGTTTGCTTCAGTGGGCTCCCAGGCTCTCCAGCCAGGCAGAAGGGCTATAAAAATAGCTGATTTGCGATGGTTTCTCTGGTCCAGGATGGGAGCTCAGCTCTCACCCTTCCATCCCCTGCTCGCCCATCACCAGAAGTCCTCATTTTTTAAAAATATGATTTTATGGGTCTTGATGACCCAAAAAGATAGAACATAAAAGAAAAACAGAACACTAAGGGACATCAAAAGGTAGACAGAATAGAAATAATAAAATAGAAATAAACGAAGGACTGGCCTGATCATGGAAAGTGCATAGGAAAGAAACAGAGAAAAGGAAGTAAGGGCACCATACTAACAGCAGAGGGCCCAGCGCTAAACAATTAGCACATGATTGGGCCGAATCTATGTGGGTTGAATGTGTAACATGGGCATTGATGGGTCACTGTAGTTAGTGCAGACGTATTGAGCATGCCTATTTCCTCTGCTCCCATTTTTGGGAGAGAAAACCTGGGAGTTGGGCTTCAGCTCTCCTCCAGAGTTCCAAGCCTTGAACTCAGACTTAAAAAAAAAAACCAGCAAGGATTTATTCTGCCCCAGTTCTGGGCAGAGTTCAGAAGGAAAAGAATCTGCATTTCCTGACAACTCTGCAACATCATCAAGGTTTTCTTGGGAAAAGAATGAGATGAGAGGTAAGATGGCATTCAGGAAGTGCATTCAGAATTTCTCTTTGATGATAAATTTGTTGAGCTTCTGAAGATTGAGGATAGGGCGAACACCCCATGATTTCTTGGGGACCAGGAAGTACTTGGAATAAAAGCCCGTATTGTGTTCGTTGACTGGAAAAGGTTTATTGGCTTGAGATGATAAGAGGGAGATAAGCTCCGAGGTCATGGGAAGCAGGTGATGCACTGGAATGTTGCTTGTGGGAGGAGTGCACTGCGCTGGTGTTGATGAAAACCTGATGCAGTACCCCCTTTTGATGATGTTGAGAACCCACTGATCCATAGTGATGGTCTTCCACTAGCACAGGAAGGCTCCTTGGTAGACCCGCTTACCCACGTCATCAAGGAGCTCATGGTCCTTTCCTGACAGGGTGCTTGCGGTGTTGCGGGAGATCTTCGACCGCTTAACAGCTGACTCCACGACAGTGGGGTGTGCGGGAGCTGTGCTTTTTCAAATCCCAAGACAGGCTGAACTACATACTTGGCATCCAGCTTGCGAGGGCAGGCTGGGTTGGAGGCCAGGCTTTGCCACATTTTTTCCATATTGTCACGGAGGAGCTGGTGAACCAGCAGGGCTGTTAGAGACTTAGGAGCTTCCATGAACTTGAGGACACTCTGTACCTCAGTGCATTGGTCTGTGCTGTCATTGGTTTTGATGATTAGGGCAGCAGCGATCTTGTGCAAGAACTTAGGGTAGGTCAGATCCTCCTGAGGAGTTCCTTGTGAGGATGATGAGACCTTCATAGCCGTCAAAGCAGTGAGAACGTCTCTGTTGTGCTGTGGTTCAGCAGTCTCTTTGTCCCCGCCAGGAGCTGCAGATTGGGTGGGGGAGGGGAGAACCTCAGACCCTGGGGAGGCCACTGGGGCTGTGGTGCGCAGGAGGTGGCAGGTAGAGTGTGCACTGCATGCTTGGCCATCATGTATGTAGAAAGGATCGAGGCTCACTGTTGCATCATGCTGGAGAGAAGCTTGAGGGTTTCAATAGGGTCTCCTGGTGCTCCTGGCAATGATGGTGGCCCTGGGAAGGATGAGCCTCAGCACAAGCACAAATGTCGGCACAGTCCCATCTCCTCAACTAGTAACGGCTCCCATGGCAGCAGCCCTTCCTCCAGTCAATACAGGTATGGCAGCCCCGGCATACCTAGCTCTCCTTCATCCCACTTGCTGGTCTGCCCCATAGTGAGATGAAGGAGAGCTAGGTATGCCGGGGCTGCCATACCTGTATTGGCTGGAGGAAGGGCTGCTGCCATGGGAGCCGTTACTAGCTGAGGATTTGGGACTGCGCCAATGTTTGTAATGTGCTGAGACTTCCTGCTGCTCCAGTTTTCATGTGAGGGTTCCCTGCACCTGCTTCTGTGCTGATGGTGGTGTGGGGCAGGACTCCATCTGTGCCGGGAGGGGCTCCTTCTGCATCGGCGTCTGTAGTCATCATGGCTGCGGCTCCTGATGACGTACTGCTCTCGGCGCCGATGACTGGCTGCGCTAGTCTTGCAGCGTTCTTGGCACTGATTGGAGGCAGGAAGATTGTAGGAGGAGTGGTGAGGCTAATAAGAGACCATAGGTTGGGCTGAGGTCAGCTGGGCATGTCCGAGACTGGAAGGAGAGTCACCAGAAGAGAAGAGGGCAGCACGGCAGGGCTCACACGTAGTCTCTGGAAGGGATTGTAGTGCTTGTTCTGGGAGACCTGGAGCATCGCGAGGCATACGGTGGGCGACGGAGGCCTCAGGAGGTGTGTCCCGAGCCGGAGCGGTCTCAGTGGGCAGTTGGCTAGAAATGGAGGCCCGGTGAAGAGCTTCCAGGGCTGCAGGAGACTCAGGAGTATCAGGAGTCTGGCAGGCATTGGAAGGAGGGTCTGGAAGCCCGAGAAAGTACTTGAGTGTATAGCAGCAGGACTTTCTGGCCCTTGGGGACATGCAGGCACAGAACGGGCAGTCCTCCACGGGGTGCTCCTTACCTAAGCAACAGAGGCAGACATCATGGGCATCGCTCATTTTCCTGGAGCATTTTGGGCATTTTTTGAATCCCGGCTTTGGAATTTCAGGTATTCCTACTTCCTTTCTTTGACTTTCTTCTTTTCTTTCTTTAGATGTGTTTGTGGGTTTTTTTTTTTAAAAGTGGCTAATCAGAGAGAGAGAGAGAGAGAGAGATATCCATCTTGCTAGCAAGGCAGAAGACTGGCTAGCCTAGGGGCGGGCCAGGGCGTTGGGGTTGGGCTAGTGGCTCATGCTCAGAAGGCAAAGCCTTCTATGTCTATGGTGCCGTCGGATGATGTCACCACTTGTGACTGACTCATCCTGCTTGTCCTGGGAGAATGAACCTTGCAACGGCCAGACCAAATTGAATAGCCATCCAAATGGTGAGATCTAATCATAAATAAACTAAAGAAAGCTGGATAGTTTTTCTAGCAGGAAAAGGCACCAAGGATTTGGATGTGACTGAGCTTATATCTAGATCCAAGCCAAATTTGTAGTGCCCATGCAACATTTTCAAACATCATTGGTTTTCAGTTACCAAATGGACTACTTTAGTTGGGTTAGAAAACATACTGCCTTGGTTTCTTTTATCAGTCAGCAGTGCAAACCTTTAATTTTAACTAATTTTTTATTTAATTTGAAAGATATTGTTATTTAATGGTTCTAGTTCTGTCTTTGGTTTGTCTCTATTGGTTGTTTTTTTCATTGTGAGCTGTTTCTTGTTTATGAGAATAAAAGAAAATGTTTGGTTTAAGTGTTTTTTGTCTGCTTTTATTCTGAACACAGTACATTATGCCACAGGGCTCAGTATCCACTATTTCATTTAGAGTTAACCAATTTCATTACATCTGATACAAGTCCTGCTGGAGCATATATCTAAGCACTAAAAATCTCCAGCCTTTTAAACGTGTCTCGGAGCTTGTCTCCTGTAGGTTTTAAGCAACTGCAGGGTAGAAAAGGCAGTCCTGGGTTACACCAGCTTCCCTTAACTTCTCTGGTTATTGCTGTTTGTCATCTTCTTTCTGTGATCTCATGTAGCTTATAAAGGCTAATCTCTTTCCTTAGCTTTACAGCTGCTACTTTTGAAAAACGTAGTGTCCTCCTTTTCCTCTTACTTTTATTTACTTTCCTAATGAAAAGATTTGTTGCCCTTAATATCTCCTTTCAGTTTTGCTCACTGTTGTTCTACTTCCCCTAGATGCAGTGGCATTCCATGGGCGGGCGGTGGGTGTTGCCAACCCCAGGAGCTGGCCGCTAAGGGGGTGCACTGCGGATTGGTGCACCGCAGGGGGGGGGTGCGCTGGCTGCAAGTGGGGCATTGGGGGCTGAGGAGACTGGGAACACCACCGCCTAGATGTTTCCATCCAGCTAACAACTCCTTGAGATATTCCCCCATTTTGCAATGCCTGTTTCTCGAAATCTGGGACCATTGCTTTTGACTCAACCATCCTGTGATTACTGCATGGCAGATGATCACCCACTTATGACATTAAATACAATCTTCTGATTGGTAAACACCAAGTTTGGTATTTCCCCCTCCTACATGGGTCCTGTTACCTGTTGCGGGAACCATTCCCCTACTTCTTGATGATACTTCAGCAGGGATATTGCATCTGGCCAGTTGAACGCTCCTACTAATAGTAATTTTCCTTTCATAGCAATATTGTGAATGTCTATTTCTTATACCTCTGAGGGCGATCTGTATATCAAACCAATGCAGACAGATTTTCCATTTCTTCTTTTCCGATTAACCCACAGTGCCTCCACCTTCCTTTGTAAGTTCTGCAGTTCCGTGGCTTTAATAATATTTTTTACATATAGCACCGCTCCTCCTTCCTTTCTTCCTACTCTGTCTTTCCTGAATAGATTTTAGCCTGGTATAATTATATCCCAGTCATTGTTTTCCTTGCACCATGTCTCCGTGACTGCCACTATATCCAAGTCAGCATCTTCCATCCCAGCTTCTAAAGCTGGAACTTTATTCTGTATACTATGGGCATTGGTAGAGGCAGCTCTCAAAATATTTCCCTCTTTTCCCTTTTCTCTACTCATTTTTAATGTTTTACATACCTGAAACGTTTACTTACCTGGGGGTTTTGTTCGTCCATCCTCAGTGATCCTGCTTTAAAGTCCTCCTCTGTAGATAAGCCTGCCTGTTGCAGAGGAAATCTCCCTTGCTTGATAGGTGGATGCCATCTCTGCTCACAGGCCTTGGAGAATTATGCCATGGTCCCGGAAGCTAAAACGTTCTAGATGACACCATCCTCGCAACTAGGCATTCATCTCCAGCATGTGAGCCTCTTGGCCCTGGCTCTGACCTTTGGCAGGGAAGATTGGGAAGAACACCACCTATGCATCTAATTGCTTCACATTCTCTCCCATAGCCACAAAGTTACTTTTGATATGCTCAAGTGGGAATCTAGCAGTATCTTTTCTGCCAACATGGATGAGTAGCATTGGATAATAGGCTTGAGGAGTCTCAGCAAACTCTCCATAATGTCTCTAATCTTCCCATCAGGCAGACAGCACACCTCCCAAGACATCCTGTCTAGATGGCAGATGCACGCCTCTGCACCCCTCAGAAAGGAGTCACGAGCCGCTTATGTTAGCAACCCATAGAATCTCTGTTTTACTTAGGTTTAGCTAGAGTTTGTTGTTTTTTGCCCATTCTTGATTTGCTATTAGACTGGCGTCAATTTTCTCAAAGCTGTGGGTAGATCTGGTTCAATAAACATGAATAGCTGTACGTCATCGGCATAGATATAGAATGTTGTGTCCATTACCTGAATAAATTAGTTAGAGGCTTGATACAGTAGGTGACAGTATGGATCCTTGTGGTACCCTGCAGTTCAGAGCTCAAGATTTATTTATTTAGACAGTTTTTGTATACCACCTTATCCTTCAATCAAAGTGGTCACAACACAATTGGGGGATACATTTAACACGAGGGGATATGAGACACATACACTAATACTTACAGGCAACATGGGCAATGGAGGGTTAAGTGTCTTGCCCAAGACCACAAGGAGCACCTGTGGGACTAGAAACCCCAGTCCTTCCAGCCCAAGGTTGCTGTCCTCTAGTGGGATTTGAACCCCCGACCTTCCGGCCTGAAGTACCTTGCCCCAACCACTAGGCCGCTCCTCCACAGATAATGATGTGGTGTTGGGGAGCAGAACGCTGTTGCCTGTCTGACATGATTTGAACCATGGAAATACTGTGCCGTTGATGCCTTTTTCTGCCAGAAGTGTAAGCATGATATTGTAGTCCACAGTGTCAAAGACTGCTGAGAAATGAAACAGCACTAATACCGACGCGGATCCCCTGTCATAGTTTCTTTGAAAATCATCAGGCGGAGATACAAGAGCAGCCTCTGTTCCATGCAGACGTCCGAAGCCAGATTGGCATGGGTCTAGCCAGTCATTGAGTTGAAAGCAGACTGTTCTATAACTTTTCCCAGAAGAGGGATGTTCGATACTGGTTGATAGTTTTTGGGCTTGTTCTGGTCATGGAAGTTCTTTTTCAGGAGAGGGTGCACTACAGCAGTTTTTAGTGCCCTTGGCAGTTGCTCTATCTTTTCTGTACTATCTTTGCAGGTCAAGGGGACAGGATGTTGGCTAAAGACCATTCAAAATTTTGTTGAGATTCCTTTCAATGACCTGGTTGAATAAGTCCCAGATGACTAGACATGAAGATGAGAAGGATGTACTGTCTTCTGAGGTCAATCAAGAGGCGTGTTTTTGTGTGTAGGACACAGGGCCACCTTTAGTGGTGTCGATTTTACAGGGAAAAGAGTTAAACACCTTATGATGATACACGATAGGACAAAATGGAACAAGCATTAGTCAAAATGATCATGGCTACTAATATACAAGAGAACAACTATAAATTATATATAGGTGGTACCTAATTAAACTCCATCCTGGCCTGCCAGATAGATGGAGGCAATGTTCTGATAGAAGGGCCAGGGTACATGTATGTTGACGGTGTCTTCAGATAAAAGCCTAATGGAAAACATATGACAGGTCAGTGGCTTAGACATCTCATAGGTACCTGGCGCATTTCTTCTTAACTTTCCTCAATTGGTAGGTACAAATGAACAAAGCCAAACTTAGCCAACTAAGTATAAAGTTTTTGAATGAAGCAAAAATTGCTTTGGCTTCTTCTTAGGAAAAGATAAACATTTCAAGCATAAATACATGGTTTATGAGATATATATAGAGGGGGATTTTAGAGATGTCCAGGGCATAAAAATGCCAGGGACATCTATATCTCCGACTGATTTTAGGAACATAGACATCCCCAACCTGGATGTGTATGCAGGCGGCCACATAGATGTCCCCATTAGGGACGTTTTGGCCAGGAATGTCCATCTCAGGCAAGCTGGTATAAGAGGGCGTCCAGCGGCATAGCAAAGTGAAAACATGAGCTCTCATTCCCCATCCGTGTTCGTTGACATAATGTAACATACAGGGAGTATTAGTTTTGCTCCTTCTCACACCTTCCAGATGTTTGCCTACAAAACGAGCACTTTTCAGATACCTGTTCCTGCTTGGAGCAGGTTCAGCTTTAGAAACAATTTGGGACATCCAGGGTATTTCTTAGATCAGGCGGCAAAGTCTAGATTCTTAGGAACGTCCCGACCATACCTCCATCACACCTCATTCGCACTGGGACGTTCTTGCACTGGGCATGACTACAGACCTGGCTGCTAAAATGACTCTGAGGATGTCTCTGTGATTTGGACATCTGCATGCCCATCTGCAGACATCCAAATTGCAAACAGTACTTTTAAAATAACTCCTATAATACAGATAAGATAACAATTGAATGTATAAAGACTGGGGAAAAAAATCCAATAAAATATGCCCAAGAGAAATACAATTAAACAAGTACAATCAAGATTTACTACAGGATCAGCACAGTGTGGAAGATGGTTAAAGTTGCATACTTTTCTTTAAAAGATTTAAAAATTAAACAGGATCATGATAGATATGTCCCAGCAAAAATATGCAGGCATTACCTATGCCAGGAGTCTCCAATTCCGGCCCTGAAGGGCTGCAACCCAGTCAGGTTTTCAGGATGTCCCTAATGAATATTGTGATGACCTGCCAGGTAAAATCCGAGGAGAGCATCCCTTTGGGATAGTGCAGGGGGGACCTTTGCAGCTACAGGGAAAGCCAATATCCTGGAGGTCAGACAAAAACCTGGCATGGCCTTCAGAAAGGAGGAAGGCTCAAGCTGACATCAACCTGGAAGGGACGGAGCCAATTTGCCGGGACACGGCAGGTTTTTGATCAAGCCCAGTATCCCTGGCTTACCAGGCAATATTCCCTAGAATTGAAAGGAGGCTGGAAGGGGGAGGGGTTGCAGGTTCCTGTCTGTGAAAATGTCCCTGGGCTTCAGACTAGGGGAGAAGAAGGGGCAGGCCAGGAAAAGCTGATGGAAGCTGTGGAATTTGAGGAACAGGACTCTCCTGAACCTATGGATGTACTTTGCAGTTAATGGAGCAGCCTGTGGGGAGGTTCAGGTGAGTAACATAGAACCTGAAAGAAGGGAGGGAGGGCTCCTGACTCAGCTGCTAGAGCTCTGGGTTTCAGCAACACCACTGTTAACCTAAGGAAGACAGTTTATTTGTTGGGGGGGGGGGGGGGGAGGTGGGACAAGTTCTTCCTACCTGAGCACTTCCAAAGGAGATATAAAGAGGATTTTGCTTGTGTTTCTGTGGAACTGCATGAGGATGCTTACTTTTGTTTTTGTGACTTTTGAAGTGAAGGCTCAACGTGGCACCGTTGCTAAGGGAAGCACAGTGTTCTGAGTGTTGGCCTCCAGTGGGGACTTCCATAACTGGAATACGCTCCTGACAGTTTCTGGGTTAAGAAGGCTGCTTGGTGAGGACTTTTACAAAACCCTGGACTGGATTAGAAACCTGGAGTGGAGTGTTCGATTGGAGAGCCAATGGAACAAGCAACTGGGGCGCTCCCCCTGCGTACAATGTTACAATATGCATGAGCTATATTTGCAGGCACGGCCCCCATTGTATTCAAAATTCATCTCATGCATATTCATTAGGGATATCCTGAAAACCTGATTGGTTTGCGGCCCTACAGGACCGGAATTGGAGACCTCTGATATATGCAATAGCTCATACTTGTGATTGTAAGGAATTCTATTACAGTGACACATTAGAGGGGATTTTAGAAGGACCAGGAGCCATGTATATGTATAAAAAGCTAACACTCATGCTAATTGCAACATTAACAGATAGCGTGTGACATGCCCCCCTGTGCTAATGCACATTCTCTGCCTCTAACACGCCTACTCGCTACCTTGATGCACGAGTCTCAGTATTGTGTAAATCAGCACATGATAACTGTCCTGCCCCCACAGTAACAATTACTGCAGTCCCGAGCGCTTGGCTATTGCAAGCCTAAACCCCACGCTAACTGTGTGGCATGCTTTAATAAAAGGCCCCCTATGTGGTGTTTAAAAATGCAAACCAATGAACTAAACACCATGGCACAAAATGGCCGAAGTGTTCTTGCCTGGGCTTCCTTTCCAATTATAAGCTCAGTTTAATAACTTACTTGCAAGCACTTTGTATGTTGCAGTATTTAGGGCTTTATTATAGCTGGGGGGAAAATGACTGGGCTATCCTGATTGCAGCGTCAGAAGTTTATCTTAGGTTTTTCAGTAACAAAAGTAATTTTCTATTGTGACGTGTTATTATTTAGATGCATTTCCAAAGGATAGGGTTCAGAGTTGATTGCATCCTACACATGCAAGGGTGATTTGAAATTTGTGAGCAGTAGTGTCAATCTTCAGTCTAAAGTTGTGCTAGTTCAGCCTTTTGTTTGCATGTATTACCCACATGTCCTCAAGGGGAAATGTGAACCGTCTAGGAAAGGAATAGAGAAGTCATGCATGCTTTTAGGAAAGAAAGGGGAAATCAGGAAATCAAAGACTTCCGTTTTTACTTTTAGAGAAGGAGGTTCCTTTGCAAAGCTGACGCTTGATCTATTTCTAAAATCTATGAGGCTTGTGTGGGGCATACAGTTGAATCGGTGTCAACAGCGTTTGCTGAAACTCAGCTGGGCGTTTTGTACTGCTTTCCTTGTAGAAACAGTAGAACTCAAGTAACCTGTTATAATTTGTAACCTTGGGATTGCTCTACTTCAGAGAGTGTAGCCGAGAGTGTCAGGAAAGTGATTTTCTCATTCTGAGGAATCCCAGAGAGTTCTTAAAACAGTTCTGCAGCTTTCACTGAGTCTCACATCTCCTGTTTGTTTGCAGTAAGTAGTCCGATACAGGAAGACCAAGTGTAGTATGGAGAACCACAATCAACAGGCTACTGTTCATCTCTTTAATGCATGGTGATAGGAGATTAGTGAAAGCAGTTGTGTGGCTTTTTAGAGGGACCCAAAAGAAACAGCATAAAAATAACATTTTCAGGATGATTACTGCTATTACATCCTAACTCTTGTATCATCATCATCCCGCTACAGGGGCAATTTCTAAAAACTCTTTGAGGTGCAAGTCTGGTGGAAGTTTCTCACCACAGACATTGTGCCAGTTTTCAATGGGAAACACTTTCCTTTGAAGATGGCCCAGGAAAAAGTACCCACAGAGATTTGTACCTGCTTTTGTCTAATTGGTATGCCATGACACCAGTTCTTATAGGCCAGTTTCATAATGTGAAATATGGGCTTTAAGAACTAGAAATCATTTGAGATCATTGTGGACTAAAATCCCATAGCGGCTTAGAAGCTAGTCAGCAAAAATGTTTTTCCCAGTGTCTGAACTGAAAGGTTTCAACAGCCAGTAGACGTTTGGCACACGCTTCAAGGTGCGACCACATCGCACCACTACTAATTCATTCCCACTGGCTTCGGATATGTTTTCACATTCACTACGAGATTCTTACTCTTGTTCATAAGCCCCTTCATACTGGTATCCCCTTGTATCTTTCCTCACTTATCAGTCTTCGTACGCCCTCCCATGTTTTCATTCTGTTCATGCTAGCCGGCTCTTTCCTATCTCAGCTTCTCATGCCAGATATAAATCAATCAGACAATCTGTCTTCTATTTCCGTCAAGCCAGCCTTTGGAGTGACGTCCTCCTTGACCTTCGACAGGAACTCTCGCGTCCAAAAATCAAAACTGGATTAAAAACCTACTTGTTCCAAAAACATTTAACATAGGCCTAACTTTACAGCAGTTAATCTAGCCTGCCTGTTTGTCTTTATATATATGTGTTTGTATTTTGTGATCTTTTGTCTTATGATTTTTATTAATGGGGTTACTTTTCTCTTTCAGCTAATTTTGCTTTTTATGTAAACCGTTCTGATATTTTGCAGTGGAGTATGTCAAATGTTTAAGAAAAACCATAGATGACGTGGCAGAACATTTGAAACAAAAATGTATTTAGAAAATCCCTGTTAAAAAAAAAGGCTCAATTTGAATGAGGAGAAAATGTAATTCTATAATACCATGCATAGCTTAGTAATAATTGAAAAAGTCTGACTACAGAACTAGTGCCAGCCAGCATACTTGATAGCTCAGCAGGACCTAAGACACATATAGGTTAAATATCAGTTGCAGTAAATCTTCTTCCAGCTTTTAGCTGTGAAAAGCACAGAGCACACAAAATAAATTACCAGAGTCTCCAGTTATATAAGAAAGTCCTAACTCCCACTGTGACCAAATGATGAAGTGTCCAGGCGAACCCCATGAAGGTAATATCACACTGAAAAACAGAGAAAAAGGAATATTCTGATCTGGCAACCAAAGTATGCCTATTCGAGAAAAGTATGGACACGCTGCTTCTCTGTATTTCGGAGCTGCCAATGGATTGACGCCTTCAATTAAATCATCATTATGTCATTGCTGTACATGAGAGCCATAGAAGTGAAAGCAAATAGAAAATTTTGGCAAGGGAGGCTAGATTTTCCGATGCTATCAAGAAACAGTAAACCAAATAATAAAAAAATAATTCTACGCCTGATGTAAAGGGATCTATGGAGCCTTTTCCAGCTACTGTCCTTCTCCTACAAGAAGACATCTCGAAGTTGGAAAGCGCCATTTATGGACTGAACCACTTTCTATGTTACAGTTCTGGGATTAATCCTTAGTGCTCTCATAAAAGGCTCTGGGGAAGAGTTGGAGTGCAACTGGAAGAGGGGGAGGTCATCTTTTTGTCTTTGAGTTTGTAGTTCACTCTGGGGTGGGGCAAACCCATCAATCTTCCCTCGTTCCCTAGTTGCTGATGCCATGTGGGCCTAAAAATAGTTCAGGCCATGGCTCATCCCATTCTGCTGCCCTGCAGATGCCTCTGTGGCCAGACACTTCGCTCTTCTGGTGTTAATAGCTGCTGCCATCCAGGTAGCAGGAGAAGGGGAGACTGGATCAGAGATCAGGCGTTGGAGAAAAGGTAGAACAGGAACCCGGCAGCAGTCCAGAGGAAACGTAATTTCCAGGATGGAAGTAAGGGGATTCCAGGAGGTTGTGCAGAGGATCAGAAACCATTTGTTTACTGCACTCTACAATGAGGATAAAATATACCATGTGCCTGGTCTTTTGTGATGAAGACATTTTGCAAAATTCTGTAGTGTAATTAAAAGTATGCACTTTGGACCCTGAAGGCAAATCCTTGCTCAGCTCTCTTATAACTAAAAGAATGAGCCAGGACTGTCTGGTGGTGAGAAATTCTCAGACCAAATTATGAGCAGAGACTTCAAAAATCTCCTTATTCTAAGAATAGAGGAACCGTTTGGTGCCTTGCAACATATTCCCCTTAGAGAGGAGACCTCCACAAGTGCTTCTTTCCCTTTCCTCATGGAGACTGGAAACTCAAGGCCCTGCTAACCTGCTAAGTCCCGTTGCGAGGGATATTCACTGATGCGACTGTATCCGGATAGTGTTGCTGAATATTTCCTTTGACTGCCTTGACACTATCCAGACGGTGCTGGAACAGTCCATAGGTGGAGCATGCTTGTAAGGGGAAAGTGGCCACTATTTGGATCATTATTCACATGGCTTAGGACAGGAAATAAAGCTGTCCTAAGTGGAACGCAGAAGAGCTTATCCGGATAGTGGTTGAGTATCGTCACTATCTGGATGGTGCCAATGCTGATCACAGTATCCTGATATTCAGTGCCAACCTCTATCCGGATACCGGCATGGAATATCATGATTTCAAGTAACCATGGTGGCTGGTATTTAAAAAGCTGCTGACCGCCGCATTTAATATGGGCGGTTGCTTCTCTGCTTATTCAGCACTTCTTATAATGCAGAACGCTACCACCTAATGGCTAAACAAAATGATTACGTCTCCTATATACTTTTCATTGCATGAGCTGTTACTCCATGACTGGAATAGCATCACCTTCGAATCTCTAAGCTAAAGCACTGGGAGCAATTGCAGAGAATGAAGATGTTATGATCACTTGGGACCTTCCCATTCCAAGAAGCTGGATGCAAGAGAACCTGACATAGCGGTAAAGGAGAAAAACACCTGATTATAGGAGTGTCAGTTCCAAGCAATAATGCAGTCAATCGTGTGGAGGGAGAGAGAGGGGGTCCTGAACTACCGAGCAATGCCGTCAGAGACCAAGAAAATGTGGCAGAAAGATACAGAAATATTTCCCACTGTATTGGGAATTAAGATTAAGAGGAATTTCCTTTTGCACCTTGACCAGTCGCCTATACCTGTTACTTCTGAACTCTAGGAAGAAGCTCTCTTTGGCATGATACAAGCACTACAGTGAGCGTTAGCAGTGAATTTGAGAGATTGAGATGATATTTCACGTACCCTGGCATAGGAGCGAGGTTCATTGCTGTCACAGTATGTGCAAAACTAACCCAACTGGAGAAATTGCTCCTGACTAATTTTAATAGAAAAGCTTCACTGGTGGCTAGCCATCTCATTTCATTTATTAGCACTTGATATACCGCCCTTAGTGAGGGACAGTAGAGCAGAGCCTTGTGCCTTCATTTGGCCTCAGATGAGGTTGGCAGAAAGGACCGATGCTAGAAAATATGCTGGAGCCACAGTGACAGTTGAAAGGGAGCAGTCACAGGGAGATCCCTGAAGGGTGGGTGCTTGGCCTCACCCTAGAGCATTCGGCAGTGTGAAGTAGCCCACCGTCCAAACTAGCCAAGGTTTCCATTTCCGTATCACCATTAATGACATACAGTTCACAGGATTATGATATTTTAGGCATGCAGCAGTCCATGTTTTAAAATACCGCTTAGCATCAGTGTGTTCCGGGACAGCATCCACCCATAACTGGGCAGCGGCGATATTGAGCCGCTGCCCAGTTATGGCAACACAGCGAAAGTCGGGCGCAGTAAACCCTGGTCTAATGTTTGCCATGGAACCTAACCAGGCAGTAGCTGAATATCGTCGCTGCTGGGTTAGCTTCCTGTCAGTCCAGGTATTCAATGCTGCGGCCCACATATTGTCCTGACATTGAATATCCGGGTCTAATATTCAGCGGTAGTGGCTAGCCACTTTATCAGTGCTAGATGCTGCTGCTGAGTATCGGGCCTGAGGGTTTAGTGATGTTCTTTTCAAGGGCAATTCAAGCTGGGGAATTGAGGCCTCCCTAGTATCAAATGCACATCGAGATATTTGATGTTAATGGATGCTAGAAGAATTAGAATGAATGAGGCCGTTGAGCTGCTATAAGCTGTAGGCTCGTGTGTTCCAGTTATCAAGGATACGTAAGCGCGAACATTCAGATAAAGGGAACGAGCAACCTTTTGTGGAGGGTCAGAGTGAGGGAACAGGGGCATGGATGACCGAAGCTTCTAGCCACACAGAAGGCGCATTTCTGTTAAAAAAAACTCTCAAATGCCTTAAAGAGAACTACTCAGACCACTGGACGCCCAAAAGCTCTTTTAAAACACTTTTATTTGCAAGCCAGTAAATATTTGAAAAGAAAACCTTTTATTGCTTCTGCTCCACTGGTTTCTTTGCACTTGACGTTGGCATTTTTAGGATTAGCCGCTTTACTGAACTTAAAAGTTACAAGTGCCCTATTTTTTGTTAATTTTTTTAAAAAATCCGTTTTTAACACATTTGCTTGGTAACTTGAGGATTGTTGGTGGTCTTGGAAGGATTCCAGAAAACTAGGTTTGCTTGAGAGTAAGCAATGGAAATGCAATTAGCAGTGGTTTTACCAGATAAAAAAGAAAGCAAGGTTAATTAAGAGCTGGGAACTCTAAATATGCTTTTTTTGCTTATCAGCTAACAGCATGAAAGATGTTGCAGGCTTTAAAGGGAGCCTATATCGTAGGGCAGTGTCCATCACTCCTAGTTCTTAAGGGCCACCGACAGGTTAGGTTTCCAGGATATCCTTAATGAATATGCATGAGAGAGGTTTGCACGGCTGCTATCTTCATTGAATGCGGATGTCTTTCATGCATGTTCCTTAGGCATATCCTGAAAACGTCACCTGCAGGCGATCCTCGAGGACTGTGAACAAAAAACACCGCAGAGTCGCCGAGTTCCAGGAGTGAGATTTTAAGCCAGTCCTAGATTTCTGACCATCTCATTCTGATGCATCATGGGAGTTACAGCACCAATTCCAATAGGTAAAAACCGGGGACTACAAAAACCATACTGCATTTAATGCAAATTTAAAACCAGAACTGGCAAAAAATATCTCACTCCTGGAACTGGGTAACTTGGCAGCTCTGCCACCGCCTTAGGATAATTTGTTTATATTTGGAAAGACAGTATTTCCAGTCACACCGTTTCAGAGCTAGTTTTATTTTTCGGCATGTTTCGCTTAGTGATGGTGCCTTTTGTAAAACCTCCATTTATGTGTCCAGGTTGACTGCCAGTCTATATGCATAGGTTTGTTTGCATGTGTGCAGTAAAGAAGCTTACCCAGGCGGCCACAAAGAGCCATGGTGTCTGCTACTGAGAGCCCCTTTTATGGGCAAATCTAACGGTACCTGCGGGTGAGCCCGAGAAGTAAAATGTGAGAAGCTGCAGCTTTGGCCTGAACCAGTGGTTCCTGCCAGCGGGGACTCCGTCCCCTGCAGACAATAAAATGCCGAGAGGCCGCAGGGCCTGTGGGTGGGGACCTCATACCTCACCGACTCAACAGTGAACAAGGCCGCAGTTGTCTGTGGAGCCTGCTGGTGGGGCCACATCTCCGGCGGACGGTAGAGCTCTGGAGGCTGCAGATGCAGTGAAGAAAAAAAAAAACCCTTAGATGCCAGAGAAGGGGAAGGGGGACAGTGGGTTACAGTGAAAAGGGTGGGAGCAGAAAGCCAGCAGTCAGGGGGAGCTGGAGAACAGAGAATGGGAGGGGGGAGGGAGGGAAAGGCGCAAGGTGAGAGGCATGAAATTTAAGTGTAGTGGATAAATGGGCCAATATGCTTCAGTATGTCAAGAAGAACATGTACACAGATGTCCAGTGCCATTGCACAACCTACTCACAACATACATCGCGCACACACAGACACATCTACCCACCCACACACAGATCCTCACCCCACCTCTCCACTCTTATGTACACACACCCACACGGCCCCAGAACTGTACCAAGCTAGAAATGCAACTAACAAATATGGTACCCCCTCCCCCCCCCCGCCCCAACCACAAGCAGTAACTCGCTCTTTTCAATCTGTCTGGAAGCCCAGTGATGATATCGGGGCCCTTTCCTTGCACTCTGTGCAGCTGCACTGCTCACACTGTCCTTGGGATGGTCCTACCCAGCCCCTCACTACACTCCTTCTCACGTACATGCACACACAGCCCCTCACCTCAACCCCCACTTTCTTTTATTATTTAATATTTTTATTGCTTTTCAAGCATATCACAAGTAAAACACACTTGCTTAGTAATGGGGACACTTCAAAAAACAAAAAAAATCCAGGTTAATCAAACAGCAATACTAAAAGAATTGAACCCCTCCAACAGCCCATTATACTGAGGATCCAAGAAAGGAAAAAATTACTCCAAATTTACAATGAAAACTACCAGACGTAGATAGCCAAAAACGTAACCTAAGCATCGAAGAGAGTTCACTCACTCACTCCCATCTGGTCCTCTAGAGTTTAAAAAGGAATTTAATTGATAAAGAAAAATATAAGAATTACCCTGAAATTTTACCAAACATTTACAAGGGTATTTTAGAAAAATAAACCACCAAGCTGGAGGACCCGCGGTCGCAGGATTAAAAACTCATTCCTACGCCGACGGGTCTCCCGAGTCAGGTCAGGAAACAACCGAACAAGACACCCCTTGAATAACACATTCCTTTTCCTAAAGAAAAGTCTTAACACCCATTCATGGTCTGAAACCAATGCTAAAGTGACTAAACAGGTCGCAGGTTTCACCAAAACTGTATCTGAAGTTTCCAACAATTCTGAAATATTTAACTCATCAAATTGTACAGACCCAGCTGCCTCAGCAGAAACCAAAGCCTTCCGGGCCGTAGGAAGATAATATATCTTTACAATAGGAGGACAGGAATCCACAGGGACCCCCAAAATCTCAAACAAGTATTTTTTTAAACATTTCTTTTGCAGGAATAGTAGATAGCCAATCTTTGTTTGGTTAATTTTCCTTGTGTAACTTAGAAAAGTTCTCCAATTGCTCCAACCTGATTTTCATCTGATTAAAGTCCTTAATAAATGTCTCAGACAAAGTCTCCAACTGATTATTTTTTTCTGAAACCTCATCCGCTTTTCCTTTCAATAAATTCAAGTCCTGCACCGATTGTACGATACTTGTAGAATTTAATACAACCTGCTCCTGAATTCCATTGATTTGAGATACAAAGGTTTGCCCTAAATGGTTGATGGCAGTCCATATCGTCTCCAGGGTAAAGTATTCCGGCCGCGGCAGGGAAAACGAAAAAGCAGACCCATGTTGAACACCTGGCAAGACTCCACTGGGCCGTGGGACCCCAGGAGGGGGGATTCTGGCATCACTACTAAATGCCTCGGCGAAACTCTGACTCTCAAGCGCAGATCCAATATGCTGCCCCATCAGAGAAACATCTCCCTCCGACAAGCTGGGCACACACGGCCTCAGAGAGGATTCAGGGACCCCCAACATTGGAGAGGCCGACACCTCCGCGTTGCACCGAGCTGAATCTGGGCCGGGCTGCTTCGAGGCACGATGAACTTCTGGAGCGTAAGGTCGCTGCTCGAGGGAGACGTCGAGCTACCAAGCCCCAACCATCCTCCAGCTGAGCTTCCGTCCCCCGATACTGGCTGCGGCTCCTGACAACGATACACAAAAAATCTGGAGGTCTGGCAACCGGATTCAAGGTCTGCGCGGATGCCTGGGGCTGCAATTCGCGCTTCACCTTCCTCTTTCGACCCATCGGAAAAAGAGGTCAGGAGCCTAAACACTGCGTGCCACCATTTTGGATCTCCTAACCCCCACTTTCTAACATGTACACACTCAGAGACACCCCCCAGCCTCTCATCTCATTCCACCTTCTAACACAAGCACTCACACAAACACCCCCAAGCTTCTTATTTCACTTCCATCCTCACACACACACACACACACACACACACCCTCTTACCTCACCTTACTCCAGGACTGTCCCAAGAGTTGGTTCAAGGTGTTTGCCCCCTAGGCAAACCTTAAGCCTTATGCCCCGCGCCCCCCTCCCCAGCTGTCAGAAGTTATTGTTTAGCTTTGAATGCCTTACTCTTTGCCACCCCCTATAAGTGCTACTCCAGGTGACTACTTAGTTGCCCAATGGTTGGGACAGCCCTGACTCACCCCCACCCTCTAATGCACCCCCTCCATCTTCTCACCTCACCCAGTACCCTCTCATGTACACACACACATCCTCAGTCCCCATAGGCAGTTGGTGATTCAGCTGTTTGGGGAGGCTAAAGCGGGGATGGGGGGGGCTAGTGTGGGCGGGGTGAGTTGAGTTAAAAATTTTGCAGCCATGGCATAGACAGAACAGATTTTTTTTTGAGGTGCTCAAGGTTAACTTGGGGGTACAAGGCATATCGATTTGAGTCATACTAGTTATACTCTTATTGTCAAATAATGGCTTTCCATGCACCTAAAAAATGTATTTCTGCATTATAGGCGACACTTTAAATATTTTAAACTCAATTATTTCAAGCATTTACCAGCGCTAAATCCTATGCATACCTATGGAAAGAATTCAACTATATTTAAAGATATCTCAAGAGGCAATGTCCCATAGCTCAAATTAAACCTGACAGACACAAGTCTGTTAAAAAGCCAATTATCTCAACACAGATCACACCCTGAAAAATATTTAAAACCCCATCTAGTATTATGGCAAAATAATTATCATTATTTGGCGCACATCCTTCAACTTTTCTTTTATGACACATAAGTGCCTTATTAATCTACGTTAGTAGGCAAGGTAAATGCCTCAGAAGATGTTTCCTTTTTCACACAAGAACATTGTGTAGAAAGCAAAGAACACATTATAGAAACATCAGAGCTAGTCAATCAGGTTATAAAAACGCCCTGATATTTACTTTAGAAGTCCCTTTACCAGACTATTCAAGGCAGAGAGCATCATAACTACAATAAAACAACAATAATCATAAGAAGTTTAAGAACATAAGACATGCAAGAGGTGCAGGGCAGAATTAGAATGCTTCACTTCACACCCAACGTACAAAATAAATTATATTTAACCTCTTCACGGGTGCACAGACATGCATCCAGTCCATCATCCCACTCGCACCCTGTCGTGTGCTCACACACACACACACACACACATAGGGTCAGCCCCTTACTGCATTCCCTCAGCCTCTTACACGCCCCCCCCCAAGCCACTCTCTTCATTTCCCCATGCTTGGGCACCTATGCACATGTACCCACAACCACCCACTGAAAACAGACATATACACACAAAACCAGAACACTCACAGACACGCATGAGTTTGTCAATGGAGGAAGGGGAAACTTGTCATTTTGTCACATTAATATATGTGCACTTTTCAACTTGGTTTTCTTATATATACTTAACTCACGCCTTTCCAGAAATAGTTCAAGGTAAGTTACATTCAGGTAAAGTAGATATTTCCCTGTCCCTGGAGAGCTCACAATCTGCAGTTGTCATCAACATTATTGGCACTCATGCAGTTCAACCCCATAATGTCCAATATCTCCTAAAAAATATATGACCGTGAAATGGCTTTGGACTATATATGCATGCATATTTCACACATACAAGAATCAAATCAAATAAGACCTATTAAAAAAGGAAATAGTAGGAAGTAGTATAAAAACTGGGACATTGCCAGGACATGATTATTGGCATCCTTATAAACAACTCAAATCCGTTTGAACAGAACCACATTCCCATTGCAGTAAAATTAGTCACACCCGTGATCAATTGTCAGTACTCACACGACTTGCATCAACCAATGAATGATGGTTCTAATGTTTAAAATGGCCACATTCACTCCCTGTTCCATTTTCACAATGATGAAGACAAGAAAGTTGCCTGAGACTGTCAGAAAAGTCATTATCACCAAGCATCAGATTTCAAAGGGGTATAAGGCCATCTCCAAAGACCTTGGGATTCCTATATCTAGAGTTTGCAATGTTATTAAGAAGTTTTCTGCTTATGAAACTGTCAAGAAACTCCCAGGAAGAGGAAAATCAATCCAAGAAGTCTTTGAAGGTTAGCGCGTACTGTTGGAAAAACACCACGTACAACATTCAAAGAGCTTAAGGCTGACCTAGAACAATTTGGGGTGGTAGTTTCAACCCGCACCATATGCCGTGCACTAAACGAAGAAGGACTTCATGGGCGAAGACCAAGGAGGACACTCCACTGCTCAAAGACAGGCATAAAAAAGCACACCTGATCTTTGCCCGAAACCACAATCCTTCTGGGAAAATGTTCTGTGGACAGATGAAACCAAACTTGAGCTCTTTAGCAATGCAGACCAGCGATACATTTACAGGCAAAGAAATGAAGCTTATAAGGGAAATATACCCTTCCTACAATTAAATATGGTGGAAGTTCCATAATATTTTGGGGCTGTTTTGTTGCCTCAGGAACTGGAGGCCTGAAACATATTAAAGGAATCATGACGTCAGAGGACTACCAAGGTATTTTGGAGAAAAATGTGCTACCTACTGTCAGAAAGCTAGGTCTGGGTGAAAGGTCATGGATCCTCCAGCAGGACAATGACCCAAAACATACATCCAAAAGTACAAAAAAATGGTTAAAAAGGAACACATGGGCTGTTTTAAACTGGCCAGCAATGAGTCCTGATCTCAGTCTAATTGAGATCCTTTGGAAAGAGTTGAAATCTAGAACATTCATGAGCTGGAACAAATTGCAGTTGAAGAGTAGGAGAAACTACCAGCAGACAGATGTACAAAACTTATAGGTGCTACAAGAAAGTTTGGAGGCTGCCATCACTGCCAAGGGCTGTGCAACCAAATTTTAGTGAAAGGTGCCATTAATCCTGTCCAGGTCATATCTTGTATTTTTCTCAGAAATGACTAGTCTAGGTTGCACAGACATCTATTTTTGTTGTATACCTTTGAACATACTATTAAAATATTACAGTATGATGACAAACAGTTGGAACATTTCTAATTATTTCTCAGGATACTGTACACAACATACCTAAAATGCAAGGGTGCCAATAATGTTGACCACAATTGTACGTTTGTACCTGAAGCAATTGATGGCTAAGTGACTTGTCCAAGGCCAGCAGTGGGATTTGAACCCTGGTTCCTAAACTGCTGCTCTAATCACTAGGCTACTTCTCCCAGAATCTTAATTTTTTAGAGGCGTTTTTTGAGGTTTATAGATGTGTTTTTGCAGGGATGGGCAGAACCATTTTAAATCTCAGCAAGCTCCTTCTCTGGCATTTGACACCACACACTCTCTAGGTCCTCTGCTGCAAGCAAAGACAACCGGACTCGGTCATATTTTCCTTACAGTACTGCAGATAATGTAAATCTCTGTTATTCCAGGAGACTGAAGGATTTTCTATTCTCCCTTTATCCTTCCAAATCTAGCACTGGGTCTCCTGAGTGATCTGGACCCGAATCCTGAAATTACGGGCAATGTTAACCATGCATATCTCATCTCAGTGTACCTCTGTCTCTCTCTGTCCCCCTTAAAGAACCCAGCAGCAGAGGGACAGAGCATGAGATGTGCAATCACTATCCCCGTGACGGCTGCTTCTGCTCCCCTACAGTCTACACTCCCTCCTTAAACAGCGACGCTTGGTGGAAGGAGGAAGTTGGAAGCTATGGAAGCTGTAAGTGCACATTTCTCACTGTGGCCCCATATTGCCACTTTGGATTCTTCCTGTGTGTCTTCAGAGCTGGTTGTGTTGTGTTGTGTGCCTGATTGCTGAGGCATGAGTGGGAGATAAAGCTTGGAAGAGAACATGACCACCAACAGCTGATATTTCATGTATTTCATTTTCACCAACTTATCAGTACGTTCCAAAGTGGTAATGTGGCAAAATATACATAAATCTCATACATACTGTACAAGACAAGAACAAATAAACAACATCACCAAAAACCAGTACAATTTAATGCCCAACAGCCATCTAAAACAAATAATGTCTTCACCTTGTCATGAAAGGTTAGATAGTTCCGAAGACCACTGATTTTTGGCCAGCATATCTGCTTCTTACTAAGGGAAGCCAATGGCTAGCAGGTATTTTACACTGGACATTGTAAGTGCCAGCTTTCCTCTGGCTACCAGCCTCCAGACTGACAATTTCTCCATCCTTCTCTCTGTGGACCTTTCTTTGTCAAACCAGTGGACAGTCAGAGGCTTCATGACAGTGGTAACCATAGCACATTGTAAAAGTGCGCAGGGAGGATGCTGATGGTGTATGCTGAGCTTCCAGCCCCTTCCCCTGTCATTTGGAAAACAGGAAGGGGTGGGGCCTGGAAGCTTAGCATACACGGACTCACTCCACAGCTTGCATACCCTTACAATGTCCTGCAGCTGTAATCAGGCCTGGATCAATGAGATAAAGGCTTGTGGGGAATTTGTAGGAGAGGGTGGGTGAGGAGCTGGTGGCTGGATTTTATTCTGAAATTGGTGACTTTATTTGAAAGGAAAGGGAGATGGAAGAGATTGGAAGGGGAGAGAGAGAGAGTGTTTGGAAGAACATTGGAACATACAGAAATTAGAGGAGAGAGAGGTGGGGGTACAGAGACTGGGAGGGATTGAGAGAGAGAGAGAGAGAAATTGAGGATATAGGCAGACAAAATACGTATTGATGGGGGAAAGAGATGGTGAGGTGTCTTGAGTGGGATATCATATAAAACATAAACAGTGGGCTAGCCTGGTGCCTTAGTGACCGTGCTGCTCACTGCCATGTGGAGAATCTGGATTCAACTCTCACGTGAAGTCTTCCAGTGTCTGGACCGGGTGAACATCCTGGGGAAGACAGCAGTCACAGGCCTTGGAGAGAGAGGTAGATGTCCCAGTCATGCAATGGCAACACTTCGTAGCTGAATGTAGGGCTCACAGTTGATGGCCCAGAGAGAGATTTGATGTGTGGTTGCCAGCTGAGAATTGTTGTTGTAATGGATGGGATAAATGAGTAGGGAGGGGAATATAAAATATGGGACAATTCCCAGAGCAGTTGCAAATGAAGACTTGCAGCACTTTAGTCCAGCGGAAGCTGGAAGTCACAAAGCGCAGAAGGAAACTTCCCAAGCACCACCTTTCCGAACAAAAGAAAAAGAACTTAAAGATATCTGGGAAAGAGAAAGATATGGGAAAAAATGGTTGAGAGAGAGAAAGTGAGAGAAAAGCAATAAAGGCATGGAAGGGTCTTAACACAGAGGAGGAACAGAGTTTGAACGTTGATTAGACCCCTTTGGCTGTTATAGTAAACATCATAGCCCCATTTGATCTTTGCCTTTCTTTCCTTTTCCTGTGCCCAGGATCCTCGGTACTTGTCTGTCTATCTGTCTTTCTGTTTCTAAACAGGTCAAAGTGGAGCAACAGAATATACAAACTTTCAACACGTGTACTCGACATTCAGACAGCGTTGCGAGCCAATACAAAGCACAGCTAGAAAGCAGAAACTCTAGGCACACGGAACATGTGGGGATAATTAATCAACCCAGGCACTGTGTTTATCCCAAAATGTCAACACATTTTCAAAAAATATATCACTGTTTGTCTGTTTTAGATTGACTGTAATGGAATTCTACTATGTAGGGCCCATGGTAAGCCAAAGTCTTTATACCTGTGTTTCTGTTCACCTTGGCAACCCTGACAACTTTTATTCTGAGGTCCAGTTGCATAGATTTGATCTTTATAGGCAAGTAATTCAACAAAATAAATTTGAAAAATGCTGTAAATGCCTCAAAAGAGAAATATGAATTTCTGAGTTTTTCTTTTGCTTCCAATAAATGTTAGGCTTTGGTTTCCAGCCAGTGGTATATATTTGTGCTTAGAGGGTTCTATCCTCATTAAAAAATAATGAGGAAATTGTATCATTGCTGAGTTTTGTGGCAGAGGATCAATGTAGGAACCGTGATCCTACCGCTTGGCAAACATTTAATCACTGGGGGATCCTGGCACAGGAAACCTTTTGCAGCGGGGCGTTGAGTGTTCTGCACCTGACAATTGCATAGTCTCTCATGGGGATGTGTAAAGCTGAACTCTCTCTAAGAGATTTTCATTTGTTTTTTCAGGAACTCAAGTGGAAACAAAATTATCCAGTTCTTTGAGCACAGCTATAACTTTGTTTTACTATGCACAACCCCCCCCCCTTTTTTTTTTTTTTTTAATTTAAGGCCATTCTGTTCTGATCCTTGTTTAAATATGTTTTCTGAAAACACATTGGCATGGCATTTCTCAGAAATTGCTGCAGAGATTGTATCTCATAACATTTCTAGGATTTACAGTACCAGTTCCTTATACACATATGAAGCACCGCATACAAAGGTTTAGGCACCCATGGTCAAATTGTATGTTTCGATAAATCCCTATGGGAACAAAAGCTGACACAACTTCTCTATGTTGAAAATTTAAACACAACATCTTTCTGCAAATTTTAATGTATGACTACTATTTATTTGCAGATTTTCAGATACTCAAAACGGTGGGTATAGCGGTTATAAATGTGTTTTGTGCATCACCTTCAGTTAATACTTTGTAATCACTCCTTTGGCAGTAAGAACAGCTTCCGAATCTTTCCTGTAGTCATCTAAGAGTCTGTCTGTTCTCACCTTGGGTTTTATTTTCCCACTCTTCCTTGCAGAAGGCTTCTAGCTCAGAAATAATCTCAGGTCCTTGCATGCACTGCTTGTTTGAAGTTCCCCCCACAGATTTTTAGTAAAACTCAAGTCTGGAGACTGTGAAGGCCATTCGAAACGTCATCTTTCTTTTGCCGCACAACCTCAAAACGTAATAGATCTACCCTACTCTTTAATGGTTAGCAATGTGTTCTTTTCTTCAAATCTTCATTTTTGCCAAATATATCTGGTGTAGTTGTGGCCAAATGTTTATGTCATCTCTCCAAAGGACTTGTCCCAAAACATTTCAGGCTTATCAAAGTTTTTTCTTCTTTTTCCTAATTTAGACAAAGAGTTTTGTGATAAAGTTGTCAAAGAGGTTTCCTCCTGACAGCTCTTCCATACAAATCATTGTTGTGTAAGCAATACCTGCACTATAGAGCTAAGGATAATTCCTCCAGTGGCAGATAAACAGCAGGTTATTTGTAGTCATGTTGATTCAGTTTTACAGATCTGGCCAGTTTTCAGTCAGTGGTATCAGATATTCTTGGGGGTATGTTTACGAAGTGCCGATAGAGGCTACCGTGCGGAATGTGTGCCGTGGCCCCATTGAAAAACAACAGAGCTGCGACATACATTCCGCATGGTAGCCGCTATCGCCGCTTCGTAAACATACCCCTTGGTCTTTCAGATCTTTCCTTGCCTTCAATTGTTCCATGTAACTTCCATTTTTAACAATATTTCGGCCAATTGGAAGTAGTATTTAGATTTTTTTTTTTTGCTTTGTAAGAGTGAATTATCTTCATTTTCAAATATTCTGACAGCTGCTTAGAGGAGTCCATGGTCATAGAAATAGAAGAATAACGGTCACAAGCTGAGAGAGTATTTGTTCAAGCATGGCGTTGTCTTCACCTAACTAATTTAAGGCTTAATGAGTCTTTTGGGCCATATTAAATACAAATAGTAATGAATAAATTGGAAGGGAATCCAATTTAGCAGCTGCATATTCAATCTTTTATTTTTTTTTATTTTAATACGTTTTAATATCAGCAATTATGTATTTACATTTGCAGAAAGATGGCATGTTTAGCTTTGTACCATGTAGACGTTATGTCAGTAGCTGTTTACTGAAGGATTAATTGACGCATACAATTTGAGAAGGAGTGCCTATATAGCTGGTATAATAGAAAACCACTAACCTTCTGTTTTGGCACCAGGTAATCAGTGGACTATGTGGAATGGTTATGGGGTCCATTCTGAGCCATGAATAGCGGGGATGCATGCTCTGTCTGGACGTACATCCCCGCTATTCATTCCCCTTTCCATCCCCGTGCAAGGCTCCCTGTATGAACAGCGGAGTTGTACGGGGAGCCTTAGAAGAGGGGCAGGTGGAAGGCGGAGCGAGGGCGGTATGTGGGAGGGCCGTCACCCTGGACGTACAGGGCCGATTCTGATGTCTGCCCTGTATGTCTGGGGTATGCTGGTTAGATGGGGAACTTATTCCACCTCAGAGGTGGAATAAGCCCCACTGGATGTGGGGTAGCAGTGGTGGCCAGCGGGGACAAGACCAGGAGATGAGGAGGAGGTTCTCCGCAGCCAGAACTCGGCCATGGGAGGCCGGATCGGGGGTCTGGCTGTGGGGAAAGGCCAATCTCAGTGATGGGCAGCATTCACAGCTCTGTAATGGAGTCACGGTACCATGGCGATGGGATTCTATGGCACTGCGGCTCCATTACGGAGTCAAGCTGAGTTAGCCGTGTATGCAGCTGGGCGTGCGGCCAATCAGAATCGGGGCCGGTAGACCTGATTCTGATCCTGCGGGGGCAGAACAGAATTGGGTCTACCACTATATGCCCCGATTCTGCCCGGTTGCACAAGAGGCTGGATGTCCAGTTGTGACTTGGCCTCCACGTCTTTATCCTGAGACAAAGATTCTGAAAAGATTTTTGTATTAATCATATGTCTGTCTTTTCTAAAGAAATGTTTACATCTATAATTTGAGTAGCCTAGTGCCTAGAACAGCTGGCGAAAAGCCAGGGTTCAGATGCCAGTGATGCTCCCTGTGACCTTGGGCAAGTCACTTAACCCTCCATTACCTCAGTTACAAACTAAGGGGTCCTTTAACGAAAGTGTGTTTTTTGTTGCCCCTAACATGCATTTTGAGTCACACCATTGTAATTCTCAGAGGCATGGCCAGCACATGCCTGACAGTTAGCATGCAGACACGCCTCTTAGCATGCGTTGTGGCCCTTCTGAAGTGGTAATAGATGCACTCATGCTGCCCATCACTCCATCAGTCCCGCTACTCACTTTTGAGGAAGGATTTTCAGAGCAAGATAACATGTTCCAAGCTCCTTGGACTTCTTCCTCTAACTTGTAGCCTCCTGGTCAAAGTCTCACTCCACTGAGACCAGCTGTGAGCTCCAACCCTCATCTGAACGGAGAAGAAGAGAATCGAGACTAGGCCTCTTTTCCCTTTGTCTCTAGGTTTTTTGGGTTCTTGGAATCCAGTTCCTCAGGATTCAGGCTGTCATCATGCTTGAGTTACTACCTCCATGGAAGTTTATCGGAAAAAAGAAGAATGACATAATTTTTAGAGGTTTTTATACTATTACATGACATCATCATATTTAACTCTCTCCTTCCATGGCACTCCAAGTAGGGAAGACCATCTGTGCATACACTTCCACATTATGCATTGCAAGGCTACCCCTTTAGCACACAAATACACACAGCTCTGGGAACAACCCAGTCTGGGTAAACTTATGCACACACAGGCTGAATGCACATAGGTGTGCCTGCATATCAGGAGATCAATATTCTAGACGTCTATCTCTGTGCGTAAAATAATATTCCACCCATAGAAATATCCCACCTCACACCCACACACACACACACAATTGCAAATGAAGACTGATTGTACTATAGCCTTTTGGAACCTGGTTCTGATGGAACTGGAAATCGAATCGAGCAGGAGGAAATTGCAAGGTCAGAAATTAGAAAAAAAATCTGTAATGTCAAATCTTGATTTTGTGGTCACACCATCTTGATATGGCTGTTTTTGGCTTCTGTTCTTTAAAATTTGGAGGTGTGTAAACATCATGTGCAGGACTAAATCTTCCTCAGGACAGAGCCAAGTCACTACAGAGGCAGCCCGAAGATCTCTTTTTCCAATAAAAGAGAAAATTGCTGCTGCGCAATGTCTCCGGAGATTCAGCCATTAACAAGGTTTAGGAATTCTAGTTTGAATATGATGTTGTCCAGGGAGTATTTAACTCTTTTGTTGGTGGTAGAGGGAAGGATAAAATAACGCTGCCTTTATTTCTTTCGATTAACGGGTGTCTGAGCATTTAGTAGGGAATAAATGCAATGAGCATGCGGTACAGGAGTTAAGAGTGTGCAGAGATCAGAAGGGAGCAATTGCATAACTGAGATTTGCAAGAGCTTGTCACTCTGGCACTCTAATCCCTTTTGTTTCTCAGTAGAATGTTTTATCTTTGATAATTATGGGGTGTTTGTTTGTGACAAAGGGTCCAACTCTGTTATGATTGCTGCGATTATTACTGATTTGTTCTGTTAATGGATCTTGTATTTTGTGTACTACTATGACATAAAAATCAAATAGCATTATATCAAATCCTGTTAAATATTTAAAATAAATAAATAACATTTATGGTTTTAGCACATTCCAAGGCAATCTTTGTCCTTAAGAGGGGGCCGTCCAAAAGAGAGAGAGAGGGAACCTCATAGCAACTTCGAAACAACTGTTCTTTTTGTGCTAGCTCTGTGAGGAGGCAGTGTGCATGTTGCTCACATAGCTGCAAAGTCCATGTGTACTTTCTTTTTGAACACTGCCATAGGAAAATGGACTTGCCGACATTAGACTCTCCCCTTTCTGTGGATACGTTTTCCGACCACAGTGCATGTGCTTTATAAAAGTATTCACATTATTTCAAGCCCTAATATAATTCTGTCCTCAGAAACGCCTTCACTAAATGGAGGTTAATATACTGAGTTGTGGAATGATGCACATTCGTCTACCTTCAGAGGGTGGACAGTTTTCAAATAGCACATTTCTGTGGGTAAAACAAAAGACTGTTTAACATGCAAGAATGGATTTGGAAAGTGCCCTCCCTTTTATACCACTTTTCACCGGGTCAAAGTGATTTACAAACAACTCAAAGTTACAATAAAACATGGAGTGTAAAGATTAACTATGTACAAATAACAATTTACAATGATTTGTATTTCTTGGGGTGTGTGGGTAAATAGGATTATGTTACAGGACCATAGTGCTCGATGAACAGATGAGTTTTCAGATGCTTTCTGAATTAGGAAAGATCTTTGATGCTCCTGATGGTGACAGAGAGAGAGTTCTAAAGGGTTGGTACGTATAGCTCAAAAGCCCTTGAGCAAGCCTGCTGGATGCTCTTAGTTTATGAGTTGGGGACAATCAAGGTGTTGCTGTTGGATTGGCAGCTGTCTCTGTTTGGTTGAAAAGGATGGATAAGGCTGAGAAGGTGGGAGGAGGAAAGACCAGATAGTGCTTTGTGGGTTGTCATCAGTGTTTTGTATTTGATGTGACTGTTGAGGGGAAGCCAGTGGAGTTGATTGAGGATAGGGGTGATGTGTTCTTGTTTGTGGCTGCTAGAAGGATACATGTGACAGTATGGAGGACCATACGTAATGGGAAGAGGGTTGATTGTGTGTCCTTGATAAATGGAGTTGCAGTACTCAAGGATTGGAAGGATTGCTGTTTGGAGTGTTGATCTGAAGTCAGGGAGGGGGGTCCAAGATCGGGTGGAGGTGTTGGAGAGTAGAAGATTGAATTCCCTGTTTTCTTCACTTGTTGTTTGAAGGTGAGGTTGTGGTCTAGAGTGATACAGAGGTATTTTATTTCTTGCTATACCTTGATATGAGTGTTGTTGCAGGGGGAGTAAATGTGCTATCCTTAGTGATGAAGAAGGCTTCAGTTTTCTTGTAATTGATGAAGAGGTGGTTACTTGTGAGCCATTGTGAAACTTTCAGAGAAGCAGTGCTGTAGCTTTGTGTATATGGGTTGATTGGTATCGAAGGGAGTATAGATGAGAATGTGATCAGCATAGAGGTGGTAGAGTACGTTATAGATATATATTAAAGAGCACGGCAGAGAGGGTGGAGCCTTGTGGGATGCCTTAAGTTTGGGTGAATGGGGTGAACATAAGAACATAAGATATGCCATACTGGGTCAGACCAAGGTCCATCAAGCCCAGTATTCTGTTTCCAACAGTGGCCAATCTAGGTCATACGTACCTAGCAGTTTCCCCAAGAGACACAGGTTCCACAATGCTTGTATTGGTTCAAGCATTGATATTCTGGGTCCCTTCTTAATAATGGTTTATGGACCTTTCCTCCAGGAACTTGTCCAAACCTTTTTTAAACCCAGCTACACTAACAGCCTTTACTACATCCTCCGGTAACAAATTCCAGAGTTTGATTACATGTTGAGTGAAAAAATATTTTCTTTTATTAGTCTTAAATAGTTTACCCTGTAGCTTCATTGCATGTCCCCTAGTCTTTCTATATTCTGATAAGGTAAACAATCGATCTACGTTTACCCGTTCTACTCCGTTCATTAATTTATAGACTTCTATCATATCACCCCTCAGCCGTCTCTTTTCCAGGTTAAAGAGCCCTAACCTTTTTAGCCTTTCTTCATAGGAGTATCCTTCCATCCCCTTTACCATTTTGGTGGCTCTTCTCTGAACCGTTTCTAAAATCGCTATATCCTTTTTAAGATACGGCGACCAGAATTGCACACAATATTCAAGGTGCGGTCTCACCATGGAACGATATAGAGGCATTATAATATCTTTTGTTTTATTTTCCATTCCTTTCCTTATGATACCTAGCATTCTATTTGCTCTCTTGGCCGCTGCTGCACACTGGGCCGAGGGTTTTAACATATTATCCACAATGACGCCTAAATCTTTTTCCTGGGTGGTGGTTCCTAATGTGGAACCTTGCATCGTGTAACCATAGTTTGGGTTGTTCTTCCCTAGGTGCATAACCTTGCACTTGTCCACATTAAATTTCATCTGCCATTTTGATGCCCAGTCTTCCAATTTATCAAGATCCTCTTGCAATTTTCTACAATCCTCTTGGGTTTTAACAACTTTAAATAGTTTTGTGTCATCTGCAAATTTGATAACCTCACTCGTTATTCCACTTTCCAGGTCATTTATGAATATGTCAAAAAGCAGCGGACCCAGCACAGATCCCTGTGGTACACCACTATTCACCTTTCTCCATTGGGAAAATTGGCCATTTAGCCCTACCCTCTGCTTTCTATCTTTTAACCAGTTCCTGATCCACAATAGTACACTGCCTCCTATCCCATGACTCTTTAGTTTTGCCAAAAGTCTCTGATGAGGGACCTTGTCAAAGGCTTTCTGAAAGTCCAGATACACAATATCAACCGACTCACCTTTGTCCACCTGATTATTCACTCCTTCAAAAAAAACAACCATAACAGATTAGTAAGACAAGATCTTTCTTGTCTAAAGCCATGTTGGCTGTCTCCCATTAGGTCATGGACTATCTACATGCTGAGTAATTTTATTCTTCATGATGGTTTCTACCATTTTTCCCGGTACTGATGTCAGGCTCACCGGTCTGTAGTTTCCCGGATCACCCCTGGAACCCTTTTAAAAAATTGGTGTTACATTGGCGATCCTCCAATCTTCAGGTATTAGAGATGATTTTAATGATAGTTCACAGATTACTGATAGCAGGTCTGCAATCTCATATTTCAGTTCTTTCAACACCCTTGGATGTATACCATCCGGCCCAGGTGATTTGCTACTCTTCAGTTTATCTAATAGTTGTAATACATCTTCCCGATGTATCGATATTTCCTTCAATTCTTCCGCACCTTTAAATACCACTTGAGTCATGGGTAACATCCCTACATCTTCCTCAGTAAGGACTGAAGCAAAGAATTCATTCAATCTCTCCGCTATCGCCTTGTCGCCTCTTAGTGCTCCTTTAACCCCTTTATCATCTAATGGACCAACTGACTCTCTCACAGGTTTTTTGCTATGAATGTACTTGAAAAGGTCTTCACTTCGCGTTTTTGCTTCTGCAGCAAGCTTCTTCTCAAATTCTCCCTTTGCCTGCCTTATCAGTGCCTTGCATTTGACTTGCCAGTGGTTGTGCTGTTTCCAGGTTTCGTCGTTTGGCTCTTTTTTCCATTTCCTGAAAGATGCTTTTTTGGCAACAACAGCCTCTCTGACCTCACCTTTAAACCATGCTGGCAGTTTTTTGGACTTCCTTCCACTTTTCTTAAAGCGTGGAATACAGCTGGTCTGGGCTTCCAAGATAGTATTTTTCAACAACAGCCGAGCCTGATGTATGTCTTTAACCTTTGCAACTGCTCCTTTTAGTTTTTTCTTAACTGTTTTCCTCATTTTATCATAGTCTCCCTTTCAAAAGTTAAAAGGTAGTACTGTGGAGTTCCTTACTATCCCTCCTCCACTAATTAAATCAAAGGCGATCATGCTATGATCACTATTGCCAAGTGGCCCCAACAACCTTATCTCTTGCACTAGATCTGGTGTTCCACTAAGGACTAGGTCTAATATGGCTTCCCCTCTGGTCGGTTCATGAACCAGCTGCTCCAAGAAGCAGTCATTTATTTCATCTAGGAACTTTATCTCCCTAGCATGTTCTGACGTGACACTGACCCAGTCGATACCGGGGTAGTTGAAATCACCCATTATTATTACTGCACTGTAACTTTTGTTAGCTTCCTTGATTTCTTTGAGCATTTCATCATCCATTTGGTCATTCTGGCAAGGCGCTCGATAGTACACCCCCACTGCCATTGCCTTCCCCCTTTTACATGGAATTTCAATCCATATAGATTCTACAGCAGATTTTGTTTCCTGCAAAACTTTAATCCTTTCTGACTCAATGCCCTCTCTAACATAGAGAGCAACCCCTCCACCAATTTGATCAGCTCTATCATTACGATATAGTTTGTACCCAGGTATCACAGTGTCCCACTTGTTGTCCTCCTTCCACCATGTCTCTGATATTCCAATCATATCTAACCTTTCATTTAGTGCTATATATTCTAACTCTCCCATCTTATTTTTTAGACTTCTAGCATGTGCATACAAGCATTTTAGAGAATGTATTTTATTCATATTAATTTGGCTATTGTTAGACATGGGTAATTTGGGATCTTTAAGCTCAGTCTGCTCCATACTTGAGGGCATTTGGGCTACTTTACTCTTTTGTGGAACCTCTCTGCTTTTGGTAGTATCCTTCAAAGATACATTCTTCTGAACCATCCGCTCTTGGGCGATTGTCGGCTTTCCCCTAATATCTAGTTTAAAAGCTGCTCTATCTACTTTTTAAAGGTTAATGCCAGCAGTCTGGTTCCATCCCGGTTAAGGTGAAGTCCATCCCTTCGGAAGAGCCCCTCCTTTCCCCAGAATGTTCCCCAGTTCCTAAGAAATCCAAAACCCTCATCTCTGCACCATTGTCTCATCCACGCATTGAGACTCCGGAGCTCTGCCTGTCTTTTGGGTCCTGTGCATGGAACAGGAAGCATTTCGGAGAAATCTACCCTGGAAGTTCTGGATTTCAACTTCCTACCTAAAAGCCTAAATTTAGCCTCCAGAACCTCCCTACCACATTTTCCTATGTCATTGGTACCGACATGTACCAAGACAGCAGACTCCTCCCCAGCACTATCTAAGACCTTATATAGGTGGCTCGTGAGGTCCACTACCTTCGCACCAGGCAGGCATGTTACCAGGCGATCCTCATGTCCACCAGCCACCCAGCTATCTACATGCCCAAAGATCGAATCACCAACTATAACGGCTGTCCTAACCCTTCCCTCATGGGCACATGGCCCTGGAGAAACTTCCTCGGTGCGAGAGGGTTTTACATCACCTGGAGGACAGGTCCTAGTTACAGGATCACTTCCTGCCACACCAGGGTGATGCTCTCCTGTTACGTGACCTCTCTCCTCCATGGCAACAGGGATGCTGCCAGACTGGAGGTGGGACTTCAGGACTATATCCCTGTAGGTCTCATCTATGTACCTCTCTGTCTGTCTTATGCTTTCCAAGTCTGCTACTTTAGCCTCTAGAGAACGGACTCGTTCCCTGAGAGCAAAGAGCTCCTTGCACCTAGTGCACATGTAAGACCTCTCACCAACTGGGAGAAAATCATACATGTGACACTCAGTGCAAAAGACTGGAAAGCCCCTATCCCACTGCTGGATTGCTGTCTGCATCTTAGTTTTAAGTTTGTGTTTAGATCTAAGTTCTTTACTTACTAAGGGTTACATATTTCCACCTCCTCAAGAAGTGCCGGAACGCTATTCTGCCCTGTTCTGGCACAAATTAAGCCCTGCCTATAAATATATAGTTTGCAAAAAAACAAAGGAGATGTAAGGTGCTCACATGCTAAGGGACAAAAAGGAAAAGAGAACCACAGCGAAGTTTCTAACACCAATATAAAATTAGTTATTATTTAACAAATTTTATTTTGGTTTTAGAAACTGCGCTATGATTCTCTATTTTTTATTTTTTCCTTTATTTTTTAAAGCATTTTACAATATAACAAGAAGTTACAACACTCTTGAAGAAACAGGAAGATGCCTGAGAAATAAAACATAGCAAGAAAATTTTACCAATAAGATTATACCAAAAACAAAGGCATCTTCCACCCTAGCCCACAATAAAGGGGGATAAGAAGTCATACACATTAATAGCATTGAACCAAAAATGATAAGAAATTTTAACAGTTGCAAAAAAACCCCAAAAAACACTAGCACTATTTTATGAGAGAACAAGAGCACCTCCCGACGGGGACTCCAAGCGTTTAGCATTTATGAAATCAGTAAGTTGGGAAGGTTCATAAAAAATATAAGAAATTGAATTTAACTTAACTAAACATTTGCACAGATGCTTCAGAAAAAACAAACCTCCCAACTGGAGAATAGCATGCGCAACAAAAAATTTATTTTCTACGCTTCTGTGTAGCCCTCGCTAAGTCAGGATAAACCCTGACTAATAACCCTCTAAAAAGTACATTCCTCTTTCTGAAAAAAAGCTTCAACAGCAACTCCCTATCAGATAGGAGAGCGAAGGTAACCAATAATGTAGAGGGAATAGGGTTTTCAACTTCAGAATTCTCCAACAATTCAGACACATTTAAAATATTAACTTGTTTCTGCGCATTCGCTATTATACCCTCACCCATTGATATTTTAGCCTTAGGCAAGTAATAAGCCCTAACCAACGGTGGAATTAACTCGGGGGACACCCCCAACGCTTCTACTAAATACAACCGAAACATTCCTCTTGGTGAAACTGACATAATTCTAGGAAAATTGATTATTCTAAGATTATTCATCCTAAGAGAGTTATCCAATTGTTCCAGCTTAACCTGAGTAGAAAGAATGTTTTTTCTAAAGACGTCCGCTTGTTCTTCCAGCAACTCCACCTTCCATTGTACTTCAGCCACTTCTGAGTGCAGAACAGTAGCTCCTTGTTGGACACCTTCCATAGCATGCCCAAACTCCTCCATTCTTCGTTCCACGGAAAATACCCTTGGCACCATCGCTTCCCCCAAAGAGAGAATAGCCTGCCAAATAGTTTCCAATGTGAATGTCTCAGGGCGTTGAAGTGTAAACTGTTGCTGCGCTGTTGATATTACTGAGTCAATTTCCACCCGTGCTTCCCGCTGGGATCCACCGACCACAGCAGCACTCTGCTGACCCAGAGGCTTTCCTTCACTCGGCAACGAAGCTGATTCTGACTCGTGCAGCCCAGCGACAACGCTCTCACGAACTTGGCGCCCCTCTGAACCTGGTCCAACCGAGCCACCAACTACCCCCAACTTCGGAGGGGAGGTAAGCTCCAGGAAACCATCTGGCAAGGGCTGCCCACGAGTCACTTTCATTGCCGGTCTCTCAGGGGAGAGAGATATACCGGAAGCAGACACTAAGCCACCCGACTCCAGAGTTCTGTCAGCCCGGGACTCATCCCCTTCTTCTGCGACTCTTTTTTCTTTTTGAATGTCTATTTTGCATCCGACAAAGCCCTTCCTCCGACAGTAGGTGCAGAGCAGAACTAGGACATCCCATCATAGACCCCAACATACAAGAAAAAAGAATCCGATTCCATGGTCATCTCATAAACAGCCTCTCCAGTACCAGGCAGATTGTGAACTAACAAAAAACCCAGAAAAGTCACTGAAGGCCAAAAAGCAAATCTACCATACCATAGCAACACCAGCTTCTAAAATTAACACTATAAGGAACCTACCTGGAAAGAGAAACACCATAAATATTGCTGTGGGCCTTGGAACATCCTTACACCTATTTGGAAAACTGAACAAGCCAGATTACTACAAATCCAACATAGAAACTCCACAAAACATGTGATCTCAGTCACACAGGCAGAACATGGTTAGACCCTCACCAAGTACAGAATAAATTATAACAAACTCAAAGTAGAAATCTGTAGACAAATTAAATCCCAACAAGCTAGGCTCTGCATGCAGTGTAGCTCAAGAAATAGGAACAGTGATGCATTTCCCCCTGCACTGTGCAGAATATAAAAATGGCATATATAAAATCCCAAACATGACATACTCCAGTCATTACACTGAAAAGAAATTATTGACTTTTATTGTCTAATTGCCTTGGTCCTGGTATCTGGTTTCTGCATCCTCTGTCTTTTCGTAACTCTCTTCCAGAGTCTGCAATCCACCTGCCACTTCTCTCCACTCCTGTCTTCTTCACTTGCTCCCCTACATCCATCTCTGATGTTGATCTTTTTCCTTTCAGCTTTTTTCCTTTATTTTTCTCTCTTTTATCAAAATCGGATTTCATTTCTCTTTCTTATATCCAGTTCTCAATCTCCCTCTTTTTACAATCTCTATCCTTCTCCAGCCACTTATTCCCTAGTCTTTAAGTCTTTCCTTTATCTTTCTTTTGCACCCTTCTTGTATTCAGCATCTACCCCTTCTCCACTACCCTGTCTTGTCTCTCCTTATCTCTCATTCTATCCCCCATGTCCTGCATTCTCTCTCTGTCTCTCTCACTCATTGTCCAGCATTTCCCCATTTCACCCCATCCCATGTCCAGCATCTGCCCTTCACACCTATTGTGTCCAGCCTCTGCCCTATATCTCCCACTCCATGACCAGCAGCTGCCATTTATCCCCCTATGACCCCTACCCTGTGTCAGCCTCTGTGCCATACCCCATGTGCAGCAGCTGCTCCCAATCCCTCTAACTCCTGATATGTCCAGCATTTACCCTGTGTCCACCATCTGCTCTCTACCCCCTCATATCCCTCACTCTGTCTGTCTCAACCCCTCCAGCCTATGTCCAGCATCTGCCCACCAATACCTGCGTCCTGCACCTGCTTTCCACACCCTGCACTGTATGTCCAGGTTTCACCCCCCCTTTTGTATCAACATTTTCTCTGTTTCATCCCCTCCACGCTTTCTATTTAGCATCTGCCCTCTGCCCCCTTCATGTGCACATTTGCCCAGCATTTCCCTTCCAGCCATTCCATACCCCCCCAGCCTTCCACATCTCCCTGCCTCCCCTCCCCCTACCACTGCATTTTCTGTGCCGGCAATGGTGGACTGGCTTCTGATTTTAAAAAAAGAAAAACTCAGGTGTAAGCACTTCCTTGCTAGGAAGGCTGGTCTAGTCCTCCCCCCCCCTCCACCCCGACACGAAGTATGCATCAGAGAGGGGCCTGGACCAGCTCAGCCTTCCTATCATGGAGGTGCTTGTGAGAATTTTCGCTTTTTTAAATCACAGCGCAGTCCGCCGCCGCTGCTGCAGGCACAGAAAATGCAGCGGCGTGGGTGGGGGTGGGGGGTAGGCTGTCGCTGAATCATCAGAGAGCCAGCTTGTTTGGGGGACAATGCCCCCTCGCCCGCCCCCCCCCCAACTATGCCTATGCCATTAAAGGCACATAAGACCTCACCAGGGATGACATGTATGATGGAAATTGACCATAGCAGATTTTAAAAACAAAATGCAACAGCTTAAAAGTAATTTTCACTGGGAGTTGGAGCCAGTGTAGAATTATTAAAAAAAGATGTAGCCCTTTCCCACCTTCTATCCTCAAGATAATCTTGGCCACCATATTCTGCAAGACTTACAGGAGTGAAAGAAGTTTACTTGAAAGACTCGGGTATAATTTGTTGCAATAAACAGATTGCATGAGCATTTAGACCTACACCAAGATTTGAAAGTGTATGCCTAAAAAAATGAGCAGATCTGTCTAAAATGTTTAAGTTTAAAGAAATCTTTTATTGTAAGAGCTTACATTTGCTCTTTCATGGTTAAAGTAGAATCCAGGATCATACCCAAAATCTTCACTGATCTAAGCAACGGAACATTTGCACCTGCTAAAACTAGTGTGATGGATGGAAAATAGCTTAAGTCATGTCAAACCCACAGTAATTTGATTTTCTCAGGGTTCAATTTCATATAAGAACCCATCAAAGAGCTAATAATGTTAAGGCAATGACAAAATCATTCTAAGCTGCAGATAGAGCAACCTGGCAGGGTTATAATACTATGATATCATCTGCATGTATACAAAATTAAAATCTGAGAGGTGGAAATTTTCAGCTAACAAACTGAGATATAAGTTAAATAAAAGGGACAATAAAGGTGATCCCTATGGAACAGTGCACTCTAACCTCCATGGCTGTAATTGATCTTTCTACACTTTACCTGATTGATTAATTAGAAAATCCTGCATATAGTTTCAAACTGAGTTTTGAATATTCATTTCATTTAACCAGAGTAAAAGCAACCTAATCCAATAGATCAAAATCAGCTGAAAGATCGTATTGCCTACAAAGGGCTTGTCCTCCCCTTCCACTATCCAGATAGTGCTGGGGCATTTATATGCAGGTAAGATCCAGAAACACATCATCAGAACCATTCCACCAAAGCCAAGGTGTCCCACAAGGATCCTCCCTCTCCGCCTTACTATTCAATATATACATGCAACCTCTCTGCAACCTGATCCGGTCTTTCAACATCAACTGCATGATATACGCAGATGATGTGCTATTATACACACCTTTTGCAACAGAAAACCCAGACCTCGAACCAATAACCAATAACAATAACAATAACCTCGAACCAATAACCAATAACCATAAACGAAATATCCAATTGGCTACAATCCCAAAACCTCCGGATTCAACACAAGAAGACGGAGGTGATGTTCATTACAAGGAACCGTAACTTCACTGCCCCGACAGTACTGAAAGTGAAGGAAGCAGACCTCCAGACCAAATCCGCGATCAGATACCTCGGCATCACACTAGACCAGAACCTAAATATGCAGGCTCATATAAGTAACACTGTAAGGGCAGTATATCATAAAATTAGATCCCTTAGATACCTAAGATCTCTGCTGGAGCCAGATGATTTCAGGACTATCTATCAGGCACTAATTATCCCGCATTTCGATTATGCAAATGCAATACTTCAAGGTCTCCCCCAAACCACCCTAAACCCACTGCAAATGGCAATGAACACCGCAGCAAGAGTACTGCACGGAGCATCCAAGAAAGACCATGTCACACCTATAATGAAACAACTCCATTGGCTCTCGATTCAAGGTAGAATTACATTCAAGACCTTGCTGCTCACCTTCAAAGCCACCAAAGGTCTCTCGTCAACTTCACTAACTGAGCTAATCCAGATGACACCCCACAACAGAGACAGAAGGTCAGTAGCTCAAAACACCTTGATAGTCCCAAGATCTATAACTCAATGCACCAAGTCAACATCCAGCAGGACTTTCAAACTTTATGCACCAGTGATCTGGAATAACCTCCCTCACAACATCAGATCAATCCCGGACATATTCCAATTCAGGAAGGCCGTGAAACACTACCTCTTCCTCATACATTACCCTGAAACCAATAGAAACTCAGCACCATTTGCCGAAACCACCCAAATCACCACTGTCTAAAACCATACAAACACATGATCAGCCTACAAATTGTATATATTGTATATATTGTGGTTGTACATAGTTACCCTGTTAGCCAAGTTGAATATCCTGTTCATATGTAAACACAAAGTACTATTGGAAATGTGTATGTTCACTGTTTATTGTAAACCGCGCTGATGCTGAATAGTGCGGTATAAAAGAGACTCTAAATAAATAAATAAATAAATAAATAAATATTTAGCAGCAATATCTGTATAGTGCCTCTGAAACTTAACAGAGAGGGGTCTTACATATTTCCTAGCAGCTGCTGAACCTATAAGTCCCTTTGAGCTTTAGTCTGTTATTAAGATCACCTTTTCTCATTCATTTTTTATGTAATTCCTCAGCAAATATTAACAATTAAAATTTGGACAGTTTCTCCTACTTAGCCACTCCGATATTTCTGATCCTGTTGATTGGGGGTGCCGCTGTGCTGCTCTTCATCTGAGTCCCAAGCAGGTTTCACCTTGATACCTACAAGATACAGTACAATTGAAGCATGAGCGAACATGCAAAGACCGGATACCGGGGAGAAGAAACCTTATGGGGGAAACTTTCATGCTGTCCATATCGGGATAAAATCCATGGGTACGTTTTACCTTCAGCCTTTGCACCAATTTTCAAAGAGAAAGAACATGTGTATTTTCTCTGTGAAACTCACTGATATTTGCACCTGCTTTCTGCATAGGTACTCTTTCAATGGAAAATAACAAGGGTAGAAGCTGAAAATGCAATTCACATGTGGTGTTCCCTGCCCCTCACTGACCTCAGCATGGCCCTGAGAACACCTCCTTTGGAGGTGATTAAAACTGCACATGTAGTGGAACAACCCATATTCAGGGACAGCAAATTTCAGACAGCCAATTCACACCCTTAAATTGCTAGGTACACTTGTAATCCTCAGAAAAATCCAAGTTATCAATGTCCCTGTTTAACGTACATTGTTACCAAGTTAAGTTACAATGCAAACTGCTTTGACTGCAATGATAAAGCGCTATAAAAAAACCTGTTAAATAAAATAATCCTGAATATAAAGCTTCTCCTTAAGAGAAGATGTACATCTGTATTCTAAAACAGATTTATAAGGATTAACAAAAGGTGTAAACAAAGAAAAAAAGACACACACGAAAAATATCATAGAAAGAATAATTAGTCTCAAGAACCAGAAAGTTAGTTTTTGAAAAATCTTCTCTGGTGCTTTGGAATATATGGTTCTGTACAGTCTGATCTTGTTGAATAACAAAACGGATGATTGAAAAACAAATGCTAACATTTTGCGGCATCTGAGATGGCAATAAGCAGAGTTATGCTGCAAGCAGCTTTTTTTCTGGAGCTATTCTATATTCCAGCTTGACATTTTTCAGCTTTTTCCAATGATGATCCATTAACAGAAGAGTCACATCTATCAGCTGCTTGCCTTCTCTTTACAGTCAGGCTCAATTGGCAGATTCATTTCCTGTGATGTGGTAATAGGAGAGTCGGCCATCTTAATGCTGATTTTTTTTTTTTTTTACCGACCTATCCAGACATCCTGTGTGGCACCATATTCAAACAAGTGGCAGTTGGTCAAGCTTACTTGTTCTATTATCTCTTCTGCCATATCATTGTTGAACTCTACTTTGGCGTCTGTTCACAGTTTTGAAATGCTAGCGTTAGGCCCTGGAACTAAGATTCTCCCTCCCCTTCTTGGTTGTGTGCTGGGTGGTGATTCTTCTGTGCTGGAGCTGGAGCTATAGGAGCCCGCAGTCCTAAGACTGAGTATTACAGGCAGTTGAAGGAAATCATTGCAGAATGCTTATATCTTCAACAGAAAGAGAGCCTGTAACGTCTAAGAGATAAAATGTCTTTTCTTTGCCACTTGCACCTATATTATTCTAAAGATGTGGTCCAAAATCCAGTTTTGACTAGAAAACCACAAAAAGAAACTGGTTACAGGGTATATTAAAACATCAAAATAGGAGATTCAGGGGACCTTTTCCTAAAGCTCGCTAAGGATTTGGAAATAATGCACCATACACTGGCATGTTATTTGCAAAGCTTTTGTGTTACCCATCAGAGGCATGCCCAGCATGTTCCTGGTATCTAACACGTGAAGAGTTTGCCTAACATGCGCACTTCCAAGGCAGTTTCACTTAATGACCCCTATAGAGGAGTCGTTAGATGACCCACTTTAAGAGCCATGTTGTTGCTGAGCGCACGGCAATTGCCTGTGCTCCAGCAGTAATGCCCTTTCCACGCCCCCACTCTCCTCCCGTTCCCCGTTCCATCCTGCGACCGCCAGTTAACATGCATGTTAATGTTTGGCTGCAGACCCCCTTCACATGTTTGTCTGCCCAAAGCTCTGTTGCTGAGCGTTAAAAAGTCTGTTAACGAGCTAATGGGCTTTAGAAAAGGGGGTCCTTGAGCTTGGAAATCCGAAAAGGTAAATGCAAGAGACTCCAACTGAAGTAACTGTTAAGAAGGTTGGTAATACTGAGAATAACCGCTGGGGAGTTAGAAGACGTGTACGAGTCTCTAAAATAAGATAACTTGGCTTAACTTTGTTGCTTGAAAGACCCCAAGAAAAGAGTCAAGAGTACAAATCTGAGACTAGTTAACTTTCCAAAATTAGAATGTAATACTGACACCTGTGCCACAGTCTCTGATGAGCAAACAGTAAGGTTCCTTTTATATTATAGATGGCTCACGGTAGCCTAGGTGGATGTTAATAGGTTGACCTACTTCAGAGAGTGACATGCAAGGCAAGACACTACCTCCTTCAGCAGAAAATACAATTATCTAAAAGGATAGGAGCTTAGTACCAATATGATGTTACTAAGATGTTACCATTCGTAAAGAATCGTTGCCACTCACAAATAACACAACTCTCTTTCTCTCTGAGTACATGTATAAAGGTTTCTATTACAATACAATGTAACAAATGTGTATCAGAATAAATTCTTGATGGTTATTTATAAAGAAGGAAGTTCTGTTACTTTAATGTTCTTTGATCTGGTTTTAAACCAGCTCTCTATCAAATATCAAAGTTGAAAGGAAACACATTTTTGCCAAAATTGAAGGTGCTTAACATCCAACAATATATCAAAACCCTTCAACAGCTATGCTATACTATGATATAATTTATAAATTATAAACGGATAGTTAAACTTATTCTAATTCATAACTTTTTTTAAAAAATAATGATAAGACCTCAAACAATAATATGAGCTACGATCGATCAAATTCAACCTTCAAGTATATAGTAACATAGTAAATGGCGGCAGATAAAGACCAGTATGGACCATCTAGTCTGCCCAGTAAGATGGCAAGATTAGGTGCACTTGCTGCTCCATGCAGGTCACCCCTCCCCATATCTTTGTTTAGGGGTGAACCCACCGCTCCGTGTACGACACCCCTGTTTGTTGAGAAATTAGATGGTTCAGTTTATTTTGATTTTATCCTGTGCTGTAAAGGGATCCACTGTGTCTGTCCCATGCCATTTTGAATTCTGTCACTGTATTTGCCCCCACCACTTCCATCGGGAGGGCATTCCAAGCATCCACCACCCTTTCATTGAAAAGGTATTTCCTGATATTGCCTTTCATTTTACCCCCTTGTAGCTTCATGTTATGCCTTCTAGTTTTACAGCTTCCCCATCTTTGGAAGAGGTTTGTTTGTTCATTAATTCTCTTTAAGTATTTAAAGGTCTGAATCATATCTGCCCTGGCCCTCCTCTCCTCCAGAGTGTACATATTTAGGTCTTCAAGTCTCTTCTCATAAGGCTTCTGACGCAGGCTCCAAATCATTTTGGTCACCTTCCTCTGAACCGTTTCCAGTCTTTTCACATCCTTTGCGAGATACGGTCTCCAAAACTGAACACAGTATGCCAAGTGAGGCCTCACCAGTGAATTATACAGTGGCATTAGTACCTCTTTCTTTCTGCTGGTAATTCCTCTCTGTATGCAACCCAACATCCTCCTGGCTTTTGCCACTGCTTTGTCGCACTGTTTTGCTACCTTGAGATCCTCAGAAATAATCACACCAAGGTCCTTCTCCTGGTCCATGCACACCAGTCACAAAGGCGTGTACTAATGTGCTCAAATCTCATCATCGGTCAGTCTCATTAGCGTTTCACACAGATCTTGCAAGCATTGTTATATATTATAAGATCTGTGTGAAAGGCTAATGACTGACTGATGAGATTTGATTACATTAGTACAGGCTGACATACTGGAAAGTTGAATTTGATCTATTGTAGCTCATATTATGGTTTGAGGTCTTGTCATTATTTTTTTAAATTAAAGTTATGAATTAGAATATAAATTTGACCACCTGTTTATAATTTATAAATTATATCATAGTATAGCACAGCTGTTGAAGGGTTTTGATATATTGTTAAATCAAAGTTGGGCATATATTTGAGCACAAACACAAAGATAGTGGAGGAGTAGCCTAGTGGTTAGAGCAACATCCCAGCACCCAAGAGATTTGGGTTTGATTCTCACTGGCACTCCTTGTGACCTTGGGCAAGTTGCTTTATTCTCCATTGCCCCAGAAAATAGGCCTGGCAATCTACTTCTGGTCATACCTTGCCAAGAAAACTGCTGGGTTGCCAGGAATCAGCACTGACTTGACAGCACTTAAAAATAAAGGTAGTATTTTGGTGTACTTATCCTTCTGGCACGTTGGGGCAAGAGAAAATCTCTCTGCCTCTGAAGTTCTTCTCCAACTCTGGTTCTTCACACTTCTTCTCTAGAGCTGGTCAGCTTCTTCTTTCATGGGACTATCCTACCTGCTTCCATTTACCTAATCCTAACTAAAAAAACTAAAAAGAGCAAGCCATTCATAAATGTAACAAAATATGACCTTGTGAATATACCACTGGAATTTAAAGACTGCCTGAGAAATTGATTTGCTGCTTTAGATACAAATGACAGAGTTCCAGAAGAGTTATGGGATGACATCAAGAAGGTTGTATTGGATGAAAGCGATAAGTCTCTACATAAGGTGAAAAAGCAAAAACGGACAAAATGGATGACTGGAGAAACTCTGAAAATTGTCCAGAAACACAGACAAGCTAAAGCCAGAGGAGAAAGAGAGGCAATCGCAGAACTCAGAGATTTCCAATGTGCAGCAAGGAGCAGTACTACAATGACGCATGCAAGGAAATAAAATCAGAAGCTATTAAAGGAAGAACAAGATCGACTTTTCTAAAACTATGAGAGTTAAAGAAAAAATTCCAACCTCAAATTGGAATGCTACAAGATGCTCAAGGATCCATGTTGAATGATGCTGAGAAGATCAAGAAAAAGTGGAAAGAATATACAGAGTCATTATACTATAAAGATCAAGTGGACCAACAGCCGTTTCAACATGTACCTTTATGATCAGAAACCATTGGTGATGAAAGAAGAAGTCGAAGCAGCATTGAAAACCTTATCAAAGAATAAAGCACTGAGCATTGATGACATTCCCATTGAGTTATTACAGTAATCAGATGAGGCTGTTACCATACTTATAAGGCTCTGCCAGGAAATTTGGAAGTCAAATTCATGGCTAACTGACTGGAAAAGATCTGTGTTTATACCAATACTGGTAACCCGACCAACTGTGGAAATTATCACACAATCGCTCTGATCCCACATGCCAAAAAGATTCTACTCAAGATCATTCAGCAGAGACTACAGCTATAGCTGTAACAAGAACTGCCTGAAGTGCAAGCAGGGTTCAGGAAAGGGAGAGGAACGAGAGACATTATCGATAATGTGAGTTGGATCCTTGAAAAGACAATAGAATACCAAAAGGCTTTTGATTGTGTAAACCATGAGAAACTCTGGGCCACATTAAGAAGCATGGATATACCAGAACACCTGATCGTTCTCTTGCATAACCTTTACACCGATCAAGAAGCAACAGTTTGAATGGAACTAGGAGAAACAAAATGGTTCAAAATCAGCAAAGATGTACGACAAGGCTGCATACTTTCCCCCTACCTGTTTAATTTATATGCAGAACAAATCATCAGAGAAGCAGGACTGTATGAAGACAACAGAGGTGTGAACATTGGTGGAAGACTCATCAACAACCTTTGCTGTGCTGATGATACCACATTACTGGCTGAAAGTGAAAATGATTTGAAACATTTGCTTCTCAAGATCAAGGAATATAATCTTAAAATGGGTCTGCACCTTAACGTTAAGAAGACAAAGATCTGACAATTGGCAAAATGAATAAGTTCATCATTGATGGAGAAGAAATTGAAATGGTTGACAACTTTAACTTACTTGGATCAATCAATAAAGAAGCAACAAGCAGTCAAGAAATCTGACGAGACAAGATTCTCAAGAGCAGAGATGTCTCTCTCAATGCAAAGATTTGACTTGTTCAAGCCATGGCATTTTCAGTAACATCATATGGTTGTGAAAGTTGGACAGTGAAAAAGATAGGAAGAAAATTGATGCCTTTGAATTATGGTGCTGGCGGCAAATACTGTGTATACCATGGACTGCCTGAACAACAAACCAGTCAGTACTAGAGGAGATCAAACCTAAGCTTTCTTTAGAAGCTCAGATGACAAGACTTTGACTTTCATACTTTGGACACATCATGCGAAGAGAGAGATCATTAGAAAAGACATCATGCTTGGCAAGGTAGAAGGTCAATGCAAAAGAGGAAGGTCAGCAGTAAGATGGATCAATACAATAACAGCAGCTATGGGTGCCAGTCTGTCAACAATGAGCTGCCTGACTGAAGACCGAACACAATATAGGACAACTATCCAGAGGGTCGCCATGAGTCAACAGCGACATGACATCACTTAATAATAACTAAAAAAAATTTCTAAAGGAAAAATATATGCAAGCTTGCTTAAGACAAAAGGAGAACTCACCTAATCAATACCTCACATATACTTTCATGGACATACTTTGCTCCCTCATTCAGTCCAACCCCATCCTTACCACACAGCATTCCGACCTTTCTTTACCCAATAATCTAACCTCTCTGTCTTCCCTATATCTCTTCCTACACCAAGTAAGCCCCTCCTACTTTATTCAATCTGACCCGTACTTTTTCATAAAATATGTCACTTCTGTAAATAAAACTTTTACATCTCTTTCCTTTTCTACTTCCTAAAACTCTGTATCCATGTGTATATATATCCTCTTACATTTCACTTCTCCATCTAGGCTCTCTCTGTACTTTTAGCCATCTAGTTATTTTTTCCCAAAAGAGGTGACTTAAATGCTCTTCTTTTATTGAATTAATCTCTCTCTAATCCTTATCTAGGGTTTTCTAAGCCTTGGTTTCACTTTCCTTACCTTCACTCCTATCAAAGGAGTCTTTGTCACACCTCACCCAAAAGTTACCAAAATCAACTGTAAATTCTCTCATACCCATTCACAACAGATTCATATTCTCTAAATCATGTAAAATCTTTCAATTTTTCCCCAAAATCACTCATTCTGAGACCTCATCACTCAGACCATTCAGCACACATCCAACTCTCATTCACCCATAATCACCAACTAACTGAAAAAGTTTACAACCTCACTGAGGTTATAAACTCTGCAACTATGTGCTAGTACACTGTATAGTTTAAACTTAATAAAAATTCTTTTTTCCCTTTTTCACACAAATTTCCTGTCTGTGCCCTCTATCAAATGTCTGCGAGAGGATTTCAGCAATCTGCATCAGCAGAGACAAGCAGTTACAGTTGACCACTTTGCTACAGTGTAACTAAGTAAATTCCTCCCCCTGCTAGCACATTCGGGTACTTTTCCCATTATAAAACTAAAGCTTTTATCATTAAAATCAACATTTTTAACCATCTTTTTATACAACTCACCTTTATTTAACATTAGCACAACTTTGTGACACATTAAAATATAACATTGCTTGGATACACACTTTAAAAACTGGCAGAAATCGTGGCTTTAAATCAATTTAAAAGTTCCCAAAAATATCCCTACTGGGCTCAGTGGCATCCCTTTATCTTCCTCAATCCTTCAAAACACTCAGTTTTTAAAACAGAAACTCTTATTCTCAGGGTGGTTTTCAGACCAAGCCATGCCCTTTTTTTCTAAAATGTTGTTAAACACAGTGATTCAACATTTAAAAATTTAAAAAAATGGTTTATAGGTCTTCCCAGCCCTTACCCAGTCTTCCTCAACCTTCAAAACGTTAAACTTTTAATTGTAATATTTGGACCAAAAGGAGCCCTTGCCCCTTTAAGGCCAGATCTGTCCCCAGCCACAGCCATTTGCAAACCTTCTGCAGGCCTAGAGGTTTTGTAGCCTTACTCCTCTCCCTCCCTCCTTCACCGGCAGACATCAGGCATCCCCACTGCCCTCTCTGAGTCAGCCACCGTGCCTATAGGCCCCCCAGAAGACACTAACTTCCATTGGGGACTGTCACTTTTCAGGGCCCCAACAGCCACATCAAAGCGCACACAAACACCGGGCAACCCAAATGGGCTGCCCCCTCTACAACAACTCCGGAGCCCCAAAACTCCAAAGTCTTCATTTATTAAAATAAAACAATGTTGCCATTCACTTCTGCTGCTCTTTGCGCACCCCCCCCCCCCCCGCTGCGAAACACTTTCATTCTTTTTTTTTTTTTTTTTTACCTGCGGCTCCCTCCACTTCCTGCAGCTCTTCAGAGCTTTCCATTCGATTGTTTTAATTGAAAACACTGTCGCCACTCTCCACGGCTCCTGAGAAACGCAAGGCACATTTATTTATTTTTCCCCAAGCCCTGACGCTTCTGCCGTCCCTGCAGAGACCTCCCAGGTAATTTTATTTTATCTTTCTTTCATCTGGTTACACTAAACTATGGGATTTATTTAGATGTTACCTAATTGAGGTCTGAAAAATTCCTGAAGCCTCTCTTCTACTGATATTCAAAGTCTTTGGCCCTGTACAGCAGTTTAAACTTATTATGGAAGTAAATGGCAAGTAAGTGAGGTACAGACCTGTCCTTAGCACAGAAATAGTAACCCTGAATGTGTTTCTGATTTGTCTGAAGGTTTCTCTTTGTCTCCTCTTGAAGCCACATTAGTGGTTGAAATGGCATTTCAGATTGACAAGGATTTAATGCTTCCTTTCTTTGAACGTAGGCCTGTTTCCTGATGTACTTAAGTCAACACAGATTCTTAGGAAAAGATTTCTTAGAATGCAAAGGGTTGCATCAGCTATAGCAGCTATCTTGATATTATTCCAGCAACATGTAGGCTTCAATCTAAAGGTTCCCACCCTATTAGCCAAACATTTTTCTCTTCTTTCATTAGAAGCTTCATTCTGATGAGTCGGATATTTATTCAAAGTTAGGGGTAGCATTCTGTCAGTCATTTCTTTTCTACATAGAACGTTGAGGTAAGAATTGGAACGCCCACGTAAAGATGTTCAGTTTCCCTGATACTTAATAAAAGGTTCTACTGAACATAGAGTGCCTGATTTTTGAAAGGCATTTACATGCGTTTACAGCCTAATAAACCATGTAAATGCCTTAAATCTGGATATTCAATGACACTTACATGGCTAGTGCCGTTGAATATCCCCTTCTAACCCCCCCTACATGCCCCCATGCTATGTGGGTAGCATGAGGGCATGTTGGGGGCGTTGGGGGATGGAGCGGAGGAGGAGACTGTCACTAACTGGGCAGCCGCAATATGGCATACTGCCCAGTTAGCGACCTGTGCCTAAAAGATAGGGAAGGATTTTCCTCGCCTATCTTTAAAGAGCAGGAGCTAACTGGGCATTCTCCGGGAACAAGCAGGAAGTTAGTCCTCACATATGGGTGGCATCTACACCGACGGAGCCCGCATGGAAGAATCTCCCCAGCTTTCAAAGAAAGCCTTTGGGAGATGTACCACACATGCATGGTCCACGTCCTGCCCAAGGGTGCCATCTTGTCTCAGTCTCCTTTTTTCCATGGAGCCCTTCGGATGCTGTCCAATTTTCTCTGGAAAAAGTCTGAATTTTATTTTCAAGTTTTGTCCAGTTTGCGTACCAGTTACTTCCTGCCCCTGAGCCAGCTTGCTTCAGTGTCACTTCTTGGGTTTGTCTATTCATTTTTTCTTAGTTTTTCATCAAGGTCTTCCTCAAACGGCGTTCACATCCTTTTTCAGCCGACGGCATTGGACCCCTGCCAAGAGACGGGGACCCCCCTTTTCCGATGGCCTCCAATGGCTTCAAAAAGTTGACTGGTGTGGCAAAATGATGTCAGTCACCAACCCACACGACTGCTGTCTTCCATGCTTTGTTCCACAGCACAACGACTCTGACTGCAAGCTCTGCAGAACCATGACCCCAAAGGCCTTAAAAAGCCACCATCAGCAGAAGGGAAAGTTCTTCCAGGAGTCCGACTCTACCCTGGAGTCTCCAGCGACACCACGCTCCAGGGCACCCTCCAATACCTCGATGCCCCATGAAGCCAGAGCCTCCTCAGAGTCCCGCGGCCACAGCTCCTCCAAGCGGAAGTCCCCAGAGGTGGATCTTAAGAAGAAAACATACTCAAAGACTGCCTCAGAGGACAGATCTGGGAAGAAGGTGAAATCCCACTCCAGATCCCACAATCCCAGACATGAGTACAAGGAGTTGGAGCAGGAGCAGCCCTTCAAGATGCCCCGCAAGAAGTCATCAGCTTCTGCCGACTGGCCTCAGACCTCCGAGGCCATCCTCATCGAGGACTCTTCCTCAACTGTACCAACTCTGGGCTCAAATTCCTCAGTGCCCGAGTCAAAGACTGTGGAGCCAACTGCCATGGAGACCAGACTGGCAACCCTAGAGAGCAGTATATCTGCCCTAGTGGGCATGCAGCAGGTGTTTATGTCCGGCTCATCCGATTCATCTGCTCTGACAACGGGACCCTCAACATAGAGGGCTTTCCCAGACATCAAACTGGTCCTCGAGTGCCACTGGCCTCGAGAGAGCTCCCGGTCGCATTCCTCGGGACACCGGTCCTCCCCGGTGAGTGCCCACAGCTCAGACTGACGATCCTCCAGAGGTCATGCACTACAAAGAGAGGTCCTTGACTGAGGTGATCGTGCAGCATCGGACTCATACTCAGACTTCAAAGTCCGAATGGGAGAAAGAGGACGAAGAGTCCCCAGCAATGTTCCCTCTAATTTTCTGTAGGCTGTGTGCGCATAAAATATCAGCTGTGCAGCTTTTGAAGGAAGGTTAAATTTTTGTGCGCCACATAACGACACTCGGAGTTATATACTTTAAAATTTGACTACACGTCAGAATACAGTATGTACACCACATTGATTTTAATCAAATTAAATGAAAATAGACAATTACTAAATGAAGTGGAAAATTTCTAGCAATTACAATCACAACTTTTAAATTTTAAGACATCTGTGTTTTTTTCTATCAGAATCAGAACCGTAATTTTTGTGTGCTCTGTTGTAAAGTATGTGCGCTTGCTCGGTGAGGTGTGTGCGTGCGCACACGCACACAGCTTAGAGGGAACAGTGGTCCCCAGACACGCGATGACACTGTGATGTGCCCTCGGACTCATCTTTCCCAGCGACCCCACGTTGTTCCTTACCCGAGGACATGGCATTCCTCGATTTCATGAAGGATATGGCCAAGGCTCTCGCTATGAAGACTGAGGCTGAGGAGGACCCACAAACCGAGGAATTGGAGATCTTCCAATATGAGGCATTCCCGAAGGAAACCCTTATGGTACCAATGCCCCTGATCCTTGACCACCTCCTCCTCTGCATGTGGGAAATACCAGCATCAGTACCAATCTTTAGCAGGCGCCTCAACGCCATGTACTGGGTTTGTTGAAGTCCTGGATTCCAAAAAATCCAGCTTTCTCACAACTCCTTTGTCATGGAGTTGGCCATGCATAGGCTTAAGAGCCAAAAAAACATTCATCGGTACCTCCTAGCAGGGAGGCTCAAACCCTTGACCAGAAAGTCTTTCAGGGCTCGATGCTAACATGCTGAATCCAGTCCTACCAGCTCTACATCGGCATGTACTTGAAAGTACTGCCAAAGGAGCTTGGGGGATTCTTGGCAGGCCTCGATGGAGAACCCCTGCAGAAGTTGAAGACCCTAACCTCAGCAGTGAAAGAATGCTCGAAGTTTCTGTCCCAAGCAGCCTACGATGGCTTCAAGTCATTGGCCAGGGTGGCCGCCGCTGGTATTGGGGCATGATGCCAAGCATGGATGCAATCATCCGATCTGGAACAATGGGTACAGGACAAATTAATTGATGTCTCCTGAATAGGTAAAAACCTATTCAGGAAGTCCATGGCAGATAAAGCAGCGGAGAGAGACTGAGTATTTGACGAGAACTAGGCTCTCAGAGAAGACCTCAGTGCAACCCCGGAAGAAAACCCCAGGGAAAAAGCCCTTCTTCACGAGGAAGAAAGGGGACTTTAGTGGTACTCTGCATTTCCAGGCCTTCTCGGCTCATTAGCAGGGCCAACAACAAAAGGGCCAGGGACATGATCCCAGAAAACAAAAAGACCCGAAGCCTCAGGCACTGACTCAGGCCCAGCCCGGGGAAAACGTTTGGCTGCCTGGGTGTGACCTCCACTCTCCCAGGAAGTCCTCTGCTACCCACAGGGGGGCGCCTCGGCCTGTTTGCCCACAAGTGGACAGCCATCACCACCGATACCTGGGTGCTACAAGTGGTCAAGGAGGGCTACTTCCTCCACCTATTTCGGGCACCACCCTTATACTTTCTGGAAAAACCCACCAGACCTTTCCTCCACCAAATCCTGCTCATCACTGAGCTAGCAGGATTATTCCAGGACAAAGCAATGAAGCCAGTGCCAAAACCTCTCTGGGGCACAAGCTTCTACTCCAGGTATTTCCTCATCCCCAAGAGGACTGGGGGCCTTAGCCCATCCTGGACCTGCAAGAGCTCAACACGTTTCTGGTCAGGGAGAAGTTCAAGATGCTCTCCCTTGGAACACTACTGCCATTCCTCCAGCAAGGAGATTGGCTTTGCTCCTTAGACCTAAAGGATGCCTACACTCGCATCCTAATTCACCCCAGCCACAGACAATACCTTTTGCTCTCCTTTGGTCTGCCCTCATCTCCAAGGGTCTTCACAAAGTGCCTCGCGGAGGTCGCAGCCCACCTCAGGCTTCAAAGGGCCTTCGCCTTCCCTTATTTGGATGACTGGCTCCTAAAGTGGGACATAGCTACAGAGGCACAGTGCATCACCAGACACACCATAAATGCCCTGCAGCACCTAGGGTTTGTATAAACTACCCTAAGTCTCACCTAACTCCGGCTCAGCACCTAGAGTGCTCCCATGAGACGTGGAAGAGATTCTCTTGGCCTCTCATATGACTTCCACGAGAAGGGCATATGCCTTCAAGTGGCTCTGTTTCTCATTGTGGCACACAGAAAAGCGGACAAACCAGTTCTCCTGCTCAGTGCATGTGGTACTCCAATACCTGCTCCACCTATCACAGACGGGACTGAAGTCCAACTCAGTCAGAGTACACCTAAACACCATTGTAGCGCATTACCACTCCATCGAGGGGAAATTCCTCTTGGCTCAGCCCCTTGTGTCTCGATTCCTATGGGGCCTCATGTTGTCCAAACCTCCCATCCACCCTCCAGCAGTGGAGTGGGACCTGAATGTGGTGCTCTTGCAGCTCACCAAGCCTCCGTTTGAACCTCTGGCCACCTGCCACCTGCGGTACCTCTCCTGGAAGGTCGCCTTCCTGGTAGCACTCCTATCAGCTTGTAGAATCATGTACGTGCCAGAATTCACACAGCTGCATTTACAGGAGGAGCCAATGAAAGAGGCCGGTGAGAAATTTTATTTTTACGGTGGTGATAGACATCACAGAGATTAACACAGTTGCCCTTGCAGGTTTGAAGAAGCAGATAGCTGGCACTTTCATGGGCTTTGGAGCAAGTTTAAAAGCCCATATGGACACACATACAATTTTTGGCCCACCCAGCCCCTGCTCAAACGGAAATCTCTGTATTTTTTGAGCAGCTGCACATGTAAACAGCAGCTTTCTGAAGTAGCCATTTACACATCTACACAGTCTACATGTCGATGCTTCTAAAACAGCCTCCTTAGTACCTTTACATTGCTTTTCACCAGATCAAAGTGGTGTACATTTCAGGACTCCAATCTACCTTTTGTACCTGAGGCAACAGAGGGTTAAGTGGTTACCCAAAGCTACAAGGAGTGCCTATGTGACTAGAAACTGGCCCAAGGTCACTGTCCTCAAGCAGGATTCAAACCCATGGCCTTCCAGCCTAAGGCAACTTGCCCCAACCACAAAGCCACTCCTCCCTTTTCCTGTTTTCCTATCTTGGATTTTTGACTGAATATTGTGGGCCATATATTAATTTGTACTTTATGTGTAAACAGGTCCTAAAACTGTAGCATTGATGTCAGAAAGGAGGCTGGATGGTGTCCAAGGGTTAATGGATCTAGAACCCAGAAATTCCCTTGTTCTTTCCTTCCCGGTTCTTTCCTAGGAAGGAGTCCAAGAGTCAGTGTCGGAGCACCTGCAGATCTAGGGGGGAATGCTTGGAGGAAACTTTGAGGGCCTCTGAGCAGGCAGTTACTGCAGAATCCTAAGGAAAAGGAGCAGCCTTCACACCCCTTTGTCCGATTTCTCACCAAATCTGTTAAGGAAACTTTGAATTATGTCTAGAAGTGATTCAGGCTCCAGGAAATGATGTTCTGCAGTGGACAAGTTGTTCTTCACCCAGGACTGAGATGTGTTACACATTGCGTCAAAAGGTTCTCAGAGGATAAACCACAGGATTGAGAGGGGATCTTACTCTTGTGCAGGAAAACTGCCCTGCACATATTTGCAGAGGAGGAGGAGTAGGAATCCTCAGCCTGTATTCAGGAGCCCATAGCCTGAGAGGCTTCGAAACGGTCTCCTGGTGGGGTTCTGGGAGACAGAAGAAAACCCTGCTGTTGATCACTTTTGCTGATGAACTCTACTGTTAGGACTGTTTGGGCTTTTGTTTCTGCTATGGATATAGCCAGACAGAAATGTTTATTTTATCACATCATTACCATTTCACAAATACCTCAGTAAATATTTTGTTTTTGGAATAACTCCAAACCCTATGTGGCTCTGTGGTTTGTTTTACTTTAGGTTACGGAGAAAGTTCAGAGGCCTAAGAGCCTTGAAGTCAGTCTCTTCATTTCCCTGTTGGAAGAAGCGGGGAGCCCCTAAGGGATTTAAGAGGGCCCCTTAGCTCCACCTGTGATCCTGTGCCTGAGGAGAGAATGAAGCAGGATTGCCTCAGTATATTCCCTTTGGTAGTTAGATCTTTGCCTCAGTTCTTCTCATGTTTCTCACTATATAGTTTGGAAAAATGATTAAACAAACACTTAAAAATGAAAAATAAATGCTTCCCGCAGAATACCTTTCTTAGACGTGCCAAGTCGCACGCATTTGGCTCTCCTCTACCATCACACACCACGGCCCCCTCCTCTCACGCATTCCGTAATAAAGATCAACACACAAAAAGAAAATGTAGGGGAGATGCTACTTTCCACCGATCTACTTACACCTTCTTTGGAGCAGGTGTAAATCTGTGTGTGTGCTGCTGGAATTGGTTCTACGTGCCTATTTTATAAGGAAACTAGGCGTCTATGTTGTCTTTATAGAATAGGCTTAAAATAGGCGCCTTTTACACAGGTGCTCTGTCATAAAATTATCACCATTGTGCTCTGATCCAGGTAGCCAAGTATCTTGAACTTGCCGCTAACCTCTGCTTCATATTCTGCATCTTATTATTTCAGCTCTCTGAACCACTGGTATTCAAAATCCTACTTAAATTACCAGCTTCCCATCAGAGCAGGGCCGGTGCTACCCATTAGCCAAACTAGGTGGTTGCCTAGAGCATCAATGCAGTGGCAGAAATGACACTTAAACAGCACCACGGTGCTTTCCCAAAGCCTCCGACACTGCGTTCTGTTGGTGCTCACTTTGATCAGCCGCTTCTGTGTCGGAAGTAGAAACAGCTTGTCAAAGTAAGTACCAACAGCACACAGCATTGGAGGCTTTGGGTAACCACCGTGGTGCTGCTTTGATGCCATTGTTGCCACCACAGGTTCTAGAGAGCGGCGGCAGCAGGGGTAGGGGTAGGAGCAGGAGGGTGCAGCAGGAATGAGGGTTTGCACTGGCCCTGCATCAGAGATGTATTGTATTAAATGCCCAGAAATGGCAGTTCTCGCTTCACAAAGACTAAGGGGTAGATTCCGAACAGTGTTTAGCGGGTCTGGACATCCTATCCGGTTGTCTAGACCCGCTAAATGCCATGGTGGCAATCCTGTAGACAGAGCTCCCCACACGTAGAGCCAAGATGTATGGGGAGCTCTGTTCCTGGGCAGGAGGGGGTGGGCCGTGGGAGGAGTGAGGGCGGGGAGAATGAGTGGGAACCTGACCCCGGACGTACAGGGTCGATTCCCAGGTCAGCCATTTGTACAGGGGACTTATTCCATCTTGGAGGTGGAATAAGTCTCCCTAGATGGCACAGAAGGTGGACACTGGGGCCGCAAAGCGAGGTGAGGGGGTGCATGGGGTTCCCTGCAGCCTGATGCTGGCCACGGCAGGCCCGATGAGGGGTCAGGCTGCGGGAAAAAAGATTTTGGTGGTCAGCCATGGATCGCAGCCCCTGCATGGAGCCGCAGTGGCATGGCAACAGGGCACCATGCCACCGCTGCTCCATGCAGGAGCCTGGCTGGGCTAGCTGGGTAAGTATCGGGATGTCTGGGGGCACGTCCTGGACTCCAACCTTATGCTGCGATTCTGCTTCCACAGGGCCGTCTAGCCCCCGCAGAATCGGCTGCATCTCTGGGCCGTCTGGATGTCCGAATGGCCCGGGACGCATCTCTCGGAATTGGCCTCCATGTAAATAAAGAGGGGCAATTTTCAAAGCCATGCCCACCTTTGGAAATCTATTTGAAAGTTTCCCACCCTATATGTGAGTAAAATTACACATCTTCCCACAATGCACATACTCTTTACCTACATTAAGTGGAGCTGCTCTTGGGGGTAGGGTTAGGGTGAGGGTTGCATCTCCAAAAGTACCTGTTATTGTAGTCTGAAGACAGTACCCGCGGAAAAGGGGGCTTTAGTGTCTGAAGGAAGCAGGAACGTTTTACTTAAGTAATTTTCAAAGTGAAAGTCATCGGATATTTAATGAACATCTATGCAGAGGATGTGCTCTTACCTCTGAACTTGCCAAAAGGTTTGAGGGTGAAACATCTTCACGTGGATCTGAAGAGTTGCCAAAAGATCCAAGGTGTCCTGTTTTGTGTTCCTCAAGAAGCATATGACAAACTCTTGACCGAAGAGACCCCGCTGACTGGCATAAGGAACAAGGGAGCATCAGAATCGGGATGCTTGGAGAATAACAAAACTGCCTTGTTTCTTTTTTCTGTGATCCCTCAGTTGGAGTGTCCTTGGAAATCACGTAGATAGAGACCTGCCACTGAAAGATTGTCAGGCGAGATAGTGTCGAGAAAAAACTCTGCATCCTAGTGCCCCTGTGGATCTACTAACCTCACTGAAAAGGCTAGCTGAAGCAGAAAGTCCTAACTGGGTTAAGTGGAAACAGGTGTTCAGCAGGCATGATAAGCTATCCTTTAGACCTTTCTAAAAATATCTGGTTTCCTTCTATAGAACGCCTTTGAAATGAAGGCATTCATCACCTCTTTGTCCCACAAACAGTTGTAACATTAATTCAGTTTTGGAAGACCTGTTGTGTTAATTAACAAACATAAACTACCACTTCATTGGTAAAAATATTATTTCTCCGGTGATATGTGTGAATACAAATAAAGCAAGTTGTTAGGTGCTGAAACAAAGAAATTATTGCATTCTTAGTGAATGCTCTGAGGGAACTGCACCGTCTTCCTCTGTAAGTAGACCTGGGGTCTTTCTTTACCCTTTCTTCCCTATCATTGCAGCAGTTTGGTTTCTGTGTTTCAGTGCATACAACAGCTTGGAGAATAAAGACCTGAAAATAGATCTTCCAGTAGAATAAACTTTACAATAGGAGATTGATACCTGTAAGTACATTGGAGCCCCAGTCCTTTATGGCATGTATAGTTCTGAAGTGTGCTGGATTTTAAAGTTTGTGTTTGCCCCAATCATTTCTGATTTTAAATAAATGAACAAAAGGAATTGCAGCTGTCAATAACAAGAAAATCAGGCTTTTGTTCTGCTGCCCCAAACGTTTGGAGCAACCTCCATATAAGCTTTTTAAAAAATATCATCTTACCTGCATTTCGTGAAAAAAAAATTGGAAGTATGGTTATTTATCCAAGTCTTCAATTAGAGTAAATTTGTTGAAATGGTGATGTTTGTCGTTTTTACTGGTCATTAATAGGATTTGTGATTTCATGTTGTTTATGCAGCATGATTTTATGATGTACTCTGCCTTGTTGCCATTATCGGTGTTTAAGTGGTAATCAAATTTGAATAAATAATAAACAATAAACCAAGGGCTCGATACTGAATAACTGCAGGTTCTGCCTCTGCACCCTCCCCCCCCCCCCCCGGTGCAAACTGGTTAGCACCAGGGTGTTCCGGGGGATGGCACCTGGCAATAACTTGTCAGCGGTGGTATTCAGCCGCTGCCCGGTTATCGTAAAGCGGTGGAAGTCAGGCGCGGTAAAGGCTGACCTAACTCGCTGCTGAAGCTAAGCGGGCAGCAGCTGAATATCGCTTCTGCCTGGTTAGCGTCATTGCTATCCACGGCAACCCGGGACCCAGATACGGCTCAGGCACTGAATATCCAGGTCTGATGTTCAGCTTTAGCAACACTAGCAGTCGCCGCTTTTTAGGGGGAATTTCTAAGGGGAGTGCGCAGGTTCTTGGGTGTGAATGTGCAGACACACACGTACACACTGGGAGTAATTTTATAAGGAGCTGCATAAGATGTGAGCCATTTATGTGCAACAATGACCTATTGTCAAGGACTTATGTGCTTATTGCAGCCAGTCGCTATTCTGCAATACATTCTTAAGACTGATTGTGCATATTTTCGCCATGGGTGTGCACCTGGTCGGAGCACAAATTTACACACACAAGTTATAAAATACTATAACTTACACACATTCTTTAGAAATTGAGGCATGGACGTAAGTGCCTATGCCAAGATTTAATATCTGTTTTTTGGGCACTTCCACCCCTATTTTATAAAAAAAAAAAAAGTAGGTACCCACTTTTCTTTATAATAACCCTCCATTAAGGAGTGGAGGAGTAGCCTAGTGGTTAGACCTGCAGTCTAGCACCTAAGAGACGTGGGTTTGATTCTCACTGATACTCCTTGTGACCTTGGGCAAGTCACTTTACCTTCCATTGCCTTGGAAGAAAAGCCTGGCAATCTACTTCTGGTCATACCTTGCCGAGAAAACCCAGGGGCTGCTGGGTCACCAGGAGTCAGCACTAACTTGATGGCACTTAAAAAAAAAAAACAACTAGGGGCCCAGTTCTAAAATTACCCTTCCATGCCTGATATTCACCAGCAGTAGTCACTGTTGTTAAAGTGCCTGTCTGCTGCTGCTGAAACAAAGACCCCAAGCCCATACAGCATCCAGTTTCAGCACCTACTGAAATTGCTATCCAGTCAGTGGTGATATTGAGCCACTAACCAGATAGCAAAATGGCACAATAAACCAAATATTTAAAGGGAAAATTAAAATGTCTAAGGGGGAGGGGGCGGATCCAAGATGGCGATTGTGAATGGACACGCTCCGGCTGCCGGCTCGTGAATGGACTCTGTCCTTAAGTTTGTTGCCTTTTTGCTGTTGAATTTCTTATTTTTGTGATGGGGAAAAGGAAGGGGAAAGTAAAATACCCTGAAGTTGATTCTTTGCCTAAGGAGCAGTCCATAACTAAGTTTGTTGCCGTCGGAACTATGCAGAGTTCTGCTGGGGTTAGTGCCGGAGCTGACTTGAAGGCGGTCCTTCTGACCTCAGACGTGAGTCTGAGCCCCGAGCAGCATGTTCCACCTGATGAGCCTCTTTTGCCTTCAGCTGTGCAGGCTTCCCGGCTGCAGCTACACCCAGGTGAGGCGGTTGCTGCTTTGCTGTCTTTGGGGGTAATGCCGAGCCCGGGGTCATTGCCGAATGTTCCTGGAGGAGTTAGGGAGGCTACCTTGATTGATCCAGGATGGAGTGCGGGGGGTGCGGCTCCTTCGACGCCCAACGTGGTGAATCCATCTTGCCCAGGGGCCACAGGGAACCTTGGAACCCCAGCTAGCGGCAGTGCCCTCGTGAAACCAGCGGTGGTAACTTTGGACTCTATCTGGACTGCAATAGTCTCATTGGAACGCTCTGTCTCCACTCATTTAAACTTAGTGGAACGGACTACTCAGGACCTTCAGACAAGGTTTGATCGACAAGACCAAGTCAGTAGAGACTCTGCTCAAACATTAGAATCCTTTTCTTCTCAAGTAGCTACTTTACAAGCACAGTGCTATGCCTTTATTAAGGATAGCCCTGTACTTCATACCAAATTGGAAAAGTTGGAGAACTTTTCCAAGAGGTTAAATTTACGTTTTGTTAACTTTCCTGTTTCCTCCGCTGTCTCTCCAGTTGAGCTCTTTAAAAAGTATTTGCTGGAAGTTTTAGGGGTGCCGGAGAGTGCCCTCCCACCTACTTCTAAAGTTTATTACTTGCCTATGAAGAAACCTTCTAGCAGTATAGCTCTTAATGAAGTGGCAGTGTAGAGGGATAACTTTGACATTCTGAATCTGTCTCAAGTACTGTATTGGCAACCTCTACTGAAGAAGTTGGAGCCTGATCGGGTTTGGACTTTAAAATTGTTCTTTAGGAATGCTGATAATTTGTTTTTTGGTCAGAAAGTCTGGGTGTTCCCAGATGTTTCCTATGTAACTCAAGCAAAAAGGAGATTATTTTTGTCTATGCGCCCTGAGGTAGTCTCTTTAGGTTTTTCTTATGTATTAAGATTTCCCTGTAAGTGTATTATTAAGTCGGCATCACCTAGATTTATTTTTTATGATCCAAAACGTTTACGTGCATTTGTGGATGCCAGACCTGTACCTGGATCTGTTTCAGGCACAGTGGAGCCCTCCTAGACCGACTCATCTTGGACACTTATTTAGATTTTGCGTCACATGGCCACCTTTTTCCTTGGAACTGTATTTCTTTATTGATGTGTTTGTAATCTTGGCCTTCTTTCCAGGATCCTTCTTCGCTCCTTATTTAGGGCTTTTAGTGTCAGTTGCAAATTTATAATGTTGCCTTATGTAGGTTGATGATGATTTTCCTATGTAATATATTTCTTTTCTTTTTGCACCTCTCCATTTCCTTCAAGTATGTTAATGTTGCTTGATGTATTTTGTTTAAGTATGTTAATGTTGCTTGATGTATTTTGTTTAAAGTTAGAAATAAAAATTTAAAAAAAAATGTCTAAGGGGAGCTTGCAGGTTCTTGGGTGTGAACGTGTATGTGTACAAACACATATACACATTGAGGTAACCTTATACAGTTTAGTTATTCAGATAGCGGCTGAATATCACCACTGACTGGATAGCTTCTGGGACTGCCCCAGTTACACCCACTGATCAACCTGTAATTAAACGCATAAACCCTTTTGAATATCAACCTCCTGCACTTATTCTTAGAGTTTTGTAAAATAAAAAAGTGCTTTGGGTTTCAGTTTGTCCCTCTGTCCTTATGGTTCACTGATATCACAGATGGGAACTAGCAGCACAAACTCAAAAAGCTGAAAAAAGAAGTGGAAGCCATTCAGCAAGGTTTATTGGGCCCTGTCAGCTGCTGAAGACCTCCACACTCTTGCACTGGCAGGGCCGGCCCCAGGGTTGGTACCCTAGACAAACCTTAAGCCTTATACCCTCCCCACCTCCTTGGTTGTCAGAATATACTGTTTAGCTTTGAATGCCCTGCTCTTTGCCGCACCCTAGAAGATGCCGCCCTAGGCAACCACCTAGTTTGCCTAATGGTTCGGCCGGCCCTGTCCGCTGGAGTAGGCCAGCAGAGCAACTGCCACACACAGCTACCGAGGACACTTATGAAGGTCGGTTTTCAGTGGCGCGGACACCATCTCTCTTTAAGATGGATAAGAAGTCTGTTTAAAGATCTATGCATGTCAGTGGCATAAAAGACATCTGTGCTGCTGCAGAAAAGCCACATATAACTTTGAAGAGATTTCTGTTTAAAGTGTGAGCTCTATTTAGCTGTTGCCACGTGAGCGTCTGGTTGGTACATTCAGCGGTTGCCCACCACCACCCCCCTGTGGACATTTTGCAAGTAAAACGCCCCGAGTTATACATAGACGTCCCCTGGATTTACAGAAAGTATTGATAGGATTGGTGCTGCTGCTGCTGTCTGCACAATTGTTTCTGAATATAGTGTTACTGGATATATAATGATGACAAATATTCGGCTATAGTCCCTTCTCAAATAGGCTTATAAACTCCACGGTCAGTGTTTTATTATGCGCTGGCCGTGGCAGTTAATATTGAAATTGGAAATTCAGCGCCGGAATATGGATACCCTCCAACATCGAATATTTGGCCACCGTTTCTATCCAGTCAATAGCGATAGTCCGCCAACATCCAGATGGCAAAAACCACATAAAGTGAGGACAACCTTTCTCATGCCACTGACAATCTCCCTTGCCGTGGACCATCTCAGCACTATCCGGACGGTACTGCAGTAGTTGGAGGGATAGTGTCTCCAAATATCCCATTCAGCAAGGTTTATTGGGCCCTAAGTAGGTAATCTGAGGCAACAGGAGGTAAAGTGAGTCTGACAAGATCACAGGGAATGTTGGTGGAGGAAGTGGGATTTGAATCCTGGCTTCTGTGGGTTGTAGTCTAGTACTGTACCCACTAGGCCAGTTCATCCTTTTAGGCTAGGCTTTCATCACTGGTGGAGCTGCAGCGAGGGTGATAGGTTGGGGGTGGAGAGGGGATGGAAAGACAAAGGAGGAAGATGGGAGAAAGAGAAGTAGAGGAGGTGAATGGAGTCCATATGTATATGCACTCACCCCTACCACATCCATTCTCCGGTCTGGACATTCTGCCATGCTCGTATCCCCAACTGAGTCCAAAAGCTCCCTTACAAGTTGCTGTGCTGTTTTGAATGTTTGTTCATATTTTCTTATAAATTCAATAAATGGCCCCACTTTCCACAGAGTATGAAGAATATCAAAATCAGCATTGACTCTGCATTAAACTCAGAAAGATAGGTTTGTTCAATTACAGACCAAATGGGGAGCGTGGGAGCGTGGAAGAACTAACGCCATTTACTGCGGGTCGGAGTTTAAGCCCGATCACGACAAGCTAAGCACTTTTTTGGATTACTTTTGAAATGCAGTTTTAGAAATAATTTTGAAAAACCGGAGGCTATGAAAGTGTGGTCATTGATGTTAAGTCCGGGTTGGGATCGGAAGTTTCTGTTCCCTCCTTTGTAAACTGAGACCACGTTAGCCTTCGAGGGACTGTCTATATTGATTTCACGTGCATTTCAAGAATACTAATTTTTTCAAAAAATTTTTGGTCTGTAATTGAACAAACCTATCTTTCTGAGTTTAATGCAGAGTCAATGCTGTTTTTCATATTTTCTTATATACTATTTTAATAGCTCAGTTCAGATAACGTTTTCCTGTTTGCAAAGTGTATCCAGATTTGGAGGTGACCTGAGCTGGTGACCTGGGAAGGAGGCGACACATTCCTTCATGGCTGGGGAGAAGGAAGGGAGGAGAACAGTAACCATGCTCAGGCCCCATAGGGCTCTTATGAGCAGGGACTATTTCTTACACGTCGCTGTACAGTGCTACGTAAGCCTTGTACTGCTATACAAGTAATAAGTAGTAGTAAGTGTGCTAGGAGAGCTGTGCTAGGATGGACCGGGTCGGGGAGTGCTCTTTCCAAAAAGAAATGCAGTTCCAATATGCGTCCACTGCTTCCCCCCGCCCCCAAGTCCTCTCCCCCCAAGCAGGAGTACATGGTGAGAGCATTTCATCCCTGGCAAGTAAGTCCTGGAGGAATTTTCAAATCCCAGCTGTTGCCAGCTGGAAAGGGCTTTGAACTTTCAGCACAGTGTTTATAATGTGGATTATCCTTTGCAGAATATTATACTTTACTCTCAGGTAATCCACCGCGATTACTGCTCTTTTCCGGGGTTCATGCACCTGAAGTTATTTTGACCACACAATCAATACAAGTCCTGTCACTCTAGGGCTCTAGCACGCCTGGAAATGTTATGAAGTCCTGCCAGAAATGACATCATGACCCCGAGCATTGCTTCATGACTGATGGGGTAATGCTACCGCTTTCCAGAGGCACTACCTGTGGAATTTAATTAGAGCTTGGTGGTGCCTCGTGCTTCGTCAGAAAAAAAAAAAAAGACAGAGAAAAATGTATGTTGCAAAATGCATAGTAACTAGTATCTGTCAGCAGATAGAGGCCATCTGGTTCCCTCAGACTCTTCAGATGCCCTTATCTGCTGTGTCACCGTAGACCATACTTAATCTCCGATCATCTGCCTCCCTCGCCACTCTATCAGTTCCACATGTTCCATCACTGTTCTGATTAGGGATATCGACTCTCCTTTCATAGGCTGCCTCCTTCATGACCTCTTGCCGGCAAGCTTCTTTTAACGTTAAAATTCTACCTTTCTATATCTCACTGAAATTTGTCAGATATCTAGGGCCTGATATTCAAAGGGATGAACACGGTTAGCACGCCTACTAACCACGTTAATCCATCTATCTGGGATATTCGACTGAATATCCTCGGGTGCTGCTGCTGCTGCACGCTCCGAAGCAAACCGGTTAGCACGGGGGCGTTCCAGGGGCAGCGCCCAGCCATAACCGTGCGGCGCCAACATTGAGCTGTGCCCGGTTATGGCAAAGCAATGAAAGTAAAGCGCAGCAAAGGCGGGCCTAACTTTCGCCGTGGAAGCTAATCGGGCAGCAGCTGAGTATCGCCGCTGCCCGGTTAGCTTCCAGCCAATCTGGACAACCTCAATATTGAATGTTGGGGCCTAATATGACCCCGGCATTCAATATCCATGTTTAAGTTTCAGTGGCGGCAGCTAGCCACATTACAATGGCTAATTGTTTCTGCTAAATATCCCTCACCCCCTCCCATATCTAAGGGGAGAGAAGGGTATTGCAGAGCTTAGTATTTGGTGTGGATGGGCAGATTGCATAGGCTGTATGGTCTTTATCGACCATCATTTTTCTGTTTATGTACTGTATCTATGAATGTTGCTATTGCCGCCTCCTTTCCTTCATTTTTTTTCCTATTGAGTACATTGGTCTGTGTTTAGGCTTTGGTTTCCAGCCATCACACCCTTTAGATCCATCTTCTGAATTGCTCTCATTTTCTGTGTTCTTCCTTCTAACTGCACGTGTGGAAATATCTTTGCTGCAAAAAATGAGAGGGCTTTTATTCAGCAGCAGCTGATCTGGTGAAAAATAATCAGATAAGTTATCTGATTACAGTATCTTTAACCAGATATTCAGCAAGATATCTGGATACCTCTACACACTGCATATTGTAGGTCTAAGAAAATCACTAAAAGATATACAGTTATCTTACATCTGTGATATCTACAGCCACAATATCTTTATAACTTTAACCAGAGAGCTGCTGATAGAGGCGTGCATTCGGTAGTGCACAGTCAATTTGCTAGTGTGTCTTAAAAAATCGAGTGCACGCTAAGTTTCCTAAAGTGCAATGAGTGTTTGCACTTCCCACATTATGTGCAAAAATAAACAGATGGTGAATTTAAAGTCTCCGTGGAATATGCAGGGGGCACCCGAGCATGTGGTCAGACACTTACCACAGAGAACCGTGTTCCCTGCCTTGTTAGGTAGCATGGGAGCTGTGCTGGCTGCCCGGGCAGGTAATGCGGTCTCAAGCAGGAAAAAGAAATTAGATGGTGACATGCAGCAGCCACAACCCATTCACCAAACCACCACACCAAACCATCTGTGCAGCACGCACACCTCTGATCCGATGTAAGCCCCCCTCCCACATATATAAGCATTCCCATCCTCTGGACAGCAGATCAGGCTATTACAAATTCTCCCTCTCCAAACCTACTCCCCCCCTCCCCCCCATGAAAGGTCCCCATAGTGGCTCTAAAACCACATCAAAAGGTGCTTTGTGTGTGTATGGGGGGAGGGACTTCTTTTGAGGAAGTGCCCATTTGGCACTGGAACCTCTAAGGGAGCCTTTGGAGAGGGCAAGGAAGAGTTTGTAATGGCTTCAGCTGCTGCCTAGGGGATGAATGTGCTGATGTGGGGGGGGGGGCCTGCAGAGGGTCGCAGGGGTGTGTGCTGCACCAGTGGCTCTGTGCTGGGGTGGGGGTAGGTAGGTTGTAGTCGCTGCTCGACACAGTGTTTTTTAAGGTCCTGGAAGCTTGCAAGTGGTGTTGCGTGCTACCAGACTGCTGATAGCGGGGTGCATGCAATGCCTCCTCTTGATGTGAAATTAAGTGCAGCTGTGCCCTCGACATCAGGACAGCTAGTGTGTTGCAACATCCCACATGCTAGCTGTCACCAGCTGCTATGCCTCCACTCCACTATGTTGTGTTGAAAGCAGTTAGCATGGGAGTTTTGCAGCTATGTCTGCTTTTAGCACATAGTGCAATGGGTTGGGTTGCACTAACTTTAGTAAACATACCCCTAAATTGATTTATCATGAACCGATGTATTGAGGAACTCTGTCGATTAATGCACATTAAATCAATGTAGTGCACATGGAAAATTCCCTATTAAAACAAATGTGTGAAACTAATCAGAAAGCACTCAAATGGCGGCGGGGGGAGGGGGGGGAGGGAATTCATGAAAGAAATGAAAGCTAACCTAATTTTTCTTCCTTGCCCACAGACCCAGTTGCTAAATATCACTGCCATCTGGCTAAAGTGGGAACCCACCTCACCACTCCTGCTATTTTTAAATGGGTATCTTTTGGCCCAATGCACTTTGATACAGTACCTTCAGAAATCAGCAGTTTGGTTCCTTGGCAGGATGCACTTTCTTAGTTTTAGTTCAGTTTATTTGATAGACCGCCTTCCACAAATATGCACCAAAGTAGTTTACAATAAAAGTAGAAGGAACAGGACAGAGAGGGATATAACAAAAACAGACGAAATTATACAATTCGAAAAATGTTTAAGAAAACAGTTAAAATGAATATGAAATTTAAAAAAATCATATAAAAAATAAAGTTTAATAAGGCATACACAAAAGGAATGGACAAGACATTACGGTGTAGAATTTGGGTAAAGTAGAATGTTTTAAGTCCGGATTTAAATTTTGCATAAGAGGTCTCTTTATGTGAACACACCCGAAGAGAAATCCAAAGCTGAGGGGTGATTAAAAAAGACCACCACCTTACATGTGTTTCACAACAAGTGTGAGCAACTATGGGAAAATACCAACAAGCCTCATGTTGTGTTCTGGTGGGGCACTTAGAAACCACTGGAAGATGATTGATCAGAAATGGGGCAAAGCTGTGGTAAAATGCTTGGCGAGCTAGAAGTCCAATCTTGAATCTGCCATGAAAACCAACAGCTAACCAATGTTTCTGACACAGTAGAGGAGATGTGTGATCACATTTCTTAGCAGAATGTAACTTTTTTTTCAAGTTTCAAAATATCTTTATTATAACATAAACAGGAATTACAATCAAGTCCACATCAAGGAGAGAGCTAGTAAAGCCATTAATATACCATAATCTTTAAAAATAATTTCAAAATAAAAAAACATATAAACAGGGCCCGTGAATTATACTATAACAGCCCTATTTAACTTGGACAGGAAGACAAAAGCTTAACCAAATTCTTTACTAAGCAAGATAAACTGAAGAGTAGCAAATCACCTGGGCCGGATGGTATGCATCCAAGGGTGTTGAAAGAACTGAAATATGAGATTGCAGACCTGCTAATAGTAATCTGTGAATTTTCATTAAAATCATCTGTAATACCTGAAGATTGGAGGATCGCCAATGTAACGCCAATTTTTAAAAAGGGTTCCAGGGGTGATCCGGGAAACTACAGACCGGTGAGCCTGACATCAGTACCATGAAAAATGGCAGAAACCATCATAAAGAATAAAATTACTCAGCATGTAGATAGTCATGGCCTAATGGGAGACAGCCAACATGGCTTTAGACAAGGAAGATCTTGTCTTACTAATCTGTTATGTTTTTTTGAAGGTGTGAATAAATAGGTGGACAAAGGTGAGTCGGTTGATATAGTGTATTTGGACTTTCAGAAAGCCTTTGACAAGATCCCTCATCAGAGACTTTTGGCAAAACTAAAGAGTCATGGGATAGGAGGCAGTGTACTATTGTGGATCAGGAACTGGTTAAAAGTTAGAAAGCAGAGGGTAGGGCTAAATGGACAATTTTCCCAATGGAGAAAGGTAAATAGTGGTGTACCCCAGAGATCTGTGCTGGGTCCGCTGCTTTTTGACATATTCATAAATGACCCGGAAAGGGGAATAACGAGTGAGGTTATCAAATTTGCAGATTAGCCTGATACCCCTCCTGTTACATATCCACTCTTTACTTTACATTACAACCCTTAACCATGCCCTCATTTGATCTTTAATCCTCCACTTCTATAACACTGTACATAGTTTTTCCCCTGTTTTTCCAAGTTTGTATCCCATGTTTTATTGTAAACCCAATGTAACTGCTACATTGTTTTATGTTCTGTTCCACTGTAAACCGCACTGATTGTAATAGCGCGGTATATAAGAGATGCAAATAAATAAATAAATAAATGACACAAAACTATTTAAAGTTGTTAAAACCCAAGAGGATTGTGGAAAATTGCAAGACAATCTTGATAAATTGGAAGACTGGGCATCAAAATGGCAGATGAAATTTAATGTGGACAAGTGCAAAGTTATGCACCTAGGGAAGAACAACCCAAACTATGGTTACACGGTGCAAGGTTCCACATTAGGAACCACCACCCAGGAAAAAGATTTAGGTGACATTGTGGATAACATGTTAAACCCACGGCCCAGTGTGCAGTGGCAGCCAAGAGAGCAAATAGAATGCTAGGTATCATAAGGAAAGGAATGGAAAATAAAACAAAAGATATTATAATGCCTCTATATCGTTCCATGGTGAGACCGCACCTTGAATATTGTGTGCAATTCTGGTGCCATATCTTAAAAAGGATAAAGCGTTATTAGAAGAGGTTCAGAGAAGAGCCACCAAAATGGTAAAGGGGATGGAAGGATACTCCTATGAAGAAAGGCTAAAAAGGTTAGGGCTCTTTAACCTGGAAAAGAGACGGCTGAGGGGAGATATGATAGAAGTCTATAAATTCATGAACGGAGTGGAACGGGTAAACGTAGATCGATTGTTTACGTTATCAGAATATAGAAAGACTAGGGGACATGCAATGAAGCTACAGGGTAAACTATTTAAGACTAATAAAAGAAAATATTTCTTCACTCAACGTGTAATCAAACTCTGGAATTTGTTACCGGAGGATGTAGTAAAGGCTGTTAGTGTAGCTGGGTTTAAAAAGCTTTAGACAAGTTCCTGGAGGAAAGGTCCATAAACCATTATTAAGATGGGACCCAGGATATCAATGCTTGACCCAGTACAAGCTTTGTGGAACCTGTGTCTTTTGGGGAAACTGCTAGGTACGTATGACCTAGATTGGCCACTGTTGGAAACAGGATACTGGGCTTGATGGACCTTGGTCTGACCCAGTATGGCATATCATATGTTCTTATGTTCTTATAAGAACACTTCCAACTGATCTGCATCTGTAAATACATATTTAGTCTGCTCATAAATCAAAATACATTTACAAGGATATTTCAAAAAGAAAGAGGCACCTATTGCCAAGGACCGAGATTTTAACAAGAGAAAAGCTTTCCTACACTTCTGAGTGAGTCTACAAACATCAGGAAATATTTGAATAGGGCTATCACAAAAAGATATGAAAGAAGCAATTAAGGTAGCACACAAAGTAATCTCGTCATTAGAAGACTCTAAAAAAGCGGAAACATCTAAAGACTGAGAGAGAAGATTACCTCCTTCCTTGACAATAGGAGAACAGGCCTCCGTAGCAGGCAAAATAGGAACATAATATATAGAGGAAAATTTTATCGCATTAACATCTTCAATTAATAGAACCTCCTTAAAATACTTTTGCAGCAATATAATTGAAGAAAGATAATGAGTACAAGGAAAATTTAAAAAAATGTAAGTTTTTTGAACAAACAGAATTTTCCAGAGACTCCATTTGATGATGTATAATAATATTATCACGTACAAAGGAAGACACTGCAGCCTGAGCCACAGAGACCTGACCCTCTAATTTATTCAAAGACGATTTACATTTAGTAATAGATTCATCCTGTATAGACAACTGTTGTACTACCTGCTTAGAAACTGTGAGACGCGGGAAAGAGATGCACCAAGAGAAGCTTCAATGTGTGCAAGCACTTCCCACACATCTCGCAGTGAAACATCCACCGGTAGAGTAACCAATGAGGCAGAAATAGGAAAGTCCAACACAGACGGCATAGAAGACCCTTTATGAGTATCCATAACTGACAACAGTGAAAGCAGTTCTGACTCAGCCAAAAGGGGCTTCCCTCCAGGTTTCCCAACACTAGGGGACGGCACACCTACTGAGACTTCTTCCAAACCGGGTAGGGCAAACCTTTGCGCATGTAAGGAGAGGTCAGAAACAGTACTCACGGATCTGAGGGAAACGTCCTGCTCCACAGAGGGCCTCTTTAGATGTTGATCCATGGGGCCCATGATTTTACTAGCCTTAGCACCAGAAGCAACAGCAACCTTCCTCCTCCGTTTACCCATGGATTCTCCGAGTGCTACTCACCACTCCTCAGTACTCCGAAGGGGCTCCAAAGGGACAGGAAAAGCCCCTTTGGTCACGCCCCTTCTGGCATGTGACCATGGGTGTGCGCCCGCGGGTCACGTTCTGCGGTGGGCAGAAGATTTTAAAGAGCCCAGGGAGGGCAGGACTGCAGGCTCCTCCTTCCTGCCGTGAGCACACGGGCCCTGGCGACTTTCCGGCTCTCCCGGCTGCAACGCGATGGGCAGAAGATTTTAAAGAGCTCACGGAGGGCGGGACTGCAGGCTCCTCCTTCCTGCCATAAGCACACGGGCCCCGGCGACTTTCCGGCTCTCCCCAGAATGTAACATTTTAGCAGTGGTACTCTGAACCTGTTGTAATCACCTCAGATTGGCAATTGACAGACCACAGTACAAAGTGTCACAATAGTCTAGTCGGGTCAACACGAAATAATTTTATTATTATTTATTTATTTATTACATTCTCTTATATACCGCGCTATTCTGCATCAGTGCGGTTTACATTGAACAAACTGAAATTACATTGAACAGGGCATTATAACTTGGAGATAACTATTTTACAGGGAACATGGGCTAATAATGGAGAGGAGTCCGAATAGCCAGTTAGCTAATAGGGAATGAATCGAGTAAAGTTGCCTCAGTGCAAAGTAACAGGACTTCTGCTTTCCTTTACGATGAGCATGAATATTTTTATAATATCAGCGATTAAAATTCTTGTACAGGAGCTCTACTGATACTACTAAATACTGTCCTGACCTGAAGAAGAAGATTTTAACCTTCGAAAGCTAGTCCAAAAACACATTGTTAGTCCAAGAACTTAGTCCAATCATGTTATTTTACTTTTTTGTTTCTCTTTTTATTTAACTACCATTAAAGTGGACTAACACGGCGACTGCGCTACTTTATTAAAATTAAAGCACAGTTAATCATCACAGCTTTGCTTGAGGGTCAAACTGTGAGAGGACTGGCAGAAGGAGTTGTATTATACCTTCAGATACAAGTGCAGGAAGCGATAATGGGGGCTTTCAGTTGCAACACATTCCAATCATTATTTGGCACTGGAGAGAGCCATTAAGCTTAATAGAACAATTATTTATTAAGCTGACCCACAGGCAAATTCATTTTAAAATGGTTCACTGGCCTGATATTTGTAGGATGGTTGGATGGGTGATCTACATGGGAAAGAGGGAAGAATTGTCTTTCTGCAGAAGAGCAAAAGCTGGGTCGCCAGGAGTCAGGACTGACTCGAAGGCACACACTGTATTTGCAAGAGCAAAAGAGAGTACTTTCCAAATACAGTACACTGCATACGAAGATCTTACTGTTCCCCAAAGCACTCTCTGGTAAAAATAAAGCTCTTCCTGGGACAGTGGGAAACCACCATATCTACCTGAGTTTAACGACCCAGCATTAAGGTTACCAAATGTTTTGCAGGCAAATCTGAGACACTTAATGGAAGTGTGTTTGGGGAGGAAGGGAAATCTTAGTTTCAGGTCTGAGCAAGGAGGCATGGAGGAGAGAAAATGAGTCATTACCCTTTCCGTCCCCCTCCCCCCACACACATCCATCCCATGGCAGCAACAATATCACTTCCAAGCAGAGAAACCAACAGAGAAATAATAAACAGTGATGCATTTCCCCTGTACTGTGCAAAATAGAAAGATAACATGTAAATTCTAAAAATGGATATATTCAAATCACTAAATTGAAAATAAAAATGTTCTACCCCCTCTGTCCCCGTTGCTGGAAATCGGGGGCAGGAGGTTGCTAAACAGGTGGGAGTGGGAGACATAGCTCTAAAATCAGGGACAATCCCCCAGAAATCAGGGACATCTGGTAACCTTGTAAAGCAGCAGCAACTCCTTACTGTGGTTAAGAAGTGGAAATGGAAAATAGTCCATTAAAGAAAAAAAAAATCAGACCCATGCTCCAGCCAAGCAATTAAGAAGGAATGTCAGCAGCAGGTCAAGCCACTGATTGGTTGCTGCTGTAAATATTTGGACAGTGGCCATTAGGGCGTTTTGTATGTTGAAGATGATGGAATGTCTGCAGTGATGCGTACTGTTATCTTAGGACATTCAGGATTACGCTGAAGCAGTAGATGCTTTATGCTGCTGAGTCTACAATCCATTCTTGCGGGTACACCCGCCTTTCTCTGTTAAAAAGGTTTGCTTCTTCCCTGACATTGTTCCCACCATGCTGTGAGGGAGTCCTCCTCCCATGCTGCTACCAGTAAAGGAAGGTGCTGGGATATCGCAGCACCTCCCCTCTACCGGCAGCAACGTGGGTGGAGGACTCCTATACAACTTGATGGGAACCGTGTTCCCTGGATTATATATGAGTGGCTGAGTTGTCTCATACATATTGGTAAGAAAATATAAATATTTTCTTATTTACTTTAGAAACTTTTATGTGTAAATAGTCACAGTTTACACTGGAAGATGTCCTCATTTTGTCAGTGAATTACTTATTTGATGCTTTGCATCATAGGGTGTTGATGAGACATGTCCAATAACCAAGGGCTCCGTGGTGCTCTCCTGCATTGCATGTGGCTATCTAAAAATCGGAGACCTGCCATAAAAGCATCACATTCCAGGTATTTGAGTGTAGAGAAACACAGGAAATGAACTGAAGATCTGTGGGACAGAGGTGATACCTACAGTATATTATTCCAGATTATCCTGATATGGCAGGCTGGGAAATTGTGTATCTGACTAAAATTTGCATATGTGATTAATTGTTAATGTGAACTGAAGAGTGTGCACTTGAAGGAATGTTTTCATACTGTTGATACTGTGTAAGGTGTTTGCGTTCCCCTCTGGGGGAGCCCTGTGGATTGAACCATGATGAAATGGGATGACTAATTATTTTCAGTATCTCTTTCTTATAAAGAAATTGTAGTTCCCGACTGCTGTATATTTGAGGTTCTGTAAAGAAGTCACTACTTTTTATGCATGTGTATTTTAATATGTTTGTTTCCTTTTTTGTTTGTTTTTAGACCCCTGAAGAAGGCTTCAGGCCGAAACCTTTTAGTTGGGTTCTTAATAAATGGAGTTTGTATATTACCATATCTGCGTGTAGGCCTGGTCCCTGGTGGTCCGCTCGTGGTTTTGTGATGTTGAAGTTGACTTTTTCTACTTGTTTGGGATAGTCCTTTAAAATGGATGCCTGGTAATACTGGCTGCCAACTCTGTCTTTATTACAGTATCTTCAATTTTTTATCTTTGCACATAAATCGTTATCTTTATTCAGTTTTTAACATACCACCCTACACACAAGTATCTGAGCGGTTTACAATAAAAATTAAGTGCTGCTTGCAAGGGAAACAGAAAGCCAGTGGTTAGACAGGAAAGAAATAGAGAAGAGAGGTAGGAAAGATGCCTTGAGAGAAAAGAGAGGAGTGGGAATCAGTATAGGAGGGAGGCAGGAAGTGTGAGATTGAAGGCAGTGCAAAAGAGAGAGGTCTTTAACCTTGCTTTGAAGCTGGCGAAAGAGAGTTCCATACGGAGGTTCAGAGGAAGGAAGTTCCAGAGTTTAGGGCCAAGGAAGAAGAAGGCAGAGGTGCGGGTGGATTCAAGATGGGCTTGACAAGGGGAAGGAAGGAACATACAATTGGTGTGAATGGACCTGAGTGAGTGCTGGGGGGCATGGAGGCAGACAAGGTTGGAGAGATATTGTGGAACACCAGTATGAATTGCTTTATAGATGAAGGTAAGAATCTTATACTGACTTCTAGAAGCTAAAGGAAGCCAATGGAGATGGATGAGGAAGGGAGTGATATTGTCCGAGCGGGAAGCATGTGTGAGGTTGCGGGCTGCTGTGTTCTGTTCAAGTTGGAGTCTGTGAAGTTGATACTGAGGGAGGCTGGCTAGGGAGATGTTACAGTAGTCTAGGCGGGACATGATGAGGGAGAGAAACAGTATGGTAAGGGAAGAAGTGGGGAGAAAGGGGCGAATGGCACGTATTTGTCTCAGCGAATAGAAGGAGCGTTGGACTACAGACGATGTGTGTTCTGGAAGGACAGTGCGGAATCCAAAGTAACACCGAGATAGCACAGGATGGAAACAAGAGGGATAGGGGTAGAGGAGAACAGAGGAGCTAGGGATGGGGAGGAGCCGCCGAACATAAACCAGATAGCCATAGTTTTGGTGAGATTAATGTGAAGAAAGAGGACATCCAGGAATCAATGCAAGAAAGACAAGTGTAGAGGGGGCCAATATCGGAGGAGTCGGAGTCAGTGTGGTAAAGAAGGATATATATCGTCTGCTTAGTAGTATGTGGTGATACCATGCTGCTGAATCAGAAGGGTTAGAGGGGCCAAGAAGATGTTGAACAGAAGAGGGGCTAGAACAGACCCTTGTGGGACACCACAAGAAAGCGGGATAGCAGGTAAGGAAGCTGACCCAGAGAGAACAGAAAAGGACCTGTTTGTAAGGAAAGAGCGGAACCAGTGGAGGACAGTGACGAAAATCCCAACATCACGAAGATGGGTAAGTAAGGTGTGGTGGTCTACTAGGTCAAAGGCGGCGGACAGGTCAAGTGAGATTGCAAGAGAAATGGAACCATGATCATGTGAGGTGTGGAATTCATTCAGGAGGGGAAGAAGAATGGGTTCTGTACTGTTGTCAGGACGAAAACCTGACTGTCATGGGTGAAGTGCTAGGGTGGCATCAAGGTGTGAGGACAACTGGGTGAAAACTAGTTTTTCCAAATGTTTAGAGAGGAAGGGAAGGTTGGAAATGGAGTGCCAGTTAGCAGGGACAGAGGGGTCCAGGGAGGCTTTTTTGAGAATGGGCCGAATCAAAGCGTGTTTCCAGGGGGATGGAAAGAAACTGGAGGAGAGGCTGGTGGTAAAAATGCTCAGTACGAGAGGAACAAGAGCTAGGGAGGGTTCGACCAGCCAGAGTGATGGAATGGGGTCAGATGGGCAGGTGGTTTTGTGGGAAACAGTAAGGGCCTTAGTCAGTTCAGAAAGGGTTATGGACCGAAAAAAAGACCAGAAATGAGGAAAAGAGGGACCTTCTGTGATAGATGGAAGGGTAGGAGAAGAGGGATCGGAGGAGGTGAAAGCGAGGGGGGGGGGGGACAAGCGGGAAAAATGGAATGTAAGGCTTGGACCTTGTCATTGAAATATGCGGCCAGCAAGGCAGGGTCAGGCAGAGCAGGGGTGAGGGGACGGAGGAGGTGGAGGGAGTGGGAGGCGGATAGTGTGTGAAGAATAGAGTAGAGTTGACAAGAGGAATTGAAGGATGAGGAAATGAAATTGGAAAAATAGGCTTGTTTGGCAGAATTTAGGAGAAGGCGGTAGTGGTGGTGGCAGTAACGGTAGTGAGTCAAGGAGTCCGGGGAGGAATGCTTACTCCAGAGGCGTTCTGCACAGCGAAGGTTAGAGTGATGTAGAAAGAGGCCAGAGTGGTACCAAGGATGGTGGTGGGAATGACGAGCTCATGAGATAGGTTGAAGGGGAGCCAACTTGTCCAGCGCAGCTGATAGGATGGAGTTCCAAGTCTGGACCTGAAGATCTGTGGAGAGAGTGACGAAATTAGCTGGGAAAAGACTTTCAGAGGGAGGAAATTGCAGGAGGATCTCGGGTTTGATGCGGTGAGCTAATGGGGGGGGGGGGGGGAGGTGTCCTGTGCAGGAATAGGGGGGAGAAGGAGGGGAGCAGAAAAGAAGCTACAGAAATGGTCGGACCAGGGGACTGGGAGAGTTGAAAGGGCAGAGGGAGCAAAGGGGTGATCTGAGGGAGAAATGAGCAGGTCGAGGGTGTGACCAACAGAATGGGTAAGGAAACGGACATATTGCTGCAAGGAGAAATCAGCAAGGAGCGAATGGAAGGCAAAATCTCGGGGTTTAGTTAGTCAGTCAAGGTGAATATTGAAGTCGCCTAAGATCAGAATGCGCGGATAGCTCGGACAAAGTAAGAAGGAGGGGGTCCCAAAGATATGGTTACAAAGAAGGGGGAGAACAGATGAGAAGGAAGTGGCAGGGAGAGGAGGAGTCGAGACGGAGTAGGAGGGATTCAGGATAATGGAGAACGGGGGAGGATAACTCCTGAATGGGAAGGGACAAGCGGAATAATGCTGCAACTCCACCGCCGCTCCTGCCACAACAGGGAGTAGAGAATGTAGAGTAACCCGGGGGAAGGCAGCAGTTAAGGAGAGGCTCCTTGTCATCCCTAAGCCAGGTCTGTGTAAGGAAAAGGAGGTCGAGGGAATACTGCAACACGAGATCGTGGATAGGGATAGACTTAGAATGAGGGGCGCGACAGTTTAATAGAGTCAGGTGCAAGAGAGGGAGCACGGGTGGTAGGCCACAGTGGAGGGCAAACAAGGGAAAAAGTTGGCGGTGTTCCTTGCAAAAAGCCATGGTGGGTCTGGGGTGGAGGGGGCTGGGTGCCAGCCCCAGTGTACTGGGATAGTGGACATAGTAAATAGGAGCAAGAGGCACAGAGCAATAGGAGAATAATGTACAAGTTGGGATGAAGACTTACCCAGAGCAGTGAGCCACAGAGGGGGAGACTTAGACACCTGGAGAGAGGCGGCAGGAGGAAAGGAGCCTGGGGAGATGTTCCAGCACTCGCACCCGGACTTACCCCAACGAGTGTACCCAAGGAGCAGCTACTTGGGGCGTTCCTTCAGCATACACTTGTGGCGCAGAACACTGCTCTGGTGTTGAAGATAAGGGATCGGGCCACCTTGAGGGAACACGGTTACGTAAAACGCGGCCGCATCACTGCCTGTCGGACACCGAGGAACTGATTGGCAGATACCAGCAGGGGGGTTGTACCTGGTGGGGAGAACAGAGTAGGCAGGTGAGAGCAGGGCAGCAGCAGACAGCAAAAGGCACAGTAACAGGCACAGCGGTATGCAAAGCAGACAGCAGGTAGGCACTTAGCTCTGACCATATGGTGTCTCTGTTATGAAGGTAGAACATGGCTCTGTAGCACTGACTGCCATACTTGGGCCTGATCCCTTTGCATGCCATTTTATTTCTAAGAGAAAAGAGAAGGGCATGTCAACAATATCTTACATACTCTCTGATATTTCTAAATTTGGGCATTGGACACTGTGCCAGGCTTCTGGAGTACACAGTCCTCAAAGCGGAGGGTAATTTATGAAAGGGTTATGATGGTAACTTGGATACCATATAGCAGTGCAAGTAACGATGGGGAACTAGCCTCAAGAACAGGAGCTAAATAAACACACAAGCTTCAATAAATCCTTGACAGATTTTGCTGCTGTTTGCAGCGCTGTAAGTCGGTTCACAACCAGTTTTCAGTCTGGTCTGAGTCTCTTTTGGTCAGTGTGGCCTTCTTTTGCATTCAGTAGCTCGACAAAGGCACCAGCAGACAGAGTTCTCAGAGCTCACACCCCGTTACAGTTCCCAAGGCAATACGTAATGAGCAAGGATGGCTATTCCTGCCACAAAGAAAATGCAAAATAAAACAGTCAATTTGCGAACAGAGCTGAAAATCCAGTTTGCTGGCTTCCTGAGAACACCCTGGAGCAGATGGTAAATATTAAGCATTTCCAAACTTAGAGGGCCCGTGAAAAAAAAAAAAACAACTAACTGAAAGTAAGGAGCTGAAAGTTTGATGGCAGAAATATGAAGTAGAGCACAAATGCCTTCCAGATTCTTTACCCTTAATGTCTCGAGACTAAGTGACTGCAGAGGCCTGTTCCAGTGCAGAGTTGGATGAGGCAGTTGTCTCTAAAACAGAGGAACAGCGGCCGAAGCCTTTGAAGGAACTGTATAAAAACATCTCATAAAGCGAAACAGCCATTTAAAAGGATGCTGTGGGATTACACTTGAACGTCAATGAATGACCTTCTCGCATGATTTAAAAGCTGAAATAAAGGCGTGTGCCATTTAAGCCTTTAAAGTTAGTGCTCTACTCCAGGTCTCTGTTGTGGGTCGGAGCTGTGCAGTAGCATGATTAGATATCCAGCTAGCCATGATGAGGGAAATTTTGAATAGCTCACGCTGTTTGCAATGAGCTTGCTTTATGGATGGATTGAAGGATTGTTCAAACTCAATATTTCGCCTATAATAAACCACACCTTCCATACAATTGCACAATAAGCCAGAGTATGTTAACTCGACCCCATTTCCTAAAATAATATTTTGGTGCAGTCGTGCAGGCTAACTAATAGGTGACCTGTTATAAAAGTACCCTATGTGTGAAGACCACATCGGCACATATTTTAGTCTATTTTAGAAAGACACTTAGGCAGCTGTGTGTCTTTCTAAAATGCAAGCACAGATCCAGCAGAAATAGCACCTTCATTGAAGCCATGCCCATCTATACCTGTTTGGGAGTGGGTGTAAATTTAGCATGTAAAGTATGCACATACATGTGCATTGTATAAAATGCATGCGTAACTCATGACTCCACCCCCTCTCTGCTCAAATCCATCCAATGCACTTACACTTGCGTAATGTAGAAGCACATGCCTTGTAGTCATTGCGTCTAGTTTTATGCAGACAGGAAGTCTGCATCAGAGGAAGCGGAAGCAGGGACAGCACTGCAGCGTCGAAGGTTTAGGTAAGAGCTCTGGTGCTGTTTAAAGCCATTGCTGTTGCTGCTGGTCCTGGAGAGGGGCAGCAGCACTGGCAATGGGCCACCCTCCCACCACTGACGCTCTAGGCAACTGCCTAGTTTACCTAATGGTAGTGCCAGCCCTATATAGGTGCATATACTCCAGGCAGTTTATAAAAGGCTCTTTCTGTGCATAAAACGCTGTTCTACCTGTGGAACTGTCTTTTAAAGTAACCTCTAGAGGTGAGACCCTTTTATTGGATTGTGACTAGTTTTTGAGAGCTATGCCCCGTTCATCAAATCAGTGTAAAATGAGGCAAAGACATTGTTGTTGGAATATAGAAGTTCACCAAAAGTGAGGGCGAAAGTGTGTGAGCCATTTTTTTTTTAATGCATTAGTGTTTTCTGTTTTTTGGCAATTGGCCATGTTCTGCTTGTTTGAGTTTGTACTGTAAGTTGCGAGAGTGTTGGAAGATTTAAGAAGCTGAACATTAGCCATGGGCCTTGCAGATTAACAGAATTCCCTCTGTGCATTAGTTTTTCATTATGCACAAGCCATAAATAGCTGAATGTTGAAATAATTAGTGCGGAGAGCCAGTTTTGAGTTCTTTCCTTGCCTTAATTTATTTTGAATCCCTTATGGCAGTGAGTTAATTACTGCATTTCATTATTTATTTACACTTATAAACTGTCTTTGCCACCTTCTGACATTAAACACTTTTTTACAGTGATATTTAATTGTTTACTAGAACTTACCTGTCTTGACTGTGTCGCAACTATATTGCAAGCTCCATGGAGCAAGGACTGTCTCTGTTTTATATGTTTATACAGTACGGCCTATGCTTAGTAGCACCATAGAAATGTCGGGGAGTGATGGTAGCACATAAATTCAAGTATACACACAAAAATCTTTCTTTTCACTTCAGATTTTCTCTGTGCGTGATTTCTTTCCTTTATTTTTACGCCCTCGTACCAGGCTCCCTGTTTTCCAGGATTCTTCGTACCTCAGAATCCGATCCTTGCTGCGGTCACTCATCTGTCCCCTGCCTCCATCTCCTCTCCCTGTCTGTCCACATGCTCCCGTCCCACTTCTTGTAAAATAGGAGATTAACCTGTCATTTTCCTGCTACAAAGATGTGGATGGGGCCCATGTACAGACTGTAGCCAGAAGGCTAGTTCTGGATATTTTTTCACTCATATTTGTAGTAAAGACGCAGCACCTTTAGGAGAGCCATTGTTGGGAAGCAAGGAGCATGAAGCAAGGAAATACTTTTGGGTCTGCGAGGGAGCAAGCACATGGAAGAGCATCTGAAGTTGGGCCATGTGGGGGAGGCCCAGAAGGGAAGCCTCAGTGGTGGTGTTCAAAGTAGCGATTGCCACGAGAGCTGTCTTTGGACACAAGTCCCACATTAAGTTGAAGAGGAGAAGAGTCACAGTTTTATGTGGGGGGCCCGGGAGAGAGATGGTGACACAATAGTGTCTGGAAGCGTCAGCTCCACTTAACGAAAGTGGTATATTGTGGCTATAGAAAGTGTATGACCTCCCCCTCAAACATTTTTCACATTTTTTTCTGTCAGTGCTTCAGATCTGCATTTAAATTATGAGGTTGTTTTACACTCAGTACATGATACTCTAAATCTTTCAGGGGGAACATTTTTTTTGGGGGGGGGGACCAAACCATATTACCCCCCCAACTCCCCCCTCGAGAAACAACTATTAGATAAGTCTCCACCTACCTGAGGCAAAACTTGGTGGAAGCATCTTTGGCAGTAATTACAGCTGTGAGTCTGCTGGGACAGGCCTTCACCAAATTTACATATCCAGATTTGTAAGTATTAAGCCATTCTCCTTTACAAAACTGTTCCAGCTCTGTTTCATGCTGAAATGGACAATAATCTTCAGATCATATTTTACACTGGATCATGGTCAGGGCTCTGACTGAGCCAGTCAAAGGCCTTTATCTTCTCGTTCCTTCACTCCATTCCGCTATGGCTTTGCCTGTGTGCTTTGGATCATTCTCATGATGCAAGGTGAATTTCCGTCCCAGCTTCAGCTTTCTTGCAAAGGGCAGCAGGTTTTCCTCAAGGACTTTCCTATATTTCATTCATTGTACCTGCTATACTAACAAGTGGCTCAGTCCCTGCTAATGAGAAATATCCCAATAGCATGATATTACCACTAGGTGTTCTCCGAATAATAAGTATTGACTTTAAGCCAAATGGAAGACTTTGCAATCAGGCCAAAACGTTCTATTTTTGTTTTGTTGGATCAAAACGTTGTTTGTCACATAGGTTCAGTATCTCCTGAGTATTCCATTGCATGCTTCAAACAGTAATCTGAAAGGGAGTTTTCTTGAGCAATGACTTCCTTCTTGCCCCACTATCGTACAGATCAGGTTTATGTCTTGCTTGAGATATTGTTATCATATGCACACTTTAGGGGTATGGCTACTAAGCTGGTTTAATGGTTAACCCAGGCTATCTGCACCTAATACAATGGGTCTTAGTTTCAGATGGCCTGGGTTAACCATTAGTGCAGCTTAGTAGACATACGCCTTAAACTGGGTCTTGGCCATGGAAGCTTGTAGCTCTTTCAAAATTGCCGTTGGCCTCTCAGGTGTCTCCCTGACCAGTCTCCTTTTTCTTGGTCATCCAGTTTGGAGGGATGTAAGCAGAGTGTCTGCGGAAGCACAAATAATTTCATTGGCTGGAACGTTGCAACATGTTGCTGACATCAGTGGCTCAGGGAAGATCACATGGGGATTGCTGGGCAGCTTCCCTTCTTTGAGAGCGAAGGATTTGGATCAGGGTTGTATTAGCCGTATTACTGCATTTTGTAACATTTTATTTGTATTGAACTGTAATATTTTGCTGAACTGTTGTTTCTTAGTTGCATGCTATAATTGTTATTATAAAGCACTCTGAGTCCTTTTTTGTGAAAAGTGGGGTGTAATGCTATCTAATGTAACTGGCCAGTCCATAATTTAAATTCATGCTGACTCCTCCACATCATGCAAAGTCTTACTCTGAAACCTTATGGAAAGAGATGAGTTTTGTAAAACAGGGTTATGTGGTCGGTAGATAGAGATTAGACCTGGTTGTAAAGTTGCCTGTGAGAACATTCTGCTGTCTTGGTAGGGAACCCGCTTCCTAAAAAAAGGGAGAGAAGAGACAGGATGGATTGTTTTTGTTAAGTGACGTTGAGTCGGTGTCGACTTATGGCGACCGTCTGGATAGTTGTCCTAAACTGTGTTCAGTCTTCAGTCAGGCGGCTCATTGTTGATAGAGTGGCACCCATAGCTGCTGTTATTGTATTGATCCATCTCATTGCTGGCCTTCCTCTTTTGTGTTGACCTTCTCTATGTCTTTCTCTAACAATCTCTCTCCTCACATGATGTGTCCAAGTCTTGAAAGTCAAAGTTTTGTCACCTGAGCTTCTAAAGAAAGCTTAGATTTGATCTCCTCTTGTACTGACTGGTTTGTTCTTTGGGCAGTCCATGGTATACACAGTATTCGTCATCAGCCCCATAATTCAAAGGCATCAGTTTTCTTCCTGTCTGTTTTTCACTGTCCAACTTTTGCATCCAAATGATTTTAGTGAAAATACCATGGCTTAGACAAGTCGAATCTTTGGATGGAGAGAGACATCTCTGCTCTTGAGTATCTTGTCTAGGTCCTTCACAGACATTCTGCCAAGAGCAATGCGTCGCTGGATTTCTTGACTGCTTGTCTTTTCTTTATTGATTGTTGATTCAAGTAGATTAAACTTGTCAAGTATTTTGATTTCTTCTCCATCGATGATGAACTTATTGATTTTGCCAGTTGTCAGGATCTTTGTTTTCTTAAAGATGCAGGCCCATTTTAAGACTATGTTCCTTGATCTTGAGAAGCAAATGTTTCATATCATCTCCACTTTCAGCCAGTAATGTGGTATTATCAGCAGCATAGTGAAAGTTGTTGAATCTTCCACCAATCTTCACACCTTGGTTGTCGTCATATAGTGAGAAGAGACAGGAGGGGTAAGGATTATTAAATACTTTTTGAGGGATTGTCTATAACTTACTTCAATGTAAAGGATCATCTGTAAAGCCCCCCTAACTGATCATATTACTCCCATCTTGCTCATTCTCCACTGGCTCCCAATCGTAAGCAGAATTAAGTACAAAATACTAATGACCACCTTTAAACTGCCAAACAACATCTCCCCCTCATTCCTATCTATGCTAATTCTTCCTGCCACAGAAACTAGAACCAAAAGAGGATGTTACATGAACACCATCAAAATCCCTCAGGGCTACTGTAAAGCCAAGCAAACCACTAATAATAGATCCTTCTCACACATGGCCCCCACACTATGTAGCGCTCTCCCTGACACACTAAGATCCATTAAATACCTCCAAACATTGAGAAAACTCATCAAGACTCACCTTTTCATTGAACATTTTGGCAATGACAACAACAATCACACTACATAACCACCTCAACATTCCATTCAACTAACTCATTCCCCTCCCCCCTACCCTATGAACCTCTTAACAAAAAGTATCAGTTTAACTTGTATATAGTTCATCTTGTACATAGTTAATTGTAAATAATGTTCCCCATATATTACTCCTCACCCTAGTTTGATGTAACCCCAATGTTTAATGTATATTGTTGAGTTCTTTATAAACCGCCCCTGATCTCAGGAAGGAGCGGTATATAAAAGCTTTGAAATAAAATAAAAATAAAATATGTTAGTTCTTGATAGGGATTATTCTGTAGCAAAAAGAATATGTTTCTATCATGAGTTATTTGTGATTATTTCATAATTTTTTTTTAAGTATTATTGCTAGTAATAAGTCAGTTCTTCCAGCTAGACATGACATGTTCCTTGTGTTTCTAGTGCTAGTTAACACCTAGCTGAATCTATATCATTCACTGTCCTCGTCTCAGTCCTTCCTCTTGACCTCCAGGAGACACATTGGCTATGTACTGTAGATTATCATATTAATTCTTATAATATAGTCAAGGAATAGGATTGTGGGGATGCCAAGTTGTCCGTTTTGAGGGTAGTAGTGAACCACATTGTAAATATCAGTTTAGAAACACCAGCTACCATGAGCAAGAGGTCTGCGAGCCTTCAGCATGCTACAATAATAATGCAAATATTATGAAGGTAATAATAAATCTGTCTATTGCTCTTGTAGTCTCTTTGGTACTTTGCATGCCACACAGGATGCCCAGAAACAGAGAAGCTAAAGCCAGAGGAAAAAGAGAGGCAATCATAAAACACAACAGAGATTTCCAACGTGCAGCAAGATGAGACAAAGAGAAGTACTACAATGACGCACGCAAGGAAATAGAATCAGAAACTATTAGAGGAACCTCTTTCCTAAAGCTATGAGAGTTAAAGAGAAAATTCCAGCCTCAAATTGAAATCCTACAAGATGCTCAAGGATCCATGTTGAATGATGCTGAGAAGATCAAGAAAAGGTGGAAAGAATATACAGAGTCATTATACCATAAAGATCATGTGGGCCAGAACCATTTGAAAGCATTATCAAAGAGCAAAGCACCGGGTATTGATGGCATTCCCACTGAAGTACTGCAGAAATCGGATGCAGCTGTTACCATACTTACAAGGTTCTGCCAGGAAATTCAGAAGACCACATCATGGCCAACTGATTTGAAAAGATCTGTATTTATACCAATACTGAAGAAAGCTGATCTGAATGACTGTGGAAATTATCGCACATTCACTCTGAACCCACATGCCAGCAAGGTTCTTCTCAGGATCATTCAGCAGAGACTATAACCATACCTGGAACGAGAATTGCCTGAAGTGCAAGCAGGGTTCAGGAAAGGGTGAGGAATGAAGGACATCATTGCGGATGTGAGATGGATCCTTGACAAGACAAAAGAATACCTAAAGGATGTCTGTCTGTGTTTTATTGACTATAGCAAGGCTTTTGACTGTGTAAACCATGAAAAACTATGGGCCACATTAAGAAGCATGGGTATACCAGAATACCTGATAGTTCTCTTGCACAACCTTTACATTGATCAAGGAGCAACAGTTCGAATGGAACAAGAAGAAATAGAATGGTTTAAAATCAGCAAAGGTGTTTGACAAGGCTGCATACTTTCCCCCTACCTGTTTAATTTATATGCAGAACAAATCATCAGAGCAGCAGGACTGTATGACGACAACCATGATGTGAAGATTGGTGAAGATGCATCAACAACCTTCGCTATACTGATGACACCACAGTACTGCTAAAGGTGAAGATGATCTGAAACATTTGCTTCTCAAGATCAAGAACATAGTCTCAAAATGGGCCCGCACCTTAACATAAAGAAGACAAAGATCCTGACAACTGGCAAAATCAATAAGTTCATTGTTGATGGAGAAGAAATTGAAATAATGGACAACTTTAACCTGCTTGGATCAATAATCAATAAAGAAACGACAAGCAGTCAAAATATGTGATGACGCATTGCTCTTGGCAGAATGTCTATGAAGGACCTAGACAAGATCTCAAGAGCAGAGATGTCTCTCTCCATACAACGATTAGACTTGTCCAAGCCATTGTATTTTCAAGTATGTCATATGAATGCAAAAGTTGGAGAGTGAAAAAGATAGACAGGAAGAAAATTGATGCCTTTGAATTATGGTGCTGGTGACGAATACTGTGTATACCATGGACTGCCTGAAGAACAAACCAGTCGGTACTAGAAGAGATCAAACCTAAGCTTTCCTTAGAAGCTCGGACTTCAATTTTCATACTTTGGACACATCCTGTGAAGAGAGAGATCATTAGAGAAAGACATCATGCTTGGCAAGATAGAAAATCAATGTAAAAGGGGAAGACCAGCAATGAGATGGATTGATACAATGGCAGCAGCCATGGATGCCAGTCTGTCAACAATGAGCCGCCTTTCTGAAGACTGAAACAGTTTAGGGCACCTATCCAGAGGGTCTCCATGAGTTGATAGAGACTCAATGGCACTTAACAGCAACAGCAGGGTAGTCATGACTAGTGTTGCAGGATGTAAGTGTGCTATAAATAAATAAATAAATAAAATAATCATTTTGAAAGGGAAACTCTTTGCAGAATATCCTTTTGAAAATCTGATCAGTATTTGATGTCTGCATACCTTTGCATCTCCTTTGAAAAAGGTGCAGCAATATCCAGAGAAATAAATGGGGAGTTGAAATCCTGATCTGTACTGTCCTCTCCCCATCCTTATCCTGTAACTGGTACCATCCACTCCTACCACATCTAAAAAAATGTGTGTGTTGTCATCCGGTGCACATGCTTTCTGTAAAGTTCATAGAGGGCAATAATCAAAGCCTGTTTTTACATGGCTAAAGAAGTGTTTGCCCATGTAATAACTTTCAGTTATTGCCTCTCATAAAATATTTATACCACCACTTCAAGTGTTTCATCGTGCCATGGCAGCTTCAGGTTTAAATAGCTTATTCAAATCAAATACAAAGCACGGAGCAAGCAAATATTTGTAAAAAAGCAGCAGACAGGTCAAACCTTCTAGAACAAGATATTCTTATAACTAAAGCCACATATGAAGTATGCACACGCTTCTCCCTGTGTGAGCTTCGGTGAATTTTTAAAAATGAAAACATATATGTACTTTCAGCTTTGAAAATTATTCCTGCAAACACGGTTAGTGCCACTGAATATCCACGGATGCCGCAAAAGCACGCCTCGAAGCTAATCATTTAGCATTGGAGCGTCCTGGGGGTGGCACCCTGCAATAACAAGGCAGCGGCGATATTGAGCTGTTGCCCGATTATTGCAACGTGGTGAAAGTCAGGTGCAGTAAAAGCTGGCCTAACCTTTGCCGCTGAAGCTCACCAAGCAATGGCTGATTATTGCCGCCGCCCGGTTAGATTCAGGGCAATCTGAGCAACTTGGATATTCAGTGCCGTGACCTGGTTATGTCCGCTGGCAATGAATATCTGAGTCTAAAGTTCAGCTGTGGTGGCTAGCTGCTTTATCAGTGCTAGCCGTCACCGCTGAATGTCGGGCACTATGGGCCTGATTTTCAGTTTGGCAGGGCTAAACGCCGTAGCCACATTGCCCTGCCCACAACCCCTTAACCCTGGATTTTTACTTCTGCAGCGACGGAAGTGGAATCTAGGGTTTGCCGCACAGCTGGAAAGCCGCCGAGCCTAGCTGGGCAGTTGCAATTTTGGATACTGCTCGGTTAGCCCCAGCACCTTAAAGATAGGCGAGGGGTTTTCTCGCCTATCTTTAAGGCGCAGAGCACTAACCAGGCAGCATCCAAAATCGCTGCTACCCAGTTAGCATCATTCCCCGCCCTACTCCACCTGGAATGCCCCAACCCACTCCATTGTTAACTGGATAGCATCGGGGCACATAGGGGACTTAATCAGGGATTTTCAAAGGCACTAGCCTGGTAGGTGCCTTTGAAAATCCCAGATTAAGGCATTTACATGATTAACATGGGCTATTAACCATGTAAATGCCTTCGAAAATGGGGCCATATATGCTTATATTTATGCCAGCTCTTCAGCACGCACAAACGTTTCAGGCTTAATTTATATACATACGTCTGAATTCTCAAAGGTATCTGTGTAAATGTAACCGTTTCCAGCTCTGAATGCTTCCACATGTACCAGCTGCATGCGCCTAACCTTACCTACATCATGTGGGCAGTTTTGTAGCAGCCTTTTTGTGCAGGTAAAGGGCCGTTTCATCCACAGAAATGGTTTTGAAAATGAATCACTTACAAAACCCTATATTTGGTTCCTCAAGTTCATAAGGATTCCAGGTAAAGACTGGATATTGTTATGTAAATTTAAAAGTGCATGCATACTTTTGGCCCAAGAATCCTAGCCTGTTTTCATGTACATTGCCATTGATGAGTGCCCGCTGTAGGAGTGACCACCTGCTTTCCTAATTTCAAAAGGCCAGCAGGGCATAGGTCCAAAGCACAGCTGGACAATTTGATCCGGGTCAGTATTTCTAGTACAAAAGACTCATCAACTTGTTTGAAGTTATCCCAACACTACTTACAGACAGAATATCATTAATGATTGGACTATCCACAATACCCAACGCATCGGAAAGACGATTAAGCTTTTGTATCCAAAAGGCACTCAGTACTCAAGGAAACCAGCACGCTTTCCACAGGCGCTGCAGGCACTTCCGTCAAATCCTGGACTACAGAGAATAGCTTCTTATGTTAAGCACATAGATCCCATCTTAGCCTTTGAAAGTGTATCCCTGTCAGTTCATTATGCACCAGAAACATCTATTGTCTCTGGGAATGCCTGACTCGTCTTCCAATGCTCGTCCACCGTGTGCCAAGAAAACCACAGTTGCTCTCTGACATTATCGTACAGCAGCTTTGTGCAGTTCGGGAAACCCTCTGTACTCTACGTATTCAGTTGTCCTTGTTGTGTAGAAACATCTTGTAACTAAAATTGCAACAAGTCAAGTAGCTGATTTCTACCTACAAAGCCACTTTGCAAATGTGTGCTTTTGCATGAAAAAAAGTAAAATGCCCACAAATGTGCAAAAATACCAAAATGAAGGTGTTTTGCAATTTTTTCCATACAAAGCATACTTTTGCGAAGCTTCTTTCCAAAAGTGGATTTTGCAGTAGTAAACTTTTGTGTGTAATCTGCCATGCATGCAAGTTTAAATTCCACATTAATGAGCCACTGCAATGCAAAGTTATGCAAAGTAGTGCAGTAACCTGGGATTTTATGAAAATGGGTGCACAAATGAGGGTTTTCCTTGGCTTGTTTTTTTGCAAAAAAACCAAACCGTAACTATTCTTCATTTAGGTATAGTATCTTATCTCCAGGAACAAGCAGGAATGCAGTCTTCACATATGAATGATGTCGGTACCGACAAAGTCCACGCGGGAATGCTCCCCAGCTTCCTGGAGCACTCCACTGCACCGGTGGGTCTGCCTTCCCAAATCCTCTCCTCAGTTCTTCGTTTTCTGTGGATCCAGTAGGAAGCATCTTTCCTGTCACTGCAGAAAAATTTTCTTTTTTGGTTTTAATCTGTGCTCGGCCTTTCCGTCGATGCTGGTACCTTCCCGGATACCGGTCCCAACATTTTCTTTTCTTTTCTTTACTGTCTTTCAATTTTTTTCTACTTTTATAGTGTAGGTAGTTTCCACTGTCAATTTAGGCCTTGGCCTATTTTTTTCTGTCACGATGGAAAAGCACATCAGTGGTTCAAAAAATGTGCCACGTGTTCTGGTACAATATCAGTCACTGATAAACATGACTGCTGTTTCAAATGTTTGGGCCCAGACCATTTATCAAAAGACTGTCCTTTGTGCCAACAAATGACAAAACAAGGCCTAAAGAACATGGGCAGACAGCATGATTCTTTGTTTGCCCTGGACTCGATTTCAGTGGCTTCTGCATCATCGAGGATGTCAGCCTCTTCTCTTGATTATCAGGTCTTCTCAAAGTCCAAACATAAGATTAAGTTTAAATCATCAGCAGCGAAGTTCGATACTGATCATTGAGATAAGTCCCATCATTGCCATTGAGGTTCACCAAAAGGTGCATCACAGGGATCCAGGATGCTTCCGAGACCTCAACCTCTGGTGAGCTACTGATACCATGCTCTGGGATGGTGGTGCATAGCCCCATACATGATTCCACCCAGGCATCGGTTTCCTCCCTTGATTAGCATATCCAGACTATCAAGAGGAGCTTGGCAACACTCCTAGCAGTTGCGGTACCGAAGGTATTGACAGCTCTAGCGAGTCAGACACCAGCTTTGGGCCCGAGGCTGGTTCCTCAGGGACCAATGCCAGCTCTTGAACCTGCTTCGGGGGGATGCTCTCTCTGATACCTGTGTTGGAACCAGTGGACATTGATGGTACCCAACCGGTTAGAAACATGATGGCAGAAAAAGACCACATAGCCTATCCGGTCTGCCCTTCCATATCAACTACTACAACAGTCACCTTTTCCCCTTTAGAGATCCTCTGTGTTTGTCCCATGCTTTTTTTGAATTCAGATACTGTCGTCATCTCTACCACATCCACTGGGAGACTATTCCATGCATCTACCACTCTCTTTCCATAAAGAAATATTTCTGCATATTACTCCTGAGTCTTTCCCCTTTAACCCTCATCCTATGTCCCCTCATAGCAGAGCTTGCTTTCAATCGAAAGAGGCTCTCCTCCTGTGCATTTATGCCACAGAGGAATTTAAACATCTCAGTCATATCACCTCTATCCTGACTTTCCTCTAAGGTGTACATATTAAGATCCTTAAGTCTGTCCTCATATGCTTTATAATGAAGGCCACTAACCATTTCAGTAGCCACCCTCTGTACCGACATATCCTTTTGAAGGTGCAGTCTCCAGACTTGCACACAATACTCCAAATGAGGTCGCACCAAAGATCTATACAGAGGCACTATCACCTCCTTTCTTCTACTGGCCATTCCCCTCCCTATGCACCCAAGCATCCTCCTAGCTTTCACCATCTCCTGTTTAACTATTTTAAGATCATCAGACACAATCACGACCATGTCCTGATTTTCTTTAGTGGACAGAAGTACTTCACCTCCTATACTACATCGCTCCCTTGGATTGCTGCAGCCCAAATGCATGACCTTACATTTTTTAACATTAAATCTCAGCTGCCAAATTCTAGACCATTCTTCAAGCTTAGCTAGATCCCTCCTCATGTTATCTACACCTTCCTGGGTGTCTACTCTATTGCAGATTTTGGTGTCATCCGCAAAGAGGCAAACCTTACCTGACAGCTCTTCTGCAATATCACTAACAACAAAGATGTTAAAAAGAATTGGACCAAGGACAGATCCCTGGGGCACACCACTGGTAACCTCCTCCTCAGAATGAGCTCCGTTTATCTGTACTCTTTGTCGCCTCCCACTCAACCAGTTTCTAACCCAAGCAGTAACTTTAGGGTCGATCCCTGGGGTCATCAATTTGTTTATAAGTTGCCTGTGTGGAACGGTGTCAAAGGCTTTACCATATTTAGGACTCTCTCTCTGTCCAACTCCCTGGTCACCCAGTCAAAGAAATCAATCAGATTTGTCTGACAAGACCTGCCTCTGGTGAATCCATGCTGCCTCGGATCCAGTAATCTGTTGGACTCCAGAAGCCTCACTATTTTTTCTTACAGCAGCGCTTCCAATAATTTATTCACCACCGAGGTTAAACTTACCAGCCTGTAATTTTCAAGCACATTTTTACTTCCGCTTTTATGTAAAGGGACCATATATGCCTCTCTCCAGTCCTCTGGCATTACTCCTGACTTCAAGAAGTCATTGAAGAGGTCAGTCAGTGGAGTTGCTAGAACGTCCCCATGTTCCGTCAGTACTCTCGGGTGTATCCCATCTGATCCCATCGCTTTGTCTACTTTAGGTTTAGCTAGCTTCTCACAAACACAGTCTTCTGAAAATTGTTCAAGATGCCTCTTGCGTTTGTTCCTGTTTGTGGGTGTTTTCTAAGGTCCTGCTCCTGGTTCTTTATCTGTGAACACAGAACAGAAATATTTATTTATTTATTTTATTTATTTAACCAGTTTTATATACCACCTTATTCTTCAATCAAAGTGGTTGACAAGACAACAAAGGCTTACATACTGAGGGTATGGGAAAACAAAAACGATACATTACAATATAAATACAAGACAAAACGGTATGTTATAGTACTATATCATAGTGAAATTAAATATACATAATGGTTAATTTAAGTTATTTCACCAAATGATTCTATAAATAAATAAGTCTTTAAAGATTTGCGAACGTCCTTAATGTCTTCCTGAGTTCTTAAGTCTTCAGGAATAGAATTCCAAAACTCTGGTGCCATAAAGGAAAACGCTCTTTTAGAAGCCATTTGTTTTGATTTGTTGAAGTTCAAAGGAGGATTAAGTTTATTGATATTTTGAGATCGTCTTGGTCTTATGCTCTTGTCTTCTGAAATTATAGATCGTAGAATATCCGCTGAAAATTGGTAAAAAATTTTGAAAATAGTCATTAGGTTTTTATATTTTGCTCTTGCAATAACCGGAAGGAAATGTAACTGTCTGAGGACAAAAGTTATGTGTTCAAATTTTGTAGAGCCAGTTATAATACGCACAGTGGTGTTCTGAACTAATTAGAGAGGATGGATAGAGTGTTTAGGAAGACCTTGATACCAGATGTTTCCAAAATCAAGAAGAGTTGTTATGACTGCCTGACATACCACGTGAAAGTGATTTGTATTTAGTACTGTTTTTTTTTGTTGTTGTTGTTTTTTTAGTGCCATCAAGTCAGTGTTGACTCATAGCGACCCAGCTACCTCTGGGGTTTCTTGGCAATGTATCACTGGAAGTAGATTGCCAGCCTTTTCTTCTGAGGCAATGGAGGGTAAAGTGACTTGCCCAAAGTCACAAGGAGTGCCAGTGGGAATTGAATCCTTGATCTTCTGGGTACTAGGCAGTTGCTCTAACCACTAGGCTACTCTTCCACTCCAGTATTGGTTTTAGTCTTCTTATAATCGTTAAACGATGGTATGCTTTTGAAGCAATTTTGTTTATATGAGATTTTAAATTTAAATATTTATCTAAATATCTTACTTCATTTTTAATTTTTATTTCTCTATTTAATAAATTAATTTCAATTGGTAGTTTTAAGGACTGGCATTTAGATATGAACATTGCTTCTGTTTTGTCAGAATTTATTTTTAAGTTGTTATTAAGCCAATCATTCATATCAGCCAAACAGTTATTAATTTTTATTGTATCAGAGGTATTTTGGTCAATTATAGTATAAACCATAATGTCATCAGCATATAAATGATAATTAATTTCATGAAGATTAATAATTTGACATGGGTTAAATATGAATATTAAAGAGAATAGATGATAAAGCTGAACCTTGAGGTATGCCTTGCCCAATCGAAAATTGAGAGGATTTTATGTCACCATATTTTACTAACTGCGTACGATTGGTTAGATAAGAGGCAAACCATTTTAATGTATTGTTGCATAAGCCAATATCTTGTAGACGTAACATTATTGTGTGAGACACAGTATCATATGCTGCTGAGACATCAATAAAAATGAACAGAAATAACTTATTTTTTTCAAGGCCTGTTATAAGATTATCAAAGAGAGAAATAAGTAGAGTTTCCACATTGTGATTAGGTTTAAATCCATGCTGATGTATATCCAAAGGGGCATACGAGTCAATGTGATCTTGCAGCTGATTTTGTACCACTTTTTCTATAATTTTTGAGATAAATGGTAAACTCGAAATAGGACGGTATGACTTAGGGTGTGAGAGATAGTGAGTGATAGCTACCTCTTATGACCCTATTAGGCGGCTGCCTAAGGTGTTAAGATTTAAGTTGCCTTTAATACAATAAGAGTCTTGTAGTCAAGTGGTAAGGCAAAAGTAATATTAGGGCTTTATTCCCTGCCCTGATGGGATATTCCTGGGATACAACAAACAATGTGAAACAAAAGAACTGCTGTACAGAAAAATATCTTCTTTCCTTCAAGCACCATCAGCTGGTTGCTTTTCACACGCTCAACATAAAGATACAATATCGTCAGATAAACAAATTGTACAATCCATGGGCACAGGGTCAGAATTATAGCTGCTGTTCTCCCACTGCGTTAACTTAGAGTCACTTACAATTGCATATGGGTCACACTCTTCACAGCTGCTGTCTTCCTTAAAACTCTCCTGTGAGTCATGGGCTAACTTTTCTAGAAAGGGCTCTTTAAATCCAGGGCTCTGAATGCCCGATATATTAAAAGCTTCCTTCTGGCTTTCCCTTCTTCTCCATGCTGGTGGAATTACTGTATAACTTTCAGTATCAAAGTTACTTCTGGTGCCACGCCCTTGCCTTTCAAACCAAACAGAACTCCTTGCCTTTTCTTTAGCAAAGCTAGGTTCCCACCTCTTAGCTGTGGTTCTGTCTCTTATATCTGTGCTTTTGGCAGCTCTCTCCTGGGCTCTCCAACCACCAGGAATCCTAGCAGGGTCCTGGGCACGGTGCTGGCTGTTTCCTGCTCTGCTGCCACACCTACTGCTTCCTTCCCTCAGTGGGTTTCCTCCTGCATGACGTGTGTTCACTGGATGCTGGCTTAGTCTTCCCAGGTCGCTGCCCCTACTGGCCTTCCCTGGTTCTACCCTGCAGCTTTTATCCTTGTTCTCTTTGAATGCTGCCCGGGTTTCGGAGAACAGGTGTTCCTGATTAGCCTTCCTGCTTCTAGCTATGTCAGGACTAGTGCAAGGACATTTTACTCTAATGCTTCTTTGCTTCTCTTGTGCTGAGTTTGTTTGCTGCTCAGCTAATTCTACATGAGCTGGGTTTGTTTGCTGCTCAGTTAATTCTACATGAGCTAAGTTTGTCTGCTGCCCAGCTGATTCTGAGGTAAGTTCCTTACTTTCCCCTAATTCCATGGGCTCTGTGCCAGCTGCTGTGTCACAAGGGTCAGTGATGTCCAGTGATTTCCCTTTATAGACTGGTCGAATTATAGCACTCTTTAGTATAGGTAGTAAGTAACCTTGTTCTAAAGAATTATTTACAAAATTTACAATGTGAAAGCTAATATGATTTTATTAAGCAATTATGCTTTATCCTCATTAGCTTCTATATATTCCCCCCTTCACCCTTGAGTCTGACAGTACCACTTTTGCCCTTCCTTTTCTCGCTAACATATCTGAAAAATGTCTTATCCCCCCATTTTATTGCATTGCTATTTCCTCCTCTTTCTGACTCATTGCTTTCCTGACTACTTTGCTAGCTTCTCTAAGTTTTTCCAAATATAGATGCCTGTCTTCCTCTCTCTGTGATCTCTTGTATTTAATGAAGGCCTCCCTCTTTTTCTTCACCTTTTCAGCTACTTCTTTCAAAAACCATAGTGGTTTCCTTTTCCTTTTACCTTTATTTACCATTTTTTAAAAAAGATTGGTTGCCCTTAAAATATCCCCTTTCAGTTTTACCCACTATTTCCTATTTTCCTACATCCCTCAGCTGTTCCCATCCCATTAACAACTCTCTGAGGTATTGACCCATCTTAGCAAAGTTAGTTTTCCTAAAGTCTAAGAACCTCGCTTTTGAATGGATTTTATCAGCCCTAGTCCTAATACTGAACCACACCATATGGTGATCACCAGATGCAAAATGATCCCCCACTATAACATCAGAAAGACTTTTCACCATTAGTAAGCACCAATTCCAGTTTGGCCCCTTCACGTGTGGGTTCTGTTACCAGTTGCCTGAATAGTTCTCCCTGTAGAGAATCCAAGATCTGCTTACTTCTAGATGATACTGCAGCAGGAATGTGCCAATCAACATCTGGCATATTGAAATCACCTATCAGCAGCACTTTCCTGGCAATGGAGTGGAGGAGTGGCCTAGTGGTTGGGGCAAGGTACTTCAGGCCGGAAGGTCGGGGGTTCAAATCCCACTAGAGGACAGCAACCTTGGGCCGGAAGGACTGGGGTTTCTAGTCCCACAGGTGCTCCTTGTGGTCTTGGGCAAGCCACTTAACCCTCCATAGCCCATGTTCCCTGTAAAATAGTTATCTCCAAGTTATAATGCCCTGTTCAATGTAATTTCAGTTTGTTCAATGTAAACCGCACTGATGCAGAATAGCGTGGTATATAAGAGAATGTAAATAAAATAAATAAATAAAATGCTGAGCATGTCTTCAATTAACTCTCCATCCACTTCTTCTCCCTTGAGGGTGGTCTGTATATCACGCCAATGCAAATAGATTTATCTTTCCCTCTTTCTAGTTTAACCCACAGTGCCTTCTCTCTCCCTTTTAAGCCCTGTATTTCCATAGCTTTAATATTATTTTTTACATATAGTGCTTCCTCCCCTTCTTCCTCCCCTGTCCTTTCTGAATAAAGTATAGCCTGGTATAGTTACATTCCAGTCATGGTTGTCCATGAACCATGTCTCTGTTACTGCTACTAAATCCAAGTCAGCCTCTCCCATTAAAGCCTCAACATCTGAGATCTTATTTGCCATGCTACAAGCATTTATAGACACTGCCTTCCAGATGTTGCCCCTTTTACAGTATAGGATCCCAGTACCTGTACTGCACCAGCTGAGCATTGGCCTTGACATCAACCATCGACACTTGTCTTCATCTGATTCTGATGATACATCGGAGGATCCCAGGACTACCCGGGATATCCCTTTCAACCATTCCCCACCTCATGCGCTGTGCCGATCCCTGCCAGAGGGACATGTCCTTTCAAGATTTCATTCAGGACATGGTGGCAGGCCTCCAGATTACTGTGATTTCTGAAACAGAACCGAGAGCTGAGGAATTGGAAATCCTCCAATACCCATTGGCACCCGAGGAGACGGCCACATTACCGATGCATTGTATCCTGCAGGATCTAATGCTACATATGTGGGAGGACCCGCTAATGGTTCCATCTATCAGCAAATGGCTCGATACCATGTACCACATTCCACCATGCACAGGCTTTCAAAAACCTCAATTACCACACCACTCCTTGGTAGTGCAATTGGTGATGCGCCGCATCAAGAGTTCTAAAACTCATGTCTCCAGAGAAGGACTCCAGAACTCTCGATACTTTTGGACATTGCTGTTTTCAGGCATGCATGCTTACTTCTAGGATTACATCCTACATGCTCTACATGGGCATGTATCTCAAGGACATTGCCAGGGATCTGGAGAATCTTGCTCCTATCCATTCTGTGTTCTTTTTTCTTGGACCAGCACTGTGGAATTCCCTCCCAGTTCTGCTCATGCTGAACAGTTCCTCCCGAGGCTTAAGGCAATGCTGAAGACCCACTTCTTTAGCCTTGCTTTTGACCTCTCTCCAACTCCGGACCAGATCATTTGTACTTCATGATTTGCCTGTTTGCTCTTCTATGCATGTTCTTCTATACTGTGTGCCCTGTCTATGAATTGGTGTTCCGTTCCTACCTGTCACAACCTCTTTGTTAATTGTAGACCACCCTGATGCTCCTGCCTGGGTGGTCAATCAAATGTAAGAATAAAGATAAAGAGATATTATCATTCTTATCCATCTGCAGCTGCTTTCCAACCACAGCAGCAACCTCAGAGACAACAGGGTCCTCCTCAGCCTATAAAATCTAAAGCTCTTAAACCACAGCCAGCTGCTCAGCCATAGCCAGCACCTGGTTTTTTACTCCTTTCTAGAGAGCATAGCTAATCTTCCTTTACAGGGTCCACAGTCCCTTCACATAGCAGGCAAACTCTGTGCTTACGCCCACAGGTGGCATCTCATTACATCAGAAAAGTGGATTCTCTGCATCGTCCAAGAGGCCTATCTGCTTCACTTTCAAAGACTGCCCCCTACCACCTTTATAAGAGATTTTCCTGCAAACTCCTTGCAGGCCATTCTCATGTCAACTGAAGTAGCCACCCTGTTAGCTCAGGGGGCTGTCGAAAGAGTCCCTCCCATCCAGACAAACAGAGGCTTCTACTCTCCTTACTTTCTTATTCCCAAGAAGACAGGAGGGTTCAGGCCCATTCTAGATCTGAGAGATCTCAACAAATTCCTTATTCGAGAAAAATTCAAAATGATTTCCCTCAGTACCCTTCTGCCATACCTTCAGAGGAATGACTGGCTATGATCTCTAAACCTCAAGGAAGCATACACACATCTGATGATCCAACCTCATCACAGGCAATATCTGCGTTTTTGGGTTCAGCAGACCCACTATCAGTATTGGGTGCTCCCCTTCAGGCTTGCCTCCACACCCTGAGTGTTCACAAAATGCATGTCAGTTGTCACAGCCTAGCTTCGTACTTTATGGGGTCTTTGTTTTCCCTTACTTAGATGACTGGCTGATAACATAAGAACATAAGATATGCCATACTGGGTCAGACCAAGGTCCATCAAGCCCAGTATCCTGTTTCCAACAGTGGCCAATCTAGGTCATACGTACCTGTGTCTTTCCCCAAAAGACACAGGTTCCACAATTGCATTGGGTCAAGCATTGATATCCTAGGTCCCTTTTTAATAATGGTTCATGGGACTTTCCTCAAGGAACTTGTCCAAACCTTTTTTAAACCCAGCTACACTAACAGACTTTACTATATCCTCCGGTAACAAATTCCAGAGTTTGATTACACGTTGAGTGAAAAAATATTTTCTATTATTAGTCTTAAATAGTTTACCCTGTAGCTTCATTGCATGTCCCCTAGTTTTTCTATATTCTGATAACGTAAACAATCGATCTACGTTTACCCGTTCCACTCCGTTCATTAATTTATAGACTTCTATCATATCTCCCCTCTGCCGTCTCTTTTCCAGGTTAAAGAGCCGTAACCTCTTTAGCCTCTCTTCATAGGGGTATCCTTCTATCCCCTTTACCATTTTGGTGGCTCTTCTCTGAACCTTTTCTAATAACGCTATATCCTTTTTAAGATACGGTGACCAGAATTGCACACAATAATCAAGGTGCGGTCGCACCATGGAACGATACAGAGCCATTATAATACCCTTTGTTTTATTTTCCATTCCTTTTCTTATGATACCTAGCATTCTATTTGTTCTCTTGGCTGCCGCTGCACACTGGGCGGAGGATTTTAACATGTTATCCACAATGACGCCTAAATCTTTTTCCTGGGTGGTGGTTCCTAATGTGGAACCTTGCATTGTGTAACCATAGTTTGGGTTGTTCTTCCCTAGGTGCATAACTTTACACTTGTCCACATTAAATTTCATCTGCCATTTTGATAAGGGAAGAATCTCCAGATGTGGTAAAACTGTCTCTTTATCGTACCACTACAGTGCTCCAAAGTCTGGGCTTTGTTCTGAACTTTCCAAAATCCCATCTGTTTCCATCCCAGCAGCTCAAATTCATTGGATCATTTCTAGACACTCATCAGGGTTGAGCTTTCCTTCCTCGGGATTGCTCTGTTCATCTCATCGAGCTGGCCCACACTATAAAAAGTCAGTACCATAACAGCTTCAGACGTGCTGTGTCTTCTGGGCCACATGGTCTCAGCAGTCCATGTAGTTTCATATGCCCATCTGCACATGAGACAGGCCCAGTGAACACTTTCATCCCAATGGACCGAAGCAACTGGTCGTCTCTCAGAGAAGATTTGCATCACACCTCCTCTTGTCAGCTCCTGCAGTGGTGGTGCTCACCTCAAAACCTACTTGGATGATCACCTTTTCAGATGCCTCCACTTCAATACACCTTGACAACAGATACTTCCAAACTCGGGTGGGAAGCACATTTTGACAGTCTCACTATGTAAGGTGTCGTCACCCCCTGCCTGGGCCAGAGGTTTACAGGAAAGGGCTGCCATATTTATCGTTAAATAAAGATTTGCAACTTTGTCTTCAGCAGGGAATCCTGGGACTTGTAGTTCTTTATGTTTACTCAAGGACAAAATAGTATGTGACCACTGGGGTTTGTTAAGGCAAAACAAGAATTTTATTTTGGGTTTCCTTCTGAGCATTAAATTCAAACACAGGCAAAAAGGATCATTCTCCAAATGAAAAGCTTACAGGAAACAAAAGTACAACTGGAGTTGCAGAACTGAAAACACTTTTAAACACGGTAGCTGTTTTCAGCAAACATTTCAGCACATGTATTACAGCTTCTTTTCCATGCATTCAGCACAAGTAAATTCTTGTCATTTATCAAAATGCTGCTTTACTTATCAAGCTCTGGTTTTAGCAAAGTTCTTTACCTCAATGGAAGCTCTTAGCATTCCCCTGGCTAGGTGAAAGATTGCTCTTGCTCTTAAAAACTTCTTTTCACAGTCCTTTTCTAGCAACTTTCAAGCTTCCCTGTTGCATAAAGAACAATCCATTGGAGATTCATCACAAACAGAATCTGGTTCAAAAGAGTCAATTTGCATGCCCTCCTGCCTTACAAATTGTTTGTCTCTTTCTGGGTTCTCAGTAATTCCTTCCAACTTACTATTTTGTAGAAACTTCAGGAGTTCTTTCCAGAGCTGCTCTCCCTGGTAAGAAATGGTTGTATCTTGAGAGTGGGGCTTCTTATCCTGGAACAACTGCCTTACTGCTTCACCTGTGTTCAGCTCTGCTTCTCTGCCCTTGGCTGGGTTCTGGTCACCTCCGTTTGTAACTGCGTTCACCCACCTTCTGGCAGCTTGGGTTCTCTGAACTGGCTCTTGCACACTCTGCACTGCACTTAGTTCCACCTCGTCAGCAACCTTCCAAGCTACCCATCTGCTGGTCTCCGGTTCAAGCGTACCTCTCACACAAGAACTGTTTCCTCTGTTGCTGGAACTGTTCTCCCACGTGGAGTTAAGCATCCCACGTCTCCCTTCTCTCCTGTTCCTTCTTTCGCTCCTTCCCCCTTCAGCTCTCCCTTCTCTCTGCACTGAAGCAGGCTTAAAAAGCTGCTTCCTAGCTACCACATCCTTATCTCTGCACAGGTGGTTGTCATTAGAGTCTAAGCCTGCACCTACGTTAGGACTTGGGTGTGGCTTAGCCTCAGCAAGTACGTGTTTCTTTTGCTTGGCTGTAGTTTTAGCCCTGTGAAAACCTTGCCTGTCTCTTGTCTTAAAGGCATATTCACTGTTTTCCTCTGTTTCCCTCGGCTCAGCACAGCTCTCATTGTCACAAAGGATAGTGGACACAACTGGAGCCTCAGTTGCAGATCCACCTCATGGAGCTGCGGGCTCTCACGAATGCCCTTTGGGTTTTTTAACTCCAACCTTTGGGCAAACAGGTCTTAGACCAGATGGTCAACCAGATAGCCATGTTCTACCTGAAAAAGCAAGGTAGTATGGGTTCCTGTGCCAGGAAGCTCTTCATATCTGGTTCTTCGCTGTTGCACACCGCATCCACCTCCTAGTGGTGTATCTCCCAGGCAAATTCAATCTCCTGGCGGACGGACTCAGCCGCATCCTACGTCTGCATGAATGGACTCTGAATCAGGAGACTACATCTTGGATCTTTCACTTGTGAGGAACCCCCAGAATAGATCTCTTTACTACTCAGGGGAATGCGTGACTGCCACTGTTTTGCTCAGGTTTCCCTCCCTACACAGTCAGGCAATGGGCAACAGATGTCTGTCTTCTCCATTGGGGAGGGAGCTTGCTTTATGCTTTATTGGTCCTGTCAGCTGTGGTTTCCTCTGCTACTATGTCTAACACAGACTCTACCCCTCAATCTGGGACATGCGCCCAATCTTCTTTCTCAGGATCATGAGATGCTCCTCCATCCCAATCCACAAGCCCTCCATCTCACGGCGTGGCTGCTGAAAGCATGATCTTTGACCACCTCTACCTTCCTCAACAGGTCAAGGACATCTTACTAACATCACACAAACAAGACTACTAGATGTTCTTAAGCCTTTAAATGGTGGAAGTTCATCAAAATGGATTGAACCATCAGCCGCCCAGTGGAACAACTTCTACAATATCTCCTCCACTTGTCCTCCATGGAGTTTAAAACTAACTCCGTCATAGTTCATCTTAGTGCCATCACAGCCTATTTCCTCACACCCCTTGATGCAATAATTCATGCGGAGCCTTCTGCTTTCCAAGCCACTGATCAAACCATGCCGGTAGCTTGGGACCTCAATGTGGTCCTAGTGCAGCTCTTAAAGCCTCCATTTGAGCCTTTAGCTATCACTTCTTTAAAATTCCTATCTTGGAAGGCCATCTTCCTCATTGCCCTCACCTCAGCTCATTGCATCAGCAAACTGCAGGCTTTGGTGGTGGATCCTCCCTACACTCTGTTCCACCTTGACAAGGTGGTTCTCTGTACCCATTGACACTTCCTTCCGAAGGTGGTCTCAACTTTTCATATCAACCAGTCTGTGATGTTACTGGTCTTCTTTCCCCAACCATATTCTTCTAGAGCTGAGGCAGCATTGCATATTCCAGACTGCAAGCATTCACTGGCTTTATACTTGGACAGAACCAAGAATCTCAGGAAATCCTCTGCTATTCATTTCCTTTGATCCAAGTCACCTTGGACATTCAGTGGCGAAACACACCCTATCCAACTGGATTGTGGACTGTCTTTGTTTTGCATATGCTCAGTCAGGCCTCTCTCTCGAGGGTCACATCACCCCTCACAATGTGCGGGCCATGGCAACCTCAGTTGCCAACCTTCATTCCGTCTCCATTGAGGAGATCTGTCGAGCAGCTACTTGGTCCTCCATTCACACCTTTGCTGCTCACTACTGCTTTGACAGGGATTCCTGTCAGGATGTTGTCTGTGGCCAGGCTGCTGTTCTGCATCTTTTTTGGGACTTAGTCACAACTCCTACCATACGAACTTCTTCAGGCACCAGACTCCTCTGTCCATTCTCTTGCTAACTGCAATCAAGACTGATGGGGTCCATTTTGTATCCATATCTTCTCAGCACCATCCTTTAGCCTCGAAGATTGTCAGTCTGATTGATGCCCGTGATCTAGTGAGTCCCATATGTGAAGACTGCATTCCTGCTTGTTCCTGGAGATAGCATAGTTAATCACCTGTAACAGGTGATCTCCGGGAACAGCAGGAATCAGTCTTCACAACCTGCCCTCCTCCATAGGAGTTGTAGGGTATACTCTTTTTTCCTCTGTCTCTCAGCTACAAACTCATCTTAGGAGAGGAGTTAGGAAGGTGGGAAGGCAGACGCACAGGCATAGTGGAGTATTCCCAAAATCTTTCCAATTGGACTCTGGGGAGCATTCCTGCATGGGCTCTGTTGCTACCAACGTCACCCATATGTGAAGACTGATTCCTGCTGTTCCCGGAGATCACCTGTTACAGGTGAGTGATTACGCTTTCTTGGAAGCCCTCTGAACTCTTTCATATAGTAATGCCAGAAGTCAGAGACTGTACATTCCTTATAAGAGACACCCCGGGGCATGAAAACTCTTGAATTTGGTTGGCTCCTCCTGGTGGCCAGAAATTCTTGGTGAGTCTATTGCCTATCTATATCCCTGGTGCCGCCTCAAATACCCCCCTCCCCCCAAACCTTAGTAAAGTCCTGCCTCTATTTTAAAAAAAAGTGACCAAATTCCAAAGTTGTATCCTTCCTCAAATAGACAGGCATGATCCCAAGCCACTCCTGCTCTGCAGGCTCCATCTTGGAACATGGTGCCCGCTGACTCCTAGTAGAATGCTAACAGCATGAAGGCAACCATTATTCAAATCTCTATCCAGATAATGTCAGCTCCACACCAGACCACCTTGGTACCTGCGATTTTCAGCACTACTATCCAAATAACAATCTGCATAACTTAGGACAGCAAAAAAGCTGTGCTATGCGCTTTGCGGATTGGCTCTCTGGGTATCTGCTGAATATTGCCGGCACTGTCCGCTGTTTCAGGCTTCTCCAACACCAAAAGAGATTGCTCATGCAGGGTCATGACCATTGAAATGTGGTTTAAATTTGCCAAATGAGGCTTTGTATGTAACAGTCTGTTTTTTGGCTCCCCCCTTGTGTTATTTAGTAACTCTTCTATTTGCTACATTCAGGATATTCAGTGGCAGCCAGTGGTGTTTCAAGAAATGCTGACTGCCGCAGGTGAATATTGAGCCCATTATTGCTAACATAGTGGTTTATAACTCGGGCATGGGAAGTTAATAAGTCTTGGCACTGGGCAATATTCAGCAGTCGTGGTCGGTGGTTGTAAAGCACATGGCCGCTGTGGGCAAAACTGAATCCGGTTATTTAGTGCTGGATGCCATATATCGACCAGCACGGAATATCGGGTTTCACTGGTGAGCTCTGCTGCCCTCCGTTCAGTGGCAATATTCAGTTGGTAACTGGATAGCAAAATGCATAAAGGTGTAGGACAGCCATTGACCTTTTCTAACTTCAGGCGGTTCCTATCTGCGTAGCAGGCTGAAAATCGCCACTGACTGGATATGTGCTGGGACCGCCCTGGCGTTATCCGGACTGTGCCAAGATGGTCTGAAGGATATTCAGCATCACTGGCTGGTTTGTGCTGCTGAATATCCAGCGTAGTGGAATTTATGTGGTTGGCAGGTCCTGCTAACCACATAAACCCTTTTGAATATAGGGCCCTGCAAATAGATTTTAACCAAGAGGAAGAGAAAGATTGGCCTGAGAGCCTGTCAAAAATGATGGGATCAAAAGGATTGTACAGCCATTCCCCCTGTCCCAGGGAATGACCCTTTTCAGTACTGGGAGTATGTGTGTTTTACCCTCACAATGTTTAGAGCCATTTGCATGCGCACAAATAAGTGGAACACATAGAAAAGACCATCTTTATGTGTCCCTTCAGAAAATAATTTTAAATGTATTTTGTACTCAAATAAGGTTGTTTAGGGAAACTTTGAATGGGATATTGAGCGTCATTTACAGCAAACCAGGGTAGTCCATGGGGCATTGTCCAATCAGATTTTTGTCCCCCCCCCCAACATCCATAAATAGGGAGTGCAGGGGTAGAGAGTGATTTGTTTTGGCCTCTCCCTAAACCAGAAAGATTTTCTGGTGCCCCTGCTAAGAGCAGACCCCAAGACCCTGTGGAAACAAAATCACCCATTTAAATCTCCCTAAAGGGCGGCACAAATATAGTTTTTCGAACATGATACACAAAATGACCATCACACAAATTCAGCAAATTATACAGAGAAAGATAGTGTAATTTTAAAAAAGTGGATCAAGCAGACATAATATGGAGGCCATTTTAGAAGGATTAAGTGACATTTACATGTCTAAAAGGCCATTTTACAGGTCTAAACTGGCCATACATGTATAAATAATGATTTTACTATAGCTGCTCTTTACTCATAGCATGGACAGAGTTCAAGGGGGCGTGTTCAGGGCACACTACGGACATAGTAACATAGTAGATGATGGCAGATAAAGACCAGCATGGTCCATCTAGTCTGCCCAGCAAGATGGCAAGAGTAGGTGCAGGCCACCCCTCTCCATGTCTTTGTTTAGGGGTGAACCCACCACTCCATGTAGGACACCCCTGTTTGTTGAGACGTTAGATGGTTCAGAAGTTATATGTTTCAGTTTATTTTGCTTTTATCCTGTTGCTGTAAAGGGATCCACTGTGTTTGTCCCATGCTGTTTTGAATTTCGTCACCGTGTTTGCCCCCACCACTTCCATCGGGAGGGCATTCCAAGCATCTACCACCCTTTCAGTGAAAAAATATTTCTTGACATTGCTTTTCAATTTACCACCTTGCAGCTTCATGTTATGCCCTCTAGTTTTACAGCTTCCCCGTCTTTGGAAGAGGTTTGTTTGTTCATCATTTCTCTTTAAGTATTTAAAGGTCTGAATCATATCTCCCCTGTCCCTCCTCTCCTCCAAAGTTTACATATTTAGGTCTTCAAGTCTCTTCTTATAAAGCTTCTGACGTAGACTCCAAATCATTTTGGTCGCCTTCCTCTGAACAGTTTCCAGTCTTTTTACATCTTTTGCAAGATATGGTCTTCAAAACTGAACACAGTATTCCAAGTGAGGCCTCACCAGTGACTTGTACAGTGGCATAAGTACCTCTTCCTTTCTGCTGGTAATCCCTCTTTGTATGCAGCCCAACATCCTCCTGGCTTTTGCCACCGCCTTGTCGCACTGTTTTATTTTATTTATTTATTTAACACTCATTTTTATACCGCATCTTCCATAGATCAGTTGCGGTGTACAAACAACAACATTTAACAAAGCTAAGTTTGTTTTACATAGAACATCTTAATTTTACATAGAACATCTTAACATATCAAAAATAAACAAGGTGAGTTTTTGAACTGGAGTTTTGCCACCTTGAGATCATCAGAGATAATCACACCAAGATCTTTCTCCTGAACCATGCACACCAACCTCTCGCCCCCCTATCACGTACATTTCCCTTGGATTTCTGCTAGCCAAGTGCATGACACTGCACTTTTTTTGCATTATCGTAGTTGCCAAGCATTAGACCATTCTTCCAGCTGTTGGTTTTGAGAAAGTTCACTATTCGCTCTTTCAGGAACGCCTCCATTACTTTTCCCGCCACTGAGGTAAGGCTGATGGGCCTGTAGTTTGACACTTCTTCCCTGTCACCACTTTTGTGTAGAGGTACGACATCAGCCATTCTCCAGTCCTGAGGCACCTCTCCTGTTTCCAAGGATCTGTTGAAAAGACATCCTTTAACGGTCCTGCAAGAACCTCTCTGAGCTCTTTCACTATCCTGGGATGTATCCCATCCGGTCCCATGGCCTTGTCCACTTTCAGTTTAGCAAGTTTTTCTAACACCTCATCTTCTGTGAATGGTGCGGTAACTACTTCATTCCCATTTTTATATTTGGGAGTCACATGCTGTACTTCCCATTTTATTTTATAAAGGGGAATTCATATATATTTCAAAACATTTCCACGTCCTTATATGTATTTTACAAAAAGGCTCTGAGTTCAGGCAAATACTCAGGAAATTTTGGACATCCCTTTTCTGATCTAGACGTCCTATGCAAAATGGGGCATTAAGTGCTTGAAAGGAGCACCAGGTGGCCAAGAGTGGTTGTAGATGATAAAGTGTAACATGCAGTAGCTTTATATGTGCCAGCAGAGAATGGATTGTACTGTAGTAATGCTGTCAACTCGTGGTATCCAGTTTTTGGCATGTCTGTAAACACATTTCCTCGCTAAAGTAATAGGCTCTCCTGAATCTTGCAGGAAGTTCTTTTCTAAAATAACACGACGATTTTATGATTTGCCAAATATAGTTAATGCCAATATCTTCTGTGTGCAAGCATGCAGAAAGCATGAAGAGATGAGGAAAAGGTTTATGGAAGATCAGAGCCAAGGAACATGAAGTTGATATTTTACAGAATTTGTTTTAGGATTATGGTCTTTATTAGAACACCTTCTTTTGATGTGTCCTCTGAAGGACCTTTGTGCTATGTACTGTGCCTTGTACTTTCACTGTAGATCCTAAGTGAGTCCAGGTTGACAAAGTTGTAGAAGCCATTGAACAAAGAGCGATTAAAGTTCTTTAATTAAGGGTTGTGACAGGCCAATTTTATGTTCAAAGCTTTATTATTCATATATATAAGAAACTATCTGAGATGAACTCATAAAAGAAATATTTTGTCTCCAGCTTCTGATAATTTTTTTTCAATCACATTGACGGTTTGTATTACCAGTTGCCTGTTGATTGAATATTTCCTTACATTTTTCAACAGCCTACCATTTTCTATAAATATTCTAACAGTGATATAAAAAGACAGCCAGACTTTCCCTCCCACTATTTTATATCCCCTACCAACTTATTTTAGTCCAGGCACTGGCGCAATAGTCTTTGACTGGATGCCAAGCACCAGGACTCCTTCCAAAATCCTGCAATTCTGAGCCCTAACTCTGGCTTCTAGGTGTCGCCACCAGGGCTGGCCCTACCACTGAGCAACTGTGTCTTTGCACATGGACCTGCCTTTCAGTCCCAGTACGTGATCCCTATTGATTTATGCAAATGAGGCCCTGCAGTCAGCCTCTGCACATGGCCCCGCTTTCCTCTGCATCCCCTTCAGGCTGTCCCTGGTCACCACCGCCTGCTGATTGGGATGGAGGAGTAGCCTAATAGTTAGAGCATTGGATTGGGAACCAAGAGACCAGGGTTCAATTCCCACTAGCATTCCTTATGGCCTTGGGCAAGTCGCTTAACTCTCCATTGCCCTCAGAAAAATCCAAGTTATCAATATCCCTGTTTAATGTACATTACCAAGTTTAAGTTACAATGTAAAAAAAACCTGTTAAATAAATACATCCCCTCCCCACTGTTCTAATGCTCCCCTGGCCCCAGGGAATGAAAAACCTGACCCAGAAATCAAACTGAAGCCTTCTGCATCACAGCATTGCCACCGAGCCACCAGATTGGCCCTAGTCGTGCATTTTCCCCCAACCTCTAGTTTATCTTAATAAAACCTGGAATAAGCTGCTGCTCGGGCGGTATCAGTAACCAGTTTGTTGCACATTACAGGCCTGTTCTTGGATAAATGAATGATGCTTTAACAGCACCTAGCTGGCAACTTGGAACAGGGTCAGATTTAAGATTTTGGTACCAATAGGCACGGCCAGACAGGAGGTCCCAGAGAATAGGTTGGAGGGAGGGCTTGTCAGAGATCCCAAAGACTGGAGAGCCAGAAGAACAGAAGAAGGACATAGAGCTACAGAAACATCCCTTTGAAGCAGCACATGCACATCGCTCCAAATTAAGCAGCAGCCGACTCTTTTTTTTTTTGCCTGGGTATGTGACACATTCAGAATCTGCTGCCTGTGTTTCCGATGCCTAAATCTGGGCCTGACCAGGGTCAAAGGAAGAAAGAAACTGGTTTGTCTTAGTTTGGCACCTTACCTGAGGCCTGTCCATCTTGGGAGATCCTGTCAGTAGTTAAGCTACCTAGAACATAGCTGTCAGCATCCTTGATGCATGCAAGCCCTGCGAGGGGTAAATAACATGCATGTCTGTTTAGCAGATAACACACAGGAATATCCATGTTAACAGCTAACGTGGAACAGGGTGGAGAATCGGGGGGGGGGGGGGGGAGGACTGTGCTATAGCTAAATACATTGCATTATCTGTCATTCAGTTAATGTGCAGTAAAGAGCTTTTCTCTGTATTCATTGAATGATACAATGTTGGGAACACCCCCAACAGTTAACACAGAAGCTTTGCAGTTACTGTGCATTCATTTTGGCTGCTAACCTGTGGAAACGATTTAATAAATAGACCCCTTAATAAAATGAAAAAAAAAGACAAGACAGAACATCACTAATTTGCACTGCCTTAACAAAACCAACAATGGAAGTGTAGGCCATCCCTCACAATAAACCCAGAAACTGTTTTCTTGTCTTGAGTGACGGGATTTTTTTTTTTTTTTTACCAGAGAGCACTCTCCTTAGTATTGATGACTATACTTACCTAGGCATTCACACGCCCATCCATTTGCTCACCCACAAGCCATGAAATAACTCTCGGGAGAGGTGCTTGGCAAAAATTGGCCGCAGCTTTATTCAAAATCCAAATATTTAACAATAATATCTCAAAGCCAGTGACATTAAACTCTCCCAAAGGGTCGTGCTAGATGGGGGTCATCCTAGCCCAGCCCTAGACCATATTTCCAGACTCTTCTCTCTCCTCCTGATACCCCCCCCCCCCACTCTCCAGCCTGCAGTGACGCCAGGCTGAGGCTTATTTCCACCATACAGCAGTTTTAAAATAACAGCCCACACATGATGGTGACACCCATGTTGGGGGAAGCCCCCTAGTGCTCCCATCCTTGTCTTTCTCCCCACCTTTTTGAGGGCTGTGGAGAATGAATTAACCCTTGGGGGAGGTTAGCCACCTCTAAATCCTACCTGAGCGGAGACTGCACCTTGCATGTCTCTGCCTCCCCCCACCAAAGCTGTGGCCTGAAATACCTTACTGCACCTCTCCAAAACATCCTGGATTGAACTTATAAAAATATCCTGACTAATATCCAACAAATGGACCCCATTAGGGTGGAAAAACCCTGGACAATCAACTGTAATTAAATCATGTGCCATCACCAGCCCCTGCAATAAATGGATGAACTTGGAGATATCCTCATTCACTCACCTTCACAAACGCTCCACTACTTGTGGTCGGAGGGCATCGTGCCATAGGCACCTAGGAATTATCTGCGACCAAATAACTGTCACCGCAGGGAAGTAACACGGGATTAAGAACATATTCCGCTTCATTTGTCGGATAACGTCCACCCCTTTGACTGTACAAAGATCATTGCCCCCCAAATGAACAAAGATACAATGGGATTAATTTATACTGATGAGCCTCCAGCAACACAGGTAACAGTTGGGACCACCACACGCATCCCTTGTAGGCCTATCCACTGCAGCAGCACTTCACTTTCTGTGAGGCCCAGATTCAAACCCCATTTGGAGTCAGCCGCTCTCTTCCTGGCCCAGAAAATGAAGGAATGCCCACATGAACCTTATGAGGAACTCATGCTGCTGCCCACCTGGGGAAAAAACTGAAAGAAAAAGCAGCTGAAAAGGCTTGGAGTTAGTGCATATATCTCTTATAAACATTAGACTGTCAGTGGGCCAAACGCTGAATCGCCGGCGCAGAAAGGCCTTGCGCGGCAGTCAGCATGGCTGCGCCAGTGTGGAATGAATGCGTTCTAAATGCCTGTACTGGAAAACTCGCAGTCCCCAATCCCCACTTCAAAATAGCTGAAGACTGGAACCAGGTCAGTGGATCCCCTTGCTCATGGCACAACCAAAAAAGGCCCCCTGTTGGTTGAGAGCATGAAAATGTCTGGGCACAACATACCAAATTGGCTTAGAGTATTGGTGACAATACTAATTTAACCTGTAAATAGTTACCCTGTAAATAGTTACCCCGGTTATCCTATGTTTTTTTTTCCCTGTTCTATGTAAAACTCAATGTTGCTTGTATGCATTGTAGTATGTTTTGTTCGATGTACACCGTGCTGATTGTAATAGCGCGGTATAGAAGAAATGTTAAATAAATAAATAAATAAATACCGGTCAGGAAACCAAGCCAGGGACGCTCCGCAAGCAGACCCACACCCCCCTGTCCCAGCTGGTCCATCTTGCTATGATGGATCCGCAATTGCTTCTCCTACTTCCCGAGAACCACATCATCAGCCAGAAGTCCCCTATTACCCGAAGAGGACTTGGAAGTTGCCACAAATTCCCCCACTCTAAGTGCTGCAAAAAATGCAAAGGCAAAAGCCACACTGAATAACTCCACTTTAAAGGAGGTAGTACACACCTGGGGCAAAGTGGCCAACAGAGCCAACAGTGTATTATGTTGGAGGGGTTGTCACACCAGCTACCTTGCTGAGTTTGACCGTGTTCTGGAGAAGCCTTTCACAAGCTTCAGGACCACAAAAACGCAGTAGGGTCAGGAAGCCCATGGAGCTTCGCCACAAAAGTCATACTCGCTAACGCTGCTAAGAGAGCATGTGGTGACAAGCGCTGTTCAAACGCCAATTCCAGAAACCGCAAGGCATCATCCTGAGTAATCTGTTGCCCTCTTGCTGGCACCAAGCTCGAAAAATGCCACCAGCCTACCTCATAGGCTTTCCAGGTGTTCTCCGCAAGTGCAACCCTCAACAATCTTCCAAGTGCTGAGGAAGGACATCCCAACAATTTTTCGGGATCCAGGAAACCGAGCCCACTACAAATGAGCATCTGCCACTGAATTATCCATACCAGGCACATGTTTTGCTCCAAACCATACATTGATGTGTAAGCACCTCCGCACCAACTGGTGAAGCAATCCCACCACCAAGGGGGAGCTGGACGACTGCCGGTTAATAGCCATTACCACTGCCATATTATCTGAATGCAAGAACAAGCTCTGATTACGCAGGCACTCACCCCACAGCAGCAATGCCATCCAAACGGGGAACAGCTTCAAAAAGGTCATGTTCCGGCACCAACCCCGGTCCTTCCATGCATCTAGCCAAGACTCCACACAACATGCACTTCCAAAAGAAATCCCAAAACTGATCCCCCCCCCAGAGGCATCTGTATATAGCTGCAGATCATGATTGGTGATTGCCACACACACACCCCATTGGTGATTGCCACACACACACCCCATTGAAATCCTGCAAGAACGCCAACCAAATGCTCAAATCTGCCCTCACACTGCCACTCAACCAAATGAAGCGATGCTTCTTCTGCGCCCCTCGAGCCGCAGTGTGAATACTCTCCCCATAAGTATCACCCAACAAGCAAAATTGAAATGGCCCAAAGGTTCTTGCACCTGCCCCATTGTCAATTTAGAGTGGGCAAAGCCTGATGAATTAGAACCACCAGTTTGGAGACCGTCTCTGTTGGAAACTGGGATTCCATACTTATTGAATCCAATTCAATGCTGAGAAATGTGAGAGAGGTAGCTGGACCCTCTGTCTTCCCTTCCACATATGATATGCCCAAAACCTTTGCCAACTGCTGGAACACCCCCAACTGCTGACCACACTCTGGGGAGTCTGCTGGAGCTACCATGAGGAAATCATCTAAATAGTGTACGATAAAGTCGGACTGGGCAGCCAGCCGGAATGCCCAGTGGAGGAAGGAAGAAAAGGCCTCAAAACTAGGGTTGCCAACTGGCTCCAGATGCGCCCGACAGGCTTGATCCAGTCCTGGGTTTACTCCTTGCATGCAGGGACATGTAGTTCCGATTTCTCCATTGCACTCCATAAGAAAAGCAAGACTACAAGTCCCTGCATGCAATGGGGTAAACACAGAACTGGATCAAGCCTGTCGGGCGCATCAGGAGCCAGTTGGCAACCCTACTCAAAACAGGTACAGGCCACCGAACATCCCATGGGTATGCACTTGTCAACATAATACCACCTCTGGAAATGAAATTCAAACAGATAAAATGAGCTGGGGTGAATAGGGGGCAATTGAAATGTGGACTCGACATCTGTCTTTGCCATCAACGCCTCTTGCCCCGCTCACTGTCGCAGGTCAATGGTGGAATCAAAGGACACATATTGTACCGAACAAAGGGCTGGGTCAATAAAAACATTCTCACTGTGCTTCACCGGATATGACAAATTGTGAATGAGCTGATACTTGCCTGACTCCTTCTTCGGCACAACCTCCAATGGGGTTTGCAGGTCCTTTTGAGCATCCTCCGCCGCACAATTCTGCCCAGCTCCAGCACCTTCTGCAACTTACTAGAGACAATCCCCTGCAGCTGTTTCACTGAGGGCGTATTACAGGCCCGGTGAAACAGAGGCGGCCCTGAAAACAGAATCATAAACTCATCCCAAAATCCCTCGTGTAACAACTGGGCAGCAGCCGAATCTGGATAGCCCCGCAATCAGTCCTCCAAGGCCACCAAGTTAATGGGTGATGGAGCCTTGGCCAGGGACCATTGAGGGAAGCACACTGCCCAATCGGGCATGTCCATCCCTGAGCGGGCACCCCCAGGTGAAACATTGAAAGGCCAGGTGCCCCCCTCCACACATCGAGCATCTATGTTTGAAACGGCACCCCAGTCAGTTGCAACGGCCCCTATTAAACTGAAAACAGGCACTGTCTGCTCCAGCACCCTGAACCCCCCCCAGACAGGGGAAAGTTCCCTCCAGTACTTGGAAACCCAATCCCTTTGGCCCTCCTGCTACTCCATCCACTACCTGTGACCATCCCCCCTAGGAAGTGCCAGCCAAGGGTCCTGGGAAGCCCACATCACCTGTTTCCCAAAAGGACACCGTCATGGAGTCATTTGCACTAACCAAATGTCCACATCCCGAAATCCCAAAACCTCGCCCTTGTCTTTTGGCAAGCTCTTCCTGAACTGCTCATCATAGTTGAGCCAGGTCCAACCCCTATAAGTCTTATGAGCCCACAAGATCATAGTCAAATATCGCAGGAGCCTTGGGTATAGGGCAGGCTTCCCCCCCACCCACCACAATAGAAGAAAACACATGGAACGCCAACAACCAATTATTAATGGTCTTAAGAACCTGAGAGTGCTGTTTCTTACCCTCTTCCTTAGCCCCTTCCCCCTTCTTCTTATCCCCAACATCCTGATTGTGAGCCTGAAGTGAAAAAATATCCATGTATCAACCCTGTAGCACCTTTGCATGTAGGTTCCTAGACACGTAACAATCCAACTAGGCAATCCTGCTCAACGTATGCCCGTTCTCCGCCAACCATGAGTCATTACTGACCCCACCCTCACTGTGCCCCTCTGAACTCATTCCTTGACGTGCCAAATCACACTAATCCACACCATCATCATCTGACTCAGTGCCCTCCGAAAACGAGGAATCAGACGAGTCCCAAGAATCTGATTCATCCTAGATGTGCACCGCCGACTCATCACCCAAGCGCTGCAAACACTTCTCGCGATGCATGCGACATACAATCCTCCATAAATTCTTAAAATATTCTTTATCCCTCAGAGTCCGAGTTTACATTCTGTTATGCTTCCTACCCTGCTCAGTCCTGCGTGCACCCACACCCTCTACCCCAGATACTGGCAGATACTGACCTGTGCTTCCTCACGCAATCTCCGTCCTCTGCTGGCTCTCTGCACAGGAACACTGCTGACCACCATTCTCCAGCTGGTCCTCCTCACTGGTTGTGCTGTGCAGTCCGCCCTGACCCCCTTGTTAAGACCTGGTCCCACCCCACCCCACCTCTCGAGCCATCCCTCTTTCCTTACCCCACCCGCTGTGCACACTCCCGCCCGCGCCCCTTACCCCCTGCGCTCCCACTCCCTTTCCCACCTGCCCGCACAGCATAGCCGGCCCCAGTCCCCTCACAGCCCTCTGTGATGAAGCATGCGGGCCGCAGCGCCTGCTGCTGTGACAGACTCCGCACCGGCTGCACTGAGGCCTTGTTCCCCTTCGCCTTGCGCAGGCCCATGTAGCCTGCTCCCTAAGCGCTACAAAATAAACCCCCACCACGCACAACTCCTTCCTCTCACTCCATACCTCCTCACTCACACCCCCACCTCCTTGCACCCCTGCTCCACTGGTCTCTTCCCTACACCCCACCCCCTACTTTATCCTTACTAAACTAAATAACCCCCCTATACCTCCACACACAATCACCCTGCCAAAGGCTTTAGCAAACTGCCACAGGCAAAAGCAGCCTTCATGCGAAGCCCTGGGGGCACTAGGACCCTGCGGATGCCTAAAACCCCCTTACTCCTTCCCCCATCACACCCACTGGATGTGCCTCTTCCAGAAGCTAGCAACCTGTTTTCTAGTGCTATCACCCGGCTGCCCCCCCCCCCCCCCGCATTGAGAAGAAGCAGATGCAAATGGAAGGAGAAGTAAGCTGACTGGCAAGATAAACACCCTCACTGTGCCGCTCGCGACCGCTGTAAATGGCCAGAGAAGCGAGCTGACCAACCCAACTACACCTGCACCTCACTGACTGTGAGCTGACTGCCACGAGCCCGCTTCTGCCTTCCCACCACCGCTGAAGCCCGCCAACCCCCCTGGTGAGTCTGACACTCTCCTCCACCTCCAAATCCACCCTCCTTTCCTTCCTGCCAGCATCCGTTCCCTTCCCCCCACCAAGCAAATGGATGGCAGGCTCAGCCAGGTTACCCGTCCCAACCCCCATTCGTTTGGAGCAGTAAGTGTTCACACTTTTTTAGTTCTTGTTTGCAGAGGTGAAACTCTCCTGCCACTAGTTTAACATTTGTGATACTTAGGTTCCCTCAGCAAGAAGCTAAACCTTCCCTGAATGGAGCTTTTTGTTTAGTACTCTTAACAGCTTCCAGCACCTTCCTTCTCTTTGAGAGAAACTAACCAAATTTAGTTAGACATCTAGTCCAGACGTGAAACATTTTCTTGTCAGATTTAGTGAATGCCACCAGTTTACCATTTTGGCTGGTAGAGGCTGAGAAGACAACTGTACAATGTCATCTGGGCTGTGAGGAACGTTTAGAGAGTAAGCTCTCACCTTTCCCTTGCTTTCAACTTTCCATGATCTAGATGTAACATTATGCCCTTTAACACTGGGGAAGGCAAACTATTAATACATAACAGGGGGTTCTTTTTCTCTTTAAATCAGCTTGAGACATCTGGGTTGCCATTTTAGAAGGCTTGTATGGCTTTTACCTATGTAAACAGCTGCAGAGAGTTACACATGCAAATGACACATGTAAACAGCTGCAGAGAGTTACACGTGCAAATGATACATGGAAACAGCTATTTTAAAAGCCATCATTTATATATGTAGATCTGCTAAGGTTACAAGATGTCCCTGATTTTTGGGGATTGTCTCGGATTTTAGAGCTGTGTCCCCGACTTCCACCTGTTTGGCAGCCTCCTGTCCCCGATTCCAGCAATGGGGACAGAGGGGGTACAAAAAAATATTTTCAATTTAGTGATTTGAATATGTCAGTTTTTAGAATTTACATCCGTTATCTTTATATTTTGCACAGTACGGGAGAAATGCATCACTGTGTCTATTTCTCTGTCGATTTGTCTGCTTGAAAGTGATATCATTGCTGTCATGGAATAAATGTGGTGGGGGGGGGGGGAAGGGTAATGACTCCTCTATAATCCTCCACGCATTGTTGCTCAACCCTGGAACTAAAGTTGTTTTATTCTTTTTATTTGTTCACCGCCTTGAATGCCCTCTCATTTGGCAATATAGAAAGTAAATAAGTGTCCATTGCTCCCCACACACACTTTGGATAAGTGTCCTTGATTTGCCTGTTAAGATCTGCAGCATGCACAGTTTCCAAGGGGGCATTTTGTGGGCGGTCCAATAAAGCATGTGTCTGCTTCTGCTTTTAGAGCAGAGTTACATGCAAGCTTTAAAACACGTGGCCACAGCACTGGCACCTGCTCTGAGGCAAGCAGGAGTGCAGCTAACTGTTGGGACTGCAGTTTACATTGTGCTTCTCTGATGTTTGAATCCTGCTCAGTATTTGGCTATTCCTTGACGTCCACTTCGGTGAAGTGCGGCGCTTTCATTTATTTATTTATTTTATTTAGACAGATTTGTATGCCACCTTATCCTTCAATCAAGGTGGTCACATCACATCACAATTGGAGGGTTACATTTAACATTAGGGTACGTGTAAACATTTAGACATTACAGTTAGACATTAGACATTACGTTTAGTCATTACAGTCTGCTGCTACTAGGCCCTGACTGATTTAACAAAAAACACTGGGTTCACAGATTAATTAGCTTTAATACAATGAAGCCCTTTTAGAAAATTCCCAGAAGTATATACTCACAATTGCAGATCTCTCTCCAGAAGTAGCAGTCCCTTTTTCTAGTCCTTCAAGACTGAGGATCACAGAGCTGTGGTTGAGCTATTTATGCCTGTGCTGCTGAGGTAAGCTGTGACCAACTTCCTGGGTGATTAACAGTCCTTGCTTGGATAGAAGGAGTCATTCAAAATGGGTTCTAAATTTAACCAGAAAGCTCTCTTCTGTGTTTTAAATTTAAACTAAAAGTACTTTGCTGATACTAGGCCCTGAGTGACTATTAAATTTAAACTACAAGCTCTCTGCTGGGTTCTAAATTTAACCAGAAAGCTCTCTTCTGTGTTTTAAATTTAAACTAAAAGTACTTTGCTGATACTAGGCCCTGAGTGACTATTAAATTTAAACTACAAGCTCTTTGCTGGGTATGGAATGTAACCAGAAAGTTCTCTTCTGTGTTTTAAATTTAAACTTAAACTGCTGCTATTAGGCCCTGACTGATTTAGCAAAAAACACTGGGTTCACAGATTAATTAGCTTTGATATAAAGAATTCCTTTCAGAAAATTCCCAGAAGTATATACTCACAATTGCAGATCTCTCTCCAGAAGTAGCAGTCCCCTTTTCTAGTCCTTCAAGACTGAGGATCACAGAGCTGTGGTTGAGCTATTTATGCCTGTGCTGCTGAGGTAAGCTGTGACCAACTTCCTGGGTGATTAATAGTCCTTGCTTGGATAGAAGGAGTCTTTCAAAATGGCCTTTTGACCTGCCTATCTATTTCACAGGGAGGATTTTTCTGCCCTTATTCAGGATGCTATGATGACCTTACGCTTTTTGTAGCCCACCGCTGTGGAGTTTTTGTGAGTGGACCCTAGTCTGCAAGGTTTGTGGCATCCTTCCAGCCTTTCCTTCCTCTCTGAGCCTGTGCATAAGCTCATGGTCTCTCAGTGGAAGACACTGGTGCTGGGCCTCAGGGACTTGGCTGCTTTCTCTGCTTCAGAGTGAGATGAAATAGCTTATGGGTTCCCTCAGATGGATGGTCCTGGCCATGGCCGTGACCAAGCACACCTCTATCCCAATGAAAAGTATGCTGTGCTGAAGAATCTCATGTTAGAAGAGTGGAAGTCCTCCTCCAAAATGCCTAGCCCACCTGCACTGGTTGTTTAGTGGTGAGCAATGTAGCTTTCCCTTCTCCTCCTTTGCCATACTCAAAAGGCCTTTACAGCTTCAGCTTTGAGCACTCAAGTGGTGTGTGCAGGCTTTTAGACTAGATCTAGAGCAGCCTCCATGGTTCGGCCACAAGTTTCTAGTTGCTGGCCCACAAACTCACTGGTTCATTCCCTGCCAAGATGTATACCAACTTTGGGAAGGACAGAATTTCAAGTCCATGGCAGCAGTAGTAGTGGGCTGGTAGTGACTTTGACTCTGAAATTGGTCAACAGATGCTGCCTCTAAGTTAACAGCTATGCATTATCTCCTTTAAGAGCAGGTTGCTGTTTGTGGAGACCTGGAGAAGTTGGTGAAAAACCTTGGAGAAGCTTACCCACAGAGGCTTCTGGAAGACAAACGGAGAGATCTAATACTAATTACTACTATAGTGTTACAAGGTGTACACAGCACTGTAACACACTGTCCTGCTCATCAGAGCTTACAGTCTAATCAAGATGAAAAAAACATTGCAGAATTGGGGATTAGAGTATGGCAAGGTACACATAAGTAGTGGACAAGAAAATGAGGAGCATCAGGATCCAAAAGCAGCCTCAAAGAGGTTGGTCTTCTGCCAGAACTTGAATAGGACCAGAGAAGGAGCCCAACGCACCGACTCAGGTAGTCTGTTCAGGCATATGGAGCAGCAAGGTGGAATGAATGAAGTCTGGAGTTGGAAGTGGCAGAGAAGAGCACAAATAAAAGGGATCTGCCAGAGAAGCAGAGTTTCCGAGGAGGAGTGTAGACTGAGATAAGAGAGGAAAGGGATGTAGTGAGGAACCGCAGAATGAATGCACTTGTAGGTGAGTAAAAAAAGTTAGAAATGGATGCAAAAATAGATAGGGAGCCAGTGAAGTGACTTGAGAAGAGGGGTTACATGAGCATAGCAACACTGGCAGAAGATAAGCCATGCAGCTGAGTTTTGAACAGACTGAAGGGGAGATTTAGAGGGAGACCAGTGAGGAGCAGGTTACAATAGTAAAGATGAGAGGTGACTAGTAAGTGGATGAGGGTCTTAGTAGGAAGGGTTGAATTTTGCCTATGTTATAGAGAAAGAAGCAACAGATTTTGACTGTCTGTTGGATCTGTGAAGAGAAAGAGAGAGTAGAGTCAAAGATGACTGCAAGATTGTGAGCTGAGGAAACGGGGAGAAGTGTAATGTTATCCACCGAAACAGAGAAGGGAGGAAGGTGGGAGGTGGGTTTAGGGGGAAAGATAAGGAGCTCAATTTTGGCCCAGTTAAGTTTCAGACGGTGGTGAGACATCCAGGCAGCAATGTCGGATAAGCAGGCAGAGATCTGGGCCTAGATTCCTGGAGAGATTTCAGGTGCAAAAAGGTAGATCTGAGAGTCATCAGCATAAAGATGGTACCGATAACCATTGGAGGTAATAAATGCACCAAGAGACTTACTGTACAGAGAGAAAAGTAGAGTTCCTAAGACAGAGCCATGAGGTACACCAACTGAAAGCGGGATGGCAAAAGAGGAGGATCCACTGAACATACATTAAATGTGCACTGGGAAAGATGAGAAGAAAACCAGGACATTACAGAGTCCCTAAATCCAAGCGAGGACAGGGCATCGAGGAGAAGGTGGTGATCAACAGTGTCAAAGGCAGCAGAAAGAAGGATGAGAATTGAATAGAGGCCTTTGGATTTGGTGAGGAACAAGTCGCTGGAGACTTTGGCAAGAGCTGTTTCTGTGGAATGTAGAGAATGAAAGCTAGATTGCAGTGTATCCAGAAGGGCTTGAGAGGAAAGAAAGTCAAGACAGCAGCGGTGAACCGCTCATTCAAGTAGTTTTGAAGCAAAGGTGAGGAGAGAGATAAGTTGATAACTGGAAATACCTCAGGTAGGGCTCCGCAAAGAGCATGAGGATGCCCTTGGATGTCCTATTTCACTTATGGGTTTAAACCTAAAAAGAATCAGCCTTTCTGGGGTTCACAGCATTCTTGAGCATCAACAGCAACTCCCCCTGGAGCCAGTAAGTCTCCACAATGAATTCTGATAGATCCCTTTTGAGGTACAGCTTTATGGGGGAGGGGGGTAGGATTAGCTTCTGTACTCGGAATAGGCCCCTATCACATCAGACCAATGAGTCCTAGAGGTCCTAAGTCAGGATGATGTGCTGGAGTTTGCAAAGCCTCTTTGGGACACCTTTGTGGAAACTCCCTACAGTTCTCCACTCAAGCAGATGATGATCGAGGAAACTCTGTAGCGCTTCCTCCAGTTGCAGGCAGTTGCACCTGTACCCTTCACAGAGGAAGGTCAGAGGTGTTATTCTATCTACTTCATGGTACCCAAGAAGGGTGGATCCTTCTGACCCATTCTGGATATGAAAGCAGTCATTGCCAAGCTTTGAGTGCTTCATTTCTGCATGGAAACCTTGAAGCCCATCATTGCATTGGTCCAGAAAGGGAAGTTCCTTACCTCTGGAACTTTCTGAAGCATATTTTAAAATTCCCATCCAGAAACAACATCAGCAGTTTCTCTGCTTCTGTGTCCTGGTTACCATTTCAAGTTTCAGGCTCTACTGTTTGGCCTGACCATGGCACCTTAAACCTTCTCGAAGATCATGTGGTCATGGTGGCGGTGATGGTGATCCTGCAAAAGTGAGGAAACTGGGCTGTACCTGAAAGACTAGATCAGCCAGTCAATCTCCTTGGAGAAGTCCAGAGAAAACATAGCCCTAGTGATTTGCTGGCTAGAATAGCTGTGCTTAGTGATCAGCTATCCCAACAGCACACTGGCTCCCTCCCAGGGCTTGGAATATCTTGAGGCTTGGTTCAGCTCTGTCTTGGACCAAGTGTTTCTCATGCTGGAGAGGTCGCACCAGCTGCAGTAGCAACTTGGGGATTGTTGCACTCATGCAACTCACCAGGACTGGGACTGCCTGCAGATCCTGGGGTCCATGGTGTCAATCCTGGAGCTTGTTGACGCACTGGTCCCAGTAGTTCAATCAGTATCCTCCTCTCCCCTGGGAGATTTTGGCACAGTTGGTCTGGTGATTGCAGTCCCACTTTATGATAGATGGGATGCCTCTGGAAGTGCCAGATTGGGTGAAAGCAGGGCAGGGGCTACCTGGTAAGCTGGGTAAGCATGGCAGGGGGGCGCTGGCAGAAGGGGATGCCAAAGCTACAGCTGCAGGCTGAAAGAGAAAAGCAGTGGTGCCTGTACCTGTGCCATGGACACGCAAAACTACTGCTAGCCTTGATCGTGGCTTTCTTTTGCTTTTCAGACCGCGGGACAGGCCGGTGATGAAGACTGCAATCACAGACAGCAATGATGTGTGGGCCCGTGGGCCAAAGGGATCGTGGCCAGAACTTTGTTGTGGGCCTACAGGACAGGTTGCTCTTGCAGGCCGAAGAGGTGAAGAAAGCAATCACAGCCAGCAATGGTGCCTGTACCGTGGGAGCAGCCTGGCCCGTAGGCCCACAAAAGTACTGCTGGCCCCGACTGTGGCTTTCTTTTGCTCTTTGGCCAATGGGAGCAGCCTGTCTCGCAAGCTGAAGAACAAAAGAGAGCCACAATCGCAGCCAGCAGTACTTTTGGTGGCCTGCGAGCCAGGCTGCTCCTGCGGACCGAAGATGTAATCACAGCCAGCAGTGGTACCTGCCAGGGCCGGCTCTAGGTATGCTGCCCACACATAGCCCTGTGCCACATAGGCCTCACGAGCTGCTGCTTTTTTCTGCTCAGTACATTAGCAGTAGTGTGACCTGTTATAGCTCCCCTTCAGCTCAGCTTTGACTCGATGCAGGCCTCATCCACCAGCTGACATTATGGCTCTTGTTACAAACCGCGGTCTCCATTGTGGCTGACAGACTTTGGAGTTAGTTCTGAGGTTGCAGAAACAGCCGGCAGCCAGCAGCACATCGCTTCCTTGGCTCCAGTCTCTGCAGCCAGCCTGATCGCTGCCCTGTCTTGGCTGCACACAAGTACCTGTCCAAAGCAGACCACAGCCGTCGCGGTTCTCAGCCGGAATGGTAGAAGAGCTTATTTTCTTTTTCCTCTTTCCTTTGAAACCTCAATCATCACAGCTCTACCCAGCATACTTGTATTTTTTTTTTGTCCCAGGACCAAAAAATATCACTGGGGTCCACAGCCAGCATCCCCCCTGTGGAGGCTCTTTGCAGACTCTGCAGCGACGTAAAAACAATTTATTTTTATGGCTCCACTCTTTGTTATTTGGTTGCAGTAATATTTTCAAAACATGTCTTTAAAAGTATTTTGCGTATTATAAAAGAAAATAATTCATACTTCTTTTATCTCAGTTTTTCCAGAGTTTCTAATTTTTCTACTTCTAACTTCTGGAAAATTAAATTTTGTTCTCTTAACATGTTTTCCCAAATGTTTCCATTTTTTTGAGGTGTTCACATCTCTAGGAGGATGGGGAATGAGAACTGGCTGACTCAAAGGGGCCCTTTTACTAAAGGGTGCTATGATGCTGCACCTAACATGCCCATAACACTCAAAAGCATGGCATGTTAGGTGCAACACCACCGCATTAACTGACAGAGGGGCGTGGAAAGCATGATCCCAGCATTTAGCGCAATGAATCATGCCTTAACATGGCTTAAAATGAGCACGGAAGTACTTACCTCCAGCTATGGAGGTGTCAGTAAGTGCACCCCCGCTCATGGTATGCCTTGCAGTTAGTGTGGGGCGTGCTGACTGTAAGGTGCTCACTCTCCCCACTTACCATTCCAATACGCACAACATAGTTACCATGGAATCAGGATGTGCTAACTGTGCCGACCCCATGCTAACAGTTACCATGGGTCACAGCATGGGGTCCTAGTCTCAATAGAATTGCATTTAAATATTTTGATGAGAAATTGAATACTCATTATGGATCAGGAACCTTACACAAGCTCTGCTTGGTAGGATGTGCCTTTTCTCTTTATGCATTTTCTTTAGCAGGTAGAATATATGCCCCATGTTCAGGGCACCTGGTATTTTAAAGCATATTTATATTTAAATCATTTGAAAATGGAAAAACACTTTTTTTTGTCTTTTTCTTATAATCCCATTACATCTCTGATCCTAATTATTTTCCCTGATTTTCTTGAGGAAAGTCGTGCAGTTGCCTGAATGCAGCTGCTGTAATGTGTCAGGTTATGGTCACTTATTCTGTACTTGTTAAGAGTCAATGTTTTGAGTGTGTGATCGAGGCGAGGTGTACTGTTAGCATGGAGTTTCTAGGTAGGAATCTGGCTTGTTCAGTTTTCCTAGTAGATGTATGGATTTTCTACGGTCCACGCCAGTATTTATGGTGCTGTTCTTTTCTAGGTAGGATCCTTGTTGTGTGAATTTTAGAAGTCAGTGCTGTTGTGGAATGATAGATTTAGGGAAATTTCTCCAATTTCTACATTGTGTGGCCCCTGATTTTTCTACTTTTTGAAGGTGTAACCAACCAATCTACTTTTACCCATTCCACTCCATTCATTATGTTATAGACCTCTATCACATCTCTCCTCGGCTTTCTTTTTTTCAGATTGAAGAACCCTAACCTTTTAGACCTCTCCTCATAGGAGTATCCTTTCATCCCCTTTATCATTTTGGTGGCTCTTCTCTGTACCTTTTCTAATTCTGTTCATACAACGTTAAATGTTTACTCCTCAGTACAAATTTTCATTCCAGCCATGCATTGCCCTTTCACTTGCAATTTTCTTGTTAAGATATCTGATTTGAAGGACAAGTACTAGCATCTTGTGAACAGAGTTCACAAAGGAGCTTTGGGAAAGGGGTGTGTGTTTGTGTGCAGCCTACCATTAATAGTAATGAGGAAGGAGAGGCGCCGATCTGTAGGTTGCAGTGGGGTGGCAGACACCCCAGCACCAGCCCTGGGTGATAGTCATCATGCATATACCAAACTGAAAGGCTGAGGAGCACATTGTCTGGGTCAGTTTGCTCACGGTTGCTGGTCCCCACAGAAAATCTGTTTGATCATCTGTCTGGAAGCCTGAATAATCCGCCTAGCTCCGGAGAGGTTCCGGTCTCTCCTGGTGGCCAAAGCTATCCAAGTGTTCTTGGACAACACCATGGCAGTGGCTTACATCAACGAGCAAGCTGCATTTGCCGTGCCGTAGTGACTGTCAAGGTGGCAGAGCTGTGTCGTTGAGCAGATGAGCATCTGCTTGCAGCCCACATAGCAGGTATTGACAATGTGCAGGCCAACTTCTTGATAATTCTTTCCTTGAATCCTGCTAGACTAGTCCAAGACTTACCCTGGAAGACTTTTCTATAGGTTTGCGAGCGTTGCTGCCTCTTGATTGAGTTGTCAGTATCAGTGTCTGACACAAAGTCAGTTATGGTAAGAGAACCAAACATTTTGTTCAAAGTATTGTTGATTAATACTTTTCTGAGTTTTTCAGTCTTCCTTTCTACTTAGGAAGTGTCATACTGGCTTCTCTCAGTGCTGCACCAGTGGATACACTAATGATGACATCACTAAAAGTTGTTCTAGTCTGCCTCCACTGCTGGCTGGGGAGCATAACCCACTCGTCTCGACTGGTCTAGCAGGATTCAAGGAAAGGAAATTAGCAGGTGTGTAAATTTCTCTGTATTTTACAAAATTGGGCTTCACAGTTGGCAGTTTTTGCTTGTCCTCAAAGCTTCTTCCAGGATAAGACCATCTTGAAAGAATTAATTTTTTTCATACTATTTCTTTGTAAGCTGGAGTTCTTATTTTTTAATTCATTTGCTTTACCTTGCTACAATAAATGTTAAGCTAAGTAAGTCTCATAGTGAGACTTCAGCCAGGAGGGAACTGCTGCTGGGCCTGGAGTGGAAGCAGCGAGGCAAGCCAGCAAAGATCTTGAGATATGTTTGCCGCACATGCCTCTGCCGTATGGGCCTGGCATTTTGGCATCCCTTCCTGGCTGGCCCCTGGGGTAGACCACACCCACTGCCCCGCCCTTGGTTTGCCACTGGGTTCCGGTAAGCTGACTACAGACAAACTCGTTTGTGTGTCTGTCCTCAGGGTGATAGCATTCAATAGTTCATCTTCAGAGGAAGCACTGGTATTGGCTTCATATTGTCAGTAAAACTGACTAACCAAAGAGATAAGTCCAGGACTATTCAGTCTGATCTGATTTATGCAACTGTTTAATGCCTCCTACTATCCAAGTAGTGCATTGTATGTGTATGTGTGTGTTAGTATTTTATATTATTGCCCCTTATTAATGTTTTTGCCTTTCCCTCCCACCATCCCAGACATGGCTGGGCCACACAGGACTCTTTGGTGGCCAGGTTTCTCCTTCCACCAGTAGGAGGTTGGCAAAAGAATAGCAAATCTTATTTCTCTCCTCAGGATACAGGGCTGGCCCAATCATTAGGTCACCTAGGGCAGGAACTTCAACGGGGAAGGGGGGGGGGGGGCTAGATTTTGACAGCCAGGGAGAACATAAGGCCTAAGGTTTACCTAGGGTACCGATACTTTGAACCAACTCTGGGGCAGTCTGTGCTTTTACTTTGGGTTATAACCTGCATGTTTCCCTTGTTTGCCTCCAAAATTAAGTGATACAGCTGTCTTTGGAAATAACTGTACCATTTTAAGGAAATCCTGTTCTAGGGAGGGATTCTGTTCATGGTACGAATCTGCTGCAAAATTTTACTCCTTCCAAATCAGCACGGACTCCGCTGCCAAAAGTTAGATGATGTTATAGGTGAAGAGGTGCACCAGCCATGTTGTGCAAGGAAACGCCAAAGACACCTGCTTGCAATTTTCTTAGCACAAAAGAGTTTTCCCAGTCTCAATTTAAACTGCATAAATATTTCTGCAATGCACCAAGACTGAATATTAATGGCAACTTTAGTTATAGAGCAAGTAGTCAGGTCTAAATCAGTAACTTATTCAGCTGTGTGACTGCAATATATCCAAAAGTGACTGCAATATTATCACAGTCTGTAACAATTTTGTTAGGAAAGAAAATGTTCAATTAAAAAAAAGTCCCTCCTGACCCTCTGTAGGATCTAATGAAAGGGGTCGATCAGATTCTTCTGCTGGTCATTTTTGTGAGAGACAAATTAGTTGTATCCTGTATTCTTAACTTCTTATTAATTTGATGCTTCAGAGAGGGAAGTGGCATATAAAATGAATAAATCAAAACTTTTCTGAATGAATTTTCTACACATTTCTTTTATTTTACGGAACGCCCCAATATGCCCTCAAAGCTAACCAGATACTATTGGGGCGTGTAGGGGACATAGACGGGAATATTCAACTGCACTAACCGTGTAGGTACCATTGAATATTCTCGTCTGAGGCATTTACATGGTTTATAGGGCTGTAAACCATGTAAATGCCTTTCAAATATCGGGCCCTTTATATTTATGTTTAAAACAGCAATGTTGTTAATGGCTTTCAGAATTGAGTATGTGTAGTAAAAGGAAAAAGGATTAATATAGGTATGGAAAGGCAGAGACAAATTAAGATTTTTCTTACTGAAATTTCTGAGGAGGATTAATGATTTAACTAGGGGCACAGGACCCTGTTATTTCATATGAAGATTCCTGCAAAGTGGACAGATTTTGACAACGTAATGATGAAATTGCTATGTATAATAGCTCGTAAGTTACGATTTTTCTTGACATGTATATAATTGCAAGTCCCATGGCGGCATAAAAGAAAACAGGGTTCAGTCTCAGATTTGATTATTATTGCTAGCTTAAATATACCAATTATATTTGTCTGGGAGCCAACCATATGGCATTAAAAACAAACAGACTGGCACTACAATACACTTTTTAGTTCTGACTCTTTAAAAAAAAGACAAGGATATAATCATAAAATGACATCTGTCTAAGCCTATTAAAAGCATGTTGTATGTACTAATACAACTGGCCATTTTCCCAGGGTCCTTGCCATTAGATTTTAACTCATGGGAAGCTGTTGATGGACTTAATGCAATTCTCCCTGTTACACCTCAGGTTTTCGATTCTGGCTACCTAGTTTTTTGGCTCAGTTTTTAACCCTCTAGAATCCTCAGCTTCTAATGCTAATTTGTTATGAATTCCTTCTCTCGAGGACATGATGGTACTTGAAAAACTTGCTTCCATGTAATGGCCCCTACACTTTGGAATGCTTTAACTCTAGAGAGGACTTCAATCTTCATTTAGGAAATTTAAACCATTATTAAAAATGTATTATTTTACCTTGGCTTTCCCCAACTCTTGAAGTAACGCTTTCCAATATAATCAACCATTTTGCCTCGTTGACCCGTTGCAGCATAGTCTGGCTTTGTCTCTTCCCTCCTTCTTTTTTGTGTCCTTTATAATAACATTTATATTGTACTCTTTTGTGCCCTTTCCCTGGGGTTGTTCATTTTGAATCTATTATTCTTTTTCTCCCTTTTCATGGTGCTTGCAAACCCGCATAGGTTTTCATTTGGATCTGTGGTCTATTAAATAAAACTGAAATGTAAAATGTTAGAATTCCCTTCATTGACTTTCTTCATTTTCTCGCATCTGTGGATACATCGGGCTAGGAGAAGAGCAGCCATCATAGGTCTTCAATTATCTCTATCTGAACAGGCTTAAAGACCAAAAAAAAAAAGCTTGTGTAATTTTGAAGCAACATCTTCTGTAACCCCTCCCCTGGGGTTTTAAGAGGGTCATTTTATAAAATCAATATATACAAGTAAAATGTCTCTTATAAAATTGTAGCAGGCATAAAAGTATGCATGACGGCATGCGTGTGTGTGTTTTTACTGTAGGTGTTGCCGCAGTGCAGTCTGAGTGGCGCATGGGTAGACTCATGAAGTATATGCGTAGATTATACAATTATATTAATTTAAATGCATATTTCAATGTTCGTGCCTGCAATGTAGATGTGAGCTCTGCAGGATTTACCCTAGTGCCATATCAAGACAAATAGGTGCCTATTTATCTGGATAAAATATTTAAAAAAAGAAACCCAAATTGCTATCATCCAAACATTCAGACTGAATATTTGGAGTATGGTATTACCAGCCAGTTTTAAATAGGAGGAAAAAGATCTCAGTTTACTAAAGCCTTCAAGCTCTAGGCTTTAAATTTGCTTACAGCCAACAATCTGGCCCTTCTGTCATGGGTCTAACAAAACCTCTTAATTATGTCATCAGATTTTAATCTTAATTATAGAGTCACTTATCTCCCTTTATGTTGTTGTTGTGCTATTCCAGTCACTCTCTCCACTCCGATACTATTGGCGAGACATCTAGCGTTTCACCTGTGGCTGCATTAGGGAGTGAGGTCAAAGCATTGACATGGGAAAGTTCGACACTGGGGTGTTGCTCATATCACTATTAGGAAAAATATATCACAAAATTCATAAACACCCAATATGATGACTTGAACATACTATACTATGCTCCTACATCAATGGCTTCTCTATATTTGAGGTCACATCAAAGATTCTATCTAAACACAGCTCATAAATAAACAAACTGTTTTCTATCTCTGCACAGAAAGCCCAAAATCAGGCTGCTCCTAATAATTATTTTAATGCATATGTCTCTTCTCATCAGCCATCAATATCCTCTCTACCAACCATACAATCTTGGGTTCAAAAAGAATTGTAATACTGCTCAAAATCCCATTACAGTCAAACCTCGGTTTTCATGATTAATCCGTTCGAAAAAGTCTGACTAAAACCGAAACGTATGAAAACTGAAGCAATATTTACCATAAGAAATAATGTAAATCCAATTAATCCGTTCCAGACACCCAAAAATATTCACAAAAAATACATTTTATAGAGAATAACTATACTTTTACATACAGAAAACAATGAGAAATAAATATAAATGACTAATGAAATGGATAAATGAACATTTAACATCACTGAAAGCAAGCTAAAGTACAGTACTGTACAGTACAGTATGTTAGCATCTAGCCTTAGCCACCCCTGACAAGCTGCTGTGCCCGCTCTCGTCGGAATCATATTGGATTCAGCCCATTAAAATACCTTTACATTATCTGCTCAATGCTTCAGAATGGCAGAAAATCTTAATGATATAGCTTCAGACGTACCCTGCAAGAGAAAGAACTGCCTCCCACATTCATGCAACATCTCCTGCTTACGTTGACAGCTTTTCTTCCCTGCTACCTCCGAGCCTGAGGGGGCGCTCCAGAGAACGGGCAGGCGGTGGATGAGATTGGGGCCTTCCTCTCCGCGCAATCCTTGCCTCTCTAACTCTGACCAGGCTCGAGGATGTGTTTCATTTACGTGCTCAGCTGGCTTTCGCTTCTCATCATGCTGGCAATCGGTGAGTCGGGGGGGCAGTGCTGCCGGGACCGGGCGGGCGTTCTGGCAGTGTATACAGACCGGTGTGCAGCGTGAGGGTGTATGTATTTACAGTACTGTACTTTACGAAAACCGAGGCGATGTACGAGAACCGGGACAAAATCTCAGTCAAAAAAGACGTTGAAAACCGAAGCGATGTATGAGAACCGGGACAAAATCTCAGTCAAAAAAGACGTTGAAAACCGAAGCAATGTATGAGAACCGGGACAAAATCTCAGTCAAAAAAGACGTTGAAAACCGAAGCGTATGAAAACCGGGGCAAATGAAAACCGAGGTTTGACTGTATTTGCATTGCTATTGGGAACGCTGTGCCTGCACTCTTTAAATACTCAATGCTGATGATGTCACCCAAGGGACTATTACTCGGATAATCTCTCATTCCCGAAACTGAGTCTTGAACAAGAACCTATGGTGTCGAATTACTAAAGGCACCCTCCTTCATGACCATCCTAGCCTTCTAAACATCCAGTATACACCTTATTCAGTAACATATGTCTTTTCAAAACTTAAAATCAAGATTGTTACCAACAAGCATTCCAGTCTGTATGCTCATTTAGACCTCAAGGTTCAACAGTCTGGAGTCTAAAAATCTATTGTTGTTCACATCGAATCAGACATCTGTCCCAGTTACCTTCTCTGTCATCAGAGGGAACGCGATCTAAACAAAAACATTTCAAATCATGAAAGTCATGCTGTTGCTCAGCCCAGTGCTTCACTAGTGGTGCCCCCTTCACTCTGTTTCAGTTTACTTATATGTTCTGACATTCAGATTTTAAATTGCCTCTTTGTTTTACCTATTTATAAGAGTGCACAGGGGCATTATAGCATATACCACATATTCCAAAATACAGGTGGTATTTCATCTTAATGTATAGGAATGACCCTGATGAACAAAATCTTTAATAGAAAGTGTAGATTAGCAGATGTTTCAATCCCCACATGCCTTATGTCCCTGAGAACTCCCTACAGATGACTTTAATCTCGCTAATCTAGCTGGACCAATAATGCCCTTCAAGTTCTGTCCCTGGGAGAACACCAAACAGACCCTACTGTTCTCTAGCCCTGGTATAATGTTAAGAACATGAAAATCTCTAGCACTATTTGCTTCAGTTTATTCTCAAATGGTGGCAACTTAATCATGTGGAGGCCGATTCCATAAGGTGCATGCCTAGGCTGTGGAGATGCCTAAAACTTGGATGTGGCCAAGTTGTACCCAAATCCACAACCCCAGGAGCTAGACGCAACCGCAATTGCGGAATTGGGCACCTAGACATCCCAGTGCTGCCATATTCTGCTGTGGGGGATGTCTTCTGAGCTGCCCGTCCAGACCGCACAATGCTCCATCTGGTGAACTGGTGCAGTGGCATCCCGTTGCCATGGCACCAGCACATCCAGCCGGAGGCACAGAATGCCCCGGCACACTGCCATCCGACTCTCCGAGGAGGCTCCCAAGGTCTGAATCAGGCGATGGGTGCTGTACCGTGGCAGCGCAATGGGGTTGGGGGACTGCAGCCCACAAATAGCAAGGTGCACAGCACTTATTCCACCATCAGGGTGGAATAAGCTGGGCTTCTATCTTGGTTCCGGGGTGCGTACAGAGACCTGTCCTGAATGGTCTCTGTACGTCTCAGCACCTGGCCACCCCCCCACTCTGCCCCAGCACTGCCCCTCCCATCCACATCCAGCGCTCCCTGCACAAATGCTGTGTACATGCCGGGGCACTGGCGGCGGAATCGTGGCATGTATCTGTGCATGGGTTGGATGTCAGGCCTGCATGTCCAACCCCGCTATTTGCGGTACCGAATGCCATCCCAAATGAATAAATTCCTGCTCTGCTTGTATTTGTGATGCTTTATCCTCCCAGTAACCACATTCTGTCGTTATGTGCTGCCCTCTTACGGGTTCGTCTCACTATAGGTGAGGAATATCCCCTTTATTCATAATCTTCCATTAACTTCTGTGATGGTAATATTCCTGCAGAGTACTACAGTTCCACTGTTACCGTATAAATTGGGAAAAAGGTAAGCTATCTTTAAGGGCCACTGGGTGAGCACTTGAATACTGTAATACTGCAATTTTATCAGTGGCCTTTTTATATACTGAAGTGACTAACCCTTGCTCTATCTTATGTTATTTGAATATCTAAAAAGGAGATATTATTTGTGCTGTATGTAATAGAAAACTGAATGTGTGAGTCACAACTATTAAACCATTTATGAAATTCTAGTCAAAGATTCTGTCTACACTGTTACACCCTTGCCCCTGGCCTCTGGCTTAGAGGGGTGAGGTAACGGAGAACTTCTCTTGGTGAGCTCAAATAAACTAGCTTTTCCTCAGGTGGATTCTGGGACATGTAGTTTGGCTCTTAAGAAGAAGTGTAGTCATGGTCCGATGTTAAGGCAAATGACAGAATTTATTTTAAAGTAAAGGTTCAAGTAAACTGTACACAGGAATTTTGTCCATTCAGGATTATTTACAACAGAGCATTTTAGATCAGTATAACTGCTTCACAGTCTTTTAACCACATGCAGCTGGTTAACAACGTTGCTCAGTCTTAGAGAAACAGCTCTGCTCAGCAAGGTAAAAATACTTCTTTTTAACCTTGTGTTTGTGAAACACTTAACAGCAAAAGAACAACCTCTTCTTTCCCTCCTTCCTTTCAGGATAGGTTTTAAACTCAAAATAAGAAAACAAGTAACAAACGTTCACAAGCTTTCTCTTCAGCGTGACTCAGCACTTTGCCTGAGAAATGCAAACACGTGGAGTTTTCTTCAAACCCAATTCCTGGCTCAATTCCAGTTAGCTGCTTCTAGGAGACTTTCTCATTCAATGCTAGCCTTTAGCATAATGATTCCATGCTTGTAGCTTGACACAGGGTACAGTCCATGGGGATATCTAGATCTTGCAATTCCTTCCCTGCCAACTCAATCTGCATATCCTCTGGTGTTGTTAGGGCAGTGTCCTGTTCTGAGCTCTGGACACAGTGCTCAGAATACAGCCTCCCTGGGGGTTCTAGTATCTCTCCTGAGCTCAACTCTCCCTGATAAAGACAGTCAGTACCTGAAGCACTGGGTACTTCTCCCTGGTTGTGCTTGCTATGGTTCCCTGTCTCCTTCCAGCCTCTCTGGGTTCTCTCCTGGAGATCTGCAGGTGCTCCTGGTTCCACTCCTGATTCCCCTGAATTCTCTGAGTCTTCCGAACCTCCTGAGCTTCTCCTTTCCTCTGAGCTTCTCCTTTCCTCTGAGCTTCCCCTTTCCTCTGCTTTAGCAGAGGTTTATATTTCCCTCTCCAGGGCTCCAGCCCTTCCTCCACTCCTCCCAGGTGATTGTAATCATCTCTCAAGCCTGCAGTTACGTCATAGGAGTTAGGATGTGGCTGCCTGAACTTTCTCTCTGTCAGGTTTCTTTCTCTGTGAGGGGCCTGAAATCCATGCCCTGCAGGGATTTCTCCTTTCTCTAAGTTAAAGTCACTGGCCTTTTCTATACTCATAGGCTCAAACCAGGCTTCCTTGTCACAACACCTTTCTATAACAGGAACACATTGGGGTATGTTTACTAAACTGCGGTAATGTCATTCGCGGTAGGTTCCGCGGTAAAGGTAGAGATGCCCATATAAAGGCATGGGCGGTGCATTGTTACAGCAAGCTGACAGAGAACGCGCGCTACAAGGCGCCTTAGAATAACGAGCGTTACAAGGCGCCTTGTAAAGCACCTTGCAAGGCGCCTTGCAAGGTGCCTAGTAAGGTGCCTGTAAGGTGACTTATAAGGTGCCATGTAAGGTGCCTAGTAAGGAGCCTTGTAAGGTGCCAGGTAAGGTGCCCAGTAAGGTGCCCTGTAAGGTGCCTCAGAAGGCGCCCTATAGGGCCTCCTAGGCTAAGCGCCATATTAGGCACCCTTGGACAAGTCACCGCAGAAGGCACCCTGGGCTATGGAACCATAGGTTAAGGTGGCCTAACAAGGTTATGGTGTCCTAGGTTAGTGTGCCCTAGGGACTGCAAGGTGCCTCAGGATGACATGCATGACCTGTGCGGAACAGAGACAGATGTAGCCCTAACACTAGATAGAGCACTCAGGAAAGGCAATGAACAGGTGAGTGAAGGAGGGAGAAGTGGGAGCCGCTGGACCTGCCATATCTACGGGCATCCCATGTGCCTGCCAGTACTGATGACAAACATGGTGGGGCAGCTCTACCACAGCACAGGGTGTTGGCAAGGTAAAGTACCGGAAAAACAGTTGGTGGCAGACGATGGGAATATGTGTCCCATAGTGGAGGCAGAGGTGGCAGGATAGTTACAATGATGGGTGGACAGAGGAGTGGTGGTGCCATGCAGATCAGGCACAGGTGAGGCAAGCACGATGAGGCGCAATGCAGGAAAGGGTAGCAGTGCAGGACATGGGCTGGCAGCCTGCACAGGCAGACAGGACTCTACACAGCTGACAGACGCAGATAGATGGACCGAGGGAATGTTGGCAATTGTGGTGAGGGTATTATGGGCTGGAAGCGCAGATCTGCAAAAATATGACCTCTACAGGCATGCACACTATTTGAGTAGGACAGGCATGAGAGGAGGGAACAATGAGGAACTGAACCAATGAACATTGCCAAGAATGGCAATGTATTAACCAGTAGGCTATATGTTTATGTTTATGTTTATTAAAACTTATTATACCGCCCAACACCATAGGCACCTGAGCGGTTTACAATAAAACTTTAAACAATTTAAAAATGAGGCTGCAAGAAAGGAAAGGAAAAGGAATGCCAATTAAAACAATAAAGAAAAGGAAAGGAAAGAAGGAGGAGAGCAGTACAGATAGCAATTACAGTATAACATCATAGGACGGGGAGGGAGGGGGAAAACGAGGATGGGAGGTCAAATGCTAGGTGGAAAAGGTGGGTTTTAAGTTGGGTTTTGAAAGACTGGTAGGATTCTTCTGCACGGAGCGAGGGGGCTATACCTCCATGGTGTATGTCACAGCAGTACCCATGATGCAATGCATATGCTGAATAGCTGTCTACAGCTGATCACCAAATGGGGTCTGCACCTCTCCGGTACCTCAGCTGGGAAAGACAAACTGACAGTGTGTGATACTGGCACAGAGTAGCTACAGACCATGCCATTGTGCAGGTTCTGTGGTCACCCTGAGGGATAGGATTGGTGCCCAGCACTAGGTCCGTAGTACATGTGGTGCTAGGGATAGGTCCTGCTGTACATCCCCAGCACTACCAGTGTGTGACAGGTGTTCCGTGCAGTGCAGCCGAAGGTAATTTGGTGTCCATCTGTATCTTGCAGTCACATGTGGCCCTGTGGGACCAGACACCAGCCAGATTAGTGTGTACCCCGTGTGAGGGTCTGGCTGACATGGGCAGCTGTTATCAGGGCAGAGGGGTTCCTAGAATTGCATGAGGTGTGTGTAGCAGTGCCTGTATAGGTCACAGTGGTATACACTACATACCCCAAAGGGCCCACATCACCCTTTTGTAGGTAAAGAACAGTGCCCCCGCCCCAGGGAAGCAACCTCCATCCTGTTTGTACGAGACAGACCTCCAGGGTTGGTGGGCCAGAGCCATACCTATGACTGGGACAGTGGCAGACCAGCAGCAATGCTGGGGTTAGGTCTGGAAACCCAATTGCCTCCCATGACTGTCTGCCAATCACCAGCAGACAGCACAGTCAGACTGTACCTTAAAGGTGTTCCGACCATGCACAGTCTAACTGCAGACAGTCCACCAGGAACTATATGCAGCAAGCAGGCATCTCAGTGATTGGGACCCCAGCACTGGGGAACACAAATATATCACTAGAGACAAGTAGTGTAGAGCGCTATGTGGGAACCTAGACCTGCCATGGTCACTGCTCGTTCAGTGTGAGTGCCCTCCCAGCATACCATGCTGTGGCCACCCTGTCCATGCAGGTGGTGGTGGTCAGGCACTACAGTGTCCTAGCCATTGCCCCACACCCTGTGAAGATGCATCCTGGCCAATCTGCCCTGTCCGGGCCATACCCAGAATACCTTGCTCCTCATTATGCATCTAATCAGGCTAACGCTGGTAACAGTGGGACATTTTGGGCCCAGTGAAGTGTGGGCAGCCACAGAACAATGGTTAGACATACAAACACGCTCACTCCTTTTGCAGCATTATACAAAGTTAGAGGTGGTTGGCAGCCCTGCCCGCCACACTAGTCCTGAGCACAGTGCCGACATTGCTAAACTGTGCAGGGGGTAGTAGTAAAGTGCTTTGGTGATAACATCATCCAAATGCTGAGGCCAACAGCCTGCCGCTCCATGCATCATTGGATTGTGGAGCCATGTTGCTGTTGTATCTGCATTGTAGGGTAAAATATAGGGGCATGCTCTGCAGGAACCACAGCTGGAACCTGCACCTGTGACCCTCTGCTCCTGGACACACTGGCTGGGTGTACTGCACCACACTGTTGCCACAGATGCATGGTAGTCCCTGGGGCTACCTGCACTTTTCCTCAGCCAGACCTTTTATGTTGCACTGCACACCACGTACTGATGCAGAGCATGGCCTGGGTCCACTGCAGGGAGGTGGCACTGCCCCCTCCAGTACGGGCACACGCCCCCCTGCCAAGCTGACGTGGCCATTTTCTGTCGGTGCTGGTAGTGCGCAATCCCAGGCCATCCACTGTGAAGGTAGGCGCCTGCCTAGGGAGCGGGTTCTGGGGTGGGGGGGCCTAGTGGTTGGGGCAAGGTACTTCGGGCCGGAAGGTCGGGGGTTCAAATCCCACTGGAGGACAGCAACCTTGGGCCGGAAGGACTGGGGTTTCTAGTCCCACAGGTGCTCCTTGTGGTCTTGGGCAAGCCACTTAACCCTCCATAGCCCATGTTCCCTGTAAAATAGTTCTCTGTGTGCTGTGCTTTCCTGTCTAATCAATGTGTTTATACCTCAAAAATTTCCTGTCATGGGGAGTAATCAAGATGGCGGATGCTAGCGTGGAGTGGTGAGCCGCTGCCCTGAGTTCTGCGACCTTGTGGAGCGGCATCCGTGTGATGGGTCGGAGAAAGCGGAAGCAAGTCGCCATACCTCCGGGCGAAAAAACAGCAAGTTCTGCGGGTCAGCGCACGTTGGGGCAGTGTGGCTTTGAGCCCTGCGTTTGGAGCAGCGTCTTTGGCTGGGGCAGAAGGAGTGGGGTCGCCCCAGAGCGTGTCGGGCGTTTGGCTCTCGCCAGAGGAGCGCATGCCGCCGCCGCGACCCGGAAGCTTGTCCTCGGTTAACCGCTTTGATCCCGGAGTCGGTCTCTACGAGTACGCCGACACGTGAGGGTCTAGGAGGTGGAACGCCGTGTTGACTTCTCCTTTGGTGGATACAGGACGAGGTTCGAGGAGTAAGTTGGGTGAACCAGTGGAGAGATCTGTGCCTGCAGTCCTGACAAAGAGAGGAGAGCTTCCCTGTGGGTTCCAGATTTGGTGAGACCCGCGGCATATACAATGGAAACGCTATGGAAGGACTGGCCTCATTGAATCGCTCTATGAATAGACTTTGTGGGACGTTTCAGTCTGAACTTAATTGTGGTTAGAGATTCATGTGATTCTTTATCTAGGGCTCATTGAAGAGCAAGTTAGTAGGGTTAATACCCTAGAGAAGGAGTGGGGGGGGGAGGTGAACTTGCTTCATGCCCAGCTGAAGGATAGTACTGTGGCTGCTAGGAAAATGGAGTACCTGGAAAACCAGGTCCGGCGTTGTAATCTCCGGTTCCTGAGTTTTCCCAGGTCTCCAATACTATCAGCGGTTGAGATGCTGCGGAAGTATTTTTAGGGAGGTTTTAAAAAATCTCCCCGGAGCAGTATCCCCCCTTGACTAGGGCTCAGTACTTATCCTTGGGTAGTGGAAGTGGAGGAGGGGGGGCCTCCCCCGTTCATCCCGGTTTGGGGGATCTCACGGGTCTCCTTGAGAGTCCTTGGAGATGCAGTGGAAAGAACTACCCTCCTTGCCACATTTGCCTTAGAGACAGATAAAGTTTTTATTCTTAAAATGTATTTCCGAAATGCTAATGAAGAGTTTATGGGTTTCAAGAGTTAGGGTATTTCCTGATTTATCACGTATTACCCAAATGAGAAGGAAAGAGTTTTGGCTCTTCGCACTAGGACTTTGGCCTGGGTGCTTCCTTCCAACTAAATTTCCTGTTAAATGTTATGTTAATTTTAAACAAAAGATGTATTTGTTCTTTGACCCTAAGCAGTTGTTAGCATTTTTGGAACTTAGGGAAGAAGCGATATTGAGGCTGTTTACCTTCTCATACAGCTGACGTATGAGTCTACCATTCGCCTGTTATGGTTATTTGTGTAATGGCTAGGATTTCTGTGTCATTATTTTCTATGTTTCCTAGTACTCCCCTATTTCTTAAATTTTGGGGTCTAAAATGGGAAAGATGAGTAGGTGATAGTTTATTTCCTTTTGAAAAATTTGGTGGTTGTTTCCATTTTTCTGTTTCATTCATGGATAATGTGTGGATGTTCAAGATTTAAAATTTATAAATAAAAATTTTAAAAAAAAAAAAAAAAAAAAAAATTTCCTGTCATGATTTGACAATTTCCAATCTGTAATCAAACCGCTGCTGATCGCTGGAAATAGCGGTATACAAATGTATACTAAATTAAAAATAAAATAAAATATATGGACATCCTCACATCCCCCCATCACTGCCTACCACTATTATGTCCCCTCCACATGGGGGCGGGATGGCTGGGGGGATGTCAGGTCTGTGCCCTAGCGACTATTGGCTAGGGTGGACCAGGTAGATATTGGTGGATTGTGTTTAGCCTTGGTTAACTGCTGTCTTGCTGATCTCCGGTGTCTATGTTCCTATGTGCCACCTAGGCGCCCGCCTGGTCCACCCTGTGCCCCAGCTGCCCATGCTACATGTCCCGCCTGTGGTCCCCTATGCCCCATTTGCACCATCGCCATAGTGGCCATTCATACTTTGGCTCTATGGTATTGCTGTACATGAAGCACTACTATCACAGATTTTGGGCTCCCTGCCTGGGCTGTACATTGCTGACACGTAAATGGTTTCTCTCTCCTGCATATGTGCATCTAACGGCAGGTTTTCAATCGCGTTAGGATTCAGCTCTTCAGATCAGCGCGTTAGTGTGAATGGAGCCTCTCCCCGCCCACACTCCGCCCATTGACCCCTTCTCTCTGCCTTCTCTCCACCTTCTGTGGTGTTTACCGCGCCGCAGAACGTCAACGATTGTTAAGTAATGATAACGCGTGTTATCGTTACCTAACGATCGTTAACGTTACGTAACACGCGTTATGTAACGTTACAGCAGTTTAGTAAACATACCCCATTGTATTATAACTAAACAGTGATATGTTTATGAAAAGGAGAACTAACCAACCATCATTTTTCTAAAGCTGCCATGTATAGGTTGGCTACAGTACTACTACTGAGCATTTGTATACTGCTACAAGTCATACGCAGCGCTGCACAGACAAGTGGTCATAGTTGCTCCCATTGCAACCCCAGCTATTTGTTGTTATAAGGAATCCTAAGGCCAAAAGAAATTATTTGTTAAAGCTATTTCTGTTAATCTTGCCATAAACCCTAACTATTCTTCACTTAAATCATCTTGACCTCTTAAGGTTAGGACTATTACTGTCAGTGCACCTTTCTGGGGGGTATTAGTGTATAAAGAAGAAACAATTAAGGTCACCATACAACAGTCTTGTTCAATGCAAAGATATTCAGATGAAATCAAAATATTCAAAAAATGGGTAGAATCTTTTATATAAGCTGGAATCTTTGTCTTTAAAGTTTGCCAAAAAGAGTCCATATAAATGGAGAGGGGTTCTAATAATGATCCTCTAGGATACAACAGGTCTTCCAATGGGGTTAGTCATGTCCTTATGAATTTTAGTAGAATGTATTGAACCAGTTTACGAGGTGCTACCACATTCAAGAATTCAAATTCTATTTTATTGATATTTTTCTCACGCAAAGCCCATGTCAAAATGCCCCGTCTCAATTGTTGAAGTTGTTCAGTAGGGTCCTCATCTAACCTCGTATACATGGTTTCATCAGAACACTGTCTATACACTTCTTGTTGATAATCTTAGTGGCTTATCACAACCACTGCTCCATCTTTATCTGCCCTTTTTATCACCATATCCATATCGTTCTGTAACTGCTGAAAAGCCTCTTGTTCTTTCCTCCTTAGTGTATTAAATACCATATTGCTCTTAGATCATTCTATTGAACCTCTCGCATCACTAGTTGCTTAAAAACATGCCCAGCTAGATGCAAAGAGCCAGGTGGAATCCATGTGGAGTGAAAGGGTAGTTTGACACGATTTTCCCATTGGGGCTCCTCATTTTTCTTTGTTGATTTATCCATATTAGCAAAAAAAAAGCTTTAATATTAATTTTCCTCAAAAGGTTTTCAAAGTCTATTCTAAACGAGAGTGGGTAAAACTGTGACTGTGGAATAAAAGAAAGACCCCTAATCAAAACATGTAATAGTCATAGGTCTATGAGACAAATTCACTACTAAAGATTTTGATGTTTCTGAGTGCAAGAATGTTCCCTCTGATGAGGGAGGCGGTGACTGGGACAGATATCTGATTCAATGTGGATTTTTAGACTCCAGACTGTTGAATTTGGGGGTCTAAATGAGCATATAGCCTGGAATGCTTGTTGGGTTTTTGTTTTTTTTTAGTGCCCTCAAGTCAGTGTTGACTCATAGCGACCCAGCTACCTCTGGGTTTTCTTGGCAATGTATCACCGGAAGCAGATTGCCAGCCTTTTCTTCCGAGGCAATGGAGGGTAAAGTGACTTGCCCAAAGTCACAAGGAGTGCCATTGGGAATCAAACCCTTGATCTTCTGGGTACTAGGCAGTTGCTCTAACCACTAGGCGGCTACTCCACTCCACTTGTTGGTAGCAATCTTAATTTTACAGGAAGTTCTGAAGAAATATATGTTACTGAATAAAGTGTATATTGGATATTTAGAAGGCTAGGGTGGTCATGATGGAGTGCGCCTTTAGTAATTTGTCATCATAGGATCTTGTTGTTCAAGACTCAATTTTGGGAATTTTTGAGAGATTATCTGAGTAGCAGCCCCTTAAGTTAAGTCATCAGGGTTGTGTATTGAAATAGCACAGTTGCAGCGTTTTTGACAACAATGGAAGTAGTGGGACAATGAACAGTGCTTCGATTCCCTTTGAACAGAAGATTATAAAGTTACTAAAGAGGATATTGGTGGTTAACAAGAAGAGACATATACATTAAAATAATTGTTAGACACTTAGTAGCAGCCTGATTTTGGGCTTTCTTTGAAGAGATAGAATACAGTTCATTTATGAGCTGTGTTTAGATAGAATCTTTGACGTGACCGCAAATATAGAGAAGGCAGTGTTGTAGGAGCATAGTATGGTATGTTTAAGCCATCGTATTGGGTGTTTATGAATTTTGTGATATATTTTTTTTAATAGTGATACGAGCAACTCTCCACTGTCAAACTTTCCTATGTCAATGTTTTGACTTCACTCTGATGCAGCGACGGGCGACATACTAGACACTTCGCCAATAGCATCGGAATGGAGAGGGTGACTGGAGTAGATTTGAATTTAGAACAAAACAACAACATTGTGAAGGGAGATAAGTGACTCTATAATTAAGATTAAAATTTGATGATATAATTAGGAGGGGCCCGATTTTCATTTAGCCTGCCCTCTGACCCCCTTAAGCCGGATTTTCATTTCCGCAGCAATGGAAATGAAAATCCAGGTCACGCCGCACAGGCCGGCAGCTGCTGAGGCTAAGCGGGTAGCAGTGATTTTCGATGCTGCCCATTTAGCCCCAGCGCATTAAAGATAGGCGAGGGTTTTCCTTGGCTATCTTCAAGGCGCAGAGTGCTAAGCGGGCAGCATTGACAAGCTCTACTACCCGCTTAGTGCCATTCCCCACCTCCGCTCTTCCCCAAAACGCTCCAAACATACCCCGATGCTAAGCGGATAGCATCTAGGTGCATTAGGGTCTTTGGGATTTTCCAAAGGTACTACCCATCTAGATGCCTTTGGAAAATCCCAGTTAAGGCATTTACATGGGTAACATGGGCTGTTACCTGTGTAACTGCCTTCGAAAATAGAGCCCAAGGTTTTTTTTATACTCATGAGGTATACATTGAAGGGCCAGATTGTTGGCCTAGAATTTGAAGGCTTTAGTAACACTGAGGTCTTTTTCCTCTCCTTTAAAACTGTCTGTTATACCATACTTCAAATAATCAGTATGAATGTTTGAGTGATAGCAATTTGGGTTTCTTTTTTGTATATGAGCTACTCTCTTAACTGGGTATTTTATTTATCTTATTTTATTTATTTATTTGGCTATTCTTTTATACTGTTTTCCCACAGGTCAGAGCAGTTTACAGTTGACAACAACTGGGTTTTATATCTAACAGGGTGCCTTACAAGTTGGACTACTAACCATAGGGATGAAGCGGGAGTACCAATGGATAAAATATTTTCCATGCAGCCCATTTAACCTAAGCACCCTGCTATACAATTACGCTCCAGTTGTCTGGAGTGTCTGGAACAGAGGAAAAATTGGAGAAACCAAATGTTGTAAGTGCAGAGAGTGCTGCAGGAACTTCTCTCTACTGTACCTTGTGTTTTAACACTTTTTAGTCAAGTTCCACGGTGATCTGTGCATTGTTTAAATCACACAATTATTTTCTATGTTTTTTTCTTAGTTGGCTTAAAGGTCTCTGTTCTCTTTTGGGGTCTAATATTTCCTTGATTGTTAAATCTTTTATTTTAAATGATTTCTTCAGCTGCTTTGAGCGATATTGCAAAGGCGGGATATCAGTATGAAATAATAGCATGTGAGCCAGCAGAGTTACTGTTGAATGAGATTTTCGTAGCCATCAATAGTTATTAGTTCTGAAAAATCAAGCTGCAAATGCATTGAAGCCTTTGGGAGAAGGCAATGAAAGGGGATTCAAAATATTAACATTAATGAGAACCTTGGCTGTAAAAGAGGATTAGACGGGTGACTGTTTTCCTATGAGGCATTTTTCTCACAATGAGAGGACATTAAAAGTTAATAGAATGTGTACTGCTGTCAGGAAATGCAGCTCTTTTTGCATCTTCTTCTGTGCCTGCCTAGGCAGTATTATCTTCTGATACAGAATCCAAAGCTCTCAAAAATGCTTGTACTTCTTGCCACTGGATGAACTTGGGATAGGTGTGGGTGGAGGGACAACTGGGAAGAACGATGCAATCTTTCCTCCAGAGATGCAGGAATTTTTTTAAAAATTGTTTTTCAAAGAAAAGTATAGGGCAAAGAAAGAGTGAGTCAGTGGCATGCTTTATAGCAACGAAGCTCAAAACATATACTCTAAAATAAACACTAGAGGAAAAACTGAAATTACAAGATAAGGACCTCTAGGTTTACAAACTTTGAAGTCACCAGCGATTCGCCAGCTCGTGAGGAAGGATCTGAAATCTTTTGACCGAGATAAGGTCAAGTCAGAGAGGCAAGTGGAGCTACTGTTGGCTACTGCAGGATGTACATAGTGGGAGAACGCCCATGCTGAATTGGTTGCATACATTGGTGCATCCACTATAAAGTACATGGAATATTGTGCCGATAAGTGCCTTTTTCACTATGTTTTGAAGGCTATGAAAAGGCTAATTTGCCTGTAAACATTGCAATCACAACGGCGCCTTTTTGAGTGTTTTGTGGTACACCACTGATGGACATTTTTTATTAAAACATATAAAAAAGTTATAAAAATCATGGATAAAGAGAATTTTTCATATAGATAATAAAGGTATTTTCTTGAACTGTGAATGAACTATGTGTGGGGTTAGTGAGACTGATGACTGATAAGGGAGCCAGTGTCTTTTGGTATAGTTACATCTGACCAAACACTGCTCAATCTGATAGTCTCCTTTCCACTTTTATATTATTTTTCAGAAAGAAAATAAGTAGTGTGTATCCACTAAATCATTTAAGAAGGTGGCTAGTCCCTAGAGGTGTTTATCTAGTCATTATAGCAACGAAGGCCATATTGAAATGGTTATGTAAACCATTGAGGAAACGGTCAGCGTAGCCACCCTGAAATAAGCAGAATTTAAGAGACTCATGCAGTGCAGGTGTTCTAACAGAGATCAGGAGGAAGCTATAGATATATCACCAAACTCACAATATTCTGCAGAGAGCTAAAGATTCAACTATTCCTCAAACATTTTAAAGAGTGAACACAAGCACCCAAAGCAGCAAAAACTAAACACCTACCCCACCACAATGTAATCACCTAGGATTTTACCCCATCATTGACCCATTAAGTTCAAAGTTTCAAACATTGTTTGTGTTATATATTATTTTACGTCACCGTTGCACCATTAAGTTCAAAGTTTCAAGCTTTGCATATGTTCTATATTGTTTAGGGGCCCGATATTGAGTTAGTGTGGCTAGACGTGCGTACAGTTGTCCTCTAACACGTCATGTTTCTGTATTTCTATGGATCATTCTTTAGTCCTTTTCTTTACAATATTTTTGTAAGTGATATTGCAGGAAAGGTTTTTCATTTTGCAGATAATATTAAGATCTTCAACAGAATGGACATTCCAGATGGAGTAGAAAAACGTTGAGTAGCTTAATGCTTGAGAAGTGGTCAAGGTCCATAGCTAAGATATCCTACAAGAAAGTGTTGAGTCATATATGTAGAAGGTAATTTTTATAACCAGGTGCCTGCTTTAAGGAAATGAAATGCACTTGTTTTAAGCCTGTTTTATAAAGTAATTGCCTGCTTACCCACGTGACTAAAATACCAAGATTTAGGTGCGTTCCTTCTGCCTAAATCTACAGTAGGCAGCTCCTTATAAAATTATCCCCTTGGGTGTAGTAACAGAAGAAAGCAATTCATGATGGAGGATGAAAAAAAGATTTGCATCAGCCAGGAGACAGATCTTAGGATTGCAGAATAGTTAAAGTACTGGTAAGAGGGAGAGAAGATGAATAGGGAGGACAATTAGCAATAGAAAAAGAGAGATTTTAATATCTTTCTATCTGTACAAATCACTGTAATTTTATAAGAGGGTCCCTACTTTAAGTGGTAAGGTATGCACGCACTTAGCCAGCATTTTAGTTATTTGAGTGCACATGGGGCCATCTATGTGTGTAAATGCCCTCTTATAAAATACTGACCAGCATAAAAGTACGGGCTTTCATACGATGATGTACATTCTGCTGTAGGCATAACTGGGGGCAGGGCTGCTTCAGCCCCCTTTGGAGCCTAGGGCAAGTTGTTTCTGACAGAACCCCCTCCTCCATTTGTGGGCTCCTCCTCCCACTGCTGCTGCCCCTCTGTGATGTGCTGCGGTGGCAATACATTAAAAAGGCACTGTGGCACCAAAGTTACCTTCTTTTCCGGCGCCATGGTGCCATTTGCGCGTCTGCTTCTGAGGGGGCGGAAGTGGAAGCATGAACAGCATTGCAGCACTGGAAGAGAAGGCAACTCTGGCACCATGGTGCCTTTTTAATGTATTGTCTCCGCTGCACGTCCCAGAGAGAGGCATCAGCGGCGGCAATGGGCGTGGGAACAGGATCGGGGCCGCTGCTACCTATGGGTAGCTGGGCCACCATTGTGCATGGACCCAGAGCAGCTGCCCCTTTTGCCCATAAGTAAAAGCAGCCCTGGGGCTGGGCGGAGCATGGGCACAGTTTGCACATATGGCATAGATTATAAAATACCTCAGTCTACGTGCGTAAAGTAGGCATGAACATTTATACTTGCTCAAGAGAAGGTCTACAGTAAATAATCACACTTCCATTCAAGGAATGTTTTCTGCAACTTATGCTAGTATTTTATAAAGACAAATAGGCACCTACTTGTCTTTATAAAAAAGCATCACCTACTCACGATGCCCTATTATAAAATTACACAAAGAGGGTAGGCACTATGTTATAAAGACAAGTAGGTGCCCACCAACAGTGCAGGCACAGACATTGACAGCAGCCCTAGAGCTGGCGTAAATGCCTGTGCCTATATTTTACAGGTATGCACGTAAGTTATAATATTTTATAATTTACATGCATACTGGCTTGCTCCAGTCAACGCGCACTATCATGTCAAGGCATGCACTTTTTTCGCTGGTCAATATTTCACAGATGTATATGGCCACATATATGCATAAATGACTAACGTCCCATCAAAGTAGGCATGCACTACATGCCCCTATTAAAATTATCCCCATTGTGTCCACTTCTGGAAGCCCTCTGAAATTAGGTTCCAAGACTTAAGTGTTTAAACCGTAGAGGTAAGAAGGAGAGGGGAATATGACCGAGACATTCACATAACTCAAAGATATAAATAATGCACAAGTAAGCATTGTTTTTCAGTGAAAAGGAAGCTCTGGAATGAGAGCTCATAAAATGAGACTTAAAAATGGTGAGCTCAGGTGTGACAGAAAGACAGACATATTTCCTCGCAGAATGGTTGATAGATACCTAAAACTGTTTCTTTGTGAATATGGAGGAGAGAACAATAACTGCATTAAGCAAACCATGGGAGAAAAACCAAGAATCATTGATAGGAAGTGAAAATAAATCCAGAGATCAGGTGGACTCTGCTGCTTTGCAGGAGAGGATAATCAGCAGATCAATTAGCCCTGACTGGGTAGGCATTGGGAGCAGCCCCATAACTCCACCTCTTTTTTAACAACCTTGCTTTCCTTACTCCCCTTCAGCAGACTGATTGTTCTTGACCTTTCCTGTTTGTCCTGTTTTTTGCCTGTCTTAACCCAGTTTAATATGTTTATGGTATTTATCTATGCTGGTGTAGTTAAGTGCCATTGAGTCTATGTTGACTCACGGTGACCCTCTGGATAGTTGTTCTAAACTGTGTTCGGTCTTCCATCAGGCAGCTAGTTGTTGATAGAGTGGCATCCATAACTGCTGTTACTGTATTGATCTACTGAACTGGCCTTCCTCTTATGCGCGGACCTTCAACCTTGCCAAGCATGATGTCTTTCTCTAATGATCTTTCTCTTCACGTTATCTGTCCAAAGTATGAAAGTTGAAATGTCATTTGAGCTTCTAAAGAAAGCTTAGGTTTGATCTTCTCTAGTACCGACTTAATTAGTTCTTCGAAAAGTGCATGGCATGGTATACACAGTATTATTTGCCAGCAGCATAATTCGAAGGCATCAATTTTTTTCCTGTCTTTCTTCTTCACTGTCCAGCTTTCACATCCATATGACGTTACTGAAAATACCATGGCTGGGACAAGTCGAATCTTTGTATGGCGAGATACATCTCTGCACTTGGAAGTCTTGCCTAGGTCTTTCATAGCCATTTTGCCAAGAGAAATGTATCATAATATTCCTTGACTGCCTATCGTTTCTTTATTGATTATTGATCCAAGCAGGTCAAAGTTTTCTACTATTTCTATTTCTTCTCCATCGAGGATGAAATGATTGATTTTGACAGTGGTCAGGATGATGTTAAGGTGCAGGCCCATTTTAAGACTATGTTCCTTGATCTTGTCATGCAGATGTTTCAGATCTATCTATAGATTGTCTGTTCTATCCTGTCCTTGTCAGCTGTATTTCCCCTCAATATACTTTCACAATTTCAATTGTGAAACCCTTTGTAATAATATTGATAAGCACGGTTTAGCAAAATTATGAATAAACTAAATTAAACTATCTATCCTCATATTTTATGTTTCCTATTCCGTACAGGAAAATTTTAGGGGATCTATTTAAATACATTTTCTGTAGGATTTCTCTGAAATAGTCACTCCGTCTGGCTTCTCACAGCTGGCAATTCCAGTGTGAGTCTGTTCAGTTTATGGAGGACAGATGGCCATACTAGAGCTTAATCCACTTCCCATTGGGTTTAAGGTTTCCCTGCATACATTTCAAATGAGGACAGCCCTTTAGAAATAAGGTATATAAACCATCCCTGTACAAATGTAGTATCTGTAAGATAATCTCCCACTGTAAACATTTTCTGAACATGTAAATCTATACATTGGTTGGTACAATGTAAAATGTACTTAGTGTATTGTAAATCCCTGGAAATTAAAGTTAGCAGTGTAAACATTGAGTGAGTCTGAGTGAATTGCAGCTGTCTTTGTCATCTTTTTGTGCCTATAAATCGGGTTTTAATGTTTAATCAGCAGCTGGGAAGAAATCAATGATAAAAACAAACCATAAATGATGTAACTGGTACCTTTGCTGGGAAGCAGATGTTATATGATTAGCAATCTCGTGCTTCAAAAATACAGGTGAGATGCTTGGTAGTAAAATATAAGTAGAAAAATACAGTAACATCTTAGAAAATATAGAATGCGATGCTGGATAAAGACTGCAAAACCTGGCAGCTCCACCTTTTTTCTCAGCCTACCTGAAAACGTCAGATGCTGCTTAGGGGGCTAGTTACTAAGGTGCACTAATGTTAACACACATTAATTCACGTTTAACCTGTGTGCATTAACATTAGCACACCTTAGTAACTAGCCCTCTAAGATTTTTGCTGCTTCCCGCACATTATTAATACTCCTGTTTCAGAAATAGGACAGCTATTGCATCACCTGTGATTTTTAGATACATCACATTACAGGCATTAAAACTATTTAGACTTAACATATGAGGTCAATATACAATAATATGTCTGGGGAATAGTTTGAGACTTGTAATCTAGATTATTCTTATAGTCGGTGACATTCTATGCATAGCTGGCACTACTGCCAATACCCAGATATTGCCTGTACATCGTCAATATAAGTATATATGCCAATGTGGACGCTGCACCATCCTCACAAGCCTCTCAGAACCCCCTTGACTGAAGTCAAGAGTTCCCAATTATGTCTTAAATTGTAAATAGTTACCCTGTTATCCAAGTTGCATTACCGGGGGCTCTTCCGAAGGGATGGCTTCACCTTAATCAGGATAGATAGAGAAGCTTTTAAACTAGAAAATAGGGGAAAGCCGACAGTCACCCAGGAGCGCACGGTTCGGACAAAGCAGTGAGGTTCCAAAAGGAGTATAGTAGCCCAAATAAATGCTTGTATGCCAATGCTAGAAGTCTAAACAATAAGATGGGAGAATTAGAATATTAGCATTGGAAGGTGATGGCAGTGGGAGTATACTATCGACCACCTGGAAGCCACAACAGAGTAGTTCTAGATGAAATAAATGACTGCTTCTTGGAGCAGCTGGTTCATGAACCGACCAGACATACTGGACCTAGTCCTTAGTGGAACGCCAGATCTGGTGCAGAAATGTACTACCTTTTAACTTTCAAAAACAGCAAGCTTGGGTGTTATTTAAAAATACTATCCTCGAAGCCCAGACCAGCTGTATTCCACGCATTAAGAAAGTGGAAGAAAGTCCAAAAAACTGGCAAGTTAAATGCAAAGCATTGGTAAGGAAACACGAAATAAAGACTTTTTCAAGTACATTCGTCAAAAGGAGATATATTACAACTATTTGATAAACTGAATAGTAGCAATCACCTGGACCGGATGGTATACATCGAGTGTTGAAAGAACTGAAATATGAGATTGCAGACCTGTTATTGGTAATCTGTGAACTTTCATTAAAATCATCTGTAATACCTGAAGATTGGAGGGTCGCCCGTAAAGAACAAAATTACACAGCATGTAGTACTAATCTGATCTGTTTTTTTGAAGGTGTGCATAAACAGGTAGACAAAGGTGAGTCGGTTGATATAGAAGCTTTTGACAAGGTCCCCCATCAGAGACTTTTGGCGAAGCTAAAAAGTCATGGATAGGAGGCAGTGTACTATTGTGGATCATTTAGGAGCGTGGATAACATAAAAAGTACAGAGAAGAGCCACCAAATTGGTGAAGGGGATGGAAGGCTACTCCTATGAAGAGAGGCTAAAAAGGTTAGGGCTCTTTAACCTAGAAAAGAGGCGGCTGAGGGGAGATATGATAGAGGTGTATAAATTAATGGAGTGGACGGAAACTGCTAGGTACGTGACCTAGATTGGCCACTGTTGGAAACTTACCTGTTCAACTGTAAACACAAAGTACCATCGGAAATGTGTATTTTATTGTTCATTGTAAACCGCACTGATGCTGAATAGCGTGGTATAAAAGAGACTCTAATAAATAAATAAATAAAATAAAAAAATGTATATGCAGAATATTTGGATATTGAGGCCTATATGTGTAAATTATATGTTTGGCTCAGATGGCCCAAGTCATACCTGGTTTTCCCATGTCTGAGTCAAATATGCAATCTATATGTACATACAGGGGCCAAATATCAGGACCTATACACACAAAAAGTGGAAGTCAGAATTGAGACACGGAGGCCACTGCATCTATAATTCTGCCACTATTTTAGAAACCACTCTGCTAAAGGTGAGATGTGATCTTGCAAATTTGCATGGGGGGAAAAATGGATGAAGGAACCCTGGCAGCTTATATGTTTATGTTCCTACATTTCAGAACACGTGCGTGTAAATGCCAGAAGGTACACATGCATTCTGGACAGTTCTGATTCTGATAGAAAACAACACAGACGTCTTAAAATTTAAAAGTTGTTGTGTATTTACGTTTTTCACAAGTTCTACAATATTTTCTAGTGCAATCAATGTGGTGTACATACTGTATTGTGACGTGCAGTCAAATTTTAAAGTATATAACTCCGAGCGTCGTTATGTGGCGCACAAAAATTTAACCTTCCTTCAAAAGCTGCACAGCTGATATTTTATGTGCACACAGCCTACAGAAAATTAGAGGGAACATTGATTGGGGGGGGGGGGGTTAAGAAGAATATCCCTCTTAAACCCTTCTGTGAAGAGATGACCAAAAGGAGCATTTTTGCAAATCCTGTTCATTTCAAGGGGTAGTTATAATTTTAGACGTGGGCAATTCAGGTTGTACTCATGCATTCTCTACATACATGAAATGGGAGATACACATGTTGAGGTTTGCCATGCATGAGCCATGCCTCAAAATCCCCCAGAATGCCTCCTGGCCAAATGTTTTTATATAGATCCTTATTTATTCTTTCATTGGTCATCTCTAAAAACAGTCTTTGCAATACTAAGTATGGACCCTTACCAACCTCATAAAAACCTCATTCAACTTTGCAGTTCCCCAAAGAATTCATTGTATTGCTGAGTGATGTAACAATGCTCTTCAAATGACTATGGCATCTGTTTCCCACATATCAGGGTATTGGCATTTCACACAGCCGCTCCCTACATGTGGCTGCACCTGTCCCGTAGAATATCCACTCTCTGTCCTGGCTTATGTTGCTCTGTATACATCTGCTATCTGTGGGATAACCCTGTCTGCCTTCCCACAGTCTGCGGTGTGCAGTGCTCCCCTGGTCAGGCCTGTGTGGACATGGAAGGGAAGATCCCTGTGCCATCATACCAAGTAGCCAGCCTCCAGATATATCACCACTCTTGCAGCTCTCATAGATCCTGGACTGGGTAAAGATGTAGGCCTCATGGAGTAATCTGGGGAATGTTTGCACAACATCAATCATGTCTCCCAGTGCCTGGCACAGCGGATGTAGGGCTGTCCTATCTCACTGCCAACAATATATGATCTTATTAGAATACCTTATGAAACATATTTCAGAAAAAAATCACAAAAGGTTCTCCATAGCTAAATGTCAAAACATATCCCTTTCAATATTAAGAGACCCGTAGAATAACGGTGCAAACAGTACTAATACATGCCCAAAAGCACTATCATCGCACATTTTTAGAGACCGATTATGGTGCTTTTGGGCATGTTTTAGGCCTGTTTGCACTGTTGAATGCTCTTATTCTGAGGGTCTCTTATTATTGAAAGAGATATGTTTTGACATTTAGCTATGGAGAGCCTTTTGTGATTTTTTTTTTCTGCCCTATCACACTGGCACCTTGTGACACTGCAGTCATCCACACGGTCCGGGTATTGGCCAGGCATTCATGTTCCGACTGAATTGCACATGAGCACACCAGATTCTCCTGTGCAACCCTCAAACCACACACACACACACACACACACACACACACACACACACACACACACACACACACACACACATTCACACATTCTCACTCTCACCCCCCCCACCCCCCCCCCCACACACACATTCACACACAACATACGTCTGCCAGAAAGATGCACAGATCCTATAACTAACCGCTGGTATAACATAATAGCATGAAGTCCAAGGACTAAAAATATGATCTCCGTTTCTCACCCAAACAAGAATCCTGTCCATACTCACTCACATACTATTCCTACATCAACAGCCCCATTTTTCAGGACACAGGAATTGTTAGGGTCCCCTAGATTAGCTCCTTTAGCACAAACAGCAAATGTCAGCATGGCCAGAATAATCATTATTGCTCTTCTTAATATTTCTTTTAGGGTAGTTATTAATGCCTCTTTTGCATACGAGATTCCCACACCTCTGATTTCTGTTCTTTATAAATGCATCTTGTGGTGTTTTTCCATACTGTAGTCCACCAGTTTAGAACAGACTAGTCATCGCCTTTATACAAACACAGCAGAATATGTTCTAAATACTGGTATTATTCCATCTATCCAGCTGGTATAATGGGCACATCTGCGGGGACCTCCCAAAACATACACTTTATACATTTCCATGGCAAACCATGCCCCCATTCTGCCCATCCCAGACATGATCTGAGATTCCCATGTTAGTGAGATAAATGTCTGCGGGTGCTATGTACCAGAATACGCTCATAGACGTTTTCAGCAGATAAACATCCCCAGTGAACATACAAACTCTTATTTGATTTCTAGAATGACATCCAGAATGACATCTAGAATGACATTTATATGTATAGCACTATACTTATAAGGCCCCTGGATAGTTAAAAAGAAATAGCATAGTATTACTGCTTTTTGAATACATCTTCTTATTTAAAGGCAATGAATCGGAGAAATTGAAACAATCTTGGTGAACCTGGAAGATGTAATAGGGCAATTTGACAAACTAAAGAGTAGCAAATCACCTGGACTAGATGGTATACATCCCAGGGTGATTAAAACTCAAAAACAAAATTGCAGACCTACTATTAGTAATTTGCAAACTATCATTAAAATCATCTATAGTACCTGAAGACTGGAGAATGGCTAGCATAACACACATTTTTAAAAAGGGTTCCAGGGGTAAGCCAGGAAACTACAGACCAGCGAACCTGATGTCAGTGCCAGGCAAAATTACTGAACATGTGGAGGCCATTTCAATGATGTGCGTCCCTGGGCCGTCCGGACGTCCAGACATCTGGACAGCCTGGGGATGCACCAGATTCTGCTCCTGTGGGGGCTAGACGGCTCTGCGGGAGCAGAATCGCAACATAAAACCATGGAATAGTCTCCCAGTGGAGGTGGTAGAGATGAGGACAGTAACTGAATTCAAAAAAGCATGGGACCAACACAGAGGATCTCTAAAGGTAAAAAGTGGACTGTTGTAGTTGTTGTTATGGAAGGACAGACTAGATAGGCCATGTGGTCTTTTTCTGTCATCATGTTTCTATGTTTCTATTACATCCAGGGTGTGACCCGATTCAGGCACCCTGGACATCTCGACACTTACCTGGCTAGCCCAGCCATGCTCCGGCATGGAACCATGGTGCCATGGCGTCATGTTGCCATGGCACTGCGGCTCCATGCAGGAGCCATGATCCCTGGTGGACCCCAAAAATATGCTTTCCCTGCAGCCCAACCCCCGATTGGGCCTACTGTGGCCAGGGTCGGGTTGTGGAGTACCCCCTGCCCCCCTCACCTCGCTTTGCGGGCCTGGGTCTTCAATTTTTCTCTGTCCAGGGGACTTATTCCACCTCCGAGGTAGAATACGTCCCCTGTGCAAATGGCTAACCCCAGACGTACAGGGCTGACCTTGGAATCGGCCCTGAACGTCCAGGGTCAGGTTCCCACCCACTGCCCACCCTCCCTCAACCTCCGGCATACCCCCTCCCGCCCACGAACGGAGCACCCCACACATCTTGCCTGTATGTGCGGGGTCCTCTGTTGGCTGCATTGGTGCCCCAGCATTTAGCGCGTCTGGACAATGCAAGGTTCCCCATAAGCAACCACCCCCCAGGAAAAGGATCTAGGTGCCATCATGAATAATGCATTGAAATCCTCTGTTCAGTGTGCAGCAGCAGCCAGGAAAGCTAATAGAATGCTAGGAATGGTGAATAAAACAAAGGATATCATAATGCCTCTATATCGCTCCATGGTGTGACCACATCTTGAGTACTGCACGCAGCTCTGGTCACTGCATCTAAAAAAAATATATACCAGAATTGGAAAAGGTACAGAGAAGAGCCACCAAAATGATAATGGGGATGGAAGGATGCCCCTGAGAAAAGGCTTAAAAGGTTAGGCCTGAATATCTGCAGGTGCCATCACTACATGCCACAATGCTAATCGGTTAGCACTGAGGCGTGCCAGGGGTGTTCCAGGGCAGCACCCGGTGCTAACCAGGCAGCAGCAATATTGAGCCACTGCCCAGTTAACGACACGTGGTGAAAGCCAGGCGCAGGAAACACTGGCCTACCTTTGCCACAGAAGCTAACCAGGCAGTAATTGAATATCTCCACTGTCTGGTTAGCTTCACAACAATCTGGGAAACCCGCGATATTCAGTGCCGGGACCCAGATATGGCCCCAGCATTGACTATACAGGTTTAAAGTTCAGCACTGGCAGCAAGCTGCTTTAGCAGAGCTAGTTGCCGGCGCTGAATATCGGGCCCATTGTTCCTTGCAAATACAGCAATGATACTACTACTGTCCTTTCTTTCCTTTGTGTGTTTTAAAAAGTAGAATAATCAGAAAGCCATCCACCTCAGAAGTGGCTAAATGTTTGTTCATGGTGTTTCTTAACGGTAGTTTCTCCTAATGGGTTAGTTTTGCACATACCATGGCAGTCGTGAACCTCACTTCTAAGCCAGGGTATGTGCTTCACCTTAACCGGGATGGAACCAGGCTGCTGGCATTAACCTTTAAAAAGGAGATAGAGCAGCTTTTAAACTAGATAATAGGGGAAAGCCGACAGTCGCCCAAGAGCGGATGGTTCGGAAGAATGTATCCTTGAAGGATACTACCAAAAGCAGAGAGGTTCCAAAAAAGAGTAAAGTAGCCCAAATGCCCTCGAGTATGGAGCAGACACAGCTTAAAGATCCCAAATTACCCATGTCTACCAATAGCCAAATTAATATGAATAAAATACAGTCTCTAAAATGCTTGTATGCAAATGCTAGAAGTCTAAAAAATAAGATGGGAGAGTTAGAATATATAGCACTAAATGAGAGGTTAGATATGATTGGAATATCAGAGACATGGTGGAAGGAGGACAACCAGTGGGACACTGTGATACCTGGGTACAAACTATATCGTAATGATAGAGCTGATCAAATTGGTGGAGGGGTTGCGCTCTATGTTAGAGAGGGCATTGAGTCAGAAAGGATTAAAGTTTTGCAGGAAACAAAATTTGCTGTAGAATCTCTATGGATTGAAATTCTATGTAAAAAGGGGAAAGCAATGGCAGTGGGGCTGTACTATCGACTGCCTGGCCAGAATGAACAAATGGATGATGAAATGCTCAAAGAAATCAAGGAAGCTAACAAAAGTTACAGCACAGTAATAATAATGGGTGATTTTAATTACCCCAGTATCGACTGGGTCAGTGTCACGTCAGGACATGCTAGGGAGATAAAGTTCCTAGATGAAATAAATGACTGCTTCTTGGAGCAGCTGGTTCATGAACCGACCAGAGGGGAAGCCATATTAGACCTAGTCCTTAGTGGAACACCAGATCTAGTGCAAGAGATAAGGGTATTGGGGCCACTTGGCAATAGTGATCATAGCATGATCGCCTTTGATTTAATTAGTGGAGGAGGGATAGTAAGGAAATCCACAATATTAGCTTTTAACTTTCGAAAGGGAGACTATGATAAAATGAGGAAAATAGTTAAGAAAAAGCTAAAAGGAGCAGTTGCAAACGTTAAAGTCTTACATCAAGCTTGGGTGTTGTTGAAAAATACTATCTTGGAAGCCCAGGCCAGCTGTATTGCACGCTTTAAGAAAAGTGGAAGGAAGTCCAAAAAACTGCCCGCATGGTTTAGAGGTGAGGTCAGAGAGGCTGTTGTTGCCAAAAAAGCATCTTTCAGGAAATGGAAAAAAGAGCCAAACGACGAAACCTGGAAACAGCACAAGCACTGGCAAGTCAAATGCAAGGCATTGATAAGGCAGGCAAAGGGAGAATTTGAGAAGAAGCTTGCTGCGGAAGCAAAAACACGAAATAAAGACTTTTTCAAGTACATTTGTAGTAAAAAACCTGTGAGAGAGTCAGTTGGTCCATTAGATGATAGAAGGGTTAAAGGGGCACTAAGAGGCGACAAGGCGATAGCGGAGAGACTGAATGAATTCTTTTCTTCGGTCTTTACTGAGGAAGATGTAGGGATGTTACCCATGACTGAAGTGGTATTTAAAGGTGCAGAAGAATTGAAGGAACTATCAATACATCGGGAAGATGTATTACAACTATTAGATAAACTGAAGAGTAGCAAATCACCTGGGCCAGATGGTATACATCCAAGGGTGTTGAAGGAACTGAAATATGAGATTGCAGACCTGCTATTAGTAATCTGTGAACTATCATTAAAATCATCTCTAATACCTGAAGATTGGAGGATCGCCAATGTAACACCAATTTTTAAAAAGGGTTCCAGGGGTGATTGGGAAACTACAGAACGATGAGCCTGACGTCAGTACCGGGAAAAATGGTAGAAACCATCATAAAGAACAAAATTACTCAGCATGTAGATAGTCATGGCCTAATGGGAGACAGCCAACATGGCTTTAGACAAGGAAGATCTTGTCTTACAAATGTGTTATGTTTTTTGAAGGTGCGAATAAACAGGTGGACAAAGGTGAGTCGGTTGATATAGTGTATCTGGACTTTCAGAAAGCCTTTGACAAGGTCCCTCATCAGAGACTTTTGGCAGAGCTAAAGAGTCATAGGATAGGAGGCAGTGTACTACTGTGGATCAGGAACTGGTTAAAAGATAGAAAGCAGAGGGTAGGTCTAAATGCCCAATTTTCCCAATGGAGAAAGGTGAATAATGGTGTACCCCCGGGATCTGTGCTGGGTCCACTGCTTTTTGACATATTCATAAATGACCCAGAAAGGGGAATAACGAGTGAGGTTATCAAATTTGCAGATGACACAAAACTATTTAAAGTTGTTAAAACCCAAGAGGATTGTGGAAAATTGCAAGAGGATCTTGATAAATTGGAAGACTGGGCATCCAAATGGCAGATGAAATTTAATGTGGACAAGTGCAAAGTTATGCACCTAGGGAAGAACAACCCAAACTATGGTTACACGATGCAAGGTTCCACATTAGGAACCACCACCCAGGAAAAGGATTTAGGCGTCATTGTGGATACCATGTTAAAACCCTCAGCCCAGTGTGCAGCGGCGGCCAAGAGAGCAAATAGAATGCTAGGTATGATAAGGAAAGGAATGGAAAATAAAACAAAAGATATTATAATGCCTCTATATCGTTCCATAGTGAGACCGCACCTTGAATATGGTGTGCCATTCTGGTCGCCATATCTTGAAAAGAATATAGCGATATTAGAAAAGGTTCAGAGAAGAGCCACCAAAATGGTAAAGGGGATGGAAGGATACTCCTATGACGAAAGGCTAAAAAGGTTAGGGCTCTTTAACCTGGAAAAGAGACGGCTGAGGGGAGATATGATAGAAGTCTATATATTAATGAACGGAGTGGAACGGGTAAATGTAGATCGATTGTTTACGTTATCAGAATATAGAAAGACTAGGGGACATGTATTGAAGCTACAGGGTAAACCATTTAAGACTAATAAAAGAAAATGTTTTTTCACTCAACGTGTAATCAAACTCTGGAATTTGTTACCGGAGGATGTAGTAAAGGCTGTTAGTGTAGCTGGGTTTAAAAAAGGTTTGGACAAGTTCCTGGAGGAAAGGTCCATAAACCATTATTAAGAAGGGACCCAGGATATCAATGCTTGACCCAGTACAAGCATTGTGGAATCTGTATCTTTTGGGTAAACTGCTAGGTACGTATGACCTAGATTGGCCACTGCTGGAAACAGGATACTGGGCTTGATGGACCTTGGTCTGACCCAGTATGGCATATCTTATGTTCTTATGTTCTTATGATCTTAATTTCTCAAATTTACTGCTAATGCTCGGCGTAATACTTGCATCGTGCTAAAGAGACCCTCCTGCTGGAGTTCATAAGATGTAACATGTATGGGTAGTTTGTCAGGATGTGCTTGGAAATTTTTCTTTCAGGCCTGTGGCTCCCAGTACAATGGGAAATATTTCTGTATCTTTCTGCCACATTTTCTTGGTCTCTGATTGCATTTCTTGATACTTCAAGATCTTCTCCCTCTCCACGCGATTCACAGAATAATCACTCAGTACCAACACTTCTATTATCAATGCCATTCTGGTGTTCTTTTCCTTTACCATTATGTCAGGTTTCCTGGCATCTAGTTTCTTATCCATCAGAATGCGAATGTCCCAGGTGATCATAACCTCTTCATTCTGTTATTCTCTTAGGGTCATGATCCCAGTGCTTTTCAGGGACAGTGATGTTGTAGCGTTTACAGAGTTTCCAGTGGAGGAGGCATGCTACTATGTTGTGCCTGTCTGTATAGAAATTTTCTGCCATCAGAACTTCACAGCCTGCTATTAGAGCTGGAAACAGTGACTCACCTTTCTTATAGAATCAGCATATGTCTGTTGTGCCATTTTTTTCAATACACGCCGTAAACCAGCTCGCCTGCAATCCGCTGTCCTGGGCTGCAACTATCAATCTTTCATCCTTCGGTTTCAGTCTACCTTTCCTCAACCACTCACGTGTCCGTTCTTGATCGACAAAAGGTTCTTGGAGTAACACTCTGTATTTTCCACTGTATTTGTGCATTTGCCACTTGTTTTTCCTCGCCTGCTGATCTAATTCTTTGAAGAGTTTTTTCTCTTGTTTTGCAAATTCTGTTACTTCCTTTCCCATGCACACCTGTGGATTCTCGCTCATTCCTTCTAATTATCGGAACGCTTGTCCATGTTTGATGATGGAAACAGATTCTGGATGTTTACTTTCATATTTCAGCACTTTTTGTGTATTTGGATCCGATGATGCTGTCAGATAGGTTTGGAGGCCTACAATAGTAGCTCTGTAGGTGTAGTCAATCTCTATAAGTCCTAGCCCTCCTTCTGCTCTAGGGATATACAATCTTGACATACACTGATTCTTGTAAATTACTTCAGGAGCATGGAGGAGTTTTCTTATTTGCACATCCTGTTTTTCAAGCTCTTTATGAGTCAATCCACAATCCCAAAACTGTAGGAGAGTACAGCAATTGCCAGCTGATTGATGGCTTGTATCTTATTTTGTGATGTTAAAGCACTTTTCAATAACAGTTTTAATCTTCTGTAATATTCTTTACTGATCTTCTCTCTCAATAGTTTCTGCTCGAGTGCCATTCCTTCCTCTATTCTGAGATACTTATATACGCCTTCCTGTTCAAGGTCCTTGATGTCACAGCCCTCAGCAATAGAATGATTAGAATAATTAATTAGAATAATGAATTAGCAATAGAAAAACTGTATGACTGTGCAAATGGTTTAAAAGCTGTCTCAAGAATGAAGGAACTACATAAAACCTATGATTGCAAAACTAATGCCAAATATTGCACTTTTAGGAACTCTGGAATAGAAGTTAAGTAATTTGATTAGTATTTCATATCCTTTGTGTTGCTCATTCTATGAATCTATATTTCTTGGTAAAGAAAGGTGACTTTTGGCATGCTACAGTTATATGCGCCGTACTCAGTAAAGATTCTTCCATAGATTCAGAATGGGGAAAAGTCCATGAAAGAGCCAAAGGGGTATGTTTACTAAAACCCCGCTAATGTGCGGGCCGCGGTAGTGTGCGGGTGCCATATAAGGAGTGGGCGTTCCGTCCTGAAAAAGAAAAGCCAGAATTTACATATGCGCTAAGGTGCGCGGCGCCCATGTGCGCCCCGCACATTAGCACATGAGATAGCTGCGCGGGAGGCAGAGGGAGGAGTGGCCTAGTGGTTGGGGCAAGGCACTACAGGCCGGAAGGTCGGTGGTTCAAATCCCACTAGAGCACAGCAACCTTGGGCCGGAAGGAATGGGGTTTCTAGTCCCACAGGTGCTCCTTGTGGTCTTGGGCAAGCCACTTAACCCTCCATTGCCCATGTTCCCTGTAAGTATTAGTGTATGTGTCTCATATCCCCTCGTGTTAAATGTATCCCCCAACCGCTTTGACCCGGTGAAAAGCGGGATATAAATGCAGCTAAATAAATAAATAAATAAGCGGCGTGCTGATGTGCACACATAAGAGCAGAGCCACAGCACAATGGTCAAGGCACTTACCAATGGTGCAGGGATCAGGGGTTCAATCCCCCACAGTGCCCAATGAACAAGGCTGGCTGAGGCATTACATATTATGGGGAAGATTGCTTTTGGAATCATTTTATGTTTATTTTAATTATCACTACTAGCAAACGCACTCTCAAAGCGTGTTAACATAAGGCACCCTATAAGGCACATTTTAAAGTGCACTGTCAGCCAAGGCACCCTAGAATGTTGCTTATAGGGCGCTTTAGAGGGTGCCGTATGAGGTACCGCAAGGTCAGAGTACTGTTTTTTATGGCAGCACTGTGCAGTTTAAGGAGTGAAAAGCATAAGTAGGTGCGCTGACAGGCAAGGAGGAGCAGCAGTGGAGCACAATGGTTAAGGCACTGACTGCTCCCCAGTGTGCCTAATATGTAAGGCTGGCTGTGGCATCAGCTTTGCATTGTACATATTTTTTCCTGCATCACTTTATTTTTATTTTATTAATTGCTGCCAGCAACCACGCCCTCACGTGCCGTAATTGAAGGTGCCGTAGAAGGCACCCTATAAGGCACTCCATAGGGCACATTATAAATTGCACTGTCCGCCACAGCACCCTAATATGTCCCCTATAGGGCACCCTATAAGTTGCGTCACAGGATTATGTATAGTGCACCTTATATGGACGGGAACCATAAGGTGCCCTATAGGGCGCCCTATAAAGCACCCTCAGAGGCACCTTATGGGTGCAGTACGCTGAGGGTGTTTTTGCTGGCATCAATATATGTACATTAAAAAACAGATAATGCGTTGGACAACCCTATCAAATAACCCCACTGTGGGTTTGAACCCATGACCTCTGGCTTCACAGGCAGTGAAGTAACCATTGGGCTACAGCTCTATAGCTGCTAGCAAGCCCCTGGCTGGCTGCAGAGAGCCTGCACGTCACCACACAGACAGTCTGCTGTGGTCACCAGGATAGGGTTAGCCCACCCGTACCCATGATGCAATGCACATGCAAATCAACTGTCCACAGATGAATACAAGATGGCGAATGCACCCCCACAGCACCTCAGCCTGGTAGGGGGAAGTGACCGTGTGTTTTACTGGCACAGAGTAGCTACACACCGTCACATTGTGTGGGTACTGTGCTCACCCTGAGGGTGCAATGAGGCGCCCAGGACCAGGTCCACAACACCTTCCATGGCTAAAAGAGGCCATGCCGGAGGTCCAAAGCAGTGTTAATGTGTGAGATAGGTAGTTTCTGCTCAAACACCTTGGATATCTCTGTCTGTGTCAGTCAGGTGTAGCCCCTATGGACCCCTAGGTGGGCTATGTACCACCACCCCCCTCCTCCAGGGCTGAGGGTGGCAAACAGGGTCTCCTATCAATAGATCCACATTCTACCTCCCTGCAAAGGTGGCAGTAGAGGGGACCATCAACCCTGGTCCTGCTGAGGAACAGACACCCCACAGGGCAGTCAATGCAGCTCTATACACATCCATAACACAATAGCAGACAGACATTAGGCCTGGATATGGTAAGCTGCACCCCACCACTATCTGATATTCTCCTGCAGCAAGCCTTCAGCCGCTGCACCCTGCAAGGTGCTCCATCAAGACACATACCAGCTGCAAACAGTCTGCTAGTTAGTCCATAGTGCATGTTCCCAGTGGAGATGCATGCACCCAGAACTGGGATGTCAGCATACACAGCAAGCAGATATATCAGTGACTGGGCCCCAAAAGGAAACCCATATCTATCACATGAGAGAAATACTATATAGCACTATGGGGGTACCTAGCCATGCTGTGGTCACTGCACAGTCAGGGTGAGAGTGATCTCTCAGCAGGACATACTGAGGTCACCCTGTCTGTGTAGGTGGTGGCCGGGCACTAAAATGTCCCAGTCAGTGCCCTATGCCCTGTGCAGATGCACCCTGGCCAGGCCACCCTGTCCGGCCTATACCCATGGTACTTTGCTCCTCATTATGCACATTGGCAGCCCAATACTGGCAACATTGCTGGCAGTGTGGGCTGTGGAAGGTGTTTGCAGCCACCACACACTGGATAGACAGACAGCCACCCCCACACCTATGCCAGCATTGTGCTACTATAGAGGAGTTCAGCAGCCATACCCACCACACCAGTCCTGGGCACAGTACAGGCATGGATATGGTACGCAATACTGTTGGGGGTCACTCCCCAGGGTGGTAAACACTGTCAGAGACCAGACCTGCAGCACACACACCGCAGACATCAGAATGATTGTTATGGTGGAGCTCAATGAGCAAAATGTGCTTAACGTAGGAATTGATATCTGCCAGTTATCATAGGAAACGTTTGATAGCTGTGTACCATATACCCAGGTGTAGGGTGGCATTGCTAAGGTATTCAACTTCCAGTATTGGGAGATACAGGCAGGGCCCAATGTCCTGCCTCTCCAGGAGGCATTGGCCAATGGGGCCTGTGGGTGTGTGTGTGGGTGTGTCTGGCCCTGCTGGCTGCTGCTTTACGGCAGAGTTTCCCAACTCCAGTCCTGATGTTCCAAACACTGTTCGGGTTTTCTGCTGTCCCACATAAATATGCATGAGCCACATCTGCATACCAGGGGTGTGGTGCATAGATATGCAGCACAGGCATCTTTATTAGAGGCCACAAAATTAACCACCCCTCACTTTCTATCATAACCAATAGCCCACCAAAAAGTGATATTTAAGTAACTGACTCACAATGTTATCAAACTATTTTTTTTTTTTTTTATTCACAATGTTATCAAACTATTTTTTTTTCCGACAAACAAATAGTTAGATAACATTGTGAGTCAGTTACTTAAATATCACTTTTTGGTGGGTTATTGGATCTTTATTAGAGGCAGCATGGAACCTGAATGGTGTGGGGCCCTCCAGGACTGCATTTGGGAGACTCTGCTCTAGGTAATGCGCCTGTTTCTGGTGTCTGTGTTTGGTGTGGTAAAATATAGGCGTATTAACCATGCGTATGTTCTCAGCAATACAGGTTTGTCCTTACTATCACGGTTTAGTTGTGGGAAAAATATGTGGACAGGATTGGCAGTAGCCCCAGCTGGCCTTTGAACCTGTGACCTTCTGTTCTTGCACACACTGTCTGTGTGCACTGCACCACCATGTTGCCACAGATATGCTTCATTCCCTGGGGAGTCCATGACTGTACATCCAACAGAGCCTGTCTGTTGCGGTGGACGGTGCCAGCCTGCACAGGCCTAGGCCACTGTCTGCTGTGGCTTGCAGCCACTGCCCCTCCACCACCTGTACCCTTCTGCCAACATGCAGACATGTCCTTATCTGGGAAAAAGCATATGACCTGATTGAGTTGTGGCACTCCAGGACTGAATTTGGGGGACTCGGCTGTAGGTAATGCCCATTGTTATGGTTTGTGTGCGGTGTAGGGTAAAATATGGGTGTTTGAACCATGCTTATGTTCTCTGCAGTAAAGGAGTGTCTTTACTATCACTGTTTAGTGGTGGGTAAAACTATGGGGACTGGTTTGGCAGGAGCCCCAGCTGGGATTTGAACCTGTGACCCTCTGGTCTTACAGGCACTGGCTGTGTCCGTTGCACCACACTGTGGCCACTGAGACAGTGTAGTCCCTGGAGATAGGAAACCTGGCCTGACGAGTCAGAAACCCTGCTCTGCACAATTTTACTGTGGGCTCATTTACCTTGTATGGAGACAAAAGTGCAAATAAACCTCAAATATGACCTCGGAAAAAGGGGCAAACACCCATAACCAAGCTGGGCAACAGTGATATCACTAGGCAACATTATAAAACAATCCTAGGAAAGCTCCAATAAAATAAAATGATTTTTGAAAGGGTCTACGGAGCGTAGACCCTTCCAAAAATCATTTCTTTTTTTGGGGGCTTTCCTGGGAGTGTTTTTTAGCGCGGCCCGCACAATTGCGCAGTTTAGTAAACATACCCCAAAAGTGTTAAAATTCATGGACAAGCCTAACATATAAACACTACTTTCCTGGAAAGAGCTGTGCCAGCAGACTGATGATCTCCAGGTGGCTTAGTTCTAGACCAGATAACATACGATTTTAAAAGGTATGGCTCTGTCATGGAACTTTCCCAAGTGGGGGTGTTGCTTTAAGCAGTTTAATGGATCCCTGTTGAGAAGGGGCTTCTCAACTTCTCCTTGTTGTTCTGATGTCTATTGGTTTGATGGACTTTTGTGTTTCTTTTTCTCTTTGAAAATTAAAACATTTGCTATAATTTGAAGTGCTCAACTTTATGGGAAGAGAAGACAAAATGGGACTGTACTGTTGATTTTGAGACACTAATGTGGGCAGTTTTGCTTCTGTGGCATTACGTTTAGTGGCTTATTAATAAAAAAAATATTATGTTCAATGCCAGCTTGCCATAGATTACATGGATTTGGAGAACTGTTGTTCTAACTATGGCTTGGCATTTTCTCTCTTGAGGTGGAGCCTTGGCAATCCTGTGATTGATGGTTGCTGCTTGGTGACTGGTAGCATTGTTACATGTGATGGTGGTTTAGTGACATTTGCCTACTGGTTGAAGGTTTAGTGATTCATAATTGGCTGTGCCTTGATATTTCCTGGATTTCTCTGGATTCATGTTAGAGAGTAGAGACTTGGCATTGTGCAAAGACCAACAGCTTTCAGGCAATACCTCCCATAGGAATTACTTTCTCTGTACATCTTCCTGGTGATTTTTGGTACCTTGCTAGTGAATGCCATTTAAAGTTCAGCTGTGTCCATTCCGAGAGTTCCTCATGGAATGCTCAAGCTTCGACTTGGCCTTCACAGGATGAAGGAAGACCAGGCTTAATGCTACTTCAGAGCAAATACAGCCCCTAGCATGCATGCCTAAATAATACTTGAGAAAACAACAGGGTCTTTTTTCAAAAATAACATTAATTTTACAAAGGCTTATGGCACTATAAACTGATACCATTGAGATGATATTTCAGCCTACAGTATCTTAAAATTCTACTTTTAAGTTGCACAAACTAATAATAAATTTTGAATGTATGTAGCCTCTTTCTCTCAGAAGGCAATCAGAATATGTTCTGTATTTCAGCTACACCTTTGTTTCCCTTTGGAGCTGAAAGTACTTACGCTGCATGGAAGTTCTTAATAAAGAGGTAGAAGGCCAAAAGGCAAATCTTCTGAATAATGTTTATCAAGAAACAGAGAAAAATATAATGTGACATCCGATAGAATTTGGCGAATTTTTGTCCCTGGTGCAATGCCATGGACCTCAGATAATATCTGGCTTTGCCCTAACACTCCCATAACTCAGGATCCTCGGTTATCTCAGGCCTTCTAAATTCTGTTATCATTTCTGCCTCTACCATCCTTTTTGTTAGTTCTGAATCTACCACAGATCATGAGCTCGTACTCGAAAATCTCTTTTCTGCTGATCAAGGTTTGCTTCTTGTGGGCTTATACCTTTTGCAGATTTTGAATGTCTTTATCATCTCCATTCTCGTTCTCCTTTCCTAGTAGCCCAGTAGTTACAGTAGTGGGATGGAAAGCCAAGGTTCAAATTCTGCTCCTTCCACTAATGCTTCTTGTGAACTTAGGGAAGTCGCTTAATATTCCATTGCCTTGCATATAAACTTAGAGCTCGATTTACTAATGTGCCTGATCATGTTAATGTATATTATTCCATCTTGATGTGCGTTAATGCAATTTAACATGCTTTATTTAACGTAAGCCCCATTATTATCACTGGTTATTAATAACTCATATTAATATCATTGAGGTATTTGAAATGCAAATTAATGCATGTTAGTGCAGGTTAGTAAATCTAGTCCTCTTGGGTAGAGAGCAACCTACAGTAGTTGATTATAAATCAGCTTGAGCTCAGATTTGGAAAGACAAATAATTTGAATATAAAATTCAAATCCTTTGGGGTGAACATATTAAATCCTTGAGTCTCATTTCATAGGACCCTTGATAGAAGTTTGGTGCCATTTCAGTAGCCCTTTAATGGATTGCCTCCCTTCTGTTGATATCTTTGTGGAGATGTGGTCTCACCAATGACTTGTTTTATCCTTTTCATATGCACCTTAGCATTCTTCTGGCTGTTTCCACTGCCTTGTTGCACTGTTCATTAACTTGGAATCATTACCCATGATGACCCTGAGATCTCTTTCATGATTGGTGTAAATCAGCATCTCATCCGCCATCATGTACTGAAAACTTGGATTTTTGTAACCCAAATTCATGATTCTGCCCAGTTTTCCATTGAATATTAGCTGTCTAGCAGTTGACCACTCATTTATAACTGAACAAACTGAGGCACCAGAAGTTCATGTGACTTGGCTGGGGTTCTGAGAGACACTGGCAAAGGGAAATCTTGATATTGTATCCTAGGATTTCTCCTGGCCGACAGTTCTGTGCTCTGACCATTCTCCTCCTTATGTTTGGTGTATGAGAGAAAGTAGATGTTCATATATTTGGTCAGCAGTGCTATACATTCCTGACTTCATATCCTACTGGAATTACAAATGGATAATGTTAAACAAAGGACACAAATTGCTTTATAATATCTTAAAGAAAAAAATTAAAGACATTGGCAGATCCAAACAATTATCTACGCTTTTCTCAGTTTTTGGCTACCTACATGCATAGAGCACTAAATTTAGTTTGGCAAAACTATCGGTAAAAGTGAAACCACCTAGTTTAATTCTAGCTAATATGACCACAGCTGGAAGCAATAGAAATTAGTCATTGTTTTCTAACTTTTATAAACGTGCTCAATAATACCTCCATCCTCCTTCATTTCTCAGACAAGTTGCTCTGCAGAGCTCTGGGATGAGCAGTGATTTTTTTTGCAGATCATGTCAGGTCACTGACCTGGACTATATTTTGGCTATGTCAGTGGCATGTGTAGACCAAAGAGAAGGAAGAAGTTGTATTAGCTGCCCATATGGGTTGAAGGGAAGAAAGAGGCAATGTTGGCATTCTGCTTAAGCTGAGGTGAAGGTGAAGATGGTGCCCATGGTCCAAAGGGAGAAGATGTCCATAGTCCTCATCATCCCAGACCCTGGAGGAGGACAACCGCTGTCTGCTTTTGATGGTTTGAGAAAGAGAAAAGGAGAGACTGCTGTGCTGGGGATGCAAGGAGGGATGGGGAGATTGAGAAAGTTTCTCTCTCTCTCTCTTTCAGGGAAAGGATAATGGATTGAGAGAGAGGAGCATGGGACTTAATATAGGTCCATACCATTGAAGCTACTTGGGAAGGTGTTGTGGGTAGTGGTGGAGAAAAGGTGGACATAGCCTCCCTTCCCCTTCTACCACTAACTTACCATCTCCTGATCTGATATCTTTATCTTTTGAAAAAAACTTGACTGGGGTTCTGTTAAGGAGCTCCTGTTTGAGTGGGTAGATGGAGTTGAGGGACGTAGAGAAGGGAAGAGCCCCGCAACACTCTGTATTTGTAATATTTTGCTCCTGCTGGAATTTTGCAAACAATAATTCAGAATCCTGTACTTTTTATGATTTATTTGCTGTATTATATTTTAAGTTGAGTATCGCTCAAAAACATATGCTTTGTTATTTTGACACAGAATGGCAGTAGAGGGCGCTTTCACCGTTCACCCTCTCTCCAAAAGAAATAATGATGAATGGCGAGAGAGAAACCATCAGATAGAGCAGACAGTGGTAAGATGAACATGCTATAAATCATTAGTTCTCCATATCAGTCATCAGTCTTGACCTCTCACCCAAAGAATCCATATACAATTGTCCACACTTTATTCAATTCATTAAGGGGCATGTTTACTAAACGGCGCACCTGTGCGGGGCGCACCTGAGCGCCCTAAAATGATGCATTTAAGTGCTCTTAAACGCCCCGTACACGTGCGGGTCACATTAACGGGCCCCGCACACGTGCGCCGAAAACGCGCACGTTTGCGGGGCGGTAATGTGCGAAAGAGGCGTGCCAAGGCGAAATGAGGGCGGAGGAAGGCCCCCTAGGGGCGGAGAGACGGGGTCAGTGGGCGGAATGTGGGAGGGGAGAGACTCGCCGCACAGGAGCGTGCCCGAATCTGCAAAGAAATTTACCGCCAGTGAAACACTCGCGTTAGAGGTGCTGTGCAGGGAAAAGAAACCGTTTCCGTCAGCAATGTGCAGCACAATAGTGGAAGCCCAAAAACCGTGAGCAGTGTGATCTATGTGCACAGATCAAACGCCGTAATGTCACAGGGCACTAACCACACGGGCGCCGCGCACCTTAGCGCATCTGTCAATCACAGCTTCTGTTCTTCACGACGGAACGCCCACTCCTTATACGGCACCCGCTCGGTACCGCGGACCGCACAACACCGGTCTTTAGTAAACAGACCCCTAAGTCTTCAATATTTTTATGAATATTTACTTTTTTGCTTTTTTTTTTTTAAACTTTTGAAAAATAGCTGTATAACTGTTTGTGCCCCCACAACTCATTTCTGGGTAGGCAGTTGCTAATTGTAGCATATAATAAAATTTTAAGCCAGACCTCTCACAAGAACCCAGTACTTAGCTTTGTATGCTAGTCTGCTTGACGTTTGGTGCCAACACTATTCCTTTTAGGTACATTAGTAGCTCCACACAATTAGCTATAGAGGTCTATAAATTAATGAATGGAGTGGAACGGGTAAACGTAGATCGATTGTTTACGTCATCAGAATATAGAAAGACTAGGGGACATGCAATGAAGCTACAGCTGTGTTCCAGTGTCTGTATCTCCTACTACTGCTACTGCTGCTTATATGTTCATTGCTACCTGTGTGCCTCTCCCCCAGGTCCTGTGCCGCCTTGTGCTGTCTTGCTGTGTCTCTACTGCTTGCTCTGTGTTTGTCCCGCCTCCCGGAAGTCCTCCAGGTCCTGTGTTGCCTTGTGCTGTCTTGCTGTGTCTCTGCTGCTTCCTTCGTGTTTGTCCCGCCTCCCGGAAGTCCTCCAGGTCCTGTGCTGCCTTGTGCTGCCTTGCTGTGTCTCTACTGCTTCCTCCGTGTTTGTCCTGCCTCCCGGAAGTCCTCCAGGTATCCAGCTGTATTTAAGAAACCCTTCTACGGCATTTGGCGCTGCGCGCCGAAGGAGTGCGCATAAGGAGCCGTGCTCCTTGAGCAAACTTCTTGGGGCGACGACTGGGGAGCCTCTCATCCACAACTGTCCCCCTCTCCTTATCTTGCTTGGATGTCCCTGCTCCTTGGTGCGTTTCTATTGGCTCTGTCTCCTCTTCTGGCTCCCCTAGCTGCTTTGTCGTCGGTCCACCCCTCACCTTTAGCTCCTGTTCTCTACCCTCCATCAATATGGCCACCATTCCCGTCATCTGGGCTCACCGCCCCTTTCTACCATCTCATCAACCCCCTGGGGTTTATGCACATCATGTTGGAAACCTTCGTCTGTGTCAATCCCCTCCTTTGCCTTCCTCACCTGCTCGTTCCTCACCGTCAGCTTCTGTATTGCTAACTTTCTCGTTTGCTCTTCTAAACTGTTGCTGTCTCCAGGCGAAGACGCAGTTAGTGCATGATCTGCTAATGCAGAACTCACTTGATGCGCTCTTCCTCACAGAAACCTGGATTCGTGAGGGGGAAGACGGTCTTCTCCACCTCTGCCTTCCCCCTGGTTACTCTGCCTACCACATTCCCCACCTCCGTCAGTCAGGTGGGGGAGTGGCAGTTATTTATTGTGCATCCCTCCCCCTCACCGCTGTCTCCCCTTCACCGTGATATCCTGAATCACTGCTTATGCGTTTCGAGTCCCCAACTCCGGTGTATTTCCTTCTGCTTTATGTGCCTCCCTCACTTCATTCTGATCTCTGGGATTCCCTCCTCCTTACACTCTCTGAATCAGCCCTCCTGTCCCCCCGTTTTGCAGTTTTGGGTGACTTCAACGTACACCTCGACTCTCCCTCCCGGTCACTTGATAAAACCCTTCTATCTCTTTTTGACGATCTCTCTCTTACCCAGCATGTCACCTGCTCCACCCATGCCCCACTCTTGATCTCATCCTCACTTCTGTCCGTTCCCCCTGTTTCCCATCTAGCATCCGGTCACTTGCCCTTCCCTGATCTGATCATCGTTGCCTGTTATTCTCCTTTTCTCTACCTTCTCCACAGGCCTCCAAGTCACTCACTGCTGGTCCTTCTCCCCAATTATTTAAGCGCCACATTACTCCATTTACCCCCAGCAGATTCCCTCTTCTCCCCAGAGTTCTCTACTCTCCCTGTAGATCAGCAGGTTAATACCTGGACCTCCACTCTTTCTTCCACTCTCGATGTCCTTGCTCCGCTTCGCCCCATTCCCCTTCGTTCTCCCTCCCACCATCCCTGGTATCACCCTGGGTTATATCTCCAATGCTACCATCTCTGTCGTGCTGAACGCATTTGGCGCAAGCATCCCTCCATCGATACCCTCACCACCTTTCGTCAAGCACACCGTTTCTATTGCTCAATGATATCCTCAGCTAAGAAAGCCTATTACTCACATCTTATTGAATCCTCCTCCTATTCCTCAAGGTATCTCTTTCAGGTTCTTCATCAACCTTCCTTACCCTCTGCATCTTCCTCTTCTTTAGTTCCCCTCCCTGATGCCCCCAGTCCAAATAGCCTTGCCTTGCCTCCTTCTTCTCTGCTAAGATCCAGTCCCTCCGTTCCTCTTTTAGCTCCTGTCCCCCCCCCCTCACCTCCCCCTTCCTCTTCTGGTTCCCCCTCTTCGCCCATGCCCGCTCCCCCTTCATTATATACCTTCCCCACACTTGGCTTTCCTTCCGAACTGTCACCTCTCCTGAACTCATCAAGGCGATCACCACTTCCCACAAAACTACTTGCCCCCTGAACCCCCTCCCTTCCTCCTGGTTTCTTCACGTACACTTCTCCCATTTGTTCTTGTCATCATTAATTCCAGCCTTGCTTCTGGCCAGTTCTCTGCTCCCTGGAAGCATGCTGTAATCCACCTCCTCCTTAAAATACTCGACCTGAACCCTGCTGTCCTTGCAAACTGGCGACCGGTGTCAAATCTCTCTTTCCTCTCAAAAGTCCTTGAGAAACTTGTCTTCACACAACTCACCTCACACCTCAATTCCATCCTTTTGCTCCACCCCTGTCAGTCGGGTTTCAGGGCAAGTCATAGCATGGAAACTATCCTTCTTGCACTCCTTAGTGAAATCCACCAATCCCAGTGATCTGTCTATAGCTGTCTCTCTTGATCTCTCTTCCGCCTTTGACGTTGTCAATCACTGCACCCTCCTCACTCATTTGGCCGACCTTGGCATGCATGGCATAGTTCTTCAGTGGTTTCGGTTGTTCCTCTCCTTTCGCACTTTCGCCATCCAGTCAGGTTCCATCACTTCTCCCTCACTCCCCTTACACTGCGGTGTCCCACAGGGTTCCATTCTCGCCCCTCTTCTCTTCAATATTTTTCTTGCACCCTTGGCCCTACTCATCCAACAAACCGGAATTTCAGCCTACTTCTACGCAGATGACATCCTTCTCCTTCACCACACTAGCCCCCTAGCTCCTGACCTCACTGCTCTTGACACTTGCTTTGCTTCTGTCTCTAATTGGTTTACCAACAATTTTCTTCATGTCAACACTTTGAAGTCTTCTGCCATCTGGTTTTCCTTTGGTGCCTCTACTCCATCCATTTCCCCTACTATGTCCATCATCCCTATCCCTCTTGTCACCACCCTCCGCTACCTTGGTGTTCCTCTGGACCCTTCACTTTCCTTTCACCAACACATTTCCACACTCGTTCGCAGTTCTTTTTTCCATCTTTGTAGGATCAGAGCCATTCGTCCCTTTCTTCCCTCACTACCTTGGTTCTTTCTCTTGTAGTCACCCACCTTGACTATTGTACTTCGGTCTTGGCAGGCCTCCCCTGCTATCAACTTAGGCGTCTTCAACTTGTCCAAAACACTGCTGCACTTCTCCTCTCTCACTCATCCCCTCATGATCATGTCACACCTTGTCTTCTTTCCATCCACTGGTTTCTGATCAAGGTCAGGTTTATCTATAAAATTCTCACCATTACCCACAAAGTTCTCCACACCAGTACACCCCAGTATCTGGCTGACCTTATGCGTCTTCAGCCCACTCCCCGTCTCCTTCGCTCGATACACGGAAATTGTTTCTTCCTTCCCCCTCCTTCACAGGCCCATCTCAAACTCACTCGTCACTCTGCATTTTTCTTTCTAAGCCCCACCCTATGGAATTCTCTTCCTCACTCTCTCCACATGGAATCCTCGTTCCCCCGGTTTAAAACTCTCCTTAAGACCCACCTCTTTTGCTAAGCTTACAATATCCCTCCCCCATCCGAGCATTCCTCTTCCCCCGGTCAGAGTCTTCTCCCATTATCTCCACTACAGGTCAATAGGTTCAGCCTCCCATGTAGCCCTGTGCCTACACCTTCTCCTTTCCCCTTCCCCCCCTTTTGTTTGTCGTCAATTGTGTTTCATGCTTATCTCCTTATCCCCTCTATTCTTCCTTCTGCCTTTACTACCATTTTCCTATAAACTATTGGCGTTCTTTTCCTCCCCTTTTTTTCTTCTAGTAGCCAGAAATTTTTATTGTACACCACCCTGACGCTCCGGCAAGGGCGGTAAATCAAATATTGAGAATAAAGATAAAGATAATAAGAGAAAATGTTTTTTCATTCAACGTGTAATCAAACTCTTTGAATTTGTTACCGGCTGTTTGTGTAGCTGGGTTTAAAAAAGGTTTGGACACGTTCCTGGAGGAAAGGTCCATAAACCATTATTAAAAGGGAAATAGGATATCACTGCTTGACCCAATACAAGCATTGTGGAACCTGTGTCTTTTGGGGAAACTGCTAGGTACTTATGACCTAGATTGGCCACTGTTGGAAACAGGATACTGGGCTTGATGGACTTTGGTCTGACCCAGCATGGCATATCTTATGTTCTTATGTTCCTCAACCTAACCTTCACTTGGCTACAAGGTTTGGTCGTCGTCTTCAGTGGTTGGCGAACTGCTGCATTTACTTAAATACCTTCAATTTCAGTGCAATGACGACAGTCTTGGAGGCAAAAGCAAATGCCAGTCTTAAAAAGCTTCACTGTGTGGAAACCTACATGATGACATCATGACTGCTCAACTTTGTAGACAATCCATCCCCTCTATTCGTGCCCCCTCCCGATCCCGTCTAACTCCACCGCGCATTGTATGGGGAAGTTAGACGGGGCAGATCGGGGGTGGCATTAGTGTGGGCGGTGGGTGGTTATTGACCTGGATGTATAGGGCCGATTCCAATGTCAGCCCTGTACTTCTGGGGCCGACAGCTTGATCGGGGAACTTATTCCACCTTGGAGGTGGAATAAGTTCCCCGATTCGTAGGAGGACGATAGGCCCAGGGATCCAAATGATCAGGAGGGGGCAGAGGATGATCTCCACAGCCCGACCCTGGCCTTGGGAGGCCAGATCAGGGGTTGGGCTGCAAGGAATCCACATTTTCAGCTGGCAGTCAGGGATCGCGGCTTTTCAATGGAGCCACGGTGCCATGGCAACCAGACGCCATGGCACCGTGACACCATTGATAAGCCTTGACTGAGCTAGCCTGGCAAGGTCTGTACATGCAGGCTAGACTGAATTGGTGTCCCAACATACATGTACAGGCCTGGACATGATTCAGATCCCACGGGGCTGGACATGCCCCGCGGGATTAAAATTCCGGCTAACTCTGTGCATCCAGTTCTAACGGGGCGCACAGAGGGCCTAACGTCCATGTCAGAATCGGGCCGAATATGTTCAATTTTTAGTAAAAGAATGAATACCAAAAGCAATTGTGATTACATTCCAGTTACCGTCTGGTTAAGTTACATTGATCCCTTCCCATTTGATACTTTTTGAGGATTCGCTGTATATGTTCTACCGTGGCTCAGCATGGGTTTTCTCAAACAACTCTGTCGGGCTTCTTCGCACACTCTGTACACCAATAGACAGCAACTTTTCTAAGATTGTAATTGGGATTTGTACCAAACACCAGTATGTGTATTACAACACTCCAATCTATTTGAACAAGTGGCAAATATATTTTGCATCAATTGGCATGTGTTTGCCCTTCATAAGACTTTTAGTGAAGGATCCTGTGCTGCCTTTCGTCAGTCTTCTAATATTCGAGATAGAGTGATCCATACAGATATCTTGTGGATTACAGGACATGAGATGCTTGGTTATGCACCATGTCAGTATTGTAATATGTGTGTTCATTCTGCAGCAATAGACCATTGGATTCATCCTCTTACTAAGAAGTACTACAAGTATCAACACGTTACCATATGTCCATACATTCTACTTCTTTTGTGATATATCTTATAGTGTGCCAATGTCCAAGGGTGTATGTGGGGAAGACAACCTGTCCTGTTAAAATCTGTAAGAGTAGATTGAAAACCGTTACTCTTACAGCACCCATAGTGCCTCTTTGCCAGACTTTCATTCATACGTTTGAACAATTTAGATGGACAGTCATTGATTTTGTACCGGCCTCTGTCCAGGGTGGGGATCGGAGGGCAAAATGATCATATCAAGTGGTTTTGGATATATGAACGTCAATCAGTAAAACCATGTGGATTGAATGATGAACTGGAATTGAATACTGTTATTTGACAGTGCTTTTTGGAATTTGTTCTTTCATTCTTTTGCTAAAAATGAACGTATTACCAATAAATTTTAGCAGTCATGATGTCATCACATTGGTTTGCAAGCCATGACTCTTCTAAACGCCGACATTTGCTTTTACCACTGAGGCTGTCGCCATTGTGATGATTTTGAAGGTATTGAAGTAAATGTAGCAGTTCACCAAAAAAAGTAAATATTTATAAAAATGTTTAAGATTTAATGAATTGAATAAAATGTGGACAATTGTATATGGACTCTTTGGCGAGAGGTTGAGACTGATGACTGATATGGAGAGCTAATGTTCATCTTACCACTGTCTGCTCTATCTGATGGTCTCGCTCTCGCCTTTCAACATTATTTCTTTTGGATTTGGGGTGAATGGTGAATGTGCCCTCTACTGCCATTCTGTGGATCAGAATAGTTTCTGGAGAGTTTTCTTTTTGCGATTTGGTTTCTTTCTCGAGTGTGGTTATATGGGATTTATTGTGAGCATTGTTGTTATGACAGACAAAGCCTGCAGAATTTTGCATAATTCAGACCTTTTGACACCTTTTGAAATTGGAATTTTCTTTTCAGAATTCCAGCCGGAGTAATATTTCTAGCTCTTGTTTTAAAATGCTTTAAAGATTGGTTTCATAAACTTGTGAATAGCCCAGAAGCCATACACATTCGCCAGCAGAACTCAACCTTTCTGAAACATAGTTTAACAAAGTTTTCCCTATCCCCTCTATTTCTGCTTGAAGATTTCTATTTAAACTTTTCTCTCTTGGCACTGTTCCCTCACCCCAGACTGAAATACTCTTCTGCTTTCAGCCATCAGGTGTTATTAAACTTGTAGGTTCCGAAACAGCTGGAGTAACTTGGTCTGATTTATTCAGGACGTGTTGTGCCCCGTTTGAACAGAAAAAATAGTAGTTCCCAAGATACACATGTTTTTGACCAACTGAATCATTGTGTGAACGTGGTCGCTTTTTAATTATACACCCCAGGATGTGGAATTCTTAATCACTTCTCATTTGTGCGACTTCAAAAGGACACAGTCAGCAGAAAGAAGACAATCTGAACCTGAGCCCCTGCCGAATCGCATAAAAAATGAGAGAATTAGTTGGAAACCTTTGGAATGAAAAAAAAGGGAGGGGGGAGTTGTCTTGTAGGTTATTGTATACTCAGGAGGCTGTGGCAAAATGAAGAAAAGCTTCACGAAAAATGGGAACTGTTCACTGCTCATCAAAAGAAAATTGCCTGGCTTTTAATTACTTGCCAGAGGAGTTGTCAGGAGCTGAAATGTTCAGTCTGATCGGAAGCCTCTACTAATTTATTTGGTTTTGTTTCTTTTTTAAAAATCTGTTCTTTTATAGGAAAAATATTGCAACATGCAAATTCAGAAATGAGGGTTTGCTTTGGTTATTATTTGTATATGAGCTTGGGGGGGTGGCAAGCTGTTTTTTGCAGTATTGGGGGCTCTTGCCAAATTGCATTTGAGGTTCTCCAGTTGCCTGTGGGAACTGAGGGACCAGTTATAAGTTATATCCTTTCATTCACTGAGTGTAAAAAAAATAAAAAGTGAACTCTGATCTGTCTTGGCTAGTGTAGTTCGCGTTTTAATCATTGTGGTATTTCCTCTTCCTGCAGGCCAAAGGGAACACCTGTGTTTTTCTTGAAGAATCATAGAATGTTGAGGGTACCCACGGTTTTCTGAAACCGTTTATTCCAAGTTCAGAATTAATTAGAAACCATCTGCATACATTGTCTTCAAAGAGCAAGATGAACAGCTTGCCTAACAATTTGACAAATTAAAGAGTGAAAGTAAGACCTTTTGACTTGTACTGTCAAAGCCAATAAGATGTCTGGCAAATTACTTAGGGAAAAATGCTTGCTTTCTTCTGAAACCTGAGGGGTTTATATTCCTGGTCAGGCCCTCAGTAGGACTTAACAAACTGAACAGCCTTTAAGAATGGTACTGCAAGAGAGACTTTTACTCTTTTACAGTAAATGAGAATACCAAGAGAGAGAAAAACAAAATGCAGCCCAAACGGACTTTTCGTTTATGTTGTATTTCCATTTTCATATTGAGAGCGATCAAGTTTGTTGTTGTTGGTAATCGAAATTTAATTTAATAGCATGGGGTTTTCATCCACAAGTGTTCAGATGCCAAATGAAAGTTTATATGCCTGCCAAAGAAAGCAGAACAGTTCCCAGAGTTGTCTGACTTGCTTCTTTAGGGATTCTTTAGGGAGTGGAGTCAGAAATGATTTTTAACTCAATGGGGTTATGGTTACCACTCTTAAATCCATAACCAACCTGCCCATTGTGCCTGAAATCTCCTTTCCAAGCTTATTCATTGTGTGTCGTGTTTCCTTTCCCAACATGCCCATTGGAGTCATCTTTATCAGCTTGCCCTTCCCAAACACAATAGTTTAAAATATCCCTATCTTATCCCTATGCTAAAATGAGATTATATTCATTGTAGTATGAATTTTGCTGTTCGTTTAATTATGTGTGTGTTGTTGAGTACAGTAGGTGGGGTGTATGAACAGGAAGCTTAAGAAAAACTTAGCTACAGATCGAAGGAATGTTATTCTGTGGCGAGCAACTTCAGTAAAGTCAGGAGAAAGAAGGGTGGGTGTACAATTCCAAGAGATTTTTAAATTTATAAATTAGTAACATTAAAATTATGTGGTATGAACTCTAAAATGAACTTTTCTATGTTTATGATTTTAACGGGTTAAACTCTTTGACATTTTGTTGGATTATTCAATTAACTGCTTTATTGATATGATTAAGTAGTATGAATGTTCTTAATTAGTAATATTACTAAAACGTTAACATCTGGCCAGTTCATTTGTTTCCTGGGAAAAACCACTGGGGAGTTTTTCTCTTCTTCCATGAACGCCTTGATGATGATATTGTGGCAATTTTAATAAAGTACCAATTTTTATTTTGGCTAAACTCTAAGAGGGGGATATTGAGCAACGGCGACTAGCCCTTTTAAAGTGGCTATCTTTCACCACTGAATCTTAATCCCAGATGTTTAATGCTGGGGCCATATCTGACCACCGGCATTGAATATCTAGTTCAGCTGGACAGCAGCAAAGTCAACTGGGCAACGGCAGTTTTCAGCCTCTGCCTAGTTAGCTTCTGCAGCGAAAGTTAGGCCAGCCTTAAGGTACCTCACTTTCGCTTCTTAGGGATAACTGGGCATTGCTGAACATTGCCCCCGCCTGGTTATTCCTAGGCGCTGCTTCTACTCCATCCACAGAAGGCCCCAAAGCTAGCCAATTAGCATCATGGCGTTTAGCAACAGCACCTAGGGCTATCCAGCGGAGCTAAACACGTTAGTGCCATAACATCCTGTGCAGTGTGATTAACGCTAAACATAACATCCTGTGCATTGTGATTAACGTGATTAGAAGGTCTGCTAACTGTGTTAATCTCTCTGAATATCGGCCCCTAAGCTTTTTACTTGACTTTAATCCTCGAACTTCTGTAAAAAAAACTGTCAAACTCTTGAGTCACAGATAAACGTGGACAAAACAAACACACAGCAATTAACAGTTCTTTTAAAATATTTCTAATCACTGTGGAGGTAACTTTAGAAACCTTTCTTGGGTGTAAAATACTGATTTATGTGTATATGCCCAGTCCAAGTAAGCATGGGTTGGTAGAGTAGGCATGCTCTGGGAAGGACTTTGGGCAAAGCATTGGCAGAATTCCAGTTCACACATGTATTTTATAAAATATTCCTGTACCTTACGTACTAGCATTTATGTCTACTCCCAAATGGGCATAAATGTTTGTGCCTTCAGTGTAAGTGTGATTTCTACAGAATTTGTGGCAGTATTGCATTATGATACATAAGTGCTTATGCATCCTGATAAAATAGATGAAAAATAAGCATCTTCCTGCCCAATTCACCAAGGCAACCTGTCATAAAATTACCCTCCACATGCTTAGTTCTTCAAAATATTGTCTAGAAAATGTTAAGTGAACAAAGATTATAGACTAATAATGAAAATTTTAAAAAAATAGGAAAAAGGACAAAACAATAGAAAAAAGTGAAGGAAAGGCTAGAAAGTTTAGAATTACATATTATATGCAGATTCTTAAATTGAGTTTCATCATGAATGTGATATGTCTATTGGTTGGTCACAAAATTGCACTCTTAGACTTGGCTGAAACAGTGAAACGTTGAGCCAAAGAGTTCCATAAACACATCACTCTTGAAATAGCAAGCCATTCTTCCTCTGCTCTCAGGAATGTCTTTTGACTGATTATGTAAAGTCAGAGGTTGAGAATGTATATCAGATCAACCTAGAATCAGTACAAGAAATGATTCAGTTCTTTAAAATGAAATGCACAATTTTTGAAAATTACAAAAAAATCCTTTGCATGTATGTATACAATATGGTACATTTAGTAATACTCAGGTTGGTTAATGAATTAAGGATTATTTGTTCTTTTTCAAAATTATTTTTTAGCTCTTGCTCTTTTCTAATACCTTGCTTACATAGGATGATTTACTATAGGATAATTGAGTTCAGTCCCAGAGGCTGGGCTCATCTCTTTGTACTTCCTCAATAACAACTGTGGTTTGTAATCATTTCAAAGAGTGACCTTGGCCACAGGGCAATTATTAATCAAAATAAAAAGCTGGCAATCTTTGTATGACAATTAACGTTCACCATTGAAGTTTTAACTTTTAATAATCAATGCACCATCCCAACAAATAAGAAAGCGGTTTCTAAATTTAGCACTTACGTGTGTTTCAGCTTCCTTCCAAACACGTCTACATCATTCCTTTATTTGGACTATCAATGAAACAGTAAGAATAATGTTTTAATTTTACGTGTAAGAAGCAGTAAAATATCTGTTTCCCTAGGCCATTAATGGTTGCTCTCCTCTGTACTTTTCCCTTCTCTTCTTGGTCAGTCTTGAATCTTCACAAATCTTAGGGACAGATGAAACTTCTTGAAGCAACTCCTTTATGAATGATTGAAACCTGTAGTCTCAATGTTTTCTCAAAATTCAGGTATGCCCTTGTCTTACTGCGCCAACAATTACCCTGTGTCCAGTGCAGTTATGCATAGTTTCCAGTACTAGTGGGCCAGAGAGTAGACAGGAGGACTCGCATAGGGACCTTGAGGAGATAAGAGATGAGACTTCCAGGTAAAGGAGAAAAAGACCAAAAGAATATACCTTGGATGCCCACCCAGGAGGAGGAAGACTGGCATCACAAGGAGTCTGAGCATACCCATCCCAATGATGCCATGAAGGGAAATTGCAAGCCCTGAATAAGGACATTGGCATCTAACTATACTTCCTCTCTACAAGCACCCTGTAGTACTGGGGCATAAAGACACTATGGGGGTTATTCTAGAAACCTTATTTGTGATTTCCACATGTAAAATCAGACATTTGCACGTAGAAATGATAGCCACATGTAAATAGTGGAATTTACACGTGAATGTCCTTACTATGTAGAAGTTGCAAGAGGGCATGTTGGGGGTGTGGTTAGAAAGTGGCTTGGCTGGGTCAAAAATCTGCAAATGTATTCCTGATTTCATATAGGGAAGACACATGTGTGGCCAAAATTGTCCTAATCATGATTTACACTTGCTCCCTGGCACGTTTAGGTTTTTTAAAATGTTCTGATTTTGGCTAGCCCTTTACAGGAGGTATTAAGGGGGTTATCTTCCTTATTCCTCCACTGTTTATTTAATCTCCCTATTTTCTAATTAAATGAAATAGTGACTTCTGTAGTTAATTGACGGTATTTACATGTATAGGTTTTCAAAATGCTCCACAGGCACGTATAAGTATCAGCACGTACCTATGGAAGTTGCCATGTAACCGGGTAGCCGGACCCGGCGCTCCCCCTTTGCACTTAGCCTCCCCCACCCATTCAACTCCTCTTTCACCCTTTCCCCACAAATTGCACGGACAACCTTCTGTAGTAAGAACTGGTCGCAGCTTTATTTCCAAACAACATACTGAACATTAACAGGAACAATGCTCGAACAAACCCCCAGCGGAGCGATGCGTCACCAGCCATGCAATTAGCAAGGCGACCTCGCCTCCGCTCCAGCCATGGTCACACCACCGGCAACGTTCCTACCACCCCTATTCGACTTTGCCATATTACTAGCAAAAGTTTTCCAGGGGTAGTCTGGGTCGAGGACACCCCGCCCCCGTCCCAAGTCGCCTAAGGCCCCGGAACCCGGAAACCTCCGGGATCCCACTTCACTTCCCCCCCCCCCCCGCTGCGACACCCCAATAACAAGCCCCCCACCTCACTGTAAGGATGGGTGGGTGGGTGGGCTGCTCACTCTCCTGACTCGCTGCATGTGCTCCGGCCCCGACCGCGCACGCCGGAGCACATGGCAACTCCTCCCTCTGATTGGCTCCGCTCGCTCCCATACATAGAGCGGAGCCAATCAATTCAAAAGATGCGCGCAGCGTCTTACGCTGCCGCGACTTCAGCCCTCCTCCTTCCTAACACGTGGGCAAGGGCCTGCGCCGTGCCAGGCACCCAGTTACGCGAGGGCGCCGGGACCCTGCCCGCGTCCTTATTATTTTCCTCCGTTGATTTTTCTCACCTGTAGATTTGTAAAATGGCTCTTTCGACTCCCCTATCGGCACATACACGTGCACCCCTGCACTCCCTTATTCATATTCTAGAAAAGTTTCACGTTTGGCAGAACCTTTTCTAAAATACCACTGGAGCTGTGTACTTTGTCTCATTTCCAATCTCTGCCTACAAGCTGAAATGCGTCTTCATGTCTGTTGGTCATGCTGAAGGCTCAGAACACATACGGACAGTAATGACCACTGGTATATTCTAGCAAAGGAATTTTAATTGACAAACAGCACAACTGTATACTTCATCCCACAAAGCTACTTCCAGTATCTATTCCATCCATGCAATGCAAGATTGGCTGTGTCAGGGAGCCACAGACCAGACGTAGAAAGGATGGTCTGAGGCAGCCCGATGAGTAGACGAAGGCTGCATTCTGAACATCCTGCCTATTTCACAGGAGGATGCCTCATCTTAAGGGATTCGTGGCTCAACAGTGGCAACCTTGTCTTCAATGGAACATCAGTTTGCAATCTGCTTGTACCATTTGAGACCATGTAGGACATAGAATACATGCAGTACCATGTCTCTGCATAATTATGGTGTGTGATTGGAATTTATGGGATAAGCTTATGTTTGTGATAGTTGCAACCTTTTGTTGTATATACCGTGCAGTGCATAACATGCTTGAAAGCAATTGTCACTGGTGAATCTTTGCTTTGAAAATACGCTTTCTTCCCTAAACAAATGTGAGTGTGCTGCAGTGTCAGGTGGGATCTTCGGCCTCTCCTTTCTGACAGCCTCCTCTCCCTCACGCTTCTTCCCGCTCTTCAGTCTCTTTTTTTTCTCTGTGCCACACAGCCTATCATATCTGCTCTTCTAATAGTCTCATCTAATCTGTCACTATCCTACTATGCCTCCTGTGAGCTGGGTCTTTGAAATCTGAGGCAGGTGTTAAAGTTTAGGTGCTAGCGAGCATATATTCAACAGTGTATGGAAGAAAGTGCACAGTGCCTTTTCCTGCATAGACGCAAAATCTTAATTTGCATATGCTCTTCCTTCATTTATATGCACGTGCACACTAATTTTAGTGCATACCCACTAATATCTTCAGGGACCACTTTAAGTGTATGTTAAGCTCTTAGCGCATGGGCCCCTTAAGTCATCAGTCATTGGATCTGCTATTAATAGGCCTAAACTAAACATACAGCTTATTTGAATATTGCTGCTGTCTGGATAATTTAAAAGCCATCCACACTCCACCCCAAACCTGGCCCCTTATGACACCTGTTCAAATTTTCAACCCAATACTATTCACATAGGAGCTGAAATTCATTAGTGACCATATGGGGGATCATTTTGGAAGCCCTGTTCATGCTTTGGATGTCTGAAATGGACATGGAGATGTCTCCAGAGCCTGTCTGTGGACATCCCCAGTGTGAGGACATTAAAGTCTGAACGGGGGCATGGTGGAGGCGTTCCTAGGAACCTGGATGTCCCTGCCTGATCTCAGAAACGTCCTGGACGTTCGGCATTGTGTCTAAGTTTAGACCTGCTCCAGGCACCTGAAAAGGGCTCATTTTGGTTGAAAAACATCCGGAGGGTGCAGTCTGTCATCCCCAGACCTCTGCACGATTCAGTGATAGAAGCAGTGGGATTTGAACCCTGGCTTCCCCAGTCCTAGCCCACCACTCTAACTATTAGGCTATTCCTAGATGTCCAAGTTCTGAAATACTATTCTAGGGATGTCTGTGTTGAACCCCCCCCACCCCCCTGCAGTCGTCCATATCGGGTACCTCCATGTTTGTGAAATCATGTCTGCACCTGGACGTGCCTGCTTGTTTCTCCAGACATTTTGGCTTAGACCATATTGCACTTTGACGTCTTGTCTAATACTCCCCTCATAACATGTAACTTCATTTGAATATCTGCTTATAAATAGAGAAAGTAGATATGGATTAGAAAAATCTTGAGCATGCATTGAAAGATTAGGGAATCCCCACTAGTAAATGATTTGTTTGTGACTATTACTGCATTTCTTTCTTTGATAAGAGCTGAGAGGTTGATATTCAAAAGGTTTGTCCAGTTAACTTTGAGAGTTCATTCTTTTCATAGTTGCTGACCATCTGAATGTTGTGTGGGTAATCACAGCATGCACAAAATTTGCCAAATAAAGATAGAGGGTTTTAGGGGCATTCCTGGCCTGTGGTTTCACGTTGGCTGATCAGCACTGAATGAGGTTAACATGGGATAAGTCTGGAGCTCTCGTGAAGCTGCCCTAGTATATTGTTCCTCATGAGTCACAGAAAAGTATTTTTGGATTTTAGATTTAATTATTTGCTTTTCCAAATCTGAACTCAAGACCAGTTTCATTCAGTAAGGGCCTGAGTTGCGATGCCCATGTGCCTCTAAGGCGCACAGCCGTCGCCGTTGAACTTTAACCCAAGATATTCAATCTGGAGCCATATTCACCCAGCAGAATTGAATAGCCGGGTCTGCCTCAACATGCCTCACAGTGCAGAAGCCAACTGGACAGTGGCAATATTGAGCTGCTGTCCAGTTAGCTCCTATGGGTAAAGATAGTCGAGGTTTTCCCACGCCTATCTTTACCTGTGGGTCGCTAACCAGGCAATGGTTCAATATCTCCACTGCCACCTCCGCTCCACCCAGAATGCCCACAACACTCCCTGATTCTACCCAGATAGCATCAAGGCGTGTAGTGGTGGAACTGGTGGATATTCATTGGCACTAACCATGTTAATGCTGATGAATATCCATCTCATGTACATGGAGTACAGGTTTTTCAGCCATGTAAATGCCGTTGAATATCAGCCCTAAGTATTTACCTGCCTTTGAGGGCTTATTATAAGTTGATACCGAGGCAAGAGAGTGTGAATTGATTTGCCCGAGGTCAGAAGGAGCATTAGAAGGGTTTGACCCCTACCTTCCTTGGATTAGAGCCCACTGCTTTGCCAGGCTACACCTCCGCTCTTTTTTTCTGTCAGGAAATATCACAGAAAGGGTGGTGGACTCCTGGAATGCCCTCCAAAACGAGGTAGGGGGAGCAAAACTAGTGACGGAATTCAAAAAGGCATGGGACAGACGCAGAGAATCACTATATAGCAAGAGCATGGATTCAAAGCAAGTGTATATAACTTCATAAACACAGAGGAGTAACTTACTTAGAGCAGCAGGTACAACCTTAAGCAAAGGCATAGAGGGGAGTAACCTGCCCAGAGTGGCAGTTGTAACTCTACAACTTTAGCCACCTTACTGAGCAGACTAGATGGACCATGCTGGTCTTTATCGGCTGTCATTTACTATGTTATTTATTTTATTTTTGTATTTATTTAATGGTTGTTTTTATACTGCTTTATCATTTAGTCAAAGCGATTTACATTGTAACTTAAACTTGGTAATGTACATTCTCCAGGAACAAACAGGAAGTCAGTCCTCACATATGGGTGATGTTGGCGCCGACGGAGCCCGTGCGGAGCATTTCCCCAGCTTTCAAAGAAAGCCTTTGGGACATGTTACCACACATGCGTGGTCCCCTTCCCACCCAAGGGTGCTATCTTGCTCAGTCTCCTTATTTCTACAGAGCCCAATGGACGTCATTACAGTTTCCCCGGAAACAAATCCTTGCTCTATCCTTAAAAATTAGCTGTTCCTGGTTTGCGTACCGGTTCCTCTTCCTGCCTTGAACCGGCACCATTCTTGGCTCCTTTCCCCATTTTTTGATCGAGACTTGTCTCAACCAACATTTGCACTCTTTTTCACCTGGGAATCATTGCCTCCAGCCAGGTGTTTCCCACCATGTCCCCCAGTGGGTTAAAAAAATGTGACTGCTGCAGTCAAACTATGTCTGTCACCGACACCCTTGACTGCTGCTTGTGCTGCTTGGGACCGGACCATGATAGCACCTCCTGCGACCTGTGCCAGGCCTTGATGTCTAAAACCAATAAAAAGAGGTCGAAGTTGCAGGAGAAACTGTTCCCAAGGTCCGACTTGGCACCGGCCTCCCTGACGCTGAGCTCCAAACCCAGCACTTCCCATGAGGCCCGAGCATCCTCAGTGTCCCATGGCGGTGGCTCCTCCATGAAGACCTCAGACCCCGAGTGAAAGAAGGAAAAATCCTCGAAGTCTGTCGAGGTTCCACCGGAGAAATACGGCAAGACTGCTCGGAGGGACTCGGGCAACTCCAAGGATCATCCAACCATGGTCCTCAAAAAGGATTCATTGGCCGGTGGAGACCGTGTGAGGTTCCTTAAGACTGTAGTCCTCATGGAGGATACACTCGCAAGAGTGCTGGCGCTGGGACCGAGATCTTCGGTGCCTGCGCCGAACGCTGCAGAGCCTTCTGGCTTGGAATCCAGAATGGCAGCCATGGAGCAGAACATCACTGCTATCCTTGCCATGCAGCAGGCAATGATGGCTGGTTCGTCTGCATCATCTGCCCCGATGTTCCCGGTCCCGGAATTCTTGGTTGTTGAGCTGAGCTCCTAGTGCTACTGGCCTCGGGTAAGTCCTCGGCCCCATTCAAGATCCCGGTCCCATTCCTTGGGCATCCAGTCCTCCCTTTCCAAGACTCTGACCCCAAGTCCTCGGGAGGCCCCTGACCCTTCGGCATGGGCCTCGAGGCAAGGAGTCGAAGATGTCACAGACTTTGTTGTCCCCCCTCAACTCCGAGTGGGAGATCGATGATAAGGCCTCCCTGGAAACCAGATGGCACCGAGACGTCCCCTCGGACCCATCTCCCCCGGTGCCATTCTCCTCCAGAGGACATGGCCTTCCATGACTTTGTCAGGGATATGGCCAGAGCCCTCTCAGTGCAGACCGAGGCGGAAGAGGACCCGGGCACCGAGGAAGTGGAGATTTTCCAGCTCGAGCCTCCACCCAAGGAAACTCTCACTGTGCCGGTGCAGCCGATCGGCTACTGTTACAAATGTGGGAGACCCCAGTGTTGGTGCCAGTGGTTAGCTGATGCCTCAATGCCATATACCGGGTGAGGAAGGGGCCAGGGTTTCACAAGCTCCAAGTCGCACATAACTCCATGGTTGTTGAGTCTACCATGCATAAACTCAAAAGCCAGAAGACTTACTCTTCTGTCCTCCCTAGAAGGGATGCTAGAGCCCTTGATGCCCTTGGATGCAAGTGCTACCAGGGCTTGATGTTAGGGTGTCAAATCCAGGCCTATGAGCTATACATAAGCATGTATCTGAAGGCCCTGACCAAGGGAGGAGTGACCTAGTGTTGGGGAAAGTTGCCTTAGGCTGGATGGCTGGGGGAAAGTTGTGTTGGGAAAAGTTGCCTTAGGCTGGATGGCTGGGGGTTCAAATCTCACTGGAAGACAGCAACCTTGGGCTGGGGAGACTGGCGCTCCTTGTGGCCTTGGACAAGCCACTTAACCCTCTGTTGCCTCAGGTACAAAAGGTAGATTGTGAGCCCTTTTTGGACAAGGGAAATATATACCTACCTGAATGTGCACCGCTTTGACCCGGTGAAAAGCAGTATATAAGTCTTGCTAAATAAATAAATAAAATTCTCAGCAGGGCTTGCCGGGGAATCCATCCAACATTTCCAAGCTCTGACTTTTGGGATCAAGGACTGCTCGAAGTTCCTCTCCTGGGCAGTCTATGATGGATTCATGTCAGCAGCTTGTGTAGCAGTGGCTAACATCGGGGCTTGATGCCAAACCTGGCTACAGTCCTTGGACCTCGAGCAATGGATCCAGGACAAGCTGTTCAATGCCCCCTGCACTGGTGAGAATCTGTTAGGCAAACCCATGGCTGACAAGGCGGCTGAGATAGAAGCCAAAATGGTGACCTGTCAGAGGCTCTCAAAGAAGACCTCTTCCTTTCCCCGCAAAAAACCCTCAGGGAAAAGGCCCCTATTCCCAGGGAAAAAGGGGCACTTCCAACAGAGTCACTGCTACCACCTTCTCGGGCCAGCAACAGGATTCTCACCCTGAGAGGCAGGGCCAAGGAGCTCAGAAGCCCAAGGCCCAGAAGTCCCTGGCCTTGGCTCCAGCCCAACCAGGGAGAATCTTTTGACTCCCAGAGCAGAGCCTCCCCTCCCCTGGGAGACCTTCATCAGCCCATAAGGGGCCGCCTGGAACTCTTTGTCCACAAATAGGCCAAGGTCACCACAAATCCAGCATGCAGACGCCGGCGTTTTTTATTATTGTTATTTTTGTAACTTCACAATCGGCAGGGATCTGTAAGACTGTGGTCTTGAATAAGAAACATCTCATATCTGAGTTGACCTTAAAAAGATTGAAATAGATTATGGAGCTCATGGGGAGATACACGGTATACATGAGCTTTTGAAAAATGCGGTTATATCTTTTAGAGTTGAGACTCCTCTAAGAGTATGATTGTAATACGTTATGGGGTTCAAATGTTGAAATAAAAGGATTTTTAACTACAATAGTTAAGGATACTGACATAACACCCCCCCCCCCCTTCTTTACCTCCCCTTGTAGTCAGTTTATTGCCGATCCTTGCTCGTAGACATTTATTTGGAACAAGAATCGTCATGCTCACAGGTAAAGGTTTTTATTCCATATATATATCATTTATGGGGGTTATGTACCCTTGATTCCACTGATTCTGTCCTTTGATTATCTCTGCTGGATATAGCGAACAATTGTATTTTTGCTGATGTAGTTCTCACGTGGATACATTTATCTATATGGATATCTTCTTTTGTCCCCGTTAGTGAATAGAGCACAATGGATGCATAAACAATTTATAGAGGTATGTCATGTGTTATAAATGTTCCTGTTCACATTTTTAAATTTATGGTTCTATCTTGTTTTTACCATTATACTATGTTGTCACAATGGCCGTGATGTTGATATTATTTAGTTTATAAATGTTTTATCAATGGTTTAGCCATTAGATTTATAATTTGGTCATATGATTTATCTTTTTACATATTTATTTGTTGCTGATAAGGGTTTAAGTTATTATCAAATCTTATTGCTGTGCTGAAATTTTATTGCTGTGCTGGTCTTAAAATTATTGTTTTATAAGTGGTTCTATATGTTTTTATGCTAGTATTATTTATTATTCATTTAATTATTTATTATTTTTATATTCATCCTTAGGTGTGGATTCATTATTTATGTTATTAATTATTATTTATAGGATATTTAATGGTGTTTTTATTGTTTATTTTATGTAGCCTGCCGCTGAAGAAGGCAACGAAACACGGCCTGTGTCGGGCCATAGGCTTGTATTAGTTAATAAAGAACATCCATCCCACCTTTGCTATCCACGATTTTGACTGGGTCCCTAGTGGTGGTGAATATACAGATTTAAGATGTACACCAGCATAACCTAATCTAATGACCTTGCTAGCTGAATTTTGATTCTATATTGATATTCTGTTTGGATGAAGTGTCTGTTTATCCAGCTTATTTACATATCTGTTTATGCTTGTTTCTTGCTTTCTATGCATTTCCAATGTGTCCTAAACCAAGGCACCACACAAGGGTTTTCAAAAATGCTACAGAAATGTAAAAAGCAGACGTATCGGAGTAGAAACCAGAGAACAAAGACCTAGAGTCATGGAGAAGAATGAAACGTCAAGTGACATAGTGCAGACCATTAGGAGGTAGTTTTGTTACAGTGACACGGTGGCAGGAGAGATAAAGAGCAACAATGGCGCGACTATGCTTGGGGCCTTTGGGGCAAAGAGTGAGGCAATGCTCTGAGTGATGGAGAGCAGCAGCACTGTTTTAGGAGAGAACAAAGATAAGTGGCAGTGTGACCATGCATTGCTTTAAATGTAAGTGACAGGAGTTTGAAAATAAACTGGTGCCTACCATGTAGAGAGAGAGGAGGAGCAGACAAGCAAGGGAAATGGAAAAGGGGGTCTAGATAGTTTGTAGTTGTAAGACTCGGAAATACTGATGCTCAGTCAAACTGGGAAAGAAATGGAGCCTGGATCAGGATAATCTGTGATCTTAGTATGTTTAGATGGAGAAGCATGTAGCTGGTTGTGTTTCCTTTCAACATAGTTTTGTTAAGTTTATGTTTATGCAAGTTCTTGAGATATTTATTTATTTTGAGCAGATATAATCTGATCAGAAACGTAGAACATGTGACTGCAGGTAGCACCCAAATAGTTTACCAAATATTCACCTTCTGATTCATTCAGAGATTATAAAAACAAGCCTTAACAATCCATGTAAATCTAAAGGGAGGCTTAATAATTAATATAACGCCTCACATTTTCTTTCCACAAATATCATTTATGGGTTCTGTATCTGAATCAGCAAACAACTCCCGAGGGACAGTGAAAATACAGGAGGGGCTAGGATAAAAGATATTTTTAATATAACAAATTAAAGAACAAACAACTTGAAAGGCAAACTTGATGCATTAATGCATTTGGTTTTAAAATGATATGCATCAGTCATTAACCAGCCCAACATGGTTTGGTGAACAGCCTTCAACAGGGGACTTAGTTGCAGCAAGGTGGATGCTAGGCAGGGACCTGCAACAAGCATCAAAGGATAGAAGGAGACTCACAAGGGATTATATCTCCCCTGAATAAAAAATATCCGGGATGAGGCAGTCACCTCGTTCCACAACAGAGCAAAGAATCTGCTATCCAGAAACAGTCTTCCACACAGGCCAAAAAGGATATAGCCACGCTGGCCTTAAAACACACTTTTCCTTCTAAAATGTATTTATTTATTCCGAGCACTTGATATACTGCCAAGACCCTTCAATGCCAGTGAGACAAATGTGTTGATAATGCTCAGTTTGCCTTGCAATTTGTGTTCTAAATCGTTTGTTATCATGAAAATCTTATATCCTAGCTCCTCCTGTTTTTTGCTCTCCCTCTGCTGACATATCGTTTGCTGGTAGATTCTGTGCAGTAGGGATTTGCCTCTTTGTTCGGGTTGCTTGACAACATCTGAATCAAGATGATTAAATCCCCCACTCCGAAAGGAAATACAAACGAGATTCAAGAAGGTATATTTATGGAAATGATTAGGTAACATGCTGAGGACTTTGAATCAGCAGGCTATAAATGACTTTAAATAAATAAAGAGAAAACGAAAAGAAATGCTTGAAAAGTATGCAATGAAAAGTAACGAGCTTCTCTACATTTATCCCACAAAGCTGGGACAACATTTTGCAGCAGCAAACCAGAAGGTTGGTAATTTTGACATTTGAGAGATCAACTGTCTCGACTTACACAGTTCTGACTATAGGGTTGGCTTTTATTAGATTTTCAGAACTTCATGAAATTTGGAAGTGAGCTAGCAAAGGAAGACATTGAGGTCTATTCCCAGAGCTGGCTTCTGTTTCTTGGGCTAACTAGGACCAAGAAAGCTGCAGAGGCAACGACCACACATCTTACGAGAGCGACGTCTATTTGTCGGACTTGAAGTGGACACATAGGGGATGGTGAAGAAACTGTCATAGCTGATAGTGTGGGAAATCCTAAGCCAGGTAAAAATCTCGCAGCTCTTCCTGTGAGACTAACTTCGCAGCAGCAGGAGATGATGCCCTGTTAAATGCTTCTCCTCTTGACAACCTGAAAGGGTGTGTTGTGGGGAGGGGAATCTAACGTAGGGAATCCCGTGGCCTCAATCATCCCAGGGGGAGGGAGGAAGAAGCATAGAAAGATAGGGATGGGGAAATAACTGAGGGAAGGGCAAAAAGGATAAGAGTTTAGAATGAGAAGGGGGAAAATAGCATCTAGAGAGAGGGGCCTTTAGAAGGAGAAAGTGAGAAGTGGGAGATATCATCAGGAAGGAGGGGGTAAGAAGAGGGGAAGAGTGTTTGGAGGGAGGGGTGAAAATGAGGAAGAACCTCTACAAAGTGGGAATAGCATCTGGGGAGGAGGAAGGGGGCAAGTGTGAACAGATACATTGGCTAGAGGATGGAGGAAGGCAGTAGACTCAAAGGGAGAAAGAGTGGAGGGAGTGAAAAGAGGAAATAGTGTCCAACATGAGCAGTTGTGAAGGGGAAAGAGCCTTTAACGATGAAGATATGGAATGAGAAGAGGAGAAGAGTGTTTGGAGGGAGGGGTGGAAAGATAGTGTGAAGGGTCTGGAGGGGCTTGTAAGGGATTTATTTATTTAACAACTCTTTTATACCACCATATCTACTAGTCATGGTGGTTTACATAGAACTGATAGGAACGTTACATAGAACAAGTCTTAGCAAAGTAAACTGAGGAGGAATGTAGAAACAGGAACTGTGGAAGGGCTGAGAGAATATGGCAGTGGTGGAGTTGAAAGAGAGGGAATGAAACTTGGTTAGACGTAAGAGCAAGTAGAAAGGGACTGAATACTAGGCGTGTTGACTGACAGTGAAGCAACTGAGATTGTTGAGGGAGTCAGAGCCTGAGGAAAGTAGCTGAGGGTTTGAGAGAGGGCGAGCATAGAGGATAGAAATGGTGGACTAGAGGAGGAAATAAGAATCTGAGAAGGGAGAGGGAGACAGGATAAATGGAGGCCTGGAAGAGGGTGAGAGTGAGAGACTGAGGTTTGAATGAGAGAAAAGGAGAATGAGTAATAAAACCTAACTATGAGTGGAAAAACAGAGAATACAGAAATGGGGAAAAAAGGATGAAAGGGAAGATCTGTAAGAACATAAGATATGCCATACTGGGTCAGACCAAGATCCATCAAGCCCAGTATCCTGTTTCCAACAGTGGCCAATCTAGGTCATACGGTACGTAGGTACTAGCAGTATCCCCAAAAGACACAGGTTCCACAATGCTTGTATTGGGTCAAGCATTGATATTCTGGGTCCCTTTTTAATAATGGTTTATGGATCTTTCCTCCAGGAACTTGTCCAAACCTTTTTTAAACCCAGCTACACTAACAGCTCTTACTACATCCTCCGGTAACAAATTCCAGAGTTTGATTACACGTTGAGTGAAAAAATATTTTCTCTTATTTGTCTTAAATAGTTTACCCTGTAGCTTCATTACATGTCCCCTAGTCTTTCTATATTCTGATGGCGTAAACAATCGATCTACGTTTACCCGTTCCACTCCATTCATTAGTTTATAGCCCTCTATCATATCTCCCCTCAGCCGTCTCTTTTCCAGGTTGAAGAGCCCTAACCTTTGTAGCCTCTCTTCAAAGGAGTAGCCTTCCATCCCCTTTACCATTTTGGTGGCTCTTCTCTGTACCTTTTCTAATAACGCTATATCCTTTTTAAGATACGGCGACCAGAATTGCACACAATATTCAAGGTGCGGTCGTACCATGGAACGATACAGAGGCAGTATAATATCATTTGTTTTATTTTCCATTCCTTTCCTTATGATACCTAGCATTCTATTTGCTTTCTTGGCTGCCGCTGCACACTGGGCGGAGGGTTTTAACATGTTATCCACGATGACTCCTAAATCTTTTTCCTGGGTGGTGGTTCCCAATGTGGAACCTTGCATCGTGTAAACATAGTGTGGGTTGTTCTTTCCTAGGTGCGTAACTTTGCACTTGTCCACATTAAATTTCATCTGCCATTTGGATGCCCAGTCTTCCAATTTATCCAGATCCTCCTGCAGTTTTCCACAGTCCTCTTGGGTTTTAACAACTTTAAACAGTTTTGTGTCGTCTGCAAATTTGATAACCTCACTAGTTATTCCCTTTTCCTGGTCATTTATGAATATGTCAAAAAGCAGCGGACCCAGTACAGATCCTTGGGGTACACCACTATTCACCTTTCTCCATTGGGAAAATTGGCCATTTAGCCCTACTGTCTGCTTTCTATCTTTTAACCAGTTCCCGATCCACAATAGTACACACTGCCTCCTATCCCATGACTTAGAAACATAGAAACATGATGACAGAAAAAGACCACATGGCCTATCTTGTCTGTCCTTCCATATCAACAACTACAACAGTCCACTTTTTACCTTTAGAGATCCTCTGTGTTGGTCCCATGCTTTTTTGAATTCAGTTACTGTCCTCATCTCTACCACCTCCACTGGGAGACTATTCCATGGATCCACTACTCTTTCCGTAAAGAAATATTTCCGCATATCACTCCTGAATCTATCTCCCTTCACCCTCATCCCATGTCCCCTCGTAGCAGAACTTGCTTTCAATTGAAAGAGGCTCTCTCCCTGAACATTTATGCCACGGAGGTATTTAAACATCTCAATCATATCACCTCTATCCTGCCTTTCCTCTAAGGTGTACATATTAAGATCCTTAAGTCTGTCCTCATATGCTTTATAATGAAACCCCCTAATCATTTTAGTAGCCACCCTCTGCACCGACTCCATCCTGTTCACATCCTTTTGAAGGTGCGGTCTCCAGAATTGCACACTATACTCCAAATGATTTCGCACCAAAGACTTATACAGAGGCATTATCACCTCCTTTTTTCTGCTAGCCATTCCTCTCCGTATGCACCCAAGCATCCTTCTAGCTTTTGCCATCGCCTTTTCTACCTGTTTAGCTACTTTAAGATCATCAGACACAACCACGCCTAGGTCCCGCTCTTCTTTAGTGGACAAAAGTACTTCACCTCCTATATTGTATTGCTCCCTTGGATTGCTGCAGCTCAAATGCATGACCTTACGTTTTTTAACATTAAATCCCAGCTACCAAATTCTAGACCATTCTTCAAGCTTAGCTAGATCCCTCCTCATGTTATCTACACCTTCCTGGGTGTCTACTCTATTGCAGATTTTGGTATCATCTGCAAAGAGGCAAACCTTACCCGACAGCCCTTCCGCTATATCACTAACAAAGATGTTAAAAAGAATCGGACCAAGGACAGATCCCTGGAGCACACCACTGGTAACATCCTTCTCCTCAGAGTGAGCTCCATTTACTTGTACTCTTTGTCGCCTCCCACCCAACCAATTTCTAAACCAAGCAGTAACTTTAGGGTGCATCCCTAGGATGCTCAGTTTGTTTATAAGTCGCCTGTGAGGAACAGTGTCAAAGGCTTTACTGAAATCTAAATACACCACATCTAGAGCTCTCCCTCGGTCCAACTCCCTGGTCACCCAGTCAAAGAAATCAATCAGATTTGTCTGACAAGACCTGCCTCTGGTGAATCCATGCTGCCTCGGATCCTGTAATCCGCTGGACTCCAGAAACCTCACTATTTTCTCTTTCAGCAGCGTTTCCAATAATTTACTCACCACCGAAGTTAAATTAACCGGCCTGTAGTTTTCAACCACATCCTTACTTCCGCTTTTGTGTAAAGGCACCACATGAGCCTCTCTCCAGTCCTTTGGCACCACTCCCGACTCCAACGAGGCATTGAAAAGGTCATTTAGTGGAGTTGCTAGAACGTCCCCAAGTTCCCTCAGTATTCTAAGGTGTATCCCATCCGGTCCCATCGCTTTGTCTACTTTAAGTTGAGCTAGTTTCTCACGAACACAGTCTTCTGAAAATTGTTCAAGATGTCCCTCGCTTCTGTTCCTGTTTGTGGGTGTTTTCTGAGGTCCTGCTCCTGGTTCTTCATCTGTGAACACAGAACAAAAATATTTGTTAAGCAATTCCGCTTTATCCTTATCAGCTTCTACATATTCCCCCCCTGGACCCTTGAGTCTGACAATACCACTTTTGCCCTTCCTCTTCTCACTAATATATCTGAAAAATGTCTTATCCCCCCCATTTTATTGCATTGGCTATTTCCTCCTCCTTTTGAATCTTTGCCTTCTTGACTACTTTGCTAGCTTCTCTAAGTTTTTCCAAATACAGATGCCTGTCTTCCTCTCTCTGTGATCTCTTGTATTTCATGAAGGCCTCCCTCTTTTTCTTCACTTTTTCAGCTACTTCCTTCGAAAACCATAGCGGTCTCCTTTTCCTTTTGCCTTTATTTACCATTTTAACAAAAAGGTTGGTTGCCCTTAAAATACCCCCTTTTAGTTTTGCCCACTGTTTTTTTACATCCCCCAGCTGTTCCCATCCCACTAACGACTCCCTGAGGTATTGGCCCATCTTCGCAAAGTTAGTCTTCCTAAAGTCTAAGATCCTCACCTTGGAATGGATTCAAACAGCCCTAGTCCTAATACTGAACCACACCATCTGGTGATCACTGGATGCAAAATGATCTCCCACTACAACATCAGAAACACTTTCACCATTGGTAAGCACCAAGTCCAGTATGGCCCCTTCACGTGTGGGGTCTGTTACCAATTGCCTGAATAGTTCTCCCTGTAGAGAATCCAGGATCTCCTTACTTCTAAATGATACTGCAGCAGGAATGTGCCAATCAACATCTGGCATATTGAAATCTCCTATCAGTAGCACTTCCCCTTTCCTAGCAATGCTGCGTATGTCTTCAATTAACTCTGTCCACCTCTTCCTCTTGTGAGGGAGGTCTGTATATCACACCAATGCAAATAGATTTCTCTTTCCCTCTTTCTAGTTTAACCCACAATGCCTCCTCTCTCCCTTTTAAGCTCTGTAATTCCAAAGCTTTAATAGTAGTTTTTACATATAGTGCCACTCCTCCTCCCCTTTTTCCTACCCTGTCCTTTCTGAATAAAGTATAGCCAGGTATAGTTACATCCCAGTCATGGTTTTCTATGAACCATGTTTCTGTAATTGCCACTAAATCCAAGTCAGAAACTTCCACCAAAGCTTCAACATCAGGGATCTTATTTCCCATGCTATGGGCATTTATACATACTGCTTGCCATATGTTACCCCTGTTACCCATTTCCATAAAGGTATTTCCTTATCGTTCCTCCAGCTTAGTCCTCGACGTATGGGTAGTGCACCTCCTCCTGCAGCATGAAGACTGGACCAATCAGATTTCAGCTCCACTGGAACCAGCATACCCTGCAACTCAGGAACTCCAGTGTGCCCAGTCTTCATGCAGCAGGAGGACGTTAGTGAGCCTAGCTGGGCTCACTAGTTGATCAGATAGTTGTATTTGTCTTTAGCTAACCTTTTGAAATTTATTTGGGTCCTATTAGGGCTTATTTTCATTTGTTTCAAGTTAGTATGCTGTCCCTTTAAATTTGCCTTTTGATATCCCGGCACTCAGTGGAGGGGGGGGAAGCCTGAGGAAGGTCCCTCTCCTGCTCAGCCTTTGCCGCATCTGTATTTTCTCTTTTCTTCTTTGGGGGAAGTGGATCTCTGGCCCAGGAATCTTCGGGTCAGAGCTCCAGTGGCGGCTGTGCTGCAGATCATCTCCAGAGGTTTGAGGGGACTGCTGCACTTGTGCCGGTGAGTGCTATCAGCTGTGGGGAATCTGAACGGCTGCTGAGCCGAGTTCGGTAATTTCCCCAGCTGTTCGGGGGGCTATCAGTGCGATTCCTCTTGGTTCGGGGGGGGTCCCAGGGTTTCCGGTTTCGCGGGGGCGCGATCTCGGCCGCAACGGTTTTTTTCCTCGGGCCCTTCTCCTCAACGTGAAGGAATACAAAAGCGCGCCAAAATTGCCTGTCTGCCGCGGCCATCTTTTCTCGACTCGCGGTTTTTTCTTTGGGGTGTCCCGCGGTAGATTTCTTGTTCCTTTTAGTTTAATTTACTTTCATTTGGTTTAATTTGCTTTTAAGCAGTGCCTTAGCACAATGATTAAAACAGCGACTAATGGTACAGGGGTTGTGTGTTCAATCCCCCAGTGAGCCTGATAAGTAGAGCCGTCTGAGGCAGTACCCTCTTTAGTTTGGTTTTAATTTAGCTTAATTTATTTCTTTGATTTCTTTTGACCTTGTTTCTTTGATTTGGTGGTTTTTTTTCTTTTTTGCTCTGTTGGAAAGCCTCGGGTTTAAAAAAAAATAAAAATAAGAGGGGTCAGCAGGCATAAGCTGCTTTTCACCAAGGGAAGGTGACACTTTTCCACCTTGCCTGCACAGGCTTTCCGTTGTTCGCTGCTGACCAGTTCCCGCATGGTTCTTCTGGGTCAGTGAGCTGACTTTTTCCCTGCCATTTTGCCTGCTGTCAGCTAGCTTCGAAGCGCTAGGGTCCCCATGTCAACAGGATCTCTTTGCCTCATTTGTGGATCTCGGCGGGGCGCCGACGCAGAGACCGGCGTGTGTCCACGCTGTGCATCGCTGTCTCGCAGCATGGAACAGCGCCTGGAAAGTTCTTTGCCTGCCACGGCACAGTCTGGTGTCACATCAGGGGATTTAGAATCGCCGCTAGAGGGACCCTCGGGGCTTTCTTCTAACAGTGGTTCGGCGCATGTGGCGCAGCTAGGTCTAGGGGAGTCGTTGTCCTTGGAGGATTTTTCTCCCGATTTTGTTTTGCTCCTGCACCAGGCTTTCTGTCGAAGGCGCCAGGTTATGGGAGCGGCGCCACTCCCACCGCAGGGGGTGTCGGCTCAGTCCTTTCCGGGAGAGCCTCCGTTGTCCGAGAGCAGAGCTCCTAAGCGTCCGCGGTTGCACGACCCTTGTTCTGCGGAGGCGGACTGGCCTGAAGGGGATGATCCCGATTTCGATCCGGAGGTGGATGCAGACGGCTTGGAGGAAGGTGAGCTTCCCGAGCCGGAAGATCAAGCGAAGATTATTCGGGTGTTCAGGCGTGAAGAGCTTCCAGCTCTTGTTTCGGAAGCACTTCAGACGCTAGGTCTGGCCCCTACGGCTAAGGCGGAGGAGGCGGACGGAGTAGATCCCATTATTCAGGCGGTAAGACAAACTAATGTGGTTTTTCCCATTCACAAAGTTATTGAACAGATGATTCAGGCCGAGTGGGACACTCCTGAGTCTGGTCTCAAGGGAGTTAAGATCATGCGTCGTCTTTATCCGTTGGCGGAAGCGGATCTGGAGCGTTTTCGGTCTCCCAAGGTCGACGCGGCCGTGTCCGCAGTGACTAAGAAGACCACCATTCCGGTGGAAGGGAGTGCGGCTTTGCGGGAGCCGCAGGACCGGAAGATGGACGGGCTGTTGAAGCAAGCCTTTGAGGCGGACGCGATTGCTTTACAGGCTTCCGTTTGTGGAGCTTGGGTGGCCCGTACCTGTTTACGCTGGGTTCAGCGATTTCAGCACGCTTCTTCCTTGGATTCCGATATGCTGACGGAGATTCACCGATTGGAATCCGGAACGGCGTATTTGGCGGATGTCCAGTATGATCTCATCAGAGCTCTCTCCAATAGCATGGCATCCGTGGTGGCATCACGTAGAGCCCTTTGGTTAAAAAATTGGGCGGCCGATGGATCTTCCAAATCACGATTGGGCAAATTGCCTTTTAAGGGTAAATTGCTCTTTGGTGAGGATTTGGATAAGTTGGTCAAAGATCTGGGAGAATCCAAAGGCGGTCGCTTACCGGAAGATAGACCCAAGCGGGGTAGGTCGCTTCCGGTCGCTAGGGGACAATTTCGGGACTTTCGTAGGTTCCGGTCGCCCCGTTATGGGAGCTTCCAGCGGGGTAGATATAGTTCCCGGGCGTCGGGTTTTCGCGGATTTCGAGGAGCCAGTCGAGGGTTCTCGGCGGTTGGTTCCCCGGGCCCTTGCAAGCCCCAATGAAAGACAGCGGGTCCAGGTGGAGCTGCCGGTGATCGGAGGGCGTCTTCGACGTTTTCTCTCCACTTGGACCCAAATTACTTCCGATCAGTGGGTTCTCGACATTATCCGGGACGGGTATGTTCTCGATTTGGCCCGTCCCGTGCTCGATTCCTTTGTGGCGTCCCCATGTCGGGGGGTTCGAAAGACCCTTCAGGTGCGCCTAACGCTCGATCGTCTTCTTCAGCTGGGGGCGGTCATTCCCGTTCCGCAAGCGGAATATGGTCTGGGAAGGTATTCAATTTATTTCGTGGTGCCAAAGAAGGGGGGCGATCTTCGTCCCATTTTGGATCTCAAAGGAGTAAATCGTTGTCTGAGAGTTCCCCACTTTCGGATGGAAACTCTACGATCTGTCATAGTTGCCGTTCGCCGAGGCGAATTTCTCACGTCTCTCGACCTCACGGAGGCTTATCTCCATATCCCTATTCGGGAAGACCAGCAGAGGTATCTGCGCTTCGCGCTGCCGTGGGGTCATTTCCAGTTTCAGGCATTGCCTTTCGGTCTGGCGACCGCACCTCGCGTATTCACCAAAATCAAGGTGGTGGTTGCCGCGGCCCTACGCAAAGACGGGGTGCTGGTTCATCCCTATCTGGACGACTGGTTGATTCGCGGGAAGTCTCGCGCAGAAAGCTTGGCAGCGACGGAGAAAGTCGTCACGCTCTTTCAGTCTCTCGGATGGGTGGTCAATCCACTCAAGAGCCATGTGGTCCCGACACAGCTTCTCGAATATTTGGGGGTGCAATTCGAGACGTGCCGGGGGTTGGTTTCTCTGCCCGAACGCAGGGTTTTGACTCTTCAGTCTCTGGTGCGGAGGTTCCGCAGATCTCCAGCCCCGTCGGCCTGGCGATACCTGCAGTTGTTGGGGACGATGGCGTCCTCCCTGGAGGTGGTGCCTTGGGCGCGCTTTCACATGCGTTCCCTCCAGCGGGCCTTACTCCGCCGCTGGTCCAACCAGTCCGATCCACTGAGCAAACGTCTACCTTGCCCGATGGCGGTTCGGAGGGATCTAACCTGGTGGTTGAATCCGCTCACTCTGCGAGTGGGGATGCCATTGGAGCAGCCGGACTGGGTTCCACTCTTAACGGATGCCTGCCTGACGGGCTGGGGCGCTCACTGCGAGGGCCAGTTCGTTCAGGGGCTTTGGTCTCCGGAGGAGAGTGCCTGGTCGATCAACCGATTGGAACTTCGAGCCATTCGCTTGGCATTGCAACACTTCGAGTCCCGGATATCGTCTCGAGCGATTCGGGTTCTATCCGACAATGCAGCGGCCGTGGCCTACATCAACCGGCAATGAGGAACCGGAAGCGTCGGCCTTGAGGCGGAGACTCGGATGCTGTTTGAGTGGGTAGAGCCTCGCCTGTCAGCCATCTCCGCGGCGCATATCGCCGGAAAAGACAATGTGACGGCGGACTTCCTCAGCAGAGTTCAGGTGGATCCCGGCGAATGGGAACTCCATCCCCGGGTATTCGCACAGCTGGTTCAGCGTTGGGGCGAACCGCTCATGGACCTGATGGCGACATTCCGCTCAGCAAAGGCAGCTCGGTTCTACAGTCGGCGACGAGAGCCGATGTCCTAAGGTCTGGATGCTCTGTTGCAGATTTGGCCCTCCACGGGTCTTCTCTACGTGTTTCCCCCGTGGCCTCTGCTGGGGCGCGTTATTCAGCGTATCGAAGCTCACCGGGGTCGGGTGCTGTTGATAGCGCCGGACTGGCCTCGTCGTCCTTGGTATGCCGATCTGATGCGGTTGGTAGACGGTCCTCCCTGGAAACTCCCCTTGTTTCCGGACCTGTTGTGTCAGGGTCCCCTCCGCATGCCGCAAGTGGAGAGATTCTCTCTTACGGCCTGGCTATTGAAAGGGCTCGGCTAAGAAAACGCGGTTACTCCCAGTCGGTTGTAGCGACCCTGTTACAAGCGCGCAAACGATCCACTTCGCTGGCCTATGTTCGGGTTTGGCGTATCTTTGAGGACTGGTGTTCCAGGAATCAGATCCGAGCGGCTACGGCCTCTCTTCCAGTAATACTGGATTTTTTACAAGACGGTTTTGCTAAAGGTCTGGCCGCCAGTTCTTTGCGGGTCCAATTGGCGGCCCTGTCTTGTTATCGCGGTAAAGTTCAGGGCGTGGCTTTCGGTGCTCATCCTGATGTTGTTCGTTTTTTGCGAGCTGTTTCTAGGTTACGGCCAGCCCGTAGAGTATCGGTACCCTCATGGGATCTTAATTTGGTGCTGCGTGCTCTGAGTGCAGCTCCTTTTGAGCCGCTTTCTAGTAGTTCGGTAAAGGATTTGACTCTTAAGACAGTGTTTCTGGTGGCGATTTGTTCGGCACGCCGTATTTCCGAACTCCAGGCTCTTTCTTGCAGGGAGCCTTTTCTGTCTTTCTCGGCTAACAAAGTGGTTCTGCGGCCCGTTCCTTCCTTTTTGCCGAAGGTGACTTCTCCTTTTCACTTGAATCAGGTTGTTTCCCTTCCGGTTTTTTCGGAGTCCGGAGGGCATGCTTCTGATCGCGGACTGGGTCGGTTGGACCTCAAGAGGGTTTTGCGACGCTATTTAAGAGTTACCAATGATTTTCGTAAATCAGACCACTTGTTTGTGCTGTTTGGTGGTCCTCGCAAAGGGGAAGCGGCAGCGAAGTCTTCTATTGCTAGGTGGATTAAAGAGGCGATTGGTTCGGCTTATCTTTTACACGGTCGGGCTCCGCCGGCTGGGTTGCGGGCTCATTCTACGAGAGCACATGCGGCGTCCTGGGCGGAATTCAGTTTGGTTTCGCCGGTAGATATCTGTAAAGCGGCCACGTGGTCGTCATTGCACACTTTCAGTAAACATTATCGTCTTGATGTCTTGGCGGCGAGCGATGCCGGTTTTGGTTCCGCGGTTCTGCGTGCCGGCTGGCAAAATCCCACCCGTTAGGCTGCTTTGATACATCCCATACGTCGAGGACTAAGCTGGAGGAACGATAAGGAAATAGTAATTACACTTACCTGGTAATTGTAGTTCCTTGAGAGACGACAGCTTAGTCCTCCTGCCTCTCCCTGTTTTCTTTTAGCACGGCACGCCTTGGGTGAAGAAGTCCGTATTCCCAGGTGAGTGCGTTCCCTTTTGTTTTCTTTTCTTTCGGTCCAATGTTTCTTTTGTTTCCTTCCTTTTTGTCTATACGTTTCTGCTGTGGCAGGGGCGGGACTTTCCGTTCCTGTTAGTCATGGTTTTTTGGGCTACAACGATATAAAAAAAAAAAAAAAAAAAAGAAAGAGATTGTTCATATTAAGGAATATATTTCCTGTGCGAGCGATCTTATTAAAGGTTAGCTACGTGTTTGAGTTTGCTTTGTCAGTAGTTCACTGGAGTTCCTGAGTTGCAGGGTATGCTGGTTCCAGTGGAGCTGAAATCTGATTGGTCCAGTCTTCATGCTGCAGGAGGAGGTGCACTACCCATACGTCGAGGACTAAGCTGTCGTCTCTCAAGGAACTACAATTACCAGGTAAGTGTAATTACTATTTAATGTATCACCTACCTGGGGGCTTTCACTTACCAGGGGGCTTTCTTCACCTATCCCCAACGAATCTAGTTTAAAGCCCTCTTCAGTAGATTAGCCAGTCTACTACCGAAGATGCGTTGACCTTTCTTGGACAGATGGATACCATCTCTGCTCTGCAACCCTTGGAACAGCATCCCATGGTCTAGGAAACCAAAACGCTCTCGATGACACCATCCACGCAGCCATGCATTCATCTCCAGGATGCGAGCCTCTCTGCCTTGGCCTTTACCCTCAACAGGGAGGATTGAAGAGAACACCACCTGTGCACCTAACTGCTCCACCCTCTGTCCCAGAGCCATGAAGTCACTTTTGATACGTTCCGAGGTATACCTGGCAGTATCATTTGTTCCAACATGGATTAGCAACATTGGGTAATAGTCAGTGGGCTTGATGAGTCTCGGCAAACTCTCCGTAACATCTTGGATTTTGGCACCAGGCAGACAGCATACCTCTCTGGACATCAAGTCTGGTCGGCAGATGGACACCTCAGTACCCCTCAGAAGAGAGTCTCCAACCACCACTACCCTTCGTTTCCTTCTGGTCACTGATTCTGCAACTTTGGGGTACTTGAACTCTGGTTCTTCCCTTTCCAGGGATGCTTTCACCTCCTCCACTTCCAGGGCTGCATAATGGTTCGTCAGTTCAAGGGCTGGAGAAGTTGGATTGGTGATTTTGCAGGCCCTGGTGACTTGTGTCCAACCATCGACATTCTGTTGGCACCCATCTTCTCCTGTGCTGGAGAGCTTGGTTGCTGCAAGAAGCATCTCATCAATGTACTTCTCACTGTCTTGAATGCTCCTCAGCCTCGCCACCTCCTCTCTGAGTTCCTCCACTTGTTTCCTCAGAGCTTCAGCATGCAATGCTATTTTGCAGAGGCTAGCAGTGAAAGAGTGTTACTGTTCCTGAGATGACCCTACCCTCTGGAACAGTCTCCCAAATTCACTAAGAGAAATCAAAGATTTAACTCAGTTCAGGAAGCAACTCAAAACATTTATCTTTACAGAATACTACCAATGTGAGCAGCCAACATAGACCTCTTCCACCTCCGTATCAAATAATCACAATATCGGACACCTCCAATACCATATTCTTGACACACCCAACTCTAAATCACCGCTCAAACCACTTATGTTCAATTCTCCTGTAAATTGTTCAATACTGCTCTGTTCTTGTTAAATATTTTTGAAATTTGATTGATTGCACAGGTACACTAAAAAATTTTTTTTTTAAACTGCCTCTAATGTTTCGATTAATGTTTACGTTTTTTGGTGCGCTGAATCCAAATCTGGTAACCAATTTGCTCCATCACGTACAGATTTTTTGCTACATTGGGTTAGCAGTTTGAGGTGAACGTTTCAGGTTGAGTGCGATTGAGATAAAAGTTTCTTGGATGAATTCTTTATACTAATTGTTTAGTAGTTATTCAAATAAGAATAACGAAAATTGTAACAAGGCAGCACATAAGAATAGAGTAATGTCAACAAAACACACTGTGATGGTAGCAAAATTGTCTGCACTTAAAACAGCCACATACATGTGCACAAACATTGAGCATATAAGAGCGAGGTTAGACACAAAGCAAAGCAAAGAAATGTGCAAAAAATGTTGTACAGGTATGTATGTAAGAATAGAAAACACAAACCGCACCATTGCAATACATGAAGACAAACACCCGATGGTGTGAAAATAAAATTCTAATAAATGAGATCCGACACTGTGGTAATAACTAGCAAATTTTTATTTCAAAGTTTAGTAAAAACACGATATTTGTCAACACAGTTTAGATTTTAAAGTCATTCTTGGGTCAATCAATCTCCTGGTGGGCCCGTTTTCTTCTTCCCCCGAATGCTTCTCTTGGTGCGCTGCTTGGCGTATTTTTCATCTGGGGTTTCCCGCAGCAGCAACCAGCAGAAATCAGCCATCATAGTGGTGTTCCATCTTCCTTGGTACCTTCTCTCTGCGTCCTTGATGTCCTGGTGAAACCTTTCACCTTGTTCTTCACTGTACGCCCCCAAGTTTTCGGGAAAGTAGTTCACATGGGAGTGCAAGAAATGGACTTTCAGGCTCATGTTACAGCCTTGTTCTTTGAAGGCATTGAGCATCCTGGCAACAATATCCTTATAGTTCTCATCCCGCCTGTTCCCCAAGAATTTGAGAACAACATCCTTGAAGGAATCCCAGGCTTCTTTTTCCTTCTCAGACATCGTTTCAGCGAATGCTCCATCTGAAATGAGTTTCCTTATATCAGGGCCAACAAACACTCCTTCCTTTAGCTTTGCTTCAGAAAGTCGGGGGAACTTTGAGCAAAGGTACCGAAAGCACTCACCATCTTTTGGAAGGGACTTGATGAATTGCTTAATGAGACCCAACTTAATGTGGAGAGGTGGTAATAGAATTTTATCACGAGGTACCAAGCTCTCATGAAGAACATTTTTCTCACCGGGTCTCAAATACTCCCGAATTGGCCAGTCTTTTTCCCCCAGTGTAGGTCGCGGGCCCGGCTATCCCACAAGCAAAGGAAGCAGGGATATTTGGTGAAACCGGATTGCTGCCCTAATAGCATGGATATAATTTTAAAGTCTCCACAAATCATCCACTTATGCTCATCATAACGAATCTTCTGAAGAATCAGGGCCAAATTCTCGTATTTTTCTTGGAGAATAACAGAGTGAGCAATAGGAACTGAAGCAAATGTGTTGCCATTATGAAGAAGAACACCTTTTATGCTGTCTTTTGACGAATCAATGAACAGCCGCCATTCAGCAGGATCATACTTGAGTTTAAACTTTTCCATCACTCCGTATATATCGTTGCAAAATACCAAATCTTCCTCTTTGCTGAAATACTTCAAAAATTGTGTCTCGCGGTTGCGGTACCAATAAAAAGTTGTTCCTGGTGACAATAGATTTTTCTGTTTAAGCCGAGAACCTAGCAGTTGGGCAGCATCTTTTGGGAGTCCTAAATCCCGGACTAAATCATTCAATTCAGCTTGAGAGAAAAGTTCAGGTTTCGGATCTGGTTCAGTTTCAAACTCGGAAGTACTGGACTCATCGGGAAAAGCCATCTGATGAGTCTCATCATGATCAGAACCGTCCACACAAATATGATCCAAAGATTTTGGTGGTTCAGGCACAGGTACTTCGTTGCTATGAGGCATAGGCCTAATTGCTGAGGGAAGGTTGGGGTAACTTATTACGTTCTTATTTTTTAAGTTGTATCCCTTCACAATGCAAGAGCAAAAATAGCAGTCACTGCTGTGGTCTCTTTGTTCATGCCACATCATAGGTATTCCGAAACGAAATGCTTGTTTTTTACCTTTCATCCATAAGCGTAGATCTTCCTCACATGTCTTGCACACTTTGTGAGGAGCCCACGGTTTGTCTTGATCGCCTAACTTCAAACCGAAATAGGCGAAATATACTTTTTTAATAAATGCAGAAATGTTCCTCTGCTGCTTTTTCACGGTATATTCCCCACAAATAAAACAAAAACTGTCCGGAGAGTTGACGCAACCTCTGGCTCTGTGAGCCATCACAAATACACAGCACTGCAAACTACAACTGTAGTGAACCACTTCGGAATAAAGCTGGATTACGACTGAGCAAACAAAAGGTAATAATGAACTTGCAAGAAACTGAAATTTGACAGGAACGTTCATGTCGCAACCACCGTGTTTGAGCGAGCGAACGAGGCGAGGCGAACAGGAAAGAACATGCGCCAGCGCGAGTACTGGATTTAGCCCCCCGCCTCCCAATTGTCCTGTTAATGTATAAAATGAATACAAAACACTCTAAAATATCATGAGGGAGTGTTTCTAGTTAGTTAACCATTACAACCTCTATTTTGGGCCAAGAAAATAAACTGCAGTCGGCTAAAAAGAAATTATGTGAACATTCCTTATATGGGTAAGAAATCTAATTTTGCAAGAAAACGTGACGTGATGGAACATTTTGGCTATTTTTCCTGGATTTAGCACCCCAAAATCTATAGGAATCAGTTGCAAAACTGGAGGCAGTTTTTTGGTAGTGTACCTGTGTTGTTATTTGTACAATTGTTCCTTGTAAACTATTCTACATTGTTTATTGTAAACTGTCTTGTGCAGTAGTTAAAATGTTATATGTAAACCGCTTTGATTACTATGACAAAGCGGTATATAAAAACTAATAAATAAAAATAAATAAATGACACCACAATTAGGATATTTTCTGTATGGTAAGTTGTAAGGGAAAGCATCTTAGGTCCATTATTAAGGAATATGATGTTTGTGTTATATAACATAGCCAAATTTGTTGAATGATACTGTTAGTTAAAATGACAGTTTAACTGAGTGGCTAAAACAGATCGGGAGGTTTATTTATGCACAGAGGGCCCTTGGAATGTTTTCTTGCATTGTCTTTTATAGCTAATTCAAAGGCAAGGAAAGGGGCTGTGATGTGGTAGTAGGTATGATCTGTGGAAATGTCACTTTGGCTTGCCCCCCCCCCCCCCATTACCACCCCAAATACATCTGTACAGAGACTCCACTGGCTTGCTGGTCATTCCATTCCCATTCTCACAGATCATCTACACAACCCCTGCCCTCACAAGTAAGGCAAGCTCAAATAAAGGAGGGTGTAATTCTCAATATTTACCCTGGGTGCAGAAAAAGCCTGTTCTGGCTCTGGTGTTGATGACTGGTAGGGTTTTGACAAGAGGTAATGGGACTAGGCAGGAACACTGAAGCCCCAGCAAGGCAACCTCAAGGAAGAGAAGAAGCAAGGGCATGGAATCAAGCTAGTGAAAGATCTGAGAGAATTAATTTCTAGGGACAAAGAAAGAAGCCAACCTGGAGATCTGGGAGCATATATATCCTGGAGACGGGCACTTGGAATAAGAGGCTTAAGAAGGCTAAGCCTTCCCAAAGCCCGGGCTGGGAGACAGGAGCAAGAGCTGGATCATGCAGCATTGACAATTTAGGATGAGAACACAGCAGGCACTAGGACAGAAAGCTAGAGGAAGCTGTCTACTCACTGCAGCTGTTAATTCCCCACCACGTGCCTCTGATTGATTGTGGTCAGCAGAATGAGCCAATCAGCAGCCAGGAGTGGGGAAACACTTTCTCCAGCTCGTATAATGAGAAGGGAGAGGGCATAGAGAGAGAGTACATGAGAGTTTTGTGTGGAGAGACCTGTAAGAGGAAAGAGCATGTGAGTGAGTGTGAGGGCAAAGAGAGGAAAAAGCAGAAGACTGAGTGAGTTTGAAAATTACCTGGGTGGGCTGAAGGAAGAAAAAATCTGTGCAGTTTAGGGTCAACTACTCAGCTTTTCTAAACAATATAGGGAGGATTAGCCTAGTGGTTGGGGCAAGGTACTTCAGGCCAGAAGGTCGGGGGTTCAAATCCCACTAGAGGACAGCAACCTTGGGCCGGAAGGACTGGGGTTTCTAGTCCCACAGATGCTCCTTGTGGTCTTGGGCAAGCCACTTAACCCTCCATTGCCCATGTTCCCTGTAAGTATTAGTGTATGTGTCTCATATCCCCACGTGTTAAAAAGTATCCCCCAATTGTGTTGTGACCGCTTTGATTGAAGGATAAGGTGGTATACAAAAACTGTCTAAATAAATAAATAAACAAGTGAATCATTGGTCATCTATGATCCTAGAGAGAAAACGGCCATCAGCTGGTGGTTTGGGCCATAGATCTGGGAAGACTAACCACCTATTCCAAAGTCCTACAGAGACCCCTGTTGGTGGGAGGCAACAACTGCCTATTGAGACCTTACAAAAACCTGCAGTCTTTGCCTCGTGTTCAAGGATTTTCACTGCAGAGTGCAGATCTAGTCATCTCCAAAAGTTAAGTTGAAAAAGAGATTTCTTAATTTTTTTCTGTGAGGACTCCAGCTAAATATAGGTAGGGAGGGAATTCCAAAGTGTGAGAGCCGAAAAGAAAAAGGCTAATTGACAAGTGGTAGATAGCACAAGTGAAGACATAAAGAGTAGAGTTATTAGGTGGAATGACCAACAAATTTTGTCCTTAAGAATGAAGGGATCTAAAGGGAACATAGAAAATCAGTAGATTGGAGAGAATTAGGGAGACCTGTATAGAGTGAATTATGAGCTAACAGTAACATCTTAAACTTTATAGGGAAGGAAATAGGAAGTCAATGATTCTCTTTCAAAAGAAGTCTAACACGATCACATTTTCATGAGTGGGTGATGAGCTTTAAGCTGTATTTTACACAAGTTGAAACCTTTTGATGGGTGTAAGAGGAAGACCATTATATAGGAAATTAAATTAGTCTAAGTGATCGAGTGCTAAAGAAATAACTAAGATAGTTAATGCAGCCCGAGCTAGAAAGGATCTGATGGCTCTGTTTGATTGAAGAACTAGGAAGCAAGAGGAGACAACTACAGAGATTTGGGTTTTGAAGGATAGATAAGAGTTAATGTGGCAACCTAGGATTTTTAAAGAAGGTTGTATGGAAAGTGAATGTCCTAGAACAGGGGTGAGTGAGGGGAGGGGGGCAGAACTTGATCTGCTGTCCACATTGTCTGGGACTTTGAAGGATTCAGTTTGAGATAGTGTTGGTCTAGCCAATTTGAGATGACAGAGAGACATTCATTAAGGGGAATTAAGTTAGGAGACTCAGTTGGGGAAACATGGTGATGTGTGGCTCGGTAGGATGACAGGGGCTCTGTGGATGGGTGGGAGGGGAAAATATATTGGGTCTGTGTGCCATGAGGTAGAGCATATGAATTGTGTATCTTTGAGTCATAGAGTGGGTGTATATGTGTGTCTATGGGGACCATGTAGATATGTGTCTCTGGGGATATGTGAGAAATGTTAGGAGTATTTGGAGGGTTGTGTGGGGTGATATGTGTGGATGGTGTATGAGCAAATGGGGATATTTGGGGTGAGGAAGTGTATGTGACTGTGTTTTATGGAAGTGCAGTGTGTGGTAGGGGTGTAGAGTTGTATGGCAGTTGGGCAGTGTGGAGAAACATTTCCCTCTAATGGGGAGGTTAGGACTGGTAATGGGCTATGGGGGGGCTTAAACTGAAAATTTGGTGATGGGGGTGTTAGGACTGGAAATGGGCTGATGGGATTAGGACTGGGAGTGGGCTGATGGGGGCTTAGGACTGGTAATAGGCTATGGGGGGCTAGGACTGGTAATGGGTTGGGGGGGTTGCTAGGACTGGAAATGGGCTGAGTGGAAGGGAAGGCTTGAACTGCAAATAGCTGATGGGGATGGGGGCTTGGAATGGAAATGGGCTGAGGGGAAGGGGGGTTTGAACTGCAAATAGCTGATGGGGAGGGGGCTTGGAATGGAAATGGGCTCTTAGGGGAGGGAGCTAGGACAGGAAATGGGCTGATGGAGGGGCTGGGACAGGACTGGGAATTGGGTGTTGTGGGGAGCTAAGATTGGAAATGGGCTGTGGTGGGGGCTTGGATTGAAATGGACTCATGGAGGGGCTAGAACTGGAAGTAGGCTCATGTGGGCTTGGATTGGAAATGGGCTGAGTGGAGGGGAGCTAGGATTTGACATGGGCTGATGGTGGGGCTAGGAAAGGACTAGAAATGGGCTGATGGGAGGCTGGTATTGGAAATGAGCTGATGAAGGGACTTGGATAGGACTGGATATGGATGGGGGAGCTAGGACTGGAAATGGGCTGATGGGGGGCCAGGACTGGAAATGGGCTGATGCGGGAACTAGAAGGGAGCGGTTACTGGGTGGGGCTGGAACTAGAAGGGAGCTGATGTTGGGGGAGATTAGAATGGGATGGGAATGGGGCTGGGAGAGTGAAATGGAGAGGGGAAAAATATTTTGTGTGGGAGGGAAGAAAAATCTACAATTGGCCGGGTATTGGGAGACTAAGTGGGGATTGAGGATGGAGGGGTAAAATTTGAGTGGATGAAATAGGAATGAAGAAAGAGCAAAAGGAGAAAGATTAGTATGTTAAAGCAGATGTAGAGAGAGAATGGAAAAAAAACTAGAAGAGAGAAGAAAGGACAAATGGACAGCAGACGATGGTGAGTTAGCAGAAGACACAAATAAACCAGAAGAAAGTGGCTGGAACAATTGCAACTGAAAAAAAATGCACAAAAGGTACAAAGATATCTCTTTATTTTGAATTTATTAACTGGAATATATCAGCTCTGGGAAATGTGCATCATTAACATCTGTGCTTTGTTTAGTACAAGAGGAAATTAATTTATAAATAGTTTTATTTCTACATTGTTGTTGTACATTCCAAGTTTGGCTTTTAGGGTTCCCAGTTTATTTATTTATTTATATTATTTTATTTATTTATTTGCATTTCTTATATACCGCGCTATTATAATCAGTGCAGTTTACATTTGAACAGAACATACAACAATGTAACATGTTACATTGAATTTACAATCAACAGGGTATATAAACTTGGATGAACAGGGGAACAAACTATGTACATTGATATTTAGTTATAAAGCGTAACATTATATGAGGGACATGGTTAGGCATTGAAATGTGCAAATCGGATGTGTAACAGGAGGAAGGTCAAGCTAACCATTTTCTAAACCGGGTTGGGTTAATTGTGAGTTTTGGTGAGGAGGTATGGTATGTTGAGATTGATTAGGAGGACTGGAATTGGGGTAGTGTTTTAGGAACAAATGATGCTTAATAGCCTTTCTGAATGAAATTATATTTGCAATGGATCGAATTTCTGGGGGGAGAGCATTCCAAGCTCTTGGTGCAAATAGGGAGAATGCTCTATTTGCTGTTGTCTTTGAGCACTTCGTTAGCATTTTAGGGACTTCTAGTTTATTCAGACATGATGCCCTTCTGCTTCTGTTGGGTGGCATAATTTGGATGAGCTTAGTGAGCGGTGTGTGGGGTTGATTTTTTGACGCCTTGAAAGTTAGTACGAGGGCCTTGTATAGGATTCTGGTGTGGAAAGGCAGCCAGTGTAGGTTCATCAGTACTGGGGTTATGTGGTCCGATCTTGATGCTCCTGTGAGTATTCTTGCTGCTGAGTTCATGGCTAGCCTAAGCGGGTTCAGTGTTGATTGTGGGAGCCCGAGAAGGACAATGTTGGCAAAGTCAAGGTGTGGGATGACCAGTGCTTGGAAGATTGAACGATATTCAGGGGGGTCAAGTAGTGGGCGGAGATGGCGTAATGTCCGTATATTGTGGTAGATGGATTTAGTGATGTTTTTAATATGCGGTGACATATCCAGCTTTTGGTCGAGGATAATGCCCAGGTACCGGATGGTAGTTTTGACTGTGAGGTCGTAGTTGTTAACTCGAAGCGATGGAGGTGGTATGAACTTCTGGTTTCGTGTGACAAATAGGACATCATTCTTGCTGTGATTAATGCGAAGGTTTTGAGTGAGGAGCCATTCTGATACTGTTTCGAAGCATTTTGTTATTGCTGAAAAATCTGGTTGATCAGGCTTGAAGGGTGTGTACATCAGGATGTTGTCTGCATAGGCCAAGCATTGGACATTGAAGGAGCGGATTAGGTCACAAATGGGTTGCATATATATGTTAAACATGAGTGAGGATAGGGATGAACCTTGGGGGACTCCTTGCTTGAGTGTGAATGGATCTGAGGTAGTAGGGCCTACTCTAACTTGTTGTAGCCTGTCGCATAAATATGATCTGCACCATGCTAAGGCCGAGCCTTGGATACCTTTGTCTTTGAGGCGAAGTAGAAGTGTCTCGTGGTTCACAGAATCAAATGCGGCTGAAATGTCCATGAAAATGAGGATGAATCCTTGGTGTAAGTCATCAATTCCCATGATTAGGTTGTTGAAAAGGGTTGTAAGGATGGTTTCAATACCATGTACTTCTCTAAATCCGTGTTGGGAAGGGTCAAGTGGTGCTTCGGTGTCAACGTGCTGTTGAATTTGTAGTTGGACCACTTTCTCTATAATTTTTGCCAAGAAAGGGATGCTTGATATGGGTCTGAATGACTCGACTTTGGATGGGTCGAGTTTGCAGTTTTTTAACAGTGGGCGGATTGATGTGAATTTTAGGCTTTGCGGGATGGAGCCTGTTGCAAATGATTGGTTTATGATTCTACTTATGGTTGGGCTGAGGGTGTGTCGCAACTCTTTGATCCAGATGGCTGGACAGGGGGATCATTGGGTGCAGTGGTAAGATTGATGGAAGAGATGATGTTTTCAATTTGCTTGTTGGAGACTTTGTGGAATTGTAGCAGCACATTTGGCTGAGAGATGGTATCCAATGAAAAGGAGGGTGTGGGAGAGGCGTTAATGTTGGTCTGGATTATCTTTGACTGAAGGTAGTTCGAATATTTATTTATTTTATTTATTACATTTTCTTTTATACCGCGCTATTTAAGATCAGTGCAGTTTACAATAAACATTAAATCTACACATCTCAGTTTAGTGATTTGTGCTTACAATAAACAGGTAAAAATAACTTGGGTATACAATAAACAAGTTTCTTAACAGGGAGAACATGATAACTATATACAAGCCAGTTAATGTAACTATATACATGGTTAAGTGCACAGCACGAGCTTCTTAAGGTGGGTTAAGTATGGAGGCGGTTAAGGTGTGGTTGCGGGTATTCAGACTAGGAGTGTAAGATGCGTGGGCTTGAGGAGCTACCATGAAGTGTGGAGGTAGGTGAGTGTGGGGGGGGGGGGACTGCAACATCGTAGTGAAGGAGAAAAAGGTGATGCTTCAGTTCCTTCTTGAATTGGGAGAGATCGCTGATGGTTCTGATAGCCGCCGGTAGAGCGTTCCAGCAAGTCCAGAATAGTCTTGCGGGTGAGGCATTTGAGCTTAGGAAGGAGTAGGGTCACCTGTGAGAGACTTTACAATGGAGAATAGGTCATGTGGTTTATTCATGGACCGTTTTAGTGTTTCAGAGTGATATTGTTTTCTCTTTTCCATTATCATCTGTCAGTGTGTTTGTAGGTGTGCAGAGTATGCGCTCAGTGCCTCGGGTGTCCGTGTGCGGCGCCATTGTCTTTCACGTCTGTGAAGATGGAGAAGAGATGTTCTTAATTCTTGGGAGTACCAAGGCGTGTGTTCACGTTTTGATGGTTTCTTGGTGTTGGCTGGGAGGTATGCAGCAGCCTTGAGTGTGTCATTCCAGTTGGAAACCATTTCGTCAGGGTCTAGAGAGGTATTGGAGAGGAGAGGCAAGATCTTCTTGAGAACTTCATCCTTGTCAAAAGTTTGGAAGCGTGCTATTGTGGTTCTGGGGTTATTGTGCCTATTTTTGCAGGTACTGTTGGGGTGGACGCTGAGGATGTGGAATAGAAGTAAGTTATGATCTGACCATGGTACGGGTGTTATTGAAATCAGCAGTCTCTCGGTTGAGTTGATAGCAGCGTGGGGCGCGAAAATCAGGTCAAGTTTATTTCCTTTACTGTGGGTGGGAGCGTCTATAAGTTGATCGTAGCCCAGTTGGTTCATTGCTTCTAGGAAGGCTGATGAGTGCGTATCTTGGAGGGATGGCAGATTGAAGTCCCCTATTAGCCAGTCTAGGGAGCGTGGGTTAGTGGGGTTACAGGCAATGTTGATTATGGAGGGAAGGTCATCCGGTGATGGAGTGGGAGCTCGGTATAGTAGGTTAATAGTACAGGTGTCATTTGTTATGGAAATCATGTCTAGGTGTGTTGTACTCGTGGTGTTACTTAGTATAAATTGGAGTGAGGATTTGGCAAGAATGAGAGTACCACCTTCCCTTTGATTGGCTCTATGGCAGGCATATAGGGAGTATCCTGGGGGTGTCATCTGGTTGAGGATGACATTGTCATAATTATTGTCTTCCTGTTTCTAAATTGTGATTCCTTGTTTGGTGATGGTCTATGTTCTGCATGTGTAACTGAGCTGAGGTATTCTGTTTATGTAATTCCTATTTGACATTGCCACTTGTTCTCTTTCCCCAGTAGGTCGTGTATTGTTATTCTCTGAAATGTATTGGTTTAATATTTGCAGTGTTGCCTTTTGATAGGTAGGGTCTGGTGCTTTGTGAATCCTGGTAGTGCTGTTAGGATACGGCGGGTTTGCTATGGGTTCTAAATGGGCATTGTTTGTAGTAGTTCCTAATGTGCCTGGTGGTTGGTACTGGATTATAGTAATGTAGAAATCTTTTAGTCTTTCTTTATCCATACACTCATGAAGAGGCATGTTTACTAAAAGTTAGTGTATGGTAACAATATGCAAATATTTATGCAAATGAGGTCCCTTATGCAAATGAGGCCCCGCACCGAGTCTCCGCACATGGCCCCGCACCCCCCTTGGGCAGCCCTTGCAAATAAGAGGTTGGTTTTTCAAAGAGATTTAGCCAGTTGCTTGGGACAATGCTCTCTCCCCAGGGGCTAAATCTAGTCTCTTTCACAAGGAGGAAAATTTTCAATGGGACATTTTAAATATAACTTTAAATGTATAAGATAGCCATATAAATTTATACCTATTTTCTAGGGACGTGCATTCATTGGAAATGACATAGAAAATGTGTACAGTATTTGCTATATCATTTCATGTCATTTTCAATCCAAATAGACGTAACCCCCCTCCTTCCAAATTTTGTTGTTTTCCACCTGCCATAATTAGTGTTCACTATTGGAGAATAGTATGTGCAGCTTAAGATTTCATGTTATTTTATGTATGTTTTTTAATGACATGTTATTCAGTAGTGCATGCACTATGGGTGAACAGTGTACATTCTTGAGTGGTAATATTCATGCTCCAGCCTCTCATGACTGAAAATGCAATATCGCAGCACCTGCCCCCTCCCCCACCTGTAGTAGCATAGGCGAAGGATTCTCACGCAGCTTTGTGGGAATATTGGTGGAAGGAGGGTTTGTATAATTTCAAAATGAACGGAAAGTAAAGGAGAGCCTATTAAGGAATTTCCGGGGCACATGCGAGGAAACCTCCTGTGAATCATAGAAGTGCTAACCATGGCTACAAGCACCCTTTGGTTCTGTCATCACTACACTTTGTAGAGTTAGGCGTCTACAGAACTCTCAATAAACAAATGTCAGGGCTGTTTGGATAAGAGCTGAAAAAGGGACAGTAATAAATTCGATGTGCAAGATTTTAAGTTAGTGCAGGCCATTTATTTTTAATGGACCTTTACAAGCAGTGAGCACGTTACTGTCCGAGGTGTAAATAAATATGCAAAGTACGCTGGTCTATAACAGCTGCTATTCATAAGAGCACCAGCACTCACAGACAACCTCAAGGTCTTCTCCAAGGATGGTACTGTAGTTGTGTAAATGAATTCAAGTTTCCTGGTCTTTTTCTTTAGAGAATAAGGTCGACTGTTCTCCATGGTGACTACAAGATTAACAGGTAAGACATGGGCTGAGGTGGGAGAGAGCTCAGGGCTTGATTCGTGAATTGTGTATTTTTCCAGATTGGAAATGGATTTGATCTGATTCATTCTCGAGCTTGACAGATTTGTGATTTTTGAGCATGTTGTATTGTTAAACAGGAACGGTAAGAGTTCAATGTATTTACAGTATTAGCAACACGCAGATTCGTGGCAAGCTAGAAATGTGCTGTGTGACCCGTCAACCTGGCGCCCCACCATCACCCAGCCGTGCGCAGGAATTCATTCTTGCTGGGCTTCCTGGAAGCTCAGTGATGGCATCAGCGCCGCCTCCATCCTTGCACAGCCCTGGGTAGGGCTCTGGCATCAGATGTTCGTTTTGTGACAGGCCACCTATGAACCCAGTTTTCAATATATACAACTGGGACTACCCTACTCTTCCGCTGCCCTTCTTCTCCTCTGTTCACACATGTCAGACCTTGATTAATATAGATTTTTTCTCGACATAAAATGGGGACTGCCCTTCTTAAATAAGACCCTCTTAGCATGGGGCTTCTTTAATTCTGAGAGTACAAATTAGGTCCGTACCGGAACAGTCAGACTATTAAGGGCCCCAGTTTTAAGTTACATTGAAATGGAAAAATTATTTCCTGACTGCAGTGTCTTCCCCCCAAATATTTGAATTATTATTTTTCCTACTACTACTGCTACTACAAGGCATATGCAATGCTGTACACACGCATGCAAGAGATAGTCCATGCTCAGTTGAGCTTATGGTCTATTCAAGACAGACAAATGCAACAAACCGGGCAGCTTCGAAGAAGTACATTTCTAACCTGGATATGAATAGGACCAGAGATGGAACCTGATGGTATTGACTTAGGTAGTCTGTTCTAGGCATGTGGTGCAACAAGGTGGAACGAACAAAGTCCAGAGTTGGCAGTGGGAGAGAAGAGCACAGATAAAAGTGATTTTTCTGATAAGCAGAGTTTCCGAGGAGTGCTGTAAGGAAAAATAAGAGCAAAGAGGTTCTGAAGAGCTGCAGAATAAACTAACTTGTAGGTCAGTAGGAGAAGTTTGAACTGGATGCAAAAACAGATAGGGAGCCAATGAAGTGACTTGAGAAGAGGGATTATGTGAGCATAGCGACACTGTTGGAAGATGAATCGCACAGCTGAGTTTTCAATGAATTGAAAGAGAGAGAGATGATTCAGAGGGAGACCAGCGAGGAGCAAGTTGCAGTAGTCTAAACAGGAGGTGACTAGAGAGTGGATAAGAGTCTTAGTAATATGTTCAGAAAGGAAGGAACGAACTCTGCTGGTGTTACAGGGAAAAAATGACAAGTTTTAGCTGTAAGGTATGTGCAGAGAAAGAGAGAGAAGAGTCAAAGATGACCTCAAGCCTGTGAGCTAAGGAAACAGGGAGGATGATAGTGTTATCAACAGAAAGAGGGAAAGGTGGGTTTAGGGTGAAAGATAAGAAGCTGTGTTTTGACCATGTGCAGTTTCAGACAACGTCAAACAAGCAGGTTGAGATACAGGCCTGGATTCATTAAGAGATTTCAGTTGCAGAGAGGTAAATCTGAGAATCATCAGCATAAAGATGGCACTGAAAGCCATGGGAGAAGGTCAGGGATCAACTTTGTCCATGAAGCGGGAAAACGGGAAGAATCCATTTGTTGGGCAAGGCGGAAAAAGAAGACTGAAGAGGAACTGGCACTGGCTTGGGGTATTAGGCTACAGGCACATGCTCACAAGAAACCTTTTTTAAAAGGTTTTTCTGAGCTTTGGAACAGCATATCTACTCCAGGCACCGTCAAATGACATCATCCATTGTGTGGCTGACTTATCCTGCTTGTCCATGGAGACAGAGAGAAGCCAAGCCTGCATTTCAGACCTCATCTCTTTAAAGGGTGGGGGGGGGGGGAAGTCCCTACCTTTAAGAGCTTACTGAGGGAAGCCCTCCTTCATGCTATCATTACATAGAAGTGTTACCACAAACATAAGTACAGAAACTTCAAACTAGAGATACAAGAAGAAGACACTATTTAATCCTGGGTTTTGGAGGAAAATATCTTTGAACTGTGATAAACCTTTCAACTCAGAAGAGTTAGAAAAGAAAAAGATGCTTTTATAATCTTTGTTGAGGAACATTATAGCAGATGATGATAGAAGAGGTCACTCACTCAGCCCATCCCACATGTACAGAGCATGAGGACTTAAGTTTAGTTACAAAGAGAAGAGGATTTTGGATTTAATTCATTACTCTCAGGTTCAATAGGTATTTTTCTGTCTTCCCCCCTGTCCCCCTTGCTGAGGGTATATCCAATATCTAAATGAAATAAAGAGTTAAAGTACCCCAAAAAGAATTTATACACTGTGAACTCTGAAGAAAATCAGGGGAGTTAAGGAAGATAGAGGGGCCTCAGTACCAGGTGGGTGGCTACACCTGCAGAATATATTTAACCGCTGTAGTTCCACTTGCTTCTCGACCTTGCTGTCATTCATTGGCCACCAAAAAATGTTTTAACAATTTTTAAATGCATTTAAAAGAATTGTAAACCACTTAACTTTCAACTGCTATACTTCCCAAACCACAGAACGTGTATCACTGCTAGACCTGCAGTCTGCTGTCATTCATTGGCCACATTCGAAATGGCCATGCTGAATGACGATTGGCTTTGGCTAGGCTCGAGCAGAAGTGGATATGTACCCTCAACACAGTTCAGCCAATGAGATTGAATGAGACCATTGAATGGATGACTGTGCTCTGATCCCTTTAGCTGTGGTCTAGTTTGAATGCCGTCCACCTCTTTTCTTTTTAAACCACTGAAGACGGGGTTTTAGTTTTACTCATGGAGTTGAACGGTATAAACCAGTCCTGACCCACCCAGTACTGAGGCCCCTCTATCTTCCTTAACCAGACATAATGGCTTAGGGAGGAGGGTTATAAAGTGTGGATAACCCTCAAACTCCCCTGAGTTTCTCCGGAGTTCACAGGGTTCAAATTCTTTTTGGGATCCTTTAACTCTATTTCATTTAGATATTGGTTGTGAGAGTTAATTAGGGTTGTGAAAATTTGTAGAGGGTATATCCAAGGCAATGGGGAGTTACGTGACTTGTCCAAGATCACAAGGAAAGGCAGTGGGATTTCCACCCTAGCTTCTCAGGCTCTGAGCTTGCTGGTCTAGCCATTAGTTAGACTAAGGAGGTCATTCAGAAACATAAATAGGCTGCCTGGACGTGCGGGATAGATGTTTTTTTTTTTTTAAAACATCTAGACCCATATTCTGAAACCAAGTAGCCCTGCACATATATGGCATGAAAATGAGGATCTCAGAACGTGAGTGGGAGGGGGCAGAACAGGGGCGTGGCAAGCTACAGACACATATAAAGAATATTCAGGGAAGGCCCGCGTATGTCCTGACCATATCCCGTGGATGCCCATGTTATGAGCGACAAACTCGTGGAATATCAACGGAGGAATAGAGATAAGTGACTAAGCTTACAGTTGATGAAGTGGTTTTAATTGGTGAAGGACCAATATTTATAATAAAAAGTAGCTAGCAGTCTGGTGGGGGATTTGTTTTTATCTTATTCCTCCTACGGCTTAGCTCCGACAAAAAGAAAGAAAAAGAAATTGGGAAGAGGTTTTCACTGGCGGTGATTCCTATTTATTAGTTATTACTTTTGTTTCACTGCGGGGGGTTGTGAGTTTTTTGGGTGTATAGATAAAGGGCATGGTTTTGGCAGAGCTATTATATATCTGACTGCAAGCAACAGTGTGTGTGTCTGTGCATGTGGTGTGAGGGCTGCGGGTATGCTGATCCACAACTCCGGGGCATCATGTATGCCTGACAGGACCGTACCGAGCCCTGTGCGAGTTGTGCGGCCGCAAAGGATGCAAAGACTTAAGGGGCGCATTTCGGCTATCTGTCGTTGCCTGCCACTGCCGCTTTAGTGGCAGCAGGCAGTGGCAGAGAGCCAAAATGCGCCCCTTAAGTCTTCTCGCCGGCACACTAAGCAGGTCTGGTCTCTCCGAGAAGGTCCAGACTTGCTTAGTGTGCCGGCGAGTTGCACATCGGGTGCATGCCTCTTCTCTCCTGCCCCCATAAAGTGGCTAGATGGAGGGGGGGGGGGCGCGTGCCCAATGTGCAACTCGCACAGGGCACTTTTCACCGTCGGTACGGCCCTGATGCCTGGCCAGTACCTGGACCGTAGAGCTGACCGCATCACCACCAGGTTCTGGTGTACATGGGAAGTAAGTTCTGCAAAGCTGCTCTGCATCAACATGTTGGAGTGGGGGCATGCTGCAGTGAAAACAGCATGAGCACGTATCGAAATGCACCATCAGAGGTCTCTAACATTGCGCACATTTGTCAGGACAGACGATGGTGCTTCTGAATATGTATTACTGATGTTCCACTGTTGCATATGCTCATCTTGATGGCTTCCTATCATTGACAGGGGTATGTGTTTACATATAGCTATAGAGACTCATTTCAGTGTTATATGGCCCAGTCTTAGTATTGCAAATACTGTTTACAGCAAAGACCACTGCAAGTATAACTAAGGTGTTCATCACATGCTATGTATGTGTTGCTGTAGGGTCTGTCATGACAAACATCTCACCTTCCATTTGCTTTGACACAAGCTTAGGTGCATTTAGATAACCTTATAGTGTTATGGGCATGCAACAGACCAGTATATAAAGTCAGTGGCTGGATCCGATCCAAACAGGAACCGGTTCGGATCAATCCCGCATATGGATAGGACCAAGCGGGTGGCAGCATGACACGTTGCGTTCTGGTGCTGCACGCTCGGGCCGCTGGCAGTCACCACAGGGCAGCAGCTCCCTGGTGGCCCAGTGGCCCGATTCCTCCGCCCATACGTGGTTTGACAGCATTGGGGACTTCCTGTGATGCCATGGTCCCCCGTCAAACCAGGTGCAGGTGGGGGGAGTCCCGCCACTGCAGTGCCGGCATCTGGATGCTGTTTTTGGCCCGGTTCGCTGAACGAGGTCCATGCCAGGAAACGGTTCACGTGAGCCAGGCCGAACTGGTCATATCCCACCACTATATATAGTCTAGTTTGCATGAACATATTTGTTTCATCAGTATTAATTTGTTGTTTGCATGAGCACAACACTGTCAGTGTGAGCATCAGCTTAAGAGATGTACATTTTTCCAGTGGAGGTGTGGCTGCATGGAGAAGGGAATCGTCCAAAATGTCTATCTCTCAGAATACGGCGGGCACGGAGATGTACAGGCCATTTGCTGCATATACCCATGTCCTATTATAGCAGCAGCGACCTGTGTTTCCCCAGATGTGGTGTTCGTGCCATGTCGGAAACATATATCTCCTGATCCCAGAAGCACGGGTGCATCTATACCCGCGCTTTCGTAATAGGGTCTGTAACGTGCCCGTTTTCAGTTTAGACGTTTCTGCTGGCCGGATGTGGATGCTATAGAATTACGCTGCACGCCTCCACTGTGTTCTGCAAAGGCTGAAGGATGATTCATGAAACGTTGAATGCTACTCATTAAGCTGAAGGTCTTAGTGAACTTCATAGCTGTCTTTTAATTGTTTTTTTTTCACATAATAGATGTTGATATATGGTATGTGCTAAATTGTTTTTAACCATCTATGTGACTGGTATATGTGTTCTTTTTTTATTCAAGTACTGTTATTCTTGGAGCGGTGCAAGTCACAGTTAAAAACAAAATAAAGGCATTTAACTCTCTTGGGAGGGCTAAAAATTTGTGCCAGTTTCAAGTATCACTTTGAAAGGTCAAGCAAAGTTCATAACATCTTTAAAGCAAACACACTGACCTAAAAAACGAGTCACAATAACGCTTTATGTGTTTCACATCGATGCCAGGGAGCGTCTGGTAATGTGCATTTAATGCCATTAAACAATTACGATAATGTAGATGTAGTAGATTGTAATGCTTTTAATTCCAAACAGGAGCAGAAAGGCCTTTGCAAACATTGCTGGTTACTATTCAGTCCCACGAAGACTAAACTAGATGTCTGCTTCAGTCTAGGGACCATGCTATACACATAGGTACCAACTGCACGGCTATTCCTAGAGTAGACGGAAAGATCCATTCTTTAGGGATCAGGCATCACCAGTTGCATTTCACCAGGAAATTTAGCTTTAAAATTGGGGTATGCACCCTAGCTCTAATTAGCAATTTAGTGAAATCTATAGCGTGCAAAGACTAGGCAGAACCTGGGAATGTTGTGACTGTGGAATTGCAATGTCCTGTGCGTACCATAAAAGGACTGGGGGCACTCTACCATATTACAGCTAAAACGTCAGAAGAATTTATTAGAAAAGAAGTTTCTCTCGGCTTCTCCCATCATTCCATACGAATGTGCAGATTTGGTGGACGTTCAACTGACATCTTTTATGTCTCTGTGTAACTAGTTCAAAGATTTGACTTTTAATTTATTTCTTTGCCCTGAGGCTGTCAGTCTGACTGTGTAATTGACTTTGCTTGTTTTGAGAAGAGTAGCTCCTTTGACCTTTATGCATATTGTCCAAGCCATGCAAAGAGAAGCAAAGGAATCCTTCTTTTTATAAGCGACCATGCATGGACTGTCTGTGCTGGGTGTATGTCTTTATTTATGGTATTGGGAATATTACAAAGAGTAAAATAAATCAATAGATGCAAGGCATACTAGGCAGTAAATAGTTTATTGCTTATGACAACTTACCACTTTTCGCTGGCAAGGCAACAAAGCAGTTTACAAAATTAATAATAAAAGCAAAGAAAAAAAGAAAGAAAAGCATTCCAGTTGATTAAAAATAAAAGGCAGTCCAGTCAGGGTAGTGGAAGAAGAGGGAATCAAGGTGTACGGTTTTGAACAGAAAAGCTAAACCAGTTCAAAACTCGATCACCCAAACCAATTGCAGATAGATGATATAGGAGCAGGGCATGACCAACTACATCAGAGGCTGAGAAGAGGCCTCATACTCCGCTTTGGCATGGAAAAACGTATTGGCACATTTGTGTGAGAAAGGGTAATTTTATAAAGCGATGCCTAGTTAATGTGTGTTTTCATGCACCTATTTTACATCTATTTTATACAGTCAAGTACACGCATACTTAACTTCATAAAATATTAGCGTAAGTGGCAGAGAACGTGCCTTACATTAAGGCGAGATCAATTACCCCATCCCTAGAGCTGATGTAAATGACCAGGCCTACATTTTGTAAGCATGCGTGCAAATTATTGCATTCTATAATTAATGCGTGTCCTTGCTCGTACTGCCCATGCTCCGTCCAAGCTCCGCCCATGTGAACACCCACAGTGAAAGTACACGCTACGCTAGGTAGACAACGCACGCACTTTCACACTAGTTGGTATTTTATAAGAAGCCATTTATGTGCATAAGTGGTCACGCGCGTGCCTAACTAAAATATTGATACATATGCACTCTGTTGGCGCCTCCGTATAAAAGTGCTCCCTCATAGACTATTGTACAAAGGAAGCAATAATCATTTTCCATAGGCTCCTGCAAACTCTATGGGCAATTTTAGCCTGTGGGATTTGCAGTAATAATCAAAATATAACCAAACCGATATTATTTCTTTTCATGACTGAAAACAAAAATGTTCCTCACTGAGATGTATGTCTACTTTCTCAGATGGTAATGTTTCTGGGGAAAACAATGCGTATCCTTTTGAATAACATATATTTGCGGAGTTGTGCCTGTGCCCCATCTTCCAGCAGGAATGGTTCTTTAGTCTGCATGAAAAGTACCCACAGAGAGGCTGCACAATAAGGAATAGTCTAATTTCTGTGGGTAAAATGCTACCCACAGAAATTGCTACTAGATTAGACTAGGTTTGCACCCGAGGTCCCAAAGATCACAAACCTGGAGCCATAAGGAAAACTAATTAGAACGGGCCCTGGCACTTGCTCTGTGTCTTTCATCATGCAAAGTTTTCTGTTAAACCTATAGTGTATACAGGAAATAGACGTCTGCTAGTCCAGTAACCTTTTCTGTCACGTTGCTGTGAACACACTGAAATCGCTGAGAGAGCAAGCAGTGACAAATAACATTGTCCCAAAGTAGGAGCAAAATACTATACTGAAATATTTAATTACTCATGTGACAGGAAAGGAGAGAATGAAAAACAAAGCTATGTAAATGCTTTGGAAATTATTATATTCAGGGGATTGTTTAATAAAGGTTTTTCCCCACGTGGAAAAGGCCTTTTATGAAATTGCCCTACAGTGTACCCACATGCTAGCATGTGCATTGACAAGACGATATAGAAACATAGAAACATGATGACAGAAAAAGACCACAAGGCCCATCTAGTCTGTCCTTCCATAACAACAACTACAACAGTCCACTTTTTACCTTTAGAGATCCTCTGTGTTGGTCCCATGCTTTTTTGAATTCAGTTACTGTCCTCATCTCTACCACCTCCACTGGGAGACTATTCCACGGATCCACTACTCTTTCCGTAAAGAAATATTTCCGCATATCACTCCTGAATCTATCTCCCTTCACCCTCATCCCATGTCCCCTCGTCGCAGAACTTGCTTTCAATTGAAAGAGGCTCTCTCCCTGAACGTTTATGCCACGGAGGTATTTAAACATCTCAATCATATCACCTCTATCCCGCCTTTCCTCTAAGGTGTACATATTAAGATCCTTAAGTCTGTCCTCATATGCTTTATAATGAAGACTACTAATCATCTTAGTAGCAACCCTCTGCACCGACTCCATCCTGTTCACATCCTTTTGAAGGTGCGGTCTCCAGAATTGCACACCATACTCCAAATGAGTTCGCACCAAAGACTTATACAGAGGCATTATCACCTCCTTTTTTTCTGCTAGCCATTCCTCTCCATATGCACTCAAGCATCCTTCTAGCTTTTGCCGTCGCCTTTTCTACCTGTTTAGCTACTTTAAGATCATCGGACACAACTACGCCTAGGTCCCGCTCTTCTTAGTGGACAAAAGTACTTCACCTCCTATGCTGTATTGCTCCCTTGGATTGCTGCAGCCCAAATGCATGACCTTACATTTTTTAACATTAAATCCCAGCTGCCAAATTCTAGACCATTCTTCAAGCTTAGCTAGATCCCTCCTCATGTTATCTACACCTTCCTGGGTGTCTACTTTATTGCAGATTTTGGTATCATCCGCAAAGAGGCAAACCTTACCCGACAGCCCTTCCGCTATATCACTAACAAAGATGTTAAAAAGAATCGGACCAAGGACAGATCCCTGGGGCACACCACTGGTAACATCCTTCTCCTCAGAGTGAGCTCCATTTACTTGTACTCTTTGTCGCCTCCCACCCAACCAATTTCTAACCCAAGCAGTAACTTTAGGGTCCATCCCTAGGGTGCTCAGTTTGTTTATAAGTCGCCTGTGAGGAACAGTGTCAAAGGCTTTACTGAAATCTAAATACACCACATCTAGAGCTCTCCCTCGGTCCAACTCCCTGGTCACCCAGTCAAAGAAATCAATCAGATTTGTCTGACAAGACCTGCCTCTGGTGAATCCATGCTGCCTCTGATCCTGTAATCTGCTGGACTCCAGAAACCTCACTATTTTCTCTTTCAACAGCGTTTCCATTAATTTACTCACCACTGAAGTTAAACTAACCGGCCTGTAGTTTTCAACCACATCCTTACTTCCGCTTTTGTGTAAAGGCACCACATGAGCCTCTCTCCAGTCCTTTGGCACCACTCCCGACTCCAACGAGGCATTGAAAAGGTCAGTCAGTGGAGTTGCTAGAACGTCCCCAAGTTCCCTCAGTATTCTAGGGTGTATCCCATCCGGTCCCATCGCTTTGTCTACTTTAAGTTGAGCTAGTTTCTCACGAACACAGTCTTCTGAAAATTGTTCAAGATGTCCCTCGCTTCTGTTCTTATTTGTGGGTGTTTTCTGAGGTCCTGCTCCTGGTTCTTCATCTGTGAACACAGAACAAAAATATTTGTTAAGCAATTCCGCTTTATCCTTATCAGCTTCTACATATTCCCCCCCTGTACCCTTGAGTCTGACAATACCACTTTTGCCCTTCCTCTTCTCACTAATATATCTGAAAAATGTCTTATCCCCCCATTTTATTGCATTGGCTATTTCCTCCTCCTTTTGAATCTTTGCCTTCTTGACTACTTTGCTAGCTTCTCTAAGTTTTTCCAAATACAGATGCCTGTCTTCCTCTCTCTGTGATCTTTTGTATTTCATGAAGGCCTCCCTCTTTTTCTTCACTTTTTCAGCTACTTCCTTTGAAAACCATAGCGGTCTCCTGTTCCTTTTGCCTTTATTTACCATTTTAACAAAAAGGTTGGTTGCCTTTAAAATACCCCCTTTCAGTTTTGCCCACTGTTGTTCTACATCCCCCAGCTGTTCCCATCCCACTAACGACTCCCTGAGGTATTGGCCCATCTTGGCAAAGTTAGTCTTCCTAAAGTCTAAGATCTTCACCTTGGAATGGATTCTAACAGCCCTAGTCCTAATACTGAACCACACCATCTGGTGATCACTGGATGCAAAATGATCTCCCACTACAACATCAGAAACACTTTCACCATTGGTAAGCACCAAGTCCAGTATGGCCCCTTCACGTGTGGGGTCTGTTACCAATTGCCTGAATAGTTCTCCCTGTAGAGAATCCAGGATCTCCTTACTCCTAGATGATTCTGCAGCAGGAATGTGCCAATCAACATCTGGCATATTGAAATCTCCTAGCAGTAGCACTTCCCCTTTCCTAGCAATGCTGCGTATGTCTTCAATTAACTCTCTGTCCTCCTCTTCCTCTTGTGAGGGAGGTCTGTATATCACACCAATGCAAATAGATTTCTCTTTCCCTCTTTCTAGTTTAACCCACAATGCCTCCTCTCTCCCTTTTAAGCTCTGTAATTCCAAAGCTTTAATAGTAGTTTTTACATATAGTGCTACTCCTCCTCCCCTTCTTCCTACCCTGTCCTTTCTGAATAAAATATAGCCAGGTATAGTTACATCCCAGTCATGGTTTTCTGTGAACCATGTTTCTGTAACTGCTACTAAATCTAAGTCAGCCACTCCCACCAAAGCTTCAACTTCAGAGATCTTATTTCCCATGCTACGGGCATTAATACACACTGCTTTCCATATGTTACCCCTGTTACCCATTTCCATAAAGGTATTTAATGTATCACTTACCTGGGGGCTTTCACTTACCTGGGGGCTTTCTTCACCCATCCCCAACGAATCTAGTTTAAAGCTCTCTTCAGTAGATTAGCCAGTCTACTACCAAAGATGTGTTGACCTTTCTTGGACAGATGGATGCCATCTCTGCTCTGCAACCCTTGGAACAGCATCCCATGGTCTAGGAAACCAAAACGCTCTCGAAGACACCATCCACGCAGCCATGCATTAATCTCCAGATGCAAGCCTCTCTGCCTTGGCCTTTACCCTCAACAGGGAGGATTGAAGAGAACACCACCTGTGCACCTACCTGCTTCACCCTCTGTCCCAGAGCCATGAAGTCACTTTTGATACGTTCCGAGGTATACCTGGCAGTATCATGTAGTAATCTGTGCATCCTTTGCAGGAGTTCTCAGATCGTACTTTGAGCTGACGTCCCAGTGTAAGCACATATTTGCTAAAATCCTTGAGCGCGTGTATTGCTTACAGACATATGGATTTACACCTACCTCCCAGTGGGTGCAAAGGTGTTCATCAGCAATTGTGCGCTGCTGGGGTCGGTTGGAGTGTTGATGATGTTTTTATAAAATAAGTGCCTTTTTGGACTTCACACACAGGTGTCCTGTCCTAAAATCAGGCTCTCAATGTCTTTCCTAACCAAGGAATATAGTACATTTGGGCCCTCTTGGGAGCCGTGGTGGCCCCGTGATTTGCTGATATAGAGTTAAAGCTTGTTTTATGCATTGTTTGCAACTTCTACGGTTGCTACTTCAGACTTGAGGTAATTGTGAAGGACAACGCACACCGAGGTTTGAGTGGCCACAAAGACGTTGCTTACATTGAAAAATAATTTTCCTGGCTTCTGACTTTTCCTTTGTGTTTTCGTGTGGGCGAGAGTTTGAATATGATACTGACCTGTCCCTGACCTGCCAAGGACCTTTTTGTTGAGGAAGACATTTAAGCCAATTCTGACTATCCTGCTCCCTGGCCAAGGGGCGGCCCAAGAGGGATGCGGGGCCATGTGCGGAGACTCGGTGCGGGGCCTCATTTGCATACATATTTGCATAATGTTGCCATACACTAACTTTTAGTAAGCATGCCTCTTAATGAGTGTATGGATAAAGAAAGACTAAAAGATTTCTACATTACTATAACCCAGTGCCCACCGCCAGGCACATTAGGAACTACTACAAACACTGCCCATTTAGAACCCATAGCAAACCCGCCGTATCGTAACAGCGCTACCAGTACTCACAAAGCACCATTACCTATCAGAAGGCAACACTGCAAATATTAAACCAATACATTTCAGAGAATAAGAATACATGATCTACTGGGGAACGAGAACAAGTGGCAATGTCAAATAGGAATTACATAAACAGAATACCTTAGCTCAGTTACACATGCAGAACATAGACCATCACCAAACAAGGAATCACAATTTAGAAACAGGAAGACAATAATTAAACTGGGAACCCCAAAAGCCAAACTTGGAATGTATAACACTGTAGAAATAAAACTATAAATTAATTTTCTCTTGTACTAAACAAAGCGCAGACGTTAATGATGCACATTTCCCAGAGCTGACATATTCCAGTTAATAAATTCAAAATAAAGAGATAATTTTCTACCTTTTGTGCATTTTTTTCAGTTGCAATTGCTCCAGACACTTTCTTCTGGTTTCTTTGTGTCTTCTGCTAACTCTCCATCGTCTGCTGTCTATTTGTCCTTTCTTCTCTCGTCTAGTTTTTTTCCATTCTCTCTCTACATCTGCTTTAACATACTAATCTTTCTCCTTTTGCTCTTTCCTCATTCCTATTTCATCCACTCAAATTTTACCCCTCCATCCTCAATCTCCACTCTCCCAATACCCGGCCAATTGTAGATTTTTCTTCTCTCCCACACAAAATATTTTCCGCTCTCCATTTCACTTTCCCAGCCCCATCCCATTCTATTCCTCCCCCAACATCAGCTCCCTTCTAGTTCCAGCACCACCCACCATCCACTCCCTTCTAGTCCCCGTATCAGCCCATTTCCAGTCCTAGCCCCCCATCAGCCCATTTCCAGTCCTAGCTCCCCCATCCATTTCCAGTCCTATCTGAGTCCCTCTATCAGCTCATTTCCAATCCCAGCCTCCCATCAGTCCATTTCTAGTCCTTTCCTAGCCCCACCATCAGCCGATGTCAAATTCTAGCTCCCCTCCACTCAACCCATTTCCAATCCAAGCCCCCATGAGCCTACTTCCAGTTCTAGCCCCTTCATGAGTCCATTTTAATCCAAGCCCCCACCACAGCCCATTTCCAATCTTAGCACCCCCCAGCAGCCCATCTCCAGTCCTATCCTAGCCCCTCCATCAGCCCATTTCCTGTCCTAGCTCCCCCCCACTCAGCCCATTTCCAGTCCTAGCTCCCTCCCCTCACTGCCCATTTCCATTCCAAGCCCCCCTCCCCATCAGCTATTTGCAGTTCAAGCCCCCCTTCCACTCAACCCATTTCCAGTCCTAGCAACCCCCCCAGCCCATTTCCAGTCCTACCCCCATAGCCCATTACCATTCCTAACCCCCCCATCAGCCCACTTCCAGTCCTAACCCCCATCACCCCATTTTCAGTCTTAGCCCCCTTCCACTCAGCCCATTTCCAGTCCTAGACCCCCCCATAGCCCATTACCAGTCCTAACCCCCCCATCAGCCCACTTCCAGTCCTAACCCCCATCACCCCATTTTTATTCTTTTGCCCCCTTCCACTCAGCCCATTTCCAGTCCTAGACCCCCCCATAGCCCATTACCAGTCCTAACCCCCCCATCAGCCCACTTCCAGTCCTAACCCCCATCACCCTATTTTCAGTCTTAGTCCCCCAATAGCCCATTACCAGTCCTATCCCCCCCATCAGCCCACCTCCCGTCCTAACCCACCTCCCCCCATCAGCCCAGGGAAACTTGAAAAAAAAACAGGCCGCCGCCGCCGCCTCCGTGGCAGTGGCAGAATCAAGTGTCCCGTGCCCCCCCCCCCACCGCGCCTGCCTGGCAGAGCCCCCACCTGAATCCGTTCCCTCAGCCGGCTTTCAGAGCTGCAAAGGGAGAGTTTCCCTTTCTTGCAGCTCTGTTAAGCCTGCTGGGGCTAATGGGTAACAGGAAATGCCTGTTCCCATCAGCGCCTGCGGGCTTAACAGAGTTGCGAGAAAAGGAAGCTCTCCCTTCGGGGCTCTGAAAACCGCCCGAGGGAATGGATTCAGGGGGACTCTGCTGGGCAGGTGGGCGGCCGCGGGACACTTGATTCTGCCGCTGCCATGGAGGCAGTGGCTATCTTTTTAATGCAGAATGTTGTTTGCGCGGGTCCCCCTGAAACGCGTTTCCCTGTGCAAACAACATTCTTGCTCAATGGACGGGCCGGCCCTGCCCTGCCCCCCCCCCCTCCTGATGCATTTTGGTACTTGTCGTGTTGATTTCTAATAAAGGAAGTAGAACTACACATGCCATAATGCTCTGGGATGTACTGTATGTTAAAAAGGTGAGACAGGCATAAGAACATAAAATTGCCATACTGGGTCAGGCCAAAGGTCCATCAAGCCCAGTATCCTGTTTCCAACAGTGACCAATCCAGTTACAAGTACCTGGCAGGATCCCAAAAAGGAGATAGATTCCATCCTACTTACCACCAGGGATAAGCCGGGCAAAGTTTCCTTTCTGGAACAGGGTCACTTGAGTGCTTGATGCGCACTACTGTGTTAAGACAGGCTGCTACTTCAATTGCTACAACTTGGTGATAAATCAGTAATGAAACGAGCAATCCGGGACCAGCCTGGGTCACCTTCAAACCCTCAGGAAAGCAGGAGGAATGTGAGAACTGCACAGGGCAGAATCGGGTAGGATGAAGTCAAAAAGTAGAAAAAAGTAATAAAAATAAAGTAAGCACAAAAGAACCATGGATCTAAGGAGGGCTGTCCAATACAAGGCAAAATCTCTGTGGCTGGGTGAATGTTGTCATGGTAGCTCTCCTTAATGGAAAGATCTCTAAGCTTGTTTCGGGTTAATAGCTTGTCAGCAGCCTTCTACCTCAGCTCTGTTTAAAACTGTGGTCATACGGTGTTATAGCTGACTGTTAGCTGTAAATCTGAGACTGTTAACTTTACAGTCCTATAAAACTATACTACCTAGAGTATATGCACTAGTTTAGCATGGACAAATACATATAGAAAAGTTTTCTCACGCTCTTCAAAGGAAATCAAAGAAGTGTTTTACTTTACAACAGCCATCTAATATTTGAAATAGTTAAATATATGTGCTCCTTTAGCATGATTGGTTTGGCACTATTGTCAAAGGTTTACTAATCTGACTCCCTTGCTATGGATGAGCACGGCTGTTAAAGGCATGAGTAACATGAATTTCTTATTAAATAGCTGATGATAGCTGTACGAATAATTAGCATTCCATCTAAACAGGATGCATAAGACGTCAGAACATGATAACAACGTACAACATATACACCCCAACAGTTACTTAGTGTGACTGGTCTGGAGTATTGGGAATAATTTGCCTAGATATTTAAGAATGGAGACTAGTATAGTGAGCTTCAGAAAGGGGATAAAAGCCGTGTTATTCCCTGTAAAAGAATAATTCTATGGATTTTAATATTCTGTATTAGTATGTTAGGGGGGATTCTGAATTTTTTCAACTGTACTCTAATTCTGCTGTTTTCTCTTAACTTTCTTTGATTAATCTATTTGAGTCGTAAGCCATTTAGAATGATTGAAATCACGAAGAGGGTATATAAAAGTTTTTAAATAAATAAACAGTTCTTATGCTTAAAAAATATTTTTTCTACAGCATATAAGATGTGCTCAGGATTGATATAGATAGGACTTTCAGAGTCCATTTCACTGGGCATCTGCAGGTACCTAACCCAATAAAAGCAGGGTAACGATAGGCTAATGCCTTGGTCTTCATTCCCAGTCCTTCAGGGCTGCCAACAGGTAAGGATTTCAGGATATCCCTAATGCATCTCTCTCTCATGCATATTCATGTCCACTACCTCCATTTTCTGCATATTTCTCTCATGCATATTCATTAGGGATAGTCTTTAAACTTGGCCTGTAGGTGGCCCTCAAAGACTAGCAGTGAAGACCAAGGGGCTAAGGGGTCTTCAGACAACCTGGATGTTATAGCAACCCAAGTTCTGTACCACTGTTCTGAAGAGGAAGCCATTTTGAAAACCACCCATGCTGCCTTGACAGCCTTTGATGATGTCACATTGCAGCTGGCTGCAGTTCCCTCACTGTGAAATGGGATTACAAATGGAAAACAGGTTTACGACAAGCTGGATCGCTGGCAGATTTGGTCTCCAGAACATTCCGTTAGGGGTATTTTGGGCTCGAAGGCACAGGCTGTGTTTTCTGTCACATTTTCCAAGTTTGTTCAGCAGTTTGCCACTACCGTTTATATAGTCAGAGCATTCACTTGAGCAAAACATTCGAAAGAGTAAATGGCATTATTCAGGTCTTGTCAGGCATGGCAGCTCTTGGGAAACTCATGGCAACATTCATCAACACCAATCTATAACATGATGAAGCTAGAGGATAAAGTAAGCAGACTGCGGCAGAAAGGAAGAAGCATAAACATAGTTAATATGCAGGAAAGGGGCCATGTGGAAAAGAAGGGGATAGTATAACATTTCCATTTAAAATAAATAACACCATTTAATTTCATTCTGATTTCCACCACTTGTGCTTGTGGTGAATTGAATGGATAACTGCATGGGAAAGGGACACATTAAAATTATATAGTCGGGTGCATAGTTCTTTAAGTTAGCGCTTTCAGCCATCAGCCCTATGATGCCTTTTGTAAAACATTTTGCTTGCTGAGGTTTTTTTTCAGCATGTTTTCCTTTGTACGAAATTAGAATCCTGGAGCAAAAGATGTGTATTTTAAAATTATTCAAGCAACATAACTTGCAGAATTTTAGCCTCTCTTTTTCCTGAAACTTATGTCTACCTCATTATTTCATGCTGTTCCTTATTAGTAGTATTAACAGATGAGATCTCCTGTTTAGAGACCTTTTCTGAGGGAAAGCAGAGAGCGGACAAAGCCTCTGTGAGTAAGTGAACATTACTTTGCTGGCAAATTTGGTGACTTAAAGCTTGGGATGGAGGAAGATTGTAGGTTTATTTGAGAATCATCTGTTTCTGATTTCATTTAAAGAAAAGAAAAGAAAAGCATAAATACTTCTCAGTTTGCTTTAGAGGTTTAAAATTAATTTCTGATAGATTTAGGTACGCCCTTATAGTCTTAAAAAAAACATAGGAAATTAGTGCTTTCCCACCCATCCCAGGCACATCCCTTAATTTATAGATACTTATCCCAATTAAGAGAGAGTGAAATTTGACACCACACTATTTTCATCAGCAAGTGATTAACCCTTAACAGATAGCAGTTCAATGGGAAGCAAACACAAACTTACTAGCATAAAATATACCAAATAATCCTAAAAGCCTTTCTATTATTTTAGATATCCCAATTTCTTTAGCAATTTTTAAACAACTAAACTCAGTAATACAAAGATGCAGACAGGAGTACAGCAAAAAGATGGGGGCTATCCAATTAGTTGAGGTTTTTATTTCCCTTCATGTTCATTAAAATGAAACAAAATAAAACAAAAAAGCCTACAAATGACACAGAAAACAAAATGTTTTTGCCTGCGCACACCTAGTTGAAACCATTATAAAGAACCAAATAACTGAATGTTTATATAGTCATGGTTCAAGGCGACACAGCCAATATGGATTTAGCCAAAGGAAGTCTTGCCTCAACAATCTGCTACATTTTTTGAAGGTGTGAATAAACAGGTAGATAAAAGTAAGCTGGATTTTCCAGATGTGATATGCGGAAAACCTTTGACAAGGTCTCTCATGAGAACCTCTTGAGGAAATTAAAAAGTCATGGGATAGGAGGCAGTGTCCTATTGTGGATTGAGAACTGGTTAAAAAACATACAACAGAAAGCAGGGATAAATGGTCAGTTTTTTCAGTGGAGAAAAGTGAATAGTGCAATGACCTGGAAATGGAACAACCAAGTGAAGTGATCAGGTTTGTATACAACATAAAACTATTCAAAGTTGTTACATCACAAGAGGATTGTGAAAGTTACAAGAGGACCTTGAGAAACTGAGAGACTGGGCATCCCAATGGCAGATGAAATTTAATGTGAACAAGTGCAAAGCTACGCACTCAGGGGTAGATTCCAATCCTTGTTTAGTGGGTCTGGACATCTGATCCGGATGTCCAGACCCGCTAAATGTCCGGATCGCACTGGTGGCCACAGAGCTATTTGCATGTACAGGCCACTTGTGCGGGGAGCTCTGTTCATTGGCAGGAGGAGGACGGAGGGCGGGCGGCAGGCAGGGCTGCGACCCCAGATGTACAGAAATGATTTTGAGGTCAGCCCTATACATCCAGTGTTTCACAGTTAGACAGGGGACTTATTCCACCTCGGAGGTGGAATAAGTCTCCCTGAATGCGGGTAGACAGTGGAGGCCAATGGAGACAGAAAGGTGAGGGGTGCAGAGTTCTCTGTAGCCTGACCCAGAAGGCTGGATCAGGGTCGGGCTGTGAGGAAAGAATCTGGTTGACGGTTGCCAGTGATCTCGGCTCCCTCATGGAGCCTCGGTGCCATGGCGACAGGATGCCATGGCACTGCAGCTCCATGAGGAAGCATGACTGAGTTAGCTGGGCAAGTGGCTGGGTGGGCAGTTGATCACAATCGGGGCCCAGCCTGCCCGTCCAGGCCATTAGACCAATTCTGATCACCCGGGCACATCTAGTCCTCATTGGATCAGAATTGGATGCTAACACTGCATACCCTGATTCTGACCAGATGTATAGGAGCAAGATGTGCAAAACAGAATTGGCCTCTTAGGGAAGAACGACCCAAATTATAACTACATCAGGTTGGGTTTAAGCTCATCTTTCCGCCTTAACTTGCCATTGTTTCGTTTCCCTCCATCAAATATGTGCCGTACGTCTCTTCCTATCTTCCTTATCACAGATCAACTTGTTACTGTCACCTGCCATTTCCAAAATCGATTATTGCAACACTGTTTTTCTTGGCCTTCCCCAACATCAATTACATCACATCCAACTCATCCAAAATATAGCAGCCTCTATCCTTGCCTATGCCCCTCGCTATGAACATATTACTTCACCTCTCATCTGTTTTCATTGGCTCCCAGTAAAGTTCTGTTCTCAATACAGCAACAAGAAAATATCAAAATAATCTGAACCATCTAATTCCTTAACAAATAGGGGTGTCCTACATGGAGTGGTGGGATCACCCCTAAACAAAGACATGGGGAAGGGGGGCCTGCACAGAGCGGCAGGTGTACCTACTCTTGACACGTACTGGGCAGACTAGATGGACCATACTGGTCTTTATCTGCCGTCATTTACTATGTTACTATGTTAATACAAACTCCTCATCCAGGTTCACCGTGCATTGCATTCTGGTTTTCCTCGCTACCTTTCTGATCTATGACTTTTGCACTCCCTACATCATAACCTTCGTAGCATTCATGCCAACCGCTTATATCTTCCCTCCGCTTCCTAAGCCCGGTTGTCCTCCACCTGTTATGACTTTGCCCTTATTTAATTTTCATGGTTGTGGGGGTTCACCCCAACATATATAAAATGCACAGGACCCTCTTTCAAATAAAGTATTGTGCCACTGAAGTAAAGTAGAAATTTTATGTCAGGTCTGTAAAATCACAAGCTTTGCACTCATAGGAGGCTCATCAATAAACTCAGTAGCTTGGGGATGGGTCCCAAGGTGGTAAACTGGATCAGAAATTGGTTGACTGACAGATGACAGAAGGTGATGGTAAATGGAGCTCACTCGGATGAAGGGAAGGTGATTAGTGGGGTGCTCCAGGGTTCGGTCCTGGGCCTGGCACTGTTTAATGTATTTGTGAGTGATATGGCTGAAGGGCTGAATGGAAAGGTCTGTCTTTTTGCAGATGACACGAAAATTTGCAACAGAGTGGACTCCCCCGAGGGAGTGATGAACATGAGGAAAGATCTACAAAAGCTGGAAGAATGGTCTAATGCTTGGCAATTAAGATTTAATGCAAAGAAATGCAGTGTTATGCACTTGGGTAGCAGAAATCCAAGGGAAATGTACGCGATAGGGGGAGAGAGGTTGGAGTGTACAGATCAGGAGAAAGACCTTGGTGTGATTATTTCTGTAGATCTCAAGGTGGCAAAACAGTGCGACAAGGCGGTGGCAAAAGCCAGGAGGATGTTGGGCTGCATACAGAGGAATTACCAGCAGAAAGGAAGAGGTACTAATGCCACTGTATAAGTCACTGGTGAGGCCCCACTTGGGATACTGTGTTCAGTTTTGGAGACCATATCTTGCAAAAGATGTAAAAAGAATGGAAACTGTTCAAAGGAAGACGACTAAAATGATTTGGAGCCTGCATCAGAAGCCTTTTGAGCAAACAAACCTCTTCCAAAGACAGGGAAGCTGCAAAACTAGAGGGCATAACATGAAGCTGCAAGGGGGTAAACTGAAAGGAAATGTCAGGAAATACTTCTTCACTGAAAGGGTGGTGGATGCTTGGAATGCCCTCCCTATGGACGTGGTGGAGGCAGACACAGTGACGGAATTCAAAATGGCATGGGATAGACACAGTGGATCCCTTTACAACAACGGGATAAAAGCAAAATAAACTGGGCAGACTAGATGGACCATACTGGTCGTTATTTGCCCTCATTTACTATGTTACTATGAAAATAAAACTTTAGCAACTACATCAATAATATACATGTGAATACAATTTGTTAATTTCAAGATAGCAAAGCACCTGACCTCTATATCCAGGTCCTGGGGGGCAGAGTCTAGTGTCACTCTCATAAGAGGTCTGCAAGAGTCTGCCCCGGCCTGGTTCACTGCTTTTCCTTATATAGCAGTTTTCTCTAATCCTTCACCCAGTTTTTGTTGTTTGTGTGCTTTTCTGACATTTCTCGCTTTCTTGTCACACCTGCATTAGACCTTTTTACATGTTCCCTTGTGCTTCAGCCTCTACATGCCTCTGAATATATTATGAGTTTTTACTTTTGGAAATGTGGTCACTAATTCTCGCATAAGGGTCTGACACTGCTCTAGTCAGTGACCTTTAGTGCTTATAATTATGTCCCTCCCACCCACTCCCCATTGATGTTATCTAATAGCACTTTCTACATGTTGCTGGTGCATGGGTAAGTGGAGAACATCTGCTATCTGTTTTTCTTCACACTTCTGTCTTTCTTTTCCATTCCTTAAGGGATTCTGCTACAGAGCCACTTTCACGACTATTCCTGGGCATAGCATTTGTTAGGCTATCGGGGAATGCGGCCTAAAGTATGGTTTACCCCTCTTTATTCTATTCACACCCGCTCATCTGCTTTCTGCTTCATTGCTCCTGCCTCCTGGAACTCTCTCCCCTCTGCCCTCAGACTGGAACCTTCCCACGCTAAATTCGAAGTTCACCTAAAAGCACACCTCTTCAATACCGCCTTTGACCTGCCAGTCCCCTGACCTCTCTCAGTTCCTTACTTCCCTCCTGTTCTCTCCTCCCTGGTATGATTGATTTTAACTGTCTTTTTAATTATGGAGTTCCTTTCTGCCTTTTTCTTTCATTTTTCTTTTCTTTTGAAATTGTTTTTATGTTTTGTACACCGCCTTGCTGCTTATGTGAAGGACGGTTAAGCAAATTGAATTAACATAGCATAAATATAGGGGTAGATTCCACATGACGTGCAACCCGCGCGCTGCTGCTGCTCCTGATTCTGTCCCCTTTGCTCCCAGCACCGACAAGGTGTTTGCGCGGGGACTGCTGGATGGGGGCAGCTTGGGAGCAGGCCCAAGTGCCCAGACGTACAGTGGCCATTCCGGTCAGGCCTCTGTACATCCAAGCCATCTACTTGCATGCCTGGCTTAGTCTATTTTGAAGATGGAATAAGTGCCGGACGTCAGTGCAATTAGTGCATGTGGTCCCCCCAAACCCAAAGGGCCCTCATGGGGGAGCTCCCATTGCCTGATCCTGTCCTTGGGGGCTCCCATCAGGGGTTGGGCGGTGGGATGTCGGAGCCGCATAGCACCGGGCCAGTCTGTGTTCCCGGCTGAATGTGCTGGTGCCATAGTGACAGGATGCCACTGCACCAGCATACCAGCTGGACTGTAGAGAGGGTTGGCCTGGCACAGCGTTGGACGTCCTCCGCAGCAGAATGGAGGGCAAGTTGGGTTGTCTCTAGTGCCCTGATTCTGAAACCGCGGGAATGCATAGCTCCCGCAGTTGCAGAATCAGGTACATTTAGGGCCTGTACATCTTTTGTGCATCTGGATGTCCCAGAAGTATCCTGCTCTGAATTAGCCTCATACTGAATTGGTTGTTTACATCTTCAAAAAATATGAAGACTAGAGGACAAGGAAAGAAGCTACTAAGTAATACATTTAAGACTAATCAGAGAAAATATTTTTCACTCAGTACATAAGCTATAGAATTCATTGCTGGAGGATGCAGTAAAAAGCTGTTAGTGTAGCTGAGTTTAAAAGAGGTTAGGACAAGTACCTGGAGGAAAAGTCCCTAATCACTACCAATAAGCAAAGGTTGACAGTTTTCACAATTACCACATCAAATTACTACTGCAAAAGGTTTCTGGAATAAATAAATTATATGAAAAAATAAGGAGCTCAAGATTTTTTCATAGGGTGCAACCAGACATCACAACTTAAAATTCATCATCGCTCCATTAAATAATGATTGTCTTGATCCTTTTATTGTTTGAATTATAATTTCATTTGCTCTTGCCTAATGATAGTGATTAGTTATTTCTGTTGCAAGTGCCTTAGTATATTTTGGTGCAATCATTGCATTTACTTGTGGGAAAGGTCCCTAAATCATTATTAAAACGGACTGGTTGAAATCCACTGTTTATCCCTGGAATAAGCTGCATGGAATCAATCTACCTTTTGGGATCTTGCCAGGTACTTGTGACCTGGATTGGCCACTGTTGGAAACAGGATACTGGACTTGATGGACCTTTGGTCTGACTGATTATGGCAAATCTTATGTTTTTATATAAACTATTCTGTTTAGTTCTTGAGATGGATGGTTTCAGTTGGAGAATGGTTGGAGCAGTGAGTTGTGAACCAGGCATGTCAGGGTTCATTTCCGTCGTCTCCTACTGACACTCCTTGTGATCTTGGACAAGCCACGTTATGCTTCATTACCTCAGGTACAAAAAGATTATGGGGGTTATTTTCGAAGCTCTTTCATGTTTGGACATCTGAAAATGGGTATATGGGACATCGAAAGCACAGAGATATCTCCAGAGCCATTTTAGAAGCTGTGTCTGTGGACATTTATTTTATTTATTTATTTATTTGCAAAGTTTTTATATTTCGCCCCTTCCAAAGATCAGGGGCAGTTTACATAGAACTGAACCTTTTATATTGAACATTTGAGGGGATATAACAAACGGGAATGCTTGGCAAAAGTGGGGTGCATTATATACATTTAACAACTATATACAAAGTTAACTATATACAGAGTATCAAAGTTGTACATGGTAGTCTTATTTTATTTATTTATTTTTTATACCGCGCTCTTTAGAATCAGTGCGGTTTACGTGTATACTAACAGGTACTTTTTATTCCCTTGTCCCCGAAGGGCTCACAATCTGGTTGTTCCTTGTGGTGGTGGGGGGGGGGAGGGTCTGGGGAGGGGATATTTTGTATGGGTGGGGGGTGTTACTATTATTGCCATAGTATTCAATGAATAGGTGAGTTTTGATTGTTTTCTAAATGTTTGTAAGTCTTTGATGGCTCTCAATGTATCAGGGAGAGCATTCCATAGGGTGGGGGCCACAAATGAGAATGCTCTGTTGCTTCTAGCTTGCCTAGTTTTACGGAAGTCTGGCAAGATTTTGATGGTGCATGTGCATCCTCTTTTAATTCTTGTGTCTGTAGCTGGGAGTATTAATGTGGAAGGAATGAGGGGGATATGTTGTTGAGTAGTTTAAATGTGGTCATAAGTAGTCTGAATTTTATTTGGTTTCTGATGGGGAGCCAGTGGAGCTTGTGCATAATCGGCGTAATGTGGTCATTTGGGGAGGCTTTGCAAATGATCCTGGCTGCAACATTTTGCGCATCCCTAGTGTGAAGACATCCAAGTCTGAATGGGGCCATGGCTGGGGCAAGAACTTGGAAGCCCCCACCTAATCTCGGAAACATCCAGGATGTCCAGAATCGCATCTAAGTGGAGGAGTGGCCTAGTGGTTGGGGCAAGGTACTTCAGGCCGGAAGGTCGGGGGTTCAAATCCCACTAGAGGACAGCAACCTTGGGCCGGAAGGACTGGGGTTTCTAGTCCCACAGGTGCTCCTTGTGGTCTTGGGCAAGCCACTTAACCCTCCATAGCCCATGTTCCCTGTAAAATAGTTATCTCCAAGTTATAATGCCCTGTTCAATGTAATTTCAGTTTGTTCAATGTAAACCGCACTGATGCAGAATAGCGCGGTATATAAGAGAATGTAAATAAAAATAAAAATCTAAGGTTATACCTGCTCCAGGCATGAACAGGCAGCTGCAAAGTGATTGTTTTGTCAAGCAAAGGTCTGGAGGATGTAGAGAAAGAACCACACTAATACCCCCTTTATTTTACAATATGTCAACAAACACTGATGGGGAATGAAGGCTTATGTTTTCATTTTGCTATGCTGATGGATCTCTCCTAATCCTACCTCGCACAAGATGGACTTCCCCACCCCATGCTTTCCCAAGGGAGGTCTATGTGGCCACCAGCATGGATGTTCATGTCGGAGACATCTATGTTACTAAAATCGGTTGGAGGCACAGGTATCCCTTGCGTTTTTCTGCACATTCTACCCTGGATGTCCTGGATTAGACTTGGACGTCCTCTTTAAAATGTCACTTCACCAATGCTCTTGGGCAGGGAGCTAACCATCTGATTGTAAGTCACATTGAAATGAGATTTGGAAAAGGACGGTAATTAAATCAAAATATTTTATGTGTGAAGAAGTTTGAATTCAGTGCTAAAGATTATTGTTTGGAAAGAGGAAGGGGACATCCATTTATGTTGATATAATATACAGATCTGCCCTGCAGACAGAAGAAACAGAAAGGCTTAATTGAAGACATTCATAAAATTGGTTTGAAGGGGAAAGTGCTATTGCCAGGTGACTTTAGTTTGCCAATGTTGACTGAGAAATCTCAATTGCAGTGTTATCTGGAAGTAAGGAGATCCTGGATTCTCTAAAGGCAGACAGAAGGGGGCGATACTGGACCTGGTGCGTGAAAATGGAAAGAGTGTTTTTGATGTCATCTAGAGTCCAGTGATCACTGAATGGTAAAGTTCAGTAATAAGGCACAGATGTTGGTCATTCAAAAGCAAGACTTCAAGAAAACTAACTTTGTCAAGATGGGGGGAATATCTCAAGGAATTGCTGGCTGGATAGGAGTATCTACGGGAAATGTAAAAGCAGTGGGCAAAACTGAAAGGAGATACTGTAAGGGCAATGACCTATATGTTAGGAAAGTAAATAAAAGTAAGAAGGAAATGAAGCTGTTATAATTTTGAAAAAAAGCTGAAAAGGTAAGGAAAAAAAATGTTGGCATTCATAAAATACCAGAGATCGTAGAAAGAGAAACACAGGCAACAGCATCTGGAAAAAGTAAGAGAAGCTGGGAAAGTAGTCTGGAAAATGAAGATACAATAAAAGAGAAAATAATTAGTACATTAAGATGAGGGGAAAAGACAATTTTAGATATGTTGATGGGAAGAAGTACAATAATGGCATTTTGAGACTCAAAGATGAAGGGGAGAAATATAGAGAGGTTGATGGAAAAAGTGGCATTCCTTAAAAATTGTTCAGTGTTCACAGAGGGAGTAGGACTACAGACAATTAATAGAAATAGCATTGGCAAGGAATGGGGTGAGTCACTGGTGCCATGGTCCGGTCACTGTCTTGCCCAAAACGGTATAAGCATCTAGAGAGCTTGGGGGCAGGGCAGGAGATTGGTTTGTTTGGCTCCTCCAACCAAAAATGTGTTCTGCTGACAAACTAAAATGGAAGTGAGGTAGAACTTGAAGGATTTTTAGAACATTGTGTGAGGGGCTAACTAAACTAAAAGTAGACAAATCCAGGAGGCGAGGTAGGGGCGGGGAAAAGGAGTGGTTTGGGTGGGCTTAATATATCAACATGGATTCCCCATATTCCAACACATGATTTCTACAGATAAAAAAGTAGATGGCAAAGTTGGAAGGATGCTTGGGTGCAAGGAACAGCCAGCAGGAAAAGGAGGTTATAATGCATCTGTTTGGGGGCAGATTCTGGGCGGTCTCCAGCCCTGGATGTACAGGGCCGATTCTAATGTCGGCCCTGTATGTCCAGGACTGGCGACATGTGTGGGGAAGTTATTCTATCTCCGAGGTGGAATAACTTCCCTGGACATTACCTTATTGTACTGCCGGGGCGCGGATAGGGTAGGAGGGTGTCCAGAGGGCATTCCCCGCAGCCCGACCCTGGCTTTAGGAGGTCAGATCGGGGGTTGGGCTGCAGGGAATTAGCTTTATTTTGTGGCAGCCAGCATCGTGGCTCTTCAATGGAGCCGCGGTACCATGGCAACATGATGCCATGGCACCACGGTTCCATAGAAGAGCCTTGACTGAGTTAACTGGGGACAGTCCTGCATGTGCAGGCCGGACTGAATCGCGATCCCCTCTGTATGTCTGGTTCAGACCAGATGTACAGAGGGGATGTATGTCCAGGACAGAATTGGGCCCAAAGCATATAAGGCCAGACCTAAGGATCTCAATATGTATACTTTGTAGGAAAGACAGGAGAGGGGAGATATTATAGAGATATTTAAATACCTCCATGGTATAAATGCACAGGAAGCAGGCCTCTTTCCATTGAAAGGAAATTCTGGAATGAGAGGGTCATGGAATAAAGGTGAAAAGGGATTGATGTAGAAGTAATCTACCAGTGGAGGTGGTGGAGACCAGAACTGTATTTGAATTCAAGAAAGCATGGCACAAGCACAGAGGAGTTCTGAGGAAGAGGAAGGGTTTGTAGAGCTTAGTAATTGGTATAGATGGGCAGACTGGATAGGCCCTGTGATCTTTATCTTCCCTCATTTTCTCTGTTTGTATATATTAAGCAATCCCTGGGGTGTACTTTTGTGGTCACTCCTGAGGGAAAGTACCATCACAAAGTGGTTCAGTCCACTATACCCTTGCAGTACCTCCATCCATATGCTCGCCACATGGAGCAGCAAATGGTGCTAAGAGAGAGTGCCTGTGTCAGGTCTGGGTAAATTCTGGGACCGCTACAAATGTACAAATTGCATTCCAGATGGGGTCAGGACTGATATGAACAGCATGACCACCATTTCTGGTTTTCCTATTGCAAAGTGATTTTCTCTGACTGCAGAGTCACCCAGCAGCACTTTGTCTTGTACTCAGGCTTGCATGCTGATCAGGACCTTTTTTTCAATTAGAAGGAATTTTTCTCTATAAAACGAGGAAGAAGGCTTCAGAAGCTTGATTTATAGGGGGTTTTTTTGCCCTTCTCCAGCACAGTAATAGCAGGTGTGAGGATAAAGCTCCATTTCTAGTGTTGAAGGTGCTACACCCAGCTTTCAGAGCCAGTGAAAGCCCAGAGCTTGGCCTGGCTTAAATTATTCCTCCACGGAGAATTAACTGCTTCAGTTCTCCATCCCACTTTGTTACTGAGCAGCAGGTTGCTATAATATGATGCCTGAATGTACCTTTCCAGTACTTATTCATGTTTTAAAAGCTATTTAATATGGCATTTTTGTAAAATGAGTCACACAAATATGCAAAAAAATGCACATTTATGGAAATTTGCCACATAATTGCCTAGAATCTTTAAAAATAGGCAGCAGGAAAACTGGGGGATGTGACTATATATAGCAAAGAAAATGTTTTTATTTGTTTACATTCAAAGTTATCACAAAATATGGAGCCTATGAGCATCACCTCTCCTGCCACAGAGATGCAAGAGGAGAAGGACTTCTCTTGGATAGAAGCAAATAGTGCGCAAATATTTACAATAAAAGAAACAGTCTACCTCCAGGTCTTTGGGAACATTAAATACTTGTGTTTTATTTCGACCCGAATTATTCAGCTTCCCCTCCCATGGACAAAATTCTCTCTGCCTGCCTTGTGCTTTAACCTATGCGTGGTCAGCAGATGTTTGTGAAATTGAAGTGTTTAGCAAGGATGTGTGGTGTGTGTTTGTTAAATAATTTAGTGTGTGCTCAATCGGTTTCATATGTGTTATCTTACAAATTAATGCGCATTAATGAGCCCTTTTCCTAAATCCCATTAGGGATTTGAACTTAATGCGAGTTTAGCGTGAAAATGAATGTGCATTAAGTACAAAACTTCCACGGTAACTGTTAATAGCACGGGGCATCTTGTGATACCTCTAAGGGTGGCGTTAGATGCAATATTTTTGCAGCTGGTGGCATATCTGCATGCTAACAGTTACTGCGGGCCATTGCCACCTTCTAAAATATGCATTAACCCACTTAACAGGCTTTAGTAATGCACATTAAAAAGTTTTAACTTCTATTAAATTAAAATGAATGTGTGCAATGAACTTGTAAAAATTATACGAAAATCAGGAAAAAAAGGTCCAAACAAACCAAAGATGAATGAAGACTTTTGCCCTGTGCACATCCTTGGTGGTTAGTTTAGGAAAATATATTTTTGAATCAAAATTGATTAGAGAGATTTTTCTCATGTTTTGCTTAAATAGCTTTTGGGTTCTTGTCTAAGCAGCAGCCCAGTGGACCGTAGTGAAAAACTGTCATACCCAGCGCAATTTGGATACTAATATAAACTGACTGTAGCTCACCAGTATATGTTTATTTATCATGCATTTGCCTATTTACCTCGAGGCTCTTCAGCTCAAATGTTTTTGGTCTTCACAGTAATGACAGGGTGATGGCTGAGATAACTAGTTAAACACATGACCTTTGCTTCCATTTGCTGAAACCTAAAGTGTGCAAGACATTTTGGAAGCTTGTTAAAAAGGACACTTCAACTTAGCTGACGCACAAGACTGAAATGACAGTTTAAAATAAAGATAATGTCCTTTCATAATAAGGACGTAAGGGCCTTCGCTCATGGCTTTTTAAACCCCTTTCACAGCTTGATGGCTCCCTTACCATCTTTCTCCTCTTCAGTGTCAACTTAAAGTCTCAGCAGGTGGAATGGAGAAAGCTGGGTCCGTGAAGAAAATTGTTTTTAAAATCAGTTAGTATTAATACTAGGGATTATAATAGATTCCTTGTTATCAACAGATAAGTAGATTGTTTTATTTTCAAAGACGATTTACTATACGTTGTGTCTTATTTGACAAATTAGAGCATATTTGACCTTTGAGCATTTAAAAATTGTTATGCAGGCTGTAATACTATCTCTTCTTGATTATTGCTACATCACTTATTTAAGTTTACCAAAGAAGCAAATGCAGCAAAAATAATTTTGTATGGGCTAAAATTGTCCTTATTAATTTACCCTGGTTCCCAATTGTTGCAAGGATAAATTTTAAATGTCATGTTTTGTTTATAAGATTTTGGATGCGGTCCTGCTTATGTGATGCTGCTATTATCAGGTTCCAGACAACATTGGTTGGGAACAAATAATCTTTTGATGCTGTCATAATGCAGGAATGTTATTCTTAAACAGCCTCTGGATAGATTTATTTAATTATAGAGCAGCTATTGTGTGGAGCGAACTCCCAGTGGAAACTAGAAGTCTGATGAATTCAACTTTTCGTCAGTCATTGAAAACTTGCCTGTTTAGGAAATTCTTGATAAAGAGGATGCTGATTTTTATGTGCTGATTGTTTTTTAGTTAATACTAATTGCCATGAAACTAGTTTGCTAGGGAAAATGTACCTGTTTAGGTAATTAGAGAGAATGCTGTTTTTTCATCAAGATACTACTAACTATATTTTTTTTCAGTCAGAGGACCTGTCCTCCTTCCTAAGTGCTCACATAGTGACCTCTTCTCCGGTTTGAGTAGTCGCCCATTGATATAATATCTGCCTGGTTCTCTGCTCTCTCTTGTTTTTCTTTAGAAATTTTCTTTAAATATTATACAGGGGAGTTTTCCGACCTCTGTATTATTTCCGATGTCCCTCTCCCTTTGTTTGAGGTCTGACGATAGCCCTGTTGTTAATTACTTTTGAGTTGTTTTTTTCCTAAATGTATGTATTAACAGGTTTATCTGCTGTACAAGTATTATACTTGATTAAACTGTAAAATGTATAAATAGAAAAAAAAAAAAGATACTAACTGTAATGAAATTAGTATTTTTAGAAGATTAGAAATCCGCCTAATCATTTTTTTCTGCTAATCATTTGATTTGCGATGAGCAATTTAGAGCGTATATTGTTTTCATGATCTATTGTTAATTCTATACTACTGTGTATGAATTCTTCTTAACTAATATACCTATAGTCCACTTAAAACTGAATGGAATAGGTGGACTATAAATTAATAAATTATTATTATTATTATATAATACTGCTTTGGAAAATTCTCTTTAGGTTGCAGTAAAGGGAGTAAAATTCTGAATAAGCCAGGAAAGATCCAGGTCATAGAGACAAGAATAGAACTGCCATTACTTTTGCATTCTAAAGCAATAACATTTTGCTATCAACGTGTAGCAACAATTAAAACTTTGTTGAGGAAAAGCGGTTATGCCACTGGTTATGATTAGATGCTACCTTTCATTGACTTGCTAGTTTAGTTAGTTACTAGAAGTGTGAATTCATTGCAGCTGATGTGGTTCGTATGGGTGCCTAAAAAATTAAAGTGTATGCAAATTGCTTGTATGTCATGTATACCTACGAATTAATGCACAGAATGTAAAACAACTCGATTATGTATCTAGCGCATGCACAAAAACAAATATGGGAAACAAAGACAAAAAATGCCCCTAAATTGGTAATGTGTCATTCTAAACGAGCACAAACAGAATATTTTTTGTCCATGCATATTCCTATCAGTTATAAAAACTGTACATGGACATGTGGAGTCCGATTCTGTATAGGACGTCTCACTGTGGCAGAGATGTTTAAATCAGGCATGGGTTCGGTTCCCACACAATTCTGGAAACATGGGTTTAGACATGCCCGTGTTTCTGGCATTGAGATCATAGACGTGTCCAGTGCGGCACGTCCGACATGATGTTTGGCAGGACTGTACATGTATCCAGTGTGAGGCCCCACGCATGGATACAGGCATGTGCCTTAGAGTATAGCAGTGAGCGTAGTGGGAGATACGGGTAAACGGTGACCAGGTTTTGGATGTGCCTGTCCTCGCTGTATTCTGTAAAGTTAGTTGCCTCCGATCATGCCCATCTCCAAGTTGGCCATGCCTCTGCTGTAAAATCGCGCGTCTCCTAAGCTGCTGTGCTCACTGATAGTAGTTTGCTGATGTATATAAGACAGAAACTGATGATAAATGCATGCCGATGCAAACTAGACCATATCCTAGTCCCCTACATCCCCAGAACCATGCTAGGTGTAATCCCAGCACACTCTATGATAGTATAAAAGAAGGTAAATATGAACATGTATGACAGAACATTCCTTGCATTAAATGGTACTTGGCATCATAAAAAGGCTTCAGTGAAGCCTGCATTGGTCAGCTGTATATACACCCTTAAATACATTCAGGATGGGCCCTCATCATGTGCACAAAACCCAACATTAACATAACAATTCCCTAAGGGGTGCATACGATTGCTGCCCAATAAATGTACGTCCTGAGTATGGCATGCTGCATGGCACAATCTGGAGACGGTTGGCACTACATTAGTCATGTCTCCTAGTGCCTGGCCCTCTTCCCTGATATGCAGATCAGCACACCAGATCCTCCCGTGCAAGCCTCGAAACACACACACACACACACACACACACACACACACACACACACACACACACACACACTCGCCATAAAAGCATGGAGTGCCAGGACTACATATCTGATATTCCTCTGTCACTCAAATAAACTCCTGTGGCAGACTCGCTCACACTTCTAACATCAGCAGTCAGTCCCACTTTACAGAACGCAGGACTTGTCAGGATCCCGCAGCTCATGTAGCACAAACAGCAACTGTCAGCATAACAACCATATGCACTATAGTTGGTTTTCAAAAGTCTTTAGGGGTAGTTATTAATGCCCCTTAGCTTATAAGATTCTCTCGCCCCTGATTTCTGTCCATTATGCACGTATCTAACTGTGTTTTACAGACTGCAGTCACAACAGTTTGAAGCATACATCTCACAACCTCTATATAAGCACAGCATAAATATTTCTAAGTACTGGTCTTTATTCCATGTTTCCACAGGAATAACAAGCACGTCTACAGGGGACACAGAAAACATACACGGGCCTTTCCTGAATATGTGAACGAAATACTATTGTACAGATTTAAATTCACCATGAAAAAAAGCCCCAAATTGTAATTACTTTTTGTCGGAGCACGCTGAAGGAGGAATGGAATTGAATATCCACCCACACCAGACGGCAAGCTACATTTATTCAAATTAGGTTCTCCACCTTAAAATGTGATAAAAACACAACTTATCTGAAAATGTCCAAAATTCAGTGCAAATGTTCCACACCGTTGCCCAAAAACAAGTTTGTTTCACACGACGTGCACGTTTCGGGAGAATTCCCTGTCTCAAGTGCTTCTCTCAACCGCGTTCACCAGAAACTGTGACAAAAAACGCTGTTCCACCCCTCCCAGGCACGTTCTGAAATCCTCATGCTAGTGCCATGGACATGCACGGGCGCAGGGTTTCAGAATATGGTCGTAGACATTTTCAGGAGAAAAATGTCTACCGCGCACATAGAAATGGCCTATTCGTGTTATGGAATTACCTCCAATGTCTTCTAGAAAATTTGTGGTGAATTTAAATGTTTTGTCTTCTGTGGGCAATTTTTTCAAATGGGTTAGTATTGCGCATACTGTGATATTAATGAACCTTACTCCCAAACCAAGGTATGAGGAGAATGTTCTTAGTCTCTCAAATTTAGTACTAAACTCAGCATGGTACTTGCACTATGCCAAAGAGAGCCTCTTTCTGGAGTTCATAATGGATAACATGTATACGTAATTTGCCGGAGGTCAAAGGACACTTCCTGTTTCCCGGCACTCAGCGTGCCAGCAGCCTATATTAGAACACAGCTGCCAAAGTGAAAAAAAAAACGGTGCTTTCACTTTGGCGGCTGTAGAGAGGTGAGCCAAGGCCTGCCCGGCTCCCTCTAAAGCCAAGCGACAGGCATGAGGTTCTTCGGAGAGGGGTGAGGCTGGAACTGGAAATGGGCTGATTGGGGGGGGGGGAGGCTAGGACTGGAAATGGCTGATGAGTGGGGCTAGGAAAGGACTGGAAAGGGCTGATGGGGGGGGCTAGGACTGGAAATGGGTTGATGGGGGAGGTTAGGACTGGAAATGAGCTGATGGGGGGGACATTGACTGGAAATTTATTTATTTATTTATTTATTTACAGTTTCTTTTATACCGCGCTATTCGTCATCAGTGCGGTTTACAATGAACATAAATGGGCTGAAGGGGGGCTGGGATAGGACTGGAAATGAGCTGATGGAAGACTTGGACTGGAAATGGACTCATGGGGGGCTAGGACTGGAAATGGGCTGATTGGCGGGGGGACTTGGACTTCAAATGGGCTGACGGGGGATACGATATGACTGGAAATGGCTGATGGGAGGCTAGGACTGGAAATTGGCTGATTGGCAGGGGGACTTGGACTTCAAATGGGCTGATGGGGGGCTAAGATAGGATTGGAAATGTCTGATGGGAAGGGGCCAGAATAGGACTGGAAATGGCTCATAGGCTAGGATTGGAAATGGGCTGATGGGGGAGATTAGACGGGAAATGGGCTGTTGGGGGACTAGGATAGGATTGGAAATGGCTGATGGGGGGCTAGGATTGGAAATGGCTGATGGGGGGCTAGAATTGGAAATGGGCTGATGGGGGAGTATGGACTGGAAACGGGCTGATGGGGGCTAGGATAGGACTGAAAATGGGCTGATGGGGTGAGCTTGGACTGGAAATGGGCTGATGGGGGGCTAAGATAGGATTGGAAATGGCTGATGAGGGGCTAGGATTGGAAATGAGCTGATGGGGGGGCTAGGATTGGAAATGGGTTGATGGGGGAGGTTAGACGGGAAATGGGCTGATAGGGGGCTAGGATAGGATTGGAAATGGCTGATGAGGGGCTAGGATTGGAAATGAGCTGATGGGGGCATGGACGAAATGGGTTGATGGGGGGCTAGGATAGGACTGGAAATGAGCTGATGGAGGGCTAGGACTTGAAATGGACTGATGGGGGGCTAGGATAGGACTGGAAATGGGCTGATGGAGGGTTGAACTGGAAATGGAATAATTGGGGGGGGGGACTTGGATTGGAAATGGACTGATGGGGGGGCCTAGCATTGGAAATGGGCTGATGGGGGGCTAGGACTGGAAATGGGCTGATGCGAGGGGATGGGAGCGGATACTGGGTGGGTCTGGAACTAGAAGGGAGTTGGATACTGGGTGGGTCTGGAACTAGAAGGGAGTTGATGTTGGGTGAGGACTGGAAGGGGATGGGAGTGAGGGAGTGAGGATGGAGAAGAGAAAAGATATTTTGTGTGGGAGGGAAGAAAAATCTGCAATTAGCCTGGTATTGGGAGAGTAAGTGGGGATTGAGGATGGAAGATTGAAATTTGAGTGGATGAAAAAGGAATAAAGAAAGATATAGAGGAAAGAGCAAAAGAGTAAAGATCAGTATGTTAAAGCAGATGTAGAGAGAGAATGGAAAAAAATAGGAGAGAGAAGAAAGGACAAATGGAGAGCAGACAATGGAGAGATAGCAGAAGATACGAAGAAACCAGAAGAAATTGACTGGAGCAATTGCAATTGAAAAATAAAATACCCAGACAACAAAAGGTAGAAAAATACTTTTTTTATTTTGAATTTATTAACTGGAATATGTCATCTCTAGTAAATGTGCATCGCTAACGTCTTTGCATTTTGATTAGTACAAGAGGAAATTAATTTATAGTTTTATTTCTCCAGTGTTGTTGTACATTCTAAGTTTGGTTTTGGTGTTCCCAATTTAATTATTGTCTTCCTATTTATAAATTGTGATCCCTTGTTCTTTGTTTAGTGACAGTCTATGTTCTACATGTGTAACCAAGCTGAGGTATTATGTTCTTGTAGTCTAATTGACAGTGCCACTTGTTCTCTTTCCCCAGTAGGAGATGTATTGGTATTTTCTGAGATGTATTAGTTTAAAATTTGCAGTGTTGCGTTTTGATAGATAGGGTTTGGTGCTTTGTGAGTCGTGGTAGTGCTGTTATGATATGGTGGGTTTGCTATGGGTTCTAAATGGGCAGTATTTTATAGTACTTCCTAATATGCCTGGTGGTTGGCACTGGAGTATAGTATTGTATGGTAGTCTTTCTTTATCTAGACACTCATTAAAAGGCATATTTACCAAAAGTTAGGGCATTTTAACATTATGCAAATATTTATGTAAACAAAGCCCTTATGCAAATGAAGCCCCGCAATCAGTCTCTGCACATGGCCCCGCGCCCCCCTTGGGCCGCCCCTGAATATATGTATCTTTATGCCAGATTTTCTTGTTCACTGACTGCATTTCTTGGTACTTGAAAATCTTCTCCCTCTCAGCACGATTCACAGAATAGTTGCTTGGAACTGACACCTCTATAATCAATGACATTCTGGTATTTTTTGCCTTTACCACTATGTCCAGCTTCCTTGCATTTAGCCTTTTATCAGTTGGAATGGGAGTATCCCAGGTGAACCTCTTCATTCTCCATAATTCTCTTAGGGTCTTCAGCCTAGTAAACTTTTTCAGTACGGCAATGTTGTAGTCCTTACAGGGTTTCCAGTGAGTGAGATGTATTACTTTATTGTGCTTTTCTGTAAAGAAATTATCTGCCATCAGAACTTAGCAGCCAGCTATGACACAAGTAACAATTTCCAGCTCTTTCTTAAAGAATCTACATATGTCTGTTTTGCCAGTGTTTTTTTATGCTTGCTCTTAACCATATCATCTGAAATCCGCTGTCCTGGGCTACAACTGTCAATCTCTCATCCTTCAGTTTCAGTTCTCCTCTCCTTAGTCATTCATGTGTCCAGTTTTGATCAGCAAATATTACACTTTGTATTTCCCATTGTATCAGTGTATTTACCAGTTGTTTTTCCTTATATTCTTATCTAATTCTTTGAAGAACTTTTCCTTTTATTTTGAATATTCTGTTGTTTCCTTTCCAATGTGTGCAGATGGATTCCCACTTATTCCTTGTAGTTGTTGGAATGTATAGACAAGTTTAATGATGGCGACAGATTCTAGATGTTTACTCAGTATATATATCTAATCAATTTCTATGAGGCCCATTCCTCCTTTGGCTGTAGGGATGTACAATCTTGGAATACACTCTTATAAATTATCTCATCGGCATGAAAGAGTTTTCTTGTGCATATATCCGGTTTTTCAGGATATTTAAGAGGCCAATCTACAGTCGTAAAGCTGTATGAGAGTACAGGGAGTGCCAGCTGATTAATGGCTTGTATCTTATTCTAGATGCCACTTTTCAATAATGATTTTAATCTCCTATACTATTCTTTACTGATCTTTTTTCTCAGTAATTTTTTGTTTGATTGTCCTCTTTTCTCTACTCCTAGGTACAATATTTATATATGCCTCCCTGTTCAAATTCCTGATATCACAGTCCTCAGTCAAGGAGATGTTTTCAGTTTTGCTCAATTTTTCTCTAAGGAAGGTTGTCTTAGCACATTTGTCAAGGCTAAAAGTCAGCTTGATGTAGTCTGAGAAACTTTTCACTAAACAGAGTTGTTCCACTAATTGTTGATCACTGGAACTGTAGAGCTTCAGGTCATGTACAAATAGTAAGTATGCTGTTACCTCTATGTTTTCACCTTCTTTAGGATTAAGAAGGTGTACAAGGGGAAACGTTTAAGCAAGAGTGGCTTGTTTGGCTCCTTTAGCGTGAACAGATCAGCAAGGATAGCAAATACACTCTAAAACCAGGATAAATGTCAGAGATGGAGGATTATATAAGCATGAGTTATACAAATGAATAAAAAGAGCAATTTTCCAAGTGATTTTTGTAGTTAATAGTATGTGCACACTTCCACAATGTGTGCACTTTTGTCTTTATTGGAGAGGTGGGGAGGGAACATTCCTGGAGCGGATTAGGGTGGGCACAAACTCTGATATTTTGAAAAGTACATATGCTCTTTTAGTCTGAACATGCACACTCAGGAAAGGGAGGTGCTATCCGTGCATGTGGTTACCAATTTCTTAGGCATTTTTCTAAGTGAATGAATGCAATGTACCTGCAGACTTAGCAGTCCTGCAGGTAGTTTGGAAATTGCCTTCTAAAAGGATAATGGGGGTGAGCATTTTGGTTCAGTGGCATGCAGAAGAACCTGGGCTCTGCTACCACCAACTCAAGTCTTCTACTCCCTGTATCGGCCAGGGCTGCGCCTGCTGCAAAGGCAGTATTCGCAATCCCAGAGGAAAGGGAATCATTGTCATTATGCAATGTTGATATGTAAAACCTGGATTTAGGCCTGTGATTGCCCTGCTGCATGGACTCGAGTTGGAGCCTCTCACTGCAATGACTAAACTAAACTTCGTTGGGGGAGACAGGGCCAGTGTGACCCATTAGGCAGACTAGGAAGTCATCTAGAGTGTCAACGTTTCCAGGGCAGCCCATTGTCGCCACTGCTTCCCTTCTCTGGGATTTGCAGTAGTGGCAAAGATATGAAAACGCAATGCTTAGCGAAATGCACAGACACAGTGCTTTGAGAAGCCACTTCCATCCTCTCTGACAGAGCTTCGACAAAGCGCCCTGAAAAGCACTTCCACCCCTATGCAAATAGGACATCTGTGTCAGAGGTGGTGGAAGCGACTTGGCAAATTTGGGTAAGCTCTGTGTTTTCATGTCATTGCCGCTGCCGCAGGTCCTAGAGAGGGGAGGCAGTGGCAGAAGCAAGGGGGAAGAGGTCAGCAAAAATGAGGGTTCATCTAAGGTGCCTCATATCTTTGCACCAGGCCTGGGGGTTGGTGGGGGGTGATGATATATACCAGAAGAAAAATCTCTGGGCATGAATGGTGATGCCAGACTCTGGCCCTGGTTCCCACTGAGCTGGAATTCCAAAAGGAACCAGAAGAAACTGCTGGGTCAAAAAAAATAGGATTAAGTGAGGGATGAAGTAACCTTGTTTAAGGCTTTGGTGGTGGCATGGTGAAGATTGCCTCATCTCTGGTTTTACTTGAGTAGTCTCAGAGGGGCACCCACAGTTTGTAATAGTTTTGCAAGGTAAGGGAGGGGGAGGGAAACTCTGCCACTCCGTACTTTCGTTAAGCAGCGGGATCAGTTCTTTGGTTCGTCCTTTCGCAGATGCTGTTATGGAGGTGTGTCTATAGTCTGGAAACTGACTTCTTGCCCTTATGATTCGTGACTTGACTGGAGCACAGAAAAATTGAACATTTTGGAAAGCTACCAGCTATTCATGCTTGTTCTTCGGATACTGAACCACTATACTGGCCCTGCAATAAATAAGTCATTTCGGCCCCATATTTGTTCAGGGGTGATGTTAAAATCTAATTTCTTCTAAATCATAAATCACACCCCACTCTTGTGGGTAATTTTAGAGATATCATGAGTCCTGTTCTCTCTCTGTGTTTCATAGGTAGCGATCATGTTCCAGTGTTCTTAAGCATGTGGCAGCCCCCTGACCCTCCCTTTTTCAGGTCTCTCAATAAGCTTGTGCCACTCTCCATTCGGCCTTTATTAGAGACCGTTGAGAAATGTGTGGATGAATGCTCTTTTTGTACTTGAAACCACTGTAATATTGTACAGAGGAAACCAGAACAGACGGATCAGTTTCCCTTGGCAGGTTATTATTAATTCTGTGAATCCTGAGACAGACTGTAAAAAGTGGCTTCGCTATTTTTCCTGGAACAGCCTTCTCAATAAGCTATTGTGACTGAACCTATTATCAAGGCACATATTACTGGTTTTTGGGTGAATAGTTGACCATTTATTTTGATTATCACTATTACTGGCCTTATTTTCTTCTCTTGCATGCTAAAATATAATACTGTTAAATATTAAACGAGAATATTCGATGGAAGAAATCATTTGTTTCATCTACCACTGTTATTCTTGGTGGTCTTATATATTGTGTTGCAGTGTAGATTTAGATAAGGTGATTAAACTCAATGGAATGGAGAAAAATGCTCTAAATTGTTCATTAAACTTTCATAAGCTTTTTTCTTCTACTCTGCTGTCTTCTGTTACAATGTTTGTGTGCAGTGGATTGATCTTGGGATGGTCTGCTAGGGGGAAATGGATAAGAGCCTCTGAAATTTTGGCAGATAGGTGTACATATTGTGGAAGAAGCCTGGGTGTTGGGTGAAATAAGAATCACAGGACAATGCCTGAAAGAGCCTACAGCAGACCACATATAGGCCAACATTATAACAGAAAAGATAGCCTGCAAGTTCTTTTGCCTTTGAAACAGGCATGAAACATGTCAAATGGAACAGTTCTCTTTAGACGCGGTATTGTAGTTTGTGGGTAGCTTGGACTTTGAAAGTTTGTTTTTTATGTTTTTAAACAAATATTTTTGCATATCTCTGGTGTTCTATACTGAGCTAATGTTTATTTATGAGAAGGGCTTCTTATTTTAGAATAAGGGCAAAAAATTTAAAATAGGTGTTTAATGGATACGTAATAGCTCTTCTTACAGGTTAATTGGTTCAAGGCCAGTCTGTAACTATAGAGAACAACCGTCAACAAATGATAAACACCAGACAAACACCACTTTGGGGCCCTTTTACTAAAGAGTGCTATGGTATTGCACCTAAAGTGCCGATAGCACTCAACACCGATGAGTTGCACCTAAATTGCTGATAGCACTCAACTCATCATACATTAGGTGCAAACTACCGCGTTAATTGTCAGGGACATGGAAGGCAGGTTCCTGGCAGTTAACATGGCGTACCTTCTCCCTAATGCAATATAAAAATAGCACAGGCGTATTTACCTCCACTGACAGAGGTGGGAGTAAGTGCACTGGCACTAAATTGCATGCCTTGACGTTATCACAGGGTGTGCTGACTGCAAGGCACTCGCTCTGCCCACTCTCCACTCCTAACCTGCCCACTTACCACTCCAAAGCGCAAAGCACAGCCTGGATATCGGGCCGCACTGTGCTGGCCCCATGCTAACAGTTACCGCAGGTCACAGCACGAGGTTAGTGCATGCTGTAACCCAGGGTAACTGCTTAGCATCCTTTAGTAAAAGACCCCCTTGTACTACATTCAGTGCACCATCTTTTAGATATGGATAAGTTGCATTTATTACATAATGACATAGTATATGACAGCAGATAAAGACCAGTATGGTCTATCTAGTCTGCCCAATACGGTGCTAGAGTGATTGTAACTGCAGATCCTTACAGTCCCCCCCCCCCCCCAATGCCTGTTTTTATGGTTGTGCCTGTTGTTACGTGCAGGTTAGCCTACCCTATTAAAAGATATTTAAGTTTGCTTTGATTTCATCCTTTTGTTATAAAAGGATCCACTGTGTCTGTCCTATGCCATTTTGAATTCTGTCACTGTATTTGCCCCCACCAGCTTCATCAGGAGGGCATTCCATACATTCATCACCTTTAAGTGAAACAGTATTTCATGATGTTGCTTTTAAGTTTACAACCTTGCAGCTTCATCATACTGTATGTCCTCTAGTCTTATGGCTTCCCCTTCTTTGAAAAAGGTTTGTTTGTTCATTGATACAAACTTTTAAATACTTAAAAGGTATTATATCTCTCCTTTCCTTTCTCTCCTCTAGGGTATACATATTTCGGTCTTCAAGTCTCTTCTCATACGTCTTCTGGTGCAGGTTCTGAATCATTTTGGTCACCTTCCTCTGAATCTTTACAAGTCTTTTTATGTCCTTTGTGAGTTATGGTCTCCAAAACTGAACACAATACTCCAAGTTAAGACCTCACCAATGATTTGTACAGAGGCATTATTACCTCCTCCTTTCTACTGGTTATTCCTCTCTATATGCAGCCCAGCATCCTTCTGGCTTTGGCTAGTGCCTTGTTGCATTGTTTCACCACCTTGAGAGCCTCAGACACTAGCACTCCGAGGTCCCTTTCCTGGTCCATGCACACCAACCTCTCTGTTCCTATTGCATACATTTCCTTTGGATTTCTGCATCCCAAGTGCATGATGGCATTCCCATTGAAGTATTACAGCAATTGGATGCAGCTGTTACCATACTTAAAAGGCTCTGCCAGGAAATTTGGAAGACAAATTCTCCTAAGACAAGCAGGATGAGTCAGCCACACTTGGTGACGTCATCCGACGGCGCCGAGACGGAAGTACTCTCCATAGCTCAGAAAGGCTTTGCCCTTCTGAGCATGAGCCAACTGGCCCAACCCCCCGGCCCGCCCCTAGCTAGCCAGTTTTCAGTTCTTCCGCCTTGCCAGCAAGATGGACCTTTCTACTCTCCAACTGAAATGACCAAAAGAAGAAAAATTCTACCTCTTCCTTACCTACTTGTTAAAAATTTTCTAATGTTGTTTTCCATCCTTCCTTTGTTTCAGACCTGGAAGCCCTGCCTGCTCACATCTCCAGCTACTCCTGCAGCCATAGCCTCTGCCGCTCGGGATGCGCCTTAAAGGCCTCCATCCCCAGCAGCAAGCCCAGCTCCTAATAGCGTCGATCCACCTTGGATCTGCAGACGCTTGGACTCACCTCTTAGTCCGGACTTGCATGCAGCCGCTGCCAACGCTGTCTCTGATACAAAAGAAAACTCCTGCTTCAGGATGAGCAACGATACAAGAGCAAAGCAGAGGTTCCCAAAGGAAAGGGAGCTGGGAAAAGAAGCAACACGCTCCCAGGCAGCTGTAGCCCGTGGCAGCCCAGGACATGCCTAATAAGGCCTCCGTCCCCGGCCAGCCTTCTGCCTCTATCTTCTCCATGGCAGACGCTAAGATCCCAGCGAAATGGGCTTGGAGAAGGAGAAGGACTCTCCGCCTCCATCCCCAGCTGCAAGCCTCCGATGGACAGCCCTACTCCCTGTGGCATCGGCTCTCTCTCCTTGCACCTCTCCGAGTCTGCTCTTCGGCGCATCAGAGTTTTCAAAGTACCTCCAGTCCTGCTTGTCCTGGCGGTTCTGAGGTGCCTTCCAGCATCCCCGATCTGGCCGGCCATGAGGCTCTCATGGCGGCGGCCATTTTTGTCAGATTGCATCACAGGCCCGGCTCCTCCCCCTGAGGTGCCATTGATCGGCGCCGATCCTATCATCTTGGGAGGAGGAGCCGCGCGCAGAGGGCACTTCCATCGCCGATGGCCCTGTTCGGCACAGAGGCATTAGCGAGGTCAGCGCATACGCGTCAGCAAGGACAGCGCCGACACTCCGGCAACGTAAATGGCGGCAGCAGCAGCCTGCTGCTTTACCCTACAGATCGCCACCAAGCATCTCGGCTCGACGGGCCTAGCAAATCTTCAAAGCGTTACCTGCTTCTCCAGTGCCGATGGGGAGCGCCTCGGATGCCTCGATGAACTGCTGCACGGTGCCGTTAAGCGCTGCCTCGGCACCGAGATACCTTCCCGGAGGGCGCAGAACAGTCAGAGCCATGTTTTCCGAAAGTGACATCAGCAGCAAGTTGAACGACATCACCACGTTGAACTCCACCCCCCGGTGGTGCTACTGGCTGGTGCCATGAACAACAGGAGCAGCACCGGCGGCATGGAGGTACATCGAGGAGCTCCTCCCCTCATTCCCCAGCGAGGGCGTAAAGTGGCCCGAATGCAGTTTCTGCGCTTCTCCAGGAGTGGAGTCACATCAAGACCATGTAGGCTCCGCTACTCTGCAGCGTACCCTCTCTCACGGTTTCTACCCTCAGTTTCTGCTCCGGGATGCTAAAGTGGGCTTCTGAGGGGCCGGAGAGCTGGTGGTTGTCTGCACCGCCCTGCTCCAAGGAAAATAAGGGCACACCTGACCCTGCTGGTGCGCTGAATCATGAGGGTACTTCAAAAATCCACTTCCTTAACCCCACCTGAGAGGGGATTCAAGAAGGGACTTTGTCACTTGTTATCCTGCAAGGCATATCCTTATCCTTTGAAGCCTGAAGTTGGCTGCTGGGCTTGTGCTGTGATGGACGTGTGCTCAGGAAGCCCTTCGCCACGCTGCTTTCTGTTGCCCTCCTCCTTATCAGTCCCATTAAAGCATCTGGCCGTGTCCAGGCCCTGGCTTGTTGGTCTAGGGGAATATTTCTCGCTTCAGCTGAGAGAGGTCCAGGGTTCAACTCCCAGACGAGCCCCTGCACTCCACCTCTACCCCGAATTATCGGGTCTCATACCTGAACCCGCGCCAGGAGGAAATAAGGTTCTCCCTTAAATTGCTGGCACTGCAGGTTACTAACCCAACAACAGCAAACTATAGCCCTGTGTGAGGGGATGGCCATGTGCCCGCAGTGGCACCCAGAGCTTCAGATCAACACCTGGCGCCTGCCACCTGCAGACTCTCTTGGGCACAAGGGAAGCCCAAGGTGGAGTCCCGGGAGTCCTGGGTCCAATCTTCAACCCTAGGAGCCTTAAGAAGTCTCTTTAGCTCTTAAATTTCCCACCAAAGCTCCACCAGACCCTGCTCCTTTGAACATGCCCACTGTGATGGTGAGCCCGGCCTCGAGCCTCTCTCTACCAGCTTGCCCCTCAATACTGGGAATAGGTTTCCTAGACAATGTGCAGGGATTCAGAGGCCCTCCCCTGCATCGTGCTCCCGATTCTTACTGTAGCATTCCATCGCTGCTGCACCCGGAAGACTTGGCATCGCAACGGTGAGTGCTGGAGGGAAAGGTTACTTAAGGTGGCCACTGTCCTGTGCTGGTACGGTTTGGTTGGAGCTCAAACCAACACAGCCCAGGGTGCACAATGTTCTCTCTGAATGGAGCAATACATCCCAACCTTACAAGCCACCTAGTATGGTTTGATCCATACACTACCACCCCTAGGGTGACAGCAGCAGGTAGTAAGCAAGGGCAGCCGGCAACCAGTCTCTTTTTGGGGTAAGACAATGGGTGTTGTCCAAGAAGAAAGTGGCTACTCCGCGGTACAGTAAATAGAGATCTGAGGCCGGAACACCTGAGGCGAGAATCGCCTCCAACATCAGGCTGGCGACCCGCCTTCCAGTCTCTCTGACTCAACAGCACCTCAGACTACGCAGAACTGTTCTTGCTGTCAATGGACAACTGTCCGGACTACCTCAAACTCTCGTTCCAAGGCAGCGTCATTGACAATGTAATCAGCATCCCACTCCATGGGATCAGACAAAAAGGGGGTTCATGGATGGTCAAAGGTCCATGCTGCACACCTGTGCTTCTTGTGGCAGCAACTCACCCCCACACTGTGCCATCGTGGGAGGTCCAGGCAATGATCCAGCAAACCATGCCTATCCCCTCGGCCCCGGATGAAAGCCTCACATTGACTGGATCATGTCGAAGCAAACATCAGCACCACAGTCCCCAAGGCAATCCCCCCCACAACACTGGAGGGACATCATCATCTTCATCATCATCATGACACGGGGCACATCCCCAACCCTGCCGTGGTTACAGTGTAGTACACTATTCACACCCACTGTGTCTTGGACCAGAGCCACAGGTTCAACTGGATCTTGTGGTACACGTCTCTACCTGACACCATGGCCTAGCGTGTGAGGCCTGCATCTCTGGCAAAACAAGCAACTGCCAATGCTGGTGACATAACCAAGACTCCCTGGCTGCACTCTGGCCTCCAGAAAGGGGAAGCTCCACTCTGTCCACCAGAAGTGGTAGCAACGGACCACCATCATGATGTCCTGGCTGTGCGACGCCTATACACAACACTAGATAGGCCCAGCGAGATCTGTGGCACTAGAGTCTAGGAGACCCGTGGCACTACAACCTAGATCACTGTTGGCATGTCTGCAGGATGGCAGGCCTGACACCAGTAGGGGGATCACCAGTCTAGGGATCCTCCTCTTTATGAGCAATCAAAGGGCTGCACTGAAGGGCAGGTACATTAAAAAAAAAAAAATTCACAGGTCCAAGACCTGACTGCAGGTCTGTTTTGGGGTTGACACACACCGGGAGATTGCTGCGACTGCTCTGCAACAAGGCGGTCATAGACCCGAACCTGCACGCAAGGCGAACAAGTTTCCCCACTCCTGCAGAAAGACCCTAAAATCTGGACTTGGACTTTTTACCCCTCTGAGCCCAGCCTTACCCATGGCCAACCAGTACCCACCCACAGCAGTGCCACCAAAAGGTGCCCTCACGCTGGGACCCAGGGAAAGCTGCCAGCCAGACTCTGCTCTCGGACGAACCGCAGGTAGGAACTGAACCCTGGGCCACCTTTTTCCTCCTTACATCGGCGGGCGGACCACTAATCAACCTGCCCACCGTGTAGGGACCACGAAAGGCAACAGCTTGGAATGGTCGGAGCCCAGGCCATCTTCATCATACCCTAGCCGACACCAGTGCAATCCCCTAAAAATGTGGCCATAGAGCCCCTGGACTACGAGAAACCCGAGAGCCTGACCCAGTTGGCAGGTGGTGACCTTACGTATGAACTCGTGCCTTGGCACCATCATCATACAAGTCCTACAGCACCTGGCACAAGTACCAGCAACCTTGTGATCGCGGCTTCCAACGACTGTGGTCAGCAGTCTCGCTACCACACTTCTCCCGTCCTTCAGCCAACTAATATGGTGAGCACCTCGAGAACTACCCTCTAGGACTACCCTTACCACAGAGGTAGACCTCCAGTAAGGTTATCTGGGTGGCGGTCCAAAATGTTGATCCTGATGGCTGTGGATAGTGATCCAAACTGCTAGTCCTGATGACTGTGGATAGCGATCACCGCTAGTCCGGATGACTGCGGATAGTGATCCAAACCGCTAGTCCCAATGACACACTATACTTCCACGACCAAGCTACCATTGGGACCCGGGAGTCACATTAGCCAAGCTATCGGACAGCGGGATCCCTCCCTGGAGGAGCATTGAGCAGTGACACCATACTCCAAATCGCATCTCAGCACATATACATAACATTACACCAGCTACATGGGACACACCTCTTCATCGCGTGGGTCCCTAATAACCCGGCCTCATGGTCCCAGGAATTCCACATACTCCTCCACCTCAGACAGGGGTACAAGCAAGGACTCAAGCCACGCCAAAGGCAAGCACAGGACTCTGACCGCACTAAAAGGTCCATCACCAACCTGCGGCTGACAGGGCCATCTGGTTAACGCTACACTGACCAAGACTACACGGACCAAGAACATGGTCACACACTGCCTAGCAGTCTCAACGTGGACATACCCGACCAGCCCATGGACTGACCCTTGGCCATTGCGGCATTAATGTTTCATTCACATCGCGCTTGTAGCACAGTCGATATTGATGCGGTTCCTATCCTTGCTCACAGTGTCCACCCCTTCTCTGGGGTGGTCTTAATACTCTACTTTGCATCACTCTTGTAGTGCTTCTGATATTGATCACCGCTACTACTCGATGGGACTCACCGCTACTGCTCGATGGGGCTCCATCTCTGCTCTGCCCATTTAGACCGTACACTCTCGTATTACTGCCACGGCACATGCATGCATTGGGACGGCAGGTTAGACGTTCATTGCTACTACAAGCCTCTTCCCATTGGCACGTGCCCATTCCACTTCTCATGGGCGCCACCCATTATCACTGCACGCTGCAACGCGGTACTGCACATTGCACGTTCTCCACCACCCCACTGCAACTCTGTACTGCACGTTGCATGTTTGGCACCGCCACCAGGTGCACTATGGGTTGTCCTTACTAACAGTGATATTGCAAGCTGTTCCGGGGTACACCAATAGAATCAGTAAAGTGTCACCCTGCTCCCGATCTCTCCCTTGGCTACCCCTACCACCACATCTCTTGGTAGTTTGGGAGACACCAAGTGTGGCTGACTCATCCTGCTTGTCCTAGGAGAAAGTGATGTTACTTACCTGTAGCAGAGGTTCTCCGGGGACATCAGGATAAGTCAGCCACACATTCCCACCCTCCTCCCCTGTGAAGGGATCAGCCTCTGATGGGTGCCCGCCTCCTAGCGTCAAAGGCTCAGCTAGTGACGAACTGGCTAGCTAGGGGCGGGCCGGGGGGTTGGGCCAGTTGGCTCATGCTCAGAAGGGCAAAGCCTTTCTGAGCTATGGAGAGTACTTCCGTCTTGGCGCCGTCGGATGACGTCACCAAGTGTGGCTGACTTATCCTGCTGTCCCCAGAGAACCTCTGTTACAGGTAAGTAACATCACTTTCATGGCCAACTTACTGGAAAAGATCTGTGTTTATACCAATACTGAAGAAAGGTGACCCGACTGACTGTGGAAAATATCACACAATCGCTCTGATTCCACATGCAGCAAGATTCTACTCAAGATCATTCAGCAGAGACTACAACCATACCTGGAATGAGAACTGTCTGAAGTGCAAGCAGGGTTCAGGAAAGGGCAAGGAATGAATGATATGATCGCGGATGTGAGATGGATCCTTGAAAAGACAAAAGAACACCAAAAGAATATCTATATGTGTTTTATTGCCTACAGCAAGTCTTTTGACTGTGTAAACTATGAGAATCTCTGGGCCACATTAAGAAGCAGGGGTATACCAGAAAACTGATAGTTCTGTTGCACAACCTTTACATCGATCAAGAAGCAACAATTTGAATGGAGCTAGGAGAAACAGAATGGTTTAAAATCAGCAAAGGTGTATGACAAGGCTGCATACTTTCCCCCTGCCTCTTTAATTTATATGCAGAACAATTCATCAGAGAAGCAGGCCTGTATGAAGACAACCGAGGTGTGAAGATTGATGGAAGACTCATCAACAACCTTCGCTATGCTGATGATACCACATTATTGGCTGAAAGCGATCTGAAACATTTGATTCTCAAGATCAAGGAGCATAGTCTTAAAATGGGTCTGCACCTTAACGTTAAGAAGACAAAGATCCTGACAACTGGCAAAATCAGTAAATTCATCATTGAAGGAGAAGAAATTTAAATAGTTGCCAACTTTAATTTGGATCAACAATCAATAAAGAAAGCAGTCAAGAAATCTGACGACGTATTGCTCTTAGTAGAATGGCTATGAAGGACCTAGTCAAGATTCTTAAGAGCAGAGATGTCTCTCTCCATATAAAGATTTGACTTGTCCAGGCCATTGTATTTTCAATAACTTTATATGGATGCAAAAGTTGAACAGTGAAAAAGATGGAAAGAAAATCGATGCCTTTGAACTATGGTGCTGGCGACGAATACTGTGTGTATCATGGACTGCCCGAAGAACAAACCAGTCAGTACTAGAAGAGATCAAACCTAATCTTTCCTTAGAAGTTAGATGACAAGACTTTGACTTTCATACTTCGGACACATCATGCGAAGAGAGAGATCATTGGAGAAAGACTTAATGCTTGGCAAGGTAGAATTCACCGTAAAAGAAGAAGGCCGGCAATGAGATGGATCGATACAATAACAGCAGCTTTAGATACAACTCTATCAACAATGAGCTGCTTGACTGAAGACCGAACAACGTTTAGGTCAACTATCCAGAGGTTCGCCAGGAGTCGACACCAACTCAACGGCACTTAACCACAAGAAGTGCATGACACTGCACTTCTTCACACTAAATTGTAACTGCATTAGACCATTCTTCCAGTGTTTTTAGATCTTTCTTCATGCTGATCACTTCCTCGAAAGTGTCTACTCTGTTGCAAATTTTTGTGTCTTCTTCAAAAAGGCAGACTTTTCCATTCAGTCCTTCTGCAATGTCGCTCACAAATACATTGAACAGTATCAGGACCAATCTCTGAGGCACGCCACTATGCACCTTCCTTTCTTCTGAGTGAGTTCTAAAAAGGAGATAGAGCAGCTTTTAAACTAGATAATAGGGGAAAGCCGACAATCGCCCAAAAGCGGACGGTTCGGAAGAATGTATCCTTGAAGGATACTACCAAAAGCAGAGAGGTTCCAAAAAAGAGTAAAGTAGCCCAAATACCCTCGAGTATGGAGCAGACAGAGCTTAAAGATCCCAAATTACCCATGTCTACCAATAGCCAAATTAATATGAATAAAATACAGTCTCTAAAATGCTTGTATGCAAATGCTAGAAGTCTAAAAAAATAAGATGGGAGAGTTAGAATATATAGCACTAAATGAGAGGTTAGATATGATTGGAATATCAGAGACATGGTGGAAGGAGGACAACCAGTGGGACACTGTGATACCTGGGTACAAACTGTATCGTAATGATAGAGCTGGCCAAATTGGTGGAGGGGTTGCGCTCTATGTTAGAGAGGGCATTGAGTCAGAAAGGATTAAAGTTTTGCAGGAAACAAATTTGCTGTAGAATCTCTATGGATTGAAATTCCATGTAAAAAGGGGAAGATGATGGCAGTGGGGGTGTACTATTGACCGCCTGGTCAGAATGAACAAATGGATGATGAAATGCTCAAAGAAATCAAGGAAGCTAACAAAATTTACAGCGCAGTAATAATAATGGGTGATTTCAACTTCCTTTGGAGGCGGGACAATGCTGCACGGAGCCCGTCGAGAGGCAGGAAGGCTCCACAACAGTTTTACAGGCATAGCCGCGGTTCCCTAAGAGGCAGGGAGCCGCGGCTGCAGAAGATTGGAGTCTGTGAGTGTGCCGCTGCTGATAAGCGGACTCGGCAGCGGCAGCAAATTGTATGTTTCTTTTTTTTTAACGGCGAAGTGAGGCGATCCCCGCTAAATCCTGTGGCGACCCCCATTGGGGTCGCAACCCACAGGTTGAGAACCGCTGCCCTAGAGGGTGATGAGCGGCTCTCAGCACGGTCGTCGGATCCTCCGGCTGGCTGAATATCTTTACTCATTGTGCCATCCGTCACCTCATGCCCTGAGACAGGTAAGTTTGAACCAACTGTATCTCCTGGCTGGGAGGGGGAAAGCAGGTCCTCGAGGGATGACTCAAAAGCTGTCATGCCATTTATGTTATTTCCCAAAATTTGTGTTATGATCTGTATGTGCTGCTTTTCTTCAAACTCTTTTTTTTTCCAATTTAAACTTTAAAACACAAACAGGAAAAGATCCAAAATATAATATGATACAACAACATTGTTAAAAATAAAAAGAACTCCATTCCTCCCCCAAAAAAGAGTTTGAAGAAAAGCAGCACATGCAGATCATAACACAAGTTTTGTGAAATATCAGAAATGGCCTTTCAGAAATAGTGGTACCATGTTATGTAAAGCTTTATGGGCTAGTGATAGTAATTTAAATTGATCATGTGTATCAAATGATAGCCAAAATAAATTCTTCATATTTCAGACAGCAACAGCGGTGTTTTGATAATCTGTAGTCTCATAATTACTCTAGCACCTAGAGCACAGCTTTGAATCTATTCAAAAATTTGAAAGCATATGAATGTCTAGTAGAGGGCGTAGGAGTTTGCCATGGGCACAGAATGAAAGTAACTCTTCTGAAATTGGAGGCCATTTTGTGCCAATGAATCAAACTGAAATTGTGAAGAATCCGTTTTGTATAAAGCTACCAGACATGTCCAAATCTCGCGGATCTTTGGAAAAACTCTGTCTGTCTGACTTCCTTACTGCCTCCTGAATTCTCCATGGGGTCTCCTAGATCCTGGAGTACAGCTGCCGGTGTGGCTAGATTCAGAGTGTCACTAGTACTCCAAGCTGGAGCACTACGGGAGCAGTGAGAGCAAGGTTCAGTGTATTTGATAGACCGCCTATCTATTAATACCTGAGCGGTTTACAATTCCTTAAACAATAAAAATAAACTAAAATACAGTTAAAATAGAGAAAGAATGAAATTATAGGCAGTTAAATAGAAAAGAAAACTTCAGTGGCATTAGGAAAAGAAATTAAATTTAAGAGTAACTCCCGTCCCAGTCAGACATGAACAGCAGGTAAATCAAGTAGGAAAAGCAACGGAGAAGTAGTATGTTTTAAGAGCTATTCTAAATTCAGCATATGAAGATTCTAATTGAGTGGCAAGGGGTGGGTTCTTCCATAAAGTGGGGGACAGTAAAAGAGTTGCTCTTCATGTCCCAGCGGATGACATTACTTCTCCATTACCTTATGGTGCACTTCCGCCTATCAAACTTAGACCGCCTGAACTGTATACTTCATTTTATTTGGGAATTTTGGCTATCAATAATTTGGTGTTTCAATTACTTGCATAGTTTTAATCAGTAGAAGATCAAGAAAAGTAAAATATATATAGAGACAGCTTGGATGTTACTGTGTGAGCAGTTTAAACAAAAAAGCCTCCTTGTGATAGAGGAAGAAGTCACAAAATAAATATCATAGAAGCAAACTCCCTCATAGATTGATCAGGAATTTATCACCTGTATATGCCCTACAATTGTCACCTTCAAAAAATAATTATAAGAGTGCAGGTAAACTACTAGGAAATTTCTTTCAAGCAGTATATCACTCAATGGTCCCCTTTTCAATCATCAGTTTTGCAACTCTCAATGCTCATTTTTTTCTTTTTGCTTTTTGCTTTGTGATTTTATGCGTATATTATTGATTGAAATAAAACCTCAACTGAGACTGTGCCATGCTGTATAAGGACTTATTTACAGGTTTTTCCTTCAACTGTGAAACATGCAAATCCAATATGGTGGGCACATTTACTCTCAGAATTCACCCAACATAACATTCAAACGTTTCCTTCGCAAAGAAATGTAGCTTTTAGTTAGCCCTTTAAATGTCCTCTTGTGCACGCTTCCACTTTAACGTGCTGGCAAGCTACCGCCGTCGCATGCCTTTTCATCGGCCAACAAAAGCGCCGACTCTAGCCCAACCTGCTCGCAGATTTCTTGCTTTGCTTCAGGGTCTTAGCGTTTCTCTTAAAGGCATTTGCAGTTCAGTGGACTTGAGGCCCTTGATTGTAGAGTTCCACAAAAGCCCCGGTATGTGACTTTTGGCCCAGAACTGATACTGCACTGACTGGACTAAGTAAGATGGGAGAGGATAGAAATAGAAAATCCCTGAGTAGTTGCAATTAAGGTTCATGGTGCAGTAGCCCAGTGGAGGCCAATTCCAATTGAGCTGAAAGCCCACAGAACAGGAGGAAATTGCGAGGCCAAAACAATGAAGTCATCGGTCCATGCTGACTATCCACAGTTGACTTGGTTTTAACATTCTACATTTTTCCATAGGAAGAAAATTCAAGGACAAGTGATAATGATATCAGATTTCAAGGGGGAAGGTAGAAAGGAAACATGAGGAAATATTCTTTATTAAGAGAGTAATGGATGCCTGGAAAAGTCTACTGTCAGAGGCAGTGGGAGCCAAAACAATTGTGAAATTCAAACATGCTTGGAAGAAGCCGAGAGCACAGTAGTAAGGTCAGATAGTGGTAATATGGAGAAAAATGAGGGGCGGGACGTAAATGTTTTCTTCGTTATATGATAAATTAAGAGGCCAAAGAGTGGAAAACACAAGCTAGAGGCAGGAAATAGAGGTACGGTTGCATCAGGCCAAGTTACAACCCAGAAAATAGATGGTTGCGTTAGACTGCCATGGTTACAACCTTGACTACCCCAAGGTAATCTGCAGGTGTTATAGTTTATATACCTAAGAGCTGCATCAAGCTTCCAAGAAAGCTGGGGTAATTTGCATAGTGCAACCAAACATTATTGAGCATATAGAGGCCTGATGTTTTGTGGCTATGGGGTCTGTTCTGTCCTATGACGTTGGGACGTCCATCCCTGCTATTTGTCCCCCCTGCCGTCCCCAACTAAGCCTCCCTGTACGAACAAGGAGTTTGTATGGGGAGGCTTAGACGGGGGCAGTGCAGAGGCAGAGTTAGGGCAGGCAATTGGCGGACTGTGGCCCCGGACATACAGGGCCAATTTTGAAGTCAGTCCTGTATGTCCAGGGCCGGCAGACTGGACAGGGAACTTATTCCACTTCGGAGGTGGAATAAGTCCCCTAGACATCAGGGGACCAGAGACCCGGCCAGGAGCAAAAGGTTGAGGGGTGCAGGAGATCAGATTGGGGGTCGGGCTGCGGGGAAAGGTGAAAGTGGTGAGTGGCCAGGGATCGTGGCTCTTGAATGGAGTTGTGATGCCATGGCAACCGGATGCCATGGCACCGCGGCTCCATTCAGGAGCCTGACTGAGTTAGCTGTGTAAGGGCCTTTACGTGCAGGCTGATGGGAATCAGGTCCCAGCCTGCATGTACAGGCCTAGACACGATTCTGATCCCGCAGGGGCTAGACGTGCCCCACGGGATCAGAGTCAAGTCTATCTCTGTGCATCCGGGATGTGCAGAATGGAATGTGCCTCTGTGTTTTCTTAGAAAATTTGCTAAAAAGTGGAAATGGGCCTGGGTATTGGGCATAGTTAAAATCAGAATATAATGGCAATACCTGAAAAACCCTACTAGCATAAGTGACATAGACCAACACTGTAGCAGAATAGGGAAAAGGATGGAGGACAGAGATAGAAATAGGGATGAGAAGTATAGTTAAAGACATAGGGGGAGAGGAGGGAAGAGATTGTGTTTAAGTACTGTATGTAAATTTATATGCTGATCTACCCAAAGTGCAGGGTGAGCTCTGCCACTAGGCATCCATCTTGGGCAGAAAGCAACTTTGGTGGGGGGGGGGGGTGAGCAACAGCAAGAACCAAAAGCACCAACACTGCTGGTAAAGACAGCGGCAGGGCAGCCCTTTAGAGTTGTGTCAACAGCAGCATGGTTAGGGGCCTTTGAGCCATCCGTATGTGCACACTCAAGACATGCCTCATCCTGTTCCCTTTGGTGTTCCTTGGGGAGGGTAGGGAAGCAGGGAGATGCTGGACACAGAGTAGGGCTGTAAGGAAGGGAGGAAGGGATACTGGACCTGGGGGGAAGGGAAGAGAATGATCAATTGTGGGGCGGGGGGGGGGGAGGTGCCGGCATCAGGCTGAAGGGTCACTTAGGGTATCTGATACATAGGGCCAGCCCTGCCAAAGTGGTAGAAAAGCAGAAAAGAGGATTCTGAACTGGGCAGGTTGGCTGGTTTTAATCTGCCATTATTTACTATCTGCCTGTGTTTAGCACTAGAAGCCCCAAAGTGCGTCATTTGACGCAAATGCATCTTCGAAGTTGTATACCAGCGCCATTGCTAGAACCATGTCAGTCATGTTCCATGACTTTGTTAGCAAGGTCAAGATGTTCAAATATGGGCATCGAAAATAAATGACAGATGCACCACCTAGCGGGAAAATGAATTTATACCTTGGATGCGTCAATTGACATACTTTGGGGCTTCTAGGTATTGTCGTGCCGACATCCCCTAGTGGCCAAGGGCAGTAAGGGCATGCTGTACAACATATATATTTTCAAGGAGCGTGGGGTATTTCAAGGCCAAAATGGAGATTGGTCTTAGGTATTTCAGCTCCTTGTGAGAATTCAATAATTAAGCCACGAGTGTAGGGAAACAAGGCTTTTATTTCCCCTCTGTGCAAGGGTTCATTAAGACACTAGAAATCAAAGAATGTCCTTTGTTCATAAAGGTTCCAGTAATAAGCAGGTAAAACCAATTGTTAGTATCTTCACAATTAGTTGTAAGGGTTAAAGGGAGGACTTCAATTCATTCCAGGGCAAAGCAATTTTAACAAGACTTCTTATTTACAAGGACGCTATGGATTCTAGGCTAGAAGCAATACACAAACTACAATCCATAGCTTCTTCCTGAGGAATGGGAATAGTGTTTGCCTCTTCTATTTCCATAAATTCTGCTTCACTACATTCCCCCTCAGAGCACACGCTGTCCCTGACAGTTACAGGTTTATATGGACTGTCTCTGGTATCTTGCCTCCAATAAGACTGTGCTTTAAAGTCTTCTGGTAGTTCTTTAAACCACTCTGGTTTCTTTCCTCTTCTTATAAAGTGAGTTTTAGCTTTAGCAGTGCTTTTAGGAGTTAAGCTTTCTTTATCAGGAATAAAACTTTCATACCTTGAGTTTCTGTAGCTTGAAGCTCTCGAGCCCTCTCTCTCATGCACGTCTCTGTGACAACAGGTTTTCTATCGGTAGCTTCTGGGCAGTGCTGGACTTCCTGAAACCTTAGTAAAACCTGGTGTGGATTCTCCAGCTCTATGCTTCAGTGACAAAGTAGCTTTGTTAAAAACTCTTTTCCCTCGGGTACCTGGTAAAGCTTGTTCAGCATACTCCAATGCCTGCAGACTTTCCTCCAAGCTTGGCTCTCTGGCTCTCTGTATATGTCTTTCAGCTTTGGACTCAGGAACGTTGCTTAAGCAGGGAGTGGCATACCCTCCAGCCTGACTGCTTTCCTTAGCAGACTCCCTCTGAACAGCGGCTCTCGTAGCTTGGCCCCTCTGAACTCTACCTCTATGAATTCTGACCATTTGGGCTTGCTCAAGGAGGATTCCTTCCTTCCGGTCTCTCCTTCCTTCTTCAGCCGTAATCCTTGTTCCTTCTCTTCCTGCTGCTTCAGTTTCTGCTGCTCCTCCTGTTCCTTCCTTTTCTCCTTCTTCGTCGCTAGCATTAAGCTTCCGTTTATAAAGGGATCTTCCCTTTGAATCTCCCGGGCTCATTTCCAGGTGCAACTGGTTAGCTCTCCTAGCTTCATTAACCTCTGTAGAATCACTCCTGCCCCCTGTAGCTGTGCTTTGAGGTAATTGCACACCTAGAGCTCTGTGAAAAACAGAGTTTCTTTTCAACTCTGCATCTTTATCGGTACCAGCCTCATGACAGTATAAATTCATGTTCCCACTAGGTGGTGCATCTCAATCACTGTTTACAGTTTTACTCCGACATTACAAACAATAAACACACGATGACGTCATGTAATGACGCCACATACTGCACGTATTTAACAAATAAGTAACTTCACATTAATTCACATCTGCATTTCATGCTAAACGCAGTCATCTTGATAATGCGTCAATTGACGCACTTTGGGGTTTCTAGGTAAAATTCCTTTTGGGGCTTCTAGTGTTAAAGTCTTCAGCTGTCTTGAGTAAGCCTGTTTTTGACTATTCTCTGAAGCTAAGCAGGTCTGCCTTGGCTAGTATGTGAAAGGGTGACCACCTTGGAATACTAGGGTCTGTAAATTCACTGAGCGGAAGAAATGCCTGGCAATCTACTTCCCGTTGGACCTTAACAAGAAAAGCCAGGTGCTGGGTTGCCAGGAGTCAGTATTGACTTTGATAGCAAGCATTGTATTTTCTGTGTTTTGAGATTCTTATATGCCAACCTTGGCTAATCAGGAAAAGGATCTTAACTTTACAACTGCTTGCACTCTGTGGGCTAGAAAACAAAAATATTTTTGTCACTTCTTGTCGTACTCAAAGCAGTCCGTTTACAGTAATAATATCTTAAGCAGTATCTTGCCCAAAAAAAGATGGAATTGTGCCAGATTGCCTCAGAAGAGGGTCCGACTATGTGCCTGTTGCATCTCCACTCTTTTGTCTGTAAGCCAGGGAAAACTGCAGGTGAACATTGCATAGGGACTTGTGATATAGAAGAATGGTCTTTTCTTTTAGTTTATATTTTGGGCAGTGTTTTCCTCTTGCTCCTTTTGTGGAACTTACAGTTCATCAGAATCATCTCAGGCAATGGCAGTGGTTCTCAACTCAGCAGACTTTGGAATACACCAAGCCAAGCTGGTTTCAGGATTTCCATAGTGAATATGCATGAGATAGATTTGAATATCTGCCTCCACTATATTCAAATCTATCTCATGCATACTTGTAGATTTGAGACTCGGTTGAGAACCACTGGGCGGTGACATTGAGTTTTCCTGTGCAATTACCTGGGGCATTTTCCCCTAATCCCCCTCTCAGCTCAGTCCAGCCATCACAGTGATATTCTCAGCCAGGGAGCCATATACCACAGCTCTCCATGGAACCTTGTTAATGTAGGCCCACCTGATCACTAGGTGTCGCTATTGAACCATGACTGAGACTCCCTCCTCCAAGACTGTACAGCTTCCCTCCCTCTCCCCTAGCTAGCCCCGGAGAGCAGAGTTGACTGAACCTGGTTCCTGTGCATGCCAGTGTGTGTGGCACTTGTCATTGAGCTATCAGGCTAGCCCCAACTATTTGCTCCTTAGTGTCATTCAAACTAAAAGAAACTATTGCTGAAAGGGAATCACTGTACCTGCGCATGCTTTCCCTATGACGATGGCTGCCAATTCAGTCCTCAGAAAATACCCAGTCAGTCATGCTTTCAGGATATCCACAATGAGATTTGCACCCAAGTGAATCAGTGCATGCAAATCGGTCTCAGGCATATTCATTGTAGATATATCGAAAATCTGACTGCTTGGGTGTTCCCCAAGGATTGGCTTGAGAATCCCTGCCCTATGACTTCCAGTTTACGGCTGCTCAAGGCTAGGACTAGAGGGGGAGTTGGAATGGAGCAGCTGCCCTGGGTGTCATGTGGCAAGGAGTATCAGGCAACTCTTTTTAGGACTGCCAACCAGCTAGTGTTTGGTCAACCTTCTCCTCCCTTGGGCCAGCTGCAGCTAAATCATCACCTGATATGTGGCAGTTACAATAACAGATGAAGGAAGCGCAAGGCTTAGAGTCCATGTTTGCACCGAAGGCTCAATGGCATCACATGGACAGATGGTCACTGTTCGTGTCTACGTATTTAGCCACTGTTGTTGCTGTAGGTCAAAGTAAGCGACAACAGATGGGGCAGCAAGGGGGAGGGTAGAGGAAGAAGTAGGAGATGCTGGTGAGAAGGAAGAGGGGATATTGTGGCTGGGTACAGCAGGCACAGGAGGGGAGGTTGGGTAACAGGGGATTTGCTGACTCCGGATTCATGAAAGGACGGCTAGGGACACAAAGTTCCTGGAGGAAAGGTCCATAAACCATTATTAAGAAGGGACCCAGGATATCAATGCTTGACCCAGTACAAGCATTGTGCAACCTGTGTCTTTTGGGGAAACTGCTAGGTACGTATGACCTAGATTGGCCACTGTTGGAAACAGGATACTGGGCTTGATGGACCTTGGTCTGACCCAGTATGGCATATCTTATGGTCTTAATGCAATGGCGGGGGGTGGGAATAGGATGACAGGGGAGATGCTGAACATGAGGGGTAAACAGAGTGATAGTCTATACCCATATTAGCTTATGACTGGCCTAGGAACCAGGTTAATTGACATATTTTGTTACCCTGAAGACCAGATCTGTTTGTGGTCCTCATGGTTTGGAGCTTTGCACCCTGAAAACAAATACATTTTTATACCACCATAGTTTGTTGCCACAGATGTGGTAAGTCCCTATCAAGCTTTATCCTGCCAGAAAGTAGATAAACAGAAAAACAATGTATAGATTCTTTCTGATGATGATTTTTGCTTTATCTAATTTGTTTTCTCTGCTCAATAATCCTCAGGACCCTGTCCATTGCATATTGTAAGTTACTTTCTGACTCGGCTATGGCCAGTAGTCAGAGTGCAAACTCTTAACTTATTTACATTGTGCAAGAAGACTACCTCCCGAACTAAAGTTTCATTAAGCTGTATGTTCAAGATTTTTGCCATTAACAGAGAATGCAAGAAACCCCTGGCTATAGTATGTTGAAGCTGTTTCGGTGTCTGAACATTCAACTAGACATGGCTGCCTTTGCAGCTTTAAAAGAACCAGTCTTGAGTGCAGATTCCATTGTCAAACCAGAGAGAGTGTGTGGGTGGCCAAAATACTTCAATTGCAAATGCTTTTGCCAAAACCTTACCAAGAAATTAAGCAGAAGAGAGTGAACTGCAAACAACACTCAGTTTATCTAAACATGCAGGAGAATGCGGAAAGCCAGCCCTATCACCCTCTGTTCCAGAATCAGCACTGACAGCATAAGACTCGACATTAAATATCTGGATGAACTGTGCGCAGTGTATACGTTGCAATTCTATCTGAATTGGATGAAGCTGGCTGAAGAACCTCAGCTGTTGATAGTTCTTGCTGAAGCTTGCCATGTCACGTCTGCATTTTGACAATCTTGGCTTACCCAAGTGCTGTCACCTGTCTTGATAAAAGGAAGAGATCATTTGTCCATCCGCATACTGTTACTTTTGACAAGAGGTTTTTTTCCTTCATCGTATACAGACGAGTAAATGCAGTTTTCAGATGCTGTCCATCACTGTTATCCAGTGTATCAAGTTTCTTCTTTCAGATTTTCAAAAAAGTCTTTGACTTATGATCTATGGTGCCTAGATTCATTTTCTACTAAATCCCTTTCTTCGACTTGCAGAACTATCCTCCCAAGATTTATTTTTGAATAGCTGCTTCTAATAATGATCCAGCTGTTTTACTTTAACACCAAAGAGGCTTTTTCGTTCTTTCACTCCTCAAAGTGTTTTTCTATAGATAATGCCAATGAAGTATTCCTCAGAAAGTGTATGCTTATTTAGATGGCTGGCACTGGTTTAGCCCCAAACTTGCTTAAACAATGAATTGTTTCCTGCTTGTTGGATATTTTTGTTGGGACTATGAGTCTTTGTACAAGGCGTGATTATTTATTTATACCTCGTCCCCCAAACAAATCTTCTTCCAATGTGGTTAACAAGTATAAGATCATACATAGCACTTTATTAAAAACAGGGACTGCATTTCATCTCCAGCTGGAAGGGAACCCCTTAGCTCTTTAATGCAGGAAATGGAACACGTCCCAAGGAGGTTCTCAAAACATTTGCAAGCCTGTCTCTTTTTTTTAACCTTGTCAAATATCCTCGTCCTTTCTCAGAGCTCTCAGTATTAGTATATATGCCAACTTTCTCGTGACTCCCTCTAACCCCGTCCCTTCTTTTAGTCCCTCCATGCTTACCTCAGATCCTCTGAAAGTGAATGGTATGCTTGCAGTTCTACCACCCCTGCTCCACCAACAGATCATTAGTGCTAGCTAACAGTTTTAAGAAGTCTAGTCTGAATACTGACCTAAGTACAAGTGCAATGTGTGCTTTCAAGTCAATGCTGACTCCCGGCAACCCAGCACCTCCTGGGTTTTCTTGGCAGTGCGACTGGAAGTAGATTGCCAGGCCTTTCTTCCGAGGCAATGGAAGGTTAAGTGACTTGCCCAAGGCCACAAGAAGTGCTAATGGTAAATGAACCCTGGTCTCTTGGTTACTAAGCCAGCAGGCAAGCTCATAATACACATTTCTCTAAAACCTCTCTGTGGAACTGAAGTTGTAGAGCCATCTGAAGTAACATTTGAAACAGAAGAGGGATTAGTTGCATAAACTCAAGCACAGTCAGCTAATTATCTTCCACCTTGAAAAAGATATTAAAGTTATATATAGAAATGTTTCAGAACTTGAAGTATAGTCTTTCTTTAACGATATGGTATATTTAGCAAAGCCTGTTATAACTAAAGTATGTTTCAACGCACATTGAACATACCTGATATATGCTGGGCACGTTCAATGCACAATAAATTAACGTTAATGAACTTGCATTAATACTAACATGGTTTTGTAACCTTCAACACAGATTTCTACATTAAGGGGCATGTTAGAAGTTAATTCACGTTAAGTGCCCAGAACCATTTTATTTCTATGGGTGCAGTGGCACTTAACTCTCATTAATTTTAATAACGAACATTAACCTTTAATAAACATGCCCCTAAGTGTTCGAGTGAGCTGCCAAAATATATGTTGATTGGCACATATTAGCTTCTAGAATAGGGATGTGCATTCGTTTGAAATGACATGAGAAATATCAAGGACATTTCCTTTATTGCTTCATATTGTTTTTAACCTAAATATAAAATGAAAAAAAAAAAAGAAATTCTGTTTTTCCCCTCCAGAGTCATCACAGTCTGGCAGTGATCTTTGGGTGGGAAGGCGGACATTTTGCATGAGGAGCTTTTATGTCTCCAAGAAGGTTGGTTCTAGCCAGCCTGCTGTCAACTGTTTTGTACTTCTGGCAATCTTTGTTCCTGTTTTACAATTGGTTCAAAGCTTGATTGCTCTTGAGCTCTGTGGAAAACCTTTCCTGGATTTTTGACCTTTCGTATCTATTGACTCCTGCTCTAGAGGCTTCTTTTGCCATGTTCTTGTCACAAATTCTGTGAAACCATGTTTAAGTATACCATCAGAGACATTTTCTAAGCCTAATCTAGATCCTGGTTGTCCAATTAGTGATCTGAAGTAGGCTTGATAAATGTCTCTGAGAGGTATACTTATAGATGGTTTCACAGAATTTCTGCACAAGAACATGGCAAAAGAAAAGTCTTTGGAATAAAGCCTCTAGAGCAGAAGTCAATAAATTCACAAGGCAAAAAATCCAGGAAGGGTTTTTCACACAGCTCAAGAACAATCAGGCTTTGAGTTAATCAGAAAACAGGCATGAAGAGCACCAGAAATACAAGATATAGTTAAGACCAGGCTGACTAGAGCTGGCTACCTAGGAAATAAAATAGCTAGATGACTGCCTTCTAACCCAAAAGTCTCACATTCAAGGCCAAGCCATGATGACTATATCAACCAAAAAAGAAAGTAAATACAATTTGGGTTTATAAAAGGAAAATAAAACAAAATGAAAATGTAGAAAAGCAAAATGGACCCCCCCCCCCTGCAAATGAAACCAAACTATTTTTTCTGCCTGCACACCCCTGTTCTAGAATATATTCTGATAATTCCAGACATCGCTTTCTTGTATGCCCATAACTACCTCTTTATATAAAAAAAGAATGTAACCTGTGTGATTGCTAGACAAAAGGATGCCCTAGATAAATAGCTTTTTGGCACCTCCCCCTTCTCTTTGGGCCAGCATGTTCACAGACTCCGACTGACTCAAAAGCAGCCCCGTGCTTTCCCATCCCTTGTGATAACCCTGATGGTAGCTACTTATTTATACGCCTGTTTTGCAGTGTTTTCTAAGTGAAGTTACAATTCTTTTACTTCAGTGCTAATGCTTCCTGCCCCTTAGCCCAAAGAGCAGGATTTCCAGATGTTCTGTAGCATCTCAGTCTCATAAAAGGTAACAAGTCTCATTAGTTATCAAACCATAAGGCCAGACATTACAAATCTATTTAAAGACATTTTGTATGTTGCTTGGATGCTCTCTGAATGTTTTTGAATGTTTTCCTTTGTGACCTCCTTAATATGGCTAGAGAGAACACAGTCATAAAACAACTCTTAAGAGTGTCACGCAAAATTACATCTACATCAGCCAAGGAAAATGAATTTCGATTTTGAAGCATTCTCACCCCAGCCTCTGGAATAGGAAAGCTGTTGAGACACTCTGCACTATTGCTGCGAAAGCGCTTTGCTAGATGACTCAAAATATACACACCAGGGATAGTGAAAATGAGGCATTGTCAAGAAATAACAAAGATGTTGGCAAAGTACATCAGGCAAAGAGGAAAAGAGAAGGGGATTGGAAAAGCGGAGAGCCAGCAGGAACATTTGCTTGTATTACAGATTACAAGAACATAACTGTACTTTAATGCATCAGATTTTGCTTGACCAAGTAGTGGAGGTACAACTTCAACTTCAAGAACACATTGATGTTCATGCACCTCTAGATATTAACCAACATGGTTTTCGCCCAAACCATGGAGTTGAAACTTTAATGATTTATCTTTTTGACTGCATACTCCGCACCATTGATGACATTAAGAAAGGTATTATAATGATTTTTATAGACATCTCTGCAGCATTCGACTCAGTAAATCACAATAGATTATTAAATAGATTAGAGGAGATTGGTCTACATGGGGTCACTTTAAAATGGTTCCATTCCTATTTGACAGAGAGATTTTTACAAGTAAAGATAGGGGAAAAAACCTCTATGCCCATAAGAGTAATACAAGGTGTACCACAAGGATCTGCACTTTCATCGCTCCTTTTCAATATTTATATGCAACCAATATGCAAAATTCCTTTGAAAAGTGGAATTAAGTATACAATCTATGCTGATGATATTATGATTTTCACAACTATCACTATTGAGAACCCTGATTTCTCGGGCATTACAGAATGTCTCTCAGAAATGTCCAACTGGTGTAAAACAAACAACATGGAAATTAATTTTAGCAAAACAGAGGCGTTATTTATTTCTCGTAACCATAATTTTGCGCATCCTCCTGACATCAAAATAGATAACTCAACTATTCCTATTAAATCAGAAGTGAAATATCTTGGAGTTACTCTGGATAATGAGTTGAATCTCAGATCACACATAAATAAGACAATTAAAGGCGCTTATTACAGAATGAAGCTCATCAAAAGACTAAGGCCGCTTCTTGATACTGTTCACTTCAGAAATGTTTGTCAAGCATTGATTACTCCATTACTTGACTTCTGTAATCCAATATATCTGGGTTTATCTAAGCAAGCACTTAAGCCTTTACAACTGGCGCAGAATACTGCTGCACGTATAATTTTTGGTCTATCAAGTAGAGAACATATAACTCCCATCTTGAAAGAGCTTCACTGGTTACCTATAGCTTCACGTGTAAAATATAAAACTATAATTTATATTTTCAAGATAAAACAACAATATTCTGCAGAAAGCCTGACATATCTCATACAGTCAGATATTAGCAACAGACCTAGAAGAAGAGGATCTGACAACAGAATCAGCTTATCAAATGATGTCAGAAAAACACGTAAAGACACCTCTGAAAGGGCTTTCTCTTTTGCTGCACCTTCCATCTGGAACTCTCTACCTAATGAGCTGAGAGCAGCTCAGGACATCAATGACTTTAGAAAGCAACTGAAAACATCTTTGTTTATAGAACACTACGGTCATGCAATTAACTAACTTAATTTGTCTGGAATGTAAATCATATACATATTGTATAATAGCTCACATTATAGTATAGCTCACTATGTAGATAATGCAACTCACTCTAACACATTATACCATAACTTTAACTTTTATTTCTTTACATTTTCTCACTAATACTCTTAATATCTTTGTTTGTAAGACCGCTTTGATTGTATGATAAGGCGGTATAGAAATCCAATTAAATAAATAAATAAATAAATAAATCCTATCAGAAGTGCTTTGGTTTTGATTGCTTGATTTAGACATTTTTGATTGTCCTCTCAATATTTGGCAACTTTGCTTGTATACTGTTTTTAAAGCCAAATTTATTTAATGGCTTAATTTGTTACTTTTATTTCAGCATTGGTTACCCTTTAACTGCTATGTGGAACTGGCAAACATGATAGGGCCGTGTGCAGCATCGCTCCTTCCTTTCCTTGGCTCCCCCCAGGTGTCCAGCATCTTTCTCACCCCCCAGTATATCCAGCTTCTCTTCTTCCCTTCCCTACCACCCCCCCCCCCAATGTCCAGCATATCTCCTTCCCTTAAGTTCCTTCTCCCTTCTCCCCCCACACGCCCTCTCAAGCATTTCTTCCCATCTTCTTGCAGGACCTGCTCCCTTCCTTTATTTATTTACATAAATTTATAGTTCACTAATCTGAAATATTCTCAGCAGAGTACAAAATCACATATGAAATATAAAAACAACGTATACTTATGCCTTGCTGCTGCCATTGTCTTAACCCTCTCTACTTATCCTTCCTAAAGACTTTGCAGATGCGCGCACACAAACGTCCTGTCAGGGGAGACACAGAGGCCTTGTGTGCGCACATTCGCTCAAAAGCCATGAGTCACCTGCTGCACTGAGGGCATTTAAAGGCCCATTTTGACCCTCCACAGTCTTATGCCTCCCACCGCCACCTCCCCCTAAAATGGTTCTTCTATCCCCATTGCTGAAATCAGGGACAGGAGGTCACCAGACAAGAGAGAGCTGGGGACTAGGGACAGAAATTGGGGACAATCCCCGAAAACCAGAGACATCTGATAACCTTATGTTCATTGCTTTCTTTTTCAGTCTAGGAGCTTAGTTTCAACCAAACTACTTTTCCAGCTTGTCAAAACTCTTTGTCCCTTTGAATGCAAGCTATAAGAATTGAGATATGCAGGGAGGAAGAATATAACATGGAGAAATGAACACTTTTCAAATGGTTTTTCATCATCCGTTAGCTAAGAGGTTTTTTAGACCGTTGATGTATGAGTCACCAAGAGATAGATATACCTTTTGTGTACTGGTTGACTTCCCCCCTTTTTTTGAGTCTTTATGAATTGACTCGGGGTAACATTGAGGTCTTTATTCCTCTTAGCTTGTAATCCACGGATGGTACCATTTAGTCTGTGGTGTTCTTTGCAGTTTTTGCTTGAGTAAAAGTTTTTTTTTCTATGGACATTTTTAGTCAACTGCTCTTTGTGAGGAGATTGTGCTTTCGTATATTTTCGTGCCTAGGAGCAGGTATAGACATGGATGCGTCCACCGGTGGGAATAGCTGTATGGCGCCATTCTAAAATCGGCCGCACGTGTGCATCTTTTACAGAGTGCCCTGGACATGCCTACACCACGCTTCTGTGCAATATAGATGTGTTTGCGCTAGAGACATAAATTCAGGCCTTCCTAAAATGGCCCTTGCCATCAAGCTGTGGTCATGGCTTTGGTCAACTTCTTTGCCGAAGACTTAAGTTTTTGGAGCTTTTGTCCTCTCTCCGGAAACAGATTTGCAGAGTTAGGTCAGCCCCAGCTCTTGTCCCATTTCTTCCCTTTACCTCTGTCACTTCTTTATCCTGATGAAACACAGAGAGTGTCTGCTCCTTGCGGTGCTTTTTGAGCACAGCCGACATTTGTAACCTCCAGTAAAGATTTTAAATGGATCGTCCTACATTAGAGCAGAACTAGATTAATTTTGATGTAGATGAAGTGAGTGCAAATTTTTGCCCTTGGCTAAATCTTTGTGGTTTCTTTCTTTCGTTTTAATAATCTTCTCCAGTAATCCTCTTATCTAATCTATTAATCGGTGTGAGATTTTGCTTGAAAGTTTTTAAGAGGGAGTTACTTTGTTATGGATGGGCTCTTTCCATTTGGCTTTTAATGTTTATTTTTTTGAAGGAAAATGTATCTCTCTGCTCTGATGAAAAGGCTAAGACAGCAGTGACTGGTGGAAAACTGGGCAAGACCTGAAGAAAAGAGAATCTGTGAACCTTTTATTTTTTTTTTGTACTACAACCTAGATTTCAGGCAACATGGCAGTTCAGCAAATTGCATGAGATTTGCATTGTGTATGCTTATACAGTAAGGAATTAGTGACATTAAATATTTTGAAAAGTGCACATCTATAGTGTGACAGAATGGCTTTGTGATAGTATCTCGAACCTTTCCCGAGTAAAAAAAAAAATGCTTTTTTGAGCTATCAACCAAAATTCTATAGCTCCCCAAATGAGTCTTATACACCTTGTGACGGGGTATATATCCCGTCCCAGGTGCTGCCAGAGAAAAATAGGACTCGTAGCAGGGAAAGGTGAGATAGAAAGACTTCCTGGCAGGCACCAACCCAATGGAGGCCCCGGGAATGTTTACCTGACCCACAGCCTTGTCCAGGGGAGGGAGGGGAAGTAGGGGATCCTTCCCAGGATGCAGAAAATTGCCCCTCAGAGATGGAGATATGGCTTGATGGCTCCCCGGAGGAGATGGAGGTGGAATCTAATGACCCCCCTCTGAAATGGAGATTGAGTGTACACCTCCTAGACCTACCACAGAGTATAGAGATGGAGATAGCTAAAAGTCCACCGAGCATAACCTGCCTTTGAGGTGGAGTAGCTTGGAAGGAGCTATGTGGGTGGTGGCGAGAAGCCCTGTGTCATGCTCGGTATTCACTAAACTATGAAATGGTGGTAAGAAAAGGGTATATGAACTCAACAGAGCCACCTGTAGGGTGGCTGTCAAACTGCATGAAGAATGTTATTGTTTTTTTTCCTATTTTGCATAGGACTGAAACAAGGGATTTATAGTTGGGGAAAACATCCCCTGATAGGGATAAAAAGGGATAGGGGAGAATGAATGCTGTTTAACATTGGCCCCAAAATAGACTACCTTATAAAGGGTTTTTCTGCAAAGATTATTTTGTGCTCATCCTGAGTGCCAAACTTGGGAGGCATAGGTACTTCAGGGTGATTGGACTTAATTTCTGCAGTTCTCTTTCTAGCTATTTATTCTGAGATGATAGGGTAAAAAGCAAGATAGAGGAGAACTACTAAAATTCCCTGGACCATGCTTCAAGTTCTATTTTTCTCTGGCAGCCCCTGGGATGGTACATACATCCCATCACATACCTTCTGCCTTGGAAATAAAAACCCTCCCCAGGATGCTCCACATCTCTGTTCTTCAAGGAGAGAGGACCTAGTAATTCCGAACCATGACAAAGACCCTATCCTAACCTGTTCTTGGCTATCGTTAAATCTGCTGAAAACAGTACATTCCTGCCTCTATTTCATTGCCCATTTAGGGGCAATTTGATATAGAATCTCTAATGTGACCCTATGCTACCTATTTATCAAATGAGATACATCTAAGTGGTCAAATCTTTCCTTATCTTTATCCCATTCCTATGACAAGATAGATCCCCTCCTAACCTTCATGCTTCTCTATCTTACTCCGGCCTTCACCTCCTTACAACCATAGGTATAGTTTGGTGGAACATGGGGGGCGGTAGCTCCCCAAAACCTTGCAGGCACTAATGATGATCTGGTACTCCTGCCTCCACTGTCAGTATGATTTCCTTCCCCTTTCCTTCCCCAAAATAAGAAGGCAAACTACACAGATGCTTACAACCAAATCAATACCTAACAAGTAGTGATCTGACCATGGTACAGTTGAATCCATGCAACATCCACTCCACCCCTCTCATACCATTACTCAGCAACAAAAACTAGAACCAGCTTCTGAGCCATTACATGTGTCACACCCATGGGTGCAGTTTGGGGGGGTGAGGGTGGCATTGCCTCCCCAAACAAGTTGCCTCAATGGCTGTGACCCTTTGCCCATTTGGATCTGATCTTCTGCAGTCAGAAGAGAAGGGGATCTCGTCTCTTCTGCCTGTGGTGGATGGGATATCCATGGGAAGACAGCTTGCCTCTGGGTCACCTCCCCCTTCTCTTCTGCCCATGAGGATCCCATCCCCTGCAGGCAGAAGAGAAGGGGATGGCAGCAATTGTGTCAAAGTTCCCTTCTATCTGCCTGGAGGAGATCAGATCCCGGCAGACAGATGAGAATAGGGAGATCACACTGGCAGCCTGCAGCAGGAAAGGTGTTTCAGGGGGGAGGAAGTGAGGTAAAGGCCGGGACAATTTAAAGGGGCAGTGGCCTCTTTAGAAAAGGAGTATGGCAGGGAGGGGATTTCAGGGCAGGGGCAGGAGTGCTAGGAGGGTTAGGAAAGGGAATAGTCTGAAGGGTAACATAGGAAGAGAGTCAGCAGGAGAGGAATGAAAGAGAGGGAAGAGTACAAGGTGTTTCCAAAGGTGCATTCCCCTCCCCCTAGAACACACACAAGCACCCATCCCCATCCCCATACCACACACACACACACAGGCATCCCACCTCCGCATGACAGTCATACATACACGCCGGCACCCCACCTCCGCACAACAGAAATGCACACACACAGGCATCTTACCTTTGCATGTCAGACATGCACACATACACGGGCACCTCTTCTGCGCCCTACATACGCACACACAGGTATCTCACCTCACAAAAAGAGATCCTCCCCAGCTCTGCAGCCCACACACATATACATTGCAGCCCTGCACCCCACCTCCACAAAGGCACCCACCGCCACATCCCACACACAGACAGGCACACACACATACAATCAAAATGGTCTGTATTTTTTAGAGTAATAACACAGTTAAGCCATAAATAATCTAATTACTCCATCCATATGAGAATACATAACAATAAGTTTATAACTTCCTATGTGATTTTGTTAAAACTCTTAACGTATTTTTCTATGTAGAAACTAGGTCTCAGACTGACAGGAGCTATGGTATTAACTTTTTAACCACAACGCTCCGATTTGCATCAACGACGATCAGGGGCTGTCTGTGTTGATATTGACAACTGTGAAAGTCAGTGCACAACCCCTGAAGAAACGATATATTCGTGAAACGCAGCAGCGCTGAAACTGGCGTTGGGATTTTTCACTTAAGATAAGCCTGACTTGCTTGGTTTTTTGAACGATTTTGATTTTAAATTGAATTAAGTGAATTAACAAAATAACAAAAAAAAGGGTCGTTGATGCAAATCGGAGCGTTGTGGTTAAAAAGTTAATGCCATAACACACACATACAGACATACGGAGCCTGATTCCCAGAGAGGTTTGTCTGGGCCATCTGGATGTCCCCGATGAAGACGAGAACATTATTTATTTATTTATTTATTTATTTGCATCTCTTATATACCGCGCTATTACAATCAGTGCGGTTTACAGTGGAACAGAACATAAAACAATGTAGCAGTTACATTGGGTTTACAATAAAACATGGGATACAAACTTGGAAAAACAGGGGAAAAACTATGTACAGTGTTATAGAAGTGGAGGATTAAAGATCAAATGAGGGCATGGTTAAGGGTTGTAATGTAAAGAGTGGATATGTAACAGGAGGGGTATCAGGCTAACGGTTTTTGTAGTTGGGGTTGCGTTAATTGTGAATCTTGGAGAGTACGTGTATTATGTCGGGGTTGGCTAGGACCTGATTCTGGACTGTGGGAACAAAACGTAACCCAGGCCCGATTGCTGGATTAATGCTGCTTATTCCATCTTCGAAGTGGAATAAGCAGTACGTCCCTTTTGATTCGGCAGGACGTACAGGGCCATGACTGGAATTGGCCCTGTACATCCTGCTGGCTCAACCCGCCTCCGCTGTGCTCAGATCCCGCCCCCTCCCACCCACCGCCGGCTCTCCCTGTCCTACTGCTCAGGATGTGTGGGAAAAGCAGGAGGGGGAATAGGGTCCTGACGGCTTGCGGTGCTGCACTTCCTACTGGGATGTGAAGCTCCGCAACCCGCGTCTCTGAACCGGGCTCTTAATATCTGAAGCTAATAATTGTTATCTGTATTAATGCCGCATGGGCATTAATACAGATAACAATGCCGCATGGTATAGGAAGAGACCATGAGACCAGCGCAAGAGAATGGGAGGGGGAGGAGGTCACAAGCACTGGCTCCTAAGATTTTGACCTGGCTCCTAAATCCACACAAAATTTGTTGAGGCCTATAACAGAGTCATAGCACATTTTGAATTTTGGCACCAGCTGTAGGGTGCACAGCTGCACAAATAAAGTTCCATGATCATGTGAACTTCTGCTAGCTGCTGCTTTTATGTTTGCTGAGGAGAAACATGAGGCACAGTTCTCTCTGATCCCACATGCAGTCAATACTGCCTCTCCCCATGGTCTGCCCCCTCCCTTGATCCTGGTAATTCTTATTTAGAGATGGGCTGCAGGGAAGGCTAGCATAGCACCTAGCCATCAACATGGCTGCCTCTGAGCAAGTGGCACTGAGATCGATAGGCAGGGGAAGACTGGGGGGAGAGGTTACACTGCCTGCATGTGGGATCAGAGAAGCCTGTGTGTCTCATGCTATTGCTCAGCAAAGATGAAATAAAGTGTCATCTGCCTCCTCTTTCTTGTGTTGTACTGCATGCAGAGCCTGGTTTGTTGAAGTTTCAATTTAATTTTGTCTATGTATTTCTACTTCGTTTGTTATAAGTTATTCTGTACTTGGTGAAGGTCTAACTATATTCTGCCTGTGTGACTGAGACCAAATGTTCTGTTAACATGGAGTTTCTATGTAGGATCTGAACTAATCTGGCTTGTTTGTTTTTCTGAATAGTGAAAGGATGTTCTAAGGCCCACAGCAATATTTATGGTGCTGCTGTTTTCTGGGTAGGCTTCTTATTATGTTAATTTTAAAAGCTGGTATCATGATATGGTAGATTTGTATTATAGATCTTCAGTGACTTTTGTAGGGTTTTGTGTTAGTTTACAATTTACCTGGTACTGAAGAGTCTGTTAATGAGATGACACCAGAATCAGATTTTTTTTCTTATATGTTGGGTTCTATGGTAAAATGTCCTAGTTCTGCTCTGTACCTACTGTTGGAGGAAGGGCTTTGCTGGATGCAAAATAGATGTTTAAGAAGAAAAATAGAGAACCATAGTACAGTTTCTAATACCAAAATAAAATTAGTTATATTTTATTTTGATGTTGGAAACTGCGCTGTGGATCTCTTTTTCTTTTTTCTCTTGGCATGTGAACCTTACATCTCCTCTGTTTTTTGGAAAATATATATTTACAAGTGACAGTATTCTTTTTAATCTTAGAGTGCCAGGCTAAATAATTAAACAGTCACAATGTTTGCTGCATTTTAATTTTATATCCTGGGAATATGTTCCTGTCCTTTTTTTTGGCAAAGCCACTGAATGAGAACCTTTGTTCCCTTTTTGAATATCCTGGAAGTGCCAGCTCATCCTTCGCCTGTTTGATATATTGGCTTCCTATCCATCTAGTGTTTTATTAAGATAGCCATTATGATTATGCAAATGATATGTAAATACGTAAATGAATATGCCACCCACCCGTCTCCCCCACCAAATGAAGCTGTCAAACTATGCCCATGGTCTTACCAGGAACCATCTGTCACAAATCTACTGCTTGCATGACTTCCAGAAACTCCATCATCACCATCCTTGGACTAGCTCAATCCATATATACATTAAAATCCACCAAGTCACAGTCTTAGCTAAATCCATGTATATTTAGGCAATAGTATCCACAAATGAGATAAGATCAAATGATGAGCCTGATGAGAGATGATACAAAATACACAGCTTCGAGATCTCAGAGGAAAGCACAAGAACATAAGAACATAAGATATGCCATACTGGGTCAGACCGAGGTCCATCAAGCCCAGTATCCTGTTTCCAACAGTGGCCAATCTAGGTCATACATACCTAGCAGTTTCCCCAAAAGACACAGGTTCCACAATGCTTGTACTGGGTCAAGCATTGATATCCTGGGTCCCTTCTTAATAATGGTTTATGGACCTTTCCTCCAGGAACTTGTCCAAACCTTTTTTAAACCCAGCTACACTAACATAGAAAGTCTACATTGTATTTTGTTTCCTACAAAACCTTTATCTTTTTGTACTCACTGCCTTCTTTAACATATAGCACCACCCTTCTACCTATGTGATCCACTGTATCATTGTGATGTAATTTGTAGCCTGGTATCACAATATCCCATTGGTTATACTCTTTCCAATTATATCTAACTTTTCATTCAATGCTATATATTCCAAACCATGCAACTTGGCTTTCCTCTGTTATCTAGTTTAAAAACTGCTGTATCTCCTTTTTAAAGGTTAATGTCAACAGCTTGGTTCCACCCTGTTAAAGTGAAGCCCATCCTTTTGGGAAAGCCATCCCCCCTTCCCCAGAATGTTGCCCAGCTCCTAACAAATCCCAAACCCTCTTCTTTGCACCATTGTCTGATCAATGCATTAAGACTATGGATCTCTGCCTGCCTTTTGTGTCCTGCGCGTGGAACGGGAAGCATTTCTGAGAGTGCTACCCTGGAAGTTCTGGATTTCAGCTTTCTATCTAAAAGCCTAAATTTAGTATCTCCAGGAACAAGCAGGAACGTAGTCTTCACATATGGGTATCGTCAGTACCAACGGAGCCTGTGCGGGAACACTCCCCAGCGTCCAATAGGAAAGCTTTTGGGAGCATCCCACAGCGCCTGCGTGCTGCCTTCCTGCCTTTCCAACTCTCCTTCGTCAGTTCTTCATTTTCCACAGAGCCGACAGGACGTATCCCTGTTACCGCAGAAAAATTCTTCTTCTTCTTTTGTTTTTTTGTGGTCGCGTCTGCCTTCATTCGACACCTACCGGTACCTCCGGTTCTCTTTTCTTCTTTTCAAAAAACAAAACAAAAACTAGCTTCTAAAAATCTTTTCTTTAGGAGCCTTTCCCCTCTCGGGGTTAGGCGCCATTTTGGGCACTAGGCCCATTTTTCCTCAAACATGGAAAAAACAGCTAGTGGTTTTAAGAAATGTTCTAAATGTGGTGGTACCATATCCGTCACCGACACCCATGAATGGTGTCTTAAATGTTTATGTCCTGACCATTCTCCATCGGAGTGTCTCTCCTGCAGAAAGATGACCAAGAGGGGCCTGCAGAATAGAGCTGAAAAACTCGGTACCCTTTTTGCTGCTGGTACAATGTCTGTTGCATTGACGTCTTCCAGGGCTTCATCTTCCTCCCATGAATCTCAGGTAACTAAACCCAAGTCTTCTAAAATTGGCCAGTCCTCAAAGGGTAGATCTCCTTCCAAGTATCGTTGCCCTTGAGGAAAGTTCACTGGCAAAACAGCTCTGGCGGGAGGCTTCGGTCTCCAAAGCATTAATGGGGCTCCAGAATGTTCCAGAGGCTTCAACCTCTGCAGATCTACTGGTGCCATGTTCTGGGGTCATGGCCGCTTCCACCGGTACTGACACCCAGGCATCTGCAGGAGCGATGGATCAGAGAATCCTCGCTATCGAATGCAGTCTAGTGGCTCTCTTAGCAGCTTTGGTACCACTAAGACCGCTACAGACGGTTCCACAGGTATCTGTACCGACATCGGTGCCGGTACCGAGTGTACCTGCCTTAGCAGGTATGCTGCCCCCCATGCCAAGCCTTGAGTCTATCTCAGGTATCGAGGGGCCGGTACCGAGACACCCCGATACCAACTTCGAGTGGTACTGGTACCGAGCATTGCAGGAACAACCGGCACAGAGATATTTCGAATCTTCCGATTCCGATGACTCTGATGACTCTGCCGGTACTAGAGCCCTTCCGGAGGACCCATCTCCTTCTCCTCAATGCAGAATGTCTCCTCCAGAAGACATGTCCTTCCAGGATTTCATACGTGATGTAGCTCGAGGTCTTGCAATCATGGTGACTCCAGAAAAGGAACCCAGAGCAGAAGAATTAGAAATTCATCAATACCCTAAGGCTCCTAAAGAGGCAGCTACCCTTCCCATTCATAGGATCTTGCAGGATCTTATGCTAAGAATGTGGGAACCCCCTTTAACGGTGTCTCCACACTCACAACGACTAGATACCATGTACCGAGTTCCAAGCTGTCCTGGTTTTCAAAAGACTCAGTTACCTCACCATTCAATGGTAGTGGAATCGGCAATGCACAGGATTAAGAGTGCTAAAATGCATTCCTCCAATCCTCTGGGCCGTGAGTCGAGGACACTCTATGCCTTTGGGCGTCGATGTTTCCAATCCTCCATGTTGGCAGCCAGGATCAGCTCTTACATCCTCTATATGGGAATGTTCCTCAAAGAAGTTACAGGAGACTTGGAGCTCATGAGCCCTCTTCTTCCTGAGGACAAAAGAGGGGATTTTCTTACTCTGGTCAAACATGCCCAGGATATCTCTAAGTTTGTGAACCGTGCAACCTTTGATTGCTTTGAATGTATTAGCAGAAACTCTGCTATTTCAATTACTGCATGTCGTATTGCCTGGCTCCAGGCATCGGACTTAGAACAATGGGTGCAAGATAAACTGGGAGACATTCCTTGCACAGGAGAAAATCTCTTTGGCAAGGATTGACAAGACAAGGCCAATCAGATTGAATCTGAAAATACTACCTTGAACAGACTATCAAAGTCTACAGCCAACCCAGCAAAGAAAAAGTCAACCAAGAAACCCTTTTTCAACAAGAAAAAGAGGTTTTACCCATCTTACACCCATCATGCTCACTGCCCAGTTCATGTTCCCCAAAAGGGACAGCAACAGAACAGACAGCAGCGGAAGCCACAAGTTCCAAGATCTCAATCGGCTCCACAAGCTCAGCCTCCTCAGGGGCTTTGACTCTTTCCTAGAGAACTTAGTCTTTCTGCCCCTGAAAGGTCTAGAACCCCTCACCATTCCAGGAAGGTTATGCCATTTTGCCAGCAGATGGCAAAAAATAACATCAGAAAACTGGACTCTGTCCATTGTACGAGAAGGGTACAGACTTCACTTACACAGCATGCCCCCTCTTACAATCATAAAGTAGTTCAATCCTCAGGTCCCTGTCACCAATTTCTTGGGTCAGGAGGTCGCATCACTTCTTGCTCAAGGAGCAATAGAAGAAGTACCCATACCCCAACAGGGGACGGGATTCTACTCCCCCTATTTTCTCATTCCCAAGAAAACAGGGGGACACAGGCCTGTTCTGGACCTCAGAGAATTGAACAAATATCTGTTCCGAGAAAAATTCAAAATGATCTCTCTCGGAACACTCCTGCCATACCTTCAGAGTCAGGATTCTCTATGTTCTCTAGATCTAAAGGATGCATATACTTATATTCTCATCCATACAGATCACAGGAAATTCCTTTGATTCCTTTTCCAGGGAAGACACTTCCAATACAGGGTTCTTCCCTTCAGTCTGGCTTCTGCTCCAAGAGTCTTCACGAAATGAATGGCAGAAGTAGCAGCATTCCTGAGAACTCTGGGAACATTCGTCTTCCCCTACTTAGACGACTGGCTCATTTGAGCACCAACAGCTCCAGAAGCCAGCTTCGCTCTTTCTCGCACTCTGAGAATCCTTCGGTATATCTCATTTCACCCCTTCGCAGTCTCTAAAATTCATAGGGGCTCGTCTAGACACAAGACAGTCAAGGGCTTTCCTGCCACAGCCACTTTGTCTTTGTATAATACAGCTGGCATCCCAAGCAGCTCTGAAGGTTTTCCTCACTGCTCGGGAAATGCTTCAGCTTCTGGGGCATATGGCATCCACTGTCCATGTGGTTCCCTATGCTCGTCTTCACATGCGAGCAGCCCAGTGGACCCTCTCCTCTCAGTGGACACAGGCCTCGGGTCGCCTATCGGACAAAATCAGAAACTCCACACATCTCATTTCGTCCCTTCAGTGGTGGCAATCACTGGAAAACCTTCAAGTAGGCTCTCCTTTCCAACAGCCTCTATTCCAGGCCACCCTAACAACAGATGCGTCCAAGTTGGGTTGGGAAGCTCACTTGCACGATCTTTTGACTCAGGGTCTTTGGACTCCACAGGAGGCTTGTCTTCACATAAACCTCCTAGAACTCAGAGCCATTTTCCATGCTCTCCAAGTATTCCAGCTCAGCTACAAGACAGTTCGAGTCCAGACCGACAATCAGGTAGCTATGTTCTACGTGAACAAGCAGGGAGGAACAGGCTCTCTGTCGTTATGCAATGAAGCTTTGCGACTGTGCGCCCTCGCCAAAGAGCATCAAATCCACCTCTTGGTGGTGGTATATCTTCCAGGCATTCAAAATCTTTGGGCAGACAAACTCAGTCAAATACTGCTGCCACACGAATGGTCTCTTCACTCAGACCAGACTGCTCGAGTGTTTCGAATCTGGGGGACCCCCAGATACAGACCTATTTTCAAGTCCACATAATGCCAAACTTCCCCGATTCTGTTCCAGAATTCCGGCTCAAAACTGTCAGGCAAGAGATGCTTTCCTCCTCCACTGGGGGCAAAACTTCCTCTATGCCTTCCCACCCATTCCCCTCATTCCCAAAACATTATTCAAGCTTCAGAGAGACAGAGGTCGTATGATACTCATAGCTCCATGTTGGCCACGGCAAACGTGGTATCCTCTGCTTCTACGTCTCTCTCAAGCCACACCTCTGGAGTTGGATATGCTCCAGATCTTCTTTCCCAAGAGAGCAGGACTCTACTGCACCCAAATCCCCAGTCGCTGCACCTCAGGGCCTGGTTGCTGAAAGCCTAGGCTTCCTGGATATCAACCTTTCCCAACAGGTAAAGGATATCCTTGTGGCTTCCAGAAGCCCTCCACAAGGCGATCCTATGCCTTCAAGTGGAAAAGATTCTCTTTGTGGTGTTCTCAAAGGGGACTTACCCCCCTTTCGGTGCCTGTGGAATTATTACTTGAGTATCTCCTCCATTTATCAAATTATGGTCTTAAAACCAATTCAGTAAGGGTCCATCTTAGTGCCATTGCAGCTTCTTGCAAGCCTTTGGATGGACAACCTATTTCCTCTCATCCACTCGTAGCAAGATTTATGAGAGGTCTACTCTTAACAAAACCTCCCATTAAGCCTCCGCCGGTGGCATGGGATCTAAATCTTGTTCTCGGGCAGCTCATGAAACCACCCTTTGAGCCTTTAGCCACTACAGCTCTAAAGTTTCTCTCCTGGAAGGTTATCTTCCTAGTTGCTCTCACTTCTGCGAGATGCCTCAGTGAGTTACAGGCTTTAGTGTCAGATCTTCCTTATACAAGATTTCACGATGATAAGGTAGTTTTCAGGACTCATCCCCACTTTATGCCAAAAGTGGTTTTGCCTTTTCATTTAAACCAAGCGGTTTACCTTCCTGTATTTTTTCCTAGGCCTCATGCCTCTAATGCAGAAAGGAATCTTCATACTTTAGATTGTAAAAGAGCCCTGGCTTTTTACCTTCAAAGAATTAAGCAACACAGAAAATCTTCTCAGCTTTTTGTTACTTTTGATTCTAGTCATTTGGGACTTCCAGTGTCCAAAAGAACTCTCTCTAGGTGGATTGCAAATTGCATATCCTTTGCATACGAGAGTAAAGGACTTTCTCTCGAAGGACATGTCACAGCTCACAATGTGAGAGCCATGGCAGCCTCTATGGCTAATCTTCGTTCTGTGTCCATTGACGACATCTGTAGAGCAGCCACTTGGGCTTCGGTACACACCTTCACAGCCCATTACTGTTTTAGACAAGGATTCCCGTAGGGATGCCTCATTTGGCCAAGCTGTTCTCCAGCATCTCTTTCAGACTTAGTACAACTCCTACCCGCCGTCCCGGGTTTGGATGTCAGATACATGGGAGGAAGCATGACCCATCTCTCCATGGATTGGCAGCTTCCTTGGGTCATCCCCCTGGCATCTTTCAGCTGGGGAGTCCCCATATGTGAAGACTACATTCCTGCTTGTTCCTGGAGGTAGCGTAGTTACTCACCTGTAACAGGTGATCTCCGGGAACAGCAGGAATTAAGTCTTCACAACCCACCCACCTCCCCTAGGAGTTGTCTCTCTTTCTCTCTCTCCTTCTCTCCTTTTGTCTCAGCTATAAACTCAACTGACGAAGGAGAGTTGGAAAGGCGGGAAGGCAGCACGCAGGTACTGTGGGATGCTCCCAAAAGCTTTCCTATTGGACACTGAGGAGCGTTCCCGCGCAGGCTCCATCGGTACCGACGATACCCATATGTGAAGACTTAATTCCTGCTGTTCCCGGAGATCACCTGTTACAGGTGAGTAACTACGCTTTCCAGAACCTCCCTCCCACACTTTTCCTGTGTCATTAGTACCAACATGTACCAAGATTAAAGGCTCCTCCCCAGCACTATCTAAAATATTTATCTTGGTGGTTTGTGAGGTCCACTACCTTCACACAAGGCAGGCAGATAACCAGGTAATCTTCACAACAACTAGCCTCCCAGCTATCTACATTCCTAATGATTGAATTGCCAACTATAATGGCCATCCTAAATCTTCCCTCATGGGCATATGGTCCTGGTGATACATCCTCTGTGTGACAGGATATTATATCACTTGGGGGACAGGTCCTCGATACAGAATCACTTTGTGCCACACCAAGGTGATGATCTCCTTTCATGTGACTTCTCTTCCCCATGGCAATAGAAAGACGTCCATACTGGGGGTAGGACCTCTCTACTACATCTCTGTAGGTCTCATCTATATACCTCTCTGTTTGCCTCAGCTGTTCCAAGTCTGCTATTCTAGCCTCCAGAGATCAGACTCGTTCCCTGAGAGCAAAGAGCTCTTTGCACCTAGTGCACATGTAAGACCTCTCACGAATTGGGTGAAAATCATACATGCAACACTCTGTGCAAAAGACTAGATAGCCTCTATCTTAGGATTAAAGATTTTATTTTAGCTATTTAGAGTTGTTCAGTTGTTTAAAGTTGCTAGGGAAATAAGGATACCTGAACCAATACAATTATACGTAAAAAGTATAAGGGGCTTAGTTTTCACTTCAAGATGAACTGCAAGGACTTAATTTACTCATAATAACTTGCTGATTTAGATAATCAGTTAAACCTGAAAGTGAATAAGATTACTTCTTTCCCCTTAACTGGAGGCTATAAATCAAGGATTTTGTCTGGGGTGGGTGGGGGTGGGAGCCAGGGTGGGAGGGAAAGAAACACTAACTGAAAGCTGTCTTGTGGCACTAAGTCCCGACTGACTTAATTTAAATGGAAGCTGTCGTGTGGTACTAAACCCCAAATGACCTAACAAAAACATTGAATTTTACATAGATTTTAACAGCTTTAACCCAAAGAATTCCCTTTTCCCCAAGATTTACAGAATTTCCCAGCAGGTAAATACTGTCACGTGCAGATTTCTTCCCAGCAGTAGCAGTCCCTCTTGGTAGTCCTTCAAGCAAATCATGAATCACCACTCGTTTGTTATGTATAGACCTAACATTACTCAAACAAATAAATACTTAGGGAGGCTAAACTCCTCTACTCCCAATTTCCCTACTGAGGAATATATACAAACATCTAACCACCATTCCCACTGAGCCCAGTTCAGGCTGTGACAATGTGTAGTGGGGGGGGGGGGGGTGAAATTTCAGGTTTTTCATGCCATGTTCATATTAAAACTTAATAATAATGAAACAAAACGGTCATGCAGCTCACATCAACCACTGCTCCAGGTAGGCTTTTGATGGGAGGTAGGCAGGTAAATCAGCAGCTGGCTCCACCTCTTGGAGTGGAATCTGAGTGATATCACTTCCTAAGCTGGAGAAGTACCAGAACGCCCTTCTGGTACAAATTAAGTCCCGGTGAAGAGGAATGAATCAGTGAGGAGACTACAAGTGAAAAGCCTCAAAGAGCAGGAAATCTACAGAGGGGAGAGCCAAATGGAGAAGTCAGCACTAGAAGAACTGTCACCCATCTAGAAGCAGGCAGCTGGATTATTGACTAACTCTCATGTCCACCAGACTTGTAGAACCAGAGGTCTCTATTTTCACGATGAGGTACCACAAAATTATATCATGAATTTTGCTTGTTCATTTCTTTTCAGTCCATTCTGGAAAGCCTATCTAATAAAGTTTGGTTGTTCGAGAACAGCAGTTTGGACATAAATGATTGCACCTCTTTTAAACTGTGTTCCACTTTGTATTTGACTGTTGGATCGAGACCAGTAATAAACAGATAGTGTTGAACTCGTTCCACCTAACCTTTCCACCTTGTAGCATATATAAATGTGGAACTCCAGGTTCCTATCATGGTACTGAATGCAATATAGTTCTTCCAGCAGTAGGAACAATGAGTCGTCAGGTAAATCTAAAAGGGCTCATTAATTTGAGTGGGTAGGGAGTAGCCTAGTGGTTAGAGCACTGGCTTGGTAACCAAGCAACCAGGGTTCAATTCCCACTAGCACTCCTTGTGGCCTTGGGCAAGTCACTTAACCCTCCATTGCCTCAGAAGAAAGGCCTGGCAATCTACTTCTGGTGACACTGCCAAGAACCTAGGAGCTTCTGGGTCACCAGGAGTCAGGAATGACTTGAAAGCACACATTTGCAGTTTGTGGACAGATGCTTGCATACCTTTGAGAATCTGCCTCTTCTTACTGGACAGCTTTGCTTGTCATGCTCTAAAAATTGTAGGTCATAAACAGTAAAAGACAAAGAAAATGTGCAAGCAGTCTGACTTTTGTCCTTGAGAGGCAGCCGTCAGATTGATGAGAAACTGCAGTTGAGGAATAGTCTGCAGAATGATGAACAGAGATTTGCCACACTGCAATATTCTAGAGTCCAGGAGGTGACAGAAGGGCAAGGGTTGGGGGCAGCATATGTTTCTTAACATTCTGGACTGTGCTTGATACGACCTCTGCAAGCTGCAAGGTAAGATCGTCAATGGCCAAGATTGGTTTGTCTGTGTAGGAGTGGTATTTTATGTTCAGCTTGATTGCATATGATTAAATTCTGCTAATTGAAAATGCATGGGACCCATGATTCAAGCACAGATCTAAAGCCATAACGAAAATAGCTTATATGACACAATGAGCAAGGTCCCTTTTTTCATCCTTAAAGGGAAAGTCTACAGTATTTATTGGAAAATCCTTATTGTTCAGTAATAATTTGTTCTTTTGTTCCTCTTGTGCTTTAATTTTCCAAAGTGATTTTCAGCTGGAGGTACATGAGCGTTCGTTTCTTTGAGTGCTTTAGATTATTTTCGCCTCCAGTTATAGCTGCTCGTGTTTACAAATGGCCACATTATCAGTTACTGAAGCGCAAGTGCCTGCTTTCCTGCAAACAACACCTGACACATACAGTACACATGGTGGTAGAGCAAATGTATTCACACACACACACACACACACACACACACACACACACACACACATTGGCTTTTTGATGATACCGGCTATTATTTGAAATAAAATCTCCTCTGGGTATTCAGGTAGCAATTGCATTTTTATCGTGCTTGCCAAAAAACCCAAGTCCCTGGGCTATGTTAACTTTTTTACCCCAGTTAACCTTGAATTTTTTCTATGGTGTCAGCTGATATGGGTTTTTTTAATTTTTTTATTTAGACAGTTTTGTATACCGCCTTATCCTTCAATCAAAGCGGTCACAACACAATTGGGGGATACATTTAACACACAGGGATATGAGACACATACACTAATACTTACAGGGAACATGGGCTATGGAGGGTTAAGTGGCTTGCCCAAGACCACAAGGAGCATCTGTGGGACTAGAAACCCCAGTCCTTCCGGCCCAAGGTTGCTGTCCTCTGGTGGGATTTGAACCTCCGGCCTGAAGTACCTTGCCCCAACCACTAGGCTACTCCTCCCTTATTTTATTTTGGTGTTTGGTGTTTCTGTTTGTTTTGCATTTTCTAGATTATCGTGCAGGGTAATTCTCCACTTTTCCACTGCTATCTTATAATTGTCTTATGTTTAATTAGCATTCCCCCTCCCTGCCCCCCCCCCCCAACCCAGCTTTACCCATTACCTCCTCCAGAGCCTGCCTAGTGATTCTGAGAGGCTGTGTCAATTTGATAGGCATTATTATGGGTCCCAGAACACCTTTAGCGGTGCACAAGGTAACTTTCCTTTCATACCAGTTCTGGACTTTTCTGACTGTCTTTGAATTTCCTGTATGGCTGCTTTCAGAGGGATCAAAGGCTTAAATTTCTGGATCCATCATTGGCTTAAATATTCCTTCTGTAGCAGTGTTTTGGACATCAGTTACCACACCGTGCATAGTGATGTGGATCATACAAAACCCTCTATTTCAAAGAACTTCTCAAAAAATTGTTAATTTTGAAATCTGAAAAATTCTACTTATCTATGTTTTGGGAACATCTCTTATATTTCAGGCTGAAATAATGAGACCCAAAATGATTTACAAGCTGTTGAGTAGCTGGGATGTATCCTTTGCAGTGTAGCAGTGCAGAGCTGGTTAATAAGTCTTATCTATCATCCCATAATTGCATCCACTGTGAAGGATTATTATTTCAGTTAACAGAAGAATATAAGATATGACATACTGGGTCAGGCCTAGGATCTATCAAGCTCAGTATCCTGTTTCAAACATGTTGTTGTTAAGTGCCATTGAGTCACTGTTAGCTGGATAGCTGTCCTAAATTGTGTTCATTTTTCAGTCAGGCAGCTCATAGTTGATAGTGGCATTCATAGCTGCAGTTGTATCAATCCATCTCACTGCTGCCTTCCTCTTTTACGTTGACCTTCAACCTTTCCAAGCATGATGTTTTTCTCTAATGATCTGTCTCTTTTCATGATTTGTCCTAAGTATGAAAGTCAAAGTCTTGTCATCCGAGCTTCTTAAGAAAGCTTGTTTGATTTCCTCCAGTACTGACTGGCTTGTTCTTCGGGAAGTCCGTGGTATACACCTTATTCTTTACCAGCACCATAATTCAAAGACATCAATTTTCTTCCTGTCTATCTTTTTCAGTGTCCAGTCTTCACATCCATATGACATTTTTGAAAATACTATGGCTTTTTTTTTTTTTTAGTGCTATCAAGTCAGTGTTGACTCATAGCAACCCAGCTACCTCTGGGTTTTCTTGGCAATGTATCACCAGAAGTAGATTGCCAGCCTTTTCTTCCGAGGCAATGGAGGGTAAAGTGACTTGCTTAAGGTCACAAGGAGTGCCAGTGGGAATCAAACCCTTGATCTTCTGTGTACTAGGCAGTTGCTCTAACCACTAGGCTAGTCTTCCACTATGGCTTAGACAAGTTGAATCTTTGTATGGAGAGTAAGATCTCTGCTCTTGGGATTTTGTCTAGGTCCTTCATAGGCATTCTGCCAAGAGCAAGGCGTCATTGGATTTCTTGACTGCGGGTTAGAGTTGTCCACTATTTCAATTTCTTCTCCATCAACGATTAACGTATTGATTTTGCCAGTTGTCAGGGTCTTTGTCTCCTTTACATTAAGGTGCAGGCCCATTTTAAGACTATTGTTCCTTGATCTTGAGAAGCAAATGTTTCAGATTGTCTTTACTTTCAGCCAGTATTGTGGTGTCATCAGTATAGTGAAGTTTGTTGACGATTCTTCCACCAGTCTTCACACCTCGGTTGTCTTCATACAATTCTGCTTTTGTGATGATTTGTTCTGCATTTAAATGAAACAGGAAGGGGGAATGTATGCAGCTTTTTTGTACACCTTTGCTGATTTTAAACCATTCTGTTTCTCCTAGTTCCGTTTGAAGTGTTGCTTCTTGATCAATATAAAGGTTGTGCAAGAGAATGATCAGGTGTTCTGGTATACCCATGCTTCTTAATGCAGTCCAGAGTTTCTCATGGTTTACAAAGTCAAAAGCCCTACTGTAGTCAATAAAACACATATAGATGTCCTTTTGGTATTCTTTTGTCTTCTCAAGGATCCAGCTCACATCTGCAATAATGTCTCTTTCTCCTCGTCCTTACCTGAATCTTGCTTGCACTTCAGGCAGTTCTTGTTCCAGGTATGATTGTAGTCTCTGCTGAATGACCTTGAGTAGAATCTTGCTGGCATGTGGAATGAGTCAAGTCGGGTCACCTTTCTTCAGTATAAACACAGATCTTTTCAGTTAGTTGGCCACAATGCTGTTTTCCAAATTTCCTGGCAGAGCCTTGTACAGTAAGTAAGGTAACAGCTGCATCCAATTTCTGTAATACTTCAGTGGGAATGCCATCAAGTACCTGTCAGGTTCCTAAAGGTATACATAAGCAGAGTCCTCTTTAATAATGGTTTATGGACTTTTCCTCCAGAAACTTGTACAAACCTGTTTTGAACCCAGCTACACTAACAGCTTTTACTACATCCTCTGGTAATAAATTTCAGAGTTTGAAATGTGCTGAGTGAAAAAATATTTTCTCCGATTAGTCTTAAATGTGCTACATTGTAGCTTCATTGCGTATCCCCTAGAAGGAGTTAACAACCAATCTACATTTACCCATTCCACTCCATTCATTATTTTATACACCTTCATATTCTGAATATTTTTTTTCTTTTAGTGTCTGTTTATGTATTTTGGGGAAATAAATTATTGCCTCTGTGAAGCTAACATCTGTAATTCTTTCTTCTGAGTGTGAACAGGGATTGAAGGTATAGATGGTCAGTGACTCAAGTGGGCGGGACTAGGGCAGGGTGGGGGTGGGGCTGGGGCTGGGGCATATCATGATAAATTAAAATCCTTGGGATGGAGGGAACACCTATATCAGCAGTTAAGGGACAGTGGGGGCACTTTTGAACACATCAGGGAAAGACCCTTTCACTGTGTGGCTCTGGTGCAACTGCACCAGCTGCCCCTCCCCCACCCCAGTACCTCTGTTACTGATAGTAATATGCACATTGGGAATTATGTGCCAACAAAATCAAAACACTGCACCAAGATAATACAATGAATTAAAGAGAACAGTATTAGCAGTATTCTGAAAATATACACAGGAACTTTAACGCTTGATTCCCAGTCAGCCCTAGCTGTCTAGTCCAGCATCTTCCTGATGGCCATGTAAACAGTGGTGTTTGGCTGAACCCTGACAGAAATCCCATGGTTACTGGTAACCATAAATGGTTTTCCTATCAGTTCTTTTGGTAGGTTCCTAAATGGCCAATAGCTTCTTGGTGGGTTACTAAACATGTTTGGAATGCCATCTATATCAAAGCTTATTAATATTGCCAGAAATTTCATTGCCAGAAATTCAATTGCCAACCTCTCCTGACCTGCATGACATGGACTGATAATGTCACCCGCCGGGAACTATAATGTTTAGTGCCCCACTGAAGAGCAACAAGGCTGTGCTTACCAACAAGTGTGCTTGCTGCTTCTCTGCAGTAGTACCTGACCAGCAGCAGTACAAGCCAGAGATTTCATTGCCAGTGACTTCTGCAGTCCCAAGTCACATGGCATGGGCTGATGACATCACTCACCGGGAAGTATTTAGTGCCACACTGAGGCTTTGCACCGCAGGGACACGCCCTTTAGGATGCCCCTCAATGTTCAAGATGAACTGCAGTGTTGCTTTGCTTGTAGGCATGATAGAAATTGTTCCATTACTGGTTAGTTGCATTTTTTGTCATGTTTTTGCTGTCACTGTTGCAGTGGCCTTTTTTTGGACATATACTGCTGATTTCCACTGTAATGGGAATGGAGCCTTATGGGAACTTGTCTGGAATATCGCTTTCATTACACCGTAGAAACTTATATTTGAGACTGATTTGGCAGTACATCTGGCTTATGTGGTTCTTCACACCTTTCATAATAAGACTCCTTCAATTTTGGATTTATTTTCTGCTTTGACTTTGGATATACCGGAGCTGACTGAAACGTGGTTGGCGACGGCAGATGTCGTTCTTATTAACAAACTGGTGCCCTATGGTTATGATTTTTTTTTCTGCTATGGGGAGGGTGGAGAAGGGTGGAGGGGTGTCTATGATTGTCAAAGGTTTTTGGGTTGTTAATAATACTCAGACAGATTATTCAGATACATTATTGCTTACTAATGGTCAGTGGCAGATATGTCTGATTTATATTACCCCACACTATATATCTGCAGATGTTTTTATGTTTATTGATTGACTTTTCCGGCCTGACTGTGATTTAGCATCTGCAGTAATTCTTGGAGATTTCAATATGCATGTGGAAGAGAGGCAGGTATTAGCTCTTGTTAATTCTTTTTTTTTAAATTATCATCAATTCTTTGGGGTTCTAACATGTTGTGAATCAATCATCTCCTTGTAAGGGTCACATTTTGGATTTATTATTTGAGCCACATATCAACCCTTCATGAATAATGTGTCAGTCCCGTGTGATGTTACCATAGCCATGGACAGATCTTCTATTGCTATAATCTTGTCTGCAAGATGTCCAGGTAGTGAATAAACTGCTGAAGGGTTGTGGCCAAATTGTTTGCTCTGCTTTTGATATTGAGAAATTTAAGCTTAATTGGAAGTTTAACGATAAAGTTCCTTCACATCTATCAGTGGGACAATTAGTTCAGATGTGTGATGATGCTTTAACTGGGGCTAGTTCTAAACTAGTTGTTAATCAGTCTTTGCAGTATACTAACTTTGCTCCAAGGTATTCAGAGTTACCGCGTGAGCTTAAGCATGAAGCTTGTAGAGCAGAACTGAGTAGGCATACAGAGCTCACTGACGACACTCGTCATAGTTGTATATATATTTTCAAAGAATGTAAGGTGAAATTGATTGAGGCTAAGAAGGAATATTTTTCAGGTAAAACTGAGTCTGCATTGTCTAGACCTGCAGAACTGTTCTCTACCTTCCTGTTTTTATTGGGGAAGTCAGATATTTTGGGACAGAAAGCTCTAGGGAAGAGAACAATGACAAGAGATGATCATGGGGAGGATTGGATAAAGCAGAACTTTGGCCATGGAGGATAAGGTGCCATTAATGGGTCTGTTTAATTCATCCATATGTTCAGAGAATAGAGTTCACAAAATCTTTGAAATCTTAAGATTTTGTTATGATGTTCAGAGAGAGTTTGGAGGAAAACTAGGAAGGCAGAGGATAGAGCAGGGTGGAAGAAAAAATAAGCATAGACAGGACTTTCTAAAACTAAGAAAGCAGCCTTGTTGAAGATACTAAAGGGAGCTACTAATCAGCCTAAGGAGTTGTGCAAATATTATTGGACCTGGGAAATGTGAAACAGAAGGAAATTGAGAGTAATTTGGATGCAGAGTCATTTGCTGATTTCTTTGTGGATAAAATGTCCTGATTAAAACAATCTATTAGACCTAATGAAGTTTGGCTGCAGGTCCCTTTAATGACAGTGAAAACAAATTGGATACATTTAGTAGAGATTTTGCGGAAAGGACTAGGTGACTCTTTGGGTCACTGCATAAGAAAGCTTGCAGCTTGGATCCTGTTCTGCTAACTATGCTTAAATCATGTTCTGATGAAGTGACTAATTCATAAGAGTATGAATGCTTCATTACAACAAGGCTTGCTACTGGATGCTTTGAAAAAGTCAGTGGTTACCCCAATGCCCAAGAAAGGACATAGAGATGGTGAAGAGTAGGAGCCTAATGGTTAGAGCAGCAGGCCGAGAACCACTGCCCCTCTCTGTGATCTTGGGTAAGTCATTTAACCCTTCATTGCCTCAAGTATATACTTAGATTGTAAGCCCTCAGGGAACAGGAAAATACCTCCTCTACCCTAATGTACTGTAACTCACCTTGGAACTGACACTGAGAAAGGCAGGTGCTAAATGTAAAATCCCTCCTTTCCCTTCCAGCCATCACTCAATCTCCAATTTAGCCTTTCTAACAAACTTAATTGAAAGGAAAGTTGCTTCACAGGTGAGATCTCTTTTAGAAGAAAATTGAAAGCTCGATATTGGGCAGGCTGGTTTTAGAGAAGGATCTGATATGAGCTCCTCAATGACTGGAGTTATGGATATTGTTTAGCATCTTTGGGACAGAAAAGAATCATTCTTGCTGGAGTCATTTGGATATAACATTACTTAATAGACTCAGATATATTAATTCAGTGTTGTGAATGCTTAGGTTTTACTGAGCAGGTATTATCTTGGATAACAACCTTTCTGAAAGAGAACATCCAGGGTGAAATTTAAACATGTAATGTCAAATGAAGCTGGAGAAAGACTGATAGAATTCTGCAAGACCAATGATCTGTTCATCTCAAACACCTTCTTCCAGCAACACAAGCGGCGACTGTACACATAGACCTCACCCAATGGATTGTATAAAAATCAAATTGACTACATCTGTGGAAGTCAATGATGGAAAAGCTCTGTAACATCAACAAAGACAAAACCTGGAGCTGACTGTGGTACAGATCATCAACTACTAGTATGCAAACTCAAGCTAAAGTTGAAAAAGAGCAAACCACTCATGAATGCAGCAAAATATGACCTTGAGAATATACCACTGGAATTTAAAGACTGCCTGCAAAATTGATTTGCTGCTTTAGATACAAATGACAGAGCTCCGGAAGAGTTATGGAATGACATCAAGAAGGTTGTGTTGGAAGAAAGCGAGAAGTCTCTACAAAAGGTGAAAAAGCAAAAACGGCCAAAATGGATGACAGAAGAAACTCTGAAAATTGCCCAGAAACGCAGAGAAGCTAAAGCCAGAGGAGAAAGAAAGACAATCGCAGAACTCAACAGAGATTTTCAACGTGCAGCAAGACAGGACAAGAAAAAGTACTACAATGACACTTGCAAGGAAATAGAAGCAGAAACTATTAGAGGAAGAACAAGATCGGCTTTTCTAAAGCTACGAGAGTTAAAGAAAAAGTTCCAGCCTCGAATTGGAATGTTACAAAATGCTCAAGGTTCTATGTTGAATGATGCTGAGAAGATCAAGAAAAGATGGAAGGAATATACAGAGTTTTTATATGATAAAGATCAAATGGACCAACAGCCGTTTCAACCTGTACCTTATGATCGGGAACCATTGGTGATGAAAGAAGAAGTTGAAGCAGCATTGAAAGCCTTATCAAAGAACAAAGCACCAGGCATTGATAGCATTCCCATAGAAGTATTGCAGCAATCTGATGCAGCTGTTACCGTACTTACAAGGCTCTGCCAAGAAATATGGAAGACAACATCATGGCCAACTGACTGGAAAAGATCTGTGTTTATACCAATACTAAAGAAAGGTGATCCAACTGACTGTGGAAATTATTTCACAATCGCTCTGATCCCACATGCCAGCATGATTCTACTGAAGATTATTCAAAAGAGACTACAACCATACCTGGAACAAGAACTACCTGACGTGCAAGCAGGGTTCAGGAAAGGGCGAGGAACGAGAGACATCATTGCGAATGTGAGATGGATCCTTGAAAAGACTAAAGAATACCAAAAGGATATCTATTTGTGCTTTATCGACTATAGCAAGGCTTTTGACTGTGTAAACCATGAGAAACTCTGGGCCACATTAAGAAGCATGGGTATACCAGAACACCTGATCGTTCTCTTGCGAAATCTGTACATTGATCAAGAAGCAACAGTTCGAACGGAACAAGGAGAAACAGAATGGTTTAAAATAAGCAAAGGTGTAAGACAAGGCTGCATACTTTCCCCCTACCTGTTTAATTTATATGCAGAACAAATCATCGGAGAAGCAGGATTGTATGACTATAACAGAGGTGTGAAGATTGGTGGAAGACTCATCAACAACCTTCGCTATGCTGATGATACCACATTACTGGCTGAAAGTGAAGATGATCTGAAACATTTGCTTCTCACAATCAAAGAACATAGTCTCAAAATGGGCCTGCACCTTAATGTAAAGAAGACAAAGATCATGACAACTGGCATAATCAACAGGTTCATCGTTGAAGGAGAAGAAATTGAAATTGTGAACAACTTTAACCTACTTGGATCAACTATCAATAAAGAAGCAACAAGCAGTCAAGAAATCAGACGATGCATTGCTCTTGGCAGAATGGCTATGAAAGACCTAGATAAGATTCTCAAGAGCAGAGATGTCTCTCTCCATACAAAGATTCGACTTGTTCAAGCCATGGTATTTTCAATAACATCATATGGATGTGAAAGCTGGACAGTGAAAAAGACAGACAGGAAGAAAATTGATGCCTTTGAATTATGGTGCTGGCGGCGAATACTGTGTATACCATGGACTGCCCGAAGAACAAACCAGTCGGTACTAGAGGAGATCAAACCTAAGCTTTCTTTAGAAGCTCAGATGACAAGACTTCGACTTTCATACTTTGGACACATCATGCGAAGAGAGAGATCATTAGAGAAAGACATCATGCTTGGCAAGATAGAAGGTCAACGCAAAAGAGGAAGGCCAGCAATGAGATGGATCGATACAATAACAGCAGCTATGGGTACCAGTCTGTCAACAATGAGCCGCCCTGACTGAAGACCGAGCACAATTTAGGATAGCTATCCAGAGAGTCGCCATGAGTCGACTCAGACTTGATGGCATTTAACAACAACAATGTCAAAGGAAAGATCATCAAGGCTCAATTATTGTAACACTGTTTTATGGATGGACTGCAAAATCAAAAAAGTGACTACTACAGATACAGAATGCTTCTGTGAAACTGATTTTTGATTTGAGGTTTAGAGATCAAGTCTCTCCTTATCTAAACTCACTCCATTGGCTACCAATTGAGAAGTGTTGTATTTTTAAAATGCTTCTCTTGGCTTTTAAATATTTTTATGGTCAGCTTCTAGCCTATGTTGTAAATAAATTGCAGAAGAATATCCCAGCCCATCCTCTGAAGTCTGAATGAGATTGTTTGTTAGTGGTTCCCCCTTGCAGACATTTTCATCTTGAATGTGCACACCGTAATGCTTATTCATGTTCTTTGCCACTACTGTGGAATGGAAGACCAAAAATTTACTTTTCTATGGACAATCTGTTATGTTTTCGGAAGGCGATAAAAACATACCTTTTTCCTGAGAGATGATGAGCATTGTCAGATCTTTCAAAAAATGTTCTGTACTATAATTTCTAGGAAGAGTAGATATGGGTTATGATGAGATAGTCTCGGTCTGTGTTATGTTACTTTTTATTATTACGTATGTAATTTGTAACCTGCCCTGAGCAATTTGAAAGGACAGGATAAATATTGAATAAATAAATAAACAATTATGGGGGCTTCCACAAGGATCTTCCTTTTCCTCACTTTTATTCAATAATTACCATTAGGGCAAATTATCCATTCTTTTGGCTGGACTTTTGCATATGCAGATGATATCCAACTTTTGGCCCTGGCAGGCAATTGTGTGAATGAATGGGTCCATTGAACAGGTAAATGAATGCCTATTGCAATTAGGTCCTAGCTCCAAATTAGTGGATTGATAATAAATGCACAAAAAACTGACTTGCTAATTTTTGGAAGGATGGATCTGTCCTCTTTGGATATTTCTCTTATCATTGACAAGAAGATAATCCAATTTAAGATTCGCAATGAGACTTGGAGATACTTTTGGATATGCAAGTTACTTTTTGAGCATAGCACCTTAGTAAGGCAATTAAGATCTCACTTGGAGGAAATGTTCAGTAATGCATGCTCTAGATTTAAGTGTTTTGGACTACTGCAATGTGTAATATGTTGCATTCCCCTCTAATATACTGGGACACTTGCAAGTAGTGCAAAACACTGTGGCAAAATTAACTGGCATAAAAAGGTGGGAGAGTGCTCACTTTTCCTTGACAAAACTGTACTGGTTACCTCTACAGAAATGGGTACTGATTACACTGGTCATTTTAACTTTGAAGGTTTTATTAACTCAGAAAGCAGTGTAGAGACTAGAATGTGCATATCATTTTTAATCCAAATATGACATGAAAAATACCAAAATTCGGGGGAGGGACCCAGTGTCACTACAGATTGGCCTTAAACAGGTGATGCATGGGTTAGAAGGCAGGCATCTTGCAGGAAGAGCTAATATTTCTTCAGGGGGGAAGGCTGGTTCTTGCCAGCCTGTTCTTAACTTTGTTTTGTATTTCTGGTGCTTTTCTCTCCTGTTTCCTGATAGGCCCAAAGTTTGTCTGGAGCTTTGTGAAAAAACCCTTCCTGGATTTTTTGCCTTGTGAATTAATTGACTCCTGCTCTTCAGATTTACACCAAAGATTTTTCTTTTGCCATGTTCTTGTGCCAGAAATTCTGTGAAACCATGTCTAAGTATATTACCAGAGACATTTACCAAACTTACTCCAGATCCTCATTGTTCAATTAGTGAATATCACAAAATCCAGGAAGGACTTTTCATAGAGCTCCAGAACAGACACACTTTGGACCATTCAGTAAGCAGGAAGAAAGAGCACCAGAAATAATAAGGCACAGTTAACAGCAGGTTCACTAAAACCAACCCCCATCGAGACCTAATAGTTCTTCTTGCAAGATTCTTGTATTCCAAAGCCAGGGTCACTTATTTGAGGCCAGTCTGTGATAGTATTAGAGAAAAAAACATAACTGCTATGTTTTCCACAAAAGTGAAAAAAATGTGGGCTTTCTTATTTGCCTGATACCTCTAGTTTCCTTTCAGTTCTGGTTTTTTTTTTTTTGGCAGTAGCTATAGCCTCCTCTTAACTAACAAAATTGCCCAAAATGAAAATTTATAAAATACAAAATGTATAAAACATAAAACAAAAACTTTTCAAACAAAACAAAACAAAACTAAACAAACCTGAAAACAACACAGGAACCTAAACAAAACAATTTTTTTTGCACGCATACCCGTAGGCATCTGGGATGCCACTACTTGGCCCAGCAGAGACCTCCAGTGCCCCTACTAAATTACTACAATACGAGATGCAATCAAAAAGTAGCGAGACTCTATGCATACTCTGCACATACAAGAAGTATAACACTGACAGTTATTGCACTCAGTCTCCTTCAAAGTAGTCCCCTTCTGATAAAAAACACTTCCTCCAGCATTCCTGCCACTGCTGGAAACAATTTTGAAATGACTCTTTCATTATGCTGTGAAGCTGCTGTGTCGAATTTTGCTTAATGGTTTCCAAGTCATTGAATATCCTTCCTTTCAATGGTAATTTCAGTTTGGAAACAAGAAAAAGTCACAGGGTGTGAGGTCAGGTGGGCATGGAGTCTGACGAACTTACTCAATTTGGTGTTTGGCCAAGAACTACTGGACAAGATGTGATGTGTGAGCTGGGGCGATATCGTGATGAAGCGATTATTCACCATTCCTGTGCAACTCTGTGCCTCTTACGACGAACTGTATCTCTCAAATAAGTCAGAACTTGGACGTAATACTCTTTATTGATGGTTTAGCCTTTTGGAGCAAATACCCTGGGAATCAAGAAAACTGTGAGCATGACCTGGACATTGCTCCTCACCTGACGGGCCTTCTTGGGTCTGGAGTCTTCCATTGTGAGGATTGAGTCTTAATTTCTGGGTCATAACCTTAAACCCATGATTTATCACCAGTAACAATCTTTTTGATGAAATTTGAGTCATTTTCATTGCATTCCAACAATGCCCAGGCTGCAGACAGTTGATCTTCTTTTTGGTCAGGGGACAGGAGTTAAGGCATGAATTTTGCAGACACATGTCCCATCCCCAAATCGACAGTAAGAATGGACTATACTGACCCAAAACTGATGTCCATGTCTTCAGCAAGCTCCCTGATAGTCAATCGACGATTTGAGCATATTGTGGCACGCACTGCTTCAACTTTGCCTTCATTCCTGCTTGTGGATGGCTTTCCAGAACATTAGCTACTGTCAGCACTTGGAAACATTTGTACTAGTCATAAACCCGAGCACTATTCATGCATTCATCACCATACACTTGTTGTAATTTGTCATAAGTCTCTGCACATATCTTCAAGTTTCTGGCAGAATTTAATGCAAATTCGCTGTTCAATTTTTTTACTCATTGTAAATCTGATTAACTGCTTTTACATGATATCAAACATCATAGGGCTCATTCCGTTCTGGACGTAGATCCCCTCTGTATGTCTGGTCTGAACAAGACATACAGAAGGGATCAAAATTCTGATCCCGCAGGGCAAGTCTAACCCCGTGGGATCAGAATCGTGATCAGTCATGTACGTGCAAGCTGGGACTGCGATTCAATCTGGCCTGCATGTACATGACCTACCCAACTAACTCACTCAGGGCTTTTAAATGGAGCCGTGGCGCAATGGCATCCGGTTGCCATGGCACCGTGGCTCCATTTAAAAGCTGCGATGCTGGCCATCAGATAAGTGGTTATTCCCTGCAGCCTGACCCCCAATCTGGTTCCTAAGGCCAGAGTCGGGCTGCAGAGAATGCCCTCCAGCCCCCCCTGCCCCATCGACATCCCAGAAGTACAAAAAAACCATCCAGGGACGTTATTTCACTCAGAGGTGGAATAACTTCCCTGCACATGTTGCCAGCCCTTGACGTAGAGTGCTGACATTAGAATTGGCCCTGTACATCCAGGGCCGGCAACCGCACAGACTCCGCCCCCAAGTTGACCCTTCTCTGCCTCCGTCTAACTTCCCTGCACAACCGGCGGGGAAGTTAGATATGGCCGGAGAAGGACGAATAGCAGGGATGGATGTCCATCCCTGCTATTCGTGGCATAGAATCGGGCCCCATGTGATTAAAAAAAGTACAAGTGTGCTGCAGCCACGCTACACTCTTCACATACAGAGCACATAACTAGGTCACTGTATGCTTAATAGCATCTTGGTATGACGTACTGTTATTTAGCTACCCAACAAGTCTTGATACTTTTTGATAATACTTTGTATAGCCTGGAGATATTCTAGTAGTATCCAGGACAGGGTAAGGTACTTTCTACCCAGTAACATCATGCTGGGGGGAGACTCCTCTGGGAAGGAAAATTAAAATTATATACTCGTAACTCACTCCCAAAGGCAGAACTCTGTCTTTGGCATGCCAGCCATTGCACCATGAAGAAGCAAAGGGAGTCTTCCCTTAGGGGGAGGTGTTGGTGGTTATTTCCCTGCTCCTTCTACCTTCAAGAGGGAGCCAGAGCAGAGTGGAGAGTACAGAGGTGAAATCCCTTAACTACTGAGTAACTGGGCAAACCCTGCCAGCACCTCCACTGGCTCAGTAGGGGAGCAGCTCAGCTTGTTTAACGGATAGGGGAGCCACATACTCCAAGAGGGAAGGAGAAAAATTCCAAGAATAACATCAGAAACTCAGCAACACTGTGACGCAGAGCATTTTTGGGGACCTGCATCTAGAGAAGCCACCAGCTCTGAGAGAGAGGAACCAGATGAGTTCAACAGTGACCGGTGACACCAAAGTCAGGAGTGAACATACTGCAGTTCCAGAGACCTGTACTTGTAGAAGCCACCTGCTCCAGGTACACTGAGAAATATTGTTATAGCAGGAGAGAGAGGTTCCCACTCATGGTAGCAGTAAGAGGTAATACAAGTGAAGTGGTGGAGCGGCTTGGGTGTTCCTTCCTAGCACCAGAGAGAGAGAGAATACGTAGAGTGGATTGTTGAAATATAAGAAAATAAAAGGAGAAAAAAAATAATAGCAATAATTACAACTGGCAAAACCAATAAGAATAGAATTATATTACAATCAGTTATCTCCCTTTTCATTCCTTTAGAATATGTAGTATATAGATTGCTATCAGTGACCCAAAACACAAAATCTGGACTACACACAGTTATTTTGAGAGGGGAAGAGATATGAGTGGTGTTTAAGTGCCAAGGCCTCCCAGTGTACACTGGTCCCATTCAACGAACCCTGAAAAAATACTTCCAAGAGCAGAGATTGAGTGATTATATTGCTCTTGGCTTGGTGTACCTATTGTCCATGGCTCATTTATGGGAGAAAGTGCAATGGTATGTACCAGCTAGATGCCTATGATAAAATCAACAGTGTTTGTTATGTAGCCCATCTATAGAGGTGATTAAAAAGATTTATTAATGGAAGTGTATTTTCTCTATAGTTGCTCCTGTCCTCTGAAATAGTCTGCCAGTCGAAGCACAATGTGATTAAAACATTTTTTCTTTTAATTAAGAGCCTTCCTGTTTCTATCATCGATGAATGTAATGAGTAATATTTAGGTACCTCTATTACATGGTCGGAAGTCTGGATGGTTGATTTCTATCTCTCATTTTTATTAGTGCTCCATGTATTCTTTATTGTAGTGTTTTTGTTTTTGGATTTTATATTATAAATGTTTTTTTTTATGCCTTAATATATTTACTGATTGTGTACACATATTTAAAACTGATTTGGAGGATTTTCAGGAAGGAAATATTTTTTAAAAATAAATGTGTGGCAAAATTAAAACTTCTTGTTGAATTCTCAGACTTCTAATCCTGAATTCATGTGAAATTCCCAGTTACTATTATACTATCAGAGATATTTTCCAAGACTATTCCAGAGCCTAGTTGTCCAACTAATGATCCCATTCAGAAATTGTATGAAGCCATGTCTATAACACTTAGGTGTGGTTTTACAGAATATTTGGCATAAGAATATGGCGGATTAAAAGCCTTTGGAGTAAGTCTCGCAAGCAGGAGTCAATAGATTTACAAGGCAAAAAATCCAGGAAAGCTTTTCCACTGAGTTCAAAAACAGACAAGGAAATATGGTCCAATAAGGAAACAGGAACTAACATTACCTGAAATATAAGACAGCTAAGAAATAGGCTGGCTAGAGTCAGCCCCCCAGAAGTATAACAGCTTCTCTTGCAAGACTAATGCCTTCCACCCTAAAGGGCACCTACTGTGAATGCGTAGCACCATTTTTCGCTTGATCTTGAAGGAGGCGAGAGTTGTTAAATAGAATTCCTCATGTGTTGTAAATCTTAGACTTTCTTTTCAATACTGAATCTATGTTCTTTTTGTTGTGCAAAAATGTCACAGTTGGTTCCTTGGATGCCCGACAGCAGTGTAATAGGCATATTTTGCTTATAGGCTGTATAGATGTTTTAAATCTTGGATGAGATGATGATTTCATTTGGTTTTAAGACTATTCATAGATTATGTATTCCTAGTAGGGTCATTCTGAGGCATGAATAACTCACCGTACGGGGAAGTTAGACGGGGCAGGAAAGGGGTGGCTTGGGGGTGGCATTAGGACGGACAGTGGGCAGTCATTGGCCCCAGACATACAAGGCCAATTCCAGTATTGGCCCTGTATGTCCAGGGCTGGCGGCCTGAACGGGGAACTTATTCCACCTCAGAAGTGGAATAAGTTTCCCTAGTGGGTAGGGGACGGCGGGTCCAGGGCTCTGAAAGGGCAGGAGGGGGCACTGCCCAACCCTGGCCTTGGGAGGCCAGATTGGGGGTCAGGCTGTGGGGAAAGCACTTTGGGAGCCGGTGGCCAGGGATCGTGGTTTTTGAATGGAGCCACAGTGCCATGGCAACTGGATGCCATGGCACCGCGGCTCCATTGAAAAGTCCTGACTGGGCAAGGCCTCTATGTGCAGAATCCCGGCTAACTCTGTGCGTCCGGTTCCGACCGGCTGCACAGAGGGCCGGGATGTCCATGTCAGAATCAGTGTATTTATTCAAACATCTCTGGGGATAGACTCAGGAGTAATTTGTGGAAATATTTATGGAAAGAGTGACAGATGCATGGAGTAGTCTTCCAGTGGAAGTAGTAGAGATGAGGACTGCTTCTGAATTCAAGAAAATATGGGACAAACACAGAGGATCTCTAAAGGAAAAAAGAGGAATGTAAAGCTTGTTGGTATTGAAGGGCAGTCTGGATAAGCCATGTGGTCTTTATCTGCCATCATGTTTCTATGTTTCTGCAGTCTTACAGAGGCAAATATGGCAAAAGATAAGAAACTTTAAATGAATGTTTACTTCAAAACTTAGAGTCAGGATTTTTACTTCACTTTTCGAGTTGCATTGACTATCAGTTTTCTCTACACCAATCTGATGTATTTTAAATCTTTTAGAATAATGTATATTCTTATATCACTTTCTATAGACATCCATATTATCTTGCTAAAGATCCTTTTGTGTGATATACCGTATTTTTCGCACCATAAGATGCACCCGACCATAAGACGCACCTGGTTTTTAGAGGAGAAAAATAGGAAAAAAATATTCTGAACCAAATTTCCCCAAAATACTTCCTCACCATCTCCATAGGTGATAACAAAGGAGACCTAGGGAAATTCAGAAACCGCAGGTTACACCGACGGACCTGATTTTCCAGATATTCCAATTTTGCTGATAGAAACAGTTCTGTCCTTAATGTGAGCAACAGCCAAGTCCTTAAACTTCCCAACATCCTGTTCCAACCTGGAGATTCTCCCAACTTGTTCATCCTGGACACCAGTGAGGTTAGCACAAGTTAATTTAACCACCAAAAGCTCAGTACTCACAGACCCCAAAACATTAATCAGGGAGGTGTTCAGTGCTGCCAGGCCTTCCCACAGCATTTCCATTGTGATCACTGCAGGTGTCGCCAACATGCCGACACCCGAAAGGACCTCCTCTTGACCAAGTACAGCTGCAGTCTTCCCCTCCGATGGCACATCTCCCACAACTACCTTCTGCTGCACCTTCACGCCAGGAGAAAGAGATAATGCCACTGAAACACCCCCTACACCTTCCTTCCTTCAAATGTGTGCTCACAGGCAAACCTCAGGAAGCGCTGTTCCAGCCAGTGAAAAACCTCCGGGTTGCGGTGGAGGGGTACGCTGCTCCGGAGAGAGCCAGATACCCGGGACGCTTAGGGACGATGCTCCTCCTGCCGCCCCCGCTGCTCTAGCGTCACCGCTCCAGCGTCAGCCACAAAGCCGCACTCTCTCAAAGTTCACTGACTTGAGGGACCCAGCAGATCAGGCCCAGAAGGTAAGCCTGCCTGCTTCCGTTTTCTCCGCCCCATGCTACCAACAGTAGAGAGCGCACCTCAAGACAAAGGAAAAAGACAGTCTGAGGAAAACTAAAACTTCTTCTATTCGCACCATAAGACGCAGGCACTTTTCCTCCCACTTTTTGGTGAGGAAAAAGTGCGTCTTATGGTCCGAAAAATACGGTATGTTTGCTATTTCTGCACACTATCGCTTTCCAGGTCAATTATGTTGTCTCTTGGAGAAACACTGGGCTCGATACTCTTCTAGGACGGCTATGCTCTGCTACGATGCATAGCTGTCACCGCTGACCTTTAACCACAGATATTCAATGCCGGGGTCTTATGCTTCCCCGGCATTGAATATCCAGGGCCACTACACAGCCCACAAGCCCGCAGAAGCTTACCGGGCAGTGGCGATATTGAGCCGCTCCCATGGGTAAAGACAGGCAGCAGTACAATATTACCACTTATTTATTTATTTATTTATTTATTTAGCTGTATTTATATCCCGCTTTTCACCGGGTCAAAGCGGTCAATTGGAGGATACATTTAACACGAGGGGATATGAGACACATACGCTAATACTTACAGGGAACATAAGAACATAAGATATGCCATACTGGGTCAGACCAAGGTCCATCAAGCCCAGCATTCTGTTTCCAACAGTGGCCAATCTAGGTCATACGTACCTAGCAGTTTCCCCAAGGGACACAGGTTCCACAATGCTTGTACTGGTTCAAGCATTGATATCCTGGGTCCCTTCTTAATAATAATGGTTTATGGACCTTTCCTCCAGGAACTTGTCCAAACCTTTTTTAAACCCAGCTACACTAACAGCCTTTACTACATCCTCCGGTAACAAATTCCAGAGTTTGATTACACGTTGAGTGAAAAAATATTTTCTTTTATTAGTCTTAAATAGTTTACCCTGTAGCTTCATTGCATGTCCCCTAGTCTTTCCATATTCTGATAAGGTAAACAATCGATCTACGTTTACCCGTTCCACTCCGTTCATTAGTTTATAGACTTCTATCATATCTCCCCTCAGCCGTCTCTTCTCCAGGCTAAAGAGCCCAAACCTTTTTAGCCTTTCTTCATAGGAGTAGCCTTCCATCCCCTTTACCATTTTGGTGGCTCTTCTCTGAACCTTTTCTAAAATCGCTATATCCTTTTTAAGATACGGCGACCAGAATTGCACACAATATTCAAGGTGCGGTCTCACCATGGAACGATATAGAGGCATTATAATATCTTTTGTTTTATTTTCCATTCCTTTCCTTATCATACCTAGCATTCTATTTGCTCTCTTGGCCGCCGCTGCATACTGGGCCGAGGGTTTTAACAAGGTATCCACAATGACGCCTAAATCTTTTTCCTGGGTGGTGGTTCCTAATGTGGAACCTTGCATCGTGTAACCATAGTTTGGGTTGTTCTTCCCTAGGTGCATAACCTTGCACTTCTCCACATTAAATTTCATCTGCCATTTTGATGCCCAGTCTTCCAATTTATCAAGATCCTCTTGCAATTTTCCACAATCCTCCTGGGTTTTAACAACTTTAAATAGTTTTGTGTCATCTGAAAATTTGATAACCTCACTTGTTATTCCACTTTCCAGGTCATTTATGAATATGTCAAAAAGCAGCGGACCCAGCACAGATCCCTGGGGTACACCACTATTCACCTTTCTCCATTGGGAAAATTGGCCATTTAGCCCTACCCTCTGCTTTCTATCTTTTAACCAGTTCCTGATCCACAGTAGTACACTGCCTCCTATCCCATGACTCTTTAGTTTTGCCAAAAGTCTCTCATGAGGGACTTTGTCAAAGGCTTTCTGAAAGTCCAGATACACAATATCAACCGACTCACCTTTGTCACTCCTTCAAAAAAACATAACAGATTAGTAAGACAAGATCTTCCATGTCTAAAGCCATGTTGGCTGTCTCCCATTAGGTCGTGACTATCTACATGCTGAGTAATTTTATTCTTTATGATGGTTTCTACCATTTTTCCCGGTACTGATGTCAGGCTCACTGGTCTGTAGTTTCCCGGATCACCCCTCGAACCCTTTTTAAAAATTGGGCAACATGGGCAATGGAGGGTTAAGTGGCTTACCCAAGACCACAAGGAGTGCCTATAGGACTAGAAATCCCAGTCCCTCCGGCCTGAAGTACCTTGTCCTTAACCACTAGACCACTCCTCCCTGGTTAGCGACCACTGCCTGGTTAGCGACCACTGCCTGGTTAGCGACCGGTGCTGCCCCTGGAACGCCAACGGCGCGCTCTGATGCTGAGCAGTTAGCATGGGGGCGTGTAGCGGAAATAATGTCTTTGAATATCGGGCCCACTGTGTTTAAAATAGGCTTCATTGTTAAGATTCTTGGATTACCAGAATTTTGACAGTTATTTTCTCCCACACTTACACTCTAAAATGAGACTTTAGGAAAAATTTATTTCAGGTCCTGCAATTTAGATTTTTTTTCAGTGAAAAAGAGTAAACTAATCGTCTGTAAATTCTGCCTTAGAGAAAGTGCACAACATCGGGGGTGGGTGGGAGGGGGGCTGGTGTTTTACATATGTTTGGTTATTGCCCTTAACATGATTAGAGGATGCACATTTTTAAGTATTGGGTTTGTTTAACTGATAACCTCCCAGTAGGTATTTTGTGACCTGCAGCAGTAGAATGAAAACTATGCATTCCAATTGGCTGGATTATGATCTACAGCAATTAATATTCATTGGCAGTGGACGCTCACTCTACCAGTGCCTAAAGCAATGGAAATCCGATGCTCTTTGTTCGCATGTTCTTTTGTACAAAAAGAAAGGAAAAAAAAGGTTTATAAAACTAGTGGTGATATTCTTAGCAGATATGTCTGGTACAAAAATGCCTGGGCAGGTTTAAGTGACTTCTTGTCTGGTGGTTGTTACTACTATTGCTACTTATAATTTTTTCTATAATGCTAGTAGACATGTGTAGTGCACATACACATAAGAGACTGTCCCTGCCCTACAGAGCTTACAATCCGCTAAGAAAGACAAACAGAACCAAAGCAGATTTAGGGTAATTCGTAAAGGAAAATAAAAGGATCAGGATCCAAAAGCAGCCTCGAAGAGATGAGTTTTTAGCCTGGATTTGAACTGGACCAGAGATGGAGCCTGACGTAACAACGTGGGTCGTCTTTTCCAAGCATACGCTGCAGCAAGGTGAAATGAATGGAGTCTGGAGTTCGCAGTAGAAGACTAGGGCATGGATAAAAGTCATTGGCTTGATGAGCGCAGTTGCCAAGAAAGGGGTATAGGGAGAGATCAGAGATGAGAGGTAATGAGGAGCTGCAGAATGAATGCACTTGTAGGTGAGTAGGTGAAATTTGAACTAGATGTGGAAATGGATAGGGAGCTAATGAAGTGACTTGAGAAGAGGGGTGATGGGAGCATAGCAACATTGGCAGAAGATTAGCCATGCAGCTGACTTCCGAACAGACTGAAAGGGAGAGAGATGATTCAGTGGGAGATGCAGGAAATGCCTCGTTTGGATGGGATTATATTCTCTATTAATAAGTAAATTAAATGGTCATTATCATTTCACAATTATTTATACATAGAAACAGGATGGCAGAAAAAGACCTATCTAGTCTGCCCTTCCATATCAACTACAATAGTTCTACTTTTACCTTTAGAGATCCTCTGTGTTTGTCTCATGCGTTTTTTGAATTCAGATACTGTTCCCCTGTTCACCACCTTCACTGGGAGACTATTCTACGGATCCACCACTCTTTCCGTAAAAAAATATTTCCTCATATCACGCCTGAATCTATCCCCTTTCACCCTCATCCCATGTCCCCTCGTAGCAGAACTTGCTTTCAATTGAAAGAGGCTCTCTCCCTGAACATTTATGCCATGGAGGTATTTAAATGTCTCTATCATATCGTCTCTATCCCGTCTTTCCTCTAAAGCATACAAATTAAGATCTTTAAGTCTGTCCTCATATGCTTCATAACAAAGACCATTAACCATTTTAGTAGCCACCCTCTGTACCGACTCCTACCTGCTTATATCCTTTTGAAGGTGTTGTCTCCACAATTGCACACGATACTCCAAATGAGATCGCACCAGAGACTTACACAGAGGCAATATCACCTCCATTTTTCTGCTGGCCATTACTCTCCCTATACACCCAAGCATCCTTCTGTCTTTTGCAGTTGCCTTTTCTACCTGTTTAGCTACTTTAAGATCATCAGACACAATTACACCCAGGTCCCACTCTTCTTTTGTGGAAAGAAGTACCTCACCCCCTACACTGTACCACTCCTTTGGAATTTTTCTGCTGAAATGCATTTTTTAGCATTAAATTTCATCTGCCAAATTCTAGACCATTCTTCAAGCTTATCTAGATCCCTCCTCATATTATCTACTTCTTTCTAGGTGTCTACTCTATTGCAGATTTTGGTATCATCTGCAAAGAGGCAAACCTTACCCGACAGCCCTTCTGCAATATCACTAACAAAGATGTTAAAAAGAATCTGACCAAGGACAGATTCCTGTGACACACAACTGGTAACCACCTCTTCTTCAGGGTGAGCTCCATTTATCTTTTCCCTTTGTCGCTGCCCACTCAACCAATTTCTAACCCAATCAGTAGGGTCCATCCTTAGGGTGCTCAGTTTGTTTATAAGTCGCCTGTGTGGAACGGTGTCAAAGGCTTTACTGAAATCTAAATACACCACATCTAGGGCCCTCCCTTGGTCCAACTCCTTGACTACATTTTCATCATGTAAATGTCTAATAGAAAGATTTTCTATGTTGTTTTTATCTCAATAACTTTTTGCTCACTTTATTTATTTATTTTATTTAAGAGGGGTTTTTTATACCACTTTATCATTTCAGTAAAACTTTGAGTATAGTCTAAGTTTTGCCACCAGTCAAGAGTTTGGCTGTTCTGATGATAGTAAGGGCTAGATTTACTAAAAGCCATTACTGCATTATGGTGTGCAAACATATTAATGTGTGTTATGTCCCATAGGTTGCATTTTATGCAATGCAACTTTACTAATAACGCATGCTTGCAACATTAGTATGCCGTAATGCAGTAGTACACGGCGAATCCAGGTCTTCTGTTTAAGGAGTGAACTCACTGTTCATGACATCTACTTCTGATGCTTTCATGCTTAGAACACAAGAATATAACTAGCTGGTATTTAACAACAAGAGATCCAGTCCTTCAGCTCACCGGCTCAAGAGGGCAGGCAGCCATTGTGGCTTTAGGTCACTTCTCTGGATTTTGACCTCAGCAAAGAGGTTTTCAAAAGGACTGTTAACACATTGGTGCCTCGGAGCTTCACTGCAAGGCTGTAAATGAAAGATATGCAAAAGAAAGAGTGCAAGGGGCACGGCAGGCCGTGTTCAAACAGTTTTAAAACCTTGATTTGCAAGACAGATAGGGGCCCATTTACTTGTTAATGCGGCAGAATGTGCATGCTATCTGGGCGTGTTAAATAATGCAGAGAATTTGCAGATAATGCAGCACTTTTCTCCTCTATTTGCAGAAACTACGTTATTTACATGAGTGGACAGGATGTGGGTGGAGAGTGGGTGTGTCTCCAACATGCAGTTGCTGCAGACGTCAATAGCGCATGGTAATCGTCAAAGCTGCAGAGAGCACAGGTGCTCGTAACTCCACTTCAGTGGGTGGCATTAGGTGCACCCACAGTGCTGCTGGGCACGTTCTTTGCATTTCAGTGCATTATCTGCTGGAGAAATGCTGTGCATGCCCTCAAGAGATAACGCACAGCTTTTGCAGCTAACCTCGCCCTATCTGCACTTTTTTGCCACGTTAGATGCACTTTAGTAAACAGACTCCATAGACCTTTCTCTATCTTTGTTGATAACACTCTTCTGCTTCCTGTTTCCTCAGCCCGTAACCTTAGGGTCATCTTGGACTCTTTCCTCTCCTTCTCTTCACATATCCAGTAGATAGCAAAATCCTGTTGTTTCTTTCTCTTATAACATTAACAAAATTTGCCCTTTCTGAACACACTACTAAAACACTTATCCGCTCTTTAATCACTTCTCGTTCAAATTATTGCAACCTCCTCCTTGCTGGTCTCCCTCTGAGTCATCTTTCTTCCCTTCAGTCTGTTCAAAACTGTTGCGCGGCTAATCCTCCGCCAGCCCCAATACACATATATAATCCCTCTTCTCAAATCACTTCATTGGCTTCCCTTCCGTTTCCGCATCCAATACAAACTTCTCCTTCTGACCTGTAAATGCATTCACTCTGCTGCCCCTCACTCCCTTTCCTCTCTCCTCTCCCCCTACACTCCTCGTGAACGCCACTCTTCCTCTGGCTTTCTCCTATGTCCTTCTCTTCCACTGCCAACTCCAGACTTCGATCTTTTCACCTTGCAGCTCCTTATGCCTGGAACAAACTACCTGTATCTTTATGTCAGGTTTCATCTCTCCCCCCTTTTCAAATCCATGCTAAAGGCTCACCACTTTCAGACTGCTTTTGGATTTTAATCCTTTGTTCTCATTCTTTCTCCTTACCCTTCCCTATTGTACTCTGGTTGTCATCTATTGTACTGTCTGTCTTGATTAGATTGTAAGCTCTAATGAGCAGGGATCGTCTTATTATACGTGTCTGTACAGCATTGTGTATGCTTTGTAGCACTATATAAATGATTAATAGTAATAGTAGTAACAATTAGTACCATTGCAATAAGACCCCTGCGGACTTACATTTTTAAAGGAGTCACGGCACATATCAAACACTGTTACATCCCATGGTGTTTCCAGCTGTAATTTTTACGGAGAATGTGAGCAGATTTTATTTTATTTATTTATTAACATTTCTTATATACCGCACTATTTGCAATCAGCGCGGTTTACATAGAACAACAACATCCGACAATATACATATGTCTGGTCATTACATTGAACAGGAAATGGAACTTGGAGAACAAGGTAAACTATATACATAAGAAGGTGAACGGGAAAGATGAAACAGAGCTGGTGCTGGTGATAAAACTCACATTTTTACTCAATATCATTTTGTCTGTATCACTTGTGCCTTTTGGCATAAAATACATTTATGTCTTTGTGTTCAGTAAATGCCAATATTTTCCTTGTTAGGGATGTGACTTGTAGATTTGTTTTTCTTCACTTTGTGTGGCTTATGTGGTTTTTCTTTATTTGGAAAAGTAATCGGATCTGCCCAATATGATTTCTTTTGGTGTAGTTTGATGCCCCTTGTGAGAGTCGGGGCACTATAGAACGTGTCGGAGCACAAGGGCAGGCAGCCAGGCAAGTTCTGCGCGCAGCTTGTGCTGTGAACTGTCTGCCACCCTTTCTAGAGAAGCTATGGAGAAGCAAAGGACATACTCCGGTGACGGCATGGTTGCCTAGATGTCTCACTGCCGTTGAAATTGATTATGGCTAAAACCGAGGTGCTTATTTTTTCCTCCAAACCCATCTCCCCCCTTCCTCCTTTCTCAGTCTTTGTGGATAACATTCTTCTACTCCCTGTTTCCTCAGCCCACAACCTTGGAGTCATCTTTGACTCCTCCCTCTCCTTCTCCACACACATCCAATTGATAGCTAAAACTTGTTGTTTATAACATCAGTAAAATTCGCTCCTTTGTTTCTGAACACACTACTATGTCACTTATCCACTCTTTAGTCACCTCCTGTCTAAACTATTGCAATCTCCTCCTTGCTGGTCTCCCTCTGAATCATCTCTCTCCCTTTCAATCTATTCAGAACTCAGCTGTGTGCTAATCTTCCACCAGCCCTAATATGCTCATATCGTCTCTCTTTATTTAACAGGTGTTTTTACACTGCTTTATCAACCCAGTCAAAGCAGTTTACCTTGTAACTTAAACTTGGTAATGTATGTTAAACAGGAACATTTATAACTTGGATTTTTCTGAGGCAATGAAGGGTTAAGTGATTTGCCCAAGGCCACAAGGAGTGCTGGTGGGAATCCAACCCTGGTCTCTTGGTTCCCAAGTCAGTGCTCTAACCATTAGGCCACTCCTTCACTCTCCCAAGTCACTTCATTGGCGCCCCTTCCATTTCTGTATTCAGTTCAAACTTCTTCAGACCTATAATTGTGTCCATTCTACTGCTCCTCACTACCTTTTCTCTCTTATCTCTCCTTATACCCTTCGCTTTTCTGGTAGATCGCTTCTCTCTATGTCCTTTTCTTCCACTGCCAACTCCAGACTTCGCTCCTTTCACCTTGCTGCTCCTAATGCCTGGAACAAACTACCTGAGTCTTACATCAGGCTTCATATTTGCCCCTTTTCAAATCCATGCTAAAAGGTTACCTCTCTGAGGCTGCTTTTGGTCCTTGATTTGCTTAACGTCCTCGTATGTCTTGATTTGCTTAATGTCCTATGTCTCCTTACCTTTCCCTTGTTGTATCCTTGTTTTCAGCTGTTGTATTGTCTGTCTAGAGTAGATTGTAAGCTCTGAAGAGCAGGGGCTGTCTTTTTACATGTTCATATACAGCAGTGCATATGCCTTGTAGTGCTATATAAATGATCAATAGTAGTAGTAGTACCTATTAAAATTTGGCAACAGAGTCTGTTACCTATGCCTAAATCCAGGCTTGTTTCTCTCACTGGTAACCTAAAAATTTATGGTGCAAGGTGCTTTGTTTTCATTTTTCACTATTTACATCTGTCTGCATAGTGAACATACCACCCATTTCCAAGAGCTTAAGGGTAGGTAAATGCTTTTTATTTTTTATTTTTATCTTTATAAATTTCACAAAACTCAAGCCCAATACTGGAAAGGAAAAAAGCTTGAAGGTTACAAAAAATTCAAGAAAAATAACAACAAGAACAACAATATACCCCCAAAGCCCACTAGCCCAACAATCAGGAGGATCCAAGACAATAGGAAACCAAAATATTACAAGCATGAGAAGAAAGCATAAACAGGCAGTTTAATCCACTTCCAATATTACCACTGCATCATACACGAAACCTAACTGGTTCCCTCCGTAGATGGAGGAGAAAGGCGCGCGCTAACAAAAGCTGCCAACTGGGTAGGGTCGTAGAAAACATAACTCTGAGACTGCAAACATACAAGACATTTACATGGAAATTTTAGGAAAAACAGACCCCCCAATTGGGACACCCCAGCCTTGAGCACTAGAAAATCCCTCTGGCGCCGCTGAATCTCACAGGCCAGATCCAGGTACATAGCAACTAACAAACCCTTGAAAGGAACAGAGCGCTTCTTGAAGTATAATTTAAAAAGTCAATCCCGATCAGATGATAATGCTAAGGAAATTAATAAGTTGAAGGCATGACAGATTCAGCATCAAAAGACTCCAAAATATTAGCTATATTAAGAATATCTACATGGTGTAAGTTAGGCAATGAGCCCAGCTGACTCCCCGCCACAGCCTTCTTTTGAGAAGGGATGTAACACACTTTTGCAAGTGGAGGATGAGACTCAGGTGGGATCCCCAGAACATCTTGCATATATATTGTTAACATATCTCTAGCAGAAACTAAATGAGGAATATGAGGAAAATTAACTAAACGCAAATGCATAGAATGGGATTGATTCTTTAAAAGTTCATTTTTGAATCTCAACTCAGAAACATCCTTCATTAATGATGAATAATAAGTCTCATGTTTCTGTGTCTCAAGTTGTAAGTTCCCCATCAAGTTTTTAACATCGCTGATCTCACTAGTATTAGCCGAAGAAGTCTGAAAATTTGAATGAACTTGTGTACTCAAACCATTAATCTGCTGAACCAGAATTATACCAAGGGAAGAAATCACCGTCCGGATCGACTCCAGAGTAAATGTGGCCAGTTGCTCCAAGGAAAACACCAACGGCGCTGCTGTACTGAACTCAACCACAAACTCAGCGGGAATAGAGGAATCGCCAGCACTCTGATTCGGGGAGCCGTGCCATATCACCTCTTAAACCTCCTTCCAAAGAATGCCTCCGGGAACCAGAGAAGATGAAGAAGCCTCTGACTTTGCTATCACCGCCAACTCAATTGATCTGCTCCCTTCCACACACCAGTTATTCCCCGGAGAGGAGCTCTGACGAGCAGTGATAGTTGAGTGGAAATCACCAACAGGAAGCAAGGGAGGCAAACACAGCTCCAGCGTGAGATCACATTCAGACAAAGATGCCGAGCTCTTCAGCCTTGACACCTCCAAGCCCATAACACTACCGGCTTGCTCAAGTGGACCCTCCAAACGCCACAGAAAAGCATCCATCGGTCCAGGAGTAGAGGTAACCGACAAGGCGAAAGCCTCAACAGGTTGAGGAGGCTCCTTGCATGACTTCCCCCTTTCTTTTTGGCATCATGAAACCGGCATCTGGAGATACAACTGCCTAAGCGGCCATCTTGGATCCCCCTCCAGGTAAATGCTTTTTAAGTGCACCAGTGCAGTTTTTCCAAACTCTGTCCCGGAGACACACTGTTCTTTTTTCTTTTTTTTTAAAGATATCAGTAATGAATATGCATGAAAGAGATTTGCAGACCCATTGTGAGAGAGACATTTAAATACCTCCAAGACAGAAATGCACAAGAATCTTTCAATTAAAAGGAAATTCTAGAAGTAGGACTCATAGATTGAGAATGAAAGGAAGGGTAGACTCTGGAGTAATTTAAGAAAATATTTCTTTGCAGAAAGGGTAGTGGATGTGTGGAATAGCCTCCTAGTGGAGGTGGGAGTATCTGAATTAAGAAAGCTTGAACCCAGACAGAGGATCTCTGAGGGAGAGGAGGGGATTGTATCGTTTAGTAGTAGGTGTGGATGGACAGACTGGAAAGGCATATGGTTTTTAACTGTCATCATTTTTCTATGTTTCATGTTTATTCATAGTGGAAAAACTGGCTGATATTCTTCGAGGAAGGGGTTGGGAAACGAGAGCACAATGGCAAGTCTATTAGAGGCCGCCTTCAAAAAGAAAGACATTTTTGAAGCTCTATGAACTCTTTGCAATACATTCCCAATAGCAAATACCTTCTACTAAAATGTATTTTCTCCAGCCAGGACTGCATAGCACTATCCATGTAATGGGATAGTCTCAGTTTATTCAGTTTGTAAGGTGGCCAATCTGAAATGCTTCTTAAAGGAAAGTCATCAGAGAATCTTCAGCTCAAGACTAATGTGTTTTTAGTCTAGACAATGTGATCCTAATTTATCAATGGTCTTGTTCTATTCGGTGTCTGAGAATCCTTGACAAATTAAGCTCTCTAGGGCTCCAATGTTTGTATTTCTAAAGCTGGCTAAAAATAATGTGTTGCATAATATTTTAAAATATTTCATTATTCACCATGACAGTCAATTCATTGTAAAGGAAATTTGTCTGATACTGTGTCAGATGTACAAAGAGATTTTTTTTTCCATTTTGTTTCTATGGTATGAAGTTGTGAAGTCAAATTTTAGATATTACGTGGAGATCGGAATTGAGATGTCGAGGTCAGGATGTACCCAGTTGCGGACGTATTTTAGAAAATGCTCTGTCGAATCTGGAGCCTTTTGTAAAATACATCTGAGGATGTGCTGGAGTGAATGTGCATTTGTCGACATGTAGAGCTGAAAGAGCCATAACAAATCTATATGTAGAAAAAAATCAACGGAGGAAGCTCGGCAGCTTCCACGTTTAACTGCTAACACTTAGCACATGTGTGTGGGCCATTTTTCAAATCTATACGTATAAATGCCACTAATTAAATACAGAGATTGCAGTCTATATTTATTTTCAGTTTGGAGGAGGAAATACAAAGCAGGTGGATTAAGGAGGCTAACTCCCGTAATCCCTTCGGTAAATGGCTGACTGAAAACGAGTATTTTAAAAACCCATACTTGCCAGGGAGCAGCTGTGCATCCCGACATGGAAATTTTAGGTCCTGCACATGCATTCCTTTTATAAAATGGGAAATAAACATGTAGATTTTTGACCTGCCCAGTCCATGCCCCATATAGGCTTCCTTGCAGTTTCTGCATCATATGGGCGTGCACAGGTGAATTGATCTCTTTCAGAAATCTTCATTTACACTTGGATGCTGTTAAGGGGCAGTTTCTCAAAATGGGGTAGTTTTGCGCAGTACCATACCTAGCCCTGTGCGAGCGGTGCAGCTGCACAGGGCGCAAAGCCTTAGGGGGCGCATTTCAGTTTCCCGCTGTTGCCGTGCCGCCGCCACTTTTTGTTCTCTCAGTGGCGGCTGCTCCGGCAGCAGGAGAGCAGACCCGACTAAATTTTAAAAACCCCAAACCATGTGGGTCTTTCTACAGGTCTGGTCCCTACCTCCTCTGATGCGATGTATCAGATCTGCTTAAAGTTAGGTCTGCTCTGCTACTGCCGGTGACTTGCACATCGTGCCCGCCCCCCTTTCCATTCCTCCGTCCAGCCGCTGCCTGCTCTTGCCCTGTTGCTGACGCTGCTGTGGAGAAACCAGAGGGCAGCAGTAGCAGGGCAAGAGCAGGCAGCGGCTGGACGGAGGTATGAGGAGGGCGGCAAGTTGGTTTATTGCATCGATGTCGAAGGTCTGATGGGTCAATTTAAAATCCAATATGATTCAGAGCAATGGCGTCTTTTTATAGATTTTTCAAAAAGAAGTCTCAAAGCAGTTTTACTCCACAACGGTTTTTACGCTTCCATACCTGTAGGTCATTCCGTACACTTGAAGGAAACCTACAAGAACTTGGAATTGGTTCTTCGTAAACTTAAATATGAAGACCATGGTTGGCAAGTGTGTGGGGAAGGTCTTGTGCATGCTGCTCGGGCAACAAGCTGGGTATACCAAATATCCTTGTTTTCTGTGTCTATGGGACAGTCGAGACCGACAAAATCACTGGACCAAGAAGAGTTGGCAGCCGAGGGTGCTAACAGTCGGTGAAAAAAATGTCCTCCGAGAAACTTTGGTACCTTCCCATAAAGTTCTTCTACCACCTCTCCACATAAAATTGGGATTGATGAAGCAATTCGTAAAATCACTTCCAAGAGATGGAGAATGCTTCAAATACTTGGTCACCAAGTTTCCAGGCCTGTCGGAGGCAAAATTGAAGGAAGGTGTGTTCGTCGGACCCGACATTAGAAGGCTTATAGTTGATCAAGAGTTTGTCAATACCATGATGGATCCTCAAAAAGAAGGGTGGATTGCATTTAAAGAAGTCGTACAGAAATTTTTAGGTAATAACAAAGATCCTCACTACAAAAAGATCGTCGGACGAATGCTGAAAGCATTTCAAGCTTTAGGTTGCCTGATGAGTTTGAAAGTGCATTTCCTCCAGTCCCACCTTGACTACTTTCCTGAAAATTTGGGAGCTGTGAGTGAGGAACAAGGTGAACGATTCCACCAAGACATTAAAGAGATGGAAAGGAGATACCAGGGAAAATGGAGCATTACAATGATGGCAGACTACTGTTCGATGCTTCAGAGAGACATTCCAGATGCTACTCACAAATGTAAATGCACCAAGAGGAGCCTCACAAGGAAGAAGAATCGAGTTTAGTGTGTGTAGGTGAGCTCATTTCAGTTCAAAAAAGGATTTTCATGAAAATATTGTAATAAAACTTTAATTTTATAAGTCTATTTCCATTTATTTTGAGGTATAGCCTTATTTAACATAGTGTCGCGCCCCCTGGCGGCCAGGCTGTCGCCTAGGGGCTGGAGACGCAAACTTTAATATGTTTTCCCTTGATGATTGCCTATAATTTTGTAGTTGTGTGGTTGAAATGACTCAGCCGAGAAGGATTATAGGCTCACAGGATTTTTATTTTTTTTTCTCCAGCCAAATGAACTTCTTATTTATAGTTCAAAATATCAAAACATAAGTTGCGGGTGTTTTTCCCAGAGTAACCAACAAATTAAAGTGCTTCTACATTCAGCTTGCCAATCCAGTCAACAAAAAGTATTTCTTCATACAAGAACAGCAGTGAAACTCTTGTGCAGACAAAAACCAGCTTCCAACGTGGCTTTTAAAACAGGAACAGTTTGCAACTCTCCAGTAATGCACAAACTTCTAATGCAGACTGTTTCCTTCTTCTCACAATCATTGGGTTTCTCTATCTGCTGTATTGCAAACTTTATACTTATTAGCCAACAGTCCTTTAAACACACAGTCAAAGCTTAGAATCTCAGCAACCTCATTTGCATATTCTGCTCAGCCGTGCTCTTTCTGAAAGCAGCTGCCAGGTTTTTAGAGTCTCTAGAAACCTTCTAGCTTTCACTTATTTTGTATAAACTAGAGAGCAATCCATTTCCAGGTCTGAGCTCACGTCCTTTATCATAGGGGCTTCTAATTCCATGCTTTCCACATCTGACTCTATTTGAGAAGCATTGGATTCAATCTCAGAATTATCCTGCTTTAACCTCTCTAGGATTTGTAACACTCTGCTTAATGCAGACTCTTCTCTCTTCTGAGGAGTGCTATTACATTTAGGAGGTTTCTTAACTTTCAGGAGATTCGTATCAGATTTAAAACTGCTCACCTTACTTTGTGGAAGTAAGCTTCTGGCAGGCTTTACTGCTGAAGGCTCGGTTTCCATATAAATTTCAGGAGAATGGTTTCTGCTACTCACATGGCTTGCAATTTCCCCTGGGTAAGCTTTCCTTCTAAACGGAGTTCTCCTGTCTCTCTTACAGGTCACGGGGCTAACTTTAATACCTCGGGCTGGCCTTGCCTTCCTCCAAGAGGTTTCTGGTGAAGTTCCCCTCACTCTCCGTGTTCCTTCCTTGGTTAGTTCTCTGAAGCTCCTAGGGCCTCCTCCCCTTCTGGGAGTTTCTGGTCCATTCCAACTGGCACCAGAATCAGAACTAGGACTCCTCCTTGTCCTTCCTCTCTCAATAGAAGTTTCACCTTCTCTGGAAGTCAGTCTTCCAAGGCACCTCCTCTCTGTGCACTTCCTTCCAATGCACTTCCTCCCCAGGCACTCTCTCCCCAGGCTCTCCCGGCACTCCCTTTCTCCACGTTCCTGCCGTTTATATCTGTGATATCCCTTACTGCCTCCTAGCCCCTCCCCCAGCTGTCCCTCGTGAGCAGGGCTGGTAACTATGGAGCTAGGGCGTGTCTCTTCACTACAAACTTTCTGCAGGGAGCTTTTTCTGAACCAAGAGTTTTAACCCCTAAACTCCTAGATTTGGTTCCTTTCTCTGGGGAAAATGACTGATTTTTCCCTCTTTTTGTATGCTCTCTCTCAGCTGCGCCACCACAATAGTTACCTAAATTGTCAGGAAACATGATGTCCTATGACAAACTGGAGGTCATTTTCAGATTCAGCACACCAAAAAACATAAACATTACGTGGAATAACCAAAACAGCTCTCAAACAAAAAATTTTTTGCAGACCTGTGTAATGGTTTATGGACCTTTCCTCCAGGAACTTGTCCAAACCTTTTTTAAACCCAGTTACACTAACAGCTTTTAATAAATCCTCCGGTAACAAATTCCAGAGTTTGATTAAATGTTTACACGTTGAGTGAAAAAATATTTTCTCTTATTAGTCTTAAATAGGTTACCCTGTAGCTTCAATGCATGTCTCATATCTCCCCTCAGCCGTCTCTTTTCCAAGTTGAAGAGCCCTAACCTTTTTCGCCTCTCTTCATAGGAGTATCCTTCCATCCCCTTTACCATTTTGGTTGCTCTTCTCTGTACCTTTTCTAATAACGCTATATCCTTTTTAAGATACGGCGACCAGAATTGCACACAATATTCAAGGTGCAGTCGCACCATGGAACAATACAGAGGCATTATAATATCTTTTGTTTTATTAATATTTTTTGTTTTATTTTCCATTCCTTTCCTTATGATACCTAGCGTTCTGTTTGCTCTCTTGTCCGCCGCTGCACACTGGGCGGGGGTTTTTAACATGTTATCCACAATGATGTGTAAATCTTTTTCCTGGGTGGTGGTTCCCAATGTTGAACCTTGCATCATGTAACCGTTGTGTTCTTTCCTAGGTGCATAACTTTGCACTTGTCCACATTAAATTTCATCTGCCATTTGGATGCCCAGTCTTCCAATTTATCAAGATCCTCTTGCAATTTTCCACAATCCTCTTGGGTTTTAACAACTTTAAATAGTTTTGTGTCATCTGCAAATTTGATAACCTCACTCATTATTCCCTTTTCCAGGTCATTTATGAATATGTCAAAAATCAGCAGACCCAGTACAGATCCCTGGGGTACTCCACTATTCACCTTTTTCCATTGGGAAAACTGGCCATTTAGCCTTATCCTCTGCTTTCTATCTTTTAACCAGTTCCTGATCCACAATAGTACACTGCCTCCTATGCCATGGCTTATCGATATATCGGGAAGATGTATTACAACTATTAGATAAACTGAAGAGTAGCAAATCACCTGGGCCGGATGGTATACATCCAAGGGTGTTGAAAGAACTGAAATATGAGATTGCAGACCTGCTATTAGTAATCTGTGAACTATCATTAAAATCATCTCTAATACCTGAAGATTGGAGGATCGCCAATGTAACACCAATTTTTAAAAAGGGTTCCAGGGGTGATCCGGGAAACTACAGACCGGTGAGCCTGACATCAGTACCGGGAAAAATGGTAGAAACCATCATAAAGAATAAAATTACTCAGCATGTAGATAGTCATGTCCTAATGGGAGACAGCCAACATGGCTTTAGACAAGGGAGATCTTGTCTTACTAATCTGTTATGTTTTTTTGAAGGAGTGAATAATCAGGTGGACAAAGGTGAGTCGGTTGATATTGTGTATCTGGACTTTCAGAAAGCCTTTGACAAGGTCCCTCATCAGAGACTTTTGGCAAAACTAAAGAGTCATGGGATAGGAGGCAGTGTACTACTATGGATCAGGAACTGGTTAAAAGATAGAAAGCAGAGGGTAGGGCTAAATGCCCAATTTTCCCAGTGGAGAAAGGTGAATGGTGGTGTACCCCAGGGATCTGTGCTGGGTCCGCTGCTTTTTGACATATTCATAAATGACCTGGAAAGAGGAATAACGAGTGAGGTTATCAAATTTGCAGATGACACAAAACTATTTAAAGTTGCTAAAACCCAAGAGGATTGTGGAAAATTGCAAGAGGATCTTGATAAATTGGAAGACTGGGCATCAAAATGGCAAATGAAATTTAATGTGGAGAAGTGCAAGGTTATGCACCTAGGGAAGAACAACCCAAACTATGGTTACACGATGCAAGGTTCCACATTAGGAACCACCACCCAGGAAAAAGATTTAGGCGTCATTGTGGATACCATGTTAAAACCCTCGGCCCAGTGTGCAGCAGCGGCCAAGAGAGCAAATAGAATGCTAGGTATGATAAGGAAAGGAATGGAAAATAAAACAAAAGATATTATAATGCCTCTATATCGTTCCATGGTGAGACCGCACCTTGAATATTGTGTGCAATTCTGGTTGCCGTATCTTAAAAAGGATATAGCGATTTTAGAAAAGGTTCAGAGAAGAGCCACCAAAATGGTAAAGGGGATGGAAGGATACTCCTATGAAGAAAGGCTAAAAGGTTAGGGCTCTTTAACCTGGAAAAGAGACGGCTGAGGGGAGATATGATAGAAGTCTATAAATTAATGAACGGAGAGGAACGGGTAAACGTAGATCGATTGTTTACCTTATCAGAATATAGAAAGACTAGGGGACATGCAATGAAGCTACAGGGTAAACTATTTAAGACTAATAAAAGAAAATATTTTTTCACTCAACATGTAATGAAACTCTGGAATTTGTTACCGGAGGATGTAGTAAAGGCTGTTTGTGTAGCTGGGTTTAAAAAAGGTTTGGACAAGTTCCTGGAGGAAAGGTCCATAAACCATTATTAAGAAGGGACCCAGGATATCAATGCTTGGACCAATACAAGCATTGTGGAACCTGTGTCCCTTGGGGAAACTGCTAGGTACATATGACCTAGATTGGCCACTGTTGGAAACAGAATACTGGGCTTGATGGACCTTGGTCTGACACAGTATGGCATATCTTATGTTCTTATGTTTTTTAGTTTTGCCAAAAGTCTCTGATGAGGGACCTTGTCAAAGGCTTTCTGAAAGTCCAGATACACTATATCAACCGACTCACCCTTAACCACCTGTTTATTCACACCTTCAAAAAAATATAACAGATTAGTAAGACAAGATCTTCCTTGCCTAAAGCCATGTTGGCTACATGTTGAGTAATTTTGTTCTTTATAATGGTTTCTACTATTTTTCCTGGTCAGGCTCACCGGTCTGTAGTTTCCTGGATCACCCCTGGAACCCTTTTTAAAAATTGGTGTTACATTGGCGATCCTCCAATCTTCAGGTATTACAGATGGTTTTAATGATAGTTCACAGATTACTAATAGCAGGTCTGAAATCTCATATTTCAGTTCTTTCAACACCCTTGGATGTATACCATCCGGTCCAGTAATTTGCTACTCTTCAGTTTATCAAATAGTTGTAATACATCTTCCCGGTGTATCAATATTTCTTTCAATTCTTCTGCAGTATCACCTTTAAATACCACTTCAGTCATGGATAACATCCCTACATCTTCCTCAGTAAAGACTGAAGCAAAGAATTCATTCAGTCTCTCCGCTATAGCCTTGTCCCCTTTTACTGCTTCTTTTACCCCTCTATCATCTAATGGTCCAACTGACTCTCTCAAAGCTTTTTTGCTACAAATGTACTTGAAAAAATCTTTATTATGCGTTTTTTCTTCCACAGCAAGTTTCTTCTCAAATTCTCTCTTTGCCTGCCTTATCAATGCCTTACATTTAACTTGCCAGTGCTTGTGCTGTTTCCTGTTTTCTTCATTTGGCTCTTTTTTCCTTTTTTTTTTTGCTCATTCTAGTGGTCAGAATGCTGTTTCCCTGTGTAAATGCTGGAATTTCCATGTGGAAATTACAAATAAGGCTTCTAAAATGACCCCCTAGGGGCATGGTTACTAAGCCCCATGCTAGTAACGTGGATTTGGGCCGCTTAACTAGCACGGGGCACCACGTTAGACAGCTATCCCCCTCAATTTAGTGTGACTTATCACATTAAAACTGCTATGAGGAGCAACTACTACCACATATTAGCAGATGGTAGATGCTCCCCACCATGTGCCGGCATTGTGGGCTAGTGGCGCCGTGGCATGCATGCCCACACCCCATCCAAGCCCCATTCATTTATGCGCTACCTGAATAGTGTGGACTTTTAGCCAGACCACCACGCTACTTTTTAGTGCAGCATCAAAAACGTGTGCAAGGCCCACGCTACCCAGGTGGCATGTGTTAGTAAACATGCCCCTTAGTATGTTATTGTTGCTTAGAATATTGTATATTGTACAATATCAATAATCAAGGTGATACAGGATCTCAAATATTCAAAGGTTACAGTCTTATAAAATAGTGAAATTCTAATCTATTGATAGCTTGTACTAGTAATTAGTGTTCTCTTTGGTCACTTAACATCAAAGGAAGAGGAAAATGGAAGAAGAAATGGAAATATGATCTCCTTATCTTAAGAATTCCTACCATTCATATCTTAATCATTGTCTTCTAATGAATAATAAGCAATATATACTGTACATGCAGTACAAATATATAAAGACAAAGAACTAAGTCAGACCATGAGCGCAGCTGCCTATGAGCCGCATATATTTTTCAGCAAAATTTCAACTTGTCCAGCCAATTGGAAGATCCATACATTCTGGCAAATGAATTTCCAGTGCATCGCTATGTTGAAAAACATTCGTCTTATACTTTTAAAATCATTTACTCTCTGTGCATGCTAAAAAAACTTTCTAACACTTGTTTAAAAAATTGTTAATAATAATGTGTGAAACAAACTGAAAAAATACATCAAAATTAGGAAAAAGGCCAAACACAAACCAAAGATGAACAAAAAGGTTTTGCTGTGTGCACATCTTTAATAACATAAGAACATAAGAAATGCCATACTGGGTCAGACCAACGGTCCATCAAGCCCAGTATCCTGTTTCCAACAGTGGCCAATCCAGGTCACACATACCCGTCAAGTTCCCAAAAGGTATCCAAATTGTTCCATGGGTAAGCAGTGGGTTTCCCCAGTCTTCTTTAATAATGGTTTAAGGACTTTTCTTCCAGGAACTTGTCCAAACCTCTTTTAAACCCAGCTACACTAACAGCCTTTACTACATCCTCCAGTAACGAATTCTAGAGTTTGATTATGCATTTAGTGAAAAATTGTTTTCTCCAGTTAGTCTTAAATGTGCTACTTGTACAGTGTAGCTTCATTGCATGTCCCCTAGTCTTTTTACTTTTTGAAAGAGTAAACAATCAATCTGTTTACCCATTCCCCTCCATTCATTATTTATAGACCTCTATCATATCTCCCCTCAGCTGTCTTTTTTTTCCAAGTTGAAGAGCTCTAACCTTTTAAGTCTTTCCTCATAAGGATTTATTTATTTAACAAGTTTTGTATCCCGCTTTTTCCTTCAATCAAACGGTCACAATACCGTACAAGGATTATACAAAGGTATGGGAAACATACATTACTTTATATTTACATCAACAAATGGAGACTAGGAGAACATAACATGGGGAACACAGTACAAACTTTACATAACACTCACAATTATCATGGAGCATCTGTCTCCCCGGTACCAAGCCTCGGGCCCGTGCCTAAGGGCCACGCCAAAGGGCCCTCTCGCGAGGCCCTCGGGCGCGGGTGCACCCGTTGGAGCTCCCAAATTTAAAGTGCTGCATTCGCCTCCTATTGGGTTTGAGTGCTGGAGTGGGGGAGTGGGGGAGGAGCCTTCTTTCCCGCTCCCTCTATCGCCTTTACCATTTTTGTCGCTCTTCTCTATACCTTTTCTAGTTCTGCTATATCCTTTTTAAGAAATGCCGACCCGAATTGTGCACAATATTCAATGTGTGGTCGCACCACGGACAGATACAGCGATATTATAATATCATTCCATTTGTTTTCCATTCCTTTCCTTATGATTCCTAGCATTCTATTTGCTTTCTTGGAAAGAGGGTTTCAACATATTATCCACAATGATGCCCAGATCCTTTTTCTGTAACTGTAGTTTGGGTTGTTCTTCCCTAAGTGCAGAACTTTGCACTTTTCCGCATTAAATTTCATCTGCTATTTGGATGCCCAGTCTCCCAATTTTTCAAGGTCCTCTTGCAATTTTTTACAATCTTCTTGTGTTTAACAACTTTAAATAATATTGTGCCATCTGCAAATCTGATCACCTCACTCAATATTCCAATTTCCAAGTCATTTATAAATATGTTAAAAAGCAGCGGGCCCAGCACAGATCACTGGGGTACTCCCCTGTTCTCCATTGAACAATTGCCCATTTAGCCTTACTCTCTGTTTTCAAAAGTAAGTGCAGCATAAAATTAATAACATAAGATATGCCATACTGGGTCAGACCAAGGTCCATCAAGTCCAGTATCCTTTTTCCAACAGTGGCCAATCTAGGTCATACGTACCTAGCAGTTTCCCCAAAAGACACAGGTTCCACAATGCTTGTATTGGGTCAAGCAGTGATATTGTGGGTCCCTTTTTAATAAAGGTTTATGGACCTTTCCTCCAGGAACTTGTCCAAATCTTTTTTAAACCCAGCTACATTAGACCCTCTGCACACCCAATTTTTAATCCCAACTTGAACTGCAAATTGCCAGAGGTAAAATATCTTTCTGTACATAGTTTGTATTTAGTTTCCCATGTTTTATTCCAAGTTACTGACCCTGTTATATTGTAAGCAAAGGATTGTTCTAATGCGAAAATTTGTTATATGTAAACCGCGCTGATACCAAAAAGCGCGGTATATAAAAACTGTAAAATAAAATAAATAAATAAATAAATAAATAAAATTAACAGCCTTTACTACATCCTCCGGTAACAAATTCCAGAGTTTGATTACAGGTTGAGTGAAAAAATATTTTCTCTTATTTGTCTTAAATAGTTTACCCTGTAGCTTCATTGCGTGTCCCCTAGTCTTTCTATATTCTGATGACGTAAACAATTGATCTACATTTACCTGTTCCTCTCCATTCATTAATTTATAGACTTCCATCTTATCTCCCCTCAGCCGTCTCTTTTCCAGGTTAAAGAGCCCTAACCTTTTTAGCCTTTCTTCATAGGGGTATCCTTCCATCCCCTTTACCATTTTGGTGGCTATTCTCTGAACCTATTCTAATAACGCTATATCCTTTTTAAGGGCATTACAAGACATCACAGACTTCTGCAAGGCCCTTAAAATCCTGCTCTTTACAGAAACCTATGAGCAGAGAGACAACAGTCCCCACCCGAACGGTATTGCAACTACCCCCGCCAACTCAATGCCTAATCATCCCAACTAGACTTACGAGTTCATTGTATAATGTTGTTAAGTACCCTCATGCTAAATGTAACCCTCCATAATGTCGTTAAGTACCCTCATGCTAAATGTAACTCCCCAATTGTGCTGTCTAAATGTTGTTAAATGCCCTCATGTTAAATGTTGTAAAGTACCCACATGTTAAATGTGACCCTCCAATTATGATGTAACCACTTTGATTGTAGGATAAGGTGGTATACATATCTGTCTAAATAAATAAATAAAGATACGGCGACCAGAATTGCACCCAATATTCAAGATGCAGTCACACCATGGAACGATACAGAGGCATTATAATATCCTTTGTTTTATTCACTAACTGTGGTTGGTGAATTGCTGTGCATCGCTTAGGGGGAGAAAATATAGTTCCCTCCCCAAGTCTTTCTGGGTACCTTCATGTGGTGACCGCATTGTACAAAGTCTATACTAAATGTTAGCCAGGCGACACTACAATTGAAGTATGGTAGGAAAGACAAAAAAAATACATATCAGCCACACATCACCCAAGTTAAAAATGTGCCCACCCATAGCTTCCACACTAAGGCTTACGGTGGTAGCAATAGTGCAGAGACTGCAGAAGTAGGTAGCATCCCTGCCACGGATAAAGAACATGGTGCGCATGTTCATGGACCCACTGAGGCAGGAGATAAATAACAGAAAGTCATGAAAATGTTAAGAGGATTAACTTAAGAACATAAGACATGCCATACTGGGTCAAACCAAGGTCCATCAAGCCCAGTATCTGTTTCCAGTAGTGGCCAATCCAGGTCATAAGGACCTAGCAGTTTCCCAAAAAGACACACAGGTTCCATAATGCTTGTAGTGGAGCAAGCCAGGGCCGGCCCGTCCATTGAGCGAGAATGTTTTTTGCACAGGGCCCCGCGTTTCAGGGGGTCCCACGCAAAAAACATTCTGATCTAAAATTAAAATTTAAAAAAAAAAAAAGCTCTCTGCTGCCGCTGCCGGGGCCGACGCGGCAGAATCGAGTGTGCCGCGGGGCCCCCCCCTGCCCAGCAGAGCCTGCCCTCCCCTGTATCACCTCTCTTTACAGCTGCAGTCAGTCACACGCACCAGCTTTCAGAGCGCGAGGGGAGAGTTTCTCCCTCGCTGCTCTGTTAAGCCCGCGGGGGCTGATGGGAAGTTCCCATCAGCCCCCATGGGCTTAACAGAGCCGCGAAAGGGAAACTAGTTCCTTCGCGCTCTGAAAGCCGGCGCGTGTGACTGACTGCAGCTGTAAAGAGAGGTGATACTGGGGAGGGCAGGCTCTGCTGGGCAGGGGGGGGGCCCGCGGCACACTCGATTCTGCCGCGGCGGCCCCGGCAGCGGCAGCAGACAGCTTTCTGTTTAAAACATTTCCCTAGGCTGGGCTGGGCTGGGCTGGGGGGGGGAGGGTGAGGAGTGGTGATGGGCTGGGGGGGTTAGGAGTGGTGATGGGCTATGGGGGGGCTGGGGGGTTAGGAGTGGTGATGGGCTATGGGGGGGCTGGGGGGTTAGGAGTGGTGATGGGCTATGGGGGAGCTAAGTCTGTATATGGGCTGATGGGATTAGGACTGGAAGTGGGTTGATGGGGGGTTAGGACTGGTAATGGGCTATGGGGGGGCTTAAACTAAAAATTGGGTGATGGATTAGGACTGGAAATGGGCTGGTGGGATTAGGACTGGGAGTGGGCTATGGGGGGCTAGGACTGGTAATGGGTTGGGGGTTGCTAGGACTGGAAATGGGCTGATGGGATTAGTACTGGGAGTGGGCTATGGGGGCTAGGACTGGTAATGGGTTGGGGGGTTGCTAGGACTGGAAATGGGCTGGGGGATTAAGACTGGAGGTGGGCTGATGGGGTTAGGACTGGTAATGGGCTGTGGGCTGTTGGGGGGGTTAGGACTGGTAATGGGCTATGGGGGGCTAGGACAGGAAATGGGCTGATGGGGAGGGGTTAGGACTTGAGGTGGGCTGTTGGGTGGGGTTAGGACTGGAAATGGGCTGATGGGGGGGTTAAGACTGGAGGTGGGCTGATGGGGTTAGGACTGGTAATGGGCTATGGGGGGCTAGGACTGGAAATGGGGTGATGGGGGTTAACACTGGAGGTGGGCTGATGGGGTTAGGACTGGTAATGGGCTGTGGGCTGATGGGGGGTTAGGACTGGTAATGCGCTATGGGGGGTTAGGACTGATAATGGGCTATGGTGGTGGGGGCAAGGACAGGAAATGGGCTGATGGGGAGGGGTTAGGACTTGAGGTGGGCTGATGGGGTTAGGACTGGTACTGGGCTGTGGGCTGTTGGGGGGGTTAGAACTGGTAATGGGCTATGGGGGGTTAAGACTGGTAATGGGCTGTTGGCTGATGGGGCTGTCTGGTAATGGGCTATGGGGGGGGGTTAGGACTGATAATGGGCTATGGGGGGGCTAGGACAGGAAATGTGCTGATGGGGAGGGGTTAGGACTTGAGGTGGGCTGATGGGGTTAGGACTGGTAATGGGCTGTGGGCTGATGGGGGGTTAGGACTGGCAATGGGCTATGGGGGGCTGACTGGAAATGGGTTGATGGGGGTTAGGACTGGAAGTGGGCTGATGGGGGGGTTAGGACTGGTAATGGGTTATAGGGGGGCTTAAACTGAAAATGGGGTGATGGGGGGTTAGGACTGGAAGTGGGTTGATGGGGGGGCTAGGACTGGTATTGGGTTGGGGGGTTGCTAGGACTGGAAATGGGCTGATGCAGGGACTAGAAGGGAATGGATGCTGGGTGAGGCTGGAACTAGAAGGGAGCTGATGTTGGGGGAGGATTAGCATGGGATGGGGCTGGGAGAGTAAAATGGAGAGGGGAAAAATATTTTGTGTGGGAGGGATAAAAAATCTACAATTGGCCGGGTATTGGGAGAGTAAGTGGGGATTGAGGATGGAGGGGTAAAATTTGAGTGGATGAAATGGGAATGAGGAAAGAGCAAAAGGAGAAAGATTAGTATGTTAAAGCAGATGTAGAGAGAGAATGGAAAAAAACTAGAAGAGAGAAGAAAGGACAAATGGACAGCAGACGATGGAGAGTTAGCAGAAGACACGAAGAAACCAGAAGAAAGTGGCTAGAGCAATTGCAGCTGAAAAAAAATGCACAAAAGTTAGAAAAATATCTCTTTATTTTGAATTTATTAATTGGAATATGTCAGCTCTGGTAAATGTGCATCATTAACGTCTGCGCTTTGTTTAGTACAAGAGCAAATTAATGTATAGTTTTATTTCTACAGTGTTGTACATTCCAAGTTTGGCTTTTTGGATTCCCAGTTTAATTATTGTCTTCCTGTTTCTAAATTGTGATTCCTTGTTTGGTGATGGTCTATGTTCTGCATGTGTAACTGAGCTGAGGTATTCTGTTTATGTAATTCCTATTTGACATTGCCACTTGTTCTCTTTCCCCAGTAGGTCATGTATTGTTGTTCTCTGAAATGTATTGGTTTAATATTTGCATGTTTACTTTTGATAGGTAGGATATGATGCTTTGTGAGTCCTGGTAGTGCTGTTAGGATACGGAGGGTTTGCTATGGGTTCTAAATGGGCAGTGTTTGTAGTAGTTCCTAATGTGTCTGGTGGTTGGCACTGGATTATAGCAATGTAGAAATGTTTTAGTCTTTCTTTATCCATACACTCATTAAGAGGCATGTTTACTAAAAGTTAGTATATGGTAACATTATGCAAATATTTATGCAAATGAGGCCCCTTATGCAAATGAGGCCCCGCACCGAGTCTCCGCACATGGCCCCGCACCCCCCTTGGGCCACCCCTGGAGCAAGCAATGGATTACCTGGGTCCTCTTTAACAATAGTTTATGGGCCTTTCCACCAGGTACTTGTCCAAATCTTTTTTAAACCCAGCTACACGAACAGCTTTTACTACATCTTCTGGTAACGAATTACAGAGTTTGATTACGTGTTGAGTGAAAAAATATTTTCTCTTATTAGTCTTAAGCGGGTTACACTGTTGCTTCATTGCATGTCCCCTAGTCTTTCTACTTTTTGATGGTGTAAAGAATCGATCTACATTTACCCGTTCTACTCCATTCATTAATTTATAGACTTCTATCATATCTCCCCTCAGCCATCTCTTTTCCAAGCCGAAGAGCCCTAACTTTTCTAAGCCTCTCCTCATAAGGTTATCCTTCCATCCCCTTTACCATTTTGGTGACTCTTCTCTGTACCTTTTCTAATTCTGCTATATCTTTTTTAAGATACGACGATAAGAATTGCACACAATATTCAAAGTGCAGTTGCACCATGAAACAACACAGAGGCATTATAATATCCTTTGTTTTATTCTCCATTCCTTTCTTTATAATTCCTAGCATTCTATTTTCCTTCTTGGTCACCGCTGCACACAGGGCAGAAGATTTCAGTGTGTTATCCACGATAACACCAAAATCTTTTCATGGGTGGTGGTTCCTAATGTGGAACCTTGCATCGTGTAATCATAGTTTGGGGTTTCTTTCCTAGATGCATAATTTTGCACTTGTCCACATTAAATTTCATCTGCCATTTGAACGTCTAGTCTTCCAGTTTATCAAGGTCCTAATGCAATTTTTCGCAATCGTCTTAGGTTTTAAAAACTTTAAATAATTGTGTGTCATCTTCAGATTTGACTACCTCACTCATTATTCCAATTTCCAGGTCATTTACAAATATGTTAAAAAACCAGCAGACATAGCACAGATCCCTGGGTACTCTACTATCCCCTTTTTCTATTGGGAAAATTGGCCATTTAGTCCTTCCCTCTGCTTTCTATCTTTTAACCAGTTCCTGATTCACAATAGTACACTGCCTCTTATCCCATTGCTTTTTAACTTTGTCAAAGGCTTTCTGAAAATCCAGATACACTATATTGACTGGCTCACCTTTGTCTACCTGTTTTTTCACACCTTCAAGAAAATATAACAAATTAGTAAGACAAGACCTTCCTTGGCTAAATCCATGTTGACTTTTTCCCATTAAAGCATGACTATCTACATGTTCAGTCATTTTGTTCTTTATAATGGCTTCTACCATTTTGCCCAGTACTAATGTCAGGCTCACCAGCCTGTAGTTTCCCAGATCACCCCTGGAACCCTTTTTAAAAATTGTTGTTACATTGGCCATTCGCCACTCTTCAGGTACTATAGATGTTTTTAATGATAGTTTACAGTTTACTAATAGTAGGATTGCAATCTCATATTTCAGTTCTTTCAATACCCTTGGGTGTATACCATTCGGTCCAGGTGATTTGCTACTCTTTAGTTTATCAAATAGTTGTAATATATATTCCTGGTTTATCAATATTTCTTTCAATTCTTCTGATGTATCACCTTTAAATATGATTTCAGTCATGAGTAACTTCCCTACATTTTCTTCAGTAAAGACTGAAGCAAAGAATTCATTCAATCTCTTCGCTATGGCCGTCTCCCCTTTTAGTGCCCCTTTTACCCCTCTATCATCTAATCATCCAACTCACTAATGAGTTTTTTGCTTTAATGTACTTAAAGAAGCCTTTATTATGTGTTTTTGCTTCAACTGCAAGCTTCAGTTAAGTGGACTTTGGCAGAAAAAGAGGAGATAATGTACTGCTACTTTTATGCTACAAACCCTATATTTACATCAAGGGGGTATACAAAGAGAACCCACCAAAAACTGGAAGAAAAAGGCAAATTGCCACAAGAAAAACTGCAAAAAGCAAGGATGCAAATTTAAGATCTTTAATTTCACAGGTCAAATTAAAGAAGTATGTGAACAATAACATCTTGACACAGCTAAGGGTTTCCATGGAAAAAGAAATACAAGGAATACTTCTGGGAATTTTCTGAAAGGAATTCTTTTTATTAAAGCTAATTAATCTTTGAACCCATTATTTTTTGTTAAATCAGTCAGGGCCTAGTAGCAGCAGTTTAAGCTTACATTTAAAACACAGAAGAGAGCTTTCTGGTTAAATTTCATACCCAGCAGAGAGCTTGTAGTTTAAATTTAATAGCCATTCAGGGCCTAGCATCAGCAAAGTACTTTTAGTTTAAATTTGAAGCACAGAAGAGAGCTTTCTGGTTAAATTTAGAATCCAGCAGAGAGCTTGTAGTTTAAATGTCATAATAAGTTAGAGCCTAGCAGCAGCAAAGAGCTATAATTTAAATCAAATAAGAATATAGCTTACCTCAGCAGCACAGGACAGGGTAATGTGTAGCAGCCCTGTTTTAATAAGTCTTATTTCCCTCCCTCCCTCCCCACACCCACCCACCCCTGGGATAATCATAGCTTTATAGGTACTTACACATTTTAAAAGACAGGAGGTGCTCTCAGGTGAAGCTCATTACCCAAATCAGTCATACACTAAGGACCTGAGATTAATTAAGCTTTAGGTGAACAAAGCATATTAATCATATTAGGTACAGTTTTATTGGTATAAATATCCATAGCAACCCTTAGTAAGTAAAGAACTTAAAGATCTAAACAAAAACTTAAAACTAAGATGCAGACAGCAGTCCAGCAGCGAGATGGGGGCTTTCCAGTCTTTTGCATTGAGTGTCACATGTATGATTTTCTCCCAGTTGGTGAGAGGTCTTACGTGTGCACTAGGTGCAAGGAGCTCTTTGCTCTCAGGGAATGCGTCCATTCTCTAGAGGCTAGAGTAGCAGACTTGGAAAACATAAGACGGACAGAGAGGTACATAGACGAGACCTACAGGAATATAGTCCTGAAGTCCCACCTCCAGTCTGGCAGCATCCCTGTTGCCATGGAGGAGAGAGGTCACGTGACAGGATAGCATCACCCTGGTGTGGCAGGAAGTGATCCTGTAACTAGGACCTGTCCTCCAGGTGATGTAAAACCCTCTCGCACCAAGGAAGTTTCTCTAGGGCCATGTGCCCATGAGGGAAGGGTTAGGACAGCCGTTATATTTATTTATTTATTTATTATTTATTACAATTTCTTATATACCGCACTATTCAACATCATCGCAGTTTACATGAAACAAAAAGACCATAACAACAGGCTGTTAGGTTTTACAGAGAACAGGTGTACAAACTTGGATAACATAGGGGAACTATTTACATGTAATATCTAACATATAGGCGTTATGTCAGAGCTCTAGTAAGGATAGTGTAGTTACTTTCTTTGGTGGTGTTGGCTATAGTTGGTTATAGTTGGTGATTCGATCATTAGGCATGTAGATAGCTGGGTGGCTGGTGTATGTGAGGATCGCCTGGTAACATGCCTGCCTGGTGAGAAGGTAGCGGACCTCACGCGCCACCTAGATAAGGTCTTAGATAGTGCTGGGGAGGAGTCTGCTGTCTTGGTACATGTCAGTACCAATGACATAGGAAAATGTGGTAGGGAGGTTCTGGAGGCTAAATTTAGGCTTTTAGGTAGGAAGTTGAAATCCAGAACTTCCAGGGTAGCATTCTCCGAAATGCTTCCCGTTCCACGTGCAGGACCCAAAAGGCAGGCAGAGCTCCGGAGTCTCAATGCGTGGATGAGACAGTAGTGCAGAGATGAGGGTTTTGGATTTGTTAGGAACTGGGGAACATTCTGGGGAAAGGAGGGGCTCTTCCGAAGGGATGGGCTTCACCTTAACCGGGATGGAACCAGGCTACTGGCATTAACCTTTAAAAAGGAGATAGAGCAGCTTTTAAACTAGATAATAGGGGAAAGCTGACAGTCGCCCAAGAGCGGATGGTTCGGAAGAATGTATCCTTGAAGGATACTACCAAAAGCAGAGAGGTTCTAAAAAAGAGTAAAGTAGCCCAAATGCCCTTGAGTAAGGAGCAGACAGAGCTTAAAGATCCCAAATTACCCATGTCTACCAATAGCCAAATTAATATGAATAAAATACATTCTCTAAAATGCTTGTATGCAAATGCTAGAAGTCTAAAAAATAAGATGGGAGAGTTAGAATATATAGCACTAAATGAGAGGTTAGATATGATTGGAATATCAGAGACATGGTGGAAGGAGGACAACCAGTGGGACACTGTGATACCTGGGTACAAACTATATCGTAATGATAGAGCTGATCAAATTGGTGGAGGGGTTGCGCTCTATGTTAGAGAGGGCATTGAGTCAGAAAGGATTATAGTTTTGCAGGAAACAAAATTTGCTGTAGAATCTCTATGGATTGAAATTCCATGTAAAAAGGGGAAGGTGATGGCAGTGGTACTATCGACCACTTGGCCAGAATGAACAAATGGATGATGAAATACTCAAAGAAATCAAGGAAGCTAACAAAAGTTACAGCGTAGTAATAATAATCGTTGATTTCAATTACCCCAGTATCGATTGGGTCAGTGTCACGGCAGGACATGCTAGGGAGATAAAGTTCCTAGATGACATAAATGACTGCTTCTTGGAGCAGCTGGTTCATGAACTGACCAGAGGGGAAGCCATATTAGACCTAGTCCTTAGTGGAACACCAGATCTAGTGCAAGAGATAAGGGTGTTGGGGCCACTTGGCAATAGTGATCATAGCATGATCGCCTTTGATTTAATTAGTGGAGGAGGGATAGTACGGAAATCCACAGTACTACCTTTTAACTTTCGAAAGGGAGACTATGATAAAATGAGGAAAATAGCTAAGAAAAAACTAAAAGGAGCAGTTGCAAAGGTTAAAGACTTACATCAAGCTTGGTTGTTGTTGAAAAATACTATCTTGGCAGCCCAGACCAGCTATATTCCACGCTTTAAGAAAAGTAGAAGGAAGTCCAAAAAACTGTCAGCATGGTTTAATGGTGAGGTCAGAGAGGCTGTTGTTGTCAAAAAAGCATCTTTCAGGAAATGGAAAAAAAAGCCAAACGACGAAACCTGGAAACAGCACAAGCACTGGCAAGTCAAATGCAAGGCATTAATAAAGCAGGCAAAGGGAGAATTTGAGAAGAAGCTTGCTGCGGAAGCAAAAATGCGAAATAAAGATTTTTTCAAGTACATTCGTAGCAAAAAACCTGTGAGAGAGTCAGTTGGTCCATTAGATGATAGAGGAATTAAAGGGGCACTAAGAGGCGACAAGGCGATAGCGGAGAGACTGAATGAATTCTTTGCTTCGGTCTTTACTGAGGAAGATGTAGGGAGTCATGGGATAGGAGGCAGTGTACTACTGTGGATCAAGAACTGGTTAAAAGATAGAAAGCAGAGGGTTGGGCTAAATGGCCAATTTTCCCAATGGAGAAAGGTGAATAGTGGTGGCTCCGCTGCTTTTTGACATATTCATGAATGACCTGGAAAGTGGAATAACGAGTGAGGTTATCAAATTTGCAGATGACACAAAACTATTTAAAGTTGTTAAAACCCAAGTGGATTGTGGAAAATTGCAAGAGGATCTTGATAAATTAGAAGACTGGGCATCAAAATGGCATTAAATGGCAGATGAAATTTAATGTGGACAAGTGCAAAGTTATGCACCTAGGGAAGAACAACCCAAACTATGGTTACACAATGCAAGGTTCCACATTAGGAAACACCACCCAGGAAAAAGATTTAGGCGTCATTGTGGATAACATGTTAAAACCCTCGGCCCAGTGTGCAGCGGCGGCCAAGAGAGCAAATAGAATGCTAGGTATCATAAGCAAAGGAATGGAAAATAAAACAACAAGATATTATAATGCCTCTATATCGTTCCATGGTGAGACCGCATCTTGAATATTGTGTGCAATTCTGGTCGCCGTATCTTAAAAAGGATATAGCGTTATTAGAAAAGTTTCAGAGAAGAGCCACCAAAATGGTAAAGGGGATGGAAGGATACTCCTATGAAGAAAGGCTAAAAAGGTTAGGGCTCTTTAACCTGGAAAAGAGATGGCTGAGCGGAGATATGATAGAAGTCTATAAATTAAAGAACGGAGTGGAACGGGTAAACGTAGATCGATTGTTTACATTATCAGAATATAGAAAGACTAGGGGACATGCAATGAAGCTACAGGGTAAACTATTTAAGACTAATAAAAGAAAATATTTTTTCACTCAACGTGTAATCAAACTCTGGAATTTGTTACCGGAGGATGTAGTAAAAGCTGTTAGTGTAGCTGGGTTTAAAAAAGGTTTGGACAAGTTCCTGGAGGAAAGGTCCATAAACCATTATTAAGAAGGGACCCAGGATATCAGTGCTTGACCCAGTACAAGCATTGCGGAACCTGTGTCTTTTGGGGAAACTGCTAGGTACGTATGACCTAGATTGGCCACTGTTGGAAACAGGATACTGGGCTTGATGGACCTTGGTCTGACCCGGTATGGCATATCTTATTTTCTTATGTTAAGGAGGAGGAGGTGACCTAGGTGAGAATATCAGAAGAAAGGAATATACAGAAAAAGAAAAAGCAGTTGAGTGGGATAGGGAGCCTAGAGATCTAGAATTGCAGGAGAGTGAGATGAATGAAGGATAGGTCAACAAATCAACTGAAGAGGAGAAAGAAAGGAAGGAGGAATCAGGGCCGTACCGACCGTGAATCGCGCCCTGTGCGACTTGCACATCGGGTGCGCCCCCCCTCCATCTAACCACTTTCTGGAGGGTGACAGGAAAGAAGAGGCGCACCCAATGTGCACGTCGCTGGCGCTCTAAACAGATGTTCCTCCCTGCTCTAACTCCGCGTCAGAGGAGGGAGGGACAGATCTGCTTAGCATGTCATGAGAAGGCTTAAGGGGCGCATTTCAGCTGTCTGACTTTGCCTGCCGCCACTGAGAGAAGAAAAAGTGGCGGCAGCAGACAGCTGAAATGTGCCCCGTAAGGCTTTGGGCCCTGTGCGGCCACAGCACTCACACAGGGCTAGGTACAGTCGTGGGAGGAATACCCAAAGTGGAGAAATTAAAGATCAAACTCCTAGTCAACTTTGAAAAAGATGAATATGCTGTGTTCCAGGCAAGGGAAAGATTACTCAAGTTAAATTTAACACCTAAGGTTAAAAGTATGATAATTAAGATGAACAAGGCTATATCTTGTATAAAGATATCATGTATTGACATTACCAAAATAAATCAAATACAATATTGTGCAGCTAAAATTATTACTGCAAGAATACTACCAACTAAAATGCAGGGCCAGAAGAAAAAGATAACAATAACCATTCCTTCTTAGAAAAAGTGCATTGAAGGAAAAATATAATCATTGAATGCAGAGGGTGTCTAAAAGGATTAAAATCATCAAAGATACTGAAGAAGATCTAAGACATCCAGCTGAAGCATGCTGCATTAACAGAAGAAAACCTGAAATGTATATGTTCCAAAAATAAATTGAAAGTAGCAGCAGAAGAAAAAAAACTGCAAAGATATGAAGAAAACAGAAAAGAAAGATATCAAAATAAACTATTTAGAGAGAACCTAAAACAATTCTACATATAAGGAATTGGGAAAGAGCATTAATATGGTAAAAACACCACCGACCAAAGCTGAAACAGAATCCTTCTGTACAAGCCTATATGAGGACCCCATAGAGCACAATCAAGAAGCAGAATGGTTACCTTGTATACAGGAACATTTAGAAAAATCAAACATTAAACCTATGGAATTGCCTGTAGTAACAAAATAAGAGCTGGAATACAGGTTAAAATGAGCCCCAAATTGGAAGAGCCCTGACCCAGATGCAGTGATAAACTTTTGGCTCAAACAGTTAACATCACTCAAGACCTGGCAAACTGCAAAAAAACAATTGATCAAGCAGACAAACCTAACGCCACAATGGCTTATACTATAACAGGGGGAATCTTTCTTCTTCCAAAGAGCGACCCAAGTAACATTTCCAAAAATTACAGACCAATAACTTGGCTACCTACAATCTATAAGCTGTTCACTGCAATAGATGCAGACAGAATATATGATCATATCGAATCCAATAACAATAACATGTTAAATAAAATAGATAAATAATAACATCATGGCAATACAGCAAATGGCAATAAGAGGACAGCATGTGGAACCTAAGACCAGTTAATGTCAAATAAGACCATCATGGCCAGCACTAAGAAAAGCAGAAATCTCAGTATAGCATGGATTGATTAAAAGAGAGCTTTTGACAGCTTCCCACACTTTTGGATAATAAATTGCCTTGAGATGTATAAGATAAATCCTGGTTTGATAGAGTACATTAAGTTCACCATGACAATGTGGCAAATCACCCTATTTTTGAAGTTTGAAGATAGTCAGTACATCATTCTTTACATCAAGATCCAGCAAGGAATATTTCAAGGAGATTCCCTGTGGCTACATTTGTCTTGTAGGGCACTTAATCCTATGAGTATGCTCACCAACTCTTTGGGCTATGGATTTAACCTGAATCCTAAAGAAGGTAACAACCCAGAGGTAACATCCCATTTACTATTTGTAGACTATCTGAAGCTCTGCAATTCCATTGACCAACAATAGCAGAACAACACAGTGTAGTGAAAAGCTTTTCTGATGATATCAGGATGACTTTTGGTCTAGACCAGTGATGGCTAACCTTTTTGAGCCCGAGTGCCCAAACTGCCGCACAAAACCAAAGAATTTCCTCAAAGTGCCAGCACGTCAATTAAAGCCCCATTTGCATAAGGTGCTTCATTTGCATAAATATTTGCATAATGTTACCATACACTAACTTTTAGTAAACATGCCTCTTAATGAGTATATGGATAAAGAAAGACTAAAAGGTTTCTACATTACTATAATCCAGTACCAACCACCAGGCACATTAGGAACTACTACAAACGCTGCCCATTTAGAACCCATAGCAAACCCGCCGTATCCTAACAGCACTACCAGGACTCACAAAGCACCATACTCTACCTATCAAAAGGCAACACTGCAAATATTAAACCAATACATCTCAGAGAACAACAATACATGACCTACTGGGGAAAGAACAAGTGGCAATGTCAAATAGGAATTATATAAACAGAATACCTCAGCTCAGTTACACATGCAGAACAGACCATCACCAAACAAGGAATCACAATTTAGAAACAGGAAGACAATAATTAAACTGGGAACCCCAAAAGCCAAACTTGGAATATACAACAACACTGTAGAAATAAAACTATATATTAATTTCCTCTTGTACTAAACAAAGCGCAAAAATTAATGATGCACATTTCCCAGAGCTGACATATTCCAGTTAATAAATTCAAAATAAAGAGATATTTTTCTACCTTTTGTGCATTTTTTTTCAGTTGCAATTGTTCCAGCCACTTTCTTCTGGTTCTGGTTTCTTCGTGTCTTCTGCTAACTCTACATCTGCTGTCCATTTGTCCTTTCTTCTGTCTTCTTGTTTTTTTTTCCATTCTCTCTCTACATCTGCTTTAACATACTAATCTTTCTCCTTTGGCTCTTTCCTCATTCCTATTTCATCTACTCAAAATTTACCCCTCCATCCTCAATCCCCACTTACTCTCCCAATACCCGGCCAATTGTAGATTTTTTATCCCTCCCACACAAAATATTTTTCCCCTCTCCATTTTACTCTCCCAGCCCCATCCCATTCTAATCCTCCCCAAACCCCAGCTCCCTTCTAGTTCCAGCCTCACCCAGCATCCATTCCCTTCTAGTCCCTGCATCAGCCCATTTCCAGTCCTAGCAGCCCCCCAACCCAATACCAGTCCTATCCCCCCCTCATCAACCCACTTCCAGTCCTAACCCCCCATCACCCCATTTTCAGTTTAAGCCCCCCCCTATAACCCATTACCAGTCCTAACCCCCCACTTCCAGTCAGCCCCCCATAGCCCATTGCCAGTCCTAACCCCCCCATCAGCCCACAGTCCATTACCAGTCCTAACCCCATCAGCCCACCTCAAGTCCTAACCCCTCCCCATCAGCCCATTTCTTGTCCCAGCCCCCCCATAGCCCATTATCAGTCCTAAACCCCCCCATAGCCCATTACCAGTCCTAACCCCATCATACCACCTCCAGTGTTAACCCCCCATCAGCCCTTTTCCAGTCCTAACCCCACCCAACAGCCCACCTCAAGTCCTAACCCCTCCCCATCAGCCCATTAGCAGTCCTAACCCCCCCCCCTAGCCCATTAGCAGTCCTAACCCCCCCTCTCTAGCCCATTAGCAGTCCTAACCCCCCCCCATAGCCCATTACCAGTCCTAACCCCCATCACCCCATTTCCAGACAGCCCCCATCAGCCCACAGCCCATTAGCAGTCCTAACCCCCCCTAGCCCATTAGCAGTCCTAACCCCCCTCCTAGCCCATTAGCAGTCCTAACCCCCCCAGCCCATTAGCAATCCTAACCCCCCCCCTCCTAGCCCATTAGCAGTCCTAACCCCCCCCAGCCCATTAGCAGTCCTAACCCCCCCAGCCCATTAGCAGTCCTAACCCCCCCCTCTCTAGCCCATTAGCAGTCCTAACCCCCCCCCCCATAGCCCATTACCAGTCCTAACCCCCCATCACCCCATTTCCAGACAGCCCCCATCAGCCCACAGCCCATTAGCAGTCCTAACCCCCCCTAGCCCATTAGCAGTCCTAACCCCCCCTCCTAGCCCATTAGCAGTCCTAACCCCCCCAGCCCATTAGCAGTCCAAACCCCCCCCAGCCCATTAGCAGTCCTAACCCCCCCCTGCCCATTAGCAGTCCTAACCCCCCCCCTGCCCATTAGCAGTCCTAACCCCCCATCACCCCATTTCCAGACAGCCCCCATCAGCCCACAGCCCATTAGCAGTCCTATCCCCTCCTAGCCCATTAGCAGTCCTAACCCCCCCCTCCTAGCCCATTAGCAGTCCTAACCCCCCCTCCTAGCCATTAGCCGTCCTAACCCCCCCCCCAGCCCATTAGCAGTCCAAACCCCCCCCCCAGCCCAATAGCAGTCCACACCCCCCCTACCCCATTAGCAGTCCAAACCCCCCCCCTAGCCCATTAGCAGTCCCAACACCCCCCCCCCCCGGCAAATTTAAAAACAGAAAAAGCGGGCTCTGGCTGCTGCCGCGGACGCGGCAGCATGCAGTGTCCCGCGGGGCCCCCTCCGCCCGCTAAGCCCCTCTGCAAGGGCTTTCAGATTCGCGAGGGAGACAGCGTCTCCCTCGCGTCTCTGTTAAGCCCGCAGGGGCTAATGGGAAATTTCCCATCAGTCCCTCGCGTCTAAAGGGGCTGATGGGAAATTTCCCATTAACCCCTGCGGGCTTAACAGAGACGCGAGGGAGACGCTGTCTCCCTCGCGAATCTGAAAGCCCTTGCAGAGGGGCTTAGCGGGCGGAGGGGGCCCCGCGGGACACTGCATGCTGCCGCGTCCGCGGCAGCAGCCAGAGCCCGCTTTTTCTTTTTTTGCGGACCTTCACGCGTGCCAGCTGCAAGGCCTTCGCGTGCCACAGCTGGCACGCGTGCCATAGGTTCGCCATCGCTGGTCTAGACAAATGTGCTAAGACAGCTTTTTTTTTAGAGGAAATTTGAGCAAGATGGAAAACATCTCCCTGGATGAGGACAGTGACATCAAGGAACTTGAACATGAAGGCATGTATTAACATCTTGGAGTAGAGGAAGGAACAACTCTCAAGCAGAAATTACTGAGAGAAAAGATAAGTAATGAACACTATAGAAGATTAAAATCATTATTGAAAAGTGCTTTAACATTATGGAATAGGATACAAGCCATTAATCAGCTGGCAGTTCCTTTACTTTTATACAGCTTTGGGATTGTAGACTGGCCTCTTAAAGATCTTGAAAAACTGGTTAGGCGAACAAGAAAACTCCATGCCTATGAAGTAATTTACAAGAATCGGTGTATGCCAAGACTGAACATTCCTAGAGTTGAAGGAGGGCTAGGACGCAAAGAGATTGGTTACACCTACAGAACTACTATCCATAGGCCTTCAGGCCTACCTAACAGCATCATTGGATCCAAATACGCAAAAAGTGCTGAAATATGAAAGTGAACGTCCCAAACTGTCTCCATCATCAAACTTGGACAAGCATATTGACAATTAGAAGGAATAGGTGAGAATTCACAAGCACACACAGGAAAGGAAGCAACAGAATTTACAAAACAAGAAAAAAAACTCTTCAAAGAATTAGATCAGCAAACGAGGAAAATTAGGTGGTAAATGCATAAATGCAGTGGGAAATGCAAAGTGTTACTACAGGAACCCTTTGTCGATCATGAACAGTCACATGAATAGTTAAGGAGAAGTGAACTGAAGCTGAAGGAGGAGAGATTGATAGTTGCAGCCCAGGACAGTGGATTACGGACGAGATGATTTACAACGAACATTGGAAAAACTGACAAAACAGACATATGTTGATTCTGTAAGAAAGACCTGAAATTATGACTCACTTCATAGTTGGCTATGAAGTTCTGATGGTGGAAAATTTCTATATAGAAAGGCAGAACAAAGTAGCATACCTCATACAGTGGAAACTCTGTAAACACTACAACATCACTATGCCTAAAAAGCACTGGGATCATGACCCTAAGAGAATGAAGAGGTTATGATAACCTGGGACATTCCCATTCCAATAGATAAGAAACTGTCTGTGAGGAAACCTGACATAGTGGTAAAGGAGAAAACATCAGAATGCCATTAATAATAGAGGTGTCGTTTCCAAGTGATTATTCTGTGAATCGTGTGGAGAGGCAGAAGATCCTGAAGTACTAGGAAATGCAGTCAGAAACCAAGAAAATGTGGCAGAGAGGTACAAAAATATTTCCCATCATATTGGGAGCCACAGGCTTGATAAAGAAGAATTTCCAAGAACATCTTGACAAGCTACCCATACATGTTACATCTTACAAAATTTGGCATGATGCAAATACTATGCTGAGTATTAGCAGTATATTTGAGACTGAGATCATATTTCATGTACCCTGGCTTAGAAGTGAGTTTCATGACTGTCATGGTATATGCAAAACTAACCAATTTGGAGAAGAAACATTTTTCTATCTTTTACCCAGTTCCTGATGCACAATAATACATTGCCTCCTATCCCATGACTTTTTAAGGATCTCTCATGAGGGATTTTGTCAAAGGCTTTCTGACAATTCAGATACACGATATCATCCGGCTCACCTTTATCAGATCTTCAAAAAAATACAAGAGATTAGTAAGACAAAGCTTTCCTTGGCTAAATCCATGTTAGCTTTCTGCCATTAAACCAAGACTACATGTTTAGTAACTTTGTTCTTTATAATGGTTTCTACTAGTTTGCCCAGTACCGACATCAGGGTCACTGGTCTTGTAGTTTCCCGGATCACCCCTGGAGCCCTTTCTAAAAATTGGCATTATATTGGCTATTCTCCAATCTTCAAGTACTATAGAAGATTTTAATAGCAGGTCACAGATTACTAATAGTAGTTCTGTATTCTCATATTTCAGTTCTTTCAGCACCCTGAGCAAATTTAAAACAAGTCATATAATAAGTTATTACAGTGGTTTATGTGCTTAAATAACTTTTCAAATTATCCCCAGTGTCCATCTCACATGGCCGAAATACTGTTCAATGAACGTGTTCAATTGAGTGCAGATGTGAAGGACTAATCTTTGTAAAAATTAGATGCTCTACAAGCAATGGGCTTAGGAAAGTTTTTCATTCTGCAGGTATTAATGTGGGATTACGCTGCCGCTGAATCAAAAGTTACCTAAGTTGATGTGGCTAAATATAGAAAATGTGGATGGTGGTTTTATAAGGGGCTGGCTAGTCAAAGTGCTTTTTGAGAGTCCTATGTGAAACTTATTTTATAAAAACAAGTAAGCACCTACTTGTCTTTATAAAACACTAGCCGAAGTGGCAGAAATTGTGCCTTAAGTTAGGGCATGGACCTGCAGGCCAGTCCTGGAGCTGATGTAGATGCCTGTGCCTAGATGTTTGCAAGAACTCCCAAGTACATAACATCCACGTCCTGGCCTCGGACACGTCTAAACCAAAAATATGCCCCCTTTGAACCTAATTCTGCATCCGCAGGTCCAGATGTGCACAATGTTAGAGACTTCTATTGGTACAGTTGGATATGTTTGTGTGCTGTGTGCACTGCAGCCTACCCCCCACTCTGAGGGTCTCCCACTGGAGACGGGGACATGCCCTGCTATGTTGCTGCAGAGCAGCTTGTCAGGATATACTGCTCGTTCACACTGACACCCGGTGATGCTGCGGTCAGCCCCATTCACGCTGGCACCTGTGCAGGCATTTATGTACCCCCAGATTTGTGAAGCAGCACACCAAGGCCTCTCCTGCAGCCCTCATACATCCAATAAACACACACACACACACACACACACATGCACACACACACTCGCACTCTTAAGCAGTCACAGATAACCTACCTCTGCCATGACCATGTCCTGTACCTATACACAACTGCTGCTATTGCATATTTGCATGGCATCTCAGGACTACACATCTGATCTGCATTTCCCAGGCAAACACACACCATCCCTACAGCTATGTTCCCATTTGTCCAAGGACTTTGTTGGGGAGGCCTTGCATAGGCCCTTTGGCGCATTCAGCATATGTCAGAATAATGACTATTGCAGTGCTGAACATATCTGTCAGGGCATTTCTTACTGCTACTGTACCTTACAAACGTCCCTCGCCTGTGTATCCTATTCATCACCACTGCACCTTCTGCTCTCCCAGATAGCAGATACACTAGATCTATACAGACATCTCATAGCCATTCATCTCTATGGGACGCACTGGAGTTCAGAGCAGGATTTTTTCTAAGTCCAGCCCTTATTCCACATTTCAGCAGGTATAACGTGGACATATGGATGAAATGCTGGGGACGTACATGGACCTTTCCTAAATATGCAGTGTACATCTCCATGCCTGACCAAGCCTCCATTCCGCCCCCTTCCGTCCACATTCTGAGATGCCCCTTTTAGTGCCATGCACGTGCAGGGCCGCCTGGTTTCAGAATACAGGTCTAGACGTTTTCGACTGCACAATGTCAATCCCACACGTACACAGGCCTTATTCGTGTTTCAGAATGACCTCCATAGTATTTTGTCATTGGGGCCATTTCTCCAAATAGATTATAATCGATGTGCATACTTGAGTGCTCCACCCACTCTCTGCCCAAACTCTGCCTATGTGCACACCCACTGGCAAAGCATGTGCTATCAAGCAAAGCCTTCACTGTTACGTTGGCTGGAATTAGATGAGGTTATTAAGATGCGTGTATGGCCCCATCTGTACATTAATGACTAAATTAACCCCCAGTTAGGCACGTACTTGGAGCCTGCAAATACACACCCCCTTATAAAATTACCCTCATACTGCTAAAATCTACAGGACACACTTCCCACCGATGAGATTCACTTTTAAATATAAAGCAAATTTCTCCTCAGTTCAGGTATTGCAGATGGATGGCACTCATTTGATCTCTTAGAGGGAACAGCCTGAGTTAATAAAGAAAAAAACATTTCCTTAAACATATGCAATCCATTCCCGGGATTCACCTAGACATTCTCTTCCTTTTTTCTTCCTGTGGTTTCCAAAGAACCTCGTCACAATGAAACTCCCGGATTTAACACATCAGCTGTAGGAACTTCAAAAGACATGATTCATTGCAAGTTTATGGTTCAGAAACTCACTTCAGCTCAGATTTATGGATTTTTAACATTTTCAAAAAGATTCCAATACTTAGGGAAGCAATGAAATTTATCTGACAATGGCTAGTTTCAACCTGTTGCCACTGTCTAGCGTGTGCATGCACATGGCTTTTCTTCACGACACGTGAGGTTTTAAAGATCAACCATTTAAGATATTTCTGCTGAATAGGAGGCAGTAAATCAGCGTCCCATCAAAATGTATCCCTGTAGACATGACCAGGCTTTCTGCCTTCTGTTTTTGATGCACTTAGCTTTCTTTTTTTTACTAGATTTACATTCAGGACATCAGTAGTCATTTCTCAGTGATAAATTGCTAATCCCCAGTAAAGTAGGAAAGTATGGTATGTAATTAACTAATGGTTACAGAGCATCCTTTTCTTTCTTCGATGGAACTCGTTGTCTTTGCCCATGCAAACTGTCTTCTAATTCAGAATCTGGACCGTGAGATACTCTCAGCATTTACAGGCTCCTAACAATACCGAATGAATAAAACTTACATCATAATTGCACACGTTAGCCATTATTTTAAAAAAATCCAGTAGAGTGGTACAATGGTTCTATGGTAGTGTTGTATACCATTCTGCAGAGGGACATGGATTTGATAACTGGGTTTGATCCACTCCTCAGTTTGGCCAGGGATGTTGCTGGAAAGGGAGAAGTCTCGATCTTCACACATCAGTAGCACCTATTAAATGGATTTAGGACATCCTTAGTGGCAAGGTTCTGGAGGGATCCTGACCCCTGGCTAGGATGTTCGCTGCAATGGTTAGGCTAAGTGAGTTGGGAAGGGATATGAAATAGAGAAAAAAATCCCAAGGTAGCTGCAAATAAAGGTTCATGGTACCATAGCCCAGTGGTTTTCAACCCAGCCCTCCTCTGACTTGATAGGTATGCCCTGAGGACTTGTTTGAGAGTCCATAGTTGTTTTTATATTTAAGTTCCTTGAAAATTTACTTCCTCAATCTGACTAACTCTTTTTCCTCTAATCCTCGTTGTCTCTTTAGCACACTCAGTTCTCTCCTCAGTGTGCCTCCACCCCTGATTCCTCCCTCCCTTTCTGCCCAAACCTTGGCTAACTACTTCCATGACAAAATCCACACAATCACCATCCAGTTCCCCTCCTCCCCCTCTTCCCCCCTATTTCCCATTTCTCCCCTCCCCTCCCAAAACTTCTGCCACCCTTTCTTCTTTCCCTATGGTCTCTGATGAGGAAACGTCGCTCCTTCTCTCTTCCTCCAAACCTACTATCTGCTCTTCTGACCCCTTCCCCACCCACCTCCTTAGCTCCATCTTTTCATCTCTCGTCCCTTCTATTTCTCATATTCTTAACCTCTCTCGCTCCACTGCAACCTTCCCTTCTGTTTTCAAGCATGCTTTGGAAGGTGTAAACCCCTCCTCAAAAAACCTTCACTTGATCCCACTTGTCCTTCTAACTATCATCCCATCTCTCTCCTTCCTTTCGTCTCTAAACTACTTGAGCGTGCAGTCCATCACCGTTGTCTTGATTTCTTCTCATACCCTCTTGGATCCTTTACAATCCGGCTTCCGTTCCCTACACTCCACTGAAACTGCTCTTACTAAGGTCTCGAATGATTTGTTCTTGGCAGAGTCCAAAGGCTTTTACTCTGTCCTCATTCTTCTTGATCTCTCTGCTGCCTTCGACACTGTTGACCATAACCTTCTTCTTATCACCCTATCCTCACTTGGATTCAAAAACTCTGTACTATCTTGGTTCTCTTCCTATCTATCCCATCGCTCTTTCAGTGTGTGCTTCGATGGCTCCTCCTCCTCTTCAACCCCACTACCTGTAGGAGTTCCTCAGGGTTCCGTCTTAGGTCCACTCCTCTTCTCTCTCTATACCCAATCCCTTGGCACCCTTATCTCTTCCCATGACTTTCACTATCATCTCTATGCCAATGACTCTCAAATCTATCTTTCTGCACCTGTTATCTCTCCTGATATCCAGTCTAAGATCTCACTCTGCCTCTCTGACATTGCTTCCTGGATGTCCCACCGCTGCTTAAAACTGAACATGGCCAAAACTGAGCTTCTTATCTTTCCCCCGAATGCTTCCCCTCCTCTTTCCCCTTTCTCTCTCTCTGTTGATAACTCTGTACTCCTTCCTGTTTCTTCAGCACGTAACCTTGATGTTATCTTCGATTCCTCTCTCTCTTTCTCTTCACATATCTAGCTCATTGCTAAAAACTTGTCGTTTCTTTCTATACAATATTTCCAAAATTTGCCCCTTCCTCTCTGTTGACACTAAATTGATTGTCCACTCCTTAATCACCTCCTGTCTTGATTATTGTAACGTTCTCCTTGCCGGCCTTCCTGCAAACCACCTCTTTCCTCTTCAGTCAATTCAATACTCCACTGCTCAACTCATTTTCCGCCAGTCTCATTTTTCCCACATCACTCCTCTCCTCATGTCGCTTCATTGGCTTCCCATCCATCTCCGTATCTAATTTAAACTTCTCCTTCTGACCTATAAATGTATTCACTCTTCTGCCCCCCAGTACCTTTCATCTCTCATCTCTCCTTACACCCCCTCTCGGTTGCTTCTCTCTTCTAACAGTCTTCGTTTATCTGTGCCCTTTACTCGTACTGCCAATTCCAGACTTCGCTCCTTCCAACTGGCAGCACCCTTTGCTTGGAATAGTCTTCCTATATCTGTGTGCCAGGCGTCCTCCCTGGCCATTTTCAAGTCCAGACTAAAATCCCACCTCTTCACTATTGCTTTCCATTCCTGTCTTACCCTATCTTGATCTCTCTATCAACATTTGCTTACTTTGCCCTGTAAATTTTTGTTATTTGTATTATGTAACTTATTTTGTTTTCTGTCTTAGATTGTGAGCTCTGATGAGCAGGGACTGTCTCTCTTCTATGTTTGTACAGCGCTTCGTATGTTGCGGCGCTTTATAAGTCTTTAATAATAATAATAATAATAATAAAACTCTGGGATGTATACCATCAGGTTATAATGATTTGATACTATTTAGTTTGTCAGTTTGTTCTAACATCTTTTAAATCATGTCTTATTTGCATGGCACTCATTGCTGGGATAATAGTTACCTAACAGTACTACTACTACCACTACTGCTATTACCACTACTTATCATTTGTGTAGTGCTACATGGCATATGCAGCGCTATACAAACACATGACCTGCTCATCAGAGCTTACATTCTAGTCAAGACAAACAACATTACAACTGGGGACTAGAATATATCTGTGGAATGGTAAGGAAACACATAGGAAATGAACAGGAGGCTAAGAGGATCAGGATCCAAAAGCAGTCTTAAAGAGGTGAGTTTTAGCCTGGATTTGAACAGGGTCAAAGATGGAGCCTGATGTATAGAAACATGACGACAAAAAAAGACCACATGGCCTATCTAATTTGTCCTTCCATATCAACTACTACAACATTCCCTTTTTTTCCTTTAGAGATCCTCTGTGTATAGAAACAGACTCAGGTGCTCCAGGCATTAGGAGCACCAAAGTGGAAAGATCGAAGTCTGGAATTGTCAGTGGAAGAGAAGGTCACAGATAGAAGGGATCTGCTAGTGTAGCTGGATTTAAAATAATATTTGGACAGGTTCCTAGAGGAAACTTAGTACTTTTACAGTAATAATATAGATAATAATATAGTGTGCCATTTGATAGATGTTGATAGAGGTAAGAATTGTGTTGTTGTTCAGTGCCATCGAGTCGGTATCGACTCATGGCGACCCTCTGGATAGTTGTCCTAAATTGTGTTCAGTCTTCAGTCAGGCAGCTCATTGTTGACAGACTAGCATTCTTAGCTGCTATTACTGTATCGATCCATCTCATTGCTGGCCTTCCTCTTTTGTGTCAACCTTCTATCTTGCCAAAAATGATGTCTTTCTCTAATGATCTCTCTTTTCGCATGATGAAAGTCGAAGTTTTGTCATCTGAGTTTCTAAAGAAAGCTTAGATTTGATCTCCTCTAGTACTAGGTTGTTCTTCGGGCAGTCCATGGTATATGCACTATTCGCCACCAGCACCATAATTCAAAGGCATCAATTTTCTTCCTATCTTTTTCACTGTCCAAATTTTGCATCCATATGATGATCTTAAAAATACCATGGCTTGAACGAGCCAAATCTTTGTATATAGAGAGACAGTTCTGCTCTTCAGAATCTTGTCTAGGTCCTTCATAGCCATTCTGCCAAGAGCAATGCGTCATCGGATTTCTTGACTGCTTGTTGCTTCTTTATTGATAGTTGATCCAAGTAGGTTAAAGTTGTCCACGATTTCAATTTCTTCTCCATCAACAATGAACTTATTGATTTTGCCAGTTGTCATGATCTTTGTCTTCTTTACATTAAGGTGCAGGCCCATTTTAAGACTATGTTCCTTGATCATGAGAAGCAAATGTTTTAGATCATATTCACTTTCAGCCAGTAATGTGGTATCATCAGCATAGAAAAGGTTGTTGAGTCTTCCACCAATCTTCACACCTTTGTTGTCTTCATACAATCTTGCTTCTCTGATGATTTGTTCTGCATATAAATTAAATGGGTAGGGGTAAAGTATGCAGCCTTGTCGTATACCTTTGCTGATTTTAAACCATTCTGTTTCTCCTTGTTCCATTCGCACTGTTGCTTCTTGATCAATGTACAGATTGTGCAAGAAAACAATCAAGTGTTCTGGTATGCCCATGCTTCTTAATGTGGCCCAGAGTGTCTCATGATTTACACAGTCAAAATCCTTGCTTTAGTCAATAAAGCATGAATAGATATCCTTTTGGTAATCTTTAGTCTTTTCAAGGATCCATCTCACATCCACGATGATGAATAATCTTCACTAGAATCTTGCTGGCATGTGGGATCAGAATGATTGTGCGATAATTTCCACAGTCAGTTGGATCACCTTTCTTTAGTATTGGTATAAACGCAGATCTTTTCCAGTCAGTTGGCCATGATGTTGTCTTCCAAATTTCCTGGCAGAACCTTGTAAGTATGGTAACAGATGCATCAAATTGCTGTAATACTTCTATGGGAATGCCATCAATGCCTGGTGCTTTGTTCTTTGATAAGGCTTTCAATACTGCTTCGACCTTTTCTTTCATCACCAATGGTTCTGGATCATAAGTTACAGGTTGAAACAGCTGTTGATCCACTTGATCTTTATCATATAAAAACTGTATATTCTTTCCACGTTTTCTTGATCTTTTCAGCATCATTCAACATAGATTATTTATTTTATTTATTTATTTACATTCTCTTATATACCGCGCTATTCTGCATCAGTGCGGTTTACATTGAACAAACTGAAATTACATTGAACAGGACATTATAACTTGGAGATAACTATTTTACAGGGAACATGGGCTATGGAGGGTTAAGTGGCTTGCCCAAGACCACAAGGAGCACCTGTGGGACTAGAAACCCCAGTCCTTCCGACCCAAGGTTGCTGTCCTCTAGTGGGATTTGAACCCCCGACCTTCCGGCCTGAAGTACCTTGCCCCAACCACTAGGCCACTCCTCCATTCCACTAGATCCTTGAGCATCTTGTAACATTCCATTTTGAGGCTGGAATTTTTTCTTTAACTCTCATAGTTTTAGTAAAGCCGATCTTGTTCTTCCTCTAATAGTTTCTGCTTCTATTTCCTTGCATGCGTCATTGTAGTATTTTTCATTGTGCTGTCTTGCTGCACGTTGGAAATCTCTGAGTTCTGTGATTGTCTCTCTTTCTCTTCTGGCTTTAGTTTCTCTGCGTTTCTGGGCAATTTTCAGAGTTTCATCCGTCATCCATTTTGGCCGTTTTTGCTTTTTCACCTTTTGTAAAGACTTTTCGCTTTCTTCCAACACAACCTTCTTGATGTAACATAGTATATGACGGCAGATAAAGACCAGTATGGTCCATCTATCTGCCCAGTAAGACACATCATAATGACCCAGCTGCTTCCCCCATCTCTCTCTCTCACACACACACAAACATATCATAATGACCCCCTGCTTCCTCCAGGTTCTCATCGTAATGACCCCCCTGCTTCAATCTCTCATCCTAATGACCCCCTTGCTTCTCCCAATCTCTCTCTCAAATCATAATGACCCCTTGCTTCTCCCAATCTCTCAAATTATAATGCCCCCCCCCCGCTTCTCCATTCTCTCATGACATCCAGGCCCAGTCTCTCAGTCGACCCCCCTCCAGACCCAGTCTCTCTCTCTCTACCTCCCCCCCCCCCCGAGACCCTGTCTCTCAGTCTCTGTAGCAGCAGTATTTCCTTTCTTCACCATGAGGCTGAGCTAGCTGTTAAGTACAGCCATCGGTGGCTCACTGCTGCCGGCCCCGCTATGGAGAGAGATCAAAATGTGTGGCACTTCACTTTCCTTCAGACTTCCCCATCGTGGTGGGGAAGTCTGAATAAAAGTGAATTGCCGTGTTTTCCGGCCTCTCCACAGTGGGGCCAGCAGCGATGAGCAACCGATGGTTAAACTAGCTCAGTACTGTCACAACCCTGGAATCAGCAATGGAAAAAGTGTGTGTGGGAGGGGTGATTGGACTGAGACAATCTTTACTCACCCATCCCCAACAGAAGCGACGAACAGCACAACACAGTCGCATGGGGCGCTACCACAGCTACCCCACATGTTCTCATGCCTCCTGCGTGATCAGTGCAAAACTGCGCCTGTCCTGCGCAGTATTATAAAACTTGTAAAAGCTTATGGACTTTTTAGGAGGCCTCAGACAAAACTGAGGAGGCCTGGGCAGTGGTGGGATTTGGCTGGTTGGGGCGAACTGGTTCCTGCCATCGGTCGCATTTGCCAAATCGGGCCAAAAACGGCATCCCGATACCGGCACTGCATCATTCCATAACTCTTCTGGAGCTCTGCCATTTGTATCTAAAGCAGCAAATCGATTTTGCAGGCAGTCTTTAAATTCCAGTGGTATATTCTCAAGGTCATATTTTGCTACATTCATGAGTGGCTTGCTGTTTTTCAACTTTAGCTTGAATTTGCATACTAGTAGTTGGTGATCTGTACCACAGTCAGCTCCAGGTTTTGTCTTCGTTGATGTTATAGAGCTTTTCCATTTTTGACTTCCACAGATGTAGTCAATTTGATTTTTGTATAATCCATTGGGTGAAGTCCATGTATACAGTAGCTGCTTGTGTTGCTGGAAGAAGGTGTTTGAGATTAATAGATAGACTGAATTCTGCAAGACCAACTTTCTCCAGCTTCATTTATGTTGCGAAGTCCATATTTTCCAACCATTTTGCCTTCTTCTTTGTTGCCAACTTTTGTATTCCAGTCATTCATGACTATCAGGATATCCTGTTTGCATGTTCTTTCAAATTCAGCTTGTACTTGTTCATAGAACTCATCAACGTCTTCTGCAGCTGTTGTTGGAGCATATACCTTTATAGTTGTGTTGATAGGCATTCCTCGTAGACGAATAGAGATTAAGCGTTCACTGACTACATGGTATTTCATTACAGTTCTTGCAAGTTTCTTCTTTATTATAAAGGCAAAACCAATTCTTTGTCTTTCATTTCCAGCATAGCAGACCATGTGATCATCTGATGCAGAGTGCCCAATCCCAGTCCATTTCAGTTCGCTGACACCCAACAGATCAATTTGTACACGTTCCATTTCATTCTTGACCAGGGGCGGCCCAAGGGGGGTGCGGGGCCATGTGCAGAGACTGGGTGTGGGGCCTCATTTGCATAAGGGGCCTCATTTGCATAAATATTTGCATAATGTTACCATACGCTAATGTTTAGTAAACATGCCTCTTAATGAGTGTATGGATAATGAAAGACTAAAAGATTTCTACATTACTATAATCCAGTGCCAACCGCCAGGCACATTAGGAACTACTACAAAACACTGCCCATTTAGAACCCATAGCAAACCCGCCATATCGTAACAGCACTACCAGGACTCACAAAGCACCATTACCTATCAAAAGGCAACACTGCAAATATTGAACCAATACATTTCAGAGAATAACAATACATGACCTACTGGGAAAGAGAACAAGTGGCAATGTCAAATAGGAATTACATAAACAGAATACCTCAGCTCAGTTACACATGCAGAACATAGACCATCACCAAACAAGGAATCACAATTTAGAAATAGGAAGACAATAATTAAACTGGGAACCCCAAAAGCCAAGCTTGGAATGTACAACACTACTGTAGAGATAAAACTATAAATTCATTTCCTCTTGTACTAAACAAAGCGCAGACGTTAATGATGCACATTTCCCAGAGCTGACACATTCCAGTTAATAAATTCAAAATAAAGAGAGATTTTTCTACCTTTTGTGCATTTTTTTCAGTTGCAATTGCTCTAGCCACTTTCTTCTGGTTTCTTCGTGTCTTCTGCTAACTCTGCATCGTCTACTTCCATTTGTCCTTTCTTCTCTGTTTTAGATTTTTTTCCCATTCTCTCTCTACATCTGCTTTAACATACTAATCTTTCTCCTTTTGCTCTTTCTTCATTCCTATTTCATCCACTCAAATTTTACCCCTCCATCCTCACTTACTCTCCCAATACCCGGCCAATTGTAGATTTGTCTTCCCTCCCACAAAAAAAAATGTTCCCCTCTCCATTTCACTCTCCCAGCTCCATCCCATTCTAATCCTCCCCCAATATCAGCTCTCTTCTAGTTCCAATCCCACCCAGCATCCGCTCCCTTCTAGTCCCCGCATCAGCCCTTTTCCAGTCCTATCCTAGCCACACCATCAGCCCATTTCCAGTCCTAGCTCCCCCATCCATTTCCAGTCCTATCCGAGTCCCTCCATCAGCTCATTTCTAATCCCAGCCCCCCATCAGCCCATTTCTAGTCCTTTCCTAGCCCCACCATCAGCCGATGTCAAATCCTAGCTCCCCTCCACTCAGCCCATTTCCAATCCAAGCCCCCCCCATGAGCCTACTTCCAGTTCTAGCCCCTCCATGAGTCCATTTCAATCCAAGTCCCCACCACAGCCCATTTCCAATCTTAGCACCCCCCAGCAGCCCATTATCAGTCCTATCCTAACCCCTCCATCAGCACATTTCCTGTCCTAGCTCCCCCCCACTCAGCCCATTTCCAGTGCTAGCTCCCTCCCCTCACAGCCCATTACCAGTCCTACTCCCCCATCAACCCATTTTCAGTCTTAGTCCCCCTATAGCCCATTACCAGTCCTAAACCCCCCATCAGCCCACTTCCAGTCCTAGCCCCCCTAGAGCCCATTACCAGTCCTAGACCCCCCATCAGCCCATTTCCAGTCCTAGCCCCCCATAGCCCATTACCAGTCCTAGCCCTCCATCAGCTCATTTCGTCTTAGCCCCCCCATAGCCCATTACCAATCCTAGCCCCACCCCCCCCCCAGCCCATTACCAGTCCTATCCCCCATCGCCCTATTTTCAGTCTTAGTCCCCCATAGTCCATTACCAGTCCTAAACCCCATCAGCCCAATTCCAGTCCTAGCCCCTCCATAGCCCATTACCAGTCCTTGCCCCTCCATAGCCCATTACCAGTCCTAGTCCCCCATAGCCCATTACCAGTCCTAGCCCAACATAGCCCATTGCCAGTCCTTGCCCCCCAACAGCCCATTTACAGTCCTTGCCCCCCCATCAGCCCTTTTCCTGTCCTAGCCCCCCCATCGCCCTTTACCAGTCATACCCCCCTCCATCAGCCCACTTCCAGTCTTAAACCCCCCCCCCCCCATAGCCCAGATAGATTTTTAAAAAAACAAACTTGCTGCTGCTGCAGTGGCAGCGGCAGAATCAAGCGTCCCGCGGGGCCCCCTCTGTCCAGCAGATTCCTCCATGCGGCCCCAGCTCGGGCTTTTCAGAGCCGCAAAGGGAGAGTTTCCCTTTCTCGCGGCTCTGTTTAAGCCCACGGGGCTGATGGGAAACAGGAAATCCCATTTCCCATCAGCGCCAGCAGCTTAACAGAGCTGCGAGGAAGAAGCTCTCTCCCTTCGCGGCTCTGATTGAAAGCCGGCACTATCTTAAAATAAGATAGAGCTTTATGGGTTTATTATAGTTTATAAATGGTTAAGTTACAACCAAACATTTTACATAGGTCTATGTACACATATTGGACATATATATGTTTCATATCCTATTTTTGCTGTAAAATATATGTTGGGAAGATGACAAAGCAACTTCATGCATGACTCAGTGAACATAAATATAGTCTAACTAAAGCATGAGAAGAAACTCCCCTGGTAGAGCATTTTCAACACTTGAATCATGATTTTGACAGTATCTGAATTGTAAAAAGCATGGGACAAACATAGAGGAATCTCTAAAGATAAAAAAGAGGACTATTGTAGTTGATATAGAAGGGCAGACTAGATAGGCAATGTGGTCTTTTTCTGCCATCATGTTTCTATGTTTCATATCCAATGCATAAAAATCTCAAGTATCTCACAAAAAAGATAGAGGCGAGAGAAAGATAGAGATAATATTGAGCAAGAAAATAACCATAGAGGCAAGAAAGCTGCAAGATCCACAAAGAATCAAAAAAAGAAAAAAACCATTATATCAGAATCACTGTTAAGTTTTCTAAAGAAATAGAAATGTATCCATAGCCAGCACCAGATTTAACATTTTAGTTCCCACAGAGGCAGATTCCACAAAATTGGCATATGGGCCGCGCGCATTTGTAAATCGGGCATGGGCACAGTTTGTATAGTATTCTGGATCCCGGATATGTGTGTACACCACTTGTGCTTCAATTCCTCAGTGTCTCGGTGATTGCGCTATATAGCATGGAGCTTGCGTCAGATGTTGAGCTTTTTGTAGGCACCCACTTGTGTGTCCTCATTGCCTAACGGAATGTCCAGATGAGCAACATGAAATCTAGCTCCCCCTCAGTGAAGGTGCACTTTCTTGTGAGAAACGTTGGAGCCATTTCCCAATGACAGCAGAAGCTTAGAAGATGCACGTTGAAACCGAGGAGACAAGGCCAACCGAGCCGTTCACGTTTATATCACAGAGAAGTGCCTGATTGGAGACAAACTTTTCAGACTATGATGAACACCTGGATGTCCCCGCAAATGGGCCATCCATGTTGTCTGTACTACGTGCCTGAGATGTTGGATGGGAAGCTTCTGTAGATCCCAGACTGGGTAAGGATATATACATTGTGGCACAATCCAGGGAATCTTGCAACAATGTCAGTAAGTTCTCCTAGTGCATTGCACACTACTTGCATATTGAGAGAGTGGAATGTTGTTTGGCTGTAGAATGTGGCCTCCCTTTGTCAAGGGCACCTCAGGAACACATGCATACAATCAGTCAATCCCAGCACAGAAGGGAACCCAGCCTCCTCATAAAATGGAAGCACTGTCTGTTGCCTCTTCTGCACTGTGTGAGGGAATACAATACAATCTGAAGCACACATCAGGAAAGCACTCAGAAACTGGGTGATGCATTTGGACGCTGCCACTTGGCTCAGACCTGCAGTGGCTGCCAGCACAGATTGAAAGGCATCTGTTGCAAAGAAGGCGAGTGCTGTTGTCACCTTTAGATGCACAGCCAGAACTTCTTTCTTGTGTGTTATTGCACTGAGGTGGAACTCCAGCTCCTAGCACAGCTAATCTATGGCTGCCGTATCAAAGCAATACCTAGTGACACTATGTTCATCAGTAAGGTCCATGTAGCAGCCTAGATGCTCTCTGATAGGGTAACCTCCTTGCTGCCCGCCTCCTTTTTCTATCTGGGTATAGGTCCCAAGGTGGTGAACTGGATCGGAAAGTGGTTGACTGACAGATGTCAGAAGGTGGTGGTAAATGGAACTCACTCAGAAGAAACGAAGGTGCATAGTGGTGTGCCACAGGGATCGGTCCTGAGACCGATACTGTTCAATGTATGTGTGAGTGACATTGCAGAAGGATTGAATGGAAAAGTCTGCCTGTTTGCAGATGACACAAAAATTTACAGCAGAGTGGACACTTCTGAGGGAGTGGAAACATGAGGAAAAATGTAAAGCCACTCGAAGAATGGTCTAATGCTTGGCAGTTACAATTTCATGCGAAGAGGTGTAGTGTCATGCACTTGGGATGCAGAAATCCAAAGGAATTATATGCAATAGGGGGTGAAAGGTTGGTGTGCATAGACCAGGAAAGGGATCTCGGAGTGCTAGTGTCTGAGGATCTCAAGGTGGCGAAACAATGTGACAAGGCAGTAGCCAAAGCCAGAAGGATGCTGCACTGCATACAGAGAGGAATAACCAGCAGAAAGGAGGAGGTATTAATGCCTCTGTACAAGTCATTGGTGAGGCCTCACTTGGAGTTCATTTTTGGAGACCATATCTCACAAAGGACATAAAAAGACTTGAAACGGTTCAGAGGAAGGCGACCAAAATGATTCAGAGCCTGCGCCATAAGACGTATGAGAAGAGACTCGAAGACCTAAATATGTGTAGCCTAGTGGAGAGGAGGGACAGAGGAATTATAATTTAAATACTTAAAGGGTATCGATGAACAAACAAACCTTTTTCAAAGATGGGGAAGCTGGAAAACTAGAGGACATATGATAATGCTGCAAGGCGGTAAATGTAAAAGCAACATCGGGAAATACTTTTTCACTCAAAGGGTGGTGGAAGCACGGAATGCCCTCTTGATGGAAGTGATGGGGACAAATACAGTGACTAAATTGAACATGGCATGGGACAGACACAGTGGATCTCTTTAAAGCAAGAGGATATAATCATTGCAAACGGAAATTTTTTTAATAGTGGGCGCTGACCTGCACGGAGCAGCAGTTGCAAACACCATAGCCATCTTACTGGGCAGACTAGATGGATCATACTGATCTTTATCTACCATCATATATTAATGTGACTATATTACTATGTGCCTCATGCAGCATAGCCATTGCAAACCAGATATTCATTTCCTCCATGCTTTGCGGATCCCAACACCAGCTCCTCCCATGCAACCCTCCAATCTTTCTGTGCATACACACACACACTTGCAGGGCTGAATCTTAGAAGACAGCAGAAAACTGACAAAGTCCTAGTCTTGTTGCACTTATCCAGCAGGAATAACGGGCATGTCTGCAGCAAAGGCCGCAAACGTCCAAGAGGCTTTCTGGAATACAGTCTACACATCTCCAGGGCAGCCACACCCCCGGTCCATCCCCTCGCGGAGATGTGCAGACATCCCTGTGCATGCGAGATAAATGTCCACGGGAGTTGTGAACCAGAATACACTCGTACACATTTCTGCTGCATACACATCTCACGGGCACGTGCAAAAGCTCTATATGGCTTATGGAATGACCCTAATAGGCACTAAATTCATAAATGACCTCTCAGCAGCAGCAGCAGCAGCAGCAGGGGAGGGGGTACCCATTAGAAATCAAATTTACGATATAGTAACATGGGAATAAGAATCTTTCCTTGAAATAAGCAGATGTAAATTTCACAACTGATATTGTCCAATCACTAAATTAGATTTGCCAAAGTCCAACAGGGGCCAATCTAGATCACAAGAACCTGTCAGGATTCCAAAATGTAGACAGATTCCATGCTGCTTATCCCAGGGGTTTCCTCAATTCCACCATAATAATGGTGCTAAAGACTTGTGCTGCCCAGGTAGCGCATGTATGGGTGGCTACTGGGCGAGGCATGTGTGTTTTCACCGCAGCACCACTAACGTGGAACTTGAAAGCCCGCTTTGCCAGTGTTGCACAATGGGTAGTGGTAGTTGTTCCCCATGGTAGTTTAAACACAGCAAGCTGTGCTAAATTCAGGGGCATAACTGTTCCCATCCGCCTACACCTAGCATGGGACCCCACACCAGTAATGCGGCCCAAACCCACTTTACCAATGTGGGGCTTAGTAACCGCACCCTTAGAGTTTACAAGGTTTCCAAAATACATAGCTGAGATTCTTAAACAACATAATACATTCTGTAGAATATCTAAGAGAAAATGTGGGACACAGCTTCCTAACTTTAAGTTCTTCCTTTTCATTTGTGTCATATGAGAAATGGCAGGGAACAGTCTAATATTTGAAATCATAAAGGGTTTTGTGATATTGGAAAAACCAAGACACATCACTAAATTTTTGTCTGGCTCTAGAACAAAAGAAACTAATAATGTTCTACTGTTCTGAGCGGATTTGGACAGTGAGAAATCCAGTTCCTTTGGTAGAAACTAAACTTCTCACGGAAGAAATAGGTCTGGATGAAACGTAAATTGCTTTAGACATTGGGGGAGGAGGGGGGGTATTGTTTCTCTGGTAAATTGCAAACATTCTACCGGGTACAATGCAAATAACTCTATCCCAGAAATACTTCAGCCTTGGGGAAAATTAATAACACACGTTTCTTTGATGAGAATAATTCTGCAATATTTCAGTCCTCCTAACAGTGATCACACAGTTTTTAAAAGATTACAGCTTTCTCATTTTCTTTTCCAAAGCATTCACAGAAATTCTGACAGTTTGCAAGTCCTGATTACAGGCATTCCCTATATTCTCTGAAACCTCCACTTTGCTTCTTTTTTTTCAAAATGTTTTATTTAGGAGTATTTCCATAATACAATGTAAGACAGGTATGATAGGCAAAGTAAGTACAAAATCAAAGAACAATAGACATTGTCATTCCAAAGTGAAGCCACTCAAAAAAAGAAAAAAACCTGTTTGTTAATGCACTAATTTTAGTTTTGAATAAAGAGTGAGGTCCATAGAAAAAGCTAAAACACAAGGAAAATGAAAATATATCATTTTACATCTCTGTAGTCAACCAATGTTGCAAGAGAAGGGCTGAAAAATAAAAGTGAAATATCTCTACCATACCTTAATGTACTTACTTAGTCCTCCTATCATCCTCCTTATCTTGCATAGCAGTTTTATGATGAATAAATCTTTTTATATGGCCAGGGTAAAAAAATGTGTACTTAATGTTATTATACGTAATTGAGCATGCGCAAGAGTATTCAGAAATATCTCAATGACTAAGGCATTGAATTCCTACTTCCAGGAAATATTTTTCTTTCTTCACTTCTGAAAGCTCCTGCGTACGTTGGAACACCCTCCCCCCCCCCCCCCTAATTTTCTAATGGAAAAGAGCTTCTGCTTCTGGAGAAAGAGTTTTCAAAATTTCAAATATTGTAATACAATCCTGAAGGACAGCAAAAGTCACAAACAGGTTGGCACATTTAACTCCTTCACTGATTGCTCCCCTCTATGTCTTATTCTAGCAGGAGTTGAAACATGTTTAACACGTTCAATCTGACATGTAGGTCAATTTCCTTTATTCTGAGTTGTACCTCATATTGTAGTGTCTCTTGATTAATGTGCTAATTTTAAAACCATTTATAAGGGGAAAAACCCTGGAGTAGTGGGAAGCCTGGGTTCAAATCCTACTAATGCTCTTTGTTGGACAAGTCACTTACTCCTCCATTACTTACTCTGAAAACGATTTAGATTGTACGCCTTCGTGGGAGGTGAAATGTAGCTTAGGTTTGCAACAGGCAAACAATAAAATTGAAAAAAAAATACAATACTTTAGCAGGGATAAAGCTCATTTTTTTGTTGATCGTTGACTGAGTCCCACAGCGTCTGTAGCAGCTATCTAACTCCCTTCATAAAAAAACCCAATTGTGCTGAGTCAGGAACTTGTGCCTGGCTCTCTCAGCTAGACTGTGGTCATTGGTCACTGAAGTGGGATGGAGAGAAGGATTAAAAATGTGATGAAAAATCCATGAAACTATAATCCCAGTTAAAGCAGATACCATTTGGACTGAGCTAAAAACGACAAAGGAATTTATAACTTAAAGCATCCAGCTGTATGGCATTGAGATACCCCAGACCTTCAAACCACTGTATGTATCAAAAAGAGCATGTCAGCATGAAGTACTCCTCTAAATATTAAAGCCTTTTGGTTATCAGATGGTTATTAAAAACAATCAGATCTTATTAAATATATTTTGAATGCTCTTTCATCATTTTTACTCCAGCCCTTTCCCTGTCAGATCGTCTCGCTGTCAAGCTTTATAAGATGAGGCAATTTATACTAAAACATCTGCAGGTTTCTGATTACAGTAAATCACATGATGGATTATTTTCGCTTTGTTACTCTATTCATAAGGTTTTCAGGGGTTTTAGTCCCTATAGGTTACAGTTGCTGTGAAAAGCATTAAAACTGTACTAGCTGAATGAATGGACTTTTCTCTGTTCTTGTTGGTTTTCATGTGTTAACCACAACTTCAAGGAAGCACAGTAGTAGATGTTGACACTAAGAGTTTTAGCAGGGTGAGAAAACCACAGTAGTTTACATTCTGGTTAAAAAGAAGAAGCTGGATAAACCAGAATCAATCAATATCTAAATTACACTGGGACAGAGGCACTGTTCCCTCTAAGCTGTGCGCGTGTGCGCGCGCACACACCTCACCGAGCGAGCGCACATACTTTACAACAGAGCGCACAAAAATTACGGTTCTGATTCTGATAGAAAACACAGATGTCTTAAAATTTAAAAGTTGTTATGTATTTATGGTTTTCACAAGTTCTACAATGTTTTCTAGTGCAATCAATGTGGTGTACATACTGTATTCTGATGTGTAGTCAAATTTTAAAGTATATAACTTCGAGTGTCGTTATGTGGCACACAAAAATTTAACCTTCCTTCAAAAGCTGCACAGCTGATATTTTATGCGCACACAGCCTACAGAAAATTAGAGGGAACATTGGACAGAGGGATTCCACCCCTTATCTGTTATGATAGGACCCCTCAGCTACCATCTTTAGAAGATTATAGAAAGGTCCACAGTTTGGCCCTTGAGTCTTATTCAAAGGCACTTGGATGCCTAGTAGTCCTCTGCTTGAACCTATTTAAATCCATGATGGCTTTCTGTGGCCATGCTTGGCTGAGGAGGACAGTCTCTTCCCTCAGGTAATAGTCTAGAACAGGCATGCCCAACAGCTAGATCACGATCTACCTGTAGATCGTGGAGGGGTCAGAGGTAGATCACCAGCCCCACTTGGCTCCATCTCTCCAGCAGCTCGCCCCATTGCTAGGAGAGAGCTCGTGCCGGCAGGTCATCTGCCGAGGGCTTGTCGCCACTGCTGATCCTTTGCCTGTCTTTTTTCCCTGTCTGCGGGAATATTGCCTGCGGGTGTATTGGGGGAGCTTGTTGTTTTCATGCCAATAATTTGTGGGTACCCCAGGGGGCCACCACCCACGCCCCGCGACGAGATGCCACATGCCCGGAATCATACCTGGTCTCCTGCCTCTCAGAATCACCCATTCCTGCCCCCGCCCCAGCACCCCTTAGAAGTGTGTTATATAACGGGCAATATCCATTCACCTTTACCTGAATACACTTACTGTATTAGTTGTGTCGTGTGCTGGTTGTTGGTCGCTTTATAGTTCACTTTCATTAAACGTTTTTGGGCAGACACAACAAAGTGTCAAGAATTTGGTGATTTTGGCAGGCTTTTCCAATTTTGTTCTAACTTGCCTATGCCTTGCCTTCAAATTGGTTCAAACCACTGTGACTTTTGCTTGCCTCTGCAATTTTATTTTGCCTAGCCTTTGCGTTGATTTTACACTGCAATTTTATTTTGCCTTGCCTTTGCGTTGATTCTACACTGTGTGCAGAATTTATTAAATCGCGTGTGGTGGCATTTGAACTTGTTTGGTGGTATTTGATTTTATCTGGTTTGCTGGACAGGTGTTTGAGTTTTTTTGATGATTGTTTGGTGGTATTTGATTATTGGTGCCAGTATGATGAATTCTTATTTTTACTTTTAGAACTGCATGTATGGTTTTGGCATCTCCAGTCCTTGTATTGCACATCATCCAGAGGTCTTCAGTTCCTGTTGATCTTTAATACTTTGGGACAGTGACAGTTTTGGACCAGATTCAGCCAGTGTTTATACTAACTTAGCAGATTTGGCCTTCTTACATCCAGCCACCCCAGTATAACGAAGATGAGTGTTCCAAAGAAGAGCCAAACCTACCACTTTCATGATGAATGGGAAATGGACTACTACTTCATCATGGTGAAAGACAAGTATTGTTGTCTAATTTGTAATGCCCCAGTATCCTTGCCCAAAAAGGGTAATCTGGAACATCATTATAAGGCTCTGCATAGCAACAAGTTTGATGCTGATTTTCCACTCAAAAGTGAAATTCGTAAACTGAAGCTCAAAGAACTTAAATCGAAACTGGCTACTCAGCAACAGTTGATGGCGAAGCCAAGGTCACATTCGGTCAATGTAACCATAGCATCCTTCAAGGTCAGCAACCTGATCGCAAAGAAATGCAAACCTTTCACTGAAGGGGAATTTGTAAAAGATTGTTTTCTTGAAGCAGCTGACAATCTTTTTGAAGGATTTAAAAATAAGAAAGAGATCATAGCTGCTATTCAAGATGTACAATTGTCAAGAAACACCGTCGTGCGGCGAATAGAAAAGATGTGTGGAGACACAACTGAACAATTGTTGGAGGGTGTTTCAAATTGTGTTGCTTTCTCACTCCAACTGGATGAATCTACAGACCTAAGAGACATAGCCCAGTTACTAGTCTTTATCTGGATGGTTTTTGAAGACTTCAGTGTTAAAGAAGAACTACTTGGAATGATTTCTTTAAAAGGGAGAACTACCGGTCAGGAAATATTCAGTTCTTTCCATTCTTTTGTGACAAAGTGTAATCTTCCATTGCATAGACTTGTTTTCATCATTACTGATGGAGCAAGAACAATGACAGGTGAGGTTAACGGTTTCATAGCCCTCTGTAGACAGCATGACGACTTCCCAGATTTCCTTTCTTACCACTGCATCATTCATCAGCATGTTTTGGCAAGCAAGAGACTCAATACAAAGACTGTCATGGACATCACTTTCAAAATTGTAAATTCAGTTCGTGGAAGATCATTTCAAAGACAGCTTTTCAATCTTTCTCTTGATGAAGGGGCAGCAGAAATCATTTTGCACACAGATATAAGGTGGCTAAGTAGGGACAAATTTCTGCAAATATTTCGTGATTTGCTGAATGAAATAAGAAGTTTTTTGAAGGTGAGGGGAGATGACCAAGCAGAGTTGGAAGATGAGGAGTGGTTATGTGATCTGGCATTTCTCACTGACTTTACAGGAGAACTAAGTGATATGAACCTTGAACTACAAGGTAAAAACAAATGCATTGGTGAGATGATGAGTACAGTTTCATCCTACAAGAGCAAATTTGAGCTAATGATGACTGACCTTGCAAACAACACTTTTGATCATTTTCCTAATATGCAGGACCATCTGGGACAATATCCAAATTTTGTTTTTCAGAATGAGAAGTATGTGACAGAAATCTGTTCTGTTATCCAGGAATTTGAAAATTTGGAACAGTTGTGGAGTACTTGTCATACCCATTCAAAGTAGATGTGGACATTAAAGAAACTGCAGCTGCTATCAGTAAAAATTACTCATTGAACAAGCCATCTCTTGAAAACGAAATATTAACCCTTAAAAATGACATTTTTCTCAAGACCGGTGCTGAGCAAGAATCGTTTTGGAAGCTAGTGCCTAGAGACAAATTTCCCAACTTGAGAAGATGCAGTGAAGCTGTACACTCCTGTTTCGGTTCAACTTATTTGTGTGAATCTGCGTTTTCCCATCTGAAAATGACAGAGTACACAACGTTCCAACATGACAGATGAACATCTCCAGGATTCCCTGAGACTGGCCCTCACGCAATATTCACCCAACTTCAAAAAGCTGGTGGATGAAATGCAGGCTCAGACGTCTCACTAATGAGCAAGAGCAAAATATTAAAGATTGTGCAAGATCAGCCTGGATCAATACTCAACCTAAATTTAACACAAATTACTCAATAAAAGTTAAAGAAAGTTATTAAGACAGTTAAATAAAGTTATTACTCAATAAAACTTTAAGAAAAAATGTACTTTTCATTTCCCCTCGCAGTTCTTACTGGAACTTTGTCTCTCTGTTTTGTTTTTGCTTAATTTGCTTTATTTTATTTTACCAACAGCACTATCCTGTAATTCTTTTTGGGAATGAGTTGTGTCACCAGTATCTGAGTGGCATGCTAAAAGCTAAGTGATACTTCTGTTGCACTAAAATTTATTGCCTTTGAGAACTCCGCTATGGTTCAGAGATCAGCCCAGTGGAAACAAACTTTCCTTTCCCCTGTAGAAGTTCATACTTCCTTCTATCTAGAACTTTGAAATGTTAACAATATCCTCTGTGTTGTGATGTTTCCAACTTGAGGTGAACAACTGCATATTACTCATAGGTTAGCACATAGTAAATGTTGTAAGGAGAGCTAACGAATCCAATGCACACTAACCAGTGCATATCCTTATGAAGGAGCATTTATAAAAACATTTTGAAAGTGCAATAAATTACTCATTCTCCAAATTATATTAATAAAGATATAGAATAAGGCACTATACCAGACCTTGGCAGAGGGCAAGACTGAAATGAGAAACTTTGTGATTTCAGAGAAAGTAAACTTCTGGAGCTTAATAAATGGGTCTAAAAATATACAGTCCTGTTCATTGAAGTATGTTAAGAACACTGTTTAACGCATGTATATTAAAAGAGGTTGGGCCCGATTTTCATTTGAGCAGGCTTATGCACCACATGAGCACATAGCCTGCCCGCCGACCTTCCTAACACAGATTTTCATTTCAGCAGTGACAGAAGTGAAAATGCGGGTTTAGCTGGATGCGCCAGTAGCCGCCAAGGCTAATCAGGTAGCATCGATTTTGGCCCACACTTCAGCCATTCTTCAGCTTGTTCACACTCACACTTTTAAGATGGGAAGTGAACTTCTCTTGGGTGACAGAAGTTAGAGGGGACAAAACAGAGAAAATTGCTATTTGTGAGTTCCTTTCCTGTGGTTCCCTCCCCTTTTGATTGAAATCTCTCTGTGTAAAAGCTTGGGAGCTAGTGTTTGTAGTACATTTTTATCTATTTCAGTTTATCTCTTTTGTTCATTTAGAGAGGGATTTTAAAAAGGATGTCCAGGTGTAATTTGAGACATCTAAAACAGAATGTCTGAAAAAAAGCAACTATAAAGCAAAAAAGGTGATTAGAGGTTTTTCCTCGTTGTCCACATATGTCCCCATGTGTTCTGAGACCTGTTTTCTCCTTATGTCTTATGCTCCTGAGACTTATACTATAAAATTTTGGTAAGGTAATGGAGTCATTTTGCTTTAAAGCCGATTATCTGTCACTCTGGAAACAACCAATTTTTGTAGTTAAAAAAAAGCGCAGGCTCGTCAAGGTATAGACATGATTTCACAAACATGGACATGGCCAGTATTGACATCTGCGGGGGCATCTACATAGACATGCATAGAATAGTCTTCCAGAACGCGGATATGTAGGAATAGTCTAATGGTTAAAGTAGTGAGCTAAGAACAGGGAAGCCAGGTTTCAAATCCCACTATTGCTATCATTGAAATTGTGCAGAGAAGTGGGGATGATGGCGTGTTTTCTTCTCTACACCCTTTGGATGTTTTTCAGCCAAAACAAGCACTTTTCAGGTGCCTGGAGCAGGTCTATACATCCAGGTTCCTGGGAATACCCCAGTCATGCCCCCCATTCAGACATGGATGTCCTTATGCTGGGGTGTTCACAGACCTATCTTCTAAAATGGCTCTGGAGACCTGTCTGTGCTTTAGATGTCTCTGTGCCCATTTTCAGACATCCAAAGCAAACATAGGACTTCCAAAATGACCCTGTTACTGTGTACATGAGAGGGACATCCATGCCTATCAGCTGTGGCAAGGAAAGTGCTTGGCAGTAGACAGACTATCAAGGATATCTGGCCAGCAGGGGCAGGATAGCAGGGCTAAGGAGGAGAGGGAGCAGGAAAATTCAAGGGGGAAATCGTGCCTTTCATAAGGAGAGATGAGTGGGGAGCCTCTACAGGCAGCCATGCCAAGAAGGAAGGTGGACAGGAGTAGGAAGTGGAGGAATGGACAAGATAGAGGAGACAGAGGATGATGCAGGCAAAGAAGGAACTGCCACAACAGTTTTGCCTGAAAGCAAGCAGTCCATCTCCAGCACCAAGGTAGCACATCAGATACATCCACTTCATCTAAGAGGAGATTGACTTCATATTGGAAAGGGTCACACAGCATTACCCTGTGATGTATGGAAAAGTCACAAAGGAGAACCAAGGCTGCTAAGGACAAAATGAATTGCTCTGTAGACAAGAGCCAGCTACTGATACTGGGACATAAAACACAAGCTCAAGGGAAAGGTTGCTGAGATGGCCCAGCATAGCTGCAAGACAGGAGGAGGGAGACCTTCCTAGCTATATCTCACTGACCTTCAGGAAAGGCTGTGTGATGCCTCTGGTCTGAAGATGTTTGAAGGCTGCCTGAAGATCTGGATATAACAATTTCCAGAGCAGGCAAAAGCAAATACATGTACACAAGCAGACTCTCATCAATGATCAATGTCAATACCTTTATCTCACTAATTTCTATCAATTTTTTAAACAAATATTCCTCACATTACCATTCTGCTGAAAGCTCAACTGCATCCAACAAACCTTCTAGATACAAACAGGAACACTGTGCATCATAAAGCATTATTTACAGCTGCTAAACGACACCACAGTTGCATCCTACAAAGTATGTTCACATTAGGAAGGCTCCCACGTGCTGTACAGGTGCTGTCTTACTGGCACACATGAACAGTTTTGGAGGGTGATGAGTGCATAACAAACATACCATACTGATTTTAAACGGGAGTGACCGTTAAATGTACAAATAATACCACTTATAATTTCAAAGGTCACTTGACTTGAAAAATAGCCAGGCTTTCAATGTAGAAGAGGCTGAAGAATCCATAGTTCCAAGCAAGCAAAGGGTGATTGTTGCAGTCACTTAGTGAGTCTGTTGAATCACATGCAATATCCCGTGTTGTCTTGGACTTTTCACTCTTTGCCTTTTACTTAGTAAGTACTTGTTTTTCAGAGATTTCTTTCTTTTTCTCGCTATCATGTCACTGATGTTCCATAAGAGGTATGCCAGAGAGCTGCTTCTGATCTTTTCCCCCCTAGAGAAGTATCTTGCAATCCTGTCCTGGAAGGCCATTCTTGTGCCCGATTGTTCACCTCAGAATGGCCTACAAAACAGTAGTCAGACACATCCCTCTTTCTCCCAGTGGAGGTAGTAGAGACCGGAAGAGTATCTGAATTCAAGAAAGCATGGGGCAAACAAGAAGATCTCTAGAGGAAAAAAGGGGACTATTGTAGTTGATATAGAAAGGCAGACTAGCTAGGCCATATGGTCTTTTCTGCCGTCATGTTTCTATATTTCTTTGCTGTACGCTGAATGTCTGTGAGTGGAAGACTACTTCTTTGCTGCCTGTCTGTTTTTACTAAAATAGATCATGGACTGTCCATCTGGTAGACCTGGTGCTTCCTTTGGTGATTGGCCACTGATGCTAGCATTGCATGGACATGTGCTGTCTCTCTATCTTGGGCCCTGGAAAGTGAACAAATATTTTGCCTCTCAGCTGTTAATATATTTGATCTCTCCTTTTAACGTTTAGAGTTACAGCATATATTTTAAACTGTCAATAAATGATTTATACATAAACAAGTTTGGTCAGGACATAACCTTTGGTCTGGGTGTCAAATGTTTGTTCTTTGGCCAGAGGCCATAACTGGCTTTGTGCCTTCCATTCCTTTCTCTTCTCTTTTGTCTAGTTGTAGGAGGTGCATGCAGCATGTGACCTATGAATCTGTTCTCACTCCTGATGTCAGGAGCAGGGTCCCAGTCAGCTGCCACATTTCTCTCTATCTCCCCTTCATTCATCTGGACCTTTCCAGAGCAGCAGAGAGTATTCTAGTATGAGTAAGGTTTTTGGTTTGAACAAGAGATGGTCCCTTAGGAGAACACAGAAGGGCTGCAGATTTCTGCAAGGAAAAGAAGAAAAGAACAAAAGGTGGGTTAGACTGCTTATTAGCAGAGACCTCCATCAAAGATGGACAAAGATGCCACTTTTAGAGTACCAAAAAGATATCCCCTACCCAGTGTGTTTCAAGAAATGTCATCTCACCAACCACGTGCTTTCATGGTGTGGCTAGTGAGATAACCTTTGGAGTACCAACATCCAAAACATGACTCAATCATCCATGCAATGCATTATACCAGGGAGGAAGAGGGATCCTTGTGGAGATCCCGTTCAGCATCAGCAGGAAGGTGATAACCTGACAGAAAGATTATGTGGATGCAGCAGGCAAGCACTGTCTTTGCCACTTGTGTAGATACATAATATAAGGCACCATGTGATCTGTCCAGAAATCTGAAGTGGCATTTTAACACCCCAGAGGTGTGATCGATGACAGAGTGAGTGGAGGTGTGTGCCTCATTGTGCCTCCTTCCTGCACACATTGTAGTGTGAGCTACAAGAGTAAAAAGACAACATTGACAGTCATACCCTGCGCCATCTTTACGAAAGAGAGGATAGCTCATGAACTAACATATCTCTTACACAATGCCTGAATTAGGGCTAGAGATTGTGCTGGGTCCCCACCTGGCTGCAACTGTTCTTATTTATTTATTTATGCAATTTATATGCCATCTCTCCCAGAGGCTACCAGGTGGTGTGCATTAATAAACATAAAATACAATGCTGCCTATCCATAAATACACAACTGTAAAACAATGCAGCTTAAAATAACCGTAAAATGCAAAAACATACATATATAAAATATTCGGCTACAGAAGGGAATTTCAAATAGCCAAGCTTTACAGAGCTTCCGGAATATAAGTGTATTGTCTAGCTCCATAGGAATTTGATTACAAGAAAAGGCCCTATCAGAGGTAGTTTTTCATCTAATCCCATCTGGAATTTGGAAAAAGAGTCTTGTTCATCAATATTAAATTATATGATGATACGTATTTAACTATGCAAGAACATAGATAAGAGGGAGCTGACCTTCAATTCATCTTAACCATCAGAAAAGTAATTTAAATTCTATGCCCTGATAAATAGGCAGCTGGTGCAACATCTCAAGTACCAATTTTACAGGATTATAAATCTTAATTCCAGATAGTGCATGGGCAACTCTGTTCTGTATTCATTGTAATCTCTGTAACTACAGTTTCAATAAACCTATATACAATAATCTATTCACAAAGTGATTGAGGTATATATTAGAGTACATACATTTTCCTTTGATAAATAAGGACATAGATATCTAATGTTCCCGAGGTGGAAAAAGCAGGATTGAACCATTCAGCCATATTCAATGCAGTCATGTATTCATCACGCACACATGTGAACATCGAGGGAATGGTTGTACTTATGATTTCTCTATGCCCTTTCTCTCTCAGGAGGTTTGACATACAGTGTGCAGTCTATTGCACCAATGACATTTGGAATGCCAGGATGTCATACAATGCTTGGCTGGCATTCTGACATTGTTGCCTTTGATTTGGGCTGCTGTTGCCTAAAGGTGGGCTACAGCATTAGGAGAACTGTGGACATGGTGGTCTGAAAAGACCAAGAGATAAAGAAGTGTAATGAGCACAGTAGATCGCCATAAGAGACCACAATACCCTCAGAGTTCAGCTCTATTGCCTTACCATCTCCTGCTCCGTGCTATCCAGTAATGTGGTCTGTGGTTGGAACAGATGTAAAACTTGCTACCTGTGTGGCCTCTTTCATGGTGTCTCCTGTTGGTTCCGCACGGCCTCTTTGCTAGGGATGTGCATTTGTTGGCACACATTTGGTTCATTTCTGCATCTTAAAAATGTTAGTGCATGCAAAATTGATTTAACGAACATTAACCTACGAATTAAGGTGCATATATCTGCATGTACTGAAAAGTTCTAATGATATGAAAAATAATTTAGTAAAATGAATGTGCGAAATGAACCCAAAATATACCCAGAAATAAGGGGAAAACTCTCAAATGAACTGAAAAGAAATCAAATTGTTTTTGTGCTACTCTTGTCTCTTTGCTTCTACAGAAGCCACTGGCTTTCTACATACATCATGGTAAGGAAAAGGTATGCTGACTTGAATGGACTTAAAAGCAGAGGGGCCTGTGGATTGTTTGGACCATTGGTGTATGTGTTAAATAATGAAAAATTTAATGCAGGCTGCATTATTTGAAACAAGCATTAAAACTGACAAACTACCCTTTTGATATACCCCAGAGGCATTGCTAAAATTCCAGCATGAGAGGTCCCATGCAAACAAGAAGTCCGCATCAGAGGGGGTGGAAGCAAACAGCCCCACAGCACCAAAGTTTTAAGGTAAGCCCTGTGGGGCTGTTTGAGGCCATTGATGCTGCTGTAGGTTCCGGAGAGGGGCGGCAGCAGCAGCAGCAGCATCAATGGACTGCCCTGGAACATTGGCGATCTAGGCAGCTGCCTAGCTCACCTAATTGTCATGCCGGCCCTCTGCAGCTGCATCAATGTAGCCGTATCAAACTTAACAATCTTTTGTGACAGCCTGATTCAGTTTCAGGTAGGGTATTATAGCTTTCCGACTGAGCTCCACATCACATAACTATCAAGAGCTTTTCATATCCCAAGAAATTCTTGGCATGATATAATATTAAACTCTCAAATTTTATTTAGTTTATGGGAGGTTTTGTTTCTGATATTTACTATTTATTAGTTTGTTTAACTTTTTATTTGCCATGAACAGAAAGTGGCATGACCATCTGTTAGAATTCATCTGCTCCCCTGATATATGCAAGTTTTAAAACATCTTTTGTTAATGACACCAGAACCCTCAATCTAATATCTACTAAATTGATTTTGGTTTTTTAGCATGTGATCATTTTAAATTCATTTTTCCAAGTAAATGATTTCTTTGCATTCTGCCATTCATTTAATAAGATTTATTAATCGCCTTTATGATGAGGATGTACAACCAAGGCAGTGTAAGGACATAAAAATTGCCATACTGGGTCAGAACAAAAGTCCATCAAGCTCAGTATTCTCTGTTTCTAACATTGTCCAATTCAAGCCATATATATGTACCTGGCAGGATCCCAAAACATAAGTAAATGCCATGCTATTTAGCCCAAGGGATAACAGATCTACCTTAATAACAGTTTATGGACTCTTCTTCCAGGAATATGTCCAAACTCTTTTTAAACCCGACTGCACTACTATCCGTCAACAAGTACCAGAGCTTAACTATGCATTAAGTGAAAAATATGTTCTGCAATTTGTTTTCAATACACTACTTAGTAAGTTCATGGTGTGTCGCCTAGTCTTTGTATTTTCTGAAAGAGTACACAATTGATTTGCTTTTACCTGTTGCACTTCACTCCAGATTTTATAGACCGCTGAGTGCAGCAAACGTTCTTGCAGTTGGAGTGTTTGATGCAAGTACATAACATGCCTCTGTGATAAGGAACTTGGGTCTGCCCAGTCTGGTGCTAATGGGAATATCATGATTTCTGCAACCTGGCTGGTAGGTGTCATTATTTAAGATGACCAATTCAGTCTTGGGCAAGTTGCTAGTTTTGTTATTTAAGCTGCTGCTTACCAACCTTTGTAGTGGTGTAATAACATAGTAAATGATGTCAGATAAAGACAAGCATGCCCAGTGAAGTAGTTAGCATGGTAAGCACTGCTCCATGCAACTTACCCCCCCCCCCCCCATGCCTTTATTTAGAATTGTACCTGCTGTTCTATGTAGGTTACCCCCATTCCATGTTTAGGGTTGTACCTGCCGCTCTGTGCAGCATACCTCCTTCTATGCCTTTGCTTAGGGTTGTATCCACCACTCCATACAGGTTATCCCCGCTTTGCCTTTTTTAGGGTTGTAACCAATGCGTCATCTTTGTTTAGGGTGATACCCACCACCCCTGAATATTTCATGATGTATAATTGATGAAGATTCTTGGGTTTTTCTAATGCAACTGGATCTGTCAGCGGTGCTGGACCTTGTCAATCATGAGTTGTAGTTGACAGAGCTGAGTGCCGCAGGAATATCTGGATCAGTTTTGCATTGGCTTGCAGATTTCTTAAAGCATAGTTCCCCGCTAATTAATTGGCAGGGTATGCTGTAGGATCCTTGGACTACATATTGCAGTTCTCTGTTGTCACCTATGCTATTCAATTTTTACCTGCATTCAGAGGGGAAGTTTATTCACTCATTGGGAGTGCTAAACATTTTCTTATTCGGATGATATCATTGTGATCTTCCTGATGAGGGACACTTTGGATAAGACTTTTGCTGTTTTGATCCTGATGTTCCACTTCATTCATAGTTGACTGCAAGACAAACGACTTAAGGTAAATCTGGAGAAAATGTGCTTTAGGCTGAGGGTAGAGATACTGATAGACCATTACAAGAACCGGAGCTAGCAGATAGTATGATTCAATTGAGTCAAGATATTAAATTGTTGGGAGTATGCATTGACTCTCATTTAACAATGGAAAAACAGGTGAATGGTTTGGTTAGGATGGTTTTTCCCATTTAAGGCAGATATGCCAGATCCAGTCATTTTTGGGCACATATCATTTGAAACAAGTTGTACAGGCTGTTGTGCTCTCCTACATTGATTACTGTGATATCACGTAATTAGGTTTCTCAGAATGCCAACTTTCACGGCTACAAGTATTGCTGCATGTGGCTGCGAAGCTGGTGTTGTGGGGGGGGGCAGATTAGGGAGAGCAAAACCTTATCTTGTATCTCTACATTGGCTTCTGATTCATGTGCATGTTTAATTTGAACTATTGTTAGTTTTTAAAATTTTGCATGGGCTGACTCCTAAATGTATTAATTGTGTTTCGTTATATGAACCAGTGCATTGTCTGCAATCAGCTCACAAGAACATGGTGGCTATCCCCCTGCAAATTGTTTTTGCCTGCAAAAAACTAGAAAAGGGACTATTGGGAAAAGAGGTCCTGAACTCTTTAATATGCTTACATTGGATCAGCATCATATTCATACTTACATAGTAACATAGTAAGTGACGGCAGATAAAGACCAGCATGGTCCATCTACTTACACAATATTTTGCTGCATGTTCACAATCTGTCATTTTAAACCAATTTTGCTGGATTAATTTTATGTACATTGCTGAACTGTACATGAGTTTGTGTTCTGTTTTTAATATGTTGGTTAAGTGGAATATAAGTGTTGAATTAAATGAAATGTGCAGCCTCTCTCTCTCTCCCCATGTGCATTCTCTCTCTCCCAGTTCCATCTTCTCCTGATCCCTGGTCCTCTCAATCTTCCTTCCCCCCCCCCCATGTGACTGCTTTTTTTGCTTTGCTTCTTCCTTGCATAGAAAGAACTCTTCTTTGCAAGCTTCTCACCCCCCCCCCCCCCCCACTATGAATGTTGCATCAGCTTCCTTTGTTGCGCCAGGTCAGTCTCATGATATGAGTATAGACTTCACCTCTGCCAGCTCTAATCCATGGTTTAGCACTGTCTGCTGCCAGTGCTTCTAATTGGTGGGTTAGAGCTGTCCATGTGGCAGGAGGATGGGACTGAGTCCATCAACTGGGGCAGGCTCACATCCCATCTCTGTGATCAAGTTGGTAAACAGGTGCATTGCAGGAGCCAAGATTCAGCACACTGGTAATTAGATTTGGGGCATGGCCTCCCTATGTGCCCCTAGCTAACGAAACCCCTGACTACAGAATGGGAGTTTAAAGAAAGCCAGCTCGAGCCTTCCTTTGATGACCACCTGGAACCCTGTAGGGTGCTGACCTCCTTTGAGTGATCTTCTGGAATGCTGTGAGCAGTCGCCCTTTGATGCTCTTCATGAAACACTCATTAATTAGAATCACCTTGAGTTTTGATCTGTGACAGTTTTACAATTCCGCTTCAGTAATGGACCAGACTGTAACACAGCTGATGACATCATGCACGGCCCTGCTGAAATGGTTTCCTTATATCAAATAGCCCCCTTCCCACCACTCTGAAATGATACTTAGAGACAAAGACCATAATAATTCTCCTTTAAGAAGAAATCACTATTTGAAAAATAAAAACAAATCCATAGGCTTGATTTGTGTCTCAAAGTGCAGAGGAAATATTATATTAAAAATGGGGGAAATGCAATTTTTTGCTTATTTCTCTAGGGTTTCATTTCTATAGTGTTTAATATAATGAAGTGACTTCTTAATTACATGCCACTATGGTCAGATGTTATATTGTTCACCATTGTTGCAACTTATTCTTTATCATCATCTCACTTAACGTGATTGCAGCAAAATCATATGAACTCTGAATATTGAACACTGCGGTGAAATTAAAATGAATGCTTGGGACTACAGAACGTGAAAGGTTTGGATACCTGGGCTATACGTGTGGGCTGGTAATACTATTCCATGTGTCTGAAGGACCATGCATTCCACTGCATCCGTGGGTCCAGATCCTGAGCTGTGTGTATGAGTTCTCATAACAAATACCCGTTTGTCAAATTATTAAAATTAACAGTGCCTTGTTTTAAGGGGGAACTAGGGTGACACTGAATTACCAGCACCTTTTTCATTGCTTGCTAAAATTAGCCTACGGTCCTCATGAGTCCTGCATATGAGTACCGGCACCTAGGAAAAATGCACTGAAAATTAAGAACCAATATGAAAACCCCCAAAACCTAGCATAGCACAACACAGAATCATGTTAAGTTTACTTGATAATCCACAATGATGATGAGAAACAACCAGGCTGTTTTTCATTAAGCTGTCCATTTTGTTAAAAAAAGCCAATGGCCTGTGTTAAGTTGAGGAACAAACAAGGGCTAATAGGTCCACCCATGGCTTCCCACTTTCTTATATGCTATTTTTTTGACCATCATTTGAAAACTACTCCAAAACGTCTGGCTCCTTCTTGGTTTAGTTTAGAACTGATGCGTTCAGCAGGTTTTAGCTTTGTGGCCCCTTTGATAAGGAATGCATTGCCGCTTGATTTGTTGTTAGAAAGTTCTGTTTGTTAGGATTGAAGCACTGGCTTTTTAGTAAGGCATTTAGAGATGCTTAAGTATTAGTCATTAATTTATTAATTATTGTTTTGTTATGATCTGGCTTTGTTTCCATTTTTTTTACCCTTATGTTTCTCGGTTATTTATCATGATGTATGAAATTATATTCTTGTGCTAATCATCTCCGTCCTGATATTTCTTTGTCTTGTTTTTAATTATGGTTTATATTTCTTTTCTGTGATTTATATTTCTGCTTGGAATTTGTAAACCACTCTAAATAAAAAAAATAGTACCATGTTAAAAAAAAGTTAAGATTGTTTGTTTGCTTATTAGTAACCATAATTTTAAGTAAATTCTTGGTTCAGAACACAAGCTTCTGGCCTGGGCTCTAATTATTGAGAAGGCTGAATGAAAATGTGTCAACTGCCAAAAACCTAAATAGTTGCTGCTATATAGCCTCAAATTTCCTCTCAAGTCTGAACCCTGATATTTAATACTCCAAGAGCTCAGAGACAATCTAGATAATAACTCTCTGGATTGCTGTGCTCCCTTATCTGCCTAGCATAAGAAAATAAGAAATGCCATAATGGGTCAGACCAAGCTCCATCAAGCCCAGTATCCTCTTTCCAACAATGGCCAATCCAGATCACAAGTACCTAGCAGTTTCCCATAAAGACATACAGGTTCCACAATGCATGTATTGGGCCAAACAGTGGATTACCTGGGTTCTCTTTACTAATGGTTTATGGACCTTCCCTCCAGGAACTTGTCCAAATCTTTTTTAAACCCAGCTACACTAATGGCTTTTACTGTATTCTCCAGTAACGAATTCCAGAGTTTGATTACAAGTTGAGTGAATATTTTCTCTTATTAGTCTTTAATGGGTTACACTGTAGCTTCATTGCATGTCCCCTAATCTTTCTACTTTTTGATGGCATAAAGAATCGATCTACGTTTATTCATTCTACTCCATTCATTAATTTATAGACCTCTATAATATCTCCCATCAGCCGCCTCTTTTCCAGGTTGAAAAGCCCTAACCTTTTAAGCCTCTCCTCATAGGGTTATCCTTCCATCCCCTTTACCATTTTGGTGGCTTTTCTCTGTACCTTTTCTAATAATGCTATATCCTTTTTAAGATATGGTGACCAGAATTGCACACAATATTCAAGGTGCAGTCACACCAGGGAGGTGCTGATTTGGAGCATTGCACACTTGGCCTGAGCCAGTTTCGCAGAAGCTGATGAGCCTCCATTACGCTAAGAGCACATTTTTCTATTTTCTCTGCTGGCTTAAAACTATCAGTTGTAACTGTTGATTTTTGGGGGATCACTATTATAGCTGTTAACTGTGGTTTTAGACTAAGCTTGGGGGCATCTGGACTGCTTTCCTTGTATAGACTTACATCAGATAGCAGTGTGTGCCCACAGTTCAGGAACAGCCTACTGGCCAGAGACACTTAGGTTCCCGCCCACCCTACCCCTCACCCACCCACCCCAGGGGCTACATTGCCTTTATAGTAGTCACATAAGTGCCATCTACCCTTTCTTACTTGGGTTAAAAGTCCACATCTTCTTCATCCTTTCATCTTCTTCTTCCTCTTCTGGGACTGCTTAACCAACATTTCGTGTATTCAGTACAATAACTGCGGTACTTTCATTTCAAGACGAATCATTTGGAGCCTAAGAGCTTGTCCTATGTGCCTCAGGTCAGCTGTCATGCATGACGAACTGACTCTACTAAGGAAAAACCTAGCTGCCATGCATAAAGAAGTGACTCTACTGAGGGAGGAAATAACTGCAATGAAATGCACCTCTTCTAGGATACAAACTGAACAAAGTCCACCACCGCTTCCACAAAGAATCAAACACCCCAGGAACAAATGGATCACAGTGGGTTCTGGAAGATTGCGACCTGTAACGCTGAGACATCCTATACATCAAGAGATATCCCTGCATAATGACTTCTCTGCCTTGGCTAATGAGGATGCTCAATCCAATGAAACTGAAGGGCCCTTAAATGACTCTGACACTGCCCAATCTCCTGCTAAAGCACCAAATATGAAGAAAACCTCACCAAACAGAAAACTACTACTACTTGGAGATTCCATCATCAGAGGCACCAACTTGGGAACACAGTTCAAAGGAGAGAAGATAGTCATGTGCCTACCAGGCTCGACAGCCAGCAGGAATACAAACCAAATTGTTGAAGTACTTAGCACAAAAAGTGAACACTCCAAACTTGATCTTATCCACTTAGGCACAAATGACCTGGCTAGAAACAGTGCCTCTACAATCCAAAAGGACTTCCAATCTCTGAGAGAGAAACTCAAGCCCATTGTGAACACTGTTGCATTCCCAGAGGTTCTACCTGTTCTTGGTAAGGGGACAAAAAGGCTGCATTGCATTAACAGCTTTAATACATGGCTCCAGACCTGGTGCAAACAAGAAGGATTCAGATTTATTGGTGACTGGGGAAACAGATGGACCAACAAGAGACTATACTGTGCTGATGGACTACATCTCTCTGTCGCAGGGAAAAGAATCTTAAGTGAAAAATTCAGGCACTATGTGGATATGCATTTAAACTAGGAAAAGGGGTGACGGATGTGGAAGGTCAAGACCGGCACGCCACCCCCTGCAAAAGCAGAATAATATCAGAAACAGCCGCACTTTTAAACCACACATCACAAACAAGTGGGAAGAAGTGGGCAGAACCAAATCAATGCAAAATACACACAAGCCAGGTAAATGCTGGAAAGCAATGAGCACAAATGCTCGAAACTCAGCCAACAAAGTTCTGGACCTGGAAGCCCTAATGATGGAAATGGATTTAGACATTGTGGCCATTACACAAACATGGTTCAATGAATCGCATGATTGGGATGTAGCCATAACTGGCTATAATCTATTTAGAAGAGACAGAGAAAATGGAAAAGGAGGAGGAGTGGCCTTGTATGTCAAAAGCAATATTAAAGCTACTGAAATGCAGGGAGCATGGGGAAAAGAAGAAGCGCTCTGGATTGCGTTAGAAAGAGGAGATGGCACTGTCATCCATACTGCTGTAGTCTACAGACCTCTGACTCAAATTGAAGAGATAGATAATGATTAGATTAAAGATATTGCCAAGATAGCCACAAAGGGGGAAGTAATCATTTTGGGTGACTTTAATCTACCTGATGTGAATTGGATTACTCCTTCTGCGCATCTGGAAAGAAGCAAAAAAATTGTAGATGCTCTCCAGGATGCATCACTTAGACAAATGGTCATGGAACCAACCAGGGAAAGCTCAATGCTGGATTTAGTGCTCACCAACGGTGATAGCGTGTCGAATGTCTGCGTGAGTGCCCCTGTGAGCAACAGCGATCATTACGCAGTGTGGTTTGAGATAAAAGCCAGGGTACAGGCCAAACATAACAAGCTCAAAGTCTTAAACTTCAAAAACACTGACTGCAATAAAATGGTCAAGTACCTAAAGGAGGAGATGACAGGGTGGAAGGAGATAAAGGAAGTGGAATTGCAATGGGATAAACTATAGGTGGCAATAAAAGGGGCAACGGACAAATATGTTAAAAAAAGTAAACAAAAACAAGAGGAGAAGGAAACTGAAGTGGCTGCTCAAATGAAGGCAAAAAACACAGCTTTCGCAAAATTCAAAAGCTTGCAAACAGAAGAACACAGAAATGAATACAGGATCAAACTCAAAGAGTCAAAAAGAGAAATAAGGAAAGCAAAATCAAAGGTAGAGGAAAAGATGGCTAAAGATGTTAAGGGTGGCGACAAAACTTTCTTCAGGTATATTCGGGAAAGGAACAAGATCAGAGTAGGAATTGCAGGACTCAGAAGTGCTGGGAAAAGACTCGTGGAAAGTGACATAAAAAAAGCGAAATTGCTAAACAAATACGTCTGCTCTGTTTTTACTAAAGAAAATCCTGGAGATGGACCAGCTGGGACTCCCAAATATAAAAATGGGAACGAAGTAGATACCATACCATTCACAGAAGATGAGGTGTTGGAACAACTTGCTAAACTGAAAGTGGGCAAAGCCATGGGACCGGATGGGATACATCCCAGGATACTGAAAGAGCTCAGAGAAGTTCTAGCAGGGCCGTTAAAGGATGTATTCAACAGATCCTTGGAAACAGGAGAGGTTCCTCAGGACTGGAAAATGGCTGATGTCGTACCTCTACACAAAAGTAGTGACAGGGAAGATGTGTCAAACTACAGACCTGTGAGCCTTACCTCGGTGGCGGGAAAAGTAATGGAGGCGCTCCTGAAAGAGCGAATAGTGAACTTTCTCAAAACCAACAGGTTGCAAGATCTGAGGCAACATGGTTTTACTGAAGGACGGTCTTGCCAAACAAATCTGATTGAGTTCTTTGACTGGGTGACCAAGGAACTAGATCAGGGGCATGCGATGGATGTCATCTACCTGGATTTCAGCAAAGCCTTTGATACTGTTCCTCATAGGAGGCTTGTCAATAAACTCAGTAGCTTGGGGATGGGTACCAAGATAGTAAACTGGATTAGAAATTTGTTGACTGACAGACGACAGAGAGTGATGGTACCTGGAGCTCACTCGGATGAGGGGAAGGTGAGTAGCGGGGTGCCCCAGGGTTCGGTCCTGGGCCCGGCACTGTTCAATGTATTTGTGAGTGATATTGCTGAAGGACTGAATGGAAAAGTCTGTCTTTTTGCAGATGACACAAAAATTTGCAACAGAGTGGACTCCCCCGAGGGAGTGGATAACATGAGGAAAGATCTACAAAAGCTGGAAGAATGGTCTAATGCTTGGCAATTACGATTTAATGTGAAAAAGTGCAGTGTCATGCACTTAGATAGCAGAAATCCAAGGGAAATGTACACGATAGGGGGCGAGAGGTTGGTGTGCATGGTTCAGGAAAAAGGCCTTGGTGTGATTATCTCTGATGATCTCAAGGTGGCAAAACAGTGCGACAAGGCGGTGGCAAAAGCCAGGAGGATGTTGGGCTGCATACAAAGAGGGATTACTAGCAGAAAGGAAGGAGGTACTTATGCCACTGTACAGGTCGCTGGTGAGGTCTCACCTGGAATACTGTGTTCAGTTTTGGAGACCATATCTTGCAAAAGATGTAAAAAGACTGGAAAGTGTTCAGAGGAAGGCGATCAAAATGATTTGGAGCCTGCGTAAGAAACCTTATGAGAAGAGACTTGAAGACCTAAATATGTACACTTTGGAGGAGAGGAGGGATAGGGGAGATATGATTCAGACCTTTAAATACTTAAAGAGGAACGATGAACAAATACACCTCTTCCAAAGATGGGGAAGCTGCAAAACTAGAGGGCATAACATGAAGCTGCACGGTACAAAATTGAAAGGCAATGTCAGGAAATATTTTTTCACTGAAAGGGTGGTGGATGCTTGGAATGCTCTCCCGATGGAAGTGGTGGGGGCAAACATTTATTTTGGTGACGGAATTCAAAATAGCATGAGACAAGCACAGCGGATCCCTTTACAGCAACAGGATAAAACCAAAATAAACTGAACCATCTAACTTCTCAACAAATAGGGGTGTCCTACATGGAGTGGTGGGTCCACCCCTAAACAAAGACATGGGGAGGGGTGACCTGCACAGAGCGTCAGGTGCACCTACTCTTGCCGTATTGCTGGGCAGACTGGATGGACCATGCTGGTCTTTATCTGCCGTCATTTACTATGTTACCAGGGAACAACACAGAGGCATTATAATATCCTTTGTTTTATTCTCCATTCCTTTCGATTTCTAGCATTTTATTTAACTTCTTGGCCGCCGCTGCACACTGGGCAGAAGGTTTCAATGTGTTATCCACGATGACGCCTTAATCTTTTTCCGGGGTGGTGGTTCCTAATGTGGAACCTAGCATCGTGTAACCATAGTTTGGGTTGTTCTTTCCTAGGTGCATAACTTTGCACTTGACCACATTAAATTTCATCTGCCATTTGAATGTCCATTCTTCCAATTTATTAAGGTCTTCTTGCAATTTTTCACAATCCTCTTGCATTTTAACAACTTTGAATAATTTTGTGTCATCTGCAAATTTGACTACTTCACTCATTACTCCCATTTCCAGGTCATTTACGAATATGTTAAAAAGCAGCGGACCCAGCACAGATCCCTGGGGACTCTACTATTCACCTTTCTCCATTGGGAAAATTGGCATTCAGCCCTACCCTCTGCTTTCTATCTTTTAACCAGTTCCTCATCCACAATAGTACACTGCCTCCTATCCCATGACTTTTTAACTTCGTCAAGAGTCTCTCATGAGGGAGCTTGTCAAAAGCTTCTGAAAATCCAAATATACTATATCAACCAGTTCACCTGTTTATTCACACCTTTAAAAAAATATAACAGATTAGTAAGACAAGACCTTCCTTGGCTAAAGCCATGTTGGTTTTCTCCCATTAAACCATGACTGTCTACATGTTCAGTAATTTTGTTCTTTATAATGGTTTCTAACATTTTGTCTGGTACTGATGTCTGTAGTTTCCCAGATCACCCCTGAAACCCTTTTTAAAAATTAGCATTACATTGGCCATTCACCAATTTTCAGGTACTGCAGATGATTTTAATGATAGTTCACAGATTGCTAATAGTAGGTCTGCAATCTCATATTTCAGTTCTTTTAACACCCTCAGGTGTATACCATCCAGTCCAGGTGATTTGCTACTGTTTAGCTTATTAAATAGTTTTAATATATCTTCCCAGTTTATAGTTCTTTCTTTCAATTCTTTCGATTCATCACTTTTAAATACCATTTCTGCCATTTCCTCTTCAGTAAAGACTGAAGCAAAGAATTCATTCAGTACATCTCCACTGCCATCGCCTTCCCCTTTTTACATGGAATTTCAATCCATAGAGATTCTACCGTGTGTTTTGTTTCCTGCAACACTTTAATCCTGTGTGACTCAATGCCCTCTATAACATAGAGCACAACCCCTCCACCAACTTGATCTACTCTATCATTGCAATAGACAGTCACAAAAAAAGAAATTGCACTATAGTGCTGGAAGATGAGACCTCCAGGTCGGAAGACACTCAACTGGCTACTGGGGAGGAGCTGAAGACTTTTCAGAGTAAAGCCAGCATTTATGATGTGGTTGGATCAAAGCCCTCGGGACGTCTGACTGCTGATGTAGCTGCACGTGAAATGAGATTCAGAAGCTGCAAAGATGTCGTACATATTAGGAAATGTAATGTACAAAACATGAACCAAGGGAAGTTGGAGGTAGTCAAGAATGAACTGGAACATATACAACTTGATCAGTTGGGTGTCAGCGAACTGAAATGGACTGGCATCAGACACTTTGCATCAGATGATCACATGGTCTGCTATGTTGGAAAGGAAAGACAAAGAAGAAATGGTGTTGCATTTAAAATTAAGAAGAAACTTGCAAGAACTGTAATGTTTATGTTTATGTTTATTGAATTTGATATACCGCTCAGACCCAAAGGCATAGAGCGGTTTACAATATTACATCATTTAGGGAAAACAAAGAAAAGAACGCCATTTATAAGATAGGACAGAGTAGAGGACAGAGACAGTCAAACAGATAAGAGGAAGAGAAGGACATGGCACAACACGTTACCCTGATACATAGGTAGGGCATCAATACATCATCAAGGACTCCAGATACAGATGCCACGGACCAACGCCTAAGGGCCACGCCAATGAAATATAATGCAGTCGGTGAACACTTAATTTCAATTAGTCTACGAGGAATGCCTATCAATACAAGTATAATTCAAGTATATGCCCAACAACAGCTGCAGAAGAAGATGAAGTTGATTAGTTCTATGAAGTACAAGCTGAAATTGACAGAACATGCAAACAGGATATTCTGATATTCATGGGTGACTAGAATGCAAAGGTTGGCAACAAAAAAGAAGGCAATATGGTGGAAAATATGGACTTGCCAACAGAAATGAAGCTGGAAAAAGACTAATAGAATTCTGCAAGACCAACGATCTACTCATCTCAAATGCCTTCTTCCAGCAACACAAGCGGTGACTGTACACATCGACTTCACCCAATAGATTGTACAAAAATCAAATAGATTACATCTGTGGAAGTCAATGATGGAAAAGCTCTATAATATCAACAAAGACAAAACCTTGAGCTGATTGTGGTACAGATCACCAACTACTAGTATGCAAACTCAAGCTAAAGTTGAAAAAGAGCAAGCCACTCATGAATGTAGCAAATATGACCTTGAGAATATACCACTGGAATTTAAAGACTGCCTGCAAAATCGATTTGCTGCTTTAGATACAAATGACAGAGCCCCAGAAGAGTTATGGAATGACATCAGAAGGTTGTGTTGGAAGAAAGCGAGAAGTCTTTACAAAAGGTGAAAAAGCAAAAACGGCCAAAATGGATGACGGAAGAAACTCTGAAAATTGCCCAGAAACGCAGAGAAGCTAAAGCCAGAGGAGAAAGAGAGGCAATTGCAGAACTCAACAGAGATTTCCAATGTGCGGCAAGACAAGACAAGGAGACATACTACAATGACGCATGCAAGAAAATAGAAGCAGAAACTACTGTATTAGAGGAAGAACAAGACAGACTTTTCTAAAGCTACGAGAGTTAAAGAAAAAATTCCTGCCTTGAATTGGAATGTTACAAGATGCTCAAGGATCTATGTTGAATGATGATGAGAAGATCAAGAAAAGGTGGAAAGAATATATAGAGTTTTTATATGATAAAGATCAAGTGGACTAACAGCCGTTTCAACCTGTACCTTATGATCCGTAACCATTGGTGATGAAAGAAGAAGTTGAAGCAGCATTGAAAGCCTTATCAAATAACAAAGCACCAGGCATTGATGGCATTCCCATAGAAGTATTATAGCAATCTGATGCAGTTGTTACCATACTTACAAGGTTCTGCCAGAAACTTTGGAAGACAACATCATGGCCAACTGATTGGAAAAGATCTGTATTTATACCAATAGTAAAGAAAGGTGATCGAACTGACTGTGGAAATTATCGCACAATCATTCTGATCCCACATGCCAGCAAGATTCTACTGAAGATTACTCAACAGAGACTACAACCTTAACTGAAACGAGAACAACCTGAAATGCAAGCAAGGTTCAGAAAAGGGCGAGAAATGAGAGACATCATTGCAGGTGTGAGATGAATCCTTGAAAAGACTAAAGATTACCAAAAAGATATCTATTTGTACTTGATTGACTACAGCAAGGCTTTTGACTATGTAAACTATGAGAAACTCTGGGCCACATTAAGAAGCATGGGTATACCTGAACACCTGATTGTTCTCTTGCACAACCTTTACATTGATCAAGAAGCAACAGTTTGAATGAAACAAGGAGAAACAGAATGGTTTAAAATCAGTAAAGGTGTATGACAAAGTTGCATACTTTCCCCCTACCTGTTTAATTTATATGCAGAACAAATCATCAGAGAAGCAGGCCTGCATGAAGACAATAGAGGTGTGAAGATTGGTGGAAAACTTACCAACAACCTCCGCTATGCTGATACCACATTATTGGCTGAAAGTGAAGACGATCTGAAACATTTGCTTCTCAAGATCAAGGAACAATAGTCTTAAAATGGGCCTGCAGCTTAATGTAAGGAGACAAAGGTCATGACAACTGGAAAAATCAATAAGTTCATCGTTGATGGAGAAGAAATTGGAATAGTGGACAACTTTAACCTACTTGGATGAACTATCAATAAAGAAACAACAAGCAGTCAAGAAATCAGATGGCGCATTGCTCGTGGCAGAATGGCTATGAAGGACCTAGATAAAATTCTCTCAAGAGGAGAGATGTCTCTCTCCATACAAAGATTCAACTTATTCAAGCCATGGCATTTTCAGTAATGTCATATGGTTGCAAAAGTTGGACAGTGAAAAAGAGAGACAGGAGGAGAATTGATGCCTTTGAATTATGGTGCTTGTGACGAATTCTGTGTATACGATGGATTGCCCGAAGAACAAACCAGTCAGTACTAAAGGAGATCAAACCTAAGCTTTCTTTGGAAGCTCAGATGACAAGACTTCGACTTTCATACTTTGGGCACATCATGCGAAGAGAAAGATCATTAGAGAAAGACATCATGCTTGGCAAGGTAGAAGGTCAACGCAAAAGAGGAAGGCCAGCAATGAGATGAATCGATACAATAACAGCAGCTATGGGTGCCAGTCTGTCAATAATGAGCCACCTGACTGAAAACTGAACACATTTAGGACAGCTATCCAGAGGGTCACCATGAGTCAACACCAACCTGATGGCATTTAACAACAACATCATTGTAATATAATTTGTACCCAGGTATCACAGTGTTCCACTGGTTGTCCTCTTTCCACCAGCTCTCTGAGATACCAGTCTTATCTAGCCTCTCATTTAGTTACATATATTCTAACTCTCCCATCTTATTTTTTAGACTTCTAACATTTGCAAACAAGCATTATAACGGTCATGTTTTATACATATTAATCTGGTTATTGGTAGGCAGGGGTAAGTTGGAATCTTTAAGCTCTGTCTGCTCTGTACTTAGAGGCATTTGGATTACTTTTGTCTTTATTGGAACCTCTCTGTCGATATGCCCTAACTTCAATCTTTTGCTAGTATCCTTCAAGGATATATTGTTCCGAACCATGCACTCTTGGGCGACTCTCGGCTTTTCCCTATTATCTAATTTAAAAGCTGCTCTGTCTCCTTTTTAAAGGTAATGCCAGCAGCTTGGTTCCATCCTGGTTACGGTGGAGCCCATCCCTTCGAAAAAGCCCCTCCTTTCCCCAGAATGTTCCCCAGTTCCTAACAAATCCCAAACCCTCTTCTTTGCACCATCTTTTCATCCACACATTGAGACTCTGGAGCTCTGCCTGCCTTTTGGGTCCTGTGTGTGGAACTGGAAGCATTTCTGATCATACTACCCTGGAAGCTCTGGATTTCAACTTCTTACCTAAGAGCCTAAATTTGGCCTCCAGAACCTTCCTACCACACTTTCCTGTGTTATTGGTACCAACATGTACCAAGACAGCAGACTCCTCCCCAGCGCTATCTAACCTTTGTCTAGGTGGCACGTGAGGTCCGCTACCTTCGCACCAGGCAGGCATGTTACCAGGTGATCCTCATGTCCACCAACCATCCAGCTATCTAGATGCCTAATGATCAAATTACCAAATATAACGACCATCCTAATCCTCTCCTCATGGGTATATGGCCCTGGAAAAACCTTCTCGGTGCAAGAGGTTTTACATCACCTGGAGGATAGGTCCTAGCTACAGGATCTCTTTTCACGTGACCTCTCTCCTCCATGGCAACAGAGAGGTTACCAGACTGGAGGTGGTACTTCAGTATTACGTCACTGTAGGTCTCATCTATATACTTCTCTGTCTTCCTTATGTCCTCCAAATCTGCTACTCTAGCCTCCAGAGATCGGATTCATTCTCTGAGAGCAAAGAGCTTCTTGCACCTAGTACACATTTAAGACCCCTCACCAATTGGGTGAAAATCATACATCTGATACTCAATGCAAAAGAAAGCCCCCATCTCGCTGCTGGACTGCTGTTTGCATCTTAGCTTTAAGGATTTGTTCAGATATTGAAGTTGTTTACTTACTTAGGTTTACAGGGGATGCTTATACTAATACAGCTATAACTTATATGTTAAATGGACTTGTTCACATCAAGAATAATTAATCTCAGGTCTTAATAAATGTATTCTTGATGAGGATAACCAGCCACACTTGAAAGCGATTATGGGCCCCTCCCCCTTTAATAGGTTTAAGAACCTATAAAGTACCGATTATCCCAGGGGTGGTGGGAGGGAGGGAAAGAAGGCTTACAAGCTGGCTTGCTGCACAGTGCCCTGACCTGTGCTTCTAAGGTAAAATCTTACCAATTTCCTTGGTGATTCACACAGCCCTTGACTTGATAGAGGGGGCCTTTCAAATTGCCCCTTTGATCTGTCACGTGCCTTTATACCTATTTAAGGCAACTTCACAGATATTTTGCTTCCTAACTGAACCTCTTTGTAAAGGCCACTAGAAGCAAGTTTAGTTCTTAGAGACTATTTATTCTACTTGTATGCTAAACTATATTCTGATTTGATTTAAATAAAGAAGCTCTCTGGTAGTACTAAGACCTGACTGACTCAGCAGACACGCTAAATTCTAAAGTACACAGATTTATCAGCTTTAACCTAAAGATTACCCTTTCCCCCAAGATTTAGAATATATTCTAGAAGATAAATACTTACAAGTGCAGATCTATTTTCAGTTATAGTAGTCCCTCTGGGTGGTCCTTCAAGACTGCCTGGACCATACAAAAATGGGGGTTATACTTGCTTACTATGCTGCATGGCCCCCTGAGTGCTGGCTTCCATCTTCTCTGCTGGTAGGCCTTTTCAGTCCTTGCTGTCTTCTCAGATTCTTACAAGACCAGTAATCAGTTCAACACCTAGGTTCACTTCCACATCTTGTTTCCAAGTTTTATAACAATCCACATAGTCGCCAAAATTAGCAAGGCTGTTGTCCAAAATATCAGGACTTCCCATGCTTATTTATGATTGGCATTTTCAATCATGCTCACTCCATGCACATTACCCCACTAGTTGGACTTTCTAGCACTTCTGAAATAAATATAGTGGAACCAGGCCTGGAGCAGGAACCTCTGGCGCCTAAGGCAGGAAGATCTGAGCCACCAGGATTGCTCAGAGAAGATGAGAAACTGCAGGCCCACTAAATATTTGCTTGGTTCCTAGTTGATTTCAGAGGGGTTAAATTTTGAATATAAAAGAGCAGTTCTTAATCCTTATGTAGTAAAGATTATCCAGTCTGTAGAACACTATAGTTTTGCCATGAATAGGAGGCTTTTCTGCTGCATATAGAGGCAACATAATGTTGGGTAGTTTTTTATGCTCTTTGCCAAAGGATTTAAGCTCTGCATTATACATTGACGTAGCTACAGCCTTGATTAAGGAAAAAAAGTGCAGAGAACCGTGCATATTCCTGATTAAAAAACAGCAATGCTTGAGTGATTCTGAAGCAATACCTGTGCCATACAGGCCATGAAAGGTAATCAAATTACTAGTATTCTAATCAAATAAGGTCGGTGTTCCTGGTCGATGAAGCATGGGAATCCATGGACTCCTCTAAATGACTTAGCAAATACCAGGAAAGTATTTTAGTATTAATCTCCCTGAAAGATAAACTCTGCTCACATGCAGGCCAAAATGCAATCTACTACATTTTTGTTCTTCAGATGTTGCCCTAAGGCTTCTAACATTTAAACAAAGCCCTTTCTAAGCTAAGCTGAATTCTAAATTAATTTCTTCTTTTGAATTCTCACTTGGGCTTTTGCTTCCAAGCAAAATGTGTGTTCTGGCAGGGGTAGGAGTGAGATGCCGAGCGTGATCATTTCTAATAATGCTGGCAGTCATTGTCCGGGGGATATTATGTAGGGACCACCTGGTACCTTTCTTAATTCTGGTCTCTGAGGCTATCATGAGGCTCATGTGAGTTTGAGGGGGAGGAGACTGTCTAACTCATTGCAAAACCCTTGTGGTAGCAATCCCTCTTATTCCCCTCAGACCCTCTTCATTCACCCAAATGAAGATCCAATATAGGTTTAGGCTGTATATAAAAAGTAAAATATAGGATGGTTAAAAATCAGATAAAACCTATTATCTTTATAACAAGCAAACTGAAGTAGTCAAACTCACGTATGCTATTAGTTATCTTCTCTACTCATCTGAGATGCCTTCTCGCAGCCTCCCATCCAGGTCTATCACTGCTTTAGCTACCAGGAATCTTTAACTTCAGTTTCAACAGTCAGGAATTCACCCATTTTACCTGAAAAATCTTTCTTCCTTCCCTCTTACATTCATGAATTCTCTTCTCTGCCTGCAGAATATCTCGCAGCATTCTCAACTCCAAAACTCTTTCTCAAACCTCACTCGCAGGGTTCCTTGAACCCAAGGGGAACATCCAATTGGCACTCTTCCCATCTCTTCCCTGTCCCATTTCTCAGCTCCCTGCACATCCAAGAGTAAATGGACTGCTACCCCAGGTGGGTGTTCCTCATCCAGCATCTTCACTTCTGCAGGACACTTGACGGTCAGGACTCTACCATGGTAGTCCAAGCACTCTCATTCCAAGTGCTGACACTACATAGGCAGGTTTTCAGAATTAGGAATTTCTACTTCTGAATCCTGGGGCTACTTTCCTCTAGTCTTTCCTTTCCTGCCATAAATGACCCCTTTAAGCCACCACTTTGGTTGCAGGGCCCCAATCCTTCAAGGCCTGGGGCTCAGGGTTCATTGAGCTCACTACCTGTTTTAGGATGGCAGAAAATAGGGAAAAGACAATTATCCCTTCCAAAATGTAGGACCTTTATATTCTTGCCTGATATCATTGCCTTTCCATATATCCTCCAGTGGGAGAAGCCATTTTCATATACACTTATAATATACGTTACACTGCTACCAGGGCTAAAGGTACCTCTGCAGCACACAATCACTATGTGCATCAGTTACTGATTAATTACTGGGGCACATGGCATCCAATCCCTAGGGCATTTAATAAGCTGAGACACACATTTTTGATCTGCATAGACTACCGTATGCATAACTGAGGTATCAGATAAAATAATGGTAGCATATATTTATGTTTATTAATTTGATGAATTACCTTTCATGGAATGGACAGCAAGATGATTTACAATTATTCAGTAGCTAATAAATAAAATAAAATAAAATATTACTTTTGCTAAAGTGAAGTATTAACACCAAGAAAATTAACAGTGTTAAAATTTTTATCTAGGGTTTATATGAATTCCGTTTGTAAAGCTGAGATCCAGGTTATTTACCAACTAAGTCCTTGTGTATCTAACTGTGATGCAGAAGTTCTAAGCTCATAGTTTGCAAGTGCAATTATCATGTATAAGTAAACATTTTGGTGGGTTAGTATGCATTTTAGAGAAATGTAGCTACAGAATGCAAATAAATTCCTGGCTCATCCACATCTGCAAGTAAATATTATAAGAAATTTGTGCATGTTGCCATGGCCAGGAAGTTTACATATTCCCACCTTGACAACATGAAAAATGTAAAAAAAAAACAAGCTGTCCCCTTTGGCCAGTTACATGCATAGGTATAGGCCATTTCACTATGGATGGTCCCAAAGTGCATGCCTACAGAACTAGATACTTGGATGCCCCGACCTGAGTAGGTCAGAAGGGAGGCATCTATAAGACTAGCACATCCTGCCCTGCCATTTCAGATACTCAGACATGTGGTGATGGGCTAGTAATATGTTTGGAGTATGCATTTACAGGCAAGTTTTTTGGCCAGGAAATATTGACTGCTGTGATATAAACACATTTTGCTTTTCCCTCAGAAGTGTTGCATCCATGAAACAAGCGCTTTTTTAAACCTTATTTGTGGTCAGGAGGAGGTATAGGCATGAATGCCTCAACAACCAGAGTCTGATGTGCTTGTGCCATTTTGAAATCTCACCACAATGTGCAACTCCCTTGTTCCGCCCAAGGAATAACTCATATTGTTTGGACATTCTTGCACCAGGGACATCTATATACCCAGCTTTCTAAAATGGCTCTGAGGACATCTCCATGATTTACTCATCTATGTGCCTGTTTTCAGATGTCTAACTCATGAATAGTGTGTCTTGATTACTGTAATTCTGTCTTTGCTGTTCTTCCTGATTACAAAATCCAGAGGCTACAATGTGTGCAAAACTCCGCCATCCGTATTTTAACCCACGCTTCCAGATATGACCATGTCACCTCGCTTCTGATGAACGAACATTGGCTCCCTGTCTGATACAGAATTCACTACAAAATCCTTATCCTGATCCACTGGTTTTCCTCTCTATCTTTCAGGTTCTTCTATATTCTCCACATAGAGCTCTCCGGTCTATTCATGCTAATTGCCTGTTCCTCCCTGCGGCTTCTCAAGCTAGGCTTGAGACACTCCGCTTTCTATTTTCTCAACCCTAAGAAAACTGATGCCTTTGAATTATGGTGCTGGCGGTGAATACTGTGTATACCATGGACTGCCCGAAGAACAAACTAGTCAGTACTAGAGGAGATCAAACCTAAGCTTTCTTTAGAAGCTCAGATAACAAGACTTCGACTTTCATACTTTGGACACATCATGCGAAGAGAGAGATCATTAGAGAAAAACATCATGCTTGGCAAGATAGAAGGTCAACGCAAAAGAGGAAGGCCAGCAATGAGATGGATTGATAGAGTAACAGCAGCTACGGGTGCCAGTCTGTCAATAGACTGAAGACCGAACACAATTTAGCACAACTATCCAGGGGGTCGCCATGAGTCGACACCGACTCAACGGCACTTAACAACAACATGCTTTGGAAATCCCCCCCCCCCCCCCCCAAATCTCTGCTTGGAAGTATCCTATCTCAGGTTCAAATCCTCACTTAAATCACATTTCTATCAAAAAGCTTTTCTCCCCTCCAATTGTAGACTGGCCTTTCCTCTGTTCTGTTCTTTTCTTTCTTTCTCTGCTATATATTTATGCTTGGTGTGTGTGTTTCTTTCCATTATGATTTTGGAGTCCTTTAACATTCTCTCTGCTGTTTTATTGTAAACTGCCTTGCTGACTCGATATGGCAATATATCAAATTTTAAATAACTAAGCTCAACTAAAATACCCTTCTTTGGGTATAATTTTATAAGGGGGCTTATACTTTATGTGGTAGAGCCACTCCTGTTCATTCACATTCGTATGTGACCTCTTATAATATACCAACCAGTGTAAGTGTTTGTGCATTCACATAATGATGCATACTTTGCAAGTGGACATGCACAGAGGCAGAGTTGGGTGGAGGCAGAGTTGGGTGGATGCATACTTTGCAAGTGGACATGCACAGAGGCAAGGGTTGGGTGGAGGCAGAGTTCATAAGAGTGCACAATGTGTGCCTTCGAGTCAATGCTGACTCTTGGTGACCCAGCAGCTCCTGGGTTTTCTTGCCAATGTGACTGGAAGTAGATTGCCAGGCCTTCCTTCCGAGGCAATGAAGGGTTTAAGTAACTTGCCTAAGGCCACAAGGAGTGCTAATGAGAATCAAATCTTGGTCTCTTGGTAACCAAGCCAATGCTCTAACCACTAGGCTACTCTTCCACTCCACAAGTGTGCACAATGCACATAGATTGTAAAATACTATAATTTACATGCATACTAGAAAATTATTGGCATGGGCAATTATACCTGCAGTGCAGGCACATGTACTGCCACTTATGCTAGTATTTTATAACGACAAGTAGGGTGATTGCATAAACTTTTTCGAATGCATAAAACAACTTTTGTGAAATTACCCCCGAGATTATGCCCTGTAACTAGAAGGCATGTACTTTTTACATGGCATGAGTGTAGGAGTGGAGTTTGGATAGAATCTAGACTATTGCAACCTCCTCCTTGCTGTTCTCCCTCTAAATCATCTCTCTTCCCTTCAATCTGTTCAAAACTCAGCTGCGCAGCTAACCTTCTGCCAGCCTCGATATGCCCATATAACCCCTCTTCTCAAGTTGTTTCATTGGCTCCCTATCCATTTCCATATCCAGTTTAAACTTCTACTAACCTATAAGTGCACCCATTCTGCTGCTTCTCACTACCTTTCCTCTCTTATCTCTCCCTACATCCCTCCTCGGGAACTCCGCTCTTCTGGCAGATCCCTTCTATCTGTGCCCTTCTCTTCTCCTGCCTACTCCAGACTTTGATCCTTCTACCTTGCTGCTCCTTATGCCTGAAATAAACTACCTGAGTCTGTACTTCAGACTTTGCTTCTAGCCCTTTTCAAATCCAGGCTGAAAACTGACCCCATCGAGGCTGTTTTTGGATCCTGATCTGCTTAGTCTCCTATATGTTTTGTTACCATTCCTCTAGATATATCCTTGCCCCCCTCTGCTGTTGTGTTGTCTGTCTTGACTAGATTATAAGCTCTGAGGAGCAGGGACCATCTTCTACATGTGTCCATGCAGGGCTGTGTATGCCTTTTAGTGCTATACAAATGATCAGTAGTACTGTTGTAGTAGAAGTCACAAAGTATGCACATTCTTTATGGCCACACTGATTGTACATGTGTACATTCCTTGGCTTTAACTTAGCTGAAATGTTTGCCTGTTTATGCCTAGTATTTTATAAAGACACATAGGTGTCTAGTTCAACATGAAATTTTGACCCCTTACGCCCCTATTTTATAAAGCTTAAGTATTTTCTTTTTTAGTGCTGTCAAGTCAGTGCTGATTTCTGACAACCCAGCTGCCTCTTGGGTTTTCTTAGCAATATATCACTGGAAGTAGATTGCCAGGCCTTTTCTTCCAAGGCAATGAAGGGTAAAGTGACTTGCCCAAGGTCACAAAGAGTGCCAGCATGAAATAGGTGTATAAATCTAGGCAATCCTTACAAAAATCCCTCATTGAGGGACATCCTGTGCTGGCCGTCTCGCCCATGTACGGCCAATCAGAATCAGGCCGTACAGAGGTAGACTGGACGTGCTCGCAGGATCAGAATTGGGTCTATGGTCTGGACATAGAGGCTGTGCCCCGATTCTGAATGGCTTCATGTCCAGCCCACATACCCGGCTAACTTAGCCAAGCTTCTGAATGGAGTCACAGTGCCATGGCGTCCTTTTGCCATGGCACCGCGGCTCCATTCAGGAGCTGTGAATCCCCAGCCGCAGACAAGACCCTTCTTTCCTTGCAGCCCGACCCCTGATTTGGCCTCCTATGGCCAGGGTCGGGCTGCGGGGAACCCCCTGCACCCCTTCGCCCTCCTTACCGGGCCTGGCCATGTCATTTGGATTTGTCTAGGGGGACTTTTTCCACTTCCAAGGTGGAATAAGAACATAAGATATGCCATACTGGGTCAGACCAAGGTCCATCAAACCCAGTATCCTGTTTGCAGCAGTGGCCAATCTAGGTCATACGTACCTAGCAGTATCCCCAAGAGACACAGGTTCCACAATGCTTGTACTAGGTCAAGCATTGATATCCTGGGTCCCTTCTTAATAATGGAATAAGTCCCCCGTCTCCGTGGCCAAAGTTGGGCATACAGGGCCAACCTCAGAATCGGCCCTGTACGTCCAGGGTCACTCTCCGCTCACCGCCCGCCCTCGCTCGCTCTGCCTCTGTCTTGCCCCCTCCCTCCCATGAATAGAGCTCCCCATACAAATCACCTGTTTGTATGGGGAGTTCTGTTCCCAGCAGGCTGCCCGGACGTTTAGCGGGTCTGGATTTCCAGACTGGACATCCAGACCCGCTAAATGATGTTCAGGACGACCCCAGTAGTGTATTACGGATTAGTAGGTAATAAATTTACTAAATAAAATTGAAAAAAATTGTGAACATCAAGAAAAAAACATGCGGATACTGACCTTTTGATATCAGGGATGCTATCACGAGAGTTCTGAAAACAAAGCTGTAAAATTCTATCATTCATGCACTGTGCATGGTGATAAGCCAATAAAAAAATGCATTTTGCTATAATCTACAAAGATGCACGCTAGCATCTGATTTTAATAAGTTTCCGTTCAGGCAGCATGTGGTAAAAAGGAAAGAGAATACAAAATGTTGGATTTTGAATTTTGCCCATTAATCAGTCTTAGTGGTCTCTAGTAGTATCATAAATTGTTCTCTATTATGTAAGTATTAGTATTTGGGTATTCAAAAATATTTTTGTTTCTTTGTTTCAATGGGGTCCGAAAGTTGGCATGTGCGCTTGTGCTAACTTTTGGGGGTGTTTACATCTCTTCCCCTGCTGTTAGCATGGTATTAGTGTGTGACATGATGCTAACCACCACCCATTAAGATGGTGTTATGTACATCCGTGCTAACAGCTACTTTCCTGGTTAGTGCATGCCCAAAACACCCACACTAACTGCAAAACGCCTTTCATGCCCACATTCCACCCACAAACCGCCCACTCTCCACCCTATCATGCACTACCCGGTTAGCGGGAGATTTTTAGCGTGGGTGCCCGTGTTAACTGTTAGCACAGTGCACTTACCACATGCTAAATGCCAAATGACAGTGATTTTGATTCTTTTGTAGAGGTGTGATACTCCAGAACTAACTAGCAATTGTACTTGAAGTTATGCTAAATAATTCAGACACAGGAATGGTGGCCCATTGATAATGTCTGCACGACTGTCACTTGACAAAGAGAAGATGGAATGAACGTCTTCTAGACTCAGCGGTAATTTCTCTCTTTTTTTTCCCTCTAAATGTAGATGGTTGGCTATACTGAAGTCAATTTTCACTGGTGGGGCCACTGCATGCCTCATGGAGGGTAATTTTATAAGCCATTACGCATGTAAATGGGCTCTTAGAAAATTAGGTCATGCCTGAAAGTACATGAGGTGCAAGCCGGCTCCACACTTGTATAGTAGATATGCACAGGGTCAGAGTTTGGGAGGAGAATGGGCAGAATCACAGTTTACATGTCCATTCATATGTAAATAGCCAATGTGTTGTATTCATTGTAAATAATTGCCCCGGTTATCCAAGTTTTTGTTCCTTGTTCTATGTAAAAAACAGATAACATGTACCTTATCTGATGTTTTCTTGTTCTATGTAAACCGCGCTGATTATAAATAGAGCGGTATATAAAGATGTTAAATAAATAAATAAATAAATAAATAAAATAAATATATTATAAAATATACAAATGCACATGAAAAGTCCATGCTAACATTTTTACCTGCAAGAGAGCAGGTATAGCGTCTGCACTCTAGGTGTGATTGTCACAGGATTTGCAGCACTGGAAAATCTCCAAGTGCCGCCAGTGAAAATCCATGTGGAACTTTTAACAAAGTCCTTATACATTGAAAGTTCCACCTGGCATTTGTCTATCACCACTTACATGTATCCTTTAAGTTCAGCAACTGAATTTCACTGCTGAACATACACATTTTTTGTCCACTCTCAACTTGTACTTCATTTTAAGCATATAACTTTGGCCATCTTGTGAGTTCAATAACCAAAGTTACTCTACATTTGGTCTGTGTATTTTTTTAAAACATGTATTTGAGGTAATTCTATAATGAGCCATGTACAACTGCGTGTCAGCAACAAGCATGTTACCTATGTTAAACAACTCAAGCGCAGGGATGAGCACTTACAAGTGGAGTGTAGACAATCGCTATTCTGTACGTATGTGCATCAGGGTAATAACACATCGTTTTAGAGTGGACAAGCACAGTACTGGAATTTGGGCAGAGCATAGTCAGAACACAGATTTATGTGCGTAAGTTATAGAATACTATAACTTATACACATTTCCTACAAATCTAGTCTACGGTTGGTGTAAGTGGTCAAACCTAGATTTGGCATATGTATCTCACCACGTACACCCCTTTGCATTCTTTACTTTACATGTATGCCCATGCATTTTGAACTGAGCAACCTTTTTAGAATTACCCTCATATGATCAGCACCATTGTTGACCACTTGAATGCTTTGGAACATAGTATAGCAGATATTTAAGTGATCATTAGGAAGCAACAGTTTGGGGTTAGAGTGAATAAAAGCGAGAACACAAACTGGCAGCATACATTGATCAGTAGGTAATATAAATGTCTAGTTAGAGCACTCCCAAGAGAGAGAGAGAGAATGAACAATGAGAGTGCTCATAAGAAAGAGAGAATGAACGGTGAGAGTGCTCATAAGAAAGAGAGAATGAACAATGAGAGTGCTCATAAGAAAGAGAGAATGAACAGTGAGAGTGCTCATAAGAAAGAGAGAATGAACGGTGAGAGTGCTCATAAGAAAGAGAGAATGAACGGTGAGAGTGCTCATAAGAAAGAGAGAATGAATGGTGAGAGTGCTCATAAGAAAGAGAGAATGAATGGTGAGAGTGCTCATAAGAAAGAGAGAGAGAGGATGAATGGTATTTCAGGTTTCAGTTTTATTTGCTACGTGGGTCATTCCAAAACACGAATAAGGGGTTTGTATGTGAGGCGGGGACATCTATTTGCCAAGAACGTTCCCAACCATATTCTGAAACACTACTGACATGCACGTCAGTGGCGCTAACATGATAATCTGATAACGTGCCCAGAAGGGGTGTGATAATCCACAGAGATGTATGAAGAGTATTCAGGAAAGGCCCATGTATATATTAAGTGTTTCCTGGAAAAGTCCACTTTATTCCTGCTGAAATGTGGAATAAGGCCAGGACTTAGAAACAATTCTGTGCTTCTCTGCAGTGCACCCCATAGTGAAGAATGGATGTGAAAGTATGTTTTGAACTGGTGTGACTGCAGTCTAGAAAAACACAAGATGCAGTTTTAAGGTACAGAGAGCAGAGGTGAGGGAAGATTGAAAGGTATGAACACATTTATAAGCACCCTTACAGAAATATTAAGAAGAGAAATAGTGTTTATTCTGGCTATGCTGAAATGTGCTGTTTGCGCCAAAGGAGCCAATCTAAGGGACTCTAACAATTCCGATGTTCTGAAAAATGGAACTGTTGAAGTAGGGATAGTATGGGTGTGAGCAGAGAAAGGATTCTTGTTTGGGTGAGAAACAGAGATCATATATGTAGTCCTGGTACCCCATGCTATTATGTTACGTCATAGCTGTTATGTATAGGTTCAGGGCATCTTTTTGGCAGAATTACAAGTTGTGACAGAAAGTGAGAGAGTGTATGTGTGTGTGTTTTGAGGGGTGCCCGGGATCTGATGTGCTCCTCTGTAGTTCACGGGGACATGAAAGCCTGGCCAGTACCTGGACTGTATGGATGATTGCAGCGTCACCAGGTGCCGGTGTGCAGGGTGCAGCCAAAATCAGAGAGGGTTCACTGTAGTTAAGTGTCAAAACATATTCCTGTTGATAAGGGACCCTCAGAATAAGGACATTCAACGGTGAAAATAGCAGTAATGCATGCACATAATGCAAATTTTGTGGGACCAATGGTGTTGCATTTGAGCATGTATTAGTGCCATTTGCACTGCTGAATGTTCTTATTCTGAGGGTCCCTTATTATTGACTGGGATATGTTTTGACATTTAGCCATAGGGAACCTATGCTGATTCCTTCTGGATTATTTTTCATAGGGTTCTCTAATAAGATGTGATATTGTTGGTAGTGTGATAGGTTAGCCATAGATCTGCTGTGCCAGGCATTGGGAGACATGACTGATGTTGTGCCAACATTCCCCGGATTGTACTCTGCAGCCTACATCCCTACCCAGTCCTGGATCAATTAGAGCTGTGAGAGTGGTGATATATCTGGAGTCTGGCTACTTGGTGTGATGGCATAGGGATCTCCATTCCCATGCACACACAGCCCTGACCAGGGGAGTGTGCCACGAAGCAGATTGTGGGAAGGCAGTCAGGGATACCCCATAGATAGCAGATGTATACAGACTGACATACGCAATGATGGGACAGGTGTAGCTGCTGTGAGAAATGACAGTACCCAGATAGGTGGACCTCAGATGCCAGAAGGCTCGACTACTACTGCTGATCATTTGTATAGCGCCACAAGGCATATGCAGCACTGCACAGATGCACATGAAAGATGGTCCCTATTCAGCGGAGCTGATAATCTCTTCAAGACAGACAACACAGCAGCTGTGGACAGGATATATCCAGGGGGAATGGTCAGGAAACACAAGGGAGCTTAGGAGGATCAGATTCAACAGTGGCAATGAAGAGGTGAGCGCTCAGCCTGGATTTGAGAAGGAACAGAGAAGAAGCCTGATATACAGACTCAGGTAATGTTTTCCAGGCATAAGGATCAGCAAGGTGAAAGGAGCGCTGTCTGGATTTGGCAGTCAAAGAGAAAGGCGCAGACAGAAGCCATTTGACAGAAGAGTGGAGTTCCCGGGGAGGGGGGAGGGAGAGATAAGAGGGGAATGGTAGAGCAGAGCAGCAGAATGAGTGCACTTCTAGGCCATAGGCATGAAAAGGGCATACATTTATTGCTCAGCAATATTATGCATCCTTTGGGGAACTGCAAGGTTAGTTCTGGGTTTTGTACACTTGGTAAGGGTCCATCCCTAGCAGTTTGTAGAGATGACCAGGGCAGGAATGACTGGGGCCACGTACCATTTGATGCAAGGTATGTCCTGACATATATGTTCATATTTATATTCTCATATACCATATTGCAGTGTACTGGGATTATCTAGCACTTTTCAGGTCATGAGGAAGTCTAGGTTGCAGCAGCTGTCGTTTCTCATCAGCAAACTACTGTCTGTGATGAGCAACTTAGGAGATGCACGTTTTCCTGAGGGGCATAGCATCCATGGGTACATCACGGGGATGGGCAGAATCCAAAATGTGTAACTTTTCAGAATACGATGGGCATGGGGATGACATCAACGTCTACCCGCTTCCGATAATATTGATGGGGATGGGCCAACTGAATAGCGCTTGCACATGCTGCACCGATCATGTCTATCTCCCCAGTTCTGGACCCACAGGCACATCCAGACCCAGGGATGCGGAGTTAGGTTCAAACAGGGTCCATTTTTAATGCAGATATTTCCAAGGGCCTGACGTGCACATTATGGAATTGGGCTCCACCATCACTTACTGAAATTAATATGTAGGTGGTTTACGATAAAACTGTGATAAAACAGAAGAAAGGAAAGCACATATCATTAGACGAACTTTCTCTGTTAGTCTATGCTCATTAGAACGAGAGAATGAATGGTGAGAGAGTGTTCCTAAGACAGAATGCTAAGTGTTCATAATTAAGAGAGAGAAAAGGGAAGAATGAATACCGAGAGTGCTCTTGGGACAGAAAAAGAGAAAATGAATTCTGAGAGGGTATCTGGTAAGAGGGAGAGAATGAATGGTGAGAGAGGGGGAAAATGAATGATAAGAGCACTGTTAAGAGAGAAAGAGAGGGAGAATGAATAGTGAGAGCCTGAGTGAAGGGGCACCAAATGAGAGCACAGTAAAGCTGCTGAGTGGTAAGAGGCTAAGAAAACACGTGCCAGTGCCCAAAATCCCTTCCAACAGGGAATCCCTGCCAAGGTCCTGCTGCTGGGTAAGAACTTTCAGCAAAGCTTCAAAACCACGAACACATCAGCACATTGCTATACTGTGGCTTTTGAATTAAATTAATCCTTTATGTTGTCTGTGTTTATGTTTGTTTCTATCTTTCTCGGGGCAGTTTCTCCAAGTGGGTTGGTTTTGCGCAAACCATGACAATCACTTCTAAGCCAGGGTACGTGGAGTATGATCTCAGACTCTCAAATTTATTGCTAATGCTCGGCATAGTACTTGCATCGTGCCAAAGAGATCCTCCTTCTGGAGTTCATAAGATGTAACAGGTATGAATAGTTTGTCAAGATGTGCTTGGGAATTCTTCTTTATCAAGCCCGTGGCTCCCAATACAGTGGGAAATATTTCTGAATCTTTTCTGCCATATTTTCATGGTCTCTGACTGCATTTCTTGGTACTTCAGGATCTTCTGCCTCTCCACGCGATTCACAGAATAATCACTCAGTACTGACACTTCTTAACGCCGTTCTGATGGTTATCTCCTTTACCACTATTCCGGGTTTCCTCACATCCAGTTTCTTATCTGTTGGAATGGGAATGTCCCAGGTGATCATAACCTCCTCATTCTCTGTAATTCTCTTAGGGCAACGATCCCAGTGCTTTTCAGGGACAGTGATGTTGCAGTGTTTACAGAGTTTACAGTGGATGAGGCGTGCTACTTTGTAGTGTCTTTCTGTATAGAAATTTTCCGCCATCAGAACTTCACAGCCAGCAATGACGTGAGTCACTGTTTCCAGGTCTTTCTTACAGAATCAACATATGTCTGTTTTGCCAGTTTTTTCAATGCCCGCTGTAAATCATCTTATCCGTAATCCACTGTCCTGGGCTGAAACTATCAATCTCTCCTCTTTTGGTTTCAGTTCACCTCTCCTTAACCATTCAGGAGTCCGTTCTTGATCGACAAAGGGTTCCTGGAGTAACACGTTGTATTTCCCTGTGTGTGTGTGGGGGGGGGGGGGGGAGGGAGGGGGGTGTGACTGGCAGTTTTGAACCCTGCTGTATAATTTTTTTACAGCATTCCATTGGGTTAAAAAGAAGAATTAAACCAAGTGCCATCATTTATCTAGCTATTAAATGTCAATGTCAATAGGTTCTGTAGCTGCTGCAATTGCCTTTCCCACTGAAATTAATTGAGGCATTTTTAGGGACTTTATTTCTCTGAAACCCCAAGTCTGACCCAGCCCATTTTCAAACTAAAAGTATCTTTTTCACGGTTCTTTCCCCCCCCCCCCCCCAGACCAAATTTGGACCCATTCCGTCCAGTTTTTGGTGAGTCATTTTTGAGTCCCAATGTACCTGTATATAACTGCTTTCTGAAATCTTGTTGAGTTCAAAAGACTGAAATATCTCACTGTTTTGGGCTTGAGATTCTTCGTGCATCAGCTCTGTATGTGAAATCTGCATTAATGCCTATCTAAGGACCAAAAAGCATCAATGTGACCTTTTAGGACCCCTTTCACTTTGCCACACCCTTGCCCCCCAAAAGCTCTGCAAACATGATTCTGGACTAAATGCCTGTAATTGTTCCTTATAAGCCACTTCGCTTCAGAACAGGCAGACTTGTCTGGAGAGATGTCAAGGGACCGCTTTGCTGTACATATCATTTATTTATTATCTCCATATGTAGCTCAGTTTCAGTTACATTTTTAAAAAATGACCGTATGGCAAAAACAACATTTCTCTTTTCTGCTCAACCATTTTAATGCTAACTGCTGGTATTTGAATAATCTTACTCAGGATACGCCATAAATTGTACAGTTTTCACAACTGCCCAGAAATTAAAAATATTAATGGCTTTCTTTTTTCTTTCTTTTTTTTTTGCTTCTTCCTCCCCTTCCCCCACCCCCCACCGTTCTCCCTTTGTAGGGACCGATTTGACACTTGCAGCTGATTTAATGCCTACCTCTTCGTGGAACATTTCAAGACAGCTAGACAAAGGTAAAGAAAGAAAACTAGGAACAAAACGTGAAACTCAGATTGGAAAGCACACCCCTTTTAACATGACCTTACTAGATTAAAGAGTAAAGATAAACAAATAAAATTAAAGAAATCTTGTTTGACTTGTCATCTTGCGGAATTTAATTACTCACAATGTGGAGATTTCAAGGGGAATGTTTTTCTTTTGCCCTTGTAAAATCTTCCACACATGGTAAAAACTGTTTCAAGCTGTGAATTACAGGGGTATCTGACCTGCCTGACATTTTGGCTGGAGGATCTGACTCTAAGCATTAAGAAAAATGGAAGGGGCGGGATACAAAGTGTATTGCATGAGGAATGTCACAATGTTTGAAAGCATGTTTTCCTTTAAAAGGTGCTATAGTTTTGCACTTTATTCTTCCCTACATTCTGCAGTGGCCCTGTATAAACCGAAATGCATTTAGCCAGTTTTGTCTCTGTTGCTTCTCTAACAGAACCCACATGCCACAGTCTCACACATATATTATATCGCATGCGCTTCTCATTTAGAGCATCAGTTCACAAAAGTATTCGTTGATCAGTTTAGGCTGCTCTGCTTTTAGTGAACTTTAACGCTAAACTTTCTTTCAATGTGTTATCAAACTCTAGAATTTGTTGCCAGAAGATGTAGTAAACGTTGTAATGTAGTTGGGTTTAAAAGAGGTTTGGACAAGTTCCTGGAGAAAAAGTCTATAACCCATTATTAATTTGGACTGGGAAAATCCACAGCTTACCCCTGGGTTAAACAGCATGAAATCTGTCTACCTTTTGGGCATGCAAAGCATTTCCTCAGCAGATAGTGCACAGAAATATATTTATTTATTTAACACCCTCAATGGGTGGCATTAGCTGCATCCAGGCTGCGGTCAGACACACTGTCTTTATTTTTGATGTATTATCTATTAGGGAAATACTGTGCATGCCCCCAACAGATAGTGCAGTGCTAGGTGGGTGTCAGCGAACTGAAATGGACTGACACTTTGCATCTGATGATCACATGGTCTACTATGTTGGAAGTGAAAGACAAAGAAGAAATGGTGTTGAATTTATAATCAAGAGGAAACTTGTAAGAACTGTAATGAAATACAATGCAGTCAGTGAACGCTTAATTTCTATGTGTCTATGAGGAATGCCCATCAACACAGCTTGAGGGAGGAGTGGCCTAGTGGTTGGGGCAAGTTACCTCAGGCCGGAAGGTCAGGGGTTTAAATCCCACTGGAGGACAGCAATCTTGGGCTGGAAGGACTGTGGTTTCTAGTCCCACAGGTGCTCCTTGTGGTCTTGGGCAAGCCACTTAACCCTCCATTGCCCATGTTCCCTGTAAAATAGTTATCTCCAAGTTATAATGCCCTGTTCAATGTAATTTCAGTTTGTTCAATGTAAACTGCCTTGATATCATGAAAGTTGGTATATAAGAAATGTTAAATAAATAATTCAGGTATATGCCCCAACAACAGCTGAAGAAGTGGATGAGTTCTATGAACAAGTACAAGCTGAAATTGACAGACCATGCAAATAGGACAGTGATGGCTAACCTTTTTGATCCCGAGTGCCCAAACTGCCGCACAAAACCAAAGAATTTCCTCAAAGTGCCAGCACGTCAATTAAACCTTAACAACAAGATTTTAGTATCTAAAAACTCTTTATAAAGTTGTCTGAACTATGTAACATCATTTGTAAAGGTTGGAATCTTTGTATTGTCAGAGAATCAATTTGATTCTCTCTCTACATCTGCTTTAACATAATAATCTTTCTCCTTTTGCTCTTTCCTCATTCCTATTTCATCCACTCAAATTTTACCCCTCCATCCTCAATACCCACTTAGTCTCCCAATACCCGGCCAATTGTACATTTTTCTTCCCTCCCACACAAAATATTTTTCACCTCTCCATTTCATTCTCCCAGCCCCATCCCCTTCTAATCTCCCCCAACATCAGCTCCCTTTTAGTTCCAGCCCCACCCAGTATCCGCTCCCTTCTAGTCCCCTCATCAGTCCATTTCCAGTCCTAGCTCCCCCATCCATTTCCAGTCCTATCCGAGTCCCTTCATCAGCTCATTTCCAATACCAGCCTCCCATCAGCCCATTTCTAGTCCTTTCCTAGCCCCACCATCAGCCCATGTTAAATCCTAGCTCCCCTCCACTCAGCCCATTTCTAATCCAAGCCCCCCATGAGCCTACTTCCAGTTCTAGCCCCTCCATGAGTCCATTTCAATCCAAGCCCCCACCACAGCCCATTTCCAATCTTAGCTCCCCCAACACCCAATTCTCAGTTCTATCCTAGCCCATCCATCAGCCCAGTTCCTGTCCTAGCTCCCTCCCCTAAGAGCCCATTCCAAGCCCCCCTTCCCATCAGTTATTTGCAGTTCAAGCCCCCTTCCACTCAGCCCATTTCCATTCCAAGTCCCCCTCCCCATTAGCTATTTGCAGTTCAAGCCCCCCACTTCCCCTCAGCCCATTTCCATTCCAAGCCCCATCCCCAACAGCTATTTGCAGTTCAAGCCCCCTTCCACTCAGCCCATTTCCAGTCCTAGCAACCCCCCCAACCCATTACCAGTCCTAGCCCCCCATAGCCGACTCCCAGTCCTAATCCCACCAGCCCATTTCCAGTCCTAATCCCCATCACCCAATTTTCAGTTTAAGCCCCCCCATAGCCCATTACCAGTCCTAACCTCCCCATCAGCCCACTCCCAGTCCTAATCCCCCATCACTCAATTTTTAGTTTAAGCCCTCCCATAGCCCATTACCAGTCCTGACCCCCCATCAACCCCCTGCCAGTCGTCATCCCACCAGCCCATTTCCCGTCCTAATCCCCCATCACCCAATTTTTAGTTTAAGCCCCCCAGCGCCCATCACCACTCCTAACCCCCCCCAGCGCCCATCACCACTCCTAACCCCCCCAGCCCAGCGCCCATCACCACTCCTAACCCCCCCAGCAAGCCCAGTGCCCATCACCACTCCTAACCCCCCCAGCCAGCCCAGTGTCCATCAACACTCCTAACCACCCCAGCCCAGTGCCCATCACCACTCCTAACCCCCCCAGCCCAGCCCATCACTACTCCTAACATCCCCCCAGCCCAGCCCAGCCCAGCCATCACTACTCCTAACCCCCCCAGCCCAGCCCAGCCCAGCCCATCACCACTCCTAACCCCCCCAGCCCAGCCCAGCCCAGCCCATCACCACTCCTAACCCCCCCAGCCCAGCCCAGACCATCACCACTACTTACCGCCCCCTTGCCATCCCAGGCCATCACCACTCCTAACCCCCCCCAGCCCAGCCCAGCCCATCACCACTCCTAACCCCCCCCCAGCCCAGCCCAGCCCAGGGAAAATTTTAAAAAAAAGAAAACCTGTGCTGCCGCTGTCGGGGCTGCCGCGGCAGAATCGAGCGTGCCGCGGGGCCCCCTGTACCCAGCAGAGCCTGCCCTTCCCGTAGCAGCTCTCTCTTTGGAGCTGCAGTCAGACGCGCCGGCTTGCAGAGTGCGAGGGAAGAGTTTCTCCCTCGCTGCTCTGTTAAGCCCGCGGGGGCTGATGGGGCTTAACAGAGTCGCGAAAGATCCTCTTGCAGCTTTCCACATCCTCATAGGTTTTAACAACTTTAAATAGTTTTTGTGTCATTCCCATTTCCAGGTCATTTATGAATATGTCCTCTTGCAATTTTTCACAATCCTCTTGGGTTTTAACAAATTTGAATAATTTTGCGTCATCTGCAAATTTGATTACCTCACTCATTATTCTCATTTCTTGGTCATTTACAAATATGTTAAAAAGAGAAACACAAAGAGCAGGAGACGTCGGATGAGATAAAACTTCTTTATTATAAAGGAACCCCAACGCGTTTCGGCAACGCCTTCCTCAGGGGGAGTAGCTCCAATAATCTCTTAATAAACAAACAAAGTAAATAAATAATTAGAATAATACATGATAATAACAATTAAAACAATAAAACAAATAGGACACCTGGCATGTTGGACGTACATATTAAAACGAAACACAACCAAATAAAACATACTCATACTATATAATAAACAAATAAACAAATGAATAATTACATAAGAAATGTGTAAGAAACTCATATGTAAATAACCTTGATGGAACACAACAAAGCAAACGCATGTTTCGAATTGCTCCCCCTTTTTGCTCAATTACATCACTTTGAGATACTCATTTTTTGGTTTATTTCATGTGTGCTCAGCCCTGCGTTTGCTTTGTTGTGTTCCATCAAGGTTATTTACATATGAGTTTCTTACACAATATTTCTTATGTAATTATTCATTTGTTTATTTGTTTATTATATAGTATGAGTATGTTTTATTTGGTTGTGTTTCGTTTTAATATGTACGTCCAACATGCCAGGTGTCCTATTTGTTTTATTGTTTTAATTGTTATTATCATGTATTATTCTAATTATTTATTTACTTTGTTTGTTTATTAAGAGATTATTGGAGCTACTCCCCCTGAGGAAGGCGTTGCCAAAACGCGTTGGGGTTCCTTTATAATAAAGAAGTTTTATCTCATCCGACGTCTCCTGCTCTTTGTGTTTCTCTGGATTACTTGCAGGAGGACCTGCTCCCCTTTGTGTGTGCCCAAATATGTTAAAAAGCAATGGACTCAGCACAGATCCCTCGGGTACTCCACTATTCACCTTTCTCCATTGGGAAAATTGGCTGTTTAGCTCTACCCACTGCTTTCTATTTTTTAAACAGTTCCTCATCCACAACAGTACGCTGCCTCCTATCACATGATCTTTTTATTTCACCAAGAGTCTCTCATGAGGGACCTTGTCAAAGGCTTTCTGAAAATCCAGATACGCTACATCGACAGGCTCACCTTTGTCCACCTGTTTATTCACACCTTCAAAAAAATACAACAGATTAGTAAGACAAGACCTTCCTTGGCTAAAGTCATGTTGGCTTTCTTTCATTAAACCATGACTATTCACATGTTCAGTAATTTTATCCTTTATAATGGTTTCTACCATTTTGCCCGGTACTGATGTCAGGCTCACCGGTCTATAGTTTCCCAGATCACCCCGGAGCCCTTTTTAAAAATTGGTGTTACATTGGCCATTCGCCATTCTTCAGGTATTACAGATGATTTTAATGATAGTTCATACATTACTAATAGTAGATCTTCAATCTCATATTTCAGTTCTTTCAACACCCTTGGATGTATAGCATCTGGTCCAGGTGATTTGCTACTCTTTAATTTATCAAATAGTTGTAATACATCTTCCTAGTTTATCAATATTTCTTTTAATTCTTCTGATGCATCACCTTTAAATACCATTTCAGTCATGGATAACTTTCTCATATCTTCTTCAGTAAAGACCGAAGCAAATAATTCATTCAGTCTTTCTGCTATGGCCTTGTCCTCTCTTAGTGCCCTTTTTTCCCATCTATCATCTAATGGTCCAACTGACTCTCACAGGTTTTTTGTTACGAATGTATTTGAAAAATTTTTCATTATGCATTTTTGCCTCCACAGCAAGGTTATTTTCAAATTCTCTTTTTGCCTGCCTTATCAATGCCTTGCATCTAACTTGCCAATGCTTATGTTGTTTCCAGTTTTTGTCATTTGCCTTTTTCCATTTCCTGAAAGATGCTTTTTTAGCTACAACAGACTTTTTGACCTCACCTTTAAACCATGCTGGCAGTTTTTTGGACTTTCTTCCGCTTTTCTTAAAGCATGGAATACAGCTGGTCTGGTCTTCCAAGATAGTATTTTTAAACAATACCCATGCTTGATGTAAATCTTTAACCTTTGCAGCTGCTCCTTTTAGTTTTTTCTTAGCTATTTTCCTCATTTTATCATAGTCTCCCTTTTGAAAGTTAAAAGGCAGTACTGTGGATTTCCTTGTCGTCCTTCCTCTATTTTTTAAATCAAACGCAATCATGCTATGATCACTATTGCCAAGGGGCCCCAAGACCCTTTGCACCAGATCTTGTGTTTCACTAAGGACTAGGTCCAAAATGGCTTCCCCTCTTGTCAGTTCACTAATCAGCTGCTCCAGAAAGCAGTGATTTATTTAATCTAGAAACTTTATCTCCCTAGCATATCTTGTCATGACACTGACTCAGTTGATAACTACGGCTGAGTTTGTTGTTTGAAAGTTGGGATTATTAGCAGTCTGTGGTTTTTGAGTCACATGCTTTCTATAGTTCTGGTGGTGCATTCCTTGAAGAAGCATTCAGCCAAACGCTTCGGCAGCCTGTGTGTGGCGTCGGTGCGCCTGCCCAGTAACTATATTGTTACTTCAAGATAAGTTTTGGCTTTGGATTTTTGTGAGCCTGTTCTGTTGTTTTTAAAGGCAATTATATACATGATGTGTTATTACATTTGGAAACGAGTCAAGCCATGAGCCATGTTCAGCCAAGTTATGCTTTGAGAGATTGCAGGTGTTCTAAATCACAGTTTGTTATAATTGGATAAGATGTGGTAGGAGTTTTTTTAGAGCCATTGATGTTGAGAAGTACGTCTTCAAATGTATGAAGCTTGTGTTAATTTACTTCACTGGATTCTGAGGCTCTTTTCTCCTTCCATGTTTATATGTGAAATTTTTAATACAGGTATCTGAAGTGATTTTGTATATATTGGTGGAGTGATTTTTCTGAATTTACCATTTGCTGTTCATTCCGGTACTGAACCTTTTTTTTGTTGTGCCTTTTGGATCCTGCATGTGGAATGGAAAGCATTTCTGAGACTGCTACTCTGGAAGTTCTGGATTTCAACTTTCTACCTAAAAACCTAAATGTGACTTCCAGAACCTTCCTACCACACTTTTCTATGTCACTGGTACCAACATGTATCAAGACAGCAGAGTCCTCCTCAGCACTATCTAAAACCTTGACTAGGTGGCGCATGATGTCGCTGCCTTCACATTAGGCAAGCATGTTACCAGGCAATCCTCATGTCCACCAGCCACCCAGCTATCTTCATGCCTAATGAATGAATTAGCAACTATTACGGCTGTCCTAACCCTTCCCTCATGGGCACATAGCCCTGGAGAAACCTCCATGGTATAAGACTGTTTTACATCACCTGGAGGACAGGTCCTAGCTATAGGTTCACTTCCTGCAACACTAGGGTGATGCTTTCCTGTCACATGGCCTCTCTCCTCCATGGCAGCAGAGAGGCTGCCAGACTGGAGGTGGGACTTCAGTACTACATCCCTGTCAGTCTCATTTTCTATATACCTTTCTATCTTCCTTATGTCCCCCAAATCTGCTACGCTGTAGAGTTCGGACTCATTCCCTGAGAGCAAACAGCTCCTTGCACTTAGTACACACGTAAGACCCCTCACCAACTAGGAGAAAATTATACATGTGACATTTGGTGCAAAAGACTGGAAAGCTCCCATCTCGCTACTGGACTGCTGTCTGCATCTTACTTCTAAGGATTTTTTTAGGTATTTATGTTGTTTAATTACTTAGGTTTGCTGGGGATACTTATACTAATACAACTATACCTAATACATTTAATAGCCTTTGTTCACCTCAAGATTAATTAATCATAGATCCTTAATGTATTCCTGATGATGATAACCAGCTGCACCTGAAAGTGAATATGGGCACCTCCTTAGCTTTATAGGCTCTTAAACCTATTAAAGGGAAGACTTTCCCTGGGTGGGTGGGAGGGAAATAAGACTTAATAAAAGCTGGTTTGCTACACAGTGCCCTGACCTGAGCTTTTCCGGTAATGTTTTACCAATTTTCTCGGAGATTCACACAGCTCTTGGTTTGATAGAGGGATCTGTCACTTGCCTTTAGCACCTATTTAAGACAACAGATCTTTTGCCTCTTAACTGGAAGGCCTTTCTGTAAAGATCAATAGAAACAAGTTTATTTCTTTCTACTCAGAGACTATTTATTCTACTTGTATGCTGAGCTATACTCTGATTTGATTTAAATGTAAAGTTCTGTAGTGGCACTAAGACCTGACTAACTCAGCAAAAACACTGAATTCTAAAATACACAGATTTATCAGCTTTAACCGAAAGAATTCCCTTTTTCCACAAGATTTAGAGTATATTCAAGAAAATGGGAGGAGTGGCCTAGTGGTTGGGGCAAGTTTCCTCAGGTTGTAAGGTCAGGGGTTCAAACCCCACTAGAGGACAGCAAACTTGGGCCGGAAGGTCTGGGGTTTCTAGTCCCACAGGTGCTCCTTGTGGTCTTGGGCAAGCCACTTAACCCTCCATTGCCCATGTTCCCTGTAAAAATAAATAGTTATCTCCAAGTTATAATGCCCTGTTCAATGTAATTTTATTTTGTTCAATTGATATCATGAAAGGCGGTATATAAGAAATGTTAAATAAATAAATAAAATAAATACAAGTGCAGATTGTTTTCTAGCTGTAGCAGTCTCTTTTGGTAGTCCTGTAGTAGCAGCACCCTGGATAAGGGGATTAACATGGTTAGCAGGTCTGCTAACTGTGTTGAATCCCTTTGAATATTGGGCCCTCAGTGTATCACTAGCAATGGACCTTGAGGCAGACAATAAGAAAATGATTGTTACAAGGCTAATTTTATACCAGTCTGTCTAGTTTGGGAGGCCAAGTAGGTGTCTATTTAGAAGCTATTTTATAAAGACACTTGAAGGTATATTTAGTTGGAGATCAGAATTGAGACATCAAGGTCAGGGCATACTCTGTTCTGACTGTATTTTAGAAACAGCTACGCTAAAATTCTAAAATACACAGAAGGAAGTGCAGGAACACATGGGGATTTATATCCGTATGCAGGGGAGGAGCCGTTTTACAAATATACGCGTGGGAGAAATCAACGGAGGAAAGCCCGCCTCTTACACGCGCATCCGAGCCAAGACGTGTAGATGCTGCTAATTATTAACCACAAAGGATCCCATCTTTACCTCATTTCAATTCAGAGGGGGAAGTAAACATTGAGAGATTAAGGGAGATATCCCCCTTAATCCCTCCTGTAAAGGGATTGCCAAAAGGAGCACTTTTTAAATACCTCTTTATGCCAGAGAGCAATCGTAAATCCAGAAGTGGGTGGTTTAAGGTTTTCACATGCATTCTCTATGTGAAATGGAGAATACACGTGTATAGTTTATGGTTTATTAGGACTTTCTATACTGCCCTTCGAACATCAGAGTGGTATACAAATAAAAATCATAAAAAGGGAGAAAAGAACCCCTTATTTAAAAGGTAAAGCAAATGGAGAACAAGATTAGACAGAACACATAAAAACACATATATGCTGCAGGGGACATTGTGTGGGAATAACAGCTGAATGTTAAAGGCCTGTTAAATTAATAGAATGAAATTTCCTGGTGGAGGTCAGAGAGGAGGGAGTTCCAGAGAGCGGTGGTACGATTTGTAGATTTGTTTCCTCTCCAGGCCATGCCCCCGACACACATCCTTGCAATTTCGATGTGGCTTGGGAAGCTACTTTTAAAAAGAGCCTTTTCAAAAATGGCCACTTACACGTGAATGCAATTCACACTTATAAGTGGTGGTGTGAATCACAAATAAAGCTTCTAAAATAACCCTCATAGGCTCCCTTGTGTCTTTATAAAATAATCTCATCAAACCTGTTAAAATCATGGCTAAAATGTACCATGTGCATTTATACTTGCTTAGGAGCTGAAGTACCCCCTTGGATGCGTATTTCATAAATCATTCACATATTCCGTGACGCCACCCATCTTCCACTCAAGCTCTGTCCCCAAATGCCTATATATAGATCATGTAAAAGTATGCACCTTCTTGTTACTATGTGTACTTGAGCATGCGTAACTCGTAGGATAATTTTGTAAGAGGCCTTTGGCGCATTAAACAGGGTTTATGCGTAAGAAAACTTTTATAAAATTGCCCCCTTCATGTGCAAATTTCAAAACAGCAGAGAAGTGCAGGCTTTCCCTTTGAAAATTGACTACAGAAAGAAATACCCTACGGATTTGTGCCTCCTTTTTCTGTGGGGACGTTTCCATTAAACACAATGAGGGTTATTTTAAAAGCACCATTCGTGCTTTGGACATCTGCAAACGGACACGCAGATATCCAAATCATAGAGACATCTCCAGTGACATTTTAGAAGTCCACTCTGAGAACATCCCCAGTGTGAGGGCATCCAAGCGGTGAAGGGGGCGTGGCAGAGGACAGGAGAAGGGTGGAAGTCATCTCTGTCCACATAAACGTAAGGGATCTAGTGAAGCTTGTAGAATTATCGAAAATTTGGCTTCTGACATTTAATGTTAAAAATACAGTCATGCATTTGGGCTGCAAAATTCCAAGGGAGTGACACAGTATAGGGGGTGAAGTACTTCTGTCCATAAAAGAAGAGTGGGACCAGGGTATGATGGTTTCTGATGATCTTAAGGTGGCTAAAATAGTAGAAAAAGCACTGGCGAAAGCCAGAAAGATGCTTGGGTGCATAGGGAGAGGAATGGCCAGAAGGAAAAAGGAGATGATAGTGCCTCTGCATAAGTCTTTGCTGAGACCTCTTTTGGAGTATTGTGTGCATTTCTGGAGACCGCACCTTCAAAAGGATACAAACAGGATGGAGTTGGTAGAAAGGACTCCCACATGCAATCAAATGTATACCCAGATCTGTGTGCCCCAACTAAATGTATATTGTATCCAATTGATTCTCCTGTGTTATGTAAATCATTGCCTAATCGAAATGTAAATCTAAAAAATTCACTGTATTGTACGATACATTATGATTCTGTAAAGTAAACCGCTGCTGATCGTAGGAAGCAGCGGTATACAAATGTTTACTAAATAAATAAAAATAAAATAAATAAATAAATTAAAATGTTCAGTGGCCTTCATCATAAGGCATATGGGGGCAAACTTAAATTTTTCAAAACGTATACTTTGGAAGCAAGACAGGAGAGAGGAGATATGATAGAGATGTTTAATTAACTCTGTGGCACAGGAGGAGAGCCAGAAGATGAAAAGGGATCGGCTCAGAAGTAAGTTGAGGAAATGTTTTTCCAGAAGGAATGATAGATGCATGGAATGGCATCCCAGTGAAGTTAGTAGAGAAGAGGATTTTATCTTTATCTCATCCAGCTGCATCACTTTTTCTTCTTTAAGTTTAGCTAGCTTCTCATGAAAGCTGTATTCTGAAAATCGAGATCTGCTTCCCTTCCATTCCTATTTCTGTGTGTTTTCTGAGATTCTACTTCTGGGCCTTCTTTGAATACAGAACAGAAATATTTGTTAAGAATTCCACTTTATCCTTATCAGCTTTTACATATTTCTCACCTTCACTCTTGAGTCTAACAATACACTTCTGCAATTCCTCCTGTCACTAACATATCTAAAAAAAGTCATAATCCCTTTATACTGAGGTAGCTATTTTTTCTTCCATTTGTGTCTTTTCTTTCCTGTCTACTTTCCCAGTTTCTCTTAGCTTTTCCAAATATTGCATGTCTTCCTGCATTCTCTTATGTTTTATGAAGGCTGACCTCTTTTCCCTTATCTTTTCAGCTGCTTTGTTAGAGAACCATAGTGGCCTCCTTTTCCTCTTACTTTTATTTACTTTCCTAAGAAAAGCATTCATTGTCCTTAAAATATCCCCTTTCAGTTTTGCCCATTGCTTTTCTGCATCCCCCAGCTGTTCCCATCCAGCTAATGACTCTATTATTCCCTCATCTTAATTAGTTTTCAGTCTAACTTCTCACTTTTGAATGGACCATCTCTAGCCCTGTCCTAATATTGAACTACAACATCCGATAATCACTGGCTGCAGATGATCACCAACTATAAAACTGGAAACATTCTCCACATTCTTAAGTACCAGATCCAGAATGGCTTCCTCCCACATGGCTTCCATTACCAGTTGCCAGAATAGTTCTACCTACAGATAATCTAGGATCTTCCTACTTCTACACAGCACCACAGCAGGGATGTTCCAGTCAACATCTGGCATATTGAAATCACCCATCAGCAGCACTTCTCCTTTCATAGCAATACTGCGAATGTCTTCAATTAGATCTCTGTCCACTTCTTCTGCCTGTGAAGGAGGTCTGTATATAACACCAATGTAAATAGGTGTTCCATTCCCTCTTTCCAAATTAATCCAAGGTGTCTTGTCCTTACCTCTGTGGTGGCGAAGCAGGTTTAGAATGGAAGGAAAAGGGGGAAAAACAGTCTTTTTTCCCTGAGCCCAACAGAACTGCAGGCACAGCAGGGGTTAAAACTCTAAACAAAGCAAAAAACTCCCTGCACAGAAGTGTAGAACCAGAGACACACCCAGTCCCCATGGAAACCGAGGGAGGTAATGGGAGTGGTTTGGGGGCGGACTCTAGAGCTATAGGACAGCCCCAAACATTTAAGCAGGGAGGTTTCAGTCAAAAGCAGAAGCACTATCTCCAACAGCGTGGCAGAGAGGAGAAGGAGCGTGGCAAAGAGGAAAGATCCAGAAAGAGGTCTGAGAGGAAGCTGGAGAAAAGGGCAGAGGCAAGCTCTGGGGAGGAATCTTCTGAGGAGGAGATATTCTCTAGAAGCTGGTGGACTGGCCAGACAAAAAGGGATTCCTCTTGCAAACAGTACAGAGACAGCACAAGCCTAGAACGCAGTTCAGCTGACAGGAAGTCTGCAGCTAACGTGAAGCCTGGGAGAGCTGGTTTTAAACAAGGTACTGTTGGGGAGCAGGAGAAAGGAATATTCCTGGGAGGACCAGAGAGCAAGTGTACATCTGTGGCAGGGTCTGAAAGGAGACACACTACTGCTAGCAAGGTGAGCCCATTACAAGCTCTTAAAAGGCTACTGAATAAGAAAGCTTTTTCATGCCCTTCCCCCACAACCTCATGTAGCGAGGGATCTCAATGGGAACAGCTGATAAAAGTGTTGCAGCCATTGAAGCCTTCCCATGCAGACGCTGTGGATAGCAAGTCACTGAGGGAATCCAGTGAAGAGGAAATGGAAATAGGAGACAGTTGTATAGAGAATGATTAGTCTGATATGGAAATAGAATGTTCTTTCTGTGCCAGTCAGAAGTAAGGAACTGAGGGGTTTTAAAGTAACTGGAAAAAACCCCAGAAGTTTTAAAGAGAGAACATTCTTTGCTGAAGCTCATGACTTTAATTAGGCAATTAATGAGAGCTGGTTTGATAAGCCTCAAGAGTTAATGGAGGCCTGTGAAAACTAAAGTGTGAAAGCACCTTTGGAAAGAAATGTCATAAATTTTAAACTGTTGGTAGACCAGGAAGTTAAAGTGCTGCAAAAACCTGTGAAAGGAACAGTTAATTGCTGTGCTGCATCCTGGAGACCTGAGAACAGATTTCTGCTTGTAAAGGAATGATTTTGGAGATGTGTTTAAACTAAGCCGCAGAAACGAAGCCAAGGCTTGGACTGTGTATCAAGGCTTATGTTTTGGGAATGGAGAAGCATCCTGCGTTTTGTTTGTAGTAGCTGAATTCCTAACCAAAGAATTAAATTTGGTTATGTAGAACTTTATTTTCCAAATAAAATAAATTTTCCTGTGACCTTCAATCTCGGCTATAATCTGTAAGACACAACTACATGCGAAAAAGCCAGTTTCATTAAGGATGACGATCGGGGCGCCCCCTTACACTTAGGCAACTGCCTGGCCACAAGGGGGAGCGCCGACACCTCATAAGCACCTTAATTCTGTTGCTTTAATATTAATTTGTATATATAGTACCACTCCCCCTCTCTTTCTTCCTACCCTGTCCTTCCTGAATAAATTATGGCCTGGTATAATTATATCTCAGTCATGGTTCTTCATGAACCACATTTCCATGACCACCACTAAATCCAAGTCAGCCTCTTCCATTATAACCTCTAGATCCAGAATTTTTTTGGGGCTTTAGTATACATAGCTTTCCAGATGTTGCCATTTTTTCCCATTCTTATTCATGTATTTAGGGGGGATATTCAACACGATTAATGCGGCCACTGGGCTATTCAGCGGCATTAATGTTGTTAGTGTCGCTGAATATCTGTGAGTGCCGCTGCCGAATGCTCCATTGCTAGTAGCCGCAGCAGCGATATTGAGCCACTGCCCAGTTATTCTTAGGGAGCAAATGTTAGGCGCCTGAAAAGGTGGCCTAACTTTCACCGCAGAAGCTAACGGGGGAGAAGCTGAATATTGCCGCTACCCGGTTAGCTTCTCTGCTATCTGGCCAACCCAGAGATTCAAAGCAGGCGACTGATATAGCCATGGCACTGAATGTCCAGGGCTTTAGTTTAGCAGCTGAATATCAAGCCCTTAATGTTTCACTTACCCGAGTGACTATTAACATGCTCTTTCACAAGGAGACAGTGTATGTTTATAAGGCCTGATTTTATAACAGGATGCCTGTGTTAAGAGTCCAATATGCGCCTATTCTAATTTTATAAAGACAAAATAGACATTTCTGCACCTTGTAAAATAGGCTCTAGAATCAGCTCCTATTAGAAACATAGAAACATGATGACAGAAAAAGACCACATGGCCTATCTAGTCTGTCCTTCCATAACAACAACTACAACAGTCCACTTTTTACCTTTAGAGATCCTCTGTGTTGGTCCCATGCTTTTTTGAATTCAGTTACTGTCCTCATCTCTACCACCTCCACTGGGAGATTATTCCACGGATCCACTACTCTTTCCGTAAAGAAATATTTCCGCATATCACTCCTGAATCTATCTCCCTTCACCCTCATCCCATGTCCCCTCATAGCAGAACTTGCTTTCAATTGAAAGAGGCTCTCTCCCTGAACATTTATGCCACGGAGGTATTTAAACATCTCAATCATATCACCTCTATCCCGCCTTTCCTCTAAGGTGTACATATTAAGATCCTTAAGTCTGTCCTATTAGATGGTGGATCTTGTACAAAACATGTTAGTATTTAAAACGTTAAACCATGGGGCCCCACTTAGTTTGTCCAGGGCTCTGAGATTCTGTTGTCCCCCGTGTGTTCTGCACTCTCAAGAGGAATTTGCTTTTAGATGTTCCTTTATTTCGGCATTTCACTTTCAGGTATTTTGAGACACAATGTTTTTAATGGCAGCTCAGAGATTATGGATCGCTTTGCCGGCGGAGTTGAGAAACACGTCTGATATTCTGGTGTTTCATAAAAAACTGAAGACACATCTGTTGCGGCAGGCCTTTCCAACTTTCTTGATGAATTAGGCTTGTGTATATGTAATATCAGGTATTCAATGTATGTAAGGCAGCAGTCAAAGGTCAATATGTTTTTTGTTTCACGTTATGTCCTTTGATTGTTGTTTGTATATTTTATATATGTTTGTTGTAATCCTCCTAGGAAATAGTCCAGAATATAAATTCTTTTAAATAAACATACACATTTTCACTCTGAAGCTGGCGGAAATGTGCGCATCTATGCTATGCTGTATCCACATATTTATCACAATAACGCTCCTGCACCTTTCACGTCCCCCCTCCCCCCACCGTCTATGCTCCCTTCATGATAACAGATTAGTTCAACCTTCCCCATCCCGTGCCAAATGCGAATCCACTTTACGGGCCGCTTTTTTCTTTGTGGCCCCGACCCTTTGGAATTGTCTTGAGCTTTCTTTTGTCAAGTTTAAATTCCTTCTTAAAACCAATCTGAGCAGGCTTTTGACCTGGGGCCCAGCTAGGAGAGCTGCATGTGTGTATTTATATACTGTATGTGTGCATCTTTGTTTGTAGTTATGTCTGCATGTCTTTTTTCCCTCCTCTCCTGTACCATGATGGCATTCTTTTCTGTTTTCTGATTTTTAAATGATTTGTAAACTGCCCTGTATGCCCCACAAAGGGCAGTATATCAAGACCTAATAAATGATAACTGATATTTCATAAAATGCACATGTATGTTACAACTTTGCTTCCGCCGTGTCAAAACCATACCACTGGAGATGCCCATATGCAGAGTTCGTAAAAGGCACATACCTTTTATGCAGCCACACAATTTTATAAAAGCCCTTTTTTGCATGTAAAATGGGCTTAACATGTGCAAAAGAATTTATAAAATGATCCCCAAATTGTCATTGTTGAGGTTTAGGCTGACGAGATCTAAGAACATAAGACATGCCATACTGGGTCAGACCGAGGTCCATCAAGCCCAGTATCCTGTTTCCAACAGTGGCCAATCTAGGTCCTACGTACCTAGCAATATCCCCAAAAGACACAGGTTCCATAATGCTTGTACTGGGTCAAGCATTGATATCCTGGGTCCCTTTTTAATAGTGGTTTATGGACCTTTCCTCCAGGAACTTGTCCAAACCTTTTTTAAACCCAGCTATACTAACAGCCCTTACTACATCCTCCGGTAACAGATTCCAGAGTTTGATTACACGTTGAGTGAAAAAATATTTTCTCTTATTTGTCTTAAATAGTTTACCCTGCAGCTTCATTACATGTCCCCTAGTCTTTCTATATTCTGATAGCGTAAACAATTGATCCACGTTTATCCGTTCCACTCCATTCATTAATTTATAGACCTCTATCATATCTCCCCTCAGCCGTCTCTTTTCCAGGTTAAAGAGCCCTAACCTTTTAGCCTCTCTTCATAGGAGTAGCCTTCCATCCCCTTCACCAATTTGGTGGCTCTTCTCTGTACTTTTTCTAATAACGCTATGTCCTTTTTAAGATACGGCGACCAGAATTGCACACAATTTCAAGGTGCGGTCGTACCATGGAGCGATACAGAGGCATTATAATATCCTTTGTTTTATTCTCCATCCCTTTCTTTATGATACCTAGCATTCTATTTGCTTTCTTGGCCGCCGCTGCACACTGGGCGGAGGGTTTTAACATGTTATCCACGATGACTCCTAAGTCCTTTTCCTGGGTGGTGGTTTCTAATGAGGAGCCCTGCATCGTGTAACTATAGTGTGGGTTGTTCTTTCCTAGGTGCATAACTTTGCATTTGTCCACATTAAATTTCATCTGCCATTTGGATGCCCAGTCTTCCAATTTATCCAGATCCTCCTGCAGTTTTCCACAATCCTCTTGGGTTTTAACAACTTTAAACAGTTTTGTGTCATCTGCAAATTTGATAACCTGACTAGTTATTCCCTTTTCCAGGTCATTTATGAATATGTCAAAAAGTAGCGGACCCAGTACAGATCCCTGGGGTACTCCACTATTCACTTTTTTCCATTGGGAATATTGGCCATTTAGCCCTACCCTCTGCTTTCTATCTTTTAACCAGTTCCCGATCCACAATAGTACACTGCCTCCTATCCCATGACTTTTAGCTTTGCCAAAAGTCTCTGATGGGGGACCTTGTCAAAAGCTTTCTGGAAGTCCAGATACACTATATCAACCGACTCACCTTTGTCTACCTGTTTATGCACACCTTCAAAGAAACATATCAGATTAGTAAGACAAGATCTTCCTTGTCTAAAGCCATGTTGGCTGTCTCCCATTAGGCCATGACTATCTACATGTTGTGTAATTTTGTTCTTTATGATGGTTTCTACCATTTTCCCTGGTACTGACGTCAGGCTCACCGGTCTGTAATTTCCCGGGTCACCCCTGGAACCTTTTTTAAAAATTGGTGTTACGTTGGCGAACCTCCAATCTTCAGGTAATCTAATGGACCTAGGCATCTGTGAATGAAACCACAGTGAAAATGACATTCTAGTCAAGGGGCACTTGAGTGATGTGGAAAGTGAAGTTTAGAGCACAGGCCTTTTCCATGGCAAGCCGAGCTTTGTATAATAAGATGATTCTAGAGATCCTTCCTTTCTCTTTATTTAGTTACATTAATTAATCATCTCTAACTACACTGAAGGCGATGTCCAAAGCAATATAGTCTCCTGATTTATATCAATATATTAGTTAGATAAAAAATATATGTATTTAGCCTCATACATCAAATACAACATAAAAATAAATATACATAAAAGTCTAAAAAATTTGGGGGGGGGTGGGAGGTCATTTTCAGCAGCAGCTGACCATAGCCACTTTAATTTAAACCCAGCCATATTGGACATTTAATATCCCATTTGCCCAGGTACCTAATTAGCTATCTGGTCCGTGGCAATATTCGGCCAATGGCTGAATAGCTAAACTGGCTAAAGTTAGGCCAGTTTTTTTGGCCTAACTTTAGCCAGTTTAAGTTAAGTAGCCAGCGGCTGAATATTACCGCTGCCCAGTTAATTCTGGTTGCTGCCCCTAGTTTACCTCCGGAGCACCCCAAAGCCAAGTAATTAGCACCAGGGAGTTCAGCAGCAGGAACTGGTGATATCAGAGGCATTTAACTCTTTAGTGCTGCTGAATATTCCACTGACCATGTAGCAAGTCTGCTGACCCGTTAAACCACTTTGAATATGCCCCTTTTGTGTCCCAACAGAAGTAAAAAGAAATTCTCAGGCCAATCATAATTTTTAAAAAATTGATATGTCTTTAATGCCTTTTGAAGGGAGAGTAAATTTTCCTGAAACCACAATTCCCTTAGAGACCCGACGCAATAACAAAAGATCCTAACATGAGTTTTCTGTAGACAAGCTTCATGTATACTGGGTTCTGCAGAAAATGTTACTGTGAGGAATTCAACCCCCTCATAGAACTATAAATCTTCACCCAATATCTTGCCTTCTGAAAAAGAAAGGTTAAATTACGGTTTTATCGTAAGGGGTGAAGAGATGAAGAAGGCCAGAATGATAGGGAGTTGAGAGTAGGTTTTGAAAGGAGGCTCTGGTCTGTGGAGTGATTTTAACGGTATTCTTTGTGGAGCGGGGAAAGGGGGTCCTAGTTTCTTTGATCCCAGTGGGCATTTCGCTGTTTTATTACATGTCTTGATGCTGGATCAGAGTCTTACGAAGAAAAGAAGTATTCTCTTGTGTGTAAGGCGCATTGGGGGCCTATTTACTAAACTATGGAAAGGTGAAAAAACTTTACAGCCTCAAGCCAGACAAGATTTCCTGCAGAGTTCAAGAGAAGCCTGTTAATTGCTTCTTTAATGATGAATACTAATATGCTACAATAGCTGCTGTCAGTGAGAAATGCTGAATATCTCTCCATTTCAAATGTATTCTGTCTAATTGCCTTTCTCTTTTTGTGAAAAGTGGTGAAGACAATCCATCAAGTTAATATTACTGAGTGTAATTATTGTCATTGCACTGTTTCCTTCCCTGCCAAAATTTGTAATTCATAACAGGGGAATAATAATGCAAGACGCACCTTTTCTTTTGTTTGATTCCTTCTACTCACTCTCCCCCCCCCCCCCCCTTCTTATTTTTTGGGCTTCCAGTTCAGTCAGAATCTGCTGTTTCATGAGTTTCATCTATTGAAAGCTATGGGTTTTCCCAGTATTACTTCTCCAGACTTCCTCCCTGGCTAACGCCCTCCCTCCCCCCCCCCCTCTCATCATCCCCTACCCCTAGCTCCTTCATCTAGCCCAGCCATTTCACTAAAAATTCTTTGACCGAGAAACCTTTGAAACGACAAGCAGCTTTTAAGCATGTTGCTCTTCAGTGGTGACTGGGAATCTCTCCAGGGTCTGTTAAAGCAGAGGAGAATATTCAAAGGCATTTAGGTGGTTTGGAGACTTCTAATCTGCCTAAATGCCTCTCACTGAGATATTCAGCTGCGCCACTGAATATGCCCGGTTCCAACCACTAAGTGCCCTGACGTGAGTGGGCTAATGTCGGGGTTTCCAGAAGCAGAGCGGAGATGGCACCCAAGGATTACCAGCTAGTGCTGCTATTCACCCGCTAGCTGGTTACTCCTAAAGCAGCTAAAGTTAGTGCCTCTAAATGGCTGTCGTAACTTCAGTCATTTTTGCAATGCAGCCAGCAGTTGAATATCACCACTGACCAGATTTAAAAAATCGCAATTTGGCCAATCCAGATATTAAGTGCCAGTGGCCAGATATGACCCAGGCATTGAATATCAGGGTTCAAGTTACAGTGGAGACAGCTAGCCACTTTAACAGTTTAGAAATAGAGGCCTCTGCAACTAAGCAGCAGCAACTTAACATTTAAGCTTGCAAAATGGCTCAACTGCACGTTTGAGTGCCAACATTTACATGTGCAAATTGCGACATGCCAGGAAGAGTAGTGGGACCCAGAAGGCCTATATACCAGCTCTGCACCGAGAAGCCCAGTGAGGGAACCGTCTCCCCGGATTTCTGGTATATCATACTCGCTTGGGGAGGAGAGTGATTTCCCCATTTTCATTTTTGAGAATCCAGGGCATTTGACACTGATAGAATTTAAGCTTAGTACTGTGAGGTGATTAATTTGTAACCGCCTAGCTGCTATAGCCGGTATATTAAGCAAATAAACTATAACTATTAATTTCTTTGACTGGGTGACCAGAGAGCTGGATGGAGATAGAGCACTTGATGTAGTGTACTTAGATTTCAGCAAAGCCTGCAGCGCATAGCATCAATCCTCTTGAATCTTGACTTGATAGCTTTTAGCTGTTGTGCTGCATGCTTAGGAAATTTGCTTCCATTAGACATGTGGAGGTTGATGTTATTTATTTTATTTATTTATTTATTTATTTACATTCTCTTATATACCGCGCTATTCTGCATCAGTGTGGTTTACATTGAACAAACTGAAATTACATTGAACAGGGCATTATAACTCGGAGATAACTATTTTTACAGGGAACATGGGCTATTATGTTATAATGGGATGCCTGTGCTGAGTGTGAAAGTAGGTGCCTACTTAAGCTGAGTTGCATGAAGACACATAGGTGCCTATGGAGCATGCTTATAAAAGTGCGGTAAGGTTTTGCATTCATCACACATAAGGTGCAAAAATTAACATGTGGTAAGTGCAAAGCCTGTGCAGTAAATGTTGGGGACTTGGTAAGCATCTGACATACGTTTACCACACAGGGCAGACACTTACTACATAGACCCGCATTAAATACATCAGCCCTATCTGCCAATGGCACTTAACGTGGAACCAAGCACTCAAAAGCAAAAACACAACCCAGTAACCAGCCAAGTCTACCAAGCCCCTGTCTGCATCATCCACCTGCTCCTCATCCAAACCCAAATCCTTGCAACAAGCCTCTACCTACCCCCAGTGCCATCACTCACCACCCTATTCGAAGTCCTGACCCACCCTGAGTCGTCCCCACTACACAAATCCCCCCGAGTCCAAGTCCCCCTGCAAAGACCACACACCAACCCTCCCCTGCCCCCCCCCCTCCAATCCAGGATGTTCCTGGTAGACTAGTGGGATGGCAACAATTCTCCTGCACTCCCACCAAAGACCACACACCAACCCTCCCCTGCTCCCCCCTCCAATCCAGGATGTTCCTGGTAGACTAGTGGGATGGCAACAATTCTCCTGCACTCCCACCCTATTTCCATCTGGGTTCAAAATGGCAGCTATGACCCCTAGCAGTAGTTTCACAATTCTACCATTAGGGATCAAATTTCTTATTTGCCAGATTGACCTCTGGCTTTAGAACCATGAGACTCACTGCTGTTAGGGTTCACAGCTGCCATTTTGAATCTGGATGGCAAGAGAGCAGGAGTGGAGTGGGATCGCTCCCGCCCCATTTATGAGACTATGTTGGGTGCCCCCGTGTAAGTCCTGGGAGGCTTGGAAGTTGGGGATTAGGAAAGGGTCAAGTTGTGGTCTTTGGGGGGACTTTGAGTGAGGGGGTTTAACTTGGGGGTCAGAACCTTGTGTGGGCAGGTGGATGATGGCATGGGGGGGGGCCAGGATTTGCTGCCAAGGGTTGGGTGATGCACTTGGGGGACTTGGAGGCTTGGATCAGGGGAGGGGGTTGATGCAATTGGGGGGTTGGTAGGCTTGGCTGTTAAGGGTGAGAGTGAACCTGGGCAGCAATGGTGAGGGTGAGGATGGGGATTACTCCCATCCCATATACTAAACGACCAGGAATACTCCTGGGTAAGTCCTGGGGAGATCTGGGTGTTGGAGGGAAATTGGGTTGTGGTCTTTGGAGGGATTAGGAAGCTTTGAATAGGGGTCTTGACTCAGATGGGGGTTAGGTTTTTGAGTGGGATGGTACGTTATGGCACGGGGGGGGGCAACTTTGAGTGGAGCATTGGGGATGGCATCAGGGGGTCAGTGTTCTTTTTATTAGGGCCATGCTAGCTGATGCCAGTAGCACAAGTGCACTTAATGCCATCCCTTGAGATAGTGTTAATTGCATCTGCATTATCAGCAACCTGGGCAGCATATGTAACATACCATACGCTAGCTATCAGTGTTAGCCATGCCGTATTTCCGCGCATAACCTGCCAGTTCCTGTCCCAACCCACACTAAGCTATTATTAAAGGTTCTTCACCAAAATTAAAGTTAAAGTTCATTTAACCATTAAAATATTAGTCAAAAGACTTATCTCAGTCCAGAAACGCCAGTTATAATGAGTACACGACGTGCACGTTTCGGGCACTCTAGCCCTGTTTCAAGTGTAATAACTAGAATTCCATCGAAGACGATGGAATTCTAGTTATTACACTTGAAACAGGGCTAGAGTGCCCGAAACGTGCACGTCGTGTACTCATTATAACTGGCGTTAATGGTTAAATGAACTTTAACTTTAATTTTGGTGAAGAACCTTTAATAATAAAAGTAGCTACCCGCCCGGTGTAGGTCGGTTCCCCTTCCGACCTTCCTACGGCTAGCTCCGACATAAAGAATAATTATTTGGTGGTCACTGATTGAGGTTGGGTGCTTTCTATATATTTGTTACTGATTTGCCCTGACCTGAAGGTATATTTTGATTTGCTATAAATTACGCCCAAGCAGCCCTCCCAATGCGGGGGGCCCAGGCAGAAAGTGGGGACAACACAACAGCAATAAAGCAGCACAGCAAACTTACTTGATCCTCTTTGCCATGCTGCCTCTGCTCTTGCAAGTTTGCTACCTGCCTGGTGGCTGTTGCCCACCAGGCTGAAGTCTCATGATAACAGCCGCACTGAGAGACTACGGCAAACTTACAGGAGTAGAGGCATTGCGGCAAAGGAGCAGAGGCATTGCGGCAAAGAGGATCAAGTAAGTTTGTCGCTGCCACTGCACAGCGGGACCTGCATGGGAAGGGTGCCACGCACGGGAGGGCCTGCACAGGCGGGCGCACCACTGCATCAACGGGGGGCACCTCATTGGAATTTATGCCACTGTGTTGTGTGTAAAGTGGCAAAAGCTCTGAAACAGAGATGTATTACATGCAACACCAGTGCATTATCTGCCGAGGGTGTGGAAAGCACTTGCTTTTCAACATTTTCTTTTTAAAATCGCCACTGCTGTTGCACGTACCTGCAAATATACCTGCACAATCTGCACATCCTTATCCTTATTTTACAAGAGACTGTGCGTTTGGCAAAGCCTTTTGTAAAATACAAGAGAAATTTGAGCACAAACTGACCTGGACGTCACAATTACTCCTTCATGTCTAGAGTTATTCAGCCTGTGGCATTTTTCTTTCCTTCCTTGTGCAAAAAAACATATTCAGGGTAGCTTAGAGGATGTTTGTCTCTGTCTTGCAGAGACTTACTCCTGTGGATAACAGTTTTGTACACCTCCAGATCTACAATCTTATGTTAGCGGTGCCGAAATGCCCCTTTAAACCATGTTAGCACATCAAAGAGGCACTATTCTACTTCAGAAGAAAAAGGAATTGAATCCCAAGGATGTTAAAAAAATCACCTTTTTAATTAAGAAAAAGTAATTTCATCCATTGTATTAAAATGGCATGTTTTCAATAGTCCCCCCTCCAGGGTGGAGGGATAAAATAAATGATATAGGCAAGAGTATGGTTCTGTGTATGTTCTTGATGAATGGTTTACCATGTATATTCTGATATAATATAATGTCAAGGTTATTTGGAAACGGAGTCTGCCTAATAAAAGAAAATTGACGTAAAATGGCATGTTAGTAGCCAAGATGGTGGCCGTGACTCACTCCTGAGTGGCAGGGCCCTAGATTCTTCCCGCTTTTTACATGTGCATGAAATGCAAGGAGAAGCCATAATCTGCGACTAGAAAAATCACAGGGAACATGGGGTCCAGTGGATTCATTCCTCCAGCCCAGAACAGCAACACAACCTCATAAGATATGCCATACTGGGTCAGACCAAGGTCCATCAAGCCCAGTATTCTGTTTCCAGCAGTGGCCAATCTAGGTCATATGTACCTAGCAGTTTCCCCAAGAGACACAAGTTCCACAATGCTTGTACTGGGTCAAGCATTGATATCTTCGGTCACTTCTTAATAATGGTTTATGAACCTTTCCTCCAGGACCTTGTCCAAACCTTTTTTAAACCCAGCTACACTAACAGCCTTTACTACATCCTCCGGTAACAAATTCCAGAGTTTGATTACACGTTGAGTGAAAAAATATTTTCTTTTATTAGTCTTAAATAGTTTACCCTGTAGCTTCATTGCATGTCCCCTAGTCTTTCTATATTCTGATAACGTAAACAATCGATCTACGTTTACCCGTTCCACTCCGTTCATTAATTTATAGACTTCTATCATATCTCCCCTCAGCCATCTCTTTTCCAGGTTAAAGAGCCCTAACCTTTTTAGCCTTTCTTCATAGGAGTATCCTTCCATCCCCTTTACCATTTTGGTGGCTCTTCTCTGAACCTTTTCTAAAATCGCTATATCCTTTTTAAGATACGGCGACCAGAATTGCACACAATATTCAAGGTGCGGTCTCACCATGGAACGATATAGAGGCATTATAATATCTTTTGTTTTATTTTCCATTCCTTTCCTTATCATACCTAGCATTCTATTTGCTCTCTTGGCCGCCGCTGCACACTGGGCCGAGGGTTTTAACATGGTATCCACAATGATGCCTAAATCTTTTTCCTGGGTGGTGGTTCCTAATGTGGAACCTTGCATCGTGTGACCATAGTTTGGATTGTTCTTCCCTAAGTGCATAACCTTGCACTTGTCCACATTAAATTTCATCTGCCATTTTGATGCCCAGTCTTCCGGTTTATCAAGATCCTCTTGCAATTTTTCACAATCCTCTTGGGTTTTAACAGCTTTAGATAGTTTTGTGTCATCTGCAAATTTGATAACCTCACTCGTTATTCCACTTTCCAGGTCATTTATGAATATGTCAAAAAGCAGCGGACCCAGCACAGATCCAGCAGACCTCCAGAGTACTTGTACACTAACAGGTGAAAGGTGGCTCTATGGAGCTCCTAGATTTGGCTGTAACACTCAGCCTGGAGGACCGGATACTCCTGGCAAAGCCAACTACAGATGCTGCTGAGAGTTCAACAGCTGGAACGCCGACTATAGAGAGGAGTGAGCTGGCAGAAACATTGTCTTTGAACGGGGTCACAACAAATTCAGCATTGAGCCACAGAAGCTGGGCCAAGGCTCAAGCTGGTGGAACTGGCATTTTGATGTCGGTGGAGTCTGTAATTAATGGACATCGAGAAGAAATAAAGGAGACCTCAGTGGCAGCTCTGAACATAGTGAGGAGTAAAGCAGCATTGATGAGACCGACAGTTTAATTTTGAAACTCATTGGGATGGTCTTTGTGCTCTGGAGCAATTGTTATCTAGTCAGCCTGACTCAGTATAGCAGGTTTCAAGATGAGACATAAGCAGTGGAGAAGTTTCTGTGGTGGAGACTAAAGTTATTAAATATCTACTCAAACTGCTGTTATGGTTCAGGATGCTGAAGGGATTAATTGTAACTTAGAGTAATTGGAAAATTCCTCAGGGGAAAAGAGTTTTCGCTTGTTTAATTTTCGTCGGGTTCCAACAAGTACCCCTTTGGAAATGTTTAAGAAACATGCTATGTCTGTACTGAGAATTACACTTGAAAGAGGGAGAGTGAGGATCAAGCAAATTTTCCCTAGTTATCTTTTGATTTATTAGATCTAACAACTTATTTGGAAAAGTTGGATGGGGAGCAAATTGAAACAGCTACTTTACTGACTGGGATTGGATTTTGAAAATGCTTTTTTGAGTTAAGGATGAACTGTTCATGAACTCTCAGATCTGGGGTTTCCCTGATGTTTCCAAGACCACTCAGAGACATAGAAAGCAATTTCTGAGGTTTAGCTATGTATTCTTTGAGCTTTAACCTTTTTCTTTGTTTCTTTCAAAGCAGATTACCTTGATATTAAATGCTGCATCCCAAGACCCTATTTCTGCTCTGTCTTTGGAAAAGCAATAGTTTGAGGTTTAGAGACTGTTGTATTCTCTGTTGACAAGCAGAATACGTGCTCACATATGGGTGTCATCACCGACAGCACCTGCTCAGGACCCTCTCTCAGCTCCTTCTAGAAGCTTTTAAAGCAACTCTACTGTGCTTGCATGCAAGTCCCTGACTACCATTGTCTTGTCATATCTATTCAATCTCTCTTTCTTCATGGAGCCCATTGCATACGTTTCATTGCTGATTGCAGGTAAGTATTTCACCTGCTGCTGCCATGCTGATCTTTCTCCCTCCTAATTTTTGCCCTTAGTCAGGTTTTTCTGTTATTTATATAGGTTTTCTTGTTTTTTCCACATTGCCATGTTGCCCTAAAATTGATTCATTTGATTTCACCACAGCTATTTTTTGAGATGTAATATCCCAATCTAAACTTTCCAGCAGGTTTACAAAGTGTATCTAGTGCGGCAGCACAATGTCCATCATGGACATTCACAGATGGTGCCTGCAGTGCTTGGGGCTCAACCATGAACCCTCTTGTTATCTTTTCTGTTCATACATAACAAAGAGAGGAATCAATAGTCATGAGGAACAGCACAAAATGATCTTCTAAGTCTGATCCCTCATCATGGCATAGGTGGCATCAGTCCCCATCATCTCAGGAACTGCACCGGATGTTGTATATGCATCAACATCAAGGAGTCATTGGACCCACTCGGAGTTGAACATTGATAGGAGGCCTTCAGAACAGTCAGAAACTGCTCTTGCCCAAAGAAAAGATTTGTCCTCATCTTCTATGACATCGAGGGCTAAAGACACTGAGCAGAGGCTGAGGTGAATTTGTGTTGAAGCCAGTTAGAGCATGGTATCGGAGCATCAAGCTAATGGACAAATCCCAACCCTCGAAGCAGCCCTGATGTGAGGACTGCTCATCCTTCTCAGTACAAGAGGAACTGTGCCAGTCTCTAGAAGGCCAGGACAGCCTGTCAATGATGTCCCACCAGATTCTGAAGGCACTGGCCATTGCCACTGAGGTCCCCTGCACTTTTGGCAATGGCAGCCCTTGAGGAGTGTCTCTTGAGGGGCCTTGAGAAAAGAATGAAGGTGTTCTTTGTCTACATGAGGCCACTGGTTCAACAACATTATTGAAGGCACATTGCGAGACAAGTCTCCTCCAGAGGAGTTATGGCTAAGTCCATACCATTTTATTTGAGGCAGAGGAGGAGCCCAGGGTCGAAGAATTGGAAATCCTCTAATATTCTGATTTCTGCAAGGAAGTGATGACAGTGTTCATGTACTGCATCCTTCGGAGTCTACAGATGATAATGTGGGAGATCTCTCTCTCTCTAGGCCTCCACTTAATAAGAAGGTCGGACTCTATGTATAGAGTCCAAAAGGCTCCCAGATTTGCAAAGATTCGGCTACTATACCCAAGGCTGGCGCGACCATTAGGTGAACTAGATGGCTGCCAAGAGTGCCAGTGGTCTCGGGGTGGCCCATTTCCACTGCAGTTGCGCCTCTCCAGGACCTGCAGTGGCAGCAATGGTCTCAAACAGCCCCACAGTGCTTACTTTAAACCTCTGGTGTTGTAAAGCTGTTTGACTCTCACCCCTGCCCAGAAGTGGGCATCAGGCCTCATCAGAGCAGGAATCAAACAGCCTTGCAGCACCAAACGTTTAAGGTAAGCACTGCAGGGCTGTTTGAGACCATTGCCGAGACTGTGGGTCCCAGAGAGGGGTGTCAGTGGCAGTCATGGAGACTGGGGAGGAGGTGGAAGCAGAGGCAGGAGTGGGGGAACACAAGGGAGGAGGCTTGCCTAGGGCGCCTCATCTCCTTGCTCCAGCCCTGATTATGCCATGCCATGGGTGTTGAATCCACGTTCAAAAAGGCCATGTTCAAGTCTCAATGTTTGGTGCCCTCAGAGTAATCCTACTTGTCCACAGAGAAAGCAGTTACTTACTTTTAGCACGTGTTCTCTGTGGACAGCAGGATAAGTCCTCACAAACCGCCCTCCTCGCCCTGGAGTTGTATTCTTCTGTTAGTTATTTACTCAACTGAATAGACTGGGTGAGGCATTAGGCGGAAACTTGCATACTAGTGCAGTAAAGCCACTCTAAAAGTTTCTAGAAGTTGCTGAGAGAGGTTCCCATGTGGACTCCATCAGTGGCATTTGCCATATGTGAGGACTCATCCTGCGGTTCACAGAAAACACCTGCTACAGGTAAGTACATTTGTTTGCTATTTGGGTCTAATTTCCTGAGAAATGTTCTTTTGATTAGAATCTTGACTCCTTTTTTGAGGACTAGTGGAAACTGTTGTTAACTTTGAAGATTTTGAATTTAGATTTGCATAATTTCCTTTAAATTTATTTTTTATTGAGCAATAATCCATTTCTGTAGCAAGATGTATTTGTGTATTGTATGAAAAAGTGATGAGGTCACGTGATGTGGTGAGCTAGGAAGGATGTAGCTTTCCTGAGCTCCAGGGCTCATCTTCCATCTGCAAGCATCTTTTGCTAGAATCCTTCCCTGAGTGACCTTGTTCATTGTGCGGCAACCCACCCTGACTGTTGGTCTTCAGCCAAGTGACAGACGAAGAGCCATGTCCAAGCTACAAAAGAAAGTGAGAAAAGCAGACAGGCAGACTCCAAGATGGTGAACGTACTGAAGGAACCACATTCTCCAATGAAACGCAATGAGGAGTTAATCTCAGAGGTGTCTGGAACCATAGTGTGCCCTTCTCTTCTATTGCTAACTCCAGACTTTGCTCCTTTCACCTTGCTGCTCCTTATGCCTGGAACAAACTACCCGAGTCTGTATGTCAGGTGCCTTCTCTGACCCTTTTCAAATCCAGGCTGAAAACTCACCTCTTCGCTACCGCTTTCGGATCTTGACTCACCTGATCTCCTTTGTGTTTTCTTACCATTCTCCCTAGCTGTATCCCATGTCTACAGCTACTCTGTTGTCTGTCTTGATTACATTGTAAGCTCCGATGAATAGGGACCGTCTTTTACATGTGTCTGTGCAGCGCTGCTTATGTCTTGTAGCGCTATACAAATGTTCAGTAGTAGTAGTAGTCGGCATTGGAAGGAAAATTTCAGACAATCACAACTAAATTAGACAAGGTGACTGACTCCCTCGAAGCATTTAACTCTCAACTGGCTGAGGCAAAACACTGAGTGTCCGGTGCAGAAGATGAGACCCAGGCTCTTAGAGCAGAAGTAAACCTTTGAAAAAAGTGGTGTCCACATGTGAAGAGAAACTTGACCAACAAGAAAACTGCTTGAGCTGTAATAATTTAAAGATTGTAGGACTGCCCAAATCTTTGGTGGATGCGCAGCTGCAGAGCTTTCTTGAGACCTGGCTGCCTTTGGAACTTAAACTTAGGGATCACATGACAGGCCTCATAATTGAGCAGGCACATCTTATGGGCCCCTAGAGGGGATGTCAGTCTCGGCCCCTTGCAGTCCTGGTGCATGTTTTGAATTTTTTACATAAAGAGGAGATTCTCTGCACAGCCAGGAAAATACAGTTTAGCTATAATGGTTCCAGAATTCTCATCTTTCAGGACTATTCGAGCTGGGTGGCGCAGTTGTGAAAGGAGTTCTCCCTTATTTGCACGCGCCTGCATGCGTGGCAAATGTGCTTTGCTCTTCTGTACCCCGTGTGGCTCAGAATCCTAGTGAATGGACAGATGGTGCTATTTAATTCTGTGGATGCTGCACGTATGTTCTTGGATAGCCTGGGGACTGCGGAGATGTGACATTGTTTAGACACTGCCGAGCCATTTTGGTAGGACTGGCCTTTTGGGTATGCATGAGGAATCTGATGTTCAGCACCAAACAAGGGATGTTGTTGGTGAATCTTAAGTTCATTACATATATAGTAGATGGAGCTGGCCATGGCATACTATCTAGTCTGCCTAGCAAGGTGGTAAGAGTAGGTGCTCCTACCGCTCTGTGCATGTTACCCCTCCGCATGCCTTTGTTTAGGGTGTACCCACCGCTCTGTGTAGGTCACCCCTATTTGTTCAGATATAAGAGATAGTTATCTTTAGATAGTAACATAGTATATGACGGCAGATAAAGACCAGTATGGTCCATCTAATCTGCCCAGCAAGGCGGCAGGAGTAGGTCCACCTGCCGCTCCGTGTTGAGACTGCCACTTGGGGACCATGGATTACTGAGCCAGGGCACCGAGGTGACCTGGTGGAACTGTTTTATTGGAGGCCTGGCCTCTCCCTTTGGTCAGGGGGAATGCAATTGTTCATTTGTAATGTTTCAAGGTTGTTGTGCAGCTGATCCATATGGTGGGAAGTGTGATTGACTGAAAAGTATTGGCGGTATGTAAGGACTGCGACTTGTGAGGCTGAGTGATTGGGATACCTGGGCTATTTGTGGGGAGGGTTGAAATGACCGTGGGCTATGGGCATATGGATGGAGTGAACCTTGGATGCTTGGTGTGACCAGATGTGTGTGAGTGTGATAGGGAGGGCGAGGGGAAGTGGGGGTATATAGGGATGGGATTCTGGGACATTATAATAGGAGTAGCTCTGGGACTACAAGAGGAGCCAGCAGTGGGGTTCTTAGGCTGGGGAGAACCCATGCTAGATGTTGTCCACCGTGAATAACATAATTGTGACTTGCACTATTGTGGATGGGTGATCTGATTGTGTGCTGTATTTCCTGGAATATCTGCTGCTTGGGGTACCCTATAGAGGGAAACAAATTCCTCAAAACCCTAAGAGATCAGAAAGCTAATGGGCAATGCCACAAGAGACTCACATGGACTCTAAAAAGTATGATAAACTGGAATGATGGTGGGTGAGACAGGTTTTTGGGGCATCCTTGGAATCCAAGAAAGCAGGAATGGGGTTAAGTTTTGAACCGTAAATTATGCTAGTGGGTCCACAGGGCTGCTATCTGATTGTAAGGGAGTACCTATCTGTAGATATTGTTACTTTTTGTAATGTGTATGGGCCAAATATTCCAAGTACAGAATTTTTTGCATGTCTGGTTAAGCAGCTGTGATGTTTTAATGTCCACACATTGCTTATTTTATTTATTTAGACAGTTTTGTATACCAACTTATCCTTCAATCAAAGTGGTCACAACACAAATTGGGGGATACACTTAACACAAGGGGATATGAGACACATACACTAATACTTACAGGGAACATGGGCAATGGAGGGTTAAGTGGCTTTCCCAAGACCACAAGGAGCACCTGTGGGACTAGAAACCCCAGTCCTTCCAGCCCAAGGTTGCTGTTCTCTAGTGGGATTTGAACCCCCAACCTTCTGGCCTGAGGCAACTTGTCCCAACCACTAGGCCACTCCTCCCTATGGGTGGGGACTACAATTGTATCCTTGACTCTGAGGAAGGAAAAGGAGGAAGAGGGGTTATAAGAACATAAGATATGCCATACTGGGTCAGACCAAGGTCCATCAAGCCCAGTATCCTGTTTCCAACAGTGGCCAGTCTAGGTCATATGTACCTAGCAGTATCTCCAAGAGACACAGGTTCCACAGTGCTTGTATTGGGTCAAGCATTGAAATCCTGGGTCCCTTTTTAATAATGGTTTATGGACCTTTCCTCCAGGAACTTTTCCAAACCTTTTTTAAACCCAGCTACACTAACAGCTCTTACTACATACTCCGGTAACAAATTCCAGAGTTTGATTACACGTTGAGTGAAAAAATATTTTCTCTTCTTGTCTTAAATAGTTTACCCTGTAGCTTCATTACATGTCCCCTAGTCTTTCTATATTCTGATAGCGTAAACAATCGATCTACGTTTACCCGTTCCACTCCGTTCATTAATTTATAGACTTCTATCATATCTCCCCTTAGCCGTCTCTTTTCCAGGTTGAAGAGCCCTAACCTTTGTAGCCTCTCTTCATAGGAGTAGCCTTCCATCCCCTTTACCATTTTGGTGGCTTTTCTCTGTACCTTTCCTAATAACGCTATATCCTTTTTAAGATACGGCGACCAGAATTGCACACAATATTCAAGGTGCAGTCGTACCATGGAATGATACAGAGGCATTATAATATCCTTTGTTTTATTTTCCATTCCTTTCCTTCTGATACCTAGCATTCTATTTGCTTTCTTGGCTGCTGCTGCACACTGGGCGGAGGGTTTTAACATGCTATCCACAATGGCTCCTAAATCTTTTTCCTGAGTGGTGGTTCCCAATGTGGAACCTTGCATTGTGTAATCATAGAGTGGGTTGTTCTTTCCTAAGTGCATAACTTTGCACTTGTCCACATTAAATTTCATATGCCATTTGGATGCTCAGTCTTCCAATTTATCCAGATCCTCCTGCAGTTTTCCATAATCCTCTTGGGTTTTAACAACTTTAAACAGTTTTGTGTCGTCTGCAAATTTGATAACCTCACTAGTTATTCCCTTTTCCAGGCCATTTATGAATATGTCAAAAAGTAGCGGACCCAGTACAGATCCCTGGGGTACTCCACTATTCACCTTTTTCCATTGGGAAAATTGGCCATTTAACCCTACCCTCTGCTTTCTATCTTTTAACCAGTTCCTACCCGGAGGTCTTGCAGCTGTGTGAACTTTCAGACCTTGTGGACATATGGTGGATACTCCACCAACATGAGCAGGACTTCACTCACATTTTGCGAGCACATGGATGTCTGTTCCATTTGGATTCTTTTCTAATGTCAACAGGCCTTGTGTCACAGGTGAGGGACATCCATATTGGGAACATCAGCATCTTGGACCATGTACCAGTCTGGGTCAACCTCAACTGGTAGGGAGGGTGTCAGAAGGGTGGAAATTGGCGCTTCCCAGTGCATCTTTTTGGAGACCAATTTTTCTTGATCTCTTTACAGGACAAATGGGATGCTTACGCGGCAAATATTGCTGTTCATCAGGAAACCCCTGCTCTGTATTGGGAGGCGGCTAAGACGGTTATGAAGGGGAGATCATTAGCTACGAGACTGGTCTTCAGAAACTCATGGATACTGCATACTCCAAATAGGCCAGCAGATTAGGAAAGTTCAGTTGATTTTGGGGTCCCACAACACGGCAGATACGTGTGGCAAACTCAGCACATTACAAACTGAATTAAACACAGTCATCCATCAGAGGGTATATAAAAATTCATGATCTATTACAAATATAAGCTTTTTCAGCATGGGAATAAGACTGGGAAATTATTATCTTCCTTAGTTAAGAGATGGAAGCCTTAAAAGATGGCAATGGATGAACAAAAGATCTTGGCCTTATATGCAGAGGGGCAAGGGCCCTACTTGGGGAAGGCTGATTATTTGGACAATATTCCCCTGCCATCTCTTATGGAGGAGCAAACAGAGTCTTTGAATAAGCCCTTTAATGAGAAAGAGATTGACAAAGTCATCATTCAATAATCATCATAAGAATCCTGATCCTGATGGTTTTACTGATGAATGGTATAAGATGCTGTGAGACTGGGTGGTGGCCCCCTTGCAACAGTTGTTCACTGTCCTCGTCAAGGATCATACTTTTCACCACCATACTATATAAATGTAATTGTGCTTCCTAAGCTCGGTCAGGATCCCCTGCTGGCCTTTTCCTTCTGCCCGATTTCACTATTGAATTGTGACAACAAATTATTAGCCAAAATGCTAGTCGATTGGCCTTGATAATGCCAGATTTAATCCAGGACAGTCAGGTTGGGTTTGTGCGGGACTGCCACCCAGTTTTGAACCTATGAAGGATAATAGCATCTTCAGAGGCTGATGAGGGCAGGGTTCAGACCAGCCTATTTGCTAGGGTTTTTTTTATGCAAATCTTTCAATTTATATCCAAGCAACATGCTTGTACAGATAAAGATACAACTTGCAGCAAAAATTCCAGCTTCAGCCTTAGGCCACATTATCTTTAATTAAGGAATCAGCTACATTCGAAACCTGCAACAGTTTCTGATCCCCGGTTTCTATTTTCACTTTAACATCCAACATTTCCGACTTAATATCAGAGTAAGGGACCTCAAGCTTTTCAACCCTAAAGGTAGATAAAGCCAGTTGTTGACTTACAACACTAGAAAGTTGAGAAATCGCTTCCCAAATGTTCTCCAAAGAGATCACATTCGGACGTACCAAAGTGATAAGCTTGGGCGGCTCAGACGGCGTAATTGCAGTTAGAGGAACTTTCCTTCCATCAGCCCCGCTCACTTCATGAGTGGAAACAACCTCCTTCAGAAGTTGGAACTCCTCCACACCTGCAGCCTCAGATGTACTCGGTTGCTCACCAGATTCCACCTCAAGCAAGCCCCGCTCTCGAGTCATCGCTCCCACTTCTTTGGAGAGAGCTTCGACTCTGCGTGCAAGAGGAGTCGCTGGAGGTGTCAGAGCTGGAGGAGGTACACGCCCATTAGGGGAGAGAGATATCTCAAGGGCAGGCAATGCCGACATCGCCTCAGCCGACGAAGCAGAGCCCGCTCGAATCTCCCCAACTTGCTGCTCAGTTAGCCGAACAAAGCGATCCATGGGTCCCTCAATATCAGGTACCGGCTCCGTGGGAGGAACCTTTTGCTTGCCTTTCCATTTAGGCATTTCGGCCTGTTACAGCTCTGGCGTCATCTTGAAACAAGCCACTCCCCCTTGCCCCTATTTGCTAATTTGACGCTGAAAAGGCCTTTGATTTAGTTAACTGGGAGTTTCTATCTGCGGTCTTGAAGCACCTAGGGTTTGAAGGTTGGTTTCTACAGGCAGTCCGCATTGTATACTGATCCTCAATGGTTGTGGTTGTCAATGCTAAAGTTTCAAAAGACTTCCCATTAGCTACAATCATCACCCTGGGCCAGTCATGTTGCAAAAGCCCGTGATGAGGAACAAGACACTCGAAGTATAACCTTGCACAAAAATTCTTGCAAGGCAACCTCTGTGGTCAATTGTAGCAACCGTGTAACACTACATATGATGTCCTCACCATCCACTGCATACCTGTCGGTTCAAGGTTTTGGTGCCCTAAGCAGAGCTTAAGCTCTACACCCCCACCCCCAGCTGCCAAAATCCATTGTTTAGCTTTGAATGCTGTTCTCTTTGCTAGCTGCCAGAAGTTGCCACCCCAGGCGACTGCCTAGTTTGCCTCATAGTTAACCCAGCTCTGGCACATAGGCACCTATACTGCCTTTATAAAAAATGTGCCTTTCTGCACTTTTCATATCTGTGCCAATTATAACATTTGTTCCTAAGGGATTAATTTAATACGTTTTTTTCATGTGTATGTGGCCACACATGCAAATAAGGGGCAACTGTCCTGATGGTGCGTTGTTTGCCGTAGGCATAGCCAGGATGCACAGGCATGGGCAGAGTTCGTAAGTACAGTAATTTAGATGTGAACTTCAATAATCTATGCGCAGACATTTACACCTGCTCTGCAATGGGTGTAATTGTACGAGTCTGCTTCCAAGGCATGATCTCTGTGACTTTCACAAGTATTTCATAGAGACAAAGGCTCCTATAATGCTTTATAGAATAGGCTTAAAATAAACACCTGCTTACCCTCTTATCCTAATCTCCCTGATATAAAATTACCCTATACTAGTGGTGGAATTCAGCCTGTTCACGCTAACTGGTTCCGGCCATGGACCGCGTTTGCCGAACCGGGGCAAAAATGGTATCCCAATGCTGGCGCTGCACTGGCGGGAATCTGCCTGATTTGCATTGCAGGGCCGCCAGCATCCCGAGCATGCGGCACCAGCAATGCAAACGCATGCCGTGCTGCCACCCACTCAGCTTTTTTAGTGAAAGGATCGGTCTGAACCGGTTCCTGGTTAGATCTAATCCCGCCACGGCCTATACCTGTATATATGCGCAATTTATAAAATATGCGCAGTCTTCTCTTCCAAAACCATATGCACCTGAGTACACCTACATACAAATCATGTAAAAGTAGGTGCAATCTTGTGCTGTACTTTTTCTATGCATGCGTGATCTGAGTGTCACTAAAGCTTCCTTCTCACTCCTACTGTACTACTTCGTGGGTATGAATAGAGGAAGGTTTGGGCCCAGGAACCAGCAAGGGAATTTGTCTGAGAGAATAACAAGGGAGCAGAAGGAGCCCATCCCGCGGGGAAGGGCTCGGAGATGCCTTAGTGTGAGTATAAATACACAGACCATTGCAGTATGGTGGAGGCAAGCCTAAGAAGCTGTCCTGCCAATATGAAGATGCGAACAGGCTCTGCAAGGGGTGCCCGTCATAGGCAAAGGGAATTAGCTCACACCTTTTTTCTCAGAAGTTCAAAATGAGTTACATTCAGGACCAGTAGGTTGTTTTACTGTCGCCAGTGGGCTTCCAATCTAAGTTTATATCTGAGGCAATGGAGGATTAAGTGACTTGCCCAAGATCATAAGGAACAGCAGTGGGCTGGAATCTGGCTTCTCTGGATCTCAGCCTGCTGTTCTAACCATGAGGCTACTATTCTGCTCCTCCATAGAGGGTCTTAGTTTCAACCAAGCTCATCTAAAAAGAGAAATTAGACTTACCTGCTAATTGTTGCTTGTTTGAGGAGCTCCAATCCAGTCCCACACCTCTGGGTAGTGTACCTCTTCCAGCAGCTTGAAGACTGAGCATGTCATCTTTTTGATGACACTACTGTACTTAAGCAGCTGGCACCACCTACCATCCCCAGTACCTATTGACAAAGCAGACTCAGAGGAGCAACAAATAAGTAGATAAACATGCAACAAACACTTCTATACCTAAATAAACTAGTACCCCCTACATCCCCTGGGAAGGATACCCCGCCTCCCCCTCAAGTATGAGGAGGCCTACCTGTTGAGCACCCGAGGAACTCCAACCAGCAGGGAGCAAGCGACTGATAGCTCTTCCGATCTGCCCCCCCCCCCCACACCAATTACACCCCACTCCCCGGCTCCTTCTGGCCACTTCCTCCACCAGGGGAACCAGCTTCAGGACTCGGGAGTGCATAGCTTATCACAGAAAGCACTGAAGGAGGGTTCCAGGACTGGACTGGAGTTCCTCAAGGAACATCAATTAGCAGGTAAGTCTAATTTATAAGAACATAAGATATGCCATACTGGGTCAGACCAAGGTCCATCAAGCCCAGTATCCTGTTTCCAACAGTGGCCAATCTAGGTCATACGTACCTAGCAGTTTCCCCAAAAGACACAGGTTCTGGAATGCTTGTACTAGGTCAAGCATTGATATCCTGGGTCCCTTCTTAATAATGGTTTATGGATCTTTCCTCCAGGAACTTGTCCAAACCTTTTTTAAACCCAGCTACACTAACAGCCTTTACTACATCCTCCGGTAACAAATTCCAGAGTTTGATTACACGTTGAGTGAAAAAATATTTTCTTTTATTAGTCTTAAATAGTTTACCCTGTAGCTTCATTGCATGTCCCCTAGTCTTCCTATATTCTGATAACGTAAACAGTCGATCTACGTTTACCCGTTCCACTCCGTTCATTAATTTATAGACTTCTATCATATCTCCCCTCAGCCGTCTCTTTTCCAGGTTAAAGAGCCCTAACCTTTTTAGCCTTTCTTCATAGGAGTATCCTTCCATCCCCTTTACCATTTTGGTGGCTCTTCTCTGAACCTTTTCTATTTCCTTATCGTCCCTCCAGTCCAGTCCTGCACCTCTGGGATGTATCAGAGCAGTTAAACTAACAGGAGGGACCTGCTCAACTGGCCTGAAGCACTGCTGATCTGAAACGAGCATCCCCTGCTGCCTGGACATTCCGGCGATAATGCTTAGAGAAAGTATGCAGCAACAACCATGTTGCCATCCTATAGTTCTCCACCGGTGGAACTAAACTATACTCTGCCCACAAGGCTGCCTGAGCCCGCATGGAATGCACCCGCAGCCCCGCCAGTTCTGCTTTACCCTTCAAGATGTATGCTGACGCAATTGCCTCCCTGATCCATCTGGAAATTGAGGCCTTAGCTGTTGCCTTATCTTTGTGCGGCCTGCCAAACAGAACCAACAGATAGTCTGATCTCTAAAAGGACAATGTCCTTTTGACATACCTTCACAGGGCTCTTTTAACATCCAGGCAGCACAACTGTGGAGTGGCAGGGCCCACATCCGCGCTCACCAGAGCAGGTAAGAAAACGGCCTGATTTACATGAAATGTTGACACCACCTTGGGCAAAAATGAAGATACCAGGCACAAGACCACTTTCTCCTTGGAGAAGGAAAGGAATGGCTCCTGGCACGACAGGGCCTGAAGCTCTGAAATCCTGCGTATCACGGAAATCGCCACAAGGAATACCGTTTTCAGAGTCAAATCTTTCAGGGAAGCTCAACAATGGCTCAAAGGGTTCCCCAGACAGTGCCATCAGCACCAGATTGAGATCCCAAGGTGGTACCACAGCCATCCTTGGCAGACGGAGGTGGGTCACCGCCCTTAGAAATCTCAGCATGTCTGGGGTGTGTATCCAATCGCACCCCGTGGACTTTCCCATGATAACAGGAAATCGCCGCCCATTGCTCCCTCAAGGAACTGGCGGCTAGACTCTTATCAAAACTGGATTGCAAAAATGCCAAGATGTCCGGGACGGAGGCAGTGGAAGAGCGCGCCTGCCTCTCTCCACACCACAATACAAAAATGTGTTCTACGCGGATGCACACTAGGTTCGTAGACCTCCTCCAGGCCTGTGACAAGGTCACTATCAGCGAGCCCGAATATCGTCTCTTCTTCAACCTTGCCCTTTCAAGAGTCATGCCATAAGCAAAAATTGATCCACCTGGGGCATGCGAAGCAGCTCCTGCATCAAGAGGTCCTTCCAACCCGGAAGTCACCACAGTCGATCCGCCAGTATCCAAATCAGGTAGGCCTACCTCTGGTGCCTCGGCCAGTCCAGTGCCCACAGGCTTACTAATCCCCTCTGTGCCTCTATCTAATGCACTACCTGGCCTATGAGCACCCACGGGGGAAAAACATAGGCGAAACCCTCTTTGGGCCACCGCTAAATTAGAGCATCCAGACCCTCGAACATCCTTTCTCTTCTTCCGCTGAAAAACCAGAAGGCCTTGGACTACTCGAACGTTGCCATTAGATCCAAGACCAGAGTGCCCCATCAGCAGGCCACCTGCTCCAAAACCCCCTGGTTGAACTGCCACTCTCCGGGGTCCACGCACACTCAGCTGAGGTAGTGTGCCATCACATTGTCGACTCCCGCTACATGTGCCACCGCTAACACCTGGAGATGAATTCCCGCCCCTCTGAATAGCCTTTCGGTCTCCTCCTCCAGGTCTGCTCTGCCAGTGCCTCCTTGCCGGTTGATGTAAACCACCATGGCCGCATTGTCTGAGGGGACTCGGACTGCCTTCCCCTGCAATCATGGCTCCAAACTGTGCTTGCTGTCTTTACAGTGGGTGCACCTAATGCCACCTCAATGGGTGGCGTTAAGTGCATCCGCATGCCATCTAGCATGGTGCAGCATCTTGGGCCCACCCTAACTGTAAGGGAATGGACGCACACAAATCCTTAAGTTAGCAGTAATGCGGCCCACACATGTGTTACTGGTGTGGGCTTTAGTAAATATGCTTGCATTGTGGGGGTTTTATTGATGTTTATCAGTTAAAACTTAAATCAGCAGCTAAAACTGCTTTATAAAATTACCTCCCTTTTGCAAGTACATCATATGCCCAGCCCAGCTCTGCCCAAACTATAACCCCAGAAATGCTTACAAGATGGTCACATAAAAGTAGCTACAGTCTTGTGGTGCGTCTACCTTTTATGCATTTACACCCATGCACAATTTTATAATAGCATCTTATATACGGAAAGCATGTTTTATAAAATTGTGCATAGCTATAAATGCTTAAAACATAGATGCACCACAAGATAGCACCTAGTTTTATGAAATCTGTTCATAGGCATTCCTGGGAGCGTAGTTTGGGCACAGCTGGGCCAAAGTTGTGATGTACGCCATATTTTATAAAATATGCATGTACACGCACAGAGAGTACATGCTCACTTTTGAACGTACTTCAGAGCAGGTGTAAAATTGTGTGTCAAGATTTGTGAGTTAATGTAGGTCATTGTAGAAGCCTATTATATAAAAACACATAGGCACCTATGTTGTTTTTTTCTTCTCATTAGTATTATAAAGGCAAGTAAGGGGACATTGAATAACTTCAAAAAATATATAAGCTCCAAACTGCACTTCAGGTGAAATAAAAGGGACTATCATATACTACTACCCCATGGGGTATGTTTACTAAAGTGCGTTACCCAGTAGAGTGGGGTTTAGAGCACACTTTGGACACTTCACTAAAAAACTGCCCAGGGTCCCGTGCTAAAAATCCCAACCTACCCGGGTGGCACACAGTGGAGCGGGACAGGAGCAGAACAGACACGTTGCCAGTCATGACATGGTTAGCATGGATGTTAATAGTCTGTGCCAACTGTGCTTGCTGCCCTTACAGCAGGTGTACCTAATGCCACCTCAGTTAGGTGGCATTGTGCATCCGCATGCCAGCTAGCATGGTGCAGCGTCTTAGACCCACCCTAACTGTAAGGGGATGGACACACACATACCCTGAAGTTAGCAGTAACGCGGCCAGTACACAAGTTACCAGTGTGGGCCTTTGTAAACATGCCCCCATATGTCTAAATCCTTCACGAGCTCTTGAATAGCTGAAGGCACTCGAAGCATATGCAGTGGTAATATCTGATGGTCCTTTGCCCATTGAGGCCTGTGAGATTCTAACTATGTTTATAGCGTCCTGCTAGCAGCAAAAGCAATCCGTTACCACAGCTTTGCTTGACTGTTTTATTTTAGCTCCAGTAGGTTTTCTCTTTTGTTTGCTTTTCGATTGGTAGAGTGCAGTGGGTTTTTATGCAAGAATTTCTATGTTTTTTTAATGACTCCTTTTTTTGTTTTTTTAGTAAGAGAGGATGTAAAATGCAGCCCTAAAATACAAACCAAATGAAGAGATTTATAGGCAGCAGAGGGTTTATCAAACTACTCTCCCAGTTGGAAAAATATCACAAATTTCTCCTAACTAACCTATAAATATTTCTCTCATGCTACTAATTAATGATTCAATAAATATAGGGGATCACAGAATTAGGGCTTCTATTCTTGGGTATTTCTCAATCGAAATGTTATTTATTTATTTATTTATTTTCCATCTAATTCAGGTTCTTTTGAGGGTACAAAAAAATCTGTATTTATCAGTGTTTTCACACCACAGGTACCATTGCTGGGTACCTTTTCTGGTAGACTCAAACATTCTCTCTTAGGCGTTATTAGCAAAGCAAAGTCTCAAAAAACTAAGTGCAGCATACAAAACAAGCCAGAGAAGGGGGTGACAGAGTACTTGGAAAAATGAGATTTTTCCAGTGTTTTTCCAATAAATACCTACTTTAATTTTTTTGCATTTGGGCTCTTTTTTTTTTTTGCGCTTTGTAGTTAAAACCCAAAATTGGAAACCCTGCATATAATTATATATTGTCCTTGTTCCTCCAGCTTTATGTCTATTTGAAAGATGAATAAATCCAAGGATCATGAGATGTGTTCTTTTTGAAGTTTCTCCCAAATCTCCTGACATTTTTATTAAAAGTAGACATTTCACAGGTAGGGAAAAAGCTAAAAATAGCAACATCCTGAAGTGGTTGTATGTCAAAATATAAAAAGTAATAGTTTTTCTTTGATTCCCAGGTTAGGTCTTCTGTACCTCTAGCCAGCTATGGCTGGGGATGCTGGGAAGGCAATTTTCACAGGGCAGTCTCAAGTCATTACACAGCAGTATCACCAGGTGGCCAGATAATTTTAACATTTCTTAAATGCTGCCTTTCATTATATCAAGGTGGTTTACAATGAACAAGCTGAAGTTACATTGAACAGGGCATTATAACTTGGAGATAACTATTTTACAGGGAACATGGGTAATGGCGGATTAGGTGGCTTGCCCTAGACCTCAAGGAGCACCTGTGGGACTAGAGACCCCAGTCCTTCTGGCCTGAGGTTGCTGTCTTCTAGTGGGATTTGAACCTCTGACCTTTTGGCCTGGGGTAACTTGCCCCCAATCACTAGGCCACTCCTCCCCCCAATGTCACCTGGCCTGCTGTAACTTTACCCCCTTCTACGATGTACAATGGATGACAACAATGTCACTGTGCTTCTGTTGAATAAACAATATTTAGGGGTATGTCTACTATGCCTGGCTAATGGTTAATCTGGGCTATCTGCACCTAGGCCCCTTGTTATTCAATGGGACCTAGTTGCAGATAGCCCAGGTTAACCATTAGCGCAGCTTGATAGATATACTTTTTAGAGTCATTACTCTCAATATCTACTAAGGCAGGGCTTCCCAACCCTGGCCTTCAGGAACACCTAACCAATCTGGTTTTCAGGCTATCCATTTTAAATATGCATGAGATAGTTTGCATATATTAGAAACCCTGTGTATTCAAACTTATCCAATGGATATTCACTCTGGCCAAAGGACAGCCAGCATCGCTTAAAGGTGAGGTCAGAGAGGCTGTTTATACATAAAAGAGAATCTTTAAGAAAATGGAAAAAAAAGATCCAAATGACAAAAATAGGAAACAGCATAAGTACTGGCAAGGTAAATGCAAGGTATTGATAAGGCAGGCAAAGAAAGCATTTGAAAAAAACATTTGCTGTGGAAGTAAAAGCACATAATAAAAATGTTTTCAAGTATATTAGTAGAAAAACACCTGTGAGAGAGTCAGTTGGATCATTAGATGTTAGATGGATAAAAGGGGCACAAAGAGAGGACAAGGCCATAAAAGAGAGACTGAATGAATATTTTGCTTCAGTCTTTACTAAAGAAAATGTAGAAAACTTACCCATGCCAGAAATGATATTTGAAGATGATGTACCAGAAGAATTGAAAGAAATCTTAAGAAACTGGGAAGATATAATACAGCTCTTTGGGAAACTAAAAAGTAGCAAATTACCTGGACCAGATGGCATACATATCAGGGTGCTGAAAGAACTGAAATATGAGATTACAGTCCTACCTTTAGTGAGCTGCGAACTATCATTAAAATCATCTGCAGTACCTCAAAATTGGAGAGTGGCTAATGCAATGCCAATTTTTAGAAAGGGTTCTAGTGGTGATCCAGGAAACTACTGACCAGTGAGCCTGACATTAGTACTGGGTAAAATGGTAGAAACCATTATAAAGAAAAACATTACTGAACTTGTAGGTAATCATGGTTTTAATGGCAGAGAGCCAACATTAATTTATACAAGGAAGGTATTGTCTCACTAATCTCATATGTTTTGAAGGTGTAAATAAACAGATAGATAAAGGTGGACCAATTTATATAGTGTATCTGGAGTTTTAGAAAGCCTTTCACAAGGTCCCTCATTAGAGACTGTTGGGGAAATTAAAAAGTCATAGGACACAATGTACTATTGTGGATAAGGAACTGGTTAAAAGAAGACAGAGAGTAGGGTGAAATGTTGATAACCCCTCTGACCCTTACGCATTAAAGCTGCTCTCCCTTACCTTATCATACAACCTGCAGCTTTGCTCTACTGCTCCAACTCACCAGCAAGGTCACTGCCTCGAACTTGTATCCTTCTCTAATTGCTTAACCTCAGAAATCTGTACCTCCCTTATCAGACCATCATCTGCTAAGCTTCACTCATCATCACTCACCGCCTCAACCTCGCCTTGTCTCTTCCAACCTCTTTAGAAATTTTCATGTTATTGACCAGTGGCTGTCTCCTCCACTGTCCCATCACTTCTTATAATAGCTGCCTATAATGTTGATGAGGCAGTAGTTTCCTATAATGCTGCACTCTCCTCTGCTCTGGATGCTCTTGCTCCACTCATGCCACGTCCTGTGAGGCATATTGTACCTCAACCCTGTCTGTCTTCCACTACCTGCTATGTTCCTGCGCCCACTCAGCTGAGCATGCTTAGCTCAAATCCCACACACTTGCAGACTTTCTACATTTCAAATTCATGCTTGTCTATTTCCAGTCAGCCATAGCACTCGCCAAACAGGACCTTTATGTCCATCTGAGTAATTCTCTTGCCTCTAACTCTTGCAGTCTCTTTACAACCCTCAACTGTCTCCTCAAGGTGCCTCCGCCTCTGACACTTCCCTCCCTTTCTGCCCAAACCCTGGCTGACTACTTCCATGACAAAATCCACAAGATCACACTCCAATTCCCCACAAGATCAACTACTCCCCCTCCTCCCCCACTCCCAACTTCCACCCCCCACCTCTGCTACCCTTTCTTCCTTTTCTATGATCTTTGAGGAGGAAACCACTCACCTTCTTTCCTCATCCAAATTCACTACCTGCTCCTCTGATCCTATTCCCACTGTAGTCCCTTCCATCTCTCCACGGCCCTATCACTCTCCACTGCAACTTTCCCTGCAGCCTTCAAGCATGCTGTGGTCACTCCTCTCCTCAAGAAACCCTCACTAGACCTAACCTGTCCACACTATCAACACATATCCCTCCTCCCCTTTATTTCTAAACAACCTGAACATGTGGTTCACCGCCATTGCCTCGATTTTCTCTCCTCTCAAGCCCTTCTGGATCCTCTACAATCTTGCTTTTGTCCTTTACATTCTACCAAAACGACTCTTGCGAAAGTCTCCAGTGACCTGCTCCTGGCAAAATCTAAGGGCCTTTACTCAAGCCTCATCCTTCTTGACCTTTCTGCTGCTTTTGACACTGTTGACCACAATCTTCTCCTTGATATCTTCTCCTCACTTGGTTTTAAGGCTCTGTGCTATCCTGGTTTTCTTCTTATCTCTCCCATCACTCCTTCAGTATTTGTTCTGGTAGATCCTCCTCTACTTCTACCTCGCTTTCAGTTGATATACCCCAAGGATCTGTCTTGAGTCTACTCCTTTTCTCTCTCTATACCTAGTCCCTTGGTGCGCTCATCTCTTTCTATGGCTTTCAGTACTATCTTTATGCTGATGACTCGCAGATCTCTCTCTCTACACCTGAAATCTCTCCGGCAATCCAAGCCATTATCTCTGCCTGCCTTTCTGACAGTGCTACTTGGATTTCTCACCGTGGCTTGAAAATGAACATGGCCAAAACTGAGCTTCTTATTTTGCCTCCTAAACCTTGCTCTCTCCTTCCTCCTTTCTCAGTCTCTGTGGATAACTCTACTCCTCCCTGTCTCCTCAGCTCGCAACCTTAGGGTTGTCTTTGACTCCTCTCTCTCCTTCTCCACACACATCCAACTGATAGCTAAAACCTGTGTTTCTTTATCTACAACATCAACATAATTTGCCCATTCTTTTCTGAACACACTACTAAGACACCTATCCACTCCTTAGTCACCTCCCGTCTAGACTATTGTAAACTACTCCTTGCTGGTCTCCCTCTGAATTATTTTGCTCCCCTTCAATCTGTTCAACACTCTGCTGCGGCTAATGTTCAGCCAGCCTCGTCACGCTCATATTACCCCTCTTCTCAAGTCACTTCATTGGCTCCCTATCCGTTTCCGCATCCAGTTCAAGCTTCTCCTGGTGCATTCACTCTGCAGCTCCTCACTGATTTTCTTCTCTTATCTCTCCCTACACCTCTCCTCGGGTATTCCGCTCTTCGGGCAAATCACTTCTATCTGTGCCCTTCTCTTCTATTGCTAACTCTAGATTTTGCTCCTTTCACCTTGCTGCTCCTTAGGCTTGGAACAAACTACCTAAGTCTGTACGTCAGGCGCCTTCTCTGGCCCTTTTCAAATCCAGGCTGAAAACTCCACCTCTTCGCTGCAACTTTCGGATCTTTACTTGCCTGATCTCCTTTGTGTTTCCTTACCATTCCCAACTAGCTGTATCCCGGGTCTACAGCTACAGTGTTGTCTGTCTTGACTAGACTGTAAGCTCTGATGAGCAAGGACTGTCTTTTATATGTGTCTGTGCAGTGCTACCTACATCTTGTAGCGCTATACAAATGTGCAGTAGTAGTAGTAGTAAGTGGTCAATTTTCTCAGTGGAGAAAGGTGAATATTGGTGAACTACAGGGATACAGATTTGCAGATGCAAATTTGCAGATGACACAAAATTGTTCAAAGTTGTTAAAACTCAAGAGGATTGTGAAAATTGCAAGAAGATCTTGAAAAATTGGGAGACCGGGCTTCCAAATGGCATATGAAATTTAATGCGGGCAAGTGCAAAGTTATGTATTTCGGGAAGAAGAACCCAAACTACTGTTACACAAAGCAAGGTCCCACATTAGGAATCACAATTCAGGAAAAGGATCTGAGTATCATCGTGAATAATACATTGAAATCACCTACCCAGTGTGCAGCCTCAGCCATGGCCAAGAAAGTAAATAATATGCTAGGAATCATAAGGAAAGGAATGGAGAATAAAACAAAGGACATCATAATGCCTCTGTATCGCTTGATGGTCTGACCACACCTTGAGTATTGTGTGCATTTCTGGTCACCATATCTTAAAAAGGATATAGCAGAATTAGAAAAGGTACAGAGAAGAGCAACCAAAATGGTTAATGAGATGGAAGGATATCCCTGAGGAAGGGCTTAAAAGGTTAGGACTCTTCAACTTGGAAAACAGATGGCTGAGGGGAGATATGATAAGAGGTCTATAAAATAATGGAGTGGAATGGGTCAATGTAGAATGTAAAAAGACTAGGGGACACACAATGAAGCTACAATGTAGCACATTTAAGATCAATCGGAGAAAATATTTTTTCACTCAACGCATAATCAAACTCTGGAATTCATTGCCAGAGGATGTAGTAAAAGCTGATTATTTAGCTGGATTTAAAAGAGGTTTGAACACCCTGGAGGAAAAGTCCATCAACCATTGTTAAAAAGGACATAGAAGCATGATGGCAGAAAAAGGCCATATGGCCTATCCGGTCTGCCCCGTCCAACAAAAAAGCACAATCCACGTGCAACAAACCAACCCAGTACAAACTGTGGATAGCAAAGGAAGAATTTATTTTAATGATCAATTCCAGCCATTGGCCCAACACAGGCCGTGTTTCATTGTGCCTTCCTCAGGGGCTATTATGGCTAAAAAAAATAAAAATACAATAAAAACATATATCAGAGAACTCATAAAATATAAAACATATATAATATTAAGAATGAAATAATAAACACCATTCACCTTAATAGTTCATAAATGAAAAATGAATCTATCCGGTCTGCCCCTCCATATCAACTGCTATAGTGCCTTTTTTTCATTAGAGATTTTCTGTATTTGTACCATGCTATTTTGAATCCCGATACGGTCCTCGTCTCTACTACTGCCACTGGGAGACTGCTCCATGCATCTACCACTCTTTCCATAAAGAAACATTTCTGCATATTACTCCTACGTCTATCCCCTTTCACCTTCATCTTATGCCCCCTCATTGCAGAGCATTCTTTAAATTGGAAGCAGCTCTTATATTGTGCATTTATGCCACAGAGGTATTTAAACATCTCTATCATATCTCCCGCCTTTCCTCTAAAGTATGTATATTGAGATCTTTATGTCTGTCCCCATGGCCTTCATTCTCGAACACGGGTTGCGAGGCTGCATGTCTCGCTGGGACATGCAGCCCCACAATCCGTCTAGATCCTATTCCCCCACCGGCTCTCCCCATACGTCCTGTACTTTAGGACGCAGAGAGCCGGGAGGGGGCAGAGCGGGGGTGGAGCATGGGCAGGCCACCCAGCAGCACATACAGGGCTGATTCAGGTCATGGCCCTGTACATGCTGTCGGGCTTGCTGGGACGTGCTGCATATACCACCTCAGAGGTGGTATAAGCAGCATTTTCTGGAAGATTGACGCAGGTGAGCCACCTCTGGGGCCGTGTGCGGGGGGTCCCTGCCACCTGATCCAGGCCGTGGGAGGCCAGCTATGGGTTGGGTGGCAGGGTTTTGGGGGGCCGGAGCCATGGATGCCAGGGGCGCCTGCGAGGCAGACACTGGGCCGTCCTTGGGCCCAATTCTGGCTTTTGCAGGAACATTTTCCCGCAAACCAGAATCAGTCTTAACAGGGCCCCATCTTCAGCTGGGAAATCCGGATGTCCCCCTCCCAGAATGGAGCTCCGCATGTCTTATAACAAAGACCACTGACCATTTTGGTAGCCACTCTCCACACCGACTCCATCCTCTCTACATCCTTTTGAAGTTGTGGTCTCCAGAATTGCACACAATACTCCAAATGAGGTCTCAACAAAGACTTATACTGAGGTATTATCATCTCCTTTTTCCTGCTGGCCATTCCTCTCCCTATGCACCCAAGCATCCTTCTAGCTTTAACCATTGCCTTTTCTACCTGGTTAGCCACTTTAAGATCATCAGAAACAATCATGCCCAGCTCCTGCTCTTCTTTCGTGGACAGAAGTACTTCACCCCCTATACTGTACCACTCCCTTGGAGTTTTGCAGCCCAAATGCATGACCCTGCATTTTCAGCTGCCAAATTCTTCAACATTCTTCAAGCTTAGCTAAATCCCTCCTCATGTTATCTACTCCTTCCTGGGTGTCTACTCTATTGCAGATTTTGGTATCATTTGCAAAGAGGCAAACCTTACCTGACTGCCCTTCTGCAATATCACTAACAAATATTTTAAATAGAATTGGACCAAGGATAGATCCCTGCAGTAACCACTGTAACATCCTTCTCCTCACAATGATCTCTATTTACTAGTACTCTTTGTTGCCTCCCACTCAGCCAATTTCTAACTCAATGAGTAACAATAGGTCCATCTCTAGGGTGCTCAGTTTGTTTATAAATTGCCTGTGTGGAATGGTGTCAAAGGCTTTACTGAAATCTAAGTATACCACATCTAGGGCTCTCCATAGGTCCAACTCTCTGGGCACCCAGTCAAAGAAATCAATCCGATTTTTCTGACAAGACCTGCCTCTAGTAAACCCATGCTGTCTTGGATCCTGTAATCCATCGGACTCCAGAAACCTCAGTATCCTTTTTTTTTTTTAGTGGTGTTTCCATTTATTTACTCACCACATACAAACCAGCCTGTAGTTCTCAATCTCATCTTTATGTCAGCTTTTGTATAAAGGGACTACATGTGCCCTTTGCCAATCCTCTGGGGCCATTCCCGACTATAAAGAAGCATTGAAGAGGTCAGGCAGTAGAGCCACTAGAACTTCCCAGTGTTCCTTCAATACTCTTGGATGTATCCAATCCAGCTGCATCGCTTTGTCTACTTTTAGTTTAGCTAGTTCCTCATGAGCACAGTCTTCTGAAAATTGTTCAAGATCCGCTTCACTTCTGTTCCTATTTTTGGGCATTTTCTGAGGTCCTGCATCTATGAACACAGAACAAAAATATTTGTTAAGCAATTCCACTTTATCCTCATCGGCTTCAACTTATTCCTCTCCTTCACCCTTAAGTCTGACAGTACCACTTTTGTACTTCCTCCTCTCCCTAACGTATCTGAAAAACGACTTGTCTCCCCATTTTATTGCATTATCTATTTCTTCTTCTTTTTATATCTTTGCTTTCCTGACTACTTTCCTAGCTTCTCTAAGTTGTTCCATATATTGATGCTTGTCTTCCTCTTTCTGTGATCTCTTGTATTTTACAAATGTCACCCTCTTTTTCACCCTTTTTCTACTTCTTTTGAAAACCAAAGCTACCTCCTTTTCATTTTACATTTATTTACTTTTCTAACAAAATGATTTGTTGCCCTTAAAATATCCCCTTTCAGTTTTGCCCATTGCTTTTCTACATCCCCCAGCTGTTCCCATTCCGCTAACGACTCCTTGAAGTATTGTCCCATCTTGGCAAAGTTAGTTTTCGTAAAGTCTAATGGGCCAATGCAGAAAGCGCACAACTTCAGCACTAGCTATTAGCTCTGTATGCCTCCTTAAAGAGCAGCGATAGCACCAGCGAATTTAGCACCATCATGCAGAAAGACGTGCATATGCAAATTAGACACATATTAAACTTGGCACAAATGGTAGTGTTAAACTGGGAGAACAAGACAAACACATGCACACAGAAGTCAGCGCAAGTTTGGCATGCTCTCCCAGAGAAACGGAGGCATCGCATGGATAATTTGCATATATGCCACGACAGAACTTTGATGGCATTGGGGGCTTTCCCTGATGCTGGATCATTTGAGGGAAGGTGCCAAACATCCCCTCAGATAATCCAGGCATCGAGAAAAGCCACAGATGCCATAAAAATACTGTCGAGGGCCGGTGCCCCCGACAGAAAGCAAATCTCTGGTGGCCCACCCGCCCCAGTTCCCTCACCCGCCCAACTAAATAAAACCCTTGTGGCCCAGCAGCCTCGATACCCCACAATCATCCAACTAAAAAAGCCCTGGCAGCCCAGTGGCCCCGCTCCCTCCACCCACCCAACTAAAATAACCCTGGTGGCCCAGCAGCCCTGATCCCCCCCCCCCCCCCCATATGCTCAATTAAAAATAAGCCTGGTGGCCCAGCAGCCCCAAAACTCCCACCCCCCTTCTGGTACCTTCACAAAGGAGCAGGAGCAGTGCCATGCCATCTTGAAAAATGTCAGCGCCTGGCTCTCTGCAGTACATCCTGGGATGCACTGGGTGGGTTCAGACTGCCATATAAGGTAGAAAATGCCTTATATGGCAGTCCGACCCTGCCCGGTGCATTCCAGGATGCACTGCGTGGGGCCAAGTGCCTCCATTTTTCAAGATGGCAGTACAGGAGTGTGTGGGAAGTGCTCCTGCTCCTTTGAGATGGTACCGGAAGGGTGGTGGGGATTTCAGGGCCCCTGGGCCACCAGAGTTATTTTAGTTGGATGGGTGGGGGGAGTGAGGCTGCTGGGCCACCAGGTATTTGCTTTCTGTCAGGGGCACGGGCCTCCCGACAATATGTTGATGGAATCAGGAGCTTTGCCTGATACCTGAATCATCTGAGGGGAAGTTTGACATTTCCTCTCAGATGATCCAGGCATCAGAGAAAGCCCCCAGTGCCATCAAAATACTGTCAGGGGCACGTGCTAGATGTTTAAGTTACCTCAAGACCAGGCATAGAGATAATGGCGCTACAAAATTCTCTTTGCATTTCTCTGCATCAGGCACAGACAATATTAGCATGCCATTTTAATACATGCGGCCCATTTGCCTCTAATTTAAATACTCGGTGTTAATTGTGCGCTAACTTTTCCTTTGTGTTTACGCATAAGTCCATCTCTTTTCTGCATTTGGCTATGGTGATAAGTTTGCCTAAAAGTGGCGTTATCTAGCATCAGCCCATAAGAACTTTTCCTTTGAATGAACTTTATCAGCCCTAGTCCTAATACTGAACCACACTATCTGGTGATCACTGGATACGAGATTATCTCCTACTATGACATCAGAAACACATTCCCCATTCATAAGCACCAGGTTTAGTATGGCTCCTTCATGTGTGGGTTCTGTTACCAGTTGCTGAAATAGTTCTTCTGGTAGGATCACCTTATTTCTAGATGACACCACTGCAGAGATGTGCCAATCAACATCCGGCATATAGAAATTACCTATCAGTAACTTCTTTTATGGTAATACTGCATATGTCTTCTATGAAATCTCTGTCCACGTCTTCTCCCCTTGAAGGAGATTTGTATATCCCACCAATACAAATGGATTTCCCGTTTCTTCTTTCTAGTTTAACCCACTGTGCCTCCTCGTTCCCTTGTAAGCCCTGTAATTCTGTAGCTTTAATACTATTTTTTACATATAGTGGCACTCCTCCTCCTCCCCTACCCTGCCCTTCCTGAATAAAGTATAGCCTGGTATAATTATATCCCTATCATGGTTGTCTGTGAACCATGTCTTCGTAACAGCCATTAAATCCAAGCCAGCCTCTTCTATTAAAAGCTCAACATCTGGGAAATCCACTACTACTACTACTACTATTATTGATTATTTATATACCACTCCAGGACATACGCAGCACTGAACAGAAACATGTAAGAAGACAGTCCCTGCACGTCAGAGCTACAATCTAGTCAAGACAGACAATACAACAGCTAAAAGCAAGGATACATCTAGGGAAAGGGAAAGATACACATAGGAGATTAAGCGGATCAGGATCCAAAAGCAGCCACAAAGCGATGAGCTTTTAGCATGGATTTGAAAAGGGCCAAAGATGAAGCCGGACGTACAGACTCAGGTAGTTTGTTCCAGGCATGAGGAGCAGCAAGGTAAAAGGATCAAAGTCTGGAGCTGGCAGTGGAAGAAAAGAGTATAGAGAGAAGCTTACCCTTGGGATAAGTAGCATGGTATCTGTGTACCTTTTGGGACTTTACAGGTACTTATGACCTGGATTGGCCACTGTTGGAAACAGGATACTGGGCTTGATGGGCCCTTGGTTTGACCCAGTATGGCATATCTTATGTTCTTATGTTCAGTCATGCCTCCAGAAAGGGTTGGGAGACACTGTACTAGGGTAAGAAGAAATCTTGTCCAGTCCAAGCTTTCCCTTAGAGCTTGCTTTAGACCAATCTGCGATAGGCTCTTTGGAGGGGCAGGAAATTATTTTATTCATCTACTGGGGAGAGGTTAGACTGGACCGTGCTTGTCAGGCACTTATTGAAACAATCTATTTATAAAACACTTTTGTCCATCAATCGGTAAGAGCTGCAAAGAGCCTTGGTGAAGATACCCTTACTGAAGAACCAACCATTGAAAATATAAGAAACAACCACCAGGTACTGACCTGAGTCTCGGAACCTCACTCACTGCCATAAGTGGAAAACAACTTTGAAGGAAATGCACAGTTATATTTTCAGTAAAATACATGAATAATGTACTGTATTGCTTCTCATTAGTCTTGCTTTGTGTAGCCTCTTCCAAAGTTCAGGTCCTTCCCTCCCAGACTCATCACTAGCCTAACTAGTGCTCTGAGCAGTCCAGTGGAGTTCCTCTGCCCTTCGAGGACCTTCCAGTGATACAGCTGGTCAATGTCCCCATTTGTGATGCAGCTGTATACTAGTAACTGCACAGGAGATTACAGAAGCTACGTCCTCTATAGCAGGCATGTCCAACAGGTAGATTGCGATCTACCTGTAGATCGCGGAGGGGTCAGAGGTAGATCGCCAGCCCCACTTGGCTCCATCTCTCCAGCAGCTCGCCCCATTGCTAGGAGAGAGCTCGTGCTGGCAAGTCATCTGCCGAGGGCTTGCCACCACTGCTGATCCTTTGCCTGTCTTTTTTCGCTGCCTGCGGGAATCTTGCCTGTGGGTGTATTGGGGGCACGTTGTTTTCGTGCCAATAGTTTGTGGGTACCCCAGTGGGCTGCCGCCCGCGCCGCGCAACGAGATGCCACAGGCCAGGCATCATACCAGGTCTCCTGCCTCTCAGAATCACCCATTCCTGCCCCCGCCCCCGCCCCAACACCCCTTAGAAGTGTGTTATATACCGGGTGATATCCATTCACCTGGGCTTTACCTGAATACACTTACTGTTTAGCTGTGTCGTGTGTTGGTCGTTGGTCGTTTTATAGTTCACTTTCATTAAACTTTTTCGGGCAGATACAACAAAGTGTCAAGAATTTGGTGATTTTGGTGGGCTTTTCCAATCTTATTCTAACTTGCCTATGCCTTGCCTTTGAATTGGTTCAAACCACTGTGACTTTTGCTTGCCTCTGCAATTTTATTTTGCCTATCCTTTGCGTTGATTCTACACTTCAATTTTATTTCCCCTTGCCTTTGCATTGATTCTACACTGTGTGCAGAATTTATGAAATTGCGTGTGGTGATATTTAAACTTGTTTGGCGGTATTTGATTTTATCTGGTTTGTTGGACAGGTGTTTGAGTTTTTTTGATGATTGTTTGGTGGTATTTGATTATTGGTGCCAGTATGATGAATTCTTATTTTTAGTTTTAGAACTGCATGTGTGGTTTTGGCATCTCCAGTCCTTGTATTGCACATCATTCAGAGGTCTTCAGTTCCTGTTGATCTTTAATACTTTGGGGCAGTGACAGTTTTGGACCAGATTCAGCCAGTGTTTATACTAACTTAGCAGATTTGGCCTTCTTACATCCAGTCACCCCAGTATAAAGAAGATGAGTGTTCCAAAGAAGAGCAAAACCTACCACTTTCATGATGCATGGGAAATGGACTACTTCTTCATCATGGTGAAAGACAAGTGTTGTTGTCTAATTTATAACGCTCTGGTATCCTTGCCCACAAAGGATAATCTGGAACATCATTATAAGGCTCTGCATAGCAATAAGTTTGTTGCTGATTTATCACCCAAAAGTGAAATTCATAAACTGAAGCTCAAAGAACTTAAATCGAAATTGGCTACTCAGCAACAGTTGATGGCGAAGCCAAGGTCACATTCGGTCAATGCAACCATAGCATCCTTCAAGATCAGCAACCTGATTGCAAAGAAATGCAAACCTTTCACTGAAGGGGAATTTGTAAAAAATTGTTTTCTTGAAGCAGCTGACAATCTTTTTGAAGGATTTAAAAGCAAGAAAGAGATCATAGCTGCTATTCAAGATGTACAATTGTCAAGAAACACCGTCGTGCGGCGAATAGAAAAGATGTGTGGAGACACAACTGAACAATTGTTGGAGGATGTTTCAAATTGTGTTGCTTTCTCACTCCAACTGGATGAATCTACAGACATAAGAGACATAGCCCAGTTACTAGTCTTTATCTGGATGGTTTTTGAAGACTTCAGTGTTAAAGAAGAACTACTTGGAATGATTTCTTTAAAAGAGAGAACTACCGGTCAGGAAATATTCAGTTCTTTCCATTCTTTTGTGACAAAGTGTAATCTTCCATTGCATAGACTTGTTTTCATCACTACTGATGGAGCAAGAACAATGACAGGTGAGGTCAACGGTTTCATAGCCCTCTGTAGACAGCATGACGACTTCCCAGATTTCCTTTCTTACCACTGCATCATTCACCAGCATGTTTTGGCAAGCAAGAGACTCAGTACAAAGATTGTCATGGACATCACTTTCAAAATTGTTAATTCAGTTCGTGGAAGATCACTTCAAAGACGGCTTTTCAATCTTACTCTTGATGAAGGGGCAGCGGAAATCATTTTGCACACAGATGTAAGGTGGCTAAGTAGGCACAAATTTCTGCAAAGATTTTGTGATTTGCTGAATGAAATAAGTTTTTTGAAGGAGAGGGGAGATGACCAAGCAGAGTTGGAAGATGAGGCGTGGTTATGTGATCTGGCAGTTCTCGCTGACTTTACAGGTGAACTAAGTGAAATGAACCTTGAACTACAAGGTAAAAACAAATGCATTGGCGAGATGATGAGTACAGTTTCATCCTACAAGAGCAAATTTGAGCTAATGATGACTGACCTTGCAAACAACACTTTTGATCATTTTCCTAATACACAGGATCATCGGGGACAATATTGTGGACGCGCCCCGTCCGCCTAGGCGGTTGCCTAGTGGGGAGCGCTGGACATCACTCTTCTTTTGTGTAGTTGTGGGTTTGCTTTGTCAGCAATTCGAGTGGAAGAGGATCACAGGACAATTTGTTAACTTAAATTGCTTTTTATTTCTTTCTTTCTGGAACCAATTTTGGCAAATGACCTTGCTGAGGCAAATGACCTTGATAAGGCAAACAATATTGCAAACTGAAAATTCTGTATTTTTTCTCACTTAAACTTCTCAGCAATATTTCTTCAAGTAGTTACTTCACTCTTGATACTCTTTTTAGCTTCTTCCATTTACAAAGCAGTGTAACACTTTTTAAATGCACAGTTTTCCAAAAACTTCTGTAAGACAGTTTTTGACCTTTAACTCTCAGATGCTGCAGATTAGGATATCTCTCCTGTACTGCCTCCTGGTTTAAAACCGCTAGCCCTGTTAACCTGGCTTCTTCAGAGATACAATTGGCTGCTTTTAAACAATGAGGTTCTTGTGACTTCTTGTCTGCTTTTCACCTTGGCACACAATAACACCAGCACAGATTATCTTCTTAACCTGTTACCCACAGCTTCTTATAAAAGCATTAAACACGGCTTATACAAATCCCACACTCCATGGATTCTGCAGAGGATATTGGAGAGTCTGAGTACGGTTCTATTTCCATTTCTTCTGGGGTGCTATAACACTCAGGGCTTGGGGCACGTTCTGGAACGCTATGCTTTACTTCTTTTAAAAGCTTAAGAAGTTTCCCCATTTTAACTTCTGGCTTCCCCTTTTTACCGGGTCAAAAGCTCTTGCCCTTCTTCCTCTTAGCCACTCCTGTTCAGGACACACACAAGTTGCTTTACTGGCAGAAACCCTCTTTTCAACTGGTTTTCTGTACTGCCTAATCACAGACTCAGGACTTGAGCTGTTACTTTCAGAATCAGTCATATACTCCTGACGTCTTCCCCAGCTCCACTCATGCCCACAACCTTTGCACTTGCCTTGGGAGTTATGGCTGGTCCCCTTTGAACCTCCAGGCCCTACAGCTTTATACTGCTGTTTCTTCCCTTGGTTCCTCTGGACTCTTGGCCTCTCCTCCTGGCTTTTAGCATGCAGTTTTCCTTGAGCACGTCCTCTCTCTGCTTTTGCTTCAGCTGCTGTATCTGTATCCTCTCCCTCTGTGTCCTCCCTCTCACTTCCTGAGTGACGCAGCTTAAATATCCTGCAGCTTGTTTCCTTCTCTGGCCCCACCCCCTCTCTGCCTGCACGAGCTCTAGAGGCTGGGTGTGGCTTCAAGCTATCCCTATTAGTGTGTGTTCTAGCTTCTTTCTCTGCCTGGGAGCTATGCTGTAGTGAGCCCTTCCCCCGCTCATGAGAAAAAAACTCTTTTTTTTCAATTTTAAAGGGCTCAGCTACCTGCGCATCACCACAATATCCAAATGTTGTTTTTCAGAACGAGAAGTATGTGACAGAAATCTGTTCTGTTATCCAGGAATTCTAAAATAGATTCTGTGACTTCCAAAAAATTGGAACAGTTGTGGAGTACTTGTCATACCCATTCAAAGTAGATGTGGACATTAAAGAAACTGCAGCTGCTATCAGTAAAAATTACTCATTGAACAAGCCATCTCTTGAAAACAAAATATTAACCCTTAAAAATGACATTTTTCTCAAGACCTGTGCTGAGCAAGAATCCTTTTGGAAGCTAGTGCCTAGAGACAAATTTCCCAACTTGAGAAGATGCAGTGAAGCTGTACACTCCTGTGTTGGTTCAACTTATTTGTGTGAATCTGCGTTTTCCCATCTGAAAATGACAAAGAGTACACAACGTTCCAACATGGCAGATGAACATCTCCAGGATTCCCTGAGACTGGCCCTCACGCAATACTCACCCAATTTCAAAAAGCTGGTGGATTGAGCAAGAGCAAAATATTAAAGATTGTGCAAGATCAGCCTGGATCAATACTCGACCTAAATTTAACACAAATTACTCGATAAAAGTTAAAGAAAGTTATTAAGACAGTTAAAGAAAGTTATTACTCAATAAAACTTTAAGGGGTATGTTTACTAAACCGTCTTAATGTCGCAGCAGTGGTATTATCACGCGATAAGTGACATTATCGTGCGATAAGTGACATTATCGTGCAATAAAGTAACTTATCGCGCGATAAAGTAACTTATCGCGCGATAAAGTAACTTATCGCGCGATAACGCAGCGGCAGCGTTAAGGCACACTAACGCTGTGAAATACGGGTCTGAAGGTTGGAGTAAGGCTTCCCAGAGGGCGGAGAGAAGGGGTCAATGGCGGAGAGTGGGAGGAGAGAGGCTCCAGGCACACTAACGCTGTGAAATCCAGTTCTGAACACTAACGCCAGTGAAACCCTCGCGTTAAGGCACATTTGCAGGAAAGAGAAACCATTTCAGTCAGCAATGTGCAGCAAAGGCAGGGAAACCCAGAAGAGTGATAGTTGTGATACATGTGCAGGGACCAAAAAGGCAAATAAACATATCAAAGGACCAGAACCACATCTAAAATCCCAATAACCAAGCTGGCCAATAGTGATATTAATGATAAACATAAAGCAACACTACTGACAAAGCGTATAAATTAAGATATCATGTTTGGAAGGGTCTATGCTCTGTCCCCCTACAAAGTGAATGATCCCACATTGAAAAAGCGCTGATCAGGGTTTCTGTCGTTTAGATTGGGCAGGTTTGTTATGGCGTGCACATGTGCAGCAACAGCAGAGTGGGCACATAGGAAAGGGCAACTGTACTGATGCTGTAAATGGGATACAGGGGGCTGCAGGCGGCACATGCTGTGGTCCAGCTGGGGCACAGTGCGGGCTAGGCAGATGCCTAGGTGGCACATAGGAATGCCGAAACTGTAAAGCAGCAAGACAGCAACTGATGAGGGTCCAACATGGGCACGAGTGTGTGTCCCACAGTGTCACAGGGGAGATTACCCAGCAGGTACCTTCAAGGGCACATAACATTAGCAGGCGGTGCGGGGGGGGAAGCGCGCATGTCTATGTAGGCACCCCTACCCGAGAACCCACACCATAGGCAGCTGCCTACCGGCATACTGGATGGCCTGGGACTGCGCACCACCAGCACCACCGGCATAATAGCATGGTGGTGGAGGGGTGCTGGTGGCGGAGGGGGCAGTGGCATCTGCCCACGGCAGACTATGGCCTAGCCCCGTTTAGGTGGGTGCCATGCAATGCAACAGACAGGGTCTGTCTGATGAACAGTCATGGTATCCCCAGGGAATGAACTGTCCTTGTGGTGCAGTGCACACAGCCAGTGTGTTCAGGAGCAGAAAGTCACAAGTTCAAGTCCCAGCTGTGGCTCCTGCCAACCCTTTCCTCATATTTTATCCAGTACTAAACTGTGGTAATAAAGACGGAACCTTTATTGCAGATAAAATAAACATGCCTGAAACGCCTATATTTTACCCTACAGAGCACAGACACCATAAACATGTGCAGTCCCTAGAGCAGAGTTTCCCAACTGCAGTCCTGGAGGGCCAAACACCATTCAGGTTTCATACTGTCCCTAATAAATATGCCTGTGCTGCATTAGTATGCGCCGCCCCCATTGTATGCAAATGTATCTCATGCACATTCTTTAAGGACCGCATGAAAATCTGAACAGTGTTTGGCCCACCAGGATCGGAGTTGGGAACCTCTGCCCTAGAGCAGCGACCATCAGGGGCATAAACACCCACACCCACAGGCTCCACTATCCAAAGCCTCATGGAGAGTCAGGCTGTTGGGCCCTGCATGCAGCAGCATCTCCCAATACTAGCACTTGCATATCTTAGCAATGCCGCCCTAAACTTGGGAATACATTACACATATATCAAAAGGTTCCAGAGTGTGGGGCCATATATAGAGAAGGATCTCTGCCACATTGCTTGAGTACTTGATGTCTTGAGAATTGGGATTTTGAACAGATTCTGACTGTGCTGTCTTCTTAGTCTTGTATTAGGTGGATTCTGGATGAGCTTGAAAAGGCAGTCAGGAGCTTGATGATGGGTGTATTTGTAAGTGAGTATGATAGCTTTGTACTTGATTCTTGCCTATATAGGGAACCAGTGTAGATTCGTGAGCACTGGGGTAATATGTTCCTGTCTTGATGTGCCTGTTATCAGTCTTGCTGAGGTGTTTTGGGCAAGCTGAAGTGGATGGAGGGCATGTTTTGGGAAGCTAGGTATGTATGACCTAGATTGGCCACTGTTGGAAACAGGATACTGGGCTTAATGGACCTTGGTCTGACCAAGTATGGCATATCTTATGTTCTTATGTTCTTAAGGTTGCTATGATTAATTTCAGATAACAAATCCTAAGTTAAACACAATTTGTTGACAGAGATTTATCATAGCAACCTTTCTGATATCTGTGGAGTGTGTTTCAGTTTTGGTTTCTGACAGTGTTTACCACCCCGGGGAGTGACCCCAATATTATTGCGTACCATAGCCATGCCTGCACTGTGCCCAGGACTGGTGTGGTGGCCAGGGCTGCCAAAAGCCTCTATATTTGCACAATGCTGGCATAGGTGTGGGAGTGTGTGTCTGTCTATCCAGTGTGTTGTGGCTGCCTGCATCTTACTCAGCCCACACTGCTTGCACTGTTTCCAGTGTTAGCCTGCCAATGTGCATAATTAGGAGCAAGGTACCGTAGGTATGGCCCGAACAGGGTGGCCTGGGCAGGATGGATCTGCACAGGCATAGGGCAATGGCTAGGACATTGTAGTGCCCAGCCACCACCTGCACGGACAGGGTGGCCACAGCATGTCCTGCTGGGAGGTCACTCTCACCCTGACTGAGCAGTGACGACGGCATGGCTAGGTTCCCCCATAGTGCTATATAGTATTTCTCTCAAGTGATATTTATGGGTTCTTTTTTTCTGGGGCCCAAGCCCTGACTTATGTGCTTGGTGTGTGTGTTCATATCCCAGTTTTGGGTGCACACATCTCCTCCAGGAACATGCACTATGGACTAGATAGCAGTTAGGATGTGTATGCCTGGAACATCTTGCAGGGTGCAGCGGCTGGAGACTCACTGTGCTCCCTGCTGGAGGATGTCAGATAGTGGTGGGGGGGCAGCTGAGCATTTCCAGGCCTACTGTCTGTCTGCCATTGCCTTATGGATGCATACAGATCTGCATTGACTGCCCTGTAGGGTGCCTGTTCCCCAGCAGGACTGGGGTTGATGGTCCCCTCTACTGCGAGCATTACAGGGATGTAGAATGTGGATCTGTTGGTGGGAGATCCTGTCCCCCCACCCTGAGCCCCAGAGGGCGGGTTGGGTAGTGCTACATAATCTGCCTATGGGTCCAAACACCCCCCCTTCACTTAAATCATGTGACCATGGCACCCACACAGGATATGCACTATTCTGGGTGCATCATAGTCCACGAGGGCTAGACATGACTGGGAAATACAGATGGACACAGGTGTATTGTAGGTGCGTGTGCAAGGACTACCTATCACACACTGGCACTGATGGCGACCTGCAGCATAGCCTATCTCAGCTAAGCCAGGTGCTGCGGACCTGGTGCTGGGCACCCCACCTCACCCTCAGGGTGAGCACAGTACCCCCACAATGTGTCGGTCTGTAGCTACTCTGTGCCAGTAACACACACGGTCAGTTCCCCCTACCAGGCTGGGGTGCTGTGGGGGTGCATACCCCATCTTGTGATCATCTGTAGACTGCTGATATGCATGTGCAGTGCATCATGGGTAAGGGTGGGTTAACCCTATCCTGGTAACCACAGCAGACAGTTTGTGTGGTGACCTGCCGTCCTTCTGTAGCCAGCCAGGGGTTTGTTAGTAGCTATGGAGATGTAGCCCACTGGTTACTGCACTGACTGTGGAGGCAGAGGTCAAGGGTTTGATCTCACAGTAGGGTTATTTGATAGGGCTTTCTGAGGCATTTCCTTTTTTAATTTAAATTAGTGCTGCCAGCAAAAACACCCTCACAGTGCTGTAACCTTAAGGTGCCTCATAAGGCACCCTATAAAGCGACCTATAAGGTGCCTTATAAGGCGCCCTATAGGGAACATTATAAGATGCCTTGGTGGACAGTGCACTTTATAATGTGCCCTCTGGAGTGCCTTATAGGGCACCTTATGTGGCACCTTAGGTTATGGCACTGTGAGGGTGTGTTTGCTGGCAGCACTAATTTAAATTAAAAGAGAAAATGCCTCAGACAGCACTGATTTAAAGTAAAGGGTAATGCCTTGGACAGCCTTACTCATTAAGCCCATTGGGGGATTAAACTCATGACCCCTGTTTCATCAGTCATTGTATTAACCAGTGTGATACACCTCTATTGCTGTGATTGCAGGTCAGCATGCGAAGTTAAGGTTAACGCACGGTAACGTTGCCGGCTCCCTCTATCGCGTGATAATGGACACGGCACACTTTATCACGCGATAACCTGTGATTGCTACCTTAAGACCGGAACGCCCACTCCTTATATGGCATCCTTTACATTATCGCTGCAACTAGCCCCGGGAACATTAAGACGGTTTAGTAAACATACCCCTTAGAAAAAATGTACTTTCCATTTCCCCTCGCGGTTCTTACTGGATCTTCGTCTCTCTGTTTTGTTTTTGCTTAATTTGCTTAACAGCTGATCACATCCAAGTAAATGACAGAAGGTTCATTAAAAATGGGGGGGGGGGGAATCCTCCAACTTTATTGGGTTAAAATTTAATTTGAAACTAATTTGAAAATTAATTTTCATGGTGGTAGATCATCGGCACTTTTGGCTGGAAAAAGTAGATCACGACCTGTTCGAAGTTGGACATGCCTGCTCTATAGCAATAGCAGCAGAATGGTGTGCAGTGCCCCACCTCCTGCAAAAAAGTACATTTTTACAGTACCCAATAATAATATATTTAATTTATAAAACATGGTCTTTTTGTAGTCCCCTTCCAACATCCTGCCTTCCTCTCCCCTCCCTTCAGCCCATAGACTTTTGGAAATTTGCAACAATTATTAATTTTAAACTAGGGGACTCCACCTTTCTTTTTTCATTTGTGGCTTGCATTCCTCCTCTTACATTTTAACGGTGCACAATAATATTTTTATTTTATAAGCCATGATTGTTTTATAGTTCCCATAAAAGAGTTTAATACTTCAAATCTGGCAACACCGTGGCCAGACGTAAAGCCCATGTTGACCACATTAGAGAAAAGACTGTGGTTTGTGGCTTCCCTAGCTGCAGTCTCTCACTCTGGCTACCAGGCTGAACTGTGGATGCAGGGTGTGAAAAGACTCTAGGTAGCTGAAATTCAAGGCTTATGGCACCATATCCTAACACATGAGACTGGTTTTGATTGAGCTGAAGCCCCAGGAGCAGGAGGAAATTGTTGGGCCAAATAAAAATGTGGTGGTGAGCCTTCAGTTAAAAACAATATTTCATAGTTCTGTCATAGACAGATGACTAATTCTTCGTTTGGCCCCCTTTGAAATATCTGCATACATTACAGGTTGTCTGAAATTTGACTGTTCATCTGACTTCTGTAAGTAATTCCTGGGCCCATATCTCTCTAGTCTTGAGTGAGCTTCACTGGCTTCCTGTATCATACAACTCAGGGACTTCAAACTCTGACCGTTGAGGGCCTCAAACCAGTCAGTTTTTTAAGAGAGAGAAATTTGCATATGACAATGACAGCAGACATGCAAATTTCTCTCATTCATATTCATTACGGATATCCTGAAAACTCAACTGCTTTGTGGCCCTTTTGGACCAAAGTTTCAGACCCCTGGTACAGATCGTGGTTCAGAATCCTATGCTTACTTTTATCGCTTTGAATGAATTGGGTTCAGTCTCTATTAACTGTCCTTAAAGTGAAGCAATGCAGATTGTCTGTGGTAAGGTTTCATATGACCTATCATATCGCACTCACATTGTGGATTACTGTTCCCAAAGTGATTTCTTTGGACAATAGTTGATCATTTGCAGTTTCAAAAATAATTGAAATCTCATTTTCTAGAATCTAGCCCATCTTTTATTTAATTTTATATTTTATATTTTTGTGTATTTTTGCTACTGTTCATGCCATGGAGCTCATTACATACTGGACAGTTTTCTGGGTCTGTAAAAGTGTCTGTTTACTGTAATTTTTGAATATCACCTTGGGCCTGGATTTAGTTTAAGGTGATAAATTATGGGTAAATAAAATTTCTTGCAATTATCTTCCCCTCCACGACAAAGTGCTGAAGGATGTCAGATCTATTCTTCCACATAAATTATACTTTATGTTTATATCTCAACCCATTTATATATGCAGGCGGGGGGCTAAGTCTCTGGCCTTGTAACAAAACAGAAAGCTACGGGCACACTTCTGTTCCAGTGGTCTGAATGATCTCTCTGCAGTTTTGTTTATTTCATTTTGTTACGAGGCCTTAGACTTATCAATCCCCACTTCATACCATTCCCCCAGACAAAACAGCCTGTCAAAAATGTGCAATAACTAATGCCATAAAACAAATGCAATCAGACAATAACATCAGTAAAATCTATACAATAAGTGGACTATAACCCACCCAAAATAAAAACAACCAACCACCAAACTCACACCATTTTCACAACATGTCCATCATGACAATCAAGTCATGGAGCCCCATGTCAACAACTTCCTTAACTAGGAGGAAAAAGCCAAGTCTTCATCTACTGAAAGCCAAGTAATTTTCTTCCAGCCTTATGTCTACCAGTAAGAATTGATGGACTCCATTTTTTCATGTACACCTGATCCCCTGCTGCAAAGTGAATCCTAAAGAGGCAACCATATCCCCTCATATTTTTGAATAGTTTGGTTAATGGTTTGTTCAGGACATGTGTTTACATCTCCCTAATCATGCTCCTTGATAGACTTTCAGAGCCCTCCTGCTTCTGCCATAAATCTTGAACCTGAGCATAAAAGGATTAATTTCCTCTCACCTACGTCACTCATTAAAACTTGCCTGTTACCTTCCACAGTGACATGCTGAGTTACATAGTAACATATTAAATGACGGCAGATAAAGGTCAGTATGGTCCATCTAGTCTGCCCAGTAAGATGGCAAGAGTAGGTGCACCTGCCGCTCCGTGTAGGTCACCCCTCCCCATGTTTTTGTTTAGGGGTGAACCCACCGCTCCGTGTAGTACACCGTGGAGGACAATTTGTTGAGAAATTAGATAATTAAGTTTATTTTGATTTTATCCTGTTGCTGTAAAGGGATCCACTGTGTCTGTCCCATACCATTGTGAATTCTGTCACTGTATTTGCCTGCACCACTTCCATCAGGAGGGCATTCCAAGCATCCACCACCCTTTCAGTGAAAAAGTATTTCCTGACATTGCCTTTCAATTTACCACCTTGCAGCTTCATGTTATGCCGTCTAGTTTTATAGCTTCCCCGTCTTTGGAAGAGGTTTGTTTGTTCATTAATTCTCTTTAAGTATTTAAAGGTCTGAATCATATCTCCCCTATCCCTCCTTTCCTCCAAAGTGTACATATTTAGGTCTTCAAGTCTCTTCTCATAAGGCTTCTGACGCAGGCTCCAAATCATTTTGGTCGCCTTCCTCTGAACAGTTTCCAGTCTTTTTACATCCTTTGCGAGATATGGTCTCCAAAACTGAACACAGTATTCCAATTGAGGCCTCACCAGTGACTTATACAGTCGCATTAGTACCTCTTCCTTTCTGCTGGTAATCCCTCTTTGTATGCAACCCAACATCCTCCTGGCTTTTGCCACTGCCTTGTCGCACTGTTTTGCCACCTTGAGATCCTTAGAAATAATCATACCAAGGTCCTTCTCCTGGTCCATGCACACCAACCTCTCGCCCCCCTATTGCATATATTTCCCTTGGATTTCTGCTTCCCAAGTGCATGACACTGCACTTCTTTGCATTAAATCTTAACTGCCAAGCATTAGACCATTCTTCTAGCTTTTGTAGATCTTTCCTGTCATCTGCAAAAAAGACAGACTTTTCCATTCAGTCCTTCAGCAATATCACTCATAAATACTTTGAACAGTGCTAGCCGAGGACCGAACCCTGGAGTACCCCACTAATCACCCTCCTTTCATCCGAGTGAGCTCCATTTACCATCACCTTCTGTCAGTCAATCAATTGCTGATCCAGTTCACCACCTTGGGACCCATCCCCAGACTACTGAGTTTATTGATAAGCCTCCTATGAGAAACAGTATCAAAGGCTTTGTTGACATCCAGGTAGATGACATCCATCACATGCCCCTGTTCTAGTTCTCTGGTCACCCAGTCAAAGAACTCAATCAGATTTGTTTGACAAGATCGTCCTTTGGTAAAACCATGTTGTCTCGGATCATGCAATCTGTTGATGTTGAGAAAGTCCACTATTCGCTCTTTCAGGAGCATCTCCATTACTTTTCCTGCCACCGAGGTAAGGCTCACCAGCCTGTAGTTTGTCACTTCTTCCCTGTCACCACTTTTGTGAAGAGATACCACATCAGCCCTTCTCCAGTCCTGAGGAACTTCTCCTGTTTCCAAGGATCTGTTGAAAACATCCTTTAACAGCCCTGCAAGAACCTCTCTGAGCTCTTTCAGTATCCTGGGATGTATCCCATCTGTTCCCATGGCCTTGTCCACTTTCAGTTTTGCAAATTGTTCTAACACATCATCTTCTGTGAATGGTGTGGTATCTACTTCATTCCCATTTTTATATTTGGGAGTCACAAGAGGTCCTTCTTCAGGATTTTCTTTAGTAAAAACAGAGCAGAAGTATTTGTTTAGCAATGTCGCTTTTTCACTGTCACTTTCCACAAGTCCATTCCCAGCACTTCTGAATCCTACAATTCCCCCTCTGATTTTCCTCCTCTCCCGAATATTCCTGAAGAAAGTTTTGCCGCCACACTTCACATCTTTAGCCATCTTTTCCTCGGCCTTTGATTTTGCTTTCCTTATTTCTCTTTTTGTCTCTTTTAGTTTGATCCTGTATTCCTTTCTGTGTTCCTCTGTTTTCAAGCTTTTGAATTTTGTGAAAGCTGTGTTTTTTGCCTTTATTTGAGCAGCCACTTCTTTGGAGAACCAAATAGGTTTCCTTTTCCTCTTGTTTTTATTAACTTTCCTTACATATTTATCTGTTGCCCCTTTTATTGCCATCTTTAGTTTAGCCCATTGCAATTGCAATTCCCTTATCCCCTCCCACCCTGCCAACTCCTCTTTCAGGTACTTGGCCATTTTACTGAAGTCAGTGTTTTTGAAGTCTAGGACTTTGAGCTTGCTATGATTGGACAGCACCTTGGCTTTTATCTCAAATCACACCATGTGATGATCGCTGCTGCTCACAGGGGCACCCACCCGAACATTCAACACGCTATCACCGTTGGTGAGCACTGAATCCAGCATTGAGCTTTCCCTGGTTGGTTCCAACACCATTTGTCTAAGTAACGCATCTTGGAAAGCATCCACAATTTTTTTGCTTCTTTACAGATTTGCAGAAGGAGTAATCCAATCCACATCGAGTCGGTTAAAGTCACCAAATATGATCACTTCCCCCTTTGTGGCTATCTTGGCAATATCTGTAAACAATTCATTATCTATTTCTTTGATTTGGGTCGGAGGTCTGTAAACTACACCAGTATGGATGACAGTGCCATCTCCTCTTTCCAACACAATCCAGAGCGCTTCTTCTTTTCCCCATGCCCCCTGCATTTCAGTAGCTTTAATATTGCTTTTGACATACAAGGCTACTCCTCCTCCTTTTCCACTTCTCTGTCTCTTCTGAATAGATTATAGCCAGCTACAGTATGGCTATACCCCATTCATGTGATTCATTAAACCATGTTTCTGTAATGGCCACAATGTCCAAATCCATTTCCACTATTAGGGCTTCCAGGTCAGGAACTTTGTTGGCTAAGCTTCGAGCATTTGTGCTCATTGCTTTCCAGCATTTAACTGGCTTGCATGTATTTTGCCTTGATTTTGTTCTACCCACCTCTTCCCACTTGTCGTTGGTGTGTGGTTTGAAAGTGTGGCTGTTTCTGATGTTATTCTGCTTTTGCCGGGAGTGACGTCCTGAACTTGTCCTTCCCCATCTGTCACCCCCTTTTTCTACTTTAAATGCATATCCACATACTGCCTGAATTTTTCACTTAGGATTCTTTTCCATGCGACAGAGAGATGTAGTCCATCAGCACAGTATAGTCTCTTGTTGGTCCATCTGTTTCCCCAGTTGCCTATAAATCTGAATCCTTCTTGTTTGCACCAGGTCTGGAGCCATGTATTAAAGCTGTTTATGCAATGCAGCCTTTCTGCCCCCTTACCAAGAACAGGTAGAACTTCTGAGAATGCGACAGTGTTAACAATGGGCTTGAGTTTCTTTCCCAGAGTATGGAAGTCCCTTTGAAATGCAGAGGTACTGTTTTTAACCAGGTCATTTGTACCCAAGTGGATGACAACATCAGGTTTGGAGTGCTCACTTTCTGCGCCAAGTACATCAACAATTTGGTTTGCATTCCTGCTGGCTGAAAAGCCTGGGAGGCATTTGACTGTCTTCTCTCCTTTGAACTGTGTTCCCATGTTGGTGCCTCTGATGATGTAATCTCCAAGCAGTAGTAGTTTTCTGTTTGGTGAGTAAAACTACTACTGCTTGGAGTTGAAATATAACAAATTTATTGGAACAGAAGACAGGGGCATGTGTTCTAAACCATGTTAGACTTTTACTGTTAACGTGGTATGTTTATGCAAATAGTGGCACATTAGCTGCAAAAGCCGTGTGGTATCTGCTGGGGGCTATCACTGCATTCCCCCAACAGTTATCGTACCAAAAATGCAGAGAGTGCAGTCAAAAAGCAACCTCGATGCAGCTAACGCCACCCATTGAGGTGGCATTAGTTGCACCCTCTCCATCTGTCAGTCCAATGGCTGCCATGTGCTTTTGACACAGGTGATAACTGCGCAGGACAGACATGCCTGTTCTCCATTCTCACTGCACCTACATGTTCAGCTTGCATATTTTTTGCAGATAGCAAAGAAAATCGCTGCGCTATCTGCATTTTCCCCATGTTAGCTGTTAACGCTAACATGGGGCAAATGCAGACTCAGGACAGAGAGGGGGCAAATGGATCTACTGCCCCAGGTGTCATATGGGGGTGTCAGGAGGGCCCAATTATACTAACAAAATGTCATAGTTCAACTCCACTCACTTTCATGCGTACTTGTGCAGTCACCTATTTTTTATGATACATAACTGCTTATGTGGGTTTCTAAAATTACCCCACAAAAACAGTTAAAATCATGGTTAAAATAAAGCCATGCACCCTTATACCTGTTTGAGAGCAGCGGTAAAGATATGTGGCTGAATTACATGCATAGGTGACAGTGAGGCGGGGCTGCTGGCATCAGCTGCATAGCACTTGGATGTAGTAATTTGTTCTCTTATTAACTCATTACTGTTACCTTATACTAGCGATATTTTTATGAGATTGCAGACCTGCTATTAGTTATCTGTGAACTATCATTCAAATCATCTATAATACCTGAAGATTTTTAAAAAGGGTTCCAGGTGTGATCCGGGAAATTACAGACCAGTGAGCCTGACGTCAGTACTGGGAGAAATGGTAGAAACCATCATAAAGAACAAAATTACTAAACATAGATAGTCATGGCTTAATGGGAGACAGCCAACATGGCTTTAGACAAGGAAGATCTTGTTTTACTAATCTGTTATGTTTTTTTGAAGGTGTGAATAAACAGGTAGACAAAGGTGAGTTGGTTGATATAGTGTATCTCGACTTTCAGAAAGCCTTTGACAAGGTCCTTCATGAGAGACTTTTGGCAAAACTAAAAGTCATGGGATAGGAGGCAGTGTACTATTGTGGATCAGGGACTGGTTAAAAGATAGAAAGCAGAGGGTAGGGCTAAATGGCCAATTTTCCCAATGGAGAGAGGTGAATAGTGGTGTACCCCAGGGATCTGTGCTGGGTCTGCTGCTTTTTAACATATTCATAAATGACCTGGAAATGGGAATGACACAAAACTATTTAAAGTTGTTAAAACCCATGAAGATGTGGAAAGTTGCAAGAGGATCTTGATAAACTGGAAGACTGGGCATCCAAATGGCAGATAATTTAATGTGGACAAGTGCAAAGTTATGCACCTTGGAAAGAACAACCCAAACTATGGTTACAAGATGCAAGGTTCCACATTAGAAACCAACACCCAGGAAAAACATTTAGGCATCATTGTGGATAACATGTTAAAATCCTCCGTCCAGTGTGCAGTGGCGGCCAAGAGAGCAAATGGAATGCTAGGTATCATAAGGAAAGGAATGGAAAATAAAACAAAAGATATTATAATGCCTCTATATCATTCCATGGTGAGACAGCACCTTGAATATTGTGTGCAATTCTGGTCGCCATATCTTAACAAGGATATAGCATTATTAGAAAAGGTACAGAGAAGAGCCACCAAAATGGTAAAGGGGATGGAAGGATACCCCTTTGAAGAGAGGCTAAAGAGGTTACGGCTCTTCAACCTGGAAAAGAGATAACTGAGGGGAGATATGATAGAGGACTATAAATTAATGAATGGAGTGGAACGGGTAAACGTAGAATGATTGTTTATCTCATCAGAATATAGAAAGACTGGGGAGCGTTTCCATCTTGTGTCCAGATCCAGTGCAGGAGAGGAGGCTGGTTCTGTGGCTGGCGGCTCTGCGGGCACTCGGCTGACGTCACCACCGGGTCCTGGTAAAAGCCCTTGCCGACTTGTGCTTCTCGGGAGCGTTTCCATCTTGTGTCCAGATCCAGTGCAGGAGAGGAGGCTGGTTCTGTGGCTGGCGGCTCTGCGGGCACTCGGCTGACGTCACCACCGGGTCCTGGTAAAAGCCCTTGCCGACTTGTGCTTCTCGGGAGCGTTTCCATCTTGTGTCCAGATCCAGTGCAGGAGAGGAGGCTGGTTCTGTGGCTGGCGGCTCTGCGGGCACTCGGCTGACGTCACCACCGGGTCCTGGTAAAAGCCCTTGCCGACTTGTGCTTCTCGGGAGCGTTTCCATCTTGTGTCCAGATCCAGTGCAGGAGAGGAGGCTGGTTCTGTGGCTGGCGGCTCTGCGGGCACTCGGCTGACGTCACCACCGGGTCCTGGTAAAAGCCCTTGCCGACTTGTGCTTCTCGGGAGCGTTTCCATCTTGTGTCCAGATCCAGTGCAGGAGAGGAGGCTGGTTCTGTGGCTGGCGGCTCTGCGGGCAATCGGCTGACATCACCACCGGGTCCTGGTAAAAGCCCTTGCCGACTTGTGCTTCTCGGGAGCGTTTCCATCTTGTGTCCAGATCCAGTGCAGGAGAGGAGGCTGGTTCTGTGGCTGGCGGCTCTGCAGGCACTCGGCTGACGTCACCACCGGGTCCTGGTAAAAGCCCTTGCCGACTTGTGCTTCTCGGGAGCGTTTCCATCTTGTGTCCAGATCCAGTGCAGGAGAGGAGGCTGGTTCTGTGGCTGGCAGCTCTGCGGGCACTCGGCTGACGTCACCAACGGGTCCTTCTTATTTTGATCTCACACGGCGCCAGCCGTTGGCGCGTTTTCAAAGGGGCGCGTTTCTAAGGGGGTTGTTTGGCCCCTTGTGAGCCCCTTTGGAGCCATCTTGGAGCCCTGGTGTTAGAGTTGGGGCATGCCAGGTGGTAAGCGCAAGAAGAAGCCGGCGGCCGATGAATCCCAAGCGGGGGCAATTGAGAAGCACTTGGTTTCTACACCACGGCCCGCCATACCAGGTACTGTGCCTCTGGTTCCTGTCACAGAAGGTGCGAGTTTAAGCTCAATCGAGCGTACCCCACCGCTTCCTCCTGGTTTCCTTGAGCTTTCTAAGGAGGCTTCTTTTGTTCCCGATTCACAAATGTGTCCTCAAGAAGTTGTGTGGAGTCATTCCTTTTCTCCTGCGCCTTTACCGGCAACTTCCACGGTATCATTATCAGATGTTTGGACTGTAGTTTCTCGCACGGAGCGTATGTTGTCAGAGACTGTTTCCAAATTGTGCTTATTTACAAGGGATTCCATTCAAAAGTTTCATGCTCTAGATTCCCAGATCGGTGCTTGTAGCTCGGTTCTGGCGAAACTAGAGCCTCAAATGGGCAAGTTTTCGGATTTTACGGCTTCTCATGCAAAAGAAAGTTTTCTGCTGCATCAGAAGCTGGAAAATCTGGAAAACTTAGCTCGCAAAATGAATATTCGTGTTTTGAATTTTCCCACATGTCCCATGTTGTCTCCTACAGTACTCTTTAGAAAGTATTTAAAGGATATTCTTCTTTTTCCTCAGGCTGAGTCTTGCGTTTTGGTTAAATGTTATTATCTTGCTTCAAGAGCTTTTTCTACTCCTGAGGATAAAGAAGAGATTCCTATTTCAGATAAGGCAGATTTTAATTTAACAGCTTTTCTTGAAGAAACTCAGGATGTCATCATTACTAGAGCCACCTTACTGGTTACCCTGTCCTCTGAAGAGGATAAGATTTCGATACTGAAATCTTATTTTAGGAGGAAGGAGTTCCAGTTTTGTGGCGATAAAGTTTCTCTGTTCCCGGATGTTTCTCGGGCTACGCAGCTTCGTAGAAAATCTTTTCTTCTGTTAAAACCTAGAGTATTGGCTTTGGAAGCTACTTTTTTTTTAAAGTACCCTTGCAAATGCTGCATATCTTTACGTTATGATAAATTTGTCTTTTATTCTTCATCTGATTTAGAGAACTGGTTAGTTGAGCGGGAAAAGGCCCATAGTGTATCCTGAATAACAGGTTAGCAGTGAGGAAACTCGCCTGGCTAGGTTGGCTGCAGCCCTTGTGGCTGAGCCTTGATTTTCTTATTACAATTTCATGGTTTGATTAGACTCTCCCCGAGACGTGGTTTGGAAGTTTAATGATGATTACCTGTTTTGGTTTATATTCTTCCTTTATTTTTCTGTATTATTGGTTGTAATTGTTTATCTATTATGACTCTGTAAAAAGTATCTTCATAAATAAAATATATAAAAAAAAAAAGAATATAGAAAGACTAGGGGACATGCAATTAAACTACAGGGTAACCTATTTAAGACTAATAAGAGAAAATATTTTTTCACTCAATGTGTAATCAAACTCTGGAATTTGTTGCTGGAGGATGTAGTAAAAGCTGTTAGTGTAGCTGGGTTTAAAAAAGGTTTGGACAAGTTCCTCAAGAAAAGGTCCATAAACCATTATTAAAAGGGACCCGGGATATCACTGCTTGACCCAATAGAAGCATTATGGAACCTGTGTCTTTTGGGGAAACTGCTAGGTACTTGTGACCTGGATTGGCCATTGTTGGAAACAGGATACTGGGCTTGATGGACCTTGGTCTGACCCAGTATGGTATATCTTATGTTCTTATAAGCTCATTGCCTGGTGTGAATTGGATAATAAACCACATGGTGCACAAATAATCCGCACTCAAATGCAAAAGTGGGGACAGAGCAATGAGGGGGAGATATAATTCTCATTGTTTGCCCTGGGTACAGAAAATGCTGACCCCAGCTCTTCTAATAGACGTAGATGCTTTACATGTGATCCATGAAGTAAATATATACTTTACCCCATTTCAAACAGTATATTAGCATAGCCATCTTTTCAGTCAGATATACTGAACCATGGTCCTGTGGGTATACACTGCAATATCTGATAGTAGGGAGGAAAAATAACATGTTTCATAATCCTCTTTGTAGCAAAGGTGCAAGTGATATCTTTTTTACTGCAGAAACTCTGTGACTAGTTTTTGAGAGCTGTGCTCCCTAACGTGAGGAAGGCAACTCTTGAAAGCTAGCCACAGATGCATTGAGTTAGTTCATTAAAAGATGTCACCTACATCATGTCTATTGGCCCTTAGTTATACATATTCAAGTGGCATAACACTGCAACCTCAGTACCTTGCTCATAATTCCCTTTGGGGAGCTGAACTAGTCTAAAGGGCCTGGCATGGAGTAAGATCAGAGAGTTTCTCCAGAAATAAAGAACAGGGGCTTCAAGTGCTGCCAAGGAGGGACCTTGGCGTTCCAGCCACCTGCTGAACATGATTTGTACCGAACTAGTTTGCCCATTTAGTAGGTAAAGAGAAGTTTCCAGCAAACAAAGAGTGTAGTTACTTCAGCAATAAACTCCTGATACAAAGAGAGAGTGGAGGAGTAGCCTAGTGGTTAGAGCAACTGCCTAGTACCCAGACGATCAAGGGTTTGGTTCCCACTGGCACTCCTTGTGACTTTGGGCAAGTCACCTTACCCTCCATTGCCTTGGAAGAAAAGGCTGGCAATCTACTTCCAGTGATACATTGCCAAGAAAACCCAGGGGTAGCTGGGTCGCTATGAGTCAACACTGACTTGATGGCACAAAAAAAAAAAAAAAAAAGAAAGAGAGAGATGGGGTCAGCAATTTCATTAGTTTCAGCAGCAGGAAAAAAAATGATGGCAGGCAAAAGCTGTAATTACCTTCTCCACCACAAAGCACTGAAGGATGTCAGATCCATTCATCTGCACACATCCCCACACTCTGATGAACTTCAAGCTTCTGGCCAGATATTCATGTATAGCAGGAATGTGTCCGTCACATCTCTGCATTCATTCATCATAACAAAAATGAGGTTCATTCAGGATCCTGCGTCCTGAGTCTTCATCTTCGCCTGCCCCCTCCATTGCCCTTGTCCTCAGCTTGCTTGTGCTACAGATAAGGAAAGAGAACAGTGGGATAGTGTGTATGAAAGGCATCGGAAATCTTTCACAGGGCCTTGGTAGTGCCGCTTTAAGAGGATGATAAATGTTTTTTGCATGTGGAGATCAAAATTCCTTAGCCAAAATAGCAGCATTTTATCTTGAGAGCCTTCCTACTCGCTATGGTTAAGGTAAAGCCATGAACCTTGTAGAAGTCACATATTTTACTCCTACATGTTCTGTGTGCTTGTGTTTTAAACCCCAATCAGTCCCATGTGTGAAGGGTGCAGTACTTCGATGCGGCAGTCGTTGTCTTCACTGTGCGTTGTTTGAATCGGGAGGATGATGGATAATGTGCTGCATTGTGTGCGTAGGTGCTGGCAAAAACTTAAACCCTGATATACATTTCAGACTCAGCTGTCCAGATATTATCTTGAGACATTTAAAGTTCATGTAGTCCAACCTCAGTGCTCATTTCCACTGCACTCTTTCTTACAGGATCTTTGCTTTCAGTTCTGGCTGTGAAGTCTGCTTCATTTCCTCTGACCCTGATACTGGCAAATGCCTGTGTGCGTGGGAGGAGGGGGCTATAGTTACCCTTCTCCAGCATCTTAAATACAGCACTTTCAAGAGAAGCTGTGATGTGACTGAATTGGGACTTGGGTAAAAGAGCCCTAGTTGAATTGAAGCCGGTACATCAGGTCAATTTCTTTGACTGGTGACCAGAGAGCTGGATCAGGGAGTGCGCTAGATGTGGTGTGCTTAGATTTCCGCAAGGCTTCAGAAATGCTTTTGTACAGCAAACTTAAAAATAAACTGAGCCCCTTGGTATGGGCCCTACAGTGACTGGCAGGGTTAAAAACTGGTTGAGTCGGAGGCAAAAAGCATAGTGGTAAATGGAGTTCACTCAGAGGAAAGGGGCATTAACAGTGGTATGACGCTGGGATCATTCCTTCTTGGGCTTGTTCTTTTCAACATTTCTGTAAGTGATACTGAGGAAGGACTATCGGGAAAGGTTTGTCTTTGCGAATGATACCAAAATCTGCAACAGTGTAGACTCCCTGGAAGGTGTGGATAACATGAGACAGCATCTAACAAAATTCGAAGAATGATTTAGAATGTGACAGCTAAGATTTAATGCTAAAAAATGCAGGGCAGCGGCATTCCTAGCCTCCTTGGCCCCCAGAGCGAACACTCTCCCCTTGCAGCTGGTGTCATGCCACTCTGCGATACATCGCCCCTTGCCAGTTCCCGCTCCATGGCATGAAACATCGCTCCCCCTCCCGGCCCACAATTTCACAGCAACACTGCAAGCTTACCTAAAAGCCATGAGACTTCAGCTGGGAGAGAGGCAATGGGCCTGGAATGGAGGCAGCAAGCCACCCAACTTTTAGGTAAGCTTGTTGCATGCTGTGGAAGCATGGGCCTGATGGGGCTGTGTCCCCTTTTGACTGGAACCAGGGCATGTTGCACCCGCCACCCCGCCCTTGGTGTGCCACTGATGCAAGGTCATGTATTTGGGCTGCAAACCCCCAAGAGAGTGGTACACTGTAGAGGGTGAAGTACTTCTGTACATGAAGAAGAGCAAGATCTAGGAGCGATTCTATCTTATGATCTTAAGGTAAACTGACAGATAACGTGATGGCAAAAGGCAGAATGGTTGGGTGCATAGGAAGAGGAATAATTAACAGGAATGAGGAGGTTATAGGGTCTCCACAGAAGTCTTTAGTAAAACCTCATATGACGTTCTGTGTGCATTTCTGGAGAATGGACCTTCAAAAGGAACCAAACCAAATGGAATCGGTCCAGAGGGTAGCTACTAAAATAGTCAGTTTGTTCATCCTAAGGCATATGGCTAGAGACTTTAAGATCTCAGTATTATATTTTGGAGGAAAGGTGGGAGGATAGGGGAAATATGATGGAGACGTTTAAATATATCCAAGATATAAAATATACAGAAGGTGGGCCTCTTTCAGTGGAAAGGAAGTTCTGCAACGAGGGAAGAGGGAAAGGGTTAAAGGGGGGTAGACTAATCAGTAATATAAGGAAGTATTTCTTTATGGAAGGGATGGTGGATGCATGAAACAGTTCCCCAGTAGAGATGGTGGAGATGACAATATCTGAATTCAAGAAAGCATGGGGCACGTACCGAGGATCTCTGAGGACGAGGATGGGATTACAGAGCTTAGTAGTTGGTGTGGATGGGCAGAATGGATAGACTGTATCCTCTTCATCTGCCATCAGTTTCTTCTGTTTTTCTTTCTAACTTGTTTTCAGCCAGCCTGTGTAGAAATTCAAATTTTCTGGGCTGCTTTAAATTTTGTAATATGGATGAACCCCCCCATCCTCTGGGTACTTAAAGTGGGAGTGAAACGAGCTTACTTTGAAAAGTTAGTTCCCTAGGTAACTTTAATTGAATGGGTTCTTCCCAGTCAGGAAGGAGAGAGATTCAACTTCAGGTCCTTCTATTCCTTTACATTTGGTGCATTAGTTGAAATATTGGAAAAGTCTCCTTCGAATAACAGGAAGTAAAAATATCAAATGCTAAAACCTCTATGGATTACCCTCCCCAGCCCCTTCCCTCACCCACCATCACATAAAACAAAAGAACGAGATAGGCAGTTAATCAACTTTTACTTCTTCCCATTTGTCAGTTTAGCATAAGCAGTGCTGTGAGATAAAATTATTAAGAGAAAAATGAGCGGTGAAGTTAAGTGGAAAGTAAGAGTTGCAGAAATAAATGCAATTTCTCATTCTCTTCTTTCTGGATCCAGTTCTTTAAGAGCCCCAATCACAAACATGTGGTAATCTGTATTATTTAACATGGGCTCCATTCAATCCGGTGGGACCTATTCACTAAATAACATGTGCGTAATGCACGTTAGTGAATAAGTCTCTAAATAAGATGCACTGGTGAGATTTGACTGATGCTGTTACTCGGAGTCACTGCTCATGGAGCAGAAGGTGCTCAGTTCACAACTTCATTTTCTGAAATGGTTAACTGGTAGCTATCAACGACGATGCTTCTGGGTAAAGCCCATGGGCCTAATATTCAGCGTCGGCAGCTAGCACGATTACAGCAGCTAGCTATCGGTGCTCAACATTAAAATGGATATTCAATGCCGGAGTCATCTGCGGCCCCAGGTCACCGCACAGCCATAGACGCCACAGAACCTAACCGGGCAGTGGTGATATTGCACTGGTACCTGGTTAGCTCCCACACCAGAATGCCCACAACACGCCCCAATGCTCCTGCACCAGAATGCCCACAACACGACACGGTTAGCATTGGGGCAAGTAGTGGCTTTACTTGGGGATATCTGCTGAATATCCCTCTAAGCAGCATTTACATGGTTTACAGGTCTGTAAACCGTGTAAATGCCTTTGGGGCTCTCACATTACCAATTTCATATTCTACGGAGACGTCCTGGTAGGCCTGGCAATGGTTATAGCTCATGCAGAGCGCGTTGCAGCTTCAGCTCTCTACACAAGTTATAAGAGTGGGCACACCGAATTTACACTGCCTCCCATTTTGACCTTTCTTCTTCCGCAGACCTGTGTGTGCTTGGTAGCAAGTTAGAAATGATAAGTAGTAGTATTAGATTTGAAGATAGCCCAAGTGGACCTACAGCCAAAAAAACCCCTTAATTTACCACCCAACTTTGTTGCAGAGGTAAGGAAGCCACTGAACTGTTGAGCTTGCAACAAACTCTTGCTCCTCTCTTCCCTCTCTAGATGAATGTCTACATGCATCTACCTCCAAATTCCACCACAACCTTTCAGAGAACATATTGGAAATCTGTAGCTCTGTGTTTTACTTCTCTTGATGGCTCAAGAACTACCAGGCTCCTGAGTGGTTCAGGATCAGGAGACTGATTCTTCAAGTTCACAAGTTGACATTGCCAAGTAGTCCATGTTATTTGCCTTTACTTCCAGCTTTAGGATCCTGAGTAATGCTAACTGAAATGATATCCTACCTAGACAAAAAGAGAGCATAAGAATTACATGAACACCAACATTACAATTTTCTGAGCTGGCTTAGATTATCCTAGCTCAACTTTGAGTTTTTAATGTGAGTTATCATATCGTTTATGAAAGCTTTCCACTAGGTAAAAGGTAGGCAGAGAAACGCCTCTTGGTCTAGGCAATTCTCCCACCTGATCTATGTCTCTTGGCAGAAAAATTATAGCAGAAAAATGTTAAGTGATTGTCCAGGTCATGAGTCATCTGTTTTCAGACTTGCAGCAGGGTCAAAAATAGGACAGATATAGTTTAAATTTTGATGAGCCTGGTCAAGTCAGATCAGATATAATATGAGGATGCCGAGCCAAACCAGGGAAGAGACCCCACATTTTGGATAATTCAGCTGTACTGGGCTTCTTGTGAACAGATCTTGTTTGGATTTTGTATGAATCAATTTTCCCATCCTAGTTAAGAACATAAGATTTGCCATACTAGGTAAGACCGAAAGTCTAGTCCAGTATCCTGTTTCCAACAGTGGCCAATCCAGATCACAGCTACCTGGTAGCATCCTAAAAGGTAGACAGATCCCATGCTGCTGATCCCAGATGTAAGAGTGGATTTCCTCCAGGAACCTTTCGATACCTCTTTTAAACCCAACTTCACTAACCGCTTTCATCGCATCCCCTGGCAGAGAATTCCAGAGCTTAATTATGCATTTGAGTTTAAGGTAGTTTCTCTGATTGTCTAAAATGTGCTATTAGTAGCTTCATTACATGTCCCCTAGTCTTTGTACTATTAGAAAAAGTAAATAACTGAACTGTGTTTACTCAGTCCACTGCACTCATTATTTTATAGACCTCTGTTATATCTCCCCTCAGCCATCTCTACCCCAAGCTGAAGAGCCCTAACCTCTTTAGCCTTTCCTCATAGGGATATCCTTCCATTCCCTTTTCCATATTGGTTGCCCTTCTTTGTACCTTTTCTACTTCTGTTGCATCTTTTTGCAGATGTGGTGATCAGAATAGCAGACAGTACTCACCATGGAGCGATACAGAGACATGATATTCTGTGTGTTGTTCTCCATTCCTTTCCTTAAATTCCTAGCATCCTATTAGCTTTCTTGGCTGCCAGTGCACACTGGGCAGAGGATTTCAACATATTATCCATAATGATACCTAGTTCCTTTTCCTGGGTGGCGATTCCTAGGGGCATGTTTCCTGAAGCGTGCTACCCGGATAGTGTGGGAGTAACGTGTCTTTTTGGTGCTACAGTACAAAGTAGTATAGGACTCTGCGCTACCCAGGCAGCATGCGTCTGGGTGGCACTGGGCGGGACATCGGCATTTCCACCATGGCGCAGCTAGTGCAGGCCTTGAAAACTCACACTGCCGGCACTTGGAGGGGAGCGACTCCCGCCAGCACAATGGGTGGCAGTAGTTGCTCCCCTGGTAGTATTAATGCAGCAAACTGCGCTAAATTCAGTGGAACACCTATCAGCATCCCTTGAATGTAGCACAGTGACCCACGCTAGTCATGCAGCCCAAACCCATGTTACTGTCGCGGGGCTTACTAAACATACCCCCTAATGCGGAAGCTTGCATTGTGTAGCTATAGTTTTTATTGTTCTTCCCTAAGTGCGTAACTTTGCACTTAGCCACATTCAATTTCATCCATCATTTAGAGGCTCACTCTCCCGGTTTCTCATGGTTCTTTTGCAATTTCTCACTACATGCCCTTAGGATAAAGAAAAAAAGAACAAAATGGGCATCTTCCTTTTTGGGGTGAATGGAGTAGCACACACCGGGGATTTAAAGCAAGCTTCCTACTTGGCTGATCATCAGAGCATACATTTTCAAAGTTGACCTCAATGCGTTGAGTCCGGGTAAGAAATATGAACTTTCGGGGCATGCAAGTCTTCTACTATCAAACAGTAGTAGGCCATGTATCATGAGAGAGTACTTCACTCAGAATCATTTTTGAGCCAATTTTAGGGCTGGTTCCAGTTTAAAAGGGTCGGATCCATTTTTTAGTTCTATAAACCAGTAGCTCGATTTCTTTCTTTACCTAGTAATTTTGCAATACTGATGTTTTAATGTAATAAAGTATGGATCTCAGTTTGGGATTTGCCCTGGAGAAATTTCAGACTTCTTTGTCAATATTAAAAGAGAAAACAATAGCTCGTTCAACCCCAGTTTGATTTCTTCATCAGTGCTGCCAGTAAGGATGTGTAGTCATTTTCTAAAAAATATGGTGAAAGCTTTCTTTCATTTCATTAGAAGACAATGCTGGAAATAAAGCCAAAAGTGCATTCTCTGAAATTAGTTTTCAGCATGCACCACAAAATTGTGTGAATAATACTGGAAAACTCAGTGTAAGTTTCCAAGAGCTAGGAAACCACACGATGAATGCCGTTCAAGTGTCACCATACATGTTGTTACAAGGGTTTTCCTGCTTTTAAATGCTGCAGCAAATCCTGTCAAACAAGCAAGCTTACTGCTGGATACGGAGTGCGAGAATGAGCATGGAAAAGTCTCTTGTGATCATAAGCATGCTGTCTTGTTCTCCTAAGGGCTTTTTTTTATTTGCCTTGGGATTACTAGTGGGCTTTCCTCTTGCTCTGTGTTCTGGGCCTTGGTATTGCATTAGTTACTGTATCCTGTCCCGATGAATTAGATTTGCTATTGTCTTCTTAAGTAACTGATTTTTTTCAGTCATTCTCGCCATCAAAAGGAGGTAGAAGGGCAGGAAAACAGCTTAAATCTATTGCTTGACTTTTCCTCCATCTCTTTCCCGGGATAGTGTGTGTCAGGGCCATCTTTGAGTTGAAGCATGGGGCCTGTTGAGGTAATGAAATGCAGGCTTTTCCCAGGCTCCGTGCTCACAACCTGCCACCATCACTGTACCTTTCAAGTAGCTAGGTTCACAAGTGAATGGACAGCATGCCTTCTGACCCCATATCATGGCTCCACATTATTTTTTATTTTGTCACTCCCTAAACTTCTTCCCTCATACCCCCCTCCTTATAACCCCCTCTTTTTTCTCTTCTTATGTCTTCCCCAGTCTTGTCTTCCTCCCTTTCCTCAGCTCTTGAACTCCATCTTTTTCTTCCTCTCATTAATTCCTCTCCCTCCTCTCTTAAAGTACCTCGTCCTCGTTTCTGCCATTCCATCTTCTCTCTGCCTCACGCTCTTCTCCTCCTTCTCCTTCTTTCTTCTGGTGACAATAATCCTAACCCGGGCCCCCCTAGACTATTCTCTCATTCCCATTCCTCTCTCAAGCCATTCTAATCTCATCTATATTCCTCTGCTCTCCCCTCCTCTCTCCCTTTCTCTTGTGCATTATGGAATGCACATTCTATTTCTAATAAACTCCCCTTTACTCATGACCAATGTTCCCTCTAATTTTCTGTAGGCTGTGTGCGCATAAAATATCAGCTGTGCAGCTTTTGAAGAAAGGTTACATTTTTGTGCGCCACATAACGACACTCGGAGTTATATACTTTAAAATTTGACTACATGTCAGAATACAGTATGTACACCACATTGATTGCACTAGAAAACATTGTAGAACTTGTGAAAACTGTAAACACACAACTTTTCAATTTTAAGACGTCTGTGTTGTTTTCTATCAGAATCTGAATCGTAATTTTTGTGCGCTCTGTTGTAAAGTATGTGCGCTCGCTCGGCGAGGTGTGTGCTTAGAGGGAACAGTGCTCATGCCCTTTTCATTTCTAACTCCTTCAATCTTCTGGCTCTTTCTGAAACCTCCCCAATGACACTGCTTCAGTTGCTGCCTTCTGTCACGGTGTATACCAATTTTCTCACACTCCTCATGCCACTGGCCATAGTGGTAGTGTTGGGTTTCTTCTTTCTCCTTCCTGCCAACTCCAACCTCTTCTTCTACCTCTGTCTCACTCCTTTTCCTTCTTTGAAGTCCATTCCATCCACCATTTTAATCCATTACCTCTCTGGATAACTGCTATTTATAGACTCCCTGATAAGTCCATCTCTTGGTGACTTCAGTATTCGTATTCATAACCCTTCTGACCACTCAGTTTCTGAACTCCTTTCCCTAACCTCTTCTTTCAATCTCTAACTTTGCTCTTTCACTCCCACTCATCAATGCGGTCACTGCCTTGACTTGGTTTTCTTCTCTAATTGTTTACCCTCCAATTTCCATACCTCAGTTCTTCCCTTATCTGATCTTCACCTTCTAAGCTTCATCCTTCATCACTCCCCACCTCAATTCCGTCCTGTCTCCTCTTACCTTTTTAGGAATCTTCATGCTATCGATCCATTGGCTCTTTCCACTATTGTCTCATCACCTCTTTCTTCCACTTTGTCTTCTAAATCTGTTGATGAGGCTATAGTTTCCTATAATTCTGCCCTCTCCTCTACTCTAGATACTCTTGCTCCACCCATCCCATGTTCTGTGAGACGCACTACACCCCAGCCCTGGTTGTCCTAAACTACCTGCTATCTCTGTTCCTGTGCCTGCTCGGCTAAACAATTTGGCTCAAATCTCGCTCTCTTTCTGACTTTCTGCACTTCAAATTCATACTTACCTCCTTTCAGTCAGCCTTAGCACTTACCAAGCAAAACTACTATATCCATCTGACTAATTCTCTTGTCACTGACCCCTGCTGTCTTTTCTCAACTCTTAACTCTCTCCTCAAGGCACCTTCCCCTCTGACCCCTTCTTCTCTTTCTACCCAAACCCTAGCCAACTTTTTCCATAACAAAATTCACAGTAGAACAACTTTATCCCCTCTTCCTCCACATCAATACCAACTTTTCCCAGCAATTTCTATTTCCCTTTCATCCTTTTCCATGATCTCTGAAGAGGAAACCTCTCATCTTCTTTCCTCCTCCAAACTTACTATCTGCTCTTCTGATCCTATCTCCACCCATCTCTTTCCATTTTCTCCTCTGTCATCCCTTCCATCTCACATATTCTCAACCTCTCACTCTCCACTGCTACTGTCCCTGCAGCCTTCAAACATGCTGTGGTCACACTCCTGCTCAAGAAACCTTCTCTTGATCCTAGCTGTCTTTCTAATTATTGTCCCATCTCCCTTCTTTCCTTTGTTTCCAAACTTCTTGAGCGTGCAGTCCTCCACCGTCTTGAATTTCTTTCCTCTCAAGTCCTTTTGGATACTTTTCAGTCTGACTTTCGTCCTTTACATTTTACTGAAAACAGCACTTGCCAAAGTCTCCAGTGATTTGTTCCTGGATAAATCTAAGGGCCTCTACTCTATTCTTATCCTTCTTGATCTTTCTGCTGCTTTTGATACTGTTGACCACCACCTTCTCCTTGACACAATGTCCTCACTTGGTTTTAGGGACTCTGTGCTGTCCTGGTTCTCTTCTTATCTCTCCCATCACTCTTTCAGTGTTTGTTCTGCTAGTTCCTCCTCTACTGCTATCCCAGTCTCAGTCGGTGTACCCCAAGGTTCTGTTCTGGGCCCTCTCCTTTTCTCTCTCTACACCCAGTCCCTTGGCGCTCTCATTTCCTCCCATGGATTTCAGTATCATTTTTATGCTGATGATTCTCAGATCTATCTTTCTACACCTGATATTTCTCTAATACTCCAGGCCCGTATCTCTGCTTGCCTCTTTGACATCACCACCCAGATATCTCACCACTGTTTGCAACTTCTTATTTTTCCCCCTAAACCTTTCTCTCTCCTTCCTTCTTTCTCTATCTCTGTTGATAACACTTCTACTTCCTGTTTCCTCAGCCCGTAACCTTTGTGTCATTTTTGGCTCCTCCCTTTCCTTCTCCTCACATATCCAACAGATAACTAAAACCTGTCGTTTCTTTTTCTATAACATTATAAAAATTCATACCTTCCTCTCTAAACACACTACTAAAACACTTGTCCACTTTCTACTTCCCATCTCGACTAGTGCAACCTCCTTCTTGCTGGTCTCCCTCTGAGCCATCTTTCTCCCTTTCGATCTATTCAGAATTCTGCTGCAAGACTAATCTTTTTCCAGCCTCAACATACTCGGTTACTTCTTCTCAGGTCACTTCATTGGCTTCTCTTCTGTTTCCGTATCCAATTCAAATTCCTCCTTCTGAGCTGTAAATGCATTCGCTCTTCTGCTCCTCACTACCTTTCCTCTTTCCTCTCCCCGCTACTCTCCTCCACATGAACTCCGCTCTTCTACTGGCTTGCTTCTCTCTTTGCCCTTTTCTTCCACTGCTAACTCCATACTTCGGTCCTTTCATCTTGCTGCTCCTTATGCCTGGAACAAACTTCCTGTGCGTCAGGCTTCTTCTCTGCCCCTTTTCAAATCTATGCTAAAAGCTCATGTGTTTGAGGCTGCTTTTGGATCCTGATCCCTTGTTTCCTTATGTCTCCTTACCCTTCCCTAGTCTACCCTTATTCTTAGTTTTTGTCTTGTCTTGTCTGTCTTGTTTAGATTGTAAGTTCTGACGAGCAGGGACTGTCTCTATCTATGTTTGTAAAGCACTGCATATGCCTTGTAGCGCTTTATAAATGTTTAATAGTAGTAGTAGTAGTAGTAATATCCCCTACTTTGAGAGGAGGTGGAGAATATACACCCAAACTAACTCTCGCTTCCTGCCACCAGTCCATGCTACAGGGCCATTTTAAGGCCTTTGCAACTGCAGCAGGGTGCTATTGTATATTTCATACTTGACTGAAGACAGCCCACATATGAGCCTTTCCTGTTATAACAAGATGCTGGTGCTCCTTAATCTGTGCAGAATGTGTCATTAGTCATGGCATGTCAAAATTATGACGGCACCTATATGTAAGCCTTCAGGAGAAGATTCTGAAAAGATTCCAAATCATACAGAACATTGTGGCCAGAGAGCCGAGAGAGTTGGGGGTGAGAGATATCAGAGATCCCACAGATTAGAAAGCCAAAAGAGGAGCAGAGGAAGAGACATAGTGCCACAGCTGTGCACCTTTTAAACAGCACCTGCAGATGATCCTAAAATAAGCAGAAACAGGTACCTCTTTAGATTTAGTATTTGGTGTCTTCAAAATTTGTTGCCTCAGGCAGTCGGCTGTGTTGCCTATACTTAAATCGAGGCTTGGCCCTGTCATCTATCTATTTATTTATTTAACAGAAGTTGACCCCATTCTGGCATACACAAATCAATAGGGTTTACAAACAAAAATAAAAAATGAACAATAAACAAACCCATCACAAAGATCGAATAGAAGAGCCTCCCTCACACGGTATGGTTTTAACCGCCTTCCAGAACAGCATCAGTGTACCCAAACCCCTCACCTCTACCCATCTCCCATAGCTCTGCCATTGAGCTATCGGGCTGGCTTCTTTTTTTTATGTGGGTGCTCCTAGTGTGGATGTGACTGCTTGTCATTCCCATGCTCATGGACTTTGTGGTTTTTGTGGTTTTTACCACTTGTACAAAATAAAGACCCACTGTGGTTCTCATGATGATGACAAAATAGCAGTGGTAATGGCTTTAGAAGGAATCCAAAAGTCTACAAATAGAGGAACCAGTTCTACTCCAAAATATCATAATCTTTGTATGATTCTAGTAGACCTGATATATAGTAGCATCATCTAATATCTCAAAAACTGTATCTAAGAAAAAGCATCAACATTTTAAAGTAAGGGGTATCATAATCACACAGGTCATAATTTTTAGAGGCTGTTCAAGATTATGGTAGATAATTTTATCATGCCTAAATCTTATGATCATATCCCCTCCAGATATTGAGGCCTGGTAGGGATTCAGCAGCTACCGTCACAGCTGCTGTAGATACCCGATGGTAATTTTATAAGGAGCCGCCTATTCTTAGTTGCCAACAGAGTTCCTCAGTGTTGGTATTTTAGTCATTTATGTGCAGAAGTGACCTCTTATAAAATAACAACTAGTGTAAAGGTGTATGCGTTGTTTGCATCATGCATACACATGGGCAGAGTTTGGACAGAGCATACAGTACACGCATTGAGAATACTACAATTTGCAAATGTGCTTGCAAAAAAGTAGGCGCAGTCATTTACCCCAGCTATAGGACTAGTGCAAGTGTTCACGTCTTAATCTAAGGCATGTTCTCTGCCTCTTGCACTGGAGGTCAAGTGCGCATGTATTTGACTTTATAAAGTAAGTGTTATAGCCAACACCCGCTCCCTGACCTTGAGGGTTTGAGGAGGGGTGTGCCTTGAGGTTAAGTTGTAGTTGTGAAGGTCGAATGACAAGGCAGGTATAAAGAATATTTTTTTACATAAGGATTTATTTCTCCCGCTCCTTGGTGGAATGGAACAGGCGTAAAGGAATATACTTTTGTAGCCAAAACAAGAACAAAAGGAAAACAGGCTTTTTCCAACACTGTGTTCAAAACTGTGCTTCAACACAAGAGTTCACATTCCTGTCATGTGAGCTTTACTTTGAAATCACTTAAACAAAGAGCAAACAATAAAGTTCATGCACTGTAACTAAGTAATGCTTCAGCTTATTCTTATCTCTTCATAAGCTCTTCAGGTAAGGAACTTAAACAGCATACATTTCAGAATATTATAACGAAGGACCACACAAGCTTTTCTTGACTATTCTTTGTCTATGAGACAGGTTGAGCAGTCCATTGGCTGATTCAAATCCACCATTGGTAAGGGAAGAACCAATGGCACTTGTGCTTCTGGGCTCTGTACTGACTCAGCTACTTTCTGTCCAGGAATAGTTCGTTTCTCTAGGAAATCTTTAAACTCTTTCAGGAGTGCTTCAGCCTGCTTACTATATGGGCTAGGCGGGGAATTAGCTCCTTCCTGGGGTGAGTGATAGCTTGTGGGTTTTTCTTCAGGCAAACAAACAATGCCGTCTCTCTTACTATGCTCATTCACTGCACTGGAGTTACCCCTCCCCCACTTGTCTCTGTCAGCAAGTGCTGGGTAAGTCAGTTCATTTGCAGGTGAAGGATTTTTAGACAGCAATTCAAACTTAGGACCTCCTAAAGCCTTCTGGCATATATCTCTAGCAAATATATCTGCTATGTCCTTGTAGCTAGCTTGCTTGCTAACTCTGTCAGCAGTTTGAGGAGAAAAGCAGGGTTTATCTGAATGAGCTTCTGGTTGCAGCCAACTGCCCTCATAAAACCTGGGTTTGCCCTGGGTTTTAAAATAAGCATTCACACAGTCTGGCTTCTCATAAAAGCTGTTATCAGAATTAAAGACACCCTGTACCTTGTGTTGAGGAATGCCTGAATGTTCTTTAGCAGTCTGCCATTCTTTCCACGGGTCAGCTCTCTGTTCCAAAAGCATAGGCTTTATCCCTGGGTCTCTCAGTGCCTCACCCTTCTCTTGCTCCCAGAAGGTTCTTCCATGCACTGAGTCTCCCTGGTACCTGCTTCTTGGCTTGGCAAGCGTTCTCCTGGAATTGCAGCTGGGGAGCATTTCTCCTTCAAAGTCAAAGGCTCTGGCATCCAAGGCTACTTCCTGCCTTCCAGGTAGCTTCCTTTGTCTTTGCTCTGCTCCCTCTCTAAAGCACACATCTGCTTCGTCTGTGTCTTGTATTTCCTTCCTCCTCCTCGGCTGGTTCTGTCTCTCGTTCCTGTTCCTGTTCTCTTTCTGTCTTCCTGTTTAACAAGCTGCCTCTGCTCTGGGGAACCCGCCTCCTGCTAGGGCGTGCCCAATCAGCAACTCTGCTTCTCCCCTCCCCCGAGGTGAGCTGTGTTAGCTGATTAGCCATGTGCATCTTGTGCTGAGAAGGGAAAATCCTGCATTTACCTGCAGTACCCGGACCTTCCACCGGGTCACCATCTGTTTCCATGGCTTCTGGCAATGCTGCAGCGTCACAGTGTAAAATAGGCAATAACCCCGCACATCTCCACTCGAAGTTTATTCTTTATGGCCCTAGCCTTTTCTAAAATATTATCCAAATATTGTGTTCTCTGTGTTTATTGCTGCTGCTCTGCTGCTACTACTATTGTCCATTTTGCCAACATTTTCCCACACGGTACTACTATTGTAATGCTAATTTTGATATTTCACTGTTGCTATGCCTGCTGCCAGTCTAAGGGGTATGTTTACTAATCTAAGCTTCTCCCTTTCTCCAATTTATTTTTTTACCCACAATGGTTCAAAAAATAAGAGAGAATATATTTTGTATGTTTTGGGAAATGCTACCTGCAGGTATAATGAATGCCCAGTAGTGTGCTACATCAGTTGATATAGCTGTAGCTGTCTTCTTGGTTTGTTATCATGGAGGTGTACACATGCAACAATAGGCATTCTTGCTTAATCCTAGTTCCCCATTCTATTAATACAGTGTTATGGTTTGAGCAAAAATATTTTCTGTAACACATGGAATTATGACAAATAAGATGCACTATTTTTCCCACAGACACAAAACAGGAGAAACCCCTTAGTCCTTATAACCAATATTGTGCTCCTTTCTCTCTGTATTTAACAGATTATTACTTGACGCTTGATGAGCCCATGAATAATATAACGACATCCCTTGGCCAGACTGCGGAACTGCACTGTAAGGTCTCTGGGAATCCTTCACCAACAATAAGGTGGCTGAAAAATGATGCGCCCGTCGTTCAGGAGCCCAGAAGGATATCATTTCGTGCAACAAACTATGGGTCTCGGCTAAGGATTCGAAATCTGGATACAACCGACACTGGGTACTTTCAGTGCGTTGCAAGTAATGGCAGAAAGACCATATCTACTACGGGCGTGTTGTTTGTCAAGTTTGGTAAGTCTGCAATTAACTGTAGCCATGAAAAAAATGAATGTGATGTTCTATGATCCCTTCAAGGTAACTGGCAAAGGGTAATTATATAGTAATATTTACATTGCTGTTGAGTAGTTTTAGAAATAACTGGTTTGCGGGACTACAAATTATACTTAGTAGAAAAATCAAACTTCAATCATCATTTTAGTGTATTTAGCTTGGGAAAAGAGAAGGTTGCTAATGCTGAAATATATGGATATGTGTACTGTGTATCCTACAGCACAATACACCCTCCAAAGGTAGAAAAAATGATGGGGCATGTTTACTGCAGGATTTAGCACAGGCCCGTGCTAATCACTACCATGCGCTTAAAAAGCTAGTGTACTATAAATCCTGCACTAACTGCTTAGTGTTTGATGGGACAGGGACTGGGGAGGTTATGGCTAGAGATTATGCATGGACTTCACTTTGCAGTTTGCATGCAGTGTGCAATCCATGCACATGAAGGCAAATTTCAGATGGTACATAGGGATCAGAACTGAGTCGTCGAGGTCAAGACCTACACAATTCTGGTGGTGTTTTTAGAAAAGATTGCAAAGGGGAAAGATCTTCTGTTACCTGAGAGCTGCCGCGGGTGTTTGTTTCCGCGGAGCAGTGTAGCAGGTGTGAGCCGGGTCCCTGCTGGGTCAGCTGCAGGCATTGGATGGTCTCCCTTGGTGCTGAGGACCCCCCCCCCCCCCGAGCCCTACAAAGACCAGCGGGAGCTGCAACTTGCTGGGAAAGATCTTCTGTTACCTGAGAGCTGCCACGGGTGTTTGTTTCCACGGAGCAGTGTAGCAGGTGTGAGCCGGGTCCCTGCTGGGTCAGCTGCAGGCATTGGATGGTTGCCCTTGGTGCTGAGGACCCCCCCCCCCCCGAGCCCTACAAAGACCAGCGGGAGCTGCAACTTGCTGGGAAAGATCTTCTGTTACTTGAGAGCTGCCGCGGGTGTTTGTTTCCGCGGAGCAGTGTAGCAGGTGTGAGCCGGGTCCCTGCTGGGTCAGCTGCAGGCATTGGATGGTCGCCCTTGGTGCTGAGGACCCCTCCGAGCCCTACAAAGACCAGTGGGAGCTGCAACTTGCTGGGGAAAGATCTTCTGTTACCTGAGAGCTGCCGCGGGTGTTTGTTTCCGCGGAGCAGTGTAGCAGGTGTGAGCCGGGTCCCTGCTGGGTCAGCTGCAGGCATTGGATGGTCGCCCTTGGTGCTGAGGACCCCCCCGAGCCCTACAAAGACCAGCGGGAGCTGCAACTTGCTGGGAAAGATCTTCTGTTACCTGAGAGCTGCCGCGGGTGTTTGTTTCCGCAAAGCAGTGTAGCAGGTGTGAGCCGGGTCCCTGCTGGGTCAGCTGCAGGCATTGGATGGTCGCCCTTGGTGCTGAGGACCCCCCCGAGCCCTACAAAGACCAGCGAGAGCTACACGTGGCTGCGTGTTCACGGCCTGCGGGGGCATGTCCTAAGGGGCGCGTCACAAGGGGCTAGACGTGCTCCTTATGTGCTTCTTCGGTGCTCTTGAAGTTCTCTGAGCACCGGTGGTTGAAGTTTGTTTGCCGATGGGGAAGCGCAAGGCGAAAGCGATGGCTAAGGCTGCTGCTAGTGAGGATCAACGAGGTAAGCTGAGTGGCCCCATGGATAGACATCTTCTTCCCCTGCTACCTGTTAATCAGTCTTCAGAAGGGGCTTCTCTCAGCCCTGAGCTCCGAACGCTGCCTCCCTTCCCCCAGCTTCCACAATCTTCTACTTTTTTGGACTTGCCCCCTCCTGTTGTTGCTCCGACTCTCCTCCCTGTGGTCCCAGCTGTATCAGAAGAGGTGTCTGCTCCCTTATCTCGGGAGGTGACTCTTTCTGATATCTGGTTAGCGCTTCAACGGATTGACACCCAACTATCTACAACAGTCTCTTCTTTGTGCAAATTTACCCATTCTGTAGTGGATAAAGTCCAGGTTATTGATTCTCAATTAGTTTCTGTTTCTAAGTCTCTTGCCTGTGTTGATACAATGCTCCAGTCATCTAGAGACACCAGTGTCTCTTTTATTAAGGATATCTCTTTACTTTCGTGTCAACTGGAAGCACTTGAAAATCAACAAAGGGCGAGAAACTTACGTTTCTTAAATTTTCCTTATACTCATTTGCTTTCCTTTGAAATTTTGTTAAAGAAATATTTTTCTGAAATTTTGCAACTGAAGGAGACAGTGGATGTTGTGCAAATGTATTGTATTCCTGTGTTGGTTCCTGCCCTGCCAATGGAGGGAGGGGTTCCTCCCCCTACCGACGTTTCAGTAGCGCAGGACCTAACTGCATTTTTGGAAGATTCACTTGATCTCATTACCAAGCGGTGTACCTTGGTGGTGACTTTCGGTTCTGAATCTCTCAAACTTTGTGTCCTTTGTGCATACTTCAAACACAAGGATGCCTTGTTTTGTGGTTTCAAACTGCAAGTGTTCCCAGATGTTGGTCGGACCACTCAGGTTCGACGTAGGCAGTTTTTGGAGTTAAAACCACGGGTTGTAGCGATAGGAGCTTCTTTTTTCCTTAAGTTTCCCTGTCGTTGTTTAATTACACTGGAGGGACAGAGTTATGTCTATACTGATGTGGCTCAGCTGCGCCAGTTGTTAATGGAGAAGGAAGTTGGAGAGAAGGAATAGGGGGGTTGTATTTTTTTTCTGGCTCTCTTATGTGGTGTGACTAGTGTCACTCCTTATTGCTTTTTTGTTTTTTATTTTTTGGATTGAAGAAGTTTTCTTTCCTCTTGATGTGTATCTTTATGATGGGTGATGTTTTGTTCTCTTGAATATTGTAATGTTCAATATATATATTTCTTTATTATTATGTATACTCAAGAAAAGCTTAAATAAAAGATTTAAAAAAAAAAAAAGAAAAGATTGTCAAACCTGGAGCGTTTTCTAAAATACATATAAGTAGGTACAAGCGTGCAGATGAATTTGCCGACACATAGAGGTATGTTTACTAAACGGCGCTAATGTCGTGGCTATGACGTTATCACGCGATAATGGCGCATTACTGTACGAGAATGTCACTTGTCGCGTGATAATGTCTGCACCGGCGTTAAGGTGTGCAGAGGGTGGAGTAAGGCTCCCCAGCGGTGGAGAGAAGGGGTCATTGGGCGGGGAGAGGCCCAGTGCACACTAGCGCCATGAAATGAAGGGCTGAAAATTAGCGCCAATGAAAACCTCGCGCTAGAGGCACATTTGCAGGGGAGAGAGACCATTTCAGTCAGCAATGTGCAGCACAGGCAGGGAAACCGAAAGAAGTGATAGAAACATAGAAATATGATGACTAGATAGGCCATGTGGTCTTTTTCTGTCTGTCCTTCCATAACAACTACAACAGTCCCCTTTTTACCTTTAGAGATCCTCTGTGTTTGTCCCATGCTTTTTTGAATTCAGTTACTGTCCTCATCTCTACCACCTCCACTGGGAAACTATTCCACGGATCCACTACTCTTTCCGTAAAGAAATATTTCCGCATATCACTCCTGAATCTATCTCATAGTAGTGATACATGTGCAGCAACATCAGAGTGCCCAAGTACGACAGGGCAGTACGGTGAGGCTGCAAATAGGGTACAGGGGGCTGCAGGCGGGACATGCAGTGGGACAGCTGGGGCACAGGGTGGACTAGGCAGATGCCTAGGTGACACATAGGAATGTAGAAGCAGAAAACCAGCAGGACAGCAACTGACCAAGGGTAAACATGGCCATGAGTGTGTGTCCCGCAGTGTCCCAGGGGACAGTACCCAGCAAGTACCCCAAAGGGCACATAACATTGGCAGGCGGTGCAAGGGGGAAGCGTGGAATGTATATGCAGGCACCCCTACCCCATATCACGCACCATAGGCAGCCGCCTACCGGCACACTGGATGGCCTGGGACTGCGCACCACCAGCACCACCGGCACAAGGGCATGTCAGCATGGTGGCAGAGGGGTGCTGGTGGCGGAGGGGGCAGTGGCATCTGCCCACAGCAGACCAAGGCCAAGCCCCGTTTAGGTGGGTGCCGTGCAATGCAACAGACAAGGTCTGTCTGACGAACAATCATGATATCCCCAGGGAATGATCTGCCCCTGTGGCAACAGTGTGGTACAGTACACACAGCCAGTGTGTTCAGGGGCAGAAGGCCACAAGTTCAAGTCTCAGCTCTGCTTCCTGCAAACCATGTCCCTATATTTTACCCAGTACTAAACCGTGACAATAGCGACGGAACCATTATTGCAGATAGAATATACATGCCATAAACCTCTATATTTTACCCTACAGAGCACAGACACAATAAACATGTGCAATCCCTAGAGCAGAGTTTCCCAGCTGCAGTCCTGGAGGGCCAAACACCATTCAGGTGTCATGCTGGCCCTAATAAATATGCCTGTGCTGCATTTGTATGCATCACCCCCATTGTATGCAAATGTATTTCATGCATATTCATTAGGGACAGCATGAAAACCTGAACAGTGTTTGGCCCACCAGGAACGAAGTTAGGAACCTCTGCCCTAGAGCAGCGACCAACAGGGGCACAAACAACCACACCCACAGGCCCCACTATCCAAAGCCTCATGGAGAGTTAGGCTGTTGGGCCCTGCGTGGAGCAGCAGCTCCCAATACTGGCACCTGCATACCTTAGCAATGCCGTCCTAAACTTGGGCCAAATAATTTTGCACCCTCTACCAAGTTTAGAATTATCAAATATATAAAGTAAAACCCAGTATCAAATAGGCCCGTTGTGCAGAAAAACATTTAAAGTAACTTGATTTTTTTTGTCGGAATGGCCAACCCAGCTAAAGGAATTCAACCTTATGCCGTTGTGGCCCGTCCATTTTATTAAATAAGAACACAGTCTTAGTATTTTGAAGACAGCATCTATTATACGTTACTTAGCTGAGTTTGTTGAAAAAGGCTGTGTAGAAATGCCATAGATAGCGGAAGGACGACGTGACACGTTTCGGGGTATTTAAAGATAATCCCCTGCTTCAGGTCTAATCCTCTGTGTGCTTTCAGCCCGGAAACTTGTGAAACTGGAAAAACGGCGTCTTTATAAGTACTGGCCATGCAAACATTTGCTTAATCACTTCAAGGTGCTCCAATCAAAGGGCTAGAGAAGGAAGATCCGATCAAGGTAGTCATGGGGAGGGATCATTAAACAAAGCTCCGCCCCCTAAACCTTTGTGGGAAAAATGTATTGTTTAAGAAACAATGTGCCAACGAATTTGCATATTCATACCATGCGGCCGCACAGAGTTCAATCAAAAGATCCATCTTTGTTCAGAGTTCTGAAGCGCTTGGAGACGATCCCCGCCTCTTGGATGTTCAGGTATGAAATTCAAGACACGCCATCTCAAGTCTTGAAAATCCGGGGTCAACTTCGGATAGCATATTCCCGAAGAGCAAATCTAAGTAATCGTTTGGTTCATACAGCAGCAGCAATTGATTGCCCCCCTACATTTCACATACAGGCTGGCCATTTTCCCTGTGGCTCCTGTATGTATTGCTCTAATACGATCTCTGGCTTTGTATGGGTGGATAACACAGGTACACTACCAAAAAACTGCCTCCAGTTTTGCAACTGATTCCTATAGATTTTGGGGTGCTGAATCCAGGAAAAATAGCCAAAATGTTCCATCACGTCACGTTTTCTTGCAAAATTAGATTTCTTACCCATATAAGGAATGTTCACATAATTTCTTTTTAGCCGACTGCAGTTTATTTTCTTGGCCCAAAATAGAGGTTGTAATGGTTAACTAACTAGAAACACTCCCTCATGATATTTTAGAGTGTTTTGTATTCATTTTATACATTAACAGGACAATTGGGAGGCGGGGGGCTAAATCCAGTACTCGCGCTGGCGCATGTTCTTTCCTGTTCGCCTCGCCTCGTTCGCTCGCTCAAACACGGTGGTTGCGACATGAACGTTCCTGTCAAATTTCAGTTTCTTGCAAGTTCATTATTACCTTTTGTTTGCTCAGTCGTAATCCAGCTTTATTCCGAAGTGGTTCACTACAGTTGTAGTTTGCAGTGCTGTGTATTTGTGATGGCTCACAGAGCCAGAGGTTGCGTCAACTCTCCGGACAGTTTTTGTTTTATTTGTGGGGAATATACCGTGAAAAAGCGGCAGAGGAACATTTCTGCATTTATTAAAAAAGTATATTTCGCCTATTTCGGTTTGAAGTTAGGCGATCAAGACAAACCGTGGGCTCCTCACAAAGTGTGCAAGACATGTGAGGAAGATCTACGCTTATGGATGAAAGGTAAAAAACAAGCATTTCGTTTCGGAATACCTATGATGTGGCGTGAACAAAGAGACCACAGCAGTGACTGCTATTTTTGCTCTTGCATTGTGAAGGGATACAACTTAAAAAATAAGAACGTAATAAGTTACCCCAACCTTCCCTCAGCAATTAGGCCTATGCCTCATAGCAACAAAGTACCTGTGCCTGAACCACCAAAATCTTTGGATCATATTTGTGTGGACGGTTCTGATCATGATGAGACTCATCAGATGGCTTTTCCCGATGAGTCCAGTACTTCCGAGTTTGAAACTGAACCAGATCCGAAACCTGACCTTTTCTCTCAAGCTGAATTGAATGATTTAGTCCGGGATTTAGGACTCCCAAAAGATGCTGCCCAACTGCTAGGTTCTCGGCTTAAACAGAAAAATCTATTGTCACCAGGAACAACTTTTTATTGGTACCGCAACCGCGAGACACAATTTTTGAAGTATTTCAGCAAAGAGGAAGATTTGGTATTTTGCAACGATATATACGGAGTGATGGAAAAGTTTAAACTCAAGTATGATCCTGCTGAATGGCGGCTGTTCATTGATTCGTCAAAAGACAGCATAAAAGGTGTTCTTCTTCATAATGGCAACACATTCGCTTCAGTTCCTATTGCTCACTCTGTTATTCTCCAAGAAAAATACGAGAATTTGGCCCTGATTCTTCAGAAGATTCATTATGATGAGCATAAGTGGATGATTTGTGGAGACTTTAAAATTCTATCCATGCTATTAGGGCAGCAATCCGGTTTCACCAAATATCCCTGCTTCCTTTGCTTGTGGGATAGCCGGGCCCGCGACCTACACTGGGGGAAAAAAGACTGGCCAATTCGGGAGTATTTGAGACCCGGTGAGAAAAATGTTCTTCATGAGAGCTTGGTACCTCGTGATAAAATTCTATTACCACCTCTCCACATTAAGTTGGGTCTCATTAAGCAATTCATCAAGTCCCTTCCAAAAGATGGTGAGTGCTTTCGGTACCTTTGCTCAAAGTTCCCCCGACTTTCTGAAGCAAAGCTAAAGGAAGGAGTGTTTGTTGGCCCTGATATAAGGAAACTCATTTCAGATGGAGCATTCGCTGAAACGATGTCTGAGAAGGAAAAAGAAGCCTGGGATTCCTTCAAGGATGTTGTTCTCAAATTCTTGGGGAACAGGCGGGATGAGAACTATAAGGATATTGTTGCCAGGATGCTCAATGCCTTCAAAGAACAAGGCTGTAACATGAGCCTGAAAGTCCATTTCTTGCACTCCCATGTGAACTACTTTCCCGAAAACTTGGGGGCGTACAGTGAAGAACAAGCTGAAAGGTTTCACCAGGACATCAAGGACGCAGAGAGAAGGTACCAAGGAAGATGGAACACCACTATGATGGCTGATTTCTGCTGGTTGCTGCTGCGGGAAACCCCAGATGAAAAATACGCCAAGCAGCGCACCAAGAGAAGCATTCGGGGGAAGAAGAAACGGGCCCACCAGGAGATTGATTGACCCAAGAATGACTTTAAAATCTAAACTGTGTTGACAAATATCGTGTTTTTACTAAACTTTGAAATAAAAATTTGCTAGTTATTACCACAGTGTCGGATCTCATTTATTAGAATTTTATTTTCACACCATCGGGTGTTTGTCTTCATGTATTGCAATGGTGCGGTTTGCATTTTCTATTCTTACATACATACCTGTACAACATTTTTTGCACATTTCTTTGCTTTGCTTTGTGTCTAACCTCGCTCTTATATGCTCAATGTTTGTGCACATGTATGTGGCTGTTTTAAGTGCAGACAATTTTGCTACCATCACAGTGTGTTTTGTTGACATTACTCTATTCTTATGTGCTGCCTTGTTACAATTTTCTTTATTCTTATTTGAATAACTACTAAACAATTAGTATAAAGAATTCATCCAAGAAACTTTTATCTCGATCGCACTCAATCTGAAACGTTCACCTCAAACTGCTAACCCAATGTAGCAAAAAATCTGTACATGATGGAGCAAATTGATTACCAGATTTGGATTCAGCGCACCAAAAAACGTAAAAATCAATCGAAACATTAGAGGCAGTTTAAAAAAAAATTTTTTAGTGTACCTGTGTAATCATACATCAATCACCTATTCATCCCGTTGGCAGACAAATTGTCTAACTTGTTATGTGGTGTACCTAATAGTGTGCCCCTGTTCTTTTTATTATGTCGGCCACACATCACATTCCTTTAAACTCCGATTGGCAGAACATGCCCCTCGTTTGCGGATGAGAACTCTAACAGCTCCTATGGTAGAACACTGCTTGCAGTTATTGCATGATTTTCAAGACTTGAGATGGCGTGTCTTGAATTTCATACCTGAACATCCAAGGGGCGGGGATCGTCTCCAAGCGCTTCAGAACTCTGAACAAAGATGGATCTTTCGATTGAACTCTGTGCGGCCGCATGGTATGAATATGCAAATTGATTGGCACACTGTTTCTTAAACAATACATTTTTCCCACAAAGGTTTAGGGGGCGGAGCTTTGTTTAATGATCCCTCCCCATGACTACCTTGATTGGATCTTCCTTCTCTAGCCCTTTGATTGGAGCACCTTGAAGTGATTAAGCAAATGTTTGCATGGCCAGTACTTTTAAAGACGCCGTTTTTCCAGTTTCACAAGTTTCCGGGCTGAAAGCGCACAGAGGATTAGACCTGAAGCAGGGGATTATCTTTAAATACCCCGAAACGTGTCACGTCGTCCTTCCGCTATCTGTGGCATTTCTACAGAGCCTTTTTCAACAAACTCAGCTACGTAACGTATAATAGATGCTGTCTTCAAAATACTAAGACTGTGTTCTTATATAATAAAATGGACGGGCCACAACGGCATAAGGTTGAATTCCTTTAGCTGGGTTGGCCATTCCGACAAAAAAATCAAGTTACTTTAAATGTTTTTCTGCACAACGGGCCTATTTGATACCGGGTTTTACTTTATATATTTGTCCTAAACTTGGGAACACGTTCCACATATATCAAAAGGTTGCTATGATTAATGTCAGATAACAAATCCTAGGTTAAACATGATTTGTTGACAGGGATTCATCACAGCAACCTTTCTGATATCTGTGGAGTGTGTTTCAGTCTTTGTTTCTGACAGTGTTTACCACCCCGGGGAGTGACCCCAACAGTATGGCGTACCATGGCAATGCCCGCACTGTGCCCAGGACTGATGTGGCGGCCAGGGCTGCCACAAACCTCTATAGTTGCACAAAGCTGGCATAGGTGTGGGAGTGTGTGTATGTCTATCCAGTGTGTTGTGGCTGCCTACACCTTACTGAGCCCACAGTGCTTGCACTGTTTCCAATGTTAGCCTGCCAATGTGCATAATGAGGGGAAAGGTACTGTGGGTATGGCCCGGACAGGGTGGCCTGGGCAGGATGCATCTGCACAGGGCATAGGGCAATGGCTGGGACATTGTACTGCTCGACCACAACCTGCACAGACAGGGTAGCCACGGCATGTCATGCTGGGAGGTCACTCTCACCCTGACTAAGCAGTAGCCACGGCATGGCTAGGTTCCCCCATAGTGCTATACAGTATTTCTTCCAAGTGATATTTCGGGGTACCCTTTCTGGGGCCCAATCACTGACATACCTACTTGGTGTGTATGCTCACATCCCATTTTTGGGTGCACACAGTTCCTCCAGGAACATGCAATATGTACTAGCTAGCAGACTGTCTGCAGTTAGGATGTGTATGGCTGGAACACCTTGCAGGGTGCAGTGGGTGGAAACTGACTGTGCCCTCTGCTGGTGAATGTCAGATAGTAGTGGGGGGCAGCTGAGCTTTTCCAGCATTCTGCCTGTCTGCCATTGCCTTATGTGATGCGTATAGAGCTGCATTGACTGCCCTGTAGGGTGCCCTTCCCCAGCAGGACCGGGGTTGATGGTCCCCTCTACTGCCACCATTTCAGAGATGTAGAATGTGTGTCTGTTGGTAGGAGATCCTGTCCCTCACCCTTAGCCACAGAGGGCGGGTTGGGTGGTGCTACATATTCCGCTTTTGGGTCCAAACACCCCCCCTTCACCTATAACATGTGACCATGGCACCCACACAGGATATGCACTATTCTGGGTGCATCATAGTCCACAAGGGCTAGGCGTGACTGGGAAATACAGATGGACACAAGTGTATCCTAGGTGTGTCTGCAAGAACTACCTATCACACACTGGCACTGATGGGGACCTGCAGCATAGCCTATCTCAGCCAAGCCAGGTGCTGCAGACCTGGTGCTGGGCGCCCCACCTCACCCTCTGGGTGCGCACAGGACCCGTACAATGTCACAGTCGGTAGCTACTCTGTGCCAGTAACACACACGGCCAGTTCCCCCTACCAGGCCTAGGTGCTGTGGGGGTGCATACCCCATCTTGTGATCCGCTGTAGACTGCTGATCTGCATGTGCAGTACATCATGGGTATGGGTGGGTTTACCCTCTCCTGGTAATCACAGCAGACAGTTTGTGTGGTGACCTGCAGTCTTTCTGTAGCCAGCCAGTGGTGTGGTAGTAGCTGTAGAGATGTAGCCCACTGGTTACTTCAATGCCTGTGGAAGCAGAGGTCATGGGTTTGATCCCACAGTGGTGTTATTTAATAAGGCTGTCTGAGGCTTTTCCTTTTAATTTACATCTGTGCTGCCAGCAAAATGCACCCTCACAGTGCTGTAACCTTACGGTGCCTCATAAGGCGCCCTATCGGGTGCCCTATAAAGTGCCCTATATAGCACCCTATAGGGCACATTAGACGGTGCCTTGGTGGACAGGGCACTTTATAATGTGCCCAATGGAGTGCCTTATAGGGCGCCTTATGCGGCACCTTATGTTACAGCACTGTGAGGGTGTTTTTGCTGGCAGCACTAATTTAACTTAAAATAGGAAATGCCTCAGACAGCACTGATTTAAATGACATACGGGAACTGCCTCAGACAGCACTGATTTAAATTAAAAAGGGGAAATACCTCAGACAACCTTCTTACCTAACACCACTGCAGGATCAAACCCATGACCTCTGCCTCCGCAGTCATTGCAGTACCCAGTGGTCTACATCTTTATAGCTTCTAACACTGCGCTGGCATGAACTTAGGGTTAACGCGCCACGGCACCCACTATCGCACGATACAGATTCTTGCTACCTTGACGCCAGAACGCCCACTCCTTATATGGCATTCTTCACATCGCTGCAACTAGCACCGGTAACATTAAGACAGTTTAGTAAACATACCCCAGAGTCAGAGGAGACATTTTAGAAATCTGGATGTGGGAAAAACCAGCAGAGACAATTCAGCAATTTATATGTATCAATTTGTAATTTACAACTTACATGAAACTTACACATGTAAATCAGTATTTTTGGAACTTGAATGTGTGAGTTACAAATGTAAGTTGGTATTTTGTAAACCTATATGCTTAAATGCTGCCAATTAACTGCAGAAGCCGCCATCTATAATTCATTCCAGTTTGGAGGGGTAAATAACAGGGGATTAAGAAGGATAGCCCCCTTAATGCCTCCCAGGGGCGGCTCAAGGCAATCTGCTGCCTGAGGCAAGGGGTGAGATGCCCCCCCCCCCCCATAGTGTGGGGAGGGGGGCTTTCTCAAAATTCCAATCAGGGACTGAACCAAACCAGAAAGCCGATTAGATAATATGGAGGAAATGCAAAATGTTTGTACACCAAGGAACTAAAAGAATGAGTGAGACCCACAGCGCACTTTATAAAACTAAATTATAACTCATTTTTATTTTGTTATAAACTGCTTTATGGTTCTTGCTTTTTCTTTTTGAACATATATTTTGCATCCACAGAACACCCCCCTCGACAATGGTTGCAGAGCAGAACTAGGACATTCACACACAGAACTCAATATTTAAAAAAAAAAAAATTGGATTCTGGTCATCTCACTAACAAACATTCTCCAGTACCAGGCATATTGAGAACTAATATAAAGTCCTACAAACGTCACCACAGATCTGCAAGGCCAAATTTACCATACCATATATATCGGCAATAACTTTCAAAACTCATACAAGGTGCCTACCCAGAAAAAAGCAGCACTATAAATACTGCAGTGGGCCCTAGAACATCTAGCACCTATTTAAAAAGCTGAACAAGGCAAATTACTACAGTACAGCTCCCTGCGTACAAACTTCATGGTAACCGAACACAAGGCCTTGGTCACACACTCAGAACACAGACTCTTACCAAGTACAGAATAAGTGATAACAACCTAAAGTGAAAATAAAATATTTACACAAAAATTAAACCGAAACCCCAAGAAGCCAGACTCTGCATGCAGTGCAACACCAGATAAATAAGAGACACAGTTCCTCATACTATGTAAAATATAAAGATAGTGCAAAATCCAATCACTAAATTGAAAATATAATTATTTTTTCTACCTTTATTGTCTGACCATTTTATTCTCTGGTCATGCTGGGTCTGATCTGAGGCTTCTACTTTCCTGTCTTCTCTTAGCACTTTTTCTATGGTCTATAGTCTATCTGCCATTTCTTATATCTTCTTTTGTTTTCTTCACTTCCATCAGCTTATTTTCAGTCCCAGTAACCCTCTCCATGTGTCAGCTCCCTTCCAGTCCCAGTGCCCTCTCCTTGCCAGCCTCCTCCCCATTATCCAGCCACCTACTAGTCCCATCCCCAAGTGTCAGCTCCCTCAAGTCACATTCCCAGGTGTCAGCTTTCTTCCAGTCCCCCTCCAGTCCCACCCCAGGTATCAGCTCCCTTCCAGTCTCCCTCCAATACCATCCTCAGATATCAGCTCCCTTCCAGCCCCCTATTTACCCCCATGTCAGTTCCCTTCCAACCCCCACATTCCCCCATATTAGTTCCCTTCCAGCCCTCTCTTTTCCCCTCTGTCAGTTCCCTTCCAGCCCACTATTTCCCCCGTCTCAGTTCCTTCCAGCCCCCTCTTTTCCCCCTCTGTCAGTTCCCTTCCAGCCCTCTCTTTCCCCCTCTGTCTGCTCCCTTCCAGTCCACTATTCCCCCCATCAGCTCCCTTCCAGCCCACTATTTCCCCTGTGTCAGCTCCCTTCCAGCCCTCTCTTTCCCCTGTTAGCTCCCTTCCAGCCCTCTCTTTCCCCTGTGTCTGCTCCCTTCCATCCCTCTCTTTCCCCCTTTGTCAGCTCCCTTCCTGTCCTCTCTTTCCCCCTCTGTCAGCTCGCTTTCAGCCCCCCTTCCAGCCATCTCTCTCCCCCTCAGTCAGCTCCATTCTGCTCCCCCTCCTTCCCCCATGTCAGCTCCATTCTGCTTCCCCTCCTTCCCCCCATGTCATTCCCATTCAGCTCCCTCTCCTTCCCCATGTAGCTCTGTTCTGCTTCCTCTCCTTCCCCTCATGTAGTTCCATTCCGTTCCACTCCCTCTCCTTCCCCCATGCAGCTCCGTTCTGCTCCCTCTCCTGCCGCCTGTATCAGCCCAGATCCACTCTCTCTCCTTCCCACGTGTCATCTCTGTTCCGCTCCTTCCCCTACCTCAGCAGCTGCAATAGCAGTAATAATTTAAAATGAAAAGGAAACCGGTGCAGAGCCTTCTGGCCTTATGGAACCCCTGCTGCTGCATCCTGCCCCCAAAAGGAAGTGATAATAGAGTGGGACGCCACAGCAGGGATTCCACAGGGCCAGAAGGCTCTGCACCAGTTTTCTTTTCATTTTAAATTACTGCTATCACAGTCGCTTGTCCACCTTTTTATATTTTATTGTTTTTTTTAATTTGAAGGTGGAGTGAAGCGGCTGTTTTGGGGGCATTTTTGCTGCCCCCAAAACTTTGCCACCTGAGGCCACCACCTCACTTCACCTCATTAGAGAGCTGCCCTGATCCATCCTGTAAAGGGCTGACTGAAATGAGCACTTTTGAAACATTAATGTGCCTGGGAGCTGCTGTAAATCCTGATAAAGATAATTGCAATCATATACATTTATTCCCTGTAAGAAATAGGAAATACACATGTAGATTTTTGAGCCTCTCAGGCTTCTCCTTAATGCCAGACATGCCCCCTTTGCAATTGCTACCTAGTGAGGACATCCACATGTAGATTCAGCCCTTTCTAAAATGGCTATTTACACATGGATGCCAATCCACCCCAAAAATGACTGCTCTAGAATTGTTCCATCCCCAAAAACTATCCCCTCACAACTACCCTACCAACCCGCACACTTCCCCACTCAATAAATACTCCATTGCAACTGGCCTATCACCCCACAAACTGCCCCACCCTTTAAAAATTCCCCACAAAACTGCCCCACCATCCTGCATAATACCACACCCCCAAAACTATTCTCTGCAACTGGCAAGCCACCTCAGCAATGCCCCCGCATTTGCCCCACCACCCCACAAACTGCCAAAACTGCTCCATTGGGAAAACCAAATTAAAACTATTTGATAAACTGAAGAGTAGCAAATCACCTGGACCGGATGATATACATCCAAGGGTGTTGAAAGAACTGAAATATGAGATTGCAGACCTGTTATTAGTAATCTGTGAACTATCATTAAATCATCTGTAATTCCTGAAGATTGGAGGATGGCCAACGTAACACCAATTTTTAAAAAGGGTTCCAGGGGTGATCCGGGAAACTACAGACCGGTGAGCCTGATATCAGTACCGGGAAAAATGGTAGAAACCATCATAAAGAACAAAATTGCTGAACATGTAGATAGTCATGGCTTAATGGGAGACAGCCAACATGGCTTGAGACAAGGAAGATCTTGTCTTACTAATCTGTTATGTTTTTTTGAAGGTGTGAATAAACAGGTAGACAAAGGTGAGTCAGTTGATATAGTGTATTTGGACTTTCAGAAAGCCTTTAACAAGGTCCCTCATCAGAGACTTTTGGCAAAACTAAAGAGTCATGGGATAGGAGGCAGTGTATTTATTTATTTATTTAACATTTCTTTTATACTGCGCTCTTTATCATCAGTGCGGTTTACAGTTAACAGAACGACTATTGTACTATTGTGGATCAGGAACTGGTTAAAAGACAGAAAGCAGAGGGTAGGGCTAAATGACCGATTTTCCCAATGGAGAAAGGTGAATAGTGGTGTACCCCAGGGATTTGTGCTGGGTCGCTGCTTTTTGACATAATCATAAATGACCTGGAAAAGGGAATAACGTGTGAGGTTATCAAATTTTCAGTTGAGACAAAACTATTTAAAGTTGTTAAAAACCTTGAGGATTGTGGAAAATTGCAAGAGGATCTTGATAAATTGGAAGACTCGGCTTCAAAATGGCAGATGAAATTTAATGTGGACAAGTGCAAAGTTATGCACCTAGGGAAGAAAAACCCAAACTATGGTTACACGATGCAAGGTTCCACATTAGGAACCACTGCCCAGGAAAAAGATTTAGGCGTCATTGTGGATAACATTTTAAAACCCTCTGCCCAGTGTGCAGCGGCGGCCAAGAGAGCAAATATAATGCTAGGTATCATAAGGAAAGGAATGGAAAATAACACAAAGGATATTATAATGCCTCTGTATCGTTCCATGATTCGACCGCACTTTGAATATTGTGTGCAATTCTGGTCGCCGTATCTTAAAAATGATATAGCGTTATTAGAAAAGGTTCAGAGAAGAGCCACCAAAATGGTAAAGGGGAAGGAAGGATACCTCTATGAAGAAAGGCTAAAAAGGTTAGGGCTCTTCAACCTTGAAAAGAGACGGCTGAGGGGAGATATGATAGAAGTCTATAAATTAATGAACGAAGTGGAACGGGTAAACATAGATCGATTGTTTACGTTATCAGAATATAGAAAGACTAGGGACATGCAATGAAGCTACAGGGTAAACTATTTAAGACAAATAAGAGAAAATATTTTTTCACTCAACGTGTAATCAAACTCTGGACTTTGTTACCGGAGGATGTAGTAAAGGCTGTTAGTGTAGCTGGGTTTAAAAAAGGTTTGGACAAGTTCCTGGAGGAAAGGTCCATAAACCATTATTAAAAAGGGACCTAGGATATCAATGCTTGACCCAATACAAGCATTGTGGTACCTGTGTCTTTTGGGGAAACTGCTAGGTACGTATGACCTAGATTGGCCACTATTGGAAACAGGATACTGGGCTTGATGGACCATGGTCTGACCCAGTATGGCATATCTTATATTCTTATGTTTTTACCCCACCACCCTGTCAACTACCATAGCCCAAAACATTACCCCACCCAAATTGCCCCACTACCCTGCCACCTATTCCCACCCTCAAAATGTCCTCCCTGCAACTGCTCCATCATCCCACAAACTATCCCATCCTTCAAAAATATCCCACCCCAACTGCCCATAGCTTCGCAAACCATCCCACCTCCAATAACGACCCCATGCAACTTCCCCACCATCCTGCAAGCTACCTTCACAGGGGATAGTTTTTGGGACTTCTCCACTACCCTTCAAACTATATCTAACCCAAAATAACACCATTGCCCTAGCACCCCAGAAACCACTGAACCCCGAAAACTACCACTTGCTATTCACTGCCACTCCAAAAAATAACTCCCCAAAAACTACCTCTGCATCTGCCCCACTGCTCCACAAACTATTACCATCCCCAAAAATTACCTCCCTGCAACTGCTACACTGCTCTACAAACTACTCTCACCTCCAAAACTACCTCCCTGCATCTGCCCTACCACCCTAAAAACTACCCCATCCCCACAACTACCTCCCAGCATCTGACCCCACCTTCAAAATTATCCAATCAGAAATGCCCCACCACCCCTCAGTTACCACAACCACAGACACAGCACATACACAACACACAGAGAGCACACAAAATTTATTTATTTAACTAGTTGTCTATACTGCCTTGTCCTTCAATCAAAGCGGTTTACATTATGCAATCACTACAAAGAAGTACTGGATACATGCCCTTGTCCCCAAAGGGCTCACAATCTATGTGTACCTGAGGCTACAGAGGGTTAAGTGGCTTGCCCAAGGCCACAAGGAGTGCCTATAGGTCTAGAAACCCCAGTCCCTCCGGCCTGAGGTTGCTATCCCCAGGTGGGACTTGAATCCCTGACCCTCTAGCCTGAGGTACCATGTCCTAACCACTAGGCCACTCCTCCCTACAATAGAGATATGGGGATTACTAATAATTTCCTAACTGGGTTGTATTACATTTTAAATGTTTCACTTATTTAGTTCACTTTATTTGCTGTTATTTCTACTGTGAAAGCTGACTGAATTTTGCTTTTTTAGTGGTTGCTATGTGTACTGGCAAATAATACTGTTGACATAGGCAGGGCTAGATTAATAAATAGGCAATCTGGGAACATACATAGGTTCCAAGTTTAAGGAGGTCCTGTAAAATATGCTCTGTACTCAGCAGGCTACCATAAACTCCTGTGCTGTGTCGCATTTCCTGCTTCCATCCTAGGGTTGCCAACCGGCCGGTTTTCAGCCGGCCTGGCCGGTTTTTCCATGGCCAGGCCGGCTGCCGGCACAGGTGTAAAACCGGCCTTTGAAAAGCCGTTTTTTTGCTCTGGCCGCAAGATCGGGAGCAGCCAGAGAAAAAAACGGCTTTTCTCCCAACTCCAGAAGTCCAGATGTCTGCGGCACCGGCACCGCCAGCATGAATGCGATCGCCGATCCCCCGTGGCACAGTGCAACTGCTGCTTCTGCTTTTCACAGAGCAGCGGCTGCAATAAAGTTAATTTGAGGGAAGACAACCTGCGAGGAGCCCACCCCCTATGACATCACTTCCTTCCTCGTGCGCTGCGCTGTAGAGAGACGTCCAGACTTCCTTCCTCGTGTGCTGCGCTGTAGAAGGAAGGACGTCCAGAGGGCTCCTCACAGGTTGTCTTTAATTTTCAAAGTAAGTTTATTACAGCCGCTGTTTTGTAAAAAGCAGAAGCAGCAGCTTCAGCAGGGGGAGAGTGAACCAGCACTGAGAGGAGCAGGAGGAGGGGGGGGTCAGGGTGAGTGAACCAGCACTGAGAGGGGGGGATCACTGGGTGTGGATGAGTGATGTGAACCAGCACTGAAAGGGGGGCGGGGATCCCTGGGTGAGTGATGTGAACCAGCACTGAGAGGAGGAGGAGGAGGGGGGTCAGGGTGAGTGAACCAGCACTGAGAGGGTCAGGGGGGTCAGGGTGAGTGAACCAGCACTGAAAGGGGAGCGGGGGGATCACTGGGTGAGTGATGTGAACCAGCACTGAGAGGAGGAGGAGGAGGTGGGTCAGGGTGAGTGAACCAGCACTGAGAGGGGGGGGGGATAACTGGGTGTGGATGAGTGATGTCAACCAGCACTGAGAGGGGGGGGGATAACTGGATGTGGATGAGTGATGTGAACCAGCACTGAGAGGGGGGGATAACTGGGTGTGGATGAGTGATGTGAACCAGCACTGAAAGGGGGGGGGGGATCACTGGGTGAGTGATGTGAACCAGCACTGAGAGGAGGAGGAGGGGGGGGGGGGTCAGGGTTAGTGCACCAGCACTGAGAGGGGCGGGGTGGTCAGGGTGAGTGAACCAGCACTGAGAGGGGTGGGGGTTGGGCTGGGGTGACTCGGGTTGGTGAGTGAACCAGCAGGGGAGGGGGGGTGAGTGAGTGAACCAGCAGGGGAGGGGGGTGAGTGAGTCAGCAGGGGGGGGGGGAGTGAGTGAACCAGCACTGAGGGGAGGGGGGGTGTGAGAACCAACACTGAGGGGGTGTGTGACTGAATCCTCGGTAATTTTTGTGGGTGGGGCTGGGGGCGGGGCAGGGGTGGGACTAGGGGCAGAGAATGGGTGGAGCATGGCGAGCCACAGGTGTCGGGTTTTTCTCGGTGAAAAAGTTGGCAACCCTAGAACCAGCACTGAGAGGAGGAGGAGGACGGGGGTCATGGTGAGTGAACCAGCACTGAGAGGGGGGGGATAACTGGGTGTGGATGAGTGATGTGAACCAGCACTGAGGGGGGGGGATAACTGGGTGTGGATGAGTGATGTGAACCAGCACTGAGAGGGGGGGGGATAACTGGGTGTGGATGAGTGATGTGAACCAGCACTGAAAGGGGGGGGGGATCACTGGGTGAGTGATGTGAACCAGCACTGAGAGGAGGAGGAGGGGGGGGGGGACCGGGTGAGTGCACCACCACTGAGAGGGGCGGGGTGGTCAGGGTGAGTGAACCAGCACTGAGAGGGGTGGAGGTTGGGCTGGGGTGACTCGGGTGGGTGAGTGAACCAGCAGGGGAGGGGGGGGGTGAGTGAGTGAACCAGCAGGGGAGGGGGGGTGAGTGAGTCAGCAGGGGGGGGTGAGTGAGTGAACCAGCACTGAGGGGAGGGGGTGTGTGAGAACCAACACTGAGGGGGGTGTGACTGAATCCTAGGTAATTTTTGTGGGTGGGACTGTGGGCGTGGCAGGGGTGGGACTAGGGGCAGAGAATGGGTGGAGCATGGCGAGCCACAGGTGTCGGGTTTTTCTCGGTGAAAAAGTTGGCAACCCTAGAACCAGCACTGAGAGGAGGAGGAGGACGGGGTCAGGGTGAGTGAACCAGCACTGAGAGGGGGGGGGATAACTGGGTGTGGATGAGTGATGTGAACCAGCACTGAGGGGGGGGGGATAACTGGGTGTGGATGAGTGATGTGAACCATCACGGAGAGGGGTGGGAAAACTGTGTGTGGATGATTGATGTGAACTAGCACTTAAAGGGGGGGGGGATCACTGGTGAGTGATGTGAACCAGCACTGAGAGGAGGGGGGGGGGGGGTCAGGGTGAGGGCACCAGCACTGAGAGGGGCGGGGTGGTCAGGGTGAGTGAACCCGCACTGTGAGGGGGGGGGGTTGGGCTGGGGTGACTCGGGTGGGTGAGTGAACCAGCAGGGGAGGGGGGGTGAGTGAGTGAACCAGCAGGGGAGGGGGGTGAGTGAGTCAGCAGGGGGGGGGGTGAGTGAGTGAACCAGCACTGAGGGGAGGGGGTGTGTGAGAACCAACACTGAGGGGGGTGTGACTGAATCCTAGGTAATTTTTGTGGGTGGGGCTGGGGGCGTGGCAGGGGTGGGACTAGGGGCAGAGAATGGGTGGAGCATGGCGAGCCACAGGTGTCGGGTTTTTCTCGGTGAAAAAGTTGGCAACCCTATTCCATCCTCAAGGCAGGCTTCCTGTTTGAATGGGGGCGGAAGCAGCTGGACCAGTGCATTGTGCTGCACTTCTGCCTCCGCTCACTGCTCCAACAATAACAGATACATGTTGACCTCTGGTTCCTCCCTGCAGTTGAGTGAGTGACAATTATCAATCTTGCATTTGCAAATTGCACAGGGACAGCTGTGGGCTAGGCTGTGTAGCCCGAAAATAGCCCAACCCACACACCCACATTTTTCCCTGCCCAGAAGAGAAGAAGGTAGGCCAGCTGGGCAGGAAATAGTCTTGGATTGCAACACTGTGAGTGAATCTGCTCTTCCTTCTTCCCATGTAACTAGCAGCAGAGACTGTGGGTAGGATCCAGCCAATGGGAAGGCTGTGAAATGCTGCTCTAGTCACAGGAAGGGAGGAGATGTGATGTACAAATTAAGATTCTGCATGTGGTGGGAGATGGAAGAGAAATTAATTCTAACCCCCCCCCCCCTAAAAAAAAGAGGGCCTCGGTGCATTTCTATTGGAAAAGCTGTTCCAAGAGCTCAGGGCCGTACCGAGTGAAGATCGCGTCCTGTGCAACTTGCACATCGGGCGTGCACCCCCCCCCCCTCCCGCGGTGGGAGAGAAGAGGTGTGCCCAATGTGCATGTCGCTGGCATGCTAAGCAGATCTGTCCCTCCCTGGAAAGATCTGCTTAGCATGCCAGCAAGAAGGCTTAAGTGGCGCATTTTAGCTGTCCTGCCATTGCCTGCCGCCGTTGAGAGAAGAAAAAGGGGCAGCGGAAGACAACAGAAGACAGCTAAAATGCGCCCCTTAAGCATTTGCACCCTGTGCGGCCACACCGCTCGCTCAGGGCTAGGTACGGGCCTGCAACAGCTACAGCATACAAACACCGATTCGCAGTAACAGAAATTATCGAATTGCACCTGTCAAACAGCCCTCCCCTCTCGTCTCCTTTTATGATCACAGACACACAGAGAAACATAGATATAAATACACACACATAACTAGCATGTATATACATGCAAGCATGCACAAACACACACACAAGCACTCATAGCAACCCACAAATACCTACACGTACAACAGATAAACATACAAAACAGAGATATGCACACATTCACATGCATATGTAAAAGACATACACACACACACATACATACACATACAGGCGAAGGCAATATAGATAGAAACAGACGGATGTGTGCTGCACATAACACACAGAGAGGTTGGAAGGAATTCCACGAGCCATGCTCTGCATACTTTCCCCACTTGTTTAAAAGCTGGTTCTGTTCTCTCTGATACTTCCTTGAGCCCAGCTTGGCTCTATTACGGGCTGTATGGCCCATAAACTTCCATATGCAAAACCTGACAAAACAATTGGAAATCCTATGAAGGTGCTACTTTTATTTTGCTTCCATAGTATGTACATTCTTATAGGATGAAACTATGGACCCATAACTCTGGATTACAGCAGAGGCAGCTTTTGAAAGGCTGTAATGAAATGCCTTTTCACATGAAAAAATGTCAGAGCAGGAGAAAATGCAGTCAAATATGCCCTGTAGCCCTCTCACTTCAGACTCAGTGAGATCCATATTCAATGGCACATATCTAGTTAAGGGCACCTGCTAATCAGAAAAGTGTGACTGAATATTCCCTCCATCTTGGCACTATCCGGAGAATGCTGGGTTGTCTGGAGATGGGGCTGGGGCAGCTACGGACTTTATCCATATAGCAGCTATTTTAGTGCTCTGATAACGGATAGCTAAACAAATAGCTTGGTCAGAAAAAAGCTGTCCTAAATTGCTGAAAATCGACACTATATGGATAGAGGTCAGATCTGACCACAAAGACCTGGATTGTCAGTACTGGCCACTGTCCCAACATGGCTGCTGAATATCTGGTTTTATTTAATTGCGGAGGATGATGTTTTCAAAGAATAATGACCACTGCGGTTAATTATTAGCCAGAGTGTTTTCAGAAGAGTTTTGCTCCATTCACAGACACAGAAAAAACTTTTTAATTTAGGAGACTCCTTAACCCTGTCTTCAGTGTCTACACACAGCATTTGTACCAATCAGTCTTCTCAACGACTTGTTTATAATTGCATTATTAATTTGTGTATCTTTTAGACTACTTCTGGTTAATATAGCCTGGTCCCCTGCCGCTATCCTTTGCTATGAATCACTTACAGTGGAATGTGTCATGAAAACAGCTTCTTTGTGAGAGGATACTTGGTACTAAACAGCACTTTCTGGCTTCCTTTATTAAATCATCTTTCTTTGCTCTTTTTTTGTCATCTCCAGGTCCCCCACCAACTGCAAGTCCAGGATCATCGTAAGTTTAAATATGTTTCACATGTTATTCACTATTAAGGAGCCCTTTTACTAACTTGCCATTAATTAGTACACAGTAAAACTTAGTGCATGGCTGCGGTAAGCGTTACTATGCTCGCCTAATTGATGCTCTGCATCCCCTCTTATGAGGCAGGAAATGAGCGGGTTATAGGAGAGGAATGGGCGTGGACTGCACATTGCAGTTAACACATGGTAAGTGAGGTTACTCACCTGTAATGGGGGTTCTCCGTGAGCAGCAAGATAAGTCAGCCGCACCTGGTGACATCATCCAACGGCGCCATCCAGATAGAAGTGCTGTCCCAGAGCTCAGAAGGGTAAACCTTTCTGAGCATTTGCCAAGGAGTCCCTACCCCCCGGCCCATCCCTTCCTGGTCTAGTCCGTCCCCAACAGAGACCTCGCAGGTAGGAAAGAGGGCATCAGGAGTGTGCATATCTTCTTCATCCGAGGACAGGTGAGCAGACACATGTGGCTGACTTTCTGCTGTCCATGGAGAGCTCCCATTACAGCTAAGTAACCTCGCTTTCTCCATGGACAAGCAGGATGAGTCATCCACACCTGGTGACTCCAATGCTGTGACTGTTTGGCCTGATAGTGCTGTGGTAGGATGAAGTTAGAGTCAGAATGAGATAGATGCTCAATGAACAGTGAGGTCAAGGTGCTTTTATTAACCATAAGCACAGTCAACCAATATCATGAAGAGTGTGACATAAAAGGTGTTACTAGACAATTTCTTAAAGCTCAAACAACACAACAGGTGGCAACAACAAATGGATAACTGGAACGCAAACAACTGCTTGACAACTGAGGCCAAGGCCTAGTGTTAGCCTGCTATGATGAATAGGCTTGCCTAGGTCTGGAACCCAGAGGTGCCGCTAAAGGGTTGTATCTGACCACTACCAGGATACTACAGATAGTCCGTGCTGTCCTTGTGGGACAGGGCACTTGCCTGGCCTTGTGTCAGTGTGGTCCAGCTGCTCCAACCCCAGCGGGGTGGCTGTGCTGAGGATAGAACAGTTGAAGGTGCTGTCCATGCGTGCAAGTTGGTCTAGGTAGTAGTGCCTTTGGAAGATATATATGGAGGACCAGGTTGCGATGCTGCAGATGTCCTTCACCCGCACAGCATTGAGGTTTGACAGGGTGGTAGCCATGGCTCACAGCTGGTGTGCGCGAACAATCCCCAGGGGTTGTGTGCCCACTTGTGTGTAGCTGAAGGCTATGCAGACAGAGATCCACTGTGAGAGTGTTCTTTTTGTGACTGGGTGCCCTGGTTTGTTGGGGTTAAAAGAGACAAAGAACTGGGTCCCACTCTGGAGAGGTTCAATCTTCTTGAGGTAAATTTGTAGTGCTCGAACACAGCCGAGGATGTGGAGGTGCTTCTCCTCTGGCATGGAATGTAGTTTGGGGTAAATGTGGGAAGCATGATGGCTTGGTTTATGTGGAATGGTGAGGCCACTTAGGGAAGGAATTTGGGGTGCGTCTGCAGCATGTTGCAGTCTGGGTGTAGCACAGTGTAGGGAGGGTGGGCAACTAGTGCCTGTAGTTCGCTGACCCATCTGGCAGATGTGATGGCGATGAGGAAAAGGGCCTTCCAGGTGATGTACTTAAAGGTGTGCGTCCCTTAGAGGCTCGAAGGGGCTTGCATGAGCTGGTGTAGGGCAAGTTGAAGGTTCCAAGGCAGCACAGGCTGTTGGATGGGGGCCCGGAGGTTAGCAAGGCCTTTCATGAACTGGGAGCCCAGAAAGTACATGGAAATGGGTTGGTTGTCGAGGTATTCATGGAAGATGGCGATGGCCGACAGGTGCACCCGGATGGAGGATGTCTTCAGCCTTGTGCTGGTGAGGGTAGTGAGATAGTGGTTGACCAATGAAATGTGGTAGTGAGGTGGTAGGAGGACAGCCTCATTCTTTCAGCCTCCAGGCTATCAGTGTGAGCATTGGCAGGCTGGGGTGAGGCGTGGTCCCCCCATCCTGGGTGAGGACATCTGGTGTTTGGGGCAGGGGGATGGGTGGGCAAAAGGAGAGGCTGTAGAGGTACGGGAACCACATTTGCCTCGGCCAGTGTGGGGTGATTAGAATTGAGGCCTGTTGCTGATGGTCTTCTAAATGGTCCTGGAGATGAGTGGGGTGGGGGATATGCATACAGAAGTAGATGGTTGCCCTGGTATAGATCGAAAGCATCAGAGGCTAGGCTGTGTGCTAAGGTCACATTTGGCATTGGTCTCATTAGCAAAGAGGTTGATCTGCAGTTGGCCCCATCACCAGAAGAGGGCTTCCACGATTCTGGCATTGAGTGACCATTAGTGAGGTTCTGGTTGACGATGAATCTGTCTGCCGGTTGGTTGTGCACACTTGGCAGATAGGACACCTGCAGGAAACAGCCCCAGGACAAGGCAAAGATCCAGATGTTGTGGGCCTCCCTACATAGGGGGAGGGAGCCCATGCCTTCCTGTTTTTTGATGTAGAACATGGCAACTTGATTGTCAGTTTGTATCAGCACAACTTTGTTGGTAATCTAGGAGACAGCCTTAAGGGCATATCTGTTGGCACGTAGCTCGAGCAAGTTGATTGATGGCTTGCTCATTTGTGGTCCAGAGCCATTGCATGTGGAGCTGTAGTAAATGAGTGTCCCAGCCCATCATGGAGGCATCTGTGGTGACGGTGAGGCTATGTTGTGGCTGTTGTAAGATTGTGCCCTGGGTGAGGTGTTTCCAGAGCATCCACCAGGTGAGTCCAGTCTGTGTTCTGTGGTCTATGCTGATTCTGGATGACAGGGACTCTGAGTGTTTCCAGTTGCGGCACAGGTGCCATTGAAGGTCGCACATGTGGAGCTTGGCTAGTGGGAAGACTTGTGTCATTTGCTGCCATGTGGCCTAGCAGTTATATAAGTGTCCTGGCCATGACAGTGTTGGAGGATGCTACTGTCTATGCCAGGAAGATGATGGTGTCTGCCTGCTTGGGGGGGTAAGAACACCCTCCCTTGGGGGATCTGTATTTCCATCCTGATGAACTACAGAGTTTCCATGGGCTGGGATAGGACTTCTTGTGGTTGATGGGGAAGCCCAGTGAGGACAGCAGTACCATGGTGCATTGGATGGAGCGTTCCATTTCCTGCTTGGAGGGGGCAGAGATAAGCCAATCGTCCAGGTAAGGTAATATGCATATGCCAGACTTGCGGAAGTGTGTGGCGGCCACTGCGGCACATTTGGTGAAAACCCTCGGGGCCGAGGAGATGCCAAAGGAGAGTACCCTGTACCAGTAGTGGTTGTCCATGATGCAGAAGCGCAGATGCACTTTGCAGGGTAGATGGGGATATGGGTGTAGGCATCCTGGAGGTCCAGAAATGCGAGCCGATCATTGCATTGCAGGAGCAGAAGGATGGAGCCTAGGGAGTACATGCAAAACTTCGCTTTGCGGATTAATTTGTTGAGCCGACAAAGGTTGAAGATTGGGTGGACACCCCAAGATTTCTTGGGAATGAGGAAGTACCTGGAGTAGAATGTGTGGTTGACCTTGGAGGGGGGGGAACTGGTTCTATGGCTTTCAATCTCAGCAGGGAATGAATCTCCACTGATATGGTGGCAATCAGGTGAGTTGTGGGCCGGTTGGTGGGAATTCTGCATTGATATGCATTTTGGAGAAATTGAGGCGGTATCCTCCACTGATGATTTCTAGGACCCATCTGTCAGTCGTGATGATCTGCCAAGATTGCTTGAAGAATGAAAGATGTCCCCCCACTGGCAAGTCTGTGAGTCCTCTGGAGTTAAATGGAGGGAGTGGATTTCCCTGAAGAGGGCACTGCTTGTTTTTTTTGGTGGCCCTCCCTCTGGCACTGTTTATGTTGGTAGGGGTGGTTGTATGGCTGCCACTTGTGGTAAGGGTGGTTCCATTGTGACATGGTGTGAGACTTTCGCAGGTATGATCTTTGATATTTGCATTGGTTGGAGGAGTGTTTCATACCTTCGGAGGCCTGGGTCTGGGGCATGGTGTAGCGGTCCTTGAAGTCATTGACAGTGTCTTTGACTTTGTCCTTGAAGAGGTTGTTGCAGGTGTATGGAACATCAGCTAGCTGCTCGTGGGTGTCTTCTCTCAGGCCTGATGCCCTAAGTCAGGCTGTGTGTCTGGAGATGATGGCCATGGCAGCGGCACAGGCTGCGGTATTGAAAGCATCAAAGACTGAGTAAATCAAGTGTTTGCTGCATTCTCTGAGGTCCCCCAGGATGGGGTAGATGGTGGCCTTGTTTTCTGGGGCTAGATCTTCGACAATGCTTCTTAGGTTGGCTAGGAGTGTTTCCTGTAAAGGACTTGTTGAAACTGATGGGAGGTGATTTTTGTCACTAGCATTGCCACCTGATAGGTCTTCTTGCCGAACTTATTCAGGATCTTATGGTCTTTCCCTAGTGGTGCATTGATCTGGGAGCGAGAGCCTTTTGCCTTCTATAGCGCAGATTTGACGGTGCTTGAATTATGGGGGCAATTGCATCTCCTGAAGCCAGGGGCGTCGAGCTTCCCGGAGGTGGTGAATCTGGAGGATGGAGTCTGCCAGATCTTTAGGAGGTTGTTAAGGAGGAGTTTGTGGATTGGGATGGACACCAAGAAGCTAGGGATGTCCAGATACTTCAAGAGTCCGAGGACTTTGTTCCTGGGGTCTGGCATGTCGACACGGGACAATGAGAAATGGGTGAACAGCTTTTGGAGAAACTTGGGGTAGGTGAAGTCCTCTGGTGGGGAGGGAGGTAGAGACGGTGGTGGTGAGGCCGCAGTTGGGGTGTCCAGTGAATCAGAGGGGCAGTTGTAGCTTCTTGATGACCCTTGGGTAGCCACTTCCTCACCTTCACTGTCTATGGACAGTGGCCTTGGTGAGCTGACTGGGGCAAAGAAGATCTTTGAGGTGGTGACGTGCATGTGGATAATAGTGTTGTTGCAACCTCGTGATGTTGCATCTCATGTGTACATGTCTCCAATGCCCTCTGGTCAGCATGCAATGCAAGGAACCATGCTAGGAGGTCCATGGTGGAGAGTGTAGTTGTGGCCACCAGGGATGGGGTGGGGTGGCATCATGCCAGAAACTGTGGTGCTGTGTGGGTTGTACAGTGCTGGGCTGTGATGCCATCTCTCTGATGGTCCTACCTTTTTGATGCCTCTTGGGTGGGTTGGCTGAGGGGCTGGAGCTGTCTAGGCTAGCAGATGGGCTTCTGCCCTCTGTTCTTTCTGTATCTGTGGCGGGAGGGGGGGGGGGTGTTGCTGCTGTGCCTATCCCTGCCGTGTCTGCCTTCCGGGAATCTTGAATTTTGCTTTTTGTTCTTTTGCTGTGCTGAGCTGGTGAGAGTGGATGAGCAATCCCGGTGTCATGGTGATTGCATCGTGAAGGGATTCCCCCATTGGTGCAGTGATGGTCATGGCACCAACCAGTGGCATTGGTGGGTGGAGCTTGAGTGGGTCCTGAGCCAATAGCACCATAGGGAGGCAGGGCCCTGGAGGAAGCAGTTCCGGTGCTGGGTAGCACGATCGGGTCAAGTAGAGCCGTGGTCGTTGCTGGAGTGCAGCCACTGGGGCCTGGATCCTGGGGCCAATCATAGCCAGTAGCGAGCCCGGGCGTGAGAGCGGGTGCTGTGGATGATCCTAGGCCAGGGATGGAGTCCTCAGAAGGTACATCCCTTGCTGTGGGGGACTCCGTGCTGACGATTTTGTTGGCAGTCATGGGTTTCTCTTTTCTATTTTTCTTGGCCACATGTGGAGCCACTAGCTGGGTAGAAAAGCCATGATCCCGCGTGCCAGAGAGGAATTCTCTTAAAGTGTGGCTGCAGAAGCACCAGGCCCATGGGGACATGCAGGCGCAGTGGGGGCAATCCTCCACTTGGTGAGCAGCCCCGAGACACCAGATGCAGAGATCTTGGGATTCATGGAGTTCATTTTCCTATTGTATCTGGGGCATTTCTATAAACCAGGTTTTGAGCTCATTCTTTGTTGTTTCTTCTCTTTTCTCAATGTGGAAAAACATTTTTTTTGGAGAGCTGAGTATTCCATCCTTGTTGACAAGGCAAAAGAAAGAGACTGTACCAGGAAGGGGAGAGCCAGGGGGTAAGGGCTCCTTGACACTTGCCCAGAAAGGTTTCCTTTCCGAGCTCTGGGAGAGCACTTCCTACCAGATGGCGCTGTCAGATGACATCACCAGGTATGGCTGACTCATCTTGCTTGTCCATGGAGAAACTTACCACAAACTGTCACTGTTGCAGTAAGCTATCTGTAGCTACATTTACTGCGTGGTAACTGTATGGGAATATAATGAGAATGCTTCCAACAGTAACTGCACATCTTTTGCACTTGCCGTGGAGTAATGTGGGGACTTACTGTGTAGTAAGTATAAATGTTTACTGCACTTTAGTAAAAGGGCCTACATGTTTGAAAGACCATTCACGTGTGTATGTAGAAACCCACCGTAATTAACTCTCACATTTAAAGCAATGCTGCTACTTTAAAATGTCAGCTTTCCTGTGTCTCACTTCTATGGTTTCTTCTTTTGCTGCTGTTCTTTTTACTCCTCTCTCTTTAGATACTAATAAGTTCTCTATCTTATATTTTCATGCATTCTTTTGGAATGAAAGGTGTGCAATTTTTATGGTTACCTGTCTTGAAATGTTTCCCTTTAGATGCAGGCTTTAGTTGCTTCTTTAATATTTATGCTGTACATGAGGGTGTGAAGCCCGTCTGGGTTTTTGATGATCAGCACTTCAGCTCAGTAGCACCTTCAATATTCAGGGTGTTGACAAAAAGGTACTTGACTTTCCAGCGGTCACATTTATTGAAGAACGTTGCTTACGCCATTTTTCCTAGTGTCGCAAATGACATAGAGGACATTTTTCAAAGTCACTTCAGGTGTAAATAGCAAGCTATTCATGCAAATTGACTGTCTGTAAAGCATCCTTTTATTTGCATTTAGGAGTGGTGTTTCCAGGAAGACGTTTTAGGCAGGAATGGGAAACAATACTCATAGAGGCATGTTTACTAAACCCCACAGATTTGGGCCTCATTACTAGCATGGGGCCCATGCTGAATGCAGGGGGGTGGAGAAAACTGTCCCACTGAATTTAGCGCAGGTCAGCGTGGTAAAACTGACGCAGGGAGCACCTACCATCACCCATTGTGTTGGCAGTAGCTGCACCCGCGCTACTTGCGCAAAGCACAGGCAACGCAGGTTTTCAAGGCCGGCATTAGCATCACTGTGGTAGGAATGCCCCTGTCCTGTCCAGTCGCCCCCAGACGCACGCTGCCCAGGTAGCATGGGTTTATAGCACAGGGTTTTGTCCAACCTTTTAGCTTGGCACCAAAAACGCGCACTAATCCTGCGCTACCCAGGTAGCGTGTTTTAGTAAACACACTCCATAGATTGTATTTTGAAGTTTACTTACATTGTTTTCCATAAAAGATCTACCTGGAAACAAAAGAATAGGTGTGAATTTCCATAGGCATAGCAGATTTCAATGTTAGAGTGAAAACTAGTACAAATTTCATCAGTAAAAAATGTCCACCACATTATTCCAACGCGGACAGACTGAAAATTGCCCCCTCAAGGAAGGGAGATTAACTCATGTGTAAATGTTTGCAGTGAACAATTCCTCAGCATCCAAAACCTTTTGAAGATGTTGACCAGAGCTTTCTGTAACTGAAGACAGATTTTATTCACTGATGCTGTTGACAGCTGCTGTAATGTCTTCCTTTAGTTCTTGACTCTTAGGTGGGTTATTCGGTGCATGCTATGAGAGTAATTTTGTAAGTGATTCTAGCCCGTAGAACAGCATTTTATATGCTAAAGTCGGCACTTACTGTATAAAGTTGTGCTCCGATAGCAGCTACTTTTATGTGCTATGAGGATAATTTTATTACAGGGCACTTAGGTTTGGTTGTCAAGAAGACGCTATCTTTAGCCTGTTTTATAAAGACACATAAGTACGTAGGGGTAAAACATACAAACTGCAGCTAGATCGAAGCCATGGAAATTTATGACTGCTTGAGAGCAGACAAAACGTTAATGCATTAAATGCCCTTGGATTTCATAAAATACACATGTAAATCGCAACTTCACTTGTGCTCCACCCAGCGTCCACTGTAGAACATACCTACACATGCGTGTCTTTTTGTCACTGAACATATTTTTACACACACATTTCCTAAAGTCATTTTATAAAAGCCCTTTTATGTGTGTGAACAATCCTTTATGAAATTACCAGGGGCAGGACTAGGGCTTATATATGTATTTTATTAAATACTTGCATAGGTACTAATTCGTACACAAAGGAGCATGTTTACTAAGAGTTGCACTGTTACCATGCGATCGGCCCTGAAAATGAGCGCCGGGATGGCTCTCAAAGCACACACAAAAAAAAATTGTGTCCGGTATGTCCTTATGTTGCTAGCGGGGGTATCACACTGCCCCTGCGTTCGTTACCTTTGTCAGAACCAGCAAAGGTACACAATCTCACCCATTGAGGTGGTGGTAAATACACCCACACTGAGTGCTACATTGCCAGGAAGCGTGCACCAAAAACACCCACACTACCTGCGATGCGGATGCTCCATCCCAACCCAAGCTATGCGGGTATTGTGGGATTTTTAGAATAGTCGCATTGTCAGCATGCAACACTTTTTACCTTGGCACACGCTGAGGCTCTCATTGCCCAGTAGTGCACTTTAATAAACTTACTCCTCCCTAGGAGCAGGAATAACTTTGTGTGGGAGTCTTCAGATAGGCAATGTGTGCTGTCAAGCCAATGCTGACTCCCGGAGACCCAGCCTCTGGGTATTCTTGACAAGGTGCAACCAGAAGGGGCATGTGTTACCTTTGCGAAATAGGTGCCACTTATGTGTCTATGTGCATGCCACACCTTATTATAAATTACTCTTCAAGGATGCAATTGGGGGTAATTTTAGAAAGGATTTTTCATGTGTAAAGGCTATGCACGTTGTGAAACTGCAGAGCGGGTTCCGGAGACAACTGTAGCACTCTGCCCACCGACTTGGATCCCGAAGTCCAAATCCAGTTTGAGTATTGCAGGAAAACACAAAAAGCAGGTTCCCTTAGGTTCACTGTAAGTTCCAGTAAACAATCCAGTGGCCCACACCTCTAAAAACTCTGGGCTTTGCTTAGCCCCAGGGTCAGGCGTGGCCTCTCTTTCTCAATGCAAAACAGTTCAGGAGAGTAATAAAAACAAAGTTACAAGTAGTCCTCTTAAACCACCAGGGTTTAGTCTTTTTCAGATCAAAACAGTGTTACTCCACTACACAGTAAGCAATGGTGTAGCAGCCCTTCCCTTCCCCCTTTCCAGATTCACTGTCAACTGATTGAACCTGCCCCAGGGCTAAAGCCTTCACTGCTTCATCAAAGGTATCTCCATGGGTTCCAGGGCCTTGTTCTCTTCGTAGCCCTGAGCTTCCATGGGGTCTTCCTCCTCAGGCCTGCTGCCCTCTTCCCTTAGAAACTCTGGGAGCTTTTCTAGGGCCTGACCATGCGACCACTTCCCTCTCCAGCCTCTCTTTGATTCAAAGTTATAGTTCCTGGTGAGCCAGGAATTTTGAGCCAACTCTAGATTCTGTAACAGATCAGTGGGCTGGCTTGGCTCCTGCCCAGCAAAGGATGTGGAAGAATACACCCCCTCCCCCCCCTCCTTAAGCAATTGTGACACAGCGAAGGATTGCCTTTATCCTCTGAGGGGTCAACAATCCTGGAGAGAGCATCAGCGTTACCCTGTAGTTTTCCAGTCCTATGTTCCACTTGGAAGCTATAGCTCTACGAGGCCAAATACCACTTCGTAAGCTGGGTGTTATTATTTCTCATTTGATTTAACCACTTCAAGGGGGCATAATCAGTTATGAGCGTAAACATCTGGCCCATTAAATAATATTTTAAGGCCTCTATGGCCCATTTGATGGCCAAACATTCTTTTTCGATAGTAGCATAGTGTTTTTCTGGGAGCGTCAGCTTCCTGCTTAAATACAGAATGGGATGTTCTTCCCCTTCATGTTCCTGGGGACAGAACCGCCCCTAGGCCCATTTTGGATGCATCAGTTTGCAGTATAAAGGGCTTGGTAAAGTCCACCCTCCTCAAAATGGGTTCTTTACATAGACTATTCTGTAGGTTGCTGAAATGATTAGGTCTGCTTTTCTTCAACATGAGGAGGCTGGACTCTCCAGCAAACCTATGGATGAAATGTCGGTAGTACCTGACTAGGCCCAAGAAACTCCTCGGCTGTTTCTTCGTTGTCGGTTGGGGCAACTTATGGATACTTTGGACCTTATCTAGCAAGGGTTTTATCTGCCTCTGTCCAACCAGGTAGCCCAGATACTTCACCTCGCGTCTGGCGAACATGCACTTATGTGGGTTCAAGGTGAGACCTGCCTTATGTCCTGCTTCTAGGACCACCCTCACTCTCAGGATGTGTGTTTTCCAGTCAGGGCTAAAGTTGATGATATCATCCATATAGGCCACTGCATACTCCTGATGGCATCTGAGTACCTCGTCAAGAAGCCTTTAACAAGTGGCAGAAGCCCCATTGAGGCCAAAGGGCATTTGGCGGAATTGGTACTGGCCTATTGGGGTGCTAAAAGCTGTTTTTGGCTGAGACTATTTAGCCAAAGGAATTTGCCAGTAGCCCTTGGTGAGGTCTAGAGTGGTTAAATACTGCACTCGCCTTAACCTATCCAAGAGTTCATCCACGCGAGGCATAGGATATGCGTCAAAGGTGGAGAAGGCATTTACCAGGTGAAAGGCAATGCAAAAATGCTGAGTCCTGTTGGGTTTTGGTACTAGCACGATTGGACTTGCCCAAGGGCTTCAGAATTCCTCATTCACCCTGAACTTCTCCATTTCTCTCATCTGATTGATCATTTCTTGTCTCAGGTAGGCTATAGGGACATTGCCGTACAATTTTTCCGGACACAGTATTTATTATATGAGTGCTGAGATGAGTTTCTCCTGGGGCGGAGGTTAGTGTGTCCTGAAAGGCATCTAACAACTCTGCCAGATTGGCCTTCTGGGCAGGGCCTAGGTCGCCTCCAATAAGGGGTTTCTCATTTCCATAAAAGTCACCCAACTGGTGACCTAAATCATCCGCCTCTGCTGCCTTAAACACAGCAGCCAGAACTTGTCACTCCCACCACGGTTTAAGCACATTAATATGGTAGGTTTGTCTCCGGCCCATATTGTTTACCAGTTCGTAAGTATGGGCCCTGAGCCATCGGATTCCAGTCATGGGTCCCTTCCACTTAGACATTAACTTATGCAGAGCATCGGTGATCACTACCAGTACTTTGTCACCCTCCTCTAAACTTCTGAGCTGAGTGCTATGATCGTAGTACCTTTTTTTGTCTCTCCTGGCTCTATGTTAAATTCTCCTGAGCATAAGAACATAAGAACATAAGATATGCCATACTGGGTCAGACCAAGGTCCATCAAGCCCAGTATCCTGTTTCCAACAGTGACCAATCTAGGTCATACGTACCTAGCAGTTTCCCCAAAAGACACAGGTTCCACAGTGCTTGTACTGGGTCAAGCATTGATATCCTGGGTCCCTTCTTAATAATGGTTTATGGACCTTTCCTCCAGGAACTTGTCCAAACCTTTTTTAAACCCAGGTACACTAACAGCCTTTACTACATCCTCCGGTAACAAATTCCAGAGTTTGATTACACGTTGAATGAAAAAATATTTTCTTTTATTAGTCTTAAATAGTTTACCCTGTAGCTTCATTGCATGTCCCCTAGTCTTTCTGTATTCTGAAAACGTAAACAATCGATCTACGTTTACCCGTTCCACTTCGTTCATTAATTTATAAACTTCTATCATATCTCCCCTCAGCCGTCTCTTTTCCAGGTTAAAGAGCCCTAACCTGTTTAGCCTTTCTTCATAGGAGTATCCTTCCATCCCCTTTACCATTTTGGTGGCTCTTCTCTGAACCTTTTCTAATATCGCTATATCCTTTTTAAGATACAGCGAACAGAATTGCACACAATATTCAAGGTGAGGTCTCACCAACGATATAGAGGCATTATAATATCTTTTGTTTTATTTTCCATTCCTTACCTTATGATACCTAGCATTCTATTTGCTCTCTTGGCCGCCGCTGCACACTAGGCCGAGGGTTTTAACATGGTATCCACAATGACGCCTAAATCTTTTTCCTGGGTGGTGGTTCCTAATGTGGAACCTTGCCTCATGTATCCATAGTTTGGGTTGTTCTCCAGGACCAAGCAGGAAGTCAGTCCTCACATATGGGTGACATCGACGTCGATGGAGCCCTTGCGGAGCATTTCCCCAGCTTTCCATGAAAGCCTTTGGGAATGCAGGCATGCATGCGCGGTTCCCTTCCCGCCTAAAGGTGCCATCTTGCTCAGTCTCTCTTTTTCCGTGAAGCCCACCGGACGTGTGTCCTAGTCCTCCTGGAAAATAGTTAGATTTTTTTGCGATTCCTTCGCTATTTTTTCTCCGGTTCGACGCCGGTTCCCCTCCCGCCGGGTTCGGTACACCGGTATCGAGCCCGATCTTATTTTTTCGGTTTTTGCCCTTCGTGGCTGGCGTTCGCGCCCTTTTTTTCTTTTTCCCTGGAAGGCCGGTCCTTTGACCTCGTGGGGACTCTTTTTTCCCCGATGACTTCCAGTGGGTTCAAAAAGTGTGATCGGTGCAAGAAGCTAATGTCTTTCACCGACACACACGACTGCTGCCTTCGGTGCCTCAGTCCTGACCACGATCCTAAGACCTGTGGACCATGTGGAAAAATGTCTTCCAAGGCACTTCGAAGTCGTCATCACCAAAAAGAAAGGCTTTTCTCTGACTCGGCCTCCGGCCGGGCCCGGACCTCGTCTGAGGCCTCGACATCTCGGGAATCAGATCCCGAGCACCGTCTGGGCTCCTCGGACAGGGGGTCCCCCGACCGGGAACGAAAGAGGAAGAAGCGGCTCGCGAGGGTGTCGTCGGAAGAGGTCCCTGGCTCTTTGAGAGCTAGGTCTCAGACCCCCGACCGTCGCCCCGGGCCTGTGGAACAGGAGAAGCCTCCCAAAGTACCTCGAGTGGAGCCAGAGTCTGCTGGACACGTAAGTCCTGTAGTCCTCATGGACTCTCCCCCCAGAGAGCCGACGTCGGGCCCGGCGCTGCCGGGGCCCGAGTCGGGGGCTGCTGAGTCTCCTGAGCTGGGTCTCAGGCTGACAGCCTTGGAGAGCAGATTGTCTGCCTTCATGGAACAGCAGCGGGCACTGATGGACAGCCTGTCTGGCGCATCTGCCCCGACCACCGGGACATCGACGTCGAAGTCGACCCCGGAGACCGAGCCGATACTTGAGACCATGAAGGCTCGAGGTTGACCTCGGTCGCGGTCTCCCTCGACCTCCCGTTCGGGACCGAGGGCATCGACGCCGGTCGGACCCCGATTCCTCATCAGACGAGTCTGCCTGGGAGACAGAGGATGAGGAGTCCCCCTACACCTTCAGGACTCGGTGCGTCCCGTCGGACTCACCGCAGTCTGAGCCCCGGAGTAGATCCCCCCTGGAGGATACCCGGTTCTCGGAGTTCGTCTGGGATATGGCCTCTGCGTTGCTATCCCGGCGGACCCCGAGGAGGAGCCTCGAGCCGAGGAGCTCGAGGCCCTACAGTATGACTCTCCTCTGAAGGAGGCCTTTACTGTTCCAGTTCCTCCGATGCTGGAACGGCTCCTCTTCCAGATGTGGGAGGCACCGGCCTCGGCGCCAGTTCTAAGCAAGCGGGTCAATTCTATCTATCGACTCCGGAAGAGCCCTGGCTTTCAGAAGGCACAGCTACCACACCATTCTATGGTGGTGGAATCGACCATGCATCGCCTGAAAAGTCAGAAGATGCACTCCGCGGTGCCCCCTGGCAGGGAGGCCCGGAACCTTGATGGTTTTGGTAGAAAGTGCTTCCAGGGCTCGATGCTTGCTTGCCGTGTCCAGTCTTACCAGCTGTACATGGGCATGTACTTGCGAGACCTGGCCAAGGAGCTGGCCGGGTTCTCTGCTGGTCTCTCCGGTGAACCCTTGCAGAGGTTCAAGTCCTTGTCCTCGGGGATCCGGGAATGCTCCAAGTTTATGTCCCGCGCTGCCTACGATGGCTTCGAGGCTTTGGCCTGTGTTGCGGCAGCCGGCATCGCGGCTCGACGCCAGGCATGGCTGCAGTCATCGGACCTCGAGCCATGGGTTCAGAACAAGTTGGTCGATGTCCCTTGCCGAGGTGAGAACCTTTTTGGCAAGCCCATGACCGAGAAGGCCGCACAGCTCGAAACTGAGCACCTCATGAGGATAACGCTGTCTAGAAAGACTTCTGCCCCTTCTCACAAAAAGAAGGGCTCGGGTAAGAAGCCCTTTTACCCGAGGAAGGGCACTGCCTACAAACAGTACCCACAGTACCAGGCCGCCCAAGCTGCCCCTCAGGGTCAGCAGGCCAAGGGGCAGGGTAATGGGCCCCGAAGGCAGAGGACTCCCAAGCCTCCGGGCCCTGCTCCCACTCAGCAGGGTGGGGGTTTTTGACTCCTTAGGCATAGCCTCTCCATCCCTGCTCTCCCAACCCTGCACAGGAGGTCGCCTCACCCTGTTTGCCCACAAGTGGCCACTCATCACTGGAGACAGTTGGGTGTTAAGCATAGTCCACAAGGGCTATCTGCTACACTTCCAACAGCTGCCTCCTCCATACTTTCCAGGGGAACCTCCAAGGCCTCCCTGCACACAGATCTTCTCCTTCAGGAGCTCCAAGGTCTGTTGGTGGACAGGGCAGTGGAGCCTGTGCCTCCCCACTTACAGGGTCAAGGGTTCTACTCCAGATATTTCCTTGTACCCAAAAGAACCGGTGGCCTTCGGCCTATTCTAGACCTCAGAAATTTCAACAAATTCTTAGAGAAGGAAAAGTTCAAGATGCTTACTCTTGGAACACTTCTGCCCCACCTCCAGCAGGGAGATTGGCTATGCTCCTTAGATCTAAAGGATGCGTACACTCACATCCTCATTCATCCAGACCACAGAAAGTACCTCAGGTTCATTGTGGGAGGAAACCATTATCAGTACAGAGTACTGCCTTTTGGCCTCACCTCCGCTCCCAGGGTCTTTACGAAATGCCTGGCAGTGGTGGCGGCCTAGCTGAGAAATCAGGGAATCTTTGTCTTCCCCTATCTGGACGACTGGCTCATCAGGGGTCAGACATGCCAGGAGGCCAGTCAAGCCACCCTCAGAACTATTGTTCTTCTTCAAAGCCTGGGGTTTGTCATAAACTTCGCAAAGTCCACTTTGCACCCCCCCCAGAACTTGGAGTTCATAGGGGCAAGGTTGGACTCTCTGCTGGCAAAGGCGTTCTTGCCAGAAGACAGAGCCCAAAGACTGATAAACTTAGCAAACCAGTTTCTCAGCAGGTCACTGGTCTCCGCCAGGCTCTGCCTGAGGCTTCTTGGCCACATGGCTTCGACAGTATGTGTGACCCCCAATGCCAGGCTCCATATGAGGCCTGCACAGTGGTGCCTTCGGGCTCAGTGGTCACAGGCCACAGGCAGCCTCAGAGACAGGATAAGGGTGTCCAGACCATTTCTGAACTCCCTCCGCTGGTGGCTGCACCCACCCAATCTGCTACAAGGGGTGCCTTTTCAGATTCCTGGGTTCACAGTGGTGTTGACCATGGATGCCTCCCTGCAGGGCTGGGGAGCTCATTGTCTAGGCAAGTGCACCCAGGGCCTTTGGTCTCCCTGGGAAGCCGCACAGCAAATCAATCTACTGGAACTCAGGGCTATTCGGTTAGCCCTCAAGACTTTCTCTCCAACCCTGGCTCATCAGTCTGTCCTAGTTCAAACAGACAACCAGGTAGCCATGTTTTATGTGAACCAGCAGGGTGGAACTGGGTCCAGGCTCCTTTGTCAGGAAGCACAGGACCTTTGCTTGTTTGCTCTCAGGCACAACATGCTCCTCAAGGCTGTGTATCTCCCTGGCCAGGAAAACTACCTGGCCGACAGGTTGAGCAGGATTCTGCAGCCCACGAGTGGCAGCTCCACCCACTTCCTGTTTGGCTGTCGTACTGAGAGGATCAGTTGTGCAGAGCTCCTGCTAGGGAGCAGTTCCTTTTTCTGCCTGTGCCTGGATGTCGGGCCCTGGGCCACCTCCAGCAAGGGAGGCCCAGGCCCAGAGGCCTGCCAAGCCTGGTGGGCCTCCTACTCGGACAGTGGATGGAGAAACTGGCAACCTGGAACAGCTGGAGCCCCAGGAGGGGGACTCCCCAGGTAGGACTGCACCTGGTCAGGAAGGAGGGACCCACAGGTATGGAGGTTTGGGCCCGCTACCCCAGGGAGGAGGCTCCTGTCTCCTCCCCAGGCAGGGTGTGGAGGCTGGGTGGCAGCAGGGAGAGGCCCTGGGGAGACCCTGGAGGACCGTGGAGGACCGTGGAGTATAGAACTGGAGGAGGCAGGTTCCCCCCTCCACTTTGGGTCCTGGAGGAGGCCTCTACCTCCTCCAGTGAGGATGAGGACGGGGGGTCGGGCCTGCCGTCCTACCAGCAGTCAGCTAGGGCCCCAGATGACATCGTGGCGGCAGTGCGACGGCTTCGGGGTCTCCAGGAGGAGGCGGCCCAGCTGCAAGCCCAGCTCTCCCACCTGGAGAGCCTGCAGGCCACCATTCCAGGGGAGGAATGGGTGGCCTATGCTACCTATCGGAAGGGGGTAAAGCGGGCCCTGAAGGCCAAGTACTTGGAGATTGAGTACTATCAGAACCAGGGTTGTGGGTCCCTTGCCGAAGTTTACCAGAATTATAATCGTTGGAAGATATCTGCAGTCCAGGGGAGGCCCCCGGGGGTGGGTCAGCAGGGGGGTCCATCCTCCTCTAGAAGTATGCCCTCTCCCATTCTAGTTCCTGGGAAGTCTACCACCCGTTCCCTGCCTTCCTCTTCTAAAGCATTTCCTGGATGTCCTGTGTCTTACCTGCAGCAGGGTGATGGTTGTGATGTTGTGAATGCGCTGGTTCCTCCCTCCGAAATGCTGTCTGCCCAGATTGTTCCTGCACGTCCCCAGGGTGCTCCGTTGATCCTGGTGGCTCACCAACGGTCGTGTAACACTGAAGGGACCATCCAAGATGGCCGCCGGGGTCTTTCTGATGACGTCACTAAGGAAGTGAGGTCGTTGCAGGAGCTGCCTGGAGGACTTCCCCCAGCCAGCTTACAATCGCAAGATGGCCGCCGGGGTCTTTCTGATGACGTCATTACGGAAGTGAGGTCGTTGCAGGAGCTGCCTGTAGGACTTCCCCCAGCCAGATTACAATCACAAGATGGCCGCCGAGTAATGGGTACTGACGCTTCCGGGAAACCCAGGAAGTCTGCAGAACGACCTTCCCCATCTTCTGATTTGCTGCGGGATTTTCGACGGCACTCTTTAAGCACAGAGGGAGCTTCTTTTTCATGCCCCTCGATTGGAGGGGGTGTTGTAGAGAGGCAGCAGTATTCGGCGGTTCCTTTTCAGCATACTGCTGATCCACTGTCTTTGGATGTTTCCGGCTCTGAGGGGTTTTCTGCACGGGATCCCCGGCGGCGGAAGACTGGTTGGCCTCAGCCGTTTGATTCTGCTGTGCCACTTGAGGATCCACGGGTGGCGGATTCTCCACCTGTAATAGGAATCCTGCTCTTTCAGCTACGATGCCTGTCCAGGTTACTGGGAAGGGGTTTGGTAGGGGGATGGCTGGTGGGCAGGACTCCCCTATTGTGGCTGCCCTCCCGGCCCCTAGAAAGCTACAGGGCACTCGCCCAGTATGTTCTGAGGTGGCTGACTGGGGCCGGAGGGGTGCTGGAAGGAGGAGAAAGGGGCAGGATGGGGGCTGCTCTTTCTTTTCTGCAGTCCCCGGGGGGGAGAGGGGGAAGAAAAGTGCTAGTCAGCTGTCACTGCGGCCGGGGGTAGAGGAGCGGGATGCGCAGCTGCCTTTGTTGTCTGTTATTGCGGCCGACGGAGACCTGGCTCGCAGGGGGGTGTCCGCCCTTTCTGTTGGAGCCCTGACTACCGGCCAAACTTTTCTGGATCCTTGTGCCACGTCTGGCACCGACAACCAGGTAGGACCTGGGAGGGACAAGGGGCAGGGGGGGCGGGGGGGGGGGCCGGTGCTGGGTGGGGGATCTGCCCTGTTGTCTCGGGCGGGTCCTGCCTTGTTGTCGATAGCCATACAGGGGGTGGCGGATGATGGGCTACAGGACGGGCTGATGGAGGAAGGGGGGGAGCGGACGACTGGTTATATAGTGGGGAAGGAGGTAGTGGCTGCTTCAGGACGAGGGAAGGACTTGTTCTCCGTAGGGTCAGGGGGGGCGGTGGTCCCCTTGGAACCTGGAATGAAGGGGAGCGGGGTCCGTCCCCGGTAGTGGTGGCCGAAACCCAGGAGCCTTGCGCTGGGTCGGGAATGCGGGAAGGAGGTTTGGGGGAGCCTTCCGGTTCCCTGGGTGTTACCGAGAACCAGGTCTGTGATGCCCTACGATTGGCTTTGGAGGCCCCGTTGGGCCCTCCCGGGGCTTTTACTGCCTTTCGGCAGCCGGAGGTAGAGATAAGTGGTGGTCCAGGGGTTCTCGGTGACACTCAGGGATCCGGAGGAGGTAGCATCCCGGACTCTGTCTTTGCGGAGTTGACCTTCCCCAGTCCTCCGGTTGATCTAAGTGAGGAGGTTACGGATCCTGCGGTCCAGCAGCAGGATCCCCCGCAGATGGATGCAGGAACAGATCAAGGAGGGCAGGAGATGGGGGCTGGGGGGCCGGCTCCCCCCCTCCGTACCTTTGCGGAGGCTCTGAAGGGGTCGGGCACCACTCCAGGGCCGTCGGGTGAGGGTAGGGGGAGGGGAGGTTTTCAGGGGAATGGTCCCGCAGGAGGGGAAGGAGGAGGAGGAGGGGGAGGGTTTCAAAGAGGAGTAGGGGGTGAGGTCCGACGGCGCAACGTGGCGCAGATCCGATGGGCTGGGGAGGGGTCCCCTCCAGCCAGGGAACAGGTCTTGAGGATGGTCCTTGGGCTGGGGTTTCCCCCAGGAGATCTCTACGCCTTTATCCACATGAACAACACCATTGAATATGATGTTAGTTTCATGCTGAGACGGGGGCTGGAGATTTTCTGGGACCGATACCAGCAGCAGAGGGGCAGGGAGGGTCGGCTGACTTTCGTGTTGTGCCTATCTCTCGCCAGGGGACGGTACCTGTGACCATCCTATCCAGGAATGAGTCGCTCCCAGGGCAGGACATCCAGTTTTGGTTGTCGCGCCATGCGGTGCTTCTCGCACCCCTGGTTAAGGGCGCTGGGCCCCTAGGGGTGTGGGACGGGTCGTGGAAGGGCAGGATCCGTTTGCGTGAGGTGGGAAACGTGGTGCAGCACGTGCCCTCGGCCGGTTTTCCTCGGTCGGGATCGCATCTTGTGCTATTACCCTGGGCAACCCCGCGAGTGTCACCGCTGTGGCTCATTCCGCCATTTGAGCATGAACTGTCCCGAGCAGGTCTGCACCCGTTGTGGTGGACGGGGTCACGCTTCGGCCGGGTGTCTGCTAATTCGGTGTAACCTTTGCGGGGAGTTGGGCCACCCCTTTGCCCGCTGCCCCTCCGCGTCACACAATGGACCGGGGGGGGTTGCCGTCACTCCACCTCGGGCTCCTGTGCGGGAGGAGGCTATGGAGGCCCCTCTCCCTCAGGAGGAAACCGGGGGCCCTAGTGCAGAGGAGTCCATCGAGCCGAGGGAGCCACCAGGGGGAGGGGATTCGGGTAGGAAGGAGGAGAGGGTTGATGTGGTGGAGGTTAATGTAGCACGACAGGATAGTGGGTTGAGGGTGGTGCCACCTGAGGAATGGACTACGGTCCCTTCCAAGGGTGGCAAGTCCAAAAGGAAGAAACGGGAGACATCCCCGTTGCTGGATGCAGAGCCCGTGTTGGACATCAACCGTTTCGTCTTTTTGGCCGCTGATGCGGCTGAGGCGGATGAGGGCTTGCCTGTGGAAGCAGGGCTTCCTGTGCGGCGCTCGGAGCGGTTAGCGGCGGGGGCGGCCCCTCTTCCTCAGCGGCGACCTTCAAAGGTGCAGAAGGCGCGCCGCAGTCAGGGTCCTCCAATCAAGGGGGATACTGGCGCCCGACGGGTGAGGGAGGATGGCCTTGTACCCCCGCAGTTGGGTTCGGGGCCTTCGCAGGAGCCCCCTGCTGACCCGGCCGCCCTGGCCTCCCCCGCGGGGGTGGGCACTGTCGTATTGTCTCAGTCTTTGTCCGGGGAGGGGGGGGCTGCACAGGTGGTGGACCCCACGGAGGAGGTCATTCCTCCGACCCCTGACCCGTTTGTGCCTCCTCATCCCGTGGGGGCTGGGTCTGCCCTCGCGACAGCTTTGCCTGGTGGTCCCGGGGGCGCCAGCACCTCCTGGGGTGATAGGGTTGAGCGGGAGGAGGAGATCCTCGAGGTGGTCGACGTGGACCAGGAGGAGTCGCTCCAGCTCGCGGGCTTGTCCTGCAAGCGGGATTCTGGGGATCCCGGGGTTGGTGAGAAGAGGAGGAAAGGGTCACTGCACTCGAAATAGGCATGGCGTGCACTCCTGCGTTCTCGTGCGCCACCATCAACGTGGCCAGCATTTTCTCAGACCAGGCGCGGGCTACGGCCTATGATTTTCTTTCTACGAGTGGGCTGGATGTCATCTTCTTGCAGGAGACCAGGCTCACCTCGCTCGCTAGCCTTCATCGGGCGAAGCGGGAGTGGAGGTGGGGCCCTTCGTACTGGTCCCTTGCGGCACAGCCCTACGCAGGAGTGGCGGTTTTGTTCACGTCTAACCGATTTCAGGTGCAGTACGTGTGGGAACTGGAGCAGGGCCGGTGTCTGCTTTTAGATGGCTACTGCGGGCCCCATCGGTTTCGTTTCGTGGTGGTCTACGGCCCCCAGTCTAAGTTGGCGCGGAAGACCCTGTTCGGGGTTATCCGCCCCTACTTACACACCTCCCGTTTGGTGGTCCTTGCCGGGGATTTTAACACCACCACCTTTTTGCAGGACCGAGGGGGGAGCGTTGCCCACCCAGTTACGAGGGCCTCTTTTTGGCCGAGATGACCCGGACGGCTGACCTCGTGGATGTTTTCCACCGGGCCTTTCCTAGGTCGCCGGGGTTCACCTACTACCATGGGACCTGCAGGAGTCGTATCGATCGGATATATGTGAGTGCCCGGGTGGAGTGTTCCCCTCCGCAGTTGCAGGCGGTTGACTTTTCGGACCACCGCGTCCTCTCTGTGTCCTTCCTGGCCAACCACGAGGAGCTTAGCAGGGGTCCTGGCCTGTGGTGACTGAATGTGCAGTTGTTGGCAACATCAGAGGTGGTCCAGGAGTTCTTGGCCTTTCTCGCAGACCAGGAGACCCTGCTGAGTGTTTTTCCTTCCCGTGGCGCCTGGTGGGATGAGGTGAAGACGCGTGCCCGACAACTCTTCCGTTCCCGGGTACCTCCATGGCTCGATCCCGCTACCTCACCTACACTGTCCTCCGGAGATCGCTGGATCGTTTGGTATCCCGAGGGGCAGCGCGGGAGGAGGTTGAAGAGGTGCGTGTCCAGCTCCGTGGCCTGCTTTACGATCGCCATGCCTCCCTATGCTTCGAGGGGGCGGCCGGTGGGGGCGCCACTCCAGACCCTTTCCGGACTTGCAGGGAGAGGGTTCAGCGTCGGGAGGTCATGGCCCTGCGGGGCGAGGACGGTACCATTCATACCTCCCAGGAGGACCTTTTGCGGATAGTGGGGGAATACTTCTCGGACCTGTTTTGGGGATCGCCCCGTGGACCTCACCCATATCCGAATGTACCTGGGCCTTCCCCCGGTGTATTCGGCTGTGGTCCAGGCACAGGTTGATGCACTCGCTGCTCCGATTCAGCAGGTGGAGGTGGAGAGGGCGATTCGTGCCATGCCGTTGGGGAAGGTGCCTGGGCGCGATGGGCTCCCTGTGGAGTTCTATCGCACTTTCATTGCCCAGCTGGCCCCCTTCCTGACCTCCCTGTTTCAGGAGATCATGGACACGGGGTATCTCCCGCGGTCATTTCGCGAGTCTGTCCTGCTGCTGCTCTCCAAGGGGAAGGACGATAGCTCCTTGGACTTCTGGCGGCCGCTCTCTCTTCTGAACGCGGACCGGAAGATCCTGGCCAAGTGTTTGGCCAACCGACTGGTGGAGGTGTCGGGCGATTTGCTGTCCCCTTCCCAGTATTGTTCCGTTCGGGGAGAGGGGTTCTGGACGCTGTCGCCACAGTCCGGGAGATGGTGGAAAGAGGCCGGTCGCTCCAACGGGACCACTGTTTGGTCTCCTTGGATCAGTCCAAAGCCTTTGATCGAGTCAGTCACCGGTACCTGTGGGTGGTGCTCCAGCACTTCGGCCTCCCCGCAGGTTTCCTCTTCGTCGTGCAGGCGCTGTACCGAGGGGGGGTGAGCTTCCCGTTTATTAACGGGTGGCTCGGACGGCCATTTGGTGTCGCCTCGGGGGTGCGGCAGGGGTGCCCTTTGAGCCCCCTGCTGTAGGTTTTTCTCCCTCGACCCCTTCCTCCGGAGATTGTCCTCAGGTGGGTTGCGGGGCCTGGAGGCGCCCGGTGCGCCCCCGGTGTCCGTCGTTGCTTACGCTGACGACATCTCAGTTTACGTGGACGGCACTGATGGGGTAGAGGCCCTGCGAGAGGCCGTGGAGGAGTACTCGGAGGTAGCCCATTCTGTTGTAAACCACAGCAAGTGCCAGACGCTGTGGTTGGGCTCCTCGGAGGCCTCCCCGCCTTCCTGCGCCCCCTTTCCTCCTCCCGTGGGGGAGGTCCGCGTTTTGGGCCTCGTCTTCGGGTCGGAGGACTGTGCGGAGTCCAATTGGGACCGTTGTCTCGAGACTGCACGGTGTCGGGTGCTGCGGTGGAGGGGGTGGAGGTGTACGTACGAGGAGAAGATCAAACTCCTCGGGACGTTTCTGCTTCCTCTCTTTCTGCACGTGGCCACGGTCTTCGTTCTTCCGTTGTCCCATAAGGCGTCTGTTTTGTGCCGTCTTTTTCTGTTTTCTGTGGGGTAACCGCTTGAACCCTGTCCAGCGCAACATCGTCTGCCTGGATCGGGCAGAGGGTGGTTTGGGTATGTTGCACCCCCTTGTCTTCCTGTCAGTCTTGTCTATGGCGTTTCACTTAGGTAGGATGAGGGAAGGGGTGGGGTTTGGTGGGTGGCCTCCTATCGGGAATGGTTCTCCCGCTTCTGGGAGCAGTGGGAGGGGGCGTCCTCGGTCCCACGTGTGCGCCGGAGAGGGGAACAGGCCCCATCGTACGTATTTGTGATGGTGGGGCTCATTCGGCGGTGGGGGGTGACCGACCCGCTCGCCCAGTCCTTGGGGCGGAAAGGATTATACCGGATGGTACTCACCTCTCACTATCAACCACGGTGGGCCCTGCGGGACTGTCCGGCGGATGTGATGCAGCGGGGCCTTCGGCTGTTGAACTCCCCTCGGCTACCGAAGAAGGTTCGGGATGTAGCCTGGTTGTCTTTCCACGGGCGTTTGTACGTGAGGGACAACCTCAAGTACAGGTCACAGGCCGAGCGGGTCTGTCCAAGGGCCGGTGTGAGGGGCAGGCGGAGACCATGGACCATTTCCTCCGGCAGTGCCCCTTCAACGTGGAGGCCTGCCAGTTGGTGTCCGCTGCTCTTCACCTGCGCGACCTTTCCCTCCTCACGTATGCGGAGTGGGTGTACGGGGCCTGGTCCTTTCCTCTAAGGCAGGATTCCGGGACCCTCTACTTAGTCACGGCTGTAGTGCGCTACCACCTGTGGCAAGCGCGCTGTCATGTCTCGACCCGGGGGTTGGTCCTGCCCCTCGACGTGGTGGTGCGGGACATTCTGGAGGAAGTGTCCAGCATGGCGCAACGCGAAAGGCGGGTGGTGGAGGTCCATCGTTGGGAGCGTCTGTGGCGTCACCTCACCCTCCGCCCCCCATGAGGGGGAGGGGTTCCCTGGGGTTTTTCCTCCCTGTTAGAGGTTAGGGGTTTTGTTTTTGTCTCCCGGATGGAGGAGGGAGGTGAGACAGGAGGGGGGGGGGGTTTAGTCCCTGGGGTTTCTTCCTAGGTTTAGGGATCTGGGGTTGCTTTCCTTCCGGTGGGGGGGAGGGGGGTTTGCACTAGGGCTGGGGGGGTTGTTGGCCACTTGTCCGCTCTCCCTCTCTCTCCATGAGGGATGTTTGTTTTAGTTTTCTCCCTGGAGTAGGTGTGTGTTTGTTTTGTTTTTGTTTCTGTGTTTCTTCTGCGCATCCCGCTCCGCTGTTTCGGCCGATAGGGTTGGGTTTTTGTGTTCATTTATTGATTTGTATTATGGTTTTGTTTCTGGTGGGTTTTCGTTGGGGACGGCACATGCCTGTATGTTTCTGTTTAGGGGGGTGGGGGTTTTCTTTATTTATGGGGAGGGTGGGGGTGGGGTAGGGATTCGGGTGGGGGCGGAGGACATGTTGCTCCTTTGTGGGGACGGGGGTGGGAAAGGGGGAATGCGTTTTGTTTTTGTGGGTGTGAGTGAGGGCTTGGCAGCCCTGATGGACATTTGGGACATTGGACTGTGCTGGGATTGTTGTGGGTGGTTGGGGGGGGGGGGGGGGTTGGGATGGACAGTGCATTTCTGGTGGACTGCTGCGGGTTGCTGTTGGGGGGTTGGGACAGACATTGGACATGCTGAACTATTGCGGGTTGATGATGTCGGGGGGAAGGGGCACGTGTGCTGGTTGTTGGGTTTGGTGGTGGGGAGGTGGGTCACGGGGGGGTGGAGATACTTGTTTTGTGCTATGTCGGGGGGTGGGGGTTTGGGGGGGTGTGGGATTTGGTTGGGGTGCTTGTTATTGTTTTTGTTTTTGCTTTTTGGTATGTCTTTTGTTGCTTGTTTAATAAATTCAAAATTTCCATCCTTTGGTGGTTCAGAAGATTTTCCTGAAATGGGGACTTCCATCCATAGATCTGTTTGCCAGTCCACTGAACGAACAGCTGCCAAAGTTCTGCTCCAGACAACCGCATCCTCTGCGGCTGGCGGCAGATGCTTTTCTGATTCCATGGTCTCAGGGCCTCCTGTATGCATTTCCTCCCACGCCCTTGGTGGCCCGAACCCTGTTCAAGATTCTTCAGGACAAGGCCTCGGTCCTACTGGTGGCTCCCAGGTGGCCGAGACAGCCTTGGTTTCCACTTCTGCTTCAGCTGGCAGTGGATCTCCCACTGCCTCTGGGGTTGCAACCCAACCTTTTCTCTCAGGATCTGGGTTCCCTTCTGCACCCCAATCTCAAAGCTCTCAATTTGATGGCCTGGAGGCTGCAAGGGTAGTCTTGGCTCCCTGGGGCCTACCTCCTGAAGTTGAGGAGGTTGTCCTAGCCTCTAGGAAACAGTCCATTAGGAAAACCTATGCTCTCAAATGGAAAAGGTTACATAAGAACATAAGATATGTCATACTGGGTCAGACCAAGGTCCATCAAGCCCAGTATTCTGTTTCCAACAGTGGCCAATCTAGGTCATATGTACCTAGCAGTTTCCCCAAGAGACACAAGTTCCACAATGCTTGTACTGGGTCAAGCATTGATATCTTCGGTCACTTCTTAATAATGGTTTATGGACCTTTCCTCCAGGAACTTGTCCAAAACTTTTTTAAACCCAGCTACACTAACAGCCTTTACTACATCCTCCGGTAACAAATTCCAGAGTTTGATTACACGTTGAGGTTTTCTGTGTGGTGTCAGCTACGTACAGAGGATCCTTTCTCCTGTACTGTACCAGTAGTGCTTCAGTACTTACTGCACTTATCAAATCAGGGACTTAAGTCCAATTCTGTTCGGGTCCACCTCTCAGCTCTAGCAGCTCACCACTCACTGGTGGAAGGACATTCTCTGTCGGTTCACCCCTTGGTGTCCCGATTTCTCAGAGGCTTGCTTTTGCTCAAGCCTCCAATCCGTCCTCCTGCTCCTGACTGGGAGTTGAATGTGGTCTTGCAGCAACTGACTCGCCCACCTTTTGAGCCAATGGCTACTTGCCCTCTACACTTCCTGTCCTGGAAGACACTCTTCTGGATAGCCCTAACCTCGACCAGGCGAGTGAGTGAGCTTCAGGCCCTGGTCTGTGACAGGCCTTACACCCGCTTCTATAGGAACAGGGTAGTCCTTAGGACTCATCCAAAGTTCCTCCCAAAAGTTGTCTCCTCCTTCCACCTTAACCAAGAGGTGGTTCTTCCAACATTCTTCCCTAGGCCTCATGCAAGCCAGGCTGAGGCAGTTCTGCATACCCTGGACTGTAGGAGGGCCTTATCCTTCTATCTTGACCGTACTCAGGGGCATAGAAGGGCTACTCAGCTCTTCATATCTTTTGACCCTAATAATTTGGGGTTGGCTGTGTCCAAGCGTACCTTGTCCACCTGGGTAGCTGACTGTATCACCTGGGCTTACAGGGCGGCTGACCTTCCTTTGCAGGGTCGGGTCACAGCCCATCGTGTCAGGGCAATGGCTGCCTCAGTGGCTCACCTCCGCTCTGTACTGTTGGTGGACATCTGCAGGGTTGCAACTTGGTCCTCAAGCCAGACTTTTGCGGCCCATTACTGTCTGGAAAGGGAGTCCCGTAGGGACAGTGCTTTTGGCCAGGCAGTACTCCGGAATCTCTTTGAGGTTTAGGCAACTCCTGCCCTCCAGCCCTCCGTTGGGCTACCGGTGGAGGTTCTGTCAGTGGAAAGTCTTTCTTTGATGCTGGGACTAGAGGGAGTTCTCTTGTTCAGCCTGGGTTTCTTGGTAGCCCAGAGCTAGGGAGTCACCCATATGTGAGGACTGACTTCCTGCTTGGTCCTGGAGAAAGAGTAGTTACTCACCTGTAACAGGTGTTCTCCAGGAGCAGCAGGAATCAGTCCTCACAACCCTCTCTCCTCCCCTGGGAGTTGCAGTTGTACATAGTTTATTTTTACATTTTTGTGTGCTGTTTTTTAGCTATGTCATTTGACTGAGCAAGATGGCACCTTTAGGCGGGAAGGGAACCGCGCATGCGTGCCTGCATTCCCAAAGGCTTTCTTGGAAAGCTGGGGAAATGCTCCGCAAGGGCTCCATCGACGTCGATGTCACCCATATGTGAGGACTGATTCCTGCTGCTCCTGGAGAACACCTGTTATAGGTGAGTAACTACTCTTTATACCGCTCCTTCCAGAGATCAGGAGCGGTTTACATTATAACAATGAACTTTAACAGCAACAGTTACATATAACAGGTTTAAAACTTTATACATAGAACGGTTGAATTGAGGGGAACCCTCAAACTATTTACAAGATGCAGTACAGAGCTGGTTCGCTGAAACTATTTACAGTGTACTTATAGTGTTGTTCTTACTGGTTAGAGCATATTGATATGCTTATCAGTTGCAGTGGTTATGTAAGGGACAAGGGATAGCATAGAAAGAGGGAGGGATAGAGGGAAGATGGACGGGAAATATAGTCAATGGGCTAGGTAGTATTGTAGAATTCTCGAAATAGGTGAGTTTTTAGATCTTTTCGGAAGGATTTCCTCTTAGTGTATCTGGAAGTCTATTCCATTGGATGGGGGCTATGTATGTGAATGCTCTGTTGCTCGTAATTGTTTTGGTGTTGCGTATAGTGTGTGGAACATTTAGAATGTTTAGGTTGTGGGTTCTTCTGTTTCTACCGTATTAGGGGGTTGTGTTTCGATGAGTGTGGAAAGGTGTGATGGGGCTATGTTGTGTAATAATTTGAACGTTGTCATTATTATCTTGTATCGTACACGAGCTTGAATGGGAAGCCAGTGGAGCCCCATTAGGATAGGTGTAATATGATCCATGAACCGCGCTTTCATTAAGATTCTCACCGTGACATTCTGTGCCAATTGAAGTATGTTTTGGGCTTTTTAGGGATTCCTTGACGTAAGATTGGTTGGTGAAATCAGCCTAGCCATTTGATCGACCAGTCAGAAATCATGGGGAACCAGGTCATTTTTCTTGCCGCAGTTGCACATTTTGTTAAACTACATTGGAAGTCAATACATGGGAAAATCCCATTTCCGGTCACACATTTTTTACCCAGTGGCATACTACTTGCACGTCTAATTATGTTGTTTATTTATTGTACTGTCCATGTGATCTCCTGTATATCAGATGCACTACTCGCCCCGTAAAGTTACGTTTGGGTGAGCACTCCTTGCAGATAAGGTCAGCTGTGAAATTGGCTCCTGTGTGGAGCACTGTCTTTCCATGAAGCATAAATTTGGCGATTTACGCTGGAGGATAATAGATCACATCCCATTTGATTCTTGGGGAGGCGACAGGACTTTTAAATTACAATGGGCAGAACAGTGCTGGATATTCAAACTCAACACTGTGAGCCTGTTTGGATTGCCTCTGGAGAATGATTCGTCGAGCTTGTTTTAATTGTAACCAATGGGATGAGGGCTTCCCCCATGCTATGGGGAATTCCCTTGCTGATTGGTGGTTCTGAAGAACAACGTGCCTATGTCACCAGCCAATTGACACTGATCAGGCATTCAAATAGGTGATATTAAGTGGTTTTGCCCTTTGGCATCTGAACATATTTGGAGATTGGCTCGGAATGAGCTTTGGCATCCTGCTGCACCTGAGGCAGAGCTGAAAGAAGCTCAAAACATGCACAGCATATGGGGACTACTCAAGGAAGCTTTCTTGATGCCATACATTTGATAAGTCTATGGGAATGAAAAAACAGATAAATTTGTAACATTTCTATGGAACATAAAGTGAATAAAAGGATGTTCAGGTCTTATGAAAGTGGCATTTCCCTCTCCTAACAGCACATCTGACCAAAAAAATAGCAAAAAATAGTAAATGATTTACCTGCTAATTTTTGTTAGGTTATCTTTTGTAAACTGAAATACTATTGTGGACACCTCTATGTTGCAGGAACCAACAACATCTGTTTTTGACACGTGGCATGTTTCTAAAATCACATGACTAAAGAGTCATGGGATAGGAGGCAGTGTACTATTGTGGATCAGGAACTGGTTAAAAGATAGAAAGCAGAGGGCAGTGCTAAATGGCCACTTTTCCCAATGGAGAAAGGTGAATAGTGGTGTACCCCAGGAATCTGTGCTGGGTCCACTGCTTTTTGACATATTAATAAATGACCTGGAAAGGGGAATAACGAGTGAGGTTATCAAATTTGCATGACACAAAGCTATTTAAAGTTGTTAAAATCCAAGAGGATTGTGGAAAATTGCAAGATGATCTTGATAAATTGGAAGACTGGGCATCAAAATGGCAGATGAAATTTAATGTGGACAAGTGCAAAGTTATGCACCTAGGGAAGAACAACCCAAACTATGGTTACACGATGCAAAGTTCCACATTAGGAGCCACCACCCAGGAAAAAGATTTAGGCGTCGTTGTGGATAACATGTTAAAACCCTCTGCCCAGTGTGCAGCGGCGGCCAAGAGGGCAAATAGAATGCTAGGTATCATAAGGAAAGGAATGGAAAATAAAACAAAAGATATTATAATGCCTCGATATCGTTCCATTGTGAGACCACACCTTGAAAATTGTGTGCAATTCTGGTCGCCATATGTTAAAAAGGATATAGCGTTATTAGAAAAGGTTCAGAGAAGAGCCACCAAAATGGTAAAGGGGATGGAAAGATACTCCTATGAAGAAAGACTAAAAAGGTTAGGGCTCTTTAACCTGGAAAAGAGACGGCTGAGGGGAGATATGATAGAAGTCTATAAATTAATGAACGGAGTGGAACGGGTAAGCATAGATTGATTGTTTATGTTATCAGAATATAGAAAGACTAGGGGACATGCAATGAAGCTACAGGGTAAACTATTTAGGACTAATAAAAGAAAATATTGTTTCACTCAACGTGTAATCAAACTCTGGAATTTGTTACCAGAGTATGTAGTAAAGGCTGTTAGTGTAGCTGGGTTTAAAAAAGGTTTGGACAAGTTCCTGGAGGAAAGGTCCATAAACCATTATTAAGAAGGGACCGAAGATATCAATGCTTGACCCAGTACAAGCACTGCGGAACCTGTGTCTTTTGGGGAAACTGCTAGGTACGTATGACCTAGATTGGACACTGTTGGAAACAGGATACTGGGCTTGATGGACCTTGGTCTGACCCAATATGGCAAATCTTATGTTCTTATGTTCTTACCTTATCCGTGGATCTACCTGAGAAAAAATGGATGATCTGAAGCTTACGAGAAAATTTGTAAAGGTCAATGTGAGTCTGAAATTGGTCATATTGTGCCATCGGGACAAATGAAAGTCCTTTCTGTAGTAAGTCAATATCTGATTTTGAAAGAGAAGCCTTTGAAAGATTAAGAAGTGGAAGGTCAGTATGAGGTATGTGTCTGTGCAGTGCTGCGTACGTCTTGTAGCACTATATAAATGCTCAGTAGTAGTAGTAATGGTATCAATAAAGTTCATGAGACCGATTGTAATAGGACCGTGTGCCTCTGCCCCTCCCCCTCCCTCTGAACTCCATCTGATAGGAGGGAGTCTGTTTCTGTGTAGGTCTGTATCTCATTGATTCCTTTTCCCAAATGTCTTCTAATAAAAACATCTTTAGAAGTACCAGGGGAAATAGGTAAAGGGGTAGAGCTAGGGGAGGCAAATAATTCTTCAGGATCACTCCTAATCCGTTTTTTACTTCTATCCTGTACATCATTATTTCTACAGTCAGGATGATCATTCTTTTTAGAATCATGGTCTTTACATTCTCCAGTAGTACCTTTGAAACTAACCTACTATTGTACATTATTTGAAGAATGGGATCTTAACCATAAATAGACATTACCGTTTTTATAATCCAATTCATCACGTTTATGTTTTTCAAGTTTACCTTTCTTAATATCATTGCGGTATTCCTCAAGTTTTTTATTGTAATCACTTAATAATTTATCAAAATTCCTGTCTTCTGCTTTCAGTGACTCCATCTTCCTGTCTACCTCTTTCTTGATGGAGTCTGCTTCTTTTTTTGAGGTTTCTGCAAGGAGTACCATGAGATCGAGTGAGCATTTATTTAAAATTGCACACCATCTGTCCGTGAAAGCTTTATTGTCACGAAACATATTTGGTTCTTTGGTCATTCTCAGACCTCTCGGAATGTGCTTAACTTTGCAGTATTGCAGGAAGCTTGCATAATGAAGCTCATAATGGATGACAGCCTTCCTGGTGCATACAAGATCAATCCATCACTCTGCATAGCTAATGTTTTCTGGTATCAGACTCAATACCAGAGACATATACACCTTACCTAGAGACAATTGGTCTCCCTGGGGGATTAGTTAGGGATTTATGGACCTTAGGTAAGGTGCATATGTCTCTAGTATTAGGTCTGTGCTTGAACCTTTATTTCAATTGGGGATTATGACCTCCGTCCTTTTGTTTCCCTCATTCAATCTTACATTAGAGATTCAGCAGTCATCATTAATTATCTGGACACTTTTGAAGGCCACACTTTGGGACTCTGTCTAGTTACCCTAGACACTGAGTCCCTTTATACCAATATCCCTTAGGAAGGTGCCTTATGTGTAATACGTAAATATTTGAATTTGTGCCCTAGTCCCTTACGGACACCCATGGAATTTCTAGTGGAGGTGGCCCGTATAGCACTGACTAAGAACTATTTCATCTTTGATGGCACATATTACCAACAAATAAAAGGTACTGCTATGGGTGCCACTATGGCACCAGATATAGTGAATCTTTATGTTGCTGAATTTGAATTAGCATAACTTTCAGAGAGTATTTAATAAAATGTTCATTGAAGATATTTTTTGGTGTGGCCATGGTTCTCCTCTGTTTTATACTTGGACTTCCCCTTCTTGCGGAGTACGCATTCATACATTTTAAAGGTCCAAAGTCCTTTGCATAGTAAATTGGTACATAGAAGTAGGATTTCATTTGAACATTTAAAGTTCCATTGCTCTGTTAGAAGCCCAACTCACAGGATGTGATTAATTCAATCAGGCTCTGCTGCTTGAGAGTTAATTCAATCAGTCTCTGCTGTCTGATCAGGAGTTCTGATTCACCAACTACCATCACAACCCAAGGAGACTACAAAGCTAAGCTTCCAAATTTACTATTTTGGCTGGTTTTGATATAAAATTTCCTTGCCTATTTACCTAAAAACGTAAGATATGCCATTCTGGGTCAGACCAAGGTCCACCAAGCCCAGTATCCTGTTTCCAATAGCAGCCAATCTAGGTCGCAAGTATCTAGCAGTTTCCCTAAAAGACACATGTTCCACAATGCTTGTTTATATTCTCTTAGATCTGAGTGTGCTCTCAGTTCATAGAAGGTCTATTGGCCAGGGACTTAAATTTCTATCTACCCCACTCCTTACCTCACCCACCCCAGGGTTGCATTGCCTATATAGTCATCATATAGATCAACATCTGTCCTCCAATTAGATGTAACACTCACCTTTTCTACTTGTCTTAGAACTGCTTTATAATCATCTTAATCAGCATGTCATGTATTTAATGCAATAGTTGTGGTGCCTTCATTCCTAGAAAAAACATTTAGAGCCTAAGAACTTGCCCTATATGTCTCAAGCTATCTGTCATGCATAAAGAATTAATTCTATTAAGGGAAGAATTAGCTGCAATAAAGCAAATTTCCTCTAGGGTACAAATTTAAAAAAAAATCTACCACGACCCCAACAAAGAATCAAGCAGCCTAGGAACAAATGGATCACAGTGGGCTCTGGTATGTGTAGCATAACTTTCAGAGGGTCCTGAGATCCCTGCATAATGCCTTGTCTGTCTTGGGAAGTTTGAGTGCCCAATTAGTGGAAGCTGAAGTACCCTTAAACGAGAAGGTTAATGCCTAATCTACTGATAATGCACAAAATATGAAGAAACTATCACAAAAGAGGAAACTACTACTACCTGGAGATTCCATCATCAGAAGCACCAACTTGGGAACATAGCTCAAAGACGAGAAGATGGTAAAATGCCTCCCAGGCAAATTGTTGGCATAGTGTAGAAAGTGAGAACTCCAAAGCTGATGTTATCATCCACTTGGGAACAAATGACCTGGCTAGAAACAGTGCCTCTACAGTTCAGAGGGTCTTCCAGATTCTGGCAGAGAAACTCAAACTCATTGCTAACACTATAGTTTTCTCAGAAGTTCTACCTGCTCTTGGTAAGGGGGAAGAAAGGCTGCATCGCATAATAAACTTTAATACATGACTCCAAACCTGGTGCAAACAAGAAGGATTTAGATATATAGGTGACTGGGGAAATAGAACAACAAGAGGCAATACTGTATTGACGGGCTATATCTCTCTGTTACAAGGAAAAGGATCCTAAGTGAAAAAGTCAGGCATTATATGAACAGGCATTTAAACTAGGGAAAGCGGGTGACGGATGTAAAAGAACAAGTTCAGGACGTCATTCCCAGGAAAAACATAACAACATTGGAAGCAGCCGCAGTATTAAACCACACATCCATGCCAAGTGGGAAAAGACATATAAAACAAAATGCATGCAAAATACAGGCAAGCCAGTCAACAAATGCTGGAAAGCAATGAGCACAAATGCTCGAAGCCTAGCCAACAAAGTTCCTGACCTGGAAGCCCTAATGGTGGAAATGGACTTGGACATTGTGGCTATTATAGAAACATGTTTTAACAAGTCACATGAATGGGATATGGCCATAGCTGGCTATAATCTATTTAGAAGAGATAGAGAAGGTAGAAAAGGAGGAGGAGTAGCCCTATATGTCAAAAGCAATATTAAAGCTGCTGAAATGCAGGGGACATGGGGAAAAGAAGAAGCGCTGTGGATTGTGTTGGAAAGAGGAGATGGCACTGTCATCCATACTGGTGTAGTCTACAGTTCTCCAACTCAAACCGAAGAAATGGATAGCGAATTGGTTATAATATTGCAAAGATATCCATGACGGGGGAAGTGATCATATTTGGTGACTTTAATCTACCCAATGTGGACTGGAGTATTTCTTCTGCAAATCTGGAAAGAAGTAAAAAAAATTGTGGATGCCTTCCAAGATTCATTACTTAGACAAATGGTGATTGAACTGACCAGAGAAAGCTAGATGCTGGATTTAGTACTCACCAACTGAGATAGCATGTTGAATATCCGGTTGGGTGCCCATGTGAGCAGCAGCGATCATTACACAGTGTGGTCTGAGATAAAAGCCAAGATGGAGTTCAATCACAGCAAGCTCAGTGCTCAAGACTTCAAAAATGCTGACTTCAGTTAAATGGCTAAGTGCCTGAAGGAGGAGTTGGCAGGGTGGGAAGGCATAAGGGAAGTGGAATTGCAATGGGCTAAACTAAAGGAGGCAATAAAAGAGGCATCAGATACATATGTAAAGAAAGTAAATAAAAACAAGAAGTAAAGGAAGCCTATTTGGTTCTCCAAAGAAATGGCTGCACAAATAAAGGCAAAAAACCACAGCTTTCACAAAAGTTCGCAAACAGAGGAACACAGAAAATAATCCAGATAAAAGTGACAAAAAGAGAAATAAGGAAAGCAAAATCAAAAGCAGAAGAAAAGATGTCTAAAGATGTGAAGTGTGGTGACAAAACCTTTTTCAGGTATATTCGGGAGAGGAGGAAAATCAGAAGTGGAATTGCAGGACTCAAAAGTGCCGGGAACTGATTTGTGGAAAGTGACATTGAAAAAGCGAAAATACTAAACAAATAATTCTGTTCTGTTTTTACTAAAGAAAATCCTGGAGAAGGACTACCTGTAATTGATAAATATACAAATGAGAATGGAATAGATACCACACCATTCACAGAAGATGATGTGTTTGAACAGCTTGCAAAACTGAAAGTGGAAAAGACCATGGGACCGGATGGGATACATCCCAGGATATTGAAAGAGCTCAGAGAGGTTCTTGCAGGGCTGTTAAATGATGTTTTTTATAGATCCTTGGAGACAGGAGGAGTTCCACAGGACTGGAAAAGGGCTGATGTGGTACCTCTTCACAAAAGTGGTAATAGGGAAGAAGTGACAAACTACAGGCAAATAAGCCTTACCTTGGTAGCGGGAAAAGTAATGGAGGCGCTCCTGAAAGAGCGAATAGTGGACTTTCTCGAAACCAGCAGATTGGTAAAACCATGTTGCCTCGGATCATGCAAAGGATGATCTTGCCAAACAAATCTGACTGAGTTCTTTGCCTGGGTGACCAGAGAACTAGATCAAGGGCATGGGATGGATGTGATCTACATAGATTTCAGCAAAGCCCCTATACTGTTCTTCATAGGAGGCTTATCCATAAACTAAACAGTTTGGGGATGGGTTCCAAGGTGGTGAACTGGATCACAAATTGGTTGACTGATGGACGACAGAAGGTGATGGTAAACGGAACTCACTCAGATGAAAGGAAGGTGATTAGCGGCATGACCCAGGTTTCAGTCCTGGGACTGGTACTGCTCAATGTATTTGTGAGTGATATTGTTGAAGGACTGAATGGAAAAATCTGTTTTTTTGCAGATGACACAAAAATTTGCAACAGAGTGGATTCACGTGAGGAAGTGGATAAAATGAGGAAAGATCTACAAAAGCTGGAAGAATGGTCTAATGCTTGGCAGTTAAGATTTAATGTGAAGAAGTGCAGTGTCATGCATTTGGGAAGCAGAAATCCAAGGGAATTGTATGCGATAGGGGGTGGGAGGTTGGTGTGCACAGACTAGGAGAAGGACCTTGGAGTGATTGTTTCCGAGGATCCCAAGGAGGAGAAACTGTGTGACAAGATGGTGGCAAAAGCCAGAAGGATACAGGGCTGCATACAGAGAGGCGTTACCAGCAGAAAGAATGTCACTGTACAAGTCACTGGTGATGCCTCACTTTGAATATTGTGTTCATTTTTGGAGACCATATCTCACAAAGGATATAAAAAGACTGGAAACAGTTCAGAGGAAGGTGGCCAAAATGATTTGGAGCCTGCGTCAGAAGAGACTTGTAGACCTATATATGTACACTTTGGAGGAGAGGAGGGACAGGGGAGATATGATTCAAACCTTTAAATACTTAAACAGTATAAATGAACAAACAAACCTCTTCCAAAGACGGGGAAGCTGTAAAACTAGAGGGCATATCATGAAGCTGCAAGGGGGTAAACTGAGAGGCAATGTCAGGAAATACTTTTGCACAGAAAGGGTGGTGGATGCTTGGAATGCCCTCCCGATGGAAGTGGTGGGGGCAAATATAGTGACAGAATTCATAATGGCATGGGACAGACACAGTGGATCTCTGTATAGCAACAGGATAAAATCAAAATAAAATAGCCCTCTCTTATATCTGAACAAATAGGGGTGACCTACACAGCACAGTGGGCACACCCTAAACGAAGGCACGAGGAGGAGTGACCTGCACTGAGCAGCAGGGGCACCCATTTTTGCCGCCTTGCTGGGCAGACTGGTCTTTATCTGCCGTCATATATTATGTTGCTATGTTGACATAGATGTCCCAAATCAGAGCCATATGTCCTTTCTAATATGTGCCTTCTAATGAACCTTTCCCTCAAGTACACAGAGCCTATTCCATGAAGAGCCTTAAAGGCTGACTATGTTAACAAATTCAACCCATAGATCAACAAGTAATCAATGAAGTGCTTTTAAAATTGGGAGTTAAATAATAAAGGGAAACACATAGGAAAATAAGATGATACCTTTTTATTGGACTAATTTAATACATTTATAGACTAGCTTTCAAAGGTGAAACTTTCTTCCTCAGCACTGTTCCCTCTAAGCTGTGCGCGTGCGCGCGCGCACACACCTCACCGAGTGAGCGCACATACTTTACAACAGAGCGCATAAAAATTATGGTTCTGATTCTGATAGAAAACAACACAGACATCTTAAAATGTAAAAGTTGTTGTGTATTTATGGTTTTCACAAGTTCTACAATATTTTCTAGTGCAATCAATGTGGTGTACATACTGTATTCTGACATGTAGTCAAATTTTAAAGTATATAACTCCGAGTGTTGTTATGTGGCGCACAAAAATTTAACCTTCCTTCAAAGCTGCACAGCTGATATTTTATGCGCACACAGCCTACAGAAAATTAGAGGGAACATTGTTCCTCAGATCAGGACAGTATGAGCAACAGATGTTGATACCTAACAGATATAGAGGAATCGATACAGCATTACATAGGGAGGGGGGAAGGGACGTATGATTGATCCTTGGGTGACCAGGCTGTAAATGTTTATAGTTTATACTATGTCAGAAAGTACATGTATTTGTTGAGTCCCGTTGGTAATCAGACTGTAAATACTTATAATTTATAATGTGACAGGAAGCCAATGTCCTTAGTGAATCCTGGAGCTGGGTGTGCCACAGGATGGCGGAGCGATGGAGGGAGTGCAGACAGCAGAGTGGTAAAAAGTGACTGAAAACTTGCTGACCCGAGAAGAGGTTAGGAGTTTATGGATCTAAAAACAGACAAAATGGGTATAAAGGCAGAGAGCCAATCCTGGGTTAATGAACTGTGCTTCGAAGTAAGTGAGTTGGAACTTCACTGAGAAGGAGGTGCAATTGGATGAGCATGAGGAAAATTGTGGAGTGGTGGTAGACCTGGGCTTGGGAGTGGGAGGCTTTCAGAGAGGAGATCTGGAACAAGTGGAAGATATGGAGAAGAGATCCTGTTAGAATATCAGAGAAATCTCCCGAGATGGTGAGCTGGTGCAGGGAATATCAAGGGCCATTTTGGCAGCTGTTGGTATGGGGGAGAAAGGTTTTAATCTGAAAACTGCTAGAGCCCATCAGGCATTGGAAGTGATAATGTCTCTACCAGGACATTATCGCTTGCTTCCGTGAATTTTGAGCTAAAAAGGCAGTGATGCAGGCCTCAAGAAAAGCCACCACTTGAAACTGTATGCAATGGTGAGTGTTTTGAGAAGTCACTCTAAAACTGAACCTGAGAATATTAAATATCGATAGATAGACCCCTTTGGACTTATGTCTGCCATCAGTATCAGTACCTTCCAAGTGCGGACAGTAGAGAAAGTCCTACAGTTTTTGAGGAAAACTGGGATTTTTGGCCTATTGGATGTATTTAAGAGTCAAGAGACAGTACGCAAAGATACCAGAGTCAATTAGCAAAGAGCGGGAAAGGCGGGGGAAAAAAAAGACTTCAATGGGATAAGGCCTCTGATGTAGGAGCATGATATGGGTCTATCTGGACTGGAGATCTATCTAAGAATTTGCACTCTTTAGGGTCTGAGGGAGATGAACTCACAGCACAGCTTAATATGATTGCTGGGAGTGCCTGGGGATGTTTGAATACTGGTGGAGTGAGAGAGTATGGCAATAAAGTTGAATGATGGGGTGGAAATGTATGATTCTGTCAGGTGTGGTGATGCATTCCTCCTGGAGGAGGGCCAGATGAGTGAGAGGAAAGGACAGATTGGTGGGGGGAGGCAGGGGTTATGGGATTGGGTGGGGAAGGGGAGTGGAAGGGCGAAGGGGGGAGAGAAGGGTGTAGAGTGCTGCATTTGATAGGATTGCTCCTGAACACTCTGTCATCCCTTGGACTTAGATTTAGCTCTGTTGTGGTTCCCATCTTCACTTTCCCAGCACACTTTGTGTATCCTCTGGTAGATCCTCTTCCATCACCATCCAGCTATCAGTTGATGTGCCTTGGGACTCTCTCCTGAGCTACATCCTTTCTCTGGGTAACCAGATCTCCTCCCATGGACTCCAATGCCACCTTGATGTGGGAGACTCACAAATCTACCTCTGCACCCACTCACTTAGAAGCCAGACTTATTGTAGCCTGCTTTTCCAGTGCTGCTACTCGGATACCCAATTCCCCCCTTTCAATGTCTGATTATATCCATAATATTGCTAAGATGTGTCATTCCTTCAATACTGCTAAGAAGCATCCTTCCTTTCTCTACAGCATCACCAAAATCCATCCCTTCCTGTCTAATGTACTGCTCTTTCATCAATTCTTGCCTCAACTAATGCAGCCTGCCCCTCCACAAAATCTGTCTCTGAATGACTTCTTTTCATTACCATTTAAGAATTCAGCAACACAGCTAATCTACTGTTATGCTGCAGATAGAGGTTTCAGATTCATTAAAATGTTCTTACACATTAGCCATCCTTCTGCCTTCTGGACATTAATGCAAAATTCCGCTGCATCCTTTTCTCAAATCACTGTGCTAGTACCCTATTTGCTTTGGCCCAAAATTTATGCTTGCCTTTAAGTACATTAATTTGGTAGCTCCTTACTGCTTCTCTCATTTCCCCATACACCTCTCTTCTGGCTCATCAGGTAAGCCACTCTTATCTGTACCCTTCTCTCCTATCATTAGATCTTGTCTCTGTACCTTCCATCTGGCAGCATCAAATATCTGGAATGTGTCCCAGTCTGAAACACACACTCCAAACTCGTGTCCTTGAGGCTGTTTTTAATACCCTGTTTACATCTCTAAGTTCTACTCTCTGTTTCTTAGACAGAGCTGATACCAATAGATATTCCACACTTACGTCATACTTCACAAAATAAGGCCAATTAGCAACATCGTACATAACCAGAGGTCTCCTTGAAATACTTTTGTCCTCAAAAAGGGCCATATATGATGACAGTCTCATACGTTGTCCTTCCTCAGTTTTATCCACCTATTGTACAGTAAATCTGTTCAGTCATGGCCTTGTTTGTTTTTCACCATATGTTGCGTCTGTCTTGACTAGACTGTAAGCTCCAATGAGTTGATGTTCTTCATTATGGGGGCACATTTTATAAAAATTTTTCCACATGTAAAGCCTGTTTTACACACACACAAAAGCACTTTTATAAAACTGTACAACTACATATACACATAAAGTAGGTGCATGCAAGCAGTGCGCCTACTTTTATGCGATCAGATGAGGGTTCACGGGGTCATCATCTCAGCACAGCATAGTTGTTGTTGCACTATTTATGCTTTTTTCCAAGCATGGATATTTGTGTGATTTTTGGGAGCCTATTTTATAAAGGCACATAGGCTTAAAACAGGCACCTTTTAGGACTTCTCACATAGGTGTCCTGTTTTAAAATTATCCCATGTGTCCATTGTACAGTGTTGTGTACATCTGATAGATGCTATACAAATCATAATTATAATGATTACTATCACTCTATTGAATTGTCTCCCCAACTCAACATGTGAAATTATTGTAACAAAAATCAATCTTACATTATGGTGCCTAGAAAGGACAGTAGGATTTAGTAGCCTACCTGCTTCATGGGTGGTGGTTCTCCTTCCATCATACTCAGCATTACTGGTGAGCTGGAATTACTTTGATGAGCTGTGAAGGATTCCGATAAGGAAACATTTGATGTTTTCCAGATGGGATGGGAAAGGACACCAGAGGAGGACGTTGTTGTTACTCCCCCTTTGAGCAGTGCGTCTGCCATCCCCACCAGTTCTTCAAAATGTGAAACTGCCTGCGGCAAAACTGAGATCGCACAAGAGCGTCAATGGCTTGGTGTACCTTAAAACAAATGTTTGAGATTAAAGTTGCTTAAGCTAGGGGACAGATCTAAAGTTTATGCAAAGGGGGTAAATTCTGCAAACCAACTTGTTTGCACAGTTTTCAAAACTGATCAACTTCTAGAAAGTCCACAGGGAAAATTGTGCAAGTTTAATTCCTTCTCCAAAAAGCATTATGAAATGCTTACACAAGAGTGCAAATTCTGAAATTTGGGAAAATGTTTCATAGTGCTTTTACACAAAACACTTTGGTTTGGGTTAGGGCCTTTAGTAATGCCAGCCTATACTCAAGCATGTAGGGTTATCATATGCTTATACGAAATGGAAAAAAATGGGAACAACAAGTTCTCACAGCCTCACTCGCAGAGTTAAACCCAACGTGCTCCATGCAGCTAGGAAGCCTGTTCACCAACAAAATATCTAGTCTATACAATAACTGCTTACCACTTCTAAAGCACTATCAGGCATATGCAATTCTGCTCTATACAGACCAAAAATAAGGAGAAATCATTCTCACTTTGATTTTAATTTGATAATTTCATTGAATATTTCAGAATACTGTTAAATTAGATATAGTTTCAGTTAGCTAAAATAATACTGTTCTATCTTCGATTGCTTTCAGTGACATCTTTACTTAAAATTTCACAACACAACATTCTGGTAAGATATAATCAGAAATATTTCCCACTAGGCAGTTGTCTAAGTGTGTCATGCTAGGAGGATACCTCCACTTCTCTCCAGAAGTACTCCCTCATTAGCGCCGCTTAGCCTAAAAGGCATTGTCCCATCAGATCCACAGGACCACTTTAACAACTTATGGGGCTGCGGGCAAACTTTGAGCATGGGCCCCTTTAGTTTTTTTAATTTTTGTTCTCCCGCTGCTTTATAATAGTCCTAATACTATATGTGAAATTGTGATTGAGGTTGAAAATATTGTGCTCATATAATATTGATATGGATCTATGTTGTTGCTTTTCACTCATTTATGATATGAAATCGAGTCTGTTTATAGTAAATGTTCGCAGCTCATTCCCAAATGAATTGGAATTGTCTGGGTGAATCCAGGCTCATTTTGCCTCACTCTAGAGGAATGGGAAACACACCTAGCCCCTTCGAAAAATGGTATTAAATTTTCAACAAAAAATGATCCCCACCCTCAAAGAAGTCTTGCAAATCCCACTAGAGGACAGCAACCTTGGGCCGGAAGGACTGGGGTTTCTAGTCCCACAGGTGCTCCTTGTGGTCTTGGGCAAGCCACTTAACCCTCCATAGCCCATGTTCCCTGTAAAATAGTTATCTCCAAGTTATAATGCCCTGTTCAATGTAATTTCAGTTTGTTCAATGTAAACCGCCTTGATATCATGAAAAGCGGTATATAAGAAATGTTAAATAAATAAAATAAATATGTGCCATGTAAAATCTATCATAGTTGTAGCATTAGACAGTAAAACAGAAGGGATACAAGTCTGAAGCTATGTATTCGACCCTCCCTCCCAGAAAGGTGTGTGGGGGTTAAGTCACCCTCAGAACCAGATCAATGGTCAGGTCACAAAACCACCCTTCCACTATCTGAGGATTTATCTTATTGCTCAAGTCCCATTCAGTTCTCTCAACCCTATCTGGTTTTTAAAAATATTCACATTCTGTATCTAGGAGATGTTTTGCTGGTAGTGGATTGACAGTGTTTGATGTCAAACTAAAACCCAGAAGTATCCCATTCCCAAAGCTGCTTCATTATTTGAAGGAGGGAAGTGAAAGTGCTGCTGTGCACATGACCCAATAGTGGTGGTTTGCAGTGCATTCTGATATTCTTAACTGGTTGGGCCCATTGAACTTCCAATCCAGCCTGGCCCAGTGCCCATCATGTGCCTCTTCCTGACCCCACACCTGTGTACCTGCATGCGCCTCTTTGGTACTTGTGCCAGGCCAACCGGGCTGTTGACCTACATACAGCATGGAGGCAGAGTGATGGGGAAGCACAGTGCTAGCAGCCACTTGCTGTGACTGCTGACTTGTTATTGGGGGAGTTTTGAGACTGAACTCTGAGCCTCGTGGCATGAACAGCACTGGTTCGTCTATGGGGCAGCTGTTGCTCCAGTGATTATCATTCTGGCACAAAATCCCATGGCGTGACTGCTCTGAAAATCGAAGGAACTAAGTAGACTAACTGACCAGAAAAACAATCCAATCACCCCATCTCTCAGGATTTTTCTATGGACAAACTTTGGAAAGGAGGAGAGAAGAAACCCTCCAAACCTAAGTTTCAGGACAGGGATGCTTCCAAATCTCGGGACAAGGATCATTATCAGGCACCAGATTACCACAGGTTAGATTATCAATCCCATTTCCTGGGACGGGGCAGGGGACGGGGACGCAGATGGCAAGAGGGGACTGCCGGCCCTCTTACAGAGAGTAACCAGTAATGTTATCAACCTCTCTGATATCTCGCTCAGTCCTGTTCAGATACAAGTTTTGGAAAAAGGCCTCTTCTTTGTCCCTACCGCACAGTATGATCCTTTTAACACTAGATTGGACTTTTTCAAATTTGTCTGGAAACTTAAAATTAAAGAGTTTTTTGCCAACATTCAGTCCACCTCTATTGATGCATCCATTATCCATGGCAAATCTTCCTGGTTACCACCCAACAGTACAAACCCTGCTATCAATATTTTTGAAAAGACGGTCCTTAAAGCTATCAAAGAGTTACAAGAAAAACCTAGTCATACATTTTATAATATTACTCACGAACAACGAGAGGCAATCAAATAATTGAAAACAGATTTTTTGACTAGTTGTCAAACCAGCTGACAAGGGAGGGGTGATAGTTGTCATGAACAGGACTGACTACATTTCCGAGATTAAGAGGCAACTACAAGATAAGACATTTTATGTAAGAATGGACAAAGATCCAACTTCTTCTCTAAAACAGAAGTTAGATTCTATCATTCATATAGGAGCTGAAGCAGGCTACTTGACAAAGAAAGAAAAGAGGTTTCTCACAGTTCCACATCCTGTTGTTCCCACAATATACGTTCTCCCCAAGATACATAAATCATTAGAAAATCCACCTGGCCGTCCTATTGTATCTGCCATTGGGTCTCTTTTCGAACCTGTTTCACAATTCCTAGATGTGATATTACCACCCTTGTTGCTCAGGCACCTTCATATACAAGAGACTCTTCTCACATTATTCAAATCCTACAAACATTCACGGGATATCACAATGATCTTCTACTTGTCACTCTTGACTTTGTATCTCTATATACAAATATACCCCAGACTGAAGCATTGGTTATGTTGGAAGATGTTTTTTTACAGAGAGAAGAAAGGTTTAAGCGATTCCCTACCTTCTTCCTCACACAATTGGCAAATTTAGCATTGAGCAACAACTTCTTTTGGTTTGATGGACTGTTTTATTTTCAAATTAAAGGAATGGCCATGGGCTCCACTATGGCACCAGACATTGCAAATCTTTATGTTGCTCTCTTTGAAAAGAAATTCTTGACTACACATGCTTTCAAAGACAACATCAGATTGTGGCAGCATTATATCGATGACGTCCTTCTTATCTGGGATGGCAATCGTGACCTATTAGATAGCTTTTTACATTGGCTCAATTTGCTTGACCCTCATCTACAGTTTGAGGCCCACATCAGTGAGCATGAGGTTTCTTACCAAGACATTAAAGTCATCAAAGGTGAACAAGGTTTCCACACGGATCTGTTTTGCAAAAACACTGATCGCAATCATTATTTGCATTTTCAGAGATTCCATAATAGCTCCCTTAAAAATAACTTGCCAGTCAGTCAGTTTCTTAAAGCAAAAAGAATTTGTTCTGATTTGGCCAATTTTGAACATAATGCCACCTTACTTTCTGAATGGTTTATAGCAAAGAAATATCCATTAAAATATATAAGGAAGGCTTATGACCGAGCCAGAAACATTTCATGTGACACATTGCTTCTATCCCTTGAAAAACCTACATTTGATAAGATTGTCTGTCCTCTTTTATTCTCTTCTAAGTCCAAACAAATTGCAGACATTATACGACAAGAATGGCATATTGTTCAAACACTTCCAACCTTTACATCCCAGCAAGTTATGATAGCCCACTGTAGGAATCCCAACCTTTCTAGTCTTCTTGTTCCCTCTGCACTCCCCATAGCCCGTCGGCAACCCATTACTGTGGGCCATTTTTGCTGCGGGCACTGCTCTGTGTGTGACTCTGCTATCACGATTAAAAGTTTTTTTGTACACCCCACAACAGCTGTCAGGTTTACACTCACCAGCTTCACTACATGCCAAACTAAAAATGTTGTCTATGCGATTATGTGCCCATGTAAATTATTATATATAGGGAAAACAAATAGGAGTGTCAAGACAAGAATAATCGAACATCGTAGCTGCATTAAATATCTCACCCCCCAGAAACCTTTAGTTGACCATTGGATAGCCGCCCGACAAAGTCGATGACTTGAAATATTTGGTTTTATGACAGGTTCATCCCCATTGGCAAGGTGGGGATGTTGAACGAACTCTTTTGAGACTTGAACAAAAAATTATTTTTCAGTTCAACACATTACATCCCTCTGGCCTAAACCATGATGTAGATTTTTCTGTCTTTTTATAGAGCTTCTTCCTTTTTGCAAGTAGGTGTTTGTGTTTTGTATGTTCCAACTTTAATGCATTATATAACATGCTATGGTTTTAGATAATGTTTGCTAGCCTACTGAATCTTTTAAAGCCACCTTGTTTTCAATCTGGTTTTACTCAGAGTGGGCAATTTTATGTACCAATATTTAGATAAACTCAATTGCCTTTTGAAGTGATCTTTCAGTGAGTATGTCTACTTTTACAGTTCCGTGGATGTTCTATTTTGGTTTTGACTTGTACAATTTTAAGTTTAATCTTCCGATGTAAAGAACAGCAGTTTTTGGTTTGGTTTTTGTTATACATGCGAGTTTAAACTGTCCACGGTTCACCACTCTGACTGCAAAGATGCTTTTAAAATTCACTATGTTTAAAAAAATGTTTTTAGTTTAGGCTTCTAAGAGCCTTTATACCAGCAAAGCAGCCATGTGAGTGTACCTGTGCTAAAACCAAAGTTTCAGTTGAGCATGGCTATGGGCATTCTTATCCATAGTTGACAGGGTCAGAAGGCTCACAGACACTGTCTTACACCCCGCTCATTTTGATGCGATGCCCCTATCTAAATATTCTTATGCCTTTAATTTTATAACAAATACAATATAGTGGACAGCACGGGCAATTGATCTTCTGCACACCTCTGATTTTATTTCTCGATGAAGACTGCACCATACCTCCTTTGCAATTAGTCTAACCTAACATTGTAATATGTTAAGACAACGGTGCTCTCTTATGGGTAGTTTACTGTTTTGTTTTACGGTGATTACGTGTGCACACTCCAAGCTCAACATATGATTCTTTTTTTTGAAGCACTGTTCTATCACCACGGCTGATCCTTCTTTTGAGGAATCAACCAGTGTCTGCTCACATAATTAGGTTTTCATGTGTGTCCTATGTTATCTCTATGATTATCCTAAGGCTTTCATTTAATTCTATTTTAACACCCATGTTTTATTGTATTTATTTTTTGCAATAAGTTTGGTGCCTCTTTCATGGCCACTCAACTGCCTTCCTACCAGCAGTGATTTATATCACCTTTACAAACCCTGGGTTGTCCTCCTTTTTGCCAATGGATTCACAATTTTAGTTCCCTCCTCCTTTCCAATTTGTTCTGTTCCCTTTCTTCCTATACTGCCCTCAAGGCTCTTTTTAACAGTTTTCATTATGTTCTGTCTTTTTAGTGTTTCATTCTGCACTCTCAAGTACCATTGAGTATATGCTCATTTCAACTCTTCTGTTGATAAGGCACTGTATCATTGTTTATCACTGCCACTATGTTATACATATATAATTCATTTTTACCTCTAACTTTTATCCTTTTCTGTTGCATGCAGCATGCTGTTTGTTTGATTATTATGCTTTTTATTATTTTTAAAGATTATCTATTAGATGGTTTTTATTTCTTATTTTCTATTGACTTTGATTGTGTTTTTAATTATTTATATGTACAATTTTATATAATTTAACTTTGTACACTCAGAAGTCATCAGTGCTCATTTATTAATTTATTTTTCACATGTTTTTATGTGTTTTTATATTTACTAGTGGTCACAGTCCCCTGAAGAAGGCCAGTGTGGCCGAAACACGTGTAGGGCTGACCCCCTCAATAAACTTTGTTCCTTCCAAGGGTTCCTCGGTGCCTGCTTTCTTTTTTGTGTGCTGTTTCTCTGCAGGTAGGGTGATTTTTTTGTTCCTCCTTGAAGAAATGCCACTACAACAACGGAGGTGGCATCCCTTTCAGCACAGTGCATATTCAGGAGAAAATCCCATTTGCACATCTTGGAGGGGAGAAACCCAATCCACTTGTGCATCTAGAGGCACTTAATGGGTAAATACATCTGTGGGGGTTATGAGCGTCATTTTAAAAGGTTTAGAAGTGATTTTGATGTCTGAAGACATGCACATGGACATCAAAATCATGGAGACATCTCTATAGCTATTTCACAAATGACATTGACAGGCATCTCTGGTGCAGGGATGTCCAAGTAGGCCCGGAGGTAAGGCACAGGCGTCCTTGCAGAGGCACAATGGACTTACACGTCCTCATTTGATCTCAAACACTGAAGATGTCTGCAGGCACGTCCATATTTATACATGCTCCAGGTATGAATAGGAATCAGGAAAGGGCTTTTTTTCACCTTAAAACATTCAGAGAGTGTAGAGAAGATGGAGAATTGACTAGCCTTAGATTACAAAGGCCCACACTGAAAATTGAACCTGGCCACCCTGCTCTTAAACCTTGACTCATTGGTTCCGAAATGCTATCCTGGGGATGTCTATATAGACGTCCATATAGGGCATGTCCACGTTTCAGAAATCATGCCTGAACTTGCATGTGCCTGCTTTTTTTTCCCCACACGTTCTGGCTTTGATGTCCCAGATTGCACTTGGAGACACAAAGCGAGACGTCAAACAAAAAAGTCCTTTATTTCTATCCAGCGACCCTGACATGGCCACATTTCAGGATGAGCCTTCATCAGGGGGTGTACCTCAAAACATAAATAAATACACTTTCATATAAAAGAACATAAACATTGTTAAAAAAACAATAAAAGAAAGGAAAGCATATCCAAATGATGTATGTTACAATGTTAAATAGGTAAAAAAGATAGATTAAGAAATAAAACAAAAAATAATTCAAATATGTATGTGCACACATGAATCAAGAAATAAGGACAGACAACTCTAATATATATACAAAAATGAAATGGACATGTGTACCTCAGACAGTATCTATGATGGACAAACACAATATATCCAATCTTAAGGGATAAACACCAAACAAATAGTGTGAAGAAAAACAGCACAGGCACAGGAAAAGAATAGAAAATGTACTGAACAATAAACAATGTTCGTTATATAAATCCAAATTCGGAACAAATCACGTCTGTAAATGAGCAATACAAGATGAAAAATAAATAATAAAAAGGGAACTCGTGATGTCCATCCCCGCTATTCGTGCCCTCCCCGCCGGTGTCCAACTTCTCCACCGGTTGTATGGGGAAGTTAGACAGGGGTGGAGAAGGGGCGGATCGGGAGTGGAGTTAGGGCCGGCGACTTGTGCGGTGAAGTTATTCCACCTCCAAGGTGGAATAACTTCCCTGGATGGTTGTTTTTGGCAGGCCTGGGGCACAGATGGGGCAGGGGGGGGCCTGAGGTCATTCCCTGCAGCTCGACCCTGGCCTTAGGAGGATGGATCGGGGGGTTGGGCTGCAGGGAAAGCCTTTGTTAAGCCAGGGGCCGGGATCACGGCTTTACAATGGAGCCGCAGTGCCATGGCAATCGGACATGGTGCCGTGGCTCCATTAGTTAGTCAGGCTTTTTCTGTACATGTAGGCCACGCTGAATTGCAGTCCAGGCCTGCATGTATTTATTTATTTATAGTTTTTTTTTATATACCGTCTTTCTACAATTCAAGATGGTTTACAGGGAACTCAACATAACAGTGTGGATGCATCTGTTTTACATAGAACATCTGAACAAAAACTTAACAGTTGACTATAAAGGCGAAAATGACAACTATGTACATTAGATTGGGGGGGAATTGAGTGTGAGGAGTATATCGGCTAGGTCTAGGTGACGCTAGGTTGGATGGGGTAAGAGGGGTGACGCTGGGTTGGATGGGAAAAGGAAGGCTTTTAGTTTTTTGCAAAATTCTGTATGATCAGGGCAATTCCTAAGGTCAGGTGGGAGGGCATTCCAATCCTTTGGGGCATAGAGTGAGAAGGTACAGTTACATGTGGTTTGCGTGCCTTTTAATTTTTGGGCTGGGATGTATAGAATGTTTGAGTTAGACCTACGGGATCTAAGGCTGGTAGGCTTAGGAGTGAGTGAAGGCAGGGGGCAGATTACTGATAGATAACCTTATGGATAAGGGTAAAGGTTTTGAATTTTATTCTAGAAAGGATAGGGAGCCAGTGTAGGAGCTGGAGTATGGGGGTAATGTTAGTTCTTCTGGGGGTATTGGAGATTAGGCGTGCTATCATGTTCTGTGCTAATTGGAGGGGGTAGAGAATGTGTTTTGGGAGGTCATGGTATATGCGGTTGCAGTAGTCAAGGGTGGGGGTAGTGAGGGCTTGGCAAACAATACGGAAGGAGTCAGGGTTTAATAGAGGTTGGAGGTTTTTCAGGGTTCGTATCTTAAGAGTATATGGAACAAGTTGTTTTTCGTATGTGTTCTTGGAAGGTAAGATTCTGATCCAGTGTTATTCCGAGGTATTTAACTTCGGTTTTAAGAGTGATCATATAGTTAACGATAACCAGGGAAGTTGGGAGGGTATAAGAAGTGTCAGTGAATAGGTGGAGGGCTTCGGTTTTGGTTAGGTTGATAAGATTATGTTGATGGAGCCAGTGTCTGATTTCCTTGCAGCAGTTGCAGATATTGGTGAGGTCTGGCTTTGTGATGTTAAATGGAGTAAAGAACATGATATCATCCGCATAGCTTTGGTAGTGGATTTTGTAGTACTGAAAGATTTTGCATATCAGTTGGAGAAAGATATTGAAAAGGAGTGCAGATAGGCTAGAGCCTTGGGGGATGCCTTGCAATTGAAGGGCTGTTCGCGATTCTGGTCCCACGGGGCTAGATGTGCCCCACGGGATCGGAATCGCAACACTCTGTAGGTCTGGCTATATGTCTGGGATGGAATGAGCCCGATTGTGTTTGTCCATCATAGATATTGTCTGAGTTGCACATGTCCCTTTCATTTTGTATATATATTAGTTGTGTGTCCTTATTTCTTGATTCATGTGTGCACATACATATTTTAATTACTTATTTTTTTATCTATCATTTTTACCTATTTAACATTGTAACATACATCATTTGGATATGTTTTCCTTTCTTTTATTGTTTAACAATGTTTATTCTTTTATATGAAAGTGATGTTTGTATTTATTTATATTTTGAGGTACACCCCCTGATGAAGGCTCTTGCTGAAACGTGGCCATATCGGGGTCGCTGGATATGAATAAAGCACTTTTTTGTTTGATGTCTCACTTTCTGTGACTCCTTGCTTCTGCAAGTATGGTGTGTTTCTTGAGGACCAGATTGCACGTGGACAGCCCATTGTGAAATGTTTCTCTATGCAGATAATATAAATATGGATGGAGAAGTAAAAGAAAGCTTTGCCTTAAATTTCCAGAAAAATTTTTTAATGTGTTATAAACTGTTTATAAAGATTTACCATGACAAAATTGCTTGATAACACTAATGTGATTTGTGGTTTCTTAAAGATAGAAACCCTTATTCTAAACCTAATTGATAAAATGTGTATTTTTGAACATTTCCCATAATGAAACATTAGTAACAGTGTTTAAGGAGTTGCAAGTTAAGTATTCCATAGACCACATTCTTTAAAGTTCAATTTATTGACCAATACGAAAATGTAAGCTAGCCTAAGATCTTTCTGCAAAGAAGATTTGGTCTTTGAACTTGTTGGGCAGCAAGCAGGTGGTACAGATGGGCAGCTGCGGAGGTTATTAGTTATCAAAAGCTACAAAAGTCAATGCAGTCACTGGCCTCATGAGGTAACTATGGTAAGGTGGCCACATGGTCCAAGCTATATCAAACCTTCAGACCTTCCTCTGCTTCCACTTTTCCCTGAAAATCATTTCTGTGGCAATTATAACAGTCTGGCAAAGGACAGACAGGGGTGGGAGGGGGGACAAGCACAGAAGATTTCTGAGAGAAAGGGAGGGATTCTAAAGTTAAGATCAAGAGCAGACGGGATGGGCTATTGGTCTTTATTTTCCATAATGACCTGTGTTTTCCAATCAAAATGGCAGGAAAAAAATTGTTCTTTTGTATGTTTTAGCACATGCTAGGAAGTTTTAGTATGCACTAAACCATTTAACATGCACTCAAATAGGAAAGCAAAAGAGAAAAAAAAAGAAAATAAATAAAAATGAAGCTCAAACAAGTTTTCCTTACATACCACTATATTCTTACTGCCTCATCTAAAAGGTAGTTGTATCAAAGAGCAGGCTTTAATTGTGGCTTAGATTTACCACATTAGAAGTGCTAATGCTCTCATGTCCCACTACATAAAATGGGACCTGCAGTAAATGATTAAAATAGTCGCGCACTTTAGTAAATCTAGCCTTATGGTCCTATTAGTCATCTCGGGATCTTCTTCCTCATACTTTACCTTGAAGCATGACCAAGGACTGCCGAAGGCGAGAGTTTTCTCTCATAGTGTTGCTCAGTTTCCGCTTCATACTTTTTATTTTCGCACATAGCTCCAGTTTTGATAAATGATACATTGGCTCTTCATCGTCACTGCTGCTCTCACTGTACAAAAAGGCATTTGGGGAATATCGTTCCCCCTAAAAGAAAAAAGTACATATATAATTTATAAAATCCCATTTTTTAAATTTAATCTTTATGCATTTTACAATAAATGTCAAGTGTAACAAAAACACTTGTAGGAAAACAAGGAGCATTGGGTAGAAACAACACATTAGAAGAAAATATAAAGGAAAAATCATTAAAGACAACATCCAATCCCAGTCCACCATTATAGAGGGGAATACCAAAGGAAATAAACATACTATTCAACATGTAGGAAAATAAAACAGCATCTAAACAGTCAACATACTAATTAAGGCAGCATGGATTCTCCTCCAGAAGAACTCAAAACTGGGTGAGCATTTAGGAAAGACAGAAGCTGCGAAGGATATAAAAATACATAAGAATGCAAGAGATGTTTAAATCAAGCACTTATAGGGGGATTTAAGAAAAAATAAAGCCCCTAGCTGGATTACCCTAGGTCAGAGAAGAAGAAATTCTTTTCTACGACGCTAGGTTTCACTAGTCACGTTTGGAAATGCCCTGACCAGAAGCCCACAAAATCTCACATTTCTTTTCCAAAAAAGCATTTTCAAAGACTACTCTCTATCAGATGACAAAGCAAACTGAACTAAACATGTAGAAGGAACAACATTCTCAGATGCTGAACCCTCTAGAATAGCAGAAACATTCAATACATCGAATTGCATTATCTGTCCCCTCAACGTGGGGGGACACTCTTCCCAGAGGGTAAGTAATACACCTTAGTCACTGGTGGATAAGTTTCTGGCAGAGCACCTAAAACCTCTTCCAGGTAACACTTAAACATGTCTCTAGGAGGGGTATATTGAGATTTAGGAAAATTAATCAATTGCAGATTTGCTAGCTAGAAACATTCTCCATATGTTCCAGTCGTGCCTTAAGGTGCATCAAATCTTTCATCACACCCTGGACATAATTCTCCATCTGTTCTACCAAATCAAGAGATCATTACCGGATACCTGCAATTTAGATATTTCAGTCATATTCCTGGCACAGTCTACCTGACTTGTTTGAAGTCGAGAGTTCATAGACTGAACTTGAGGAAGAATTGCTTCACCCATTTGCCTGATATCAGTTCAAATAGATTTGAGGGTAATCTGATCAGGTCTTGGCAAAATAGAATCAATTGTAACCCCCACAGAACTCTGCAACTCTGCCGTACTGTTTTGGTGCATATCCAAATTCTGAGACCGGAGGGGTTCTCTCACTTCTGAGGGAACATTGTCACGCTGATCCAATGGGGTCTCTATATTCCCCGCACTGCCTCCTGGAGGCTCCCCTCTAGTGTCTGCAGGCACACCAGTGGAACTGTCTGCAAGACCCGAGCACCATGGAAGCTCAGCTGCGTCCAAAGTCCTCAGCAGTCACTGCACTTCAGGAGGGGTAAGGTCAACATCCGAAGAGGACGCCGAGCTCTACTGCTCCAGCGTCCCCTCAGCCGGGCTAAACACCGCTCCTACCTTTGGCATTTGCACTGCACATGAAACAAAGGCATCCAAGGGTCTCTTAGGTAATCCAGTGGGAGGCACCACGGTAGCTGGGGGCGGCTTACTCACTCTGGTCTTCTGCTTCCCCATAGGAAAATGCATGTACAATGCTCAGACTCTGCATGCGGCCATCTTGGCTCCCCGTAAGCCCAAATCCCATTTTAAGATCTTCTGTATCTGGAGCTATTTATGTGTAGCCCCAAGATCACTAAGTACCCTATTAAGTTAATGGAGTTTATAGTGCTGAGCATGTAGGGGTACCACTCTTCCCAGTACCAGGCTAAAAGCATAAGAGACAGAATTTTCTAGCTGGCATCTCAATAGGTATAGCCAGGAGCAAAACTAGAATGTTTCTGCGAAGCTAACAATAAGGAGGCAGAGCCCCAAGCATCATGGAGGGGGGGGGGGGGTGTTGACCAAGGCCCATAGATTTATTTATTTATTTAACATTTCTTATATACCGCCTTTCATGATATCAAGGTGGTTTACAATGAACAAACTCGAATTACATTGAACAGGGCATTATAACTTGGAGATAACTATTTTACAGGGAACATAAGTTACCTGTAAAAAGATAAGTTAAAAAATAGGGAAATGTCTCAGAAGCCTAGAAATATATTAAATGCAGTCCAAGTCGAACATAAAACAACTGGAGAAGGTCGTTAATCCCAGCAGAGGCTTTCCTACTTCCCAAGAAGCATGGGTGCAGGATTTTAAAAATATTCAATATTGCCTTGAACTTGGCGCGAACTTGGATCAGGGGCTAGGGTAGTTGGCATAATCAGATGTGATGTGGTCTGTCTTGGTGTTTCCAGAGATGAAGCACGCTGCCGTGTCCTGCACCATCTGTAGAGGATGTGTGGCTTGCTTTGGGAGTCCTTGGTAGAGTGAATTGCCATAATCCAGTATTGGGGAGATGACAACCTGGCATACTGTTCTAAAATGGTCCTGGTTTAGGAGTGGTTTTAGACTCCTTATGAGATTTAGCCTGTGATATGCTTTAGACACAGTTTTGTTTATATGTGATTGGAGGTCGAGGTTCTAATCCAGGATGACTCCTAGGTAGCGTAGTTCACTTCTCACAGATATTGTTTGATTTAGTAGATGGATTACTTGTGGAGGGTTGAAAGTGGTGTTTCTGGTGATGTAGAGTGCTTCAGTTTTGCTGTAGTTTAATGTGAGGTTGCTGTTCCTGAGCCAGGTGGTTGTCTTCCAGGCATTGGGTAATGGCCATGAGATTTGGTGTCCCAAGGTCAATTGGGGTGTATACCATGAGGTCATCAGCATATAAGTAACATAGTATGTTATGCTTCTTGATGATGCTGCAGATGGGGTATATGTATAGATTAAAGAAGATTGAGGAGAGTGTGGAGCCTTGCGGAATGCCTTGTGGTACAGTGAGTTGTTTGCTCTGCATTTGACTTGTTTAAGTCTATTGTTTATTTATTTATTTATTTTATTTATTTAACATTTTTTATATACCGCACTATTCATCATCAGTGCAGTTTACATTGAACAACAATGGTTGAATGGTAGGTAAGAAGTGAACCATTTAAGGGTGTCATTGCAGATGCTGATGTCCTGGAGACATTGGATCAGGAAATTGTGTGACATGGTATAAAAGGCGGAGGAGATGTCCATGAATATGAGGAGGAAACCATTCTTGATATTGTCTATTCCTCTTATGATATTGTCAAATAGTGAGTTTAGTAGTGTTTCCACATTATGGCATGACTTGAAGCATGTTGGTGTGGGTCAAGTGGTGCATTATGATCCATATGGTCCTGCAGCTGTATCTACACATTTTTTCCTATGATTTTTGCAAGAAATGATAGGCTGGAGATCAGGCGGTATGCCGCAGGGTCGTTTTTGCAAAGTAATGTGTTCTTCAGTATCGGACATATAGATTCTTGTTTGAGTGAATATGGCATGTGTCCGTGTTGTAGGGATGACTTAACTATCTGAGCTGGATGTACAGAGGGGCTCGCGATTCTGATCCCACAGGGCATGTCTAGCCCCGCAAGATCAGAATCTCGAACAGGCCTGTATGTGCAGGCCGGGACTGCGATTCAGTCTGACCTGCACATATAGATATGACCCCATCTAACTCAGTCAGTGCTCTACAATGGAGCCAAGGCGCCATGGTGTCCGGTTGATATGGCACCATGGCTCCATTGTAAAGCTGCGATCGTGGCCACCGGACTTCAAAGGTGATTTCCCCACAGCCTGACCCCCAATCTGGCCTCCTAAGGCCAGGGTTGAGCTGCGGGGAATGTCCTCAGGCCCCCCTGCCCCATCCATGCCCTGGGCCCGAAAAAAAGAAATGTCCAGGGAAGTTATTCCACCTCAGAGGTGGAATAACTTCCCCACATAAGTTGCCGGCCCTGGATGTACAGGGCTGACATTAGACTCAGCCCTGTACATCCAGGGCTGGCGACCACCCACCGCCTGCCCAGACTCCGCCCCAAGCCGCCCCTTCCCTGCCCCCATCTAACGTCCCTGTACAACCAACGGGGATGTCAGATGCCAGTGGGGAAGGCACAAATAGTGGGGATGCCATCCCCGGTATCTGGGCGACAGAATAATCTCCCCTTGTGTATAGATGGAATGAGTTGATCCTTGATGGATTTTATCCACTGTACAGGGCATGGGTCAGTTGGGGATGCGGTTGTGTTGAGCGAGGTGACTATCTGCTCTATTTATTTAACAGATGTTATGGAGAAATCTCCCCAGGCTTGGGTGGAAGCTTAGAAACATGATGACAGAAAAAGACCACATGGCCTATCTAGTCTGCCCTTCCATATCAACCACTACAACAGTCCCCTTTTTTCCTTTAGAGATCCTCTGTGTTTGTCCCATACTTGGTCTTTCATGTTATCACTATTCAAAGGCGTTGTCAGTATGTTCCTGTTGAGTTTCTTGTACTTTTCGATTATGTAGTTTGCCATGTCTTGGGGGTGCACTTCAGGTGTATCCTGTTGTGTAGTGTCTCTGAGCGTTCACACCATGTTGAAAAGTTCTTTTGGCTTGTTTGCTGATCTCATGATGATGTTTGTGTGGTGTTGTTGCTTGCAACTGTTGATCAGGTTGTTATAGTCCCTCTTTTTGACTGTATACAAGTTTAGTGCATCAGGAGCTTTATTTCATCTCCATTTTCTTTTGAGTTTTCTTAATTCATGCTTTGCCTCCCTGATCATGTTGGAGTACCAAGGCATGGTGGATCTGCTGTGCATGTGTGTGTTTTTCCTGTTGGGCATTGTTGCTACTGTTATGGTGTTATTCCAATACTCAATAGCCTTATCGAGATCTCCTATGTCTTGATGTAGTTTGGGGATTATCTCCTTCAAGAAGGCTTCTTTGTCAAAGACCTTGAATCTTAGTCTCCAACAATTTTTTTGTCTGTCTTGACTAGATTGTGATGTGCAGGGACTGCCTCTTACAAGTCTTTATACAGTGCTGCATATGCCTGTTAGTGCTATTTAAATGATCAGCAGTAGTACCACCTTTATTGGAACCTCTACATCAGGATGTTCTAACTTCCCTGTTTTGCTGGTATTCTTCAAAGATACATCACACTAAACTAGGCACTCTTGGGTGACCGTTGCCTTTTCCCCATTATCTAGTTTAAATTACTGTACTATGGCATCTGCCAAAAGAAAAAGAAAAAGCAGCACACACCGCTGCGGCAATATGCCACCATTCTCTGCCACCAGGCATAAGGGGTGTCTCACTTCCTGTCCGTGCATGAGTGGGGGGATTGGCTCATGAACTGAGAGGAAGGGAGTCAAAAAAACTCCCAGTAACAAATATCTAGCTACCCTTCCCCCTTCTACTTTCACTTCAGCAGAGGGCAACCCTGTGCCAGAACATCCAGCACAGGGATGCCCTCAATTGGAAAACGTCTAGTGCTTTGGCCTCCCACTCCCACCTCCCCTCCCCCACCACGGACCATAACACTTACCTAATCTTAGGGAGCTGTCCAGCAATGTCCTTTTCATCCCACCAACATCTCATTTATTTGGCAGATTGACCTGTAGCAGTACATATTGGAATATATAATTAGAGATTAGGTGTCACTATTTTGGAAGATGGAGGTGGGATGAAAAGGATGCCACTAGATGTCTCCCCAAGACCAGGTAATTATTATTGGTTACAGGGATGGGGTACTGCCAGAGCCAGATCAAGGGTTTTCTGACGCCCTAGGCAGAAACTTTGGCCTCATTGGCCTCCCCCCTGCTGCTGCCTATTCCATTTCAGGAGGGGGAGGCAGGCGGCAGCAGCAGCATTTCCAAAACTGGTGGCTTTTTGCTGCTGCTTTTGGAAATCCTGCTGCTGTCCGCCTTCCCCCAAATGGAATCGGCAGCAGCTGGGGGGGGGGGGGGGGGAGTGGCACGGCCACGAATGTGTGCCACTGCCGCTGCCCACCCTGGCATGCCACCTAGCTCTCCTAATGGACGGCTGGCCCTGGATACCACAGTACCAGAGGCACCTAGACCATTCAATCCTGGAGAAGAGGTGTGGACAGTCTTCTTTCTTCCATTGGGGAGCAGGAGCCCAGGCTGAACAAGGACATCCAAGCTGAAGTGCCACACTTTACCTCAAATGACCCTTTGCTCCCACACTGGCTTCGAACTATCCTTTAGTGCGGTGGTTTTAATTTTGATTTTTCCATACTAAAAAAAAAAAAATCTCAATACATCAGGAGTATGATTAGCATGGGAAAAATTGGAAATAAACTACTGTGCTAAAGAATAGTGCAGCTTATTACATCAGCCCCTGAGTCGGTACTAGATCTTTAGTTTCCAACTCTTACCATTTTGAGAAGTGATTTTTTGCTCAGTCTCTTGATCTGCAGAGAATTGGTCCATACTGCAGATGATCCCTCATAAATGCTATTACAACAATCACAGAAGGGCATCAACAGTTGAGTCACCAATCTAAACTCTAAAATTGAAATAATCAAATAATTACTGAACCAATCAAAGTTTATAAAAAAGAGAGAGACTTTATTCTTGATGCGAATCAACATTTCACTCGCAGATTAATAAAATAGTAATCTCCAAGTACTGCACCTCATCTAAAACTGGTATTGGGCTCAGTAAGTCCTCTGGGGGCAGGAAAATACCTTCTATATCTGAATGTAACTCACTTTAAACATTGAGAGAGGTATGAACTAAATCCAATTCCCTTTCCCCATTTCAGGCAATAATGTTAACAAAGATGAAGAACAGCAATTAGAGTCATTATAAATGAATCACAACAACCATTTTTTTCCATACTGTTAAGCCATTTTCCAATGATCACTTCTTGATAGCAACAAACTGAATAACAATCCTAGTAGATAATGACCCACTAGAGAGCCATAAAAGTTCAAATAATATGTTGCCAGCATATAGTAAAAACTTTATATCAAGACTCCTCAAAAATCTACAAAAAAAAAAGAGCTTAACCAGGCCTTGACAAATTTTTTTGGAATCTAGGAGTCAGCTAAAAATCTTGAAGCTGGCTGCTGACCTAGGTTACAATGCCCCCCTCCCCCCCCCACCCAAAAGAGGTGTATTGCAGCTCCTTTTTTTTAGACCCTGATTTATTGTTTCCTATTTTCTATGGGATAGAAAACTTTAATGAATCAAGCGTTTAACATGCCATTGCACAGTGCCAACAGAAGGCAATGACCCTTTTCCTCCCACCAACCCCAATAAGTATATTGTTAGCAGCATACTAGTGACCCTTTATAGCTGCACGAGGCAATTTCTTTTTTTGCTTCACATATCACCATGGCCTGGCAATACATGAAGCAAAAAAACAGTCTCTCTCATAACACATAAGCTCTGGAATTTGTTACTGGAGGATGTAGTAAAAGCTGTTAGTGTAGCTGGGTTTAAAAAAGGTTTGGACAAGTTCCTAGAGGAAAGGTCCATAAACCATTATTAAAAGGGACCCAGGATATCACTGCTTGACCCAATACAAGCACTGAGGAACCTGTGTCTTTTGGGGAGACTGCTAGGTACTTATGACCTAGATTGGCTGCTGTTGGAAACAGGATACTGGGCTTGATGGACCTTGATCTGAACCAGTATGGCATATCTTATGTTCATATGTTGCCTTTACCCTGTCTCTCTCTCTCTCATAGCCTATTCCAGCCATCACCCAGTCTTTCTCTCATAGCCCCCAGTCTTCATCTAGTCTCTTTCTAATAGCCCCCTGTCCTTCATCCATTCTTGCTCTCTCTCTCTCTTTCTCATAGGCCCCCCAGCTTCACTGTCTCTCTCTCATAGACCCCCCACCAGCTTTCAGCAAGTCTCTTTCTCTCATAGCACTTCTCAATTGTCACCCAGTCTCTTATTCACCATTCCTCTTCCCTTGCTATATGTAGCTGCAATAAAAACACCACACTTCTAACTTTCCCACCATGATCAGCTCTCTGCAAAAAGCTTGAGCCGCTCATTGGAAGAAGTTCAGGTTGTTCTCACATGAGATGAGCCTGAACCATGAGGTCAACTCAAATGTTCTCCACAGCACAGCTCAATCTGTTTGCAGAGAGCTAATAGTGGAGGCAAAGAAGCACAGCGTTTATTCAGAAGCACCGGCACTTAAAATCCCAGGGTGTCGTTTCTAGGCAATATGGTGACCCTGAACTAAATAAATTGGATTTGTTGAGCCCTGAGCTAAATAAATATTAACTAAAGATGCCAGAAGAGCAGAACTTTGTAGCATGTCCCTTGATAAACTGTATCATCTATATACTCCATGTGATGTATGAACCTGTTGCTTCTGATCAGTGAGATATGAGTGAAAGCATTTTAAAATGGTACCGGCCAGATATACCAAATGGGTTAGTTATAACTACTACTACTGCTGTACAGACACATATAAAAGCCAGCCCTGCTCATCAGAGCTTACAGTCTAGTCAAGACTGACAACACAACAGCTGAGGACAAGGATATATCTAGGGGAATGGTAAGGAAACACATAGGAGACTAAGTGGATCAGGATCCAAAGGTGGCCTCGAAGAGGTGAGTTTTCAGCCTGGATTTGAAACGAGCCAGAGATGAAACCTGACGCACAGACTCAGGTAGTTTGTTCCAGGCATAAGGAGCAGCAAGGTGGAAGGATCGAAGTCTGGAGTTGGCAGTAGAAGAGAAGGACACAGACAGAAGTGTAACACAAAGTCAAAAGCTGCTGCAATATCAGTGAAAATAAATAAAAATATTATATTCTCAATCTCAAGACCTTTTAACAACTCATCAATAAAAAAAATTCAGTAATGTTTTGGGACTATGCCCAACGCAGAAAATATGTTGCTATGGATTTAGGATAGAATGCCCTTCAATATATTCATCCAAATACATTTGCACATACTGTTCAAGTAATTTACCTAAAAATAAGATACTTGATATTTCTTCCATAAAAGGCACACTTGGCTAAGTTATTCAAAACCTTCTTTTTAATGGGTCACACAGCTGCTCTCTTTAAGGATATGGATGAAAAGATTAATTGGATGCTGCTTTAAGAGTAGTAGCACCATCCAATGCACCTACTAAATATTGCAAGGAAGTATAGAGAAGTCTGACATTTTCCAGAATAGTGGAGGTTCTTGCTGCCAATCACTTCATGCTGGGAGGAGACTTGAATTGCTGAGGCATGACATAGTGAATATAAGATGTAAACAAAATACACCAATATTAAAAAACAAAAAAATAGCAAACATACTTTGCACACTTGGCATACACCATTTTTACCTGTTTGTTAATCAAGGAAGTTTCCAGATTGCTCAAGATGCTGGCAGAGGTAGATAATGCTTTTTTCCTTTTTATTCTCTTTATCATCTGTTCCTGAAAAAAGGAAGTTACGAGATGTAAGTGGCTTCATTTAAATACTGTAGCCCCCAAAAATAGATTTGGCGGCTTCTATTCCATTTTATCCTCAACACAACCAATAAGAATTGCACTTTTGTTAAGATAAATGTAACCACCAAGATTAGTCAGAAAAAGCTAAATGCATAACTTAAATTAAAAAAAAATAATCAGATGGAAATTTGTCACTCAAGGACAGGACCTACAATGACATTACAATTATATCTACTGTAACGTTTTGCTGAAGACATTTATGTAAAATATGCTTTGTAAATATTGGCAAGGCCTGCAGTAACACAGGCAGAAAACGGGAGGGCCTGGGTTTGCGAAGACCAGTAGAAAAAAAAAGTGAAGGCTCAAAATGGTGTAATCTTATCTCCTAATGACAGCCAGTACAAGGTACTGGAGCTAAAAATTATTAGACAAGGACATATGGTTGTGATTTGGTATGAATCAACAAGAACGTGGGCAAAATGCCAAACATAAAGCTGAGAAAAAGTTTGTGAAGCCCAGGTAGAATAACGAGATACCATGATACCCTTTAATTAAAACCAATCTTATACAATAAAGAGTACAAATTAAAAAATTCCAAGTTTCTTGAGGCACAATGATATACAACGTAGAAGCAATAAGATGTATTCAGAATCAATAATAAGTAAAACCCTAGTTTCCTTAGCACACTTAATTGGCTAATTAGAATCAGGTGCTTAAATAATTGAATAACAAAAAAACCCAACCCTACAAAGTAATAATGCAACTAAGAGGCATTTATTTATTTAACAGGTTTTATATACCGCTTTATCATTTCAGTCAAAGTGGTTTACATTGAAACTTAAACTTGGTAATGTACATTGAACAGGGACATTGAAAACTTGGATTTTTCTGAGGCAATGGAGGGTTAAGTGACTTGCCCAAGGCCACAAGGAGTGCTAGCGGGAATCAAACCCTGGTCTCTGGGTTGCCAAGCCAGTGATCTTAATCAATAGGCTGCTCCTCCACTCCATGTCTACTTTGATTTCAATGGGACCATGGCTCCGATATCGCACGGAGTCCGCTACTGCGGTTTAGTAAAACATACCCCTTCGAGTTTAGGCATCCTGTCCTATAGAAAGGTCAAAAAATGTTTTGAGCTTTTCTCCACTATAAAAATGATCAGGAACTCATCATGCCGCTTAAAAAAAAAAATTTCAGCAAACCTATGAAGAAAGAAAAACTGATACTCATCTTTCTGGACAGGGTTAAAAGACTATTTTTAAACATTTGGGCTATATTCATCCACTGTCAGACAGTCAGTCAGTTTACAAGTGGAAAAAGACAGCAGTGATTCTACCCAGGAGCAGTTGTTCACCCCAAGAGCAAACTAGAAAGTTCATGAAGTCACAAATGGGCCAATTTTCATAGGAAATAATAAGCCTACTAGCGACCAGTGAACATATAACTTCCTTATCTGTAGATTTTCAGCCCTTATAAGGATAGTGGCTGGCTGAAAAATCTGTCTAATCGCTCCACCACTATCTCTATAGCAAAGGGGCAGAGTTAGGGCAAAGCACAGATGGCAAGCTGAAACTATCCATACAGCGGTGAAATTCACTCACTAAGGGGGTAATTTTAAAAAGTCATTTTAGCACATATGTGGCAATGTATGCACATAAAAGGTTTGGGGTTTTTTTGGATCTAAGATGGCTGCTTAGACTGCTGTGCTGTCAGGCGTTTGTTTCAGCATGCCCAAAAAGAAAGGGAAGACCCACTGGAAGCTTCCTTTGATGCTGAGAACCCCCTTACCTTCTGTTTCTTCTGGTCCTTTGGATAGTTTCTTGCGTCCAGGGAGTCAGCAGCAGGTAACCTGTGTTTTGCTGGGCTTGACAACGCCAGGGTTGGAGAGCTCAGTGTTGTCGTCCAGCTGTGAGCTGTCACCGGTGCTGTGTATTCCTTCTGATATCCTTGCTGGCTTGTCTGGTTCAGGTGCGCTCGAGGTGGCAGACCCTGGAAAGGATCGGGGTTTGCTCTCGGTGGGGGGCAGCTCTCCTGTCTCGGACCTGGCCATTAAGTGGACTGTGAATTTTCTTGAGCCTGCTATGGGAGAAGCCACTCTTCCGGAGAATATGGAAAGCAATGTGGCTAAAGAATCTGCAGCTGGTGTTGAGGAGCCTGTTTTGGCTTCTGGGGGTCCACGGTGACTGGACAGGATTTTTCCTTTTCCATCAAGTTGAAGAAACCTGCGGTAATCTCTTTGGATTCCATTTGGTCTGCCATCTCTTCATTGGTTAATGTATTGGTTCAACAATCTAACAAACTTGCTACCCAAGTATTAATTAATTCAGCTATGGTATCTGGCATTAATACAGAACTTGTTAGGGGGGTAAAGGAGTCTGTTAAGAGACTCAATTGGAAGGGTTAAAGTATGAAATTGTTACTTGTTGATGGTTAAGGATATGACTGCAATGAAAATAAAAATAGAACTTTTGGAAAACTAAGTTTGTTCTCTTAATCTTTGGTTTATGAACTTTCCTCGCTCATCATTGATCTCTTTGAGGAACCTGCTGAAGCGTTATATGATTGAGACTTTGGGAATTGGCACAAAAACTTTACCTCCACTGTCTAAAGTTTATTATATGCATATTAAAAAGAAAAGTTCTGTAGTATCCCAGCAGCCTTTTCCTTCTGAGTTACAAGAAATGGACACTCTAAATGTATATAAGTTGCTTGAAACCTCAGACTCTGAAGTTATTTTATTTATAAGCTTTTATATACCGTTACTTCCATAGATCAGTGGTGGTTTACAATGAAACACAACCAAGTTACATTATAACATCCATGAACTTATGTACAAATAACATGTTGAGTAACAAAGTAACTAAACATTGTATCAACTTTGTAACATTTACAATTAAGTGATGGTGAGGTACATAGTGTCGCTTGAGCAATGTGCATCTTGGCAATTGAGTAGTTCTTAGGAGATTTGAAATGTTTTGATGGATCGTGATTGATATGTTGAGTAGGTGCTGGGTTAAGTTGTTTGTGACTGTTGATCCAAGGTAGTAAGGCCATAGAATTGGATGAATAGATGAGTTTTGAGTTCTTTGCAAAAAGTTAGAAGATCTTTTAATTATTTTTAAATTGTCGGGAAAGGCATTCCAGAGAGTAGGGGCGACATAGGTGAATGCCTTGGAGCTGGTAGCTGTATTGGTGCTACAGATATGTGGGTATGGTTAGTGTATTTTGAAAGCTGGTTCTTCTAACTCTAGTGTCATCAGGTAGATGTAGAAGGGAGAATAGATAGGAGGGAGCAATCTTGTTGTATAGCTTAAATACTATCATACTCGTATATTTGTATTTGGCTCTGGTTGCAATAGGAAGTCAGTGGAGGTTATATAGTAAAGTGGTGATATGATCATTGTGGTGGGCACTGAGGATTATGCAGGCCGCTAGGTTTTGAGCCATTTGAAGTTGCTGAGGTTCTTTTTGGGTAGACCTTGAAGGATACTATTACAGTAATCAAAATGTGGAGTTATAAGGGCTTGCAGAACTGTGCAGAAATCATGGCTTTCCAGGAATGTTCCGAGATGCTGAATCATTTTTAATTTACAGCAAATGATCTTGGAGATGGATTTTATGTCTGAGATCATAATTAAGGATTGATCAAGGATAATTCCTAAGTTTATTTATTGAACAGTTTTATATACCGCCTTTCAGCAACATCAAAGCGGTTTACATCGAACAAAACTAGAACATTACATTGTAACTTATTCAAACAGGTAACTTAACAGCGTACAAAGGAAAGCTAGGGTATCATTAATGATTTACATGGTTGATTATAGGGTTACATTCTAAACATTTACAAATTTACAAATTTATATTTGCCTATTCGTCTTTTCTGGGTATAACATGTTGCATTGTATATCATTGGAATTCTCTATGCGACGATTATTCAGATTGTTTGCTATAGACCTTGTGGAGAGTTGGGTGTTGTATCAGATGAGATGAGTGTGATAGTGTTAGGTGGATTGTATTGTGATGGATAGGAGTATGCATGGGTTTAAGTGGGAAATAGTTCATCATTTGGTACTGAGGTGCCAAAGTACTCTATAAAAAGGTGTGTTGAGATCTTTTCTAAAGGTTGATAGGTCAGTAATACTTCTAAGTGTGTCCGGCAGTGCATTCCATAGTGAAGGGGCAGAGAAGCTGAATGCTATATTTGTGGTGGTTTTATTGAATTTTGTGAAGGAGTTGGGAACGAGTAGAGTGTTCAGGTTCCGTTGTCTCACTGTTCTGTTCCTTGTGGGGTTTCTTAGTAGATCAGATAGATACGATGGTGCTATATCTCAACAGTTTGAACGTTGTCATGATAACTTTATATTTTATCCTGCTTTGTATAGGCAACCAGTGGAGTTTAAACAAGATTGGGGTGATGTGTTCAGTTGCACTTGCTTTTGTAAGCATTCGGGCAGCAACATGTTGTGCTACTTTAAGGTGGTGTAGTGCATGTTTTGGGATACCTTGAAGGATTGTGTTACTGAAGTCTGTGAGGCAGGATTAGTGCTTGGAGGACTGATCTGAAGTCCTGTTATGATTAATAAAGGTTTTAGATTTTTAAGATATCTTAATTTATTGTATATTGTGTTTGTTGTGGTCCTAATGTGTGGTATTTGGCTTAATGTTCTGTCCATAATAACACCAAGATATCTTATTTCGTCTTTTATGCAAATATTTGTATTTTCAATTTTTATATCTGTTGGGGGAGTAAAGTTTTGATTTCTTGATATGAATAATGCTTCTGTTTTGCTTAAAATTAATAGAGATTGTGTTCATTTAGCCAATGTGTCATTTTGATGAAGCATGCTTTGATACTAGAGAAGTCCAGGGAGTCTATATCCATTGGGAGGTATATCATGACATCCGCATATATTGCGTATTTTATGTTGCACTGCTGAATGATGCGACAGATGGTTTGTAAATATATATTAAAAAGGAGCACTGACAATGCAGATCCTTGTGGGATTCCCTGTTTTTGTGTATAGGTTTTAGATGTATGTTGTCCTATTTTCACTTGTTGGGATCGGTCAGTGAGATATGATTGGAACCATGTAAGGATGGTACCATGTATTCCAACTTGTTTTAGTCTTTCAATGAGGATGTAGTGATTAATTGAATCGAAGGCAGCAGTTATATCCAAAAATATTAGTAGTACTGCTTGCTTTGCTTTGTCAATGTATTTTAGAATATCATCAAAGATCCCTGTAAGCAGTGCTTCCACATGGACTGAAATTCCATGTATGAAGGGGAAGGTGATGGCAGTGGGGGTGTACTATCGACCGCCTGGCCAGAATGAACCAATGGATGATGAAATGCTCAAAGAAATTAAGGAAGCTAAAAGTCACAGCAGAGTAGTAATAATGGGTGATTTCAATTACCCCGGTATCGACTGGGTCAGTGTCACAGAAGGACATGCTAGGGATATAAAGTTTCTAGATGAAATAAATGACTGCTTCCTGGGGCAGCTGGTTCATGAACCTACCAGAGGGGAAGCCATACTGGACCTAGTCCTTAGTGGAACACCAGATCTGGTGCAAGAAATAAGGGTGTTGGGACCACTTGGCAATAGTGATCATAACATGATGGTGTATGATTTAATTAGTGGAGGAGGGATAGTAAAGAAATCCACAGTACTACCTTTTAACTTTCGAAAGTGAGACTATGATAAAATGAGGAATATAGTTAAGAAAAAGCTAAAAGAAGCGGTTGCAAAATTTAAAGACTTACATCAAGCTTGGGTGTTTAAAAATACTATCCTGGAAGCCCAGACCAGCTGTATTCCACGCATTAAGAAAAGTGGAAGGAAGTCCAAAAAACTGCCAGCATGGTTTAAAGGTGAGGTCAGAGAAGCTGTTGCTGCCAAAAAAGCATCTTTCAGGAAATGGAAAAAAGAGCCAAATGACAAACTGGAAACAGCACAAGCACTGGCAAGTTAAATGCAAAGCATTGATAAGGCAGGCAAAGCGAGAATTTGAGAAGGAATTTGCTATGGAAGCAAAAACACAAAATAAAGACTTTTTCAAGTACATTCATAGAAAAAGGCCTGTGAGAGAGTCAATTGGACCGTTAGATGATAGAGGGGTAAAAGGGGCAGTAAGAGGAGACAAGGCTATAGCAGAGAGACTGAATGAATTCTTTGCTTCGGTCTTTACTGAGGAAGATGTAGGGATGTTACCCAAGACTGAAGTGGTACTTAAAGGTGATACTGCAGAGGAATTGAGAGAAATATCACTACACCGGGAAGATGTATTACAACTATTTGATTAACTGAATAGTAGCAAATCACCTGGACCGGATGGTATACATCCAAGGGTGTTGAAAGAACTGAAATATGAGATTGCAGATCTGCTATTAGTAATCTGTGAACTTTCATTAAAATCATCTGTAATAACTGAAGATTGGAGGGTCGCCAATGTAACACCAATTTTTAAAAAGGTTTCCAGGGGTGATCCGGGAAATTACAGACCAGTGAGCCTGATGTCAGTACCGGGGAAAATGGTAGAAACCATCATAAAGAACAAAATTACACAGCATGTAGACAGTCATGGCCTAATGGGAGACAGCCAACATGGCTTTAGACAAGGAAGATCTTGTCTTACTAATCTGATATGTTTTTTTGAAGGTGTGAATAAACAGGTAGACAAAGGTGAGTTGGTTGATATAGTGTATCTGGACTTTCAGAAAGCCTTTGACAAGGTCCCTCATCAGAGACTTTTGGCAAAACTAAAAAGTCATGGGATAGGAGGCAGTGTACTATTGTGGATCGGGAACTAGTTAAAAGATAGAAAGCAGAGGGTAGGGCTAAATGGCCAATTTTCCCAATGGAAAAAGGTGAATAGTGGAGTACCCCAGGGATCTGTACTGGGTCCGCTACTTTTTGACATTCATAAATGACGTGGAAAAGGAAATAACTAGTGAGGTTATCAAATTTGCAGACGACACAAAACTATTTAAAGTTGTTAAAACCCAAGAGGACTGTGGAAAACTGCAGGAGGATCTGGATAAATTGGAAGACTGGGCATCCAAATGGCAGATGAAATTTAATGTGGCAAGTGCAAAGTTATGCACCTAGGAAAGAACAACCCACACTATGGTTACACGATGCAAGGTTCCACATTGGGAACCACCACCCAGGAAAAAGATTTAGGCGTCATCGTGGATAACATGTTAAAACCCTCTGACCCAGTGTGCAGCGGCGGCCAAGAAAGCAAATAGAATGATAGGTATCATAAGGAAAGGAATGGAAAATAAAACAAAGGATATTATAATGCCTCTGTATCGTTCCATGGTACGACCGCATCTTGAATATTGTGTGCAATTCTGGTCGCTGTATCTTAAAAAGGATATAGCGTTATTAGAAAAGGTACAGAGAAGAGCCACCAAAATGGTAAAGGGGATGGAAGGCCACTGCTATGAAGAGAGGCTACAAAGGTTAGGGCTCTTCAACCTGGAAAAGAGACAACTGAGGGGAGATATGATAGAGGTCTATAAATTAATGAACAGAGTGGAACGGGTAAACGTAGATCGGTTGTTTACGCTATCAGAATATAAAAAGACTAGGGGACATGTAATAAAGCTACAGGGTAAACTATTTAAGACAAATAAGAGAAAATATTTTTTTCACTCAACGTGTAATCAAACTCTGGAATTTGTTACCGGAGAATGTAGTAAGAGCTGTTAGTGTAGCTGGGTTTTAAAAAGGTTTGGACAAGTTCCTGGAGGAAAGGTCCATAAACCATTATTAAAAAGGGACCCAGGATATCAATGCTTGACCCAATACAAGCATTGTGGAACCTGTGTCTTTTGGGGATACTGCTAGGTACGTATGACCTAGATTGGCCACTGTTGGAAACAGGATACTGGGCTTGATGGACCTTGGTCTGACCCAGTATGGCATATCTTATGTTCTTATGTTCACACTATGGTGCGGCCTAAAGCCGTATTGATGGGTGTCTAGGGGAGCATGTAGCTCAATGTGGTCCTGTAATTGATTATGCACGATTTTTTCTATGATCTTTGCCATAAATGGTAGGCTAGAAATAGGCCTGTATGAAGATGGATCAAGGTTATTGTTTTTCAGAATAGGTCTAATTGAGGCCCTTTTAAGGATGGTGGGCATAGTACCTTCTGTGAGTGAAAAGTTTATTATATTTAGTATGGAAGGTGCTAGAAATGGTTTGGTGGTTTTGATCCAGCTAACTGGGCATGGATCAAGACTAGAGGTGGTTGTGTTAATATTAGAGATCACCCTATCGAGTTCCTTCAGTGTCACAGTACGGAATTTATGCCATATTTGTTCAGGCTTCAATTGGGAGTAGTTGAGTGGTATTGGAGAGTCTGATAGTGGTGAGAGCTTAGTGATGTAATAGTTAGCTAGTATTTGTGGGTTAATAAGGGTGTTGATATCCTTATGTGTGTTTGATACGTTAACTATTTCAAATAACTCTCTCTGGGGCGGTTGAGAGAGCTTGTCAGTAATTTTGTATGAAAGGCTTTTTTTGATGTATTTATTGTGTTCCTGTAGGAGACTAGTTTCTCATTGTATAGTTTTCTGTCATTATTTGAGTGAGTTTTACGCCACCTTTTTTCTATCTTTCTTAGATCTCTCTTTATTTGCCTTATTTCTTGAGAATACCAAGGCTGGGAGTCTCTTTGCCTGGATCTAGGTTTGTTTGTTTTAGAGTTGGGGAGTACAGCTGCTTTTTTGATAGTCTCATTCCAATTTGCAATACTGGTATTGATATCAGTTACTGTTAAGGGAATATGTGGCATTATCTGCTCTAAGAATTTCTTTGTCAAATTTTCTGAACATTGTAGCAGGTCTTTGAATAGGCTGAGTTGAAATCTTATTGTGTTGTGGAAGATTGAATTGTGTTAGATAATGGTCAGACCATGGAACAGGTGTAGCTTGGGGTTGTGTAAGACTGAGTCTGTAATTTGGTAATCTTTGAATGAAGATTAGATCGAGAGTGTTCCCCTTTATATGTGTCGGCAAATCTATGATTTGCTCAAGGTCGAGTTCTGACATAGTTTCTATGAATGCTTTAGATTGTGTTGGTTTAGTTGAGGGGAGGTTTACATCTCCAAAAATTACTAGTTGCTTTTTTGTTGTATTATGGGCACATCCAAAATCTTTAACTTTCATATTAGATATGATATCAGTGGATGGAGGTCTATATATAAGACCAATAGTGTGTGGTGTTTCAAACATAAGTACATCCATGTTCTCGATATTGTTAGTTGATATGAGGGTGGCTTTAAGATTGTTTTTATAATAGCGATGACACCACTACCTCTCTTTAATGCCCTAGAGTAGTGTAATATTTCATAGCTATCAGTTTGCAATTGGTTTAGGAGAATGGTATCATGGTCAGTGAGCCATGTTTCTGTTAAAAATAAGATGTCAGGCTTATTGTCAGTGAGGATATCAGTAATTTGTATTTTATTTCTAATTGATCTCATGTTTATGAGGATTCATTGAAGGTCTTTAGAAGTGGATCTAGGTTGCTGGCTTTTGTGTTGGGAAGGTTTCTCAGGTGTGATGTATATAAGTCGGTTTCTTTATCCTTGTATATATAGTGGTTTGTGGTAAGATGTATTGTGATAGGTATTGGGATTTTTGTATTGGTGTATAATTGGAATGTTGTGGGTGACAATTGAGTAGGCTTGAGTGTACCTTGGTAAAAATAATGCAAGTAGAATTAGTAAGGTTGACATGATCCTGAGATATTTAATGTAGCAGTAAGTGATAACCTTACTTACAGTTACTTAATGTAACTGTAAGTGATAACCTCCATTATAATGATTCTTCACACTTATATATAAAAATCAACGTAACCTCCTATAATAGGTTTATGCTCACTCTTATACCTGTTATACAGTTTTAATGTAATATAGTTCAATAATGTTCTTGTTATATTGTAATAGTGTAATATTGTTCTATATAATATTGTTCTATATAATTCTTGTTATAATGTAATATTGTAATATAGTTCCATAAGGTTCTATGTATCTGTTTGATTTTTGTTGTAATGTAAACCGCTGCTGATCCTTGGAAGCAGCGGTATATAAAAGCTGTGCAAATAAATAAAATAAATGTAAGCCATAATGATAGTAGTTTAAGATATTTAGTACCTTTTTAGTTGACTTATGTAGCTTTGTAAGGTGATCAGACTTTGTTAACGGCTCTACTCAATGACCACGCTCAAGGTCCACGCCTAAGGGCCCTCTAGCGAGATAGTGACCTCAGAGGGAGGCGGGGCGGGGCAAGGAGCCGCGTGTAGCTGGTTTACCTTCCCTTCTCCTGTGTTGGGCTTTTGGAGCTGGTTTCCCTTCTGACTTCATGTTTTACTTCCAGCTCAGTATTGTTATTGTTGTGCCTGTTACAATGCTAGGTTATGTTTGCACTTCCCACCAATAGAAAGTGTTTTTCTAAGTTATATTTTCGCAAGTGTTTCTTGTTAGTTAGGGGATTGCAAGCTAGGATTTACCCTGATCTAGCATGTGAAACCTAGAGTAGAGTAGAGTTTCTACTCTTATAAGCTAGCTGTTACCCAGCTGGGAGGTCAATTTTTCCTTAAATTTCCATGCAAGTGTCTTGTTAAACTGCATTCTGACAGTTTTATTTTTTTTTTATCCTTCCCAATTGGGGGTGTTCATTAGTTCACATTTGCCTCCGGCCCTGGATTGAGGTTAGGAGCAGCATTTAGAAGTAGGATGCTGGCTAGGTGGTCTAAATGTTTCCTTTTACATGTTTTGTTTGGTCTTTAATTCCTAAGTTTTTCTTGGATCCCTCTAGCTATTGTTGTTGGGCTGATGGGTTTGGGCAGGTATAGTTTATTACCTTTCTGATGATGCTACTTTATGATATATATATTGTCTATTTGCTCTGTCCAGCCTTTTTCTGTATGTAAGTGCAATGCCTGAGTAATTGATGGAAATTGCATAAAAATACAATTTAAAAGTTATTTTTTTTTAAATTGCGGCAGACATAAAAGTATAGATGAGGGCATGAACACTTCCCCTCCCCATGTTAAACGATGTTTATAAGTTAGTTGTTGCTGTCCTTAAGTTGCCTGTATATGTTTTCAATTTGTTTCTTGTAAACCATTTTGCCTCATAGAAAAACGGTATATGAAAACCAGTTAAATAAAAATGTCTACTTTCACTGTAAGTGTTGTCAGAGTGGCAAAGTACATGTTGATTACAAAATAAGTTAGCCTATTTGCGGATATTTACAGCTGTTCTTGACTAGACATAGGGGTATGTCGACTATAGGGCATTAGCTGTTTCTGCCCGTGGTAGCAACTAATCTGCAAAAGGAAAAAAACTCAAAAAATCAGATATTGCAAGCAGTTTTCCATGATATCTGATTTTTATGCGACTGATGTCCCCTAGGAGTACGATTGGGGTGATTTAAAGATCTAAATGTGCATTCCCTGGAGGAAAGATAGAGACATTTAAATTCTTCTGAGGTATAAATATACAGGGTGTGAGCTTCTTGACAGAAAGGAGGCTTTGAAATGTGGGTCATAGGATGAAAATGTAAGAGAGTAGACTAAGGAAATACTACAGAAAGGGTAATGGATACACAAAGCAGAGGTGACGAGGATAGTATCTGAATTCAATAAAGCATGGGAGAAGCAGAAAGGATCTGAGGCACAAGAAGGAAATGTAGAGCTGAGTGGTTAGTGTGGATAAGCAGATGGGATAGGCCATGTGATTTCTTTTTCTACAGTCGTGCTCTGTGTTTCATAATCTTTTGAAATAATGGGAAAGCTGTGCATTCCTCAAAGCAGGTGTGATTTTGTACCAGAGTTTTTAAAAGGGTAGTTTCATAAAAGCAGAAATGCACGTACATTTTATAAACCAGATGTCATGTTGCAGGTATGTGCATAAGTTAAGTTAGCTGGCCTTTATAAAATTACCCTCTTAATGGAAAAATAGGGTTTACCATACATATGTAAAAAAACAGAAAGCAGATGCCACCCAGGAAAAAGATCTACGTGTCATCACAGATAATACCTTGAAACCCTCTGCCCAGGGCACAGCAGCGGCCAGAAAAGCAAATAGAATGCTAGGAATCCTAAGGAAAGGAATGGAGAATAAAACCAAGGATATTATAATGCTTCTGTGTGACCGCACCTTGAATATTGTGTGCTGTTTTGGTCCCCATATCTAAAAGAAGATATAGTGGAATTAGAAAAGGAACAGAGAAGAGCGAACAAAAAAGATAGAGGATGGAAGAATATACCTACAAGGAAAGATTTAAAAGGTTAGGACTCTTCAAGTTAGAAAAGGGGAGATATGATAGAGATCTATAAAATAATGATGGGAGTTGAATGGGTAAACATAGATCAGTTGTTTACTCCTTCAAAGAGTAAAAAGACTAGGGGATCTGCAATGAAGCTACAGTGTAGCACATTTAAGACTAATTGCAGAAAACATTTCTTCACACAAGTCCAGGCTGCGCCGCCGGGCCCCGGTCCCGCGGCCGGCCCAGTAACCGGGTTCCCGGGGCCCGACCATGCGGCAGGTCTCTTTTTGCTGGGGGTGGGGGGGGTGGGGGGGGAGGCTGTGGCTGGGCGGCAGGCGGGGCATCCGCTCCGGGGCTCCACGCTGGTCAGGTGGAGCCCGGTGATTGGTCCGCGCAGGCAGTCATGGGGGCGGGGCAGCGCGAGCAAGGAGGGAGCGCCTCTGGGTTCCCCGCCTCTTCCCGGCTTCATTGGTCCTACGGGCCCGTGGGCGTATGGGGCTGTTACGTGGGGTGGCTTAGGGCACTGGGGGGGGGGGGCTGGGGTGGCTGGTTCAGCGATGGGCGTGGGGTAGCTGGGAGCGCTGCTGCGTGGGATGCCGGGGGTTTGGGGTCTTCGGCACATGTTTGGGATGCCGGGCCGAGTGCAGCGCCTAGTACTCCTGGGGCTCTGACTGCTGGTTTCTCTCCTTTCTCTTCGCAGGTCCCACAGAATTCGACGCCTTCGACGTCCATGGCTGCTGCTGCCGGGCCGGCTGGCGCAGGTCCTTCGAGTTCCGGGAATCAGCTTGTCGCTGCGGCGCCCGGAATGTCACCTGGGATTGCTCCAGTGGCCTCCTCTGGTGGGGTTGGTGAGTATGCGGGGCTCTCTGGCGGGGCTGCGGGAGGGGCCCTTGATTCCGTTCCGGCTTCTGTTGGGGCGACGAAAGAAAAGGCCAAGTGTAGGCGGGGTCGTCGCTGTAGGCAGGCGTCTTCATCTTCCTCTTCCTCGACGTCATCCTCGGCCTCCTCGCACAGCTCTGCACATGCGTCGGCTGACGGCGGGATGGGTGTGGGGACATCCGTCATGGTAAAAGATGTTAGTGTAGCTGGGTTTAAAAGAGGTGTGGACAATTTTCTAGAGGAAAAGTCCATAAAACTTTATTAAAGTGGACTGGGGAAATCCATTGTTAAGCAGCATGAAATCAGTACATCTTCTGGGAACCTGTGACCGGGACTGACCACTGCTGAAAACAGGCTACTGGTCTGACTCGGTTCTTATAGCTACTGCTCCCTCACAGAACTGGCCTCAGAGTTGGTTCAAGATGTTGGCACCCTCGGCAGACCTTAAGGCTTATACTCCCCTTGGCTGTGAAAATCTATTGTTCAGCTTTGAATGCCTTGCTCTTTGCTGCCATAGGTGAAAGCCTAGTTTGCCTGATGGTTGGGCCAGCCCCATTCCTTTGGATTTCAGCTTCTCAAATGCATGATTTTGCACTTTTTTTGTACCGAATCTTAGCTGCCAAATACTTAACCACTTCCCAAGTTTTCTTGGATCACATCTCATTCTGTCTGCACCCTCCTGGGTGTCCACTCTGTTTGCCATTTTGTAGATGAAATTAATTTCTACATTTTCTTCTAACCCTTCCACAATATTTTCTCTGGACAAAACCAGCTCCTGGAGAAGTCCACTAATCACTGTTCTTCCCTCAGAGTTTCTAATCCAGTCTGCAGTCCTGAGCCCACCATCCAAAATGGCTCAGTTTAGTAGCCAGTCATCCAATGAAAAAAGAAAAAGAAAAATAACATGATGTCCCTCTGGTAAAAGCCATGCTGCAAGGTGTCAGATGTTTCATTATCCTTTCCTTCAGCAGTGTTCATTAATTTTCCCAACCCTGATAATTTTTATTTACTTAATTTAATTATTTATTTGAACCATTTGCCATACCATTGATAACCACCCAAAAGGCGAGCAAATATACTGGATAACAGCAGCAGAGACACGCGTAAATAAAAAATCATTAAGACACACTAGGGAAGGAAGATGCAATAGCACAACAGAAAAAAGCTAATATAAACACAATATAACACTGTCAGGGAGCAAAAGGAGCGACAAGAGACAACAAAAAGAACTAAATTATTACAGTTCCAGCAAAAACCCAACATCAACCTCCAAAAGCTTGGCTAAAAAGCCAGGTTTTTATTTGCTGCTTAAACATCTTAAACAAAGTTTCCAACCGAATATCCAGTGGAAGAGAATTCCAATAAACTGGGGCATTACAAGCAAAAACAGCAAACATTGAGCCTAATTTGGTGAATAGAGAAAGTGAGGGAAAGCTGTGATTTAATATGTACATAATTCCAAAGCTTGCTGTCTCCAAGGAACAGACCTGTAGTTCATGAAGGTCTCTTCAGTGATTAGGAAGCTATCTGTGCAATCCTTGATGCAGTCAGTTAAGAAGACATGCCACATTTTTCCAATGAAGACTTGCACCTTCCCATCCTGGGAATGATCCATAAAAAAGTTATTTGCTATAAAATAACCAGAGTGTTCATTAGGTTCCAGTAATTTGGCTAGAACATGGACAATAATCCACTAGAAATGCCCCCTTTCACTGAGTAAATTGTTCAGATTATCTGTCTATTGCAGCTCTAACATGGTTTTATATGTTCTAATTTTATATATTTGAGTCTCTTGATCCCATCACAGGACAGACAGGGCAGATGGGAATTATTTTTTAAGTAGACTGATCGATCAGAAGGGTAATACCCATCCGTAAAGCTAACATTTTTCTATATAAAAATAGCAGCATATCTGGACATTTTAAAATTTAATTTAAAACATTTATATTCTGCTTATACAAACAATTCTAGGTGGATCAAAGTGTATTAATGAATCAGAAAAAATTATTGCAGACCCTTTGCAATTATACATAAAAGAGCTACCCATTATACAAATTCAATCCCCTTTATGAAGAATAGATTTAGCGAATTTAGAGTATCCCAGTGTGGACACATTATAATACCCAATACATTGCCCAATAGCACAATTAACTAATTTTTCTGAAAATTATCTGTATTTGAAGACTTAGCATTTCACACTTGTTGTTCTTCACTTTTAAAGATACAACTCCGTGCAATTTTTGTAATCTGTGCTGCATGCTTTTATCAGAACGGTACAGAAATTCTGCTCAAGACCAATTAGAATAAAATATTGATTTGACAATTTCCCTGCAGTGCAAATCCTACCATCAGTATTTATTCCGAGTATGCACTGTTCTTTGTGTCCTGTGCTAGCATCTCTCTCTTGATGATTACAATTAACTCCTCCTCTCCTCCTGCTCGGGGATTATGAGAGGAAATCAGGTCACACTGCTCAGTGGCATTCCAGCAGATATATGGCAGCATTTTGTACCACACAAAATGCAACGTGTGCCTTCGAGTCAATGCTGGCTCCTGGCGACCCAGCAGCTCCTGGGTTTTCTTGGCAGTGTGAATTGAAGTAGATTGCCGGGCCTTTCTTCCAAGGCAATGGAGGGTTGAGTGACTTCCCAAGGCCACAGGGAGTGCCAGTGGGAATCAAACTCTGGTTTCTTGGTTATCAAGTCAGTGCTCTAACCATTAGACTACTCTTCCACTCGTACACATCAGGATATTATAAGCAAGGGGGGTTATTCAAAACATTTTAGCCAGTTAGACTGGCTAACCAGTTAAAATGCGCTGAGCCCAATATTCAGTTGTATTAACCAGTTAGTGTGCTGAATATTCCCATAGACTGTGTAAAAAATGCCCAGTTAAAACCGGGGTGGCCTGTGGGCAGATTGGGGGCAGCGCTGATCACTATTCAGCTTTACCGGTTTAAAGTTAGGACAACTATTCAGATGACCTAACTTTAACTGGATTTTGCTATCCAGTTAGTAGCTGAATATCGATGCTAACAGCATAGCAATGCCACTGTCCGACAAACTCAGGTATTCAGTGCTGGAAACTGGATATGGTCCGGCACCCAATATCTGGGTTTAAGTAAAGCAGCAGTGGCTGAGTGTTTTAAATAGTCTAGCCACTGGTGCTCAATAGGATCCTTAGGGGGCATTTTATTCTATTCAGCCATTCCCCTCATTTGCCATACATTGCAATGCAGACTTTGCACATATCCTCCAGTAAAACCCTAAATCAACCTACTAAATGTAGCAAAATGATACACAAGTTGAAATCTATAACACTTGCTGCAGAAAAAGGGATCAATTGGAGAATGTGGGACATAATTTTTGTTTTTGAAATCATCAGAATGTTTTCTATTGAACATGTACTCTGGCTCATATGAGGCTGACAAGCCATTCAGGAAACACATTTAAAATAACAAACCCCCAGCAGCAGCGGGGTGCAGGCCAGTGTGAACTGACTTGGTAATGTTTTACATGATTTTATGGTAGAAAGGTTAGATTTGTATGTTTGGTTCACTATTTCTGCATTAAAAAGGAGGCCTGTGGGCCAGCTCAGTGGTTCAGTCACAGATTCTATGCATTACTGTGTCAAGACCTGGATTTGATGCTTGATCAGTGGAACAGCCAATGTAGAAAGCCTATGGGGCATGGTGGAGAGGGAGTCTCAACCATTGCTCAAGTGTAACACCCAATGGTTAGACTTTAGGTGCATGTGTACTGGACTCCATAGGGAGTTTCAGCATGTGACCCCTGGCCCAGGAATATTGCTGAGATGATTGAGGTGAGATAGGAAAGGGATACACAAATAGGAAAGCTCTCCAGGAATCAGTAAATGAAAGCTCATGACACTGTAGCCAGTGGCAGGATTCGATCTGAACGGGAACCGGCTCAGATCGATCCTGCCACTGCCAGAACTGAGCTGGTTACAGCATGGCATGCGCTTGTGTTGCTGGTATTGCATGCTTGGGCTTCTGGCAGCTACTGCAGGGTAGTAACCCCCTGATGGCCCAGCGGCCTGATCCCTTCACTTCCAAGTGGTTGGATGGCATTGGGGACTTCCCAAGATGCTGTGGTCCACCAATGCCATCAAACCACTGGCAGGTGGGCGGATTCCCGCCAGTGCAGTGCCAGCATCGGGATGCTGTTTTCGGCCCGGTTCTACGAACATGGCCTGTGGCGGAAACCAGCCGAATCCCACCACTGACCATAGCCCAGTAGAGACTGATTCCAAACAAGTTGGAAGCCTGAAAGTAGCAGAAGGAAACTGCCAGACCAAAACCAAAAGGATAACCATGCATGGTATGTTAAGTGCCGTTGAGTCGGTGTCGACTCATGGCAATCCTCAATAGTTGTCATAAACTGTGTTCAGTCTTTAGTCAGGCGGCTTATTGTTGACAGAGTGGCACCCATAGCTGCTGTTATTGCTTTGATCCATCTCATTGCTGACCTTCCTCTTTTGCACTGACCTTCTACCTTGCCAAACATGATGCCTTTCTCTAATGATCTCTCTTCGCATAATGTGCCCAAAGTATGAAACTCAAAGTCTTGTCATCTGAGCTTCTAAGGAAAGCTTAGATTTGATCTCCTCTAGTACTGAGTGGTTTGTTCTTCGGGCAGTCCACGGGATACACAGTATTCATAATTTAAAGGCATCAATTTTCTTCCTGTCTATCTTTTTCACTGTCTAACTTTTGCATCCATATGATGATATTGAAAATACCATGGTTTGAACAAGTCAAATTTTTGTATGGAAAGAGACATCTCTGCTCTTGAGAATCTTGTCTAGGTCCTTCATATGCATTCTGCCAAGAGCAATGCATCATCTAATTTCTTGACTGCTTATTGTTTCTTTATTGATAGTTGACCCAAGTAGGTTAAAGTTGTCCACTATTTCAATTTCTTCTCCAACAACGATAAACTTATTGATTTTGCCAGTTGTCAGGATCTTTGTCTTCTTAACATTAAGGTGCTGGCCCATTTTAAGACTATGTTCCTTGATCTTGAAGCAAATTTTCAGATCATCTTCACTTTCAGCCAGTAATGTGGTATCATCAGCATAGCGAAGGTTGTTGATGAGTCTTCCACCAATCTTCACATCGCTTGTCTTCATACAGTCCTGCTTCTCTGATTTGTTCTGAATATAAATTAAACAAGTAGGGGGAAAGTATGCAGCCTTGTCATACACCTTTGCTGATTTTAAACCATTCTGTTTCTCCTTGTTCCATTCAAACTGTTGCTTCTTGATCAATGTAAAGGTTGTGCAAGAGAATGATCAGGTGTTTTGGTGTACTTGTGCTTCTTAATGTGGCCCAAAGTTTCTCATGGTTTACACAGTCAAAAGCCTTGCTGTGGTCAATAAAACACATATAGATATCCTTTTGTCTTTTAATGGATCCATCTCACATCTGCAATGATGTCTCTCGTTCCTCACCCTTTCCTGAACCCTGCTTGCACTTCAGGTAGTTCTCGTTACAGGTATGGTTGTAGTCTCTGCTGGATGATCTTGAGTAGAATCTTGCTGGCATGTGGGATGAGAGTGATTGTGTGATAATTTCCAGTCAGTTGGATCACCTTTCTTCAGTTTTGGTATAAACACAGATCTTTTCCAGTCAGTTGGTCATGATGATGCCAAATTTCCTGGCAGAGCCCTGCAAGTATGTTAACAGCTGCATCTGATTGCTGTAATACTTCAATGAGAATATCATCAATGCCCGGTGCTTTGTTCTTTTATAAAGCTTTCAATACTGCTTCGACTTCTTCTTTCATCACTAATGGTTCCTGGTCATAAGGTACTGGTTGGAACAGCTGTTGGTCCACTTCATTTTTATCATATAAGGACTCTGTATATTGTTTCCACATTTTCATCTTCTCAGCATCATTCAACATGGATCCTTGAGCATTGTGTAACATTCCAATTCGAGGCTGGAATTTTTTCTTTAACTCTCATAGCTTCAGGAAAGCCAATCTTCTTCCTCTAATAGTTTGTGCTTCTATTTCATTGCATGTGTCATTGTAGTATTTCTCCTTGTCTTGTCTTGCTGCAAGTTGCAAATCTCTGAGTTCTGCGATTGCTTCTCTTTCACCTCTGGCTTTAGCATTTTTGCATTTCTGGACAATTTTCACAGTTTTTCTTCAGTCATCCATTTGGGCTGTTTTTGCTTTTTCACCTTTTGTACAGACTTCTCACTTTCTTCCAACACAACCTTCTTGATGTCATCTGATAACTCTTCTGGAGCTTTATCACTTGTATCTGAAACAACAAATCAATTTTACAGGCAGTCTTTAAATTCTGGTGGTATATTCTCAAGGTCATATTTTGCTACATTTATGAGCTGCTTGCTCTTTTTCAACTTTAGCTTGAGTTTGCATACTAGTAGTTGGTGATCTGTGCCACAGTCAGCTCCAGGTTTTGTCTTTTGTTGATGTTATAGAGCTTTTCCATCATTGCTGGAAGAAGGTGTTAGATGAATAGATCATTGGTCTTGCAGAATTCTATCAGTCTTTCTCTATCTTCATTTCTGATGCCAAATCCATATTTTCCAACCACTTTGCCTTCTTTGTTGCCAACTTTTGCATTCCAGTCATCCATGACTATCAGGATATCCTGTTAGCATGTTCTGTCAATTTCAGCTTGTACTTGTTCATAGAACTCATCAACTTCAGCCTCTTCTGAAACTGTTGTTGGGGCATATTCTTGAATTATAGTTGTGTTGATAGGCATTCCTCGTAGACGAATCAAAATTAAGTGTTCAATGATTGCATTGTATTTCATTACAGTTCTTGCAAGTTTCTTCTTAATTATAAATGCAATACTATTTCTTCTTTGTCTTTCATTTCCAGCATAGTAGACCTTATGATTATCAGATGCAAAGTGCCTGATGCCAGTCCATTTCAATTCACTGACACCCAACAGATCAAATTGTACACGTTCCATTTCATTCTTGATCACCTACAACTTCCCTTGGTTCATTTTTATTTTTATTTATTTATTTTTATTTATTTTATTGCTTTTATATACCGTGCTCTTTAAAATCAGTGCGGTTTACAGATAACAGTTTTGTGCGGAACAGGAGAACTGTTGAGCACTTACATTGAACAGGTGACACAACTTGGATTTCAAACTGGGGGAACTATCTACAGCTATCTACAACTATCTCCAATATAAACATGAGTTGTCTGTAACTTACAGTTGTATATATTTTGGTCCTGTTATTGAGGATTAATCAGTGTCTCTAATGTATAAACGTCCCTCAAAAAATTCTTGGACAATGGCTTGTATAATGTCTATATCTTTACACCTGTATTTGCTCAACTAATCACCCATTTACGATCAATATAGTAAGAACTATAAGGTCTCAGACTAGAATAGGCACTATCACTCAGGCTGTAACCTGGACTCGTGCCTGCTTATGCATCAATGACCTTAGTTCTCATGTAATTTCGTTGATGTCTTGATTAAATTGTTTCAATTTTATGTCTTACTATTTTGTCATTTCACTTCTATGATTTATAACAATTCACTCTGGAAATGCGCTAAAGTAAGACTTATCTTTGTATGTGTTTCTCTGTCCGTGTCTCAAAAATTTGTCGAAAACACACATGCGCGACGTTTTTTAGAAGCAACAGGGCTCCGAGTAACACGCCAAGCGAGGAACAAAGATTGCAGAGAAATCTGACAATTGGTTTGTTTTTATACATGTTGTTTTTCATACATGTTTTTTATAGATAGTTTTCTACATACAGTTTCCACATTCTTACACAGAATGACAGCAGTGAATGTAATCCTACTATTACTAACGTACAAGTTAAATTTATGGAAGGCACAATGGCGCCGATTTTGACATACCTGTTTCATTTGATAGAACTTGTCTCATTAAGCAAGAACAGTTCAAGGCAACATGAAGGAGTAATGGAAGTACCGACACCAACTCCCTGATGAAACCCACAGGCCGTGAAACGCGACAAGGTACCAACTGAAGGAGTCGGGGAAGGAACATCACAATGGGATTAATCTCCTAAAAGAAGACAACAACTTTCGACAAATTTTTGAGACACGGACAGAGAAACACATACAAAGATAAGTCTTACTTTAGCGCATTTCCAGAGTGAATTGTTATAAATCATAGAAGTGAAATGACAAAATAGTAAGACATAAAATTGAAACAATTTAATCAAGACATCAACGAAATTACATGAGAACTAAGGTCATTGATGCATAAACAGGCACGAGTCCAGGTTACAGCCTGAGTGATAGTGCCTATTCTAGTCTGAGACCTTATAGTTCTTACTATATTGATTGTAAATGGGTGATTAGTTGAGCAAATACAGGTGTAAAGATATAGACATTATACAAGCCATTGTCCAAGAATTTTTTGAGGGACGTTTATACATTAGTGTAACTTACAGTTGCCTAGCAGGGTGTATGGTGGGTGAAGTTGAGATACTGGGTTGTGAGTAGTGTAGGAGAAAGAGGTGGTGTGTTAGTGCTTTTCTGAATTGGGTGAGATCCATGATCGCTTGGACAGTGGTTGGGAGCGCATTCCAGCAGCTGGGAGCATAGAGCTTAAAGGCTCGGTTCTTTGTTGCCTGGGTGCATTTTGTTATTTCATTAGGGGTCTGTAGGGTATTGGTGGCAAATGTCTTCCTTGCTCTGTTTGCTGGGGTGGGGTAGAGAAGATCCATTAGGGAGGTGGCGGATATTTTGTTGATGGCCTTGAAGGTCATCAGGACTACTTTATAGGTGAGCCGGCAGTACATTGGTAGCCAGTGCAGGTCCCTTAGGATTGGGGTGATGTGATCTCTTCTAGAGGCTCCATGTAGGAAGCGTGCAGCTGCGTTCATTGCCAGCTGTAGTGGGTTTAGCGTGTTTTTGAGTAGGCCATACAGGATCATGTTGGCGTAGTCGAAGTGGAGGGTCACCAGTGCCTGAAAAACGGTTCTGAAGTCATCTGGTTGCAGCAGGGGTCGGAGATGTCGCAATGTTCGTATTTTGTAGTAAATTTGCTTGATGGTGTTGCTGATGTGCATTTTAAATTCGAGCTGCTGGTCTAGAGTCACACCTAGGTATCAGATGGTGGGTCTACTTGGGAGTTCAGCGTCTCTTGTCTTTAAGGTCGGCGGTGGTGAGAAGCATTGATTTCTTGTAATTTATTTATTATTATTTATTTTACATTCTCTTATATACCGCGCTATTCTGCATCAGTGCGGTTTACATTGAACAAACTGAAATTACATTGAACAGGGCATTACAACTTGGAGATAACTATTTTACAGGGAACATGGGCTATGGAGGGTTAAGTGGCTTGCCCAAGACCACAAGGAGCATCTGTGGGACTAGAAACCCCAGTCCTTCCGGCCCGAGGTTGCTGTCCTCTAGTGGGATTTGAACCCCCGACCTTCCGGCCTGAAGTACCTTGCCCCAACCACTAGGCTACTCCTCCACTCCTAATGAATAGTACCTCCGTCTTGCTGAAGTTTATCTTAAGACTCTTTGAGTGGAGCCAGTCGGTTACGGCCTCGAAGCATTTTACTAGTTGGGAGAAGTCCAGTTGGTCGATCGTGAATGGGGTGAAGAGTAGTACGTCATCTGCGTAGATTAGGCATGATATGTTAAATGAGCGGATTATTTCACATATGGGTTGCATGTATATATTGAATAAGAGGGCAGAGAGTGAGGAGCCCTGAGGTACACCATGTTTTTTGTTTGGTTTCAGTTCACTCCACTTTAACCATTCATGTGTCCATTCTTGATCGACAAAGGGTTCCTGGAGTAACACTCCTGTGGAGTATTTTCCACTATATTTGTACATTTGCCACATGTTTTTCATTGTTGGCTGATATAATTCTTTTAAGAGCTTTTTCTCTTGCTTTGCAAATTCTGTGTTTGCTTGTGGATTCTCATTCATTTCTTCTAGTCGCCGGAATGCCTGCCCAAGTTTGATGATAGATACAGTTTCTGGACGTTTACTTTCATATTTCAGCACTTTTTTTTGCATATTTGGATCCAATGATGCTGTTGGGTAGGCTTGGAGATCTATGATAGCAGCTCTGTATGTGTAATCAATCTCTATGAGGACTAACCCTCCATTTCTAGGGATGCGCAGTCTCAGCATAGACTAATCTTTCTAAATTACCTCATGGGCATGGAAGAGTTTTCTTGTTTGTACATCCAGTTTTTCAAGATCTTTAAGAAGTCAGTCCATGAAGCTGCATGAGAGTACAGGAAATGCCAGCTTATTGATGACTTGTATCTTATTCTGTGATGTTAAAACACTTTTCAATAATGATTTTAATCTTCTGTAGTGTTCTTTACTGATCTTTTCTCTCAGTAATTTCTGCTTGATGTCATTCCTTCCTCTACTCTGAGATACTTATATATGCCTACCTGTTCAAGGTCCTTAAAGTCACAGCCCTCAGCCAGGGAGATGTTTTCCATTTTGCTCAATTTTTCTCTAAAAAAAAAAGTTGTCTTAGCACATCTGTCAAGGCCAAAAGTCATCCTGATGCCATCAGAAAAGCTTTTCACCAAATGGAGTTGCTCTGATAAATATTGGTCATTAGAACTGCAGAGCTTCAGATCACTTACAAATAGTAAATGGGATGTTACCTTTGGGTTGTTACCTTCTTTAGGATTCAGGCTAAATCCATATTCCAAAGAACTGATGAGTACTCCTTGGATTAAGCATACAAAACAGAAGTGGTGACAGGGAATCCTCTGGGGGTAATTTTATAAAAGTTTTCAAATGCATAAATATGGTTTTATCTATGAAAAGGTCTTTTATACTATTGCATATCCATTTACATGGATATATGTACACATGCCAAAAAGATGACATGTAAATGTTCCTGATGGCAGAGCTGCAATATGCATGTATGTTTTATAAAATGCAAAGGTATTTAAGATTATTTAAGAATAATATACAAGGGATTACCTCTTCTGCTGATTTGTACTCAAGTTTCCTATTGAGGGTCGCCATGAGTCGACACCGACTCAATGGCACTTAACAACCACATGAGGAGCAGAGGAGTGGATTGCAGTCTTGAAGGACTAGAAAAAGGGACTGCTACTTCTGGAGAGAGGTCTGCAATTGTGAGTATATACTTCTGGGAATTTTCTGAAAGGACTTCTTTGTATTAAAGCTAATTAATCTGTGAACCCAGTGTTTTTTGTTAAATCAGTCAATGCCTAGTAGCAGCAGTTTAAGTTTAAATTTAAAACACAAAAGAGAGCTTTCTGGTTAAATCTGGAACCCAGCAGAGAGCTTGTAGTTTAAATTTCATAATACGTCAGAGCCTAGAAGCAGCAAAGAGCTGTAATTTAAATCAAATCAGAATATAACTTAGCATAAAAGGCAAACAGGGTCAGTACTCTTTGAGCAACAAATAGTCTTCTAGAGACCTTTACAAAGAGGCCTTCTACCTAGGGAGCAAGAGACCTGTGAAACCTTTTCAATAGGTGTTAACACCAGATGGCAGGTCAAAAGGCCATTTTGAAAGACTCCTTCTATCCAAGCAAGGACTGTTAATCACCCAGGAAGTTGGTCACAGCTTACCTCAGCAGCATAGGACAGGGTACTGTGGTGGAGAAGCAGCCGCTGAGGGCAGAAAAAAAAAGGGAAAACTGCCTTTTTTTTCTTTTACCCATAAAACTGCAGGCACTGAAAGGGTTAACACCAACACTAAAGGTAAAGATTTCTCACAGAGAAGTGCAGACCTAAGCACACGCCCTGTTCCCATGGAGATAGAGGGAGGAGAAGGGAGTGGTTTGGGGGCGGAGTCAAAGGGGATAGGACAGCCCCAAACATTTAGGAACGGAAGCTGCACTTATACAGCAGAGAAGGGGAGAGAGAAGGAGGAACCGTATGAGAGAGAGAAGGGGAGAGAGAAGGAGGAACCGTATGAGAGAGAGAAGGAGAGAGAGAGGACACAGACACAGAGGACACGAGGGTTCCAGGAAGGAAGGACAAGAAACCCATGGAAATCCCTTGCACAGAAGCAATTGAGAACCAGGAGCAAAGAGCTGACAAGGCCAGTGGAAAGCTCAGGGGAGGAGTCCTCAGAGGAGGAAATATTCTCCAAGAGTTCATGGCACAACTTTTCTCCTAGTAAGGAATCTATAAGGAGGAAAAGCAGCACTAATAAGGTGAGCCCTTTACAACGTTTGAAAGGCTTATTAGACAAAGAGGGTTTTTCCTGCTCGTCCCCCACAAGCTCACACACTGTTAAGGGTACCTGGGAGAAGCTCCTAAAGGCTGTGCAAGCTAGTGAGGCTTCTCAGGAAGATACCAGGGGAAACAGTTACCAAGAAGAGTCTAGCGTGGAGGATATGGACTTGGGAGACACTGTGGATTTAGACAATGTCTCAGACATGGAAATAAGCTGTGCAATCTGTGCTAAAGAAGTATAAAGGAACCAAATAGGGTTTGAAAGCAGAAAGAAACCCAGCTGGTCTTGATTACTGAATGCATCTGTGTTACCTCGTGCTAAGTAAAAGAACCGGGGGAAGTTTGTTATCTGGAAGAAAACCAGAGGTTCTTTTACCAGGACATTTTAAAGCCCATTACTTTTTAGCTGTGCTTTTAAAAGTAGCTGTCCTGTTTAAAGCTGCTTGGGAAGAAGCTGTGCTGAAAGTGTGTTATAATTGGAAAAGAATTTTATTGCTTGTGAAAGTATCTAGGTGGGCCAGGAAGTCTTGCTACACCTACTGTGAAGTAACAGAGGGGGTATAGCGCCTCCTGGAGACCAGGAAACAGAATACTGCTGAAAATAGAGTTTTACCAGAAAGCAAGTTTAAAAGCTGTATCAAGCCAAGGATTGTATAATAGGCTTGTGTGCTGTTATTTGGAGAAGTATCCTGAATTTTGTTTTGGTCAACTTCAATCAATTCATGTCAAAGAATTGAACTGGTTAGGAAATCCTTGTTTCTAAAAATAAAGAAATATTTCCTGCGACCTTTGCACGGCTCTAATCCTTTCGGGGGACACAACTACATGCTATCAGGCTAATTTCAACAAAGGACAATCGGCACCTCCCCTGTAGCCCTAGGCAACTGCCTGGCCACACGGGGGCGCGCCAACAGTACTGTGTAGCAGCCCTCTTTTAATAAGTGTTATTTCTCTCCCAAACACCCACCCACCCCTGGGATAATCGTAGCTTTATAGGGTACTTACACATCTTAAAGGAAAGGAGGTGCTCTCAGGTGAAGCTCATTATCCAAATCAGTCATACACTATGGGCCTGAGATTAATTAAGCTTCAGGTGAACAAGGTATTAAACATATTAGGTACAGTTTTATTAGTATACATATCCATAGCAATTCTTAGTAAGTAAAGAACTTAGATCTAAACACAAGCTTACAACTAAGATGCAGACAGCAGTCCAGCAGCGAGATGGGGGCTTTCCAGTCTTTTGCATTGAGTATCACATGTATGATTTTCTCCCAGTTGGTGAGAGGTCTTACATGTGCACTAGGTGCAAGGAGCTCTTTGCTCTCAGGGAACGAGTCCGTTCTCTAGAGGCTAGAGTAGCAGACTTGGAAAACATAAGAAATACAGAGAGGTACATAGACGAGACCTACAGGGATATAGTCCTGAAGTCCCACCTCCAGTCTGGCAGCATCCCTGTTGCCATGGAGGAGAGAGGTCATGTGACAGGACAGCATCACCCTGGTGTGGCAGGAAGTGATCCTGTAACTAGGACCTGTCCTCCAGGTGATGTAAAACCCTCTCACACCAAGGAAGTTTCTCCAGGGCCATGTGCCCATGATGGAAGGGTTAGGACAGCCATTATAGTTGGTGATTCGATCATTAGGCATGTAGATAGCTGGGTGGCTGGTGGATGTGAGGATCACCTGGTAACATGCCTGCCTGGTGCGGACCTCACGTGCTACCTAGATAAGGTCTTAGATAGTGCTGGGGAGGAGTCTGCTGTCTTGGTACATGTCGGTACCAATGACATAGGAAAATGTGGTAGGGAGGTTCTGGAGGCTAAATTTAGGCTTTTAGGTAGGAAGTTAAAGTCCAGAACTTCCAGGGTAGCGTTCTCTGAAATGCTTCCCGTTCCACGTGCAGGACCCAAAAGGCAGGCAGAGCTCCGGAGTCTCAATGCATGGATGAGACAATGGTGCAGAGATTAGGGTTTTGGATTTGTTAGGAACTGGGGAACATTCTGGGGAAAGGAGGGGATCTTCCAAAGGGATGGGCTTCACCTTAGCTGGGATGGAACCAGGCTGCTGGCATTAACCTTTAAAAAGGAGATAGAGCAGCTTTTTTTTTTTTTTTTAATTTTTTATTTATAAATTTGAAAACATTACAAAAGGAAAATATCAATACTTTAACAATATTAATAATAATATTATTGAAGAAATAAGAAACATTTAGCCCACATTTAGGAGAGCTACATCAAAAAGCTAAAGAATAACAAAAACATCCGAAAGGTCCTGGGTATAATTCACAAGCCCAATATACATTGTCAAGAGGAAAAGAAAAATAAACTATTTATCCTTAAGAAAATTCTGCAATTGCTCCACCTCAGAGAATACATAATGATTACTTTGAAATAATACCTGGCATTTATACGGATAAAATGAAGCTCCCATGGCCAACACCTGCGGTCGCAACTGCAAAAAAGCTTTGCGTCGCGCTTGCGTGGCCCTGGAAACATCGGGAAAAATTTGAATGGGTTGACCACAAAATTTCTGAGATTTTTTGTTTAAAATAAGACCGCAAGACTCTCTCTTTATCAGTATGCAAGGCAAACGTAACTAGCAATGTATCCCTCGTGGTTATTTCATCCATAGAGGATTCCAAAAAGTTTGAAATATCTAATGTAGAGGAAGCAACTCGTTCATATTGTGGGTCACCCCCTTGCTCTAAATCTCTTACCACCCTCCCTTTAGGAACATAATACATTTGAGAAACCAAAATATTACTCCCATCATTGAACAACAAAATATCTTTAAGGTATTTCTGAAACAAAATTAATGGGGACAAATAATGAGTTTTAGGGAAATTCAACAAATGCAAATTCTTAGAACGAAATAAATTTTCCAAAAGTTCATCTTGTCGAAGCAGTAAAGAGAGATCTTGAGAAAACTTAGCTGAAATAATTTGGTGAGAGGCAAATTGATTCGTATGCAGACCAGAAACTTTTTCCAATTCTGATAATCCAACATCATGGTCAGATAATTTAGCTATACAACAACAACCAACTGTCCAAGAGCAAAATGAAATCTAAAAATTACACAAACCGTCCTTGAATAATAGATACACTCCCAAACAATTTAATAATTTCAATAACAGATGAACACATCACATTGGCACCAATTGACCTCAGGATGGCTAGAGCCCTACATTTAGTGATGAATCACTATAGGGAAAAGCTGACGCTCACATCACAGGTCAAATAGCAATTCTTTAAATCCTTACTTTAAACGCAATCACCAACTCAATAACCTCAGCGTATACTTCTGGGAAATAAATACTCTAAACCATATCCACAAATAATCTCAATCAAACAACTCACACACCACCCATTCATACAAAAAGCGTCATAAGCATCACAGCAATAGGATGAATGTTGCAAAGGCAATCATTGATACCCTAAAAAAGAGAAAAGAGTATAAATGTAAGAAGCGGTAAATTCAACCCGCTAATAGCATTAGTAAACACTTATCTTCAAGAATGCTATGCATCACTCCATTTTTGCGAAATCCAACGCCCAACCGATATGCTGCAAAGATCACCGACAGACAGCGCTATGCAGAGAACTTCCAAAACAATTTCAATTTAATTCAGATAGCCTTCACCAAAAGGCCCTACGAAAGCTCTCGTTTCGCCACTAAGGCTTCGTCAGGGGAAAGATGGTAAATTTAAGAATCCACTAACTTCCCAAAAGGAGTCTCTGCTCAGATAATTTAGCTACCATTTCCCTTGTAAACGTAGTTACCTTCTGTAAGGACACTCCCAATGCTGCCTCCATTCGTGAAAGAATAACCCAAACATCCTTAAGGGAAACATTAGGTGGAGGTGATGAAGGTTGCCAAAAGAAGCAAAAGAAACTGCTGAAGGAAGTGGAGGAGGAAAACTCGCCGAGGTGGATTCCAGCTTTAAAAAAGAACCCGGAAGTAAAACAGAACCAGCCCCCTCCATCTGCAATTCTTCATAGAGGATCTTTACCGGCAGTTAAATTCAACTCCTGACAGGGCTGAGCTAAGCCCAAAGTAGTAGAAGAGGGTGTAGAAGAAACAGTACTCACATTTGAGATATTAATCGGGGTCGATGGAGAAAGACCCTCGGCAGCCACAGCAGTTTCCACCAGAATGTGGGCATCCATAGGACCCACCACCTTAACTGCCTTCGTCTGTTCGGGTTGTGGGTAGTGCTTCCTTCTTTCCCCCCTCATAGGGATCCACTCTCTGCACCTCGTGCACCGAAGGGGCACCAAAGGGGCAGGCTTGCCCCCTTGGACACGCCCCTTCGGACGCGTGCCAACAGGCACGCGCCTGCACCGCGTCCCGCGATGGAGCCGAGTTCTTATGGCCCTCCTCCAGTCACACAGCCAATCGGGTGCTGGACACACGGGAAACCAGGAACCAATCAGTTAGGTAAGCACAAAAAAAAATGTAGCTGCTCTGATAGAGCAGCTTTTAAACTAGATAATAGGGGAAAGCCGACAGTCGCCCAAGAGCACATGGTTCAGAAGAATGTATCCTTGAAGGATACTACCAAAAGCAGAGAGGTTCCAAAAAAGAGTAAAGTAGCCCAAATGCCCTCGAGTATGGAGCAGACACAGCTTAAAGATCCCAAATCACCCATGTCTACCAATAGCCAGATTAATATGAATAAAATACAGTCTCTAAAATGCTTGTATGCAAATGCTAGAAGTCTAAAAAATAAGATGGGAGAGTTAGAATATATAGCACTAAATGAGAGGTTAGATATGATTGGAATATCAGAGACATGGTGGAAGGAGGACAACCAGTGGGGCACTGTGATACTTGGGTACAAACAATATTGTAGTGATAGAGATGATCAAATTGGTGGAGGGGTTGTGCTCTGTTAGAGAGGGCATTGAGTCAGAAAAGATTAAAGATTTTCAGGAAACAAAATTTGCTGTAGAATCTCTATGGATTGAAATTCCATGTAAAAAGGGGAAGGCGATGGCAGTGGGGGTATACTATCGACCGCCTGGCCAGAATGAACAAATGGATGATGAAATGCTCAAAGAAAGCAAGGAAGCTAACAAAAGTTACAGCGCAGTAATAATAATGGGTGATTTCTATTACCCAGGTATCGACTGGGTCAGTGTCACGGCAGGACATGCTAGGGAGATAAAGTTCCTAGATGAAATAAATGACTGCTTCTTGGAGCAGCTGGTTCATGAACCGACTAGAGGGGAACACCAGATCTAGTGCAAGAGAAAAGGGTGTTGGGGCCACTTGGCAATAGTGATCATAGCATGATCGCATTTGATTTAATTAGTGGAGGAGGGATAGTAAGGAAATCCACAGTACTACCTTTTAACTTTCGAAAGGGAGACTGATAAAATGAGGAAAATAGTTAAGAAAAAGCTAAAAGGAGCAGTTGCAAAGGTTAAGGACTTACATCAAACTTGGGTGTTGTTGAAAACTACTATTTTGGAAGCCCAGACCAGCTGTATGCCACGCTTTAAGAAAAGTGGAAGGAAGTCTAAAAAACTGCCAGCATGGCTTAAAGGTGAGGTCAGAGAGGCTGTTGCCAAAAAAGCATCTTTCAGGAAATGGAAAAAAGAGCCAAACAACGAAACCCGGAAACAGCACAAGAACTGGCAAGTCAAATGCAAGGCATTGATAAGGCAGGCAAAGGGATAATTTGAGAAGAAGCTTGGTGCGGAAGCAAAAACGTGAAATAAAGACTTTTTCAAGTACATTTGTAGCAAAAAAACCTGTGAGACAGTCAGTTGGTCCATTAGATGATAGAGGGGGTAAAGGGGCACTAAAAGGTGACAAGGCGATAGTGAAGAGACTGAATAAATTCTTTGCTTTGGTCTTTACTGAGGAAGATGTAGGGACGTTACCCATGACTGAAGTGGTATTTAAAGGTGCGGAAGAATTGAAGGAAATATCGATAAATCGTGAAGACGTATTACAACTATTAGATAAACTGAAGAGTAGCAAATCACCTGGGCCGGATGGTATACATCCAAGGGTGTTGAAAGAACTGAAATATGAGATTGCAGACCTGCTCTTAGTAATCTGTGAATTTTCATTAAAATCATCTGTAATACCTGAAGATTGGAGGATTGCCAATGTAACGCCAATTTTTAAAAAGGGTTCCAGGGGTGATCTGGGAAACTACAGACCGGTGAGCCTGACGTCAGTACTGAGAAAAATGGTAGAAACCATCATAAAGAACAAAATTACTCAGCATGTAGATAGTCATGGCCTAATGGGAGACAGCCAGCATGGCTTTAGACAAGGAAGATCTTGTTTTACTAATCTGTTATGTTTTTTTGAAGGTGTGAATAAACAGGTGGACAAAGGTGAGTTGGTTGATATAGTGTATCTGGACTTTCAGAAAGCCTTTGACAAGGTCCCTCATCAGAGACTTTTGGCAAAACTAAAGTCATGGGATAGGAGGCAGTGAACATAAGAACATAAGATATGCCATACTGGGTCAGACCAAGGTCCATCAAGCCCAGTATTCTGTTTCCAACAGTGGCCAATCTAGGTCATACGTACCTAGCAGTTTCCCCAAGGGACACAGGTTTCACAATGCTTGTATTGGTTCAAGCATTGATATCCTGGGTCCCTTCTTAATAATGGTTTATGGACATTTCCTCCAGGAACTTGTCCAAACCTTTTTTAAACCCAGCTACACTAACAGCCTTTACTACATCCTCCGGTAACAAATTCCAGAGTTTGATTACACGTTGAGTGAAAAAATATTTTCTTTTATTAGTCTTAAATAGTTTACCCTGTAGCTTCATTGCATGTCCCCTAGTCTTTCTATATTCTGATAAGGTAAACAATCAATGTACATTTACCTGTTCCACTCCGTTCATTAATTTATAGACTTCTATCATATCTCCCCTCAGCCGTCTCTTTTCCAGGTTAAAGAGCCCTGACCTTTTTAGCCTTTCTTCATAGGAGTATCCTTCCATCCCCTTTACCATTTTGGTGGCTCTTCTCTGAACCTTTTCTAAAATGGCTATATCCTTTTTAAGATACGGCGACCAGAATTGCACACAATATTCAAGGTGCGGTCTCACCATGGAACGATATAGAGGCATTATAATATCTTTTGTTTTATTTTCCATTCCTTTCCTGATCATACCTAGCATTCTATTTGCTCTCTTGGCCGCCGCTGCACACTGGGCCGAGGGTTTTAACACGTTATCCACAATGACGCCTAAATCTTTTTCCTGGGTGGTGGTTCCTAATGTGGAACCTTGCATCGTGTAACCATAGTTTGGGTTGTTCTTCCCTAGGTGCATAACCTTGCACTTCTCCACATTAAATTTCATCTGCCATTTTGATGCCCAGTCTTCCAATTTATCAAGATCCTCTTGCAATTTTCCACAATCCTCCTGGGTTTTAACAACTTTAAATAGTTTTGTGTCATCTGCAAATTTGATAACCTCACTCGTTATTCCACTTTCCAGGTCATTTATGAATATGTCAAAAAGCAGCGGACCCAGCACAGATCCCTGGGGTACACCACTAGTCACCTTTCTCCATTGGGAAAATTGGCCATTTAGCCCTACCCTCTGCTTTCTATCTTTTAACCAGTTCCTGATCCACAATAGTACACTGCCTCCTATCCCATGACTCTTTAGTTTTGCCAAAAGTCTCTCATGAGGGACCTTGTCAAAGGCTTTCTGAAAGTCCAGATACACAATATCAACCGACTCACCTTTGTCCACCTGTTTATTCACTCCTTCAAAAAAACATAACAGATTAGTAAGACAAGATCTTCCTTGTCTAAAGCCATGTTGGCTGTCTCCCATTAGGTCGTGACTATCTACATGCTGAGTAATTTTATTCTTTATGAAGGTTTCTACCATTTTTCCCGGTACTGATGTCAGGCTCACCGGTCTGTAGTTTCCCGGATCACCCCTCGAACCCTTTTTAAAAATGGGTGTTACATTGGCGATCCTCCAATCCTCAGGTATTAGAGATGACTTTAATGATAGTTCACAGATTACTGATAGCAGGTCTGCAATCTCAAATTTCAGTTCTTTCAACACCCTTGGATGTATACCATCTGGCCCAGGTGATTTGCTACTCTTCAGTTTATCTAATAGTTGTAAGACATCTTCCCGATGTATCGATATTTCCTTCAATTCTTCCACACCTTTAAATACCACTTCAGTCATGGGTAACATCCCTACATCTTCCTCAGTAAAGACCAAAGCAAAGAATTCATTCAGTCTCTCCGCTATCGCCTTGTTGCCTCTTAGTGCTCCTTTAACCCCTTTATCATCTAATGGACCAACTGACTCTCTCACAGGTTTTTTGCTACGAATGTACTTGAAAAGGTCTTTATTTCGCGTTTTTGCTTCCGCAGCAAGCTTCTTCTCAAATTCTCTTTTGCCTGCCTTATCAATGCCTTGCATTTGACTTGCCAGTGCTTGTGCTGTTTCCAGGTTTCATCGTTTGGCTCTTTTTTCCATTTCCTGAAAGATGCTTTTTTGGCAACAACAGCCTCTCTGACCTCACCTTTAAACCATGCTGGCAGTTTTTTGGACTTCCTTCCACTTTTCTTAAAGCGTGGAATACAGCTGGTCTGGGCTTCCAAGATAGTATTTTTCAACAACACCCAAGCTTGATGTACGTCTTTAACCTTTGCAACTGCTCCTTTTAGTTTTTTCTTAACTGTTTCCCTCATTTTATCATAGTCTCCCTTTCGAAAGTTAAAGGGTAGTACTGTGGATTTCCTTACTATCCCTCCTCCACTAATTAAATCAAAGGTGATCATGCTATGATCACTATTGCCAAGTGGCCCCAACACCCTTATCTCTTGCACTACATCTGGTGTTCCACTAAGGACTAGGTCTAATATTGCTTCCCCTCTGGTCGGTTCATGAACCAGCTGCTCCAAGAAGCAGTCATTTATTTCATCTAGGAACTTTATCTCCCTAGCATGTCCTGTTGTGACACTGACCCAGTCGATGCCGGGGTAATTGAAATCACCCATTATTATTACTGCACTGTAACTTTTGCTAGCTTCCTTGATTTCTTTGAGCATTTCATCATCCATTTGTTCATTCTGGCCAGGCGGACGATAGTACACCCCCACTCCCATCGCCTTCCCCTTTTTACATGGAATTTCAATCCATAGAGATTCTACAGCAAATTTTGTTTCTTGCAAAACTTTAATCCTTTCTGACTCAATGCCCTCTCTAACATAGAGCGCAACCCCTCCACCAATTTGATCAGCTCTATCATTACGATATAGTTTGTACCCAGGTATCACAGTGTCCCACTGGTTGTCCTCCTTCCACCATGTCTCTGATATTCCAATCATATCTAACCTCTCGTTTAGTGCTATATATTCTAACTCTCCCATCTTGTTTTGTAGACTTCTAGCATTTGCATACAAGCATTTTAGAGACTGTATTTTATTCATATTAATTTGGCTATTGGTAGACATGGGTAATTTGGGATCTTTAAGCTCTGTCTGCTCCATACTCGAGGGCATTTGGGCTACTTTACTCTTTTTTGGAACCTCTCTGCTTTTTGTAGTATCCTTCAAGGATACATTCTTCCGAAGCATGCGCTCTTGGGCGACTGTCGGCTTTCCCCTATTATCTAGTTTAAAAGCTGCTCTATCTCCTTTTTAAAGGTTAATGCCAGCAGCCTGGTTCCATCCCGGTTAAGGTGAAGCCCATCCCTTCGGAAGAGCCCCTCCTTTCCCCAGAATGTTCCCCAGTTCCTAACAAATCCAAACCCCTCATCTCTGCACCATTGTCTCATCCACGCATTGAGACTCCGGAGCTCTGCCTGCCTTTTGGGTCCTGCGCGTGGAACGGGAAGCATTTCGGAGAACGCTACCCTGGAAGTTCTGGATTTCAACTTCCTACCTAAAAGCCTAAATTTAGCTTCCAGAACCTCCCTACCACATTTTCCTATGTCATTGGTACCGACATGTACCAAGACAGCAGACTCCTCCCCAGCACTATCTAAGACCTTATCTAGGTGGCGCGTGAGGTCCGCTACTTTCGCACCAGGTAGGCATGTTACCAGGCGATCCTCACATCCACCAGCCACCCAGCTGTCTACATTTATCTACATTTATTTTACATTATCATGTACTATTGTGGATCAGGAACTGGTTAAAAGATAGAAAGCAGAGGGTAGGGCTAAATGGCCAATTTTCCCAATGGAGAAAGGTGAGTAGTGGTGTACCCCAGGGATCTGTGCTGGGTCTGTTGCTTTTTGACATATTCATAAATGACCTTGAAAAGGGAATAACGATTGAGGTTATCAAATTTGCAGATGACACAAAACTATTTAAAGTTGTTAAAACCTAAGAGGATTGTGGAAAATTGCAAGAAGATCTTGATAAATTGGAAGACTGGGCATCAAAATGGCAGATTAAATTTAATGTGGACAAGTGCAAAGTTATGCACCTAGGGAAGAACAACCCAAACAATGGTTACACGATGCAAGGTTCCACATTAGGAACCACCACCCAGGAAAAAGATTTAGGCGTCATTGTGGCTAACATGTTAAAACCCTCGGCCCAGTGTGCAGCGGCGGCCAAGAGAGCAAATAGAATGCTAGGTATCATAAGGAAAAGAATGGAAAATAAAACAAGATATTATAATGCCTCTATATCGTTCCTTGGTGAGACCACACCTCGAATATTGTGTGCAATTCTGGTCGCCGTATCTTAAAAAGGATATAGCATTATTAGAAAAGGTTCAGAGAAGAGCCACCAAAATGGCAAAGGGGATGGAAGGATACTCCTATGAAGAAAGGCTAAAAAGGTTAGGGCTCTTTAACCTGGAAAAGAGACGGCTGAGGGGAGATATGATAGAAGTCTATAAATTAATGAACGGAGTGGAACAGGTAAACGTAGATCGATTGTTTACGTTATCAGAATATACAAAGACTAGGGGACATGCAATGAAGCTACAGGGTAAAGTATTTAAGACTAATAAAAGAAAATATTTTTTCACTCAACGTGTAATCAAACTCTGGAATTTGTTAGCGGAGGATGTAGTAAAGGCTGTTAGTGTAGCTGAGTTTAAAAAAGGTTTGGACAAGTTCCTGGAGGAAAGGTCCATAAACCATTATTAAGAAGGGGCCCAGGATATCAATGCTTGACCCAGTACAAGCATTGTGGAACCTGTATCTTTCGGGGAAACTGCTAGGTACGTATGACCTAGATTGGCCACTGTTGGAAACAGGATACTGGGCTTGATGGACCTTGGTATGACCCAGTATGGCATATCTTATGTTCTTATGTTGCACCCTTGTAATGGGGAAGCAGAGGAAAAATGGTATTAAGCCTGTAAGTTCTAATGCAACCAAGGTTGTTGGCCCCATGGACTCTCATGTAAAAGTTTTGTCTCAAATGGATTCATCAAGGCAAACACTGGATACTGAAGTATCTCCTTCAGCCATGAGTGCACACTCATCATCCTCACCCTTTCTAGTTATGGGCTTAGTAACCTTTTTAGTCAGGGCCCAATTCCGTGCCTCGAATGTGACGTCCATTCCCGCTATTCGTGCCTTCCCTCACTGGTGTCTAACCTCCCTGCTGTTTCTTCGGGGAAGTTAGATGGGGGTGGGAAAGGGCGGCTCGGGGGCAGAGTCTGGGTGGGCGGTCACCAGCCCTGGACGTACAGGGCCGATTCTAATGTTGACCCTGTACGTCCAGGGCTGGAAAATTGTGTGGGGAAGTTATTCCACCTCCGGAGGTGGAATAACTTCCCTGGACTTTTTTTTTTTTTTTAGGGCCTGGAGCACGGTTGGGGAAGGGGAGGCCCAAAGACATTCTCCACTCCCCGACCCTGGCCTTAGGAGGCCAGATTGGGGGGGGGGGGGTCGAGCTGCGGGGAAATCTCGTTTGAAATCCGGCAGCTGGCATCGCGGCTTTTAAATGGAGCCTTGAGTTAGTTGGTCTTTTCCTGTATATGCAGGCTGGGCTGAATCGCAGTCCTGGCCTGCACATACAGGACTGATTGTGTTTCTGATCCAGAGGGGGGTGTACGTCTGGGATGGAATGAGCTTATCACTGTTTAGATACTGCCTTTAAGACTTCCTCACCAGAGAAGAAGGAAGGGGAAGTTCTTATAGGTGCAGTTACCTTGAATGGGGGTTTCTTCCAGCGAAGAGGGTTTGACTTGCAGGAGGATATGTCCTTTATCCATTCCCATTCAGTATTCTGGGTTTCTGTGGGAAGACCTATTACTCCAAAGGAGATATCTCTTTGTGATATATGGGACATTGTCTCTCACATAGAATTGTCTCTACATTCATCTTTGAAAAAAGGTTCAGACTTTTCTAAAGAGGTTGTTGTGAAGCTAGTGGAGCATGAGACAATGTCTTGCTCTGTGGATACTCATTTTGTTAAAGTCAAATTGCGAATTTCTGTTCTGCAGGTGGTGCTTTCCTCTTTTGTCCAGGATTTGTTATTACTACATCACCAATTTGAATTAATGGAAAATTATTACTGTGCTAGAAATTTACGTTTATTAAATTTCCCCCGGAAGCACTACCTATCAGCGCAGATTCTTTTTTATAAATATCTTAATTTATTTATTTTATTTATTTTATTTATTTAACACTTCTTTTATACCGCGCTATTACAATCAGTGCGGTGTACATTGAACAAGAACATACTACAATGCATACAAGTAACATTGAGTTTTACATTGAACAGGGAACTTCAACAATAGTATAGTATAATATATAAAACCACAATAACTACATATAAAGCTTTAAATAACATGGCCCCAATCCCATTAAGCAAACTAATTAGCATGGAATCTCAAAAAACCACACACAGAAAAGGATACTCGAATAAACTAAATACTCCTATTGATTTCATAAAAGCAAATAAATTAACTAACAACAGAGCTTTTTCCCATGCTGCCCCAACTATTTGGAATTCCCTTCCGGAGGACCTACGAACTATAACCGAAATGATGGAACTCCGTAAAAAACTAAAAACCTACTTATTCTCCATGCACTACGGCAACATAGATAACCCCTTGATACACTCAGATAAAGGTTAAAAATTATGACTGAGTAATACTATTTCCAACAACTTAACAGACAATACACTATTATAAAAACACCATGATTCAATTCTAAAGTACCCACAACATATATTTGTATATAGTTTATTGTATATAATTTACCAGCCAATTTTGCTATTATGCATAAGTTCATGCTGTTTACATTTACTTTTATTGTTACAAAATGTTCAATGTAAAACTAAGCTTTTGCTTTGTGGATTGTTGTTTTATTGTAAACCGCAACTGAACTCTGGAAGTTGCGGGTTATAAATGTATGCTAAATAAATAAAAATAAAATAGGACAACCGGGGGAACTATGTACAGATTAACTTAATGGTATATACAGTAATATAAAACTCGTTTGGATGTTGCAATGTGGTTCACTAATAGGACTAGAGAGAAGGTTGACCAACTAGCCCTTTTCAGGTTGTATTGAGGTGTTAGTTTTGTTAATGTCTAGGTTGACTTCTGGGTAGCATTTTGTGAACAAGTGGTATTTCAATGCTTTTCTGAATAGGATTAGGTTTTTGATAGCACGGATTTCGTGAGGTAGCGCATTCCAGTTTAGAGGTGCAAATAAGGAGAAGGCCCTGTTGGAGGTGGCCTTAGTGCACTTCGTTATTATTTTTGGGACAATTAAGGTGTTCATTGATGTGGTTCTCCTTTTTCTGTTTTCCAGGGTGCCATGGATGAGCTTGCTGATTGGCGTAGGGGGGCAGTTATTTAGTGCCTTGAAAGTAAGGACTAAAGACTTATACTGGATTCTGGCATGTAATGGTAACCAATGCAGTTCTTTCATGATGGGTGTTATATGGTCAGATCTTGATGAGCCGGAGAGGACTCTGGCGGCTGTATTCATGGCTAGGCGGAGCGGATTTAAAGTTGATTGAGGGAGGCCATGAAGGATGATGTTGGCAAAATCCAGGTGTGGGAGGACTAATGCCTGGAAGGTTGTTCGGAAGTCTGTGGGATCTAGTAGGGAGCGGAGGTGACGTAGCGATTTGATCTTATAATATATAGTTTTTGTGATGTTCTTGACATGCGTTGTCATATCCAAGTGCTGATCCAATGTGATGTCGAGGTAACGGATTCAGTGAAACTTTCTAAAGTTTATTATATTCCTAGAGGAATTAAGTCTGAAACTACGGACAGTGCTTCAAGTATTTCAAGCTATGATATTCCCACACCTGGACTACTGTAACATTATGTACCAGGGTCTTCCAAAATACGCATTATACTCGCTACAAATGACCCAAGACACATCTGCTTGGTGCCTCTAGAATTGACGACATCACACCCATTTTAAAATATCTCCACTGGTTTCCATTTCTAAACCGAATTAAATACAAAATCTTTAACTGTTTTCAAAATATCATATAATCTAACCTCACCTTATTTACAATCCATCATGCATAAAACACCAGATAACAGAGCCAGGAGAAGCTGCACAAGAAACACCTTCACTGCTGGAAAAAAACTAAGAACAATCAAACTACATGCTCATGTGCATTTTCCTTATACACGCCAGAACTTTGGAATACACAGCTGGAAAAAACAAGAGCTATCTCAGACCTCACAGCATGTCACAAGGAAATAAAAACCCTACTACCGGTATTTAAAGAGGACTTTGTAAATAAAACATAGCACAGCAGCTTAACCAATGGCGTAACTCACACTGACCGTGACTCTCCTTTCATAAACCTTGCTTAATTCAGGCAGACCTGCAAACCATGTAAATGCCACTTATGGGATATTCAGTGGCACTAACACAGGGGTGTTGCTGCTACACTACCGATACTATGCAATTAACATTGGGTTATTTTGGGGCGTTCTGGGGTGGAACAGAGGCAGCACCCATTGCTAATCAGACAATAGCGATATTGAGCCACTGCCCAGTTAGCACCTGTAGGTAAAAGATAGGTGTGGCAAAAGCTGGCCTGTCTTTACTTGTGGGAGCTAAGTAGGCAGCGGCTCAATATTGCCATTGCGCAGTTTGCTTGCACACCCTGGATATTCAATGCCGGTGGTCGGATATGGCCCCGGTACTGAATATTCAGGGTTAGTATTCAGCGGCATTGGCTATGTGCTTCAGAAGCACTAGCCACCACCAATGAATATCCCCCCCTAATGTATAAGTTCTTTGATGGGAGATGTGAGAGATTGATTCCAGCACTGGAGGTTTGCGTTAGCAGCAGCTGCTTCTACCACAGCTCCTCCCTCCTGTGCAGGGGGGGGAGGGGAGATATTAAATGTGTGTGTTCTGCAGGTAGCAGACACGGTTGCGTGTCCAAAGGGGCATGTTCTAAGAGGCTAGTCTTGCCCCTTGTGAGCCCTTTTGGAGCACTGAGGATGCCGGAGGATGAGATTGTCTCTCCCCTATTGATAGTATCATTTTGTAATGGGCAAGAGAAAAGCCAAGGTGAAGGGCCCCAAGGATGAGTTGGTGGTGGTGAAAAGGCCTGATAGATTTCCCAGTACCTACAGCATGATGGTCTATCTCTTTGCCTTTGCAGACAGGTGTGAGCATCTCTTCTTCAGATTCCTCATTGACCTTTGGGTTGAGAACTCCTCCCCACCAGCCAAATTCTCAGTATGTCTCCAGCATGATTGGGGCTTTCCAGGCAGGGGATATTGCTCCATCTGCTTCTACGCCCTTACCATTGGTTCTGGCTGCCTCGATGGAGACAGTAGTAGACTCTGGATGTAAGTTCCCAATTCCAGTTTCTTTTTCTGTCACTTCTTCAAAATTACCATTGGAGGGCATGGGGTCTGGGGAAATATCGCTTCGTGATGCCTGGTCTGCAATCAACAGGGTGGAGGGGGTGTTGCAGGCAGGGCCATACCGAGACTGAAATGCGCCCTGTGCGACTTGCACATCGGGCACGCGCCCCCCCCCCCCCCGCACCTCCATTTAGACACTTTATGGGGGTGTAGGAGGGGGGGCGCACACGCCCAATCTGCAAGTCGCCGGCACGCTAAGCAGGTCTGGTCCCTCCCGGAGAGACCAGACCTGCTTAGTGTGCTGGTGCAAAGACTTAAGGGGCGCATTTTGTCTCTCTGCTGCTGCCTGCTGCTGAAAAAGTGGCGGTGGCAGGCAACGGCAAAGAGCCGAAATGCGCCCTTTAAGTCTTTGCACCCTGTGCGGCTGCACGGCTCTTACAGGGCTCGGTACAGTCCTGGTTGCAGGGCATGCTGGAACAGTTATGTGATTTTTCCCGAGATACTGCTGATACTTTGCGACAGCATGAGACCTTACTTGCTGATTGTGCTGGGAAGGTCTCTCAGCTAGAGACTAATGTTGACAACTTACAGCAGTTGGGTAATTCTCTATCTAAAGATAACATGTTGCTGTATAATAAATTGGAAAAATGCTGCAAGAACCAAGAACCTTAGAGTTCTTAATTTTCCTGTGGTTTGTCTGCTTTCTCCAATGGAGCTATTTAAAATGTACTTAAGGGACACTTTGTTGTACTCAGATTTTTCAGAGTCCGCTATCTCCTCTATATGGTATACCTCAGAGTATTGTTCAGGTAGCATCTGTGGGAGACTCAGATGAGCCAGTTAAGCCTGATTTGGGCTTAACTCAATTTTTGGAGACTTCTTTGGGTAATGTATCCCAAAGAGGTACTTTATTAGTTTCTTTTTTCCGGAGCGGGTTAAGAGTGGCATTATGAAGTTGTATTTCTTAAAGAAGGCTGCTCCTTTTTGTGGGCAGCCATTGATGATATTTCCTGACATTGCTCGTGGTACTCAGACCCGGCATAAAGCTTTTCTTCAGTTGAAACCTAAGGTAATGGCTCTTGGAGGAACGTTTTACTTGAAAATTCCCTGTAAGTGCTTAGTAACGCTTTCTGGCAACTTATGTAATTGAGGCTTCCCACCTTCAGCAATTTCTTTTGGATAAGTATTTTTTCTTTGAGATGTTTTTCTTTATTTGTCTGGGTGTTTAAACGGGGTTGAATATATATATATCTTTTTTCTTTTGACCTCTGTGCATTCTCAATCGTCTTTCGTATTGTGGGCATGTGTAAATTCTTTGCTGTTTCTCGATGTTTGTTTTCATGTACACTTTGATGAATTTACTTTTCTTGAAGTTGCTTGTTGTGACTGTTTAAAATTTAATAAATATATTTAAAAAAAAAGTTCTTTGACTTCTGCAATGCCATCCTACAAGGCCTCTCAAAAAGCTCCCTACATCTGCTTCAACTCGCGCAACACCTATTCTAAAGGAGTTGCATTGGTTACCTCTCTGAAGTCACAGTAATTATAAAACTCTCATGACAACCTTCAAAGTAATTCTGTCATCTATCCCCTAGATGTTTATAGTCAGTTATTACAAGAACCCTGGAAAACCGCCTAAGGAGAAGCAACACATCAAACCTACTAAATCTGCCTCCAGCACTAACCAAGTGTAACAAGTCAACTTGCTCCAGGGCAGTCTCCCTGCACGCGCCACGCCTATGGAATGCTTTACCACCACAAACCAGACACCGACGGCCTTTCAACCTTCCGCAAACTGCTTAAAACCCACCTATTCAAGGAACATTTTGATAGGATAACATAACCCCCTCTTACCTATCTACCCCTTAATATACCCTCAGATGTAAGCAGCCTTCTACCTGTGTGCACATAGTCACTCAAAGATGTAAGTGACTCTCTAATTGTATATAGTTGCAGTTCTCTGTTCCATTTATGAGTCATCTGTTAATTGTACACTTGTTTCATGTAATGTCGAACTTTGTTCCCTGTAAATCGCACTGATCCTCGGAAATGCGGCATATAAGAATAAATAAACAAGTTCAAATGCATCATGTAAAAAGTTGACAGGCCCGATGTTCAAAGGCATGTAAACCATATAAATGCTACTTTACAGGGATATTCAGGGTTAGTGCCGCTGAATATCCCCGGTTATCTCCGCTCTATGCCCTGATGCTAACCGCTTAGGCTCACTATTGCCACTGCTCGGCTAGCTTCTGTGCGCTTGTGGGCTGTGCGGTGACCCTGGATATTCCATGCCAGGGTTAAAGGTCGGCAGTGATGGCTATGTTCCGTAGCAGCACATAGCTGTCCCAGAAGAATATCGCGCCCTATGTTTTAATTTTTGTTTTATTTATTTTGCTCCTCGTGTGCTTCTCAGTTGATCTCTAGTTAATATGTAAAGTTGTTATGGTTATTGTATACTGCTTTGATTTAAAGAGAAGTGTCTATAAAAACTGTCAAATTATGTATTAACTGCTTCCCAAAACCTTTGTACAATTATAATAAAAAATGCAAATGTTATATAAAAAACATAGCGGGCCCGACATTCGAAAGGCATTTACATGGTTTACAACTCTGTAAACCACGTAACTGCCACTATCCAGGATATTCAACAGCACTAACAGGGTTAGTGCTGCTGAATATCCCCTCTCTTCTCTCTTACACACCCTGAGGCTAACCACTTAGCATCGGGATGTGTCGGGGGCGTTCAGGGGAGGAGCGGAGATGGCAACAATCGATAACCAGGCAGCAGTGATATTGCATGCTGCCTGGTTAGCGACCCCGCCTATCTTTAAGCACAGGAGCTAACTGGGTAGCATGCAATATCGCTGCTGCCCGGTTATCAACTGCAACTGAAAGGCAGTGTGGCAATCCTGGATATTCAATGCTGGAGCTGCATATGAGCCCAGCATTGAATATCCGGAGTTAAAGGTCGGTGGTGAGGGCTATGCGCCAAAGAAGTACATAGCCTTCCTAACTCAATATCAGGCCCAGCAGCCATTTTAACCTATAATTCTTTCCATTAAATTTCATATAATTAACTGATCCAGCAATACAGATAGTTTAAAACTGGCAACTCCATCAGACAGGAAACAAAAAGGTCTTCAAACAACAATGTGTGCCTTTGAGAAAATGCTGACTACTGGAGACCCAGCAGCTCCTGGGTTTTCTTGGCATGTGAACGGAAATAGATTGCCAGGCCTTTCTTCCAAGGCAATAGTGGGTTAATTGACTTGCCCAAGGCCACAAGGAGTGCTAGTGGGAATCGAACTCTGGTCTCTTGGTTACCAAGCCAGTGTGTTAACCTTAAACAGCAGCAATTACTCCTACCTCCCCTGCCCTTCCCCCCCCCCAACCTCTCTGGAGTGAGTCTTGGGGGGAGGGTGAAGAAGCTGATCCTCATAATTAGACATGTTAGGGACAGGGCTTCAGGGAGGTGGAAGTAGTTATAACATCACTTCAATGATGGAGAGGGGCCATGTGACCCATTGGGTCATCGGGAATTGGACGAGTAAGAACATAGGAGTAGCACTGCTACACACGTGTGCCAATGTAGAAATGTCAGAGGCCAAAACCTGCTGTAAACCCACCGCCGTTTCCTGCTATACCAACAAAATGGATGCAAGTCTACACGATTTTTGTGAATGTTCGTTGTAAACCATCTATTACTGCAAATAGTGCAATGCACATGTTTTTAAAGAAATCAGATGCTGCACGTGCATGTCAATTATGTAGAATATTATGTATGTGAAATTCCCCAGGGTGTAGCTATGCTGTGCCACAGCATAAAATGAAAACCTAAATCAAAAAAGGAGTAACCAACAAAATAATAGAGCACGCACAAATGGAATAATTTTTGTCGGAAGGTTGGCCATGAGGTTGAAAGCCACAAGGTTAAAAGCCTCTCAAAGCCATAACTTCCATTTTAATCAAATATTCATAGTCCCAAAATAGCCCCCATTAGAGCCAAAACAAGGTGGTAAAAAAACCATTGAAGTGGTGCCACCTCTAAAATACTTCTAAAAGTGAAAACATAGAAAAACACTTTTAACTTATCTGAACCGCTGTGATCATGAACTGCAGTCAGTGTTAAATCAGCTCGCGGCAGCAGCAGCAGACATTCACAAGGCAGTCCCAATCCTCACGATTAATAAAATGCAGAGAACAACTTCTGAAGCAGAAAAATCTGCAAACAGTTCCCCAAAAGAAGACACAGCACTGCGTTTCGGGCAAATCAAAATTCTATGCCCTGTCTCAACGCTCCATCGAACTGCTGAAAATGAAAGCAGCCAGCACCTCCACTGTTCCAAGACGCCGGCGCTTGCTCATTGCAAATCGGCGTCTTGGAACAGTGGAGGTGCTGGCTGCTTTCATTTTCAGCAGTTCGATGGAGCGTTGAGACAGGGCATAGAATTTTGATTTGCCCGAAACGCAGTGCTGTGTCTTCTTTTGGGGAACTGTTTGCAGATTTTTCTGCTTCAGAAGTTGTTCTCTGCATTTTATTAATCGTGAGGATTGGGACTGCCTTGTGAATGTCTGCTGCTGCTGCCGCGAGCTGATTTAACACTGACTGCAGTTCATGATCACAGCGGTTCAGATAAGTTAAAAGTGTTTTTCTATGTTTTCACTTTTAGAAGTATTTTAGAGGTGGCACCACTTCAATGGTTTTTTTACCACCTTGTTTTGGCTCTAATGGGGGCTATTTTGGGACTATGAATATTTGATTAAAATGGAAGTTATGGCTTCGAGAGGCTTTTAACCTTGTGGCTTTCAACCTCATGGCCAACCTTCCGACAAAAATTATTCCATTTGTGCGTGCTCTATTATTTTGTTGGTTACTCCTTTTTTGATTTAGGTTTTGGGTGGGGAGTGGTAGTTGTTTGAGTTTTTGGTATAACAGCATAAAATGAAAGCACGTTTAATGTATCAGTTCTGAAAATCCGAATGAGCCGCAGAAAACATTCTACAACCCGTAACTACAGGCTTATGATAGAAACTAAAAACTGGTAACTATTTTGTACAGTAACACACAACAGTGAACAGCACAGATTCAACGGCAAGAGGCAACACTGAAAACTAACTTGATCTTCATCCATGTTTCCATCGTCGCTGTCAGAGAATATCATCTCAATCATCTTCCTCTTGCCTTTTCTGAGACACGGCACCTTGGTGATTGCATTTGCTTGCAAGAGTTTCTGCATCATCTCAACTAACTCTTGAGGGTCATCTGAATGCAGAAAAACATCCAGAGCATTTGCATGGTTTTTTTTCATCTAGAATGAATGAATCCTACATTTCTCAATGATTTCTCAAGAGATTCAGGGCTCGATTTTCAAAAGGCATTTACACGGTTTACAGCCCAGTAAACTACTGCTGTTGACTATCCCCTTTTAACTCCTCTACGCACCCTGATGCTATCTGGTTAGCATTGGGGCATGTTGGGGGTGTTCCGGGGTGGAGCAGAGGCGGCAGCAGCAACGATATTGCATGCTGCCTGGTTAGCAATCTGTGCTGAAAAGATAGGCGATGAAAACCCTTGCCTATCTTTAAGATGCAGGAGCTAACTGGGCCGCATGCAATATCGCTGCTGCCCGGTTAGCCTCTGCGGCTTCCCGTGTCAGCGGCGATCCGTAGATATTCAGTGCCGTCACCGTGGCATTAATATCCGGGTTTGAAGTTGGTGGGGAGGGCTATGTGCCGACAAGGCGTATAGCCCTTTGAAAATGTAGCTGACTCAATATTGGGCCCTCAATGTATAAGCAACTACCCACTGAGGGCTTCCAAAAATAACAATGAAGGTTGTGAATAAAAATAAAAACCCAATCACTTAGCGGTCTCACTTTATATTGTGTTCAGGTCGATCCTATAGATCAAAACGTCGACTCCTTCACTTATATATTCTACCAGAGAGCTCCAACAGAAAAGAATTTTATTTTTTATATAAATGAACCTCAGAGTACAGGGTCAAAAGATATAAAAGAGCCTCTCGCTTGAGACTCACCATCTCATGTATAACCTTATATCACCCTTCAGTCTCAATCATAGATCCATAATTTTTCATTCAAATAGAACACAATAATTTAGAACGTTAATCATAAGAAACTTCTCATAGCAAAATTTAATGCTTATCTGACGTCAGTTTGACATGAACCCATGTTTTGATATTATTCTGCATCAGGGTAAGAAGTAGTAGTTCAGCACAGTTCTCTGCTGAGCTCTCTGGTAGAATATACGAGTGATGGAGTTGACATTTTGATCTGTGAGATCAAAGTTTTTGAATACTGACCATGAATCTCACTTTATACTGTGGGCACAAGGGATCCAAAGCCTTGAATGGACTTATTTTGTATCAACGCCCATATTTAATATATTATTGTGCAGGGATCCTAGATTTAAATCCCCATCTTCCTTCATCCATAAATCCCCTTGCTCCTTTTTCCTTTCCCTTGTCCTCCAATCCTCCCTGCAAAATCTCTCTCCTCTCTCCCCTTTCAACCTTAGAAACATCTCTCTTCTCCTATACTGTACCTCTCAACACTGCAAGCCTCTGTGTCTCTCCTTTTTTCCTTTACAGATCTGTCTTTGCCTCTTAACTTCCCCCTCCCCCATAAACCTCTGCTTCATCCCTCCTATATTCAGTTTCTCCTTTTTTTCTTTTGAGATTATCCTTCAGTTCATATACGGGCAGCAGTGAATTTGTCAGCCACCAACATTTTCTGACCATTTGCGATACCATGTGGTCTTCCACAAAGATCAAGCCTTGTATCTTTAGTCTTCAATGATTTCCTGAATCCTTTAGCTATTTTGGTACAGAATCACAATATTAGCAGATCCTATTAAGAAGAAGATATTCTTCTTGCTCATTATATGGACATGTTCAGCCCCAACTTAATCCCAATGAATCAATGCTTGGACACCATAGCTGAGTGACTGGATAAAAACTCTCCCAAACTGAATCTCAGCAAATCCATTATTACCACATGGATATCTGGCAGAATTCATCCTTCTATTTCTCCCCTTCAGCTAGCAAATTCCATAAAATATTGTGATGTCAATGTTGATCATCAATTATCTTTCGAAATTTACATCTCTGACTGTAAAAACGTTGGGGCTGATATTCAAAACACTTATTCAGAAAAGGGCATTTAGTAAGATATCCAGCAGCACTTTCTCCACAGACCTACCCCAGCACTCTCCATCCCAGCAAGGATGGTTCAGGGGTGGTATAGCTGCTATCCAGATAAGGGGTGGGGGGCAATTCCATACTGTACATGTCCGGCTCATCTTGGCGTCCAAAAAATGGACGGGGCACAGTCGTACCTGATTCTGAAACCATGGGAGCTATATGTTCCTGTGGCTACAGAAGCAGGTCATCTGGATGGGCCGGAGTGCTCAGTATGCTGAGCGGGGCGTCGTAGAGCATGCTGCCCATTTCCACCGCTCAGTGATGGTGCCATGGCGTCCTGTCGCCATGGGACCGGGACACCCAGCAGGAGCAAGCAAGGCCCAACAGCACTGCAAAGTTCTTTTCCCAACCACCCGACCCTCAGTGGGATCTGCCAGGGCTGGGATCAGGCGGCAGGGACTTACCTACACCCACTCCATGTGGTGTGGGGACTGCCTGATCCAGTCGCTTCCACTCCCAGGACTTATTCCACCTCTGAGGTGGAATAAGTCACATGCACATATTGCCCCCTTGGGGAAGTACAGGGCCCTGACCAGAATAGGCCCTATATGTCTGGCTGCTGTGGCCTGCTTCTGCTCTGCACACTCTCTGCCTCCAGCGCTCCCCCTCCCGTCCCATCCAGCGCTCCCTACACAACGACTCTGTGCGTGCAGCTGAATATGGTCCCAGCAAATAACGGGGGTTGTATGATCAACCCGGACATACAGCCCTGCTATTTGCTGGTCAGAATCTACCTCATAGCATCCATTTTCAACAGGTACTTATCCAGATAGCTTAAGCTGCATGAATAGCAGGCCTAAATTGCTATCCAGATAAGTGCCGGCTGGAAATCAACGTTAATTGGATAAGGTTGACACTTATCCAGACTGTACCACTCAATCCAGATATTCAGCGGTAGCTGCTATCTGGATACTGCTGCTGACCACCATGATATTTAAATATTGCCCCTTTTGAAAAATCAGGCCCTTTATTTTTTGCTTTATGTTAATTCTGTTTGTTATAAGCATACCTGGAACCACCAGACCAGCACACGTCTTGTGCATCCTGGTATGATTATTGCAATTTCATCTATTCTGGACTTAGAGCCATTGACCTAAAATAGCTTCAAATCTATTCAAAACGCTGCTTTCCAAATTTGCTCAAATGCTTACAAATTTGATTATGTTACTCTTTTACTATTCAATAATCAGTCTTAAAGACTGATACCTCTCCTCCTTAGAAATACCGCACATTTCTCTTCGCTCTGTGCATTCCGGTGCTAGCTATCCTTCTGATCTCTAGAGCTGGCCTTGAAACTGCACAGCTAGACAGTCAGCACTTTCCTTTATAGCACAGACGTTATGGAACTCTTTACCTACCTCTCTCCAAAGTGAACCTTCTTACAAGAAGTTCCAGGCAGGACTGAAAACCCATCTTTTTACCCTAGCATTTGATACACTCTGACTTAAGTAAACATGACTGCGCAGATTGGACTTGGTGGGACTCCCATAGTGCGCTAAGTCTGCACTCCTGTCCTTGCTTCTTTTTTACTATCCTATCACTAAACTAGAGTCCCATTCTTTCCTTCTTTTAATATGCATTTGTAAACCACCTTGGTATTTACATTGAAAGGTGGTATAGCAAATAAATAAATAAACAAACAAACATAGTGTGATGCACCATTCACATTATACGTTATTGAGTTTTTGGTTTTATCAATGATCTTTATTAGTTTTTAAGCGGAGGCTACTCTGGTAAGTAAAAAAATTTTTGAGAAGTAGCACAGCTGCTGGACAAAGTGGCTGGCACTCTGGGCAAAGGGGGCTCCCTCTCCTCTGATAATGCCACCTACACAGTGCTGCTCCCATAATCCAGTCAGCCTGGCTACTCAGGAGTACTCAGAGAGATTTGTGTAATTAAAATGAACTCTTCTTTTTCAAGTACCCTTCTCTCTCACCTCAACATAGCCCCCCCTCAGTCATCTCCCCAACACCAATCTCAACCCCCACCTGCCTCTTCCACCAAGCAGCCTCCACCATCCACTCCAGTAGGCTGGCTTTCCCCTCAGTTTGTTAATCCATCCTCCTTTTTTGAGGCTTGCTGTTGGTTCTACCTATGGACAAAACAAGATTACCCCGTTGGAAGGCCCTAGGCAAACAAGTACATTAGACCCTCCATTTTTATATAAATATTTTAGAACTCCTGCAGATGAAAACCCTCATGTGGTTCTGACCACAGAGAAAAACCGACAGAGGAGGAAACAGAGGTGAGAAGCTTTTCTTACCGATTCCTCCTGCCAACTGGAGGACAATCTACAGGAGACGGGGAGAACAGACCGACCTCTGTGGTGGTGGTGGTTCTATCCCCCCCCCTTACTCTTTGGCTTCCAGCAAGTAACTTCCCAGTGTAAAAATCTGCCTTGGAAGCCAGTGAACTTGCTCAGCTGAGAAAGCCCCTGTCTGGGCCCTAGCCACGTGCAGAATTTACTTATGCCTTAATCCTGTGCTACCTATGGAACAGCTCTCCTATTCTTCTGGCTTGTCACAGCTCTTAGAATCTGAGCTGCTGCATAGTGCCAGAACTCCTGGTCTGCTCTCGGTCTCACATGAACAGCGCTGCAGTCCGTGCACTGTATGGCCCAAGCTCACTAACAGTCATATGGTGCAGGAAAAAGTGAAACAGCTGTTGCAGAGGCTTCTAGAGAAAGTGAAAGTCAGGCGGCCACACCTGAGGTCTACAGGAGCCGCCTCTGGCTTCCCGGCTTTACAGCGAGGGACACGAGTTTAGATTAGAGCTAGGCACATATAAAAATGTCCTCACCACTCATGCGCACCACTTTTACAAAATGTTTTTCAGTGGTTCCGCCCCCCACAGGCCAGTTTACCACCACTTTCTCGCTGGCCTTGAACAGCTTTTCGGTATTGGTGTCTGCATCTGGAAGGTCCTGTATCCATGAAGTCTCCCCAATCTGCAGCGAGTTATCATGCACAAAGTCAAAGAGGGTGAACTTTTTCATCTTGAGGAGGGTTCCTTGCTCACATTGGCAGTGTTATGATGCAGCCTGCAAAAGTCCAGAAAAAAACAAAAATACATAGATAATTGTGTGACTCACTCATAAGAGAAACCTCTAACCTGCTGTATTTTTGTAATTTATACACAATGATTTTCTAGGATGAATAGCTAACTGCACCTACAGGAATAACTGTGAAGCTCTTCACTGTATGAAAATATATACTGGCATGATATATAAATAGGGCTCCCATTTATATGTGTTTATCAATTGTTTCATACTTTGGACACATCATGCGAAGAGAGAGATCATTAGAGAAAGACATCATGCTTGGCAAGATAGAAGGTCAACGCAAAAGAGGAAGGCCAGCAATGAGATGGATCGATACAATAACAGCAGCTACAGGTACCAGTCTGTCAACAATGAGCCGCCTGACTGAAGACCGAACACAATTTAGGATAGCTATCCAGAGGGTCGCCATGAGTCGACTCCGACTCGACGGCACTTAACAACAACAACAACATCAATTGTAAATGTAGGCGTTTATTTTCCAGCTACGTTTTGTTTTTTTAGTAGTACAACCCCCCCCCCCCCGTGTTTTCATCCCACAGGTAGTATTGCTAGGTACCTTTTCCAGTGGAATCAATGTACATTTGTGTCACTTAAGAGTTGTTCAAAACAAAGGAAGTGAGGAAAACAGAACAATCCCCCGCAGGAGGAAACTTTTTTGTTGGACCATATAATGCCTTGTCCAGGTGCATTTAAGATCAGACTCCCTGGACTCTGGCAAATCTTAGTCCTTTTAATCAAACCAGCAGTAGCCTTTTGTGATCGACTTAAGAGTTGTTAACACAGAAAAGCCACAAAAACTGAATGGAAGATAGAAGACAAGACAGGAGGGGGGTGAAAAAGTACCTAGAGAAGTGGTATTTTTCTGGTGTTTATCAAATAAATGCCTATTTTAATTTTTTTGGCATCGGGGTGTTTTATCGATGTTTTATCGATGTTTCAGTTCAAACTTAAAATTAGCAGCTCTGTTAGCAACAGAGCCCTGGCTCTAACCAACTGCAAAATCTTGAGAGGGATTAGACAAGGCTTAAAAACAACTGCTCAAGAAACACACTGCATGCAAGAATAATGAAATTCAAACAAAATATACAGAGCAATATGAAAACAAATGAGACCGACCTAACAGAGCAGCATTACATGATGTCAGTCATGCTATTTTGTTAATGTGGGTTTAGAAAAAAACCAGATCATTTCTCTCAAAAGAGAGAGGGGGATTTCTAGAGTGCTTAAGAATTCTAGTTTATTTATTAAAATAAAGATGTAGACCACACCCTGATGCTGTGCATCTGCCAACTCACACGGTCACCCTTTCTGACATTATTCTGCCTTACTTACTGGATCCCTTTACTTGCGCTATCTACGAATGGTGGGCTAAAGGGGAGGCTTCAGAATGCTACTCCTACAAATAAAGGGATCAATGCTCAAAAGCCCTTATCCGGATAACCACGAAGGTTATCCAGATAAGAGCACTGAAAAGAGATATTCAGCGGCACTATCTGGATATCTCCATAGACTGCCAAAGCACTATCAGTGGAGAGAGCAAGGGCAGTGCGGCCACCACCCAGAGTCGTAGAATTTATATGGATAGCGGCTATTTTCAGCCATCGTTTGGATAAGTTATGCAGGTAGCCTGAGCTGCCAAAAAAGCTGGCCTAAGTTGTTAACCGATAAATTTATCCAGACAGAGGCTGAAAATCTCCACTATCCGGATAAGTGCCACAACGATCTTGATGGTTGCTGCACAATCCAGATATCCAGGGACGGCCTCTATCCAGATACTGCTGTCAAACATCTGCAGGATGTTGAAGCACTGCGGCTGCCTGCTGTGGCTTTTAAAATATCCCCCAAGGTCTTCAATGTACTTCTAGCAAATGGTATGATCATTTTTTGTTTCACAAAAGCAAGCACTTAAAAGCACCAATGTGGGGCCTTTCCAAAATGTTCAACCTCTTGTGACATGCTGCAAGGAATGACATTCTGTCCAGGGCTAGAGAAAACACGTTAATAGCAGGATTTAAAAAAAAGGTGAGAGCAGACAATAACGGTTTTGGTTGAGTTAAGTTACGGAAAAGCTTAAAAGCTTAAAAGAATTGGTACAGCTAGCTATCTGCTGAGCAACAGTAACCACAGAACCACTGTGAGTTTTATTTAATAGCTTCTGCCTGCACGGAAACAATGTAATCATATCCTGCACGTTGGCATTAGAGAACGGATAGTATTATTAGCGCAAGACACTTACAGACAGGTCCTGCCTCCAGCTCACAGGGGCCTCTGGGATCGGATAGGGAGTCCTTCCGTCTAGGACAGACTGCCAGAACTAGGTCTCTATCTGCACCTTGTACATGGAAATTCTGCACTTGGGAATCACTTTGCTATCGACGTCTAGTCTTTCTGTTTCATTCCTTCCTTGGTTGTGCTCCAGCTCCACCTGACTAGCTCTGCTTGGTTTCTTCTGCTTAAGCCCTGCCAGTCACCATCACCTGCAAGCTCAGGCCAAGCAGAATTAGGATTGCCAACTGGCTCCAGGTGCATCCGATGGGCTTGATGCAGTCCTGGGTTTATCTCGCTGCATACAGGGACATGTAGTTTTGATTTCTCCATTGCACTCCATAAGAAAAAGAAACAAGTCCTTGCATGCAATGAAGTAAATCCAGGACTGGATCAAGCCTGTTGGTTGAATCTCGAGCCAGTTTGCAACCCTAAGCAGAATGCATCCACCTGGTCCAGCTGGAGTCTTCTAGACTCACTTTAGCTTGTGCATGCCCGTTCTTGACTCAGGGTCACCTATACCTTCAACTGGTCACCTTGGAGCAGTGGTGCAAGTTCTGCACAAGCAGCCCCTGCAATGCAGGGAGCCTCAAGAAAGAAGGGGAACCACTTGCAGCTGTTATTGTATCTTCTGAAGTAACAGAATTCAAGAAAGCATTGAATAAATACAGAAGATTGTTAGTTGCAAAGAAATGAAGGGAAAAGTAGAGACCAATTGTGATCTACAGCACTGCACCAGGAAGTTATATCAGCAGATGGGATATGGTAACATAGTATATGATGGCAGATAAAGACCAGTATGGTCCATCTAGTCTGCCCAGCAAGGCAGCAAGAGTAGGTGCTTCTGCCGCTCAGTGCAGGTCACCCCTTCCCATACCTTTGATTAGGGGTGTACCCACTGCTCCCTGCAGGTCACCCCTATTTGTTGAGATAGCAGAGACAGTTAAAGTTATTTTGATTTTATCCTGTTGATATAAAGGGATCTACTGTGTCTATCCCATGTCATTTTGAATTCTGTCACTATATTTGCCCCTACCTCTTCCATCAGGAGAGCGTTCCAAGCATTCACCACCCTTTCAGTGAAAAAATATTTCCTGACGTTGCCTTTCAGTTTACCCCCTTGCAGCTTCATGTTATGCCCTCTATTTTTACAGCTTCCCCGTCTTTGGAAGAGGTTTGTTTGCTCATTAATACTCTTTAAGTATTTAAAGGCCTGAATCATATCTCCCCTGTCCCTCCTCTCCTCCAGAGTGTACATATTTAGGTCATCAAGTCTCTTCTCATAAGTCTTCTGATGCAGGCTCCAAATCATTTTGGTTGCCTTCCTCTGAACCATTTCCAGTCGTCTTATATCCTTTGCGAGATATGGTCTTCCAAAACTGAACACAATATTCCAAGGGAGGCCTCACCAGTGACTTGTACAGTGGCATTAGTACCTCTTCCTTTCTGCTGGTAATTCCTCTTTGTATGCAATCCAGCATCCTTCGGGCTTTTGCCACCGCCTTGTCACACTGTTTCGCCACCTTGAGATCCTCAGAAACAATTACTCCGAGATCCTTTTTTTCCTTTTCCTGGTCCATTCACACCAACCTCTCACCTCCTATTGTATACAATTCCCTTGGATTTCTGCTTTCCAAGGGTGGATGGGCATTAAAATTCTTACCTGCTGGAATATTAAACATATTAAGATCCCCACCATATTGTGAGAGTTTTTTTGATATTGCAGTTTCCTCTTCTTCCTATCAACTTCCAGCTCAGTCCATTCAGGAAACTTGCTATGCTATAACACCATGAATCTTCATTCACAGCTACTTGGAGGTTTTTCCCAGATTTTATATTCCCTCCCAACTCATCTAACTCAGTCGCTTCAGCAACAGTCTGCAGCCAGAGGCCATGGACTACAGAGGAAAGGTGAGATAGAAGAGACATGAAAAATGTTTAAATATCTCCATGGCATAAATGCACAGGAGGAAAGCCTCTTTCGATTTAAAGCAAGCTGTGCTACGAGGGGACAAAGGATGAGGGTGAAAGGGGATAGATTCAGGAGTAATATGAGGAAATATTTCTTTATGGAATGAGTGGTAGATGCATGAAATAGTCTCCCAGTAGAGGTGGTAGAGATGAGGACAGTATCTGAATTCAAAAAAGCATGGGACAAAGACAGAGGATCTCTAAGGGAAAAGAGGGGACTATTGTAGTAGTCGATATGGAAGGGCAGACTAGATAGGCCATGTGGTCTTTTTCTGCCATCATGTTTCTATATTTCTATGAATCATGAACCCCTATGTGTGTATCACCCTTGTGCAATGACTTGAATCTCCTTCAACAGCATTTCCAGTACAGAATGACCAGATAAAGTGCAGCGTTCATCAAGAGGTGGATCATCGGGGCAAACAATCAAGCTCTACCCATCAGCGCATCGCAGGGAGATGAGTCGATCATCTAAACTCTATTTCTGTTCCCTCTACGGGCTGCACCGTTGTGCAGGGATTCCCCCAGCCTCGTGGGAGGCCCTAGCTTCGCCCACGAAACCTCCTGCTCCGGCGGCAGCCAGCTCCATAAAAGCCAACACGCTTTAAGGGGAAGCCCCATTCCAGCCCAAAGTGCAGCGTTCATCAAGAGGTGGATCATCGGGGCAAACAATCAAGCTCTACCACCCATCAGCGCATCGCAGGGAGGTGAGCCGATCATCTAAACTCTGTTCCTGTTCCCTCTACGGGCTGCACTGTTGTGCAGGGATTCCCCCAGCCTCGTGGGAGGCCCTAGCTCCGCCCACGAAACCTCCTGCTCCGGCGGCAGCCAGCTCCATAAAAGCCAGCGCGCTTTAAGTGTGCCCGCGCTGGGCAGGCCCGCACCTGAGGGTCTCACCAGAGGGCCCTTTGGTGTGGCCCTTAGGTAGGAAACTAAGGTGGATGTCTATCGTGATCACAGCAAACCAAGTGAGTTTCTGTAAGCAGAAAAGAAAAGAATATGGTATTTGCCTCAACATGCTATTGTCTGTTAATACAGAATCTATACTAAACTAACTTGTGGCTCAACATTGTTCCTGGAAAAGACTATTACTTACAGCTTAAAAATACTGTACTGCTTAGCTTTATAGAAGTGTCTTGTACTGTACTGTTTTATAGAAGTGTGTTGTAAGCACTGCATTTATAGAGGTGTGTTGTACTGTACTGCTTAGCCTTATAGAAGTGTGTTGTAAGCATTGCATCACATTCATTTTATCCAAAACCTGCATTTCACTATATCTGAGTTATCAGAATGAACATTAAGGAAATGTTACTACTAACTATGAATCTCACTCTATTTGCATTGAGCCTTTTGGTTTGTTCTACACCCCACATACATGCACTATCTCCACCATTGAACCTCCCCGAATACAAATACATCCAGGTTATCCCTTACCGCCAAAGACAAATCCACCAGAAACAAAATGCTAAACAACCTCTCCTAGGAAGAATATACCAGACACACCACAGGCTAATCCACATAAATACGACCCCAAGGAGCAATTATATGAAGATGTACAACGATACTACCCTAATTACCTTTATGCTTATCAATGCTAGGTATATTAGAAATAAAATCCTGCTTCTAACTGACCTAGTTAAGGCTGAAAACCCAGACCTTCTATGTGTCACTAAAACATGGTTACATGAAATGGACACAGTACTTCAAAAGCAGTTACAAACTCAGGGATACTCTATTTTCACCTGCCATAGGGACCGCACAAAAGGAGGGGGTGTTCTTATATTAGCAAAAGCTGAACTCAATTTATCATCCACCATCAGTGAGAACCAAGATGGTATGAATATCTTCAAGGTCGAAAATAGAGATATTGCAATATGCCTCATATATAGGCCTCCGACGGCTGATAATCAAAAATTAGCCACTATCCTTGAATCTGCCAGCTGCTCCACTTTAAGGAAACCCCTTATAATGCTAGGTGATTTTAATCTGCCATCACTACCTAGGAATCAAGAAGTAGCTTTCACAAATGCAATGGAAGAAATGGGATTTAGGCAAATAATCAACCAAGCACTCACACCAAAGGAAACAGCCTTGACTTAATATTCCTCCCAATTAAATGCACAAAACCACCTCATTATAAACCACTCACCATAACTCAGGTGCCGTTGTCCGACCATTTTATGATTCGTTTCTCTCTTCACCACCCTCAGACTACCAGAACCTATCTTGTCACTACACACCAAGGTCAGAGATTTAGAACATTTGACAAGGAAGCATTCATAGAAACAGTTCTTCCCAACTTAGACCCATCTGTTAATAAGCTTTGCGAAGCAGTAGCAATCTGGAACAAAACCATAAAGTTAGCGTCAGAACCTCTACCTTCGCAGATGCGGCACAAACAGAGAATGAATGAGAGGTGGTTTACTTCTGAACTAGTAACACTTCGGAAAGGGCTCAGGAAAATGGAATCAACCTGGAGAAGAAAGAAAAGCCAAGGACACAGATTGCATTACTTTTCACTGCTTAAGGTTTACAAGGACGCTATCAATACTGCAAAGAAGCAGTATCACACTAAAGTTCTCTCAAAGGCCATAAACCGTCCTAGGGAATTATTTGAGATTGTTAAATCCCTGACAAAGATTCCTACTAATAATTCATACAAGATTCCTATCAATCCACAAGCACTAGCAGACCATTTTGCTAACAAACTCAAACAAAATTGCCTTTTCTCACCAACCCCACTATCTCTCCCAGGCAACAACCCCCAGGAATTGAGCGATTTCCACCCGATAACAAGCAAACAACTGCACCAGACAATTACTAAACTCAATACTACAACCTCACTGTTAGACTCCTGTCCGGTGGCGTGGATTAAGGAAACAAAAGCAGAATTGGCTTCTGATCTACTGAATATAGTGAACCAGTCACTGCTTCAAGGATATATACCAGATGAACTCAAAAGGTCAGCAATCTGTCCATTACTAAAGAATAAATCTCTGGACCCCAAAGACCCCTCCTCATACCGCCCCATTGCAAGCATACCTTTCCTCTCCAAGATCATAGAGAAGATTGTGCAGATACAATTACAAGACTACATAGACTCAGAGTCACCATTGGATGAACACCAATACGGATTCCATCCATTCCATGGGGTGGAAACCCTCCTATTAGCACTATTTGACACTATCACTATGGGTATCGACAATTCCAAGCGAGCCTTTATCCTCATTTTTCTCGATATTTCCTCGGCCTTTGACAATGTAAACCATGTCATGCTCATCTCCATACTCTCCCAATTAGGCATTAAGGATAAAGCACTTGAATGGTTTAAATCTTACTTCACTAACCGGACACAATATGTTCAGATTGACCAAGTTGCCTCGTTGCCATTTCCGCAGGAACAAGGTATCCCACAGGGTTCTGCCCTCTCAGCACTACTTTTTAATCTATATCTTCAGCCGATCTGCTCCATATTCCAACGCCGTAAGATAAATTATCATTTCTATGCAGACAACATAATGTACTCGCAGGTGGAGATATCCAACCCCAATTATGACAGTATATCAGGCTGTCTCACAGAAGCAGAAATGTGGCTCCAATCAATGAATTTGAATCTTAATTTCAAAAAGACTGAAGTGCTATTTATAACAAGAAATAATAACTTTGCTCCACCAACGGTCATCAATATTGGACAGAGGTCAAATACCTTGGGGTTACCCTTGATAGGACGCTTAGCCTAACTCCTCATATAAAGCAAACAGTTAAATCTATATTCTTCAAAATAAGGACAATCGAACAGCTACGTCCAATAATAGACAGCACAGACTTCAGGACTGTGGCCCAAACGCTAATAACACCTCACTTAGACAACTGCAATGGCATACTGCAGGGAACATCCAAGAAATATTTGTACACTCTACAACTGGCTCAAAATGTCGCTGCAAGGTTGATCTACAAAGCAAAATTAACTGACCACATCTCCCCTATCCTTTATGCTTTACATTGGTTCCCGGTATCCTGTAGAATTATCTATAAATTAATGGTTACAACATTCAAACTTATTAACAACATAGCACCATCCTTCCTGGAAACTCTAATACATACCCCTCAAGAGAGCAGGTCAAGAAGAAGAAGAAACCTTCACATGTTGCTAGTACCAGAATCCATTTGGCAATCAAAGCAGAAGACGAGCAACTCAGCATTCTCGCTCTACGCTCCCATGCTGTGGAACAACCTCCCAATTGAGTTAAGAGAGATTAAGGACCTTCAATCATTTAGAAAAGATCTGAAAACATACTTATTTACTCAGTACTTTTATAGCCTACAGCCAGATGAGGTCCCGATTTCTCTAAGCAGCACAGACCAGCAACCTCATTCCGACCCTACCTAGACATAGCATATATTCACACCTCCTCTATTAAACCCTGTATTTCCAAGTCCATATACCTCATAGAATTTTTGACTCATGTAAATAGTTTTTGACACAAGTTAAAATGCCAACAGCTAATAATTTGTTCACTCTCCATACAGAAGCTCTATGCAATACGCATGTAAATAGTTCTTTGATGCCAGTTATATGTCAATTGCTGTTAAGTGTTGTTATATTGGCCACCTGTTTCATTGTATTTTGCCTCTAGTTAAACGTTCTAACTTGTTTATTGTCAAACAATAATAATAATTCTCTTTATTACTATTGTTTTGTTATATGTAAACCGCCTCTGATCTCTGGAAGAGGCGGCATAAAAAAAAAGGTACAAATAAATAATGGAAGACTTGAGGAAATTCAACCCCGCTCTTTCACTGAGCCACTGGGCCAGTTCTTCTCCCACTTTTTAAAATTCTGTGGTCCTCTGAAGGTAGGGGTGTGGGAGGAGTGTTGCACCATCAACTTCTTGGGTATGCATACTTTGGCTGTATTGGAATAATGCTAGATCCGTTTCTGATGCTGATCAACAATTGGATGAAATTAGTTTACTAATCTGGAAAAAAGGCTGAGGGGCAACTTGATAGTGATCTTCAAATATGTTAAGGAGGGGGTTACAAGGATAGTGATCAATTTGCTTTTCTTCTCCACTGAAGAAAGGATAAGAAGTAACAGACTTATATGACAGCAGGGAAGATTTAAGTTAGATTTTATAGAGAACTTTCTGTGAGGGAAATCAAAACATCTGAACAAGATACCTGATATGGAAAAGAAAATGGGAGGAATCTCCACTACTGGCAAGTTTTAGAAAGAGGAGGATAAAGAAACATGGGCCTGAGATGAGACAGGTCCAATGAATCCTGTCTGGAAGTAGGGTAGAACTAAATGACCTTCAGAGGTCCCTTCCAGTCCTGTTGTTCTCAAGCACAATAAATACAGTCACTACCTAAATTTATTTAGATTGAAAACTCCTAGTTGGCTACCCCCACTGCAAAACATTAGCAACAGCTATTCTGCTGCCAGAACTAAGAAAAATAAGCCTTATCCAAAGGATCAATGATTTTGCTTTCCTAACTGCTAATTATCATATTGTACTTTAAAATAAAGCACATTTGGTAGAACTGCTGCCAGCAGAAATAAAAAATATGCACAAAGAATCTCAAAACCAGAATTAAATAAAAAACAAACAGTTTTGTTTCTGCATAACTGGCTTTTATTGTCAGTGATCTTTCAGTGCACCTGGTTCACTGATCTTCAGTCAACAGTTTGCACCCTAAGGCACGTAAAGCTGTATACTCTGGAGAAAGGGCATGATCAGGGAAATCTGATAGATCTGTTCAAATACCTCCAAGGTTTAAATATACAGAAGACAGGTCTCCTTCAATGGAAAGGAGGGTCTGAAACAAGAGGCCATAGGATGGAGGTGAAAGGGGTTATGCTCAACAGTAGTCAAAGGAAACGGTCTCCTTGCCAAAATGCTGGAGACTGACAGAATCTGAATTCAGGAAAGCATGGGACAAGCACAGAGGATCTCCGACAGAGAGGAAAGGATTATAAAGCTGTATGAATGAGCAGTCTAGTTAGGCTGTATGGTTTTTTACCTCAGTGTTATTTCTATATTTCTTTCTATTCGTTAGATGAGTGATTTACATTGATCATTCAACATAAAGAAATTCTTTACAGTGTTCATAAGCGGTCATAAAGGTCCTTATTTTGCTCTTTCTATCCAAAAGCCCCCTGCAGCAGGTTAGCTGTAACTTACTGTATCTTTCTGTTCACGAGACACTGTCTCTGACTGTTCTTCACCATGCCAGCTGGCCTGCAAGAGGAAACATAAGGAAGCAGCCGTCACACCATGCATAACTACAAAGCTTGCTTAGAGACACAATTCTTACAGTGCTTCTTTCCCCTACATAGAGAGCATCAAACGTACCATTTTGGATATATTTTAAAAGTAAAAAAGTGATTATAGTTTTGTTTTTCATTCTGCCTATACAGTATGATATAGAAAAGTATACTGTACTCCTTCATCCCTGTTGGAAAAGGATACGGAATATTCTAATCATGATAAAAAAGACAGATTTGGATATACTAACTGACTTCCGGGTTGAGATAAAATAGTGGCAAAACTGAAGAGGGGGGGGGGGAATCTCAGAGAGTCAGAAAGGGGGCACTTCTTTAGATTCGGTCTTTACTGGAACGTAAAATACAAGACCGAATCTAAAGAAGTCCCCCCTTTCTGGCTCTCTTAGTTTTCCCCCCCCCCTCCCACTTCAGTTTTGCCACTATTTTATCTCAACCCGGAAGTCAGTTAGTATATCCAACTCTGTCTTTTTTTTTTTTTTTTATCATGATTAGAATATTCCATATCCTTTACTGGAACATAAAATACAAGATAGAGTGGAGGAGTAGCCTAGTGGTTAGAGCAGCTGCCTAGTACCCAGAAGATCAAGAGTTCAATTCCTGGGGGGGCGGAGCCTGATGTCCAGCGGGATGGTCGCATAACGCTGAGGCTCCCGAGGGGCCTACTCAGAATCCTGAATTAACACCTCACATATTTGGAACTTTTACTCTGATCTTGCCGGGGCATATTGGTGAGATGGCGGGGACCAAACCAACGTGCCTGGAATTTGGGTCTCCAGCGGCTTCTCACGGCAAACGTTCCAAAACTGAACCTCCGTCCCCGCAGAAGGGGCAGGCCTTGTGCGAGGGCCCCGAAATGCAGCAGGAAATCCTCGTAGAGATTAGAGGGGTCAAAAACCTTGTGCAGGCAAACGGTGAAGCACTCCGAGCGCTGCGGGACGATTTTGGTGTGCTGCAAAGCAAGCTAGAAGGGCTTTCTTCGCGTCAGGACAAAATGGAGAGCATATTGGACTCCCATGCGGCCCGGTTGTCCAAACTCGACAAAGTTGAACGACAGGTGCAGGCCTTGCAGAAAGAGGTGGAAGATGGCAATAATAGAGCGCGCCGCAATAACATACGACTTGTGGGCATACCGGAGGGAGCGGAATCGGGAGACATGAAAGAGTTTTTACGCAAAATCCTCCCTTCCTTGCTCCAATTCACCTTTACCAAAGATTTGGAGATTGATCGCGCTCATCGTGTACCCACCAGCATAACGCTCAACAGGAAGACCCCGCGGCCTATCATTTTTCGACTATTGAGATATCAACACGTGGAGCAAATTCTAAGTGCCTCTCGGGCAAAGGGCCATATGGAGTTTGAGAGCCACAAGATCTCCTTCTATCCCGACTTGTCTAAACCCACAGTCGACCGCCGAAAGCGCTTTCTGGAATTCCGGCCGAGGCTTCAACAACTACAAGCACGCTATGGCCTGATGTACCCGGCCAAGCTCCGAGTCACGCTTCATAATCAGACAAGAACATTCGAGGACCCTGATCTACTAGCGGAGTTTTTGGATTCCAAAGAAGCCGACTTGATGCGCTGACTTCCAGAATATTCCTGCACGTCTCCTTATATCTGCTGTACCGGCCATATTGGATCTGCCGCAGCCTAGCAAAGAGTCTGGCGTGGGCAGTTTGTTGCCTTACTCTTGATGGTATCTGTGACCAGACTCCATCTACCCACAGTAGCCTCGATGAGTATCAGAGACAGTGTTATTATGGACTCTGGTGTTTCTTTTCCTTTTATACATGTCTTCTATTTCCTCTCTGGGGCCTCCTCCCGCAGACATCTGGTCGCCATATTCTTTGGGGGTTTTGCTTCTTCTCTAAGATACGTTGGTACAGACTTTTCAATATGGGGTGTATTAGCCAGAATACTCGGTGATTATGATATTGTTGTACAGATTCTGCTTATGTTCTATGTTATCAAGCGCCCCTACCTAAAATGTCTACTACCGATTGATAACACCATGTAAGATTTTTCATTGAACGTAAAGGCATCAATAATCCGATAAAACGGCAGAAAATCCTAAGCTACCTCAGTCCGGAAGCAGCGGATCTGATTTTCTCCAAGAAACGCATTTAAATTCGAAGGAAACTCTTAAACTCAATATTAAACCTTACATGGTGGCCGCTTGTTCCCCAGCCGTTTCTAAGAGATGTGGGGTTGCCATACTGGTTGGGAAGTCTTTGCATGCTACTGTTGTTGCGACTAGCTCAGATGCAGAAGGTGGATGGTCTGGAGTTCACCTCAAGATGGGTAGCCTAGAAGTTACATGTATATGCTTTTACGCTCCTAATGTTGATGACCGTGCATTTTTTGTTACCATTGCTCAGGTGGCGCAAGCTGCTGCTAATACTTTATTGATCATTGGGGGGGATTTCAATCTAGTCCTTGATCCCCTGATTGACAAACAGCCGCCTAGGACGAGTGGGCCCCCCAAGAGTCACGCTACGCTTACCTCCCTGATCAAGGATTTTGCTTTAGTTGATCTATGGAGATTACTACGCCCTAATGAGCTTGATTTCACCTTCTTCTCCTCCCCTCATAAATCTCAGTCTCGCATAGACTTCTTTCTAATCCCAAACCTGTTAGTTCCTCAGGGGACACTGCACAGATTTACTTCCTACATATTTCAGATCATGTTGTCATTTCCTTTCAAGGAGATCTGGACACCCCAACAGCGTTTCTCTGCAGCTCGTTGGAAAACCTTTCGGATTTACAAAAGGAATATGCATTACCAGCGAAACACTACTTTCAATTGATGCAGCTTCAATACTGCCTCAACCGTGCTCGAATCATGCCGCCCTCTGCCCCTACTGAGCATGGGCTATTAGAGATAGTTCACTCCATTAGTAGTACACATGGGGTAGCCTCTAATTTTTATAAAATACTTTGTCAGGGTGCAGACACGGACACTTTTAGAGCCCAACAAGCCTGGGAGCGCGAACTGCAAACCACTATAAACCCTGTGCAATAGAGCGTTTTTTGGAGTAAAGTAGTGCGGGTTTCCCGGTCTGCCTCTGTTACCCAAACTCTCTTCTTCTTTGTACACAGATGCTTTTCTACCCCAGGAAAGATAACCAAATGGAACCCAAATGCTAGGGACCTGTGTTGGTCTTGCCATACTGCTGTGGGATCCTTCGCTCATGTTATTTATGAATGTCCTCAACTGCAGGTCATTGGGGGCGGGTCTGGGGTCGTATTCAATATATCTTACACTTTCATGAACCTCTTTCTTGGAAGGCCGTGGGACTCCGCTCTGTGGCGGAGGTCCCCTCTCTTCCTAAGAAGGGTCGCTTTCTCCTTGATTTCCTGCTAGGTATAGCCATATGCTTAATCACGAGGAATTGGAAGGATAGCTCTCGACTTACTGTCAATGAATGTGGAACCTAGTCTGCTTATATAGTAAATATGAGCAGATACCTCGGAGAGCTATCCCCCATGTCCAAACTCACTCTTGCTTGCCTAAATGGCAGATGCTTAATGATTATGTACAATCTGCTCATTGCTCCAACATGCCTGTATAATGTGCACTCATCATGTTTTAGATCACCGTTAGGTTTTGTAATACAATAATGTACGTACACGCCCGCTTCGGGAATGCTTAGTTTTCTAGAGAAGAAGCAGGGGGGAGGGGGGTGGTAGGGGTTTACTTTGGTGTATGTATTACACGTTATGTGTTTGTCTTTTAGCTGTATGTCTTCCTTTCCTTTGTTGTTATAAAACGAAAATAAAGAATTAAAAAAAAAAAAAGAGTTCAATTCCTACTGGCACGCCTTGTGACCTTGGGCAAGTCACTTTACCCTCCATTGCCTCAGAAAAAAAGGCTGGCAATCTACTTCCAGTGATACATTGCCAAGAAAATCCAGAGGTAGCTGGGTTGCTATGAGTCAACACTGAATTGATGGCACAAAAAAAAAAAATGGAAGACAAGCATCAATATTCAGAAGAGAAGCTAGGAAAGCAAAGGTACAGAAAGAAGAAATAACCAATGCAATAAAATGGGGCGATAAGACATTTTTCAGATGTTAGTGAGAGGAGGAAGTGCAAAAGTGGTATTGTCAGGGGTGAATGGGAGGAATATATAGAAGCTGATAAGGATAAAGCAGAATTGCTTAACAAACGTTTTTGTTCTTCATTCACAGATGACAGGTCAGGAGTAGGAAAAGAAGTGAAGGGGATCTTGAACGATTTTCTGAAGACCAAAAGTAGACAAAGCGATGGGATACACCCAGGAATATTGAAGAAACCTGGGGACATTCTAGTCGCTCCACTGACTGATCTTTTCAATGCTTCTTTAGAGTGGGAATTGTCCGCAGAGGACGGGAGAAAGGCATATGTGGTCCCTTTACACATAAGCGGAAGTAAGGATGTGGTTGAGAACCACAGGCCAGTTGGTCTAACCACTGTGATGAGTAAATTATTGGAAATGCTGCTAAAACAGAGGATAGTGAGGTTTCTGGAGTCCAATGGTTTGCAGGACCTGAGGTAGCATGGGTTTACCAGAGGCAGATCTTGTCAGACAAATCTGATTGATTTCTTTGACTGGGTGACCGGGGAGTTGGACAGAAGGAGAGTCCTACATGTGGTGTATTTAGATTTCAGTAAAGACTTTGACACTGTTCAGCACAGGCCACTTATAAACAAATTTTGATGACTGTAAACTGCTCAGATGCCTACGGTATTGGGCGGTATAGCAAATTTTTAATAAACATAAACAATAAACATAAATTGAGCTTCCTAGGGATGGATCCTAAAGAGATTGAATAGGTTAGAAATTGGTTGAGTGGGAGGCAACAAAGTGTACAGGTAAATGGAGCTCATTCTGAGGAGAAGAATTTTACCAGTGGTGTGCCATAGAGATCTGTCCCTGGTCCGATACTTTTGAACATCTTTGTTAATGATATTGTGGAAGGGCTGTCGGGTAAAGTTTGCTCTTTGCGGATGATACCAAAATCTGCAATAGAGTAGATACCCATGAAGGAGTAGACAACACGAGAAGGGATCTAGCTAAGCTTGAAGAATGATCAAGAATTTGGCAGCTGAATGCAGGAGTCATGCATTTGGGCTACAAAAATCTAAGGAAGTGGTACAGTGTAGGGGGCGAAGTACTTCTGTCCACGAGTGGGACCTGGGCGTGATTGTTTCTGATTATCTTAAAGAGGCTAAACAGGTAGAAAAGACAATGGCAAAAGCCAGAAAGATGCTTGGGTGCATTGGGAGAAGAATGGTCAGCAGAAAAAAAGAGGTGATGATGCCTCTGTATAATTCTCTTGTGCGACCTAATTTGGTGTGTTGTATGCAGTTCTGGAGACCACACCTTCAAAAAGATATAAACAGGATGGAATGGTGCAGAATGGTGGAATTGGCTACTAAAATGGTCAGTGTTTTTTGTTATAAAGCATATGGGGACAGACTTAAAGATCTTAATATGTATACGTTAGGCGGTTAGAGGAAAAATGGCACCTTCTCTGGCCCTTTTCAAATCCAGGCTGAAAACTCATCTCTTCACTGCCGCTTTTGGATCTTGACTCCTTTGGGGTATGTTTACTAAAAGCCGCACAATTGCGTGCCGCACAATAGCGCACGGAAACGCGGCACTCAAACGCTCAGAAACGCTCTTAAACGCCCTGCAAAAGTGCGTGTGGGCCCCGCACAATTGCGCGCCGCACCAACGCACCCCGCACAAGTACCCGGCCCGCAAATGTCCGATAGAGGCGTGGAAAGGCATTCTGAGGGCGGAGGAAGGCTCCCGAGGGGCGGAGAGATGGGGTCAATGGGCGGGGAAGGGGAGGGGAGAGGCTCCCCGCACATGATCGGGGCCGAATTCACAGGTTAAAAATAGCGCGAGTGAAACACTCACGGTAGAGGGCATTTAAAGGGAAGAGAAACCATTTCGCGTCAGCAATGTACAGGGAAACCGGGGAAACCTTCAAAACGTGAGCAGTGTGATACATGTGCACAGAACAAAAGTGCAAATAAAGATAGAAAAAGACCCAAACAAAAATATTAAAAATAGGAAGGCAGCTGGGGAACCCCGATAATAATGGGCAAACATAAGAAACACACCCAGGAAAGCTCAAAGAAAATGAAATGAAGGTTGGAAGGGGCTACGGAGGGGAGACCCTTCCAAAAACCATTTCCTTTTTTCTGAGCCTTCCTGGGAGTGTTTGCTATGGTTGCCCATTAATATCACTGTTGCCCAGCTTGGTTATATGTATCCCCAGTTGTTCATGGTCGGTTGAGGGGTGTATTTGCACTTATGTCACCAGACATGGTGACGGAGCCCACAGTACAAATGTGCAGAGCAGGGTTCCTGACTCTGTTGGTCAGGTTTCCCACCCCCAGGGACTGCACTATCACTGTGGCCACAATGTGGTGCAGCAGACAGAGGCAGTACCTCTAGGACCAGAGGGTCACAGGTTCAAATCCAAGCTGGGGCTCCTGCCAACCCAGTCCCCATATTTTACCCACCACTAAACAGAGATAGTACAGACACTCCTTTATTGCAGAGAACATAAGCATGGTTCACACACCCATTTTGTACCCAACACCGCACACACACCATAACAATGGGCATTACCGACAGCCGAGTCCCCCAAATGCAGTCCTGGAGTGCCACAACGCAATCAGGTCATATGCTTTTCCAAGATACGGACATGCCAGCATGTTGGCGGTAGGGTACAGGTGGTGGAGGGGGCAGTGGCTGCTAGCCACAGAAGACAGTGGCCGAGCCATGTGCAGGCTGGCACGTCCACTGCAACATAGGCCCTGTCGGATGTACAGTCATGGACTTCCCAGGGAATTCAGCACATCTGTGGCAACACAGTGGTGCAGTGCACACAGACAGTGTGTGCAGGAACAAAAGGTCACAGGTTCAAAGCCCAGCTGGGGCTACTACTAATCCTGTCCACATATTTACCCCACAACTAAACCATGTTAGTAAGGGCAATCCTTTATTGCTGGGGACATACGCATTGGTCATACGCCATCTTTTACACCACCAAGCACAGACACCATGACCAGGGGCATTACCTAGAGCAGAGTCTCACAAATGCAGTCCTGGAGGACCACACACCATTCAGGTTCCATGCTGCCACACATACAAATAACTGTGCTGTATATCTATGCACCACCCCCATGGCATGTAGATGTAGCTCATGCATATTCATGAGGGACAGCAGGAAACCCCAACCAGTGTATTGCAAACCTGGACTGGATTTGGGAACCTCTGCCGTACAGCAGCAGCCAACAGGGGCAGACACACCCACACCCACAGGCCCCATTGGCCAATGCCTCCTGGAGAGGCAGGACATTGGGCCCTGCGTGCAGCACCCAATACCAGCACTTGCATACCTTAGCAATGTCACCCTACACCTGGGTATATGGTACACAGCTCTCAAACGTTTGCTATGAGTACTGGCAGATAGATATCCCTACGTTACGCACAGTCTGCTCTTTGAGCTCCATCATAACAATCTATCTGATGTCTGCGGTGTGTGCGTCAGGTCTGGCCCCTGACAGTGTTTACCACCCTGGGGAGTGACCCCCAACCGTACTGCATACCATACCCATGCCTGTACTGTGCCCAGGACTGGTGTGGTGGGCAAGGATTCTGAACCCCTCTATAGTAGCACAATGCTGGCATACGTGTGGGAGTGTGTGTCTGTCTATACAGTGTGTGTTGGCTGCAAACACTGTCCACAGCCCACACTGCCAGCACTGTTGCCAGTTTTGGCCTGATGATGTGCATAATGAGCAGCAAGGTACCATGGGTATAGCTCAGACAGGGTGGGCTGGCCAGGATGCATCTGCACAGGGCATAGGGCACTGGCAGGGACATTGTAGTGGCCGTCCACCACCTCCACAGACAGGGTGACCTCTGTATATGCTGCTGGGCTTTCACTCCACCCTGACTGTGCAGTGACGGCAGCATGGCTAGGCACCCCCATAGTGCTTCATAGCATTTCCCTCATGTGATATATATGGGTCACCTGTTGGGGCTTAGTCACTGATGTATCTGCTTGTGTGTGTTGCCATCCCAGTTGTGGGTGCATGCATTTCCAGCGGGACTAACCAGCAGACTGTTCACAGCTGGTATGTGCCCTGCTGGAGTGCTGTGCAGTGGCTGATGGCTTGATGCAGGGGAATATCAGATGGTGGTGGGGTGTATCTTAGCATATCCAGGTGCACTGTCTGTCTGATATTGTGGTCTGGGTGTGTGTGGGGCTGCTTGGACTGCCCTGTAGGGTGTCTGTTCCCCAACAAGACTGGGGTTGATGGTCCACTCTACTGCCAACATTGCTGGGGGGGGAAAGAGAGAATCTGTTGATGGGAGACCCTGTTTGCCACCCTTGTGGGGGGGGGGGGGTGGTGGTACATGGCCCACCTAGGGGTCTGTGGGGGTTCCCCTGACTGAGACAGACAGAGATATCCAAGGTGTTCCTGCAGAAACTACCTATCTGACAGATTACGACTGATTTGGAGCTCTGCCATGGCCGCTCTCAGCCATGGAGGGTGCTGTGGACCTGGTCCAGGGCGCCTCATCGCACACTCAGGGTGAGCACAGTTCCCGCACAATGTGACTGTGTGTAGCTACTCTGTGCCAGTTAAACACCCGGTCAGTACCTCCTACCTGGCCAAGGTGCTGTGTGGGTGCACACGGACACGTCCCCCTACCAGGCCGGGGAGCTGTTGGGGTGCATTCCCCATCTTGTGTTCATCTGTGGACAGCTGATTTGCATGTGCAGTGCATCATGGGTATGGGTGGCCTAACCCTATCCTGGTTACCACAGCAGACTGTCTGTGTGGTGACATGCAGGCTCTCTGCAGCCAGCCAGGGGTTTGCTGGCAGCTATATAGCTGTAGCCCAATGGTTACTTCACTGCCTGTGGAGCTGGAGGTAATGGGTTCAAGCCCACAGTGGGGCTATTTGATAGGGTTGTCCAAAGCTTTTTTTAGATTTAATGTACATATGTTGCTGCCATCAAACACACCCTCAGTGTACTGTACCCATCAGGTGCCTCTGAGGGTGCTTTATAGGGCGCCCTATAGGGCACCTTATGGTTGCTGTCCATATAAGGTGCACTATACATTATCCTGTGATGCAACATATATGGTGCCCTATAGGGGACATTCTAGGGTGCCTTGGCGGACAGTGAACTTTAACATGTGCCTTATGGGCCGCCTTATGTTAACACGCTTTGTGAGTGCGTTTGCTAGTAGTGATAACTGAAATAAAAATAAATTGCCCCCTACAGCACTCATCCCCATAATATGCACTGCCTCAGTGAGCCTTCTTCATTGGGCACTGTGGGGGATTGAACCCCTGATCCCTGCACCATTGGTCAGTGTCTTAATCATTGTGCTGTGGCTCTGGTCCTGTGCTTGGGCATCAGCGCACTGCCTTATGCCGCCCAAAATTAATATGCCTCCTAAAGCACCTTTACCCATTAAAATTAATGCCTCAGCCAGCCCTTTTTGTTGCACACAATGGGGAATTAAACCCATGGCAGCTGCACCAGCTGTCAGTGTCTTAACCATTGTACTATGACTCTGTTCCTTTGTGTGTGCATATCAGGGCGCCACTTAGCCTTCCCACACACTATTTTGCACGGCGCACAATAGCGCGCCGCGCAAATGTGCGATCGCTTACTCCCGTTTTTTTTCTTTTTTCTGCCTGACCCGCCCACTCCTTATATGGCACAGGCACACTACCGCGGCCCCGCACGTTAGGAATGTTTAGTAAACATGCCCCTTTGTGTTTCCTTACCATTCCCCCTAGATGTATTCTGTGTATCCAGCTACTGTATTGTCTGTCTTGACTAGATTGTAAGCTCTGATGAGCAGGGACCGCCTTTTACATGTGTCTGTGCAGCACTGCGTACATCTTGTAGCACTATACAAATGCTCAGTATTAGTACTACTACTAGTAGTAGTAGTACTGCTCCTACTCACCAGCATGGCCAGTCTCAACCTTGTCTTCTCTAATTGCTTACCCTCAAACATCTGTACCTCACTTCTTCCCTTATATGATCATCACTTGCTAAGCTTCACTCTTCATCACCCCTACTTCAATCTCACCCAGTTAACTCCAACCTTTTTAGAAATCTTTATGCTATTAACCCATTGGCTCTCTCCACTACTGTCCCTTCACCTCTTTCCTCCACTATGTCATCTGAGTCTGTTGATGAGGCAGTAGCTTCTTATAATGCTGCTGTGGATGCTCTTGTTCTGCCCATGCCATGTCCTGTGAAGCGTACTGTATCTTTGACTACCCACTATCTACGCGCTCAGCTGAGCGCATTTGGCTCAAATCCCACACCTTTGCAGACTTTCTATTCATGCTAGTCTCTTTCCAATCAGCCATAATAGTCTTGTGTGGCGAGTGCTTTGTCCAACTAAGTCTCTTGCCTCTAACCCTTGCAATTTCTTTACAACTTTCAACTCTCTCCTCAAGATGGCTTTACCTCTGACGCCTCCTTCCCTTTCTGCCCAAACTTTGGCTGATAATTTCCATGACAAAGGCCACAAGAATACATTCCAATTCCCCATGAGGTCAGCTCCATCCCCTCTTCCTCCTCTTCATTCCCAGCTCCTCTCCTCAACCTCTGCCACCCTTTCTCCCTTTTCTAAGATCTCGTCGGAGGAGATCACACATTTTCTTTCTTCTTCCAAACTCATTACCTTCTCCTCTGATCCTATTCCCACCCATCTTCTAAGCTCCATCTCCTCCACTGTCATTCCTTCCATCTCTCATATTCTCTACCTATCACTCTCCACTGCAACTTGTGATAAGGAAGCTTATCATAGCTCAGGAAGGAGCTATAGAAAAGGTGAAGTGACTCTGAACAAGCAACCTGTCAGTTCTGGTAGAAATAAGAAAACAGAATTTTCCCATAAAAGACTACCAGTCCCAGAATGCACCAGGTTTCCAACAGCCATTAGAGGAGCTGAAGTGGGGAAACGTGTGTTCAATCAGGAGGGCTATGAGGTAATCCCTAAGCACTCATCTCAAAGGGCAGGGCCTGATTCAGCACAGCTGCGCTGTATTAGGGGGGAGCACTCATCTAGTCAGAATAAAGGTAGAGTTTATTCTACAGAGAAGCAGCTTGAGCTTGATCATCTTCATCATCAGGAGGATCATCAGAAGCAGAAGCCAAACCGGACGGACAGAGAGGGAAAGAAACCCTTTGGAAGAAAGAGGAGAAAAGCCTTTGAGAGGTCTAGAAGAGTCCAGAGCAGTACGTATACTGGGAGGCATTCCAAGGGCCAGCATTCACCATTGGACTGGGGAAAGCCAGAGGAATGGTGCTGCAGAGCTAGGAATCTCCAGACGGTACCTGTGAGAGAGACGGCTGCACGTGGAGGGGACCCTAAGACCCGTGCCAGAAGGTATGTGAAGAGAGATCCAGTGTCCAGGGATCTGGATTGGAAGGCTGGACATAAGAACTGGACTACATACTGGCCAGGCTATTTAGAGAGGAACTCTAACAGCAATGGAAGCTCAGGTATGAACACTGATCTATGCCCTAGCTATAACCTTGAAAGACAGCAGGGAAACAAGTATTCTCCTGAAAGTGCTCCATTGGGAGATTCATCTGTGCCAATCCATGATATTGAACCCATTCTTGTTGAAGAAGAGGGGGTGATAGCAGATGAAGAATCTGTTTACATGGACTGCTCTCTGTCTAAACTCCTTTGGTGATTTTCTGTTATAAAGTACAGCAACCATCACAAAGAAATACAAACTTGTTCTTTAATCTACTCAGAAAAGCTCATGAGTAGGATTTTTAGCCACGCAGTAGAAAGCAAGCCAGCTAAGGGGTTTCAGCTGGATAACTGCTAGCAATTGAGCCTTACCTAATTGCTTGTGAGCTCTAAGAGAATCACTTCTGAATCTATGTGGGAAGATATAAGAAGTTTACCTGAAAAGAACAGTTTTTTTCTTTCTTTGTGGATTCTGTTTGTTGTTTGATACACTGCTAAGAAAATATTAGCTAAAGCCTACAGAAAAGACCAGTTTGTTACCAACCAGGTCTTTATTCTTTTGCTTTGATTGCCTGACAAGTTCAACTGTTTTCCTGATTTTGTTTTTCCAAGTTTAACACTGAAAGCAAGTATCCTGTTTTATGTGCTACCAAGCATATCTGTGTTGGGAGAAATAACCCCATAAATAAATATCTTATTGGCTTTACACTCAAGCACAACTAATTATTGTGAGCAGCTGTGTCTGGTGTGAATGGACTGCATTTCCCACAATCCCTTGCAAATCATATTGATATATGCACTTGCCAAGACTGTGAACATTCTCACCCAGGCATCCGTCTGACACTACCCCAGACAAACATTCAGCCTTAGTTACCCTCCCCAATAATTAAACTCAACAATCATGATCATCCTACCACAACACTTCCCACAACAATCCTGTAAAAACATAATTGGATATTAAATTTGCTTTATATGTATGCATGTGCCAGCTCTTCCTACAAGTAAAAGTACTGACAATTCTTTGAGCTTGTATGGCTGTCAGGATCTTCTTTTTTTTTTTTTTTTTGCTTTGACTGCTGCGTGAAGCCAGTGTAGCTTGGACAATGTCAGGGAGATATGGTCCAATCAACCTAAACCATCATTCAATCTTGCTGCAGAGTTCTGCACCAACTGCACTGCCTTTAGGATATTATTAGGTTACCCATCCTAAATTACATTACAGTAATCTAGACCGGGCAATGCTGAACACTGCACAGCACTCCAAAAACAAACAATCCTGATCAAGCACATATCTCAATTTGCGAACGGTTTGGCTTTTATAATAAATATTTCACATGATTTTCTTCACTTTTGGTTTGAATGTTACTCCTTAATCTAACACCATTTCCAAGTAAAGGATTTCTTCCCTTTCTGAAACATATCCTGCCCGATTTATTATTTCAGGGGGCTTATGTTCAATATCCCTATAGATAACTAGTGTTTCAAATCACTGAAATTAATGGAAAGATCATTATCAGTACACCAGTGTAAAATAGTATTCAAGTCAGACAGGAGCTTAAGGCTGTGTTTTTATAATGGACAAAATAATAGAAGATCATTAGCATTAAGGCAAAGAGAGAACATTCAGCTTGTGCAGTTTAGTACAAAGTGGAATCATATAAATATTAAATAAAGAGGCAGACATTGAGGTTATACCCGAGTCCAACTCAAACCATCTAGATGAAATATTCTGGGTTCTCACTTGTCTACCAGTTAAATGGGAGGTAAGCCATTTCAATATTGTAACTCCAAAGCCTAACTCAGCTAATATCTGTAAAAATATCTGCTGATGGACACAGTATCAAATGCAACTTTGCAGTCCACAAAAATCATTAACAGAGTTTATTTTATTTATATTCTCTTATATACCACACTATTCTGCATCAGTGCAGTTTACATTGAACAAACTGATATTACATTGAACAGGGCATTATAACCTGGAGATAACTATTTTACAGGGAACATGGGCTAAGGAAGGTTAAGTGGCTTGCCCAAGACCACAAGGAGCACCTGTGGGACTAGAAACCCCAGTCCTTCTGGCCCAAGGTTGCTGTCCTCTAGTGGGATTTGAACCCCTGACCTTCCAGCCTGAAGTACCTTACCCCAACCACTAGGCCACTCCTCCACTCCAGTTGTTTGAGTATCATCATGCTCACATAGAACTATGTCCAATAAGGTCAACAGTAGGGTTTCAGTACTGTGAAGCTTCCTAAACCCATGTTACCAGTTATCTAATAAACCATTTTATTCTAGAAAGTCATCCAAACTACCAAAGAACACCGATTCTACTAATTTACCTAAGAATGATCAGTTGGAGACTGGACTTTAATTTTCACTGTGGACACTTAACACACGTTAACGTCATTAACACACATTAAAAACTTCAGAAAAAGGACCTCCAAATAGTGCACCTTCCTTACGTGAGGAATGGACAAATACAGTCAAAACCTCACCAAGGGATTCATGTAACAATTTAAATTATGGGTTCTGAAAAACTTTATCTAGCATCATTTGTACTCACCTTACAAATCAGTGATTTACTGAGTAACATGAATACCTGCTAAATGTCTGGTCTATAAAAACATAAACTAGGCAATGAAACAAACACTCTTAAGGGCTTGTTTACAAAGCCGCGGTAGCGGTTTCCGATCGTTATCGGAGCTGCGGCCCCATTGATTTCACTGCGTCTGTCAATTTCACTTTGTAACAAAAATAGTGCACTAACTGATCAGCAATGGCGCCTTAATAGGCGCCTTAATACTTCATGTGGGCGACAGCAAATTTTCTAATCCTCTCACAATTGTAAATAACTCAGCAGGTTTTTGATAGGACCATTTGTATTCTTCAGGTGTAATATTCCTTTCTTGTTTTCTTAACTAATTCTTTATAAATGTTCATCTGCCCCACATTGACCTGTTCATTGTCTTCCGATTTATTTTTGCTCCCCATTTGTGTTCCATCTTATACAATAATTGCTTTGAGAAATTAAATTCTCTAAACTGCTTTCATCTCAACTTGTCTAAAACCTCCTCCACCTGGTTCACCTTTGGTAGCCCCTGTCCTTCACTTGCCCCTTCCATTGGAAACTCCACAATCCCCATGGTCTCTTCCTTCTGATACCTGGGTATCCTGCTTGACTCTAACCTCATGCTTAAGGATCATATTACTCAACTTGCCAAGACATCTTATTTCTTCCTCTGACCAGGGCCGGCCCGTCCATTGAGCAAGAATGTTTTTTGCACAGGGCCCCGCGTTTCAGGGGGCCCCGCGCAAAAAACATTCTTCATCCCAAATTTAAAACAACAACAACAAAAAAACCAGCTGCTTCTGCCGCGGCAGCATCAAGAGTGCCGCCGCGGGGCCCCCCCCTCCTGCCCGGCAGAGCCGCCCAGTCCCTGCATCGTAGGCTAGCTTCATCCCCGAACGTGGGCTTCTTTTCAGAGCCGCGAGAGTTTCTCGCGGCTCTGTTAATCCCGCCGGGGCTGATGGGAAATCCCATCAGCCCCGGCGGGATTAACAGAGCCACGAGAAAGGAAACTCTCGCGGCTCTGAAAAGAAGCCCGCGTTCGGGGATGATGCTAGCCTACGATGCAGGGACTGAGCGGCTCTGCCGGGCAGGGGGGAGGCTCTGCCGGGCAGGAGGGGGGCCCCGTGGCGGCACTCTTGATGCTGCCGCGGCAGAAGCAGCTGTTTTTTGTTTGTTTGTTTTTTAACTTGGGATGATAGTGGGGAAGGGGGTTTAGGACTGGTACCAGTGGCTATGGGGGGGGGGGGAGGCTAAGACTGGAAGTGGGCTGATAGGGGAGGGTTAGGACTAGTAATGGGCCGGGGGGGGGGTAGGACTGGTAATGGGCTATGGGGGGGGGCTGACTGGAAATGGGCTGATGGGGGTGTTAGGACTGGTAATTGGCTATGGGGGGGGGGCAAAGACTGGAAATGGGCTGATGGGGAGGTTTAGGACTGGTAATGGGTTATGGGGGGGGCTGACTGGAAATGGGCCGATGGGGGGGGGGGTTAGGACTGGTAATTGGCGATGGGGAGGGGCTAAGACTGGAAGTGGGCTGATGGGGAGGTTTAGGACTGGTAATGGGCTATGGGGGGGGGGCTGACTGGAAATGGGCTGATGGGGGTGTTAGGACTGGTAATTGGCTATGGGGGGGGCTAAGACTGGAAATGGGCTGATGGGGAGGTTTAGGACTGGTAATGGGTTATGGGGGGGGGCTCACTGGAAATGGGCCAATTGGGGGGTTAGGACTGGTAATTGGCTATGGGGAGGGGCTAAGACTGGAAGTGGGCTGATGGGGCGGTTTAGGACTGGTAATGGGTTAGGGGGGGGGGCTAAGACTGAAAGTGGGCTGATGGGGGAGGGTTAGGACTAGTAATGGGCCGTGGGGGGATGCTAAGACTGGAAGTGGGCTGATGGGGAGGTTTAGGACTGGTAATGGGCTATTGGGGGAGCTAAGACTGGAAATGGGCTGATGGGGGTTAGGACTGTTAATGGGCTATGGGAGGGGTTAGGACTGGTAATGGGCTGATGGGGGATTAGGACTGGTAATGGGCTATGGGGGGCTAAGACTGGAAATAGGCTGATGGGGGGGGCTAGGCCTGGAAATAGGGTGATGGGGGGGTTAGGACTAGTAATGGGCTATGGGGGGGCTAGGACTGGAAATGGGCTGATGGGGGGTTAGGACTGGTAATGGGCTGGGGGGGGGCTAAGACTGTTAATGGGATGGGGGGTTGCTAGGACTGGAAATGGGCTGAGTGGAAGGAGGGCTTGAACTGCAAATAGCTGATGGGGACGGGGGCTTGGAATGGAAATGGGTTGTGAGGGGGAGGAAGCTAGGACTGGAAATGGGTGAATTGGCGGGGGGCTAGGACTTGAAATGGGCTGATGGAGGGGCTAGAATAGGACTGGAAATTGGCTGTTGGGGGGTGCTAAGATTGGAAATGGTGGGCTTTTGGATTGAAATGGACTCATGAAGGGGCTAGAACTGGAAGTAGGCTCATGGGGGGCTTGGATTGGAAATGGACTGAGTGGAGGGGAGTAGGATTTGACATGGGCTGATGGGCTCATGGGGGGCTGGGATTGGAAATGAGCTGATGGAGGGACTCGGATGGGACTGGAAATAGATGGGGGAGCTAGGACTGGAAATAGGCTGATGGTGGGTCTAGGATAGGACTGGAAATGGGCTTATGGGGGGCTAGGACTGGAAATGGGCTGATTCGGGGACTAGAAGGGAGCGGATGCTGGGTGGGACTGGAACTAGAATGGAGCTGATGTTGGGGTAGGATTAGAATGGGATGGAGCTGGGAGAGTGAAATGGAGAGGGAAAAAATATTTTGTGTGGGAGGGAAGACAAATCTACAATTGGCCGGATATTGGGAGAGTAAGTGGGGATTGAGAATGGAGGGGTAAAATTTGAGTAGATGAAATAGGAATGAGGAAAGAGCAAAAGGAGAAAGATTAGTATGTTAAAGCAGATGTAGAGAGAGAATGGAAAAAAACTAGAAGAGAGAAGAAAAGACAAATGGGCAGCAGACGATGGAGAGTTAGCGGAAGACACAAAGAAACCAGAAGAAAGTGACTGGAGCAATTGCAGCTGAAAAAAATGCACAATATGTTAAAAAATATCACTTTATTTTGAATTTATTAATTGGAATATGTCAGCTCTGGTAAATGTGCATCATTAACGTCTGTGCTTTGTTTAGTACAAGAGCAAATTAATGTATAGTTTTATTTCTACAGTGTTGTACATTCCAAGTTTGACTTTTGGGATTCCCAGTTTAATTATTGTCTTCCTGTTTCTAAATTGTGATTCCTTGTTTGGTGATGGTCTATGTTCTGCATGTGTAACTGAGCTGAGGTATTCTGTTTATGTAATTCCTATTTGACATTGCCACTTGTTCTCTTTCCCCAGTAGGTCATGTATTGTTATTCTCTGAAATGTATTGGTTTAATATTTGCAGTGTTGCCTTTTGATAGGTAGAGTATGGTTCTTTGTGAGTCCTGGTAGTGCTGTTAGGATACGGCGGGTTTGCTATGGGTTCTAAATGGGCAGTGTTTGTAGTAGTTTCTAATGTGTCTGGTGGTTGGCACTGGATTATAGTAATGTAGAAGTCTTTTAGTCTTTCTTTATTCATACACTCATTAAGAGGCATGTTTACTAAAAGTTAGTGTATGGTAACATTATGCAAATATTTATGCAAATGAGGCCCCACACCCCCCTTGGGCCACCCCTGCCTCTGACAAATACAGTCTATTCACCCTTTTCTTTCTCCCTCTGCCTTGACCACTCTCACCTTATCCACAGTTATATCTTGACTCAACTTCTGTAATTCTGTCTTCACAGGTATCACATCCACTGAATTGTGTCATCTACAGCTTAAACAGAACACTACAGCCAGATTCATTACTCATTCCTCTCATAGAGATCATGTCACTCCCCTGCTATTTCATTTACATTGGCTTCCTGTTGAATATCATGTTCACTTTAAGATACTCACCCTGGTACATTGAGTTATCCATATCCACACACCACAGTACTTCACTGACCTTCTCCAGTTTCACATTCCCACACACAATCTCTGCTCCCTTCATGTAAATCATCTTCACCTTCCACATCCCTCACATGCATATCTTCAATCCACTCATCACTCTGCCTTTTTCTTCCATGGTCCTGCCCTTTGGGATTCCCTGCCCATAACACTTTATCTGGAACAGAACTATTCCACATTCAAATCCCTATTGAAAACTCACCTATTTACTACTGCCTATAACCTCTCAGGCACACATGGCTGACCTGGTTTATCTATGTCTGGCTGACCTCCTCTTTATTTAGACAGTTTTGTATACCACATTCTCCTTCAATCAAAGTGGTCACAACACAATTGGGGGAATATATTTAACATGAGGGGGACATGAGACACATACACTAATACTTACAGGGAACATGGGCAATGGAGGGTTAAGTGGCTTGCCCAAGACCACAAGGAGCACCTGTGGGCTAGAAACCCCAGTCCTTCCAGCCCAAGGTTGCTGTCCTCAAGTGGGGTTTGAACCACCAACCTTCCAGCCTGAGGTACCTTGCCCCAACCACTAGGCCACTCCTCCCTATGTCTTGTCTCTGCATTTCCTGCCATTTCCTCTTTCCTGTTACAATTGTAGTTCTTTTCCTTTTTTCTGGCCTCGCGCCATCCTGTAAATGTTGATTTAATTGTAAACCGACCTGATGTCATAAAGGGCAGTATATCAAATACAAATAAACATAAACATATCACTATGCTGATATCTATTTCCTTTTTCAACCAGGCTACATGGACCATGATTTTCAACCTCTTCCCTCCAAGTCTTAAGTAGAGCATCAATACTTGTAGAGCCTGGGGCTGATTGGCCATTTGGCCAGTTTAGTTGAAATGCTCAAGTATCAAAATACCTTTGCTGATACCGAGTTTTAATATTTTTCTCTCCATCAAATCAGAAAAAGCTAAGTTCAAATAAAATTAGCTGATGGTCTGCCCATAATAGAGTGAATTCCCTACCCTGTTTCCTCGCATGGATGTCTTCTTTTTGTGCATTTTTACTGGAATTAATTGTAAAACAAAACAAAAAAAAGTTATAAAGAACAACCAAATATCCCAGTTTTACAACAATAGATATTTGTTAAAAACAAATATTCAGATATTATTTGTCAACTAGATGCCCAAACTACCTGAGATGGAACAATCCCATATTCATTTGAGCTATTTATAATTTCTGACATACAGGCACTAACTAAAGACTGCACTACGGTAAAATAAAAGCTGATAGCAACAATACTGCATAGTGGTCTTCTAGAAGAACAAAAGCACAGTAAGAGTATCAACTTTGTAGTCCTGCGTCTGCCGCCATAAATGAATCAATAGACAACCAAGACTGAACCAATTTGGAGCACAGCAGGAAACATTTGGGCTCCACTTTTCCTCACAACTTTGTAATACGACATCTAACCAACAGTTTGAGACTACTAAACTCATTAAGCATCTTCATGAGGACTCATCCTCTTAACACACAAAAAACATTTGCACAAGTTGCTGTTCAGATATAGGAATTCACTAGGAGTATAAAATACACACTCAAATTTCCAAGGATAAGAATTCCTGCCACTCCAAAAAATACAAAGACAAAATTTCAAAGAAGAGGTAATTTAATTTCCAGTTTAAATATAGGGGTATGTTTACTAAGCTCCGATATCGCTCGGAAGCCGCTACCACTGCTTAATAAACATCCCCCTATATATAGGGGTATGTTTACTAAAACGCGCAATTGTGCGGGGCGCACTTGAGCATGCGCTAAGGTACCTTAGCGCATGCTAATAGTGCATTTTGTGCCCCACACACGTGCGCGTCACACTAACGGGCCCGCACAAGTGCGCGGCGCGCTGATGTGCGATAGGGGCGTGGAAAGGCATTCCGAGGGCGGAGGAAGGCTCCCGAGGGGCAGAGGGACGGGGTCAATGGGTGGAGAGTGGGAGGGGAGAGGCTCCTCACACAGGAGCGGGGCTCAAAATCAACCTAAAAAATACCGCGAGTGAAAACCTCGCGTTAGAGCCGATTTAAAGGGAAGAGAAACCATTTCCGTCAGCAATGTACAGCAAAACCGGGGAAACCTACAAAACGTGAGCAGTGTGATACATGTGCACAGAACAAAATTGCAAATAAAACTTGAAAATGACCACAACAAAAATTCTAAAAATTATAATTCAGCTGGGCAACAGTGATAGCAATGGGCAACAATAAAAAACACTCCCAGGAAAGCTCCAAAAAAAAAGAAATGATTTTTGGAAGGGTCTACTAATGGGCATTTCAAAACAGAACATTAAAAGAATGCAACTAGCCCAAAATGCAACAGCTAGAATCATTTTAAAAATAAACTCGCTACAGCACATAACACCTATACTAGCATCCCTTCACTGGTTACCAATACAAAGCAGGATAATATACAAAACACTAATAACCTCATTCAAGGCATTAAATGACATGGCTCCGACTACACTATGTAACCTAATATGCAAAGAACCAACTAAGCCTACTCACAGAAAAGGACAATTAAATAAACTAAAGATTCCGAAAGACTTCAAAAAAGCACATAAATTAACCAACAATAGAGCCTTTTCCCACATAGCTCCAACTATCTGGAATTCCCTACCAGAGGATCTACGATCGCTAACAGAGATCATGGAATTCCGAAAAAAATTAAAACGTATCTATTCACAAAACACTATAATTCCATGGAAAACCTTGCAGTCAACTTAGACAAAGGCTAAACAGGTATATGATTTTAAAGTACAAACCTCTCACACTTAAATTGACAACACACATAGCTTAAACGAACTGACGACCCAATCTCTTATGCCCTAAACTTCCACATGTATATAGTTGTATCTGTTGTGTACTGTCTTACTTTATAGACACTACATTGTTAGTTAATTGTTTTTCACACTGTTCCAGTTTAATTATACTGTTTAGATGACTAGACTTAGCCTTGCTTAATTTAAGATGTTCTATGTAAAATTTAAGATGTTTAAGACGTTCTATGTAAAACAAACCTCGCTTTGTTAACCTGTTGTTAATTGTACACCGCATCTGATCTCTGGAAGATGCGGTATATAAATGAGTGTTAAATAAATAAATAAATAAATGTCTGCATGTTGGCGAAAGGGTATATGTGGTGGAGGGGGCAGTGGCTGCAATCCACAGCAGACAGTGGCCTAGGCCTGTGCAGGCTGGCACCGTCCACCGCAACAGACAGGCTCTGTCAGATGTACAGTCATGAACTCCCCAGGGAATGCAACATACCTGTGGCAACATGGTGGTGCAGTGCACACAGACAGTGTGTGCAAAAACAGAAGGTCACAGGTTCAAAGCCCAGCTGGGGCTACTGCTAATCCAGTCCACATTTTTCCCACAACTAAACAGTGATAGTAAGGACAAACCTTTATTGCTGAGAACATACGCATGGTTAATACGCCTATATTTTACCACACCAAACACAGACACCATAAACAGGCGCATTACCTAGAGCAGAGTCTCCCAAATGCAGTCCTGGAGGGCCCCACACCATTCAGGTTCCATGCTGCCTCTAATAAAGATGCCTGTGCTGCATATCTATGCACCACCCCCATGGTATGCAGATGTAGCTCATGCATATTTATGAGGGACAGCATGAAACCCTGAACAGTGTTTGGAACACCAAGACTGGAGTTGGGAAACCCTGCCGTAAAGCAGCAGCCAACAGGGCCAGACACACCCACACCCACAGGCCCCATTGGCCAATGCTCCTGGAGAGGCAGGACATTGGGCCCTGCGTGCATCTCCCAATACTAGCACTTGCATACCGTAGCAATGCCACCCGACACCTGGGTAAACGGTACACACCTATCAAACGTTTCCTATGATTACTGGCAGATAGCAAGTCCTACGTTAAGCACAGTTTGCTCTTTGAGCTCCATCATAACAATCTTTCTGATGTCTGCGGTGTGTGCTTCAGGTCTGGTCTTTGACAGTGTTTACCACCCCGGGGAGTGACCCCCAACAGTATTGCGTAGCATATCCATGCCTGTACTGTGCCCAGAACTGGTGTGGTGGGCAAGGCTGATAAACTCCTCTATAGTAGCACAATGCTGGCATAGGTGTGGGACTGTGTGTCTGTCTATACAGTGTGTGGTGGCTGCAAACACATTCCACAGCCCACACTGCCAGCACTGTTGCCAGTATTGGCCTGCCAATGTGCATAATGAGGAGCAAGGTACCATGGGTATAGCCCGGACAGGGTGGACTGGCCAGGATGCATCTGCACAGGGCATAGGGCACTGGCTGGGACATTGTAGTGCCCGGCCACCACCTACACAGACAGGGTGACCTCTGTATGTCCTGCTGGGGGATCACTCTCACTCTGACTGTGCAGTGATGACAGCATGTCTAGGCACCCCCATAGTGCTATATAGTATTTCTCTCATGTGATATATATGGGTTTCCTTTTGGGGTCCAGTCACTGATTTATCTGCTTGCTGTGTATGCTGACATCCCAGTTCTGGGTGCATGCATCTCCACTGGGAACATGCACTATGAACTAGCTAGCAGACTGTTTGCAGCTGGTATGTGTCTTGATGGAGCAGGGTGCAGTGGCTGATAGCTTGCTGCAGGAGAATATCAGATAGTGGTGGGGTGCAGCTTAGCATATCCAGGCCTAATGTCTGTCTGCTATTGTGTTATGGATGTGTATAGAGCTGCATTGACTGCCCTGTGGGGTGTCTGTTCCTCAGCAGGGCTGGGGTTGATATTCCCCTCTACTGCCACCTTTGCAGGGAGGTAGAATGTGGATATGTTGATAGGAGACCCTGTTTGCTACCCTCGGCCCGGGGGGGTGGTGGATGGCCCACCTAGGGGGTCCATGGAGGCTATACCTGACTGAGTCAGACAGAGATATCCAAGGTGTTTCTGCAGAAACTACCTATCTCACACATTAACACTGCTTTGGACCTCCGGCATGGCCTCTTTCAGCCATGTCAGGTGTTGTGGACCTGGTCCTGGGCGCCTCATCGCACCCTCAGGGTGAGCACAGTACCCGCACAATGTGACGGTGTGTAGCTACTCTGTGCCACTAAAACACACGGTCAGTACCCCCTACCAGGCCGAGGTGCTGTGTGGGTGCACATGGTCACTTCCCCCTACCAGGCTGAGGTGCTGTGGGGGTGCATTCCCCATCTTGTGTTCATCTGTGGACAGCTGATTTGCATGTGCAGTGCATCATGGGTAGGGGTGGGCTAACCCTATCCTGGTGACCACAGCAGACTGTCTGTGTGGTGACATGCAGGCTCTCTGCAGCCAGCCAGGGGCTTGCTAGCAGCTATAGAGCTGTAGCCCAATGGTTACTTCACTGCCTCTGAAGCCAGAGGTCATGAGTTCAAACCCACAGTGGGGTTATTTGATAGGGTTGTCCAAAGCATTATCTTTTTTTAATGTACATATTTTGATGCCAGCAAAAACACCCTCAGCGTACTGTACCCATAAGGTGGCTCTGAGGGTGCTTTATAGGGCGCCCTATAGGGCACCTTATGGTTCCCGTCCATATAAGGTGCACTATACATTATCCTGTGACGCAACTTATAGGGTGCCCTATAGGGGACATTTTAGGGTGCCGTGGACAGTGCACTTTATAATGTGCCCTATGGAGTGCCTTATAGGGTGCCTTATACGGCACCTTCAATTACGGCACGTGAGGGCGTGTTTGCTGGCAGCAATTACTAAAATAAAAATAAAGTGCTGCAGGAAAAAATATGTACATTGCAAAGCTGATGCCACAGCCAGCCTTACGTGGTAGGCACCCTGGGGAGCAAACTCATGACCCCTGTATCAGCAGTCAGTGCCTTAATCATTGTGCTCCACTGCTGCTCCTCCTTGCATGTCAGCGCACCTACTTATGCTTTTCATTCCTTAAACAGCACAGTGCTGCCATCAAAAACAGTACTCTGACCTTGCGGTACCTCATACGGCACCCTCTAAAGTGTCCTATAAGCAACATTCTAGGGTGCATTGGCAGACAGTGCACTTTAAAATGTGCCTTATAGGGCGACTTATGTTAACACGCTTTGAGAGTGCGTTTGCTAGTAGTGATAATTAAACTAAACATAAAATGACTCCTAAAGCAATCTTCCCCATAATATGTAATGCCTCAGCCAGCCTTGTTCATTGGGCACTGTGGGGGATTGAACCCTTGATCCCTGCACCATTGGTCAGTGTCTTAACCATTGTGCTGTGGTTCTGTTCCTGTGCTTGCACATCAGCGCACCGCCTTATGCCGCCCAATATTAAAAAGCCTCCTAAATCAATAGCACACCACCTAATGCCCATCAGTGCACCGCCTTATGCCGCCCAATATTAAAAAGCCTCCTAAATCAATAGCACACCACCTAATGCCCATCAGTGCACCGCCTTATGCCGCCCAATATTGGGCTGGCTCCAAAAGTAACACCTCAGCCAGCCATCTTCATAGAGCACTGTGGGGGATTGAACCCCTGATCCCTGCACCATTGGTCAGTGTCCTAACCATTGTGCTGTGGCTCTGCTCTTCTGCTTGCACATCAGCACGCCACTTATGCCGCCCAATATTAAAATGCCTCCTAAAACATTAGCGCGCCGCCCTATGCCCATCAGCGCACCGCCTTATGCATATGCCTCCTAAAATAATGCCTCAGCCAGCTGTCTTCATTGGGCACTGTGGGGGATTGAACCCCTGATCCCTGCACCATTGTTAAGTGCCTTAACCATTGTGCTGTGCCTCTGCTCTTCTGCTTGCACATCAGCACACCACTTATGCCTCCCACGCAGCTATCTCATGCGCTAATGTGCGGGGCGCACATGGGCGCCGCGCACCTTAGCGCATATGTAAATTCCGGATTTTCTTTTTCAGCAAGAAACGCCCACTCCTTATATGGCACCCGCACACTAGCGCGGCCCGCACATTAGCGGGGTTTTAGTAAACATACCCCATAGTGTTATGCAAAAAATACAATATGCTCAACAGCTTGTGTCTTCTAGTTAGAAATACCTACGTATCTAAATATAACTCATCTTGAACTACCATTGCAAAGGTGCAAGCTAAATATTAATAAATAAATATAAATAAAATAACTTGAATTTTATGCTCATTTGGCCTCTTCCACTACTCCTAGACTGTTGAGATCCCAATATAGAATACTCGCTGGTCGCCATAATAATGGCATGATACGTTTGACACCAAAGCACCATGTAATTTTACATTCAGGTGCAGTGGGAATTTTTTCTATTCCTTGAAGAGCTTACGATCTATTTGTGTACCCGAGGCAAGGAATGACAATGGGATCTGAACTGCACTTCTCTGGTTCTTAGCCCGCTGCTCTGACCCTTAGGCTATTCTTCCAATCCTAACATTCCTGGCTGCCAGACATAGCGCTGAATAAAATAACTGCAACCTGCATTTTAGCATAATTTGTACTCAAAACATGATTAGATCCTAACCTAAACTCTGCTGAAAAAAGGATCCATTGATTATTTATTCAACAGCAAAAATTCAACAGTTCTGTACGTATGCATATGTGAAAAGGTATGTGAATTCCTCTTTCAGAACTGGTGACACCTCCTTGAGCAGCAATAACGTCAACTAAACATTTCCTGAAACTATTGATCACATCCTTACATTGCTTTTGAGGAATTTTGGTCCATTCTTTCACACAAAACTGTTTCACTCTGTGACCTTTGAGGGCTTCCTTGTATGAACAGCTCGCTTCAGGTCTTGCCACAACATTTCAATAGAATTTAGGTCACGACTTTGACTTGGCCAGTCCAAAACATAAAAATCTCTACTTCAGTCATTCTGAAATAGATTTATTTCTATATTTAGGATTGTTGTCTTGATGCATGACCCACTTTCAATTCAGCTTTCTCTCTTGGATAGGTAGACTGAAATTCTCCTCCAGAATTTTCTGTTATAAAGAATTCCTCGTTCCAACAACTACAGCATACCAACAGTCAGAATGAGGTTCCTATTTTGGAGGCAGTATTTGGTATTTTTGCCAAACAATTTTAACAAAAAGTTCAACTTTGACTAATCTGTCCAGAGAACATTATTCTAGAAATCTTACGCGCCATCCAGTTGCTCGTGAACCTGAGGTTAGCAGCAATGTTCTTTTTAGAGACAAATAGCTTCTTCTTAGCTATCCTCCCAGAAATACCATTCCCATTCAGCTTTTTCCAGATGGTTGACACATGAACTTCATATCAGCCGCAGTGAGAGAGGCCTGCAGATCTCTGTAACTTCATGGAAGATTTTCTGGTTTACTCTTGGAGTGATTTTGGCAGGATGACCACTCCTGGATAGAGTCTCTTAAATTTCATCTTTTTTCATTGGAAGACTATCTGTCTGACAAAGTATGGATGGAGCCCCCAACAGTCTGGAAGTGATCTTGCAATCTTGTCCAGACAGATGAGCAACAACTACTATTTTTCATAGATCCTCAAAATTTGTTTTTTTTTAATCTTGAAATGAGTTCCCCTAAACTGTTATGATGAAAGCCAAACACAAACCCTTTCAAATCTTAAGCAGAATTCCTGAAATCAGTCATACAGATTCAGGGGGGCTACATACCAAGGTGCGCTAAAGTTAATATGCGTTAATTCACCATAGTGCACATTATTTTAATGCAGGCCCTATGTTATTCAATGGAATCTAGTTACTAATAATGCACATTAACAGTGAATTAATGCATTAACATTTGCACACTTTAGTACCTAGCTCTCTTAGATTGCAGGGTGGGTAGTACCTAATTATTCAAGCACCTGATTCTAATAAGCCAATAAACTGTGCTAAGAAAACTAGTGGTTCACTTACTATAATGCAAAAGCAGTTTGTGCAAGTCTTATCATTCCTGAGTTATTTAATTTAGATAATTATTAATACATAATAAAAGCCTAGTTTCAAATAAATGCATTATACTTGAAGTTCACAAACTTTCTCAGCATTTTAGCAACCCTGACACACCTCCCCCATCCTTTCTCCAGTTCCAGGGGGTTCAAGTCCCACCTGGGGACAGCAATCTCAGGCCGGAGGAACTGGGGTCTCTAGTCCATGGCCACTCCTTGTGGCCTTGGGCAAGCCACTTAGCCCTCCATTGCCTCAGGTACCCATAGATTGTGAGCCCTTTGGGGACAAGGGGGACAGTACCTGTTTGTAGTGATTACATAATATAAACCGCTTTGATTGAAGGATAAGGCAGTATAGAAAACTGGTTAAATTAAAAAAAATAAATAAATACATCAAATCCATAAATATAAGCCCATATCAAGGGAGAGAAGCTGCAAATTCCAATAAGCAAAGAAAAAAAAAGAAGAAAAAAGGAGTGATAACCACTCCATAATCAGGAAGCATAATACATAGATCTATACCCATCCATTACATACCCACAGATTTTTCCTCAACTAAAAACTTTTGCAATTGAGTAACATCCGTATACACATAAGTCTGACCCCCTAAAACTATAATACATTGACAAGGAAACTTCAGGAAAAAGGTAGCCCAAATCCCACCACCCACGATTTCTACTCCAGAAACGGGCGCTGCCAAAACTGAATGACCCGGCCAACATCAGAAAAAACCTGCAATTTCTGACCGCAGAAAACATCTCCTCTGTTTATTTATTTATTTATTTAACAATCATTATTATACCGCAATTTCCATGGATCAATTGCTGTTTACATAGAACAACAGGTGTGAGTAGTACAAACAGGTACATGCTCAATTACATAGAACAGAAATTAACTATATACATGGTGATGATAAAAGTATCATCTGACATTTATTTGTGCATAATACAAATGAATAAAAAATGGAACTATATACAATTTATGTGTTTAATTGGAGTCATGTGTTGTGTTGGTGGTGTGTCTTAGGTATACTATTGTGTTGGTGCTGGGTTATCCGATTGGTCATGCGTGCCAAAGTGTGTGTTGAATAGGTGTTTTAAGATGCTTTCTAAATATTAGTAGGTCGCTTAGTTGTCTGAGGTGATCAGGGAGAGCATTCCAGAGGACAGGAGCAGTGTTGGAGAAGGCTTTATTACTGGAAAACATATTATCCAAAATTATTGGTTGTTATCTTTTTGGCTTTTCCAATGTTTAAAATAGGATCATAAAACTCTGTTTCTCAGACTCAGAGCCAAAAGCTACAACTAAAGTGCAGCATCTGGTAATGATATCTGCAGAGTGCTCCAGAAACGCAGAAAGGTTACCACCCACTGAAATGTTGGAAGGAATAAAAGAGCCTTCCCCCTTTGGAGGAGAAGAAGGGCTAGAGGAAAAATAGCACATATGGGAAACATCCACGTCCCTCATTAACTACAAAACTTCACAAAAATACTTTTAATAAAATATCTGAAGAAAGCGAATGAATAATAGGAAAATTCAAAAACCGCAAATGTTTTGCCCAAGAATGAGTCTCCATAGCTTCTAGAAGATAAGAAGCAGTTAATGCATCTCTCATTAAAGCAAAATTTGTATCACGGCTTGATTGAAGCTGAGAATCAATCTGGGCACAATTGTTTTTGCAAAAACTGAACTATTAACAGGTTTCCACACACGGGTTTTGAAAAAGATTGTAAATAATTAGCTGCTTCGCATGTTTCTGCGTGGGCCTGTGACAACCTTTTGGGGATGTGTCTGTATGTCCCCCTGCTGTTACCTCATTGGAGCTGCACCTCATCGTGCTAAATGGCATGCATATGCATTTACGGCCACACCTTGAGGGGGCGATAAATGCACCTGTCCTAAAAGCACAAATTTGCAGTTAGCATGAACCAATGATGCCCTCACTAATTATGATGTGCCATCAACACTTACATTCCACCCAGTCCCCACTGTATCGCACACTAACTGTTTAGCATGGGATTTTACTGTGGTGCCCCATGTTAGCAGCACAGCACAGCTGCATCGGACTCTGGTGGTGCATCAACATCGAGAAACCCTTGAGCTCACTCAGAGTCAAAAGCACCAGTAGACTCCCCAGCATCAATCATCCACCAATACTACTCCAAGGAAGAGGAAGGATCTGTCCTCATCCTCAAAGACATCGAGAGCAAGAGAGAAGTATCAGGCAGAAGCTTCAGTGCATCTGCATCCAGGTTCATTGGAGCACCGTGTCAGGAGTATAAAGGTATCAGAGGAGCCTTTGACCTCAATGCAAACCCAACTTGAGGACTACAGATCCTTCTCATTATTGGAAGGGCCACACCAGACTCCACAGAGACCTCAAACAGCCTTTACACCATTCCTGCCTGGCCGATATTGCTCTCGAAAGCATGGGAGAGTGATCATTTCCCACGGTGCCAGAAGTCTTTGTAAGTATCTATGCACCAATGAAGATCTGCCTTCTTTGAGAGTTGGAGGTCAACCTAAGCAGAGACAGACAGACAGACATTTTTAAAGAGTTTAATTCTTAATACTTCTTGGAGGAGAGATCTCCAGAACGTCCCTCGGATCCCACTCCTCCTTATGAGCGATGCAAATCCCCACCTGAGCAGCTTATTTTCCATGATTTTGTCAGGGAAATGGCCAAGCCCATTCCATTTATGTTGGAAATGGAGAAGGAGCCCATGTCCAAAGAACTGGATAGCCTCCAGTATTTCATTGCCTCTAAGGAGGCAGTGACAGTGCCTGTACACTGCATCCTTCTTAGGCTGCAGATGAGAAAATGGGAAACCCTCTCTCAGTGTCTCCAGTCAGTATGAAGTTTGACTGTATGTAGAGAGTCCAGAAGGCTCCTGGATCTGAGAAGCTTCAGCTGTCACACCATTCCATGGTAGTCCAATCTGCTCTCAAAGGGGCCAAAAGCTCTAAGTCTCACTCTTCAGTGCTCCGGGGAGGGAGGCTAGGACCTTGGATTCTTTTGTGAGGAAGTATTTTCAGAATGCTATGCTAACATCCTGCATAGCACCCTACCAACTCCTCATGGGCATGCACTTTCCAAACATTATGCACAATTTAGGCAAGTTTGCCAATCTTCTCCTTCCAGAGAAAGCTAAGCAATACTGTTCCTTAGTGACACAATGGAAGGAGTGTGAAAAATATATTGTCCAAGCAACATAATATTCTTGGTACATTTATTTTTTAATTTTTATTTATTTAGACAGTTTTGTATACTGCCTTATCCTTCAATCAAAGCGGTCACAACACAATTGGGGGATACATTTAACTCGTGGGGACATGAGACACATACACTAATACTTACAGGGAACATGGGCAATGGAGGGTTAAGTGGCTTGCCCAAGACCACAAGGAGCATCTGTGGGACTAAAAACCCCAGTCCTTCTGGCCCAAGATTGCTGTCCTCTAGTGGGATTTGAACCTCCAACCTTCCGGCCTGAAGTACCTTGCCCCAACCACTAGGCTACTCCTCTCTCTACATCATCAAGAGCCTTATCTATGAGTATTGGCTCATGAACTCAGACTTACAACTCAGTGTCCAGGAGTAACTTGCTGACATGCCATGCCATAGAAAAAAACTCTCTGGAAATACGGTCCAAGAGGCTGCGACCATGCTCAAGCAGCACACTGACACCTTGAAAACCCTCTCCAGGCCCACTTTTGATCCAGCCTCCTCATCTAGGAGGTTCCACCATGGGGGGAGGGGACAAAGGAGGTCCTAGTACTCTCACAGACATAGGTATCATCCTCCTTCCTCCCACTCCTCACAAATCAGGCAACCTTCTCACTCCCATCCTAGGCAGCTAAAGAAACAGAAGCCCAGCTGGTGTCCTAGCCACAATGAGGGGTGGGATTCTGATTGGCTCCTAAAGAGCACAGCCACTACTTTGGTCCTGCTTTCAAAGAGCCTTCCGGTTAGAGGGAGGCTCATAGTTTTTGTGGCATTGTTGGCCCTTTATAACCTCTGACTCTTGGGTCCCCAAAATAGTCTGGGAGGAGGACAGATTGCATCTATTTGAAATCCCTCCAAATTGTCCACTGAGAGTCCATTCTTTGACGTCTCTGCATCAGGACATACTTCTTCAGGAACTCTCTGCTTTTCAGGCTGCAAATGCAGTAGAGCCCGTCCTACCAGGTCAAAAAGGGCTGAGACTCTATTTAAGGTGACAAAGGTGACAAAGAAAACAGGAGGATGTTGTCATATCCTAGACTTGAGAGATCTGAACAAATATCTAGTCCGAGGAAAGTTCAGAATGGTTTCCCTGGGCCAAGACAATATCAAAGCTAGAAATGTGCCCTGTGCGACTCATGAACCTGGCACCTCCCCTGCCTCTTCAGCCACATGCAGGAATTTGTTCTTACTGAGCTTCCTAAAAGCCCAGTGATAACATCAGTATCCTATTACTGCATTATGTGCAGATGCACTGCATGCGCAACCCTTGGTATGGCCCTTCCCTGGGCACTTTACTTTCTTTTTTTGAAAAAGGGGATTGGTTATGTTCTCTGGACTTAAAGGACACACATACCAATGAACCCTAGTCACTGGAAATATTTGCAATTTGTTATAAGGAAATACCATGTTGAGTATTGCGTCCTGCCCTTCAGCCTCATATATACGCCTCACATATTCACAAAATGCCTTGCGGTTGTCACAGCGTTTCTATGCAGACTGGGCATGCATGTGTTTCTCTACTTGGATAATTGGCTGGTCAAGAGCACCACTCAGGAAGAGGTTCAAAAATCTGTGCGCCTTACTGTTCGGGTGCTGGAGCTACTAGGGTTCTTTGTCAATTACCCTAAATCAAACTACAGCCAGTCACGCCAATTGGTGTTTATTAAAGCTCTGCTTGACATGACTCAGATAAAAGACTTCCTTCCACAAGGAAGGTGGAATACCTTCTACGTTTGTCTGAGTATAGTTTAAAGACCGACTCTGTAAGAGTTCATCTCAGTGCAGTTGGGGCTTACCACCATTATATAGAAGGTAAACCCATCTCTCTACAACCTTTAGTTGTTCAGTTTATGCAGGATTTGCTTCTTTATGAAGGCACCTGCAGTGTCTCAGGACCTCAAAACGGTTTTAACTCAAGTGATGAAAACTCCCTTAAAGCCACCTGTACTCTGATGTCCCTGACCTAGAATGACAGATTTTAATCATACTGACAAGCATGTGCCTGTAAGAGCCAGGCTATAATTGAGAAGGCACTGGGAAATTACTTTAACAAGAGCCCCCACTGTAATTTTCATTGCAGGCCCGTATCTTGAAGTGCAAGAGAAAGGCCACACCGCTTGGCCCAAGATACCGTGCAACATGATGCACAAGGTCAAGCCAGGGCCCCTAGGATCACCAAGAACACATGGTCAGAGAAGGAGCCACACAGCATCTCTCCCCTAGGCCATCCCTAAGGAAGGGCTGCCAAATCTGCTATCTATGGAATCTTCCCGAGTCTGAAATAACTCCACAACTGGCCTTCATTGGAGCAGACAATACACGGTGTACTGGAAAACCATGTCTTCTCACTATGAAGTCACACATGGGAGAGCTGAGCTCTCACTAAACCCGAGTCCTGGAGTTCCCACACACAAGGTTGTACTATATTCTAACAAAGCTTGAGTTATGCACCACAGCTAGGGCAATCAGCTGCTCCTCTGCCCAATGACCCAGCTGAATGGCTGTGAAAACCACTCCAGACCCGCAAGTTCTGCTGCAGTAGAAGACATGTGTGACTCTCAGAGCCATGTCCTTGACCACACAGCCCGCTGCTTCCAGTAAAGGAGTTATGAGCATCCCCAGGGTCAATTTAATTACTCTGACCTCCAGGCGGAAAATCCACTCTGAGGGGAGAGTATCCCTGGGCCATCTAAACCAGATCTCACATTTCCAGCCCTTCCAGCTGGAAGCCAAGCTGACATTCATCTCCTCAAGTGCTTCCCACAGCCTCCTGGTCAAGAGGTGGAATCACAACTGCTACTTCACCTGCTCCTTGATCTCCTGGGGGAAGGGAAGAGCCTGGTCGAATAATAGGGAACATGGAGATCAGAAGATTAGGCAGTGCCCCTGAATCTAGTACATATACACCGTAGACTGGGATCCGGCCACAGGGTCGATGCTCCAGACCCAAGGGTCAGAGGAGACTCAGGTCAGGTAACAAAGAATCACCTGCTCAGCGTCAGCTGAGGTTTGAGTGAACCCTCTGCTGTGAGAAAAATTAATTCAGGAGAGTAGGAACAGGAACTCAGAATCATGTGAGAGAATCAAGCTGCTCTGAGGACAGCCTATTCCCGATGCCAGCCTTTCCAGGCAGAGCTGCCTTGGTCTATGTCACCTTTGGGTAACCCCAAAGACACTAATCAGGCCAGCCCAAAGTCAGGCATGGGCAAATGGGCCACCTGCATGCAGAGAGGCACTGCTATGGAAAACAGAGAGTAGGGCTAAATAGACAATTTTCCCAATGGAGAAAGGTGGACAGTGGAGTATCTCAGGGATTTGTGATGGGCCTGCTGGTTATTGATATATTCATAAATGACCTGGAAATGGGAACGAGAGAGGTAATCAAATATGCAGATGTCATAAAATGATTCAAAGTTGTTAAAACATAAGGGAGTTGTGAAAAATTGCAAGAGGACCTTGAGAAATTGGGAGACTGGGAGTCCAAATGGTAGATGAAATTTAATGTGGACAAGTGTAAAGTTATGTACTTAGGGAAAAACAACACAACCTACAGTTACATGATGCAAGGTTTCATATTAGGAATCACCACCCAGGAAAAGGATCTGGGCATCATTGTGGATAATACGTTGAAACCCTCTGCCCAGTGTGCAGCAGATTCCAAGAAAGTAAATGGAATGTTAGGAATCGAAAGGAAAAAATGGAGAATAAAACCAAGGATATTATAATGCCTCTATATTGCTCCATGGTGCAACTGCATCTCGAATATTGTGTGCAATTCTGGTCGCTATTTCTTAAAAAGCATATAGCGGAATTATAAAAAGTACAGAGAAGAGTGATCAAAATGATAAAAGGTAACCCTATGAGGAAAGGCTTAAAAAGGGCTCTTCAGTTTGGAAAAGAGAAGGCTGAGAGGGGATGTGATAGCGGGCTATAAAATGAGTGGAGTGGAACGGGTAAACATAGATTTGTTGTTTACTCCTTCAAGAAGCAGAAAGACTAGGGAGACACGCAATGAATCTACAATGTTGACCATTTAAGACTATTTGAAGAAAATATTTTTTCACTCAACATGTAATCAAACTCTGGAATTCGTTGCCAGAGGATGTAGCAAAAACTGTTAGTGTAACTGGGTTTAAGAAAGGTTTGGACAAGTTCCTGGAGGAAAAGTCCATATACCATTATTAAAAGTGGACTGGGGAAATTCACTGCTTATCCCTGGGATAAGCATCCTGAAGTCTGTCTATTTTTTAAAACCTGATAAATACTTGTGACCTTGATTGGCCACTGTTGGAAAGAGAATACTGGGCTTGATGGACCTTTCGCCTGACCCAGTATAGCATATCTTTTTGGGGAGCTGTATCTAGGTCTAAGGCAAGGCCCCAACTCGAAGAGTCAACAGAGAGTGCAGATGCAAAGAAACAGCTAATGCTGTTCATCTTGGAAAGCGACGAATGCCATGGCGAGATCCAGGTGGTGTGCTCTAGTAGGTTGACAAAATGCCAGACCCAAAAGGCCCCATATGAAGATGAGAGACGCAGAGTCTAAAAATTACTAGCTCTAGGCCCAGGACATGCTGGAAGGAACTTCCCTTAATGGATCCCCATCTATCAGGGATAACATCTTGGCCATACCACAGAGGAGTTTATTTATTTACATTCTCTTATATACTGCACTTTTCTGCATCAGTGCAGTTTACATTGAACAAACTGAAATTACATTGAACAGGGCATTATAACTTGGCAATAACTATTTTACAGGGAACATGGGCTATGGAGGGTTAGGTGGCTTGCCCAAGACCACAAGGAGCACCTGTGGGACTAGAAACCCCAGTCCTTCCAGCCCAAGGTTGCTGTCCTCTAGTGGGATTTGAACCCCCAACCTTCAGGCCTGAAGTACCTTGCCCCAACCACTAGGCCACTCCAACCTGTTACTGCTGGAAACATCAAAGTGCATCCACCAATGTCCCTCAGCTGAGCAAATAGCCTAAGGGAGACTCTCTCTTGGACACCTTGCAAGCTCAGTTGTAATTCACCTAGTGCGTTTCAGAAGTCCAAGGCTGGCTTCGACCAAAACTCGAGGGACTGAGTACAGGTGGCCTTTTGAAGGAACTAATAAACACTCTCGCCCAAGGATCCCAAAACCTATTAGTTTAATTTAATATGGGTGCACTGAGAAGGAATAGACCAAGCTACCTACAACCAGCTGCATCTCGGAAGGGATCACGGCAACCAGTGAGGAGAATTACTGTCTACAAAAAGTCCAATGAAGGTGACCCAAGCCCACCAGAAGCACTTCCAGGCCTGCTCCTACTGCAACAGAGGCCCCAGAGCACTTATCTTCTCCAGAGGACAGCTCCAGGCTTTATGTACGGTCTTCAAAGGTCCCTTGGCCCTTCTCTACCTGTCTTCCAGGAGTCCCTATGGGTGAGCTGCTCTGCTTGGAGAGAAAGAGACCCTTAAGTGGAACTGCTCTGCCACAAACCAGAGCCATCATTGGAATAATGCCATCACTAGTAACTGGCCCATACCACTGCGATGATGGAGCTGGCACCAGCATTAACTAGCAGTAGCCACCTAGGTGTAGTGTTGAGAGTCTCCTAGCCTGTAGAAGGAGACTGGGATAAATGACTATTTGACCTCACCCAAGCTAAATGTTATCATGAACAAATCTGCAACTTTGGGAACAAGGAGACATAGCCCTATAGCCAGCACCACTAGAAAGTGGAGCCCTCATCCAAGAGCTAGACTCCAGGCGTGCACTGCTGAAAGCAGCAGCTGTCAAGGCCTTTTTAAGACCTTGGCCTTCAAACTGAGATTTCCAAACATGCAGCAACTCCCACCATCGGTACGGTCACATGTTTTGCCATCGCCGTGAAGCAGACTTTCACCCCATGGTGCCAAAGGGCTAATCCAGCTCATCTTGGATGAGGGTACAATTAAGTCAGGAAGTTAGGACCCAGATTAGTTTTTTCCCTACCACATAGGGCCATGCAGAAGTTGTCACATTGCAGAGCAGTGGGCCTGCCTGGTGTAAAGGGAACTTACCTGTTAACCTAATTCGAAAGTCAGCACCACACCCAACAGAGCCATCATAGCATCCTGGGCTGGCTTAAACAGGGCCTAGCAGAGAATTAATGTGGATCCTTCGGGGATGCTAACCATCCCTAAAGGAACCACCACCACTCCATCCTCTTCAGACTTACCTTTTGATGACTGGAACTGTTTTCCAACCTTTCAAACAACCTCCGCAGGGGAAGGCTGGGCTTGCAGAAGAAGGGAGAAGTGTAAGGATCAAGGCAGGGGCCATGATCTCACTAGCCACTTGTAAGAAGAGTTCTCAGGGGCCCTAGGTCCCCAAGGGATAGGTCTGGACCCCAAATCTCCCCAAAAGGAGCTGCCAAGCAGCTAGTCAACTGAATACAGGGCTCTTTCAGGAGCTGCAGTGCAAGCTGGCTAAAAGGTAGAGCCCCAGGACCTCAAAAAGCTCCTGGGGGCCACTGGATACATGGCTAGCACCCCCCCCCCCCCATGCTCTGCTCTTGCTGGGCCCAAGCCCCCAACTAAAGTGGCTGCAAAACTCACCAATGGAAAGAAAAACATAAAAGGAGCAGCAGGGGCCCCAGGCATGGCATCGGGTTACAAGGCCAGGCCCCTGATGGGGGCAGAGGGGGTCTCAGGATGCAGGCCAAAAACCTGCCCTGGGTACTGTAGCCCTAACAGGGGCCCCTCAGAACTCTCCTGCTCCTTTTCTGGGCCACCAGTGCTAGTAACCCATAGGAAATAGCATGGACACAGGGTGGCTGTCTGCTTGAAGACATGGGTCTACTCACACTCTGAGCTGTCGGGCCCTTCTTCACTAAATCCAAAGCCTCTGCACTCTAGTGCAAGCAAGGAGAGTCAAGCCTATCTTTCAATGCTGTACCTTGTCACTGTTGGAGGTAGACAATACTGGCTTCTCTCAGTGCTGTACCAGAGTTGCTCAAGTCTGCCTCCACCTGCTGGCAAGGGAGCATAACACTCTCATCTGGACTCGTCTAGCTGGATGATCTTGTTTTTGGTTGCAATAACTTCAGCCCGCAGTTAGTGAGCTCCAGACTCTAGTAACAGATGCACCCTTTACAATTTTTATTTTAACAAGAGGATGACTACACAATACCACCTTAAGTTCCTTCCTAAAGTGGTGTTGAACTTTCATCTTAACCAGTCAACAGTCCTTCAAACATTTTTTCCCAAGACTGCATGCTCACAAATGGGAAAGTGCACTGCACATGAACTGCAAGGGTGCCTTGGCATTCTATTTGGAATGGATCAAAGACCAAAGAAACTCCACCCAACCTTTTGTTTATTTTGACCCAAGTAAGTTGGGAGTTGCTTCAACATATGTACTCTTTTGATTTGGCTAGCATATTTGATCTCTTTCACTTATGCCTAGGCAGATCTGATGCTTGACAGCCATGTCATGACTCAAAGTCCAAGCCATGGCTGTGTCAATGGCCCACTTGTGCTCAGCCTCCATGGAAGAGAGATTTGCAATGCTGCAACTTGGACTTCTGTCTACATACTCATATCCATCTACTGTCTGGAATGGGACTTTCGATGCAACAGCAGGTAGGAATTTGCATGCATACACATATCCAAAAGCTTCTTGAAACAGCTGAGAGAGGTTCCCATGTGAGGCTGTCGGTAACATCCCCCATATGTGAGGACTTATCCTGCTGTCCACAGAGAACACTTAGGGTGGATAAGGATGTGGATATATGCATCCTTGAGGTCTAAGAAGCATAGCCAATCCATCTGCTGGAGGTAAGGCAGCAATGTTCCAAGGGAGAGCATCTTGAACTTCCCCCTCACCAGGAATTTGTTGAGGTTGCGCAGGTCAAGGATGGGCATTAGGCCCCCCTGTCCTTTTTGGCACTAGGAAGTACCTGGAGTAGAACCCCTTGCACTTGAGATGGTGGGGCACAGGTTCCACCGCCTTGTCCTTGAGAAGACTCGCCAACTCCTTCAGAAAAATGTCCCGGTGGAGGGGAGGCCTGAGGGGGGGGGGGCGGTGTCTGAGTCAGTTGGAGGAGGTAACCCTCTCTGACTACCTGAAGTGCCCAGGAATCGGTGGTGATGGACATCCACCTCTGGGCATAGAGGGCCATATGTCCCCCTCTGGGCTGCTGATCTCCTTGGGGTAGATAGGCTATGCTCAAGGAGTCAAAAACTCCCTCCCTGGCTGGGCCGTAGCCAGTGCCTGGGGTTTTGGAGCCTTCTGCTTGCATGGCCATGTACATGTCCCTTAGTCTGCTGACCCTGTTGAGGAGCCAGGGAGGTCTGATAAGGCGGGTAGTTTCGGTAAACAGCTCCCTTCCTCAGGTAAAAGGACTTTTTACCCGAGCCCTTCCATCAGGGAGGGGCAGCGGTCTTCTTGGTGAGCCTGGTCCTCGTCGTGAACTCAGTCTCCAGCTTGGCAACCTTATCGGTCATGGGTTTGACAAAGAGGTTCTCTCCTTGGCAGGGGAGATCAACCAATTTGTCCTGAACCCATTGCTTGAGGTTGGACGACTGTAGCCAAACTTGGCGGCGTGCACCGATGCCCGCCACAGCTACTCGGGCCGCCAACTCGAACCCATCATAGCTTGCTCGAGACATGAATTTGGAGCACTCACGGACTGCCTTAACCAGGTTCTTGAACCGCTGCAAGGGTTTCTCGGTGAGACCAGCTGAAAACCCAGCGAGTTCCTTCGCCAGATCTCTCAGGTACATGCCCATTAGGGTTATGACTTTTTTGGTAACCCTATATTCCTGTGTCATAATTCAATGAACAATCATTCAAAAGTAATGAAAAAGGTATCAGTTTGGTTTAGTTTTTGAAAAAGGTCACCCCCAAAACGAAAATTTGATTTTAAGATATATGCGTGTAATGCCGTATATAACTGAATATTTTAAATAATAATTTTTAGAAGTATTCTGATATAATTTGATAGTGCTTGTGCAGTTTTGGTTTTGCTACACGTTTTTTGTTTGGTTGTGGACTATTCTTCTGATTTTTCAGACTCTTCATATTCATTCTCAGTTTCTGATTCAGCAGTTGGGAATGTTGTTGTTGCTATTGTTGACAAAGGCTCCAAGGTCATTTCCCTTCTTTTGGATGAATGGATAGTTTTGAAACTCAAAGCCTTCCCAGTTGCATACCCAACCTGGCCCTTGCTTTCAATCTGAAGGTTATAAAACCTTCGGTCCTTGCTGCATAACCATTCACCATTTTCTTTTGTGATGTCTAAAACTTCATTCAAAGGATCATATTTTCTTCATTTGCACATTCATCATAGGTGTGTAGGATTTGTTCCAGTGTACGACTTGAATTGATAAAGTTGGAAAATTAAATTTCCTTTGCCATAAACTTGTTACTTCTTTTGCGATTTCCTTTACACGTTCTTTCCTTCCTTTTGTTGATGCTCCAAGGAACAGATAGCAACCAACAATTTGGATTTTGAGTGGTATTCTGCTTTTGTTTTCCAGTGATTCTTGTTCCAGTGGAATAGTTCTTCTTTTTTTATGTGTTTCTTTAAATCGCACGAGATTCTTAGTCCAAATCTTCTTATTTTTTTCAATTGTAGAAGCACTTTTCTTATGAGACATTGTGAATAAATATAATCTCAGAGATCAAATAATGGTACAGAAAATCAATTGGCATGCTCAATCATAAAGCTTAGAGAAAGTTCCATAAAGTTCCAGAAATTTTAAGAAAGCTCTAATGGGCTCCAGATAGTTCTATTACCTGCATATACTACTTATATACGATTTTAGAAATTTTGTGTGGGGGGTGACATTTTTTGAAAACAAAACAGAATTAAACCTTTTATCATCACCTTTTAGCAAATGTTCATCGATTCATGACACAGGAATTCAATAATTTTGCAAAAAGTCAAAAGGTCATAACCCTAATGCCCATGTACAGCTGGTAGGCCTGGATGCAGCCGATGAGCATTGATCCCTGGTAGCACTTTCTGCTGAGGGCGTCCAAGGTGCGGGCCTCCCTGCTGGGAGGAACCAAGGAGTGTGTCTTCTGGCTTTTCAACCGACGCATGGCCGACTCCACCACCATGGAGTTATGCGGCAGCTGTGACTTTTGGAAGCGCGGGCTCCGGCAGACTCGATACATCGAGTCGAGCCATTTGCTCACCACCGGCACTGAAGTCGGTGTCTCCCACATTCGGAGCATCAGCCATTCCAGGATGGAAAGGATGGGCACTGTGAGCGATTCCCGCGTAGGGGCCTCATACTAAAGGATTTCCAACTCATCTGCCCAAGGGTCCTCCTCAGACTCGGTCAGAAAAGCCAGGGTCTTAGACATATCCTTGACAAAATCAAGGAAGCCCATAATCCCTGGGTGGAGACCGCCGTCGATGCTCTGAGATGGGAGAGTCAGAAGGGATGTCAAGGTGGCGATGGATATTGGGGGACTCCTCGTCCTCCGTCTCCCACTCGGAGTAGTCCATCAAGGACTCATAGGAGGGCTGCTCCACAGGCCTTGGGCCCCCCAATGCCCTGCAGCTGATGCCCAGCAGACTTGCCAGGGATGACCATGGTCCCATCAAGCAGGACTCAGATTGCGGCCTCGGATCGACTCGAGGCCAAAGGACCTCGAGGATCTGCTTAGCCTCCGGGGACGTCTTGGATGTCGAGGGCCTGGTGGTCGGGGCGGGTGAACTGGTCATGCCGGACAACAGCGCTCACTGCTGGTCCATGAAGACAGACAAACTGTGCTCAAGGGCCACCATTCTGGACTCCAGACCAGAAGGCTCCACAGTCTTCGGCGCAGGCACCAAAGGACTCGGGCCCAACGCCGGCTCCCCCGAAGGGGAATCCTCGATGAGGATGGTGTCTGGGGACCAAGACCGGTCCATGGTCAGATCCTTCCGGGGGATCTTCACAGGCGGCTCCTTCTCCGATGAACGTCTCGGACTGCGGGACCGGTGTGCACCTGGCCGGTCGGAACCGTCCAAGGTCACCACCTTAGAGGGTTTCTTCTTCTTCCTGGGTTCCCTCAAGGGAGACCCCCTTTCTGAGGACCCACAACAAGGCTCAGGTTCGGAGAATTCTGCTCAAGATGTCAGGGCCTCAGACGAGGCCCTGGGGACTCGGGGAAAAACATTGTGCTGCTGCTGGTGGCTCTTGAGGGCCTGGCTGGACATCCTCTTGAGGAGACTGCAGGCTGCCGGGTCATGGTCTGGCCCAAGGCAGCAGAGACAGCAGTCGTGTGTATAGGTCAAAGACATAATTTTAGAGTACCGATCACACTACTTAAAGCCACTGGTAGCCATGTACCCCTATGAAATCGAAGACACTCCAGGCTGCCAGTGGGAGAAAAAATGTGCGAAGATGCCAGAAAAAGAAAAAAACGAAAGACTACAAAATATAGACCAAACCCAACACCAAGGCACCGAGGTCGGTAGACGGGAAGAGTACTGGTGCAATACCAGAGGTGAGTGTGAAACTCGGAGAGAAAAATCAACTTTTTCCAGGGACAAGCCAGACAAACATCTGAAGGGCTCCGCGGAAAAAAGGAGACTGTAAGATAACACCCTTGGGTGGGAAGGGGGACTACATATGCGTGGTGGCATCTCCCAAAGGCTTTCTTTGAAAGCTGGGGGGATGCTTCTGCGAGGGCTCCATCGGTGCCGACGTCATCCATATGTGAGGACTAACTGCCTGCTTGCTCCCGGAGAATTTTAAATTGTGTGTGCAGAATTCCAGCTGGAGTAAAAAGATGGAAAATCAGAAGCAGCAGAGAAACAGGAGAGGCTAGAAGCTGTATTGTAGAGAGGCCCAGCCATGAGGTTGTAGGAGTAATGGGCTTGACAGAGTCCCAGATTGCCTCTGGCCTAAATCCTTCCAGATAGTCTGGATGCTAAAACATCTGAAAGTACTTGACCTACATAAGTCCTAAGACTGTTACTTGCTTGGGTAAATCCAGTCAAATGCAGTAACAATGGCAACATCACCGGCAACAATTTTAGCTTTGTACTCAGGTTCCAACAAATTAGCAATAGGGTGAACTGGTTGGCAACAGACATAAAATAACACATTACAGAAAGAAGGTGAACATTTTTCAAAGGAATAACAATCCCTTTGTGACTTCACAATCAAACCACTTAAAGGCAATTTCAGAACTACACAGGAATGCACAACATTTGAAATTAAGATTATCAAACACACTGAAACAAGCACAAAAAGGACACCAGCTCAATCCACCCCACCTGCTATCAGATAAAGGAGACCAACTGTTAATAGTACTTCTATCAATACCTCCTTCTACCCTACTTTACATTTAATCAGCTGCATACATTTATTAGCTGTTATGGCAACTATGGACAAGCTATGGCCTACCTAGAGGACTCTGCTATTTAAACCCAGTGTAACGGCACCATGTCTTCACTGACCTGATGAAAAACAACTTAATTCTTGAAAGTTATTCACAGAAATGTTGAGCTAGTTTAGTAAAAAGGCATTACCTACAACTTAGCATGGCAATTATAATACTTTGCTAAAGGTTGGAATTATTATCTTTTTCATTTCCTTAATTTTTAAGAATAAGTCTTAGAGCGGATTCTGTTCAATATAGAAATATAGAAAAAGTGAAGGCAGATAAAGATCATATGGCCTTTCCAGTCCGCCCTTCCATTCCAACTGAACTTTATAGTCTTTTTTTTCCCTTAGAGATCCTTCCTTTTTGTTCCATGTTTTACTGAATCCAGATGCAGCCCCCATCTCTACCACCTCCACAGGGAGATTATTCCACATATCTACCACTCTTTACATAAAGAAATATGTTATCAGATTACTCCTGAGTTTATCTCCTTTTGTTTTCATCCTATGCCCCCCTCATTGCAGAGCTTTCTTTCAATTGTAAAAGGCTCTCCTCCTTTGTATGTATGCCACAGAGATATTTAAACGCCTCTATCATATCTCCTCTCTCCCGCCTTTTTTCCAAAGTATACTTATATTTCACTGGTCTACAATTTTTTTAAATTGTCTGCCTCAGAGACAAAATCTGCCAATTCTTATGGATTTTGATGCGCTGAATTAAAAAATGACAATTAAAACCGCTGATTGGCTATGATTTCCAAGATATCTACGCTTTTCCATTTTACATGTATATATAGCAAATTGGTAGTAGAGATTTAATTACAAATTATAAACCCAGGTCTTTTCATGTGTTTATGGTTGCGATATATATATGACCTTGATAATATTTTACCTGTTTAAAAATCAACCAAAGATTTATTTAAATGCTATTTAAAAAGATAGTATGAAACAGAAAGCAAGAAACAACTATGTATACATTAGTATTCATGTCAGACCTTATTCAGTATCTACTCGGCATTTCTTGGGTTGTCACTTGTATTGTGTAAATGGAGAGTCTCTTGTCACTGTCCAGCAATAGTCTACAAGCTCCATTGCCTTGATGCTGTGTCTTTTCTCCACAGCTGCAATGTCCTGATGAAATTGCTTGCCATGCTCATTGCTCACTGCTCTGCAGTTTGGTGGAAAAAAATCAAGATGAGAGTGCAAAAAATGTATCTTTAGTGACATGTTGCAGCTAAGACTTTTGGATGCATTGAGGAGTTTTTCCATCAACTCCCTGTAGTTGTCTGCCTTGCTGTTTCCAAGAAAACCTGTTGCCACCAACTGGAAGGCTTTCCATGCCGTTCTTTCTTTTGCCAAATATTGCATAATTAAATGCATCATCTCGAAGTTCACGAATCTGAGGACCAACAAAGACACCTTCCGTTATCTTAGCTTCACGTAGTCTTAGAAATTTCCTGCTGAGTTACTTGAAAGCTGATTTTGATTTGTCCATGGCCCTGGCAAAGTTTTTCATTACACCCAGCTGAATGTGTAAGGGTGGTAAAAAAATCTTCCTTGATTCAACAAGTGGTGGATGCTGCACATTATTTTTTCAGGCTCCAATCACTGTCAAAGTGGCTAATCCCTCTTGATGTAGTGGGAATCTTTTGCATAACTATTCCATTCCCAGAGAAAACAGTGTTTTGTGTATCCAGTCTGCATCTCCTCCACTGTTGTCCCTTCCATCCCTCATATTCTCAACCTATCACTCTCCACTGCAACTGTCCCTGCAGCCTTCAAACATGTTGTGGTTACACCTCTCCTCAAGAAACCCTCACTAGATCCTACCTGTCCTTCTATCGACCCATCTCCCTCCTCCCCTTCGTTTCTAAACTACTTGAATGTGCGGTTCACCACCATTGCCTCAACTTTCTCTCCTGTCAAGCCCTCCTGGATCCTTTACAATCTGGATTTTGTCATTTGCATTCTACTGAAATGGCTCTTGCCAAAGTCTCCAGTGACTTGTTCCTGGCAAAATCCAAGGGCCTTTACTCAATCTTAATCCCAGGGATCTGTGCTGGGTCCGTGGCTTTTTAACATATTCGTAAATGACCTGGAAATGGGAATAACGAGTGAGGTAATCAAATTTGCAGATGACACAAAATTATTCAAAGTTGTTAAAACCCAAGAGGATTGTGAAAAATTGCAAAAGGACCTTAATAAATTGGAAGACTAGAAGTTCAAATGGCAGATGAAATTTAATGTGGACAAGTACAAACTTATGCACCTAGACCGCTTCTAGCTACTCATGGGAGATCCCCGCGGACAGACAGAAGGCATCTTTGCTGTGATTGTGGCAGCCTTCCACTCCTGCCTGTAGGGATAAAAGAACATGCATGTCCGATATGCTCGTAATGTGAGCATCTGACATTTACACGCATGCACACATGGACATTTGTAGCATATCTATTGTTTGCACATGCATTGGCTCCCCTCCTTTCAACTTTATGCCAAAGCTTTGTGTGCAGCTCATTTGCATATATGCCCCTTAGTGCGAAACATTGGCCCCAATATGCAGCATCTGCTTGCTATGAAAATGCATCCACAGCTATTAGCGTGCAACTTCAGTACTGGCTTTCTGCATCGGCCCGAAAGAAGCTTGAACTAACTGACATGCTAGACTTCAGAAAGTGTTTGAAGGCATCCTTCTTTTGTGAGGCGGTTAATGATGGCTAAGCCACTGAAGGGTGTTACTGTGCTTCTGTTTCCTTTGTTGTATGCATGTGTGTAACGTTATTTTAAAGATTGTGTATGTTTGGATTGTAAGCTGTAAGTAATGAATATTTATAAATGAATCAAATACTAGTGTTAAGTGGCGGAGATTATACCTTAACTTTAGGTGTAGACCTTTTACACCTACTCAACAACAGGTGGAAAAGAACATGCAATAGGTATGCATGCAGATTACAAAGAAACAGAGAAACATTATGACAGAAAAAGACCACATGGCCTATCTAGTCTGTCCTTCCATATCAACAACTACAACAGTCCCCTTTTTTCCTTTAGAGATCCTCTGTGTTTGTCCCATGCTTTTTTGAATTCAGTTGCTGTCCTCATCTCTACCACCTCCACGGAGAGACTATTCCACGGATCCACCACTCTTTCCGTAAAGAAATATTTCCGCATATCACTCCTGAATCTATCCCCTTTTACTCTCATCCCATGTTCTCTCATAGCAGAACTTGCTTTCAATCAAAAGAGGCTCTCCTCTTGTGCATTTATGCCATGGAGGTATTTAAATGCCTTAGTCTTATCACCTCTATCCCGCTTTTCCTCCAAGGTGTACATATTAAGATCCTTAGGTCTGTCCTCATATACTTTATAATGAAGACCACTAACCATTTTAGTAGCCACCCTCTGTACAGACTCCAGCCTGTTTATATCCTTTTGAAGGTGCGGTCTCCAGAATCGCACACAAAACTCCACATGAGGTCGCACCAAAGACTTATACAGAGGCACTATCACCTCCTTTTTTCTGCTAGCCATTCCTCTCCATATGCACCCAAACATCCTTCTAGCTTTTGCTGTCACCTTTTCTACCTCTTTAGCTACTTTAAGATCATCAGACCCAATCACTCCTAGGTCCCGCTCTTCTTTAGTGGACAAAAGTACTTCACCCCCTGTACTATATTGCTCCCTTGGATTGCTGCAGCCCAAATGCATGACCTTGCATTTTTTAACATTAAATCCCTGCTGCCAAATTCTAGACCATTCTTTAACCTTAGCTAGATCCCTCCTCATGCTATCTTCACCTTCCTGGGTGTCTACTCTATTGCAGATTTTGGTATCATCCGCAAAGAGGCAAACCTTACCCGACAGCCCTTCCGCTATATCACTAACAAAGATGTTAAGAAGAATCGGACGAAGGACAGATCCCTGGGGCACACCACTGATAATCTCATTCTCCTCAGAGTGAGCTCCATTTACCTGTACCCTTTGTTGCGTCCCACTCAACCAATCTCTAACTCAAGCTGTAACTTTAGGGTCCATCCCTAGGGTGCTCAGTTTGTTTTAGGTCACCTGTGAGGAACGGTGTCAAAGGCTTTACTGAAATCAATGTGCGTACCTGCAAATTCCATCCATGCTCCAGCCAGCCTGCGTCTCTGGCTACACCTGTCAAAAGTATGCATCTTCATGCCAATGCCTGGACTTTTACACTGGTCAGTATTTTATAAGAGGTCACTGTCTGTCACATATGTGCATTAATGACTTTATAAAATACCTCCTGTACATTTAACGCCTTGTAAAAGGCGTCACATCTTTCTACATTTTTCACATTCTACAATTCAAAGCACATTAAAGTGGCTTGGGAGTTTGTTTCATTCATTTACATAACATATACTACACTTTCAACATGAAAGAACAATTACAGAAATATTCAAAAAGACTTATGCAATCAAGACTTTCTGGTTTCTTATTCTTGATTACCTCTTGAACATCTTGTAATTATTTTTTCATACTGAAAGTGTAGCAAACACTGTATAGATCAGTGAAACAAACTCCCACTTTAATGTACTCTGAATTGCAATTTTTAGAGAGGTTGTGAAAAATGTACAAGGGTGTGCAGACTATGAGAAGGCACCAACGCGGTCAGAAAAGCTTGTCATGATGCGGGCACTAATAAAGTTGGTTTTAAGAAAAGAAATCCTGTTTTAGAAGAACTAGATGTGCAGTTACCTCCAGGCACAGCTAGAGGGAGCAGGAACAGACATACTGGTCTTAATGAACCTAACCTCACTGATCACCTGCAGCTGAAAGGGAACCAGGAGGTCAGCAGTAACGGTTCACTTTATAAGCCAGAGCAGAATGCTTCTGGACAGGAGTGGCATAAGCAGCAGTGGCATAAGCAGAGGAGGCAGTGGAACGAGCATGTGAAGCAGCAGGAGCTGAGGAAGGAGGAGAAAGAGGAAGAAGGAACTGGAGCTGGATTAGAAGAAGAAACAGCAGAGAACCCTGGAGGCTATCAAGGACATAAGCCTGATTGCTGTGAAAGAAGCCAAGCTGGGAGCTGTAGGAGAAACAGACCTCACAAGGTGGGAAGCCAGAAAGCCCAAACTGGACCTGTTGTGCAAGGGGAGTTTGGTGGAAGTTGCTCCAAGGTGAGAGGGCCTGCCACGCCTAGTTCCTATACTCTGCCTGTTTGTGACATAGAGAGAAGAAAGCTAAGAACCAGAGAGGGAGGTTCTGACAGAAGCTTATCTCTAGAGGATCATTGCCCAGTTTCACCTATTCAGAGGGAAAAGCAGTTTTACAAGCAACGGAAGTTTTTACTCAGTGAGCCAAGGTATGAGGCATTGAAGATTAACTGTAATGATTGTACTGCTAAAAGTTATGCTAAAAGAAGTATTCCTCCTAGGAGAAACAAGAGTCAAGACTGGTTCACTAAACTACCGCCAGCCTTAAGAGTCCCTGGTTATGTGAAGCCAAACTCCCAAGTAGTAGATTACCATGCTGAAATAGACAGGGACAGTGGAAGCCCTTTGAATCAGTATAGGGGAGAGGAATTGATGGAAGTGGATTCTCCCAGCACTATTCCCTCACCTTTGCCTGAGGAAATGGAATGTGATTGGTGCACTGCCTATGCTCCAGAGTGTGTATGCTCCACAGAAGAATAAATAAAGTATAAGTTGATGTTTATTATACTGAATATTACTTTGAAGAAAACCTGCTTTAAACTGTGAAGTAACAGTTAACTAGCCAGTGAATATTGGTACCTTTTAAACAAAGGACTGTTTCTGTTATCTAAAATATCTCTTAGTTGAACCTTGCTTTAAACGGGGAATAAAAGCCTTTATTACCCTACACTTGGACTCTTTGTTCTTTAACAGCGCTACCTAGTGGCGTATAATCTTTGTGTCACCGGGAACCGAGCGACAAGCTCTAATCACACTTGAAAGGTAAATGGGCAAAAAACTACTGTGGGAGATAGAGGTAACTTCAAGAGTCGGTAACCAGCAAATGCTTAAATGATAGAGACACAGTGCAGCTAAGCTGAGTTTTTAAGATGTGTGTGTATGACATACTGCATTTACATCCAAGTCACAACCTTAGGACTCTTTATTGGCTGGCATACTACAAGATTATTTTTAAGTCTGTGCTTTGTTTTTGCATCCATAGAGCTCATGATTTGTGTCACCTCTTGTCAGATGGCAGAGTGGAGAGTGTATAAATAGAGCTCCAAATCTTGTTTTCTAAAGATGAGTGCTTTCAATAAGGGGGATGTCTACTAAAGAACAGTAGCCTTTTGCAGCTATCACGGTATCTGCATGGGGTGTTCCCACCTTTCCCCCAGCAGATACTGTATAGGTGTTGGACTTAGCACAGAGACTCGTGATACCTGCATCGGCAGGTAGTGTGGGAAGTCCTATGATATCTGCCAATGCAGGTATTGGAAGTCTCCCTGTTAAGTCCAAGGAGAGGAAAGCCTCTCACTAGCTCTGTCCCCAATCGCTCAGCACCCTAATATCCCGATTGGACCCCCCCAACCTTAGATCATTGTCAGTGCCGTGGATATACAGATCCATGGCACCAACAATTTTAAAAAAGTACTTTCCTCCCCTTCAGCACCAATTATCCCTGGACAGCTCCCAATCTACATTGGGAACTGTTCCGGGGGTGGAAGTAATTAGTGCACCCCTGACAAACACCAATGTCCAGGCTAGTCAGTCGGGTGTCCAAAGGCCCCTCTTCCTCCTGGTCAACTCCCCCCCTGGGTTTGAATAAAGTAATGACAGGAAGATATCAATGCTTGACCCAGTACAAGCATTGTAGAACTTGTGTCTCTTGGGGAAACTGCTAGGTACATATGACCGACATTGGCCACTGTTGGAAACAGAATACTGGGCTTGATGGACCTTGGTCTGACCCAGTATGGCATATCTTATGTTCTTATGATCTTATGTTCTTATATTAGGAGGGGGTGGGGCCCCCTTAGGCCAAGTGACTAACTGGGATTTATATTTTGAATTGGGGGTAGGGAGGGGGGTTGGGAATCTGATGGCTAGCTTGATATTTTTCTGAACCAGGCAGAGGGGGGCCTTTGGGCGCAAAACTGACTAGCTGGGATCAGGATGTGCACCAATCCCCCTCAGACAGTCCCCCATTGGGATCAGGAGTTGTCCAAGGGGGTCAATCTTGAAGGGTGGGGGAGGCACTTTTTTCATATTGTCAGTACCAGGATCTGTAAATCCACAGCAACAATACTGTTAGATTGGGGAGGCTCTATTGGGGTATTGGGGGGCTGCAATGCCGCACAGATTGCCTGCAGATAACACCACCTCAAGAGGAGGTGTTATCTGCAGTTGTGATTGGCCCAATTTTGACAGAAATCATAGTAACATAGTAAATGACGGCAGATAAAGACCAGCATGGTCCATCTAGTCTACCCAGCACGAAGGCAAGCGTAGGTGCACCTGCCGCTCTGTGCAGGCCACCCCTCCCCACGTCCCTGTTTAGGGGTGAACCAACCATTCCCTGCAGGACACCCCTATTTGTTGAGAAATTAGATGGTTCAGTTTACTTTGATTTTATCCTGTTGCTGTAAAGGGATCCACTGTGTCTGTCCCATGCCATTTTGAATTCCGTCACCGTGTTTGCCCCCAACACATCCATCAGGAGGGCATTCCAAGCATCCACCACCCTTTCTGTGAAAAAGTATTTCCTGACATTGCCTTTCAATTTACCACCTTGCAGCTTCCTGTTATGCCCTCTAGTTTTACAGCTTCCCCGTCTTTGGAAGAGGTTTGTTTGTTCATTATTTCCCTTTAAGTATTTAAAGGTCTGAATCATATCTCCCCTGTCCCTCCTCTCCTCCAAAGTGTACATGTTTAGGTCTTCAAGTCCCTTCTCATAAGGCTTCTGATGCAGGCTCCAAATCATTTTGGTCGCCTTCCTCTGAACAGTTTCCAGTCTTTTTACATCCTTTGCAAGATACGGTCTCCAAAACTGAACACAGTACTCCAAGTGAGGTCTCACCAGTGACTTGTACAGTGGCATAAGTATCTCTTCCTTTCTGCTGGTGATTCCTCTTTGTATGCAGCCCAACATCCTCCTGGCTTTTGCCACCTTGAGATCTTCAGAAATAATCACCAGGGAGTACCCCAAGGATCCACACTGTCAGCCATGCTCTTCAATATTTACCTCCAGCCACTCTGCACACTCATACGCACACACAACGTCAGCTTCCACATCTACGCTGACGATATTATGCTCTATGCCCCCATTACAACCACAAACCCAACAAACACCCACCTATCAGCATGCTTCACCGCAGTCTCTAACTGGTTACAAACAAACAACCTATCCATCAACATAAAGAAAACTGAAGCCCTCATAGTCACAAAGGACCCTGACTTCACACCACCCACACACCTCAACATAGGAACTACATGCATCCAAATACAACCACAGATAAGATACCTGGGTATTATTATTGACCAAGCCCTCACCTTGAAGCAACAGATCACTAAAACCTCCGGAACTATATTCCATAAGGCAAAAACAGTGCAATGTCTCAGACCCCTCCTGGAACATCAAGACTTCTGAACAGTGATGCAAGCCATGACACTCCCACATCTGGACTACTGCAACATAATCTACCATGGACTTCCAGCCACACACACCAACCCCCTCCGAACTGCATTGAACACCACTGCGAGAATCATTCAGAGCGCAAAGAAAACCGACCATATCACCCCTATACTGAAGGATCTACACATTCTCCCCCTTGAAGCACGGACAAAATACAAAGCCATCCTTCTCACCCACAAAGCTATCCATCAAACGCAGGACTCCCAGCTTCGCACCCTACTAGCACGCCCAGCCCACGGCAGATCTACTAGACAAAAGCCTCCAGTGTTTCCCTCACCATCCCCCACAAAAGAACCAAATGCTCGCAGCGGACCTGCAACCGAGCCTTTGAGCTTTATGCTCCATCTTTATGGAACTCTCTAACCGAGCTATCTCAGAAACAATACCAACCTTCTATCCTTCAGAAAACAGCTAAAAACCATCCTTTTCCAGGAATACTTCAACTCGACCCCCACCGAAAAACCCACAAACCACTGAGCTCACCCACAATGAGCCCCTAACTCAAAACCACCATGTCTATGTCCCATGTCTGTCCTTTGTCCAAAGTCTGTCCTATGTCAAAATCATCAATGTTGCCTCCCCGGTGATGGCCCCACCCTTATACTTAATTCCCCCACCCCTATGTAACACCGCTTTGACCCGGTGAAAAGCGGTATATAAATACAGCTAAATAAAATAAAAATAAAATAAAATAAAATCACACCAAGGTCTTTCTCCTGATCCGTGCACACCAACCTCTCGCCCCCTATCGCGTACATTTCCCTTGGATTTCTGCTACCCAAGTGCATAACTCTGCACTTCTTTGCATTAAATCTTAATTGCCAAGCATTGGACCATTCTTCCAGCTTTTGTAGATCTTTCCTCATGTTAACCACTCCCTCGGGGGAGTCCACTCTTGCAAATTTTCGTGTCATCTGCAAAAAGACAGACTTTTCCATTCAGTCCTTCAGCAATATCACTCACAAATACATTGAACAGTGCCAGGCCCAGGACTGACCCCTGGGGCACCCCGCTAATCACCTTCCCTTCATCCGAGTGAGCTCCATTTACCATCACCATCTGTCGTCTGTCAGTCAACCAATTTATGATCCAATTTACCATCTTAGGATCCATCCCCAAGCTACTGAGTTTATTGATAAGCCTCCTTTGAGGAACAGTATCAAAGGCTTTGCTGAAATCCAGGTAGATGACATCCATTGCATGCCCCTGATCTAGCTCCCTGGTCACCCGGTCAAAGAACTCAATCAGATTTATTTGGCAAGATCGCCCTTCGGTAAAACCATGTTGCCTCGGGTCTTGCAACCTGTTGATTTTGAGAAAGTTCACTATTCACTCTTTCAGGAGCACCTCCATTACCTTTCCCGCCACTGAGGTAAGGCTCATGGGCCTGTAGTTTGACACTTATTTATTATTTATTTATTTACAGTTCTTATATACCGCGCTCTTTGGCATCAGCGCAGTTTACAGATAACAAATTTTGCATCAGAAAAATCTTTTGCTTACATTACAACAGGGTCAGTAACTTGGAAAGTAACAGGGGTAACTATATACAAAACAGATATTTCGCATGTGGACTATTTACAGATCATGTAGCATGTTGAAAATCGTAGTGGAGACAACTTTGTGGTCTGTGGTCATTTTGGGTGTGCAGAAAGTCTGCTTTATGTTCTACCAGGGCTATGTTGTTGGAGTGTCAGAGGCTGTGTGGGTGATTTGTGGAGTGGGGAGAAGGGGCGTTGGATTATGGCAGATGAGATGCAGGCAGTATAGGTGGTGTTTAAGGACCTTTCTAAACTGGGAGAGACACTTCTTCCCTGTCACCACTTTTGTGTAGAGTTATGACATCAGCCGATCTCCAGTCCTGAGGAACCTCTCCTGTTTCCAAGGATCTGCTGAAAACATCCTTTAACGGCCCTGCAAGAACCTCTCTGAGCTCTTTCAGTATCCTGGGATGTATCCTATCTGGTCCCATGTCCTTGTCCACTTTCAGTTTCGCAAGTTGTTCTAACACATCATCTTCTGTGAATGGCGTGGTATCTACTTCATTCCCATTTTTATATTTGGGAGTCACAGGTGGTCCTTCTCCAGGACTTTCTTTAGTAAAAACAGAGCAAAAGTATTCGTTTAGCAATTTTGTTTTTTCAATGTCACTTTCCACGAGTCCGTTCGCAGCACTTCTGAGTCCTGCAATTCCACCTCTGATCTTCTTCCTTTCCCGAATATACCTGAAGAAGGTTTTGTCGCCACACTTAACATCTTTAGCCATTTTTTTCCTCTGCCTTTGATTTTGCTATCCTTATTTCTCTCTTTGAGTTTGATCCTGTATTCATTTCTGTGTTCCTCTGTTTGCGAGCTTTTGAATTTTGCGAAAGTTGTGTGTTTTGCCTTTATTTGAGCAGCCACTTCTTTGGAAAACCAAATAGGTTTTCTTCTCCTCTTGTTTTTGTTTACTTTTGTTACATATTTATTTTTTGCCCCTTTTATTGCCACCTTTAGTTTAGCCCATAGCAATTCCACTTCCCTTATCTCCTTCCACCATGTCAGCTTCTCCTTCTGGTCAACATTGAAATTGTTACTGACTTTAAAAGGCCCTAATCTTTAGTATCTTGGTGAGCTGAACATGAATATCACATTTAAAAAATGTTATTGTCTCTCATTTTGAAGATATTGCATGTAGTTCATTTTAGACGTTTCACCGTGTAAATTTATCCAGTAGGACATCAACAACATCCCAAATAAGCCTTGAATGATATAATATTGCATCATATTGCATAATACCAGCATGCACACATCATCCAGAGTTGATTGCATCATTTTCTGATGCAATGCAATATTACTGCCAGACGGCTGCTGAAGCCATCTGACATCAGCAGTGTACTATACGCAGTCGGAAAGGAAAGTAATCTGGTATTCTGTTCCGATATTGAAAGCCTCATGAATGCCTTAAAAATCACTCATGACCCACAAGACGGGAGACTATTTATAGACTCTTCGAAACTGAGTCTGAAGGCTGTGCTTTTGAACAATGGAATCTGTCTTCCATCTATTCCATTAGCGCATGCTGTTCAGATCAGAGAGACATACGATAACTTAAAGCATCTACTGACTTCCATTAACTATAACAAGTACAGCTGGCACCTCTGTGGTGACTTGAAGGTAGTTGCCCTTTTAATGGGACTGCAGCAGGGATATATAAAATACATGTGTTTCTTATGTGAGTGGGATAGCCGAGAAAGGGATTGGCACTACTTGCGGAAGGAATGGAATCGCAGACAAAATGTAACAGTTGGAGAGAAGAATATCCAGCACCCAGCTCTGGTTGAGGCTCACAAAATCCTGCTGCCACCCCTTCACATCAAACTAGGTTTGATGAAAAACTTTGTGAAAGCCATGGACCACACTTTGCCAGCTTTCCGATACCTGCATGAAAAATTCCCTCGACTCAGCGAAGCAAAGATTAAAGAGGGAGTTTTTGTGGGTCCTCAGATTCGAGAGCTCTTCAAAGATGACGGTTCAACAACTTGCTGCAGGGTGATGCGAAACAAGCATGGCATGCTTTTTGCCTAGTGTCAACAAACTTTATTTATTTATTTATATTTATTTATTTTTAGCTTTTCTATACCGCAGTATTTGACATCAGTGCGGTTTACAGTCAACAATTTTGCACAGGACAGGGAGGGGGCCTTGTGCTTACATCGAACAGGACATAATAACTTGGATTAATAACACTGAACTATGTACATCTGAACAATGACAGATTATTAGTGTCACTTTTACATTATTAATGCTGTTGGGTGGTTGTGTTAGTACAAGGTGTAGGGGTGCAGTTGGGTTGCGAGAAGTATAATAGGAATGTTTCTCGGGAATGTTAGAGCAGAAAACTACAAGGAACTAGTAGAAGACATGCTGATGCAGTATCAGAAACTTGGCTGCAATATGTCTCTAAAGATCCATTTCCTTGATTCCCATCTCGATTTCTTTCCTGACAACTGTGGTATGGTTAGTGATGAACAGGGTGAACGTTTTCACCAGGATATCGCAACGATGGAGCAAAGATACCAGGGAACATGGTCCACTACAATGCTGGCTGACTACTGCTGGACACTCCCCAGGGAAGCTCCCGAACAGCTGTACAAGAGACAGGCGAAAAAATCTAAGAAGTAGTCTATGACTTGGTTTTTTACAAGTATTAACCGAAGGCCTATTATATTTACTATTGACATGCATTTTGTGATGTAAACATTAATTTTTGTAGATTACAAAAAAACTAGAGCCAACTTTGCAATTTCACTGTCATATTTGTGTTCAGCATATAAAAATTGATAAGAAATGACTATTTTTATTTCAGTAACATGACTTTTTTAAAAATTTGTCGACCAGTGACTACTCGGCCATGTTATTGAAGTTGGTGTTTTTGAAGTTTAGAACTTATGAAATATTTTCATGCAGTAGCTGCCAAAGATAGTAACTCCTACTCCCTGCCCCAATCCTGCTTTCCCCATGTGAAATGCAAGTATTGCAGAAAAATGCCTGCAATATCGGCGTTTCTCCAAGTCAGCTACTACCCACCAGGCAATAAATCTGAAGTAGCCCCATGGTAGCAGCTAATGCCCCAAAATGTCTGTATTATCTTTGTAGCATTATTCAGAATTATTTTCTGCTATCCTTTCTTAATGAGGAAAACCATCAACCATGATTGCAGGCCTGTGGCACCTCAACAGTTTGGTCCAGCAAGTTCTGATAAAAACAGAAGTCAAGAAGAGGAGAAGCTGGTCCAGAGACAGAAAGGATTCTCCTTTAATGACAAGCAGCACATTACTAGTGAGAATTGCAATACCCAGCAGAGAAAGAAAGAAAGAACGATTAGAGGTATCGAAGGGGGTGATGTGATCCCACTCTTCCTCTTTGTGTCGTTTTTATTTTGGACTAATTGATAGTGGATTCTAAAGTACAAAGGTGTGCAAAAAACCTTAAAACCTCACGCCAACCTTCTATAAAAATGTTTTGCATAATTACTTTCAAGCTATTGCTGATAATATGAACCCACGGTGACATCTTTCAATACATCACAGTTTTAACATTGAAACAGCTTAGAATGAGAGACTAATCTGCAACTTCTCATTACTGCTTATGTGGATAGTGAGAAAACAGATTTCTTTCATAGCAACGAAGCTGGGAAACAGCTTCGCACAATCTCCTTAAAACTTCTCAGCAGATTTCTGGGAGTAAATGGCTGCAAAACAAATCCCTCTGATTCATGAAGCTTTTCCCCTCGTAGAGAATCCAGCCCTTGACATCTGCCCTGGGTCTGTGGAATACTGCTGGAGAGAGCCAACTGTGACACCCTGGCAGAGGTAACTGCAATGCCAGCAGGGTTTTTCCGTCCACGCCACAGAATCTGCATTCCAGAAGAAGGTTTTACTGCAGTGTACTGCGGTAATAGGAAACACTAAACACTTCAGTCTCGCATCCCACAATGCCATGCAACTGGCAGCCAAAAATCCTTAAGAAATAGTGGTGTCTGCTCTGAAGCCAGATGCACTTAAAATATGGTTTTCTGGCCCCCTGTAAAATATTATATTATATGTAACAAGGTAAAAAAAAGGTTTATGTTTATCACATCATTTGATATACCACTAGTCTCTTAAAAACACTCTGAAAAGGATTTTTTTTTTATTTTGGTGAAATAGTTACAGTTTGAATAAACAATACATGTAGCTGTTATTTGTTTATCTATTTTATATGTTAATATATTTGATATGGTGAAGCAACCGCAAAGACCAATATTTAAATTATCCATAAATAGCTTGAATAGCATGCTTTCACAGCAAAACAGCAAGAGCAGAAGAGTTTTAAATCAACATTTAGGAAGAAGGAAATGTTCTTATACTAAGAATGAACACAGTCATATTTTAACAGAGAATCTGTCCATTCAGTTGTAGGTAGCATTGTGCTGTTGGGATTTTTATTAAATGTTAAGTTCTTTTTAAATTTAAAAAAAAAGCCATTACTGTAGAAGCCTACTTTTTTCTCGCTTAAATAATTTGCTGTTGAGATGGCAGTAATAGCTGGAAAGGAAGTTCTCTGAACCGAATACACATCTTAGCGTTATATGATTCACTGCAGAAAACATTTCTGTGCTCACGTTTTCTATGTTAAGCTGCTATAAAACAACCTTTCCAAGCCAATTATAGAGAGATAGTTCATAGTACATTTCATCCCTGTTTCATCAAGGCATCTTAGTGGTCAAGCAGCCAGTCCTGATACCAAATAACTACAATAATCTGTATCCATATTGTGTCAATACAATGTGCAAAAGCATTTCACAGCAAACTGTTCTCAACTTCAAGATATGCACTTGTAAGGCAGTGAAAATGATCGTTAATGCATTCATACATCACCTTAGCCAGAACGAAGGCTCTTTCCCATAAGAGAAGGGAAACAGCAGGTCATCTGTCGGCCAGTCACTGAGATGTAAAACCCGCTAGAAATTGAAAAAAACGCTGGTACGGTGGAGTGCAGCTTATAGAAAACTGTAAAAATACAACCTGCTTGCTACAGTAAAGCCAGAGAAAAGAGCAGCTGCGGGATTCTACAAGAAACCGGTGACATTTGCATTTTTCACAATGAAGCTTACGGTTTCCAATACAGGACAATGAGTCACATTGTTCCCTACACCCAGGAATCCTTTAGACAAAAACCAACAGCACTTCTGCAAGGTCACCACTGAATGGGATTCAGCTTGGGGAAAAAACACTGTAATACAAAAGAAAAAACAACAACCCTTAAACAAAACAAAACCCAGAAGCCCTCCTGCTCTTCCAGCATAAGGGTTGCTGACATGCACAGATCGATTAAAAATAAAAAAAGTTAAAAAATATATATTAAATTAAGTCTTAAAAAATATCAAAAAGTAAAGAATTACATAGCAAGAATGCATCAGTACATGCCATTGGAAGGCAGGACTTTGAAGGGAAAACTGGTACATGACTGAAGGGGATGAGGTGCAAGATGGCACTCTGAGCAAGCATCGGGATAAACTTTGGAAAATAGAGCGCCGTAACTAAGCCCTGGCGCCCCGCAGCAACATGTCTGCGCCTTATAGCAATTGGGATCCCCGCTCCTCTGGGAAAAGTGCCGCAGCCCCGCGCTTGGGGGGTTCAACAGCAGACGTGTAGACAAGAATAAGCCCCCCTCCCCCATTCTTTACCTCGGTGCATTTCAGCAGCTCCCGGGGGGGGGGGGCTCCGGCTCCCTGCCCCTTCCTTCCGCACCACCGAGAGCGGGCTCTTTCCCGCAGCCGCTGCCCTGTCCACCTCTTCCCGCCGAGCCTCATAACGCTGCTCTCCGCCCCCCAGCAGCCGGGGAAAGGGGGCGGTCAGTGACGTCACCAGAAGCACCGCCCCGGCCGGCCTTCGCCCCGCCCCCTTCCCACCTTGACGCAAGAAGATGGCACAAAGTTTAAAGGCTGAATTTTTCGTCTTCTCCTCCCTCCCCCGGGGTGGCCGATTCTTGCGAGGCTGGAAAGAAATCGCGCTAGGATGAGGCGCGCTCTCTAATGCAGGCAGCATTGCAGAGATGCGGTGAGCTGCAGGCTGCAAATCTTCTCTCCCCCCCCCCCCATTCGCTCTAGGCTTCCCCCTCCCCTCCTCCGTCCCTCTCTGATGCATCGCTCCCGTCCCCTGGCAGGGACCTCCCCGCTACTCCTCCAGTGCTGAGTCACGCATCGCGGCCGCGATGCCGCCCCCGATGCCCGTGTGAAGCAGCGCGCCGGCCGCGGGGAAAGCTGTCAGTCGGCAGCATGATCGCCGCCGCTTTCCTGGTGCTGCTGCGACCTTACAGCATCCAGTGTGCCCTCTTCCTGCTGCTGCTCCTGCTGGTCACCATCGCGACCATCTTATTCTTCTGCTGCTGGCACCGCAAGCTGCAGAAAGCCCGGCATCCCATCAGAAGCGTCTTCGTGGGGCGTTCGAGGAGCCGAGGTAAGAGCTGCGAGCGGCTCGGGGGAGGGGGAAATGCCCCCTTTCTAGCCTGCGTCATCTCATTTTCTGCGTTGGTTGTATCTGTGCGCGGTACGTTTGCAGAGGACGCGTCCCTGCGATCGCTTTGTAAGGGGGGATGTTACAAGACATTGCCTGCTAGTTCCAGGATTGCGGCAGCCTAGTCTCCACCCCATCCTTCAGGGAAGCTGAACAGCTCCGCTAGTGCAAGGAAAGTCACATTAACGCTGATTTTTTTTTAACTACCTTCCAAACTTTCCACTCAACTTCTACAGTAGCTGACGAATTCGTGCTTTCGCGTCTGTTTTTTTTTTCCCTAGGAAAATTGATTTTGTTGAATTACTTGTGTATTTCTGTCTTTCATAAGTCATTACACTCGATTTCACTAACCAAAGATAGTCCACACATTGAACCAAGCATAGACAAAACCCATGTTGTAATCTATTTTTTTGTTATTACAGATGCCGTAATGCGCTATCATCACTTTCGATCTGAGGTAATTCCTATTCCCATATCATTTCAAGGTCAAAAGAAGTTCTGTAGCTTTCGTGCAAATAGTTAAAAGTGACGATTTCCGTTGAAGTCTGGAAAATCCTTGACATACTTTTTGCATGACAGTCTCATTTTTGGCTACAGTGTTTAATGGGAAATGCTAAATAACTCAGAATGGTAACCGCGTTGCTGTTTTCTGCCATAGTGACTTTACTGATCACATTTTTTAAGTATCATTTTAAAAAATAATAATTTATAGGTGGCTTGGTGAGTACATTTTTACCATTCCCAGGTTTTTATGTGCACATTTTGCATAATTGATTTTAGAAAATGGGTTGGTCCCCTCCTTGGATGCAGTTCATCTCTAAGTAAGTTTATGTTGTGCCTGTTTAACTTCAGAGCTGCAGTGTTACTCATTTTCAATATTTTCATGAATTAAGTGGAAAAAAAGACCGGTAGAACCTGCAGTATCAATAAAAAGCAGGACTAGCTTGATGTCCAGTAGGCTTCATCCACTGGGAATATTTTGAAGAGGTATTTAAGCTATTTTGAGATTTAAGGCTTGTTTTTTTTTTAATGTTTTTTCTAATTAGGTGTCTCTTCCAGAGGCAAGAGAAATACTGCTGAATCATACCTTTCAATGTATTCAGCAGAGCCCAGTAGGTAAGGTGTAGCCAGTTTCTTAGCAATATGCCCTGACCAGCTTCTCCATTGGGTGAGACTCTTATTTTGTTTTCATAAGAAGATTTAGCAATAGGATCCTGAAAGTACCCAAAGCCCCTTCTAGCCCGTCATTGATTCCAGCATATTTCCTAAAAGCCAGGCATCTAGGAAACTTGAGCCACAGAGAATTTCCTTCTTCACCTGCAGTTTCCATATTGCGATGGTCCTTTGGCTTTTGCCAGCCATATGATGTAAAAGAGAATCTGATGGCTAACGGATGCTTTTCAATGGTTTTTAGGAGTCATGATTAGTTTATTATAGGACTGGCTATAGAGAGAGCCCACTACAGTAGTTAGTCAGTTATATAGGCAAGTTGCAATGAAAAATCAAGATGACAGTCCTGTTGTTGTACCTATTTCATAAATATATCATCTTGCACTTACTGTTCATCACAAGCTCCTCTACGTACTTTGAGCATTATCAGTAATGGAGTTAAACAAATCATGGAAGCTTCATTTGAAAGTCTGTGGAGGAATGAGTTATGTCTTTCTTCAGAACAACCAATATTTCCTTGCTCGCCTTCTGCTGGGCTCCAACCCGTTCTCTATGTAGGATCAGCGTAATAAGCTGTGCATTGAGAATGTGTGCTACAAATCAGTGTACAATTTCTTAACACACTGTAAAAAACAAACCTTTGAAATATCTCTGATCCAAGTTGACTTGCTCATAACCTGCAGGAGATAGGCAGAGCACTTCAGGACATGCAGTAGCAAGAACTCCCTGAATGTGTGTGCACATGTGTGATGCATGTGTTTTGAATGGGCAAGGCACTGGTAAGTTGTTTCAGATCTTCCATGTCATAGGCCATCTCGCCTTTCCTAGAAAGATGAAGCATAAGGAACTAGGTCTCTCTGAAGCTTCTATGTTTTGGATGAAAGTTCTAGAGGTAAAAAAAATAAATAAATAAAAAGCATTTGCCATTTCTAGTCACAGAAAGACTGTATTTTCCATAAGAAAGAAAAAGTTGAGGCACAAGCAGACATACATAAGAAATGTAATACTGGGTCATACCAAGGTCCATCAAGCCCAGTATCCTGTTTCCAACAGTGGCCAATCCAGGTCACAAGTACCGGTCAGGCTCCCAAAATGATACACAGATTCCATAATGCTTATCCCGGGGTAAGCAGTGGATTCCTCGAGTTCTCTTTAATAATGGTTTATGGACTTTTACTTCAGGAACTTGCCCAAACCTTTTTTTAAACCCAGCTACATTAACAGCTTTTACTACATTCTTCGGTAACAAATTCCAGAGTTTGATTATGCCTTGTGAAAAAAATATTTTCTTATTAGTGTTAAATGGGCTACATTGTAGCTTCATTGCTTGCCCACCAAGTCTTTCTACTTTTTGATGGAGTAAACAGCCAATCTATGTTTATCTGTTCCACCCCATTCATTAATTTATAGATCTCTATCATACAGTATCTCCCCTCAGCCATCCTTTTTCCAGTTTGAAGAGCGCTAACCTTTTAAGCCTTTCCTGATAAGGGTATCCTTCCATCCCTTTACCATTTTGGTGGCTCTTCTCTGTACCTTTTTGAATTCCGCTGAATCTTTTTTAAGATATGGCAACCAGAATTGCACACAATATTCAAATTGCGGTCGCACCATGGAAGACTACAGCGGCATATAATATCCTGGGTTTTATTATCCATTCCTTTCCTTATGAGTCATAGCATTCTATTTGCTTTCTTGGCTGCTGCTGCACACTGGGTGGAGGGTTTCAACGTATTATCTATGATAATGCATAAATCCTTTTCCTGTATGGTAGTTCCTAATGTGGAACCTTGCATTGTGTAACCATAGTTTGAGTTGCTTTTCCCTAAGGGCATAACTCTGCACTTGTCCACATTAAATTTCATTTGCCATTTAGACGTCCAGTCTTCCAATTTATCAAGGTCCTCTTGCAAGTTTTCACAATCCACTTGTGTTTTAGCAGCTTTGAATAATTTTGTGTCATCTGCAAATTTGATCATCTCACTCGTTATTCTCAGTTCCAGGTCATTTATGAATACGTTGAAAAGCAGTGAGCCAGCATAGATACCTGGGATACTCCATTATTCACCATTCTCCACTGAGAAAATTGGCCATTTAGCCCTACTCTCTTCTTTCTCTTTTTTAATCAGCTCCTGATTTTTTAATTTCCTTAAGAGTCTCTCATGAGGGACTTTGTGAAAAGCTTTCTGAAAATCCAGATACACTCTATGAACCAGCTCACCTTTATCTACCTGTTTATTCACACCTTCAAAAAATATAACAGATTAGTAAAAGAAGACCTTCCTTGGCTAAATCCATGTTGGCTTTCTCCCATTAAACCATTTATTCTTTATAATGGTTTCTACCATTTTGTCTGGTATGGACATCAGGCTCACCAGTCTGTAGTTTCCCGGACCACCCCTGGAACCCTTTTTAAAAATTGGCGTTATATTGGCCATTCTCAAAACTTCAGGTACTACAGTTGATTTTAATGGTAGTTCACAAATTACTAATAGTAAGTCTGCAATCTCATATTTCAGTTCTTTGAGCACCCTTGGATGTATACCATCCAGTCCAGGTGATTTGCTCTTCTTTAGATTATCAAATAGTTGTAATAAATCTTCCAGGTTTATTGATATTTGTTTCAGTTCTTCTGATACATCACCTTTAAGTACCATTTCAGACATGGGCAATTTCCCTACATCTTCTTCAGTAAAGACCAAAGCAAATAATTCATTCTGTCTCGCTGCTATAGCCTTGTCCTCCCTTAGTACCCCTTTTACACCTCTATTATCTAATGGTGCAACTGACTCTTTCACAGGTTTTTTGTTATGGATTTACTTGAAAAGGTTTTTATTGTGCATTTTTGCTTGCATGGCAAGCTTCTCTTCAAATTCTCTCTTTGCCTGCCTTATCAATGCCTTGCATCTAACTTGTCTGTGCTTATGTTGTTTCCCGTTTTCGTCATTTGGCTCCTTTTTTCATTTCCTGAAAGATGCTTTTTTGGCTGCAACAGTCTCTCACCTCACCTTTAAACCATGCTGGCAGTTTTTTGGTCTTCCTTACACATTTCTTAAAGTGTGGAATACATGTGGTCTGGGCTTCTAAGATAGTATTTTTAAACAACGCCCATCCTTGATATAAACCTTTAACCTTTGCAGCTGCCCCTTTTAGTTTTTTCTTAACTATTTTCCTCATTTTATCATAGTCTCCCTTTTGAAAGTTAAAAGATACTACTATGGGGGGTTCCAAGATGGCGGATAAGCTGTGTGCTCTGTCGGAGGTGTTCTAGCGAGCTCCGGTTTGAGTCGTCCTAATGGGGAGAAAGAGGAAGCAACGTGCTGAGAAACCCCCCGTATCCTCTACTCCTACCGTTGATTCGTCTCAGTCGGTGATTTCGGGCTTTTTCCCTCCGATGGCAGCTGTTGTGGCTTTGGCGGATCTGTCGAGGAATTCGACTGATTTGAGCAATGGGGTTGTTTTGAGCCCCCAACAGGACTTGCCGCCGCAACCCAGAAGAGATTTGAAGGTTGGTTTGCCTGCTGGTCTGTCCTCGGTGGGCGGGAGTTTGCCTGCAGTGGGAGGTGCCGCCCCGATCCGGAGGGAGAGTGCTCCCGCTGCTCTGCCTGTAGGAGGAGGGTTGTTGGAGAAGGCAGTAGTAAGCGGTGGGCTAGCGACTGTAGACTCGGTCCTCTCTTTGCCTCTGGCTTCTTCTGGGCTCCAGGCTTTGGAAAAACCGGCAAGGGTGACTTTGGAGAGCTTGTGGGATGCCATATCTTCCCTTCAGCAGTCCCTCCTTCCTGTTGTGGCTGTTCTTTCTAAGGACTTAATTCAGGTGAAGATGCAGAGTGTGGTTGAAAGCTCGAGAGTAGATGGACAATACATGCTGTGAGACTCTCGCGTCTGGAAACCCAGACTGAGGAGTTGCAGGACCTGGGGGCTACCCAGGCTAAAGGTAATTTGATCATGGCAAGACGTCTGGAATTTCTGGATAATCAAGCAAGGAGGAACAACTTGCGCTTGTTGAACTTTCCCAGATCTCCCCTGTTGGATCCTATGGAGCTGGTTCGCAAGTATTTCACTGAGATTCTCCTCATGCCTTCTGGAAATTTACCTCCTATTGTTTGGGCTCAGTATGTTTCAATTTCCTCTTCAGAAGAGTTTGGTGGGAAAGTCTCGGTGGAGACTGGGGGGCCGGCTCAGATGGACCTCACAGGTTTTCTGGAGAGCTCGCTTGACATGGTAACCAGTAGAGCCACCTTGCTGGTGCCCTTTGCCTTCGAGTCAGATCGGAACTCTGTTCTGCGGTTATATTCATTAAGATGAATGTTTCTCAATTTATGGGGTCTAAGATATTGATATTTCCTGATCTAGCAAGGGATACCCAAAAGAGGAGGAGAGAGTTTCTGGCTTTGCGCCAGCGCTCTCTTGCCTTGGGGGTGCAGTTTAAGTTGAAATTTCCATGCAAATGTTTAATAATTTACAATACTAAGCAGTTTCTTTTCTTCAACCCCTGCAATTAAGGTTGTTTCTTGAGGGTAAGGAAGGGGTTGGGTTGGATCCTGCACCGGCTGCCACACTTAACAACTAAGCTTTATTAGATGTCCGTTTGGCCGTCTTTAGATATTATTCCTATATAATTTTCTTTTTTCTTGGAACCTTATTGAGGTTTAATGTAGTGGTCTTTACCAATGTTTATTTGTTTTTCTTTGATGCCTGTTTTTGCTTTTGTGGTATTTCTGTATTCGGAGTACACTTAGTTTACTCTTGGTGTATATGAATAAATTTAATAAAGATATAAAAAAAAAAAAAAAAGATACTACTTTTTTTCTTGCCGTCCTCCCTCCATTTATTAAATCAAATGCGATCATGCTATGATCACTATTGCCAAGTGATCCCATAACCGAGGCAGGTGGACCTGGTGCTTCGGGCCCACTTCCTCCACCTCCCATCACCCCCAATCTCCCAACCCCACAAAAGACACCACACCAACATTTCATGGAACACAACTGGTCGCAGCTTTATTAACCTTTAACAATTTCACAATATGCCAACATGCTACACCTTCTCAATCGATTAGCGGCACCCGGCCCGCACCAGCCATACCTTAGCAAAGTGCCTTGCCACCGCTAACGCCATAACTTGCCCCCCCGGCAAGTTACCTAACCCTTCCCCCGACTTCGCCATGCCATAGCAAAAGTCGACCAGGGTTTGACCGGGTCAGGGGCACCCCGCCCCCGCCCAAGTGTAGCCTGAGGCTCCGGACCCCGGAAACCTCCGGGATCCCGCCAACCCCCCCCCCCAAAGCTGCAACACCCCATAAACCACCCACATAAATATGCATGGGCGGGTGGGCAGGAAGCCGGCACCCCTGAGCAGCCTCCGCCGTGAATAACCACGCGGAGGCTGCCCGCCGGCACCTACCACCCACCACACCGCCAGGATCCTCTCTGATTGGCTCCCGCGCGGCTGCTACCGCCGGGAGCCAATGAATTTAAAGCTAGCTGTGGCCGCGTGCAGAGTCCTCGCACCGGCCGCGCGCCCGGTTAGGGTCGGCCGCCGGGACCCTGCCCGCGGCCTCTTCATTAACCGAGGCAGGCGGACCTGGTGCTTCAGGCCCATTTCCTCCCATCACCCCCAATCTCCCAACCCCACAAAAGACACCACACCAACATTTCATGGAACACAACTGGTCGCAGCTTTATTAACCTTTAACAATTTCACAATATGCCAACATGCTACACCTTCTCAATCGATTAGCGGCACCCGGCCCGCACCAGCCATACCTTAGCAAAGTGCCTTGCCATCGCTAACACCATAACCTGCCCCCCCGGCAAGTTACCTAACCCTTCCCCCGACTTCGCCATGCCATAGCAAAAGTTGACCAGGGTTTGACCGGGTCAGGGGCACCCCGCCCCCGCCCAAGTGTAGCCTGAGGCTCCGGACCCCGGAAACCTCCAGGATCCCGCCACCGGCACAGGTAACAACCTTGTTCCTGTGCAGCCCCCCCACCAAAGCCAAGCTGCGATCAGTGAGCAACCCAACCAATACACATTCCAAGACCTCCCGCCAGTCCTAAAACAGCAGAGCCAGCACTACTGGCGATAACTGCCCCATCACCCCCATACAGCCCCGGCCTCAACCTCCCCGAGAAAGCATCCTCTGGTACCCCCATGTCGGCCAAGCCAGCTGTTAGCCAGCCCCCGCGACCAACGTCGCTGGCTCCATCATGCAGGCCTTGGAACAATGTCAGACCCCAGCAAAATTACACCCAGAAATGCCAGCAAAACCCAGGTTGTTGCCCCCAGCACTGCAGGCAGTCGCGATATCCACCCGGGGCACTGTAGCAAAGGAAGCCCCTGCGACCCGCGGGGTCCGCGCTCACCTAGCCATGATATAGCCACCAAAACCGGGCCGCTCCCCAATTGGCATTCACCCGCCTCACCAGAACTCGCCGACCGGTTCATCGGACAAAGGCGTGAATGAACCCAAACCTTCAGAAGGCTCCAGACCCCACCTGCAAAATAAATGAACAATGAAACTCACCAACCCCACAACCCCCCTTAGCCGGTACAGCCGCACTTAACCCCTACACGCCCGAGAGCGCCATCCTATGCTCTACAGGACCAGTGCAGCCACCCAGAAGGGAAAGGAGTGCAGCGCAAAATACGTAGGCTCATCACCCACCCAACACAGCGTCCTCCTGACCGCCTCGAGTGCCGGAATACCACGTGCATCTGAAACAGACCAACACTTCCTCACTCTAGAAGAAGCCCCCCACCTGCCCGGGGGCACCCGCAGGTATCGCCGCATGGCAGCCACAGGGCACGTCAAAAAGCCTTCAGCCCACTTAGACGCACCCTCGAGCATTGTCAGAAACTTGCCCAAACATCCCCAACCGCCCCAAAACCCAAACGTGGGGCCGTTGAAGCTCTCCCCCGCCCCCTGTCCTGACCGAAGCCGCCGCCCACTCCCCCATTCGCAAGACCCCGGAAAAAGGCAATACAAAACTGCCCAAGACATGGCGGCTTCATACCCCCATGCAGTCCTCTGCAGGCTCGCCAAAAGGAGCCAGACCGGCATAGCATGCACGGGGGCCACCCCGGATCCTGAGGAGATGGCCGAGCACACACACCCCCCCTCACAGGAACCTGCGATTTAACAATCCCCAACCAGCGATCCGCACCCCCACCATCGCAAATATGAAACCGTCCCAACCACGAACCAACCCGGGTCTGGAAAAAAACCCCACACCCATTAGTCACCACTATATATATCCACCAAGCAATGCTTCCGTTTGCCGTCCGTGCGCGACCAAATTGGACCACTTAGTCACAACCCTGACGACACCCAGACCACGGCCCCAGTGATGACGAATTCTGCAGTAAACTCCGCATGTCTCCAAGGCCAGTGCTCTATAAGGTCCCCGGGCCCCGGATCCCTCCTTGTCCGCTTCCGGGCCAGAGCCCGAAACCGCTCCACCGGAAACGCGAAAGAACCTCGGCAATTCCGGCCACACAGCCGGGGATAGGCCAAGCCTTCCTCCACACCTGCAAGTGTAGAGATGCCAACACCACCACCCTCATTAACCCGCCACTGGCAAACCCCTGCGGGAGTAACGATGGACCACACTGCCCACAGCCACGTTGCCGCCCACCATACCACCTCACGGTTGCGAAGCCAATCAGGCCAGAACTCCAAAACCACCCTGAGCAAACCGCTCCAGGAAGGAGATATCGGCAGCCGAACTGACACCAGCCAAGACTGCGGCCATCTGACCGCGCACCAGGCCCCGCCGAGGTACACGCTCTACCCGCCGCATCCGTGTAGAGCTGCAACCCCTCACGGAACAACACCTACTCCATCAACACCGATGTCCCTTCGAAATTGGCCAATAAACGACTCAAGGGCCGCGAATCCGCCCTCACGACTCCGCGGCCCCCATCCAATGGCGCAGATTCTACGCCCCGCCCCATGGAAACAACCGTGCTGGCAACCTATTCCCGCTGCAGGCGAGCTACCACATCCACCGAGTCTAACTCCATACCCGAAACGCAGATGGAGGCACTGGCAACATGCAAAAAGGCCGATTCAAGATCAACCTCGGCCCTCAATGCTACCCAACCCACCTCCTGCACCTTCTCCGCCGCCCAAGCAAAATGACACGCACCCCCACTGCACATCACACACACGGAATGTGTACCGTCAGCAACACCCCCAAAAGACAGGCCAAATTATGAATTAGCCTGAACTGCTCAGTCACCTTCTTTGGGACTATCCCCAAGGGGAAATCATCGAGTTCGGGAAGGCGGATCCCGTAACGGGCCCACAACGCTGCCCCCACTCCACTCCCCAAAGAACCAACCCCACCCACGGTTCCAAACACCGCACTGAAGGCGAATTCCGAGGACAAGGCGCCACTACGCCCAGCACCGGCAAAACAACACCAAACTAAAAACCGAACCCAGAGCCGCGGATACCGCTGAAGCCACCCTAGCAAGGCGTGACCCCTGCCTTGACCACACCTTATAGCAGAGCGCAGTCCGGAATCGGGCAGGTGGACTTATTGAACCTCCAACCCGCGGTACCAACCCCGCCCCCTGCCCCCCGCCCCAGCTTCCTGCTGCAAAATGGCCGGCAGCCCCACGCACCCCTCCTCCAGCACCCGACCAAACGGACATTTGAGTCGGCCAGAGGTTAACCTTGCGTGCCCCAAGATTACCATCCGTTCCCTTCCATCCTGTCCCTGAACATTCCAACATAGCACAACCACGCCCACCCCTTGCGTGTCTGGGACGCCTCCAATACGGAATCCGCGTACCAACAGCATCCCAGAATGCTTGAGTGTGAGATGTCCCCACACCCCAGCTAAGCACAGAAGGATCAAGGCCAATGCACTACCTTGCGCGCAACCTCCGTAACCCACCCCACATTATCATCCTCCATGCTCCATCTCAGGCTCTCCCCCGAGCGCTTGCTGCCTCCCAACAGTTGCAAGACAGCTATACAGCGCCATTGACATATCCTACGGCAAGTCGGTCCGTACCCCTTCCGACAGCTCCGAGAACGCAACCCCGACGGGCCCCTCCTGCCCTAGGCCCCACCACCCCTGCGCTATCCATCCCTTCCACGGCAGCACCACCACAGATGCCCACGACGAATCACCCAAGTAGGAGGAGGAGGCCGACTCTGAGCTCGCCGACAAAAATGCCGCCTGTTCATCCCCCGCCCTAACCCCCCCCCCACATTCCCTGACCGTCCTGCCCATGCCATTCTGCGCCCGGTAGGCCCGAACACTTACCTGTCTCTCGACCCCCAGCCACCAGCAGCTGCAGTCCCGGCGTCCAGCTGGCTGACATCGTCGCAGGTCCGCGCCGTTTCACCGCGCCTCACCGGATGCTTCCGCTGCAGCACCTCGCCTTGTGGCCGCTCCACCGCCCGGATCCAACCAGAGCTCCCGACCGCCAGCACCAGGCCTCCAAGCCGACTGCACCAGCGCCGGCCCCTGCGGAGACAGAAGCGAAAAAACAGGGGGGGGGGGCTGCCAGAAACCACGCATGTGGTCAGGGCCCACCTCGAACAGATCCAGACATACTCTGCCCACCCCCAAGCCAATACGCCCCAGGCGAAAGCCCACCAGCACCACCTAATCACCTTAAACCGTAGACCAGCCAGCAGGAGTAAGGTGTCCCCAACCCCACTGCCCCCTACCCGGCTGCAACCCCCCTTCCTGCCCGTGGCACTGTTCCTTCTAAGCTGTGCGTGTGTGCGCGTGCACACACCTCGCTGAGCGAGCGCACATACGTCACAACCGGGCGCACAAAATCACAGTTCTGCCTCTGAGAGAAAACAACACAGACGTCTCAAAATTCAAAAGCTGTTGCGTATTTACGTATTCAGAAGTTCTCCAAAATTTTCTAGTGCAATCAATGTGGTGTATATACGGCACTCCAACGTGTAGTCAAATTTCAAAGTATATAACTCCGAGCGTTATCATGTGGCACACAGATTTCAACCCTCCTTCAAAAAACTGCTCAGCTGACACTATGCGCACACAGCCTACAGAAAATTAGAGGGAACACTGACCTGTGACCCACTCGCTCCCCCCATTGCCAACCCAAATCACCCACAAATTCGCCCCCCGGACCCCGAACCCCCCCCACCCCCACAGTCACACCCCGACCACCCAACACCCCTGAGCAGCGCACCCCCAGCCCGCCGGGAGAGGCCCAGCGCACTGCTCCCCCTCCCCCGCGCCATCTCCCTCCTTGCCCGACATCCGCATCGCTGGGGGGGGCCCGCACGCCCCCGCCAGCCTCCCGCACTCCCAAAGCCCCCCACACGCAGCCCTACGCCCCCGCAGCCCCCTCCGAGCCACTGAACCCTCATGCACCCCCCCAATCTCAGCCCCAAGCCTATATCCTCTTTTCTTCTTTGTTGTTTTTTTTTTTTTTAAGATCCCACCCCACAAAAACCCCACATCTTCCCCAGTTATCCCTCCTCTCAGTACAGGAAGCCCCCCACCCTCCACGGCAGGGAACTCACCAGCTCTCCTGCAAGGGCCCTGCAGCGTGGGAATCCTCGTCGCCACCCCAGACCACACTCGCCGTCTTCTCCAGGCACGCCTACCGGACCACACAGCCAGCGACCAGCTCTTCTCCTCGGCCCCGCCGACCGCCAGTCTGCTGCTGCCGCTCAGCCAGTCCCCGCCGGGAGCCACGTTGCCTCCCGCCACGAACCCCCGCTGATCAGGCCGCACATGAAGACCTGCAGCAAAAGCCGGCACCCCCGAGCAGCCTCCGCCGTGAATAACCACGCGGAGGCTGCCCGCCGGCCCCCACCACCCACCACACTGCCAGGATCCTCTCTGATTGGCTCCCGCGCGGCTGCCACCGCCGGGAGCCAATGAATTTAAAGCTAGCCGTGGCCGCGCGCAGGGTCCTCGCACCGGCCGCGCGCCCGGTTAGGGTCGGCCACCGGGACCCTGCCCGCGGCCTCTTCATATACTGTTATCTCTTTCATCAGATCCTGTGCTCCACTAAGGACTAGTTCCAAAATAGCTTCCCCTTCAGGGCCAGCTCAATGGGTTGTAGCACTCTGAGCCAACATTTGCTTTTAAACCCCCTCCAACCCACCCTTTGGGCCAGATTTTGCAGTGCAAGCTGCGCAAACAGTGGTAAATTTTCAGCCCACTGACTTGTTAAATGCTATTCTTCCATTTAACTTAATTTGTGTATTCTGTGTCGCTATCCATATAGATCGCGCACTGAAAATACAGAGAGTATTTTCTGTTTAGGCTAGGCATGACATTCCACACATCTGTACTAAATGTGTAACTTACCTGAATAGTGACTGAATATTGCCACTCTCTGGATAATTTCCTGGCCTACCCTTGCTCCTCCCCTAACATGCCCCACAAGTATACAGATATCTTCTGACCATTCTTCAGTTTAAATAGCCCAATATTATTTGTATTATTTTTGAAAATACACTGTTAGGCTAATTATATGTTTGCCAGCGAATGCCTAATTGTTTCTGAATATCAGTCTGATAGGGCATAGTTATTCATTCATATGGAACACTCTCAGACTCATCAATAAAACTCTCCCAACAACAGATGCAGAGCAGAATTAGGATTTTTCACTTTACATCTAAACATACAAAAACATCCATTCAAAGTCTAGTCTCACATCAGTGACAACACTACTAACTCCTCACAGCTAGACATCAGGATGACTTTGTCCTTGACAAATGTGCTAAGGCAACTTTTTTTAGAGGAAAATTGGGCAAAACAGAAAACATCTCCCTGGCTGAAGGCTGTAACAACAAGGGCCTTGAACAGGAAGGTAAATATAAGTATCTCGGAGTAGAAGAAGGAATGACACTCAAGCAGAAATTACTGAGAGAAAAGATAAGTAAAGAATACTACAGGAGATTAAAATCATTATTGAAAAGTACTTTCATACAGCATTGGGGTTGTGGACTGGCCTTTTAAAGATCTTGAAAAACTGGATGTGCGAACATGAAAACTCCTCCATGCCCATGAAGTGATTTACAAGAATTATTGTATGCCAAGATTGTACATCCCTAGAGCTGATGGAGGGCTAGGACTCATAGAGATTGATTACACATACAAAGCTAGTATCATAGGCCTTCAGGCCTACTTAACTACATCCTTGGATCTAAATATGCAAAAAGTGCTGAAATATGAGAGAAAACATCCAGAATCTGCCTCCATCATCAAACTTGGACAACTATACTGACGACTAGAAGGAATGAGTGAGAATCCACAAGCATGCACATGGAAGGCAATAATAGAATTTGCAAAACAAGAGAAAAAACTCTTAAAGGAATTAGATCAAACAAATAAGGAAAAACAAGTAGCAGATGCACAAATACAGTGGGAAATACAGCGTGTTACTCCAGGAACTCTTTGTGATCAAGAACGGACACATGAATGGATAAGAAAGGGTGAACTGAAACCAAAGGATGAGAGGTTGATAGCTGCAGCCCAGGACAGTGGCTTACGGATGAGATGGTTTACAGCAAGAATTGAAAAACTAGCAACACAGACATATATTGATTCTGTAAGACAGATCTGGAAACAGTGATTCACTTCATAGATGGCTGTGAAGTTCTGATGGCAGAAAATTTCTATACAGAAAGGCATAATAAAGTAGCGCACTTCATTCATTGGAAACTCTGTAAACACTACAACATCATTGTGCCTGAAAAGCACTTGGATCATGACTCTTAGAGAATTACAGAGAATGAAAAGTTTATGATCACCTGGGATATTCCCATTTTGACCGATAAAAAGCTGGATGTGAAAAAGCCACATATAGTGGGTAAGGAGAAAAATACCAGAACATTGATTATAGAGGTATCAGCTCCAGGCAACTACTATGTGAATCACAAGGAGAGGAAGAAGATCCTGAAATACCAGGAAATGCAGTCACAGACCAAGAAAATGTGGCGGAAAGATACAGAAATATTTCCCATCATGATGGGTGCCACAGGCTTGATAAAGAAGAATTTCCAAGCACCCCTTGACAAATTACTCATACATGTTACATCTTACGAACTCCAGCAGGAGGCTCTCCTTGGCATGATGCAAGTACTACACCGAGCCTTAACAGTACAGAGAGACTGAGATCATACTCCCTATGCCTTGGCTTAGAAGTGAGGTTCACGACTGTTATGGTATGCGCAAAACTAAGGCAAATGTAACCTCAGGATGGCTAAGACCCTACATTTAGCGAAATTCATCACTATAGGGAATAGCTGACACTCACATCACAGGTTACAAGCTTTCTTTAATTTTTAACTTTTTATTTCAATTTATCTAATTATATCCAAAAAGTACTTTTTAGGATTCTCAATAGTCAAAAGACTTCTGTGTACTAACTTATTTTTAGAAAAAAGAAGAAGAAGAAACAACGTCTATAGTGCGCAAATAGCCACGGAAATAAATCTTCTGTTCCTGTAAAAAACAGAAATAAAGCTAATCAAACAAATATTAAACCATATTCCTAAAAGGTCAGATATCCCAGACAAAAGCTTTTGTTTTGCCAAGAATTGGCTTCTTTAGGGGTCTTTAGTTTTATTTAGTATACATTTGTATACCGCTACTTCCAGCGATCAGCAGCGGTTTTGATTACAGATTGGAAATTGTCAAATCATGACAGGAAATTTTTGAGGTATAAACACATTGATTAGACAGGAAAGCACAGCACACAGAGAACTATTTTACAGGGAACATGGGCTATGGAGTGTTAAGTGGCTTGCCCAAGACCACAAGGAGCACCTGTGGGACTAGAAACCCCAGTCCTTCCGGCCCAAGGTTGCTGTCTTCTAGTGGGATTTGAACCCCCGACCTTCCGGCCCGAAGTACCTTGCCCCAACCACTAGGCAACTCCTCCACTCAGTAATTGGTATCTTCACTAATAAATCATAAGATTCTTTCTTCGCCATCAATAGACAGCGTCTGACGTCAACCATTTTTAAAGAAATCTTCAACCAATAGGAAAGCACATCAAAAACGATGCTATTCACAACGTCATCTACCTAACACATGACCAAAATGTGATATACAATAAAAGCTAAAACTGAAAGGAACTTCAAAGTTTATCTAGCAGAACATCATACGAACAAAGCCCACTCGATTTTATCATTAAGTCCATGAGGGTCTAAAGTATTTAAATCGTAAATCTATTTTTGCTCTCTTTGTAACAGCGATGGGTCATAAGAAGGTTCCATCTTTTTCCTATGAAAGCTGCTATACGATCTGAGAGACTAGAATACTGTAATACACATGTTATAGATGATGTTACTGGCGGCATTGTAAATCCGACTCAATAGATTGTGGATTCAAAAGCCATATTTCACGCTTTTGTAGGCTTTTCTTAAAATTGAATTTGGATTTATTTTATTTATTTATTTAACAAGCACTTATATACCGCAGCTTCCAGAGATCAGCTGCGGTTCACAAATAACAACAGTCAACAAAGCATTGTTTGTTTTACATATAACGTATGGATAGCCTCGTTCTTGAAATTTAGATATCATTTTTTTCGCCTGTATTTCAAACTCTTGTGTAGTAGAACAGATAGACATCGTAACAACTGTGAATACGGCAAACTACACTTCAAATGCTGTGGATGAAAGCTAGAGAAATGCAGTAAAGTGTTTCTGTCCATAGGTTTAGTGTAAACAGTGGTAAAAAATCCTTCTACACATTTAGTGATTTTAACATCTAAAAAATGTATTGAATGTCCTTGGATGTTAATCTCAAATTTATTTATTTATTTATTTATTTACAGGCTCTTATATGCCGCACTTTTCAATATCAGTGCGGTTTACAAATAACAAAAACGTTTGCATCAGAACAGGTGATCTTATGCTTACATTGTAACAGGATAGGTAACTTGGGACTGAAAACAAGGGAAAACTATATACAAGATATTTAATATCTTTATTACATTTATTTAAATAATTATAGAATTCATTCAGAAGATCGTAGGATCCACTCCACAGAAGGAAGATGTCATCTATATATCGGTACCATCTCAAGATATATGGTGCATAGCTGGAAGAATATACCCATTGATCTTCAAAAATGCATTTGCAGATTAGCTAAAGAGGGTGCAAAGGTAGCACCCATAGCTGTTCCCGAAATTTGTTGAAAAAATTCTTGTTTGTAAATAAAATAATTTCTCTTCAATGCTAACTCTGCCAAAGAGCACAAAAAAGCAGTAGATACTCTATGCGGTCTTGGACTAGCCTCCCATACTCTTGATAATACTCTTATAGCATTGTCCTGGGGAATGGAAGTGTATAGAGCTGCCACATCAAGAGATGACATCCACATAACCTGTGCTAGATAAATGTTGAAGTTCCTTTCAGTTTTAGCTTTTATTGTATGTCGCATTTTGGTCATGTGTTAGGTAGATGACGTTGTGAATAGCGTCGTTTTTGATGTGTTTTCCTATTGGTTGAGGATTTCTTTAAAAATGGTTGATGTCAGACACTGTCTATTGATGGCAAAGAAAGAATCTTTTGATTTATTAGTGAAGATACCAACTAAAGACCCCTGAAGAAGCCAATTCTTGGCGAAACAAAAGCTTTTGTCGGGGATATCTGACCTTTTAGGCATATGGTTTATTATCTGTTTGATTGGCTTTATTTCTGTTTTTTACAGGAACAGAAGATTTATTTCTGTGGCTATTTTATTTATTTACTTATTTACAGTTTCTTTTATACCGCGCTATTTGACATCAGTGCGGTTTACAATGAACATAAAACTACACGTCTCAAAAATTGATCTGTGTTTACAATGAACAGGACAATAAACTGGGTATACATTAAACAGCGCACTATAGACGCTGTTTCTTCTTCTTTTTTCTAAAAATAAGTTAGTACACAGGTCTTTTGACTATTGAGAATCCTAAAAAGTACTTTTTGGATATAATTAGATAAATTGAAATAAAAAGTTAAAAATTAAAGAAAGCTTGTAACCTGTGATGTGAGCATCAGCTATTCCCTATATTGATGAATTTCGCTAAATGTAGGGTCTAAGCCATCCTGAGGTTACAATTGCCTTATTATGGAATCATTCTAAGAAATTTTTTTGATAAAAATAATTGACTGTATAGGTCTTTTTCTAAGGGCATTTTTTTGATTTGTTATTTAGCTAGTCCTTAGGTAGTTATTTATATTTTTTATGTGCAAAACTACAGATTCCTATAGAGAATCTACATGTTAACAGAATCCCTTATCTCAGCTGCACATGGAAAACATAGAATAAGAAACTACAAAAGAAAAAAATTGAAATGGAAAACCCCAAACTCAGACACCAAGCAATAAAACATGGAAGAAAGAGTAACATAAATGCATTTCCTCCTGTAATGGACTGTAAAAAAACACATTTTCAAAGCTGACATATTTTGTTCTCTAAAAACGGACTCTCTTTTTTGTACCTTTCTTGTCTGATCATCTTATTTTTCCAGTTGAGTTGGTCCCAGTCTCTCTTTTCTACTCTCTCTTGTTGGTTTTCTTCTAAGTCCTTTTCCATGATCCCATTTCCATTTTCTATTTCACACTCTCTGTCTTCTTTGTCCTTTCCTTCGCTACATCTCTTTCTGACATTGATCCTTCTATTTCTCTCATTTGCCTTTTACCTGACTCTAGCTTCGTTCCATTCCTTTTTCTCCTTCCTAGAACCTTCAGTCTTCCTTTGTTCACCATTCACCTACTTACCAGCTGTCCATTTCCTAATTTTACTTTCCTAGTCCTTCCATTCTACATCTGTCTCCTTCCTTTGCCAGCATCTTACCCCTCTCCCCACCCATCTTTCAACCACTTTCTAGTCTGCCATTTCCTCCTGCTGTACTCATCTCCTCCTTAGTCTCATTTACCACCTTCTTCTTCTCATCCCTTTACCAGCCCAGCTCATTCCCTACCACTTATGTCTCCATCTCCAGGCCCTTTCTTATGTCTTACCCCTATCCAGGCTTTCATTTCTGCTTTCGCTTCTCCCATTTCTACCCTCTTTCACCTGCTTTGAGAAATACCTGTCTCTTCCTGTGGCTCTTATCCACTCCATAGTACTCTGTCCTTTTCAACTGCCCCAATTCCTCTCAAAACCCTCCAGTTCCTTCAAATCTTCTCCCTTTCCCATATTACTGCATTTCGTCTCACAGTCCTCCTCATACCGCTCACCCAGTCACAATGTCCTCACTGTCCTCTTAATCTCTGGTCAATTTCTTAGTCCCCACTAACCCCCAAGCAACTCCAAGTTCCCGCTCATAATCCCACCCAAGCCCAAGAACCCACTTAAAATTCTAATACCCAGCTTTAGAAACTTTCTTCTGTTTCCTTACACAGTCTCCACCTGTCAGAGTCCCTGCTTTCCCACATCCTATGTCCCTAGTACCTGCCTCCTACTCCCCTTCCCTAGAACCCACTCATTTACTTCCTTTTCCAATATTCATTGACCTTCTCTTTCCTCCTTCTTACCCTAGCATGTGTTATATCTCTCCCTCTCAACCTACCATTGATTGACTTTGCTTCTTCCCCACAATATCTGTCCTCTTCTCCCTTTGCACTCCCCCAGCACCTCTCTTTTTCCTACTCCAACCCTAGAATTTACCAGCATTAGCCCCCCCTTCAATCTCAGGACTCCAGCCCTAGAATTAGCTCCCTTCCAGTCCCACCCGTTTTCCAGTCCCATCTCCCCAGCGCATGTATCAACTCATTTCCAGTCCTCCCAGCCCCAATATCAGTCTGTTTTCAGTACCAGCCCCCCATCCTTAGTATCATCCCATTTCTAGTACCATCCTCCATTGCCAGTATCAGCCCATTTCCAGTCCAAATGCCCAGTCCCAGTTTCAAACCCATTGCCAGTATCAGTCAGCTCCCCTGGCCCCAGTATCAGCCCATTCCCAGTACTAGCCCCTCATTCCTAGTATTAGTCCATTGCCAGTATCAGTCAGCTCCCCTGGCCCCTATATCAGCCCATTTCCAATCCCCTTAGATCCAATATCAGCCCATTTTCAGTACCAGCCCCAGTATCAGTCCAATCCCCCAGCCCCTGTATCAGCTCATTTCCAATCCCCCAGCCCCAGTATCAGCCATTGCCAGTCCCCCCAGCCCCCTCTCTCAGGCCCAGTCCTAGCTCCCCCAATCCCAGTATCAGCCCATTTTCAGCTCCTCAGCACAGTTCCTGCCCTTCCCACAGCCCCAGTAACAGCCATCCTTCCCCCTTCCTACAGCAACACAGCGAGGGGAGCATTTGCTTTTGCTCCTGCAGCTGTATTAATGCTCAGCACAGCCGCGGGACCATGTACTTTTGTAGCTACAGCTGCAGGAACAAAAATACATGCTCTCGCAGCTGTGCTGAGTGTTAATACAGCCACAGGAGCAAAAGCAAATGCTCCTGCAAATGTATTAATGTTCAGTACAGATGGGGGAGCATTGGCTTTTGCTCCTGTGGCTGTATTAATGTTTAATGCAGCCATGGGAACAAAAGAAAATGCTCCTGCGGCTGTGTTAATGCCGTGATTGGGGAGGCAGAGGGCAGGCTGGAAACGAGCCAGTGAGGCAGGCTTCCTGTGTCCCTAGTGTGGTGTGCCTTGAGCCAGTGCCTCACTGGCTCACCTCCCAAGCTGGCCCTATTCCCCTCAAGTCTGTTCCTGAATCAGCTGCTCCATGAAACAGTCATTTATTTCATCTAGAAACTTTATCTCCCTAGCATGTCCTGCTGTGACATTGACCTAGTCGATACCAGGATAATTGAAATAATCCATTATTACTGTGTTGTAATATTTCCTAGCTTCCAAGATTTTTTTTTAGCATTTCATCATCCATCTGTTCATTCTGGCCAGGCGGATGTTAGTACACCCCCCTCCCCCCACTGCCATTGTCTTCGCCTTTTTACATCAAATTTCTAGCCATAGAGATTCTACAGTGTATTTTGTTTCCTGCAAAATTTTTATGCTGTATGACTCAATGCCCTCTCTAACATAGAGTGCAACCCCTCCACCAATTTGATCTACCCTGTTGTTGTTGTTGTTAATTTATTTATTTACATTCTCTTATATACCATGCTATTCTGCATCAGTGCAGTTTACATTGAACAAACTGAAATTACATTGAACAGGGCATTATAACTTGGAGATAACTATTTTACAGGGAACATGGGCTATGGAGGGTTAAGTGGCTTGCCCAAGACCACAAGGAGCACCTGTGGGACTAGAAACCCCAGTCCTTCCGGCCCAAGGTTGCTGTCCTCTAGTGGAATTTGAACCCCTGACCTTCTGGCCTGAAGTACCTTGCCCCAACCACTAGGTCACTCCTCCACTCTAAGTGCCAAATGGCCAAAATCATAGAGAAAGTAGTCCAGCACCAACTACAACAACATCTCGACATACACCACCCCCTCAATTTAAACCAACACGGATTCAGACCCAATCACGGGGTTGAAACTCTACTGACACAACTATTCGACAGTCTGCTAAGAACGATTGACAATATCAGAATGGGCGTACTCATGATATTCCTGGACATCTCCGCAGCATTCGACACCGTATGCCACTCAACGCTACTAACAAGACTTGAAGAGGCGGGCCTACACGACACCACCCTGAGATGGTTTACATCCTACCTGGAGAACAGACAGCTCCAGGTCAGATGTGGATCAAAGACCTCGCAACCCATCAGCGTCACACAGGGAGTCCCACAAGGTTCATCACTCTCCGCCCTGCTTTTCAACCTTTACATACAACCCATCAGCACAATCATCAGGAGCTTCAATATTCAATACACCATATATGCTGACGATATAATGGTATTCACACCAATCATCCTAACCAAACCGGACTACACCAACATAGCCAACTGCTTCAAAGAAATGTCAACCTGGCTGCAAGAAAACAACTTGGCAATAAACTATAACAAAACCGAAGCACTGATCATAACAAGAGACCAAACTTTCACACCCACGCCCTCCATCAACCTGAACAATGCCACCATACCAATAAAGCAAGAGATAAAATACCTGGGAATAACACTTGACAGGGAGCTCAACCTACAATCCCACATTGCAAAGACCACCAGGAGCGCCTACGTCAAGATGAGGACAATCAGACGACTCAAACCCATCCTTGCTCCCGAGCATTTTCGAACAGTATGCCAAGCCATCATCACACCCACACTAGACTATTGCAACCACATCTACCTAGGACTACCACAAAAATCAACCCAACCACTTCAACTAGCACAAAACACAGCCGCAAGACTCATAACAGACAGTACAACCCACGAACACATCACCCCCATACTATACCACCTTCACTGGCTCCCAATCAGCGCACGAGTCCGCTACAAAGTTCTCCTGAATACTTTCAAAATAATAAACAACCTATCTGCAGACAGCCTACAACAACTCATAACAACTGACAACAGCAAAAGACCAAGAAGAAAGGGAACATCGAACAACATCAGATCCCCAAAGGACTTCACCAGAACAAACCAAACCACATCAAAACGAGCTTTCACCCTAGCAGCCCCGCCATATGGAACTCTCTCCCTGACCACCTCAGAGCAACAAACAACATCAAAGAATTCAGAAAACTGCTTAAAACTGAACTATTCACTGACCACTTCAAGGACCTCACAGAATGACTCCTAATCAAACATTAAGATAACGAAGCCATCCCTGTAAATATGTATCTGTAAATATGTATCCTAAGCGCACAATGTATATAGCTCACATTAAAATCGACCACACTCACTCACGCAGCACACTATGACAATTCTCCCACTGCATGCTAATGACAACTCACCTTTCATTGATTGTTTGCTGTGACAACCGCTTTGATTTCATGATAAGGCGGTATACCAAGTCCGTTTAAATAAATAAAAATAAAATAAAGTGCCATTGAGTCGATTTTGGTTCATGGCGACTCTCTGGATAGCTGTCACAAACTGTATTTGGTCTTCAGTCAGGTGGCTCATTGTTGATGGATTGATACAATAACAGCAGCTAAGGATGTGACTCTATTTCATTGCTGGCCTTCCTCTTTTGCGTTGCCCATGATGTCTGGTCTAATGAGCTCTCTCTTTGCATAATGTATCCAAAGTATGAAAGTCAAAATCTTGTCATCTGAGCATCTAAAGAAAGCTTTGGTTTGTTCACCTCTAGTACTGACTGGTTTGTTCTTCGGGCAGTCCATAGTATACATAGTATTTTTTGCCAGCACCATAATTCAAAGGCATCAATTTTCTTCCTGTCTATATTTTTCACTGTCCAGCTTTTGCGTCCATCAGATATTGAAAATACCATGACCTGGACAAGTTAAATCTTTTTATGAAGAGAAACATCTCTGCTCTTGAGAATCTTGTCTATGTTCTTCATAGCCATTCTGCCAAAAGCAATATGTCGTTGTATTTCTTGACTATTTGTCGTTTCTTTATTGATTATTGATCCAAGCAGGTTAAAGTTGTTCACTATTTCAGTTTCGTTTCCATCAACGATAAACTTCTTGATTTTGCCAGTTGTCAGGATCTTTGTCTTCTTTATGTTAAGGTGCTGGCCTATTTTAAGGCTATGGGGTCTGTTTACTAAGCAGTGCTAGCGGTTTCCATGCAAAATCGGAGCTGTGGCCCCATTTTATTCAATGGGGCTGTGGCTCCAATTTCATATGGAAGCAACTAGCACCGTTAGTAAACAGACCTCTATGTTATGTTCCTTGAACTTGAGAAGCAAATGGTTCAGTTTGTCTTCATTGCGACATAGTTTATACCCAGATATCAAGGTGTCCTATTGGTTGTTCTCCTTCCACCAGATCTCTGAGTTGCCAATTACATCTAATCTTTCATTTAGTGCTATATATTCTAGCTTTCCCATCTCTGCACCTGATGGATTCCATGGGCTGGATTGGTCATGAAGTGAAAAAACAAAAATATCAAAATACTACTAAGAGATCATAAAAGTGTAAAAACTGCTAAAGTTCATTTGATTTACATTAATTCCCTAATGAATTAAGACAGGGGCGGCTAAAGGCAATCTGCTGCCTGAGGCGAAGGATAAGATGGCACCCCCCCCCCAGTAGAGGGGGCAGGGCTTTTTCAAAACTCCAATCAGGGACTGAACCAAATCAAAAAGCTGATTAGATTATATGGAGGAAATGCAAGATGTTTGCACACCAAGAAACTAAAAGAGAGCGAGAACCACAGCACAGTTTATAAAACTAAATTATAACTAATTTTTATTTTGTTGTTATAAACTCCGTTATGGTTATTGCCTTTTCTTTTTCAACATATATTTTGCATCCACAGAACCCCTTTCAACAGTGGGTGCAGAGCAGAACCAGGACATTCACCCACAGAACTCGATATCTTAAAAAAAATCTGATTCTGATCATCTCACTAACAACAACAACAACCATTCTCCAGTACCAGACATATTGTGAACTAATACAAAACCCTACAACAAAGTCACTGAGTATCTATAGAGCAAATCTACCATACCATACCATATCAGCACCAACTTCCAAAACTCACATAAGGAGCCCACCAAAAAAAGAATCACTGTAAATACTACAGTGGGCTCTGGAACATCCATACACCTATTTGAAAAGCTGAACATGTCAAATTACTACAGTACAGTATAGATCTTTATGTACAAACTCCATGTTAACAGAACACCTGGGCTCAGTCACACACTCAGAACACAGACCCTCACCAAGTACAGAATAAGTGACTTACAATCTAAAGTAAAACTAAAAATATATAGACAAAATTTAAACTGAAACCCCAAGAAGCCAGACTCCTCAAGCAGTGCAACATGAGATAAATACGATATGCAGTTCCCCCATACAGTATAAAATATAAAGATAACATAAAGTCCAATCACTAAAATGAAATAAAATAATTTTTTCTACCTTTGTTGTCTGACCATTTTATTCTCCGATCAAGCTGGTTCCGATCTGAGGCTTCTGCTTTCCTGTCTTCTCTTAGCTCTCTTTCTGTGGTCTATGGTCCATCTGCCATTTCTTATCTCTTCTTTTGTTTTCTTCACTTCTTTCCATCAGCCTATTTCCAGTCCCAGTAACCCTTCCCGGTATCAGCCCCTTTCCAGTCCTCCCTTCCAGTACCTTCCAATGCCAACTTGCATTCCCAAGTCTGCCACTGGTGTCCATTCCCTTCCAGTCCCCCTACTTCCCCACTGTCCAGTCCCTTCTAGTCCAAATATCATGGCAGCCCCTCTCAGCATCCATTCCCTTCCAGTTCCATTCTCCCATCCCCTCGTATCAGCCCATTTGTAGCCCTAGCCCCCAGTTTTCTTCCAGGGCCAGCAGCTCTATTCTCCCTTCCCCACCATCAGCCCATTCCTAGTCAAAGCCCCCCAATCAGCTCACTTCCAGTGATAGTCCCCCCTCAACCCCATTACCAGTGCTAGCCTCCCCTAATCAACCCATTACCAGTCCTAGCCTCCACTGGTCAGCCCATTTCCAGTCCTAGCCCCCCCAATCTGCTCATTTCCAATGCTAGCCCCCATCAGTCCATTACCAGTCCTACCCCACCTCATCAGCCCATTACCAGTCCTAGCAGCCCCTAATCAGCTCATTTCCAGTGCTAGTCCCTCCTCAGTCCATTACCAGTGCTTGCCCCCCTAATCAGCCCATTACCAGTCCCAGCCCTCCCCTCGATTAGTCCATTCCCAGTCCTAGCCTTCCCTAATCAACCCATGACCAGTCCTAGCCCCCCACTGATCTGCCCATTACCAGTGCTATCCCCCCCCCCCATCAGCCCATTATAAAGCTAATCCGCACTGTCTCTCCCCTTTGTCCGGCATTTATCCCCTGTCTGTCCAGTATGTCCCCTGTCTCCCCCTTTGTCCAGCATGTCCCCCGTCTCCCCCTTTGTCCAGCACTTGCCCTCTGTCTCCCCCTTTGTCCAGTATGTCCCCTTTCTCCCCCTTTGTCCCCCCTGTCACTCACCTTTGTTTCTCCTTGTTGTCTTCCTCCTGTCCCAATTCCCTCTACCTGCACCTCTCATCCGGTGGTGGTGGGGGCACTCCGGCTGTTTTAATTTTAGATTGTGCTGCCTCTGCCTTCCCACTGCATTTCTTTCCTCAAGAAATGCTTGCAGCAAAAAAAAAAGTGTCAGGAAGGCAATGGCAGGGCAGAGGCGGCAAAATCTAAAATGAAAACAACCAGAGTGCCACCACTGCTGCTGCCACCGCACAAATCAGCCTGATCGCTTGCAGTTGCAAGCGATCAGGCTGATTTGTCCGATGCCAGCAGCATTCCGGCTCTCTTTTAATTTTAGATTTTGCAGCCTCTGGCCTGCCTCTGCCTTCCCATGTGGGAAATCAGAGGCAGGCCAAATGCTGCAAAATCTAAAATTAAAACAGATCCAGAGTGCTGGCTTTGGGAGTGCCGCCCCTGTCGGAGTGCCGCCTGAGGAGATCGCCTCAGGTGGCCTAATGGAAGAACCGTCCCTGAATTAAGATCCCTTAGGGTCAAATTCTGTAGTATATGTCCTGGCCCTCTGTGCGTCCGGTCGGAACTGGACGCACAGAGGGAGTCGTGATTCTGATCCCGTGGGGCACGTCTAGCCCCATAGGATCAGAATTGCAAACAGGCCTGTACGTGCAGGCTGGGACCGCAATTCAGCCTGGCCTGCACATAAAGGCTTTGCCCGACTAACTCAGTCTGGGCTTTACAATGGAGCCGCAGTGCCATGGTGTCTGGTTTCCATGGCACCGCGACTCCATTGTAGAGTTGCGATCTGCGACCGCCAGCTGCAAAGGTGCTTTCCCGCAGCCCAACCCTCGATCTGGCCTCCTAAGGCCAGGGTCGGGCTGCGGGGAAGCTCCTCTGCCCCTTCCCACCGCTTCCCAGCCCTGGGCCTGCCAGATGCACCTGAATGGGGAACTTATTTCACCTCCAAGGTGGAATAACTTCCCCGTCCAAGCCATTGGTCCTGGATGTACATGGCCGACATTGGAATCAGCCCTGTACTTCTGGGGCCGACGACCACCCACTACCCACCGCCCACCCTAACGCCACCTCCGATCCACCCCTTCTCCGCCCCCATCTAACTTCCCCGTATAGCGAGCGGGGAAGTTAGACGGGGGTCGTGAGGCGGAATGAATAGCGGGGATGGACGTTCCAATGGGACATCCATCCCCACTATTCATGCCTCGGAATGAACCCCTTAGTGTCTTTTCAAGCCCTCTTAGGGCTCTCTATCATTATCAATCATACCAGTGTTTAAGCTCTAATCAAAACTCGCACACAAAGTATTAGTTATTGCCTTATTTGGTCTGATGAGTTCAGTGCAGAGGGTTCACTTTACTAGCTAGATTTATAAATGTTGTAGAAAAGATTAATTTATATTTCTATGTTTAATTAGATGTAACATTCATTTCAAAATAAACATATATTTGTGAATCTTAAAAGCCATAAGCATTCTTGTTAATTTGTTTAATTCCAACATATTAACAATTTTCAAGCTGCAGTAATTATAAATTGTAATTAAAAATGTCCCAAAATACCAGGAGCTACTCTGCGGCATTTGCTGTGTAGGAAGGAGACTCCAGTTCAGTTACCTGTTTCTTCGGTCAGAGAGGCAGAGGATGCTATGGCCTGCTGAGAGGGAATCACTTAACACAACAGTGACATCTACTGGCTAGACTCAGCTTGTAGGTATCAGGGGTTCTAAAGAGAACCCCCGTCTGTGCCTTTGTGACAGACTTGCTGCAAAACCAGATAAGAGAGTTGAAAATCAAAGGGAAACTGGGTAGCTGTGATGAGGGGCCGATTAAGCTGACAGCCCAGAGGAGCAGGAGGAGGTTGCAAGGTGATAGTTGTGGAAGACCTTTAGATACAAATATTCATATTCTGAGTTCAGAAAGAGTACTGAAGTGTGACACAGATCTTTCCATTACACTGAAGTGGACGCAGTTTCTGATACTTGCTCTCACAAGAAGAACATTAGGATTTATGGGAAAGATGGAAGGGAGGGAAGCTATTAAGCATGCTCCATGGAATTAGACAGACTAGATGAGGCAATTAGTCCTTTTCTGCAGGCATTTACTGTGTTACTATAGAGGCACTAATCAAAGTGTCTCTGTTGGTGCAAACCCCTGGGGTAACTGTTTAGGTTGCCCTCAAAGGTTTGAGACTTGCTGCTAGTTGTTAAGTGGATAAGGAAGAAATATAAATAGTAGATAACTTTAACCTGCTTGGATCAATAATGAAATGACAAGCAGTCATAGGATGAAGATGAAAAGGGATAAAGTCAGACGTAATCTAAGAAAATAAGCATGGGATGAATACAGACGATCTCTGAGGGAAGGGAAAAGATTGTAGAGCTTAATAGTCCTTAAGGATAGGCAGACTAGAGAGGCTGTATGACCTTAATCTGCTATATAATAACAAAAACACATAATAAGGCAAACCATATGTCAAAGTAAATAAACTGCTGTTAATCCATGTTACCTGTACATCGCTATGACTTGTAGATATAGTGGTATAAAAATGTTGCTAAATAAATAAATAAGAAATCAGATGACACATTTGACAGCAAGGCTGTGAAAGCCCTGGATGTGATTTTCAAGTGCTGAGATGTATTCCTGTGCACAAAGATTCAATTTTTCAAGCCATAGAATATTTCAATAAAGTCATGTCGATGCAAAAGTTGAACAATGAAAAAGAAAGGAAGGAAATTGATGCCTTCGAATTATTGTGCTGGTGAAGAATACTGTGTATACCATGGACTACCTGAAGAACAAACCCATCTGTACTAGAAGAGATCTAACCTAAGCTTTCCTTGGAAGCTCAAATGACTTTGACTTTCAACTTTGGATATGTCATGCAAAGAGAATAGAAAAACATCATGCTTGGAAAGGCTGAAGATCGATGCAAAAGAGGAAGACTGGCAACGTAATAGATCAGTACAAACACAACAGCCATGGATGTCACTCTATCAACAATTCATTGGCTTCCTGTCCATTTCCGCTTCCACTTCCTATCCTTAAGAACTATACTGACCTATAGTTCTTAAGGATAGGCAGACTAGAGAGGCTAGAGGTATGGTCTTCATCTGCCATGTAATAAAAAACCACATAATAAGGCAAACATTGTGCCTTCATTCATCTGCTCCTCACTACTTTTCCTCTCTTATCTCCCCCTACACCCCTCCTCGGGAACTCTGCTCGTCTGGCAGATCCCCTCTATCTGGGCCTCTCTTCCACTGCCAACTCCAGACCTCAATCTTTATACCTTGTTGCTCCTTCTGCCTGGAACAAACTACCCGAATCAGTGCGTCAGGCTCCATCTCTGGCCCTGTTGAATTCTAGGCTAAAACTCACTTCTTTGAGACTGCTTTTGATCATGATGCCCCTAGACTCCTGTTCACCTCCTATGTGTTTCCTTACCATTCCCTAGATGTATCCTAATCCCCAGTTGTGTTGTCTATCTTGACTAGATTGCAAGCTCCTATGAGCTGTCTCTTACATGTTTCTGTACAGCGCTGCATACGTCCTGTAGCACTATATAAATAATACGTAGTAGTAGTAACAATTAGCCGTCTGACTCCTTATGCCTGAAACAAACTACCTGAGTCTGTGTGTCAGGCTTCATCTCTGGCCTTTTTGAAATGCAGACTGAAAACTCACATCTTCGAGGCCTCTTTCGGATCCTGATTGAGTCTCCTTACCATTCCTGTTGCCTGTTCACACCTGCCTATGCCTGTTCACACTAATCCCTGCCTACGCATTCAATCCAAACCTATACCAATCTCACCCACACCTATGCACACCATTCTACCTCCTCTACACCATACAAACGCCACAACCACTCCTACTCGCACCATACTACTTCACCAGAAATATAGTAACACACACACTCCAACACAGGGCCTCCACTAATAGTCCTACAAGAACTCGGAGGCACCGCAAGCCTAAAGCATCATTGGACCACACACACAACCTAACACCAACACAAACCACTAACAACCAGGCTACACAGGCACTGCATGAAACCTGTAATATCACCCTCATCAATGCTCGCTCAATATGGAACAAGACCCACCTAATCCACGACATCATCACAGACGAGCAACCTGACATCCTATGTATAACTGAAACATGGGTCACCGACACTGATGCAGCCATATTAAACCAGATCAGCAAACCTGGATACAACCTGTATAACTGTCCCCGATCCCACAAGAAGGGTGGAGGGGTCCTCATATTAGCTAAAGCCAACCTGCAACTCTCAAGCACATATCAGAACTCAAACACAGACATAGACCTACTCAAGGTAGAAAACACAGCGGTATCCATCTGCTTGATATACAGACCCCCCTCGCCGCATCATGAGATATTTGCCTCGGCATTAGAAAACATATCCTCGACGCAACCAAAAAAATTCCAGATCATACTAGGAACCTAAATCTAGCATCAACGACAGCCACGCATGCAAACACCTTCCTGGAAGCTATGACCCAGCTAGGGTACCAACAACTAATAACTGAGCCCACCCATGAAAAGGGGCACACACTGGACATGGTCTTCACACCCACAGGAGAACAGGCCAACGTTGAGAAGCCCCTGATAGAGATCAACCCACTACCCTGGTCAGACCACCACCAAATCAATATACGGATAAAGCTTCCTACCTTGCCTAAAGACACAAAAGCAAAAAGAGTAACACACCAACAAAGAAGATTTAACAAACCAAACATGGAATGTCTCATCAATACCATCAAATCCCACATAGACCTGGGAAAAACAGACCTCAATGAATTAACAAGCAGCTGGGATTCCGGAATCCAGACCATAGCGATCCCTAAAGGGAACCATACACCAAACACATCCAAACACCACTCAGAACCTTGGTACACCATACTTTACTTACTTACTTTATTAAAACATTTGATAGACCGCCCAGGCCGAAGCGTCAGGGCGGTGTACAATCATAAAATGTGACAGCTGCTGAGAAAGGAAAAAGAAAAGAACGCCAAAAAAATAATAGAACAGCAAAGAAATAGTAGAGAATAAAGAGAGAGCAGAACAGTAAGACAGTAAAACTGATAAAACAAAATTGTAAAAGCAATAAAATAATAACTTAAAAATAAGACGAATTAAAAAGGCAGGGGAGGGGAGGAGGAAACACGAGCCAGATATAGGTGGAATAGGGGGCGAGACTAGGGGGACAAACACCATCAGTGGGGAGAACAGAAGGGAATAGGGGGGGGAAAAGAAATGGGAGACTAGGGGAGGAAAGCATCATCATTAGGGGGAGGGAGATCGAACGCTTGACAGAAAAGGTGGGTCTTGAGGAGGGCTTTAAAACGAGTGTAGGATAGTTCTAGGCGAAGAGGTAAGGGAAGAGAGTTCCAGAGGGCGGGACATAGAAAAAAGAAAGCAGAGTGTCGGGTGGATTCGAGGCGGGCCTGAGTGGGTGAGGGAAGAAAGAGGCGGTTACCATGAGCAGATCGGAGAAGGCGGGGAGAGGGCTGAAGATGAATAATGTTAGCTAAATACTGGGGGGAGTCAGAGAAAAGAGCCTTATGTGCAAGGATGAGTAATTTAAACATGAACCGAAACTTGATAGGGAGCCAATGTAAGGAAAGAAGACAGGGAGAAACATGAGAACGAAGAGGGGATAAAGTAATAAAACGGGCAGCAGCATTTTGAACGAGTTGAAGACGGTGAAGTTGGTGAGAGGGAAGACCGGCATAAACAACATTACAGTAATCAAGTCGCGAAATAACTAGGGATAAGACCAGAGTGATAATAGAAGAGTGTGAGAAATAAGAGCGAACAGCCTTAATGCGGCGTAGATGAAAGAAAGAGGAGCGAACAACAGAAGAGATATGGTCGTGAAAAGAAAGAGATGGGTCTAAGGTAACACCCAGATAACGGAGGGTGGGGGTGGAAGGGATAGAATGGGGACCCATAACAGGAAACACTGAAGGGGAAGGACGACCGAAAGTGACCCAGAGAGCAGCAGATTTAGTGGGATTAACATGCATGAAATTTGACTCAAACCAGGATGTGATGGAGGAAAGACAGAGGTTAAGTGGAGCAAGGTCAGGGGCAGAAGGGGATGTGTGATGAACCAGAAGAATGTCGTCAGCATAGATATAAAAAGAGAGAGCGGATTGCTGGATTAGCAAAGCTAAAGGAGCCAGAAAAACATTAAAGAGAAGAGGGGCAAGAATAGAACCCTGAGGAACACCACAGGTGGCGGGGGCAGGGGGGGAGACCGAAGAGCCGGCGTGAACTGAGAAGGTACGGCAGGATAAAAAAGAGTGAAACCACTGACCAGAATGAAGAGAGACCTTAGAAAACACGAAAGAAGGTGGAGACGTACCAAGTCCATCGAACTCAGGTCTGTGTACCTCAACCTCCTCTCAAAATACAAAGAAGAAGTAAACACAGCAAAGAGGATACACCATACCAACATTCTAAACAAAGCCATCAACAAACCGCGTGAACGTTTTGCACTAGTAAAATCGTTAACCAAAACAGCCCTACCAGAACATCAAGATAGCTCCATCCATCCACAAACGCTGGCAAATCACTACGCAAGCAAGCTGACTACCACCACTCCCACTCTCTATGTAGACACACCATACCAAGGAACAGAGGTTGAGCAAGAACAGACATGGAGCATTTTCCGCAACATCGATGAACAACAAACCATCAAAATACTAACCTGCATAAATACCACCACCTCCCCACTCGACCCTTGCCCAACTGCGTGGATCAAAGCAGCAAAAAAGGAGATCAACCAGCAAATATCCCACATTGTAAATCAGTCACTAAGTCAAGGAATAATGCCTGACCAACTAAAGCAATCTATAATAAGGCCAATCCTAAAGAACAACACACTCAACAAGGAAGACCCGACCTCATACCGCCCCATCTCCAGCATTTCGTTCCTGGCAAAAATCATTGAAAAAGCAGTGCTCATACAACTTCAAGAACACCTTGATGACCATGATACCCTAGACAAACAGCAATACGGGTTCAGAAGAAACCATGGAGTTGAAACACTGTTGATAGCGCTAATGAACAACCTCCTCAAAGGCCTAGAAGACAGAAAGAAAATGTTTATACTCATTTTCATTGACATCTCTGCCGCCTTTGACACTGTACATCATGGGATCCTCCTTAACAAACTGGAATCTATAGGAATTGTGGGAACCCCCCTCAAATGGTTCTCCTCCTACATAACGAACAGAAGGCCACAAGTACAATTCAATGGTGAAAAAGCTGAACCATTCTCCCAAACACAGGGCATACCCCAGGGTTCGGCTCTCTCGGCACTACTGTTCAACATTTACATGCAACCCCTCTGTGCCATTTTCAAAAGGCATAACATCAACTACCACATCTATGCAGATGATATTATGCTTTACACACAATTGGACGCCGTGGACCCTAAATATACACAGCTCGAAACATGCCTGGACGAGATGTTAAGATGGCTACAGAAAAACAACATGACAATTAACCACAAGAAAACAGAAGTCATGTATATATCCAGTAAACCGAACTTCAAGCCCCCTCCTACAATCACCCTGTGCAACAACACGTACAACACGAAGAATGAAATCAAATATCTAGGAGTCACACTCGACTGCAACCTAAAAATGGATACACACCTACGTAAAACAAACAAAGCCATCTTCCATAAACTTAGGGTGATACAACCTCTAAGGAAAATAATAGAACCCTGTGATTTTCGGTCTGTGGCACAAGCACTCATTATGCCACACCTAGACTACTGTAATGCCATCTTACAAGGTCTGCCTAAAAAATCACTAAATATCCTTCAGATGGCCCAAAATGTGACAGCCAGGATCATAATGGGAACAAGCATTGCTGAACACATTACCCCCATTTTAATCGAGCTACATTGGCTTCCAATTGCAGCCAGGATACAATACAAGATGTTAGTAACCACGTTCAAACTTATAAATAACATATCCCCCTCATTCCTTTCCTCACTTATCAGCACGCAACCTACAAATAGGGACAGAAGAACCACCAACTCGGGCACCCTGCAAGTCCCCACCAACATCAGAACTGTGAAAACAAGTACGTGTCGCAGAGCTTTCTCATTCTCTCCGCCAACTATCTGGAATCAACTTCCTTTTGAGCTGCGTTTAATCAAGGACATTACCGAATTCAGGAAGGAGCTAAAAACTCACCTATTCAAATGTCACTACAATCAGCTATGACCCTCAAGTTCGATAGAGTCGTAGCAAAACAATCAGATAATTATATGCTTTTGAAACCGCTATATGTATAAATATGTAAATATGTATGTATAAATGTAAAAATGTGTAATCCACTCCCCAAGACACTAACCCTGTGTGCTGTGACCTACCCTTAGATCTATGTATATAATATCCCCTCCCAGTCTTGATTTGACAACCCCAAAGATGAATCGAACCGCTGCTGATCGCTGGAAGTAGCGGTATATAAGTGTGTATTAAATAAATAAAATAAATTCCCCTAGCTAGATATATCCTCTTCCTCAGCTGTTGTGCTGTCTGTCTTGACTAGATTGTAAGTTTTGATGAGCAGGGACCATCTTTTACATGTGTCTGTACAGTGCTGTGTACACCTTGTAGCACTATACAAATGATAAGTAGTAGTAGTAGACTGAAGACCAAACACAGTTAAGGACAGCTATCCACATGGTCTCCATGGGTCAACATCGACTCAACGGCACTTAACAACAGCAGTCTATTTACTTTGACACATGGTTTGTCTTCTTATGTGTTTTTGTTATTACATAGCAGATTAAAACCATACCGCCTCTCTAGTCTGCCTGTCCTTAAGAACTATTAAGCTCTTCAAACTTTTCCCCTTCCTCAAAGATCCTCTGTATTCATCCCATGCATATTTTTTAGATTACTTCTGACACTATCCCTTTTCATCTTCATTCTATCACTTCTCATTCCAGAGCTTCCTTTCAATTCAAAGAGGGACATCTCTTGTATATTTGCACAGGACCAGTGTTAGATATGCATGGACCCAGGTCAGAAACATGAGGTGGCCAGAAAGCCTACCTGTAGGCTATGCCTCCTTCAGTTTGAGGCAGAGTTGGGTTCCCCTGCAGCATGGGAGCCCAGGGAAATTGCCCTGTTTGCTAACCCCTAATGCCGGTCCTGCAGAGATGTTTATATATTTCTATTGTGTCTCCCTTATCCTTCCTTTCCTCCAAGGTATACATATTGTGGTCTTTAAGCCAATCCCCATATGCCTCATGAAGAAGACCACTAATGATTCTGTAAATTTCCTCTAAGACATCTTTTTTGTAACTGCCCTCTGAATTGAGTCTATTCTTTTTATATCCGTTTGATGGTGCAGTCTACAGAACTGCACACAGTACTCATAAGAACATAAGAACATAACATATGCCATACTGGGTCAGACCAAGGTCCATCAAGCCCAGTATCCTGTTTCCAGCAGTGGCCAATCTAGGTCATACGTACCTAGCAGTTTCCCCAAAAGACACAGATTCCACAATGCTTGTATTGGATCAAGCATTGATATCGTGGGTCCCTTCTTAATAATGGTTTATGGACCTTTCCTCCAGGAACTTGTCCAAACCTTTTTTAAACCCAGCTACACTAACAGCCTTTACTACATCCTCCGGTAACAAATTCCGGAGTTTGATTACACGTTGAGTGAAAAGATATTTTCTTTTATTAGTCTTAAATAGTTTACCCTGTAGCTTCATTGCATATCCCCTAGTCTTTCTATATTCTGATAACGTAAATAATCGATCTACGTTTACCCATTCCACTCCGTTCATTAATTTATAGACTTCTATCATATCTCCCCTCAGCCGCCTCTTTTCCAGGTTAAAAAGCCCTAACCTTTTTAGCCTTTCTTCATAGGGGTATCCTTCCATTCTCTTTACCATTTTAGTGGCTCTTCTCTGAACCTTTCCTAATAACACTATATGCTTTTTAAGATACGGCGACCAGAATTGCACACAATATTCAAGGTGCGGTCTCACCATAGAACGATATAGGGGCATTATAATATCCTTAGTTTTATTTTCCATTCCTTTCCTTATGATACCTAGCATTCTATTTGCTCTCTTGGCCGCTGCTGCACGCTGGGCCAAGTGTTTTAACATGTTATCCACAATGATGCCTAAATCTTTTTCCTGGGTGGTGGTTCCTAATGTGGAACCTTGCAACGTGTAACCGTAGTTTGGGTTTTTCTTCTCTAGGTGCATAACTTTGCACTTGTCCACATTAAATTTCATCTGCCATTTTGATGCCCAGTCTTCCAATTTATCAAGATCCTCTTGCAATTTCCCACAATCCTCTTGGGTTTTAACAAATTTAAATAGTTTTGTGTCATCTGCAAATTTGATAACCTCACTCGTTATTCCCTTTTCCAGGTCATTTATGAATATGTCAAAAAGCAGAGTACTCAGCCCAGATCCCTGGGGTACACCACTATTTACCTTTCTCCATTGGGAAAACTGGCCATTTAGCCCTACCCTCTGCTTTCTATCTTTTAACCAGTTCCTGATCCACAATAGTACACTGCCTCCTATCCCATGACTCTTTAGTTTTCCCAAAAGTCTCTGATGAGGGACCTTGTCAAAGGCTTTCTGAAAGTCCAAATATACTATATCAACTGACTCACCTTTGTCTGCCTGTTTATTCACACCTTCAAAGAAACATAACAGATTAGTAAGACAAGATCTTCCTTGTCTAAAGCCATGTCGACTGTCTCCCATTAAGCCATGACTATCTACATGTTCAGCAATTTTGTTCTTTATGATGGTTTCTACCATTTTTCCCGGTACTGACGTCAGGCTCACCAGTCTGTAGTTTCCCGGATCACCCCTGGAACCCTTTTTAAAAATTGGTGTTACGTTCGCCATCTTCCAATCTTCAGGTATTACAGATGATTTTAATGATAGTTCATAGATTACTAATAGCAGGTCTGCAATCTCACATTTCAGTTCTTTCAACACCCTTGGATGTATATCATCCGGCCCAAATAAAGTAATTCTAGAAGCTTACAAAGGCACTACTACCTCCTTTCTTCTGCTATCTATTCCTCTCCCTATGCACCCAAGCATCCTTATGACTTTTGTCATCTCCATGTCTATCTGTTTGGCCATTTTAAGATCATTACATACCATCACCCCCAAGTGCTACTCTTCTTTCAAGCCTTGAAGTACTTCACCCCCTATACTATACTGCCCTCTTGGGTTTTGCAACCCAAATGCATGCCCCTACATTTTTTAGCATTAAATCTTAGTTGCTAAATTATTGACCATTTTTCAAGCTTCACTAGATCCCTCCTTATGTTATTTTGGCATCATCTGCAAAGACTGATATAAATAAATAAATTGCTCCACTCTAACTTGCTGCTAGGTATTCATAGGATTATTCCTCATTCAACTTTTAGTGCCCAATTTGTAGTCTCAGATTAACACGGCACTGATTATCATGAAAATCAATGAAAATCAACGTGCCTAGAAAACATCAATGACCACTGGTCATTGATGTTTTCTAGGCACGTTGATTTTCATTGATTTTCATGATAATCAGTGCCGTGTTAATCTGAGACTACAAATTGGGCACTAAAAGTTGAATGAGGAATAATCCTATGAATACCTAGCAGCAAGTTAGAGTGGAGCAATTTATTTATTTATATCAGTTTATACAGCTCCGAAAAGACCACATACAATTTTTTATTTTTTTTTTATCATCTGCAAAGAGGCAAACCTATCCCGACAGACCTTCTGCAACATTGCTTACACAAATTTGAAAAAGAATGGGACCAAGGACTAATCCCTGTGGCACACCACTGGTAGCATCCCTGTCTTCAGAGTGAACTCCATTTATTGCTACCCTCTGTCACCTCCCACTCAACCAGTTTCCTACCCAATCAGTCACTTTAGAGTTCTTCCCAAGGGAACTCAGTTTATTTATAAGTTGCCTGTGAGGAATGGTGTCAAGGGCATTGCTGAAATCTTTCCCTGATCCAATTCTTTGGTCACCCATTCAAAGCAGTTAGATTCATCTGACAAGCAGGGCTTGCGCTACCATCAGGCAAACTAGGCAGTCGCCTAGAGCCCTGGCTTTTTGGGGCACCCATTGCCACTGCTGTCACCCCTCTCCAGGGCCAGCAGTGGTGGCAATCGCATGGGAACCACAACACTGTGCTTACCGGATGTTTGCATTGGAGGAGGGATAGAAGTGACTGATGATAGCAAGCAGGAACCGTAACACATCGCTGGCGCCTTTGGTAAGTGCTGCAATGTGGTTCCCTTGCAGATGGTACCACTGCTAGCCCTGGAGAGAGGTGGCAGCGGTGGCAATGGGAGCTGGGGCACAGCAGGATGGATGCCTCTAATCCTTGCACCAGCCCTGCTGACAAGACCTACCTTTAGTGAAGCCATGTTGACTTGGATCCTGTAATGCCTTGGATTCTAGAAACGCATTATCTTCTGCTAAAGCATCATTTGCATTAATTTACTCACCGCAGAGATCAGACTAAATGGCCTGTAGTTATTGAGGTCTTCCTTATTTGTGCTTTTGTGGACAGGAACCACATCTGCCATCAATCCTGACTGTAGGAAGCACTGAAAAGATCAGCAGAGCCGCCAGTACTTCCTTAAGTTTCTTCAGTACCCTTGGATGGATCCTGCCCGGCCCCATCACTTTGTCTACTTTCAGTTTGGCTAGCTCCTCACAAACACAGCCTTCTGAAACTAGTTTGAGGTCTACCTCGCTTTGATTCCTATCTGTGTTTGTTGTCAGAGGTCCCATTCCTGACCTTTCATCTGTGAACATGGGGCAGAAATATTTGTTAATCAATGCAGTTTTATCCTAATTAGCCTTTGCATATTTTTCCCCTGTACTTCTCACAGTGTCATCTTTGCACATCCTCCTGTTACTAATATTTAAAAGGCACTGTGGCATAGTAGTTACCTTCTCTTCCGGCACTGCGGCGCCTTTTTAAATGTATTGCTGCCACTGCGCGTCCTGGAGTGGCAGCGGCAATGGGTGCAGGGGCAGGAGCAGGGCCGCTTTTACCTATGCGCAGCAGGTAAACATATCTAAAAAAGTCTCGTTTCCATGTTTTACTGTATTGGCTGTTTTTTTTCCCCTTTTGCATCTTTGCTTTCCTCATTACTTTAATAGCTTTTCCAGATATTGGTATATGTCTTCCTCTTTCTGTGATCTCTAATAGTTTATGAAGGCTAACCCCTTTTTCCTTGCCTTTACAGTACTTTTGAAAACCATACTGGCCTCCTTTGCTCTTACTTTTGTTTACTTTCCTAACAAAAAAATGTGTTGCCCTTAAAATATCTACTGTCAGGTTTGGCCACTATTATTGGACTTCCCCATCCAACCAATGATTCTTTGAAGTATTCCTCCCTGTTTCGAAATTAGTTTTCCCAAAGTCTAGAAATGAACCATCTCCACCTGCATCTTAATATTACGTCTCACATTTATGTGCTGTGGTTTATATTTATTGCAATGAGATTTGGAGTGATCATTATTTTGTAGCTGTCTGTTTTGCCTCTTCCCTAGTTTGTGTGGGGGGGGATGGATAGGGCTGCGTTATAGGATTGTTTCAATTATTTAGTATGTTCTATATTATGTGTATTGATGTCTTTTATCTTATATGATGTAAACCACTTTGGATCCCCTTGTGGGAATAGAATATATCTTACAGCTCAGATCTATAGATTTTTGTTTCAGCTCATTTTGTCATTTTTGCCCTTAGCAACCTTAACTTTCCTTTGCAAGAACATACTGTACATAGATATTGCATTGCCTTCTCTCCAGGCTCACCTCCTCCAGAGTAGCAGCAGCTTCTGTGGATTCTGCCGTGAACGTCTCAACAGCCACAACATTGACTCGCAGGAAAGACAGCCACACTTCCAAGTTTTCATCTGATTCGTCAGTGTTATGGGCAGCACTGTAGTGTCACCTAGTCCTCAGACTCTTGATCCATGCTTTACTGCCTGGACAAAAGGGGGAGTTGCCCAAGGCCCCTGCACAACGGGGACCCTGCTGCCCATAGGTAAAAGCGGCCCTGCTCCTGCCCCTGCACCCATTGCCACCGCAGCTCTCCAGGATGTGCAGTGGTGGTAATACTTTTAAAAAAGCATCGCAGTGTTGGAAGAGAAGGTAACTCTGGTGCCGCGATGCCTTTTAAATGTATTGCTGCTGCTGCATATGCTAGCAGCAATGGTGGGAGGAGGGGGGATCCCTGCTAATGGAGGGGGGGGGCTGCCCACAAATGGGGGGGGCTGCCAGAAACATTTGCCCAGGGCCCCATTAGGGGTTGAAGTGGCCCTGAGTACATTCCAAATTTAGATGGGAGAGGAAATGCAGAAAGCCTACTTTCTGTCTTCGCAAAGTGGAGACTTTAGATGAGGCCGTGTACATGTCCACCAGCCTTATATGGCACAACCACAATGTGTGCAACCAGCAACTTTATTTAACTTTGATGGCCCACCATTCACCTTGGCCATCAAAATAGGGTGCAACGAAAAATAAAATGCCAACCATAGATAACAACATAAAGCCAGCTTAACCATTAAGCAAACCAAGTGGTCACCTAGGGTGGCAGGATCTGAGGGGCAGCATAGAGCAGCAGCAGTCAAAGCTAAACAACAAGACCTGACAGCCACACAAATTCAAAGAACTATCGGTGTGCACTTGTACTCAGAGGGAGGGTGGGCAGTTTTCATATGGTCCATCTACTCAAGTAAATGACTTAGATATATATATATATATATATATATATATTTACAAGATCATTGATGGTTCATGTTGGAGTGATTAAGGCTGTTGAGTTTATCAAGATCTCAGAGGTAGGTGCCTTAAGGCTTGAACATTAATTGAGAAATTGAGAGGGAGGCAAGTTCAAAGGTTCACCTAGGCACCTAGTGCCCTTGCACCGGCTCTGTAACAACACAATAAACAATAAACATGTGGAGGCCAATTCCATTCGGGGACGTCTGGCCCGTCTGGATGGGCCTGATCTGCACCCAATTCTGCTCCTGTGGGGGCTATGCATCCCCGCAGGATCAGAATCGGGTGCAACCAGCCTGGATGGCCAGGAGGTGCCCCAGTTCTGGCCTGCTGGACATCCTGGATCTTGCCCGGCTGACCAAGCCTGGACTCCTGTATGGAGCTGCGGTGCTATGGTGCCCTGCTCACCTGCATCCCGGGTCCCAGCCGGCCTGGTCACCAAAGTCAGGGGGGACTTATTCCACCTCCAAGGTGGAATAAGTCTCCCGTCTAGATCACCGACCCCAGACGTACAGGGCCGGCACTGGAATCAGCCCTGTACGTCCAGGGCCAGGGTCCCGCCTACTTCTCGCCCTCGCTCCTCCTCCGGCCCACCTCTTTCCGCCCCCATCCAGAGCTCCCTGCACATCTCTGCAGTACACATGGGGAACTCTTTGACTGGAATCAGCACTCTGGTGTTTAGTGGAGTTATATGTCCAACCCGGATGTATATCCCTACTAAACACGATTTGGAATGACCACCATAGGGTGTAGAAATCTGAGTCCAACCATTCTTACCATCTTTGCCAGGAGAAAGAGCACCTTTTATTAACACTTATCCTGAACTATCTATTGCATGGCCCATTTTATTCCTATGGGCTGCATAGCAGATAGCTTGAGCTAAGTGTTAGTAAAAGGGGCCCTTAGTGTATTCCCACATAGTCCTACTCTCTAGCAGACCACTGAGCTAGACTCTTTATGTGTTAATCTTTGCAAATAAACCTGGTCAATTAAGGTTGGTGAACAGTTGGTCACAGAGTGAAGCTTTAGCCTTTTTTTCTGAAGATCAGGTAATTTAGCTTACTCCATAGATTCCTTGGATAATATAAGGCCAAAATAACACAATTTGTCTTGTGGAGGAGAGCCATGTTGTTGCTACAGGAAGACATAAATATAAGTAATTGTCAAGTAGAGTCCTGGACAGCTCATAATGTGGCTAAATATTTTGGGATCCCCAAATGCAAATATATATGAATCAGAGGTAAGAGCTGGTGAAGTTCGTTGATCGTTCATTTTCCCTCCTGGCTGCTGTATTCTGGACCATCTGTATATGTCCAACACTTTGGCAATCCATGATAAAAGAATAACAATAATCTACTTGATTTGTTATTAAGGAGCATATGCTAAGTCTTTCCAGTCCAATTAAGAGCAGAGTTTGTAACTAAAGCATAAGTGAAAAAAGGTAGATTGAACAAGTGATGACACTTACGCAGTCATAGGTAGCTGTGAATCCAACTTAACTTCAAGATTGATCTCTTTTCCCATAGGCTTTAAAGGGTAAAACAGTGTTTTGTTCCATCTGCTAATCTACAACACCTTCATGGGGTTGAGTTTGAGTTTATTAATTGGAGCAGCTATAACTAGTCAGAAACTGATTCCAGGTATAATTCACTTTAGCGACTTCAACAGATGGACTATAAGCTGGATATCATCAGCAAATATATGGCAGCCAGTTCCAGATCCTTGAATTAACGTTGCCAAAGGGGCAAGATAAACATAAAAAAGGGCTGGGGTACCCCACATTCCAGAAAACAGGAGCTTGAATACTGTCCTACCTAATAAATACTTTGAGGTTGATACTCATAATGATTTTTGCAGTGAACTTTGGAATTAACTGCAACAACTGTTTTTCATTCGTTTCAACCCAACAGAATTCTGGGAGGAGTTGAAAAAATCGTCTCTCTGGGACAAATAACACTCTGACAGCTTCACAGATTTGGACTAAATTTAATATAGGGAGGGGGAACCGGTGAAAAGGACATCAAGTTTGAAAACTGGCCAGCTCAGACTGAGGATTCCAGAGAAAAAATCACCTAAAAAATGGCCCTATGCATTTCTGTGGGAGAGGGAGCTGCAGCTTAAGCAGTGATACATTGATACACAGGGCTCGAAATCCAGCGACATTTATCCGGTTAGCAGCATTTGACTGTGATATCCAGTGCCACTAGCCGGACAGTGACGCTGAATATCGCCACAGACTGCGTCGGCACTAGCCGGACAGTGGCAATGAGGTTCAGGGACGGCGTGAGGGCGGAGCAGGAAATTATCTGGCTAGCGGACTTTCGGCAGCCCCTATTCAGGTCATTAGTGCATAACAGCACAGTATAAAAGCTGTCCTAAGCTATCTGGATTGGCTGTACCGGTAGGGCCCAATATTCAGGGGTGGCGCCTACCCCTTGTACAGCTGCTAGCTCCGCCGCTGAACCTAAGACCCGGATATTCAATGCTGGAGCCATATTCAGCCACTGGCATTGAATATGTGGGTCAGCAGGGTAGTGTTGAAGCTAACTGGACATTGGTGACATTCATCTGCTGCCCGGCTAGTTTTGTCAGTGCCGAAATTTTGCTGAGGGATAACTGGGCAGTAACTGAATACCGCTAGCATCAGAGTGCCTAGTCGTGGCACCCACAGATACTCAGTGGCATTAACCACATTAGTGCCGCTGAATATCCCGGTCAGCAAGATAAACGCAGTCAGCAGGTCATGTTGAAAATCACTGGTGGCCAGTGCGGAATCTAGATATTGTGTGCTGTTCACTATGGGGGTTATTCTGAGATGTGAATAGTGGGGATGGACATCCAGCTTGGACGTCTAACCCATAGCAAGCAAATTCCAAACCCCAGGCTCCCCGCACGCACAGAGGGCTTGTACGGGGAGCGCTGGACGTGGCAGGAGGGGGAGGGCTGGAGATGGAGAGGCAGTGGAGGCGGGCCATGACCCCGGATGTACAGGGCCTATTCTGGTCATGGCCCTGTACATCCAGCAAGGCCAAGATGGATGGGAGACTTATTCCACCCCAAAATGTGGGCCTGGCAGACCCCCACACCAAGGTGAGCAGCAGCAGGTGGTACTCCTCCACCCGATCTTGACCCTGGCAGACCATACCGAGGATCAGGCAGAAAATGCATCTGAGAGTGGTGGGCCTTCAACGCTCCTGCTAGGCATCCCGGTGCCATGGCGACAAGACGCCATAGCACCAGGGCTCCAGCAGGAGCAATAGAGAGGGCTGGCTGGGGAACCGATTATACACCCCATGCTACGGAATCGGGGCCTGTCCAGCTTGTCTGAATGCCCGATTCTACACCAGTGGGAACATCTAGCTCCTGCGGGTGCAGAATCGGGTACGCATTCGGGCCGTCCATTTTTTGAACATCCGGAATGGCCCGGACTTGCCCCGATCGGAATTGGTTTCCACCTAGAAACCGGCACTGAATATCCTGCTGGGGAGTTTAAATATTGCATTGAGAGCGATTAGGGACTTGCTCATGTCAAACTGTGCCCCCCTCTTCTTTCCTGTCCAAGTTATTAATGCACACAAAGCTAACACAGATGTATATAGGCACATAGTCACAGGTCAGTCCTTCTATGTCAGTTCTCTGAGGTCAGGAACTCAGCAACGTTTTCCCTTTTCCATATATGAGTCAGGACACTAGCATATTATTTACATGTTTTATTTACACAATTATGTGGATGCTTCACTATAGGCTTTTAATCACTAACTTTCACAGCTAACATACAGCCCTTTTGCACTGATTTTTCCAAAGTGCAATTCCAAACAGGCAATAAAGTTACAACCCTTTCTCAGCCAGTTTGACCCTCCTTAGTCTAGACTAAAGCCTATGGATTTTAATGTTCCAAATAACTAAAATACAGCTCTTGCTTTGCCTCACGTTGCATAGCACAGATCATAGCTCCTCAAAGTTAAACTAGCAAAAAGATACTTCAGTAACTGCCCCCAGTCAATACATAACCTTCTAGCACAACTTGAATCCAGGTTGTATTTCTAACGAGAGTGAGGAGAACTCTGCCAGCTTGTATCCTTCCCCATCACAGATTTCCAGCCCAAGTATTTTAATCTACGAGGTGAATGCTTGACTATGGCTTATAACATCTTGCACAGGAAACACATTTCTCTCTTGTCAACTTCCCAAAATACTGATGGTTCCACAGTTCTTTAATTCCTTAATAAAATCTGTGGAATTCTTTCCATCAAGTTCCTACAGTACCTCTCTTCAGAGTCTGGCATCTAAGCCCACTTGCCACCAGCTTTATCCATGTGCCTCCAGTTCCATGCTGATGCTCATCCTATTTCTTCTACAAACAGTCTAGCATTTTGTTTCATTCACCAGCAGACATCTAGTTGGTTCCAGGAGCTTGCTTATCTTCTCCTTTGCCTTCACTTTGCCTATGTTTTCTCACTACATCTCCCAGGCTGCTTTTCTCGAATATGAACTCACTTTCCTCCAGTTTATAAGAACATAAGATATGCCATACTAGGTTAGATCAAGGTCCATCAAGCCCAGTATCCTGTTTCCAACAGTGGCCAATCTAGTTCATACGTACCTAGCAGTTTCCCCAAGAGACACAGGTTCCACAATGCTTGTACTGGGTCAAGCATTGATATCCTGGGTCCCTTCTTAATAATGGTTTATGGACCTTTCCTCCAGGAATTTTTCCAAACCTTTTCTAAACCCAGCTACACTAACAGCCTTTACTACATCCTCCGGTAACAAATTCCAGAGTTTGATTACACGTTGAGTGAAAAAATATTTTCTCTTATTTGTCTTGAATAGTTTACCCTGTAGCTTCATTGCATGTCCCCTAGTCTTTCTATATTCTGATGACATAAACAATCGATCTACATTTACCCGTTCCACTCCGTTCATTAATTTATAGACCTCTATCATATCGCCCCTCAGCCATCTCTTTTCCAGGTTAAAGAGCCCTAACCTTTTTAGCCTTTCTTCATAGGGGTATCCTTCCATCCTCTTTACCATTTTGGTGGCTCTTCTCTGAACCTTTTCTAATAATGCTATATCCTTTTTAAGATACGGCGACCAGAATTGCACACAAAATTCAAGGTGCGGTCGCACCATGGAACGATACAGAGGCATTATAATATCCTTTGTTTTATTTTCTATTCCTTTCATTATGATACCTAGCATTCTATTTGCTCTCTTGGCCACCCCTGCACACTGGGAGGAGGGTTTTAACATGTTATCCACAATGACGCCTAAATCTTTTTCCTAGGTGCTGGTTACTAATGTGGAACCTTGCATTGCGTAACCATAGTTTGGGTTGTTCTTCCCTAGGTGCATAACTTTGCACTTGCCCACATTAAATTTCATCTGCCATTTTGATGCCCAGTCTTCCAATTTATCAAGATCCTCTTGCAATTTTCCACAATCCTCATGGGTTTTAACAACTTTAAATAGTTTTGTCTCATCTGCAAATTTGATAACCTCACTCGTTATTCCCTTTTCCAGGTCATTTATGAATATGTCAAAAAGCAGCGGACCCAGCACAGATCCCTAGAGTACACCACTATTTACCTTTCTCCATTGGGAAAACTGGCCATTTAGCCCTACCCCTCTGCTTTCTATCTTTTAACCAGTTCCTGATCCACAATAGTACACTGCCTCCTATCCCATGACTCTTTAGTTTTCCCAAAAGTCTCTGATGAGGGACCTTGTCAAAGGCTTTCTGTAGTCCAAATACACTATATCAACTGACTCATCTTTGTCTACCTGTTTATTCATACCTTCAAAAAAATATAACAGATTAGTAATGCAAGATCTTCCTTGTCTAAAGCCATGTTGGCTGTCTCCCATTAACCCATGACTATCTACATGTTCAACAATTTTGTTCTTTATGATGGTTTCTACCATTTATCCCGGTAATGACGTCAGGCTAACCGGTCTGTAGTTTCCTGGATCACCCCTAAAATCCCTTTTTAAAAATTGGCATTACGTTGGCCATCCTCCAATCTTCAGGTATTACAGATGATTTCAATGATAGTTCACAGATTACTAATAGCAGGTCTGCAAGCTCATATTTCAGTTCTTTCAACGCCCTTGGATGTATACCATCCGGTCCAGGTTATTTGCTACTCTTCAGTTTATCAAATAGTTGTAATACATCTTCCTGATGTATTGATATTTCCTTCAATTTTTCTGCACCTTTAAATACCACTTCAGTCATGAGTAACATCCCTACATCTTCCTCAGTAAAGACCAAAGCAAAGAATTCATTCAGCCTCTCCACTATCGCCTTGTCGCCTCTTAATGCCCCTTTAACCCCTCTATCATGTAAATGACCAACTGACTCTCTCACAGGATTTTTTGCTACGAATGTACTTGAAAAAGTCTTTATTACACGTTTTTGCTTCTGCAGCAAGCTTCTTCTCAAATTCTCCCTTGCCTGCCTTATCAATGCCTTGCATTTAACTTGCCAGTGCTTGTGCTGTTTCCAGTTTTCATCATTTGGCTCTTTCTTCATTTCTTGAAAGATGCTTTTTTCAGGATGTTCAAGGACCCAGATTTACCCAGAATTACCATGGGTTCACTTTTTTCAGAGCTTTCATATGATTTCTAGAGCTCCCTGTGGTATAACTAATGTTAAGTGTTCTAGAATGTCATAACACACATTTAGACATACAAATACACACAGAGATACAGTTACATATATATGCACCATTTATTTAGCAATGCTTATATTCTGCTTTTCACCAGATCAAAGCAATGTACTTTCAGGTACAGTATATATTTCCCTTGTCCTCAAAGAGCTCACAATCTGAGTTTTGTACCTGAGGCAAAAGGGTGTTAAGTGGCTTGCCCAAGGCCACAAGCAGCACCTATGGGTCTAGAAACCCCAGTCCCTCTGGCCTGGTTGCTGTTCTCCAGCGGGCTTTGAACCTCTGGCCTGAGGCAACTTGCCCCAACTAGGCCACCCCTCCTTTACACTAGACTGCTCCTCCTTTACATCAGGAACCACCTTTTCCTGTTGCTGTACCCCTACTCCTGCTGGACTGGCTCTTTTTGACTCAGATGTGTATTTAATATTTCTACTTGTAAATTCTACTTTGAAACCTAGTCACTGAACCATACAGCTTTCTTAATGATTACAATGTACAAGGATATCTAGTGACTGTCCGTCACAAAAATTGCTGGACAAAACATACAGTTCTAATAAATTTAAATCTAAATACACCACATCTATTTATGATTATTAGAATTGTTTGTTTTGCCCAGTATTTTTTTGTAACTGACATTTATCAGGTTGGTACTCTATTGATATTAGATTGACATCTAATGACTTGACTATTAGTCTGCTTCTGATTGCTATGTGTATGGCTTCCTAGGGGCGCAGAAGGATGGCAGTATCTCTTGCCTTGCTAAGAACATAAGAACATAAGAAATGCCATACTGGGTCAGACCGAGGTCCATCAAGCCCAGTATCCTGTTTCCAACAGTGGCCAATCTAGGTCATACGTACCTAGCAGTTTCCCCAAAAGACACAGGTTCTGCAGTGCTTGTACTAGGCCAAGCATTGATATCCTGGGTCCCTTTTTAATAGTGGTTTATGGACCTTTCCTCCAGGAACTTGTCCAAACCTTTTTTAAACCGAGCTATACTAACAGCCCTTACTACATCCTCCGGTAACAGATTCCAGAGTTTGATTACACGTTGAGTGAAGAAATATTTTCTCCTATTTGTCTTAAATAGTTTACCCTGTAGCTTCATGACAATGGTATCCTGTAGTTTAAATGTGAAAAGCATTCTCTATTATTATTTTGTTTTCAAAACAATTGAATGTTTGGGAACAGCACCTACCTCCTTTCCCCTCTTCCCTCCAGATCAAAACACACACAGATATAACCCAGATACACACATAAACGTATGCACACACTTGCACATACGGGGGTGGGAAAGAAATCCATGAGCCATGCTTTGCATAACTTCGGCTGGATATCTCAATGTCCCCACAAAAGTTACTTGTTTCAGAGCAGGTGTTTCTGGAGGTGGGACCAAAGGTTAACTGATTAAGGCCAATATTCAGCACTAACATAATTCACTGGCTTAACTTAAACAGTTTCAGACCACATATTCAGCAGTCAGGTAAGTCTGCTGAAAATCCACCTAAAGATAATGGGATGAGTTATCTGGTTAACTTTAATTGGTGATCAGGCCGCAAAATATTAACTTCTTGCTTTCTATTAGTCGGGAATGAAATAAACCAACATTCAAATTCAAAGACGTTTAACCGTGGTGAGAGAAGAATGTGGTTTAAGGCATTGTTCTAAACCATCTTTTGTCGCAACACATCTGACAGATGCTCACATGTGCAACACACTGCGCATGGTGGAGCTGAATCAAAACAAACATTTTATTTGTTTACCTTTCATTTCCCTGGGGAGTTCGCGTCGATTGCAACATTTAAGTATACAATGTGAACATTCTTAGGCCGGATATTCAGCCTACGGAAGTCAGTGTTTTAGTGAACACAGACTGCCAGGGTAAAAAAAAAATCGGGATATACAATGGCACTATTCAAATTGTGGATGCCACTGAATATCCGGATTATATGGTCACTATCTGGTTAGCAGTGGACAGTTTTTCACCTAAGTTATCTAGATAGTTATCCAGATATCAGGGATGAAAATTCCCGCTGTCTGGATAAATCATGTTTCTGCCTTGACTCTGCCCCCTGGACTATCCCGGTACTGTTGGGATGGTGCTGTGGTGCTCTGTAATGATATTCAGCGGCACTATCCAAATAGTTGACTGAAGACAAAACACAGTTTAGGGGACCTATCCAGAAAGTCACCACAAGTCGACATCGACTCGACGGCACTCAACAACAACAACAATAACACCCAGATAGTGCTGTTGAATATCAGTCTTAGGGGTATGTTTACTAAACCGTCTTAATGTTACCGCCGTTAGTTGAAGTCTTACTGTGATGAATGCCATATAAGGTAGTGGGCGTTCCGGTCTTAAGGTAGCATTTCGGGTTATCACGCGATAAAGTCCGTTATCGCGCGATAGAGGGAGCCGTGGCATGTTAACCTTAATTAGGCGCGCTGACCTGCAAACACAGCAATAGAGGTGTAGCACACTGGTTAATACAATGACTGATGAAACTGGGGTCATGAGTTTGATCCCCCAGTGGGCTTAATGAGTAAGGCTGTCTGAGACATTGCCCTTTACTTTAAATCAGTGCTGTCTGAGGCATTTTCTTTTTTAATTTAAATTAGTGCTGCCAGCAAACACACCCTCACAGTGCCGTAACCTAAGGTGCTACATAAGGCGCCCTATAAGGCACTCCAGAGGGCACATTATAAAGTGCACTGTCCGCCAAGGCACCTTATAATGCTCCCTATAGGGCGCCTTATAAGGTGCCTTATAGGGCGCCTTAAGAGGCACCTTAAGGTTACAGCACTGTGAGGGTGTTTTTGCTGGCAGCACTAATTTAAATTAAAAAAGTAATGCCTCAGACAGCCCTATCAAATAACACCACTGTGGAATCAAACCCATGACCTCTGGCTCCACAGTCAGTGAAGTAACCAGTGGGCTACATCTCTATAGCTACTAACAGGCCCATGGCTGGCTACAGAAGGACTGCAGGTCACCACACAAACTGTCTGCTGTGGTTACCAGGATAGGGTTTATTTATTTATTTATTTATTTATATTCAGGCTTGATATACCGCCCAAGACCAAAGTATCAAGGTGGTGTACAATAAAAGGCAGCCGCAGAAAAGAAAAGAGAGAAAAGAACGCCATTTGATAATAGGAAAGAGCTAGTGAGAGATAGTGTCACCACCAGGTGGGCAGGCTTCCGCCTAGGGTTGCAGATCTGTGTCTGATGGTGATTAAGTAGTTGTGAGCACAAATGGTTTAAGGTAAAAGGATTTATTTCCCCTCCCGGGGTCGGATTCTTCAGGTAATATAACACAATACTCAAAACAAATAAGCCATACTTTCTGGCAAAACACAAAGGAAATTATAACAGCTTTTTCTTGCTTCTTAAAGTAAAGAGTAAACGTTAAACAGGCAAAACTCAGCACATAGCTTCCATATGTGCAAAACAGCACTCTTCACTGATAGTGTTTTCCCTTCACACTATACAGCCTTTTGACTAGCGAAAAGACGTCACTTTATCAGAGAAAATCAATGTGCAGTCCATTGGGTCACTATCAAATGAACATTCACTGACTGTATCAATGACCATAGGCTCCTGCATACATTCAGAATTGTCTGAGTTCTCCTTGCCACAATACTTCTGCAAGTTCCCCTGTAACGTGCCGTCACAGAGTCTCTCTGCACAACTCCCTCTAGGGCTGGAATAACAGCTACCGTATTCCTCGGTGTTTGGGAGAGAGGGAAGCCACCATTCAGGGTTCTTAGAGTTTAATTCCTTCTGGCAGGTTCTACCCTTGGAACATTTATAAGCTCTGGCTTCAGGCTTTGAAAAAGAATATTCTTCTCCCCTATTAACACGAGGTTTAAGCCTGCGGGGTTTTCTCTGAGGCTTAGGAACTGCTACTATATCTTCTTCAGACATGCACACATCTTCAGGGAAATACCTTTCTCTCTCTGGGGTTGTTAACTGCTCTCTCTTCAGCTCGGTGCTCAAATCCCTTGGCTGGGTGTTACTGCCCTGCCCCCACCTAGGATTTATCACACGAGGCTTCTCAGCGTTAACCCTGCAGGTATTTCTTTTATCAGCAAACTTTAACTTCCTACCAGAGACATTCTCCAGGCTACAGCTCTCAAATACATACTGTTTGTCTTTAGGCTTCCAATCACTCCAGTTGGAACGTTGCCTCTGAGCTCCAAACAGCTTGCAATCAGCAGAACACTTGCAACTGTTCTCTGACTTCACTGGCTGCTTTCTCCTGCAGTGCTCTGGGTAGTTTCTGTGGTGAACCCTTCCTGGTTCTGGCTCTGACTCACGTCCTGGGTCAGAGTCTGAAACTCCTCCTTCTTCCTCTAGGTCAGCTGGTTCAGCTAGTTCTCCTAGTTCTCCTCTTTCTCCTCGTTCCACTCCGTCTCCTCGTTCTAACTCTGTATTTCCTGCATAGCTCTTATAGTGGCTATTAGCTCTTCCCCTTTCCAGGTGCCTGCTATTAGGAATTGGGGAATGTTTCTCAGCTGGGCGTGTTTGCAAACCTCGTGGCTGGGTTTGTTTATGTCGCCCCTGACAACTGCTGCTCACATGGCCTGCCTGCCTGTCAGCTTCAAGACTAGAACTCAGTGAATCCTGTGTTTTTAAGGTAGGAAATGGAACTTCTTCATCACAATAGAGAGAAGAAAAAAAAAGGACAGAGGCTACAGGGCTAGACAAAGAAACACAGGGGGGAGGGAGGGCAGGGCGTGGCAGTCGAATGTGACATGATGGTCAGGATTTGGCATGATGGTTATGTTTCAGGGAGAAGCTGGAAGGTCAAATGCTTGAGAAAAAAGATGAGTCTTGAGGAGAGCTTTGAAATGAGGGAAAGAGGGCTCAGTACGGAGGGTGTGAGGAAGGGAATTCCAGAGGGCGGGGGCTAAGAAGAAGAAAGCAGAATGGCGGGTAAGTTCAAGGTGAGCCTGGGATGGAGAAGGAAGGAAAAGACGATTGGTATGAGATGAACGGAGGAGACGGGGGGCAGGCTGATGAAAGATAAGATCGGAGAGGTACTGAGGAGTGCTGGTATAGAGAACCCTGAGAGTGATGATGAGATACTTATAGATAAGCCGGAATTTAATGGGGAGCCAATGAAGAGAGGAGAGACAGGGGGTAATATGATCAGAAGGAGAGGAAAAGGTGAGTAAGCGAGCGGCAGTGTTTTGAAGGAGCAGAAGACAACGGAGTTGACAGGATGGGAGGCCAGCAAGGATGGAATTACAGTAATCCAGACGAGAAGTTACAAGGGAAAGAACTAGAGTGGTGAGGGATTGAGAGGAAAGAAAAGGCCGAAGAGAGCGAATACGGCGCAGGTGGAAGTGACAAGTATGGACAAGGGAGGAAATGTGGGGATGAAAGGAGAGGGAGGAGTCTAAGGTAACACCCAGATAACGGAGGGAGGAGACAACGGGAATAGGAAAGGAGGACATCACAGGGGCTAAGCTGGGTGGAGGAGTGGAGAAAGAGAACCAAATGGCAGAGGATTTAGAAGGGTTAACACAAAGAAAATTTTCAGAGAACCAAGAGGCGACACGAGACAGACAAGTATTGAGCGCAGAAAGGTCAGGGAAAGCAGAACTGGTATGATGGACAAGGAGGATATCATCTGCATAAAAGCAGAAAGAAACACCGGATTGCTGGATGAGAAGGGCTAGGGGAGCAAGGAAAATATTGAAAAGTAGAGGGGCAAGGATGGAACCTTGTGGAACACCACAGTGTAAAGGGGAGGGGGCAGAGGTAGAAGCGCCAGAGTGAACTGAGAAAGAACGATGGGAGAGAAAAGAATGAAACCAGTGTAATACAGTGCCGTGGATACCAGAATCGGACAAACGAGTGAGAAGGGTGCGGTGATCAATAACATCGAAAGCAGCAGAGAGATCTAGGGAAACGGCAATAGACAAGTCACCACGGTCGTGGGAATGGTGAAGGTCGCTGAGAAGGGCGAGAAGGACAGTCTCGTTGCTGTGGCCAGGTCTAAAACCGGATTGGCGAGGGTGAAGGTAAAGAGTAGAATCGAGGTGCGCCGAAAGCTGTGCAAAGACTAGTTTTTCAAGGACCTTAGAGAGGAAGGGGAGGTTTGAGACGGGACGCCAGTTGGCAGGTAAGCTGGGGTCAAGAGAGGGTTTTTTCAGGAGAGGGCGGACTAAGGCGTGCTTCCAGGAGGTGGGGAAACTACCGGAGGAAAGACTAGTGTTGACCATAGCAAGGATATACGGGAGGAGGTGAAGAGAGGGGTACCCACGATACACTGCACATGCAGATCAGCAGTCTATAGATGATCACAAGATGGGGTATGCACCCCACAGCACCTCGGCCTGGTAGGGGGAACTGACCGTGTGTGTTACTGGCACAGAGTAGCTACAGACCGACACATTGTGGGGGTACTGTGCTCACCCTGAGGGCGAGGTGGGGTGCCCAGCACCAGGTCCGCAGCACCTGGCTTAGCTGAGATAGGCTATGCTGCAGGTCGCTATCAGTGTTAGTGTGTGATAGGTAGTCCTTGCAGACACACCTAGGATGCACCTGTGTCCATCCGTATTTCCCAGTCATGTCTAGCCCTTGTGGACTATAATACACCCAGAATAGTGCATATCCTGTGTGGGTGCCATGGTCACATGATTTAAGTGAAGGGGGGTGTTTGGACCCATAGGCGGATTATGTAGCACCACCCAACCCACCCTCTGGGGCTTTTATATGTTTATTTGCCTCTTTGTTCCCTGCACATGTATCACAACTATCACTTTTCTGGGTTTCCCTGCCTTTGCTGCACATTGCTGACTGAAATGGTTTCTCTTTCCTGCAAATGTGCCTTAACGCGAGGGTTTCACTGGAGTTAGTGTGCCTGGAGCCTCTCCCCTCCCACTCTCCGCCCATTGACCCATTCTCTCCGTCCTCTGGGAAGCCTTACTCCATCCTTCAGACCCGGATTTCACAGCGTTAGTGTGCCTTAATGCCGCCGCTGCGTTATCGCGCGATAAGTGACGTTATCGCGTGATAATGTTACATTATCGTGCGATAACGTCACTTATCGCATGATAATACCACCGCTGCGACATTAAGACGGTTTAGTAAACATACCCCTTAGTGGCACTAATACGGTTATCAGGTTCTGCCACACAGATAATTGCTTTTATATATCAGGCCCTACATTGCTTAATTGTTAAAAATGAGACAAGGGAAAATAAAGTAAACTCTTTAAGAATATTTTATTTTTTGACAAGCTGTTATTCGAATTAAAGCTATTACATTTTATATTTTTCACAAAGGTTTTAATCTTTGCTTACTTCATCTGTGAGAAATCTGAGACAGTGTTTCATGATGAGTTCAGATAGAGGACAAACCCGTGTGCATTTCATTGTGAATATCCAGAGGTTTTGACCTATTCTGGAGTCTCTACACAGCAGAGCTAAGACATTTCTTCTTACAACTCGTCATATCAAAATATATTCAAATTCTGGTATTGTCTCAATAATAATATCCCTCCCGCTTTGCACAGTAACACCACCCTGCAAAAGAGACTCACAGAATCCATATAGGAATCCTGATCACTTGGGACATTCCCTTTCCAATGGATAAGAAGCTGGATGTGAGGAAACCTGACATAGTGGTAAAGAAGAAAAACACCAGAATGTCACTGATAATAAAGGTGTCATCTCCAAGCGATTATACTGTGAATCATGTGGAGAGGGAGAAGATCCTCAAATACCAAGAAATGCAGTCAGAGACCAAGAAAATGTGGCAGAAAGATACAGACATATTTCCCATCATATTGGTAGCCACAGGCCTGATTAAGAGGAATTTCCAATCACATCTCGACAAGTTGCTTACCAATGTTTCATTTTATGAACTCCAGAAGGAGGATGTCTTTGGTAATCTGCCAACACTAACTCACATGACTCTAAAAGCAATGACCCTATCTAGGAAAACCTGCTCACTCAAATAGATTCTGGTTACTAAGTTTAAAAGAAAAATTTTTTTGTCGGGCTTAGTAAACCAACCAGGATATCAACATCATGGTATATTCAAAAACTCAAACCCATTTTGCTCTTTTTTTAAATATATTAATACTTTATATTCAGGTATCTCAGTTCATTGCTCAAGTCCATAACAATAAATGTCATATGAATTAACTCCAACACAGCGCTATATTTCGGACCAAGACAACTTTTACTGGTCCTGCATCAGGGAATTTAAACTTCTCTTGTCATATAGGTCTCATCCCCAAGCTGGAAATTTTAACTTTTAGCTTCCTCAGTAACGCCCAAATCATGACTAAACAATTCTCTAGTATCTCCTAAAAGGGCAATCATTCTTTCACTGACGTCAGACATCCAGGGGTTTGTCAGCTTTTAAACTCCAGGCCAATCAGATTTTATCTTCTACCACAATCAGGTCAAGGAGTCAAAGGAGCATTCTCCAATCATACCATTAGGGATCCTGAGTTCAGATAAATGATCCACCATTATTCTAAAAAATTCAATTTGCCTTGATGATCACCACCTTAAGGGGAGTCGGGAATGCAATCAAGCACTCTCCATTTCAGAGAGGCGAATATATGATCCTTTTCCATACATTGAGTCACCACAGAAGCGTTTCTTTGATACCTGGATTGCATCTCCCTCCTCTTATGGTCTTTAAAAGGGGAATGAACATTGAACAGAAACTCAGTAGTGAATGGTCACGAATGTTGACTGCTTCTAAGTCTCCAGTTGGTTACTATCGATGTAATAATTGTCAATACTGTCTGCAAATACTTGAAGGACCCGATTGGATTGATAGTTTGAATGGCAAGATCTATCATTCAATACATTTTACCATATGTACTTCCTCTATTGTGATATATTTGATACAATATTATTGCCCAAAGTTCTACATTGGCTGGACTAGTTGTCCAGTAAAAACACAATTGGCAGAGCATAAGTCCAGATTGAAAAATCAAGCGACTTCTACTCCTATGGTGGCTCACTGTATGGAAAAGGATCATATATTCACCTCTCTGAAATGAAGAGTGTTTGATTTTATTCCCGACTCCCCTTATGGTGGTGATCACCAAGGTAAATTTAATTTTTTAGAACAATGGTAGATCTATCTGAACTCATGGATCCCTACTCGTATGAATGTGGATAGCGATTAGGGAACACTCCTTTGAAACTTTGATCTGATTGGTGGTAGAAGATAAGAGTTAATTGGCCTGGAGTTTAAAAACTGACAAACCCCTGAATGTCGGACATCAGACACCTGTAAAATAACAATTGCCCATTGAGGAGATACTACAGAATGATTGTTTAGCCGCGAGTTGGGTTTTACTGAAGAAGCTGACAGTTAATACTTCCAGCTTGTGGATGAGACCTATACAACAAGAGATAAGTTTAAATTCCCTGATGGAGGACCAGTAAGTTGTCTTGATTCAAAACATAGCACTGTGTTGCAGTTAATTCATATGACATTTATTGTTATGGACTTGAGCAATGAACTGAGATATTTGAATATAAAGTATTAATATATTAAAGAAAAAGAGCAAAATGGGCTTGAGGTTTTGAATATACCATGATGTTGATATCCTGGTTGGTTTACTAAGCCCGACAAAAAAACATTTCTTTTAAACTCATTAACCAGAATCTATTTGAGTGAACAGGTTTTCTATTGAAGTGAATAATATTGCTGTAGCCTGATTGGATAATGCCACATTATCTTTTGCCTATCTATGAAAAGACAGCACTGCAAATTAGAGAACACCAGTACACCCACTATTAGAAAAACACAATAAACCAGACTGTTGTAGATTCCTACACAGAAACTACTATATATGGTAACTAGCAGAATTTCTCATCTCAGTGACACTTGCAGAACACAGACCAACTCTTGCCTAATATATAATAAAGAGCTGTATGCTTTTATTATTGTAATGTATTTTAAAGTTTTATACTATTGCAAACCCCTTATAAACAGCATAGCAAATCAAATCAAATTGAATCAAAATTAGAGACAAACAAAAACTGTAATGGAAGTCTCAGAAAACGAGACTCTCTAGGAGCAGTGCAACATTGGAGAAAGAGACGCAGAAATACTTTTCCATCTGAACTCAATACAAAGATATAAAAAATGTACATTCTGAAAATTGACATATTCCAATCACCCAGAACTGAAAATACAATTATTTTTTTCTATTTTGGTTGTATGGGCATTTTATTTTTCTAATTGTGATGGTCCCTGCTTCCCTTTTCACTTTCCTTTTGTTTGTCTTCTTCTAGGTCTGGAAATTGGAAAGGAAACCATTCTTCTTGCTCAGCTTCTCCCTTCCCTACATTCATCTTTGACACTGATCTTTCTTGTTTTTCTCTGTTCCTCTCTTTTCTGCTTCTCATCCACTCATAGCTAATCACCTCTCCTTCTCCACCTTCTGTTCCTATGATCCTCAGTCTCTCTCTCTTTTCACCTTTTACCCACCTTCCAGTGTTCTTTTCCCAAATGTCCCAGTCAACCTTTTCCCATTATCTCTCACTCATTTTCCAGCCTTCTATTTCCTCTCTCTTTAACTCACCCTCATCAACAGCCTTCATCTACCTTCCTCTGCCTTTCATCCGCCCAACAACCCTTGCCTTTACATTGTCACTCATTCCCTAATTGTTCTCCAGCCCTTTTTCTGTCTCTTTCCCCTTACTAAGTTCCCATTCCTCCTTTCATCTTCTCTTCAGCTCTTCCATTCACCTCCTGTGCAGTCCTGTCCTTTTCTGTTTCTTACCCCCTTCCGAGTCTTTCCATGCTCTTCACAGTTTCACACCATTTCTTCACCCTGTCCTGCCATTCTATAGCTTATCTCAAGCACTTCAGCCCATCTATATTAACCATCTTATATTTATTCGGAACATGTAAATAGGTTCTAAAATCCTGCTGTTAATCTTGTTAAAGTTATTTGATCCATTAATCCCCTGCACACCTTGTTAACTCAATTCCGTGTAATACCTTGTTGGATGTAATGATTTTTTTTTATAATTTTGATTTGTATTTGGTACAGTATAAAATATCACAACATTTTTCTTCTCCTTTACAAAACAATGGCATAACATGCATCCGGCTGTATCCATCAGCCCAACATTTACCTAATTACCACCCTATCCTTAGTTTACATTAATTTTATTTTACTGTTCCCTTCAACTCCCCTCCTCCCTCCTCCCCCCTGGATTCTGTGATGCACCCATCCTTTTTTTCACCCATTCCCTTCTGTGAGCTTGGTTAGTTTCAGTCCACTAATTCAATATCCACCCTTTGTAACCATTCAATGTACTTTTCCCATCTCCTTTGAAAGATCTCAATCCTGTGCATTGTATATGCAGTGATCTCACTTATCCTGTAAATATATGCTAATCTACTCAATATCCTCTGAGGTGCTGGTGCTCTCTCAGACCTCCATCCCATCACTATTTCCATCTGCACACCAATTACAAGCATCTTCAACATATATACCAGGTCACAGTTGGGTTCCCCCCACCATTCATTCATTAACACTCCAGTTGGTGTGATATCTCCCACCCAGCCCACCATCTCCCGTGTAAGATCCTTCATCCACTGCCACATTTGCTGTAGCACTGGGCAGCTCCACCACAAGTGCATATACTTCCCTCTCTCTCCACACCTCCTCCAACACAGCGAATCATTATATCTCCCCATCTTAAACAATCGGACTGGGGTTAAATACATTCAGAACAGCGTCTTATTTATTTATTTATTTGCATTCTCTTATATACCGCGCTATTCTGCATCAGTGCGGTTTACATTGAACAAACTGAAATTACATTGAACAGGGCTTTACAACTTGGAGATAACTATTTTACAGGGAACATGGGCTATGGAGGGTTAAGTGGCTTGCCCAAGACCACAAGGAGCACCTGTGGGACTAGAAACCCCAGTCCTTCCGGCCCATGGTTGCTGTCCTCTAGTGGGATTTGAACCCCCGACCTTCTGGCCTGTAGTACCTTGCCCCAACCACTAGGCCACTCCTCCACGCCAATAACAATGTTCTTGGATTGCCAGCGAGACCACGGGTATTTTTACCCCATCATATATTTCTTCCCATCTCTGAGAGTCCCAGTGACCCCCCCAAGTCTGCCTCCCAGGCCCGCGTGTGCGTTCCGTGATCCATGGGTCTACTCAGTGCTTTGTATAGTCTTGAAATCACACCTCTTGATAAGTCCCCCACCCTAAACATTTTCTCAAATAGTGTCACTTTGCTGCTCAGGCAATCTTTTATATGTTTCCCCCCAAAAAGTGTGCCAATTGAAAATAACCATACCAATCGCTCTTTTCTATTTGGAACTCTCGCTGCAGCTCCTCAAACGGCCTTAAATGGCCCTCCTCAGATAGTACCTGTCCCATACATTGTAACCCTTTCTCATGCTATTTTTGAAATATCCCAGAACTTTCACCCACCTAGAACCCCTCACATTGTGTAATCCGCTGTACCCTAATATTTCCTCCCACCTGTATTGGCACCTTATGTTTCCTGTCCCAGGCTCAAAATGTACTTATCATGTATGGGTTCAGAACTAGGCCTCTTTCTCTCTCTCCTCCCTTCTCTTCCACATCAGATCTGTGATGGAGTTGGGTCTTACCATCCCCTATTCTATTCTACTCCATTGAGGCCCCTCCTTTTCCAACCTCCACCCCATTAGCCCTCGTAGCTGTGCCGCCTCATAATACCTTGCAATCTCAGGGACCGCCAGACCACCTTCCTTTATTTTCCTTTGAAACCTAGGGGGCCTGTGTCTCCAAATAAAGGAGAAGATTCTTCTCTGCACCAAATTTAACATTGCAGTAGGAACTTCTATAGGCAGAGTCATAAAAAAAGTAATCTGGGTAATATATTCACCTTCACTATGGCTATCCTTCCCATCCAGGAGAAAAAGGGTTTATCCCATCTTACCAAATCCGTTAGTACTTTCTTTACAGTTGGCTCATAATTCAACTTATATAGCTCGGACCTCTCTGCACTGATTTTGATCCCCAGATATTTCACTCTTTTATTAGCCCATTTAAACGGAAATGTATTTCGAACCCTTCCCTCTTCCTGTGAGTCCAAACTTAATTTTAGCACTTCTGTTTTCCCCATATTCATTTTGTATCCTGATACTGCACTATATTTCATGATCTCCTGTACTAACACTGGTATAGATTTCTCAGGTTGTCCTAATGTATACATCACATCATCCACAAATAATGAAATTTTATACTTGTCCTCACCCACCTTTATTCCATGTATTTCCTTATTCTGTCTGACACTTTCGGCCAGAGGCTCTATCACCATTGCAAACAGCAATGGTGAAATCGTACATCCCTGCCTTGTACCTCTGCCTAGCTTAAATTGCTCTGAGTACGCCCCATTTATCCGTATTCATGCCTTAGGCTCTTTATAGAGCGCCTCTATCCATTTCTGAAAGTTCTCTCCCAGTCCCATCTTCTTCATAACTGCAAACATGAAAAGCCTATTCTACTCTATCAAAGGCTTTCTCCGCATCCACTGCCATTATTATAGATGCTGTCTGCTCCTTACGTACTTGCCATATTAAATTCAGCAGTTTATGTACATTATCACTTTCTTGCCTACCTGGAATAAACCCCGCTTGATCCTCCTTAATTAACCTTGGAATACATTTCTGCAATCTAGCTGCCAATATTTTAGCCAATATCTTAGCATCCAAATTTATAAGTGAGATGGGTAGATATGATTCACACTTTTCATGGTCCTTCCCGGGTTTGGGTATGACTACCACTCCAGCTACTTCCATAGAACTTGGTAACTTTTCCCTTTTAATACTGCATTAAAGACATCACACAATATCGGACTAACGTCCTCACAGAATTTTTTATAAAACCTGGCTGTAAATCCATCCAATCCTGGCGCCTTACCCTCCTTTAAACTCTTTATAGTCTCTATTACTTCTTCTCTAGAAATCTCTCTATTCATCTCCTTCTGTTGCTCTAAGTCCACCTGCTTCAATGTGATCTCTGCCAGGTACTGTTCTATATCCACCCCCTCTCCTTGTTGCTCTGATTCATAAAGCTTGCAATAGAATTCTTGAAAGACTTTTTGTATTTGTTCCATACCTCTAATCCACCTTCCCTGCTCATCTTTTATTTTCAGGTTCTGCTGTTGCACCCTTTTTTCCCGAAGTTTTCTTGCAAGATATCTGCCTGGTCTATTCTCCTGTACATAGAATTTGTGTTTAAGTTGATTTAACCTAAAAGCCTCTTCAGCTTCATGTAATCCTCCTAATTCTTCCTGCAGTTTTCGAATCCATTGCAGCCGCTTTCTACCCCCTCTCTGCTTATGCAGTAACTCTTCTGATCTCTACTCTTTTAACAACTCCCGTTCTTTCTGTTCTTTTCCTCTCTTCCTTTTCGCCGCCAGCACTATACACTGTCCCCTTACAACCGCCTTCAACCCATCCCATACACTGGCTAGCCTCATTTCACCTCCCTGATTGTGGTGCACTTATTCCCTTATAGTGTTCCGAATATTTTTTTGTCCTTCCCTCTCATTTATAAGGGATTCATTCAACCTCCAAAAACTCAGACCTCCTCCTTCTTTTTGTAATCTCAAAGAAGCCTCCACCGGTGCATGGTCTGACCAACTTATGGGTCCTATATCTACCCTCTTAATCTGTTCGATTATCCTTCCATCTACCCATATCATATCTATTCTACTGTAACTCTTATGTGGGTGGGAATAGTATGTATATTCTCTCTTGTTGCCATGTACGAGCATCCAATTTATATAACAGTTTCCCCAGCTTCTTGCTTACCCCCTTAGTCCCATAAATATTTCCCCCCGTAATATCTATTCTAGGGTTCAGGGTTGCATTGAAATCCCCTCCTAATATCACCGGGCTTTGCATATGTGGTTCCACCACCTCATAGAGTTTCCCATAAAACCTCCCTTGCTGTGTGTTCGGCGCATATATACTCCCTATTACTATGGGCCTCTCTTCTATTTTCCCTTTCCACAAAATAAAACGCCCTCCCGGGTCTCTCTCCACATGCTCTTCTTCCACACTCAGCCCTCTTACAAATAATATTCCCACTCCCCCCTTCTTTGGCGATTCCCGGTTATGGGCCAGATACACTATATTATTTATTTATTTATTGTTCTTATATACCGCACTCTTAAAATCAGCGCGGTTTACATATAACAGCATTGTGCATTAAGAAGCACTTACAATGAACAGGGTAAAGTAACTTGGAGTTCAACTAGTGGTAACTATATACACTATATCATATTCTTTACACATCAACCATCGTCTTGTACTTTTTTTTAGATGCGTTTTTTGTATAAGCACAACATCTGCTCTTAGTCTACTACCCTCTTTTAGTAGGGGCCTGCCTTTTATACCAGGAATTGAGGCCTTTCACATTTATGGTTACAATCTTACATTCATCAAGCTGCTTTTGCTTACTACCCATAACTTCAATTCTCTGTACCTCCTCTTCTTGCATACACAGGATCCAGATACCCTCCCTCTTTCCACCCCCTCCTCCCCCCTCTTAGTTCCCTTCCTCTCCCCTCCTCCTTCTTTCTACCCTTTAGTAGCTTCCACTTCCTCCATGGCATCATTTCCCCCCCCCCCCCCTCATGATACACATTTCACATCACACTCTCTTCTTATCTTAATCTCCCCCCAATCTTATCCTTGCTCATTTAACCTTACCCCGCTCTCCCCCTTCACATCATATACTCAATCCATCTTTGCAGCTTCTTTATCCTTGCTGTTGTCTTCCATTCTTTTTTTCATTTCTCTCACCTCTGCTTATTTACTCAGTCCCATGTCCTTTCTCTTTTGCATTACGCGTTTACTTTTCCTCTCTTTGCTCTCCACTCTCTGCCATCTTGTTGTCTGTCCATTCACTGGTTTTCTAATTTCTCCCACCTCTGGTAAACGTGTGACTCTTGCTTCCTTCATCTTTGACGCCAACTGAGTTGCTGTTAACACCCTCCTTGTAATGCCTTGGCTGGTAAACGCATCCTGCTGGGTACAGCCATTTATATTTGATATTCTCTTCCCTTAGCCTCGTTCTAAATCTTCTCCATTGTCTTCTGCATTGTAGCGTGGCTGCTGCCAGGTCTGCAAAAATTGTTTCCTTTCCACTCAAGGGGGCCTGCTCCCCTCACCTTGTTAATTATTTTTTCTTTAGTTTTAAAGTCCTTGAAGCATATAATAATGTCCCTTGGTGCCTCCCCTCTCCTTGGGCCAAGCGTACGGTGCGCTCTGTCTATTTTCACTTCCAATGCTTCCCCTCTGCCCTCGGGCTCCTCCAGCACCGCCATGCATATATATCGTGCCGTCTGTTCACAGTCTTTATATTCTTCACTTTCCGGCACCCCCTTTATTCTTAAATTTTGCCTTCTCGCCCGGTTTTCCTAGTCTTCAAGCTTCAGCTCAATCTGTTCCTTCGCAGCTTCCAAACTGTTCACTGCTTTATTGCACTCACATTGCTTCGCACCTCCTCTACCCATCCTTCCGCCGCCTCCACTCTTTTCCCCAGTTCCTGCACATCAGCGCGAAACTCCATTATGGCCACCTCCATGTCCGTTCTGAATCCCACCATTTCTGATCTCAGCTCGCCAAACCAGGACCGGAGTTCTTCCTTCGAAATCTGCACCAAGGCGCTTTTACTCTGCACCTCTTCCAAGGTACCCAGCTGCTCCTCCGACTCGGCCTCCATGTTTGCTTTACCTCCCATTTTTCCTCTTTCTCTCTGCTCACCTCCTACAGCTGAGAACAAGTACTCTCTTATGTCTGCCGTCTTTTTCCTTGCTGCCGTCATTCCTCCAGCCTCTGCACCCTCTAACAAATCTGATCCTCTTTGGGGTTTTTGGTTCGCTTTGTTTTCAGGGGAGATTAATTACTTTTGTGGGGATGAATGGTGGAGCTCTTTTTCAGCCGTCCATGTGGTTCGGTGACGTCACCAGAAGCCCGTAATGATTTTTTAAGTTCATTGTAAACCGCCTTGATTCCAGAAAGGAGGTATATAAGTGCACATAAATAACTAATTCAATAAATAAACCTAACCTACAGTACCTCCACTCAATCACCTAGTCTCTACTCCACCCAGTCCCTGAGTCCCCACTCAGTCTCTCAGTCTGCACTACCCCATCTGAGTCCTCATTCAATCACTGAGTTCCTACCTAATCCTTGGTTCTTTGTTCTTCCACATCCTAAAGCTCCTATCTAATTTCAATTCTGCAAGACATTTTATTGTGGCAAGCATTTTTAACTTTTCGCTCCTCCCCCACTTAGTGACACCACTGTACCAGGCATACCCATACTCTCTCTTGCCCCTAGGTTTGTCCCCTCTCTTTTCCCAATTCAGCCTTCCTATCCTCCACCAATCTTCCTTTTCAAAATTTACCTTCTTCCCTCAATGATTAGAGTCATCAGGAAGAGAAGGTGAATTTTGGAGATGTTGCTTCAAGCCATCTCCTTCTCTTCTATACTCTGCAGTGGCGATAATAGTGGCCAAAGCAGAGGGAACAGGAACTTACTTTTTTGGGCTAGGCTGGCAGCAGCAGTAATGGGGTTGCAAGGGAGGGAGCAGGATATGGCATTTTCAGTGAGGGGTGCTGGCAGTGGTGATCATGGTGGTGGTGCAGAATGTGCTGGTGGTGACAACTGAAGTGGGAGGGGGAAGCAGCAGTGGGGAGTGATGACGGGGATTTCAAATACTTGACTCTCCACTGCTCCATATTGTGGTAAGGAGAGTGCAGCCCAGCCAGGAAAAAGTGAAGAGAAGAAGAATTTTTCCTCTTTGTGGGGGATGGGTACACAGGATCACATAGTCCACAGCAGAAGCCCGGAGAGAAACCTAGAGGGCAGACCTAGTTGTAAGCCATGCCCACACTCCAGGTCAACCATAGATAGGAGTGGGAGGTACAGATGGGCAGGGCCAGGAAGGGAGTTGCCCTGCTCAATGTTTAAATTGGAGCAAACAAACACCAGAGATAGACACGGTTGGAGATACAGGGGGAGACACAGTTGGAGACACAGTGCGAAACACGGTTGGAGACACAGTTGCAGTTGCAGTGGCAGTTGCTGTTGGAGTTGCAGTCCAGGTCCAAGTGGGAATTGCAGCTCAGGTTCCAGTCCAAGTTCCAGAAGGTTCAGAGAGAACAACCCTGTAGCCAAAGGACAAAGGAGCTTTGCAGCCAAAGGGAGCAGCAGAGAAAGGAACAGCTATAAAGGCAGCCAAAGGAGGTACAAAGGAAGCCACAATAGTCAGCACAGTAGCCACAGAGGACATAGGGAAGGTTCTTGGGAGAGAACCACCTACCTTGGCAAGAGAGCGGGAAAGTTTTACCAAAAGTCTCTGCCCTACTCTGAGGCAGAGGGAGTCCTGACTGGCCGAAGTTCCAACCAAGAGAATATTGCACCAAAACCCCAAGGTAAGAGAGGGGAGGCAGTAAGGCCTTCAAAGTGGGTTTCCTGTTCTGACTCTGATGAAACTGTTGTACCCCAGATAACACAGCGTAGAAAGAAATGTTTCACCAGGAAGGTTGAACAAGAACACCCCATAGGAGACCTGCCCAGAGAAGGGAGGGCAAGAAAGTGGGAGAGGTTGTTTGACCTGTTGAAAACTTTAAAACAGAAAGTTCCTGAGCGTTTCCAAGCAGAACCCTGCTACAGCTCTGCTGGGAGCATGGAGGTTGAAGCCAAAGAGGGTGATGTAACTTCCAGTGTTTCAGAGATGGAATGTGATGCATGCACTAAGGTGAATTAGTGTAAGCCAGAAACAGTTGAACAGTAAAAGACTGGGCAGAAGCTTGTATGGTTGAATTCGCTGTTACTCTGTTTTGGACATTTGTTTATGGGAGAAGTTATCCGTTATTTTTCTTTTGTCTGGAGAATAAATGTGCTTGAAGAATTTGTATCCACTTACCAGCAAGGAAGCTGAATAAATTTCTGTGCGTTTTGATAAACCACTTGGCTCATTATTCCTCACACAACTACAAACTTAGGAAAAGATAAGAGGTGGCTACCCGTCCCTACTAGGCAGCCGCCTGGTAGGGGCTCGAGCGCCACAATATTCTTCTCAACCAGCAGATACATATAGCTTTTATGGAAAGCACAGTCTTGCTCTCTGTGTCAAACGTTTGGTGACACATCTACCAGCTGGAGACAAGGCGCCTGGTTGAGTACCACTAGTCTAGGGCACCGAATGCAGCATATTAGTCTAGTTGTACAAGGAGAGATTCCTTGCTCTATTTTCTTGTATTCTAAGTCTACTATGGCCAACGATGCTGTCTCTGTGCCATTCATTGTGCAGAACCTCTCTTAGTACCGGTGGAAAAGTTTTTCTTTTACTAGGTACTTAAGGAGCTGATGGTAAACCATTTTTATATTACTTTGCTAAAGAATGACAGGTTGGAAACACGATGGTGATTTGTTACTGTCATAGGGTTTAATCCCCTTTTATAGGCAAGTTTTGCTGAGAAATTGCACCTGTTGGGAGGTGTCTATCCATCTGTCTGTTTGTCCATCTGTACATATGCATAGGTTTGTTTTCTCGTGTGCAAGCAACCTATGCACTATGCACAGCAGGATGAAGAAGGCGCATTGATGCTGCGGGGAACCCAAGCTCTGCAACAGAGGAAGAATGCAGCTTGCTGATGGATAGAGTGTGCTGTGAGGAGACCAAGCCCCACGGCATCAGAGGAGGTGACCTGCTGCAGCTCAAGCCACTGGAGGAGATTGCCTGCTGCGACAAAGATAGATGGACAGTGAGGCTTCAGAGGAGGTGGAGGAACAAGGGGAAGGAGTAGGTTTAGAATGGAGGAAAAAGGGCAAAGCATAAGGGAAGGGGTTAGAGAGAAGGAAATGAAGATAGGAGCAGAGCATAAGGGAAGGGCAGGGCTAGAGGAGGAAAGAAGAGAAGGAGAGAGTACGAGCAGGGAGAGGGGGAAGGAAGAGAAGAAAGGGAGATGGCAGGGAAGGAGGGGAGATTGCATGAATGGGTGGAAGGGAAGGCAGGAGAATGCAAGAGTGAGAATGATGAAGGGTAGGGAGGAAGAACAATGCTGGAGGGTGGGAGGGACAGGGAATGAGTGCAGGAAAAGGGCAAAGGAAGCCTACCCCAAAAACACACATACTTCCCTCCACACCCCTAGTCACACTCCCAGCATATCCATCTCCATTCCACATACTCCTACTCTCCAAAATGCCCTTTTCCCCATACACCCCAATACTCTTCCACATATCTCCCAGACACATACACATACACAAGTTCTTTATACGCATACCCCAACCCCCTTATACAAACTACTTCATATATATTGTGACCTGGTGCTGGGTCTGTCTACTGCTGAGTAGTCCGCTTCAGATAGTGCTCACGCAAGCTTCTCCAGATCGTGCGGATAGCGAGCAGGTGACAGCACTAGTAAGAAAACAAAAGTAGGGATCTATGCAGGAGCCCCAGTTTTATTTGCCAAAGTTCTAACCAGAGCTTGGAAGACGTAATTTCCCTGATCCTCCCCCCACAGGTGAGTTAGCAGAAAAGTACAAAAACAAACGAGTCACACTACATGCTGAGGCATAGGCATACACCTGGTTCAGCCCCGAAGGCCTCCACCTTTTCCCACTGCAGAGGCTGTCTCGGATAGTTCTAGTTCTAGTCTTCCCACACAGTTCCTTCCACAGGGAAAACAAAACAGGCTTTTAGTTGCTCCTACAGGCAAAATGCAAAACAAAAAGGTAATTCCCCTTTCTCAGCTCCAAACTAGGGAAAAATAGCCACTAAGGCTCAAACAGTGGGGCAAGAAAGGGTGCAGAGGTGTCCACACCTCTGTGACTTACTCTCTCATCATGCACCACCCTTAAAAAGTGGTATTGTCAAGGATGAAGGGGAGGAATATGTAGAAGCTGATGAGGATAAAGCGGAATTGCATAACAAATATTTCTGTTCTGTGTTCACAGATGAAGAACCAGGAGCAGGACCTCAGAAAACAGCCATAAACAGGAACAGAAGTGAGGGACATCTTGAACAATTTTCAGAAGACTGTGTTCATGAGAAACTAGCTCAACTTAAAATAGACAAAGCGATGGGATCGGATAGGATACACCCTAGAATACTGAGGGAACTTGGAGACGTTCTAGCAGCTCCACTGACTGACCTTTTCAATGCCTCGTTGGAGTCGGGAGTGGTGCCAAAGGATTGGAGAGAGGCTCATGTGGTGCCTTTACACAAAAGCGGAAGTAAGGATGTGGTTGAAAACTACAGGCTGGTTAGTTTAATTTCGGTGGTGAGTAAATTATTGGAAACGCTGCTGAAAGAGAAAATAGTGAGGTTTCTGGAGTCCAGCGGATTACAGGATCCGAGGCAGCATGGATTCACCAGAGGCAGGTCTTGTCAGACAAATCTGATTGATTTCTTTTACTGGGTGACCAGGAAGTTAGACCGAGGGAGAGCCTTAGATGTGGTTTATTTAGATTTCAGTAAAGCCTTTGACACTGTTCCTCACAGGTGGCTTATAAACAAACTGAGCACCCTAGGGATGGACCCTAAAGTTACTGCTTGGGTTAGAAATTGGTTGGGTGGGAGGTGACAAAGAGTACAGGTAAATAGAGCTCACTCTGAGGAGAAGGATGTTACCAGTGGTGTGCCCCAGGGATCTGTCCTTGGTCCAATTCTTTTTAACATCTTTGTTAGTGATATAGCGGAAGGGCTGTCGCGTAAGGTTTGCCTCTTTGCGGATGATACCAAAATCTGCAATAGAGTAGAAACCCAGGAAGGTGTAGATAACATGAGGAGGGATCTAGCTAAGCTTGAAGAATGGTCTAGAATTTGGCAGCTGGGATTTAATGTTAAAAAAATGTAAGGTCATGCATTTGGGTTGCAGCAATCCAAGGGAGAAATATAGTATAGGGAGTGAAATACTTTTGTCCACTAAAGAAGAGCGGGACCTAGGCGTGGTTGTGTCTGATGATACTAAACAGGTAGAAAAGGCGACGACAAAAGCTAGAAGAATGCTTGGGTGCATACGGAGAGGAATGGCTAGCAGAAAAAAGGAGGTGATAGTGCCTCTGTATAAGTCTTTGGTGTGACCTCATTTGGAGTATAGTGTGCAATTCTGGAGGTCGCACCTTCACAAGGATATAAACAGGATGGAGTCAGTACAGAGGGTGGCTACTAAAATGGTTAGTGGTCTTCATTATAAAGCATATGAGGACAGACTTAAGGATCTTAATATGTACACCTTAGAGGAAAGGCGGGATAGAGGTGATATGTTTGAGATGTTTAAATACCTCCATGGCATAAATGCACAGGGGGAGAGCCTCTTTCAATTGAAAGCAAGTTCTGCTACGAGGGGACATGGCATGAGGGTGAAGGGGGATAGATTCAGGAGTTATATCTGGAAATATTTCTTTACGGAAAGAGTGGTGGATCCATGGAATAATCTCCCAGTGGAGGTGGTAGAGATGAGGACAGTATCTGAATTCAAAAAAGCATGGGACAAACACAGAGGATCTCTAAAGGAAAAAAGGGGACTGTTGTAGTTGTTGATATGGAAGGACAGACTAGATAGGCCATGTGGTCTTTTTCTGTTGTCATATTTCTATGTTTCTAAATAAGCCAGGAAATAGTAAAAAACCAAGCAGCAAACAAAATAAAATTCAAACTACTGACCCACTCTACCTCCACTTCTTTCTCCATAATAGGTAGGTCTAGGGGTCTTCCTTCCATAGCTTCACTCCTCCCTATCATTCACTAACCCCTCAGAGGCTGGCTGGCTGGCTGCCCACAGGAGGTTCTTCAAGATGTTTGAATCCTTCTGTCTTTGGTTATGTTCCTCGGGCCCCTCTGTCCCTGGAAAAGTTCCCAGCCCTAACTACTCCCCTGGTTTCCGGGGTAACAGTTACCTCCCTCTTATGCTGTGATTGGCTCCTGGAAGGGAGGACATATTGATTATGCTCCCAGGGAAACTGCAGGTCCTCTGCCCCTCTCCTGGTCTCCCCAGCAACAGGAACTTTCCTGCCCTTAGCTCTCTGCTGAGGATTTTCCTACCTTAGCAGTCCCAAAATTAAAACAGATAAAAGGACAGCCAAATACCTTAAAAATACTTAATAATGAATGCAAAAAGATGTTAAAAGCATAAATCACCAATATAAAAGAACAGTATAATTACATAAAAATTGCTTCAATCATAAAAATCATATACATACGTAAAACCATATACATATATAAAAAGAATCATAAAACACCCAACATGTTTCAGCACTGCTACTACTACTACTACTACTACTAAGCATTTATAAAGCGCTACCAGGCGCACACAGCGCTGTACAATGAAAACACAAAAAGACAGTCCCTGCTCAAAAGAGCTTACAATCTAAAAGGAAGAAAAGGAGTAGAAAAAAAGATAAGAACAAGGGCAAAGAGACAAGAGCAGGAGAGACAGGACAAAGGAAAGAGGTAAGAACAAGTGTAAGAGGAAGAAAGAAAGGTGCATCAGGGGCATACAGTTCTAAAAAGTAATACACATATGGCTAATAGCAATCAAAATACCAATAAAACATATGGTCCAAAGAAGGACCACCCAAGATGAGTAAACACCCTGGGGAATAGACTCATGAGGCAGACATGTATACAATTTTAAAATATATAAAAAGTAAAACCATACAAAAATATTTTAGTAGAACGTAAGACACACCTTCATACAAGGGAGCACTTCACTCACTGGGTTGGACCTAACCTGCCATAACGAGTCTAAAAACCAAAGACAAAGGCCATACGTAGAGATAAAAATAAAAATAAAGACATCCCCATAGCCCATGTATACTAAATGTTAGGTATGTATGTACTTACTGGTACCAAAGGGCAAACAATTCTTCAAAACAGACCACAAGATCACAAGCTCATCGTGTCCAGCCAACGTAAGCTATAAAACACTAGGAACAACACACCATAAACATACAGTGTTCTCAATCCTATCAAAAATGTAAAAAAACAAACCTGCAGAAAAATAAAAATTGAAAACCAAAGACTGGCACACCAGTGCCCCATACCCAAAGGCATTGTATATAAAAACAGAGGTAAAACCAAATAACAAGCCAGAGAGCCTGCAAAAATCTGGTGCACAAACGGGTAACAAAGGGGAAGACAGCCCTTAGAATCCCCAAACATAAAAATACATTAAAAGTACATCAAAACACTGCCAAAAACCTTCAAAAAGCTCCAAGAAGACTTACCCAATGTAGCACTTTTTTCTCTAAGCAGCAGCAAACAAAACGTTCGTGCAGCGTGTTGTCATTTAAGCTGGCTTCCCCGTGGTGCAGAAGGAATGACAGCGTGCTGGAAATGAGGCTACAGACCCTGATCTTGTTAAAAAGCTTGAAACTAAAAATTAATGAACCTTTTAAAAAATATTTTAAAAGGGGTTTTAAGAAAGATTCAAAAAACATGTACAGCATCTTTCCCCTGAACTCCAAGTTCGATTACCGGTTCAATATAATTTCTAAAAGTTGCAATGTTCTATGTAAACAGCTTTGAATGTAAGAAAGGCGGTATATAAAACTTGTTAAATAAATAAATAAAATCTTGGATGGTCCTTCTTTGGACCATATGTTTTATTGTTTTTTTGATTGCTATTAGCCATATGTGTATTACCTTTTAGAATTGTATGACCCTGATGCAAGCTCAGTGCTGAAACATGTTGGGTATTTTATGATTTCACTGGACAATGAAGATTTTGCTTCCTGAACACTTTTGGGCCTATCATGGATTTTGGGTTGCTGATCATGAACATCACCTTCATATTTTCCTATCACGCACCATTTTTTTGCAATTGCCTATTTTTGTGATTTCTTCACATATTTTAAGTCTACTCATATGTTGCCTAGAAAGTGAGCTGTTTTGTTTAGTCAGGCATGCCTGGGCATGCACTCAGTGCAGGCTCACAACATGCAATGGAAATGCTACTGATCAGGAATGCATGGGCATGCTTAGGATGGATGCTGGCAGTACAGGCTATAAGAGCAGCTTTCATACACAGATGCTATGCATGACGTTGGTATCAGTTTGTGTACTTAACAATAACATTCTTGTCTAAAAAATGATTCATTACAGCAGAAATGTCTTGTCAATGTCACAACAGCCGCAATACATTCTCTTACATTTGTGGTGAGTATACACTTAAGCCTCAAAGACGCAGCATGACTGCACTTATTAAGAAAGCATACGAACTTTACTTTGATTGTAAAGTTGGTGATAAAAACAAATCCTGGGCTCCTCACATTTGCTGTGCCACATGTGCTGTGCATCTCAGAGCTTGACTCAGAGGTACTCGGAAGTCAGTACTGCTGCAGTCCCGATGATATGGCGAGAACTAAAGGATCACATGACGAACTGTTAGTTCTGTCTGACCAATGTATCCAGCTTCTCTGCTGTAAATAAGAAATCTGTTGAATACCCCAGTCTGCCTTCAGCCATGAGAACAGTGCTGCATGATGAGAGTATGCCAGTACCAAAGCCACCAGGGAGATGGAGCCTAGATGAGGCAGCAAAAGATGCCACAATACATGAACCAGACATGGAAAATGACATGGATCCAGATTTTGAACCGTTTATGTCCAGTGTGCCTCATTTGATAACACAGTCAGAATTGAATGACCTAGTGAGGGACTTACAGTAAGTTTATCAAAAACAAAAGCTGAACTACTTGGTTCAAGATTGCAAGGATGGGTTTTACTGTCACCAGGGATGAAAATGTCTGTCTTTTGGACCCATCAAGGACATATGAAAAATGTCTTTGTGCAGGTTAATAACCTCTGTTTCTGCACTGACATTGGTGGGTTGTTCATGGCTTTGGGTTGCGAGCATGACCCACAACAGTGGCGCCTTTTTATCGATTCATCACTGTTCAGTCTGAAAGCTGTCTTGTTACCCAATAGCAATGTCCACCCTTCAATACCTATTGCCTATGCAGTGCACATGAAAGAAACCTACGTAAACATGGAACTGTTGTTGAAACACGTACAGTACAACTACAACTGGAACATCTATGGTGAGATAAAAGTAGTGGCACTGCTACTAGGAATGCAGCTCGGGTAGACCAAATACTGATGTTTTATTTGCGAATGGGGCTCCCATGCAAGAGAGTCTCATTACATTAAAAAGAACTGGCCACTCCATAAGTGTTTGGTTTCAGGATAGAAAAATGTGGCATTTTTTGCCTCCTCTTCATATACAACTCGGACTGATGAAAAACTTCTTAAAAGTGAACAAAGAAGGTGAAGGATTTTGATATTTGAGACAGATGTTTGCAAGAAAAATTCATGCTCAGATTAAGGAAGGCATTTTTGTGGATCCATAAGTCAGACACGTCATCAATGACAAGCAGTTCGAAGATCTGCTAGTGACTGAGGCCTGAGAAAATCACATGGCAGGCATTCAGGGATGTTGTTGAGAATTTTCTTGACAATTACAGGGCACCAAACTACTTCCAGCTGGTTGACAACATGCTTCAAGCATACAAAACCATGAAGTGCAACATGTCGCTGAAGTTTTATTTGCTGCATTCATACATGGACTTCTTCCCTGCTAATTTTGGTGCAGTCAGCGATGAACATGATGAAAGGTTTCACCAGGACATTGCGATGATGGAAAGTGGTATCAGGCAACTGGAACCCATCAGTGCTAGCTGACTATTGTTGGACACTGAGATGAGAGAAACATCAGATGCTGAGTACAAATGAAAATCAGGAGCAAAACATTTTTAGCTCAGATGAACCCAGTGCAATATGTCAGCATCATTGTGTGATTAAACATGCTAAATTCATTCAAAATTTAATTTCATGTTTCTCCAAATTCCTACATGATACAGTCAATCTGAAGTTATGTTTGTGTTCAGCTTGAAGCTGTCTATCATAATCGCCAAAAACATTTCAGGAAGCAAAAACATTTGAACAAATTTGTTGTCCAGGGTTCTTTTTATATATGTATATGGTTTTACATATGTGTATGGTTTTTATGACTGAAGCAATTTTTATGTAATTATATGGTTCCTTTTATGTTGGTGATTTCTGCTTTTAACATCTTTTTGCATTTATTCTTAAATAATTTTAAGGTATTTGCTTGTCTTTTTATCTGTTTTACTTTTGGAACTACCCAAACAAAAGTCTGCTCTATAAAGCATGTATCAAGCATAAAGAATCCCCTTAGATATGAGAAAACTGTTGTAAAAAGCCCTTAGTATGTATAAGAGGAAAAATACCTCAGTATACCCACAAAATGCAGAACAAGCAGTAACTAACTTCAGTGGGGGCAGCCATCCGGAAAAGGAGAAAACCGGAAAAACTGCTAAATACACATCATTGGTCACTGAAAAATACTCTTAACAACTTAGCAAAAGGCATTAATGAAAACCAGTTGATCATAACTTGTGCAAATGCAACTTCCAGCAGGGTTAACAGAGTTAACAGAAAGTAGTAATAATTTAGTTTATCTGTAGTAACAGAGATCCAAGGCTTAGCCACTACTACACCCCAACACCAGGTATTTCATCAAAAAGGCTTCTTCAGGAGTGAAAGAAACATTGTAGTTCGCCACTCATGCAGTCCTGCCAAAAGATAAAAACAAAAAATATCAACGCACATTCTGCTGACTGGATAGCATCCAGGACCTCCCCTGATCCACCCACAGACCGGTCTTTTGAGTAGTCTGTGGTGATATTCAACAGCACTTTCCGTATAGTGCCACTGAATATCGAGATCGCTGCATTGTTTCAGTCAGTTAGCAGGTCTGCCCTCAATACATCATTCCACTGAGTCACATAGACCTCAGATACACCATCAGTCACTCACACCTCATACCTACTACCCCTACCAACTCACACGTCCCCTACTACCTTACTGAGACATACTTTACCATGACTGTTTCAGCTGAATCCGCCATGAAGGCATGCTAAGTCTGCAAATGCAAGAGGAAATACACCATTATGTTGATGCAGAAACCGTACATTAGAGCCCTGCACGAAAGCTCACTGCAGTATTTTCTAATGCAAGTTTAACACAGCAATCGTAAGCAAACAGCATGTAAATAAGCTGTGCACAAAAAGTCTGCACTAATCAAGGAGAGCAAGCCAGACACACAGTTTGATACTTGTGTGCATGTGCTGGATGCTGTCTGGATCCCAGCTGTTCCCTTCTTGTCTGCCTGTGGGAGATGGGATCCCCTTGGGCAGAATAGGAGGGGAAGGCTGCAGGTTCTAGGGGCGGAGTTAGGGTGGAGCTTGGCACACCCAATCAAACAGGCATTCCATGGCTCCTGGCTCTATATATTAAAGAGGACATTGAGTCAAACAGGATAAAGGTTCTTCAGGAAAGAAAATGCACTGGAGAATCTTTATGGATAGAAATTCCATGTGAGAAGAATAAGGAGTGGCAGTGGGAGTGTACCACTGTCCATCTGACCAGAATGAAGAGACAGATGATGAAATGCTAACAGAAATTAGGGAAGCTATCAGAACTGGCAATACAGTAAGAATGGGAGTGGGGGGTGGGGGGGGGGGGGAAGAAGCCAAGATGGCAGCAGTATGAAAGGGCTGCAGAGAACTGGTCCTGTGAATTTCCTACTTTGAATTGCCTGATCTATGAGGAAGCATAAAATGAAGTCCTGAAGCTTCCCCACAGCTAAACGAGGCCAAATGGATCGCCATCATAAGTCTTCAGTATCCTTGGCAAGTAAGCTGGCTCTATTGACATCCTTGGGGAGTGAAGCAGTGGAGAGTTTACCTGTTTCTTCTCTGGACTTGGATTCCACTGCTAGCCCAGAGCCAGGACCAGCACAACCACTGGGCAAACTAGGCAGTCACTTAGGGTGGGATCAGCAAAAAGCAGGGCATTCACGTTAAACAATAGATTCTAACAGGCAGGGATGGGTGGGGGGAGCGTATGGCTTAAAGTTTACCTAGGGCATCAACATCTTGAACCAGTTTTGGGGCTGGCCCTACCCAGAGCAGTGGTGATTCTCCAAGTGGCCGATATAGGAGGAAATGGGGTCCCCTGTGAGACTGGCATATATAGAAGGCTTTGGTGCATTGTCTCAGGTGGGCGATGGTGAAACCTCACGACCTGCAGAAGGAGATCATGACCATGGTACCTCATCCAAGGGCATTTAAGATCTGGGAGAGCTGTACCTGGAATTGGCAGGGGGAGGGGAGAGAGGATCTCCTGGAAGATTTTCTGAATATCTGGCAGACATCAGCAGAACAGATAAGTCTGCCATCTTTTAAATCTACACTTTTAAAACTTGTTTTGATTATCTTGGATGGTAAATGGGAAGCAGTTGCTTCCTTGGAAAAAGTATTTTGTGTGCAAAATGCTCAGCCATTTTAGTGATTTGCTGGTTGGTCTGGCAGGATAAATACTCTGGAAAAGAAAAGAACAGAACAGCGTTCAGTAGCAAATTACAGTTCCTTCAACAATGAGTGGAGAAATTGCAGGAGGAAAATCTTGTTTTGATGAACGATAATATGATCTTGCATAATAAAATTTGAAGTTATTGAGAACGTTCACTGGTGCACATTGCATTTTATACATTTTCCCAAGGTGGCATTGACTCCTCTTTTGGACTTAGTAAAGAAGTACTTTGTGGAAATATTGAAAATTCCAGAAACTGGTTGTCCGCCTATGTCTGTTATAAAGAACGTTTCCTCGGCTGCTACTGGAGATATGTATCAAGTTTCTTCCGATCTTTTAGATGTTTGGAAGTTTAGCGAGCCACTGTAATAGATGGCTTTCTGTTAGAACCCGATCAGGACTGGATTCTGAAGTTGTTTTCTTTGCAGGAGGTTAGAAACATTAATGGGATGTAAAACTCAAGAGAGAGAGAAATGAAGGAGCTAATGCCTCCTAATGAGGCCTAGAGGCCTCCAGTTGGGTGCCCAATTCTGGTTACATTTCCCTTGTAAATATGTCATTGAGTGCAAAGGCGTCAAATATATTTTTATGCATCCTAGTTAACAGCTTTATAAGGTTTCACATGAGCCCCCTGGAATGGTATGTTCCTCTCCTGTAGTTTCTTTGGATAAGCAACAATTTATTTAACTGCATAGTAATGTATGACTTGTCTTTTAGAAACATAGAAAAATAATAGGAAATATAAAACATATGGCCTATCCAGTCTGCACTTTCATACCAACTTCTACAATCTCTTATTTTCCTTTAGAGATCTTCTGTGTTTGTCCTATGCTTTCTTGAATTCAGATATAGTTCTCGTCTATGCGACCTCCACTGGGAGACTATTCCATACATCTACCACTCTTTCCATAAAGAAATATTTCCGCATTTTACTCCTGAGTCTATCCCCTTTCACCTTCATCCTATACCCCCCTCATTGCAGAACTTTCTTTCAATTGAAAGAGGTTCTCCTGCTATGCATTTATGCCATGGAGGTATTTAAATGTCTCTATCATATCTCCTCTATCCCGCCTTTCATCTAAAAACTACATATTGAGAATCTGCCCCCAAATGGCTTATAATGAAGACCACTGACTATTTTAGTAGCCACCCTCTGCTCCGACTCCATCCTGTTTATATCCGTTTGAAGGTGCGATCTCCAGAATTGCACATAATATTCCAAATGAGGTCTCACCAGAGACTTATACAGAGGCACTATCACCTCCTTTTTTCTGCTGGCCATTCCTCTCTCTATACACCCAAACATCCTTCTTGCTTTTGCTGTTTCCTTTTGTACTTGGTTAGACTCTTTAAGATCATCAGAAACAATCACTCCCTGCTCTTCTTTTGTGGACAGAGGTACTTCACTCCCTGTACTGTACTGCTCCCTTGAATTTTTGCAGCCCAAATACATGACCCTGCATTTTTTATCCTTAAATTTCAGCTGCCAAATTCTCAACCATTCCTCAAGCTTTGCAAGATGCCGCCTCATATTATCTACTCCTTCCTGGGTGTCTACTGTATTGCGGATTTTGGTATCATCTACAAAGAGGCAAACCTTACCTGATAGCCCTTTCACAATATCACTTACAAAAATATTCATTTTCCTTTTGAAACTTATATTACCTTAAATGGAAGCACTCCTATCCCCTAGATAAACTGCAATTTTGATTAACTGCATAGTAATAAATGGCTTTTAGAAACATAGAAACATGATGGCAAATAAAAACCATATGGCCTGTCCAGTCTGCACTTTCATACCAACTTCTACAGTCTCTTTTTTTCCTTTAAAGATCTTCTGTGTTTGTCCCATGCTTTCTGGAATTCACTGTCCTCATCTCTACCACCTCCACTGGGAGACTATTCCATGCATCTACCACTCTTTCCATAAAGAAATATTTCCGCATATTACTCCTGAGTCTATCCCCTTTCACCTTCATCCTATGCCCCCCTCATTGCAGATCATTCTTTCATTTGAAAGAGGCTCTCCCGCTATGCATTTATGCCATGAAGGTATTTAAATGTCTCTATCATATCTCCTCTATCCCGCCTTTCTTCTAAAATCTACATATTGAGAGTCTGTCCCCAAATGGCTTATAACAAAGACCACTGACCATTTTGGTAGCCACCCTCTGCTCCAACTCTATCCTGTTTATATCCTTTTGAAGGTGTGGTCTCCAGAATTGCATACAATATTCCAAATGAGGTCTCGCGAGAGACTTACATAGAGGCACCACCACCTCCTTTTTTCTGCTGGCCATTCCTCTCTCTATGCACCCAAACATCCTTCTTGCTTTTGCTGTTGCCTTTTCTACCTGTTTAGCCTCTTTAAAATCATCAGAAACAATCACCCCCTACTCTTCTTTTGTGGACAGAAGTACTTCACTCCCTATACTGTACTGCTCCCTTGAAATTTTGCAGCCCAAAGACATGACCCTGCATTTTTTAGTGTTAAATTTCAGCTGTATCCCCAGAGGAGGTTATGTTTAGGTTTGTTATGTGTTCTCTTTTTGTCTTTCGTTGATTTGGTTGAATGATCTCTAGGTGTCTATGTGATCATCCATGGTTATGATAGAACTCCAGGTATCTGTGTGTTCATCCATGGTGGTGGGTGGGGTATTGGTTTTTGGTTGTAGCTGTAGCTGTTTGTATTGTTGGCCAAGTTGTTGGTGGGTGATCTTGATTTCTTGGTTGTCTTCACTGCTTGTTGTTTCTTTATTGATTGTTGATCCAAGTAGGTTAAAATTGTCAGCTATTTCAATTTCTTCTCGATTTTGCTAGTTTTCAGGATATTTCTCTTCTTTATGTTAAGGTGCGGGCTCATTTTAAGACTATATTCCTTTATTTTAAGAAGCAAATGTTTCAGATTGTCTTCACTTTCAGCCAGTAAAGTGGTATCATCAGTATAGTGAAGATTGTTGATGAGTCTTCCACCAATCTTCATACCTCGGTAATCTTCATATTTATTTGTTTATTTAGCTGGATTTATATACCACCTTTCTCCAGGTCAAAGCAGTGTACAAGAAACAAATTATATGGGGGACTTACATTGAAACAGTATTACTATATATGGCATGCAGTGGTGCATTAGGGTGGGGGTGGAGGATTATATACAAATGTACAGGAGGCTTTTTTGGGGGACTAATTAGTGTGGGGGGGTCAAAGTGTTCAAAGAAGCGATGCATCTTTAGGTGTCTTCTAAATGTGGTTAGGTCGGTGATGATCCTTAGGTGGTCCAGTAGCTTGTTACAGAATGATAGCACATAGAGCTGGCATGCTTGGCCACAGGCCTGTTGGCTGTGTTTGGTCTTGGCATGGGGAACGATCAGGGTGTTCATTGTGGAAGTGTGTCTGATTCTGTTTGGTGGTGGGGTTTCCAGCAGTAGTAGTAGTAGTGTGTGGAGCTGTGGTGGGGGGTGTGGTGGGGGGGCGGGGGGGGGGAGTCGGCGGCACATATGGCTTTGTGGGTTAGGATGATGGTTTTGTATATTATGCGGCTCTGTAGTGGCAGCCAGTGTATGTGCTTGAATATAGGCATGCTATGATCATGTCTTGATGTTCCCTGGATGGTACGTGTTGTTGTGTGGAGGGCAGTCTGCAGAGGTAGGAGCATGGTCTGTGGGAGGCCCTGGTAAATGGCTTTGCAATAGTCAAGATGTGGCAAGACCATCGCCTGCATTGCTGTGCGGATGTCTCCTGGTTCAAGTAGTGACAGAGGCATTGCATTGTCTTTACTTTGTAGTATTGTGCCTTGGTTACTTTGCTTATATGGGCCTTGAAGGTGAGGTGCTGGTCAAGAGTGATTCTGAGATATCTGATTTCCGATTGGCTCTTGATTTCTGTGTTGTTCAGGGTTATTGTTTTTGGGGGAGTAAATGTTTTGTTCTTTGTTATAAGTAGCACTTCTGTTTTCTTGTAGTTGATTTTTAGGTTGTTGTTGTTCAGCCAGTTGGAGATTGTGGTGAAGCATTTTTGATGTGTGGAGAAGGAGGGTTGGAGTATATTTACTGGGCCATAGATCATGATGTTATCAGCATAGACATGGAAGTTGAGGTTGTGGGATCTGATGAGCATGCATAGGGGTTGGAGGTACAGTAGATGTTAAACAGCAGTACAGAGAGGGTGGATCCTTGCGGTACTCCTTGTGTTTGTTTGTATGGGGTGGAGGTGTTTGCTCCAATTTTTATCTGCTGATGATGGTATGACAGGTATGACTGGAACCATTTGAGGACTGTGCCTTGTATTCTGGCGGAGTAGAGATGTTGCAGGAGAATGTTTTGGTTCATTGTGTCAAATGCTGAGGATATGTCCAGTAAGATCAGTAAGAAACCTTGTTTTGGGTTTTGTATTCCTTTTATCAGTGTGTCAACCAGTGTAGTTAATAGGGTTTCCACTCCATGAGATGGGTGGAATCCATATTGTTGTGGATCAAGTAGGTTGTTCTTGTCAATATGTTCTTGTAGTTGGTGTTGCATGACTTTTTTGATGATCTTGGCTGTGAATGGCAAGCTAGCTATGGGTCTATATGAATCTGGGTCAGAGGGATTTAGTTTAGGTATCTTCAATGTTGAGCATATGGAGGAGAGTTTTAGGGCTTGTGGCATATTGCCCTTTTGGAGTACTGCTTGGGTGATTATGGAGAGGGTGTGACTGAGTTCCTTCTTGGTTGCTTTAATTCAGGTGACTGGACATGGGTCGAGGGGTGATGTGGTTGTGTTCAGAGAGGTGATGATGTTTTTGATTTGTTCTTTGCTGATGCTGTCGAAGGAGGTCCATAGATTTGGATATATGATTGGTTCAGTGGGGGCATGAAGGGGGTAGTTATGGTAGGGTGTGAAGTTGCTTGTAGTGGGTTGCTAGCTGTTGGGGGGTGATTGTGATGTCTGCTGGTCAGCGGAGGGTATCTTTGTTAGTTGTTTTATGATGTTGAAGAGTTCTCTTAGGTGGTTGATTGATTTGTTGAGTAGATTGGTGTGGTATTTTTGCTTTGCTTTGTCAGTTGTGGTGCGGTATTCGTTAAGGACTTGTAGATAGTTGTGTCTGTCTTCTTCATGTTTGGTCTTCTGCCATTTTCGTTTGTGCTTTCACAGTTGTGTTTTTTGGGTGCATAGGGTTGGTGTGTACCATGGGGTTTTCTGATGTTTCTTGCATGTGCATGTGGGAGTGATAGATGCTGTTGCAGCTTTCTCTATGACTTGGTTACAGTTTTCTATGAGTTGGTCGGGGATGCTGGAGTCAGTTAGTAGTTGCAAAAAGACTTCTTGTATAAAGTTCTCTTGGATGAATTTGTTGAATCTGCGTTTTGTTGTCTGATTTATAGGGTGACTGTAGCAATCAGTTTGGGGAAGGGAGAAGCTGATCAGTTTGTTGTCAGACCATGGTACCAGTTGCACTTGTACTGTGATGGGGGGGGGGGCAGCTTTAGTAGTAATGTTATTGAGGAAGATCAAGTCTAGGGTGTTGCCCTTTTTCTTGCGTAGGTGTTTGTATGAGTTGGTTTAGGTCCATTGCTGTCATTGCTTCCAGGAATAAGTAGTAACCAGTATATAAACCCGCAGAAATCAATCCCAATAAATCCTCCTATCACTTGATTTCTAATATCTATTATTCCTTCAAGAACCAGTTTAACACTAACACACCCAAAATGTGTAAATCTAGAAATATGTGTGATTTTTTTGTTGGATCACTCACCATGAGAAGAAACTTTTCTTCTCTTGTAGTGAGCCCTCCATTTTAATCATTTATAAAGGACCAAATGAATCCTATAATACAGCATCAACAGTACATTCAGCTGCCATTACCATCAAAGCCAAAAAATTAAATTTGTCCTTTCAGATCTTATAAAATCCTTTAAATAACATGAATAAAGTTCATCATTGTAAAGTACTTAGCTGGTGTCATCCATATGCTCCCAATGCTGCCTTTCGAGCACAACAAGTTGGAATCATAAAAGGACAAACAAACTTTCGTCCATCCTTCTCCTGCTCACAGTTCGTTCAGCAAACTGCTCTGAAGGTTAATGGAACAATACAAACAGCACAGTAAGGTTCCCGCTACACCAATCAGTGTTTCAAGCTGCTCAGCTTTCAAGCTCTTCTTCGCCTGAATAATAGACATTAGAAATCAAGTGATAGGAGGATTTATCCAGGAATAAGTGGGCATGGCTTGACAGTAGCGATGGGAGGTTGAAGTCTCCTAGGACTATGAATTCTTTGCTGATGTTCTGTGTTGAGAGCACGTTGTCCACGATGATTGATAGGTCATTGGCAGTGGTGGTTGGTGTTCTTTAGAAGAGGCTGATTGTTATCCGTTTATTGATTATTGTGAGGGCATTTACTTTGTTTATGCTTTTGTTTGAATGGTATCTGAAGTTGAGGTTGATTTTGACTATGATCATCACAACTCTGCCTCTACATTTCTTGCGGGGGCAGTGGAAGATGGTGTATCCAGTTGGTGCAATTTGGTTCAGTAGTACATTGTCTGTTTCTGTGACCCAGGTCTCGGTGAGGCAGAGTATGTCGAAGTGGTTGGATAATAGTAGATCTCTGATGGTGGGTTTTTGTTCCTAATTGAACGGACATTGAGGAGGGCGCATTGGAGTCTGTGTATGGGGGGCATGTTAGTTGAGGGTATGGTTGCATGTTTGGGTGAGGCGTGGCTGTGGATTAGGTGGTGGCCTTCTGTGCATGTTGCGTGGGTATGATGCGTGTGTTTTCGGGTGTGTGAGGGGGCTAGGCCATGCTTGAGGAGCTGTTTGTGTGTGTTGGTTGTGTGCGGAGGCAAGGATGAGAATTGCCATTATGGTGTATAGTTCAGGTACATTAAAAGTATGGCTTGTTGAAGTAGTTGAGTGGTATTTTCTCAAGGAATGTTCTTCTTTAGATGCTCCCTCAATGGGTGTTGTAAGAGTTTTGTGTCTTGCATTGATTGCTCTGAGTCTCTGCGAGGTGGGTCTCTGCGAGGTGCCAAGGATTAGGTGGTTTGATAGTTGTTTTTGTCTCTCGCTGAGGTCCCTGCCTAAGGGCCATGCCAAAGGGCCTTCTGGCAAGACCCTCAGGCATGAGTGCATCTTGGGAAGAGCTGGATTTAAAGTTTCAGCCCTGCAGCATGGGAGGAGCTTACCTCCACGCTGTGGGGAAGTCCGTTGGTGCTCCGGTGTGCTTGCTGCGGCTCTTAATGGCATCGGGCATTGAAGAGGGCTCTGATGAGGTCAGTAGAACAGGCATACAGTCCTGCTTCTCTGATGATTTGTTCTGTATATAAATTAAACAGGTAGGGGTAAAGTATGCTGCCTTGCCGTACACTTTTGATGTTTTAAACCATTCTGTTTCTCCTTGTTATGTTCAAACTGTTGCTTCTTGATCAATGTCAAGGTTGTGCAAGAGAAGTATGGGTATACCAGGTGTTCTGGTATACCCATGCTTCTTTATGTGGCCCAGAGTCTCTCATGGTTTACACAGTCAAAAGCCTTGCTGTAGCCAATAAAACACATATAGATATCCTTTTGATATTCTTCAGTCTTTTCAATGATCCATCTCACATCCGTGATGATGTCTCTTGTTCCTCACCTTTTCCTGAACCCTGCTTGCACTTTAGGAAGTTCTCGTTCCAGGTATGGTTGTAGTCTCTGCTGAATGATCTTGAGTAGAATCTTGCTGGCATGTGGGATGAGAGCGATTGTGCGATAATTTCCACAGTCAGTCAGACATCTTTCTTCAGTATTGGTATAAGCACAGATCTTTTCCAGTCAGTTGGCCATGATATTGTCTTCCAAATTTCCTGGTAGGGCCTTGTAAGTATATAAACAGCTCTGTCATTTGTAGCTAAAGCAAAAAAATCTATTTTGCATGTAGTCTTTAAATTTCAGTGGTATATTCTCAAGGTCATATTTTGCTTCATTTATGAGTGGCTTGCTCTTTTTCAAATTTAGCTTGAATTTGCAAACTAGTAGTTGGTGATCTGTACCACAGTTGGCTGTAGGTTTTATCTTTGTTGATGTTATAGAGCTTTTCCATCCTTGATTTCCACAGATGTAGTCAATTTGATTTTTGTACAATCCTTTGGGTGAAGTCCATTTGTATAGTCGCTGCTTGTGCTGCTGGAAGAAGATGTTTGAGATGAATAGATCATTGGTCTTGCAGAATTCTGTCAGTCTTTCTCCAGCTTAATTTCTGTTGTCAATTCCATATTTTCCACTTTGCCTTCTTCTTTATTGCCAACATTTGCATTCCAATCACCCATGACTATCAGGATATCCTATATGCATGGCCTGTCAATTTCAGATTGTAGTTGTTCATAGAACTCATCAACTTCTTCCTCTTCTGCAGCTGTTGTTGGGGCATATACCTGAATTATAGTTGTGTTGATAGGCATTCCTTGTAGATGAATAGAAATTAAGCATTCACTAATTGCATTGTATTTCATTACAAATCTTACAAGTTTCTTCTTAATTCTAAATGCAACACCATTTCTTCTTTGTCTTTCATTTACAGAGTAGCATACCATGTGATCTTCAAATGCAAAGTGCCCTGTGCTTGTCCATTTTAGTTAACTGACACCCAACAGATCAAGTTGTACACGTTCCATTTCATTCTTGACCACCTTCAACTTCCCTTGGTTCATGCTTCATATATTCCATGTCCCAATATGTAAGACATCTTTGCAGCTTCTGACTCATTTCATGCGCAGCTACATCAGTATTCAGACGTCCCGAGGGCTTTGTTCCAATCACATCATAAATGCTGGCTTTACTCTGAAAAGTCTTCAGCTCATCCCCAGTAGCCAGTTGAGTGCCTTCTGACCTGGGGATCTCATCTTCTGGCACTATAGTGCAATTTGTTTTGTTGTGACTATCCATTGGGTTTTCATGGCATGATACAGAAGTAGATTGCCAGGCCTTTCTTCCACAAATGTAATTCTAGTGTTGTTACCAATGTCACAGAAACGCGATCCTCCACCGCCAGCACCTTCACAATCTGCTGCTGCCCAGATGGGTGGTTTGTCTTAGTCTGTCACCTCAGCTGAGGCCTGTCCATCTTGGGAGACCCTGCCTGTAGTTAAGCTACCGATAGCTTAGCTCTCAGCAAAACTGATGCACACAAGACCTCACAGCATGGCCAAGTGAGGATTCCCACAAATGCATGTATTGAATAATGATCAGGGCTCGGTTACATGCATAGCACCTTGCAGGAAAGCCAGGGTTGAGTTAAGGGACTTGGACACTGCCTGACCCCCTTACAGTTAAGGACCCCTACTAGCTACCCCCCTCCCTTGGTCTCTTCTTTACTTGAGTGGAGTGCTAGATATGCAACAGAGCCATATCAGACCCTCCTTTGCTGCTGCCTGACTCTGCTTCTGAACCTTCTTGCCCTTGCTGGTCCTGGCATATTACTGCATCATTAGGAGGAGCTCAGGCAATGCACTTCCATTCTTGTCTTTGCCTATGGGCTCCTCTCTCTGCACTTTTCAGCAGGGTAAGATTCCTGCAACCCGATCCAGCACCCCAGCGCGTATAGCCAGGCACTAAACAATAAAGTAAGGTTTGAGTACCTGGTTACAGCCTCCTTTACGCTTCCCCAGGAATTGTGTGTGTATGTGTGTTTTTGGTTTTGTTTTTATTTCTAGTTGCTTGATATGAGTGGGATTGTTTGACACAATGTAGGGGGTTGATAGGGAAAGAGACTGGTGGGGATTTGATGTCATTGGTATTGTTGCAGCCCTGCATGGAAAGATTTTTGTTGGCTCTCCTTCAATCCCTTTGGTACCAAAGTGGCCACCATGTAAAAATGGATGAAAACCACTGAACTTTGGCAATGACTAAAATATTATTATTTTGTATGCGAGAAAGACTTCTGTGGTATGTTGTCCATGTACGCATGAATCTCTTATGCTAGTTAAAGTTTTCGTGTTCCTGCCCTTACAGTATTTACTTTGTTGGCCTATTTTTGTTCTGATTCACTGCTCTTCGTGTCAAAAGATTTTCTTTCCTCATGAAACAATAGTTAGACATGTGCGTCTTTAGCAAAGATAGAAGTTTTGTTTCCAGCCAGCTGGTAGATAGAGCTACATGGGAGTGCCTTAGAGACAGAAATAAAGGTTAATAAATCAAAACAAAGAAGGCCGATACTTGTTTATTGGTCTAGCTTACTACATTCGAGACAATGTATGGGTAGAGCTGGATATCTAAGTACTGTCATCTTGTGAAGACTAATGAGCAAACAGGCTACAAACTGAAGAAAAAGTGTTCAGTATATGCTGGCCTGCCATCTAGCAAAGGGGCTGGTTCCTTGGCGATAAGCAAGTCTAATAGGATACTGTACAAAATGTTCATATAGGAATTTCTTTAGACCTATTTCAAACAAAATTCCTTTTGAAATTTGTTTAGTTTCATTGTGATAATTACTCTATCTCCTTCCAGTTGGAGTTTGCAGTCTCCTAATCTTTTCATCGTCATAGAAGGCAGGTATCTCGGAGATCGACACATGATGAACAGGTGCTTGTTTTTCACAAACAGTTCACAAAAATACTGTGAAATTACCAACATCTACTAATAAGGTGAAATCACTGGCTGCCATTGTAGATCAGGGCCATGGAGGGAAGAGGTGGCGGCAATAAGTTGAGGCTCAAGAAAGAGGGACAATGTTGAGGCTGCAGCACCATTTCAAGGCTAGGGAAGAGTCTTCACATATTGGTAAGCCATAAAATATGGATTGAAGAAATGCCATTTTCTTTTGACAAAATGGCCAGAAAAGAAATGCTAGAAAATCATGAAGCATCTGAAAAAAAAATGTGGTGATAAAAGTGAGCAAACAGCCATTCCAAGAAAGAAGGAATAAAAATGTAGAATCTGTTAAAATGAACTTTGCAATTTTTTTTGCCTGTGTTCTTGTGGCACTCTCATAACCTGAGTGGATCAGCTGGATCGTCACTCAGTATTAATGTAACCAGGAGGAAATTATGTTTTTTTATTAGTTGGTTACCTCTTGGCTGCTGCCATGGGAAAGCTGCGGGTGGAGGTTTCCATTGCATGTCCTGGAGAGCTGTTCTGTAGCAGCAGCAGCAGCAGCAGCAGCAGCAGCAGCAGCAACAGTACAATAAATTAATAAAAAATTCAAGCTGGGGGTAGTGGTGATGTGCAGGTCGCATCGGTGAAGGAACAGTGCTAGTGTTGCCGTTTGTAGCCTGCACATGAGAGGAAGGGTTCAGGAAAGGCCACAATCCATGGCCTGCTTATGTTTGGGGCTGTGGGAGAGGCATAATCTAAATAAATAAAGTTTAAAAAAGCACAGTTTGTGGTCAGGGCAAAGACCACATCGGGGAAAAAGCATCAGCCGTGGGCCGTGGGCCTACGGGGAGCTGAGCTGCCTTGATCATAGCATGATGTGAGAGGTTGAGGCAGGGATATGACGGCACTAGGCCAAACATTTTTTTTTTAAAAAGTAAAGCTCCAGTTCACAGCTCTGGGCTGACACAAGTGTGCACGGCTTTGACCCCAAAATTCCAAAGACCCATGTCCACATTTCAGTTTGCAAAGAAACCAGATCTAGGGATGCAAGAGATGTGCTGGGGTTTGGGAGGCAAGCAACTCAGACAGTTGTGAAATTTTAAAGGGGCCATGGCCACAAATTAAAATAATAAAAAGCAGCATGAGAGATTTCCTGATGGGAGGGGAAAGAGCAGGGGAAAATACAGCAGAGAGCTGGAGAGAGAGATAGAGTCCAGATTCAAGGTGCTAGATAGCCCAAAGATTTAAAGGGCTGGGGCCCTGCATAAGAAGAGGGCTGACAGGCATTAGGAAGGGGGGAAAGTGACAGCCGCTGGTGATGAGAGGGACCGAGAGAGTAAGGCACTGTTGTTAAATAGCGTGAGAAATAAAGTTTAAAAATGAGTTTAAACAGCTGTAGTGTTGCTGCTAGGCTGGAGCTGACAGGGAGGTTATTGGAGTCATTAGGGACCAAAGATAATTTAAGGAATTCATTTTTGGAGATGTTTATGTATTTTGGGTGAATTTTCTACTAGAAACATCAATTTCTATATAGTTATATAGATATTAATATATGCAAAATGTAAATACAGGAAAATTCAAAACCATACATTTATTTATTTAGCATGTATTTGTATACCGCTACTTCCAGCGATCAGGAGCGGTTTGATTAAGTAAACAGGGAGTGCCAGATCAAATGACAAATTTCAAGAATTACAGCGATTTACAAGGTTATATGATAGGTTGTCAGAACAAAGTCAGTAATTTTCAATAATGAGTACAACATGATTCATGGGATATGCACAGCACACAGGAGGGGGAGATGGGGAATATTTACATATATACATTTTACACTTGTTACATTCTGGAGCGTAAGTCTATTTTACACTTGACTACATTTTGGTGATGCAGATAATGGTTGAAATGTATTGCTGTTCAGGACACGTTGTAGACCTGTTGAAATAAGTATGTCTTCAGTTTTTTTCTGAAGACCATCAGGTCGTTGATTGAGCACAGCTCAGGTGGGAGTTGGTTCCAAAGTGAGGGGGCAGTATAGGAGTATGCCCTGTTGCTTGTGGCTGTTTTAACTGATCTTATACTTATTGGTACCTGCAGGTTGTTTATGGTGGTGGTTCTCCTATTTCTGTTGGCAGGTTGCAAGTTGATTAGGTTAGTGAGGAAAGTTGGTGCCAGGTTGTGGATGAGTTTAAATGTGGTCACTAGGGTTTTGTATTTTATACGAGCTATGATGGGGAGTCAATGTAGTTCAACTAGCACTGGTGTGATGTGCTCTGCCACGCCTGTTTTTGTGATGATTCTGGCTGCGACGTTCTGTGCCATCTGGAGTATGCTTAGGGTTTTTTTTGGAAGGCCCTGTAGAATTGCATTACAGTAATCGAAGTGGGGTATGATGAGGGCTTGAGCTACTGTCCTAAAATCGGTAGCTTCAATGATGTTCCTTAGTGGTTGTATAACCCTGAGTTTGTGAAAAATGGCCCTGTTTACTAAGCGGAGGTGTTTTGCCATCTTTAGTTCGCTATCAAGTGTTACTCCGAGGTATTTTATTTCATTCTTTGTGTGATAAGTATTATCGCATAGGGAGATTGTAGCTGGTGGTTTGAACTCTGGATTTCTTGATATGTACATGACCGGTTTTTTTATGGTTTATGGTCATGTTGTTTCGTTGAAGCCATGTTTGCATCTCTTTTATGCATTCTTCTAGCTGGGAGTAGTTTGGGTTACTTGCATCGAGTTGAGTATATAGCATAATGTCATCAGCGTATATGTGATAATGGATTTTATGCTTTTTGAATATTTCGCAGATTGGTTTCATGTACACGTTGAAGAGAAGCGCGGATAGTGCTGAGCCTTGTGGTATGCCCTGAGTTTGTGGGAAAGCCTCCGCTTTTTCGTTGTTAAACTGTACCTGTTGCATCCTGTTGGAGATATACGATGAGAACCATTTTAGTGGGGTTCCTGTTATTCCTATAGCTTCTATTCTGTTTAGTAGTGTTTGATGGTGAACCGTATCAAAAGCTGCTGAGATGTCAATGAATATGAGAATGAACATTTTCTTTTTGTTTTCAATCCCTTTGAGTAGGTTGTCCAGTAGTGCAATAAGCAGGGTCTCAACCCCATGGTGTGGCCTGAAGCCGTATTGGTGCTCGTCTAGTGTTCTGTTGTTGTCCAGGTGGTCTTGTAATTGCTGTAGGACCGCCTTTTCAATAATTTTCGCTAGCAGGGCTATGCTAGATATTGGGAGATAAGATGCTGGGTCTTCCTTGTTGAGTGTTTTATTTTTTAGTATTGGTCTTATGATGGATTTCTTAAGTTGAGTTGGCATGGTGCCCTGTTGGAGTGATTGGTTTATTATGTGAGCGATTTGGTGGGTGGTTTCTGCTTTCGTTGCTTTAACCCATGCAGCTGGGCAGGGGTCTAGGGGAGAGGTTGTGGTGTTAATGTTGGCAATTATATTCATGACGTGTTTGTTTCCAATGCTGTAAAACTTGTCCCAGTGGGTGATGTGGGTTTGCGCCGTCATCAAGGTGGGTTGTGGCGTGGTGGGGGTCACATCCAATGGTAGTAAGGGTTTAGGTCCGATCTGTGGGTTTAGTTTGGCAGCATAGTGATCTGCTAGGGCTTGGACCTTGATTTTGTCGTTGTATTGATCCTCTTGTGCTGTTTTGGTGAGGGATTTGACCAGGGCGAACAGCTCTCTGGGCTTGTTTAATGCTTTGTTTAGTGAGTTTGTGTGATGCGTTCGTTTTGACCGGTTGACTTCGTTTTTGTATTTGGAGAGTAGGGTTAGGTATTCTGTTTTGTGTTCGTTGGTTTTGCTTTGTCGCCATTTTTTCTCTATTCTTCGTAGTTCTCTCTTTAGGGTGGTCAGAGTTTCTGTGTACCATGGTTCGGTTTTGGGCTTGGGGTTGTTTTTTGTTGCTTTCCATTTTGGTTCCGAGACCTCTTGAATTCCTGAGTTCCAGCTGGTTATTAGACTGTCGAGGTCAGTGCTTTCCAGGTCTATGTGTGATGTGATGGAGTTAATGAGGGCTTCACTGTTGTATTTATTAAAACTTCTGCGTGTGTGTGTTGGTTGTTCAGATTTTGGGTTACTAGGTAGCATGGGCAGGTACATCTTGATCTCGATTTGGTGGTGGTCGGACCACGGTGCTTGAGTTATTTTTATTACAGAATTTTTTCCCTTGTCAGGTTGTTGTTCTGCGGGTGTGAATACCATATCTAGGGTGTTTCCTTTGTTATGTGTTGCATCATTTATTATTTGTTTGTACCCAAGTTGTTCCATGGCTTCAATGAAAGTGTTGGCTTGGCATTGTGGTAGTGATGGTAGGTTTATATCTCCCAGGATGATTTGATGTTTCCTGATTGCTGTGGTTGAGACACATTCTAGTGCTGTGGCCAGTGTCTCTGGATGTGATGACGGGGGTCTGTAGATTAGGCAGATTTCTATTGCGTTGTTTTCCACTTTGAGTATGTCAATGTCCTTGGTTGTGCTGTGGGCGGTGCTGGTAAGTGATAAGGTGGATTTGGCTGCAATTAGGACTCCTCCTCCTCTTTTGGATGCACGAGGGCAGTTGAATATCTTGTATCCGGGAGAGGATATTTGGTTTGTTATTGCGGCGTCGGCATCGGTGATCCATGTTTCAGTGATGCATAGGATGTCAGGCTGGTCATCTGTGATGATGTTGTGTATGATGTGTGTTTTGTTCCTTATTGATCTGGCGTTGATAAGGATGATGGTATAATAGACTTGCATCTGTTGGTCTTTCTGTTTGTGCTTGTTTTTTCTTGCTATGTGTTTGATATGGTTTGATCTTTTCGGTTTGGGGTATTGGGGATCTCGTGATGCTGTCTGGTTCACGAGGGGAGGTCTTAGATTTGGAGGGAGTGTGTGATCTTGGTGGGAGGGGTGGAGTGGAGAGTATTTATTGTATTGATTCTGTAGAGGCGGTACTGTTATTAAAAGAGGGTGGTAGATGTAGTAGATTGGACTTATAATGTGGTACAGGGCATGGTGCAGGTTGGGGTTGAGAGTGAGTGTTGGTATAATTAGATACATGGATAATAACAGCATATATTTGAGGAGCTCCATTTTGCCTGTTATGATGGCTGTTACTCTGTTGAGGGGCTTTGTTCTCTAAGTTTTGGGATAGTATGCAACTTCTTCTCTAATACAGTGGGTCAGAGATCAGGCGGTGGCTCTGTGTTTCTATCTGTAATTCTTACATATCATTTAGAGCTGAAGACATTTGTAAATAACTGTGCTTAGATATTTTACATGTACATATATGTAGCTATAGGTATGCAGAGTTACAGGTACATTGATACAGCATAAAATCCTCTATAGGTATGCAGAGTTACAGGTACATTGATACAGCATAAAATCACTATTACTGTGCTGAGGGAGTCTTATGGGGATAAGTTTGTATTCAGCAGGGAAAGGTAGTGAGAAAGTCTGCGTAACGTTGCTGGAGTAAATTTACTTTTAAGCGGGGAGGTACTTACAGCTGGGTTTGCTGGTGCCGGCTGGGATGGGTTTCAAGCGAGCTCGACCTGTGAAGGGAGCTCGAGCTTAGCTGGGCTTCTTACTAAGTCTGTGGCCGGAGGTCGGTGGGTTTCCTGCCGGCTGTTTGCAGAGCTTGTTGGGCGCTTCGGGTAGGTTTTTCCTCTGGATGATTGTTCGTATTTCTGGGCTGCAGGGTTTTTCTTTAGATGCCTTATATGAGTTGGTCTATAGGCAGGGGTAGTGCGACGCCTGGCTAATCAAAGGACCATCGCCTAAGGGCCACGCCAAAGGGCCCTCTGGCGAGGCCCTCAGGCGCGGGCCCGTCAGGCGTGGGCGCGCCTGATGGCGCTTCCTTTTACATCATGGAACCCTCATAAAGCCAAGCCAAAAGTGCCTTGTGTTTGATGGCTACTAGTGTGTCCATGGAAACACCATGGTAATGCTATGGTGACCACTAGTTGGGAGGAGGCAAAGTTTTCTATATCAACCTGAACTGTTTACTTCTTCTTCCTCATCCACATCCTCCTCGTCGTACATCAAGACTGAACGTGTGAGGGGTGTGAACCAGCAATCCTCCTCATCCTCGGTGCCCATGCAATTATGGGAGACGGTCTCCTGGTCACTCAGGAAAAAGATGATACAACTGTTGGAGGGTTAACGCCGGCACAATGCCAAGACTGGCGACCTCTTGTTCCCATTGGACTGCCACATCCCCCAGAACATCACAGTTGGACCCTGGCATTTGCCTGGATGATCAGCATTACAAGCCGGAAGGACCCCACAAAACTCAGGCAAGTTAGCCTACCTTAACGCAATCATCAGTGCCTCAAAGGAATAGGAGGGACACGCTTGGCTGTCGTATGACAAACACTTCTGTGATAAGATGGATTTGAGGCTGAAAGTGTTTTGGGGTGCGGTTGAAGTTGGGATATGGCAGCACAGGATGAATATGAAGTATGGTCAGAATTTCCAGAAGAGGCTGACATCATCTGCATCCAGCGAGACCACTGCCAGCAACAATACATGCAGGTGATTCAACAGAGGTGCGTGTTCCTTTCGAGACTGCAAGTACTGCCACATCTGCTTCCACTGCGTCACACTAACTCCACACTGCAGTGCCCAATTTACTCCAGCCCAAAATTGCACTACAGCCAAAACCACAGAGCCCCGCTATTTGCTTCATAGAATCGGGACCTAAGTATTTTAAGAGACTTTTGGTAATGTCTTTTTGGGGGGGGGGAGGGGAGAGGGAAATAATTTATTCCCCCTTTTTTCTGTAATTACCAAAAAAGACATTTTTGAGGAGTAATTTGAGATTTTCCTATTGATGGTCTATGGCAAAGTCATTAAAAGTACTTGTCTGAAGTTTTCCATGTCTGAAGTGAAGAAGAAAAATGTTTTCCATGAGGCTGGAGTACCATGTCCATGAACCCGAAGAAAAGAAGCAGAGGGGCATAGGGAGGGGTGACCTGCTTGGAACAGCAAGTGCACCTACTCTTGCTGCCTTGCTGGGCAGACTAGATGGACCATGCTGCTCTTTAACTGCCGTTAGATACTATGTTACTAGGACCCCTGAAGAGGAGTCAGGAAGGAGACCAGGTGAATTGATTTATGCTGTGCTTAGCAGAGAGAAATAGAGAAACTGGGATTTTGCTTAACTTATTTTCTGGGTTTTTTCCCCCCATTTTTCTACTTTCTACTTGATTTAGGGGATTTTTCTACTTTCTACTTGATTTAGGGGATTTCACCTTATAAAGGTGTTTTCTTAAAAAACCTCACAGGTATGGACTGAGATTTATTTCGAACTGTTGAAATTTGGGGAGTGTTTCTGCTTTCCAGTGAGAGCCTTGAGGCATCTTTCTCCTTCCTCCTCCTCCCCCATACAGCAGAACTTCTTTAATTGTGTTTTTACCCAGTATTTTTGTGTACCTTCCAGGACAAACCCTCACCTTATTGAGTCAGAGGCTTATCAGAAGCGGGATACAGGATAACACGTTGAGCCCTGAGGAAGCATTATGCAAAGACATACAGAGGACAATACTGTAAGGAGCCACATGTATTTCCATGACATTTACATGCCTAACTTGCAATATTTTAGTGATTTATGAGGGCAAGTAAGCATTTATGTGTGTAAATTATTCAGGTGCAATTACACCTATGAGGAAAGGCTTAAAAGGTTAGGCTTCTTGAACTTGGAAAAGAGATGGCTGAGGGGACATATGATAGAGGTCTATAAATTAATGGATGGAACAGAATGGGTACATCAGTTGTTTACTCCATCAAAAAGTAGAAAGACTAGGGGGACACACAATGAAGCTACAATGTAACCCATTTAAGACTAATAAAAGAAAATATTTTTTCACTCAACGTGTAATCAAATTCTGGAATTCGTTACCGGCGGATGTAGTAAAAGCTGTTAGTGTAGCTGGATTTAAAAAAGGTTTGGACAAGTTCCTTTATTTTATTTAGTATACACTTATATACTGCTACTTCCAGCGATCAGTAGCGGTTTGATTACAAATTTGGGAGGAAAGTTCCCTAAACCATTATTAAAGAGGACCTGGGAAATTTATTTATTTATTTATTTATTTTATTTAACATTTCTTATATACCGCGCTATTTGTCATCAGAGCGGTTTACATCAAAACAATAGAACACTTGACCAGAGATTGGCCGTCGTTTACATGAAACGGGGAGTTAACATGGAGGAGAACTTGGGGAACTATTTACATTCAAGCTTGTAGCAAACTTAGGAAACTATGTACAAATTGGTTGTATTACATATTAGGTATGATTGCAGTGTTTTACGTCAGGTGGTGGCTGTATGATATAGTGGGGGTGGGGGAGATAATGGGGTATCAGGGTGGGTGTAATGTAAGATAAAAAGGTGATGTTTGAGGGTTCTTCTAAATTGAGTAAGGTCTCTAATAGCTCTAATGTGTGAGGGGAGTTTGTTCCAGCATACGGGGGCATAGTTCCTGAAGGCCCTATTGGTGGTGATCTGGTTGAGTTTTGTGGATTCAATTGGTATAAGTAGCATGTTGGTGGCCTGGGATCTCCTGGATCGGTTGTCTGGAGAATGCGCTATGAGGTCGGAAATGGATGGAGGAGCTATCATGTTGAAGGCCTTGAAGGTTATGAGGAGGGTTTTGTAAAGGATTCTACTGCTTATGGGAAGCCAGTGTAGTTCCTTTAGAATGGGGGAGATGTGGTCGACCCTTGAGGTTCCGTAGAGCACACGGGCTGCCGCATTCATGGCTAGCTGTAATGGTTTGAGGGAGCTCTTTGGAAGGCCATGCAGAACTATGTTGGCATAGTCGAAGTGCGGTGTAACTAGTGCCTGGAAGATGGTGCGGAAATCCGCGGATTCCATCATGGGCCTAAGATGCCGTAGGGTTTTTATCTTGAAGTAGATGGTCTTGACAGTACGTTTGATATGTTCCTTGAAGTTGAGTTGTTGATCAAGTATTACCCCGAGATAACGTATGTTGGATTTGATTGGAAGTTCCGCGTCTCTTACTTTGAGTGTTGGTGGAGGCGCGAAGGCTTTGTTCCTTGTGATCATTAGTACTTCCGTTTTCTTGAAGTTTATCCGGAGGTTTTGGGTGAGTAGCCAGTCAGTTATTGTGTTGAAGCAGTCAACTAGCACTGTATAGTCGGGACAAGTGACGGTAATGGGTGTGAACAGTAGTACATCATCGGCATACATAAGACACGATATGCCAAACGAACGGGCGATGTCACAGATTGGTTGCATATAGATATTAAAGAGCAACGCGGAGAGGGAGGAACCTTGGGGTACACCCTGGTGCTGTTGGAAAGGTTCAGAGGTGCTGTTTTGAATGCGGACTTGTTGACATCTGCCTTCTAGGTAGGATTTACACCAGGCCCATGCTTGATCTCGGATTCCCTTCTCATGTAGCCGGGTGAGAAGCTGTAGGTGGTCTACGGAGTCGAACGCTGCTGATATATCGAGGAAGATTAGTGCGAAGCCCTTCTTTATACTGTCAATTCCATTGATCAATGAACTGGATAATGTTGTTAGTAGGGTTTCGATACCGTGTGCTTCTCTGAATCCGTGTTGAGAGGGATCTAGTGGGGAGGCTGAGTCAACATGCTGCTGAATCTGTCTAAGGGTTATTTTCTCTAGGATCTTAGCCATCAAAGGGATACTGGAGATTGGTCTGTAAGATTCCTCTTTCTTTGGGTCAAGTTGATTGTTTTTTAATAGTGGGCGGATGGATGTGTGCTTGAGCGCATCTGGGAAAACTCCTGTTTCGAATGACAACTTGGCGATGTTGGCTATGATAGGGCTGAACTCCGTGCGCATTGTCTTGATCCAGTGCGCTGGGCAGGGGTCAGTCGGTGCGGTCGTGGCGTTGATTGATGCAATTACTTCTTCAATGGTCTTTGTTGATGGCGGTGAGAGTTTGGTTAGGGTGGACTGGGAAAGGGTGGACTGGGAAAGGGTGGTTTTGGGATTCGTAGTATGGTAAAGATGGGGTGGTGATGCTGTTGTGGTTACTTTTATTGATTTTGATTGGATGTAATTCGCATATGCTTGTGGCTGAATGCCTTCTTGTTGAGGTGGGGAGGGTTGGTTGGTAAGGGATTTCACCAGCTGGAAAAGGTCTCTTGGCTTATTTAGTGAGCGGCTGAGAATTTCTGCATGGAATTGTTTCCTTTTGGCCCACGTTGATTCGCGATGGGTCTTCAGATGTTGTTGATAGATGGCTTGGTCTGAGGTATGTCTAGTGGCTCTCCATTTCCTTTCGAGTTTTCTGAGCTGGAGAAGAGACGCTCGTAGTTCCGGGGAAAACCATGGGGCGGCGTGTTTCTTGGAGTTTCTTCTGTCCGATGTGTTTTTTTTGTTGTCAGGCTGTTGAGCATAATGGTAGAGGGTCTCGTTCCAGTTGGACATCATGTCATTGAGGTTGGTTGCTGGTTGATCAAGTTTTGGGAGAACGTCACTAACGATTGTTTCCCTGTTGAGTTGTTTGAAGCGTGTGGTTCCTGATGTTTCCATTGCACTTGGGCGGTGGAACGTGGAATGTTGTGTAGGTAGCTGGAATGTTATTAGATTGTGGTCTGACCAGGGGACTGGTGAGATATTTATTTTATTTTATTTATTTATTTAACAACTCTTATATACCGCGCTATTTGTTATCAGTGCGGTTTACATACAACAAGGGTACACAGTCAGCAAGGCGCGGGCACGCCTGCCGGCGGCTCTTTTTAAACGCTGGTTCTGGTTCCTCCCACAGCCCGGATAGGGCTGGAGTGCAGAGCGGGAAAAGCCGGTTGCTCGACCCCGACTGGGGAGCCTCGGAGATGGCCGCGGTTGAGGAGAGGCTGCTTTTCAGCCGGCGGCTCTTTTTAAACGCTGGCTCTGGTTCCTCCCACAGCCCGGATAGGGCTGGAGTGCAGAGCGGGAAAAGCCGGTTGCTCGACCCCGACTGGGGAGCCTCGGAGATGGCCGCGGTTGAGGAGAGGCTGCTTTTCAGCCGGCGGCTCTTTTTAAACGCTGGCTCTGGTTCCTCCCACAGCCCGGATAGGGCTGGAGTGCAGAGCGGGAAAAGCCGGTTGCTCGACCCCGACTGGGGAGCCTCGGAGATGGCCGCGGTTGAGGAGAGGCTGCTTTTCAGCCGGCGGCTCTTTTTAAATGCTGGCTCTGGTTCCTCCCACAGCCCGGATAGGGCTGGAGTGCAGAGCGGGAAAAGCCGGTTGCTCGACCCCGACTGGGGAGCCTCGGAGATGGCCGCGGTTGAGGAGAGGCTGCTTTTCAGCCGGCGGCTCTTTTTAAACGCTGGTTCTGGTTCCTCCCACAGCCCGGATAGGGCTGGAGTGCAGAGCGGGAAAAGCCGGTTGCTCGACCCCGACTGGGGAGCCTCGGAGATGGCCGCGGTTGAGGAGAGGCTGCTTTTCAGCCGGCGGCTCTTTTTAAACGCTGGCTCTGGTTCCTCCCACAGCCCGGATAGGGCTGGAGTGCAGAGCGGGAAAAGCCGGTTGCTCGACCCCGACTGGGGAGCCTCGGAGATGGCCGCGGTTGAGGAGAGGCTGCTTTTCAGCCGGCGGCTCTTTTTAAACGCTGGCTCTGGTTCCTCCCACAGCCCGGATAGGGCTGGAGTGCAGAGCGGGAAAAGCCGGTTGCTCGACCCCGACTGGGGAGCCTCGGAGATGGCCGCGGTTGAGGAGAGGCTGCTTTTCAGCCGGCGGCTCTTTTTAAACGCTGGTTCTGGTTCCTCCCACAGCCCGGATAGGGCTGGAGTGCAGAGCGGGAAAAGCCGGTTGCTCGACCCCGACTGGGGAGCCTCGGAGATGGCCGCGGTTGAGGAGAGGCTGCTTTTCAGCCGGCGGCTCTTTTTAAACGCTGGCTCTGGTTCCTCCCACAGCCCGGATAGGGCTGGAGTGCAGAGCGGGAAAAGCCGGTTGCTCGACCCCGACTGGGGAGCCTCGGAGATGGCCGCGGTTGAGGAGAGGCTGCTTTTCAGCCGGCGGCTCTTTTTAAACGCTGGCTCTGGTTCCTCCCACAGCCCGGATAGGGCTGGAGTGCAGAGCGGGAAAAGCCGGTTGCTCGACCCCGACTGGGGAGCCTCGGAGATGGCCGCGGTTGAGGAGAGGCTGCTTTTCAGCCGGCGGCTCTTTTTAAACGCTGGTTCTGGTTCCTCCCACAGCCCGGATAGGGCTGGAGTGCAGAGCGGGAAAAGCCGGTTGCTCGACCCCGACTGGGGAGCCTCGGAGATGGCCGCGGTTGAGGAGAGGCTGCTTTTCAGCCGGCGGCTCTTTTTAAACGCTGGCTCTGGTTCCTCCCACAGCCCGGATAGGGCTGGAGTGCAGAGCGGGAAAAGCCGGTTGCTCGACCCCGACTGGGGAGCCTCGGAGATGGTCGCGGTTGAGGAGAGGCTGCTTTTCAGCCGGCGGCTCTTTTTAAACGCTGGCTCTGGTTCCTCCCACAGCCCGGATAGGGCTGGAGTGCAGAGCGGGAAAAGCCGGTTGCTCGACCCCGACTGGGGAGCCTCGGAGATGGCCGCGGTTGGGACAAGCATTGTAGAATCTGTGTGCCTTTTTGGGAACCTGCCAGGTACTTGCGATCTGGATTGGCCACTGTTGGAAACAGGATACTGGGCTTGATGGACCTTGGTCTGACCCAGTATGGCATATCTTATGTTCTTGTGTAAGTACTGCATAGAGCCCATTGTGCGTACTTTCAGTGTGGGCAAGCAATTGGATCTGAGGTGGAGTGTGCATTTACGTATGTAATTTATAGAATACATACATATAAACTACCCAGAGCCGGTGCAAGGATATGAGATGCCCTAAGTGACTCTTATTTCTAGCAACCCCCTGCTCCACCTCTTGCTCCCATTGCTGCCGCTGTTGACCCTCTCTGGGACATGAAGCAGTGGCAATACTTTTAAAACACTGCAGCGCTTACCTTCACCTCTGGCATTGTGGTGTCATTCATGCTTCTGCTCCGTCCAGTTCCATCTCCTGTTTGCATGGCGATGGGAGTGGTTGCTGCTGCTTCCGCCCCCATGCAAAAGGAAGTAGAATTAGAGGGGCAAGAGGATGAATGGCACCACAACTCTGGAACTTCAGTGCTGTTTAGAATGTATTACTGCTGCCGCGTATCCTGGAGAGGGTTGGCAGCGGTGGCAATGGACCCCCTCAAACCATTGGCGCTTTAGGCAACCACCTAGAAAATACGTACTGGCCTTAAAGATAGGTGCTGTCCATGTATATCAGCTCTAGAGCTGGTTAAGTGACCATGGCTTAAACCTATGCACATTAGCAGAGACTTACAGTATGCTAGACTTTTAAATACTTAAAGAGAAATAATGAACAAACAAACCTCTTCCAAAGACGGGGAAGCTGTAAAACTAGAGGGCATAACATGAAGCTGCAAGGGGGTAAATTGAAAGGCAATGTCAGGAAATACTTTTTCACTGAGAGGATGGTGGATGATTGGAATGCCCTCCCGATGGAAGTGGTGGGGGCAAACACAGTGACAGAATTCAAAATGGCATGGGACAGACACGGTGAATCCCTTTACAGCAACAGGATAAAATCAAAATAAACTTAACTAACTAATTTCTCAACATACAGGGGTGTCCTCCACGGAGCGGTGGGTTTACCCCTAAACAAAGACATGGGAGGGGTGGCCTGCACGGAGCAGCAGGTGCACCTACTCTTGCCATCTTACTGGGCAGACTAGATGGACCATTCTGGTCTTTATCTACCGTCATTTACTATGTTACTAATACTATATAGTCAAGTCTTCATGTATTTGTCTTTATAAAATAGGCTCCTTAATAGAGTTATCCTCACAGTGTAGAGCCTATAAGCACCCCAGGGCCGGTGCAAGTTATTAGGCATCCTAGCAAACCTTCAGCCTTGTCTCCTCAGCTTTTACATCGTTAGCACCTTAGTCCCTCAAGATTCTGATGATTACACCCAATCATAATCATCTCAATGCCACCCCTTCCAGAAAATCCTATACAAATGCATATTTGGATATCATACTTTTAAATATTAAACTTTGTTTTGCAAATATATACATTGTGAGGGAAATTTCCAAAAGCCAATTATAAGAATAAATGGACAGCCTGCAAACTGACCATTCTGACAATGGGTAAAAGTATGCACCGTCGAGTCCTTGAGTTTTATGCTTGTTAGGACCCATTGTTTTGCTTTGACTATATCTGCTTTTTGCTGCCCTTCAAAAGCCGATGTCCTATGTGATTGCCTAGTTTGTCTAGCGCTTGGGTGGGTGCTGCAGCATTTTACTGTTTTTAAAGAGCAGCTAACGAAATGGATTTGTAATCGATTGATTTTCACTTATGTCCTTTCTTGCTCTGGTACATTAGATTATGAACAGCTGTGACACAAATCACTTAAGATAGATCTCACTTTGGCTAGCATTAGTTTATGAGTTTGCTAAATGTTGGAGCTTAAAATGCAGGGATTTTACTGCTCCATCTTCACATTCCTAAATGTGGTTTCCTGCTTGGCATGATGGGAAAGTGTTAGTGCAGCTACTGGTAACATTTTCCCTGGAGCCCTGCAGGTTTACTGTAACGTCGGTACATGGAAACTCATCCTGTTACTTAATAAAGGACAATTGCTGCAACTGAAGTTTCCCTTTCTTTCTTGTTTTGGTTCATATGCTGAACTACAAATCTAATTCCACAGCTTCAAAATTATCAGAAGCTGTGGAATCAGAGGGGGAGATTTATTTATTTAGACAGCTTTGTATGCCACCTTTTCCTTCAATCAAGATGGTCACGTCACATCACAATTGGAGGGTTACATTTAACATTAAGGTACATGTAAACATTTAGACAGTACAGTTACTTAACAGTATTTAGGAAGTACAAATGAGATAACATTTAACAGTATTTAGACAGTACAATTGAGGTAACATTTAACAATGGTATTTAGTAACGTGGTATGATATATTTGTGTGTGTGGATAGGATGGGTGTGTGTTTAGTTGGCGGAGGTAGTAGTGTTACTGTTTGGGTAGGGGATGTTGCCTGAATGTTCATAGGTTTCTATAACTAGCCATGTTTTGAGGTCTTTGCGGAAGTCTGTGAGGTCATCTAAAGCTCAGGCTTGTTGGTAGGGAGTTCCATAGTGTGGATGCCAGTAGTGATGGTGCTCCTTTTGAGGTTGATTGTTTGGTTTTGTTATAGCCTGCAGGTGTGCCGATCATGTTGTTGTTATTGGTTCTTCTTGCTGCTGTCACTTGTTCTAATGTTTTGGAGTACATCTGCTGAGAGATGGTGAATGACTTTGAAGATGATCTTTATTGTTTTGTATTTAGCTCTTGCCACCATTGGGAGCCAGTGTAGTTGCTGTAGGACGGGAATGATGTGCTCAGTCCTTGGGGTGTCTGTGATGGTGCGTGCTGTGGTGTTTTGTACCATCTGTAGTGGCTGGAGTGTCTGCTGAGGAAGGCCTTGATATAGTGAGTTTCCATAATCAAGCAGTGGTGTACTGAGTGCTTGGCACACCGTGCGGAAGTGGTCTTGTCGGAGCATTGGTTTGATTTGTCTGATTGTTTTCAATCGGTGATATGCCTTGTTTGCGGTTTTGGTGATGTGGGATTTTAGGTTCAGAGCTCTGTCTAGTGTTATGCCCAGATACTTAACTTCTTCTTTGACTACTATGTGTTTGTCTAGGATGCTGAGAGTTTGCGGAGGTATGAAGGTGCCAGTCATTCATGTCTTCGAGGCATTTTGTTATTGTTGTACTATTTAGTGCTAGTAAGTTGATTGGAGCATACACCATGATGCAGTCATTATAACGTCATGCCAAGCAGGAAGTTACATACCAACTCAGCACATTCTTACAACAGAAAACCACTTGTATCCATGAACTTAGCCTACTCAGTATGTTTGATGTCATTTCAATTTATCAGAAGGATTTTGGTTTGCTCCAAGGATGAAAACTGGTTTTGTTGATCTCTGTCATTTTGGTAAATGCAATTTGTTTGTGCTATAATAGTAAAAATCATTTAAATTTCTCAGAGATGTTCATTCATGCATGATCCCAATGGGCTTGGCAGTTTCGAAAACATGCAAGCAGCCACTTTTTGACTGGAAGGACTGCAGTCATATTTTGGTGTTCAAACTGCATGTAAACATTCTAACGGGTTGTGAAACTTATCTTTATATGCAATGCACACAGCTGGCAATGGTGACTGTCAGCAGGAGAAAGGAAAAGGGAGTTTGATTTCACTGATGCCTCTCTCAGAAGTTCAAGGCAAGTTACATAGGTACTAGAGGCATTTTCTTGTCCCTGGAGAGCTTGCTATCTCAGTTTGTATGATGGAGGGTTAAGTGACTTGCTGAAGATCCCAAGGAATAACAGTGGGATTTGAACCAGGCTTCCACTGTTATCAGCCCACTGCTTTAACCATTAGGCTCTTCCTTCTGCAGATGATAGGGTACATACGAGTATGCACATCAGTGTATACACATACCCCTTCATGGTAATGATCTCCTTGCCACAGAGATCATGGCAAATCTACAGGCAGCATAGACGAGCGTGTCAGCTGGGATTGCAAACTTATTGAAAGAGAAAAATCTTTCCTCCACCCATCACTATGCTCCTCCCTGCCCCTGCCCTCTCCTCACCTCCTACAATCAAAAACTACAGGGGGCAGGCAGGGCTGGTGCAATGATATAAAGCACTCTAGGAGAACCTTATTCCCGGTGCCGCCCCCTGCTCCAGTCCCCATGCCCATTGCTGCAGCTGACACCCCTCTCTGGGATATGCAGTAGCGGCAATACTTCTTAAAAAGGCATCGTGGCACTAGAGTTATCTTTTCTTCTGGGCCACAGTGCCATTTGCATGTCGGCTATTCGTGCTCCGATTCTACTTCCTGCTAGAGATCTTCTGAAAATCATGGGTCCTGCAAGGAAACTTAGAAAAGGCAAAAAAATCTGCACAATTGCAAATGCTTGACTTATTTAAAACATTTATATGCCATCTTCCTGAAAAAACAAAACAAAACATGAATCCAACGTGTTTAACAATAAAGCTAACAAATATCTGATATTATAAATATCTATGGAACACACTACCCAACTACCTGCGAGAAATAAGACCTAACCACGTTCTGAAAACACCTCAAAACCTTCCTGTTTAAGGAATATTGCCAATCCACAATAGAAAACCTAGATATTTAAGAAAATTACAGCTCTTTTCCCAGGCTCACCATACTACACTCCCATACCTCCTGATGTATAAGTCAATTATCTATTTTACAAATCTCACAATCTTATTGTAAATATTATTGTAAATAGTTTGCCTAGCATCTCTCTAAGGCATGTATAAGATGTTTAGCTCTGTTATGTTCTTTTTATGAACAATTTGTTTTTGTTATATAATTTGTTCCTTATTAACTGCCATGAGCAGTAATCATTCTATGTTCAATGTGGTTTTTTTCTATGCAAACTGTTCCATGTAAGCTGCCGAGAGCAGTAATAACCATTTGTTCCCTGTAAACCACCTGGATTACTTTGATAAATAACTAAATAAAATCTGATATAAGACCACATACATAAAAGTACAAATCAATAAAAATAAAATAAGAAATTATATTAAAATCAAAATACTGTACATGAACAGCTAAAGAGGATCTAAAAAGCTCTCACAATGCACTTGCTTTAGCCCGAGATTAAGTGCCTTTAGGATTTTAAGCTGGCTACATCGACACTCTGAGCCCTATAGCAGCAAAGAAACCTCTGGACAAATACAACCCCCAAGTAAAACTGCAATTAAAATGATTTGATAGCATCATTCTACTCATCCTATTATAGTGGAGTGAGGTCTGATTCTTATAGACATTTTTTCATTCCTATAACCAGTAGAATTAGAAGGACGCTTGTCGCCAACCTCCCCCTGGTGGCCGGTGGCTGAACGGGAAGGTTGGGCATATAGTTAATTTTAGGAGAGGAGGGTTTTTTTAAGGCCAGGTACAGCCTGGTCTATGTAGTCCTGCTCCTGGTGCAAATAAGTCATGTAAGCCAAATGGAGGGAGAATAAGGCTTTTATTTCCCTTTTCACAAAAAGATTCGTTGGGCTACAAAAATTAAGGAAAGTCTTTCTTTTCAGGCATAAACCAAACTCAAGGTACAAAGTAAACTGTTATAATCTTCACAGTGGTAGAAAGGAAATTAACCAAGGATTCTTTCAACATTGGAGTAAATTACAAGTCTGAACATTCTTCTTTCATTAAGCACAAATATGAAAACTTCTTAAGGTAATATTTGTATGGCTCACAGTTCCGGCAGTGATTCCAAATCACCCACAACACCCATGGAACAATCCATCAATTCCTCCTGAGATGAGGAAATAGGGTCTATAAGCTCCACTTGCATCGGTTCTAAATCACTATTATCTTCTTCTGAGCTGGGGCTTTCTCTGGCTGTTATCAGTGGCCAGTCCCTATTTCTGTTCCCTTGTTTTCCATACAGTTGTTCTAAGGTTCTTAAATGAGTGTGGCCTGTTTTATTGCCTCTATATCTTGGCTGGTGAAACTATGGCCTGCTTTCTCTTCTTTTAAACTGGGCATCTGTTTTATAAGGGCTTCTAGCAGCTGAGCCTTTCTTCATGGATAAAGAATCATCATACCTTGGTTTCCTGTAATGGGCATAGCTGGAAGTGTCCTCCTCAGGTATTTCCCTTAGGACCCAGTCTCTCTGGCAATCTTTCTCTTGAAAGCTTCTGGTACCTTTCAATCTGGTCTCCGGGCTTTCTGGCAAGCGTAGGCCTCTCTTCAAGCCTGGCTTCCTGCTTCTTAGCTCTTTACGTCTGGAGTTTCTGGCTACCACAACTTCCACAGGACTGACTCTCCTCCGTCTGTCTTTCTCTGGGAACTCTGGTTCTCTTCCAGTTCCTGCAGCCGTGCCACTAGTCCTGGTTCCACTGCTCCTTTTCTCAGCAGTGCTCTCCTTTCCGGTGCTACTCTGCTCTCCGGTGCTGCTCTGCTCTCCAGTGCTACTCTGCTCTCCGGTGCTGCTCCTCCTTCTGTCTCCAGCCTCTTGCTTATAAAGAAACATAGAAACATGATGACAGAAAAAGACCACATGGCCTATCTAGTCTGTCCTTCCTTAACAACAACTACAACAGTCCACTTTTTACCTTTAGAGATCCTCTGTGTTGGTCCCATGCTTTTTTGAATTCAGTTACTGTCCTCATCTCTACCACCTCCACTGGGAGACTATTCCACGGATCCACTACTCTTTCTGTAAAGAAATATTTCCGCATATCACTCCTGAATCTATCTCCCTTCACCCTCATCCCATGTCCCCTTGTAGCAGAACTTGCTTTCAATTGAAAGAGGCTCTCTCCCTGAACATTTATGCCACGGAGGTATTTAAACATCTCAATCATATCATCTCTATCCCGCCTTTCCTCTAAGGTGTACATATTAAGATCCTTAAGTCTGTCCTCATATGCTTTATAATGAAGCCCATTAATCATTTTAGTAGCAACCCTCTGCACCGACTCCATCCTGTTCACATCCTTTTGAAGATGCGGTCTCCAGAATTGCACACCATACTCCAAATGAGGTCGCACCAAAGACTTATACAGAGGCATTATCACCTCCTTTTTTCTGCTAGCCATTCCTCTCCGTATGCACCCAAGTATCCTTCTAGCTTTTACCATCGCCTTTTCTACCTGTTTAGCTACTTTAAGATCATCAGACACAACCACGCCTAGGTCCCGCTCTTCTTTAGTGGACAAAAGTACTTCACCTCCTATACTGTATTGCTCCCTTGGATGCTGCAGCCCAAATGCATGACCTTACATTTTTTAACATTAAATCCCAGCTGCCAAATTCTAGACCATTCTTCAAGCTTAGCTAGATCCCTCCTCATATTATCTACACCTTCCTGGGTGTCTACTCTATTGCAGATTTTGGTATCATCTGCAAAGAGGCAAACCTTACCTGACAGCCCTTCCGCTATATCATTAACAAAGATGTTAAAAAGAATCGGACCAAGGACAGATCCCTGGGGCACACCACTGGTAACATCCTTCTCCTCAGAGTGAGCTCCATTTACTTGTACTCTTTGTTGCCTCCCACCCAACCAATTTCTAACCCAAGCAGTAACTTTAGGGTCCATCCCTAGGGTGCTCAGTTTGTTTATAAGTCGCCTGTGAGGAACAGTGTCAAAGGCTTTACTGAAATCTAAATACACCACATCATCTAAAGGTCTTCTGCCTTCGAGCTTCCCGGGCTAGTTCTCAGGTGCTGCTGATTAGCTAGGTGTGTCCACTCAGCCTCTGTAAGTGCACGCCTGCTCCCTCTAGATGTTTTGCTAGGCAATTGCATTCTCTGCACCTCATTTGTTTTGGGACAGACAGCTTCTTTTCTTATGTCCTCATTTTTATTAGCTCCTGCTCTATGACATATCCCCCTTCTTAAAATATTAAGGGCTGAGTTATCATTTTCCCTACAGCACGTAATTCGCGACATGGCATCAGCATTATAATGCAGCTTCCCTGCTCTATGCTCTACCTTATAATCATATGGTTGCAACGCCATATACCATCTGGTTAGGTGACTGTTGTTGTTCCTCATGTGGCTTAACCATTTTAGCGGGGCATGATCAGTAATAAGAACAAATTTTCTCCCAGTTAGATAGAATTTTAAGGACTTAACTGCCCACTTGATCGCCAAGCATTCTCTTTCAATTGTTGAATATTTTCTTTCGGCATGTGACAACTTCCTACTCAAGAACATGAGGGGATGCTCAGCGCCTTCCTGCATCTGGGAGAGAATGGCCCCCAGGCCAGTTTCGGAAGCATCCGTCTGCAGCAAAAACGGTTGGCGAAAGTCTACCCCTCGTAGTATTGGTTCTCTGCATAACTTCTCTTTCAGGTTTTCAAAGGCCTCATCAGCATCCGAGGACCATTGTAAGATATTTGGGGCATTTTTTTAAAACATATCAGTAAACAGTGCGCTTTCCTCTGCAAAGTGAGGGATAAAGCGTCTGTAATAGCCAATGAGTCCGAGAAAACTCCGTAACTGCTTTTTATTTTGAGGGACGGGAAAATTTCTAACGCTCTCTACCTTGTTCATTAAGGGACACACCGTACCCCGGCCTACAAGGTGACCCAAATTTCGGACCTCTTGGGCTGCAAACATGCATTTATCAGGATTTAGTGTTAGACCCGCTTGTCTCATTGCCTTTAATACTGCTCTTACGTGAAGTAGGTGTTGATCCCAAGTAGTGCTATGAATGACTACATCGTCCATATAGGCTGTGGGATAGCTTTGGTGGGGACGCAAAACTATATCCATTAACCGCTGGTAGGTTGCGGCCGCTCCGTGCAACCCGAAGGGCATCCTCCTGAATTGAAACAGCCCGAGGGGCATACTAAAAGCTGTTTTGGGGCGTGCATCTCTTGTCAGGGGTACCTGCCAATACCCCTTAGTCATATCCAGGGTCGTGAGGAATTTTGCTTGACCTAACCTGTCTAGCAGTTCTTCAATGCGGGGCATCGGGTATGCATCAAAGGTGGACACTTCATTGACCTGGCGGAAATCGATACAAAAGCGCATGGTACCGTCTGGTTTAGGTACCAAAACAATCGGGCTACACCACGGACTTTGTGATTCCTCGATAATGCGCAATTGTAACATCTCTTGTACCTGGGTTATCACCTCCTGCCTCTTTGCCTCCGGTAAACGGTAGGGCCTTTGTCTTATGACTTTTCCTGGAGGTGTAATTATCTCATGGGCGACTAAAGCTGTCTCTCCTGGAATAGGCATCAACACATCATTGAATTCTTCTAGCACTTTGGCTAATTCTTGCCTCTGGGTCATGGAGAGTTCATCACCGACCCGTGGTTTGGGACAGGTTTTGCAGTCATCTAACCGAGGGCACAGATCTTCCTCCGACTGGTCTTTACCCACCACTACAAAACCTTCCATATCGCTCCGTCCCGTCGAACCAAAACCTCCGGTTCCCCAGCTCGTGGGAGTCACCATCGCCACCTCTTCCAGGATTGGGAATCCAACTCGTTTGCATATCAACTGGGCAATGCGATCTCCTATTTTGACATTAAAGTCCTCCTCTGCAAAATTGAATAAAAGGACCTTAAGGGCACCCCTGTAGTCTGGATCTACAACTCCAGCCCCTACATCGATGAAATGTTTGTAAGCCAGGCCAGATCGAGGCGCAATATGACCATAGCACCCTTGTGGTAACTCTATTTGTATGCCTGTGTCAATTAAGGCTTGGCCCTGCTTGGGTACCACTTGATTTTCGGCACTATATAAGTCATAGCCTGCGGCCTGGGCGGATGCTCGTTGGGGACTACGAGCTTGCCTAGACGTTTTACAGAATTTTAATACAAATTTCTTCAGAGGCCCTTCCTGTATTTTCTGCTCGGGCTTTTTAGACTTCCCCAAGAGGGGACTGGGAACTGTCATTATCTTATAGGGAGTGCATGTGGACACAAAAACTTCCTGGGGAGACAAGCCTTTTTCTAAACCTCTTTTAAATTGAGGCCAGTCTCTGCCTAGCACTAGCTCTTGGGGTAGTTTGGGTACAACTGCAACCAACATTTCTCTTTCAATACCAAAGCCTTTCACAATCAGTTTAAACACCGGATAATATGTTGCAGTCCCATGAATACACTTTATCTTTACCCTCCCTTCTGGCCGATCTGGTGCGGATTCACCTTGCTCCTTGATCAAAGACCATAGTTTTTGGGAGATCATGGTTTGATCCACGCCAGAGTCCAGGAGAGCCTTGGCATCAATGCCTTGTACCGTTACGTCCAATACAAATCCCTCCCGTAATGCTTTCATGTTCTCACCAATGAGAGCAGTACGGGCCTGACATTCGCTCTTTATGTGGCCCGTTTTCCCACATGAAAAACATCTTTTAGAGCGGTCCCTCAACATAGAACTAACATTTGTCATTCTTTGAGTTTTATAGCGTGAAAGACTTTCTGATGTTTGCTTTACCGCATCAGCTGCCATCTTTGGACTTTCCCGACTTTGCTGGGTGGCCAATTCCACCTCCAAATAACGCTCGGTTAGGGTAATGGCTTCTGCAGTGGTGTGACAGTTCTGCAAAATGAGGAAGCTCTGCACGCTTTTAGGTACTGCAGACATATATTGTTCCAACACTATCATATCCATTAAAGTGTCTACAGTTTTTTCGTCTGGTTTTAACCATTTCGCTGCTAAGCTCCTTAGCCTATGGCCTAGAGCCTTAGGTGTCTCGCCTATCTTAAGGTGAGCGGCTCGTAGCATACGATTATACACAAGCGGTGTGAGGCCCAGGCGATCCCTGATGGCCTTGGTTACCTCACTGTAATCTTTTACTAAAGTAGGAGGCATCGCCCTGTAAGCTGACAGTGCCTCCCCTGTAAGAGAAGCTGCCAGGCGAATTGCCCATTGTTCCTTTGGCCAAGCCGCCGAATGTGCAATCCTATCAAAAGAATCAAGGAAGTCATCAATATCATCTGTAGCACTTAACTTCCCTACAGTTAAAGTGTCAACAGACCATTGTCCACCTGGACAGCTACCCAGTCCAGGATTCTGTCCCTGATGACTTGCGGCTGTTTCCTGTGACTTTTGCTGATGGGTTATCCATGTCTCCATCATCTGTAAGATGGGCTTCTGCTGCTCGTGCATGGCCAGTATTGCCTGCTGCTGAGTTTGGCAAGCCAGTTCTCTTTGCTTGTCGAATTGGAGGGCCATCCATGCACATAGCTCTTTCTGATCCATAGCGAGGGTATGCCTAAAAAGAAAAATCAGAGAGAAAACCAAGTGCGGCCTGATAACCAAAAATCAGTTCACTCTCTTCCTCTCTCTCTTTTTTTTTTTTTTTAAATCTTACACACACATCCAGCACAAGTCATGCTCATCTACATGTTACCCCCACTGCCAGCAACTCCACGACTTTCCCCTTCCGGGTTTTCCTTCCACTCCGGGTTATCCTTTTCCACTCCGGGTTTTCCTTTTCACTGTTTGTAGTTCTTAGGCCCAAAATCCAAACAACTACGCCATTTATGTCACCAACCTCCCCCTGGTGGCCGGTGGCTGAACGGGAAGGTTGGGCATATAGTTAATTTTAGGAGAGGAGGGTTTTTTTAAGGCCAGGTACAGCCTGGTCTATGTAGTCTGCTCCTGGTGCAAATAAGTCATGTAAGCCAAATGGAAGGAGAATAAGGCTTTTATTTCCCTTTTCACAAAAAGATTTGTTGGGCTACAAAAATTAAGGAAAGTCCTTCTTTTCAGGCATAAACCAAACTCAAGGTACAAAGTAAACTGTTATAATCTTCATAGTGGTAGAAAGGAAATTAACCAAGGATTCTTTCAACATTGGAGTAAATTACAAGTCTGAACATTCTTCTTTCATTAAGCACAAATATGAAAACTTCTTAAGGTAATATTTGTATGGCTCACAGTTCCGGCAGTGGTTCCAAATCACCCACAACATCCATGGAACAATCCATCAATTCCTCCTGAGATGAGGAAATAGGGTCTATAAGCTCCACTTGCATCGGTTCTAAATCACTATTATCATCTTCTGAGCTGGGGCTTTCTCTGTCTGTTATCAGTGGCCAGTCCCTATTTCTGTTCCCTTGTTTTCCATACAGTTGTTCTAAGGTTCTTAAATGAGTGTGGCCTGTTTTATTGCCTCTATATCTTGGCTGGTGAAACTCTGGCCTGCTTTCTCTTCTTTTAAACTGGGCATTTGTTTTATAAGGGCTTCTAGCAGCTGAACCTTTCTTCATGAATAAAGAATCATCATACCTTGGTTTCCTGTAATGGGCATAGCTGGAAGTGTCCTCCTCAGGTATTTCCCTTAGGACCCAGTCTCTCCGGCAATCTTTCTCTTGAAAGCTTCTGGTACCTTTCAATCTGGTCTCCGGGCTTTCTGGCGAGCGTAGGCCTCTCTCCAAGCCTGGCTTCCTGCTTCTTAGCTCTTTACCTCTGGAGTTTCTGGCTACCACGACTTCCACAGGATTGACTCTCCTCCGTCTGTCTTTCTCTGGGAACTCTGGTTCTCTTTCAGTTCCTGCAGCTGTGCCACTAGTCCTGGTTCCACTGCTCCTTTTCTCAGCAGTGCTCTCCTTTCTGGTGCTACTCTGCTCTCCGGTGCTGCTCCTCCTTCTGTCTCCAGCCTCTCGCTTATAAAGGTCTTCTGCCTTTGAGCTTCCCGGGCTAGTTCTCAGGTGCTGCTGATTAGCTAGGTGTGTCCACTCAGCCTCTGTAAGTGCACGCCTGCTCCCTCTAGCTGTTTTGCTAGGCAATTGCATACTCTGCACCTCATTTGTTTTGGGACAGACAGCTTCTTTTCCTATGTCCTCATTTTTATTAGCTCCTGCTCTATGACACGCTACATGAGCACACTTTGAATAGCCTTCATAGCTGGCTTAAAGATACAAATATACAGTAAGTATACAGTTTCAAATAGTTATCGAAGTATTTAGAACAGTCAATGCCGAAGGAAACCACCCTGTAAAAATATGCTAATGGTGCTCAGTCACAGATCTAGCATGTTTACCCACAGTAATATACTTTTCAGGTAATTTCTCATATTCTCTATTTAAAACGATGAATTTATCATACTATGATAAGGTTAACACAACCGAATTATCTTTGCCTTCGGCAACTACTTCTCTCTCCATCAACTGTGAATCTGGTCTTGGATATTTCACCCAAACGTTTGCACCATTGACTATCCATAGATCCAAAACCAGTATGAGCAGAAGGAGGAAGAGAAGCCACAGCAATAACTAAGATCCGGGGAACAGTCAAATAAGCAATTGGACATATGGAGCCTGATTCAGAAAGGGGCAAGTTCAGGCCCTGTGCACCAGGGGCGGCCCAACGGGGGTGCGGGGCCATGTGCGGAGACTCGGTGCGGGGCCTCATTTGCATAAGTGGCCTTATTTGCATAAATATTTGCATAATGCTAACATACACTAACTTTTAGTAAACATGTCTCTTAATGAGTGTATGGATAAAGACAGACTAAAAGTTTTCTACATTACTATAATCCAGTGCCAACCGCCAGGCACATTAGGAACTACTACAAACACTGCCCATTTAGAACCAATAGCAAACCCGCCGTATCCTAACAGCACTACCAGGACTCACAAAGCACCATACCCTACCTATCAAAAGGCAACACTGCAAATATTAAACCAATACATTTCAGAGAACAACAATACATGACCTACTGGGGAAAGAGAACAAGTGGCAATGTCAAATAGGAATTACATAAACAGAATACCTCAGCTCAGTTACACATGCAGAACATAGACCATCACCAAACAAGGAATCACAATTTAGAAACAGGAAGGCAATAATTAAACTGGGAACCCCAAAAGCCAAACAACAACACTGTAGAAATAAAACTATAAATTAATTTCCTCTTGTACCAAACAAAGCGCAGACGTTAATGATGCACATTTCCCAGAGCTTTCAGTTAATAAATTCAAAATAAAGAGATATCTTTCTACCTTTTGTGCATTTTTTTTTTCAGTTGCAATTGCTCCAGCCACTTTCTTCTGGTTTCTTCATGTTTTCTGCTAATTCTCCATCATCTGCTGTCCATTTGTCCTTTCTTCTCTCTTCTAGTTTTTTTTTCCATTCTCTCTCTCTACATCTGCTTTAACATACTAATCTTTCTCCTTTTGCTCTTTCCTCATTCCTATTTCATCCACTCAAATTTTACCCCTCCATCCCCACTTACTCTCCCAATACCCGGCCAATTGTAGATTTTTTATCCCTCCCACACAAAATATTTTTCCCCTCTCCATTTTACTCTCCCAGCCCCATCCCATTCTAATCCTCCCCCAACATCAGCTCCCTTCTAGTTCCAGCCTCACCCAGCATCCATTCCCTTCTAGTCCCTGCATCAGCCCATTTCCAGTCCTAGCCCCCCATCAGCCCATTTCCAGTCCTAGCAACCCCCAACCCAATACCAGTCCTAGCCCCCCCATCAACCCACTTCCAGTCCTAACCCCATCAACCCATTTCCAGTCAGCCCCCCATAGCCCATTGCCAGTCCTAACCCCCCATCAGCCCACAGCCCATTACCAGTCCTAACCTCATCAGCCCACCTCAAGTCCTAACCCCTCCCCATCAGCCCATTTCCTGTCCTAGCCCCCCCATAGCCCATTATCAGTCCTAACCTCCCCATCGCCCATTACCAGTCCTAACCCCCCATCAGCCCACAGCCCATTACCAGTCCTAACCCCATCAGCCCACCTCCAGTGTTAACCCCCCATCAGCCCATTTCATCCTAATCCCCATCACCCAATTTTCAGTTTAAGCCCCCCATACCCCATTACCAGTCCTAACCTCCCCAAACGCCCACTCCCAGTCCTAATCCCACCAGCCCATTTCCAATCCTAATCCCCCATCACCCAATTTGTAGTTTAAGCCCCCCATAGCCCATTAGCAGTCCTAACCCCCCCATCAACCCACTTCCAGTCCTAATCCCATCAGCCCATATAAAGACTTAGCTCCCCCATAGCCCATCACCACTCCTAACCCCCCCAGCCCCCCCCATAGCCCATCACCACTCCTAACTCCCCCCAGCCCTCCATAGCCCATCACCACTCCTAACCCCCCCAGCCCCCCATAGCCCATCACCACTCCTAACCCCCCCAGCCCCCCCATAGCCCATCACCACTCCTAACCCCCCCAGCCTCCCCATAGCCCATCACCACTCCTAACCCCCCAGCCCCCCCATAGCCCATCACCACTCCTAACCCCCCCAGCCCATCAGCACTCCTAACCCCCCCATAGCCCCCCATAGCCCATCAGCACTCCTAACCCCCCAGCCCATCAGCATTCCTAACCCCCCCCATAGCCCCCCATAGCCCATCAGCACTCCTAACCCCCCCAGCCCATCAGCACTCCTAACCCCCCATAGCCCCCCATAGCCCATCAGCACTCCTAACCCCCCCGAGCCCATCAGAACTCCTAACCCCCCCATTGCCCCCCATAGCCCATCAGCACTCCTAACCCCCCCAGTCCATCAGCACTCCTAACCCCCCCCAGCCCCCCATAGCCCATCAGCACTCCTAACCCCCCCAGTCCATCAGCACTCCTAACCCCCCCAGCCCCCATAGCCCATCAGCACTCCTAACCCCCCCCAGCCCCCCATAGCCCATCAGCACTCCTAACCCCCCCAGTCCATCAGCACTCCTAACCCCCCCCAGCCCCCATAGCCCATCAGCACTCCTAACCCCCCAGCCCATCAGCACTCCTAACCTCCCCCAGCCCCCCATAGCCCATCTGCACTCCTAACCCCCCCAGCCCCCCATAGCCCCCCATAGCCCATCAGCACTCCTAACCCCCCAGCCCATCAGCACTCCTAACCCCCTCAGCCCCCCATAGCCCATCAGCACTCCTAACCCCCCACCCCCCCCCCCCCCAGCCCAGCTCAGCTCAGCTCAGCCCAGCCCAGCCCAGCCAAAATTTTTTTTTTAAAAAGCTGTCCTCTCCCGCTGCCGGGGCCGCCGCAGCAGAATCGAGTGTGCCGCGGGGCCCCCCCTGCCCAGCAGAGCCTGCCCTCCCCTGTATCCGCTCTCTCGTACAGCTGCCTGCAGTCTCACGCGCCGGCTTTCAGAGTGCGAAGGGACTAGTTTCCCTTTCGCGGCTCTGTTAAGCCCGCGGGGGCTGATGGGAACTTCCCATCAGCCCCCGCGGGCTTAACAGAGCAGCGAGGGAGAAACTCTCCTCTCGCGCTCTGAAAGTCGGCGCGTGAGACTGCAGGCAGCTGTACGAGAGAGCGGATACAGGGGAGGGCAGGCTCTGCTGGGCAGGGGGGGCCCCGCGGCACACTCGATTCTGCCGCGGCGGCACCGGCAGCGGGAGAAGACAGCTTTTTTTTTTTTTTAAATTTGACTTTAGGATCAGAATGTTTTTTGCGCGGGGCCCCCTGAAACGCGGGGCCCTGTGCAAAAAACATTCTCGCTCAATGGACGTGCTGGCCCTGCTGTGCACGTCTCCAAAGAGGACATGCACACATAGCACTGATTCCACAACCCCGTGTAGACATGCACATGGGGATGTAAGAACATAACATAAGAACATAAGATATGCCATACTGGGTCAGACCAAGGTCCATCAAGCCCAGTATTCTGTTCCCAACAGTGGCCAATCTAGGTCACATGTACCTAGCAGTTTCCCCAAGAGACACAAGTTCCACAGTGCTTGTACTGGGTCAAGCATTGATATCTTCGGTCACTTCTTTTATGGACCTTTCCTCCAGGAACTTGTCCAAACCTTTTTTAAACCCAGCTACACTAACAGCCTTTACTACATCCTCCGGTAACAAATTCCAGAGTTTGATTACACGTTGAGTGAAAAAATATTTTCTTTTATTAGTCTTAAATAGTTTACCCTATAGCTTCATTGCATGTCCACTAGTCTTTCTATATTCTGATAAGGTAAACAATCGATCTACGTTTACCCGTTCCACTCCGTTCATTAATTTATAGACTTCTATCATATCTCCCCTCAGCCGTCTCTTTTCCAGGTTAAAGAGCCCTAACTTTTTTAGCCTTTCTTCATAGGAGTATCCTTCCATCCCCTTTACCATTTTGGTGGCTCTTCTCTGTACCTTTTCTAAAATCGCTATATCCTTTTTAAGATACGGCGACCAGAATTGCACACAATATTCAAGGTGCGGTCTCACCATGGAACGATATAGAGGCATTATAATATCTTTTGTTTTATTTTCCATTCCTTTCCTTATCATACCTAGCATTCTATTTGCTCTCTTGGCTGCCGCTGCACACTGGGCCGAGGGTTTTAACATGGTATCCACAATGACGCCTAAATCTTTTTCCTGGGTGGTGGTTTATAATGTGGAACCTTGCATCGTGTAACCATAGTTTGGGTTGTTCTTCCCTAGGTGCATAACCTTGCACTTGTCCACATTAAATTTCATCTGCCATTTTGATGCCCAGTCTTCCAATTTATCAAGATCCTCTTGCAATTTTTCACAATCCTCTTGGGTTTTAACAACTTTAAATAGTTTTGTGTTATCTGCAAATTTGGTAACCTCACTCGTTATTCCACTTTCCAGGTCATTTATGAATATGTCAAAAAGCAGCGGACCCAGCACAGATCCCTGGGGTACACCACTATTCACCTTTCTCCATTGGGAAAATTGGCCATTTAGCCCTACCCTCTGCTTTCTATCTTTTAACCAGTTCCTGATCCACATAGTACACTGCCTCCTATCCCATGACTCTTTAGTTTTGCCAAAAGTCTCTGATGAGGGACCTTGTCAAAGGCTTTCTGAAAGTCCAGATACACAATATCAACCAACTCACCTTTGTCCACCTGTTTATTCACTCCTTCAAAAATACATAACAGATTAGTAAGACAAGTTCTTCCTTGTCTAAAGCCATGTTGGCTGTCTCCCATTAGGTTGTGACTATCTACATGCTGAGTAATTTTATTCTTTATGATGGTTTCTACCATTTTTCCCGGTACTGATGTCAGGCTCACCGGTCTGTAGTTTCCCGGATCACCCCTGGAACCCTTTTTAAAAATTGGTGTTACATTGGCGATCCTCCAATCTTCAGGTATTAGAGATGATTTTAATGATAGTTCACAGATTACTGATAGCAGTTCTGCAATCTCATATTTCAGTTCTTTCAACACATGTAGAATTTGCATGTGTCCATTTCCGGTGAAGCATGCCTATCTGGCAGCCTATCGCACCGTCATGAGCCGCGCACACATGTAGACTGTGTGTACACTGCCCGTGTTGTCCCAGCCATCCCGTGCACTTACATCCCTGAAACTATCCCCAACTCCATATCCTGCACACCACTTGCGACTGGAAGGAGGACAACCAGTGGGACACTGTGATACCTGGATACAAACTATATCGTAATGATAGAGCTGATCAAAATGGTGGAGGGGTTGCGCTCTATGTTAGAAAGGGCATTGAGTCATAAAGGATTAAATTTTTGCAGGAAACAAAATTTGCTGTAGAATCTCTATGGATTGAAGTTCCATTTAAAAAGGGGAAGGCGATGGCAGTGGGGGTGTACTATCGACCGCCTGGCCAGAATGAACAAATGGATGATGAAATGCTCAAAGAAATCAAGGAAGCTAACAAAAATTACAGCACAGTAATAATAATGGGTCATTTCAATTACCCCGGTATCGACTGGGTCAGTGTCACGGCAGGACATGCTAGGGAGATAGAGTTCCTAGATGAAATAAATGACTGCTTCTTGGAGCAGCTGGTTCATGAACCAACCCAGAGAGGAAGCCATATTGGACCTAGTCCTTAGTTGGACATCAGATCTGGTACAAGAGATAAGGATGTTGGGGCCATTTGGCAATAGTGATCACATCATGATCGCGTTTGATTTAATTAGTGGAGGAGGGATGGTAAGGAAATCCACAGTACTACCATTTAACTTTCGAAAGGGAGACTATGATAAAATGAGGAATATAGTTAAGAAAAAACTAAAAGGAGCAGTTGCAAAGGTTAAAGACTTAAATCAAGCTTGGGTGTTGTTTAAAAATACTATCTTGGAAGCCCAGACCAGCTATATTCCACGCTTTAAGAAAAGTGGAAGAAAGTCCAAAAAACTGCCAGTATGGTTTAAAGGTGAGGTCAGAGAGGCTGTTGTTGCCAAAAAAGCATCTTTCAGGAAATGGAAAAAAGAGCAAAATGACGAAAACTGGAAAAAGCACAAACACTGGCAAGTTAAATGCAAGGCATTGATAAGGCAGGCAAAGGGAGAATTTGAGAAAAAGCTTGCTGCAGAAGCAAAAACGCTTAATAAAGTCTTTTCAAGTACATTTGTAGCTAAAAAACTGTGAGAAAGTCAGTTGGTCCATTAAATGATAGAGGGGTTAAAGGGGCACTAAGAGGCGACAAGGCGATAGCGGACAGACTGAATGAATTCCTTCTATCGGTCTTTACTGAGGAAGATGTAGGGATGTTACCCATGAATGAAGTGGTATTTAAAGGAAGAATTGAAGGAAATATCGATACATCGGGAAGATATATTACAACTATTAGATAAACTGAAGAGTAGCAAATCACCTGGGCCGGATGGTATATATCCGAGGGTGTTAAAAGAACTGAAATATGAGATTGCAGATCTGCTATTAGTAATCTGTGAATTTTCATTAAAATCATCTTTAATACCTGAAGATTGGAGGATCGTCAATGTAACACCAATGTTTAAAAAGGGCTTCAGGGGTGATCCTGGAAACTACAGACCGGTGAGCCTGACGTCAGTACCGGGAAAAATAGTAGAAATTATCATAAAGAATACCAGGGATCTGTGCTGGGTCCGCTGCTTTGTGACATATTCATAAATGACCTGGAAAAGGGAATAATGAGTGAGGTTATCAAATTTGCAGATGACACAACACTATTTAAAGTTGTTAAGACCCAAGAAGATTGTGGAAAATTGCAAGAGGATCTTGATAAATTGTAAGACTGGGCATCAAAATGGCAGATGAAATTTAATGTGGACAAGTGCAAAGTTATGCACCTAGGGAAGAACAACCCAAACTGTGGTTACACGATGCAAGGTTCCACATTAGGAACCACCACCCAGGGGAGGGGGGGAGGGAGGGCTGGAGTGGAATGGGTAAATGTAGATTGGTTGTTTACGCCATCAAAAAGTAGAAAGACTAGGGGACAGGCAATGAACTTAAAATGTAACACATTTAAGAGTAATAAGAGAAAATATTTTTTCACTCAACGCATAATCAAATTCTGGTATTCGTTACCAGAGGATGTAGTAAAAGCAGTTAGTGTAGCAGAGGTTAAAAATAGGTTTGGACAAGTTCCTGGAGCAAAGGTCCATAAACCATTATTAAAGATGACCTGGGAAATCACTGCTTACCCCAGGATAAGCATTGTGGAACCTATGTTCCTTTTTGGGAACCTGCCAGGTACTTGTGACCTGGATTGGTCAATTTTGGAAACAGAATATTGGGCTTGATGGACCTTGGTCTGGCCCAGTATGTCATTTCTTATATTCTTATGTAAAGAATTAAACTTCAACAATACTGCACATATATGAATACACAAACGTAGCATAATCATGCAAATCAGTATACTACAGGATCTGCATAACATTATGTTATGTTGTTATTTTACAGTATTTGAAAATAAATTGAATGAGTTCTCAGGAATGGCAATACAGTATATACGTTTCTTTTTTAAATTCTTATATACCACTTTCCTCATACAAAAATTATGATAAGAGCCAGCAAGCTAGCAAACAAGTCAGATAAGTTTGCCTAGGAATTTGGCAACTGCACCCCCTTTCTGTCCTGCACCTGGGGCAGACCACACCCACCGGCCCACCCTTGGTACACCACTAAGTGGAAGAGAATTAAAGAATCATTAAATTATATTTAAACAAGCTGAACAGTGTGACATCCTCCATTCACAGACTAAGGTATGTCTCTATGGGGGACTTGGTTGAAACTGCCATTATAAAATGTGTCTCACTAGGGTAGTAGGCGAGTGAGCCTGCTGTTGGTAGTGACTAATGGTGTATGTGTATATCACTGGTATGATGTGTATGTCTCCATGTGCAACGTTTAGCTGTTTATGTGCGGGGATGTAGATGAGATGTCAGAGGGTAGGAGGAATGTGTGTGTGCCTGGGTATGTGTGATGGATGTTTGTGTTTGTTGGAGGTATATGCTTGTTGGCAGTGTGTATCGGGGACTGTATATGTGTGTCAACACTGTGCATATGTATATATGTGTGTGTGTTTGTGTTGGCAGTGTGTCTCAGGGGCTGTGTGTGTAGATGAATATGTGTGTGTCATTGGGGATGTTGGGTGACGTGTGTGCACGCGTGTGTGTATGTATGTGTGTGTTTGTTTTGGGGATGTGTACATGTTGGCAGTGTGTCTTTTTTATTACTGTTTTTCACTTTTAAGCTGTTTGTTTGTATTTATTATTTGTATTGTATCACTGCATTTCTTTTCTTGTATTAATATGCTTCATTTTTATAAGATATTTAGCTATGTGCACTGTTTATATACTTCTTCTGATAGGTAATCTGTTTAATTAAGCTGAAACCTGAAGTCTGTGTGTGTCTAGGCATGTAGTCATTTTGCTCTCTTGCACTTTTCCCTGCTCACCTGCACTCACTCCTTTTCCCTCCCACCATCTTGCACTATTCCCCTCCCTACCCTTGGCCTCTCTCCCTCTTTTCCTGACACCAGTCCTGCACTATCCCTCCCCTTCTTTCTCTCACACCCTATTTCACTCACTTTCTCCCTCCCCTCATCCTTTTTCATTCTCTCCCTACCTTCCATACCCCTCTTGCCCTCTCCCAATTCCCCTCCTCCCCCTACACTCGCCCCTCTCTTTCTTTACCTCCTCTCTGACCACATTCCTCTTCTTTTGTTCCACCCCCCCCCCACTCCCCATAGCTCTTCCCTCTCTTCTAATTTTGTCACTGTAATCACACCCTTTCCCCCGCCGTCTGTGATGGCCCATTCTTCTATACTGCTGTGACTGTTCCGTGCTGACAGGAGCTGGGGATTCTCACGGGCTTTTCCTTACTGCTGTGGTCACTCTGTGCCAGCGGGACCTGGAGACGCCCACCAGTTCTTCACTATTTGGTACTGCTCTGCACTTCTTTAAGGAAGCCTTACACATCTGTTTGTTGGTACATATTCCAACAAACAGATGAATACAGACAGACAGATGGATGGACCTCCCCCCCCCCCCCATAGGCACTATTGCTTATGCGAAATACTTCTAGATCTCATTAAACAAATGTTGTATATGGATTTTAGATTAATGCTTTTCCTTTTCAGTAAATGACTGGTACTAGGTATATTTACAGTAAGATTTTATATATGCAATGAAACTGCTGGGCGTTGTGTGCCATCTCCAGCTGAAATGCCTAGCCTTGTATTTTGTATATAATAACCTTTATCCTAGGGCGTGTTTTCATCTCTGTTTCTAGCAAATATCTCCTTTGGTTATTTCCTGCCATGGCAGCATTTCTGTTCTCTGTTGCAAATAAAACAAGGCTTTTCTGTTTTCTGTGTGCCAGGGTTTCCGAGCAAGTCCTCGCCACATGAGAAGGGGCTCCCGAGCTAGGGTGGAAGAGAAATCGCCTCTAGTCCAAGTGCACGGTAGTGAGGCAGAGTCACAGTCTTCCCTCAGGAAGAGGAAAATCAAGAAAAGCAGCCGAGTCCAGCCAGAGTTCTACCACTCCGTCCAAGTCACGCCAACTCGAAAACCAGTAAGTATTCTAATTGTAAAGATTTAACAGAAAAGGGTTGAACTCTGAGTTGTTTATTTTCATGAAACATCTGATATGTCATGTTGAAAAAGAAAAAAATAATAATTTTGTGAAGCTCAGTGACAGGAGCCTTATCAATGCTAGATCTATGTTTTCTGACTGTGGATGTTCATTGTTTCAAAGGCCTTGCTCTTAAAAATGTTTTGGTTCTTTGGTTTAGCTGGAAAGAGACACCTGAGGTGCCTCCAGTTTTATCATCTCCTTTCAATCTTTTCCATCCTATTACTTACCTTTAGTCCTATACTTTCCCCCAACAGAGGGTCCTGATGGATTCCAGCAGATCCAAAACAGAAAGAGTTGAGGCCTAGCCATAGCTGCAGACACTAAGGCAACCTTGTGGAGTTCAGACAAAAGTATGAGAATAAAGAAAGAAAAAACTGATTCTAATAGTTATCATGGTCTCACCTTTGAAGTCAGTAAGACAAGTAACCTAATCAAATGTCAGCCAACAACAAAATGAGTAAGCATCTGAGATTCAGTGCTCACTCGGCAACTTTGCTATCTAGAATTCTAGTAGCCATGTTGGTTTGGGAAAAAGATGAGACTTTTGGAAGTTGCAATATTGAAAGCCTTCTTCAGAAAGGATTTGTATGCTCTTGAAATAACATGTGTTTTATTGTTTTTTGTTGGTTTGTTAAAGAGATTTATTTATTTATTTATTTAGTGTACACTTGTATCCCGCTGCTTTCAGCGATCAGCAGCGGTATTCTATACACAATGGAGCGGCTGTACAGGCCGGAATTTGAAACATACATTGATTTCAGGGGGGGTGGGAGGCACAACAAACAATTACAATTTTTACATTGATTGTATAAGAGGAGACTTTACATATCTACATTGGATCGTACGAGAGGAGGCTTTTCATGCATCCATATACACGTATATTCCATACTCTGACTAGGTCAGGTTGAAGTGAGTACTACTACAGTTAAGTATTGGAGCTTGGCATTAAAACTTCAGGCTCAGCTCAGTCTTCAGTATTATAGCCCAGTTTACTTTCTCCCCAGAACATGAATTCAGGTGATTAAGAAAAGTCATAACGTCTCTTCAACACTGTGTAGAAGCTCTAATGTGTTTCGCAGGCAATACATCAGAAGTGACAATGCCAAGACTGAAAGTGTCACCTTTGTGTGCAATGTTCCTAGTTTCTGGAATCTGGAGCTTTCTCCACTACTCAAGTTGACTGAGTCATTAGATACTAGCATCTGGCTCTCTCTTCTTGAATTATATGAATGAAGTAGCAGTTGACAGATAAGGGTTATTCGGCCAACCTAGCTCACCTTGTTACTTGTGACTACTCTGCTGTAGCTAAGGATATGTTCCAACTATGAGCTGTACAAGTCTGACCACCTGCAAATCACTTCTTATCCTTGAGGTCCGTAGTGGGAAAATGTAGCCAAATCAACCTACCACATGTATAAACTATAAACCTGTCCCCTCCACCCGAGAATATACTGAAGCCTGCATCTGCTTCATGCTGGTCCGTTTTCCCTCTTCTTTTGGGTTTGAAAGCAGTTATAATGCTACTCTGTGGAAGTTGAGTTTATCATCCTCTCTTTTTGGCCCTCTATTGTTCTGTGTAAATAAGCAAAAATGATTGGATATCTCGAATAGCATTCTGGCCTCCTTTTGTTTTTCCCTCTCTCCTTCTCATGCAGTTAGCTTTGTTTTTGCTCTCTCTATATCTTAAAGTTTATTGTGGTTTTGCTTACCACTGCCTGTATGTGCGTAGATGTGCGCTTTCTCAATAAAGATGTATTTCCTCATATTTTCTATAGGCCCTCCTCGCTCCAATTTCATCTCATAACTCCTTGTCTTTGAATTTCATTTTTTTGGTGGAAAATGCCACTTCTTGTATTCTTAACACCTGCTGAATATAAAACATTTTCTATTATATCCCCACTTTCCCTTCTTTCTTTCATTATGTAAGTTTTTAACTTTGTTAGGCCTCTCTATATAGATTTTCTGTTGAAGATGTCTATATTTTGTTATTGTCTTATATAGTTTAATTTATTCAATATCCTTTCAAAGGTGCATCCAAATTTCAAATTTGGATGCTCATTAAGCAGTGGGAGGAAGCGGGCTCACCCTTCTTTCTTTCCTCCCAAAACCAAAATCACCAAAGTGCATTTACCATGATGCACTACTCTTCAAACCTGTAACAGTCTCAGCACAAGGTCTGTGTGCCCCCTTCTTCCACATGGAATTCCTTCTACCATGGAAACTCTTGCAAGGGGCAGGGTACTGCAGAGCAGTGAGCTGACGTTCATAGGCCCCGCACTGAGGTTAAATTGTACGAGGAGTTTCAGGGAAATACACACAAATACAGTAAGTAATTCACCTTGAACTACTATCCGAAAGGTGTGAGCAAAATATAAAGAAAGAAATAAGTTCCAAAGAAAAGAGCAGTGTAACATGGTGTCAGTCAGTGTTTGTGCTCCACAATTATCCAGAGCCGTCCCCTTCAGCCAGTTGCCCCCACCTATAGTCCACTCAGAATTATCCCAACACGGTGATGAATTAAATCAGATATAAAAAAAAGAATCACCAAGAAATCCCTCAAAAAATGTAAACATAAATATATTTTTTTGTGTCGGAGCGTACCGGGGGAGGAAAGAACTTGTATCTATCCACTCCAGATGGTGAACTCCATTTTAATCATGTTTTGAGTTTACCTAAATGATTAAAATGGAGTTCACCACCTGGAGTGGATAGATACAAGTTCTTTCCTCCCCCAGCACGCTCCTACACAAAAAATTATATTTATGTTTACATTTTTTGATGGATTTCTTGGTGATTCTTTTTATATCTGATCCCACCTATAGTCCAGCATCTCCCCTTCCCTTCCCCAACCCCCCCTCGATGTCCAGCATCTCCCCTTCCCTGCTCCATGTCCAACAATTCCCCTTCTCTTCCCCAGTCCTGCATCTTCCCTTATCCTCTCTCCCCCCCATGTTTCGTATCCAACATCTCCCCTCCCTTTCCCTAACCCTCAAGGTATCTAGTATCTCCTTTTTCCTTCCCTATCGCCCCTGCTCCATGCCCAGCATTTCTTCTCCCCTTATTGACGGCCCCCCAAGTCCAGCAATTCCCCTTCTCTTCCCCACCATCCAGCATCTCCCCTCTTCTTCCTCCTCCTTTCCTACCCAGGATCTCTCCACATCTTCTTTTTCCCTAGCTTCTTCCAGTTCTCCGCTGCCACCCTATCTCTGCTTGGGCCATCCTGAAATACTATAAGCGGCGTGCATGGCTCAGAGCCTCTGAGTGCAAGTGCACATTTCAAGCTCAGCTGGATCCTGTCCCCTCCAATGCAAACTTTCTGCTGGAGGGGGGTGGTCCCCATCAGAATCTGAATGTGTGCCTACTCTCAAAAGCCTCATGCCATTCACACCACTTTCAGTGTTTCAGGGCAGAGTTGGAAAGGTAGGATGGTGGTGGCATTGGCAATGGACAAAGGGAAGAACAGGCTCTGTACTGCTCCGCCCAAATTCTGCCACCCTAGGCAGACGCCTAATCTGCCTAGTAGTAGAGCCAACTTTCAATAGCTCCTTCCTCTAAATCTTCAAGTCCTAAACATGATTCCCCTGAATCAATAAATTCTTGAAAGATCTGCTTTCAACACTGGTCAGAACCCCAGGGGGACTTGTTGCACTCCTCTGGATTCTTCCCTGGTGTTCTGTCTCTGTTGCTGACGCTCTCACTTTAACCATTCCACCATACTGAGGATTTTATACACTTCTATCATATCCTCTCTCAGTGGTCTCTTTTTCAAGCTGAATAGCCGTAACCTGTTTAGCCTTTATTCTTAAAGGAGATATTCCATACTCTTTATCTATTGCCCTTCTGTGAACCTTTTCTAGTTCTGCTATATTGCACCATGGACCTCTACAGAGCAATCATTTTATTCTCGGTTTTGTCCTCCCTTCCTTAACAAATAGTCCTTGCCATTCATTTTTTGGCAACTAAAGTACCCTGGACTGAAAATTTCAATGTATTGCCCACAATGACTCCAAGATTTTTTTCTTGGGTGGTGATTCCTAATTTGGTACCCAGTATTGTGCACATCTAGTTAGGATTATATTTCCCAATATGCATCACTTTGCACTTGTCCACATTAAATGTATTCCGTTATTTGCATGTGCATTCTTTTAAACTCACAAGATCCTGCTTTAGTTACTCACAGTCTTCTGCTGTTCTAACTTATTTATTTTAAATTGTTTTATATACCATCTTTCTACGATTCAAGACGGTTTATATGGCGCTCCAATAACAGTGTAAACACAGCTGTTTTACATTGAACAGTAACTTATTAAAATGAGAGTGTCAGCAACAGGGACAGGGCACCAGGGAAGAATCCAGAGGACTGCAACAACTTCTGTATCATTTACAAATTTGATCAACTTGCTCATTTATGAATATGAGACAGCACAGCTCCAGTACAGAATCCTGAGGCACTTCACTACTGACACTTTCCCAACTGGAAATCTGATCAGGAGGTTGTGCTTTCTTTCCTGTCTTTTAGCCAGTTTCCAGTCTACAATAGGGCATTGTCTCCTAACCCCTGATTTATTAATTTCCTGGGGAGTCTCTCACAATGAACTGTCAAATAAATTGGAAAGCCAAGACTTGACTTTGCTAAACCCACGCTGACCCATTCCCATTATGCTGACTTTCTCTCTATGGCCAGTAATTGTATTTTCATATTAGTTTCTGTTATTTTGCCTGGAACCTAATGTCAGATTCACTGGTCTGTAGTTTTCTGAATCACTCGGGAGCCCCTTTTAAATAGGCATTAAATTGGCCACCCTCCAGTCCTTAGGTTTCACAACTATTTTCAATGAGAGATTATAGATTGCTAGTAAAAGGTTAATAATTTCATGTTTGATCTTTTTGAAATTCTGGAGTGAATCCTATTCAGTCCTGGTGATTTGTTTTTCTTTAGTTTATCAGTTTGCTCTATTACATCTCCTAGATCTACAATGTTTGGTTTTGTTGCTCCTGATCATCTCCGTTAGAGAAGGTTTCCAGTATGGACCTCAACATCTTCCTCAGTAAAGAAACATTTAGGGGTATGTTTACTATTTGGAAGTAGCGGCTTCCGTGCGATATCGGAACCGCGGCAACATTGATTTCAATGGGGTCGCGGCTCTGATATCGCACGGAAGCCGCTACCAGTGAATAGTAAATATACCTCTTAGTTTTTCTGCTATTACTTTGCTCTCCCTGAGCATGCCTTTTATCCTCTGGTTGTATAGTGTATATTTGTGACTGTATGTCAAACGTCTTTTGAAGTATGTCTTGGTCTACCTTATATCTATTTACATCTGACTTGCCAGTGCTTATGCTCATTCCTATTTTTCTCATTAAGATTTGCTTTCCATTTTCTGAAGGATGCCCTTTGGTTTTCACTGACTTTCATCTTACCATTAAACCACACTGACAGTCATTTGATCTTTTTTTAATTTTCTAAAATGTGGAATATATTTTATTTGGGCTTCCAAAACTGGGTTTTAAATACCATGGAAACTCTTGCACGGGGCAGGGTACTCAAGCAAATCTTGAAGGCGTGCTGACTTGTTACTACTGGGAAAGAGTCTGCACTCGTGAGTATTTATCTGCTGAGAAATTGTCTTAAAACTTAGGGAAAAGGGAAATTTCGGTTAAACTGAAATTTTTTGACTATTTAAAATTCTATGTTTATTTTTATAAGAGGTCATTCCAGAATACTAATAAGCTATGTAGACATGCTGCCCAGACGTCACCTTGCGAAAATGTCTAGGACCGAATCCTGAAACACCCATGGCCTGCATGTACACAGCAATAAAATGAGGATCACAGAATGTGAATGGGAGGGGTGGAACAGGGGCATGGCCAGCCACAGAGACATATTCAGGAAACGCCCATGTATGTTATCAGCATTTCACCCATACGTCCACGTTATACCTGCAGAAATGTGGAATAAGGATAGAACTTAGAATATTTTCTGCCCCGCTCTCCAATGCTTCCCATACTGAAGAATGGTTCTGACAAGTATGTCATGAACTGGTGTGTCTGCAGTCATGGAGAACACAAGTTGGAGATTTACAGAACAGAATGCAGAATGTGAGGGAAGTATGAAGGGTAAAGAAACATTAATAAACACTCTAACAGAAACATGAAGGAGAGCAATAGTATTTATACTGGCTATGCTGACAATTGCTGTATGTGCAAATGCAGCTAATTTCCCATGTCTTGAAAATGGGACTGCATTTGTTTATTTAATGTTTTTTTTATACTGCTTATCATTTTAGTCAAAATGGTTTACATTGTAACTTAAATAAACTTGGTAATGTACATTAAACGGGGACATTGATAACTTAGATTTTTCTGAGGCAATGGGGGGGTTAAGTGACTTACCCAAGGCCACAAGGCATGCTAGTGGGAGAATCAGACCCTGGTCTCTTGATTTCCAAGTATAGTATGAGTGTGTGTATGGCAATGCTGCCTGTGTGGCTGAGAAACATGGATCAAATATGTACTGCTGGAGATGGTGCACTGGGGCATGTAGTAGTGCCTTTTGCACTGTTGCATGCCCTCAATTGTTGAGGCAATTAGCTACAGGTGAGCCTCTTTGAATACTACTGGTCCATATGTTGCAATGCAGAGACTGTATGCAGAGCTGACCAATGCAAGAATAACTCTGGTGTTTCTCCACTGCCATGTATGTTGAGATGGAAGGTGTGTTTGGTTTGCTGTCCTGCTTATTCTGTGCCCTTTGACACTGCAGGAGGGGTGCTCTCTTCGATTTACCTAATGGAGACCAGACAGACCACAGAGTTTGTGGCCCCAACCACTGCACCACCACCCTGACCCACCCACACCCCTCACAGCCATACATACTGCAACAAAGTGCATGGACACCCATCACATCTCACTATGGCCCAGAACCCACCATATCTGTGCCTTCTCCCCCCCCCCCCCCAACCCCTCCTGCAAAACAGAATGTAACTCCCCTCCCACTGGAATAAATTAGCACAACCAAATCCAGAGTTACATGGCTCTTTCATGGCCCCTGCCCCTTGCCCAGCCCCTGCCCCTCCTCCTCTCAGAGTGCACATGCACCTGGGCCTGTGTCACCACAGTCACAGGGGTGGATGGCGATGTGTCACTGGAGTCAGAGGATTCATCACTGTGGTCACTGGTCTCCCCGATCCCCTCATGGAAAGGGGGGAATGTCAGCCCAGGCCCCATGCCTGGAGGAATGGGCCCAAGAACATATGAGACCTGTGCAGTGGCAGTGTCTCTAGCTGGACATCTGCTTGTAGAGGCACGGGTTGTGACACCAGTAAAGCTGGAGCCAGATGTCACAGCAGTGTTTGCAACAGAGGTGCTTGATATTGCTGTGGCACCACTCCCAAGGGCCGGACTTGTCCCCACAGGCTGCACATCACAGCTGGCTTTTGCTGAATCATAGAGTAGCCATCTTGGTACCCTGCACAGCTCCTGCAGGACCTCCACAGTGGTAGTATGCAACTGGTCAGTGGAGGTGTTTAGCCACTCTGTGGCCACAACCTGCCTCTCCTGCAGCACCATGCTTTGCTGGAGCATCTTCAGCTGGACCTGTCCCATTGCCTGCTGGGCTTCACTGTGTGAGCAGCCTCTCTGCACACCATATGATATGCTGTGAAGACCTCCTGCTGGTGTACCCCTCCTGTCCATCTGTGCCCTACTGCTGTTGTGGAGATGGGGAGGGAGCCAGGATCTCCAGATCAGCAGGATCACTCTCAGCTGGTGCCTGCAGCTCTGCCCCATTGTCCGAGGCAAGCTGCTGTTCCATGCCCTGTGTAGCTTCTGGAAGATCCAATACTGTATTCCCTGACATGGGGAGCAGGCATAGACCCCTGTTGTGCACAACTAGCAGTGCCTGTGAAGACACAGACAAAATAGGTCAGTCAATAATGTTGCCAGTGACCACAGTCCCCTGAGGAGTGTCTCTATGGCAGCCATGCAGATGGCCCAGTTGGCCACATAGGAACAGAGGACAGTCTCTAATGGTGACTACAGTCCCAATGTCTAAGGCAGATCACATATGTACAAGTGGCTCAGAGCACATTTCCTCACACAGATGCTTGATGCCACCAGCCCTATGGCCAGCAGCCTGTTAGCAACTGGCTGTGTATGTAGATAACAGAACACCAACAAACCAGATACACTTACTTGGTGCATGCCATGCAGTGGTGCCACTTTATGCAACACTAGGCAGGAGGTAGTGATGGAAGGGTGCATACCAACACATGCACATAGAGGGGTGGACTAACACCAGGGTGCTAGGGCATGACACAACAAGCACCCACATTCCTGGCTCCTGGGAGGGCTCTGATGTGTAGAGTGGCCCCACACCCTCCTCAGTGGCTGAGTCTATTTTCTCCAGGACCTGCTGCTCCATTTCTGTCATCTGCTCTGACTGGCCATCAGGGCCCACATGCCACACCTTTATAGCGGTGTAGCGCCACACCTGCTGCCACTTCCTCTTTATATCTTCGATGTTGTGGTTTCTGTGGTACACAGCATTGATTTGCCAGCATACGTCCAGCCACTGCCTCTGCTTCTCATATGCCCCCTCCCGTGAGGAACTCTCCTCAACCCAGACAGGCAGGTGGGCAAGAATTTCCTCCAGCGTAAGATTCTCCTCACCCTCAGAGAACTTGCTCTTATGGCTTGCAATCTCCAGTGCTATATTAGCAGATCAGTATTCACCCTCAAGCAAGAAGTTCAAAATGTGGGGGTGTGGCCATCTGCAACATCCCTGTATATATCGTGGAGATGGCTCTGATTAGACACGTCCCCACATTGAGATACTTCAGTCCCTTGGATGCCTCCAGAACCGGGTGTATGCAGGCATGCGCACAGAAACATTGCCGCACCCCAGCCACCATCCCAGGCACTAGCCATGGCCCCAAAGAACTCTGTAACCACAGGAATGGAAATAGAGCATTGGGTAGCACCTCAGCAAACAATGTCTGTCAGTGTGGCAGTGAATATAGTGGTGAGAGCACTGCTACAGTAATCTAGGGAAATAGGTTCAAGTCCCATGTCCACTCTGCATGGTGATAGCTAGGTGCCCCATCTCTGTCACCTCAGAAAGATGCCAGTGTTTGCGCCACATGATGAAGGCACTGTAGGTCACTTCTGACAGAACTGTGTCCAACAAAAGAATGCCATACCATGATGTGTGTTTTGGCATGTACATGTAAGGGGTTTAACATCTATGTGTATGTGCACGGCATCCATTGAACATATATGTGCTCGGCATTGAATCTTTATGTTCACAGCATTCGCTGCATGTGTATGTGCTCAGCAGTCATTTCATACTTACATGCTCAGGGCCTAACCTGTGCTCTGCCAGGGAATAATCATGTACATGAGAGGGAAGAGTGGCCTAGTGGTTATGACACAGTACCTCAGGCCGGAGGGACTGGGGTTTCTAGTCCTATAGGCACTCCTTGTGGCCTTGGGTGAGCCACTTAACCTTCCGTTGCCTCAGGTACACATAGACTGTGAGCCCTTTGGGGACAAGGTAATATATCCAGTACGTGTTTGTAGTAATTACATAATGTAAACCACTTTTATTGAATGATAAGGAGGTATAGAAAACTGGTTAAATAGGCAATGTGTATGTGTCTGAGGAAGTGTAACTGCATCTGACATTATACCACATTGCCCTGCAAATATGAGTGCGTTGGGAGTGGCTACTGGGGGCCTGAGGATACCATGGAGGACATTCACAGATGGTATGTGATGCCCTGCTGCATTGCGCTGACCTAAAAAGGAGGAGGGCATCAAGAAGGCACCCACACGCAAGTGTTGCATGGCTGAGGTTCAATTTCATGGACATGACAGATGATGTATGTGTCTCCAGGTACAGGTTTGATAGGGCAGCGATACATGACCTGTGCCAGCAGCTGGAGACACACCTCGCCCCCACCATGCACAGAGGACAGGCAGTCTCTGTATGTGTCAAGCTTTGTGATAAGGAAGCTTATCATAGCTCAGGTAGGAGCTATAGAAAAGATGATGTGACTCTGAACAAGCAACCTGTCAGTTCTGGTAGAAGCAAGAAAACAGAGTTTTCACATAAAAGACTACCAGTCCCAGAATGCACCAGGTTTCCAGCAGCCATGAGAGGGGCTGAAGTGAGAAAATGTGTGTGCAATCAAGAGAGCTATGAGGTAATCCCTAAGCACTCATCTCAAAGGGCAGGGCCTGATTCAAGACAGCTGCACTGTGTTAGGGAGCAGCACACATTAGGAAAGAATAAGAATAGAGATTATTCTTCAGATAACAGCTTCAGGGAGAGCTACAAGAACAGCTTCAGAAAGAGATACAGAGACAGCAACGGCTACAAGCTCAAGCACCAGTATCACCTGGAGAAACAGAAGCCAAGCCAAGCAGATAGAGAGAGAAGGAAACTCTCTGGAAGGAAGAGAAGAAAGGCCATTGGAAGGTCTGGGAGATTCCAAGGCAGTACTCATACTGGGAGGTATTCCAAAAGCCAGCAGAGTCCATTGGACTGGATTCAGCCAGAGGAATGGACTGGCAGAGATAGGAATCACCAGTGGCTATCTGGAAGAGAGAAGACTGCATGTGGAAGGGACTTTCAGACCAAGGCCAGAAGGTATGTGAGAGGAGATCCAGTGTCCAGGGATCAAGATTGGAAGGCTGGACATCAGAATTGGGTTACATATTGGCCAGGCTATACAGAGAGGAATAATGATAGCAGGAGAGGCTCAGGTATGAACACTGATCCAGACCCTATCTATAATAGAGAATGGCAGCAAGGGAATAAGCATTCTCATGGTAGTGCCTTAATGAAAGACTCGTCTGTGCCAATGTATGATAATGACCCTATGCTGATTGATACAGCAGATGAAAGTACAGTTTATATGGACTGTTCTCTATCTAAATGCTATTGCTAGCTTTCTCTGAGCAAACACATCAGCCATCACAAAGAAACCTAACTTTGTTCTTTATTTCCACTGCAAACAGCTCTTAAAGCAGGATTTGGGCTCACACAGTAGCAGCCAGCCAGCTAAAGGCTTTCAGCTGGTCCATTGATAGTAATTAGGGCTGCACCTGATTGTGTGTGTGAGCAAGGGAGAATCACTGCTGAGATCGGCGTGGAAAATAAGCAGAAGTTAACCTAACCAGCAAAGTTTATTCTTTACTTTGTGCCTTTGTATTTGGTAATTATTTGCTAAGAAAACATTAGCTAATTGCCTGACAAGCTGAAGGTTGTTTTCTGGTTTACTTTGTGACTTTTTGTTATCCATTTTAAACACTGCAAGCAAGTAACCTCATTTATAGTGCTATCAAGCATACATGTGCTGGGTGAATTAAACCCCATCAATAAAAGAAGTATTTTATTGATCTTACCACTTGGTTTCACAACTCAAATTATTGTCATCAGCTGTGTTTGGGAGTGAATGAACTACAATACCCACAATACCTTGCAAGAATCATATGAATATATGCATCGTCAAGATTGTGTAAGTTCTCACCCTAGGCAGCCGTCTGACAGCTTACAATGCCTTCCAGGGAACTGGGTCATTCCAGACAATACTAGCAGCTGCAGGAGGTCTCAGCCAGGCGGCAGTCTCATGGTGCCTCAAGCAGTTCCTGAGAGTATTTGTTAGGTGCATGGCACAACGTATAGCCTTCCCTCACACACAGCAGCAGTGACATCAGACAATGCAGGATTTCCTGATGTGGCTGCCTTTCCATCAGTGCTGGGCATGGTTGATGGAACACATGTGACTCTCTGGCTCCCAAGATGGTGTGAGGCACCCTACTGCAACCGTAAATCATACCACTCCATGAACATGCAAGTGGTATGCAATGCCCATGGGGAAATCACGGACGTGGTTGCCAAATACCATGGATTGTGCCATGGCTCATATATCCTGAGCCAGTCTGAAATCCATGGCTGCTTCAAGAGGGGCAAGATTGCCAGAGGGTGGCTACTAGGTGGGCTGTTACACTGATACCTCCTACCCTGGCCATGCAGCCCAAAACATGGGATGCCATGCAATGGGCAGGTGGTGAGGGGGCAACTGGCCCTGCCTTATAGCTCACACATGTGTATAGTGCAGAGGACGGCTAGGCTGTGAGCAGACATTGTGAAGACCATGTGTGGGTACTCTTTTGCCGTGTACATGTAAGGAGTTTAACAAATATGTGCATGGCATCCATTGAACGTGTACATGCTCTGTGTTGAACGTTTACATGCGTGGCATTCGCTGCACATGTACGTGCTTGGCAGTCATTTCATGTTTATGTGCTTGGGGTCTAACTTGTGCTCTGCCAGGGAATAATCATGTACATCCACAGGATAGGTAACGTGTATGTGTGTGTGAAAGTGTAACTGCATCTAACATTGCACCACTCCTGTGGTGCAATGTTAGATGCAGTCCAGTGCCATGGAGAGACATGGCAACAGAGGTAGACCACTATGGTGACTCCTGATGTCCAGAGGGCTGATACTGGATACCAAGCCAATATCTCCTGCTATGCACATCTGTGATGGTCCACCTAGGAAGAGTCCAGAGATGCACTTTCGATGAACAGGCACATCCACTGACATAGGGATATCACTTACTTATACACTCAAACCCTGTGGCACAAAGAGGATGTCAAGCGCAGGTTACACCTTCCCACAAGGGGGTGGGAGGAGTATCTAACAGGCCCCACAGCTATCCAACCCTGCCTCACATTCAGCAGATTCTCCTGCTGCAGGCTGGTGTCCCCAAGCACATGCATGGTCTAGGGGCACACATATCTCACCTGAGAGTTGTGGGTCCATGTCACTGGTTGCCATAGCTGAACACAGACACAAACATAATGACCCAGTGCCTGGAACAGGTGTTACGCATAATGCTCCTGCCTGCCACCATTACCACACCCCGGCACCTGTGTGATGTAACCTTTCTCTCTGCAAGTGACAGGGGATACCCCTTCAGGGAATGACTGCTAACTCCCATAGTCAACTCCTGCACCCTGGCCCAGCTGAGATACAATCGGGCCCACAGGAGCACCCACGGAATCATCAAGCAGACCTTTGGCCAACTGATGAGCCAGTTTTGATGCGTGGATACGTCAGGGGAGCTGCCCTACCACCCAGCTAAGGTCTGCCAAATATTTGTTGCCTGCTGCATACTCCACAACTATGCACAATGGTGCAGGCAGTCCCTGCCAGCAGAGCCTGACGTACCTCAAGAGGATGGAGATGAGCCTGACTGCTCCACATGTGCCCCTGGGTGCAGCTTTCAGGAGGGGAGTGACAGCCTGGGACTACCTTCTCCAGACCCACTTTGCATGACTGAATGTGCTATGCATTGACTGACTGTTCTGTCCCATGGGTTCCCCATGCCCTAGCAAAAGGCAGTGACTGGTCCCTTTCTGGGCCAAGGGATGAGCATGTCAGTAACAGAACAACTAGTCCAGAAAGGATGACCTGTGCAGTAGCACACAAAACACGTATCCATTCCAGATCATAGAGGATGCCTTGTGATATGTTGTCTCTCAAAAGGCATACAGATTCCCACAGCATAGGTGCAGTGATGTTGTGCAGGTCTCTGCTGTCTGGGTAGGACATGGTCATTGTGGCATGGTGTCATTTGGAATTGAACTACAGTCTAGTATTGTCCCAGGCATGTGCTCAAACCGCTGTTCTATACCCATGCTCCCCTCTACACCCCCTGTGCCATGTTGATAGTTCTGCTGACAGGGTTGCTGCCAGAGAATGGTTGAACCACCATGCCTAGCAAGCATCACACCTCATAGGGGGACACAGCCATCGTCAGCAACTCAGGGATTCCCATTTCTGCTTTGTGGGATGTGATGACTACCAGTACTGTGCATCACATGCCATGGGTTGCACTATGAGGTATATGCACCACACCTGGTCAGGCAATGTTCAGTTGGTGTGTGTAGACATGCTAGAGAGGTAGCACAGTGGTTGGGGCCAATCTATGCACCCTGGTTAGCAGGGTTTGGCTCCTACAGCTGGCCATGGACATGTCACTGCTCTCTCCACTGTGGCAGTGGAGAAGGCATGGTGTGCAATATCTGGCCACATCGTCCCATGGCAACACAGGGGCTGCTGGGTTAGCAGGGGTTTACAGTGTCATCATGTGCAGTTCTGCCTTAGGACTTGTCGCGAGCACCACCCTGGCGTATAAGCAGCGCTTGGACATAAAAATTATGGGGAGAAGATTGGCCAGTAATCCTGCGGCCTACTTCACTTTTGGCCTCATTTGTTTCCTGGTCCTAATCTTCAAAGAAACATATGCACGAGTGGTGGGAAAAATAAAGGCGTTTATTTCCCTTTACACTAAGGTCCAAAGGATTGGTTAACAACAAACGCAAAAGTCCTTCATTCAGGTAAGAAAAGTGAAACAAAAAAGCTTAAAGACACACTGTTATCTTCACAGTAGTGCTGGGCTTCAATTAAACAATATTCTAGGCAATAACTCATGCAGCATACATGTCTGGCACAGACTCCAGGCTTCCACTAGTACAATATGTGCAATCCATTTCGTTATCCGAAGCCTCACTGGCCAGGTCCACTTGCATTTGCTCGTAGGTGGACACCTCGGACTCTGAGTCCCTGGGTTCAGGTATCCTATACTCAGGCTCTCTGTATAGCTTTTCCAGCACAGCCCAATGTTCTGGATTATTCTTAGGGCGTTGGCTTCGTGCTATTCTACATGGAGAAAAGTTCTCTCTCCTTGGAGCTTTTGTGGCAGTCTTATACAAACATCTATTATCCAAGCCTTTCTTATCATACAAGCTTTTTCTATATCTTGATTCAATAAAAGCTTTACCTTGGGAGCTTGGCCTCTTGGACTCCAGCGAAGGTTGAGGCCTATACCAGTCTCTCCTTTGGCTGGCCTGTTTAGCACGTCTTAGGGCTCCCTGCTGTGTCCCTGTGGATTCTGGACAACGACTGCAGTAAGGCCTTGACCACTCTGGATAAACAGCTTTTACCTTTCTAGCAGTTGAAACCTCCTCCAGTTCCTCCTTAGCTCTCAGACCATCACCTTTCCCTTTAGGTGATCTTTTGGCAAGGGAATATTCAGGTTTGCATTCCAACCTTCCCTCTGTCTTGCCTTGCTTCCAGCTGTACACAGTCCTGCTGCATTTACTCTTGCTGTTTCCTCTCCAGCCGTCACTCCAACTGTCTTCACAGCTGCCTTTCCATCTGCTGCCACTTCCTCTGCTCCCTCTGCTCTCTTTGCTCTCTTTGCTCTCCTTCCTGTCTTCCAGAGCCTCCTTAAGAAGTTCCTCTGTGCACCTGGATTGGAAGCTGGCTGGCATTACATCATGCTCAGTGGGGCGTGGTTCTATAGTGGCTCTGGAGTCTCTCTGGCTCCCTCTACCTGGTTCCTCCAGATATTGCAGCTTATATGCACTTTTTCCTTCATTTAAACCACTTTCCCTTCTCTCAACCAGGTCTGCTGGGTGACAGACTACAAAGTGGAGGAGTAGTCTAATGATTAGAGCACTGGATTGGGAGCCAATGGACCAGGGTTCTTTTCCCACTAGTGCACATTGGGCAAGCCATTTATATAACCCCCCATTGCCTCAGAGATAATCAAAGTTATCAATGTCCCTGTTTAATGTACATTACCAAGTTTAAGTTATAATGTAAACCACGTTGACTAAATGATAAAGTGATATAGAAAGCCTGTTAAATAAATTAATACATATTGCTGTCACTCTACCAGGTGTACACCATTCAGGATATCTATCAGACACCTCCACCATACATCTTGCATCCCATCTGCTTCTATTTGTGGGTCCTACACCATCATGTCTCACAGGTCACCCTATCCATGTCCTGATGTGGTGACCAACTGTGCATCACAGGGTGGAAGGTTGGCCTGGTGGTTAGTGCCACTGTCACACACCAGAGATGTGGGTTCAATTCCAGATGTGGATTCAATTCTTGCTGGTGCCCATTGGGATCTTGTGTAGGGAACAGTTTCCATCATCAACTGAGGTAACAAGCCTGACAGTCCACCCATTGTCATTGTTTGCTGTGGGATCCCAGGGGCTGCAGGAACCTTAGGTGCCAGGACAACTGTAACCTCCATACAGGCAGCATGCAGTCTGTTGAGTATGGTGATGTTGACTCACAGCCTGAGGTCACCATTGGCATGGGCTGCATTTGGTGCCACTGGTGGCCTCAGTTCTCATGGGCTGTCAGAATTGTTGTCATGTGTATCTTTAGTTTCCCAGATGGGACATTGTGCACCTTCCCCAGCACCCTCGCACTGGGTCACCTGCACCCCACCTCTCTTGCTTTCCAACACACTTCCCACCTCTCGCTAGAACCATGCTCATTTGCAACATCCCATGCCTTTCCAATAACCATGACCAATGCCATCCTCACACCCATGGCCCCAGACACTGCCTCTAGTGATTCCACTGACATGATGCACATGCACAGGATCTGGCTCCTGAGATAACATAAGAACATACTCTCATAAAAAACAGATATATTTATTGCTTTGACCACATGGCTGTGGACAGTCTACATAGCTACAACAAACATGGCAACACAGCCTTTGTCTCGACAGTGCAACTCACAATATTCCTACAACATAATCGGCCTTACAGGGCCATACACAGCACTAGTGATGTAATCCTGACTATTGGGCATCTGCTATTACAGCTGGCAGGGTAATGTATATCCACATACAGTTGTACACAAGTTGGTTATGATGTTGATTCAGTACCAATAGCACCATCCTCGAATATCATGACACACACATGGGATGACACCTCAATACAGTGGCAAGGTTCCCTCTATAGATACAGAGACAGGAACATTGCAGTCCACCCCAAACTAGATACCTCAGTTTGTCCCATGCACACCTCGCCGGACACTCCTGAAATGAATCATTCAGATGCAACACACGCTACAGGATGCAGTCAGCAACAGATGATATTGCCAGAGCCTGGTCATTGCCACATCACAACATGTTAGGAAACATCCCTGGCTGAGACCCCCTGATGACTCATTGATTAGCATGACAAGCAGAGGACACTGGTCTTGCTCTGATACCATCATGATTCACCTAGCACACCATCTCCCATTGCTGGACACATGTTGTAGCTAGTGAGGGTATCTACATTGTGGTGAGGTATGCATGAGACACACTGATGTTCTTGGGTTGTGATGGACAGTTATGGTGGTGTGAAATGGTCTTGCATGGGCTGCAAGATCAGGTTATTCTCATCCATCCTATGACACTCCTTCCACATTCCGGGGGGGGATAAAGGCTTCTCATATACTGTCGTATGGCAAATATGACATGGCAGCCATGTATGCATGCAAAGTAACTTGTCTGTACTCCCTTGAATGGCTGTGAGGAGCAAACGCTGTCCCAGTCTGATTGAACAGATTCTGTGACACAGTGCAATAGACATGGCTCTATAGAATACTGTGCTTCCACAGCCACTGGGAGGACACATGTGATAGCCAATCAGTGCATGGTATTATGCTGACACACAGTTATTGGATGTCCTGTGGATAACCTGGTGCATATTGCATCTGAGGCTCCATATCCTGGTATTAATCAGAGGTCACAATCACTATCAATGGCAGACCAGGTCCAGTTGGTGGTTATGCAAACGGAGGGGTGTTCCAGGCCGCAGCATGCAGTGAGGGCTGACTGTGATCAGAGAATGGTTGTCTGCATTCTGCAGAGGCGTGATGGGAAAGGAGATGCGCAGGACTGACATTGTAGCAGTTGACTTAGGGAGTCATGCACGAGGGGCTACCAAGCCTTGATCAGGACAGCTCCGGGCAACAGCATGCTATCATCATAGACACTTTGTGTGTATGGAGGGAGAGGTGTTCTGTTGTTGCTTACCCCTCTGGTGTGAGTAGCGGATGTTTGGCATAGGGGTTGAGGGGCTGTGAGGTGCGTCTGGAACCACTACAAGCAGAGAAACAGAGGTGGAGACACATTGAGTGGGCATCTACGTCCTCCACATGGAGCACAAGAGCAGCAACAGCTGAAAGAAGAGCACAGAAAACCAAGGAGCCATGCTTTAAGAGAAGCCTACATTCACCTGAGTTCGCTGGACCAGGGTTACAAGGTACAAGGAGGAGAGGTTCCTATAGCAAAGCTACCTTTACACAGAAGCACAGAGGTTGGGAATCCTCACCAGGTTTTCCTGGGCTTCAGGAAGGCAAAGCACTGCACAAGAAAACCTGTCTCCAGAGAAAAGTACGTCAGAGAGAAAGCTCCAGGTGTAGCAGCTGCAGGAAGCCAAGGTATGGTAGCTCTTTACTTTTAAAAGAAAGCCTTGCTCCTAGAAACTCTGATAAAGCAAGACGCTCAGTATATGAGAAGAGCGAACAAAGCAGAGCTTTTCAAAACAATACCTAAGGGCTTAGCAGAAGGGTCTTACTGGAAGCAAAGAAACAGAGACAGACCCTCTAAATTTGTAGCCGCAAGGGAAAGCACTTATTCAGAGGGAGAAGCCAGTGACGCAGAGTCCATGGAAATAGAGTTTGAGAATACTATTCCCATTCCTCAGGATGAATCCATGGATTGTACTTTTTGTGCTACTACTAGTCTTGAGTCCTTAGTAGAACTGTAAATATAAAAGAAACTCTGCAATCAATTGTGAAGCTTATAACAGTTTGTTTGCCTGTTTGTTTAGTTTACTTTGGAATGAAAGAATCCTCAGTTAAACCCTGCATTCAATTGTGAAGCTTATAACAGTTGTTTGCCTGCTTATTTGGTGGAACCCTTTATAAAGAAGGACTATCTTTATTTTCTTATGTCTTAGTGAACCCTTGCGTTAAAGGGGAAATAAAGCCTTATTACCCTCCACTCTTGGCTTATATAATTTGTTCTCACAAAGGAGCTAAAACTCCAAGGACCAAACTGCACTGGGCCTTAAAGAGTCATTGCTCCTTAAAAATAATAAAAAATGCTCAGCATGCCCTTACAGCTATTGGCCACTGGGTGCACCTGACGACATAATGGCGTAGTTGTTCAGATTAGGATACCGCCCTAAGACGTACAGGAAAAGAAGAAACCACCAGTACTAAGCTGGGAAAACCCGGACTGGAAGAGGAAAACCCGGACCGGAAGAGGAAAAGCCCGGATTGGAAGTGGAAAACCCGGACCGGAAGAAGGAAATCCAGAGAGGAAGGCCGTGGTGTTGCTGGCAGCAGTCGCAGAGTGCTACGCCGTAGAACAGCAGCGTCCTTTTTCTGGAAGCTGGACTCAACACTTCTACCAGGTAAAAGGTAGAGGGGCAGACATGTTTTGGATGCCGGTTTGAAATTTGAGAAAAAAAAAAAAAAGACAAAAAGGAAAAGGGGGGGGGGGGGGCTGATTGTGTTATCAGACCACACTTGTTGTTTTTTTCTGTGTTTCACTAGGAAATCTCATCAACATGGAGCAGAAAGAGATGTTCGCATGGATGGCTGTGCAGTTTGACAAGCAAAGAGAACTGGCTTGTCAAACACAGCAGCAAGCAATCTTGGCTCTGCAAGAGCAACAAAATCCCGTCTTGCAGATGATGGAGGCTTGGGCAGCCCATCAACAAAAGGTGCAGGAAGCAGCCTCCAGTCGTCTGGGAGAGATTTCTGGATTGGGCAACTGTCCGGTAGGACAATGGTCCTATGATTCTTTAACCTTGGGGAAGTTAGCAGTTACAGATGACATCGATGACTTCCTGGACTCCTTCGAAAGGATAGCAGGTTCAGTAGGCTGGCCGAAAGAACAGTGGGCTATTAGACTGGCAGCTTCTCTCACAGGGGAGGCACTGTCGGCCTATAGAGCAATGCCCACTTCGTCAGCAAATGATTATACCGAGGTAGCGAAGGCCATCAGGGATCGCTTGGGTCTGACTCCCCTTGTGTATAATCGCATGCTGCGGGCCGCACACCTTAAAAGAGGTGAGACACCAAAAGCATTGGGACACAGGCTGAGAAGCTTAGCCGCAAAGTGGCTAAGGCCTGATGAGAAAACGGTTGAGACATTAATGGATGTGATAGTCCTAGAGCAATTCATGTCTGCAGTACCCAAAAATGTGCAGAGCTTCCTTATCCTGCAGAACTGTCGCACCACCGCAGAAGCCATTATCTTGACAGAGAGATATTTGGAGGCAGAATTGGCCACCCAACAAACTGAGGAAGTTTCAAAGATGGCAGTGGGTGCATTCCAGCAATTATCAGGAAGACTCTCACATTGTAAAACTTGTGATGTGAAAAATTTAAGAAGCCGTCTAAGGCAGACCTCTCGTCTTGCCGAAGAGAAGCTGAAGGATAGTCAGCAGAAGCAGAAAAAGTATTATGACCGAGGTACCAAGCCCAGACAACTAACCGCTGGTGAGAAGGTAATAGTTTTGGTATCCGGGCCTACCCTGAAATTTGAAGCCCAATGGAGGGGACCCTATATGGTAGTTAAACCACTGGGTCCTGCCTTGTACTTAATACAAGATACAAAGGGACATGAACAGGTATACCACATAAATGTCCTTCGACATTGGCACAAAAGATTGGCCTTGTTTACGTCAGTTAGACAAGGATCCAAGTAAAGCATAAACATGTTATCCAAGTTGTTTTCTCCTGTTCTATGTGAAGCCAAACAGTTTGTTATGGTCATTTGGTTGTATGTAAACCGCGCTGACAATAGTGCGGTATATAAGAAATTGTAATAAAATAAATAATAAATAATAATAAATAAAGTACATGGCATTGCAGCCATACGAATACAAAGTAGAACACAGAGCAGGAAAGCTGCATTATAACGCAGATGCAATGTCAAGGATTACGTGCTGTAGTAAAGATGAAAACTCAGCCCGTAATATTTTAAGACGGGGGATGTGTCATGAGGCTGGAGCCATGGAAGGTGCAGGTTTAGGAAAAAACCCTGTCTTTCATAGAGCTGTGGGTGTGCAGAAGATGCAATTACCTCGCAGCACAGCTAGACGGGGTAGGAGTAATCCTACAGAGGCTGAGTCAACGTGCCCAGCCACTGATTGTATGAGTGTTAACCAGCTGCACCTGAAGGCAAGCCCGGGAGTTTCAAAGGTAAAATGCCTTTATAATGGAAAGACAGCCAGAAGGAAGGAGTGTGGAGGAGGAATCCAGTCAGGAGGGATCCATTCGGAGGGAACTCAGCCTGCAGCAGTTCAGCCAGAAGGAAGGAGAAGGAGTGTGGAGAAGGAGAGAGTCCACACGGAGCAAGCCCAGAGGGACAGAATCCAGACGGAGACTATCCAGAGGGATAGAGTCCAGAGGGGCAGAGCACAGAGAGACGGAGTCCAGAGAGAGGCTGCCAGGAGAAGCAGTTTGGCTGGAAGGAGTGACACTCCCAGCCCAAGTAACGTAGCTGGATCAAGCAGCACAACAAGAGCAGCAACAGCTGAAAGAAGAGCACAGAAAACCAAGGAGCCATGCTTTAAGAGAAGCCTACATTCACCTGAGTTCGCTGGACCAGGGTTACAAGGTACAAGGAGGAGAGGTTCCTATAGCAAAGCTACCTTTACACAGAAGCACAGAGGTTGGGAATCCTCACCAGGTTTTCCTGGGCTTCAGGAAGGCAAAGCACTGCACAAGAAAACCTGTCTCCAGAGAGAAGTACGTCAGAGAGAAAGCTCCAGGTGTAGCAGCTGCAGGAAGCCAAGGTATGGTAGCTCTTTACTTTTAAAAGAAAGCCTTGCTCCTAGAAACTCTGATAAAGCAGACGCTCAGTATATGAGAAGAGCGAACAAAGCAGAGCTTTTCAAAACAATACCTAAGGGCTTAACAGAAGGGTCTTACTGGAAGCAAAGAAACAGAGACAGACCCTCTAAATTTGTAGCCGCAAGGGAAAGCACTTATTCAGAGGGAGAAGCCAGTGACGCAGAGTCCATGGAAATAGAGTTTGAGAATACTATTCCCATTCCTCAGGATGAATCCATGGATTGTACTTTTTGTGCTACTACTAGTCTTGAGTCCTTAGTAGAACTGTAAATATAAAAGAAACCCTGCAAATCAATTGAGAAGTTTATAACAGTTTGTTTGCCTGCTTGTTTAGTTTACTTTGGAATGAAAGAATCCTCAGTTAAACCCTGCATTCAATTGTGAAGCTTATAACAGTTGTTTGCCTGCTTATTTGGTGGAACCCTTTATAAAGAAGGACTATCTTTATTTTCTTATGTCTTAGTGAACCCTTGCGTTAAAGGGGAAATAAAGCCTTATTACCCTCCACTCTTGGCTTATATAATTTGTTCTCACAAAGGAGCTAAAACTCCAAGGACCAAACTGCACTGGGCCTTAAAGAGTCATTGCTCCTTAAAAATAATAAAAAATGCTCAGCGTGCCCTTACAGCCATTGGCCACTGGGGGCACCTGATGACAAGCTCTATATAGTTCCCTGGCTGAGGTGCACACTGATCTATCTGAGCAACATTCAGCAACACATAACACCCTTAGCTATTCAATATCTGTGTGTGTACCCTTCCTAGGGAGTTGCATGCTTGTGTCAGACCCAGTTTCTGCATGCCCTTCTCTACAGATGGCACCTTTGTACATCCTTACATCCTGCTTTGTGTTCCTAGGATAGCATACCATTATGAGTGGCTCAGATTCCCTCTCTGACCTACAAATACATGTCATTCCAACAGCTCTATTGTGCTCATGCAGCTCTTTCCCATATGCATTGTGTCTGTGTGTGTTCATACACTCTAGCCCCATGTGTGCCAGTGTTGTACATGTGGATTAGATTTGTCACTCCAGCTGCCCAATGATTCTGTGTTTTATTACAATAAAACATCCCTTACTCTCTGAAGTAACCTTAACTTGGAGACTCGCAATACTAATATGAAAAGAATATGAGAGATGATGTTCTCAGGAGGAAAAGGATCTCAGTATTTTCCCTGAGTTAAATGATACAAAACTCAAAGGGAAGGCTGCCTCATGATAATATCAGTATCTATATGACTGTCAAGAGGTCAGCTCATACATCAATGGTCTGCAACAAACTTCTTGGAATGATGAAAACAAATTAAGATAATATCTCAAGCAGGTAGCAATGTGGATAATATAGCAACAGTCTTAACTGGGTAACCAATGATCTCTGACTACTGAGTACTGAACATTGAACATTAAATCTGAATACTGACTTTTGAACATTGACCATTGAATATTGTAAAACCCAGACGAGATCATTGGGAAAATATTGGGGTATTTTTCTTCTTGAGAACACCATCTCTCGTGTTCTTCTCATATTAGTATTGTGGGTCTCCAAGTTAGGGTTATTTCAGAGAGTAAGGTATGTTTTATTGTAATAATTGTCTTTACCTGTTTTATTGGAGGAGAGATTGTTTAAACAATGATTCTGTGTGACATCACAGAAGGGAGCAGGTAGATTGGGTTGTAGCCATGTTGTTGAAATTTGTGCTGTTGCTTGTGTTAGTCTGCCCCTCTGGAGGGTGCATGCCATCCTCTTACCTGGCCTGGGTCTCTGCCTGAACACTCACCTTGTTCCTGCAGCAGCTGCTGCCGGATTTGGCATATGAGGCGGAGCCTGGTCCGTCAGATGGTGCAGAATCGCACCCTGTACGCCTGCATGTCATACAGGATGCAGAAACATCTGTGGAGGAGAGACAGACCTTATCATTTCTTAGTACATGTGCCAAGCCATACAGGATCAGATTAGTGTACAGCTGGCACAGTTTCATGCTGCCAAATGTGGCCATTCTAGGTCATGTGTCCCTGGCAGCTTTATTTGCTTGATGCAGGGAGGGGGGGGAGGGGGAGGGGGGAGTTGGATGTGTGCTGTGCATTTTAACTTTCAGCCCTTGCCCCCCAGGTAGTTGGCCATACATGAGGGATATCACCAGAATGGTGGTGTGGTGTAATGGTTGAACTACTGGCTTAGTCACCACAGGACCAGGGTTTAATTCCCACTTGTGATCCTTATGCTTTGGGAAACATCTCTCACCTTCCATTTTCTCAGACAGCTCTACATTATCACTGACCCAGTTTTCTCTTTATGTTTTTATCAGCTTAGACTGAAATGGCACTGTGATATATTCGGCCTCCTCCTGACAAATCACATCCATTTAGCTAACCTGCTACATTGACAACTTGTGCTACAGCATCCAGGAACTGATTCCCCATTTGAGTTCCACATTGGCTGCATATATGTGGTATATTTTTGGTCCATAATTGGATTCCCTGTGGCCTCATTCCATGCCCCCTACTGTCTCCTATTTAGGTGGGTGCTGGCAAGCGTCATGGTAGCTGTGCCTACCTAGCACCTATCAGACGGGGTTTGATTCCTACACATGGTCCTTGAGTGGCTTGTTATATACTCCATGGTTTCTGTGGGATTGGTCATCACTGCTACCTCTGATTATACCTTTCATTGTCAACACAGGGGTTGCTGGGTCACCAGAGGTTTACCTCCCCTTGCTGCATATATTACAGCACAGAGATTTGTTGTATATGGAACACTGGCATTCTTTCAGCAGTTGTATATGGTATCCCCTCTGCCATGTGTGCCTGCGGTTGTGTGTGGCTCTCCTTTGATTTCATTTGCAGTGCCCTCAGACCCCAGGGGATGAGGTTCAATTTATACTTGTGACCCTGTCACTTCATATTGCATTACATTTATTTTTATGTCAGATTTGGCTTCTCAGGGGCCCTCTCTTCTGTGTGTGGCAATGTTTAGGTGTACGGCACTGAGCATACATGCTGATGTGCTGCAAACACCATGTATGTTGACTGCTGACATTGTGAGATGATTTCTTCATGCCTTGCCTATTCATGCCTGGCATAGTACATGCTCTATTGGCCACCACTGTGCACTGGACGCAGGTTTAGCTATTTTGTGGCTTCATGTTTTATATATCTGACATGTGTGTTCTAACTTTCTTGTGCTGCTGACTGCACTGTCTCCACCATCAAATTGGTATCTGTGTCCACATTGGGCCTTCATGGTGTGCCTGTATGCATCTTGTTCTCCCTAGTTGCATTGTTCACTGGTGCAGATCTGCTAGGTATTTGCCATGCTGTTGCTGTGCTGCCTGCATGCATCCTGCACATGACAGTTTTTTGATATTTCTGGACTGCCTCTCTCACTTTGTGCATGCCTGTTTCAGTCTCTGCATGGGTGCTACTACTGCCTGCCCGCTTCTCTCTATTCCCATGTCTGTCTGTGTTCTACTGTACTTACTGGGTGAGGGTGGTCCTGATCCTTTCCCAATTTCTGTTTGCTGCTGCATGGACTGGCCTCCTGTGTCCAAAGGACAAGAGCACCTCCTCCTCTTGCAGCACCATGGTGATGAGGACCCTAGTCTCTGCCTCACTATAGTTAGGCAGCCTTGTCAGCATGCTGATGTAGGCGTTATGGCTTTTGGTGGGGAGAGGGCACTCATCGTGTTTTCTGTTACATGTGGACTGAACTGCATGGGGGTGGAGCCGTTTTTGGAGATACACATGGATGGAAGGCAGCAGGGGCCTACATGGGTATAATTTGGATGTCCTGTGAATGTACACATGTCATTAATTCAGTAGAGTCGCACGTAGCATGTGTAGTGCCATTAATGTCTCCATCCTGATTCTGGAAACTCGTGTGCGTCTATACACGTGGTTGCAGAATCGGGTTCAGAGCAGCACGTGTTCACTCTAGACGTACCCATGACCCAAACATGTATGTTATGGAATCGGGCTCATAGTCATTTAAGGCCAAGTTTAGCTGCAAAACTTTGTGTTAGCATTTGTTTCCCATCCCTACCCCATCTCACCTCCCGCCGACCAGCAAAGCTCCCCCGATTCGGGGTAGAGCGCCTGAGCAGGAAATCGTCCCGCTCAGAGGCTCCTGCCCAATCAGGGCAGTGGGAGGCAGATAAAAGCGGCAGCCCATCAGGGCGCGCCCACGCCTGAGGGCGTCGCCAGAGGGCCCTTTGGCGTGGCCCTTAGGTGCGGCCACAGGAGCGACCACAGCAACAGCCACAAAAGGGCCCAACAAGAGATTGACAGCGTCAGACTGCAGGCAAGGACCATAGGAGCAAAGAAAAGCACCAAAAGCAACAAAAACACCTTACAGTAAGTCCATCTGAACTCAATATGTCTGCAAGCATATATCTGCCTATATGCCTCCTCCTCACCCAACTCCTTCCACAGCACACAGCCACCCACTACCTACCCACAAACAACCTATGGCCAACAACAACCCTACCAATCTACACCTCTCTCCAGCACACAACCTGGAACACACACAAGAAAGCCAAGCACAATAAACAATCCAACCCCAAGACCAACACCCACGAAAACCTAAAAAAAGCCACCAGAGCACTAAACATGCCAACTGCTATCTCCATAGAGCTCATCAACACCAGATCCATACAAAACAAAATTAACATGCTAGCAGACCACATAGAAGCTCAGCAACTCGACATCCTCTGCATCACCGAAACTTGGCTTACTCCCAATGACAATGTACTCCTTAATCAATTAGTGCCCTCCACGTACGCAGCATTCAACTGCCCATGCACACACAGGAGAGGAGGGGTTTTGATCATTGCAAAGAACAGCCTAAACACAGACCAATGCAACACAATCATTGTGAAAAACAAACAGATGGCCCTGTGCCTCATTCACAGAGCCCCCCATGCTCCACCAGATGAGCTAGCCTCCACACTAGAAGCTGTCTGTGCAGTCAACACCAACCACAAACCACTGCTACTATTCGGAGACTTCAATCTCAAGTCTGCCACCATCAAGGATACAGAAACCTTCCTACAAGCAATGGCCACCCTACAATACACTCAACTGATCAATACTCCGACACACAGACACGGATCATCACCAGACCTCATATTCGCCCCCAACTACCTACTCGACAGAGGTTGCATATCAGTACCCTCTGTGACACCTGTACCTTGATTAGACCATCACAGAATTAAAATAAAAATTGTGCCACAAGGGGGAAAACACAACGAGACTCAAGACAACCCACCCGTGCAAAGAAGATTCAAAAGCTTTGACAAGGACCAATTTCTACAGGACACTCTACCCCACCTGAACCCTGAAACAGAGGATTTAGACGAGCCAGTCAACAAATGGAACAGTTTCATCAATGCTGCCGCCAAAGCTAATGAATACAAAGCCAAGAAAACTCCCTTCACCAAAAACCATCACACACCCTGGTACTCAAAGGACATACGTAACGCAAAAAGGGATCTAAGGAAACTAGAACGCCAATGGAGACGCACCAAATCTCCCACCACTCAGGCACTATACCTAATGAAGCAAAGGAAATACAATGAACTCATCAACTGGACAAAAAGAGAATACCACACAAACATCATACTCAAAGCCTACAACAAACTGAGAGAACTAGTCGAGATAGTAAAAAACCTTACCAATGAACCGAATACTGAAAGAGACGTGCAGATAGACCCACAATCCTTCGTATACCACCTACAAGAAAAATTGGATATCTCACCACAACCAATGACAAGCATAACTGCTAAATCAACCAAATCCTCCAAAACATGGGACAAATTCAGCACTCCATCTACAAAGTAGATCTCAGACATCATCACTGCGCTCAACACAAGCACTGCACCAACAGATCCAGGCTCAGTGACATGGATTAAAGCAACGAAGGAAAGCTTCATCCACACCATCCACAACATGGTGCACAGCTCACTGTTCCAAGGAGCCATGCCAAACCAACTAAAGCTAGCCACAATAAGGCCAATCCTGAAGAAATCCCCACCAGACAAGAGTAACCCAGCAGTCTACAGACCCATCTCAAGCATACCCCTACTGGCAAAGATTATAGAAAAAGCGGTACAGTATCAACTCCAGGACCACATTGACACACATGCCCCACTGGACATCCATCAACACGGTTTCCGCCCGAATCATTGAGTTAAACACTCCTGTTATACCTCTTCAACGATATAATCCAAATCATAGACAACCGCAAAAGAGGAACACTTATGATCAAAAAAGCATGGGACAAACACAGAGGATCTCTAAAGGTAAAAAGGGGACTGTTGGAGTTGTTGAAATGGAAGGACAGACTAGATAGGCCATGTGGTCTTTTTCTGTCATCATATTTCTATGTTTCTATCTTCCTAGACATCTCTTCAGCGTTTGACACAGTGGACCACAGAATTCTGCTAGCAAGACTACAGAGCATTGGACTACACAGCACCACCCTGAGGTGGTTCAACTCATACCAAACGGACAGACAGTTCCAGGTCAAGATTGGCCCTAACACCTCCCGACCCTCAAAAATCAAGCAAGGCGTCCCACAAGGCTCCGCCTTATCCGCACTTCTGTTTAACCTCTACATTCAAAAGATCTGCAGCATCATGAAAGAACACAAAATACAATACACAATCTATGCCGACGACATCATGATATACACCCCAGTCAACCTCGACAACCCTGACTACACCAAAATAACAGACTGTCTCAAACATATGTCCATCTGGTTTCAAGACAACAACCTGATCATCAACTACAACAAGACTGAGGCACTACTCATCACCCGAAACACCAGCTTCATGCCTCCACCCTCCATCAAGGTCAACAACACAACAATACCATTAAAGCCGGAAGTGAAATACCTCGGAGTGACGCTCGACAAAGAACTAAACCTACAGTCACACATCAGCAGAACCACCAAAAATGCATACCTCAAGATGAGACTAATCAGATGCCTCAAACCCCTCCTTGCTCAAGATCATTTCCACACGGTCTGTCAAGCACTAATAACTCCCATCCTAGACTTCTGCAACCCAATCTATATTGGCCTAACTAAACAGTCACTCAGGCCACTACAAATGGCTCAAAACACGGCTGCATGCATAATATCAGGCTCAGCAAGACAAGACCACATCACCCCCATTCTAAAACACCTCCACTGGCTCCCAAACAGCTCCCGCATCAGGTATAAGACAGTCCTAAACATATTCAAAATCAAACACCGGACTTCAGCACTCAGCCTACAACCACTCATACAACCCAACATCAGCACAAGACCAAGGAGGAGAGGCACCTCTGACACCATCAACACACCAAAAGACGTCACCAAGTTTCGCAAGAACACAGCAAGAAGAGCACTATCGATGGCGGCACCTGCAATATGGAACGCCCTCCCTGACGAACTACGATCAACAGAAGACATTAAGGACTTTCGAAAACAGCTCAAGACAACGCTCTTTATTGAGCACTACGGCGAGAGCACATAATAGTGCCCGACAACTCCTGGACTAACACCATCCCCCCCCCCTTTTTCCTTGTACATAACATTGCATAAAAGCTCACGCTGTAAATAGCCCACCTCGAATTAACGCGAACTTACACACACACACATTCACTGTATAACACTGCATGATAACACAAATGTCAATATAATTCGATTAGTTGCTGTGTACACGACCTTGATTAAAGGAGAAGGCGAGATATAAATACTTTTAAATAAATAAAATAAATAAATCTCCCACCCACCCAGGCTCAATCTTTGTTTTTATAGGCTGTTAAGCAAAGCAAGGGGAAAAGTGCAGAAGAGTAGTTCATCTTGAAGCAAACATAAAATAAATATCATACAATAAATCTAATAAGCTTAAAGAACTTTTATATTAAAGTATCCCTACTCCTTTAGTAACTTTAAATCAGTAAATAACTCAACAATAATAAGATGCAGACAGCAGTCCAGCAGTCAGATGGGGGCTATCCAGTCTTTTGCACCAGGTATCACATATGTAATTATCTTCTAGTTGATGAGAGGTCACATGTGTGCATTTAGTGCAAAGAACTTCTAACTCTCAGGGAACAAGTCTGATCTGTGGAGGCTACAGTAGCACAGGGGCATAGCCAAGGGAAGGCCTGGATGGGCCATGGCCCATCCACTTTGGCATCAGGCCCATCCAGTTAGTGACAATAGAACGGTTGAACGAGAGAAGAACTGGAGACGGTGTCAGTATTTGCACTGCCTTGTGCCCACCAATGTTAATCCCAGGCCCCACCAAAAAACAGTTTTGGCTATGCCACTGGAGTAGCTGACTTAAAGGAGCTGAGACAAACAAAAATATATATAGAGGAGACCTTCAGGGACATAGTAGAGAATTCGCACCTCCAGTCTGGCAGCCTCTGTGCTGCTATGGAAGAGAAAGGTTACCTTAAGGGATAGCACCACTTTAGTGTGGCAGGAAGTGATCCTGTAGCCAGGACCTGCCCTCCAGGTGATACAATATAATCTCACACTAAGGATATGTGTTCAGGAGCATGTGTCCAGGAAGGAATAGAACAACCGCTGTAGTTGGTAATTTAATCATTAGGCATGTAGATAGCTGGGTGGATAGTGGACATAGGAATTGCTAGGTTACTTGCCTGACTGGTGTGAAAGTGGCAGACCTCACGCATAACCTAGCTAGGCTTTTAAACGATGCTGGGGAGGAACTAGCTGTCTTAGTACATATGGGTACCAATAACATAGAAAAGCACAGGATGGAGGTTCTGGAAGCCAAATTTAGGTTTTTAGTTAGAAAGTTGAAATCCAGAACTTCTAGGGTAGCATTCATGGAAATGCTTCCCATTCCACATGCAAAATTCAAGAGGCAGGCAGAGCTCCGGAGTCTCAATGCATGGATGAGATGGTGCAGGAAAGAGGGATTTAGATTTGTTAGGAAATGGGTACATTCTGGGGAAGAGGGAGCTTCTTTCGAAAAGATCGGCTCCACCTTAACCAGGGTGGGACCAGGCTGCTGATGCTAACATTTAAAAATGAGATAGAGCAGCTTTTGAGCTAGAACCTTGGGAAAGTCAACAGTCATTCAAAAACACATGGTTTGGAGTGAAGTATCTTGAAAGATCCTATCAAAAACAGGGAAGTTAGAGCATCCTGATAGAGAGATTGCTTTAAAGCCAAAAGCAGCCCAGATGCCCTTAAGTAAAGAGCAGACAGAGGTGAAAGACTGCAAATTATCCCTTACTTTGGAATGTCTGACTACAAATGCTAGAATTAAAAAAAAATAAGATGGTAAAGTTAGAATATATATAGTACTGAATGAAGAGATAGATATATAGACATCTCAGAGACCTGGTGGAGGGAGTATAACCAATGGGACACTGTAATATCAGGGTAAAAATTATATCACAATGATAGGATAGATCAAATTGGTGAAGGGTTGGTATTATATGCTAAAGAGGGCATTGAGCCAGCGTAAATTTCTTCAGGAAATAGGATGCACCTTGGAACATTTATGGAAATGCTACGTGTGAAAGGAAAAGAATAGCAATGGGATATGTTACAGTCCGCCTGCCAGAATGAAAGGATAGATAATGAAATGTTAAGAGAAATTAGAGAAGCTAACAAATTTGGCAACACTATAATATTGGATGATTTCAATTACCCCAGTATTGACTGGATAAATGTCATGTTAGGACATACTAGGGAAGTAATGTTTTAGGATAAAATAATGATTGCTTCATGGAACAGCTGTTTGAGGAACTGACAAGAGGGGGAGCTATTTTAGACCTAGTCCTTAGTGAAACACAGGATTTGGTGTGAGAGGAAACAGTATTGGGGCCACTTAATAATTGGAGTGAGGATGTTAAGGAGATTTAGGGGCATGTTTACTAAACATTCCTAACGTGCGGGGCCGCGGTAGTGTCCTGTGCCATATAAGGAGTGGGCGGTTCAGGCCGAAAAAGGAAAAAAAAAGACCGTATGTGTGCACGTCGCGTTAATGTGCGGGGCCCACATTAGCGCGTGGGAAGGCTAAGTGGGGCGCAGCTGGGCACGTATAGGAACAGAGCCGTAGCACAACGGTGAAGACAATAACCAATTGTGCAGGGGCCACGGGTTCAATCCCCCAGTGTGTGCAGCCCAAAAAGGCTGGCTGAGGCACCACCTTGAATGTGGAAATGTGTGTCAGGAGGCAAAATAATTTTGGGGCGGCATAAGGCGGCGCACTGTTCATTTTGGGGCGGCATAAGGCGGCGCACTGTTCATTGTGGGGCGGCATAAGGCGGCGCACTGTTCATTGTGGGGCGGCATAAGGCGGCGCACTGTTCATTGTGGGCAGCAGGATGCGGCGCACTGTTAATTGTGGGCAGCAGGATGCGGCGCGCTGATGGCCACAAGGCGGCGCACTGATGCTAAAGCAAAGGAACACAGCCACAACACAATGGTTAAGACACTGACCAATGGTGCAGGGACCAGGGGTTCAATCCCTCACAATGCCCATTGAAAAAGGCTAGCTGAGGCAGTATATTTTATGTTGTGGAGTGCTTTAGGAGGCTTTTTAATTCTATTTTGTGATAACTACTAGCAAACGCACTCTCACAGCATGTTAACATAAGGCGGACCATAAGGCACATGTTACAGTGCACCGTCCGCCAAGGCACCCTAGAATGTCCCCTATAGGGCAGCATGTATGTTGCGACACAGGATAATGCATAGTGCACCCTATATGGATGCCAACCATAAAGTGCCCTATAGGGTGCCCAATAAAGCACCCTCAGAGGCACCTTATGGGTACAGTACGCTGAGGGTGTTATTGCAGGCATCAACATATGTACAGTAAATGTAAAAAATGCTTTGGAAAACCCTATCACAGAACCCCACTGTGGGTATGAACCCATGACCTCTGGCTGCACAGGCAGTGGCATAACCATTGGGCTACACCTCTATAGCTGTAAGCAAGCTCCTGCCTGGCTGCAGATAGCCTGCACGTCACATCACAGACAGTCTGCTGGTGTAAACAGGATAGGGTTAGGCCACCCGTACCCATGATGCACTGCACATGCAAATCAGCTGTCCACAGAGGCACACAAGATGGGAACTGCACCCCTAAAGCTACCCGGCCTGGTAGGGGGAGGTGTCCTTGTGCACCCACACAGCACCTCGGCCTGGTAAGGTGCCCTGAGTGGGTGGACAAACGGCAAAGAGTAGCTAAACACCATCACATTGTGAGGTTACTATGCCCACCCTGAGTGTGTGATGATGCGCCCAGGACCAGGTGCACAACACCTTGCATGGCTGAATGCGGCCATGCCAGAACTCCAAAGCAGCAATAACCTGTGAAATAGGTAGGTGCTGCATAAACATCTTGGAGATCGCTGTCTGCCACAGTTAGTGGAACCCCCCCCCCCCCCCGGAGGATAAAACAGGGTCTCCCACCAACATTTCCCCATACTATCTTCCCTTTCCTCCTCCCCCCCCCCCCCCCCACCGATGGCAGTAGAGTCAACCATCAACCCCAGTCCTGTTGGGGAAGTAGACCCGACCCCCCCCCTCCCCCACAGGGCAGTCCAAGCAGCTCCACACACATCCATAACACAATATCAGACAGACATTAGGCCTGGATATTCATAGATGCACCCCACCACTATCTGATATTCACCTGCAGCAAGCCATCAGCCACTGCACCCTGCAGGGCACTCCATCAAGACATATACCATCTGTGCTCAGTCTGCTAGTTGGTCCTGATGGAAATGCATGCACCCACAACTGGGGTGGCAGCACACACAAGCAGATAAGTCAGTGAAAATGCCCCAACAGGAAACCCATATATATCACATGAGAGAAACACAATACAGCACTATGGGTGTGCCTAGCCATGCTGCCATCACTGCACACTCAGGGTGAGAGTGTTCCCCCAGCAGCACATACAGAGGTCCCCCTGTCTGTGTAGGTGGTGGCCAGGCACTACCATGTCCCTGCCAGTGCCCTATGCCCTGTGCAGCTACATCCTGGTCAGCCCACCCTGTCTGAGATATACCCATGGTCCCTTGCTACTCATTATGCACATTAGCAGGCCAATACTGGCAACAGTGCTGGCAGTGTGGGCTGTGGAAGGGGCTTGCAGCCAGCACCCACTGTATAGACAGACACACACTTCCACACCTATGCCAGCATGGTGCTACTATTGAGGAGGTAATTAGCCTTGGCCACCAAACCTGTCCTAGGCACGGCAAGGCATGGATATGGTACGCAGTACTGCTGGGGGTCACTCCCCAGGGTGGTAAACACCGTCAGAGGCCAGTCCTGGAGCACGCCCTGCAAACACCTAACAGATTGTTCTGATGGGGTCAACTAGCAGTATGTGCGTAACGTATGGATATCTATCTGCCAGTACTCCTAGCAAACGTCTCAGAGCTGTGTACCGTATACCTCAGGTGTAGGGTGACATTGCTAAGGTATGCAGGTGCTAGTATTGGGAGATGCACGCAGGGTCCACTGTTCTGCCTCTCCAGGAGACATTGGCCAATGGGGCCTGTGGGTGTGGGTGTGGGTGTGTCTGCCCCTGTTGGCTGCTGCTTTACGGCAGAGATTCCCAACCCCAGTCTAGGTCTGCATCACACTGTTCGTGTTTTCCTGCTGTCCCTCATGAATATGCATGAGCTACATCTACATGCCATGGGGGTGGTGCATAGATATACAGCACAGGCATTTGTATGAGTGGCAGCATGGAACCTGACTGGTGTGTGGCACACCAGGAATGCATTTGGGAGAGTCTGCTCTAGGTACTGCCCCTGTTCATGGTGTCTGTGCTCAGTGGGGTAAAAGATAGACGTATTACCATTGCATATGTCCTCGACACGAAAGGTGTGTCCTTACTATCACTGTGTAGGTCTGGGAAAAATATGTGGCTAGGATTGGCAGAAGCCCCAGCTGGGCTTTGAACCTGTGACCTTCTGTTTTTGCATGCACTATCTGTGTGCACTGCACCACCGTGTAGCCACAGATTGGCTGGTTTCCCTGGAACATCCATGACTGTGGATCCGGCAGGGCCTGTCTGTTGCAGTGGACTGTGCCAGCCTGCACATGGCTAGGCCTCTGTCTTCTGTGGCTAGCAGCCACTGCCCCCTGCACCACATGTACTCGTCCGCCAACATGCTGGCATGAGCTGCTCTCAGAAACAGCAGATGACCAGATTGCAATGTGGCAGTAAGGGACTGCATTTGGGGGATTTGGCTGTAGGTAATGCCCATTGTTGTTGTGTTTTTGCAGTGTTGTGTAAAATATGGGTGTTTTCCCCATGCTTATGTTCCCTGCAATACAGGGGTGTCTGCGCTATCTTTGTTTAGTGGTGGGTAAAATATAGGGGCTGGGTTGGCATTTGAACCTCTGACCCTCTGGTCCCAGAGGTACTGGCTCTGTCCGCTGCACCACACTATGGCCACAGAGACAATGCAGCCCCTGGAGGTAGTATACCTGGCAGGATGGAGTCACAAACCCTGCTCTACGCATTTTTACTGTGGGCACATGCACTCTGTCTGGTAACAAACGTGCACATAAACCCCGGAAATTACCACAGACACTGGGGGACAATATATCACCACGCTGGGCAAAAGTGATATTAATGGGCAACCATAGCAAACACTCCCAGGAAAGCTCCAAAAAGGACATTTGTTTTGGATGAGTCTCCGCTCCGTAGACCCTTCCAATATTCATTTCTTCTTTCTGGAGCTTTCCTGGGTGTGTTTTCTATATTTGCCCATTACTATAACTGTTCCCCAGCTGCATTACTATTTGTGATATTTTTGTTGTGGTCACTTTCTATTTTTATTTTCACTTTTGTGCTGTGCACATGTATCACACTGCTCACGTTTTGCAGGTTTCCCCGATTTTGCTGTACATTGCTGACGGAAATGGTTTCTCTTCCCTTTAAATGCCCTCTACCTCTTGCTTTGGGATTCGGCCCCGATAATGTGCGGGGAGCCTCTCCCCTCCCCTTCCCTGCCCATCAAGCCCATCTCTCCGCCCCTCAGGAACCTTCCTCCGCCCTCCGTTAGCCGTTCCACGCCTCTATCGGACATTTGCGGGCCCGTACTTGTGCGGGGCCCGTTATTGTGCCGCGCACCTGTGCGGGGGTGACACGCACGATTGCAGGGCGTTTAAGCGCTCTTAAGTACCGCTTTTAGTGTGCTATTTTGCGGCACGCTAATTAGCGGTTTTTAGTAAACATGCCCATTAGTGTTTTCAAAAGAGAGACTACAATAAAATGAGAAAGTAAAAAAAACAAACAAACCTAAAAGGAGGAGCTACAAAGGTTAAGAGGTTGCATTGGACATGGACAGTGTTCAAAAATATAGTTTTAGAAGCCAAGACCAGATGCATTCCACATATTAAAGGCAGAAGGAAGGCCAAATGACAGCCAGCATAATTAAAAGGTGAGTTGAAAGTGGCTATTAAAGCTGTAGAGGCAAAATGTCAAAACAAAAACTTTTTCAGGTATATTCAAAGCAAGAAGCCTGTGAGGGAATCATTGGCACCATTAGATAATCATGGGGTAAAAGCAGGGGCAGACCAAGGGTTCTTACCGCCCTACGTACACCTGGCCTGACACTGGTCTGAGCCAGTTTTACAAAAGCTGAGAAGCACCCATTCAGCTGGAGCAGACCAAAGGTTCTTACCGCCCTACGTACACCTGGCCTGAAACTGGTCTGAGCCAGGTGTAAGTAGGGTTCTTACTGCCCTACGTACACCTGGCCTGACACTGGTCTGAGCCAGTTTTACAGAAGTTGAGAAGCACCCATTCAGCTAAAGACAAACCTTTCTATCTTCTCTGCTGGCTTAAAACTATAAATTCTAACTGTTAATTTTTGGGGGAATTACTATTATAGCGTTTAACTGTGGTTTTAGACTAAACTTGGGGGCATTTAGACTGTTTTCCTTGTATAGACTTACATCAGATATCGGTGTGTGCCCACAGTTCAGGAGCAGCCTACTCGCCAGAGACACTTAGGTTCCCGCCCACCCTACCTCTCACCCCACCCACCCCAGGGGCTACATTGCCTTTATAGTGGTCACATACATGCCATCTATCCTTTCTTACTTGGGTTAAAGTCCACATCTTCTTCATCCTTTCTTCTTCTTCTGGGACTGCTTAACCAACATGTCGTGTATTCAGTGCAATAACTGCGGTACTTTCATTCCACGATGAATCATTTGGAGCCTAAGAGCTTTCCTATGTGCCTCAGGTCAGCTGCCATGCATGACAAATTAACTCTACTAAGGAAAGACCTAGCTGCCATGCATAAAGAAGTGACTCTACTGAGGGAGGAAATGGCTGCAATGAAACGCGCCTCTTCTAGGATACAAACTGAACAAAGTCCACCACCGCTCCCACAAAGAATCAAACACCCCAGGAACAAATGGATCACAGTGGGTTCTGGAAGATTGTGACCTGTAACACAGAGACATCCTATACAGGGAGGAGTAGCCTAGTGGTTGGGGCAAGGTACTTCAGGCCGGAAGGTCGGGGGTTCAAATCCCACTAGAGGACAGCAACCTTGGGCCGGAAGGACTGGGGTTTCTAGTCCCACAGATGCTCCTTGTGGTCTTGGGCAAGCCACTTAACCCTCCATTGCCCATGTTCCCTGTAAGTATTAGTGTATGTGTCTCATCTCCCCACGTGTTAAATGTATCCCCCAATTGTGTTGTGACCGCTTTGATTGAAGGATAAGGCGGTATACAAAAACCGTCTAAATAAATAAAATAAATAAATAAAAAAATACATCAAGAGATATCCCTGCATAATGCCTTCTCTGCCTTGGCTAATGAGGATGCTCAATCCAAAGAGACTGAAGGGCCCTTAAATGAGTCAGACAATGCCCAATCTCCTGCTAAAGCATCAAATATGAAGAAAACCTTACCAAACAGAAAACTACTACTACTTGGAGACTCCATTATCAGAGGCAGCAACTTGGGAACACAGTTCAAAGGAGAGACGATAGTCATGTGCCTACCATGCTCAACAGCCAGCAGGAATACAAACCAAGTTGTTGAAGTACTTAGCGCAAAATGTGAACACTCCAAACTTGATGTTGTTATCCACTTGGGCACAAATGACCTGGCTAGAAACAGTGCCTCTACAGTCCAAAAGGACTTCCAATCTCTGGGAGAGAAACTCAAGCCCATTGTTAACACTGTTGCATTCTCAGAGGTTCTGCCTGTTCTTGGTAAGGGGACAAAAAGGCTGCATGGCATTAACAGCTTTAATACATGGCTCCAGACCTGGTGCAAACAAGAAGGATTCAGATTTATTGGCGACTGGGGAAAACAGATGGACCAACAAGAGACTATACTGTGCTGATGGACTACATCTCTCTGTCGCAGGGAAAAGAATCTTAAGTGAAAAATTCAGGCAGTATGTGGATATGCATTTAAACTAGGAAAAGGGGGTGACGGATGTGGAAGGTCAAGACCTGCACGCCACCCCTTGCAAAAGCAGAATAACATCAGAAACAGCCACACTTTTAAACCACACATCAAAAACAAGTGGGAAGATGTGAGCAGAACAAAATCAATGCAAAATGCACACAAGCCAGGTAAATGCTGGAAAGCAATGAGCACAAATGCTCAAAGCTTAGCCAACAAAGTTCCAGACCTAGAAGCCCTAATGGTGGAAATGGATTTGGACATTTTGGCAATTACAGAAACATGGTTTAATGAATCACATGATTGGGATATAGCCATAGCTGGCTATAATGTATTCAGAAGAGACAGAGAAAATGGAAAAGGAGGAGGAGTAGCCTTGTATGTCAAAAGCAATATTAAAGCTACTGAAATGCAGGGGACATGGGGGAAAGAAGAAGCACTCTGTATTGCATTGGAAAGAGGAGATGGCACTGTCATCCATACTGCTGTAGTCTACAGACCTCCGACTCAAATTGAAGAGATAGATAACAAATTGATTATAGATATTGCCAAGATAGCAATAAAGTGGGAAGCAATCATTTTGGGTGACTTTAATCTACCTGATGTGGATTGGATTACTCCTTCTGCACATCTGGAAAGAAGCAAAAAAATTGTGGATGCTCTCCAAGATGCATCACTTAGACAAATGGTCATGGAACCAACCAGGGAAAGCTCAACGCTGGATTTAGTGCTCACCAACGGTGATAGCATGTTGAATGTCTGTGTGAGTGCCCCTGTGAGCAACAGCGATCATCACACGGTGTGGTTTGAGATAAAAGCGAAGGTACAGGAAAAACATAGCAAGCTCAAAGTCCTAAACTTCAAAAACACTGACTTCAAAAAAATGGCCGAGTACCTAAAGGAGGAGATGACAGGGTGGAAGGAGATAAGGGAAGTGGAATTGCAATGGACTAAACTAAAGGTGGCAATAAAAGGGGCAACAGATAAATATGTAAAAAAAGTAAATAAAAACAAGAGGAGAAGGAAACCTATTTGGTTTTCCAAAGAAGTGGCTGCTCAAATAAAGGCAAAAAACACAGCTTTCACAAAATTCAACAGCTTGCAAACAGAAGAACACAGAAATGAATACAGGATCAAACTCAAAGAATGAAAAAAAGAGAAATAAGGGTAGCAAAATCAAAGGCAGAGGTTTTCCAGTCTTTTGCATTGAGTGTCACATGTATGATTTTCTCCCAGTTGGTGAGAGGTCTTACGTGTGCACTAGGTGCAAGGAGCTCTTTGCTCTCAGAGAACAAGTCCGTTCTCTAGAGGCTAAAGTAGCAGACTTGGAAAACATAAGACAGACAGAGAGGTACATAGCGAGACCTACAGGGATATAGTCCTGAAGTCCCACCTCCAGTCTGGCAGCACCCCTGTTGCCATGGAGGAGAGAGGTCACGTGACAGGAGAGCATCACCCTGGTGTGGCAGGAAGTGATCCTGTAACTAGGACCTGTCCTCCAGGTGATGTAAAACCCTCTCGCACCGAGGACGTTTCTCCAGGGCCATGTGCCCATGAGGGAAGGGTTAGGACAGCCGTTATAGTTGGTGATTCGATCATTAGGCATGTAGATAGCTGGGTGGCTGGTGGACGTGAGGATCGCCTGGTAACATGCCTGCCTGGTGAGAAGGTAGCGGACCTCACGCGCCACCTAGATAAGGTCTTAGATAGTGCTGGGGAGAAGTCTGCTGTCTTGGTACATGTCGGTACCAATGACATAGGAAAATGTGGTAGGGAGGTTCTAGAGGCAAAATTTAGGCTTTTAGGTAGGAAGTTGAAATCCAGAACTTCCATGGTAGCATTCTCTGAAATGCTTCCTGTTCCAAGTGCAGGACCCAAAAGGCAGGCAGAGCTCCAGAGTCTCAATGCGTGGATGAGACAATGGTGCAGAGATGAGGGTTTTGGATTTGTTAGGAACAGGGGAACATTCTGGGGAAAGGAGGGGCTCTTCCGAAGGGATGGGCTTCACCTTAACCGGGATGGAACCAGCCTGCTGGCATTAACCTTTAAAAAGGAGATAGAGCAGCTTTTAAACTAGATATTAGGGGAAAGCCGACAGTCGCCCAAGAGCGGATGGTTCGGAAGAATGTATCCTTGAAGGATACTACCAAAAGCAGAGAGGTTCCACAAAAGAGTAAAGTAGCCCAAATGCCCTCAAGTATGGAGCAGACAGAGCTTAAAGATCCCAATTTACCCATGTCTAACAATAGCCAAATTAACATGAATAAAATACATTCTCTAAAATGCTTGTATGCAAATGCTAGAAGTCTAAAGAATAAGATGGGAGAGTTAGAATATATAGCACTAAATGAAGGGTTAGATATGATTGGAATATCAGAGACATGGTGGAAGGAGGACAACCAGTGGGACACTGTGATACCTGGGTACAAACTATATCGTAATGATAGAGCTGATCAAATTGGTGGAGGGGTTGCGCTCTATGTTAGAGAGGGCATTGACTCAGAAAGGATTAAAGTTTTGCAGGAAACAAAATCTGCTGTAGAATCTATATGGATTGAAATTCCATATAAAAGGGGGAAGGAAATGGCAGTGGGGGTGTACTATCGAGCGCCTGGCCAGAATGACCAAATGGATGATGAAATGCTCAAAGAAATCAAGGAAGCTAACAAGTTACAGCGCAGTAATAATAATGGGTGATTTCAATTACCCTGGTATCGACTGGGTCAGTGTCACGTCAGGACATGCTAGGGAGATAAAGTTCCTAGATGAAATAAATGACTGCTTCTTGGAGCAGCTGGTTCATGAACCAACCAGAGGGGAAGCCATATTAGACCTAGTCCTTAGTGGAACACCAGATCTAGTGCAAGAGATAAGGGTGTTGGGGCCACTTGGCAATAGTGATCATAGCATGATCGCCTTTGATTTAATTAGTGGAGGAGGGATAGTAAGGAAATCCACAGTAGTACCTTTTAACTTTCGAAAGGGAGACTATGATAAAATGAGGAAAACAGTTAAGAAAAAACTTAAAGGAGCAGTTGCAAAGGTTAAAGACGTACATCAAGCTTGGGTGTTGTTGAAAAATACTATCTTGGAAGCCCAGACCAGCTGTATTCCACGCTTAAAGAAAAGTGGAAGGAAGTCCAAAAAACTGCCAGCATGGTTTAAAGTGAGGTCAGAGAGGCTGTTGTTGCCAAAAAAGCATCTTTCAGGAAATGGAAAAAAGAGCCAAACGTCGAAACCTGGAAACAGCACAAGCACTGGCAAGTCAAATGCAAGGCATTGATAAGGCAGGCAAAGAGAGAATTTGAGAAGAAGCTTGCTGCAGAAGCAAAAACACGAAATAAAGACCTTTTCAAGTACATTTGTAGCAAAAAACCTGTGAGAGAGTCAGTTGGGCCATTAGATGATAAAGGGGTTAAAGAAGCACTAAGAGGCGACAAGGCGATAGCGGAGAGACTGAATGAATTCTTTGCTTCGGTCTTTACTGAGGAAGATGTAGGGATGTTACCCATGACTGAAGTGGTATTTAAAGGTGCGGAAGAATTGAAGGAAATATCGATACATCGGGAAGATGTCTTACAACTATTAGATAAACTGAAGAGTAGCAAATCACCTGGGCCGGATGGTATACATCCAAGGGTGTTGAAAGAACTGAAATATGAGATTGCAGACCTGCTATCAGTAATCTGTGAACTATCATTAAAATCATCTCTAATACCTGAAGATTGGAGGATCGGCAATGTAACACCAATTTTTAAAAAGGGTTCCAGGGGTGATCCGGGAAACTACAGACCGGTGAGCCTGACGTCAGTACCGGGAAAAATGGTAGAAACCATCATAAAGAATAAAATTACTCAGCATGTAGATAGTCACAACCTAATGGGAGACAGCCAACATGACTTTAGACAAGGAAGATCTTGTCTTACTAATCTGTTATGTTTTTTTGAAGGAGTGAATAAACAGGTGGACAAAGGTGAGTCGGTTGATATTGTGTATCTGGACTTTCAGAAAGCCTTTGACAAGGTCCCTCATCAGAGACTTTTGGCAAAACTAAAGAGTCATGGGATAGGAGGCAGTGTACTACTGTGGATCAGGAACTGGTTAAAAGATAGAAAGCCGAATGGGGAGGAGAAAGCTGGGGCGGTTGGTTTTGAATTGCAACTGAAGCTGCGGTTTCTGTGGACTCTGCTTTTGTTTTTTCTTTGCAGCGACCGCCTAGTTTCACTTTAGAGTCCATTTGGCAAGCTATTCTCTCCCTTGGAGAAGCCTTGGCTCCGAAGATTGCTTCTGTATCTCAGAAGGTGAATGATTCCGTTTTGGCACTGGAGATGGTGGAGAGGAAGGTGGATGGTTTGCAGTCAGAAGTTGTGGAATATCGGAAGAAAGTAGATGACTTGGAAGAACAGTCTGAACTGTTGAAAAAGAACTTTTCTGCGGTGAATACCAAATTAGAACATTTAGAAAATTTATCAAGAGCTAATAATTTAAGATTAATTAATTTTCCTAGAATTTCAACTGTGACCCCCAGGGATATGTTTAAGCAATATTTGGTAGAGGTGTTGGGGGTTTCCCCTGAATTAGTGCCACCTTTGGTGAAGATTTACTATTTGCCTAAGGGGAAGCTCTCTCCTGGGACAGTGGATATTGGTGGGGATCTTGATCATGTAAATGTATTAAATATTACTGACTTGATAGAAAAGTCTTCTAGTGAGCCTCCTGTTCCCTCCACTTTGTTAATTACTTTTGCATTACTGTCGGATAAAGAGTGGTTATTGAGGCTTTTTTTTCGGAAGCGGAGGTTGTCTTTCAAGGGTATGCTGGTCCGGATTTATCCAGACCTATCTAGAGAAACTCAGAGGCGGCGCAGAGAATTCTTGTTATTGCGATCTGGAGTTCTACAGTTGGGGGGCCTGTTTTTCTTGAAACACCCATGTAAATGTCTAGTGAAATATCACTCTCTTTCCTATATTTTTTATGACCCCTCTCAACTGCTAGCCTTTATTTCTGCTCGTCGGGTGGAATCCTCTATAGGAACCTCCCCTGAGCTTGGTTAATGTATACACCGGGTTTTTTTTGGTTGCCTAACTTTTTTGCTACTTGTGTTTTAAAATGTTTCTTTTTCACCTCCCTTATTGTGGGCTTGTAGAGCTGATACATTGTATTTGTTTTCTGTAAGTATTAGATAAGATATTTTCTTGCTATGTTATTTGCTAATTGTTTTTGCTCTTTTTCTTCAAAATTGTTCTTTGAACTTTCTTGTTTTTTGTGTGTAAAATTTCATAAATATAAAAAAAAAAAAAAAAAAATAGAAAGCAGAGGGTAGGGCTAAATGGCCAATTTTTCCAATGGAGAAAGGTGAATAGTGGTGTACCCCAGGGATCTGTGCTGGGTCTGCTGCTTTTTGACATATTCATAAATGACCTGGAAAGTGAAATAACGAGTGAGGTTATCAAATTTGCAGATGACACAAAACTATTTAAAGTTGTTAAAACCCAAGAGGATTGTGAAAAATTGCAAGAGGATCTTGATAAATTGGAAGACTGGGCATCAAAATGGCAGATGAAATTTAATGTGGACTAGTGCAAGGTTATGCACCTAGGGAAGAACAACCCAAACTATGGTTACACGATGCAAGGTTCCACATTAGGAACCACCACCCAGGAAAAAGATTTAGGCGTCATTGTGGATACCATGTTAAAACCCTCAACCCAGTGTGCAGCGGCGGCCAAGAGAGCAAATAGAATGCTAGGTATGATAAGGAAAGGAATGGAAAATAAAACAAAAGATATTATAATGCCTCTATATCGTTCCATGGTGAGACCGCACCTTGAATATTGTGTGCAATTCTGGTCACCGTATCTTAAAAAGGATATAGCGATTTTAGAAAAGGTTCAGAGAAGAGCCACCAAAATGGTAAAGGGGATGGAAGGATACTCCTATGAAGAAAGGCTAAAAAGGTTAGGGCTCTTTAACCTGGAAAAGAGACGGCTGAGGGGAAATATGATAGAAGTCTATAAATTAATGAACAGAGTGGAACGGGTAAACGTAGATCGATTGTTTACATTATCAGAATATAGAAAGACTAGGGGACATGCAATGAAGCTACAGGGTAGACTATTTAAGACTAATAAAAGAAAATATTTTTTCATTCAACGTGTAATCAAACTCTGGAATTTGTTACCGGAGGATGTAGTAAAGGCTGTTAGTGTAGCTGGGTTTAAAAAAGGTTTGGACAAGTTCCTGGAGGAAAGGTCCATAAACCTTTCTCTCTAGTCTTATTAGTGAACCACATTGTAACATCCAATCGAGTTTGATATTACTGTATATACCATTAAGTTATTCTGTACATAGTTCCCCCGGTTGTCCTATTATTGAATTTCCCTGTTCAATGTAAAACTCAATGTTACCTGTATGCATTGTAGTATGTTCTTGTTCTATTGTACACCGCACTGATTATAATAGCGCGGTATAAAAGAATTGTTAAATAAATAAATAAATAATTTATTAAGAAGTGACCAAAGATATCAATGCTTGACCCAGTACAAGCATTGTGGAACTTGTGTCTCTTGGGGAAACTGCTAGGTACATATGACCTAGATTGGCCACTGTTGGAAACAGAATACTGGACTTGATGGACCTTGGTCTGACCCAGTATGGCATATCTTATGTTCTTATGTTCTTAGATGGCTAAAGATGTTAAGGGTGGCGACAAAGCTTTCTTCAGGTATATTCGGGAAAGGAAGAAGATCAGAGTTGGAATTGCAGGACTCAGAAGTGCTGGGAAAGGACTCGTGGAAAGTGACATAGAAAAAGCGAAATTGCTAAACAAATACGTCTGCTCTGTTTTTACTAAAGAAAATCCTGGTGATGGACCAGCTGTGACTCCCAAATATAAAAATGGGAATGAAGTAGATACCACACCATTCACAGAAGATGAGGTGTTGGAACAACTTGCTAAACTGAAAGTGGACAAAGCCATGGGACTGGATGGGATCCATCCCAGGATACTGAAAGAGCTCAGAGAGGTTCTTGCAGGGCCCTTAAAGGATGTATTCAACAGATCCTTGGAAACAGGAGAGGTTCCTCAGGACTGGAGAATGGCTGATGTCGTACCTCTACACAAAAGTGGTGACAGGGAAGAAGTGTGAAACTACAGACCCGTGAGCCTTACCTCGGTGGCGGGAAAAGTAATGGAGGCACTCCTGAAAGAGCGAATAGTGAACTTTCTCAAAACCAACAGGTTGCAAGATCCGAGGCAACATGGTTTTACTGAAGGACAGTCTTGCCAATCAAATCTGATTGAGTTCTTTGACTGGGTGACCAAGGAACTAGATCAGTGGCATGCGATGGATGTCATCTACCTGGATTTCAACAAAACCTTTGATACTGTTCCTCATAGGAAGCTTATCAACAAACTCAGTAGCTTGGGGATGGGTCCCAAGATGGTGAACTGGATTAGAAATTGGTTGACTGACAGACGACAAAAGGTGATAGTACATGGAGCTCACTCGGATGAAAGGAAGGTGATTAGCGGGGTACCCCAGGGTTTGGTCCTGGGCACGGCACTGTTCAATGTATTTGTCAGGGATATTGCTGAAGGACTGAATGGAAAAGTCTGTCTTTTTGCAGATGACACAAAAATTTGCAACAGAGTGACACTCCCCCGAGGGAGTGGATAACATGAGGAAAGATCTACAAAAGCTGGAAGAATGGTCTAATGCTTGGCAATTACGATTTAATGCGAAAAAGTGCAGTGTCATACACTTAGGTAGCAGAAATCCAAGGGAAATGTATGCGATAGGGAGCGAGAGGTTGGTGTGCATGGTTCAGGAGAAAGACCTTGGTGTGATTATCTCTGATGATCTCAAGGTGGCAAAACAGTGCGACAAGGCGGTGGCAAAAGTCAGGAGGATGTTGGGCTGCATACAAAGAGGGATTACCAGCAGAAAGGAAGAGGTACTTATGCCACTGTACAGGTCACTGGTGAGGCCTCACTTGGAATACTGTGGTCAGTTTTTGAGACCATATCTTGCAAAAGATGTAAAAAGACTGGAACCTGTTCAGAGGAAGGCGACCAAAATGATTTGGAGCCTGCGTAAGAAACCCTATGAGAAGAGACTTCAAGACCTAAATATGTACACTTTGGAGGAGAGGAGGGATAGGGGAGATATGATTCAGACCTTTAAATACTTAAAGAGGAACGATGAACAAACAAACCTCTTCCAAAGACGGGGAAGCTGCAAAACTAGAGGGCATAACATGAAGCTGCAAGGTGGAAAACTGAAAGGCAACGTCAGGTGTCATACCCCGCCCTCTGCCTTAGGCTTGGAGGGCTGGGGTAGCCATTATTTTTCTCTATTGAAGGTTAAATCAACTAACTTTCCTCTCGTGATGCATGCTGGGAAAAGTAGTTTTCCTTCTGATAGAAAATAGCCATGAAGCCAGAGTTATAGGCAAAACTATAACAAAGTTTATTTCTCCCAAAAGCAAAGGTTCAAAGTAAGTTGCACCAGGATACTTCTCCAGTATTTGTTCAAAAAGGTTCTTTATACAAGTGTACAGGCTGAGCTTTTATTTATTATTTATTTATTTTATTTATTTATTACAGGCTCTTATATACCGCACTATTTAGCATCAGCGCGGTTTACAATATAACAGTAGACCAGAACAACAAGCTGTTTGGTTTTACATAGAACAGGTACGAGAACTTGGATAAACATGGGGAAATTGTTAACTGAGACTATTTACATATGTATTTACATGTATATACAGCAGGATTTATTCTTAGATTGAGTTGGGTCCTGTGGAACAGGTGTTCAAAAAGGGGATGGGCGGTCAGGTCGATGTTTGGCTGGTCTGGTAATATTGGGGGAATAGGTGGGATTTGAGTGCCTTTCTGAAAAGAGTTAGATCGGTGATAGCCCGAATCTCCGGTGGTAAGGTGTTCCAGCACTTAGGGGCATAGAAGCTGAAAGCCCTGTTAGACGTCGCTAGTGAGCATTTTGTTGCTGCCTTAGGGATTGCTAGCGCGTTTGTAGATATCGTTCTCCTAGATCTGTTAGGTGGAACGGTCTGAATAAGGTCTATTAGTGAGGAGGAGGTGATGCCTTTGATAGCCTTGAAGGTGAATAATAAGGTCTTGAACAACAGTCTTCCATGTATGGGGAGCCAGTGAAGCTGCTTTAGAATAGGTGTTACATGGTCCCTTCTTGATGCTCCGTAGAGGACTCTGGCAGCGGTGTTCATGGCAAGTTGTAAAGGGTTTAAGGTGGAGTGTGGGAGGCCTTGAAGAATGGCATTAGCATAGTCGAGGTGCGGTAAGGTTAAAGCTTGGAATATAGTCCGGAAGTCATCAGGATCAAGCAAGGAGCGAAGGTGTCGGAGTGTCCGGATCTTGAGATAGATCGCTCTGACTACATTAGTTATATGTAGTTTCATATCCAGGCGTTGGTCCAAAGTGACCCCAAGGTATCGGATTGAAGGCTTTGTTCGGAGCTCGGCTTCCTTCACCTTTATCTGGGATGGGGAGGGGGGGGGGGTGAAACATGGGTCTCTAGTGATGAAGAGAACCTCAGTTTTCTTGTGTTGAATGCGGAGGTTCTGGGATTGTAGCCATTCAGACACTGCATCAAAACATTTGGTCAGCGGTGAGAGATCCATGTGGACTGTGGAGAAAGGCATGTAGAGAAGAATGTCATCTGCGTATATCAAGCAGTTGACCTTGAAGGACCTGATAATGTTGCAGACGGGCTGTATGTATATGTTAAATAAGAGTGATGATAGGGATGACCCTTGTGGCACACCCTGTCTTTGATGGAAAGGTGTGGATGTTGCTGTTCCTGAGGTTACATACTGCCATCTCTGATCAAGGTATGATTTGCACCAGGCCAGAGCAGTGTCATTGATGCCCTTTTCTTTTAGCCGCCCTATTAAAAGATCGTGATGTACAGAGTCAAAGGCAATCCAAATGCAGCTGCTTCTCACATATACAGAAAAAGAACAAAACATGGCAGCTTCCTTTACCAAAGAAAATATCTTCTTTTCTGTAGGTTACACTCAGCTTATACTATACAGTTTAGCAAAGGCTTTCAATACTGTCTGCAAAGCACAAAGTACAATCCATAGGTTGTTCTGGCTGTAAGGAATCACTCTCCTTAGAGTCCACCTGCATTGCTTCAGGTTCTTGTGCTGCACTGCCTTGCTTTAAACTACTGGCGAATGCCTCAGGGTGTTTTCTCCCTAAAACTCCTGTGGGTCTTTTAAACACAGCTCTAGTGAATAGGGATAAGCAGTACCTGAGCCTGAGGAAACTCCTCTCTGCAGCTGTGCGGCTATCTCTTGCCAGCTCTGGGGAAACAGTCCCTTGTCCCTTAGCTTAGGTTCCTCCCTGGAGCTCTGCCACGGTTCTCCATTCAAGGCTGGGCTCTGCAGACTTCTGCACTGAGTCTTAGGCACCCACCTCTGAACTCTCTGAATCTTTTCCTTCCGTGCTGGGGTTTGAAGGTTTTTCTGCTCTCTCTCTCTGAACACTCCAGACCACCTTTGTCTCCTCTCCCCTTCTGCTTTGCATGCTTCAGTTCCTTTCCTCCACGTGGCTTCCTTCCTCCAGCTACTGTGTTTCCTCCAACTGTGCTCCCGTCTGGGCTGCCTTCCGTGCTGCTCTCTCTCGTGCTGCTCTCTCTCGTGCTGCTCCCTCTCATGCTGCTCTCTTGACTCACTCTCCAGCCCTGGTTTATATCCCTGTTTTCTGATAAACTTCCCTGACTCTCTAGACAGGTGTTTGTAATCAGTTTCCAAGCCTGTTGCTACGTCATCAGGGCTTGGGTGTGTCAGTAGCTTTTGAATCCCTGTGTTTGTTTTCTCCAGAGAACTGCTGGAACGTGTGCTTTGCAGGGCTGTGACCTTTCCTAAAGGTAGAATCATTCTTGTCTTCTACTTCCATGGGCTCACTAGAGTCTTCCTTATCACACAGGAAATATTTTTTCACTGAAAGGGTGGTGGATGCTTGGAATGCTCTCCCGATGGAAGTGGTGGGGGCAAACATGGTGACGGACTTCAAAACAGCATGGGACAAGCACAGCGGATCATTTTATAGCAACAGGATAAAAACAAAATAAACTGAACCATCTAACTTCTCAACAAATAGGGGTGTCCTACATGGAGTGGTGGGTCCACCCATAAACAAAGACATGGGGAGGGGTGGCCTGCACGGAGCGACAGGTGCACCTACTCTTGCCGTATATTTGCTTGGCAGACTGGATGGACCATGCTGGTCTTTATCTGTCATCATTTACTATGTTACTATGTTACGCAGGCCTGATGTGCCACCCCATCACGAGCCATCGCTGCACCGCCCCGACATCCAGCCTTTCACCAGGGGTTGATGGATGGTATGGCGATCACCTCTTTAGTGATGCTGCAGGTCTTGAAGTGCATGTGCACACTCATAGCCTGCTACTCCTGCCCCCTCCAGGAGTGATCCAGGAAACTACAGACCGGTGAGCCTGATGTCAGTACCGAGCAAAATGGTAGAAACCATTATAAAGAATACAATTACTAAACATGTAGATAATCATGGTTTAATGCGAAAAAGCCAACATGGATTTAGCCAAGGAAAGTCTTGTCTTACTAATCTGTTATATTTTTTGAAGGTGTGAATAAAGAGGTATATACAGGTGAGGGGGTCAATATAGTGTATCTGGATTTTCAGAAAACCTTTGACAAGGTCCCTCATGAGAGACTCGTGGCGAAATTAAAAAGTCAAGGGATAGGAGGCAGCGTACTACTGTGGATCAGGAACTGATTAAAAGATAGAAAGCAGAGAGTAGGGCTAAATGGCCAATTTTCTCAACGGAGAAAGATGAATAGTGGAGTATCCCAGGGATCTATGCTGGGTCCTCTGCTTTTTAACATATTTATAAATAACCTGGAAAGGTGAATAATGAGTGAGTTGATCATATTTGCAGATGACACAAAATTATTCAAAGTTATTAAAACACAAGAGGATTGTGAAAAACTGTAAGAAGACCTTGATAAACTGGAAGACTGGACATCCAAATGGCAGATAAAATTTAATGTGGACAAGTGCAAAGTTATGCACCTAGGAAAGAACAGCCCAAACTATAGTTACGCAGTGCAAGGTTCCACATTAGGAACCACCACCCAGGAAAAAGATTTAGGTATATTATGCCTTATATGGCAGTTTGACCTCACCTGGTGCATTCCAGGATGCATCGCGTGGGGCCAGACACTGTCATTTTGCAAGATGGCCAACGCAGAGCTGCTTAAGGTGCATTTTGGGGGCCTCTAGACCACTAGGTTTTGTTTTTTATCTAATGGGAGTTGTGGGGGGGAAGGGGCCACTAGACCACCAGGGATCATTTTATTGTGGGGCACGGCCCCCGACAGTATTTTGATGGTATTGGGGACCTTTCCCGATGCCATCAAAATACTGTCGGGGGTGGGATCAGAGCCACTGGACCACAAGGGATAGTTTTATTGTCGGGCATGGCCCCTGACAGTATTTTCATGGCACCGGGGGCCTTTCCCAATGCCATCAAAATACTGTCAGGAGTGGGATTGGGGCCGCTAGACCACCAGAGATAATTTTATTGTCGGGCACGGACCCCAATAGTATTTTCATGGCTTTGGGGGCTTTTCCCGATGCCTGATCATCTGAGGAGGAGATGATCTAGGCATCGAGGAAAGCACCCCGTTCCATCAAAGTAGTATTGGGGGCAAGCGTTAGAGGTTTACTTTTACTCAGATCCTGAAGTAAAAATTTTGGCGCTGTGCCTAGTTGAGAAATCCTCTAAGCCTGTCTCTGCATCAGGCATAGCTATGATTTGTATACCAGCCTGGTTGATTATAATTGATTTAAATAATTGAAGTTCATTTAAATACGTGTGGCGTTAGTTGGGCGCTAGTTTTTCCGCTGGCATTTACTCAATATCCTCGATGTTCTCCTTCCTGTTTTTTAAAGTTTTCTTTTTTAAGGTTTTCCTTTTATTATTATTTATTCACTATGGTACATTTTAGATCAGCCCAAATACTTAATATTACTCTTCGGTGTATTTTTACAACCTTTCTCCCTCTCTTATTCCGTTCTACCTTAAAATAGTTTGGCTCTTTCTCTCCCTGATCACAATCATCATTGTGCTTTCATGATGCATTGTCTGTTCTTGCACTTTAGAGGTTTTATTTATTTTTAAAATGTATAATGCTATTTTAATCTTATTTCATTTGTTTTAGTGATTGTTTATTTATGATTTGTTTTAATTGGTGTTTTTAGTTTATATTGTTTTTGATATTTGTGTTTTATTTTCCTCTTATTTTTTATGAGGCTATACCCCCTGAGGAAGGCACATGCCAAAACCCGTCGGGGTAGTGCTACAATAAAGATTTTGGATCTGACTCCCACATACTCTTCGCTTTTGTGTGTACTGATATCAGCCATTCATACTGAGTCCATGATTCTTTGCTCTTATTTTCAGTCCATCATTATTTCTACTGTGTTTTCAAGCCGAGTTGTGCCGACTTTGCTAAAGCCCCACAATTAGCAGTGCTTTACATGTAATTCATTTTGCTGCCCTCCTGCAAGCACAAATGTTTTAGAATATCAGTGGTATCTCCCAATGTTCACAGTTTAAATGCAAATTGAGTTTTTTTAAATTAAAATTTGTCCATGTTTGTTCTGTGTACTTATCTCATTTACATATCACTGGCTTATCTCAGAGCAAGTGCTTTGAGAGCCTTGTGCTTTCACCTTTTAGCGTTTTAGTTTTGTGATCAGCCTTATTTTATTTTTTCTATTTGTATTATACAGAGCCTGTGATTCTATTAAAGACCACCAATGATCCTATTGTCCCCATGCTCTTGAGTAAATTCTCTGTGGTTCCTTCAGCCTCCCCCTCCTCAGTATGCATGGTGTCTCCCCACTACAGTTGGGTGCACTGTTTAAATACATGGTTTGGATCGCATTTCCTCTCATTAAGTGGTTAAGTGGTTTCCAGGTCATCTCTTCCCCTTCTTCTTTATGTTAAAATTTCATTATAGATAGCTAAATTTTAAATTGAGTGCCTGTTCAGTGTTTTGAAAATATTTATTTTATGACATAACTATTTTTAGCTCTCTCTATTTTTTTATTATTTATTTTTTAGTTTGATTTTCATCTCTTTATGCTTTTATGTCATTAGTTAGCATATACATTAGTTTTGTATTTATTTTTGATTGTGTTTTTAATTGATAAGCCATTAGATTATTTTATGTGTGTTACACACATTATTCAATTTATTCTACTAATGTTCTCTTTGAGGTTCCCCCTGACGAAGGCTTTGCCAAAAATCAACCGTGTTGGAGTTATTAATAAAGGACCGTTAGTCAGCATGTGGTAAATTACCAAATGCTGTCTTGGCTGCCAGTTGCAACAGTGCACTATGTGCCTCCTCAAGGAGCATACGCCCTTATTTGGTAGATTGACCCATAATGATAATACCATGAGACTACTGCTGGGGTCAGAGCCACCATTTTGAACCAGGAAGTGAAGAGACAAGTGCATCGGAAAATTGTTCTTGCCCTGCTACTATTATTGCTGTTGTTGTTGTATGCTGAGTCGATTCTGACTCCTGGGGACTCTGTGGATGGTTGTGACTATCCTCTGGGTTTTCTTGACAGGGTGCAACCAGGAATAGTCCCAGTAAGTTATGGGAGGGTCAGGAAGCTAGAGGAGGCAGAAGGGGGAGGGTAGGTGCCTCTTCAGGGTTGTGTGATGGCTTGATGCTATTGGATTGAAGAGAGGGACTTAATGCTACTGGTGGGTCAAGGGATGGAGGGTAGGGATGCTAATAAGAGGTTATCGGTATGTCGGGATGTTGAGTGGAGGGGCTCAAGGTGGGTTGGCATGTTGAGTGGAGATGGGGTACGGAATGAGTTGGGATTCAGAGTGGAGGGATGCATGATGGGTTGAGATGCTGAGGAGGGGACTGGGGTCATTTAATGCATGGGATCATGGTAAATGCACCAGTAGGTGGCATGGGTGCACTTACCATGATATCTGCTGATATATGTACTGTGTGATAAATGTCAGTTTTGTGCAATATCTGTAAGGCAGATGCTGGCCCTGCCCCTAACAGTTACCACACAGGCTTTGCACTTAGTGCACGTTAAGTTTTGCAACTAACCTGTGGTGAGTGCAAAAACCTAACTAGTCATTTGTCCCCAAGTGGACCATTATATCAACCTCTTCTTCCCATCTTTGTGCTCCAAAACTCCTGAGAATATGCTCCATATCTCTGCTAACTGTGGATCTCTAGAGGCATTTTCCTTCCTATCTTTCTCTAATCCTGTCCGCATATATATTCTTTTGATGACAGGGAAACCCTAAAAGAAGAATTTCTCTTCTAGAATTTTCTACTATTATTCTTGAGTTCTCATTTACTGTGTCTTCACCTTCGATGCTGTCTGAACTACATATTTCATGTCAATTTTTTTACAGGGTTATTCTGAGCCACGCATAGTGGGGAGGGATGTCCCAACGGACATCCATTCCCGCTATTCATGTCTTCTCCTGCCTGCCACTTGTGTGGGGAAGTTAGACGGGAGCAGGGAAGGAGCGGCCCAGTGGCGGAGTCTGGATGGGCAGTGGGTGGTCGCTGGCCCTGGGTGTACAGGGCCTCTGAGGAGGAATAACTTCCCTGGACATGTTTTTTTTAATTGCCTGTCGCGCGGATAGGGCAGGGGGGGGGGCGCCAGGGGACATTCCCCACAGCCTGACCCTGGCCTTATGAGGCCAGATCCGGGGTCAGGTTACGGGGAATAAACACTTTTTTCAGGTAGCCAGCATCGCGGCCTTTAAATGGAGTTGTGGTGCCATGGGAACAGGACGCCATGCTGCCGTGGCTCCATTTAAAAGCCCTGACTGAGTTAGCCGGGCTGTGTATGTACGTGCAGGCCGGACTGAATTGCTGTCCTGCCCTGCACATACATGCCTGATTGCGATTCTGATCCCACAGTGCTAGACGTGCCTGCGGGATCAGAATCGCGATCCCCTCTGTACGTCCGGCTCAGACCGGGCCTTTAGTAAAGGTCCTATTTACTAAAGGGTGCTAAGCAGTTAATGTAAGAAATGAATGTGTGGTAACTGTTAGTATGCTAACAGTGTGTGTGGCAACTTGAGAATGCATACTAATTCCCCCATTAACTACTAAATGGAGAATGAGGCAATGAATGGACAGGGACTGCACATTAGTTAATGCAGTACACAACACAGAGCAGATAATGTGGAGGCTTTACAATGACCCCATGTTAATTTTGGCGAAATCTTATTATACTTTAATGAATTAGGCCCCTAATTTTGTTTTTCCATTTATTACCATAGCATGAAAGAAAATTACTATAAAAAATGGAGGCATTGTTAAGTACTTAAAAGATATGGGACCCTGCCAAAAACTAAGGATTCTCACATATACGTAAGTCCCAATTGTAGAATGGAGAAAAATGTGATCACCCCAAACACTTCATTCCAAAAACAACCCCAAAAAGAAAAATATTAATAAAAGGAGAAAAATGATCTCAGACTGGATCGAGCCAGCTTTCAAAGGCATAGAGGTTGCAAGCCCTTGGCATCCGCCAGCTGCATCAATGTAATCATTTCAGCGATTGGATCTCTATTTGAACCTGTTTCAAAAATTTTGGACATATTCTTGAGACCTTTCATAGTTTTAGCATCATCATATGTGAAATATTCTTCGCATGATTCACATTCTGAATGATTTTGTTGGTTATGACCAGCTTATCTTGGAGTTTCCCGAACATCAAATGGATGATGAACAAATGGATGATGAAATGCTCAAAGAAATCAGGGAAGCTAACAAAAGTTACAGCACAGTAATAATAATGGGTGATTTCAATTACCCCAGTATTGACTGGGTCAGTGTCAAGGCAGGACATGCTAGGGAGATAAAGTATCTAGACGAAATAAATGACTGCTTTTTGGAGCAGCTGGTTCATGAACCGACCAGAGGAGAAGCCATTTTGGACCTAATCCTTAGTGGAACACCAGATCTGGTGCAAGAGATAAGGGTGTTGGAGCTACTTGGCAATAGTGATCATAGCATGATCGCGTTTGATTTAATTAATGGAGGAGGGATGGTAAGGAAATCCACAGTACTACCTTTTAGCTTTCAAAGGGAGACTATGATAAAATGAGAAAAATAGTTAAGAAAAAACTAAAAGGAGCAGTTGCAAAGGTTAAAGACTTAAATCAAGCTTGGGTGTTGTTGAAAAATACTATCTTGGAAGCCCAGACCAGCTGTATTCCACGCTTTAAGAAAAGTGGAAGGAAGTCCAAAAAACTGCCAGCATGGTTTAAAGGTGAGGTCAGAGAGGCTGTTGTTGCCAAAAAAAGCATCTTTCAGGAAATGGAAAAAAGAGCCAAATGACGAAAACTGGAAACAGCATAAGCACTGGCAAGTTAAATGCAAGGCATTGATAAGGCAGGCAAAGAGAAAATTTGAGAAGAAGCTTGCTGTGGAAGCAAAAACACGTAATAAAGACTTTTTCAAGTACATTTGTAGCAAAAAACCTGTGAGAGAGTCAGTTAGACCATTAGATGATAGAGGGGTAAAAGGGGCACTAAGAGAGGACAAGGCCATAGCAGAGAGACTGAATGAATTCTTTGCTTCTGTCTTTACTGGGGAAGATGTAGGGATGTTACCCATGACTGAAGTGGTATGAAAAGGCGATACTGTGGAAGAATTGAAAGAAATATCAATACACCTGGAAGATGTATTACAGCTATTTGATAAACTGAAGAGTAGCAAATCACCTGGACCGGATGGTATACATCCAAGGGTGTTGAAAGAACTGAAATATGAGATTGCAGACCTGCTATTAGTAATCTGTGAACTATCATTAAAATCATCTGAAATACCTGAAGAGTGGAGGATGGCCAATGTAACGCCAATTTTTAAAAAGGGTTCCAGGGGTGATCCGGGAAACTACAGACCGGTGAGCCTGACGTCAATACCGGGAAAAATGGTAGAAACCATCATAAAGAACAAAATTACTGAACATGTAGATAGTGTGGCCGATCCACCCCTTTACAGCCAAGCTACTATAGGGCCACTCTAGTCGGTCGCCTATAGTGGGGGGCCACCTCTATATTTCGTAGTTGTGGGTTTCCATTTTGAAATGAAAAGTCCGAGAGGTTAAGGCAAGCACAGGAATTTTATTTGATTTGTACTGCTTCTCCAAACAGTGCTTGTATAAAGCTTAACGCAAAAATAAGAAAGAAAAATAAAGGATTTTCTTCTCCTGACAGAATCAGCTTCAAATGTTTCCAGATTCCACAAACCACAGCTTCATTACTTCTTCTAGCCTTATTAACATCAGTGCTAGGTTACTTTGCTAAACTTCTTCAGATGCAATTACTTTCAGGTTTTACTCCAGGAACAATAAAAGAAAACAAGGCTTTTAAAACATAGTCCAGCCTGTTTATACCTCTTCAATTATAAAGGCTGTTGTTTGAGCTTCTTTCCTTCCAGGGCTCAAACATTTGTTTTATAACAGATAGCACATTCCATAAGACTGTCACTCTCACTCTCAGAAGGGTAACTCCCTATTTCCATATCCTCCACGAGTGACTCTGGGATCTCATGGCATACATTCCTCTTGATAAAACCTGGTTCTGCAGTTTCTAAAAGCTTAAGGATATCTTTCCACTTAGAGGCTTTCCTGTCCCTAGGCTGCTCAGCAAATGTAGACAATTCTTCCTTTCCCTCCAAATGGTTTAATGCCTTCAGTTTATTTAACTGCTTATTAGACAGAGGATTACTCACGGTTCTCCATTTCTCAGTTGGGCTTTTATCAAACCTTTGGCTTGTGATAAAACTGTCCTCATTCAAACTTCTCTCCCCAGCAAAGCTCCTTGCCTTGTGGCCTGTTTGTTTGAATGTCCTAGCAGTTTCCCTTAAGGCTGGGCTGTCTTGGGAAATACCTCTCTCCTCTGAAACACGAGAGCTTTTTCCTCTCCCCAGTGCCTTGGGCTCTCTGCTCCGTTCAGAGTCTCCAGTAGCTCCTCCCCTGGGAATTTCCTTTCTCCTGCAATGCTGTTTCTCTAGCTCAGCATTTGCACCAGCATCAGAATATGCTTCAGGAAACAGGCTGCTTTTCAGACTTACTTCATCACTATCTGTGCTGTCTGACTCAGCCCTCTGCACTCGGTATCTGTGTGCCCAATGCTGTCTCCTTCCCAGCTTCTTGAGTTGCTTCCACTCCAACTCTCTCTGTCTTTCTCTTTCTTTCTCTGGATTTACCATGGCATCTGGAACATGGTCTCTGACACTATCTCCAGCAACTTCTTGAGTGACTTCCTCTGTTTGCTGAACCTTGGAGACAACCTGCAACTCCTTCCTCTCTCTGATACTTCCTTTTTGTAATCCCCTGGGAACTCCCTCTGCACGTATCAGAGCAGTGCTCACGTGCTGGTTCTCCAGCTGGTTTTCATTACCCCTGTAGTTTGTTCCTAAGCTAGGGTGTGGCCTGCAGCTATTCACTAGGTGAGTTTTTTCAGGTTTCAAAACATTTTGTGTTTCACCTCCCCGCCTGCTGCATCTTTCCCTAAAGGTAAAAGTAGGCTCTTTTCCCTTTTCTAAGGGCTTGGGGACACTTTGGCCACCACAATAGTCATGGCTTAATGGGAGACAGCCAACATTGCTTTAGACAAGGAACATCTTGTCTTACTAATCTGTTATGTTTTTTGAAAGTGTGAATAAACAGGTAGACAAAGGTGAGTCAGTTGATATAGTGTATCTGGACTTTCAGAAAGCCTTTGACAAGGTCCCTCATCAGAGACTTTTGGCAAAACTAAAAAGTGTACTATTGTGGATCAGGAACTGGTTAAAAGATAGACAGCAGAGGGTAGGGCTAAATGGCCAATTTTCCCAATGGAGAAAGGTGAATAGTGGAGTACTCCGGGGATCTGTGCTGGGTCCGCTGCTTTTTAACATATTCATAAATGACCTGGAAAAGGAAATAACGAATGAGGTTATCAAATTTGCAGATGACACAAAACTATTTAAAGTTGTTAAAACTCATGAGGATTGTGGAAAATTGCAAGAGGATCTTGATAAATTGGAAGACTGGGCATCCAAATGGCAGATGAAATTTAATGTGGACAAGTGTAAAGTAATGCACCTAGGAAAAAACAATACAAACTATGGTTACATGAATCAAGGTTCCACACTGGGAACCATCCCCCTGGAAAAAGATTTAGGCATCATCGTGGATAGCATGTTAAAACCCTTTGCCCAGTGTGCAGTGGCAGCCAAGAGAGCAATTAGAATGCTAGGTATCATAAGGAAAGGAATGGAAAATAAAACAAAGGATATTATAATGCCTCTGTATCGTTCCATGGTGCAACCGCACCTTGAATATTGTGTGCAATTCTGGTTGCCGAATCTTAAAAAGGATATAGCATTATTAGAAAAGGCACAGAGAAGAGCCACCAAAATGGTAAAGGGGATGGAAGGATACTTCTATGAAGAGAGGCTAAAAAGGTTAGGGCTCTTCAACATGGAAAAGAGACTGCTGAGGGGAGAAATGATAGAGGTCTATAAATTAATGAATGGAGTGTAATGGGTAAACGTAGATTGATTGTTTACATCATCAGAATATGGAAAGACTAGGGGACATGCAATGAAGCTACAGGGTAACCTATTTAAGACTAATAAGAGAAAATATTTTTTCACTCAACGTGTAATCAAACTCTGGAATTTGTTACCGGAGGATGTAGTAAAAGCTGTTAGTGTAGCTGGGTTTAAAAAAGGTTTGGGCAAGTTCCTGGAAGAAAGGTGCATAAACCATTACCAAAAGGGACCTGGGATATCACTGCTTGACCCAATACAAGCATTGTGGAACCTGTGTCTTTTGGGGAAACTACTAGGTACTTATGATTTAGATTGGCCACTGTTGGAGACAGGATACTGGGCTTGATGAACCTTGGTCTGACCCAGTATGGCATATCTTATGTTCTTATGTCACTTATGACGTCGATTACAGATGTTGTCCTACATTTGGTATGGTTTTTGAAAGATTCCTACACAGCCTGTGTAGAATATTTGGCTGATCTTTAGGAGCTGCGTCACATGCTTTGTGAAGTGGAAAGGCATCTTCAGTTTTGAAAAGTGCATTTTACATAAAATAATACAATAAAATATAAAAGAATACAATAATACAAAAGGAAATGAATAATATAATATAAAAATTTTAAATTTAGAAATGCACAATTAAAAGATTTTTTTGGATCAATGATACAGCGAGGAGATGCCAAGGGCTTGCAACCTCTATGCCTATGACAGCTGGCTCGATCCAGTCTGAGATCCTTTTTCTCCTTTTATTAATATTTTTTCTCTCTTGGGTCATTTTTGGAATGAAGCGTAAAAAATAAGGATTGACATTGAACATAAACTGATAGGAATATCTCATCTGGTTCTGAAGCTTTGGGTACAAAGTTGGGGCTCTGCCATATTTGTTAACGATATTTTGCAGTTATGGGATGCTCTGCAGTTCTGCCCCTTACAGAATATCTCGTCATTGACTTCCATAGGACCTAATGTTTCCTCTCACATGGAAGTTGAAAGTTTATCAGCACTGGAACACAGTGGAATTCACGGCTTTAACCATTTTGATACCTTGAATGAAGAATATAGTTTATCTCAGTCACATTATTGTGCATATCTGCAGTTAACACATCTTCTCAAACAGAAAGAAATAAAGTACAGGTAAATGAAGCAAGAAACTTTATTACAAAACCCATGTTATCAATCCACTATAACAAAGGGTTTAATCTCTAAAGTGTATCCATATTTAATGGATTTAAATCCCCTTACATAACATCATAGTAGGATATCGAAAAAAAAGACTTAAATATGCACTGTAAAAATAAGGAATCAGAGCAAATGAAGTTGGCACTGGCAAAAAATGACATTTGCATCCAATATTCAAGAAAAGAATTATAAAATTATGTACAGGTGGTATTTGACCCCAGTTAAATTGAAACATAGCTTTCCAGGTCTCTCTGATGCTGCTGCAGGAGATATGGGAATGAGGATACTATGGCCCACATCTGATGGGAATGCCCTAAAATAAGAGCATATCGGAAATGTGTCCACTTGGGGTAATTTTATTACAAGCCATCTAGTTTGAGAGGGCAAGAAGGTACCTATTTCTAGCTTATTTTATAAAGATATATAAGGGCATGTTTACTAAACCATTGTAGCCTTTTGCAACTGATAGCTGCAAAATGCCCACCATAAGTCCAGAACCTCCTCGGTATCTGCAGGACTTACCACAGAGAACCGCAATCCCTGCATCAGAAAGTAGCATGGGAAGTCCCGCGGTGCCTGCTGATGCAGGTATCGCGGGTCTCTGCAGTACGTGCAAAGGGAGGACAGTTAGCGATCAGAGGGACAAAGCTCTCCCCGATCACTTTCGTTCCCTCCCCCCAAGTATCATTTGGGTCTCTCCCGATCTGACGATATTATTGGTGTTGCAGATATACAGATCCATGTCATGCAGATATTTTACAAAGTGGGCCCCCTTCAGCACCGATTTTCCCTGGACAGTTCCCAATGGAATTGGTGCACTCCCAAGACAATGAACACTAACTCACCTAGTCAGTCGGTCCCTGCCACCCCTGAATTCATAAAAAATAAAACAACCAGCAAGCCAGTTGGGTCCCTGACCCCCCTCCCCATTGAAACCACTAAATCCCAGCTAGTCATTTGGCCTAAGGGGGCTCCCTTGATTGTCCCTACCCTTGCCTCCCCCCACCCAACCATTATCATACAAATCTTGGTGGTCTAGTGATCAATGAGGGCAAAAGCGGTCCTCCCCACTCCTGCCAACATCATGGTGGCTCCTCAGAAGGGCCATGATCATACATTGCTGCCCTCTAGGATTTCGCACATGAAAGAGCACTTGGTGACAAGAAGGCATGTGCTTTTACATTACCCATGTGTAGGCATGTTCTGAGAGTGGATTAGCAAATTATGGGGGTCATTCTGAACCGCATTTAGTGAGTCTGGGCATACAATCCGGACATCCAGACCCACTAAACGCTGAGATGGCTATCTTGCTGACAGAGCTTTCTGCACGTATAGGCAGCTTAACATAAGAACATAAGATATGCCATACTGGGTCAGACCAAGGTCCATCAAGCCCAGTATTCTGTTTCCAACAGTGGCCAATCTAGGTCATATGTACCTAGCAGTTTCCCCAAGGGACACAGGTTCCACAGTGCTTGTATTGGTTCAAGCATTGATATCCTGGGTCCCTTCTTAATAATGGTTTATGGACCTTTCCTCCAGGAACTTGTCCAAACCTTTTTTAAACCCAGCTACACTAACAGCCTTTACTACATCCTCCGGTAACAAATTCCAGAGTTTGATTACACGTTGAGTGAAAAAATATTTTCTTTTATTAGTCTTATAGTTTACCCTGTAGCTTCATTGCATGTCCCCTAGTCTTTCTATATTCTGATAAGGTAAACAATCGATCTACGTTTACCCGTTCCACTCGGTTCATCAGTTTATAGACTTCTATCATATCTCCCCTCAGCCGTCTCTTTTCCAGGTTAAAGAGCCCTAACCTTTTTAGCCTTTCTTCATAGGAGTATCCTTCCATCCCCTTTACCATTTTGGTGGCTCTTCTCTGAACCTTTTCTAAAATCGCTATATCCTTTTTAAGATACGGCGACCAGAATTGCACACAATATTCAAGGTGCGGTCTCACCATGGAACGATATAGAGGCATTATAATATCTTTTGTTTTATTTTCCATTCCTTTCCTTATCATACCTAGCATTCTATTTGCTCTCTTGGCCGCTGCTGCACACTGAGCCGAGGGTTTTAACATGGTATCCACAATGACGCCTAAGTCTTTTTCCTGGGTGGTAGTTCCTAATGTGGAAACTTGCATCGTGTAACCATAGTTTGGGTTGTTCTTCCCTAGGTGCATAACTTTGCACTTGTCCACATTAAATTTCATCTGCCATTTTGATGCCCAGTCTTCCAATTTATCAAGATCCTCTTGCAATTTTCCACAATCCTCTTGGGCTTTAACAACTTTAAATAGTTTTGTGTCATCTGCAAATTTGATAACCTCACTCATTATTCCACTTTCCAGATCATTTATGAATATGTTAAAAAGCAGCGGACCCAGCACAGATCCCTGGGGTACACCACTATTCACCTTTCTCCATTGGGAAAATTGGCCATTTAGCCCTACCCTCTGCTTTCTATCTTTTAACCAGTTCCTGATCCACAATAGTACACTGCCTCCTATCCCATGACTCTTTAGTTTTGCCAAACGTTTCTCATGAGGGACTTTGTCAAAGGCTTTCTGAAAGTCCAGATACACAATATCAACCGACTCACCTTTGTCCACCTGATTATTCACTCCTTCAAAAAAACATAACAGATTAGTAAGACAAGATCTTCCTTGTCTAAAGCCATGTTGGCTGTCTCCCATTAGGTCATGACTATCTACATGCTGAGTAATTTTATTCTTTATGATGGTTTCTACCATTTTTCCCGGTACTGATGTCAGGCTCACCGATCTGTAGTTTCCCGGATCACCCCTGGAACCCTTTTTAAAAATTGGTGTTACATTGGCGATCCTCCAATCTTCAGGTATTAGAGATGATTTTAATGATAGTTCACAGATTACTAATAGCAGGTCTGCAATCTCATATTTCAGTTCTTTCAACACCCTTGGATGTATACCATCCGGCCCAGGTGATTTGCTACTCTTCAGTTTATCTAATAGTTGTAATACATCTTCCCGATGTATCGATATTTACTTCAATTCTTCCGCACCTTTAAATACCACTTCAGTCATGGGTAACATCCCTACATCTTCCTCAGTAAAGACTGAAGCAAAGAATTCATTCAGTCTCTCCGCTATCGCCTTGTCGCCTCTTAGTGCTCCTTTAACCCCTTTATCATCTAATGGACCAACTGACTCTCTCACAGGTTTTTTGCTACGAATGTACTTGAAAAGGTCTTTACTTCGTGTTTTTGCTTCCGCAGCAAGCTTCTTCTCAAACTCTCCCTTTGCCTGCCTTATCAATGCCTTGCATTTGACTTGCCAGTGCTTGTGCTTGTGCGGGGAGCTCTCTTCATGGGTGGGAGGGAGGGTCCCGAGGAGGAATGAGGGTGGGGAGTGGGTGGGTACCTGACCCCAGACATACAGGGTTGATTCTGAGTTCGACCCTCTATGTCTGAGGTTGGCCATGTGGACGGAGGACTTATTCCACCACAAAGATGGAATAGGTCCCCCTAGACAGGCGCACTTGCAGCAGCCATCATGGAGAAGCAAGGTGAGGGGGAGTAGGCGGTTCCCCGCAGCCCAACCCTGGCCACCGTATTCCTGATCGGGGTCAAGCTGCAGCAAAAGAAGATTCCGACGGTCGGCCAGGGATCATGGCTTCTGCAAGGAGCAGCAGTGCCAAGGCAACATGATGCCATGGCACAGTGGCTCCATTCAGGAGCTAGGCTGGGCTAGCTGGGTAATGGATTGGATGTCCAGGTGCCCAGAATCAGGGCACGTCCTGCACATCCAGCCAGTTGCACCCGATTCTGATCCCGCAGGCACGTCAAGCCCCCGAAGGATCAGAATCGGGTGCAACCAGGCCACGTCCAAGGTCTGGGTGCCCGATCAGGCGGGGAATGCACAGATCAGAGTTGGTCTCTACATGCATAGTTTATAAAATACACACATGTACACACACTTTATGCGCCTGTTTCTGGTAAGTGCTCTCGGGTCTGTGCCAACTGATGGCAACTCTCTGCATAGTTGCCCTAAATTGTCTTCAGTCAGGTGATGTTGATGGAGTGGCATCCATAGCTGCTGTTATTGTGTCAATCTATTGCATTGCCAGTCTTTTTCTTTTCCCTCCCGGAGAATATACCGAGTGGTATAAACTCGGCGTCTTTTGGCGGTTAGCACAGAAAAAGGAGGAATGCGCTTGATACAGGGAATTTTGCCTGAAACGTGCACATCGCGCCTTACCTATTGGACACTGTGTTGTGTTTTGAATTGCTGAAATCATCAAGGGAATGAGAAGTCTCCAAGCTAAGTTTTTACCTACACATGAATGGTTCTTAAAAAAATGGATGTTGCCACTTGGTGGGGTTAGAGCATAATTTTGGCCCCCTCTGGCTTCATCCGACAAAAAGTTTAATCAAGTAATTATACATGTTTTTCTGGGATGGGTGTTGGTTGGTAGTTTATTGATATAGCGGTTTTTTCGCACTGATATTTGGGGTTTTGGAGTTATTGATTTAGTCTTTTTCTTTTGACACCAGCTCCTAAGCAGACATAAATGTCTGCAGCTTCAGTCTAGCCATGATTTCTGGAGGTTTACCCCTAGAATTTCATAAAGGCGTATAGACATCTATATAGTTTTATAAAATAGGTTACAAAGAGGTGCTTGTTTGTTCTCTTGACCTAGGCAACCTGCTATAACATTATACCCACCCTAATATGCACTAACTACACCGGAAAACACACTGGAAGAACTATAGGTATATAGTTTCATTTCAAAGGGCTTGCAACAGCTCTCTTCCAGTAGGTGACGCACTCCTTATTTTCACATTTATTTAACCTTCCACCGCATTTCTCCATATAAAATACAAAAGGATCATTTATCAAAGGCATTTACATAGCTAACCAGTGTTTTAAAGACAGAAATGTCTTGCAACAACACTGCCCACTCAGTATGTGAATAACCTTATGCATGTACAGCCTTTATACAGGTAAGTTTATCTGCTGTTTGTTCCTGAGGGTGGAGTTCAGGAAGGTTGTGAGTATATGCACAAACTTTTGAAAATCCAAACATATGCATGTATTTTAACCTAGAAAATTGTGTTCCCCAAATAGCAAAATTAAAAGGAAATGTATAGCTTTCATGGAGTAATTTTTGAAGTGGAAACACATCCATATTCCAATTTGAAAACTGAGTAAAGGTCGCACAGAGAATAATATAAGGGAGGAGTGGCCTAGTGATTGGGGCAAGTTACATCAGGCCGGGGGGCCAGGGATTCAAATCCCGCTAGAGGGCAGCAACCTTGGGCCAGAAGGACTGGGGTTTTTAATCCCATAGGTACTCCTTGTGGCCTTGGGCAAGCCACTTAACCCTCCATTGCCACAGGTACAAAAACATAGATTGTGAGCCCTTTGGGGACAAGGGAAAAATATATATACATAACCTGAATGTATACCTCTTTGGTAGAAAAATGGTATATAAGTCTAGTTAAATAAATAATATGTGCATGCCTATCAACACAACTATAATTCAAGTATATGCCCCAACAACAGCTGCAGAAGAGAATGAAATTGAAGAGTTCTATGAACAAGTACAAGCTGAAATTGACAGAACATGCAAACAGGATATCCTGATAGTCATGGGTGACTGGAACGCAAAAGTTGGCAACAAAGAAGAAGGCAAAGTAGTTGGAAAATATGGACTTGGCAACAGAAATGAAGCTGGAGAAAGATTGATAGAATTCTGCAAGACCAATGATCTATTCATCTCAAACACCTTCTTCCAGCAACACAAGCGACGACTGTACACATGGACTTCACCCAATGGATTGTATAAAAATCAAATTGACTACATCTGTGGAAGTCAACGATGGAAAAGCTCTGTAACATCAACAAAGACAAAACCTGGAGCTGACTGTGGTACAGATCATCAACTACTAGTATGCAAACTCAAGCTAAAGTTGAAAAAGAGCAAACCACTCATGAATGCACCAAAATATGACCTTGAGAATATACCACTGGAATTTAAAGACTGCCTGCAAAATCGATTTGCTGCTTTAGATACAAATGACAGAGCTCCGGAAGAGTTATGGAATGACATCAAGAAGGTTGTGCTGGAAGAAAGCGAGAAGTCTCTACAAAAGGTAAAAAAGCAAAAACGGCCAAAATGGATGACGGAAGAAACTCTGAAAATTGCCCAGAAACGCAGAGAAGCTAAAGCCAAAGGAGAAAGAAAGACAATCGCAGAACTCAACAGAGATTTCCAACGTGCAGCAAGACAGGACAAGGAAAAGTACTACAATGACACTTGCAAGGAAATAGAAGCAGAAACTATTAGAGGAAGAACAAGATCGGCTTTCCTAAAGCTGCGAGAGTTAAAGAAAAAGTTCCAGCCCCGAATTGGAATGTTACAAGATGCTCAAGGTTCTATGTTGAATGATGCTGAGAAGATCAAGAAAAGGTGGAAGGAATATACAGAGTTTTTATATGATAAAGATCAAGTGGACCAACAGCCGTTTCAACCTATACCTTATGATCAGGAACCATTGGTGATGAAAGAAGAAGTTGAAGCAGCATTGAAAGCCTTATCAAAGAACAAAGCACCAGGCATTGATAGCATTCCCATAGAAGTATTGCAGCAATCTGATGCAGCTGTTACCGTACTTACAAGGCTCTGCCAAGAAATATGGAAGACAACATCATGGCCAACTGACTGGAAAAGATCTGTGTTTATACCAATACTAAAGAAAGGTGATCCAACTGACTGTGGAAATTATCGCACAATCGCTCTGATCCCACATGCCAGCAAGATTCTACTGAAGATTATTCAAAAGAGACTACAGCCATACCTAGAACAAGAACTACCTGAAGTGCAAGCAGGTTTCAGGAAAGGGCGAGGAACGAGAGACATCATTGCGGATGTGAGATGGATCCTTGAAAAGACTAAAGAATACCAAAAGGATATCTATTTGTGCTTTATCGACTATAGCAAGGCTTTTGACTGTGTAAACCATGAGAAACTCTGGGCCACATTAAGAAGCATGGGTATACCAGAACACCTGATCGTTCTCTTGCGTAATCTGTACATTGATCAAGAAGCAACAGTTCGAACGGAACAAGGAGAAACAGAATGGTTTAAAATAAGCAAAGGTGTAAGACAAGGCTGCATACTTTCCCCCTACCTGTTTAATTTATATGCAGAACAAATCATCAGAGAAGCAGGACTGTATGAAGACCACAGAGGTGTGAAGATTGATGGAAGACTCATCAACAACCTTCGCTATGCTGATGATACCACATTACTGGCTGAAAGCGAAGATGATCTGAAACATTTGCTTCTCACAATCAAAGAACATAGTCTCAAAATGGGCCTGCACCTTAATGTAAAGAAGACAAAGATCATGACAACTGGCATAATCAACAGGTTCATCGTTGAAGGAGAAGAAATTGAAATTGTGAACAACTTTAACCTACTTGGATCAACTATCAATAAAGAAGCAACAAGCAGTCAAGAAATCAGACGACGCATTGCTCTTGGCAGAATGGCTATGAAAGACCTAGATAAGATTCTCAAGAGCAGAGATGTGTCTCTCCATACAAAGATTCGACTTGTTCAAGCCATGGTATTTTCAATAACATCATATGGATGTGAAAGCTGGACAGTGAAAAAGACAGACAGGAAGAAAATTGATGCCTTTGAATTATGGTGCTGGCGGCGAATACTGTGTATACCATGGACTGCCCGAAGAACAAACCAGTCGGTACTAGAGGAGATCAAACCTAAGCTTTCTTTAGAAGCTCAGATGACAAGACTTCGGCTTTCATACTTCGGACACATCATGCGAAGAGAGAGATCATTAGAGAAAGACATCATGCTTGGCGAGATAGAAGGTCAACGCAAAAGAGGAAGGCCAGCAATGAGATGGATCGCTACAATAACAGCAGCTACGGGTACCAGTCTGTCGTCAATGAGCCGCCTGACTGAAGACCGAACACAATTTAGGATAGCTATCCAGAGGGTCGCCATGAGTCGACTCCGACTCGACGGCACTTAACAACAACATGTGCATGCAATTATAAAACTGTCCCCATAATATATATAGAACATCTTAATACTGAAAGCAACATTCCATTCATGGGACACTTGGTAGATTCTGAAACCTTTTATTGCATCAGCACAAAAGTTACCTAAAAAATGCTGTGGAACCTCAATCTCCAACTCCTAACGCTGCACCTCTTATTGTGCCTTATACTCCTGCTTTGGATAAAGAGGCTAGTTCATTTGCAATATTTTGGATGCATCTCTGTTATTGTATTCCTCTGATATGTTGTGCTTCTGATTTGGGAATTTGATTCCCCTATAACGTTTGCAAACCAGTAGAGCTTCTTATTATGTCTTTTTTTTGTTTTTTTGCAATTCTGTTTCCTTTGGAGATTTTTGATACTGTAACTTTGCCTTTTGCTGAAGTAAGTTTAATTGCTTGTGATTATATTGTAAAATGTGGAAATAGAAAAGAAAATATTACCTAAAGATAGTGTAGATGAGCTTTTGAAACTACTTCTATTCCCCCATTCTCTTTCCTCTTTCCTTTTTTTTTTTTTAAGTTACTGGCCCTTTAAGATTTTTTAGTTCCCTTCCCCCTCCCTCCCATCTAACTTTTTTTTTAATTGCAGGCCCCACCAGCTCTCCTCTTTTGCTCACAGGAGGTGGGATCCCTGCAGGCAACCTGCAGCCTCCCATCTTGTTCTGCCTGTGGGGATCCAATCTCTTGCAGGCAGAAGTCCAGATGTAAGCTAGCTGCCCGTGGGATCCCATCTTCCATAGACAGACAGCTTTCACCTGTGTTGCAATCATGGCTATCCTCTTCTCTTCTGTCTGTTGCAGATGGCATTCCCGTGGGCAGCCAGAGCTGGTCCCTGCTGAATGGAATTTTCATGCTGCTGCAGGTGTTCCAAACTCTAGGTGCCAGGTCCAATTTTTTAAATTGTCTTGGCGACCTGGCACCTGGGGTTTGTTGAGCAGAATTAGAAAAAGTACTGAAATGTTATTCGAAATGATAAAGGGAATGGTAGGATACCCCTATGAAGAAAGTTTTAGTATGTTAGGGCTATTCAGCTTGGAGAGAAGATAGCTGAGGTGAGATTTGATAGAGGTCTATAAAATAATGAGTGGAATGAGTAAACATAAATCAGTTGTTTATCCTTCAAAAAGTACAAAGACCAGGGGACATGCAATGAAACATAGAAACACATGGCCTATCTAGTCTGTCCTTTCATAACAACTACAACAGTCCCCTTTGTCTCTTTAGAGATCCTCTGTGTTTGTCCCATGCTTTTTTGAATTCAGTTACTCTCCTCATCTCTATCACCTCCACTGGGAGACTATTCCACGGATCCACCACCCTTTCCGTAAAGAAATATTTCCGCATATCACTCCTGAATATATCCCCCTTCACCCTCATCCCATGTCCCCTCGTAGCAGAACTTGCTTTCAATTGAAAGAGGCTCTCCCCCTGAACATTTATGCCACGGAGGTATTTAAACATCTCAATCATATCACCTCTATCCCGCCTTTCCTCTAAGGTGTACATATTAAGATCCCTAAGTCTGTCTTCATATGCTTTATAATGAAGACCACTAACCATTTTAGTAGCCACCCTCTGCACCGACTCCATCCTGTTCACATCCTTTTGAAGGTGCGGTCTCCAGAATTGCATACTATACTCCAAATGAGGTCGCACCAAAGACTTATACAGAGGCACTATCACCTCCTTTTTTCTGCTAGCCATTCCTCTCCGTATGCACCCAAGCATTCTTCTAGCTTTTGCTGTCACCTTTTCAACCTGTTTAGTTACTTTAAGATCATCAGACACAACCACGCCTAGGTCCCGCTCTTCTTTAGTACTTTAGTACTTCACCCCCTATACTATATTGCTTCCTTGGATTGCTGCAGCCCAAATGCATGACCTTACATTTTTTAACATTAAATCCCAGCTGCCAAATTCTAGACCATTTTTCAAGCTTATCTAGATCCCTCCTCATGTTATCTACACCTTCCTGGGTGTCTACTCTATTGCAGATTTTGGTATCATCTGCAAAAAGGCAAACCTTACCAGACAGCCCTTCTGCTATATCACTAACAAAAATGTTAAAAAGAATCGGACCAAGGACAGATCCCTGGGGCACACCACTGGTAACATCCTTCTCCTCAGAGTGAGCTCCATTTCCCTGTATTATTTGTTGCCTCCCACCCAACCAATTTCTAACCCAAGCAGTAACTTTAGGATCCATCCCTAGGGTGCTCAGTTTGTTTATAAGTTGCCTGTGAGGAACAGTGTCAATGGCTTTACTGAAATCTAAATACACCACATCTAGGGCTCTCCCTTGGTCCAACTCCCTGGTCACCCAGTCAAAGAAATCAATCAGATTTGTCTGACAAGACCTGCCTCTGGTGAATCCATGCTGCCTCGGATCATGTAATCCGCTGGACTCCAGAAACCTCACTATTTTCTCTTTCAGCAGCGTTTCCAATAATTTTCTCACCACCGAAGTTAAACTAACTGGCCTGTAGTTTTCAACCACATCCTTACTTCCGCTTTTGTGTAAAGGGACCACATGAGCCTCTCTCCAGTCCTTTGGCACCACTCCCGACTCCAATGAGGCATTGAAAAGGTCAGTCAGTGGAGCTGCTAGAACATCCCCAAGTTCCCTCAGTATTCTAGGGTATATCCCATCCGGTCCCATTGCTTTGTCTACTTTAAGTTGAGCTAGTTTCTCACGAACACAGTCTTCTGAAAATTGTTCACGATGTCCCTCGCTTCTGTTCCTGTTTGTGGGTGTTTTCTGAGGTCCTGCTCCTAGTTCTTCATCTGTGAACACAGTACAGAAATATTTGTTAAGCAATTCTGCTTTATCCTCATCAGCTTCTACATATTCCTCCCCTTCACCCTTGAGTCTGACAATACCACTTTTGCCCTTCCTTTTCTCACTAACATATCTGAAAAATGCCTTATCCCATTTTATTGCATTGGCTATTTCCTCCTCTTTTTGAATCTTCGCTTTCCTGACTACTTTGCTAGCTTCTCTAAGTTTTTCTAAATATAGATGCCTGTGATCTCTTGTATTTAATGAAGGCTTCCCTCTTTTTCTTCACTTTTTCAGCTACTTCTTTCAAAAGCCATAGTGGTCTCCTTTTCCTTTTACCTTTATTTACCATTTTAACAAAACGATTGGTTGTCCTTAAAATATCCCCTTTCAGTTTTGCCCACTGTTTATCTACATCCCCCAGCTGTTCCTATCCCGCTAATGACTCCTTGAGGTATTGACCCATCTTGGCAAAGTTAGTCTTCCTAAAGTCTAAGACCCTCACTTTTGAATGGATTCTAACAGCCCTAGTCCTAATACTGAACCACACCATCTGGTGATCACTGGATGCAAAATGATCTCCCACTATAACATCAGAAACACTTTCACCATTGGAAAGCACCAAGTCCAGTATGGCCCCTTGACGTGTGGGGTCTGTTACCAATTGCTTGAATAGTTCTCCCTGTAGAGATACCAGGATCTCTTTACTTCTAGATGATACTGCAGCAGGAATGTGCCATTCAACATCTGGCATATTGAAATCCCCTATCAGTAGCACTTCCCCTTTCCTAGCAATGCTGCGTATGTCTGCAATTAACTCTCTGTCCACCTCTTCCTCTTGTGAGGGAGGTCTGTATATCACGCCAAAGCAATGAAGCCACAAAGTAGTATAGTTGAGACGAATTAGAGAAAATATTTTTTCACTCAACACATAATCAAACTCTGGAATTCAGTGCCAGGGAATGTAGTAAAAGCTGTTATTATAGTCCTGTTTTAAAAATGATTTGGACAAGTTCCTGGAGGAAAAGACCATTAACCATCATTAAAGTTGACTGGGAAAATCCACTGCTTGCCCCTGGGATAAGCAGCATGGAATACCTTTTGGGAACCTGACAGGTTCTTATGACCTGGATTGACCACTGTTGAAAACATGACACTGGTCTTGATGGACCTCTGCTCTGACCCAGTATGACAAATCTTATGTTCTTATGAGTCTAACCCCTTTCACCCTCAGTTTAAGTCCACTCATTCTAGTGCTGCCTTCCAATTGAAAGAGGCATTTGTCCTGTGCATTTATACCTTGGAGGTTTGCAGTAAGTGCCTGTTCTATTTCTAGGATGGTTACATTCTGTTTCAAAGGTTAGATGTTTGATATGTAAAAGGATTGTATTCATTTATAGCATCTTTCACCTTCTATATTTTTACATGTGGGGAGCTGGATATTTCTTTGTCAAGTTCCAGGATGTCTTTATCGTCTTTTAATTTGGTTGGTAAATAGGATTTTGTAACCTAATTTTTGATGTGCTGCATGCAGGGGCGGCCCAAGGGGGGTGTGGGGCCAGATGCAGAGACTTATTATGGGGCCTCATTTGTATAAATATTTGCATAATGTTAATGTGCACTAACATTTAGTAAACATGCCTCTTAATAAGTATCTGGATAAAGAAAGACTGCCACATTTCTACATTACTATACTCCAGTGCCAACTGCCAGGCACATTAGGAAGTACTACAAACACTGCCCATTTAGAACCCATAGCAAACCCACCGTATCATAACAGCACTACCAGGACTCATAAAGCACCATACCCTACCTATCAAAAGGCAACACTGCAAATATTAAACCAATACATCTCAAAGAATACCAATACATCTCCTACTGGGGAAAGAGAACGTGGCACTGTCAAATAGAAACTACATGAACAGAATACCTCAGCTCGGTTATATATGCAGAACATAGTCCGTCAACAAACATAGAACAAGGGATCACAATTTAGAAATAGGAAGACAATAATTAAACTGGGAACCCCAAAAGCCAAACTTGGAATGTACAATAACACTGGAGAAACAAAGCTATAAATTAATTTCCTCTTGTACTAAACAAAAACGCAAAGATGTTAGCAATGCATATTTCCCAGAGCTGACATATTACAGTTAATACATTCAAAATAAAAAAGTATTTTTCTACCTTTTGTTGTTTGGGCATTTCATTTTTCAGTTGCAATTGCTCTAGTCACTTTCTTCTGGTTTCTTCATGTCTTCTGCGAGTTGTTCGTTTGTCCTTTCTTCTCTCTTCTAGTTTTTTTCCACTCTCTCTCTCTACATCTGCTTTAACATACCACATATCTCCTATTCTCTACTCCCTGAACTGGCTACCTGTGTCTTGTAGAATTATCTATAAAACCTTGGTTACCACGTTCAAGATTTTTAATAAAATAGCACCGTCCTTCCTGTCTACGCTCATCAATATCTCACATGAAAACAGATTAAGAAGAAGAGCAAACTTACACATGCTACTAGTCCCGGATACCATTCGAAAAGCAAGTCGGAAGACAAGCAATTCTGCTTTTTCATTCTTTGCACCAACGTTGTGGAACAACCTCCCAATCGAGCTCAGAGAAATCAAAGACCTTCAATTATTTAGAAAGGAACTAAAAATTCACCTATTCACCCTGCACTATCACAGCTTTCAACATGATAATGTTCAGATTCCACAGATTAACACTGAACAACAACCATACATTGACCCTACCTAGACATACTCTTACATTGCACAGCCATAAATCCATCTCGAGCATTTAACTGAATACAGTCGTTCATTCTCAAATGTAAATTGCCACATTTTAATTTTTCGATGTAAATAGTTCTATTTTAGGGCACTCTTATTGCCACAGTTCTAATTGTTCTGATGTTTAACGGGTTAAATGTTAAAAAATGTTCTACAACTGTTCTATGTAAAATAATAATAGTTCCCTATTATTAAGTATTATTGTTCTATGTAAACCGCCACTGATCTCTGGAAGAGGCGGTATAGAAAAATGTATAAATAAATAAAAAGATACTGATCTTCCCCTTTGGCTCTTTCCTCCATTTTTTTTCTTTTTCATCCACTCAAATGTCGCTCTTCCATCCTCAATCCCTACTTACTCTCCCAATACCCGGCCAATTGTAGATTTTTCTTCCCTCCCACAGAAAATATCTTTCCCCCTCTCCATCCTCACTCCCCCAACTCCATCCCCTTGTAGTTCACGTGAAGCCCACGGAGTGCCAGGAAAGGTTAATGGTCATTTCCTGTTTCCCGGCACTTTGTGGGCTTCACGTGAACACAGCGCGAGTGAAGAAGCATGCTGCTCTTCACTCCAGCGCTGTGCAGAGGCGAGCTGGGGCCTCTGGAATCCCCGGCTTCCTCTGAAGCCTGCCCTGCAACCCCACAGAATGAGGTTTGTGTGGGGCCCCCTAAAGCGCAGGGCCCTCTGCGAACAACATTCTCGCTGAATGGATGGGCCAGCTCTGGCAGCATGATGGTTCATCAATTTTGATGTGAATACTCTTCTGCTAAGTGCTAGACACTTTGAAAGATTATTTTCTTTTGATCTGATGTGGTCTGCTGAAATGCATTCCTTCTAGTTTTGAAAAGGATTATTATTTGTAACTGGACACTTGTTCATTGGGGTATGTAGTCTGTTTAGTTAATTGTCTGGTTTTATAATTGGTTCAGTGTGCTGGACTTTTTTTTTCAATTAACTTTACATATGTCAATTTATGTGTTTATAAAAATGTATATACTGCCTTCCTGAAGGATCATTCAAAACAGTTTATAATATAAAATAAACCAAAAATGATTTACAATATAAAGCGCAAAGAACGAAGAACATTAAAAGATATGACAGTCATTAGAATACTATTTCATAATCATATTTCTTTTGCAATGTTGAGGATTAACTATTTCTACTATGTAATGCTTCTATTAAGCAGAACAGAATTTTAACTATTTTGTGTGTGTTTAATGACCCTCAAATAACAAAGATATTTTTTCTAAGGAAACAGCATCTAATGAAGTGTTCATTCATACTGGTCCATTCCAAAGGAAAATATTTTTCAGCAAATTAAATCTCAGTATTTGTTTTCCATGTAGAAATGACAGAGAATCTATCATACTGTTACATTTTATAGTTTGTATTTGGGTGGGACATTTCTTACTAAAATAGGATTTTCTCTGTCTATTGTAATCTGCCTCAAATTGGAAGGCTATTTTCAGGAAAGGCAGATTATAAATGCCTAATCAAATTAAATCCTGGGTCCAGAAAGCTGGGCACAAACAGAATGACACTGCAGTTTTTAGGAGGTCTCTCTACAGACTGCTGCCTCACAGTAAGAGCACTTAATCTTCATTACTTCTGTACTGAGTAAACTGCGACATTTTTCAAAACTTTCCTTATAAAATGCCACTAGGAGTTGGAACTAGTGCCTTTAGGTACCACATTTGAGGGGATTTTGCTTTTAAATATGATTGTATAGAAAAGATACATAAACACAAGAACTTGCCATAGTTTTGAGTGTTTGTTGACCATAAGTGTGATCATTGAGACTTGCTTATTCCATCCAAACACAGGATCCCCTTGCTAGTGTTACCAGTATGGACCTTTATATTTCAACTATCTGTTCTCTTAATGCCTTTCTGCAGACCTAGATGACACTTTAGGATGTTTCCCTGAACATTTTAAATTTTAAAGTAATATTTGTAGGTTAGCAAAAATTCAGAAATACCTTTCAAATAGAATCCCTCTATACTCATTTTTACCGTGAATGCCATTTTACGTCTATGAGAGCAGCATTGATCGGGCTGTAATCCAGTTCCCCTGCTTGCTTTATATGTTTTCCATCTCTGTTTATAAGATTCTGGCAGGTGGTTACATATGATATAAAACATTTCTCTCTGAGGTGGCCAAACAATGATTATTATGTCTATATTTTACATTCCTAACTTCCATACTATTTATGGCCTGAATCAGTCATGCGACTGCCCCCCCCCCCATGTACATAATGTAAATATTGTGAATAGTGTATATCGTAAATGTTCTGGTTTGCCCCTATTAAAAGTTCTTATTTAGCCACCCCAAATTTAATGTACCCAGTTAACCACCACTTGTTATATGTAACACTTATTTATTTAAACTTATTTTTATACTGTCTTTCTACTATTCAACAATCAAAAAAGTCAAAACAAAAATAACCTGGAAAACAGTATTGGCAAGCATACAAACTCGTCAACCAACTCAGCCTCACCAGAAACACATTTTTTTGTCGGGATCCGCCGACCTGAGACAGAGAGGGGAAAAACTCTCCACTCGTTGTCGGCAGAAGCCGTTTTCCATAATTTTTTGTAATTCAATCAACACAAAACTACTAATAGTGAGATCCACTTATCTGAGAAAGGGCTGAAGGGCCGCAAGGTAGCAAAGCAGCGATATGCATGTTTCGAGCCCGAGGAAGGCTCTGTATCAAGCTGTTTCATTAGTATACTATTCAAAGCAGTTTACAGTGAACCAACAATTTAACAGGACCATAAGGCATGCTGTTATACAAGGAACTGGAACAATATAACAAATTAACAGTATAACTATATAAGAGTAGGCACATTTAACTTTGAACTATTTACAGTGCTGTTGTAGGTGAGATATGGTTTTCAACATTGCATATGTGTCCGGTGTATTGGATTGTAGGATTTTAACAGTAAGAATTTATGCTGAATGAGTCTCTAGTTCTGAGGCTATGTTATATTCTTCCTTGAAGAGGTGCATTTTTAATTTCTTCCTGAATTCAGACAGGTCTGAGTCCTCTCAGTGTTGGTGGTAAATTATTCCATAGGAATGGGGAGAATAAGGTGAATGCACTTCCCATATGTCTACATGTGGTTCATATGTTCAGAGTTCATGGTAAACCTCATTGACTCTCATAAATGTGGTATAAAACAAAGTGTTAAATAAAATGCAAATCAATAAATAAGAAACTCATACTGAAAATATTTTGGTAATAATCAAAGCATTTCTCCTTGAACCTTTCAATAGGAAGGGGAAAAAGACTATTAGTTGTCATATTATTACAGAAATGATCCAACTTGCCTTTGTAGGAATGAAAATATTCTATATAAATTAAGCCTACTTCACGCAGATGATTTCTGTAAACTTATACAGTAATTTCCTGTTTGCAACAAGTTTGACATGCTTTCCCCTTGCTTTTCGCATCCTTATTTAAGGTCTTGCCAAATAGGCTTATCCCGAGGGTATAAGCTTTGTTAAAAGTTTACACTAGTCCAAGGATTATAAACCGAGGTCAAAATGTGTTTATTGAAGCTGGTTTAGCGAGGAGCTTCTGAAATAGATTTAATGCATTCGCTGTGCAGAAAGAGAAAGAGGATGCTCGTCATCTCTCCCGGTGCTAGTGCACTTTACTGGGCTGGAGGCTGCGGTCACAGAACCGGGGCAGAGAAGGATGGCAAAAGCCAGGGATTGCTAGGGCGTGGTTTCCAGCAGCTCAAAAGCAATAACAAAGGGCCCACGTCCTCGGTTTTGTAGCTATTTACAGCCGGGGTGGGGATAGATCTAAATTATCGAAGGGACCGTCCGCATGCTGGTAAATCTTGTTTTTGTCCTGGCGGGGGAGCCAAAAGCTATCGATTGCCACCCGGAAGGTTTTGTATGTGTGTGTGTATGTGTGTGTGTGTGTGTGTGTCCCTGCGTTTAGCGTTCAGCAAGTCAGAGGATCATTTGAGAACTTAGCTGTCTGACCGCACAGGCCACACGGTTCCCGCCTCCCAGCGCCGCCAGTGCCCAGATTGCTTCCCATCAGCTGAGCGTGACAGCAGCATGGTGAGCGATCGGCTTCCTCTTTCTCCCCCCACAGCAGTTGTCCGTGTATCCCCGGCTTCTGTAGCGTACGCAGCTCCCCTCTCCATCTGTGGCTTTTGCTGTGTGATGATTTTTCATGCCGTCTCTGTCTCTCGCAGAGCTCCGGGAACGCTTCCTATCGCTGCTCCATGTCTTCCTCTGCGGATTTTTCCGACGACGATGATTTCAGCCAGAAGTCGGGCTCCACGTCCCCGGCTCCCGGGGACACCCTGCCCTGGAACCTGCCCAGACACGAGAGGTGCAAGCGGAAGATCCAGGGGGGATCGGTACTGGACCCGGCCGAGAGAGCGGTGCTCAGGATAGCCGGTAAGGAGTCCGGGGGAGGGACAGAGATGATGTGCGTGCGGCCGGGGTTTCGAGCTCAGGGGAGCTGCCGAAATGGGAGACGAAACTCTGATTCGTTCTGGGATCCAGGGCGCAGATTCTCTTCTCCGTGGTGGTGGTGACGAAGCTGTTTAGCCCTGGTTTTTCCCAGTCGGCTGTGCTTGTGTGTACACAAAATGACAGCAGAACGATAAATGAGCTCAGCAAACATGAAACTTTAATGCTTTCTAGCTGAGGGGGATGCATGCTTTTTAATCACTGTTTCATGATATTTAAGGCTCTCTTGACTCTTAAGGTATAATTTTAAATAAATGTGTTGTCTACGTAATCTTTCATAGCCTCTAGTCTAGGGCGATGTATTTCTAAAAAAATATTGGTTGTGGGGTCTACACATACAGGGATTTGGAGGTGAAAGGGAATGCGATTAAATGAAACGGATCCTAGGTAAAAGCCGAATCCTGTGGGGATCCAATTTAAGGTTCTATTACCGAAATCCGGAGGATCCGGTTTTTACCTAATGCAGGAAAAGGCACGAAAAGCATCGTTTTGCACCTTTTCAAGTCTGTAAATACAGCAGTCTGTTTTTCCCGTTTGACACAGCGAAGCGGGTTTATCATCTTACCGATGCCCGTCAGCTCGGTTGCAAGGTTCATGGTAAAGATGCCTGAGCTCTGGAGACATCAGAAGGTTTAATGCACTCATTAGGAACTCGATCAATGCGGTTGACGTGAAGCTTCCTTTCAAGACAGGGTCCCCTGGGCGGAGGGTGAGGGCTGGGGTTGTGCACAGAGACCTTGCAGCTAAAGGAAGCTCCAACGCAGCCTCTAATTAAGGAGGCGGGGACCTGGGAACTAGACTTTAGGCGAAGATCCCCAATCCCGGATACACATTTCAGCGTTTCCCCTTCCTTTCTGCAGTCACCAGTTTGTTTGGCTTTCAGTGAATTCCTTTGGGCTCTGTGGCAGAATAGAAGAGGAGGGAGGGAGGAAGGGGGGGTGGGGGAAGCATGACCTGGATGCAGAGAATAAACGGAATGGGAAAAGGTGTGTGTGTGTGTGTGGGGGGGGGGGGGGGGAGATTGGGGAATGCATGCTGGACCTGGGAGGGAACGAAGCACAGGTGCTTTATGGAAGACATTTGCTGGCCCCGGGTTTGCAAGGCATCATCTGTGAGAAATGAAACAAATTGTGCTGAAGCAACTGTATATATTTTTTTTTTCGTAAAAAGGATCGCGGAGAAGTCATTTATTTCTAGTCAAGGTGAGAGATTGTTCTTCGGCAGGTTACGCGTTTAGAACAGACAAAGGGAACGGAAGGGTGCTTGTAGGAAAACCGAAAGGGAGAAGCTTGCGATCGAGCAGGGGATGCAGAAGGCGGCGCTGCTGTCAATTGGCCGGTCTTTTGGAGCCTGGATAGGTCACGTTAGGGGAGAGAGGAGGGGGGCACTCAGCAGCGTGGACGACGATCGAGGAGCAGGGGAGGCGCTCGCATCTCTTTGGGGTCCACCCTCATCTTCTAGGTGGGAAGGCTCATTTGCAGGCTGCTCACCGTCTCCTTTCCTCATCGGCCTTCGTTGTAGTGCAGGGCGTCACTTTCTTTCAGATCACAAATAGGACACTGCAGTGCAATGCCTGTAGAAATCTCCACTTCTTTCCCTCGGAGGGGAGGGCTGTATGCAGGGCTTCTCCCGGTACCCGGAGATCCGCAGATCTGCATCACTGGCACCTAATGAAGAATCGCTCCATCTGCCCTTTCGGGGCAAGGCCGAGGATCAGGGCAAAATTGGATTTGGTGGTATTGCGGGGGAAATGCTAGTGGTGGAGATAGAAATAAAATAGAAATCGCACTCGGAGCAATTCTTTCCCAGTTTCCCTAGCCGGGCAAGAATCGTGAGCTTTCACATTAGTTTCTTTTTCTGCATGCAAATTTGCAGCAAAAGACATTATTCAAATTAAACAGAAAGGATTAGAATTGTGAGCTGTACAGCGCTTATCCTTTGCTTTCCGCCTCCCCTGCCTGTTATATTCGTTATAAAAATGAGACGGAATTAAATGAAAGCAGAGGAAGAAATAAAAGAGACAAAGCCTGTTTTGAAAGGAGCCCTCTCACTCCGCCCCCTCCCCAAATGCCATGAAAAAGCAATACATAAAGCATGAGGGTCGTGCACAGAGGCTGCAGTGTTAGCAACCAGCAACAGGCGCAGATTTATTGTAACGAGCTGGGAAGTACCACCCGGCGGAGACACTGAGGGGGGGAATGGACCCGTGCCCCTAGCTCAGCGCTGGTCATCCGTCCGGCCCGGCGCTTCGTGAGCCGCCCTCCCCCCACTCCCAGTCGGCGGTGGTGCGGCCGCCAGGCTGCTGCCGCCCGGCTTCGCTGCTCGTTCTATTGGAGGCGCTGGCGAGGGGGCGGGGTTTGTGACCGCAGCCCCAGCTCGCAGCCTCAGCCCTTTGCGCAGCGCTCTGGGCTGCTGCAGGCTGCGCTCGGGCTCGGAGTTGCTGGGCACCGGGGAGAAAGTTCAGCTATGGCCGGGTACCTCTCGTCGGCCGCCGCCGCTTCCCTCTATGCCGAGGAGCGGGAGTACCTGCAGGCGTACGAGGATGTGCTGGAGAGATACAAAGGTAGGGAGGGGCGGGTTGGGGCAGCGCTCCTCACCTAAAGGAGTCGGGGTCAGGGGGTTAGACAAGTGCAGGACAGGGGGGATCGGTGCGGCTTCGGTGCATCCACCCTGGCCTGGATCCGGCTGCATGGTGCTATAGCCTTTGGCCGCCCAGATCTGATGATTCGGAGGCTCTGCCGACGCCTCTTCATTTCGAAGTGACCTTTCTAGCGAGCTGCGATCGCCCCTTTTAAAAGAGAGATTAGACTTTAGGGTTTGAAAAAAATACGATGTTATCGAAACTGCCTTGCAGAGGAAGAAGATTGCATGGCATTCAGCTTATTTTCTTATTTCATTCACGCGGGTATTTCCAGCCATTTGAAATGCACCTGCTTTATCTTCTAGTTCGCAATGTAATGACATATGCACCGTTATCTTCTTGTGTAATAACTCATGCATCTAATTTCCAAAATACTTTAAACCAGACGCCTTTTTTCCCCAGATTGGTGCACTTTTAAATTGCGTTGGAGCTTCTATGTTTCTATATAGTTGGGCTTGAGGCGCCTTTTAAATATTTGATGTATTAAAGCACACTAATTTGATTCAATATCTCGGTAACAAGTGGAGTGGCCTTTGTTTCAGTGTGTAGTTCTTATTTCTTGGGCCTTTGGAGTAAAGCCATTATTTTTGTAACTTGTCACAGGAGAAGCTCTGGCAGGGAGCAGACCTAATGATGTGATTTATTTGTAGGTCCACTCTGAAGAATTTGCAATGGTTTTCTTGCTAGTTTATGTCCATATATCATCTTTATTCACCTGGATGGAGGGTTTTTTCTTTCTCTAATACCAATTTCCAGTTCACTTGGTCCAGTTTTTGCATTCACAGTTCTTGATCTGCGGGCAGGATGGGGAGGGAGTATGGGGGGGGGGGGCTTTTCAGAGCCTGCCTCTAGGGCCCCCAGTCTGACCACTAGGGTAGTGACTGGACTCCTTCCCTCTTGCTTTTCGTTTATTTTCATTTCATAGTTATTTATATATCCAAATCCTGTGAACCAGTAATAGGCCCACCCAAAGTGATATCAAAGGTCATCTGAGGGAGTGGAAGACCAGATCTTGGAACCGAACCCACACCCTTTACATGAGCCATTGACCGACCCCATTTTTTTCTTTCTTCTGATGGAATATTTAACTTGCCAATATACTGTCACTTGGCTGCTGCTTTGTTATATTAAAACAAAACACTGGAAAGAAAGATCCATCCCTTTGGCTTTGTTTCATCATTAAATACTGGAAAGCTGGAAAATACATTATTTTACAGTTTGTTTTCAAAATGGATATGGTTTCCAGAGGCTCTGTAGGATGACTTCATCAGAATGTCTGTTATCCTGGTGACTTACTGTGGAAGCTGATCTAATCAGACAGGAATTGTGTGATACGCTGGCACTGGGGAATACCCCTTTAATAGACTTTTGAAGGAAAAGTAGCTGTTAACTGACTTTTTGCAGACGTGTAAAACTTGGAAAACTCTCAGTTGTTTCTTTGTAGCAGTAGTAAGGTTGTTTTTTTATGCATTTTCTTGTTCAATGTTCTTGCCTTCGAATGGAACCTTCGGCAAGCTTGGTGCCAAGTTGTCCATACCCAGCTGTTGAGTATGTAACTAACCGAGTCAGCTGTAAACAGAGTCACTGTCTGCCCTAGGACACTTCAAGTCATATGATTCACATGCATTTGCCGTCTGGAGCCATTTGTTGTGAAGCTGAATAATTCAGCAGCAATTTGTCCTTATTTGTGCCAAGATAGGCTTATACCTTCTTGTAAAGCAGTAGGTGTGCCTGAGAAAGAGGAACATAAGAAAACCATGAGTTTTGGAGCATCCTGTGACTAAGGGAGTAACAGGGCAAGTTCTGAGTGTTGGGACCTTGCTGGCTGGTCGCAGGGCAATGGCTGCATTCTAGACCGATTCACAGACTCTCTCACGTTAGCTTGCCTGTGTCACAGGGCTTTCTTTTAATCCTTGTACATTTTGGACAGCTTTCTGATTTGATATACTGGCATACCTAGCGGGCGTTTATTCTTAGGTGTTTCTGTACTGTACATTTACATATTTATTTCCCAGCTAATTGGAGGATTTTTGAGAGTACAAAAATCCATGTTTCACTGTTTTCACAGCACAGGTACTATTCCTGGTTACTTTTTCCAGTGGAATGAAATACGTTCATGCATGCATGAGTACAAAAGGTGAGTGGAGGATACAAGACAAGCAAGGGAGGAGTGACAGGGAAAGTGAGGTTTTCCTTTTGATCTTTCTCCAACAAGCACCTGTTTGAATATTTTTGCATTTTGGGTGTTTTATCAATGTCTTATCAGTAAAAACCTAAAATCAGAAGCCCTACTTATAATGGGGACCATTGAAAAGGTCTCCTGGGTAGTACATCTCATGTTTTCAGAGGGCGCACTGTGTACCACCAGATAGCCATGGAGCCTGCGGTAGACCCTGTAGAACTCTACAAAAAGCAACCCAGATGTAGGCAAATCAATTAAGTAGTACTGGTGTGAGAACTACTGGATATGGTTTATGCTGTGAATGATCATATTGTGTGCTGACAGCAATTATAGTAATTGCATGTTTCAAGTGAGCTGTATCCAGCAAAATTTGTAGCATAAATGCTGCATTAGTTTTCCCATCATGTTATTTTTTTTTCTAAAGAGTAATTATTGGCAGTAATGATGAGGAAATTAAGCAAATGAAACCGTTCCCATTCCTCTGTAAAAGAAGTGAATCTGTACAGCCCTGATGCCATGTTGTAATTTGCCAGGCATTTGTACAGTGGATCTTCCATTCTGCAAAGGAAATGAGAGCTAGAAAGGAATTTCCATTTAGATAGGAAGCTGTTCTCACGTGCTCTCTACATATGTCAAAACCTCTCTGGCACAGGGCCCTGGAAACCGTTAGTACTGTAGAAGTAGTTCACTCTGGTTCACTGTACTCTATCCTAGCTTAGGTTTGCTTTTGTTATATTGTTCTCACAGTGCTGTAAGTGTAGTTACTGATGCTTGCGTTAGATAAAGGACTGAGGGTACTCATGGCCAAGCATACGACTGACCTGGTATGGAGGAGTCTACATGCTGTAGGTGAAACATTCAGGCTGTGAAGCACAGTGTATTATGAAGACCAACAATTTAAATAGCTTTATTGAAAAGGTTAACCATCTTCCTCCCCAGCACCTTCCCCCCTCCTTCTGCCCCCAGAGTGAGTCCTTTGCTGACTCCTCTCCTCACTTCCTAATCCCCAGAGCTGTCAGCACCTTCCAGTGCTTCATAGCTGCCAAAACCCAGCAGAAGAGGCTCAGTCTACAGCTCTGATGTGTGTGCTTGTTCTGTAGTGTTCATATGCTCCACATTCCACCCCATCCCTCCTTCTCAACATGTCCCACCCCGGCGAGCCACACCACACGCCGGGAAGGGGAAGTTAAGAGGCTAGCTGTGGGCTTACTTGAGTCTGTCCCTGCTTCCACAGAGTGGCACCAAAACATTTTAAATGGTTAGGTTACATTTCCAATTGGTAAAGCTTTATTTGCATTTAGAACCCCTTTTACTAAACCCTGCTAATGTTTTGCACTTAAGGTGTGTTATCGATGCACATGAAGCGCAAAGACTCAGGGGCACCATCCGCACTTTCCTGACAGCTATTGCCTGGCATAATAACAGCTTCATCTAACAATCCCATCGAGGATGGTTAGGTGAACGCACGCCATGCGCCATGCCAACTGTGCTCTCCATGGCCACGCTCCACCTCTAACTTGCCCACTCTGCACAGTAATACACAGCTGCCCGTTAATGTGCATTTTGCTGGATGGCAGCTGGCAGGGCCGTGTGTTGGTGATCACCGTGGCCAGCTAAATCATGTGTTAACCGGTTAGCGGGGTTTAGTAAAGGGGTCCCTCTATTATTTAACCGTGTCCCTATTTCCAGCTAGGTGATTTTTAGAGAGTGAATCTCTCCCACTTGCGTTTGCCTGACTTCAGTATACCAAAAAGTGTGTTGCTTTCCTATTTACCAGTACTGTTTAGGGCGTGAAATGGAAGTGGATTATAAATAATTTTGTTAGTTTGAGTATTTATCTCAAATTTCTATGTCTGCTGTCATTAAAATGCTTATGTTGTATGGTAGTAGCACATAAAAGACCCCTGTAAAAACATAAGATACACTAAAAGGAAAAGCTAAAACATTGCTCGGCTAGACATCTTACGTAATGAGAAATATCCATGCAGGCGTGTCTGTAGCTGTTAAGGTAAATGTTTGAATGCTTGATCAATCTCAGAGAGCACTTCCTAGCGTGGGCACGCGGCCCCAGTTGCGCTGTTAATGGACCCATTCTTCGTGGTGCTGTTATGCTATCTTGTGTCTGTGAAGGGGTGCACTGTGTCTAGTGTCCTGTTCCATATTGTACTGCTCAGTAGCATAAATATTTTGCAAATGTCAACTATGAATGCTGTGCTTTTATTGCAAGCATGAAGTGTTTATTGAAAATAAAGAATCTTTCAGAAGCCTTGTAACAAAGCCTTGACTTTAGTGGGTGGAAATCTGTTTAATGTACGCTTTCACTATGTTGACCCTGGTGGCCAGGTGGAAAGCCTAGTTGTGGTAAAACTGAGCTCTTCGACAAAGGTAAGTCATGATTTAGCAGCAGGGCCGTTCCAAGGTTGAATCACGCACTGTGCAACTTGCACAACGGGCGCGCGCCCCCCTCACCCGCGGCAGGAGAGAAGAGGCGCGCCCGCTGTGTAAATTGCTGGCACGCTAAGCAGATCTGACCCTCCCTTCTCTGATGTCACGTCAGAGCAGGGAGGGACAGATCTGCCTAGCATGCCGCGAGAAAGCTTAAGGGGCGCATTTCAAATGTCTGCCATTGCCTGCTGCCACTGAGTGAAGAAAAAGTGGCGGCGGCAGGCAACGGCAGACAGCCGAAATGCACCCCTTAAGCATTTGTGCCCTGTGCGGCCGCACCGCTCGCACAGGGCTAGGTACGGTCCTGTTTAGCAGTCAGCAGTGACGTAAATTCCACCCAAGCAACCCCCACAATGTAGGAAGGACCCACACAGGAGCAGTAAGGCAGCGTACCAAACTTGCTTTATCATGTTTGCCGTGCTGCGTCCACTCTTGAAAGTTTACAGCAGGCTCGGTGGCTGTTACCAGTTGGGCCAAAATCTTGCAATAACAACCATACTGTGAGACTTCGGCCAGGCAGGTAACAGCTGCCAGGGCTGCTACAAACTTACAAGAGAGGGGACAGCGTGGTAAACTTGGTAAAGTAAGTTTGCTGCTGCAATTGCCTCATGAGGGGGGAGGCCACCATGACAATGGGTGGGGGGTACATGGGGAGAGGATGCACCACTGGGACAATGTGGGGGCCCTCATTGAAACTTATGTCACTGGAAGTCAGGTTAGTATGTTTTGAAAGTATAAATAGGCAAGAGGTAAGGGTAAGCTGGTTGATGTAGTGTTTCTGGACTTTCAGAAGGCATTTTACAAAGTCCCCTATGAGAGACATAAGAACATAAGATATGCCATACTGGGTCAGACCAAGGTCCATCAAGCCCAGTATCCTGTTTCCAACAGTGGCCAATCTAGGCCATACGTACCTAGCGGTATCCCCAAGAGACACAGGTTCCACAATGCTTGTATTGGGTCAAGCATTGATATCCTAGGTCCCTTTTTAATAATGGTTTATGGACCTTTCCTCCAGGAACTTGTCCAAACCTTTTTCAAACCCAGCTACACTAACAGTCCTTACTACATCCTCCGGTAACAAATTCCAGAGTTTGATTACACGTTGAGTGAAAAAATATTTTCTCTTATTTGCCTTAAATAGTTTACCCTGTAGCTTCATTACATGTCCCCTAGTCTTTCTATATTCTGATAGTGTAAACAATCAATCTACGTTTACCCGTTCTACTCCATTCATTAATTTATAGACCCCTGTCATATCTCCCCTCAGCCGTCTCTTTTCCAGGTTGAAGAGCCCTAACCTTTGTAGCGTCTCTTCATAGGAGTAGCCTTCCATCCCTTTTACCATTTTGGTGGCTCCTCTTTGTACCTTTTCTAATAATGCTATATCCTTTTTAAGTTACGGCAACCAGAATTGCACACAATATTCAAGGTGCAGTCGTACCATGGAACGATACAGAAGCATTATAATATCCTTTGTTTTATTTTATTTATTTCTTTTTTATACCATGCTATTTAGAATCAGTGCGGTTTACATGTATACTAACAGGTACTTTTTATTCCCTTGTCCCCAAAGGGCTCACAATCTAAGTGTACCTGAGGCAATGGAAGGTTAAGTGGCTTGCCCAAAGCCACAAGGAGTGGCCCTGGGACTAGAGATCCCAGTCCCTCCGGCCTGAAGTTGCTTGTCCTCATGCGGGAATTGAACCCCCAGCCTTCCGGCCTGAGGTAACCTGTCCCAACCACTGAGCCACTCCTCCCTTTCCTTATGAAACCTAGTATTCTATTTGCTTTCTTGGCCGCCGCTGCACACTGGGCGGAGGGTTTTAACATGTTATCCACGATGACTCCTAAATCTTTTTCCTGGGTGGTGGTTCCCAATGTGGAACCTTGCATTGTGTAACCATAGTGTGGGTTGTTCTTTCCTAGGTGCATAACTTTGCACTTGTCCACATTAAATTTCATCTGCCATTTGGATGCCTAGTCTTCCAATTTATCCAGATCCTCCTGCAGTTTTCCACAATCCTCTTGAGTTTTAACAACTTTAAACAGTTTTGTGTCGTCTGCAAATTTGATAACCTCACTAGTTATTCCCTTTTCCAGGTCATTTATGAATATGTCAAAAAGTAGCGGACCCAGTACAGATCCCAGGGGTACTCCACTATTCACCTTTTTCCATTGGGAAAATTGGCCATTTAGCCCTACCCTCTGCTTTCTATCTTTTAACCAGTTCCCGATCCACAATAGTACACTGCCTCCTATCCCATGACTTTTTAGTTTTGCCAAAAGTCTCTGATGAGGGACCTTGTCAAAGGCTTTCTGAAAGTCCAGATATACTATATCAACCGACTCACCTTTGTCCACCTGTTTATTCAAAAAAACATATCAGATTAGTAAGACAAGATCTTCCATGTCTAAAGCCATGTTGGCTGTCTCCCATTAGGCCATGACTATCTACATGCTGTGTAATTTTGTTCTTTATGATGGTTTCTACCATTTTCCCTGGTACTGACGTCAGGCTCACCGGTCTGTAATTTCCCGGGTCACCCCTGGAACCCTTTTTAAAAATTGGCGTTACATTGGCGATCCTCCAATCTTCAGGTATTAGATGATTTTAATGAAAGTTCACAGATTACTAATAGCAGGTCTGCAATCTCATATTTCAGTTCTTTGAACACTCTTGGATGTATACCATCCGGTCCAGGTGATTTGGTACTATTCAGTTTGTCAAATAGTTGTAATACATCTTCCCGGTGTAGCGATATTTCTCTCAATTCCTCTGCAGTATCACCTTTAAATACCACTTCAATCTTGGGTAACATCCCTACATCTTCCTCAGTAAAGACTGAAGCAAAGAATTCATTCAGTCTCTCCGCTATAGCCTTGTCTCCTCTTACTACCCCTTTTACCCCTCTATCATCTAACGGTCCAATTGACTCTCTCAGAGGCCTTTTGCTACAAATGTACTTGAAAAAGTCTTTATTTTGTGTTTTTGCTTCCGTAGCAAGTTCCTTCTCAAATTCTCGCTTTGCCTGCCTTATCAATGCTTTGCATTTAACTTGCCAGTGCTTGTGCTGTTTCCAGTTTTCGTCATTTGGCTCTTTTTTCCATTTCCTGAAAGATACTTTTTTGGCAGGAACAGCCTCTCTGACCTCACCTCTGACTCCTGAGAAGATTAAGAAGTCTTGGGATAGAGGCGATGCGCTGTTGCGGATTGGGAACTGTCTAAAAGACTGGAAACAGTTGGACTAAATAATCAGTTTTCTCAGTGGGGAAAGATAAATTGGATTGGATTTAGCTCATGTCTCTCAGAAGTTGAAGACATACAGTAGGTATTTTTCATGTTCCCAGAGGGCTTACAATCTATGTTTGTACCTGCAATGCCTCAGGGATCTGTAGTAGGATAGGTGCCTTTTCAAACATATTTATAAACAATCAGGAAGAGAGGAACATGAGAGAGGGGAATTAGTCCAAATAGTATAGTGCTCGCCATGCATGCAAGAGTTAGTGGGTTTGGTGCCCACACTTGCCATGGAGCTTTTCTGCTGCCATTAGTTGTCTAAATAAAAGAAGTGGTATCTAGAAAATGTGCTAAGGTTCTGGTATTTCTTTTATATCTTTCTTTATTGAAGGAACTGGTTGAGCATTTACATCTTAAAAATATGTGCACAACTAGTGTTTTAGCCACGATTACAGCTTTTGCTAGTTACTATTAGTTGATGTTAACAGCCCTCCTCAGACCACTCTCACCTTTTTATTACTTGCATGTATCCACACAGTACCCCTAACAACCACCTCTGCCCCATCACCTCCTCCTGCAGGCTGTGCTCCAGAGTGTACCTATCTGCCTTTCTGCCATAGAGAATGCTACATCCTCTGCTCTGGTTTGTGACGCCACCATTTTCCCACTTCAAGCTCCCAATCTGCCATCTCTCTCATACTCTGCATCCACAGTTAGAAGAGTAGCTCCTCCTCTTGACCCAAACTTTAAAATCACTCCAGCAGAACAGCCAGTTTTACAAACCTCCCCTTTGCCTTTGACAATCCAGCCTCCTAAGTTGGCTTCCCCTCTCCCAACAGAAGTAGACCATATGACCAGTTTATTCTCGTCTGCACCACACCTACTTCCTTGAGAGCTCTGGTTCATAGTGATTTCAATTTAAGACATTTCTAGGAAGGAATGGAGTAGAGTACCCCCTAGCATCCTACATCTCCTACATGTGTCTTCCTCCCTTAATCGCTTATGCCATCTGCAACTATTTATATTGTACTTCTTGAAAACGTACCTTAAGTGTGACTGAATGTATTTCACCAAACAACTTTCCTATCTCTTTGAACTAACTCCTCCGCCATATCTTGTACCCGAGTCCTTGTCAGGGTGCTTCATTCTGTCGAGAACTCAACTGCAGAGCTTATCTTCTGCCAGTGTTGCTATGCTCATGTCAGTCCTCTTCTCGTCACTACACTGGCTCTTTATCAGTTTCCACGTCCAGTTTAAACTTCTCCTGTGGACCTTCAAGTGCATTCGTTCTGCGGCTCCTCAGTACCTTTCCTGTCTTATCTCCAGGGGCAGTGAAACCTTTTTGGATGAAGGGGCCAAAAAACCCAATCTCCAGCCCAGTCCCTAGCTCTCTATTGCTGTTGCTGTGTTGGCAAAATATTGGTGAGGCCATGGCCCACTGTGGCCCATCCCTTTATCCACTGCCTATGCTTACCTCGCCCTACAACCCTCCTCAGGGATTCCGCTCCTCTGGCAAATCCCTTTTATCGGTGCCCTTCTCTGCCACTGCCAGCTCCAGAGTTCATTCATTCCATCTTGCTGCTCCATATGCCTGGAACAAACTACCTGAGTCGGGGCATCGGGCTCCTTCTCTAGCCCTAGTCAAATCCAGGCTAAAAACCCACCTCTTCGATGGTGCTTTTGGATCCTGATGCCCCTCACTCTCTTGTTCACCACTTATGTGTCTCGTACCATACCTTAGTCCCCAGTTTTGTGATGTTCTTCATCTTGATTAGATTGTAAGCTCTGATGAGCAGGGACTGTCTATTACATCTATATATACAGCGCTGCGTACACCTCGTAGCGCTATAAAAAATGATTAAGTAGTACTAGTAGTACTGGTTTCTAAAAAAGTAACATCTTGGGCATCTCTTCCGATTCTTTACCACGTAGAGACCCCAGTAAACTTGTGTCTGATCTACAGATTGACCTTATCCATAGCCATGAACTTTATTAACCTTCCCTGCCACCTTTAATGAGTAATAAATAATAAGGTCTCATCTGCAGATATACCAATAAGTGGGAATTATGAATGTTCCATTTTTGCTTTATTTGATCAAAGGAGGGGTACATGTCACCTTCTAACTTTGTTATCTTTCTCAAGTATTTACGCCCCCTCTGCTCCCATAGCTGAAATTGGGAGTGCCCCACTCCTGTCTGAAAGGCCAGGCTTCCCAACAATTGAATAACTGGTGAACTACCCTGTGTTGCCCCAGTCTACTTCTCCACCAGTCTCCCACCCTCCTGAATGGTGCCAAAAATTGCCTTTCTTGTCTCACTTGTAGTTGTATTCGTTTCATCTGCAGTAAGTTGAAAAAACAAAAGGGTTGGTTCTAGTTATCCAAAAACTCCTCAAAAATGTGCCTAAAGTGTCTCGTGTAATTTGTGCATCTGGCACATCAGCAGGACTACTTTATACATCCTCAGATCTGGTAGTCCTGATTCCCCCTTATCTTTAGCAAGCGTCAGCTTGGAAAAATGTATGTGTGCTCTCTTATATCACCATGTAAAGGAGCAAATAATGATCCCTCCTGTACAAAAGCTTCTCTCTCTGCCTTACCCATATGGATACCATTTGCTAGGGGTATAAGAGCTTTGGGAGGAAAAGCATTTTACTCGGTGCCGCTCTACCCATTTGGATTAAACCTGCTATTCACCCAAAATTCCCGCTTGCCTGCTCTATGAGGAACAGCAGATCATCAGCAAATTGATTGATTATATACTCCCGATTCCCTATTTTAATCCCTTCCAAATTTTCTTTTTGCCTAATTTCTATTGTCAGGGGTTCTAGGGATGGTATGAAAAGGATTGGAGATAGTGGGCGGCCCTGCCTGGTCCAAGACACAGCTGAAAGTTCTCCATGCGTTTGCCATTCAGCAATAGCTGTGCCGTGGGGGCTTCATATAATGTTCTAATCCAGGCAAGGAACTCCCCATGGATTCCAAATTTCTGCACCACCCAAAAGAAGTATCTCCACATTATTTTGTCAAAAGCCTTTTGGGGATCCAGACTGGCTATAATGGCATCCCCCTCCCTCAGTTGCCCTTTCTGCAGCCCAACTAGTACTTTGAGAGGCTGCATGAGCAAAGTCCAGAATTACCTGCTCAAATGCTGTGCTAATATTACCTCAGTGATTCTGATGTATTTTATTTATTTATTTAAGTACATTCTAGGTAGTTTACAATCAGGTACTGTATATATTCCCTTGTCCCCAAAGGGCTCACAATTAATGCATACCTGAGGCAACAGAGGGTTAAGTGACTTGCCCAAGGCCACAGGGAGCACCTATAGGACTAGAGATCCCAATCTCCCCAGCCCAAAGTTGCTGTCCGTGAGTGGGAATTGAACCCCAGCCCTCTTGTCGTGATTGAGCAGTGAAATATGGTGGTAGGACCCAAAAGTGTCTGGTCCCTACCTGGTTTGGGGATCAAGACCATGCGTGTACAATTTTGTGGTTCTCTCAAATGTCTTAGCTCTCTAGCCTCTTCCTCCATACTTATGGGTGACTTAGCCACCAAATTCCCCCAAACTTTGTAAAGTTCCCCCCTAGGCCATCAACCTATGGTGTTTTAGCCAATTTCAGTTTCTTAATTATCTCTAATACTTCAAAGGATTTTCAAAGGGCCTATTAAGGAAGTGCTGTTGCTCCTCACTTATCTGGGGAACTGCCAGCTACTGAAAAAGACCCCCCCTGTTTCCATCATTACCTGTGCCTGTCTCATATAACATCCTATAGTACTGATGTCTGTTTCCCTAGTGTAAGATTTGCCGGTGTTATCCATAAAAGATATTGGGGCTGCTTTTCCAAGCTCCATGCTAGTAATGGGGGTTTGGGCCACTACACTTTATTCCCTCTAGCAAGACTAGCCTTAAGCAATCCTTAACAGATCATATCTTAGAAGTTGAGCAAGGTTAGGCCCAGCTAGTCTCTAGATGGGGGATCACTATGGAAGACAAGTTGTTGTGGGCTACAGAAGTCTGTATTCTTCCAAGAAAAAGAATCATAGATAGACTGTTTCTATTCAATACCTACACAAGAGTAGAAAGATGCTAGGAAAAGCATATATCATATTATCTTTCTTTTGGGATTCAGATTATATGCACAATAAAATATGGCACTTTTTAAACCTGGGTAAGTAGAATTTTCACAAGAATGTTTTGGTGGTTTTTATGGTCATGTGCTAAAAGAGCTTATTAGGGCAATGTGCAAAAGTAGTTCTCCAGTACCCTCAGTGCACCTGTCTGCATTGAGTTTGAGTTCATTAGACAGTTATCCTTTGGCAGTCTTAGAGTTTAATATTTCTGGCAGGAAGCCTGGTTCTGCAGACTGAAATGCAGGTACACCTAGTTTTTGCCAGCCCTGACACCTTATACCAGTTGAATCTAAAGTTAGTGCAGCAACAGTGGGCAGTTTATGTCAGGAATAGATAGAAGCACATTGTGATTCCTGTTGTAACCTGCATCTATCAGTATTTCTTTTTTACATTAACCCTACAAATCTATGAATTCCATAAAAGTAGAGCTTTTGGTTTTCTGGTATTATTTTTATATTTTTTGCAATCTGTTTTTTATTTTGTTAGTTCTTTGATGTGGACATTTGTCTAAACAAAACACTATGGCCCCGATTCTGGCAAGGCAACTTGCAGGGCTGCATATCCCAGCGTGCATCCACGCAAGCTGTCCTGCTCGTATTCCCCCACAGGCTTTCCCTGCACGGCTAGAGCAGCAGTACAGGGAGAGCTGGAGGGAGTAGAGTGTGAGCAGAGCAGGGGTGGTCCGAGGCAGCAGGACATACAGGGCCGATTCAGGTCATGGCCCAGTACATCCTGCGGGGTCAGGGGGAACGTGCTGCTTATTCCACCTAAAAGGTGGAATAAGCAGCTTTGACCAGGCCAGAACCCCCCACCTGCCGGAGCTGCGGGCAGGTAGGTCCCCTCCACCCAATCCTGGCCCCGGCTGCCCAGCCTTGGGTCGGGTGGCAGGGACACAGAGGGTAGGCGCCACAGGAGTTAGGGGTGCCTGCAGGGAGGAAGTCCCTGCGGGTGTGCCATTGCATGTGGGCTGTCTCAGGGCCTGATCCTGCATCCGCAGGAACGTCTGGTTCCCATGGTGCAGAATTGGGTCCAAATGGGCCTGTCCTGCTTAGGGCCATCCAGATGGCCCAGACGTGCCTCTTAGGGAATCGGGCTCCATGAGGGAAATTTTAGAAGGAATGTCCAAGTGCAATCTGGGATGTCTAAGCCAGAATGTCTGAAAAAATACAGTTGCATCCAAGTGCAGACACAATTTTACAAACATGAATGTGCCTAATATGGACAACTGTGGGGGCACCTAGGATAGTCCAATGGTTAGAATAGTGGGCTAGGAACAGGGCAGTCAGGGTTCAAATCCCACTGCTGCTATCATTGAGTACTGGGGATGATGGAGTGCTTTCTTCTCTATACTCTCTGGATGTTGCAAGCCAAAACAAGCACTTTTCGGTGCAGTGGAGCAGGTCTAAACTTAGACACAGTGTTGGATGTCCATGATGTTTCCGAGATCAGGGAGGGGCATCCAGGTTCCTGGGAACACCACAGCCACACCTCCACAAAGCCCCTTTTCAAATTTGGATGCCCCAGAGCTGGCTTCTAAAATAGTTCTGGGGATGTCTCAGTGCTTTGGATGTTTCTGTGCCCATTTTTGGACATCTAAAGCATGACTAGGGCTTCCAAAATGACTCTTATGTGTATCTCCTTAACACAGGAATTTTGTCTTCTCCTTTACTTTTTTAAAATTTTTACATGTTTTGTTTTCTCTTTGCCTTTTGCACACTTCAGTCTTCTATTTTTTTGTTTTGTTTTATGTATAAAAAGTAAATACTGATGACATTGCTCCTTTGATTCCATGTGTGTTTATTTGTTGGCATTTCCTCATAAAACTAGAAAACCATCAGCTATACATTTAAGGTAGACCAGATAGTGTGCATGCATGTAGGGCAGACCATCACACTGTCATGAAGGCGATGACGTACAGTAATTACAGCCTTGAAATCGCAGTGTGGTGTGCAGAGGTATATTACAGTATAGCGATTGATTGTGAAGAAATGACAGACTCCAGACAAAAACAGATATGAAAATGAAACTCTGTTAAAGTTAATTCTTATGCAAGGCAGATTGTGTTCATAAATGGTAACAGACACGTTTGTAGCAACAAAGTATAGTGGGCAGCCTCTCCTCTGTCTTAATCATAACACAAAACTTTAATGCAAACTCAAAAAATGTGATTAAGAAAGAAGATAAGTGAGTCACATTTCACTCCAAAATACCTTGGTAGTCTCTGACTTCATGATTCCTTTCATTATTAATACATTCCAGGCCTCCAGTTCCTGAGGCAGCAAAACAACCCCACAATATAATGGAACTTCCAATATATTTAACTATAGGAAGGGTATTTTTCCTTATAGGCTTAATTTCTTTACCTGTAAATGCATCACCGATCTGCATTGCCAAAGAGCTCAAGTTTGGTTTCATCTGTCCACAGAACATTTCCCAGAAGGACTGTGGTTTCACAAGGTGGGTTTGGGCAAAGATCAGGTGTTCCTTTTTATGCCTGTCCTTGAGGCGTAGGGTCTTCCTTGGCCTTTGCCCATGAAATCCTTCTTTGTTTAGTGTGCGGCATATGGTACGGATTGAAACCACCTCTCCAGATTGGTCCAGGTCAGCCTTAAGCTCTGGTTGCTGTACGTGGTGTTTTTCCAACAGTTCGCACTAACCTTCAAAGACTTCTTGGACTAATTTTCCTCTTCCCACTATGTCGTGGGAGATTCTTGACAATTCCATGAGCAGAAAACGTCTTCTTTTTTTTTAAATGTATACTTTTATTTTTTTATTTTGTTCCAACCAGTCAAGCATGACTTACAAACATTTCCAAACCATACCCTAAACATTTCCAAAACAATTCCAAAACACATCCAAAACAACCTGTCCCGTTCCACCCTTTCCATCCTTTCCAGGTTACCCAACACCATTCCTCCAGTGAGCATTTAAAATTCAACATTCACAATACCTCTTCCTTCTCCCAATCTTCCCCCAACCCGCTTACTGTTTTACCTTTCCCAGCTTTATCTCCTACCCACAATTTGCAACTCTATCTTGTGTGCCCACTTCCCTTCCCACCTCAGCTCCCCCCTCCTATCCATCCCCTTCTCAGGATCTCTTATCAAGTTCTGAAATGCTACTCCTTTTCCCCTTTGTACATCCACCAACCTCTCCCCTCCCATTAGGTAACTCCATTACCCATTTTCCTGCGCCAAACCCCGAACCACCCCCATTCCCCCTCAAATTTTGATACTTTCTCCTTTTTCAGGGCATCTATTTCACACATAAGCCATAATTGATCTAGCCGACCCAGCACCTCTGCTCATGTGGGCACTTCGGTTGGCGCCAGTGAGTCATCAATGCCAGACGCCCTGCTCCCACACAATACCCCAGAAAATTATCTGCCCACTTACCATTTCCCAGTGGTTCATTAAATATAATTTGTTCTTTATCCACCCTCACTCTGATAGCTGTAATTTCCGAATATATCTCTTCCACGCTCTCCCAAAATCTTCGCACTTTCTCACACCCCCACAGCATATGCAGCAAGTCCCCCCTCTTACCACACTCCTTCCAGCATTCACCAGTTTGGTGCTTACTCATTGATCTCATGCGCTCCGGGGTCCAATACATATACTGTATAGCCTAATCGTAAGGCTATTCTCCAAATACACCGTACCCGGGGCAAGCTTTTTCTCTCTCCTGATTATCCTCCCCCTCCTTTGCACAGTCCACTCTCCCCCCATTATTGTTTCCCACTTCCGGTGCCCCCTCATTTCCCGTACTTCTTCCTCCATTAACATTTTATACAGACGAGATAGCAACTGCCCTGGCACCCCCGCCTTCTCCATGAGCTGCTCAAAATCTGTCAAAGGCCTTCTCCAATCCTTCTGCACCTCTCTTCTCATGGCAAAATAATATAACTGCACATACGCATAATAGTCCCTATCCCCTAACCCATAATTCTCTCTCAATACCCCAAATGGTAATAACTCTCCATTTTTTGAGAGTACTTGCCCCATTCTCCACAGCCCCTTTTGCTCCCACTCCCTATAGATCTTTCCCTCCATCCCTGGTGCAAACTCTGTCATCCCCCTGATGTACGCTCGTCTGGAGTATTTCTCCTCCCCCCCCCCCCCAACAACTTCACCTGTACCATTTTCCACACCTCCCTTGTTAGCTTCACAAATGGATTTGCTTGACCCTCCCAATACCCCCAACTGCCCTTACCAAATTGACTATCCCATACTACCTTCTCTGCATCTCTCCTAGCCTCCTCCCCCCCCCCCCGCCTCCATCTGCACCCAGTCCGGGCTCTCCTCCTCGGTCTTCCACCTAACTACTGTTCTTAGCATTGCTGCCCGATAGTACATTTCCAGATTCGGCATTCCTACCCCCCCCTCCTCTCTTCTCATGTACATTATTTTCCTGGATGTTCTTGGGCATTTTCCCTCCCATACAAACTCTATGAGTAGCTGCTGCATTCTCTTCATATATCTCCTTGAAAGTGGACATGTTATAGCGCTAAACAGGAACAAAATCCTAGGCAAAATATTCATTTGCACAGTGGCTATTCTGTCTAGGCACGTCAAATGCAACCCCTTCCACTTCCTGAAATCCTTCCTTATATCCCCCAATAACCTCTCATAGTTCCACTCCCTCCATCAATCTATCATTCCCTATTTCTATACCTAAATACCTATACGTACTCTTAACCCACCGAAATGGAAAACTATCTTTCAATCTCTGCACCAACCCCTCCGGTAGGTTAAACCCTAAGATTTCCGTCTTAGTGCTATTAATTTTATAGCCCGATACCTTACTATACTCCTCAATTTCTTTCAGCAGCACTGGCAACGTGGTTAGGGGTTCCGTTAACATCAGAATAACATCGTCCTCAAATAGCGCAATCTTTGCTTCCACCCCCCTATTTGTATCCCCTTAATGTCATTCTGCTGCCTAATCCTCTCCGCCAGAGGTTCCATAACGCACACAAAAAGCAGCGGGGACAAGGGGCACCCCTGCCTCGTACCTCTACCCAACCTAAAGGGCTCAGAGTATCCTCCGTTAACTCGTATTCTAGCTGTCGGGCTAGCGTAAAGAGCCCTGACCCATTTTATAAACCGGCTTCCCACTCCCACCTTCTCTAACACCTGCAACATAAAAGGCCACTCTACATGATCAAAGGCTTTTTCCGCATCCACCATTAGGAACACTGCTTTCTCACCACTCCGCCCCACCTTCCATGTCAAATTCCCAACTTCCGGATATTATCTCCCCCTCTTGTCTCCCTCCCACAAACCCTGTTTGATCTTTGTTGACCAAGGTAGGCAATACCCCCTGTAGTCTCTGCGCAAATATTCTCGCCAAAATCTTGGCATCTATATTAATTAAAGATATTGGCCTATAAGACCCACAACTTGTTGCATCCTTTCCCGGCTTTGGGATCAGTGTTATTTCCGCTTCCGCTTCTCCCATTGTTTGTGGCAGCCTATCCCCCTCAATACAGTCATTAAAGACCTCCACCAGCATCGGGGTCACCTGATCCTGAAAGACTTTGTAAAACTTTGCAGTAAATCCATCCACGCCTGGCGCTTTCCCCATTTTCAGGGCTCTAATGGCTTCCACCACCTCAACCTTCTGTATGGGCCTGTTAATACTCTTCATCTCCTCGGGGTCCACGTGCGGCAATTCCACCCCCTGCAGGTACCGTTTGCTTTTCTCTTTCCCATCACTCACCTCACTTCTATATAAATCCTCAAAAAAGGTCCGGAATGCCCCCCTAATCTCATTATTCCCTGTCTGCAGTTTGCCCTTCCCATCCCTGACACATCCAATATTCTGCATTCTAGTCCTGAGCCGGGTGGCCAACACTCTTCCTGCTTTGTTTCCCGCCTCAAAATGCGACTGCTTAAGTATTGTGATGCACTATTTCTTTCACCCTCAATTTTCCTAATTCCACCTGCAACAAATGTAATCTTTGTAGTACCTCCCCATTCCTATCACTCTGATGTCGTCCCTCCAATTCTGCTATCTCTTTCAAATACTGCCCCTCTTTCTTCCTCTGTTCTTTCTTCTTATACGCCGCTATTCCAATCAAATGCCCTCTCACCACTGCCTTAAGGCCATCCCACGCACACCCATTCGTAACTTCCCCATTCAGGTTATCCTGCTAGCACTCTCTCACCATCTTTCTAATCCTAGAAACCGTATCCTTGTCCTGCAGCAACAAATCATTCAGCTTCCAAAATCGCACCCCTAAATCCTTATACCCGAGATTAAAACTTAGGTTGACAGCTGCGTGATCTGACCATGTTATTGATCCCTGCTCCACCTCACTCACCTTGGATACCTGTAGCCCGCTCACCCTGAACATATCCAACCTACTATACGTCTGATGCGGATTTGAATAGAATGTATAGCTTCTCTGCCCAGGGTGCCTCACCCTCCACTCATCTATGAGCCCCAGCCTCTCTTTCATACACAACATACTTTCCCTCTCCTTTCTACTTCCCCCCCTTCACCCCGCTATGATCTACTCTGGGGTTCACCGTCAAATTGAAATCTCCCCCCAGTATTTTTGATTGTGGCCCCAGCCTTTCCACATCCTCCAACATTTGATCGTAAAACTCCTTCTGCTTATCATTCGGCCCATATACGCTCAATACCCAGATCTCCTCCCCAGCCACTGCTAACTTCACTCCTACCCACTGTCCCCCTTTATCCCTACACTCTTCCACCACCCAATCCTTAGCCCTATTACTTAACAACAAGCCCACACCCCCTCTCTTGTACTCCGCCTGCTTGCCCCCCAGCAGCACATAGGGATATCTACGGCTCTGTATCAATCTCTCCTGCCCCACTTTCAAGTGCGTTTCTTGCACACACAACACATCAGCCTCCAAACGTCGTCCTCCTCTCTCCACTAATCTTCTCTTCCGCCATGTTTGTAATCCTTTCGCATTTATTGTTAGTAGCTTCAACTGAAGCTGCCCCATTGCCTTACCCTTCCCCCTCCCCTCCCTTTCCCTCCATGCCCACCACTCCCCCCTTCCCCCTCCCAAGCCTTCCCCCCTCTCCCTCTCCCTCTACCCCTATTCCCCTCCCTCCCCAACCTCCCTCTGCCCCCTCTCCCCTCCCTCCCGAGGGACTCCCTGGAGTAGTGCTCATCTTCCCGGATCCCGGCGCACACCGCCCTTCTTCCCTCTTCCCTCTTCTCTCTCCCCTCAACCCCCCTCTCCCAACCACTCCCCTTATTCTTATCCCCTGCCCCACCTCTCTTTTATCCCCTTCCAGCTTCCCACCACCCCCTCCCCCTTCCCCTTCCCACTCCCCCACATCACATAACCCTTTAGCCCTCACTGCAAATCCCCTATCAAACAATTCCCATACTTCCATTCCCCCCCTCCCCCCCCACACCTCATATTGTACACACCTCTACAATGCTCTTTCTGCAACTGGAGACCCGGGGCACTCGTCCTTTTTTACTTTTAACCCGCTCCCATTGGCCCATTCCCTTACTTCCCCCCTTCCTCTTTTTTCACAAGGATTTGCATAAAACCATCCTAAAGTCAATTACCCTTTCCCTTCCCTCCTCTTTTTTTTTTTTTGTGAAGGTGCCCCGAGTCCCCCACTCCATGTTACATTTACAATTACATTTATTAGCTCCCTCCAAACATGTATGGGTTCGAGCTCTATCGAGCCCCCCACCAGCACCAGACTCACATTCACTGTCCTGCAGTAGACCTGCATTACCCATTGTCTCTCGAATTATCTTCAAGCACTCTCCTGTCTGCTTCGTACTGTTGCCGCGGCTTCTCTATAAACTGCACCAGTGTCCCTCCGCTCCCTCTGATGTTGATGCTCTTCCACCACCTCTGACATCTTCGCCTCCGCCAGCGCCATCTTCACTTCTTGCAGATTCTTAACTTTCCACATCTTGGCCCCTTTATTAAACATGAGCCCAAATGGGTAAAGCCAACGATACTTCACGCCCGCTTGGCGTAACACCTGCGTTGCCGGCGCCATTTCCCTTTTTCTCTGCAGGGTGCCAGCTGCTAAGTCCCCATTTATGGCAATCTTATAGCCTTGCCACCTGTAATCCTCTTTGGAACGCATTGCCATCAATGTGGATTCTTTTACCTCATAGTCCTTTAAGCACAGAACAATATCTCGGGGCCTGTTCGGCCTCACAGGACCCAAGGCCCTATGCGCTCTGTCCATCGCAACATTAATGCCTTGCTGATCTCCTCCATTTTGAAACAAAATATCCTTCAGTATGGCCTCCGCCACCTTCTTGCTATTCTGGAAGCCCTGCTCCTCCGGGACTCCCTGGATGCGCAAATTATTTTGCCGGGATCTGTTTTCTAGGTCCTCTATTTTGTACAAGATCTGTTCTTTCACCTCTGCAACTCAGCAACGTCCTGCTTATTCGCGTCACTTTGCTCCTGCAAATTTTCCAACTTGTGCTCCTGCTCCTCCAGCCGGGCCTTCATCTTCCCCAGCTCTCCCTTTAGTTCACTCAGCAGGTCTCCCACCTCATTTTATTCATTTTTTCCTTCAGCTCTTTAAACCAACCTTTCAGTTCCTCGCGGGTAACCTTCTGCACCACCATTTCGGCTTGCACATCCTCCGTGCCCCGACTGCTTTTCTTTTCCCACTCTGCCACCTCTCCACCTCCTGCTCCCTGCACATTCGCCATCTTGCCTTCCAGCCCCTCGTGCTGCTGCGAACTGCTGCACGCATACTCGCGTATGTCCGCTGTCTTTCTGCAAGTCGCCATCACTTTCCTCCGTGTCTCTGCCACTATTCCTCCTCTCCTCCACCTTTTTCCTCTCACTTTGGAGGGGTATTCCTCTTTTAATGCCGGTTCAGGCTCTGGAGCTCCCAACTCAGGCAGCCATCTGAGTCGATGACGTCACTTCCTCCCTGCAGAAAACGTCTTAATGACATTGTGAACTGTAGACACAGGAATCCCAAGGTCTTTGTATCCCTTTGAAGTTTGATGTTTGGTGGTAATGGTTTTTCTGATGATCTCAGGCAGCTCTCTTGTCTTTACCATTGTGAAAATGGAACAGGGAGTGAATGTGACCATTTCACACATTACAGTAGAGCCGTCATTCATTGGTTGATTCAAATCATGTGCGTCTAACTTCACTGCAATGGGAATGTGGTTCTTCTGGTCAAACTGATTTGAATTGTTTATAAGGGTGCCAATAATCGTGTCCTGGCAATGTCCCTGTTTTTATACCATTTCCTTTTTTTAATTGGTCTTTTTTTATTTGATTCTTTTATGTGTGCATATATAGTCCAAAGCCATTTCACTGGCCACATTTCTTTAGGCGATATTGGACATTAAGAGATTGAACTGCAAGGGTGCCAATAATGTTGACCACAACTGTATATTATCAGACTAGTAAATTTCTGTAGAAGAGCATTTGCCACTCTCACAGGACAGTGGTAACTCTAATGGAGTGAAGAGCAGGCCAGAAAAGAGCATATAGCAATTGGGACACTAAGGTACAGACTCTTGGTTGGTTCCCTTTTAGCTGGTTTGTGTGACATTTGAGCATTTGGACCACCTGTTCACAGAGACCAGCAGAACGGAGCTTAAGGGGGACTTCATTGAGAGGTGACAGACGCTCGGCACATAGAAAGCAAACACGCCCTGCCAAACCAACGTTAACACCCAGAGCTCAAAAAGCAACAATGAAAACATGGCAATGCAAACACTGCACACCTGAAATGTTGTAGGTTCCTGCACAGAAACTACACATCAGCAGAATTCCTGCCCCAGTCACACATGCAAAACACAAAGAGACCCCCCACCAAAGACAGAATAAGTGACCTCAGACTAGAAATAGAATGATGCAGACAAAAAATGAACTGGAAACCCCAAGAAGCCAGACTCTGAATGCAATGGAATATTGGAGGAAAAGGTGGGGGACAGATGTAAGAAGGGAGAGGATAAGAGGAGGGTAGAAGAGAAGATGAGAGAGAAGGTGCAAGGAGGGAGGAGGAAAGTCGAGAGGGAGGGAAGGTGGAGGAGAGAAACAAGAAGGGTTGGAGCCAAACAAGGTGAGGGCTATTTGATGGGAGCAGGACTGCAGCAGTATGTAAGAGGTGGGGACGGGTGAAGTCTGGGGAGGAGAGGAGCAAAGGTTGTGTGTGAAAGAGAGACGAGTACAGATAGGATAAAGAGAAACGTGAGGAAAAAGGAAGACAAAAGAAATGGGAGCTATGGCTAAAATAAAAATAAGAAGGTACCAGCGCAGAAAAATCTAGTGGAAAGTCTAAGGAAATACAATATAACAGAGGAAGGAAGCTTAGAATTCAAAGGTGGAGAACAATGAAAGAAACCAAAGAAAGATTAAGGAAGAAACATAAAGAAAGAAAATAACAAAAGATCAAGAATTATGAAGGTCTGAAAATATTTTATTGACTCAATAAACTGCAGATGCCATTAAACAGATGGGAGGGCTGAAGCTGGTAAGGTTGGCCCTATGGAGGGAAAGTGCATATGAGTGAGAGAGAGTCAAGGGGATACGATGGAGGAAAGAATATTTGCACTGTCTTCTCCCCCAGTACATGCCAGTCTGGAAGGCTGCAGGGAGAGAACGTTACCTCCCCTCACACCACGATGACCTTCCTCCTTCTTGTCCTCTCAACTAAAGAGGCAAACTTTGCCTATGCATCTTACAGAAAATATATTTGAATGAAAGAAATGCATTTGTCATAGTTTCAGGGCTGCTCTTGGACAGTACGTTGTGCTCACTCTTGCTCATTTGATTGCCATATCGGGCATATTGGGTCTAATATTTCACAGCAAGTAAGTGGTTGTCAGAGGTGCCGGTCACATAAGTGCTTTTTAAAAACTTCTGTCACTTATATGTGTGGCATTTGGATGTCTAAGAAGAATAGTTACTGACGTGGATTAAAAGAATAATGCATGCTTGGCCAAATAACATGTGTCAGTAACAAAATTGTGCATTATTTGCCCTTAATGCATTTTTTTTAGTGAAGCACACTATAAGTAATGAGATGCAAAGCAGCTCATTATTATGCAGGATGAATAACACAGTTTGTGTTTAACATCACAAGCTGCATTATTCACAAAAAGATTACACCAGCCTTGAGCTGGCGTTATCTTTCCATCCCAGGAGCATCAGGCTGCTAAAGTGCAGCCTATTGCCCCTGGGAAGTCTCTGAAAAGGGACGGTTGTGGGAACAAATAACCGTCGCGCCCCCATCCTCATACAGCCCTCCACTCTGATTCTCCTGGCGTTACAATGGATTGCCCTGAGTATGTGGGCAGCAGTGATTCCTACTTGCTGCTGGCCTATCAGTTCCCGAATTCTAAATGATGCCATTTAACCCCAAGTAGTAGTTTTGCGGTGTTATTGCTAGGGGTCAGACTGCCAAGTTATGTATTAGCTGCCTGCTCTATATTGCTGCTTGTCTTGATGCACATTGCCTAATAAAATTGTGATTAAATGCACTTCTTTCCTACCGTACTCTATACATTTTTTGAAATTTTAATTAGCACCCAGTATTTCTTCTTAATGCCTTGCTAATCGCATTACCTTGTGCTTTTCTGTTCCACTGTTCTCCAAAAGTAGTACCCAGGGCATCTTGCAACACCATATAAAAGATTACAGTAAATGCACTAAAAACACAAATACAAAAATAAATGCAGTAGAAATGCAATAAATGTAGTGAAAACTCAAATACAAAAAATAAATACCATTCTCTTTGCCTGGCCTCCTCTCATAAGGAGCAGGGATAAAACTAAAAGTAGATATCATCTCTCTATTCCACTTCTCACCTTCAGATCACCTCTCTCAAAAGCACTGTTTGTCACGCCCAGTCTCTCTTGAAGAAGCTCACAAGGGGTGTCTCCCCTCAGGTACACCGTACATCTATTTGGGAACAACCCACCATGGGCAGTCTGCCCTGCATAGGTCTGGCCCTTCACTCCACTGCCACTGGTGATGTCTTTGAGAGGTGAAGTGACATAATCCGAATCCTGCGGACGAGGCGAGGAACCACAGAATGGAAAACCGGCTCCACCAGGCATCTCTGTTACTTCTACCAATGATGGGGAACCTTCTTTTTGTGGCTCAGCACTCTCCTGTTCCTTTAGATTTTCAGCTCTGCTGGCTTTTCCCTTATTTTATATCCCTCATCTCACCATATCTAGGCCGGAAGCAAATAAAAGTCTTCAAAAAAGAGTCCTCAGAGCGCAGTGCCATCCAGATTCTGCTACACCTGCAGCTGTATTTTGTGTGATGACTGATATTTCCTACATGCTCCCCTCTTGGGACTGTGAGCACATCAGCTGCAGCATTTTCAGTTCTGGAGGATCTGGGAGTATGAGCTATGTGAAGGAATAAAATTCATGTTTCCCATATTGTATAGTTTAGCAGCAGCAACACCACCACCACCACCCAGGCACTGACCCCTAATACTGATTTTTTGAAATGCAAGTTGGTCATTGAGAAAGCTTCCTTAAGAATCCTTTAAATTACTTAGATTTGGAAATGCTATTTCAGGTTCCTTTTATAGGAGCATGCATATGAAAGGAACAGAACTGTAACTTGTGCTGAATGTAAGCAGTCTAACCATCTGGCTTATCACTTGAAAGAGGGGGTTTGAATGATTTTCCACGAGGAATGAATTGTGTTTTCTTACACATCAAGAGTTTCTCTCATTCGTTCTGCAGATTAAATTAGCATTTCAAAACCCTCTATTCTGCTTGTGGCCTTATCTTCAACCATAGTGTCAGAAAGAAAAATTTACAGAGGTCTCGCTAGACATGTCTTGCAGTTCATAGTAACCATGTTGGACCCAAGTGATGGTAAAGAATGCCAGTTTCTATCACATGGTCTTCCGAACGTAAAGACTCCCTTTGAGAAAAGGAAGACGATCCATTCTTTAGCTGCTGAATTGTCCTCTGAGGAACTTGTAGGGGCTTTTAGCATTAAAAGTTGTGCTCCTGGCTGTTGAAATTGAATCCTTAAACTGCATCTAGGTCCTACAAAAGGTCTTGCACATAACACATTTATAACAAGAACATTTGCTGCGTGTACAGTGGTTGCTGGTATTAATCCTATCACCCTTTGGTTTTCTTAATTTGTGAATATACAGTACTGATATTCAAAAGCTCATGTGTGGCAGAACTGACCACATAAGTTGTTTTCTAAAATAAATCTAAGACACCAGACTAGATGCTATTGTCCATATACATTGCTATGTGGCCAAACTTATCCATCTGAAAAGGAGACGGGATTTGGTGTATTCTGGGGGGCAGTGAATATTCATCGAAGCAGGAATATTCAGCTGTGAAATGTGTAATTTACATGTCTCTAGGTCCAGGTATATGTGGGTCGATACACAAATAGGAAATATAACTTGGAATGTCTAACATGTTACACATGGATATTCTAGGCAAAACTTAACAAATGCCGTTTAATGACTCACCCCGCAACGTGAGGGCTTACTTTTCTCACTTGATCATAAACTGATTAATGCTTTGCTCTCGGCAGAAGGTCTCAGAGAAAACTGAATGGCACTTTAACCAAGGGCTAATAGCCCGTTGAATGTGCTTGTTTCACATCAACCATTGCCATGTTGAACTTGTTTTTTAGTAAGATTTTTTTATTTTCTTTTCTAATAACAGATGACTTTTTCTCATCGAACAATATACTGCACTTTAACTTTTTCAAATATCGGATATCAGGCTTAAACCAGAAACCTAGTGACAATATATTGCACTTAGCTTAATTTGTACTGTTGAGCAGGGCAATTCCGACGCTCACAGCTAGGCACCCCAAGCGTTTCACAGCGATTGTTTCTTCAGGGAATAGTCCCTTTAAAACTAAAGAGATGAGAATAAAAAAATGTGTGAACATACTCATAGCCTGTTGCTTACGATGGTATGCATAAGAACCTGCTCAAATGATGCTGTCGGCGTTACTTCGATACAGTGTCCATCTTCTTCTACCTTGTATGTGGAAGCCGCTAAGTTAGAACACTCAATGTGGGTAATGCCGCGCATGCGAGATAGAGAACTTCGCCTCCTACTTATAGAGACTCAAGGGCAGATGTCTTCAATCATGTAATTAAACGTAAAAAATGCGGGAATATTTGGACTGCAGCTGGGACTCTATTCTATCTTAAGATGAACTACTCAGATGCCCCTAAAAACTAGATGCGATGGAATATATATATGTGTGATAAAAAATGTAATAAAAAATATATTCTCAATGGCTGATTGAATTAAAGACACGATGCGAGATTGAGTCGCGCATTTAATCCGTTCGGAATAACCGTATTTAGCGTGTAGATCCATTTTTGTTCCTTCCAGAGAAGAGTATTAACTATCGTTTTACCCCTTATGGCGTGATTAACTTTCTCTAAACAAAAGCATCGGAGCTGTTCAAAAATGTGATGGTATTGTAGGCAGTGCTGCACTAGTGGAGCTTCAAGGACCTTACAATTAAGACGACTCCTATGCTCTTGCATACGGATACGGAACAGTCGCTCAGTCTTACCTACATACAGAAGCCCACATGGGCACACTATGATATAAACTACAACAGTTGAAATACAAGTGGTGTTATGTCGAAGATGATATACAGCTCCTTTGTGTTCAAATGTTGTTAATTCCATGGTCATGTCACAAATGGTGCATTTTCCACATTTTTGATGCCCCTGGGGAACCGAAATAAATGATGAGCCAAGAGGATCCTCAGGAAGAACTGCTGAACATAAATGTTCCTTGAGATTTCGGTTGCGCCGCCAGACGCAACGAATTCTGCGGTTGCTCAATCCTGGAACTACTTGCAAGATATTACTATGCTTGTTTATGATTTTCTTAATATCTTTACTAAGCGGAGAGAAGTTAGTCACTAAGTTAATGATGGAATCATCAGGTTCCGTGTCAGTGGTGGGAGATGATGAGCGATAAGTCAGTAATGTAGTGCGATCTCTATATAGTGCCCTTCGATAAGCCCGGGTTATCACTGTAGAGGGGTAGCCACGCTCCTTAAAATCTTGTATTAAAACCACGAGATTGATCTTGAAATCAGCTTTGCTTGAGCAGTTTCTTCTGTATCTCAAGAACTGCGATACTGGTAAACTATCCTTTAGATTGCGAGGGTGAGCACTAGTGTAATACAACAATGCATTACGATCCGTAGGTTTCCTGTATACCGACGTTTCCCATGACTGACTGCCTCGCTTAATAGAGATGTCAAGATAAGTGATTTGTTCCGGATGATATTGTAATGTGAACTGAATGTGCGAATCACAAGTGTTGAGCCAACGATGAAAATCTTCCAGATCCTGTTTGGAACCTTGCCATAGTAAAAAGATGTCATCAATGTACCTCTGCCATGTAATCAATTGATGTTGGTACGGGGAGGCTTTCAACCATGTTTCCTCGAAATCCCCCATATAAAGATTCGCGATGGAGGGGGCACACGTCGCCCCCATCGCCACTCCAGAGATCTGTTGGTAAATAACTCCATTAAATGTAAAGAAATTTTGAAATATGGCTAGTTGTGCAAGGCCAAGAAGAAATTGCATCTGTGTCCCGCTTATGTCCCCTCTTTTTGTTAGTGAACGTTCTATCAGAGAAAATGCTGCTGCTTGGGGTATGCTGGTATATAGCGAAACGACGTCAAACGTGGCCATTAAGCGAGGCAGTTAAACGGCATTTGTTAAGTTTTGCCTAGAGTCAACCGTTTAAAGAGATATAGACTATACACTAATTGTATATCCTACAGACACATGGATATTCAGCAGTGTTACCTAAATGGATAATACCACTGCATATGCGTATGATTTGTTACCATCTACAGTAACTTAGACCTTTCAAATCATACATTCACTGCACAGCGGTTGTGTTACATGGAATATTATGCAAGACTTGATCTATGTACCCAGATATAGCTAAAAGATTTTACCTTGTACAATACTTTACACAGAGAACTGAATTATTTAGCAACTTATTTTGTAATAATATCCAAATTTAGTGTAAGCTTGTCTGCTACCAGTTCCAGACTTAATTGGATTGGATAGCTTGAAATAAAATGTTATTAATATCTCGGCTGGGAAGCTGTCCAGAGTGTGAAATAATTCTTAGAAATTCTGCATTTGAAAAGTCTTTCCCTTTTAAATGACAAAAATAGATCCTGGTAACTTGTTCATTGAGAATAAATGTAAATTATTGTAGAGACACACTAACACTCCATTCAGTGGTGATTCGTCCTTGTCCTGGGGATCCATTTAACTAATTTGGTTTTCAGGAGGGCCGTAGTGAGTATGCTTGAGGTAGATTAGCATCCGTTGGATCTTGAGGTGTGCAAATCAGTCTTCTGAGGGGAATCTGATAGCAGAAGGAGCCTCTGGAGGTAAGTGAGCATAACTTTACTTGTAAATTTTGGTGACTTAAAGCTTGGGACAAAAATGATTGTGGACTTATTTGGAATTCTATATTTTAAATTCTTTAAAGCATAAATTAATTGTTGCCTTGGCTTCAATGTTTCAAATTAATTTGCTGTAGTTTGTAGTTAGGCCTTTGAGAGTTTTAAAACAAAACATGCAAATATTTGCCGGAAATAAAAGTTCAAAATTAATTTCCCTCCTGTTTGTAGTTAGACCTTTTAGGGGTTTAAAGCAAAACAAATAGATAGTTAATTTTTTTCCTACCCATTCTCCTCAATTCCCACCTACCCCAGACACATCCCTTAATTTATAGCCAGTTTTCCCATTAAAAGTGAAATTTTGTAATCACAGGATATTTTAATCAGCAAGTTATTAATCTTTTGTTAGCAGTTCAGTGAGAAGAAAACAGTTAATATTATCAAATAAAACACAAAAAATCCAGACATCCTACCTTTTAGTTCAAGAATTGCTACTTCCTTAGTAACTCTAAACAACAAAACAACTTATCGGTACAAAGATGCAGACAGCAGTCCAGAAGCGAGATGGGGGCTTTCCAGTCTTTTGCATTATATGCCACATGTATGATTATCTCCAGGTTGGTGAGAGGTCATGTGTACCCTGGGTGTAAAGAGCTCCTGGTCCTCAGAGAACAAGTTCAGTCTCTGGAGGCTAGCGTAGCAGATTTTGAGGAGCTGAGGCAGACATAGAGGAACCTAGAAGAGACCTTCAGGGATATAGTAGAGAAGTCCTACCTTCAGTCTGGCAGCCTTTGTGCTGCCTTGGAGGAGAGAGATCACCCGGAAGGAGAGCATAACCTTGGTTTGGCAGGAAGGGATCAGACCAGAATCTGTCCTCAAGGGGATGCAGTATCCTCTAGCACAAAAGATGAGTCTCCAGGGACTTCTGCCCAGGAAGAATGAGTTAGGACAGCTATCTTAGTTGGCGATTATTAGGCATATAGATAGTTAGGTAGCTGATGGGCATAGAAACATGATTGCAGATAAAGACCATATGGCCTATCCAGTCTGCCCTTCTATACCAACTACTATGCTTTACAGTCCCATGAACATTGCCTTGTTGGTTTTCTACCTGGTGCGAAGGTGGTGAATGTAGCGCATAACTTAGGATTTTAGACAGTGCTGGGGAGGAACTGCCTATTCTGGGACTCTTAACAGATTCTCCATTGCAAGCAAGGTAATACTGTGTGACTTTTAAATACAAGCTCCTTGCCTGAAAGCTCTTAAAGGGATTTTGGTCTTCATTTTAAAAAGCTAAATCTTTTTTCTGGATTGCAAAAGGGGATTTATTTTGTGGTGTTGGGTAAAGCTGTGCTTATTGAGTTCATTGTTTTCTTTTTCCAGGTTTCCATTCAGAACGAGCTCTTTGAAGCCACTGACCTCATCAGGTGGTAGTGGTCCTTGATGAGCTTGCAAAGGCGCTAAGCAGTTGTGTGCTGTATAAAGGTCTACAGTGCCTTACAAGTGCTTGCATTCCTAACAGGATCCCCATTGCAAGCAAGTAATACTGTGTGACTTTTAAATACAGGCTGTTTGTGCGAGCAGGGGTTTTGGTCTTCATTTTTAAATGCTAAATCTTTTTCTGTATTGCAAAAGGGAGATTTTTTTGTGCTGTTTGGTAAAGCTCTGCCTATTAGAGTTCATTGTTTTCTTTTTCCAGCTTTCCATTCAGAGCGAGCTCTTTGAAGCCACTGACCTTATCAGGTGTCATTGATCCCTCCCTACCCACCCCAGCTACCACCCACCCCATGTGAGAATTCTTGCTTTATAGGGCAACTCCCCAATTAGCTACACACAGGGACATAGAACAGCACTTTTAGAACACACATAAAAGAGGTTAACTGCTTTTCATTTAAGGGACAGCTGAGGAAAAGTTAGGGTCTTTGGTAGGTCTCTCTCATTTACTTCAACAGGTACTAAAGCTCCACCAGCTGAATGTTGGCTGGGAAAAATCATATTGCCAAAGCTGTTACCCCCATTTCAGCTTCTGTCTCTGTCCAGACAGAAATCCCAATGCCAGTCAAAGAACCAGTTCCATGTGCAGGATGCCTGTGAGCCTAAGCCTTCATGAAACAAATGAAGGAGCTCAGAGGTGGCGAGGCTGAGAAGCATTCGAGACAGTGAGAAGTACATTGATGAAATGCTTCTTGAAACATTCAAGCTGTCTGACAGAGGTGAAGATGGGAGGCTACAGAATGAAGAGAACTGGACAAGAGTCAGAGCCTGCATAATCAAAAATCCAATTACACCAGCCTTTGAACTGAAGAACCAATATGCAGCCTTGGACCTGGAGGAGGTGAAACATCCCAAGAAGGGGAAGAACCAGAGCTCAAGTACCTCAAAGTTGCAGAATCAGTGACCACAAGGAAGTGAAGGGTAGTGGTGGTTGGTGACTCTCTTCTAAAGTGTACTGGGACATCCATCTGCCGACCAGACTTGATGATCAGAGAGGTGTGCTGTCTGCCATGTGCCAAAATCCGAGATGTTACAGAGAATTTGCTGCGACTCATCAAGCCTGCTATTATCCAGTGTTGCTCACCCATGTCACCAAAAATGATACTGCTAAGTATCTCTTTGAGCATATCAAAAGTGACTTTATGGCTCTGGGACAGAGGGTGAAGTAGATAGGTGTGCATGTGGTGTTCTCTTCGATCCTCCCTGTTGAGGGTAAAGGCCAAAGCAGAGAAGGTCGCATCCTGAAGATGAATGTATGGCTGCCTGGATGGTGTCATTGAGAGTGTTTTGGGATGACCATAGGATGATGGACCATGAGATGATGTTTCAAGGGCTGCAGAGCAGAGATGGTGTCCATCTGTCCAAGAAAGGTCAAAGTGTCTTCCGCAGCAGACTGGCTAACCTACTGAAGATTGCTTTAAACTAGATTCACAACTTCTGGAAAATGGAGTGTATAAATGCCTGAAGCATGGGAAATAAGATCCCAGATGTTGAGGCTTTAATGGAATAGGTTGAGTTGGATTTAATGGTGGTTACGGAGACATGGTTAATGGATAACCATGACTGGGATGTAATTATAATCGGGCTATACTTTATTCAGGAAGGACAGGGTAGGAAGAAGGGGAGAAGGGGTGGCACTATATATAAAAAATATTAAAGCTATAGAATTACAGGCTTAAAAGGGAATGAGGCAGCACTGTGGGTCAAATTTGATAGTGGGAAAGGGAAATCTATTTGCATTGGTGTGATATACAGATCTCCCTCACAGGGAGAATAAGTGGACGGGGATTTGACTTATGCATATTGTCATGAAGGGAGAAGTGTCAGCAATACCTACATAAACACCACCTGCCCCCCCCCCCCACCATTTCTTCTATATTATGCCCCTGCCCCACCATGATGGGAATCAGAATCTTCCTCCTTTACCTCCACACAACCTCCATACTCCGAACACAGCTAACAATACTACTACTCTACTGCTACTACTGATCATTGTATAGTGGTACAAGGTATACACAGTGCTGTACAAACATGTAAAAGATGGTCCCTGTTCATCAGAGCTTACAATCTAGTCAAGACAGATAACATAACAGCTGAGGACAAGAATACGTCTAGGGAAATGGTAAGGAAACACCTAGGAGACCAAGCAGATCAGGATCCAAAAGCGGCTTCGAAGAGGTGAGTTTTCAGCCTGGATGAGAAAAGGGCCAGAGATGAAGCCTGCCGTAGAGACTCAAGTAGTTTGTTCGAGGCATAAAGATCAGTAAGCTGAAAGGATCAAAGGCTGGAGCTGGCAGTAGAAGAGAAGGGCATAGCTAGAAGAGTGGAGTTTCCAAGAAGTGGTGTAGGGAGAAATATGAGAGGAAAGGTAGTGAGGAGCAGCAGAATGAGTGCACTTATAGGTCAGTAGGAGAAGTTTGAACTGGATACGGAAACGAATAGGGAGGCAATGAAGCAACTTTAGAAGAGGGGGTTATGTGAGCATATCAAGGCTGGCGGAAGATTAGCTGCATAGCTGAGTTTTAAAGAAATTGAAGGGGAGTGAGATGATTCAGAGGGAGACCAGCAAGAAGGAGGTTGCAATCGTGCAGATGGGAGGTGACTGACGAGTGGATAAGTGTCTTAGTAATGTGTTCTAAAAGTAGGGAGTTGGATTGAGGGAGAGCCCTCGATGTGGTTAGAAATTGGTTGAGTGGGAGGCGACAAAGTTACAGGTAAATGGAGCTCACTCCGAAGAGAAGGAGGTTATCAGTGGTGTGCTGATGCTAATGTTCAAAAAGGAGATAGAGCAGCTTTTAAACTAGAACCTGAGGGAAAGCAAACAATCATTCCAACCAAAACAGAGAAGTTACGGCATCCTGATAGAGAGGTTGTAATAAAGGCTAAAGTAGCTCAGGTGCCTTAAAAAATAAAGAGCAGAAAGAGTTGAAAGATTGCAGATTGTCCCTGCCAACTGCTAAAAAGTTTGTAAAATTAAAAAGGCCAAACAACATACTTTGAAATATCTCTATACAAATAGTAGAAAATTGAAATATAAGATGGGGGAGTTCAACTATATACACTAAACAAAGAGATAGATGTAATAGGCATCTCGGAGACTCAATGAAAGGAGGCAGTGGGACACTGATACCAGGGTACAAATTATATCATAATGACAGAATGGATCAAATTGGCAGAGGGATGGCACTATAGGTTAAAGAGCGCATTGTGTCGAATTAAATAACAGTTATGCAGGAGACAAAATGCGCCATCAAATCTTTATGGATAGAAAGGTAATGTGTGAAGGGGAGAAAATAGTGGTTGGGGTGACAGAATGAGCAGCCAGATGATGAAACATTACAAAGACGAGGAAACTGTAAAATTAGAGGGCATAACATGAAGCTGCAAGGGGGTAAATTGAAAGGCAATGTCAGGAAATACATTTTCACTGAAAGGGTGGTAGATGCTTGGAGTGCCCTCCCGATGGAAGTTGTGGGGCAAATACAGTGACAGAATTCAAAATGGCATGGGACAGACACAGTGGATCCCTTTACAGCAACAGGATAAAATCAAAATAAACTTAACTAATTTCTCAACATACAGGGGTGTCCTACACGGAGCGGTGGGTTCACCCCTAAAACAAAGACATGGGGGGGAGGGTTCACCCCTAAAACAAAGACATGGGGAGGGGTGGCCTGCACGGAGCGGCAGGTGCACCTACTCTTGCCATCTTACTGGGCAGACTAGATGGACCATACTGGTCTTTATCTGCCGTCATTTACTGTTACTATGTTACTATATTATCAGAAATTAGGGAAGCTAACAAATTTGGCAGCACAGTAATAATGAATGATTTTGGTTACCCCAGTACTGATTGGATAAACATCATATCAGGATATTCTAGAGTGGTAATGTTGGGAATTGATTAGAGAAGAAACTATTTTAGACTTAATCCTATGTGGAATACAGGATTTGGTAGAAGAGATAACAGTGTTGGGTCTTCTTGGCACTAGGGATCATAATATGATCAAATTTGGCTTAATAACTGGAATGAGTATGCAAAGGAAATTTACCATGTCAGCTTTTAATTTTTAAAAGTGAAACTGCAGTAAATTAAAGAAAATGGTTAGAAAATAGCTAAAAGGAACAACCACAAAGGCCAAGAGTTTACATCAGGCATGGATACTGTTTAAAAATACATAGGTCGATTTTCAGAAAATCCCAGTGTACAACAGGCTGTCTTGTGGCCACGGCACTGCCCACACTAGCTGAATATTCATTGACAGTATTTGGATAGTTACTGTCACTGAAAATCCTGACTGAGCACTGCTATCTAGATAAGTGCTGACTTATCCAGATAAGTGGTGATTTTCAGTTGGCACTTACTGCATAGCAATGTAGGCCTGTTTTGCATGCAGCCTAAGTTATCTGGATAAGCGATGACTGACTGAAAATCGCCACCATCTGGATAGGTCAGCACTTATCCAGATAACAGTGGTACCGCTCTTTCTTTGCCCTTGGATCGTCCTTGCAAGAACTGCGGAGTAGTCTGTAGAGATATTCAGTGGCATTATCTGGATAGTACCACTGAATATTGCAGTCAGAACGCTTATCCGGGCAGCCTTCTGTTGGCTGTCTGCCTATAAGGGTTCTGAATATTGGGCACACAGTCTTGGAAGCACAGACCAGATGTATCTCATGCATGAAGAAAGGTGGAAGTCAGGCCAAACGACATCCAGCATGGTTAAAAGGCGAGATGAAAGAGGCTATTAGGGCAAAAAAAATCTTTCCAAAAATGGAAACAGGCACCCAGTGAAGAAAATAGGAAACAGCGTAAGTGCTGGCAAGTTTAAAAGGCAAGGCATTGATAAAGAAGACAAAAAGAGAATTTGAAAAGAAACTTGCCAGAGAGGAAATGGCTCACAATAAAAATGTCTTCAGATACATTCGAAACAAGAAGTCGGGGAAGGAGTCTGGTGGACCATTAGATGATCAAGGGGTAAAAGGCACTCAAGGAGGACAAGATCATATCTGAGAGACTAAATGAATTCTTTACTTCAATTTTACTAGGAAGATGTGAGGAAGCTACCCATGCTAGAAAGGGTATTTAATGGTGATGAGTCAGATGAGCTGAAACAAATCTTAGTGAACTTGGAAAATGTAATAGAACAAATTGATAAACTAAGGAGCAGCAAATCACCTGGATCAGATGGTATACACCTGAGAGTACTGAGAGAACTCAAAGATGAAATTGCAGTGCTACTATTAGTGATTTTTAAGCTATCATTAAAATTGTTTATATGAGAAGATTGGAGGGTGGCCAATGTAATGCCTATTTTAAAAAGAGCTCTTGGTGTGATCTGGGAAACTATGGACCAGTGGCCAGGTAGGGGAGTGTTGCCTGCAGTTTCACACGCTGTGGAGAGTGAGAACAGCTGGTGCTGGAGAGAGCTGGCCCTTGCGGGGCAGTCACTGCTGACGTTATTTTGAGGCTTCATAAAGGATCTGTGCATGGAGCTGTTTCTTGGGAGTGTTGCCTGCAGTTTCACACGCTGTGGAGAGTGAGAACAGCTGGTGCTGGAGAGAGCTGGCCCGTGTGGGGCAGTCACTGCTGATGTCATTTTGAAGCTCCTTAGGGGTTCGATTCCCACTAGCACTCCTTGTGGCCTTGGGCAAGTCACTTAACCCTCCATTGCCCCGGAAGAAAGGCCTGGCAATCTACTTCCGGTGACACTGCCAAGAAAACCCAGGAGCTTCTGGGTCGCCAGGAGTCAGGACTGACTCGAAGGCACACATTGCATTTTGCATTGCAGAGTGCTTTACGGCGCTTGTTGGGGCATTTTCTATGGGGTGTTTTCCAAGGGGAAACACCCCATTTTCTATTGGGGTGTTTCCCTTAGGAGTACATTGGGAGCATTTATAGATCTGTGAAGTGGCAATGCCCGGCGGTAAAAGGAAAAAGAAAACTCTCGTGGCTGTGTCTGCTGGTGGCCCTATGGACAAACATATAATATCTACACTGGTCTTAACACCACCAGGTACTGTTCCTTTTGACCCCTCGCTGGAGGGGCCAAGTCTTAGCTCTCCTGAGCGTACCCCTCCTCTTCCTCCTGTTTTTTTGGAATTGTTCTGTTGTGCCTCAGTCCGGTGTTTTGAGTTCACAGTAGGAAGTTATGCTCCCCATAATGGTTTCTTGGTCGGAGCCCTCCATTCCTCCTGGTGACTCACAAGTCTCCTCCATCTCTCTTCTGGATAATTGGCAAGTAGTCAATCGTACTGAACAGATTCTTGCTGAGACTGTTCCCTCTTTATGTCAATTTACTAGGGACACTGTTATTAAATTTCAGAATCTTGATAGTCAGATTGGAACTTTGCATTCATCTATATTGAGTATAGATACGCAGGTTAAATTATTTTATTTCAGTCTGCTACCATGAAAGGAAGTTCTATTATGTATCAAAAACTTGAGAATTTAGAGAATATGGCTAGGTCTAAGAATTTGAGAGTTTTAAATTTTCTTTCTAGTAGTTTATTATCTCCATCAATACTGTTTAGGAAATATTTAAAAGATGTTCTTCTCCTCCCCACCGCCGATGCTATAGTGTTTGCTAAATGTTATTATATTTCCTCAAAAATTGTTTCTCCAGGTGATGGGGAAGGGGAAGTAGCTGTTCTTGAAGATAAAAATGGGTTTAACTTGACTGCCTTCTTGGAAGACACTCAAGATATTATTTCCACTAGAGCCACATTATTAGTAACTTTGGTTTCTGAAGAAGATAAAGTCTCTATTCTTAAAGCTTTTTTTCGGAAAAGGGACAATCTCTATTGTGGTGATAAGGTCTCTATTTTTCCTGATGTATCTCGCTCAACACAAGCATGTAGGAAGTCCTTTCTTGCTCTCAAGTCTGGAACTCTTGCCTTAGGCGCTACGTTTTTCTTGCGCTACCCTTGTAAATGCTTAGTATCTCTTGGATATGACAGGTTTGTCTTTTTGTCATTTTCGGATTTGGAAAGGTGGATTCTTGATAAGGAAAAGGCGCAGTGACTTTTGCTTTTCCTTTGTCATTATGCTGTCATTTAGAAATTGTCAGGCGGTGGGAGGATATAATTAAATGACTGCTCTGTGTGGCTGGGACACCTTTCTTTGGTTCGGTGTTCCTTGCCCTGTTTTTTCTTGTTATTGATTTCTTATGGTTTTCTCCCCAAGATGTTGGTTAATGTACTTGTTTGTATTATTTCTCTTTTGAATTATTTCTGTTGTTGACTTATTGTGTTTCTCTATACTTTGTGAACATTGTATAGTTTTTGAAAATTTCAATAAACAGAATTAAAGTAAAGACCAGAGGCCAGGCAGAAAGGTGGAAACCATTACTAAAAACAAAATTACTGGACACATGAACAAAGTCAACATGAATTTAGCCAAGAGGAGCCTTGCCTCACCAATCTGCCCCATTTGTTTCAAAGCATGAATAAATATATGGATACAGGTGAGTCAGTTGATATAGTGTATTTAGACTTTCAGAAAATGTTTGGAAAAGTCCCATATCAGAGACGTTTGAGGAAATTAAAAAGTCCTACTATTATGAACTGGGAACTGTGAGAGAGAGAAAACAGAGAGTAAGAATAAATGGTCAATTTTCTCAGTGCAAGAAGGTGAATAGTGGAGTATCCTAGGAATCTGTATCGGGGCTGGTGCTGTTTTAACATATTATCTGGAATTGGGAACAAGTGAGGTGATAAAATTTGCAGATGACACCAAATTATTCAAGGTTGTGAGATCACATGTTGCTTGTGAGAAACTGTAGGAGGATCTAGTGAGACTGGGAAACTGGGCATCCAAATGGCAGATGAAATTTAACGTGAACAAGTGCAAAGTGATGAATATAGAGAAGAATAGCCAAAGCTATAAGCACACAATGCTAGGTTCCACATTAGGAGTCGAAAGTCAGGAAAAGGATATCGATGTGATTGTAGACCAAAGATTGAAAATTTCAATTTCATATGCAGTAGAATAGAGAATAAAACAAAAGATATAATGCCTCTGTCCTTCCATGATGTGACCGCACTTTGAGTACTGCACGCAGTTCACAAAGGAAGAGAGATCTCTCCCCAGAGCTCCTACTGGCTATAAGTGCATTCACTCTGTGGCTCCTCACTACCTTTCCTCTTATCTCTCCCAACATGCCGCCTCAGGAACTCCGCTTTTCTGGCACAACCCTTTTATCTCTGCCCTTCTCTGCCACTACCAACTCAAAACTTTGTTCATTCCACTGTATTACTCCATATGCCTGGAACAAACTGCCCAGATCAGTACATCAGGCTCCATCTATGGGGTAAACTAATGACATGCAGATTACCTTGGCATTAAAAAGGGAATTGGATTTACCTCATACTTTTCTCAGAGTTCAAGATGAGTTACATTCATGTACAGTAGATGTTTCCCTGTTCCCAAAAGGCTTACAAAAGTGTGTACTGTGGTCAAATGTAGCCCTTTGCTGCATCCAGAGTAAAACATCCCACTCACTGACATGAAGGGACACAAAAAAAAATAAACAAAACAAAACAGAAAAAAACCCCATACAAACTACTGGACTCTGCAATCCCTGCCCCTTTTCCCTATCCTCCACCTCACAAAATGTCTCTGGTGGCTCACTGGGCACCTAACTCCTGAAAAATAATTCCTGGACATTCCAACTCACCTCCTTTCAATAAATAATCTCACATCACATTGGACACTTCTTCCAGACCCCTTGCACATCCCCCAACTACTTCTAAGTGCTGACAGGCAGGAGTGAGGCCCACTCATTCTTGCCTCTGGCACCACCATCTTCCAAAATGGTGGTGTGTGATCCCTAGTGGTGCACCCTGACGATCCACTAGTGGTCAGGGACTACCGTTTTGAAAGATAGGCCCTCTCACTCCTGCCTCTAGTACTGCTTTCTCCTGCCTTCCAAAGCTTAGAGGTGGATGGGGGCGGGCTGGGGGGTTAAGGTCAAGGAGGGGATTACACTAAAACCACCATAGATTATATTTTTGGGGTTGGTAGAGGGGACCCACTAGGACTATCGGGGATTCAGTTTTTGGGGAGGGGGGTCTATGGACCTGCTTGGGCCACCAGGAATCTTGTATCACCTGAGGTGAGGTATTACCTTAGATAACCTTTTTGCTCCTGGCTTCTTTACAGCAGCTCTGAGCTGGTGTAAAAATTTAGTGCCAGGTAAGAAAGTGAAAATTTACGCTAGATTTTAGTGTGGTTTTTTTGTACATCTCACTGTGCTACGCTTTACGTTTGCGGTTTTATACTGATTTTCCTGTGCTAGTATTTCTTACTGCATCAGGAATAAGACTAGTGCAGGAAAATCAAGAGCAAACTGGTGTGCTATAGAGTAGCACAGCTTACTGCATCGGAGGGCCAAATCTCTGTGTTGAGTCGTTTATCTTTCTGTTTTTAACCCTTTGAAGGCCTACTTTAAATTTTTAATCCACATTCTGTCGCCGGGTTAATTTTTGCATATTTCAGGAAAATTGTACCCGTCTTATTCAATATGTTCTAATAGTGATTTTCCTTCTGCTATGGTCATTTGATAGCAATATTTAGTCAGAATTTTGGATCCCGAGAGTTTTGGGCTCGGCCTGGAAAGGGTTTGTTTTAAGCTCTCCTAGAATTGATTAGGGCCTTTGTATTTTTGTCGCTGGTTTGATTTTGCAGGCTTACAGGTGCACACAGCCTTGGCTTTTTAGATTGTATCTTGTTTGGCCTGCAGGTATTTGAATGTTTTAACATTTTATGTATTTCACTGTACTTCGGGAACTTACTTTTATTTGGAGATCATGTGAAGCAGTGTCAATCTGGGGTGAGGCATCGTTGCGGGAATCTCACTCGCTACTGTTGAGCTCCTTGTTGGGGCTCTAGAAGTGACTAGAGGAGAGTGAATAGTTTAATAATCTTCAAGATAGTTTTAGCTTGGGTGAGTAGCCTGGTGGTTAAAGCAGTAGGCTAAGAATCAGGTAAGTTGTTAGAGTTTAGATCTCACTGACTCAACCCTCCTTTTCCTTTAGGTGCAAACTTAGGAGCCCCTTTACCAAAGTGTGCTAAGCAGTTATCACACCTTTTTGCGTGTGGTGACTGCACAAGGGCCCATGGAACTGTTACTGCAGGGCCATGATAGTTACTGTGTGCTGATGGCGTGCTAACTGCCAGTCGTGCATTGGAGTGGTGACTGGTCAGGTTAGGGGAACATATCACAGTTAGCACATTAGGATATGCATTTGCGTATTCACTTCCAGGAACGTGCTGGCCACGCCCCCAACAGTTACCACAGAGGCTTTGCACTTAACACCTTAGTTTGAGTGCTAAATGCGTGCCTAGTGCCAAAACCTAATGCAGTTTAGTAAAAGGGCCCCTTAGATTGTAAGCCCTCTTGAAGGCAAGGAAATATCTAACATACCTGAACATAATTTGACTTAAACTACTGCTAAAATGGCATGAACTAAATGCTGCTAATAAAAAAATGATGACTAGCAGAAAGGCCTTAGTCTTTTCAACAGTTTATTCTTTCCTACTTCACTAAAATATTTGTTTGTATAGCCTATGTTGCTAGAAAAGAACAGTGGAAAGTGTTTTCTTTTTCTCTACATGAAAAGTATCCTAGTTGTTTATAAAAGTAATTGACAGGGGTTAAGTTATCAGTGAGCCCCGGCCACCACTTTTTAAACAGGGCCTCTGCTGTGTAGGCCCCAGCTGGCCCTGTCAGTCAGAGCCACATTCCACTTCCCCCCTAGCTTCTCTGCTGACTACGTTAATGTTTTACTTAAGTGTAAGTTTCCCTGCCTGCTGTTGCAGGGTGCCAATGTCTTCCATCCCACTGCCAGCAGTGAGCCTGATAAAGCCAGATATCGGCATTGAGGAAGAAGAGACCAACCTACAAACCGTTATAGGACAAGGAGCTGACTAGTGGAGGAATAGCCTGGTGGTTAGGGCAGCAGCCTACAGCAGAAAGACAGGGGCTTCAATCCCACTGACACTCCTTGTGGTCTTAGGCAAGCCACTTAACCCTCCAATGCCTTCAGTACAAGCTTAGATTATAAGCAGGACAGAGAAATAGATACTGTACCTGAATGTATCTCACCTTGGTCATCGACTGGAAAGGCATGAGCTAAATACTAATATATAATTTATTTAGTAAGTTACTTGGCACTTGGCACAGTTACTGACAGGCACCATTTAATAAGGAAACAGAAAGAAATGGCTTCTCCAAGAGAGGCCACCTGTGGGAGGGTCTCAGAAGTCTTGTCATTATTGCTAGTACTTTTCAATAGGTTTGTCTTTTTTCTTTGCCCTTTGGGGCTATCGTTAGGGAATTTGGGGTCACTGTATCTTTACACCGATGATATCCTGCGAGTGATGCCAGTGAAGAAAGTCTTCACACAGCTGTGGAGTCTCTGAATCTCTGTTTATATGAGGTGGCTCACTGGTTGTCAGCAAATAAATTAAAACCTAACAAGTGGGGAAAGCATGTGGAACATGACTTACGGAATTCTTTCCAACCCCTCTGTGTGTGTGTAGCTGTGTCTTTGACTTGATTGAGAGAGGGGAGAGGGTAGCTTGAATGGTGCAGTACCCAAGCATTCGGTTGGTTTGGAAAGAACAACAACATTAAGCCAAGTGTGATAATATTTCAAATGGTTAGATGTCACTGACAACAGATTTTAAAGGATGGATTTTACAGTTTAACCACAGGCTATGATAGCCCTACAGTAAGGGCCCATTTAATACTATATTGGGCCCTAGGCAAAAATACTTCTGTGGACCTCTACCATGGCCTCCCATTTACTTCTTTTCTCACTCTTCCCTCCCCAGTCTCCTTCACGCTTTCCCTGTTCCCCTCCTCCTGACAGGATTTTTGTTAATGATTTTTCCCCTACATTTCACCTCCGCAGAAGTGGGAAAACTGCAGAGCCTAGCTCTGGGTGTGGCAGCAGCTGCAGGTTGTGACTAAGCATGGGAATCAGGGCCGGCCCGTCCATTGAGCAAGAATGTTTTTTGCACAGGGCCCCGCGTTTCAGGGGGTCCCGTGCAAAGAACATTCTGCTTTTTTTAAAAATTCAATTTAAAAAAAAAAAAAAGCTGGCTGCTGCCGCTGCCGTCGCAGCAGCGGCAGAATGGAGTGTCCTGCGGGGCCCCCTCTGCCCGCTGAGCCCCTCTGCAAGGGCTTTCAGATTCGCGAAGGGAGAGTGTCTCCCTCGTGTCTCTGTTAAGCCCGCAGGGGCTAATGGGAAATTTCCCATCTGCCCCTTTAGACGCGAGGGGCTGATGGGAAATTTCCCATTAGCCCCTGCGGGCTTAACAGAGACGCGAGGGAGACCCTCTCCCTTCGCCAATCTGAAAGCCCTTGCAGAGAGGCTCAGCGGGCAGAGGGGGCCCCGCAGGACACTCCATTCTGCTGCTGCTGCTGCTGCGGCGGCAGCGGCAGCAGCCAGCTTTTTTTTCTTTTTAAATTTCCCTGAGCCGATGTGGGGGGGGGATAGGACGTGACTTGAGGTGGGCTGTGGGTTGGGGGGGGGGGTTAGGACAGGAAATGGGCTGATGGGGAGGGGTTAGGACTGGTAATGGGCTATGGGGGGTTAAGACTGGTAATGGGCTGTGGGCTGATGGGGCCTGTCTAGAAATGGGGTGATGGGGGGTTAGGACTGGTAATGGGCTATGGGTGGGTTAGGATTGGTAATGGGCTATGGGGGGTTAGGACTGATAATGGGCTATGGGGGGGACTAGGACAGGAAATGGGCTGATGGGGAGGGGTTAGGACTTGAGGTGGGCTGATGGGGTTAGGACTGGTAATGGGCTGTGGGCTGATGGGGGTTAGGATTGGTAATGGGCTATGGGGGGGTTAGGATTGGTAATGGGCTATGGGGGATGAGGGCTGGTAATGGGCTATGGGGGGGTTAAGACTGGTAATAGGCTGTGGGCTGATGGGGCCTGTCTGGAAATGGGGTGATGGGGGGGTTAGGACGGGTAATGGGCTATGGGGGGTTAGGATTGGTAATGGGCTATGGGGGTTAGGACTGGTAATGGGCTATGGGGGGTTAAGACTGGTAATGGGCTGTGGGCTGATGGGGGCTGTCTGGAAATGGGGTGATGGGGGGTTAGGACTTGAAATGGGCTATGGGGGGTTAGGACTGATAATGGGCTGATGGGGAGGGGTTAGGACTTGAGGTGGGCTGATGGGGTTAGGACTGGTAATGGGCTGTGGGCTCATGGTGGGGGGGGGGGTTAGGACTGGCAATGGGCTATGGGAGGCTGACTGGAAATGGGCTGATGGGGTTAGGACTGGAAGTGGGCTGATGGGGGGTTAGGACTGGTAATGGGTTATAGGGGGGGCATAAACTGAAAATGGGGTGATGGGGGGTTAGGACTGGAAGTGGGTTGATGGGGGGCTAGGACTGGTAATGGGTTGGGGGGTTGCTAGGACTGGAAATGGGCTGAGTGGAAGGGGAGGCTTGAATGGCAAATAGCTGATGGGGAGGGGGCTTGGAATGGACATGGGCTGTGAGGGAAGGGAGATAGGACTGGAAATGGGCTGATGGAGCAGCTAGGATAGGACTGGAAATGGGCTGTTGGGGGGAGCTAAGATTGGAAATGGGCTGTGGTGGGGGCTTGGATTGAAATGGACTCATGGAGGGGCTAGAGCTGGAAGTAGGCTCATGGGGGGGCTTGGACTGGAATTGGGCTGAGTGGAGGGGAGCTAGGATTTGACATGGGCTGATGATGGGGCTAGGAAATGACTAGAAATGGGCTGATGGGGGGCTAGGATTGGAAATGAGCTGATGAAGGGACTCGGACTGGAAATGGATGGGGGAGCTAGGACTGGAAATGGGCTGATGGGGGGCTAGGACTGGAAATGGGCTGATGTAGGGACTAGAAGGGAATGGATGCTGGGTGAGGCTGGAACTAGAAGGGAGCTGATGTTGGGGAAGGATTAGAATGGGATGGGGCTGGGAGAGTAAAATGGAGAGAGGAAAAATATTTTGTGTGGGAGGGATGAAAAATCTACAATTGGCCTGGTATTGGGAGAGTAAGTGGGGATTGAAGATGGAGGGGTAAAATTTGAGTGGATGAAATAGGAATGAGGAAAGAGCAAATGGAGAAAGATTAGTATGTTAAAGCAGATGTAGAGAGAGAGAATGGAAAAAAAAACTAGAAGAGAGAAGAAAGGACAAATGGACAGCAGACGATGGAGAGTTAGCAGAAAACATGAAGAAACCAGAAGAAAGTGGCTGGAGCAATTGCAACTGAAAAAAAAATGCACAAAAGGTAGAAAGCTATCTCTTTATTTTGAATTTATTAAGTGGAATATGAAAGCTCTGTGAAATGTGCATCATTAACGTCTGCGCTTTGTTTGGTACAAGAGGAAATTAATTTATAGTTTTATTTCTACAGTGTTGTTGTACATTCCAAGTTTGGCTTTTGGGGTCCCCAGTTTAATTATTGCCTTCCTGTTTCTAAATTGTGATTCCTTGTTTGGTGATGGTCTATGTTCTGCATGTGTAACTGAGCTGAGGTATTCTGTTTATGTAATTCCTATTTGACATTGCCACTTGTTCTCTTTCCCCAGTATTCTCTGAAATGTATTGGTTTAATATTTGCAGTGTTGCCTTTTGATAGGTAGGGTATGGTGCTTTGTGAGTCCTGGTAATGCTGTCAGGATACGGCGGGTTTGCTATGGGTTCTGAATGGGCAGCGTTTGTAGTAGTTCCTAATGTGCCTGGCAGTTGGCACTGGATTATAGTAATGTAGAAATCTTTTAGTCTTTCTTTATCCATACACTCATTAAGAGACATGTTTACTAAAAGTTAGTGTATGGTAACATGCAAATATTTATGCAAATAAGGCCACTTATGCAAATGAGGCCTCGCACCGAGTCTCCGCACATGGCCCCACACCCCCCTTGGGCCGCCCCTGATGGGAATCTGTGGAAGCAAATAATGGGTTGAGAAACAGAGAAGTTGGACAATTCATTTTCGTCCTCCACTGCCTTTGGTGTAAACAAGAGAGATGCTGCCGGTGGACCACCTGATAGAGTGAGATCAAAGGCCAGAGAGTGAGATTCACAGGTATAATGTAGAAAGATTTAAGCGTAAAAGAGGCTTCACAAATGGAAGAAACAGAAAATGATATTAAGATTTCTTTAGTGTGTCTGAAAAGATATAGACAGAGTGGAGGCAGTATTAGAACGATTTTCAAAGTAATTAAAATGAATTGGGTATATTCCTGAGTGAAAACCTCCTTTGACTTAGTATGTATAAGGGGATATGGGTAGACGTGGACATTTCCAGCCCAAATTTCCACTGCAGAAGAAAGCAGAAACACTGATATAATGCTGCTGTCTGCTGCTCAGGTGCACACTCGGTGAGTGCCCCCCCCCCCCATTCAGCTCTGGCCATCGTCATGTAACGCGGTTGCTTACAGCTCTTTTCCTGAACCAGCAGCTATCCCCCTCATCCCTCTCTCATTTCTACCCTTTCTCAGCATCCTGTTCCCAAAGGACACTCGCTGGCTTTCTCCATCTACTGGCTGGAGGAGTAGCTTGGTGGGCTAGGAACCAGCGAAACCAGACTTTGAATCTCACTGATGTTGCATGTGAGCTTAAGCAAGTAACTTAACCTTCTATTTCCTCCTATACAGACTTAGATTGTAAACCTTCTGGGATTAAGGACATGCCTACTGTATGTAAATGTAACTTGCATTGAATTACTACTGACAAGGCATGATCTAAATCTTTATAGCAAGTGCTTCTTGCACAGTTCTGTTCCTCCGCCCCCATTCCCCACCGCACGCAGAAGCTTCACTTGTACAGTACAGAAGCATCCCTCTGGCTCTTCCCCTCCCTTCCTCTGACTCGAGTTGCTTCACATTGGCTATGGCTATCCTGTCCCTGCTTCTAGTGACACTGGAAGCAGGCAGGTAAAGGTTTTAAACTCTGAAAGATGTCCAGACATGATAGCTAGCCTTCTAGTTTCTGGACATTAATGTAAAAAAGCTGTAGAGTCCTGAAAAAGGCCAGCTAATTGGCAGTCCTAGCCTCCTGAGTCCTGAGCACATCTAACAGGGCTGCCCTAAACATTTGGACCTAAGCATATTCATAGATTGCCTAGGACTTAATCTGGCCTTGACTGCAGCAGCTGCTATTAGTTGGTAGTATGCATGGAGATTGTCAAGAAACTGTCCACTGAGTAGAATTTATAGCAAAGAAAATGAATTATTAAAAGGCAGACCATCAGTGATAGGTGTAGCAGCACTGAAGGGGTGTGTTGTGGGGAAGCACAAAATTATTTCCACTGAATATATGTGTGTGTATGTTGCGAGTGTGTTTCTGTGTTCTGTGTGTTGTGTATGTGTGTGTGTTTTTATGTTGCATATGTGTATATATGTGCGTGTGTGTGTGTGACATATGTGGGTGACCAGGAGAGAAGAGGGGAGAAGAAGTTTGAAAGGATCAAGTTCCTTGCTATGTCTTAGTGCATCAAAGTTTCTGTGTTGTAGAATCTGGAACTTTCTCCAGGACCAAGCAGGAAGTTAGTCCTCACATATGGGGTGACGTCGGCATTGACGGAGCCCCCATGCGGAGCATTTCCCCAGCTTTCAAAGAAAGCCTTTGGGAATGCAGGCACGCATGCGCGGTCCCCTTCCCGCATAAAAGGTGCCATCTTGCTCAGTCTTCTTTTTTCCGCGGAGCCCTTCGAACGTGTGTCCTTGTCGCCCGTGGAAAAAATGGATTTTCCTGCGTTGAAGTTGAGGTTTTTCTTGGGTTCGACATCGGTTCCTTTCCCGCCTGGGTTCAGTACACCGGTGCCGGTCCCGGTCCCGGATCTCTTTTTTCGCTTTTTGTCCTTAGAGACTGCGTTCGCGCCAATTTTTCTTTTCCCTGGCAGCCCCATTTTTTGATCTTGCAGGGGCCCTTTTTCCCCCGATGACTGCCAGTGGCTTTAAAAAGTGTGATCGGTGCAAGATACTGATGTCTCTCACCAACACACATGACTGCTGCCTCCGGTGCCTGGAGCCTGACCATGATCCTATGGTCTGTAGTCCCTGTGGCAAGATGTCTTCCAAGGCACTGAGGAGCCGTCAGCACCAGCGTGAGAGGATCTTCTCCGATTCTGCGTCTGGACGGGTCCGGACTTCGTCAGAGGCCTCAACGTCTCGGAAGTCCGATCCCGAGCATCGTCGGGGCTCCTCTGAGAGGGAGTCCCCCGCGAGGGAACACCGAAGGAAGAAGAAACCCGCGAGGGCGGCATCGGTGAACGCTCTTGGCTCCTCGAGGGCCAGGTCGCATAGCCCCGATCGCCGTCCCGGGTCTTCGGAGTCGGAGAGGGCTGCAAAGCATCCTTGCGTAGAGGCGGAGGCCCCGAGCCACGTGAGTACTGTAGTCCTCATGGACTCTCCTCTGGGGGAGCCAACGTCGGGCCCGAAGCCGTCGGGGCCCGAATCGGAGGCTGCTGGGTCTCCTGAGCTCGGACTCAGGTTGTCTGCCTTCATGGAGCAGCAGCGGGTGCTGATCGCCGGTCTCATCGGCGCATCTGCCCTGACCACCGGGACCTCGACATCCAAGTCGACCCCGGAGGCCGAGCCGATCCTCGAGACCATGCAAACTCGAGTCGATCCTCGGCCGAGGTCACCCTCGGCCTCCCGTTCGGGACCGAGGTCGTCGACACTGGTACCCTCGGCGTCGGGATGGATGGCGTCGGTGCCTGCCCACTCGGAGCTGCTCGATTCCTCCTCGGAGGAATCGGCCTGGGAAACTGAGGAAGAGGAGTTCCCGGACACCTTCCGGACCCAGTGCGTTCCCTCGGACTCACCGGGATGCAAGCCTCGGACAAGGTCCCCCCCGGAGGATACCAGGTTCTCGGATTTCATACGGGACATGGCCAAAGCCTTGGCCTTCCCTGCGGATCCCGAAGAGGAGCCTCGAGCTGAGGAGCTCGAAGCTCTGCAGTATGACTCTCCTCCCAAGGAGGCCTTTACTGTTCCGGTTCCTCTGATGCTGAAGCAGTTACTCTTCTGCATGTGGGAGACACCGGCCTCGATGCCGGTTCTAAGCAAGCGGGTCAATTCCATCTATCGAGTCTGCAAGAGTCTCGGTTTCCAAAAGGCACAGCTACCACACCACTCCATGGTTGTGGAATCGGCCATGCATCGCCTGAAGAGTCAGAAGATGCACTCCTCGGTGCCTCCCGGCAGGGAAGCCCAGAACCTGGATGCCCTCAGTAGAAAGGGCTTCCAGGGCTCTATGCTTGCTTGCCGCGTCCAGACCTACCAGCTGTACATGGGCATGTACCTTTGAGACCTGGCAAAGGAGATTGCCGGGTTCTCTGCTGGTCTGTCCGAGGAACCTTTGCAGAGTTTCAAGGCCTTGTCTTCAGGTATTCGAGAGTGCTCGAAGTTTCTCTCGAGCAGCCTATGATGGATTCGAGGCTTTGGCCCGGGTAGCAGGGGCCAGCATCGGTGCATGCCGTCAGGCCTGGCTACAATCCTCAGACCTCGAGCCATGGGTGCAGGACAAGTTGGTCGATGTCCCTTGTCGAGGTGAAAACCTCTTTGGCAAGCCCATGACTGAAAAGGCTGCAGAACTCGAGACCAAGACTCTTACCTAGGACAAGGCTGTCCAGGAAAACCTCTGCCCCTTCTCAGAAGAAGAAGGGCTCGGGGAAAAAGACCTTTTACCCGAGAGACCACTGCCTACAAAACCTACCCTCACTATCAGGCCTCTGTAGCTCACCAACAGGGCCAGCAGGCCAAGGGGCAGGGTCATGGGCCCCGTAGGCAGAAGGCCCCCAAGCCTCCTACTCCGGCTCCTGCTCAGCAGGGAGGGGGTTTTTGACAATGCCAGCATAGCCTCTCCTCCTCTCCAGGGCACAGGAGGTCGGCTGACCCTGTACGCAGACAGGTGGCCAGCCATCACAGGGGATACTTGGGTGTTAAGCATCATCGAAAGGGGCTATCTGCTCCACTTCACCCAGATACCCCCCTCCTACTTTCCAGGGGAGCCTCCAAGACCCCCTCTGCACAGAAACTTACTCCTTCAGGAGTAGGAAGGTCTACTAAGGGACCAGGCGGTGGAACCGGTGCCCCACCACCTGGAAGGGCAAGGCTTCTACTCCAGGTACTTCCTGGTACCAAAGAGAACAGGAGGCCTCAGACCTATCCTGGACCTGAGAAATCTGAACAAGTTTCTGGAGAGGGAAAAGTTCAAGATGCTTACCCTTGGAATCTTGCTGCCCTACCTCCAGCAGGGAGATTGGCTATGCTCTTTAGACCTGAAGGATGCTTATACTCACATCCTCATCCATCCAAGTCACAGGCAATACCTCAGATTTGTGGTGGGAGGGAATCACTTCCAGTACAGAGTGCTTCCGTTTTTGGTCTCACCTCCGCCCCCAGGGTTTTTACAAAATGCCTGGTGGTGGCGGCGGCCTACCTCAGAAACCAGGGGGTTTTCGTATTCCCTTACCTGGACGACTGGCTTATCAGGGGCCAGTCTCCACAGGAGGCCAGGCAGGCCACCTTCCGAACCATACCTCTGCTTCACCACCTGGGGTTCGTTATAAACTTCCCAAAGTCCACTTTGCTCCCCTCACAGGACGTGGAGTTCATAGGGGCAAGGTTGGATACCATCCATGCGAAGGCCTATTTGCCTGTGGACAGAGCTCACAGGCTAATGAAGTTGGCCGACCAGTTTCAAGCGAACTCTCAAGTCTCTGCCAGAAACTTCCTCCGGCTTTTAGGTCACATGGTTTCCACAGTGCATGTCTCCCCAAATGCCCGTCTGCACATGAGACCAGCTCAGAGGTGCCTCAGAGCACAGTGGGTACAGGCTGCGGGGAAGTTGTCGGACAGGATAGAGGTGTCCAACTCTTAGTGGACTCCTTACGCTGGTGGAGGCATCTCCCAAACCTGGTCGAGGGACTTCCTTTTCGGGCCTCCCTGCCACTCAGGTACTGACAACCGATGCTTCCCTACAAGGCTGGGGGGCACATTGCCAGGAAACCTGCACCCAAGGCCTGTGGTCTCCGTAGGAGGCCGCTCAGCAGATCAACCTGTTGGAATTGAGAGCCATTCGACTAGCCTTACGGACCTTCTCTCTGGTCCTCTCTCACCAGTCTGTCCTAATTCAGACGGACAACCAGGTGGCTATGTTCTATGTGAACAAGCAAGGAGGCACAGGATCAAGACTCCTGTGCCTGGAAGCACAAGCTCTCTGCTCCTGGGCTATCGATCAGGGCATGACCCTCAGGGCGGTATATCTCCCAGGTCAGGAAAACTACCTGGCGGACAGGCTCAGCAGACTCCTGCAGCCTCACAAGTGGCAGTTGGATCCTCGGGTAGTCCGACAGATCTTTCTGAAGTGGGGACTTCCAACCATGGATCTTTTTGCCAGTCCGCTGAACAGGCAACTACCCAACTTCTGTTCCAGACAGCCGCATCCTCTGAGGGCAGCGGCAGATGCATTCCTGATCACTTGGTCAGAGAGCCTGCTGTATGCGTTTCCTCCCACACCTCTGGTGGCCCGGACTCTATTCAAAATCCAGCAGGACCGAGCCACGGTGATCCTGATAGCCCCCAGGTGGCCCAGGAAACCGTGGTTCCCTCTTCTTCTGCAGATGGCAGCGGATGCTCCACTGCCTCTGGGACTGCAACCCGACCTTCTGACTCAAGATCAGGGGTCCCTCTTGCATCCCAACCTCAAATCCCTCAATTTGATGGCCTGGCTGCTGAAAGGGTAGTCCTTGCTCCCTTGCTCCTGCCTAAGGAGGTTGAAGAGGTGGTGTTGGCCTCCAGGAAGCATTCTACTCAGAAGGCCTATGCTCTGAAGTGGTGTAGGTTTTCCACTTGGTGTTCTCAACAACAGGAGGGTCCTTTCTCCTGCTCAGTCCCGGTGGTACTGCAATACCTGCTCCACCTGTCCAACCTGGGACTTCAGTCCAACTCTGTCCGGGTCCACCTCAGTGCCCTCTCAGCTCACCACTCGTCGGTGGATGGACAATCCCTTTCGGGCCACCCTCTGGTGTCTCGCTTCCTCAGAGGCCTGCTTCTGCTCAAGCCTCCTATTCGTCCACCGGCCACTGAGTGGGATCTCAATGTGGTCTTGCAGCAACTGACTCGCCCACCTTTTGAGCCAATGGCTACCTGCCACTTACGTTTCCTATCCTGGAAAGTGTTGTTTCTCGTGGCACTCGGCGAGGCGTGTGAGTGAGCTTCAGGCCCTGGTCTTGGATAGGCCGTATACCAGGTTCTATAAGAACAGGGTAGTCTTGAGGACTCATCCTAAGTTTCTTCCAAAGGTAGTCTCCTCCTTCCACCTCAACCAGGAGGTGGTACTTCCGACATTTTTTCCCAGGCCGCATGCCAGTCAGGCAGAAACTGTCTTGCATACCCTGGATTATAGGAGGGCGTTGTCCTTTTACCTGGAACGTACGCAGGGGCATAGAAGGGCTTCTCAGCTTTTCATTTCCTTTGACCCTAATAAATTGGGGTTGCCTGTCACTATGCGTACGTTGTCCATCTGGGTGGCAGACTGTATCACCTGGGCATACAGAGCAGCCGGCCTCTCCCTGGAGGGTCGAGTCACGGCCCACCGAGTTACAGCGAAGGCCGCATCAGTAGCTCACTTTCGCTCTGTTCCGTTGGCAGACATCTGCCGGGCCGCTACTTGGTCTTCAAGCCAGACCTTTGCGGACCACTACTGCCTCGAGAGTCCCGTAGGGACAGTGCTTTCGGGCAAGTGGCAATCCGTAATCTCTTCGAGGTTTAGGCAACTCCTACCCTCCGGCCCTGGTGTTGGGCTACCGTTCAGGTGTGGTCTCAGAGAAGATTCTCTCACTGTTGCTGAGGCTCTAGAGGGAGCTCTATTTTTCAGCCTGGGTTCCTGGTAACCCAGAGCTAGGGAGTCACCCATATGTGAGGACTGACTTCCTGCTTGGTCCTGGAGAAAGAGTAGTTACTCACCTGTAACAGGTGTTCTCTAGGAGCAGCAGGAATCAGTCCTCACGACCCTCCCTCCTCCCCTTGGAGTTGCAGTTGTATATAGTTCATTTTCTTTTTCATGCTGTCTTTTAGCTATGTCATTGGACTGAGCAAGATGGCACCTTTGGGCGGGAAGGGGACCGCGCATGCGTGCCTGCATTCCCAAAGGCTTTCTTTGAAAGCTGGGGAAATGCTCCGCATGGGGGCTCCGTCGACGCCGACGTCACCCCATATGTGAGGACTGATTCCTGCTGCTCCTGGAGAACACCTGTTACAGGTGAGTAACTACTCTATTTCTCCCATAGAAATTGCATTGGGATATTTTTTGGAAACATTTTTTTTTTTGGGCTGTCAGTCCAATCTGGCCCATTTTTGAACTTGGTATATCTTTTCTGTGGGTTCCTACCTCCCTCATGCTAAATGTGGCCCTGTTTTATTTCATTTGAGGTGGCATTGTGCTCCAGACAGACAGATGGACTGGTGGAGCCCAATTCCATAATGCGCATGTCCGGCCCATGGACACGTCTAAAACAAAAACGGGCTCCCTTAGAACCTAATTCCGCATCCACGGGTCTGGACGAGCCTGCAGATCTGGAACTGGGGAGATACCCATGTTCGGCAGGCACATTCAAACACTATTCAGCCGGCCCCATGCCCAGACACGGAGACCATTTTGGCTATGCCTGCACCTGCCGTATTCTGGAACACTACATGTTTCTGATCCTGCTCATCACCACGATGTACCCGCAGACGCCAGGTCCCCTCGGGTAAAATGTGCATTTCCTAAGCTGCCCATCCCAGACACAGTGTGCTGATGCACACTAGACATGCATACCAATGAGAAATGACAGCTGCTGCAAACTAGACCATATACCAGTCCCCCTCATGCTCTGAAAAGCGCTAGGTAAGCCCAGTACACTCCAATATGATATACCAGAATATAAATGTGAAAGTGTATGTCAGAACATACCTTGCATCAAATGGTATGTGGCATTAGGAACCGGCTCCAGTGATTCCTGCCCTGTTCATCTCTACAAACACGCCTTAAACTGCTAGGGATGGACCCTCACCAAATCCAAAAAAACCCAAAGGATGCATAATATTGCTGAGCAACAGATGTATGCTCTTTTCATGCCTCTGGCTATAAATGCACTCATTCTGCTGCTCTGCACTTCCATTCCCCTCTTATCTCTCCCTAGACCCCTTCCCGTGAATACAGCTCTTCTGTCAAATTGCCTCCATCTGTGCCCTTTCCTTCTACTGCCATATTCGGACATCGCTTCATATTCCTGGAACAAATTACCTGAGTCTGTACGTCATGCTTTGTCCCTGGCCCCTCTCAAATCCAGGCTGAGCGCTCACCCCATCAGTGCCACTGTTGGATCAGAGCCGCTAAGCTCCCTTGTATTTCCTGATGTTGTCCAACTAGATTGTAAGCGTCGCTGAGCATGGACCATTTGTTACGTGTGTCTGTCTGTGCAGCACTGCGTACACCTATACAAATGATCAGTAGTAGTTGCTGTAGTTGTAGGACCTTCTGGCTATGGCATCAGAGGCCTACCTATCTGGGTACTGGCATTTCTCACAGAAGCTACACCTGTCCCATCTGGCATATGTTGATCTATATACATCAGCTACCTGTGGGGCAACCCTGTCTGCCTTCCCATAGCCAGCTTTGTGGCACTGCTCCACCAGTCAGGGCTGTGTGGGCATGAGAGGGGATATCCTTGTGCCATCACACCATGTAGCCAGACTCCAGATATATCACCACTCTCACAGCTCTCATTGATCCTTGCCTGAGTAGGGATGTAGGCCGCATAGGACAATACCTTTCTAGCAAAGGTCATTGAAAAAATAGTCCAAACCCAGCTTCAAGACTTCATTGACCTAAACACACCTCTTGATGAACACCAGTATGGGTTCCGCCCTTTCCATGGCGTTGAAACCCTGCTCCTGGCCTTATTTGACTCCCTCATCTGCAGCATGGATAATGCCAATCAGGCCTTCATACCGGTCTTTATGGACATTGCCTCTGCCTTCGACAGCGTTGACCATAACATCTTTCTGTCAAGACTATCACAATTAGGAATAGCTGGAACTGCCTTCCAATGGTTCAAATTCTGTATGACCAACTGCGCTCAATATGTAAAGATTGATCAAGAGTCGTTGACTACCTTCCCCCAAGAACAGGGAATCCCCCAAGGCTCTGCCTTATCGGCCCTCGTCTTTAATCTCTATCTTCAAAAAACACGAAATAAGATATCTTATTTACGCAGATATTATGTTATATGCTCTAGTAGACATAATAAACCCCACATAACACAACCTCACTGAATGCATCCATGAAGCAGAAACCTGGCTAAACGCAAACAACCTTAATATTAACTTTAAAAAAAATGAAGTTCTGTTCACAACCAGAAATCAAAACTTCACCCCCCCCCAAACAATCAACCTACACAACACCTCCTCCTAGTAAAGGAAGAGGTGAAATACCTAGGAGTTATATTAGCAGTTCAGTATGTCTTCTCAAATAAAACAAACAGCTAGAACTATATTCTTCAAGCTAAGAACCATTCAACACCTCAGACCACTCCTAGAAACCAATGACTTCAGATCTGTAGTCCAAGTCCTAATCATGCCCCACTTGGACTACTGTAACAGTCTGTTACAAGAGCTGCCCAAAAAGAACCTACACACCTCTCAAATAGTGCAAAACGTAACTGCCAGAATTATAACCAATTATTACTTCAATTGCTCCACTTTAACATTTAACGTGGTAATAGAAAACAGCAGTGTGAACAGATCTATACCATTGCACCAGAAAGTCTCAGACTCAATAGCGCCAAAGTCAGATAGTATAGTAACCATCAAGAGCGCTTGTAGCATCAATGACTCTTCTGGGATTTTAACTATTTATATTATATCCTCCACCGTTGTGTTAAAAGATCGTCACACTCTATTATAAACATGAATGCTTATCTTAAGAAGTGGACATTTCTTAAGTAATAATTGGTGTATACTGAGCTCTGGTAAAGACCAATTAATAGAGTTGTGAGAATTATAACCAAAGCACGTCTAACAGACCATATCACCCCTATACTTTATAACCTCCACTGGCTCCTGACAGCAAGCAGGATAAAATACAAAACAATAGTTACCACATTCAAACTACTCAATAACATTGCTCCCTCTTTCCTTACTTCAAGGATACATACCCAGATGGCCACGAAGAACAGAAGAAAAAAATAATCAAAACCTCCTCTCAATACCATCCTCAATCCACAAGACCGAACAAACAACTAGTAACAGAGCATATAATACATAGCACCCACACTATGGAACTCCCTTCCAGACCCCCTTAGGTCAATCAGAGACCTTCAGACTTTCCGAAAAGAACTAAAAACTCTGCTCTTCTCTGAGCACTATAAGAACACCAAATGAATTCTCTAGTACACACATTTCCTCCAACTTCCTCTACAGGAACAGTGACCCCCTCAGCAATTTCACACTTATATATACTAATACCCCTGCACCATGTACATAATGTTACAGTTACCATGTAAATAGCTGGTTGTTAAACACCTACAACTATGCTTTAAATTGATAGCCACTATGTATACAGTTAATGTTCATAGTTAAATGTATTGCTGTTTTTAAATATGTTCCCTGTAATTGTTGTTGTTAAATGTAAACTGCCCTTGATCTATGGAAGGGGTGGTATAGAAAAACCGCACAATTAATACGGGGCATGTTGGCACTACATCAGTCGTGTCTCCCAGTGCCGGACACTGCAGATGTATGACTGCCCTATCACACTGCCAACAATTTCTGATCTAATTAGAGTACCCTATGTAATATACTCCAGATGGAACCAGCATAGACTATGGCTAAATGTTAAAGCAAATCGCTGTCATTAATAATACGATCTCTCAGAATAAGGGCATTCAGCAGTGCACTAATACATGCTCAACAGCAAAATGTGCATCATGGACATGCATTAGTACTGTTTGCACTGTTGAGTGCCCTTATTCTGAGGGTCCCTTATTATTGATGGGGATATGTTTTGACATTTGGCTATAGTGAACTCTCTCTGAGTTTGCGTGCCTAATCACACTGGCACCTGGTTGATGCTGTAGTCATCCATACAATCCAGTTACTGGCCAGGTTTTCATAGCCCCCCTGAATTGCAGCCGGGCACACCAGATCCCCCCAACATGATTCTGGCAAAAGGATGCCCTGAACCTATATTTAACAGCTATGACATGACATAACCACATGGGGTGTCAGAACTACATATATGATCTCCGTTTCTCACCCCAAAAGGAATCCTTTCCCTGCTCACGTCTGTGCTATCCCTGCATCAGCAGTCCCATTGTTCTGAACATAGGAATTGTTAGAATTCTATACATTGGCTCCTATAGCACAAACAGCACATAGGTGCATAGCCTGAATAAACACTTGTCGCCTACTGCACCCCTACTGGCGTAGTAAAGTAAGGGCGTCGCGTGGACATTTAATTTGTATCAGAGAGTGTTCAAGCTGAAGGACCAAAAGGATTATGGTCCTTGTAGTATAGAACTCCCTGAAAAGAATAACTACGCCAAGTGTAGGGTAAATAAGGCTTTATTTCCCCGATTAATGCTCTAGGTTCAATGGGACATCAACATAAAGTGGAGGTAATGCTTTCCTCAAACAATAAGGTTCCACCATGGACTAAACAGATAAAGGTTGTAAGCTCTACAATTGACTGTTTAGCTGGGTTAGGGGATTTTCCAAAACAATAGAAAACAATATCAGAACAAAATGGTTATCAGCTTCACCATGTGCAGACTTAGTTCTTCGCTATACAATTAGCATGGCAAGCAAACTACTTCTTAAGCAAAAGTTACATTCCATAGGTTCGTTGTGAGGCATGGGAACACTGGAGCTAAAATCCAAGTCCATTGATTCTGGATCGCTACCCTCTTCAGAGTTAAGAATATCTTCAGTGTCTCTTAATTCCTCACAGAGGTTCCTTGGCTGCTCATATAACTTTCTTAAAACACTTTTAGGAAGTGGCTTTAAATAGTTAGCTTTACTTCTTCTATGATACTGAGGTTTATCTACTTGCATAAGACTTTCCTCATTTAGAATTCCTTTTAGAATGAAAGGCTTTTCATACCTTAGCTTCCGAGGAGCACCACGCCCAGGATTCAGTTTACAACGTAGCTTTTCCTGCTGACCAACTGTCTTGTGCACTGCTCCACAATCCAGGCTGCTAGGAAAACCAGACGTGGATTTCCCCTCTCTATCTTTCAGGGTAAGAGGATCAATGTACAAGGAATCTCCTTTCCTTGTGCCTTTCTGGTTTGGCTTAAAGGACTTACTTGGAGTTGGAGAACTTCTTTCAACAGGCAGGCTGCTTCTCTGGGCTTTACCCCATAGAGTATACCCCTTTTGACTCCTGCCACCTAGAGCTGGCCGCAGCTGGAAACTATCCTGTTCCAGGCTTCTCTCAGAGCTTGTGCTGCCGGTCCTTCTGACCTTACCCTTGACACTTCCCCAGGACTGAGTCTTGCCACGGTCTGTGTCCGTTCTTCTCCTTCCTTCTCCTGTTACTATACCCGGTACCCTCGCTGGTACCCTTCCGGTTATTCTGTCGGCTACCCTCCTTGGTGCCTCTCTTCCGTGCCTTCCTGCGTCCCGGTGCTCTTCCCGGTCCTGGTCACGGTGCTGGTCCTTTTGCTGGACTCCTTGCCCTTGGACTCTTTGGGGCTGGTCTCCTTCTCTGCTCATCTGATTTCCCTTATAAAGGGATTTCTGGCTTGCACACTGTGAGTTTGAGGACAGGTGAAAGCACTTATCATTAAGGTGCTCAGTGCTTGAGCACGTTGCTTCAGGTACTGTGTAACTGTTCATGTGCCCTCTGGCTGAGCTACACTGGAACTGCGCTCTCTGCCTTTTCTGAGATTCATGCAAATCAGGAGTTTTTTCCAAGGCTGTTTCTTCCCTAGCTCCAGCCTCATGACACACTATTGCTCTTCTTAATATTTTTGTAAGGATGTTTAGAAATGTTTCTTTACCTTACAACATTCCGTCACTTTTGCTCCCTGTATCTTAATACTGCATCTTGTATTTTTCCAGACTGCAATCACACCATTTCAAAACATACTTGTCACAACCATACTTCTATATGGGACACATTGCAGAGGACAGCAGAACATTTCCTAAGTCCTAGCCTTATACCACGTTTCAGCTGGAAATTTCCGGGAAACACCTAATATGTACATGACCCTTTCCTCTGCGGCTGACCATACCCCTGTAATGCCCTCTCCCACCCACATTCTGAGATCCCCGTGCTAGCGCTATGAACATGCATGTCAGCAGTGTTTCGGAATACGGTCTGGGACTTTTTTGGTCCATACACGTACAATTCCCTTATTCGTGTTCTGGAATAACCCCCATAGCCTTTTTAGCCCCTTATGTATAATTTCTTTCCAGCATCCATTGGGTTGGAAAGACATTAAAAGTGACCAAAGAGAGCTTCTGAAAGTAGGGCCTATTGGCCCCTTCGATGGTCCTGTTCTGCTCACTGGTGGAGGGTTTATCCTGTAAGCCAGCACAAGAGATTAGATATCTAAAGGTGATTTTTGTTTCATCTTTTTCCTAAGAATTTCACATCTATCATGTGCTAGGTGAGCCTGCTGGAGATTGTGGCCGGTATGCTTGCTGCATTCTTTTTTTGGATGCAAAGACGCTTAAAAGAGGTGATGCTGTTCCTTCTGATCCCGCAGCTAGATTGCTCTTATGTTGTTTATATGGGCTTGCCAGCAAAATAGATTTGTAGGCTGCAGTTAGTGAAGAATGTGAGAGCCAGGTCAGTACTAGGGAGGTTAAGAAGGGAGAGTGCGAGAACAGTGCTCTGAGCCTTTCATTCATTCCCATGGAGAGGAGGACTAGTCTTGTGTTTAGAGAAACAGACTGTGAACCAGGGAGGTCAGCATTCAAATCCCACTTCTGTCCCACTGACATTTTTTTGTGACCTTCAGCAATTCATGTCACCCTCAAAGTACAACATAAATTGTGAACCAAAAGAGAAATAACTTTTGTCCCTCTATGTATCTTGCCTTGAGCTCAGATTGTGAGAAGGCATGTTAAAAATTCACTAGTTGCTAGAGTTATGCTTATTACTATTAATCATGTATATAGAGCTACAAGATGTACATAGAGCTGAAAAAGAACATATAGAAGACAGTCTCTGCTCGTAGAGCTTACATTCTAGTTAAGACAGATAGCACAATACAAGAGAAATAAGGAGTTCAATAGGGAGAGGAGACACAAGAGAAACAAGAGATTAGGATCCAAAAGCAGCCTCAAAGAGGTAAACCTTTAGCATGGATTTGAAGAGGGAGAGAGATGAGATGATATAAAGATACAGGAAGTTTATTCCAGGCATAAGGAGCAGCAAGATAAAAAGATTGAAGCCTGTTGGTGGCGGTAGACGCAAAGGGCATAGAGAGAAGAAAGCCAGAGGAGGAGCGGAGTTTACGAGGAGGGGTGTAGGGAGAGAGGAAAGGTAATGAGGGGCAGTAGAGTGAATGCATTTATAGGTTAGAAGGAGAAGTTTGGAATGGATACGGAAACGGAAGGGGAGCCAGTGAAATGATTTCAGAAGAGGCGTTATATGAGTGTATCGGGGCCGGCAGAAGATTAGCCACGCAGCGGAGTTCTGAATAGATTGAAAAGGAGAGAGATATTGACTTTAACCTGGTCCCTTCCCCATCAATATGCATATTATCTGACAGCTTCCCTGAGTCTGTATAGTCCACAGTGGGAGTTTAGGTATTCCCAAGAAGCGTAACTTGAAATACTATCTGTAAAGAAAGTAGGATGGGAACAGACGAGAGTCAAGGTTTTCTCAGCAGTGGCTTCACCTTGGAGCAGTCTTCTGAATGAAATTAGTCCAGAGACAGACAATCAGCCTGGTATTCAAGAAGTAATTGAAAACATAGCTGTCGCTTCTAATTGGTCATTAGGATGAGAGCTGATTAACCCTTTTCTGGGGCTAAAACGTTCAAGGAAAGAAAAGGAATCTTTATTGATTTTGATGGGGGCAGATGAGGGAAGATGGATAAAGTCGGGGAGTAGAGGAGAGAAAATTGGGAGTCAACCAAGGTAATGGTGAAAATCACTTTTTAGAATAACATTATTCTACTTTTTTGTATAGGCTGGATTGATGGATGAAGTTAGGGATGTACTGTTTTTTCATGACAAGTGTCTTGGGACAGTTTCTCTAAATAGGTTAGTTTTGCGCATACTATGGCAGTCGTGAACCTCACTTCTAAGCCAGGGTATGTGGAGTATGATCTAAGTTTCTCAAATTTACCACTAATGCTCGGCGTAGTACTTGCATTGTGCTAAAGAGAGCTTCCTTCTGGAGTTCGTAAGATGTAGCATGTATGGATAGTTTGTCAAGATGTTCTTGGAAATTCTTCTTTATCATATCTGTGGCTCCCAATTTTTCTGTATCTTTCTGTCACATTCTTGGTCTCTGCATTTCCTGGTACTTCAGAATCTTCTGCTGCTCCATGTGATTCACAGAATAATCACTTGGAACCTCTATTTTCAATGCTGTTCTGATGTTTTTCTCCTTTACCACTATGTCCCATTTCCTCACATCCGGTTACTTATCTGTCACAATGGGAATGTCCCAGGTGATCATAACCTCTTCATTCTCTGTAATTTAGGGTCATGATCCCAGTGCTTTTTAGGTACAGTGATGTTGTAGTGTTTACAGAGTTTCTAATGGATGAGGCGTGCTACTTTGTTGTGCCTTTCTGAATATAAATTTTCTGCCATCAGAACTTTACAACCAGCTGTGAGATGAATCACTGTTTCCAGCTCTTTCTTACAGAATCGATTTATGTCTGTTTTGACGTTTTTTTTCAGTGCTCACTATAAACCATCTCATGTGTAATCCGCTATCCTGGACTGCAGCTATCAATCTTCCTGGAGTAACACTCTGTATTTCTCACTGTATTTGTGCATTTGCCACTTATTTTTCCTCATTTGCTGATCTAATTCTTTGAAGAGTTTTTTCTCTTGTTTTGCAAATTCTGTTACTTCCTTTCCTGTGCGTGCCTGTGGATTCTCACTTATTCCTTCTAATCGTCGGAACGTTTGTCCAAGTTTGATGATGGAGACAGATTCTGAACATGTATTTATTTTATTTATTTAACACTTATTTCTATACCGCTCTTTCCCAAGTATCAAGTGCGGTTTACAAAGAACAGTAAATTATATGGTATGTGGAAGCACATACTTAGTCGTATTACATAGAACAGGTAGAACTATTTACAAGTAACAATATAACATTTGAACGGTAAAAAGTTAGAACGTATTTACATTATGGGTACTTACAAATTATATCATCAAAATTGTGATGGGTACATATATTTTGTGTGTTTTGTAGTATTGTAGTATTGTTGCTACATTTACTTGCTATATTTACTTTCATATTTCAGCACTTTTTGTGTATTTGGATCCGATGATGCTGTTAGTTAGGCCTGGAGGCCTATGATAGTAGCTCTGTATGTGTAATCAATCTCTATGAGGCCTAGCCCTCCTTGAGCTCTAGGAATGTACAGTCTTGGCATACACTGATTTTTGTAAATTACTTCATGGGCATGGAGGAGTTTTCTTGTTCGCACATTCAGTTTTCCACGGTCTTTAAGAAGCCAGCGTACAGTTCCAAAGCTGTATGAGAGTGCAGTAATTACCAGGTGATTGATGGCTTGTGTCTTTTTCCATGACATCTCATCTTCACAAACACCTAAACTCTGTCTGTGGATATACAAGCATTGTGCCACCAATACACACACATCAAGTCACTACTCACACTATGCTCATACATCCTCTGCTACCCTACTGAGATATACTTCACCAGGGCTCTTTCAAGCAAGTCTGTCGTAGAGACCTACCCAAATCTGTGAATTATGTAAACATGTCACTGTGCCGCACTGTAAGCGTACACTTTTCAGTGTATTTCTAATTTTGCATTTTTTCATGTGGGGCATTATAATCTGTAAAGTACACAAAATCTGCAGGAATTAATGTTTATATTTATCTCTCTAATTTTGAAAAAAGGTTCTCCTCTTCCTCCAAAGACGTTTGTATTCCTTTATCAAATAATTCTTTCAATTAAATAATAAATAAATGAATGTAAATGTCTTTGGAGGAAGAGGAGTATCTTTTTTGAAAATAAGAGAGATAAATATAAACACCAATTTTCCGTGGACAAGCAGGAATGAATCCTCATATATACGTGCCGTCCCTGATGGAGTCCCATGTGGGAATACTCCCCAGCTTCTATTGGAAGCTTTTGGGAGGCTCCACTGTGCCTGCGAGCCTCCTTCCTGCGTGCCGCCGCGGTGCCATGATACCTCAGTCTTTTTTTTCCACAGAGCTCCCACGGATATGTTCCTGTCTTTGTCCACTTGGTAAACTCTCCTTCTTCTTGTAGGGGTGTTTTATGCTCGGGATTTGTCCTTTTATGCCTTTTTACCTTCACTTTAGAGTGGAGGAGTAGCCTAGTGGTTAGAGCAACTGCCTCATACCCAGAACATCAAGGGTTTGATTCCCACTGGCACTCCTTGTGACCTTGGGCAAGTCACTTTACCCTCCATTGCCTTGGAAGAAAAGCTCAAACCCCCAATTCAGTGGTAACTATTATGAATTTGACAAAAAAACCACCAAAACACCCCTGTGAGAACATGCAAAAGTACTTTTTGTCGGATGTTACAGGAAAGGAACATGTACTAAAACTATGTCCACCACTCAGTTACATCCTTTTAATAAATATCTGTAAAAACAAAAAAACTCCGTTACTTAGCTGGATGAGAAGCAATGAGACTCAGCAGAGTTTTTTTGTTTTTACAAATATTTATTAAAAGGATGTAACTGAGTGGTGGACATAGTTTTAGTACATGTTCCTTTCCTGTAACATCCGACAAAAAGTACTTTTGCATGTTCTCACAGGGGTGTTTTGGTGGTTTTTTTGTCGAATTGGAAGAAAAGCTGGCAATCTACTTCCAGTGATACATTGCCCAGAAAACCCAGAGGTGTAGCTGGGTTGCTATGAGTCAACACTGACTTGATGGCACTTAAAAAAAAACCAAACAAAAAAAACCCTTCACTTTGCCTGCTGAATGCAATTTTTCTGTTCCCTTTGATTTTTTTCTGCTTCATTTGTTTTTTTCCTTGCTGCGGCTCCTCAGCCTGCTCGGCGCCCATATCCCTGTCGGGCCTTTCCAAAATCGAGTCCTTTGACTTGGCCATGGCTATTTTTCCAAATGTCATGTCCCAGAAACCTGTCAGTGGGTTTAAGAAGTGTTCCAAGTGCTCTACGACCATATCCACTATGGATATCCATAACTGGTGCCTACAGTGCCAGGGACCCGGTCTTATAATTTGTGTTTGCTGATGACAAGAAGGGGACTCAAGGGTCAAGAGAAGCAGTGCTAATCACCTTTTGGTGCTCAAAAGTCCGATTCATCGCCTTTGGCATCAACGATATCGGTCTCAATGGCTTCAAAGGCTGCATCAGACACTGGTGGTGCATCAACATTGAGTAGGTTTTGAGCTTAATTGGAGCCAAGCACCCATAGTGCCCTGGAGCATTGGCTATCATTTGAGCTCCACCCGAAGAACAGGATGGATTCGGCCTTGTCGTCTTCCACATTGAGGGGTGACCATGCTGAACATTGAGTGAAGACTCTGGTGCATCACTGTTGGAGCCCTTAAAAAGTGCTCCGAAGGGAGGAGAGCTCATTTTCCAGGACATCAGAGGGGCACTGACAGCTAAGACCCAGTCACTGATTCTCCTGTACACATACTGGGTTCATCAGTCAAAGTTGGTTAGGCCCTGGAGCCTTTGGATTTGGCAACCCTGGCGAAGCATCTTTTGCAGGCATTTGAGGAATGCATCGCGGTGCTGTTAGTAATGCAGCATGCTGGGGCCTCAGTGTCAACTGCATCGACATTTGCTGCCGTGCAGCAGTTCCTGGAGATGCATGCACTGTTTGCGGGAAAGGCATCGACCTCGGGGCATCAAAGGACCCTGACACTGGTGCCTGCTTGCTCAATATCCCTCTCTAGTGTCTCAGGGGTCCGATGTGTCCTTGAAGCCTAGGAGGACTTTGGTGCATCACTGGTCTGGATGGAGTTCCTGTTCCTCTTGAAGCAGGAGGGAGATTCAGGCAGAGGCTCAGAGGTACTTTGACTCCCTTTCTGAGTCTGACTCAGAGGGTTGGGTCACCGACATGGAATCATAGGACTTGTCAGAGGGCAGATCCCCGGAGCTCCCATCAGACCATTTTCCTACAGTACTCTTCAGCCCCTAAGGAAGCAGTGACAGTCCCGTGCGCCATATCCTGCAGAGAGTGCAGACGAGAATGTGGAAGAATCCCCTCACTCTGCCGCCTGTTAGTAGATGGCTTGACTCTTATGTTCAAAAGGCTCCTGGGTTCGAGAAGCCTCAGCTTTTTCACCATTCTCTGGTGTCATATCCACCCTGAAGAGGATCAAGAATAGCAAGACTCATTCCTCAGTGCCCCCGGGGAGGGAGGTAGTGTTTCCAGAGTTCCATGCTCATTGTCCAAGTGGTTTCTTACCAGTTCTACATGGGCATGTTCTTGAAGAACATCATGTGTGACCCTGATGACCTGGTACAATTTTTGCCCCCTGAGAAATTGGAGCATTATCGTGCCCTAGTAGCCCATGACAAGGACTGTTCCAAGTTCATAGTGCTGGCTACCTATGACATATTTGGGATGGCATCCAGGAATGCTGCTATAGGCATTGGCGCCTGTAGGCTCACCTGGCTACAGTCATTGGAATCTGGAGCAGTCCATACAGAACAAGCTGGCGAATGTCCCATGCCGGGGAGAGAATCTCTTTGGTGAGCAGGTCAAGGAGAAGGCTGACTTCATAGAGGAAGCACATCATTCTCACTAGGCTCTCCAAGCATACGTCAGAGCACACCTCCTACTGAAGGAGATACCAGGGAGCAGGGTATAGGCATAGATACTACCCTGCACCCCAGACCTCCCATTCCAGGCTGGCCTCTTGTCAGCAGCAGCGGCAAGAAAAGACATCATGTGCAAAGACCCAACCAGTTCCTCAACCAAATCTGGGGGCAGGGTTTTGACTGGTTCCTTTGGAGCATAGCTACTCTTCCATTGGCCGCAACTGGGAACCATCTAGTCGGAGGACAGCTCACTCCTTTTGCCCATAGGTGGCCTCTCATAACCTCAGACTCATGGGTCCCGCAAATTGTCCAGAGTGGTTACAAATTACACCTTTTGGAACTGTCACCGGACTGCCTCCTGAGGGTGCATCATCTCGACTCTCTGCATCAGGAACTGTTTCAGAGAGAGATCACTGCCCTATTGTCTTATCTCGAGATGGACTCGTGCCACCAGATCACAGAGAAAAGGGGTTTTATTCCAAGTACTTCTTGGTCTCCAAGAAAACAGGGGATACCATCCCATCCTAGATCTTTGAGATCTGAACAAGTTCTTGGCAAGAGAAAAGTTAAAAATGATTTCTCTGGGCATCCTGCTTTCTTACCTGCAAAAAGGAGATTGATTATGCTTCCTGGATTTGAAAGTTCACAGAAAGTATCTCAGATTCATTGTGGGTGGACAACACTACCAGTACCGGGTACTGCCATTTGGCCTGGCCTCAGCGCCTCATGTTTTCACAAAATACCTAGGGTAGTGGCTGCTGACCTCCTGATGCTGGAGGAGTTTGTCTTCTCATATCTGGATGATTGGCTTATCAAAAGTATCATTCCGGGAGGAGTTCAAGAATCAACACAATTAATCATTCAGGTGTTGGAACTACTGGCTTTATTATAAATTACCTGAAATCCCACCTGCAGCCTGCCCAACAGTTGGAGTTCATAGGGGCGCTGCTCGACATGACTCAGGCGAGAGCTTTCCTGCTGCACGACCGACTTCTCAGCTCTGATGTGGGAGACTCAAGTAACGGCTCACAGGATGTTGACTGTGCTAGGCCACATGGTCTCGATGGTACATGTCACACCTCCCAGATGAGGCAAGCTCAGTGGACTCTGAGGGCTTAATGGGCCTAGGCCACGGGTCATCTCAGGGACCATTTGTGTGTGTTACCGCCCCTCTTGTTCAGTAATTGCACTGGTGGACAGTCCACCACAGTTTGCTCAAAAGTCTTCCTTTCCAGATTGCTCCACCCCAAAAGTTCTGATGATGAACGCTTCCAAGATGGGGTGTAGGGCTCATCTCAATGGGTTGCACACCCAGGGCAATTAGTCCATCCAAGAAAGCCTTCATTAGATCAAGTTCGTGGAGCTTCGAGTGGTGGTGAATGCTTTAAGTGCTCTTTGAGATCAACTGGCCAACCAAATTGTTCTGGTACAAACCGACAATCAGGTCACCAAGTTCTACATCAACAAGCAGGGAGGAACAGGCTTGTACCTCCTGTGTTGGGAAGCAGTCAGGTTTTGGAAGTTTGCCATCACACACGGGATGGACTTGAGAGCCATGTAACTGCCAGATGAGCAAAACACTCTGGCGGACAGACTGATTTGGGTTCTCCAGTCGCACAAGTGAACTCTGGATAGGGGAGTTGTGACTCACATCTTTCAAGAGTGGGGCACTCCCTTAGATCTGTTCGCCACTCCACAGAATGCCCAGGTGGATCAGTTCTACTCTAGAGTAAGATCACACAGCAGACTGGCATTGGACACTTTCCTCCTTCAGTGGGGGAGGGTCGTCTGTACATTTATCTCCAATACCTCTGATTGTGAAGACCCTCCTGAAGCTCTGAACAGATAGCAGCAGGATGATTCTCATTGCCCCCTGCTGGCTCAGACAGCCTTGGTTTGCCCTCCTGCTGCAGCTCTCCAGTCTGGAGCCGCTACAGCTCGGTCACGCACCCGATGTAATAATACAGGATGAGACAATGTTGTACCCCAACTTCCGATCCTTAGCCCTCATGGCGTGGATGTTGAGAAGCTAATGTTGTCTCAGCTCAACCTGCCAGATGGTACAACCTAGGTCCTTTTGCCTCCAGGAGGGCCTCTATGAGAAAGTCATACTCTTGCAAATGGAAGATGTTTGCCATCTGGTGTGAGGGCCAGGCCCTAGATCCTTTCATGTGTTCCACTCAAAAGCTGCTTGAGTTTCTTCTTCACCTCTCTGTCAAGGTCCACCTCAGTGCTTACCATCTCAATACAGCCTTTAGTTGCCTGCGTTATGTGAGGCTTGCTTCTCTTGAAGCCTCCTTACAACCCTCCTGCAGTGTCTTGGGATCTCAGTGTGGTTCTTGCACAGCTTATGAAAGCTCCCTTTGAGCCACTTAATTCCTGCCCTCTGAAGTTCTTGACCTGGAATGTATTATTTCTGATGGTGGTCACTTTAGCACGCTATGTAAGCATGCTTCAGGCCCTAGTGGTTCATCTGCCTTATACCAAATTCCACCATAATAGAGTGGTCCTTCGCACTCATCCTAAATTCCTTCCAAAATTGGTATTGGATTTCCACCTTAATCAGTCAATTGTTCTTCCAACATTTTTCCCACGACCTCATACACACAGAAGGGAAGTTGTGTTGCACATGTTGGACTGCAAGCGAGCCTTGGCCTTTTACTTGGAGCAGACAAAGGCCCATAGAAAGTCCATTCAGCTTTTTGTTTCTTTTGACCCCAATAAGCTAGGGGCTGCCTTTTCCAAACACTCTCTTTCAATTTTGCTGGCAGACTGCATCTCTTTCGCTTATGCTCAGACAGGTCTGAGTCTTGATAGTCATGTCACAGCTCACTGTGTCCAAGCTATGTCTGCATTGGTGGCCAACTTATGCTCGGTCTCCATGGAAGAGATCTTCAGGGCTGCAAGGTGGTCTTCAGTTCACACATTCACATCTCAGTTCTGCCTAGATGGGGATTCCTGACATGACAGCAACTTCGTCCTATCTATAATCTGTTTGGGGATTAGAATCCAACTCCATCCCCCTAGGCCCATTCTATTCTGTCCAGGCTACCAAATAAAAAAACGAACAAGAAAAAGGGAAGAGAGAAATTATCTCATTCTGTATATAGTTGGTGTTTGAGTTGTTCTGACCTCTCACCATTTCACAGTTGAGTTTGCCCCTGTTGGGATTCTTGGTGGCCTCCTTGGTTTTCAGTAGCCTGTAGCTTGGGAGCCCCATACATGAGGACTCATTTCTGTTTGTCCATGAAGAAAAGGTAGTTTCTCACCTCTAGCAGGCATTCTCCGTGGACAGCAGGAATAAATTCTCACAACCCTCCCACCTCCCCAAGAAGTTATCTTCTTCTATGGCTTATCAGAATGAGGCATCATGGCACTGCAACGGCAGGCAGGAAGGAGGCACACAGGCACGGTGGAGCCTCCCAAAAGCTTCCAATAGAAGCTGGGGAGCATTCTCATGCAGGGCTCTGTCGGAGACGTCACCCATATGTGAAGACTTATTCCTGCTGTCCATGGAGAACACCTGCTAAGATGAATATCTACCTTTTTCTGCAGCATTTATGCACTTTGTAGTTAATAATTTTTTGCAGAAGGAATGTGCATACTTGTGAAACATTATAATCTGTAACTTTATTGGTTGGATAGCCTTGAAAATGCACAACTGAATTTCAGCTATGAATGGAAGGACTTACATAGCGGCTTACCAGCTAATTTTGTCCTCAATAATTTAGTTTTGTTTTGTGGCGCCTCAGGCGCTGATTCAATGGTTGGCGTGCATGTGGGACATATACACTATGGAGTGGGGGATAGGTTTGCAGAAGTTGAGTCGGGCACGTTTTGAACACATTAGTAAGGATGTACGGCTTGAAAGACAAGGAGTGAGTGGGTACGGTGGAGTCATTGGGGGATGGCGCCTTCCCAGGAGAGGAAGGGGTGGGGTGATAGGGGGTAGGAGTAGGGAGCGGGGGGATGGCAAGGTAGGATTTTGTTGGGGTTTTGTGTTTTTCTTTTTTGATAGAAATCTTACAAAGATGAGGGTGTTCGGTTGCATTGGGGTGTTCTCTCCTGTAACACTGTTTACTGTGATCTTTTTGCTAGAATGCTTATTTTGTTGCAGGGCAATATGTGCCTTCGTGTCACTGCTGACTCTTGGTGACCCAACAGCTCCTGGGTTTTCTTGGCAGTGTGACCAGAAGTAGATTGTCAGGCCTTTCTTCTGAGGTAATGGAGGGTTAAGTGACTTGCTCAAAGTCACAAGGAGTGCTAGTGGGAATCAAACCCTGGTCTCTTGGTTTCCAAGCCAGTACTCTAACCATTACTTTGTTACTTGCATAAGACAGTCTTGAATTATTTAAAAATATATATTTTGTTTTAAAGATGGAACATCTATGCTTTAATATGCATAGTATAAAAAGCTTTGATTTTAGTGGTTCGTGTACAAGAGTATTGATTAATATAATCTAGTTCCCTTTGCCTAAGACAGAAGAATTTATGCTGATTAATTTTAAATATCATTTCCAGGCATCGGAAATAGCTCTGTAATTGCTCTATAAGGTTCCATAGCTCTGTAATATAATTCTGTTGAAACCTGATGCAGTTTTGGCAGTGGTTCCTTGGTTACAAGTCAAATGTAGAGTTGCATAAAACCAAGAGGTTGACTTGTGCTTTCAGTAAAGCAAATTCCAAGGAGATTCTCATCCAGACGTCGCTTCTGAATAATCCACAACAGCAGGGCAGTCATTTGGCCCAGCCCTGTGAGGAAAGGACCATTTGTTTGGTGGTGTCTGGTGACTTGGTCCACCACCAGAAAGAAATGATTGTGTGAGCAGTCACTTAATACAGAAACGGCAGCAGCTGATTTCAGAGGGACATCTGAAAGTGGGGGCAGCAGGCCTCTGTGTTGGTACCAGACGTTTGTATAGCAGGAGGGCAGGTAGCTGTCAGTAGGCAGTTGTGCTCATCCAAACTGTAAAATTTTATACATTAAAATCAATGTACACTTATCTTATGAATTAAAGTTCTTTCAACAAATGTGCGATGCGGTTTCACATTTTGAGACTTCTGTGTCAGGGACTAGTTCTTAAAATCTTGTAACTTCTATGACGGCCCATAAATATATGAATAAACAAGTCATGACAATGCAAGCAGAGCTGTTGTGCTGTCAGAAAGCAGTACCTGAAAGCTGGCCTGCTGTGCAGCTCTGGAATTGATGCCCCATTGCACTGGGAAAAACAACCAAACAGACCAAAAAAGCATCCATAAATTGTGTTAAATAGCTTGGATCTGTAAAGGAGCATTAAGAACGATGAAATCAAAGGCTACAGAACAACATTAATATCCTGAGAAAAAGCAGCGGCTGGGGAAGGACCTGAAAACCATTTGGATTGTTCATGGGTGTGGAAAAGAAAGTAACTGGGAAAGGCTGATAATGCTATTAGTGTACCTTAATGGCTTCCATCGCTGCTCTCATTAGCTCAGTAGCTTGTGATGGCTATTAAGCCGTCCTCTAGCTATTAATAGGAATATTGTGCATTGTATCCAGACCCGGTGCAAATTTACTTTACATTTATGAACTGCTAATATGCATCTTTTGTCATGGTCCCACTGGTTAGTTGTGCGGGACTCAAAATCTTCAATTAATATTTTTTCCTTCAACGCATTTCTTTTCCTTTGTACAAATGTTTGTTCTCAAAGGGAAAAAATATACTGGAGCTTCAGGCGGTACACAAAGCACTATAAACTGGCATCGAAAGTCAGAATATAGCTCTCGAAGAAAGAAAAAAGACTATTAGCCTGTAGAGAGAACAAGGGGAAATAAGCCCGGAGATGTAAGAGGTGTCAATTACAATGTTCTTTTATTTTAGTATGATGCTTGTCTATGAAAAACGAGATACAGAGTGTCCTCCATTATTGCTCCCTTGTGGACTAGACTTCCAATGAAAGCCTTTCTCCGGGACTAAGGTTATCATAGAGGCGAAGACCTGGTTGTTTCACCAAGCTTTTAAGGAAGAAATGTTATAGGGGGCATACAAAGGAGTGCACTAGAGAATAGGAATACAGAGAAAGGATAGTTGGTGGACGTATGCATTCTAAATTAATTTTTATGTTTGTGACTACTTGTGTATATTAGTTTTATCTTTTATAAGATCTTTAAACTTTGTAAGTCACCTTGAGTGGAACACAGAGGCGGTTGCTAAATTGAAATAAATAAACACTGAGCTATTAGACAGTTGTATACAGTGAAACCTTCTGACCAAGGACAAAACATAAGGGATTTGAAGCTTATACTGAAAAATGTTAATGGTTAAAGTCTCTCCATAAATTGACAAAACACTGAGGCCTGATTCAGAAATGCTTTTCTTCTTTTCTCGATCTGTGACAAAAACAAAAATAAAGAGTTTAGCAAATCAGGCTGTAATGAGGTATTCATACCCTGAACTGGAACTCTCCAGCAAGGAAGGAAGCAAATTGAAAGAAGCAGAAGAATAAGACAGGCCAGAGACAAAGAATGACTGATAAGATTAGGCAGTGGAAAGAAAAACCTGAGAGGAGGCAGAGAAAACTCTTGGGGTGGAGCTCCAGGAGAGAGAGGGACAAGACACCATCATCACCTAGGGGAAGGCCCTTGAAACATGGTTCAAAAAAGATAACCAGACCTGGAACCAGGAAGGAACTATAGTTGTCAGGGCTGTACCAAGGGCTGTGTGAGTGGTGCGGCCGCACAGGGCGAAAACATAGAAGAGGTGCTGATATTGTCACTGGGCTTCTGGGAAGCTCAATAAAAGGGAATTACTGAACATGGCTGGGTGGAGGGGCCGACACATAGAACCAAAGGAAAACACCCCGCCTGCAGTGTCACCAAGCACAAAGAGAGCAGGACAGGAACACACCGTGGAATTTAGGACACTTTATTAAAAACTATTAGCCCAACACGTGTTTCAGCCAATGGCCTTCTTCAGGGGACAATGGCCACTTGATGCAAAGCTAGAGAAGTAATTTGAAATGCATATGCCTGTAGCGAACATACAGCTCTGAAGGCGCATTTCTAGCTTGGTACGGTCCTGATGATTGTGGGCTGCTACAGGAGGGGCAGACTTAGGCTGGGGTCTGAGTCCAGCTACTAGTTAGGTCAGACAGCCAAAGGCTAATGTTGAATCAGAACTCAGAATTAGGTTTTGATTGATAGATGCATTTATTTATTTATTTTATTTTAAAGTATTTATATTCCAATTTATCCTTGAATCAAAGCGGATTTCATTACAAACCAATCAAGTAGGGTAGTGCAGGGGTGTCGGCATGCAGTGGTTGTGAAGGTAGTGTTCGTGAGTGTGTGGATAGGTAAATCTTGATTTGGGGTGCCATATATACAGGTTGAACTTTCTACATTGGGCTATATACATTTTCATGAGGGTAGTATATACAGGTTGAGCTATCTACGTTGGGCTATATACATTTTAATGAGAGTGATAAGATGTTTTATGTTGTGGATGTCATGTCTTGTGTAGCTCGTCTTGTGGGGTGGTTAGGGTGGATTGGTGGTCTTCATTGAATTGTTCAATGAATAGGGTGGTTTTAAGTAGCTTCCGGAATTCTTTTATATCTGTTGTTGATTTTAGATTATCTGGGAGGACATTCCAGATTGCGGGAGCAGCAAGAGAGAAGGCTCGCATGGATGTGGATTTGTTTGTTCTTGTAAATAGAGTAGGTGTTGGTATATTGTTTTTGGTGCTGTTTCTGTCTGGTCTTTTGTTTGTTTTTGTTCCGATGAGTTCCTGTAGTATTCCTGCTGAGTTGTTGTTTTTAATTTTGAAGATGGTAAGCGCTGATTTATATTTTGCCCGTGAGGGAATTGGTAGCCAGTGTAGATCTTGTAGTATTGGAGTTATATGGTCTTGTGTTGAAGGTATGATTGGAACCATTTAATTGTGGTTTCTTGTAGTCCAATCTCCGTTAGGTGCTTCAATAGGATGTGATGGGAAACTGAGAGATGCGTGCATGTGTAATTGTTTCTGAAGGCTTCGGTACTAAGGAGAGCCAGAATTAAGCCAGATGATGACATCCATGGCTGAAAATTTGTTTTCAGAGAGGGACTTCCCAGGGAAGAGAATCAGGGCAAGATTAGTGGTCACCTAGGATAGCAGATTCTGAGAAGCAGCAGTCAAAGAAAAACAGAATTTCCTGACAGCCACACAAACTCCAAGAGCTATCAGTACATTCTTTTACCTGCAGGGAGAGTGGGCACATGCATTCCTACAAAGCCAAATTTAGGGGTCAAAGGGAGCACAACATAAAATTCACTGAAAGTAGTTGGTGAATTCCTGTATATTCCTTAGGGGGAGAGAATGAAGTTTGCTGAGTATCTTCACGTGGTGACCCCTTTGTATAACATCTGTACTAAATCTCAACAAGGCAAAACTACAATTGAAGTATTATAGCGAAGAAAAAGAAAAATATATACTGGCTGCACATCGCCCAGGATAAAAAGTTGCCTACTTGTAGCTTACACACTAGGGCTAACGATGGTGGTTGCAATAGTGCAAACACCGCAGATGTAGATAACATTCCTGCCACAGATAAAGGCTATGGTGGATGTGTTCATGGACCCAGGGGTAATGGAAGGCCTTTTTCTTTGGGGGGGGCTCCGAGCTCCACCCTAACTCCACCCTGTGGCCAGAGACCCTTCTTGTTTTGCCCACAGGGATCCAATCTCCTATGGGCAGACAGGAAGGATCTTTGCCGCGATTGCGGCTTCTCTTCTTCTGTCCATGGGGGATGGGATTCTCATGGGCAGGCTGCTGCCTGCCATGCCTTGATTTTTGATGGGGCCAGGGCCCATGTGGCCCATCCCTTTCTGATGCCTGTTGTTGCACCCCCTGCTGGCTAGGCGGTTGCCTATAGGCAGTGGGCATACCTCCTATTGTCCCTTGGTAGTATGGGTTCCCAGAGCCAAGGCTTCTGGGGATTGTAGTTGTGAAAAAATGAGTAGCCGAGGGTGGAAGGCGTTTTTCTTTACACCAAGCAGGTTGGAGTCTCAGATGATCTGTTGGACGTGAGAGCATTGGTTTAACCGCAAGTTGAAAGATCGTGCTGATATTAATATATCTCCCCCTGAAGAAGTAATACGAAACGCGAAAGCGGTACCCACTTGGTGGCGTCGGGGATTTACACCAGCTATACAAAGATAAGCTAAGCACAATCTTGAATACACAAAACTTGTTTATCTGAAAATGTTTACAAATTACAGAAGAGTCTGATGTATGGAATAAGTAAAAATACTCCTGGCATGAAATAAGTAAAATATCTGTGGAAAATCAGTGAATATTTATGGTCGTTGATGCAATCAGGCACACTGCTTTGGATAAATCTAAGCATTGCCATCGTGAGTCTGAGACCTTTATTCACTGGGGATTCCCGTGTCTGGGTGTTTTGGATATGCACAAAGAGGCAAAATAGAGCAGGATTCATCAGCAGTATTCTGGATATTGGTAGAGGGAATTGTCTCGTTGTTTGGTAGTAACCACCCTCTGATATTTGACCTAAATTGTAGTGTAGCTTTAAAATGTTAGCAACTTCATTCCAAACATTTCTAGCAGAACAGGCAAGTACAAAGCTTCTGGGTTTTCTCAGTTTTAAACCTTACAGCTTCTTCACCTTTGCTTTACATACAAAGAACAGTCCATTTGAGAGTCGGCAGAACTATTATCAGAATCATAGTTATCTACCTGCATGCTCTCATACTCAGGGTCAGTTAGCATCTGGCTGGAATCAGTTTGTGGGATTTCAGGTTTTATTTCTTCTAATAACTTTAAAACCTTCTCCCAATGGGACTTCTTTCTATGCTGAGGAATGTTGGAAGGGCTGAGGGGATTCTTATCCTTCAATAAACTATGCAAGGTTTGAAATGGGCTCACCTTACTTCTAGTAACAGAGCTCTTTACAGACCTTCCTCGAGGTGAAGCTCTTCCCCCAGGTTCTGACAGGACCACGCCCGTGCCTTGCTCAGAGACAGCACTTTCCTCAGGATAAACTCTCCTGTCTTCAGGGCCTGCTGTAATGCTCCTACAACATGGGCTTCCTTCAGAGCTGTAGTTTCCTGTGTGCTGGCTGCCACGAGAACCTTTCCTGAGGCTGCTTCCAGAACACCTCCCTCTCTCAGCTTCCTTGCAAGAATCTTCCCCTTCTCCTCCTGGTTCCTCGGTTGTTCCTTCTCTTCCTGGTTCCCCAGTTGTCCCCTCTCTTCCTGGTTCCTCAGGCTTAAATGACTGGGGCTGCACTATGGCTTCAAACTCCGCCCACGGGTGTTCCCCATTACCTACCCTGGTTGCCTTGGAGCTAGGGCGTGGCTTGCACTCAGCAACCCTATGTGTGTGTTTTTTTTCCTTGGCTGGAGTTTCAAAGTCAAAACTCCCTGAACTATTCTTCTTCTTAGGGGTAAATGTCTGTTTCCTATCCATTTCCCTGGGCTCCACTACAGTCTCGCCACCACACTGTACATGGACCCACCATGGAAGAATACAACGACAGAAATTAACTGAAAGGTTAAGAGGATTAACGTCTGTTAAGTGGACTTCTGCAGAGGAGATAATGTACTGCTACAAATCCTATAAGAGGGTATACAAAGAGAATCTATCAAAAACTGGAAGAAAGAGGATTATTGTCGAAAGGAAAACTGCAAAGAGCAATTGATGCAAATTTAAGATCTTTAACTTAACAGATCAAAGTAGAGAAGTATGTAAATGATAGAATCTTGACTTAACTCAGGGCTTCTGTGGAACAAGAAATACAGGGAGGAGGAGGAGGAGATCTAGATGGGAGTACCAGAAGAAAGGTATACACACAAAAAAAGAAAGAACAGTTGAGTGGAGCTGGAGCTTAGGATTTGGAACTGCAAGAAAGTGAGATAGTAGGAGACGCTGAAGAAGACTCGTTGGCTTCAGGAGAGTCTGAGGAGGAAGGGGAGCGAGGATCTTCCCTTTTTACTAGGAGGACCTCTCGGTTCTGATTCAGGATGCAATGGTAGCCTTATGCATCTAAAAACCAATGTCTGCTCCACCATCTTAGGCGGACCCTATCTTAGGCGGCCTTCTGGCTTTTTTCCTTTACCTGAGTCAAAGGAACAACTCCTGGTGTCTCAGTGGGAGAATTTGGAGCTGGGCCTTAAGGGCCAAAAGGTCCTTTCTTGGTTATCTCCCCTGCCTCAAGGCGAGCTGGATCCGTTTTTTGGTCACTAAGTGCACCACTATTTTAGGAGAACAACTATTACTACTGCTTATCATTTGTATAGTGCTACAAGGCGTACACAGCACTGTACATATAGATATAAAACACAGTCCCTGCTCATCAGAGCTTACAATCTAATCAAGATGTGGAGACTAGAGTGTGGTAAGATACACATTCACATTTTAAGTGATTGATAATAACTTGAGATACAGTACTATCATCAGGATTTACAAATGATATTGTGAATCTCAGAAGTAATTTGTAGTGAAGTTACTGCTGTAGTCAGAGATTAAGTCCATGCGGCCTGCTTATGCAGTGATCCTGTTTGTGAGCATTTCAGCTAGGAATCTTCCCTTCTCTGGCTCAACCCTCTGTTTCTGAGACTTCCACCCACCCTGCATGTGATGAAAAGAAGCTTGTGTAGTGTTGCCAACAGCCTGTCTGAATCTCAGCCATCCATCCTAAAAATAATCTTGCTCTCAAATCTGAAGATAATTGCTTTATTGAAATTATTCCTAATTACGGGATTTTAGTGGCACATTACCACCCAAAGTTCTTTTGATTTTTTTTATAGAAGAGAAAGAGTTTGCATCCCATTGAGTTAAAAAAGACGGTATGATGTTTGAGGAAGTGTAGCTTCCTAAAACAGTTACTTTGCATGAATAGTGATGTTGTAGCTCGCAATGTGAAAACATGTCCAGGTGGATATCTGGATAGCAGAACAAGAGCTTTTCCAATGCCTGTTCATGCCTTGGAACAGGTCTAAACTTGGACGTGGCTTGGGACGTGCAAGGCTTTTCTGAAATTGGGCGAGGATGTCCACGTTCTTGGGAATGACCTAGACATGCCTTCACCGGTTGAGCCTTGGAGTCCTTGTGTCAGGGACATCCTTAGAACCACTTTCTAAAATGTCTTAATCTGTCCTTTACCCAGCTCCTGCTGTCTGCAATTCCATTGCTGTCTCTCCCTTCTGTACACTTGATTTTATTTCCCGTCCACACACACACACTTGGCTTACTTTTCTTTCATAGCCTTCCTCTGTTCATTGCCACAGTTACTCAGGTGCACCTATACTCATTAATACTTCTCTTCTGCCTCTCAACGTTGTCTCCCCTGTGATTTGCATTCTATCTTCCTCCCCTACTCTTATGGCTCCACATCACTTTGTCTTCCTGATGTTAACTCTCCCTAATCTTTTCCCCTCATTCCAACAACTCCATGCCCCATTCATTATCACACGCTCTTTATCATCCCCACCTCCCCTTCCATTTTGTCTTCTACCTTATCATCTGTCCTCAGGCTTCACCATTTTCTTCCTCTCATTTAGTCATCTCCACACTCTCTGAGGGAACTTCATCCTTGCTTCCGTCATGCCTCCTCCTCTCTCCCCCATTCTCTCCTGCTCCTTCTCCTTCTCTTATCTGGAGATGTCAACCCCAACCCTGGCCCTCCCCTAGACATTTTTGACACTCCCAAGGCAGATCAAAGCCATACATCCCTCAGCCACGCCTAAGCCACTTCTCCCACTGTCCAAGTCACTAAGAATATCCTATGATACATTTTGCTCCCCTACTACTATTTACTGTGATTATCACCAATGCTTATTGTTTAAACTCCCAATTTAACCCACATGTTCCATATAAAACTGTTTAAGAATTCATGTTTGACCTCCCTGTTCTATGCAAATTTGCAGTTGTGCTTAACATAAACCGCTTTGAATTTATGATAAGGTGGTATAAATAAACCGTGTTCGTTAAATAAATAAAATAAAAAAAAATCAATGTGCAACCCCTCAAACCTTATTCATGTCCGTCTCCTTTCTCCCTCTCTTCTCCCTTTCTCATACGCCTTGTGGAATCCATGCTCTGTCTCCCATGAATTTGACTTCATTCTTGATCTCTCTCTCTAATACTCTGTATCTTCTAGCTCTTACTAAAATTTGTTTTTTTCCTGAAGTTTCTGCTTCAGTCACTGCCCTCTGTTATGGAGGATACCTATTCTCCCATACCCCCTGGCCATTGGCCATGGCAGTGGTGTTGGGTTTCTGCTCTCTCATTCCTGCCAATTTTAGCTCCTCCTACCTCAGTCTCATTCCTTTTCTTCCTTTGGAGTCTTTTCCATCCGCCTCTTTACTCTACTATCTGGGTAGCTGTAATTTATTGACCCCCTGATGTCCAGCTCTACGTTTCTCACTGACTTTGACTCCTGGCTCTCTTTCTGGATGGATCTTCCTCTTCCCTCATTCTTGAGGATTTTAATATTCTCTTGCTGACCTTTCTGACCCTTATGCCTTACAGCTCCTTTCCCTAACTTCCTGATTCAGCCTCCAGCTGTGCTGTATCGCTTGTACTCACAAATATGGCCACTGCCTCGACCTCATCTTTTCCTCCAACTACCTGCCCTCAAACTTCTACACCTCAGTTCTTCCCTTTTCTGACCATCACCATCACCTTTACCACTCTCCACTTTCATCTCATTTGATCTCTACCAACATGTTTAGGAATCTTCACATTATCATCCCTTCAGCTCTCTCCATTGCTGTGTCATCACCTTTTTCCTCCACTATATTGTCTGAGTCTATTAATGAGGCAGTATCTTCCTATATACTCTTCTGCTCTGGATGTACTCGCTCCTCCCATTCCATGCCCTGTGAGGTGCAATTACCTCAATCATGGTTGTCCTCATTCCTGTACCCATTCAGCTGAGCACCTTTGGATTAAATCCCATACCCTTGCTGACTTCCTACATTTCAGATTCAGGCTAATCTCTTTCCAGTCAGCCATAGCACTTGCCAAGCAAGAGTACTATGCCCATCTGACTAACTCTCATGCCTCTCATCCTTGCTGTCTCTTTGCTATGCTCAGCTCTCCACAAAGTGCCTTTTACCCCCAACCCCTCCTTCGCTTTCTACCTAGACGTTGGCTGACTATTTCCATGCCATGATCTAATCAATTAGTCTTGTATTCTTCACAGGGTCACCTCCATTCCATCTTTCCCCTCTTCAAATCCAAATCCTCTTAACCTATCACCCTTTCTTCCTTCTCTAAAATCACTGAGGTGGAAACTGGAAATCTCCTCTCCTCCAAAGTCACCATCTGCTCCTCTGATCCCGTTCCCACCTGTCTACTAAGCTCCGTCTCTTCTGCTGTCACCCCCTCCATCTGTCACATCCTTAACCTATCACTTTCCAGTGCAACTGCTTCTGTAGTCTTCAAACATGCTGTGGTTACACCTCTCCTCAAAAAGCCTTCACTAGACCTTACCTGTCCTTCCAGTTATCAGTATATCTCCCACCTCCATTTTGCTTCAGAACTACTCAAATGTGCAGTTCACTACCCAGACTTGACTTTCTTTCCTCTCAAGATGTTCTGGATCCATGACAGTCTCCAGTAACTTGTTCCTCGCCATATCCAAGGGCCTTTACTCAAACCTCACCCTTTTTTACCTTTCTGCTGTTTTTGACACTGTTGATCACCGCCTTCTTGATTTAGGGGCTCTGTTCTGTCCTGGTTTTCTTCTTATTCTCTCATTGCAATTTGAGTATATATTCTGGTGGATCTTCCTACACAGTTATCCTGCTTTCAGATGCTGTACCTCGGGGCTCTGTCTTGGAACCTCTCCTCTTCTATCCTCAGTCCCTTGGTGCCCTTATCTCCTCCCAAGGTTTTCAGTACCATCTTCATGCTGATGTCTTTGGTAGGGGACCAAAAAATAAGAGAGGATTCCAGAGGAAGTTTAAGAGAAAGGAGATGCAAAAGAAGAGAGGAGTTTGGGCTGAAGACGTCTGAGTTAAAAAAAAAAAAAAGAGAGATTTAGAAACATAGAAACATGATGACAGAAAAAGACCACATGGCCTATCTAGTCTGTCCTTCCATATCAACAACTACAACAGTCCACTTTTTACCTTTAGAGATCCTCTGTTGGTCCCATGCTTTTTTGAATTCAGTTACTGTCCTCATCTCTACCACCTCCACTGGGAGACTATTCCACAGATCCACTACTCTTTCCGTAAAGAAATATTTCCGCATATCACTCCTGAATCTATCTCCCTTCACCCTCATCCCATGTCCCCTCGTAGCAGAACTTGCTTTCAATTGAAAGAGGCTCTCTCAATGAACATTTATGCCACGGAGGTATTTAAACATCTCAATCATATCACCTCTATCCCGCCTTTCCTCTAAGGTGTACATATTAAGATCCTTAAGTCTGTCCTCATATGCTTTATAATGAAGCCCACTAATCATTTTAGTAGCCACCCTCTGCACCGACTCCATCCTGTTCACATCCTTTTGAAGGTGCGGTCTTTGTTGAGCTTTGGAGCTGAGGAAAAACAATATGCTCAAAGCGTGTGATAAATTAAAGAGGAAAATTAGGAAGTGTGGCTTGGAAGAACGAAAACTAGTTTAATTGTCGCAACTGTTCAATTTTGTTAAACTCTTCTTGCATAGACCATGTTGATTGAACAGTGATGAGAGTGAATCAGATCTACCTCATTGTTAAACCTGATATTTTGGCGAACAACAAAACATTTGGGGTGGACCCAAAAACACACCCTTTGCTGTGTTTTTATTCCAAGAGTTAAAAGGAGGGAACATTTTCCTAGATTGAAGCACCAAGGTGTGACATTGCAGGAGGTTTGAGAGAGCCTGCATGACATGAAAATTTCTAGAACCTTAAATCCAGACCTGGGTAGAGATTAAGTACCTCATTCATTTGAAATGAAGTACACTCAAGTTATTTCAGAACTGTTGCAAACAAGTATATGAAAGCAGCCTTATCTTCCTAGTATCTGAAGCTGGAGGAAATCTAACAATGGGAGTTCTTCAAAATCTGGGAGTTGATGTTTGCACTTGAGCAAGAATATCTGCTGTAAGTGTTTCATGTTTCTTTTAATAACAAGTTACTAGTAATAGCATAATTTTCAGACTAGTCAGTTACTAAGGCTTGATTCCGAGACAAACACATTTCTGGTGACTTCTGTTCTGATAGGTTCCTGATGCAAGCAAATAAACCAGAAACTGAAGTTTTCCACAGGGAACTTTTTCTCAGGCAGCAAATAGGATGCATGGTACTGGCTTGGAGATAGTGGGTTCCATCCAACGGAGATGTTGTCCATATCTCAATTATATACAGGGCCTCGTAAAAGTCTGCACTGCCTTGTACATCTCTCTCCCCTACAGTCTACTCAGAACTCAGCAGTACAGTTTATTTTCAAACAGTGTCGCCAAGCTCATGTAGCCCCTCAGGTCACTTCACTGGCTCCCTATCTGTTTCCATGTCCAGTTCAAAATTCTTCTACTGACCTATATGTGCATTCATTCTTTAGCTCCTCACTACCTTTCCTCTTATCTCACTCTACACCTTTCCTCGGGAACTCTGCTCCTCTGGCAGATCCCTTTTATCTGTACCCTTCTCTGCCACTGCCAACTCCAGACTTCATTTATTCCACCTTGCTGCTCCATATGCCTGGAACAACTACCTGAGTTAGTGTGTTAGGCTCCTTCTCCAGCCCTATTCAAATCTAGGCTAAAAGCCCATGTCTTTTAGGCTGCTTTTGGATCCTAATGCTCATCACTCTCTTGCTCACTACTTGTGTATCTCGTCCCGTTTTGTGATGTTTTTTCATCTCGATTAGATAGTAAGCTCTGATGAGCAGGGACTGTATCTTACATCTTTATTTATAGCACTGTGTACACCTTTTAGTGCTATACAAATGAAAAGTGGTAGTAGTACATTTTTTGTATTTTTCTATCCAAAAAGTACAGTTCAAAATGCATTAAAGTAGGAATTTGTTTCACTGATCTACACAACGTAATCTGTAATAAATGACCATTTTTCTCAATGGAGAAAGGTAAATAGTGGAATACCTCAAGGATCTGTGCTGGGCCCACTGCTTTTTAAGATATTAATAAATGATCTGGAAATGGGAATAACGAGTGTGCTGATCAAATTTGCAAATGACATAAAATTATTCAAAGTTGTTAGAACACTAAAGAATTGTGAAAAATTGCATTAAGACCTTGATAAACTGGAAGATTGCAAAATTCCATCTGCTATTTGGATGTCCAATGTTATGCGCTTACAGAAGAACAACTCAAACTGTGGTTACAGGATGCAAGGTTCCACTTTAAGAACCACCACCCAAGAAAAGGGTTTAGGGGTCATTATGGATGATACATTGAAACCCTCTGCCCAGTGTGCAGCGGCAGCCAAGAAAGCAAATAGAATCTATGACTCATAAGAAAAGGAATAGAGAATAAAACAAAAGATGTTATATAATGCCTCTGTATCATTCCATGGTGCGACTGCACCTTGAATATTGTCTGCAGTTCTGTTCATCCTATCTTAAAAAGGATATAGAAGACCTAGAAAAGGTACAGAGAAGAGGCGCCAAAATGGTAAAGGGGATGGAGAGATACCCCTGTGAGGAAAGGCGTAAAAGGTTAGGGCTCTTCAACCCGGCAAAAAAGACATCTGAGGAGAGATATGATAGAGGTCTATAAAATGAATGGAGTGCAACGAGTAAGCATAGATCGGTTGTTTATTGCTTCCAATAATAGAAAGACTAGAGGACACACAATGACGCTACAATGTAACCCATTTAAGACTAATAGGAGAACATATTTTTTCACTCAATGTGTAATCAAATTCTGGAATTTGTTACTGGAGGATATGGTAAAAGCTGTTAGTGTAGCTGGGTTTAAAAAAAGGCTTGGACGTTCTGTTTTGGGAACCTGACAAGTATTGGAAGCAGGATACTGGGTTTGATGGACCCTTGGTCTGACCTAATATGGTTATCTCGTATGTTCTAATTTGGAAGAACAATTATAGAAATATCTGAATGGTAATTAAGAATGTAATTGCAATACGTGACTTCCAGTCAATGCTGACTCCTGGCAACCCAGTAGCTCCTAGGTTTTCTTGGCAGTGTGACTGGAAACCAAAAAATCTAGACTGCATAAGTCTTCACATCCCTGGATGCAATATTTAGTGGAAGCCCCTTTTTTTTTTTAAATGCTTTATTTTCGTTTTATAACAACAAAGGAAAGGAAGACATACAGCTAAAAGACAAATACATACATAGAATGTGATACATACACCAAAGTAAACCCCTACCACCCCCCTCCCCCCTGCTTCTTCTCTAGAAACTAATCATTCCCGAAAACGGGCGTGTACTGACATTATTGTGGTACAAAACCTAACGGTGAGCTAAAACATGATAAGTATGCATTAAACAGACATGTCAGAGCAATGGGCAGAGTGTACATAATCATTGAGCATCTGCCATGTAGACAAGCGAAAGTGAGTTTGGATATGAGGAGTAGCTCTCCGAGATATCTGCTCATATTTACTATATAAGCAGACGAGGTTCCACCATTCATTGGCAGTAATTCGAGAGCTATCCTTCCAATTCCTCGTGATTAAACATAGGGCTATACCCAGCATGATATCAAGGAGAAAGCGACCCTTCTTAGGAAGAGAGGGGACCTCCGCCACTGAGCGGAGTCCCACAATCTTCCAAGAAAGAGGCTCGTGGAGGTGTAAGATAGATTGAATACGACCCCAGACCCGCCCCCAGTAAACCTGCAGTTGAGAACATTCATAAAGAACATAAGCGAGGGTTCCCACAGCAGTATGGCAAGACCAACACTGGTCCCTAGCAGTGGTGTTCCATTTGGCTATTCTTTCTGGAGTATAAAAGCATCTATGTGCAAAAAAGAAGAGAGTTTGGGTGACAGAGGCAGATCTGGAAACCCGCACCACTTTGCTCCAGAAAACGCTCCATTGCACAGGGGTTAAAGTGATTTGCAGTTCGCGTTCCCAGGCTTGTTGAGCTCTACAAATAGCAGTGTCGGTACCCTGACATAATAATTTATAAAAGTTAGAGGCTACCCCATGTGTACTACTAATAGAGTGAATTAGTTCTAATAGCCCGTACTCAGTAGGGGCAGAGGGCGGCAGGATTTGAGCACTTTTGAGGCAGTGTTGAAGCTGCATCAATTGAAAGTAATGTTTTGCTGGTAACGCAAATTCCTTTTGTAAGTCGGAAAAGGTCTTCCAACGAGCTGCAGAGAAGAGTTGTTGGGGTGTCCAGATCCCCCTAGAGTACCAGGGTTTCCATGCAATCGTTTTATTTAGAACTTGAATTCTGGGGTTATTCCACAGCGGGAGTCCGTCCTGAGGACATACGTTTGAACCCAGTGATAGAATGAGAGTGTTAAAGGCCGCAAGAGTATCAACAATCATTGGGGGATGGCGTAGGTCTACTTGATGGGACATGCCGGGGAGAGATGGATCAACGGAATTGGGCTACTTAGCTCCTCTTCAATGTCAAGCCAAACTGGTCTGTTGTCTGTTGAGGCAGCTAGCCATCGGGCACCTTGTTTAAGTAGGAAGGCTTGATGATACCTAAGAAAATCAGGAAAGCGGGTACCCCCTAGTTCCTTCGCAGACTGTAGTTTGTGTTTAGCTACTCTTGGTGGTTTTCCCTGCCAGAGATAACGGACGAGAAGGCCCACTATGTCTTTGTAGGTGTGTAGCGGGAGGAAGCAGGGCAGCATTTCTAAAATATAGTTCACTTTAGGGACTATCATCATTTTGACGGTTTCTAGGCGGCCCCACCATGTAAGGGATAGGGGAGACCACCGATTTGTGAGCTCACGGACTTTGGAGACTACCTCCTTGGCATTAAAGCTAATAGTATCTTCTAAAGGAGAACAGTAGTGGACGCCAAGATATTTCACCATGCGGGATTGCCAAAGATTAGAAAGAAGTCTATGCGAGACTGGGATTTATGAGGGGAAGAGAAGAAGGTAAAGTCAAGCTCATTGGGATGTAATAACCTCCATAGATCGACTAAGGCAAGATCTTTGATCATAGAGGTAAGCGTAGTGTGACTCTTGGGGGGACCACTTGTCCTAGGCGGCTGTTTGTCAATCAGGGGATCGAGAACTAAATTGAAATCCCCCCCAATTATCAATGAAGTATTAGCAGAGGCCTGCGCAACCTGAGCAATGGTAGCAAAAAAAAAAAAAAAAAAAAAGGCAGGGTCATCTACATTAGGAGCATAAAGGCATATACATGTAACTTCAAGGTTACCTATCTTGAGATGAACCCTGGACCATCTGCCTACTGTATCTGAGCTAGTCGCAATAATAGTGGCATGCAGAGATTTCCTAACCAGTATGGCAACCCCACATTTCTTAGAAACAGCTGGAGAATAGGCGGCCACCATGTAAGGTTTAACACTGAGTTTAAGAGTTTCCTTCGAATTTAAATGCGTTTCTTGGAGGAAAATCAGATCAGCAGCTTCATGACTTAGATAGCTCAAGATTTTCTTCCGTTTTATCGGGTTGTTGATGCCTTTTACGTTCAATGATAAAATCTTACATGGTGCCATCAATCGATAATAGACATTTTAGATAAGGGCGCTTGAAAACATACAACATAAGCAGAATCTGTACAGCAATGACATAATCACCGAGTATGCTGGCCAATACACCCCATATTGAAAAACATGTACCAAAGTAACTTAGAGAAGAAGCAAAACCCCCAGTGAATATGGCGACCATATGTCTGCGGGAGGAGGCCCCAGAGAGGAGGATAAAGACATGAAAAGAAAAGAAACACCAGAGTCCATAATTAACACTGTCTCTGATATTCATCGAGGCTACTCTGGGTAGATGGAGTCGGGTCACAAATATCATCAAAATAAGGCAACAAACCGCCCTCGACAGCCTCTTTGCTGAACCGTGGCAAATCCAAAATGGCGGATACAGCGGACATGAGAACACTAGTAGGAACACTCTGGAAGTCAGCGCATCAAGTCGGCTTCTTTAGCATCCAAAAACTCCGCTAGTAGATCAGGGTCCTCAAATGTTCTTGTCTGATTGTGCAGCGTGACTCGGAGCTTGGCCGGGTACATCAGGCCATAGCGTGCTTGTAATTGTTGAAGCCTCGGCCGGAATTCCAGAAAGCGCTTTCGGCGGTCAACCGTGGGTTTAGCCAAGTCAGGATAGAAGGAGATTTTATGGCTCTCAAACTCCATAGGGCCCTTCGCCCGGGAGGCGCTGAGAATTTGCTCCACATGTTGATATCTCAAAAGTCGAAAGATAATAGGCCGCGGGGTCTTCCTGTTGAGCGTTATGTTCGTGGGTACACGATGAGCGCGATCGATCTCCATTTCTTTGGTAAAGGTGATTTGGAGCAGAGAAGGGAGGATTTTATATAGAAACTCCTTCATGTCTCCCGATTCCGCTCCCTCCGGTATGCCCACTAGTCGTAGGTTGTTACGGCGCGCTCTATTATTGCCATCTTCCACTTCTTTCTGCAAGGCCCGCACCTGACGTTCCACTTTGTCGAGTTTGGACAGCCGGACCACATGGGAGTCTAATGTGCTCTCCATTTTGTCCTGACGCGAGGAGAGCCCCTCTAGCCTGCCTTGCAATACACCAAGGTCTTCCCGCAGCGCTCGGAGTGCTTCCCCGTTTGACTGCACGAGGTCTTTAACCCCTCTAATCTCTGCGAGGATCTCCTGCTGCATTTCGGGGCCCTCGCGTAGAGCCAGCCCCTTCTGCGGGGACGGGGGTTCAGTTTTAGAGCGTTTGCCGTGAGAAGCCGCTGGAGATCCAAATTCCAGGCGCGTAGGTTTGGTCCCCGCCATCTCACCAATGTGCCCCGGTAAGATCAGAGCATAAATTCAAGAATGTCCGGTGTTAATTCAGGATTCTGAGTAGGCCTCTCGGGAGCCTCAGCGTTATGCGACCATCCCGCTGGACATCAGGCTCCGCCCCCCTCAGGCTCCGCCCCCCCAGTGGAAGCCCCTTTTGCAGCAGCCACAGTCCTCTATCAATCATAGAAACATAAAAAGACCATATGGCTTATCCAGTCTATCCATCCAAACTGATAACCCAATCTCTATGCCCCCTTGGTTTAGGATAAACATCTACCAACCTTGCACAGTGAGATGGTTCAATTTTTGCTTATTCCTGATGGCAAAATAGCTCAAGATCTTCAAGTTGGCTGGGGTCATCTGTGGACTGCTATCTTCAGGTTTGCCACAGATTTTCAATTAGATTCGGATTTAGGTTGTAAGTGGGCCACTTGGGGTGTTCGGTTTCTTCTTGCTGAGACACTCCATTGTTGCTTTTGTTTGGGGTTAGGATCGTTGTCCTACTGAAATGTGAATCTTCTCCCCAGTCTGACAGGTTTTCCTTTAGGATCCACCTACACAATACACCTTTCATCTCTCCCTCGATCTTCAGAAGGCTCCCTCTACTCACTGCTGCAAAGCATCCCTACAACATAAGACTGCCACCTCCAGGCTTTGCTGAGGAGAGGCTGATAGCAGGGTCATGTGCTATGTTTATTCTATGCCACACATTTTACTTAGCACTGAGACAAAACGTTCCATTTTCCTCTCATCAAACCACGAAACCTTCTACCACATGTGTTTGTTGTTGTTAAGTGCCGTCGAGTCGGAGTCGACTCATGGCGACCCTCTGGATAGCTATCCTAAATTGTGTTCGGTCTTCAGTCAGGCGGCTCATTGTTGACAGACTGGTACCCGTAGCTGCTGTTATTGTAGCGATCCATCTCATTGCTGGCCTTCCTCTTTTGCGTTGACCTTCTATCTTGCCAAGCATGATGTCTTTCTCTAATGATCTCTCTCTTCGCATGATGTGTCCAAAGTATGAAAGTCGAAGTCTTGTCATCTGAGCTTCTAAAGAAAGCTTAGGTTTGATCTCCTCTAGTACCGACTGGTTTGTTCTTCGGGCAGTCCATGGTATACACAGTATTCGCCGCCAGCACCATAATTCAAAGGCATCAATTTTCTTCCTGTCTGTCTTTTTCACTGTCCAGCTTTCACATCCATATGATGTTATTGAAAATACCATGGCTTGAACAAGTCGAATCTTTGTATGGAGAGAGACATCTCTGCTCTTGAGAATCTTATCTAGGTCTTTCATAGCCATTCTGCCAAGAGCAATGCGTCGTCTGATTTCTTGACTGCTTGTTGCTTCTTTATTGATAGTTGATCCAAGTAGGTTAAAGTTGTTCACGATTTCAATTTCTTCTCCTTCAACGATGAACCTGTTGATTATGCCAGTTGTCATGATCTTTGTCTTCTTTACATTAAGGTGCAGGCCCATTTTGAGACTATGTTTTTTGATTGTGAGAAGCAAATGTTTCAGATCATCTTCACTTTCAGCTAGTAATGTGGTATCATCAGCATAGCGAAGGTTGTTGATGAGTCTTCCACCAATCTTCACACCTCTGTTGTCTTCATACAGTCCTGCTTCTCTGATGATTTGTTCTGCATATAAATTAAACAGGTAGGGGGAAAGTATGCAGCCTTGTCTTACACCTTTGCTTATTTTAAACCATTCTGTTTCTCCTTGTTCCGTTCGAACTGTTGCTTCTTGATCAATGTACAGATTGCGCAAGAGAACTATCAGGTGTTCTGGTATACCCATGCTTCTTAATGTGGCCCAGAGTTTCTCATGGTTTACACAGTCAAAAGCCTTGCTATAGTCGATAAAGCACAAATAGATATCCTTTTGGTATTCTTTAGTCTTTTCAAGGATCCATCTCACATCCGCAATGATGTCTCTCGTTCCTCGCCCTTTCCTGAACCCTGCTTGCACTTCAGGTAGTTCTTGTTCTAGGTATGGCTGTAGTCTCTTTTGAATAATCTTCAGTAGAATCTTGCTGGCATGTGGGATCAGAGCGATTGTGCGATAATTTCCACAGTCAGTTGGATCACCTTTCTTTAGTATTGGTATAAACACAGATCTTTTCCAGTCAGTTGGCCATGATGTTGTCTTCCATATTTCTTGGCAGAGCCTTGTAAGTACGGTAACAGCTGCATCAGATTGCTGCAATACTTCTATGGGAATGCTATCAATGCCTGGTGCTTTGTTCTTTGATAAGGCTTTCAATGCTGCTTCAACTTCTTCTTTCATCACCAATGGTTCCTGATCATAAGGTATAGGTTGAAACGGCTGTTGGTCCACTTGATCTTTATCATATAAAAACTCTGTATATTCCTTCCACCTTTTCTTGATCTTCTCAGCATCATTCAACATAGAACCTTGAGCATCTTGTAACATTCCAATTCGAGGCTGGAACTTTTTCTTTAACTCTCGCAGCTTTAGGAAAGCCGATCTTGTTCTTCCTCTAATAGTTTCTGCTTCTATTTCCTTGCAAGTGTCATTGTAGTACTTTTCCTTGTCCTGTCTTGCTGCACGTTGGAAATCTCTGTTGAGTTCTGCGCTTGTCTTTCTTTCTCCTTTGGCTTTAGCTTCTCTGCGTTTCTGGGCAATTTTCAGAGTTTCTTCCGTCATCCATTTTGGCCGTTTTTGATTTTTCACCTTTTGTAGAGACTTCTCGCTTTCTTCTAGCACAACCTTCTTGATGTCATTCCATAACTCTTCCGGAGCTCTGTCATTTGTATCTAAAGCAGCAAATCGATTTTGCAGGCAGTCTTTAAATTCCAGTGGTATATTCTCAAGGTCATATTTTGCTGCATTCATGAGTGGTTTGCTCTTTTTCAACTTTAGCTTAAGTTTGCATACTAGTAGTTGATGATCTGTACCACAGTCAGCTCCAGGTTTTGTCTTTGTTGATGTTACAGAGCTTTTCCATCGTTGACTTCCACAGATGTAGTCAATTTGATTTTTATACAATCCATTGGGTGAAGTCCATGTGTACAGTCGCCGCTTGTGTTGCTGGAAGAAGGTGTTTGAGATGAATAGATCATTGGTCTTGCAGAATTCTATCAATCTTTCTCCAGCTTCATTTCTGTTGCCAAGTCCATATTTTCCAACTACTTTGCCTTCTTCTTTGTTGCCAACTTTTGCGTTCCAGTCACCCATGACTATCAGGATATCCTGTTTGCATGTTCTGTCAATTTCAGCTTGTACTTGTTCATAGAACTCTTCAATTTCATTCTCTTCTGCAGCTGTTGTTGGGGCATATACTTGAATTATAGTTGTGTTGATAGGCAATCCTCGTAGACGAATAGAGATTAAGCGTTCGCTGACTGCATTGTATTTCATTACAGTTCTTGCAAGTTTCTTCTTTATTATAAATGCAACACCATTTCTTCTTTGTCTTTCATTTCCAGCATAGTAGACCATGTGATCATCTGATGCAAAGTGCCCGATGCCAGTCCATTTCAGTTCGCTGACACCCAACAGATCAAGTTGTACACGTTCCATTTCATTCTTGACCACCTCCAACTTCCCTTGGTTCATGCTTCGTACGTTCCATGTTCCAATGTGTAAGACATCTTTACAGCTTCTGACTCTCATTTCATGCGCAGCTACATCAGCAGTCAGACTTCCCGAGGGCTTTGATCCAACCACATCATAAATGCTGGCTTTACTCTGAAAAGTCTTCAGCTCTTCCCCAGTAGCTAGTTGAGTGCCTTCCGACCTGGGAGTCTCATCTTCCAGCACCATAGCACAATTTGTTTTGTTGTAACTATCCATTGGGTTTTCATGGCAAGATACAGAAGTAGATTGCCGGGCCTTCCTTCCGCGCAGTTTAAGTTTGGTGTTGTTGCCGTTGTCACAGAAATGTGATCCTCCGCCGTCAACACTATCCCATTCTGCTGCTGCCCAGATGGGTGGTTTGTCTTCGTCTGGCACCTCAGCTGAGACCTGTCCATCTTGGGAGACCCTGCCAGTAGTTAAACTACCGATAGTTTAGCTCTCAGCATCACTGATGCACGCAAGCCCTCACAGCACGACAAGCTGCAAACCAAGTGAGAGACCACATGTGTTTAGCATCCCCTAATTGTTTCTTTGCAAATGCTATGCAGCACATCATATGGATTTTATTTAGCAGTGGCTTCCTTTTAGCCACCCTCCCATATAAACAGTGTTTGTGGAGAATTTACTCAGCGGTTAGCATTTCTCCCAATTTCAGCCAGACAGCTCTGTAGTTATTTACAATCTTCCTCAGCACTGTCTTGAAATCATGGTTACTGACTTTGGAGAGACAGCTTGATCAAGGTAGTGTCTTGGTGGTGCTAATGTTCTCCTTTTACACGATGGACCTTACAGTGCCTCAAGGGATATATTCAAGATCAGTGAAATAGAATTCCCCCAATCTGTACCTTTGAATAACTTTATCCTGGAGTTTTTTCAGCAGCTCTGTGTTGTGAAAACTTTCACAAGACACTGTAAAATAGCTTTTCATTGCAGTATCTTAAAGCATTCTTTTACTGGAATTTCAGAGCCAACACTTGTTTCCTGAGAGCCAAAATATAGTTGAATTCCATGGAATTGTGTTTTTTGTAGTTATTTGTATACGTTGATTCTGCTGTGAAGTCGGTTCTGTTGCATACAGTAGTAATTGGCCATTATTGTCAGGTTTTATATAGTCCAAACTCTTTCAGTTAATCTGTTATCTTCTGTACTGATATAGTCCCTTTTTAAAGTTATTATCATGTGTCTGATGAACTCACAGTAATACCTTCAGAAACATGCTGAGAATATATTTTTTTAAACAGCTGGCTTATGGCTGCATGGAAATCATCCCAGTGCCAGTTACAGTTGAGGTCAGCCTTGGCGTGATGGGTTTTGCAGCGTTACACTTTTTATTCTTATATGGTTGAATAGTGAGGGGACAGTAAAAAAAAAATAGAGAAAGGGCCAGATTGAACCTGGGGTTCCAGTGAAATAAGCTCCCCCCCCAAAAAAAATAGCCCAACACATTTCCAAGGGAGAAGCAGCTCCAGCTTCTGCATCATATAAATGCTGTTTCATGACACATAGCAGTTAGGGAATTGCTACTTTCAAACACATTTCTGCCCTACACACACTGAAACGGGAAATAATTTTATGAGGCATGCTCCACATGCTTTCTCTAACATGTTGCCATGCCCCTATTCCTTTGTTGAAAATTCTTCTGTGAAACCTAGTAACTAAACCATATAGCTATTTTCATAGTTGCTATGCATATGACTCAACCAAGTAGTTTGCCACTGGTTGCCATGTGTACTGCCAGCTAATGGTGAAGAAGCACAGCAATGCCTCTTGTCATGGGACAGAGTACCCCTCTGGTTAAATTGTAAAAAACATTGTAATCTCTTAACAGTGACATCTAATGGTTGAATATATTATTACACTTGGTTTCATTTTATTATTTTTTCCAAACCAGTATAATTTTTGGGAACTGTTCCATTCAAATCATCCTTCCCCTATCACCTCCAGGTCAGATACATGTGCATGCGCACGCACGCACACACACACACACACAGAATGGAGAATGCAGAATGCAGAATGGAGGAGAAGAATTCAATGAGCCGTGCTCCGCATGCTTTTCCCACTTGTTCCTTCTTTCTTCTACTGATACTAACAAGATAGTTGGGGATGGAAGCAAGAAAGTGATGTGCAGTGCTTCAAGTCATACTGGTTTTGGCAGTTGCGACTGATCAGTGAATGTATGAATGTTTATCTACTGTGCACCTGCCTTATTAAAAGAAATCCATAACCATCAGTTGATTTTGTAAGATACCACACAGGACCTAGATAGTAATAGCTTTTAAATTTATTTAGCTGTATTTATATCCCGCTTTTCACTGGGTCAAAGCAGTCAATTGGGAGATACATTTAACACAAGGGGATATGACACACATAATGCTAATACTTACAGGGAACATGGGCAATGGAGGGTTAAGTGGCTTGCCCAAGACCACAAGGAGTACCTATAGGACTAGAAATCCCAGTCACTCCGGCCTGAGATTGCTGTCCCCAGGTGGGACTTGAACCCCCGGCCCTCTGGCCTGAAGTACCTTGTCCTAACCACTAGGCCACTCCTCCCTAAAAGGGTTTGTGTTCACTGTGTTATTTAAAGTGGCCCTTTGCTTGAAGAGCTTCTTGGGATGTTTTGAAACAAAATGCTCAGACTTCAATAATCCTTCCTTCATGTGTGCATTAAGAAGAAGAGATATCCTTTATTCACCACAAGCAAGAGTTTTCCTTAGTGCAAAGCTTCTGGGCATCTAATCACATTTAGTCATGTGCCTTTACTGGGAGGGACTGTGTGAAGGGAGCTGCAGCACTTTCCAGCAATAGTGCTCAAATGCTGGGAGAAATTCCCAAACTTTCAATTCTTCATTTTATCGAGTTTTAGTGCTTTAGTTTTCAAAGGAGGAAACAAGGTGGGTGATAGCCAGAACACCCACCCACACCCACACCCACACCCACCCCCAGTGTTTTTCCACAGTGAGTTCCGTCTGAGGTGTTCCTGCAGAGTTTATTTTGGGGAAGTGCATTAGGACAGCAAGGATTTTAGGACTAGAGGAGACATCTTTTCCTTTTGATTTGGAGGCTGTTCAATGGAAATGTTACAGTTCATGCACGCGGGGGAGATGGGTGCGGGTAACAACGGGTAGTAGGGAAAGAATTGTTAGTCATTCCTGAAATGCTAAACATATCTAGTTTTGGGGAAAGTAACGCAGAAGGAATGCTCGCTATTCAGATACTATTTTTACAGAAGGTAGAGACAGTGGATTGCAGACAACCCTGAGGCAGCCTGTCCCTTCTCTGCATCTGTTATCACAGTTGCTTGAGTGATCAGATCCGATGCCAGAAGTTGTATCTAAAAAAGACAGACACAATGTGGTGACTTCAGAAACGGGTGACACATTTTTCCTTTGCAAGGCTTTGCTATCTGTAACTGCGCTCAAAATTGAATCTATTACAGAAGTGAAAGTGACAAAATTGTGTGGCACTAGCAGAGTAAAATGAGTAGAGACCCTGCAATGCCATGGCAAAATCTGACTGTTCTCACAGAATTGCCTGGTCCCTATGGAATCACAGGAAGCCAGGGGTCCCTTCCTCTTCCTCTTCCTCTTCTCTTCTCTTCTCTTCCTTCCTATGATCCACTCTCCTCTGCTCACCAGGCCGGAATCTTCTCTGCTGTGGAGTTTTCTATTCCCTCCAGTTGTGCCACAGTAAGAGACATGTGCATGTAGGGCCGATCCAAAGATTTTTGCTGCCCCAGATAGGAGTCCCAACCATGCCACCCCCCTGCTCCGAGCCACCCCTCCCCCATGCCAAGCCACCCCCTGCTCTGCCACTTGCAGCACTTATTCCATCTTCTGGGGGAGCAGTGGTGGAAGTTTAAAAGCAGTGGCTTTGTTGCCAGTTTTGTGCCCACGGCAGGCCATGTCTTTTGGCACGCATGGCCTGCCAATTCTGAGCCCCCTCTGGCAGGATGTTGCATCAGAGGGAGGCCAGAAGTGGCAGGTCATGTGTACCAAAGCACATGACCTGCTGTGAGAACTAAAGGGGCAGCACAAAACCGCCATGCTGCCCACCATAGTCTGCTGTCCTAGGCAGCCACCTAGCCCGCCTAGTGCACGGGCCAGCCCTGTGTGCATGACTGCTGCCCAGAGCTGGAGTCGCACTTTGAGTGAAGTAGTATGGTGTACTTGGTGGTCAAACCTCAAATGTGGTTCAGGGTGACAGAAGAAAAGGATGCAGTCTGAGGTGCAGCTGCTCAAATCCTCCTGATAACTGGCTTGATGCTAAGGGTTTTGGGGAGGACAGTGGATGGGGAGGGGCAAACAAGGATGAGGGATTATCTGAAGAGAGGTGAAACGGGGATCGGCTGGAGAGAGGAGGTGATCAGTGTGAGGGATCCGGGAGTGAGAGAGGTGATTGCAAGGGAGGATGTGGAGAGTGGCTGAGAGAAGGAATGGGGCAACCAGAGTATTTGCATAGGTGTGAGGCAAGAGGATAGATGGATGAGTTTTGTGTGTGGGCCACTGTGAGAGAGAATTGATACTGGAGGGAGGAGATTGGCATCACGTATGTGAGAAAGGGGATTTGAGCTGAAATTGGGGGGGGGGTTCCGCTTACATTGAGGAGTGTGAATGTGTGAAAGGGGATTTACTCGGGGTAATTTCTCCAAATGGGTTAGTTTTGCGCATACTATGGCAGTTGTGATCCCCACTTCTAAGCCAGGGTATGTGGAGTATGATCTTAGTCTCTCACATTTACTGCTTATGCTCGGCGTAATACTTGCATCATGCCAAAGAGAGCCTCCTGCTGGAGTTCATAAGATGTAACATGTATGGGTAGTTTGTCAAGATGTGCTTGGATATTCTTCTTTATCAAGCCTGTGGCTCCCAATACCATGGGAAATATTTCTGTATCTTTCTGCCACATTTTCTTGGTCTCTGACTGCATTTCTTGATACTTCAGGATCTTCTTCCTCTCCATGTGATTTACAGAATAATCACTTGGTACAGATACTTCTATTATCAATGCCGTTCTGGTATTCTTCTCCTTTACCACTATGTCAGGTTTCCTGGCATCCAGTTTCTTATCCGTCGGAATGGGAATATCTCAGGTGATCATAACCTCTTCATTCTCTGTTGTTCTCTTAGGATCATGATCTCAGTGCTTTTCAGGGACAGTGATGTTGTAATGTTTACAGAATTTCCAGTGGAGGGGGCGAGCTACTTTGTTGTGCCTTTCTGTATAGAAATTTTCCGCCATCAGAACTTCACAGCCTGCTATTAGTTGAGTCACTGTTTCCAGCTCGTTCTTACAGAATCGGCATATGTCTGTTTTGTCAGTTTTTTCAATACTTGCTATAAACCATCTCATCCGTAATCCGCTGTCCTGGACTGCAACTATCAATCTTTCATCCTTCGATTTAAGTTCATCTCTCCTCAGCCATTCATGTGTCCATTCTTGATCGTCAAAAGGTTGGAGTAACACACTGTATTTTCCACTGTATTTGTGCATTTGCCACTTGTTTTTGCTCGCCTGCTGATCTAATTCTTTGAAGTCTTTTTCTCTTGTTTGCAAATTCTGTTACTTCCTTTCCCATGCACGCCTGTGGATTCTCACTCATTCCTTTTAATCGTCGGAATGTTTGTCCAAGTTTGATGATGGAGACAGATTCTGGACGTTTATTTTCATATTTCAACAGTTTTTGCGTATTTGGATCCGATGATGCTGTGACCCAGTATTTGCATTTTATGTTCTTCTGCTTGATGGACCTTTGGTTTGACCCAGCATAGCTAATCTTATATTGTTACATTTTTAACCTTTTGGCTGTCACAGGAAGCTGGTGGTTGTGATTATCATTAAGATGACTCTACAGGAAAAACACAGTGTTTCCCATATTCCCTGAGCAGCTCTGTTAGATCAGGCTTCAGAGAACTTGCCACGCACCAGGATGCTGTAGTGTTCAGCCATTGTTTCCGCATGGGAAGAATGGTCTGAGTTGGGAGCTGCAGAAGACTGGGCCTGCTTCTTCTCTGAATCTAATAAAAAACGAAGGGGTCTGTTTACTAAGCGGCGCTAGCCGCTTCCATGCAAAATTGGAGCCGCGGCCCTGTTTTATTCAATGGGGCCGTGACTCCGATTTTGCACAGAAGCCGCTAGTGCCACTTAGTAAACAGACCCCTAAGAGGGCATCTTGGCACAATCAGATTTTCTGTAACTAAGCCAAGTGTTGTTTCCAGAAATAGGAGATATGACTCCTCTCTGATAGCTTTGCTGCCCAGGGCCTCCTCACGCTGGAGGCAATGTAGTTTTGTACACCGCATGCCTATTTTCTTTTTGTGAGAAAGTCATCAGCCTACTCTTTGTACTTCATTTTCATCCAGTTCCGGAGCATCACAAGATTTCTTCTAGTTCAGATAACTGCTTTCCTCGAACATGATAGTGATCTGTGTAGGCTGGCAGGTCGAGCCCTGCTGCGCATACAGTTCCTGAAGGAGTTGTAGTGAACAGAACTTGCTAGAAAGTTTTGCATTCCTACTCAGATTCTGTCTGGTCTGAGATGCAGAATAGGAAGCTTGGTTCTGCAGGTTTCCCCTCAGGTCATGTGAAAGGTGGGTATGGAAACAGGATGAGAGGCTGTTTGGGACGTGACCTATTCTTAAAGTAAGCAGGTTCCAAAACAGATTGTGAAAAATGTCACAGTCGTGCCAAATGTGCTGCAGAAAAGTGAAAATATCCACCAAGGTGGCAAAATCTGCAGCAAGTTAGTGCCAATCTCACAGATTTTTGTTAAGAATTTTGACTGAACATCTTGCTTTCCTTTCCAGAAGCTTATCCACTTCCTTGGGTTCGGCTTCTTTTTATCTCTTTACTCTTTCTTTTTCTGTTTTCAGTTTCTTCATTCGTACTAGGGCAAAAGAACAACAGCAGAACGACTCTGGCTGGCACTGACCCAGCAGCTTGCTGGAGCAAGAGGTTGGAGCTCCATCTTTGAGCAGTACGGTGCTTCTGGCTCACTGAGACTGAGTAAGCCAGAAGGGCTTGTTGGCTACCCGAAGCCGAGATCTGCAACACCGCCCCCGAGGCATACATTGGTTTTCAGTATTTTTGGAAGGCTGCTGTGATGCCAGGCAGGCATTCTCAGCAGTTCAAGGGCTAGAGGGCCACACTGAGAAAGCCTAGAGGGGACCAGTGGGTTCTTGAATCTTGGCTTGTAGCAGAGTGGAAGAGTAGCTTAGCATGGTTATGACAGCAGCCTAAAAAACAGCTAAATCACAGCTGAAATCCTGTTTCACCTATTGACACTGCTTGTGACCTTGGACTAGTCGCGTCATTCTCTTTCTTCAGGGCTAGATTTACTGAAGCGTATGACTGTGCAAACTTGCAGTTAATATATGTTATTAGTAAATAGACCCCACTGAACTAAATGGGACTTGTGGTAAATGTATATTATCTCAGGGGAGCACCTTGTATTAAATCTAGCCCATAGGCTGTTAGCTGTCTGGAGCAGGGAAATACCTACTGCACCTGAATGTAACACGATTTGAGCTCAGATTTGAAAAGGCAACAGGTACTTGCACCAAATCTAACTGAATCTTGGATTATGATTATTGTGTTTGATCCTTGATCCTTCTCTCTGTCTCCGAAGGAAGAGAACCTATAGGCCAGGACCTGCTTATATTCCTGTTAAATGCCTGCATTAATAAAACCTTGTTTGAAACTCTGGATCAAAGAGTGCATTCCCCAGCTTGACAATTCCCTGATATCACAGTGTTTGCATCATGAGTTGCTGCCAGGATACAAGTGATATTTTAAGCTGTTAGATTTAACTCAGATAGTAAATAAAAGCACATAGCAGATAAACATGATGCATGCCTTCCTGATTAACACAGACATTTTATCAAGACACAAATGTTGACAGTAGGATTAATGTTACTGAACTTGATTTTTTTTACAAAATAAATATTGCACAAATTACAAAGCGGAAAACTAAAAAATGCTTTCCATCTGTTTTGGGTCTCATGTGTTTTGATTTTTTTATGTCTCCATTTAATGACATTTTGAAGAGTTGCACGGATTGGCCACAGTGCATTATAGGGAATGATGCCAGACTGCATAGGGCAAGACGAGGCTAAGGGAAGGTGCATCTCTTGAATGACAGGCACCGGGATAGGGAGCTCAAATTTTTAAGGGAATTAGTTGAAAAAGACCAGGTTAAAATCTTTTAAATAAATGATTGTATCTTTCTGCAGTGAAATGACATAGTCTGTGGCGCTAAGAAATATAGAGATAGGAGTGGAGGAGTGGCCTAGTGGTTGGGGCAAGGTACTTCAGGCCGCAAGGTCGGGGGTTCAAATCCCACTAGAGGACAGCAACCTTGGGCCGGAAGGACTGGGGTTTCTAGTCCCACAGGTGCTCCTTGTGGTCTTGGGCAAGCCACTTAACCCTCCATAGCCCATGTTCCCTGTAAAATAGTTATCTCCAAGTTATAATGCCCTGTTCAATGTAATTTCAGTTTGTTCAATGTAAACTGCACTGATGCAGAATAGCACAGTATATAAGAGAATGTAAATAAATAAATAAAATAAAATAAATAAATTGAGTACAATCCCTCTGTTACTACTATCAGCCAAACTCCGTGTTGAGATAGAGGTCGCTTTTTGGTCATCTTCCTGATATTTGGTATAGTTTGGTGCTTATTCTTATGCAGAAAGGTCAGAATCATCTCATGAGGACATGGAATTTTCGTGGTAATATTGCAAACTCCTGAAGCCCTTCAAAGTCGGTCATTTGCCACGGAACAGCAGAAACTGGTCCTGGAATGGAGAAGGTGATTATTTAAATTGTTGATGATGACAAAACAGCAAAATGGGGAAACAGCTAGGAGAAAACCCAGGATCCATTATAGACACCGTTCTCCCTTTTATGCATCTGTAGTTTTTGGACCACTGACCTACTGTTGTGCCGAAGAGGTCAGTGGGAGGGATTGGTTTCTACTACCATACGGGGATGTCTTAGTTAACAAAATGTGAGGTTATTATTAAGGTCACTACGTCTTCCTCCTTTTCACCACTTTTCATGCTTTTGTTTTTGGCCTCATTAGCTTGCCATACGTTGGATAAAAGGGTGGAAATAACTGTTAAGTCCTCACTGCCAATAATTCACTGAAACAAATCTACTGTTGATTTATAAAGAGTCCATTCCATTTCCCCTAAGCAGCCAGGCGTCAGTGGCCCTGCTCCTTTCTGCCACCCCCATGACACAAAATTCTGACATACTGCAAATGAAGACCTTTTGACACAATGTTACATGTAACTTAAGCCTAGGTTGTGTCAGCAAATGTGCTCGCTCTTGACCTCAGATTATATTTTTGTTCTAGTTGGTGAGCAGCATTCTATTGGCAATACTGTTTCAGGATACCCTGCCCTTGAATTGTGATATGTTATAGGCCTGCTTATTAAAAGTTGACAGTTGGATGACCATCAGTTGCCTAAAATTAAACCCTGAAAAAACTAAACTGCTTTGGGTAGGGGACCAAAACAAACAGTTCTCGCAAATGGTCCCCATTATAGCCGGAACAAGAATTCTCCTTTTGCATTCTTTCAAAATTTTGGGTGCTGTATTAAACTCTGCCCTGCCTAAGGGGGATCAAGACGGTCAGGTAGTAAGGAAAGTTAAGAACATAAGATATGCCATACTGGGTCAGACCGAGGTCCATCAAGCCCAGTATCCTGTTTCCAACAGTGGCCAATCTAGGTTATACGTACCTAGCAATATCCCCAAAAGACACAGGTTCCACAATGCTTGTACTGGGTCAAGCACTGATTATCCTGGGTCCCTTTTTAATAGTGGTTTATGGACCTTTCCTCCAGGAACTTGTCCAAACCTTTTTTAAACCCAGCTACACTAACAGCCCTTACTACATCCTCCGGTAACAAATTCCAGAGTTTGATTACACGTTGAGTGAAAAAATATTTTCTCTTATTTGTCTTAAATAGTTTTACCCTGTAGCTTCATTGCATGTCCCCTAGTCTTTCTATATTCTGATAGCGTAAACAATTGATCCACGTTTATCCGTTCCACTCCATTCATTAATTTATAGACCTCTATCATATCTCCCCTCAGCCGTCTCTTTTCCAGGTTGAAGAGCCCCAACCTTTGTAGCCTCTCTTCATAGGAGTAGCCTTCCATCCCCTTCACCATTTTGGTGGCTCTTCTCTGTACTTTTTCTAATAATGCTATGTCCTTTTTAAGATACGGTGACCAGAACTGCACACAATATTCAAGGTGCGGTCGTACCATGGAACGATACAGAGGCATTATAATATCCTTTGTTTTATTTTCCATCCCTTCTTTATGATACCTAGCATTCTATTTGCTTTCTTGGCTGCCGCTGCACACTGGGCAGAGGGTTTTAACATGTTATCCACGATGACTCCTAAATCTTTTTCCTGGGTGGTGGTTCCCAATGTGGAACCTTGCATTGTGTAACTATAGTGTGGGTTGTTCTTTCCTAGGTGCATAACTTTGCACTTGTCCACATTGAATTTCATCTGCCATTGGGATGCCCAGTCTTCCAATTTGTCCAGATCCTCCTGCAGTTTTCCACAATCCTCTTGGGTTTTAACAACTTTAAACAGTTTTGTATCATCTGCAAATTTGATAACCTCACTCGTTATTCCCTTTTCCAGGTCATTTATGAATATGTCAAAAAGTAGCGGACCCAGTACAGATCCCTGGGGTACCGCACTATTCACCTTTTTCCATTAGCCATTTAGCCCTACCCTCTGCTTTCTAACTTTTAACCAGTTCCCGATCCACAATAGTACACTGCCTCCTATCCCAGCCAAAAGTCTCTGATGAGGGACCTTATCAAAAGCTTTCTGAAAGTCCAGATACACTATATCAACCGACTCACCTTTGTCTACCTGTTTATGCACACCTTCAAAAAAACATATCAGATTAGTAAGACAAGATCTTCCTTGTCTAAAGCCATGTTGGCTGTCTCCCATTAGGCCATGACTATCTACATGCTGTGTAATTTTGTTCTTTATGATGGTTTCTACCATTTTCCCCGGTACTGACGTCAGACTCACCGGTCTGTAATTTCCCGGGTCACCCCTGGAACCCTTTTTAAAGATTGGTGTTACGTTGGCGACCCTCCAATCTTCAGGTATTACAGATGATTTTAATGAAAGTTCACAGATTACCAATAGCAGGTCCGCAATCTCATATTTCAGTTCTTTCAACACTCTTGGATGTATACCATCTGGTCCAGGTGATTTGCTACTATTCAGTTTATCAAATAGTTGTAATATATCTTCCCGGTGTAGCAATATTTCTCTCAATTCCTCTGCAGTATCACCTTTAAATACCACTTCAGTCTTGGGTAACATCCCTACATCTTCCTCAGTAAAGACCGAAGCAAAGAATTCATTCAGTCTCTCTGCTATAGCCTTGTCTCCTCTTACTGCCCCTTTTACCCTTCTATCATCTAATGGCCCAACTGACTCTCTCACAGGCCTTTTGCTATGAATGTACTTGAAAAAGTCTTTATTTCATGTTTTTGCTTCCGTAGCAAGTTCCTTATCAAATTCTCACTTTGCGTGCCTTATCAATGCTTTGCATTTAACTTGCCAGTGCTTGTGCTGTTTCCAGTTTTCTTCGTTTGACTCTTTTTTCCATTTCCTGAAGGATGCTTTTTTGGCAGCAACAGCCTCTCTGTCCTCACTTTTAAACCATGCTGGCAGTTTTTTGGACTTTCTTCCACTTTTCTTAATGCGTGGAATACAGATGGTCTGGGCTTCGAGGATAGTATTTTTAAATAACACCCAAGCTTGCTGTAAGTCTTTAACCTTTGCAACCGCTCCTTTTAGTTTTTTCTTAACTATATTCCTCATTTTATCATAGTCTCCCTTTTGAAAGTTAAAAGGTAGTACTGTGGATTTCGTTACTATCCCTCCTCCACTAATTAAATCAAACATGATCATGCTATGATCACTATTGCCAAGTGGTCCCAACACCCTTATTTCTTGCACCAGATCTGGCGTTCCACTAAGGACTAGGTCCAGTATGGCTTCCCCTCTGGTCGGTTCATGAACCAGCTGCTCCAAGAAGCAGTCATTTATTTCATCTAGAAACTTTATCTCCCTAGCTTGTCCTGCCGAAACACTGACCCAGTCGATACCAGGGTAATTGAAGTCACCCATTATTACTACTCCGCTGTGACTTTTGTTAGCTTCCTTGATTTCTTTGAGCATTTCATCATCCATTTGTTCATTCTGGCCAGGCGGTCGATAGTACACTCCCACTGCCATCACCTTCCCCTTCATACATGGAATTTCAATCCATAGAGATTCTACAGCAAATTTTGTTCCCTGCAAAACTTCAATCCTTTCTGACTCAATGCCCTCTCTAACATAGAGTGCAACCCCTCCACCAATTTGATCAGATCTATCATTACGATATAGTTTGTATCCAGGTATCACAGTGTCCCACTGGTTATCCTCCTTCCACCATGTCTCTGAGATTGCAATCATATCTAACCTCTCAATTAGTGCTATATATTCTAACTCTCCCATCTTATTGTTTAGACTTCTAGCATTTGCATACAAGCATTTTAGAGACTGTATTTTATTAATATTAATCTGGCTATTGGTAGGCATGGGTAATTTGGAATCTTTACGCTCTGTCTGCACCTTATCAAGGGCATTTGGGGTACTGTACTCTTTTTTGGAACCTCACTGCTTTTGGTAGTATCCTTCAAGGATACCCTCGTCCGAACCATGCACTCCTGGGCGACTGTCGGCTTTCCCCTATTTTCTAGTTTAAAAGCTTCTCTATCTCCTTTTTAAAGGTTAATGCCAGCAGTCTGGTTCCATCCTGATTAAGGTGAAGCCCATCCCTTTGGAAGAGCCCCTCCTTTCCCCAGAATGTTCCCCAGTTCCTAACAAATCCAAAACCCTCATCCTTGCACCATTGTCTCATCCACGCATTGAGACTCCGGAGCTCTGCCTGTCTTTTGGGTCCTGCACGTGGAACAGGAAGCATTTCGGAGAACGCTATCCTGGAAGTTCTGGCTTTCAACTTCCTACCTAAAAGCTTAAATTTAGCCTCCAGAACTTCCCTACCACATTTTCCTATGTCATTGGTACCAACATGTACCAAGACAGCAGACTCCTCCCCAGCATTATCTATGATCCTATCTAGGCGGTGCGTGAGATCCGCTACCTTCGCACCAGGCAGGCATGTTACCAGGCAATCCTCACGTCCACCAGCCACCCAGCTATCTACATTCCTAATGATTGAATCACCAACTATGACAGCTGTCCTGAATCTCCTCTCATGGGGACATGGCCCTGGAGAAACGTCCTCGGTGCGAGAGGGTTTTACATCACCTGGGGGACAGGTCCTAGTTACAGGATCACTTCCTGCCACACCAGGGTGATGCTCTCCTGTCACGTGACCTCTCTCCTCCATGGCAACAGGGATGCTGCCAGACTGGAGGTGGGACTTCAGGTCTATATCCCTGTAGGTCTCGTCCATGTACTTCTCTGTCTTTCTTATGTCTTCCAGGTCTGCTACTCTAGCCTCTAGAGAACGGACTTGTTCCCTGAGAGCAAAGAGCTCCTTGCAGCTAGTGCACACGTAAGACCTCTCACCAACTGGGAGAAAATCATACATGTGACACTCAATGCAAAAGACCGGAAAGCCCCCATCTCGCTGCTGGACTTTTGTCTGCATCTTAGTTTAAAGCTTGTGTTTAGGTCTTTTAAATTCTGTATATAATAAGGACTGGTGTAGATGCTTATACTAATAAAAGTGTATCTAACACCCCCAATACACCTTGTTCACCTGAAGCTTAATTAATCTCAGGTCCTCAGTGTATGACTGATTTGGATAAAGAGCTGCACCTGAGAGCAGCCCCTTTCCTCCAAGATGTGTAGGTACTGTCACACCGCCCCCTTGGTGGTAGTGGCGGAACACAACAGAAAGGGGGTGGACATGGAAGAAGAATTTGTTTGTGAAGGAGCTTAGTTCAAATGCAGGGCCCAGGTTCTTATAGGCCTGGTAGCCTTCTGGTTAACTAAGAGCTCCCAAGAAAATAACAGTCCGAGGGTAGGGAAATTATAAGGCTTTTATTTCCCACGTTGCAAATAGGTTCCTAAGCTCAGAATACAACAGCACACACAAAAGAAATGTCCTTGCTCCAGGTTAAAGGAAAAACATGAACTGAAAAATCTGTTAGCTTCACAGTAATGTCAAAAACGGAATACAGCATCAAACTTTACATACAGGCCACAGCTATTCCTCTGCTAGGCTCAATCCTCTTGGTCAGGCAATAGCTACATTCCATCGGAATATCTGAGGGATCCTCCGGGAATTCCACCTGCATGGGCTCGCAGTCCGGAATGTCTGAGGACTCTCTTTCAGGCCTTCTGTGTAACGCTTGTATGATGCGCCAATGGTCAGCATTAAAAGGTAAGTCCTTGCATTGTATACTTTTATAACAGGAACAGTCTGTCCTACACCCTGTTTCTTCTCTAGCAAGTTTCCTGTTTAATGCAGGTTTGTATCTTGTCTCATGAATGCCTTTAGAAGGACAGCATTCTCTAGTGCCCTGCTCCTTCTGTATCACATTATTCCTAAAATCATAGTTATTAAAATGGCAATTACCTTTTCTTCTAAGGTTCTCAGATTGAGGTGAGGGCTGAGGCCTGCTCCTGCTGGGTCTTGGTTTCTCAGCTGTCCAGGTAGGCCTCTGGTTCTCAGGTCTGCCTGCTGCTGGAGTTAGGCCTTGTTTGTGCCACAGCTCCTTTCTCCCAGGGCTTTGAAAGTTACCCTTCACAATTCTCCTTTCACCTCCTTGTTTGCTATTCCTTGTTGCACCTTTCAACAGTGGCTGGCCCTTGTTACTCTCAGGCGTTGGACTTTCTGGTATAGTCCTCCTCCTTTCAGGGTCAGCTTCCTTATGGTATCTCTCCCTCCTGGAAAGTGTATCTTTTCCTCTTTTAAAACATTTACAGCAAGTTTCTTCACCTGGCTCTGCTGAGTCTGCTAGGCCGTTTCCCTCGGTCAGGACTCCTATTCCTGGATCCTCCGAATATCCATGCAAAGCTGGAACTGGAACACCTTGCACCACTCCTTGCCAGTCTCCTTGGCAGTCTCCTTGCCAATCTGCTTGCGAATCTCCTTGCGACTCTCTTTGGCACTCTCTTTGCCACTCTGCGTACCGGTCTGTTTGCCCTTCTCTTTGCCACTCTCTTGGCCACTCTGCGTACCAGTCTGACTTCCTCCAGTCATCTGAGCTTTTAAAAGGAATTCTTCCCTTTCTACATTGGGTGTTGGCTGGTATTGCATCATTGGCTCTAGGGCGTGGTTCCTCAGTCCTCCAGAGGTCTCTCTGGCTCCCCCTATATGGCTCCTTGTGATGCTGCAGCCAGTGTTTACCTCTTTTTTCTGGGTTTAAAACCTTTTCTTCTGCCTGCAGCTGGTCTGCAGTGCCACAGTACCTATAAAGCTACAATTACCCCAGGAGTGGGTGGGTGCTGGGGAGGGAGGGAGGGAAATAAGTCCTATTAAAGAGGGCAGTTACAAGGTACCCTGTCCTGAACCCTCAGCAGGGGGGGGGGAGGGGGGTACCACACAAAGCCCAGTTAGTTGAGAGAGGCAAGGTAAGTTATACAGCTGAGAAAGCTGAAGCAGCACACCAATAAGACAAACAATAAATAGTTAAATAAACAGCTAGAAACCACTGCAAGTTGTCACAGGAGGTAATATCCACCTCTCTAGCAGAGCACTGTGAGAGCACTGCTCTTCCCAGAGCAGAGAGAAGCAAACAAAACAGAATATGCACACGTGGTGGAGACAGGAAGAAGGCTACACAATACCTCAGCAGGGGGGAGGGGAGGGGGATTCACTCAGGTAGGTTAGGGCAGGAAAACAAAATTTAAAAACACAGCAGGTTCAGGGGGGAGAGCAGGGAGAAAGATCTATTTTAAAATGAACAGTTAACCTGGCTACCACACAAAGCCCAGTTAGTTGAGAGAGGCAAGGTAAGTTATACAGCTGAGAAAGCTGAAGCAGCACACCAATAAGACAAACAATAAATAATTAAATAAACAGCTAGAACTCACTGCAAGTGATATACCTTTGTTATATGCACCAAATCAGAATCTAGTAATTAGAGGAATACATTATTCCGATGGTACAGGAAATCATTCCATCACAGTTAGATTACTGCAGCACAGTGTACTTGTTTTTTTTTGGTAGATAGGTGCTCATAGTTTTGATGATACAGAATACAGCAGCAAAGCTGATCCTAAGAGGTAAATGATGGCAGTGGGCTACTCCATTTTTTAAAGAATTTCACGGGTCATCAGTTTGAGCGAGAATCATTTTTAAATTACTTTGTGTAGCTTTTAAAATTATTCATTGTTTGGATCTAGCTCACATTCTACAATTGCATGAAAAGCATTTGATTCAGTCGACCATGACAAACTATTAGCTCAACTTTACGAAAAGGGAATCCTAGGTCTAGCTTGGAAGTGGTGTAAATCTTACTTAGAAAACAGATGGCAACAAGTCCTGATTGGCTCAAACACATCAGAACCTTTCCAACAAAAGCAAGGAGTTCCCCAAGGCTCCTCCCTTTCTGTGCTGTTCTTTAATATATATATATGCAGCCAATCTGCGAAATCACCAGCTCCTTCGGTATATCCTGCTTAATCTATGCAGATGATGTGCTGATGTATACACCGATCAATGTTGTGACACCTGATTACTCAACCCTAATTGAATGCTTCAATGCTATAACGGACTGGCTCCTTGGGCAGAACCTGAGAATCAACTTCAAAAAAACTGAAGTCCTAATTACCACAAAAAACAAAGGATTTGCACCCCCTGCTACCTTAAAAGTACGAGATGCAGAGCTTCCAATAAAGTCTACCATAAGATACTTAGGTGTAATATTAGACCAAAGGCTGGAATTCAAGGAGCACATAAACCGCACTGTGAAAACAATATACTACAAGATCAAGACCCTCAGGCACCTAAGACCTATGCTCGATCCCGGTAACTTCAGAACTATATTCCATGCGATAGTCACACCCCACTTTGACTTCGCAAACATCATACTCCACGGCCTCCCAAAGAACACTCTAAAACCACTACAATTAGACATGAATGCCGCCGCCCGCATTTTACGCGGAGCAACAAGGAGCGAACACACAACCCCCATTTTAAGGGAATTACATTGGCTCCCGATAAGCAGCAGAATCTTATATAAAGTCCTACTTATTACCTTCAAGGCCATTAACAAAATAGCTCCCTCCTCAATCTCGACTCTACTCGACCACCCACCCAACAACAGACCCAGGAGATCAGCAGCCACTAACACTCTAACCATTCCAAGAGAAACTACAAAATGCGCACTTTCAACTAACAATAGAGCATTCGCGTTCTATGCCCCCAGATGCTGGAACAACCTCCCACCCCCCATCAGAGCATCCAGAGACCTCATGCAATTTAGAAAAACCCTAAAGCACTACCTTTTCATTACACACTTCTCACTACCTGGAAACACCTCTCCATCTCCGCAACACAGTTCAAGCTTGTAATATGAATCAGCAGCGGTCCTATATCATGATGCACATCACTGATATAGAATCCATTCACTGTAAATAGTCTACCTCACAATCTGTAAATAAGTTTCCCAAAGTTGAAATCCCAGTTGCCTTCCCTGTTCTTTGTAAACTCAGGACAGCTTATTTGTCTGAGAGTCATTTTTGTTTCATTGTAAACCGCACTGAAAACAAAGAGCGCGGTATAAAAGAACTGTCAAATAAATAAATAAACAAATAGTGACCAGTTCTGTTAAATTCACTAGATCTTCTGATACTAAAAAAATGCAGTTTTCTTCCCCCACAGACTTCATGCATAAAAGGTTCTACGATAAAGTTATGAATTGCTGTGTGCCATTGGAATATTTTCACTATGCAGATCAGAATAGCCAATGATTATATAATGTTCAGGTATCTCCTGAAAACGTGGTTGTTCCAGTAATATTTAATATAAGATTAGTTCAGAAATACTCTAGGTTTGTAGAAAGGGATGCCAGTTGTATTCTTTTATATATTCCAACTACATTTGTTCTAATTATGTTTACTGCAATGCTAGATGATTATGTATTTTTATTTTTGTATGTTATGTCTTTTACCTTTGGTAATCTGCCTTGAACTACATATTGGTTAGGTGGATAACTACACTAGTTAAATTAAACGGCTTTTTTAGTTTATCTTTTAACTAAATAATGTTTAATGGAAAGTTGACATTTCTCAGTAGCAAGGTTCTAAATGTTTAGCTGATGTGTAAATTTCACCTCATAAGCTCTCAGATCAGAGAAACAGGGAGTATTTCAGAAAAGTTAAACAAGAAAAGCCTTTTATTTTTACCCAGTCCTCTGCTTCTTTCTCTTTCTTAAGATGTTCACTTGCAGATTGAATAGTTTGACTTTGGGATTATCTCATGTAGACTGGGGATTCTTACGTCTTTACTGGTAAACAGATGTACAGGAGACCTTACCCTTCCCCTTATTTGTGCCGGTATCACTAAAATGTCTTTACTAGCATAGATACAATAACAATCAAACCCATCCAAGTTTTATATCTAATAACAAAATCATTTTTTTATATAAACATTTTTTTGTTTTGTTTAGGACCAATAACTCACACCATGTGCCAAATCAACAGCCACGGTCACTCAAGTGGTCCACTTTAATGAACATATTTAAATTTAAAACTACCTGTTTGTTGGCCACATTATAAGAGTAAAGAGTACTTACTGAAGCCAGCATAAAATTCATTCACAATCGCCCGAAGTTGAATTTCAGTTCCAGCTAAATCTCAGTTCCAAACAAAGGCAAGGACAAGTTCTGCTTCAGTGAGTCCACATTTCAAAGCACTGTTGAGTTCCCACACCACTTAAAAGAACTTCAAGACATACACAGCATTGAACATAGCAGCCATTTTAAAAGGAACAGCTGATCCAAAACAGTCAATCAAAATAGCTGCTAGATCAGTGTGAACCATTCTGTTTCAGCATTTGGTCCCTTGGGGAGCCACCGTCTGTAATTGGAAAATCCAGCATTGCTTGCCCTGATTCAGAAGGGCTTCCCTGTTTTCCCCACGCAATAAAGGAGGAACATGGTCAATCGTTCTAGCATAGACTATGACCTGATGGGTCAGGGGGTTCCTGCAAGGCTTTTTCATTTGGGAGATGCCTGGCAGAATCTTATTTTACCATTTGCCCTCATAAATTTCTGATTTATGAGGGCAAATAGTAAAATAAGATTTACATAGAACAGTAAATGTGTTATACATGGAACAGTGAATATAGAATGTAGTACAAGAACTAGGGGATTAGGGATGAGGGGTGAACATTTTAAGGGATAGCAGAGGAGAACTATGTATGGGGGGAGGAGGGGCGATGGTGCCTGCTGTGTGGCAAATCATTTAACTTTAAGTTTCAGAATTATTTTGCCCATTTTAGAGAATATAGTGCTGTATTGCACTGCTGTTAATGGTCAGGGAACGTTCCCGTGGAGCAGATCTTTTGTATCAGATATGTGAAGGGCCTCTTAAGCTTGTGCTAATAATAAACACAGAAGAAAGCTGTGTACTCTCAGCTGCTCATACCCTGCAGTTTGTCGATATTTCATGTGAGAGTAGTGTCCTGCTAACCTGTCTGTGGGAATATCCAGTTCTCTTCAACTCGCCTGGTGCCACTGTAGCTGCCTCCCAGTTTGAAGGGTGCTGGGACTTCTAGGGTCATATGATCTGCTGACCTCTTGTGATTTAAACCACGGGATGACTGAAGCGGTACCAAGCAGGTAGAAAAGAGTTGTAGGTTCCCTGCCGGAGGCTGATAGACATGTTGCTCTTAAGCAGAGGCCCCCAAACTGTGGCTCATGGACTATATGTGGTCCTTGGAGCTTATTTTTGTGGCCCATCATACTTTTCCTGCCTCCCTATTTGGCCTGTGAAAAAAGACTAATATTTTGTTTGTATGGCAGTGGCAAAAGGAAGCAAAGTTCCTTAGCGTCTCTCCAGTCCGGTCCCTTCTACTGGGTTGTGCCCCTCTACCAGCAGCTTGTGGACTGAGCACGTCATCTTTTGATGACCCTGGGGTATAAGTAGACTGGCACCGCCCACCAACTCCAGTTTTTGTGCTCAGTCTGCTAGCAGCTGGTAGGAGTACAGCCAGGCATCTGGCTTTCTGGAGAGACTAGCTTAGGCAGCTCTTGGGTTTATTTTTCCTTTATTATACTTCTATTTATTTGCCTTTATTTCATTTATTTATACCCATTTGGAGACTTCCCTCCTCCCCCCCTCCCCCCCCGGTGTGGGAGCGGTCGGAAGGAGGCCTTACCGCCGAAGAGGGAGTTGGGTTGAGGCCGGCAGAGCTGGGGCCGTTCCCTCTCCCTCGCTGGTGAGGGGAGACAGCCTTTCCATCCTTTCCGCCTTGCCGCGGAAGCCCTTGAGGCGGCTGAGTGGGCGGGCGGGCGGAGGGCCGAAGAGCCACCGGGCTTTGTGGCGCAGAGGAGCAGCATGCCTGAAGAGGAGGTTTGCGGCAGTGCGCCGCCAGAGGAGCAGCTCTCCATGCGGTCGCGGACCGCGTGCTTGGTGAGGCCCACGCTGTTTTTTCCCTCACGTGGTGAGCGCGCGCGCACGAAATTAGCAGGGGCTGCAAGTCTCCAGTCCTTTGGGCTTTAAGCCGTTGGTCCTCGCAAAGAAAAAAAATAAAAAGAGGAAACACAGAGGGACTCGAGGGGCTAAAGAGGGAGTCAACCAGGAGCTAGTTGAAAAAAAAAATTAGATTACATACAGTCTAGTAGGTAAAGAGAGTGAGGAAAGTGGGTTTTAGGCTTCGGCCTGCCTCTGTTTCCCACCTACTCATTTTCTCTCTCAGCCCTAGTGCTAGCTGAGGTAATTATGCCAGCTAAAGCCCAGTGCATGGTGTGCAGGTCCCGTAAGGGGGGAGCCTTGGACTCAGGCATCTGCAAAGCCTGTATGGCAGAGGTGGCCTCGGGGGAGTTAGGGAGCCGGGCGGGGAGCCGGTAGGATCTTCCTCCCTCTTCTTCCCAGGATTTGGGTACTCCTTCTGGGGAGGTAGGCCGTCCGGAGTCCCCCTTGAGTATGCCAGGGGACCTCCCCACTCAGCCACCTCCCAAGCCGGGTCCCTCCTCCGCGGGGCTGGAGTTGGAGGTGGCTGGCGACTTCTCCCCAGAGTTTGTTCTTCTTCTGCATAAGGCGTTTTGCCTCCGCAAGCAGGGGCGGCATGGGCAGGAGCCGGTGGGGCAAAGGCCCGGCAGGCGGACCCCAGGGAGCTGGCGGAGGTAGGCCCGCTGCCGGCAAAGCGTCCGAGATTGTCGCAGGAGGAGGAGTCCCACCCCCCATTGTCAGAGTCCTTGGAGGGGGATCTGTCTGACAGGGAAGGGGGGGGGGGTCGAAGAGGAGCTGGAAGAAGGTGAGATCCCCGAAGAGCAGGCCAAGATTGTTCGGGTCTTCCGCAGGGAAGAATTGCCAGCGTTGATCGGAGAGGCCCTCAAGGTACTGAACATGTCGGCCGGGGGACCAGCAGAGGAAGAGGCGCTGGAAGATCCCTTGATTCAGGCAGTCAGGAAATCTCAAAACGTTTTCCCAGTGCATCGGGTGGTGCGCCAAATGATCCAGGAGGAATGGGATCAGCCGGAGTCAGCCATTAGGGGAGCAAGGTCCATGTCTAGACTGTACCCGCTACCGGAAGGGGAGAAGGAGTTGCTGCGCTCTCCCAGGGTAGACGCGGCGGTGGCAGCTGTCACCAAGAAGACCACGATTCCGGTTGAGGGCAGTTCGACCCTTAAGGATTCCCAGGATATGAATCTGGATACGCTGCTGAAACAGGCTTTCGATGTAAGTGCCCTAGCGCTTCAGGCTTCGGTATGTGGGGCGTGGGTCGCCTGGGCCTGCTTGCGCTGGTCCCACTCCCAACAGATCCAGCTGGCAGGGGAGAACCCCGTTGAAGGCTCGGGAGAGGCAGCGAAGATTGAGTCGGGCGCAGCGTATCTGGCTGATAGTCAGTATGATCTCATTAGAAGTCTAGCGAGGAATATGGCCTCGGTAGTTGCGGCCCGGCGGTATCTGTGGCTCCGCAATTGGGCAGCAGACAGTTCTTCAAAGGCTCGTCTCGGTAGGCTGCCCTTTAAGGGCAAATTATTGTTTGGGGAGGACCTGGAGAAGCTGGTGAAGAAGCTGGGGGAGTCTAAGGGGGGTAGACTCCCGGAGGATAGGCCGAAACAGAATAGAGCCCCCTCCTTAGGGAGGGCTCAGCCTTGGGAGATGAGGAGGTTTCGGACCTCTCGCTCCTTGTCCTTTCAGAGAGGGAGGTTCTCCTCTAGGGGACAGGGCTTCCGAGGTTTTCGGGGGGCAGGAAGAGGTTTTGGAGCCTCGCCCTCCTCCTCGGTTGCCAGGAAGTCCCAATGAAGCCACGGGGGCCCGTGGAGAGGACCTGCCAGTGGGGGGCAGACTGAGGCGGTTCCTCTCCGCCTGGGCCCGGGTCACGACAGACCAGTGGGTCTTGGAAGTGGTTCGAGAGGGTTATGCTCTCGAGTTCGCAAAGCCCGTATTTCCTTCCTTTGTGTCCCCTTGCCGTTCTCCGTCCAAGCAGGCGGCGGTAGAGGGGACGCTCAGGAGACTTCAGGCGCTGGGGGCGGTTGTCCCCGTCCCCGTGGCTCAGCGCGGGACCGGACGGTACTCCATTTATTTTGTGGTGCCCAAAAAGGAGGGCTCCTTTCGTCCGATCCTGGATTTGAAAGGAGTGAACAGGTGCCTACGGGTGCCGCATTTTCGCATGGAGTCCTTAAGGTCTGAGCTGGTGGCCGTACGACAAGGGGAGTTTCTGACTTCTCTCGACCTCACGGAGGCATATTTGCATATTCCGATCCGCGAGTCCCATCAACAGTTCCTGCGGTTTGCGGTTCCGCAGGGACACTTTCAGTTTCAAGTGATGCTGTTTGGCTTAGCAACGGCACCACGCACCTTTACAAAGGTTATGGTGGTGGTAGCGGCGGCCCTGCGCAAGGAAGGAATCTTGGTTCACCCATATCTCGATGATTGGCTGATCCGAGCGAAGTCCGAGCAGGAGAGTCGAAATGCCACACACCGGGTAGTCACCTTTCTGGAGAGCCTAGGTTGGGTCATCAATGTCTCAAAGAGCAAGTTAGTTCCCTCCAGAGAGCTGGAGTATTTAGGTGCAAGGTTCGACACGGGCAGGGGCAGGGTGTTCTTGCCAGAGCGCAGGATAGGGACGCTTCGGGAGTTGCTACTCCAGTTCCTGGCCTTGAGGGCGCCCTCGGCGTGGCACTACCTTCAGGTGCTGGGGACCATGGCGGCGACGATAGAGCTGGTCCCATGGGCCAGAGCTCACATGCGGCCCCTTCAGTGAGCTCTGCTCCGTCGGTGGTCGCACGAGAGAGAGGCCTTGTCAGTAACACTGCCCTGCCCGGTGTCAGTCAAGGAATCCTTGCAGTGGTGGCTCCTCCCAGGGCCCTTGGAACTCGGGATGCCCCTCGAACCGCCGGAGTGGTTACAGCTGACGACGGATGCCAGCCTCTCAGGTTGGGGGGCCCACTGCGAGAGTCAGATCGCTCAGGGGTTTTGGAGCATGCAGGAGGCACAGTGGCCCATCAACAGATTGGAATTGAGGGCGGTTCGCCTAGCCCTCAGGGAATTCGGAAGCTGGATGGGCCGGAGGGCGGTCAGAGTTCTTTCCGACAACATGACCGCCGTGGCATATATCAATCGTCAGGATGGAACGAGCAGCCCCGCCTTGGAGGAAGAAGCGGAGGAGCTGATGGCTTGGGCCGAAGTCCATCTAGTGGCCCTATCGGCGCAGCACGTGGCAGGAACAGAGAACGTGATGGTGGATTACCTAAGTCGTCACAAGGTGGATCACGGAGAGTGGCAGCTGTCGCAGGAGATCTACCAAAGGAAAGTGTGCAGATGGGGTTCCCCCATCATGGATCTGATGGCGACGTGGGAGTCAGCCAAGGCAAGCCGTTTCTTCAGTTGACGGAAGGAGAGGATGTCCGAGGGCTTGGACACCCTAGTGAGAAGCTGGCCGACCGACGGCCTCTTGTACATGTTTCTGCCATGGGCGCTCATCGGCAGGGTCATTCAACGGATAGAGGCTCACACGGGGCTGGTGATCCTTGTCGCCCCGGACTGGCCGCGCCGTCCATGGTATGCCGACCTCATACGTCTTCTAGCCAATCGTCCTTGGCGCCTGCCGGTGAGGGACGACCTTCTGTTCCAGGGGCTGGTGCGCATGCCGCAGGTGGATCGATTCTCGCTTACGGCCTGGCTATTGAGAGGGCTAGGTTGCGAAAGAGAGGTTACTCAGGGGCGGTGATCTCCACCCTGCTAAGTTCCCGCAAGTGTTCGACCTGTCTGGCGTATCTTTGAGGCCTGGTGTGCAGATAGGAAGATGAGGCCCCTCTCAGTGTCGGTGCCTGAGGTTCTGGAATTTTTGCAGTCAGGCTTTGACAAGGGCCTAGCTGCTAGTTCTTTGAGGGTGCAGCTGGCGGCTATTTCCTGTTATAGAGGCAGGATTCAGGGAAAGTCCTTGGGCGAGCATGTGGACGTAGGTAGGTTTCTGAAGGCAGTACGACAGCTTAGGCCGCAACAGAGATCGTTGGTTCCCCCGTGGGACCTCAACCTCGTTTTGGACGCCCTTTCCGCTGAGCCCTTTGAACCCATACAGCGGGCGTCTCTGAAGGATCTTACTCTTAAGGCAGTGTTTTTGGTGGCCATCTGCTCGGCCTGACGCATTTTGGAGTTGCAGGCGTTATCTTGCTGTCCGCCCTTTCTGGTGTTCTCTAGTGAGAGGGTGGTCCTCTGGACGGTCCCGTCCTTCTTGCCGAAGGTGGTTTCGGCCTTTCATGTGAATCAGTCGGTTTCTCTTTCCTCCTTTGCGGATCGCCGGGAAGGGGATGACGCTTGTCTGCGTCTCCTGGACATGCGCAGAACTCTAAAGCGATACTTAGCTCGCACGGAGCCCTTCCGCAAGTCGGAGCGGTTGTTTGTGCTGTTTGCGGGGCCGCATAAGGGGGAGACGGCAGCGAAGTCCTCACTTTCCAGATGGATCAGGGAGGCCATTTCTTCGGCTTACATTTTGAGAGGTAAACAGGTCCCGGCGGGGCTCCGGGCGCACTCCACTCGGGCCCAAGCGGCCTCGTGGGCGGAGTTCAGCCTGGTTCCTCCGCTGGACATCTGTAGAGCAGCGGTTTGGTCATCCCTGCATACCTTTGCTAAGCATTATAGGTTGGACGTTCAGGCGTCTGAGGAAGCAGGTTTTGGGGGCGCAGTTCTTCGGTCCGGCATTGCTGGGCCCTCTCGATTTTGGAACTGCTCTGGTACATCCCAGTAGAAGGGACCGGACTGGAGAGACGCTAAGGAAAGAGTAATTAGACCTTACCTGCTAATTAGCATTCCTGAAGGATCTCCAGTCCGGTCCCTGTTCCCTCCCAGATCTTGGATGTCTTTTTTCAGGTATGCTCGGCCCGAAGAAATAAGCGGAGATAGGAGCATTCGGTTGCTCCTCTGGGGCCTTTACGGTGAGGCGGGCTGGATGGTCAGGCGTCTCGCCGGTGCGAGTAGGTCAGGTAAACCTTTCTTCTCCGGGGACGGTGGGTTCTCCCGGGGGAGGGGGTCTCAAAGTTTCTTTTGTTTAAAGTTTCTAGTGCAGTTTAGTGTTAAGTTTGGTATGTATTCACTTGTCTCTCCGTTAAGTCTGCTTTGCCAATAGGTCACTGGAGTTGGTGGGCGGTGCCAGTCTACTTATACCCCAGGGTCATCAAAAGATGACATGCTCAGTCCACAAGCTGCTGGTAGAGGGGCACAACCCAGTAGAAGGGACCGGACTGGATATCCTTCAGGAATGCTAATTAGCAGGTAAGGTCTAATTACTCTATCCCAGATTTCAGCAGCCAAAGACAAAGATGGTGGTACCCCATGATGACAAATTCGGCAAGCTTGAAGGAGGACCTCCCATCCCCACTCAACAAACTCTGAATGGTACCCCTCCATTGGCCAGTTTGATTATAAAGCATGTTATGTGTGGCCCTTCTCCTGAAACATTTGCAGGCCCCTGTTTGTAGTATTCTGCCTTATACCTCTAACCAGTTAGTGCCACTGCTGTTTTTCACCTCTAGGGTGCTATTAGATGCCTGCAGCGTTGTACAGCCATACATAAGAGACGGTCTCTGCTCCATGGAGCTCACAGCCCAGTCAAGACAAACATACAGGACATGAGAATGTATTTATTATAGAAAAGGGTGAATTTGTAGGCTGGATTTGAATACCGCTAGAGAGGGAGTGTGATGCAGCAAGGTTGGGAGCTGGCGGAGAGAAGGACACAGAAATACCTGCATTTTACTTCTTGCTATTTGCATAAGCTAATTATATGTGACCCTGGTCCCATAGGTTTGACACTTAGAGGGTCATTTTAGAATGGGCTGTGCTCCTTTTAAATTTCACTTTGCCTTTTTTGCTTACTAAAGTTTTTCCAAAGAGGTTGGCAGGGATTATATTTATTTATTTACATTCTCTTATATACCGCTCTATTCTGCATCAGTGCGGTTTACATTGAACAAACTGAAATTACATTGAACAGGGCATTATAACTTGGAGATAACTATTTTACAGGGAACATGGGCTATGGAGGGTTAAGTGGCTTGCCCAAGACCACAAGGAGCACCTGTGGGACTAGAAACCCCAGTCCTTCCGGCCCAAGGTTGCTGTCCTCTAGTGGGATTTGAACCACTGACCTTCCGGCCTGAAGTACCTTGCCCCAACCACTAGGCCAAGAACAGGACCCATAGCTCTAATTGTCTTATTATGTGCTCCAAGAAAATCAAATCAAGTCCATGCATGCAATAGGGTAAAACCAGGAATAGATTAACCTGTTCTTTATGACATGGAGTCAGGTGGCAATCCTAGCAGAGACTACTGGGCAAACTACAATGCTTTACCTCTAAGCCTTTGTCCCATCTATTAGTGCCACTCAGAGGAACAGGTGTACTACTGAAAAGAAAATCCTGCTTGCTAATAATCTCATCCATTTCTCCCAATCAGTTTGAAGAATAAGTTGTTTTCATGCTATTGTGGAGCTCTGGGAACAGGTTTTGCCAGAATATGAGCTTTGCGTGAAGAGGAAATTTCGTTGTTTTGCTACTGTTCATGTGCTGATGCCTATGAACTTTAGTGTGGATCCTGAGGTTTCATTTAAGCAATGTCTTTCTCTTTTGTTTTTCCTTGTGTTAGTTGGAATAAACTTTGACAAGTTGGAACCACCATTGCTTGGGCTACACTGAACTTATTGTGCAGGGTTTGGGTTTGAAATGCTCTGCATGCATCTTTGGACATTTTCCAGGGCTCCCAAATGTCTTTTTTTTTTTAGAGTGTTAACTATTACGCCACAAAAGGGAGGCTTTATTGTTGTCACCAGTAAACTGATTCAACTTGAGCACGGTGCACTGTACTGTCTGCTTGACCGCTCTTTGGAGAACTCCAGTAAGCAGGGAAGGGATTCACACCCCATCCCCTGTAACCAGTTATATATTATTTAGCTATTTTTACTGAATAGCATTACTGAAGACAGCTCCAAACTCACCTATCCTAAATTTATAATGGGAAAGTGTCGGGGGTATGTTTACTAAAGAATGTAATGTGCGTTAATGAAGTTAACGCACGTTAAATGCCCAGGTCCTTTATATTACTCAACGTGCGTTAAGTTCATTAACGTGAGTTAAACTTTAGTAAACATACCGCTTGGTATTTATTATTTGGCATTGGAGTAATGATCTGTAAAACTCCTTTTTTGTCAGCCTGGTGGTGCAGGAGACATGGATTCAGTAATGTCTTTGGCCCTGACACTGGTCATGGTGGAAGTGGCGTTGCAAGGACAGCTCACAATGTCAGACAAAAATAAGGCAGTGAGCCCACAAATCCGTTTTCTTGCACAGTTCTGAAGTAGCACATCTTTTGGTCAAGGACTTAATTTCCGGTAATTTCTAGAGGGGAAAAATTCCACAGAACACAGATAAGCAACTCCTTCTGCAGCAGCTGCTGGGGAGCTCTATCTGAAAGGTTTTCAGGCAGAGCGCTTGCAGGAAGTTTTGCTTGGAAACATTTTCTTTTCTTGAAGTTACAGGGAATTAGATCTTTGGTTAAAATAGGTGTACTTTCTAAAGGATGCAAGCTAACCAACCCTGCTCCACTTCTGATCAAAATGTTGCCAGCTTACGTTACTAATGTGCCCCACTGTGTCAGCATGCGTCAGCACTGTTAATATGTGTTATTTCACTTCAGGTCCCATTTTATCCAATGGGACCTCGTTACTGATAACATTCATTATGACATTAGTATGTCGTCAAGTGGTAGCGCATGTTCATAACAGCAGCTGTAAATCTGGCACAGGATTTCTGGGGTTGAGATGAGCACAGGCTTGCTCTTCAGCGCTCCCTGATGGCTGGCTAGGGAGCAGCAACAGAAAAGCCTCTTTAAAGAGCTTCACCCTCATCTCTCAGTTCTAAGGCTTCTCTATGGTAAATGGCCTGTAATGTGTGTGTGAGCAATATGAGGGAACATAGAAGGCCAGGTGTTATTTTTTTCTACAAACCAAAATGAAAAGGAACAGCTCCGCAAGTCCATTCAGCACACACACAAAGCAGAGACGGACAAGGCCACGTTGCCTGGTCCGTCTCTGCTTTGTGTGTGCGTTCGACACTTGTACACCACTCTGGGGGCTTGGGGGGGGGGAGCGGAGGGAAATATAGGACAGTGTAAGGCAGAGAGACCATGCAACTGAGAGCAAGGAGTTTCTGAGGACAGGGAAATAAACACTTGCTGTATCTGAATGTAACTTACCTTGAACTACTACTGGAAAGGCATGATCTAATTAAAATAAATAAATAGGATCATTCTAATAGCACGTTAATAATAACTGACTTGAAACATGATGAAGGCCAAAAGGTCTGCTGAGTGATTGAGCTTCTGTTGGATGCAGGTTGCTACGGCCTGCTTAGGTTTTGTTCCACGGTTGAATGAATAAAATTGTTCACCACCGATTCCCCCCTCCCTGATGCTCTCAATAGAAGTAGTTTGACATCCAGACAATAGTGCCAGTGAAAGGGTTTAATTTATTTGTAATGCATTTCTAGAATACAGTGAGCTGTTTGTTTCTCACAGGTATGCTTAGGAACAGCATCTCACGGTGGTAAAGATATTGAAGTGCTCTTCCTGTGCGGCACTTGCTGCAAGGCAGGTAACAAGTCTGGACCCTGAGAATGTACATCTCATGCACGTGGCAGGAGAAAAAGGCCACATGGTCTATCCAGTCTGGCCATCTGTATCAAATACTATAGCCCCTTTTTTCCGTTAGAGATCTTCTGTGTTGGTCTCATGCTTTCTTGAATTCAAATATTGTCCTGGTCTCTACTGCCTCCATTGGGAGACTGTCCCACGCATCTACCACTCTCTCCATAAAGAAATATTTCTGCATATTACTCCCCTAGTCAACCCCCTTTTACCCTCATCCTATGGCTCCTCATTGCAGAGCTTGCTTTCAATTGAAAAAGGCTCTCCTCTTGTGCATTTATGCCACAGAGATATTCAGACGTCTTTATCATATCTGCTTTATCCCACCTTTCCTCTATCGTATACATATTAAGATCTTTAAGTCTGTCCCCATATGATTTATATAAAAGACCACTGATTATTTTAGTAGCCACTCTCTGCACCGACTCCATCCTGTTTATGTTCTTTTCAAGGTGTGGTCTCCAGAATTGAACACAATACTTCAAATGAAGTCGCACCAGAGACTTATACAGAGGCACTATCACTTCCGTTTTTCTGCTGGCTATTCCTATCCCTATACGCCAAAGTATCCTTCTGGCTTTCACCTTCACCTTTCTACCTGTTTAGCCACTTTAAGATCATCAGAAACAATCATACCCAGGTTCCACTCTTCTTTTGTGGACAGAAGTACTTTGCCTCCTACACTGTACCTCTCCCTTGGATTTTTGCAGCCCAAATGCATGACCCTGCATTTTTTAGCATTAAATATCAACTGCAAAATTCTTGACCATTCTTCAAGCTTAGCTAGATCTCTCCTCATTTTATCTACTCCTACCTGGGTGTCTACTCTATTGTAGATTTTGGTATCATCCGCAAAGAGGCAAACCTTACCCAACAGCCCTTCTGCAATATCACTTACAAAGATGTTAAAAAGTATCAGACCAAAGACAGATCCCTGGGGCACACCACTGGTAACCTCCTTCTCCTCAGAGTTAGCTCCATTTACCTGTACACTTTGTTGCCTCCCACTCAACCAATTTTTAACCCAGTCAGTCACTTTAGGATCCATCCCTAGGGTGCTCAGTTTGTTTATAAGTCGCCTGTACAGAATGGTGTCATAGGCTTTACTGAAATCCAACTACACCAGATCTACGGCTCTCCCTTAGCCCAACTCTGGTCACCCAGTCAAAGAAATCAATCAGATTTGTCTGACAAGACCTGCCTTTGGTAAACCCATACTGCATTGGATCCTGCAATCCATTGGACTCCAGAAACCTCAGTATCCTCTGTTTTAGCAGCATTTCCATTAATTTACTCACCACAGAAGTCAGACTAACCAGCCTGTAGTTCTCAACCTCATCCTTACTTCCACCTTTGTGTAAAGAGACCACATGTGCCTTTCTCCAGTTCTCTGGGACCACTCCCAACCCTAAAGAAGCATTGAAAAGGTCAGTCAGTGGAGCCGCTAGAACGTCCCCAAGTTCCTTCAGTATTCTCGGATGTATCCCATCCAGCCCCATTGTTTTGTCTACTTTTAGTTTAGCTAGTTCCTCACGAACACAGTCTTCTTAAAATTATTCAAGATCCTCTTCACTTTTGCTCCTGTTGGTGGGTTTTTTCTCATGTCCTGCTCCTGGCCCTTCATCTGTGAACAGAACAAAATATTTGTTAAACAATTCCGCTTTATGCTTATCAGCTTCTATATATTCCTCTCCTTCACCCTTGAGTCTGACAATATCACTTTTGCACTTCCTCCTCTCACTAATATATCTGAAAAATGTCTTGTCCCCCCATTTTATTGCATTGGCTATTGCATCTCTTCTTCTTTTTGTATCTTTGCTTTACTGACTACTTTCTTATCTTCTCTACCTTTTTCCAAATATTGATGCTGAGATCTCTTGTATTTTATGAAGGCCATTCTCTTTTTCTTCACCTTTTCAGCTACTTATTTTGGGAACCGTAATGGCCTCCTTTTTCTTTTTTATTTATTTACCTTTCTAACAAAAAGCTTTGTTGCCCTTAAAATATCCCTTTTCATTTTTGCCCATTGTTTTTCTACATCCCACAGACATTCCCATCCCACTAACGACTCCTTGAGGTATTGTCCCATCTTGGCAAAATTAGTTTTCGTAAAGTCTAAGACCCTCACTTTTAAATGGACTTTATCAGCCCTAGTCCTAATACTGAACCACACCATCTGCCGATCACTGGCTGCAAGATGATCTCCTACTATAAGATCAGAAACACTTTTCCCATTAGCAAGCATCAAGTCTAGTATGGCCGCTTCCCATGTGCGTTCTGTTACTATTTTCCGGAATAGTTTTTGTAGAGAATCCAGGATCTCCTTACTTCTAGATGACACTGCAGCAGGGATGTGCCAATCAACATCCAGCATATTGAAATCACCTATCCGTAGCGCTTCTCCTTTCATGGCAATACTTCGTATATCTTCTATTAAATCTCTGTCCACTTCTCCCTGTGAAGGAGATCTGTATATCACACCAATGTAAATGCATTTCCCATTCCCTCTTTCTAGTTTGACCCACAGTGCCTCCTCACTCTCTTTTAAGCCCTGTAATTCTATAGCTTTAATATTATTTTTTACATTTAGTGCCACTCCTCCTCCCCTTCTTCCTACCCTGTCCTTCCTGAATAAAGTATAGCCCAGTATAATTGCAACCCAGTCATGGTTGTCCGTAAACCATGTCTCCATAGCCGCCACTAAATCCAAGTCATCCTCTTCCAGTAAAGTCTCAACATCTGGGATCTTATTTCCCATACTACGGGATTTATGTACACCGCTTTCCAGATGTTGCCCCTTTTACCCATGTCAACAGAGAGATTTAATGTTTTACTGACCTGAGGGCTTTCACATACCTGGGCTCTTTCTTTACCCATCCTCAACAAACCTAGTTTAAAGCCCTCTTCAGCAGGTTAGCCAGTTTGCTACAGAAGACACTTTGACCCTTCTTGGATAGGTGGACACCATCTCTGCTATGCAGCCCTTGGAAAATCATCCAGTCGTCCAGGAAACCAAAATGCACTCGATGACATCATCCACACATCCACACATTCAACTCTAGAATGCAAACTTCTCTGCCTTGGCCTTTATCCTCAACAGGGAGGATTGAAGAGAACACCACCTGCGCACCTGTCTGCTTCAGCATCTACTCCAGATGTACTCGGAGGGATATCTAGCAGTATTATTTGTGCCTCCATGGATAAGCAATATCAGATAATAGTCAGTAGGCTTGATGAGTCTCGGCAAACCTACTACTACTACTACTATTAGAACATAAGAACATAACATAAGAACTGCCATACTGGGTCAGACCAAGGTCCATCAAGCCCAGTATCTTATTTCCAACAGTGGCCAATCTAGGTCATACGTACCTAGCAGTTTGCCCAAAAGACAGGTTCCACAATGCTTCTACTGGGTCAAGCATTGATATCCTGGGTCCCTTCTTAATAAGGGTTTATGGACCTTTCCTCCAGGAACTTGTCCAAACATTTTTTTAAACCCAGCTACACTAACAGCCTTTACTACATCCTCCGGTAACAAATTCCAGAGTTTGATTACATGTCGAGTGAAAAAATCATTTTCTTTTATTAATCTTAAATAGTTTACCCTGTAGCTTCATTGCATGTCCCCTAGTCTTTCTATATTCTGATAATGTAAACAATCGATCTACGTTTACCCTTTCCACTCCCTTCATTAATTTATAGACTTCTATCATATCCCCCTCAGCCGTCTCTTTTCCAGGTTAAAGAGCCCTAACCTTTTTAGCCTTTCTTCATAGGAGTATCCTTCGATCCCCTTTACAATTATGGTGGCTCTTCTCTGAACCTTTTCTAATAACGCTATATCCTTTTTAAGATACGGCAACCAGAATTGCACACAATATTCAAGGTGCGGTCTCACCATGGAACGATATAGAGGTATTATAATATCTTTTGTTTTATTTTCCATTCCTTTCCTTATGATACCTAGCATTCTATTTGCTCTCTTGGCCGCCGCTGCACACTGGGCCGAGGGTTTTAACATGTTACTCACAATGACGCCTAAATCTTTTTCCTGGGTGGTGATTCCTAATGTGGAACCCTGCATCGTGTAACCATAGTTTAGGTTGTTCTTCCCTAGGTGAATAACTTTGCACTTGTCCACATTAAATTTCATCTGCCATTTTGATGCCCAGTCTTCCAATTTATCAAGATCCTCTTGCAATTTTCCACAATCCTCTTGGGTTTTAACAGCTTTAAATAGTTTTGTCTCATCTGCAAATTTGATAACCTCACTCCTTATTCCACTTTCCAGGTTATTTATGAGTATGTCAAAAAGCAGCAGACCCAGCACAGATCCCTGGGGTACACCATTATTCACCTTTCTCCATTGGGAAAATTGGCCATTTAGCCCTCCCCTCTGCTTTCTATCTTTTAACCAGTTCCTGATCCACAGTAGTACACTGCCTCCTATCCCATGACTCTTTAGTTTTGCCAAAAGTCTCTGGTGAGGGACCTTGTGAAAGGCTTTCTGAAAGTCCAGATACACTATATCAACCGACTCACCTTTGTCCACCTGTTTATTTACACCTTCAAAAAAAATAACAGATAACAAGATCTTCCTTGTCTAAAGCCATGTTGGCTGTCTCCCATTGGGCCATGACTATCTACATGCTGAGTAATTTTATTCTTTATGATGGTTTTTACCATTTTTACCATTTTTCACCCTGGACCAACGACTAGACATGAAAGCACACATAAAAAATACAACAAAATCAATATACCACAAAATACGTACACTCCGGCATTTACGACCACTACTTGAACCCTCGGATTTCAGAACCATCTACCAAGCCTTGGTGATGCCACACCTCGATTTCTCAAACGCAATCCTATATGGACTCCCACAAGCAACGCTAAACCCTCTCCAACTGGCAATGAACACAGCCGCCAGAGTATTGGAAGGAATTTCGAGGACAGACCACATTACACCAATCCTGAAAAGACTCCACTGGTTACCGACCCATGCTAGAATCCAACATAAGATCATAATCACAACCTTTAAAAGCCTTGAACAATCAATCTCCTGCAGCCATCACCGAACTATTACGCACCTCACCCCCCAATAGAATCAGAAGATCCGCAGCAATAAACAGCCTAATTGTCCCAAAAGAAATAGCGAGATGCACAAAGGCAACATCTAAAAGAGCTTTCAGCATGTATGCCCCAAAAGCCTGGAACGCACTTATAAAGCGCCACGCACGCAGCGCTGTAAGCTAACCTGCAAGAGGGAGGAGTAGCCTAGTGGTTGGGACAAGGTACTTCAGGCCGGAAGGTCGGGGGTTCAAATCCCACTAGAGGACAGCAACCTTGGGCCGGAAGAACTGGGGTTTCTAGTCCCATAGATGCTCCTTGTGGTCTTGGGCAAGCCACTTAACCCTCCATTGCCCATGTTCCCTGTAAGTGTTAGTGTATGTGTCTCATATCCCTGCGTGTTAAATGTATCCCCCAATTGTGTTGTGACCGCTTTGATTGAAGGATAAGGCGGTATATAAAGCTGTCTAAATAAATAAATAAATAAAACATACAAGAGACAGTCCCTGCCCGTCAGAGTCATGCTCATCGGAACTTACAATCTAATCAGAACAGTACAAAGCATTAGTCAGTTCTGCGCAAGGTGTGGTGTGGTACAGTTTGGTCTGTAGTTTGGTCATAAGTGGTGACGGGGGTTAGGGTAAGATGAGGATGGATGTCAGGATCTGAATGCAATGGTGAAGAGGTGGGTCTTCAACCTGGATTGAAGAGGGCCAGGGAGGGTGCCAGGCACACAGATGCTGGTAGGCTGTTCCAGGTGTATGGTGCAGCAAGATGAAAGGAGCGCAGTCGGGAGTTCGCGGTGTGGGTGAAAGGCATTGATAGGAGTAATTTGTTAGCGGAGCGCAGATTTCGAGCGGGGACGTAGAGAGAGAGATAAGAGATAAGAGGTATTGAGGGGCCATAGAGTGAATGCATCTATAGGTCAGAAGGAGAAGCTTGAATTGGATGCGGAATTGGACAGGGAGCCAGTGAAGCGATTTAAGAAGGGGAGTAATGTGGGCATGGCGAGGCTGGCAGAAGATTAGTCGAGCAGCGTGATTTTGTATAGATTGAAGGGGAAGGAGGTGGCTCATGGGGAGACCAGCGAGGAATAGGTTGCAGTAATCGAGGCGAGAGGAGATTAAGGAGTGGATAAGCGTTTGGTAGTGTGTTCAGAGAGGAAGGGGCGGATTTTGCTGATGTTGTTGAGAAAGAAGCGGCAGATCTTAGCAACAAGCTGGATATGAGCGGAGAAGGAGAGAGAGGTGTCAAAGACAACCCCTAGATTGCGGGCCGAGGGAACATGAAGGATAGTAGATCAATCCACATGGACTGAGAGGGGGGAAGTGGGGGGGGAGGAGTTGGGAGGAAAGACAAGGAGTTCAGTCTTGGCCATGTTCAGTTTCAATTGGTGATGAGACATCCAGGCAGTGATGTCCGAAAGACAGGCAGAGATCTTAGACTGGGTTGCTGGTGAAATATTAGGTGTAGAGAGGTAGATTTGGGAGTCATCGGCATAGAGATGGTATTGAAAGCCATGGGAGGAGATAAGTGCGCCAAGGCCTTGGGTATAGAGAGAGAAAAGGAGGGGGCCCAAGACGGATCCTTGGGGTATACCTACATGGAGCAGGGTAGGGGAGGAGGAGGAGCCACCAGAGCATACACTGAATGAGCGATGGGAGAGGTAGGAGGAGAACCTGGATAGTACGGAGTCCTTGAAGCCAAGCGAGGAGAGGGTGGTGAGGAGAAGGTTGTGGTCAAGCGGTGTCAAAGGCAGCAGAAAGGTCGAGAAGGATGAAGATAGAGTAGAGGCCCTTGGATTTAGCTAGGAACAGATCATTTGTGACTTTTGTAAGTGCTGTTTCAGTGGAGTGTAGGGGACGGAAGCCGGATTGTAGTGGGTCCAAGATGGCCTGGGAGGTGAGGAAATCGAGGCAGTGATGGTGGACTGCTCGTTCTAATAGTTTGGATATGAAGGGAAGGAGGGAGATGGGTCGGTAGTTAGAAGGGCATGTGGGATCAAGTGAGGGTTTCTTGAGGAGGGGTGTGATAACAGCATGTTTGATGTCAACAGGGACAGTTGCAGTGGAGAGTGAAAGGTTGAGGATATGAGTGATGGAGGGGACAATGGTGAGGGAGATGGAATGTAGGAGATGGGTAGGAATAGGGTCTGATGAACAGGTGGTGAGTTTGGAGGAGGAAAGAAGGAGTGAGGTTTCTTCTTCAGAGATCGTAGGGAAGGAGGAGTGGGTGGCTGGGGGAGTATGGATGGGGAGGAGAATTGGGGAGGAGGGGAGGTAGATGAGGGGTTAGGGAATTGGAGGGTAATCTTGTGGATTTTGTCGTGGAAGTAGTCAGCTAGGGTTTGGGTGGAAAGGGAGGGCAGGATCGGGGGCGGGGGGACCTTGAGGAGAGAGTTGAGGGTATTGAAGAGATGGCGAGGATCAGAGGCAAGGGAGTTGGTTAGATGAATGTAGTAATCTTGTTTAGCAAGTACTAAGGCTGACTGGAAGGAGCCAAGCATGAATTTGAAGTGAAGAAGGTCTTCCGGGGAGCGGGATTTGGATCAAGCTCGTTCGGCAGAACAGGCGCAGATGCATAGGTAACAGATTGTGGGTGAAAGCCAGGGTTGGGGAGTAGATCATTTGACAGGACGAGGGGTGGGAGGGGCAAGAGTGTCGAGGGCTGAGGATAGTGTAGCGTTGTACGAAGATAGTGCCTTGTCGACGGAATTGGAAGATATAATGGAGGAAGGAGATGGAAAAATGGTGGAGGAGAGCGTCAAGGGATCAATATTCTGAAGGTTTCTAAATAGGTTGGAGGAGACAGGACGAGGTTGGGACGGTGGAGGCTGAAGAGTAAATGTTAAGAGGTAATGGTCAGATGAGGGAAGGATTGATTTGCGGACGTTTGAGGGAGAGGAATTGGAGAAGAGTATTAGGTCAAGGCAGTGGCCGTGTAGGCATGTGGGGGCAGTGGAGCAAAGTTGGAGGTGGAACGAGGAGGTAAGAGCGAGGAATTTTGAGGCATGGGGGTCAGAGGGGTTGTCGATGTGAATGTTGAAATCACCAAGAATAAGAGTGGGGAAGGAGGGATCCATAAATGCAGAAAGCCAGGAGTCGAAGTCGGTGAGGAAAGTTGATTTGGATTTGTCGGGTGGGCGATAAATAACAGCTACTCGGAAGGGAAGTGGTGTGAGGAGGCGAACGGAGTGGACTTCGAAGGAGAGGGGGGAGTGTGATTGGGGTGGCAGGAGGGGTTGGAATTGGCAGGTGGGAGAGAGTAGGTGGCCAACGCCACCACCGCGCCCAGTAGATCGAGGGTGTATGGGAGAACTGGTAGCCCCCATAGCAGAGAGAGGCAATGGATGCGGTGTTGTCTGGGGGGAGCCAGGTATCGGTCAAGGCAAGAAGGTGTAGGGCGTTAGAGATAAAAAGATCGTGGATAAAAGTTTTTTTTTTTAATAACTGAGCATGCGTTCCATAGGGCGCATGAAAACGGGAGAGTGGAGGGGGGGAGGAGAGGGATATGGATAAGGTTGGATAAGTTACGTGCGGATTTCTTGTTAGAGTGGCATGGGGGTCTATTTTTAGGGTAATACCGGGATTTAGAGGGAGCAGGGTGTGGGTGGGTATGTCTGGGTGTGTGTGCTCTCCAAGAGGGGCATGAGGGAAGGGAAGTGAGGGGTAAATTGATGGTATCAGGTAGGTTATGTGAGGATTTATTTTTGGGGGTGGGGTTGGAGTTGATATCTATGGATGAGTGATTGTGGGATAAATGAGGGAGGGCGGAAGGAGGGAGGAGCGGGATGTGGATGAGATTAGATAAGGTACGTGAGGAATTTTTTTTAGTGTGAGAAATAAATCGGGAGGGGTGGGGGGGGGGTGGCCAGGGTTGGAGTTGATATTACCAGATAGGAGAAGGAGTATTAGAGAGTGTGGGAAAGTGGAGATAGTATGGCGGGAATAAGGATGGGGTTGCCTTAAAGAGAGGGGGGCTGGTTGAATGCGGGGGATGGTGTGAAGAAGCTCGAGAGCAGGTGCTAGGTTAGGGGGCAGAATGGAGGGGAGATGCGAGGAAGGTAGGGGGAGGGGAGGGGGAAGAGGAGGGAGGGTGTTGGTAGGAGGGTGAGGCAGTTGGGGAGGATGAGGAAGTGAAGGACAATGTGATGTGGGGCCATGGTAGTGGGCAGCAAGGCCAGAGCAAGCAATGGGTAGCAAGATATAGGCAAGCAATGGGTAGCAAGTTCTAGGCACACAGTGGGTAGCAAGTACTAGGCAAACAATGGGTAGCAAGTTCTAGGCGCAACAATGGGTAGTAAATACTAGGCATACAATGGGTAGCAAGTTCTAGGCACAACAATGGGTAGCAAGTTCTTGGCACAACAATGGGTAGCAAGTTCTAGGATACGATGGGTAACAAGTACTAGGCAAACAATGGTAGCAAGTTCTGTGCAGGCAGTGGGAAGTAAGATCGCAGCCAGCGGTGGGAAGCAAGACCAGAGCAGAGATATGTGTATGGTGGTAATCGTGAGATGGTTGGGGTGTGGAGGAGTGATCATACCTGCTTGGCTCTTCTTTAAATGGGATTAACAGATCCTTGTGGTTGTGGACCATCAAGGAGCACTGATGTTGTAGTGGTGACAGAGGAGTCAGTCCTCTTTTGGCCGAATTGCAGTTTCTCCGGTGAGCAGTGTGTCCGTTGAGGCAGTCGTGGAGGTGCGTTAGGAGCTTTCTTACCACGGGCTCCTGCCAAAGGGCCCTCTGGCGAGGCCCTCAGGCGCATGCATGCCAGGCACGTGCATGCCTGGAGAGACCGTGAATTTTGTAAAGAGCAAGAGGGCCCTGATTGGCCTTATCAGAGGGGAGAGGGGCGGAGCTTACCTTCCCACTCTCCCTCGATGATGCCGATCGGGGCTGGAGCTGCGGCGAAGAGGCTGGTCGGCTAGGGCAGGGCTCCTTTTAAAGAGCTTCCAGCTGACTGGGATAGTCGTCGGGCCCGATTGGCCTTGTCGGAGGGGAGCGGGGCGGAGCTTACCTTCCCACTCTCCCTCGATGATGTCAATCGGGGCTGGAGCTGCAGTGAAAACCCTCCATAGTATCTCAGATTTTGGCACCTGGCAGACAGCACACCTCTCTGAACATCAAATCTGGATGACAGATGGATGCCTCAGTACCCCTCAGAAGAGAGTCACCAACCCCCACTATCCTTTGCTTTGTTGTAGTCACTGATTCTGCAACTTTGGGGTGCTTGATCTCTGGTTCTTCCCTTTCTTGGTATGCTTTCACCTTAAACAGCAGGAGAAGGAGGTATCCGCAAAAAGTACAGTAGAGAGTAGCGGAAACCAAAAACCCCTGCCAAACACAGGAGGAATATACCAAAACTTTATTAGCAGACCCAACTTAACCAGTTTCGGCCCTAGGCCTTTGTCAGGGGTCAAGGGGAAAAAAATAGAAGCATCTAAGGGGTGGACCAAGCCACTCTTCCCAATCTGTCATGCCAGATTGGGAAGAGTGGCTTTGTCCACCCCTTAGATGCTTCTGTTTTGTTCCCCTTGACCCCTGACAAAGGCCTAGGGCCGAAACTGGTTAAGTTGGGTCTGCTAATAAAGTTTTTGGATATTCCTACTGTGTTATGCATTCACCTTATCCACTTCCGGGGCTGCATACTGATTCTTCAATTTGAGGGCTGGAGGAGTTGGGCTTTTGATTCTGCAGGCTCTGGTGACTCGTATCCAACTCTCTTCATTCTGTAGCATCTCATTTTCATCTCTGTCGGAGAGCTTGGATGCTTTAAGAAGCACCTCATCAATGTACTTCTCGTTGTCTCGAATGCTTTTCACCCTTGTCACCTCTTCTCTGAGCTCCTCCACTTGTTTCATGAGGGCTTCAGATTGCAGGCACCCTTGCACATGTGACTGGTCCCTCGACTGGCATTGGGCTGTCTGTCTGGACAGAGGCAGAAGCTGTAAGGGAGGCAACAGCTTTGGCAATATGACTTTTCCCAGCCATCGTTCAGTTGGTAGAGCTTTGGTACCTGTTGAAGTAAATGAAAGAGACCTACGAAAGTCCTTAACTTTTCCTCAGTTATCCTTTAAGAGAAAAAGCAGCTAACCTCTCTTATGTGTGTTCTAACAGCGCTGTTGTATGTCCCTATGTGTAGCCCTGCTTCCTTGCTAGACAATTAAAACTTTACACTAGTAAATTTTGATATTTTGTGTCTGAAGTATAGAGTCCTTTGTAAAATTACCTAATCAAAGCTTGAAGAATGGCAAATTGTCAGCAAGTTAATTGGGGAGTTGCCCTATATAGCAAGAATTTTCACATGGGGTGGATGGGAGATGGCATGAGAAGGGAGAGATCTACTGTAACACCTGATGAGGTCAGTGACTTCAAAGAGCTTGCTTACCCCTTTAAACTTGAAGGCTAAAGGAGGAAAAAATAGAACTCTAATAGCAGAAAAATAGCTTTACCGAAGAACACAAAAAATTTCCCTTTCGCAATACAGAAGAAAAAGAATTAGCTATTAAAAATGAAAAACAAAACCCCTTTAAGAGCTCTCAAGCAGAGAGCTTGTATTCAGAGCCACACAGTATTACATTGCTTGCAATGGAGACCCTTTTAGGAAGGGCCACTGAAGAGAAGAATGAGACTGTCACGATGGCGTAATTACCTTTTGAGCAACGGTGACAAAAGACTGCCAGACCCAGCTGCAGATATAGTAAAAAACGTATTCAGCAGTACGTAATGGGATAGCTCATTCCTGGAGCAATAGGGGTATTAGATCACTGAGAGATGTGTAAGACTTCTGCTAATTCTGTTTTGTCTTTGGATTATGGTTAAAACCAGTATTCTAATATATCATTCCTTTACCTGTTTTCATTAAGTCATTGTGGAACCTATGAACTAAACCATGGTAATTTAGCTGTTTAGATATGATAAGCAAACATAGTCATTGGGTGCTAAAAAAAGACATGATTTCATAACAGGTCAGCTAATTTAGGCCTAGTTTATAAAGGAAACATAGGTGCCCATGTGCCTTCATAGAATAGGCTCCAGAACCAGTCTTATTTATTTATTTACATTCTCTTATATACTGTGCTATTCTGCATCAGTGCGGTTTACATTGAACAAACTGAAATTACATTGAACAGGGCATTATAACTTGGAGATAACTATTTTACAGGGAACATGGGCTATGGAGGGTTAAGTGGTTTGCTGAAGACCACAAGGAGCACCTGTGGGACTAGAAACCCCAGTCCTTCCAGCCCAAGGTTGCTGTCCTCTAGTGGGATTTGAACCCCCAACCTTCCGGCTTGAAGTACCTTGCCCCAACCACTAGGCCACTCCTCCACTGTCTTAGCTGGCATACAAATTAACACCTGCTCTGAAAGCGTTGTAAATTTATGTGTGTATTTTATATGCATACATGCATACTGTATATTGCAGCTCTGCCTCCAGGAAGGCCTCACGGCAGATTGTATAAAAGTAGGTGCCCACTTTCCATGCATGTGTTTTTTATGCACATATGTAGTCGTGTAGTTTTATAGAAAACCTTTTCTGCATATAGAACAGGGTTTACATATGGAATAAACTTTATAAAATTACTCCTTTGATTAAAGGTGGATTGCTTCACATATCAAAAATACATTTTTCAGAGTTCTCATTTGTACTAGTATTAGGTGACACTGAAGACTTGGGGAAAGAACTGTTCAAATGCAGGGAAAGGCTTTCACCAGCCATACTCCCCTGAGCCTGAATTTCTGGAGTGGAGGATGGTCAGATTGGAGCATTATTGTAAAGCGGAGATGCCATAGAGTCCACGACAGGGCCAGAGAAATCATGGACGCCAACCCTCATCTGGTGCTTGCTAATGACTCAGTTGCTGTAGAGGTTCACTTCACCTAGAGAACACAGATATACACAGGGCTCTTTCATGCTGAAGCTCTGGGATGACTCTGCAAGCTAGACATGTCCGGGTTTATGCTTTATCATACCCCAGTCCCAAATGCCAGAGAATGAAGGAAAATTTGGAATCAGCAGGGCACCGACATGGGGAAAGCTGCATCAAGCAAGGACAGAAACACTGCAGGTCAAAGCCCAAATGTTATTGACTAAAGGTTTGTGAACCCCTTAGGATGGTCTGTATTTTTTGAACAAATTATATTCTGAACATGATTGGATCCTACTCCAAACCCTGCTGAAAGAGAAAGGTAACCCATTGAATAAATAACTCAGACAAAAAGAATATATTTTGATTGTTCAACAAGAAGATCAAGTGTAAGTATTCTTATGTGAAGTGTATGAAACCCTTTCATGCAACAATTGCCATCGCCTAAGCCCTTACTGATGAGTCTGTCACATAGCCCTTGAGGAATTTTATCCCATTCTTCCATACAGAAATGTTCAATGAGGTCCAGCCCAAGGGTATCTGACACCCTAAGCGAACCTTCAGCCAAACATCTCCCCTTCCCATTCCTACCACCCCCCCCCCACAGTAGTCCATCATCTCCCTTTCTCTTTCTCCTAGGTGTCTAGCATCTCTCTTTGTTTGCCCCTGTAGGTGCCCAGCATCACTCCTTCTTCCTCACTCCCCCTGGTGTCCAGTATCCCCTCCTCTTTCTTTCCCCCTACCTCACTGTTCTGCTGCCACCCTACCTCCATACTTTGCCTAAAAGGGAAGCAGTGTGGCACTGGGCCTTAGAACACTCATGCGCACTCAAGGCCTGCTACATCCTGCCATCTCAGATGCAAACTTCCAGTCAGAGTGTGCTGGATATGACAAGGCCAAAGGCCTGCCATCATGCTGCTGCATCACTGCCTCCTGGAATTTGCCTAGTCCACCTAGTGGTTGGGCCGCCTCTGGTTTCAACTCTGTGACAGACGTTTTCCTTGCATAAACAGCTAACTTCTGGTTTCATGAACAACACATTTTGGAGGACTATGAAAAATAGTAGTTTGTGCTCAATTGTCCAGGCAGGGGTTCAAGACCATTTTGTAAATATTTGGGACTTTGTCCATCCACTTCTGGACAGGTGGAGGCCAATTTTGCTCTGTGCGTCCCCCGCCTGCTCAGCTTGTCAGAATCGAGATGTGCTCCGTTTGCACCTGATTCTGATCATATGGGGGCTAGATGTGCCCGCGGGATCAGAACTGGGTCTACTGGCCTAGACGTGCAAGCTGTGCCCTGATTCTGGCCACCTGGACGTCCAATGAACTCCCCGGCTAGCCCAGCCTGGCTCCTGCATGGAGCTGCGGCCCCATGGCGTCATATTGCCATGGCACCATGGCTCCATGCAGGAGCCACGATCCCCAGAAGACCTAGTATTCTGCTTTTCCCAGCAGCCTGAGCCTCGATCGGCCCTTCTGTGTCCAGGGCCAGGTTGCGGGGAACACCCTGCACCCCCTCACCTCTGGTCCGCTGCCCGGCTCCACAATCAGAATCTGACTAGGGGGACTTATATGTCCCCCTGTACAAATGGCCGACCCCGGGCGTATAGGGCTGACCTCGGAATTGGCCCTGTATGTCTAGGGTCATGACGCTGCCCACAGCCCGACCTCGCTCCCACCCACAAACAGAGTTCTCTTCACAACTCAGATCTACGTGCAGGGAGCTCTGTTTCCAGGACACAGGCTGGATATCTGGATTGGACAGCCAGATCCTCTAAACCCAGTTCAGAATGACCCCTATAGTCTACAAATGGAAAAGTTGAAGACTGTAGTGATTCTATCTAGGAGCGATCATCCTGACAAGATCACCCAATGAACAAACCAGAAAATCATCTACACTATCACAAAGAACACCAGCCAAACATCCAAAGATCTGCAAGTCTCTTATGCATGAACCCTTCACATCAGTCACAGCAATAGCCATGAGAAAAAAAATGAATGGGAGTGGCTTTCATGGCTAGCTAGCTAGAAAGAAACCTCTCTAGAAAGGACATTGTTGCAGATCTTGGTTTGCCAAGGAACATTTGCATGGCCCACAAGAGTTAAAATAAGAATATAAGGACAGAAGAAAAGCATGCTGAGTCAGACCTAGGTCCATCAAGCCCAGCATTCTGTCACTGACAACCGCCAGTCCAGGTCATAAGTACCTGACAGGTTTCAGAAATAGATCTGTTTTTTTTATAACTCATTTTCAAGGATAAGCAATGGCTCCTCCGTCTATCTGGCTAAGAATATTTTATTTCAAATATTACTTTTTATTTTGCTTAACATACCAAACTGAAATTCAACTTTAATGTGAAGAAAAATATTTGAACAAGTGATAGACTCACAAAATGAAGACATACAGAGGCAATAGTCAGTCTGATGGTCTGGTCAATGTCTTAAATGTAAAGCCTGAATTACAAAAGAATGGGAAAATGCAAAGCCCCCCCAAATTCATCCCTTCCTGGCTAATAATTTTTTATAGACTTTTTCTCCAGGAAGTTGACCAAACCTCTTTGGAATCCCGCTTCTGGAATAATGTTCGCTGGATAGATGAGTCAAAAATAAGAACAAACACTATGTGAAAACCAAACACTGCTTTCCAAATTACGAACCTCACCCTGACTGGCAAGCATGATGTGGAGTTGTTTTGATGCTTCATGATCCAGACAGCTTGCCATCATCGTTAGAAGCATGTGGATCAATATGGAGCCTGCGCAGTCAGCATTTTTTTAAAATGTTGGCCGCCATAAGAAAAATGAAATTAGAAATTCAGTGGTAACTACTGCATGCTATCTGGATAGTGCCAGATTTTCAGCCACTATCCAGATAGCTATCCACTTAAAATGAGGCCTGTTGTTTTTTTGGTCTAAGTATGCGGTTTGTTTTCTGGTTAATGGAGTAAAATTCGCCACTAACCAGATAACTCTTGGAATGGCCCTCGTTGTGCCCACCGACTACCCCGGCACTCTCTGAAATGTGCAGTGGCAGTCAGAGGCAATATTTAGCGGCTCTGTTCAGGTGGAGCTCTATTCCCTTCTGGACGTCCAACTCCTTGTGCAGCTGCGCAGAACCGAGGTTTATAGCAGTAGACCCGATTCTGATCCCGCGGGTGTGTCTACAAAACGAACGCAGCACTGCACTAAGCAGGTTCCTTCCAATATCGGACACCCCAAAGATAAGAACCTCCCCACCTGACTTTCCCCTAGAATCCAGCAGAGAGCTTGTAGTTTAAATTTCATAATAGGTTAGAGCCTAGTAGCAGCAAAGAGCTATAATTTAAATCAAATCAGAATATAGCTTAGCACAAAAGGCAAAACAAGGTCAATTCTCCTTGAGCAGCATATAAAGTCTTCTAGAGACCTTTACAAAGAGGCCTTCTACCTAGTGGGCAAGCAACCTGTGAAGCTTTTTCAATAGGTGTTAACACCAGCTGGCAGTTCAAAAGGCCATTTTGAAAGACTCCTTCTATCCAAGCAAGGACTGTTAATTACCCAGGAAGTAGGTCACTGCTTACATCAGCAGCACAAGCATAAATAGCTCAACCAGAGCTCTGTGACCCTGTCTTGAAGGACTGGAAAGGGGGGCTGTTACTTCTGGAGAGAAATCTGAAATTGTGAGTATATACTTCTGGGAATTTTTCTGAAAGGAATTTTTTTTTCTTTTAAAGCTAATTAATCTGTGAACCCACTATTTTTTTTTTTTATTTTTTTTTGTTAAATCAGTCAGGGCCTAGTAGCAACAGTTTAAGATTCAATTTAAAAACACAGCAGAGAACTTTCTGGTTACCTTTCATACCCAGTAGACAGCTGTAGTTTAAATTTCATAGTCACTCAGGGCCTAGCATCAGCAAAGTACTTTTAGTTTCAAATTAAAACACAGAAGAGAGCTTTCTGGTTAAATTTAGAATCCAGCAGAGAGCTTGTAGTTTAAATTTCATAATAGGTTAGAGCCTAGTAGCAGCAAAGAGCTATAATTTAAATCAAATCAGAATATAGCTTAACTCAGCTGCACGGGACAAGGTACTGTGTAGCAGCCCTTTTTTAATAAGTGTTATATCCCTCCCTCCCTCCCCACACCCACCCTCCCCTGGGAAACTCACAGCTTTATAGGTACTTGCACAACTTAAAAGACAGGAGGTGCTCTCAGGTGAAGCTCATTACCCAAATCAGTCATACACCAAGGACCTGAGATTAATTAAGCTTCAGGTGAACAAGGTATATTAAACTTCTTAGGTACAGTTTTAGTGGTATAAATATCCATTGCACCCTTTAGTACATATAGAACTTAAAGATCTAAACACAAACTTAAAACTAAGATGCAGACAGCAGTCCAGCAGCGGGATGTGGGCTTTCCAGTCTTTTGCATTGAGTGTCACATGTATGATTTTCTCCCGGCTGGTGAGAGGTCTTACGTGTGCACTAGGTGCAAGGAGCTCTCTGCTCTCAGGGAACGAGTCCGTTCTCTAGAGGCTAGAGTAGCAGACTTGGAAAACATAAGACAGACAGAGAGGTACATAGACGAGACCTACAGGGATATAGTCCTGAAGTCCCACCTCCAGTCTGGCAGCATCCCTGTTGCCATGGAGGAGAGAGGTCACGTGACAGGAGAGCATCACCCTGGTGTGGCAGGAAGTGATCCTGTAACTAGGACCTGTCCTCCAGGTGATGTAGACCCCTCTCGCACCGAGGAGGTTTCTCCATGGCCAAGTGCCCATGTGGGAAGGGTTAGGACAGCAGTTATAGTTGGTGATTCGATCATTAGGCATGTAGATAGCTGGGTGGCTGGTGGACGTGAGGATCGCCTGGTAACATGCCTGCCTGGTGCGAAGGTAGCGGACCTCACGCGCCACCTAGATAAGGTCTTAGATAGTGCTGGGGAGGAGTCTGCTGTCTTGGTACATGTTGGTACCAATGACATAGGAAAATGTGGTAGGGAGGTTCTGGAAGCTAAATTTAGGCTTTTAGGTAGGAAGTTGAAATCCAGAACTTCCAGGGTAGCGTTCTCCGAAATGCTTCCCGTTCCACGCGCAGGACCCAAAAGGCAGGCAGAGCTCCGGAGTCTCAATGCGTGGATGAGACAATGGTGTAGAGATGAGGGGTTCGGATTTGTTAGGAACTGGGGAACATTCTGGGGAAAGGAGGGGCTCTTCCGAAGGGATGGGCTTCACCTTAACCGGGATGGAACCAGGCTGCTGGCATTAACCTTTAAAAAGGAGATAGAGCAGCTTTTAAACTAGATAATAGGGGAAAGCCGACAGTCGCCCAAGAGCGCATGGTTCGGAAGAATGTATCCTTGAAGGATACTACAAAAAGCAGAGAGGTTCCAAAAAAGAGTAAAGTAGCCCAAATGCCCTCGAGTATGGAGCAGACAGAACTTAAAGATCCCAAATTTACCCATGTCTACCAATAGCCAAATTAATATGAATAAAATACAGTCTCTAAAATGCTTGTATGCAAATGCTAGAAGTCTACAAAACAAGATGGGAGAGTTAGAATATATAGCACTAAACGAGAGGTTAGATGTGATTGGAATATCAGAGACATGGTGGAAGGAGGACAACCAGTGGGACACTGTGATACCTGGGTACAAACTATATCGAAATGATAGAGCTGATCAAATTGGTGGAGGGGTTGCACTCTATGTTAGAGAGGGCATTGAGTCAGAAAGGATTAAAGTTTTGCAAGAAACAAAATTTGCTGTAGAATCTCTATGGATTGAAATTCCATGTAAAAAGGGAAAGGCGATGGCAGTGGGGGTGTACTATCGTCCGCCTGGCCAAAATGAACAAATGGATGATGAAATGCTCAAAGAAATCAAGGAAGCTAGCAAAAGTTACAGTGCAGTAATAATAATGGGTGATTTCAATTACCCCGGCATCGACTGGGTCAGTGGCACAACAGGACATGCTAGGGAGATAAAGTTTCTAGATGAAATAAATGACTGCTTCTTGGAGCAGCTGGTTCATGAACCGACCAGAGGGGAAGCAATATTAGACCTAGTCCTTAGTGGAACACCAGATGTAGTGCAAGAGATAAGGGTGTTGGGGCCACTTGGCAATAGTGATCATAGCATGATCGCCTTTGATTTAATTAGTGGAGGAGGGATAGTAAGGAAATCCACAGTACTACCCTTTAACTTTCGAAAGGGAGACTATGATAAAATGAGGAAAACAGTTAAGAAAAAACTAAAAGGAGCAGTTGCAAAGGTTAAAGACGTACATCAAGCTTGGGTGTTGTTGAAAAATACTATCTTGGAAGCCCAGACCAGCTGTATTCCACGCTTTAAGAAAAGTGGAAGGAAGTCCAAAAAACTGCCAGCATGGTTTAAAGGTGAGGTCAGAGAGGCTGTTGTTGCCAAAAAATCATCTTTCAAGAAATGGAAAAAAGAGCCAAATGATGAAACCTGGAAACAGCACAAGCACTGGCAAGTCAAATGCAAGGCATTGATAAGGCAGGCAAAGAGAGAATTTGAGAAGAAGCTTGCTGCGGAAGCAAAAATGCAAAATAAAGACCTTTTCAAGTACATTCGTAGCAAAAAACCCGTGAGAGAGTCAGTTGGTCCATTAGATGATAAAGGGGTTAAAGGAGCACTAAGAGGCGACAAGGCGATAGCGGAGAGACTGAATGAATTCTTTGCTTCGGTCTTTACTGAGGAAGATGTAGGGATGTTACCCACGACTGAAGTGGTATTTAAAGGTGTGGAAGAATTGAAGGAAATATCGATACATCGGGAAGATGTCTTACAACTATTAGATAAACTGAAGAGTAGCAAATCACCTGGGCCGGATGGTATACATCCAAGGGTGTTGAAAGAACTGAAATTTGAGATTGCAGACCTGCTATCAGTAATCTGTGAACTATCATTAAAATCATCTCTAATACCTGAAGATTGGAGGATCGCCAATGTAACACCAATTTTTAAAAAGGGTTCGAGGGGTGATCCGGGAAACTACAGACCGGTGAGCCTGACATCAGTACCGGGAAAAATGGTAGAAACCATTATAAAGAATAAAATTACTCAGCATGTAGATAGTCATGACCTAATGGGAGACAGCCAACATGGCTTTAGACAAGGAAGATCTTGTCTTACTAATCTGTTATGTTTTTTTGAAGGAGTGAATAAACAGGTGGACAAAGGTGAGTCGGTTGATATTGTGTATCTGGACTTTCAGAAAGCCTTTGACAAGGTCCCTCATGAGAGACTTTTGGCAAAACTAAAGAGTCATGGGATAGGAGGCAGTGTACTACTGTGGATCAGGAACTGGTTAAAAGATAGAAAGCAGAGGGTAGGGCTAAATGGCCAGTTTTCCCAATGGAGAAAGGTGAATAGTGGTGTACCCCAGGGATCTGTGCTGGGTCCGCTGCTTTTTGACATATTCATAAATGACCTGGACAGTGGAATAACGAGTGAGGTTATCAAATTTGCTGATGACACAAAACTATTTAAAGTTGTTAAAACCCAGGAGGATTGTGGTAAATTGTAAGAGGATCTTGATAAATTGGAAGACTGGGCATCAAAATGGCAGATGAAATTTAATGTGGAGAAGTGCAAGGTTATGCACCTAGGGAAGAACAACCCAAACTATGGTTACACGATGCAAGGTTCCACATTAGGAACCACCACCCAGGAAAAAGATTTAGGCGTCCTTGTGGATACCATGTTAAAACCCTCGGCCCAGTGTGCAGCGGCGGCCAAGAGAGCAAATAGAATGCTAGGTATGATAAGGAAAGGAATGGAAAATAAAACAAAAGATATTATAATTCCTCTATATCGTTCCATGGTGAGACCGCACCTTGAATATTGTGTGCAATTCTGGTCGCCGTATCTTAAAAAGGATATAGCGATTTTAGAAAAGGTTCAGAGAAGAGCCACCAAAATGGTAAAGGGGATGGAAGGCTACTCCTATGAAGAAAGGCTAAAAAGGTTGGGGCTCTTTAACCTGGAAAAGAGACGGCTGAGGGGAGATATGATAGAAGTCTATAAATTAGTGAACGGAGTGGAACGGGTAAACGTAGATCGATTGTTTACCTTATCAGAATATAGAAAGACTAGGGGACATGCAATGAAGCTACAGGGTAAACTATTTAAGACTAATAAAAGAAAATATTTTTTCACTCAACGTGTAATCAAACTCTGGAATTGTTACCGGAGGATGTAGTAAAGGCTGTTAGTGTAGCTGGGTTTAAAAAAGGTTTGGACAAGTTCCTGGAGGAAAGGTCCATAAACCATTATTAAGAAGGGACCCAGGATATCAATGCTTGAACCAATACAAGCATTGTGGAACCTGTGTCCCTTGGGGAAACTGCTAGGTACGTATGACCTAGATTGGCCACTGTTGGAAACAGAATACTGGGCTTGATGGACCTTGGTCTGACCCAGTATGGCATATCTTATGTTCTTATGACTTTGTGATTTTCTAGTGTCTAGTGGGACTGGAGCAGGAGTAGTACCCCTCTGTTCCTGTCCCAGCTGTCACCCCTAGCAGTAGTCTGAGTCTCGCTCTATTACTGCTAGGGTTGACCGCTAGGGGGATAGCTTCTGCCATCTGGCAGTGTCTGACTAGAACTGAACCCCTGTTCCTTACAGCAACATTTCAGGGGGCTGTATGGTATATGAGCAGTTCTTTTGTGGCTGGACAGAAAAGGTGTAATCGTAATTGACCAGTTGAAGTATGTGTGTCGGCCAGTTAAAGAAGCTAATGACTTCACTTAAACAGCTTCCCTTTTAGAAATGGCCACTGAGGAAGACAGGAGGAGTCTAGAGAAAAGCTAATTATAAGAAAGCCTCTAGGGGGTCATTGCAGGGGTGGATGGGGGCAGGGAGATTGGAAGGTCCCTGGTTCCATAGCAGAATTCCTATGGCACAGAGGTCCGTGTCTGAAGCAGAGAGCCTTTGGTTCTTTTTGATTGCAGTAAGTTAATAGTTAAGATTAACTTCTACATGAAGTTATCTATGGTAATAAAGTTCCCAGACTATTTAACTTTAGAAGCATTTCTAGTGCATTGTTTTGCTTTTACTAGCAAGCCCTATGCATATACTTCGCTGCTTGCATCAATAATAGAATATTTTTAGTGCAGCAGTAAAGAAGCTGGGTGCTAAATTTTAACACACATTTTTTTAGCTACTACTTTATTACTTGCACCTTGGTTGTTAGATTCTTCAGCTTCTGAGACCAGTGCTGTAAAATGTTTGCCCGATGGAGCTCTTCTTTTCCTAAGTTCCTGTCCCTCACCACACCTTGAATTGCTGTCTTTGAGAATGCCATATCGCCGTCACCCCTAGAGGAGTCTCAGAATCTTGGCTGGGCCGTCTGGCCTTATAACAGTGTATCAGTGTGTACACCTTCCATATTCTCCACCTTGAGGGCACAGCAGTGGAGCTGTGTGTTCCTGAGCTTCCTGGAGAACTGAAGCAAACGCATCCTGCCATGTTTCACTTTCTCTGTGACTTTTCAGGTGTCTTGTGTCTGTCTGTTTGTAACTGATCCCTTTGATTGGTATACAGGTCTTTGTGTAAAATCTAGCCATGACCTACGATCCAGTTACAGTGGCTGACTCTTCTGCCCTTTAAAAGGAGTCTATTTGAGATTTTGCAGTGATTGGTAAATACTTTAAGGGGATACGTTTATAACAGGTAACCTAGGTTAAGGGGACAGGAAAGCACCTATTTTAGCCCTATTTTATAAAGGCACATAGGCGACTATGTGACTTTATAAAATACTAACACAAATCCATCAACAAAGGCACCTACATTCAAGGCCCAGACATTTCGCTTGCTCTCAAGCGGTGTAAATGTTGTTAAGTGCCATCGAGTCAGTGTTGACTCATGGCGATCCTTTGGATCTCTGTCTTAATAAACTGTGTTCAGTCTTTAGTCAGGTGGCTCTTTGTTGATAGAGTGCTATCCATAGCTCCTTTTATTGTATTGATCCATCTCATTGCTGGCCTTTCTCTTTTGCGCTAACCTTAAACCTTGCCAAGCATAATGTCTTTCTGTAATGGTCCCTCTCTTTGTATGATGTGTCCAAAGTGTGAAAGTCGAAGTGTTGTCATCTCAACTTCTAAAGAAAGCTTAGGTTTGATCTCTTTTAGTACTGACTGGTGTGTTCTTTGGGAAGTCCATGGTATACATAGTATTCGTCGCTAGCACCATAATTCAAAGGCATCGATTTTCTTCCTATCTTTTTCACTGTTCAACCTTCACATTCATAAGATATTGTTGAAAATACCAAGGCTTGGACAAGTCGAATCTTTATATGGAGAGAGACATCTCTGCTCTTCAGAATCTTTTCTAGGCCCTTCATAGCCATTCTGCCAAGACCAATGTATCGTCAGATTTCTTGACTGTTTGTCGTTTCTTTTTGATTATTGATCCAAGCAGGTTAAAGTTGTCCACTATTTCAATTTCTTCTCCATCAACAATGAAGTTATTGATTTTGCCAGTTGTCAGGATCTTTGTTTCATTTTCTTTAAGGTGCAGACCCATTTTAAGGCTATCTTCCTTGATCTTGAAGAGCAGATGTTTCAGATCATCTTCACTTTCAGCCAGCATTATGGTATCATCAGCATAGCGCAAGTTGTTAATGAGTCTTCCACTAATCTTCACATCTCGGTTGTCTTCATACGGTCCTGCTTCTCTGATGATTTGTTTTGCATATAAATTAAACAGGTAGGGGAAAAGTATGCAGCCTTTTCATATATCTTTGTTGAATTAAGACCATTCTGTTTCTCCTTCTTCTGTTTGAATCTTGATCAATGTAAAGGTTGTGCAAGAGAACTATTAGGTGTTTTGGTATACCCATGCTTCTTAATGTGGCCCAGAGTTTCTCATGGTTTACACAGTCAAAAGCCTTGCTGTAATCAATAAAACACATATAGATATCCTTTTATTATTCTTTTATCTTCTCAAGGATCCATCTCATATCCACGATGATGTCTCTCATTCCTCACTGTTTCCTGAAGCCTGCTTGCACTTCAGGCATTTCTCGTTCTAGGTATGGTTATAGTCTGTGCTGGATGATCTTGAGTAGGATCTTGCTGGCATGTAGGATCAGATCAATTGTGTGATAATTTCCACAGTCAGTTGGATCACCGTTCTTCAGTATTGATATAAATACAGATCTTTTCCAGTCTGTTGACCATGATGTTGTCTTCCAAATTTCCTGGCAGAACCTTGTAAGTATGGTAACAGCTGCATCTGATTGCTGTAATACTTCAATGGGCAGAGTGATTTGCAGAGCTGAGGTATAAGCTTCTGTTGCGCTGCTTGGCCCCGGCCCCACAGAATCCGACTGATGGGCCTTGGCATCTATGCTAGCCACGCCGCTCAGCTGAGAGGTCAGTACTCAGAACCACCCCCCTCCCCTGAGTAGCTCACCTAGGAACAAGGACTTCAGGCAAAACAGCCCTCTTGATCCTCAAAACTGTGTGGCTCAGGTGTCCCGCAAATTTGTCTTCTGGTTGGAAGCAGCTTCCACTTCCGATCCAGGTCCGAATGCACCCCTACTTTTTTGCACCCTGTGTGGCTGGACTGCTGACAAAGGCTTAGGTACGGCGCTGATTAAAGTATGCACTAATACAAGTTTTTGGTGGTATCATAAAGAATTATACACTTTCTTGACATTTCTAATATAAATTCAAAGATTCGAAATATGAAATTTAAGAATATGGCTAACAAATTTTTCTTCGTATGAATTTTATGAATGTACTTCATATGAACGTATAGCCATTAGTGTAAATAACCTGTAGAACGTTACCCCAGTTATATCCAAGTTTTAGTTCCTGTTCACTGTAAATACAATGCGATCCGTCTGCATGGTATAAGGTTCTGTTGAATGTACACCACACTGATATTAATAGCGCGGTATAGAAGAGACGTTAAATAAATAAATAAATAAATTTTGCAAATAATCCATTTTAAAGAAATCTTTGGCAGCACTGATGAATGAAATAATTAGCCCTTACAAGCTGCTTATGAACATTTGCAACTTCAGAAAAGTTTTTTTCTGAAGGTCCTTGATACAAAAATATTTTCATTAATTGCATTACCACTGTCTTTGGGATCTTGTTCTTTTGAATTGTGCCATACTCAATACAGCAAAGGATGCACTTGTAGTGCAAGAAAACTGAGATGCCTTCAGAAACAAATAGACAGTTCCCAGAGCAAACCAGGTTTCATGTACCCTGCTACATCTAGGTCACAATAATATAAAAGCGAGTCGTGGATCAGTACTGCAAAACACAACAAGGGAAGGACTGAGATGTTGTCATAGGTTATGAATGTTCTTGGTCGGTTGACAAGTCCAACCAAGTGCAAGCGTGTCTTAAATAAGGAGTTGTGCGGTGAGAAGTGTTATATTTATTACTCTACCGGTGTCTTTCTAAGACACACTTGGGCATGTTTATTCAAAGCTAACACATGTTAAGTGCTTCTAGGGTCCTTTTCTTGCTCTGTTCTGTGGCAGCACTTAATACGCTTTAACTTTCATTAATGAGTGTTAATCTTTAGAAAACATGTCTCTTAGAATATTCCTAAAACATGGGAGGACAAAGCCACTGCATCAAGAGAGTGGAAATTTTAGAGTAAAGATTAATCTTCTCCTAAGTCCATATGGGGAAAAGACATAACCTCATCTCACAGTGGGGAAGCTTCTTTGTGGGATCAAGTGACAGGGCCTAGCCTAGAGGATAGCGACATGGGCAGTTGGGAGGTCTCGCTGACAGGGTAAGTCACAGGGCATGTGGGACAACTGGAGAAGCCCACACAAGCATGGGGGAATGCTGATCATTACAGCAGAGTCTCTTTGCTTTTCATCCTATAGTCACTCTCACAAGAGCACTTAAAAGACATTAATCAAATAGTTGCCTTAAGTGGTGGAAATAGATACACTGCCCGTATGCAAGGAAAGGTTTTCTCCCCTATCCCTCCTCCTTTTGCTCCTTTCCCCCCTCCTGCTTCAGGCTGTGACACTTTACTCTTCTACTGGTCTGACAACAGGTGGCTACAGGCAAGTTTGCTTCATTTTGTGACTGCATTCTCCATAAGCTCTGTCATTAGAAATAAATTGTATTACAGTTACTGTTACAGAACAGGACAACAGATCCTGTGAGCGAAGGCACAACTAATCGAGAATAGCATCTTATTCAGAAAATATTGGTCTATGTAGTTTATTGGGGCTTTTTTACATTTCACATTCAGGCACTTCATTGGCAAGACAATGTGTATGTTTGCTACCAACATAATACAGTTGCACAGCAGATGATGGCACCAAATGACCTTCCAGCCCATCCAGTCTGCAAAGTTAGTCTGTCCACACTGCTCAGTATACATCCTGGCTGCAAGCCACAGAGTAAGGTCACCTACAAAGTTTTCCCCTTATACGGCACAGTGTTTTTCGTCTTCCTCCTTTGTATTCTACCATCTTGGGTAGACGAACATACAGAACCCCACTTAGCTCCCTCTAGCACCCATCTTTCCCATGGCCAACCAGAATACTCTGTAATAATCTAAACAGCCAGCAGTATTAACGTGGCCAGACGTCAGTCTTCAGGACGACGAGTGCCTGCATTTCTGTTAGGACATCTAGTTATTACAGAACTTGTAGCCTGCTAGCTGATTCTATCACTGCAACCTACTGAACAAACTTAGCCACATGAATGCCTGTATTACCACCAGGACTTCTGCCATTTCATATTAAACTCCTTGCCAAACATTCTGACAGCCCCATCATCCACTCTGGAATCAGGTGAGTGTAACTCTATGAACACTTAACATGAGCTACTACGTCATGCTTTAATCCTCCGTTCTTATTTTTTATTTATTTATTTATTTATTTGCAGTCTCTTTTATACCGCGCTATTCGACATCAGTGCGGTTTACAATGAACATAAGAGTTGCACATCTCAATTTCGTGATTTGTGCTTACAGTGAAACAGGTATAATAACTTGGGTATACATTAAACAGGAAAATTAAACTTGGGTATGCATTAAGCAGGTATAACAGGTAAAATAGGGTATAAATAACCAGTCCCTTAACAAGGAGGCACGATGAATAAATACAGTCTACTTTATGCAACAATATAATGAGTTATGCGGCACTGCATAAGTTTCTCATGGTGGTTGGAGGGGAAGGTGTGATTGCGAGTGATCAGTCTGGGAATGTGACGTGCATGAGTTTGAGGTGCTGCATTGAGATGTGAGAGTGGGTGAGTGTGGGGAGAAGACTGCATCATCGTAGTGATGAAGAAAGAGGTGCCGTTTCAGTGCCTTCCTAAATTGGGAGAGTTCACTGATGGTTCTGATAGTTGCTGGTAGTGCGTTCCAGCAGGATGGAGCAAAGAAGGAGAAGGCTCTGGATCTAGTGAATTGAGAACACTTCGTGCTTGCCTTAGGTAATATGAGAGTATTTGCGGCATTCGATCTCCTTGCTCGATTGGGAGGTGTGATTGAAATTAGATCAGTAATGGCAGTAGCAGGGTATTTATTGATGGCTTTATGGGTCATAATTAGGATCTTGAATGAGATCCTGGCTTGTATGGGTAGCCAGTGCAATTGTTTTAGTATTGGGGTAATATGAGAACTTCTTGAGGCTCCATGAAGGATTCTTGCAGCTGAATTCATTGCAAGTTGTAAGGGGTTAGTCGTGCACTTAGGTAGACCATACAAGATCGCATTGGCATAGTCAAAGTGAGGCATTATTAGGGCCTGAAAGACAGTTCGGAAGTCATCAGGTTCTAACAGTTGACGCAAATTGCGGAGGGTCCGGATTTTATGGTACACCGACTTTGTTATGTTTTTGATATGAGCCTTCATATTAAGTTGCTGATCAAGCGTTACACCTAGGTATCTTACTGTAGTCTTGCATATGATCTCTGCGTCGCGAACCTTGATAGACAGGGGTGGAGTAAAAGCCGGATTCCTGGTTACGAAGAGGGCTTCTGTCTTTTTGAAATTTAACTTAAGCATATTAAACTCCTTGCCAAACATTCTGACAGCCCCATCATCCACTCTGGAATCAGGTGAGTGTAACTCCATGAACACTTAACACGAGCTACTACGTCATGCTTTAATCCTCCGTTCTTATCCCATTCCCTTTTGAATTCCATTACTCTTTCAGTCACTGCAGTTCCATGCCTCTATCACCCCTTTCTGTGAAAAAATATTCCTTGATGTTGCTCTTCAATCTATCTCCTTGGAACCTCACATCATGACCCCTTGTTCTAAAACTTTCTTTTCCTTGAAACCAGTTATTCTCATATTATAACATAATATGATCAAAATGATAGGACCACTGACCTGTGGAGTACTGAAAGCTTCTCAAGATAATCAATTTCCTCACAAGTTCTTTGAATCCTCAATATTTACACTTGTGGAAAGTAATTTTATATGTGCAAATGGGCTCTCATAAAATTAGGCTATGTGTAAACGTTTGCATAGTGTAAGCCAGTGCCTACTTGCACAGTAGGTATAGACAAGGGCGGATAAGTATCTGTGGAACTCCAATTTATTTATTTATTTGCAAAGCTTTTATATACCGCCCCTTCCAGAGATCAAGGGCGGTTTACAGTGAACTCAACAGTATACATTAAACGTTTTCAGGGTATAAACAACTGGAGCTTAGTAATACTGGGTGCATTATATATACATTTAACAACTATTTATAGAACAGCATATATTTACATAGTAGTAAAAATGGATGCTCATTGAGTGGGGGGGATGTTGCGAGTGTGTATTTTGAATAGGAGGAGGGATTATAATGTCGTTGCCATAGTGTTCGATAAAGAGGCGTGTCTTAATTTGTTTTCTAAATGCTTGAAGGTCTTTGATGGCTCTTAGTTTGTCAGGGAGGGCATTCCATATGTTAGGGGCCACAAATAAAAATGCTCTATTGCTAGTGGCTTGTTTAGTTTTATGGTAGTCTAATGGAATTTTAATTGTGTTCTTGTGGCATTCTCTTTTGTTTCTCGTGTAAGTATTTCGTAGTATTAAGGTGGATAGGAATGAGGGGAAAATGCTGTTAATTAACTTAAATGTGGTCATTAGCAGTTTGAATTTTATTCTGCTGGGTACAGGGAGCAAATAGAGTATGTGCATGATGGATGTGATATGTCCATTTGGGGGGGGGGGCTTTACAAATGATTCTGGCAGCAACATTTTGTGCTATTTGAAGTTGGTTGATAGTTCTTTTTTTGGTAGTCCGTAGAGTATACTATTGCAGAAATCAAGGTGTAGTGTGACTAGTGCTTGGACCACAGATCTGAAGTCGTGTGGATCGATGTATGCATGTATTTTGTAAAATACGCACATACGTGCATAAAGTACATATTAATATTTATACGCCTCACTTGGTTTACAGCTTGTCATGCTGTGAGGGCATGTGTGCAGTTCGATCACTTTCTAAATGCGTCCTTTATTTATTTATTTATTTAGCTATATTTATATACCGCTTTTCACCGTGTCAAAGCGGTGTTACATGGGGTGGGAGAATTAAGTACAGGGGTGGGGCCATCACCGGGGAGGCAACATTGATGATTTTGACATAGGAAAGACTTTGGACATAGGACAAACATTGGACATAGGCAGGATAGAGTAGCTTTGAGTTAGAGGATCAATGTGGATGAAATCAGGGGTTTGTGGGTTTTTCGGTGGGGTTCGAGTTGAAGTATTCCTGAAAAAGGATGGTTTTTAGCTGTTTTCTGAAAGATAGTAGGTCAGCATTGCTTCTGAGATAGCTCGGTAGAGAGTTCCATAAGGACGGAGCATAAAGTTCGAAGGCTCGATTGCAGGTCCGTTGTGAGCATCTGGTTCTTTTGTGAGGGACGGTGAGGCAAATGCTGGAGGTTTGTCTAGTGGATCTGCCATGTGCTGGACGAGCCAGTAGGGTGCGAAGCTGGGTGTCTTGTGTTTGATGGATAGCTTTGTGGATGAGCAGGATGGCTTTGTATTTTGTCCGTGCTTCGAGGGGGAGAATATGTAGTTCTTTCAGAATTGGGGTGATATGGTCGGTTTTCTTTGCCCTCTGAATGATTCTCGCAGTGGTGTTTAATGCAGTTTTGAGGGGGTTGGTGTGGGTAGCTGGAAGGCCATGGTAGATTATGTTGCAATAGTCCAGATGTGGGAGTGTCATGGCTTGCATCACTGTTCGGAAGTCTTGATGTTCCAGGAGGGGTCTGAGACGTTGCACTGTTCGCGCTTTATGAAATATAGTTCCGACGGTTTTAGTGATCTGTTGCTTTAAGGTGAGGGCTTGGTCAATAATAATGCCCAGGTATCTTATCTGTGGTTGTATTCGGACATAAGACATTGAGACCATAAGATATGTCATACTGGGTCAGACCAAAGGTCCAGCAAGTCAAGTATCTTGTTTCCAATAGTGGCCATTCCAGGTCTCAAGTACTTGTCAGGTTCTCGAAAAGGTATGCAGATTCCATGCTGCTTGTCTAGGGGTAATCAATGGATTTCCCTGGTCTTCTTTAATAAGGGTTTATGGATTTGTCCTCCAGGAAGTTGTCCAAACCTTTTTTAAACCCAGCTACACTAACAGCTTTTACTACCTCCTCCAGTAATGAAGTCCAGAAGACTTCTTTTCTGGCCTATATCTTTCCTCAGAGGATGGCTGCGGCTGATGACCAGACCAGCTCTATAGGGACATATTGACTACACTTCAGGCATTGCAAGAGGCGCATTCTCTCTCCCCCCTCCACCCTGCTGCAAAAGCAGTGTTGCCCACCTTCAACTACAAATGGAATGCTCCCCCCCCTTGGCAACTGACAAACGTCTGATGACAAGGGGGGTGCCAGATTTGTGAGTTGCACAGGGCGCAGTCTATGGCTTGATATGGCCTTGCTTTAAATAGCTGGGTGCTTCATTAGTTGTATTTACCTTTAATAAAAGCCTCTATCGATGCCAAAAAATGCTGCCTGTTCAATGGTAATTATTCAGTAGAAAAATGGAAAGGAACCATACACTAAATTGTTGACGTCTAAAGGCTCAATAAAAGGTGGAGATATTAACCCCACTGAGAATTTTTTGAGTGAAAGGGACACTTACTTGCTGTTTTTGACATGTCCTGATGTAGCTCGGCAAATAAACAGACGAAACTCAAGTTGACTAGTTGTCAACACAGCGTTTTTTAATTTCTTTGTCCTGGTGAATCATTGAGTTACAGCTAAGTAGTTTTTTCTTTTTCTTTAAATACATTTAAAAATTGAAAAAATAAACATGCTGTGAAGGGGGGCCGATGAATAATATGAATGGGTGTTGTCAGTTGTGCTTTCCGTGATAGGCATTTATAATGCGCCACTAGTTAGCCTACAACCCCTTTCACTCAAAAAAATTCCCAGGCAGAGGTGATAGGTGTACTAAGACATCTGTTGTATTAGGGTTAATATCTCCACCTTTTATTGAGCCTTTAGACATCAACAATTTAGTGTATGGTTCCTTTCCATTTTTCTATTGAGTTATTGTGTGTGAGGGATTGTTGGAGTTTGTGTTTAGCAATGGTAATTATTAACAGCCTTCCATAGCTTGAAACACTGACTGTACAGTGGTGAGATGGTTAAGGCTTTGGTCCGAAACATAGCTCTGTATTGGGGGACTTTAGCTTTCTAAGGTACTGTGTTTACTTGTGAAAAATCTGCTAAGTTTTAAGAAAATATTAAGTATTTGCAGGATAATAATGAGTAAAATGAGCCCAATTATGGAAAAACTGAGATTACTATATTGTGTGCTGTGAATAGGGCCCGACAAAAAAAAAACAACAAAAAATAAGAAAAAAATAAATGTAAAAAATGACTATATAACATGAAAAAAACTATTTGTAGTCTCTGACTGCCATGATTGGATGTGATTTTGTTTTTCACCCTGGGACATTTTTGGAGTTTTTGTACATTTATTTTTTATTTTATTCCACTTCTTGTGTTGACTGTTCACTGAAAGCCTGACTTGACATCAAGTTTTGTCTCTAACAAAGAGGGGTAAAACTCCTGTATGGTGGTATGCTTTAGAGAATACTCTTACTCTCTTCCTTTGAGTGTGACTGTAAAAATACAGTTTAATAGATACATATTACAATGTAGGAATGTGCCTGGGTGCCAGGTCACTCCTAGAACCTTGAATGTTCTTTTCTTTTCTTTCTTCCTCAACAGATGTACAGATGCTTACCTTTTCCTTAGTATACCACCTCCTCTGTTGCTGGACTCTCTTCTTTCCACAGACCTCTCTTGTCTGTGTACTCCTTTCTCTCTTATCATAGTAAGCTGCTTGATCAAGCCCAGATGGCTTGTATGCAACAGCTATCTGGTGAAGTGGCTGAGTTGGTCACATCAGATGCTGTATTACGCTATGCTGCAAGCTTTAGGCCCAGACAGCCTCTCCTTACTCTCCAGACTTCTTGTGGAAGGAAGCCAAGAGCACTTGCGTTCAAGGCTCTCTTATAGTTCTCTCTCTCGTACAGTGAATGATCAGAAAGTCCAACCTCTATTACCTCATATTGCAACTGCTGTCTCTTACATGTTTCTGCACAGCACTGCATATGCCTTGTAGCGCTATATGTTTATGTTTATTTGGTTTGATATACCTCCATTCGAGTAACTGCATAGCGGGTTACAGAGGTAAAAATATACAAGATAGGCCAAAGGGCTGGAAAAGGAAAATAAGTTACATTTTAAGACAGGAAAGCACCCAGGACAGTTAAATACATGTAACGAAAGAGAGAAAGGCGTGAAAGAGAGTAGAATAAGGGTAGTTTCACACAGAAGGGGAAGGAAGGTTGAAAGCGGAAGAGAAGAGGTGAGTTTTTAAGTCTCTCTTAAAGGTGGAGTATTGCTGTATAAATGATAAGGAGTAGTAGTAGTAGTAACTTAAGAGTAGGGGCTCCAGAATGTTTCTCTTTATGGATCTACAAGGCATGGTTCTGAGGTCTCTGCTACGTATAGATACATAATGGGGGTAATTTTATAAACGTTTCCTGCATGCAAGAGGGCTTTTAGTAACCTACCCTAGAGGTTACCCATGTAAAAGTATGCATGGTAGCAAGAACACGAATACTTTTATGCCATGCGAGTGTAGACAACTTCAGGGGCAGCGCATAGGTGGACTCACATTGCACAGATTATACACATCAGCTCTGAGCTAGTGGAAATGCGCACAGCTTCAATCTGTCTGTGATTTCCAGAGCAAAAGGGGCAGCTGACTTGGGTCCCTGCACAACGGGGGCCCAGATGCCCTACAGCCCATAGGTAGAAGTGGCCCTTGCACCCATTGCTGCCGTTGCCGCCCCTGTCCATGACATACAGCAATGGCGGTATATTTAAAAAGGCACGGGCCGTTGTTCAGGATGGCTGTGTAGTGCTGGTGCTCCGCATTTCCTGCATGCCTAAATGCAAAGGGAAGGCCAGGAAACAACCTTCGGAGCCTGTGTCCCCTGTGTCGGTCCAATGGATCATTTTGTAGGAGCATCCGGGGCAGCAATGGCTGGGTTGAGGTCGGCTTTTGAGGCGGCAGGAATAGAAGGCTTGTCACCGCTTTCTCCCCAGAGACACAGATGTCGCCTTCATGTCCGGGGGACCATCTCCCATCTCCCAGCAGCCTGGAGCCTCACGCGTCTGTTTTGCCAATTGAACAGGGTGCAAAAATAAAGGCTAACACACTTTGGAATAAAGATAAGCAGTATATTTATAAAATAAAGAAAAGGTAACTTAAAAGCAAGTAATTCACTTATCTACAAACAGCAAGATACAGGAAAATGATACATCACCGACAGAGCCATGAACTTCATCTCATGCCACACTTTGACTAAATGGGTCCCAGATTTCCAGGCAAGAGAGAGATTTCTCAGGCAGCACACATGTTCACTCCATAGGTGAGGCCACTTTTTCACTCTCTCCTGGCTGAAAAAGGCTCCCACTTTATCCTGTTGCAAGAGCAACCAGTAATTTTCCATCAGGTGACACACACATAGAATAGGATCAGCTATCCATTAAACATAATCAAGATGCTGGCCAGATACCTGAGAATGCTCAAAGGAGGGGCATCTCCTACTCCATGGTTTAGAAGCTCAAAACCCCATGACTGATGATCTCTTTATTTTGTATACATTTTTTTTTTGAAAAATCTGTTTATTGATAGTAAAAAAGACAATAACAAGCAAACAACCAAACAATATCCAACTAGGTACAATCGGCCTGTTCCATAGCACCTCCCGGGTAGGGCTGTGTCTTGTCCACCACCCTGGGAGCATAGCAGCAGCAACAGATACAGTAAGGTATCACATCAAGGGCACCCAATTATCCCCCTCTTACCCCCCCCCTTATCCCCCCCCAACCCAAGGTCACCGGTGCAGTCCTAGCTATGGAGCCCCCCCCTTTATTCCTCCCACGGCACTATGCTACCCGGAGTATCTCGCTGCGGATTTTGGGCTCCAGTGATTGTATATAAGGCATCCAAATTAATAAGAAGGTGGCCCATCTCCGGGGGTGCCGCTGCGCACTCCGCCGTTCCAAAAGCATAAACTGATGCAGGGTATTGCGCCATTCCCAAAACGTAGGGCCCGTAGGTTCCCTCCACCGGCGAAGGATAGGAGCCTTACCCACCAGACAGGCCTTTCGCACCAATAAACCTTCCCATCTGCCCTTAGGGTGGAGTGGTCCCATCTGATCCAAGATTACCGACAGCCCGGACCAGCTGATCCGCTGATGTAGCAGGCCACCCAGGTACTCACCGATCCGAAGCCAATACCTGCGGATGACTGGGCACCCCCACCACATGTGGCCCAAGTCCGCCAGGCCACAGGAGCATTTGGGACACCCCCCATGTGTTGTAAGACAGCTTCTCAGTGCTCTTTGCGGCGAAAAATGGGCTCGAAGAATGCTTTTAAACTGAATTTCGCGCCACCGGGCCCCCTCCACAAGGCACGCAATCCTACCCAACGCGCCCTGGATCGAGCCCGCGGGTAGCTCCCTACCTAAGTCTCTCGCCCAGGCTTGTGTTACCGTCGCATGATCCGGCGGTGGGTCGAAGGAATCAAGTTTTCTCTTAAACAGAGCAATCGTCGGGGGCGTTTCCGACCCCAGGGCAAAAAAATCCAGAATCTTCGCAGAGCGCTCCGCTTGTAGTTCTCGCCCAGGCAACGTTCCAATATAATGAGACAATTGCATGTATGCAAAGACTGAGTTCCCAGGGTTCAGCTCATATTCCCCACAAAGAACGTCCAGGGCCTTACAGCGCCCCTCGGTGTCCACCACATGACCTAACCGCGTAATCCCCGATTGCTCCCAGCACTGAAAAAGCACCGAGTCCGACCCCGGCGTAAAGGAGGGATTGCCCCGCAGGGGTAGCCAGCTGGAGACCTCCGGGCTACTCCCCCAATATCTGTTCAACTGTTGCCATGTACGTCTAGTAGCCTGCAACAGAACACTGCCACCCAGGCGTGCCGGCAGAACCCTCCGCCCAAGATGCAAGACCGCATCAAGAGTTTGCGGCGCCACAAAGGCCTCCTCGAAGGCCCGGGGGGTGTAAACCTCCGTATCCCCCATCCAATCGGCAAGATGTCGGGCCTGGCACGCCAAGGCATATTTCCAAATGTCCGGAACTCCCACCCCTCCCGACTTCCATCCCCCCTTCATCCGGACCAACGGAATACGTGCTCGGCCACCTTTCCAAAGAAACCCTCTAATGGCGCTTTCAACCCGCCGCAAATCCCGTTTCAATAGCCAGACCGGGAGGGTCTGCAGCCAATAAAGCATCCGGGGAAGAACCACCATCCCTAAAGCTGCTACTCGCCCCAGGAGGGACAATGGAAGGGGTGCCCACGCCTGCATCTGCGCTCTAATTTTAGAGAAAATGCGTTCAAAATTCGCTTTGTAGATCTGGGATGGTGTTCGAGTCAGCAAAATGCCGAGGTAGACGAAAGAATCCGTAGCCCATTGAAGCGGAAAATTCCCAGGCCAGCTATCTTTCAAGTTCCCACCCACATCTAGCGCCTCCGATTTAGCCAGGTTAAGTCTTAAACCTGCGAATCTACCGTAGAGGGAAAACTCCTCCAACAACCGGGGTAATGTTTGTTGAGGCTTCGTAAGATGCATCAGTAGGTCATCGGCAAAGGCCGCCACCTTGAACCCGTAAGAGCCAATGCGCACCCCCGGGATAGCGGGCGACTCCTCTATGCGCCGTATCAGGGGGTCCAGGGACAGCACAAAGAGCAGGGGGGAGAGAGGGCAGCCCTGACGCGTGCCCCTCTCCAGGCTAAATTTCTCCGACACCTCCCCGTTGCATAATATTCCCGCTGTTGGGTCCGCATACAATAACTTCACCATCCTACAGAAGGAGTCGCCCAACCCGTAATACGGTAAAAGGCCGTGCAGATAATCCCACTGTACTTGGTCGAACGCCTTCTCCGCGTCGAAGCTAACTAACAACGACGGCGTCCCGCGTTCGTGCACCCATTCCATCGATAGCAAGATTTTACGCAGGTTGCGCACGGCATACCGCCCTCGGACAAAACCAACTTGGGAATCATGTACCAGATCCCCCAATACCGATGCCAACCTGTCCGCCAGAACTTTAGCCATCACTTTGAGGTCAAAGTTCAGCAAAGAAATCGGCCTATAGGACGACGCCTGCGTGGGGTCTTTGCCTGGTTTGGGGATTAAAGTAATATAGGCATGGTTGGGGCCCCATTGAAATCTACCCTGTGCCACGCGCTGGTGATACATTGCCACTAAGGTGGGGGGCACGCAATCCCCCAGGATTTTGTAAAACTCTGCCCCGAATCCATCTGGACCAGGCGCCTTACAGCAGGCAGCTGTCTGTATAACCCTACAAACTTCCTCCACCGTGATCGGGGCATCCAGATAGGCCCGTTGGTCCGCCCCCACCTGGGGCAGGTCCAGGTTGCGTAAGTAATTCTGCATGGCAGCCGGGGACCCGTCCCGCCGTGCATATAGCTGTTGAAAAAAGGCACGAAACGTGTGGGCTATTTCCCTCGTCCCCCTCAGCAGTCCCCCCGCTCGTCCCGAAGTGCCACAATCAGCCTAGATGCCCGACTGCCGCGGAGGCAGCGTGCCAAGAGTTTCCCCGGCTTGTCTCCAAGCCGGTATAGCTGATAGCGGTAGTACTCATGGGACTTCTTCGCCCTCTGATGCACCAATTCATTGAGTGAAGTTTGCAATTCCCAAAGCCTGCGCTTATGTGTTCTACTGGGATCCCCCGCACAGCGTCGTCGGGCACGAACTACTTGTTTTTCTAGCTGCGCGATTTGCGCCGCAAGCAATTTACGCTTCCGCGCGGCATATTCGATAATATTACCACGCAGTACAACCTTGGCCGTCTCCCAGAACAGTTCTGATTCTGATTCATGTTGCTTATTGTACGCAATGAAATCCTGCCAACACTGTCCGAGATGAGTGCAAAAGTTAGTATCGTAATACAGGTCCATGGGAAACCGCCAAATACGCGTGGAGGTGGACAGGCCCCCCCATCGGAGATCCACCCAGACTGGGGCATGATCAGAGATTACCAACGGGGCTATGTGTGCATCCATTACCCTTTCGAAAAGCCTCTCCGATACCAAAACATAGTCAATGCGCGCATTGGAGCCGTGCGCCCGCGACTGGTGGGTAAAATCCTTTTCGAGGGGATGAAGTAAGCGCCAGGGGTCCACCGTCCCCAAACGACGACACAACCCTCGCAGCGTTTTAGTAGTCGCGGCCCGCGTTCTCACACTCCCCCCTCCACATGTATCCAGGTCTATGTCCAACACCCCGTTCAGGTCCCCAGCCAGGATTAACGGCACATCTGGCAGCTGTTCCACCCAGGATGCCAGTCGGGCATAGAACGGCCGATCCACAACGTTGGGTCCGTATACATTGCCCAGCACAATAGGCCTACCCTCCAAGTAGCCATAAAGCAGGATAAATCTCCCCTCTGGGTCCGAGCACTGCTGTTCCAACTCAAAGCGGACCCGGGCGTTGACCAGAATGACCACTCCACCCTTTTTCCCCTTAGCCGGGGCGTCCCAACTCTGCCCCACCCACATTTTCTGTAGTTTGGCATGCTCGTCGGCCGTCTGGTGGGTTTCCTGTAGCATGGCAACATCGCATTTTAGTCTGGCTAGATTCTGCAACACTTTATATCGCTTTATGGGATTCCCTATACCACACACATTCCAGGAGACTACTTTCAGGGTGGATCATATTCAAGCAGGAGATATGTTTCCAGTATGTGATAGTAGTAGGGTAGGACCTCCCCAGCCTGAGGCCTCCCCCTTAGGAAGACATTGCTCCATCCATCTATTACTACGAACAATCTAAGTGCACTCGGTGACCTTGGACCCCCGCCCCCCCAATCACCCACCCCCCCTTCCCCCTCCCCCTCCCCTCCCAACCCCCACCCCAGACCCCCTCCCCCCTCCCCCCCCTTCGTCCCTCCATAACCCACTCTTTCTCCCATCATCTACCTCCCCTCCCTGCTACAATTAACCTCCAGAGATACGCCCCACCACCCCCCCAACTGCGATACAACACCCACGAAGCCTACCCGCCGAAGCACCCAGTCCCTCTCACGTAAGCCCCCATCGCTAGGGCAAACCCCCTACTAGCCCTAGCCCTCTGCCCACCCTTCCCGCTGCCCTGGGAGCCCCGACCACCCACCCACAGCCCCCTCCAAGTCACCACTCCCCCCCATCCCTCCCCCTCCAGCCGCAGTCATACATAGCCAGCTACACCATAATATGAAACAATCACTCAATGCACAGCTGAAGGGGCGCATGCATATCCCCTAAAGCTGTCACAGCAAACTTTAAGTCAGGAGAGAGCAAAACAAAACAGCAATAAATACAAGCATTTCCCAGCTGGGATCAGCAGTTAAATTTCACACTGCCATAAGTTGGCTACTTTCGGAGAAGGCCTTGATCCCCGGACCCCCACCCCACGATGGCACAAGGGGGGGGGGGCGCCCCATCCGTCCCTGTGTGCGGACCAACAGAAAATTTGTAATCCCAGGGAGGGATCACCCCCCCGTACCCCGGAGGCGCTCCAAGTCAGAGGGAGCTCAGGGCAAGCGCCCATCCGCACCACCTACCTGCAACCTCTCCGGGCCGGTCGACCCACCGCCAACATCTCACGAGCCATGGGGAGGGGCTCCCGGGGGCCCCAGGATGACCCCGGCACTCCAACTCACCTACTTACCAGCCGGTAGCTACCAGCTGCTGGTCTCCCGGGTCTCCCCCCGGGCAGCCAAGGCAAGCCCACCCCCCGATACCCGACCCGGTACGGGGTCCTGAGGTAAGAAGCCCCAGTCTCATCCAAGGTGACCCCCCTCCCCCAGTGGGCCAAGCAGGGCTAACATTATGAGGCCACCTAAGTGCCCCAGAACACTATAATTGAACAAGCAGGCCGTCCAAACTGTGGACGTAGAATAACCCCGCTCTAAAACACTGGCAGTCACTTGAGGGCACTCAGCTTGATGCACCGCCCGGGAGCTTAGCGTCCACATATCGGGCCGCCTCTTCAGCAGTCTCGAAGGTCTTGCGTTGTCCCTCAAAGAATACGTGGAGACGCGCCGGGTACTGGACAGTGAATTTGATCTGGGCATCAATCAGTTTCTGGCATACAGGTGCGTAGGCACGCCGGCGCTGGCTCAATGCGACTGAATAATCCTGGGCTATCCGGAGCCGCACATTCTCCAACTGTATGGAACCCTGCGTTTTAGCGGCTCGCAGAATAGCTTCTTTTTGTGGATAGCGGAGCAGCTTAAGCAGAACCAGGCGAGGGCGAGAGTCCTGGGCCTTTTTGCTCCCCACGCGATGCACCCTCTCGATCTCGATGTTCCCGCCGGCACCAGACTCTCCTAGCAGTGCGTCGAAAAGCCTTTCCAGGTACTTTCTCAGGTCTTTATCCAGCACCGCTTCAGGGATTCCCATGACTCTCAAATTATTTCTTTGAGAGCGATTCTCGAGGTCATCGAGCTTGGCCTCATGGGAGATCAGTCGGGCCTCAAGGCCTGCCACCGTCTGGTTCAGCGCGAGCAGGGTGTCCTCAGCCCGGCCCACTCGCTCTTCTGCTTCTTGCAGGCGTGTCCCAAAGGCATCCACCGAGCTCTGCACAGCGTCAAGTTTGTCGCGGAGGGTGGTAAACTGTGCCGCTAGGACCTCTGCTACGGCCGCCGAGATTTCCTCTACCCTCGCCGGGGAGGCCGGCGAGGTAGGCGCCCCTCCTCCGTCCGCCATCTTACTTTGAGCAGGGCCCCGATCTCGCTCCTTCTTCCCGGTTCGGAGTGCCGCGGCCATCCCCGCCGAGCCCCCTCCGCGCGATCAGCAGGTAATAAGTATGCGGCACCGGGGTTGATCTTTGCCAGGTTCTCTGGGCTATAATACGGCGCTATTATGCCGGTTTAGGCTGGGGGTAGTGGGAGCGCGATCAGCACGCGTCCGCTCGCGCTCACCGCATCACCGGAAGTCCTTTGTATACATTTTTATTTAACATTTCTTATATACCGCCTTTCATTATAGCAAGGCGGTTTACATTGAACAAACTGAAATTACATTGAACAGAGCATGATAACTTGGAGATAACTATTTTACAGGGAACATGGGCAATGGAGGGTTAAGTGGCTTGCCCAAGACCACAAGAAGCACCTATGGGACTAGAAACCCCAGTCCTTCCGGCCCAAGGTTGCTGTCCTCTAGTGGGATTTGAACCCCCTGACCTTCTGGCCTGTGGTAACTTGCCCCAACCACTAGGCCACTCCTCCCTTCATGCCAGGTGCAAAGTTCTTCTTATCATGTGTACCAGTATCTCTCTGTACTGAGACTGCCTATTAGAAGTTTCACATGATTCTATCAAAACAGTTATGCAAGAAGATGTTTTTCACAAAATTGTACAGGACTCACTCTCTTCCATAAAACGGAGGTTCAATTAACCCCTAACTCACTGCTGATGCATAATCAGTAGTCAACTTTAATTCACTTTTACTACAGTGTCCGAAATCAGCATGCATGTGGGCTCTGTTCGAGGGGAGCAATTGGATGATTTGGGGAGGGTTGCCTCTGGAGTTTCTGGAGGCGCCCCAGGAGAGTTGTCGGTGGTGGACTCACCTCCATTGAGTGGACCTGGCATTGGTGTATAAGTGGCTGGAGTTCGCCCTGCGGAATCTACTTCTACACTGGCTCTCTGTTCTCTCCAGACCTAAGAAATTTACGTTGGAAGCCATATGGGACGCTATAGTCCTTCTTTCTGACAGTATTTCCAAGCAAACAATCGAGCTCTCCGCCAAGAGACAGCAGAATACGGAGAAGGTTTCAGCTACTATAAGTTCTGTTGAGATTTTACTTTCTGCTACTCAGGAATATACTCTGAAGGTTTCTACACTTTCAGATGCTAATGTTGCTTTGGTGTATGATAATATGACGTTGAAATTTAAAATTGAGTCATTGGAAAATGCCACCCGCACGTTTAATTTGTGAGTGTTAAATTTCCCTCGGACTACTGGGGTATCGGATTTGGAAATGTTCGAAAAATATCTTGCAGAGGTTCTTTTGGTGCCAAAAAATTATTTCAACCTATAACTAAGGCATATTATTTACCATCAGCAAAAACAGAATCCTTTGGTCAGGTCTCAGGCCTGAATATGGACATTCTGAATGTTACTGAACTTCTGGACTCCTCTGCTATTGAGACTTACGTTCCAGCTACACTGCTTGTCTCCTGCGCCTTGTGGCAGATCAACATTGGATCCTGAAATTGTATTTCAGAAAGAGGACTGTGCCTTCTTATGGCTTCTCTATTTCTATTTTCCCCGATTTAGCGAAAGAGACTCAGAAGCGGCTTAAGCAGTTTCTGTTGTTGAAGCCGGGCGTACTGCAATTAGGTGCTTTTTTCCACTTAAAGATTCCTTGTAAATGTTTAATCCTATATAAGTCAATGTGCTACGGGTTTTTATAACCAGGCTACCTAGCTGCTTTCATTAATGCCAGGATACCTATACCACCCGGGGTCACTCCTTCCGTAGAGGTGACAACCCAGTAGAGGTGACTAGCCCAGGCCAGCACTAGTTGCCTTCTGTCTTTGGTTAGTTTTCCTGAAGGTTGGGGTTTGTCAGACGGCTGCCTGGGTGAGAATCTTCACATTCTTGGCAAGTGCATATTTTTATATGATTTGCAAGGCATTGTGGGCAATGTAGTTCATTCACACCAGACACAGCTGCTGACAGTAATTTAGTTGTGCTCTTGGGTAAAGCCAATAAGATATTTATTTATGGGGTTATTTCTCCCAACACAGATATGCTTGGTAGCACATAAATTAGGTTACTTGCTTTCAGTGTTAACTTGGAAAAAACAAAGTCAAAATCAGGAAAACAACAAATGAAAAGCCACAAAGCAAGAAACAAACTGTTCTTTTCAGGTTAACTTCTGATTACTTCCCACATAGATACAGAAGTGATTCTCTCCTAGCTCACAAGCAATTAGGTAAGGCTTAATTGCTAGCAGTTACCAGCTGAAACCCCTTAGCTGGCTTGCCTTCCACTGTGTGGGTCAAATCCTGCTTCAGGAGCTTTTCTGAGTAGATTAAAGAACAAATTTGTATTTCTTTGTGATGGTTGCTGTATTTTATAACAGAAAGTTACCAACGGAGTTTAGATAGAGAGCAGTCCATATAAACAGGATCCTCATCTGCTATTATTCCCCCTTGTTCAACAAGCATGGGTTCAATATCATGGATTGGCACAGATGAATCTCTCAATGGAGCATTTTCAGGAGAATACTTGTTTCCCTGCTGTCTTTCAAGGTTATAGCTAGGGCATAGATCAGTGTTCATACCTGAGCTTCCATTGCTGCTAGAGTTCCTCTCTATATAGCCTGGCCAGTATGTAGTCCAGTTCTTATGTCCAGCCTTCCAATCCAGATCCCTGGATACTGGATCTCTCTTCACATACCTTCTGGCACAGGTCTTAGGGTCCCTTCCACGTGCAGCCGTCTCCCTCACAGGTAGCCTCTGGTGATTCCTAGCTCTGCAGCACCATTCCTCTGGCTTTCCCCAGTCCAATGGTGTATGCTGGCCCTTGGAATACCTCCCAGTATACGTACTGCTTTGGACTCTTCTAGACCTCTCAAAGGCTTTTCTCTTCCTTCTTCCAAAGGCTCTCTTTCCCTCTCTGTCCATCCGGTTGGCTTCTGCTTCTGATGATCCTTCAGATGAAACTGATGATCAAACTCAAGCTGATTCTCAGGATACTGAGGACAATTCTCTGGATATCCAAGGTGATCATGAAGATGGCCATCTGTAGAATAAACTCTACTCTTATTCTGCTTAGATGAGTGCTCCCCCCTAATACAGCGCAGCTGTGCTGAATCAGGCCCTGCCCTTTGAGATGAGTGCTTAGGGATTACCTCATAGCCCTCCTGATTGAACACACGTTTCCCCACTTCAGCTCCTCTAATGGCTGTTGGAAACCTGGTGCGTTCTGGGACTGGTAGTCTTTTAAAGAAAAATTCTGTTTCCTTATTTCTACCAGAACTGACAGGTTGCTTGTTTAGAGTCACTTCACCTTTTCTATAGCTCCTTCCTGAGCTATGATAAGCTTCCTTATCACAGGTTGTATACCTCCCTTCTGGTTTCTTTCCTTCACATCCCCCCCCCTCCCTCTTATTGTGGACATGTAAGAAATTTTCTACAATTTTCATTGTAACTGATTTCAGTATTGTATGATGTATTTTGTCATGAGTTTTTCCTTTTTCTGTACAAGATTATGTCTTGATTATATATTATGAAAACTTACAAAGACAAAATTAAAATAAAAAGGCACCATGGCACAAGTGTTTAACAATGGACCCCCCCTCCCTCCCTCCCACCAGAGCTGCTGCCCCTGTCCAGAACATGCAGGGGTGGCAATGCACTTAAAAAGGCACCGTGGCCCCAGAATTACCTTCTCTTCCAGCACAATGGTGCCGTTCATGCTTCTTCCCTCTCTGATTCCACTTTAACAGGAAGTTGGATCAGAGGAGGGCAGAAGCGTGAACAGCGCCATGGCGCTCAAAGAGAAGGTAATTCCGGTGCTACGGTGCCTTTTAAATGCATTGTTGCCCTGGCACATCCTAGAAAGGGGCAACAGCTATGATGAGAGGGAGGGAGGGGACCCATGAACTGGGGGGGGGGGGGGAGGATCCATTGGTAAACATTTGCCCAGGGCCCCATAAGGGGTTGAAGTGACCCTGATGATTTCTGACGGTTTATCCCTAGTATTTTATAGAGACACAGGCGCATATGTGTCTTGATAAAATATGCTAGAAATAACCCTTCTTGCCCACTCAACCTAGGAAAGCTGTTATAAAATCACTCTCAATGAGGGCAATTTCTGAAAAGCATTTGCCTGAGTCAATAGACTATTTGAAAATTGCCTGCCCTTCCATTGGGTAAAAGTAAATGCTGGTGGTGCTTTGAGTTCATTTATCTTTTTGCTTTGAATGTAGCTGCTCTTTGCTGCCCTCTAGAGGTTGCCACCCTTGGTGATCATCTGGTTGAGCCTGCTCTATGTAGAGTGTCACAGCTTGAAAGTCAGTGATATTGGTGTTCGTTTTTAACAAGTTTCATTGCTTGCAGAAGCAAGCATCCATTCAAGACTAATCCTAAATCCCAAATGCAATTGCTGAACATGTATTCAGTGTGAAGTTTTTTAATCCAGCAAACTGAGCATATATGACTTGCATTCCCAAATGTTGCATTTTTGTAAAGTGATTTTCATAACTACACATGCCACTTTTAATTGTGCAGTCCCTCGTTTGTGAAATTAATTTTGGGAAGTAAGGAATGAGCTCAGTTTCTTAACTTTTTGTAAGAAAGTTAAGGGCTGGTTTATAAGAAATATTTTGCCTCCTTCTATGGGGTAAGTCCGGAGGGTGAGGGGGGGGGGGGGGTAGAATAGCAAGTTATGAGGACAATTAATGGTTAGAAGGAAAGATTGGAGTGGTTGGGAGGGCTGGAGATTGTTGTTGTTTTACATGTATTGGGTGATGATTTTATTATATAGTAGACACTTTATTGGAATTGTAAAGCAACTTGATGCCACTGGTGGGAGGCAGTAGATCAGATTTAATAAATGAAATGAGAATGCTTATTCAGCCATTTTCACTCTGCCTGGCATATGCTCTGTCCTTTTCTGTGCTACAGACTGTAAGAAACTGGATAGCAGAAATACCTGGTGAGGAGCAAGAAAACCCTTCTCACAGATCATTCATTAGCTGAAATAGAAGGATATGCTTTGTGGTACATTTTCAGCATGGGATAACACCAGTAGCTTTTATTCAGTTGTATGTAATTATCTGGACACAGTACTGAAAAGTTACATTTCTGTTATCCTTGCAACAAAGATATTGTCATCTTTGCTGTTTTTCATGTATTCATTTTTCTATTTTTTTTATCTCTGCATGCCTTGATTTTTTTTTGTTCCTGGAATTTTTATTCATTTTATAGTGTACAAAAGCAACTGGTTAATAACAATATAAACATCATAATGGAAACAAGACAATGTCATTCCAAAACCTTGGTATAAATCTCTGCATTTTCTTAGTTTTTGAGCTGCCATAGCTATGTATTTATGGGCTGTACAATGGACTGTGTTCCCCCTTGATTTGGATTCTTGTGCTTGGAAAAGTGAAAGGATTGAAAGGTACATAGAGAGAGGATAAGGATTGTGGTAGATTATGATTTCCCGTGTATTTTCAGCCCCCTTTCCAAGGCAGAAATGCCTTATTTCTGCAGCAGCATGTTTCCAATCTCCACCATAACCATCTCCCTTTCCCACAATACGCTAGCCGCTGTTAAAATTGAAATGTGATTTTATGTAATGTGAGTGGTTTGTTTGGATGTGTATCTTATTTGATATCTGTTTGTAAATCGTCTAGAAGTGTAAAGGATAGATGGGAGAGAAATTAATAAATGAATGAATGAAATGCTGAGCTTAGACCAGAGCCCACTCCTTTCGCAAGCTCCCCCCCCCTTCCGTTTCTTCTGGCTTGTGCTGTTGCTTTGTGTATCTGATGCGCAATGTCGATCAAGTTGATTGACAGCTTGATTCTTTCTAGAAGGTGTTCAGATTCTGAATTCTTATGAAAGATGTAGTACAGTGATTGTCGTGACAGCTCACGGGTTTCCAACTTGTTAATTCAGTCATTTTTTCAGCATGCCATTTGTCCAGTATTTGCCTGGGAATTGTTTTCCATTTAGAAACAGAAATGTATTACAACTTGTTTATATTTGTAAGGGAAGGCAACAGACTGTGGTCCCTTAGATATCTAGGAATGTTTCTTTTTTTACATAGTAATCTTCGTTTTGTGCTTGAGCTAGTTGCATGAATGTCTGGCACAAAGGAGCATGCCTTCTGTTGCTAAAGATGGCTCTTTGAATGAAGCAGCAGCGTGGGTGGAGTCTGTTTTCCTGGTTTAGTAGTTTGAATCTGTTCACAGATGCACAGCATTAAAGCTATGTGAGGAGTTTACAATTTTAGTGTGGATGCTTTTTTTCTTATAGAATATTATTATATTAATAGGGAGCTTTCATCCATTGTTATATCCCCTTGGTCCATAGTCCAGCCATTACAGTGACTGTCCTGTCCTTTCCTTTCCCCTTTGCCTCTCCCCAGGACGGTGCAAGAGTATTGGGTACCCTTGATGAACCTTCAGCCTTTTGTCTACCCCCTCTGATATTTTGATAATTAAACTTAACAGTCGTGATCATTGAAAGACCACCTCTCCCGCAACAATCCTGTACATAATATGCATAATTGGACATCATACTTTGAAATATTAAACTTTGCAGATGAAAGAATGTGCTGATGGCTCTTTGAGTTTGCGTGGCCGTCAGGATCAGTTGTTTCACTTTGACTTCTGCTGCTCTTTGTTGCCCCTCAGAAGCAGATGCTCCAGGCAACCGCCTCTTCTTCCCTAATGGCTGGGTTGGCCTGGCCATGGCCTCTGCAGTTTCTAGGGTGCGAACCTGCCCAACTGATCTGGGAGGCCAGTTGTTAGGCAACAGCTATATGGTTTTGATACTGGGTGAGAATTACATTAAGTGGCATCGAGTCGGTGTCGACTCATGGGGACCCTCTGGATTGTTGTCATAAATTGTGTTCGGTCTTCAGTCAGGCGACTCATTGTTGGGGATCCTGTGTGTTCATCTACCCAAGATGGTAGAATGCCAAGGAGGAAGACAAGGGAAACTGTTCTGGGTGGGGAGTGATATCTGACAGGCTGTCATTCTTTATGGCTGGTGGCTGGAGGCTCTCCAGGCTGACTGTTGGACAAACAGCACTATGGGCAAGGGTTGGGATGCTCTCCTCTTCTTCTGCACTTGCATGCTCACAGACTGATTTAAAAGGTCTCTGCGGCACCCAGGCCATTTGCCTTTCTTCCAAAGCCTTGGATATATATTTAATAGTATGGACAGAAATAGCTGGGCAGACTGGATGGACCAATTAAAAGGACATAACAGCAGCTTTGTTTTTATAGGCATTTGGTAATAGTTTGTGGTTTCAATGTTTTTACATTACCGATTTATCTACTATTGTTTCTGTATGTCTCATGTTGTAATCTGCAGAGAATAGTTTACTAGATATGTCAAATATACATTCAACAAAATCAAAATAAATCTGTGATATTACCATGCAGGACATTTTCAGTCATTTATGCAGCTGAATGCTGCTTACACAGGCTATTTGGTTTTTCAGAATTGCCCTTCCTCAGTATGCCTACAGGAATGCATAACGCTCTATAGTGCATGAACTTTGAGTCACATTTGAAGGAGGCATTCTGTCAGGTTTCCCAGTCATGTCAGGTAGGAGAGGCCCGTCGGGCCAGGGATGGAGCTAGGCTGAGGCTTTCAATCAAGGTCGGAAATGGGGCTTGGTATAAGAACTGGAACAAACAGGTACAAGGAACACAACTGGAGCTGGGATTTGGCACCAGAGCTGAAGTAAGCAAGAACAAGACAGGACCAGAACTCAGAACTGGAGTTGAGGGAGCAGGACTGGAACTCAGAACTGGTGGAGCTGGGACTGGAATTTAGAGCTGAAGCTGCAGTTGGGAGTAGAAATGATTTAGGGCTAGGAGCAGGAGCTGCAGCTCGGAGAACAATCAGGGCTAAGACTAGGCAAGAGCAGGCAGAAGGTAGGTTGAAACTAGAATTAGGCAGAGTTGGGAATACCATAAATAAGGTTGGAACAGAATTATGGATGGGAACCAGTCAGAGCCAGGCAGGGCTGGAATTTTGCTGGAAAAGGCTAGAAACAGTGTTCTAGGAAGGGAGTGAGAGAGCAAAAGATTATGGAGGTCACAGTTCTTCTGAATTCATTCTTCACAATAAGGATAACAGCACACAGTTACTCTCACCATCGTATATACTAAACCTAGGCACCCCCCCCCCCCTTACAGGCAGGAGTAGGAATAATTCACAGTCTCTAGCAATGTCCCATTGTGATAATATGTTTCAGTACTCACAACTGATGTCAGTCAAAATCAAGGAATCCAGATTTGCTCTATAGGATTTTAAATCGGGTTCACAATAAGCAAATTCAGTAACTAAAACATTCAGGCTTGGTTAACAGACAGGCCTGAATTTAGGCAAAGGCGACATGGGCAACTGTCTCCAGCACCAGGTTTTGATAGATGCCGGAAGGTTGCTGCTAGGCGTCTATCCAGGGATGCTTTGGCTTTCCCAGTGGCAGTAGCAGCAAGCTGAAAGCATAGCTTGAGTTGGAGGCTGCCTGTTTCATGCTCTTTATGGCACCCTGTGTCTGCTAATGAAAACCCATGCTAGAGGAGGAAGCATGGTGCTTCAGGGCCTGTCAGAGTGCAAGGTCCAATGCTCAAGGTCTGCTTTAAGCTTGTTGCTACTGCTACCGCCTACCGGGACAGCCCCAGTCCTAAAGGTAAAGGGGGAAGGCCAAGGGGAGGATCTGGCTGGTTGCGAAGGCGATGGGGAGGGGATTCTCTCTCTCATTCCCCAGTCCTAGGGTTGCTTAAAACTTAAAGCTGAACCTGTTCAGAGGTCATGGAATAAACTGGTTTAGAAGGTTGGACATTGAGCACTAGGCTCACAGGTCTTTGACTCCTCCCTCTCCTGCTCCACACACATCCAATTGATAGCTAAAACTTGTTGTTTCTTTCTTTATAATATCAGTAAAATTTGCCCTTTCCTTTCGGAACACACTACTAAGACACTTATTCACTCTTTAGTCATCTCCCGTTTAGACAATTGTGACTTCCTCCTTGCTGGTCTCCCTCTGAATCATCTCTCTCCCCTTTAATCTGTTCAAAACTCAGCTGCACAGCTAATCTTCCACCAGTGTTGTTATGCTCATATAACCCCTCTTCTCAAGTCAATTCATTGGCTCCTCTTCCGTTTCCATATCCAGTTCAAACTTCTCCTTCTGACCTATAAATGCACTCATTCTGCTGCTCCTCTCTACCTTTCCTCTCTCATCTCTCCCTACCCCACTCCTCATTAACTTCGCCCTTCTGGTGGATTACTTCTCTTCCAGTGTCAATTCCAGTTTTTGATCCTTTCACCTTGTTGCTCCTTTTGCTTAGAACAAACTATGTGAGTCTGTACGTCAGGCTTCATATCTAGCCCTTTTCAAATCCATGCTAAAGGCTCATCTCTTTGAGGCTGCTTTTGGATCCTGATCCGCTTAGTCTCCTATATGTCTCCTTACCTTTCCCTAGTTGTATCCTTGTCTTCAGCTATTGTATTGTCTGTCTTGACTAGATTATAAGCTCTGATGAGCAAGGACCGTCTTTATGAGTATCAGTATAGCTCTGTGTATGCCATGTAGTGCCATATAAATTTTCAATAGTAATAGTAGTGGTAGCATATATACAGGTCAGAGCATCAAGCCTTGGATCCTGGATACTAACTCAGGGATTCAAGGCATAGATCATATATACTCCAGGTTTCATCAGCAGGGTCAAGCTACCAGGAACACTGAAGTCCTCTGAGAGACCCCTTTTATTGGTCTATGACAGTCCTCTTAGTTTAGGAGTGGGGTTGCTTTTGCAACTGTGCACCCACTTCAGGGGTGGCACAGATAGGACAAAATGAGGTACTTGGATTCTGCAACGAAGAGGACATATAAAGTAAGCAGTGACTCCCAGCAGCTCACAAAGGAAAGCATAGGTCCTCTGCCAGCCCAGGTCCCCAGCTTCAGGCCTATTGATGGCTGACTGTGGAGTATTCCAAGGAGCTGTGTTTAATTCAGGAGAGGAAAATAACATTTTCAACTTCATGCAGATTATTTTCTAAGGGAAAAAAGTGCCCCCACAGAAAAGAGATACAAGTATTTTGTACCTTTGGTAGATGTAAAGTGATAGTATGTACGTACATTTCTTCTCTTTGAAAACTGGTGTGACGCCTGTATAAAAGTAACTGTTTTTGTTTTAAAAGTAACTGTGGACATTGTTCCAGTATGGGCAGTCTGATCATTTCTGCCTGTCTTAATGTGAATTCTGCTATAGTGTTGGTTTTGTAGGTAGGTTGTTCCAGGCATCTGTCACTCTTTCAGGAGTTACCTCTGAAAATTCCTTCTTCCAACTTCATATCATGACCCCTGTCCTTGAAATTCTTTTCCTTTAATTTTTTGAAGCCTGTCAAATACTTGAATGTTTCTGCCCCATCTCTCATTTCCCTGGAGGGAATAACATAATGCTAAAGACAGCTCAAGAGCAATGGCAAAAAGAAACGATTCAGAGAAAACAGAGGGCAGAAAGAGAAAGCGCAGCTGGGTGACGCTACTGGCTATGGGTAGGTAGGTTGGATTAGTCTTGACAGGTTGGTGGTAGTTGGGTACAGAGACCTAGGCCATGTTTGGTCAGTAGCCTCACTAATATTGATCATTGTACATGTAATTGCAAAGATTAGTGGTAAGGCATGAGGTAGGACTGGGTATTTGGTAATAAAGGCCCATTTTAGATAGTTCACTGAGATGGGAATTGAAATGTCCAGGACGGGGTGTATTCAATTCCTCTTGAGTTTTACAAAAGACTCTGTTGAACGTGGAGACCTTTCTAGGAGTGCCATTGGATCTTTTTCTGTTTAGTTCCTTCAACAAAGTGTTCCATGCAAAATTTAAGATTTCGTTCCATTTGTTCCATGTAAACCACCGTGACTAGTAGATACGGTGGTATAAAAGAGTTGTTAAATAAATAAATAAATAAATAAAATTTGCTGGCACGTCCAGTGGGAATGGTGATTTTAGGGATGAAGACGCTGAAAAAAGAGCATCTTTATCTGATAAATTATACATTGCTGCAGCCAGGAACATGGCAGATTCCTGGTTGCAGGAATAGAGATAGTGGGCCCCAGGTCAGGCCCAATATCTCTTAAAAGACTGGTGGTGGGATAGGTAACCTGCCTCTGCCTTCCCATATCACTCCATACACCACCACCCTCCTTATACCCCCTGGAACTTACAGGGGGTTTCCCTGGTATCTAATTGGGGCAGAAGTAATCCTTGGATGTCTATGTTCAAAATGGAGCTTCTGACCCCCCTAACGATAGTCTTGTGGTACCTTTGCTGGGGGTCAAGCTGCCACATGAGGGCAATATTTTGAACCTGTGTAGTGATGAGGCAAGAGCATCCAGAGATCAAGCTTGCTCTTTTACCAGACAATAGGGAACCCAGTACATAAGAACATAAGATATGCCATTCTGGGTCAGACCAAAAGTCCATCAAGCCCAGTATGCTGTTTCCAACAGTGGCCAATCCAGAAAAAAAGCAGCCACACCCGCAGAATACAGCACAGGAAGCCAAAGGAGCAGGGTGATAAACAACACCATAGAAAGACCAACACACTCTTTTATTGATTGTCAAACAAACCTAATTGCTACGAGTGACTACAGATTGGCTCCCAGTAGCTGCTATTTACATAGTAACATAACATAGTAAGTGACGGCAGATAAAGACCAGCATGGTCCATCTAGTCTGCCCAGCAAGATGGCAAGAGTAGGTGCATCTGTCGCTCCGTGCAGGCCACCCCTCCCCATGTCTTTGTTTAGGGGTGAACCCACCACTCCATGTAGGACACCCCTATTTGTTGAGACGTTAGATGGTTCAGAAGTTAGATGGTACCGTTTATTTTGTTTTTATCCTGTTGCTGTAAAGGGATCCACTGTGTTTGTTCCATGCCGTTTTGAATTCCGTCACCGTGTTTGCCCCCACCACTTCCATCGGGAGGGCATTCCAAGCATCCACCACCCTTTCAGTGAAGAAATATTTCCTGACATTGCCTTTCAATTTACCACCTTGCAGCTTCATGTTATGCCCTCTAGTTTTACAGCTTCCCCGTTTTTGGAAGAGGTTTGTTTGTTCGTCATTTCTCTTTAAGTATTTAAAGGTCTGAATCATATCTCCCCTGTCCCTCCTCTGCTCCAAAGTGTACACATTTAGGTCTTCAAGTCTCTTCTCATAAGGCTTCTGACGCAGGCTCCAAATCATTTTGGTCGCCTTTCTCTGAACAGTTTCCAGTCTTTTTACATCTTTTGCAAGATATGGTCTCCAGAACTGAACACAGTATTCCAAGTGAGGCCTCACCAGTGACTTATACAGTGGCATAAGTACCTCTTCCTTTCTGCTGGTAATCTCTCTTTGTATGCAGCCCAACATCCTCCTGGCTTTTGCCACCGCCTTGTCGCACTGTTTTGCCACCTTGAGATCATCAGAGATAATCACACCAAGGTCTTTCTCCTGAACCGTGCATACCAACTTCTCGCCCTCTATCGTGTACATTTTCCTTGGATTTCTGCTACCCAAGTGCATGACACTGCACTTTTTCGCATTAAATCGTAGTTGCCAAGCATTAGACCAGTCTTCCAGCTTTTGTAGATCTTTCCTCATGTTAACCACTCCCTCGGGGGAGTCCACTCTGTTGCAAATTTTTGTGTCATCTGCAAAAAGACAGACTTTTCCATTCAGTCCTTCAGCAATATCACTCACAAATATATTAAACAGTGCCGGGACCAGGACCGAACCCTGGGGCCCCCCGCTAATCACCTTCCTCTCATCCGAGTGAGTTCCATGTACCATCACCTTCTGTTGTCTGTCAGTCAACCAATTTCTAATCCAGTTTACCATCTTGGGACCCATCCCCAAGCTACTGAATTTATTGACAAGCCTCCTATGAGGAACAGTATCAAAGGCTTTGCTGAAATCCAGGTAGATGACATCCATTGCATGCCCCTGATCTAGTTCCTTGGTCACCCAGTCAAAGAACTCAATCAGATTTGTTTGGCAAGATCGTCCTTCGGTAAAACCATGTTGCCCCGGATCTTGCACCCTGGTGGTTTTGTAAAAGTTCACTATTCGCTCTTTCAGGAGCGCCTCCATTATTTTTCCCGCCACCGAGGTAAGGCTCACGGGCCTGTAGTTTGACACTTCTTCCCTGTCACCACTTTTGTGTAGAGGTACAACATCAGCCATTTTCCAGTCCTGAGGAACCTCTCCTGTTTCCAAGGATCTGTTGAAGACATCCTTTAACGGTCCTGCAAGAACCTCTCTGAGCTCTTTCAGTATCCTGGGATGTATCCCATCCAGTCCCATGGCTTTGTCCACTTTCAGTTTAGCAAGTTGTTCTAACACCTTATCTTCTGTGAATCTGTGTTTAGCACTTCAGAGTATTGCTCATCCTAAGCAAGTACCCTTCTTCTTTACTTGGGAGTAGTGCTTCTGCTAAGTCCCATAGCCCCTGATGAAGGCCCCCACTAGCTGAAACACTGCCCATGTAGGGCGGGACTCTTGGACAATCAATAAAAGCGTGTGTTGATCTTTCTATGGTGTTGTTCATTATCCTGCTCCTTTGGTTTCCTTTTCTCCAACATTGGCCAGGCCAGACCACCAGGGTAGACAGATTCCATAATGCTTCTCCCGTGGTAAGCCATGGATTTCCAAAGTCCACTTTAAGACTGGGGTATCTTTGTGTTTGTGTGTGTGTGTTGGGGGGGGAGTGGGTTGATGGAGTGATGTTGGGGATGTCTGGCTGTTGAAGTGATATTGGATGGGGGGGTCCTGGGGAGGGGTGTTGAAAGATGTGCCGGGGAGGGTTTGCATCTGCTCCTTTGTTTAGACTCCAAGTCTAAACTGGTAGCAGGCACTTTCTCGTTCCTTGGGACAGATGCAGAACCCAGCGAGGAAACCTTTTTCATATATATATGCATTTCCATTGTAAGATGGAAAATGCATATGTAGATTTTTGGCTTGGCCAAATCATGCCCAAACCACATTCCCTTGAAATCTCTGCATGCTGTGCATCTGCACAGCAAAATAGTGGTTTTCTAAAATCATCATTTACACCCGCATGCGTTCTTCAGTATGATCTCTTGTTCACTTATCTATTCATGAGGAAGAAAACAAAAGCTGATGTAAATAAGGAGTTTGTTTGTTGCCCTCCCATCTTCTTTTCTTCAACTAGCTGAGTTTTTAGCCTGTGAACTGCTTTGCCCTGCATCATTCACACTAAAAGCATATAATGAATGCTTGGAAATAGGGGCTTCACTGGTTTGCTATATATGTTGACCTTGATGCCTTAAAAGGTACCTGCTTAAGAATACCCAGTAAGTGCAAAAATGATGTGATTCTTTGAAATCTTCAAGTCAAGTCCATGAAATTCACATTTTCAAGATCATCCTGTGTAGGGTTGTATTTATTTAGTAGTATTTAGCTCATGCTTTTCCAGTGGTAGTTCAAGGTGAGTTACAGTTAGGTGTTGTGGGCATTTCCCTGTCCCCAGAGGGCTTACAATCTAAGTTTGCACCTGAGACAGTGGAGGGTTAAGTGACTTGCCCAAGACCACAAGGAGTGCCAGTGGGAGTTGAACCCTGGCCTTACTGGTTCTAGACTGTTGCCCTAACCACTAGGCTACCCCTCTACTCCGTGGGTGTAGAATTGTCTTCCTTTGCAAAACTCTGAAATGTGTCCTGTTCATGGCATAGAAAGAAATAAACTACTCCCTGAGCTGTCTTTGTGTGTCAGTAACAATCACCTTTCCTTAGGAACTCTGAACCTGTGCTGCGTGGTACTAGAAAAGGAGCATCTGCTATCTGCAGAAACCATACTTAGAGTTATTGCTTTGACTTGTCTAGTTCTGCGAAGCAGACGAGGTGTGGCATTGCAGTAATTATAGTCTGAGACCTGGAGTTAGAGCATCTTAGGATATTTTGTAAATAGAATGTTGTGTTCTTATTCCCTAAAATTCATACAGTTATATATATTATATTGCTGTTATAGGAAATGGCTCTACCACTTGTAAACAGAAACACATTTAGAGCCTGATTCTGTAAGGCGGATAGCGGGGCTGTACGTCCCAGCAGGATGTCCGGCCCCGCTAGCCACCTGCACCATATATCACCTCTGGGTTCTCCTGCACACATGGAGCCATTGTGTGTGCTGCGGTAGATGGGGTAGAGAGTGGCTGGAAATGGGGCGGGACTGGCACCTGAACATACAGGGCCGATTCAGGTCATGCCCTGTAGATCCAGGGAGCACCAGGTGGACGGCCAGTTTATTCCACCTCGGAGATGGAATAAGCGCTGGCCGCCCCACCCGATTGGCCGGCCAGCCTCGCAGCAGCAACGGAGTCAGGCAACAGGGAAACTGAGGTCGCCACAGCAAGGGGCTGGATGTGCTGCAGAGCGGGGCACACCGGACTGTCTTCCAGTGCCGGATCCTTCATTCGTGGGAACATTTTACTCCCACAGTGCAGAATTGGGTGCTGACGGGCCCGTCCTGTTCAGGACCGTCCAGAAGGCCCGGGCATGCCCCTAATGGAATCAGGCTCCACTTGGATTGTAAAACGGATGCATATTTTTTTGTATGCCCACCTCCTAGGGCATAGTGCCCATATACAGATAGTGAGGGAGAATGTCCACGTACCAAACCATTTCAATCAGTTTGCCCTCCAGTCTGATGGTGAACTGAGAATTGACGCTATATAAGCTTGGCTTTAATGGTATGTACATTTGGGCAGAAATGTCTCCAGGTGAAAGGGAAAACTGAGTTATATGTTGTACCAAGTTGAGGATGAACCCTAGCTTGTTTGTCAGGTCATGGAGCGTTAACACGGTCCTACTGCTCAGTGCCAGGCAAATATTCCTGGGGAACTAATGCATGACGAGAGATGCAACATCAGCTCAGCAATAAGGCTGTAAACTGTCCGTATAAAAGTGACATCCAGAATCATAACATGTTATAACTCATGCAAATGGAAGCATATATAGAGAGAATCTAGGCCTAACACCAGAATGGCGTGGGACAGAAACAAAACCTATTAAGGACTGACACTGGAATTGTTAAGTCAGTCCATAAACCAGCCTTGATTTTAAGTATAGCAGATGATATGAGGCCCAAATAAAGAAGAAAAACACAATGAAATAAGAATCCTTCATGTCTCAGAGGTGATAAAATGAATGCAACTTGCGTCAGCTGTTCACAAGTGGTAAATATGCCTTGCAGATAAATCAGCTATAATAATGAAACACCTCTCGTGCTGAGAAGGGTCACAGAGACGCAGGATAAGTTCTGTACATAAAACACGAATATAGCCAGAGACAGTTATTTTGGTTGCAGGCTCAAGAAAATGCCTTGACTCAAATATAGTTAATGTTTTCATTGAACAACCTGCCCTGTAAGTTTGGAAGAAACATTCAGATGGTTTCAGACTGAATGACAGCTTTAAATGCATGTTGAAGTGCTCCATTTGATAAATGAGTAGTTGCTGGAAGCTTCTTGCAGCTCCACTCTTACGAGGTTATTTTAGAAGTCCTAGTTGTGTTTTAAATGTGGACGCAATGGCAGAGAAATGTGGAAGCCCGCATCCACATGGAAAATGTGATTTTGGAGAGACTGCAAGGGCCATGCTTTTGCATCGGACATGTCAATCTCTGCACATTTTTCCAGGAAGCATTCTGGGGCGTTTCGGGCTTGGCCTTGATGGTGCTGACATTTGCATGTCCATGACATGTTTTGCACGGGCCAGCAATGTGCAGGGTGGATTTTTCAAACCTGCTTTAAATCACGAATAAGCACTGGACCTTATTGTCTTTTTGGACTACCTGCGAGGCTGGTGACTGGAGGAGTTGTGCTTGCGATTCCTTGGCCCAACTGTCGGCTCTGCCCACCTTATTGTGTTTCATGATACTTTCAGTTTCTCTGCACACTTTCCTGGTTCTTTCGGAAACCTGTCTTCCTCCCCCTTTCAAAGGCTTCAGTACATTCCCTCTCCTTGGAACCTACCCTTCCAAGTGTCCCTCTCCCTGGCCCAGGGTGTGTCCAGCTGCCTAGTGCCTTCTGTCTCTGTGTTTATCAGTGTTCCCAGCTATGACTGTGGCTCTGTGTGGTTTCCTGATGCCTGTCCGTGTGTGTCTCAGTCGGTTCCTAGCTGTGTTTGTATTTGTGAGTCCTGGCTCCCTCTGAGAGTGTTTGCACGCGTGTGTGTGACTTTGTCCCCAGTGTAGTGTGTACATAGATGCATTTTCAGTGCTATAGGTGTGGGTGGAGAGAGTCACTGGGTGTGGATAGAGGGAGGCAGGAGCCATGGATGACCTGAACACATGGTTTGTGCAGGCCATGCTTCATGAGGGCAACGGAATCCATGAGAGCCACCAGGAGGCAACCATGTCAGAGGATATTCAGGCTCAGAACCCAATTCTTAGACCTCATTGATGAGCAGTGCCTCACCAGGTTATACTTTGACAATGGCAGTTATCCACTATCTCTGCAGGAACCAGAGCCACACCTCTGCTCCATCACACAGAGGAGCCAGCCCATGCCAGTCCACTTCAAGGTTACCACGGCCCTTGCCTTCCTTGCCACTGGCAGTTTCCAGTCTGTGATGGACATCACAGCGGGTCTCAGTCGATCTGCCATTTCACAGTGCATCTCACAGTTCCTGAGGGCCTTTTTCACCCAGACTTCAGAATATGTAGTCTTCCTTGAAACGGTGCAGTAGAGGCAGCTAACCATGACACATTTCTTTGAAGTGGCCAAATTCCCATCTGTACTGGGGTCATTGACTGCATGCAGGTGGCCATCAGGCCTTCTTGAGGGAGGAAGGCCACTTACTATAACAGAAAGGCATTCCACTCATTGAATATACAGGTGGTATGCAGTACACCAGGGGAGATAACTGATGTGTTTCCGAGGTTCTTAGGCTTCTGCCCTGACTCGTATATCCTGACCCATTCTGGCATCTACGAGAGATTTGAGAGCAGACAAATCACAAGTGGATGGCTGTTAGGTTTAGCCCTGCACCAACCCACTCTGCCTCTTAGACATGCATATGCTAGGGGCTCTCAGTGGTCCCTGGCAGTAACATCCTGCAAACAGAGCTCATGGTTGCAGTGTCTACAAACCACAGCCAGTACCTTGTCTTTGCCTCTAATCCATCCTACCTTATCTATCTATACACACACATGAGAAAGAGGTTACTAAGGAGGTGACTCCTGGCCCCCATCATTGCACCACACACAGATGCAGAGGAGCAGTACAACAGGGCACACAGACATACTTTCTCCGTCATTGAGAGGATCATTGGCCTGCTCAAAAGCCATTTCCAGTGACTGGACTGATCCAGGGGAGAACTCTTCCACAGCCCAGCCAAAGTCACAATCCATTTATAAGAGATGGGTGAGTGGGATGCACACTATTAGAACATAAGATATGCCATACTGGGTCAGACCAAGGGTCCATCAAGCCCAGTATCCTGTTTCCAACAGTGGCCAATCCAGGTCACAAGTATCAGTCAGGTTCCCAGAAGGTATCCAGGTTCCATGCTACTTGTCCAGTGGATAAGCAGTGGATTTCCCCAGTCCTGTTTAATAATCGTTTATGGACATTTCTTCCAGAAACTTGTCCAAACCTCTTTTAAATCCAGCTAGACTAATAGCTTTTACTACATCCTCTGGTAACGAATTCCAGAGTTTGATAACGCGTTGAGTGAAAAAATATTTTCTCCCCTTAGCTTAAACGTGCTACATTGTAGCTTCATTGCGTGTCTCCTAGATTCACTCAGTTCAGTTGTTCAGCCCCTAACATCCTAAGAATTTATATTATTTTTAGACTACTGGGGTGACAAGCCTTCATCTAGAGCAGGGACCTCCAAACCTGTCCGGGACGGCTTCAATCCTGCCAGGTTTTTGGGATATCCCTAATGAATATGCTTGAGATATATTTGATTGCACTGCCCTCATTGTATTTGAATTGATCTCATGCATATTCATTAGGGATTTCCTGAAACCAGGACTGGATTTGGAGATCCCTGAGGGTCAGCCCTGTCCTGGTGAGTGGGAGCTGTGGCATTTGGATAGTAAGGGTAATGTGCAAACAGCTGCCTTGTATATCATTAAACCCTCACTTTCTACATCATAGTGCTCAGCACCACTTGTGTGCCTGGTAATTGCCAATGCTCTGTGTGTGTGTGCCATCGGAAACCCTGCAGCCTTATACCCCTCTCCTGAGATTCTAATCATCATCATCAGGAAACCACTTCTGCAGCAACGATCCTCTACAAATACATCATTGCACATTATGCTTTTACATAGTTACATTTGCATTGTTTGCATGCATGTTCCCACTCTCCCTGCAGGTTCAGAATGTGCTGCTGGCCTTTTGAGTGTGTGTGGCTGACAGGATTTGTTTTATTGGTTTGGGTGTTGCTGTTCTTGGCTGGCCCTCAGAATCTGATGCCATAGGTGACTACGCAATCTTTGCATTGGGCTGGGCCAGCCTTGATTTCTGTGTTTTCATGCAGCTTGATGGCTCCCTGGGAGATGTAGGTATAGAATCAAAAAAAGTCTTCGTACCTGGCTTGGGTCACATGGACCCTCTCCCAAACCCTCTGTGCTGCAGGCTGTGAAGATGTCCTTGTTTGCCAGAATAAGCCTAGCAAGGAGCAGGTTCTGTTGCTATTTCTGCTATTTTCCCAATGAGGCATATTATTGGGCCTGGGGATATTTGCAGACTGGAAACACATTAATATGGTTCCTCAGAGGAAGATGTGCCATGTGTATGTGGGGCATGTGTGTTTTGCCAGAATGGGACTTGCACATGCAAGATATGTGTGTAGCATCCCAAAACTGGCAGACGTGCATGCACAGTCACCCATTGATGCACATCAGATCTTCCATATCTCTCTGGCCATGCCAGGGAGAATGCCCTTCGATCCAGATTTTAGAACACGGCTGCAAGTCTTTGCTGCCACAGCAGCTTCCTGGGTATTTCCACATGTAGGTGCCATTATTTCACAATGAGCATGCTTCTATAACAGTCATGTCCCGTTGGCAGAAATGTCTAACCTGACAACAGGAACGTAATAAACCTGATTCCCAAACCACGTGTATAGATGCACCCTGTGATAAGGAAGCTTATCATAGCTCAGGAAGGAGCTATAGAAAAGGTGAAGTGACTCTGAACAAGCAACCTGTCAGTTCTGGTAGAAATAAGAAAACATAATTTTTTCCATAAAAGACTACCAGTCCCAGAATGCACCAGGTTTCCAACAGCCATTAGAGGAGCTGAAGTGGGGAAACGTGTGTTCAATCAGGAGGGCTATGAGGTAATCCCCAAGCACTCATCTCAAAGGGCAGGGCCTGATTCAGCTAGGGTGGAGCACTCATCTAAGCAGAATAAAGGTAGAGTTTATTCTACAGAGAATCATCCTCATCTGGGACATCCTCATCTTGGACATCCTCAGCTTGGACGTCTTCATCATCTAGAGGATCATCATCAGAAGCAGAAGCCAGAACGGACGGACAGAGAGGGCAAGAAACCCTTTGGAAGAAGGAAGAGAAAAGCCTTTGGGAGGTCTAAAGGAGTCCAGAGCAGTACGTATACTGGGAGACATTCAAAAGGCCAGCATACACCATTGGACTGGGGAAAACCAGAGGAGTGGTGCTGCAGAGCTAGGAATCTCGAGACGGTACCTGTGAGGGAGACGGCTGCACTTGGAAGGGACCCTAGGACCCGTGCCAGAAGGTATGTGAAGAGAGATCCAGTGTCCAGGGATCTGGATTGGAAGGCTGGACATAAGAACTGGACTACATACTGGCCAGGCTATTTAGAGAGGAACTCTAACAGCAATGGAAGCTCAGGTATGAACACTGATCTATGCCCTAGCTATACCCTTGAAAGACAGCAGGGAAACAAGTATTCTCCTGAGAGTGCTCCATTGAGAAATTCCTCTGTGCCAATCCATGATATTGAACCCATGATTGTTGAAGAAGGGGGAGAGGTGGTAGATACAGGCTGTGAATACATGGATTGCTCTCTGTCTAAACTCCTTTGGTAATTTACTGTTACAAAGTACAACAACCATCACAAAGAAATACAAACTTATTCTTTAATCTACTCAGAAAAGCTCCTGAGTAGGATTTGAGCCACGCAGTATCAAGCAAGCCAGCTAAAGGGTTTCAGCTGGGTAACTGCTAGCAATTGAGCCTTACCTAATTGCTTGTGAGCTCTAAGGGAATCACTTCGGAGTCTATATGTGAAGATATAAGAAGTTAACCTGAAAAGAACAGTTTTTCCCTTCTTTGTGGGTTTTGCTTGTTGTTTGATGCACTGCTAAGAAAATATTAGCTAAAGCCTACAGAAAAGACCAGTTTGTTACCAACCAGGTCTTTATTCTTTTGATTTGATTGCCTGACAAGTTCAACTGTTTTTCCTGATTTTGTTTTTCTAAGTTTAACACTGAAAGCAAGTATCCTGTTTTATGTGCTACCAAGCATATCTGTGTTGGGAGAAATAACCCCATAAATAAATATCTTATTGGCTTTACACTCAAGCACAACTAATTATTGTGAACGGCTGTGTCTGGAATGAATAGACTACATTTCCCACAATCCCTTGCAAATCATATTAATATATGCCTTTGCCAAGACTGTGAACATTCTCACCCAGGCAGACGTCTGACAAATGGCGTAGTTTTTCGGATTGCTTTTGCACAAAGGATTTACATGCTAAGGATTACAACTCAAGTCTGAAGAAACAAGAAAGTTCAAGTTTAAAAGCTGGAAAAAAAGATTTTCCCTCAACTGCACTTTGGAGGAGAGGTGGCTGTTCCAAGTAGCTGTTCCAGGAAGAAAAGACCCTGTGCAAAGCTGGATTCATCACTGGCATAAGGTAACAAGTACCTGGGCATGTCTAGTGGTGGATGGGAGTAAGGCACAGGGGTAATTGAAAAAAAAAAAGTAGAAAAAAACACCTGTTTGGAAGGTGGTGCACTGTGGGTTTTTTTTTGTGTTTTCTTGCAGGGATCAAGATGGATCCAAAGGAGATGGCTAGCTGGATGGCAGCCCAGTTTAGCAGGCAACAGGAGCTAGCACAGCAGGCTCAGGACACTGCTATGAAAGCCTTAATGGACCAGCAGAGGCCGGTGCTTGATCTGGTGCAAGCCCTAGTTAAACTGCAGAACCAAAGTGGACCAGATGCAAGACCAGCAGTAAATACTGGTACACCACATGTGGACAGTGTGGGACTCAATCAGGGAATTGGGGCATTTAGTTTTGGGAAGCTAACTCCAGATGATAATGTTGATGATTTTCTAGAGTCTTTTGAGAGAGTGGCACAAGCATTAGCATGGCCAGAGACCCAGTGGGCAGTAAGGCTGGCAGCCTCATTAACTGGAGAGGCGCTTGCACTTACAGAGCAATGCCAGCAGCCCAGGCTTTGAATTATAAGGATGTAAAGGCTGCTATTAGAGATCGCCTAGGGTTGTCTATTTCAGAGTATAGGCGAATGTTTAGAGCTACTACATTAAGAGTGGGTGAGACACACAGGGCTCTGAGTCAGAGAATCAGAGGATTAGCTGTAAAATGGTTGGAGCCTGAGCAAAAGACGTTGGAAATGTTATTAGACATTATTATGCTTGAACAATTTATGTCTGCTGTGCCTAAAGATTTGCACACTTTCCTTATACAGCAAAATTGCCAAAATCTTGGAGAGGCAACCATGCTAGCAGAGAGATTCTTGGAAGCCACGCAGGCTTGCCATAGAATGGATGGCCCTCTGAAGATTGGTGCTGAGGCAAGCTGTGCTGTATCAGAAAAGAAAATGCTTAAAAATGTTTCTGAAAATAAATGTACTGTGCCAAACCAGATGACACAGTGGAATGAAAAGAAATGTTTCAAATGTGGAAAATGGGGACATTTAGAAAAGGGATGCCAGACACACACTAGTTTAATGGGTGTGGATTTAAAACAGCCTCCATTGCCTCGGAAGAAAGGCCTGGCAATCTACTTCCGGTGACACTGCCAAGAAAACCCACGAGCTTCTGGGTCGCCAGGAGTCAGGACTGACTCGAAGGCACACACTGCTGCTGTGCAAGGAATTACCACAAATGCTTTGTTAGACTCTGGGGCAGACCAGAGTATGATGTCAAAAAGGCTTTGGAAGAGGATAGAGGCCCAAGAAGGATTTGTGCCTAGAACCCCTGAAAGCCAAGTTCACATCAGATGTATTCATGGTGCTGCAACATCATATCCCACCTATAGGCTAAAGGTTAAGTGCCTGGTGAAACAAGAGGAAGTCCTGTTAGCAGTGGTGCCTAGGCTACCCTTTGATTTGGTTCTAGGAAGAGACTGGCCAAGATTTAAGCAGGGTCTAGTGGAAGGACTAGGAAAGAAGGAGGGAGAAGGATTAATGGTAATAGCTCCCGGGCCTTTATTTGGAAGTCCTCAGACCCCAGCTAAAAAGATGGTTAAGCGTCCAGAAGACCAAACAATCCCTAAGCAGACATTTGTCTTAAAGTACCATAGGGTCACAGAGAAGGCCCAAGCTCCTACGCGGGCAACCCCTCAAGCTGCTGGGTTTGACCTGTGCAGTATAGAAAATGTGACTGTACCTAGCCAAGGGAGAGCCCTGGTTGACACCGGTCTCCAAGTGGAAATACCTATTGGATGCTATGGGAGAGTAGCCCCAAGGTCCGGATTAGCCCTTAAATATTTCATCGATGTGGGTGCGGGAGTAATTGATCCCGATTACAGGGGCAATATTAAAGTTCTGTTATTTAATTTTGGACAGAATGATTATCACGTGAAGACAGGAGACAGAATTGCCCAATTGATCTGTGAGAGACTGGGTTTTCCACCTGTGGAGGAGGTCACATCCCTGGAAAATTCTGAGCGTGGAACCAAAGGCTTTGGTTCTACTGACGTCAAAGGGGTTAAAAGCCTAGCTGCCACCTGTGCCCGAGAGAGGGAGGTGAATGAAGAGGAAGATTTGGGACCCCAGGTATCTGATTGTAAAGAAAAATCAGAGCCCCAAATAGGTGAGGACCTGACAGTGGTACAACAGGAAGAAATTAGGAAATTGCTTAAAGAATTCCCAGATGTGTTGACACCCATACCTGGGGAGACACATTTGGTTGCCCATGAAATAATAACTCCACCTGGGAAATTAATTCGTCAAAGGCCGTACCGCTTGCCTGAAGCCAAGAGACAGGAAGTAGTGGCACAAGTCCAGGAGATGTTGGACATGGGAGTAATAGAGGAGTCAAAGAGTCCCTGGAATAGCCCCATAGTCCTGGTGCCGAAGCCTGATGGATCTTTAAGATTTTGTATTGACTTCCGGCAGGTAAACGCAATATCAGTTTTTGATGCATATCCAATGCCAAGAATTGAAGAGCTGTTGGACCAGCTGGGACAGGCTCAATACTTAACCACCCTTGATATGACAAAAGGATATTGGCAAATCCCTCTAACAAGGGAGTCGAAGCCGAAGACTGCGTTCAGCACCCCCGTTGGCCTTTTCCAGTTCAAGAGGATGCCTTTCGGACTGCATGGAGCAGTGGCTACCTGCCAAAGGTTAGTGGATCAGGTACTTCGACCCCACCAAAATTATGCTTTTGCATATATGGATGATGTCATAATCCACAGTAACACCTGGGCGGAGCATCTAAAGAGGATCAGGGCAGTCTTGTGCTCCATGAAGCAAGCGGGAATCACTTTAAACCCGAAGAAGTGTGCCTTTGCAAATAGGGAGGTAAAATACCTGGGCCACCTAGTGGGAAGAGGAAAAATTAAACCTCTAATGAGTAAGGTAGATAGCATCAGGAATTTTCCCCCTCCAACAACAAAGAAACAACTAAGAAGTTTCTTGGGACTTATTGGATACTACCGCAGATTTATACCGCAATTTGCAGAGAAAAGTGCAATTTTCACGGATATGCTGCGGAAGAATTGTCCAAACCAGCTAAAGTGGACACCTGAAGCTGAAAAAGCATTTTCAGTCCTAAAAGGAAAATTGTGTACAGGACCGGTACTGAAAGGGGTGGACTTCAGGAAACCCTTTCTGGTTCAAACAGATGCATCGGATGTAGGGCTAGGAGCGGTTCTATCCCAGTGTCATGAAGGGGAGGAGCATCCTGTGATGTACCTGAGCAGGAAGTTGTCACCGGCTGAACAAAAGTATTCCACAATAGAAAAAGAATGTTTAGCTATAAAGTGGTCAGTGGAGGCGTTAAGGTTTTACCTTACAGGGAGAAAGTTCCAGTTGGTCACAGACCATGCCCCACTTAAGTGGTTGCAGCAAATGAAGAACCACAATGCCAGGTTGACACGCTGGTACATGGCCTTACAGGCATTTGATTTTCAAGTGGAACATCGTGCTGGGAAGTTACACAAGAATGCGGATGCCCTTTCCCGTATTACGGACTGTAGAGAAGAAGTTTCACCAGTTACACCAGTCCGTAATAACTTAAGCAGGGAGGTATGTGATAAGGAAGCTTATCATAGCTCAGGAAGGAGCTATAGAAAAGGTGAAGTGACTCTGAACAAGCAACCTGTCAGTTCTGGTAGAAATAAGAAAACAGAATTTTTCCATAAAAGACTACCAGTCCCAGAATGCACCAGGTTTCCAACAGCCATTAGAGGAGCTGAAGTGGGGAAACGTGTGTTCAATAAGGAGGGCTATGAGGTAATCCCCAAGCACTCATCTCAAAGGGCAGGGCCTGATTCAGCACAGCTGCGCTGTGCTAGGGTGGAGCACTCATCTAAGCAGAATAAAGGTAGAGTTTATTCTACAGAGAATCATCCTCATCTGGGACATCCTCATCTTGGACATCCTCAGCTTGGACGTCTTCATCATCTAGAGGATCATCATCAGAAGCAGAAGCCAGAATGGACGGACAGAGAGGGCAAGAAACCCTTTGGAACAAAGAAGAGAAAAGCCTTTGGGAGGTCTAAAGGAGTCCAGAGCAGTACGTATACTGGGAGACATTCAAAAGGCCAGCATACACCATTGGACTGGGGAAAACCAGAGGAGTGGTGCTGCAGAGCTAGGAATCTCGAGACGGTACCTGTGAGGGAGACTGCTGCACTTGGAAGGGACCCTAGGACCCGTGCCAGAAGGTATGTGAAGAGAGATCCAGTGTCCAGGGATCTGGATTGGAAGGCTGGACATAAGAACTGGACTACATACTGGCCAGGCTATTTAGAGAGGAACTCTAACAGCAATGGAAGCTCAGGTATGAACACTGATCTATGCCCTAGCTATACCCTTGAAAGACAGCAGGGAAACAAGTATTCTCCTGAGAGTGCTCCATTGGGAAATTCCTCTGTGCCAATCCATGATATTGAACCCATGATTGTTGAAGAAGGGGGAGAGGTGGTAGATACAGGCTGTGAATACATGGATTGCTCTCTGTCTAAACTCCTTTGGTAATTTACTGTTACAAAGTACAACAACCATCACAAAGAAATACAAACTTATTCTTTAATCTACTCAGAAAAGCTCCTGAGTAGGATTTGAGCCACGCAGTAGAAAGCAAGCCAGCTAAAGGGTTTCAGCTGGGTAACTGCTAGCAATTGAGCCTTACCTAATTGCTTGTGAGCTCTGAGGGAATCACTTCTGAGTCTATATGTGAAGATATAAGAAGTTAACCTGAAAAGAACAGTTTTTCCCTTCTTTGTGGGTTTTGCTTGTTGTTTGATGCACTGCTAAGAAAATATTAGCTAAAGCCTACAGAAAAGACCAGTTTGTTACCAACCAGGTCTTTATTATTTTGATTTGATTGCCTGACAAGTTCAACTGTTGTTTTCCTGATTTTGTTTTTCTAAGTTTAACACTGAAAGCAAGTATCCTGTTTTATGTGCTACCAAGCATATCTGTGTTGGGAGAAATAACCTCATAAATACATATCTTATTGGCTTTACACGCAAGCACAACTAATTATTGTGAACGGCTGTGTCTGGAATGAATGGACTACATTTCCCACAATCCCTTGCAAATCATATTAATATATGCCTTTGCCAAGACTGTGAACATTCTCACCCAGGCAGCCGTCTGACAACCCGCAGTTCCGGAATCAGAGACATATACGCCGCTAGGGTGGTCTACATCCCCATGCTCACCATATTTTGACAAGATAGATGTCACAGATGCTTCCCGTCTCCATGCGGCCATGGCCCCACTGGCAAAATGTACGTCTCCTAAGCTGATGCTCACACTGACAGTGGTGTGCTCATGCAAACAGCACATTAATACAAATGAAACAGATGTGGTCATACAAACCAGACTATATATACTAGTCTTTTACATGTCCGTAACACTACAAGGTTATGTACATGTACCTTAGCTATTGTATAAGCAAGTGGAAAGTGAGATGTTTGTTCAGACAGACCCTGCAGCAAAACAAACATGGCATTTGAGGAACACCTTAGTAATTGCAGTCACAAATAACATGGTGCAGTCAGATATGCATCAGTGCTGTTTGCACTGCAGCATGCCCCCACTCCGAGGGTCCCCCAGCATTGTCAGGGACATGCCCTGCTATGTTGATGCAGAGCAGATTTTCAGAAAATACTACCCATTCACACGGGCTGCTAGTGATGCTGCAGTCACTTCCATGGTCCAGGTACTGGCCAGGCATACATATTCCCCCAAGGTTGCGGATCAGCACACCAGGGCCTCCCCTGCACCCTCATACCATACACACACACACACGCGCACTCCTTCTTGCAGTCATAAATAACATCTGCAAAAAGCATGCCCTGCACCTATAAACAACAGCTGGTAAGACATAATGGCATGACGTCTCAGGACTACACATCTGCTCTGCATTTCTCAGCCAAACCCGAATCTGCTCCATACTACCTCACATACCATCCCTACTTTTACATTCCCATCTTTCCGAACACTGGAATTATTTGGGAAGCCTAGAATAGCTTCTCTAACACAAACAGCAAATGTCAGCATTGCCAGAATAAAGACTATTGCAGTGCTTTATATTTCTGTAGGGGTATTTTTTTATTGTTACTTTACCTTAGAAACATCGCACACCTGTGCATTCCATTCTTTACAACTGCATCTTGTGCCCTCCCAGATAGCAGACACACCAGTTCAATACAGACGTGTCACAGCCATTCATCTATATGGGACATGTTGAAGATCAGAGCAGAAAATCTTCTAAGTACTGGCCTTATTCCACATTGCCATAAGAACATAAGAACATAAGATATGCCATACTGGGTCAGACCAAGGTCCATCAAGCCCAGTATTCTGTTTCCAACAGTGGCCAATCTAGGTCATATGTACCTAGCAGTTTCCCCAAGAGACACAAGTTCCACAGTGCTTGTACTGGGTCAAGCATTGATATATTCGGTCACTTCTTAATAATGGTTTATGGACCTTTCCTCCAGGAACTTGTCCAAACCTTTTTTAAACCCAGCTACACTAACAGCCTTTACTACATCCTCCGGTAACAAATTCCAGAGTTTGATTATACGTTGAGTGAAAAAATATTTTCTTTTATTAGTCTTAAATAGTTTACCCTGTAGCTTCATTGCATGTCCCCTAGTCTTTCTATATTCTGATAACGTAAACAATCGATCTACGTTTACCCGTTCCACTCCGTTCATTAATTTATTGACTTCTATCATATCTCCCCTCAGCCGTCTCTTTTCCAGGTTAAAGAGCCCTAACCTTTTTAGCCTTTCTTCATAGGAGTATCCTTCCATCCCCTTTACCATTTTGGTGGCTCTTCTCTGAACCTTTTCTAAAATCGCTATATCCTTTAAAAGATACGGCGACCAGAATTGCACACAATATTCAAGGTGCAGTTTCACCATGGAACGATATAGAGGCATTATAATATCTTTTGTTTTATTTTCCATTCCTTTCCTTATCATACCTAGCATTCTATTTGCTCTCTTGGCCGCCGCTGCACACTGGGCAGAGGGTTTTAACATGGTATCCACAATGACGCCTAAATCTTTTTCCTGGGTGGTGGTTCCTAATGTGGAACCTTGCATCGTGTAACCATAGTTTGGGTTGTTCTTCCCTAGGTGCATAACCTTGCACTTGTCCACATTAAATTTCATCTGCCATTTTGATGCCCAGTCTTCCAATTTATCAAGATCCTCTTGCAATTTTTCACAATCCTCTTGGGTTTTAACAACTTTAAATAGTTTTCTGTCATCTGCAAATTTGATAACCTCACTCATTATTCCACTTTCCAGGTCATTTATGAATATGTCAAAAAGCAGCAGACCCAGCACAGATCCCTGGGGTACACCACTATTCACCTTTGTCCATTGGGAAAATTGGCCATTTAGCCCTACCCTCTGCTTTCTATCTTTTAACCAGTTCCTGATCCACAATAGTACACTGCCTCCTATCCCATGACTCTTTAGTTTTGCCAAAAGTCTCTGATGAGGGACCTTGTCAAAGGCTTTCTGAAAGTCCAGATACACAATATCAACCGACTCACCTTTGTCCACCTGTTTATTCACTCCTTCAAAAAAACATAACAGATTAGTAAGACAAGATATTCCTTGTCTAAAGCCATGTTGGCTGTCTCCCATTAGGTTGTGACTATCTACATGCTGAGTAATTTTATTCTTTATGATGGTTTCTACCATTTCTCCCGGTACTGACGTCAGGCTCACCGGTCTGTAGTTTCCAGGATCAGCCCTGGAACCCTTTTTAAAAATTGGTGTTACATTGGCGATCCTCCAATCTTCAGGTATTAGAGATGATTTTAATGATAGTTCACAGATTACTGATAGCAGGTCTGCAATCTCATATTTCAGTTCCTTCAACACCCTTGGATGTATACCATCCGGCCCAGGTGATTTGCTACTCTTCAGTTTATCTAATAGTTGTAAGACATCTTCCCGATGTATCGATATTTCCTTCAATTCTTCCGCACCTTTAAATACCACTTCAGTCATGGGTAACATCCCTACATCTTCCTCAGTAAAGACCGAAGCAAAGAATTCATTCAGTCTCTCCGCTATCGCCTTGTCGCCTCTTAGTGCTCCTTTAACCCCTTTATCATCTAATGGACCAACTGACTCTCTCACAGGTTTTTTGCTACGAATGTACTTGAAAAGGTCTTTATTTCACGTTTTTGCTTCCGCAGCAAGCTTCTTCTCAAATTCTCTCTTTGCCTGCCTTATCAATGCCTTGCATTTGATTTGCCAGTGCTTGTGCTGTTTCCAGGTTTCGTCGTTTGGCTCTTTTTTCCATTTCCTGAAAGATGCTTTTTTGGCAACAACAGCCTCTCTGACCTCACCTTTAAACCATGCTGGCAGTTTTTTGGACTTCCTTCCACTTTTCTTAAAGCGTGGAATACAGCTGGTCTGGACTTCCAAGATAGTATTTTTCAACAACACCCAAGCTTGATGTACGTCTTTAACCTTTGCAACTGCTCCTTTTAGCTTTTTCTTAACTGTTTTCCTCATTTTATCATAGTTTCCCTTTCGAAAGTTAAAAGGTAGTACTGTGGATTTCCTTACTATCCCTCCTCCACTAATTAAATCAAAGGCGATCATGCTATGATCACTATTGCCAAGTGGCACCAATACTCTTATCTCTTGCACTAGATCTGGTGTTCCACTAAGGACTAGGTCTAATATGGCTTCCCCTCTGGTCGGTTCATGAACCAGCTGCTCCAAGAAGCTGTCATTTATTTCATCTAGGAACTTTATCTCCCTAGCATGTCCTGACGTGACACTGACCCAGTCGATACCGGGGTAATTGAAATCACCTATTATTTATTACTGCGCTGTAACTTTTGTTAGCTTCCTTGATTTCTTTGAGCATTTCATCATCCATTTGGTCATTCTGGCCAGGCGCTCGATAGTACACCCCCACTGCCATTGCCTTCCCCCTTTTATATGGAATTTCAATCCATATAGATTCTACAGCAGATTTTGTTTCCTGCAAAACTTTAATCCTTTCTGAGTCAATGCCCTCTCTAACATAGAGCGCAACCCCTCCACCAATTTGATCAGCTCTGTCATTACGATATAGTTTGTACCCAGGTATCACAATGTCCCACTGGTTGTCCTCCTTCCACCATGTCTCTGATATTCCAATCATATCTAACTTTTCATTTAGTGCTATATATTCTAACTCTCCCATCTTATTCTTTAGACTTCTAGCATTTGCATACAAGCATTTTAGAGAATGTATTTTATTCATGTTAATTTGGCTATTGTTAGACATGGGTAAATTGGGATCTTTAAGCTCTGTCTGCTCCATACTTGAGGGCATTTGGGCTACTTTACTCTTTTGTGGAACCTCTCTGCTTTTGGTAGTATCCTTCAAGGATACATTCTTCCAAACCATCCGCTCTTGGGCGACTGTCGGCTTTCCCCTAATATCTAGTTTAAAAGCTGCTCTATCTCCTTTTTAAAGGTTAATGCCAGCAGCCTGGTTCCGTCCCGGTTAAGGTGAAGCCCATCCCTTCGGAAGAGCCCCTCCTTTCCCCAGAATGTTCCCCAGTTCCTAACAAATCCAAAACCCTCATCTCTGCACCATTGTCTCATCCACGCATTGAGACTCCGGAGCTCTGCCTGCCTTTTGGGTCCTGCGCGTGGAACAGGAAACATTTCGGAGAATGCTACCATGGAAGTTCTGGATTTCAACTTCCTACCTAAAAGCCTAAATTTTGCCTCCAGAACCTCCCTACCACATTTTCCTATGTCATTGGTACCGACATGTACCAAGACAGCAGACTCCTCCCCAGCACTATCTAAGACCTTATCTAGGTGGCGCGTGAGGTCCGCTACCTTCGCACCAGGCAGGCATGTTACCAGGCGATCCTCACGTCCACCAGTCACCCAGCTATCTACATGCCTAATGATCGAATCACCAACTATAACGGCTGTTCTAACCCTTCCCTCATGGGCACATGGCCCTGGAGAAACTTCCTCGTTGCGAGAGGGTTTTACATCACCTGGATGACAGGTCCTAGTTACAGGATCACTTCCTGCCACACCAGGGTGATGCTCTCCTGACACGTGACCTCTCTCCTCCATGGCAACAGGGGTGCTGCCAGACTGGAGGTGGGACTTCAGGACTATATCCCTGTAGGTCTCGTCTATGTACCTCTCTATCTGTCTTATGTTTTCCAAGTCTGCTACTTTAGCCTCAAGAGAACGGACTTGTTCCCTGAGAGCAAAGAGCTCCTTGCACCTAGTGCACACGTAAGACCTCTCACCAACTGGGAGAAAATCATACATGTGACACTCAATGCAAAAGACTGGAAAGCCCCCATCCCGCTGCTGGACTGCTGTCTGCATCTTAGTTTTAAGTTTGTGTCTAGATCTTTAAGTTCCTACTTACTAGGTGTTGCTATGGGTATTTATACCAATAAAACTGTACCTAATACATTTAATATACCTTGTTCACCTGAAGCTTAATTAATCTCAGGTCCTTAGTGTGTGACTGATTTCGGTAATGAGCGTCACCTGAAAGCACCTCCTGTCTTTTAAGATGTGTAAGTACCTATAAAGCTACGATTATCCCAGGGGAGGGAGGGAAATAACACTTATTAAAAGAGGGCTGCTACACAGTACCCTGTCTTGTGCTGCTGAGGTAAGCTAAATTCTGATTTGATTTAAATTATAGCTCTTAGCTGCTGCTAGACTCTAACTTCTTATGAAATTTGAACTACAAGTTCTCTGCTGGGGTCTAAATTTAACCAGAAAGCTCTCTTCTGTGTGTTAAATGTAAACGAAAAGTACTTTGCTGTTACTTGGCCCTGAGTGACTATTAAATTTAAACTACAAACTCTCTGCTGGATATGAAATGTAACCAGAAAGTTCTCCTCTGTGTTTTAAATTCAAACTTTAATTGCTGCTACTAGGCCTTAACTGATCCAACAAAAAACAGTGGGTTCACAGATTAAGTAGCTTTAATACAAAGAATTCTTTTTAGAAAATTACCAGAAGTATATACTCACAGTTGCAGATTTCTCTCCAGAAGATTTCTCTCCAGAAGTAACAGTCCCCCTTTCTAGTCCTGGTATAATGTAGGCGCCTGCAGGAAACACTCAGGATGTACACGGCTCTTTCCTGAATTTGCTTTCCTTTTTGCAGCTTGCCACGCTCCCGTTCTGCCCCCTCCCGCTCAGATTCTAAGATCCCCGTTTTTGTACTGTGTACATGCAGTGTTGCTTGGTTTAGGAATACGAGTGGAGACGTTTTTGCGAGGAAGATGTCTATCCCACAAGTCCAGGCAGCCTATTTGTGTTTAGGAATGACCCCCAATGTGTACATGGAAGTCACTGATGTACGTTTTAAAAAATACATCAATTTCAAGGTGTGGAGATATGTAAATTTTAGAACGGGCATGCACATACATGCCCTCTTTTCTAAAACTAACATGGATTTTTAGATGTTTTCACTGTGACATTCTATGCACCCCCTAATCGGTCTTTCTAAAAAGTGCCTTTTAACTTATAGATTCAGTGGAAAGTTGATTTTTACGAAGGCTGATGTGACATTCCAGAAACAGTCTGATGGGGAAGGGGACCGAATCCTTAACTCAGCTTGGACTTAAGGACTGGGTGCTCTGGTGTGATACAGTATCATAGACCTGACCTGGACTCTTGATCACTTCTCCATCATAACTTTCTTTCGTGTGTTTTCTGTTTGTAGCTAATAATGGTACCTGTTACTGACGGCGCCTGGCTGCACGGTGATACATTTTAAGGGACTGTCAAACTGATGCACGTTTAAAAAACAGTATTTTATCTTGAAGTACTACCCTAAAGCTTTTTTCGAAAATTGGTTTAATTTGTTACTGCTTTCATAATCTATTTTTTGTGCAACACGGTGTAACGAAAGAAATGGTACCCGATTCAAGGGAAATGACTGAGCTGAAGGAATCGGGGTGGATTGATTTAAATCAAGGAGAGAACCTGGATTTCAATTAGTGGCTTAAATCAAGTTTCCCCAATGATAGATCACAGATAACGAGCTCCACCCTGCTGAGACCACTATTCAGCAACAGTATCCACTGAATATTTCTTTTAATTTCTGTGGCACTATCCAGAGAATACCGGAGCTGTCCGCGGTCAGGGCAAAGGTGGCTCAATAGTTTAGCTGGTTAGCAGCAATCTTCAGTTCTCTAACTGTATTGGAAACCACATAAAGTTATACCAAAAAGAACAAACCTAACTTTATGCGATTTGGCTATCTGTGTAGCGTCTGGATATCGCCACACTCTGGATAGCCAGCAGTGGTCAGCGCTGAAACTGGATATTCAGCAGAAGCCGCTACCCAGTTCCGCTGGGTATCCAGTTTCATTTTGCCCATGGCGGCCAGTGATTAAGAAACATTGACTGCTGCAGCCTGAATATTGGGCAGAAACATATTAGCACATAGTAGGCCGTTCAAAATAATTCACTTTACCAAAGTACTTGATGCAAAAGAAATGATCTCACAGAGAGTGCATTTATGTACATGAAAAGGCAAAAGACTGGAAAATCTACCCAGCAGTCACTTGCAAGAAATTCACACCTATTATTTATTTAGTGTAAATTAATTACACGCCAGTCTAAGGGAAAAAGCCCAGTCTTCGTCGGATTACATTACAGTTCAAAGCAAAACCCAAGTAGCAAACCATTAAGGGGCATGTTTACTAAGATGTAGGCCAGTAGCACGCAATTGTGGCTTCAAATTAACGTGGAGACCCACACTGATATTTGGGGACATGTATGTTCATCCTTCTGCCAATAGCACGATGCTAATGTGTAGCATGTCCTAACCAGCATGTGGGTGCCCTTAACACCACCCATTGAGGTGTCTTTGAGGGCAGACATGCTAATGGAATCAGGTGGTGTTAGCATATACCCAAAACACTCATGCTAACTGCCATGCATCATCAGCATCTATATTATGCCCCTAACCTGCCCAGTCCCCATCCATTGTGTGCTGACTAGATAGTGCGGGGCACCACACTAAGCACACCTTAGTAAACATGCCCCTAAGGGTTTCTTCACTGACTACTCCCCAGCTAAGATACTCTTTGGAGAGGGACTCTCCTTGAGTGTACCTGATTCAAGAAGCAAACTCCAGCTCCAAGCAGGCTATGGAGTCGTCTCCTTGGAAAAGTTCTCCAGACAAATCAGATGGGCTCCTGCTGGCACACAGCAGTTTCTCAGGCTTGGCAATCTATCCTCTCACTCCATCTCAACACTGTACTTCTTTTGGACTTTTGGAAAACTTAATAGGTTCTAGGGATTTGGAATACACTCCTCTTCCTACTTCAGCCTCTGGATCAGATCCTTTCAGACATTCATGGCTTTCCATTTCTTGGAGGGCTGGTGCTAGGATTTATACCATCCCCTGCAACTTATAAATTTGTGCCCTCCTTTCTCATTAGCTGATGTACTCTGACAGCACCCACAGTGCTGTTGGTGATAGCACTTTAGTTTTTAATATTTCTTTCACTTTCTGCTGTTTTATTTTTCTCATTTTTTTAAACTTTTTATTTCCTCATTTTTTTCCACATTTTGTAGCCCTCCAAATGTTGGCGTCCACCCTGCCATGCTTATCTTTCGTACTGTGTTGCACCAGCCCAGCCCTTGAGCTTTACAAATTCCCAGGACAGGAAGGAAGAAGAAGAAAGGATGAAAACCCTAGTGGGTTCATGAGTTTTCTGGAATCACAGACCTTTGAAGACACCTTCCACTAGGGAGTGTCAGAGAACACTATACACGCCTACTCGCTGGCCTCAGAATTTAGGGATAAATTTACTAAAGTGTGATATTGCATCAGTGTGTGCTAACAGCGTTAATATGCAATATTACTGAATAGATCCCATTGCATAACATAAAAAATAGAAACATGACAGCAGAAAAAGACCACATGGCCTATCTAGTCTGCCCTTCCATATCGACTACAACAATAGCCCCCTCTTTTCCCTTAGAGATCCTCTGTGTTTGTCCCATACTTTTTGGAATTCAGATACTCTCCTCATCTTTACTACCTCTACTGGGAGACTATTCCACTCATCTTCCTCTCTTTCCGTAAAGACATATTTTCGCATATTACTCCTGAGTCTATCCCCTTTCACCCTCATCCTATATCCCTTCATAGCAGAACTTGCTTTCCATCGAAAGAGGCTCTCCTCCTGTGCCTTTATACCATGGAGATATTTAAACATCTTTATCATATCTCCTCTATCCCACCTTTCCTCTAAGGTATACATATTAAGATCCTTAAGTCTGTCCTTCTAGGCTTTATGATGAAGACCACTAACCATTTTAGTAGCCACCCTCTGCACCAACTCCAATCTATTTATGTCCTTTTGAAGGTGTGGTCTCCAGAACTGCACACAATACTCCAAATGAGGTCGCACCAATGACCTATACAGAGGCACTATCACCTCCTTTTTTCTGCTAGCCATTCCTCTCCCTGTGCACCCAAGCATCCTACTGGCTTTTGCCATTGGCTTTTCTACCTGTTTAGCTACTTTAACATTGTCAGACATAATCACGCCCAGGTCCTGCTCTTCTTTTGTGGATAGAAATACTTCCCCCCTCCCCCTACACTGTACTGCTCCTTTGGATTTTTGTAGCCCAAATGCATGACCCTGCATTTTTTAGCATTAAATCTCATAGAAGCATTAAATGTCATAGGTTAATGCATGTTAGTGCGGTATGACAATAATTTCTTTTAGTAAGTCTAGCCCTTAGTTTCATTAGGACTCTGATGCCTCCAGTAAGAGACATATTATTCCACCCTTACAAACACACACCTACGCTGCTTCTTTTCCCGTCTTTGTTTTTTTGGGGTTTATGAATTTTAGACATCAAATGACACATTTTGAGTGCCCTGGTGACCTGGTTCCTGAGATTTTGCCAGTCTTGGTCCGCATAGACAGAATATTGGAAAGCAGAATAAGAAATAACTGACTTATGTCTAAGAATTCAGAGGAAAACAAAGATGAAGGCTGATGGCCAATGAAAACGGATTGCAAGAAAGAGTTACGTGCACTTCAGCCTATGCAGAAACCCAGTTCAGGTTTACAGAAGTAAAAGCCGCCTTTGTGCAGTTTATTCAAGGGCACTTGGAAATTTCGGCATTCACGCCATTCCTTTGTGAGCTACAGTTGAGCAAGAACAGAAATGCGCACACGTTAAGTACAGTGTTGGTGAACAGTGACTAATGAGATCAATTAAAAGCAACCTGAAACAAATTAGAGCATCAGTAGAAGTGCCGACATGCTTTTTTGGTTGAATGAGAACATTTCAGATGAAGCCAGCAATAGCAGTCCAATTTTTCACTTCATTTGCAAAATCTACTGGATAATTGCATCCCAGTTCATGCTCCTATATACAATACCATTTAGGCTGTTAGTCCATGTTGTGCCTCTCTCAGTGCATGCCCCCTCTTCGCCCAGTCCTTCTTTCATTCACCCTTCATTGTCCCTGGCTGCAGCTCCTCAGATACGTGGCAGTTCACACTTCCCCCACCGTGATCCGCTCTCTGCATGGTGGAGCCTCACAGTGGAGGAAATTTGGGTCGATCTTCCTGTTTGCAGTCCTGTGAGACTTCAGACCACGAGACAAACTGAACTTCCTCCACCATGGGTCTCTGCCATTGAAGAGAGTCAACCATGGTGGGGGGAGGAGCCTGTACCATGGCATTTCTGTAGCCTTTCATACACATTAGTTTGCACATGCTCACGCATGTGTACGGATAGGCAACTTCCCTGCTGCAGAAGCCTTGACAATAGGCACTTGCGTCTAAGCTAAGTGCGCCTAAAATTCAATTTCACTAAATCTTGGAAATTCAGCCCATATTACTTATTTTTGAAAAGTGTGTTAAATGTCACCTTGCTTTACTGACCCTGTTCCGTGTTTCAGCACTTCAACAGAAACTTCTTTCCCAGACTATCTGGTCTCAGTCTACAAACAGTGAAATGCTGAGGATTTTGACAAAATAAAGAATCATCCTGCATGTAAAATTGAATAGAGCCAATCAACTCACACGTGTTTAGGTATTTTTGAATTTTTTGGCGCTATTCAGGTGAAGTAAGTACACGATGTGGTGAATTGCTCAGGGTAGTTCTTTTAAATTGGTGTTTCTCAACTGCAGCTCCCAGTGGCTTATTCTTTGGCCACAAAAGCAGCTGCCAGTTCCTTACAGAACTCCTGCCACCAAGACCTCCCTGGCTACCGCTGTACAGCCCTCCACCCACCGGCGCCCTGCCCTCTCTGAGCTGTCTGCATGCCTGCTCTATCATTGTAACGCTTACGGTTGCCAAACCCTGCTGGTGGGAGAAATAGGAAAGTGAGGCAGCACAGCGAAAGGAGCGGCAGTGTTTGTTTCCTGGGGAAGGCCCAGCGCACTTCTCATCTCTCTTGATTCGTTTCTTCATTCCACACATTTATGAATTCCTCTTCCTCTGATTTTCTACTTATACTCCCTTTTTATCCATTAAAGAGAATCTATGTTTCTTTCTGCTGCTCCTCTCCTGTTTGGGGAGGGACGCAGAGTGAAGATTTAGGAGGTAAGAGAATGCCTGGGGGAAGGTTCAGGGAATGGGCGTGCGCAAGGGAGGAAGGATCTGGGAGGGGAGGTGTGCATTGGGGGAGTGATTGGAGGGGGAGTGAGTTCACTGGCTGAGGTTGGATGGATAAATGGACTGAAAAGAGATTGAAGAGAAAGTGTGGCTGAAAGGGATCAGGGTGAATCAGTAAATACTGGGAGTGCATGGGGTGACATCAGGGAAGGTGGATGAGCCTATCAGAAGGGGATGAGGGGTGGTGACTAAGTGCTGAGGGATGTGAAGGTGACTAAGTGCATCTGAAGAGAGGAAGAGGATGGCCGAGTTGTCAGGGGCAAAATTATCAATGTAGCCATCAGCAGGAGTTGGTAGCTGTTGTCTGAGACCACGCCACCATATGTATTAAATGGAGCAAATATTGGGAGAATATAGAAATCCAGTGTTTTGATTAGGATAAAACAATGTTTAAAAAGCTGCACATTGAGATCAGTCTCATGGTTTCTTAAGAAAATGCAGGATGGCTGAAATAATAATCTGCTAGGACTCCTTCTTCTTAGTTATCAGACCCATATCTCTGCCGCCAAGCACCTGCCCTATCCAGGCCATTCCTGTCCCACCAATGGCTATGAATTAATGACCTGAAGATGGCAACTAGAATGGAAGGGGTACTGTTAGTATATTACTTTAAAAAAACCTTGTTTTCTTTTTTTCCTTGGCTCAGTAAAATGTATTTTATTTACTATTTATTTGAATGTGTTTATATTCTGCTAAATCTCTGAGGGTTCTAAGCAGAGTTAGAATGAAATAGAAACTAAGCAAAGTTACAATGAACTAAAAGTTAAACAAAGGTAAACAACTTGAGTCGAGCAAAATAATAAAAATAGAAGAAAGGAAATTCGGTGCTAGTCAAACAAGTCAATTTGAAAAAAACATCTTTTTTTATATCCTACCTCCTATTAACCACAGTGTATCTAAAGGAAACATACTGACGTTATAATACCTATTTTTTTGTCGGAACTAGCACCTTGAAGCTTGTGATAAGGAAGCTTATCATAGTTCAGGAAGGAGCTATAATAGAGGTGAATTGGCTCTGAACAAGCAACCTGTCTTTGCTGGTAGAAATAATAAAACAGAATGTTTTCATAAAAGACTACCAGTCCCAGAATGCACCAGGTTTCAAACAGCCACTAGAAGAGCTGAAGTGGGGAAACGTGTGTTCAATCAGGAGAGCTATGAGGTAATCCCTAATCACTCATCTCCAAGGGCAGGGCTTGATTCAGCACAGCTGAGCTGTGCTAGGGTGGAGTATCCCTCTAAACAAGTTAAAAGTAAAACAGATTCTACACAGAATCAGATGGAGTTGAGGAACTCAGAGCTCAAGGACCAATTCTTCTGTGGATTGGTGGACTATTGTGTGATGTCATCTAATACGAATAGAGGAGTGGCCACTTCACCTATTGGACATTAATCGGTCATGTGATTGGAAATAGGAATTTAAAATGGGAACTGGATTCAGTTCCAACAAATGCAACGAAAGTTTGAAGAAGGGCTAGGAGGATCTACAGCCCGAAACACAACATTGGGTTCTGGATTGTTGCGTTACATAGAAAGTTCGCTAGCAGACCGGATATATAGAAGGTGTTCAGAATGGATCTGTTTTTAGCCCGAACCGTGGCTAGAAGAGGATTTGATGTATTCAGATGGAATATCTGCCAGCTGCGGGGAACGGTGGACACTAAAGTGATTCCCCTGGAGATTTAGGAGGAACAGAGTTGAGTAATCTACAGTCAAACCTCGGTTTTCATGATTAATCCGTTCGAAAAAGTCTGACTAAAACCGAAACGTATGAAAACTGAAGCAATATTTCCCATAAGAAATAATGTAAATCCAATTAATCCGTTCCAGACACCCAAAAATATTCACAAAAAATACATTTTATAGAGAATAACTATATTTTTACATACAGAAAACAATGAGAAATAAATATAAATGACTAATGAAATGGATAAATGAACATTTAACATCACTGAAAGCAAGCTAAGTACAGTACTGTACAGTACAGTATGTTAACATTTGGCCTTAGCCACCCCTGACAAGCTGCTGTGCCCAGCTCTCTTCGGAATCACATTGAATTCAGTCCATTAAAATACCTTTACATTATCTGCTCAATGCTTCAGAATGGCAGAAAATCTTAATGATATAGCTTCAGACGTACCCTGCAAGAGAAAGAACTGCCTCCCACATTCATGCAACATCTCCTGCTTACGTTGACAGCTTTTCTTCCCTGCTACCGGAACAAAATCTCAGTCAAAAGACGTTGAAAACCGAAGCAATGCATGAAAACCGGGACAAAATCTCAGTCAGAAAAGACGTTGAAAACCGAAGCGTATGAAAACCGGGGCAAATGAAAACCGAGGTTTGACTGTATATCCAAGTGGATGATCCAATTTTAAAAGAGCAGAAAACACGGACAAGCTAAGTGAAACTTTCTAATAGAGTTATTTCTTCTGATAGATTAATTTCTTTTTGATTGGGATAGATTGATTTCTACACCGGTTAGTAAACCATAAGGGGTTAATATATCCCTTGTGAAATGTCTAGGGTTGCGTCCCTACTTCAAGATAAAAAGGAACAAGTAACCACGAGAAGTTGATTGCAGCTTCAAGGTGCTAGTTCCGACAAAAAATAGGTATAATAACGTCAGTATGTTTCCTTTAGATACACTGTAGTTAAACAAGTCAGGCAAAAGGTTTCAAAGTATGTTGTTGTTGTTGTTAAGTGCCGTCGAGTCGGTGTTGACTCATGGCGACCCTCTGGATAGTAGTCTTAAGATGTGTTTGATCTTCAGACTGGCACTCACAGCTGCTTTTATTTTATCGATCCATTTCATTGCTGGCCTTCCTCTTTTGCATTGACCTTCTACCTTGCCAAGCATGATGTCTCTCTCTTCGCATGATGTGTCCAGAATATGAAAATCGAAGTCTTGTCATCTGAGCTTCTTAAGAAAGCTTAGGTTTGATCTCCTCTAGTACTGACTGGTTTGTTCTTCGGGCAGTCCATGGTATGCACAGTATTTGTCGCCAACACCACAATTAAAAGGCATCAATTTTCTTCCTGTCTATCTTTTTCACTGTCCAGCTTTCACATACATATGATGTTATTGAAAATACCATGGCTTGAACAAGTTGGATCTTTGTATAGAGAGAGCTATCTCTGCTCTTGAGAATCTTGTCTATGCCCTTCATAGCCATTCTGCCAAGAGCAATGTGTCATTTGTTTTCTTGACTGCTTGTTGCTTCTTTATTGATAGTTGACCCAAGTAGGTTAAAGTTGTCCACTATTTCAATTTCTTCTCCATCAACAATGAACTTATTGATTTTGCCAGTTGTCAGGATCTTTGTCTTCTTTACATTAAGGTGCAGGCCCATTTTAAGACTATCTTCCTTGATCTTGAGAAGCAAATGTTTCAGATTGTCTTCACTTTCAGCCAGTAATGTGGAGACGATCTGTAATGTGTGTGGTATCATCAGCATAGTGAAGGTCGTTGATGAGTCTCCCACCAATCTTCACACCTTTTTTGTCTTCATATAGTCCTGCTTCTCTGATGATTTGTTCTGCATATAAATTAAACAGGTAAGGGCAAAGTATGTAACCTTGTTGATTTTAAACCATTCTGTTTCTCTTTGTTCTGTTCGAACTGTTGCTTCTTGATCAATGTAAAGGTTGTGTAAGAGAATGATCCAGTGTACTGGTATAACCATGGTTCTTAATGTGGCCCAGAGTTTCTCATGGCTTACACAGTCAAAAGCCTTGTTGTAGTCAATAAAACACATATAGATATCCTTTTGGTATTCTTTAGTCTTTCCAAGGATCCATCTCACATCCGCGATGATGTCTCTCGTTCCTCGCCCCTTCCTGAACCCTGCTTGCACTTCAGGTAGTTCTCGTTCCAGGTATGGTTGTAGTCTCTGCTGAATAATCTTTAGTAAAATCTTGCTGGCATGTGGGATCAGAGCGATTGTGTGATAATTTCCAAAGTCAGTTGGATCACCTTTCTTTAGGTATAAACACAGATCTTTTCCAGTCAGTAGGTCATGATGTTGTCTTTGAAATTTCCTGGCAGAGCCTTGTAATTATGGTAACAGTTGCATCAGATTGTTGTAATACTTCTGTTGGAATGCCATCAATGCCTGGTGCTTTGTTCTTTGGTAAGGTTTTCAATGCTGCTTCACCTTGCTCTTTCATCACCAGTGCTTCCAGATCATAAGGTACAGGTTAAAATGGTTGTTGGTCCACTTGATCTTTATCATATAATAACTCTGTATATTCTTTCCACCTTTTCTTGATCTTCTCAGCATCATTCAAAATTTATTTATTTATTTATTGATTGAACGGCCTTTCAGAGTAATCAAAGCGTTTTACATCCAACAAAATAACATTACATTATAACTTTTCTTAATAGGTAACTTTGCATTTACATATATAATGTTATATTTAGAGGTAGGTGACTATAATTTGTCGGTTTTAAAGGTAAATATTTACAAACTTTTTTTTTTTTGCTGTGTAGTGCTGTCTTTTGACAGGTGAGTATAACCATTGGTTTTGTTATAGCTGTCTAGAAGGGATCATATGTACTGTGGGACCAGGGTAAGTGTCAGATTCTATGTGGGAAGCTCTTTGACTCTGAAGTACAAAATGTTCAGTGAAGAGGTGTGTTTTTAGGTCATTCTGAAATTTGTATTGCCATTGGTGACTCTCAAGCTTATCTGGTGGGGAATTCCATAATATAGGGGCAGAGAAGCTAAATGCTCTGTTAGTTGTTACTTTGTGAGTTTTTTAAAGGCGTTGGGAATGAGTAGGGTGTTTTGGCTCCGCTCCCTTCTTGATCTATTTTTTAAGGGGTTATTTAAGAGTTCAGATAAGTGTGATGGGGCTATTTCCCTTATCAGTTTAAATGTAGTCATGATTATTTTATATTTGATCCTGCTTTGTATTGGAAACCAGTGTAGTTTGAATAAAATTGGAGTAATGTGTTCCGATGCGCTTGCTTTGATGACCGTCCTAACAGCAACATGTTGTGCTATCTTGAGTTGGTGTAATGTTTGTCTTAGGAGTCCTTGAAGATGGTGTTAATGAAGTCAATGTGAGGGAGTATTAGTGCTTGGAGGACTGATCTAAAGTCCTGTTGTGATAGCAGGGGCTTCAGGTTTTTTAGGAATCTTAGCTTGTTATATATAATTGCAGTCGTGTTCTTGATGTATGTTAAGTTTAATGTTCTGTCTATAATGACGTCAGGGTACCTGACTTCATTCTTTATAGCAATGGATGTATTTTTGATTTTTATTTCTAGCGGGGGAGTAAAGTTTTGATTCCTTGTCACGAATAGGGCCTCCATTTTTTTTAGGTTGATTTTGAGATTATGGTTATTCAGCCATTGTGATATTTTGGCAAAACATGTTTAGATGCTGGTGAAATCGAGAGACTCTTGTGTCCTTCGGGAGGTATATCATTGCATCATCTGCATATATTGCATATTTTATGTTGCATTCCTATATAATGTGGCAGACTGACTGAAGGTATATATTCAAAATGAGGGCCGATAAGGCAGAGTCTTGTGGAATCCCTTGTTTTTGAGAGAAGGACCTTGATGTATGGTTTTCTATTTTAACCTGCTGAGATTGGTCGGCAAGATAGGATTGGAACCATGAAAATCTGGCACCATGTATTTTCACTTGCTAAAGTCTTTCCATGAGAATTGAATGATTGATGGAGTCAAAAGTGGCTGTAACATCTAGGAATATCAGCAGGACTGCTTGTTTTGGGCTATCAATGTACTTTAACAGGTTATTGAAGAGTCCTGTGAGAAGGGTTTCCACACTGTGGTATGGCCTGAAGCCATATTGGTGTATGTCAAGAGGCGCGTGTGACTCAATATGATCTTGTAGTTGTGAATGCATGATTTTTTTCAATGATTTTTGCCATAGGCTAGAGATAGGCCTATATGAAAATGGACACAGACTAAGTTCTTGTTTTTTAGAATTGGCTTGATTGAAGCCCTTTTAATGAGTCTGGGCATGATTCCCTTTGTGAGAGAGAAGTTGACTATGTCAAGGATGTGTGGGGCTAGGTCGGATCGGGAGATTTTGATCCAACTAACTGGGCATGGGTCAAGGCTTGAAGTGGTAGTGTTGCTATTGGAGATCACTCTGTCTAGTTCCTTGAGGGTTACTATGTAGAAGTTATGCCATATATGTTTGGGGGTCAGTTGCGAATAGATGGGTGGTATTGGGGGATCTGATATAGGTGTGAGTTTAGAAATGTAATAGCTAAGGATTGGAGAGTAATAGTAGTAGTAGTTATTCTGTTTTGAGGTCTTGTTAGATTTTTGATGATTTCAAATAGTTCCGTTGGACGGTTAAGGGAGTTTGTGAGGATTTTTGTATGATAGGCTTTCTTTGAGGTGTTTATTGTATTTCTATAAGATTTTAGTTTCTCATTTTATTGTTGCCTGTCAGTTATGGAATTTGATCTTTGCCATTTTTTAAAATTTTCCTTAATTCTCTTTTTAGTTGCCTTATTTCCTGAGTGTGCAAAGGTTCAGATTCTCTTTGCCTAGTTCTTGTTTTGCTATCTTGAGGATTCGGGAGGACAGCTGCATTCATAATTGTTTCATTCCAATTTGTTGTACTGGTATTGATTTCAGTTATTGGATGGATCCTTGAGCATCTTGTAACATTCCAATTCGAGGCTGGAATTTTTTCTTTAACTCTTGTAGCTTTAGGAAAGCCGATCTTGTTCTTCCTCTAATAGTTTCTGCTCCTGTTTCCTTGCATGCATCATTGTAATACTTCTCCTTGCCTTGTGTGGCTGCACATCTCTGTTGAGTTCTGTGATTGCCTCTCTTTCTCCTCTAGCTTTAGCTTCTCTGCATTGCTGAGTAATTTTCAGAGTTTCTTCAGTCATCCATTTTGGTGGCCGTATTTGCTTTTTCACCTTTTGAAGAGATTTCTCACTTTCTTCCTTCTTGATGCCATCCCATAACTCTTTTGGAGCTCTGTCATTTGTATCTAAAGCAACAAATCGATTTTGCAGGCAGTCTTTAAATTCCGGTGGTATATTCTCAAGGTCATATTTTGCTACATTCATGAGTGGCTTGCTCTTTTTCAACTTTAGCTTGAATTTTCATATTAGTAGTTGGTGATCTGTACCACAGTCAGCTCCAGGTTTTGTCTTTGTTGATGTTATAGAGCTTTTCCATCGTTGACTTCCACAGATGTTGCCAATTTGATTTTTGTACAAGCCATTGGGTGAAGTCCATGTGTACAGTCACCGCTTGTGTTGCTGGAAGAAGGTGTTTGAGATGAATAGATTGTGAGCCCCTTGGGGATGAGGGAATGTATTCAGTACCTGTTTATAGTGATTGTAAACCGCTCTGATGCCCTTCAGCCTGGGCGGTATATCAAGAAATTGCATAAACATAAACACATAGATCATTGGTCTTGCAGAATTTTATCAGTCTTTCTCCAGCTTCATTTCTGTTGCCAAGTCCATATTTTCCAACTATTTTGCCTTCTTCTTTGTTGCCAACTTTTGCGTTCCAGTCACCCATGACTATCAGGATATCCTGTTTGCATGTTCTGTCAATTTCAGCTTGAACTTGTTCATAGAACTCATCAATTTCATTCTCTTCTGCAGCTGTTCTTGGGGCATATACTTGAATTATAGTTGTGTTGATAGGCATTCCTCGTACACATACAGAAATTAAGCGGTCACTGATTGCATTGTATTTCATTACAGTTCTTGCAAGTTTCTTCTTGATTATAAATACAGCACAATTTCTTCTTTGTCTTTCATTTTCATCATAGTGGACCATGTGATCATCAGATGCAAAGTTCCAGATGCCAGTCCATTTCAGTTTGCTGACACCCAACAGATCGATTTGTACACGTTCCATTTCATTTTTGATCACCTCTAACTTTCCTTGGTTCATGCTTCGTACATTCATGTCCCTATATATAAGACATCTTTGCAGCTACTGACTCTCATTTCATGCGCAGCTACATCAGCAGTCAGATGTCCCGAGGGCTTTGATCCAACCACGTCATAAATGCTGGCTTTACTCTGAAAAGTCTTTAGCTTCTCCCCAGTAGCCAGTTGAGTGCCTTCCAACCTGGGGGTCTCATCTTTCAGCAATATAGTGCAATTTGTTTTGTTGTGACTGTCCATTGGGTTTTCGTGGCAAGATACGGAAGTAGATTGCCAGGCCTTTCTGCCACGCAGTTTAATTTTAGTGTTGTTGCCGTTGTCACAAAAATGTGATCATCTGCCGCCAACACTGTCCCATTCTGCTGCTGCCCAGATGGGTGGTTTGTATGTATAATGTGACTAAATGATGGTTAAAGCAAAAGATTCCAGTAATGACTCCTTTTTCTTTCTGCTGAATTGTAATCAGGGCTAGGATTCTGGTGCCATGTGCCTTCAGTCACAACTACCTGGGGAATTTTACCCGCATTTTACTAGATCCATGCAGTGTGATCTGATGTGCGTCATATGTGTCTTTTTAGTGTTGCTTGCTGCCCTTTCTAAACATGTTTGTACAGCGTGGATTACAAATATTTAATTCAATTAGGGCCTGCTCTAGGTACTAGAAAGGCTAGCACGTGCTTGAGGAGGCCGACTTGCAGGGGTGGCATTTTCTGAAGTAAAGACTAGGGATTTATTTCGTTAGTGTGCATACGGTTCGTTAACACTCCTTAAAAATTGTAATATGCACTCATTTGATTTAGCATGCATTAACCCTTAAATTAATGTGCATGCATTCGATTTGCGCATACTAAAGAAATTTCCACAGTGCAGGCATAGCTAAAACCCAACAAAACATTTATTGGGGGCAGTCAAAAAGTGTTTGCCTAGGGTGGCAGAATACCTTGAATTGGGCCTGAATTTCAGAAAATAAACTTGAGGCCTTCCTCATGGCAAATTGGCAGCATTGCTATTGAGCCACCAGGCAATCTCAAAAGCATGATTTCAAATAAAAAAAATACTGTAGTTCTGAAATCGTGTTATGTGTAGGATTTGAGCTACCATTTCTTACACCGATGGCCAGATATTAGAAAGGAATTTATTTTGGGCTCTGCTATTTTAAGCAGGCATGTGCTATATTGCATGGTGTGTTCTTACAGCTCTTATCTGAGCTACATTCAGTGGGCCAGAGCTCCTATCACATGCTGAAACCTCGGATTTGATAGTGATTATTGCTCATCTCAGCTTAGCTTTACCATCCATCCTATACGTTTTGAACATACATGAACGAGAGTGAGCTCCCCATCTGGTACAATGCAATGACATACATTTGTATATTTTTTCACTCTTCATTTTTTTTCAAATTTGATTTCCTCTGGCTGTCTTGTGTTGATATTTCACCTGGTTTTGACACCCTTTATTCCCCTCTCCCAAAGTTGGGGCTTTGTCACTCTGAAAGGTGGGCTCTTGAGAACCCCTATTATTACACCTTTTGAGCAAGTGGAACCGGACTTTTTTGACCCCATTACACATGGTCAGAAAGCATTCTTTACATCCATAGACTCACTTTGTTAGATCGAGAGTCACACTAACACCTTTTCACAGAGCAGTAAAACCCATTTCTCCTCTGAACTATGCTCAGTACCTCCCTTGGATCATCTGGGCATAGTATCCTTCACTCCAACAGCCCAGCACGCAGGCCTACATCCTGGGCTCTGAACCCAGATTACCTGGCAGGCATCGTATAGTGTGGACTTTCGGTCGGCCACTGGTATGTTAACATTGATATGGATCTGCTTGGTTTATTTGTGATATGCAGAAGAAAAGTTGTCTTTAAAATAATCATGCTACTTTACAAATGTTGGCCTTGTGGCTTGGTGGAAGTCTTCTCTGTTATGTTTGGTGGGTTTGAGGCACTTCGTGAAGGTGACACACTTGAGAGGATGGGAGGATGAGTCCTTTGACATCCTCTTCTGGCCAGGCCTTAAGGGCTTATTGTAGGAGGAGATTTCTCTCCTGGCCTTTGGTCAGCTTAGAGGATCAGTCTTATGTTGTTGTTGCTGGAGAAAACTGAGTGGGGTGATAGTGAATAGCTCTAAAAACACAAGCAGTGCTCAACTAGTCAGGTCAAAGATCCATCTAATGTAGCATCTTGCCACCGAAAGTAGCAAGAGGTAGTTACTCAGAAGAAGTTTATAAGAAACGAGATGGAGCGTGATCTGTTCCCTGTCATGCCAGTCCAGTTTCCAAAGTCAGCTCACGATGACTGTTAGGCTAAATAATCTGTGATTGATCTATTTTCCGTAAATGTGTCCTAAATTAAACTGCTTAGTTACTGTATATGGATGGTGGACTGAATATCAACTCTATCCATACGTACATTCAGCGCTGCTGCTTCTGTGTTTACTGCTACTGATTATACGATTGGATGAAGTAGTGTGATAGCTGTGTTAACTCACTTTAATGTTGGTTAAATAAAAAGACACAAAAGGAAAATAAGGTGATACCTTTTTATTGGAGTAATTAATACATTTTTAGACTAGCTTTTGAAGGTTAAAACCTTCTGCTTCAGGTCAGGAGAGAGAGGAGTGGCCTAATGGTTGGGGCAAGTTACCTCAGGCCAGAGGTCAAATCCCACTGGAGGACAGCAACCTCAGGCCAGAGGGTTTCTAGTCCAACGGGTGCTCCTTGTGGCCTTAGGCAAGCCACTTAACCTTCTGTTGCCTCAGGTACAAAACAGATTGTGAGCCCTTTGGGGACAAGGGAAATATATGCCGTACCTGAATGTACACTGCTTTGATGTGATAAATATGAGAAACAGATGACAATACCATAGTATGTAAATGAATTCCATTGACAGGGGATGTGGGAGAGATGGATGGGCAATCAGAGGGAGACCAGGCTGTAGATATGTATAATGTGATAGAAAGCCCATATATTTAAGTCCTGCCTGGTCCAGTTGAAAGGGTCTTATCATCTTCATTTCAAATGTTTTACGTTCTTGGGCTGATATAAATTCCCCTTTCACTGCTGCACTGTTCTGGACCTGTGAAATGCTCTCCAGCAATGGAGGTGGCAGAAGTTACACCTGTTTCACGTTCTGTGCTGTGGTATCTTATTTCTGTGTGAATTCATTCTGGTCTTTAACATTTGGCTTGTCTCCCCAGTGTAGCGTTCCTTTGCACATTTTTGCACTGAATAATATATAACACATCAGAGGAACAGCATGCCTAGGTGCCCGTCATGTTAAATGTTTTTTCCATGGAACTGTGGGGTCCTGTGATGTGTTTTGGCATAATTTGCAGTTTGGTATATTACAGGGACTTGTGCAATTCTTTACTTGTGGGGCTTTTTTTGAGAATCTGCTTCCCACTAATTCTTGCTTCAGATTCAGTGGTTGATGGAAGGCCAGTATTGATGCAGCAGGGAATATCTCTCTCAGTAGTTTGTCTTCCTGGAGTAGTGGTTGTAAGTCTTTTATGATTTGTCTGTTTTTCCAGCTCTGGATTGTATGTCACTACAAGGGGAACTCTCTTTGAAGCTGGCTTTTCGCTGTATCGTAGTAGCTAATCTCTGGGTGTTTTGAGTGGTGAAGAAATCTTCTTGGAGATCATTTTGGGATTTATGCCTTTTAGTTGAAGGATTCAGTCAGGATTTATCCCTGCCTTTTCGGTCAGAGCATGTGCGGTGATATCATGTTGCTTGGCTGTGTATAATGGGTGACAGCTGGAATTGTGAAGGAAGTCAACTTTTTCTGTGGAGCAGTCAATTTTGAATCTGACTGAGGGATGGGATGTGTTAAAAGAATTGTGGAATTGAGAGACTCTTCTCCCTCATTCCACATCATGAAGATGCCATCGATATACCGATAATATTTAAAGGGCTTAGTCTGATATTTGCTAAAAAATGTCTCTTCCAGTCCTGCCAGGAAAAGGTTTGCATGTTACGGTGCCATACATAGAATGTTTAAATGCCACGGTCAGCATTTAAAAGAAATTCCAATCTCGTGTTTAAGTATTGGGCCATTTCTGCATACTTTTTACACTTAAACACAGTTATAAAATCACTCCCAAAACAGGAAATTTTCAAGGATCTTTCTGTGAATAAAGTAGTGGAGCACATTTGAAACAATCACCAAAGAAAAAATAGAATCCACCATCTCCTGCCTAAACACTACTACCTCTCCACTAGATCCCTGCCCTGCAGAATGGATAAAGAAAACCAAAGAGGACATAAGCACATCCCTAACCCACATTGTTAATGAATCCCTCAGGCAAGGACACATGCCAGACATCCTGAAAACCTCCATCATCCGCCCAACCCTAAAACCCCACAACTTGGACCCCCTTGACCCCGCCTCCTTCAGACCTATAGCAAGTCTTCCATTCACCGCCAAAATCATTGAGAAGATAGTTCAACAACAACTTCAAGACCACCTAGATACCAACAACATACTGGACCCACAACAACATGGTTTCCGTCCATTCCACGGAGTCAAGGCCCTCATGACATCACTAATGAACACCCTCATCAAGGGCACACAGACCAAGCACTCTGGATATGCTATGATCTTCCTGGACATATCCGCAGCCTTTGACACCATCTCCCACAACATCCTCCTACACAGGCTCCAAGAAATTGGCATAAAAAATGTTGTACTTCAATGGTTCCACTCCTACCTGACCAATAGACAACAACTGATCCGCACAAGCATAACAACCTCCCCCCCCTTTCAGCAACACCAAGGAGTACCCCAAGGATCCACACTATTCGCCATGCTCTTAACATCTACCTTCAACCACTCTGCTCAATTATACGTGCTTATAACATCAACTACTCCATCTACGCGGATGACATAATGCTCTATGGACCGATCAAGACCACCAACCCAACGAACAAGCACCTATCAGACTGCTTCACAGAAGTCTCCAGCTGGCTACAAGGGAACAACCTATCCATCAACATAAAAAAACAGAAGCCCTCATAGTAACCAAGGACCCAAACTTCACACCACCACCACACCTCAACTTAGGAACCACGCAAATACAAATTCAACCACACATAAAATACTTAGAAATCATCATAGACCAAGCGCTCACACTCAGGCAACAGATCAAAAAGACTACCGGAATAATATTCCACAAGGCAAAAACAGTACAATGCCTCAGGCCTCTCATCGATCCACAGGACTTCAGGACAGTCATGCAAGCTATGACGCTCCCCCACCTAGACTACTGCAATATAATCTATCACGGACAACCCGCCACCCACACCAACCCACTATGAACTGCCTTAAATACCACAGCAAGAATTATCTAGAAAGAAAAAAAACAAGATCACATCACCTCAATCCTGAGAGAACTGCACATACTCCCCCTCAAAGCAAGAATCAAATACAAATCTGCCCTACTTATCCACAAAGCTCTCCATCAAACACAGATTTCCCAGCTCCGCACTCTACTGCCCCAACCCACCCACAACAGAACAACCAGACAAACCACCAGCAACACCCTCACCATCCCCCATGAACGAACTAAATACAATCAACGGACCTGCAACAGAGCCTTCAAACTATACGCACCATCCCTCTGGAACTCCCTACCAAGTCAAATCAGAAACAATGGAGATCCTTTAACATTCAGGAAACAACTAAAAACCATCCTGTTCAGGAATACCTCGGTCCAGAAACAAACATCCACCATTGACTACCCCTCCATACCTTCTAAACATACCCACAGATCTACCTACTAAGAGACTGATGTCCATTGTTTAAGTCCTTAATATCTGTTTAGATCATTAATGTTGGCCTTCCCGGTGACAGCCCCTCCACCCTAAGAATTTATTACTGTCCCCCCCCCCCCCCCCCGTTTTGATGTTAAACCACTTTGACCCGGTGAAAAGCGGGATATAAATACAGTTAAATAAATAAATAATGGTTTATCCACAGAAATGGCCTGTTATTAAGATTTATTAATTGCCTTTATGAAGAGATTCACCCAAGACTGTGTATGAGAGGTGCAGCTTGACATAGGCAACTTACAGTGTAACTACAGTAAAATGACCAAATTTCAGCGTGATGCACAATTAAAATAGTGAAGTAAACTTGGAATTTGGAAATAAGCAAATCAAATCAAAGTATTAGCAATAATATGGTACACAGTAATTAATGTCCACATTAAACAGCTCTGTAGAACATTTCTTTTAACAGAAATATGATACATCAGCACAATACAGATGAAACATCTTGTGAGGCAGCAGAAGAGCCATGTATAGGTGGCCCATAGACAGACGAGCTGGGTAAGACAAATAAAAGTGGGTGGGCGGACTGACAGTAAGGCAGTATGTGGAAATAGTCTCATTCAGAGATTATGCAGCAGGCTTGTGTTGAATGACTGGCTACTTGTCCAAACTGCTTGTCCAATATGCTGCTAAATTTTCACACATACCGTCAGTATACCTGTTTGAAGAGGTGTTCTCAGGGATGGGATTGGGGAAATGTTTGCACTTACGTACCTACTTTTGAAAATTTGAGTGTTTGTATATAGTGTAACCCAGAAGATTTATGTGTCTCAAAGTGCCTTGTTTTTATGGGGTAATTTTCAAAGCAGAAATATGCCATGGACTTCCACTTTGAAAATGCAGCATAGTCTACCGAGAGAGAAGCATGCATATCTCCTTTTCCCATTATTTTTATTTTATTAATTATTTTATTATTTTATTTAGCTGCGCTTATATACCGCCTTTCACCTGGTCAAAGCGGTTATAAATTACCACCAAAGTTCTAGTCTGCTGTGTGACAGGAATATGCAAAATAGTGTAAAAATGGGTTTTAATTCCTACTCTTGTCAGTGAAAAAAAAGATACCTGACTGAAGTTTTTATGGCCATCTGGTTCACTGGAAAATAGTGAAATGATGTAGCTGGAGAAATGAGGTAAGACGTGCTTTATGGCTTGCTCTGGTTCTTATAAGGCCCCTGCTTGTCACTGGTGTATTGAACCCTCCCTGAGGGCCCTCGATCATCTCTGTCAGTGTGTTTATACTAGCACAGCACCAGTACAAGCTGTTTTGTAGCCTGGTAGGTTGCCTTGACAGATTAGTTCTGTAGCAGCATTAAAACGTCAATTGCAATGAAATGTAACATGGCCAAGACTTCATGACCCTTCTTCATCTGGCTTTACTTCTTACGGACGCTCCAAGTTTAGTTCTTTTTCAAACATCTGAAATTACGCAAGCTGGGTCAGGGATTGGGGATGCGACTAAGTGTTTAATATTTATCAAGTACGTATATGTGTGCTGTCTTAAAGAACTTACTGGGGGGGTGAGTTGACAGTGCATTGTAAACTTACACTGTAGTGCATAATGTTTCACATATTGGACTCCTCCCTTTAACAGTAACACGCTGACAAGTTATAGCCACATACAGGGAAGTACACATTATGAGCTGCCTTGTAGAGCTTTTTATATGGAAATAAATGGCTGCTGAGAAGTCTGGATTGCAGAAGTCACTCACTGATTAAGCTGCGTTTGTTAATGGTAAACCTATTCTTTTTATGATCTCATCTGTCAGTACTTTATTCTGTTATGACCTGGGATAGTACTGCTAGGTGGCATAATTGAAACTAATACCTTCAAATCATAAAAGTTACTTTTCTTATTCTGTCACATCTGCAGACTTCCTTCACGTATAGTCTTCTGATCTTAATCAAAGAAGGGCTATAGTGGCTGTTTCCAGAGAGTGCTGCTTGTAGGCTCCAAAGGAAAGAAAAAGCACTGCTGTGGTGAGGCTTTGGTGTTGGTAAAAGAAGGACCTCTTGTGTGTAAACTATCTGTGGATAAACAGGTGGACAAAGGTGAGTTGGTTGATATTGTGTATCTGGACTTTCAGAAAGCCTTTGACAAGGTCCCTCATCAGAGACTTTTGGCAAAACTAAAGAGTCATGGGATAGGAGGCAGTGTACTATTGTGGATCAGGAACTGGTTAAAAGATAGAAAGCAGAGGGTAGGGCTAAATGGCCAATTTTCCCAATGGAGAAAGGTGAATAGTGGTGTACCCCAGGGATCTGTGCTGGGTCCGCTGCTTTTTGACATATTCATAAATGACCTGGAAAGTGGAATAAGGAGTGAGGTTATCAAATTTGCAGATGACACAAAACTATTTAAAGTTGTTAAAACCCAAGAGGATTGTGAAAAGTTGCAAGAGGATCTTGATAAATTGGAAGACTGGGCATCAAAATGGCAGATGAAATTTAATGTGGACAAGTGCAAGGTTATGCACCTAGGGAAGAACAACCAAAACTATGGTTACACGATGCAAGGTTCCACATTAGGAACCACCACCCAGGAAAAAGATTTAGGCGTCATTGTGGATACCATGTTAAAACCCTCGGCCCAGTGTGCAGTGGCGGCCAAGAGAGCAAATAGAATGTTAGGTATGATAAGGAAAGGAATGGAAAATAAAACAAAAGATATTATAATGCCTCTATATCGTTCCATGGTGAGACCGCACCTTGAATATTGTGTGCAATTCTGGTCGCTGTATCTTAAAAAGGATATAGCGATTTTAGAAAAGGTACAGAGAAGAGCCACCAAAATGGTAAAGGGGATGGAAGGATACTCCTATGAAGAAAGGCTAAAAAGGTTAGGGCTCTTTAACCTGGAAAAGAGACGGCTGAGGGGAGATATGATAGAAGTCTATAAATTAATGAACAGAGTGGAACGGGTAAACGTAGATCGATTGTTTACCTTATCAGAATATAGAAAGACTAGGGGACATGCAATGAAGCTACAGGGTAAACTATTTAAGACTAATAAAAGAAAATATTCTTTCACTCAACGTGTAATCAAACTCTGGAATTTGTTACCGGAGGATGTAGTAAAGGCTGTTAGTGTAGCTGGGTTTAAAAAAGGTTTGGACAAGTTCCTGGAGGAAAGGTCCATAAACCATTATTAAGAAGTGACTGAAGATATCAATGCTTGACCCAGTACAAGCATTGTGGAACTTGTGTCTCTTGGGGAAACTGCTAGGTACATATGACCTAGATTGGCCACTGTTGGAAACAGAATACTGGGCTTGATGGACCTTGGTCTGACCCAGTATGGCATATCTTATGTTCTTATGTTCTTATGGATGTCATTTCGGAACCAGGATCTGCAAAATGTAGAACCATAAGGCTCAAGTGGTTTGGAACTTCAGGTTTTTTTTATGTTAATCCCTTTTTGGCCTGGTAGACTGTATCTCAAACACATTAAGTACTCTAAAGATGGAAAAATAAATTCTAGGAAGCATTTGTAGGTGCCTTTCAATGTAGATTGTCAGTTTCTATCAAGATTAAGAAACATGTCTTTGGGTGACACTAGAAGCTTACACTTCTCTGACTTTTGTACGTGAGAAATTGTACATTTTGATGAGGTTCTCGGCAGGTCTACTCCTTGGAATCTCCTGGATAAAACCAGACTTCCTATTTGGCCTCTCTGGACTATGATTCCCAGAGACAAGACAAGACAAGACCCCAGATGAGCCGGAGAACCTCTGGGTATGCTAGGCTCTAGAGCCTCCTGGATCGCACAGGGTTCCACGGAGCCCTCATGGAAGCATCCCCCCAGCTTTCAAAGAAAGTCTTTGGGAGATACCACCACGCATGCGTGGTTCTCTTCCCGCCCAAGGGTGCCATCTTGCTCAGTCTCCTTTTTTCTGAGGAGCCCTTCAGACGATTGTCTAGCTTGTCCCCAGAAAAAGTTCATTTTTCTCTCCAAGTTTCATACTTGCCTCCGGTATTGCACCAGTACTCTTCCCGCCACCTGACCTTGCTGCATTCGGTGTCGAGTTCGTGTCTATTTTTGTAGTTTTTTCGTTTCTTAATTTTCCAGCGTCTTCACTCCTTTTTTCCCAACTGGAAGCCCGGTGAGTCTTCAATCTCGTAGGGGTACTTTTTTCCCCCTTGGCTACCAGTGGCTTTAAGAAGTGTGATCGGTGCTCAAAAATTATGTCTTTGACCAACACACATGATTACTGTCTCCACTGACTCGGGCCAGACTATGACTCAGCAGCATGCGGTCTTTGCAAGAGGATGTCCAGCAAGGCCCTCAGGAGCCGCCAGCAGCAGCATGATAAGTTTTTCCACAAGTCCCCAGTGCCTCCGAAGGCCAGGGCCTCGTCTGAAGCCTTGACACCTCGGGCGGACCCTTCCGAGCCGGAGTCCCACCATGGGTTTTCAGAAGGGGGTCTCCCTCAAGGGAACCCAGGAAGAAGAAGAAGCCCTCAAAGGCGGCATCCTTGGAAAGATCAGACTGGCTGGGTGCCCCTCCGGGCTAGGTCCCGCAGTCCGAGATGCTCATCTGAAGTATTGGAGAAAGAGCAGCCTACAAAGGTCCCCCGGAAGAACTCGATCTTGGAGCAGCCTCGGTCCCTAGACACCATCCTTGTCAAGGATTCCACTTCGGGTGAGCCATTGCCAGGCCTGGGTCCCTCTGTGCCTGCGTCGAAGGCTGTGGAGCCTTCTGGCCTGGAGTCCAGAATGGCAGCCCTGGAGCATAGTTTGTCTGCCTTCATGGATAAGCAGTGGGCACTGTTGTCTGGTATGACTGGTTCATCCACCCGACCACCGGGCCCTCGACGTTGAAGATGTTGCCGGAGGCCGAGCCGCTCATCAAGGTCTTTTGGCCTCGAGTCGATCCTCGACCAAGATCTCAATTCAATTCCTGCTCGATGGGACCACAATCACCCCCAGCAAGTGTGCTGGGCACTGGCTGTGGAGCCCCGAGGCCTGCAGTGCAGCCCTCCTATGAGTCCTCAATGGACTACTGCAAGTGGGAGATGGAGGATGAGGAGTCCCCCGATACCCATCACCACTGTGACATCCCATCAGCCTCTCCCGTCTTGGAGCCTCAACGGCAGTCCCTGCTGGAGGATATGGGCTTTGTTGATTTTGTTAAGGATATGTCTAAGGCCCTGATGTTCCCTACGGAGTCGGAGGAGGACCCTCGGGCAGATGAGTTGGAAATCCTCCAGTAAGAGGCTCCTCCGAGGGAATCACTCATAGTGCCCATCCCTCCCATCCTGGAATGGCTGATGATCCGGATGTGGGAGACACCGGCATCAGTGCCGGTGGTAAGCAAACAGCTCGACTCAATGTACCAAGTCCACCAGAGCCGGGCTTCCAGAAATCACAGCTGCCGCATAACTCCATGGTGGTGGAGTTGGCCATGCATCAGCTGAAAAGTTAGAATACGCTTTCCTCAGTGCCCCTCCAGCAGGGAGGCTCACACCTTGGACTTTTTGACTCCTACGACCACAGTAGGCTGGGGGAGGTGGAGACCAAGCGTACACTGTCCACCTGGATAGCGGACTGTATTGCCTTTGGCTATGAGCAGATGGAGCTCCCGTTGGAAGGCCGTGTCATGGCGCATCGTGTCAGGGCCATGGCAGCTTTGGTGGCACATTTGTGCCCTGTCCCGATGGTGGACATCTGCAGGCTGCCACCCGGTCTTCAGTTTATACCTTTGCAGTCAATTACTGCCTGGAAAGAGAGTCCCAATGGGACAGTATCTTCAACCAGGTTGTGCTCTGTAATCTGTTCTGGGTTTAGGCAACTCCTACCTTCCGACCCTTCTGTGTTCAGACTATTGGAGTGCTGGTTTTCATTGGACACAGGGGTCCTACTGTAGTCTGTAGCTACGGACTTAATTGCTGCTGCTCATGGCTCACCTTGGGGACGACCGTGTTTTTTCCCTATGGGCTTTCGGTAGCCTGTAGCTGGAGAGTCCCATATGTGAGGACTGACTTTCTGCTTGTTCCCAGAGAAAGCGTAGTTACTCACTTGTAACAGATGTTCTCCGGGGACAGCAGGAATCAGTCCTCACAACCCTCCCTCCTCCCCTTGGAGTTGCTCTTTTACCATCTTTTATTTTGCCGTCTTTTAGCTTTGTCATCTGAGCAAGATGGCACCCTTGGGTGGGAATTTGGAACCATGCATGCGTGGTGGCATCTCCCAAAGGACTGATTCCTGCTGTCCCTGGAGAATACCTGTTACAGGTGAGTAACTACGCTTTATCTGTAAACCGCTCTGATTGCAAAATAGAATGGCATATAAAAGCAGTCAAATAACTTCATCTGCAAACTTTGTTGATTATTTATTTATCACTACCTCAACATGTAGCGATAGCTTCATCCGCGAAGCTGTCTTGCCCCCCCCTTCCAATCCCAGCGCTTCCTCTGTGGTATCTGCGGAGGAAATGCTGGGAATACCCTCTGCACTTTTTGTAGCTATTGCCAGGCGTTAACTGCAAAGGTCATTCATGCGACCCCTTAGAGTGTGTACCAGGCTTACACTGCTAGTTGAATTGGTATGTGTCATTGGGGCACTAAATTTGAGCCAACTGCATTATCTTGGGTGCCCCTTTTCACATTGTGTAAAAGCATTTTACTTGAAACTGTGTTTTTGACTGTTGGGGCTGAAAGTGGAAAAAGTTGCCATTAGATCTTAGAGTATAATGTGATTTATTTTTTTTTAGCTTTCCATAGGCAAGATAAGACTTCTGTTTAGAACAGCTTTTTTTTCTTTGTGTATTAATGTCTTGTTTTGTTTTTATGTTTTTTGTAACCCGCTCAGAAATGTACTGATCGGCAGAATATAAATGGTATCAGGTACATAAATAAATAAATAGGTACAATATATTATGCCTTTGTTGGGATGTCATTGAGTTATATTTATATATACTGTATTTATGGACATTTTTTCAGAATGTTGTAGACCTGTTACTTTATATGTCTGCATTTCCTCTAGTAAAGGAGAATGCCACAAAATGTTATCTGAAGGATCATAATTGGTTAATTTTAAAAAGATACGCTTGCAAGCTATTAATACAACTAATCATCATATTGTCCTTAATTTATATTTGGGGGGAGTGGTCTAGTTTCAAGATGGTGGCAGAGCAGTATTGAGCTGGTATGCCTAAACAGAAGGGGAAGCGGAAGGTCTCTCCCGCGGACACCTCGTCTGCGGAGCCACCCGCTGTTGTTGGAGGACCCATGGATCGATTTGTCCAGTTAACCAAGCAGCAAATGGGAGAGATGCGAGAGGGATTGGTGATGTCGGCTGAGGAAATATCGGCATTGCCTACCCTGGATGTGACTCTCTCTCCCGAGGGGCGTGTGCCTCCTTTACCCCCGGGCCTCCCAGAACCTTACTCCACGGGTGCAGCTGGGACTTCCTCCATAGATGTGGAGGCGGCGGCTGGAGAGCGGGGCCTGTTGGAGTGCCGGTCCAGTGATCAGCGAGTTACAACTGACGCTGAAGGCCCAGTGGTGGTGCAATCATCGGAGGTCGCAGTTTCTACTCCGGGATTTAGTGAGCCAGGTGTGGAGGACGTTTCCTCGCCTTTACCTATAGGACTGGAATCGCCGCTGAGTTTTACTTTACCGCATCCAGCAGTGATCTCCCTGGAAAGCATTTGGGATGCTATTTCTCAACTGGCTGCCGTTGTGAGCCAGCAAATGGTTCTTGCTAACTCTCGGGTCTTTAAACTTGAGGATTCCTGCTCTAAACTTCAGTCGGAGGTTTTGGAAATTAAATCACAAGTTATTACTACTGATCAGAAACTTATGCAAGTTTCAGATCTTTCGGGATCCTTGGTTAAGGAAAATAGGGCTATTAGGCTGAAGCTGGAAGTCCTGAAAAATGCCACTAGATCTTTCAATATTCGTTTACTTAATTTTCTTATGGTTTCTTTCTCAACTCCTCTGGAATTGTTTAGAAGGTATCTTCAAGAAGTACTGAAGGTGTCAGCTGAGTTAATTCCTCCAGTCACCAAGGCTTATTTTTTGCCTTCTGGTAAGAAAATGGTTGAGAAAGTGGCGGGACTATCAGATGTGGACTTCTTGGATGTTTCGGCCCTGATTCAAACTCCTAAGGAAGAGGAGGTACCTGTTTCCACTCTGATTGTTTCGTTGGCTTTACCTTCGGATAGAGATTGGATTCTCAAGTTATACTTTAAGAAACATGCTAATTTGTTTATGTGTAAAAAAGTTGCGATTTTCCCAGATGTGTCCAGGGAGATGCAGAGAAGATGAAAATCCTTTCTATTGTTGAGACCAGGGGTGAATCGATTGGGGGCATCTTTTATTTTAAGATACCCTTGCAAGTGTATAATTGTATATCAATCTTATAAATATATTTTTTTTCAGCCAGAGGATCTGTCCTCCTTCCTAAGTGCTCACATAGTGACCTCTTCTCCGGTTTGAGTAGTCGTCCATTGATATAATATCTGCTTGGTTCTCTGCTCTCTCTTGTTTTTTCTTTAGAAATTTTCAATAAATATTATACAAGGTTTTCTGACCTCTGTATTATTTTCGATTTCCCTCTCCCTTTGTTTGAGGTCTGATGATAGCCCTGTTGTTAATTACTTTTGAGTTGTTTTTCCTAAATGTATGTTCTAACAGGTTTATCTGCTGTACAAGTGTTATACTTGATTAAATTGTAAAATGTATAAATAGAAAATAAAAAAAAATAAAAAATATAACTAATCATGTCAATTTTTTTGTTTCTGGGAGCTGATCTCAAATTTGTTTTAGGCCTAGCTGGACTAGAGAATTTATACATGAGTTCTGAATTCCTATCATTTATCCCCATGTTTTTTATATGTGCTGAGAGAGAAATTTGAGTTAATGACAATTCATAAAATCATGTTTTATGAACCTTTAGCAACTTTACATTTTACATTTTTTGTTGTTTTCATTTAATACCCCATAAAAGGCCTGGCAATCTTCTTCCAGGCACACCAGGAACTGCTGGGTCTCCAGGAGCCAGTATTGATTGAAAGGCACATTGCAGATTGCAAGTTTAGGGCCAGTGGGACCCATCTAGAGCACCACAGTAATTGGGGTGGCAGCAGCAGGACCTACTGTATTCATTGTCCCTGCCTCACTTTGCACTCAAGATAAAATACACTGCCAGAACTGTTCCCCATAGCACACAAATTTACCTGCAGGTGTAAATGTATGCATACTCTATGCATGTCTGCACGTATTTTATAAAGTACGTGTGAACATTATAACTGCCCCCCAACCCTGGCCAAACTGTGCCTCCAGGAGATCCCATAAAAGGAGATACTATCTTATGGAATGTGTAGTCTGTGTGATGTTATAATAGTCATTCTCCAGGATCAAACAAGAAGTCAGTCCTCACATATGGGTAATGTCGGCGCCCACGGAGCCTGCGTGGAAGCATTTCCCCAGCTTTCAAAGAAAGCCTTTGGTATATGCTACCACTCATGCATGGTCCCCTTCCTGCCCAAGGGTACCATCTTGCTCAGTCTCCTTTTTTCTGCAGAGCCCAAAGGACGTGTGTTCTGTTTCCCCAGAAAAATTCCTGCTAATTATCCTTAAAGTTAGTTTTTCCCGGTTAGCATACCGGTTCCTCGTCCCACCTCAAGCCGGTGCCGTTTCCCAGCGCTGTTCTTTGTTCCCTTTTTTTATCAAGATCTCCCTCGACCGGCGTTTGTGCCTTTTTTCGCCCGGGGGTCATCGACCCCATCCGGATGCTCCCCACCATGTCTCCTGGTGAGTTCAAAGAATGTCACTGAAGTAGTCAACCCATGTCAGTAAATGACACCCATGACTGCCGCTTGCGCTGCCTGGGCCCAGACCATGACAGCACCTTCTGTGACCTGTGACAGGCCATGACACCCAAAACCAAGAGAAAAAGGTTGGAGTTGCAGGAGAAATTGTTCCACAGGTCCTACATGGCCCCGGCCTCCCCGACACTGAGCTCCAAGCTCAGCATATCCCGTGAGGCCTGAGTGTTCTCAGAGTCCCGTGGTGGTGGCTCCTCTGAGAAGCCTGCGGACCCAGAGAAAAAGAAGCCTTCAAAGTCCACTGAGGTTGCACCAGAGAAACCCGGTAAAACCGCCCGGAAGGACTCGGGCGACTCTGAGAAGACCTCAGATCCAGAGAAAGAGAAAAAGAAGTCTTCGAAGTCTGCCGAGGTTACACAAGAAAAACCCAGTAAAACCTTCCAGAGGGACTCAGGCAACTCTGAGAAGTGCCCTACTAAAGTCCTCAAGAAGGAGACCGTGCGAGGTTCCTTGAGGCCATAGTCCTCATCGAGGACGCATTCATCTAGAGTGCCGGCGCCAGGATCAAGATCCTTGGTGCCCACACCGAAGGCTACGGAGCCTTCAGACTTGGAAACCAGAATGGCGGCCCTGGAGCAGAGTCTCACTGCTATCCTGGCCCTGCAGCAGGCGAAGATGTTCGGTTTGTCTGCCTCATCTGCCCCAATGACCGGGCCCTTGACTGCAAGGGAGTCCCCCATTCATCGAACTGGCTCCAAGCGCCACCAGCCTTGGGTAAGCTCTCGGTGCCAGTCGAGATCCTGGTCTCGTTCTTTGGGTATCCAGTCCTCGCCAGCTAGTGTCTGCAATTCAGACTTGAGGTCCTCCACAGACTGCCGACCCTTCGATGCCAGCCTCGAGGGGCGGCCTTGGACTCATCATCACTGCTCAACTCCGAGTGGGAGATGAATGACAAGGCCTCTCCCGACACCAAGTGGCACCGAGATATCCCCTCAGACCCATCGCCCCTAGCGCCCCGGTGCCACTCTCCTCCTGAGGACATGGCCTTCCATGACTTTGTCAGGGACATGTCCAGAGTCCTCTCGGTGCAAACCAAAGTGGATGAAGACCCACGCACCGAGGAGTTGGAGATGCTCCAGTATGAGTCTCCACCCAAGGGAACCCTCACACTGCCTGTACAGCCAATCCTCGAGAGGCTGCTACTTCAGAAGTGGGAAACACTGGATTGATACCGGTAGTGAGATGGTGCCTTGATGCCATGTACCATGTCTGAGAGGGCCCAGGGTTCCACAAACCCCAGCTCCCACATAACTTCATGGCCATCGAGTCAACCATGCAGAAACTCAAGAGCCAGAAGATCTACTCCTCAGTTCCCCCCGGGAGGGAGGCCAGAGCCCTCGACGCTCTCGGTCTCAAGTGCCACTAGGGCTCGATACTGGGCTGTCTGATCCAGGCCTATGAACTCTACATATTCTTCTTATTATTATTAGCTTTTATATACCGCACTATTTAGTATCAGAGCGGTTTGCAAAGAACAAGAACAGTCAAGTAACTTTACATAGAACAGGCGTAAAATATCAAACAAGGAACAAGCAGCTTTACATAGAACAGGCAAAAACTGCAAAACCAAGTAACAGAGGCAGGTAATTATTAGCAAGCAACTACGACAAAGAAGGAGAAAGGGGGGAAGGGATAAGAAGGGTCATGTACCTAAAGGCTCTGGCCCAAGAGCTGTCGGGTTTGTGTCAGGCCTCATCGGGGAACCCCTCCAATGGTTCCAGACCCTGGCCTCAGGGATCAAGGACTGTTCCAAGTTCCTCTCCCAGGCAGCCTATGACAGCTTCGAGTCAGCAGCTGGGGTCGCTGTGGCTGGCATCAGGGCCTGACGCCAAGCCTGACCGCAATCCTCCGACCTTGAGCAATGAGTCCAAGACAAGCTGCTTGACGTCCCCTGCACTGGGGAGAACCTGTTTGGCAAACCCATGGCCGACAAAGTGGCTGAGATTGAGGCCGACATTGTGACCCATCAGAAGCTTTCCAAGAAGACCTCATCACATCCCCGTAAAAAACCATCGGGATAGAGACCCCTTTTCCAGAGGAAAAAGGGGTCCTTTGTGCAAGGTCACCAACATCAGCCCTTCTCAGGCCAACAGCAGGTTTCTCACCCCAAAAGGCAAGGGCACAGGGCTCAGAAGACAAAAGTACTTAAGCCCCAGACTCCAGTCCCATATAGCTTGGGGGGAGCTTTTGACTACCAGGGCAGGGCCTCCCCTCCCCCAGGAGACCGTCACCAGCCCATAGGGGGGGCGCCTGATGCTGTGTGCCCACAGATGGGCTCCAATCAACTCGGACCAATGAGTACTGCAGGTGGTCAGGGAGGGATACTTCCTCTGCCTACATCAGATTCCACTCAAGTTCTTTCCCAGATAGCCGGTGTGACCCCTCCTTCACCAGACCCTCCTGCTCACAGAGCTCACAGGTCTTCTCAGGGACAATGCAGTAGAGCGTGTACCCAAACATTTAAGGGGTAAAGGCTTCTACTCCAGGTACTTCCTTGTCCCAAAGAGGACTGTAGGCTTCAGGCCCATCCTAGACCTGTGAACCTTAAACAAGTTCCTGGTGAGAGAGAAGTTCAAGATGCTCTCCCTTGGAACACTGTTGCCTTACCTCTGCCAGGTAGACTGACTGTGCTCCTTGGACCTAAAGGATGCATACACACACATCCTAATCCACCCATCCCACAGGCAGTACATAAGGTTTGTGGTAGGAGGAGAACACTACCAGTACAGGGTGCCACCCTTCGGCCTCACCTCCTTGCCAAGGGTCTTCACGAAATGCCTGGGAGTGGTAGCTGTCCACCTGTGTCTACAAGGGGCCTTTGTTTTCCCCTATGTAGACGACTGGCTCATCAGGGGCAGCACAACCGCAGAGGCCAATCAGGCCACAGGACATGCGACCCTCCTGCTGCAACCCAGCCCTCCTGCTGCTACACCAAATCCCTTCTCTCTCCAGCCCAGAGCCTGGAGTTCATAGGTGCTCAGCTGGACACACTTCAAGCCAAGGCCATTCTCTCCAGGGAGAGGGCAGAATGCTTCAGGCAGCTAGTGGTGGAGGTACAGTACCACTGGTCAGTGCCAGCTTGTCTCCTCCTCCACTTGCTGGGCCATATGGCCTCCACGGTCCATGTGACCCTGCTAGCCCACTTACACATGCAGGCAGCTCAGTGGTGCCTCTGCTCGCTGTGGACGCAAGCCACAGACAGACAGCGGGACATAATTTTATTTATTTATTTTATTTTATTTATTTAAATGGATTTGGTATACCGCTTTCTCATGAAATCAAAGCGGTTGGCACAGCAAACATTCAATGAAATAGGTGTTGTCAGTAGCATGCAGTGGGTGATTCGTCACAGTGTGCTGTGTGAGAAAGTGTGGTTGATTTTGATGTGAAGCTATATACATTGTGTGTTTATGATTCATATTTACAGTTACATATTTACAATGATGGCTGTGTTAATTTAAATGGTTGGTTAGAGTCATTCTGTGAGGTTCTTGAAATGGTTTCTGAATAGTTCGGTTTTAAGCTGCTTTATGAATTCTTTGATGTCTTTTGTTGCTCTGAAGTGGTCAGGGAGAGAGTTCCATATGGCTGGGACTGCCAGGGTGAAAGCTCTTTTTGATGTGGCTTGGTTTGTCCTGGTGTAGTCCTTTGGGGTTCTGATGTTGTTTGATGTTCCCTTTCTTCTTGGTCTTTTGCTATCGTCAGCTGTTATGAGCTGTTGTAGGTTGTCTGCGGATAGGTTGTTTATTATTTTGAATGTGGTTAAGAGAACTTTGTAACGGACTCGGCAGCTGATTGGTAGCCAATGGAGGTCGTATAGTATGGGTGTGAGATGTTCGTGGGTTGTACTGTCTGTTATGAGTCTTGCAGCAGTGTTTTGTGCTATTTGAAGTGGTTGTGTAGATTTGTTTGGGAGTCCAAGGTAGATGTGGTTGCTGTAGTCCAGGGTGGGGGTGATGACGGCCTGGCAGACTGTTCGAAAATGCTCAGGAGCAAGGATGGTTTGAGTCGTCTGATTGTCCTCATCTTGACATAGGCGCTCCTAGTGGTCTTCGCAATGTGGGATTGAAGGTTGAGCTCCCTGTCAAGAGTTATTCCCAGGTATTTTATTTCTTGTTTTATTGGGATAGTAGCATTGTTTAGGTCGATGGAGGGTGTGGGTGTGAATGTTTGGTCTCTTGTTATGATCAGCGCTTCAGTTTTGTTATAGTTTATTGCTAAATTGTTTTCTTGCAGCCAGGTTGTCATCTCTTCAAAGCAGTTGGCTATGTTGTTGTAGTCCGGTTTGTTTAGATTGATTGGTGTGAATATCATTATGTCGTCTGCATATATGGTGTATTGTATATTGAATTTCCTGATGATTGTGCAGATGGGTTGTATGTAAAGGTTGAAGAGCAGGGCTGAGAGTGATGAACCTTGTGGGACACCTTGAGTGACGCTGATGGGTTGAGAGGTCTTTGATCCACATCTGACCTGGAGCTGTCTGCCCTTTAGATATGATGTAAACCATTTCAGGGTGGTGTTGTGTAGGCCCGCTTCTTTGAGTCTTGTTAGAAGTGTTGAGTGGCATACGGTGTCGAATGCTGCGGAGATGTCCAGGAATATCATGAGTACGCCCATTTTGGAGTTGTCGATTGTTCTTAACAGACTGTCGAATAGTTGTGTCAGTAGAGTTTCAACCCCGTGGTTGGGTCTGAATCCGTGTTGGCATGGGTCGAGGGGGTGGTGTATGTCTAGATGTTGTTGTAGTTGATGCTGGACTACTTTCTCTATGATTTTTGCCAGGAAAGGGATGCTTGAGATGGGCCTGTAGGCTGCGGGGTCTGTTTTTGGTAGGATGGTTTTCTTTGGGATCGGACGTACAGTAGCTAGTTTTAGTGTGTTTGGCATTGTTCCTTCAGTGAGAGAGTTTTGTATGATCTTCTGTATTGTTTGGGTCAGTTCTGCCTTTGATGCTTTAATCCATGATACTGGGCAGGGGTCGGTGGGAGCGGTGCTGGTGTTGAGATCGGTGATGATCTTCGATAGCTGTTCCTTTGACGGGATGTTGAAGGCACCCCAGCTCTGTTCTCTTGAGGGGGCCCCGTCTATAGTGTTCTTGTTGCTGCTTTTGGGTGGTGCGGTGAATTTGTTGGTAAGGTGGTCTGCATAGGTCTGAGGATCTATTTGTTGTTCATTTCTGTTGAGGGGTTCTTTGGTGACCTGCCAGCTGGCAGAGTCCTTTGATGGCAACTTCTCTGCCACCTCCAAGCAGAGATGCCCTTCCAGGCACCCACACACCAGAGGATCCTGACCACGGATGCCTCCTTCCTAGGTTGGGGGGCGCACTGCGGGGACTGCCGCACACAAAACAGCTGGTCCCAGGAGGAATCTCTGCTACAGATCAATCTCCAGAAGCTCAGGGTGATCTTCCTGGCCCTATGGGCATTTCACCACTGCTTGTGACACCAGTCCTTACTGATTCAGATGGACAACCAAGTCGCCATGTTTTACATCAACAAGCAGAGGGGGCATGAGGTCGTACTCCCTCTGCCAGGAGGTGGTGACCCTCCTTTCCTTTACAGCTCGCAACAATATGCTCCTGCGGGTGGTTCACCTTCTGGGCCAGGACAACCTCCTGGCAGACAGACTGAGCATGATCCTCCAACCACATGAATGGCACCTAGACCTGAGAGTGGCCGCTTGGCTCTTTTACCTCTGGGGCAGGCCCGTGATGGACCTATTCACCACCCCAGACAACACCCAGCTGCTCCACGTCTGCTCACGGCAACCACACCCAGAGAAGGTTGTGGCGGATGCCTTCCTGATCCCGTGGACGGAAGACCTCCTCTATGTTTTTACACCAATCCCTCTGGTCGCCAAAACCCTCTTCAAGGTCCAATACGAGGGGGCATCACTAATACTAATTACCCCCAGGTAACCAGGCAGCCCTGGTTCCCACTGCTGCTCTCTCTGTCGGCGACACTCCCAGTTCCGCTGTACCAGGGCTGTACCAGGAAGGGGGCTCCCTCCTGCATCCCAATCTGGGATCTCTAAGACTAACAGTATGGCTGCTGAAAGTATAGCATTGGCTCCTTTCAACCTCCGAAAAGAGGTCGAGGAGGTCCTGCTGGCCTCTCAAAAGTCCTCCATCAGGCGAGCTTCTCAGTGTGGTTTGTGGAGAGACTGGAGAACCCGTTCTCCTTCCAGGTGCATTTAGTGCTCCAGTACCTACTGCATCTGTCACACACTGGGCTAAAATCCAACTCAGTGAGAATGTACCTGAGTGCGATAGCCGCATACCACCACCATCCTATCAAGGGAAAACCCCTTTCGGGTCAGCCCCTTGTCTCTCGTTCCTCTGGGACCTCCTGTTGTCTAAGCCCCCTGTCCGCCCTCTGGTGGTAGAGTGGGACCTCAATGTGGTGCTTTCTCAGTTCACCCGACCTCCATTCGAGCCTCTAGCCACTTGCCTTCTGCAGTATCTTTCATGGAAATTTGCCTTCTTGGTGGCCCTCATGTCCACCCGAAGAGTAAGCGAACTTCAGGCCCTGGTGGCCATATACAAGATTCTACAAAAACAGGGTGGTGCTCTGCACTTACCCCAAATTCCTCCCAAAGGTGGTATCTCCTTTCCACTTAAACCAGGAGGTCATCCTTCCCACTTTTTTCCCATGGCCTCACGCCGGTCAGGAGGAAAGTATACTCCATATACTGGATTGCAAATGGGCTCTGTACTTCTACTTACTGTGGACTCAGGGCCATCACAAATCTCCTCAGCTTTTCGTTTTTTATGACCCCAGCAGACTGGGGCTTCCCGTGACTAAGCGAACTCTGTCCACATGGGTGGCGGACTGAATTGTCCTCGCCTATGAGCGAGCTGGGCTCTCCCTGGAACACTAGATCACAGTGCATTGCGTGAGAGCGATGGCCACATCAGTGGCAAACCTGCACTCAGTGCCGGTGACGGAGATCTGCAAGGCTGTCACATGGTCTTTAATTCATACATTCGCAGCTCACTACTGTCTGGAGAGTGAGTCCCATTGGGACAGTGCCTTCGGCCAGGCAGTGTTCTGTAACCTTTTCGGGGTGTAGGCAACTCCTGCCCTCCGATCCTTCTGTGTTCAGGCTACCAGTGATGGTGCCGCTGGATGCTAGGGTCTTGCAAAGTCTCTCAATTGGGGCTCACCTTCTGCAACTCATGGCTACCCAACTTGGCCGCCATTGGTGCTATCGTGGTTTGGTTTTCAGCAGCCTGGATCTGTGAGGATTGACTTCCTGCTTGTTCCTGGAGAAAGCGTGGTTACTCACCTGTAACAGGTATTCTCCAGGAACAGCAGGCATCAGTCCTCACAACCCTCTCTCCTCCTCTGGGGGTTGCCTCTCTACCTTGTTTTAGTTTTTCTTTACTACCGTCCTAGCTATGCCATTTGACTGAGCAAGATGGCACCATTGGGTGGGAATATGGTAGCATATTCCAAAGGCTTTCTTTGAAAGCTGGGGAAATGCTTCTGTGCGGGCTCTGTCGGCGCCGACGTCACCCATATGTGAGGACTGATTCCTGTAGTCCCTGGAGAACACCTGTTACAGCTGAGTAACCACGCTTTTTATACATTTAAATATGCTTTACAAGCAGAAAATGTTTTTTAAAATTTACTGCTGATGAGGGCAGTTTTATAACAGGGCACTTAGGTGTTCTTATAGACTGGTCCCTCTAGGTGATCTGGATAGGAACTCAGTAATGTCTTCCCTTTTCCATGGATGAGCCAGGACACTGGTATACTATTTACATGTCTTATTTCCAAAGCTACATGGATGCTTCACCATGAATTTCTAACAGTAACTTTCACAGATAACATACAGCCCCCTTTTTTTTAAGTGCTGTCGTCAGTGCTGACTCCTGTCAACCCAGCTGCCTCTGGGTTTTCTAGGCAATGTATCACTGCCAAAGCCTTTTCTTCTGAGGCAATGGAGGGTAAAGTGACTTGCTCAAGGTCACAAGGAGTATCAGTGGGAATCGAACCCTTGATCTTCTGGGTACTAGGCAGTTACTCTAACCACAAGATTCAACAGGCAGCATAGTCCCCTCTCTCAGCTTGTAGGACTTTCCGTAGTATAGATTACAGCCCATGGCTTTTCTGTGCCATCTTTTCAGCTTCTCGGCTTCTCAGCTGCTGACTGTCACTAACATTACCAGGCAGTAAAGTTCCCACTTTTCAGCTGATCTTACCCTCCATAGCACAGGCTACAGCTTAAGGTCTTTAATGTGCCATCTAGTTGAGAACAGCTTTAACTGGTATGACATTTGACACACTTCACCCTCTTTATGTTAATCTGTTGGTGCTTTCCCAACCAACATACAGTCCTCCTGCACAACTTCATCTAGGGTGCATTCCCAGCAGTCAGTGAAGTTATTCCTCAACTGGTCTGACTTTCCCCGATATTATACTTCCTACTCAGAGATTTTAATCTACTAGATGAATGCTTTCTCATAGCTTCCAATCAGGATCTTTTTCAGCCACAGAGCTCCTTGCCCAAATAAATTCGGGATGTATTTGGAACAGAAAGTAAAATTCCCTCTCTCAGCTGCTATAACCCTCAATAATGCATACTGCAGCCTAGGATTTTAATCTGTGGTCCATGTTTCCTTAATTACTTACTAAAATCTGTAGCAGCATTTTTTCCATCGAGCTCCTACTTCACTTTAAGGTCTGGCAGTCCTGATTGCTAAGCCCATTTGCATTCAGCATGGTTCCTGCTGTATAATTTCCTGCTACAGAGTCTGGCTTTTGTTTCATTCACCAACATTTCTGTTGTCTGATTTCTCTGTCCTGAATGATTGAGCCCTTTTTCTTTCTTGTCTTATATTTTCAGTTCCTTTCTTCTTTTCTTAGGTCTCGGCCTTACTTTTTTTGTTTAGAAAATGTACACCGCCTTGATGTTTGAAGGACAGTATATCAAGTAACACAATAAACATAAACATAAACAACTTTTTAACTCGGTTGCAGGTGCTCAATTACCTTTACCTGTATTCTGAACCCTAGTCCCTTCCTCACTATGTCTCCTAGACTGCCCTTATGCAATATGAGATCACTTCCTGACAGTTCAGCATTATCATGGACTCACTTCCTTTCAGAGCTCTCATATGCTTTTTTTGAGCTTTCTGTGGTGGTGAACTGTATAGCTAATGACAAGCTGCCCAGTGCATCACATCACATTGCATATGCTGTGCCTATTTTAGAAAGGCTTCAACAATAAAATAGTCCTATAACCAAAAGATCATATTCTTCCTAAAAAATATATTTATCATCTTATAAAGGACAATTAAAATGGGAGTACAGTAATTATGAATTCAAGTGTATCTGCCGTACATTATCATTGTCAGTCCCAAAAATATTTTTTTTTCAAAAATTTTATCTGTATATTATGGTTAGAAAAAGATCTATTGTTTCATGCCTTCAAAGAGTTATAAAATCATAATTTAACTTATCTCTTTATAGAGGCAAGATATGTATCTATGGGGGTTATTTTAGAAGCCCTGTTTGTACTGTGGATGTCTGAAAACGGGCTTAGAGACGTCCGAGGCACAGAGATGTCTCCAAAGGCACTTTAGAAGCAGGATCTGTGGACGTCACTAGTGTGAGGATGTCCAAGTCTGAATGGGGACATGATGGAGGCATGACTGGAGCATTCCCAAGAACCTGGACATCACTACCTGATTTCAAAACATCCTGGATGTCCAGAATTGCATCTAAGGTTATACCTGCTCCACAAACGAATAGGCACCAGGAAAGTGCTTGTTTTGGCCATAAAACATCCAGAGGGTGCAGATAGATAGCATTCCATCATCTCCAGTACTCTGCACAATCACATTGATAGCAGTAGTGGGATTTGAACCCTGGTCCTAGCCCATTACTCTAACCATTAGGCTACTCCTAGATGTCCATGGTCTGGAATACTATGTAGATGCCCATCACTGACGTTCATATTGGGCACGTCCACATTTGTGAAATCTTCCCTGAACTTGGATGTGCCTGCTTTTTATCAAATGTTCTGGCTTTGATGTTCCAGTTTGCACATGGACATCACTTGTAAAATACCACTTCATGTGTCTTTATGAAATAGGCTTTCTAACTCCATCCCCACTCTGGCCATTCTTTGCCCCTGGGAACACATATGGGCATATCACAAAAAAAGTAGGTGTTATGTTTTCTGAGAACCTACTTTTATATGCATATACCCACAGGCAATTTATAAGAACCATCTTGATTGTCACAAGGCTCTTCACTCCGATACCCCCAGTACTTAGCCAATATTATTCATCTTCAGCCCTCTCCCCGCCTCCTTCGTTCATCCCACGGCAATCGTCTCTTCCTTCCCTCACCTACACAGGCCCACCTCGAATCCACTCATCACTCCGCCTTCTTTTTCTTAGGTCCCGCTCTTTGGAACTCTTCCCCTCCCACTCCACACCGAACTGTCCTACACTTGTTTCAAGGCCCTTCTTAAGACACACCTTTTCTGTCAGGCTTTCGATCTCCCCCCCCCTGCTGATGATGTTCTTCCCCCTAGTTGCGCCTCCCATCCCCCTTAATTTTCCCATGTTCTTCCCTCCTACTGATGGTGTTTTAGCCCCCTAGTCGCGCCTCCCATCCCCCTTAATTTTTCCCATGTTCTTCCGCCCTCCTCCCCTCATTTCCCTTTTGCCCTTCTTGCGCTCTTGCTGTCCTCTCTCTGCCTTTACTGTCTCTCTCTCTGTCCTGTTATTTTTGGCGTTCCTTTCTCTTTTCTTTTCCAGCGGCTGTCATTTTTATGATTGTACACCGCCCTGATGCTCCGGCCTGGGCGGTCTATCAAGTGTTTTAATAAAGATAAAGATAAGACAAGGTGATGGCCGAAGCCAGAAGGATTCAAGGTTGCATACAGAGAGGGATAACCAGCAGAGAGGAGGGGGTGTTAATGCCCCTGTTCAAGTCATTGATGAGGCCTCACTTGGAGTATTGTGTTCAGTTTTGGAGACCATATCTCACAAAGGATACAAAAAGACTTGAAATGGTTCAGAGGAAGGCGACCAAAATGATTTGGAGCCTGCGCCAGAAAATGTACGAGAAAAGATTTGAAGACCTAAATATGTATATGCCCTAGAGGGGAAGAGGGACGGAGGAGATATGATACAGACCTTTAAATACTTAAGGGTGTTATTGAACAAACAAACCTTTTTCAAAGGGGGGTAGCTGTAAAACTAGAGGGCATAAAATGAAGCTGCCAGGAAGTAAACTTAAAAGCAACGTCAGGAAATACCTTTTCACTGAAAGGGTGGTGGATGCTTGGAATGCCCTCCTAATGGAGGTGGTGGGGGCAAATACAGTGACAGAATTCAAAATGGCATGAGACAGAGTGGATCCCTTTGTTGCAAGAAAATAAAATCAAAATAAACTTCAATATCTTTTATACTTCAATATATAGAGGGGGACTGAAATGCAAGGAGTGGCCAGTACACCTACTCCCCACTTTACTGGGCAGACTAGATGGACCATACCGGTCTTTATTTGCCGTCATATACTATGTTGCTCTGTAAAATGTTGTTCTACATGTTTAATTTGCTTATAAAATTACCCCAATATATCAAGAGGTGCCTTCTAGATTATAGAAACATAAAAACAGAGAAAAATGATAGTAGATAAAGACTATATGGCCTATCCAGTCTACTCTTCCATACCAATTACTAAGCTTTACTGCTTCTTCTTTTCCTTTAGAATAGAAACATAGAAAAATGACAACAGATCATTTCTTTACAGATTTTAATACTTAAAGTTGTTCTCCAGCCCATCAGACAACAGCAGGGATGTATTATTCAACAATGATATCATTGATCATACACAGTATGACTCACTTCCCTGAAAGTCCACTGAACTGGTGACATTGTTTTTGTGCTTCCTGGTACTGTTTATCCATTTTTAAATGCACCAGACTCACACATTTAAAAGGAAGTTAAATTGTGCTATTCCAAAAAAGCATATGCTAAAGTTAGGCATGACGTACGTCGTCACTGGACTGCTTAGTAAACTTTCCATAGAGTCTTGAGCATGCACGATATAATTTGGAAGATAATACTAAGTGAGTTATGTAGGTAAAATGCATTTCACCAGCCTTGGCTGTCTGAAAATTGCTCTTCCTCAATGTGACTAAAGGGGTCTTTTACTAATGGGCGCTAGCTGGTAGCGTGGGTTCTGGCACTTGCTAAAAGTGCACTGCAATGCACATTGCCAACTTGCGCAGGACCACGACAGCACAGAATGATTCCCGCACTAAAGGACCGATGCAGAAAACCTTAGCGTGGCATTTTTCTGGTGCTTTTCCTATGCTAGGCTTGCTCTCTGATGCTGAAAGCAAGCTAGCACTGCAAAAATACCAAAAAAACAACTGTGCTAAATTGCAGCGCACTGGGCATGCAAATATGCATGCAAATCGCTGCATATTTAATTGCGCCTGATGTAAGAAACTGTGCCGAAACTTAGTGCAGTTTTTTACACAGTTTTTGATGCTGGATCTTCATGCCAGCTTTAGGCAGGCATAAAGAACCAGCCTGGAGCGCAAACATCATCTGACGTGAAGTTTGATACTGCACCTCATATGAAAGTTCCCAATGCCGTTGGCACACTGTCGGGAGGCTGGTGCCCCCTTCCAAATACACCCTGACAGAAACAAAAAGTCCAGGTGGCCCAATGGTCCCAATCCCCTCCCACCCAACAGAAAGAAAGACCTGGTGCCCAGCAGTCCTGATCCCCCACATCCCTCCTGAAACAAAGACCTGCTGCCTGTTAGCCCCTGGTCCTCCCCACCCCCCAGAAACACAAGCCTGCTGGCCCAGTGGCCCCAAACCCCTCCCCCCAATACCTTAAATGTTAGGGCAGGAGTGTTGCCCACACACACTGCCGCCCATGCGTTTCCTTCTTTAAAATGATGGTGCCTGGTTTCATCTGGTGCAGCCTGGGATGCACCCGACAGAGTCAGACTGCCATATAAGGCAAAAAAATGCCTTATATGGCAGAGTGATATCCCTTAATGCATCTTGGAACAGCTCTTCTTTGATAAAAGGGATGGCAGAATACCCTTACATGGAGAGGCTTAAAAGGTTAGGGCTCTTCAACCTGGAAAAAAGACAGCTGAGTGAAGATATGATAAAGGCTATAAGATAATTAGTGGAGTGGAATAGGTAAATGTAGATCGATTGTTTTCTCCTTCAAAACATAGAAAGACCAGGGGATACTCAATAAAGCTACAATGTGGTGCATTTAAGACTAATCGGAGTAGATATTTATCTCCAGGAACAAGCAGGAATGAGTCTTCACATATGGGTATCATCGGTACGGACGGAGCCTGCACGGGAACACTCCCCAGCGTCCAGTAAGAAAGCTTTTGGGAGCATCCCACAGCGCCTGCGCGCTGCCTTCCCGCCTTTCCCAACTGCCTCTCTCCAGTTCTTCTTTTCCGCGGAGCCAGCAGGTCGTGTTCCTGTCACCGCAGAAGAAGTTCTTTATTTTTTTCTTTATTTTTTCTGTGTCGCGTCTGCCTTCGACGTCTTTTCTTTTCTTTCTTCTTTTAAAAAAAAAAAACACCTTTTCTTTATTCAGCTGTGCATTTTTATTTTGGGCCTTAGGCCTAAATATTTTTTCTCCTCATGGAGAAGCCCGCTTCCGGGTTCAAAAAGTGCTCAAAATGTGGCGGTACTATTTCTGTCACCGACACCCATGATTGGTGTCTGAAATGTTTGGGTCCTGACCATTCCATCACGGATTGTATGTCCTGCACCATGATGACTAAGAGGGGTCGGCAGAACCGAGCAGCCAAGCTCAGTACCCTGTTTCCCTCTGATGCAGCCTCGGTGGCATCGACATCTTCCAGGGCTTCTTCTTCCTCCTATGGATCTCAGGTAACCAAACATAAATCTAGCCGGTCCTCGAAGGGCAAATCTCCCTCTAAGCATCGAGATGCCTCCGGGCTTGTCCTCGAGGATTCCGCTCCGGAAAAATTACCCCAGCGGGAAGTTCCGGCTTCCAAAGCATTGTCTATGGGGTCACAGGTTGACATCGATGGCTCGGCCTCGACAGATCACCTGTTGCCGTCTTCTGGGGTACCGGTGGCCTCCACTGGTACCGACATCCAGACTTTGGTGGCGTCGATGGATCAGAAAATTCTGTCCATGCAGCGCATCCTTATGGCATTTATGCAGGCTTCGACGCCTCCGGTATCGCAACAATCTCCGTTGCCGGTACCGACTCCGGCACCGTTCCTGGTGCCGGTACCGATTGACTCGACATCGGCTTCGGTGTCGACTGCAACGGTACCCTGTCCTATGATGCCCATCGGTACCGAACCGGTACCGCTTACTCCCGATGTCGATCCCACTCGGTATGCATATCGGGCTTTACAGGAGCATCCAGACAGGCGATACTTCGATTCCTCCAAAGACTCTGATGAGTCGGAGGCTTCTGTCGATGCACCGGTACTTCTTCCTCAGGAGTCTGCTTCTCCAAAACGAAGAATGTCTCCTCCAGAGGACTTGTCTTTTCAAGACTTCATTAGGGAAGAGGCTAGAGGCCTCTCCATCACAGTGGCCTCTGAGTCAGAGCCTAGAGCCAAGCAATTAGATATTTTGCAATATCCTAAGGCTCCTAAGGAAGCAGCTACCCTACCTATTCATGAGATTCTTTATGATCTCATGTTGGGCATGTGGGAGACTCCCATCACCACCTCTCCTCATTCTCATAGGTTGGACACCATGTATCGTGTCCCTCCCTGTCCTGGTTTTCATAAGACTCAGCTTTCTCACCACTCTATTGTGGTTGAGTCTGCTATGAAGAAAATAAAGAGTGCAAAGAGACACTCATCTAACCCTCCAGGACGTGAATGTAGGACTCTAGATGCTTTTGGCTGAAGGATTTTCCAGGCCAATATGCTTGCTGCCAGAATCAACTACTATAGTCTCTATATAGGAAGTCACAGATCATCTGCAGACTTTAGCCCCTTTTATTTCAGAAGATAAAAGGTAGGAATTTCTCACTTGGCTCAAACATGCCCAAGATGTTTCCAAATTCTCCAACCGTGCAGCCTTTGACTCTTTTGAGTGTGTAAGCAGAGCCACGGCTATTGCCATAGGTGCACGCAGATTTGCTTGGTTACAAGCCTCTGATTTGGAACTCTGGGTCCAAGATGAGTTGGGAAACCTTCCTTGTACAGGTGAAAACCTGTTTGGCAGGGATTGGCAAGCAAAGGCCACTCAGATGGATGCTGAGAACTCCACTTTGGATCGACTTTCAAAGTCTACCTCTGCCCCTGTTAAGAAAAGATTGTTCAAAAAGACATCTTTTTCTAAAAAGGGAAGATATTATCCTGCTCATGGGTAGGCATCTTCTGCAGGTCGTTTTGCTGCAAAGCGTCAGCAACCACCTAAACAGGCCAAGTCAAAGGCTGCCAGGCCTACCACAGTCCAGCAGCCTCAACCTCCTCAGGGCCTTTGACTTGCAACTAGAGAACTTAGCCTTTCTAGCTCTGGAAAAACCAGAGCCCCTCACCATTCCAGGAAGGTTGACTTACTTTGCTCCCAGATGGGAGCAAATCACAGCAGAGCAATGGACCCTCTCCATCATAAAGGAAGGGTACAAGCTTCATTTCTTAAGCCTTCCTCCTCACACCATGGTGAAACAGTTCAATTCTCCAATATCTCTCCTCAACCTTCTAGGTCAGGAGATTGCTACCCTTCTTGCCCAAGGGGCAATAGAAGAAGTACCTCTTCTTCAACAGGGCTCAGGGTTCTACTCTCCTTATTTTCTTATCCCACAGGGGACTACAGACCCATATTAGATCTCAGAGAATTGAACAAGTTTCTATTCAAGGAGAAATTCAAAATGATTTCTCTAGGGGCTCTGCTTCCATACCTTCAGAGTCAGGACTGGCTTTGTTCTCTAGATCTCAAGGATGCGTACACCCATGTCCTAATCCATCCAACACACAGAAGATTCCTTTGGTTCCTTTTTCAAAGAAAGCACTACCAATACAGGGTGCATCCTTTCGGTCTGGCCTCTGCACCAAGGGTGTTCATGAAATGCTTGGGAATAGTAGCTGCATTTCTCCGCACTCTGGGAATATTCGTATTCCCATATCTGGACGACTGGCTCATTCGAGCCCCATCCCAGTCAGAGGCCCAGACTTGTCTAACCTGCACAATGCATATCCTTCAGTATTTGGGACTAGTAATAAACATCCGAAAATCCAATCTCACCCCTACTCAGTCTCTGGAGTTCATAGGGGCCTGGCTGGATACCACAACTGCAAGGGCCTATCTTCCTCAGGCCCGTTGCCTACGTCTAGTGCAGTTAGCCTCCCAGATTCAGTTAAAGTCCCACTTAACTGCTCGAGAGATGTTACAACTATTAGGCCACATGGCATCCACCGTGCATGTGGTTCCATATGCTCACCTTCACATGAGGGCAGCTCAATGGACTTTGTCCACCCAATGGACTCAGGCATCAGGTTGCCTGTCAGACAAAATAGCAAACTCCAGTTGTCTTTTTTGGTCTCTCCAGTGGTGGAAGTCCTCTCAAAACATGTTGCTGGGGTCCCCTTTTCAAAAACCACTACCCCAAGCAACTCTCACAACAGATGCTTCTCCAAAGGGTTGGGGAGCTCATCTACAAGATCTCTCCACCCAGGGCATCTGGTCTCCACAGGAGACTTCTCTGCATATCAATCTATTGGAACTCAGAGCAATATTCTTAGCTCTCAGAGTGTTCCATACCCTGCTCAGCTACAGGACAGTCCTCATCCATACGGACAACCAAGTAGCCATGTTCTATGTGAACAAGCAGGGCGGGACTGGCTCTCTGTTGCTTTGCAACGAAGCTTTGCGACTGTGGGTCTTCGCCAGAGAGCATCACATCCATCTTCTGGCAGTATATCTTCCAGCCGTTCAAAACTCTTGGGCGGACAGACTCAGTCGAGTTCTGCTTCCACACGAATGGTCCCTCCACATGGACCAGGTAGCCAGGATTTTTCGAATTTGGGGAACCCCGGACATAGACCTCTTTGCAAGTCCGTGGAATGCCAAACTTCCCCGGTTCTGTTCCAGAATTCCGTGTCAGGGAGTTCAGGCCAAGGATGCCTTCCTCCTTCACTGGGGTCAAGACTTCCTTTATGCCTTTCCACCAATTCCCCTAATTCCCAAAACACTATTCAAGCTTCAGAGAGATTGAGGGACCATGATCCTTATAGCACTACATTGGCCACGCCAAATGTGGTACCCTCTACTTCTGCATCTCTCTCAAGCTCCCTCCCTGGACTTGGGCTCCGCACCAGACCTTCTATCCCAGGAAGAGGGAACTTTGTGGCACCCAAACCCCCAGTCGCTCCATCTCAGGGCTTGGTTGCTGAGGGCTTAGACCTTCAAGATTTTCATCTCTCTCAGCAAGTCAGAGATGTTATTCATGCCTCTAGAAAGCCTTCTACTAGACGTTCCTATGCTTTCAAATGGAAAAGATTTACCATTTGGTGTTCAGAGAAGGGTCTAAACCCTCTTGCAATACCTCTGAATTCTCTACTAGAGTATCTCCTGCATCTATCCCATGCAGGTCTGAAAACGAATTCCGTAAGAGTCCACTTGAGTGCTATTGCAGTGTCCCTCAAGCCTCTCAATGGACAACCTATTTCTTCTCATCCTCTTATAGCAAGGTTCATGAGAGGCCTTCTTTTAACTAAACCTCCCATTAGACCACCTCCAGTGGCATGGGACTTAAACCTGGTTCTTGGCCAGCTCATGAAGCCACCCTTTGAACCTTTAGCCACCACCTCCTTGAAATTTCTTTCTTGGAAGGTTATTTTTCTCATTGCATTCACCTCAGCACGCTGCATCAGTGAGTTGCAAGCTTTAGTGGAAGAGTAGCCTAGTGGTTGGGGCAAGGTACTTCAGGCCGGAAGGTCGGGGGTTCAAATCCCACTAGAGGACAGCAACCTTGGGCCGGAAGGACTGGGGTTTCTAGTCCCACAGGTGCTCCTTGTGGTCTTGGGCAAGCCACTTAACCCTCCATAGCCCATGTTCCCTGTAAAATAGTTATCTCCAAGTTATAATGCCCTGTTTAATGTAATTTCAGTTTGTTCAATGTAAACCGCACTGATGCAGAATAGCGTGGTATATAAGAGAATGTAAATAAATAAATAAAAATAAAAATAAATCATGATAAGGTAGTCCTCAAGACCAATCCACACTTTATGCCTAAAGTGGTCTCGCCTTTTCATCTGAACCAAGAGGTATATTTACCTGTCTTTTTTCCAGGACCTCATGCATCAAGTGCAGAGAGGAATCTTCATACCTTGGATTGTAAGAGAGCTCTTGCTTTTTACTTACAAAGAACACAGCAACATAGAAAGTCTTCTCAACTCTTTGTTGCTTTTGATCCTTCTCATTTAGGACTTCCAGTCTCTCAAAGAACACTGTCCAACTGGATTGCTCAGTGTATTTCTTTCGCCTACCAGAGTAGAAACCTTTCTCTGGAGGGCCATGTCACAGCTCACAATGTGAGAGCCATGGCAGCCTCAATGGCTCATCTCAATTCTGTGTCCATTGACCAAATCTGTCGAGCGGCCACCTGGACCTCGGTTCATACCTTCACAGCCCATTACTGCTTGGACAAGGACTCCCGCCGGGATGCCTTGTTTGGTCAGGCTGTTCTCAAACACCTGTTCAATTCCTAATCAACTCCTACCCACCTACCCTGGTTGGATGCCAGAGATCCATAGCAGGAGGTAGAGTCCTTTTCAAGGACACACAACCTGGGGTTCTCCCCTGGCATCTGCAGCTAGGGAGTCCCCATATGTGAAGACTCATTCCTGCTTGTTCCTGGAGATAGCACAGTTACTTACCTGTAACAGGTGATCTCTGGGAACAGCAGGAATAAGTCTTCACAACCCACCCACCTCCCCTAGGAGTTGTATCTCTCTATCTATCTTTCCTTTCCTCTCTCTCTCTTTGTCTCAGCTTTAAAATTCGAACTGGAGAGAGGCGGTTGGGAAAGGCGGGAAGGCAGCGCGCAGGCGCTGTGGGATGCTCCTAAAAGCTTTCTTACTGGACGCTGGGGAGCGTTCCCGTGCAGGCTCCGTCGGTACCGACGATACCCATATGTGAAGACTTATTCCTGCTGTTCCCAGAGATCATCTGTTATAGGTAAGTAACTGTGCTTTTTCACTCAACGCATAATGAAACTCTGGAATTCATTGCTGGAGGATGTAGTAAGACCTGTTAGTGTAGCTGGGTTACATAGTAACATAGTAAAATTACGGCAGATAAAGCCCAGTATGGTCCATCTAGTCTGTCCAGTAAGATGGCAACAGTAGGTGCACCTGCCGCTCTGTGCAGGCCACCCCTCCCCATGTCTTTGTTTAGGGGTGAACCCACTACTCCATGTAGGACACCCCTATTTGTTGAGAAGTTAGATGGTTGAGAAGTTAGATGGTTCATCTTATTTTGTTTTTTATCATGTTGCTGCAAAAGGCTGTTCTGTGTCTGTTTAAAAGAGTTTTGGACATTGACAAACATCCATCTGGATAGTTGCCATCCTAGAAAGCCAAAATAATTGGAAAGGAGACCATGAATTTAAATCAGCTTTAATCTTGTTCAGTAATGGTTGGGAATTGAAGGAACATAGTTTGTCCCTAACCCCCAGCTACTTTATAGAGGTCTTACACTATGCAAAAGGGAAGGAGGTCTCATCAAGCTCTTAAGAATTAGAGGGAAACTTATTCTTAACATCTCTGACTTATCCACATTGCTTTGTATCCTGAAAGCAATATGAATTTATTGAATATATCTCAAGTTGTTAAAATGGAAAGTAGCAAGAGATATAGTGCAACACATTATCGCAAGAGATATAGTGCAACACATTATCGCAGCGGTTCCTTCTGTTCTCTGTGCCTGGCTGCCTGACCGCATGCCATGAGAGGGAAGGAGAGAGGTCTGGCATTCTTGGTGCTCTGCAGCAAAGCTGAAACAAGTCGAAAAATTCACACTTTACATTGTGACACAGCAGTGCGTTTCCCTCACTCACAAGATCAGACATTTGGGGACTTCCTCTGTGCGTGTCATAGGAAGTGTCGGGGGGGGGGGCGTGCATGCAGGGCCATACAAAGGGCTGTGCAAGTGGTGCAGTTGCACAGGGCACAAGCACAGAAGGGGGCACTGATATCGACACTGGGCTTCCAGGAAGCTTAAAAAGAGAGATTTGTTAGTCACACGGCGCATTTCTAGCTTGGTACCGTCCTGCTTGCATGTGCAAGTGTCAGTGGGTACATGTGTTTGTGGCTTTCTGTGTGTCATGGGGACTATCAAGTGCTACATGCACACATGTGTGAATGTCTGTGTGTGTATGCAGATGTGTGTCATGGGGCCTTTTGAGGGCGATGTGCATGTTTGTGTCATGGAAAGTGTCGGGGCTGCATGCATGTGTGTCTGTGTGTCATGAGGAGTGTTGGAACAGGGCTGTATATGTTAGTATCTGTCGGGGACTGTATGTTTGCATGGTGGGGGGTGGGGTGCCTAGATGTCTTCTGGTGGGGTGGGGGTAGCGGTTGCACCTTTTAGCATGAATTCATTGTGCTCTTTTCTGCCCTCTTCAACCTTCTTCTGCTGCCTCCCCCTAATTCTGTTCCTTTCCCAACCTTTGTCCCTTTCTCCCTCCCCGTCCCTCTAGCATTCTCACTCCTTGCTTTGCATTCCTTTCCCAAAACCACTATGCCTTAAAATTATCCCTCCTACCTCCTGTGCATATCTGGCCACAGCTCCTCTTCCTTCAGTGCTCTTGGCTTATCACGCCTCCCGCTCCCTAACCTTGAGGGTTAAGGAGGGGTTGCCTTGTGATGCCCTTGAGGCAATTAGTTGTAGTTGTGTTAGTGCTTCGAGCAGTAAGGCATGGCAAAGAGAAATTTATTTTCATGAGGTTTATTTGCCAGTTGTGCAGTTCCAATGCAACAGACGGTGCAGAAGTTATAAATCCAAAACAAGAGTAAAAGAAACTAGATAAACAGGCTTGCAATGCTGTGCTATCTTCAGGAATTCACATTCACCTCATGTGATCCAGACATGAACTGAAGGACAGAAAGGTTCATTCAACAGTAGTGCTCCTGCTATACAAATCAGTTGAACTTTAACTCATTCACTTTTTACCAGCTTCTTTGTATAGGAAGAGTCAAGTACATCTGCTATATTACCTCATACAATAGGTAAACCCTTTTCCCTTAATTGTCTTTCTCAATTAAGCAGGTTGAACAGTCCATTAATGTGTCCTCTTCTGTAGATGGCAGAGAATTAGGAAAAGGCATTCTTTCCTCACAGCCAGCAACTGGTTCTGGGGCACTGTAATTAAAACTTGCCTTACGTTCCAAAACTCTCTAAACTCTTGGAGAAGTGATTCAGCTGGTGACTTCCCTTCACTTAGCTGATGTCCCTTTTCTCCCATGAGCAATTGTTTGCTGAGGCTCTTTATCTCAGGCTAATTAACATACTTGTTTGTATCAGGAAAACAAACAATCAACGTGCTGCTAACGTTATCTCTCCACCTCTCTCTACATGTGGGTGGTGTGCTTAGATATTTGGCAGTACGGGGAGAGTCTTTAAAGAGAGATTTAAAAGCATGGATGTCAGCCCCTTCCTGGCTAGGTACGTCAGCTAGCTTGTAAGAATATTCACTGTTATTCAAACCCTCTCCTTGCTGAGAGCAGCTGCCACCATTTTGTCTGACTTGGCTTTTAAAACTAGGGCACACTCCCTCTGGCTTTAGAGCATAAAACTTATCAACTATTTCTCCCCCACTGGGTACCTTAGATAGAAGTTTTCCTTTGGAGAATTCTTTGTCTTTCTGCCTTTTATTCCATAGCTCTGCCTGGTCCTGGGATCTCTCAGTGTTTTGAAAGTCTTCTGCCCCCAGCAGTTTCTTTCAGCCTCTGAGCCTTCCACCACGCTACCTGCTAGTTGCAGACTATTTGAGGAATCACAGCAGCAAAGATGCTTCCTTCCAGACTTCCCCTCTGAAACTCTTGTTTCTCCTTCTGGAAATTCTCTCCGTCTCTGTTCTTGCCCTTGCTCTTGTTGCTCTCTTTGCTTTCTTGGCTCCCGTTGCCCTTGTTGCTCTCTTTGCTTCCGTTGCTCCCATTGCTCTAGTTCACTTCCTGGCTTCTGACTATTTAACCAGGTGCTTCTAGCTTGCACTGCCCGCCTCCTCTTAGGGCGTGCCCAATCAAGAGCTTTACTACTCCCCTCCCCCGAGGTGAGCTGTTCTGCTTGATTAGTTCTGAGTTTTTTTCTTTCTGCAGAGAAATTCCTGCTTTCTCCTGCAGTACCGGCTTCTACCACCGGATGCTTATCTGTGTCCATCGATTCCTGGGGAGCTACTGCGTCACAGGCTGCAATCACAGTTTTCTTCTCCTCTTTGGCCATGGGATAGCTTGTTCCACGAGCACTGATCATCACTGTGCTGCCGGACACGATCTTGGCCTTCTTCAATGCCCGTGGGAATGGTCTGTCCTGCAGGCAGAAGAAGAACAGAGTACCGCGATTGCGGAGAATAGCACAATGGTGTTCAGTGCTCGGGAGAACAGCCTGTTCCATGGGCCAAAGAGCAGAACACCATTGCACTGCTGGCCACGATTTTCTTCTCTTCTTCGGCCTGTGGGATAGGCTGTTCCCGTGCAATCATGGCTGCAATTTTGATGTGTTATCCTTGAACACCGGCGCCCCTCTGCTGTGCTTACCCATCTTACTGGGTAGCACTGGCCCTGTCGAGCTGGGCTGGATTTTACCATCCAGTAAGCCAATAATAGATTAACTAACCTAGGCGTGACTTAAAAGGAATGTATTTTATAGAAAAATAGTCTAAACTCGGGAGAGTTGTTTGGAGAGAGACTGTGTGCTTTAGCTGTTTTGCCTAGCAATTGCACCAGCTTTAAGATTGCTGTTTCCCCCTGTGATTAGCCTCAGAGGTAAAAGCTCAGCTCTCCTGCAGTATATTTGCAGAGTTGTTTGGAGAGAGACTGTGTGGTTTTGCTGCTTTTCCATCTCTAGTGATTGCACTCCTGCAGAGACCAGCTGTAAGACTGCACCTCCCTCCTGTGATCAGCCTCGGAGATAAAAGCTCAGTTTTTTCATAGGTCACAGCCGTGGGCATGTGACCAAAGAGGTGTGACCAAAGGGGCATGTTCTGCCCCTTTGGAGCACCAGAAGAAGCTCTGAATTGTTGTGGGTAAGCGGAAGGTGAAGAACAAGGCACTGGGAGGTGCTGGAGGAACAGTCCTGGTCAAGGGGCCTATGGACCTCCATGTGCATCCTGTTGCTTTGCCTCTTTCTACAACCATGATGAATACTTTAGATACTGAAACTTCCTTGAGTTCTGGTTGCACTTCATTCCACCCAAGTATTCTTCTATGAGAGGTCTGTCTGCTCTGGATGCTTAGTAGTAGTTCTCTGAGAGCTACTCCTTTTCCGCCTGCAAGTGAGTACTCTCCACGATCTCTCTCCCTCTCGGGCTGCCTGGCTGGTGTTTGGTGCCCCAAGGTAATTTTTATTGCGACACCATCTTCAAGTTTGGTTGTGCCATTGGGCTCCTCCACTGAGGTTTCCTTGAAGGATGTTTGGGGAAAGCTGTCGAGAGTGGATTCGACATTGACTGGGACCATGGGTCAACTATGCAAGTTTTCAGAGGAGTCTGTGGGCAAATTTAAATAGCAGGACTCTTTAATTTCTTCTTTAGAGTCTTGTGTAATGAAACTTGAGGGCTCTTAGCCCTCATTACAGTCTCTAGTGTGGGCAGTAGTTAAAGATAGTTAGTTATTTATATCAAACTAGAGGCATTGGAGAATCAATTAAGTGCAAGGAATTTGTGATTCCTGAATTTTCCTGTGATGCGACTTCTGTCCCTCATCGAGCTGCTGAAAATGTTTTGAAAGAAATTCTGTTATTTTGTAATGCTGATACATAGTTATTTCTAAGTTATTTTATGCTTCCAAGGGGACTCAGGTAGAAGTGGCTGAAGCAGAGGGATTGGCTTCCATCACTTCTCCGAACAGCCTTGATTTGATCGCTTTTCTTGAGACCTCTCAGGACATTAACTCTGAGAGGGTGACTGCTGGTCACTTTAGGATCAGAGGCTGATAAGATTGCTGTCTTGAAATTATACTTTTCTAAAAGATCTTTTCCCTTTTGTGGCCAACCGATAAACATTTTTCCTGATGTTCCAGGCCTACGCAAATGTGTAGGAAGGCTTTCTTGCAGTTGTGGTCTAGTTTTGGCTATCAGAGCAACGTTCTATCTCCGTTTCCCCTGTAAATGTGTGGTTACCTATGCTGGAAATAAGTTTGTTTTCACAGATGTTTCCCATTTGGAAAAATGTTTTGGGACAAATCAGTGGGTTAGTGTAGGTACTTGAGGATTTGTGTATTCTCTTGATTCTTTTCCTGTTTTTGACTGGGGTAGTTCTAGGTATTAAAAAATTTGGCCTCTTCTGCTACTCTCCCATGATGGGGGCTAGAGTATCTCTTGTTATTGGGGGGGGGGGGGGTTTGGCATATTTTCCTAATTTCTAATGGTAGCAGGTTATGCTTTTCCTATATACATTGGGCCCAATTTTCATTTAGCAGGCTATGTGCCGCGTCAGCGCATAGCCTGTCCACTGACCCCCTTAACCCGTATTTTCATTTACGTGGTGATGTAAATGAAAATCTGGGTCATGCCTCAGAGGCCGGTAGCCGCCGAGGCTAAGTGGGTAGCAGCAATTTCTGATGCTGCCTGTTTATCCCCAGCACCTTAAAGATAGGCAAGGCAGATATCATCTGGGCATGTTAGGGACTTAACCGGAATTTTGTAAAGGCACTACCCATGTAGGTGCCTTTGGAAAGTCCCAGTTAAGGCATTTACACAGGTAACATGGGCTATTACCTGTGTAATTGTCTTTGAAAATCGGCCCCATTGTGTTTGTATTTTGGTTAAATCTTAATTTTAAAAAAAAATAGGGTAAACGCATTAGCCTCAGCCAGGCTCTTGCCTAATTCTAATGATTTAATGGCCATTTTACTGTTCAGCGCTGAATCCCAGATCCCAGGCTGTTCAGGGGCAGGAGAGGGTTACATTTATTTATTTAACAAGTTTTTTATACCGCCTTTTCCTTCAATCAAAGCGGTCACAAGAAATACAAGGTATAAACAAGGGAAACATAAACAGTATAGACATGACAACATATGGTAATGTAGGAAAAATAACAAGGGTTAACAATATAGTGGATTATTTATAAAAAATATACAATAGATGATATCTTAGTCATTTGTTGATCCATAGTGCTCAGTGAAAAGTAAAGTTTTTAATTGCTTACGAAAGTCACTTAAAACATCAATTGCACGTAAATCAGGAGGGAGAGAGTTCCAAATCAAAGGGGCAGCCAAAGAAATTGCTCGTTGTGATGTACATTTGCGTGATTTAGCAAAGTTTCTTGGGGTATTGAGGGTGTTTGAGGTGGATAATCTTCTGGGTCTGTTGCTGGTATCACGGGATATGAGGGCATGGAGGCTGGTTGCAGAACTGTTGTGCTTCATTTTGAAGATGTTTATGATTAACTTATACTTTATGCGAAGGGTTATCGGGAGCCAGTGGAGATTTTAAGGATGGGGGTAATGTGGTCATGATTAGTGGAACCGTTAATTATTCTGGCTGCTGTATTCTGTGCCATTTGAAGAGGTTTGAGAGCATGTTTTGAAAGCCCATTGTAGATAGGGTTGCAAAAATCCAGAATGGGGGTAATAAGCGCCTGGCAGACTGTACGAAAGTGTTCATCAGAGATAAGAGGCTTGAGGCGTCTAATTATTTTCATTTGGTAATAAGCGCTTTTAACAGTTTTCTTTATGTGAGATCGTAGGTCTAGCTTCTTATCGAGGGTTATCCCGAGGTATCTTACTTCATCCTTAATTGGAATCTCAGTACTGTTGCATGTGATGTATGGTGGTGGATTAAAGTTGGTGTTTCTAGTGACAATAAGTGCTTCAGTCTTATTCAAGTTTATTGCAAGGTTGTTATTTGACAGCCAAATGGAAATGCTGGTAATGCTTGGAAGACCCACAGAAATGAGGAAAGCTTCTTTTTCACTCTCTGATTTCTTTAGCTCCAGAGAATAAAGCATACCATAAAATTCAGCTAAAGCATTTCGGGCCCGATATTCAAAGGCCTTTACGCAGTTTACAGACCTGTAAATCGTGTAAATGCCACTGAATGAGATATTCAATGGCACTAACACGGTTAGTGCCGCTGAATATTCCTGATTATCTTCTTACATGCCCCATGCTAACTGCTTATCCATGGTGGATCAGAGGCGGAGACACTCGCTAACTGGGTAGCGACCTGTGGGTAAAACTAGGCGAAGCAAAAGCTGGCCTAGTTTTACCTGCGGAAGCTAACTGGGCAATGGTGCAATATCGCTGCTACCCTGTTAGCTTCTGCGGCTCTGGGGCATGTGTGGCGATCTTGGATTTTCAATGCCAGGGCTGCATATAACCGAGGTTGAATATCCGAGGTTAGAGGTTGGTGGGGCTACGGCATATAGCTGGCTCAATTCAATATCGGGTCCTACATGGGATTTTTTGCTTGAAACCGCCCTACTGTCTCGAGACAAATAGACTTAATCCAATTATTGCTTTGTTGTACCCTCAGTTTCTGGGCCAGTAGTTCATCTGCATTATTGCCTTTGTCATCATATTGTCATTGGAATCTTTGTTTTACCAGTTTTCTCACTTTGGATTACATTTAGGGCTGCTCTCTTACTGACTTCCTCCTCTTTCATATCTCTTATGCAAATTTTTGCAGGCTGCCAGATTCCTTCTGAGCTGGGAACTTAGACACTGCAGATCTGTTTCTTTCTTGCAGCCCTTAGCGCAATACATCTTCCTCGTATCACTGCCTTAGGAGGGACCCTCAGTGTGCACCCTCAGAGACCTCACCATTATCATTAAGTGCAAACTGTTCGTCTGCACAATCTGCTGTAAAAAAAAATCCATAAGCAGGGCTCTACGTCCCGACTGTGTGATAGGGTCTTTATCTTTTATCTCTATCTTTATCTTTACTCTTAATATAGCGCTCAGACAGACGTACCAGGGTGGTTTAAACTAGTAAAGTTTGCTGCAGAGCCAAAGGAAGGAAAGGAATGCCATTTTGGTGACAGAACAGGAAGAGACAATCATACAGTAGAAGGAGAAGAGAGAGAAATAAGAGCAGAACTAGGCTTGGGAAGGAGGGAGGTCAAAGGCAGCATGGAAAAGATAGGTTTTTAGCATAGATTTGTATCTCTGAAATGAGGATGCTAAGTGGAGTGCAGGTAGGAGGGAGTTCCAAGGAAGAAGAATGCAGTTACGGGTAGATTCCAGATGGGCTTGAGAGATGGAGGGAAGATCTAGGCAATTGGAGTGGAAGGAATGGAGGAGGCGTTGGGGGGCATGAAGGTGAATAAGGTCAGAGAGGTATTGAGAGGTTCCAGTGTAGATATAACCAAAATTAGTATCTTGAATTGAATTCTGTACTTAATGGGGAGCCAGTGGAGATGTTTAAGTAGGGGGATGACATGGTCTGTATGAGAGGCATGAGTGAGAATTCAGGCTGTGGTATTCTGGAGGAGCTGAAATCATTGTAACTGATAAAGAGGGAGGCCGGCGAGAGTGACATTACAATAATCGAGGCATGTAGTAACCAGGTAGAGAAGGAGTGTGGTCAGGAACAGGAAAGGATGGGAGCACAAATTTGTCATAGAGAATGAAAAGAGCAATGGATAAAAGAGAGGAAAGGCGTTCACAATATGACAAAGAGGAATCCAATGTGATATCAAGATAACGAAGGGAGGGGATGAGCGTAATAGGGTTTTTAAAGAGCATAGAGGCCAGGGAGCAGTTGGGACCGCCAAAAGTGAACATATAGCTGCTGTTGTAGTGGAATTTAGGTGTAGGAAATTTGAGGACATCCAGGAACATATCTGTGTAAGGCAGGAGTTACAGTAAGAGGATCCAAGTTGGGAGCAGAGGGGCTTGTGTGATGCAAGAGGATGATATCATCGTTATATTGGTGGATACGTAAGGTCAGAGGGGCCCGGAAAAAATTGAAAAGGAGGGGGGCCAGAATCGAATCTTGTGGGACACCACAGGGGAGAGGAGTAAGAACTGGAGAGAACGGAAAACGTTCTAGATGATAGAAAAGAGTAGAACCACTGCAACACAGTCCCATGGATCTCAGAGTCATGGAGACAGGAGAGAAGGGTGAAGTAGTTGACCAAATCAAAAGCAGAAGACAGATCCAAAGAGATGGCAAGGGAAACATCGCCATAATCATGGGAAATGTGCAACCCATTCAGAAAGGAGAGAAAGATAGTTTCTTTGCAGTGGCCGGGTCTAAAGCCAGATTGGCGAGGGTGAACTGTGCGTGTCGTGTCGGAGTGAGGACAGTTGTGCGAAAAACAGTTTTTCAAGAACCGTAGAGAGGAAAGGGAGATTTGAGCCGTGGAGCCAATGTGCAGGGACTGAAGGATCTAGGGTGGGTTTCTTGAGGATGGGGCGGACCAGAGCATGCTTCCAAGAAAGAAAGAAAAGAGCCGGAGGAGAGACTGATATTGAAAATGCTAAGAATGCATGGAAGGAGGGTTAGGGAGGGTTTGGATAGCCAATGAGACAGGATGGGGTCAGAGGGACATGTGCTCTTATGAGATGGTAAACTGGGCTTGACCCAGTAAGGCATTTCTTATATAAACCATATAAATGCTGCTAAGCGGGATATTCAGTAACACTAACGTGGTTAGTGCCGTTGAATATCCCCGTGTAATGCCATTATACGCCCTGATGCTAACCACTTAGCATCGGGACACTTGGGGGCGTTCCAGGGCAGAGAGGATGTAGAGCTGATCACAAAGTGGTCAGCGGCGATATTGAGCTGCTGCCCGGTTTGCGATTTGCAGTTAAAGCCAGGCAAGGAAACTCTGGCCTAACTTTCACCACTTATCCCTAACCCGGCAGTGGTTCAATATTGCTGCTGACCGGTTAACGATCAGGCTCTGTGGCAACCTCGGGTATTCAGTGCCAGGGCCAGATATGACCCTGGCATTGAATACCCATATTTAATGTTCAGCGCCGGCGGCTAGCCACTGTAATCGCACTAGCCAGTGGTGCGGAATATCAAGCTCTGGGATTTTAACATGACGTCTGAGAACACATAAAGAATTAAAGCCTGCTATTTAAAACGATTAACTGCTAATCGCATTAATTGTGGTGAACGGGATATTCAGTGGCACTAACACATGACCTGCCACAGGCAACGAAGTAGTGGCAGAAGTAACCCACCCGCAGCGGCCATGCTAGGTGGCCGTAGTGAATGGGCTGGCCCTGGCGGCGATATTCAACTGCTCCCTGGTTATCCCTCGGTGGCAAAAGTCAGGTGCACTAACGTCTGGCCTAACCTTTGTCGCCAAAGCTGACCAGGCAGGGGTTGAATATCGCTTTCTGGCTGACCTGAATATGCAATGCCGATGGCCGAATATGGCCCCGGCATTGAATATTTGGGTCTAGGGTTCAGTGCCGATGGCTAGCCGATGTAATCATGCTAGCTACCGTCACTAGTGAGCTCTGTAGGTCTGAGGTCAGTGCTAGTGAGACGTTTCTGCCTGTTTTTCTCTATCTTGAGCATAGGGCACCCAGAGCATTTTTTTGGGTTTTCCTGAAAGAGGTGGTGAAAAAATGACGTGTGCTGGAATACTATCTGGTGCATAAGCATCAGTATACTGCACCGAATTTCTGTGTAGAATAACACTGCTGTTTATGAACAGAGATAATATTATGAGCAGAATTTCTGTGCTGAATAATATTGCTGTATGCGCCAGATAGTATTCCATCATATGTGCACAAGTGGCACATGATATCGGTGTTGCTAATGCTGAGCCCTGGGCACATGTGTCTGGCTTACTCTCTTTGTTTAGCGCAGGTTATTTGCATCAGTAAGCAAAACGTCTGTGTTAAACTTGCATTAGGAAACCGCTCGCTGAGCTTTAGCCCAGGGCTCTAGCGCAGAGTTTGTGCATTGGCCTACAAGTCCCTTTTTAGCTGGTTAACTGCTAGCAGATATTGCTTTTTGAACAAGAGCAGGAGAAAAAGTAGCCTGTCTGACTCTGTGTTTCAGATCAAACATCTCTCCTTTTTTATAATGGGTTTCTTGTAAAAAAAGAATTTCGGGGTCAATATTCTGAAGTGTTTATGCAGTTTGCAGCATCTGCAAACCACATAAACCCTGGCAATCCAATATTCAGCGGCACTATATGGATAGTGCTATTGAGTATGCCCAACGAGCACAGAAAAGACACCTGGTTAATTCAGGGCCAGTCTATGGGCAGAGCTGAGGTGATCCTGACAGCTATCCGGTTAGCGGCGATATCCAGCCACTAATTGTTTAGCTAAATTGCATAAAGCTAGGACAGGAACAATGGCTGTTTTGGTCTGTAGTTAATGACTGTATATCACTGTTAATGGAATAGCAAAACCTCTGGCCGATGAACTGGGATGGTCAGTACTGGACGCTAGATAGGTTGAATTACCAGAGACCAGGCGCCTTAAAGACACAGACTATTACCACTCCTGAATGTCAATCCTATTATTTCTCTCTGCTTGTCATTTCTTTAAAGAGTAAAATTAGAAACATAGAAACATAGAAATATGATGACAGAAAAAGACCACATGGCCTATCTAGTCTGTCCTTCCATATCAACAACTACAACAGTCCCCTTTTTACCTTTAGAGATCCACTGTGTTTGTCCCATGCTTTTTTGAATTCAGTTACTGTCCTCATCTCTACCACCTCCACTGGGAGACTATTCCACGGATCCACCACTCTTTCCGTAAAGAAATATTTCCACATATCACTCCTGAATCTATCTCCCTTCACCCTCATCCCATGTCCCCTCGTAGCAGAACTTGCTTTCATTTGAAAGAGGCTCTCTCCCTGAACATTTATGCCACGGAGGTATTTAAACATCTCAATCATATCACCTCTATCCCGCCTTTCCTCTAAGGTGTACATATTAAGATCCTTCAGTCTGTCCTCATATGCTTTATAATGAAGACCACTAATCATTTTAGTAGCCACCCTCTGCACCGACTCCATCCTGTTCACATCCTTTTGAAGGTGCGGTCTCCAGAATTGCACACTATACTCCAAATGAGGTCGCACCAAAGACTTATAGAGAGGCACTATCACCTCCTTTCTTCTGCTAGCCATGGAAAGTTAAAACCTTTTAATATTATTAGATGCATAAGTAAGATTGTTCATTAAAGCTATAGAACATGAATCAATACAAATCTCTCGAAGATCCCTGAAAAAATATTAAACTTACCTGTTGTGATGCAGTTGTAGCCGGCCTCTCCTAGGGGAAGAGGTTAGCCCTGGAGGCACTGCACAAAAGAAATTTGTATGGATGTCTGTTTTTATAAAGGGGAAAAACAGTAATGACAGATTCAAAATAAAGATTCCTGGTAGAAAGGCGGAGACAAGGCTGAAGGTTTAAATTGGAGTACATTTAAAAGGATGAAAGGCAAAAAGACAAAATATGTGCAAAAGAATATTTTTAAGTAAAAACACCTTTATAATGTGATCCCCAAAATAGAGTGTCCGATATTCAAAGGATTTATGCTCCTAACCTTGAGGGTTATGCTTCTAAATTTCCCTCTTTGAAAATTTGCTAGGACTGCGTGCTTAAATTTTTACTTAAAATTTCACTAGACCCCTAAATTTAGGAGCATAGAAAGTGGGTTTTCAACAGAGTGGATTTATGATAGGGGAAAAAAAGGAGCTTAGCACTGATTTTCTGCGCTAGGCATCTAAGCTGGGCTCATAAATATAGACAAATGAATGTCAGGCCTAAATTTAGGATGGGGGGAGGGGTTTGATATTCAACTGCGGCAGCTAATGCTGATAAAGCAACTTGTTGTCTCTGCTGAACATTGACCTTGGATATTAAATCCTGGGCTCACATCCACACACTGGCATTGAATATTCAGGTTGGAAGGATAGTGAGTTAGCTAACTGGTCAGCGGTGATATTCAGGCGTTGGCTGTTTAGCTAAAGTGGCGACATTTAGGCCAGCCTTTTAAGTGCCTAACGTTGGCTGCTTTGGGATAACCAGCTTGCCGCTGAATTTCTCCACTAGTCGGTTATCTCAAGGTGCCATCTCCACCCCAAAATGCTCTGACACTAACTGGCCAGCATCGGGGCGCTTAGAGGCTGCAGCCAGAGATATCCCAGTGAGCGTCATTTAGGCGATTTGCACATATTCAGACCACCTGGGTGGCTTTGAAAATCCGCCCCCCCCCATAAATTTTAAGCTCCCGAATTAGGATTAATTTTCAGCTGAAAACTTAGTCTCCTAAATGTGGCTGAAAAAAGGGCACAAATTTAGGAGGTCAGTTATGTTTTGAATATCAGGCTCAAAGTGTTTACAGTCCTTAGAGTCAGGCTAAAACCATTTAGCTGATAAAGCATAAGATAGTTCAAAAGGTAACTTTAGGTGGTTGTTCAAAGACTTGGAGCTCTCCTTCATACTCTACCTCCTGATTCTCCTCTCCAGATGGTTCCCAGGTAGGTACTGTACCCTCCTCGTCTCTACAGTTTATGGAATTACCCTCCTCCAAACCAAACCTTTCCCTAACAAAGAAGGGGTAATACTCCTATATGGAAATATGCTCTTCATCCCTGGAATGCGAACATAAAATTGCACTTAATCAGGCACGTATTAAATAATTATAGGACTGGGAGGGTAGAGATATGCCTGGGTGCCAGGTCCCAAATCTCTCTTTTCTGTGTACTCCTTTCTCACTTGTTGCAGCAAGCTGCTTGTTCAGGCTTGGCTATCTTGTGCGGAACGGCTCTCTTGTGAAGCTGCTGAGTTGGTCATATCAGATGCAGCATCCAAGCTGTGCTGAGCCCAGCAGTGGGCTCAGACAGCGTCACCTTACTCACTGGATCCTTTCCAGAAGGAAACCGTGATTGCATACAAGGCCCTTTTATACTTCCCTCCAGTTTAGAGAGGGGTCTCCTCTTGCCCTCTGACTGTCAACAAAGTGCAGCCTCTATTACATCATATTGCAATTAGGATTTAACTTAGGAGCAGGGATTCCAGAAATGTTCTTATTTATGGACGTGTGGAGGGTAGATTTATAGGGGCCATATTCAAAGCAGTTTAGTCAGTCGGTGGGATATTCAGTAGGACTAAAGTTGTTAGTGCAGCTGAATATCCCTTCCTACCTGGTTTGTGTGCCCTGTCAGTAATGGTCATCAGCGATATTCAGCTGCCAACTGGCTAACCTAAACCAGCTAAATTTAGACAGAAAAAAGGTTCTCCTCATATGTGCTGATGGCCACATATGGCTCTGGCATTGAATATCTGGGCATAATTTTAAGCAACGGCAGCCAGCCATTTTAACAGCGCTGGCCGCCTCCATTGAATATGTCCCCCATAAATTTTTCCTACTGATAAAAACTTGTTTCATACGTGTAAAAGGGCTTTTATAAAATTATCTTAGGGGTTATGTGCATAAAATACACAAGGTAACAGGAAGCATACTTTTATACAGTGCAAGTGTAGGTGTGTTCTGGGATGGAGCATATGTGAAGTCACAAAGTACATGCATTCTTTTTAAACTGTCGCTTTTGCCCTCCTCAGTGGTACTCCCAAATATGGCTGCTATCTTGCGGTGCTGCCCCCTAGTGTGAGACTAGAGGGCAGGACAGCGTGATTGTGGCTATTTTGAAAGGCCCGATGGCAGGGGCAGAAGCGGGGAGAACCACTCCTACCCTGAATCAGCAGTGGACCATCAGGGATTAAAAGTAGGAACCGAGGGGGGGGGGCGCGGGAGGGTCAGAATGCCCAGGGACACCCGCAGGCCAACTGGCTAGGCAAGTTACAATATTTAAGAGGTGGGATGAATCCTGACTGGCTAGCTGGGATTTCTTAAGGAATCGGGAAGGGGGGGGGGGTACTCTTCGTGACCTTGACTGGCTAGCCGGATAGTGGAAATGGTGGGGAGTTCACCCCCCCCCCCCCACCCAGACAGCTCTCAATGGAGATTGGTGCTGAAGAGGGGAGCCGGCACATCTTCAGATGTTGTCGGTGTTGCAGATCTTTAGGCAGAGGGAAAGCTGGGAATGACCCTTGCAAATATCATGGAGGTTTTGGCCTTCTCTCTGGCCTTTTGCAGCTATTGCACCACAGTTACTGCAAAAGACTACCTCGGTTTAGTAAACATGCTTCTGATTGTTAGTAAAAGGGGCCCTTAGAGTGATTTTTTAACAAAGTCTATTTCAGCTGTTCTTTAACTTTTTATTTTTTTGCTGAGCTAATTACATTCAGGTACAGTAGAAATTTCCCTGTCCTCAGAGGACTTATAACAGCTAGAGCTGCTAATGTGTGCTACCCTACCCTCTTATTGCATGCTCACGCTGTTAGTGCGCTTTATTGGTAGCTGGGTCCCACTGCATAAAATGGGACCTGCAGTAAAATAATGCATGTTAAGTGTTAGCAACTCTAGCTGTAAGTTTGTATCAGAGATTCTCGAGGAACAAGCAGGAAGTCAGCCCTCATATATGGGTGATGTTGGCGCTGACGGAGCTCGTGCGGAAACATCTTCCCAGCTTTCAAAGAAAGCCTTTGGGAAATGCCACCATGCATGCGTGGTCCCCTTCCTGCTCAAGGGTGCCATCTTGCTCAGTCTCCTTCTAACTGTGGAGCCCAGCAGATGTGCATCTGATCCCCTGGAAAAAGTTGATTTTTTTCTCCGAGTAATCCTCTCTCTCTCCGGCCACGGCCACGGCCAGTCCCTTTCCCACCCCCGAGTTCGCTTACCTTGGCACCGCGACCTCGGGCCCGTGAATTTTTCTTTTCAGTGCGATTTGTGTCCTTTTTCTGCTCACAGTTCCTCGGGTCTTTGACCTCACTGGGCTTTTTTTCCCCTCGATGGCCAATGGCTTTAAAAAATGTTCCGGTAATTTTTCTATCACTGACACACACGACTACTGTCTTCATTGTCTCGGTCCTGACCATGACCCGGAGACTTGCAGGTCTTGCAAGAGGCTGACTCCCAAAATAGTCAAAAGCAGGCAGGAGAAGTATGACCGGATGTTCAGGTCAGACTCTGCCTTGGAAACCCCTTCCAGAGCCCAGTCCAAGACCCTAGGATTGTGCAGTGACTCCGTGGCCACCAGTTGGGGCCGCGAGTCCTCCGATCGTGTGTCCCTGATCCAAATCCCAAAGAAGAAGAAAGTCTTGCAGGACTCCTCACGAGATTTGGGGAAGGCAGGTAAGTCCCACTCCAGATCCCTGGGTCCCCAGAGGAGAACAGAGGTGTTGGAGCAGAAGCAGCCACCAAAACTTCCCTGGAAGAACTCGATGGACTTCGGCGATTGTCTCCAGGTCCTTGCGGTCATCCCCATCAGGGACTCTCCTCCTCCACTGGTGCTGAAACCGATACCTTTGGTGTCTGTGCCAATTGCTGTGACCCCATTCGGGCTGGAGACCAAGATAGAGGCCCTGGAGCACCACTTATCTGCCTTTTTGGCCACTCAGCAGGAAGCACTGTCTGGCTCTGCCGTTTCATCTGCCAAAAACACCAGGACCTTGATCTTGAGGACTTCTCTTGGCATTGAGTTGATCCCCCAGAGCTCCCTCTCCCAGGCCGATCACTGACAGAGGTCACATTCACGGTCCCATTCCTCGGGACCCCAATCCTCCCTGGCCAGTGATCATGCCGCCGAAGCCTATGAACCTCCAACTCTGAACCTGGTCTGGTCAATCGTTAAGTCCACCTCTGACGACTCCGACTGGGAATCCGAGAATGATACTTCCCTGGACACCAGGAGGCATCAAGACCTTCTGTCTGATCCATCCCCTCCGGGTGCCTGGTGCCAGTCCCTGCTTGAGGACAAAGCCTTCCTTGACTTCATGCGGGACATGGCCAGAGCTCTCGTCTTCACCACCAAGTTGGCAGGCGACCCTTGGTCGGAGAATCTCGAGATCCTCCAATTCAACTTCCCCCCCCAATGAATCCTTATCAGTGCCAGTCCCAGCAATCCTCGAGAGGCTGCTTCTCCATATGTGGGAGACACCAGCTACGGTACCCACAGTCATTCGCCAGCTCGACCTTATGTATAAGGTCTACCTGAGCCCAGGCTTCCGCAGGAGCCAGTTAGCACACAACTCCATGGTGGTCGAGTCAGCCATGCATCGGCTTCAAAGCCAAAAGACACACTCTTCGATGCCCCCCAGCATGGAGGCCCAGAGCCTCAATGCCCTTGGCAAAAAAATTCTACCAGGGCTGCATGCTGGGATTGCCGGGTCCAGGCATACCTCCTCTATATGGGGACACCATGAAGGAACTAAAGGGCTACTCTGCTGGCCTCTCCAGGGAACCCTTTCAGAGGTTCCAGATGCTGGCCAAAGCTGCTGTGGATTGCTCGAACTTTATCACCTGGGCCGCCTACGATGGCTTTGAGGCCATGGCCCGGGTCGCCCAGGAGACAGGCTTGGCACCAGTCCTCCGACTTGAGCAATGGGTCCAGCAGAAGCTCCTGGACATCCCCTGCCTGAGAGAGAATCTCTTTTGCAATGCCATGGCAGACAAAGCTGCGGAACGCGAGGCCGAGTATGTGACAAGGACCCAGCTCTCGAAGAAAACTTCCTCGGGTCCCAAGCGTAAGGACCCTGGGAAGAAACCCCCCTTCTCCAGGATTCCACAGCTACCAGTAAAACCAGGCTCCACAGATCCCTCATCAGGGCCCCCAGGACCTGGACAATGACCTCGCAAGCAGAAAGTCCCAGTGCCCCAGCCCCAGCCTGGGCTGAGCCTTTGACTTGCTAGACATACTCTTTTCCCCTCCAGGAGATCAGCAGCCCACGGAGGAACGTCTGGCACACTTTGCCCACCGGTGGTCGACCATCACCACCGACACCTGGTCCATGTTGTCAGAGAGGGTTTCCTCCTTCACCTGGACCAGATGTCCCATACATTCTTCCCAGGAGAGCCCCCAGAACTCCCCTGCATCAGGCTACTGCAGGAACTCACAGGTCTTCTCAAAGACATGGCTGTGGAGCCAGTACCCCATCAACAATAGGACAGGAGGTTTTATTCAAGGTACTTCCTCGTCCCCAAAAGGACAGGAGGCCTAAGGCCCAATCTAGACCTTAGAGACTCAAACAAGTTCTTGATATGGGAGAACCTTGCTGCCATATCTCCAATAGGAAGACTGTCTTTTCTCCTTGGACCTAAAGGATGTTTATATGCACATCTTCATCCACTCCAGGCACAGACAGTACCTCAGGTTCATGGTCCGTGACAACCACTACCAATACAAAGTACTACCCTTCGGGCTTGCCTCCACACCCAGTCTTTGCAAAGTGCCTGGAAGTCATGGTGACCTACCTATGCCTCCAAGGAGCCTTCGTCTTCCCCTTTCTAGATGACTGGCTCATCAGAGGGGACACAGCCACCGAGGTGCAACAGGCCACAAGCTGCACCATTGGTGTCCTGCAATACCTGGGGTTCATGATAAAACACCACAAATCCCACCTTGGAGCTTGGAGTTCATTGGAGACGCACCTGGATACCCTCCAGGCAAAGGCCTTCCTGCCCAGTGACAGGGCCAGACAACTCATGGCCCTGGCCACAAAAGACCAGGGCAGGTGCTCTGTACCGGCATGCGGCATGCTCTGCCTGCTCAGCCACATGGTCTCGATGGTATACATCACACCGAATGCCCGCCTTCACATAAGGGCAGCTTAGTGGTGCCTCAGGTCTCAGTAGACACAGTCCACTGGTTGCCTCCAGGACAAGGTCTACATGACCTGCCCTCTGGTGCAGTTGTTCTGCTGGTGGCAGACCACGCAACACCTGAGGGCAGGCATGCCTTTCCAATCCTCCACTCCTCAGCAGGTCCTCACCACGGATGCCTCATTGCTGGGTTGGGGAGTCCACTGTAGGAGCCTCCACACACAGGGCATCTGGTCTGGGGTCAAAGCCCACCAACAGATCAACTTCCTGGAGCTCAAGGCCTTCCCCCACCATCTCCAGCATCGGCTGGTACTCATCCAGACAGACAATCAAGTGGCGATGTTCTACGTGAACAAACAGGGATGCATGGGCTCCATTAGCGCCGACGTCACCCATATGTGAGGACTGATTCCTGCTGCCCCTGGAGAACACCTATTACAGGTGAGTAACTACGCTTAATGGAGGATGAAGTTTCTTATCCAAAGTCACGAAGAGTGTTAATGAGATTTGAACCCTCATTTCCCTGCTTCTGAGCCCATTGCTCCAACCTATGAGCCTGCTCCTCCACCTGTGAGCACAATTTGGAGTCAAAGTAATTCATACAATCTCTTTACTGCAAAAAATTAAAAATCTTTCCTTCTTTTGTGTTACTGAAGTGCATTATTCACCTACCTGAATCCTTTTAAGCATTAGTCTGCACTTCTGAGAAATGTTATCATTCCATGACTCAGACAGCTTGAGTCACTGAGCATGAACAAGTAGCTGATAGGGAAGAAGGCACGATCTTAGACCCACTGATGAGACAAATATGTATATTAGTAACAGGAAGATTGATCAGTGGACACATATATGTTATACAGCTGTGTAATGTTTACTTTTCAGATATATTGTAGTAGTCACATTGTGCTCAGCAGGCATTAATTAGGAGAGACCTTCTATGGGTCAGTGAGCCTATGTAGCTGGTCTGTCATAACAAGGTGTGCAGGATGGTATTTTGTGTTGAACGTATAGACTGTGTTGTGTAGGTCAGCGCAGCAAGCGTCTACTGTAATGATTTCAAACTGTATTTTTTTAGACAGCAGAATGTGAAAAGTGTACAAGGGGATGAAGGCACGCCCCTATTCTTCGCTCTCTTAATAACTGAATGAGGAACAGTAGTCCAGAAACGTAATTCTTCATAAATCTCTGTATAATTTCTTTGTATTGGTCCAGTAAAAGGGCAATGCAGCTCTTAGTGTGTCCCATGTTCTCAGTATGGCAGAAACATTTCTTAGAGCGGAATGTGCAGATTTTCTCTGTAGCTTCATAGTGGTGGTCTGGTGCAGCAGGTGGCAGTATTGCCTCTTAGATGCTACTGAAAGGACGTTTGCCTTTCTTAAAAGGCAGATGGAGCATAGACGAAGAAAAGATAGACAAATTTGCCAGGTCTGTTTTGAAAACTAGACAAAATACTTAAACAGTTTGAGGTAATGCTGAGCAAAAGGCCACATTTTCTCTTTTGCTTTTCTAGAACATGCTAAGGAATTGAGCCCCCCTCCCCTAGAGCAAGAGATCCCATTTATTATTTATTTATTACATTCTCTTATATACCGCGCTATTCTGCATCAGTGCGGTTTACATCGAACAAACTGAAATTACATTGAACAGGGCATTATAACTTGGAGATAACTATTTTACAGGGAACATGGGCTATGGAGGGTTAAGTGGCTTGCCCAAGACCACAAGGAGCACCTGTGGGACTAGAAACCCCAGTCCTTCCGGCCCACAGAAAAAATGGACCTTTCGCCACTGATTGAATGCTTCAATACAGTCTCCGAATGGCTCCTATCACAAAACCTCAGGATCCAACACAAAAAGTCTGAGGTGCTATTCATCACCAGAGACCAGAAATTCTGCCCCCCAACTCATATAAAAGTTAAAGAAGCTGAGCTCCAAACCAAATCAGCAATTCGGTACTTAGGGGTCACCCTCGACCAACGACTAGATATGAAAACCCATATATCCAACATAGTCAGAGCCGTATACTTCAAAATCCGTCACTCATACACCTGCAATCCCTTTCTAAGCACTGAAGACTTCCGGACAATATACCAAGCACTTATCTTACCACACTTTGACTTTGCCAACGCTATTCTCCAAGGTCTCCCTCAATCATCTCTAAATCCGTTGCAACTTGCCATGAATGCCGCAGCCAGAATCTTAGTAGGAGCAGCAAGATGCGACCATATAACGCCCTATCCTAATACAACTTCATTGGCTCCCGTTCAAGGAAGGCTCATTCAAATCTTTGTTACTCACCTTCAAATCTATCCATGGCATCACCTCCCCCTCTTTAACCAACATCATCCAGCCAGCTCCTCCCAACAGAACAAGGAGAACCCCATCTACAAATGTGCTAGTAATTCCAAAGGCTTCAACAAAGTACACAACCGCAACATCTAACAGGGCATTTAGTATCTATGCCCCAAAATGTTTGAACGCATTACCACCAGGCATCCGTGCAATTACTGACCTATCAAAATTCAGAAAGGCTCTCAAATCCCATTTATTTACTCAATACTACCAGATTAACCCTACCACTACATAAGTGCCTCTCCCTCACCCCTCAAGTTAATATATCAACTCCATTGTACACATGTTCACACTGAATTCCCAATACTCGGTCTCATTGTACATATGTAAGTAATTTAGTTTGCATTCCCCGTTTATCCAAGTTATTACTCCTGTTCTATGTAAAGCATAAACATGTTATCCAAGTTGTTTTTCTCCTGTTCTATGTGAAGCCAAACAGTTTGTTATGGTCATTTGGTTGTATGTAAACCGCGCTGACAATAGTGCGGTATATAAGAAATTGTAATAAATAAATAAATAAATAATAAGGTTGCTGTCCTCTAGTGGGATTTGAACCCCTGACCTTCCGGCCTGAAGTACCTTGCCCCAACCACTAGGCCACTCCTCCACTCCCATCAAATTGGGTGTTCCCATGCTGTAATATGGTTGGTCTCAAATTTTATGAGCCATGCTCTCCCCATTTAGGGACCCTTTTACTAAAGGTTTTAATGCGCGTTAATTAAATTAATGCACATTAAGTGCCCAGAACCCTTTTATTTCTGTGGGGGCAATGGCACTTAACGCACTTTAAGAAAATGAATGTGTGTTAACCTTTAGTAAAAGGGCCCCTTACATGTAATTTTTTTTAGGTGTGTTGCAGGTTTTGCTGGTTTTGAACATCTAGGGGGCAAATGCTCATGTTACTTGAGTAAAGTGGGGGTGGGGGAACGGGGCTTGTGGGTTACCCCATCAGCAGCAACTGGAAGCCAGGCATCTGTGCTATAGAAGTGACAGCCAAGCATTGCTGTGCTGGGCAGAGAAGTCTGGGCCTGAGAAAGCCCAGGGAAGCTCTCCTCTCTGGCGACATGCCCCAAAGCCGGGCCCATTCCTGAGCTTTGCTGCAGATTCTGAAGTCAATCAGAGCACAAGGGTTACAGGCTCATTTTACGTTTGTTACTGATAAGCTTAAAGCTGTGTTCTCTGATAGATGATAAGTTTCATGGCTAACACACATTTCTTTTCAAAACATATTTATTTATTTGGAAGTAGCTCAAGGCAAAATTCATTTCAGGTACAGTAAGATCTTACCTGCATCCAGAGGGCTTACAATCTAAGGACTACAATTATTAAACTGTGTTAATTTAAATTAAATTAAATTTACAGCTTTTATAAGCTGCCTACACAGCCAGTTCTAAGCGCAAAACAATAAAATGGGTTTTTAAAAGAGTAATTTTTAACAGCATAATCCCTCTACATATTTCTATGGCTAGAAGGTCTGCAAAGCAAAATTTAATACCAATTACAGTACATAAGAACATAAAATATGCCATACTGGGTCAGACCAAGGTCCATCAAGCCCAGCATCCTGTTTCCAACAGTGGCCAATCTAGGTCATATGTACCTAGCAGTATCCCCAAGAGACACAGGTTCCACAATGCTTGTATTGAATCAAGCATTAATATCCTGGGTCCCTTTTTAATAATGGTTTATGGACCTTTCCTCCAGGAACTTGTCCAAACCTTTTTTAAACCCAGCTACACTAACAGCCCTTACTACATCCTCCGGTAACAAATTCCAGAGTTTGATTACACGTTGAGTGAAAAATATTTTCTCTTTATTTGTCTTAAATAGTTTACCCTGTAGCTTCATTACATCTCCCCTAGTCTTTCTATATTCTGATAGCGTAAACAATTGATCTATGTATCTCCAGGAACAAGCAGGAATGAGTCTTCACATATGGGTACGTCGGTACCGACGGAGCCTGCGCGGGAGCGCTCCCCAGCTTCCCAAAAAGGAAAGCTTTTGGGAGCATCCCACAGCGCCTTTTTTAAGATACGGCGACCAGAATTGCACACAATATTCAAGGTGCGGTCGTACCATGGAACGATACAGAGGCATTATAATATCCTTTATTTTATTTTCCATTCCTTTCCTTATCATACCTAGCATTCTATTTGGTTTCTTGGCCGCCACTGCACACAGTGCGGAGGGTTTTAACATGTTATCTACGATGACGCCTAAATCTTTTTCCTGGGTGGTAGTTCCTAATGTGGAACCTTGCATCGTGTAGCCATAGTGTGGGTTGTTCTTTCCTAGGTGCATAACTTTACACTTATCCATGTTAAATTTCATCTGCCAATTTGTCTTCCAATTTATCCAGCTCCTCCTGCAGTTTTCCGCAATCCCCAATATAAACATATGGCATGGGACAGACACAGTGGATCCCTTTATAGCAACGGGATAAAATCATAATAAGCATAACTCTCTTATATCTCAACAAATAGGGGTGACCTACATGGAGCGGTGGTTACACACCTAAACAAAGGCATGGGGAAGGATGACCTGCATGTAGCAGCAGGTACACTTACTCTTACCGCTTTGCAGGGCAGACTAGATGAACCATACTGGTCTTTATCTGCCATCATATACTACTGTATGTTAACTTTAACCTACTTGGATCAACAATCAATAAAGAAATGACAAGCAGTTAAGAAATCCAATGATGCATTGCTCTTGGCAGAATGGCTATGAAAGCCCTAGACTAGATTCTCAAGAGCAGAGATGTCTTTCTTCATACAAGATTCGATTTGTTCAAGCTATGGTGTTTAAGTAACTTCATATGGATGTGAAAGTTGGACAGTGAAAAAGAAAATTGATGCCTTTGGGATTATGGTGTTGGTTATGAATACTGTATATATCATGGACTGCCTGAAGAACAAACCCATTTGTACTAGAGGAGATCAAACCTAAACTTTCCTTAGAAGTTGAGATGACAGGACTTCGAATTTCATACTTTGGACACATCATGCAAAGAGAGAGATCATTGGAGAAAGGCATAATGCTTGGCAAGGTAGAAGGTCAATGTAAAAGAGGAAGGCCAGAAATGAGATGGATTGATATAGTAACAGCAGCTATGGGTACCACTCTATCAACAATGAGCCGCCTAACTGAAGACCGAACAGAGTTAGGTCAACTAACCAGAGGATCGCCATGAGTCGACACCAACTTGACGGCACTTAACAGCAACAAAGTATAAGAGGAGGGTAAATCATATATGTTGTTAGCCATACATGTTCCAAATATTGAAAAAATTGAGTACAAGGAACAGTATCATCAGCTTTACCTGACGCCGCAAGCCAGAGTACAAGTCAGCGACAGCTACTAGGAGGCTTTTGAACTAGGTAGGACTGTTCTCTGTTGCCCTTGCTCTTTATGATATGTAGGGAAACGTTTATAGAGAGTATTAGACAATAAAGAGACATCAGGGGGTTGAGAGTGGGAGTACATAGAAACATGGTGGGAGAAAAAGACCATATGGCCTATCTAGTCTGCCCTTCCATATCAAGTACAATAGCCCCCTTTTTTCCTTTAGAGATCTTCTGTGTTTGTCCCGTGCTTTCTTGAATTAAGATACTGTCCTTGTCTCTACTTCCTCCACTTGGAAACTATTCCATACATTTACCACTCTTTTTTGTAAAGAAATATTTCCACATATTACTCCTGAGCCTATCCCCTTTCACCCTCATCCTATGTTCCCTTTCAATCGAAAGAGACATTTATGTCACTGAGGTATTTAAAACATCTCTATCATATCTCCTCTATCCTGCCTTCCCTCTAACATATACATATTAAGATCTTTAAGTCTGTCCCCAAAAGCTTTATAACAAAGACCACTAACCATTTTAGTAGCCATCCTCTGCACCAAATACATCCTGTTTATATCTTTCTGAAGTTATGGTCTCAAGAACTGCACACAATACTCCAAATGAAGTCGCGCCAGAGACTTAATACAGAGGCACTATCACCTCCTTTTTTTCTGCTAGCCATTTTTCTCCCTGTGCACCCAAGCATCCATCTGACTTTCACTGTTGCTTAAGAAACAGTCACACCCAGGGCCCACTCTTCTTTTGTGGACAGAAGTGCTTCACTTCCTACATTGTATCTCTTCCTTGGAGTTTTGCAGCCTCAATGCATGACCCTGCATTTTTAACATTGAATCTCAGCTGCCAATTTCTTGATCATTCTTCAAGCTTAGCTAGTTCCCTTCTCATGTTATCTACTCCTTCCTGGGTGTCTTCTCTATTGCAGATTTTGGTATCATCTGCAAAGAAGCAAACCTTATCTGACTGCACTTCCTCAATATCACTAACAAAGATGTTAAAAAGAATTGGACCAGGGACAGATCCTTGCAGCACACCACTGGTAACCTCCCTCTCTTCAGAATGAGCTCCATTTACCTGTACCCTTTTTAATCCAGTCAGTGATTTTCGGGTCCATCCGTAGTGTGCTCAGTTTGTTTATAAGTCGCCTGTGCAGAACGATGTCAAAGGCTTTACTGAAATCTAAATACAACACATCTAGGGCTCTCCCTTGGTTCAACTCCCTGGTCATCAGTCAAAGAAATTAATCCTGCAATCCGTTGGTCTCCAGAAACCTCACTATCCCTCTGTTTTAGCAGTGTTTCCACTAATTTACTCATCACAGAGGTTAGACTAACCAGCCTGTAATTCTCAACCTCATCCTTACTTCTGCTTTTGTGTAAAGGGAATTAAGTGACTAGCCTAAGATTACAAAGACCCACACCAGGATTTGAATCCTGGCCATCCCACGTCTAGCCCAGTACTTTAAGCATTATGCTATTAGACATTCAGCACAAGAATAGAACATCATGCTCTTTGCAGATGAACTCATCATAGCTCAACTCTTGCTATCTCTGCTAGTGCTCAAGAGAGAAATGAGGGAAACCCAAGATCTTAATATAATTATATTAAGATCTTGGGTTTTAACATAACGTTGGGAAAATCCCAAACTCTCCACATTTTAGTGGCAGAAGAGTTGGAAGCAGCATTAAAAGAAACACTTTTAACTCAAATGGGTGAAAGAAGTGATTCGGGACTGAGTGGTGAAGATCCCAAGTGGGATAAATGACCTCTTTTGCCTGAACTACTGTGGATTCCACTGTTTAACCCTGTATATCAGTATATGAAGAGGTGGCATGTATTTATTTATTTATATTATTTATGAAAGCATCTATAGCCCACCCTATCTAAAATTCTAGATGGGGTACAGTACAACATACATAAAATGGTTCACAAGGCACACAATATAATTGAATACTTTCTCTCTCAAATGTTTACACAGCAGTACACAAGGTGCTAGCTATACACATCTGCTATGAAAGCTTCCACATCACCCAGTGATAAAAAAACAATGTGTGCCTTAGAGTCATTGCTGAGTGCTGGCAACCCAGCAGCTCCGGGGTTTTCTTAGTAGTGTGACCGGAAGTAGATTGCCAAGCCTTTCTTCCAAGGTAACGGAGAATTGAGTGACTTACCCAAGGCCACAAGGAGTGCTAGTGGGAATCAAACCCTGGTCTGATTCCTCAACAAAAGTCATAGTAAAAAAAGTAGGGGCCTGATATTTCAAGGCATTTACATGAGTTTCACAGTCTGTGGCAGTGATAGAAAATGCCTGCGAACACACTGCGTCGAAGAAACCACGATGCAAGGTTCCACATTAGGAACCACCACCCAGGAAAAAGATTTAGGCATCATCATGGATAACATGTTAAAACCCTATGCCCAGTGTGCAGCAGCGGCCAAGAGAGCAAATGGAATGCTAGGTATCATAAGGAAAAGGAATAGAAAATAAAACAAAGGATATTATAATGCCTCTGTATCGTTCCATGGTGAGACCGCACCTTGAATATTGTGTGCAATTCTGGTCGCCGTATCTTAAAAAGTAGATAGCATTATTAGAAAAGGTAGAGAGAAGAGCCACCAAACTGGTAAAGGGGATGGAAGGATACTCCTATGAAGAAAGGCTAAAAAGGTTAGGGCTCTTTAACCTGGAAAAGAGACGGCTGAGGGGAGATATGATAGAGGTCTATAAATTAATGAACGGAGTGGAACGGGTAAACGTAGATCGATTGTTTACCTTATCAGAATATAGGAAGACTAGGGGACATGCAATGAAGCTACAGGGTAACCTATTTAAGACTAATAAGAGAAAATATTTTTTCACTCAATGTGTAATCAAACTCTGGAATTTGTTACTGGAGGATGTAGCTGTTAGTGTAGCTGGGTTTAAAAAAGGTTTGGACAAGTTCCTGGAGGAAAAGTCCATAAACCATTATTAAGAAGGGACCCAGGATATCAATGCTTGACCTAGTACAAGCATTGTGGAACCTGTGTCTTTTGGGGAAACTGCTAGGTATGTATGACCTAGACTGGCCACTGTTGGAAACAGGATACTGGGCTTGATGGACCTTGGTCTGAACCAGTATAGCATATCTTATGTTCTTAAGGAACGGTTAAGTAAAATTGACTGGCCAACAGCAACCCATGTCCAGGAGCATAACACTGCAAAACTGAAGAACTATAATGTGGAGCTTCCCAGCCAGTGGTTGGGAAACCATTACCAGGACTTTAAATCTCATTCTCCACAAAACCGGAAGCAATGTAGAGAAGTCAGAATGGCTCATGCTGAATATTGCTACTTCCTGGTTTTCTCCAGCGCTGCCTCTGGAACGTTATCAATGCTGTGTGCTCAGCTTTGGACATTTAGCATGGTCAGTGGCAGAAAATGGCTCTGTGCCAGTGAATATCCCATTTGTCGCAATTAATGCAGATAGGGGGTCTGCTAACCATGCTAGTTGCTTTGAATACGCTTCCCCTAGATACTGTGTGCAGAAATGAAATTAAAACTAAGTTTCTGGGGGTGATATTCATGCCAGCGGCTAGCGCTGCTAATGTGGCTAACCACGGGCACTGAAATTTAAACCCAGTATTTAATATAGGGGTCATATTTGGCCCCAGCATTGAATATCCGGGTTCTTTGTATTGCCGCAAGGCTAACTAACCCGGCAGCAGCGATATTGAGCCCTTGTCCGGTTAGCTAATGCGGCAAAAGTTAGGCCAGGGTTTCCTGCCCCTCACTTTTGCCGCATATCGCTAACCAGGCTGCAGTTCCATATTGCCGCGGCCCAGTTTACGATGGTTGCCGTGGCCCAGTTTACGATGGTTGCCGCGGCCCAGTTTACGATGGTTGCCACATCCGCTGTGCCCCAGGATGCCCATGAAACGCCCCAGTGCTAACCGCTTAGCATCGAAGCATGTAATGGAGGAGCCCATATCAGTGCTGTTGAATGTCCTGCAGAGTGGCATTTACATGGCTTGTAGGTCTGCAGACCATGAAAAAGGCCTTTGAAAATGCCCCCCCCCCCCCCCGTTTTCTTTAGCAGATAAAGGGAGTGTAGCTCCTGAGAGCAAGTCAAGAAATGCTTTAAATTAGACTAAGACAAAGTTACCACTTATGTATATTTTTTGGGTTTATAGACCTTTCTATGTCTTCAAATGAGCTATCACGGCAACTGCATTTTGTTTGCAGGTTTGGGTGGGAGGAATTACTACTCACAAACAGTGAGAGAGTTGTTTCCTACATATTGTGGTGGACAATTAACTTCTCTGTTTAAGGTTGGCCAGGTAATACTCTCCTCTTATCAATATGCAAAGGGAGTGTCGCTATATTAAATAGTCTTCGGCTCTGGCCGAGCAGTACGTGTTTGAACTACAGAAACATCAGCAGGATCTTTTCCTATATTTAAAGTTCGATCGGATATCTTTTAGTGGTGCGCCTTCACTTCATTAGAGTGCCTTAGACAAATTAGTGCATTCCAAGTTGATTTAATGTACACTAATCAACTTAGCGCGCCTTTATTTGTTAGTTAGTGCATGTTAAATCAGTTTAGTCAAGAGTGCCAGATTTTGAAGGTGCCACATACCTGGGCTCCAGTGGAACCTGTGCAGCAGTGCCACTCCTAAGGGGTGGCACCATGAGCCTCAAGAAATCTTCTGTCCTTCACCTCGCACCAGGTCCTGCCTGTGGTTGCCAAAACATCAATATGATTTTTCTCATGGCAGGCACAGATAGCTTTGGCCGTACAGAGGTGCACTGTACCTCTCTCTGTTATTAATGTACACACTGATTAGTGGCGTTGTCTTGCTACTCTGGGACTGTAGGCAAGGCCCAGCTGTAGTAGACATGAAAGGATAAAATGAAATGCCTTTATTCGACCATCAGTAAAAAAAAAAAAAAAAAAAGGGTCCCCAGCGGGAGGTGGAAACAGAAAAGATGTCAAGGACCATCTCATCGCCGTTCTTTGTATACTGGGCTGTATCTGTGTATCCATTGTTAACCTTCCCACGCTTTGCTTTGTGTGCACACAGCGTGCTCTTGGATTATGTTACTGGCACTGGGAATACTGGCAGTGTCTGCCACACACACACACATAAGGTTACTGTTAGCACAGTGCTGTTATCTCTTTTTTGTTGCTAGACGCCTTGTACGGCCGCACACTAAATAATTTGCAAGTCTGCACAAAAATAAACAGAGTTGAAGTCCGGGCCTGGGTTATTCTCGTGACAGGCACACTGTCACTCTTCCATTAAAATCTTTACACTTGGCAGCCTTCATTCAGTGATTTTGGATCCTTTCTTAACCTCATTAATTGATTTCTCATCTTTTTGCTTTGATATAGCCTTTGTTTTTTATGTCCTCATTCATTGACATTTTATTTGATTACAGACCACTCTATCACATGGTCAGAATGTGGTCTAACAGGTGAAAATGCAATGGGTGCCTTTGAGTCGATGCTGATTCCTGGCAACTCAGCAGTTCCTAGGTTTTCGCGGTAGCATGACTGGAGGTAGATTGCCAGGCCTTTCTTCCGAGGCAGTGGAGGGTTAGGTGATTTGCCCAAGGCCACAAGGAATACCAGTTGGAATTGAATCCTGATCTCTTGGTTAGCAAACCAGTGCTCTGACCACTAGGCTACTCCTTCACTCTGTCAAAGCATAAGCATAGTTTAATTATGTAAGTGTAGAGAATGATACAATAAATACAATAACATCATAAATATAATAAAAGCTAAAAATCACAAAACAGCATGGCTAAACATAGTCTACATCCCCATTCTAAAATTATTCCTTTTGCTTGTCTTATGGCCAGAAAGTAAAATATTCCAAGTAGCTATACATCCTACCCCACAACAATCAAGTAAAAAATATGTTCCAGAAATTCTTAGAAAATAAAGTATCAAACAACATGAAATAGCTTGGATGGATAACCTTGTACTTCTGTAGCAATCCTAAAAAGACCTTTAAGCTCTGGTGTAACTAATACCATGCAGCAGTTTGGTTGGATAACCTTCTATTTCTGTAGCAATCCTAAATACTTTAAGCTCTGGTATAACCCCTTGCCCAGAGTTGCCAAGTTCCAGGAGTAGGATTTTTGGCCTGTTCTGGTTTTAAGCTTGCATTGCAATGCAGTATGGGATTTGTAGACCTTGATTTTACTCATTGGAAACAGTGCTGGAGATTCCACAATGCATCAGGATGAGATGGTCAGGAATCCAGGACTGGCTTAAAATCTCACTCCTGGAATTGGGTAACTTGGCAACTCTGTCTTAAAAAACACAAATCAAATGAATGGGCTTAACCTTTAGTAAACTCTAGGGATTCACATGATGAAAGGATAAATTCAGCAGTTCCTGTTGGGCTCTTCTGTTGTACACCCTCAAAAAGATCTTCAGCACAAATTTGCAAAAAAACACAACACAGATTAGGGGATGGGTATAAAAAAATTGCAAACACTTTCAATATCCCTTGGAGCATGGCCAGGATGATTATTAAGAAATGGAAAGTGATCCTGCCTAGATTAGGTCATCCCTCCAAATTGGATGATTGAGCAAGAAGGCAACCAGTAGTCCAATAGCAACTTTGAGAGTGCTACAGGCTTCCATAGGGAACCCTAGTCAAAGTATGCATATAGCAACAATTTTCCAAGCAGCCCACAAATCTGGCCTGTATGGTGGGGTGGCAAGAGGGAAACCATAACTGAAGAAAGCCCACCTCGAATCCTATTTGACGTATTCAGAGAAACACTCAAGAGATACTGTAGCCGTGTGGCAGTCTGGCAAAACTAACACAGAATGCTGTGTTCTGAACGCAAAGCATTATGCTTGATGCAAACCCAACACAGTACACTATCTAGAGAACAATCCCACTGTGAAGCGTGGTGGCGGCAGCATCATTTTATGAGTATGTTTCTCATCAGCAGTGACTGGGACATGTCACGACAGAAAGATAATGGGATGGAAAAAGTCCTTGAGAAAATCCTAGTGCCTCCACAAGAAAGCTGAAAGTGTGACAGTGTCCTAAATCACCTAACCTTGACCTCAGCCCAAATGAAAATCTGTGTTATGACTTGAAGATTGCTGTCCATCAATGCTTCTCAAGGAACTTGACAGCGCTTGAATAGTTTTGTAAAGAGAAATCATCTAATACTGAAAAACCTAGGTATGCATAGCGTGGGGAGACCTGTACCAATAGACTTGCAGTTATGGTGACTGCCAGTGGTGTTTTTACCAAGTATTGACTCGGGGGAGGGAATGAGGAGGACATGAAGACTTATCCAGTTGTTGCATTTCAATATGGGTATGGTTTGTTCCCCAATAAAACATTTTTCATCTGAAAGATATGGCGTGTGGTGTGTTGATGAGTGGAAACAAATTCAGCATTTAATGCATATAAATCTGATGCACTGATGCAATAATCTGTTAGAAATGTTCAAGGGACATAGACTTTCCATAGTCCCTGTAGGTATATAATTAAAAATAAAATTTGTATCATAACACATGGCAATGCGAACCCTTACAGTGTGACACAATGGGTGTCCCTGGGGCACAACAGCAGGCTTATATTGTAGTGATGAGGACAACAGGAGATGGACTGTCTCAAGCCAGAACAGGCTTTTTCCTTGTTAGGCTTCAGGCAAAGTGAGATGTGCCGGAGTGACATCAGAGGTTGCGCCTGGAAGATCAGATATTTAAAAGCAGCCATTAGCATGGTATATGGCCCACAGTCATGTGCCTGAAGAACTGTGACCAAAGGAGAACATCCCTTTGGAGTTCCTTCAGAACCAACTGAGGTGCTGTGGAGGAGCTGTAAAGGAGCCCTGGAATGAATGATGTGGAGTTTTTAGAGGGATATCATTGTGATTATTAGGTACTGTGCTCTGGGTGTGACTTATGAAGCCTTAGAAAATAAAAGAAAAAGGCATGGACAAGAGGGCTCAGGTATTAATTTCCCATGGCCCCATGGACACTTGTTATTACTGGGGCTATGAGTGGACAAGAGCTTTGTAAAATATAGAGGAGCAGTCTGCAGAAGAAGCTCACCACAATTGTAACTCATTGGTTTAAGAAACTTGAACTGTCTAGGGTCCACTGGCTTGAGAATGAAAGGGTTTAGTCAGGCTTTTGACAAGATCGTGTTTGGGGATCAATCATTGGTCTCCCATGATATCTGCTCCCTTAGTAACATCTGGAGGTGTTAACTCAGTTTTGCCAGTAGGATCAAATTTAGAGACACAGTCTCACCTAGTAGTAAAATCAGTGTTTTTCTCTAGTGTTAGTGGACTGGATGGTTTGCTTCCCCTCACTCCACCTTGGGAAGATACTAATTTGGAAATCTGACAAATGGTAGCTAAAATGTGGGAAGATGGCAGAAGATCATCTCAAAAGAATTGGGACTCTGGAGGTGTGAAATAATGCTCTAATAAGAGGGAATTTATTATTGGAAAATAAGTTGGAATTATTAGAGAACTCTCAGAGAGCTAAAAATTAGCTTTTTTTAAAATTTTGCTTATTGTTTTTTGATAACTGCACATGAATTCTTAAAACAGTATTTTTCATTTGGATTTCAGTTCTCTACTTGGAATACAGCAGGCTTATTTTATTTCTGGTTCTATTAAAATGATTTCTTCTTATCCCTCTGACCAGGTGGAAATGGGAAATTTAACTAGGACCCAGGCTTCTGAAGAGGAGATTTCTTGCTGAACTACAGTAGTGGCAACTTTTAGGAATCCCTCGGATAGGGATATAATTTTTTCTTTGTTTTTTAAACAGCATTTGACTAACTTCCACGCTCAGAAGATATATTTTTTCCAGATCTTTCCCCGAGGACTCAAGAGATCAGGAAGAAGTTCCTTCAGCTGAGGCTTAAGGCCCTAGCTTTGGGAATGACCTTTTTTCTGAGGAGACATCATAGTAAATTTGAGACTAAAGACTATGAGGCACGTTTCACAATGGGACATCCAAGTGCAATGTGGGACGTCAAAAGACAGAATGTCTGAAAAATAACATGTGCACGTTCAGGTATGATTTAGGAAACGTGGACATGCCTGATATGCAGGTGTATCAAACTTCTATGTAGACGTCCCCAGGAAAGCATTTCAGGACCAAGACATTTAATAGCATAATGGTTAGAGTAATGGCTTAAGAGCAGAGTGTTCAGGATTCAAATCCCAGTGTGGTCTTGGTGATCTAAAGCTAGGCACTTAATTTTCCATCTTCTCTACACACTCTGGATATTTTAAGGTGAAAATAAGCACTTTCTTGTTGCCTATTCGTGCCTGGAGCAGGTATAAATAGTGACGTGTCTGCAAACGTTTCTGAGATTGACTGGGGATGTGTAAGTACAGTGCCACTCCGCAGACACGCCTCTGCCCACACCCCTGTACTTTCTTGAATGTCTCTGCACTGGAAACATAGAAATATAGAAGCATGATGGCAGAAAAGACCACGTGGCTTATCTAGTCTGCCCTTCCATATCGACTACTACAATAGTCCCCACTTTTCCCATAGAGATCCTCTGTATTTGTCCCATGCTTTTTAAATTCAGACACTGTCCTCATCTCTACCACCTCTACCGGGAAACTATTCCATGCATCAATCACTCTTTCCGTAAAGAAATATTTCCGCATATTACTCCTGAGTCTATCCCTTTTCACCCTCATCCTATGCCCCCTCGTAACAGAGCTTGCTTTCAATCGAAAGAGGCTCTCCTCCTGTGCATTTATGCCATGGAGGTATTTAAACATCTCAATTATATCTCCTCTATCCCGCCTTTCCTCTGCATATTCATATCCTTAAGTCTGTCCTCATATGTTTTATAATGAAGACCACTAACCATTTTAGTAGCCAACCTCTGCATCCTTTTGAAGGTGTGGTCTCCAGAACTTCACACAGTACTCCATATGAGCACCAAAGACCTATACAGAGGCACTATCACCTCCTTTTTTCTGCTGACCATTCCTCTCCCTGTGCACCCAAGCATCCGTCTAGCTTTTGCCGTTGCCTTTTCTACCTATTTAGCTACTTTGAGATCATCAAATAAATCACGCCTAGGTCCCACTCTTCTTTAATGGACAGAAGTACTTCCCTCCCTAGACTGTACCGCTCCTTTGGATTTTTGCAGCCCAAATTCATGACCCTGCATTTTTTAGCATTAAATCTCATCTGCCAAATTCTAGACCATTCATTAAGCTTAGATAAATCCCTCCTCATGTTATCTACACCTTCCTGGGTGTCTATTGCAAAGAGGCAAAATTTACCCGACAGCCCTTCTGCAATATCACTAACAAAGATGATAAAAAAAATCAGACCAGAGACAGAGCCCTGCTGCACACCACTGGTAACCTCCCTCTCCTCAGAATGAGCTTCATTTACCTGTACCTTTTGTCGCCTCCCCATCAACCAGTTTCTAACACAGTCATTAACTTTAAGGTCCATCCCTAGGGTGCTCAATTTGTTGTTAAGTTGCCTGTGTGGAATGGTGTCAAAGGCTTTACTGAAATCCAAGTACAGTACATCTAGGGTTCTCCCTAGGTCTAACTGCCTGATCACCCAGCCAAGAAATCAATCAGATTTGTCTGACAAGGCCTGTCTCTGGTGAATCCATGCTGCCTTGGATCCTGTAATCGATTGGACTCCAGAAACGTGGGAGGAGTGGTCTAGTGGTTAGGACAAGGTACTTCAGGCTGGCGGGCCAGGGGTTCAAGTCCCACCTGGGGACAGCAATCTCAGGCCGGAGGGACTGGGATTTCTAGTCCTATTAGGCACTCCTTGTGGTCTTGGGCAAGCCACTTAACCCTCCCATTGCCCATGTTCCCTGTAAGTAGTAGCGTATGTGTCTCATATCCCCTTGTGTTAAATGTATCCCCCAATTGACCGCTTTGACCCGGTGAAAAGCGGGATATAAATACAGCTTAATTTTATTTTTTTAAATTTTTTTTTAAACGTCTAAAAATGCCATTTGTGGAATGTCTACGGTGACGAGTCTGTGATGTCGATTTCCACGTGCATGTCTTCAGACGTCCAAATCATGACTAAGCCTTTTAAAATAATCCTCTGTCTTCTTAGAACCCCTGCATTTGGAAACATTGATTTGTGGTCAAGAATGGTTGAAGGAAATCAAGAAACTCCAGAGGATATTTCCGTGCTCCAATGTGATGTTATGCTGGGCATTTAAGTAGTTTTACAAGTCTTAAGTGTAGGATAACCTACGGTATTAAGCTTTTCCTTTATTGGTTTTGCCTTATATTCTCCTCCCAAGGAATTAATTTCTGTTTTTCCTGAGCATTGTAATAGATGAGAATTTCTTATATTTTGTCTTTTGGTTACTATTGGACTTTGCAATGCTGTATTTCCAGATTTATTGAGCGTGAGGGGAATGTATGGTAGATGAGTGGTGGAGCTCTGTGTGTAATGGGAGGTTGACATTTGGTCGGGTGGTGACTGAGGGTTTATATTTTTTGTTTATGTTTAGTTAAAAACGTACTTTACCGCCTTATATTGCAAATAACAAAGCAATTTACAAATGCAAGTTAGGAAATAATAACAACAATAGGAAAGTAGAGAGGCACTAAACCTAGGGTGAATATGCATGGATGTTTAGGTCGGATATGTGTGAGGAGATTGAGGGGCGTGGGGGTACATATGTGGAGGATGTGGGATGTGGGGAGAAGGAGGTATATGTGTTGAAGTGGTAAATATACGATATTTAGGCATCTGTGGGAGTGCAGAGGATTGGGGGTGCTGTGTCCATAGAGGATGTACGTGCATGACAGGAGCGCTATTGCATGTGGAATCTTTGTTTTGGGGAATAGGGTGACTGTGCATGTATATTGGGTGAACTGTGTGTGGGGAGACCGAGATATTGGTGGCTGTGTGTGAGGGGGAGATGGAGGGATATAGGAGGTGGAGAGAGGGCGGCATATGTGAATATGCATAGGTGTTTGAGTATGTGTGGGGGTCTTTGAGGGTGTATCGGGACATGGCCAATTTAATGCTGTATAAACAAGGATCATAGTCTTATAGTGGGCTGAAAGCCTACCACCAACCAATGTAGATTGTTAAGCACTAGTTCAATGTTGTCTTTCCCTTTTACTCGAAGAACTCTATTGGCTGAGTTCTGTACTGTTTGTAACTTATGTGCATGGGAAACTGTTAAGTAAACTATTGCAGTATTTAATTATGAAATAATAACTTAATAAATCAGGTCAGTAAAAGAATTTTACATTGCATGCAGACCTGATGAAAAAGCCATTTTTGCCTGAATGTCAATGCGAGTTTCCATTTTTATTTGATTATCAATTGCTACTGGATCTCTGCCTTTTATTAGTTGGATGTAAATCATTTTCCTCCAGCCTCAACTGCTGCGCCCTGTCAGACGGCTGCCTGGGTGAGAATGTTCACAGTCTTGGCAAGTGCATATATCAATATGATTTGCAAGGGATTGTGGGAAATGCAGTCCATTCACACCAGACACAGCTGCTCACAATAATTAGTTGTGCTTGAGTGTAAAGCCAATAAGATATTTATTTATGGGGTTATTTCTCCCAACACAGATATGCTTGGTAGCACATAAAACAGGATACTTGCTTTCAGAGTTAAACTTAGAAAAACAAAATCAGGAAAACAGATGAACTTGTCAGGCAATCAAATGAAAAGAATAAAGACCGGTTGGTAACAAACTGGTCTTTTCTGTAGGCTTTAGCTAATATTTTCTTAGCAGTGTTTCAAACAACAAGCAAAACCCACAAAGAAGGGAAAAACTGTTCTTTTCAGGTTAACTTCTTATATCTTCACACATAGACTCAGAAGTGATTCCCTCAGAGCTCACAAGCAATTAGGTAAGGCTCAATTACTAGCAGTTATCCAGCTGAAACACCTTAGCTGGCTTGCTTTCTACTGCGTGGCCCAAAATCCTACTCAGGAGCTTTTCTGAGTAGATTAAAGAACAAGTTTGTATTTCTTTGTGATGATTGCTGTACTTTGTAACAGAAAATTACCAAAGGAGTTTAGACAGAGAGCAATCCATATATTCACAGCCTGTATCTAAGACCGCTCTCCCTTCTTCAACAATTATGGGTTCAATATCATGGATTGGCACAGAGGAATTTCTCAATGTAGCACTCTCAGGAGAATACTTGTTTCCCTGCTGTCTTTCAAGGTTATAGCTAGGGCATAGATCAGTGTTCATACCTGAGCTTCCATTGCTGTTAGAGTTCCTCTCTAAATAGCCTGGCCAGTATGTAGTCCAGTTCTTATGTCCAGCCTTCCAATCCAGATCCCTGGACACTGGATCTCTCTTCACATACCTTCTGGCACGGGTCTTAGGGTCCCTTCCACGTGCAGCCGTCTCCCTCACAGGTACCGTCTGGAGATTCCTAGCTCTGCAGCACCATTCCTCTGGCTTTCCCCAGTCCAGTGGTGTATGCTGGCCTTTTGAATGTCTCCCAGTATACGTACTGCTCTGGACTCCTCTAGACCTCCCAAATGCTTTTCTCTTCTTTCTTCCAAAGGGTTTCTTGCCCTCTCTGTCCGTCCGTTCTGGCTTCTGCTTCTGATGATCCTCCAGATGATGAAGCTGTCCAAGATGAGGATCTCCAAGCTGATCCTGAGGATGAGGATAATTCTCTGTAGAATAAACTCTACCTTTATTCTGCTTTGATGAATGCTCCACCCTAGCACAGCGCAGCTGTGCTGAATCAGGCCCTGCCCTTTGAGATGAGTGCTTAGGGATTACCTCATAGCCCTCCTGATTGAACACACGTTTCCCCACTTCAGCTCCTCTAATGGCTGTTGGAAACCTGGTGCATTCTGGGACTGGTAGTCTTTTATGGGAAAATTCTGTTTTCTTATTTCTACCAGAACTGACAGGTTGCTTGTTCAGAGTCACTTCACCTTTTCTATAGCTCCTTCCTGAGCTATGATAAGCTTCCTTATCACAACCCTTATGTCCCATAGGTCCTTTCTCACTGTGACATTGGAACAGAATTTATTCCATACTAGCTAGCCACAAATTTAGATTGTAAGGCTTCTGGGGACAGGAAACTACCTTTCATAGCTGAATGTAACTCACCGTTAGATACTATTGAAAAGACATGAGCTCAGGGGGTCTTTTACTAAAGGGCATTAGCTGACAATGCGTGTTCTGTTGTGTGCTGAATGTGGATTGGGACATGCACTGCTAGCTAGTGCAGGGTCATGACTGCGCGGGACGATTCCCACGCTAACTTGTGCTAAGGTAGCGAGTGGGTGGGGTGGGGGAGGAGAAAGTGGGCATGATGTGCTCTATGCAGTTAGCGCCGAGCTCATACCATGCGCTAACTGCATTAGTGTGGGATCATCTAGCGCCTCCTCAGTTGGTGACATTAAGTGCAGCTGCCCCAGTGTGCCGTGTGCTAAGGGACAGGGCTCCGCATTAACTACAGGGAAAATGCTTGCCACACTCCTAACAGTTAATGCAGTGGTGTTGCACCTTACGGTAAAATCCCTTCCTAATCTGTTTCAGATGTTGATTTAGATGACAGCTAGCACGAGCCTTCTCCCCCTCTGAAGGAATAACAGTGTTGTTCCCATACACATAAAACGTAAAACTTCATTCTGCCATGAAAGCCGGCAGCGGTCTCAGTTATACATTACAAAAACAAAAGGTAGTAGTGAGCCTTGGAATGTCTTCATGTTGCTTTAGAAAGGACTATTCGTTTATGTAAGACACCGTTTTCATCTCATATTCCAAGGGCCGGGTTTTCTAGAATGTATTACCATGGTAGCACGCGCTAACCCAGTTACCGCATGGTACTGGTAAATGCATGTTAGCGCACGGGAGCGCCTTCCAGTAAATCTAGCCTTATGATTGGTAAACCATCTACAGTCCCCTTTCTTTTGAAAGGAGAAAGTAAAAGAATATGAAAATAAAAGCAATAACAGCAATGATTTAAATGACACAGGCCTTTTTTTGGTCTGTATTAACTTAGTTCATGGTCAGCTGCAGAACAGATAAAGCATCTGCAAGGCACATATAAAGGGAGATAACAGTCTGCCGTTTCCTCGAAAACGAAATGTGTCTCATTTGGAGAAGGAAAAAATATCATGCGTCATGATGAAGATGGTAACCTGCTAAATTAAGCTGCTGTTCTTCCTCTTACGGAAAGATGTGGCCACGAGCGACTGAAAGCAGGAGCATGAGAAGCGTGCTCTCCTAGTGATGTAGGTTGCATCAGAAGTTGGAGGGGTTCTGCTTACTCTGCTTGTATTTTAACGGGTCAGTATGAAAGGCAGGCTAGCAAATCCCCAAATAAACAAAACTATTAGCATAGCAACCACTGCTTTACAGATAAGTCGCTTATCTATGAATGTTCAGCAGCACTACATGGAAAGTACCACTGAAAAATCTTTCAGACTGTCCCAGCACTATCCAAATGCTTCCAAGCAGTGAGGGCAGCGTTTAGGTGGTCTTCCTAACTCTATGGATAGCTGGCACTCTTCATTTCCTATCCGTATGGCTATGCAGGTTCATTTAGGAAAGCAAAACGCCCATCTTAAATGAAACCGCAGAACTATATGGATAGCGCTAAATATCACTATTCTCTGTTGAGCCGTTGGCGGTCACTGCTCTCCACGTACATTCCTTGCCATCTACTATCCGAATAGTCGTGCTGAATATACAAAGGTGATTTAAATACCATGACCAGCATTGGAAAAAAACCCGCTGACTGTAGCATTTGAATATTCACCCATAAATTATTAAATTCAGAGTGTATGAATGGAAAAGACTGCACGCATTTTGGATGATCCAAACTAGAGACTGCCTTTGGTTTATGAATTTGAGCTGACATAAGACCTCATGTACGGGAAATGTTCAAACTATCTACATTGGATTAAAGTCCTTTGGCATTTTCTACCCTCATATTTTGCTCCAAGTTTCAAAGCGAAAATACACATTTGCTTTCGCCTCAAAACTTGTCTTAGAGTCCGAGATTCTGTGAATGTTTTCACCTATACTTTATTGGGGTAGCTTATTTTCATGGGAAATAAAGCGTTTACAGTTGAAAATGCAATCTTCACACATTATTTTCTTCCTCTAATCTAAACGCGCCCCTGGGAAGGTGTTCTCCTACATTCGGAAAAAAGCAGGCATGTCGTTCCACAGCACGCACCGAGAAGGGGGACATTTGCAGGCAGCTGATTGATGTGTGTAAATGGCTTTGAAAATTCTCCTTCTAAAGAGCAATAGAGAGCAGTGCCAAGGGGAACAGTCTGTTTGCTCTGGAAAACGGGCACCAAGTGGCACAATTCATTCTCTGTTCTCTGCTATGCTGCTATCTGCCCATTTTCCTTTGGCAAACACCTTTCAGACTAGTGGCAAAATTTCCTTCTTCCTCATCCCAGCTTCCAGCAGTTTGAAAGAAGGTTCCCACTTTAACTTATTCGTTTTTTTGTAGCATTAATAAAAAAGAAACTTACCTGCGATATATATTTTTTTGATACGAAAGTATATTTTTTTTACAGATAAGTTATTCTAATATTTCCAACATGTAGGTTTCACCTACTTAAATGATGCATAAAAATCAAGTAATTTTGCAGATAGAAACATGACGGCAGAAAAAGACCACATGGCCTATCTCTTCCCTTCCATATACCATGGAATCCCGTTCTTCATCTTTCATACCCTTGAGATTTATATGGTACTGCCCATATTGAAGAAGCTGATGCTGTGGACACTCCACAAGTTGCCTTTAGAGATCCTCTGTGTTTGTCCCATGCTTTTTTGAATTCAGGTACTGTCCTTGTGTCCACCACCTCCACTGGGAGAGTATTCTACGCATCTACTACTCTGTCCGTAAAGAAATATTTCCACATATTAATCCTGAGTCTATACCCTTTCACTCTCATCCTTAAGAAACATGGAATCTAAATGCACAAGGTAATTTGTATTTAAACAGCTAAAGAAGGCAGCAGTGGGTGGTCCTGGGAGCTAGTCAACATTTTTTTGAGATATGTTCCTCCTCCCAGTAGCCGTAGGATCAGATGTGGCTCTCTTGTAATAGTGAAGGTGGAGTGAGAAACCGAGCATGAACGGGATGATGATGGTACAGAGGGTGGGTTTAGGCTCCACATTGTGGTGATATTTTACAACGCAGACAAGAAATGAAAAGTAAAGAGAGAAGAGTCTGCAGTGAAAAAATGTTCAATAGAATGTCTTATAAAATATCCAGCATAGTCCTTTGGGCTGGGAACATCATGTTTCTCAGGCTTATCTTCCCTGATAGACCCTGATGCTGCAGAAGGATTACTAAACCAATCTTAGGGGTCCTTTGACGAAATGCTGCTAACCAATTAATGCACATATAACTGGCGGTGGTGAACTCTAATGCATATGTATGTCTGCTACCAACTGCTGCAACGCATGGGAACTGGCCATCATGTGAAGAGTGGGCAGTTTAGGTGTGGAGTGTCGGTGTGGAGAGCACATTGCTGCTTGCGCCATGCGCTCAGTGCCAACGTGGCAATTAGCGCTCGTGCACATAATGATACCTCTATGGGTGTCGATAGGTGTACTGACGATAATCGGGTCATGCGTTAGGATTTGCGATTGTACGCTATCTGCCAGGAACTTTCTGGGCATGCCCCTGATGGTGCACAGAGGGGGCTAATTGTGCGGTAAATGCACACCTTTAGTAAAAGGGCCCCTTGTTCCACGTTATATTTGATGAGTTTCAAATGCATTCCATTTCCATTTCCATCACAAAATGTTAGTCACCATTGAAAAACTTTGGGCTACATTCATCGTTTGGCTGCTCAGTGTTGATAAAAATGATCTACTCACCTTGCTGGTCTGATCACCCCGACAAAGGATTGTTTGGAAGACCTTCAGAGAAGCATTAAAGGAATGTTGTAACGCCAAAAAGAGAAGGGACTGTTGAAAACACGGAAGCAGTGGTTGTGATGGCTTACTGTTTCAGATCATGCAGGGCTGCCAAGCAAAATAAACAAAGTTGTTATCTGTCGTCCTAAATCCTATCTCTGCTCCCTGCTTTCTTGAAGGCATGTGATGGGAGCAGTTTAAAAAGGTTCAGATTCTTTCTGAGATGCTGAATTCTTTGAGGCTGAGAGATCTTTATTGAACTAACATAAACGTTCTTCAGAGGTGACGATATGCAAGAGCCCTTTTTAGTGCAACATCTTTTAAGTCTTCCAGCTCTGTGTTGTTCATTTCAGTTTTCTTATGTCTCTTGTTCCATTGATATTAGTAGCTAGTAAGAACATGCCTTAGGCAACAAACCATGGAGAATGCAGAAAATAATGACTGAAGCCATGAATTTGAACTGGCAGGGATATCTGGAGTAAATACAGTGAGTAGTGGAAAAGGTTTACCGTTATGGAAACTCTCTACCTTTTGGGAACCTGACAGGTACTTGTGACCTGGATTGGCCACTGTTGGAAACAGGATACTGGGCTTGATGGACCTTTGTTCTGACCCAGTATGGCACATCTTATGTTCTAAAGAAAATATATTTATACTCTTCCTCCAGTACTAGGACTAGGGGCCATAGCATAAAACTAACTGGTTGAACATTTAGAAACAAATTTAAGAAAAATATTGTCAGGGAGCACCAGGGGGTCTTTGGCTTAGATTGTGTGTATTCACATATTTATTTATTTATTTTATTTATTTAACATCTTTTATATACCGCACTATTCATAATCAGCGCGGTTTACATAGAACAAGAAAACATCAGACAAGATACAATTATCTGTTTTTTGTTTACATATAACAGGAACAATAACTTGGGTAACTGGGGTAATTATTTACAACAAATAATAGTCAGTGTAACTATTTACATTTGGAAGTCTCCACTAGGGAGTCTCCAGCGGCATCCTCGCTAGAATTTTTCCCAGCTGCATCCACAAATGAAGAGTCCTCCAGACTTCGCCCGAAGAGGTTAACTGCATCGAGAGAGGGTGTCGCTGCACCAACCATCTCCTCAACAATGCACTCTGTAATGGTCTCAGGTGGACTCATGCCCATGGCACCAAGTCGATGGCTGCCACCATGGATACCAAAATCTGCAAGTAATGCCAAGCTATGCCATGCTCAGCTGCAGAAACTGCTGAATTTGACCTCGTAGAGTGTACATTCTGTCCACCGGTAAAGTCGCCCTGCCCTCAACAGTTTGAAACCCAGCACCCAGGTAGAGTAGATCTTACCGCTGTAGGTGACTCTTTGCATAATTGACAACACAGCCAAGGCTCTGCAGAAACTCCACCTCCCTGCCTGTGGCCTTCACGCTCTCCTCTTTGGACTCTGCTCGAATGAGCCAATCGTTGAGGTAGGGATGATCCAGAATCCTTTCTTGTCACAGCGCGGCTGCGACCACCACCATGACCACATATAACAATCTCCTTTCCCTTGGGTTGATCCCTTCAGCACTCAGAAGTTGCCAGGACTTAAAGCACATGCCCCAAGGTGTTCTATACAGAGTTTAGCATTCGTCGCTGGTCACCAGATAGTAGAAGACTGGAGAAGTGCAGGAATAAAAGTCAGGAACTTAGTCAAAAATGAGGATAATACCAGTAACAGAATCGGCAGGCAAAATTGTAATCAAGAATCGGACATTTGCCAGGGCTGGCAGAACAGTTTCAGAAATGGTAGAGAAGCCTGCCGCACCTGGCATAACCCAGCCAGTCTCCCATCCAAGTACTAACCAGGCCTGACACTGCTTAGCTTCCAATTTCAGAAAAGGCTGGCACACTCAGGGTGATTTAGCCATAGACTGAGTTGGTAATAGAGGGCAAGCAGAAGTAGCAGCACACCCAGGATGAAAAGAGATTGGGCCTTGCTTTACTGAACTGGTGGAACTGCATGAGCAAATATGCAAATATATATATATATATATGTATGTATGCACAAAATATAATTTTCCCAGAACCTTTGGTCACGTGTATGGAGTAGAATGGTGTTTTGGGAGGATTTCCTCAAGTTGGATTATTGTTGGCTCTGTCTAAACTACCTCATTAAATAGTGCCTAAATCTTCCAAAAAGTAACATGGGAACAAATCTATTTGTTATTTTGTTGAATGCAAAAAACTCATATGCAGGGTTGAAACATATCAAAATAAAATAACTCATGAAAATAAAATCATAAAATCAGCTTGAAACTAGAAAATATTCTATGTTAAAAAGTAGGTTTTGGTATCATGCAAGAATGTACATATGTGAGTGAAAGGAGTCAAACTCTATATTGTAGGGATGAGCAAACTGTGCTTCATGTGCCATACCTGGCCTGCCAACGCCTACATTTGGCTTACCCTGTATTGCCACCTTCTCCGCTGCTGTCATCACCTGGCGTCCTGAATGTCCACTATTAGTGACACATGAATATCAGTGCATCATGAAACTGGATATTCATTGCTCAGAATGATGATGTCAGAAGAGTGACCACACATGCAACGCTCCTGCCTCAGCTTTACATATGGTGGCAGGCGGTGGAATCAGCACTGGGAGCAGCAGTAGCGAGTGAGGGTACTTTCCTGAGGTTGCATGCGTCCCTGGGTTGGTACTTTTCATGCATTCCATTAGTGGTTCCAAGACCCACTCAAAATTTCTGCCACTTCTTGTTCCTTATCATAGTAAATTTCTCCATTAAGAATATAATCCGTAGGCTGTTGTACCACTGGTGCAAGTCTGTGCATTGCTACACTTCATACCTCCACTCTGGTCAGGAAGAACTCCCCCTTGCTACTTGGATGCAAGGCCTCTGATCTTCAGACAATAGATCACACAGCACGGATGTCCAAGGGGTGTGGAATGCCCTGATCACAGAGGCGCCTGGTGCTTATTCCACCTCTGAGGTGGTATAAGCTGGGCATCCAAAGTGCAGCCGCCGGACATACAGGGCCCTATATGTCCCGGTACTTTGACCCGACCCGCCCCGATCTGCCCAGTCTCTGCCTCCGGCCTTCACCCTCCTGCTCCTGTCCAGGGCTCTCTGCACTAACCCTCTGTACGTGTGGGGATGACTGGACTCAGAATAGTGTGCCGGACCAAAATGTGGATTGGACATCCAAGCAGGGCGTCCAACCCTGTTATTTGCATCTCTGCGTTGGGCCCTAAGTGGGCACACCGGATATTCATTGCTGATGGCTCGATATGACCCCGGCATTGAATATCCAATTTTAAATTAAAGTGGTGATGGCCAGCTACTTTAAGTGTAGGTGTTACCATAGGTGGGCAATGGGTGACATGTGTGGGTGGGGTGGGGGGCGTCAGTTCTTTATGGGCTTGATTTTTTTAACAGGCCACCTATGTGAGAAGTCCAAAAAGGAACCGGGGTCTTTATTCAGTAGTGGTGGTCAGCATCTTTTAAACACCTGGTTGCTACCTCTTTAACTAAAGTGGATATTCAGTGCCGGAGCTCATCCAGCATCTGCTGCTAAATATCCAGTTTCGCTAGCCAGAAGTTTTGTATCTGGTTAGTGGTGATACTCGGGCGCTAAATGAACAGCAAAACCACGTAAAGCTAGGACAGCCATTAACCTGTCTTCTCTTTGTGTTTTAGCTATCTGGGTGGCAGTTCAATGTTGCCGCTCACTGGATAGCTGCCGGGACTTCCCCAACTCCACCCGGAAAGTGCCCTGGAATTAACCAGGTGTCTGTGGTCTCTGGGTTTGTTCTGCAGCAGTGTCCTGGTAGTGCCACTGAATATCTGGCTCGCTGGAGTTTAGACGGTTTGCAGGTGCTGCAAACAGCAGAAGCCCATCTGAATCTTGACTCCCTTTTTTATAAAGGCAATGTAGATGCCTATTTGCCTTTATAAAAGAAGCTCCCAGATTAGCCCCAATAGCATACAGATGCTGATGTATGAATTTATACCCGCTTTGAGGAAGGTGTAAATGTGTGTGTGTCCTCTGTGCGCGTACACGCACATGATATAAAATATGCAGATACAGCGCATCCCCCACTTCTGCTCCACCCAAACTATTGCTCTGGAAATGATCACTTTTCATGCACGTACTGTTATGTGTGTATGCAGTCACGCACTTTTATGAAACCCCTGTTCTGTATGTAAAATGGGCTTCATGTGCAGAAAAAGATTTATACATTTACCCCCCCCCCACATGTGTATTTTAGGAAATACACTCCTCTGCACTGATTGTGCACATAGCTACACCTGCCTTGCAGCACTTCCTCATGTACAGGCGTAGGGGCTCTTTCACATGTGATAAGTGGGTGCATGTGCCCGCAGTAACTATTACCATTGGGCATGACAGTTGCCATGTGCTGATTCTCACACCAGCGACCACTTGCATGTTAGGCTTTGAATGGGCGGGGTAGAGCATAGTGAGCACGTTGCAGTTACCGTGTGGAGGCATATCATGAGCCATCGATGTTGCCATTAGCACAGGTCCTCAGTAGGAAGCGCGACGGGCACCTGCGATGACATCACTGCGCATTAGGGTTCTCATCTGCGTGTTGCTTATGCCTCCAACATTTACCGCGCAGGCTTTACACGTAATGCACTTTAGTTCTTGCGCGAAACACGCTCTAGGTGCAAAAACCTAATGCACTTTAGTAAAAGGGCCCCTCAGATTGGAAGCCCTCTAGGGACTGGAAAATACCTACTGTACCTGAATATAACTTGCCTTTGAGCGTCTGAGTAAGGCGTGAACTAAATCCAATCATTTCCCAAATCCCATTGTGTGGAAGCGTTCCAGGAGGCAGTATTTATGATAATATTCCTTTGTTAAATAGGCACAGCATATGTGCCTGTTGAACAGGGCCAGTGCTACGATGAGAAGAACCAGGCAATTGCCTAGAGTGCCTAGAGTCGGAAAGCAGCCGCACTGCCGCTCCTCTCCTCAGCATCGGCGACAATGGCTCTAAATGGCATGACAGCACCTATCTAAATCTTCAGCGCTGAAGTGCTGTGTGTATTCCTGCTTCCGCCTTCTCCGATGCAGACGTCTGGTTTGCAGGGGATCACCTGCTTCCTCCACTGTGCAAACAGGAAGTCTGCATCGGAGGGTGCAGAAAGAGGAACAGCAGCGCAGCGCTGAAGGTTTAGGTAAGCACCATGGTGCTGCTCAAAGCCATTGCCGTCGCTGCTGGTCCGGGAGAGGGGTGGCGGAGGCAGGAGCAGAGAGGTCCCAGGAATGAGATTCTCCTAGGGCGCCCCAATCCTTGCATCGATGCTGCTGTTGAAAACGTCCTGTTATAAAATTACCCTCTTACAGGAACTTTATTTTCTCTTCTACAGGGTGCTTAGAGTCACGTTCGAGTATTGTATAGTCTCAGGAAACATTTCAGGATAGGTAGCTTTTTGCGATGTCTAGGTAGAATCTCTCCTTTAATATAAAGTACTGGGGCCTTTGAAAGACCATCAAATATATATTTTTTATAATCAATACATTAGTACTACTACTACTACTTCTACTACTGAACAGTTTTATAGTGCTACAAGATATGCACAGCGCTGCACAGACATGTCAGAGACAGTCCCACTTCCCTTTCCTTGCTATCTAGAGTGTGTACTGTAGTTTTCCCAGATCTGTAATTCCGTTTGGTTAGTACATTCAGACTTGACAGTGGACTTCAGAAGTGTTCACGGTCACACTCTCACGCTGAGGTTTCAGCGATAACAGGTTGAAGAGGTGCATATTACATACGCATGCCGAAAGGAAAGCATAAAAGGCCAGTAATTTGCCTGGGGGAACTGTGAAATAGGAAGAGCTTGCTCGTGTTTGATTGAAAATGGGAGTTGCTGACGGGAGGAGCTTTGACAGCCGCCTGCTTTCTCTTTTCTGCACCACACATGCTGTAACTCAGGGAAGTCTGGAAAGCGTTGAATGTAGGAGACATACCTGCACATCGTCCTGAGGAATGATGGGGCACCTGCTGAACACAGGGCAGGAGCTGAATGCAAAGCTGGTGAACCGGATGTGCTGCATGGGTCAGTATGTGCTGTGTTTAGCTGTCGGGATAGTCGGTTCTCTCTGCCTTTGCCCAGAAGAGGAATGCTGTCAGCATGGTGCAGCTCCTACTGCCTGCGAGAAAACGAGAAAAGCAAGCCCTGTCACTCTCAGCCCACTTCCTCATAATAGGCCTGTGTTTATTTTTGTGGGTTCTTCTACGTTACCAAAGCAGTAGTTTGAATATTGTGATCTTCTCTCTTATTAAGGTTGGTTTGAGGATTCACAGTATCTTTGCTGACTTTAGGAGAAAGCAGAACATTGTTCTGGTCTAGATCAATGCTTTGTTTTGTCTGAATCAGTTGATCATTAACCCTTTCAAGTACCCTGTTTTCCTTTCTGGTAGCTCGGCTGGAGTGCTGCTGTGTTCTGTGGTACACCATTGCACCTCTTACTCCTGCTGGAATTGTGCAAAGAAACTTCAAACTTTTGTGTCAAAAGATGTGAATTATGCAAAATTCTGAATTATTGTTTGCAGGATTCCAGCAGGAGTTGCTCTGTTGGAAATTGTCTAGTATTGTGTGATGCATTGACTTTGAATTTTTGTGAAATGATATGAGCATTCAAACATTTTTAGTCCTTTTCTCTTAAAAAAAAAGTTTGCTGTGTCTGTCTGCGGGTAATTTTATAACAGAGAACCCAGGCGGGGAAGGCACATAGAGGCATATTTATGCCCATTTGGGCTGCACATGGGGCTAGATGTAGGAGGGTGGGGGCAGCAGTCCCCCTGAAATCAGCGGGGCTTGCCATGGCGAGCAACTGCTGCCACCCATGGTGCTGGCAGTGGTTACTCCACGCCAAGTGCTGGCTTTCAAAGCCTGTGCTAGTGGCGCTGTGATGGGCGCGCTCATGCCCCACCCACCCACCCACATACTGCCCTGGTAAACTTGGGTTCTTTCGTATAGGGCCCCAAGCTACTTTTTAGAGTAGTGCCAAAAACGTGTGCTAATCCCGCGCTGCCTGGAGGGCATGCTTTAGTAAACATGCTTCCCAGGCACATATGTTGCGCCCGTTTTTAGGCAGCATATGCATCTATGTGCCCTTTTAAAATCGCCTCCGTGATTGTCTACGCACAAACATACATTTGCTCCACGGTAGCTGTAAGCTCATGCTTCTGTGTGTCAGTAGAAATCATCGCACATATGTGTAGTTTATAAGGGCTGATTTGGGCTCTGGTCTGCTTATCCTTCATCACTGGGAATCCCTGTAACACACTGCATAAAGATAGATGTTATCTAGCCCATATTCAGCCCACTGTGTTCCGCTTTCGCTTGCTGCCCCGGGCAAAATGAAAGCAGATATTCAGCGGAAGAACCAGGTAGCGATATTCAGTTGATATCCAGATAGTCAAACTGCATAAAGTTAAATCTGCTTTTTTTTTTTTGCCTAACTTTATGTAATTTCTTATTGGCTTGATGGACTGAAAATGGCCACTAACCGGATAACCTATTGGACTGTCCCGCACTATCTGGATAGTGCTAGAGGAAATATTCAGCAGCACCATCCGGAGAGTGTCCTGCGCATATATGCCTGTGCAATTTAAGTACCTACTTGTGCATGTAGAACGCTGACCTACATGCTGCAGTTTCTTATACAGTTACCCCCATTATTCAACCTACAGCAACCACATTTTCATGAGAAGCATATTATTAGTAGTAGTATTTAGCTCATGCCTTTCCAGCAGTTGTTTAAGGAGAGTGACATGGTACTGGAAGTAGTTCCCTTTGGGGCTTACAAACGAAGTTTGTACCTGAGGTAATGGAGGGTTAAGTAACATGGCCAAGGTCACAAGGAGCATCAGTGGGATTTGAACCCTGGTCTTTCCGGTTCCAGGCTGCTCCTCCATGCCATAGCTGTATAAAAGCTAGAAACAGGAAAGAATGGTTTCTGAAAAGACCTAGGGATCTAGCCAAGAACTAAAAAAAAATAAAAAAAGACTTTTTTCCATTAGTCATTCACAACGTTGTTCTTAAGAGAAAAGTGCTTATACAACTTACTGGCCCATTTCTTTCTACTTTTTACCAGCATTTTCATTTTTTATTGTCATTTAAAATTTTGATTGCTCATTAATCTGCTGAGTTGGTTTTCCACTCAAAGCAAGTTTTTGTTAGCTCCTTTTTGGGGTTGCCATGGGAGCTGTGCTCAAAACAAAAGCATCTGTAACAGACATTACTCGATGTCTCTTGAAACTAGAAGATTACAGTTAAGAAAAGTGGAAAAAGTGCTTTTTAATTACTGCACGAACCGAATCGCTCAGCATGCAGTTACTAGTCAGCAGAAGTGACCTGTGGCTATTTACCCATAGAGTGCCAGGTAAAAGCCTTCCGAACCAGCTTAGCTATCGAACGTGGAGAGTGGCTCGCTGAGACTGAGATCTGCAGCTGCTACTGTAGCAAACACTAGAGCACTAGTTCAGTCCTCAGGGCACACCCAACCAGAAGGGATTTCAGCATATCCACAGTGAATGCGATTAGCATGCCAAGGACACAGCGCGTGCAACTCTAGCTTATGCGCATTCATTGTAAATATCCTGAAAACCCACCTGGCTGTGAGTGCCTTCAGGACTGGGTCGAGAACCACTGTGCTGGAGAACTTGGGACCATATAATAATGAATGGTCCTAGGGTATAGTTCTTATACATGCTTAACCTCTCACATTTGATTTAGGACTGTAAACTCTTTCCAGTAATTTCCCAAAGTCTTTCACCTTTGACTTAGGAAACCAATACAGCAGAGTAGTGACATGACTTCAGCCAATTTGTCTACTAGGGGCCTTTCCAAATTAGTTAAACTTGGTGTCTCACACTTAGATTGTGCTTAATGAAATCCGTTTGAGGATAATGAAGAGGAAACTGGAAGGGGGGAGCATAGAGGGTCCCGGAGCGAGAAGAAGGGATTGTAGTGTTTAGTTGTTAGCGTGGATGGGTGGATTGGATAGGCTTCATGGTCTTCATCTGCTGTTATTTTCTATGTCTCTATGTTTCTGTTAAAATTGGCACAAGATTTCTCAGCAATGCTATAAAAGAAAGCCAAGAAGATTCTGAACAGCTTGCATGATGCTTTCTAAGTGAAAGACAGATGGAATACATAGGAGCCGAGGATTTTCACGAAAGGATAGTCCGTTTACACAATTGTACTTCTGCATTTAAAAACTCACTAACAATTCTCACTGTTTATCCATTTCTTAATTAGTTCTCACTACTGCTGTATAACACTTTTATTTCCAGTTGCTTTCTTATTCTTATCATTGGAATTTATTCATTTTAGAGTCCTAAATGGGCCTATTAATCTTACTATCTGGCGATTAGTGCGATCCCATTAATCAGGGTATCAGTGAGTGAATGGCTATATGGGTAACCCTCCAAAAAAAGTTTCTCTTGATTACTGGTTAAAGAAAAGCATGTGGTGGCTTCGGGAAAGACACCTCATGGAGCTGATGGTGGATAGCTATGACATCATAGCCGATGTTTGGAAGAGGCATGGTCTGTGGACTGTGGTTCAGGAAGTCTTGGTATGTAATGTCAACACTCCCCCTCTGCCTCTGACACCCTGCTTTTGGGACCTCAGGACTCAGTTATAAAGCCCCATGCTTTCATCTTGCTTTCCCGACCAGTAAAATAAAAAAGTGTCAGATTGATTGAATATTGTAGCGCATGGCCCAGAAGAACAGTATTATTGTGATAGAAAATATACTTGGAGACAGAATTGTGACGCTTGTATTTGTGGAATGTTTTGATGATGGGTTCGTAAAAAGTGTCCTTGTTCATGACCATGATATAGATGAGCAGAACATCTGAGCCTGTGATATGGTGAGCGTTGAAGATAGCTTGTGAGATTTGTTTTCTTTGCAAAAGGACGTGATATGAAAGGCTTCTACTTTGGAATGAATAGCCACGCAGCCTTCAACTCTGCCGTAATCTTTCTGTGCCACACTGAAAGAACTTGATGCCCGCCTTTTGTTCTGAATGTCAGTGCTGCTTGATACCATGTGTCTTAGCCATTTTCACACACAATTCATTGTTGGCATTGGCAGGAGGCTAGCTTAAATAATTTCCACACGTTGCTTGACTTATTTTGTTATGTTCAGTCAATTAATTAATTTATATTTACATTTCAGATGAGCGAGACAGAGTACAGAAGAAAACATTTACAAAATGGATAAATCAGCACCTTATGAAGGTCAGTACTGCCGTTGCCCATTAAGTATTCTAAGTATGAAACATTTAGGGGCATCTTTACTAAAATGCGCAAGGGCTTTGAAGGTATTGCATGTTTAGGATAGAAATCAATGTGTGGTACATGCAAAAGTTGTTATGGCTGGGAACAGCATTGCCTGCTTCGATTCGGACCCTAACATGTGCTGGTGTCAATGCAGATGCACTTTGTCACTCACTGAGGTGGCGTGAACCGCACCTGCACTAACTGCAGCATTGATGGCAAACGCATATTGTCAACCCCCATGCTAACTGCAGGGTGCGGACACACCCGTGCTTCGCCGCTACCCTTCCCATCACACACTAAACAGATAGCTCGGAATCAAGCCCTTACTGTCTGTTTAGGTCGCGTGCTGTTATCATGACCCACTAGCATGTCCTCGATCCTGCGTTAACAGCTAGCACAGCTTAGTAAATAGGCCTCTTAGCTCAGGTTGTTGCACTTAAAAATAGTGTTTGGTTAAAAAAGGAGTGGGAACACAGGATTTGTGGAAGACAGGTTGCCCTACTGCATGGAATCTGATGTACTGAATTTTGAAATTTCCTATGGAGTGAGGAGAATTTTAGATTAAGAGGAGCATCAAAGTTATTACACTGAAAAATACTAAAAACCGGGCTACAGAATAGGACATTTTGGACAACATGGCGACTAGAGAGGGTGTGTGTGCATGAGCTCCTCATACTCAGAGTCTCTGCCCTAGACTGGGGCAGAGGAAACACAAACAGAAGGGCTTACCTTCGGGCCCTGTTAGAGCTGCAACAGGAAGTCAAGCTACTCTTGAGGCATGTGGAGTTCGTGCCTTGGAAAGATCTGCGGAGTCTTTGGGACTTGGATCTGAGCAGTGATAGGGTGTTCCTTATCCCCGAGAATTGCAGTGCCTTGCTGCGACCTGGAAGTACTGCCATGGCGAGGTTGTGCTCCCTCCTGGCGCTCTAATGAGTTGTCCATGGGGGGAGAGTGAAGAGGGTACCTTGGCAGTGGGTGGGGGTTCTTGCAGCCAGAAACTTGGAGTTTCTTCTCTTCCATTCACTGTTGAGCCCGGTGTGCTGCAGTTGATTGGTGACCTGGGTGGCTTGGATTCAGCGTTTCGCAGCAGAATTGAGAAACCTGCAATCATAACTTTAGATTCACTGTTGGACATTATCGCCAGTATGAACCATTCTCTTGGTGTTTTTGCAACCGGTATAAAGGAAGACTTGGCAGTAGTTAAGCAGAAATGTGTGGAGGTTTCACGGGAGCAAGAGGCACAAACTGGGCGCGTGGCGAAGTTGGAAGAGCAAGTAGGTGCCCTGCAGTCTCTTAGTGAAGTGCAAGTGAAGGACAAAAACATTTTAGCCAGGAACCTGGAATACATGGAAAACCAAGTAAGAAGAAATAACCTGAGACTATTGAATTTTCCTAAATCTCCCTTGCTATCCCTGTTGGAGATGGCTTGGAAGTATTTCGGGAGATTTTGAAGATCTCTCAGGATGACTTGCCTCCACTAATCAGAGCTCAGTATTTGTCTATGGGTATGCCTGTTAAACCACTTGGAGGGTCCCAGGGAGAAACCGAGTCTGAAGGAACACACTGAGCTTCTCGAAACTCGCTAGATGTCATCACTGAGTGAATTACTCTAATTGTTACCTTTACTTTGGAATCAGACCATAATTTAGTATTGCGGCTATTCCATAAATATTTGAATGAGACATTTTTGGGCTCTAGGCGCCATATATTTCCTGATTTCTCCAGAGAGACCCCGAAAAGGAGGAGGGAATTCTTGGCTTTGAAGCCAAGAGTCCTCGCCTTAGGGGCAAATATTTTCCTAAAATTTACATGTAGATGTTGTATAATTTTCTCAGATAAAAAGTATGTTTACTTTGAGCCAAACAGCTGTTAGAGTTTTTGTCCTTGAGAGAAGAGGTTGATGTAAAGGTGTAATGTTCTTATCAGGTTAACACTATACCCTCCCGCCCATTTCATATATTTGTAATTTTTTTTTAAAGTAAGCGTTACTTAGAATATATGAGTGAGGCTGTCTGTTGTTTCTTTTTCTTGCCTAATGTGTGGACTATCTAGACATTATTTTTTTTCCTATGTCTAATTTTTTCTTGCTTTTATTGATTTATTGGTCTTTCTGTTTCATTCATGTTATGCTTGAATGATTATTGAAAACAAATTATAAATAAAAAATTAAAAAGAAACTGGGCTACAAAACTATTCAATTTTTGTGAAAAACAAATATCTCCTTTTAGAAGGAAGGAAAGAGGGTAGTGCTTCCACAGGATGTGCCCGAATTTAACATTTTCTTAAATGCTTGGTATATTAGTACAGGTGTCATGATGTAGGACATCTCTGGAATTCATTGCTAGAAGATGTAGTTGGTGTGGTCCTTCTCTTTGAGGACTTTAGATGCAGCAGGAATTGTGGATATTTCTTTAGTTTTCTTTTTCATGTTCATTGTTTATGCCTTGTAGATATTCCTAACAAAATTAAATAAGAAAAAAACTAAACTTGAACAATCAAAACAAAAATTAGGTTTTTCTTCAACAGTATCCTAGAGCAAAAATAATAATTAAACAAGTGTAAAGTGACCTCCTTTTGTATTTTTTTGTTGGAACCATTTTTGAGAAAGGCAAATGCCGTTTGAATAACAAAGTTTTCCTTTTTATTCTATATAAGTGACACGAAATAAGTGTCAAAACTGTGTAAACAAACCAAGTGAAACACAAATTAAAACAGAAGTAAGCACTTGCAGATGCAAAAAAACTCCCACATCACAGAAGTTTTTCAAAATCTCTTATTGATCCATGTAAATTGTTAAGAAACCCCGTCATTCATCCATAGCGACACAGAAGCTGTGTTTCGAGCTTCAATCTCATCTTTGAGCTCTACATCACGCTTTTTATTGATTCAGAGCTGCCTTGAATGGATCTTGCAACACTCCCCAATCCAATTGGAATAGCCACAATTAAATTGGGGAGTGTTGCAAGATCCATTCAAGGCATCCCTGAATCAAGAAAAAGATGAAACTGAAGCTCGAAACACAGTTTCTCCAGGAACATACAGGAAGTCAGTCCTCATATTTGGGTGATATCGATGCCGACTGAGCCTTGCATGGAGCATCTCCCCAGCTTTCAAAGAAAGTCTTTGGAAGATGCCACCACGCATGCGTGGTCGCCTTCCTGCCCAAGGGTGCCATCTTGCTCAGTCTCACTTTTTCCGCGGAGCCATATAGACGTTCATCTTGTCCCCACCTGAAAAAAGTTGATTTTCTCGTACTATTTTTGTACCTTTCCGGCTTGTGTTGGTTCCTTTCCTGCCCAAGACCTGCTGAAATGCACCGGGCCTTGAAAAATATTTTTGTCTTGATTTTTTCTATCTCATTGCTTTCACGCCTTTTTTAACCACTGGCTGCCTCGAGGGTCTTTGACCTTGCTGGGATTCTTTTTGCTCCAATGGCCACCTGCTTTAAAAAATGTGATTGGTGCTTCAGAAACATGTCTCTCACTGACACTCATGACTGTTACCTCTGGTGTTTGGGCACAGACCATGACCCGGAGGAATGCTCCTTGTGCAAGAAAATATCCACTAAGGCCATACAGAGCCGTCAGCTAAAGCAGGATGACATCTTCCACAAGGCAAACTCAACCCCAGTTTCCCTGGTAGCCTCACACCCAATGGCCCCGCACCGATCCTTGGACTCACATAAGGCCTCCGTGGCCCCTCCCCCCCTCGTCGACACTCTGAGCAGGGGTCGCCAGAGCGTGCTCATAAAAGGAAGACCTTGAGAGCCTCGTCCATGGAAGCGGACAAGCATGAGAAGTCTCGTGCCTGGTCCCTTAGTCCCCGCAGAGCTCCCGAGCAACCGGAGCAGGAACACCCTTGGAAGGTGTCCAGGGTTGAGGTTATGGCCTCTGGTGATGGATCATGGTCTCCCAAGGCCTGTCCCATCAAGGACCCCCTCTCTTCTTCGACGCTTGACCCGGTAACTCTGACACTTTGACGCTTGACCTGGTAACTCAAGAGTGGGAAGCACACATGTTGACTTAGAGCACTCATTTCTGCGTTCCTCGCATCACAGCAGGCACTGACCCTGGCCCTGCTGAGACCGCAGGGACGTCGACATTGAGGACTCCCCAGGCTGCCGCTGCGATCACCGAGAGCCAGACAAATTTGGGTGGATCCTCGGTGAGGGTCTCAAGATTTTCGCAGGTGAGCGCCTCTGGCTTCGGCCATGCCCCACCTTGAAGCATCTGAGACCGGAGTTGCCGGCTCTCCTGCAGCTAGAGGATCTCGAGTCCTCCTTGGACTACTCTGATTGTGAGTTTGACATCGAGATGTCCCCGGAGTCTCGGGCCCCATCTCCCCCCGGCTGCCAGGCGCTGTTCCCTGCTTAGGATACCTCTTTCCTTGAGTTTGTCAGGGATATGGCACGAGCTTTCTCCCTCACAACCAAGTCGGAGGAGGACCCGTGTACAGAGGAAATAGACATCCTCCAGTACGAGGCACCACCGAAAGAGACCATGATGGTCCCTGTGCCTCCCATCCTCACCCGGCTTCTCCTCCAGATGTGGGAGACCACAGCCTCGGTCCCCATCATGAGCCAATGGCTCGACACTATGTATCGGGCCCAGCAGGGGCTGGTGTTCTGCAAGGCGCAGCTCCCACACACTTCCATGATGGTTGAGTCAGCCATGTGCCAGCAGAAAAGCCCGAAAATGCACTCCTCAATGCCTCCAGGCAGGGAGTCCTGCATGCTTGATGCCATGGGGCACAAATGCTTCCAGGGCTCAATGCTGGCTTGTCACGTTCAAGCTTACCAACTCCTACATTGGCATATTCTTGCAAGACCTGGCCAAGGAGCTCAGCGGCTATGCCACTGGCCTCGATGAAGACCATCTCTGACATTTTCATGCTTTAACGAAGTCTGTCGCGGAGTGCTCCAAATACCTCTCCCAAGCCGCTTACAACAGCTTCGAATCCAGTACCAGAGTGGCTGCTGCCAGCATCGGCATTCGATGCCAGGCCTGGCTGCAATCATCAGGTCTCGAGCAATGGCTGCAGGAGAAACTCCTGGATGTCCTGTGCCTTGGCGAACAGCTCTTCAGCAAGCAAATGGAGGATAAGGCTGCTAAGCTCGAGACCGAGTATGTTACTCGGACTTGTCTCTTGAGGAAGTCCTCCACTCTTTCCCCGGAAGAGGCCACAGGGAAAGAAGCCCCCTTTCCTCCAGAAGAATCAACCCTATTGGGGCTATCCTGCCTACCCAGCTGCCCAGACCCCACATCAAGGTCACATCAAAGTGCCGGAAGGCCCTGAGAGCAAGGAAGACTGCTCTGAGTTTGAGCAGGTTGATCTGCTGCTGGCTCTCCTCAGGGGACCAGATTTCCTGAGTGCAGAGCTCTCCGCAATGGGCGCCCCAGTCCGTTAGGGAGGCATCCTTCACAAGGACAATCTGAGGACTTGGGGGCTGAAAAGCCATACCCACTTGCAGTTGTTGAGCATCCTACCACCAGGTAAGGGACTCCATCAGTTGTCGAGACACTGTGATTCTGTTGCGGAGCCGGCCAGTGGCCTGAGACCACTCGGACCGGAGGCACCACAGCCACCTGCATGTGGAGGCATGCGTCAGGAAGCACATGGACCATGGAGGCTATGTGGCCCAGGAGGCGAAGCAACATCCGAGCCAACACTGCATGGTGCCGCTGTACCTGGCCGCGAGGGCCGCAAACTGATATGCCCTATCGAGGGGGAGGAAAGCCTTGGCCTGAACCGTGTCAAGGCGGGCCCTGATGAACTCCAGTGTTCGAGTCGGGGTGAGCTGGGATTTCGGACAGTTTATCACGAACCCCAGGTGCTGTAAGACCAGAATAGTACAGCCTGTGGCCTGCTCAGCCTCCGAGGCCGTGTCCCCTTTTACCAGCCAATCATCGAGGTAGGGGAAAATGCAGGTCTTTTGGAGGCGGGGATAGGCCGCCACCACCGCCAGACACTTGGTGAAGATCCTTGGGGCGGAGGCGAGGCCGAAGGGAAGAACCCTGTACTGGTAGTGGTTGCCTCTGTGTAAGCAGCTTTAAATCCAAGGAGCATAGCCAGTCTCCCTGTTGGAGGTAGGGCAGCAGTGTTCCAAGGGAGAGCATGTTGAACTTCTCGCGCACCAGGAAATTGTTGAGATTCCTTAAGTCCAGGAGGGACCTCAGGACCCCTGTCCTTTTCGGGACCAGGAAGTAGCTGGAGTAGAAACTCCCCTCTTGAGGGGAGAGGTACAGGCTCCACCGCGCCGTCCTTGAGGAGGCCTGCGAGTTCTTGCAGTATCAGGGTCCGATGCAGGGGGAACTGAGGGGGGTTCCCCAGGAAAAAAGGACAGAGGAATCCATTCCAGGTGCAAGAGGTAGCCCTCCCGGATGATCTGGAGAGCCCAGGCGTTGGTGGTAATATGGGCCCAACAGTGGGCAAAGTGGACCAGCCATCCCCCTGCTGGTCCTCCAGAGAAAGAGGAGCTATGCTGATGGTGTCAAAACCTTGACCCAGGCTGTGCTGGGGCCGGTGTCTGGGTCTTCTGACCCTTGGGTTTGCGCGATCCGTAGCCTCTGCTCAGAGCAGTCTTCCTTTCTCTCAGGGCCTTCCGGCACCATGTGCAGCACCAGTCGATACTCGTCCAGACGGACAACCAGGTGACGATGTTCTATGTGAACAAGTAGGGTGATGTGGGCTCCTACCACCTCTGCCAGGAGGCTGTGGCCCTCTGTTCCTTTGCACCCCACCATGGGATCCTCCTCAAGGTGGTCTACCTACCAGGCCAGAACAGTGTCTTGGCAGACAGGCTGAGCAGGGTCCTCTAACCACACGAGTGGCGCCTGGACTCAGAGATAGCTCTCGGGCTTTTCAGAACTCGCTGTTTTAGGCAGTCTCAGGATAGATTCAGGAGTGATATGCAGAAATATTTCTTTGTGGAAAGAGTGGTAGATGCGTGGAATAGTCTCCCGGTGGAGGTAGTACAGATGAGGATAGTATCTGAATTCAAGAAAGCATGGAGCAAACACAGAAGATCTCTAAAGGAAAAAAAAGGACTATTGTAATTAATATGGAAGGGCAGACTAGTTAGGCCATAAGGTCTTTTTCTGCCGTCATGTTTCTATGTTTCTATTAGCTGCCAGGAACATATTGGCAGTGCCCCCGACAGTTAATGCAGAAGCTTTGCAAGTAATGTGCACTTGTTTGGCGCACTAATTGCAAATCCTTAGCGAGATTTAGTAAAAGGGGCCCGTAGTATTTTTATGGAGAGTTTTATTTAGAATAATTATTTTCTTGATTTTGTAACCAGCTACATTATTTGGTCTGACCATGACTTAGTTCAGTTTTTGTTAGCTGTTTCAAAATTGTTGCTCAGAGTTAATAATTCTTTTAAGATCAAAAGATTCTTTGAGCCTCGAGATTTTATAGTTTGCTGCTTGCTCATCTGGTTTACTGCAATCTAAAGACCAGAATGATACCAATTTGATGGTGAAAGTTTGGAATGACTCTACTACTACTCTTCGTAAATTATGTTAGTGTGGGAGTTGTTGGCATGCATCATGGTATTTATGGGAAGCGGCCCCCAAAAATAGGTTTGTAGAGAGTTGAGCGAAAATGGAGGACATATACGGATTCCTTAAATACAGAAAGATACCTTGATACTTTAAGGAAATATAGATAACTGGTTGTCTGGCTGATGAAAGCCGAAGAAAATGCAAAAACATTCAACCAACCATGGAAGTTATTTCATTCAATGACATTTTTATGTTCCTCAGGAGAAGATCCTGTTATGAAGTCCTTTCCACATTATCAGGCTTTGGCTAATTGCTTTCATGCTGAACTAGACTAATTGCGTGGCAGACCAGAGGATGTTGTTATAAGAATATAAGAACTGTCAGAGCATTACGCTTTTATTGGACTGTATGACAGGAATCGAGGTGATTGTGTGCTGCCATGTAGGCAAAGAACCTTCTTATTCATGGTCTAGGTAGGAAATTTAAAAAAAAACACTTATATTTTCACTTTTGTCTGTCCATTTGCTCTCTCTGCGACCCTGACAATAGAGAGAATCAAGGGGCAGGACAACAAAATCAAAACACATATTCCTTATCCTGCTAGAGCAGTTGAGACGAGTGGGTTCTGCTCCCTTGCGAGCAGGTGGAGGTAGACTTCAGCATCTTTTAGTGATGTCATCAGAAGGTATTTGGTGGTGTAACATTGTGAGAAGCCAGTCGTGTCTGTCTCCAGCAGGCGCTGTATGTGTGTGACTGGGTGCTGTGTGTGTATGAGTGAGTGGGGGATGTCTAGATGGGGATCAGTGCATGAATGTTCTGCATGTCTGAATGGATGAGGATGAGTGTGTGGAACTTGTGTGTGTATGTATGTATATGATTGCATAAGAAGTGAGTGAGAGGGTGTGGTGTGTTTCACAGTATGTGATATCTGAGTCACTCATTTTTCTCCCTCTTCTTACCCTCTCGCCTCCACTCTTCTGTCTGCTCTTACCATCCTATATTCCCTTTTCCTTTCTTTATTTTCCCTCCATCTGTCTCCTCTCTTCTTTTCTTCATATCCCCTCCCTTGCTTTCACCCTCCAACCGAAGGCTGATGAACCACACCTTCCACACCCAGACTCTGCCATTCATCCACTCCTCCCCAGCTCATGCTCTCACACTCCAGGCATCTCCTCATTCTGATCTTTCCCAGGTTCATTCCCTCTCCCCCTTCTTCTGGCTCAGCTTCTCAGACTCATCCTCTCTCATCCACAACCAAAGGCTCATTCCCACATCTGCCCTCTGCCCTCTAACCCTCAACAGTGCCCACCATCTTCCTTTCAGCCCGGGGCCAGTGCTGCCTTTTTTGCTGCCCTGTGTAAATGATTACGGTGAGGCCCCCACCCCCACAAATTCTAATGGATCCCTTCACAAGTTTCACTTTTGTCCCAACAATAATTTAAGTGACTGAACACCATTTACACTTGCATTGGGGTTACAGAAAGGGCACCAGATTTCTAAACATCTTCCCTCCAATGCAAACTGCCAGGCACATTATGAAGAACTTCAAAATCCCGCAAAAAGCTCAGAGTCTATGGCAAACTACTAGCTATCAGAATACTGCACCTTGGTCGCATAAGCAAAACACAGAAGCAGAACCTTAAGAAGTCAGACTCCAGTGCAACACTGGAAGAATAGAAACAAATTAATTTCTTCTTGAATTGTGCAAAATGCAAAGATATAAGAGATGCACATTTCTCAAAGATGGCAAATTCCAGTTAATAAATTCAAAATAAAATATTTTTACTACCTTTTTTGTCTGGGCATTTTATTTTTCCAGTTGTGTTGGTCCAAATCTCTCTCTTCTGCTTTCTGTTGTTTTCTCCTAACATACTAGTATCTGCTGTCCATTTGCCATTTGTTCTCGCTCCTCCTGTCTTTGGCCATTCCTCCCTTACATCTTCTTTGGCATTTATCTTTTCCTTTGAGAGCTTTTCTCCATTTCTTTCTTTTCTGTCTATCCATTCAAATTACACGCTCCTCACCTTCCATTTCTTAATCTCTCTTTATCTTTCACCTATCAAGTTTACATTTCCTTCTCTTCTCTTTCCCAACCTATCTTCTTGTCTTCCTGGCCTTCCTATTCCTCCTCTCCCACATTCACTCCTTCTCAAGTTTTTATCCCATTTTGTCTTTTACCATAAGAACATAAGATATGCCATATTGGGTCAGACCAAGGTCCATCAAGCCCAGTATCCTGTTTCCAACAGTGGCCAATCTAGGTCACAAGTACCTAGCAGGTTCCCAAAAAGACACACAGGTTCCATAATGCTTGTATTGGGGCAAGCAGTGGATTACCTGGGTCCTCTCTAATAATGGTTTATGGACCTTTCCTCCAGGAACTTGTCCAAACCTTTTTTAAACCCAGCTACACTAACAACTTTTATTACATTCTCCAGTAATGTATTCCAGAGTATGATTATGCGTTGAGTGAAAAAAATATTTCTCCTATTAGTTTTAAACGAGTTACACTGTAGCTTCATTTCATGTCCCCTAATCTTTCTACTTTTTGATGGCGTAGGGAATCGATCTACATCTATCCATTCCACTCCATTCATTAATTTATAGACCTTTATCATATCTCCCCTCAGCTGTTTCTTTTCCAGGTTGAAAAGCCCTAACCTTTTAAGCGTCTACTCATAGGGTACCCTTCCATCCCCTTTACCATTTTGGTGGCTCTTGCAGTTTTTCACAATCCTCTTGTGATTTAAAAACTTTGAATAATTCCGTGTCATCTGCAATTTTGACTACCTCACTCATTATTCCCATTTCCAAGTCATTTACGACTATGTTGAAAAGCAACGGATACAGCACAGATCCCTGAGTACTGAACTATTCACCTTTCTCCACTGGGAAAATTGGCTGTTCAGCCCTACCCTCTGCTTTCTATCTTTAACCAGTTCCTGATCTACAATAGTACACTGCCTTCTATCCCATGACTTTTTAACTTCGCCAAGATTCTCTCATGAGGGACCTTGTCAAAGGTTTTCTGAAAATCCAGATACACTATATCAACCAGCTCACCTTTGTCTACATGTTTATTCACACCTTCAAAAAAATATAACAGATTAGTAAGAGAAGACCTTCCTTGGCTTAAGCCATGTTGGCTTTCTCCCATTAAACTATGACTGTCTACATGTTCAGTAATTTTGTTCTTTATAATGGTTTATACCATTTTGCCTGGTACTGATGTCAGACTCATCGGCTAGTAATTTCCTGAATCACCCTAGAACCCTTTTTTAAAATTGGCGTTACATTGGCTATTCGCTAATCTTCAGGTACTACAGATGATTTTAATGATAGTTCACAGATTACTGGTAGCAGGTCTGCACTCTCATAATCTCCAGGAACAAGCAGGAATGTAGTCTTCACATATGGGTATCGTCGGTACCGACGGAGCCTGCGCGGGAACGCTCCCCAGCGTCCAATTAGAAAGCTTTTGGGAGCATCCAGAAGCACCTGCATGCTGCCTTCCCGCCTTTCCCAACTGCCTCTCTCCAGTTCTTCGTTTTCCGTGGAGCCAGCAGGTCGTTGTTCCTGTCACTGCAGAAAATGTTTTACTTATTCTTTCTTTTTTGTGGTCGCATCTGCCTTCCTCTACGCTATACCGGTAGCGCCGGTTCTCTTTTCTTTCTTTCTTTAAAAAAAAAAAAATATATTCTATATTTTTCCAAACATTTCTTCCCAGGTGCACGCGCCATTTTGGGCCTTAGGCCCAAAATTTCCACCACTATGGAAAAACCCGCTTCGGGTTTCAAAAAGTGCACCAAGTGTGGTGGTACCATCTTTGTCACCGACACCCATGAGTGGTGTCTTAAATGTTTAGGTCCTGACCACTCCATCGCCGAATGTATGGCTTGTACCATGATGTCCAAGAGAGGTCGACAAAACCGAGCTGCTAAGCTCAGCGCCATTTTTCCCCCCGATACAGCTTCTGTGGCATCGACGTCTTCCAGGGCTTCGCCTTCCTCCCATGGATCTCATGGATAATATCCCATGGATAATATCCAGGATCATAAGCCAATCTTTTGACACCGGCTCATTCCCTTCTGCCCTCAAACAGACTTCTATCAGACCTCTTCTAAAAAACCTCAAGTTAGATCCACAAAAGACGGACTCTTACCGACCCATTTCCAGCATACCCACTCTTGCCAAAATAATCGAAAAAATAGCCTACAGACAACTGCAAGACCATATCGACACTGAAGCGCCTTTGGATACTTGCCAACATGGATTCAGGGAATCCCACGGGGTCGAAACCCTCCTCACCTCACTTCTCAACAGCCTAAACCTTGGTATCGATAACATCAAACAGGGCTTTGTTCTCATCTTTTTAGATATTGCGGCTGCTTTGACTCGGTTTGTCACGAGCTTCTCATTATCCGCCTAAGAGAGAAGGGCATTTGTGGAAAGGCTCTCGATTGGTGCATCTCATACCTCTCTGAGAGATGGCAGCAGGTTCGCTCAAATGGTGAAACATCTGATCCGTTTCACCAAGGTCAAGGAGTCCCGCAAGGTTCCTCTTTGTCATCACTTTTATTCAACATCTACATGCAACCCTTATGCAACATCATCAGGTCCTTCAGTGTCAACTATATGATTTATGCTGATGACGTGCTACTATATATTCCGTTCTCCATAGATAAGATGAACCTTACCCCCATAACCAACTGTTTTAACACACAGACTTCTGACTGTGCACCCTTGTTGTATGTAAACCGCACTGATAACAAATAGCGCGGTATATAAAAGTTATAAAATAAATAAAAAATAAATAAATCTCAAATTGGCTACTGACCCAAAACCTCAGAATCCAGAACAAAAAAACAGAGGTCCTTTTTATCTCAAGGAACTCTAAATTCACACCACCCACATTCCTTGAAGTTCAAGATGCCAAGCTGCAAGTAAAATCCCACATCCGATACCTTGGAGTGACCCTGGATCAAAATCTAGATATGAAGTCCCACATAGCCAATACTGTAAGGTCAGTTTATTTCAAGATCCGCTCCCTCAGACACCTCCGCCGACTGATTGATCCAGATGACTTCCGTACAGTCTACCAGGCCCTAATTATCCCACACTTTGACTTCGCAAACTGTATACTACAGGGGCTCCCCCAATCCACCCTTTAACCGCTTCAACTAGCATTAAACAGCGCAGCAAGAGTGCTTTTCGGGGTACCAAAAAGAGAACATGTAACACCTCTCCTGAAACAATTACACTGGCTCCCTATCCAAGCGAGAATCACCTTCAAGACCCTGCTACTAGCCTTCAAAGCTCAAAAAGGACTTGCTCCCTCTTCACTATCAGATTTGATCCAACCAATCCCTTCCAATAGGCTTCGAAGAACCACGGAACTAAACATGCTAAAAGTTCCAAAAGAGTCCTTAAGATATATCTCCGCAACTGTAAACCGATCTTTCAGTTTATGCGCTCCAAAAATGTGGAACACCCTCCCACCACACATTAGGGTCATCGCTGATCTCCCCCAGTTTAAAAAGGCCTTGAAGCACCACCTGTTCATCAAATACTTCCCAGTGAACACAGTAACACAAGCTCACTCAAATAGCACCAATCCTATTCTTAACACGCAACCCCTGCTAACCCATTAACACTTCATACCCTGCTCATACTACAAAGCTCTTTTCATGTTACTCCTACTCCGTCCATATGTATATAGTTCAATGACTAGTACTCATTGTAAATAATTACCCCGGTTACCCAAGATTTTGTTCCTGTTCCATGTAAAAAACAGATAATATGTATCTTATCTGATGTTTTATTGTTCTTTGTAAACCGCGCTGATTATAAATAGTGCGGTATATAAGAGATGTTAAATAAATAAATAAATAAATAAATAAATCTCAGGTAACTAAACATAAGTCTAGCCGATCCTCAAAAGGTAGATCTCCTTCCAAGCATCGAGATACCTCTGGCATTGCCCTTGAGGGTTCTGTACCAGCAAAATTGCCCCGGTGGGAGGCTTCGGCTTCCAAAGCATTATCGGGGCTCCAGGATGTTCTCGAGGCCTCGACCTCGGCAGAACTACTGGTGCCATGCTCTGGGGTATCGGCTACTTCTGGTACCGATACCCAGGCATCGGCAGCGTCGATAGACCAGAGGTTCCTGGCTATTGAACGCAGTCTGGCAGCTCTCCTTGCGGCATCGACACCCTCGGAACCGCATCAGATAGTTCAACCGGTACAGACGCCGGTACTGGTATTGGTACCGGTACTGATAGCATCTTGCTTTGCTGGCACCCAGTCATGCGATGTCTTCCGGTGCCGATACACTGATACCGATTCCCCCCAGTACCGACTTCGGTCAGTATAGGTATCGGGCTCTTCAACAGCATCCGGACAGAAGATACTTCGAATCCTTGGAGGACTCAGAGGATTCTGACAGCTCTGCCGGTACCGGGATACTTCTCCCGGAGGAGCCTTCCTCCCCTAAACGTAGGATGTCTCCTCCAGAAGATATCTCCTTTCAGGACTATCTCCAGGAACAAGCAGGAATGAGTCTTCACATATGGGTACGTCGGTACCGACGGAGCCTGCGCGGGAACGCTCCCCAGCGTCCCAAAAAAGGAAAGCTTTTGGGAGCATCCACAGCGCCTGAGCGCTGCCTTCCCGCCTTTCCTAACCGCCTTTCCTAACCGCCTCTCTCCAGTTCTTCTTTTCCGCGGAGCCAGCAGGTCATGTTCCTGTCACCGCTGAAGAAGTTCTTTATTTTATTTTATTTCTTTGGTCGCGCATCTGCCTTCTTCGACGTCGGACCGGTACCGCCGGTCTTTTCTTTCTTTTTCTTCAAAAAAAAAAAAAAAAGATACTTTCCGTTCCACTTCAGTGTATTTTTTCTTTGTTGGGCCTTAGGCCTAACAGAAAATTCCTCATGGAAAAGCCCGCCTCCGGGTTTAAAAAATGCACTAAGTGCAGCGGTACCATCTCTGTTACCGACACCCATGACTGGTGTCTTAAGTGTTTGGGTCCTGACCATTCCATCACGGATTGTCCGTCCTGCTCCATGATGTCTAAAAGAGGTTTACAGAACCGAGCAGCCAAGCTCAGTACACTGTTTCCCTCTGATGCAGCTTCGGTGGCATCGACGTCTTCCAGGGCTTCTTCTTCCTCCTTTGGATCTCAGGTAACCAAACATAAGTCCAGCCGGTCCTCGAAGGGTAGATCTCCCTCTAAGCATCGAGATGCCTTCGGGCTTGCCCTCGAGGATCCTGCACCGGCAAAAGTACCCCGGCGGGAAGCTCCGGCTTCCAAAGCTCCTCCTATGGGGTCACAGGTTGACATCGATGGCACGGCCTCGACCGATCACCTGTTGCAATGTTCTGGCGTACCGGTGGAATCTGCCGGTACCGACCTCCAGACATTCATGGCGTCGATGGATCAGAATGTTCTGACCATGCAGCGTGCCATTACGGCATTCATACAAGCTGCGACGCCGCTGGTACCGCAACAAGCTTTGTTGTCGGTACCGGCTCCTACACCGGTTCCGATATCGGTTCCGGTGCCAGTACCGATTGCATCGACATCGACTTCGGTGTCGACTGCAGCGGTACCCTGTCTGATGATGCCTATCGGTACCAATCCGGTATCGATGACTCCAGATGTCGATACCACCCGGTATGCGTATCGGGCCTTACAGGAGCATCCAGACAGGCGATACTTCGATTCCTCCGAAGACTCTGATACATCGGAGGCCTCTGTCAAAGCATCGGTACTTCTTCCTCAGGAGCCTTCTTCTCCAAAAAGAAGAATGTCCCCTCCAGAAGACTTGTCTTTTCAAGACTTCATAAGGGAAGTGGCCAAGGGGCTTTCTATCTCAGTAGCCCCTGAGACAGAGCCTAGAGCCAAAAAATTGGATATTTTGCAATATCCCAAGGCTCCTAAAGAAGCAGCCACTTTGCCAGTTCATGAGATCCTTTATGACTACATGCTAGGCATATGGGAGACTCCTCTCACCATCTCTTCTCATTCTTGTAGGTTGGATACCATGTATCGTGTCCCTCCTTGTCCTGGATTTAATAAAACTCAGCTTCCTCACCATTCTATTGTGGTGGAGTCTGCTATGAAAAAGTTGAAGAGTGCAAAGAGGCACTCATCTGCTCCTCCAGGAAGAGAATGTAGAACCTTAGATGCTTTTGGCAGGAAAATTTTCCAGGCCAGTATGCTTGTTGCCAGAATCAACTCCTATAGTCTCTATATGGGGATGTTTCTGAAGGAAGTTACAGATCATCTGCAGACTTTCCTCCCCTTTCTTCCAGAAGATAAAAGGGAAGACTTTCTTACCTGGCTTAAGCATGCCCAGGATGTTTCCAAATTTTCCAACCGTGCAGCCTTTGACTCTTTTGGGGGGGCCAGCAGAGCCTCGGCCATTGCCATAGGTGCACGCAGAATTTCTTGGTTACAAGCTTCTGATTTGGAACCCTGGGTCCAAGATGGATTAGGGAATCTTCCTTGTACAGGTGAAAACCTGTTTAGCAAAGATTGGCAAGCAAAGACCACTCAAATGGATGCAGAAAATTCTGCTTTGGATAGGCTTTCAAAGTCTACCTCTAATCCTGTCCAGAAGAGGTTGTTCAAAAAGGCATATTTTCCCAAGAAGGGAAGATATTATCCTGTTTATGGTCAACAGACATCTTCTGCAGGTCGTTTTGCTGCAAAGCATCAACAACCTAAACAGGCCAAGCCTAAGGCTGCAAGGAATACTGTAGCCCAACAGCCTCAGCCTCCTCAGGGCCTTTGACTTGCAACTAGAGAACTTAGCCTTTCTGGCTCTAAAAGACCCAGAGCCTCTCACCATTCCAGGAAGGGTAGCTCACTTTGCTCCCAGATGGGAGCAAATCACAGCAGAACAGTGGACTCTTTCCATCATTAGGGAGGGGTACAAACTTCATTTCTCAAACCTTCCTCCTTACACCACGGTGAGACAGTTCAATTCTCCAACATCTCTTCTCGACCTTCTGGGTCAGGAGATTTCTACCCTTCTTGCCCAAGGGGCAATAGAAGAAGTACCTCTTCTTCAACAGGGCTCAGGGTTTTACTCCCCCTACTTTCTAATTCCAAAGAAAACAGGGGGCTACAGACCCATATTAGATCTCAGAGAATTGAACAAATTCCTATGCAAGGAGAAATTCAAGATGATTTCTCTAGGTACTCTCCTTCCATTCCTTCAGAGTCAGGATTGGCTTTGTTCTCTAGATCCCAAGGATGCGTATACCCATATACTCATCCATCCAGCACACAGAAGTTTCCTTCGGTTCCTTTATCAGGGAAAGCACTACCAATACAGGGTGCTTCCCTTTGGTCTGGCCTCTGCTCCAAGAGTGTTCACAAAATGCATGGCAGTAATAGCTGCCTTTCTGCGCACTCTAGGAATATTCGTATTCCCATATCTGGACGACTGGCTCATCCGAACTTCATCCCAATCAGAGGCCCAGACTTCCCTAGCCTGCACAATGCGTGTTCTTCAGTATCTGGGACTGGTGATAAACTTTCCAAAGTCCCAACTCACCCTTACTCAGTCTCTAGAGTTCATAGGGGCCTTGCTGGATACCACAACTGCAAGGGCCTATCTTCCTCAGGCCCGTTGCCTACGTTTAGTGCAGTTAGCCTCTCAGATACAGTTAAAAACCCATCTAACTGCTCGAGAGATGTTACAACTGCTAGGCCACATGGCATCCACTGTGCATGTGGTCCCTTATGCTTGCCTTCACATGAGGGCAGCTCAATGGACTTTGTCCACCCAGTGGACCCAAGCATCAGGGGGTCTGTCAGACAAAATAGCAACCTCCAGGCGCCTCTTTTGGTCGCTCCAGTGGTGTAAGTCCACTCAAAATCTGTTGCTGGGGTCCCCCTTCCAACAATTGTTACCCCAAGCAATCCTTACAACAGATGCCTCTCCAAAGGGTTGGGGAGCTCATCTTCAAGACCTCTCCACCCAGGGCATTTGGTCTCTACAGGAGACCTCCCTACATATCAACATCTTAGAGCTCAGAGCAATCTTCTTAGCTCTCAGAGTCTTCCATACCCTGCTCAGCTACAAGACAGTCCTCATTCACACGGACAACCAAGTAGCCATGTGCTATGTGAACAAGCAGGGAGGAACTGGCTCTCTGTCGCTTTGCAACGAAGCTCTGAGATTGTGGGCCTTTGCCAGAGAGCATCAAATTCATCTTCTGGCAGTATACCTTCCAGGAGTTCAAAACTCTTGGGCAGACAGACTCAGTCGAGTTCTGCTTCCACACGAATGGTCCCTTCATATGGACCAGATAGTCAGAATCTTTCGAATTTGGGGAACCCCGGACATAGACCTCTTTGCAAGTCCGTTGAATGCCAAATTTCCCCGATTCTGTTCCAGAATTCCGTGTCAGGGAGTTCAGGCCAGGGATGCCTTCCTCCTTCATTGGGGTCAAGAATTCCTGTACGCCTTTCCACCCATTCCCCTAATTCCCAAGACCCTGTTCAAGCTTCAGAGAGATCAAGGGACTATGATCCTCATAGCTCCACGTTGGCCACGCCAAGTGTGGTACCCTCTACTTCTGCATCTCTCTCAAGCTCCCTCCCTGGACTTGGGGTCTGCTCCAGATCTCCTGTCTCAGGAGGGGGGAACGTTGTGGCACCCAAACCCCCAGTCTCTCCATCTCAGGGCTTGGTTGCTGAAGGCTTAGACCTTCAAGATTGGCATCTTTCTCAGCAAGTAAGGGATATCCTTCATGCTTCCAGAAAGCCTTCTACTAGACGTTCCTGTGCTTTTAAATGGAAACGATTTACCATTTGGTGTGCTGAGAAGGGTATTAACCCTCTAGCAATACCTTTGAATTCTTTACTAGAGTATATCCTGCATCTTTCCCATGCAGGCCTCAAAACGAATTCAGTGAGGGTCCATTTGAGTGCTATTGCAGCATCCCTTAAGCCTCTCAATGGACAACCTGTCTCCTCTCATCCTGTTATTGCAAGATTCATGAGAGGCCTTCTTTTAACTAAACCTCCCATTAGACCACCTCCAGTGGCATGGGACTTGAATCTGGTTCTTGGTCAGCTCATGAAGCCACTCTTTGAACCCTTAGCCACTACCTCCTTGAAATTTCTTTCCTGGAAGGTTATCTTTCTTATTGCAGTCACCTCAGCTTGCCGCATCAGTGAACTGCAGGCCTTAGTGGCTAATCCACCTTATACAAGGTTCCATCATGATAAGGTAGTCCTTAGGACCAATCCACACTTTATGCCTAAAGTGGTCTCACCTTTTCATCTTAATCAAGAGGTGTATTTACCTCTCTTTTTTCCAGGTCCTCATGCATCAAGTGCAGAGAGGAATCTTCATACCATGGATTGTAAGAGAGCTCTTGCTTTTTACTTACAAAGGACACAGCAACATAGAAAGTCTTCTCAACTCTTTGTTGCTTTTGATCCCTCTCATTTGGGACTTCCAGTCTCTAAGAGAACACTGTCCAATTGGATTGCTCAGTGTACTTCTTTCGCCTACCAGAGTAAGAACCTTTCTCTGGAGGGCCATGTCACAGCTCATAATGTGAGAGCCATGTCCACCTCTATGGCTCATCTAAATTCTGTGTCCATCGACCAGATCTGTCGAGCGGCCACCTGGGCCTCAGTTCATACCTTCACAGCCCATTACTGTTTGGACAAGGACTCCCGCCGGGATGCCTTGTTTGGTCAGGCTGTTCTCAAACACCTGTTCCATGCTTAATCAACTCCTACCCTCCATCCCTGGTTGGATGCCTGAGATCCATGGGAGGAGGTAGAGCCCTTCTCAGGGTCTCACTACCTTGGGGATCTCCCAGGCATCTCTAGCTGGGGAGTCCCCATATCTGAAGACTCATTCCTGCTTGTTCCTGGAGATAGCACAGTTACTTACCTGTAACAGGTGATCTCTGGGAACAGCAGGAATAAGTCTTCACAACCCACCCACCTCCCCTAGGAGTTGTATCTCTCTATCTATCTTTCCTTTCCTCTCTCTCTCTTTGTCTCAGCTTTAAAACTCGAACTGGAGAGAGGCGGTTAGGAAAGGCGGGAAGGCAGCGCGCAGGTGCTGTGGGATGCTCCCAAAAGCTTTCCTTTTTTGGGACTCTGGGGAGCGTTCCCGCACAGGCTCCGTCGGTACCGATGTACCCATATGTGAAGACTTATTCCTGCTGTTCCCAGAGATCACCTGTTACAGGTAAGTAACTGTGCTTTATCAGAGAGGTGGCTCGAGGTCTGTCCATTATTGTGGCTCCTGAAACAGAGCCCTGGGCTAAGGAGTTGGAGATTTTATAATATCCCAAAGCTCCTAAGGAGGCAGCTACCCTGCCTATCCATGAGATCTTACATGATCTCATGTTGAGAATGTGGGAGACACCTCTTACCACCTCTTCTTACTCTCGCAGACTGGATACCATGTATCGAGTCCCTCCTTGTCCTGGTTTCCAGAAAACTCAGCTTCCTCACCACTCTATTGTAGTGGAATCAGCTATGAGAAGGATCAGGAGTGCAAAGAGGCATGCCTCTAATCCTCCAGGACGTGAGTGTAGAACCTTGGATGCCTTTGGACGTCGTACTTTCCAGGCTTCCATGCTTTCTGCAAGGATCAGTTCCTATATTTTATATATGGGAATGTTCCTTAAAGAAGTCACAGGAGACTTGGAGATTTTAAGCCCTCTCCTTCCTGATGACAAGAGGCAGGATTTTCTCACACTGGTTAAACATGCCCAGGATGTTTCTAAGTTTGTCAATCGTTCAGCTTTTGACTGTTTTGAGTGCATAAGCAGAACCTCTGCCATTGCCATAGGTGCATGTAGGATTGCCTGGCTCCAGGCATCCGATTTGGAGCTCTGGGTGCAGGACAAACTGGGCAATATCCCTTGTACAGGTGAGAACCTATTCGACAAGAATTGGCAAGAAAATGCCAATGAGTTGGATGCTGACAACTCCACTTTGGATAGGTTATCCAAAGCCACAGCTGATCATGCAAGAAAGAAATCTTTCAAGAAACCATTCTTCTCAAAAAAGAAGAGGTTTTATCCCTCTTATTCCCAGCAGGGGCGTTCTACAGGTCAGCCTGCCCAGAAAAGTGGAGTGGAGGAGTGGCCTAGTGGTTGGGGCAAGGTACTTCAGGCTGGAAGGTCGGAGGTTCAAATCCCACTAGAGGACAGCAACCTTGGGCTGGAAGGACTGGGGTTTCTAGTCCCACAGGTGCTCCTTGTGGTCTTGGGCAAGCCACTTAACCCTCCATAACCCATGTTCCCTGTAAAATATTTATCTCCAAGTTATTATGCCCTGTTCAATGTAATTTCAGTTTGTTCAATGTAAACTGCACTGATGCAGAATAGCACGGTATATAAGAGAATGTAAAATAAAATAAATAAATAAATAACCACCTAAACAAAGGAAAGCAAAGACTGCTAAACCTCAACCGTTTCAGCAGTCTCAGCCTCCACAAGGCCTTTGATTTTCATCTAGAGAACGTAGCCTTCCTGGCCCTCAATGGACAAGAGCCTTCCACCATTCCAGGAAGGTTGTGTCACTTTGCCCCCAGATGGGGGCAAATAACAGCAGAACATTGGAACTCTCCATTATAAAAGAGGGGTACAAGCTTCACTGTCTGTGCATGCCCCCTCCCACAATGGTAAGACAGTTCAATTCTCAGACCTCTCTCATCAACCTGTTAGATCAAGAGGTCATTATGCTTCTTGCCCAAGGGGCAATAGAAGAAGTACCCATTCATCAACAGGGTACGGAGTTTTACTCCCCCTATTTCCTTATCCCAAAGATAACAGGGGGACACAGGCCTATTTTAGACCTCAGAGAATTTAACAAATTCCTGTTCAAAGAGAAATTCAAGATGATTTCTCTGGGAACTCTGCTGCCATACCTTCAGAGTCAGGATTGGCTTTGTTCTCTAGATCTCAAGGATGCGTACACTCATGTTCTCATCCACCCAACTCACAGAAAGTTCCTTCGGTTCCTTTTTCAAGGAAAGCACTACCAATACAGGGTGCTTCCTTTTGGCCTGGCCTCAGCACCAAGAGTGTTCACGAAATGCATGGCTGTGGTAGCAGCATTTCTTCGCACTCTAGGGATATTCGTCTGCCCCTACTTAGACGACTGGCTCATTCGAGTCCCATCAGAGACAGAGGCCAGGACCTCCCTATCTTGGACAATGCTTATCCTTCAGTATTTGGGTCTGGAAACATCCCAAAATCCAGTCTAAGTCCCATTCACTCTCTAGAATTCGTAGGCGCTTTGCTGGATACCAAAAAAGCAAGGGCCTATCTTCACCAGGCCCATTGCCTTCGCATGGTGCAGTTAGCTTCTCAAGCAGTGCTAAAACCTCATCTCACTGCCCGAGAAATGTTACAGCTACTAGGCCACATGGCATCTACAGTGCATGTGGTTCCTTATGCTCGCCTCCATATGAGAGCACCCCAGTGGACTTTATCCACTCAATGGACCCAGGCATCAGGGTGCCTGTCAGACAAAATAGTAAACACAAATCGTCTTATTTTGTCTCTCCAATGGTGGCAGTCCACTCACAACCTGTTGCTGGGGTCCCCATTTCAACAGCCTTTACCCCAGGCAACTCTCACAACAGATGCTTCACCAATGGGTTGGGGAGCTCATCTGCAAGACCTCTCCACCCAAGGCACTTGGACTCCACAGGAGATTCATCTTCATATCAATCTCTTAGAGCTCAGAGCAATCTTCCTTGCTCTTCGAGTGTTCCACACCCTGCTCAGCTACAAGACAGTCCTCATTCAGACGGACAATCATGTAGCCATGTTCTACGTGAACAAGCAGGGGGGAACAGGCTCTCTGTCGCTTTGCAACGAAGCTTTGCGACTATGGGCCCTCGCCAGAGAGCATCAGATTCATCTCCTGGCAGTGTATCTCCCAGGCATACAAAACTCTTGGGCAGACAGACTCAGTCGAGTTCTGTTTCCACACGAATGGTCTCTACAGGCACACCAGGTGGCCAAGATTTTTCAAATTTGGGGAACCCCGGACATAGACCTCTTTGCAAGTCTGTTGAATGCCAAACTTCCCCGGTTCTGTTCCAGAATTCCGGCTCAGGGCTAAGGCTTCCTTTATGCCTTTCCACCCATTCCCCTAATTCCCCAAACCCTGTTCAAGCTTCAGAGAGACAGAGGGCGTATGATTCTCATTGCTCCACACTGGCCACGGCAAGTGTGGTACACTCTACATCTCTCTCAAGCTCCCTCCCTGGAGTTAGGATCTGCTCCAGATCTCCTGTCTCAGGAGGACGGAATGTTATGGCATCCCAATCCCCAATCTCTGCATCTCAGAGCTTGGTTGATGAAGGCCTAGATCTTCATGATCTTAACCTCCCTCAGCAAATAAAGGATGTCCTTTATGCTTCCAGGAAGCCTTCCACAAGACACTCATGCTTTTAAGTGGAAGAGGTTTACCATATGGTGTTCGCAGAAGGGTCTTAACCCCCTTTAGATACCTCTGGAATCATTAATGGAGTATTTCCTTCATTTATCCAATGCAGGACTTAAGACTAACTCAGTAAGAATCCATTTGAGTGCTATTGCAGCTTCTTTCAAGCCTCTAAATGGACAACCTATTTCCTCCCATCCTCTTATAGCAAGATTTATGAGAGGCCTTCTAACTAAGCCTCCCATTAGGCCACCACCGGTGGCATGGGACTTAAACCTGGTTCTTGGTCAGCTCATGAAACCACCTTTCGAACCCTTAGCTACTACCTCTTTGAAATTCCTTTCTTGGAAAGTTATCTTTCTCATTGCAATCACATCAGCACGTCCCATCAGTGAGTTGTAGGCACTAGTGGCTGATCCACCTTATAAGGTTCCATCATGACAAGGTAGTCCTTAGGACTCATCCACACTTTATGCCAAATGTGGTCTCACCTTTTCATCTTAACCAAGTGGTCTACCTGCTGTGTTCTTTCCAAGACCTCATGCATCAAATGCAGAAAGGAATCGTCATACTTTGGACTGTAAAATAGCTTTAGCCTTTTACTTGCAAAGAACACAGCAACATTGCAAGTCCTCTCAACTCTTTGTTGCTTTTGATCCTTCTCATTTGGGACTTCCAGTCTCTAAGAGAACACTGTCCAACTGGATTGCACAGTGTATTTCCTTTGCTTATCAGAGTAAGAATCTTCCTCTAGAGGGCCATATCACAGCTCACAATGTGAGAGCCATGGCCGCTTCAATGGCTCATCTGCACTCTGTGTCTATCGACGACATCTGTCGAGCAGCCACTTGGGCCTTGGTTCATACCTTCACAGCCCATTACTGCTTGGACTAGGACTCCCGCCGGGATGCCTTGTTTGGTCAGGCTGTTCTCCAACACCTGTTCCATACCTAATCAACTCCTACCCGCCATCCCTGGTTGGATGCCAGAGATCCATGGGAGGAAGTGGAGCCCTTTCACAGGGACACACAACTTCTGGGGTCTCTCCCTGGCATCTAAAGCTAGGGAGTCCCCATATGTGAAGACTACATTCCTGCTTGTTCCTGGAGATAGCATAGTTACTCACCTGTAACAGGTGATCTCCGGGAACAGCAGGAATTTAGTCTTCACAACCCACCCACCTCCCCTAGGAGTTGTATCTCTCTATCTATCTCTTTCTCTTTCCCTCTCTCTCTCTTTGTCTCAGCTTTAAACTCAACTGGAGAGAGGCAGTTGGGAAAGGCGGGAAGGCAGCACGCAGGCGCTGTGGGTTGCTTCCAAAATCTTTCTAATTGGACGCTGGGGAGCGTTCCCGCGCAGGCTCCATCGGTACTGACGATACCCATATGTGAAGACTAAATTCCTGCTGTTCCCGGAGATCACCTGTTACAGGTGAGTAACTATGCTTTTCAGTTCTTTCAATACCCTTGGGTATATACCATCCGGTCCAATTGATTTGCAACTGTTTAGTTTATCAAATAGTTGTAATATATTTTCCTGGTTTATCAATATTTTTTTCAATTCTTCTGATGCATCACCTTTAAATACCATTTCAGTCATGGGTAACTTCCCTACATCCTCTTCAGTAAAGACTGAAGCAAAGAATTGATACATTCTCTCTGCTATGACCTTGTCTCCTCTTAGTGCCCCTTTACCCCTCTATGATCTAATGGTCCAACTGATTCTCTCACAGGTTTTTTGTTATGAATGTACTTGAAAAAGTCCTTATTATGCATTTTTATTTCCACAGCAAGCTTCTTCTCAAATTCTCTCTTTGCCTGCCTTATCAATGCCTTGCATTTAACTTGCCAGTGCTTATGTTGTTTCCGGTTTTTGTCTTTTTGCTCCTTTTTCTATTTTCCGAAAGATGCTTTTTTTGGCTACAGCAGCCTCTATGACCTCATCTTTAAACCATGCTGGCAATTCCCTCTCCTCTTTCCAGTTACACCTTCTGTGCTCACTCCCTTCCCAGCCCTCATCTATTTTTTTCTCTCCCACCCCCTCATCAGCCCCATTTGCTTCTCTGTCAGTCATTCTCTCCAGTCTTTTTCTTTTGTCTCTTTTCTCGCCCAATCTTTGACTTCCCCTTTAACCACCTCCCCAGCTTTCCATCCATCTCTCACTCATCTCTTTGCTAACCTCCCCATGCTAGCCTCTCCCACATGGTTTTACCATGCCCAGCTTCTCCCTTCTCTCTTTCGATTCACACCTACAATACCGCATTCTTCCTTCTCTCATTCTTCACAGTTCAGCATCACCCCTCTTCCCTTTCCCCTTCCCATCCCCCTAACATCCAGTATCATCGCCCTCCCCCCTTAGCCTAGCATATATCCTTCCTCCCTTTTCCCCTCCCTCCTCCACAGCCCGGCATATCCCCATGTAACCTTCCTTCCCCCCCTCCCTAATAGTCTGCATATTTCCCTTTCCTTTCCAATTCCTGCCCCCTCTAATAATCGAGTATCATCTCCCCTATCCCTCTGCACAATCCACAGTCCTACATCTCCCTCTTCCCCTCCCTCACTGCCCTACATCTCCCATCTCCTTCCCTTTTTTTTTAAGTCTTGGCTTCGGAGGTCCTGCAGCTGTTGTTGCTGACAGCAACAAAAGAAAAAGTGGTAGTGGAGGCAGGTGGAACTCTGGGAGGGAGAGAAGGGGCTGAAACAGGGCTGGAGAGGGGAGGAAAGATGTTGGACTGCAATGCTGGTCTTCTGGGGAGTGTTTATAGACAGCAAGAACCGCCTCTGTCCCTTGTGATTTTCTAGCTCTGCCCGCTGCTGGCCTGGCCATATAAAAACCGGCCAGGCTGGCTGAAAACTGGCCAGTTGACAACCTAACTAGGTCCCCATTCTCTTTTGCTGTCTCCTATCTGCATGCAAGTCTTTTCTAAAAAAAATTTAATACTATTTTTGAGGCCATTTATACTTGTTGGGCTGTATTTGGTTCTCTTTTCTGCTTGCAGTTTAAAAAAAGAAAAAGATCAGGCATTGTTTCTTGGCAGCGGGGCCTCCTGGGCCTGTGCTGGTATTTTTGTAAGCCTAGATCAGGTCTCCTTGATCGGCCTTTCAAGTGCTGGGATTTCCTTTACAGGACTTCCTTTTCATTACACGATGATGGTCCTCTTACAGAATAAGCATGCATTCATGTAATCTCCTTGCACACTATAGGTGCTGTAGGGACAGCCATCATAGCCTGAGAACACGATTGAAGTGAGCATGAAGGCACATAAAAAATTCAAGTGGCCACCTAACTCATTCTTAGAGGCTGCATTCAATAGCTTGCAAATTAAAGACCACATTTTAATAATGCCCTGTACTTTACAGGGTACCAGTGCAGCTTGAAAAATTCAGGTGTTACGTATCCCCCTCTTCTAACCCCCTTTTTTACCCATGCTGCTGTGTTCTAAACTAGTTACAATGGTTTCCGAGTTGTATCTGTCTAAGATAAACCATGTTGCAATAGTCAATCGATGACTCCAAAAATGCTCGCAAATGACACACTAGATGAAGCTTGAACAACTTTAGCAACTTGTGATTTTAAAAAAGGCTTAAAAGAAGATACAGCTGTGGAGATTATAAAATGCTTATGGACTTAAAAAGTCCATATTTTATTTATTTATTTTATTTATTTATTTAGCATATATTTGTATACCGCTACTTCCAGCGATCAGCAGCGGATTAGATTACATATTGGAAACTGTCAAATCAGGACAGAATAATTTGGAATATATACAAGGTGATTTGTAAGGTGAGCACAACACACAGTAGTTAGGTAATTGGGTTACTTTACATATGTACATTTTTTTTTTTTTTACATATATACATGCATGGTTCTTTTGGGTGGCACAGTTTGGTCCACGTGGACTAACTCAGATTGTACTGAATCTGAAAAAGGTGAGTTTTGAGTTTTTTTCTAAAGTTGATCAGGTCTATGCTGGCTCGCAGCTCCGGTGGCAGTTGGTTCCAGAGTGTCGGTGCTGTGTAAGAGTATGCTCTGTTACTAGTACCGGTTTTGACAGATCTTATATCTGCCGGTACACAGAGGGTGTTAGAGTTGATGGTTCTTCTGCTTCTGTTGGGTGGTTGTGTGCAGATTAGGTTGGAGAGGAAGGATGGGGCTATGTTATGCATGAGTTTGAAAGTGGTTATTAGTGTAAGTGGTTATTTTGATTATTAGTGAAAGTGGTTATTAGTGAAAGTGGTTATTTTGGTATCATGGAAAGCACAACAGACAAAAAAGAAATGAAAAGCTGATGGCAGATATTTGGACTGGTGCAGCAGTGCAGACAGGCCTGTCTCCCCTAACCACACCATGGTGACTTAGACTTGTAGGTCCAATGTTGCTCGTAGCCCAGATATGCCTTCTCTCCTGGAGCCAACAGCTTGCCCTGTGTCCAGCGCTGCTACCCATGGGTCCCTAGTGCTTCGTGGGCTGGAGAGGAGCAGGCGGACTCCACAGGGCCCAAGGGGGGCTGGTTAGTTGGGCCAAGGCCTTCCTTCTCTCTTGCTGGTCTATGCATGTCTTTTCTTTTTGTTTTTTTAACACGTTTTTTGCTATGGTTTCTATTTTCTTATTGATTCCAATGTGAGATATTTGGCTCTCTTGCTGCTTTTCATAAAGCATTAAAAAAAACAACCCAAAGCCTTTTGCTTTTTGGCAACTGAGTGAGTGACTAAGGCTTTGCTGCTTGGATTTTCTTAGTCAGCCTGACAGGTCTTAGCTTTTTGGGATTCCCTTTTCACTGCGGCCCTGTTATATTTTTGGGGTGTGTTTTTTTTCACAATTTTTCTTAAACTTTGCCGCTGCAGTGTTCAGCCAGGTGACCCATTGTAACTACGACCCTCAACTTTTATTTTTTACTTGGCTTCTTTTTTTGCCCCATTTGTGTCTGGGATGCCCAGGGCACTTTTTTTTCAGCATTTTGGAAGCAATGCTATCTCTTTGGCCCCTGTGCTCCTTTATTTTTTTTTCCTGCCAATGGGCATTGCAGCCTTTGGAGATGACTGCTTGGTCCTGGTGGAAATGTAGTCTGGTAGATTGGCCATAGCTGCAGTCTCATTAGCTCCTGGGAGTCCTTAACATAAGAACATAAGATATGCCATACTGGGTCAGACCAAGGTCCATCAAGCCCAGTATCCTGTTTCCAACAGTGGCCAATCTAGGTCATACGTACCTAGCAGTGTCCCCAAAAGACACAGGTTCCGCAGTGCTTGTACTGGGTCAAGCATTGATATCCTGGGTTCCTTCTTAATAATGGTTTATGGACCTTTCCTCCAGGAACTTGGCCAAACCTTTTTTAAACCCAGCTACACTGACAGCCTTTACTACATCCTTCGGTAACAAATTCCAGAGTTTGATTACACGTTGAGTGAAAAAATATTTTCTTTTATTAGTCTTAAATAGTTTACCCTGTAGCTTCATTGCATGTCCCCTAGTCTTTCTATATTCTGATAACATAAACAATCGATCTACGTTTACCCGTTCCTCTCCGTTCATTAATTTATAGACTTCTATCATATCTCCCCTCAGGTGTCTCTTTTCCAGGTTAAAGAGCCCTAACCTTTTTAGCCTTTCTTCATAGGAGTATCCTTCCATCCCCTTTACCATTTTGGTGGCTCTTCTCTGAACCTTTTCTAATAACGCTATATCCTTTTTAAGATACGGCGAACAGAATCGCACACAATATTCAAGGTGCGGTCTCACCATGGAACGATATAGAGGCATTATAATATCTTTTGTTTTATTTTCCATTCCTTTCCTTATGATACCTAGCATTCTATTTCCTCTCTTGGCTGCCGCTGCACACTGGGCTGAGGGTTTTAACATGTTATCCACAATGACGCCTAAATCTTTTCCTGGGTGGTGGTTCCTAATGTGGAACCTTGCATTGTGTAACCATAGCTTGGGTTGTTCTTCCCTAGGTGCATAACTTTGCACTTGTCCACATTAAATTTCATCTGCCATTTTGATGCCCAGTCTTCCAAATTATCAAGATCCTCTTGCAATTTTCCACAATCCTCTTCGGTTTTAACAACTTGAAATAGTTTTATGTCATCTGCAAATTTGATAACCTCACTCGTTATTCCACTTTCCAGATCATTTATGAATATGTGAAAAAGCAGCGGACCCAGCACAGATCCCTGGGGTACACCACTTTTCGCCTTTCTCCATTGGGAAAATTGGCCATTTAGCCCAACCCTCTGCTTTCTATCTTTTAACCTTAAGGGCCTCAAGGCTCTCCTTCTCAACCGGTTGATATTGCAGTTCCTGAAACAGCTCACGGGCTGTTTTCAGTCTTTGCTAGCTGCTTGGCAGCCTTCTTTGTGAGGGTCCAAGGCCCAGGCCTCCACTATCATGGACGCTGGGCCCACAAACACCTCTGTCTGAGGTAGTTTAAGGGGTCATGGCCCCAATTTCACCCTCCTGTTCATCCTTTCCACCAGGAGTGCAAACGTATCCCCTACGGGGTGTTGGTTGAAGGACTCAAGAGCAAATCCTTTTAGTCAGAATGTAACTTTGAGGAGGATGCAGTGATTTTTCTGGTGAAAGGCTAGACTCTCTGTGATCTGCCTGTTTTTGTGATAAGTTCTCTCTTGCCGTTTCAATGGTGCCCAAGAAAGTCGGTTCTTTCTGGCTTAGAGAAAATCAGTACCTATCTCCTAGAGGACCATTGGGTCTCTCATTCATTCAGGCTACAGGAGGAGTTCCTCACCTCCAAAGAGCTCGCCATTGCGTATTTTCGCATTCCCATATGGGAACAGTATCAGCAGTTTTCTACTTTAGTGTTCTGGGCCACCATCTCTGGTTCTAGGCCATACCCTTTGGCCTAGCCATCCTTATCACTCCTTTTCCTAGTCCATTTTGCTGCTAGTATCATTGCTGCAGAAACAAGCCCCATTGGACCCACAGCAGCATGGCTTCAAACCACAGCACAATGTGGAAACACTACTCACATCCCTTTTTGGCAACCTGCTAAAAGGAATAAACAATATAAAAAACAGATTTATACTGGTATTCATAGATATTTCAGCAGCATTTGACACAGTCTCCCACATGCTGCAATATCACATCTATGCTGACGACATCATGGTGTACGCCCCAGTAGACACACTAAACCCAGAAATGACCCCTATGACTCACTGCCTCGAAGACATGAACAACTGGCTCACTGAAACAACCTGAGAGTCAACTTAGACAAAACGGAAGCAATGATCATAACCAGAAATCCCAGCTTTGATCCACCTACATCCATCAGCATTCTCAACCGATCAGTACCAATAAAGGACGAGGTGAAATACTTAGGTGTCACCCTGGACAGTAACCTAAATCTACAAACGCATATAAGCAAAACTGCAGCAAAGGCATACCAGCGAATAAAGCTCATACGGAGACTCAAACCAATCCTCAGCCAGGACCATTTCCACACTGTCTGTCAAGCAATCATCACCCCAATACTGGACTATGGAAACTCCTTATTCCAAGGGCTTCCTAAGCAGACCACCCATCCACTCCAGCTAGTACAGAATACTGCTGCCAGAATCATAACTGGCACAGCCAAACATGAACACATTTCACCTGTACTTCAGCAACTGCACTGGCTACCAATACCTGCACGGGTAAAATACAAAACAATAGTGAACATGTTCAAGATCATACACCTATCTATGGCAGACGTCCTTCACATTTTAATAACCAAGGACACAAGCAACAGACTTAAGAGAACCAACAGCAACAATAAACTCCATGTACCCGCTGGATATCACAATTCAAGGCAGATGACCTCCAACAGAGTCATATCACTCTCAGCACCAGCACTCTGGAACTCCCTCCCAGACGGACTGCGATCGATAAAGGACCTCAAGGACTTCTGCAAATCACCGAAAACTTACCTATTTACGGAATGCTATGATCACACTTCCTGCAGACCCCTCCACTAACCGGACGATACAATGACACCAACAAAAAGCTACGACAACCACAACCACTACCCACAATAACACAACCAAAATCCACGATACTCCGCCATTAAACTATATGTATGTCCTGTCACCCCTGTTAATGTTATCCCATCCTGTGTAAAACACCACTTTGATTAAAGGAGAAAGTGGCATACAAATCTGGACAAATAAATAAATAAACAGAGGATCCAGGTTTGCCCATACCTAGATGACTGCCTGACCTTGCTGGACTCTCTGGAGATGACCAGAAATGACACAGCCCTGTAGTGTCCTGGCTGGGAAGGCTGGATAGTGATCCCCTATCTTAATAAGAGCCTGCTTCTGTTCCAGGACATGGAGTTCCATATTCTCCTGGGTTGAGTTTTCCTCATGATGGAGTGACCCCTTAAGCTTCAGGCAGCTCAGGCCTTTTGGTCCTCGTGCATCTCCATGGGCCTAGGAATATCAACAAGTCCCTGGCATTGTCCTTGGAGCTAGTTCCTTGGGCCAGGGCAAACATGGCCCTGCAGTGGTACTTTTATAATTTATTTATTTGAATTCATTTTTATTCTCCAGGACCAAGCAGGAAGTCAGTCCTCACTTATGGGTGACATCGGCGCCGACGGAGCCCACGCGGAGCAATTTCCCCAGCTTTCGAAGAAAGCCTTTGGGATTGCAGCATGCATGCGTGGTCCTCTTCCCGCCCAAGGATGCCATCTTGCTCAATCTTCTTTTTTCCGCGGAGCCCTACAGACGTAGTTTGTTACCACCGCTGAAAAAGTTGATTAATTCTTTGTTGTTTTCTCGGTTCGCGTGTCCTTTTCCTGCCCGGCCTCGATTTTCCTTATCGAGTTCATTCACATTTTTTTGTTTTCGATTATTCTAACTGGCGTTCCCGCCACTTACTTTTCCACCCCTGGCGGCACGGTCTTTCGACCTCGCGGGGGCCCTTTTTCCCCCGATGGCTGCCAGCGGGTTTAAGAAATGTGATCATTGTTCTAAATTAATGTCTCTTACAGACACGCATAACTTCTGCCTCCGTTGCCTCGGACCCAACCATGACCCCGGGAGTTGTGGTCCGTGCGGCAAGATGTCCTCCAAGTCGCTGAGGAGTCGGCAATCGCAAAGGGACCGAATCTTCTCTGACCCCGAGTCCGGTCCGGCCCGGACCTCGTCGGAGGCGTCGATGTCTCGTGACTCCGGCCAGGAGCACCGTTGGAGTTCCTCTGAACGGGGGTCCCCTGGCCGGGAGCGTCGCCGGCAGAGGAAACTCGCGCGGGCGGCATCGGAGGACGCACCTGGTCCCTCGAGGGCCGGGTCGCATAGCCCTGCCAGCCGCCCCGAGTCCTCGGAGGCGGAGAGACCTTCCAAGCTTCCCCGCCTCGAGGTGGAGCCGCCTGGACACGTGAGTACTATTGTCCTCCTGGACTCCCCTACGGAACCGACGTCGGGCCCGAAGAGGTCGGGGCCCGAGTCGGTGGCTGCCGGGTCTTCTGGGTTTGACCTCAGATTGACGACCTTGGAGCGCAGTATATCTGCCTTCTTGGACCAGCAGCGGGCATGGATGACCGGCCTCGCCAGTGCATCAGCCCAGACCACCGGGACGTCGACGCCCATGTCGACCCCGGCGGCCGAGTCGATCCTCGAGCCGATGCAGGCTCGAGTCGATCCTCGGTCGAGGTCCCCCTCGGCCTCCCGTTTGGGACCGAGGTCGTCGACGTCGGCGTCGGGACGAACCCTCGCCCGCACGGAGCCCCTCAATTCCTCCACGGAGGCGTCGGACTGGGACACGGAAGGGGACGAGTCGCCCGGTTCTTTTCAGACCCGGTGCGTCCCCTCCGACTCGCCTGAGTCAGAGCCTCGAAGGCGATCCCCTCCGGAGGATACGCGCTTCTCTGATTTTGTGCGGGATATGGCCAAGGCTTTAGCTTTCCCCGCGGATCCTGAGGAGGAGCCTTGCGCGGAAGAGCTCGAGGCACTCCAGTACGACTCTCCCCCGAAGGAGGCCTTTACCGTACCGGTCCCTCCGATGCTGGAGCGGCTGCTCTTCCGCATGTGGGAGAACCCGGCCTCGACGCCGGTGTTGAGCAGATGGATCGATTCGATGTATCGAGTCCGCAAGAGCCCCGGGTTCCAGAAGGCGCAATTGCCGCACCACTCCATGGTTGTGGAATCGGCAATGCATCGGCTTAAGAGTCAAAAGATGCACTCCTTGGTGCCCCCGGGCAAGGAAGCCCGAAACCTGGATGCCCTCGGGAGGAAGTGCTTCCAGGGTTCCATGCTGGCCTACCGAGTGCAGACATACCAGCTGTATATGGGCATGTTCCTCCGAGACCTGGCGAAAGAGCTCGCCGGGTTCTCGGCTGGTCTCTCCGCCGAACCTTTGCAGAGGTTCCAGGCCTTGTCCAATAGCATTCGTGAGTGTTCGAAGTTCATTTCTCGGGCGGCCTACGATGGCTTTGAGGCATCGGCCCGAGTGGCTGGAGCCAGCATCGGGGCCCGCTGGCAGGCCTGGCTTCAGTCATCTGACCTCGAGCCATGGGTGCAGGACAAGCTAGTCGATGTCCCCTGCAGAGGTGAAAACCTATTCGGTAAGCCTATGTCTGACAAGGCGGCAGAACTCGAGTCCGAGACTCTCACTCGGACTCGCCTGTCCCGAAAGACCTCCGCGCCTTCGCAGAAGCGGAAGGGGCCGGGGAAGGAGCCTTTTTATCCGAGGAAGGTGCTTGCCTATAAGCAACCCCACCTTCCATATCAAGCATCGGTGGCTCCCACTCAGGGACCGCAGGCTAAGGGTCAGGGAAACGGCCCCCGTAGGCCGAGGGCCCCCAAGCCCGCTGCACAGCCCCCTGCCCAGCAGGGTGGGGGCTTTTGACTATGCCAGCATAGCCTCTCCCCCCCGCGTCCTTCGCTCAGCACGGGGGGCAGGCTGATCCACTTTGCCCACAGGTGGTCGGCCATAACGTCCGATTCCTGGGTGCTGCAGGTGGTTCAGAGGGGCTACCTCTTGCATTTCCACCAGCTGCCTCCCCCCTACTTCCCAGGGGAGCCTCCAAGGCCCCCTCTGCACAGAGACTTGCTCCTTCAGGAGCTGCAGGGTCTGCTGGGGGAGCAGGCCGTGGAGCCAGTGCCCCAACATCTGTGGGGTCAAGGGTTCTACTCGAGGTACTTCCTGGTCCCAAAGAGAACAGGAGGCCTCAGACCCATTCTGGACTTACGCAACCTCAACAAGTTCCTGCAGTGGGAAAAGTTCAAGATGCTTACCCTTGGAATCCTGCTGCCCTACCTCCAGCAGGGAGATTGGCTATGCTCCTTGGATCTAAAGGATGCCTATACCCACATCCTTATTCATCCGGACCACCGACAATATCTCAGATTTGTGGTGGCAGGGAAACATTATCAGTACCGCGTGCTGCCCTTCGGCTTGTGCTCCGCCCCCAGGGTGTTCACAAAATGCCTGGCAGTGGTGGCGACCTTCCTGAGACTTCAAGGCCTGTTCGTGTTTCCATACCTAGACGACTGGCTCGTCCGAGCGCAGTCGGCCATAGAGGTCGCTCAGGCCGCGCAGCGCACGGTGGCTCTGCTTCAGCACTTGGGCTTCGTCATAAACTTCGGGAAGTCCACGTTGAGTCCCTCTCAGGATCTCGAGTTCATAGGGGCATGGCTAGACACTCTGCGAGCTCGTGCCTTCTTGCCTCGGGAGCGAGCCGACAGGCTCATGGCTCTGGCTGGCAGGTTCCGCAGCGCGTCCCCGGTCCCTGCCAGACGGTTCCTGCAGCTGCTCGGTCATATGGCCTCCACGGTCCATGTCACACCGAACGCCTGGCTGCATATGAGGCCTGTCCAGTGGTGTCTTCGCACTCAATGGCATCAGGCCACAGGGAGTCTGGCGGACCTTCTACAAGTCTCCGACCGCCTGGTCTCCTCTCTGCAATGGTGGCTTCACCTGCCCAACCTGGTACTGGGCATGCCCTTCCAGTCTCCCGCGCCTTCCCAGGTGCTGACGACAGATGCCTCTCTCCTGGGGTGGGGAGCGCATTGCCAGGGAGCACGCACTCAGGGCCTTTGGACTCCTTGGGAGGCGGCTCAGCAGATCAACTTCCTGGAGCTGCGGGCGATCCGCCTAGCTCTGCGGACCTTCTCTCACCTCACCTCGCGTCAGTCTGTATTGGTGCAGATGGACAATCAGGTGGCCATGTTCTACATGAAAAAAACAGGGGGGCACGGGCTCCCTCCTGCTCTGTCAGGAGGCCCGGAGGCTGTGCTCCTGGGCTGTCGACCACGACATCCTCCTCAAGGCTGTTTACCTGCCCGGGCAGGAAAACTGCCTGGCTGACAGGCTGAGCCGGGTCTTGCAGCCTCACGAGTGGAGGTTGAACCCCGGCGTTGCCCAGCAAATCTTCCGCCGGTGGGGCTCCCCCACCGTGGACCTCTTTGCCAGTCCCCTGACCCGGCAACTACCCCGGTTCTGCTCTCGGCATCCACATCCCCTCAGAGTAGCTCCGGATGCTTTCCTCATTTCGTGGTCCAGAGGCCTACTGTATGCCTTTCCTCCCACACCGCTGGTATCCCGAACACTTTTCAAGGTTGTCCGGGACGGGGCCTACGTGATTCTGATAGCGCCCCGATGGCCGAGGCAACCCTGGTTTCCTCTGCTCCTGCAGTTAGTGGTGGACACCTCTCTTCCTCTGGGGTTTCAGCCCGATATTCTGACCCAAGATCAGGGTACTCTCCTGCACCCCAACCTCCGGGACCTTCACCTGACGGCCTGGCTGCTGAGAGGGTAGTCTTAGCTCCACTCTCGCTCCCTCCAGAGGTGGAAGCTGTCGTCCTGGCGTCTCAGCGACCTTCTACCCGAAAATCTTACGCCCTCAAATGGCGTCGCTTCTCGGTCTGGTGTTCTCAGCGTTCTGAGGACCCATTTGCCTGCCTAGTATCGGTGGTATTGCAATACTTGCTTCACCTCTCCGATTTTGGCCTCAAGTCCAACTCTGTCAGAGTCCACCTCAGTGCTCTCTCGGCACACCATTCGCCTGTGGAGGGCCAGCCTCTTTCCTCGCACCCCTTGGCGGCGCGTTTCCTCAGGGGCCTGCTTCTGCTTAAGCCCCTGCTGCGCCCTCCAGCTTTTGACTGGGATCTCAATGTGGTTTTACAAAGGCTTACTTGCCCGCCTTTTGAACCCATGGCTACCTGCCCCCTCTGTTTCCTCTCCTGGAAAACTCTCTTCTTGGTAGCCCTTACCTCCGCTAGGCGCGTTAGTGAACTACAGGCCCTAGTGTCGGAGCCCCCTTACACCAGGTTCTACAAGAATAGGGTTGTCTTACGGACGCACCCTAAGTTTCTCCCGAAGGTGGTTTCCTCTTTCCACATCAATCAAGAGGTGGTTCTTCCGACCTTCTTTCCCAGGCCGCACACCAGCAGAGCTGAGACTGTTCTGCATACCCTGGACTGTCGAAGAGCCTTGTCCTTCTACCTCGACTGTACGCGTGAGCATAGGAAAGCTGTCCAGCTTTTCGTTTCCTTTGACCCCAATCGGTTGGGGGTCCCTGCCTCTAAGCGTACTCTGTCCATCTGGGTAGCTGACTGTATCGCCTGGGCGTATGAGGCAGCCGGCCTCTCCTTGGAGAGTTGAGTCACGGCGCACCGTGTCAGGGCGAAGGCGGCGTCTGTAGCCCACCTCCGCTCTGTTCCGTTGGCAGACGTCTGCCGGGCCGCTACTTGGTCTTCCAGCCAGACTTTTGCGGCTCATTACTGCCTGGAGAGGGAGTCCCGCAGGGATAGTGCTTTCGGACAGGCAGTCCTCCACAATCTTTTTGAGGTTTAGGCAACTCCTGCCCTCCGGCCCCGGTGTTGGCTACCGGCCGGATTCAGATTCAGAGAAGATTCCTTCCTTCTGTGCTGTTGAGCTGGAGGGAGCTCCTTCCAGCTTGAGGTCTCCGGTAGCCTTAAGCTAGGGAGTCCCATAAGTGAGGACTGACTTCCTGCTTGATCCTGGAGAAAGAGTAGTTACTCACCTGTAACAGGTGTTCTCCAGGAGCAGCAGGAATCAGTCCTCACTACCCTCCCTCCTCCCCTTGGAGTTGCAGTCATTCTTAAGGTTGCTGTCTTCCGCTATGTCATTCGACTGAGCAAGATGGCATCCTTGGGCGGGAAGAGGACCGCGCATGCGCGCTGCAATCCCAAAGGCTTTCTTCGAAAGCTGGGGAAATTGCTCCGCGTGGGCTCCGTCGGCGCCGACGTCACCCATAAATGAGGACTGATTCCTGCTGCTCCTGGAGAACACCTGTTACAGGTGAGTAACTACTCTTACCGCTCCTTCCAGTGATCAGCAGCGGTTTACATTTTAACATTTAATTCTGCAATGACAGCAGTTACATATAACAATATAGAAACTATGTGCATAGCGAAGGTAGCGTAGGAAATCAAAACTCAAAACTATTTACATAGAGAACCGTGTATGTTCAGTTAACTATACATAATATTTACATTGATGTACAATGGGAATGTCACATGGCTAATGGGTTTACATTTTAATATACTCTGTTGGGCTTGGTGTGTCATATGATGATGGAGTACTTGATAATCCTCTGGTTTCCCTGTTCTTAGCTGCTTGACCAGGCCCTTCCTCTCCCCTGGGAGATCAAGGAGCAGTTGAGGTAGTGATTGCAGTTCTGCCATCTGATGGATAGGATGCATTGGAAGCTGCGGATTGGGTGATTAGCCCTTTGGATAAAGACTGAAGGACTGAGATGCACACTACCTGGGCCAATTGGCTCAGGGGCTCTGGCTCTCTCAAGAGGCCTTCTGGATGTTCATTTACCTGGTGGCAAGAATGATCCACCTTGCACTGGGGAGATTTAGGCCTCTGCCGGTAGGCACGACAGTCTGGAAGTTCTTGTTCAATGTCATGGTGGTGGCATATGTCATCAAGCAAGGCAGATCTTGCAGTGCCAGAAGCAAGGCATTGGTGGTATAGTGGATAGCATCACTGCCTTCCAAGCAGTGGATCCAGCTTTCCCTGGCCAACACAGTCTTTGTTTAGAGTGTCTTGAGGTTGCAGAGCTATGTGTTGGATGGAGGAACATCTGGTTGCCCTGTCCACAGTGTTGACAAGGTGTAGGCTGATTTTCTGAGTTGGCACTATACTTATGGTTTTGAGCAAAGTGGAAGCTCAGCCCTTTCACATGCAACCTCATAATGGGGCCTTCCATTGTTCAACTTGATGGCCACTCAGGGGAATGCCACTGTGGGGAACTCTCTCAGCCATGGGAAGGTTCTGTGGATGACAAGCTTGCATGCCATTCTTCAGGAGTGCCTTAGGAAGGGATGCTGGACCCTGGTGAGCCATCTGTTGCAGAGGTTTCAGGATCATCCAGGCCTGGTGATCTTAGTAGCCCTGGACCAGCCTTTGCAGGATATGGTACAGGGTCTCTTGTGCTGATTGGCATGGCTCCCCTCTCTTGCTATCTCCTGAGAAAGGCCTCCTGTGACAGGAGCTCTTGATATTGGAGGATCCCAGTCCCATCTCTCTTATTATCTGGTTCTTGAGAGACATAGGCTCTCCAAGAAGAGCAAGCTGGAGCAGTGGTGGGCACCCTGCTCATGGCTCAGAACACCTCTACTTCCTTAGTTTAGGTGAGAGTCCTTCTTCCAGTCCAATCTGGACCAGGGATTGGTCCTGAACTCTTAATGTTTGGTTGGCAGTCCTATCAGACTGGAGGGGTCTCATCCAAGGGATTTCATTAGCAGCACTCCCCGATGCCCTTGCTTCCTCAGGGGAGTGAAGCAGTTGTGTCTGCCTATGCGCCCAGTTTTTGCCTCCGTAAATTCTCTCTCTGGTGTGGAATGTACTGAAAATTCTCCCTTTGACTGCATTCCCAAGGGCTTTCTCAAGTTCCTGACCCTTAAGATGGTTTTTCTGGGGGCTATGGTGTCTGCCAATTGGGTGCTCGAGCTGTAGGCCTTCTCTTGCAGGGACCCTTCTTGGTCATCTGTGATGGAGTGTATGTCCTGTCACTGCAGGACTCCTGGGGGACCTCAGCCAGCCCCGACTCTGGAGGTATGGACCCATCTAGGAGGGGCCCCCTAGAGCAGCAGACGGGGACACCCAGAGGCCGAGGAAGGGCCTGAACCCCTGCTCCCTCCTCGGCCAGGAGACATAGGACCTGGTTCCCTGACAACACCTGGAATTAGAAGGAGATGGAAAGAGAGATGAGGGACTTGACCCAGATGCCCATGGAGGTAGACCCCCTTAGGGAGGATTGAGGGGACCCCAGCGGGAGGAGGAGATGAAGCTGGGAAATGAGAAGCAGTCAGTACCTTAAGAGACACCCATGGATATTCAGCTGGTGGATAACCCACCAGACTTGGAGTGGTAATAACAACAAGCAGCTATGTGGGAGGTGGCGGGGCGTCCAGGTAATTCCACACCTGGGACGCATCCCTGCTGAATCCGATTCTTATAAGGAGGGGAATATATTGTGATATTGGACATGTATGTTTGTATACACTGAAGGATGTTGGGAAGATGTCATTTGCATTTCTGACCTAATTTGCATAGTATTCACATTGAGGCATATTCTAAGATGTGCGTCCCAGGCCTTTGTGTGTCTGGTCGGAACTGGATGCACTGAGGTAGATGGGATTCTTATCCCGCGGGCACATCTAGCCCCTGTGGGATCAGAATCCCATCTAAGCCTATATGTGCAGGCCCGGACCCGATTCCGGTCAGCCTGCACATACAGGTACATGCCTGGCTAACTCAGTCAATGCTTGTGACTAGAGCCGCAGCGCCATGGCACCCGATTGCCATGGCACCACAGCTCCATTCAGAAGCTGTGATCCCTAGCCGCTGATGATTTCATTCTTTCCCTGCAGCCCAACCCCCAATCTGGCATCCCATGGCTAGGCTTTGGCTGTGGGGAATCCCATGCACCCCCTCCAGCCTTTGTTGCTGCCCAGGCCTGCCATCCCACTCCATCTAGGGAACTTATTCCACCTCAGAGGTGGAATAAGTCCCCCCTCCAGTCTGCCGGCCCCGAATGTATAGGGCAGACATCAGAATCGGCCCTGTACATCCGGGGTCATAAACCGCCCACTGCCAGCCCTAACTCCGCCTCCGCACTGCCCCTTTACCGCCCCCATCTAGCCTCCCCATACAAACTCATTGTTCATATGGGGAGGCTTGGCAGGAATGGAAAGGCAGACGAATAGAGGGGATGGACGTCCTAACATAATAGACCCCATTGTTTGTTGATACAAAGGACCCTAGTGAATGCTACTTTGGACCTGGGGAGGGGAGAGTTGCCCAGAAGGGGGGGGGGGCAGACCCCAGCATGGAAGGGATCCCACCAAATGTGGACGTTGGGACTATTGAATCACTCATCCTAATGTACAGAGGAACCCCAGAGATAGACCTCCCTATTTAGGGAGGCCATAAAGGGTGGTTCCTGGACTCTTCTTAGAGAGTGGACTAAACCAGGAGAACCAGAGGGATCTGAAAGGACAACCAGATGCCTGCCTGCTGGACCTGAAGTTGGATGATACCGGACTGGACCCGAGACGGACCAACATTATCTTTAACGGTTTCTCTCCTTACAGACTATGCCATCCTTTCTTTTGAGGATGATATCCTTTTTTATCTTAATCAGGCTGTCATTCTACCTTTCTTCTCAGAGGAGGATCTTCAGAACGATCCCTCACTGTATCTGAGAGATGTTCGGAGGGTATTGATCAGATACATGGCAATTGCTAATTCCTTCCACTGCTCAGCGCATCCTTTGTCCTTGACAGGCTGAAGAGAGGACATAATCACTTTCAGGTGCAGCTTGTTATCCTCATCAGGAATACATTTATTAAGGACCCGAGATAAATTATTCTTGAGGTGAACAAAGTCCATTTAACATACAAGATATAGTTGTATTAGTATAAGTATCCTCAGCAAACCTAAGTAAATAAACAACTTTAGTATCTGAACAAAACCTTAAAACTAAGATGCAGAGAGCAGTCCAGCAGCGAGATGGGGGCTTTCTAGTCTTTTGCACTGAGTGTCACATGTATGATTTTCTCCCATTTGGTGAGTGGTCTTACGTGTGCACTAGGTGCAAGGAGCTCTTTGCTCTCAGGGAATGAGTCCAATCTCTGGAGGCTAGAGTAGCAGACTTGGAGGACATAAAGAAGACAGAGAGGTATATAGATGAGATCTACAGGAATGTAGTACTGAAGTTCCACCTTCAGTCTGGCAGTCTCCCTGTTGCCATGGAGGAGAAAAGTCATGTGACAGAAGAGCATCATCCTGGTGTGGCAGAAAGTGATCCTGTAGGTAGGACCTGTCCTCCGATGATATAAAACCCTCTCGCACCAAGGAGGTTTCTCTGGGGCCGTGTGCCCATGAGGGGAGGGTTAGGACGGCCATTATAGTTGGTGATTCGATCATTAGGCTTGTGATGACTGAATGACTGGTGGATGTGAGGATTGCCTGGTAATATGCCTGCTTGGTGTGAAGGTAATGGACCTCACGTACCACCTAGACAAGGTGTTAGATAGCACTGGGGAGGAGTCTACTGTCTTGGTACATGCTGGTACCAATGACATAGGAAAGTGTGGTAGGGAGGTTCTGAAGGCCAAATTTAGGCTATTAGGTAGGAAGTTGAAATCTAGAACTTTCAGAGTAGCATTCTCAGAAATGCTTCCCATTCCATGCTCAGGACCCAAAAGGCAGGCAGAGCTCCAGAGTCTCAATGCGTGGATGAGACAATGGTGCAAAGAAGAGGGTTTTGGATTTGTTAGGAACTGGGGAACATTCTGGGGAAAGGAGGGGCTTTTCTAAAGGGGTGGGCTCAACCTTAACTGGGATGGACCAGGCTGCTGGCATTAACCTTTAAAAAGGAGATAGAGCAGCTTTTAAACTAGATAATAGGGGAAAGGCAACAGTCGCCCAAGAGCACATGGTTCAGAATGATGTATCCATGAAGGATACTAACAAAAGTTCGGACATATCAACAGAGAGATTCCAATAAAGGCAAAAGTAACCCAAATACCCTTAAGTACAGAGCAGGCAGAGCTTAACGATTCCAAATTACTCTGCCTACCAATAACCAGATTAATATGAATAAAATATGACCTCTAAAATGCTTGTATGCAAATGCTATTAGTCTCAAAAATAAGATGGGAGAGTTAGAATATATAGCACCATATGAGATGTTAGAGGTGATTGGTATCTCAGAGACCTGGTGGAAGGAGGACAACTAGTGGGACACTATGATACCTGGTTACAAATTATATCACAATGATAGAGAAGATCAAATTGGTGGAGGTGTTGCTCTCTGTTAGAGAGGGCATTGAGTCACACAGGATTAAAGCATTGCAGGAAACAAAATACATGGTAGAATCTCTATGAATTGAAATTCCATGTAAAAAGGAGAAGGCGATGGCAGTGGGGGGGGGGGGGGGGGTGTATTACCGACCACTTGGCCAAAATGAACAAATGGATGATGAAATGCTCAAAGAAATCAGGGAAGCTCACAAAAGCCACAATACAGTAATAATAATGGGTGATTTCAATTACTCAGTATCGACTGGGTCGGTGTCACTGCAGGACATGCTAGGGAGATAAAGTTTCTAGATGAAATAAATGACTGTTTCTTGGAGCAGCTGGTTCATGAACTGATAAGAGGGTAAGCCATTTTGAATCTAGTCCTTAGTGGAACACAAGATTTGGTGCAAGAGATAAGGGTGTTGGGGCCATTTGGCAATAGTGATCATAGCATGATCATATTTGATTTCATAAATGGAGGAAGGACAGCAAGGTAATCCACAGTATTGCCTTTTAACTTTCAGAAGGGAGACTATGATAACATGAAGAAAATAGTTAAGAAAAAACTAAAAGGAGCAGCTGCAAAGTTAAAGATTTACATCAAGCATGGGCACTGTTTAAAAATACCATCTTGGGACTCCAGACCAGCTGTATTCCATGCTTTAAGAAAGGTAGAAGGAAGTCCAAAAAACTGTCAGCATGATTAAAAGATGAGGTCAGAGAGGCTGTTGTAGCCAAAAAAACATCTTTCAGGAAATGGAAAAAGAGCCAAATGATGAAAACTGGAAACAACGTAAGCACCAGCAAGTTAGATGGAAGGCATTGATAAGGCAGGCAAAGAGAGAATTTGAGAAAAAGTTTGCTGTGGAAGCAAAAAAGCATAATAAAGACTTTCAAGTGCATTCATAGCAAAAAGCCTGTGAGAGTCAGTTGCACTATTAGATGATAGAGGAATAAAAGGGGCACTAAGAGGTGACAAGGTCATAGCGGAGAGACTGAATGAATTCTTTGCTTTTGTCATTACTGAAGAAGATGTAGGGAAGTTATCTATGACTGAAATGGTATTTGAAGGCGATGCAATTTGATAAACTAAACTAGCAAATCACTTGAACCAGATGGTATACGCTCAAGGCTGTTGAAAGAACTGAAATATGAAATTGCAGACCTACTATTAGTAATCTGTGAACTATCATTAAAATCATCTGTAGTACCTGAAGACTGGCAAATGGACAATGCAACACCAATTTTTAAAAAGGATTCTGGGTTGATCAGGGAAATTACAGGCTGGTGAGGCTGGCATCAGTACTGGGCAAAATGGTAGAAACCATTATTAAAAACAAAATTACTGAATATGTAGATAGTCATGGTTTAATAGGAAAAATCCAATATAGCTTTAGCCAGGGAAGGTCTCTATTATATTTTTTGAAGGTGTTAATAAAGAGGTAGACAAAGGTGAGCTGGTTGATATCGTGTATCTGGATTTTCAGAAAGCCTTTGACAAGGTCCCTCATGAAAGACTGTTGACGAAGTTAAAAAGTCATGGGATTGGAGGCAGTGTACTATTGTGGATCAGGAACTGGTTAAAAGATAGAAAGCAGAAGGTAGGGCTGAATAGCCAATTTTCCTAATGGACAAAGGTGAATGGTGGAGTGCCCCAGGGATCTGTGCTGGATCCACTGCTTTTTAACATATTCGTAAATGACCTGGAAATGGGAGTAATGAGTGAAGTGATCAAATTTGCAGATGACACAAAATTATTCAAAATTGTTAAAACCCAAGAGGATTGTGGAAAATTGCAAGAGGATCTTGATAACTTAGAAGATTGGTTGTTCAAATGGCAGATGAAATTTAATGTGGACAAGTGCAAAGTTATGCAACTAGGAAAGAACAACCGAATACAATGCAAGATTCCACATTAGGAACCGCTACTCGGGCAAAAGATTTAGGCGCCATCATGGATAACATGTTGAAACCCTCTGCTCAGTGTGCAGCGGCGGCCAAGAAGGCAAATAGAATGCTGAGAATCATAAGGAAGGGGATGGAGAATAAAACAAAAGATATTATGCCTCTGTATCATTTCATAGTGCAACTGACCTTGAATATTATGTGTAATTCTGGTTGTCGTATCTTAAAAAGGATATAGCGAAATTAGTAAAGGTACAGAGAAGAGCCACCAAAATTGTAAAGGGGATGGAAGGATACTCCTATGAGGAGATGCTTAAAAGGTTAAGGCTTTTCAACCCAGCAAAGAGATGGCCAAGGGGGAGATATGATAGAGGTCTATAAATTAATAAATAGAGTGGAACGGGTAAACATAGATCAATTCTTTATGCCATCAAAAAGTAGAAAGGCTACGGGACATGCAATGAAGCTATAGTGTAAACAATTTAAGATAAAATATTTTTTCACGAAAGTGTAATCAAACTCTGGAAGTCATTACCGGAGCATGTAGTAAAAGCTGTTAATGTAGCTGGGTTTACTATATTTGGACAAGTTTTGGAGGAAAGGTCCATAAACTATTATTAAAGAGGACCCAAGTAATCCATTTCTTGCCCAATATGGAGCCTATGTGTCTTTTTGGGAAACTGCTAGGTACTTGTGAGTTGGATTGGCCACTTTTGAAAATAGGATACTGGGCTTGATGGACCTTGCTTTGACTCAGTATGGCATTTCTTATGTTCTTATCTGCTATTGTCCACAGTATTAAGGAGGCCATTGGGTTAGTGTACGCTCTGGTCAGTAGGTCTGTGCTGAAGTAAGTCAGAACTCACTCCACTAGGGTCCTGGGCTCCTCCTGGGTGGAGTCTCCAAGGGCATTTGTTCACCAAGCATTTTCATGAAGCACTACAGGTTGCTTTTGGGGGCTGCTACAGATGGCACCTTTGGCAGGGTAGTTCTGTCCTGAGTGTTATTTCCTCCCACCTTGTGTCCCTACTGCTTGGGTACATCCCACATGTCTGGACCGATCTAGTAGGTTGATAAGGAAGGACTACATTTTAACTTGATAATTTTCTTTCCTTGAATCCTACTAGACCAGTTCAGGACCTGCCCTGGAAGATTCTATTCTGCAGTTTGGGAGTCTGGCTGCTCTAAAATGTCTAGTCAGAACTGAGCCAAATACTAGTTTCAGATATTTATTGCAAAGTGTTTTTGTTAGTTAATAATGATTTGTGTTTCTGAGTTTTTCTGAGATTCTTAGTTTTGCTTATGGCTTGGAAAGTTTCACTGGCTTCTCTCAGTGCTACATCAATGAATATACAGAGTGATGACACCACTGAAGGTTGTTCAAGTCTGCTTCTATCTGCTGGTAAGAGAGCATAACCCACATGTCTGGACTGGTCTAGCAGGATTCAAGTTACAGACAATAGCATGCAAAATAATAAAAGGGATGGAAGGATACTCCTATGAGAAAAGGCTAAGAAGGTTAGGGCTCTTTAGTTTGGAAAAGAGACGACTGAAAGGAGATATGATGAAGGTCTATAAAAATAATGAATGGAGTAGAATGAATAAACGTAGGTCGGTTGTTTACTGCTTCAAGAAGCAGAAAGACTAAGGGATATGCAATGAAACTACTATGTAGCACATTTAAGATTAATTAGGAAAATATTTTTTTCATCAATATTTAATCAAACTCTGGATTTCATTACCAGAGGATATACTAAAAGCTGTAAGTACAGCTGGGTTTAAAAGAGGTTTGGACAAGTTCCTGGAGGAAAAGTCCATAAACCATTATTAAAGATGACCAGGGAAATCAACTGCTTACCCCCTGGATAAGCATCATGGAATCTGTATACCCTTGTTTTGACCCAGCATGACATATCTTATGTTCTTCTGTCTTCATGGTTGGTTGAGTTATACAATGGTTTTGTTAATAAAGCTGCAACCTGCTTTTGCCACTGACTTTGAGTCTGGTGTTTTATTGTGTTATGTGATTTCTGATTTAAAGTTTGAATTAAGAAAAGAGAAGGGCGTGAGTGATTATGCTATGGACTGTTGTCTTCAGGCTATCCCTGCCGTTTCCATCCATACTGGCCAGCGGTCCTCTCCCATCATGATCGTTGTATTACACAGAACAGTAACCCAGAATATCAGTGTTCCAGTACCCTAACTGGCAAGTTTCAACAAGATAAGTCTGTGTCAAGGAAATGTATCTTCTACTAATCTTAGTTTTTCCTCGAGCAGAATTTAAGGCCAGTACCAAAGGTCAAGGTGGTATCTCTGAAGAAGAGTAAAGGCATACTTTAAAGGTAAATCAGAAGACGTGTGCCCGTGAAATAACGTTTCTTTTAAGTCTGGCTGAGTCAGGCATTAGGTTCTTTTTCTGTGTGGTACAATATGCAGTATTTTCTGTGAGGCACATGATTAATGCATGTGGTCTGGATTTTGTGAATGTAGTACTAGCAGAACGTTTCTTGATTTTTCACTGATTTTTGAGCCAAGTGTGTGGCAGTGCTCCTAGGTAACTGTAATCATGTCTGTTTGATATTGGTAAGCATTTCAATAAGGTCCAAAAAACATTCTCCTGAATGGTAGCCATCACAGTAAAGAGTCACACTTAGTATAAAGTCAAGAAATCAATCATTTGTAGCAGTGTAGTATGTAATGATTGTTAATCAAGAATGATAGCACCTCTAATTGAAACAGAACTGAGGTTGAACGCAAGGGCGCTTCTGTCTAAATGGCTTATGCATTTTATGTATTTTAGCTGTGTGATGGCCTGTTTCACTATTCTCATTTATTTAAAGTAACTTAAGCAGAATAAACAAGAGATAATTCAGTTGATATAGAGAGACACCAAATGTTAATTATTTTCTGGCATACTCTGCTTATATCGTGTCTTTCTTAATACAAAAGTGACCAGTAATAGGGGAGTCCAAGATTTATTTATTTATTTTATTTATTTAACACTCATTTTTATACCGCATCTTCCAGAGATCAGTTGCGGTGTACAAATAACAACAATTAACAAAGCTAAGTTTGTTTTACATAGAACATCTTAATTTTACATAGAACATCTTAAAATATCATAAATTAAACAAAGAAGTTTACACTAGAACCATGTGAAAACAATTTAACTAACAAAGTGTAGTGTCTATATACATAAGACAGTACATAACTGATACAACTATAGAGTGGCAACTAAAGATGGCAGTAAGCGGGTGCGCTTGCTCTGACCATTTTTCCTAATGGGGAAGAGGAAAGCTAAAACGGGTAAGAAGCCCTCTTCTGTCCCGGTGACTTCCTCTCCTTTACCTGCGGTGGTCTCAGGACCTTTGGATGCCTTTTTAATTAGGTCATAGCAGCAGGCAGTTTTGGCGGTGCTACAGAGTCCCGCTAGCAGTTCGCTGGAGTCAGAAGGCTCGGCAGATAGTGTGGGTCCAAACATCTTGCCACTGACCTGGTGGAGGTCCTCCAAAACGGCGTTGCTGGTGTCCAGCCCCGAGAGTCAGTAGGAAGGTCATCTCTTTGATGGTGGTGAGTGTGCTCCTGTGAGAGGGTTGGCTCCAGGGCATAGTGGAAAGCTCGGTGAAGCAGTTCCGGGTCATCTTCCCAGCAACTTGGTTCCACAAAGGTTGAGTGTGAGCGCAGCTGTGGATTCAACTGCTAGTTGGTGTTTGGCGATGGATCTACTTATTCCGGAGGAAGGGGCTGGAGCAGTCGGAGGTTTGGTGGTGTTTTTACTTGCTTGTTCTGAAGTTTTCACCTTAGAAACTATCCAGTCTGCCATTGTGAAACTAGGAGAGACTTTTGTATATCGAGTTTAAATGCTTGCTACTCAAACTCAAGGTAACTCTTTTGCAATACAAAAGCAAGCTTAGAAATTTCCTCTCTATAGTCTGCTACATCTGTTTTACAAGCTAAGGTGTCTTCATTAGAAAACTATATGGACGTTTCTGTTAAAGACTCCCTTGCCATGAAGATAAGACTTGAGATGTTTGAAAGTTCTGCTAGATTTTTAAATCTGCATTTGACAAATTTTCCTAAATCTTCTTATGTGGGTGCCAGGGAAACGTTTAAGTTATATTTAATAGACGTTATGGGTGTCCTGACAGAATCCTGCCCCCCCCCCCCCGACTAAGATTTATTATTTGTCTGTGTTAAAAATGACCCTGGGTGGTGGGGATATACCGGGGGTTCAACAAGCCGATGTTTTAAATGTATCCACTATTTTGTAATCATCTGATATAGAATCCATTGTTTCATCTACCTTATTTGTAACATTTGCGCTTGCTACGGATCGAGAGTGGTTTCTTGAGTTGTTGTTTCGTAAAAAGAGTATCTTATTTAAAGGATTGGCAATACGGGTTTTTCCAGATTTATCTAAAAAAATATAGCGTAGAAGGAAGGAATTTCTGTTGCTCTGTCCTGGGGTTCAGCAGCTGGGGGCTCTTTTCTTCCTTAAGTTTCCGTGCAAATGCATGGTTAAGTTTCAGTCAAATACTTTTATTTTATATGAGCTTTCCCACTGCTGGCCTTCCTGAAGTCGCAAAGACCCACTGATCCGAGGTCATCCACCTTCTCCATTATATAAAGATGCTGCCTGTTTGCACTTGCTTGTTTTCCACTTATTGATGGATGATTCTTTTTATTGTGTGTGTGATTCCCCTGCTTATTGTGGGCTGGAGAAAGGGCTGGGTGTGGTTTTATCATTGTACATGTTTATTTCTTCTTGTTGATTTCCTGTTTTTTTATTTAACCCAATTCCCTTATTTCTGTGCAAGTTTTATGCTTGGAATTATTTGTAAAATTATAAATATATAATTTAAAAAAAAAAGAAAAAAAGTGATCAGTAGTCCATAGTTTCCCAACATTAGTCTGCAGCTGATTCAGAATCCAGCTGCAAAACTATTAATTCATTCAAAGAAATCTGATCATGTTACCGCACTTCGAAAAGATTTTCATGGCCTCCTAATCTCTTATCGTATAAAATCCAAGATCCCATCATTATAAAGCTTTCTACTCTGATATCCCTATTTACTTGTCTGACTCTCTTATCCCTTACGGCCCATCCAAAACCCTCCATTCTCCAAGCCCTAAGAGATTAGTACCCCCCTCAAACAATTTAGCATGTCATGAATCATTTTGCCAATCTGCTTTATTCTTTTTGGACCCTGCCCTTTAGAACTCTCTTCTGTTAAATATAACTTTGAGGAGAAGGAAGTTACCAGTGGTGTGCTCCATGGATCTGTCCTTGGTCCGATTCTTTTTAACATCTTTGTTAGTGATATAGCGGAAGGGCTGTCGGGTAAGGTTTGCCTCTTTGCGGATGATACCAAAATCTGCAATAGAGTAGACACCCAGGAAGGTATTGATAACATGAGGAGAGATCTAGCTAAGCTTAAAGAATGGTCTAGAATTTGGCAGCTAAGATTTAATGTTAAAAAATGCAAGGTCATGCATTTGGGCTGCAGCAATCCAAGGGAGCATTATAGTATAGGGGGTGAAGTACTTTTGTCCACTAAAGAAGAGCGGGACCTATGCGTGGTTGTGTCTGATGATCTTAAAGTAGCTAAACAGGTAGAAAAGGTGGCAGCAAAAGCTAGAAGGATGCTTGGGTGCATACAGAGAGGAATTGATAGCAGAAAAAAGGAGGTGATAGTGCCTCTGTATAAGTCTTTGGTGCGACCTCATTTGGAGTATTGTGTGCAATTCTGGAGACCGCACCTTCAAAAGGATGTGAACAGGATGGAGTCAGTGCAGAGGGTGGCTACTAAAATGGTTAGTGGTCTTCAGTATAAAACATATGAGGACAGACTTAAGGATCTTTATATACACCTTAGAGGAAAGATGGGATAGAGGTGATATGATTGAGATGTTTAAATACCTCCGTGGCATAAATGCACAGGGGGAGAGCCTCTTTCGATTGAAAGCAAGTTCTGCTATGAGGGGACATGGGATGAGGGTGAAAGGGGATAGATTCAGGAGTGATATGCAGAAATATTTCTTCACGGAAAGAGTGGTGGATCCGTGGAATAGTCTCCCAGTGGAGGTGGTAGAGATGAGGACAGTATCTGAATTCAGAAAAGCATGGGACAAACACGGAGGATCTCTAAAGGAAAAAAGGGGACTGTTGTAGTTGTTGATATGGAAGGACAGACTAGATAGGCTATGTGGTCTTTTTCTGTCGTCATTTTTCTATGTTTCTATGAATCGTTGCTCAACAAATTCAAGAAAACTCTTGCTATTTCAAAATAGCATTTGGGGAACACTAAGCAGGCCACAGGGTTCTGTGCTGGTGACCCAATTTACACTCTTATCTTTCCTTCTGCCCTACTCTTTTTTTCTACTGCTAGTATCTTCTTTTTTGCCTCTTTTTACCATGGTTTTTAAGATCTTGTAACTTGTTTTGAGGCCTTGGCAAAGGTGATATAAAGATTTTTAATAAACTATAAGCTATCTGAATACATATAATTAAAGAACTATTTTTTCAGGGGTAATAGCCCTGTTATATATCTACTCACCTCATAAGGTTTTTTTCAGTTTGCTCCCTGAGATTTGGTTCTGGACTCCTTAGGGCTGTTCAGAATATCTTAAATTATACCTGACTCAGGTAGCTTTCCTAACAATAATACATCACAAATTACCCAGCATCCAATTATGCCCCTGGTGGATCAGATTGGAAAGAAAATGATGTTTATACAAAAAGTTTGTGTTACTGGACAAAGTCTTATTTCTCAAACTAAGTAATGTATATTGAATTCAATTATTCTACAATGGTTGTAGGAGGCACAAACATAGTTTATAATTCAGGCTGTCTTTTTTGGTCATTTTTAATGCTTGTTATGTGTTGTTTGTCGAAGAGTAAAAGAATACATTTTGGGGAGTTTGTATGTCCGTCCATCCTCAATTTCATGGACTCACCCATGAGGATGATGCAGATGGAAACCAGTGAGGTACAATGTGGGGTTGCATTTCAGAAGGAGATGGATTAGAAAATGCCTGCCAAAGGAAACCAGCTGAGACAATATCAGTAGCCCAGCAAGAACACTGGAAGATGAACTAAAAAGGAGTCAAAACAAATATATGACTCCAAGACACCAAGACCTGTGGAATCCAGTGTGAGAAGAAGTAGAAATCATTCAAGCGCTCTGTGCATCAGCATGGAGGGAATCCATTGTCCCTAGAAGAGGGACAGACATCATGCATGTAATGGGAGTAAAACGTTGACTAATTCAACCTGTCCTTGATGAGCTGGATCCATCAAGTAATCCTGTTATCAAACGTTGATCGGAATTACTGCTGCACCACTCATCCAATCCATGTTTTTCACACTCCAGGGCCAGTCTGTGGGGGCTGCAAAGAGATGTGTGGCACATATTTACATAAGTCAATAGGGGCTGAAAGCAGAGCAGGAAAGTGGAGCCATATGCGGAAAAACAGCCTCACTCAATGATGCACATCATTTCCCTTTCCTTTTACACTTTTCTACACCAAATTAATAAAAACACTTGACAAACAGAAACACATTCTTACCTACATTAACTCTTCATGTGACCCCATAAGAACATAAGAAATGCCATACTGAGTCAGACCAAGGTCCATCAAACCCAGTATTCTGTTTCCAACAGTGACCAAGCTAGGTCATAAATACTTAGCAGTTTCCCCAACAGACAAAAGATCCATATCCTGGGTCCCTTTTTATAATGGTTTATGGACCTTTCCTCCAGGAACTTGTCCAAACCTTTTGTAAACCCAGCTACACTAACAGCTTTTACCACATCCAGAGTTTGATTCCATGTTGAGTGAAAAAATATTTTCTCTTATTAATCTTAAATAGGTTACACTTTAGCTTCATTGCATGTCCCCTAGTCTTTCTATAGTTTGATGGCCTATACCAGGCATGTCCAACAGGTAGATTGCGGAAGGGTCAGAGGTAGATCGCCAGCCCCACTTGGCTCCATCTCTAGCAGCTCGCCCCGTCGCTAGGAGAGAGCTCGTGCCGGCAGGTCGTCTGCCGAGGGCTTGCCACCGCTGCTGATCCTTTGTCTGTCTTTTTTCCCTGCCTGCGGGAATCTTGCCTGTGGGTGTATTGGGGGCGCTTGTTGTTTTCGTGCCAATAGTTTGTGGGTACCCCAGGGGGCTGCCACCTGTGCCCCGCGATGAGACGCCACAGACCTGGCATCATACCTGGTTTCCTGCCTCTCAGAATCACCCATTCCTGCCCCCGCCCCAACACCCCTTAGAAGTGTGTTATATACCGGGCGCTATCCATTCGCCCGGGCTTTACCTGAATACACTTACCGCATTAGTTGTGTCGTATGCTAGTCGTTGGTCGCTTTATAGTTTGCTTTCATTAAACGTTTTCGGGCAGACACAACAAAGTGTCAAGAATTGGGTGATTTTGATGGGCTTTTCCAATTTTGTTCTAACTTGCCTATGCCTTGCCTTCGAATTGGTTCAAACCACTGTGACTTTTGCTTGCCTCTGCAATTTTATTTTGCCTAGCCTTTGCGTTGATTCTACACTGCAATTTTATTTCGCCTTGCCTTTGCGTTGATTCTACACTGTGTGCAGAGTTTATTAAATCGCGTGTGGTGGTATTTGAACTTGTTTGGCAGTATTTGATTTTATCTGGTTTGCTGGACAGCTGTTTGAGTTTTTTTTATGATTGTTTGGTGGTATTTGTTTATTGGTGCCAGTATGATGAATTCTTATTTTTACTTTTAGAACTGCATGTGTGGTTTTGGCATCTCCAGTCCTTGTATTGCACATCATCCAGAGGTCTTCAGTTCCTGTTGATCTTAAATTCTTTGGGACTGTGACAGTTTTGGACCAGATTCAGCCAGTGTTTATACTAACTTAGCAGATTTGGCCTTCTTACATCCAGCCACCCCAATATAACAAAGATGAGTGTTCCAAAGAAGAGCAAAACCTACCACTTTCATGATGAATGGGAAATGGACTACTTCTTCATCATGGTGAAAGACAAGTGTTGTTGTCTAATTTGTAACGCCTCAGTATCCTTGCCCAAAAAGGGTAACCTGGAACGTCATTATAAGGCTCTGCATAGCAATAGGTTTGGTGCTGATTTTCCACCCAAAAGTGAAATTTGTAAACTGAAGCTCAAAGAACTTAAATCGAAATTGGCTACTCAGCAACAGTTGATGGCGAAGCCAAGGTCACATTTGGTAAATGCAACCATAGCATCCTTCAAGGTCAGCAACCTGATCGCAAAGAAATGCAAACCTTTCACTGAAGGGAAATTTGTAAAAGATTGTTTTCTTGAAGCAGCTGACAATCTTTTTGAAGGATTTAAAAATAAGAAAGAGATCATAGCTGCTATTCAAGATGTACAATTGTTAAGAAACACCGTCGTGCGGCAAATAGAAAAGATGTGTGGAGACACAACTGAACAATTGGAGGATGTTTCAAACTGTGTTGCTTTCTCACTCCAACTGGATGAATGTACAGACATAAGAGACATAGCCCAGTTATTAGTCTTTATCTGGATGGTTTTTGAAGACTTCAGTGTTAAAGAAGAACTACTTGGAATGATTTCTTTAAAAGGGAGAACTATCGATCAGGAAGTATTCAGTTCTTTCCATTCTTTTGTGAAAAAGTGTAATCCTCCATTGCATAGACTTGTTTCCGTCACTACTGATGGAGCAAGAGCAATGACAGGTGAGGCTAACGGTTTCATAGCCCTCTCTAGACAGCATGATTACTTACCAGATTTCCTTTCTTACCACTGCATCATTCACCAGCAAGTTTTGGCAAGCAAGAGACTCAATACAAAGACTGTCATGGACATCACTTTCAAAATTGTAAATTGGAACAGTTGTGGAGTACTTGTCATACCCATTCAAAGTAGATGTGGACATTAAAGAAACTGCAGCTGCTATCAGTAAAAATTACTCATTGAACAAGCCATCTCTTGAAAACAAAATATTAACCCTTAAAAATGACATTTTTCTCAAGACCCGTGCTGAGCAAGAATCGTTTTGGAAGCTAGTGCCTAGAGACAAATTTCCCAACTTGAGAAGATGCAGTGAAGCTGTACACTCCTGTTTTGGTTCAACTTATTTGTGTGAATCTGCGTTTTCCCATCTTAAAAATGACAGAGTACACAACGTTCCAACATGATAGATGAACATCTCCAGGATTCCCTGAGACTGGCCCTCATGCAATATTCACCCAACTTCAAAAAGCTGGTGGATGAAATGCAGGCTCAGACGTCTCACTAATGAGCAAGAGCGAAATATTAAAGATTGTGCAAGATCAGCCTGAATCAATACTTGACCTAAATTTAACACAAGTTGCTCAATAAAAGTTAAAGAAAGTTATTAAGACAGTTAAAGAAAGTTATTACTGAATAAAACTTTAAGAAAAAATGTTCTTTCCATTTCCCCTTGCAGTTCTTACTGGATCTTTGTCTCTCTGTTTTGTTTTTGCTTAATTTGCTTAACAGCTGATCACATCCAAGTAAATGACAGATGGTTCATTAAAAATGGAGGGGGGAATCCTCCAACTTTATTGGGTTAAAATTTAATTTGAAACTTAATTTTCATGGTAGTAGATCACTGGCACTTTTGACCGGAAAAAGTAGATCACGACGTGTTCAAAGTTGGACATGCCTGGTGTATACAATCAATCTACTTTTACCATTCCACTCCATTCATTAATTTATAGACTTCTATCGTATCTCCCCTCAGCCTTCTCTTTTCCAGGCTGAAGAGCACTAGCCTTTTAAGCTTTTCCTCATAGGGGCATCCGTCCATCCCCTTTACCATTTTAGTGGCTCTTCTCTGTACCTTTTTAAGATACGGCGACCAGAATTGCACACATTTTCCAGGAACAAGCAGGAAGTCAGTCCTCACATATGGATGATATCGGCAGCAATGGAGCCCATGTGGAGGATTTCCCCAGCTTTCAAAGAAAGCCATTGGGAATGCAACCACGCATGTGTGGCCCCTTCCTGCCCAAGGGTGCCATCTTACTCAGTCTCCCTTTTTCCGCGGAGCCCTTCAGACGTGTGTCTCATCCCCATAAAAAGTTTTTTCTTCTTTCTCATGCAATTTGTCTTTTCCAGCTAGCACCGGTTCCTTTACGGCCATCTCAAGCACCACTGCCTCATCTGTCGGTCGTGGGATCCTTTTTTCCCTTTTTCGCCCTTTTGCGTTTTTGCACTTTTTAACTGCTGGCCGTGTCAGGGGTCTTCGATCTCACAGGGGTTCTTTTTGCCCCAAGGACTCTGGTTTCAAAAAATGCGATCAGTGTTCTAAGACATGTCTCTCACAGACACCCACAACTGCTGTCTCTGGTTCCTGGGAGCTGACCACAATCTGGAGCCATGCTCTCTCTGCAAAAAGATGTCTTCTAAGGCCATCCAGAATCGCCAGCAGAAGCTAGATGATATCTTCCATAAGGCAGACTTGACTCCAGTATCCCCGGTAACCTTGCGCTCCACTGCCCCGCTACCCTTGGAGTCTCCCAAGGCCCCTCTGCTGGCCCACAGGCATTCTGACCAGTGGTCCCCCAAGTGTGGGCGAAAGAAAAAGAAGAAGGCCCCGAGGATACTGTCCGGGGAGTCAGACAAGCATGAGAAGTCATGTGTATTGTCTCTCAGCCCCCTACGGCAGTCAGAAAAGCTGGAGAGGGAGCAGCCAAGAAAGGGTACCTCGAACCGATGCAGAGGCCTCTGGTGATGACGCCCGTTCTCCTGAGGATCGTCCCGGCAAGGACCTGTTCTCCTCCTCCATGCCTGATCCGGTCATCCCGGTGTCGTTGTCGCAGAGCCCCACTCTCGAGTGGGAGGCCCGAATGCTGGACTTGTAATGCAGCGCTTCTTTGTTCCTCGCTGCCCAGCGGGCGCTGATGCCTGGCTCTGCTGGCATGCGCCATGAGACTGCAGGGACCTTGACCTTGAGGACTCCCCAGGCCGCTGCAGTGATCTCCAAGAGCCAGATGCCTCATGAGGTCCTCTCCATCCTGTTCCTTGGGCGCGAGATCATCTCGGGCAAGCACCTCTTGCTCCAGACAGGCTCCAGCCTCGGGATCCCGGCACAGGACACCAAACCCTCTGGAACTGCCTGACCCTGACTCCTCCACAGACTATTTGGACTAGGAATCTGATGGGGAAACCTCCCCAGAGACTTGGTCTCACCAAGACCTTCCTTTGGACCCATCCCCACTGACCCAGAGGCTACATTCTCCCCCTGAGGACACCTCTTTTCTAGAGTTTGTCCAGGATATGGCACAGGCCATTGCACTCACCACTGAATTGGAGTTGGAGCCCTGAGCGGAGGAGCTTGACATCCTCCAATATAAGGCACCACTGAAGGAGACCCTTACGGTCCCAGTGCCCTCCATCCTTAACCGGCTCCTTTTCCGTATGTGAGAGACCAGGGCCTCTGTCCCCATTGTTAGCAAGCACCTGGATATGTATAAGGTCCAGCGGGGACTGGGGTTTCAGAAGGCACACTTCCCCACACTTCCATGGTTATCAAATCGGCCATGCATAAACAGAAGAGCCCGAAGACTCACTCTTCGGTCCCCCCCGCATGCTGAGAGTCCTGTGCTCTTGATGCCCTTGAGCAGAAAGCTTACCAAGGCTCAATGCTAGCATGCCGCATCCAGGTCTACCAACTGTATATTGGTATGTTCCTCCGGGACCTCACTAAGGAGCTCAGAGGATTCGTGGCAGGTCTAAATGGAGACCACCTCTGGAGCTTTCAAGGACTCTCGAAGTCCATCAGAGTGCCCTAAGTACCTCTTACAAGTGGCTTATGATGGCTTCGAGACCTCCGCTTGAGTAGTGACAGCCGGTATCAGCGCCTGCCGACAGGCTTGGCTCCAATCATTTGACCTGGAGCAGTGGGTCCAGGAGAAGCTCCTAGATGTTCCTTGCCTCAGGAAGCAGCTCTTTGGTAAACCAATGGAGGACAAGGCAACCGATATTGAGACCGAGTATGCCACCCATACTCGGAAGACCTCCTCACACTCCAGGAAGAAACCGCAGGGCGAGAAACCTTTCTTCACTAGAAAGGGGCGCCCATACAGGGACTGCCCTCCGTACCCGTCTACAACGACCCCGACCCAGGGCAGTCAGGGTAAGAGTGTAGGCCATGGACTCTACAAGCCTAAGGGACAAAAGACCCAACCACCGGCCTTAGCGCTGTTGGCCTCGGGGTTTTGATGCCACTGGTATAGCCTCTCAACCACTGGATGACCAGCTGCTGGTAGGGGGGGAAGGCTAATCCACTTTACCCTCAGGTGGGAATCCGTCACAACCGACACCTTGGTCCTCCAAGTCGTCCGGGAGGGCTGTCTCCCCCATCTGGACCAGTTGCCTCCCCCTTACTTCCCCGGGGAGCCACGGTGGCTTACCCTGCATCAGGCCCTACTAACTCAGGAGCTCGCAGGCCTCCTTGAGGATGGGGTGGTAGAAATGTCCCAGAACATCTCAGAAGAAGGGGATTTTACTCCTGGTACTTCCTTGTCCCAAAGAGAACAGGAGGTCTCCGGCCCATCCTCGATCTGAGGAACCTGAACAAATTCCTGGTGCGGAAGAAGTTCAAAATGCTCTCTCTTGGAGCACTGCTGCCTTACCTACGGCAGGGCGATTGGCTATGCTCCTTGGACTTAAAGGATGCTTATACACACATCCTCGTCAATCCCAGGCACAGACAGGGTAGGAGGGAACAACTACCAGTACAGGGTGCTTCCCTTCGGACTCCCTTCCGACCCATGAGTCTTCACCAAGTGTCTTGTGTTGGTAGCAGCCCACCTGCGTCTACAAGGCACCTTCGTCTACCCCTATCTCGATGACTGGCTCATAAAAGGGGACAAAGCTTTGGAGGCCCTGCATGCCACAGGCTGCACAATTCGGCTTCTGCAGTACTTGGGATTCATGGTCAACTGCTCAAAATCCTATCTCACTCCAGTACAGTCCCTGGAGTTCATAGGGGCCCGCCTGGATACTCTTCAGGCCATGGCCTTCCTTCCCTGGGACAGGGCAGACCACTTCAGTTTCCTGGCATCCGGCATTCAGAGCCGCTGCACGGTCTCGGCAAGGTCGATGCTTCGCCTTCTTGGCCACATGGTCTCCACTGTCCACACTGTGCCCAATGCCTGCCTCAATATGCGGGCGGCGCAGTGATGCTTCTGCATGCAATGGACTTAGGCGATCGGCCGACTCCGGGACCCCATCTCAGTCACACCTCGCTTGGTGGAGTCCCTGACCTTGTAGCGGGACACACGGAACCTGCTCCAAGGCATGCCCTTCCAGACCCCAATCCACCAGGCGGTCCTAACTATGGATGCCTCCCTCTCAGGCTGGGGAGGCCCACCGTTAGGAGCTGCACACACAAGGAACTTGGTCCCCTGAAGAGAGTTAACAGCAGATTAATCTGCTGGCGCTCCAGGCCATCCTCCTCACACTGCAGGCCTTCCGGCATCGCCTGCTGCACCGAGTGGTGCTGGTTCAGATGGACAATCGGGTCACAATGTTCTACCTGAACAAGCGGGAAGGTACCAACTCCTACAGCCTCTGCCAGAAGGCAGTGGCCCTGTGTTCGCTTGCAGTGAGCCAGGGCATAACCCTCCGAACCACCTATCTCTCGGGCCAGGGCAATGGCTTGGCGGACCAGCTGAGCAGAGTCCTCCAGCCACATGAGTGGCACCTGTGCCCTGGGATAGCACAATGGCTCTTCCAGCACTAGGGGACCTGGATCTCTTTGCCAGACCCACGAACACGCAGCTTCCCCGGTTTTGTGGCCCCCTCCCGTACCTGGGCAGGGTGGCTCTGGACACCTTCTTCCACCTGTGGAGGATGGGCCTGCTATATGCCTTCCCCCCCATGCTGCTCATAGCTCAGACCTCCTCAAGGTCCAGCAGGACAGGGCCTCGGTGATCCTCGTGGCCCCGAGGTGGCCCAGACAGCTGTGGTTTCCTCTGCTACTCTGTCTTTTGACAGAGCGCCCAGTCCCTCTTGAGAACTCACCAGGGCTCCTGTTGCAGGAGGGGGGCCTCCTTCTTCACCCCAATCTGGGATCTCTGTCCCTCACAGCTTGGCTGCTGAGTGGGTCACCTTAGCTCCTCTTCATCTCCCCACGGAGATCAAAAACATCCTTTTGGCCTCCTGGAAGGTCTCGACCAGGCAGGCATATGCCTTCAAGTGGCACAGGTTCATGGTGTGGTGCTCAGAGAACCGAGTGAACACATTCGCTTGCCCTGTACTCTCAGTCCTGCAATACCTTCTCCATCTCTCGCAGGCTGGACTAAAGTCTAACTGGGTCAGGGTTCACCCGAGTGCCATCTCAACAAACCACCATCCCACTGAGGGCAAACCCCTCTCGGGGCAGCCCCTCATCTCACTTCATGTGGGGCTTGCTGCTCTCCCAGCCCCCCATCTGCCCCCCACCTGTGGAATGGGATCTAAATGTGGTCCTCACACAGCTGACTAAACTGCCCTTCGAGCCCATGGCTACCTGCTCCCTGCGACACCTATCCTGGAAGGTGGCCTTTCTGGTGGCTCTCACCTCTGCCCGTCGAGTCAGTGAACTCCAGGCACTGATGGCCAAGGCACCATCTACAAGGTTCTACAGGAACAGGGTGGTTCTTTGCACTCACCCCAAATTCCTCTTGAAGATTGTCTCGGATTTCCATCTCAACCAGGAGGTGGTGCTGCCCACCTTTTTCCTGAGTCCCCATACCGACCAGGCATCATCAGTTCTCCATACCCTGGACTGCAAGAGGGCTCTTTTCTTCTACCTGCAGGACTGGGCAGCTTTTTGTCTCCTATGACCCCAGCCACCTGGAGCTGGTGGTCACCAAGCGAACCTTGTCCATCTGGGTGGTGGACTGCATCATCTTTGCCCAGGCCCATGCTGGGCTACCTGTGGACCGCCGAGTCACAGCGCGCAATATCTGGGCAATGATGACGTTGGTCGCTAGCCTACATTCAGTGCCACTGGTGGACATCTGCTGAGCCGCCACCTGGTCTTCTGCTCATACCTTTGCAGCAAATTACTGCCTGGAGAGGAAGTCCCATCAGGACTTGACCTTTGGCCAGGCAGTTTGCCGTAATTTGTTTTGGGTTTAAGCAACTTAGACCCTTCTTGCTCAGGCTACCGGAAAAGTGTCTCTCCATGGACGCAGGGTCCTCGGACTTGCCTCCAGATTCACTGGTGACTCCTCACAGCTCTGCTGTGATTTTTCCTACAGGTTCTCAGTAACCTGTAGCTAGGGAGTCCCATATGTGAGGACTGACTTCCTGCTTGTTCCTGGAGAAAGCATAGTTACTCACCTCCAGGGGCAGCAGGAATCAGTCCTCACAACCCTCCCTCCTCCCCTTGGAGTTGCTGTCCATTTTTGCCATCTTCTTGATAGGGTTCTAGCTATGGCATCTGACTGAGTATGATGGCACCCTTAGGCGGGAAGAGGACCACACATGTGGGAACCTTCTTTGAAAGCTGGGGAAATGCTCCGTGTGGGCTCCGTCGGTGCCGACGTCACCCATATGTGAAGACTGATTGTTGCTGTCCCTGGTGAACACTGTTACAGGTGAGTAACTATGCTATATTCAAGATGTGGTCACACTAATAAGTGATACAGAGGCATTACAATATCATTGGCGTTATTCTCCATTCCTTTCCTTATGATTCCTAACATTTTATTTGCTTTCTTGGCTGCCACTGCACACTGGGCGGAGGGTTTCAACATGTTATCCACAATGACGCCTAAATCTTTTTCCTGGGTGGTGGTTCCTAATGTGGAACCTTGCATTGTGTAACCATAGTTTGGGTTGTTCTTTCCTAGGTGCATAACTTTGCACTTGTCCACATTAAATTTCATCTGCCATTTGAGCAGTACCCCAGTAGCAGGGGATGCATTTTGAACTTGTTTGTATTCAAAAAAAGCAGTACACCTTTCCAAACATGCATTCAGACAGGATTTAGCTGGAGTTGTCTAGAGCAGAGCTCTGGTAAATATTTGCAGACATTTGACTGCAGCCTAAAGCAATTGTGTCGTGTAAACAATACAAAGCTCAACTTCTATGAAAATAATTGTGCAATGGTTTCCTTTTTGGGGTGCAGCTGTGGGGATATCATTATGATTAGAGCCCTTTAAACAGCCTGGCCTTTTGCACCACTGTGGGGTGGACCTGTGCTTCAGAATACAAATCTGCAGAGAAGGAGGACAGAGCGAATGTGGACATCAAAGACCTCAGCGGCCGTCAATCATGCAATATTGTGTATAGTTTTTAAAGTTCTCCATCAACTCTCTAGTTACTCACCTTTTGCAGTCATTCCAACAAGAACTGTGGTGGTTCCACCATTAATGGAAGTACACAGGGCTCCAACATGTGCAAAAACCTTTTCTGTTCGGGTTCCTCAGATTTGCAGTTTTTTAGCATTAGGTATACTTAAGGAATAAGATTGGTTAAAATTTCGGAAATTAGTAAAATCTTGTTTATTTTAAATGATTTGGCTTAAAATGTGTATATTGATTTTATTTATGGATTTGTCTGAAAAAAAATTTTTTTTGTGCCATCAAGTCAGTGCTGATTCATAGCGACCCAGCTACCTCTGGGTTTTCTTGGCAATGTATCACCGGAAGTAGATTACCAGCCTTTTCTTCTGAGGCAACGGAGGTAAAGTGACTTGCCCAAGGTCATAAGGAGTGCCAGTGGGAATCAAACCCTTGATCTTCTGGGTACTAGGCAGTTGCTCTAACCACTAGGCTACTCCTCCACTCTTTCTTCTGAATTACATCTCATATTTTTCTGTATTTGTTTTAGGTCTATATATATTAAATTGTAAACTGCTCAGGAGCTTAGTGATGTGTGAGTAAAGCTAACAGATCAACAAATCAATAAACTTGGCCTGCCTGAAACTAGCATTCTTCAGGGGAGCCAATCTTCCTTCTAATCCTGACGCTCTGCTCTGCCAGTCCTTAGTTCTATACTCCTTATTCCCATCTGTCCTTCCCCCGCTATCCAGTTTCTACCCATTACTCTTACGATGCAGTTTCTCTTTCCAGTCTTCCTCATGATCCTCTGTCCCACAGGAGGAGGAACAGCAGAGCTGGCTGCCACTTCTGATGCTGCTATGCAAGCCTTCATACTCGGAACGACATGTGCCACCAATGGCACCATTAGAAGCTGCAGGTGCAGGAGGGAGCTTGCTCTAATTAGTTTTGCCACCCGAAAACTGTTAGGGGTGGGGGTGGTAAGGAGGAGATGCTAGAGGTTTGGGGGTTGGAGAACAGGATCAGGAGGAGGCTAGACTGGAACAGGGAAAGGGAGATGAATAGTATGTTTGGGAGGAGGATTGAGTTGAGGAAGGGGGGTGTCTCTAGGAAATATCCTGTTACATAGAAACCAGCTTTTCAAAATAACTGGGCCTGCTAAACTGAATACGGATCACCCCTCTCTGAACATAGCAAAGGGGTTTGCTCAATATTAGCGTGCTCAAGCACTCACTACACCCACAGAGTTGGCACCAGTGCTCTGTGAAAATTGTGGGTCTGATATTTAGAGTAATTAATGTGCTTAGCAGACCTGCTGACCAGGTTAATCGCGGTGACCAGGATATCCAGCGACACTAACACGGAAATATCGCCAGGTGCCGCTACGGAACACTCTGATGGTAGCTGACGGGCATCGGGGCATTCTGGGTGTGGAGTGGAGATGGCAGCCAGGAATAGCTATTCAGCCCTGCTCGGTTATCCCTAATTGGTGGAAGATAGGCCAGTCTGTAAGGTGCCTAACGTCCGCTGCAGAAGCTAACCTGGCGGTGGCTGAATATCTCCACCGCCTGGTTACCTTCGTTGCTCTTTGGCCAACCTGGATATTCAGTGCCAGTGGCCAGCATTGAGTATCTGGGAGTTAAGTTAAGTAGTGATGGCTAGCTGCTTTACAAGGGCTGTCTGCTGCCACCGAATATCCCCTCGTATGTATAGTGTACAAAGAAACTTATGATACGGCGAGAAAGTGAAGATGAGAAATGGCGGAAAGAGAAAAAAGTACAAGGTTTACATTTCAGCCTTTTGCCGTGACCAGAAACTTCAGATTCATGGGTACCCCCAGGTGATTCTGGTGTGTTAGGGGTTTGTCTGCTTGAGATTTCTGGTTGGTTTTCTACTTTCTTCTGCAGACATTTTAAGTGATTCCAAAGAACTGGTGACTCTGTCATTGTTGAGAACAATCGTTTCTTCTCCAAGAAGCATCCTAGTCCGATAAAAGGTGCACTGCCTTCTTTGCTGGGCTTACCCACTAGGTGATAAATGAGAATTTGCTCTTCTGATTATACATTCAGGACTTGACTTTGTATCTCAAATACCCTTCTCCAGTGCTGTTGCTTTATACCAGTCAGATTCAACAGAATCATTTATTTTGCGTGAAAAATGTTTAGGTTACGCCTGCCTGTTTAGGTAGTAATTAAATCATTGACTCAGAAAGCTCCTCAGAGTGATCCAGGAATGGAAATTGCAGTTTTATGTACTTACAGGTGTGGTCAACATTACTGGCACTCTTGCAGTTTAACCCCTTAATGTCCAATATTAAAAAAAGAATAAGTGGCTAGTGAAATGGCCTTTGACTATATAGTCACACACATTTGACACACAGAAGAATCAAATAAAACAAGACCAATTGAAAAAGGAAATATTGGTTTATACTGTAAAAATAGGACATTGCCAGGACATGATTATTGGCACCCTTATAAACAATTCAAATCACTTTGAACAGAAGAACCACATTCCCACTGCAGTAAAATTAGATGTACCTATGATCAATTCTCAGTACTCACATGACTTGAATCAACCAATAAATGATGACTCTAATGTTTAAAATAGCCACATTCATTCCCTGTTCCATTTTCACAATGGTGAAGACAAGAGAGCTGCCAGAGATGGTCAGAAAAGCCATTATTGCCAAATACCAACCGTCAAAGGAATACAAGGCCAACTCCAAAGACCTTGGGATTCCTGTGTCTACAGTTCACAATGTTATTAAGAAGTTTTATGCTCATGAAACTGTCAAGAACCTCCCAGGACGTGATGGGAAGAGTAAAATTAATCCAAGAAATCTTCAAAGGTTAGTGCGAACTGTTGGAAACCCCTCCCACAGGCTTAAGGTTGACCTGGAGTGGTGGTTTCAACCCTCACCGTATGCCGTGTACTAAACAAAAAAGGACTTCCTGGGTAAAGGCCAAGAAGGACCCCACTGCTCAAGTCTTTATCCAAACCCACCTTGAGAAACCACAGTCCTTTTGGGAAAATGTTCTGTGGACAGATCAAACCAAACTTGAGCTCTTTGGCAATGCAGACCAGCAATACATTTACAGGTGAAGAAATTAAGCTTATAAGGAAAAAAACACCCTTCCTACAGTTAAATTTGGCAGAGGCTCCATCATGTTGTGAGGCTGTTTTGCTGCCTCAGGAGCTGGAGGCTTGGAATGTATTAAAGGAATCATGAAATCAGAGGAATATCAAAATATTTTGGAGTAATATGTGCTACCTAGTATCAGAAAGCTAGGATTGAAGCTCATGGGTCCTTCAGCAGGACAATGACCCAAAACAAACATCAAAAAGTACAAAAGAATGGTTAAAAAAGAACAAATGAACTGGCCAGCAATGAGTCCTGATCTCAGTCCAATCTGAGCTCTGATTCTTCCTTTTCCTAGATTGCTTTCACCTCCTTCCGTATTGGTTCCATACTGGTTCTTCAGTTCAAGGGCTGGAGGAGTTGGATTGTTGATTCTGCAGGCTTTGTAGACTCGTGTCCAACTCTATTCATTCTGTAGGATACCATCTTCACCTCTGTTGGAGAGCTTGGATGCTTCAAGGAGCATCTCATCAATGTACTTCTCACTGTCTCGGATGCTTTTCATCCTCATCACCTCTTCTCTGAGCTCCTCCACTTGTTTCATGAGGGCTTCAGCTTCCAGGCATCTTCACATGGAACCGATCCCTTGACTGGTATCAGGTTGTCTGTCTGGATAGAGGCAAAATCTGTAACAGGGGCAGCAACTTTGCATTTTGATTTTTCCCAGCCATTGTTCAGTTGGTACATAAGAACATAAGATATGCCATACTGGGTCAGACCAAGGTCCATCAAGCCCAGTATCCTGTTACCAACAGTGGCCAATCTAGGTCATACGTACCTAGCAGTTTCCCCAAAAGACACAGGTTCCGCAATGCTTGTACTGGGTCAAGCATTGATATCCTGGGTCCCTTCTTAATAATGGTTTATGGACCTTTCCTCCAGGAACTTGTCCAAACCTTTTTTAAATCCAGCTACACTAACAGCCTTTACTACATCCTCTGGTAACAAATTCCAGAGTTTGATTACACGTTGAGTGAAAAAATATTTTCTTTTATTAGTCTTAAATAGTTTACCCTGTAGCTTCATTGCATGTCCCCTAGTCTTTCTATATTCTGATAAGGTAAACAATCGATCTACGTTTACCCGTTCCACTCCGTTCATTAATTTATAGACTTCTATCATATCTCCCCTCAGCCGTCTCTTTTCCAGGTTAAAGAGCCCTAACCTTTTTAGCCTTTCTTCATAGGAGTATCCTTCCATCCCCTTTACCATTTTGGTGGCTCTTCTCTGAACCTTTTCTAATAACGCTATATCCTTTTTAAGATACGGCGATCAGAATTGCACACAATATTCAAGGTGCGTTCTCACCATGGAACGATATAGAGGCATTATAATATCTTTTGTTTTATTTTCCATTCCTTTCCTTATGATACCTAGCATTCTATTTGCTCTCTTGGCTGCCACTGCACACTGGGCCGAGGGTTTTAACATGTTATCTACAATGACGCCTAAATCTTTTTCCTGGGTGGTGGTTCCTAATGTGGAACCTTGCATCGTGTAACCATAGTTTGGGTTGTTCTTCCCTAGGTGCATAACTTTGTACTTGTCCACATTAAATTTCATCTGCCATTTTGATGCCCAGTCTTCCAATTTATCAAGATCCTCTTGCAATTTTCCACAATCCTCTTGGGTTTTAACAACTTTAAATAGTTTTGTGTCATCTGCAAATTTGATAACCTCACTCGTTATTTCACTTTGCAGGTCATTTATGACTATGTCAAAAAGCAGCGGACCCAGCACAGATCCCTGGGGTACACCACTATTCACCTTTCTCCATTGGGAAAATTGGCCATTTAGCCCAACCCTCTGCTTTTTATCTTTTAACCAGTTCCTGATCCACAGTAGTACACTGCCTCCTATCCCATGACTCTTTAGTTTTGCCAAAAGTCTCTGATGAGGGACCTTGTCAAAGGCTTTCTGAAAGTCCAGATAAACTATATCAACCGACTCCCCTTTGTCCACCTGTTTATTCACACTTTCAAAAAAACATAACAGATTAGTAAGACAAGATCTTTCTTGTCTAAAGCCATGTTGGCTGTCTCCCATTACATAAGAACATAAGATCATAAGATATGCCATACTGGGTCAGACCAAGGTCCATCAAGCCCAGTATTCTGTTTCCAACAGTGGCCAATCTAGGTCATATGTACCTAGCAGTTTCCCCAAGAGACACAAGTTCCACAATGCTTGTACTGGGTCAAGCATTGATATCTTCGGTCACTTCTTAATAATGGTTTATGGACCTTTCCCCCAGGAACTTGTCCAAACCTTTTTTAAACCCAGCTACACTAACAGCCTTTACTACATCCTCCGGTAACAAATTCCAGAGTTTGATTACACGTTGAGTGAAAAAATATTTTCTTTTATTAGTCTTAAATAGTTTACCCTGTAGCTTCATTGCATGTCCCCTAGTCTTTCTATATTCTGATAAGGTAAACAATCGATCTACGTTTACCTGTTCCACTCCGTTCATTAGGCCATGACTATCTACATGCTGAGTAATTTTATTCTTTATGATGGTTTCTACCATTTTTCCCGGTACTGACGTGAGGCTCACCGGTCTGTAGTTTTCTGGATCACCCTGGAACGCTTTTTAAAAATTGGTGTTACATTGGTGATCCTCCAATCTTCAGGTATTAGAGATGATTTTAATGATAGTTCACAGATTACTAATAGCAGGTCTGCAATCTCATATTTCAGTTCTTTCAACAACCTTGGATGTATACCATCCGGCCCAGGTGATTTGCTACTCTTCAGTTTATCTAATAGTTGTAATACATCTTCACGATGTATCGACATTTCCTTCAATTCTTCTGCACCTTTAAATACCACTTCAGTCATGGGTAACATCCCTACATCTTCCTCAGTAAAGACCAAAGAAAAGAATTCAGTCTCTCCGCTATCGCCTTGTCGCCTCTTAGTGCCCCTTTAACCCCTCTATCATGTAATGGACCAACTGACTCTCTCACAGGTTTTTTGCTACGAATGTACTTGAAAAAATCTTTATTTCACGTTTTTGCTTCCACAGCAAGCTTCTTCTCAAATTCTCCCTTTGCCTGCTTTATCAATGCCTTGCATTTGACTTGCCAGTGCTTGTGCTGTTTCCAGGTAGAGCTTTTGATACCTGTTGAATAGAGACCTACCGAAGTTGCTAATTTTTCCTCTTTTATGACCTCTTTTATGTGTGTTCTAACAGTGCTGTTCCACATCCCTGTGTGTAGCCCTGATTGCTTGCTAAACATTTATTAATTTACACTAGTAAATTCAGATCTTATGTTTCAGAGGTATATAGATAAATGTGTTTTTTGTAAAATTGCCTAACCAAAGCTTCTTTAAGAATATCAGATTCTTTACATTTAGTAGATATGCAAAAGTGGAACTATTTGCTTCCTAGGTTTTCCTTACCAGCCAATAAAAATCTGTTGTCTAAGTCAAGCTAATTGGGGAGTTGCCCTATATAGCAAGAATTCTCACATGGGGTGGGTGGGAGCTGGGGCGGGAAGGGAGGGATATAACGTCTGAGGAGGTAAGTGACTTCAAAGAACTTGCCTACCTCTTTAAACTTGTGGGGTAGAGAAGACAAAGAACTCTAGCAGCTGAAAAAAAGCCTTGCCCAATAACACAAAACATTCCTCTTTTGCAATATAGCAGTAAAGAAATTAGCTATTAAAAATGAAAAAGGCCCCCTTTAAGAGCTCTCAGGCAGAGCATTTGTATTCAAGAGCCCCACAGTATTACCTTGCTTGCAGTGCAGACCCTTTAGGAATGGCAGAACCTGCAAGGTAATGTAGACCTTTATACAGCACTCAGCTGCCTAGCTCATAAGCAAGCTAATTAAAGTGCTAACACCCAAGGAGGTCAGTGATTTCAAAGAGCTTGCCTTGTAGGCTAGAGGAGAAGACAAGGAACAATAGCAGCAGAAAATAAAGCTTTTCCCAAGAACAAAAAAATTCCCCTTTTCCAATACAGCAGAAAAAAATAGCTATTAAAAATGAAAAGAAAAAAAGCCCCCTTTAATAGCTCTGAGGCAGAGCGTTTGTAGTCAAGAGCCCCACAGTATTACCTTGCTTGCATTGCAGACCCTCTAGGAATGGCCTTGATTCTACTCAGCACACTTTTATGCATATACAATAGGACCAAGTGCTAAGTAATTAGCGTGTTAGCAGAATTGCTAACCGCGTTAATTGCAGTGAGTGGGATATTCTGTGGCACGAACATGTTTAGTGCGGACTTTACATGCCCCGATGCAAACCGATTAGCATTGGGGTGTTCCAGGGCGGAGTGGAGGTGATGCCGATCAGTAACCAGCTAGCGGCAATAATGAGCCACTGCCCAGTTAGTGATATGTGGTGAAAGTCAGGCGCGGGTAACCCTTGCCTAACTTTCGCCAGATATTGCTAACCGGTCAGCGACTCAATATCGACACCTCCCGGGTACGGAGTGGCAAAATCAGCGCACCCAAATATTCAGTGCTGGGGCTGGATATTACCCTAACATTGCATATTCAGCGCCGGTGGCTAGCTATGTTAGCAACACTAGCTGCTGGTGCTGAATATCAGGCCCATAGTTTTTAAAATACGGATATACGCACGTAGATATGCATGGTCATTTACACCAGCCATAGGACAGATTCAAGTGACTGTGCATAGATGTGGTGAGCATTTCCTACTATTTACTCCCCTATTTTGCAAGGTAAAGCATGCATATACTTGACTTTATAAAAAAGGCGCAGTTGACATGCATTAGCTACATTTGAGTTTATAAAATTAGCCTCATGGTGTCTCTTACCAGTGCCATTGAGAACTTGGCAATGGAGCAGGAGAGAGGTGAGCATATCTCCTCCTGTGTCTGCAGCTGAGGGGGGGGGGCAGATGGCTGAGGGGGGCTACAGAAGGTAGGAGAAGAGGGGCAGGTCTGGCACCAGGGGATTCAGGATGTTGGGGAGGAAAAGGATTTGATTCCCACTGGCATTTCATGTGAGCTAGGGCAAGTCACTTTATCCTTGGTCATACCTTGCCAAGAAAACCCAGGGGCTGCTGGGTCGCCAGGAGTCAGCATTGACTTGACAGAACTTAAAAAAAAATCTACCTGGCTAGTTTGCAGATGAAAAATATCCTAGTCGTAGATGATTATAATGTAGCAGGGCTGCTTGCACTACTGAAGATTGCCCCATTTTTATCTTATCTTTTGGCATAATGGGTGCCTCTGTTTTTCAGACTGTTGACGTTTTCATTGCATAGGCCAGTGAGATTGGGGGAGAAAACAAATTCCAGAACACATCTCTCTCATCCCCCCTTAAAAACATGACACAGCATTTTGGGGCCCATTTAATTAAGTGTTAAGTCATATCATGGCCCATTGAAATAAAAGGGCTTTGGCAGCACTTAACACGCACTAACTTTCATTAGCATGCATCAATTTTTTGCAAATATGCCTCTTAATCTTTAAAGAGGTAAACAGACGAGGTATTTTCTGCACTTTCTTCATTGCCTGGCTGCCATTGCTGCTCTTGAATCTCTGCACCCCTGTGACTGTGTGTTGGTTGACTGACACACCGTGAAGGGCTTTATCATCAGAGCCCCTACCACGAGACGCTGAGGTATTTCCTGCACTTTCTTCATTGCTTGGCTGTCATTGGATCTCTACACCCATGTGACTGTGTGCTGGTTGACTGACACACTAGGAAGGGCTATATCATCAGAGCCCCTACTGCGGGACATGGTCGCAGGCACGTGCCCATTGGGGCGTGTTCAAATGGGCAGGTTTCTGCCCCTTTGGTGCCTCTTCGGCGCATGTAGACACAACAAGGTGGTTTTCTGGTCCCTGTAATGGGGAAACGGAAAAAGAGAGTCGCATCCGCAGCAAGTATGAAGGTGGCTAAAGTGGTCAATCCCATGGATGTTCATTTTAAATCCGTGGGGGGCTTCTTCTTTGTCTCCAGCTGGAGCGGATGTATTGCTTGTGAGTATTCATCATGTTCCCCCTCTAGCACATATACAGATTTTTTAACCCCACCCAATCAACAAGGCACTGTACCTTGGGTGGCCTCTTCACCCATTGGGGAAGGAGGCAAAGACCCAGGACTAGTTTCTCTTCCACACTCTTTTCTAACTTTAGAATCTGTTGAAAAATCTGTTTGTTCTCTTTCCACTGTAATTGATTTTCAGGTTTCTAGGGAAGAGTTTGCTTCACCTTTTGATGTTTCCCTTAAAGATATCTGGGAGGTAGTCTCCCACACCGAGGCTTTCCTTTTTGCCTCCTTGGGGAAAATGTCTTGTTTTTCCAAGGAGTTGTTGCCAAGCTTTAGGACCATGAGACTTCTTTAAAAGTACTGGATAGTAGATATTCTAAAATGGACTCTCAGGTCTCTGTGGTTCAGGCAGCATTGGCTTTCTCGGTGAGGGATTCACTTCTTCTTCATCGTCAAAATGAAATTCTTGAGAATATTCTTCGCTCTGAGAACTTGCGTTTATTAAATTTTCCACGTACTCATTATCTCTCACCACAAATCCTTTTTTTCAGTATTTCAAGGAAGTATTAGGGTTTCCTGATGTTGATCTACCTAGGCTATCTATTATGTTCCCAAAGGGAAGGTGGTGAGTGGGGATTCTGGGGCTGAACAGAATTATGATCAGATATCTGATCCTACGTTGATTATTTCTGCTTTCTTAGAATCCTCGCAGGAGGATATTGTTTCGAGGGCTACCCTGGGGGTATCCCTTATGTCTGATGCAGACAAAGATAAGATCATGAAATTGTATTTTTTCTAAGAAGTCTGAAAAGTTGTGGCTGGGTTATACAGATCTTTCCAGATGTCTCTAGGGAACGCAGAAATGTCGCAAGGCTTTCCTTGAGCTTAGATCTTGCGTCCAGGCGCTTGGAGGTTCGTTTTATTTAAAATTTCCTTGTAAATGTCATAATGTTTATCAGGGGGAGAGGTTTTTGTTTTATGATCCTGTACAATTAGAGGAGTTTCTGCAAGGGAAAGTTTAATTTCTTCTATTGTGTATTTATTGCCTTTTGATTAGTTAAGGGGGTTTATTGTTGTATTTGCAGAGGTTTTGTTTTTCTTATTTCAGGAATATCCTTCTTGATGCGGACTTGATTGTATATATGGATAGTATGCTTGTATACTAGTCTGTTATTTCTTTCCTGTTATATAATATTTAAATGTATATAAAAAAAGAGGTAAACAGACAATTATTCAGTAGGGCCACTTGCCAGATAGTACACATTTAAAAATATATGGTATACAGTATATGGGGAGGGTGCACACAATTTTTAATGCCCTTTACTCAGGCAAATACGTCTTTCTGGGAATCTCCTGCCTGAACGTGGCTAAAAGTACATGCAGGATTTTACAATATGCACATATTTGACTGGATTGTGAGGAGGTGCTCCGGGGGCCGTGTTTAGGTCAATGGATTGCACATTCATGACTTTTTCAAAAGTATGCTTGCTATTCCTCCCCCCCCCAGCTGACAACAAAAAAGGAGGTGCAAGTATACCAACATACCTTGAAAGCAGTTTTAAAAAAATAAACTCTACATACAGTTTCCCTTTGAAGATTTGCTATAAGCTATGCAGGTGCAAAATACAAGCGATGTATGTGGCATAAATGGGATTGTGTGTTTATGTAGATTTTGTTTATTATTGCTATTGATGGCTCAATTTTGCTGTTTGTTATTGAATTAAAAAATTGTGTGGTAGGTCTTGCTTTAGTTTGTTGTACATTGCCTTGAGCCTCATAGGCTAGGTGAGCAATAGCTGTCATTAAATACATAAATTAAATAAATTTGTTTGCCCTGGTTCCTGTGATATTGTATCATAACAAATTTGAAGAAATTTAGAAAATTAATATTTTTCACAAAAAAGCTCATTTGCTCATTTTCTTTTGTGAATGAGCAAACTTCTCACTTTTACTGTCCAGAAAGATTTGAGCGACCTGCCTTCATGTCCTTAGAATTCAGAGTTTTAGAGGCCCTTTTGCTAAAGTACTCTAATACGCTGTTAACGCATGAGTACAGTAATCATTACCTTACCAGCATGAGAGTGCACGCTAATTCACACACCAACTGGATGGAGGTAATAGGGCGAGCAGTGGGAAACGGACGTGGCTTGCACATGTTACTTTATCATGTGCTGTCACGTATGCAGTTAGCATGGATGCTCTTGTTGCATCCTCTTTACGAGGCGACAAGAGCATCCGCCCTGTCGTATGCTTCCTGCTTGTTAAACTACTTTTCTGGGAACTTGCTGGGATTGCCTCCAACCTTTAGTGCACCTGCTGCACATCGCTTTTTTGCATTTAACAAGCAGCGAGTGCAAAGCTTTATCACCTTTTAGGGATATCTCTACCAAGCCATGATGGACTTCTGCAGCTAAAGTCCGCCGTTAGCTGCAAAGTTTCCACAGTATCTGCAGGGGGAATGCCTAGCGTTTTCCCTTGCAGATGCCCTGCAGGCTTCACGGGAGGACGTCTTCATGGATACACCTTTCCCTGCCCATTGAGGCAGCAGGAGCTGCATCTGTGAAGCCTGCAGAAACAGCAGCTACCACGTGACGCAAACACTTACTGTAGCTGTTTCTAACTTGGAACATGCAGGCTAGCACGAAAAGAGGCCTGCAGTAGCTGCATTTCTCCCCCGTTAGCTGTCTTCATGGTGCGACGATCCCACGTTAATGCAGTGAAAAGAGCTAACGAGCTTTAGTAAACATACATGGTCTTAGAAATAATGTATATGAAGTTTCTGTCGGCAGTAATTTATGAGTTAACACTATGCAGTTAGAAATGTTATATCTTCCCATTTTCAGCTACAGAAAATATGTAGCATTAGTGATCACTCTATGTTCTAAGTTGGACAGCCATAGAGGGGAGTTTCGGTTTGTACAGATACCTGCCTGTATGTTGCCACTGCTAGATCAGTGCCCTCTAGTGGGGCATAGTGGCACCAAACAGTCAATTCTTTAAAATAGGGTCTCTGCAAAGGTTGGAAACGCCATTTGAATTAGCTTAGTCAGACATGAAAATATTGCTTTGTTCAATGTGAAAATTTAACATCACTTGTTTAAGTCATCAAAACAGTATTTTTTATGTATTGTGTCAATGAAGCAAGTTAACAGAAATCTGTGTATTACAAACTTGAATCTCATCCGAAGAAAGTAAGTTGAAAGTCCCTCTTTTTCAGGTACGGAAACATGTGAGTGACCTCTATGAAGACTTGAGGGATGGACATAACTTAATATCACTTTTAGAAGTCCTATCAGGAGACACCCTGGTGAGTCCTCCATAATTCTTTTGGTTTTCTGTATTTTTTTGCATGATGAATCCCATAGGACAAGAAATATCAGTTACAAAAAGCAGAGCTCCTGGAAAACGCACAAGAGCATTTACAATGTTTTTATTAGTTCAGATGAGAGAACTGTATATTTTGCTTTTCATGGTCTTCAGGAGAATGGGTTTTGATTCTGTTATTTGGAGATCTTTATATAGAATTACACTGTAGCAAACAGTCAAATTGCATATTGATTAATAGACAGTAGCAGAGCTAACCAAAAAAACTGAGGACACAAAAATAAATACCAAGATCAATCAATAACCAAGAAATGAAAATAACCTTGGCCAAAAATGTTTTAAATTGTAGCAGAATTGTATATTAAAGGAAAAAAAAGTGTGTTCATATTAAGCATATGGACATCAGTAAATATACTAAGGGGTCTGTTTACTAAAGCGTGAACGGCTTTTGCAGCTAATGCCGGGTGATAGCTGCAAAAATCCAGCATTAGCTGCAAAGTTCTGAGTGAGGTAGTGAAAACTGAATCTGTGAAGCCTGCAGGACGTACAGCTACTGTGCAATGTCAATGCCCGCCATAGCTGCATGGAACTGGAATGCCCACTCTCTGCCCGCATCCCGCCCATTCAAGTAGGCACCACGGGAAATGCAGCTATTGCAGAAAAAGGCCAGTTGGTAGCTGCATTTCTCTCACGTTAACTGTCTTTGAAGTTCGATGATCCCACGTTAGCACCGCGAAGATAGCTAACGTCTTTTAGCAAACATTTCCCTAAGCATGTTCAGATGATTCACCAATTCTAATCTTTACCAGATTATCTTTTGTTGTGTATAGCAATTAGAAAAACCCTTCAGGCGGCCGAGATGGTGGTAGGGAGCCATGCACAATAATTGCTTTGCAGTAGCTCTCTGCTGTATTGGCATTGTTGCCAGATCATCATGGCAAACAAAGCAAAGAACCGAGCTTACCAGATGGAATTTTCTTCACCCTCTGTGGTCTACCACTTGATTGCTTGATATGTGGTTCCTGCAGCTGATGGTATGTCTCAGGTGTGAGAGGCTGGCGTTGGAGGGTCTTCTTTCAGCGATTGCGAGATCTCACTAAGCCCTGAGATTTGCGAAGTTCCTCCTCATCCCAGAAGCCAAAAGAGTTCTAGGCTCATAGCAAGTCGCTACAATGGTGGAAAGCACCTCAGCAGCTGCTTGTGTCATCGAGCATACCCCGTTTTTAAATCCAGTGCGACCCATAATACCTGTGATCTCTGTTGGTGTAGGGGAGCCAGTAGAGAAGGGCTATCCCCATTCTTGGCAAATGAGAAAGAGATGAGATCTGCTGTGGGAGATGCACTGATAGTCACTTTGCAAGACTTAGAGAGTAAGCCTGAGAAGGTAATGCTTGTTGAGGCTTGGAGAGCAATTGGCATGCTGAAGAGATCTCTGGTGGCTTGTTTGGGCAGTATGGCTCTAGCTCCCTTAGTACCCAAATAAAACGGCAGCAGGAAACTCTGGGAGGATATGGGAGAAGACTGGACATTGTGGAGAAATGACTGAGTCAGCTGCAAGAATGTCAATCGGCTTTAATTAAGGATAAGTTATCTCCTCATGAGATATTGGAATTTATTGAGTACTTTAAACAGCATTTAAATCTGTGATTTATAAATGTGCCTAAATCCCCGATGCTGTCTGTGGTGGATATGCTTAGGAAGTATTTTGAGGAGATTTTACAAATACCTAAAGATGCTATGGCGGTCATTCTGAAATGCGAATAGGCCTTCTGGACATGCAGGATAGACGTTTTTCTTATGAAAACATCTAGACCCGTATTCCTAAACCACACGGCCCTGCACGTACATGGTGTGAAAAAGGATCTCAGAACATGGGCAGGAGGGGCAGAACGGGTGCGTGGCAAGCCATGGAGACGTAGAAAGCATATTTAGCAAAGGCCCGTGTAGGTCCTGAGTGTTTCCCACGGATGCCTACGTTATACTGGTGGCAATGTGGAATAAGGCCAGGACTTAGTCAGATTTCTACTCTGATCTTCAACGCGTCCCATAGAGATGAATGGCTGTGACATGTCTGTAGTGAATTGGTGTGTCTGCTGTCTGAGAGGGCACAAGATGCACTTGTAACGAATAGAATGCACAGGTGAGGGATGTTTGTATAGTGAAGTAACAATAAAAAACACCCCCACAGAAATATAAAGCACTGCAGTCGTCTTTATTCTGGCTGTTCTGGCATTTGCTGTTTATGCTAAAGGGACTAGTCTTGGCTTCCCTAACAATTCAAGGGTTCGGAAAGATGGGAATGTAGATGTAGGGATAGTATGTGAGGTAGCTTGGAGCAGAATCGTGTTTGGCTGAGAAAAGCAGAGCAGATGTGTAGTCCTGAGACGTCATGCCATTATGTCTTCCCAGCAGTTGTTTATAGGTGCAGGGCATGGTTTTGGCAGAGGTTTGTTATTTGTGACTGTTTTCACTGATCCCTTGCAGCTACAAATTTTTTGGATGCGAGGACTTCTCTGATTCCTATTGCTCTTTCCTCTTTTGTTGTCCCCTATGTATCAAAGGCAGTGGAATGTAGATGTCAGCAGTTTTAATAGCTCCCTTTTGGAGGAGTGGCCTAGTGGTTGGGACAAGGTACTTCAGGCTGGAAGGTCGGGGGTTCAAATCCCACTAGAGGACAGCAACCTTGGGCCGGAAGGACTGGGGTTTCTAGTCCCACAGGTGCTCCTTGTGGTCTTGGGCAAGCCACTTAACCCTCCATAGCCCATGTTCCCTGTAAAATAGTTATCTCCAAGTTATAATGCCCTGTTCAATGTAATTTCAGTTTGTTCAATGTAAACTGCACTGATGCAGAATAGCGCGGTATATAAGAGAATTAAAATAAATAAATAAATAAATAAATTTTCCTGAATTACTACTACTGGTAATCATTTATATAGCGTTACAAGGCGAACGCAGCACTGTACAAGTACATATAGAGGACGGGGCCTGCTCATTAGAGCTTACAATCTAATCAAGACACACAGTACAATAGAAGAGAAACAAGGGGTTTAAATAGGGAAAGGAAACACAAGGAGAGCAAGGGTTTAGGATCCAAAAGCAGCCTCAAAGAGGTGAGTTTTTAGCATGGATTTGAAAAGGGATAGAGATGAGACCTGACATATAGATTCAGGAAGTTTGTTCCAGGCATAAGGAGCAATAAGGTGAAAATATCGAAGTCTGGAGTTGGTGGAGGAAGAAAATGGCAAAGACAAGAAGCAAGTCAGTAGAAGAGCAGAGTTCACAAGGAGGGGTGGAGGGGAAACAAGAGAGGCAAGGTAGTGAGGAGCAATAAAGCGAATGAATTTATAGGTCAGAAGGAGAAGTTTGAATTGGATACGGAAATGGAAGGGGAGCCAAGTAAGTGATTTGAGAAGAGGGGGTTATATGAGTGTATCGAGGCCGACTCTATGATGATTCCTGATTTGGTGGGGGGGGGGGGAGTATAATTCTCCATGTACTTTTTTTTCCCTTGTTCTTGGCCTCTGCTCTGTTTTGGGTTTGCTAGATATATTCATACTGGTTTTTTTCCCTTTCATTATTTTATTTTCTAATTATTTGCATTGGCATGATATACTTTTTCTTTCTCCAGGAACAAGCAGGAAGTCAGTCCTCACATATGGGTGACGTCGGCACCGATGGAGCCCGCAAGGAGCATTTCTCCTGCTTTCAAAGAAAGTCTTTGAGAATGCTACCACGCATGCATTGTCCCCTTCACGCCCAAGGATGCCATCTTGTTCAGTCTCTTTTTTTTTCCACAGAGCCCAATGGATGTGGTCCTCATCTCTCCAGGAAAAAGTGATTCTTACCGTTCCACATTCTTGACTTCTGTTCCTTTACCGCCTCCACCTTGAGTCGGACACTTTGGTGCTAATCTCGGTCTCGTGCAGTCGCGTTTTGTCGAGGTTCTTCCTTGACCGGCATTTGTGACTTTTTCGCCCATGGGTCCTTGACCCCGGCTGGGTGTTCTCCCACCATGACTCTTGGTGGGTTTAAAAAGTGTGACCAATGTGGCCAAACCATATCAGTTACAGATACTCATGATTGCTGTCTGGGTCCGGACCACGACAGCTCCTCCTGTGACCGGTGCCAGGCCATGATGCACAAGAGCAACAGGAAAAGGTCAGAGTTGCAGGGGAAGCTGTTTCCCAAGCAAGACTCCGCTTCAGTGTCCCCTTCTCTGAGTCCAAAGGAGGGTTCCTCAAGGGAGATTTGGGCATTCTCGGAGTCCCACAGCGGTGGCTTCTCTAATAGGTCGCCGGACTCTCCTAAGAAGAAGAAGGTGCAGCCCCCCCGAGTTGCTGACAAAGCCTGGGAAGGCCCCACGGCGGGACTCAAGCAACTCAGTGCAGTGCTTTCCCAGGCTGCTGAGCCTTTGGGTCTCGAGGCCCATATGGTGGCCATGGAGCAGTCTCTCCTCCATTCTGGCCTTGCAGCAGGAAATGATGTCTGGACTCCCAGTATCATTGGCCTTGACACCCAGCCCCCAGCCTCAGGGGATGCACGGGGCGTCAAACCAGGCACTGAGTGCCACCGACCTCAGGTAGGTCGTTGGCCCTGGTTGAGGACCCGGGCCCAGTCCTCGGGGGTCTGACCCCTGGTCCTTGGGTGGTCCCCAGTTCCTGGTCCTCGGGTGGTCCCCAATACTTCTGAGGCCGAGTCCTCGATGACCTTGGGTTCCGAATGGGAGATCGAGGATGAGACTTCTCCCGAGACCTCCCGGCATCGGGATGTTCCCTCGGAGCCTTCACCCATGCAGCCTTGACGCCACTCCCCATCCGAGGATGTGGCATTCCATGATTTTGATTGGGACATGGCCCAGGCTCTCTCAGTGCAGACAGAGTCTGAGGAGGACCCGTGCACAGAGGAGCTGGAAATTTTGCAGTATGAGTCTCCGCCCAATAAGACTCTCACAGTCTCGATTCCACCTATCCTCGAGAAGTTCCTGCTCCGGACGTGGGAGACCCCGGCCTTGATGCCGGTGGTCAGTCGGCGTGTCAACGCCATTTACTGAGTTTGGAAGGATGCGAGGTTCCAGAAGCCTCATTTCCCCCACAACTCAATGGTGGTGGAGTCGTCAATGCAAAGGCTCAAGAGTCAAAAGATCTACTCGTCTGTGCCCCCCAGGCAATGTTCCCTCTAATTTTCTGTAGGCTGTGTATGCATAAAATATCAGCTGTGCAGCTTTTGAAGGAAGGTTAAATTTTTGTGCACCACATAACGATACTCGGAGTTATATACTTTACAATTTGACTACGCATCAAAATACAGTATGTACACCACATTGATTGCACTAGAAAATATTGTACAACTTGTGAAAATCGTAAATACACAACAACTTTTCAATTTTAAGATGTCTGTGTTGTTTTCTATCAGAATCAGAACCGTAATTTTTGTGTGCTCTTTTGTAAAGTATGTGTGCTCGCTCGGCGAGGTATGTGCGTGCGCACACGCGCACAGCTTAGAGGGAACAGTGCCCCCAGGCAAGGAGGCCTGGGTCCTCGATGCCCTGAGCCATAAGTGCTACCAGGGTGCAATACTCGGGTGCCGTATACAAGCCTACGAGCTGTATATGGGGATGTATTTGAAGAGCCTGATCCAGGAGCTCTCGGTGTTCTCTGCAGGATTCACCAGGGAAACTCTCCAGCTCTTCTTGTCCCTGACCGGGGCTGTCCAGGACTGCTCTAAGTTTCTCTCTAGAGCTGCCTATGATGGGTTCAAGGCCTCAGCCTGGGTGGCGGCCACAGGTATCAGTGCCCGCACCAGGCGTGGCTGCATACCTCGGACCTGGAGCAGTGGGTGCAGAAGAAGCTCCTGGACGTGCCCTGCAATGGTGAGAATCTTTTTGGGAAGCCGATATCGGATAAGACTGCCGAGATCGAATCTGAGGTAGTTACCCAGCAGAGACTTTCCAAAAAGACCTCAGCTGTCCCCAGGAAAAGCCCTTGGGAAAGACGACCTTTATCCTGAGGAAAAAGGGTTACCCCTCGGACAGCCATTACCAGCCTTACCAGGGTCAGCCTCACCAACCTGCACAGCCAAAGGGCCAAGGGCATGGATCCAGAAAACCCAAGGCTCCAAAGCCCCAGACACCAGCCCACCCTCAATCAGGAGGGAGCTTTTGACACTGTGGGCAGGGTTTCCCCTCCCCCAGGAGACCCACCTCAGCCCATATGGGGGTCGACTGGTCTCCTTCGCCGACAGCTGGGCCACCATCACTATGGGCCTGTGGGTCGTGCGGGTGGTGAGAGAGAGTTATTCCCTCCACTTGTAACAAAATCCTCCAGATTACCTTTCAGGGGAGCCACCCTGTCCCTTCCTTCAGCAGGCCTTGCTCATCACAGAGCTTGCGAACGTGCTCAGGGGCAAGGCGGTGGAACCTGTGCCCCACCACCTCTGGGGCAGGGGCTTCTATGCAAGGTATTTCCTTGTCCCCAAAAGAACAGGAGGCCTCCAGCCTATCCTGGATCTGCGCAGCTCAACAGGTTCCTGGTGAGGGAGCAGTTCAAGATGCTCTTCCTTGGAATACTACTGCCCTATCTTTGCCAGGGAGACTGGCTTTGCTCCTTGGATCTCAAGGAAACTTATGCCCACATCCTGATTCATCCCTCTCACAGGTGATACTTGAGGTTTGTGGTGGGAGGTCTGCACTTCCAGTACAGAGTACTCCCATTCGGGCTCGCCTCCTCCCCAAGGGTCTTCAGAAAGTACCTGGCCGCAGTAGCTGCACCTTCAAGGAGCTGCACCTTCAAGGAGCTCACATCTTCCTCTATCTGGATGACTGGCTCGTCAGGGGCAGCACCGCTGGGGAGGCGGACCGGGCCATAAGGCTGACCATTCACGCTCTCCATCAGTTGGGCTTCGTCATCATCTACACCAAGTCCAGGCTCTCCCTGATGCAGACCCTGGCATTCATAGGGGCCCAGCTGAACACTCTGCTGGCCAAGGCTTTTCTCCCAGAAGACAGAGCTCACTGCCTGATGCAGTTGGCTGTGGAGGTGCAAGCCTGCAGGTCATTACCAGACCATTGGCTCCTCCGCTTGTTGGACCACATGGCCTCAACAGTGCACTTTACGACCCTAGCCCACCTACACATGCGAGAGGCCCAGTGGTGTCTTCGGTCTCAGTGGTCTAAGGCCACAGGCAGACTGAGAGACAGAGTGTGGGTCACCTGGTAGCAGGTGGCCCCCCTTATATGATGGAAGTCCCCGCACCACCTCAGGGTGGGGATGCCTTTCCAGACACCAGCACCTCAGAGGATTCTGACTATAGTGCCTTCCTGGTGAGCTGGGGTGCACATTGTGAGGGCCAGTGCACTCAGGGCCACTGGTCTACTGGGGAGTCTCTACTGAAGATCAACCTCCTTGATCTCCGGGCCATCTTTCGGGCCCTTCAGACCTTCTGCCACCTGCTCCGAGGTCTTCTGATCCTCATTCAGATGGACAACCAGTTGGCTATGTTCTACATGAACAAGCAGGGCAGAATGGGCTCCTACTCCCTCTGTCAGGAGGCCATAGCACTTCATTGCTTTGTGGTATGCAACCACTTGATCCTAAGGGCTGTGTACCTACTGGGCCAGGACAACTTCCTGGTGGACAGGCTCAGCAGAGTCCTCTGCCCACACGAGTGGCACCTGAACCCAGAGGTGGCCCAGAGGCTCTTCCAACTCTGGGGCAGGCCCTGCCTGGACCTGTTCGCCTCTCTGGACAATGTTCAGCTTCCGCGGTTCTGCTCCCCCTCAACCACACCACTGAAGGGTGGTGGCAGATGCGTTTCTGATCTTATGGTTGCAGGGCCTGCTTTACGCATTCCTGCCGACCCCCCTGATACCCAAGGGTCTGTTCAAAATCCAGAGTGAGCATGCCTCGGTGATCCTGGTGGCCCCCAGGTGGCCCAGGCAACCCTGGTTTCCCCTGCTGCTATCTCTGTCAGTTACAGCCCCAGTATCCCTGGGCCATGCCCCAGGCTTCCTCTCACAGGAGGAGGGCTCCCTCCTGCACCGCAGCCTGAGGGCCTTAATGCTGACAGCATGGCTGCTGAAAGGGTAGCGTTGGCCCTTTCCACCTCATGAGGGAGATTGAGGAGGTCCTCCTGGCCTTTAGGGAGCCCTCCACTAGTAGGGCTTATGCCTTCAAGTGGAGGAGGTTCTCTGTCTGGTGCGCAGACAGGAACGTGATTCCGTTCTCCTGCCAGGTACAACTCATTTTGCAATACTTTTTGCATCTCTCGCATTCTGGCCTGAAATCTAATTCAGTCAGGGTGCATCTCATGTGCCATAGCTGTGAACCACCACCCTGTAGTAGGGGGGACGCCCCTCTTGACCCTGTCCCTGGTCTCCAGATTCCTCCAGGGCCTTCTGTTTTCAAAGCCCCCCTCTGCCACCAGAATGGGACCTCAGTGTGGTGCTGTACCAGTTCACCAGACCACCTTTTGAGCCTATGGCCACCTGCCACCTGAGATATCTCTCCTGGAAGGTGGCTTTCTTGGTGGCTGTGACCTCTGCCTGCAAGGTAAGCGAGCTGCAGGCCCCAATGATGGATCCTCCCTACACCCGGTTCTACACGAACAGAGTAGTGCTGCAGATGCATCCCAAGTTCCTTCCTAAGGTGGTGTCTACTTTTCACCTCAACCAGGAGGTGGTTCTCCCTACCTTCTTTCCATGGCCTCACTCCATCAAGGTGGAGTCAGTCCTGCATACCTTGGACCCAAACTCTTTGTCTCATTTGACCCCAGTAATCTGGGGCTGCCAGTAACAAAACGGACTCTGTCCTCTTGTGTGGCAGACTGCATCGCCTTCGCTTATGAGCAGGCGGGCCTTTCCTTTCAGCACCGGATCACTGCTCATCGCGTCAGAGCCACGGCCGCTTCAGTGGCCAACCTGCGCTCGATACCGGTGACGGAAATATGCAAGCCCGCCACATGGTCTTCAGTGCATACCTTTGCAGCACTTTACTGAGTGAGTCATGCAGGGACAGTGCCTTCGGCAAGGCGATAATCCATAGCATACTTGGTGTTTAGGCAGCTCCTGCCCTCCAACTCGTCGATGGTCAGGCTCCCGGACTATTGACGAAGAGGGTAGCTGGGTGTTGCGGAGTCTCTGGGTAGGGACTCGTCTTTTGCAGCTGGTGGCCTCCCCTGGTGGTCACCGTTGGTGCTGTCATGGTTCGGGTCCCGGCAGTCTGGAGCCAGGGAGTCTCATATGTGAGGACTGACTTCTTGTTTGTTCCTGGAGAAAGCGTAGTTACTCACCTGTAACAGGTGTTCTCCGGGAACAGCAGGAATCAGTCCTCACAACCCTCCCTCCTCCCTTGGGAGTTGCCTCCTCTATCTGTTTCTGTCTTTCGCCTAAGCTGTGTCATCTGACTGAACAAGATGGCACCCTTGGGCAGGAAGGGGACACACATGCGTGGTAGGATTCCCAAAGGCTTTCTTTGAAAGCTGGGGAAATGCTCTGCACGGGCTCTGTCAGTGCAGACATCACCCATATGTGAGGACTGATTCTTGCTGTTCCCAGAGAACACCTGTTACAAAGGTGAGCAACTACTCTTTCTAGTCATATGCTTGTATTTTATTTCAAAATAAAAAAAAGAAAACCCCTTCAACCATTTGACAAATGAATGATGGTATCCGATTGAATGGTCTTTATTTTACACTTCAGCATGACCCATACTTTACCCAAATGGCTGCATCACGGTGAGTTGGTCAAAGGCAGCGAGTCACTTTATACAACAGTTCACTTACACAACACTTCAAATAGCTGTAAAGAAAATGTTAATGCTTGTTATGCATTTAAAGACAAAAACAGGCAACTTAAGATATCAAGGTTCACAATAACATAGCACTGCCAATTGTACTATTGCCGGTTCAGATGAACAAATGCTGAGCTTCAAGCAGCTGTACATATAAGCAAGATCAGTTATACTGTTCTATGAAAAGTTTAATTTTGTTATAATGCAAACTGCCCCTGATCTTTTGAAGGGGTGGTATAAAAATATTGTTCATATAAATAAATACATAAAATAAATTATAAAATATATGATGTCAGCAACAGAGGCCCAGTGATGTATTACCAATGTCAAACTTTTGACTAGTTATAATACTGGAAAATCAGATCATGATGTTTAATGAAATTATCAGGGCTTGTGGAGGAGTAGCCTAATGGTTAGAGCACAGGTGTTGTAACCAAGAGACCAGTGTTTGATTCCCTCTAGTACTCCTTGTGGCTTTGGGCAAGTCACTTAACCTTCCATTGCCTCAGAAGAAAGGCCTGGCAATCTACTTCTGGTCACTCTCCCAAGAAAACCCAGGAGCTGCTGGGTATGCATTGACTCAAAGGCACACATTGCATTTTGCGCTGATTATCTCTATCACTCAGAATGTATAAGCCAAATATTAAAGAAGGGCCTGTTATTCAGTGGTGGTACTGTTTATCTTCTATAAATTCAATGCCACTCTTTAGGTTGTAATGCTGATGAGATGTTACCATCAGAGGAAAGATGAACAGACTCTAGTATTACAATTATCAATAGCGCCAACTCTCCCTCATGCAACCATTCTGGGAAAACATAGTCCATGCTGGAGTATAACTTGGAGAGCATTCATTCAAATATCATCATGCATTTTCAACTAAGTATTTTTTTGAAATAATTTGCAAGCCCAGTGTTAAAAGAGGTTTTTTTTCTAATTATTGTACATACAAAAGAGTTTTTTGGTGTGTGGTGTTCGAACTGGTAAATCACCCAAACAGGCTTAGCAGTTTCACTAATGTCCATATGTTTAATATGAAGATACCTTTTTACCTTTTATATTCAATTTGGTTCCATTTTGCAATATTTTGACCAAAGGGCATTTTTGTGTTTTTAGTAGTACAGCATACCACACTGCAGTACCTACACATTTGATGTGGTCTTGTTGCCTTTCTTATTTTAGGATGCATTATGGAATTGCTCTGTTCTTCTTCCTTTAGCTGTCTTTCTCTGCATTATTACACTTAAAACAAACATCACCAGTAGCATGAAACCCCCTTCCTGAAAATAATGTAAAAACTGTGCCCCTACCTGCTGTGATACATTTGACACACACTCAAGTACCATTTTCCTTTATTGTGAGCATTACGTCCTTTGCTTGCTATGTGTCGTCATTGTGTTCTTTTCATGCTCTTCTTTTCATTTGTGGTATGTCTTGTGTCTTTGCTGTCCTCCTTTTTTTCCTGTCTGTTGTACCATTAGCCAAGGGAACGGGATTTTTTGAAGACCTTACGGTTGGTGAGTTCATCAGAAGCATGCGAGTGTGAACAGCATGAGGATGTTCAGGATGATGAGGATAAGGGGGTAGGTGTGGACCCCCATAATCATACTAACATGTTATCTTACGTTTGTGGTGGCTATTAACTTTAAATGTTAGTGAATGCTAATACAGTAATAGTTGAACTTTTTTTCCCGAGTAAGTGATTCATTTCTTTAAGTAACTATTTAGAATGCTTCGCAGGCATCATAGTGTTGCTTTCAAAAATGCCGTGCAGGCTGTTCATTTGTGCTGAGAATCCCCAGTGGACTTTCAGGTTTTCGTGAGAGTTGCTGTGAGCGCTCATAGTTTCATCATGAGGTTCCACCATATCTAAGAAGCATGTTTACTAAGCCCTGCACCGGTAACATGCATCTGGGCCATGTTACCAGCTCGGGGCTGTGGGCTAACTGCAGGGAGGTGGAAACTTCCATCCCTCTGCCGTTACCATACTTCAGTGTGGCAAATCGGCTGCGGGAGCAGCTAATGCCAGCCATTGAAGTGGCATTAGTTGCAACCACGCTACTTGTGCCAAGCACAGGTGGTATGGCTAAAAATGCCCGCACTAGCTCTGCTGTGGTGGGAACTCCCCCGTCTTGCCCAGTCCCCACCCCAATGCATGCCAGAAGGGTAGCACCAGGTTTTTGGCACAGGTCTACTTTTCTGTTCCATGCCAAAAGCATGCGCTAACTCCACACTACCTTTTAGTAAACACGAGCAAAAATGAATGAGAAATAGGTAAATATTTCCCTAGCCATTCCACTACCACCTAGCTTAGATTTAAAAGATCGTATTTTCATAGTCACTGTGTCCCTGAAAAGCCTCAAATGCAAATTTTGAAATTTGGTAATTCCAGTCACAGTTGCTGATTAAATAGGTTCCTTGTAGCCTGTGATGAGCTAGAAGGGCGTTGAGGGCTCCTGGGAGCCTCGTGTTGAACAGTTTGATGAACAGGGTGGAATAGATTTGGCAAGAGGTTGTTCTTATCAAATCAATTCCATGTTCAGTTGTTTAAAAATATTTTTTAAATGCTTATGTCTATGAAATATGTAAATATTTCTCTTATCTTTCTGGGTACTCCATGGGCCCCATGCAGGGATCATGGAGTTCAGAAGTGGCATTTTAATGTAATTTAAATCTGGCTTTTTTTCCACATTTGTGTATCTAGTACCAGATGTTGCTGGCAGCTTGTTTGCAAATCCTTAGGAGAAAGACCTGGGCAATCTCACTCCACTCAGTTGAAAACAAACTGCCAACAAGACCCAGATTTGGTTACAAAATTAATCCCAAATCATTCCAACCAAATATTATTTAAAATAACCGATTCTGGCTGCGTGCTGGTTCTATTCGGCCATTTTTCACTCTAAGGCAAAGAGGATCCCATTTAGAACAAATGGTCACTTAGGGGCATGTTTACTAAAGTTTAACACACATGAAGCCCTTATATTTCTATGGGCACAGTGACATTTAGCGTGTGTTAACTTTATTAATATGCGTTAACCTTTAGTAAACATGTCTCTTCATTTTTGGGAACTAAGGGGTATGTTTACTAAAGAACGCATCGGTAGCTCATGTTTGGGTTGCAAAACCTCTGCGGAGGCCTGCACCAACTTCAGAGGGCATGTATGCCCGTCCCCCTGCCATTGGCGTTTTGCGAACACACGGCACAACAGTAAGCTGGCACACGGATGCACCTAAGGCCCCTCCCACTGCCCTGTGCTAAAGACAGCAAACACTAACGGTGATGTGCTGTCAATGCCCACATTCTGCCTCCAACCTACACTATCTGTGCCCATCTGTGTGCTAACCTACTAGCTCTGGGCCCCGGCTGACTTTTAGCACAGTGTGCTTTTGTGTGCACTGAATCTCGTGCTAGCAGTTAGCGTGGTTTAGTGAACTTACCCCTATGTTACTAAGTAGGACCAAAATAAACTTTCAGTTGAACATATTAAAGTGTAACTGTTATTCTAAGAGGATCTCTCTGTCCATTAGAAAGGACACTTGGCAGGGCTAGAGCCAGCTTCTGAGGTCCTGTTTTTTGTGGGGGGAGGGGGTATTAATTAATTTTTTAAAAATACTGTCCCATTTCCGCTGATAGCTGTATTTATGTTTTGCTAGTGGAAAGTGATGCTTCTATTTCAGAAACACAAATGCAGAATAATCTTCAAGTCTGTCCTTTCTTTTTCTGAGAAGACTATAAGGTTGATATACAAAACAGCAGCAATAATATATGTTAAAAATGCTGTTAATGTGTGCTGTGTCAATAATGCATGTTATCAGTACTTTTAATACACGGTATCTAACCACTGCAAACGGCAGCACAAAAGCTGTGTAGTGTAGGTAATGAGTTGAATGATTATGTATAACATAAAGATCACATGTAAAAATATGTAAATACAAACAGACGACCATTATTTCCATGAGAAATAGCCTTACCTCAAGGAGGTGTAATTAAAGCTATCATTAAGTGCAAAAATACTTAACATACTAATTGTAACTGGCAATACTTGAGAACTGACTTGTATGCAATTTCCTTGAGTCATAAATGCAAAATAATGACAATTTAGTACATTGGCCCTATGACAGGGAATGGCATACTCACTATTTTGCATTGTTCTATCATTTCCTAAGTTCAGGTTCCTTTGTTGGCTTGGGAAATGACCTGCACAATAGTGCCACGATCATTCCTGTGGCATTATGGGTAGCACTAGCAGCTTTCTCCATTTATTTTCTTTCATAAGCTGATCCCAATTCTGATTTGATGTGTAGTTCTCAGTTTACTAGATCAGGGGTTCTCAAATCTGTTCAGGTGACCCCTATAGCCAGTAGCTTTTTCAAACTAGCTAGCCATAATGAATGTATATATACTTGGACTCCACTGTATACAGGTTTATCCCATGCATGTTGACTTGAAGCCCAACTGGATATGGTGGGTCACCAGACAGTTTTTGGAAGGTCTATAGGGCTGTACATAAGGACAGGACCCACTTATTCATGATCCTTTCTTCACTGTCTCCAGTTGAAGACCCTAAAGTTGGGGATTTGTTTTTGCAGGTACTGCTACAAAAATAGCCCTCATAATTCTAGAGAGCACACTTTGTTTTGTGTGTCGTTCTCTTTGGCTAAGTTGTAAGCCAAGTCTGCAGTGGAAGGACAGGTGGCTGATGCAATTGACAAAATACCATACTTAAAATAAACAGAGGATTTGTAAAACTGATCCTGGGCCTCCAATTCTCTTAGATATGGGGTGATAGCTTCCAAGACTTTGGCCCGGCAATTGGGGGATATCTTTAGCCTTCTATTCACTCCTTCCCTTCTTGAGGAATCTTTGATTTCCATGTCTTCCACTAATGAGCTTTTCATTACAGCAGTCAACAAACCTTTGCACGATCTCAGATGCCCCTCTTGTATCCTTGACTTTCTTCTGTTACATTGGCTCAAGTTGCCCAATGTGCAATTTCTCCCTGTGATTTGTTCTATTGTCAACACTTGCCTTCATGTCAGAGAGCTTTCAGTACAGCTTAAACAAGCAATCATTCGACCAGTATTAAAGAAACCCAATCTCAATTCTGCTTCTCTTGCTAATTATTGCCCATTTTCGAACTTGACATTTCTTTCCAAAATTATAGAAAAATCTGTCTATATTCAGCTTACTGACTTTATAACAAAAAAAAACAATATTCTGCACCCTAGGCAGTCAGGGTTTTGTGCTTTTCATAGCATTGAAACAGCTGTCAAAGCCTTAATTAATTATTCTTTAACTTGCCAAAGACTCCCATTTGTTGTTGTTAAGTGCCGTACTCCCATAAAACCACTTTAATAGTGTCTTTTGGCCTATCCACAGCATTTGACATCATTGACCTTTCACTCCTTCTTGCTCACCTCCATGACATTGGTATTAGAGATACTATACTTTGCTGGTTCATGTCATTCTTGCAAGGCCATACATTTAAAGTTCAGACTTCTTCCAAAATTGATTTATTTATTTATTTATAGGCATTTATATGCTGCCTAGGTCAAATGCAGTACTTGCTCAGATTCCTCTTCTATCCCTTGTGGTATGCCCTAGGGATATATTCTGTATCCAGCCTTCTTCAATATCTTTTTGGCTCTCCTTTTTACCTTAATCCAAAGCCACAGCTTCAGTACCTTCTGGTATGCAGTTGATATCTTACTTGTTTATTATTCCACCACTTCAGTTGCACCTGAGCTTGTCGTTTTCAACGCATGTTTGGATGCCATAGCTAACTGGTTCACCAAACATCATCTCAAACTCAACCCAGAGAAATTACAGGCTCTCTGAGTTTCTAGAAGCTCTCTCTCATCTAGCATCAGTCCGCAAATACTGGGTATTTCAGTCCCTTTAGTACAAACCCTTCCTCATTTGGGAGTGATCTTTGACACTCACTTATCTTTTGATGTCCAAATTACGGAAGTTGTACGTTCATCTTTTCATTCTTTTCAAAGGATATGCTCTGTTAAACTATTCTTGTCCTTCAAAGCTTTACATTCATTTATCCATGCCTTGGTCACTTCATTTATTGACTGCTGCAATGCTACTTACTATGGCCTTAAATCCACCTATCAAGAAACTACAGTTAGTTGAAGATTCTGCCCTTCACCTACTAACCAGTACCCCTAAAGATGATTGTTACCCCTCTATTTTTTAAATAGCATTAGTTGCCTGTTCCTTTCCGGATCCACATCAATGTTCTGATTCTCACACACAAGGTTTTTTTCATGGGTTTCCTGCTATATCTCTCTACTCTGCTAATCCCTCTATTGTCCTCATACTCTCCGATCACAGAACAGCCATCATTTCCCCTTTCTCTTATGAACAACTGGAAGCGTCACAGCACATAGCTTTTTATTTTCTTGCTCCTACCTTGTGGAACTTGCTTCCAAATGAAATTTGCGGAGAAACATCTCATAAAAAATTTAAGACAATATTAAAAACCTTTTTTTTAATGAGCCTTATAAGCCTCTCTTTGGAATGAAGACAGGTGGGTGAGTCGCGATCATATTATGTCTTTTCTTGTTTTAATATTGCTTTCATGTTGTTTTTATTTCATTTTCTTTTCTGTGCTCATTACTTTCCTATTCATATTGGACTTCCTTCAATATATCTCTGGTTATTTTGTCATGTAAACTGCTTCAGTACTTGTTCTCCAAATCCCACTCCCTGTTCAATGTAATGACCAGACATATGCATTTTGTCGGATGTTTTTTGTTACATGTAAACCGCGCTGATTGCAAATAGTGCGGTATATAAGAATTGTTAAATAAATAAAATAAATAAATAAATAAATAAATGTGGGAAGTGGTATAGTAAGTTTCTAATAAGCATAAACAAAAAACAGAAACCAAGGCAGATGGGCCTAATGGTCTTTATCTGCCATTATTTCCTATGTTTTAATGAAAGTACTATTGTTATTACTACTGAGCATTTGTATAGTGCTACAAGATGTACGCAGCTCTGCACAGATGTATAAGAGACAGTCCCTGCTCATCAGAGCATACAAGTCTAGTCAAGACAGACAACATAGTAGGTGTAGACAGGGATACATCTAGGGGGAATGGTAAGGAACACAAAAGAGATCAGATGAGTCAAGATCCGAAAGCGACGGCGAAGAGGTGAGTTTTCAGCCTGGATTTGAAAAGAGTCAGAGAAGGCGCCTGACGTACAGACTCAGGTAGTTTGTTTCAGGCATAAGGAGCAGCAAGCTGAAAGGAGTGAAGTCTGGCACTAGCAATAGAAGAGAAGGGCAGTTTGCTAGACGAGGGGAGCTTCTGCGGAGGGGTGTAGGGAGGTATAAGAGAGGAGAGGTAGTGAGGAGCTGCAGAGTGAATGCACTTATAAGGTCAGCAGGAGAAGTTTGTGGAAATGGATAGGGAGCCAATGAAGTGACTTGGGAAGAGGGGTGATATGAGCATGACGAGGCTGGCAGAAGATTAGCCATGCCGTAGAGAGTGGTGAACAGATTGAAGGGGAGAGAGATAATTCAGAGGGAGACCAGCAAGGAATAGGTTACAATAGTCAAGACGGAAGGTGATTAAGGAGTAGATAAGTGTCTTAGTAATGTGTTCAGAAAGGAATGGGCAGATTTTGTTGATGTTATAGAGAAAGAAACAGCAGGTCTTAGCTATCAGTTGGGTGTGTATGAAGAAAGAGAGAGAGGAGTCAAAGATGATGCCAAGGTTGCGAGCTGAGGAAACAGGGAGTAGTAGAGTTATTCACAGAGATTGAGAAAGGAGGAAGGGGAGAGGAGGTTTTAGGGGGAAAACTAAGAAGCTCAGTTTTGGTCATGTTCAATTTCAAGCAGCGGTGAGACATTCAAGTGGCAATGCCAGAAAGGCAGGCAGAGATCTGTGTCTGGATTGCTGGAGAGATTTCAGTTGTAGAGAAGTAGATCTGGGAGTCATCAGCATAAAGATGGTACTGAAAGCCATGGGAGAAGATGAGCGCACCAAGGGACTGGGTATAGAGAGAGAAAAGGAGAGGACCCAAGACAGATCATTGGGGTACACCAACAGAGCGGCATAGCAGCAGAGAAGGATCCAGAACAAACACTGAAAGAGCGATGGAAGAGGATATGAGAAGAACCGGTATAGCACAGAGCTCTTAAAACCAAGTGAGGACAAGGTATCGAGGAGAAGGCTATGGTCAACAGTGTCAAAAGCAGCAGAAAGAAAGGACAAGAAGGATGAGGATAGAGTAAAGGCCTTTGGATTTAGCCAGGAACAAGTCACTGGAGACTTTGGCAAGAGCCATTTCAATAGAATATAAAGGATGAAAGCCAGATTGTAAAGGATCCAGGAGGGCTTGACAGGAGAGAAAGTTGAGGCAACGGTGGCGGTGAACTGCACATTCAAGTAGTTTAGAAATGAAGAGGAGGGTCTATAGAAAGACAGATAGGGTCAGGTGAGGGTTTCTTGAGGAGAGGGGTAACTACAGCATGCTTGAAGGCTGCAGGGACAGTTGCAGTGGAGCACAATAAGTTGAGAATATGAGAGATGGAAGGGACAACAGTGGAGGAGATGGGGCTTCGGAAACAGTTGGGAATAGGATCAGAGAAGCAGGTAGTGAATTTGGAGGAGGAAAGAAGGTGTATGCTTTCCTCCTCAGAGAAGAGTCAGTGTCACAGCAGGACATGCTAGGGAGATAAAGTTCTTAGATGAAATAAATGACTGCTTCTAGGAGCAGCTGGTTCATGAACCGAGCAGAGGGGAAGCCATATTAGACCTAGTCCTTAGTGGAACACCAGATCTAGTGCAAGAGATAAGGGTGTAGGGGCCACTTGGCAATAGTGATCATAGCATGATTGCATTTAATTTAATTAGTGAGGCGGGATAGTAAGGAAATCCAAAGTACTACCTTTTAACTTTCGAAAGGAAAATAGTTAAGAAAAAACTAAAAGGAGCAGTTGCAAAGGTTAAAGACTTACATCAAGCTTGGGTGTTGTTGAAAATACTGTCTTGGAAGCCCAGACCAGCTGTATTCCACGCTTTAAGAAAAGTGGAAGGAAGTTCAAATAACTGCCAGCATGGTTTAAAGGTGAGGTCAGAGAGGCTGTTGCCAAAAAAGCATCTTTCAGGAAATGGAAAATAGAGCCAAACGACGAAACCTGGAAACAGCACAAGCACTGGCAAGTCAAATGCAAGGCATTGATAAGGCAGGCAAAGGGAGAATTTGAGAAGAAGCTTGCTGCGGAAGCAAAAATGTGAAATAAAAACTTTTTCAAGTACATTCGTAGCAGAAAACCTGAGAGAGTCAATTGGTCCATTAGATTATAGAGGGGTTAAAGGGGCACTAAGAGGCGACAAGGCGATAGCGGAGAGACTGAATGAATTCTTTGCTTCGGTCTTTACTGAGGAAGATGTAGGGATGTTACCCATGACTGAAGTGGTATTTAAAGGTGCGGAAGAATTGAAGGAAATATCGATACATTGGGAAGATGTATTACAACTATTAGATAAACTGAAGAGTAGCGAATCACCTGGGCTGGATGGTATGCATCCAAGGGTGTTGAAAGAACTGAAATATGAGATTGCAGACCTGCCATTAGTAATCTGTGAATTTTCATTAAAATCATCTGTAATACCTGAAGATTGGAGGATCGCCAATGTAACGCCAATTTTTAAAAAGGGTTCCAGGGGTGATATGGGAAACTACAGACCAGTGAGCCTGACATCAGTACCGGGAAAAATGGTAGAAACCATCATAAAGAACAAAATTACTCAGCATGTAGATAGTCATGGCCTAATGGGAGACAGCCAACATGGCTTTAGACAAGGAAGATCTTGTCTTACTAATCTGTTATGTTTTTTTGAAAGTGTGAATAAACAGGTGGACAAAGGTGAGTCAGTTGATATAATATATCTGGACTTTCAGAAAGCCTTTGACAAGGTCCCTCATCAGAGACGTTTGGCAAAACTAAAGAGTCATGGTACAGGAGGCAGTGTACTACTGTGGATCAGGAACTGGTTAAAAGATAGAAAGCAGAGGGTAGGGCTAAATGGCCAGTTTTCCCAATGGAGAAAGGTGAATAGTGGTGTACCCCAGGGATCTCTGCTGGGTCCGCTGCTTTTTGACATATTCATAAATGATCTGGAAAAGGGAATAACGAGTGAGGTTATCAAATTTGCAGATGAGACAAAACTATTTAAAGTTGTTAAAACCCAAGAGGATTGTGGAAAATTGCAAGAGGATCTTGATAAATTGAAGAATGGGCATCAAAATGGCAGATGAAATTTAATGTGGACAAGTGCAAAGTTATGCACCTAGGGAAGAACAACCCAAACTATGGTTTCACACGATGCAAGGTTCCACATTAGGAACCACCACCGAGGAAAAAGATTTAGGCGTCATTGTAGATAACATGTTAGAGCCCTCGGCCCAGTGTGCAGTGGCAGCCAAGAGAGCAAATAGAATGCTAGGTATCATAAGGAAAGGAATGGAAAATAAAACAAAAGATATTATAATCCCTCTATATCGTTCCATGGTGAGACCGCACCTTGAATATTGTGTACAATTCTGGTCGCCGTATCTTAAAAAGGATATAGCATTATTAGAAAAGGTTCAGAGAAGAGCCACCAAAATGGTAAAGGGGATGGAAGGATACTCCTATGAAGAAAGGCTAAAAAGGTTAGGGCTCTTTAACCTGGAAAAGAGACGGCTGAGGGGAGATATGATAGAAGTCTATAAATTAATGAACGGAGTGGAACGGGTAAACGTAGATCGATTGTTTACGTTATCAGAATATAGAAAGACTAGGGGACATGCAATGAAGCTACAGGGTAAACTATTTAAGACTAATAAAAGAAAATATTTTTTCACTCAACGTGTAATCAAACTCTGGAATTTGTTACCCGAGGATGTAGTAAAGGCTGTTTGTGTAGCTGGGTTTAAAATAGGTTTGGACAAGTTCCTGGAGGAAAGGTCCATAAACCATTATTAAGAATGGACCCAGGATATCAATGTTTGACCCAGTACAAGCATTGTGGAACCTGTGTCTTTTGGGGAAACTCTTAGGTACGTATGAGCTAGATTGGCCACTGTTGGAAACAGGATACTGGGCTTGATGGACCTTGGTCTGACCCAGTATGGCATATCTTATGTTCTTATGAGATCATAGAAAAGAAAGAAAGGATAGCAGAGGTAGAGGGGGAAAGTTGGGAGTGAAGAGGAGGAGGAGGGAAAGTAGGGGAAGTAGCTGACTTTGTGGGGAATTGGAGGTGATCTTGTGGATTTTGCCATGGAATTAGTCAGTCAGGGTTTGGGCAGAAAGGGAGGGAGGGGTCAGAGGAGGAGGCACCTTGAAGAGAGAGTTGAGAGTAGTAGAGATGGTGAAGGTCTGAGGCAAGAGAGTTAGTCAAATGGACATAATAGTCTTGTTTGGTGAGTGTTATGGCTGACTGGAAAGAGACAAGCATGAATTTGAAGTGTAGAAAGTCTGCAAGGAAGCGGGATTTGAGCCAAGTAGGCTCAGCTGAATGGGTACAGGAATGTAGATAGTGAGTAGTGGAAGACAGTCAGGGCTGGGGTATAGTACACCTTACAGGATATGGCATGGGCCCAGTGAGAGCATCCAGTGTAGAGGAGAGTGCAGCCTTATAGGAAGGTACTGCCTCATTAACAGAATTAGATGACATAGGGGAGGAAAGAGGTGATGAAACAGTGAAGGAGAGAACCAAAGGGTCAATAGCATGAAGATTTCTGAAGAAGTTGGAGGAGAGAGGACGAGGTTGAGGCGGTGGTTGATGAAGAGTGAAGCTTAGCAGGTGATAGTCAGATAAGGGAAGAACTGAGCTACAGAAGTTTGAGGGTAAGCAATTAGAGAAAAATACAAGATCAAGGCAGTGGCCATGCTGGTGTAGAGCAGTACAGCAAAGCTGGAGTTCGAACGAGGAAGTAAGGGAAAGGAGCTTTAAAGCATAAGGATCAGAGGGGTTATCAATATGAATGTTAAAATCCCTGAGAATAAGAGTGGGGGAAGAGAAATCCAGAAAGAAGGAAAGCCATGAGTCAAAGTCAGTGAGAAAGGTAGAGGTGGACTTGTTAGGAAGTTGATAACAGCTACCCAGAGGTGTAGTGGAGTGAAAAGGCAGATGGAATGTATTTCAAAGGAGGGACTGGAGTGAGGCTCAGGCAGCAGGAGGGGTTGGAATTAGCAGGTAGGAGAAAGTAGAAGCCCAACACCACCACCACCACGGCCAGTGGAACGAGGCTTGTGGGAGAACAGATAACCACCAGACGCTGCATAGAGCTGGTAGGCAAAGGAGAACTCTTTGATGGAATTGCTGTTCTTTAAAAGTAATTAGAGTTAAGCAGTATAAGTTCTGTACTAGGTGATGTATATGGGCAAGAAAAATGTGGTTAGTTTTAATTTTTTATGCGTTTTTCCTACTTTTTGGATGTGTTTTTCATTAGTTTCACATATTTGTTTTAATAGGGAATTTTTAATGTTTGCGAAATCGATGTAACACACACTGACTGACAAATTAAGGTGTGCTAAGTCAATTAGTATGCCTTTAAATCAGTTTAGCACACACTGAATTTTTAAACAATGATCCAAATGCACACTAATGAATGTACACCCCAATCCATCACAGAGGGGACATCGTCTGAATAAGGTGCACTTCTGCTAAAGTGCATTAGGTTTTTAAGCTTAGTTTTTGTGCTAAACACACATTAACATGTGTTAAGTACAAAGCCTCCAAGTTAACTGTCAGGGGTGGGTTCAGCATGTTCCCTGACAGTTAACGCCTGGATGCGTACCTAACATGCAACATAATTACGATGGATGCACTGAATGTCACCCATTGAGGTGATGTTAGGTGAACCCGAATTAATTGCAGTACTGACAGCAACTCTGCGCTAATTACTGTACTCCCCACACCCACTCTTCCCCCATAACCCACCCATTTGGCACATTGCATGATTGACAGCACGAAAATCGGAGTGCATTAATTGTCATGCTCCCGCGTCACTGTTTCCATGGGTTTGAGTGGGAGTTAACACGTACCAAATTGTGCATTAACTGCATGGCACAGTTACTTAAAAGGGCCCCAAAATGTCTTTCAGCCCAGTCCTGGAGACAGACCTAGACAGCCAGACTTTTGGGATTGCCTCAATGAACACAGTAACATAGTAACATAGGGGCAAGTTTACCAAAGTGCAGTAACTGGTAGCATGGGGTTTAGCATGGGGTTAACGCATGTTTCGACCACACAGTAACAAGTAACGTGTGGCCCAAAGGTTACCATGCTAAAAATGGTGCGCTGCCAGAGCAATGCACAAATACTGTAGGTGAGGTTGAGGCAGAGAGTGAGCAGAGATCTAGTGTGCTAGAGGGGGCAAGTGCGTTAACCACACGCTAGCTACACAAACACGCCGCTAGTGCGAGTGCGACTAACACCTGCTTCTGACCAGGTGATAGTTGCATCTGTGTTGCTAGCGCATCATGAGTGTGTGGCTATTAGGAAACAGGAATGGCAGAAACAGGCCAACACTGGCTCCCAATCAGTGCACGCATCAAATACAAAACAATCATAAACATATTTAAGATCAAACAACACACTTCAGCCAACAGCCTGCACACCCTTATACAACCAGACACCAGCACACGCCCAAGAAGAAAAGGTACCTCCAACCGAGTTAACACCCCTAGAGACTTCAGAAAAACATGCAAAGACACCACAGAAAGAGCACTCTCCCTGGCTGCCCCAACAATCTGGAGCACCCTCCCAGACGAGCTGAGATCGACGACGGACCTCAAAGACTTTCGCAAACAGCTGAAGACAACTCTGTTCATAGAACACTATGGACACGTCACATGATCTTACTACCAGGAACTACCAACATACCCCCTCCGACCCCCTGATAAGAGAATGTATAACGGCACACGATGTTTCTTAACACTCAATGTATAGAAGAATGTATTATAGTACACGATGTATCATAGCGCACAATGTACATAGATCAACCTAACCAAACACACTACAACATCTTACACACAAATCACGATATAACCTTCACTGCATGAAAAACACGTTCACTCCTTTTGATTGTTTTGCTGTGATACCGCCTTGATTGTAGGATAAGGCGGTATAGAAATACTGTTAAATAAATAAAATAAATAAATAAAATTACACTGGCAAAAAGAAAGGCGCGAACAGGAACGACATCAGAACGCCTAGACACTTGCCTAGCCACCAGGGAGAGGGACCACATGGTGCATTTGCTGTGGCAGTGTGCCACAGCAGCCTGACAGCTGCAAAACCAGGGCCTGTAACTCACGCGTGACACTGCTGGGACAGCGGGCAAACATTTATTTAACAGGTTTTTTATACCACTCTTATCATTTCAGTTAAAGCAGTTTACATTGTAACTTAAACATGGTAATGTACATTAAACCGGGACATTGGTAACTTGGTCCATACAGTCTTCCCAGTAGCGTTGTAAGGGCAGAACCTGCGGCGCAGTTCAGGTTACTTTCCCTGTGTCTTTTGGGGGTGGGGGGGAGTTCAGTACAGGTTATTTTTCCTGTGCCTTTGGTTTCCATATTGCACTTGATTAAATCCTCAGTCCACCAAGGGACCAGCCAGGCTGTCATTCTCTCTGCAGCCAGTCCAGGGCCCAGTCCGTGAGACAAATTTACATATGTAGATCAGATCTAAGTGCAGTGCATTAGTCCTAGCAAAAAAGATACCGGTACTCATATGAAGGGCTCTTTCATTAATGCACAAGGACCATGGATCAGTTTTAAGATGCAATGAAAAAGGTGCTGATACTCTGCACCCTCTCAAAAAAAACAACCCCTTCTAAATACATTTATGAATGAACAGTAACAAAATAAGTTCTTTCACTTTGGACACACTGTTCTTCAGTTGTATTTGTGTATCTATCCATTGACACATTTGTGTTTCCTTTTTCATGTTAATCTCTTAGTTATTGAATGTTTTGCTTTTCAGTTTTCCAAAATATGTTGTTCTGGGGCTCTGGCATTCACATGGGGCGAGTACCTTCTGTGCATCAGGCCTCGGTCCTGTTCAGTAGTCTGCATCCTGCGACTAGAGTTTGAGTGAGCCTTTATGCCGCTGAACCTGCGGATTCTATGCTTAATGGAGGGGCGCGCAGTAGTTGACGTTTTCCAGGTTTTTCTGCTCTGCAAATAGGGTTGGTGCAAGGATATAAGGTGCTATAGGCGGATCTCATTCCTGGCACCCCCTTGCTCCTGTCCCTGCCCCCTTTGTTGCCCCTCTCCAGGGCTTACAGCAGTGGCAGTTAACTACTGTACTTACCTTGAATTGCTACTGGAAGGGTGTGAGCTAAATGCTAATAAATAAACAAACAAATGAGCAGTACCCCAGCGCATAACTGAAACCTCCCAGCTGCTTCAGCCCCCATGCAAAAAGGAAGTCTTCACTGTACAGCAGAGGAGATGGAAACAGAAACAGCGCCACAGTGCCAGAGGTTTTGGTAAGTGCTGTGGTGCTGCAGGTCCCAGATAGGGGTGGTAGGGATGGCAATGGGCCGCTGTCAGACGGCTGCCTGGGTGAGAATCTTCACAGTCTTGACAATGCATATATTTATATGATTTTTGCAAGGTATTGTGGGTAATGTAGTTCATTCACACCAGACACAGCTGCTGACAATAATTTAGTTGTGCACAAGTGTTAAAGCCAATAAGATACTTCTTTATTTATGGGGTTATTTCTCCCAGCACAGATATGCTTGGTAGCACATAAATTAGGTTACTTGCTTGCAGTGTTTAACTTGGTAAAACAAAGTCAAAAATCAAAATCAGGAAAACAACCTTCAAACTTGTCAGGCAATTAGCTAATGTTTTCTTAGCATATCTCTAACAAACGAAAAGCCACAAAGAAATAAATAAACTGTTCTTGTAAGGTTAACTTCTGATTACTTTCCACACAGATCCAGAAGTAATTCTCTCCTAGCTCACAAGCAATTAGGTGCAGCTCAATTGCTATCAGTTATCCAGCTGAAACCCTTTAGCAGGCTGGCTTTCTACTGTGTGAGTCAAATCCTGCTTCAGGAGCTTTTCTTAGTGGAATAAAGAACAAATTTATATTTCTTTGTGATGGCTGCTGTGCTTTATCACAGAAAGTTACCAACGGAGTTTGGATAGAGAGCAGTCCATATAAACAATATCTTGATCTGCTATTATTTCCCCTTCATCAACAAGCATAGGGTCACTATCATGACTTGGCACAGATGAATCTTTCAATGGAGCACTTTCAGGAGAACACTTATTCCCTGCTGTCTTTCAAGGTTATAGCTAGGGCATAGATCAGTGTTCATACCTGAGCTTCCATTGTTGCTATAGTTCCTCTCTATATAGCCTGGCCAGTATGTAGTCCAGTTCTTATGTCCAGCCTTCCAGTCCTGATCCCTGGACACTGGATCTCTCTTCACATACCTTCTGGCATAGGTCTTAGAGTCCCTTCCACGTGCAGCCGTCTCCCTCACAGGTAGCCTCTGGTGATTCCTAGCTCTGCAGCAACATTCCTCTGGCTTTCCCCAGTCCAATGGTGTATGCTGGCCCTTGGAATACCTCCCAGTATACGTACTGCTTTGGACTCTTCTAGACCTCTCAAAGGCTTTTCTCTTCCTTCTTCCAAAGGGTTTCTTTCCCTCTCTGTCCGTCCGGTTTGGCTTCTGCTTCTGATGATCCTTCAGATGAAACTGATGATCAAACTCAAGCTGATTCTCAGGATACTGAGGACAATTCTCTGGATATCCAAGGTGATCATGAAGCTGGTCATCTGTAGAATAAACTCTACTCTTATTCTGCCTGGATGAGTGCTCCTCCCTAACACAGCACAGCTGTGCTGAATCAGGCCCTGCCCTTTGAGATGAGTGCTTAGGGATTACCTCATAGCCCTCCTGATTGAACACACGTTTCCTCACTTCAGCTCCTCTAATGGCTGTTGGAAACCTGGTGCATTCTGGGACTGGTAGTCTTTTATGGCAAAATTCTGTTATTCTCATTTCTACCAGCACTGACAGGTTGCTTGTTCAGAGACACTTCACCTTTTCTATAGCCCCTTCCTGAGCTATGATAAGCTTCCTTATCACAGCCGCCCTCGGGACATTAGTACTCTAGGAGTTTGCCTAGTTTGCCTAATGGTAGTGATGGTCCTGACTGCAAGAAAGTCCATTGTTCTGTCTGGGATGCCTGTTCCCAGGGTGTGGATAGTCCATACCTAAAATCGTATTCGTCACAATTATAGCAGTGTGACTGAAACTGCCGACTTTTCAGCTGTGTCCCCCAGACTCACTCAGGCTCCCTGCAGTAACTGTCAGCCTCGGATCATGCTGACAGCTCTCAGCAGCTTCCTCAATACATTTTTAAACTTGTTTAAAGCTCTGGAGACCTGGGAACTGTGGATCATATTTTGAAAGTTTCTTGGGCCTGTTTTTTATTGCAGCCTACCACAGCCTCTATTTTCTTGACTACTGGCCAGTCCCTCTTAGCACTCCTGCCTGCCTAGTGGACCCCGGACTGCCTCCCGATGGCCCCGCTACACCCAGAACAGCCCAGCATCCTTCTGGCTCTGGCTACAACCTTGAGATTCTCAGACACTATCACTCTGAGATCTGTCTCCTGGTCTTGAAAGGCTACCAACAGGGAGTGCTACAGCTGGAAATAGATCTGTATTTGTGTGAATAAATAGGTAGAGGTGAGACGGTTAGTATAGTTTACCTTGATTTTCAGAAAGCCTTTGACAGGGTCCCCCATGAGAGACTCTTAGCAAAATTAAAAAGTCGTGGGATAGGAGGCAGTGTACTATTGTGGATCAGGAATGCTCTATAAGCTGAAGCAGGGAACCGGGACCTGAGCTCCTCCCCGCTCCTCCAATCAGCGGACCCAACAAGCTATTTAGATTTAAAGACCTTTCTGGTGCTCCCGCACCTAAGGCCATGCCTAAGGGCCACACCATAAAGTCTTTAGGTGTGACCTTTGAATGTGGCCTCCAAGTGTCATAACCACAGTCACAGGGTCATCTACACCCAACTCCCTACATGTTTAAACAAGTCTGGCTACATGTCGGGCCAATCAGGTAAAACAAATTGCTCAACAGCTCTGCACATCTATCAGGTTATGTCCTGCAACGAGCACTAGCAGCATCGGCAGAGGAAAGTAAAAGAGAAGCAGTTCACCCTTGAGGCTATTGCCATCCCCATCTTGAAAGATACTTTTAACTTATCTAACATTGACATTCCCTAGTCATAGACTGATCATTACTGTTGGTACCGTTGTTGCACTTCAATCACTCTGGGTTGAAACCCATTTTCCCACTGTACTAGAGTGACATACTGATTCTCATGTTATTTATTTTAGATTCATTAACTACTTGTGATAAGGTTTACCTGCCTGTTGTATTTACTTGCCTCTACTTCTTTATTTCGTCTGTTTATTCTCCTCTTCTGATAGCCCTGTGCCTTTTCATTTTTCTTCTGTAATGTTATTTCCTCTCTCTGCCATTTCTTATGGCTCCACATCATTCCCTATTCCTTTTTCTAATCTTCCCTAACCTTTTTCCCTCACTCCACCAAATCAGTACCCCCTCTCTCACCTCTCTCCACCTTCCCTATTTCCTTCCCCATCCCACCTTCCACCCTTTCCTCTGCTCGAGAGCTTCACCTTCTCCTCCCTCTCATTCATCCCTCTCCTTCCTCTCTAAAACAATCTCATCCCCGTTTCCACCATGCTGCCTCTTCTCTCCTGCACACTCTTCTTCTCCTTGTGTCTTCTGGTGTCATTAATCCCAACCCTGGTCCCTCTTCATTTCTCCCTCATTCCCATACTAATTCCTCTCTCCACCACTCTAATCTTACTTTCATCTTCTTCCCCCCTTTTCTCTCCCCTTTTCATGTGCCTTAGAATGCTCATTCCATCTTTAATAAACTTCCCTTTACCCATGATCTCTTCATCTCTCGCACTTTCCATCTTTTTGCTCTTACTGAAACTTGGCTCCTCCCTGACAACACTGCTTCGGTTGCCACCCTCTGTCATGGCGGCTAACAATTTTCTCACTCTCTTTGTACCAATGGCCATGGTGGTGGTGTTGGCTTTCTCCTTTCTCCTTCGTGCTAATTTCAATCCCTCGTTCTACCTCAGTCTCATTCCTTCCCCTCCTTTGAAGTCCATTCCATCTGTTTTTCTTATTTCCTACCTCTCTGGATTGCTGTCATCTATAGACCCCCTGACAAGTCCTCTTCAACCTTTCTCATTGACTTTGATTCTTGGCTCTCCTTTTTTCTGGATTCTTCTTCTCCCTCCCTTATTCTTGGTGATTTTAATTTTTATATTGATAACCCCTCTGACCCCTATTACTACTACTACTACTTCTATTGAGCATTTGTATAGCACTACAAGACGTACGCAATGCTGCACAGACATGTAAGAGACAGTCCCTGCTCATCAGAGCTTACAATCTAGTCAAGACAGACAACGCAGAAGGTGTAAAGGGATACAGTTAGGGAGAATGGTAAAGAAACAAGATGATCAGGTGAGGCAAGATTCAAAAGTAGCAGCGAAGAGGTCCAAGCTCCTTTCCCTTACCTCCTCTGTCAACCTCCAGCTTTGCTGTTCTGTCCCTACTCATCAGCTATTGACCTCTGACTTGACCTCGTTCTTCTATTCTAATTGTTTACCTTCTAATTTCCATTCCTCAGTTCTTCCCTTATCTGATCATCACCTGTTAAGCTTCACTCTTCATCAGTCCCTCCCCTTCATTCTCACCCAAATTCCTCATATATTTTAAGGAATGTTCATGCTATTGATCCACTGACTTTTTCCACTGCTGTCTCATCTCTTCTTTCTTCCATTGTATCCTCTAAATCTGTTGATGAGGCCCTATCTTCCTATAATACTGCTCTTTCCACTACTCAGGATATCTTGCTCTGCCCATATCACATCCTGTGAGGCGCACTTCACCTAAGCCGTGGCTGTCTTCAAATACTCGCTACTATACTAAGCTCAAATCCCGCTCTCTGTCTGACTTTCTTTACTTCATATTCATGCTCACTTCCTTCCAATTGGCCATCACACTCACTAAACAAAACTATTTTATCCATCTGTCTAACCATCTTGCCTCTAACCCCTGCTGTCTCTTCTCAACTCTCAATTCTCTTCTTATGTCACCTCTACCTCCTATTCCTCCTCTTTCGGCCTAAACCCTAGCAGACTATTTCCATGACAAAGTTCATAAATTATTCTTCAATTCCCCACTATATCTTCCTTATCCCCTCTTCCTTCTCTCCAATACCAACTTTTCCCCTCAACGTCTATCACCCTTTAATCCTTTTCTGAAATATCCAATGAGGAAACCTCTTTTCTTCTTTCCTCCTCGAAAATCACTACCTGCTCTTCTCCTCAACTCCATCTCTTTCTCCATTGTCCCTTCCCTCTCACATATTCTCAACCTTTCGCTCTCCACTGCAACCTTCCCTACAGCCTTCAAGCATGCTGTAGTCACTCCTCTCCTCAAAAAACCCTCACTTGTCCTTACTTGCCCCTCTAATTGTTGACCCATCTCACTTCTCCCATTTATTTCTAAAGTTCTTGAATGTGCATTTCTCCACTGTTCTCTCAAATTTCTATCTTCTCAATTCCTCCTTGATCCATTTCAATCTGGTTTTTGTTCCTTTCATTCTACTGAGACTGCTTTTGCCAAGGTCTGCAGTGATTTATTCCTGGCTAATTCCAAAGGCCTTTATTCTGTTCTCATTCTTCTTGATCTTTCTGCTACTTTTGATACTGTCGACCATCTCCTCCTTCTCAACACATTGTCCTTTCTCGGTTTCAAAGGCTCTGTGCTGTGCTGGTTCTCGTCTTATCTCTCCAATCGCTCTTTCAGTGTTTGTTCTGGTGGCTCCTCCTCTACTCCCATCCCTTTCTCAGTTGATGTACCCCAGGGGTCTGTTCTAGGTACTCTCCTCTTCTCTCTCTACACCCAATCCCTTGGTACCCTTATCTCTTCCCATGGCTTTCAATATCATTTTTATGCTGATGACTCAAATCTATTTATCCACACCTGACATTTCTCCTTCTCTCCAAGCTCATATCCCTGCCTGCTTATCAGACTGCCTGGATGTCTCACCGCCGTCTGAAACTGAATATGACTAAAACTGAACTTCTTATCTTTCCCCCAAACCCTCCTCCTCCTCCTTCCTCCTTTCTCTCACTGTTGAAAATTCTCTTATTCTAACTGTTACATCTACCCAAAACCTTGGGGTCATCTTTGACTCCTCCCTTTCCTTCTTCTCACATAGTCAACAAATGGCTAAAATTTGTCACTTCTTTCTCTATAACATTAACAAAATTCGCCCATTCTTCTCTGAACACACTACTGAAACTCTCGTCCACTCCGTGGTCTTCTCCCATTTTGACTGTTGCAATCTTGTTGGTCTCCCTCAGTCTCATCTCTCTTTTCTTTGATCTGTCCATAACTCTGCTGCTAATCTTCCGCCAACCCCGTCACATTCATATTACCCCCCTTCTAAAGTCACTTCTCTAGCTCCCCTTCCCACATCCAATTCAAACTTCTCCTTCTGACATATACATGCATTCACTCTTCTGCCCCTCATAACCTTTCCTCTCTCCTCTCTCCCTACACTCCTCTTTGTGAACTCTGTTCCTTCTCCAGTTTTCTTCTCTCTCTGCCCTTATCTTCCACTGCCGCCTCCAGGCTTCGGTCTTTTCACCTTGCTGCTCCTTATGCCTGGAACAAACTCCCTGTATCTCTATGTCAGATCTCTTCCCGTCCCCTCTTTAAGTCCATGCTAAAAGCTTATCTCTTTGTAGCCGCTTTTGGATCCTAGTCCCTCCCTCTCCTTGTGTCTCCTTTCCCTATTAAACCCCTTGTTTCTCTTGTTCTGTACTGTCTGTCTTGATTAGATTGTAAGCTCTAGGAGGAGGGACTGTCTTCTATATATGTTTGTACAGCGCTGCATATGTCTTGTAGCACTTTATATATGATTAATAGTAATACGAGTAGTAGTAGTAGTAATCATGCTTTGTTAAGAATTTGTGAAAAATGTTTGTGACTTGCTTTGTGCTAAGCTTGGAAAATAGGGCCCAAACATTCCTGTCTTCCATTTGTTGTCAGATTCTTCCACATCATTTTGGAATAAGATTGCGGTGATAGAGATAGATATTGTATAGTATTATTTACAGTCCTGCGGGACATAATGGAATATCTGTTAACCCCCACAAATTCTGCACTGAGGAGCCCCTCTGTGTGCATACGTGGCCCATGTACATTGCAAAAAGACTCACCCAACACAAAGGATATACTTAACTTTGAGGAACTCAGCCATCAAATTTATTGACTGATTTTTTATTCTCACTGATTAAATGTGTTCGAAATGCGTGGCCTGATCTTATGGTGCCATGAAGGGAATGACTCAGTCCTTCTACACCTCACCATCTGTTAGTTCCTGTATGACCTGGGGAACTTTGGTGTAGCTCGAGCTCGGAAGTGTTTGCTGAAACACCTGAATACAAATAAAGTGACAACACCTTGTGCTGTGTAAAAATATGCCCTGAAAACACATACTGATATTTCATATTGTATGCTGGGCTTTGCTCTCAAACCTGAGCTATTAGTTATCGCCCTTAGCTGGCGATGTTTCACAGTACCTTAGGACTTCATTCACTTTGCTCTGATTCCAGCAGCCCTCCTTCCTAAGGAGGGGAGGAATAGGTTAGTGGTTAGAGAAGCATGTCATGAACCAGGTAGGTCAGAGTTCAAATCCTGCTCCTCCTGCTTATGCTCCTTGGGCCTTGAGTCACTTTGCATCAAGTATAACCAGATTGTGAGACAGTTTGGGCAGGGAAATAACTCATGCGCCTGAATATGTATCTTGCTTTGAGCTCAGAGTTGGAAAAGGCAAGTAATACATCCAACCCAGTCCTCTCTTCTGGCAGGGTTTCATGCCCACAAGCCAAGTTCTCACCAAGCTGCACAGGAGACCGCTGCCAGTAGGAGAAGAGCTGCAATATTGTCTCACAGCACCTTCCCCTATCAGCGGTACCTTGGACCAAGGAGTCACATGCAGCTTGACAACTACTACTACTGAGCATTTGTATAACGCTATAAATCATACGCAGCGCTGCACAGACATGTCAGAGAGACAGTCCCTGCCCATCAGAGCTTACAATCTAGTCAAGACAGACAGCACAGAAGGTGTAGACAGGGATAAAACAAGGGGGGAAGGTAAAGAAACAAGGAGATCAGGTGAGTTAAGATCCAAAAGCAGCAGCAGTGAGTTTTCAGCCTGGATTTGAAGAGGGTCAGAGAAGGCACCTGAAGTACAGACACAGATAGTTTGTTCCAGGCGTAAGATGCAGCAAGGTGAAAGGAGCAAAGTCTGGAGTTAGCAGTAGAAGAGAAGGGCACAAATAGAAGCAGTTTGCCAGAAGAGCGGAGTTCCCGAGGGGGGGGGGGTATAAGGAGAGATGAGAGAAGAAAGGTAGTCAGGAGCCGCAGAGTGAATGCACTTATAGGTCAGCAGGAGAAGTTTGAACATTGCCCACAAATAAATAGGGGATGAAAGGAAAGTGTCTTTGCTTCATGCACCCTAAGGTGCCCGTCTGACTGCAGTGTCAGCTCAGAATGTAATTATCCCCCTTTGTAAAATAGGCTGAAGAGGAGCGTCTGAGTTTTCAAAGATGTGCATTTTTCTTTGTCTGTTGGTATTTTTACATGTACATTCTGTGTCCTGCTGACTTTACATTAACTAACCTGCAAATTCCTACTTCGTGTTTTTATCACCATGGTAGATCGTGAATTTGACGCACATGTGACAGTTTTTTGCTTACACGCTTGGAATGCATTTTAATTAACTATTCACTGTAGCATGTATTTTATGCAAAAGAAAAATTGCTGTTCACTGGCTTGTACAATATGATCCAGATGGGTTGGGGTTGGGGTTGGGGTGGGGGTAGGGTACAATTTTTGTATTGGTTTGTAAGATTTCCTTTCATTGCTTATTCAGACAGTTTCGATTCGGATTGTTCCAGCCACCTTCAGTGGAAGTAGGACATACAATGAACAGCTGACTGAAACAAAATATAACATTTTGGCTTTTGTCTGCAACGTGCATCATGGGGAGTCTCTTCAGACTGGTGACAAGTCCACTTGGTCTTGCTAGTGGTAGCAGAGGTTTTACTGAGAAATTGAAATAATGTTTTTAACCACTTGCCTTTTCCATTTTGTAGCCCCGAGAGAAAGGTCGGATGCGTTTTCACAGACTACAGAATGTACAAATTGCACTGGATTATTTAAAGAAACACCAGGTAGGAAATTGTTTTAGAGCTAAGAAAGTGGATAGAAAGTTTTCCAGTGTGACAAAGAAAAACAGGCTATTCAGTGTATTCATAGTACTGTGGTATAGCTGATATTTATCTAGGGGTTAGTGCAACAGCCTGAGAATAAGGGATGCTAGAGTTCAAATCCCATTAATGCTGCTTGTAAACCTTGCACAAGTCACTTAAGCATCTGTTGCATCTGATAGAAACTTAGAATACACTAATGTTAATAAACGTGTCCCTATCTGCTGCAGCACCCATAGTATTCCTCTGGGCATGGCTGCATTTTTCCCTAATGTTAAGCCCTCTAGGAAAAAGAGAATACCTGCTGTTGCTGAATGGTGTGGGCTAGTACTGAAAAGGTGTGACCAAATACATGAAATTCCACTGCGGTCGTGTTTGTACAGGAGCACTAAGTAATATTATGCAAGTTTGTTTCCCAAAAATTTCATAAATGAAAAAGAAATATTGTCACTGACTTGCCTCTGCAAAAGCTCCCATTCAGGTTTTTCTGTTTTGGTATGTCGCCACTTTTGTTTATTTACTTAAATCATTTCATTACCATATTCCCATTCTAAGATGGCCAACGCTACTTTCTCTAATGTATCCTTGCCACGACTCTTATTTCTCCCCACAGAACTACAGCGGCTCTACAGAGTCCTTGGGAATAGAATTTAGTTCTTTGGTTGTTAGATTGTCCTAATCTTTCTTTCTCTCCCCCTCCTTACCTAGTTCTCTCCAGCCACATGAAGACAAATTCTCTGGTAAAGTCTGTAGAATTTTTTGGTCCCAATATTAAAGTTCTGTGGCATGACTTTGGTGTTGAATATGACACATTTTGTCATTTAAATAATGTGAAATAGTTGCCACAGGAAAGAGAAAGTTCTTTTTACTAAACAGATAATGAAGATCATATTATTACCACTGTTCAATTACATAGTAGCATAGTAAATGATGGCAGATAAAGACGAGCATGGCCCACCTCGTCTGCAGCAAGATGGCTGTAGTTGTACTATAAATGCTCTGTGCAGGTTACCTCCCTTCTATGCCTTTGTTTAGGGTTGTACCTGCTGTTTGGTGCAGGTAATTGTTTCTATGTGTTTTTGAAGTGTGAAAGTCGTTTAAGTTTTGCTTTTAGTGGAAATGCTCTATTACAGTTGTGGTCAACCTTATTGGCACCCTTGTATTTTAGGTATGTTGTGTACAATATCTTGAGAAATAATTGGAAATATTCCAACTGTATAACATCATAATATTGTAATAGTATGTTCAAAGGTATACAACAACAACAACAACAACAAAAAAGCTGTCTGTGCAACTTAGACGTAGTAATTTCTGAGGAAAAAAAAACAAAATATGACATGGATAGGATTAATGGGATCCTATACTAATATATTTGGTTGCACAACCCATGGCAGTGATGACAGCCTCCAGACGTTTCTTGTAGCCATCTATAAGTTTCATACATCTTTATGCTGGTAGTTTCTTCCACTCTCCAACTGTGATTTGTTCCAGCTCATGAATTTTTCCAGGACTCCTTTTACCAGTGGCAGATTTCAGCTCTTTCCAAAGGTTCTCAATTGGATTGAGATCAGGATTGATTGCTGGCCAGTTTAAAACAGTCCATTTGTTCATTTTTAACCATTCTTTTGTACTTTTGGATGTGTATTTTGGGTCATTGTCCTGCTGGAGGACCCATGACCTTCGACCCAGACCTAGCTTTCTGATACTAGGTAGCACATTTCGCTCCAAAATACCTTGGTAGTCCTCTGACTTCATGATTCCTTTAATACGTTCCAGGCCTCCAGTTCCTGAGGCAGCAAAACAGCCCCACAACATTATGGAATCTCCACCATATTTAACTGTAGGAAGGGTGATTTTTCCCATCTCCAGGAACAAGCAGGAATGTAGTCTTCACATATGGGTATCGTCGGTACCGACGGAACGCTTTTGGGAGCATCCCTCAGCACATGCGCGCTGCCTTCCCACCTTTCCAACTGTCCCTCTTCAGTTCTTCATTTTCTGCGGAGCCGACAGGACACATACCCCGTCACTGCAGAAAATGTATTCTTTAAACTTGCATTTTTGTGGTGGCGTCTGCCTCCGCACGACACCTACCGGTACCGCCGGTTCTTTTTTCTTCTTTTCAAAAAAAAAAAATATATATACTTCTGAACTGTTTCTCTTCAGAAACTTTTTCTTTTTGGTGCTAGGCGCCATTTTGGGCATTAGGCCCCATTTTTCCTAAAAGATGGAAAAAACAACTAGTGGTTTTAAAAAATGTACTAAGTGTGGCGGTATCATGTATCTTGTTCCACCATGTCCTGGTTTTCAAAAGACTCAGCTGCCACATCATTCAATGGTAGTGGAGTCAGCCATGCATAGGATGAAAAGTGCAAAAAGACATGCATCTAATCCTACAGGTCGTGAATGCAGGACTCTTGACGCTTTTGGGCGTCGAACATTTCAGGCTTCCATGCTTTCAGCTAGGATCAGCTCATATATTTTATATATGGGAATGTTCCTCAAAGAGGTCACAGGAGATTTGGAGCTTATGAGCCCCCTTCTTCCTGATGACAAATGACAAGACTTCCTTACTCTTGTCAAGCATGCTCAAGATGTCTCCAAGTTTGTAAATCGTGCAGCCTTTGACTGCTTTGAATGCATCAGCAGAACCTCTGCTATTGCCATTGGTACACGTCGGATTGCCTGGCTTCAGGCATCAGACTTGGAGATTTGGGTACAGGATAAATTGGGAAACATCCCTTGCACAGGAGAAAACCTCTTTGGCAAGAATTGGCAGGAAAAGACTAATGAGGTAGATGCTGACAATATCACTTTAGATAGATTAGATTTTCAAAATCTACAGCCACTCCAGCCAAAAAGAAACCCTATAAAAAACACTTTTTCATCAAAAAGAGGACATTATCTCCAGGAACAAGCAGAAATGAGTCTTCACATACGGGGTACGTCGGTACTGATGGAGCCTGCGCGGGAACGCTCCCCACACGCATGTGCGCTGCCTTCCCGCCCATTCACTTCCCTTTCATCAGTTTTCCATTTTCCGCGGAGCCGGCAGGAAGTATTCCTGTCACCGCAGAAAATTCTTCTTTTTATTCTTAGTTTTTTGTGGTCGCGTCTGCCTTCCCTCGACGCCACCGGTACCGCCGGTGCTTTTCTTTCTTTTTACTAAAGAATTTCTTCTTTTCTTTAGAAATTTTTCCTGTTTAGTGCCTGACGGTTTCTAGGCCACTAGGCCTCTATCCTTCCATTATGGAAAAGCCAGCCACTATCCTTAAATGCTCAAAGTGTGGCGGTACAGATATATTTTCAGACACTCATACTTGGTGTCTAAAATGTTTAGGTCCTGACCATTGCCCACTGGAGTGTCTCTCCTGCTGGAGCTCAAACAGAAGAAGTCTTCAGGATCGAGCACAACTCGATACCCGGTTCACATCACACTCAATGTCACCAGCTAGAATATCTTCTTTTTCACAGGATCAGGTAACCAAACAAAAGTCTGTAAAGACTAGCCAGTCCTCGAGTGGTAGATCTCCTTCTCAGCATTGAGATGGCTCTGGCCTTGCCCTCGAGGACATTTTGGCCATAAAGCCCCGGCAGGAGTCTTCGGGCTCCAAAGCATTAACGGGGCTTCAGGTTGTTCCTTGGGTTCTTACCTCGATGAACATACCTGGGCCATGCTCGGTGGTTGTGGCCGCTTTGAGTGGTACCGACGCCCCGGCATTGGCTATGGTGATGGATGAAACACTCCTCACTGATGAACGCAGTCTAGCACTCTCGGCTACTTCGGTACCGCTAGAGTTGCTGCAGACCGTTCCTCGAGAATCGGTATTGGCTTCGGTACCAGTACCGGTATCGACATCGGCATCGGTGTCGGTACCATCCATGCTTGCTTCGACAGACTCGCTTCCTTCGATGCCGAGCCTGGAATCGATCTCTAGCATGGAGGATTCGGTACCGACTCGTCTCGGTACCGAAGACATCGCTTTAAGGAAAATCCGATGCTTCATCCTTTCAAGTCTTCCGATCCCGATGACTGGGATGAATCCATCGGTACCAAGGCTGAATTTTCAACAAGTCTAGCCTTTACCCCTCATTTTAGAGGGTCCTCCTCAGGGGAGATTTCTTTTCAAGCTTTTCTGCTTGATATGCCAAAGTTACTTGCCATTTCTATACCTGGTAAAGAATCCCTACCAGGGGATTCAGAGACCCTGCAATTCCCCTGGATTCCAAAGGAGGTGATCATGCTTCTTTGCATCAGATCTTACAAGATCTACTATTAAGAATGTGGGACACTCCTTTAACGGTATCCCAACATTCTAAGACACTTGACACTATGTACAAGGTGCCACCTTCTCCAGGTTTTCAAAAGACTCAACTTCCTCATCATTCTATTGTTGTAGAATCAGCAATGAGGCGTATTAAGAGTGCAAAGAAGCACTCTTCATATCCTCCAGGTCATGAGTCTAGCTAGGACTTTAGATGCCTTTGGATGTCGATGCTTCCAGGCATCCATGCTTTCAGCAAGAATTATCTCATATATTTTCTATATGGGATTATCTCTTGAAGAGGTCACAAACAACTTAAAGCTTTTGAACCCTTTTCTTCAAGAACATAAAAGAGCAGACTTTTTTCATATTAGTCAGTCATGCTCAAAATGTCTCCAAATTCCTTAATCATGCTTCCCTGGACTGAGTCTATTAGCAGAACTTCTGCTATAGCCATAGGAGCACGACGCATGGCCTGGCTCCAAACTTCAGACTTGGACAAATGGGTACAAGAAAGGCTGGGAAATACTCCTTGTACTGGTGAAAATCAAGGATGCTTTATTCCAAGCTAATCAGTTAAACACTGATATTGTTGCTTTCAGAGGATTGTCAAAACTTTCCTCTATCCCAGCTAGTAAAAAATCTCCTAACAAACTTTATTCCCCTAAAGGGAGAAAGTATTATTCATCTTCTACCCATCATGCAGATGTTTCCAAAGAAGGGCAACATCATACCAGGCTAAGAAAACCAAAGCCTCAACAGGCTCAGCAAACTCAGCAGTCGCAGCGTTTCTGATATTTTATTCATTAAATCTCTTTTTCCTGTTGAGCTTCAGAACCGCTACTTCTTAACAACAGAAGCATTTACAGTTCTTCTCATCCTTACTGAGAGGTCAGTGATACACTGGCTCAATCCTCCACTTTAGGCATGAATCTCTTGCCAAGAGCAATCCATTCTTTTAGCTCTTAGAGCTATTAAGGATAATCGTGCCCTACAGGTTTCTCCTCTCCTTTTAAAATAAACAGAGGAGTTACAACTAATTACAAGGTATGTTATGCCCTTCACCTTGACAGTTGTCTTGTACGAGGATATCTCATACTTTTGACTGCAGGGGAGCTTTACCTTTTTCAGAGACTTACCAAATTGTAAGTCATCCAAACTCTGTATTACTTTCTATCCCTCTTAGTCGAGACTTTCACTCTAAGAGTGATACTATTTGACTGGAGGGCTTATCTTTTAAGCCATAGGATTGTCTTCAATACCTACTCCAGTAAGTGATTTCCATACAGAGTTTCTCCCCTCTGCAATCTTTTCAAATATTTCTTTTAAGACAGCTTATCAGACCATAATTGAGTTTTATCACTTCTAATTATGTCTGTCGGTTCTTTTCCAATCTATAGGACCTAACCTCTTCTGCTGCCTTAATAACAGATAATTCCAAGAGAGGTTCCAAAACCTACTTGGACAATTTATCGTTGCAGGCAACCAGCCTGTCTACTATTCTTAACCATCTTCAATTCTTTGGCTCCCACAGAATAGATTAGGTTGCACACTGGTAATTAAACAGCCCGATCTCACCTAAGCAACCTACAACATGCTCTCTGCAATTCTACAAAAGCTCTGCAACTATGGGCCTTTGCCAGAGAGCGTCAGAGCCATTCCTGGTGGGTAACTTCCAGATGGTTAAAAGGCTTTGCCCAGTCATGCTCCCACATGACCAGTTTTTTCCTACTCTTACCATCTTCCTTAAAATTTCCTTTTAGGGAAAATGAACCAGGGCTTAGATCACGTGAAAGCATAAAGAATTGCTTAATTCCCTGAGTTGTTCCACATCTCCAGTGGAACTCTTCCAACAGGGATGCATTTCTTTTCACTGCAGTCGGTCCTTGTCTAGTGCATTCCTTCTAATTCCCAATACTTCATTGGAGCTTATGCTGAACAAAGAATGCATTATACTCATATTGCCCTCATAGACGGGCAAATATGGTATTCCCCTTTATTGCGTCGTTTTCTCCACACCGAAGTTATAGAAGGATCCAGACTTGTTGTCTTAAGACTAAGGATTTCTCTGCACCCCTTCATGTAGATCTCCATTTCTGGTTATTCAAAGTCTAGAATTTTTAAAGAAATCTAGACCTATCCTTCTGACTAGGAACATTCCACTGGTTTCCATGTAACCACCTTCATGGTTCTCCACGTGTAACCAGTAAGGGGTTCTCTATCCATATTCTCAAGCAGGTCTTATCCCTTCTTGTTATTGAGTCTCTCTTTATATATATATATATATATATATATAAATACACATATCTCACTCTGAAAGATTTGTTACTGTCCATATTAATGCTGTTCCAGGGTTTTAAATGGACAACCAATTTCTATGGTAATTAGAAACTACCTTCTTTTACTGTAACCTCTCCGGTTATGTTACATCTGAAGCTCTCCATGTAAAGTCATCATCCTAAGTGACATCACTTAGGGAAGACATTACTGATCTTCAAGAAATTGGAGGCTACACCGCCTACTACAAATGTTTGTTTCTTTCATTTGGATAGAGGGGTCTTAAAGACCCATCCTTTTTCTGCAAACCAGTCAGATTTATCTCCTCTGTTTCCTAGAGCTTTTTTATGCTCCAAGGACAAAGAGCTTCAAACTTTGGCCTACAGAAGCTTTAGCTTCTCATCCAAAGTCCAACCCCATTAAACTCCCCCAGTTTTTTCTTCTGGGATTAGTTCTAGCCATTTAGGCTTCTGACCTCTGCCTGTATTGCAAAAATATTTTTCCTCTACTTCACAGTAAGGTATTTTCTTTGAGGATAATGTACTGGCTCTTAGCACCAGACCCATATTAGCCTCAACAAATACTTTCGCAATACTTTTGACTAAGGTCCACATTAGAAAATTGGAATCCAATATTTATTTATTTATTTATTTACATTCTCTTATATACCGCGCTCTTCTGCATCAGTGCGGTTTACATTGAACAAACTGAAATTACATTGAACAGGGCATTATAACTTGGAGATAACTATTTTACAGGGAACATGGGCTATGGAGGGTTAAGTGGCTTGCCCAAGACCACAAGGAGCACCTGTGGGACTAGAAACCCCAGTCCTTCCGGCCCAAGGTTGCTGTCCTCTAGTGGGATTTGAACCCCCGACCTTCCTGCCTGAAGTACCTTGCCCCAACCACTAGGCCAGTCCTCCACTCCAGAACTATATTTACTAACATTTATGATTTACACAAGGACTCCCTTCTAGACGCCTTGTTTAGTCAAGCTGTCCCACAGCACACCCTTTTTAGTTCAACTCCTACCCTCCATCCCTTGGATGCCTGAGGTTCTTGGAAATAGCATGGCCCATCGATTAGATTTGTAACATGCTGGGACCTCCTCTAGGCATTTCTAGCTTGGGAGTCCCCATATGTGAAGACTCATTCTTGCTTGTTCCTGGAGATAGCACAGTTACTTACCTGTAACAGGTGATCTCTGGGAACAGCAGGAATAAGTCTTCACAATCCACCCACCTCCCCTAGGAGTTGTTTTTCTCTCTCTCTCTCTCTAATTTGTCTACTTCCCTCCTTCGGTCTCAGCTACAAACCCAACTGATGAGAGGGAAGTGAATGAGCGGGAAGGCAGCGCGCATGCGTGTGGGATGCTCCCAAAAGCTTTCTTTTTGGACACTGGGGAGCGTTCCCGCGCAGGCTCCGTTGGTACCGACGTACCCCATATGTGAAGACTTATTCCTGCTGTTCCCAGAGATCACCTGTTACAGGTAAGTAACTGTGCTTTATCCATCCTATACCCAGCAAGGGCAAGCTTAGGGTCAAGTTGCCCAGAAAGGTCAACAACAACAATCCAGACAAAAGAAGCCAAAAGGCCTTAGAGCTCAACCAGCTCCACAGGCCCAGCCCCCTCATGGGCTTTGAATCCTTCATAGAGAACTTAGCCTTCCTACCTCTGAAAGGTCCAGAACCCCTAAACATTCCAGGCAGGTTGTGTCATTTTGCCAACAGATGGCACCAAATAACAGCAGAAAATTGGACTCTGTCCATTGTGGGAGAGGGGTACAAGCTTCATTTTCACAGTATGCCCCTCCTACAATCGTAAGACAGTTCAATTCCCAAACCTCTACAGACAATCTACTGGATCGAGAGGTCTCAACACTCCTTGCTCAAGGAGCAATAGAGAAGGTGCCCATTCTTCAACAGGGTACAGAGTTCTACTCCCCCTATTTTCTTATTCCAAAGAAAACAGGAGGACACAGACCCATTCTAGACCTCAGAGAATTGAACAAATATCTATTCCGAGAAAAGTTCAAAATTATTTCTCTGGGAACTCTTCTGCCATACCTTCAAAGTCAGGATTGGCTTTGTTCTCTAGATCTAAAGGATGCATATACTCACATTCTGATCCATCCAGATCACAGGAAATTCTTACGATTCCTTTACATGGGAAAACATTTCCAATACAGGATTCTTCCCTTTGGTCTGGCTTCGGCACTAAGAGTATTCACGAAATGCATGGCAGTAGTAGCTGCATTTCTGCGAACCCTAGGGATATTCATCTTCCTTTACTTAGACGACTGGCTCATTCGAGCCCCCATGGTTCCAGAAGCCAGCTCTGCACTGTCTCGCACAATGCGAATCTTTCAATATTTGGGATTGGTCATAAACCTCCCAAAATCCCAACTTGCTCCGTCTCAGCCCCAGGAGTTCATAGGAACTCGTTTAGATACCAGACAGTCAAGGGCTTTTCTCCCACAACTCCGCTGTCTTCTCATAGTGCAGCTAGCTTCTCAAGCAGCGGTGAAGTCCTCCCTAACTGTTCGAGAACTACTACAACTATTGGGACATATGGCATCCATGGTTCATGTGGTTCCCTATGTTCGCCTTCAAATGCGAGCAGCCCAGTGGACCCTATCCACACAGTGGACACAGGCCACGGGACATCTGTCGGACAAGATATCAAACTCACAACGACTGATTTTGTCCCTCCAGTGGTGGCAATCACTGGAAAATCTTCTAGTGGGGTCTCCTTTCCAGCAACCCCTATTCCAGGTCACAGATGCATCACAGATGGGATGGGGAGCACACCTGCATCATCTCTCTACCCAGGGAGGCTTGTCTTCACATAAACCTCCTGGAACTCAGAGCAGTCTATCTAGCTCTTCGAGTATTCCATGCCCAGCTCAGTTACAAGACAGTCCTAGTCCAAACAGACAATCAAGTAGCTATGTTCTACGTGAACAAGCAGGGGGGAACAGGCTCTCTGTCGTTATGCAACAAAGCTTTACGACTATGGGCCCTCGCCAGAGAGCATCAAATTCACCTTCTCGTGGTATATCTTCCAGGCATTCAAAACCTTTGGGCAGACAAACTCAGCCGAGTACTGCTGCCTATCTTTCCTTTAAACTATTTTCTTGGTCGCGATTTGTTTGGCAAGGTGCAATTTCATGCGGCAGGTTCTTACTTGCCGGAATCCTTATTTGTCCTTGCATCGAGTCTGCAGAAGCCCCGGTTTCCAAAAGGCACAGCTGCCTCCTAACTCCATGGTGGTGGAATCAGCCATGCACAGGATCAAAAGCCAGAAGACGCACTCCTTGGTGGCCCCCCCCCCCAATCAGGGAGGCCCGCACCATGGATGCTTTGAGCAGAAAGTGCTACCAGGGCTCGACGCTCATCAGCCGGATCCAGGCCTAACAGCTCTATATGGGCATATACTTGAGGGACATAGCGAGGGAGTTCACCGGGTTCTCGGCTGAGCTGGCAGAAGAACCTCTTCAGCGGTTCTGGACCCTGACCTCGACAGTTTAAAGAGTGCTCCAAATTCATCACTCAAGCAGCCTATGACAGCTTTGAGTCAGTGGCCAGGGTAGCTGCGGTGGGCATTAGTGCCCACCACCAGTACTCCAACCTGAAGTAATGGGTTCAAGACAAGTTGGTTGATGTCCCATGCCCGGGGGGTGGGGGGAGGAATTTTTTTGGCAAGCCTATAACGGACAAGGCCACCGAGCTGGAATCTGAGTTCCTGACCAGGACCAGGCTCTCGAAGAAATCCACTGACCCTTACCAACAAAAGACTTCGGAGAAAAAGCCCCTTTACCTGAAGAAGCAGAAGGCTTGGGGAAATTACCCTCAGTACTTGGCCTTCCCAGCTCCCCAAAAGAGCCAGCAGGCTAAGGGACAAGGGCACAGCCTGCATAAATCTAAGTCCCCGAAGCTCCAGGTGGCACCCCAGCGGTATCCTGGTGAAGGCTTTTGATTCCTTGGGCATAGCCTCTCCTCCCCCGGGAGTTCTAGCCCCACAGTCCATGAGAGGGGCATCTGGTGTCCTATGCCCCCTCCATTATTTCCAGGAGAATTCTCGATGTCTCTCTTTGATTGAGACTTGCTCCAGCGAGAGCTTGCAGGGCTTCTGGCTGAAAAGGCGGTGGAACTATTTTTATTTTATTAATTTAACAGGTCTTCTATACCGCCTTATCATACATTCAAAGTGTTTTACATGGAACAGTTATAGAAACAGGCTTTACATCAAACAAGGTTATTCAACTTGAAGGCTAACTTGGGGTAAACAGGCAGTTAACTATTGCTAACTATATACAGGAACTGTAGTGGTGTCTTATGGTCTAGTTTGTTAGCAATTGTCATCATCTGGGCTAGTTCCAAAGTATTCTAGGAAGAGGTGGTTTTTTATTGCCTTTCTAAAGTCCACTAGGTCCTTGATTTCCCGTGTTGATGCGGGGAGATCGAGGTCCTGCCCCACCTCAAGGGTGAGGGGTTCCCTAGAGGACTGACGGTTTTCGTCCTATTCTGGATCTTCGAGATCTCAACAAGTTCCTGGTGAAGGAGAATTTCAGAATGCTCTTCCTTTGAACATTGCTGCCTTACCTCCACCAGGGAGCTTGACTATGCTCCTTAGATCTCAAAGACGCATACCCGCACATTCCCATTCATTCACGCCACCTGCCGGCAGTACTTCTGGTTTGTCATCGGAGGATGCCACTATCAATACAGGGTTCTGCCTTTCGGCCTGGCTTCGGCCCCAAGGGTGTTCAGCAAGTGCCTGGCAGTGGTTGCTGCCCCCCTCGGCTGCAGGGGGTGTTCATCTTTCCTTACTTGGATGACTGGGTAGTCAGAGATGGCACAGCTTTTGAAGTGCAACCAGCAGCACACCGCACCATTGTCACTCTGGAGCACCTGTGGTTTGTCATCATCCCACCTGCAACCAACCCAATGCCTAGAATTCATAGGGGCATTGCTAGATATGGTCCAGGTAAAAGCCTTCCTACCCCTTGACAAGACTCAGTGCCTAGTGGCCCTCGCAAGAGAGGTTCAGGGCTGTAACTCAGCCTCTGCCTGGCTTATGCTGCGCTTCCTGGGGCACATGGCCTCAACGATGCATGTCACAACTGATGCCCATCTCCACATGTGTCCAACCCAATGGGCTGTCTGCTCCCAATGGTCTCAGGCGACGGAGTGGGTGCAAGACAGGGTGACATTACCCATCCCCTTGTCGAGTCCCTTGCCTAGTGGCAACAGCACGGAACCTGCTGGCATGGATGCCTTTTCAAATCCCAACCCCTGAGAGGGTCCTCACCAAGGATGTCGCCAAGTTGGGCTGGGGAGCCTACTGTGACCACCTCCCCCCCACTCAGAGCCTGTAGTTGGTGGACCTCTTTGCCAGCCCGGCCATTGATCAACTTCCTAGAGCTCTGAGCCTTCGCCTGCGTTCTGCAAGCTTTTCGATACCAATCTGTTCTGATTCAGATGGAGAACCAGATGGTGATGTTCTACATCAACAAACGGGGACATGGGATTGTCCCTTCTGTGTTGGAAGGTGGTTCGTCTTTGCACTTTTGCCAGCAAGAGTGGGATGCTCCTCAGGGCCGTGTACCTCCCTGGCCAGGACAATGTTCTGGCAGACCGGCTGAGCCAGATTTCTTAGCCCCACGAATGGTGGCTCGACCCGCAGGTGGCCAACCATCTGTTCTGCCGCTTGGCCTTCATGTAATGGACCTCTTTGCCAGCCCAGCCAATGCTCATCTGGCCCGCTTCTGCTTCTTGACTCCAGCAAACAGGCTCATTGAACACTAACTCCATGCGGCCCCGACCTAACCTGATCCAACCCAGGCCCAAGGACCATCAGGAGGAGCCAAGCCCGAACCCAATCCTGACATTGCTCAAGTGAGAGTCCCGTGGCACATACAGCACCGCTTCAGCATACTGCAATAGAGGACTGTCAGACCGCTGAGGGAGCAGTTCTGTGCTACAGCCTGCAACCGCCGTGGTGCCTGACACAGAAGCAGAATTTTTAAAGATTTTTCTTTGAAAGGTCCATGTATCCACTGTACTCCAATCTCAATTACCTCTTTAGCAAATCATATGCTCTGGATCCTGCCTCCAGGATCCGTGGACTCCAGGATGCATAGGTTTCAGAAGCCCCAAAGAAAAAGGTCTTCTACTGCCTCTCGGATCTCTGGATGTCCAAGTCTAAACAGGGGTGTAGTCAGGGGCGGCTCTATAATGAGGCCGAGTGAGGTGTTGGCCTCAAGAAGCAACATTTTGGGGGCGGCAAAAAATGCTCCCAAAAAGGCCGCCTCACTTGGCCTTCAAAATCAAAACAAAACAAAGCAAAAAAACTGGTCAGAGAACCTGCTGCCGCTGCTGGAGTGGCAGAATCAAGTGCCCCATGGCCCCGGAAGAACCCTGCCATTTTTTTCCCGGCGCTGGCTCAGCTTTGCAGAGCTGTGAAGGGAGAGCGTTTCCCTTTCCTGTGGCTCTGTTAAAGTTGAGTATGTCGGCGCTGATGGGAAATAGGCATTTTCAGGTCAGGACAGCATGAGCAACAGATGATAGTACCATAATATATAAATTAATTACAAAAATCACAACATAAGCTAAAATTCTAATCTAAAAATCAAAGTGAGGGATATTTGTGGGTGGCAGCTAGTGCTTGTACATCAACTAGCCATCACCGCTGAACTTTGAACTTGGATTTTCAATGCCAAGGCCATATCCGGCCACCGTTATTGAATAATCAGGTTGGCTGAATAGTGTTGAAGTGAACTGGGCTGCAGCGATATTCAGCTGTCTTATGCCACAAGCTGCAGAGCACTCAGTGAAATCATCATATGTCCTCCTTGTCCCCTCTTTCTAGCATTTGGGTGAGACACATTTCCAATGATTACAAAGGATCTACCCCAGTACAGCAGGAATCCCTCTCCAAAAGCAAATGCCCCATAGTTTGCGTAATTGTAAACCTTTCCAAGCAAAGATGGAAAATGGGAAGATCATTTTTCAAGCCCCCTTGTATTCTGGGTAGGAGAGTCACCTCAAGGAAAACCCTATAGCTTCAGTCACTTTGGCCACAGATCTCAGTATTCAGGAGCAGTCTGAATGGGAAGAATAAACATTTTAGACTTGTTAGATTTGACTTTGGAAACGGCTATTTCTGTATCATGGAGATTTGTTAGCAGTTAACACTTGGACTGCCCTTCTGATGATTTGTCAGGCATGTTATTTGAAGGGCTTGATCCCCTTCTATCATGTTTTAAAGTTAGCATCGTGGAATATGCTGGTCATGCAATAGCAGAAAGGTTAACGGGGCAAGTGTAAAAGAGCCCTTACTTCAGAGGATGGCCTCGTCAAGGAACCTTTCATTTTCTTTCTTTCTTTAGTAATATTTAGCTCATGCCTTTCCATGGAGGGTTAGTTAGGCACGTAGGTATTTCCTTTTCCCTGGAGGACTTACAGTCTAAGTTTGTACCTTGGGCAATGGAGGGTTAAGTGACTAGCCCAAGGTCACAAGGCATGCCAGTGGGATTTGAACCCTTGTCTCTTTGGTCACCAGGCTGATCATAAACACTGCTTCATAATTGCTGCATCATAAATAGCTGAAGAACCGATTTGTGTCACGTGGTTTCTCATCTCCTTATTTCCTTTGACAGACTGGTTGATCCAATGCCACTAAATGCCGCTGATGTACAGACAGCTATGTAAACAGCATAAACTGATTGCAAAAAATACTCACGGGGTCCTCTGTCCACTGGTGCAGAGAAGCCATTAAAGAACATGCTACCTCTGCCTCATACCTCTCCTTACTTTTTTGGTGACTCAGATTAATTGAGCTGTGGCAGGAAAATTACCACAAATCTCACAGGGCCATGTGGGTTTATGAGAAGGAAGAGGGGGAGGGGGGGGGGGGATGAACCACCAGCCAGTTTGCAATGTTGCAGCGAGTGACGTCCAATGGGCTGTAACTGAGTGACGTGATGCAGCCTCAGGAAGGGCAGGATGGGCCTCCTTTTCTCCGGAGGGCATGTGCTTAGAGTAGCATAGCTGTGCTGGGCACCATGACAGGTTGCCAGGATCACTGCTGGAAACCTAAAGGTGACCGCATGGTGTGACATGGGATTAGTCATGCTTCGAGAGAGAGGGGGTAGCTTGCAAAACACTATACGAGCTAGTAAAATGACTCAATCCAGCCTAGCTATTATCACAGTGGTCTGGGTGAGGAGGATCACAGCTTGTCCAGTTTACCTGTTGTGGGTAGCTAGACATTGGGATTAGATTATGTTGGGGTATCATTTGTGAATATATTGTTAGATGTTATTGAATGATGAAGGAAGCTGCAGTCTTTGAATTCCATTTGGGTCTCTGGGTTTCTTAAGAGAGAGACAGGGTGGGGATGAAGTTACAGCTACCTTTTAATTCTGTAAATTAATCAGTCCAAATTGTATGAAGGGTGATTCCTAAGCTCATGTGTGTCATGGTACATCATTAGCTTTCCTTCTCTCTTATTCCTCCCCCCCCTCCTTGGCATCGTCACCTTCCTTCCCCCCCAACCCACTCATCATCTTTCTTTCCCTCCACACCCCAGCATCACCACCTTCCTTTCCTACTTACCCTGGGATTAGCTCTGTCTTGCACGATCCATCAGCAGCACATAAGATGTGCTGCACGCTGACTCCTCTTGCTGGCTGGAGAGGGTAGTGCAGGGGATGGGGGTGGACGAGAATGATCAAGAATTTGCTGCTGGCTGAAGCAGTTGTGATCCACTCCCATTTTTTCTCTTCATGGCTGAAATTTCATGGCACACCAGTTGAGATTCTCTGTTTTAACCCAATATCTGTTTTTATATAAAGAAAGTCACAAGAAAACACATCTAGCATTGCACGAGTGGAAAGATTAGCCAAATTTTCCAATGAAATTACAAGTCTTTGTCTGTCGTATCTGACCACCAAGTGCCCTTCTTTCTGGAATGAAGCAATGTTTCATTGCTCCTAAAATGTCTATTTTTAGTATAGTTGCTGAGTCTGTTTAGTCTGTATAGCCTTGTTTACATAGTATGTTGCTGGTAAGAGCACAGGATGTTTTTAACAGAAGACAGCTTAATTTTTTTGCATTTTCATTTCTATTTAAATAACAGGTGAAACTAGTGAATATTAGAAATGACGACATAACAGATGGTAATCCCAAGTTGACTTTGGGCTTAATATGGACCATAATTTTGCACTTCCAGGTAAGTTTGACTTTGCTTGAAGGCAGTCACTTTTTTGTCTTTGAACATTTTCTTGAAAGGACAAATCAGTGTGCCCAGTAGTACTTCACAAAAATTGTTTAAAATATAGAAAATCTATTTTATGTTCTTCTTCTAGTACTGAATAGCCTTTATATTTTTAGTAGATGCAAGTATCTTTCATCAGCATTTGGCCTGCAACTCATTGTTAGCCTGACATCTTGTTTCCTGTTTGTGTGGCGAATATAAATGCAGCCTCTGTAATTGGTTTGCTAAAAAAGCAGTGGTTTGGAAGTCGTGATATTTTTCCTCTACAGTTTTCATAAAAAGGGTTCTGTGTGTTGTCAACAGAGACTTCTTTGGCTTAGTAAGATACTCGGGTCAGGCTTCAGTGCTTTCAGATACTGTTAGGATTTAGAAAATTCACATTTAGAAGTTGCTTTTCTTTGATATTGCTTGTCTAGCTATTTTTCCAGCAATCAGTAAAGAAACTAAATGAGAATATGAATATGAATGGTCCTACTGATGACAAATTTGTGAATGGGCAAGGGGAAAGTAGCTAGAACATCAGGCTTAGAATCGGGGAAGCCTGGGTTCATATCCTGCTTCTCCCATTGATGCTCTGTGTGACTTTGGGTAAGTCACTTTGCCCTCCATTGCCTCTGGTACAACTTAGATCCTTGGTCTTCACTATGGAGTAGATTCTGATCCCCGAATAGTGAGGTTGTACGTCCAAGTTGTCCGTGCATCCCCGCTATTTGCTGGAACCGTATTCTGTGCCAGTTGTTCCCCGCACATACAGAGAGTTTGTATAGAGAGCGCTGGATGGGGGGGGGGGGGGAGGGCAGGGGATGAGATGGAGGTTAAGAGGAGGTGAGTGGGGGCGGGCCAAAGCGCCTGGATGTACAGGACCTGTTCAGGTGATAGCTCTGTACGTCCGCCTGCATCCATATGGACGCCCGGCTTCTTCCACCTCGAAACAGCAGAGAGATCATTCAGACCTCCGGAACCGAAGTGTGCCTGTAGCTTTCTGTTTCGTTACAAGGCCAGAGACTTATCAGCCCTCCCTCATATTTATTGCAGTTAAGAAAATCGTTTGCAGCAGCTGGTGTTATTACAGTTATTTTCTCCTTTGGTGGGGCGTCTTATAATTGATTGGAGCAATTGTATCATGCTAATGTTCACTTTGCAATGGCACCATTGATTTCTGAAGACAGAAATATAGTTCTCTCCTTTCATGGCTTCCTTTCTTCCCATTAGGGATGCGCAGACAGAAAAAAATGTTGTGTTCAGTGTTTGATTTGGGATCTTTTCTCCCAATTTTCATATTTTCTGTTCATTTCACACATTTTGTGTTAATAAAAATTCTTTAACATTGATTGGTGGGTTAGCGCATGATAATTAGATTTTTTAAGGTGCACGAATATGTGCTGAGTAATGCACATTGCTGCCCTCTGTTGGTTCTTGGCGGCTTGTGACCTCTGCCGTTGTGCTTTTAGTCTCAGTTGTCACCTGCTATCTATTATTATCTTGCAGTGAAGATGGAAATTGATTGACTGAGCTGTTGTATTATTAAATAAGGCAGACAAACTAATCTAAGCTTGTACCTGAGGCAATCGACGTTTAAGTGACTTGCCCAAGATCACAGGGAACAGGAGTTTTCAGCCCATCATTAGAACCTGTGAAATAGGGAAGTATTTTATCTTTTGACCTCTTAGATTGAGTGCCACATGCCTCATATTCCAAACAGTGCCATTGGAATATGAAGTGTGTGGCACTCTGCTGAACGTCGCTTGGATGAAGCCCGTTATTACGGCGAAACCAACGGCCGTGGTCGGCTACCTTGTTGCTCAGCTGCCTTAACGTGGAAACGGTAGCATTGCAGTATGAGCAGCTTTATTGTTGAATGTAACAACATTGCAAGTTAAGTACCAGCATTGTTTATGTATACCTTTAGAAGAAACCACACCTTGATTGCTGATAATGTTATTTTGCTGCTCCGCTGAGGGGAGATTGTTCTAAGCTGCGGTACTCTGCTGCATAAGGTGCACCTTTGTAACGTTTGGAAGGGAGCGATGATGGTGTAAGTTGTACAGTTGGTGCAACCCTAGGGGCCTGTAATTCCATCAGTTGAGCTCTGACAATGCTAATGCAATGGTGTTGAACATTATTTAATAATTAAGTTGAGAAATCTTCCTATAGAAGTAATTTTTGGAGGGTTCAATTTTCGCCCTATTAGATAGGGCATTAGGGCTGTGTTTACTAAAGCTTAGTGCATGCTAAATATGTTAGCACATGCTAAGTCCTGCAAATGGTCTATTTTATTCCTATGGGCCATGCAGCACCTAGCACACGATGCGTATTAGTGCATGCTAATTGTATTTGCAAGCTTTAGTCATTATGGCCTTTAGTTTGCTTATAGTGATATTAGATACATTGCTGTTAGGATTTCCATCTTTTTCTAGATTTTCAGAACAGGCCGATTCATTTTTGGTGCCCCAATTGATTTCTTTAAGAAAAGCAGGACTACAGGTTCCTGCAGGCAATGGTTTTAAACCAGGACTGGATCAGTCTGCCTTGAAAATTTGGAGCCGGTTGGTAACCTTAAAAGAAATACTGGTTTAAACTTCAACAGGAGAGAATGATTCTGGATCTTTTCCACTCTATATTGTTTTAATTGTGGTATGGACAGTTTTTTAATATCTGTGTTTTTAACATGTCTTTCACAGTAGGGAAAGCATACAGAATTATGGTTTTGGCAATGCTTTCTAGTGTGAATTTTTAGAAGGAAGCTGTGAAGTTGTTACATTACATATTGAGTGTTTGTTATACAGCAGTAAGGATTCTTTCTTTCGTGGAAGGCATTTGGAAAAGAGGAGGCAGGGCTGCTGCAGAACGCTCCGTCCGTGTGCATGTCTGTGAGAGGCCTTAGGCAGGAATGGCATGCTTATGCAAGACCTTAAGAGGAAGCAGAATATCCCCACATCCACTTTTCCGAGACTTCCCCCCTTCCGTGGCTTGTGCCAGACCAAGAGGCAGATGTATCTCAACTTGCTGAGTTACCATAAGCCATTTTGGTATAAATTCAAACGCTGGAAAACAAGCTGAGAAGGGTGAGCTTTCCAGCATTAAGCCAAATTTATTTTCTCTGTAATTGCAAAATCAAGGAAAAGAGTGTTGCATTTGGAGGAGGAACAGTGAGCACTAAGCCTGCACACAGACACACGGACAGTGCTCAATTCCAGCAGTCTCTATGTCTCTATCTATCTATCTATCTATCTATCTATCTATCTATCTATCTATCTATCTATGTCTGCATGTGTTTGAGGGTGTAGGTGTCTATCTGGGCACGAGAGGTTGTGCCTTCCCTTATAAAGCAATACGGATTTTTTGAGAGGGTTTAGTCTCTAAATATACTGGCTCGGTGTTTTTGGTTTTCACACGTGTCCCGTTTTCTCTTAGCAAGGCTAATGTGGTGACTTCCCATCAATTCTTTGAAGAATTATTTTGCTTTCAGATGGATGGAGAGACGCAGAACCTTTCACATAATTCTTTCTAACATTGCATGGGTGGGATAGCATAAAAAAATGTCTAGAACAAATCTGAAAACATTCATTAACAGTAGGTGGCACTGTTAACGTTACATAGACAGAAAATAAAGTTGTTGAGACATGGTGGGGCACATACTGTTCAGATGGCTAACTGAATAGTCCAGGTGAGCAGTTGCCTAACACACAGAACAGATGTCTGAACAGGAATTTGGAGTCTGTTTAATATAAATGTCTAAAGAGTTTTATAATGTGTGGGATCCCTTGAGTCCATTTCCCCTATTGATGTTTAAGGTAAGAGAAGGAAAGACCAAAACCATTATTTTAGTCTTCATTTTTGGTAGATAAACTTTTTTATTTTTGGTGCTTGTTCAGGGTTGCACCAGCTCCTGCTGAGCGATATGTTTTCACTCCTGGTGCACACAATAATTCAACATTTTGTGATACTGTATTTCTGTATGATATGCTGTGTTATTTTGACAAAGCATGCCAAATTTTGTGTAATTCAGACCTTTTGGCACAGAACTTTGAATTGCATGTACAGAATTCCAGCAGGAGTATGTTTTGCAGTCTGCTGCCTGAGGCTGGGCCAGATTCTTTGAATTATGGGGCGGTTTCTTGCACATCACACTCTTGACTGCAAAAATTCTACCTGCAAATTATGCACTGATATTAAAACCATTCTCTTTCCCTGGCCAGTTCCCTCTGGCCTCAGTCTCTCTCTCTCATCCGCCCATCACGTTTTCTTCAATGTGTGTGTGTCTGTGTGTCTCTCTCTCCCCCTAGCCAGTCCCTACCAGTCTCTCTCTCCCCGCCCCAGCCATTTCCCACTGCTCTCTCTATCCCTGCCTCCCAAGCCAGCAGGACTGTACCAAGGTAGAAATGTGCCTGTGTGAATAATGAATCCGGTGCCCCCCTGCATCCAGCCACGCCCAGTAACTCATTCTCTTTGAGTTTCCTGGAAGCCCAGTGATGATATCAGTGCCCCTTCTGTACTTGCGCTCTGTGCAGCCTCACCGCTCGCACAGTCCTTGGTACAGTCCCCTGTCATTCTCCCCCTCTGTCCGCCATTAGTATTTCTTCTTCTTCTGACCTACGGATGCTGCATTGCTGTTCTCAAAGCTTGCAGGCTGAGACGGGTCCTGGAGATCCTGCTTCTGGCCTTAACAGTTGCCTCTGATCACACCCCCCTCGTCACAGCAGCGGGCCCCACCCTTGTGGCTGCTTCTGCTTCCAGCTTGCACAGTCACCTTCAGTCCTACCCCTGCAGCTGTGCCGCTTCTGACCTACCGATGCTGCTTCTACCATCCCTGCAGCCTCTGCTGATTCTGCCTCTACAACAGCCACTGTATTCTGTTCACGAGAAGACCTTTGTTTCTCTCTCTGTAACCTGCAAGCCCCCTGTAATGGTTGCACAGACCTCCAGGGGTCTGCAGACCACAGGTTGGGTACCACTGATATAGAGTATTACACAAAAATGTCCTTTCTGACAGAGTGGGTAAGTGGGTGGGCTGTGTGGATGTAGCACTGCTTGGATAGAGGCTGTAGGTATGAAGGGAGCGATGGGTATGTATGAGAGCAGGGCAGCGGCATTTGGGAATGTGGCTTGTGTATGTCTGCAGGCAGGGCCAGCCCTATCATTGAGCGACTGTGTTCTCTGCATGTGGCCTCGTTTTTCAGTCCCACTATTCACCCCTATTGACTTATGCAGAAGAGGCCCTGCAATCAGTCTCTGCATCGCCCTTAGGCCGTCCCTGACTGCAGGGGTGAGGAGTTGTGTGGGGTCTGTTTGAGTGTGAAGAGGTATTGCTTTGAGTGCACTGATGTGAGACATGACTGGGAATGCAGGGCGGTATATGCAACTATGTAACAGTGATGTTAAGCAGATATATGGGTGAGGGAATCACCATACAATAGATTGAGTGGGGGGGGGGCATTTGATGGTATATTTGGGGAGAGGTGAGTGTATATATATGTGCTTGGGGTTTGGGGAGTGAGCGATGTTCTCTTTCCTCTTTTTTTTTGCCCTCTTGCTCTCACACAGTCCCTTCCCGCTTGCAGTCTTTCAACCTCCTCCTCTCACTCACCTCCTCCTCCTTGCACTCACTCCCTCTCCCCCCATGCTGAAAGCTCCCCCAAGCTTTCGATCACCTTCATCTCCACCATCGCTGGTGCGGGCACGGGAAGCTGCCTTCTCTTCTGCTGGCAGTGTTAGAGCCTCTTCGACCTGTTGAAGACTCCTGCCGTTTCTGCCGATGGGCTGGGCCCTGGCTGGCCTGTGCTGTGGGCTTCTTTTGTTTCTATGCCATGGGGACTGTGGTCTTCATGCAGCCAACTTTCATTCTGCTTCTTTACCGCCACCCCCACCCCGATCATCTTGGACTGGCACGGCTTGACCACCTCGCCTATCCACTGCTTCCTAGTCATCTTCTTATATTTATGTATACATTGGATTTGCAGATGTGCCAACAAATCTATCCATAGGATGGATGGATAAACACCCAGACATACCCTCCCCCAATACACACTTTTTTTCAAGCAAACCATTCCTACCCCCCCCCCACCCCTCCTGCAAAACCATTTAACTGAAAAGAAAAAAAAGTAGTGGAGCTGCAAGCCTTTATAATAATCATTGACTAGATGATGTCAAAGTGCGCTCTGACCTGCTGAAACGTCAAGTGAGGTTAAATGCTTACTTTAAAGGCAAACTCTGGGAATATTTTAGAAGTGCAATAACACACACGTCAAGTGTGTATTGAAAGGATTAATTTTCCCTGCTGCTGGAGGTGCTTGGACTTCAACCTGCCAGGATTGCTGACTGAATCTATCCTGGCTTTATTCACCCCACTACATGTGTAGTGATATAATGTTGCCTCTCTTAGGGAAGTCAGAACTGTTAAGTGCAATAAACACAGAACTGCATGAGACTAGCCCTTAGGACATGGGGCCGTTGCAAGTGTATTTGTGTCTCGCAATACCCCTGGAACATGGCATGGAAATCCTGCAATGTTCGCTCTGTCCAGTGTTGTTGTCTAACTTACTTCTTTTTGGACATGCAGTACTTAGACAGCAACAGAAAAGCCCCCATTGATAGTGCATCTTAAAGGTGCAAAAAAAGGTCTCCCAAGTCTTAAGAATCTCATTTGTTTGTGTCACTTCCTTGTGGAAACCAAGACATTGGACTTATGAAAACATGACATAATCGCTGTCCTAAGCATACTGATAGTTTTACTTCCAAGACTTGAGCAGCTCAGAGACGGGAGGAGGGTGTGACAAATGTGACAGTGGGCACATTTACTGTTACTTTGTTCTATGTAAACAGTGAAAACACTCTATTTTAAATGTTTTATGTAAACCGTCTTGATTTGTAGAAAGACGGTATATAAAATCAGTTAAATAAATAAATAAAATAAATGCATAATCTCCCGTCCAATATCAGATCAATCAAAGATCTCACACAATTCAGGAAAGCCATTAAACATCATTTATTCCTATTATATTACTCGCAATCCAACTGTACCCCTACACCTTGTACAAACACAACCACCCAACAGCTTTAAGAATGTAAAAGCGACACTAGTAAGCTGTCATTGTTCAGATGTAAATAGTTCAATGTTATGAATCCTAGTTACTATGTCCTGTTCGATGTAAGCACAAGGCACCTCCCCTGCCTTGTGCAAAATTGTTAACTGTAAACCGCACTGATGTCAAATAGCGCAGTATTGAAAAGCTAGAAATAAATAAATAAATGCGTTGATGCTGGCAAATGCCCCCCACAGTGTCCACCTGAGGTGGCTCAGAGAGGTACTGACCAGCAGACCGATGCCACACATACCAGGATCCTGGGCTGGACAGTGTGTGGACGTTGCGGACATTTACATGTGTTAGTTATGCAGCAACACATGAACATAGGTGTCCATATCATCCAGATTGGTGTGTCCCCTGCACACTCGCAATGTCAGACCTATGAGGCAGTGCCACCCCATGGATCCCCCCTAACCACCCATCCCCACCCACATGGCACAATGTCACACAGACAGCCCTGGAACAATGGAGGAGACTGTGAATGCATGGTCAGTGGCTGCTCAGGGGAGCAGACACAGTATTTTGGCAGTAGGGGATAAGGTGAGGTCAGGCCAGGCCATATGCAAACATTATAGTGCATGCACGTGCTTGCCTGCACATCAGCATGTTTGCGCGTGTCTGTGAATGTGCGCCTCTGCGCATGTGCCGTTTATACATTTGTGCACGCCCCAGCCTGAACTGCTTTGTGGCAGGACTGACACAGTGCATGACAGTGGCAGTGCCACCTGCAGCTCTCTGTGATACTCCACTATGTGTGCGATGGCCACTAATTATTGTGCAGCCGGCTGGTTGGATGAGGACAACATACAGGGCATCCAGAGCTGGTTTGTTCTGACTCTGCTGCACAGCTGCACCCATGGTGGGCAGGACATAGTTTGCAGCATCCCCATGCCCATGTCCCATGGCAGAGGGTCCAGTACATGACATGAGCAATGCAGTATGTGTGACAAAGTACCATTTCGACAGGGCTGCCATAGATGACCTCTGCCAACAGCTTGAGCCATGGCTAGAAAGCCCAACATAGAGGGGTGATCCTATTCCAGTGCACCTAAAGGTGACGACAGCACTGGACTTCCTGGTGACTGGATCGTTTCAGATGGTGCTCTAGGCTGTGAGGGGACTCATCCAGCAGCACTTTCACTGTGCCTCACCCAGTTTCTGGGTGGCTATCTGCGGTCCTTGGCTCAGAACATCTGCTTCCCATCAATGCAGCAGGACTAGCACTGTACCATGTAGGAATTTTATGCTGTGACAGAGTGAGGTTGCATACAACAACCACAAGGCATTCCACTCTGTGAATGTGCAGGTGGCCTGCAATGCGAATGGAGAGATCACAGATGTATGGGAATGTTCCTTAAGGAAGTCACAGGAGACGTAGAACTTATGAGCCCTCTCCTTCCTGATGATAAAAGGCAAGATTATCTTACTCTTGTTAAACATGCTCAGGATGTTTCCAAGTTTGTGAATCATGCAACCTTTGACTGCTGTGAATGTATAAGCAGAAACCTCTGCTATTCCCATAGGTGCACGTAGAATTGCCTGGCTCCAGGCATCTGACTTAGAAATCTGGGTACAGGACAAACTGGGGAATATACCTTGCACAGGAGAGAATCTCTTTGGCAAGAATTAGCAGGAAAAAGCTAATGAGATAGATGTCACTTTGGATAGATTGTCCATATCTACAGCTGATCCTGCGAGGAAAAGATCCTCTAAGAAACCATTCTTCAGTAAGAAGAAGAAGTTTTATCCCTCCTGTACCCAGCAGGGACATCGTTCAGGTCAGTCTGCCCAAAAGGGACAGCAGCAACAACTTAGGCAACAAAGGAAACCAAAAGCAGCTAAGTCTCAACCGGCTCAGCAGACTCAGCCTCCACAGGGGCTTTGACTCCTATCTAGAGAACTTTGCCTTCCTGGCCCTGAATGGCCCAGAACCCTCTACCATCCCAGGAAGGTTATGTCATTTTGCCCCCAGATGGTGTCAGATAACAGCAGAAAATTAGAATCTGTCTATTGTATGAGAGGGGTACAAGCTTCATTTCCTCAGCATGCCCTCTCCTACAATAGTAAGACAGTTCAATTCTCAGACCTCTCCCAACGACCGGTTAGGTCAAGAAGTCACAATGCTCCTTGCTCAAGGAGTAATAGAAGAGGTACCCATTCCCCAACGGGGTACAGGGTTTTACTCGCCCTATTTCCTTATTCCAAAGAAAACAGGAGGGCACAGACACATTCCAGACCTCAGATAATTGAACAAATTCCTGTTCAGAGAGAAGTTCAAAATGATTTCCCTAGGAACTCTGCTGCCATACCTTTGGAGTCAGGATTGGCTTTGTTCTCTAGATCTCAAGGATGCGTACACTCATGTTCTCATCCATCCAACTCACTGAAAGTTCCTTCAATTCCTGTTTCAAGGGAAGCACTACCAATACAGGGTTCTTCCTTTTGGCCTGGCGTCTGCACCAAGGGTGTTCACAAAATGCATGGCTGTGGTAGCAGCATTTCTCCGCACCCTGGGAATATTCGTCTTCCCTTACTTAGACGACTGGCTCATTCAAGCCCCTTCAGAGCCAGAGGCCAGGGTTGCTCTCTCTAACACAATGCGCATCCTTCAGTATTTGGGACTTGTCATAAACTTCCCAAAGTCCAACCTTGCTCCCACTCAATCCCTAGAGTTTATAGGAGCTCTTCTGGATACCAGACAGACAAGGGCCTTCCTTCCACAGCCCTGCTGCCTTCGCATTGTGCAGTTAGCTTCCCAAGCAGTGCTAAAACCTCAACTCACTGCTCGGGAAATGTTAGAGTTGCTAGGCCACATGGCATCCACCGTGTATGTGGTTCCTTATGCTCGCCTCCATATGAGGGCAGCCCAGTGGACCTTATCCACTCAGTGGACTCAGGCATCAGGTTGCCTGTCAGACAAAATAGCAAACTCAGATCGCCTTATTTTGTCCCTCCAATGGTGGTAGTCACCCAAAAACCTTCTGGTGGGGTCTCCTTTTCAGCAACCCCCTCCCCAAGCCACTCTAACAACAGATGCTTCACAGGTGGGTTGAGGAGCCCAGCTGCAAGGCCTCTCTACCCAGGGTACCTGGACTCCACAGGAGGCCTATCTTCATATCAACCTCCTGGAGCTCAGAGCAATCTTCCTTGCTTTTCGAGTATTTCACACCCAGCTCAGCTACAGGACAGTCCTAGTTCAAACGGACAATCAGGTACCATGTTCTATGTGAACAAGCAGGGCGGAACAGGCTCTCTGTCGCTGTGCAACGAAGCTTTGCAAGAATGGGCCCTCGCCAGAGAGCATCAGATTCATCTCCTTGTGGTGTATCTTCCAGGCATTCAAAACTCTTGGGCAGACAGACTCAGTCGAGTTCTGCTTCCACACGAGTGGTGTCTCCATGCAGACCAGGTGGCCCAAATTTTTCAAATTTGGGGAACCCTGGACATAGACCTCTTTGCAAGTCCGCTGAATGCCAAATTTCCCCGGTTCTGTTCCAGAATTCCGGCTGGAGGTTGTCATGCCAGTGATGCTTTTCTCCTTCATTGGGGTCAGGACTTCCTGTATGCCTTTCCACCCATTCCCCTAATTCCCAAAACCCTGTTCAAGTTTCAGAGAGACAGAGGTCATATGATCCTCATAGCTCCACGTTGGCCACGGCAAATGTGGTACCCTCTGCTCCTACATCTCGCTCAAGCTCCCCCTCTGGAGATAGGATCTGCTCCAGATCTTCTTTCTCAAGAGGACGGGATGCTGTGGCATCCCAATCCCCAGTCTCTGCATCTCAGGGCCTGGTTGCTGAAAGCCTAGAACTTCACGATCTTAACCTTTCCCAGCAGGTAAAGGATATCCTTCATGCTTCCAGGAAACCTTCCACAAGATGCTCTTATGCATTTAAGTGGAAAAGGTTTACCATATGGTGCTCGCAGAAGGGTCTTAACCCTCTTGCGATACATCTGGAATCATTACTGGAGTACCTCCTTCATTTATCAAATGCAGGGCTTAAGACCAATTCAGTGAGAGTCCATTTGAGTGCTATTGCAGCTTCTTTGAAGCCTCTAAATGGACAACCTATTTCCTCTCATAGCGAGATTTATGAGAGGCCTTCTTTTAACGAAGCCTCCCATTAAGCCACCACCGGTGGCATGGGACTTGAATCTGGTACTTGGGCAGCTCATGAAACTACCCTTTGAACCATTAGCCACTACCTCTTTGAAATTCCTTTCCTGGAAGGTTATCTTTCTCATTGCAATTACATCAGCACGTCGCATCAGTGAATTGCAAGCATTGGTGGCTGATCCTCCTTATACAAGGTTCCGTCATGATAAGGTAGTCCTTAGGACTCATCCACACTTTATGCCAAAGGTGGTTTTGCCCTTTCATTTAAACCAAGCGGTTTACCTTCCTGTATTCTTTCCAAGGCCTCACGCCTCAAATGCAGAAAGGAACCTTCATACTTTGGACTGTAAAAGAGCTTTGACCTTTTACTTGCAAAGGACACAGCAACATAGAAAATCCTCTCAACTCTTTGTTGCTTTTGATCCTAGTCATTTGGGACTTCCAGTCTCCAAAAGGACACTGTCCAGCTGTATTGCACAGTGTATATCTTTTGCCTATGAGAGTAAGAACCTTCCTCTTGAAGGCCATGTCACAGCTCACAATGTGAGAACCTTGCCAACCTCAATGGCTCATCTTCACTCTGTGTCTATCGACGACATCTGTTGAGCAGCTACTTGGGCTTCGGTACATATCTTCACAGGCCATTACTGCTTAGACAAGGACTCCCGCCGGGATGCCTTGTTTGGTCAGGCTGTTCTTCAACACCTGTTCCAGACTTAATCAACTCCTACCCACCATCCCTGGTAGGATGCCAGAGATCCATGGGGGGAAGTGGAGCCCTTTCACAAGGGCACACAACTTTCTGGGGCCATCTCCCTGGCATCTGCAACTAGGGAGTCCCCATATGTGAAGACTATATCCCTGCTTGTTCCTGGAGATAGCATAGTTACTCACCTGTAACAGGTGATCTCCGGGAACAGCAGGAATTTAGTCTTCACAACCCACCCACCTCCCCTAGGAGTTCTATCTTTTATCGCTCTCTCTCTTTCTCTCTTTCCCTCTCTATTTTGTCTCAGCTTTAAACTCAACTGGAGAGGGACATTTGGGAAAGGCGGGAAGGCAGCACGCAGGCGCTGTGGGATGCTCCCAAAAGCTTTCCTTTTAGACACTGGGGAACGTTTCCGTGCAGGCTCCGTCGGTACCGACGATACCCATATGTGAAGACTAAATTCCTGCTGTTCCCGGAGATCATCTGTTACAGGTGAGTAACTATGCTTTCTGCCCCTACTGGTATATACCCAAATGGCAGGTCTCATGCCACTGTCTTCTGACTTCTGCAGCTGCATAAAGGTTAGAGTTCTCCAGGACACACTCCATCATATAAGTTCTCAAACTGTCTTTATTTTTTAAACTGTCTGCCTTGTGATTATTGTCCATTTGCCAGTTGTCCAAAGAAACTCTCTTCAAAGTTGCGTTGCTGTTAGTAGTGCCTCAGTGTCTGTCATATTACATGTGTGAAGTTGTGTAGTATTAGAAACTTTATCGTTCTATCTAATATTGGCAGTTTTGTGAAGGCAGTTTAGGTAGAACTGATCAAGCTCTAGGATGTGGCATTTGGGTGATGTCCAGGACTTGCACCCATAAAAATGCGACCCACCTGCTACTAGATTAGATAATTTAAGAGTCATGAAGACGACTGCATGGCAGACTGTAGAGATGTGCGTTCGTTAGCATGTATTTAGTTTATAGCATGCCTTGAAAAATTCAGCGTGTGCTAAACTGATGTGAAGGCACACTTTAGAAAGGCCATTTGTGTGGTTGCTGAGGCATCCACGTGAAAATAGCTGCAAATCTGAGAGGATGAGCACATGTAAACCCAATGTAAAATCAACATATCTCTGCCTTTCACCATGGACGTGTGTTTCATTGCAAAGAAGGAAGTGCAGGTACGCATGATGTGAATGTCCATGTGCTACTTCACAAACATACATGTGGGAAAAATTGGCATGGGAACCCGGCAACTTAAACATGTAAGCATCGACATGTGTAGATGTCAGCACTTACACATGTATCCGGGCCATTTTGCAAATCTAGATGTGCATTCACTTTTAACCAATCACAGAGGACTCACTGTTGATCTTATTTCAGTTTGGGGGGGGGGGAAATAAACATTAAGGGGTTATCCCCCTTAGTCACTCCTGTAAAGGGCTGGCGGAAATGAGCATTTTTCAAAAACCTGTTTGTGTCAGGGAGCTGTTGTAAAGCCTGATGAGAACAATTTCCATTTCATGTGCCCCGTGTAACTTAAGAACATAAGAACATAAGATATGCCATACTGGGTCAGACCAAGGTCCATCAAGCCCAGTATTCTGTTTCCAACAGTGGCCAATCTAGGTCATATGTACCTAGCAGTTTCCCCAAGAGACACAAGTTCCACAATGCTTGTACTGGGTCAAGCATTGATATCTTCGGTCACTTCTTAATAACAGTTTATGGACCTTTCCTCCAGGAACTTGTCCAAACCTTTTTTAAACCCAGCTACACTAACAGCCTTTACTACATCCTCCGGTAACAAATTCCAGAGTTTGATTACACGTTGAGTGAAAAAATATTTTCTTTTATTAGTCTTAAATAGTTTACCCTGTAGCTTCATTGCATGTCGCCTAGTCTTTCTATATTCTGATAAGGTAAACAATCGATCTATGTTTACCCGTTCCACTCCGTTCATTAATTTATAGACTTCTATCATATCTCCCTTCAGCCGTCTCTTTTCCAGGTTAAAGAGCCCTAACCTTTTTAGCCTTTCTTCATAGGAGTATCCTTCCATCCCCTTTACCATTTTGGTGGCTCTTCTCTGTACCTTTTCTAAAATCGCTATATCCTTTTTAAGATACGGCGACCAGAATTGCACACAATATTCAAGGTGCGGTCTCACCATGGAACGATATAGAGGCATTATAATATCTTTTGTTTTATTTTCCATTCCTTTCCTTATCATACCTAGCATTCTATTTGAATTGTCTGGGTCAGACAGGTGCATATTGTGGTCTTTCTAAACTCGCATTTTACATGTGGATGTAGGTTGTGCATTTTTCTGTCACCACATCCATGTTAAAATGTGAATAAGGTTTCTAAAATAATCCCCTTAGTGCTTGGTAACCTATGAATTAATGCATGCTAAATTGATTAACAGGTGTTAAACGTTAACACCCGTTAAACATTTTTATTAAAATGATTGTGCGAAACAAAATGAAAAAATATCAGAAAATCAGTTGAAAAGTCTGAAAATGACCCAAAAGCAAACCAAACAATTTTTTTCCTTGCACATCCCTATTGACTGCCATTATACACACACCTGGGGGAATTTGTAAAACCTTTTCTGCACGTAAAGCATGTTTGACATGTAGAAAAATGGCTCTTAGGCAGGCATATACATGTATACAGGCACATGTGCTGAGAAGAGCAAGAATGTCTTTGCGCAATCAGTGCATAGGTATTCCTGGTGGTAACGGGCAGAGTAGGGTTCGAGGTGCAATGTAATTGCATATTTTATAAAATACATATATATATATATATATATATATATATATATATGTCTAGAGAGTAGTTTTCTAAAGGTGCTTTCCCTCATATATGCCAGTATATGCAAGTAAAATCCTTTGCATACTTGTACACAGGACGGGAAGAATGCACATGCTTTTATATGTCTTTGGTGTAGTTGTGTTCTGGGGCAGAGTTTGGGTGGAGTGCATAATTTATAAAATGCTTGTGTGTATTATATACATTTATACTTGCTCTTGAGCTGGTGTAAACCTGCATAGGTTCCTTTTTTCTGCAATTTATGCAAGACTTGTGCTAGTATTTAGACACCTCCGTGTGTTTATAAAGTGGCTACAAATAGACACCCACACATAGGCGACTTTGAGTACATGCACACAGTTACACCTTCAGAGGAGGCGTACAGCTGTGCAAGAGAATGTGTGTGCTACCGCCTTGAGAAAATAGGTAGGAAATAGGCACTATTGAAAGACATTTTAGAGATGCCCTGTTCTGAAATAACCTCCTCGTGCTAATTTCCCAGGCACTGCCTCTAGCGTTCAAACGCAGTGCTTGCTGTGGCTGGTCTGCACTGCCATCAGCATCATTGCTGATGGAACTAGACAAGGAGCTGCTGAGATGCAGAACTTGTCAGCAGCTGTTGATCCGCTGCCTCTGATATACCCTTCTGGCACTGATTGGTTCAGGGCTGGAAAGGACTGCTGCATAACCTCATTCTTTTTGAAGCCTGCAAGTCAATCCTAAATGCCAAGAGGATGATAAAAAATAGTCACATGGCTGCTGAACTTAAAGCAGTGAGTGCAGCATTCATGTACTTCTGTTTCGGCTTGCGGCTACCTAAGGTGGAAGGCGTCATTCTCAGTGCAAATCTAGATAGGCATGCTCAGATTGAACAGGAAATTATAACTTGGAGATAACTATTTTACAGGGAACATGGGCAATCACCCCACACCTGAGATGCAGCCCACAACACACACTCCTCTTCCATCTTCCATGTCCACATACATCCCGCACACAAACCCCAAAATGTTTACACACTTACCTCTCACACATACATGCAGTCACGGCCAGAAACAGTTAAATGCTTATTTTGTCTCTTGCAAACACCCATATTTCCCCTACCAACTGACCGTCCTCTATTCCCTCAAAATCCTTTCACCACACACAAACTGCTTCACATTCAGAGAGACACACCTACACACCCATTTCCATAATTAAAACACCCTGACATTCTCCCTCACAAACATGCATTCACTATATATTCCTTACACTCTTAAAATAATTATTTTTTTTTGGGGGGGGGGCTGGGGGGAGCAGCAAAGCAACAAAAGTACATGGCAAGTGTATTTTGTGTCTTACAAATACCAGCAGGAAGAAAAGGATGCCTTTGGAAATTTTGTGTACTCCATGGAATATACCTTTCCAATCTTGCTTATCTGTGTTATAATTAGTGTATGTTGAATGCAAGTAGATTTAAAAGAACTTAAGGCTGCTTTTGCTTTGTTGATGATTTATTGCAGTAAAAATTCATTAACTCTTTTAAGTGGCGCACCACCATAGGCATGGAACATAAATGCCGTGTTGTGCATGAATGAATTCTGCAAGAAGTACAGTTATAGCTCTGGGGGGGTTGATTCATGTAATGTATGTGTGTGTGTGTATGTGTGTTTGGGGGTGGAGGGGGGGTGGGGTTAAAGAATAGAGACTGCCGAGACAGGAGAGCAGAAGAGGCACTAGTGCTGTGAAACTCCAGCTCACTGGGGCAGTTCGAAGCAGTCTTGGATTTGCCTTATTGCAGTGGTTCCCAAACTGGACTGGAACCCCCAGGCAGTCAGGTTTTCAGGATATCAGGAGGCTTTCAGGAGAGGGAGGAGTGGCCTAGTGGTTGGGGCAAGGTACCTCAGGCCGGAAGGTCGGTGGTTCAAATCCCACTAGAGGACAGCAACCTTGGGCCGGAAGGACTGGGGTTTCTAGTCCCACAGGTGCTCCTTGTGGTCTTGGGCAAGCCACTTAACCCTCCATTGCCCATGTTCCCTGTAAGTATTAGTGTATGTGTCTCAAATCCTCTCGTGTTAAATGTATCCCCCAACCGCTTTGACCCGGTGAAAAGCAGGATATAAATGCAGCTAAATAAATAAATATCCACAATGAATATGCATGTGATACATTTGCATGCAATGGAGCAAGATGCACCACTTTTGTGTAACTTGCCATGCTCTAGTCCCCAGTTCTGCGATGCTTTTTCCATCGTGATTAGATTGTAATCTCTGATGAGCAAGGAGTGTATCTTACATCAATATGTACAGGGCTGTGTACACCTTGTAGCACTATACGAATGATTGGTGGTAGTTACCCAGGCAGTTACCAGGGTAAGGATCAGGGCAACAACAGAAGAAGGGGGAAGAATGGATCAAATTGAAAGTATTTGGCGTAAAGAATAAAAGGATCGTTTCACTACTGCACTTATATGTGTTTGGAATGAAAGTGCTGAATCAAGGGTCACCCCTAAATGCTTCATAGTGACTAGTGATATGGAGAAACCATTGAGAGATGGTGAGATGATAGGAGGGAGAGAGGGGACCGGAAAGCCAGAGGGCTGAGGGTTCTGAGGGATTAAGCTTTAAATGATTGGACTGAAGCCAGGAATTAATAGGTCTGAGTGCTGGAAAGTGAGGATGCATATGGAAAAGCACATGCATCAAACAAATATGTGAAATGAACAGAAAAAATGCTCCAGAACTGAGAAAACTTTGTTTAAAAGCAAGCAGAAATTGAACATTTTTTGGCCATGCACTTCTCTAGGTACAGCATAGGGCATATGATAAGTATGTGATGAAGAAGGAACGAGAGAGACACAATGATAGTGGAGGGGAAGGGATATACTACGACGTGACATACAAACGAAAATGCTGATGCACGGAAAGAGCTAAAATGCACAAATGAAAGAAATAATGAAAAAGAGAAGCATGAAAATATCAGCATAAGGCTTACAAGAATGGTCAACAAACTATTTAGGTTTTTAAGAAAATATTCAAAAATTCAACACATGTTGTTATATGGCTGACAAAAAGTCTAACTAAAGGTGTGGCATGAAAAATCTTTGCTAAATTCTGAATGAGGGGTGTTTTTTACCTTCCCATCTGCCTGTGGTGGCCTCAAAGACATGCATGCATGCCAAAATAAATAACACAGTGAGCAGAAAAATCGGAGGAATTTGTTCGGTAGACTTTGTTCTGTGCCACAGTAGTTTAAATAGCATGGGCAAAACGCTTTTTAACTAATCTAGTTAATCAATTAAGATCCCAATTTTATTTAATTGTGCAAGAGGCAATGATGTTTTAAGCATTTGAATGCCCTTTGTATATTTTTACAAATCGTATTTAAATTATTGCAACCTAATTTGGAAAATCCATAACGAATGTAAAGGAGAGGTATTAAGTGCAAATAAAAATGTTCCTATGGAGCCCTTGTATTGTGGATCAGTATAAATTGGGTTATCTCTATACTAATCTAGATTGGAGCCTCATGGAAGTGTTGGCCTTGGATTTTAGATATAAATTGGCAGTTACTAAGCCATGGTAAAATTTTTTATCGTAGTGATATTTACTGCATAAGTTATTAAACTGCAGTACATGTAAATTTGGATGGCAATAGCTGGGAACATTGTGTTCCTGGTCACAGCAATGCAGAGATAAGAGGACCCAAATCAGCCTGCTATCTTTTAAGGAGCCAATGCGCGGTGAACTTCTCCATATCCTGACATCCATGATTACTTTCCCCCTCCCTCCTGACATATCCCCAGCCTTGCAATACTCTGTAGAAACAAAGCTTCTTATGCCTTGACACCCCAGAAATTCCAAGCCCCCACTTCATCTCTCAGACCCCCCTGGCATCTATCGTGAATTTCCCTGATGCTTAATGGCCAGGCGAGAGCAATCCCCAGTTGCTCTTGTCCCATTGACTGTTAGCATCGAAATGGTGCCAGTTGATCCTACCGGTAGTTTCATGATACTGCGACTACTACTTATCATTTGTAAAGCACTTCAACGTGTACGCGGTGCTGTACAGATACATGTAAGAGACAGGCCCTGGTCATAACAGCTTACAGTCTAATCAAGTCAGACAACGCAACAACTGGAGACTAGGGTAGAGCTAGAGGAATGGTAATGATGTACATAGGTAGTGAACAGGAGAGTAGCGGGATCAGAATCCAAAAGCAGCCTTGAAGAGGTGAGGTTTTAGCCTGGATTTGAATAGGATCAGAGATAGAGTCTGAAGTACTGGATCAGGTAGTTTGTTCCAGGCATAAGGAGCAACAAGTGGAAACTACCAAAGAAGGATATGCCTGTTCCTTACCAAATCCAAGGGGTTTTACTTGATCCTTATTCTTCTTGACCTGTAAGTTGTTTTTGACAGTTTAGATCAATGGTTCCCAAACTTGGGGTCAGGATCCCAAATGAGGTCACATCATCAGTAGATGGGGTCACAGAAACCTGGCTATTTTCCCTTCTCTCTGGACTTTCACTGTGACTTATGCCAAGTAGTGGCTCTCACCAGTCAGCCTGTGGCCTGTGAACCAGTGAACATTCGTAGGCCTTTGCCCCCACCTGGGTAAGCTTCCTGTTAGACTGGAAACCCATGCTGAGTACAGGGGACTGTAAGCACACACTACACATTGACACAAGGGACCCTGTGCTGATTGCTACTTTCTGCTTTAGATGAGTGGAGGGAGGGGAAGGAGGCTGGAGACCTGCTGTTTTGATTTCATCATCATCTGGGTTCATATGCTTTACCTAGAGATGTGCAAGGCCAAAAATTGTTCATCATCTGTTCAGTTGCTAAAATGGGGTCATGTGGGATCCTGAGTTACCTGTTTAGAGAGCACTGCTTTAGATCATGACCTTCTCCTTGATATGCTGCCCTCTCTTGTATTTTGGGGCTGTGTTTGTATTGGTTTTCTTGTTATCTCTCCCATCACACTTTTGGTTTATGCTGGGGTGGATCTGCCTCCTATTCCACTACCAGTCAGTGTACCTCAGGGCTCTGTCCTGGGACCTTTTCTCTATACTCACTCCCTTGGTACCCTGAGCTTCTGCCATGATTTTCAGTATCATTCTATGCTGATGACTCCCAGATATACCTCTGCACCAGAACTTTCTCCAGGAATCCAGGCTCAAATCTCATCCTGCTTGTCTGGCATTGCTGCCTGGATGTCCCACCACCGTCTGAAACTGAGCATGTTCAAGACAAAGCTTCTTATGTATCCTCCAGAACTCACCTCCCCCATTCCTCCTTTCTCTATTTCTGTGGATAACATGATCATCCTCCTTGTCTCCTCAGCTTGTAACTGTGGGGTCGTCTTTGATTCTCTCTCTTTCGCTGCAGATATCCAACAGATAGCTAAAAACTGTAGGTTCTTTCTTTGTAATATCAGTAAAATGTGTCCCTTTCTTTCTGAACACACTACCAAAAACCCTTATCCATCTCTCATCACCTTCTGCTTAGACTACTGCAACCTGCTCCTCATTGATGTCACGCTGAACCGTCTCCCTCCCTATTCAAAAAGTCAGATGCCTGATTAATCATCTACCAGTATTGCTGCCCTCACATAGACCCTCTTCTCAGACCACTTCATTAACTCCCTATCTGTTTCCGCATCCAGTTCAAACTCCTATTGACCTACAAGTGCATGTGTTCTGCAGCTCCTCATTACCTCTCCTCTCTTCTCTTTCCCTACATCCCCTCCTCAGGAACTACACTCATCAGGGAAATCACTTTTTCTGTGCCAACTCCAGACTCTGTTCCTTGTACCCTGCTGTGCTGTATACCCGGAATAGACTTCCCGAGTCAGTACATCAGGCTCTGTCTCTGGTCTTTTTGAAATCCAGGCTAAAACCCCTCCTTTTTGAGTCTGTTTTTGGATCCTGACTCCCTTTTTTCCCTGTTTAGTACCCAATAAATAAAATCCTTAGTCCCCTGTAGTGTTTTTCTGTCTGGTAAGCTCTCTAGAACAGGGACGTTTTCTTATGTGTGTGTGTGTGTACAGCGCTCTGTATGCCTTGTGTAGAAATAATAAGTTGTAGTAGTATGTGTCTATTACAGTAGTCCAGTACCATCATCACTATAATTTACTTTCTTGTGACCAAAAAATTATCCAAATGTTCTATTCTTTTCCAGTAACCCAATAGTATGTTAATAGGCAGCGAAATGGGGTGGGCCGCCAATGTTTTGCCCTCGTAGCATCAGCAACTAGGGAGCATGAGGAGGAGGAATAGAAGTTGGTTTGTTCCTGCCTATCTAAAAAAATATTCAGCTTCACCTGCTGTGTGTAAATTCATCTATCTATAGCTCTCTCTCTCTCTATATATATATATATAAATCATTACATTGTGGGCCTTCTTCGATATTTTCAATCAGGTTAAAAGATACGGGAACATAGGTTACCTTTTACTAATGCTTAGGATATGCTAATGGGTGTTAGCGTGTGCCATTTGACACAGCGTGGATAGGAATATAATGGCTGTGGCGGCAGATAGCACATGCTAATGCCACTGCATTAGTAAAAGAGGCCCCTAGTATTCCATTGACACACATCGTTAGGATATTCAAACATTTAATTAAAGGATATTTGCTGCAAGTTTGCATTTGTGACTTTGCTTCTGTAAATATGGCTCTTTATTTGTTGAGCAGGGTGTTTTGTCCGAATGCGTTCTAGCACTCAGTATGCACGTGTACATTGACATACTATAATCCAGGGGTGAGCAACCTCTGGTATATGTATGTGCTAGCTGATGGCATGCAAACACCTCTCTGAGCACACTGCTCCCACTCCGGTGCTGTCATCACAATCCTTTTCAACATATGTCTCACAATGCAAAGTTTAGTGCAGCTGGGGCCACAAGTTTTAAAACTGCTGAGAATGATGTGTTCAGAGGTCAAAGGGGTCATGGTTTTCGTTGAGAGAAGGGGGATGACAGGAGCCAATCTAGTGGGGACCTCCCCTTCTCTTGGAGGAGGAGGAGGCATGATTCTATTTTTTTGGCAGTCAGCCTAAAAACATTGCTGAGTTACCTACCCCCACCCCTTTCTCACTGATACCATGGAACGTGCTTTATGTGAACGTGGTATGATTATACAGTTACTTTTTCATTAAGAGTGCTCATACCAAGATATTCTCCATCTAATAATAGCCGCAAGAAAACATCTTTCTAGAGCAGTGATTCTGCTCTTAGCTGTCAGGTTTTCAGGATAATCACAATGAATATGTACGACATAGAGATCTATCATGCACGTTCATTGTGGTTATCTGAAAACCTGACTGGTTAGATGTGTCTTGAGGACTGGGTTAGCCGACTCTGTTCCATTTGTTTAAAACCCCTAGGATTCATCAAATGTTTTTGAATCCTTTTTCTAAAGCCTGCTAAGCAGTTAACACATGTTGTATTGCATGGAAATTATTACCATTTATTTCATTGAACAGGTTTTTTATACTGCTTTATCATTTCAATCAAAGTGGTTTACATTGTAACTTCGACTTGGTAATGGACATTAAACAGGGACATTGATAACTTGGATTTTTCTGAGGTAATGGAGGGTAAAGTGACTTGCCCAAGGTCACAAGGAGTGCCAGTGGGAATTGAACCCTTGATCTTCTGGGTACTAGGCAGTTGCTCTAACCACTAGGCTACTCCTCCATTCTGGCCTGACAGCGACTGCATGTTAATTCCTGCAGTAACTGTACATCTTGCGATGGGGTTAGGCAGGGCCGACACTACCCACTAAGCGGAGTAAGCATGGCAGGGGGGCGCTGAAGTGCAGGGACGCCGGTGTGGCAGCTGCTATTCTCTCCAGCTGGTGCTTTAATTAATGTCGGGCGTGGTGTCGGTGCAGTGCAGACAGGTGATCGGTGATGCAGCAAGGGTAATCTCTTTCCTCTTTAAACAAAGCTGCACTCCTTTCTGGGGTCGCAGCAGCAGGACGCACTTAATGCGATTTAATTTCCGGTGTGCGGGGACACTGGAAGTGAAGTCATATAAAGTTCTTTCTGCCTCTGTGTGTGGGAAGAATGTGAAGAGAGAGGAGTGTACTTGTGCTTAAAGCGATGAAGAGTGTACAGCAGCAGTTTTTCATTTGCGATCACCAAAAAAGGACCAACACCACTCAGACTAGACAGCCCATAAGGTATGGGGGAGAAAAGAGATGGAGGGGGGAGGGTCGATTGCCATGGTTTAAAGATTCACAGGGCAGACCATAAAAACGCGGTAATCTCAATGTACCCCTCATACCCCTTCTGATCTGCTCTCTCAGAATGGTCTTTTAATCTGAGAGCGCAGATGAGGGGGAGGTATGGGGGGTAGACTGTGGTGTTTTTATGGCCTGTGAATCTGAGAGAGCATGTTCATATTTCTTTCTAATCTGTGGTTTCTAGTTCAGTGTTTGGCGACAGCCTGTATTGCTTGTGACGGAGGCATATAATTCTTAATATGGAGTTTTTATGTAGAACCCTGTAGTAGTCCCACTTGTTCTTTGCTACCATTAGTAGGTGTATTGGTGTTCTAGGGCCCAATATAATATTGTAGTGGCTGCCCACTCATGGGTAAGGTTCGTGGTGTGTGACTCATAGGAATTAGGGCTACTGTGGTGTGGCAGGTTTGCTACATGAGCATTCCTTGGGGATTGTTTTTCCAGGTTTGTGCTATTTAACACCATGCATGGTAATGGAGAGATTGATGTTGCTGTTGTTCTGATTTTCATGTTATCTGAGTATCTTTGGTATGATCCTGATCCGCTTAGTCTCCTATGCATTTCCTTACCATTTCCCTAGATCAGCGGTTCTCAACCTGTGGGTCGCGACCCCCATGGGGGTCGCCACAGGATTTAGCGGGGGTCGCCTCACTCCGTCGTTAAAAAAAAAAAAAAAAAAAAGGCGCACAAGTTGCTGCCGCTACCGAGTCCGCTTCTCGGCAGCGGCAAACTCACCGCTTCCCTTCTATTGCAGCCGTGGCTCCCTGCCTGTTAGGGAACCGCAGCTTTGCCTGTAAAACCATTGCGGAACCTTCCTGCCTCTTGATGGGCTCTGTGCAGCATTGTTCCGCCTCCAAAGGAAGTTGTTTACCACTTCCTTTGGAGACGGGACAATGCTGCACGGAGGCCCGTTTAGAGCCAGAAAGGCTTTGCAATGGTTTTACAGGCACAGCCGCGGTTCCCTAACAGGCAGGGAGCCGCGACTGCAGAAGAAGGAGGCAGACAGGGGGAGAGGAGAGGAGGGGGCAGGGAACCTGCAATGGGGCTGACATGGGGGAGGGGGGCTGACATGGACCGAGGGGGGGCTGACATGGAGGGAGGGAGGGAGGGGGCTGATGTGGAGGGAGGGAGGGGGCTGACATGGACGGAGGGGGCTGATATGGATGGGTGGAGGGAGGGGGGCTGACATGGACGGAGGGAGGACTGACATGGAGGGAAGGATGGAGGGAGGGAGTGGGGCTGACATGGACAGGGGGGCTGACATGGATGGATGGAGGGAGGGAGGGAGCTGACATGGATGGAGGGAGGGAGGGAGGGGGCTGACATGGACTGGGGGGGCTGACATGGATGTAGGGTCGGGTGGGCTGACCGGGAGGGAGGGAGGGGGGCAGACATTGAACGATGGAGGTAGGGAGGGAGGCGGGCTGACATGGACGGAGGTAGGGCTGACATGGACGGAGGGAGGACTGACATGGAGGGAAGGATGGAGGGAGGGAGCTGGGCTGACATGGATGGATGGATGGAGGGAGGGAGGGAGGGGGCTGACATGGAGGGAGGGAGGGCTGACATGGACAGAGGGGGGACTGACATGGAGGGATGGATGGAGGGAGGGAGGGGGGCTGACATGGATGGATGGATGGAGGGAGGGAGGGGGCTGACATGGACAGAGGGGGCTGACATGGAGGGAGGGGGGCTGACATGAACAAAGGGAAGAGACGGGGACATACTGGACAGACGGGGGATAAATGCTGGACAGAGGGGAGAGACGGTGCGGGTTAGGATTATAATGGGCAGATGGGGAGAGCTAGGACTAGTAATGGGTTGATTAGGAAAGGCTAGGACTGGGAATGGACTGATCAAGGTGGGGTTGGGACTGGTAATGTGCTGATAGGGGGGTAGGACAAGTAATGGACTGATGGGGGGCTGGCATTGGAAATGAGCTGATTGGGGAGGTTAGGACTGGAAATGGGCTGATTAGAGGAGGCTAGGACTGGTAATGGACTGATGGGGGGGGGGTAGGACTGGTAATGGGCTGATGGGGGGGTAGGACTGGTAATGCGCTGATTAAGGGAGCCTAGCACTGGTAATGGGGTTGAGGAGGGACTAGCACTGGAAATGAGCTGATTAGGGGAGGCTAGGACTGGTAATGTGCTGATGGGGGGGTAGGACTGGTATTGGGCTGATTAGAGGAGGCTAGCACTGGTAATGGGGTTGAGTGGGGACTAGCACTGGAAGCGAGCTGATTGTGGAGCTTTGACTGGGAATGGGCTGATTGTGGGGAGGGGAGGATAGAACTGCTGGCCCTGGAAGAAAACTGGGGGCTAAGACTACAAATGGGCTGATACGAGGGGATGGGAGAATGGAACTGGAAGGGAGTAGATCTGAGAGGGGCTGCCATGGTATTTGGACTAGAAGGTACTGGTCAATGGGGAAGGAGAGGGACTGGAAGGGAATGGACACCAGTCGCAGTCATGGGAATGCAAGTTGACATTGGAAGGTACTGAGAGTGAGGACTGGAAAGGGGCTGATACTGGGGAGGTTACTGGGACTGGAAATAGGCTGATGGAAAGAAGTGAAGAAAACGAAAGAAGAGATAAGAAATGGCAGATGGACCATAGACCAGAGAAAGAGAGCTAAGAGAAGACAGGAAAGCAGAAGCCTCAGATCGGGACCAGCATGATCAGAGAATAAATTGGTCAGACAACAAAGGTAGAAAAAATAATTTAATTTCATATTAGTGATGTGACTACAAAATCATCATAATTTTGAAATCAAATATTGTTACTTGTTATTGTGATTAATTATTGTGGTTTAAATAAGTACATTTTATAAATAAAAACATGTTGCAAAGGCCTATAATATATTAATAATTCAACAAATTATTACAGCGACACTGCGTTAACGGAAAGGAAGAGAGACGCATTTGATTTTATCATTGAGGGTCACCACAAGTTGACCAATGGTAAAAGGGGTCACGGTACAAAAAAGGTTGAGAACCACTGCCCTGGATGTATCCTTGTCCTCAGCTGTTGTGTTGTCTATCTTGACTAGACTGTAAACTCTGATGTGCAGGAACTGTCTTTTACAAGTCTGTACAGTGCTGCCTACACCTTGTTGTGCTCTACAAATGATCAATAGTCAGTAGTTGTATGATGACATCTATGGAGCAAAGCCCTGGTTCCGGTCTGTACCTGTTGTTGGGGAAATAGTGTTGGTGTCCAAAATGTCCACTCAGACACAGCAAAGGTAGAAAAAAGTGTGTTTAGATTTACAGATTCAAATTTGTGAACTTTGGGAATGTGAACATGCAGCATCTACTGTAGCTTTATCTTTTGCAGGAATTTGCATAAAGCATATATGTTGTGCAGTGATCTCAAGAATCTTTTTCTCTGACTCGTATGCACCAGCATAAAGACTTCTTGCCGTTTTCAGACTGTGGCAAATTGGTGAGGGTTCAGATGCATTTATAGTGCTTCTTCTAGTTGCTTGTAAATCAGACAAATCCTACCTCCTCTAGACAATGGAGGAGCTTGTGACTAAAGAAACATCCTGTGCCTGTATGATGAACTTTGTGCCTTTAAAGATCTCTTTAAATCTGAATTATGCTAGTTCCATAATCCTTATGAAACTCTTAAATTCATCCATTCAAACAAGTTCTTCTCGTTCCCAGATATGAGCATTGCCCTAAGAATATTGCTGACAATTCTTGTTAGGGTGGCAAGTGGCGAGCGATCATTTTCACGGTTAAAAATAATAAAAAATGATTTGTGATCCAGCATTTCTCAAGAAAGGCTTATAAACCCTGCCATGGTTGCTATTGAAAATGATTTATGTGCCCAGTTAGACATCACTGAATTAATTGCTAATTTTGTGAACATGAAAGCACGAAAAGTTTAGTGGTTTTAATATCATGGATGATTCTTGTCAGCATGGCAAGCGGCACGTGTTTGTTTTCATAGTTGAAAATAAAACAATATATTTGAGATTAGGAATTTCTTAAGAATGGCTTGTAAATCTTGCTGTGGTTGCTATTGAGAGGCATGTCTTAGACTTCAGTGAATTAAATGCTAAATGGTTGTAACATTTGTAGAACCTCCTTTTTTTGATTAAATACATCGATTTTGTTTGCTGATCACATTAGAGTATCACAGCCTGTTCATACGATACTAAGTACTGTTCAGTACTTACTTTTAATCTAGCTATGCATTTGTCCCTTCACTGCAGTTTTCTTACAGCATATAATTTGAAGGAGAAATAGTACCAGGTGAAAAGAGTTTGCAAAGTAGTTTTGGATAAAAGAGGGGTGGAGGATAGCAACCATTTATAGTAACGAGGGAGGGGGCGCCGATCTATAGGTTGCAGGGGGGCACCAGGAACCCTAGCACCGGCCCTGGTGTTGGGAATGGCACTATTAATGTGGCAGTTAGCACAGGTGCACCTAACTGCACCTCAGTTGTGAACACTGCTGCTACGTGTTAGGCTATGTGTCCATGCACTAATTGCCAGAAACATGCCTGGCACAACCCCCGAAAGTTAGTGCACGACTCTTGCACTTACCATAAGTTAGTTTTAGCGCTAAACATGTACAGCCATTCCTCGCTTAACGACCGAGTTCCGTTTCAACGACCCGGTCGTTAAGCGAATTGGTCGTTAAGCGAGGAACGTTTTCGTGGCTCACTAAACGGCATCTTACAGCTTATGGGAGAAATCGACGCGCAGAATAAGGTGATTTTAGCGCTTCCATACACATCCTGTTGCTATTATGCTGCATTTCTGACAAAGCTTTGGATAAAGAATACTGCCCCGTGGTGGAACCGTCGGTGAGATGGTCGTAAGTGTGAGCGGTCGTAACGGCGAAGCGATGGTCGTAAGTGCGAGCGGTCGCTAAACAGGTAGGTCGTTAAGCGAGGACTACCTGTATTAAATGCACAACCCTAACGGGCTTTAGTCAAAAGGTGCCTGTGTTTCAGAAATCACATGCAGCGTACGATGTGCGTTTTCTAAATTTCTTTATGAAGCTGAAGAAGTTCACAGTGTGTTTTGGTGTACGTTGTGTTCCAAAATATGTTGACAGCTTGATTTACCTTTTTTTCTTCTTTGTAAGCGTCGCAGCTGCTGCTGTACATGCATCGCTTTAGGCTGTTGTGCTCGAAGGCATTTTCTTGTTAATTCTTGAAAATCTATTTACGGGAAAGGAAAACCTTCTCATTAGTGTTTTTATTATTTTGCTTTTTCATTAGCTGGATAAAATGCTCTTTAATTTCAGCCATTCACACCATCATACTGCCCAAATCTCACAGAATGTCCAGGAGATTCCCAAGATATCTGCTCCCTCTCCCACATTATTAAGTGACAATATTACTCGGATAAATGTTTTAAAATATTGCATTATTTTCAGTTTAATTATTGGATCATGTGACTTTTCACAGCTGTACCTTACTTTAAAAATTATTTTAATTAAAAGTATAAATTATGCCTTTTAATTTATATGCATTTTATTGTTTTGAAATTTATAGATAAAAAAAAATGACACAAGATACCACCCTTATGTTCGTCTTGCTAACCCTGCACTGTTTGTCAGGTTTGTTTTAGAGGAGGGCTGTGACAGAATTATTATTTCCTCCTGTTCCTGCTGCTGGTCCTCCTGGAATCCAGCTGTTTGTAATATCTTGAGACCCTACAGTTTATCAGTGGGTACCACTCTTATGGAACAATCTACTAACATTATTTCCTCATAGAAACATAGAAAAATGACGACAGAAAAAGACCACATGGCCTATCTAGTCTGTCCTTCCATATCAACAACTATAACAGTCCCCTTTTTTCCTTTAGAGATCCTCTGTGTTTGTCCCATGCTTTTTTGAATTCAGATACTGTCCTGATCTCTACCACCTCCACTGGGAGACTATTCCACGGATCCACCACTCTTTCCATAAAGAAATATTTCCGCATATCACTCCTGAATCTATCCCCTTTCACCCTCATCCCATGTCCCCTCATAGCAGAACTTGCTTTCAGTCGAAAGAGGCTCTCCCTCTGTGCATTTATGCCATGGAGACTGTCTCAATCATATCACCTCTATCCTGCCTTTCCTCTAAGGTGTACAATACATATTAAGAACCTTAAGTCTGTCCTCATTTGCTTTATAATGAAGACCACTAACCATTTTAGTGGCCAGCTTCTGTACTGACTCCATCCTGTTTATATCCTTTTGAAGGTGCAGTCTCCAGAATTGCACACAATACTCCAAATGACTTATATAGAGGCACTATCACCTCCTTTTTTCTGCTAGCCATTCCTCTCCGTATGCACCTAAGCATCCTTCTAGCTTTTGCTGTCGCCTTTTCTACCCATTTAGCTACTTTAAGATCATCAGACACAACCACGCCTAGGTCCCGCTCTTCTTTAGTGGACAAAAGTACTTCACCCCCTATGCTATATTGCTCCCTTGGATTGCTGCAGCCCAAATGCATGACCTTACATTTTTTAACATTAAATCCATCTGCCAAATTCTAGACCACTCTTCAAGCTTAGCTAGATCTCTCCTCATGTTATCTGCACTTTCCTGGGTGTCTACTCTATTGCAGATTTTGGTATCATCCGCAAAGAGGCAAACCTTACGCGACAGCCCTTCCGCTATATCACTAACAAAGATGTTAAAAAGAATCGGACCAAGGACAGATCCCTGGGGTACACCACTGGTAACTTCCTTCTCCTCAGAGTGAGCTCCATTTACCTGTACCCTTTGTTGCCTCCCACTCAACCAATTTCTAACCCAAGCAGTAACTTTAGGATCCATCCCTAGGGTCCTCAGTTTGTTTATAAGTCACCTGTGAGGAACGGTGTCAAAGGCTTTACTGAAATCTAAATACACCACATCTAGCGTTCTCCCTTGGTCCAACTCCTTGGTCACTTAGTCAAAGAAATCAATCAGATTTGTCTGACAAGACCTGCCTCTGGTGAATCCATGCTGCCTCAGATCCTGTAATCCGTTGGACTCCAGAAACCTCACTATTTTCTCTTTCAGCAGCGTTTCTAATAATTACTCACCACCGAAGTTAAACTGACCGGCCTGTAGTTTTCAACCACATCTTTACTTCTGCTTTTGTGTAAAGGGACCACATGAGCCTCTCTCCAGTCCTTTGGCATCACTCCCAACTTCAACGAGGCCTTGAAAAGGTCAGTCAGTGGAACTGCTAGAACGTCCCGAAGTTCCCTCAGTATTCTAGGGTGTATCCCATCTGGTCCCATCGCTTTGTCTATTTTAAGTTTAGCTAGTTTCTCATGAACACAGTCTTCTGAAAATTGTTCAAGATGCCCCTCACTTCTGTTCCTGTTTGTGGGTGTTTTCTGAGGTCCTGTTCCTCGTTCTTCATCTGTGAACACAGAACAGAAATATTTGTTAATCAATTCTGCTTTATCCTCATCAACTTCTACATATTCCTGCCCTTCACCCTTGAGTCTGACAATACCACTTTTGCCCTTCCTCTTCTCACTAACATATCTGAAAAATGTCTTATCCCCCCATTTTATTGCATTGGCTATTTCCTCCTCTTTTTGAATCTTTGCTTTCCTGACTGCTTTGCTAGCTTCTCTAAGTTTTTCCAAATATAGATGCCTGTCTTCCTCTCTCTGTGATCTCTTGTATTTCATGAAGGCCTTGCTCTTTTTCTTCACCTTTTCAGCTACTTCTTTCGAAAACCATAGTGGTCTCCTTTTCCTTTAACCTTTATTTACCATTTTAACAAAAAGGTTGGTTGCCCTTAAAATATCCCCTTTCAATTTTGCCCACTGTTTTTCTACGTCCTTCAGCTGTTCCCATCCCGCTAACGACGCCCTGAGGTATTGGCCCATCTTGGCAAAGTTAGTTTCCTAAAGTCTAAGACCCTCGCTTTTGAATGGATTCTAACAGCCCTAGTCCTAATACTGAACCACACCATCTGGTGATCACTGGATGCAAAATGATTTCCCACTATAACAGAAACACTTTCACCATTGGTAAGCACCATGTCCAATATGGCCCCTTCACATGTATGGTCTGTTAGCAATTGCCTGAATAGTTCTCCCTGTAGAGAATCCATGATTTCCTTACTTCTAGATGATACTGCAGCAGGAATGTGCCAATCAACATCTGGCATATTGAAATCCCCTATCAGTAGCACTTCCCCTTTCCTAGCAATGCTGCGTATGTCTTCAATTAACTCTCTGTCCACCTCTTCCTCTTGTGAGGGAGGATTTTATATCATGCCAATGCAGATAGATTTCTCTTTCTAGTTCAACCCACAGTGCCTCGTCTCTCCCTTTTAAGCTCTGTAATTCCAAAGCTTTAATATTATTTTTTATATATAGTGCCACTCCTCCTCCCCTTCTTCCTACCCTGTCGTTTCTGAATAAAGTATAGCCTGGTATAGTTATATCCCATCACGGTTTTCTGTGAACCATGTTTCTGTAACTGCTACTAAATCCAAGTCAGCCATTCCCATTAAAGCTTCAACATCTGGGATCTTATTTCCCATGCCATGGGCATTTATACATACCGTTTTCCATATGTCACTCCTTTTACCCATTTCCATAAAGGTATTTAATGTTTCACTTACCTGAGGGCTTTCACTTATCTGGGACCTTTCTTCACTCGTCCCTAACGAATCAAGTTTAAAGCCCTCTTCAGTAGATTAGTCAGTCTGCTACTGAAGGCACGTCAACCTTTCTTGGACAGATGGACGCCATGTTTCCCTTCATCTTTGTGGCCTCTTTTTTAAGTGTCTCTCCCTTTGAGGCCACTGTATGAAATCATGGTCCAGTCTACATAATGATTTCAAGAACTAAAACTACCAATAATGCACATTACTACATGACTGTGCACTATTGATGATTTTAATGCACAAAATTGCGTTTGGGAATTTGACTGTGCGGTCTATGCAAAATAGGCAGTAAGCCGCATAATTATGTGAAGAAACTCATTACCTACAGTCATTTGCATCATTAAGGGGCCCTTTTACTAGAGCCCGCTACGTGGGTTAATACGCATTTTGATGGGTGATAATGGCCTCAGGGACAGCTAACACGCAGGCATGACAGCAACTGGCTGCTAAAACATTGCTGTTAGCCCAGGGATACACATCATGTGCTGTCAATGTGGTGATTAGTGTGGGTACAGCTATCAATACTTCTATGGGTTATCCGTGTGGTAACTGTTGGGAACATTCTACCCACACTCCTAACAGTCACCGTGTTAAATGCATGCTAGGTTCAAAACCTTAATGGGCTTAAGTTGAAGGCCCCTACGTATCTTGCACAAAATCACATTTTTGTCTGAAATTTAACTACTCTTTAGAAGCGTTGTTATGTTTTTGCATTAAAGCCTGCAACTTCACATGAATGTTCCACATAAAGATCTCCCTGCAGAAAGAGGAAATGGCTTGGAGTCTTCACTGTTTCATGTTGCCAGGTCATGCCCCTGGAGCACTTTTGTCTGTGGAAAAGCCATTTTGAAAACAGGACTTTCTGTGTCTATTTTCCATTACATGACCACATTCCTGGTCATGAATAGCCTCAGACAAAACATTGATTGCCGATGTCCTTACAATAGCATTGTTGATAATAATAAAATATATGTCTGTTCCATTCCCCAGAGGGCATGAAAATTTAGATCTGCTGTTTTTCAGTCTTAACAGAGCGCTGTTGATACTAAATTCATGTTGGAGCAAAGCAGGGAAATGCATTAAATCCTGAGTTTGGCCTTGAGGTACCTTACTGCAATTGTATTAATTACAGAAAAAAAGGAATAGAGTCCAAGAAGTGATATCTGCTTTGCATTTTTGAGTTCCTTTTTGGATTGCTTGAGTGCAGTACAGCTTCAAGATGATAAGCACTCTGAAAGATATATTCCTTTATTTTCTCAGCTAGCAAGCTAATGAGTCTGGCAGGTTGCCTTTGTGGAAGATTGTTGGAATGGAGGGTCACAAGCTTTAACTGGCTAGCCTCAAGGTCTTCACTGGCTAATGTTTGTCAGTTAAATCTATCCCTCATTTGACTGGCGAAATTTAACTGCCTAAAGGCATAAGGCACATAAATTTAATCTTTTAAACAACCAATAATTTGGCCCCCAGTGAAAAACATCTGCTACTGCTGTTGTAATCTGACCCCTGGAGCTCACCCCAGGAACCTACCCCCCCTGTTCCTGTGGTGGGTTTATAACAGGGGGGGGGGGGGGCGTCAGATTTTATTCCCTAGAGGCTAAATTATTGGTTTAATTGTTTAAATTTATGTGTATAATGCATTCAGACTAGCAGTTCTCAGTCTAGTTCTCGGGACACACCTAGCCAGTCAGGTTTTCAGGATAGCCACAATGAATATGCATGCTAGAGATTTGCATACATTGTCTCCTTTGTATACATATATCTCTCATGCATATTCATTGTGGTTATCCTGAAAACCTGACTCACTGGGGATGTTCTGAGGACTGGGTTGAGAACCAATGATTTAGACAATTAAATATAGACAGTAGACAGAAATTTTGATACGTAGAGAGAGGTTTTGCCCAATGCTATTTGCCTCCTTGAGGAAGAGGGGGGAGATGTTCAAGGCTATTGACCTGTTCCCGGAGTGGGTTTATCACAGCGGCAGCAGATTTCTTTTCCCTGGGACTAAATTATTGATTTATTTATTGCATTTATAATCTTCTAACCCTAAGATTCTTATCCTCAGCCTTTTCCAAAAGAACAAAACATGAAGCATAATATACAGAGCAAACAGCATGAACATCAGTGGCTCTTGCCTGTACTAGAGGCCAGCAAGGCCCATCTAGGGTTGCCAACCGGCCGGTTTTCAGCCAGCCTGGCCAGTTTTTCAATGGCCAGGCCGGCTGCCGGCACAGATGTAAAACCGGCCATTGAAAAGCCGTTTTATTACTCTGGCCGCAAGATCAGAGGCGGCCAGAGCAAAAAACCAGCTTATCTCCAGGAACAAGCAGGAATGAGTCTTCACATATGGGTACGTCGGTACAGACGGAGCCTGCACGGGAACGCTCCCCAGCGTCCCAAAAGAGGAAAGCTTTTGGGAGCATCCCACAGCGCCTGCGCGCTGCCTTCCCGCCTTTCCTAACCGCCTCTCTCCAGTTCTTCTTTTCCGCAGAGCCAGCAGGTCGTGTTCTTGTCACCGCTGAAGAAGTTCTTTATTTCATTTTATTTCTTTGGTCGCGCGTCTGCCTTCTTCGACGTCGGACCGGTACCGCCGGTCTTTTCTCTCTTTTCTTAAAAAAAAAAAAATATATAATGATAATTCTTCTGTTCCACTTTAGTGTATGTTTTTGTCTCTGGGCCTTAGGCCTAAGAGAAATTTCCTCATGGAAAAGCCCGCCTCCGGGTATAAAAAATGCACTAAGTGCAGCGGTACCATTTCTGTTACCGACACCCGTGACTGGTGTCTTAAATGTTTGGATCCTGACCATTCCATCACGGATAGTGCGTCCTGCTCCATGATGTCTAAGAGAGGTTTACAGAACCGAGCAGCTAAGCTCAATACCCTGTTTCCCTCTGATGCAGCTTCGGTGGCATCGACGTCGTCCAGGGCTTCTTCTTCCTCTTATGGATCTCAGGTAACCAAACATAAATCCAGCCGGTCCTCGAAGGGTAGATCTCCCTCTAAGCATCGAGATGCCTCCGGGCTTGCCCTCGAGGATCCTGCACCGGCAAAAGTACCCCGGCGGGAAGCTCCGGCTTTCAAAGCTCCTCCTATGGGGTCACAGGTTGACATCGATGGCATGGCCTCGACCGATCACCTGTTACAATGTTCTGGGGTACCGGTGGAATCTGCCGGTACCGACTTCCAGACATTGATGGCGTCGATGGATCAGAATATTCTGACCATGCAGCAGGCCATCACGGCATTCATTCGAGCTGCGACGCCGCTGGTACCACAACAGGCTCCGTTGCCGGTACCGGCTCTGGCACCCGTACCGATTGCATCGACATCGGCTTCGGTGTCGACTGCACCGGTACCCTGTCAGATGATGCCCATCGGTACCGAACCGGTACCGATCACTCCTGATGTCGATACCACTCGGTACGCGTATCGGGCTCTACAGGAGCATCCAGACAGGCGATACTTCGATTCCTCCGAAGACTCTGATGCATCGGAGGTTTCTGTCGAAGCATCGGTACTCCTTCCTCAAGAGCCTTCTTCTCCAAAAATAAGAATGTCTCCTCCAGAGGACTTGTCTTTTCAGGACTTTATAAGAGAAGTGGCCAAGGGGCTCTCTATCTCAGTGGCCCCTGAGTCAGAGCCTAGAGCCAAAAAGTTGGATATTTTGCAATATCCCAAGGCTCCTAAAGAGGCAGCCACTTTGCCAGTTCATGAGATCCTTTATGATCACATGTTGGGCATATGGGAGACCCCTCTTACTATCTCTTCCCACTCTCGTAGGCTAGACACCATGTACCGTGTCCCGCCTTGTCCTGGGTTTCATAAGACTCAGCTTCCTCACCACTCTATTGTGGTGGAGTCTGCCATGAAAAGGTTAAAGAGTGCAAAAAGGCACTCCTCCTCCAGGGAGAGAATGTAGAACCTTAGATGCTTTTGGCAGAAAAATCTTTCAAGCCAGTATGCTTGTTGCCAGAATCAACTCCTATAGTCTCTATATGGGGATGTTTCTAAAAGGAGTTACAGGTCATCTGCAAACTTTCCTCCCTTTTCTTCCAGAAGATAAGAGGGAAGAGTTTCTCACTTGGCTTAAGCATGCCCAAGATGTTTCCAAATTTTCCAACCGTGCAGTCTTTGACTCTTTTGAGGGTGCCAGCAGAGCTTCGGCTATTGCCATAGGTGCACGCAGAATTGCTTGGTTACAAGCTTCTGATCTGGAACCTTGGGTCCAAGATGGATTGGGAAATCTTCCTTGTACAGGTGAAAACCTTTTTGGCAAGGATTGGCAGGCAAAGGCCACACAGATGGATGCAGAAAGTTCTGCTTTGGATAGGCTTTCAAAGTCTACCTCTAATCCTGTCAAGAAGAGGTTGTTCAAAAAGCCATATTTTCCCAAGAAGGGAAGATATTATCCTGTTTATGGTCAACAGACATCTTCTGCAGGTCGTTTTGCTGCAAAGCGTCAACATCCTAAACAGGCCAAGCCTAAGGCTGCAAGGACTCCTGTAGCCCAACAGCCTCAGCCTCCTCAGGGCCTTTGACTTGCATCTAGAGAACTTAGCCTTTCTGGCTCTAGCAGAACCAGAGCCTCTCACCATTCCAGGAAGGTTAGCTTACTTTGCTCCCAGATGGGAACAAATCACAGCAGAGCAATGGACCCTCTCCATCATAAGGGAAGGGTACAAACTTCATTTCTCAAACTTTCCTCCTCACACCATGGTGAGATAGTTCAATTCTCAGACATCTCTCCTCGACCTTCTCGGTCAAAAGATTACTACCCTTCTTGCCCAAGGGGCAATAGAGGAAGTACCCCTTCTTCAACAGGGCTCAGGGTTCTACTCCCCCTACTTTCTTATCCCAAAGAAAACAGGGGGCTGCCGACCCATATTAGATCTCAGAGAATTGAACAAGTTTCTATGCAAGGAGAAATTCAAGATGATTTCTCTAGGTACTCTCCTTCCATACCTTCAGAGTCAGGATTGGCTTTGTTCTCTAGATCTCAAGGATGCGTACACCCATATACTCATCCATCCAACACACAGAAGGTTCCTTCAGTTCCTTTATCAAGGGAAGCACTACCAATACAGGGTACTTCCTTTTGGTCTGGCCTCTGCTCCAAGAGTGTTCACAAAATGCATGGCAGTAGTAGCCGCATTCCTACGCACTCTAGGAATATTCGTATTCCCATATCTGGACGACTGACTCATCCGAGCTCCATCCCAGTCAGAGGCCCAGACTTCCCTACCTGCACAATGCATGTTCTGCATTGTCTGGGACTGGTGATAAACATTCCAAAGTCCCAACTCACCCCTACTCAATCTCTAGAGTTCATGGGGCCTTGCTGGATACCACAACTGCAGGGGCCTATCTTCCCCAGGCCCGTTGCCTACGCTTAGTGCAGTTAGCCTCCCAGATTCAGTTAAAAACCCATTTAACTGCTCGAGAGATGTTACAACTACTAGACCACATGGCATGCACCGTGCATGTGGTTCCTTATGCTCGCCGTCACATGAGGGCAGCTCAATGGACTTTGTCCACCCAATGGACCCAGGCATCAGGGGGTCTGTCAGACAAAATAACAACCTCCAGGCGCCTCTTTTGGTCTCTCCAGTGGTGGAAGTCCACTCAAAATCTGTTGCAGGGGTCCCCCTTCCAACAGTTGTTACCCCAAGCAACCCTTACAACAGATGCCTCTCCAAAGGGTTGGGGAGCTCATCTTCATGACCTCTCCACCCAGGGCATTTGGTCTCCACAGGAGACCTCTCTACATATCAACATCTTAGAGCTCAGAGCAATCTTCCTGGCTCTCAGAGTCTTCCATACCCTGCTCAGCTACAAGACAGTCCTCATTCACACGGACAACCAAGTAGCCATGTTCTATGTGAACAAGCAGGGAGGGGACTGGCTCTCTGTCGCTTTGCAACGAAGCTCTGAGATTGTGGGCCTTCGCCAGAGAGCATCAAATTCATCTTCTGGCAGTATACCTTCCAGGAGTTCAAAACTCTTGGGCAGACAGACTCAGTCGAGTTCTGCTTCCACACGAATGGTCCCTTCATATGGACCAGATAGTCAGAATCTTTCAAATTTGGGGAACACCAGACATAGACCTCTTTGCAAGTCCGTGGAATGCCAAACTTCCCCGATTCTGTTCCAGAATTCCGTGTCAGGGAGTTCAGGCCAAGGATGCCTTCCTCCTTCATTGGGGTCAAGACTTCCTATACGCCTTTCCACCCATTCCCCTAATTCCCAAGACCCTGTTCAAGCTTCAGAGAGATCGAGGGACTATGATCCTCATAGCTCCACGATGGCCACGCCAAGTGTGGTACCCTCTACTCCTGCATCTCTCTCAAGCTCCCTCCCTGGACTTGGGATCTGCTCCAGATCTCCTGTCTCAGGAGGGGGGAACATTGTGGCACCCAAACCCCCAATCTCTCCATCTCAGGGCTTGGTTGCTGAAGGCTTAGACCTTCAAGATTGGCATCTGTCTTAGCAAGTGAGGGATATCCTTCATGCTTCCAGAAAGCCTTCTACTAGGCATTCCTATGCTTTTAAATGGAAAAGGTTTACCATTTGGTGTGCTGAGAAGGGTTTTAACCCTCTAGCAATACCTCTGAATTCTTTCCTAGAGTATCTCCTGCATCTTTCCCATGCAGGCCTCAAAACGAATTCAGTAAGGGTCCATTTGATTGCTATTGCAGCATCTCTCAAGCCTCTCAATGGACAACCTATTTCCTCTCATCCTCTTATTGCAAGATTCATGAGAGGCCTTCTTTTAACTAAACCTCCCATTAGACCATCTCCAGTGGCATGGGACTTGAATCTGGTTCTTGGTCAGCTCATGAAGCCTCCCTTTGAATACTTAGCCACTACCTCCTTGAAATTTCTTTCCTGGAAAGTTATCTTTCTTATTGCAGTCACCTCGGCTCGCCGCATCAGTGAGCTGCAGGCCTTAGTAGCTAATCCACCTTATACAAGGTTCCATCATGATAAGGTAGTCCTTAGGACCAATCCACACTTTATGCCTAAAGTGGTCTCACCTTTTCATCTTAACCAAGAGGTGTACTTACCTGTCTTCTTTCCAGGCCCTCATGCATCAAGTGCAGAGAGGAATCTTCATACCCTGGATTGTAAGAGGGCTCTCGCCTTTTACTTACAAAGGACACAGCAACATAGAAAGTCTTCTCAACTCTTTGTTGCTTTTGATCCCTCTCATTTGGGACTTCCAGTCTCTAAGAGAACACTGTCCAATTGGATTGCTCAGTGTATTTCTTTCGCCTATCAGAGCAAGAACCTTTCTCTGGAAGGCCATGTCACAGCTCACAATGTGAGGGCCATGGCAACCTCTATGGCTCTTCTAAATTCTGTGTCCATCGACCAGATCTGTCGAGCGGCCAGCTGGGCCTCAGTTCATACCTTCACAGCCCATTACTGCTTGGACAAGGACTCCCGCTGGGATGCCTTGTTTGGTCAGGCTGTACTCAAACACCTGTTCCATGCTTAGTCAACTCCTGCCCTCCATTCCTGGTTGGATTCCTGAGATCCATGGGAGGAGGTAGAGCCCTTCTCAGGGTATCTCAACCTTGGGGATCTCTCAGGCATCTCTAGCTGTGGAGTTCCCATATGTGAAGACTCATTCCTGCTTGTTCCTGGAGATAGCACAGTTACTTACCTGTAACAGGTGATCTCTGGGAACAGCAGGAATAAGTCTTCACAACCCACCCACCTCCCCTAGGAGTTGTATCTTTCTATCTTTCCTCTCCTCTCTCTCTCTCTTTGTCTCAGCTTTAAAACTCGAACTGGAGCGAGGCGGTTAGGAAAGGCGGGAAGGCAGCGCGCAGGCGCTGTGGGATGCTCCCAAAAGCTTTCCTTTTTTGGGACGCTGGGGAGCGTTCCCGCGCAGGCTCTGTCGGTACCGACGTACCCATATGTGAAGACTTATTCCTGCTGTTCCCAGAGATCACCTGTTACAGGTAAGTAACTGTGCTTTCTCCCAACTCCGCGGCGTGAACATGATCCCTGTGGCAGTGCAGCCGCTGCTTCTGCTTTTCACAGAGCAGCGGCTGCAATAGACTTACTTTGAAAAGTAAAGACAACCTATGAGGAGCCCTCCGGTCATCGCAGCGCCCGAGGAAGTGATGTCATAGGGGGCGGGCTCCCCACAGGTTTTCTTTCCTTTTCAAATTAACTTGGCTGCAATAAAGTTAATTTGAAAAGGAAAGACAACTTGTGTGGAGCCCTGCCCCCTATGACATCACTTCCTCGGGCGCTGCGATGACCAGAGGGCTCCTCACAGGTTGTCTTTACTTTTCAAAGTAAGTTTATTGCAGCCGCTGCTCTGTAAAAAGCAGAAGCAGCGGCTTGGGGGGGGGGGAGGGTTTAAATAGCTGAAAGGGAGATGCTGGAAACAAGGGGGGGTTAGTGGCTGGAAGAGAGATGCTGGACAGCAAGGGGGGTGTTGATGACTGGAAGGGAGATGCTGGATACCAGAGGGGGGAATTAATGGATGGAAGGGAGATGCTGGATACAAAAGTGGAATAATGGCTGGAAGAGAGATGCTGGATACGAAGGGGGGGACAGAGCAGATGCTGGACACAAAGTGGGGGAATGGAAGTGTGGAAGGCAGATGCAGGATATCAGTAGGGAATGAAGGGTAAATGCTGGGCATATAGTAGTGGGGTTTAGAGCATAAGGGGATAGAGGGCAAATGGTAGATACAAGTGGGGGTAGACGGATGGAGTGCGGATATTGGACATGGGATGGAGAGCAGAGGCTTGACATGTGGTGGGGCATAAGGGCATGAAGGGCAGATACTGGATATGGAGTTGAGGAGTAGAAGGTCAGAGGGCACATGCTAAACATAGGATAGGGGTCATGAGGGCTGGAGGGCACATGTTGGACATGGGGTTGGGGACATACGGCAGATACTAGATATAGGTTGGGGCATGGATGCTGGGGGCAGATGGGGTGGACATGGAGTGGAGAACAGAGGTTAGACATGAGGTCATAGGGGTCATGGGGATTGAAAGGCAAATGATGGACATGGGATGGGGGCATAGGAGATAGTGGGCAGAGACTGGACACAGGGTAGGGGTGGAGGACAGATGCTTGACATGGAGAGATAGAGGAGAAGCTGAATGCAGGTTAGGGGAATGAGGAGATGCTTGACATGGGATAAGGAAGAGAGGGGGAATTCTGGACATGGAGGAGGTAGGATGAGACCACATAACTCCCATACTTATGGACCTACACTGGCTACCAGTACAATGCAGAGTCACCTACAAGGCGTTAATCCTGTCATTTAAAGCAATTAACTGGATATCTTCCACATCCCTCTCATCACTCCTGACCAGTATCCCCACTAACAGACTAAGAAAATCAACAACTAGCAATACGCTATCTATACCACCTGAGTCCATTAAATGTACCCAAACAACTAGAAACAGAGCATTTACACTATAAGCTCCTAAGTGGTGGAACAATCTCCCACCTCATATAAGATCAATTAGTGACCTTTCGCAATTCATAAAAGCTATTAAATATCACCTGTTCTGCCTTTATTTTACCCACACTAACCTAGTACATTCACATCCAACACCTCTTCTCACCCACACAGCATCTGACATACCAACAACATAACCCCCAGTGACTTACAAAGAATTCACCATCAGCAACATTCACAATCAACATGACTACATTATGACTCTATTACATAATATAACTTAAATAATCTATAAGCTCCTTTGTTTGAACTGTATATAGTGTAACAGTGCAGACCCCGAACAACCCGAGAAAATGCAGTTCAGCATAAAGGAGCACAGAAAAAGTGACAGGGTAAACAAGGAAATGTCAGATGGTTACCGTGAGCAACCTAGAAACACGTGCAAAAGCCCAATGAGGACACACCCAGCCAGCAAAGGAAGGGAATTCACTTTACCTGACAGGGTTCAGCTGGGTGGGGGTGGAGCAAGGAAACACTGGGATAAAATAGGCTCCCAGACAATCAGAAAGAGAGAGAGAGAGAGAGGAGCTGAAGCAGCCACTGACACACTCTGAGAGAATACAGCAAAGGCAGCTAAAACCCTGGGAAGCATGGAGCAGGTATGAGAATGTAAGAGAGAGTGATAATGAGGCTTTGGAGCAACTAGAGCCAGCGTGAAGGTCAGAGGGGAACCGAAGACCTGAGAGAAGCAGAGAGATATCAACAGCCAGATAGTGTGTTTGAGCCAGAGAGACGCAAGAAGACTGCAGTTGCAGGTTCCAGTGCACAGAGTGAATGCAAGAGTGATTTGCCATATGAAAGAAGACAACCCTGGAGGTATGGAAATAGGCACACAAGGTCCCACTATCTAGAGGCTGAAAATATCCCTTCTTCTGGTTTTAAAAACCCTAGAAGAAAAAGGTTTTACTTACCAGATAAAGCTGAAGAGTTTTGTAGTCATTGTAAGCTCACAGCTCCCTGTGAAACTCCGTCACGAGCTCTCCAATCTAGCTCAGCTGGGTTACAAAAGGGAAGCCTGAACCGGCAGAGAAATTCCCTTAATTATCCCACTAGCAGAGCAAACCAGGAGTTGAGCTATATTCTAAAATACCAGCAGGGGCAGTGCCCTGAAAAGCTCAACTCTAGAATACATGGTAATTCCCAGAGAGACACTAGCTCTAAGGAAGAGAGGAACTTCCTGTCTGACGAGGTTAACCAGCCATTCTCCCACGTTACTGCTGAGGTCCAGAATGAACCTTCCAGTCAGCCGGAGTTAATGGAATATCAAAATGCAGAAGAAAATGATATGCCAGAATTGATGGACTGCTCTTTGACCTTGATTGAACCTGAGTTCTCTCTCAGATAAGCAATTGGTTTGTGTCCTAGCTTTAGTGTTATAAGCAACAGGCTGCAGCTCTCTCTAAGTAAAGCAGATATAAGCTGTACTGTCAGCTACAGGAGAAAGAACCATATTGAAGTATTTAAGCTGTTTTGTTCATCCAGGCCCATAGATCTTGGGGATCCATCTTCCTTTTTGCTGCACCTGCAAATAAAAGAGAAGAGACCCACCAAGTGCGGCACACACACAAAGGTTGTTTTTTTTTTTTTTTCTTTTTGGCTCCCCTTTTCTCACGGTATCCTATACCCGTCTACCCAGGCTACCAATACCTTAGTCTCCTGGTGACATCATCATGTGAGAAGGGGTCTTTTCCACCGCTGGCCGCCTTACCAGCCGAATCCTCCTTGATTAGTGCTTTAAAACACTTCTTTTTGCCTTTCAGCAATGTCCTTTCAGGCAAATCCTTATTATGCCCCCGAAAATTTTATCCTCTTCTCTACGCCATTTATGTCGTGCCCTCTCTGGCCAAGCGGTAGCTACTGGTATTGCAAGGCTCTGGAGGGTGGTAGTTGTGCCTTCACTGATATAAACCACAAAACACTTCTTTCCAAATTAAAGGGTTTTATTCCCCGTCCCTTGAGGGTACTTTATCTTCAGGAACATAAATCAAATGCCTTGCTTGGACATATAACATAAAGTAACAAAAGCAAACAGAACTTGCTTCCTTCAGCTTCCAAAACAACAAATAGATGAAAAGAACAAAACAGCTTAAATACTTCAATATGGTTCTTTCTCCTGTAGCTGACAGTACAGCTTATATCTGCTTTACTTAGAGAGAGCTGCAGCCTGTTGCTTATAACACTAAAGCTAGGACACAAACCAATTACTTATCTGAGAGAGAACTCAGGTTCAATCAAGGTCAAAGAGCAGTCCATCAATTCTGGCATATCATTTTCTTCTGCATTTTGATATTCCATTAACTCCGGCTGACTGGAAGGTTCATTCTGGACCTCAGCAGTAACGTGGGAGAATGGCTGGTTAACCTCGTCAGACAGGAAGTTCCTCTCTTCCTTAGAGCTAGTGTCTCTCTGGGAATTACCATGTATTCTAGAGTTGAGCTTTTCAGGGCACTGCCCCTGCTGGTATTTTAGAATATAGCTCAACTCCTGGTTTGCTCTGCTAGTGGGATAATTAAGGGAATTTCTCTGCCGGTTCAGGCTTCCCTTTTGTAACCCAGCTGAGCTAGATTGGAGAGCTCGTGACGGAGTTTCACAGGGAGCTGTGAGCTTACAATGACTACAAAACTCTTCAGCTTTATCTGGTAAGTAAAACCTTTTTCTTCTAGGGTTTTTAAAACCAGAAGAAGGGATATTTTCAGCCTCTAGATAGTGGGACCTTGTGTGCCTATTTCCATACCTCCAGGGTTGTCTTCTTTCATATGGCAAATCACTCTTGCATTCACTCTGTGCACTGGAACCTGCAACTGCAGTCTTCTTGCGTCTCTCTGGCTCAAACACACTATCTGGCTGTTGATATCTCTCTGCTTCTCTCAGGTCTTCGGTTCCCCTCTGACCTTCACGCTGGCTCTCTAGTTGCTCCAAAGCCTCATTGTCACTCTCTCTTACATTCTCATACCTGCTCCATGCTTCCCAGGGTTTTAGCTGCCTTTGCTGTATTCTCTCAGAGTGTGTCAGTGGCTGCTTCAGCTCCTCTCTCTCTTTCTCTCTCTTTCTGATTGTCTGGGAGCCTATTTTATCCCAGTGTTTCCTTGCTCCACCCCCACCCAGCTGAACCCTGTCAGGTAAAGTGAATTCCCTTCCTTTGCTGGCTGGGTGTGTCCTCATTGGGCTTTTGCACGTGTTTCTAGGTTGCTCACGGTAACCATCTGACATTTCCTTGTTTACCCTGTCACTTTTTCTGTGCTCCTTTATGCTGAACTGCATTTTCTCGGGTTGTTCGGGGTCTGCACTGTTACAATAGTTACCCTGTTACTTCCAAGTTACAATCCCTGTTATAATGTAAGCAAAAGATCTTGTTCTAATGCAACATGTTATTACAATGTAAACCACACTGATTCTAAATAGCGCGGTATATAAGAATTTGTAATAAATAATAATAAATAAATAAATGAGAAAAAGAGGAGAGGCACTAGAATGGTGAGAGAGGGGGAGGAACAAGACAGGGCAGGAGAGATATGCTGGACACAGGGGGCAGAAGAGAGAAAGAGATAGGAGTTAGTTAAAGACTGGGGAAGGATACAGAGATGTGGAGTGAGAAGGTTGTGTTAAAGGTTGAAAAATGGTAGGAAGATGCTGTAAAAAAAATGGAGGAGATTGAGAACTGGATGGTAAGAAGGAGAAATGAAATCTGAGTTGATAGAGAAAAATAAAAGAAAACTGAAAAGAAAATATCAATGTCAGAGATGGAAGGAAGTGAAGAAGACAAGAGGGGAGAGAAGTGGCTAATGGACCAGAGACCTAGAGGGTGAGTTAAGAGATGAAGAAAGCAGAAACCAGAGACTGGGATCAACACGATTAGAGAATAGAATGACCAGACAACTAAAGGTAGAAAAAGATTTTATTTTCAGTTTAGTGATTGGAACATGTCTGTCTTTGGACTTCACAGGCCTGATATTCATCCAGTGTTGTCAGCATTTATAAGCGCCTGATTGTCAGAGCTAAAAGTGAAACCAGATATTTAGTACCAAAATCTGGATATCCTCTGGCACTGAATCCTTTCAGCGCTGACCAGCACAGCTCTCCAGACAGCGGCAATATTCAGCAGCTATCTGGATAACCAAACCGCATAAACTTAGAACCATTATTGAGATGGCCTGGCTTTATACCAGCGCTTAGCTGGTTGGCGACCTGAAAATCACTTCTAACCATCTATGTGCTGGAACTACCTTCGCCCCGCCCATGGACTTCCCTGGAACGGTCCAGACAGTGCCACGGTCTTTAAAGGGGATATTCAGCAGCACTGGTCGGGGGGGGGGGGGTGTGTGTGTGAGTGAACCAGCAGGGAGGGGGGGGTGAGTGAGTGAACCAGCAGGGAGGGGGGGCGAGTGAGTGAACCAGCACTAAGAGAGGGGGGGTGAGTGAACCAGCACTGAGGGGGGGGGGGTGAGTGAACCAGCACTAAGAGGGGGGTGTGAACCAGCACTAAGAGGGAGGGGGGGTGAGTGAATCCTCTGTAATTTTTGTGGGTGGGGCTGGTGTGCAGCATTTGTGGGACTGGGGGCGGGGCAGGGGTGGAGCATGGCGAGCCACAGGTGTCGGGTTTTTCCTCGGTGAAAAAGTTGGCAACCCTAGGCCCATCCCATAAAAAACTGGATCATGAAAGAGGAGAGAGCATCTGAAGATTGTCTAAAGGTGTCAGAGTCTTTCCTAGGTAAAATAAGGTAGCCAAAAAAATTGACCATGGTACTGGTTTAGCTCTGTCCTGCCTTTTTCCAAACAAGGAACCAAAGTGCTTCAAAGCAATAAAAAAAACAAAATCACTCAGGGCGTAATCTTCCGCCAGTGTTGCTATGCTCATGTCACGCCTCTTATCGAGTCCCTTCATTGGCTCCCTATCCATTTCCCCATCCAGTTCAGACTTCTACTACCGACCTATAGGTGCCTTCATTTGGCTGCTCCTTACTATCTTTCCTCTCTTATCTCTCCCTACACCTCTCCTCGGGAACTACCTTGAATCTGTGCCCTTCTCTTCCACTGCCAACTTCAGACTTTGATCTTTCTACCTTGCTGCGCCTTATGCCTGGAATAAACTACCTGAGTCGGTATGTCAGGCTTCATCTGTGGCCTTGTTCAAATCCAGGCTAAAAATTCACTTCTTTGAGACTGTTTTTGGATCTTGATCCCTTTAGTCTCCTGGTCATCTCCAATATGTCTTCTTACCATTCCCCTAAATATATCCTTATCCTTGTTGTTGTGTTGTCTGTCTTATGAGCAGGGACTCTCAGTACAGCGTTGTGTATGCCTTGTAGTGCTATACAAATGATAAGTCGTAGAAGTAGTAGTAATTCATTGCTGGAAGATGTGGTAAAAGCAGTTAGGTGGGTTTAAAAAAGGCCTTGATAAGTTCCTGGTGCAAAGGTCCATAAACTGTTATTCAGGCAGTCTTGTGGAAAATCGCTCTTTATCCCTGGGGGGCGGGGAGGGTAGCAGCATGGACTCTATCTTTTGGGATTCTACTAGGTACTCGGGACTGGGATTTTGTGCTGTTGGAAACAGGATACTGGGCATGATGGACTTTTAGGGGTATGTTTACTAAACAGTGGTAGCGGCTTCTGTGCGATATCAGAGCCGCAGCCCCATTGAATTCAATGGGGCCATGGCTCTGATATTACATGGAAGCCGCTACCGCTGTTTAGTAAACATACCCCTTAGTCTGCCATGGTATGTTCTTAAGTGCATAAAGATGTAGAAACAGAAAAAATGATGGTAGATAAAGACCATACAGTCTATCCAGATTATCTATCTATACCAAATACTAAACTCTACAATCCCCTTCTCTCCATTAGAGATCCTCTGTACTTGTCACATACTTTCTTAAATTCACTATATAGTCTTTGTCTCCACAACCTCCATTAAGAGGCTATTCCATGCATCCACCACTCTTTCTGTAAAAAAATATTTTCTTAGATTACTCCTGAGTCTGTCTCCTTTCACCTTCATACAATCCCCCCTCATTCCAGAGCTTCATTTCAGTTTAGAAGCCTGCCTCGTGCATTTATGTCAGAGTTATTTATAAGTCTCTATCGTATCTCCCCTCTCCTACCTTTCTTTCAAAGTATACATTTTGAGATCTTTAAGTCTGTCCCCATATGCTTATTGCTGAAGACCACTGACCATTTTGGTAGCCACGCTCTGCAATGACTCCATCCTGTTTATATCCTTTTGAAGGTGCGGTCTCCAGAACTGCACCAAAACTCCAATTGAGATCTCACCAGAGGCTTACACAGAGGCACTATCACCTCCTCCTTCCTGCTGGTCATTCCTCTGCTTATGCACCCTAAGCCTTCTTCTGGCTTTTGCTGTTGCCTTTTCTACTTGTTTGGCCACCTTAAGATCACCAGACAGGATCACCCTCAGGTCCCACTTTATTTTCGTAGATAGAAGTACTTCAATCCCTATACTGTACAGCTCCTTTGGGATTTTGTAGTCCAAATTCATGGCCTTGCATTTTTTAGAATTAAATTTCAGCTGCCAAATTTTAGCTGATTCCTCATGTTATTTATACCTTCCAGAGTATCTATCCTATTGCAGATTTAGTATTATCTACAACAAGGCAAACTATTTGACAACCTTTATTACAATATCACTTACAAAAATGTTAAAAAGAACTGGACCGAGGCCTTTGGTATGCTGTTGGAGGACTAGCCTAGCGAGCAGCGTGGGAGCCAGAAATATATCACTGGACGAAAAGTCTTTGTTATATACAGTAGAAAGATAGTAAATACTTGGGGCTGGTTTTCCTTGACATCAAAACAGTCCCGGAACAGATCTGCCCTGTGCCTCACAGTGCACATGAAGACATGTTTAGCGGAGACTATCTTCATGACAAGTCCGTATTTTCTGTCTATTCCTCTTCTATTTATTTCTTTGCTTTTATATACCACACTATTTCCGAATCAGCACAGTTTACATAGGACATGAACAATCAAACTGTTTTACATAGAACAGGTATCAAACAGGTATTATATAGAACAAGTGTTAAACTGGAACAAGTGATTAACACTCATTTGTTCAAAATATATAATTTCCCCCCAGCCATGGTATAAATTCTGCCCAAGTGACCCTAATGGTGCAGGAGGACCATAATAAAGAAGGGGGTCTACTTGCAGCTGTTTATATATCTTCTGACGCAGGGCCGGCCCGTCCATTGAGCAAGAATGTTTTTTGCACAGGGCCCCGCGTTTCAGGGGGCCCCGCGCAAAGAACATTCTGCTTTTTTCAAAATTAAATTAAAAAAAAAACGCTGGCTGCTACCGCTGCCGCCGCGGCAGCAGCAGAATGGACTGTCCCGCGGGGCCCCCTCTGCCCGGCTGAATCCCTCCCTCCCTCCCTCCGTGACGGCTGAGCCTCTCCGTGCCGGCTTTGAAGAGTCGCGAAGGGAGAGTGTCTCCCTCGCGTCTCTGTTAAGCCTGCAGGGGCAGATGGGAAATTTCCCATCAGCCCCTGCGGGCTTAACAGAGATGCGAGGGAGACACTCTCCCTTCGCGACTCTCAAAGCCGGCACGGAGGGGCTCAGCCGTCACGGAGGGAGGGAGGGAGGGAGGGATTCAGCCGGGCAGAGGGGGCCCCGGGGGACAGTCCATTCTGCTGCTGCCGCGGCGGCAGCGGCAGCGGAAGCAGCCAGCGTTTTTTTTTTTTAAATTTAATTTTACTTGAGCCGATGGGGGGGGTTTAGGTCTGGTAATGGGCTATGGGGGGACTAGGACTGGAAATGGGCTGGGGGCTTAAGACTGGAGGTGGGCTGATGGGGTTAGGACTGGTAATGGGCTGTGGGCTGTTGGGGGGTTAGAACTGGTAATGGGCTATGGGGGGGTTAAGACTGGTAATGGGCTATGGGCTGATGGGGGCTGTCTGGTAATGGGCTATGGGGGGGGGGCTAGGACTGGAAATGGGCTGGGGGCTTAAGACTGGAGGTGGGCTGATGGGGTTAGGACTGGTAATGGGCTGTGGGCTGATGGGGGGTTAGGACTGGTAATGGGCTATGGGGGGGGGTTAGGACTGATAATGGGCTATGGGGGGGCTAGGACAGGAAATGGGCTGATGGGGAGGGGTTAGGACTTGAGGTGGGCTGATGGGGTTAGGACTGGTAATGGACTGTGGGCTGTTGGGGGGGGGGTTAGAACTGGTAATGGGCTATGGGGGGGGGTTAAGACTGGCAATGGGCTGTGGGCTGATGGGGCTGTCTGGTAATGGGCTATGGGGGGGGTTAGGACTGATAATGGGCTATGGGGGGGCTAGGACAGGAAATGGGCTGATGGGGAGGGGTTAGGACTTGAGGTGGGCTGATGGGGTTAGGACTGGTAATAGACTGTGGGCTGATGGGGAGGGGGGGTTAGGACTGGCAATGGGCTATGGGGGGCTGACTGGAAATGGGTTGATGGGGTTAGGACTGGAAGTGGGCTGATGGGGGGTTAGGACTGGTAATGGGTTATAGGGGGGGGGGCTTAAACTGAAAATGGGGTAATAGGGGGTTAGGACTGGAAGTGGGTTGATGGGGGGGCTAGGACTGGTATTGGGTTGGGGGGTTGCTAGGACTGGAAATGGGCTGATGGGTGGCTAGGACTGGAAATGGGCTGATGCAGGGACTAGAAGGGAATGGATGCTGGGTGAGGCTGGAACTAGAAGGGAGCTGATGTTGGGTGAGGATTAGAATGGGATGGGGCTGGAAGAGTAAAATGGAGAAGGGAAAAATATTTTGTGTGGGAGGGATAAAATATCTACAATTGGCTGGGTATTGGGAGAGTAAGTGGGGATTGAGGATGGAGGGGTAAAATTTGAGTGGATGAAATAGGAATGAGGAAAGAGCAAAAGGAGAAAGATTAGTATGTTAAAGCAGATGTAGAGAGAGAATGGAAAAAAACTAGAAGAGAGAAGAAAGGACAAATGGACAGCAGACGATGGAGAGTTAGCAAAAGACACGAAGAAACCAGAAGAAAGTGGCTGGAGCAATTGCAGCTGAAAAAAAATGCACAAAAGGTAGAAAAATATCTCTTTATTTTGAATTTATTAATTGGAATATGCCAGCTCTGGTAAATGTGCATCATTAACGTCTGCGCTTTGTTTAGTACAAGAGCAAATTAATGTATAGTTTTATTTCTACAGTGTTGTACATTCCAAGTTTGGCTTTTGGGATTCCCAGTTTAATTATTGTCTTCCTGTTTCTAAATTGTGATTACTTGTTTGGTGATGGTCTATGTTCTGCATGTGTAGCTGAGCTGAGGTGTTCTGTTTATATAATTCCTATTTGACATTGCCTCTTGTTCTCTTTCCCCAGTAGGTCATGTATTCTTGTTCTCTGAAACATATTGGTTTAATATTTGCAGTGTTGCCTTTTGATTGGTAGAGTATGGTGCTTTGTGAGTCCTGGTAGTGCTGTTAGGATACGGCGGGTTTGCTATGGGTTCTAAATGGGCAATGTTTGTAGTAGTTCCTAATGTGTCTGGCAGTTGGCACTGGATTATAGTAATGTAGAAATCTTTTAGTCTTTCTTTATCCATACACTCATTAAGAGGCACGTTTACTAAAACTTAGTATATGGTAACATTACGCAAATATTTATGCAAATGAGGCCCTTTATGCAAAGGAGGCCCCGCACCGAGTCTCCGCACATGGCCCCGCACCCCCCTTGGGCCGCCCCTGTTCTGACGTGAAACTCCCCCATTCTGGGGACCCTTTCAAAACCCGTTACTTGGAGGCCCATAATTTGAACTTGCTTCTGTCCCCCATTCCTAAGTATTACCACATCCATACTGGATTTGATTGACACATAGGGCCCGATTCTGTTCCTGACGTAGATCTCCTTTGTACGTCTGGGCTGACCCGGACGTACAAAGGAGATCACAATTCTGATCCCGCGGGGCATGTCTAGCCCCGTGGGATCAGAATTGCGAACAGCACTGTACGTGCAGGCCGGGACCGTGATTCAGTCTCGGCCTGCATGTACAGCAAAGCCCGACTAACTCAGTCAGGGCATTTACATGGAGTTGCAGCGCCATGTTGCCATGGTGCCGAGGCTCCATTTAAATGCCGCGATGCTGGCCGCCTGCTAAAATGTTAATTTCCCGCAGCCAAACCCTCGATCTGGCCTCCTAAGGCCAGGATTGGACTGTGGGGAATTAACATTTGCCAACCCCAGCCCCTTCCGCGCCCCGGAGCTGCCGAAAGAACACGTCCAGGAAGGCTATTCCACCCAAGGGGTGGAATAACCTCCCCGGACATTTCGCTGGCCCTGGACATTCAGGGCTGACATCAGAATCAGCCCTATACGTCCAGGGCTGGTGACTGCCCACTGCCCGCCCACTCTCTGCCCCCATGCTGCCCCTTTTTCACTCCCGTATAACTTCCCCGCACAACCAGCGGGGAAGTTATACAGGGGCAGGAGCCGGCATGAATAGCGGGGATGGATGACCCGTTGGGATGTCCATCCCCGCTATTCGTGCCTCAGAATAACCCCCATAACAGATAGGATGATTCAACTGATCTCACACAACACTGCATGAAGCACAGATACTGTAGACATGTTTTTTCTGATACCTGTCCAATGGTGGCAGTTCCCATTGGGTGCAGGAGAAATTTTAGGGATGAAACAAAGAAATATGAATAGCTTGAAATTTGTAATTGGTATAGGATAAATATTCTTTCAAGGTATTACATAGTAAACAGAGCAGATACCAAAATGGAAACAAGGAAGAGGTAATAAAATGTTGATTGCAAAGATCAGAAGAAATAATACGATTCTGATCTGCTCCTATTAGCATATGTTTTATAGTAATATTAAAGGAAGAACATTGCAGGATATATAGACATTAATGGGGCCTTTTACTAAGCGCATGATATCAGTGTGCGCCTTTGCTAATAGGTAACATAGTGGCGTCACACAGGTCATGCTAATATAATTCCCTTGTTAACTGACAGATGCAGAATGGTGCAGGGAGTGGGCGGGGACTCTGCCTGATATTAATGTGTATGACGGTATTGCGTGTTAGCTGTAAACACAGCAGAACGTGCTGGATATTTACAGTCATTTATAATAGGGTGCCTATGAGTGTTGATGCCTAGTTTAATCCGTATTTTTGTCTGCGTAAAATACCAGGGGTAAACTGGCAGAAAGTGCGACTAGATTGAAGATGGACATTTGCACCTGCTCAGGAGTGGATGTAAATATTAGTGTGTAAATGCATAGGTACATAATTTTATAACATTTCTGCATACCATCTGCTCCAGAACACACCTGCATGTCTGTTGCATAAAAGCACACACTTTTTTGTCACTTAGGGGCTTGTTTACAAAGCCGTGGTAGCGGTTCGCGATCGTTATCAGAACCGTGGCCCCATTGTGGGGCCGCGGCTCCGATAACGATCGCGAACCGCTACCGCGGCTTTGTAAACAAGCCACTTAGTGTAACTTTACACGTGTAACCCCTAGAGTAGATTTTATAAAAGTCATTTTTAAGCACGTAAAAAGAGCTTCATGCACAACAAATCAGTACTAGGCCCCTAAAGTGGGCTTCTAAATCTAGACAAATGAATGTCAGGCCAAACCTTTGGAGCATAACTTCTAATCTCTTTAAATGTTTGTGAAGTTTCAGCAAAAAACATAGGGGCTCAGTATTCAGCTGCAGTGGTCAGCTTGTTTTAAATCGGCTGACTACTGCAGCTGAAAATGAATCCGGATATTTAGCACTGGAGCTTCTAGCCTCTAGCACTGATGATCTCGTTTTGCTCCTGGTTGTCTCTCAGCAGTGATATTCAGCTACTGAGTGGATAGCAAATCTGCATAAAGTTAGGACAGCTATTGTGTGATTTAGCAATCCAGTTGGCTGCTGAATATCGCTGCTAAATGGTTAGGTGCTGGGACTATCCAGCTCTGCCCACAAATTGCTATTCAGTGGCACTATCCGTATAAGAACATAGATGATAAGATAAGCCATACTGGTTCAGACTAAAGGTTCAGTATGCTGTTTCTAATAGTGGTCAATCTAGGTAACAAGTACCTGCCAGGTTCCCAAAAGATAGACAGATTCCATGCTGCTTGGGTAAGCAGTGGATTTCCCCAGTCAACATCAATAATGGATTATGGACTTTTCCTCCAGATACTTGTCCAAACCTGTTTTAAACCCAGTTACACTAAAAGGTTACATACACTACATCCTCCGGCAGCGAATTCCAGAGTTTGATTATGCCCTAAGTGAAAAAAAATATTTTTTAAATTAGCCTGGAAGGTGCTACATTGTGGCTTTATTGTGTATCCCCTAGTCTTTCTACTTCTTGCAGGGGTAAACAACTGATCTACTTTTACTCCATTCATTATTTTACAGACCTCTATTGTATCTCCCCTCAGCCGTCTCTTTTCCAAGCTGAGGAGCCCTAACCTTTTAAGTCTTTCCTTATAGGGGTATCTTTCAATCTCCAGGAACAAGCAGGAATGAGTCTTCACATATGGGTATCGTCGGTATCGACAGAGCCTGCGCGGGAACGCTCCCCAGCGTCCAGAAAGAAAGCTTTTGGGAGCATCCCACAGCGCCTGCGCGCTGCCTTCCCGCCTTTCCCAACTGCCTCTCTCCAGTTCTTCTTTTCCGCGGAGCCAGTAGGTCGTGTTCCTGTCACCGCTGAAGAAGTTCTTTATTTTTCTTTATTTCTTTGGTCGCGCGTCTGCCTTCTTCGACGTCGGACCGGTACCGCCGGTCTTTTCTTCTTTCTTCTTTAAAAAAAAAACAAAAAACCTACCGTTTCCCACTTCTGTGCGTTTTTTCTTTATGGGCCTTAGGCCTAGAAAAAGTTTCCTCATGGAAAAGCCTGCTTCCGGGTTTAAAAAGTGCACGAAGTGCAGTGGTACTATTTCTATCACTGACACCCATGACTGGTGTCTAAAATGTTTGGGTCCTGACCACTCCATCACCGATTGTGAGTCCTGTTCCCTGATGTCTAAAAGAGGTTGATAGAATCGAGCGGCCAAGCTCAGTACCCTGTTTCCCTCTGATGCAGCTTCGGTGGCATCGACATCTTCCAGGGCTTCTTCTTCCTCCCATGGATCTCAGGTTACCAAACATAAGTCCAGCCGGTCCTTGAAGGGTAGATATCCCTCTAAGTATCGAGATGCCTCCGGGCTTTCTCTCGAGGATCCCGCACCGGCAAAATTACCCCGGCGGGAAGCTCCGGCTTCCAAAGCTTTATCTGTGGGGTCACAGGTTGACATCGATGGCTCGGCCTCGACTGATCACCTGTTGCCATGTTCTGGGGTACCGGTGGTTTCCACTGGTACCGACATCCAGACATTGGTTGCGTCGATGGATCAGAATATTCTGACCATGCAGCGTGCCATTATGGCATTCATACAAGCTGCGACGCCTCCGGTACCGCAACAAACTCCGTTGTCGGTACCGGTTCCGGCACTGGCACCGATATTGGTTTTGGTGCCGGTACCGATTGCATCGACATCGGCTTCGGTGTCGACTGCAGCGGTACCCTGTTCTGTGAGGCCCATCGGTACCGAATCGGTACCGATCACTCCCGATGTCGATACCACTCGGTACGCGTATCGAGCTCTGCAGGAGCATCCAGACAGGCGATACTTCGATTCCTCCGAAGACTCTGATGAATCAGAGGCTTCTGTCGAAGCATCGGTACTCCTTCCTCAGGAGCCCTCTTCTCCAAAAAGAAGAATGTCTCCTCCAGAAGGCTTGTCTTTTCAAGACTTCATTAGGGAAGTGGCCAGGGGCCTCTCCATTTCAGTGGCTCCTGAGTCAGAGCCTAGAGCCAAGAAATTGGATATTTTACAATATCCTAAGGCTCCTAAAGAGGCAGCTACTTTACCAGTTCATGAGATCCTTTATGATCACATGTTGGGCATATGGGAGACACCTCTCACTATCTACCCTCATTCTCGTAGGTTGGACACCATGTACCGTGTTCCTCCTTGTCCTGGCTTTCATAAGACTCAGCTTCCTCACCACTCTACTGTGGTGGAGTCTGCTATGAAGAAGATAAAGAGTGCAAAAGACACTCATCTAATCCTCCAGGAAGAGAATGCAGAACCTTGGATGCTTTTGGCCGGAGAATTTTCCAGGCCAATATGCTTGCTGCCAGAATCAACTCCTATAGTCTCTATATGGGGATGTTTCTAAAGGAAGTTACAGATCATCTGCAAACTTTATCTCCTTTTATCTCAGAAGATAAAAGGGAGGAGTTTCTCACCTGGCTTAAACATGCCCAGGATGTTTCCAAATTTTCCAACCGTGCAGCCTTTGACTCTTTTGAATGTGCCAGCAGAGCCTCGGCTATTGCCATAGGTGCATGCAGAGTTGCTTGGTTACAAGCTTCTGATTTGGAACCCTGGGTCCAGGATGGATTAGGAAATCTTCCTTGTACAGGTGAAAAACCTTTTGGCAAGGATTGGCAAGCAAAGGCCACTCAGATGGATGCTGAGAATTCTGCCTTAGATAGACTTTCAAAGTCTACTTCTGCTCCTGTTAGAAAAAGGTTGTTCAAAAAGGCTTTCTTTCCCAAAAAGGGGAAATATTATCCTGTTTATGGTCAGCAGGCATCTTCTGCAGGTCGTTTTGCTGCAGAACGTCAGCAACAACCTAAACAAGCCTAGCCTAAGGCTGCAAGTACTGCTACGGCCCAACAGCCTCAGCCTCCTCAGGGCCTTTGACTTACATCTAGAGAACTTAGCCTTTCTGGCTCTAGAAGAACCAGAGCCTCTCACCATTCCAGGAAGGTTAGCCCACTTTGCTCCCAGATGGGAACAAGTCACGGCAGAGCAATGGACCCTCTCCATCATAAGGGAGGGGTACAAGCTTCATTTCTTAAACCTTCCTCCTCACACCATGGTGAGACAGTTCAATTCTCCAACATCTCTCCTCGACCTTCTGGGTCAAGAGATTGCTACCCTTCTTGCCCAAAGGGCAATAGAAGAAGTACCCCTTCTTCAACAGGGCTCAGGGTTCTACTCCCCCTATTTTCTTATCCCAAAGAAAACAGGGGGCTACAGACCCATATTAGTTCTCAGAGAATTGAACAAGTTTCTATGCAAGGAGAAACTCAAAGTGATTTCTCTCGGTGCTCTCCTTCCATACCTTCAGAGTCAGGATTGACTTTGTTCTCTAGATCTCAAGGATGCGTACACCCATATCCTCATCCATCCAACACACAGAAGGTTCCTTCGGTTCCTTTATCAAGGAAAGCACTACCAATACAGAGTGCTTCCTTTCGGTCTGGCCTCTGCTCCAAGAGTGTTCACAAAATGCATGGCAGTAGTAGCTGCATTTCTACGCACTCTAGGAATATTTGTATTCCCATATCTGGACGACTGGCTCATCCGATCTCCGTCCCAGTCAGAGGCCCAGACTTCCCTAGCCTGCACAAGGCTTGTTCTTCAGTATCTGGGACTTGTAATAAACATCCCAAAATCCCATCTCACCCCTACTCAGTCTTTAGAGTTCATAGGGGCCTTGCTGGATACCACAACTGCAAGGGCCTATCTTCCCCAGGCCCGTTGCCTGTGCTTGGTGCAGTTAGCCTCACAAATTCAGTTAAAGTCCCATTTAACTGCTCGAGAAATGTTACAACTGTTAGGCCACATGGCATCCACTGTGCATGTGGTTCCTTACGCTCGCCTTCGCATGAGGGCAGCTCAGTGGACTCTGTCCACCCAATGGATCCAGGCATCAGGGTGCCTGTCAGACAAAATAGCAACCTCCAGTCGCCTCTTCTGGTCTCTCTAGTGGTGGAAGTCCACTCAAAATCTGTTGCTGGGATCCCCCTTTCAACAGTCGCTACCCCAAGCAACCCTTACAACAGATGCCTCTCCAAGGGGTTGGGGAGCTCATCTACAAGATCTCTCCACCCAGGGCATCTGGTCTCCACAAGAGACATCTCTACATATCAACCTCTTGGAGCTCAGAGCAATTCTTCTAGCTCTCAGAGTCTTCCACACCCTGCTCAGCTACAAGACAGTCCTCATCCACATGGACAACCAAGTAGCCATGTTTTACGTAAACAAGCAGGGAGGGACTGGCTCTCTGTCGCTTTGCAATGAAGCTTTGAGATTGTGGGCCTTCGCCAGAGAGCATCAAATTCATCTCGTGGCAGTGTATCTTCCAGGGGTTCAAAACTCTTGGGCAGACACACTCAGTCGAGTTCTGCTTCCACACGAATGGTCCCTCCATGGAGACCAGATAGCCAGGATCTTCCGAATTTGGGGAACCCCGGACATAGACCTGTTTGCAAGTCCGTGGAATGCCAAACTTCCCCGGTTCTGTTCCAGGATTCTGTGTCAGGGAGTTAAGGCCAGGGATGCCTTCCTCCTTCATTGGGGACAAGTCTTCCTCTATGCCTTTCCACACATTCCCCTAATTCCCAAGACACTGTTCAAACTTCAGAGAGACAAGGGGTCTATGATCCTCATAGCACCACATTGGCCATGCCAGGTGTGGTACCCTCTACTTCTGCATCTCTCTCAAGCTCCCTCCCTGGACTTGGGATCTGCTCCAGACCTCCTGTCCCAGGAGGAGGGAATGTTGTGGCACCCAAATCCCCAGTCTCTTCACCTCAGAGCCTGGTTGCTGAAGGCCTAGACCTTCAAGATTTGCATCTTTCTCAGCAGGTGAAGGATATCCTTCATGCTTCCAGAAAGCCTTCCACTAGATGTTCCTATGCTTTTAAATGGAAACGGTTTACCATTTGGTGTGCACAGAAGGGTCTTAACCCCCTTGCAATACCTCTGAATTCTTTACTAGAGTATTTGCTGCATTTATCCCATGCAGGCCTTAAAACGAATTCAGTAAGAGTCCATTTGAGTGCTATTGCAGCATCCCTTAAGCCTCTCAATGGACAGCCTATTTCCTCTCATCCTCTTATTGCAAGATTCATGAGAGGCCTTCTTTTAACTAAATCTCCCATTAGACCATCTCCAGTGGCATGGGACTTGAATTTGGTTCTTGGCCAGCTTATGAAGCCACCCTTTGAACCCTTAGCCACTACCTCCTTGAAATTTCTTTCCTGGAAGGTTACTTTTCTCATTGCAGTCACCTCAGCTCGCCGCATCAGTGAGCTGCAGGCCTTGGTGGCTAATCCTCCTTATACAAAGTTCCATCATGACAAGGTAGTCCTCAGGACTAATCCACACTTTATGCCTAAAGTGGTCTCACCTTTTCATCTGAACCAGGAGGTGTATTTACCTGTCTTTTTTCCAGGACCTCATGCATCAAGTGCAGAGAGGAATCTCCATACCCTGGATTGTAAGAGAGCGCTCACTTTTTACTTACAAAGGACACAACAACATAGAAAGTCCTCTCAACTCTTTGTTGCTTTTGATCCCTCTCATTTGGGACTTCCAGTCTCTAAGAGAACTCTGTCCAATTGGATTGCTCAGTGTATTTCTTTCGCCTACCAGAGTAAGAACCTTTCTCTGGAGGGCCATGTCACAACTCACAATGTGAGGGCCATGGCAGCTTCAATGGCTCATCTGAACTCTGTGTCCATCGACCAAATCTGTCGAGCGGCCACCTGGGCCTCGGATCATACCTTTACAGCCCATTACTGCTTGGACAAGGACTCCCGCCGGGATGCCTTGTTTGGTCAGGCTGTTCTCAAACACCTGTTCCATACCTAATCAACTCCTACCCCCCATCCCTGGTTGGATGCCAGAGATCCATGGGGGCAAGTAGAGCCCTTCTCAGGGACTCACAACCTTGGAGATCTCCCTGGCATCTCTAGCTGGGGAGTCCCCATATGTGAAGACTCATTCCTGCTTGTTCCTGGAGATAGCACAGTTACTTACCTGTAAACAGGTGATCTCTGGGAACAGCAGGAATAAGTCTTCACAACCCACCCACCTCCCCTAGGAGTTGTATCTCTCTATCTATCTTTCCTTTCCTCTCTCTCTCTTTGTCTCAGCTTAAAACTCAAACTGGAGAGAGGCGGTTGGGAAAGGCGGGAAGGCAGCACGCAGGCGCTGTGGAATGCTCCCAAAAGCTTTCTTTCTGGATGCTGGGGAGTGTTCCCGCGCAGGCTCCGTCGGTACCGACGATACCCATATGTGAAGACTTATTCCTGCTGTTCCCAGAGATCACCTGTTACAGATAAGTAACTGTGCTATCCTCTTTATCATTTTGATTGTTCTTCTCTATACCTTTTCTAATTCTGCTATATACTTTTTAAGATATAGTGACCAGAACTGCACACAATATTCAAGGTGTGGTCGCACGATGGAGTGATAAAGAGGCATTATATTATTCTTAGTTTTATTCTCCATTACTTTCTTTTTCCTGCTGCTTAATAGTAGGATCACCAGGGTTTATGTGGTTCGCCGGTGCTGCAAATAGCATAAATCTATCTGAATATGGATAGTGATAACCGCACATTTGGACCCATGGTAACTGTTAACATGGGGGAAGGACTGTTACCACTCACTGATTTGCATGCTAACTGTGATGCATGCCTTGAGATGGAGGATGGCTGGCTTATTTATTATTTATTTATTTATAATTTCTTCTATACCGCACTATTTGGCATCAGCGCGGTTTACATGAAACATAACAATCAGACGGGTGCATAAGTCTGAGTTTACAATTAACAGGAGAGCCAACTTGGATAACAAAGATAACTATTTACAAAACAGTGTCATATAAAAACAAAGAATGAGATTTAATGGTCAAGGACCTCTTGCATGGTGTGGTCCTCTGGCTGACAAGGTGTGTTGGAACAGCTGTAAGAAACTGAGTGGGAATGTGATTCATTGTTCTCTAGGAAGTATTTGGGGAAAAGGAAGTGTTTAAGGGCCTTCCTATACTGGATTAGGTTGGTGATTGACCTGATGCTTGTCGGTAAGGAGTTCCAGAGTCTTGGGGCGCAGAGACTGAATGCCCTGTTTGCAGTTGCCGAGGTGCATCTTGTTAATTCTCTTGGCAATGTTAGCATATTTACTGCTGCTGATCTTCTTGGTCTATTAGGGGCTGCTGTTTGGATAAGTTCAGATAGTGAAGAGGAGGAGAGATTATTGACCGCTTTGAATGTCAGCAGCGCTGTCTTGAAGAAGATCCTGGCATGAATAGGAAGCCAGTGTAACTGCATTAGAAGGGGAGTCACATGGTCTCTCTTAGATGAACCGTGGAGAACCCTCGCTGCACTATTCATGGCGAGCTGTAAGGGGTTCAAGGTGGATTGGGGGAGACCTTGTAATATGGTATTGGCGTAATCAAAATGTGGTATTATCAGGGCCTGGTAAATTGTCCGAAAGTCTTCCGGTTCAAGCAAGGGGCGTAGATGTCTGAGTGAACGGATCTTGAAATAGATTGCTCTTACAGTGTTCGCTATGTGTGCCTTCATGTCGAGGTTTTGATCTAGTGTAACTCCCAGGTAACGAATTGTGGCTTAGGAGTGGAGAGTGGGCATGATGAGTACATTGCCTTGTGAACGTTGCACACGGTCAGTATTGCAATTAGAATGGATGCAGTTACCTCTACCAAAATAGGTAGGAGGCAAGTGTACCCACAGTAATAGTGCCATGCATTATTGTGTTCGTCCATGCACTAACTGTTGGGGACATGCTGGTCATGTTCCTGACAGCTACCGCGGCAGTTTTCCATTTAGCGCACATTAATTTTCATCTTTATAATAGGTTGCTTATGTGTGTTGATGCCTAGTTTTAATCTGTATATTTCATCTTCTATTCAACATACAACTCAGTGCAAATCCATAGTAAAAGGGCTCCTAAGTTTGGCTAAAAATAAGGGACATATTGAGGCACCTAACTTAAGTACCTAAATTTAGGAACTCAGCTTTTTTTGAATATTAGTATGATCTATACACTTCGATCGTTTTGACTGTGGTTAATTTTTACAGAGCAGGTTACTATATTCTGTTAGACCAGTGATTTTCTGTGAGGTGTTTTAGCAGTTAAGTGAGTCTTAGCGAGACATGTTATCTTTTTTAGTCTTAACATTCAAAAACTATTTCCGTCTTATTTGCTGCTTTCCATAAAAGGAAAGATTTTTGTCAAATGGAAGAATCACCCTGAGGCTCCTAAGCTTCAGGTTTTGTTCCCTTGCTGTAATATAAAGTGCTTGCCTACTGGGTCATCTTCTATAAGATATCAGTAGCCTTTAAGTAATATCCTAAGAGAAATGGATTGCTCATGTAAATAACAAACACTACTACTGACCATATGACAGTAGGGTTCCCAACTGGCTCCAGATGCGCCCGACAGGCTTGATCTAGTTCTGGGTTTACCCCATTGCAAGCAGGGACATGTAGTTCTGATTTCTCCATTGTACTCCATAAGAACAGCAAGACTACAAGTCTCTGCATGCCATGGGATAAACCCAGGACTGGATCAAGCCTGTCAGGCGCACCTGGAACCAGTTGGCAACCCGACATTGTGGCAGGCTGTGGCCTAGAATAGTCTGCAAATATGAAAGGCCTGTAAGTTAGGCCTGGATTCCAACCCCCATTATAGTTAGAAAAGAACCAAAAATCTGTGAAAAATGAGAAAACTGTTTTAAACTGCTTAACAAGATGTTTTACATGAATTCATAAGTCTTTCATTATTCTCTTGTGTGGAGGCGTGGTGGAATGAACCGAGCACAGTTCCAGCAAGAAAGAGAAGAAGCCATTGAAGGAGTGGCAGTAGCAACGGGTTATGACATGGATGACGTGGATGAAGACTAGGCCAGACCGGGCTCCAAGTTTACCCTGGGTCCCCAGGAGCCTATGGTCAGTTTGAAGATAGGGGACCAATATATGGACTTCATAGTAGATACAGGAGCAGAACATTCAGTAGTGGCTAAGTCAGTGGCTCCTCTTTCCTCTCGATCTGTTACCATCGTTGGAGCCACTGGGAACAAGGCCACAAAGTTATTCCTGCAGAACTGTATGTGTGAACTAGAGGGACAGAAAATAACGCACCAGTTCTTGTATATGCCTGAGTGCCCTATTCCACCTCTGGGCCGAGATATGCTTGCCAAGCTCCAGGCACAGATATCCTTTGCTGAAGGGGGAGAAATGAAAATGACTGTGAACCCAAAGCCTGCTGGATTAATGGTGCTAACTGTTCCCCGAGAAGAAGAGTGGCGGTTCTATAGTGCACCTCCAATCAAGTCAACCAGTTCCTGTATACCTACCAGCCTCATAGCCCCACCTGAAGTATGGGCAGAAGATAATCCACCTGGCCTAGCGAAGAACATAGCCCCTGTCATTGTCACCCTCAAGCCCGGAGCGGAACCAGTGCATGTGAAACAATATCCTCTTCCCCGACCAGCCATTGAAGGTATCCATTGCCATTTAATAAAATTGCTGAAGTATGGACTTCTAGGAGTGCCAGTCACCTTGTAACACTCCCCTTCTCCCAGTCAAGAAACCTGGGACGGGATTACAGCTCAGTACAAGATCTAAGGCGGGTAAATGTTGCAGTTGAAACTATACACCCCGTGGTGCCAAATCCTTATACTCTCTTGGGACTGATCCCCGCTGAGGCTACTCATTTTACTTTCCTGGACCTGAAAGATGCCTTTTTCTGCGTACGCCTAGCCCCCACTAGTCAACCTCTGTTCGCTTTTGAATGGCAAGATCCCACAACAGGAAGGCGGGGCCAACTCACCTGGACCAGATTACCCCAAGGATTCAAGAATTCACCTACTCTCTTCAGTGCTGCCCTGAATCAAGATCTTTCAAGATACTCAGTGAACCCAGGACAAAGGGTTCTTCTTCAGTATGTGGATGACTTGCTCATAGCCACCAACTCAGAAAGTGAATGTCTACAAGCTACTAGTGAACTCTTGTACCTCTTAAAAGAGGCTGGATACAAAGTCTCGAGAGCCAAAGCACAACTATGCCAAACTGAAGTCAAGTATCTAGGATTCCAGCGGAATTCGTCACCTGGGACCAGAACGCAAAGAAGCTGTATGCAGTATTCCTACTCCAACCACTAGGAGGCAAGTAAGAGCCTTCCTGGGGGCCGCGGGATACTGTCGCATATGGATTCCCAATTTTGTGCTGTTAGCCAAACCATTATACCAAGTTACCAAAGGAATGGAAAAGTCTCCACTAGAGTGGGGACCTGAACAGGATGCAGCATTTCAGTCTCTGAAAAGTGCTCTGATGTCATCACCAGCTCTAGGTCTTCCAAATGTCCAGAAACCTTTCTATCTCTACGTCCATGAGTCACAAGGAAATGCGTTGGGAGTACTGACTCAATCTCTTGGATCTTGGCAACTGCCAGTAGCCTACTTATCCACCTTGAACCCATTACAGCTGGCAATGAATGCCGCAGCAAGGGTCCTTCATGGAGCCGCCAGGACTGACCACGTTACACCTCTGCTGATTCAATTACATTGGCTACCCATCCAGGCCAGAATTATCTTCAAAACTCTACTTCTCACGTTCAAAGCTCTCAATAAGCTCTCCGCCGCATCCTTATCTGCCCTTATTCACACTACTACACCAAACAGAGCAAGAAGATCCACGACCATCAACTCCCTAAAGCTTCCAAAGGCCCTAACAAGCTGCTCTTCGTCTACAGCCAACAGAGCCTTTATCCTCTGTGCCCCAAGGTGCTGGAATGCACTACCCCCTGGCATCTGGGCTGTCAACAGCTTAACACAATTTAGGAAAGCCCTCAAATTCCATCTCTTCAACAAGTACCTTATAGAGCCAACGACACCCATAGACCTCAGTGATTCCACCCAGTAATACAATTCCTTGGTGTCTCAATAACACGCCAAGGCTGATTCTCTATAAGTAAAGAATATATTCTTAGTAACCGCTCCTAGTAACAGGTACCTATGCAGTAGTGTTATCCTTGTAAATAGATTGTAAATAATTACCCTTGTTATCCAAGTTCCTTCCCTTGTTATCTGTAAACTCATGCATGTTGACTGTACTGAGATTTTTGTTCTATGTGAACCGTGCTGATGCTGAATAGTGCGGTATATAAGAGAATATAAATAAATAAAACAATTGGATGTAGTTGCAAAAGGCTGGCCCCCTTGTTTGAGGGCTGTTGCAGCAACAGCCCTCCTGGTGGGCGAAGCAAATAAGCTCACTCTGGGACAGAATCTCCAAGTTACTGTGCCACACTCTGTCCTGACTGTCATGGAACACAAAGGAAACTTCTGGCTAACAAATTCACGAATGTTAAAATATCAGAGCATGCTGTGTGAGAACCCCCAGATACAGTTAAAGGTCAGTCAAGCCCTGAATCCTGCTACGTTGTTTCCAATTGGTTCTGGGTCCCCTGATCATGATTGTTTGGAAACCATGGACACTGTATTTTCAAGCCGCCCTGATTTAACTGATGTCCCTCTAGAGGACCCTGAACGGACTTTCTTTGTGAATGGAAGCAGTCTGGTCATCAATGGACATCGTTGTGCTGGATATGCAGTGGTGACCCTTGATCTGGTAGTTGAGTCCTCAGCCCTGGCCCCAGGAACTTCAGCACAGAAAGCTGAACTGATAGCCCTCACTAGAGCATTGACATTAGGAGAAGGACTCCGCTTAAATGTGTACACAGATTCCAAGTATGCCTTCACAACCTTGCACGCACATGGAGCCTTGCATAAAGAACGAGGGTTGATCACCTCAGGGGGCAAGTCCATTAGGTATGGGCCCGAGATATTGATATTATTAGACGCTGTGTGGGCCCCCAAACAAGTGGCCGTCATGCACTGTCGAGGTCATCAGGCAGGAGCAGGAGAAGTTACCCGAGGGAACAGGTTTGCTGATGCCACAGCCCGAAAAGCAGCCTCAACTGGACGATTTGTGACCCACGATACCCCGATGCAAGCAGCCCTATTCCCTGTGCCCCTTAGTTCCTGGGCACCTCCATACACTGCAAGGTAGTTCACCTCCTGGTCCCACAGTCATCCCTGAAGCATTAGGGCCAGCTTTTGTTCATGCTTTTCATCAGGCCACACATTATGGAAAAACAGCCATGGAAAAAGCCCTGAGGCCCCATTTCTGTATTTCACTACTAGGACCCCTGACCGCTTCAGTGGCACAGCGATGTCTGACATGTGCCAAGAATAATGCTAAGCAAGGTCCCATTCCACCCCCAAGAGTTCAGTCAGTAGGGGTGGCCCCGATGAGTGATATGCAGGTGGACTATGCTGAAATGCCCCGTGCAAACGGATATCACTACTTGTTTGTTCTGGTTTGCACATTTTCCGGGTGTGTAGAAGCCTATCCCACCCGAACTGAGAAAGCCCGAGAAGTCACTAGAGTGTTGCTCCATGAGATTATTCCTCAATTTGGAATACCATTGACTATAGGTTCAGATAATGGACCCTCATTCGTATCCCAAGTGACTCAACAGTTAGCTCGAGCTCTGCAGATACAATGGAAGTTGCACACTGCTTACAGACCCCAGAGTTCAGGGAAAGTAGAACGTATGAATAGAACCCTGAAATCTCAATTGTCCAAGCTTTGTCAAGAAACGCATCTAAAGTGGCTTCAGGTCCTCCCTATAGCCCTTCTTAGGATACGTTCTGCTCTCACCAGGTCCCTAGGAGTTTCCCCTTTTGAAATCTTGTATGGACGACCTCCACCCATTGTACAGGGGATAAAGGGAGATATGAGACAAACAGGATCTGAAATAACTAGACAAGAACTATTGGCTTTAGGTTCTGTTTTGCAGAGTCTCCATACCTGGGTGCAAGATCGACTGCCCATCAATCTGACAGAGCCTCTGCATCCCTTCAAGCCAGGAGCGTCTGTGTGGATTAAAGAGTGGAGAAAGACCCCGCTGGCGCCACATTGGAAGGGACCTTATGTTGTCATCTTGTCAACCCCCACTGCATCTTGTCAATCCCCACTGCAGTGAAAGTTGCGGAATTTGAACCCTGGAACCACCACAGTCGAGTGAAGCCGGCAGCCGCTCCTGACCCTGGTCAATGGACTTCGGTTAATGATCCTGAGACTCCATTGCAACTTACATTGGGGAGATAACCGGCGGTGTGAGAATCTTCAGAATCTACAGATCCCTTTCTGTCATGCAAGGGTGACCATCGAAGCAGGAGAAGAAGAAGAAGACTCTACAAGTTCATCGTACCCAACATTCCAGTTGACCTCCAAAGACTGTAATCACAATGTTCTTCCACTATTGCCTTGTGGGAGTGGTGGTCCTGGGATTCCTGGAAAAGACTTTTGCCTTACCCCCTTGTGCAGCTTGCATAACTACCACCCGAACGGGACAGAAGGTCACTCAGACTTTACTTTACCATTCCTACTATACTTGCACTGGTATAGTCAGCCGGTGTATCTATAATGGCACAGAATTAAATATTTGTACAAAGGGGAAAAGTAAGACTTGTTATAACCCCCGACAGAACCACTCATATTATGTGCTTGAAATACGCTGGAATGATGAGGATGGAGCCCTCATAAATGCCACGAGCCCACTCACAGACCCCACAAAAGATGTTGCCTTGGACTTTGATGCCTGTGATGTAATAAACAGAAATGCTTACCACAAGTCTGGGTCATGGGAACGAGATTACTATCATGATGATAAATATATGTGTCCAGAAGGAGCCTACGGATGGGGACGGTGTACTGGAAAGAACTCCCCAACCACTGTCTACAGCACCGCAGCTAAAGATGCCTACTTCTGTCCAAAGTGGGACTGCATATATTTTGCTACCTGGACTAATGCATCTTTAGGACGGGATGGAGCTAGTCGCAAAGGTAGCCTCACAAGGATCAGATTACCTGAGCCCAAGAAATGTAATAAAGGTGCCTGTAATCCCCTGCAACTCCTCATACTCGATCCTAGCCAGTGGAAGCAAGGATACAGATTTGGATTGCGTATAGCAGGAGGAAGCATAGATCCTGGAACCATCATACACATATGATTGAATACTAAGGCTCACATATCCTCACCTTATTGAATACATCACTCTTTCTATGAAGCCAAGAAAGCAGAGTTTGAGGTTCCTCCTGCCTCCCAAAACTTGTTCCTAGAGCATGCAGGAGCAGTAGCATCTAGTCTTCACATTTCAAATTGTCTTTTCTGTGGAGGAACTAAGATGGGAGATCAGTGGCCCTGGGAGGCACAAGAATTGAACAATTCTATTCCTTATAACCAGACTGACATACATAACACTACTAGTGAGTGGGTATTGGCCCACCCCATTGTTGGTAATTTGTGTTTTGCTCGCTCCGGACCACAGTTTAACATGGAGGTTGGACAGCTGGTCTGTCTCAACCAAAAGTTCTACAACAGTACCATTAAGAAGACATCTTGGTGGTCCGAAGTCAACACCTCAGAGCCCTCCAACCCCTTGGTCTGTTTCCCTAAACTTGCCAGCATCTGGACTAATTTAGCAGCTTATAATGCCTGGCAAGCACCACCTGGACTGTACTGGATTTGCGGAACCCGAGCATATGCTAGGCTTCCTCACCATTGGGGAGGAGCATGTGCATTGGGAACCATACGACCTTTCTTTTTCCTCTTGCCTACATCCCATGGAGAACAGCTGGGTTATCCAGTGTACAGAAATCGACAGAAATGAGAGGCCTTGCAGATAGGCCAATGGGAAAAATGGGGAGAGGAGGAGTGGCCACCTGAGAGAAGTATTTCATATTATGGACCTGCTACTTGGGAGCAAGATGGGACATGGGGATATCGTACCCCTGTTTATATGATAAATCGTATAATACACTTACAAGCTGTTGTTGAAATAATAACCAATGAAACTAGTAAAGCACTAACCCTTTTGGCTAAGCAGAGTACACAAATGCGCACAGCTATTTATCAGAATCGTCTAGCCCTAGATTATTTGTTAGCAGCTGAAGGTGGGATATGTGGAAAATTGAATTTAAGCAATTGTTGTTTTCAGATCGATAATAATGGGCATGTTGTTGAAGATATAGCGATTCAGATGAGAAAGCAAACATTTGTGCCTGTCCAGACCTGGCATAGTTTAAAGCTGGATGGGTGGTTTGGTTCAGTATTTTCATGGTTAGGTGGTCTAAAAACCCTTGTGTTTATTGTGTTGTTCATACTAGCTATGTGCTTATTGCTCCCATGTCTCCTACCCCTTTGCTTACTCATGGTAACCTCAGTAATTGATAGTACTGTAGAGCGGAAGGCAGCTACAAAGATATTAGCTATGTGGCAATATTATCCTATACCCCAAGGTGATGCTGTTACACCGGTATAATGTGTGATTTAATTCTCACCCTTCTTCACTTACGGGTGAGAATAATCAAAGGGGGGAATGTGGCAGACTGTGGCCTAGAATAGTCTGCAAATATGAAAAGCCTGTAAGTTAGGCCTGGATTCCAACCCTCATTATAGTTAGAAAAGAACCAAAAATCTGTGAAAAATGAGAAAACTGTTTTAAACTGCCTAACAAGAAGTTTTACATTAATTCATAAGCCTTTCATTATTCTCTTGTGTGCAAAAGATAGAAATGTTTCAATACATGCATTCCTGGAGCTAGAGACGACCTTGCAGTAGAGAAGTATCAAACCTAGAAACTGCACCATTGTTAGAATGTTGTAGCAAAGTGCAGTCAATGAATAAATCCAGGAGTCAATTGACAGGGTCCAAGCCAGTTTATTGTGCACAGGCCCAGTCAGTCAAAGCTTCAAAAGGAACTGAGCAAACGTTTTTACAGAGACATAACCATTTATACCTCTTTTTCAGTTTGATACATGAGAACTTTCTATTGGTTCTAGCTCGATACATACAAACCTCTCATTGGTTTCACATTCCCTGCACCTGTCCAATTAGAAATCCCTCCGGGGCCTAGCAACCAGCCCCCTCCCTTAGGATTGTTCTAACAATGGTGCAGTTCTTGATTTTGTTACTTCTCTACTGCAAGGTTATCCCTAGCTTCAGGAATGCATGTATTGAAACATTTCTTTTCTTTCACACACAAGAGAATAATGAAAGACTTATGAATTCATAAAAACTTCTTATTAAGCAGTTTAAAACAGTTTTCTCATTTTTCACAGATTTTTGGTTCTTTTCTAGCAATAATGGGGGTTGGGATCCAGGCCTAACTTACAGGCCTTTCATAATAGCAGGCCATGCTAGGCCATAGCCTACCACATTCCCCCCTTTGATTATTCTCACCCGCAAGTGAAAAAGGGTGAGAATTAAATCACTCATTAGTCAATTAACACATTATACAGGTGTAATAGCATCATCGTGTGGTATAGGGTAATATTGCCACATAGCTAATATCTTTGTAGCTGCCTTCCTTTCTACATTGCTATCAATGGCTGCTTACTTTATTCAACTGTGATGAATCCAGGGTTCGAGTTTTGCAACTTTAACTGCTGTTGGGGTTAACAAGATGACAACATAAGGTCCCTTCCAATGCGGTGTCAACGGTGTCTTTCTCCACTCTTTGATACACACCAAGACTCCAGGCTTGAGAGGATGCAGGGGTTCTGTTAGATGGATGAGCAGCTGGTCTTGTACCCACGTATGAAGACTCAGCAAAACAGAACTTAAAACCAATAGTTCTTGTCTAGTAATTTCAGATCTAATCTGTTCCATATCTCCCTTTATTTCCTATACAATAGGCGGGGGTCACCCATACAGAATCTCAAAAGGGGAAACTCCTAAAGACTTAGCAGGGGCTAAGTATATCCTAAGAAGGGCTATAGGAAGAACCTGGGGCCACTTCAGGTGAACCTCTTGGCAAAGTTTGGACAACTGAGATTTCAGGGTTCTATTCATACATTCTACTTTTCCTAAATTCTGAAATCTGTAGGCAGTATGCATCTGATAATATCAATATCTCGGGGCCATTCTTAATGGACTTGCTTCCTCAGGTTATCCACCCTCATTCTTTGTACAGGGCCCCATGTGCAAGCAAGGTTGTAAGGGCATACTTGGAATCTGGGTACACATTTAGACAGAGCCCATTTTCCTATTGTCAGTGCTCTAGTAAGAGCTATCAGTTTAGCTTTCTGTGCTGAAGTTCCTGGGGCCAGGGCTGAGGACTCAACTACCAGATCAAGGTCACTACTGCATATCTGGCACAACAATGTCCATTAATGATGAGAAGACTGCTTCCATCTACAAAGAAAGTCCGTCCAGGGTTCTCCAAAGGAACATCAATCAAATCAGGGTGACTTGAGAATATAGTGTCCATAGTTTCTAAACAGTCATGATCAGGGGGATCAAGACCAACTGGTAACAATGTAGCAGGATTCAGAGCTTGACTGACCTTCAATTGTATCTGGGGGTTTTCACACAGCATACTCTGATACCTCAACATTCGTGAATTAGCTAGAAGTTTCCTTTGTGTTTCATAATGGTTAGAACAGAGTGTGGTACAGTAACTTGAAGATTGCTCACTAGGAGGGATGTAGCTGCAACAGCTCTCAAACAAGGGGCCAGCCTTTTGCAATTACATCCGATTGTTTTGACAAATAGGCTACTGGTCGTTGCCAAGATCCAATGAGATTGAGTCAACACTCCTAGAACATTTCCTTGTGACTCATGAACATAGAGACTGAAAGGTTTTCTGGACATCTGGTAGACCCAGAGCTGGTTATAACATCAGAGCGGTTTTCAAAGATCAAAAGGCTGCATCCTGTTCAAGTCCCTATTCCAATGGAGACTTTTTCATTCCTTTGGTAGCTTGATACAATGGTTTTGCTAGCAGCGCAAAATTGGGGATCCATATACGACAGTACTCTGCGGCACCCAAGAAGGCTCTCACTTGCCTCCTGGTGGTTGGAGTAGGAATACTGCATACAGTTTCTTTGCGTTCTGGTCCCAGGCGTCTAATTCTGCTGGACAACTGGAATCCTAGGTATTTAACTTGTTTGACATAATTATGCCTTGGCTCTTGAGACTTTGCATCCAGCCTCATTAAAAAGGTGCAAGAGTTCACTGGTGGCTTATAGACATTCACTTTCTGAGTTGGTGGCTATGAGCAAGTTGTCCACATACTGGAGAAGAACCCTTTCTCCTGGGTTCACATAGTAGCTTGAAAGATCTTGATTTAAAATAGCACTGAAGAGAGTAGGTGAATTCTTGAATCCTTGAAGTAATCTAGTCCAGGTGAGTTGGCCCCGCCTTCCTGTTGTGGGGTCTTGCCATTCAAAAGCAAACAAAAGTTGACTGGTGGGGGCTAGGCACACACAGAAAAAGGCATCTTTCAGGTCCAGGACGGTGAAATGAGTAGCCTCAGTGGGGATCAGTCCCAAGAGAATATAAGGATTTGGTACCACTGGGTGTATAGTTTCAGCTGCATCATTCACTCGCCTCAGATCTTGTACTGGGCGGTAATCCCCTGTCCCAGGTTTCTTAACTGGGAGAAGGGGGGTGTTCCAAGGTGACAGGCATTCCATGAGAAGTCTGTACTTCAGCAGTTTCATCAAATGGCAGTGGATTCCTTCAATGGCTGGTCGAGGGAGAGGATACTGCTTCACATGCACTGGTTCCACTCCTGGCTTGAGGGTGACAATGACAGGGGCTATGTTCTTCACTAGGCTAGGTGGATTATCTTCTGCCCATACTTCAGGTGGGGCTATAAGGTTGGTGGGTATACAGGAACTAGCTGGCTTGATTGGAGATGCACTATAGAACCGCTACTCTTCTTCTCGGGGAACAGTCAGCACCATCAATCCAGCAGCCTTTGGGTTCACAGTCATTTGCATTTCTCCCCTTTCAGCAAAGGATATTTGTGCCTGGAGCTTAGCAAGCATGTCTCGGCCCAGAAGTGGAATAGGGCATTCAGGCATATACAAGAACTGGTGCGTTATTTTCTGTCCCCCTAGTTCACACATGCAGTTCTGCAGGAATAACTTTGTGGCCTTAGCCCCAGTAGCTCTGACAATGGTGATGCATCGAGAAAACAAAGGGGCTACTGGCTTTAGTATTCTGCTCCTGTATCCCCCATAAAGTCCATATATTGGTCCCCTATTTTCAGACTGACCATAGGCTCCTGGGGACCCAGGGAAACTTGGAGTCCGGTCTGGCCTAGTCTTCATCCATGCTGTAGCCGTCTTTGGCTGCCACTCACTCTATAGCTGCTTCCCTCTCTTGCTGGAACAATGTGCTTGGTTTATTCTTTCTAAAATCAAGTACTCCCTCCTCCCCTCCTGGAGGTGGAATCAAGATATGGGCATTCACTTCTCTAATGTCCTTCTTCTCTGCAATGGGCGCACTGATTTGCACCCAGTGGGGGCCGATCATTTTCACGACCCCTTTCAGTTCCTCTGCTCCTTCGATTAGGAAAACCTCCTCCACATCATTCAACTAAAGTATCAGCAAGAAGATCTGTTTTCTTCCTTATCTTACATTCACTTTCTCTGTCACATTTATTTCCACAATTCACAAACTTTCTGAACAACTTCCATTAACTGTGCTGTATTCATGCCCGCAAATCCATCCAGTTTCTGCAATTTCTGTTTTATATCTCTCTGGGACTGACTGACAAAAACGCAAATTCTCCTGGGCTGCTGGATCGCATGGGGTATATAGTGAGGGCTGCCTGCGCTATTTGGATCCCACTTGGGGCCATCAAGGCTGATGGGTCTGCATAATACTGTTCATTAGTTCAATCAAATCCTATGTTTCTCAGTGTAGGAGGCATAATGCAGCTTTCAGTTCAGTAAATCAGTGGCAGAAACAAAGCTGGTCAGCTGGCTAGTGCAAAGCTGGCCCTGGACCTAGTGCAATGGGATAATGTGACCCTCTCTTTTACTGATAGTTGTACTTTTGAAGGCATACGGCAATCGGGACTGTCTGGGTTCCACTTCATGTTCTTGGGCGCTGGCTGTGAGTGACCCTGAACTGGCAAATGAATCCCTTGCTTGTAGTGTCATCGGTGGACTGTGGCCTACTCTGAGTACTTTAAACTGTGCCGGGGCTTTCGGTCAAGAGGGGGTGTACGTCCTTCTGCTGCGGAGGTGGCTGGTGACATTTGCAGGGAGGTATCCCCCCCCCCCTGCCCCAGGCTCTGCCCGGGGTGGTGGCAGAGCTGAGGGAACTGGCCTATAAAGATAATAAACGGGCAGGTTTTTTTTTTTTCTTTTCTCAAACATTTAACCAGGAATCCTATATAGGAGAACTGATCAGGGAACATTCTCTGTACAATCTAATAAACACGGGAAACTACGGGGCCATGAAGTAGCTACACTGGCCACCCCCTTCCACAGAGCATTTCTAATAGGGACAGAGACATTTTAAGTCTGTAGTCTTCAGCAAAGTCCTTGCTAAAATTCCTAGTCATACATTTCAACAAAATCTGCATGGACTCTGACCCCACCCCCCCACCAGTCAGGCTGCATTTTCCTGTGGACTAAGCATAATGGATGTGTGCTCATTCTAAATAAGTACAATTTAGATAAAGTCCTTAAAATCTAAAACTATTATTTTGCAACATGTTATAACAACAATCCCAACAGAAAGAACTATAGCTCTTAACATGACGGCCACATATCTGTTACGTATGACTGAAATAAAATTACTTGGCATGAAAACTAACTGCCAGCCGTAATCAGCATGTCTCTGCAAAAGAAATTACTTTAAATCTTACAGTTTTAGGAAGCAGATACACTTCGCTGTAGCAACAAGACAGGATGTAATCCTTCAGAACCTCTCGTCTTCTGATCTGGACATCAGTAATGCTTATGTCCTTTTGAAACTACTATGAACATTTTAAACCTCTAAAACAAAATTTTTCATATAATAATAAATCTCTCCACACAGGACATTTGCTCCACTTATAGCTGAGAAAAATCAAGCATTATGATTTATTAGACAAGATCATGTGACTGTACATCAGAATCCTTTGATAAACTACCTTACTGTCAGTAGGCGTTAACCAGTCATAAGAAAGCTGTAACAATGCTTGATGACATCACAATGAAATAATTTGTGGCTGTTGAATTATAGTATAGGAAGCTGGAGAGCTACACATTGGCCACATAGCAGAAATCAGATGTGTTCATGCGCTATGTGCTTGATACATGTGGATGATGGGCAGACACAGTGAAGCTAATAGGCACATTCTCTTCATTATGAAATGTGTCTAAAATGAGTAAACAGTAAGACATGTTTTCCTTTGAGCTTCCAGCTCGATTGAATCCGTTTCTACTGGGCTGTAGTCTTTTGCAAGTTTTCCATCATTTTGGAAGATTCGGTCATTACAGTGACAGTTCTGGCCAGCGGCCACAGATTGCAACTTCTTGTGGAACCTGGTATGTGTGCACCCCGAGTTGGCCCGAGTTTGGCCAGTATATGTTGTTGTATAATTGCTGATCCATCCTGTTCTCAGAGCCTGTAAATGCTGTGCCCTCAGTATCCCTGGTTATGGCAGGACTGAGGAGATAAAAACATACTCAGAAACTGAACCCAGAAAGCCGGCATTACGGCATTGCCATTGAGCCACTGAATAGGCCCAGAACTGTTTACTTTCAAGGCCAAAATGCATATTGTTTGTAGAATATTACATAAGTACAATAATGCACCCCTGGGTGAGCATTACGTCAGTAATAGCACAGTATTGGGTATTGACTAAGTAGGTGATAACACAGAAGTGAGTGTTTGTTAAAGGATTTGAATATTAGTATATTGTGAAGCAAGAGGCTAAGAGCCAAGTGCCTTCACCTGATTTTCTCACGTATTTCATAAGAATTTCAGTTTATTTCATGGGTTGTGGAGACCGTTGGCCTTCTGCCTTATAGTACATCCAGAGCATGTGCTGAAACAATACTCTGATGCACATTTTGTCATACAGAGTTATTGCACTGTCTGCTTTGGCCCTCCCAGAGAGAGCATTAATGATCAATATATGCCCTGTGCAAAGGACGTAAAGACCATGGATAAATGGTGCTTTGAAAGTGGTTATTCAAAATAAAAGTCACCCTTTTAAAAATGAAACGCAGGTCTTAATCAGCATGAAGCCTGTGGGTCAGTGAATGCTCATAGGCCCTGCCTTTTCCTCCTGTGAGAGCTTCCTGTTACACCGGAAGCCCATGCAGAGTACTGGGGTCTGAGTGCACAATGACAGATGGGCATGTGCCACTACTGCTGATATCATGCTTTTATACAGGGGGAAAGAGAAAGTGGATGACAGCGGGGAGGGGAGTAGGGTTTCTGCTATTTTGTTTTCACCATCCTCTAGGGTCATTGAATTTTTAAGTATTAAAATGGGTTACACATTGAATAAAAGTTTTGGAAGCATGGTCACAGATCATCTCAGGCTAATTTTCTGGTCATCGTGTTCTTCAGGAAACTGCGACTTGACTGGACATGTAGAGCTGTTTTAAGTTGTCTCACTCCTCTCTGGAACTCACTTCCCTTAGATGTTTGTGGTGATATTAGCAAATTCAAGAAAGGTATCAAGACCTGACTAATAAATCTAATGTCTCTTTTTGATATCCTATCTCCTCTCCTATTGTATCTTGCTATATGATTTATTGTTGATGAAATTTTATTGTTCTTTTCATTCCCTTCCCTCCTGGTTTCTTGTCTGGTTTATGATAGTCTTTCTTTATGCATGTATTTAGGTTGTATTGTTTGTTTCTGTTGTTTGATATTCTACAGTTATTGCTTTGGTACTGTAAACTGCTTTGATGTCAGTCTTTTATGCGGATAGTGGCATTTATTTATTTTTATCTACCAGAATTTATATTTGGCACAATACCAAAGATCTCAGCAGATCACAATTCACATACATAATAACATAACATGCAATAATAAAATCCAAAAGATATATAAAACTAATATATAACTAAAATTGTTAACTAAAATCAGGACAAAGCAAATACACACCAAATACTTGAAACAGGAAAATAGGAAAGGGCATTAGCATTGGCATATTAGATGCAGACATTTATAGTGCAGGCCAAGAGAAAATTTGAAAATAAATTTGCCCAACAAGCAAAAACTAAGAACAATTTTTCAGGTACAAATACGGCTTAGAGAGAGAATTGGTTTAAGGGATTTATTTTATTTTATTAATTTATTTGACAGTATTTATATACCACCTTTTCCTTAAACCAAGGTGGTTTACATTGAACTCAGTTGTTTACATTGTAACAATACAATTTAACCTCAACTTTATAACTTGGGTACAATGAAAATTCTGAGGACGGGATGTACATGGGGAGGTTGTAAGCAATCATTAACAGTTAAGTACTTAATTTATTTGTAAGTGTAACTTATTTACATTGGGGTGAACCTTGATGTTTGTATAATGCTGCTCAATTAATCATTGTCTACTGCCTGGGTGGGGGCAGTGCTCGCACTATTCTGTGTGATATTACCAAAGTGTTTAGTAAACAGGAATGTTTTTAACTTTTTCCTGAAGTCTTTGGTGTTCTTCGTAGTTCTGACACCTTCAAGGAATGTTCCATAAACTTGCTGCATATATTTATTTATTTATTTATTTAACTTTCTTATATACCGCGCTCTTCTGCATCAGCGCGGTTCACATTAAAACACAACTGTCCAGGGCAGAAGGTCTGCACTGGACTTACAATAGAACGTGAGGATTTGTAACAGGGTACAAATAAACAGGGTAACTATATACATATATATACAGGAATATTACATTATATATAGTGATAAAGCTCTGTCAGATGTGGTTTTCCTTGTCTTGGGGAATTCGGTTGGAGTAGCTAGTGTGTTTTTGTTGTTTGTTCTCATTGTATGGCTTTTGGATTGTCTTGTTATTAGTCCCTGAAGTGACTCAGCTGATTCATTCTGTAGTATTTTGTATATGTTCATTGTTGCCTTAAATCTTGCATGGCTCTTTATCGGGAGCCAGTGTAGCTGAGCCAGTATTGGAGTTATGCTTTCTTGTTTGTTTGTTCCTGTGAGGATGCAGGCTGCATTGTTTTGTACCATCTGCAGCAAGTGGATGGTAGTAGCTGGTAGGCCTTGGTACAGTGAGTTACAGAAGTCCAGTAGAGGCATGACTGTTGTTTGTAGGACTGTTCGGAAGTTGTTATGATCTAGGAGGGGCTTTAGTTTCCATATGGTTTTTAGTTTGTAGTATCATTCTGTGTTTTGTTGATATGAGCTTGGAGGTTTAGGCTCCGATCAAGGATGCCTTACAGCTAAGTTCCTGTCATTTAAGGCTGTAGTAAGAGGAGGAGTGAATTTCTTGTTCCTTTTTATTGTGAGTGCTTCTGTTTTGTTATAATTTATGTTGAGGTTATGGTTATTGAGCCATACTGAGACTTCGCTGAGGCATTCGGTTATTGCTGTGTAGTCTGGGGTTTCGGTATCAAAGGATGTGTACAGCATGATATCGTTGGTATAGATTTATAGTAGATGTTATGTTTTTGTATGACCTCACAAACTGGTTGAATATATAGGTTGAATAATATGGCTGATATTGCTGATCCTTGTGGGACTCCTTGTCTTAGTGTGAAGGGAGAGGAGATGTCTTTCCCGCATTTGACATTTTGCTTTAAGTAAGTACGTTTAGAGCCATTTTAATGTGTTATTGTATAGACTAATCTCTTTCAGGAGTCTTAGCAAGATTTTATGTGACACAGAGTCGAACGCTGCTGTTATGTCTAGGAATATTAGAATCATGCCCTTTTTTATATTGTCTATTTCTCTAATAATTTGATCAGTGAGTACTGTTAGTAATGTTTCCACCCCATGGTTTGGCTTGAATTTGTGTTGGTGTGGATCCAGTGGAGCATGTACGTTAATATGGTCCTGTAGCTGTAACTGTACTGTCTTTTCCAGGATTTTTGCCATGAATGGTAAGCATGATACTGGACGGCATGATAAGGGGTCTGTCTTGTCATCTTTCTGGTTTTTAATATGGGTCTGATTAATGCAAGTTTGAGTGTTGCAGGTAATTTGTGCCTGTGTGATGGATGGATGGATGTATTATTTTGCATATGAAAGGGGCGAGCTCTTCCTTAGCTGATTTTATCCATGTGATTAGACAGGGATCGTTTGGTGAGATTGGTGTGTTCAGGGTTGAAATGTATATGTGCTACTTGTTTAATAGTTGGGGTAGTGAAAGCTCCCCATATCCTGTCGTGGCTAGGTTGATTTTCAGGCTCAGATATAGATGATATAAATTGTGGCTGGGAACTGTTTTGTTTCATCATGAGCTGATCTGCTATTTGTTATGGATTTATGTCAGTTGAATTTTCCTGTTGAGGTTCTCGTATTAACTTGTGGACTATTTTGTGGTGTGTTCACTGCCTTCATCACCAGATTTGTGTTGTATTTCTGTTTGCGTTTATTGATTATGTTATTGTATCCGATCTGCATAGTACTGTATTCTTATAGAGTATTTTGATCCTTTGTTCATCTCCATCTCTGTTCTATTTTCCTAAGGCTCCTTTTAGATTCTTTGATTGCCTTTGAATACCTGGGTGTTGATTGTATTTTCAATATTTTATTGTTCTTTGGTGGGGTGCAAGTGCAGCTGTCGAGATGATATGGTTCCAGTTTTCCATAATGTTTTCGATGTCAGGGATGGCATTGTCCAGTTTGCGTAGAATTTCCTTCAGAATTTATTTTTGTTAAAGATCGTGAATTGTCTCACAAATTGTTGTTCCAGGGTGTGAAAGTTCAGAGCAGGGACTGTTATGTGGAATGTTATTATATAGTGGTCAGACCAGGGGGTTGGTGATATTGCTGGAGGAGTTTTATGTTGTTGTTTCATCATTATTGATGGTATAAAGATGAGATTTGGTGTGGAGCCCAGACTATGTGTGGGTTCATGGATTCGCAGGTGTTTCATGGCCTCCATTGCTCTGAGGATTGACCTAGCTTTTCGGCTTTGGAGTGGGCAGCTCTGTAGATGAGGCAAAGTGTGATATATTTGTTAGCTGTTATCAGTATGTTACATTCATCTGTATTAGATATTGATATCGTTTTGAATCTGAAGCGAGTCTTGGCCAATATCAGGACTCCTCCGCCTCTCTTGTTTGTTCATGGGCAGTTATAGGCAGTGTAGTTGTGGGGAATCATCTGGTTTAGTAATACTTGGTCAGTTTCTGAGAGCCATGTCTCTGTTATGCACATTATATCGGTGTTATGGTTCTGAATGTAATCTGCTATTATATTTATCTTGTCCCTAACCGATCTGGCATTAATTAGCGTGCAGCTCAATGTGGTATCCAGTATTGGGTTCTTTTTATTGGGATCTATTAAGTTGGTACATCTAATTGGTATAAGTCTTTGTATGCGTCTGGACGGATATTCGGTTGGGTGTTGCAGTGGTGTATACCACTGTTTAATTGTTGTGAGTGATATAAACAGGGTGTTATAGTGATATAGGAGGGCTCCAGCATGATCTATCAGACATGTTATTAACTATATTATAAGCAGGAGCATAGCACTGTGTTTGGGACCCATGTTTTCATATTCTCCTGCTCTTAGCTGTGTGGGTTAGTGCTCTTACTTCAGTATGGCTTCTGTGTAGCGTAGCGTTAATCGGGCATCTTTTCTCTTTGTTAATCTCACCTCTTATCTTTCTTTTATCACTTTTTGTTGTTGCTCTTGTATTACCACGTTGAACAATTTTGGTGGTAGTGCTTGCATTGAGCAGCCTGCTTGAGATGCGGTCTTCCTTGGTCCCTGCATGCTATTGATTTTAAATTTAAAGTTCTGCTGCTGTGCCGGGCTGATTGGGTGTTCTGGTGGGGAGTGGGGTGGAGCTTACCTTTCCACTCCTTTCTGGGCTCCCGATTGGGTCGGCAAGGTGGAGAGGCTGGCAGCAGTGCGCTGGTGATTTAAAATTTAAAGTTCTGCTGCTGTGCCGGGCTGATTGGGTGTTCTGGTGGGGAGTGGGGTGGAGCTTACCTTTCCACTCCTTTCTGGGCTCCCGATTGGGTCGGCAAGGTGGAGAGGCTGGCAGCAGTGCGCTGGTGATTTAAAATTTAAAGTTCTGCTGCTGTGCCGGGCTGATTGGGTGTTCCGGTGGGGAGTGGGATGGAGCTTATCTTCCATAGGTATAAAAAGGAATAAAAAGGATTCTAAGGGAAGATAAGGCCATAGCAGAAAGGTTTATTGAAGCATTGGTTTGGGTCTTCACTGCAGAGAATGTTGGAGATACCTACAGCAAAACCATTCTTCACAAGTGATGATTCAGAGGAACTAAAGCAAATCTCTGTGAATCTGTTTGATGTGCTAGAGCAAATTGATAATTGAATAGTAGCAAATAACTGGAACCTGATAATACATCAGAATTATGAAAGAACTGAAATATGCAGTTTCTGATATGTTACTGGTAATCTAAAACCTATCATTGAAATCTGCCACTGTTCCCAAGGACAGTTCTATAATTAGGATAAATTTGATCAGATATGTCATGGAAAAAAAATCATCACTGCCTGATAGTCCAGTCCAGACCAGCACATGGGCTCTGGTCACAGCACCTTACTGTTTTGCTGTAGTTTTCCTGCTAGTGTGAGGGAGGAGAAGCATGGGGTAGTGAGATCATATTAGTGGTAGGGGGAGAGGAGCCAATCAGTGCCAGCACCCCCATGCCATCCTCCTCAAACTACACACACCTATGCCACACAGAAACAAGAGACATAAGTGGTGGCTGTCAGATTTTAAGGAGCGTCTTTCTGAACACATGCATAGTCAGACATGTCTTTCTCATTCTTAGATTCAGGATGAGCCCCAGCATGTGGGAATTAACAGGCAAAACATAGGGCATAGATAGCCGGGTCCTGCTTTGTGTAGCACACACACAGTACCATCACCCCATCACCTTTTGAGCCCTCTCCTTTGAGTCCTTTCAGATTTTGTTTGGGTCTTTCATTGCTTCTTTAGTTTATCTTATGGTGATAGTCATCCTCTCTTTTGCCAACAATGCCTACTCTGCAGAGATTGGCATGCCACATAACATTTTTCAAAATGTAGACATGCCTTGGGCCTGAAAAGGTTAGGAAATGCTGAATTAGGACAAATGAGGTGGTAACCTCTGTTGACAATATTTTGGGATGGCAATAGGGCCATCTCACACCAGTTCTGCCACTCAGGGCCTATTTTTTCTTTTTGGTAACTGGTACAACTGCAGAATTGAGAGAAGAGCCATGCACCCTGCCGGCCCTTGATCCAGCCTCCTGCCACTCACGTTGGCAGCCCTCTACCACTGCTACTTTCATGGTAGCACTCCTTCCTTTCTCTCTGAGAGGGCTGAAAACCAGGACAAGTCTTGAGCTTCTCCTTAAACATATGACAGCTGGCTTGCAGGACAGTCTGGAAGCCTCTTCAACTCTTGATGCCTCCAAGTACTCTTTCCATGGACTTGTTCCCTACAGTCCCTCAGACCTCCTGGGCTCTTTGGTGTCCTGAATTGTGTTTTCAGCCATCCCCACTCCTTAGCCTTCAGCCAGACCCAGAACCAGCTGAAGCCATACCACTTACTAGCTAGGAGTGAATACCTTGTCTCTCTTTTTCCCCCCTTTATTTGATAGTTATGCTGCCAGGGTGAGGAAAGAGAGAGGGAAATGGCTTTATAGGGGAGGAAGACAGTATGAGAAGTCCCTCTTCTTGAATTTATTGTGGAGGAAGGTGTTATTCTGCTGTCACCAAGTCCCTTTTGATGCTTAAAGGTGCATTTGCAGTTTGGTTTTGTATGGGGGAGGGAAGATATACTAGCACTGTCGACAATAGGGCGAAGAAAGAGGAGATAGGGTCCTCACTGGAACTCTGAAAGGGGGATTTCTCCCATTTGCCTTGCATCTTCATAGGAACACAGAGAGGGGGACTTACCTTGCCTTAGGAAGCAGATTGCCCGGAACCACTCCTGATTGTGTCTCAGTGCTGGAAGGTAGCTATTGGAATGCTATCTATTATGGTAAAAGAGCTTTGAGTAAAATGTAGAACTGCAAGCATGATATCAGTGATGGGTAAAATGGTAGATGTTATTGTTGAGAACAAAATTAAGAACATAAGAACATAAGATATGCCATACTGGGTCAGACCGAGGTCCATCAAGCCCAGTATCCTGTTTCCAACAGTGGCCAATCTAGGTCATACGTACCTAGCAATATCCCCAAAAGACACAGGTTCCACAATGCTTGTACTGGGTCAAGCATTGATTATCCTGGGTCCCTTTTTAATAGTGGTTTATGGACCTTTCCTCCAGGAACTTGTCCAAACCTTTTTTAAACCCAGCTACACTAACAGCCCTTACTACATCCTCCGGTAACAAATTCCAGAGTTTGATTACACGTTGAGTGAAAAAATATTTTCTCTTATTTGTCTTAAATAGTTTACCCTGTAGCTTCATTGCATGTCCCCTAGTCTTTCTATATTCTGATAGCGTGACCAATTGATCCACGTTTACCCGCTCCACTCCATTCATTAATTTATAGACCTCAATCATATCTCCCCTCAGCCGTCTCTTTTCCAGGTTGAAGAGCCCCAACCTTTGTAGCCTCTCTTCATAGGAGTAGCCTTCCATCCCCTTCACCATTTCGGTGGCTCTTCTCTGTACTTTTTCTAATAATGCTATGTCCTTTTTAAGATACGGTGGCCAGAACTGCACACAATATTCAAGGTGCGGTCGTACCATGGAACGATACAGAGGCATTATAATATCCTTTGTTTTATTTTCCATCCCTTTCTTTATGATACCTAGCATTCTATTTGCTTTCTTGGCTGCCGCTGCACACTGGGCAGAGGGTTTTAACATGTTATCCACGATGACTCCTAAATCTTTTTCCTGGGTGGTGGTTCCCAATGTGGAACCTTGCATTGTGTAACTATAGTGTGGGTTGTTCTTTCCTAGGTGCATAACTATGCACTTTTGCATATTGAATTTCATCTGCCATTTGGATGCCCAGTCTTCCAATTTATCCAGATCCTCCTGCAGTTTTCCACAATCCTCTTGGGTTTTAACAACTTTAAACAGTTTTGTATCATCTGCAAATTTGATTAGCTCACTCGTTATTCCCTTTTACAGGTCATTTATGAATATGTCAAAAAGTAGCAGACCCAGTACAGATCCCTGGGGTACTCCACTATTCACCTTTTTCCATTGGGAATATTGGCCATTTAGCCCTACCCTCTGCTTTCTATCTTTTAACCAGTTCCCGATCCACAATAGTACACTGCCTCCTATCCCATGACTTTTTAGTTTTGCCAAAAGTCTCTGATGAGGGACCTTATCAAAAGCTTTCTGAAAGTCCAGATACACTATATCAACCGACTCACCTTTGTCTACCTGTTTATGCACACCTTCAAAAAAACATATCAGATTAGTAAGACAAGATCTTCCTTGTCTAAAGCCATGTTGGCTGTCTCCCATTAGGCCATGACTATCTACATGCTGTGTAATTTTGTTCTTTATGATGGTTTCTACCATTTTCCCCGGTACTGACGTCAGACTCACCGGTCTGTAATTTCCCGGGTCACTCCTGGAACCCTTTTTAAAGATTGGTGTTACGTTGGCGACCCTCCAATCTTCAGGTATTACAGATGATTTTAATGAAGGTTCACAGATTACCAATAGCAGGTCCGCAATCTTATATTTCAGTTCTTTCAACACTCTTGGATGTATACCATCCGGTCCAGGTGATTTGCTACTATTCAGTTTATCAAATAGTTGTAATATATCTTCCCGGTGTAGCGATATTTCTCTCAATTCCTCTGCAGTATCACCTTTAAATACCACTTCAGTCTTGGGTAACATCCCTACATCTTCCTCAGTAAAGACCGAAGCAAAGAATTCATTCAGTCTCTCTGCTATAGCCTCATCTCCTCTTACTCCCCCTTTTACCCCTCTGTCATCTAATGGCCCAACGGACTCTCTCACAGGCCTTTTGCTACAAATGTACTTGAAAAAGTCTTTATTTTGTGTTTTTGCTTCCGTAGCAAGTTCCTTCTCAAATTCTCGCTTTGCGTGCCTTATCAATGCTTTGCATTTAACTTGCCAGTGCTTGTGCTGTTTCCAGTTTTCTTCGTTTGACTCTTTTTTCCATTTCCTGAAGGATGCTTTTTTGGCAGCAATAGCCTCTCTGACCTCACCTTTAAACCATGCTGGCAGTTTTTTGGACTTTCTTCCACTTTTCTTAATGCGTGGAATACAGCTGGTCTGGGCTTCGAGGATAGTATTTTTAAATAACACCCAAGCTTGCTGTAAGTCTTTAACCTTTGCAACCGCTCCTTTTAGTTTTTTCTTAACTATATTCCTCATTTTATCATAGTCTCCCTTTTGAAAGTTAAAAGGTAGTACTGTGGATTTCTTTACTATCCCTCATCCACTAATTAAATCAAACACGATCATGCTATGATCACTATTGCCAAGTGGTCCCAACACCCTTATTTCTTGCACCAGATCTGGCATTCCACTAAGGACTAGGTCCAATTATTTGAACATGTAAATAAGCATGTGGGTGAGAGTGAACTGGCCAATATCATGCATCTGGATTTTCATAAGGCATTTGGTAAAGTCCCTTGAGCAATTTCTGAGGAAATTAAAAAGTCATGGGATAGAAGGTAGTGCCCAGTTATTGTGGACTGGCAACTAGTTAATGATGGGAAACAAAGAATAAGAGAAATGGCCAGTTTTCCCAGAGGATAGAGGTAAATAATGGAGTATCCTAGGTATCTGTACTGAGACTAGTATTGTGTTTATTCTTCATTAGTTATCTGGAAAAATGAACAATGAATGAGCTGATCATATTTGCAAAAGAAAAAATATCACGTGACATGCTTAAAGACAGAAGCTGACTGTGAGGAATTGCAGGGGAATTTTGTGAGACCTGGAATTTGGTACCTAAATGGTAGATGAAAATTAATGTGAATGAATATGAAATGATGAATGAAAAGGTTATGATCACCTGGGACATTCCCATTCCGACAGATAAGAAACTGAATGCCAGGAAACCTAACATAGGGGTAAAGGAGAAGAATACCAGAACTGCTTTGATAATAGAAGTGTCGGTACTGAGTGATTATTCTGTGAATCGCGTGGAGAGGCAGAAGATCCTGAAGTACCAAGAAGTGCAGTCAGAGACAAAGAAAATGTGGCAGAAAGATACAGAAATCTTTCCCATTGTACTGGGAGCGACAGGCTTGATAAAAAAGAATTTCCAAGCACATCTTGACAAACTACCCATACCTGTTACATCTTACGAACTCCAGATTATGCCGAGAATTAGCAGTAAATTTGAGAGACTAAGATCATAGTCCACATATCCTGGCTTAGAAGTGAGCTTCATGACTGCTGTAGTACGCACAAAATTAACCCATTTGGAGAAACTACCCTGAGTGAAAAGCTTTTCTGATGACATCAAGATGACTTTTGGCCTTGACAGATGTGCTAAGGCAACTTTTTTTTAGTGGAAAATTGAGCAAAATGGAAAATATATCCCTGGCTGAGGGCTGTGACATCAAGGAAATTGAACAGGAAGGCATATATAAATATCTCTGAATACAGGAATGAACGACACTTGAGCTGAAATCACTGAGAGAAAAGATCAGCAAAGAATACTGTAGAAGATTAAAATCATTATTGACAAGTGCCTTAACACCACGGAATAAGATACAACCATCAATTCCTGTTCTCTCATACAACTTGGGGATAGTAGACTGGCCTCTTAAAGATTTTGAAAAACTGAATGTGCGAATAAGAAAACACCTCCATTCCTATGAGCCAATTTACAAGAATCAGTGTATACTAAGACTGTACATTCCTAGAGCTGAAGGATAGGCCTCAAAGAGATTGATTACACATACAGCGCTGCTGTCATAGGCTTCCAGGCTTACCTAACAGCATCATTGGATCTAAATACACAAAAAGTACTGATATATGAAAATCATCATCCAGAATCTGTCTCCATTGTCAAACTTGGACAAGCATTCCAATGACTAGAAGGTGTGAGTAAGAATCCACAAGGAAGCAACAGATTTGGAAAAACGAGGAAAAACTCTTCAAAGAATTTGCTCAGCAAATGAGGAAAAACAAGTGGCAAATGCACAAATACAGTGGGAAATACAAACTTTTACTCCTGGAACCCTTTGTTGACCAAGAATGGACACGTGAATGGTTAAGGAGAGGCGAGCTGAAACCAAAGGATGAGAGATTGATAGTTGCAGCCGAGGACAGTGGATTACAGATGGGATGGTTTACAGCGAGCATTGAGAAAACTGTTGGCAAAACAGACATATGTTGATTCTGTAAAAAAGACCTGAAAACAGTGGCTCACCTCATAGCTGGCTGTGAAGTTCTGATGGCAGACCTTCTGTACAGAAAGCCACAACAAATTAGCACGCCTCATCCATTGGAAACTCTGTAAACATTACATCACTGTGCCTGAAAAGCACTGGGATCATGACTTGTAGGGGGTATTGTCAGTAGCAAATAAATATATATCTATAAATACTCGATATGTCTGGGGCATTTGCTACTTCCCACTTTTCCCAAGATTCTATAGGTCCATCTGGCAAATGAACCACATAATATAAAGGAACCAACCCTGTGGTTATATGGAAATTAGACTTTATTACAGATAGAAAAATAATGCAGATATATAATAAATTAATTTTCTGAGGTAACAAGTTATGTAGCTCTATGATTACAAGTACCAAGATAATAAATCACTGTTTTTTAAACTGTCATTGATTTGCTCTGCTCTCCGACGTACAGCAAATTATCTATCTGTCTAAGCTAAACCCAACCCCAGTATCTTAGCTTTTGCCAGAACGCTTGTGACTGGGTCCAAGAAGTCGTCTCAGGAATGGCACAAAGCCCAAATTATGGCAGAGGTCCAATGCAGGCTGCAGACAGTCTAGTCGAGCTGCATGATAACACCGAGCTTCAGGTCTGTGGGAGAGAGTCACTTCTTCCCAAGGTTTGTCCTTGTACTTGCACACTGTCTTTTAGAAAGAGACAGGCTGGCAAGCAATGCACATGAAGTACAGAAAATGGCGGAGAGAGAGCAAAGTTGAAAGGGTAACTGCTGAAAAATATCTAAAAGTGTATGTCATCCCTCTGCGTCCAGCGTATAATTCTTTCTCCTGATCTCTTTGTCAAGGCATGGTGATTGGCTGATCTCAGATACTGTATGTCATTTTCAGTGAATCCTGTAACAGTGGTCAGGTGGTCCATCTCCAAACTAAGATCTATGGTGCAAGAAAGATGCTGGTATGCATGTCCATACATTGTTGCAAATCCTAGTACCAGCAGTACAGTCTCTGGCCTCAGGAACGAGTTCTCTTGCACGTAGTCAAAACAATAACTCTGCAGGATTGCTTGATCTTCAGGTTTAATGCTAAGAACATAGCAGAAGGAATCTATTTTATTTGGTTCCGAACAATTCAGAACAGGCCTCATCTTGTAACAGGAAGCTATGTTGCATGGTTCAAGCTTCAGTTTCTGAGAAGGCACAAGCCCTACAGACCCTAAGAGAATTACAGAGAATGAAGAGGTTATGATCACCTGGGACAGTCCAATTCTGACCGATAAGAAACTGGATGTGAAGAAACCCGGCATAGTGGCAAAGGTGAAAAACACCAGAACGACAAGATGTTTGTTCCAAGTGATTATTCTGTGAATCGCGTGGAGAGGCAGAAAATCCTGAAGTACCAGGAAATGCAGTCAATGACCAAGAAAATGTGCCAGAAAGATACAGAAATATTTCCTATCGCATTGAGGCCCACAAGCCTGATAAAGAAGAACTTCCAAGCACATCTTGACAAACTACCCATATATGTTACATCTTACGAACTCCAGAAGGAAGCTGTCTTTGGCTCGATACAAGTACTATGCTGAGCATTAGAAGTAAATTTAGGAGACTGAGATCATATTCCACATACCCTGGCTTAGGACTGAGGTTCATGATTGTCATGGTTTGTGTAAAACGAACACATTTGGAGAAATTGCACCAGGAAAAATTGTTGTAACTAGGAATGAGGGTTTTCCCAATGGCACATATGAAAGAATTTATACTAGGGTGCCTGTCTCTTTAAAATAGGGAAAAACAGCAAGACACAGCAAAGCAGAGCACCTAAAAAATATAAACGGTCCTGTTGGATAAGGGGAGCAAAACTCAAGGCTTTAACTGAAGCAGAAAAAATAAATGTATCAGAGAAAAAGGGCAAAGGAGTACAACATTTTAATTTATAAAAAATACCTATATTAGGGTGACTCCAGAAAGATAAAATATTTAGCCTCTCAAAAGTACAAGAAGCAAGCAAGAAATAGGACCGAAAAAGGGAAAAGCATTCTTCTGCCTTCTTCTCCTTTCCGCCTTCTCTGTAGACAGTCCCAAAAGATTTCTTGGATAAGAGGCCAAACAGATATGTACCTTCGATTATGACACTTCTCGCTTTAAATACTAGTAGTGCCAAACACCCTGGGTACCAAAGATGCCACGGCTCCTTTTCAGCTTTCCCTTAGTGCTGAGGGATATATCTCCGAGTAGGAGATAAATTCAGGTGGTCTGCCTGCTCCTTTTTCCTTTGATACAGTCAATAGCAGCAAAAATGCCAAAACCCACTCTTCCACTGTAATATGAGGGATGCATCTAGTTTGAATTGGACAGATACTCCTATCACTGCAGCCCTGAAGGAAAAAGGAGATGTTCTGTAATGCACAATGCCCTTGACATTCTGGGCAGCAGAAAGTTACTTGCTTTGTAAAAGGTGAACAGTATGCTTTTTGGGAACAGGTCCTTTCCACGCAGTATCAGAATCGCTAAAGTGTCCAGCAAAGATGTACCTGGGTAACGAGTCCCTCCTTCACTTTATGCTCTTTACTCTCTTCTCTTTAACAGAAGTAAAGGTGAATCAGTTGTTTACTCCTTCAAAAAGTGTAAATACTAGGGGACATGCAATGAAGTTACAAAGTAGTACATTTAAGACTAATTGGAGGCAATATTTTTTCACACAACCCATAATTAAGCTGTGGAATTAAACTGTTAGTGTGGCTAGGTTTAAAAAAGGTTTGGACAGGTTCCTGGAAGAAAAGTCCATAAACCACTATTAAAGTGGACTGGGGGAAATCCACAGCTTATGACTGGGATAAGCAGCATGAAATCTGTCTACCTGTTGCAGCCCTGCCAGGGACTTGTGACCTGGATTGGCCACTGTTGGAAACAGGATACTGGGCTTGAAGGCTTATTGGTCTGACCCGTATGGCAAATTTTGTGTTCTTATGAAGGCTTATCCGCACAGACCCTCCTTGCTTGTGTTCCTTTTTCCTTGTTCAAGCTTAGCCGGCATGGGGTGCCTGCTATCTGCAAAGCTGTAGCCTAGAAACACCACCTTGCTGCATTGGGCCCCAACCTCAGGCTCCGCCAGCCTCTTTCTCTTTTCTCTGTCGTGGACTCTGGGCATGGCCTTTCCTTTTATGCTTCCCGCCAAAATGCAAGGAGACACCTCCTGCCTGCTGACTGACAGGGAGGCCCACCCTCATTGCATCACCCTACTGGGGCTTCAATCAGGAGCATTGCTTCCAAACCTTTCCTCATGGTTACCTAGAGGACATATTGCTGAGTCCTTTGCTACATTAAGTGATATTAGTCAGGAAAACAACCTTGGAATGAAAGTGGACAGTAATTATCTCAGTGCAAATAAAATGTTAGGAGTTATTCAGATAGGAATATAGGATAAAACTGATAAGATCATAACCCATAGCACAACCCACATTGAATATTTTGTTTTGTTCTGGTTATCTCATCTCGAAAGAACTAGAAACGGTACAGGGAAAGGCAACAAAAATAATAAAGGGGTAGGAACGGCTTCCCTATGATGAAAAGCTAAACAAGTCAGAGCTCTTCATCTTGCAGAAGATATGACTGAGAGAGGATATGGTAGAAGTTTATATAGGACTAGGGAATATGCCGTGAAACAAAGTGGTAACAGCTTTAATGTGATTTTTCAGTCAACACACAGTTAAGCTGTAGAATTGATGCCAAGCAATGTATTCAAGGTTAGTAGCATAGCTGGGTTTGAAAGTATTCCCAGAGGCCAGGTTCATTGAAAACGATTTGCATGTAGATGTGGCAATCATTACCTCTCACTTCTGTGAGTCAGCCACAGGGTTTGGATTTTCTCCTTAGAACCTGCTGGACACTTAGAGGTGACTCAGATCGGTCTGTATCAGACAGAGGATGCTGGGCTTGATGGACCTTTGACGGATCTAGCCTGGCACTGCTTATGTTCTCTTAGTTTCATGTGAAGGCATATTTTTGAAAAGATGCGGAGATTGGAATTGAGACGTGAAGATCATGACGTTCACGGTTCCGGCGGTATTTTAGAAAGAGCCCTGTTAGACATGGAGCCATCTCTGAAATATCTAAAAGGAAGTGTGGAAGTGCACATGGATATTTATCTGTATGTAGCGGTAGAAACCATTTTACAAACCTACACCTGTGAGAAAGCTACAGAGGAAACATGGCTACATACACTTGTAAGTTCTGGCACCTATGTACATGTGTATGTGAGCCATTTTGCAAACTTATATATGTAAATAACACTAAATAACCACAGAGGGTGTTATCTTTATATTGTTTTGATTTGAAAGGGGACTTAAATAATGGTGAATTTAGGAGGCTGCCAGGCAAAAGATGTAATTCCCGATATAGACATTTTTGGTCATACATGTGCATTTCCTCTATGAAATGTGGAATACACGTGTAGATTTTTGATCCATCCCAACCACCCCCATGACATACCCCCCCTCCCCCACAATGCCTATATAATAAGGACATCTATGTAGAAACTGATCCCTTTCTAAAATTGCCATGGATACATGGATGCCATTTCCACCTGTTAAGTGCGAATAAGGCTTTTGACATGACCCCCATAATGTGACTAGAGGCAAAATACCCTAATAATCAAGATTTTTCCTTCACTACTAGTGGTATTTTGCTGGCTTTATTCCTGTAGCTCTGTCTGTCGGTATGTGCTGCGCTTTTTCCTTTGTGTGTGTTGTGCTGGCTAATGGTTTCAAAGGTTACAGCATAGTTTCTGTGCATATCTGAGTGGATTTGCAGGATGAATAGGCAAAGAGGACATGAGAAGTTTTCTGTCACCAGTAAAGTTGTGTCATAGCTGTAGTGTTTGTTTAAGAGGACTGGCAGCCGGAAACAAACTCCAGTGTCTAATCAGACACAGTCCATGCTTGGGCAGAATGCCCTGACATTTTTGCATGTGATTTCCCACAAACAAAATGGCTACTTACTGAAGAGACTGGACCTGAACTCGAGAAGAAATTATGGTGCCGTCTAGAGCTTATAACTTTCTAAGAAAGAGCTACGTACGTTTCGGGGACCAGAAATGAGTGGACCTTGCTTATGATAATGGGGAACATCTGTGGATGTGTCAGATCTCAGAAGGAAGAATGCTATGTCGATCCTGCAAAGGCTCCCTTAAGTCCCACTAAACGTTCCCCAGATGGAAAATATTTCAAAAGGAAGGCAAGAAGGAAAACGGCTAAAAGAAGCAATGAAAAACTGGATAAAAGCAGTGTGGGTGACAAAACTCCAAGTGAAGCACACATTTCAGAAGCATCTGAGGCATCAGTTAGAGAGGTGAACCAGGATGTTTCCTGTTCACAAAGCATTTCAGTGGATGATTTGATTGTTCCAGCGAGTGGCAGAGCCCCTTCTGAGTGTACAGAGCGGGAATCATTGCGGAGCTATGCAGACTCTGACTCTTTCAAAGCAGACCTTTCTTATGGTGAAAGAAAAGCAGAAATAACGGAAAATGACCTAACGGATTTAGGGAAAAGTTCAGTGTGCTTTGCAAAGAAGAAGAAATATTGGAATCCTTTCAACACTGGAGCATTACAATTCCATAAAGAGTTTGGTGGGTTTCATTTCAAAAGGGCCGTTAGTCTGGGCTCTGTTTGCCAAGTTGCAGGGAAGTGGCCTGATGAAAACACCCGGGTGCTAAAGGATGCGCTTGAAAACTTTAGGGATGCAAATCCCCAAAAAGGAGGGAAGAGCCATGAAAGATTCCAGGAGTTCATTTTTCCAGGAGTCCCCGCTTCCCAGCTTGACAGAAAGAGGTTTCATTCTTGTGCTGGATTGCCACACAGGCCAGACAAGGAGATGTATCTTGGCATGCCGCCAACGCGAAGCAAGGTAAATAACTGATACTGAAAGAAAAAGCATTCTGCTACTCGTATATTTTAGCATTTTCTTTATGGCAGTGGTTCTCAACTCTGTCTTGGGGGCACGCTAAGGGTCATGTTAATTAAACCACGCTAAGAATCAGCATCATAGCATGTGTTTAAGGTCAAACCTTAGTGCGGGAGGTGCGGCCAATGCACACCAACTGTTGGGGATGTTCCTGAGAAGTTGCCTTGCAGTTAGCATGGTGGGAAGCACCCCACCGTGCTAAACTTGCAACTGCGATTAATGCGGGTGCACTTACTGGCACCCATTGAGATGGTAGTAACTGCATCCATGCTAAATACAATATTGATGATTATCGCACAGTAATGATGCCCACACTAATTGCATTGTGTAGGCAATGCCCACTCTGCCCCTAACCTTCCCAGCCCATGTCCAGTCATGTGAGATTTTTACCACGCTGGCATTTTTAACTGTTTACCATGTGCTAAACCTGGCGCTGTTAGCACACTTTGTTAAACACACCTCTTAATGAGGATTGCCACATTGAATATGCATGAGAAAGATTTGCATAACCTAGGATTCTAATGTATGCTGAGATACCTCATTCATTTCTATTACGGGTTAAATATACTAACAGAACAGGGTTAAGTACCACTGTCCTAGGGTACACTGTTAGGCAAACTCCTGGTATCCCTGCAGTAATATGTAGTTTGTTGGATAGCCCCTTTCATGATTCGAGCATGATTTTATTTCAAGAAACAATAAATTCACCTTGCAATGACCTCTGAGTGACACAGATTTCTAGGTTCCTATACAGAGCCTCAGGAATCAGCTAGCTGTATAGTTCTTAGTATATTTTTGTCAAGTTAAATCATACCGTTACTGTTAAAGGATCCCTCTGATCCCTTTCATTTTCTTCAGTACTATTGCTTTAAAAAGAACATTGGCCGTCTGCCCTTGTCTTGAACGTGTGGCAGCGACAGACCTGTTCTGTTCCTTGTTTCTTCACAAACACTAATTTAAGAATGCCATAAAGTCAGCTATAAATATTCTGTTCAGAAAAATGACAGATCTCACTAGAACATGGAAGAAAGCTCAAAAATTTCACTTTAAAAAGTAGTTTTGTTCTGTGCTAGTGAATTTGATTTAGGTGAATAATTGTGTGGGAGATGTCCCAAGCCTTTTTCTACTAGGGAGGGGCTCTGCAGTGCTGACATGCCACTCCATTCCCCACCGCTGGTATCTAGACCGTGGCAGGGCTGGTGCAACCACCAGGCTAGGTGGTCACCTAGGGCATCAGCTTCTATGGAGGCAGCATAGAGCAGCTGAAGTCAAAGCAAATCAGCGAGTCCTGGCAGCCAAAAAACTCAGTCATCTGTGCTTTTGTTCACCTGCAGGAAGAATGCCAATAGTCCATTTACTCCTGTAAGTGGCTTCTAGAAAACCCCTACTTATGCATATATATTACAAAGCAGAGCTTAAGATGTAAAGGCATAATGTCCAGATATGTGTTTTTATAAGATATTACAACTGAGTTTAATGATCAGAATCATGGGGGAGGGGTGCTAGGGTTCTAAATTGTGAGGCAGCACAAGCCTGATGTTTTGCCTGGGCCCCTAACACCCTTGCACCGGTCCCTTGTACGGTGACCAACAAGTGACGCAAATGTTGGGTGGATTTTGCTTTCTAAATTAGAACTGTGATGTATAGGGTTGGATACGGGGGAATGTGCATAGATTAAGAGGGATGAAGGAAATATGCCCCAGTGAGCCTGTCATAGTTCCAAATAAGAACATAAGAAATGCCATACTGGGTCAGACCAAAGTCCATGAAGTCCCATATCCTGTTTCCAAAAGTGGCTAATCCAGGTCACAAGTACCTGTCAGGTTCCCAAAAAGGTACACAGATTCCATGTTCTTTATCCCGGGGTAAGCAGTGGATTTCCCTGGTCCTCTTTAATAATGGTTTATGGACTAGGAACTTATCCAAATCTTTTTTAAACCCAGCTAAACTAACAGCTTTTATATTGTAGCTTCAATGCGTGTCCCCTAGTCTTTCTATTTTTTGAAGGAGTAAACAACTGATCTTGTTTACCCGTTCCATTCCATTCATTATTTTATAGACCTCTATCATATCTCCCCTCAGCCATCTTTTTTCCAAGTTGAAGAGCCCTAACCTTTTAAGCCTTTCCTTATAGGGATATCCTTCCTTCCCTTTAAGCCTTTTGTTAGCATGTCTCTGTACCTTTTCTAATTCTGCTATATCCTTTTAAGATATGGTGAGCTGAACTGCACACAATATTCAAGGTGTGATTGCACCATGGAACAATACAGAGGCATTATAATATCCTTGGTTTTATTCTCCGCTCATTTCCTTATGATTCCTAGCATTCTATTTGCTTTTTTGGCTGCTGCTGCACACTGAGCAGAAGGTTTCGACATATTAACTACAATGACACCTACCAGTGCTCTATCATTTTCAGGGCTCACAAATATTGCAAAAAGCTACTAGAAAAAGGCTTACCACTGATCCGAAACAGAAATGCTTTGTATCTTTCAGCCCATGACAGTGTTTTTAATTGCCCCCTCCCCATTGATCTTCACCCATCTTCCCCTGTCCTCCTAACTTCAGTCATTAAACCGTCAGTGGGTGTTAGCTATTCTCCCTACTCTGCCCTCCAAAAGCAGACTGTATGACAGAACATCAATACATGTGGCTCGCACCTTGAACTGCTGCACAACTGAGCACTTATTTTCTGTCTACCACAAGCTATCATAGTCCTGTTGCTGGTTCTATTTTGCCCCCACTCTGCCCACAGTGACTGGTAATTCTACTATTATGCACACAAAAGAGGAACTTGACATAAATAGATATCTCCATATCAGCTTATGCAGGGCTGGCCCAACTAACAGGCAAACCAGGGGGCTGCCTAGGGTGTCAGCTTCCTGGGGAGGGGGGAAAGAGCAAGGCATTCAAAACTAAAGAATAGATTCTGATATCCATGGGGGGGGGGGGGGGTAGGGCATAAGACTTAAGGTTTGTCTAGGGTGCCAACACCTTGTACCACTCTGGGGCTGTCCCAGCAGCATGGGGAGATGGCTGAGTGGAATGTTCATCCATTAAAAAGTACACCATTGTAGTAGTGTGGTAACTGATCTTCCCACATTCCAGATCTGGGTTGTATATTGACTGAGACAAATAGGAAGGATGGATTGCCAGAAAGCCTTGTCAAGGATTTAAATTTAAGCTGGCAGAGGCTAGCTCTGAAGCTCATTTTGTACGGCGCTCCCATGTATTATAGGACTGGCCAGCCTTGCACATCTCTCTTTCCCTCTAGGTCACACCTTTTCAGTAGCAGTTCAAGACAACTTATTGTAAGATATTTCCATGTCCCCAATGGGCTTGCACTCTGAATTTGTATCCGAGGCAACGATGGTTTAACTACTGCTACTAATATTGAGCATTTGTAAAGCGCTACCAGACGTACGCAGCGCTGCACAGACATGTAGGAGACAATCCCTGCTCATCAGAGCTTACAGTCTAATTAAGTGATTTGTCCAAGATCACAAGGAGTGTTATTGGGATTTGAACTCTTAATTACCTGGTTCCAGCCCACTGCTCTAACTTCTAGTCTACTCCTCTAGTCAAGGCTGATTTTGGGGGTGTATGAACTGTGCACTTTAGGGGCATGGCTTTTTCTTTGAAGAGGCCCTGTTGATCAGTAATCATGGGGAGGAGGGCTGGGGCCATGGAGAGGTGGGTAGAGGTGGGTGCCACCTTCGCTTTGCAGAGGGGGCTGCCACCCACTTCCACAGTTTCAGGGGGACCTCCCCTACCACCTGGCAGCAAAAACACGATTACCAGTGTTCACACAGCTAATGCACTCATACTATGGGTTGCAGGGAAGACAACTGTTTCTGCAATGTTGACTGCAGTGTTGACCAGCAAGAGAGAGAGAGGTCGCCTGTTTGTTCATTGCCTTTGTAATATAGAGGATCATATAAAGGCAAGAAAAATACTTTAATTTAGCAAGTCATTAGAAGATGTCAGATGAGGACCAAAATGGCCCATCCAGTTTGTGTGGTTGAGATTCGTCCTCTTTGGGTAGGTACGCGTACAAGCTCCTACATGCAACATACACTACAAACCCCTTTCCCCATGTTTTCCATCCTTCTCTATAATCTAGGTCACAAAAGTATTGAAGTAGTTATGAGCTCAATACTAAATATTTTTGTTGGACTGTTTATATAATAAAACAACTGTGTTGCTATATACCACACAGTCTTTGTTAATTGAGTTAAAACCTAAAACCAAAATCTCTTTCAATCCTTCTAGTTCTTTTAGAATATTTCATTTAATTACCCATGCTGTTTGAATTCCGTCACCGTGTTTGCCCCTCACCACTTCCATCGGGAGAGCATTCCAAGCATCCACCACCCTTTCAGTGAAAAAATATTTCCTGACATTGCCTTTCAGTTTTCCACCTAGAGGGCATAACATGAAGCTGCAAGGTGGAAAATTGAAAGGCAATGTCAAGAAATATTTTTTCACTGAAAGGGTGGTGGGTGCTTGGAATGCTCTCCCAATGGAAGTGGTGGGGGCAAACACGGTGACTGAATTCAAAACATTATGGGAGAAGCACAGTGGATCCCTTTACAGCAACAGGATAAAAACAAAATAAACGGAACCATCTAACTTCTCAACAAATAGGGGTGCCCTACATGGAGTGGTGGGTCCACCCCTAAACAAAGACATGGGAAGGGGTGACCTGCACAGAGCGTCAGGTGCACCTACTCTTGCCATCTTGCTGGGCATCCATGCTGGTCTTTATCTGCCGTGATTTACTATGTTACTATGTATTACATAACTTGCAGAACCAACATCAAAATTGATAGAATACTGTAAATCAGGCCATCTCAACATTGAAGTTAATTGAATAAATCAGTCCCTCTGACATAGTACTATGTTTCAAACATGCTCACTTTTAAAAATGCAGCTCTGTTTCAAGGATTATGAAATGTCAGCACCTGTTTCTGGTTATATCCATTAGTTAAGTTTGATAAACATTGTTTACCTTGTTCCATGTACACCGCTATGACTGGTAGATAAGAACATAAGATATGCCATACTGGGTCAGACCAAGGTCCATCAAGCCCAGTATCCTGTTTCCAACAGTGGCCAATCTAGGTCATACGTACCTAGCAGTATCCCCAAAAGACACAGGTTCCACAATGCTTGTACTGGGTCAAGCATTGATATCCTGGGTCCCTTCTTAATAATGGTTTATGGACCTTTCCTCCAGTAACTTGTCCAAACCTTTTTTAAACCCAGCTACACTAACAGCCTTTACTACATCCTCCGGTAACAAATTCCAGAGTTTGATTACACGTTGAGTGAAAAAATATTTTCTTTTATTAGTCTTAAATAGTTTACCCTGTAGCTTCATTGCATGTCCCCTAGTCTTTCTATATTCTGATAAGGTAAACAATCGATCTACGTTTACCCGTTCCACTCCATTCATTAATTTATAGACCTCTATCATATCTCCCCTCAGCCGTCTCTTTTCCAGGTTAAAGAGACCTAACCTTTTTAGCCTTTCTTCATAGGAGTATCCTTCCATCCCCTTTACCGTTTTGGTGGCTCTTCACTGTACCTTTTCTAAAATCGCTATATCCTTTTTAAGATACGGCGACCAGAATTGCACACAATATTCAAGGTGCGGTCTCACCATGGAACGATATAGAGGCATTATAATATCTTTTGTTTTATTTTCCATTCCTTTCCTTATGATACCTAGCATTCTATTTGCAGCGGCATTAAAAAATTGCTAAATAAATACAAATAAAATGCGGGTTATCTTATGCATATTCATTAGGGATATCCTGAAAACCTGACCTGTTTGCTACCCTTGTGTACCTCTGCAAGGTTGCAATCGCTGCTCTAAGCAGGTGACCTCAGAGCTTACTTAGAAGCATGATGCAGTCATACCATTGGAGGGTACATGCCGCTCTGTACAGGTTACCCTGTGCCTTCTTGAAAGTACATGCTATAGTTGTTTTGGGCTGTAAGTGCAGTTTTCTGCAAGTTACGCACTGGCATGCAGGTTTACCCCAGTGCTTCATTACCACCTTTTTGTTTCCAGGGGATCCTCTGTGTGTTTATTCCTCACTTTGTTTGAATTCCATTACCATTTTTGTCTCCATCAATTCCTCCAGAGCACATTCCAGTCATCCTCCACCCTGTGGGTGAAAATATATTTCCAGATGCATTCTTGAGTCTGTTCCCTGAGCGTTTTATATTATGAGAACTAGATTTACAGCTTTTTTTCCCCTATAAAAAAATGGTTTGCTTGTGCATTGTTGCTACTTTTTGCGTAATCGTATATATCTGTCTTATTCCTCATCTCTTTCCTTTAGGACATAAGTATTTAGATCCTCAAGTCTCATATCATATCATATGGCTTTTGATGCAGAAAATAGCAGAAAATTATTTCAGATAGCTAACTGTTTTTTTACCAACCCATTTCAAATTCTCATGATTTTTTAGGTTGTTTCTAAGAATTTAAATTAGTTTGCTTTGTGTTATTTGCCTTACAATAGCGTCTTAATAGAGTGATTCAAATGATCTTGTTCAGTTATGGCTTTATCGTGTATATATATGTGGTGGTATATTGACTAAAATAAAATACATCATTAAAAAATATTTATAGTGAGAAGAGAGAGATCACAGCATTGATGGAAAGAAAATTTGGCACGAAGACCGACTTTTCATTTCTGCTTGGTTTGGGATAGACTGTCTCACAGAACATCAATACAAATGGCTCACATCATTCCTTTGGCAGCATGGATAACAGTATGTAAGGTTTGCTCACTACGAATACAAGGGGATACCCACACTCCTGGTTTCTTAAAGGGGGCTGCCGATAATCCTTTTGGAGAGAGCCTGGTAACATTCTATATGTCCTATTACACATCCTCCCCCTCAGCACAACCATGCCCCGTTCAGCACCTGCCTCACCTGGGACCCCCCCTCAGGAAAGGAAGTTCGCGTTCAGGTGAATCTGACCAGCTCTATGGTGGACCTGAAACTGGTAGTGTTGGAGACTCAAAGGTCACCACATAATATGGTTGTTGGACTCCTTATGTCGAGCAAGCCACTTGAGAGATTGTTGGTCCGTTATCAACGTAAACAGATGGCTGAGCAGGTAGTATTTGAAGGTTTCAAGTGTCCACTTGACAGCCAGGGCTTCTTTTTCAATCAGGGCATAATGCTTTTCCAGAGGAAGCAGCTTCCTGTTGATGAATGCTATGGGATGTTCTTAACCCCTGACTTTCTGGACCAGAATGGCTCCTAGGCCCAGTCCTAAGGCATCAGTTTGCACAATAAATAGTAGAGAGAAATAAGGGTTAATCAGGATGGGTTCAGGGCACATAGCCTTCTTGAGATGCTGGAAGGCCAGGTCCAGATCCGGTGATCACTGAATCTGTTCAGGAGCTCTCTTCCAGAGAAGAATGCTTAACAGGTCCACCACCTCTACAAAATTAGGGATAAACTGGTGGTACTAGCTAATCAATTCAAGGAAGGCACAAACCTCTTTCTTTGATTTTGGGGTGGGGACCTGGTCAGAGTCTTCCATTTTCTGTAATTGAGGTCGTATCTGCTCATTCCTGATTAAATTTCTCAAGCACTGAATATTTCAGCCTCCCAGAAGACATTTCTTGGGGTTTGGCCATCAACCCGACTTTCTGCAGGCTGGTCAACATGCTTGTATTTGGTTTGGATAGGTGGTTCAGTCTCTGCTGTAGATGACGATGCTATCATGATATGCAGCCACATACTCCTTGTACAGTCTCAGCAAGTGGTCGACTAGGCATTGAAATGTGGCAGGAGCCCTGTATAATCCAAAGTGCAGCACTGTAAACTCGAACAGACTTTGTGATGTCAAAAAAAACAATCATCTTCTTGGCAGCCGGAGTCAAGGGTACCTGCAAATATTCCTTGGTCAAATCCAAGATTGATATAGAGCATGCTCCACTGAGTTGCTCTATTATATCATCTGCTCTGGGCATGGGATACACTTCCGGTTTAGAAGCTGCATTGACCCTCCCAAAGTCAATGCAGAATCTGATGCTTCCATCAAGTTTAGTAACCAAGACAATGGGTGACGACCAGTCACTCATAGATTCTTCTATAACTCCCAGGTTAAGCATCTCTTTCAGCTCCTTGGTGACTGCCTGTTGCTGGGCCTCTGGACTTCGATAGGGCTGTTGCCGGATAACTAACCAGGGTCAGTAACGATATCATGACAAATGAGGTGGGTTCATCCCAGGTGGGTGGAGAACACCTTTTACAGTAGGTTTCGGTGGATCAAACCTTCTAGATCTCTTTTCTGGGCAGCAGAGAGCTGGTCTCCAATTGGGACTTGAGGTGGATCCGACGGGGCTTTAATTTCCAGCCCATACTCATCTCCCTGTACTACCAGAGCCTTCACTAGAGTCCACATTTTCAGTAGATTAATATGGTAAGTTTTGGCTTAATTCTGTTTATCTGGGTGGGCAGTCTTTTAGTTAACAGGCCCCACTTTCTCGTCTACCTCATAGAGCCCCTGCCATCTACAGAGTAACTTGCTCTCAGATGAGGGCAAGAAGACTGAAACTGTGTTTCCCATTTGGAAGATGCGGTGCACGGCTGCCCATTTGTAGGCCTTGGCCTGCTCAGCTTGGGCTTTTCCCAGACTGCTTTTGGCCACTTCGCTGGCTTTTCTCAGCCAGTCTTGCATTTGGATAACGTACTCCACCAAATTATACCCGTCACGGGGTTCTTTTTCCCAGGTTTCCCTTACCACATCTAATATGCCTCTTGGCTGTCTTCCGAAGAGCAACTCAAAAGGCGAAAGCCCCGTGGAACTCTGAGGTATCTTGCAGATGGCAAACATCAAGTAGGATAGGAGAATGTCCCAATTCTTCCTGTTCTCCTGCACAAACCTTTTAAACATCTGGCTTCTGGGGATAACATAATCTAGTATGACTGAAATATATTGTCTCAAGTGGTTTGCTCCAAGGGTTATACCAGATTCATGGCCACTCTTTCAAATGGAGGTTTTTTTTGTTTTTTTTTTCAAATTTAAATCCTTTTATTCAAGGAAAATCAAGGAAATACAGGAAACAATCAATACAAAAAAAACATCAAAAGAACATAATATTTCAAATCCAGCCCACAAAAGGAGTGTGATACAATAAAACAAAGTAAACCCGGCGATGAGGGGCCAATAATATATGTAATCCCTTTTTTACTAAGCAGGTGTCCTACACTCCCAGTTGGAGGTTTTCTTACAAGGATTGGCTTGAGGATTGTTTATGGTATTTTTGGAGTCTTTTTTATTTGGATTCAGAATGAGGATTTAGTTTAGTTAATTTTGTCTATTAGAGTGTAGGACACCTCAAATGGAGTTTTAATCGGCATAGGCATTAGAGGGGTAGGTCAGACTCTGGCGGGGTTATGAAGTTTGCAGGTGGGACATGACTGGCAATATAACTGCACCTGTTTATGGACCCCTGACCAGAAAAATTGGACTAAAATATGCTCCAGTGTCCCCCTAATAAATAGCTATGGGCCAACGATAACACTTGCTGACAGTAGGGTTGGGGAACTATTAGTTGTTCTATGTCTTCCCCCTCTAGGACATCCTCGGCCACTCTGTATAACAAATCTTCCTGTAGCACAAAATAGGGAGAGATTCTTACAGAGGACGCTTTGTTGCCTACTGGAACCCCATCCACCTCCAAAACCTGTCCTTGGGCCCTCTTGCTGGGCCCTCCTGAAGCTCCCTGGGACACTGTTGCTGAGCCCTGAGCTATCCCCAGGGGTTTCTTCCCTAGGCTTTCCCTCCCCAGATCCCTCCCCCATAGCTGTCCCCTGATTTTATTGGTAACGTAGCTTTTCCCGGCAACGCTGATTCTGGGACTTAGTAAACTTGAGATTACTGAAATATAGATCCGGGCCTTCCAAGGGCAAAATCTCTGACAAATCTTCCTGCTTGGGGCTGTAAGCAAGCCCTTTGTGTTTGCTTAGATTCTTTGGGTAGCCACTTGATGGCTCAAAGGCAGGGCCCCAGTGACTCGTTTATGTTCTTTTACCTTGACACTCTGAGTCATTTTTGTGGATTATGGGGATAATTCTATAACGTCTTTTCTGCCTATAAAAAATGTTTTAATAAATGGCATTTATAAAGTTGCATATATATATTTGGCATGGCAAAGGGTACTATATTATTGCACAGTGGTTAACCAAACTGGAAAGTGCTCAAAATAGCTTTTTGGAAGCCTATCCAAACACTTATTTTTGTTCAGAATAGTTGTTTTCACACACAGTCTTGTCCACAGCATCTTGTGGATATCCATCAACACTCAGGGTGCTAATGATGGCTTCCTCCACTTTCAGTTTCTTTGTGTGAGAGGATATAGGGAACAGGGGCAGTGGTTTGGAGTTCTGCTGTCGTCCCAAATAGCAGCTGGTCAGAAGGTGAGCTTTCTGGAGCCTGTTCTATATCTGCCAGGAGGTGATGAGTTTGAGATAGACATGTTAAAACAAGTTGCTCCAACGTTACAAAGAAAACGTTTTGTAAAGGTTTTGCAGCATACACCTTTTTCTTTGTCTTTTTCTTCCTTTACTAATAGCAGGTCTCTGATGTGAACCTCGGCCTGTTAAGAAAGAGTATTCCAGAATGGGCTGACAGCGTGTGACTCATGGTATGGTGGTGCATTCAGTCAAAAGGAAGTTGGAAAGTACCTCCAAGTGACTGAACTGTTACAGAAAATTGGAAGGGATTCAGGATTCTTTTCTTCTAAAGCTTGTTTTGGGCCACAGCTTTTTCAGAGCCATTGAGGTCTCTTTTCCTTAAAGCAAGAGAACAGCTGCTGCTGCTGTTACACAGGAAGCAATGGGAACAGTTCAGGGATGTTAAAAATGGCATAAGTTGTATTAGTTCATTAAACCAACAGTGCCACGTTGCTCAGTATTGGGAAAATATCAGAGAGGCCAAGCTGCTTCTCTGGCTGCGTATTCCAGCCAAGCCCTGCACTCCCATCTATTTCAGACTTAATGGGAAAATACGTTCAAGGATCTGAGTCAAAGATGGCCAGTGGTTTACATTTCAGATTTTTTTAGGCATTTATTTTACTGACATGATCCAGGGACAGTGTAGATGCGCTGCAGAAACTGTAGCAGCAGCAGCAGCACCTTCATAACGCCAAGCAGGAAAAGGAAATAACTGTACTAGTAGACAGAGTTAAAAACACAGACAGGAAGTGGGGAATGATATCTTAGCATTCTTGGATATGTTAATGGGAGACTTGAAGAGAGGGCATACTAAACTGTAAACTTAATGATGCTGAGGTTAGCACTCTCTCCTGCCGAACCAGGGGACGGAAGATGATCACTCTGGTATTTTTAAATCTACAAAAGAAGGGTTATGTTGGAAAAAGTAGAAAAAATATCAGTCCATATGAGAGGGCCTCCTTTCTGAGTATGGCTGGTTATGGACATCAGAAGGTCCTACTCCTCTTAACAATTCTCACTGTCTATCATGGATGCTGTCTTCTGCCTTGCCCACCCTACAACGCCTTCCTGGATCTGTCTTCTCTCCTCTTCCTGAACCCTTCCTGGAACCTTTCTTCTCCCTCTACCCTCTTTCCAGCCTCTTCCCAGACCTTCTCCTCTACCTCCCCCAACCTCTTCCCAGATCCTGTCCTCTCCTTAACCTCCACTCCCCCAGTTCCTTCTTAGATTTTCACCTCTACTTTGTCATCCCCCTTCTCAGTTCCTCTTTTCTCATCTCCTCTACCTCCCTCTTTGGCCCCTTCATGGTTCCCCTCTTTTTATGTTTTCCCTTCCTCTTCCTAGATTTTCTCTTTTGCCTTTTGATCCTCGTAATGGTCTCTTCCTGATCCTCTGCTTTCTTCTTCCTACTTCCCTCCCTGGATCTTCTTTTCTCTTCTGCCTTCTTACCATTTCCTTTCTAGTGACTGTTCCCAGGCCCAGAGTCTGTCAACTCCCCCTTGCATGGATTTCAGGAAGCCTGTACAGAAGGAGTGAACAAGGCCACAATGTGGCTAGTAATCATGGACCATCTGACAGACCCTACAGTTGCCATTTTCTAAATATTTCTGCCAAAAGCAGTTTATGTTTATGTTTATGTTTTATTTCATTTGATAAAAACCGCCTTTCAATAACAAGCAAAGCGGTGTACAATAAAACCAAGTTTAAAAGAAGGCCAAAGCCAATGAAGTAGAAAAGAATTACAATTTCTTGATAGAAAAGCAGGAAAAACAAGAGAGACAAGACCAAAACATAAATGAGAACAAGACACAGGGAAAGTAGAGGATAGGGCGAGTGGGTTTCACACGAAAGGGGAAAGGACATCAAACACCAGGGAAAAAAGGTGGGTTTTCAGGTTTTGTTTGAATGTGGAGTGATGAGGTTCCAGGCGGAGTGAAGAGGGAAGGGAATTCCAGAGGGCGGGGCCAGCAAAAAAGAAAGCAGAGGAGCGAGTAGATTGTAAGTGGGCGCGGGAGGGGGAGGGAAGGGGGAGGCGATTAAGGTGGAAGGAGCGAGGAGTGTACCTAGGAGAGTGAAAAGAAAGAAGGTCTGTTAAGTATTGAGGGGTGCCTGTATGGAGAGCTTTATGGACCAGGGTGAGAAGCTTGAAATGAGCACGGTGGGGAAAGGGTAACCAATGAAGGCGGAATAGTAGGGGCGTTATGTGATCACGGGGGGGAAGAATGGGTGACAAGACGAGCAGCAGTGTTCTGAATCCGTTGTAACCGGGACTGTTGGGATTTAGAAAGACCGACGAAGATTGAGTTTGCAAAATCCACCCGTGACATAACCAAACATAGCAACAAAGTGGTGAGAGCTGATGGAGATAGGAAAGGGCGGACTGCACGGATTTGTCGGAGGAAGAAAAAGGAGGATTTAGTGACATGTGAAATATGAGCATGGAAAGATAGGTCAGAATCAAAGTGAACCCCAAGATAACGAAAGGAGGAGACTAGGGGAACAGGAGAGCCAGAGAAAGAAGGGGCCAGTGTGGGAGGTGGATTGTTGTGAGAAAACCAGATAGCAATAGTCTTAGTAAGATTAAGGTGAAGGCAGTTAAGTGTCAACGAGTCAGTCACATCGGAAAGACAGGAGTTTAACGCGGAGAGGTCTGGGCAAGAAGGGGAGGTGTGATGAAGCAGAACAATGTCGTCTGCATAGAGAAAGGCAGATATTCCGTACTGTTGGATTAAGAGGGCTAAGGGGGCCAAGAAGAGGTTGAAAAGAAGGGGAGCCAGGACGGAACCCTGAGGAACCCCACAGGGAAGAGGGAAGGAGTCTGAGGGAGGGGCAGAGGAGGAAGGTGACAGGACTGCACAAGATCGAGAGGAAAGGAATGAGTGGAACCAGCGGTGAACAGTACTACAGAGACCCGCTTCCCGTAAGCGAAGAAGAAGGAGGGAGCCCAGTCTAGCTAGGGCTCTCACCTCTGGCCAAGGCTGAGGGACCCCATGTAATCCAGGGAATCTCAGGCTGCTGTCTTGGTTGCCCTTCCCAACGTTGATTCTAAAGTTCATTGAGTAGTACAGCAGAAACAGCAGAGTGAGCACTTGTCTGGCATTTGACACCTACGGCTCCCGCAACTACCACTGCTCTGTTTCCTATTGGGAGTCTCAATGTGATGTGCTCTATTTCCCTTTAACGTCACTGAATGGGCTTGGATTTTTGATGGTTTACCAGGAGTAGCATTTGCCATCAAAGGAGCTTTGTTGCCTTGAGATGCTTCATCAAGAACTCCTGAGAGCCTTTGGGAATCTCTATTCCTGCTTCTCATGGTTTGCAGCAAACTATTGTTTCTTTGTTCAATACTCATTTTGAAATAGTTTTGTGCATTGTATTTTTTCTATGAAAAAAGGTGCCGGTCCTCATATGCAAGGTTCTTTCATTAATACACGAGGACCATGGATAAATTTTAGCAGGCAATGGAAAAGGTGACAGTACTCAATACCACCGAGTACTTCCTCAAAAAATGCCTTGATTTTGTGTCTAAATAATGTGGGACTGGTACAGGTTTTCTTTTTGGTTAAAGAATAGCTGCAAAATTTATGTTGTAGGATTATATTTGAAATTTTAGTATGTTTGGCTTTATTGTTGTGATTATTGTTTTTATAGTGATTATTTTTGACATTTTATTGTTTATATTTATTATTCTATGCCTTGGTTTCCTTAGTAGAAAAGTATGAAAGAAATCAGAGTTACTGTATATGTTAAGTCTGGAGGAAGAAGGAGACACAGAATCTCTTAAAAAATACCAGAGAAATTCTTTATTTCTGGCAAATGTTTTCATGTGTCTGTTATTTTTGCTAATGAGCTGGTTGATGGTTTGTCATTTGGATCTTTATGGATTGCTTTTACATTTTTATCATTTATCCATGATTATTGGCTGCTAATTTTGGATAATGCTTTCTTCTCAACTTTTTGTCTGAGATGCTATATTTAGAACAGCCTCTGGTTTTTGGTTTGGTCTCCCAAATATAGAAATATTTTGTAATATTTACTAACAGTTTTATAATGCATTCTACAACATCAACTTATAGAGGACTTGTGAGTAATTTTATGACAAGACATCTAGGTTGGGATGCCAAGGAGGCACCTACTTTGAGGCAGTTTCATAGAGAAACATGGGTAATATGTCTTTATAAAATATTATCAGCAGAGCTGCTGAAATTGCAGCTACAGTAAAATGCAGCCACATAGTTTTACACCATGCTTATAGGTGCGTATTTTATAACCCACACATGAACTTTGCAATGCTGCCTGCACTCTGCCCAGACTACGCCCTGAATCTTCCTACCCTTGTGTGGCATAAAAGTAGGTAGCACCTTGTCACCGTGCATACTTTTACACGTGGGGTGATTTTATAAGAGGCTTTCAAGACACCTACAACAGGGTTTACCTGTGAAGCAATCCTTATAAAATCACCTTGTGCTCTTGTGTCTATTATGGATGCCATAATATATTATTGCATTTATGGTTAAGGGTCATTATTCAGCATTATGGCTGCCACTTAAATATGACCATATAAGTTATCTATAAGCAAATTTCCAGTCAACCCATCTGTTTAATTCAGAACACAGATAGCTGGTCTCTTACTAGAGGGTAGGGAGAGCTCTGGAGGTCCTACACAAAATAATTCTTTTTTAGTTCCTGTGACTTTAAATAGGGAGAAAAAGGAAAATAGCAAACTCATGTACCAACAGGTAAACGTGTTCTGGTGGATAGTGGGAGACAAAGCTCAAGGCCTAAACTGGAGAAAATGAAAAGACAAAAAGGCACAAATAGACACAAGCACACCAATAGGCATATTTAACTAAAACACTTTTATTGGGTAATCCACCAGCATAGACTATCTACAGTCCTTTCAAATCAGGCAAAAGCAGTACAAGGTAGGAAAGAGAAATGGTAGTTTAAAAGGCCTGGGATCCGACGTACTCCTTAACACTCTTTCTCTGGATTCTCCTGTCTGTCTGGTGCCTAGTTCCGTGCCTACTTCCTTCTCCTTTCCAAGAACACTGTCTCTCTTTTTATAAGAAACTAGAGCTTTCCTTCCAATGGTTGAGGTGCCTATTATGGACACCTCCAGTGTTAATAACCCTCTGAGCAATAAAGCAAACTCTTTGACTGGGAGGTGAGCGATGCATCTGGGAGACAGATGCCTTCAAGCTAGTACTGAGTCCTCTCAAGCATCAGGCAGGGATGTGCCCGGATAGCAGGTCCCTTTCACAGCTCTGGGTCTGTTCCCCTCTCTTCTGTTTTCCCAACAGATACACAGATTTTTACCTCCTCCCTTACTACCACTGGCTCCTCTGTGATTTGCTTCTTTCCTTTTAAACCTCCCTTGATCTTCTCCATTTGTTTCAGCTGGTTGCTGGGTCAGCCTAGCCGACTTGCATTTATTTATTTAGGATGAACTATTGTCTTTTTGAAGTGGCTTAGTAGGTCACATCAGATGCAGCACCCCAGTCTGTGCAGTTACCCCATAATAGTGACTGATAGGCAACTGCAGCCTCCATCACCTTTCATTGCAAGCTGGGTTGTTAATTAGGAGCAGGGACTCCAGAATGTTCCTCTTTATAGACACAATTCTTAGGCCTCTGCTACATATGGCCTTACATTTAAACAGATAAATTATGCATATTATTTTTATTTATTTATTTATTTACATTCTCTTATATACCGTGCTATTCTGCATCAGTGCGGTTTACATTGAACAAACTGAAATTACATTGAACAGGGTATTATAACTTGGAGATAACTATTTTACAGGGAACATGGGCTATGGAGGGTTAAGTGGCTTGCCCAAGACCACAAGGAGCACCTGTGGGACTAGAAACCCCAGTCCTTCCAGCCCAAGGTTGCTGTCCTCTAGTGGGATTTGAACCCCTGACTTTCTGACCTGAAGTACTTTGCTCCAACCACTAGGCCACTCCTCCACTCCACTATTATAGAGGGTAATATCATACAGGAGTATAAGGAGCAGCTAGGTTAAGTGCATTTTAAGGTGCCTCTTTTATAAAGACAAGTAGGTACCTATTTGTCTTTGGAACATACTAGTATAAGTAGAATAAATTACACCTTAAGTTAAGATGTCTTTATATTGTAAGTTTGCATATAAACTGATAATATTATACTCTGCAGGCCTGATATTCTAAGGCATTGACATGGTTGTAGACCTGCAAATCATCTAAATGCTGCTTAGCTGGATATTCAGCAGCAGTAACATGGTTAGTGCCGCTGAAAAATCCATGGGTGATGCCGCTACACATCCTAATACTAACCGATTAGCGTCAGGGCATTGTAGCCACAGCACCCATCAGTAACCGGGCAGCGGCGATATTGAGCCACTGCCTGGTTAGTGACACATGGCTAAAGTATGGCACAGCAAATGATGGCCTTATTTTAGCCGCAAAAGCTAACCAGGCAGTGGTTGAATATTGTTGCTGCCTGGTTAGCTTTCGGTTCTGCGGTCAACCCTAGTATTCAATGCTGGTAACTGGATGTGGCCCCAGCAATGAATATCTCTGTCTAGGATTCAGCATCAGTGTTTAGCCACTGGCGTTGAATATTGGATCCTATAGGGTAGATTCTGACCCGGTTTAGTGGGGATATATGTCCGGGCTGGACGTATATCCCTGATAAATGCCAGGGTGGCGATTCCACCCACAGAGCTCCCCCGCACGTACAGCAGAGATATGAGGGGAGCTCTATATGGGGGCAGGAGGGGGTGGGCTGATGGAGGAGTGAGGGTAGGCCAGAGACATGATCTCTACCCCAGATGTACAGGGCCGATTCCAAGGTCGGCCCTGCATGTCTAGGGTCGGACATTTGTATGGGGGAATTATGGGGGACTTATTCCACCTCAGAGGTGGAATAAGTCCCCCTAGATGGCAGCCAATGTGCAATCTAGGCAGGGAAAAGGAGGTAAGGAGGTGCAGGGGGTTCCCAGCAGTTCAACCCTGGCCACGGCAGACCCGATCAGGGGTTGGGTGGCAGAGAAAGGAACTTTTCGGGGTTTGCAGCTCCTGCATGAAGCTGCGGTGCCATGGCAACAGGACGACACAACACCGTAGCTGCGCATGCAGGAGCCTGGCTGGACTAGTTGGGTAAGTGGCTGGACGTCTGGGGCCCAGAATCGGGGCATGGCTGTCCTGTACAGACCTGCTGTACCTGATTCTGATCCTGCCGGGACGTCTAGCCCCCGTGGGATCAGAATTGGGTGCAAATCCAGCCCATCCAGATTCTGGATGTCTGGACAGGCCAAAGGCACCCTGGCCCGAATTGGCCTTCATGTGTATACTTGCATGTTTCCAACAACAATCATTTCAAAATCTATCCATACACGTCCACCGGCAATGTACATCCAAACATTGCGCATACTTCTATGCCAAACAGTATTTTATAAGAGGACACAAATGCATGAAAATTGACCAAAAAGGTCTCTTTTAGATGCTTCCTTTCATGTTTAAAGTAGGTACCTCCATATAAAATGAACCCCCCATAAAGGAACATAAGACATGCCATACTAGGTCAGACTAAGTGTCCATCAAGCCCAGTATCTGTTTCCAACATTGGCCAATCCAAGTCACAAGTACCTGTCAGGTTCCCAGAAAATAGATTCTATGCTGCTTGTCCCATGGGTAAGCAGGGGAATTCCCCGATCCTCTTTAATAATGGTTTATGGACTTTTCCTCCAGACTCCTGTCCCAACCTCTTTTAAATCCAGCTACACTAAGAGCTTTTACTACATCCTCTGGTAACGAATTCCAGAGTTTCATTACTCGAATGAAAAAATATTTTCTCCAATTAATGTGCTACATTGTAGCTTCATTGTGTGTCCTCTAGTCTTCCTACTTTTTGATGGGACAAGCAACCGATCTACATTTACCTGATGCACTCCACTCATTATTTTATAGACTTCTATCATATCTCCCTTCAGCCGTCTCTTTTCCAGGTCTGAGAACCCTAACCTTTTAAGCCTTTCATCATAGAGCTAGCCTTCCATCCCCTTGACTAATTTTGCTGCTGTTCTCTGTATCTTTTCTAATTCTCTTATATCCTTTTTAAGATATGGTGACCAGAATTAATAAACATTTTCAAAATGTAAAGTTTGTTTTATACGCGGAAAGTACTCTGTGGTAGTTTATCAACGTAAAAGGCACTCGCGCCAAAAGACATCGTGCGCTTTTTTGTGGGATGCTGGTAGGCATTCCTGGGGTGCAGTTGGGGTGTTGCAGAGGCACAGTTGTGATGTATGTGTGCATTTTATAAAATATGCAGATATATTCATAATACACACACACAAATTTACAGCATCTTTGGAGCACTTGTAAATTTTTGCATTTGAATTTGTGTGCTTTTGGGGCTGGTTCTGAGTGCCCATTTTATAAAGGCACATATGTTGCTTTGGTAAAATAGCCTTAAAATTGGCACCTTCTAGACTTTCCACTCTGTATAAAATTATATTCTATTTCTTTTTCTAATTAGATTTTATATGTATTTTTTAAATATATTGTAAACCGCTCTGCTGCTCCAGTGAAGGGCGGTATATCAAGTTTTAATAAACATAAACATACATTTTAAAGTCAGGGCTGCTATTTATAGGCTCCACCTAAAGGGAGTAATAGTGTGTGACTATCACAGTTACCCCTATAACTTTTAGTTGTATCCCTGGAATGTTTCTGACGCCTTCTCTACTTAAATGAATACATCTTGGCCATCTGTCGACTCGTATGTTGACAGAATTTATCTGTATCTCCAGGAACAAGCAGGAATGTAGTCTTCACATATGGGGTATCGTCGGTACCGATGGAGCCTGCGCGGGAATGCTCCCCAGCGTCCAATTAGAAAGCTTTTGGGAGCATCCCACAGCACCTGCATACTGCCTTCCCGCCTTTCCCAACTGTCCCTCTCCAGTTCTTCATTTTCCGTGGAGCCGACAGGTCACACATCCTGTCACCGCAGAAAAATTCCCTTCTTATACTTCTTTTTTATGGTTGCGTCTGCCTTCCCTGGACGCTATAACGGTACCACCGGTTCTTCTTTTCTTTTAAAAAAAACAAAAAAACAACCTTCCTTTCTGGAGTCTTTTTCCAGTAGTTTTTCTTCTCGGGTGCAACGCACCATTTTGGGCACTAGGCCCAACTTTTTCCCTCAGAATGGAAAAACCCGCTTCGGGTTTTAAAAAGTGTTCTAATTGTGGCGATACCATCTCTATCACTGACACCCATGAGTGGTGCCTCAAATGTTTAGGTCCTGACCACTCTATTTCAGAGTGTGTTGCCTGTGGGATGATGTCAAAAAGGGGCCAGCAAAACCGAGCTGCTAAGCTTAGCACCCTTTTTCCCTCCGATGCAGCCTCCGTGGCATCGACGTCCTCCAGGGCTTCATCTTCCTCCCATGGATCTCAGGTTAACTAAACATAAATCTAGCTGGTCCTCAAAGGGTAGATCTCCTTCTAAACCTCGAGAAGCCTCTGTTGTTGCCCTTGAGGGACTTTCACCGGCAAAATTGCCCCGGCGGGAGGCTTTGACTTCCAAAGCACTAAAGGGGCTCCAGGATGTTCTTGAGGCTTCAACCTCGGCAGAACTACTGGTGCCATGCTCTGGGGTTCCGGCCGCTTCATCCGGCACGATACCCAAGCATCGGCAGCGTTGATAGACCAGAGATTCTTGGCTATTGAACGCAGTCTGGCGGCTCTTCTCACGGCCTCGATGCCCCTGAAACTGCTTCAGATAATTCAACCGGTACCGGCACCAACTCCGGTACTGGCATCGACATCGACAGGTATTCTACCGGGACCGAGTCATGCGTCTCTATCCGGCATCGACAAGTCGATACCAGACCACTCCGATGCCGACTTCGATCGGTACCGGTACTGTGCCTTGCACAATCACCCGGATTGGAGATACTTTGAATCCTCAGATGAGTCTGAAGACTCTGAAAGCTCTGCCGATACCAGAGTACTTCTTCCAGAGGATTCCTCTTCTCCTCAGCGTAGGATGTCTCCACCAGAGGATATGTCCTTTCAGGATTTTATCCAAGATGTGGCCCGAGGTCTTTCCATCACAGTGGCTCCTGAAAAAGAGCCTAGGGCAAAGGAATTAGAAATCCTACAATATCCTAAAGCTCCCAAGGAGGCAGCTACCTTACCTATTCATGAGATCCTGCATGATCTTATGTTAAGGATGTGGGAAAAACCTCTGACCACATCCCCTCATTCTCGAAGACTCAACACCATGTATCGAGTTCCTCCTTGTCCTGGGTTTCAGAAGACTCAATTACCACACCATTCCATGGTGGTGGAATCAGCCATGAGACGGATAAAGAGTGCAAAAAGGCATGCATCTAATCCTCCAGGACGTGAGTGTAGGACTCTTGATGCCTTTGGACCTCGATCCTTCCAGGCTTCCATGCTTTCTGCTAGGATCAGTTCCTATATCTTGTATATGGGAATGTTCCTTAAGGAAGTCACAGGAGACTTAGAGCTTATGAGCCCCCTCCTTCTTGATGATAAAAGGTAAGATTATCTTGCTCTTGTTAAACATGCTCAGGATATTTTCAAGTTTGTGAATCGTGCAGTCTTTGACTGCTTTGAATGCATAAGCAGAACCTCTGCTATTGCCATAGGTGCACGTAGAATTGCCTGGCTTCAGGCATCTGACTTGGAAATCTGGGTACAGGACAAACTAGGGAATATACCTTGCACAGGAGAGAATCTCTTTGAGAAGAATTGGCAGGAAAAAGCTAATGAGATAGATGCTGACAATATCACTTTGGATAGATTGTCCAAATCTACAGCTGATCCTGCGAGGAAAAGATCTCTAAAAAAAACATTCTTCAGCAAGAAGAAAAAGTTTTATCCCTCCTATACCCATCCGGGACATCGTCCAGGTCAGTCTTCCCAAAAGGGTCAGCAGCAACAACCTACACAACAAAGGAAGCCAAAAGCAGCTAAGCCTCAACCGGCTCAGCAGACTCAGCCTCCACAGGGGCTTTGACTCCTTTCTAGAGAACTTTGCCTTCCTGGCCCTAAATGGCCCAGAACCCTCCACCATCCCGGGAAGGTTATGTCATTTTGCCCCCAGATGGTGTCAGATAACAGCAGAAAATTGGACTCTGTCTATTGTAAGAGAGGGGTACAAGCTTCATTTCCTCAGCATGCCCCCTCCTACAATAGTACGACAGTTCAATTCTCAGACCTCTCTCAATGACCGGTTAGGTCAAGAAGTCATTATGCTCCTTGCTCAAGGGGCAATAGAAGAGGTGCCCATTCCCCAACGGGGTACAGGGGTTTACTCCCCCTATTTCCTTATTCCAAAGAAAACAGGAGGACACAGACCCAATCTAGACCTCACAAAATTGAACAAATTCCTGACACTCATGTTCTCATCCATCCAACTCACCGAAAGTTCCTTCGATTCCTGTTTCAAGGGAAGCACTACCAATACAGGGTTCTTCCTTTTGGCCTGGCTTCTGCACCAAGGGTGTTCACAAAATGCATGGCTGTTGTAGCAGCATTTCTCCGCACCCTGGGAATATTCGTCTTCCCTTACTTAGACGACTGGCTCATTCGAGCCCCTTCAGAGCCAGAGGCCAGGATGGCTCTGTCTCGCACAATCTGCATCCTTCATTATTTGGGACTTGTCATAAACTTCCCAAAGTCCAACCTTGCTCCCACTCAAACCCTAGAGTTTATAGGAGCTCTTCTGGATACCAGACAGACAAGGGCCTTCCTTCCACAGCCCCGCTGCCTTCGCATTGTGCAGCTATCTTCCCAAGCAGTGCTAAAACCTTACCTCACTGCTCGGGAAATGTTAGAGTTGCTAGGCCACATGGCATCCACCGTGTATGTGGTTCCTTATGCTGGCCTCCATATGAGGGCAGCCCAGTGGACCTTATCCACTCGTTGGACTCAGGCCTCCATGGCCTCCATGGCCTCTCTACCCAGGGTACCTGGACTCATAAGAACATAAGATATGTCATACTGGGTCAGACCAAGGTCCATCAAGCCCAGTATTCTGTTTCCAACAGTGTCCAATCTAGGTCATATGTACCTAGCAGTTTCTCCAAGGGACACAGGTTCCACAATGCTTGTATTGGTTCAAGCATTGATATCCTGGGTCCCTTCTTAATAATGGTTTATGGACCTTTCCTCCAGGAACTTGTCCAAACCTTTTTTTAAACCCAGCTACACTAACAGCCTTTACTGCATCCTCCGGTAACAAATTCCAGAGTTTGATTACACGTTGAGTGAAAAAATATTTTCTTTTATTAGTCTTAAATAGTTTACCCTGTAGCTTCATTGCATGTCCCCTAGTCTTTCTATATTCTGATAAGGTAAATAATCTATCTACGTTTACCCGTTCCACTCTGTTCATTAATTTATAGACTTCTATCATATCTCCCCTCAGCCGTCTCTTTTCCAGGTTAAAGAGCCCTAACCTTTTTAGCCTTTTTTCATAAGAGTATCCTTCCATCCCCTTTACCATTTTGGTGGCTCTTCTAAGATACGGCGACCAGAATTGCACACAATATTCAAAGTGCGGTCTCACCATTGAACGATATAGAAGCATTATAATATCTTTTGTTTTATTTTCCATTCCTTTCCTTATCATACCTAGCATTCTATTTGCTCTCTTGGCCGATGCTGCACACTGGGCTGCGGGTTTTAACATGGTATCCACAATGATGCCTAAATCTTTTTCCTGGGTGATGGTTCCTAATGTGGAACCTTGCATCGTGTAACCATAGTTTGGGTTGTTCTTCCCTAGGTGCATAACCGTGCACTTGTCCACATTAAATTTCATCTGCCATTTTGATGCCCAGTCTTCCAATTTATCAAGATCCTCTTGCAATTTTCCACAATCCTCTTGGGTTTTAACAACTTTAAATAGTTTTGTGTCATCCTCAAATTTGATAACCTCACTCGTTATTCCACTTTCCAGGTCATTTATGAATATGTCAAAAAGCAGCGGACCCAGCACAGATCCCTGGGGTACACCACTATTCACCTTTCTCCATTGGGAAAATTGGCCATTTAGCCCTACCCTCTGCTTTCTATCTTTTAACCAGTTCCTGATCCACAATAGTACACTGCCTCCTATCCCATGACTCTAGTTTTGCCAAAAGTCTCTGATGAGGGACCTTGTCAAAGGCTTTCTGAAAGTCCAGATGCACAATATCAACCGACTCACCTTTGTCCACCTGATTATTCACTCCTTCAAAAAAAACATAACAGATTAGTAAGACAAGATCTTCCTTGTCTAAAGCCATGTTGGCTGTCTCCCATTAGGTCATGACTATCTACATGCTGAGTAATTTTATTCTTTATGATGGTTTCTACCATTTTTCCCGGTACTGATGTCAGGCTCACCGGTCTGTAGTTTCCAGGATCACCCCTGGAACCCTTTTTAAAAATTGGTGTTACATTGGCGATCCTCCAATCTTCAGGTATTAGAGATGATTTTAATGATAGTTCACAGATTACTAATAGCAGGTCTGCAATCTCATATTTCAGTTCTTTCAACACCCTTGGATGTATACCATCCGGCTCAGGTGATTTGCTACTCTTCAGTTTATCTAATAGTTGTAATACATCTTCCCGATGTATCGATATTTCCTTCAATTCTTCCGCACCTTTAAATACCACTTCAGTCATGGGTAATATCCCTACATCTTCCTCAGTAAAGACTGAAGCAAAGAATTCATTCAGTCTCTCCGCTATCGCCTTGTCGCCTCTTAGTGCTCCTTTAATCCCTTTATCATCTAATGGACCAACTGACTCTCTCACAGGATTTTTGCTATGAATGTACTTGAAAAGGTCTTTACTTCGCGTTTTTGTTTCCACAGCAAGCTTTTTCTCAAATTCTCCCTTTGCCTGCCTTATCAATGCCTTGCATTTGACTTGCCAGTGCTTGTGCTGTTTCCAGGTTTCGTCGTTTGGCTTTTTTTTCCATTTCCTGAAAGATGCTTTTTTGACAACAACAGCCTCTCTGACCTCACCTTTAAACCATGCTGGCAGTTTTTTGGACTTCCTTCCACTTTTCTTAAAGCGTGGAATACAGCTGGTCTGGGCTTCCAAGATAGTATTTTTCAACAACAGCCAAGTCTTTAACCTTTGCAACTGCTCCTTTTAGTTTTTTCTTAACTGTTTTCCTCATTTTATCATAGTCTCCCTTTCGAAAGTTAAAAGGTAGTACTGTGGATTTCCTTACTATCCCTCCTCCACTAATTAAATCAAAGGCAATCATGCTATGATCACTATTGCCAAGTGGCCCCAGCAACCTTATCTCTTGCACTAGATCTGGTGTTCCACTAAGGACTAGGTCTAATATGGCTTCCCCTCTGGTCGGTTCATGAACCAGCTGCTCCAAGAAGCAGTCATTTATTTCATCTAGGAACTTTATCTCCCTAGCATGTCCTGACGTGACACTGACCCAGTCGATACCGGGGTAGTTGAAATCACCCATTATTATTACTGCGCTGTAACTTTTGTTAGCTTCCTTGATTTCTTTGAGCATTTCATCATCCATTTGGTCATTCTGGCCGGGCGCTCGATAGTACACCCCCACTGCCATTGCCTTCCCCCTTTTACATGGAATTTCAATCCATATAGATTCTACAGCAGATTTTGTTTCCTGCAAAACTTTAATCCTTTCTGACTCAATGCTCTCTCTAACATAGAGAGCAACCCCTCCACCAATTTGATCAGCTCTATCATTTCGATATAGTTTGTACCCAGGTATCACAGTGTCCCACTGGTTGTCCTCCTTCCACCATGTCTCTGATATTCCAATCATATCTAACCTTTCATTTAGTGCTATATATTCTAACTCTCCCATCTTATTTTTTAGACTTCTAGCATTTGCATACAAGCATTTTAGAGAATGTATTTTATTCATATTAATTTGGCTATTGTTAGACATGGGTAATTTGGGATCTTTAAGCTCTGTCTGCTCCATACTTGAGGGCATTTGGGCTACTTTACTCTTTTGTGGAACCTCTCTGTTTTTGGTAGTATCCTTCAAAGATACATTCTTCCGAACCATCCGCTCTTGTGCGACTGTCGGCTTTCCCCTAATATCTAGTTTAAAAGCTGCTCTATCTCCTTTTTAAAGGTTAATGCCAGCAACCTGGTTCCATCCCTGTTAAGGTGAAGCCCATCCCTTCGGAAGAGCCCCTCCTTTCCCCAGAATGTTCCCCAGTTCCTAACAAATCCAAAACCCTCATCTCTGCACCATTGTCTCATCCACCCATTGAGAGTCCGGAGTTCTGCCTTCCTTTTGGGTCCTGCGCGTGGAACAGGAAGCATTTCGGAGAATGCTACCCTGGAAGTTCTGGATTTCAACTTCTTACCTAAAAGCCTAAATTTAGCCTCCAGAACCTCCCTACCACATTTTCCTATGTCATTGGTACCGACATGTACCAAGATAGCAGACTCCTCCCCAGCACTATCTAAGACCTTATTTAGGTGGCGCGTGGGGTCCGCTACCTTCGCACCAGGCAGGCATGTTATCAGGCGATCATCACATCCACCAGCCACCCAGCTATCTACATGCCGAATGATCGAATCACCAACTATAATGGCTGTCCTAACCCTTCCCTCATGGGCACATGGCCCTGGAGAAACGTCCTCGGTGCGAGAGGGTTTTACATCACCTGGAGTACAGGTGGCCTATCTCCATATCAACCTACTGGCGCTCAGAGCAATCTTATTTATTTATTTATTTACATTTTCTTATATACCGCGCTATTTTCCATCAGTGCGGTTTACATAGAACCATTTAAAGTACACATTTCAAAACAGTTGATCTGTGTTTACAATTAACAGGAAACAGAACTTGGAGAAAAAACATGGGTAACTATTTACAACTATACAAAGCTTGCTGGCTGAACAATCTTCCTTGCTCTTCGAGTATTTCACACCCAGCTCAGATACAAGACAGTCCTAGTTCAAACAGACAATCAGGTAGTCATGTTCTATGTGAACAAGCAGGGCGGGACAGGATCTCTGTCGCTGTGCAACGAAGCTTTTCTACTATGGGCCCTCACCATAGAGCATCAGATTAATCTCCTTGCGGTGTATCTTCCAGGCATTCAAAACTCTTGGGCAGACAAACTCAGTTGAGTTCTGCTTCCACATGAATGGTCTCTCCATGCAGACCTGGTGGCCAAAATTTTTAACATTTGGGGAACCCCGGACATAGACCTCTTTGCAAGTCCGCTGAATGCCAAACTTCCCCGGTTCTGTTCCAGAATTCCGGCTCGAGGTTGTCAGGCCAGGGATGCTTTCCTCCTTCATTGGAGTCAGGACTTCCTGTATGCCTTTCCACCCATTCCCCTATTTCCCAAAACCCTGTTCAAGCTTCAGAGAGACAGAGGTCATATGATCCTCATAGCTCCACGTTGGCCACGGCAACCGTGGTACTCTCTGCTCCTACATCTCTCTCAAGCTCCGCCTCCGGAATTAGGATCTGCTCCAGATCTTCTTTCTCAAGAGGACGGGATGCTGTGACATCCCAATCCCCAGTCTATGAATCTCAGGGTCTGGTTGCTGAAAGCCTAGAACTTCACGGTCTTAACCTTTCCCAGCAGGTAAAGGATATCCTTCATATTTCCAGGAAACCTTCCACAAGGCGCTCTTATGCATTTAATTGGAAAAGATTTACCATATGGTGCTTGCAGAAGGGTCTTAACCCTCTTGCGATACCTCTGGAATTATTACTGGAGTACCTCATTCATTTTTCAAATGCAGAGCTTAAGACCAATTCAGTGAGAGTCCATTTGAATGCTATTGCAGCTTCTTTCAAGCCTCTAAATGGACAACCTATTTCCTCTCATCCTTTCATAGCGAGATTTATGAGAGGCCTTCTTTTAACTAAGCCTCCCATTAAGCCACCACCAGTGGCATGGAACTTAAATCTGGTACTTGGGCAGCTCATGAAACCGCCCTTTGAACCATTAGCCACTACACCTTTGAAATTCATTTCCTGGAAGGTTATCTTTCTCATTGCAATCACATCAGCACGTCGCTTCAGTAAATTAAAAGCATTGGTGGCTGATCCTCCTCATACAAGGTTCCTTCATGATAAGGTAGTCCTTAGGACTTATCCACACTTTATGCCAAAGGTGGTTTCGTCCTTTCTTTTAAACCAAGCGGTTTGCCTTCCTGTATTCTTTCCAAGGCCTCACGCCTCAAATGCAGAAACGAACCTTCATACTTTGGACTGTAAAAGAGCTTTGGCCTTTTACTTGCAAAGGACACAGCAACATAGAAAATCCTCTCAACTCTTTGTTGCTTTTGATCCTAGTCTTTTGGGACTTCTAGTCTCCAAAAGGACACTGTCCAGCTGGATTGCACAGTGTATATCTTTTGCCTATGAGAGTAAGAACCTTCCTCTTGAAGGCCATGTCACAGCTCACAATGTGAGAGCCATGGCAGCCTCAATGGCTCATCTTCACTCTGTGTCTATCAACGGCATCTGTCGAGCAGCTACTTGGGCTTCGGTACATACCTTCACAGCCCATTACTGCTTAGACAAGGACTCCCGCTGGGATGCCTTGTTTGGTCAGGCTGTTCTTCAACACCTGTTCCAGACTTAATCAACTCCTACCCACCATCCCTGATAGGTTGCCAGAGATCCCTGGGGGGAAGTGGAGCCCTGTTCAGGGACACACAACTTCGGTGGTCTCTCCCTGGCATCTAAAGCTAGGGAGTCCCCATATGTGATGACTACATTCCTGCTTGTTCCTGGAGATAGCACATTTACTCACCTGTAACAGGTGATCTCCGGGAACAGCAGGAATTTAGTCTTCACAACCCGCCCACCTCCCCTAGGAGTTGTATCTCTCTATCGCTCTCTCTTTCTCTCTCTCTTTTGTCTCAGCTGTAAACTCAACTGGAGAGGGATAGTTGGGAAAGGCGGGAAGGCAGCACGCAGGCGCTGTGGGATGCTCCCAAAAGCTTTCCTATTGGACGCTGGGGAGCATTCCCGCGCAGGCTTCGTCTGTACCGGCGATACCCCATATGTGAAGACTAAATTCCTGCTGTTCCCGGACATCACCTGTTACAGGTGAGTATCTATGCTTTACCTGTGGGAATTAAAAAAAAAATAGCACTTATGTAACTAGAACCCAGTACTAACCTCATAATTATTTTTGAATATAGTTCAACAGTGTTGCCATGTTTTACTTAGAGATATAGTTAAACTTAGGCGCTCTGTTATAAAATTACCCCTCAAGTGTGTGACTAACTTTTCTGTAGGATTTTGCATTAGAAATTACAGTATATCACAAGTGAAGTGGATTTCTGCTCCTTTGTATAAATGCTAATGAGGTCTGCACATCATCTGGGAAAAACCGGGATGGATTTATAAAACAGTTTAGCTGCTATGGGAGTAATATTATAAGTCACTCCTGGATTTATGCATGCACATATAAGTGCACAAGTGGGCATTTACTTGCATATTTGACACAGTCAAGATTCTGAAAATATGCATGTTGGGCTGATCAAGCATACTTGCTTTGTGAGCATGTACATAGTCTGAGATTGGGCGGAGCACAAAGCTACATGCATAATTTATAAAATAGTATAATTTCTGCATGTTCTTGAAAGAAGTAGGCATGGGCATCTACAGCAACCATAAGGCCGGTGTAAATATTTGTGGCTTAGACGAATGCGCATACCTTAGCACTTATGCCCTGTCTTATAAAGTCAAGTATTTATTTATTTATTTAACTGTGTTTATATACTGCTGATCTACAAGTCTAAGCAGTTTACAGATAACAACTTGGCCAAGTAGGCTTACATGGAACATACATAACTTGATGTGGTACATAGAACTAGCTTATAACAGCTTATAAATAGAGACAAGTACGTCCATTGGGTGTGAGGTTGTTGTTACGTGAATGCAGGATAGGGGGGATTGGTTGGGGGTAAGGGGGATTTGGATGGGGAGGGGTGGGGATGGTTGAGGAGGGGGGCTGAGATTGAATGGTTATGCTGGCAGTACAATGGTTATGCATTCTCATTGGTGAAATGTTCAAGGAACAAATGAGGTTTTAGATTTTTCTTGAAATCTGTGTGGTCATTTGAGGTGCAGAGAGGTCTGGTAGTGCATTCTACAATGTCAGAGTGAAGAGTGAGAAGGCTCTTTTAGATGTTGTGGAGTTGGTTTTCGTGTTTAAGGATGGGATGTGGAGTGTGTTGGTAGAGTTTGTTCTTCTGGATCTGTTATTAGGGGTTTTCTGTAGTAGTGTTTGTAAGTAGTTATGTGTTTAGGTGATGTGGAGTTGGTGTCCTTGAAAATGTTTAAGACTTCAATTTTCTTGTAATCTATATTCAGATTGTGTTCAGTGAGCCATGTTGATATGGAGATGAAGCATTTCTTTACGTGGGTGATGGTTGGTGGTGTTGATAGAGGCATAAAACATGATATCATATGCATATATGTGGTAGAGTAAGTTGTGTGCTTGTAGTATGGCGCAGATTGGTTGGAGGAAGAGGTTGAATAATAATGAGGATAGGACCTATCCTTGGGGAACTCCTTGCTGTTGTAAATAGGGCTTTGAGGTTTCATTGCCCAATTTCACTCAGAGATAGCACTCTGTGAGGTAAGAGGTGAATCATATAAGCGTTCTGCCTTTCAGGTTGATTGTTTGTAGGCGCCGGATGATCAGATTATGTGGGATGGAATCAAAGGCGACTTTGATGTCCAGGAAGATGAGAATGAATCCTTTGTTTATTTTGTTGATACCTTTTGCAAGGTTTTCAGTTAGAGCAGTGAGTAAGGATTTTATTCCATGTGGAGGCCTAAAGCCATATTGCTGGGGGTCAAGTGGGTGGTTTGCATCCGTGTATTCTTGTAGTTGTACTATTTTCTCTATTACCTTTACCAGGACTGACAGGTGGCAGTTGATCAGTATGAGGTTGGTTGAGTGAGGTCTGATGAGGATTTTAGTGTTGGACGAATAGAGGCTACCTTTAGGTCCATGGGCATGTAACCTTGTTGCAATGATGATTGTATGATTTTAAGTATTATTGTTACCGGTAGTAGTTCTGTTCGTGCAGCCTTGATCCAGCTGACTGGACATTGGTCAAGTGGGGATGTTGTAGTATTGATGTTTTGTGATGATTTTTTCAAGGTGTTCAGGGTGGATGGTCGAGAAAGAGTTCCTGGTGATGTCAGAGGTTATGTGGTCGTGAGTTGGTTGAGCTGTTGTGTGGATCTGGTTGCCCGGTGGACATGATAGTGTTTGAAAGTGATCTGCCATGGCTTGTGAGATGAGGCCTGAGACCTGCTGTTTTTGTGCAGGTACTTTTAAGAGGTTTTTAACCAAATCAAATAGTTCCCGGAGATGGTTTAAGGACTTTTGGAGCATATTGGTGTGGGATTCCTTTTTTGCCCTGTTTGTGGCTGCTTGTTATTCTTGCAGTTTGGTAAGGTAGTTGTTGAGGTTGATGGTTGATTTGTTGCGTTTCCATTTCCTTTCTAGTGCTCTTAGGTGACGTTTCATGCTTTTGAGTTGTATGGAGTACCAAGCGGCAGAGTTTTTGTTATGTTTATTAGCTGGGGGTTATTGGTTTATTGGTATAGTGCTTATAGTTTTGTTTCAGTTATGGATAAGTGAGTCTAAGTTATTAGATGAGTCTTGAAGGTGTGGTAGTATCTTTGCTAGGAACTGCTGTGTTTCTAAATGGTAGAATCTGCAAACAGTAGAGTGCATGTTTGGCTCCTCTTACAGGCATTTTCTATTCGGGATGAAGAAAGTGAGTGCCTTGTGCTCTGACCAGGGGATGGTAGTTATGGTGGGACATGGGAGGTTGTCATCTTTGATGAAGGGCAGTGGAAGGAATATCAGGTCTAGTGTGTTACCTTTGTTATGAGTAGGTTGCTTGAAGATTTGTGTTTGTCTCAGAGTGTCCATGGCTTCGAGAAATGCTTTTACTGTTTTAGGAGCAGTGGAAGGGAGGTTAAAATCAAGGGTCAGTAAGTGGTTGGAGCTGGATTTGTGTTTGCAAGCTGTTCCATGGATGGTGTCCTATAACCTAAACGTGCCTTCTAAAATTACACTTCAAGTGTCTCTCTTTGAAATGGCAGTCTTTTTGGTGAAGTCTATTAGAGATGTAAATGCTTCTGAAAGGTTTTTGGATTGATAGCATTGGAAACTGAGTTCTCCATTTTCTGACAGGAGCAATGCACAGTGTTCCTCAGTCCTGTTCTCTAGTGGTGATCATCCTGTCTGTAAAGGTGAGGGAGAACTCAGTGTGAGTTGTTGGTAACTATGATGGTTTTATTGCTGTGGAACTGGACTACAACCACCAAATTTCTACATATGCCACTGACGTTCTGTCACTGCTCTTCTGAACTGGATTTCAACCAATCACTGAGAAACCAAATGCTCTGTAGCTCTGTTCCCATGTCAGAAAGATAAAGTAACACAGCAGAATTTGTTTTAGCCAAGTGAAGTAATGCACAGTAATTGGGAGACTACAGAAACTTAATAATGGCTATGGTATTCATTTTGTCATGGGTGGATAGGGATTCATGTATCTGCCACTTTTAAGGTCGATCTGTTGGGTGTCAGCGAACTGAAATGGACTGGCATTGGGCACATTGCATCTGATGATCACATGGTCTACTATGCTGGAAATGAAAGACAAAGAAGAAATGGTATTGCATTTATAATTAAGAAGAAACTTGCAAAAACTGTAATGAAATACAATGCAATCGGTGAACGCTTAATTTCTATTCTTCTATGAGGAATGCCCATCAACACAATTATAATTCAAGTATATGCCCTGACAACAGCTGCAGAAGAGGATGAAGTTGATGAGTTCTGTGAACAAGTACAAGCTGAAATTAACAGAACATGCAAACAGGATATCTTGATAGTCATGGGTAACTGGAATGCAAAAGTTGGCAACAAAGAAAAAGGCATAGTGGTTGGAAAATATGGACTTGGCAACAGAAATGAAGCTGGAGAAAGACTGATAGAATTCTGCAAGGCCAACGATCTATTCATCTCAAACAATTTCTTCCAGCAACACAAGTGGCAAGTGTACACATGGACTTCACCCAGTGGATTGTACAAAAATCAAATTGACTACATCTATTTATTTATTTTATTTATATATTTCTTCTATACCGCCCCTTCCAGAGATCAAGGGCAGTTTACAGTTAACAGTTAAACATCTTCTACATGCAACAGTGGTATTAACTATTTACAAGGAACATATTGTATAAACAAACTTGTGTGCCAACTTTGTATTTACATATATACAGAGAGTCGGCCTCTTAACTTCGCTTTTTCTTTGGAAAGGGAGGGGGAAGGCTCTGGGGTTGTTTAGATGAGGGTTGAGGGAGGGGGAGTTAATAGGCAGTAGGTTCTGGAGGTTAGTAGGTTGGTTCTGTGTTTGTTGAGAGGTAGCTCATAGGAGGTGAGGGATTTCAGTTGGGTTTTCAAAATGTTCAGTGAAGAGGTGTGTTTTGAGTCCTTTTCTGAATAGTTGGAGGTCTTTTGTCATGCGGAGGGTAAGTGGAAGCTCATTCCAGAGGGTAGGGGCAGCAAATGAAATCTGTGGAAGTCAACGATAGAAAAGCTCTATAACATCAACAAAGACAAAACCTGGAGCTGACTGTGGTACAGATCAGCAACTACTAGTATGCAAACTCAAGCTAAAGTTGAAAAAGATCAAGCCACTCATGAATTTAGCAAAATGTGACTGAGAATATACCACTGGAATTTAAAGACTGCCTGTAAAAATTGATTTGCTGCTTTAGATACAAATGACAGAGCTCCAGAAGAGTTGTGGGATAACATCAAGAAGGCTGTATTGGAAGAAAGTGAGAAATCTCTACAAAAGGTGAAAAAGCAAAAACAGACAAAATGGATGACTGAAGATACTCCAAAAATTGCCCAGAAATGCAGAGAAGCTAAAGCTAGAGGACAAAGAGAGGCAATTGCAGAACTCAACTGAGATTTACAACATGCAGCAAGACAAAACTAGGAGAAGTACTACAGTGATGTATGCAAGGAAATAGAAGCAGAAACTATTAGAGGAAGAACAAGATCGGCTTTCCTAAAGTTACAAGAGTTAAAGAAAAATTCCAGCCTCGACTTGGAATGTTATAAGATGCTCAAGGATCCATGTTGAATGATGCTGAGCAAATCAAGAAAAGATGGAAAGGATATACAGAGTTATTATATGATAAAGATCAAGTGGACCAACAGCCATTTCAAGCTGTACCTTATGATCCGGAATCATTGATGATGAAAGAAGAAGTCGAAGCAGCATTGAAAGCCTTATCAAAGAACAAAGCACCAGGCATTGATGGCATTCTCATTGAAGTATTACAGCAATCTGATGCAGCTGTTACCATACTTACAAGGCTCTGCCAGGAAATTTGGAAGACAACATCATGGCCAACTAACTGGAAAGATCTGTGTTATACCAATACTAAAAGGTGATCCAACTGACTGTGGAAATTATTGCACCATCACTTTGATCCCACATGCCAGCAAGATTCTACTGAAGAATATTCAGCACAGACACCATACCTGGAATGAGAACTGCCTGAAGTGCAAGCAGAGTTCAGGAAAGGGCAAGGAACGAGAGACATCGTTGTGGATGTGAGATGGATCTTTGGAAAGACTAAAGAATACCAAGAAGATATCAATATGTGTTTTTACTGACTACAGTAAGGCTTTTGACTATGTAAAGCATGAGAAACTCTGGGCCACATTAAGAAGCATGGGTATACCAGAACACTTGATCGTTCTCTTGCAAAAACCTTTACATTGATCAAGAAGCAAGTTTGAATGGAACAAGGAGAAACAGAATGGTTTAATCTCCAGGAACAAGCAGGAATGAGTCTTCACATATGGGTATCGTCGGTACCGATGGAGCCTGCGCGGGAACGCTCCCCAGCGTCCAGTAAGAAAGCTTTTGGGAGCATCCCACAGCGCCTGCGCACTGCCTTCCCGCCTTTTCCAACCGCCTCTCTCCAGTTCTTCTTTTCCGCGGAGCCAGCAGGTCGTGTTCCTGTCACCGCAGAAGAAGTTCTTTATTTTTTTCTTTATTTTTCTGTGTCGCGTCTGCCTTCTTCGACGTCAGACCGGTACCGCCGGTCTTTTCTTTCCTTTCTTTAAAAAAACAAAACAAAACTATTCTTTACTTCAACTGTGCATTTTCAGTTTGGGCCTTAGGCCTGAATATTTTTCTCCTCATGGAGAAGCCCGCTTCCGGGTTCAAAAAGTGCACAAAATGTGGCGGTACTATTTCTGTCACCGACACCCATAATTGGTATCTAAAATGTTTGGGTCCTGACCATTCCATCACGGATTGTGTGTCCTGTACCATGATGTCTAAAAGAGGTCAGCAGAACCGAGCAGCCAAGCTCAGTACCCTGTTTCCCTCTGATGCAGCCTCCGTGGCATCGACGTCTTCCAGGGTTTCTTCTTCCTCCCATGGATCTCAGGTAACCAAACATAAATCTAGCCGGTCCTCGAAGGGCAAATCTCCCTCTAAGCATCGAGATGCCTCCGGGCTGGTCCTCGAGGATTCCGCACCGGCAAAATTACCCCGGCGGGAAGTTTCGGCTTCCAAAGCATTGTCTATGGGGTCACAGGTTGACATCGATGGCTCGGCCTCGACCGATCACCTGTTGCCGTGTTCTCTGGTGGCGTCGATGGATCAGAAGATTCTGTCCATGCAGCGCACCCTAACGGCGTTTATGCAGGCTGCGACGCTTCCGGTACCGCAACAATCTCCGTTGCCGGTACTGGCTCCGGCACCGGCATCGTTCCCGGTGCCGGTACCGATTGCATTGACATCAGCTTCGGTGTCGACTGCAACGGTACCCTGTCCTACGATGCCCATCGGTACCGAACCGGTACCGCTTACTCCCGATGTCGATCCCACTCGGTACGCATATCGGGCTTTACAGGAGCATCCAGACAGGCGATACTTCGATTCCTCTGAAGACTCTGATGAGTCGGAGGCTTCTGTCGAGGCATCGGTACTTCTTCCTCAGGAGTCTGCTTCTCCAAAACGAAGAATGTCTCCTCCAGAAGACTTGTCTTTTCAAGACTTCATTAGGGAAGTGGCTAGGGGCCTCTCCATTACAGTGGTCCCTGAGTCAGAGCCTAGAGCCAAGCAATTAGATATTTTGCAATATCCTAAGGCTCCTAGAGAGGCAGCTACCTTACCTATTCATGAGATTCTCTATGATCTCATGTTGAGCATGTGGGAGACTCCTCTTACCACCTCTCCTCATTCTCGTAGGTTAGACACCATGTACCGTGTCCCTCCTTGTCCTGGCTTTCATAAGTCTCAGCTTCCTCACCACTCTATTGTGGTAGAGTCTGCCATGAGGAAAATAAAGAGTGCAAAGAGACACTCATCTAATCCTCCAGGACGTGAATGCAGGACCCTAGATGCTTTTGGCCGAAGGGTTTTCCAAGCTAATATGCTTGCTGCCAGAATCAACTCCTATAGTCTCTATATGGGGATGTTTCTAAAAGAAGTCACAGATCATCTGCAGACTTTAGCTCCTTTTATTTCAGAAGATAAAAGGCAGGAATTTCTCACTTGGCTCAAATATGCCCAAGATGTTTCCAAATTTTCCAACCGTGCAGCCTTTGACTCTTTTGAGTGTGTAAGCAGAGCCTCGGCTATTGCCATAGGTGCGCGCAGAATTGCTTGGTTGCAAGCCTCTGATTTGGAACTCTGGGTCCAATATTTTATTTTATTTATTTATTTAAAGTTCTTATATACCGCGCTCTTTCTCATCAGCGCGGTTTACAGTAAACAAAGTGCTCACAGATAGCAACATGCTGTCGTGAGCTTACATGTAACAGGGGATCTAACAGGGTTCAACTTAGGAAAACTTTGTACATCTTAATTATACAACTATATACAATGGTATATTTCTTGTTATACAGAAGCGATGGATCAGATTATACAACTATGTACAATGGTAGATTTCTTGTTATGTAGAAGAGATGGATTGAGAAATCTTCCTTGTACAGGTGAAAACCTTTTTGGCAAGGATTGGCAGGCAAAGGCCATTCAGATGGATGCTGAGAACTCTGCTTTGGATCGACTTTCAAAGTCTACCTCTGCTCCTGTTAAGAAAAGATTGTTCAAAAAGACACCTTTTTTCTAAAAAGGGAAGATATTATCCTGCTTATGGTCAGCATGCATCTTCTGCAGGTCGTTTTGCTGCAAAGCGTCAGCAACCACCTAAACAGGCCAAGTCAAAGGCTGCCAGGCCTCCTACGGCCCAGCAGCCTCAGCCTCCTCAGGGCCTTTGACTTGCAACTAGAGAACTTAGCCTTTCTAGCTCTGGAAGAACCAGAGCCCCATACCATTCCAGGAAGGTTGGCTTACTTTGCTCCCAGATGGGAGCAAATCACAGCAGAGCAATGGACCCTCTCCATTATAAGGGAAGGGTACAAGCTTAATTTCTTAAGCCTTCCTCCCCACACCATGGTGAAACAGTTCAGTTCTCCAACATCTCTCCTCAACCTTCTGGGTCAGGAGATTGCTACCCTTCTTGCCCAAGAGGCAATAGAAGAAGTACCTCTTCTTCAACAGGGCTCAGGGTTCTACTCCCCTTATTTTCTTATTCCAAAGAAAACAGGGGGCTACAGACCCATATTAGATCTCAGAGAATTGAACAAGTTTCTATTCAAAGAGAAATTCAAGATGATTTCTCTCGGTGCTCTGCTTCCATACCTTCAGAGTCAGGACTGACTTTGTTCTCTAGATCTCAAGGATGCGTACACCCATGTCCTCATCCATCCAACACACAGAAGGTTCCTTTGGTTCCTTTTTCAAGGAAAGCACTACCAATACAGGGTGCGTCCTTTCGGTCTGGCCTCTGCACCAAGGGTGTTCACGAAATGCATGGCAGTAGTAGCTGCATTTCTACGCACTCTAGGAATATTCGTTTTCCCATATCTGGATGACTGGCTCATTTGAGCTCCATCCCAGTCAGAGGCCCAGACTTGTCTAACCTGCACAATGCGTGTCCTTCAGTATTTGGGACTGGTAATAAACATCCCAAAATCCCATCTCACCCCTACTCAGTCTCTGGAGTTTATAGGGGCCTTGCTGGATACCACAACTGCAAGGGCCTATCTTCCTCAGGCCCGTTGCCTACGCTTGGTGCAGTTAGCCTCCCAGATACAGTTAAAGTCCCATTTAACTGCTCGAGAGATGTTACAACTATTAGGCCACATGGCATCCACCGTGCATGTTCCATATGCTCGCCTTCACATGAGGGCAGCTCAATGGACTTTGTCCACCCAATGGACTCAGGCATCAGGATGCCTGTCAGACAAAATAGCAAACTCCAGTCGCCTATTTTGGTCTCTCCAGTGGTGGACGTCCTCTCCAAATCTGTTGCTGAGGTCCTCTTTTCAGCACTCGCTACCCCAAGCAACTCTTACAACAGATGGAGGAAAGGTCCATAAACCATTATTAAGAAGGGACCCAGGATATCAATGCTTGAACCAATACAAGCATTGTGGAACCTGTGTCCCTTGGGGAAACTGCTAGGTACGTATGACCTAGATTGGCCACTGTTGGAAACAGAATACTGGGCTTGATGGACCTTGGTCTGACCCAGTATGGCATATCTTATGTTCTTATGTTCTTATAGATGCTTCTCCAATGGGTTGGGGAGCTCATCTGCAGGATCTCTCCACCCAGGGCATCTGGTCTCCACAGGAGACTTCTCTGCATATCAATCTCTTGGAACTCAGAGCAATATTCTTAGCTCTCAGAGTGTTCCATTCCCTGCTCAGCTACAGGACAGTCCTCATCCATACGGACAACCAAGTAGCCATGTTCTATGTAAACAAGCAGGGCGGGACTGGCTCTCTGTCGCTTTGCAATGAAGCTTTGTGACTGTGGGCCTTCGCCAGAGAGCATCACATCCATCTTCTGGCAGTATATCTTCCAGGCGTTCAAAACTCTTGGGCGGACAGACTCAGTCGAGTTCTGCTTCCACACGAGTGGTCCCTCCACATGGACCAGGTAGCCCGGATTTTTCGAATTTGGGGAACCCCGGACATAGACCCCTTTGCAAGTCCGTGGAATGCCAAACTTCCCGGTTCTGTTCCAGAATTCCGTGTCAGGGAGTTCAGGCCAAGGATGCCTTCCTCCTTCACTGGGGTCAAGACTTCCTTTATGCCTTTCCACCCATTCCCCTAATTCCCAAAACTCTTTTCAAGCTTCAGAGAGATCGAGGGACCATGATCCTCATAGCACCACATTGGCCATGCCAAGTGTGGTACCCTCTACTTCTGCATCTCTCTCAGGCTCCTTCCCTGGTCTTGGGCTCTGCACCAGACCTCCTATCCCAGGAAGAAGGAACGTTGTGGCACCCAAACCCCCAGACTACCCATCTCAGGGCTTGGTTGCTGAGGGCCTAGACCTTCAAGATTTTCATCTCTCTCAGCAAGTCAGAGATGTTATTCATGCCTCTAGAAAGCCTTCTACTAGACATTCCTATGTTTTCAAATGGAAAAGATTTACCATTTGGTGTTCAGGGAAGGGTCTTAACCCTCTTGCAATATCTTTGAATTCTTTACTAGGGTATCTCCTGCATCTATCCCATGCAGGTCTGAAAACAAATTCAGTAAGAGTCCATTTGAGTGCTATTGCAGCGTCCCTCAAGCCTCTCAATGGACAGCCTATTTCCTCTCATCCTCTTATAGCAAGATTCATGAGAGGCCTTCTTCTAACTAAACCTCCCATTAGACCACCTCCAGTGGCATGGGACTTAAACCTGGTTCTTGGCCAGCTTATGAAGCCACCCTTTGAACCTTTAGCCACCACCTCCTTGAAATTTCTTTCTTGGAAAGTTATTTTTCTCATTGCAGTCACCGCAGCACGCCGCATCCGTGAGTTGCAAGCTTTGGTGGCTAATCCACCTTATACAAGGTTCCATCATGATAAGGTAGTCCTCAGGACCAATCCACACTTTATGCCCAAAGTGGTCTCGCCTTTTCATCTGAACCAAGAGGTATATTTACCTGTCTTTTTTCCAGGACCTCATGCATCAAGTGCAGAGAGGAATCTTCATACCTTGGATTGTAAGAGAGCTCTCGCTTTTTACTTACAAAGAACACAGCAACATAGACAGTCTTCTCAACTCTTTGTTGCTTTTGATCCTTCTCATTTAGGACTTCCAGTCTCTAAGAGAACACTGTCCAACTGGATTGCTCAGTGTATTTCTTTCGCCTACCAGAGTAGGAACATCTCTCTGGAGGGCCATGTCACAGCTCACAATTTGAGAGCCATGGCAGCCTCAATGGCTCATCTAAACTCTGTGTCCATCAACCAAATCTGTCGAGCGGCCACCTGGGCCTCGGTTCATGCCTTCACAGCCCATTACTGTTTGGACAGGTGGATCAGGTCTTGAAGTACATCGGCAGATAGCTTGTGTTTGATATTGAATATGTTGAGGGTGGTCTTGAATTTGATGCGGGAGCAGATTGGGAGCCAGTGAAGCATATTCAAGAGGTGTGTTATATGGTCATGTTTCGCTGCTCCAGTGATAATTTGCATCACAGTGTTTTGGGCTAACTGCAGGGATCGTATGGCTTGTTTTGGCAGGCCATGGTACAGCGGGTTGCAGTAGTCTAGGATGGGGATAACCATGGCTTGGGTGACTGAGCGAAAGTGGTCTTGACTGAGAAGGGTTTTGAGCCTTCTGATTGCCATCATATGGTACGCCTTCCTGGTGATTCTGTTGATATGTTTTTTTAGATTCAGGCTGCGGTCCAGGGTGATTCCAAGATATCTCATTTCATCTTTATCGGAATGGATGTTGCGTATATTTTGAGTGTGGGGGGGGGGGGTGAATGATATGTCAGGTGTGACGATGAGGGGTTTTTGTCTGTTTTTAGTTGACGTTTAGGTTATTATTGTTTAGCCATTTCCTCATCTCTTGTAGGCACTCATTAATGGGGGTATAGTCTGGATTTTCCAGGTTCAGTGGGGTGTATGCCATGATGTCATCAGCATATATTGCATACTGAATGTCATGTTGCTTGAAGATGTCACATATTGGCCGAATGTAAACGTTGAAGAGAAGCGCCGACAGTGACGACCCCTGTGATACACCTTGGGCTGAGTCAAATGTTTCAGAGGTATTGTTGCCCACTTTCACTTGTAGATGTCAGTCACTGAGGTAGGATTGGAACCATTTAAGGGTGTTGTTGTGGAGGCCAAAGTCTTGTAGCCTTTTAAGTAGGATCGTGTGTGATACAGTTTCGAAAGCAGAGGAGATGTCGACAAAGATGAATAGAAAGCCCCTTCTTTTATTGTCAGTCCCTCTGATTAAGGTGTCAAATAGGAGAGTGAAGAGGGTTTTGACACTGTGATTAGTCGAAACCCATGCTGATGGGGGTCAAGGGGGACATGTGTATCTATATGGTCCTATAATTGCCACTGTACTATCTTTTCAATTATCTTGGTGATGAAGGGGAGACTTGAGATTGGGCGGTATGATGCTGGGTCTGCATTATCTAGAGCGGAGTTCTTTTGTATGGGGTGAATGGTAGCTTGCTTGAGGGGGGAGGCATGTATCCTTGGGTTAGGGAGCTGCGTATTATCAGGTGTATGAATTGGCTGAGCTTGTCTTTACATGCTTTTATCCATGCAACTGGGCATGGGTCTGAAGCTGCTGTGCTGGTATTTAGGGTGGTGATTGTGTGGGCAACTTGTTCTTTATTGTGTATAGAGAATTCGCTCCATGTTTTTTTGCTGGGGGGTGTAGTGAAATCTGCTGTCTTGTCAGGTGAGGGTTCATTGCCTGTGGGTTTCTACTTGAAGAGAAGGATGTCTGCAAAGATTTTCAGGTGGATCATTTCATTGGTTGTGGGAATGGATTCTCTTGTTAATGTTCGGGTAATTTCAAAGAGTTCTCTAGGTTTATTGCAAGATTTTAGGATGAGGTTGGTGTGGTATTCCTGCTTGTGGCGGTTAATGAGGCTGTTGAATTCCTTTTGTTTTGTCTGGTATTGCTTTAAGGTGTTTGGGGTCTTGTTCTGTCTCCATTGCCATTCTATCTTGAATGGAGTGGAACAGGTAAATATAGATTAATTGTTTATGCCATCAAAATATAGAAAGATTAGGGGACATGCAATGAAGCTACAGGGTGACCTGTTTAAGACTAATAAGAGAAAATATTTTTTTCACTCAACGTGTAATCAAACTCTGGAATTCGTTCCCGGCGGATGTAGTAAAAGCTGTTAGTATAGCTGGGTTTAAAAAAGGTTTGGACAAGTTCCTGGAGGAAAGGTCATAAACCATTATTAAAGGGGACCCGGGATATCCATCCAGTGCTTGCGCCAATACAAGCATTGTGGAACCTGTGTGTCTTTTGCTAACTGGGTGTTCTGAGGTGTGTTGTGGGCTGTGACAGTCGCTAACCAGTAGTGGCTATATTGCACCACTGTCTGGTTAGTGACACACGGGTAAAGCTAGACGCAGCAAAAGCTGGCCTAACTTTACCCATAGGAGCTAACCGGGCAGCGGCTCAATATTGCCGCTACCTTGTTAGCTTCTGTGGATGCGGAGACTATGCGGCGACCCCAGATATTCAGTACTGGGCTGCATATGACCCTGGCATTGAATATCTGGGTTTAGAGTTCAGCACCGATGGCTAGATGCTTACTCGCGCCTAGCCATCGGCACTGAATATTGGGCCCATATTTAATAACCAGCTTAAAGATGGTCTAGCCATATCCTTCCAAATGGATGATTCATGGTGATGGCATGCTGCTAGATTGTCTTTTTGGGAAAGGAATGAACTGGACTGTACATGTTTTCATAAATGTATTTAGTAATTTTGTTTTTGTTTATCAGATATCTGATATTCATGTTACTGGAGAGTCAGAGGATATGTCTGCTAAAGAGAAATTGCTCCTCTGGACACAGCAGACGACAGAAAGTTATGCTGGAGTACGCTGTGAAAACTTCACAACCTGCTGGCGAGATGGGAGATTATTTAATGCCATCATTCATAGATACAGGTAAATGCATTATTTATGTTTTTAGATCAAATATTTCTACAGATTATTATTATAACTCTTGAGGGTTTTTGTTTTGCAAAATGTTGGATATTTCGAGCATTTTGTTTTGTTTATATATGAGCTCTTAAAGTCTTAGCTGCATATTTGGTTTTGTGCAAAGCATATTGATATGTATAGTACTGAAATCCTACTTGACAAAAGCTAGGGGATGAACAGTGGGAGAAGTGTTTTAACTGCCTTTAGCTGAGTCTACATGTAATCTCAATACACTCCCATAGTAACTTAATAATAGTAACATTAGCAAGTAGTGACTGAAATGGTCCATCCAGTTCGCCCAGTAAGGTGGACAGGCTACCCTCCATACCTTCATTTAGAGTTGTACAGTAATTGCTGTTCCATGAAGGCCCCTCCCCCAACCCCATGCCTTCTTAAGGAGTGCAAAAGTCAACCAATGCTTGGTTTCCATTTTTTTACCTTTCAGGGATCCTCTTTGTATATCTCACGCCTTTATTTCTATCACTGTTTTTCCCTCTATCACTATCTCTAGGAAGGTATTCTAGGCATCCTTCACCATTTCTATGAAAGAATGTTTCCCGATGTTACCCTTGAGCAGGGCTGGACCAACCATTAGGCAGTCTAGGCAGTTGCCTGGGGTGGAAGCTTCAAGGAGATGTCAAAGAGCAGGGCATTCAAAACTAAACAATAGATTCTGACAGCTGGGGGGGGGGGGGGGGGGTAAGGCTTAAGGTTTACCTAGTGCGCCAGCACCTTGCACCAACTCTGAGCCGTCCCTGAGTTTACCCCCCTAAAGCTTCATATCATGTTCCCAGTCTTATATCTTCTGTTCTTTTGCAAAAGATTTCTTGTATGAATGTTTTTTAAGTATTTAAATGTCTGGGTTATATCTCCTCATCTATCTTCTTCTCTAAGGCAGTGGATCCCTAACCTGTCCTGAGGGATTCCCATCCAATCGGGTTTTAAGGATGTCCACAATGAATATTCATGAGATAAATTTGCATGCAATAGAGGCCGTCATGCAAATATTTCTCATGAATATTCATTGTGGATATCTTGACAGGTTTGGGAACTAGCGCTCTAGGATATACATATTTAAATTCTCAAATCTCTTCTCATATGTCTTCTGGTGCAGATTTTAATCACTTTCCTCTGGACCACTTCTAGCCTCTCTTCATATCCTTACGAATAGCAATTATTTATTTATTTGTTATTTTTATACCGCTCCTTCCCAAGATCAGGGGCGGTGTACATTGAACATCATTTCTACATAGAACACAATTTAACATAATATGTTTGTAACAGTTGCAACTATGTACATGATAGGATGGGTACTTAAAGGTATAATCAACTTACAGAACTATGTACAGTTACAGCAGGTAATACTATTTACAGTTGGCGCAGTGAAGAGAATTATGTTCTCAGGGAGAGAGTTCCAAATTGTTGGAGCATAAGGAGAGGTCGCCCTGTTGCATGTGAGTTTTTTGGCTTTAGTTTTGACCTTTGGTATAAGAAGTAAGTTTTTGGTTGATGCTCATCAGCAAACCCATGCAGAGTATTAACCATTGCAATCAGCACAGTTTCAGTACTGTGATTTTGCCTGGAACCACTCTGTAGTTTATGCAAACAACCATTTTCACCTATAAAATCAACTAACTGATGAGGCACAGACTTTTTCAACAATTTAGCCAATGCAGATAAATTAGAACCTGGCCAATAATTGGCACAAACACCCTTCTCTAAACCTTCCTTTTTCAGCAGTGGAAACAACCATAGCCCTCTTCATTGACACAAGAACAATTCCAGCCTTCAAGAAGGCATTGACAATTAAAAGCAAAAAATGGAACCAACACTTCCCTATATGAATTCAAAACCCTAGGAGGGGGGCAAACAGCCAAAGAACAACCTCTGGCCAAAACATTCTGCACTTCTTCCACTGAAATGGTAGCAAAATTATCCCAAACAAGATCTTCTGACCACACACCAAAATTCAAAGATACCACTAATCCATCCTCAATTTGAGCCAGTACAGAATTACCAGGTTAACCATCCTGAAGATTCACAATTTATCTTCAGAATAATCAGCTAAAGCATCTTGGGTTGGAACTGACTCTAACCCTGGTGCTTGTGTGCTCACCAGCTCTTTCACCACTGCAAACAACTCTCAGGATCAGTCAATCATCCTTGTCAAATGCCTGGCTACAAATGCTTTCAGCTCACTATGAATCAAAGAATGGTACTGATTCTGTGGTCAACAATAATCCTGTCTGCTGGTAGCATGAACATACTTTAACTGGAGCCTCCCCACAAACGTCATTTCCCTACGTATCCCAACCAGGGTAACACTGAAGGAGCTGCATATATCCACAGTGGAGATAGGAGTATCTGTCCATAGAACCACTTTAAACCATACATTCCATAGAGTGTGGCTTTATGGACTTTATGGAAGAGTGGCCAGAAAACAGTCATTGTGTGGCTAAAACTATTACTGCAAGAATATTACCAACTAAAGTGCAGTGCCAGAAGAAAAAAGAGAACAAAAACAGTTCCTTCTTGGAAAAAGCGCATCGAAGGAAAAATACAATCATTGCGTGCAGAGGTATCCCTGATAGACGGGTATCTTAAAAGGATTAAGATCATCAAAGATATTAAGGAAGATCCAAGACATCAAGCTAAAGTATGCTGCATTAACAGAAGAAGACCTGAAATTTATGTTTCAACAATAAATTGAAAATAGCAGCAGAAGCTCAAAACCTTTGAAGATATGAAGAAAACAGGAGAGAAAGATATCAAAATAAACTATTTAGAGAGAACCCAAAACACTTCTACAGGGAATTGGGAAAGAGTGTTAATCTGGTAAAAGCACCACCAACCAAAGCCAAGACCAAGATCTTCTGGAGAAAGCTATATGAAGACCCTATACAGCATAGTCAAGAAGCAGAATGGTGACCCTGCATACAGGAGCAATTAGAAAAAACAAATATCAGACCTATGGAATGGCCTGTAGTAACAACCAAGAGCTGGAAATTAGGTTAAAACAAGCCCCAAACTAGAAGAGTCCTGGCCCAGATGGAGTAACCAACTTTTGGCTCAAACAGTTAACATCACTCCACCAAGAAATGACAAATTGCAAAAATCAATTGTTCGAGCAGCTGGACTTAACACCACAAAGGCTTACTACAGGAAGAACATTTCTCCTTCTAAAGGGAGACCCGAGTAACATGCCTAAAAATTATAGACCAATGACCTGTTTACCTACGAACTATAAGTTGTTTACTGCGATAGATGCAGACAGAATATATGATCACATTGAGCTCAATAACATCATGGTAATAGAGCAAAAGGGTAATAAGAGAGGAGCATATGAAACCAAAGACCAGTTAATATGGAATAAGGCCATCATGGCGAGTGCTAAGAAAGGCAGCTATCTCAGTATAGCATGGATTGTATAAGAAAGCTTTTGACAACGTCTCACACTCTTGGATAATACATTGCCTTGAAATGTATAAAATAAATCCTGGTTTGATAAGAGTACATTAAGTTCACTATGACAACGTGTCAGACCATACTCTTTTTGAGACATGAAGATGGTCAGTCCATCATTCCTAACATTAAGATCCAACGAGGAATATTTCAGGTAGATTCCCTGTTATCACTTCTGTTTGTTTGGCGTTTAATCTAATGACTGCTCTCAGCAACTCTTTGGGATATGGATTTAGCCTGAATTATAAAGAAGGTAACAACCCAGAATCATCTTCTCATCTACTATGTATAGATGATCTGAAGCTCTGTGGTTCCAGCAACCAACAATTAACAAAGCAACTCCGTGTGGTGTAAAGCTTTTCTGATGAAATCAGGATGACGTTTGGCCTTGACAAGTGTGCTATGGCAACCTTTCTCAGAGAAAAATTGAGCAAAACCTAAAACATCTCCCTTGCTGAGGGCTGTGACATCAAGGACCTTGAACAGAAAGGCATATATAAGTATCTCGGAATAGAGGAAGGAATGACACTCGAGCAGAAACTATTGAGAGAGAAGATCAGTAAAGAATATTACAGGAGATTAAAATTGTTATTGAAAAGTGCTTTAACATCATGGAATAAGATATAAACCATCAATCAGCTGGCAATTCCTGAACTCTCATACAGCTTTGGGATTGTGAATGGCCTCTTAAAGATCTTGAAAAACTGAATGTGTGAACAAGAAAACTCCTCCATGCTCATGAAGTAATTTACAAGAATCAGTGTATGCCAAGACTGTACATTCCTAGAGCTGAAGGAGGGCTAGGACTTATAGAGATTAATTACACCTACAGAGCTACTATCATAGGCCTCCAAACCTACCTGACAGCATCATCAGATCCAAATATGCAGAAAGTGCTGAAATATGAAAGTAAACATCCAGAATCTGTCTCCATCATCAAACTTGGACAAGTGTTCCGATGATTAGAAGGAATGAGTGAGAATCCATAGACATGCATAGGAAAGGAATTAACAGAATTTGCAAAATAAGAGAAAAAACCTCTTCAAATAATTAGATTAGCAAGGGAGGAAAAACAAGTGACAAATACACAAATACAGTGGAAAATACAGAGTTTTACTCCAAGAACCCTTTGTTGACCAAGAATGGACACGTGAATGGTTAAGGAGAGGTGAGCTGAAACCAAAGGGTGAGAGGTTGATAGTTGCAGCCCAGGACAGCGGATTATGGACAAGATGGTTTACGACGAGTATTGAAAAAACTGGCAAAACAGACATATGCCAATTCTGTAAGAAAGAGCTGGAAACAGTGACTCACCTTATAGCAGGCTGTGAAGTTCTGATGGTGGAAAATTTCTATACAGAAAGGCACAGCAAAGTAGCATGCCTCCTCCACTGAAAACTCTGTAAACACTACAACATCACTGGGATCATGACCCTAAGAGGATAACAGAGAATGCAGAGGTTATGATCACCTGGGACATTCCCATTCCAAAGCATAAAAAACTGGATGCCAGGAAACCTGACATAGTGGTAAAGGAGAAGAATACCATAATGGCATTGATAATAGAAGCATTGGTACTGAGTGATTATTCTGTGAATCATGTGGAGAGGCAGAAGATCCTAAAGTACCAAGAAATGCAGTCAGAGACGAAGAAAATATGGAAGAAAGATACATAAATCGTTCCCATTGTACTGGAAGTGATAGGCTTGATAAAGAAGAATTTCCAAACACATCTTGACACTACCCATGCCTGTTACATCTTACGAACTCCAGAAGGAATCTCTCTTTGGCATGATGCACATATTATGCTGAGCATTAAATACGAGAGACTAAAGTCCCTGTTTACTAAGATTTTTTCCCATAGACACAAAATGGAGGAAAAGATTTAGTAAACAGGGCCCTAAGATAATACTCCACATACCCTGGCTTAGAAGTGAGGTTCACAACTGTCATGGTATCCACAAAATTAACCTTTTTGGAGAAAATGCCCTAGGAACCACCACCCAGGAAAAGGATTTAGGCATCATCTTGGATAATATGTTAAAGCCTTCTGCCCAGTGTGCAGCGTCGGCCAAGAAAACAAATAGAATGCTACAGAAAAGAATGGAGAATAAAACGAAGGATTTTATAATGCCTTTGTAGTGCTCCATGGTGTGACCACACCTTGAATATTGTGTGGAATTCTGGTCATCATATCTTAAAAAGGATATAGCAGAATTAGAAAAGGTACAGAGAAGAGTGACCAAAATTGTAAAGGGGAAGAATATCCCTGTGAGGAAAGGCTTAAAAAGTTAGGATTCTTCAACTTGGAAAAGAGACGGCTGAGGGGAGATATGACAGAGGTCTATAAAATAATGAATGGGGTAGAATGGGTAATTGTAAATCAGTTGTGTACTCCTTCAAAAGTAGAAAGACTAGGGGACACACAATGAAGCTACAATGTAGCACATTTTAAGACTAATTGGAGAAAGTATGTTTTCACTCAGCGCGTAATCAAACTCTGGAATTTGTTACCAGAGGATGTAGTAAAAGCTGTTAGTGTAGCTGGATTTAAAAGAGGTTTGAACAGGTTTCTGGAGGAAGCCATAAATCATTATTAAAGAGGACCGGAGAAATTCATTGCTTATCCATTGGACAAGTAGCATGGAACCTGTATACCTTTTAGGAACCTGACAGGTACTTGTGCTCTGGATTGGCCAGTGTTGGAAACAGGTTACTGGGCTTGATGGACCCTTGGTCTGACCCAGTATGACATATCTTATGTTCAAGGTTAGTGGGAGGTTATATTTAGCAATCAGTTATGGAGAAGATAATCATGATCCCCCCAGTATCCCCCTGACCTAGCCACCTTATATCCCTCTTCTACCATTAGTGTGAAATGATCCCTCTATTATTATCTTAATAGAGTTACATTAAGAAAAACTGATTGGAACATCTTTTAACTCTTATCAAGTTCTGCTGCAGCAGCCATAGTAGCCCGAATAGTGGGAAATTCACCCTTTACAGTGGGGAGAGAGGCACAAATCAGAAAGTTGTGGAAAGAGAGATACAAGTTCTTTCTCCACAAATATCCATGTGGGTACTTGGGGAGACCTACAGTGCATAGATGTCCAGTAAACTCCATAATGTAACAGAGATGCCAAATGAGAGATACAGAAATTTGGAAAAAAATCATCCTGCACTTAAGGGTCTTAAGAACAGTTCAAGGACACTTCCCTTTACAGATAAATTTAGTTAGAACCTTCTCTTTCTTGATGTAAAATTTCCTAGAGCACAGACATGGGCGCATACTCAAAATATAGTTGACTTGGGGAACTACCACCTTTTTAACTACTTCCATTCTCCCCTACCAAGACATTGAGAGTGGGAACCAATGCTGTACTGTATCCGAGAGCAGGCCAAAAGTGGTATCCATATTCACTGCAAAGTCTGTTCCAAGTCATTGTTGATAGAGAAAGAAGCAGGATGAAACCACCGTGGAAGGAACCTTTATTATTAAACAGAGAGGCATAGCCCGACACGTGTTTCAGCCGGGGGCTTTCTTCAGGGGTACAGTAACCTCTAATAAAAACATAAAAAAATATAATAAATAAATAAATAATACTTGAAACATAACCAATTACACTGATAGACCAATAAATATAATAATAAAACAAATGCCAAAAATATAATAATAAAACAAATGCCAACAGAAGAATTAAAACAAGAAAACATAAAACTTATGTAATCTTATAAAAATGTATATAGACAAATAGATAATAAAAGCTAAAATGTGTGTAAAGATGACAAATAAATATAAAGTGAGTGTGCAAGGTCTGGGTAAAGTCCACACAAACTGTTCTAAATACACCAGTGAATGGCATTTCAAAGTCGATGGTGAAATAATATAAAAATGAGAAACTAAAACAGAAGCACGGACTTACCAACTGTGATTAGAAAGGTTATAAAATCTGGAGCGGCATACAAGTACAATAAAATCCATAAACAAATGAATGTGAAACAAACAGAAGACTCAAAACAACAATATAAGGCACAAAGATATAGCTTGCTAATCGTTATTCAGAGATTCATTTGTAGTAGAAGCCACAGGAAGACGCCCAGGGAAATCAAAGCGAGAGAGCCTCGATAGGGAATTGAGCGAAACTCACACACATTTTACAAAGTTACTTAAGGTGAGAACCAAGGGAGTTACAAAGAGTTACAAAAAAAACCTAAACCAATTTCATAGAGCAACCAGTGTAACTTACCAAGGAGGTCTTCACCAATATGTGCAAAAAACGCTATGAGTAAAAGCGCTAAATGGGAACGAGGCAGAGTGATGTCAAATTTATAGAGCAGGAGCACAGTAACTCTGCTGTTCGTCTGATGGAGAATTATACTCCCTTAGGTGATACAGAAAAAGCAGGCAAAACTGAAAAAAACATTTATAAGACAGTATGATGCTCCAAATGCTATCCATAACAACCAAACATTAGATTACTAATCTAATGGGAGCGAAGACAAACAAAAGAAATCAATAGCACTATGAATAGCTTATTTAGAAATGTGGTATGCCCATTGAAACCAAAACCAAGGAAATCAAGCTACATTGCTTCACTCAAAATAATCAAAGCTATAAGACATTGTGACGCTAGAGCAACCCAACGCTAGGCACAACAAAAAGAGATTCAATGAGGCAGACAGCAGGAAAAGGCAGAACTGTCAGATATGAACAGCTCACACTGTAGGAAATACAATAACCAAGGCAGGTCGGACCCGGTGGTACCCTGTTCCTCCCCCCCCCCCATAATTCCTCCCCCTCCCCTTCTCACCCCAAATAACCAGTCCAGACAATAACTTTTGGCTCGAAATGGTCGCAGCTTTATTAACCACATTATAACATTCCAAACATTGATTTAACCATCCAACCTTTACATAACAAACCCCCGAGCGGAATGAGCCCTCACCCGCCATATCACTAGCAAGGTGACCTCATTCCACTCCCGCCGCGGCCGAGCCAGCGGCAAAGCCAACCCCCCCCTTTCCCCGGCCTCGCCATATTACTAGCAAAGACCGGCCAGGGGTCATCCGGGTTGGGGGCGACCGCCCCCGCCCCAATTCCAGCTTAAGGCTCCGGACCCCGGAAACCTCCGGGATCCCGCCCCCCCCACCAGCTGCGACAACCTTACCCAATGCCCCACCCAAGCAAGGACGGGCGGGTGGGACGACGGACCTCTCACCCCGCTGCTGATCTCACCGAGAGACCGTCGCCGCCGCGCGCCCTCCTTAAGTACCCCCCTCTGCCCAGCACTGCTCATTGGCCCGTGCCCAACTCTTCACCGGGGCGAGCCAATGAATTTAAATTATGCCTATGTGTGCCTGCCCCTCCATAACCGTGGGCAGTGTCCACATAACAATTTATGGTAACTCTCATGTTTCCTTTTCCTAATTTTTTCACATTTTTTCACATATATATGTCTTTCTCACTGGTGACTTTTGGAATGGTGAGGCCGCGGGGCAGGGTCCCCGGCGGCCGAAGGTAACCAGGCGCGCGGCCCGGTGCGGGGACCCTGCCCCGCGGCCTCACCATTCCAAAAGTCACCAGTGAGAAAGACATATATATGTGAAAAAATTAGAAAAAGGAAACATGAGAGTTACCATAAATTGTTATGTGGACATTGCCCGGGGGCAGTAAGTGGAGAGAGAAGTAAATCGCAAATGTAGATGGATCTGTTAAACCAAATATCGGTGTAATTAATGAAAGAGAACTTGAGATCAGTGCAAAAACTCTGTAATGAAATCAAGTGGTGCCTAAGACCGCCCAGAAAAGAACATCGGAGAGCTGGAGGTGTAAAGGGGATGCAACACAATAGTAAGTTGAGTAGACCTTAAAACAGAAAACAAAACTATTAAGTAAAAAAAAATATATGTGCATGTGAAGGAAAGATTGCTAGCCAAATAGAATAAGCAAATAAATAAATAAAGTAATAATAAAGGGATACAAATATGATAAAAAAAGACAAAGGAGAGGAAAAGGAGGTGGGAAAGGGGGGAGGGGGAAGGGGGATGGGAAGATGGAGGGGAAAGGAAGCGGGAGGGAAGGAGGGAAGGGAAAGGGAAGGAAGAGGGAAAGGAGGGAAGAGAAGGGGAAGGGAGGGGGAGGAGGGAGAGGGGGAAGGGGAAAGGAGGGAATGGAGGAGAAAAGGGAAGGGGAAGAAAGGGGTAGGGGAAGAAGAGAGTAAGAGGAAAAAGGGGGTGAAGGAGGAAGGAGGAGAAGGGAGTGAAGAGGGTGGGAGAAGAGGGGAAGGGAGGGAAAAAGGAAAGAAGATGGCCAATAAATCAGTACTTATGGTAAAGGGGTAACACCAAAGTAAAGAACAATGGAAAATATATACATATATATATAAAAATATGAAGATATATATATAAATGTATCTAAAAATATAAAAACAGAGCTAAAAAGGAGAGATTAATAAAATCAGAAAATAAAAAAAACAGAGAGGTCCAATTCTTGATTCAAACCATGGGGATGGAGGGAACCAAGTTCAAAAATCATTCTTTGTTCTAATCTCTGAAGGGTTTTATCAAGGGCCCCACCTCACCAATATGGGCAAACTTGAGATCATTTAGAGAATGGGAAGCCTCCAACCAATGTATCACCAAGGGTTTTTGAACAGCGGAGCAACGAATAAGATAAATAACGTTCTCCATATTACAGTTGTGAAGCTGGAGAGAGTAATCTTTTTGCCACTCTTTAGACAAACTGTAATACGGAGAACGTTATTCACCTTATTCAATGCCCCTTTGACTTAGTATATATAGGCAAGACTAGATGCAGTGTCAAGACAAGGATTATAAAATATCGTAGTGCTATTCGTTGCTCCGCTGTTAAAAAACCCTTTGTGACACATTGGTTGGAGACTTCCCATTCTCTAAATGATCTCAAGTTCGTTGTTTTGAAACAGGTTCGTCCACATTGGCGAGGTGGGAACCTTGATAAAACCCATCAGAGATTGGAACAAAGAATGATTTTTTAATTAAACTTCATTAAACTTGGTTCTCTCCATCCCATTGTTTGAATCAAGAATTGGACTTTTCTATTTTTTTTTTATATATCTTTTTATATATAGTGTATATATTTATTTAGCCATATTTATATACCGCCTTTCTCCGGGTCAAAGCGGTTAAAGTTGGGGATACATTTAACATGAGGGGATATGAGACATTAGAAGACTTAAACCCCTCCTCGCAACCGACCACTTCCGTAATGTATGCCAAGCTCTAATTACCCCCTTACTGGACTTCTGCAACCCAATATACCTTGGTCTAGCAAAACAGACACTCAAGCCACTACAGCTAGCACAAAACACGGCTGCCTGCATAATATCTGGATCGTCAAGACATGAGCACATCACACCTATTCTGAAAGAGCTACACTGGTTACCAATCATTTCACGCATCAAATATAAAACAATCATAAACATATTCAAGATCAAGCAACACACCTCAGCAAACAGCCTGCACTCACTCATACAGACAGACACCAGCACACGCCCAAGAAGAAAAAGAACCTCCAACCGAGTCATCACCTCTAATGACTTCAGAAAAGCAGGCAAGGACACTACAAAAAGAGCACTCTCTCTGGCTGCGCCAACAATCTGGAACACCCTCCCAGACGATCTGAGATCAGCATTGGACCTCAAGGACTTTCGCAAACAGCTGAAGACAACGCTGTTCATAGAACACTATGGACAACACGTTACATGATCAATTCATATACCAGGAACGACCAACTTCCTACCCTCAGACACACGGACAGAGAATGTATAACGGCACTTGTTGTTTCTTAACACTAAACATATAGAAGATTGTATTATAGCACATGTTGTATAATAGCGCACAATGTACAAAGCTCAATCTATTCTAATACACAACACATCATACTCTCAAACTACAATATAACCCTCACTGCATGATTACACCATCACCTCTTTTGATTGTTTTGCTGTTATACCGCTTTGATTGTAAGATAATGCGGCATAGAAATACTATTAAATAAATAAATAAATAATACTTACAGGAAACATGGGCAATGGAGGCTTAAGTGGCTTGCCCAAGACCACAAGGAGCACCTGTGGGACTAGAAACCCCAGTCCTTCCAGCCTGAAGTACCTTGCCCCACCACTAGGCCACAAATATATATATATATTTTTTTCCATTGTTCTTTACTTTGGTGTTACCCCTTTACCATAAGTATTGATTTACTGGCCATCTTCTTTCCTTTTTCCCTCCCTTCCCCCTTCCTTCCTTCCTCTCCCTCCCCCCTCCTTCTCCCCCTTCCTCCTCTTCTCTTTTTCCCCTCTCAACCTCCTTTTCCCCTTTCTCCCTTTCTTCCCCCTTTCCTTTTCCCCTCCCTTTCCTTCTTTCCCCTTCCTCCCCTCCCCCTTCCTTCCCCTTCTCTTCTCTCCTTTCCCTCTTCATCCCCTTTCCCTTCCCTCATTCCCTCCCACTCCCTTTCCCCCTCCCCTTCCCTTCTTCCCTTCCCCCTTCTTCCCCACTTCCCCCTTAGTCTTTTTTATTACTTTTTATCATATTTGTATTCCTTACTTTCTTTGCTTATTATCTATTTGGCTAGCAATCTTTCCTTCATATGCACATATATATATATATATTTTTTTTTTTTTTTTTTTAATTAATATTTTTGTTTTCTGTTTTAAGGTCCACTAAACTTGCTATTGTGTTGCAACCCCCTCCTCCAGCTCTCCAATATTCTTTTCTGGATGGTCTTAAGCACCACTTGATTTCATTAGAGTTTTTGCATTGATCTCAAGTTCTCTTTCATTAATTACGCCGATATTTGGTTTAACAGATCCATCTACATTTGTGATTTACTTCTCGCTCCACTAACTGCCCCCTGGGCAATGTGCACATAACAATTTATGGTACCTCTCATGTTTCCTTTTTCTCATTTTTTTCACATTTTTTCACATATACTGTATATGTCTTTCTCACTGGCGACTTTTGGAATTGTATTTCCTACAGTGTGAGACGTTCATATCTGACAGTTCTGCCTTTTCCTGCTATCTGCCTCATTGAATCTCTTTTCGTTGTGCCTAGCGTCGGGTTGCTCTAGCGTCACAGTGTCTTATAGCTTTGATTATTTTGGGTGAAGCAAAGCAACTTGATTTCCTTAGTTTTGGTTTCAATGGGCATACCACATTTCTAAATAAGCTATTCATAGCGCTATTGATTTCTTTTGTTTGTCTTCGCTCCCATTAGATTAGTAATTTAATGCTTGGTTGTTATGAATAGCATTGGGGCATCATACTGTTTTATAAATATTTATTCAGTTTTGCCTGCTATTTCTGTATCACCTAAGGGAGTATTATTCTTCATCAGATGAACAGTAAGGTTACTGTGCTCCTGCTCTATAAATTTGACGTCACTCTGCCTCGCTCCTTTTTGGCGCTTTTACTCATAGCATTTTTTGCACATATTGGTGAAGACCTCCTTGGTAAGTTACACTGGTGGCTCTATGAAATTGGTTTAGTTTCTTTGTAACTCCCTTGGTTCTCGCCTTAAGTAACTTTGTAAAAATGTGTGTGAGTTTTGCTCGATTCCCTATCGGGCTCTCTTGCTTTGATTTCCCTGGGCGACGTCCTGTGGCGTCTACTACAAATGAATCTCTGAATAACAATTAGCAAGCTATATCTTTGTGCCTTACATTCTTTTTTGAGTCTCCTGATTGTTTTACATTCATTTGTTTATGGTTTTTATTGTACTTGTATGCCCCTCCAGATTTTATAACCTGTCTAATAACAGTTGGTAAGTCCGTGCTTCTGTTTTATCTTCTTATTTTTATATTATTTCACCATCAACTTTGAAATGCCATTCACTGGTGTATTTAGAACAGTTGTGTGCGGGCTTTATCTGGACCTTGCACTCTCACTTTATATTTATTTGTCATCTTTACGCACATTTTATCTTTTATTATCTCTTTGTCTATACTCATTTTTATAAGATTACATAAGTTTTATGTTTTCTTTTAATTCTTCTGTTAGCATATGTTTTATTTATTTATTGGTCTATCAGTGTAATTGGTTATGTTTCAAGTATTATTTATTTATTATATTTTTTTATGTTTTTATTAGAGGTTACTGTACCCCTGAAGAAGGCCCCTGGCCAAAAAACGTGTCGGGCTATACCTCTCTGTTTAATAATAAAGGTTCCTTCCATTGTCTTTTTGTGTCTTGCTTCTTCCTGTATCTGCTGGCGCTGCAGGAAGGGTTTGTTTTTTCTCTCTAACTCATTGTTGAACCATGCCCCCCAAGGATTTAAGGATGAATGGGGCAAGGTACTACAGTCCGGAAGGTCGGTGGTTCAAATCCCACTAGAGGATAGCAACCTTGGGCCGTGAAGGACTGGGGTTTCTAGTCCCGCATGTGCTCCTTGTGGTCTTGGGCAAGCCACTTAACCCTCCATTGCCCATGTTCCCTGTAAGTATTAGTGTATGTGTCTCATATTCCCTCGTGTTAAATGTATCCCCCAACCGCTTTGACCCGGTGAAAAGCGGGATATAAATGCAGCTAAATAAATAAATAAATATAAATAAATGGTGCCCACCTAAACCCTGAATCTCCAGTTTCCCCCATTACAGTCGTATCATTCATAGGCATCATACCACATTTTTCTCAATTCACTTTATAGCCAGAGAAATGGGAGAAAGTCTGAACAGCAGACATCATAGAGGGCAGTGAACCACCAGGATCTTCTAGAATCAAGAGATCAGTATAGACCTCCAGCTTGATGTGTGTTATGTATTGGATTGTAATGGAGATGGTGCTATCTTTATACCTTGTGATAAACCTCTGAGTCAACTGCAACAGTTGCTATTCTGTGGAGGGAGCTCTTTGGGATATAGAGGTGTGAGGTGGGTAAGTCAGTATGACGGTTGGGTGTAATGTTGTAGAGTGTAATATGTACCAGTTGAAAAGATCCTAATTATTGCTTGGTGGTTTTGATGTGCTTCTGATGTCTTTTCGAGTGTGCCTGCAGCGCTGTCCTTGAGTGTTGTCTGTGGCGGTGCTGGGAGATGATGCTGGGGATAAGGCGGAGCACAGCGCCATGTGGTTTATGCTGTGCTACTGATGCTGCCATAAGTGCCCTGGTTAACGCGTGGCTGTGATCTGTTGGTATCTGTGCCTGCCGGTGCCATGATTGAGCTGTGTCCCTTTCTCTCGTACCTGCAGTGTTGTCCTTAAGTGTTGACTGTGGCGACACTGGAAGATGATGCCGGGGGTTAAGCATTAACCACCAAAAGTCCCAAACCATAACTGCCCCTCCCCCCTTCCAGCTGTATGGCCAATGCATTTCTACAACGAATCCCACTTAAACTAAAAATCAAGGTGGGAAGATCTCTAAATTACTGAATTTCAGTACGTCTCTTCATGCTCTAGGGCAGGGGTCTCCAATTCTGGTCCTGGAGGGCCGCAAACCAGTCAGGTTTTCAGGCTGTCCCTAATGAATATGCATGAGATAAATTTGAATACAATGGGAGCAGTACATGCAAATGTATCTCATGCATTAGGGACAGTCTGACAACCTGAATGGTTTGGCGCCCTCCAAGACTGGAGTTGGAGACCCCTGCTCTAGGGAATAGCAGATCCAGATAGAGCCCCCAAGTTTCAAAAAACAGTCCCTTTTCCAATTTGGTTTTAATCTATTACTTAGTAACTCACATGTTTATGGTTATGGTTATATTTTATTTGATATTCTGCAACATTGCACAGCAGTCTATGTGGTGTACAAAAATAAAAAAAGAAAAGAAGTGAAAGGAACTCCATAGTGTAGACAGGACAGTATAGGAGAGATAAGAACAGCAGAACAGTATAGAAAAGATAGACAAATGGAATAAGACATAGAGACAAAGAAACACAATTCCCTTGGACTATAGGGCTGTCCTTACCATGCCCACAGGGTGCCGTCGTACCAGAACAGCTACTCAGGTAAGTTAAAAGCAGGCCTAAAAAGGAAGGTTTTCAGAGATTTTTTGAAGCACTTGAAATTTAATTTTGTGCGGAGGTGGCCCGGCAAGTCATTCCAATGTGCCGGAGCCGCAGCAGAAAAAGCTAATTTTCTTGTAGATTCATATTTTATTTCCCATGAGGAGGGGAGGTGTAAATGAAAATCATGGAGTGAGCGAAGAAATCAGAATCGGGTGCAGATCCGGCCCATCCAGATTCTGGATGTCCGGAAGAGCCGGACGTGCCCCCATTGGGATTGGCCTCTGTGTGGGTGACTTTGGACATTATTCCTTTAGGGTGGAAAAGCAAAATAGATTATTGGAAAATCTTTAACTGAGTACTGTAGCCATGACCTTATTCTTCTTCCTTTTTACTTTTTAAAATTTATTATTTAATGAGTTTTAATAGCAAATCAAGCAAAAACATACAACTCAACTGAGTCACACAGTAAGGAAAGGAACATGTTACAAAATCAATACAATCAAAAACATTGATAAAAGAAACAAAATCCCATTCCAGTATTTCCTACTTAATGAAAATTGTGAGGGATGAACTATTATAGATACAGCATGTCCCACTGAGTTAATTTTGACTCCTGGCAATCTACCCTCCAGGTTTTTGTCGCAGGGGGCAACAGGAAGTAGATTGCTAGGTCAGAGGGTCTTCCATACAACTACTAGCCAGGTTGAACTCTGCTTAGCTTCTGAGATCAACCAAGATCAGGCTCATTCAAAGCAGCAAAGCTGTAGGCACAGATACAGATTAGAAGAAAAATAAGCAATCATATACCAAAGACTACTCATCAAATATATTATAATTGCCCTAAATAACCATCAGTAATCAGAGGTTTCAGGGCTAATTGTTGTAGTACTCTGAGCATTAAGCAATACTGCCTAAGACCATATCAGTACTTCTAACTTTGAAAGTTCAAAACACTCATATTCTTTCCCATGATGCTTAATCAAGCATCTCCTGGGAAATTTCAGGAAAATGTTTATCCCTAAAAACAAAACTCTAGTTCTCAACCAAAGAAATTTTCTCCCGACCTCTTGGGCCTTTAAAGGAGCATCTGGATATACTTGTGGAATGAGAAAACTAGACAACACCCAGGGCCTTCTGCGGTGGCAATGGTTCCCAAACCGCGATGCAGCACTTATCTACACACTCTGGCACTGTGTCGCAATTACTTCTATCTGCCACATACTGCGTCGGAGGGAGTGGAAGTGGCAAATAATAGGAAAAAGAAAGCATGACGCACTGCTGAAGTATGTAGATAAGTGCTGCATTGCAGTTTTGGAGTCATTGCCACTACGCAGAGAGGGACGGCAGCAGCAATGGGTGCTACGGAAGGTCAGTGCTCTAAGAGACTGCCTAGTTTGCAAGTAGTAGCACTGACCCTGACAACACCAAATCCCTCTTGGAGACATTCTGGAAGGTGGCCATCATTGTACTTCTGTTGGTGGTCTCCTTCATAGAGGTTTCCAAAAGATAAGTCAAATTAATGTCCTGACTTCCCCCACACCAACTTTTTCATGGAACCTGGTACATAATATACTTAAACAATAGTAGGACGTACAGTGGAATCAAAGTGTAAAATTTCAAGACAATATGTTTCAACTTCTCTTTAGCAGAAATCATAATCTCCAGGAACAAACAGGAATGTAGTCTTCACATATGGGTATCGTCGGTACCGACGGAGCCTGCGCGGGAACGCTCCCCAGCATCCAATTAGGAAGCTTTTGGGAGCATCCCACAGCGCCTGCATGCTGCCTTCCCGCCTTTCCCAACTACCTCTCTCCAGTTCTTCGTTTTCCACGGAGCCAGCAGGTCGTGTTCCTGTCACCGCAGAAATTTTTTTTCCTTATTCTTCTTTTTGTGGTCGCGTCTGCCTTCCTCAACGCTTCACCAGTACCGCCGATTCTTCTTTCTTTCTTTCAAAAAAAAAAAAAAAATTCTTTTTTCCAAACTTTTCCAGGTGCATGCGCCATTTTGGGCCTTAGGCCCAAAATTTCCTCTATCATGGAGAAACCCGCTTCAGGTTTTAAAAAATGCACCAAGTGTGGCGGTACCATCTCCGTCACCGACACCCACGAGTGGTGTCTTAAATGTTTAGGTCCTGACCACTCCAACTCCGACTGTATGGCTTGTGCCATGATGTCCAAGAGGGGTCGACAAACCCGAGCTGCCAAGCTCAGCGCCCTTTTTCCCTCCGATGCAGCTTCGGTGGCATCGACATCTTCCAGGGCTTCGTCTTCCTCCCGTGGATCTCAGGTAACTAAACATAAGTCCAGCCGGTCCTCAAAGGGTATATCTCCTTCTAAGCATCGAGATGCCTCTGGCGTTGCCCTTGAGGGTTCTGTACCGGCAAAATTGCCCAGCAGGAGGTTTCGGCTTCCAAAGCATTATCGGGGCTCCAGGACGTTCTCGAGGCCTCGACCTCGGCAGAACTACTGGTGCCATGCTCTGGGGTACCGGCTGCTTCCGATACCGATACCCAGGCAACGTCAATAGACCAGAGGTTCCTGGCTATTGAACGCAGTCTGGCGGCTCTCCTTGCGGCATCGACGCCCTCTGAACCGCGTCAGACAGTTCAACCGGTACCGGCACCGATAGTATCGACATTGACATTGGTGTCGGCTTTGCCAGCACCCAGTCATGCGATGCCTTCCGGTACCGATACCCCGGTACCGATTCCCTCTGGTACCGACTTCGGTCGGTACGGGTATCGGGCTGTTCAAGAGCATCCAGACAGAAGGTACTTTGAATCCTCAGAGGACTCTGAGGATTCTGACAGCTCTGTCGGTACCGGAATACTTCTCCCGGAGGAGCCTTCCTCTCCTAAACGTAGGATGTCTCCTCCAGAGGATATCTCCTTTCAGGACTTTTATCAGGGAGTTGGCTCGTGGTTTGTCCATTACTGTGACTCCTGAAACAGAGCCCAGAACTAAGGAGTTGGAGATTTTACAATATCACAAAGCTCCTAAGGAGTCAGCTACCTTGCCTATCCATGAGATTTTACATGATCTCATGTTGAGAATGTGGGAGACACCTCTCACCACCTCTCCTCACTCTCGCAGACTGGATACCATGTATCGAGTCCCTCCTTGTCCTGGATTCCAGAAAACTCAGCTTCCTCACCACTCTATTGTAGTGGAATCAGCTATGAGAAGGATCAGGAGTGCAAAGACGAATGCCTCTAATCCTCCAGGACGTGAGTGTAGAACTTTGGATGCCTTTGGACGTCGTACTTTCCAGGCTTCCATGCTTTCTGCCAGGATCAGTTCCTATATTTTATATATGGGAATGTTCCTTAAAGAAGTCACAGGTGATTTAGAGGTTTTGAGCCCTCTTCATCCTGAGGATAGAAGGCAGAATTTTCTCACACTGGTCAAACATGCCCAGGATGTTTCTAAGTTTGTCAACCGTGCAGCTTTTGACTGTTTTGAGTGCATAAGCAGAACCTCTGCCATTGCCATAGGTGCACGTAGAATTGCCTGGCTCCAGGCATCCGATTTAGAGCTCTGGGTGCAGGACAAACTGGGCAATATCCCTTGTACATGTGAGAATATTTGGCAAAAATTTGCAAGAAAAAGCCAATGAATTAGATGCTGACAACTCCACTTTGGATAGGTTATCCAAAGCCACAGCTGATCCTGTGAGAAAGAAGTCTTTCAAGAAGCCTTTCTTCTCAAAAAAGAAGAGGTTTTATCCCTCTTATTCCCAGCAGGGACGTTCTACAGGTCAGCCTACCCGGAAAGGTCAGCAGCCACCTAAACAAAGGAAACCAAAGTATGCTAAGCCTCAACCGTCTCAGTAGTCTCAGCCTCCACAAGGCCTTTGACTTTCATCTAGAGAACTTAGCCTTCCGGACCTCAATGGACCAGAACCTTCCACCATTCCAGGAAGGTTATGCCACTTTGCCCCCAGGTGGGAGCAGATAACAGCAGAGCATTGGACACTCTCCATTATAAGAGAGGGGTACAAGCTGCACTTTCTGTGCATGCCCCCTTCCACAATGGTAACACAGTTCAATTCTTAGACCTCTCTCATCAACCTGTTAGATCAAGAGGTCACTATGCTTCTTGCCCAAGGGGCAATAGAAGAAGTACCCATTCATTAAAAGGGTACAGGGTTTTACTCCCCCTATTTCCTTATCCCAAAGAAAACAGGAGGATACAGGGGGATCTTGAACCTCAGAGAATTGAACAAATTTCTGTTCAAAGATAAATTCAAGATGATTTCTTTAGGAACTCTGCTGCCACACCTTCAGAGTCAGGATTGGCTTTGTTCTCTAGATCTCAAGGATGCGTACACTCATTTTTTCATCCATCCAACTCACAGAAAGTTCCTTCGGTTTCTTTTTCAAGGAAAGCACTACCAATACAGGGTGCTTCCTTTCGGCCTGGCCTCAGCACCAAGAGTGTTTATGAAGTGCATGGCTGTGGTAGCGGCATTTCTCCGCACTCTAGGAATATTCGTCTTCCCCTACTTAGACGACTGGCTCATTCGAGCCCCATCAGAGTCAGAGGCCAGGATTTCTCTATCTTGCACAATGCGTATCCTCCAGTATTTGGATCTGGTTATAAACATCCCAAAATCTAGTCTAACTCCCACTCATTCTGTAGAGTTCAAAGGAGCTTTGCTGGATACCAGAAAAGCAAGGGCCTATCTTCCTCAGGCCCGTTGCCTTCGCATGGTGCAGTTAGCTTCTCAAGCAGTGCTAAAACCTCATCTCACTGCCCGAGAAATGTTACAACTACTAGGCCCCATGGCATTGACAGTCCATGTGGTTCCTTATGCTGGCCTCCATATGAGAGCAGCCCAGTGGACTTTATCCACTCATTGGACCCAGGCATCAGGGTGCCTGTCAGACAAAATAGCAAACACAAATTGCCTTATTTTGTCTCTCCAATGATGGCAGTCCACTCAGAACCTGTTGCTGGGGTCCCCATTTCAACAACCTTTACCCCAGGCAACTCTCACAACAGATGCTTCACCAATGGGTTGGGGAGCTCATCTGCAAGACCTCTCCACCCAAGGCACTTGGACTCCACAGGAGACTCATCTACATATCAATCTCTTAGAGCTCAGAGCAATCTTCCTTGCTCTTCGAGTGTTCCACACCCTGCTCAGCTACAAAACAGTCCTCATTCATACGGACAATCAAGTAGCCATGTATTACGTGAACAAGCAGGGAAGAACAGGCTCTCTGTTGCTTTGCAACGAAGCTTTGCGACTATGGGCCCTCGCCGGAGAGCATCAGATTCATCTCTTGGCAGTGTATCTTCCAGGCATACAAATCTCTTGGGCAGACAGACTCAGTCGAGTTCTGCTTCCACATGAATGGTCTCTACATGCAGACCAGGTGGCCAAGATTTTTCAAATTTGGGGAACCCTGGACAAAGACCTCTTTGCAAGTCCGTTGAATGCCAAACTTCCACGGTTCTGTCCCAGAATTCTGGCTCAGGGCTCTCAGGCCAGGGATGCTTTCCTCCTTCACTGGGGGCAAGACTTCCTTTATGCCTTTCCATCCATTCCCCTAATTCCCAAAACCCTGTTCAAGCTTCAGAGAGACAGAGTGCATATGATTCTCATAGCTCCACCATGGCCACGGCAAGTGTGGTACCCTCTGCTTCTACATCTCTCTCAAGCTCCCTCCCTGGAGTTAGGATCTGCTCCAGATCGCCTGTCTCAGGAGGACGGAATGTTATGGCATCCCAATCCCCAATCTCTGCATCTCAGAGCTTGATTGCTGAAGGCCTAGATCTTCATGATCTTAACCTCTCTCAGCAAGTAAAGGATGTCCTTCATGCTTCCAGGAAACCTTCCACAAGACGCTCTTATGCTTTTAAGTGGAAGAGGTTTACCATATGGTGTTCGCAGAAGGGTCTTAACCCCCTTGCGATACCTCTGGAATCATTACTGGAGTTGCTGCCTCCCTACCTGTGCTGTATTGTGTTATTGACTGTGTAGCCTGCATTCTCTGTGCCAGCTGCCTGCGTTGAACATGTCTCACCCGCTCCTCTGTTCTCACCCAGGTACCTCCCTCAACCTCTCCTGATTGGTCCTTCTTCCTGGAGCGCCGGAAGTGACGCGGACGTGCTTCACGCGCCCGCGCCTCCTTGGGGAGCCACCATCCTCCATAAAAGCACCTCCGGTGCGGCGTCCTGCCTGTTGCTGCCTCCCTACCTGTGCTGTATTGTGTTATTGACTGTGTAGCCTGCATTCTCTGTGCCAGCTGCCTGCGTTGAACGTGTCTCACCCGCTCCTCTGTTCTCACCCAGGTACCTCCCTCAACCTCTCCTGATTGGTCCTTCTTCCTGGAGCGCCGGAAGTGACGCGGACGTGCTTCACGCGCCCGCGCCTCCTTGGGGAGCCACCATCCTCCATAAAAGCACCTCCGGTGCGGCGTCCTGCCTGTTGCTGCCTCCCTACCTGTGCTGTATTGTGTTATTGACTGTGTAGCCTGCATTCTCTGTGCCAGCTGCCTGCGTTGAACGTGTCTCACCCGCTCCTCTGTTCTCACCCAGGTACCTCCCTCAACCTCTCCTGATTGGTCCTTCTTCCTGGAGCGCCGGAAGTGACGCGGACGTGCTTCACGCGCCCGCGCCTCCTTGGGGAGCCACCATCCTCCATAAAAGCACCTCCGGTGCGGCGTCCTGCCTGTTGCTGCCTCCCTACCTGTGCTGTATTGTGTTATTGACTGTGTAGCCTGCATTCTCTGTGCCAGCTGCCTGCGTTGAACGTGTCTCACCCGCTCCTCTGTTCTCACCCAGGTACCTCCCTCAACCTCTCCTGATTGGTCCTTCTTCCTGGAGCGCCGGAAGTGACGCGGACGTGCTTCACGCGCCCGCGCCTCCTTGGGGAGCCACCATCCTCCATAAAAGCACCTCCGGTGCGGCGTCCTGCCTGTTGCTGCCTCCCTACCTGTGCTGTATTGTGTTATTGACTGGAGGTGCTTTTATGGAGGATGGTGGCTCCCCAAGGAGGCGCGGGCGCGTGAAGCACGTCCGCGTCACTTCCGGCGCTCCAGGAAGAAGGACCAATCAGGAGAGGTTGAGGGAGGTACCTGGGTGAGAACAGAGGAGCGGGTGAGACACGTTCAACGCAGGCAGCTGGCACAGAGAATGCAGGCTACACAGTCAATAACACAATACAGCACAGGTAGGGAGGCAGCAACAGGCAGGACGCCGCTCCTTGGGCGAGCTCCTTGGGGCGACTCCGGAGGCGGAGGTGCGGAGCACGTTCGGGTGGTGAATCATTCCCCAGCATTTCCAACTGAACCCGTGCGTCCTTCCTCTTTCTCTGCTACCGGTGTGCCGGCCTCCTGGGCCCCCTCTCTTCGCGGTAAGTTGCTCAGCGGCTCTACCCCTGCACTTCTTCCCCTTCTTTTGATTTGGTCTCTTCTCACCATGTCTGCAATTCCAGTACACTGGAACTGGCGCTCTCCTATCTCCTCAGCTCCTGTCTACCTCAATTTTCACTCTCGAACCCCTTCTAACCTGGTTCCCTGCGCTAGCCATTCTCCATGTCTCTCGTCCCCTCAGTCTCTTCTGCTCTTACAGCTTGCCCTTCTGAATTGCCGTTCCCTCCGTTCAAAAACCATCCTGGTCCAAGATCTCCTTTCCCAATATACTCTTGATGCCTTCTTTCTCACCGAAACCTGGTTGCGAGATGGCGAGGAGCCACTTCTAAACCGCTGCTTGGCCCCTGGCTACTCCGCTCTATCTACCCCTCGCCGGGGCAGGAGCGGCGGAGGGATTGCCGTTTTATACCGCTCCTCTCTTCCCTTCCAGGAGCTCACCTCCCCTGCTCTGCACTATCCTGAATCTTTACTTCTCCGTTTAGGTTCGTCTTCTCCCCTCTATTTTCTCCTAGTCTATGTTCCACCCTCTTCGTCTTCCCAGCTTTGGGATTCCCTTCTTGCCACAATTTCTGAAGCTACTCTTCTGTACTCTCACCTTCTGATTTTAGGTGATTTTAACGTCCATGTGGACTCCCCTTCTACCACCCGGGATCGTAGTTTCTTGACTTTTCTGTCCGATCTTTCTCTAGCTCAATCTGTCTCCTTTCCCACGCATTCTGCTGGTCATTCTTTGGACCTACTTATCTCCCCTCAATCCTCCCCTTTCTCCCCTTCCTCTCTTTCCTCTCTTTCCTCTATTACCCTCCCATGGACAGACCATTCATGTCTCCTTTTTTCTCTTCCATATCCTTCTTCTTCTTCAGTTTTCTCTCCCAAGTCTCCTTCCCATCCTTCCCGGCGTATCACTCCTGATACTCTCCATCAGTTCCCTATCTCTGACACTCTGTTCCCCCCAGATTTTCCTCTTCTCTCACCTGATTCCCAGGCTAACTCCTGGTTCACGACCCTTTCTACTGCCCTCGATACCATTGCTCCTCTACAACCCTCCCGTCGTCCCTACCGTTCTACTCGTCACCCTTGGTTTCACTCAGGACTTTTCCTTCACCGTAGGTATCTTCGCCGAGCTGAGCGTATATGGCGTAAACACCCAGACCCTTCTACCTTAGCTTCCTTCCGTTCTGCTCACCGTCATTACCGTTCCCTCCTTCATTCCGCCAAACAGACTTATTTTTCAAATCTCATCACCACTTCTTCAAATTCCTCCCGCCAATTACATTCCATCCTCCGCTCTCTTTCCACTCTTCATTCCTCCCCTACCCCTTCTTCCGCTCCTTCTATCCCAGATCCCTCTTCTCTGGCTACTTTCTTTGTTTCTAAAGTTCAGTCTCTTCGTCTTTCTTTTCCTTCTTGCCCCCCTCCCCTATCCCCTCCCCCCTCTGTGACACCCCCCTCTCCCACTCCGCTCGCTTCCCCCTCCACCCTTCCTCCTCTCTCACATCACTGGTCTTCCTTTGAGCCTATCACTCCCACTATTCTCTCTAAGGTCTTTTTGTCTACCCGTAAAACCTCTTGCCCCGCTGATCCCATTCCTTCTGCTTGGTTACTTGAGCCCTCTCTTGCTCTGTCTCCCTTTATTCTTTCACTGTTTAACTCTAGTCTTTCCTCTGGTACTTTTCCCTCCCCTTGGAAGCACGCCTCTGTCCGTCCTATTCTGAAGAACAGCTCCCTTGATCCTTCCTCTCCCTCCAGTTGGCGCCCCATCTCCAACCTCCCTTTTCTCTCTAAACTTTTGGAAAAACTAGTCTTCTCTCAACTCTCTTCTCACCTTGAGGTCTCTTTCACTCTTCACCCCCGTCAATCCGGTTTTCGCCCAGGTCACAGCACAGAATCTGTTCTTCTTTCCCTCCTTAACGATCTGCACATTGCTCACGACCGTGGTTTACTCTCTCTTGCTGTTTCACTAGACCTCTCCGCTGCTTTCGACTTGGTTGATCATCGCACTCTCCTATCTCGTCTTCAAGATGCCGGCCTCTCTGGCCGGGTCCTCCATTGGTTTCACTCCTTCCTGTCTAGTCGCTCCTTCTCGGTTCACACTGGTTCTGGGTCTTCACCTTCAACCCCCCTTTCATGCGGTGTTCCCCAAGGTTCTGTTCTTGCTCCTCTTCTCTTTAATGTGTTTCTGGCCCCCCTTGCTCTTCTTATTCAACAGCACGGTGTCTCTGCCCACTTCTACGCTGACGACATCTTTCTCCTCTTTCACACTGACTCTGCTGCACCTGACATCACTGCCTTTAACTCCTGTCTCTCTTCCGTTGCCTCCTGGCTTTCGACCAACTTTCTGCACATTAACCTCGCAAAAACTTCAGCTATCTGGTTCACCTTTGGTTCTTCCCCCCCCAACCTCTCCCCAACGTTTTCCTCTTCACCTATACCCACTGTTTCTTCTATGCGGTACTTGGGTGTAACTTTGGATTCTTCCCTGTCTTTTAAAGAACATATTTCTTCTGTGGTTAAGCGTTCTTTCTTTACTTTAAGACAACTTCGTACTGTACGCCCCTTCCTTACCCCTTCCTCTTTGGCCACCCTGCTTATCTCCCTTGTTATGTCGCGTCTTGACTATTGTAATGTCTGTCTTGCTGGGCTTCCCCAATCACAAATTTGTCGTCTTCAACGGGTCCAAAACACTGCTGTTCGTATTCTTTCTCATGCTTCTCGTTTTGATCACGTCACTCCCTTGTTAATACACTATCACTGGCTTCCTGTTCCCTTTCGTGTCCAATTTAAAGTTCTTATCTTTGTTCACAGGGTGATCCATTCAGGTGTCCCCTTGTATCTTGCTGATCAAGTTCGTCTTCATACTCCTCACCGTTCCCTACGTTCCATCCACGCTAATCGTATGTTTCTTCCCCCTCCCTCTCAAGCACACTTAGAATTAACTCGATCTTCTGCTTTCTTCTTTCTCGGTCCAAGGCTTTGGAATTCACTCCCCCACTCCCTACGTTTAGAGACCTCCTATCAATCCTTTAAAGCCAAGCTGAAAACTCACAGTTTCTGTTCTGCTTTTAACCTCCCTTCTCCAGTTCCGTCCTCTTCTTCGTCACAGGACTAATCATGTCAAATCCTTAAACCCTCCTTCCTGCACCTTTGTGTGTTGTCAATGTCTTCCCCTTCCCTTCATATCTGCCTCAACCTTCCCCTTCCAGCCCCACCCTCTTCTCCTACTTAGTTAACTTATGCTAGTTCCTAATTCCTCTTTCCTGAGCCTCTCTGTTTTGTCTATATGCTCCCTTCCCTCCCTTCATGTTTGCCTTCTGTATCCCCTGACTGCCATCTGTTTCTATCCCTGTTCTTTGATTTTATGGCGTTCTTTTTCTGTTTCTTTTTCCGCAGCCTTCCTTTTAATTGCTTTTATGTATTGTAAACCGCCCAGATGCTATTTTGTATTGGGCGGTATATAAAGTTTTAATAAACATAAACATAAACATCTCCTTCATTTATCCAATGCAGGACTTAAGACTAACTCAGTAAGAGTCCATTTGAGTGCTATTGCAGCTTCTTTCAAGCCTCTAAATGGACAACCTATTTCCTCCCATCCTCTCATAGCAAGATTTATGAGATGCCTTCTTCTTACTAAGCCTCCCATTAGGCCACCACCGGTGGCATGGGACTTAAACCTGGTTCTTGGTTAGCTCATGAAGCCACCTTTCGAACCCTTAGCTACTACCTCATTGAAATTCCTTTCTTGGAAAGTTAGCTTTCTCATTGCAATCACATCAGCACGTCGCATCAGTGAGTTGCAGGAACTAGTGGCTGATCCACCTTATACGAGTTTCCATCATGACAAGATAGTCCTTAGGACTCATCCACACTTTATGCCAAAGGTGGTCTCGCCTTTTCATCTTAACCAAGCGGTCTACCTGCCTGTGTTCTTTCCAAGGCCTCATGCATCAAATGCAGAAAGGAACCTTCATACTTTGGACTGTAAAAGAGCTTTAGCCTTTTACCTACAAAGAACACAGCAACATAGAAAGTCCTCTCAGCTCTTTGTTGCTTTTGATCCTTCTCATTTGGGACATCCAGTCTCCAAGAGAACACTGTCCAGCTGGATTGCACAGTGTATTTCCTTTGCGTATCAGAGTAAGAATCTTTCTCTGGAAGGCCATGTCACAGCTCACAATGTGAGAGCCATGGCAACTTCAATGGCTCATCTGCACTCTGTGTCTATCAACGACATCTGTCGAGCAGCCACCTGGGCCTCGGTTCATACCTTCACAGCCCATTACTGCTTGGACAAGGACTCCCGCCGGGATGCCTTGTTTGGTCATGCTGTTCTCCCACACCTGTTCCATACCTAATCAACTCCTACCCGCCATCCCTGGTTGGATGCCAGAGATCCATGGGGGGAAGTGGAGCCCTTTCACAGGGACACACAACTTCTGGGGTCTCTCCCTGGCATCTAAAGCTAGAGAGTCCCCATATGTGAAGACTACATTCCTGCTTGTTCCTGGAGATAGCATAGTTATTCACCTGTAACAGGTGATCTCCGGGAACAGCAGGAATTTAGTCTTCACAACCCACCCACCTCCCCTAGGAGTTGTATCTCTCTATCTATCTCTTTCTCTTTCCCTCTCTCTCTCTTTGTCTCAGCTTTAAACTCAACTGGAGAGAGGCAGTTGGGAAAGGTGGGAAGGCAGCACGTAGGTGCTGTGAGATGCTCCCAAAAGCTTTCTAATTGGACGCTTGGGAGAGTTCCCGCACAGGCTCCGTCGGTACCGACGATACCCATATGTGAAGACTAAATTCCTGCTGTTCCTGGAGATCACCTGTTACAGGTGAGTAACTATGCTATATTTATAAATGGTGGAAGGGGCAGAGAGTCAAGACTTAAGGAGGGAGCCTCCAAATGTTTTTCTTCCATTCCTTCAGGGCAGAATCTGAACCCATTATTAGATTATATGAGGTCACAACAAAAGAGTCATTGGAGAAAGATATAATGCTTGGCAAGGTAGAAGGTCATCGTAAAAGAGGAAGGCCTGCAATGAGATGGATCGATATAATAATAGCAGCTATGGACATCACTCTATCAACAATGAACCACTTGGCTGAAGACTGAACAAAGTTTAGGTCAACTATCCAGTGAGTCCCCAGTAGTCGACGCTGACTTGACGGCACTTAACACACAACAAAAGAGTCAGTAGGCCAGACGCCCATCTTGAAACAGCTCCATTGGCTCCCTATCCACAGCAGACTCACCTTCAAGACACTACTGCTGACCTTCAAGGCCATCAACGGGCTTTCCTCTGCCTCACTCACAGAGCTCACCCACATGACTCCCCCCAAGAGGGCCAGAAGATCTGCAGCAATAAACATACTGTTAATCCCTAAGACAGTAACTCAATGCACCCAGGCAACAGTAAACGGGGCATTTAGATTCTGTGCACCCAGATGCTGGAATGCCCTACCACCTGACATCCGGGCAATCCCTGACCTAATACAATTCAGGAAGGCTTTAAAACACCACCTCTTCCTCAAACACTACCTAGACGTAGGTGTACCAACAACCATCTCACATACACCAACACACCATCATTAATCTACAATGGGACCTGATATGAAGCCTATTTGTAAATAGTTACCCCAGTTTATCCAAGTTTTAAGCACCTGTTTATTGTAAATACGGAACAGTCCCCTGCACCGTATAAGTTTCTGTTTCATGTAAACCGCACTGATGTCGAATAGTGCGGTATAAAAAAGACCGTAAATAAATAAAAATAAAATAAAAAGGGCTCAACTGGAACCACTTCCTTAACTTTCCCAAGAGAGGAAATAGCAGTAGCCGGACATAGGAATTCCCAGCTCATTTCTCTCTCACATTCCACCAATAATACTACCAGTTGCTTCACTAGTTTCTCCACTCGCTCTGAAGGACCTTCAAAAGGACATTTCTCGTTGGGCATGTGCCCACTGGCCTGTGAATGCAGGCTGTGAACCCTGGTTCTGCACAGCTTTTATAGGTGCCAGTGCCCTTGATGATGTCCTCGGACACCCGGGGAGCACTGGAACATGTCTCCGCACTGATTCGGGATCTGAGAATTACTCCTCTTTTCCTTTTCCTCTCTGGATCCAATTTAGATCTTAAGGACACAGCAAAATTCTCTCCAGTATTTCATTTATATCTAGGAAAGCACTGCAGGAGATGATTCGAGAGCAATGTGACTTTCACTCCATGCTTGGGAACCACTGCCAGATGATCAATCTGTTTTTATTTAAGAAATTTCTTTTATGGAAGGAAGTAAATATATATATATATATATATATATATATATGTGTGTAACATAGTATATTACAGCAGATAAAGACCAGCATGGTCCATCTAGTCTGCCCAGCAAGGTGGCAAGAGTAGGTGCACCTGCTGCTCCATGCAGGTTACCCTTCCTCATGCCTTTGATTAGGAGTGTACCCACCGCTCGGTGCAGGTCACCCATATTTGTTGTGATATAAGAGACAGTTAAAGTGCCCTTAATCTATGCAAAACATGTAGTATATCCTGTATTGCATAACTTAGATATGAAAAACAATATTCATCAGTTGACTGGTGGGACAGGATAGTCAAAGAATGTTTATAAAGAAGAAAAGACAGGTAGGAGGAATGTATTTCTACAGCACAGGAGCAATAAGCAGAGCGAAACATGGCCCCAGCAGTTTGAATCGAACATGCAGAGGAGATAAAGTACTAAGGGACACAGGAATAGGCAAAATAAGCTACGAGGTGATGGTAGCTGCATGCATACAAGCACTAGTGTGTAAAACTTCGATCAGTGGCTGAGGACATGGGAAAAAGAATGTGTTTTCACAGAAGACGCTATGAGACCCGTGAAGATGTAATGCCACTCAGGAAGTATTGATGAAGACATCATGAGAATATCATGATGTTTCTCTGTTGATCTGTGGTGTGACCGCACCTTGAATACCATGTGCAGTTCTAGAAACAGAAAAATGACGGCGGATAAAGACCATGCGGTCTATCTAGTCTGCCCTTCCATCCCAACTACTAAGCTTTACAGTCCCCTTTTACCCCTTAGGGATCCTTTGTGTTGTCTATTCACTTTTTCTCAAATAAGATTTAGCAGAACAATAAAAAGGTTCAGAGAAGGGGATGAAAATGATAAAGGGGATGAGAGAAAGGGCACTTCAGTTTAGAAAGGAGAAAACTGATAAGATTATGATGGAGGTTTATCAAATCATGTGTGGGAGGAGCAGGTAAATAGAAAGTGACTGTTGACTCGTTCAATCTGTACTAAGACTAAGAGCCACTCCATGAAGCTGATAAGTAGCCTTCTTATAAATAATTGGAGGAAGTATTCATTCACCCAGTTTACAGTTAAGCTTTGCATTTTGTTGCCAGAAGATGTTGTGAAAGCAATTCTAGTCCCACAGGTGCTCCTTGTGGTCTTGGGCAAGCCACTTAACCCTCCATAGCCCATGTTCCCTATAAAATAGTCATCTCCAAGTTATAATGCCCTGCTCAATGTAATTTCAGTTTGTTCAATGTAAACCGCACTGATGCAGAATAGCGTGGTATATAAGAGAATGTAAATAAATAAATAAATAAAATAAATTACCATAGCTGGGTTTAAAAAGCTTTTAGAGAAAAGTTCAATAATTATTAGCCAGGTAGATTTGAGAAAGCCACTGCTTATCCCTTGGTTTGAGTAAGAAGGAAAGGATTGATACTTTGAGATCCAGCTGGGTACTTTTGACCTAGATTGGCCACTGTTGGAAAGAGGATACTGGACCTTTGATCCGATCTATTATGGCATTCCTTTATGTTCTTATGAGGTTACCCTGGATAAAATACCATAAGAGTGGCGAAGTTCAAATGATACCCTACCCTGTTTGGATTTATGTTTTTATGAGATTTTATATGGTTTATTTTTCTATTATATTTCACTTTATTTAGACAGTTTTGTATACCACCTTATCCTTCAAAGTGGTTACAACACAATTGGGGGATACATTTAACACGAGGGGATATGAGACACATACACTAATACTTACAGGGAACATGGGCAATGGAGGGTTAAGTGGCTTCACTTGATACCATTAGTCATGGAGTGAAAGAAAATGAATAAAAAAAAAATCAAATGAGTGATGACAAGGGGAGCACTGTCACAAGCTTCCGCAGAAGTTCGGGATCTAGGATTGCTGCTCTTTCCTTCTCTCTGGCTCCAGTTTAGATCTTAAGTATTCACCTTTTTTGTTTTTTAAATACACAGAGCAAAATTCTCTCCAGTAACTCCTCTGTATCTAGGAAAGCACTGCAGGAGATGATACGAGAGCAATGCGGCTTTCATGCCACCCTTTAGATAATAGTGATGGTATGACATCACTATGGGTAAACTGTGAAAACAGTTGTGATTGAAGCTCCTTGGTGCCACAGCCCAACAAAATCTGCTTCTGATTGCCCTAGAACCCCAAAAGAACAGGAGGAGACCTGCCAGGCCGAAAAAAGACTGTAGAGCAGTAAGAACTGAATACATTGGAGACAGTTTTCAATTGGACATCCTGGGGCATAAATTGAAAATCTAAACAAGACATTTCAATTCATGCCGATTTTCAGTTTATGCTGATTTGTACATCCAGGTGTGCACACAATTGTGCAAATAGCTTAAACACTTGGGTTCCTAAAATGGGTGCTTAAATGTTTAGAGTATGCATTTGGCTAGTTGCTCCAGGTTAGACCTGGTTTTGTAGTGCCTAAGCCAAACACATTCTAGGCATCTAGGTGCCAAAAATTGGTGCTTACATATCTAAACTATGCGTTTTGGTGGCCCTGTTCCTGGAACGCACAGCATTATGTGTAGGCCAGGATATTTAAATCTTGCTTCAAGTATAATGACAATGAAAATCGTGAACTGCAAGCACCTAAACGTTTGGCATAATGCTGAACATCTAGGTGCCTTCTAAATATTGACCTCATTGGGTTACAGCTGCACATTGTGGTGGGTTCCGAGACTGGAGGACATCCACTTGAGATATATAATTGTAAGGCAACAGTGTGTTCCTTGTGCTTAATTCTGTTAGAAAACTGCTTTGTGGCATTACAAGAGTTCTCTTGTACCATTTTTTGCCACTATCTGAGATCACTGAGAGATCACTGAGAGAACTCTTGTGAGAAATGTAGGAAGTACATGAAGGGTAATTTTATAAAAGGCACCTAGGTTAACGTGTGTATCTCACATATTTTATAAAGTAAGGACACACATACTTTATAAAATAGGGCATAAGTGGTCAAAACACATGTTAAATCTAGATGGGAACACTTACAACAATCTAGCACCTACTGGGTCCAATATTCTTCTGGGCAGGCTATGCGCATAGCCTTGCCTGCCAACCCTTAAATCCGAATATTCAAGGCCAGGGTCATATGCGGCCTCGGCATTGAATATCCAAGTATTGCCGCACAACTGAGAAGCCGCCAAAGCTAACCGGGGAGCAGCGATATTGCATGCTGCTCAGTTAGCGCCTGCGCTGTAAAGATAGGCGAAGGTTTTCCTTGCCTATCTTTTCGGCACAGAGCACTAATTGGGCAGAATGCAATATTGCGGCTGCCTGGTTATTTATTTATTTATTTTATTTATTAACATTTTTTATATACCGCACTATTCGTTATCAGCGCGGTTTACATGAAACAAGAAACTTCAGACAATTTACATTTATCAGATTTTTACAGTTAACAGGCAAACCAACTTGGATAACAGGATAACAGGAGCAACTATTTACAAAACAACTATTTACATAACAGTGTCATAGAGTCTGAATATTGTATTGTTAATCTATTGAAGAAGTGTAAAGTGAAGTTGAGACAGGAAAGTTTACGTGGTTGGGCTGACGTTATTGATATTTGTGTGTGACTGTGTTTCTTTGTTCTCCGGGAAGTATTTGAGGAACAGGTGATGTTTTAGGGCCTTCCTGAACTGGATGAGATCAGGGATGGCCCTAATGTGTGGTGGAAGGGTGTTCCAGAGTTTTGGGGCACATAGGCTGAAGGCTCTGCTCGATGTTGTGGAGTTGTATCTTATGACTTCCTTTGGTACGCTTAGCATATTTAGTTCTGTGGTTCTTCTTAGTCTATTGGGTATGATTGGTTGAATCATCTCCGATAAGGAGGTGGATGCGAGACCTTTGTATGCTTTAAAGGTAAGGAGCAGTGTTTTGAAAGTGATTCTTGCTTGGATAGGAAGCCAGTGTAGTTGTTTTAGAAGGGGTGTTACATGGTCTCTTTTGGATGCTCCAAAAAGCACTCTCGCTGCACTGTTCAAGGCAAGTTGAAGAGGATTTAATGTAGATTGAGGAAGGCCTTGTAGAATGGAATTTGCGTAATCGAAATGAGGAATGATAAGAGCCTGGTAAACAGTACGGAAATCGTCTGGGTCAATCAGTTGGCATAGATGTCTGAGAGAGCGGATCTTGAAATAAATTGCTCTTACTGTGTTGGATATGTGGTTCTTCATGTCAAGGTTTTGATCAAGAGTCACTCGTAGGTATCGGATATGAGGTTTTACTTGCAGCTTAGCATCTTGAACCTCCAGGCATGTAGGTGGTATGAAGTTCGAGTTCCTTGAGATAAAGAGAACCTCCGTTTTTTTATGTTGGATTCTGAGGTTTTGTGTCATTAGCCAGTTCGATATGGCATTGAAACAGTTAGTAAAAGGAGTGAGGTCCATCTTATCTAGGCAGATCGGCATGTATAATAACACATCATCAGCATATATCATACAATTGACATTAAAAGATCTGATGATGTGACATATAGGTTGCATGTATATGTTGAATAGTAATGATGATAGGGAGGATCCTTGTGGGACCCCTTGTCCTTGATGAAACGGATCTGATATTGCTCCATCTGATCGCACATGCTGCCATCTACCTGATAAGTAAGAGTTACACCATTTGAGTGCTGTTCCAGAGAGGCCCTTTTCTTTTAGACGGATAATAAGAAACTCATGACATACCGAGTCAAAGGCTGCCGCAATTTCCAAAAAGATAAGTACGAAACCATTCCGGATGTTGTCAATGCCGGAGTTAATGTTATTGAGGAGGGTGGTAAGGAGAGTCTCAACACCATGTGATTCTCTGAAACCATGTTGGCATGTATCCAACGGAGCTGCAGAGTCAATGTGGAGTGGAGGAGTAGCCTAGTGGTTGGGGCAATGTACTTCAGGCCGGAAGGTCGGGGGTTCAAATCCCACTAGAGAGCAGCAACCTTGGGCTGGAAGGGCTGGGGTTTCTAGTCCCACAGGTGCTCCTTGTGGTCTTGGGCAAGCCACTTAACCCTCCATAGCCCATGTTCCCTGTAAAATAGTTTTCTCCAAGTTATAATACCCTGTTCAATGTAATTTCAGTTTGTTCAATGTAAACCGCGCTGATGCAGAATAGCACGGTATATAAGAGAATGTAAATAAATAAATAAATAATAAATAAATAAATGTGGTCTTGTAGCTGCCTATAAACCACTTTTTCAATTATTTTTGCGAGCGTAGGTATACTGGAAATGGGTCTGTATGAGTCTGCTTTATGTGGGTCCAACTTGGAGTTTTTTAGTAAAGGTCTGATGGAGGTCTGTTTGAGAGTAGTAGGGAATGAGCCGGAGTCAAATGATAGTCTTATAATCTTGGATATTATTGGAGCAAGATCATTGCGGAGATCCTTTATCCAGAAGGCTGGGCAGGGATCAGTGTGAGCTGTGGAGGTATTGAGAGTTGTGATGATGTTTTCAATCAGTTTCAAAGAGGGAGTAGTGAAAGACGTTAAAGGTGTTGGGTGCCCTTGAATTGTAGGAGGAGAGGGTATTGCAATTTCATTTGTCCGGCACATCTTAGATTGTATGTAAGCAGCAAATTCTTGTGGGCTGATTTCGCATTGATGCTTGGGTGACGGTTCCTTAGCTAATTTCTTGACTAAACTAAACAGGTCATGGGGTTTATTTAGAGCTTGTTTCAGGGTATCAGTGTGGTACTGTTTCATCTTTTCTGCAATGGACTTACGATGAGTAGCAAGATGCTGCATGTATGCAGTCTGATTGATGTTAGTGTGTGACCTCCGCCATCGCTTCTCAAGCTTTCTTTGTAGTTTTAGTGATTCTTTCAGCTCGGTTGTGAACCATGGGGCTGTCGCTTTTTTCCTTGAAGATCTGCTCCTTGGTGGGCATGAAGCAATGGAGTTGAGTCTGTTGTTCCAACCAGTGATCATCTCATCCAAGTTTAGTGTAGTGTCTTTGAAGAGTGAATCCGTTTCGGCCAGGATACGTTCCCTGTTAAAAGGTTGGAAGAATCTGGCTGTAGCGTTTGTGTTTGTTTAGATCCGTGTCACTTGTAGGTTGTTTGTTTTGAGTAGGAATCTCGAAAATAATAAGCTTATGGTCTGACCATGGGACCTCTGTGATTGATAACAGTATGTTTTGAAGCTGATTATGAGCTGACTGTGGTACAAATACGAGGTCAAGAATATTGCCTTTTACATGCGTGGGTTCTTGTACTGCTTGCTTGTATCCTAGGATTATCTATTTATTTATTTATTTAGGTTATCTCATGCCCCTGCCTCTGCTGTGCCCCGGAATGTTCAGATGCTAGCCAGATAGCATTGTGGCGCGTAGGGGTCATAGATGAGAATATTCAACGGCACTACCTGTGTATGTGCCGTTGAATATCCCCATCTAAGGCATTTACATGGTTTATTAGGCTGAAAACTGTGAAAATGCCCTTCGAATATCGGGTCCACTACGCTTTGCTTCGTACACATAATCTATCATTGTACATTTTACTGCTGTTTAAATGAAGCTAATTTTAACCATCTGTTGATCATGATGGGGGGAGGAAATTGGGATGGAGCAAAAACTTTGACAGAGAAAAAACAGGGTGGGAGTGTGACTTAAAATGTTTGAGAAATACTTGATTTTAGGCCTACATGAGGTTGCAGTTGTATATGAAAGTGTGCTCGGTTGTTTTGTATATGCGTGTGTATGTCTGAGAAGTATGTAAGCAGCATAAACTTCCACTAATACTGCTGTTACTGCTACTAAAAAAGTCTGTAGTGCTGTACAGACACATAAAATAGAGAGTCTCTGCTCCATGGTGCTTACAGTCTGGTTGAGAGAGAGGCAAGACTTTAAAGGGCCCAAAATTTGAAAGGCATTTACACGATTTACAGCCTGGTAAACCATGTAAATGCCTTAACTGGGATATTCAACGACACTTACATGGTTAGTGCCTTTGAATATCCCTTTCTATCTCCCCTTCATGCTGCGATGCTATCCGGTTAGCCTCGGGGCTTGTTGGGGGCATTCCAGGGCGGAGCGGAGGCGGAGACTGCCACTAACCGGGTAGCAGCGATATTTCACCGCTACTCAGTTAGCGATCCGCAGCTAAAACTAGGCCAGCTTTTGACTCGCCTAGTTTTAGCTGCGGATGCTAACCTGGTAGCGGTGCAATACCGCCACTACCTGGTTAGGCTCTGTGGCAGTTTCCTCTGTGCGCCAGACCTGGATATTCAATGCCATTGCTGCAGCACTGACTATCCAGGGTTAGGGGTGAGCGGGCAGGGCTATGTGCTATAGCAGCGCATAGCCTGCCTGGTTGAATATTTGGTTCATAATTTCTAGTAATCACTTACATACTACAATAAAATCATGTTTAACATGAGGTGGTCTGGATCAGAGTTTTCGATTTAAGAGTTATCTCAAAGAGGTAGATCTTAAATGGGACTAGAAGGAGCAAGATGCACCAGTCTGAAGTTAGGAGTAGTAGAAAAACATGACAGCATATGGCCTATCCAGTCTACTTGTCCGCATCCCTTTCTATCCTACAGAAATTCTCGGTGATTGATCCATGCTTTCTTGAATTCAGATACTGTCCTAGTCTTCACCACTTTCACTAAGAGACTGTTCACCCTTTATGTAAAGAAACATTTCCTTAAGATACTCCTTTCACCTTCATCATTCCAGACCCCCCCATTTAGTTGAAAGAAGCCAGCTTCTTGTACATTTATACCTTGGAGGATGTCTCTATCTTATCTCTCACATAGCCTGCCTTTCCTGCAGGGTATACATATTTAGGGCCCAATATTCAACTGGACAGAGCTAAGCACCATAGCCACTAATCACTGCCTCCCAACCCCCAAATCCCAGATATTCACTTCCGCGGGTCTGGCCACGCTGCCCGGAAGCCGCTGAGGCTAACCATGCAGCATCGATATTGGATGCTGCATGGTTAGCCTCGGCATCTATAAGATAGACAAGGGTTTTCCTCACCTATCTTATAGGTGCCAAGCGCTAACCATGCAACTTCCAATATCGGTGCTGCATGGTTAGCGCCGGTCCACACCTCTGCTCCGCCATGGAACATCCCCGGCAGCCCAAATGCTAGCTGGCTAGCATCAGGGCGTTTAGAGGACTTAGGGATATTCGACAGCACTACCTGTTTATGTGTCATTAAATATCCGGTTAGCAAGCATTTAAACTTGCTGTTAACCATGTAAATGCCTTTTGAATATCGGGCCCTTAGATCTTTACTCCTGTCCTCATATGCGTTTTGATGAAGACCATTGATCATTTTCATAGCTGCCTTCTAGACTGACTCCATCTGCCTTCTAGATGTGATCTTCAGAATTGGGCACAGTCCTCAAACTGAGAACTTACCAGAGACGTGTACAGAGGCAGCATCACCTCTATTTTCCTGCTAGCAGTAGAACCTTCTACATGGATAGCAGTGGCTAAGAACATAAGAAATGCTCTTGTGGGTCAGACAAAGGTCCATCAAGTCCAGTATTCTGTTTCCAAGAGTGGCCAATCTGGGTCACAAGCATCTGGCATGATTCAGTAAAATAAATAAGCAGTGGCTTTTCCCAGAACTTTCTTCTAGGAAATGGTCTAAACCTTTTCTAAATCCAGCAACGAGTTCCAGAGCCTAACTACATTTTCAATAAAAAGATATTTTCTCCTATTTGTTTTAAATGTGCTATTTTGTAACTTTTGGGTTTGCCTGATGAATGTAGGTCACAAGGAGGGGCATCGTGAGAGATAAGAGAGAAGTAACGTGAAGTTGCAGACAAAATGCACTTGCTGTTGAGAAGTACTAGTGTGAACTGACCAAGAAAACCGTTAGGGAGTAATGTAGATCTGTGAAAAGAGGGAATGTGGTTATGTTTATGTTTATGTTTACATATTTATTGTATATAGTTTTCCTCGGTTTTATATCCAGTTTACCTTCCTTGTTATCTGTAAGCCTATATCAATTTTTATTGTTAGGTATTTGTTGTTCAATGTGAACCGCACTGATGATAAATAGTGCGGTATATAAAAACTGTTAAATAAATAAATAAATAAATAAATGTTGATGCTGGAGGAAGAGAGGTTGGGCAGCTGAACTGTGAGTGGACTGTAGTGGAGAAAGATGGTTCAGCGGCAGACCCATGAGGGAGGAGTCCAAGCTGAACATAGTGAGAGAGTGGCTAAGAGTTTTGATAGTGTGTTCAAAAATAAAATATCTAGAGGGGTAGCTATTGTTAGTCTGGAGTAGCAAAAATGACAGAAGTAGGTGGCATCTTCTAGACTAACCAATTTACTAAGGCATGAGCTTTGAGGACAAGAGTCCTCTTCATGAGATGCATAAATTGCAGTTTAGGAGGTGCGTAAATATCTATAAAGATGGGAATATCCTCTGTATCATCACCCCCCTCCCCAATCCATCTTCATTTATATTTACCCACTTTCTGAACTGCCCTTCATACGTCTGACAAAGAGAACACTTATCCTCGAAAGCTCATGCCTCAGTCGATTGATTAGTCTACAAGGTGCCACCCACCTCTGTCAGCAAGTAAATGGATGATTTTGGTGAGTTTATACAGAAAGAAACATATTTAGCCGTAATTTGAACTCAGAGGAGAGAGGAGTCAAAGACAAACCTAAAGTTGCGAGCCAAGGTACAAGGAAGGTGGAAGATGATAGCATTATATATAGAGATAGAAAAATGTGGAAGAAGGGAGAAAATACAAGAAATTCAATCTTGGTCGTGTTGAAGGTGAATTTATAAAGGAATTTTCACATGTAAAAGGGCTTTTATAAAATTACTCCAGGGATTATTTGCATAAAAGAATGAACAGTGACAAGAAGGCACACACTTTTTTTGTAATTTACTTATTATTAGTATTTTAAGTTATATTATACAACATCAAAAATGGAGAACTCCACAAATGTCACAGTAATCGCCCAGTAAACAAGTCAGGAATCCATATGAGACAGATAGCCTTTTAACTCACCCCTTCCCCTCCCTCCCTCCCTCACCTCCCACCCCTCTCCCTTCCCCCCTCCAAAGTCCAATAAAGTGTCCCAATTGCTTTATTCTTCTCTCGCCGCCCCCCCTTCTGAATGGCCGTTAGCCTCTGCAAGCCATAGAATTCATTCAGACAAGCATGGAATCCTCCCAAGTCTGGCAATACTGCCATTGTCCAGTTGAGCGCAATCTCCTCTCTAGCAGCAACCAATATTTTAAAAAAATCCCAAAACATTTTCAGAATAATGGGACTCTGTTTATGGCACAAGAAAATGTTTGAGTCCCGGTCTAATTTAAACTCCACAATGTTCTCCATGCAAAGAATATATTTTTCCCAGTAAGCCTATACCACCGGGCATAGCCACCACATTTGAAAGTAAGTGCCCTTCTGCCAACAGCCCCACCAACATTCATCTTCCCCCTCCCTAATTTTACCCAGTCGCTGTGGGGATTAAATGCCAGTGATATAACAATTTCAGACCATTTCCCACAACATTCACAGCAAGTGAACTCTGGTGTGTATATTTAGGTAAATCTTCTGCCAGTCCCTTACTTCCAGAACCATCCCCAAATCCTGTTCCCATTTCTATAGGTGGTGTAAGGTCGCTCCGATGCCTCCCCCAACATCTTCTACATGATCCATGTGTAGGTGTGCTCTTGGGTGGAGTTTGGTATGCGGATGGAATCACAATTTATGTGCTATTTTATAAAATACGGGCATACACGTGTACTACTATGGGCAGGCTGTTTCTGCCCCTTTTACCCGAATATTTTATAAAGACACATAAGTAACTATGCATCTTTATAAACTAGGCACCCATGTGGCCTTCACACATAAGCGACCTGTTAGAAAATTTCCCTCCATGCATTTAAGGTGCTGTGCATATAACTTGTTTCTTTCTGTAAAGCCAAAGATAATGTCTGTTGGAGAGCTGCAAATATAACTTGCATGCTGTGATGTGAGTCAGCATTCTTCTGGTGGTAAATTATTTTTAGTTTTCCCCACTATCACTGCCGCTCAGTATGCCTTCGGAAAGCTCTGAATAACTTCCTTTCCATTACAGTGCGTTTTAGTGGTACACGGACCCTGATGTTTCCTGTTAAAATACGATAGTTGCACTCCTGCTACTGCCATTGCCCTCACAGCTCTCACCTGCGGTCATCTTGTGTATATTTTGTCAGTGGAAGTGACGCATGGAATTGCACTGATTTTGTGGCAATACAGGGGGGGTATTTTGGTCCCAGGAGATACTATTCCTTGTCTTACTCATGCAGCAAAAACTATGAAAACATTAGTTTGGTTAATGGGAGATACATAGGTTAAGGCGAAGTAAAAAAGGTAAGGCTTAAACACATTGGCACATAATTAAAGTACTCCTGGCCTTTTCCCTGTTTGTTTTTAAAGAAACGAGGCACTCCACTTAAGGAGAGAGCAAGGCATTATGATTTTTAAGCTTATGTTCTGAACAGAGCTTTCAAAGACTGAGAATAGGCTGTTGCTATCAAACACTGCCGTGTTATAACATGTTGCACTTAATCATGCACGGGCATGATTGCATATCTGGAGGCTGTGAATAGTGATGCCAAAATGAGCAATACTATGATGAACACCTGAAGGAAACAGAGAGAGGAATCAAATATTAAGTAGTGCCACGCCCAGAACTGCTAAGGGTATGTAATATTTTAAAAGAGATTACCTGTGTCAGCTAGTTTCTGCTTGTCATTAGTTTACTTACAGTGTGGTGGTCTTTATTAAAAAAAAAAGCCATTTTCTAATATCTTGCAATTTGCTTACAGGAGATAAGGGCCATTTTATATTCCCCTGAGAAATAAGCAACTTATAACAAGGCTGACAACTTTACACATCAGGCACTGAGAGGATGCAGGGGGAGCCGCAAGGAATTAGAAATAGGCCTTGGTAGGAACAAAACGAGAATGCAAAAGCAGGCTAATGATTAACCAGCCACTGAGCATCTAACCCACACTTTTCAAAGTGGTAATCTTAGGGCAGTGGTCCTTGGGGGCTGCCATTGGATCAGGTTTTCAAATTAATATATGTGACATAGACTTGCATGCAGATGATCTCCATTGTATGCAGATTTTTCTCATGCATATTCATAAAGGATATCCTGAAACTCTGACTTGATGATGGCCCTGGGCGACTGGAGAATAATTAGAAGGATTGGCTCAATCACTAGGTAAACCTGGGGAGTCAACAAAGCTGCCAGAATTTGAGGAGGCTAAAACGACCAATAGAGTTGACTAGCTGGTGCAGAATGTTTGGTGGGATGCCCATGCCTTGCCGGTCAAAAAAAGAATTGAGTTGGCTGAATGAGGTGGTAGGAGCCATTGCTGCATCTCCCACTGCTCTTCCTTAAGGCTGTCACTAGGAGCACACAGGACCAGCTTTGTGCTCTGGTTCCATGACAGAAGAGGTTTTACGAAGCCTATGAAGAATTAGACTAGAATCTGAGAGGCTGTATTCTGCAACTAGCTCAGGATTTACCATGCCTTCTTCCTTCTTCCATCTACATTTATAGTATTAAATGTTTGTGGTATTTATTAAATTATGCTAAAAACGTGGAGGCTGATGTTCCAAACCCCTATCTGGATAGTCAGCACTATTTGGATAGCGCTGCTGAGTATCTCGACAGATCGTCCCGCACTATCTGGTAAATGCTGGTGTGATCCATGGGTGAAAGTACCGGTGCTATCGGATAAGGGCTGACTTTATACATGCTATCTGAATTATGTCATCACTTATCCAGATAGTGCCATTCAATCCGAATATTCAGAGACAGTTACTGTACAATCTGGATACTGCCACTGAATATTCCACCGTATGTTTAAGTGTCATGGCGGACCACTGTGCTGTTTAAATATTTGTCCTTTTCAGAATTAGGTCCATGGTTTCCTCAGTGTGAGGGGACATATTAATATATATATATGATTTTTAAATTTTCATGTTAAAAATTAGTTATAATCCTTGGATGTCCAGGGCTGGTGAAGAGGGAATCTTGGGCATCACACAATGGCAACACCTTGAGTGCAGGTTCAGTGTGCATATGTACTGGGTTCTGGTGCAAGGCGCCGTCTGTGACCATGGTCAAGGACTATGAATGCAAGTGGCTGAGTTAGGCGGGTTGAGGAAGGGCAGTAAAGAAGGGAAACATGCTGGGCAGGGCCGGCCCTAGAGTTGGTTCAAAGTATTAGTGCCCGAGGCGAACCTCAAGCTTTACACCCCCTCTCACTGTCACAATCTATTATTTAGCTTTGAATGCTCTGATTTTGCTGCCCTCTGGAAGTTCCTGCCCTAGGCGACTGCCTAGTTTGCCTGGTGGTTGGGCCGGCCCTGACACTGGGTACTTATTAATGAAGATTTATGAGTTTATAGACCAATGGTGACAATGTTTACAGACAGTCCAAATCATGGCAGCATGGCTTTTAACTAGTGCTAGAAGGAGGGAGACTGCTCAGTTTGGATTATGATGACATTTAAAGCCTTGAAGCAACACTTTGAGTGGTATACCCCAGATAGACAAATTTGCTCATTCAAGACCATCTGTTGAGGTAAAATGGAGAGCTAGGGTCTTCTTAGACGTAGAGCCTGAATTTTGGAATATGTTGCCTGGGGATTTGTTTCAGAGGTTGATCTCTCTTTTTGGAAACAGTTGAACTCTCTTTTCCTGGTGAGTGGAACTCTAATACACCTGGAGGACAGAGAGCAGTTGGGTATGGATCTCTTGGTCTCAGGAAGATCTTAAGAGGCCTCCCCTAGGTAATGTCATGTATTGGGTATGTGAAGGTATGTTTTATGTAATTAGGTTGAGTTTAGGATTTTTGCTACAATTGTTATTCGATATTTTTATTTATTTGTAAATAGCTTTGAATGGCTAAGGGTGAGTATGACAGTATATATAAGCTTTTAATAAATAAAATATATGAAACATCTAGGTGAAAAAGAAAACCAGCTTATACAGTAAAACTACAATTCTCAGGAACAAGCAGGAAGTCAGTCCTCACTTATGGGTAACGTTGGCACCGACGGAGCCAGCTTTCAAAGAAAGCCTTTGGGATTGCTGCCATGCATGCGTGGTCCTCTTCCCGCCCAAAGGTGCCATCTTGCTCAGCCTCCCTTTTTCCGTGGAGCCCTTCTGATACACATCCTCATCCTTTGGAAAAAGTTTTTTTGTCTGTGGCCTTTTGGCCTCTTTTCCGGTTGCACCGGTCCTGTCCCATCCTCCCCTATGCCTCTGCCTCAGCGGTGGGCTAGGGGACTCTGTATTTTTCCCTTCTTCCCTTCAGGTCCATTTTGCACCCTTTTTTCCTAACGCTGGCCTCGAAGGTCTTCGACCTTGCTGGGGTTCTTTTTGCCCCTATGGCCACCACTTTAAAAAAATATGACAGATGCTCCAAGAATATGTCGTTCACGGACACTCATGACTGTTGTCTGCGGTGTCTGGGGGATGACCACAACCCAGAGTTCTGTTCTCTCTGTAAGAAAATGTCCATTAAGGCCTTGCTAAGCCGTAAGCAATCTGACGACATTTACCGTAAGGCAGCCCCAGGGTCCCCGATGGTGTTCCACTCTGCTGATCCACCGCTTGCGGGATCTCCCGCAGCGCCCCCGCATCCCAGGCATCATTCTGATTGGGGTTCACCCGAAGTGGAGTGACAAAAGAAGAAGAAGAAGACCTCAAAGTCGCTGTCAGGGGCTCTGGACAAGCGCGACTGGTCTCGTGCTTGTTCCCTCAGCCCTCCCCGGTGTTCCCAAGAGTCGGACAAGGAGCGTCCTCGAAAGGTATCTTGTATGGATACGGAGGCCTCTGGCGATTGCATCCAGTCTCCCAAGGGTCATCCCAGTGAGGACCCCCTCTCCTCCTCCACGCCAGACCTGATCACCCTGGCGTCGGCATCGCCGGACCCCACTACTGAGTGGTATGCTGGCACTGGAGAGCAGAATTTCTGCCTTCCTAGCTGCCCAGCAGGCGCTATTGCCCAGCACAGCTGGCCCACGCCTCGAGACTGAGGGTCCCTCGACGGGAGAACCGAAGACCACCTTGAAAACCCCAGAGAGATGTGGGCCTCGTGAGGGTCCTCGGCACCAGTATCACTCGCCGTCCCGTTCCTCGAGGGCGAGGTCTTCCAGAGTCAGTGCCTCTAGCTCCAAGCAGGCCTTGGCCATTGGACATGGGGATCAGCCCGACTCCGAGTCCTTCTCGGATGTCTCAGGCTGGGAGTCGAATGGGGACACCTCCCCAGAGACCCGCGCCCTTAGGGACCTTCCCTCTGACTCATCCCCGCCTTCTGTGCGAAGGCGGTCGCCTCCTGAGGACACCTCTTTTTTGGTGTTCATGCAAGATATGGCGCAGGCCTTCAATCTGCCCATGCAGACAGAGGAGGAACCGAGGGCGGAGGAACTTGACATTTTGCAGTATGAGTCTCCACCTAGGGAGTCTCTTACGGTACCTGTACCGCCCATCCTATCCTGGCTGCTGCTCCGCATGTGGAAAACACCCGCCTTGGTCCCATCATCAGCAAAAGGCTCGATGCCATGTACAGGATCCAGCGGGGCCCAGGATTTCGGAAAACTCAACTTCCTCATACCTCCATGGTGGTTGAATCGACCATGCAGAAGCAGAAGAGCCACTCTTCGTCCTGCCTGGCAGGGAATCCTGCACCCTTGATGCCCTCGGGCGCAAGGCTTACCAGGGATCCATGCTGGCGTGTCGCATCCAGGCGTATCAGCTGTATATGGGTATGTTTCTTCACAACCTTACCAAAGAGTTCAGCGGTTTCTCCGCAGGCCTCAGGGGCGAACACCTTCTCAGATTCTAGACCCTACTGAGGTTGGTCGCAGATGCTCAAAATACCTTTCCTGTGCCGCATATGACGGGTTCGAGTCCTCCGCCCACGTGGCAGCGGCTGGCATCAGGGTTCTGTGCCAAGCGTGGCTCCAATGTTTCGACCTGGAGCAGTGGGTCCAGGAGAAGCTCCTGAATGTCCCCTGCCTTGGCGAGCAGCTGTTTGGCAAGCCCATGGAGGACAAGGCAGCCGAGATCGAGACGGAGTTCGTGATTCACACCCGTCTGTCTCATAAAACCTCTTCTCTTCCACGGAAGAAGCTCCACAGCAAAAAGCCTTCCCTACTGGGGATACCCACCCTACCCGCCTGCCCCGGTGCTGATGACCAGCGCTCAGGGCAAAGGGGGAGCTCAGGGTCATTGGAAACCGAAATGGCCCAAGACCCAACCACCGGCGCCACCCCAGCAGGCTCCGGGGTTTTGACGCCGAATGCATAGCCTCTCCCCCCTCTCCCCCCCGGTGGCACTTCTGCCCATGGGAGGATGCCTGTCCCTTTTCGTCCCTGAGTGGGCGGCCATTATATTGGATGCCTGGGTCCTCCAGGTGATTAGGGACGGTTATCGTCTTTGTCTGGACAGGCTCCCTCCTCTCTTCTCCCCAGTGGATCCTACTTGGCTTCCCTCGCACCAAGCTTATATAAGAACATAAGATATGCCATACTGGGTCAGACCAAAGTCCATCAAGCCCAGTATCATGTTTCCAACAGTGGCCAATCTAGGTCATACGTACCTAGCAGTTTCCCCAAAAGGCACAGGTTCCGCAATGCTTGTAGTGGGTCAAGCATTGATATCCTGGGTCACTTCTTAATAATGGTTTATGGACCTTTCCTCCAGGAACTTGTCCAAACCTTTTTTAAACCCAGCTACACTAACAGCCTTTACTACATCCTCCGGTAATAAATTCCAGAATTTGATTACACGTTGAGTGAAAAAATATTTTCTTTTATTAGTCTTAAATAGTTTACCCTGAAGCTTCATTGCATGTCCCCTAGTCTTTACGTAAACAATCGATCTACGTTTACCTGTTCCACTCTGTTCATTAATTTATAGACTTCTATCATATCTCCCCTCAGCCGTCTCTTTTCCAGGTTAAAGAGCCCTAACCTTTTTAGCCTTTCTTCATAGGAGTATCCTTCCATCCCCTTTACCATTTTGGTGGCTCTTCTCTGAACCTTTTCTAATAACTCTATATCCTTTTTAAGATACGGCGACCAGAATTGCACACAATATTCAAGGTGCGGTCTCACCATGGAACGATATAGAGGCATTATAATATCTTTTGTTTTATTTTCCATTCCTTTCCTTATCATACCTAGCATTCTATTTGCTCTCTTGGCTGCCGCTGCACACTGGGCGGAGGGTTTTAACATGCTATCAACAATGGCGCCTAAATCTTTTTCCTGGGTGGTGGTTCCTAATGTGGAACCTTGCATTGTGTAACCATAGTTTGGGTTGTTCTTACCTAGGTGCATAACTTTGCACTTGTCCACATTAAATTTCATTTGCCATTTTGATGCCCAGTCTTCTAATTTATCAAGATCCTCTTGCAATTTTCCACAATCCTCTTGGGTTTTAACAACTTTAAATAGTTTTGTGCCATCTGCAAATTTGATAACCTCACTCGTTATTCCACTTTCCAGGTCATTTATGAATATGTCAAAAAGCAGCGGACCCAGCACAGATCCCTGGGGTACACCACTATTCACCTTTCTCCATTGGGAAAATTAGCCATTTAGCCCAACCCTCTGCTTTCTATCTTTTAACCAGTTCTTGATCCACAGTAGTACACTGCCTCCTATCCCATGACTCTTTAGTTTTGCCAAAAGTCTCTGATGAGGGACCTTATCAAAGGCTTTCTGAAAGTCCAGATACACTATGTCAACCAACTCACCTTTGTCCACCTGTTTATTCACACCTTCAAAAAAACATAACAGATTAGTAAGACAAGATCTTCCTTGTCTAAAGCCATGTTGGCTGTCTCCCATTAGGCCATGACTATCTACATGTTGAGTAATTTTATTCTTTATGATGGTTTCTACCATTTTTCCCGGTACTGACGTGAGGCTCACCGGTCTGTAGTTTCCCGGATCACCCCTGGAACCCTTTTTAAAAATTGGTGTTACATTGGCGATCCTCCAATCTTCAGGTATTAGAGATGATTTTAATGATAGTTCACAGATTGGATGTATACCATCTGGCCCAGGTGATTTGCTACTCTTCAGTTTATCTAATAGTTGTAATACATCTTCCCGATGTATCAATATTTCCTTCAATTCTTCCGCACCTTTAAATACCACTTCAGTCATGGGTAACATCCCTACATCTTCCTCAGTAAAGACCGAAGCAAAGAATTCATTCAGTCTCTCCGCTATTGCCTTGTCGCCTCTTAGTGCCCCTTTAACACCTCTATCATCTAATGGACCAACTGACTCTCTCACAGGTTTTTTTCTATGAATGTACTTGAAAAAGTCTTTATTTCGCGTTTTTGCGTCCATAGCAAGCTTCTTCTCAAATTCTCACTTTGCCTGCTTTATCAATGCCTTGCATTTGACTTGCCAGTGCTTGTGCTGTTTCCAGGTTTCGTCGTTTGGCTCTTTTTTCCATTTCCTGAAAGATGCTTTTTTGACAACAACAGCCTCTCTGACCTCACCTTTAAACCATGCTGGCAGTTTTTTGGACTTCCTTCCACTTTTCTTAAAGCGTGGAATACTGCGGGTCAGGGCTGCCAAGATAGTATTTTTCAACAACATCCAAGCTTGATGTAAATCTTTAACCTTTGCAACTGCTCCTTTTAGTTTTTTCTTAACTATTTTCCTCATTTTATCATAGTCTCCTTTTCGAAAGTTAAAAGGTAGTACTGTGGATTTCCGTACTATCCCTCCTCCACTAATTAAATCAAAGGCGATCATGCTATGATCACTATTGCCAAGTGGCCCCAACACCCTTATCTCTTGCACTAGATCTGGTGTTCCACTAAGGACTAGGTCTAATATGGCTTCCCCTCTGATCGGTTCATGAACCAGCTGCTCCAAGAAGCAGTCATTTATGTCATCTAGGAACTTTATCTCCCTAGCATGTCCTGCCGTGACACTGACCCAGTCGATACCGGGGTAGTTGAAATCACCCATTATTATTACTGCGCTGTAACTTTTGTTAGCTTCCTTGATTTCTTTGAGCATTTCATCATCCATTTGGTCATTCTGGCCGGGCGCTCGATAGTACACCCCCACTGCCATTGCCTTCCCCCTTTTACATGGAATTTCAATCCATATAGATTCTACAGCAGATTTTGTTTCCTGCAAAACTTTAATCCTTTCTGACCCAATGCTTTCTCTAACATAGAGAGCAACCCCTCCACCAATTTGATCAGCTCTATCATTTCGATATAGTTTGTACCCAGGTATCACAGTGTCCCACTGGTTGTCCTCCTTCCACCATGTCTCTGATATTCCAATCATATCTAACCTCTCATTTAGTGCTATATATTCTAACTCTCCCATCTTATTTTTTAGACTTCTAGCATTTGCATACAAGCATTTTAGAGACTGTATTTTATAAATATTAATATGGCTATTGGTAGTCATGGGTAATTTGGGATCTTTAAGCTCTGTCTGCTCCATACTCGGGGGCATTTGGGCTACTTTACTCTTTTTTGGAACCTCTCTGCTTTTGGTAGCATCCTTCAAGGATACATTCTTCCGAACTATCCGCTCTTGGGCGTCTGTCGGCTTTCCCCTATTATCTAGTTTAAAAGTTGCTCTATCTCCTTTTTAAAGGTTAATGCCAGCAGCCTGGTTCCATCCCGGTTAAGGTGAAGCTCATCCTTTCGGAAGAGCCCCTCCTTTCCCTAGAATGTTCCCCAGTTCCTAACAAATCCAAAACCCTCATCTCTGCACCATTGTCTGATCCATGCATTGAGACTCCGGAGCTCTGCCTGCCTTTTGGGTCCTGCATGTGGAACGGGAAGCATTTCGGAGAACGCTATCCTGGAAGTTCTGGATTTCAATTTCCTAACTAAAAGCCTAAATTTAGCCTCCAGAACCTCCCTACCACATTTTCCTATGTCATTGGTACCGGCATGTACCAAGACAGCAGACTCCTCCCCAGCACTATCTAAGACCTTATCTAGGTGGCGCGTGAGGTCCGCTACCTTTGCACCAGGCAGGCATGTTACCAGGCGATCCTCACGTCCACCAGCCATCCAGCTATCTACATGCCTTGCTTGCAACAAGAGGTCTATTAATAATACTTTTCACCCATATAATTCTGAACCATCCAATACATTTTTCTCATTCGTTAATTTGTGGCTTCTTATGGTCTCAGATAAACGGCAAGTTTTTTTATATACTTTTGCAAGCAACTTGCTGTCACACTTCTTATTGGGTCAATGACTTACACCCAAATTAGTGCACGTTTAACATCAATGACCTCAGCCACTTTTTTTCTTTTAATAGCGTAATATTGCTTAATAAGCTTTTTTTGTTTTTTTCTTTAGCGGGTTGACTCTTATCATACCCTTATATTCATAAAAACTGCGTTTGCCATTCTACTTAACTTATGTAGAATCGCATCAGCCTGTGTCCCATTCTTTTCTTTGCAACCACAAATGATTCTTACTAAACCCCCGACGCCTCACTCTCATGCGCGCTGTGGCGTTTCTCCAGTAGGGTTTATCAAGGGGGACAATATCATTGCTTCTGCGGGACGTAATCTTCTTAATAATGTGTCCTTTTAATTTTCTATAAAGATACAAAGCAACATTATCCGGTTAACTTTATCAAAGTCAATCTCATATGATTCACAACCTCCTTATAACTATAACATATATTTACTGACCCATTCGCTTCTTCAGTCTGCTCTCTCTTTCAACTGAACCGATCTCAGATTTTTCAATGAAGACGCTGACGCATGCGTATTGAGCGTTGTTTAAATATCTATTATGGTATTGTTTGATTGGAGCTTTCTCAGACACAGGCTACCCAATCAATGCTGATGTTTAAACCTTCAGGTTGTACTGTGTGGAGTTGGTGAATCCACCATTGTTCCCGGTATGATAATCTCTGTTCGGCTGATTTTCCTTGAGACCCATACAGTATTAACTCTATGCTCCAACATTTTAAGGTTTCAAACTTATGGCCCATAGTCAAACAATGTTGCACTATTGGGGCTTCAAGCCGCTTGCAACGCAATCTACTTTGATGTTCTAGCATGCGTGTCTTCAGTGTACGAGTTGTTTTCCCAATGTATAGTAATGAGCAGGGACAGCGAATTGCATACACCACAGATTTCGATTGGCAATTAGTTTTCTGTTTCAAATAATACACTTTGTTCCTATGGGTAAATTGCGAAATTTCTAGCGTGATACTACAAATGGTGCAGTGGCCACATTTTAGATGCATCCCCTCAGTTTTTTCTTCAGAGTTCCAATTTAATGGTCTGAGCACTGCTGGTGATAAATATTCCTTCAGACTCCGATTCCGCTTCCATACGCATCTTATTGACGTTTCTTTTAGTGCTGGTATTGTCTCTAATATCCGTCCATGTTTTTTTATTATCTTTTGAAGTTTGGTACTAAGTGGTGAAAATGTCGTAACAAGATTGATATTCTGAGTATCCATTTGTATAACATTCTTTTCTTTGTAAGTAAGTAATAGCTCTCTATTGTTATAGAGGGCTCTATTATAAGCTTTATGCACTATTTTCTGTGCATATACAAATGGATACTCAGAATATTAATCTTGTTACGACATTTTCACCACTTAGTACCAAACTTCAAAAGATAATAAAAAAACATGGACGGGTATTAGAGACAATACCAGCACTAAAAGAAACGTCAATAAGATGCGTATGGAAGCGGAATCGGAGTCTGAAGGAATATTTATCACCAGCAGTGCTCAGACCATTAAATTGGAACTCTGAAGAAAAAACTGAGGGGATGCATCTAAAATGTGGCCACTGCACCATTTGTAGTATCACGCTAGAAATTTCGCAATTTACCCATAGGAACAAAGTGTATTATTTGAAACAGAAAACTAATTGCCAATCGAAATCTGTGGTGTATGCAATTCGCTGTCCCTGCTCATTACTATACATTGGGAAAAACAACTCGTACACTGAAGACACGCATGCTAGAACATCAAAGTAGATTGCGTTGCAAGCGGCTTGAAGCCCCAATAGTGCAACATTGTTTGACTATGGGCCATAAGTTTGAAACCTTAAAATGTTGGAGCATAGAGTTAATACTGTATGGGTCTCAAGGAAAATCAGCCGAACAGAGATTATCATACCGGGAACAATGGTGGATTCACCAACTCCACACAGTACAACCTGAAGGTTTAAACATCAGCATTGATTGGGTAGCCTGTGTCTGAGAAAGCTCCAATCAAACAATACCATAATAGATATTTAAACAACGCTCAATACGCATGCGTCAGCGTCTTCATTGAAAAATCTGAGATCGGTTCAGTTGAAAGAGAGAGCAGACTGAAGAAGCGAATGGGTCAGTAAATATATGTTATAGTTATAAGGAGGTTGTGAATCATATGAGATTGACTTTGATAAAGTTAACCGGATAATGTTGCTTTGTATCTTTATAGAAAATTAAAAGGACACATTATTAAGAAGATTACGTCCCGCAGAAGCAATGATATTGTCCCCCTTGATAAACCCTACTGGAGAAACGCCACAGCGCGCATGAGAGTGAGGCGTCGGGGGTTTAGTAAGAATCATTTGTGGTTGCAAAGAAAAGAATGGGACACAGGCTGATGCGATTCTACATAAGTTAAGTAGAATGGCAAACGCAGTTTTTATGAATATAAGGGTATGATAAGAGTCAACCCGCTAAAGAAAAAAACAAAAAAAGCTTATTAAGCAATATTACGCTATTAAAAGAAAAAAAGTGGCTGAGGTCATTGATGTTAAACGTGCACTAATTTGGGTGTAAGTCATTGACCCAATAAGAAGTGTGACAGCAAGTTGCTTGCAAAAGTATATAAAAAAACTTGCCGTTTATCTGAGACCATAAGAAGCCACAAATTAACGAATGAGAAAAATGTATTGGATGGTTCAGAATTATATGGGTGAAAAGTATTATTAATAGATTATCTAGTAATTCACTCTAAAGAAGTCCTATATTGGTTTGTGCAACAAGAGGTCGACAACCTCCTTGGCCAGGAAGTGGTCAAAAGGGTCCCAACACACCTCCAAGGTCGGGGGTTTTACTCCCGGTACTTCCTCGTCCTGAAGATTACGCGTGGCCTGCACCCTATCCTCAATCTCAGGAACCTGAACAAGTTTCTGGTGCGGGAGAAGTTCAGAGTGCTATCGCTTGGCGTCCTGCTGCCCTTCCTATGGTAGGGTGATTGGCTATGCTCCTTGGATCTCAGAGACGCTTACGCCGATATCCTGGTCCACTCCAAGCACAGGCAATACCTGTGTTTCAGGGTGAAAGGGGAGCATTATCAGTACAGGGTGCTCCCCTTCGGGCTTGCGTCTGCCCTGTGAGTCTTCACAAAGTGCCTGTCAGCGGCCGCAGCTCACCTCCGGCTACAGGGCATACCCGTTTACCCATACTTAGACGACTGGCTCGTCACAGGCACATCGGCGGAGGATGTTCACCTTTAGGCGTCATGCACAGCCCTCCTCAAGTGCCTCGGCTTCCTGTCAACTATTCCAAGTCCCACCTCGAGCTGGAGCAGACCCTGGAGTTCATCAGTGCCCTTCTCGACACGGATCAGGCGACCGCCTCTCTTCCTCGAGCCCACGCAAATCGGCTCCGCGCCCTGGCAGCCAAGGTCCAAGGCTGGACAAGGGTCTTGGCACAGGCCATGCTGAGCCTCCTGGGGCACATGGCCTTGACCGTCCACGTGGTCCCCCACGCCCGCATGCACATGCGGGGGTGGCACAATGGTGCCTCAAGGCGCAATGGGCCCAAGCCTTAGGACGCCTTTGGCACCCTATCTGGGTCTCCCGCAGCCTATTCAGTTCCCTGGCTTGGTGGCAAAATCCCCAAAGCCTCCTTCAGGGCATGCCATTCCAGACTTAGCAGCATGAGCTTGTCTTGACGACGGACGCCTCACTGTTGGGCTGGGGTGCCCGCTGTGGCAGCCTACACACCCAGGGGTAGTGGTCACCCAAGGAGTCCCTGCAGCAGATCAACGTGCTCGAGCTCCGAGTTGTCAGGTTGGCCCTGAAGGTCTTCGCATACCACCTGAAGGGAAAGTCGGTGCTTGTGCAGACCGACAACAAAGTTGCGATGTTCTACATAAACAAGGAAGGGGGCACGGGCTTCTGCCTTCTTTATTGGGAGGCAGTCCTCCTCTGCTCCTTCGCGGTACACCGGGGCATGACCTTGAGGGCTGTCTACCTCCCAAGCCAGGACAACTGCCTCGCAGACAGACTCAGCAGGTTCCTCTGTGCACACGAGTGGTGCCTGGGTCCAGAGGTGGCTCTCTATCATTCCGCCACTGGGAGACTCCATCCATAGACCTGTTTGCCAGCCCGATGAACATGCAGCTTCCTTGCTTTTGCGGGCTGATGCTGCACCCCAGCATGGTGGCTAGGATGCGTTCCTCCTGGACTGGACCTCTGGGCTTCTGTATGCATTCCTTCCCATTGCAAGGGCCTTCCACAAGATTCAGCGGGGCCAAGCTTCGGTGATCCTCGTGGCCCTGTCATGGCTCCGACAGCCCTGGTTCCCACTTCTGCTCTGACTCTCGGCAGAGCTTCCAGTTCCACTGGGCAGTGCCCCAAGCCTGCTGACGCAGGAGGAGGGATGGGTGCTCCACCCGAATTTGACCTCGCTATGCCTGACGGCCTGGCGGCTGCGTGGGTCTCCTTAGCCTCACTGCATCTCCCGGAGCAGATTGAAGAAGTCCTCCACGCATCAAGGAAGGACGCAACAAGGCGGGCCTATGCCCTGACGTGGCAGCGCTTCTTGACCTGGTACTCCGAGCTCCAGATCAACCCATTCTCCTGTTCCTCCCGGTGGGTTCTCCAGTACCTCCTCCACTTCTCACAGGTGGGGCTGAAATCCAACTTGGTGTGGGTTCACCTGAGTGCCATTTCAGCCAACCATTTCCCCATTGGGGGGTAAACCCCTCTCGGGCCAGTCTCTGGTCTCCTTCTTCATGCGGGGCCTCCCATACCCCCCATCCGGCCCCCGCCGGTGAGGTGGGACCTGAACATTTGTAGTTAATGCGGCCACCTTTCGCAATGTGTTCACTCCGGCATCTCTCCTGGAAGGTGGTCTTCCTGGTGGTGCTGACCTCGGCGCAGTGAGTCAGTGAATTTCAAGCCCTCATGGCAGAGGCCTCCTTCACCAGGTTCTACGGGAATAGGGTGGTCCTTCATTGCCATCCCAAGTTTCTTCCGAAAGTGGCCTCGGATTTCCATCTTAATCAGGAGATAGTCTTGCCGGCTTTCTTTCCGAGACCTCATTTATTTGCCGACTTGGCATCAGCGGTCCTGCATACTCTCGACTGCAAGATGGCTCTTGCCTTCTATCTGCAGCGCACCCAGGATCATCGCAAATCCGACCGGCCTTTTGTCACCTACGATCCCAACCGCCTGGGGCTGGCAGTTACCAAGCACACCCTCTCCATCTGGGTGGTGGACTGCATTGATTTTGCCCAGGCAAAGGCTGAGGTCCCGCTGGATCGACGGGTCACCGCATGACGTCCGTGTCAAGGTGGCGTTTGTGGCTTCACTGCGCTCAGTGCCTCTGGCAGACATCTGCTGGGATGTGACCTGTTCTTCCACAAACACTTTTACCTCGCACTACTGCCAGGAGAGGGAGTCCCGCCAGGACAGCACCTTCAGCCAGGCTGTACTCCATAATCCATTTGGGGTATAAGCAACTCCTGTCCTCCGACCCTTCTTCTGCGGCTACCGAGAGCTTAGCCCCGGGGACCCAAGGACTCGGGCTCCTTCAGGCATCGGCTTCTGCTCACGGCTTCACGGAGGCACTTTTGGATTACAGGTTCAGTAGCCTGTAGCTGGGGAGTCCCATAAGTGAGGACTGACTTCCTGTTTGTTCCTGGAGAAAGCGTAGTTACTCACCTGTAACAGATGTTCTCCAGGGACATCAGGAATCAGTCCTCACTACCCTCCCACCTCCCCTGAAGAGTTTCAATTTTTTTATTCTTCCCTTGCCATCTGCTTAGTAGAGCTCGAGCTCTGGGACCTGAATGAGCAAGATGGCACCTTTGGGCGGGAAGAGGAGCACACATGCATGGCAGCAATCCCGAAGGCTTTCTTTGAAAGCTGGGGAATTGCTCCACATGGGCTCCGTCGGTGCCGACGTCACCCATAAGTGAGGACTGATTCCTGCTCCCTGGAGAACACCTGTTACAGGTGAGTTTTTAATTTCTTTATTTACATTTTCAAACAAATTACAACAAAAGAAAAAATTACAGTTAAAATGATAATCCTCTTTAAACATAAAAGCAAAAAAAACTAGGCTTTAACAGCCAACCCCAACCTTACTCAAAAGGAAAAGCCACTGCTTAGCCATTGCCCCTATGGAAGATCACTCAATATAAAAACACATAGTTCTAAATAACAAAGCCACCAAAACCCTGGGGGGCTATAACAGCTCAAAACAGCGGGTGAGCCCAAAGGGACAAGACAGGCATGGAGGGATAAATTAACTAGTTTACTTCAACTCCTCTGCCGCTTAACTCAAAATAAACCACACTCTACCCATTCCAGAAACCAGAACTAGTGTCCCCAAACACGGAGCACCAAAAATTATAGTGAAACTGCCTCCACCAAAACAATTTATGTTCACAAAAGGCTGCATGTATGTAGGCAGGGGCCATCCCTCTCCTCCAAGCCCTGCTGCCCTCCCAAGCACAACAGACATCACAAACGACGAGAGAAAGAAACAAAGAGCAAGACGTTATTGACCAGGGCGATACCCTGGAGTTCCTCCAAGAGAGTCACATTGAATGACACATCAAATGTCAATTCTACATGATCGAATGTCACCTCTGTATGGATGAGTCGCTACTTCACGACCTCAGACCAGTCAAACCACCCAAATAAGAACGTGTTGAAGAACTTTTACAAGCCACTGATTGCAAGGCAAGCTTTCACCACATCAACACCAACTCCTTGTCCTCCAAGAACACGTGCAGCTCCCCTGGATCATTGAAAGTCCTAGTCTGGTTGTGCAACGTGACTCTCATGCGAGCAGGGTAGAGTAACCCGAAATGGGCCTGCAGCTGCAATAAGCGTGGACGTAGCACCAAAAAGCTCTTTCTCCGATCTACTGTCACCTTCGCGAAGTCAGGGAAGAATAAGAGTTTGTGCCCCTGATATTCCAAGGGAGAGTGTGTTCTGGCTGCTTCCATTATTTGTGTTACTTGTTGAAAGTGTGAAACTTTGAGGATGATTGGACGTGGACGCTTGCCCGCAAACACGGACTGAGTAGGATCGATGGGCGCGGTCGATCTCAAAAGGCATGGCGAACTTCACCTTCAACACACCCAGGATCATTGACTGCAAAAAAGCTATTATGTCGTGACCCTCTGTTCCTTCTGGAACTCCAAAAATTCTTATATTGTTCCTTCGAGCGCGATTGTTACCATCTTCCAACTCTCTTTGCAGTGACCGTATCAACTTTGCTTGCTTCTCAATGGCCCTGAACCGCTCCCCATGCGTTGCCACCACGCTCTCCACCTTCTCCAATCTGACTGTAATTGACTCCAAAGTATTTTTCAAGGTGCTGATATCCTCCTGCATTGTGCACAGCGAGTCTCCATTAGCTTTGACCAAATCCTTAACAGCGCGGATCTCAGCCAGAAGTTCTTGTAAGGCCTCAGGACAATCTCTAATGACCGCCATCTTGTGAGGTGAGAGAGGCTTTGTTTTGGTTCTCTTTGCGCTAGCGTTTTGAGGTATTTGGTAATCCAGCCGCGTCGGCTTGGGGTCAGACATATCCAAGATCGAATGATATCAGAGTAGGTATGAACTACTTAGTTACAGACTGCAGAAGTCAGGATTCTTGACCATTGCCCTCCGGAGCACAGCTCTTACACGACCATCTTGCTCGATGCTAGGCTCCGTCCCCCCCTGTTACAGGTGAGTAACTATGCTACTTCTGCAATGAATTGCTGGCCTCAAGGTATTCGCTCTGGCACAGCCAGAGAGGCATAGATGGTGCGAGTTGGTCCAGATATAACTGGATTCCTGCCATGTTTAGCATCTATAGTTCGAAATGCAAAAGGGACTTCAAATGTTTTTTTGAGAATTTCCATTTATAAACATTGCAGCCTGCTGTTCAAAAGCATTGAATACTTAGAAGATGGTAGCTGATGCTGTGTTCACAATGTTTTCCCACTGCACTCTACCAGAACACGGATATACCATGGTCCGGCTTTACAGTATAGGCATGTCTTGAAATATCAACAAAGTGCCTTGAGCTGGTAGATCTTATCTGTGTCTGCTGCCTAGCTCCTACTGCTCCTGCTGTGCACACTTGTCATCCCAGGGGAACAGGGAGAGAACATCTCCAGCTGGAATTAGCACAGCGCTTCATCTGCTCACTTGCATACGTAATACGGTTCTAGCCAGCACAGGAGCCCTTTGAAAGGATTAATTACAATTGGCAATGTGAATTATCTTTTGGATTCAGGCACAAGGTAATTTAGTAAGCAAGAAATATTTTGATTCTTAACCGTAGTCAAAACTTGCTGATTTACAAAGCAATTTGACAGTCATGTTTGTGGCATCTGCCATGTCTTTTAATTGCGTATTTATCCCGGAGTTTGCTGAGAATATCTGAGAAGAGGGCTGCAAAAGCAGCAGTATCAATGAAGAGCACAAGTCAGTGCCATGCCTATTGTCTGTGTAGAAATGTAAATTAGAAATTCATTAGAGAGAAAGACTTGTAACTGATACAAAAGCCCTTTTTAAATATTGAGCTCAGGTAGGAATTGAGACATCCAGTTTGGGACATGCTCTATTTCTCTTGTAAAATACGAGTTCTAGAAGGACATCAGGAAATAGAAGGGTACTTTCTGCCATGTCCAGAGGAAGCAGCGGTTTTTAAAAAGCCGCACATTGGGAAAAGCAGGGCACTCTTTTTTCCCATGTGTGCTTCTGCAGCTTTTTAAAAATCTCAACTCCCAATGCAATGAACTCCCACCCTACTTCCCCAACAGCATAGAAACCCCCCACTCCATTGGTTTCCCCCACAGCATCAAAAGCCCACCTCCAAATCCCCCCATGAGCACAGAAACCCCCAGCCTACTCCCTAGAAAGTCCCCCACCCCCTGAGAGCAAGATATACCTTTCACTTTTCCAATCCCATCCCTGGCAGCTACCGGGGGTTTCTCTAATAGGTAGTGGTGGAGGCAGAAGTGATTCCTGGACAGTCCTGCCCCATAGGCGATGGGATTCAAAATGACACCAGTTGTTTCTTACCGTTAGTCTTGCAATACTACCACTAGGTATCAAGCTGCCAAATACGGTATCCAGAGGGCAGGAATGTCTGAGGGTCATTCCTGCCCTCACCTCTATCCATCAGGGAAACCCCTGGTAAGTGGCATAAGTAGGATGAGGGTTTGGGGTGTGCCTTGCTTGCAGGGTGAGGGAGGGTCAGAGTTTGGGCTGGGGATTCCTGAAGTCGTTAGGAAGGGGTTCAGTGAGCAATCTCTGTGAGCCATCTGTTGAACAAGTCCTATTGAGATGCGCTCATACCTTCATGGATCCACATTGACTCCTCATCATTCAGGCACACTCTCATTTCGTTGGTTTTTTAGATTGTGTTGATGTATTTATGTGTGTGACCAACATCTTCCCCACAGGCCATGCAACCAATCTATGACATGCATGACAGACGCTCATCTATTTATGCTCCACTGCTATCACCTGGGGTGGTAGTAATTAGCCTCTTGGTTAGGGCACTCAGAAGGGGAATCAATCCATGCAACGGGCACAACCCATCCACTGTCACCTCATTGGCCATGCTACTTGCTTTTGTTAGCATTTGCTGGCAGTTTATGTTTATATTCCTGTTGTTGTTTTGGTTTAATTGAACTGTCACATGTCATAACCCAACATTGCTGTTTGCTGTAAACCACAAGATATGTATGGACTTAATGCAATTACTGACACTGGGAGCCAAATTAGGTACTGCTACAGGGGAAGGGGGTGAAGAGGATAGGTGGAGATAGTTTGCATCCTCCACTACAGGGTTGGGGGGGGGGGGCAGTAGCCTCAACAGACCCAATGGGTAACAGGGCATTTTTCAATGTTGTGCAATTTTGTTCTGTGCTTAGGGGATGCCACACAAAGGGTGGCAGTCATGTTGCCTTCTGGTTTACAGTGCCATCACAAACATATTACAGATGTCAACATTCATGCATGACAGGGGACACCCCTGGACCATGTTCTACGTACAGCCTAACTAGCTAACACAGTCATACTACATCTTATAGCAGGATGGGGCAGGGCTCACACTGTATTGTCTACTCAGCGTGCTGCACCTACTACATTTATTTATTTTATTTATTTACATTCTCTTATATACTGTGCTATTCTGTATCAGTGTGGTTTACATTGAACAAACTGAAATTACATTGAACAGGGCATTATAACTTGGAGATAACTATTTTACAGGGAACATGGGCTATGGAGGGTTAAGTGGCTTGCCCAAGACCACAAGGAGCACTCATGGGACTAGAAACCCCAGTCCTTCCGGCCCAAGTTTGCTGTCCTCTAGTGGGATTTGAACCCCTGACCTTCCGGCCTGAAGTACCTTGCCCCAGCCACTAGGCCACTCCTCCACTCCTACATAGACTCCAGATGGCTTACCCACTTCAAATCGAGACATTTCAACACATACCACTAACTGATGCCATACTGACCTCAGTGTGAGAGGACACAAGATGCATGGTGTTGCGCTGTGGGTGAATGTTCGTCAGCTCATCCTGGGATTTTCTGTCCCTTGGTTAATTGAATGTGCTATGTTGCCGTTCATTGATGTGGTCTGGCTCTCTGGAGTCTGTGCAGCCTGTGCATTCCACTTTATATACCACATGTTGAGTGCATTGCTCCTGTCTTTCTCTCAGAGGTAGCATGATGGTGTGTGAAAGTTGGGTGGGATGTGGCACATGCTCCATGGCCTTCATCTTTCATGTATGCGTCTCCTTCACTTCATGATGGTGGGGGAATGTGGAGATCGCATCCATGCAGTGAGTGTGGTGCCCTAGCATGGTCATTGAGGGTGACAGGGGATGGGCTGTACTCATGCCCTTAGTGAAGATTGATTTCACAGCCCATGTTGTTCCCAATACTGATCAGGGAACAGTGGTGATGGTTCATCACAGGGGAGCCACGATCTGGTTTGTTGGCATGTGCCAGGACTCACACTGCTGTATTTGGACTGGACTATGGACTGTGCAGCTGATATCAGAGCTGGGCTTGGTATAAGATGTTCCAATGGTTCTGGCCTGACACTACAGTATGGTGCAGGCCAGCTCATATATGTTACCTGTTGTTAAGGTCTCTGTTACAGAGACTTCACAGATTTAGGGGGACATTGTGCCCCACTATGGGGACATGATGATTTGATGTGGCCATCCTGCTACATCTTTCAGTGCTGACATGCATGTTCTCCATTTCCAGTCATTTCCTACTGCTGTCTAGCAAGCTAGCTGCTATCTTGGACACCCGTGCACAGAGGGCAGAGGGTTTAAGACCACTGACCACATTGGCATATACATTGTAGTACCACTTGCATTTTCATATTGTGGATCCATAGAAATATGACAGCATAAAATGACCACATGTCCTATCTAGTCTGCCCTTCCATATCGACTACAACAACAGTCCCCTCTTTTCCCTTAGAGATCCTCTGTGTTTGTCCCATGTTTCTTTGAATTCAGATACTGTCCTCATTTTTACTACCTCTACTACGAGTCTATTCCACATATCTACCACTCTTTCCGTAAAGAAATAGTTCCGCATATTACTCCTGAGTCTATCCCCTTTCACCCTCATCCTATGTCCCCTCATATTGAAAGAGGTTCTCCTCCTGTGTATTTATGCCATGGAGATATTAAATATTAAAATATTAAGATCCTTAAGTCTGTCCTCATATGCTTTATAACAAAGACCACTAACCATTTTAGTAGCCACCCTCTGCACTGACTCCAACCTGTTTATATCCCTTTGAAGGTGTGGTCTAAAGAACTGCACACAATACTCCAAATGAGGTCTCACCAAAGACTTATACAGGGGCACTCCTTTTTTCTACTGGCCATTCCTCTCTCTATGCACCCAAGCATCCTTTTAGCTTTTGTTGTCACCTTTTCTACCTGTTCAGCTACTTTAAGATCGTCAGACACAATCACGCCCAGGTCCCGCTCTTCTTTTACTTCCCGTTGTTCCAATTCGGTTGGTTCATTGGCACTACTAGCCGGGATGTCCAACCTTCTGGGGTTGCTCTACATGCATGCTTTCTGCACATAACAGATCCTTGCTATATCTGCCCCCTCTCCCTCAGTTCACCTGTTTTTATCTATCCCTCTGTGCTTGTGCTTCCTGGCCCATGTTTCTCTTGATATGGATATACTTATTGTGCCAGGGTGATGTGGATTCTCTCCCATCCCCTGCACACTGCAGCTAGTTCAGGCCTATAGTGCCCAGTTGGGAGGAGCACCTCCTCCTCCAGGAGGACCAGTTTACAGAGGAGTCTGGTTTCCTCCTCAGAGAAATTTGGCAGTCGGGTTGCCATATTCTCTGATGTGCGTTATCGCTGTTCCTCGATGGGGGAGGGGGTGTTTCCTCCACCCTGTTTCCTGTCGCAGGTCAACCTCTGTGCATGGGGGTAGGGGCATCTTCAGCTTTATGGCTCCTATGGGGACAAACTCATAGTGTGCACGTACACTCTGGCTGTCTCATCGCGGTGGGTTCAACGTGCAGCCGACAAGAAGTTTCCATCTCCATTCCAGAACAGCGCGAATGTCTACAATCGTGGGAACGGAATTGGCCCTGGCTTGGAATGTCCTTGGAGAGGATACCTCCGGTGCTCAGACATCCGTATTCTTGCATCAGCCTCCATGCCCCTTAGAAAATTATATGTCCCAGGGATCTGCATGCGCAAGTAGCATTTTTATAAAATTGCTATATGTAGACAATCTGTTTATTTTTTCATTAGTATTTAGCTCACACCTTTCCAGTAGTAGATCAAGGTGAGTTCCAATCAGATATTTCTCTGGGAACAAGCAGGAAGTCAGTCCTCACATATGGGTGACGTAGGTGCATCTCCCAAAGAGATGCACATATGTGGTCCACTTCCCACCCAAGGGTGCCATCTTGTCTCAGTCTCCTTTTTTCTGCAGTGCCCTTTGGATGTTGTCCTTTTTTCCCCGGAAAAAGTCTGATTTTTTTATAGTTAAATTTTGTCTGGTTTGCATACTGGTTCCTTTCCCTCCCCCCAAGCCAGCTTGCCTCAGTGTCGCTCGTCGGGTTCGTCTATCCATTTTTCACTTTTTTCATCGAGGTCCACCTTAACTGGCATTCAGACCCTTTTTCAGCTGAAGGCTTTGGACTCCTGCCGGGAGACAGGGACCCCCTTTTTCTGATGACCTCAAGTGGCTTCAAAAGGTAAGAACATAAGAACATAAGATATGCCATACTGGGTCAGACCAAGGTCCATCAAGCCCAGTATTCTGTTTCCAACAGTTGCCAATCTAGGTCATATGTACCTAGCAGTTTCCCCAAGAGACACAAGTTCCACAATGCTTGTACTGGGTCAAGCATTGATATCTTCGGTCACTTCTTAATAATGGTTTATGGACCTTTCCTCCAGGAACTTGTCCAAACCTTTTTTAAACCCAGCTACACTAACAGCCTTTACTACATCCTCCGGTAACAAATTCCAGAGTTTGATTACACGTTGAGTGAAAAAATATTTTCTTTTATTAGTCTTAAATAGTTTACCCTGTAGCTTCATTGCATGTCCCCTAGTCTTTCTATATTCTGATAAGGTAAACAATCGATCTACGTGTGATTGGTGTGGCAAAGTCATGTCACTTACTGACCCACACGACTGCCTTGGCCCGGAGCACAATGACTCCGACTGTGAGCTCTGCAGAACAATGACCCCAAAGGCCTTAAAGAGTCACCATCAGCAGCAGGAATATTTTTTCAGAAGTCCGACTCTGCCCTGAAGTCTCCGGTAACACCAAGCTCCAAGGTCCCCTCCAATACCACCGTGCCCCGCAAAGCCAGAACCACCTCGGAGTCCCGTAGCGCAGTTTCTCCAAGCAGAAGTTCCCAAAGGTGGAGCATAAGAAGAAGAAATCCTCGAAGACTGCTTCGGAAGACGGATATGGGAAGAAGGTGAAATCCCACCCCTGGTCCTGCAGTCTCAGGTGTGAGTCAGAGGATTCAGGGCAGTAGCGGCTCTCCAAGTTGCCCCACAAGGAGTCCTCAGCTCCCGCCGACCAGCTTGAGCCTCCGAGGCCATCCTCATTGAGGACTCTCTCTCAGCAGTACTGATGCTGGGCTCAAAGTCCTCGGTGCCCGCATAAAAGGCTGCAGAACCAACTGGCATGGAGACCAGAATGGAAAGCCCTAGAGAGCAGTATATCTGTCCTAGTGGCCATACAGTGGGCATTTATGTCTGGTTCGTCCAGATCATCTGCCCCGATGATGGGACTCTCGACATTGAGGGCTTCCCTGGATGTCGAGCCAGTTCTCGAGCACCACCAACCTCAAGAGAGCCCCTGGCCCCAGTCCTATTCTTTGGGACACCTGTCCTCCCATGCGAATGCCTGCGGCTCAGACCGATGATCCTCCAGAGGTCCTGCAAAGAGCGGTCCTCGACCGAGGTGATTGTGCGGCATCAGACTCGTACTCATACTCTGAATTTGAGTCCGAATGTGAGACCAAGGACGAAGAGTCACTTGACACGAGGCGACACCTTGACATGCCCTTAGACCCGTCTCCCCTGGCAATCCAACACCGCTCCCCACTCGAGGATGTGGCATTTCTCAATTTTGTGAGGAATATGGCCAAGGCTCTCACCATTGAGACCCAGGCCAAGGAGGACCCACAAACCAAGGAATTGGATATACTCCAATACGAGGCACCCCCAAAGGAAACCCTTACGGTCCCAGTGCTCCCGATCCCCAACCGCCTCCTCCTCTGGATGTGGAACACACCAGCGTCAGTTATCAACAGGAGCCCCGACGCCATGTACTGGGTATGCCGGAGTTCTGGGTTCCAAAATGCCCAGCTCCCCCACAACTCAATGGTCGTGGAGTTGGCCATGTGCTGGCTTAAAAGCCCAAAAATGCACTTGTTGGTACCACCCGGCAGGGAGCCCGAACCCTCGATGCCCTCGGCCAGAAGGCCTTTCAGTGCTCAATGCTAGCATGCCAAATCCACTCATGCCAGCTCTACATCGGTATGTACCTGAAGGAACTGTTGAAGGAGCTCGATGGAGAACCCCTAGAGAGGTTCAAGACCCTAACTTCATTGGTAAAGAAATGTTCAAAGTTCCTGTCCTGAGCGGCCTATGATGGCTGTGAGTCATTGGCTAGGGTGACCGCTGCAGGCATCGGGGCTTGGAACAATGGGTGCAGGAAAAACTGATCTTTGTCCCCTCCATAGGTGAGAACCTATTCGGAAAACACATGGTGAACAAAGCAGCGGAAATAGAGACCGAGTAAATGACGAGAACCAGGCTGTTGAAAAAGACCTCGGAGCTATCCTGAAAGAAAACCCCAGAGATAAAGCCCTTCTTCTTGAGGAAAAAGGGGGCTTCAGTAGTACGCCACACTTCCAAGCTTTCTCGGGCCCTCAGCAGGCTCAGCAACAAAAGGTCAGGGACATGGTTCCAGAAAACAAAAAGCCCCAAAGCCCCAGGCACTGGCTCAGGCCCTTGCGCGGGGGAAGCTTTTGATTGCCTGGGCATGACCCCTGCAGTCTCAGGCAGTCCTCCACTGCCCACAGGGGGGCGCCTAGCCCTGTTTGCCCAAAGGTGGACAGCCATCACCACCAATGGGTGTTACCAGGTGGTCATGGAGGGTTACCTCCTCCATCTACATCAGGCACCACCCCTGTTCTTCTCGAGAGAGCCCACCAGGCCTCTCCTTCAGCAGACCCTGCTCCTCACTGAGATAGCAGGACTACTCTGGGACAAAGTAGTGGAACCAGTCCCAAAACACTTCCAGGGCATTGGCTTCTACTCCAGGTACTTTCTTGTCCCCAAGAGGAATGAGGGCCTCAGACACCTCCTGGACCTGCGAGAGCTCTACAAGTTTCTGGTCAGGGAGAAGTTCAAGATGCTCTCCCTTGGAACACAACTGCTGCCATTCTTCCAAAGTTGACTTTGCTCCTTAGACCTAAAGGATACTTACACTCACAGCCTAATCCACCCCAGCCACAGAAAATACCTTTGATTCATGGTGGTGGGTCAGCACTACTAGTATAGGGTACTGCCTTTTGGAACGGCCTCATCTCCAAGCGTCTTCACAAAGTGCCTTACGGTGGTCTCAGCCCACCTTAGGCATCAAGGGGGCTTTCTTTACCTTGACGACTGGCTCATAAAGTGGGACACAGCTACAGAGGCACAATGCACCACCAGACACACCATAAATGCCCTGCAGCACCTGGGGTTTGTCATAAACTACCCCAAGTCCCAGCTCACTCCAGCACAATGCCTAGAGTTCATAGGGGCACAGCTGTATATCCTCCAGGCAAGAGCCTTTCTCCCTCAGGAGAGGTCAGAGCGCCTCAAGGAATTAGCCGCAGAGGTGCAGTGGCGCAGGATGCTTCCCACCCAGCTTCTCCTCCGCCTCCTAGGGCACATGGCCTCCATGGTCCACATGACCCCAAATGTCCGCCTACACATGAGAGCAGCCAAGTGGTGCCTCCACTCTCAGTGGACCCAAGCCATAGGCAGACTCAGGGACAGAGTGCAAGTTACCCTTCAGCTGGTGGACTCCTTCGGATGGTGGTAGAATCCAGGTCACCTTCAGGCCGGGACGCCCTTCCAGGTTCCCACCTGCCAGAAAGTCCTCACCATGGATGCCTCTCTAATGGGCTGGGGAGTACATTGCAAAAGCCTCCAGACACAAGGCTGATGGTCCCAGAGGGAATCTGAAATGCAGATCAACCTGCTGGAAATCAGGGCAATATTCCTGGCCCTCAAAGCCTTCTGCCACCAGCTACAGCACCACACAGTGCTGATCCAGACTGACAATCAGGTCACAATGTTCTCTGTGAACAAACAGGGAGGCATGAGGTCATACCCCCTCTGACAGAAGGCGGTAGCCCTCTACTCTTATGCCACATGCAGAGGGATGCTCCTAAGGGCGGTCTACCTCTTGGGCCAGGACAATGTCTTTGCGGACAAACTGAGCAGGGTACTCCAGTGGCACCTGGATCCAGAAGTAGCTTCACGGCTGTTCCGGCTCTGGGAAGTTCCAGTAAGGGACCTGTTCGCCAGCCCAGACAATTTGCAGTCACCCCATTTCTGCTCCTGCCGACTGCACCCATCTTGGGGAGCAGTGGATGCATTCCTCATCCCGTGGTTGGAAGGCCTCCTGTACGCCTTCCTCCCCAACACCGCTGATGTCCCCAGCGCTATTCAAGGCTCAGCGCAACAGGTCGTCACTAGTGCTGATAGCCCCTCGGACGCCCACATAGCCCATGTTCCCAATGCTCCTCTCCTTATTGACGGTACCACTGATTCCCCTGGGCCAAGCCCCAGAACAACTCTTGCAGGAGCAGGACTCTCTCTTACACCCCACCCTGGGGTCCTTCTTGCTCATGGCTTGGCTGCTGAAAGGGTAGTGTTAACTCCCTTCAACCTTTCACGGGACATGCAAGATATCCTCCTAATCTCTCAGAGGGCCTCCATGAGAAGGATATAACGCCTTCAAGTGTTGATGTTTTTCACTATGTTGCACAGAAAGGCCGACAAATCCATATTCCTGCTCAGTGCATGTGGTATTCCAATGCCTGCTCCATCTATTGCAGGCAGGACTGAAGTCCAACTCAGTCAGAGTACACCTGAGTGCCATCGTGGTGCATCACCACTCCGTCGAAGGGAAACCCCTCTCGACTCAGCCTCTTGTGCCTCGGTTCTTACAGGGCCTCATGTTGTCCAAACTCCGCACCCACTCCTTGGCATCAGAATGGAACCTTAATGTAGTGCTCTCGCAACTCACTAAGCCTCCATTTTAGCCTCTAGCTACCTGCCACTTATGGTACCTCTCCTGGAAGGTCACTTTCCTGTTAGAACTCACATCAGCTTGCAGAGTCAGGGAGCTCCAGGTTCTGATGGCAGAGCTTCCTTACACGGGGTTCTACAAGAACAGGATGGCGCTCCACACATACCCTAAGTTTCTGCCGAAGGTGGTATCCCCATTCCACCTCATTCAGGAGGTGGTGCTCCCCACCTACTTTCCCAGGCCTCACGCTGGTAGGGCAGAGACCATTCTCCATTCTTTGGATTGCAAGAGAACCCTGTCCTTCTACCTGCAACGGACTCAGGGCCAGTGTGAAACTCAACATCTTTTCATATCCTATGACCCCAGCCATCTGGGGTCCCAGTGACTAAGCAAACTCTGTCCACTTGGGTGGTGGACTGCATTACCCTTGCCTATGAGTAAGCGGAGATCCCACTGGACCAGAGAGTCATGGTGCACCTGTCAGGACCATGGCTACTTCCGTGACCAATCCGCATTCCGTCCACATGACAGGAATTTGCTGGGCTGCCACCTGGTCTTTGGTCCATGCCTTCGCAGCTCACTACTGACTGGAGAGGGAGCCCAACTGGAAAGCACCTTCGGCCAGGCTGTACTCTGCAATCTTTTTGGGGTTTAGACAACTCCTGCCCTCCGACCCTTCTGTGTTCAGGCTAATGGAGTGCTGTTTTTTACTGGACACTTGGGTCTTGCGAGAGTGTCTCCCTCGGGATTCGACTGCTGCTGATCACAGCTCTCCCTTTGCAGGTTGCCTTGACTTTTATCTTTTGGTTTCAGGTTCTCGATGACCTGTAGCTGGTGAGTCCCATATGTGAGGACTAACTTCCTGTTTGTTCCCAGAGAAAGCATAGTTACTCATCTGTAACAGGTGTTCTCTGGGGACAGCAGGAATCAGTCCTCATAAACATCCCTCCTCCCCTTGGAGTTGCTGCTTTACCATCTTTTATTTTTGCCATTTTAGCTATGTCATTTGACTGAGGCAAGATGGCACCCTTGGGTGGGAAGTGGATCATGCATGCATGATGCATCTCCCAAAGGCTTTCTTTGAAAGCTGGGGAGATGCTTCCGCATGGGTTCTGTCAGCGACGACGTCACCCATATGTGAGGACTGATTCCTGCTGCCCCCGGAAAACACCTGTTACAGGTGAGTAACTACCCTTTCTCTGCCTTGGGGGGCTTACACTGTCTAAGGTTGTACCCAAGACCATGGAGAGCTAAGTGACTTACCCAAGGCCACAAGGAGTGTCAGTGGGATTTGAATCATGGACTTTCTGGGCCAAGCTGCTGGCCTTAACCACTAGGCTACTCCTCCACTTAATCTAAATGTTGCTGTTACACTCAAAATTGAATCTGTTTCATTTGTGCTTGGTAACTGCCATGCTCACTTACCTTGGGTAGGTGTGGTAGTGACGTTCAATTTATTTTTTAATGATCTAAAAAAGGGAGCAATAAGTGAAGTGATTAAATTTGCAAGTGATACAAAATTATTCAAAAGAGTCACACAAACAGACTGTGAGAAATTGCAGAAGGACCTTGCCAGAATGGAGAACCATGGGGCCGATATTCACTCAGGGGCAATCAGCATTTTTATGAAAGACTGGCTACTGCAGCTTAACAAAGTCCAGATATTCTGGATCGGTATCTGGATACGGACTAGTACTGAATATCTGGATTTTGTGATCAGCCCTGGCACTAACAGCTAATACCTTTTAGTAAAAGGGCCTCCAAGAGGTACTGAGGCTTAAATAATAATGGTGGATAATGACAAAAAGGTTTTCGGGAAGGGTTTTTCTCCCTTAATCAGAGACATTTCACTGGTTCTGGCTCAGTGGCTAAAGTAGTGGACCTATGGATAAAAGTTTACATTTCTAATGCTGTTTCTTGTTTTATGTTTTAGATTTTGTTGTGATGTATTTTTAAATCTGTGCACTGTTTTGGGCAGCCTGACTGGTTGGCGAGACAGTTCATGAGAACGGCAAATAAATAAGGTCTTACGCTTCACATCGTAAGAAATCAGAAGATTATTTTCTTAACATTTGTAGGAACTAGTATTTGATATAAAACACTGGTACTTGGAAGACGTGGATGCTCTTTTTATAAAAGATGTGGAGAACAGAATTGAGACGTCACAGTTGTGACATTTAAAATTCCAGCGGTATTTTAGGAAAGGCTGTTCTAAATGTGGAGACTTTTTCTAAAATACTGAATATGGAGGCGCAGGAGTGCACATTAATGTGCTGCTACATGGAGCTGAAGGAGGCACATTGCAAGTTTACACATGGGAAAAAGCAACAGGGAAACATGAGCGACATACACATGTCGCTCATTTCAGGATTTCACAACTTCCTTGAGTAACTGCCGGCACTTTCATGTATATGTTGATCATTTTACAAGCTGCCTGTATAAATACCAACAGTTAACTTCAGATGCTGCTGTTTTTATCTAATTTCAATTTGGAGGGGGAATAAAAAAGAAGATTAAGAAGATAACCCCCTTAATCCCCCTATAAAAGGCTGGCCAAAATGAGCACTTTGTAAAAACCTATACGTCCTAGGAAGCAGGTGTAAGTCCCAGTGTGGACATTTTTGTCATATGTGTACTGTATATGAAACATGAAATACACATGTAGATTTTTGACTTACCCCGAACATGCCCTAATTATGCACCTGTCACACCCCCTTACAACTGCCATGTAGTAAGTATATCCCCGTGTAAATTGAGCCCTTTCTATAAATCGTGAATAAGGCTTCTGAAATAACCCTCTAAATAACAATTTCTGGTCTTAGTGTAAAGGCAGGATGCAAATGTTGCTTAACAAGTAATCATATAGGTACAAAGATGGAGGGTGTTCGTACAAGTGGTGGCGCCTCAGTGACTGAACTTATTTCCACCAGCATGAGACGTAGCCTAGTGGTTTTGGCAGCAACCTGGGATCAGAACAACCAGGGTTCAAATCCTATTGCCTTGTCTTGTGGCCTAGAGCAAGTGACTTAACCCTCCATTGCCACAGGTACAACCTTAGATTGTAAGCCCTCTGGGGACAGGAAAATATCTACAGTACCTGATCGCAACTTGCCTTGATCTCCTTCTGGAAAAGTGTGAGATAAGTACTATTAATAATAAAGATTTGAAGGTATTAGATCCAACAGGCAAGGCAGGAAAGATAAAATTTTAAGGCCCAATTTTATCAGGGATTTTATCCCTTTAGTTGGATGTTTTGAGGTTTTGGCTTGGGTATATCACCTATGCAAATTCCGCTCATCGGGAAAATAGCTTTTATCTATTTTCTTCTCTTCCACTGCCAACTCCAGACTGTTCATTCCACCTTGCTGTCCGTATGCCTGCTGCAGATGGCCCTGAGCTCTTCTGTCACTCATTTCTTTAACATACCAGGGGCCTACCATCCTTGATGAACAGACTTGAACTGGAGGTGGACTGAAAATTGTAATCCCAGCAAAATTCCATCCATTAGGATGGTAGTCACACTGGAGTAGGATTTATTGTTCATGTTGGCAGTGGTAAGAACCCAGGAAATCAGGGATGAAACGTCAAAGCTGCAAACTCTGAACAAATTAGGGCTGGGGTGTTTGATCATGATTGTTGCTTTGCCCCATCTCTAACTAGAAAAAATAGATCAAGTCCAATTCTCATATCATTTGATCCATGACATAACAAAACAATTTTTTGTTGTATATGTTAGACCATGAAAACTCACTGTACCTGAAGCACAAGCCACAGTTAAAACTTCTGGCCCAGTTTAATCTTTATTTCCTACTTTTCACTAATATTTACACTTAAAGCATTTTTTTTTAACTCAAGGCAATTTTAAATTTATAATAAAGCCCAAACTAGGCATTGTTAAGCTGTACTTGGCTCAAGAGAAATAGTTGGACTCAGCGCTGGGTTTTGAAGTCAATCATCTTGTCAAGTTCTGCTTCAGGGAATCCATTTGTCTATATTGAACTCTTATCAGTCAGGCCCTATTAGCCACAAATACCATATACGTTTGTCAACAAAAGAAGAGCTGGACCTGGGTGTAATTGTGTCTGACGATCTTAAAGCTAAACAGGTAGAAAAGGTGACTGCAAAAGCCAGAAGGATGCTTGGGTGTATAGAGAGAGGAATGGCCAGCAGAAAAAAAGGAGGTGATAGTGCCTCTGTATAAGTCTCTGGTGCAACCTCATTTGGACTATTATGTGCAATTCTGGAGACTGCACCTTCAAAAGGATATAAGTGGAATGAAGTCGGTGCAGAGGTTGGCTACTAAAATGGTTAGTGGTTTTCGTTATGTAGCATATGAGGACAGATTTAAAGATCTTAATATGTATACTTTAGAAGAAAGGCGGGATAGGGGCAATATGATAGACATTTAAATACCTTTGTGGCATAAATTCACAGGAAGGTCTCTTTCAATTGAAAGCAAACTCTGCTATGAGGGGACATATAATGAGAGTGAAAGGAGATAGACTCAGGAGTAATATGCGGAAATATTTCTTTACGGAAAGAGTGGTAGATGCGTGGAATAGTCTCGGAGGTGGTAGAGATGAGAACAGTATCTGAATTCAAAAAAGCATGGAACAAACACAGAGGATCTCTAAAGGAAAAAAGGGGACTGTTGTAGTGGTTGATATGGAAGGGCAGACAAGATAGGCCATGTGGTCTTTGTCTGCCATCATATTTCTATGTTTCTAAAACGTGTCTCTGACCAGAGCTACCATGCTCTGCATGAAACTAGCAAACCTCAAGACCTGCCCTTAATCAGGGACTTTCTGTACGATCCTACTTTGATATCATTTAGAATTAAATTTGTTAAAGTCTGCTACCACATTAACGTACACTAATTCTATGAATGCATGCTTCTAGTAAATAGAGCCCATTTCATAAAACGTGACCTGCAGTAAATCTCACGTGCTAATGTGTGAAAATGTGCGATAACCCGGTGGCGCCTCTCAGGAAATGGAACCCTTAGGTTAAGATCAGCAGTCCTATATATGAGTGATAGCATATGCACTAGTCAATCACACATGGATTGGTTCTCTTTGGGAAACACACCTGGAAGTGCGTAGATTACACACCCTGCGATTTATCATCATTTGCTTAATTTATTATGGCGGCTTTGTTTGTAATTGTTTATGAATACATCATCGTGATTATTATCACAAAGAGCCTCATGGATAACATCGGAATTGTATTGCACCTATTTTGATTAACTTTTAATTGACTTTGTGTTTATTTTCCAATACCCCTCTTACTGCTTCACTCCAAATCTGAAAAGATAAAAAAATAACGCCTCATGCTGGGTGGAGTTCCATAAGACTACTACTGTACAAGCAATTATTTTTCAGCATCTGTGGGTTTGGCGCCCTTCTTTCGGTGGCAAGGACCCAGCTCCATTGCACATTCTGGTATAAGATGAGTCAGTGCATTGAGTATGTTGCTTGGGTGGAGTCACCGTTTGTTTTTAAACATCTGCAGATCCATTTGATTTTCACTCTGTACTGAATAATCCTGAGAAAATTATGTCATGAATTATAATGCACTGTAAAACTATTTGCCTCAAAGCCCAAAGAATTATCTATGATTTCTATGTTTCTTAGGGGATCTTTGGGTCTTGGCTTTATTTATTGTAATGAGAAAACAAATGGCATAACTTGGAGAAAAGACTGCTGAAGGATTAAACAGGAGCTGGCTCGAGCTAGTAAGATGACATCACTGTCAAGAAATTTGTATGTTACAAAACATGGTTCACCCCAGTAATTTCATGGAATACCAGGGCTATTTTGCTTTCACATTTCCGTACCCTTTCTTTAGACATGTTTAGGACAGGCACTATCCTAATACAGCGGGATGACACCATAAAGATAGACAATAATCATAAAAATAATCTTTTTATAGGGCAATTGTCATTCTGTGCATAAAGCAGGGTGTTGTGAGCAGAAGGGGTTTTGACATTTCCCACCACATAACCTGAGTACGTTATCAGGGCAACCCTATAAATGTGCAACAATGGTTTTTGTAGACAGCCTTGCTTTGATCAGAGGGCCCACCCCCTCTGCAGCCATTCCCAAAGGGATGTTGTTAGTGTGGGCACACAGAACCCATGACCCAAATCCACTCACTGGTACCCTTCATCCCAGCAGGCCCTCCACTCCCTAGCTCAGAGCCACCTGCAGAGGGAGTTGGAGGTGGGCCTCTGCTATTGCTGCCAAGAGCAGTCTTTCTCCATCTTGTACTCCTCAGCAGAGCGAGTCAGTGAGTAGTGCAGCCTGCTGCCCTCTCTCTACTGTTCTTCTGGAATTGAAACCATATGAGTCAAGAATAGGCACCCCAAGCAGTTGTGACTTCTGGAGGAAGCCAGCAGAGAGAGAGAGAGACCACAGTGCTGCTCACCTGATTCCTTTTTATTTAGATATATTTATCTCCTTTATCCAAAGCAGTTTACCTGCACAATATGCATTTGCACATCGCCATAAAGCATCCTAATCTCACCTCTCAAATCCTACATCCTTTTTTCACATGAAATAATTTAACTCTTGCTGCCTGGGGAAGGGAATGTGGTGATGCCGGGGCATTGGCGGGGGTGGGGGAGGCATATAAAAGTACTGAAGCCAGCAGGGGTAGGAAGGATGAGACCCCACAGTGAGTCTCTGCATACCTTTGTATTTCCAAAAGTATATGTATAAGTATACATGGAAAAAGTCCTTCCAAAGTAGTACAGTTACATGCAAAGTTTAGGCCTCCCTGGTCATTTCAGTGAATCCCAGCATGAGCAGAAGCTGACACAACCTGAAATACAATGGGACATTTTTATTAAAGTGTGCTAACGGGTAGCGTGGGCTTTGCCATGCGCTAATCATCCTGCGCTGTTAGTACAGGACAGCATAATAAAAAGCCTACGCTGCCCGCTAGTGCACAAAGGGGCGGCCATGTGGGTTAGGGGCAGAGTGTGGGCAATGCTGGCACATTGTGGTTAGCATGGACATCGCCGGCATACGGTAACCACAAGTGAAGCCTTTTGCGAGGGTGCACTCACCTTCTCCTCAGTGGGTGGTGGTAAGGACATCCCTGTCAAGTGTGCTTGCTGGTTAGTGCATTGTGCCCCTCACTGTCTCCGCGCTAATGTTTGCAGCCTAGTGCTGTTGCGCATAGCACATTTTGCCATTTTTAATACCTAATTACTATTTATTTACAGTTTTTTTTACAGACTGAAAGTAAGAAAATAATAAATACGGCAGGTGCAAAATTTTGGACACCCATTCAGTCACTAGTTTGTAACACCTTTTTTTGGCAGATATAACAGCTTCCAGATATTTTCTATAGCCAGTTAGTAGTCTTTCTAATCTTGCTGTTGCAGTAGTTTTCCCACTGCTCTTTATAGTATTCTTCTAGCTCAGAAATATTCTTAGGTCTCTTTGCACGCCATGTACTGTATGTTTGAGTTGTCCCCACAGATTTTCAATAATTTATTTTATTTATTTGATTTTATATACCGCATTATTTTGAAATTGGAGTGGTTCACATAGAACAGAAATAATAAAATGTGTTACATTGAACAGGCATTGGAACCGTAAATGTTTATCATTGAACAGGAATGTCAACTTGGGTAGTAACTGAGGGAACTAAATTACAGATTGGTAAGTGGTTCATAAGAGGTTAACATGGGGGAAGTTGTAGCTGTGGGACTGACAGGCCTTGTCTCTAGTATAGCTATGGTATGTAGTCATAGAATAGTTGGAACAAATGAGTCTTATATTGCTTTCCTAAAGCATCCTAAAGGTTGGCGATGGATCGGATTGGGGCAGGGAGAGTGTTCCACAGTGTTGGTGCATATAATGAGAAGGCTCGGTTCAGGTCTGGGGACTGTGAAGGTCATTCCAGAACCTTCATCTTTCTTTCCTATAAATACTTAATAGTTGATTCTGAGATATGTTTTGGATTATATTGTCCTGCTGAAATATCCAACTTCTGTTCAACTTTAATTTCTTCACTGACTATGGAACATTAATTTCTAGGATATGTTGATATTTAGTTGAATCTATTTTTCCTTCCTCCCACATATTATTTCCTGTACCACTGGCTGCTGCTCAGACTCAAAACCTAATAGATCCTCTTGATTAATGGTTGGAAAGACGTTCTTTTCTTCAAATTACTTTACCTTTTTTTCTCCAAATAGATGGCTATGGCTAAACAGTTCAGTGTTCATTTCATCAGTCCAAAGCACTTTGTTCCAAAGTTCCATGCTTATCAAGGTTTTCTTTTATGTACTTTTGACAATGACTTTTGTGATGAGATCATAGAAGGTGTTTCCTTCTGACAACTCTGTCATGCAGATCATTGTTCTATAGGCCGTGATGTACTGTGGGTAGTTCTATCAGAGATTTTTCTTGCTCTTTTTGATTTTGCCTTAACTTCAACAGTTCCATATAACTTCTGTTTCTTAGCAATGTGTCTGACAGTTGAAATTTCTTGCTGGAAATATTTTGAGTTTTTTTAATAGCCTTCCCTTGCTTTGTAAGGGTGAATTATTTTCATTTTCAGAAATTCAGACAGCTTCTTAGAGAAAATCATGGTTGTTAAAAGTAGAACAATTACAAACCGAGAGGTTATTTATTAGCCAGTATTTACTTCATGCCTTACCAATAAAGTCTGAAGCAAGTTACAAAAACTACCTAATAAAAACAATAAAAAAGTTCTTCCCTAAAACCCCCTAATACTGAATATCTGATTGATTTGCTTGTCTCACTGACATAAATGGTCTCTCAATGCTAAAAATACTGATAATTATTATGAAGCATCTGCCCCTAAGGTATCCAGTCAGTGGGAAAGCTAATCTAAATAAGCAGGTTATAATCTTCTTTTGAAAAGTTGACAAATTTCATTTTTGTTTTAGCTCCAATAGCATGGTACTGTATTTCAAAGTTGTTGTCCAAAACATGCAAACTGAAGAACATAAGAATTGCCATACTGGATCAGACCAAAGGTCCATCAAGCCTACTACAATTTTTCCAGCAGTGGCCAATTCAGGCTACAAGCAGCTGGCAGGATCCCAAAATGTAGCAAGATTCCTTGCTTCTTATCCCCATGGATAAGCAGTGGCTTGCCCCCAAGTCTACTTTAATAATGATTTATGGACTTCCCTCCTGGAATTTGTCCAAACCTCTTTTTCTCTGCTTTGACCACTTCCTTCAGCAGTGAATTCCAGAGTTTAATTATAAACCGAGAGATTATTTGTTTTGCCAGTATTTGCTTACATACCTTACTAAAGAAGTCTGAAGCAATTTACAAAAACTACCCTATAAAATTAATATAAAAACGTTCTTCCCTAATTATAATCCAGTCCTTCCATAAAAACCCCTAATACTGAATATCTGATTTGATTTGCTCATTTCACTGACATAAATGGTCTCACAGTGCTAAAAATACTGAATAAAGCATCTGCCTTGCCTATCTGTAAGCCATCGGGGCTAACCGTATAGCATCCTAACTGTGTGACGATACCTGGATTTTCGATGCCAAAGCCACATATGACCCCAGCATGGAAAATCCGGGTTAGGCGGGAGGGCTCCATGCCCCTCTTTCATAGTCCACTGTCTCCACATTCCAGGTCTCCAGCAGCTTCCTTTCTCTTCTCCCACTCCTGAGTCTCCAGCATGTCTCCTTCCCCCTCCCCCATGGTGTCCACTATCTCCCTACTCTTCCCTCTCCCCTCCGCTGTTGCTAGTGCCCCACCACTCTACTTATGCCGACGCGGCACATAGCACTGCCCAGATCAAAATCAGGCCCTGTGTTACTATGTTACTATTTAATTATGCGTTAAGAGAAAAGCTATGTTCTCCTATTTGTTTTAAGTGTACTTCTTAATTGCTTCATGGTATATCCCCTAGTATATGTACTTCTTGAAAATAAACAATCAACATGCTTTTTCCTGTTCCTCTGTCATATCTCCTGTCAGCCACCTCTTCTCCAAGCTGAAGAGCTCTAACCCCTTTAGTCTTTCCTTATAGAGGAGTTATTTAATCTCCTTCATTACTTTGGTCACCCTTCTTTATACCTATTTTAATTCTGCTATATTTTTTCTTATATGTGGTGACCAGACTTTTACAAAATACTCAAGGTGTAGTCACACCATAAAGCAATACAGAGGCATATTCTTTGTTTTATTCTCTGTTCCTTCCATAATAGTTCCTAGCTTTCTCTTTGATTTTGAGGTTTCTGTCATACTGTGAGTAGATTTCAACTTAATGTAATGTAATGTGTGCTTTCAACTTATTGACTGTGATAACCCCTAGATCCTTCCTCTGGATGGTGACTTCTAATAATGAATCTTGTATCATGTAGCTACAATTTGCGTTATTTTATCCTATGTGTATCCCTTTGCACTTGTCCACATTAAATTTCATCTGCTGTTTGGATGTGCAGTCTCCCAGTCTCTATGGGGCTTCCTGCAATTTATCACAACCTGCATGTGATTTAACAACTTTGAATAATCTTGGTTCTTATGCAGATTTGATCAGGACGGGCCAAAGGTACCTGATGCCTTAGGTGAACCATTGGCCATGCCCCCTCTCCCTTTAGTCCATGCACCCCTTCATAGTCCAACTTCTCCACATTCCAGGTCTCCAACATCTTCCTTTCCCTTCTCCCACTCCTGAGTCTCCAGCATGTCTCTTCTTCCCCCTCCCCCATGGTGTCCAGCATCTCCCTACTCTTCCCTCTCCCCTACCGCTGTTGCTAGTGCCCCACTACCCTACTTTCACAGAAGGCCCAATAATCGGGCTTCGGGGATGGCAGCAAACTATTCAACGACTTTGAGAAAATCCTTTAAAACTGTTGTGTGTGTGCTCAAGGCCTAATGTGTCAGGATATGTCAGGCCTTGAGTGTGTATGCATGCACATAGTCCTAAAAGCCCACCGCTCAGAGTGGTTTTAAAGGGCCTTCCCGGTGTTATTCAGTATTTGTTCGGTCATGGAATGTTTTCACCCTTTGAAAATTGATGTAAAGTCTGTGTTCAAAAGTACCCACAGACTTTATACTTACGCACAGTTTTTCAAAGTTACCCTTCAGGTGTCGCTAAACATGCTAAAGACACATACCTGCTGACACTGCAGCTCCTTGGCCACAGTCTTCCTACAGAAAATTGTGACCTAAAGGGGATTCAGAGCAGAAATTCATAAGCGACCACCTGGGGCATGAGTTATGCAACAAGGATGCATCAAAGAAGCTTATAGTCGTCATCTTCTTTATACTTATATAAATGTTAACTTTAAATGCAATTCTCTCACTGCAGGGATTTGGTGTACTTAATGTTCCTGCATGTATGAGCAATAGTATTTGAAATGAGCACATTTTGTTGAAATAACATGTGTTGTAATATTGGACTGTGCTGTTAAAGTTTTGTCTTCAGATGGTTAAGATCTTCTTTGTTCTCCTTTGTGTCATCAAAAGTCTCAAAAGGGACATGTTTGCTGAAGTGTGTTATATTTTTGCACTGTCATTAGGCGTAAAATTTAACATGTGCTAAATGCAAAGCCCGTGTGGTAAAGGTCAGGGGCATGGTCAGGATCTACTCAATATTTGCCACACAGCACTGACAGTGCATGGCCCACATTAAAGGGGTAGTTTTTTGGCCATTATATGCATGTTAAAGAGCAGTAATGTGTGTTATTTTACCATAATGCACATATTGCCACTGCGATGCACATTGGTTATAAATGAGATGCAGAGCTTGCAAATGCATGCAAAACACCTCATTAGTATTCAGATGAATAAAGTAGCTTGTTGTAATTTATGCCTAGTAAAACGACAGATAGAGTAGGGGTTCCCTCCCCTGGGCATCACCAATGACTGGGCTTGCCCCTTTTCCGAAACTACGCCCTCAAATCTGCCATTATTCCTTTATCATGGAAGTCACTAAACTGCAGTATAGAGTTACTAATGTATGGTGTGCTCCTGTGCTAAAACATTTAAAATACTCCAATATACAATTCAGGTTTCCGATAACAAACTGCATTCCCCTGATCAGTCTCCGACACCCTCTGATTACAGGTCCTGCTCCCCTGATCGGTCCTAGACACACTCCCCAATTACAGGTCCCCTCAGATAGCACCCAGTTCAGCATAGTGCCTCCCATCTCGAAGCTCTGATGTAGCCCCCTCAACAACACCCACTCACGTAAGCATCACAATCCATCCCTCCAATCCAGAAACCATCACACAACCTCCCATCACCCCTGTAATCCCTCTGGCATTGTGCCAAACTGACAGTGGAAAATCTTCCGTATTTATTTGTATTTAGTGTACACTTTTCCAGTAGTATTCACAGTGAGTTTCATTCAGGTGTAGTAAGTACAGGTCTTTTTTTGAGAGGGTACTTCTCGGTAGTATGGTGTATCAGCACCTTTTACACTGCCTGCTAAAATTCACCCATAGTATTCATGTATTAATGAAAGTACGTTGCATATAAGTTCCTGCACCTTTTTGTCTAGGAAAAATGCACTGAGTAAGTATTTCCTTGTCTTTGAAGGACTGACAGTATAAATTTGTACCAGAAGAATTGGAGGGTTAAATAGCTTGCCCAAGGCCACACAGAGTGTCTGTGGGATTTCAACCAAGGTGTTCTTGGTTTTCAGTCTGTTGCTCTAACCTCCAACATACTAGTGATAGCCTATAACTTTCCCCTCTTCAGTGTCTGGAAGGTGATCAACCATTCGATCTTTATAGGAGGCTTTTTATCTCTGGCTAATCTGTGTGCTAAAGCACAGCATGAGGAACTTGTCCCATGATGAGCTCACTGAGGAATGTGTTTATAACACTTGAAGAATCCTTGGCAGGCAGTCGACTGCATGCACATTCATGAAAGACAGAAGTGCATTTTGGGGCATGTTTGCTACAGTCTGCACTGGTAACGCATATGTGGGCTGTGTTACAGGCATGGGGAGCTTGAACTTTCTTCAGGGGGCATGTGCATCTATCCCCCTTCAGTTAGCGCAGGTCCAAGACACAGCACTGTGCAAGCCTACACGTGGGTGCACAGTGCTACCCATTGAAATAGCATTAAATGCACCCATGCTGAGGTCCACAAGCACTGTTGGTGCAAGCTGCTAATGTCTATACTGCTATGGCTTGCTGTCAACATCTCCGTTCTGCTCCTGGCTCACCAAGTTCCCACCCCATCGCGTGCAACCTGGGTAGCGATGAATTTTTAGTGCTGGGGCCTGTGCTGCTTTTTAGTGTGGTGCCCAAACCATATGCTAAACCCCATCCTACCAGGTAGAGCACTTTAGTAAATCCCACTGACACGCCTTGTGGCTTTGGGCAGGTTACTTGGGACGTGCAATGAAGCTACAGGGTAAACTATTTAAGACAAATAAGAGAAAATATCTTTTCACTCAATGTGTAATCAAACTCTGGAATGTGTTACCGGAGGATGTAGTAAAGGCTGTTAGTGTAGCTGGAGGAAAGGTCCATAAACCATTATTAAAAAGGGACCCAGGATATCACTGCTTAACCCAATACAAGCATTGTGGAACCTGTGTCTTTTGGGGAAACCTCTAGGTACTTATGACCTAGATTGCCCACTGTTGGAAACAGAATACTGGGCTTGATGGACCTTGGTCTGACCCAGTATGGCATATCTTATGTTCTTATGTTCTTACTTAACTCTGTATTGCCTCAGATGTAAATTTAGGGTAGCACTAACAGTGCACACATGATACGTGCACAGAAGCCCTATTAAATGACATGTGATCTTAGCATGCGTGAAGCACTAGCACTGCTTAGTTAACCTACCCCTTAGAGTGTAAATCCTCCAGAGACAGGGAAATACCTGATTGTAACTCATCTGGAACCACTACTGGAAAGTTAGATGTTAAGCGTGAGCTAAATAATAGTACTCTTTTTAAAAGTATCAAAAATAAAGTTCAGTTTTTATTTTTTTGGACTAGGCTGCTCTCTCTCTCGCAAAGTCAGATCAGGGAATGGCAATAAATCAGGCTGTGCAAAAGCAATTAAAAATATCTGCCTTTATTGAAATCGTGTTGAGTGGCTTGAAGGCCCCTAGTTCATGCTAGAGTTTCTGCCACTTGTTTTGCACCTGCTTTAAGTAATTAGAGAGTGTGCACATTCATGAGTGTATTATAGGGCATGTTTTGCTAAAGCCTGCACTGAACACAGTACAAAGACCTTATCCATTCTCAAGTCATCTCTTGCCTAGACTGTTGCAACCTTCTCTTCGCTGGTTTTCCTCCGAATCATTGCTCCACACTTCAGTCTGTTCAAAACTCAGCTGCGCGGCTAATCTTCCACCAGTGTCTCTATGCTCATGTCACCCCTCTTCTCAAGTCACTGCACTGGCTCCCTATCCATTCCGCATGCAGTTCTAACTGCTACTACTGACCTACAAGTACATTCACTACCTACACTCCTCCTTGGGAACTCTACTCATCTGGCAGATCTCATCTCTCTGGGCCCTTCTCTTCCACTGCCAACTCCAGACTTCGAGCTTTCTACCTTGCTGTTCCTTATGCCTGGAACAAACTTCCTGAAGCAGTGTGTCAGGCTCCATCAGTGGCCCTATTCAATTCCAGACTAAAAACTCACTTCTTTGAGACTGCTTTTGGATCCTAATCCCCCTAGTCTCCTGTTCTCCTCTTAGGTGTTTCCTTACAATTCCTTTAGATATATCCTAGTCCCCGGTTGTGTTGTTTGTCTTTACTAGATTGTAAGATCTTTCGACGAGGGACCATCTCCTGTATGTCTCTGTACAACACTATGTACATCTTGTAGCACTATACAAATGATAAGTAGGAGGAGGAGGAGGGGGGGAGGAATAGGTGGAGGAGGAGAGAAATGAGACTGTCATTGGACAGCAAGCTAAAGCAAATCTGGCATTTTCCAGTGTGTTTTAATTCCTCGATTAACACACCAAGACTCTATTCTAAGAGTATTTACCTACTGCAGCACACTTTGACATGGTAAAAAAATTAGTATGGCTATAAAAATCTTTTATTTTTGCGTGAGGGTGTAAAGAAACAGTAAATAAAGTGGGAATTGTGAAATCACAGTTTATTAAATATTAGGATCAGAGTCTAGGTTTTGGGAGTCAGTTGAGAAGCTCTATTCATGATCTGCACATCTGAAAATGGCAATTCAGACATGCCAATCATATCCACGTCCCAAGAACCATCTTAGAAAGGTCTTATTTTACACATGTCTGGCGCAATCACATCTAAGTTGCACGGGGGCATGGAGGAAGCGTGTTCACATGTCCACCTGATTTTAAAATGGCGCCACACGTTGATGATTGCTGGTGTATACCTGCTACCAGCCATGAATAGGTATTTGAAAGGTACTCATTATAGCCAGCAAGCAACAGTAGGGAGAAGAGAGAAATGCCCTCTGACTTCCCCAGTAATTGGTGCCCCCTCAGAGTGGCATACAGGCAAGTACAGAGGCCTTTCTGAGAGTGTCACGCTGCTGCGCTTCTCCGCTCACAAAATGGCAGGCCAGGAAATGTATGTGGTGATGGATACACGTGCTGATTGTGAAATGCCATCACGGACCCGCCTATATTGCCAGTTTTGCTCTGAAATGGAAATGAAGGGCAGTATAGCAAATACAACTCAACATAAGCATAAAATATGACTTGCAAAACCAGCTGACATATAGCAATTTACAAAGGATACAAGAACCATGACAAAAAGGAAACAAAGAAAGATCTCTAAACAAAAAGAAATCTGTATAGCAAGCACTTAGCTGGGAAAAAACAGAAGTCTGTTCATAAGATATAGGGGCCCTTTTACCAAATATTCTCATAAAGTGCAAATCCTTGGTGCGTTAGGGCAACACCACAGGGTTATCTGCCGGGAACATGGAAAGCAATATGGGGTGGGATCAGGGTAGAAAGTGGGCATGCGGCTGGTGGTAGTTAGCATGCAGGATGTTGCCACACACTAGCAGTCATGTCTGCCGATAGCACAGCTGCACTTAACGCCACCTCAAGAGTGGCGCTCAAGTGTAGCCGTACTACTAGCTGTCTGGTAGCTTGGCTGCTGTGTAAACCTGAAGTGCAACAGCCATGTCGGCACTCCATCTAACCCCCCCATTGTCACAGACCCTCTGAGCTTTCCATGCCAATCACCTCCCCAAGTATTCCCTACCACAATGATCACAACACCCAATCTCTAACCCCTACCTGAGCAAGCCCCCCTTCTCAACCCCCTCCCCCAAATGGCCATACAATGGATTCTACCCCACACAAGACACTCCTGCAGTAAAGACCCTCCCCAGTCCCACCCCCACTCCACGAACCTCTTGGCCATCCCTGATGTCTAGTGGACATTGGGACAGGAGCAGTTTCCCTCTGCTCCTGTCCTGGCTGGCGAAACGTCCAATAAATATGGCAGCCTTCACTCCTAACAATAGTCTTGTGAGACAGGGAAGAGCGGAGATGGACCGCAAGACTACCACTGGGGGGTGAAGACCTCATATGGGAAGCCTCACCAACTGGGGGATACGTTCAGGTGGACTGCTCTTACTCCAGTGCCCTGGTAAAATGGGGGAGGGGGATTGGGGGGTCTGGGGCAGGGTCTTTAGTCTGGAGGGTCTTGTGGGGGTGGTCCATAGAGGGGAGATTGATTAAGCATTGTATGGCTATTCTGGAGGGAGGGGGTATGAGAAGGGAGGGTTGCTCAAGCAGGTAGATAAAGATCGGGGAGCTTGTGATCACTAGGGTATGGAATTCTGAGAGGGGGTCTGTCATCAAGGGTGGGACGCTCAGGGGGAGGAGGGTTGTGGCAAAGGGGGAATTAGAGGGGGGCCAAAGTTCACAGCAACTGCCACATGACTGTGTTTGCCTCCAGGATCACATTGCCTACCTTGGCAAGTAGCATGGGTTCTCCTGCATTATCTGCCAAGGCAAAGATCCTGGCTACCATATGGTGTCTGCCCTATGCTCTAAATAAAGGGCACATTTTAGGACATGTCACCTGCATTTACTACACAGGATTCTTAATTTTGCCAGTAAAGGTGTAGTAAGTGCAAATACTGCACTTTTGTAAGAGGGTCCCTTAGATGTTTAGCACTGATTTTCAGCATTAAACACCTATCTTAAGCTCCTAAATCTGTGCACATTTACAGTGGGCCTCAAAATTTAGGTAAATTATCAGCTGAAAATTTAGGGGCTCTTTTATTAAAGTGTGTGGTAATTGTTTGCACTTACCACATGTTAGAAGCAAAACCCAATGCAAGTTAAGTGCAAAGGCCAAATACTGACTATTGGTGTGTACACAGCATGACCCCTGAAGGTACCATGTGGAACATTTCTTACTGCGAGTTAACTGTAATAGCAGTTAGCACCAGTGCACTTAATACCTTCTCTTGAGGTGGCATTACGTGCACCTGCGTTGACTGCAAAGTTGACAGTATGCGATAAGTACAATGTGCTAACTGCAATCCGCAGTCAATACCTACACTCTCCACCCATAATCTATCCATCCACTGCCCCATTGCGCTAAGCAGATAATATAAGTTTTGCCATGCTGTTTTTAATATGCAATAGCTGTTACCTTGGGCCCCTGCTGATGGTTACAGCACATTAATGAGGGCCGGCCCGCCCACTAGGCAAGCTAGGCAGCCATCTGGGGCAGCTTTATGCCTCCATTTTGTTGCCCACGACAGGCCATGTGCTTCGGCACACATGACCTGCCGCTTCTGATCCCCCTCTGACACAACTTACTGTTGGAGGCGAGTCAAAAGCAGCAGGCCATGTGTGCTGAAGCATATGGCCTGCCACAGCAACAAAGCTGCATCACAAAGCCGCCACTTTTAAAATACTGTCACTGCCACCCGCCTCCCCCCAAGATGGAATCAGAGGAGTGGGGGGCAGTGACACGGCTTGGCGAGGGGAGGGGTGTGGTAAGGGTTTCTGCCTGGGGTGGCAGAAACCTTTGGGCCCACCCTGGCATTAATATGTGTATTAAGTCCTTAGTGTACTTTAGTAAAATGGCTCCTTAGCGTCCTAAATCCAGAGGAAATAGGTTCCTAAATTAGGAATGCAATTTAGGTCCTAAATTCAGGATTTCAGTTCTTTTTGAATATCAGTCTCATGATTATCTGGGGAATGTGTTTTTTAAGTTCTTGAGAACTATAATATAAAAAGCAGAAAAGATGCATAAATTCCATTTAAGACATGCTGGTCCTTTTCTAAACCATAGTAGATGTTGACAGATAAAGACAAGTTGCTCATTCAGTCTGATGGTTGTCCGTACTAACCCCTTTCTTCTTAAGAATATCTCCCCAGTGCCAGCTCTATAAACTGGACTTCCTCTATTGCGCTAGCTCAGTGGTTCTCAGCCCATTCTTTGGGACACACCTAGCCAGTCAGGTTTTCTGGATAACCCCAATGAATATGCACGAGTGAAATTTGTATGCATTACCTTGTATGCAAATCTCTCTCATGCATAGTCAACACAGTTATCTTGAAGATCTGACTAGCTAGGTGTGTCCCGAGGACTGGGTTGAGAACTCCTGCTTTAGATGAAGTCACCATCCTTCCTTGCCTTTATCACCTCTCATAATGCTAAGGATATTTTGCAGATATTAGCCTTCCAAGCTCACCCCCTGCAGGATATTGCTTTTTATCTAAGCCAGTTTTGTTCTCTCCCTTCTCTTTTTTCCATCTTCTATTCATCCTAGTTCTAACCGCTGCCCAGCGTTCTGTGACAGTTTTGGTTTCCATCACCTTAACTGGTCGGCTAGTCCAGATGTCTGCCATTCTTTTAGTAAAGAAATATATCCTCTGAGCCTTCCTTCCTCCAATTTCATATAAATGACCCCTTGTCCTTGGATTTCTTTGTGTAGAAAATTGCACCTTTTTTTTTTACTTTATTGAAACCAGGTAAATATTTGAATGTTCTATCTGCAGGGCCTGTCTACCATTGAGCAACTGTGTTTTTTGCACGTAGCCTCGCTTTTTAGCCCCACCTTTCAGACCCCTATTAACTTATGCAAATGAGGCCCCACAGTCCATCTCTGCACATGGCCCTGCGTCCCTCTGCAGCCCCCCTCCAGGCCATCTGTCTATCAGATTATCCCTTTTCTCCCATTTTGAATACCATTAAAGTTTTGGAGTAGGATTTCAGAGGGCTAAGAGAACTTGGAGATGGGTACATTTTTTGGGATGCATTGATTCAATAAATATTTGTGTTTAATTGTTGTCTCTTAATAAACTTTTTAATCTAGTATCCATTATTGCATCTGATCCGCACCAAAGATTTGCCACATCAGGTGTGCACAAGAATCATGATGGGGTATTTTTGAAGATGTACAATGCACAATTATACCATCAAAAAACCTTTTGAGTTTGTGTCCTACCTTTGCCAAATTTACAAGACACACGCACATTTAATTATGTCACCTGTTAACACTTCAGTTTTGTTTCCAGTCCACATCATTTGTTCAGGTAATATCAGGGAGCCAAGAGAGCTTGGACACAGGTGTTTTTTTCTGGATCCAGGTAGGTGCCCATGCACAGAGGTACACATGCATTTCAGAAAGTAGACAACTCTATTATTTTGTATGGAACATCTACTTTACTTTATTTTTAGAATTTGCAGTGTTAAAAATGCTCACACAAGTACCTCAAGAAGAAGGAAACATTAGAAACATAATGGCATAAAAAATCATATGGCCTATCCAATCTGCCCTTTCATACCAACTATTATAGTTCCTTTTTTTCCTTTAGAGATCTTTTGGGTTTGTCCCATACTTTCTTGAATTCAGATACTGTCCTTGTCTCTACTACCTCTTCCGGGAGACTATTCCAAGGATCTATTACTCTTAGATATATAATCATAGAAAGAAGAAAATACATAAACATGAAAGGAATAAAAAACTGCTAAAGTCTAGCGAATAACCCAAATAATGAATCAACACTTCAACAGTGCCACAACTTTTATATCCGTAAAAGTACATAGTTACATAAATAATACATAAACATCCAACAGAGGTTTCCAGACTTCCTTTTATGTACAAATGAAGTAGAATTAAATCATCATGTTGAACACTGGAAAATGAAATTTCATGTATGGACATCTACAACTGGCAATTCCACTAGTCTGTTTCATCCCAGCAGAATGATGCACCGTTGACCTAGCTGATCCCTCCAACCACATCAGCACCTGTAGAGGTGCCAGGTTATTTGGTTGGTAAATGGGTTACCACTACAGAAATCACATTATTCCTCATATCCTATTGTATTGAGAAATCTGTGTCCTTCATAGTAACAACCTGGAGATGAATCTCTGCCCAGATGCCAGGACTTGATGGATTTAAAACCCAAAACCACCCCAACAAAAACAACATAAGGGAGGGAGAGAGAGACAGCCCTTTTATACAGAGCCAGGGTGAGTCCCGGTACTAAACCAAAACGAAAAGAGAAAAATCTCTGTGTATGAACAGAAAGCCCCGGCAGTCAGTGTAGAACTAATCAAATGCACCCTAAGGTCTAGAGTTAAGGCAGGGAGTCTGAAATCATTATCAAAGATGACACGACTCTGGCTCTGTCCCGAAGGAAAACTCAACTATGCCAGGTCAGAAAAGGTATATCTCACACTAAATATTTAACACATTTGCATGAAAAGCAGAGAGAAAAGTATTTTGCAGAAATTTCCTGCCACATAGCCAGAAAGTTTCCTTTTTTACAGTTGCTTTTTTTATAGTTGAAAATATGCACACTTTTTGAAAAGCCTTGGTGTCCAGTCTCTGCCTGGATCAAGAATGAAAGTAGCAACCAAACAGCTGTAGTAACCACCTCCTGCCGTGTCCTCTCCAATATGGCGATGAGATCAAAACTATCCAGAGATGTCTATTATAGCCCCTTCAGTGGCCTCAGCTCTTATCTCCACCTTTGATGTATAATAGGTTTGTTTTATTATGCTGTGCTGTTATAGATTTTGTTTTTATGTTTGCAGTGTAATGTGGTTTGTACTGGAGTAGGTGTCATTCCCTTTAGCTGTGTGATAACAGTCTTGCCATTTCTCCGGGAACAGGCAGGAAGTCAGTCCTCACATATGGGTGACGTTGGCACTGACGGAGCCCGCGCGGAAGCGTCTCGCCAGCTTTCAAAGAAAGCCTTTGGGAGATGCACCATGCATGCATGGTCCACTTCCCGCCTAAGGGTGCCATCTTGTCTCAATCTCCTTTTTTCCGAGGAGCCCTTCAGACATTGTCCTTTTTTCCCTGAAAAAAAATATGATTTTTATAGTTAAATTTTGTTCAGTTTGTGTACTGGTTCCTTCCCGCCCCCGAGTCAGCTCACCTCAGCGTCGCTGCTCGGTTTTGTCTATCCATTTTTCACTTTTCTCATCAAGGTTCAGATCAACTGGCATTCACGTCCTTTTTTCAGCTGAAGGTCTTGGACCCCTGCTGGGAGGCAGGGACCCCCTTTTTTCCCAATGACCTCTAGTGGCTTCAAAAAATGTGACCGGTGTACAAAGTTATGTTACTTACCGACCCACATGACCGCTGCCTCCGATGCCTTGGCCCGAAGCATAATGACTCCGACTGCGAGGTCTGCAGAACAATGACCCCAAAGGCCTTAAAGAGCAGTAGGAAAAATTTTTTCATAGGTCCAACTCTGCCCCGGAGTCTCCGGTAAAACCACACTCCAGGGTCCCCTCCAAAACTTCGGTGCCCCACGGAGCCAGAGCCTCCTTGGAATTCCGTGGCCACAGTTCCTCCAAGCGGAACCCCCAGAGGTGGAGCATAAGAAGTAGAAATCCTTGAAGGGCTGCCTCAGAAGATGGAACTGGGAAGAAGGTAAAATCCCACCCCAGGTCCGCAGTCCCAGGCATGAGTCTGAGGAGTCAGGGCAGGAGTGGTCCTCCAAGTTGCTCCACAAGAATCGTTGGATTCAGCCGACTGATCTCAAGCCTCCAAGGCCATCCTCTTTGAGGGCTCTCCCTCGACAGTACCAACACTGAACCTGAAGTCCTCAGTGTCTGTGTCAAAAGCTGTGGAGCCAACTGGCATGGAGACCAGAATGGCAGTTCTAGAGAGCAGTATATCTGCCCTAATGGCCATGCAACGGATATTTATGTCCAGCTCATCCGATTCATCTGCCCTGACGATGGGACCCTTGACATCGAAGGCTTCCCCGGACGTCAAGCCGGTCATTGAGCGCCACTGGCCTCGAGAGAGCCCTTGGCCCCTGTCGAGGTCCCAGTCCCATTGCTGGGGATACCGGTCTTCCCCAGTGAGTGCCCACGGTTCAGGCCGAAGATCCTCTGGAGGTCCTATACTGCACCTTGACCGAGGTGCTCGTGCGTCATCAAACTCGTACTCTGACTTTGAGTCCAAATAGGAGACTGAGGACGAAGAGTCCCTTGACACGATGTGACATCATGAGATGCCCTTGGACCCATCTCCCTCGGCGACCTGATGCTGCACCCCAACCGAGGACGTTGCCTTCCTTAATTTTGTGAGGATATAGCCAAGGCTCTCACCATTAAGACCGAGGCTGAGGAGGACCCACAAACCGAGGAACTGGAGATACTCCAATACAAGGCACCCCTGAAGGAAACTCTTAGGGTCCCAGTGCCTGTGATCCTCAACCATCTCCTCCAGATGTGGGAAACACCAGCGTTAGTACCAATTGTCAGCAGTCGCTTCAACGCTATGTACTGGGTATGCCAGAGCCGTGGGTTATAAAAGGCCCAGCTCCCCTACAACTGAATGGTCATGGAGTCGGCCATGCACTAGCTGAAAAGCCAAAAAACACACTCATTGATCCCACCTGGCAGGGAGGCCAGAACCTTTGACATCCTCGGCCGGAAGGCCTTTCTGGGCTCGATGCTAGCATGCCGGATACACTCATACCAGCTCTACCTTGGCATGTACCTGAAGGAACTGTCGAGGGAGCTCGGGGGATTCTTGGCAGGCTTCGATGGAGAACCCTTACAAAGGTTCAAGACCCTAACCTTGGCAGTAAAGGAATATTCGAAGTTGCTGTCCTGAGCAGCCTATGATGGCTTTGAGTCATCAGCTAGGGTGGCCACTGCAGGCATCAATGCACAAGGCCAAGCATGGCTGAAGTCATCCCACCTGGAACAATGGGTGCAGGACAAACTGATTGATGTCCCTTGCACAGGTGAAAACCTGTTTGACAAACCCATGGAGGACAAGGTAGTGGTTATAGAGACCAAGTATGTGACAAGAACCAGGCTTTCGAAAAAGACCTTGGTGCAACCCCGAAAGAAAACCCCAGGGGAAAAAGCCCTTCTTTCTGAAAAAGAAAGGGGGCTTCAGTAGTACTCTGCACTTCCAAGACTTCTTGGGCCCTCAGCAGATCCAGCAACAAAAGGGCCAGGGACATGGTCCCAGAAAGCAAAAAGCCCCGAAGCCCGAGGCACCGGCTCAGGCCCGACACGGCTTTTGATTGCTTGGGCATGAACCCCACACCCCCAGGGGGTCCTCTGCTGCCCATAGGGGGTGCCTAGCCCTGTTTACCCACAGGTGGACAGCCATCACCACTGATACCTGGGTGTTACAGGTGGTCAAGGAGGGTTACCTCCTCCACCTACATCAGCCTCTTCCTCCGTTCTTCCCAGGAGAGTCCAGCGGACCTCTGCTTCACCAGACCATGCTCCTCACTGAGCTAGCAGGACTACCCTGGGACAAAGCAGTGGAACCAGTGCCAAAACACCTCTGGGGCACCATCTTCTACTCCAGGTACTTCCTCATCCCCAAGAGGACTGTGGGTCTCAGGCCCATCCTGGAACCTGCAAGAGCTCAACAGGTTTCTGGTAAGAGTAAAGTTCAAGATGCTCTCCATTGGAACACTTCTGCCATTCCTCCAGTAAGGAGACTGTCTGCCCCTTAGACCTAAAGGGTGCCTATATTCACATCATAATCCACCCCACCAACAGAAAATATCTCCGGTTTGTGGTGGTGGTGGGGGGGGGGGGTGGGGGGGTGGTGCAGCACTGCCAATATAGGGTACTGCCTTTTGGGCTGGCCTCATCACCAAGGGTCTTCACAAAGTGCTTCATGGTGGTTGCAGTCCAGCTCTGGCTTCAAGGGGCCTTCATCTTCCCCTTCCTGGACGACTGGCTCATAAAGGGGGACCTGGCTACAGAGGCACAGTGCGCCATCAGGCGCACCATAAACGCCCTGCAGCACCTGGGATTTGTCATAAACTACCCCAAGTCCCCCCTCACTCTGGCACAATGCCTAGAGCTCATAGGGGCACAGCTGGATACCCTCCAGACAAGAGCCTTCCTTCCTCAGTAGAGGTCAGAGCACCTCAGGGAATTAGACGCAGAGGTGCAGCGGTGCAGGACACTTTCTGCTCGGCTTCTTCTCGGCCTTCTAAGGCACATGGCCTCCAAGGTCCAGGTGAACCCAAATGCCCGCCTGTATATGAGAGCAGGCCAGTGGTGCCTCTGCTCTCAGTGGATCCAAGATATAGGCAGACTCATGGACAGAGTGCATATAACCCACTAGCTGGTGGACTCCCTCAGGTTGTGACAAAATCCAGGTCAGCTTCAGGCCGGGATGCCCTTCCAGGCACCCACCTGCCAGAAAGTCCTCACAATGGATGCCTCTCTAATGGGCTGGGGAGTGCATTATGAGAACTTCCAGACACAAGGTTGCTGGTCCCAGAGGGAATCCGAAATGCAGATCAACCTGCTGGAAATCAGGATAATATTCCTGGCCCTCAAAGCCTTCTGCCACCAGCTACAGCACCATGCAGTGCTGATCCAGACTGACATTCAGGTCGCAATGTTCTACATGAACAAACAGGGGAGGACGGGGTCGTACCCCTTCTACCAGGAGGCAGTAGCCCTCTGCTCTTATGCCATATGCAGAGGGATGCTCCAAAGGGCAGTCTACTCCCGGGCCAGGACAGTGCCGTGGCGGACAAACTGAGCAGGATACTCTACCCACATAAGTGGCGCTTGGACCCAACAATAGCCTCACGGCTGTTCTGGCTCATGAGCATACCAGTGATGGACCTGTTCACCAGCTCGGACAATGTGCAGTTGCCCCATTTCTGCTCCCGCCGACCGCACCCATTTTGGATAGTGGTGGATGCATTCCTCATCCCGTAGTCAGAAGGCCTCCTGTACGTCTTCCCCCCAGTGTTGCTGATAGCCAAGACCCTGTGCAAGGCTCAGCACGACAGAGCGTCATTAGTGCTGATAGCCCCTCGGTGGCCCAGACAACCGTGGTTCACATTGCTCGTCTCCTTATCGATTGTACTGCTGATTCCCCTGAGCTGAGCTCCAGAACTACTCTCGCAGGAGCAGGGCTCTCTCCTACACCTCAACTTGGGGTCCCTCTTGCTCATGTCTTGGCTGCTGAAAGGATAGCATTAGCCCCCTTCAGCCTTCCACGGGACATGGAAGACATTCTCCTGGCCTCTCGGAAGGCCTCTATGAGAATGACGTAGCCTTCAAGTGGGAACGTTTCTCCCTATGGTGCACAGAAAAGTGGACAAACCTGTTCTCCTGCTCAGTGCATGTGGTACTCCAATACTTGCTCCACCTATCGCAGGTGGGACTGAAGTCCACTCAATCAGAATACAGCTGAGCTATGTCGCAACTCACTAAGCCTCTGTTTGAACCTCTAGCTAGCTGCCACCTGTGGTACCTCTCTTGGAAGGTCAACTTCCTGGTAGCGAGCTGCAGACTCTGATGGCAGAACCTCCTTACATAAGGTTTTACACTCCCTATGTTTCTGCCGAAGATGGTGTCCCCATTCCACCTCAGTCAGGAAGTGTTGCTCCCCACCTTCTTTCCCAGGGTGGAGACTGTTCTCCATACTCTGGATTGCAAAAGAGCCCTGTCCTTCTTCCTGCAATGGGATTTAGGGCCACCACAAAGCTCAACAGCTTTTTGTATCCTATGACCCCAGCCATCCGGGGCTCTAGTGGCTAAGCAACTTCCGTCCACTCGGGTGGCGGACTGCATTACCCTTGCCCAAGAGCAAACGGCGATCCCACTGTACCAGAGAATCATGGTGCACCATTTCAGGGCCATGGCTACTTCCATGGCCAAACTGAGATTTATACCCATGACTGAAATCTAGGCCGCCAACTGGTCTTTGGTCCATACCTTCACAGCTCACTACTGCCTGGAGAGGGAGTCCCAATGGGACAGTGCCTTTGATCAGGCCATACTCCATAATCTTTTCAGGGTGTAGGCAAGTCCTGCCCTCCAACCCTTCTGTGTTCAGGCTACTGGAGTGCTGGCTTTCACTAGACACTTGGGTCTTGCAAGAGTCTTTCAGTCGGGACTCAACTGCAGCTGATCACGGCTCTCCTTTTGCAGGTTGCTGTGGCATTTTTCTTTGCTTACAGGTTCTCATTAGCCTGTAACTGGGGAGTCCCATATGTGAAGACTGACTTCTTGCTTGTTCCTGGAGAAAGCGTAGTTACTCACCTGTAACAGGTGTTCTCCGGGGACAGCAGGAATCAGTTCTCACAACCCTTCCTCCTCCCCTTGGAGTTGCTTCTTTACCATCTTTTATTTTTGCTGTCCTAGCTATGCCATTTGACTGAGGCAAGATGGCACCCTTGGATGGGAAGTGGACAATGCATGCATGGTACATCTCCCAAAGGCTTTCTTTGAAAGCTGGGGAAATACTTCTGCATGGGCTCCCTTGGTGCCGAAGTCACCCATATGTGAGGACTGATTCCTACTGTCCCTGGAGAACACCTGTTACAGGTGGGTAGCTACGCTTTCCCTAATGAGACTAGGGAAGGGGCTAGTTCTGTATTAGAAAGGAGCATTTTATTTACCATTGTGTAATTGATGCTGTTTTTATTGTTTCTAGGATGTAAAAAAGCATTTTACAATGGAACGTCCAATTGCAATCTGAGACATCAAAGCCAGAACATCTAAAAAAAAGCAGACACATACAAATTCAGGCACAATTTCAGAAACATGAATGTGCCTGATATGGACATCTATAGAGATGTCTACATAGACATCCTCAGAATAGCATCTCAGAACATGGATGTCTAATAGCATAATGGTTAAAGTAGTGGGTTAGGAGCAGGGCGGAGAGGCTTAAAATCCCAGTGTGGGCATTTGTGATCTTAGGCTAGATGCTTAATTCTCCATCTTCTCTACACCTTTTGGAAGTTTTAAGGCCACAATTAGCACTTTCCTGAAGCCTGTTTATGCCTGGAGCAGGTCTAAATGTGGATGTGCCTGCAGATGTTCTTGACGTTTCTGAAACTGAACGGGAACATATAAGTTCGTTACACTTACCCAGACATGCTTCTACCACACCCCTTGCCTAATTGGATGTCCCCGGGTGGGAGATCTCTAAACGTCATTTGCAAAATGGCTCCAGAGAGATCTCTGTGATTTCACCATCCATGTGCATGTCTTGTGACATTCAAGACTTTTAAAATGACTCCCAAACTGTTTTAGGTTCTCTGTTAGGATAACTAGGCATTATATATGAATTTTAATAGAAATACACTCTAGTAATTGGTAAGGGGGTTGGGGGGGGATTATTCAGGGCAACATTTAAGCACTTCTACCATAAATGTCTTTACCATATCAGCAGGGGACACCAAAGATGCTGTAGGGAAGTTGTTAAAAAGCTATTTCTTTTCTTTCTGGAAGCATTTTCCAAAATTCATTCTCTGCATGGAGGGCCATTTTGTGTTTAATGGGAGCTGTGTTGCACTCCTGAATAGAGACAAATTTTCCTTTCTTCTGAAGTGATACCTTGATCATAGCTCTCAATTTTGTTCTCTTGTTCCTGCAGCCTGGTTACTGCCCCAATTACAGTAGCATTCAGATAACTGCTTCGAGCCGCAAGTGAGCTCTTTATCCTTGAGACAGAAGCCGGAATTTATTGTGAGATAGCAATCCACTGCTCAAGAACTCATCTTCTTGTGCATGTTCTGCTTCAGCAGGTGACCTGCACGAAGCAGTGGGTCCACCCCTAAACAAAGGCAGGGGGAGGGGTGACCTGCACGGAGCGGCAGATGCACCTACTCTTGCCATTTTGCTGGGCAGACTAGATGGACCATGCTGGTCTTTATCTGCTGTCATATACTATGTTACTATGTTACTGGCAGCCCTATCAGAGAATGCACTCAGCTGATTGCCCGCATCCTCAGTAGCTGCAGACCAGACAGCTCTACTCTTGTGGCTTTTGGAGTTCTCGTGACTGTAGAATTTCAACCTGACTTCACTTGTTTGGGTTCTCTCCGATGTTGCATTCAAGACAGCTGTTTGACAGAATCAGTTATAAAAATAGCTATGTTTGGCATAGTACATACACCGGCCCTTAAAAAATGGATTAGATGCTGTAGAACTCAGGATAGTCTCCAAGACTGGGCCCGGCGTCGGTTATTTTCAATGGCTGTTTCTTGTAAATCAGCAATGTTGTATGTGAGAGAGAGGGCAGTTATGGTTATTTACTGCCCAGGAGATCATTCTGGTTCTTTGAGGCGAGCATTGCTCTGCAGTCTAAAATGAATCTTTTTGCAATCCTTTGTCAAACCCTCTTTCTTTTTAAGTGACTGTAGGTATTTCTAACAATGGGAAGGGCAGTTTTCAAAGGCATTGACCTGGCAAAGGGCTGTCTGCCATGGTGAACTGGCCTGATTGTTAAATTGCCCTCCCTAGTTGTGTTTGCTTGGCTTCCATAGTGTGCATGCTTGTAGCTGTATTAAAAAGAGACATTCCTGAGAGTGTATTCAGTTCCGGGCCGTAAAGTAATGTGTGTGTACAGGTGATTTTCAGCTATACATCTGCCATTTTGCCCTCGCTCAACATCCTCTCTCCACCTACACTAGCTGTAAGTGCAAAGGAAGTGTACTCCTTTAATGCTGTGGCTGCTAGTTTTCAAAGAGAAATGATGTTTCCTTTTGAGAGTTTGCATGATATGTGTTCATGAAGAGGATAATTTTATCAGAAAGTTGAACAAGTAGAACAGCATTTTATGTAATAGAATAGACTCATAAATTGCCCAGAGGTTTACACATGTAAAATGAAGGTATACAGACAAATAACACCTGCTTTGATGTGATATAAGCGTAGGTGTTCCTTGAGTGGAGACTAGACGGAGCGTGTTGGGTAGGATTGGAACTATTGGTTCTGACTCAAACATGCACACCATTACAACTACATTGGAGAAAATCTAAATCTGTGGGCCTATGTTCCCTGGGCTAGTTTTATAAGGCACATACTTGGCTTGATAAAATATATACCAAGAAAGGGTCTCATCCTATGAAAACTAAAATAAACTTTTCAGAACCAAAAAAAACCATTATAGACTTTTTAAATATAAAGAAGTGATTTTTGTCGGACCCCTTACTATAGATCCACTAGTGGGTTCAGAATGGGTCTGTGTATCAGTGGTCCTTTTTTATTTTTTATTATCACATATAGAAATGATTTAGAATCATCCTTGTACTCAAACGGCATGCTGGACTAATGATCTTCATCCCTATGAAAACTGTAATTATGGGAATATTTTCCTTCTTATATGCTGAGTATTTTAAAGGACCACTAATGCAATTAGTGTGCGGTGTGAACCCGGTTCTAACTGTGCTGAGCTCACCATGCGCACCCCTGCCCTTACCCGCCCACTTGTGACCTTCATACGGGTTGCACAGTTAGCGTGGGAATCACGTACCGTGCTGTCATGGCATGTTGCAACATGCACTCAGCGTGTGCCATAACACACATTGACAGCTAGCGCCCTTTAGTAAAAGACCCCCTTCTTTGGTTCTGCAAAGTTTTTTTGACTTCGATATTCTGAGGCTCTCTTTTGGTATGTGATTTATTTCCTGCCTCTCTTTTGGACATTTTTGTGTGTACGAGCTTTATGAAAAAGCACAAAATGTGTTAAAATGTGTGCCTGTGTGCCTTGTTAGCCGAAGAGCCCTTTTATAAAATTACTCTCTTAAAGCACCAGTATAGTTTTCAACTGCATAGGCTGTCTGAAACTTGAACTCTAAATGCTGATGTCTCCACTACTTTGTACCTTTTCATGCAGCAAAATATAATTCTTCAGGCCTCAGTTTGCATTCCAGCAATATGTTTCCCGCATAGTTTAGCTGTATTGCTCTTTGTGCTAGGAGAAGCACCTTCAGGATTAATGTTATTTTCTTCTGCTTTTTTCTTCTAGGCCGGACCTGATTGATATGAGTACCGTTGCTGTTCAAAGCAACACTGCAAATTTAGAAAATGCCTTTTTTGTAGCAGAAAAACTTGGTGTCACAAGACTTCTGGATCCTGAAGGTGAGTTCCTTCCTACATTCAACGGCTAATGGGAGACTGGTTGGCAGAGGGGATAGACCGCAGTGTTCTGCAGCACTTTGCGGATAGTGTCACTGAATATCTCACACAGACGGCCATGGCACTGTCTAGTTCAGTGGTTCTCAATCCAATCCACTGGGATCCCCAGGCCAGTCAGGTTTTCGGGATCTCCACAATGAATATGCATGAGAGAGATCTGTAAAGCAGTGCATGCAGATCTATCTCATGCATATTCATTTTGGAGATCTTGAAAACCTGACTGGTCTGGGGGTCCCAGAGGACTGGGTTGAGAACCACTGGTCTAGTTAATAGAGGGGTGGTTTGTGAGTTAGGTGGAGGTGGTACTGGCACTAACTAGGTAAGTGCCAACGCATACCCATTAGTGTGGTTTTTAGTGGCCCTTGTCCAGGCAATTTTAAGTCACATGCAAAAGAGGCCTAAGTGGCAATCTGGGCTGGTTCTGGCTGAAAATTGCGCTAACTGGGTATGTGCTGGCACTTACCCAGTTAGCGCCATGCAGCTTTGATATTCAGCGGCAGCTGACTGCGTGGAATTTGAATAACGGTAGTTTTGAAAGTTGGGTCTATTTTACCTAGTGCATGCTCCAGGCCAATGAAATTGAATAAACCCAAACAAAAAAATGATATAAGCTGAATATGAACGTTGGTGTGCGGAAGTGATAAATGCAGTTTGTCTTGTCTTTGCCGTTATAGATGTGGATGTCTCCTCACCTGATGAGAAATCAGTAATAACTTATGTATCATCACTTTACGATGCTTTTCCCAAAGTTCCAGAAGACGGTGAAGGCATCAATGCAAGCGTAAGTCAGAGAGTAATAGCTACTGTTTGTATATAGGAAACTAAAACTTACTATACATTAGTAAAAGTGATATCCACTCTCTTACAGTTGAAAATAAAAAGAAACTAGTATGAAAAGGAGGGGAGTACTATGTTAGCATGCACATATACAAGCCACCCCTATTCTATGTTAATAAAGAAGTAAGATAGGAAAGGTGACAACGGAAGCCGGAAGGATGCTTGGGTGCATAGGGAGAGGAATGGCCAGCAGGAAGAAGGAGGCGATAGTGCCTCTGTAGAAGTCTTTCGTGAGACCCTATTTGGAGTACTGTGTGCAATTTTGGAGACCACACCTTCAAAAGGATAGAAACAGGATGGAGTCCATGCAGAGGGGGGGGGGGGGGGGGCTACCAGAATGGTCATTTGTGTTCATCATAAGGTTTATGGGGACAGACTTAAAGATAAGCTTAATATGTATACTTTGGAGGAAAAGCAGGAGAGGGGAGATATAATTGAGATGTTAAATACCTCCATGGCATAAATGCACAGGAGGAGAGGCTCTTTTGATTGAAAGAAAGCCTTGCAACAAGGGGGCTTAGGATGAAGGTAAATGGGGATAGACTCAGAATAATATACAAAAATATTTCTTTATGGAAACAGAGGTAGATATATGGAATAGCCTAGTGGTTAGAGCATTGGTTTAGAGATCAAGAGACCAGGGTTTGATTCTCACTAGCACTCCTTGTGGCCTTGGGAAGTCACTCCATTGCCTTGGAAAAAAGTCCTGGCAGTCTACTTCTGGTTACATTGCCAAGAAAGCCCAAAAGCTGCTGGGTTGCCAGGAGTCAGCATTGACTCCAAGGCACATTGTTTGCTCATGGAGTAGTCTCCCTATGGAGTTGATAGAGACAAGGAGTGTGTCTGAATTCAAGAAAGCATGAGACAAGCACAGAAGATCTCTGAAGGAAAAAAAGGGGCTATAAAGCTTGCTAGTTTGTTTGGAAGGACAGTCTGGATAGACTATATAGTCTTTATCTGCCAACATGTTTCTATATAGTGGAGGAGTGGCCTAATGGTTAGGGCAGCAGCTTAGAGCCAGAAAGACCAGGGTTCAAATCCCATTGGCACTCCTTGTGGCCATGGGCAAGCCACTTAACCCTCCATTGCTTCAGGTACAAGCTTAGATTGTAAGCCCTTTGAGGACAAGGAAATGCATAGTATACCTGAATGTAACTTATCTTGATCTTCTTCTGGAAAGGTGTGAGCAAGATAATAGGCCTAGGCTTTATAGAGAAAAGGTTGCATGAGCCAATTATTACTACACATCAAAAGGAGGGTGATTTTATAACAGATGCCTAGGTGGGAAGGATAAGTAGGCACCTCTTTTGGGGTTATTTAAAACACATGGGTACTTATGTGAGTTTATAAAATACCAGCACACAGATTTCAGAAATCATGGCCAAAACGAACCAGCATCATGTACACTTGCTCAGAAGTAGGGGTAAATGTGTATTTTATAAGCAGTGCACGTGATTTGCGACTCTGCCCACCCTCCACTCAGACTAAAGGTCACCTAAAAGCATATGCCTTTTTGTCATTTCACATGAGGCCTTGTGGAAAGTCACGGCCTATACTTGGGGGTTGGTAGCATGGAATCTGTCTACCTTTTGGGATCTTGCCAGGTACTTGTGGCCTGGATTGGCCACTGTTGGATACAGGATACTGGGATTGATGGACCTTTCATCTGATCCAGGATGGCGGTAGTTATTTATTTATTTAACACGTTTTCTATACCGCCTTATCTTGTATTCAAAGCAGTTTACAATGAACGAATAAAACCTTACATAGAACAAGGGAGCTAAACTGGGATGTTAACACGGTGAACAAACAATATTATTTGTTATTAATTCTTATGTTCTTACACACCTTTACAGACATTTATGTGCAAAAAAGCTTTATAAAATTCTCTCCAAAATGTTCTAGTGCTTGTAATCAGTAAAGAATGGATTTTTGGTTTATTTACATCAACCAACCGTGTCTACTGAATTAGCTTCAATTAGTTAATAACACTACTAACATTATTTAATTACACAGAATAAGTAGCTTTAGATTCACTAATAGTATATCTGTGAAGAACAGAATATATTTTGAAACCTAGATTATGAAAGTGCACAGCTAGTGTGTATTAATTTGTCTGTTTTAAGATTTGCCCCCATTGTCTTAATTTTGATGTGTTTTGGCAGGATGTTGAAGTGAAGTGGGTTGAATACCAGAATATGGTGAACTACCTCATCCAATGGATCAGGCACCATGTCACAATAATGTCTGACCGAGTGTTTCCTAATAATCCCATGGAACTGAAGGTAAAGATCCATACATTCATCGTCTCCAATCATATATTTATACTTACATTACAGCTGGTGCTAAGTTTTTAAATGCAGTCAAGTATAAAATCCACAGGGCATGATACAAATATTGGTGAAGAAATTGTTATATTGGGACATGTCTAATAGTTGAGAGGGTTATTTTAGAAGCTCTATTTGTGCTTTGGACATCCAGAAATGGGCACAAAGAGGTCCAGATCTGGAAGAGGTGCCTGGAGTCGTTTTAGAAACCAGTTTTAGAGACGTCTCTAGCACGAGGACAGCAGTGTGGTGGAAGCGTGTCCATGGTGTTCTTAAGCACTTGGATGTCTGCAACTGATCTTAGAAATTCCCTGCAAGTCCCGTCCCTTGTCGAAATCTAAACCTTATGCAGAGTATGAACAGGCATCGGGAAAGTGCTTGTTACGCCATTGAAAACATCCATAGGGTGTAGAGAAGTTGGCCCCCTACTATCCCCAGTACTGTCAAGAAGTGTAAAGACTTTGGATAAGAAATGAGGCCCATGTGTGGTTGCAGTGCTATTTATTTGTTTAACGGATTTTGCTATATCGTTTTTCTACCAGTCCAAACGGTTTACATGGAGCTGTGTGAAAACAAGGAACTTTTGCATACACTTGGGTTACATAAAACATTGTTAAGAACAGGAGATTACAAAAGTTTAATACAAGGCATAAAACTTCTAATGGGGATAGTTGGTATGGGCTACAGGTAAAATAGGAGTGGGGTGGCCATTGGGGGGGGGGAGGGGGTTGAGGCCCCTCCTCCTGAGGCCCCTCAGGTGAGAGTTTCAGGGAAGTGGGGTGGGAGAAATCCTGTGGGCTTGGGACAGTTCATGTTGCATTGTGGCAGGCTAGGACGCGACCCCTGTGTACATCTGTGTAACCCTCCATGTGGATGTCCATATTGAGTACGTAGACCTTGGTAAATCAGCCTTGAATTTGCTCGTGCCAGGCATTTTTTTGGGACGTTTTGCCTCGGACATTCAAGATTGCACCTGGATGCTTTTTCTAAAGTGCCACTTCACATGTTTATTTGAATAGAAATAATGAAATTCTAGCATTTTAATAATAAGTAGACTCTTCCTAAATTAGTTTTTAAAGAGCGGGTCTGCCTTCCTTGCTTTCCTCTTACCTCCTGGTATGAAAAGAAAGCTGTTAGTACTGTCTGAGGGCTCTTCAGAGTCCCAAAGTCAATATGGGAGACGTTTTGGAATCCTTTTGAACTCGGACCCAAATACCCAATAAATAGTACAATATAACTCTAAAAAATATGATTTATTTTGTTAACAATAAAACTTAGTTAAAAAAACTGCTTATTTCCCATGAAAACACATTTTTATGTTTGCATATACGGGAAACAAACCGCTTTTTTCAGTAATATTTATTTATTTATTTGGAGTCATTTCTATACCACCCTTCTAAAATTCAAAGCGGTTTACATAAAACAAAATCTAGCAGTGCAATAGTGCATCCTGTTGTACAGAGAACTGAACATACAAAATTGAGGTAACAATAACATGAACATGAACGTTTGTAAACAATTTAATACATCCTCTAACTATGTACAAAGGGCAATGTGATATGGTCATTAATTGAACAATGTGTCTATCAGGCAAGGATTATGTAAATGTGCCCAATTGTTCCATCATAATTAGCTGGGAGGAGCACTTATGTTGGTGTTAGGTACTCAGAGATCTGGTTGGATGTCCAGTTGTAAGTTGGTGGATGAGGCTGGTTTATAGTGTTCCTGGAATTGGAATGTTTTCAATCTTTTGCGGAAATCTGTTAGTCGTGGCATCCTCTTAGCGCTGAGGATAGTATGTTCCATATAGACGGGGTGAATAGGGACAGTGTGCGGTTACAAGTACTTTGCTTGCTTTTAGCTTTCTGCGTGGGGATGGCAAGGAGATTAAGGGAGCTCTGCCTGCAGGGTCTGTCATTTTTTGGTATTGAAATCAGCGGTTGGAGGCAGGTAACTGAGCTGTTGGGTATGATTTTGAAGATAAGTGCTTTGTATCTTATTCTGGCCAGAATGTGACTCGGATAGAAATCATCAAGTAAGATACATGTTAACATGGATTTTTTTTTACCAATCTCAATCTGAGAATAGTTTTATGGTAGATATATGCTCTTTGCACATGACCCTTGTGGTGTTCTCACATCTTTATCTGATGCCTTGGGACAGACAGCACAATGCACCCTTTTCCCTTAGTAAGTGCAGTGGTGTTTACAGGGATATTGTGGCCCAGTGCAATCAATGCAAAGCTCATTATCAGTATTTTGATCACTTCATGATCAACTACTCTCCCAGCTGAGTAAGAAAAAGGAGACACTTTTCTGGAAGTAATCTTTTGGTCAAAACAGAGGTTCTCTTATCCAAACCACAAAGCCATCAGCTACATCAATCAGCCCCCCTCTCACTCTTGCACGTGCACACACACATCCCCTCCAGCCCAGCACCCCACTCCCCCGTGCCTGCGCACGCACACATCCAACCCCTTACCCCCTTCCACCTAAACACACGCACACCACACACATACACACAAGAGACAAATTTATATACTAACCCATTTACTGTGCAGCTCCACAGCCTCTTCTGCACGAATACGTCTCACACAGTTCCCCTATAGACACACACCACCCACCCCCACAGCACATATATGTCCATACACACATACTGCATCTCTACAGCACATATAACACATGCATATACAGACACACACACCCCACCTCTGTAAGACATGTCCCTACATGGACACACACTAACCTTGCACAATGTGTACACGCTCCACACCCCCCACTATACACACACATACACACACACACACATACTACTTCTTCACCATACTGCCTCTACTACACACACATACTCTCTCAAGATAGACACATACACACATACTACTTCTGCACCATACTGCCTCTACTACACACACATACTCTCTCAAGATAGACACATATGTATATATGAAAACAGTCACAAAGATGGCTCATACAGCTGCATGTTCACTGCTGTCGTACTGCGGCATACTTTACCATCTGTGTTTGCACCCAGTCCCCTCACAGACATGCTTAAGTTTGCAAAAGGGGAAGGAAATATGGACCATTTTTTCACACTGCAAGTGTGCGCTTTTCAGCTTGTTTGACTTCATTTTGTTTTCTGATCTCAACCCCCAGCATTCTCTTTGTGCGTTTGCATATATGTGCCTATGTTTGTGTGCATTTATAGCGCACACATATAAACTCATATATTAGAACTATTTGCGCTTTTTAATTTTTTGTGTTTTTTGTTTTATTGTTTGTGTGATTAGATTTAAATTTTTTAAAGAATTTCTATGCTATAACTGTAAATTTGCTAAATGAGTTGAAGTTTGTATTTCAGGGTTATAAAAGTACATCACTATATTTTCATGGATATATTTGTCTCCCTTCATATTCACTCACTCTGTGATAGCAATCAGCTGAATTACCTGAAACATTCTGTTTCCTAATACTGTGGCTTTACTTATTGAGTTAGACTAGAATGCACAATGTCTTGGCAAGAGTCACCATTTTAGCATGAACCAAGAAGCCTAGCTGGAGAAGACCACCCTTGGTCATGTTAGGAAAAGTAATAATGGGTTTCTTGATATTTCTATTTCACCGTAGGCACTTTATAACCAATACTTGCAGTTTAAAGAAACAGAAATTCCACCAAAGGAGACAGAAAAAGCAAGAATTAAGCACTTGTATACATTATTGGAGGTAAGCACTTAGTATCTATTTGTTTTACTTTATGCTTTTCACATGGTTGTCCCTACTCTCTTGCCATACATGGAGCATGTCTTTGAAAGCAGAATGAAGTGTGATCATTGACTCTTCTGAGCTGCTTTTTGGCTGGACCACAGGTGTCACCTTGAGAACATCTGAGTTTTATTTGACCTTTTGTCATCAGTGGTGTAGGTGTGAAAGCTTAAGAGTTAAAAGCTGAATCCAGACTTCTGCTAGCCTCAACATGACAACTGAATTCTAATCATGCAGGCATTGTTTATGTGTAAACTGTTTAATAGTGACTATGTCCTGTTTTCCAAGGTTTGGATAGAGTTTGGACGTCTCAGACTTCCTCAGGGCTATCATCCAAATGATATAGAGAAAGAATGGGGACAGCTTATAATTGCCATGTTGGAAAGAGAGAAGACCCTAAGGCCAGAAGTAGAAAGGTATGTAAATGAAGGTTTTGACATAGAATGTTTCTCTCCTGTGCTTGTAGCTACGAGTTTCATGCCGTTGCCATCTTCAGTAATGATATTCTCATACTAAAATAATCTTATAAGTGTCATTGATTATTCATGAATGAGTCCAGTGATGTTCCCAATATGTTAATGGTAAGCAGTCAAGGCTGGCCCGGCCAAGTCTGCAAACAGTGCACTTGCACAGGGCGGCAGCTCCAAGGGGGCAGCACGAGCCTACAGCAGTGATTCTTAACCTTTGTGTCATGCAGCCTGGCAGCCTACTGCATTTCCTCCTTGGCCGGGACCCTGCAGGATGCAGCAAACTCTTCCTTCTCTATCTGGTGCGCATGCATGCAATTGCGATCATGATCACGCATGACCCATGGAAACATTTGTCTCTGCTGCAGCCACCACTTCTCTCTGCTTGCCACAGGTGCAGTTAGATGAGCTAAAATCATTTCTTTTTGGGATGGTGAAATACCCAAGTTCTCCTCACCACCCATTGTTGGAGGAGGATTTCTGTAGATGCAAAATGTATGTTTTCATGTAACTCCTTGATGGTCACGTGTGCGGTATGTCATGTTTGCAAGTGTCATTCATCAGGTGTGTCCTGATGAGAGAAGTGGAGAACCACTGGTTTTCCTATGCAGCCCTGGTGGCAGAAAGATCGCATTGCATCATATTGTCCCTGCCTTCATCTTTCCTTCTCTGAGTCAGCAGCCAGCACTGTTTACAGCATTCACTTCCGGCGAACGAGACCACTACCTGCACACTGGAATTGGATGCTATAGGCAACATCAGCTGCTGCTGTAGACTTGGAGAAGCAGAGATTAAGCTGGAGATGGTGCCATGTGATCTTTTTGTCACCGAGTGGGGGGTGGGGAGCAGAAAGAGAGAAAGAGTGGAAGATTTTGGGTTATGAGAGAGAGAGAAAAGTTACAGGACTAAGGGAGAGAGAAAGAGAGAAGTTGCCAGACGGGGGGGGGGGGGGGGGGGGGGACAGAGGGAAGACACTGGACCACTGTGGGGAAGGGGATAGAAAGCTGCTGGGATATGGGTGGAAGGAAGAAAAGAGATGGGAAATGGAAGAGAAAGAGAAAGAGCTGAGATGCTTTTTCATGGGGATGGAGGGAAAGGATGAGAAATTCAAAGATGTTGACGTGGAGTGGTGGGGATATGCTGGCATGATGGAGCTATGTGCGAGAGGCCATGCGTCAGAATGAGTACAGATGGTGGAAGTGTGCTAGTGAGGAGTGGGTAAAAGGCAGAAGGAGTGAGACCAGGAAGTTGGAGAGCCGGGGAGATGGGCTGGGGTGGAGGTAAGCGAAGGAGATGGAAAGTTGATGGCAGGTGAAAAGTCGAAAGGGAATTGAGGACTACAGAATGGAAGAGAGGGTGAAACTAGAGTGGATAGAGAGGGATTAAAGAAAGACATGGAGGAAAGGGCGAAAAGGGAAAACTAAGGAAGTCAAACAGCTGGAGGGAGGGAATGGAAAAAGCCAGGAAGAGAGAGAAGAAAAGACAGATGGACAACAGACATTGGAAAGAGAGTTGAGGCAAGCAGAAGAGAGAGATGAGGGTCATCATGACTGAAAAATAAAAAGCCTAAACAAAAGGTAGAAAAAACATATTTTATTTTGAGTTTATTAACTGGAATATGTTAGCTCTGGAAAATGTACACCACTGACATTTTTGTGTTTTGTTCAGTACAAGAGGAAATGCATTTCTAGTTTTACTTCTCCAGTGTTGTGGTACATTCCCAGTTTGGCTTCTTGGGGATTCCAATTTCAATTATTGTCTTTCTATTTCTAAATTTTGATCCCTTGTACTATATTTGGCAATGGTCTTTCTGTGTGACCAAGCAGTGGTATTCTGTTCATGTAGTTTCTGTGTAGCAGTCCCACTTGATCTCTTTTCCCAGTAGGAGATGTACTGGTTTAATATTTGCAGTACTGCCTTTTGATAGGTAGGGTTTGGTGCTGTGTGAGTCCCAGTAATGCTGTTATGGTATGGTGGGTTTACTATGGGTTCTAAATGAGCAGGGGTTTGGAGTACTTCCTAATCTACCTGGCAGTTGGCATTGGAAGATTGTGGAAATGTGATAGTCTTTCTTTATCCTCACTATACATGTAAATGGTATTCATACACTTATTATGTTATTGTTGGGGCAAAAAAGAGGCTTGTGAAGGGTTCCACTGGAATGGATTGGGGGGGGGGGCAGCACAGTAATTACTCACACAGGGCAGCAAAAAAAGGTAGCACCGGCCTTGTAAGCAGTACTTTCCTGCATATCCTCAGACTGTGCACATGTTTGACATTGTCTGTAAGTAACATAGTAACATAGTAAATGACGGCAGATAAAGACCAGTATGGTCCATCTAGTCTGCCCGGTAAGATGACAGGAGTAGGTGCACCTGCCACTCTGTGCAGGCCACCCCTTCCCATGTCTTTGTTTAGGGGTGAACCCGCCGCTCTGTGTAGGACACCCCTATTTGTTGAGAAATTAGATGGTTCAGTTTATTTTGATTATCTCCAGGAGCAAGCAGGGATGTAGTCATCACATATGGGTATCGTTGGTACTGACGGAGCTTGTGCGGGAACGCTCCCCAGCGTCCAATTAGAAAGCTTTTGGGAGCATCCCACAGCGCCTGCATGCTGCCTTCCCACCTTTCCCAACTGCCTCTCTCCAGTTGAGTTTTAAAGCAGAGACAAAGAGAGAGAGAGGGAAAGGAAAGAGATAGATAGAGAGATACAACTCCTAGGGGAGGTGGGTGGGTTGTGAGGACTAAATTCCTGCTGTTCCCGGAGATCACCTGTTACAGGTGAGTAACTATGCTATCTCCAGGAACAAGCAGGAATGTAGTCATCACATATGGGGACTCCCTAGCTTTAGGTGCCAGGGAGAGACCCCTGAAGTTGTGTGTCCCTGAACAGGGCTACACTTCCCCCCATGGATCTCTGGCATCCTACCAGGGGTGGCGGGTAGGAGTTGATTAGGTATGGAACAGGTGTTGGAGAACAGCCTAACCAAACAAGGCATCCTGGCGGGAGTCCTTGTCCAAGCAGTAATGGGCTGTGAAGGTATGAACCGAGGCGGTCTTGATTCTTGGGACCGAGATCATCCCTATTGAGTGCCCACGGCTCTAACCGCAGAGCCTCTGGGGGCCAGGGGCAGTCAGGCTTGGAGCATGACCCTCGAGCCTGGATCACCCTTGACACCTACAATTTGGACTGGGACCAAGGACGATGAGTCCCCAGATACAAGTTAGCACCAGGGCGCGCCCTCTGACCCTCTCCCCCTGAGACTCTGTGTCAGTCCCCTCCTGAGGACATGGCTTTCCTTGACTTCATGTGGGACATGGCCAAGGCACTGGCCTTCGAGACCAACTCTGAGGAGGACCCTCGGACCGAAGAGCTCGAAATCCTCCAGTATGAGGCCCCCCCAAAGGAGGCACTCACAGTGCCTTTTCCTCCGATTCTGGAACGGCTGCTCCTCCACATGTGAGAGACCCTCGCATCAGTGCCTATAGTGAACAGACAGTTGGACTCAATGTACCAGGTCTGACGGAGCACTGGCTTCCAGAAAGCACAGCTGCCACTCAACTCCATGGTGGTGGAGTCGGCCATGCTTCACCTTAAGAGCCAAAAGATGCACTCCTCGGTGCCTCTGGGTAGGGAGGCTCATGCCTTGGACACTCTGGGTAGAAAGTGCTACCATGGCTTGATGCTCATTGGCCGGATCCAGGCATGCCATCTGTTCATGGGCACGTACCTGAGAGGCCTGGCAAAGGAACTCACCGGTTTCTTGACTGGTCTCTCTGAGGAACCTCTCCAGCGGTTCTAGACCCTGGCCTCAGGTGGCAGAGAGTGCTCCAAATTCATGACTTGGGCAGCCTATGACGGCTTCAAGTTGGCCGCTAGAGTAGCTGTGGCGGGAATCGGTGCCCAATGCCAGGCTTGGTTCCAGTCCTCTGACCTGGAGAAATTGGTTCAGGACAAGCTGGTCGATGTTCCTTGCCAGGGAAAGAATCTGTTTGGCAAACCCATGATGGATGAGGCTGTAAAGTTGGAGTCCGAGTTCCTGACAAGGACCAGGCTCTCCAAGAAGACCTCTGACTCTTCCCAATGGAAGTCTTCGGGTAAAAAGCCCTTCTGCCCGAAGAAAAGGAATGCTTATGGAAACTACTCTCAGTACCAGGCCTTCCCAGCTCCTCATCAGGGGCAGCAGGTCAAGGGACAAGGGCATGGCCCTCGGATGCCTAAGGCTCCAAAACCCCAGGCACCGGCTCTGGCCCAGTCTGGCAGGAGTTTTTGACTCCTTGGGCATAGCCTCTCTTCCCCCAGGAGGCCCAGCCCAGCAGCCCACAGGGGGGCATCTGGTTCTCTGTGCTTACCGGTGGCCAACCATCTCCACCAACTCCTGGGCACTGCAGGTGGTGAAGGAGAATTACCTCCTCCACCTGACAGGCACTCCCTCAGTTCTTTCCGGGAGAGCCCCCTAGGACTCCCCTCCACCAGACCTTACTGCTACAAGAACTCACAGGACTTCTCAAAGACGAGGCGATGGAACCAGTGCCTGCACATCTTGAGGGCAAGAGGTTCTACTCCCGGTACTTCCTCGTTTCCAAGAGAACAGGGGCTTCTGGCCCATTCTGGACCTGCGGGCCCTAAACAGGTTCCCGGAGAAGAAGTTCAAAATGCTCCATACCTCCAGCAGGGAGACTGGCTATGTTCCTTGGATCTAGAGAATGTGCAACACACATCCTTATCCATCCCAACCACAGGAAATTCCTCAGGTTCATGGTGGGAGGCGGCCACTATCATTACGGGGTGCTGTCCTTCGGGCTGGCCTCCACACCCAGTGTTCACAAAGTGCCTGACAGTGGTTGCGGCCTGCCGTCATCTCCATGGAGTCTTTGTCTTCCCCTACCTGGATGACTGGCTCATAAGGGGACACACAGCCGCAGAGGTGCAACACGCAACGGCGTGCACCATCCTCATCCTGCAGCACTTGGGATTCGTAAGAAACCACCCAAAGTCCCATCTCCACCCAACACAGTTTCTGGAGTTCATAGGATCAAGGCTGGATACTGTTCAGGCCAAAGCCTTTCTCCCTCAGGATAGGGCCGACCACCTCAGGCGCTGGCCGTGGCCGTGCAGCGCTGACACGCAGTGTCTGCCCACCTCTTGCTCTGCCTGTTGGGTTACATGGCATCCACAATTCATGTTACCCTGGATGCCCACCTTCATATGAGCGCGGTTCAATGGGGTCTCTGCTCCCAGTAGGCCCAGGCTACAGGATGGCTGAGGGACAGGGTGGTGGTGAGCCACCAACTGGCTGGCTCTCTCACTTGTTGGCAAGCCACCAGCACCTCTTGACCAGGATGCCCTTCCAGGCCCCCACCCCCCAGAAGGTCCTGACTATGGGCGCCTCCCTCTTAGTTTGGGAGCCCACTGCGACAGCCTCTGCACTCAGGGCAGATGGTCGCAGGAGGACAGCCTGCAGTAGATCAACCTCTTGGAGCTTTGGGCCATATCCTTAGCCCTCCAAGCCTTCCGTCACCACTTGCAACACCATTCAGTGCTGTCCAGATGGACAATCAAGAGGCAATGTGCTACATCAACAAGCAGGAAGGCATGGGGTCATAGACCCTCTGCTAAGAGGCAGTAGCTCTCTACTCATATGTGAACCACTATGGGATGCTCCTGCGGGCGGTGTATCTTCTGGGCCAGGACAATGCCCAGTTGGACATGCTGAGCAGGGTCCTCCAGCCACACAAATGGTGGCTAGACCCCAGAGTGGCCTTTCGGCTCTTCAAGCTCTGGGGGACTCCACGGATGGACCTTTTCACCAGTTCGGCCAACATCCAGCTGCCCCGCTTCTGCTCCTGGCAGCCACACCCATCCCGGGTGGCAGAAAATGCCTTCCTCATCCCATGGACAGAGGATCTCCTCTATGCCTTCCCTCCCATGCCGCTGATTGCCAAGATCTTGTTCAAAGTTCAACACGATGGGACGTCCCTGATGCTAGTAACTCCTCGATGGCCCAGGCAACCGTGGTTCCCACTGCTCCTTTGCTTATTCTCGACATCCCTGGTCCCCCTGGGGAGTGCTCCGGGGCTGCTGGAGGGCTTCCTCCTACACCCCAACTTGGGGTCTCTGACGCTAATGGCGTGGCTGCTAAAAAGGTAGCTTTGACCCCTTTCAACCTTTCAGGGGAGGTGGAAGAGGTCTTCCTGGCCTCCCGTCGGATCTACACAAGACAGGCTTACGCCTTCAAATGGCGAAGATTCTCAGTATGGTGCACAGAGTGACGGGTCAACCTATTCTCATGCTCTGTGCAGCTTGTGCCGCAATGTTTACTTCACTTGAAGTCTAACTCTGTCAGGGTCCACCTGAGTGCTCTCGTGGCACACCACCATCTTATCGAGGATAAAGCCCTCTCTGCCCAACCTCTTTTGACCCGCTTCTTGCGGGGTCTCCTGTTGTGTAATCCTCCGCTCCACCCACCGGCAGCAGAGTGAGACTTCAACGTGGTGTGGTCGCAACTCACTGGCCCACCTTTGAGCCCCTGGCTACTTGCCACCAGCAGTATCTTTCCTGGAAGGTCGTCTTCTTGGTGGCACTCACATTGGCTCGCAGATTCTATAAGAGCAGGGTCGTGCTCTGCAAGCATTCCAAGTTCCTTCCCAAGGTGGTGTCGTCTTTTCACCTCAATCAGAAAGTGATGTTCCTCACCTTCTTTCCGCAGCCTCATGCCAGCAGGGCAGAGACTGTCCTTCACACTCCGGACTGTAAGAGGGCCCTGTCCTTCTACCTCCAACATGCCCATGTCCACTGCAAAGCCTCACAGATTTTCTTCTCCTATGACCCCCAGTCGTCTGGGGACAGTGGTGACCAAGCTGACTCTTTCCACCTGGATGGTGTACTTTATTGCCCTCGCCTGTGAACAGACTGAGCTCTCACTGGAGCGCAGGGTCATGGCGCACAGCATCAGGGCCATGGCGGCATCCGTAGCAAACCTGCTTTCCATTTCTCTGTTGGAAATCTGCCAGGCCACCACCTGATCCTCAGTCCATACCTTCATGCCTGGAGAGGGAGTCCCGTAGGGAAGGTGCCTTTAGCAAGGTGGTACTCTGTCATTTATTCAGGGTGTAGGCAATTTCTGCCCTCTGGACCTTGGTGTGTTCAGGCTACCGGAGTGCTGGTTTTCTCACTGGACACTTGGGCCGCTCGGGAGTCTGTCTTCTCAAGACTCATTGCTGCTGCTCACAGCTCACCTTTTTCTGGTCAGCTTTGGCTTTTTCTAGGTTTTTGGTAGCCTGTAGCTAGGGAGTCCCATATGTGAGGACTGACTTCCTGCTTGTTCCCGAAGAAAGCGTAGTTACTCACCTGTGACAGGTGTTCTCTGGGAACAGCAGGAATCAGTCCTCACAATCCTCCAATCCTCCCAGTGGAGTTGCTTTGTGTCATTTTTGCCTTTGAGCTATGTCGTCCTACTGAGGCAAGAAGGCACCCTTTGGTGGGAAGGGAACCACGCATTGCTGGTGCATCTCCCAAAGGCTTTCTTTGAAAGCAAGGGGAGTAGCTAGCTGCCGTGTGGGCTTTGTCGACGCCAATATCACCAGTACATGAGGACTGATTCCTGCTGTCCCTGGAGAACACCTGTTACAGGTGAGTAATAACGCTTTACAGGTGAGTAACTACGATTTCTTGGCTGTCATACTTGACTGGGAGGATTGAGGAGAACACCACCTACACACCTGTCTGCTTCACCCTCTTTCCCAAAACCATAAATTCACTTTTGATATGTGTGTGAGATTACTTAGCAATATCATTCATGCCAACATGGATGTGCAGCACTGGATGATACTCGGATCTTGGCACCTAGCAGTCTGCATGCCTCCCTGAAGGAATAGTTAGTATTTTGTATTAATGTTGGCATTAATGAAAACTGTGTTGTAGTTAAAAGAACTTATTAGCATACTTTTGATATTTTTAGCTACAAACCACCTCAGCTTTAATGAAAACATGTTAATGTTATTTTAACACGTTGAATGCATTTGATGTGCTTTAGCAAAGTTTAATATATGTGTAAGCACTAACACACTTAATAATATAATAATATTTTAATAAATAGAGTCCTTTTGTTTGTGTGTGGGATAGATTTTTACCCAGTGTGAGTGAAAGGAGCGCCAGTGCTCTGGTGGACAAAGTATGTTTTTACAAGCTCCAAATAAAATAGAGAGAGGGAGAACATTCAGCTCAGTTTTTTGCCATGAAATTGCTCATTGGGTTTGCAAGTTGTCCATGAAAGAAGATTAAGTTCTTGGTAGGTGTGTTTCACTTCAGCATAGCGCCTATTATTGATGGTCAAGACGGCAAAATTTGTGTCTCTCTGTTAAAATGCGTATGCGCTCCCCCCCTCCCTCGTGCCACCCAAAGCAGCAACAGTGTCTGTATATGTGTGTGTTGGAGTGGTGTGTCTGCACAAGTACAAGACTGGATAACAGAGGAGGGAGAGTGCATGGGTGGGTGCAGGGAAAAGAAGGAGAGTGCAAGAGAGTAGTGAAGGATTGGAATAGGGAATAGTGCAAGAGGATGGAAAGGACAAGGATTAGATGCCGGAGGCCAGGGGAAAGTGCAGACACACCACTCCAACACACACATATACAGACACTAAGAGTCCACTTCCGTTCGGGGCACATCAGAATCTGGATGGGCTGGATTTGCACCCGATTCTGATCCCACTGGGGCTATACGTCCCCAAGGGATCAAAATCGGGTGCAACCGGCCTGGACGGGTAGGACGGTCCCCTCCCTGTACACATCACCCGATGCTCTTGCATGGAGCCCGGTGCTGTGGAGTCCCGTCGCCATGGCACTGGGATGCCATGCAGGAGCCCCGATTTCTGGCAAACCTCTTACCCTCTGATATCCATGCTGCCCAAGCCCCGATCAGGCCTGTTAAGGCCAGGATCGGGCAGCGGGGATCCCCCTGCCCACTAACCATGTCTGTGCTGCCCCACCGCACTGTCCTCCCACATTGGAGAGACTTTATTCCACCTCTGAGTTGGAATAAGTCCCCCGTCTAACTGGCCATGTCAGGACGTACAGGGCCATTGCTGGAATAGGTCCTGTACATCCAGGTTGAGGGTCACACCTCTGGCCCGCCCTCGCTCCTCCCTTCGCCCATCCTCTCCTGCCCTAGTACAGAGCTCCCTGCACATCTCTGCTGTACGTGCAGGAAGCTCTTAGGGGAAAATTGGACCCAGGCATTTAGTGGGGAAAGAATGTACGAGCAGGACATATATCCCGCTAAATGCTGATCAAAATGGACCCCATAGCTACCCCTTGACACACACGTACGTATACATGCACACACACAGATACTTCCACTGCACACTAACATACACATTCTTATACATCCCCCAATGCATGTACATGTCCAGAGCCACCAAGATACACACAAACTCATGCCAACACATACACACACTCCCAAACACTTCCCATGACACCAACATACACTCCCCCCCGACACTTCACAAGACACACACATGCACGCACCCCAACCTTCCCTGTGATACACACACATGCACGTGTGTGGGCGTGATTGTGTCTGATGATCTTAAAGTAGCTAAACAGGTAGAAACGGCAAAAGCTAGAAGGATGCCTGGGTGCATAGGGAGAGGAATGGCCAGCAAAAAAAAAAAGAGGTGATAGTGCCTCTGTGTAGGAGTTCACACTTTTAAAAAGATATAAAGAGGTTGGAGTTGGTGCAGAGGGTGGCTATTAAAATGGTTAGTGGTTTTCGTTATAAAGTATATGAGGACAGACTTAAGGATCTTAATATGCATACCTTACAGGAAAGGCGGGATAGAGGAGATATGATAGAGATATTTAAATATCTCCATGACATAAATGCACAGGAGGAGAGCCTCTTTTGATTGAAAGCAAGCTCTGCTATAAGGGGACATAGGATGAAGATGAAAGGGGATAGACTCAGGAGTAATATGTGGAAATATTTCTTTATGGAAAGAGTGCTAGGTGCATGGAATAGGCGGTAGAGATCAGGACAGTATCTGAATTCAAAAAAGCATGGGACAAACACAGGATCTTTAAGGGAAAAGAGGGGACTATTGTAGTACTTGATATGGAAGGGCAGACTAGATAGGCCATGTGGTCTTTTTCTGACATTATGTTTCTGTGTTTCTATGTGCATGTATGTACACACACCCCCTAAAACTCCCCATGACATACGCACATGCCTGCAAGCACATGCGTCCCTGACAGTTTCCATGACATATACACATGTGTGTGCATACCCCCACCATTCCCCATGACACATGCATACACACGCATGTTCCCACCCCGACACTCCCATCACATACACACACATGCAAATGTTCTCCCACTACTCCCCATGATGCATGCACACACATCCCAACCCTCTCTATACTTACACGCACACGTCTGACATTCTCCATGACTCACACACATGCACACACACACACACGCACAAACCTCCAACACTCTCCATGACATACACACAGACATGCACTCCCTGACATTCTCCCCATGAGAGACACCCACACATGTATGTGTGCATGCAACTGGAAACACTCCCCATGATGCACATCCACATATGCCCATGCAGCCCCCTGACCCTCCCTATGGCACACACACGCCTATATCCTCCACAGGCCTGATTCCGCAAATGGGGAGAATGTGCCGATGTGTTACACTGCAAGTGGACACTTTTCAACTTGTTTTTAAAGGCTCGGAACTGAGCTTACCAATTGTGTCTGGCTGCTTACATTTCTTTGCAGTGTATAGAAGAGGGAACGGAGTTGCCAAAACTGACAAATGAATTGATGTTTAACTTGAGTGAGCACAGTGCCTCTATTCACCCAAGAATTTGGGCAGCACTGAAATGGACTTGAATTGGTGTTTAGCTTGTTTGAAACTGAATACTGTTTAATTCAAAATACTTAGCATGTCTGTTTTATTTTCAGCAACGCCCATATCAACCTGATCAGTCCATACTTGTAAAGTTTTCAGGTACGGGGAAGCAGAGGCAGACCTTAGCTGGCATACTTTATATAGCTCAGGGCAAAATCCTTTGAAGAGTTCTCCGAATACCATTGGCTGGATGCTGAGTGTACATGTTGAAGCCTATTTAAGAATGAACGCTAGAGGTTTTAACAGCCTGTAGGGAGCGTGTCATTCCTGGAAGCGGTACATTCTGCAAGCTTTTATCTTTTCGATCATTTTTGTCAGTTTACATGGCCAAATTGCCATTACTATAAAAAAATGAACGGCACTGGGTTTTATAACTATAACAGCAATGAGTCCCTGCGAAGCAGCAGCACGCGGACCACTACGCGCAGCAGTGTCGGCTCCAACGAGAATCTGCTTTCTGTTAATTGCGGTCCAACGTTGATCAATTCTTGTATCAGCTTCGGTAGTGAATCATCAGGAGAATCCAGGTATAGGCGCTGTTTGAGTGACACAGGAGCTCAGAGGGTCATTTATTTTGTTTTATTATTTTTTTTACGGTTACATTTCTGAAATCTCGGTGTTTGATGGAATCCCTTCAGGAAATGTGTTGTGCAAAGAGTATCAGTGAATTATACGTATTTTACTGCCTTTTAGGTTGGAAATGCTGCAGCAGATCGCAAATCGTATCCAGCGGGACAGCCTGGGATGTGAAGATAAACTAATATTGGCTAGGAATGCTCTACAGTCGGTAAGGGACCATATGTGTACTTGTTTAGATTGTCTTTGTTGGCAGTCATGGAAGCTGTGGGCTAGGGGGGAAGGTTACTGTAATGCACTTGTTCTTTAAAACCATGTATGGAAGTTTCTCGTTTTTGATATTTGGTGCTAATTTTTATTTTTGCTGTTAGCTTTTACTGAAGACCTCTGGCAATCATTGGCAGCAAGTAGCTGAAATTCTTGCTTATTTGGTTTCATGAAAAACATTAGCTGTGGCACATTTTCTGTGGAATCTAAACAGATTTCTTTTCCCAGTGTGCTTGTTTTTTATATTTTTTTTACATTGTTTCAACCAAAATATTGTCCTATTTTTTTTGTTTTGTTTTCAGTTCTGCAATAGTTTTGCCCCCTTTTATGGAATTCTTTCTGTAGTTTTTGGATTTTTTTCTGGGGAGTTCATTCAGTACTGTCAACACTTTTTGTACAAATGCCATGAACCAAGACAACTTCACATCAGCAGCTCTGATGCAAGCCGCTTGTAACTCACAAGTACGCAACAAGCAACGCAGCGTTCTTTACAAGAGAAAAATGCTTTTAGTGCCATTAAACTCTATTCTAGGTTTCCAATGAGACAAATGGCAAAACCTAGTTTAAACTTTATGGAAGCAAGCTCAGTGCAGCAAACAGTGTTGGATGACGTTCAGTAATCTCTCTATTTTTCTTACATTTGTGGAGTTTGTATACTGAGAAAACTGGTTATGTTGGCATCATTGGCTTTTCCCACCAAACATATAACAGAGCTTTTAAAATCTAGATATCATATTTAATTTAATTTGTTTATTTGTGTATTAGTAACATATTGCTTACCCCTTCAGTGATGTTTGAAACAAGGTACAACATTAAATACAAGGAAATGAATAAAATAAGCTAAACAATCACCATAGTATCATAGAAACAGTAATAATAAATACATATTTTAAATACAACATACATAATATAATCCACTCTAATAAGAACATTATGAGTTAAATCAGTATAGCTACCTGGTGAACCAACAATCTAAGCTGAAGACATAACTATGTCCAAAAACCCAGCCCAAAAAAGTTACATTGGACAGCTTTATAAAAACTGTACGCTAAGCTCAGCTAAGTCAAATATTATTTTCTATAAGCCTGGATATAAGGCCAAGTCTGCAATGAGTAGCAAAAGGCTTATTAATCACAGAGGAGGCAAATTTCCTTAGAAAGCTTAGAAAGATACATTCCAGGAAAAATGTCTATTTCACCTTTGTGCCAATCAAACCTGTCCTTTAGATGGAATTATCGATAAACATGCATCTTGGAAGATTAATGATTGAGCTAGGACATAAGGATATAACTGATCTCAAAGATGGACAGAACAGGCTCATTCATGGCCCTAGGCACAAGGTTTTGAACTCGGAAGCCTTTTTCTAATGGGAATGATGTGGTCATAAGACCATGATTAGCCATCAAGCAGGCCCATATGCACGCCCTACCTTGCAGTAGTCCAATCATGAGATTGCAGCTGCATGAATAAGATATCCAGATGTTGTTTACTAAAGTAAGGCTTTAGCTGGCGAATGACTGGACGATGGCAACATGCATTCTTCATGGTGTCGATCTCTCGAGATTGTAAATTCAGTTTAAGGCGGTAATTGCCCTGAGATTATGTACTTCCTTATTTACAGGTAATAAACGGCCATTGACTAAAATGTGAATGGGCATCACTGAATCCGCCATCTGGGGGATAGACTGAAGCACAGACAGGACTTCAGTCTTATCTGAGTTCATTCGTAGTTTGATAACTGTTATCCAGTTTAACACAGCAGGAATTTAAATTCTCATCAGTAAATTTCATTGCAGCCCCCAAGGACGCATAAAGCTGAATGTTATCAGCAAATAAATGGAACTTGCAAGTCCAGCTGTCTGATAACTTGCCTGAAGGGTTTGATATAAAGATGAACCTAGGAACATATGAACATAAGAAAAAACTGTGCTGAATCGGATCAAATTCACTGAGCCCAGCATCCTGTCTTCAACAGTAGCCAATCCGGGTCACAGATAATCTGGCGGATCCCAAAACAGTTGATCTTTTTCTCATAGTTTGTTTCCGGGGGTAAGCAATGGCTTTCCCAAGTCTACCTGGCTAATAATTTCTTTTGGATTTTTTTTTCTCTAGGAACTTGCCCAAACCTCTTTTGAAAAAGTAAGGGGGAGAGTATAGCCCTTAAGGAACTCCATATAATATTTTCAAATGTCGCTTTATTAACATACAGGACACTAAGCGGTTGGAATCAGGACTGCAGTTCCAAAACGAAGCAGAGATCGCAGGGTATCTGCTCGAATGTGAGAATCTTCTCCGCCAGCAAGTGATCGATGTACAGATGCTCCTGGATGGGAAGTACTATCAGTCCGAGCAGCTTGTGCAGAGGTACAGATAAAATCATCTTCATACCAGCGCAGGCATGTAGATAGGTGTGTCCGTAATGGGGACAAGGAATTCCTTTCAGAAGAACATGAAAACGGAGAAGCTTATTACATGAACATGTTGCTTGCATCTTAGCAGCATTGCTTTTTGTAAGAGTTTAGTATGTGTATTATCGATATAAGACGACAGCTGAATAGTATTTGATTGTGTTCTATATAGCTCTCTGTCTATCATGCAGCTGTCTAATATACAGTGTGTGCGTGTATATCTTTCGTTCTTGGGAGCCTCTTGCTCAGGAACCTCATCCCTACTGGAGCTATAGTCTATGAATAGAGGAGAAAGACGGAAGCAGAGCAGAGACACAAGGGTTGGGAATTTCACAACAGCAGTCAGTTGGAGGCATCTTTCTTTGCCCACAGCGCCACTGAAAGTTGAAAGTGCAAATAGCTCTGTCTAGTCTCTCACACAGTCGCCACAAATAAACAAATGGTGTCATGGTCATTTCTATAATTGAAGGATGCACACTACATGCAGGCATGCTGAGGAAAAGACGTTGCATTGCATGGAATGGGGGTCATGGAAGGGACCAGAAGAATTTAGGTTTTGCAGAGTGCTATCGAGTATGTGCAAAAGAGCCTGGTTTCAGCGTGTATGCTGTTCAGGTTTGCTTTGGATATTATTGTACCATAGGGCTGTTCCTCAGCACACATTTGGTTCACTAGCATGCCTTAAAAGAGGCAGTGTGTGCAAAATCGATTTACTAGGTGTTACGTCGATTTGTGTGGGTTAAAAAGATTTGACACACATTAAAATTATTTTATTAAAACCAATGTTTGAAATGAACCAAAGGTTTTTGCCCTGTACGCATCCCTAACACACAAGCCTGAAATTCTTTTGGTATCAGCACCACCACTGAAAAAGTGCTGCAGTTCTACAGACAGAGCATCATGGTTTCAAATCGTATTTCTTCCTACCATACGATTATGTAACAAAAGTCTCAATTAAGTTGTATTTCTTCAGATCCGGAACAGGCCTTAGTCTAAAGGATGTTAAGATAGAAATAATCCTCCTATGGTTTTAAAGAAACGAGTAACAGTCGCAGGTAAAACAAATACATCCACTTTCGGAGATGTTGTATAATATATTTCTCTATGTAACACACTGCTCAGCAGAGAGAAATTGAAGGCCGTGCCTCTACTTCTGTTAAACTGGGAATACGGCCATACTCATGGAGCTCGCTGTAGCAATTACATACTGAGGGTGATTTTATAAAGCACTTTCTGCATGCACATATAGAAAATGTCTATAATGAAATTGCCTATGGATCTGCATGTGCAAAGGGTAGACACACTGAGACATAATACCAGCTTTAACGCAGTATACCTATAGGCATTCCCAGGAGCCTAGTTTGGATGAAGTGGGGCTGAAGTTGTGATATACATATAGACTTTATAAAATACATGCAGACATGCATAGATTACATGCCGCAGAGTCGGTGTAAATTTGTGTAAGAGAATGTTTGCCCTACTGGGGTTATTCTGGGAGCCTGTTTTATAAAGGCACAGATACGCCTCTGTTGCCTCCATAAAAAGTGTGTTTCCTGGAGCTTTTGTAGGCGTCCTGTTATGTAATCACCCTGGTATGGTTACAGATATTTGCATTTCATGGGCACACGATTGTGGGTGTCTAAAGAAATGACACATTTTGAAAAGAAATTAGGATGACGTGAATATTGATTATTGTGTTCAGCTGTATCGTCTCACTCAAGAGACAGGAAAAGAAGGCTGATTGATTGCATAGTGGGTTTTTTTACACTTCTGGATTTGATGCCAAATGAGCATTAGTTATTCTACGGTTTTGTCTTGAAAAGTTAAAAGGTTTGAGAAATGTGACTTGGGCTAAATTCTGCCTCTTCTCTGAAATGTGGAGGATTGCAGAGCAGTAGATTTCTGCAGAGGAACAGAGCCGAATCTCTTGTGACTTCCCCTAAGACTGCAGCTGGGATGGAATGGCCAGGGTTTTGCCACAGTGCCTATTCCTCGTGACAAAATTCACAATATCGCATCACCTTCCCCTGCTGTCAGCGGCGCAGCTGGAGGACTCCTGAGGGGACGTTGGTTCCAATCACTGGTCTCGGGGGTGGGGCTAGAGATGGAACCATCACTTTTTGTGCCATTTTGCTGTGGCTGCCAAAAGACCCAATCCTGGTGCTGTACTGAAGTTGTATTGGGCTGTCTGCTGAGTAATATTCGGCATATATCATGACTAAATAAACCAGGAATAATCTCCTGGTAGATACTGAACAACTGTGGCATGCTGGGGCAAACATGAAGGCTATCCGCCACATCTTTGAGCAAATGCTTGTAAATTCAGTATTTTTACATTTTAGGGTTGTGCCACTCTAGAGGCTTTAGATCCACATTTGGTGATATGATACAGCACATAACCTTACAATTATCATGAATGCACAGCATTAGTGATATTCTCCCTTTTATTTTGACCCAAGAAGAAAACATGTTTAACATTCTCCTTATAGCATCAGACAGATTGCATGACTACTCTTTATTGGGTGCTAGTAGTTGGTTTATTTGGCAGTACTGTGATATATATAAAAATTCAACCACAAATCTTGTTTCTTTCCAGGGTTGGGAAGCTCCGAGATGAGCTAATGGCTTTAAGGACTGAATGTTCTGCGGTGTACAGCAAGGGCCGCATGTTATCAACAGAGCAGACAAAGCTTATGATATCAGGAATAACGCAAAGCTTAAACTCAGGATATCAGCAGAACTTGAACCCTACATTAAACTCGAGCCTGACTCACAGTTTAACACCTTCCTTGACTCAGTCCAGTTTAACAACAGGCCTGTCACATGGTTTGACTCCAAGGCTGACTTCTGTCATCACTCCAACATTTACGCCAAGCTACACACCAGGCTTAATCCAGAACTATGTGACAGGAGTTGTTCCAGGTGCATTGCAAACTCTCAAACTCATGCAGATCCGGAAACCTCTAATGAAGTCGGCCATTGCTGATCAGAATTTGACGGAAGAGGAAGTCAGTATCAAATTTGTTCAAGATCTTCTGAGCTGGGTGGAAGAAATGCAGGTAAATGCTTTAGTTTGAAACCCTCTGGCCTATTTTTTGTGATTTTCTGTCCTTCCTGGAGATTTTTGGACCAACCTTCCATTGTTTTCCAAAGGTACAGCTTGATCGTGCTGAGTGGGGCTCAGATTTGCCAAGTGTTGAAAGCCACCTAGAAGATCATAAAAATGTCTGTAGAGCTGTTGAAGAGTTTGAATCTAGCCTTAAAGAAGCTAAAATTAGTGAGGTATGAAAATCATATACAGTATCTAATTTTTTTTCCCTGTTAACCATCAAGAAATAACTGCGTTTACCACAATTAACTTGCTCTTAAACTAATGACTGTTCTCTGTTTTTCTTCATGAATGAAAAAGAATTGATCAGGTTCGAACTTGAAAGCCTTATCTTTTTTTTGACACAGCGGCTTTGTCCTATCATTTGGATTCCAGCTTAAATGAGCTCCATAAGCCTTCATTTGCAAAGCTCCATGGGGGGTTTCTGCCCATTTATTCCCTTGCCCAACTATTACAGCTCAGAGGCTTAGATCTTAGTTCTTTTATGGAACCTGGCTCAAGTGGAATTTGAAGACAGTCAGTGGGTGTTATTGTTACATAGCGGGGCCCTTTTACTAAAGGGTGCTGTAGTATTGCACCAAAAACACCATTGACGCACGAATACATGGAAAGCGTGTTCCTAGCAGTGCATGCGACCCAGCTGCGGCAGGACAATAGCTCTGGTGCACTTAATGCCACTTTTGGAGGTGGTGGTGAGTGCACCTGCACTACTAGCCCACCATGCAGGTAGCATGGGTATGTTGTCTGGCGTGGCGCTTACCCTCCCCACTCTCTGACCGTTGCCTCCCACTCCTAGCTCTAATGTGCCATAGACAGCACCAAACTTCAGTAGTGCTAATTGTCATGGCCCCTTGCTAACTATCAACATGCGTTCAATGTATACCTTTAGCATGCTTCAGACCTGCACTGACAGCTAGCACCCTTTCCCTAGTGTCTGGATCTTCTCCCTTTGAGGAACTGTAAATCCTGCCCAATTTGGTTGGCCTCAGGAGCAGGCGCTGGTTCCAGGAATTATACCCAGGTTTCCCACATTATAGCACTGCTGCTAGGATTTTGCTCTGAGTCCAGCCCTATCTTTTTACATTTCAGAATAATCGTAGCTTCTAATTTATTTATTTATTTTTTATTTATTTATTTAACATCTTTTATATACCGCGCTATTTGTTATCAGTGCGGTTTAATCTAACAAAGATGCACAATTCAGTCAAGACTGTTTTGCACTTACATTGTAACAGGAGTTAAACTTGGAAAACAGGGTAACTGCTTACATTGTAACAGGAGTTAAAACATGGAACAGAACGGGTAACTATATACATATATACATCTGGCATAGCATTTAGATTAGGCTGGAGTTTCATGAAGAACTAATATTTTTGTTTTTAGAGTGTCACCAGCTTCTTACTTGCCTGCTGAACTTCTATATATACATTTGTTTTCAATTTTTAATAGAAGATGAATGGTCTTAGTAGTCTTCTGGCACTGATAGTGGTTTGCTTTGTGACTTGAGCAATCTACCTTACACTTCATGTGTGAAAAGGTAAAACTTGGTGAATAATAATAATCATCTTTGAGATTTTGTGATTTTATATGAAGAATCTGCTTTGAATTGGCTGGCAGCCAGAAAGGCAGAGTAGAACTTTTATATTAAATTAATTCTGCTGTGACTTCCCTCTCGCGAAGACTGTGCCGGTAAACCTCTGAAGTTAAACACTTTGGCTTCAGTTTTGCAAAATTCAGGGGTGTGCGGGAAAACTGGTACAGCTGCAAAACCTTCTAGGAGAGATTTGAAGGAGGTCTGAGGGGGCTCATACCTCTTATTTGCAGCATTAGAAAAAATATGATGCAGGCTGAGCATCTTTACATGTTTGGGGGTTTGTTTACTAAAGTGCGATACGTTCTTGTGCTTGCTGCACCTTAAATGTATAAAGGTGCTGTAGGTGCAAAGTCTGTGCGGGGACGGTCAATGCAGGAGTCATGGCCAGTATGTGCCCTGTGTTTACTACACAGGACAGACACACACTGCATGGAGACATGTTCCACTTCCGAGACCCCTTCCCCAAAAGAGACTCCCTCCAACCTAAGCCTCCTCCCGGTTAGGAGTCCCCCTCAGTAGCAATCTGCTTACCAAGATAGTCTAGTGAACCTGGTTGGGAGCTGTCCCTCTTTTGTCCCGCCATAGTCTCTAGGTTTTAAAATGGCAGATGTGACCCTTTGCAGTAATATTGCGGCACTACCACTGTGGGTCATACCTGCCATTTTGAACTTCGCAGCTTTAAGACAGTAGCGGAGGGGGACCACTCCTGACCCAGTCTACTAGACTACTAGGGAAATCCCTGGGTAAGGCTCATGGGGTTGGGGATTACTACTGGGCGGACTTCTAATTGGAGGGGTGATGGATTGGATGAATCTCTTTGGGTGTTTTTCTGTGGAGAGAGATCTCGATTGGTGGGACCTCAAGGGGGAGACCTTGATCAGGGGAGTGGGCATTTATTTATTGACAGTCATTAATTGCCTTCCCGATACTTCACGGCTCACTCAAAGCGATGTAAAAACACAACATAAAATACACTAAAATAAATGGTAATGTGCGGTTCTGCCTTACGTCTGCCCAGAAGCTGCCCAGTTCCCATCCCAGCCCGCCCTAAGAACTTAGCCTGGGTTTTATATTGCACAGTAGCTAATGGTTACTGAGCATTAAAACCCATGTAAGTGCTCACCACACTTTAGTAAACATGCTCCTTGATCATTTATATTATCCAGGAATTGTACAGAATTGATGCTTTTAGAAACCTATCCGGTACTGTAGTTTGCTTATTTCTTTGAAAGAATCCCTTCCTAAATTGGCTTGTGTATAGTTTGTGAGAGATTGGCAGTGATAGCTAACTCATATGACCCTATTAGGCGGCTGCCTAGGGTGTTAAGATTTAAGTTGCCTTTGATACAAAAAGAGTCTTGTAGTCAAGTGGTAAGGCAAAAATAATATTAGGGCTTTATTCCCTGCCCTGAGGGGATATTCCTGGGATACAACAAACAATATGAAACAAAAGAACTGTCGCACAGAAAAATATCTTCTTCCCTTTAGGCACCATCAGCTGGCTGCTTTGCACACGTTCAACATAAAGATACGATATCGTCAGATAAACAAATTGTACAATCCATGGGCACAGGGTCAGAATTATAGCTGCTGTTCTCCCACTGCATTAACTCAGAGTCACTTACGACTGCATAGGGGTCACACTCTTCACAGCTGCTGTCTTCCTTAAAACTCTCCTGTGAGTCATGGGCTAGCTTTTCTAGAAAGGGCTTTTTAAATCCAGGGCTCTGAATGCCTGGTATATTAAAAGCTTCCTTCTGGCTTTCCCTTCTTCTCCACACTGGTGGAATTACTGTGTAACTTTCAGTGTCAAAGTTACTTCTGGTGCCACGCCCTTGCCTTTCAAACCAAACAGAACTTCTTGCCTTTTCTTTAGCAAAGCTAGGTTCCCACCTCTTAGCTGTGGTTCTGTCTCTTATATCTGGGTTTCTGGCAGCTCTCTCCTGGGCTCTCCAACTACCAGGAATCCTAGCAGGGTCCTCGGCACGATGCTGGCTGTTTCCTGCTCTGCTGCCACACCTACTGCTTCCTTCCCTCAGTGGATTTCCTCCAGCATGACGTGTGTTCACTGGATGCTAGCTTAGTCCTCCCAGGTCGCTGCCCCTACTGGCCTTCCCTGGTTCTACCCTGCAGCTTTTATCCTTGTTCTCTTTGCATGCTGCCTGGGTTTCTGAGAACAGGTGTTCATGATTAGCCTTCCTGCTTCTAGCCAAGTCAGGACTAGTGCAAGGACATTTTACTCTAATGCCTTTTTGCTTTTCTTGTGCTGAGTTTGTTTGCTGCTCAGCTAATTCTACATGTGCTGAGTTTGTCTGCTGCTCAGCTAATTCTACATGAGTTGGGTTTGTTTGCTGCTCAGCTAATTCTACATGAGCTGAGTTTGTTTGCTGCTCAGCTAATTCTACATGAGCTGAGTTTGTCTGCTGCCCAGCTGCTTCTAAGGTAAGTTCCTTACTTTCCCTTAACTCCATGGGCTCTGTGCCCGCTGCTGTGTCACAAGTTACTAATGAGTATTGACAGATAGCTTTTGTATTGTATTTTATAACAGTAATAAACTATTACTGTTTTTAAATATTCTTTTTGTTTTGTTTTGTACAGATCCAAATGACTGGTGCTCATAAGCTCAGTTATTCAGAGAAATTGCGTAAACTAGAGAGTCAGTATGCAAAGCTCTTGGTAAGATCCTTTTGACATATCTTCAGACTCCGATATTAGCATGGTAATAGCCCGGCAGCTGTATGTCATATTTAAAAATATGAGGCCAACATTTAGTAAACTGTTTCAAATTACTCTTACATTCAGTGCCACTCTGCATATGGCTAGTGTCATTGGATATATAGGTATAAATCATTCTTATGTAGATACATATGTATATGTAGAATATCTGGAGATCAGGTCTTCTATATCTAAGTGTATGTTTGGCTTGGGCAGGCCAAGTTGTACCTGCTTTGGCACATCTGAGCTAAATATATAAGTTGTGCATATAGGTGCTGAATATTGGCACCTATACATGTCGTATATATGGATTTGTGGCTTTGCCCCTAGAACGCCGCAACCCCTCTCCCTTGGTGCTCTACATCTATCAGGTATCCCCCAATTGTGTTGTGACCGCTTTGATTGAAGGATAAGGCGGTATACAAAACTGTCTAAATAAATAAATAAATAAATAGAAGCAGATCCCTTTTATCTATGCCCTTCTATGTCACTGCCAACTCCAAGCTTTGTTCATTCCACCTTGCTGCTCCATATACCTGGAACAAACGACATGAGTCAGTACTGTACATCGGGCTCCTTCTTCTAGCCCTATTCAAATTCAAGCTAAAAACCCCACCTCTTTAATGTTGCTTTTGGATCCTGATGCTCCTCACTCTCTTGCTCACTACGTATGTGTATCTTACCATATTCTAGTCCCCAGTTTTGTGATGTTCTTTGTCTTGATTAGATTGTAAGCTCTGATGAGCAGGAACTGTCTTACAGGATCTATATACACAGTGCTGCGTACACCTTGTAGTGCTATACAAATGATTATTATTTGTAGTATATAGCAGAATATTGATATTCCTCTATATATATGAGGTCTGTCCAAAAAGAAACCGAACTTGCTAAAGAGGGCGCCAGTGACTCGTGATAATGGTGATGTGTAGTGGTGGCCTTGAGCTTTAACTTCCCACTTGCTTGATCATGTAACATGAATTAATTGTGCACTGCAGTAGCGTGAACTCGTCTCATGTGCCTTTTGTGATTTTTTTTTACAAGTCGAAATATGAAGGATCTTTAAGAGCAACGTGTGTGTGTGAAATTCTGTGTGAAATTGACAAAAGCCTTTACCAAAACTTTTCAGATGTTGCAGAAAGCTTATGGAGAGGATTGTTTAAACTGCACACAATGTTACGAATGATACTGATGTTTCAAATCGGCCAGAATGTCCGCTGAAGACAATCCCATGCTTTGATTAGTGAAAATCGCCAACTAACTGTCCGCAAAGCTGCTGAAGAATTAGGCATCAGTAAAAGTTTGTGTCCCACAATTGTGACTGAAAAACTTCAGAAAGATGCATCGTGTTGCAGCAAAATTTGTCCTACGGCTCTTGACAGATGACCAAAAAGTGAACCATGTCACAGTTAGTCAGCAGTTGTTTGATCATGCAAATGATGATGAAAACTTTCTAAAACATGTCATAACAGGTGATGAAATGTGGATGTACGGGTATGATATCGAAACAAAAGTGCAGTCGTCGCAATGGGTGGGAGAATCACGTCAGAGTTGATCAAATGTGAAGGTGATGTTGATCTTCTTTTTTGATTGAAGGGCATCGTTTATCATAAGTTTGTTCCAAGGGGTCAGACAGTCAACGGACAGTTTTACTTGACCCACATGAGGTATTTGAGAGAGGCAGTGTGATGAAAGAAGCCTGATGAGTGGAGAAAGAAGATCTGGATGCTGCACCATGACAATGCACCTGCTCACTCGTCGCTCCTTATCTGTGAAATTTTGGCAAAGCAAGAGATGTTTCTAGTCCCGCAGCCTCCTTACTCTCCAAATTTGTCCCCTGCGGACTTCTTTCTATTCCCTCAAGTTGAAATCCACTTTGAAAGGTCACCCCTTTTAAACAATAGAAGAAATAGAAGTAAATTTACTATGGGACCTAAGCACCGTTCCACAAAACGAGTTCCAGGACTCGTTCAAGAAATGGAAAAGATGTTGGGAGCATTGTATACCTAGCGGAGGTGAATACTTTGAAGGAGACAAATCTGACCAAGTTGTAAACATATCAATAAATGTTTATTTAAACTAGTTCGGTTTCCCTTTGGACAGCCCTCATATAATGCTGCTGAACTGAAAAAACTGCGTTTAGATATTTTGGCATATTGCTGAATTTCTAAGCGCTTTTTAAATACTGACCCCCACATCTATATGAATATATGTTTTTTCCTGTTCCAAACAGAACTCCACCAGAAATCGTGAAAGATCCCTTGATACCCTTCATAACTTTGTGTCCCGCGCCACCAGGGAGCTCATCTGGCTGAATGAGAAAGAGGAGGAGGAGGTGGCGTACGACTGGAGCGAAAGAAATCCAAATATCTCTCGCAAAAAAGAATACCATGCAGTAAGCAGGACTCGGGGGTATCAGCACGAAAGCAAAAGTTGACTGCGCGCCTGGCCCTAAGCCAATGAGCGTTTCTCTTTTCCTTAACAGGAGCTGATGAGAGAACTTGACCAGAAGGACGACGTGATGAAAGCCGTGCAAGACATGGCAGAACAGCTTCTGCATGATAACCACCCTGCAAGGCTAACGATTGAGGTAGGTCCTGTGTTATCACGTCATTCGGAAAGTACCGGAGGGTCTTTGTCTCCTCTTTTTTTATTGCTAGGAGTGTGCAGGCCAAAAAGTTTCATTTTGTTTATGGGATTTTTCAGGTTGTTTGATTTTTAAAAACATTTTTTTCATTTCGGGGGCAAAGCTATCAACAGTGCCGAATAGTGTGTCCTGCTGCTCAAATAGTGCACACTGTTGACAACAAGGGAAAAACTCGAAATTTCCCTGTTTATCACTATACTGTTACAGAGGAGATTCCAGAAGCCAGATTTGTAAATGTAGCTTTTAACCCTTTGGCTTAAAATGTATAGGTTAGGCTGGAGGGGGATAATATGACCAGGAAGTGAAGACTTAAGGTGTAGCTCAGTGCTGTGATCCTTGGATACATTTATTGTTACCAGCACTTAATTATGCAAACTGTTATCTGATGTTTAGAAAGACCTACAAAAGGGTTTGGAAGTTACACATTGTCACATGTTTCATGTGACCAGTTTTGTTGCTTGAGTTTGTTCAGATGAAATCCTGTCCACGATCCTGACCAGGTCTTCACTGAGACCTTTGATGCTAGGAAAACCGGAGTGGTCCATCCCATGTTTCATGTTTTGGAGAAGATCTAGGTGGCGGGCAAGAGGTGGCTGACTGTGAGATGCATTTCTATAACTGAGCAAGAAGGGAGAATAAAGCACTATGATTAGAATCAAAGCACCGTCTGCTTTATAGCATGTTGCATCGTCAAAACTAGGACCCAGTGGAGTTTTCCAAACCAGTTTAGTAACAGAAATTAAAGACATTTTTTGTTGGTAAACCACTCAGCTGGTCCACCTTGTTTTTCTTGTGGCTGGAATAAGTTTGAATAGTCAAGAAACTGTATAGTTTTTGGGTCAGACCTGTGCAGGTGTGGAGAGAGCACTGATACAGTCTGACATTTTAGCCCGCCAAATAAAAACCAGTTGAAAAGGAATAAAGAAGCCTCCAGTGTTTCCATTGGCTTCTTAATGTAAGGAACCTTGGGTGCTAATGTTTACTTCAGACCTTGACAGTGTGCGCATTGCTTCTCTTAGCAGACAAAAACAAGGAACATAATGTAGTTATTTGCTGCTTTTTATTTGTTTATTTATTGGCTGGATAGTTGATAGAGGAAGAGATGGAATTTGTGAAGAATTTCTGAACAATGCATTTCATATAAAGTCCCCCAATTTCTGTGTTTAGAAAGTGAGGCAGTTGTATTCCTAGTAGAGACATGAGTGTAGGACCTACATTGCAGAAGTTGTTTTGACATATTAGGGGCATGTTTACCTGGTCGCAATAGGCTTTTGTAGCTAATGCAGCGCGTTAGTGCAAATTGCGCCTCGTTAGCTGCAAAAGCCACGTGCTATCTGTTTGTTGCATGCACAGCATTTCCCCAGCAGATAACCAAGCAAAACGGCTGATATCGCAGCACGGCGGCACAATGGATACAACTAATGCCACCCATTGGGATGGCATTAGTAGAACCCATGATGTCCGCAAAGCGTGTGGTTACTGCATGCTGTTGACGCTTGCAGTAACCGCGTGTTGCAGACACATCCACTGTCCACCCATACCCCATCCACTCACACGGCTAATGTACGTTCTGTGGATAGCGTAGAAATTCACTGTGCTATCTGCATTTGCCCTGCATTAGTTGTTAACGTAGTGCACTTTTTTTCCTGCTCTATCAGTGTGTTAACAGCTAATGCACCTTAGCAGACAGACCCCTAAGTGTAAGAACACGTGTATTTGAATCAAATCTCATTCTAAAATATTCATGTTATTTTTACATTGTTGGGGACTTATTTGTAACTTGTAACTGTTTTTAGCAGTGTGCACAGGGCAAACATTTTCAGTTTGTTTTCCGTTCAATTTGGCCTTTTTTTTCCACTTTTCAGACTTTTTTTGGTTCTTTTCACACATTAATACATTTTTTAATTCATGTTAAAATTTTTAACATGCATTAATCGACAATATGTGCCAATTTGTAGGTTAATGAGTGTTAAATGGATTTAGCGTGCACTAACAAACTGAATGTACACTAACAAACGCATAGCCCTACTTTTCTTGAACTGCCTCATTTTTTTCAATATAATTTTTGTATTCTTTTTCCTTGAGGTAACCTTTGGAGAACAGTATCTGAAAGGCTAGAATGATTTAACATGTACATGAAGATCATCTCTTTAAATGTGCAACGCTTTCCTGCCTCTTCCCATATTTTTGTTTTTGCATATTTGTAGTGTTCTCCAGACTTCAGTGGCTTCAGAGTCCAGCCTCCTATCTAGTCACATACAGTCGTGGCTGTTCTGAGAAACTTTGGGGCCGAAGCAGAAACCCTTTGGGGGGTCTTTTATTAAAGGGCGTTATCTGACAGCACATGTTCTCTGGCGTACACTGAATGTGCATCGGGACATGCGTTGCTAGCTAGTGCAGGGCCACGACAGTCCGTGAGGGACAATAGGTGGAGTTAAGTGCACCCGCGCTAATGTGGCGCGGGCTGAGGGATAGGGCTCCACGTTAAGTGCCAGGGAAATGGATTCCACACCCCCGAAAGTTAACGCCATCGTTTCAGTGCTTTTGACTCATTAGGTGCAGCACCCTAGAGCCTGTTAGTAAAAGGGCCCCTGTGCTAGAGCCCAGCACTAGAGCTGTAACGCGGGGCTTTCTAATGCAGGTTTGGTGTGGAGGTTTTGCGCAGCCATGCTGTAAGCAAAGAGCAGGCCGATTAGCTCTGCACAAAGCGTCTGTGCTAAACTAGGAGAGGAAGGCGGGCACATGTGCTGCGTGAAGGGAGAAGGGGATTCTGTTCAAGCTACACAACATGCACGGAAGGTTAGAGAGAAAAGCCTCACCACCCTGACCCTCCCTTAGATCATATGAAGGTTCCCCCGCCTGTGCCCCCCCCCCCCCCCCAAAATCGGAAAGATGCAGGTCACCCTTGACATTGTTGTAAGATGAGGTGGGGGGAGGGATTGCGCAACTCTAGTTTTCTTCATTTGCCTGACCAAACCGAAGATCAGGTACAGTTAAACGTTATCCCATTCTGTCCAGACTGTTTAGGGGCAGCCTGATAAAAGTGAACTGCCGTTAGCTTTTTAATGGGGATCTCTGGATGACGTGGAAGAGCGGCATCGGAAGCTGTCACAGGAAAAATAAATTCCACATTAGCAACTGCCACAGATCTATGAGCTCAGCTAATGTGTCCTCAGACCTCGCACTAAAATTTCGGTGTTGAGCTCAGCCTTCTGCTCTTCTGCACATTTTTCTGCTGCTGTATCGCATAGTTAATTGATTCATTACCATCAATTTGGAATGATTTTAAGTGCACTGGGTACTGCCATTGGCACAGACATCTGTGCAGTGATTATGCTCGTCGTAAATCCCTTTCTGCATTCTGCATGTACTGCCCTCATTGCATTCAAATATATCTCATGAATATTCATTAGGGACACCCTGAAAAACCAGGCTGTATTGTAGTTCTCCCGGACTGGGTTTGGACACTATGTATTTGAATCAGATGCAGAAAAAACAGGTATAACTTGGGCCATCTGAGCCAAATGCACAGACACTGATAAAAAAAATTGCCCCCAAAGCATCTGGTCCTCTCCTTTGTGCCTCAAGAACTCCCCATTCCCCAGCATCAAGACTTCTTCATTGAACCCCCCCCCCCCAGAAACCCCCCAGGTTGTCCCCCTGGAAGGCCTCCTCACCCTAATCCCATTCCTAGTTCTTACCAGAGTCCCTCATGTCTTGTGAGAACAGGAGTGATCCACAGTCACTTCAGTTGAAGCTGACCTTGGGTTTTATTTATTTTATTTATTTAACCAGATTTGTATACCACTTTATCCTTTAATCAAAGTGGTTGATAACACAATCGTGGGTCTACATTGAACATTAGGGGAGGGGTGACAAGACATACATATAGACTTGGATAGTTGATTCTTCATTTTTTCTTGCATGTCGGTGGGACGTGGGTTCTCTAGGTTATTTGAACATAGAATTCTGTGAATAAGAGTGTTTTGAGGGATTTGCGGAAATCTTTGAGGTCATTTATGGCTCTTAGTTCATCCAGAAGGGAGTTCCAGAGGGCCGGCGCTGAGAGTGATATGGCTCTCTTGGAGGTAGCTTGTTTTGTCTTATGGTGTCCCGTGGGTAAGTGAAATCTGTTGATGCCCTTAGCTCGTCTGGGTTCTGTTGGTTGTGTCCTTGGTCAATATGTGGTGAAGAACATCTGCTGAGCATAGATGCATAATCTTGAATATGTTTATGGTTATCTTGAATTTAGGTCGTGCAATTATTGGTTCCAACATGGTGCAGTGACCCCTAATGGTAATAGTGCTACAATACCATGAGATTACTGTTAGGAGTCACCGGCGCCATTTTGGAACCCAGGGCCACTTTGGGAAGGAGTTCCTCAGGATCACTTCTGCTCCCACTAGACACTAGGGACCCCAGTAAAGAGCTGGGGATGGGATCAAGGATAGGAGTGGGGTTTCTAGGAGGACCCATCAGTTGGGTTTCTGGATGTCAAGGGAGGTCCGGTGAGGAGGTCTTGATGTTGGGAGGTGGGCTTTGGATGCTTTGGGAGGAGTGATCAGGGGATTTCAATGTCAATGGGGAGTGATGGTCCTATACATACAGTTTACACCAATATTGGGCACCTATGAATATAAAGTACGTGTACACCTCAGTGCATATCCCTGCGCCTGTATTCAGTGATACTCAGAAAACATATAGTACCATTGACTATAGGCTCCACATTTGCAATTGTAAAACATCAAAGAATAAATTAACAGCACTATATTTGCCTTTGTTTCAGGCCTATCGAGCTGCCATGCAAACTCAATGGAGCTGGATCTTACAACTCTGCCACTGTGTGGAACAGCATTTACGAGAAAATTCTGCATATTTTGAGGTACCTGAATGAGCTACTTATTACTTAGACTCTGCTGTATTTATTGTCTGTTCACTGTCTACTTTGTCACAGAACAGTAACATACACAATATGCTCTGTCTTGGTCTGTTTTTTAACAGGGTTACAGTGCTGAGAAAAAGTTTGTGAACCTCCTAGGATGGTCTTTATTTTAGCAGACTTTATACTCAAAATATAATTAAATCCTAAATTAAACCATGATAAGAGAAAAATGTAATTCCATTGAATAAATAACTGAAACAACACACTTATATTTGAATTACTTATTCAACAATAAGCATCCTTGTGTAAAAAAAATCTGGATCCTTCAGTCAGTAACTGATCGTGTCTACATGAGCAGAAATAACTTCAACTAATGGCCCGATTCAGAGAGGCGACTTGCGGGGTTGCACGCAAGCCGCCCTGCTCGTATTCCCCCTCTGACTCTCCCCGTACAGCCAGAGCAGCAGTATGGGGAGAGTCGATGGGGGGGCGAAGTGAGGTTGGGCCGAGGCAGCAGGACGTACAGGCCTTATTCCGCCCATGGCCCTGTATGTCCTGCGGGGCCAGGGGGAATGTGCTGTATATTCCACCTCAAAGGTGGAATAAGCAGCATAAATTGGGCAACCTGGGGCCGGAACCCCCCCAGATGCCGGGGCTGGGTGCAAGTAGGTCCCCGATGCCCGATCCTGGCCCCAGGTGCCCAGCTATTGCAGAATTTATGGAGGTCATTTTATAAAGTAATTTCTGCACATATGTGGACACAAATGCATGTAAATGGCCTCTTACAAAATTCTGACCAACATAAAAAAATATGGGCTTTGACAAGTTGGTGAATGCTTTGCTAGTAGGCATGCGCAGGGATGGAGTTGGAGCGGGGTGCACAAGTATGTGCGTAGATTATAAAATACTATAATTTGTAAGTGTACCTAAAATTTATAGTTGCAAACATTTCCACTTGCTCTGCGGCTGCTCTGCATGTATAACACAGGTACACTACCAAAAAACTGCCTCCAGTTTTGCAACTGATTCCTATAGATTTTGGGGTGCTGAATCCAGGAAAAATAGCCAAAATATTCCATCACGTCACGTTTTCTTGCAAAATTAGATTTCTTACCCATATAAGGAATGTTCACATAATTTCTTTTTAGCCGACTGCAGTTTATTTTCTTGGCCCAAAATAGAGGTTGTAATGGTTAACTAACTAGAAACACTCCCTCATGATATTTTAGAGTGTTTTGTATTCATTTTATACATTAACAGGACAATTGGGAGGCGGGGGGCTAAATCCAGTACTCGCGCTGGCGCATGTTCTTTCCTGTTCGCCTCGCCTCGTTCGCTCGCTCAAACACGGTGGTTGCGACATGAACATTCCTGTCAAATTTCAGTTTCTTGCAAGTTCATTATTACCTTTTGTTTGCTCAGTCGTAATCCAGCTTTATTCCGAAGTGGTTCACTACAGTTGTAGTTTGCAGTGCTGTGTATTTGTGATGGCTCACAGAGCCAGAGGTTGCGTCAACTCTCCGGACAGTTTTTGTTTTATTTGTGGGGAATATACCGTGAAAAAGCGGCAGAGGAACATTTCTGCATTTATTAAAAAAGTATATTTCGCCTATTTCGGTTTGAAGTTAGGCGATCAAGACAAACCGTGGCTCCTCACAAAGTGTGCAAGACATGTGAGGAAGATCTACGCTTATGGATGAAAGGTAAAAAACAAGCATTTCGTTTCGGAATACCTATGATGTGGCGTGAACAAAGAGACCACAGCAGTGACTGCTATTTTTGCTCTTGCATTGTGAAGGGATACAACTTAAAAAATAAGAACGTAATAAGTTACCCCAACCTTCCCTCAGCAATTAGGCCTATGCCTCATAGCAACGAAGTACCTGTGCCTGAACCACCAAAATCTTTGGATCATATTTGTGTGGACGGTTCTGATCATGATGAGACTCATCAGATGGCTTTTCCCGATGAGTCCAGTACTTCCGAGTTTGAAACTGAACCAGATCCGAAACCTGAACTTTTCTCTCAAGCTGAATTGAATGATTTAGTCCGGGATTTAGGACTCCCAAAAGATGCTGCCCAACTGCTAGGTTCTCGGCTTAAACAGAAAAATCTATTGTCACCAGGAACAACTTTTTATTGGTACCGCAACCGCGAGACACAATTTTTGAAGTATTTCAGCAAAGAGGAAGATTTGGTATTTTGCAACGATATATACGGAGTGATGGAAAAGTTTAAACTCAAGTATGATCCTGCTGAATGGCGGCTGTTCATTGATTCGTCAAAAGACAGCATAAAAGGTGTTCTTCTTCATAATGACAACACATTCGCTTCAGTTCCTATTGCTCACTCTGTTATTCTCCAAGAAAAATACGAGAATTTGGCCCTGATTCTTCAGAAGATTCGTTATGATGAGCATAAGTGGATGATTTGTGGAGACTTTAAAATTCTATCCATGCTATTAGGGCAGCAATCCGGTTTCACCAAATATCCCTGCTTCCTTTGCTTGTGGGATAGCCGGGCCCGCGACCTACACTGGGGGAAAAAAGACTGGCCAATTCGGGAGTATTTGAGACCCGGTGAGAAAAATGTTCTTCATGAGAGCTTGGTACCTCGTGATAAAATTCTATTACCACCTCTCCACATTAAGTTGGGTCTCATTAAGCAATTCATCAAGTCCCTTCCAAAAGATGGTGAGTGCTTTCGGTACCTTTGCTCAAAGTTCCCCCGACTTTCTGAAGCAAAGCTAAAGGAAGGAGTGTTTGTTGGCCCTGATATAAGGAAACTCATTTCAGATGGAGCATTCGCTGAAACGATGTCTGAGAAGGAAAAAGAAGCCTGTGATTCCTTCAAGGATGTTGTTATCAAATTCTTGGGGAACAGGCGGGATGAGAACTATAAGGATATTGTTGCCAGGATGCTCAATGCCTTCAAAGAACAAGGCTGTAACATGAGCCTGAAAGTCCATTTCTTGCACTCCCATGTGAACTACTTTCCCGAAAACTTGGGAACGTACAGTGAAGAACAAGGTGAAAGGTTTCACCAGGACATCAAGGACGCAGAGAGAAGGTACCAAGGAAGATGGAACACCACTATGATGGCTGATTTCTGCTGGTTGCTGCTGCGGGAAACCCCAGATGAAAAATACGCCAAGCAGCGCACCAAGAGAAGCATTCGGGGGAAGAAGAAACGGGCCCACCAGGAGATTGATTGACCCAAGAATGACTTTACAATCTAAACTGTGTTGACAAATATCGTGTTTTTACTAAACTTTGAAATAAAAATTTGCTAGTTATTACCACAGTGTCGGATCTCATTTATTAGAATTTTATTTTCACACCATCGGGTGTTTGTCTTCATGTATTGCAATGGTGCGGTTTGCGTTTTCTATTCTTACATACATACCTGTACAACATTTTTTGCACATTTCTTTGCTTTGCTTTGTGTCTAACCTCGCTCTTATATGCTCAATGTTTGTGCACATGTATGTGGCTGTTTTAAGTGCAGACAATTTTGCTACCATCACAGTGTGTTTTGTTGACATTACTCTATCCTTATGTGCTGCCTTGTTACAATTTTCTTTATTCTTATTTGAATAACTACTAAACAATTAGTATAAAGAATTCATCCAAGAAACTTTTATCTCGATTGCACTCAATCTGAAACGTTCACCTCAAACTGCTAACCCAATGTAGCAAAAAATCTGTACGTGATGGAGCAAATTGGTTACCAGATTTGGATTCAGCGCACCAAAAAACGTAAAAATCAATCGAAACATTAGAGGCAGTTTAAAAAATTTTTTTTTTAGTGTACCTGTGTAATTTTTAGGTATGTGTGTAGATTATAGTATTTTATAATCTACCAACTTCATGGCTGGTGTAAATGTCTGCGCTTACAAGTTAGGCATCAAATCTGCCATGAAAGCTAATATTTTATAAAGGCAAGTAGGTATCCACTTGTTTTTATAAGCTGCCTTATGATAGGTGCCTCAAAATACACTTAAACTAGATGTCCCCTTTTAATATTACCCTCCATATGTCAATAATAGGTATTTCAATTTTTCCCTGAAACCAATTGGCAACCAGTATGGGTTGAATAATTAGTTAAGAAATGCCATACTGGGTCAGATCAAAGGTCCACCAAGCTAAGTCTCCTGTTTCCTACAGTGGCCAGACCAGGGGTAATAATGTCTCTAAAGGCACAACTTAAGAGGAGACAAAGAACTGAGTGTTGGATAATCTTTAGGCAAATAAATAAGAATTGCAGTGATCAAAAAGGGAAAAAATGAATGACTAGATTCTGGCGGCAAGGTAGATACAAAAAGGGCACTACTTTCTTATCCCTTTTGGCCACAGCAGTGACCTGAGAGTCTAATCTTACTTTAATTTAACTGAGTTTGAATACTTATAGTCTGCTTAACCAGTAGTGAGTTCACGGCGGATTGTTGTTGTTGTTATATGCCATCGAGTCAGTGTCGATTCATGGCGATCCTCTGGATAGTTGTTCTAAATTGTGTTCGGTCTTCAGTCAGGCGGCTCACTGTTGATAGAGTGGCGCACATAGTTGTTGTTATCGTATCGATCCATCTCATCGCTGGCCTTCCACTTTTGCGTTGACCTTCTATCTTGCCAAGCTTGATGTCTTTCTCTAATGATCTCTCTTTGCATGATGTGTCCAAAGTATGAAAGTCGAAGTCTTGTCATCTGAGCTTCCAAAGAAAGTTTAGGTTTGATCTCCTCTAATATTGACTGGTTTGTTCTTTGGGCAGTCCATGGAATATACAGTATTCGTCTCCAGCACCATAATTCAAAGGCATAAATTTTCTTCCTATCTATCTTTTTCACTGTTTCTATATAAGATAGTTGATCCAAGTAGGTTAAAGTTGTCCATTATTTCAATTTCTTCTCCATCAATGATGAACTTGTTGATTTTGGCAGTTGTCAGGATCCTTGTCTTCTTTGCATTAAGGTGCAGATCCATTTTAAGACTATGTTCCTTGATCTTGAAACGCAAATGTTTCAGATCATCTTCACTTTCAGTCAGTAATGTGGTATCATCAGCATAGCTAAGGTTGTTGATAATTCTCCCATCAATCTTCACACTTCTGTTGTCTTCATACAGTCCTGCTTCTCTGATGATTTGTTCTGCATATACATTAAACAGGTAGGGGGGAAGTATGCAGTCTTGCCATACACCTTTGCTGATTTTAAACTATTCTGTTTCTCCTTGTTCCGTTCGAACTGTTGCTTCGTGATCAATGTAAAGGTTGTGCAAGAGAACAATACGTTTACGTTTATTAAAACTTTTTATACCGCCCAACACTAATAGTACCTGAGCGGTTTACAATACAAATAAAACAACAATCAGGTGATCTGGTATACCCATGCTTCTTAATGTGGCCCAGAGTTTCTCATGGTTTACACAGTCCAAAGCCTTGCTATAGTCAATAAAGCACAAATATAGATATCCTTTTGGTATTCTTTAGTCTTTTCAAGGATCCGCGATGATGTCTTTCGCTCCTTACCCTTTCCTGAATCTTGAATCCTGCTTGCACTTCAGGCAGTTCTTATTCCAGGTATTATTCTGTGCTGAATAATCTTCAGTAGAATCTTGCTGGCATGTGGAATCAAAGTGATTATGTGATAATTTCCAGTCAATTGGATCATCTTTCTTTAGTACTGGTATAAACACAGATCTTTTCCAGTCAGTTGGCGATGATGTTCTCTTCCAAATTTCCTGGCAGTGCCTTGTAAGTATGGTAACAGCTGCATCAGATTGCTATAATACTACTATGGGAATGACATCAATGCCTGGTGCTTTGTTCTATGATAAGGGTTTCATTGCTGCTTCAACTTCTTTCATCATCAATAATTGTTGATCATAAGGTACAGCTTGAAATGGCTGTTGGTCCACTTGATCTTTACCATATAATAGCTCTGTAGATTCTTTCCACCTTTTCTTGATCTTCCCGGCATCATTCAACAGATTACAAAATTAAAAGTAGGTGTATTTACAATTAATCTATTGCCTATCATTTACAATAATACCATAAGCATGGATATTTCAACAAGCTTCTAAAAACGAAAACAATTACAACACTCTTTGCAAATCTTATTTATTTATTTGTATCTAGCGTATGCCTTTCCAGTAGTAATTCAAGGCAAGTTACAAGCAGGTACTGTAGGTATTACGGCTTCTGTAATATCAGAATCACCATTAAACAGAGTTTCTAAATATAAAAAGATGTTATTTGGGGTCATTGAATGACAGAGTAGCTTTATAGAGGGTGATACCAACAGAATCTCAGTTTTGAAGGGTTTAACTTAAGACTATTTAATGTAGGCCAGTTTGAGATTTACTTGAGTCAGAATTTTAACTTAGCTCTTTAAGGTATATTTAACTTAAAAGAATTTGCAAACATAAAAGGACATGTTTGTTAAGCTGCACTTGCTGTTACAGCTGGCTTGAGAATGCAGTATTAGCCCACAGGAAAAGATAGTGCAGGGAAAAAAAACAGTTCAGTGATTTTCTGTACTGTCTGCAAAGCACATGGTGAAAGGGGGAAAGGGTGAGATGGGATGGAGAGTGGGCGTGTCTAGCATGCAGTCACAGTTGGTTTTGCAGACAGTGTGGGTGCAACTCCCATCACCGCAATGGATGGCGATAGTTGCATCCATAATGCTTCTGGGGCATGTTTGGTGTCATTTCAGTGCGCTGTATACTGGGAAAATGCTGTGCATGCTTCCAATAAATAACGCACTGCTTTTGCAGGTAATGCGGCACTATTTGCAGCAAAATGGTGCGTTACCTGCAAAAGCCTAACACAATTTAGTAAACATGCCCCAAAGTATATCAATGTGAGTTTCTTCAATAGAACACAGATATTAAAAGGAGTGATGAAAGTACAAATCCTTGAGGAACACATAATTTAAGATATAGGAGTCAGAGAGGTAGCAGCTTAGAAAGACTCTTTGAGACTAACTATGTGAGGAAAATGAGCAGAACCAGTCAAAATCAACATCACTAATGGTCAGCTGCCTTGCTATCTGCCCTGGCGGTATTCTGTCTGACACCCCCTCTGCACGCACCCAGCCACTTTGCGTGCAGCAGGTGACGTGGGCACGATGGGGGAGGGGCATGGGCAGGCCCGACCCCCGGGCATACAGGGCCAATTCCATTGAGAGCCCTGTACGTCCGGGAGTCACAGGGGGGCAGCCTGGTTATTCCACCCCCCCCCCCAATCCAGCCTGGCAGCCCCCCATGGGAGCACGGCAGTCCACCACTGGAGCAGCAGGCCACCGGAGCTGTGTCCTGCCATCCAATCTGGGCTCTGGCGGGGTAAATGCTAGGGCACCATGGGCCTGCAGTGTGGACGTCCTGCTGTCCATGCTGGGGCATACCGAACCATCCTCAAGCTCGATTCTGTATGCCACAGGAACATTTTGCTCCGGCGTTACAGAATCGGGTCCTAACGGGCTCATTCTGCTCTGAGCCATCCGGATGGCCCGGATATGCCCCTTTCTGAATCGGGCTCCACGTCTAGTTTACACAATAAGTCATCCGACAGAGTTAGTAAGATCCTATAATGGCACTCGAATCCAGAATGGATAGAGGTTTTCCTTTAGTATACTGATCCTATGGTCATAATTTTTTTTTTAAGAACCACATTATTGATCTCTTTCTAGTTCTTCAATGATACCAAAGAATCGATGGATTATTTAAAGAATTTGAAGGATGCCATTCAGAGAAAGTATAGTTGTGATAGGTCCAGCAGTCTGCATAAACTGGAGGACTTAGTCCAGGAGTCTATGGTAAGAGCTTAATTTAATTTTAATTTAATTCATGATTTATTATCAGATTTTCATCCCAATAGGGCATACAAGGTCAAGGACAATATGACATAAAACATAAAACATAAAATACCATAGACACATCAAACATTAAATAATAGAAAACATAAAATAAAGAATTTACAGCATTAAAATGTGCTTAATAAAAACAACACAAAATAAATTCAAAAACCCATTCCTAGATTCAAATCAAAAATGCCATATTAGAAAAAATAAGGTTGTGAGATGCTGAAGAAACTGCAAATAACTGTGCATTTCTTTCAGGGTTAGGGGCCATTCATTCCATACCACATGGATAACCCCTGAAAAACAGCTATGCTGAATCTTTACACAGGAAAAATCTTCACGGATGTAAACTTAAGGGCAGAACTAGAACGTAAATGCCAAGTGGGTCAATATTTACACATTTGCTCTCTAAGATAAAGAGGGCCAGTATCATGATAAGTACAGTATGCCTTTCAAGCAAATTTAAATTTAATATACAGATGAATGGGTAACCAGTGCAAGGTTAAAAGAATTGGAGACATCCTATCCCATTTAGTACTGCATGTCACCTTCCTAGCAGCCAAAATTCGGATATGCTGAAGCCTAGTGAGAGGCTTCTTAGGTAACCCAATGTAAATTGCGTTGTAATAGTCCAAATGGCTTAGGACTACAGATTGCATGACAGTCTTAAAATCTTGCACTTGGAAATATGCACAGAACCCTCCCACAATATGCAAACTAACTCAAGCCCTACGAGTAACCGTCTGGACCTGCCGCTCTAATTACAAGTAAGAGCTTTGAAACGAAGATGAAGTTTACAAAATTTAGAGTCAATATTATTATTGCAGCTGCTAAGTAAAGTCAGGTAAAAATAATCAATCTGTATTACCTACTTGAACATTTTTTTAAAATAAATTTGCTTTCCATTACAGACATGACTGGAATGTTTCCCCAGATCTGGTTGTTATCACTGTGACAATGGTTTTCTTTACCTTTACGGATGATACATTGCTGTGTAAACATATTCTCAATAAGCTATTAAAATATGGATAGAGATAAGATAATAATAAATTAATTTGCTTTTTATCACAGATACATTTATTAGATTTTATTTGACGACTACTATTACTACTTATCATTTGTTCAGTTTGTATAGATGTGAGACACAGTCACTGCTCATCACAGCTTTCAGTTTGAGTGGTGTTTTTGTTTTATTTTAAGTTTAAGCAACTCTCTTAAAAAGATGCACGTAAGGAGAGGAACTCAAAGCTGATTTACCTTCTACTAACATGCCTCTGAATTCAAGCAATCCATACCTGGATGCAGTACGTAGTTTCTGCTCTTGGAACTGTCCTAAAGCTGCCTTCGGCCAGCAATTCCTTTCAATGCATTGAGCTTGTTCAAAAGATTAAATCCAGTGTGCAAACAAGGGCTCTTTTACTAACACTTAGCTCAAGCTGCTTGCTACTTGCCCCATTTTATTCCAATGGACTGTGTGGCAGATAGTTTGAGCTAAATGTTAGTTAAAGGGGCTGTTAGGATGACCCATTATATTTCTGTAAGTGCGGCAGAGTGCTAATGGAAAAAGGGGCCCTAAGTTGTTTGCCACTTTGGGCTACTTTCGGGAAAGGAGGTTTTATAAACTGAAAAACGTTTAGCAAATAAATCCAATAAATTAAATAATACAGTAACAACTAATAAATAAAAGCATAACAATTCAAGAGTCCTAAAATGAATAAAACAATAAATAATAATGAATCAGCAAAGGCACTCTGAAAAGCTGTGTCCTTAAAAGTTTTCTAAAAAAGAAATAATTCTCCCTTAATCGGATAGCCTTAGGAAGCAGTTCCAAAATCTGTGTGTATTGCTTAAAGAAATCTTCCAAGGTGTACTTGCAAGATGATAGATTGAGCCTCCTCAGCAGACTTGTTATGCTCTAGCAGGAGCAAACCAGAGAGGTGCTCTGCAAGACAGGAAGCAAAAAACTTAGTCATCTTAAGAATTTTAAAATGAATATGAAATGCTTTAGGTGGTGGGTTTGTATTGTATAGCTCATTTATATTCAGAAACATATCATGCTAAATTTTTTTTGTATTTTATTTTGCTTTTGGAGACAGAGAGAGGGGCATGAAGAGCACAGTCATTCTGTTACTGCACTTCCTCGCTGTGCCATCTCTTGCAAGTTTACCAGAGAACCAGTGTTACCCTCTGCCCTTCTGCTGCTTGACCTAGGCACCAGCTGACCTCTCTCTTCTCTGCCTCTTTCTTATAAGGGGAGGGGCAGCGGGAATATGTCAAGCCTCCCTCGGCCCTACGACCTCCTTTTACAGGAATAAAATTTGGAGCATGACAGTTCCCTGGTTCATCACCCATCTCTTTGCTAAGCAGCATTTTCTTCTTGCAGGGAGGAGGAAGAGGAGTTAGAGACCCCACAGTCCTCACCACTTTTAAGGAAAAGAGAGAGGAAAAGCTATATATATTCTCAGTGGCTTGCCATTATGCCACTCACAGGAGAACTGGTGATTTTTCAGGTCCTCCATGCAGTCTGCCAGTCTTCTAGATGAACGCTGGGTAGTCTAAGGCTTCACATACATGTTTATCAACCAGCAGAATTTAACTAGCGATAAGTAATCATTTGTAATTGTTTTGATTATTCTTGGTTTACTATCGACCACTACGTTATACTCTAAAAGTTTATATTGTTATAATGTAATAGTTCTTTGTTCCATATGAACCATTATGTGAAAGGCGGTATAGAAAACCTTTAAATGAAATAAATAAATAATTTAAAAAACACGACACGTTTTCACCCTTAACTACATTATGGTTAAGTACAGAGCTGATAAAAAATTATGTGAAAATTTAACATTTACACGCCTTTCATTTAAATGCATTTATCATTTTCTGAATAAATATGACACCAAGGAATAAAAAGTCCATATACGTGAAAAAAATATTTAGCTTTTCACATCGTAAATGAGACTTATGCTTCAGTGTGTATGATACAATGAGTTTAAGCACAAAATCTCTTTAGCGTACACACACCCTTAGGACACCCAGAACAAGTTTTACCCCACTGTATGCATGGCGATGTAGTACTTATAAAACCTGGATGGACTTTGCCTGTCTGAGATGAAGCAGTATACCTGTGGCACAGGAGAGGGGGTACAGCCTGAAAATCAATTGGTGGATGGCTACCACTTGCTGTGGTGTCTCAGGAAACATTACTCTGTTTTAAAAAACAAAAAAAGCAGGGTAAGCATCTGCTAGGACTTTTGACAAGTGTTAAGACATTTTTACATAAAAGCAATGGTGCTTAAAAACACCAAAAGTAAGCTTAGCTGACTGGCTCTCTGTTTTCGATTGATGCCTGTGTTTAGGAAGAGAAGGAACAGCTCTTGCAGTATAAGAGCACAGTAGCAGGTCTAGTGGGTCGAGCCAAGGCAATAGTTCAGCTGAAGCCAAGGAATCCCGACAGTCCGCTGAAAACTTCCATTCCAATTAAAGCCATCTGCGACTACAAACAAATTGAGGTAAAACCATTTTGCTTCTTGAAGAGCTGTGGTAAACATTAGAAAAGTGCAAAGACTGATTTGTTTATTTTTTCCAGAGATAGTTTAATTTCAGTTTATTAATGGCATCTATATAAACAATGGGGTTGGTAGTGTTATTGTGTACAAATTGATAATTATGCTTCAACATGACTTGATATATTACGTCCTCTGTACCCAGAGATTAAAGTGAGGAATTAATTATCCAAAAGACTGATTCTGTGCCTTATGCAAATTAACATATGGTTCATTAAAGAGCATTAACTGCACAACAATTTATATATTTAGCTGTATTTATATACCGCTTTTCACCGGGTCAAAGCGGTCAATTGGGGGATACATTTAACATGAGGGGATGAGAGACACATACGCTCATACTTACAGGGAACATGGGCAATGGAGGGTTAAGTGGCTTGCCCAAGACCAGAAGGAGTACCTATAGGACTAGAAATCCCAGTTCCTCCGACCTGAGATTGCTGTCCCCAGGTGGGACTTGAACCCCCGGCCCTCCGGCCTGAAGTACCTTGTCCTAACCACTAGACCACTCCTCACCTCATATATGGGCTTCACACCACCTTGAGACCTCATGTTCGGGGAGAAAGGCTGCTTTCTTTTGCTTGGCTACTTACGGGAAGCAATGAGCGATACTGTTACAGAAAGGAGGAGGTGGTTTTCACCTGGATTTCCATAACAGGAGGTCATATTGCTAGATGACGTAGTGAGATACAACTGGGTAAGACTGGCAGAAAGGAGAGAAATCAAATGAAGAAATAGAAGAGTATGACAGTAGAGAAGGAGTGGTTGACCAGTTGGCCAAAGACACCATGGGGAAGGCCTCAGCTTCCCATACACACCCAAGAACAACAATCACCAAAAATGACAGAAGCAGATGACACCTTATAGGCTAACCAATTTATCCAGGCATGAGCTTTTGAGGACAAGCATCCGCTTCCTCATCTGATGAAATGGATTCTTGTCCTTGATAGCTAACATGACAACCCTCTGGAAATTTTAATCATTAGAGATCTCAGTCCAGGCACCAGTCTCACATCGGACAATCGTACTTCACATTATGTACGCAAAAAATGGGAAACAACCATAAAGAGATAGATGCAGTCCATAGCTTCAAAGTCTGCTGTTCTTTGGGAGAACAATGAATACACCAACTCAGTGCAAAACAAACTGGAATGGATGAACAGTCCAGGATTTATAGACCAAAGATCAAACCCAATTCTTTGCTAGGCCTCAGCTCTGGTCAAAAGGGTTACCTCTGGATGAACGGACATGGTCTGCAGCCACAGAAATGAAGATACTAGGATAAAGTCTTCAAGGATTCAAGAAGTTTCCTATGAAGCCACCCAGAAAACACACAGGAAGGAGTCTGTGCCCCGGTGCAGACTCCTTCCTGTGTGTTTTCCGGGTGTCTTCATAGGAAACGTCTTGAATCCTTGAAGACTTTATCCTAGTATCCTTTCCCCCTTGAGCCAATTGCCCATCCTGCTCTGCTTCTTGATTCAATGGACCAGAATGCGCTGGGGCAAATCTCTGCAAGGATTACCCAGGATCCCTGTGTTCTGTATACTAGTTTAACACATTTGTTTCCCTATTAGGTTTATTTGCGATCTCTCAGTAGGATGAAGAAAGACTTCTGAATACTGTGCTGTATTTAAAAGATGCATTAGTTTTATTCCTAGGCTTATGGCTGTTCAAAGTCCAGTTCACCTGTGGTAGGGTAAGATGTAATTCAAATGCAAAAAATAAGATGCAACATAAAAAATATAAGATTTGCCATACTAGATTAGACCAAAGGTCTGTCATGCCCAATGTCCTTTTTTCAGCAGTGACCAATCCAAATCACAGATACCTGGCAGGGATAAGCAGTGGAGTAACTCAAGTCTACCTTGATAATGGCTAATGGATTTTTCCTTCAGGAACTTGCCCAAATCTGTATTAGACCTGGCCTTTTTTAAACTAACAGCTATTACCACATCCTCTGGCAATGAATTCCAGAGCTTATTTGTGCAGTGAATTAAAAAAATATATATTTTCTCCAGTTTATCTTAAATGTACCACTTTGCAGCCTTATTTCATGCCCATAGCTTTTGAAAGTGAACAACCAATTTGCGTTTATCCACTCCACCCATCGTTTTGTAGACTTCCGTCATATTTCCCCTCAGCTGTCTCTTCTTCAAGCCGAAGAGCCCTAACCTGTCTACCCTTTCCTTGTATGGATATCGTTCCATCCCCTTATCCTTTTAGTCACCCTTCTCTGTACATTTTCTATATCTTTGTTGAGATGTGACGGCCAGAATTGCACACAGTACTCAAAGTGCAGTTGTACCATGGAGCAATACTGAGGCATTATGATATTGTCTGTTTTATGCTCCATTCCTTTCCTTATGATTCCTAGCATTCTATGTGCTTTCTTGGCTGCCACTGCACACTGAGCAGAGGATTTCAATTTATTATCCACGATGACACCTAGATCCTTTTCCTGGGTGACGATTCCAAATCTGGAACCTTGCATCGCGTAATTGTAATTTGAGTTGTTCTTCCTCTAGTGCACAGCTTTGCACTTGTCCACATTAAATGTGATCTGCCATTTGGATGCCTAGTCGCCAGTTTCTCAAGGTCCTCTTGCAATTTCTCAACAACCCTCTTGTGATTTAACTACTTTGTATACAAATTTGATCACTGCTCTTGTTCTCATTTCCAGGTCAGTTATGATTATGTTAAAAAAAACCAGTGGGCCCAGTACAGATCCCAGGGCACTTCACTTTTTACCTTTCTCTACTGAGAAAAGTGACCATTTTAGCCCTACTCTTTGTTTTCTGTCTTTTAACCATTTCCCAATCCACAATAGTGCTTCATATCCCATGACTCTTTAATTTCTTCAAGGGTCTCTCATGAAAGATGCTGTTAAGCGCTTTGGAAAATCTAGATACACTTTATTAACCATTTCTCCTTTATCTACATGCTTATTCACGCGTTCATAAAATGTTGGTTTTGTCCCATTAATTCATGACTATATGTTCAGTAATTTTATTATTTATAATAATTTTTCCATTTTGCCTGGCCTTAATGTCAGGCTTACTGGCCTATATTTTCCTGAAACCCTATTTAAAAGTTGGTGTTAACAACCACCTTCAAATCTTAAGGTTCCATAGATGATTTTTTTGATAGATTGGAAATTACTGATGATAGATCTGCAATTTCATTTTTAAGTTCCTTCAGCACCTTGGGATGTATACCATCCAGTCCAGGTGATTTGCTATTCTTTACTTTCTCAAATTGCCCTATTACATCTTCCAGGTTCACTGAGATTTGTTTCAATTCTTCTGGATCATTACCTTTAATTATCTTTTCTGGCTGGGTATCTCCCCTATATCTTCTTCAGTAAAGACTGAAGCAAACAATTAATTTCTTCTCTCTACTATGGCCTTGTCCTCCCATAGTGTCCCTTTTACCCTCTCTTATATAATGATCCAACTGACTCCCTCCCAGACTTCTTGTTTAAATGAGCCTGCAAGGTTTTTATTATGAGGTTTTGCTTGCATGACAAGCTTATTTTTAAATTATTTTTGCCTGCCTTATTAGTGCTTTGTAGTTAGGAAGAGGCAAGGTAGAAAGTTTTCCAGTGGAGGTGGGGGTAGGGCCAAAAGATATGTTGGGCAGTGTCACCAGCAGAGGTATAAAGGTCAGTGAGGGGCATCAATCATATGTAGGAAGATTCTATCTCCTGGGCATCCCACCTGTTCTCTGTTCACACCATCTGAGAACCTGTAGGATGCAACATTTTTCCACAGTCATGACATTCATTTGGAATTTGTGGGATGGACCTTTACTTGAAGTAGCTGCGACATTGTATGATATACACTGTGCTTGAAAAACAGTTGTCATCAATTCCCCTTTTGTTGAAATATCCATTTGCTTTCAATAAATGTGGATTTCTATTTTGAAATGCTCAGGTATGTGTTAGTCTTTTTCCTCTCTGGCTTCTTCCTCCTCTGCCTCTTTCTTCCCTGTTCTTTTCTCTGCAGCCCTTACAGCATCTCCTGCTCTACCAGCCACATCTCTTGCATCAGTGCCCCACACTGCACTCCGTTCACTCAGCCCTTGAAATAGTGAGTGATCTAGAAAGTTAACATATGATCCAAGGCAGCATTAAATTGTATGTTTTAGAGAATGTATGCTCAATAGTACATAGAGGATAGCAAGTTTCATTTGCATCCGATGTTCTAATTGTAGCATGTTCATGGAAGCTTCTTTTCATACAAGTTTAGAGGGGAATCTTAGAAAGGACGTGCAGGCTGCGACATCGAAGTCAGAGTGTCTGAAAAGAAACGCAGGAATGTCCAGGTGCAGAGGTGATTTCACAAACGTGGACATGCCTGATATGGACATCTGCGGGGTGCCTGCATAGACATCCCTAGGATAGTAGCTCAGGACCTGGCTGTCTGGGAATAGCCTAATGGTTAGAGTAGTGGGTTAGGAACAGGGAAGCCAGGGTTCAAATCCCACTGCTGCTATCATTGAAATTGTGCTGAGCTAGCATCGAGGCATGTGGCAGCTACAGTATGGATATCCCGACCAAGGTGATTAACGCAGATTAAGGCACCTACTTATAACACTATCCCCTTAACATCATGAGCAACTGACGTGTCACCTCTTTATTGAAGGCTGCCTAGTTGAGCTCCTCTTTGTACTCATATTAGGCCCTGTGTCTGTATTGCCCCAAAGAAAAGGCAAATGTCATCATGCACGTGCATCTCGATGTGGTGTTTGGATTTCATTTATGCTTCGTGATTTTAAATGCAGCATTTATGTGCCTCGCTCAGAAAGGATGACTAAATGTATTTCATCAGAACTAAATTGTAACTTAATGTTTTATAATCCATATTTATAAATAGCAGCAATAACATATTCCACCAATAATTTATTCTCCAGGACTTTTGTTTTAGTGCGAAATGTTTAACATTTTTGGTGGGAATCTGTGAAAGCAATAGTTTATCGAACCAGAGTTTTCGACATAATTCATTGTATTCTGCCATTTTTTTAAACTAGATAACCATATACAAGGATGATGAATGTATATTAGCAAACAACTCTCACCGTGCTAAATGGAAGGTCATAAATCCAACCGGGAACGAGGCCATGGTGCCTTCTGTATGTTTCACAGTTCCTCCAGCAAATAAAGAAGCCCTGGATGCTGGCAACAGGTAGGCCTGGACTGAACATAGTCAACTCAAGTATGTGATGTTTTCAGCATTACCCGATATTCCAAGAGGCCTGCTGCTAGGGTTCAGAGTTATGCTGCTAAAATGGCCTCCGAAAATTTCCTAAGGCTGAGTGCCGGGGAAAACGTTAGGAGCTTAGCACTGATTTTCCGCACTGGTCTCATAAAGCAGGATCGTAAATCTAGGCAAATGAATGGAAGGACTCAATTTATAAGCAAAACTTTTAGTTCAAATCATTTGTATTAGCAAAGGTAACTACAACACTCCCAGTATGTGAGCAGTCTTACACTTCCCTGGCAGTGGTCAAATAATACAATAACAACCTTTTAAGAATTTTGGAAGTTTTCACTCTCCCCTTCCAATACCTCCCTCCTCCTACTATCCTTTCTTGTATTTATGTCTTTCTTTATTGACAGGTCCATGGTACCACCAGCAGCCATGCCTTGTTTCTTGTACATGCCCAAGGGCATCCCTTGCAAATAAATCAGTTATAACTTTCCAAGTTCACCTATCCCCAACCCCCTGCCCCATACCGCTTCCCAGCTCCTACTGCTCTCCCTCCACCCCTACCTTACTCCCTGAGAGAGTGGGCGCATCTCTTGCCCAGCTCTTTACCATATCTCCAGTCATCTCTGCATCCTACACACCCAACACCTCCAGTGAATAAGCATAACTTTTAAATCCCAAATTGAGATGAATTTTCAGCTGAAAGCATAGGCTCCTACGTTTTGCTAAAAACAGCGAGCAAAATTTAGGATCTACAGCAGCTCCGGCCTCTGATGGCCCTAGTAGGGGAACCTCAGGGTGCGAATTGAACTCTGATCTTCTACAGCACAGTATGCTCAGTACAGCCGGGCTCAGTACGCTTTCATTTTATTCTGCATATTTACACGTGCGGTACTGTTTCTGAGCCATTGAGTTGGCCTTGGTAGGCTTTCATTTTATTCTATGTGTTTACGTTGATACCGTGTTTCCTTTTTTTTTTTACAGAATTGAACAGCTGTTTCAAAGCGTGCTAACTCTGTGGCATGAATCCCACATAAACATGAAAAGTGTGGTTTCCTGGCATTACCTAATGAATGAACTTGAAACAATTCGGACTAGCAATGTAGCCTCGGTAGGTGGAGTACTGAAGTGTTTTCTAGTAGCTGTTTTAGGAGAATAGCATTTTGGATTGTGCAGAAAGAGCTACAAATGATCAATCTGTGTAGAAAATTATTGGTGAGCATATTAAACTAGTAAATGAGAAACGGCTGGAACCTCGCCCCGCAGGTCATTGGAGCCTTTCTTTGTTTTATATATTAAATGAAAAAGCCTGAAACGCTGGTTCTATCCAGTCCTATGTAGACTAGCCACAGCAAGTTCAGTACTATTGCTGTGTGACTATAAAACCCATGTTAGGTTGTTCGTGAATAATATAAGTACTTACCTTTTAAAGCACTTCATATTCTATGGTTAAATATAAACACAATAGCAATTGCAGAATTTTCATTAAAAAGACATAGTTCCTGTTTTTTATTCTTTTGCTCGATAACGTGAGTGAGTACACGTTATTTAAGTACAGTGGGTGGTATTTATTTATTTTAAAAGATTTCTATTACGTATTATTCAAAAACTAGGTGGATCACAAGAGAACATAAATAATACTGAAATTACAAGAAAACATAAATTAAATTAAGGGGCATGTTTAGTAAAGCGTGCATCATGGGATTTAGCATGCGATTTGGCTATTGTGCTGAAAAATAGCACGGGGCCGCATGGCATTAGTCCCATGCTACCTTGGTAGTGCACGGGGTGTTCCGGCCACGGTGCAGCTAGCGTAAGCGGTTGTAACCTGTACTATCTGTGCTATCTCAGGGAGTGGCATTAGCTGCCCCTGCAGCCGTTTTCCTGTGCTGAAACATGGTAACTGCAAGGGGACGGTTGTACGCACACCCTTGCCGTTAGCTCAGAGCCCTTCACTAGTAATGCTGCCCAGTTAATGTGTGCCAAATCATTAGTGGCCTAGTGGTTGGGACGAGGTACTTCAGGCCAGAAGGTCAGGGGTTCAAATCCCACTAGAGGACAGCAACCTTGGGCCGGAAGGACTGGGGTTTCTAACTCCCACAGGTGCTCCTTGTGGTCTTGGGCAAGCCCCATGTTCCCTGTAAAATAGTTATCTCCAAGTTATAATGCCCTGTTCAATGTAATTTCAGTTTGTTCAGTGTAAACCGCACTGATGCAGAATAGCGCGGTATATAAGAGAATGTAAATAAATAAATAAATAAAATGGCACACTTTGGTAAAAGGGTCCCTCAATGTTCTCTCTCTTTGGAGAACTATCCCTACTGCTGATAGACTCAAATTATAGATATTTTGACCGATCAAAGTCATTTTGGGTTTAGGGAACAATCTAGCTGGCTAACTACAGTCACCCAGCTAGATCCCCCGTCGTGAACACTGCACCCCACGTAATAACTGGGAGTATGTATGCCCTTTCACAGTGTGGGTCCTTTGAGCCAATTTAAAAAGAGGCATTGCTGGGGACATGATCAGGCTGGGTGAATAACATCTAGAATTCAATTTTCAAATATACCCCTGGCTTTTTTGACCTGTTTTCTGCTTACAGAAATAGCAGATACAGAAACCACTATGCCGGATGCCTTCTACGGGTTCTTGTCTACCCAGGTATCTTCGAACTAGTTATCAAAGAGAAAGTACCTAGGTAGTTTCTCTTTGTCAGTCAACTACAAGTTGTGCAAGTACCTGCAGCTGGTGAAACGTGCTCCCAAAATGCCTTACTTGGGACAATTGTTTATTGTCCACTGAATTGTTTTCTGCATCCATAACACAGATTGCTCACTCTCTCTCTCTCTCTCTCTCGGTATATGATTTAGATAAAGACAATGTTGCCAGGTGAACACCAGCAGGTTCTAAGTAACTTAAAGTCCCGCTTTGAAGACTTTCTGGAAGATAGCCAGGAGTCTAAGATCTTCTCCGGCACAGACATAAGACAGCTAGAAAGAGAGGTTAATGTCTGCAAACAGTGCTATGAGGAACTACTTAAATCTGCAGAAAGAGGTAAGATCAGAGATTAGTCCCAGGGTACAGCAAACTTCATCTTCAGAGAGGGGTCACAAGTTCTTTTGCGTTCTCCTTAAACTGTAGCCTTAATCATAGGGTATCATATATCAAGGATGGGCGTCCATCATGCTGATAACAATAATATATTAATTTTGCTGTGATCTTTGTGTTGCTAGCGCATATTCGTCCCCCCCCCAAAAAATATAATCTACCAAAAAACATTAAAAGTATATCACCTATGCAGCTCACCCCTCCTAGATAAACAAAGTTTGTCAGATTTATCTCTAACTGCAGTGCTTAGCATATATATCTCTAAAAGTGGGCCCAGTTTTTTCCCATCCCTTGCCAGTTCTTTATCTGTATATTGCTGCAGCTGAGAAAATGTGATATTCCCAGCTGTAGCAACACACAAAATTTACCATGTGATTTACTAACGTGGTGCCATGCTAAATTTTCACGTGGTAAAATAGTATAACAATGCGCTATTTTACTGCGGGTTAGTAGTAAGTCTCATAATGTGGCTTCATTATGTGGCACAGTGTTAATGATAGAGGTCTTTTAAAACTTGCCACTAGAGACTGCTTCTGACTCAGAGTTCTGTGGTTCTCAATCCAGTCCTCCGGTATCCCCCTAGGCGTGTTGGGTTTTCTGGATATCCACAATGAATATGTATGAGATAGATTTGTATGTACTGTTTCCATTGTATGCAAATCTACCTCATGCATATTTAATGTGGGTATCCTGAAAACCCAACTGGACTAGGGGGTACCAGAGGACTGGGTTGAGAGCCATTGCCCTAACTAGTAGATAGCACTTCCTCTTAATGGGCAAAAAATACCATCTCATGCTTATTGGTTAAGAGAACAGTAGTGAGGAGATGAATAGATCTCTTGGCTCTGCCTAGCACAAGATGACATGTTTGCCTACTGGAAAGCACTTATGAATTCTATGCTCGCTAAACTCCCCCTGTACTCTAAAATGTGTAGAAGAATTGTCTTAGGAGAGTAGTGATGGTCACTGACTTGTTCACTGAATGACAGTGGGGGTACACTAATCCTATAATCTCTGCTTAGCTCCCACAAACCTCTGACAGAGTTATTCTGCATCGTTATGAGAATTTGGATTTTAGGTTTGGTTGCTTCCCTTTCCAAAGACAGGCTCAAGGTCAGTTGCAGTAGGTACAGTACAGTAGGTAGTTCCCTGCCCCTTGGAATGGAGCGGCTGTGGGAGAAGCAGGGTTTGAACCTGGGTTTCCGAAGTTCTTAAGCTGTTGCTGTAGCCACTAGGCCGCTCTTCCATGTGTAATGAATAGATGATGTGGGAAAATGCAGAACAGATATTTGTTTAAAAAGTTAAAAAAACACCTTTGTTCACATCAACAGAGGAGCATGAGGAATCTGTGTACAATCTGTATGTCTCAGAGGTGCGAAACATTCTTCTGCGTCTGGAGAACTGCGAGGAGCGTTTGATAAAGCAGATCAGAACTCCCCTGGAGAGGGACGATCTGCATGAAAGCGTGTTCAAGATATCAGAACAAGAGGTAGGCTGAATCTTTAAGAGATTTCAGAAGCAGTTAGTTCATTGTACATGTGATGAGAATTTTTTTTTTAGATTAAAAAATCCATACGAAACAGTAGAAATGTTAATGGCTATTTTAAGGTCCAGCCCCCCCCCCCACCAAAAAAAAGCCTGCAAGCTGGTTTACCGATACCACTTTGAAACAGCTCATCTTATAACTAAGAACTTCATTTAGTTTCATCGTTTATCAAATCCAATGTAGTCTCTGAGATTGTGCTAACAGATTGTACAGACTCTGTTACTTGTACCTTCAAACATAATGGTGAATTAATATGTGTTAATGTTAGCACACCTTAGTAACTAGATTGCCGACTATATATTTATGCAGTAGTAAGTGCCACCCCCTATCCGTGAGAGTTAGGCCTGCTCTTTAACTGGCCTAATTTGAAAGGATAAGTTCTCTTGAGAGCGGCTGAATTTCACTGCTCTCCACAGAACATTTTGGACAACCTGCAGCACACCCCTAACCACAGTGAATGGATAAAAGTTATCCATATAATTCAAATTAAAGAAAAATTATGAGGTGACATTGGCGCTTACCACATGAGTGTCTTTGAATATTGTACCTTTGGTTTGAGTTACAATGTACAGTATATGTGAAGGCCAACAGAAAACCTGCCAACATTCAACAGGACAATTGTCAAACTATCTGCATTGCTGTAGAGTCCCTGGGTACCAGTTTCAAAAGCGAAAGGATACTGGTACTTTCACATTGAAAACTGCCAAAGGAAAAAGATAGCCACTGAGATTTGCCTCTGCTTTTTCTGTAGGTATATTTTTCAACCAAAACTATACGTCCTTTTCTTGCCTGATCTTATCCCATTCTTGGAAAGCCAACCTTACAGTGTGTTACGGAACTATATGCTAACTTTTAGCCTCACAGAAAATGGCAAGTTTTCAGGCAGCTAATTTACATGGTTGAACTACATTTTACCCATGGAAATGACTCTGAAAAGTGCCCTTTGTCTGTGACCAGATTTCTGAATGGATATGTTTATCAAGCAGATGAGCAGCAAGTGAACCCATGGATGGAGGAAATCTGTTAAAGAGCGCTTATGTAGAATGTCAGACAAGCAGGGCCTGTGTTACCATCATGCACACCGGGCCGTCATCTCGCGTGCCAGCCATCCGAGGTGCCCACTGCCGTCCCTGCACCAGTGGCAGTGCTTCAGAAACTGCAACACAACGCTTACCGAAACGCTCCAGCGCTGCAATGCGGTTTCGGTCTTTTACTGTCTGCCGCTTCCACCCCTCTGCATGACTTTCTGGATCAAGGCCCTAGTCAGGTTTTCAGGATTATCACAATGAATATGCATGAGAAAAATTTACATATATTGGAGACCGGTCGCATGCAAATCTATGTCATGCATATTCCCGGCATTGCGGTAATCCCGAAAACCTGACTGGCGAGGTGTGCGTCCAGGAAAATGTCGAGAAGAACAGCTCTAGGCCCTTGTCCATTTATGTGGCAGAAGAAGTTTACAAAATAGAGGCGCCGGTATGCATAGCTAAATAATTTCCACATAAAATAGTGAGATAGAGAGATTGCTAGACAGCAACGTTTCTTGCTTTGTGTGCCAAATACGTGCTCCTTGCTTCTTCAGAAGTGGTGTTATGATTTGTTAAACAATGCTGGCATTTCTGGAAAACAAATAAAAACAGTGAGCCGCCCTTTCTGCTTCACAGAAACTGAAGAAAGAGCTGGAGCGCCTCAAAGATGATCTGGAGAAGACCACAGAGAAGTGTGAAGAGTTCTTTAGCCAGGCTGCTGCATCCCCCTCTGTGCCTATGCTCCGCTCAGAGCTCAGCGTGCTTGTCCAGAATATGAATCAAGTCTACTCCTTGTCTTCCATCTATTTAGAAAAGTACGTGTTTGCTAGCTCTATCATTAGCGGAGCATGATTGCATTATCCAAGATACTTGCTTATCTGAGTCAGATAATAGCCGTGTGAATGTTTATGGTGGGGAGCAGGAGACTAAGGGGTATGTTTACTAAACGGCCATAGTGACTTCCGTGCGATATCGGAGCCGCAGCCCCATTGAATTCAATGGGGCCACAGCTCTGATGCTGCCGTTTAATAAACATACCCCTAAGAGATGACAGGACTATCCTTAGAGCTTCTGATCTTAGGTCTTAACTGAAAAACACCTGGTGCAAAAAGCCCCACAAAAGACGTATATTGGGTAAGCACTGGAAAAATCCCCCCTTCCATAGTACTCTCACGCCTCCCCTGGCTTGCCGTGAATTCTCCACTCTATTTTGGTGCCTTTTGCTGACAGCTCTTCAGGTGCACAGATATATGCATCTGATTCCACTGGTAACCGTACCCAGAAATAGTACCTGCACTGCAAATATACCGATAAACACTAAGGGGCATGTTTACTACGCTGCACTAAGGGGCATGTTTACTACGCTGCAGTAAGTGTTTGCACCGGCTTGTGTAAAAATGCCTATGCAGAAGGTGCAAATCCTGGGCGATAAATGCAGGGGTCGTGCTGTTTAGGGCAAACAATTACTGCAGGGACCCATGTCCCCTGCTTCAGCGGGTAGCATCGGCCCAGAGAAAAGGCGGCCATGTTGGCATACTGTCTAGGACAGGGGTCTCAAACACGCGGCCCGCGGGCCGCATGCGGCCCGCAGGAGAAGGTTGTGCGGCCCGCGACGGCTCCTGCTGCTGCCGTTGCCGAATCGACGGTCAATTAAAAAAAAAATAAAAAACTGGCTTCTGCTGCTCTGTCCTGCGGCCCGTTCCCCTCTGCGCGAGAGCCCTGAATGTGCTTCCTCTGCGGCGTGCTTTTCAAGCCGCGAAGGGAGTATTTCCCTCTCGCGAGGCTTGAAAAGTGAATAGGCTTAAGCCGCGCGAGAGGGAAATACTCTCTTCGCGGCTTAAAAAGCATGCCGCAGAGGAAGCACACTCAGGGCTCTCGCGCAGAGGGAAAGGGGCCGCGGGACAGCTGATTTTCTACTGCAGCAGAAGCCAGCAGCAGAAGCCAGGTTGTTTTTATATTTACCGGGGGGGGGGGGTATGACTGGAAATGGGCTATTGGCAGGGGGGGGGGGTATGACTGGAAATGGGCTATTGGCAGGGGGGGGGGGTATGACTGGAAATGGGCTATTGGCAGGGGGGGGGGGTATTACTGGAAATGGGCTATTGGCAGGGGGGGGGTATGACTGGAAATGGGCTATTGGCAGGGGGGAGGTATGACTGGAAATGGGCTATTGGCAGGGGGGGGGTTATGACTGGAAATGGGCTATGTTGGGGGCTAGGACTGGAAATGGGCAGGTGGGGGTTAGGAAGGACTGGAGGTGGGCTGATGGGGGGAGTTAGGACTGGTAATGAGCTATGGAGGGGCTGACTGAAATGGGGTAATGGGGGTTAGGGCTGGAAGTGGGCTATTGGCAGGGGGGTTATGACTGGTAATGGGCTATGGGGGGTCTAGGACTGGTAATGTGCTGGGGGGTTGCTAGGACTGGAAATGGGCTGAGTGGAAGGGGGCTTGAACTGCAAATGGCTGATGGGGAGGGGGGCTTGGAATGGAAATGGGCTGTGAGGGGAGGGAGCTAGGATTGGAAATGGGCTGATGGGGGGCTAGGATTGGAAATGGGCTGATGGTGAGGCTAGGATAGGACTGGAAATGGACTGATGCAGGGACTAGAAGGGAGCGGATGCTGGGTGGGGCTGGAACTAGAAGGGAGCTGATGTTGGGGGAGGATTAGAATGGGATGGAGCTGGGAAAGTGAAATGGAGAGGGGAAAAATATTTTGTCTGGGAGAGAAGACAAATCTACAATTGGCCAGGTATTGTGAGAGTAAGTGGGGATTGAGGATGGAGGGGTAAAATTTGAGTGGATGAAATAGGAATGAGGAAAGAGAAAAAGGAGAAAGATTAGTATGTTAAAGCAGATGTAGAGAGAGAATGGAAAAAAAAACTAGGAGAGAAGAAAGGGCAAATGGAAGCAGACGATGGAGAGTTAGCAGAAGACATGAAGAAACCAGAAGAAAGTGGCTGGAACAATTGCAACTGAAAAAAAATGCACAAAAGGTAGAAAAATCTCTCTTTATTTTGAATTTATTAACTGGAATATGTCAGCTCTGGGAAATGTGCATCATTAATGTTTGCGCTTTGTTTAGTACAAGAGGAAATTAATTTATAGTTTTATTTCTACAGTGTTGTTGTACATTCCAAGTTTGGCTTTTGGGGTTCCCAGTTTAATTATTGTCTTCTTGTTTCTAAATCTTTTAGTCTTTCTTTATCCATACTCATTAAAGAGGCATGTTTACTAAAAGTTAGTGTATGGTAACATTATGCAAATATTTATGCAAATGAGGTCCCTTATGCAAATGAGGCCCCCGCGTCTTATGCGGCCCCCGGGTTACTTTACAAGTCCTCATTTGGCCCTCAAAGCAATTTGAGTTTGAGACCCCTGGTCTAGGAGGAGGGTGGTCCAGAAGGGGAGTTGATCGGGCAGGGAAATGTGTCAGCCATGGGGGAGGGAGGGATTGGCAGGAGGGCTTGATCAGGGGGATCTTTGATCATGGTGGGTCCAGATCAGGGGGGTGAGCTTGATTGGGGCAGAGCTTTATCAGCAGGGGGGGGGTTGAGTCTTTAGGGGGGAAGGAGGGGCACTGGCGGCATGTCCTTACATTTTATATAGGCTGCGGCAACGCTGCTGGTCTGCCGGTAGCATGACTGCACCTAATGCCACCTCTTGAGATGGTGTTAGATGCAGCTGCACTATCGGCAGTCATAACAGTAGCATGTGGCAATAACCGATGCCCTAGCTTTCACCAGCTGAAACACTCACTCTCCGGCCCGATCCCACCTCTTGGCAGGAAGAAATAGCCCCGCCCTGTCTGGTAAGTGGGCGTGGTCAACACATACTGGATAGCTCATGCTTGAGCTGTGCTAACAGTTAACGCTGTTTAATAAACATGCCTCTAAGAAACTGGAAAATAACCCCCCAAATTTACAATTTCTAAACACCTAAGAACAGAAGCTTTAATTGTGCTGCGCAAGTGCTTGATATGTGGCTCAGTCAGACAACAGGTCTCCTTTTGAAACTATAGAGAACACCAGACGGCTTCATTTGAAGCTAGAGAAACAGTAAATTAATTTCTCATTGTGTTCCCCGTGTCAACCTTCCTCCTGACCTGGTTGTTGATGTAGGATAATTGGATATTTTGAATAGCGAATTAGGAAATTTCCTGGGCATATGAAGTATTAATTAGTGGCTATAGTGATGCCCCACACTATTGTTTAGGGCTGCTTGTTGCAGTTGAACAACCATTGCAATGATTGTTAGTCATTTGCTTTTTCCATCCATTTCTGATCCTCCCCTCATAAAATGGCATACTTTGGTGGAAGGCCCTGTGACCTTGCCGGCCCAAAGGCTGGAGGGCACTTCCTCTAAGACACATGTCCAGCACTGTTCTGTGGTCAGCAGAGGCCATCAGCTCAGTGTCAGCTCTCTTCCCTCTACCCGGTCCTGAGCATATCTCTCCCATAGTACCTGCAGGCCCAAGCATCCTTGCAGTGAAGGATCAGAGCCTGGACCCCCCCCCCCCTGCTGCTCAGTGCTGCAGCCTAAAACAGTCCCCCCAGTGCTTTCCTAAAACCTTCGTCACTGCAGTTGTTTGCTTCTGCCCCCACTGATGCCGACTTCCTGTTTGCATGGGGGCGGAAGTGGCTTCCTCTCCCATACAAAAGAAAGTCTTCATCGGAAGTTGGTTGGGGCGGAAGCAAATAGCCCCGCAGCGCTGAAATTTTGTGGTAAGTGCTGCAGTGAGGGGCAGCAGCGGTGGCAATAGGGGTCGGGGTCGGGGGGGGGGTGCAAGGGGTGAGGTCTGCCTAGGGCACCTCTTCTCCTTCTACTGGCTCTGCTTGTGGAATTACTAAATTGAGGAAAAGCAATAATTTCCTTGGGGTTCTTATCGATGATCATTTATGATGGGAAAGAAATATCTTTCCAAAATATGAACATTTTGCAGCACTGCCAAACAGTTTTATAATATGTGATGCAGGATTTTCTGTTGAATTATACATGTTTTCAATTGAGTCTGTATAGAAACACATAAAGAACCTTTTTCCATGCTTACCCTGTTGAATGCCAGCTTTCACTAATATCCTCATGAAACTGTGCAGTAATCCTTCATTTGCGCTGCTGTTGGCGGAGAGGAGTGTTGCGATATCAAAAACCACGATATCACAGCACCTCCCTACCCACCGCCAGCAGCATGGGTGCAGGACTCTGGCGCAGCTCTGCAGGAACCCCGGTGTTCACTTTTCGGCAAGTCATTTGGATAAAAAGCAAATTTATTTCTCTGCAACAGATGCCCATTGATATGTCAGATTAGTATGTGAAAGTTATTTCAGAGGACATGATTTCATTTCAGATTAAAGACTATAAATTTATTGCTGAAAAATACCCAAGCGGCGGAATCGCTGGTAAAGCTTTACGAAACCAAACTGTGCGAGGAAGATACTGTAACGGCTGACAAAAATGCCATTGATACACTGGTTGGAACATTGAAGGTATGAATGGGCCTGAATGTATTTACTGAAATAGCTTCAAACTCGTATCCTAAACCAGGGTGTGTACAAAGTGGGAGGTTCATTTTCTCTAACATAAACCCCGTGCATCAGGGAATTAATTTGGCTAATAAGCTTGAATTCTTATAGAATGCTAATACAGAGCCCAATATTCAAAAAAAGGTGAGCTCCTAAATTGAGCTCCCAGATCTGTGTCCTATTTTCAGCCACACTTTGGAGCCTAAGTTTTCAGCTGAAAATTCATCCTAATTTAGGGGCCTAAAATTTATGCAGCTAAATTTAGGCCTGCCATTCATTTTGCCTTGATATATGAGCCTAATATAGGTGCCTAATGTTGAACATCAGTGCTAATTCCCTAACATTTTTTCCACATCCTAAATTTGCCCCCATTGCCACCCACTTTTTATGCTCCAAAATTTAGGAGTTCAGTAAAATTTTAAGAAAAGATTTTCAGAGAGGCCAATTTAGGAACATAACTCTCAAAATTAAGATCATAAGTCCTTTGAATATTGGACCCTTAGTTCTTCATTGCGCCCTGTTATAGAGCTTGCAGCCCTGCATATGATTTTTCACGCTTGAAGTGATAATTGTATATTTTTATGAAATTACGCAACTGTAATGCACATTGGATTATTTAACAGGACAGTGTAAAGTAGTATTATTTATATTTCATCAGGCAGGAACTCTGAGTGGCCTATAATTCAGGTGCAACAGCAATGAAGTAACAGTAAATTTTACAGATACTGTAAATGACACGAAACATAAGAATGTAACTCACCTTGACCTGTAACTGGAAAGGCGTGAACTACATGCTAATAATGGATAAACAAATACATATTATATCATTTAATCCATGCAACAAAGTCATTTATTAAACAACCACTTTATTTTTAGCAATGGAGACTAGAAGTGGATGAGAAAAGAGAAGTGTTTCATGTCCTGGAAGATGACTTGCAGAAAGCCAAAGCCCTTAGTGATCAGATGTTTAAAGTGCACAAGGAGCGCGACCTTGACTTTGACTGGCACAGAGAGAAAGCGGATCAGCTGGCTGACAGATGGCAGAATGTTCATTCGCAGATCGACAGCAGGTTGGTGCTAAGCTTGGTTGCACTGCATTCAGAGTCTCGGCATCCTTTCCGCTGACGCTTCTCATTCTTTTCTGTTGGAGACACGAGTCTGCTGCATTTGAAAGTGTGTCTGCCTTAAGCTCTTCCAGTGTTCCTTCATCCTGTCTCTGTCTCCCTTTATCCTTATTCACTCCGTTAAGTGTGAATCGCACAGACAGCTTGATCTGAATAACTGCATAGAATGGTTCAGATACTGGAATTCTGACTCAGTTAAATAACCTGACTTTTTGCACTGTATATTGACATTCACAAAGATTTTGGGGGGGTTTATATTAACTTGTTTGTAGCAGTTCATATCTGACAGTTGTCTACGGATCTCTTGTTTCGTAATCCGTTTGATTCTGAATGATTGTGGCTCCTCCGTTATCTGCTGTCCTAATAATAATGTTCGGCACTTAATTCTCATTGTTCCTTACACTGAATTTGTGGAGCCGCTTCTTTATGTCGAATGCCACTACATTCTTCATAACCAATCTCTTAAAGGCTATCAGGCAAGGATCCAAAGGCCTCAAACGTATTCATATTGATTTATTTTTAAGCTTGAATTATTTCACATTTCACTAGGCTACTCAAGAAATATCTTTTATGCATCTATATTTTTTACAAACTTTTCATAATCTACTCAGAATTGAAAAGAATTTTGTCTTGAATATTGAACAAAAGATAGACCTTTAGAAAGTAATGAGACCATGTCTTTAATTCAAAATCTCCAGATTAATTATCACAGATTCTTTTTTGTGAGCTTGCGGTGGGGCTGCTGATGTTCATCTGGTCTCTCAGAGCTTTCCCTGTTGTCGTTTTCCTTTCCCTAAAAAAGAAGACCGACCATCTGATGTATCACTACCACCGCCTGAAGCTTCAATTCATATTTCAGATTTAATTCTTTTATCAGATCCTGCAGTCTCATCCAAGGATATATAGACCCCTCGTTTAAAGCTTTCTCATTGCTGCTGAATTTTTTCATTTTATTTCTTCTGAAGTCAGATTTAAGCTTAACTAAACTCTTTTTAATATCTGATCATTTTATATCATGCTGTTTGTCAGTCTTCAGTGCCTCTAATTGCATCTCAATTTGCTGTCTTATTCTCTCATTTTTCTCTTTAGTAGTCTCAATCAGGGCCAGCTCATCCACTAGGCAGACCAGGCAGCTGCCTAGGGTGACATACTCAGATGGGCGGTCTGACTCTGTTTTGAAAGCAGCAACAGAACCACTGCTTTCAAAATGGAGATGGACTGCTGACACCCCCCCCCCCAAACTCATCTTTCTCATCTTGCGGCGGCAGCAACCCAACTCCATTTTGAAAGCATTGGCGGCTCAAAATGGAGCCGGGCTGCCTTTGCCACAACCACAAGATGAGAAGATGGATTCAGGGGGAAGAGGATGGCACTGGCAAGAGGGGGGATGCTGGTGGCAGGGAGGATGTGGCAGTGGTGGTAGCAGCAGGGGGTGTGGCTTGGCAGAGGCTTCTGTCTGGAGTTGCAGAAACCCTTCGGCCGCCGTCGGCCTCAGTAATTTGCGGCATTAAATCCAGAGTACATTTACGTAAAATAGAACTCCACTTCTGTAAAAACTCATTGTCTTCCACAAAAGATTTTAGGTTACTTTAAAACACGGACCTTTTTAGGGATCATCTCTTTATTACAATATTCAATTGAAGTGGCTTCATGAAGCTCTGATCTCAGAGATTTTGTCTACAAATTCAAAATGTCAGTACAATTTACTTGAGTTCCTGGAACATCTTCTATCTGTAGCAAAGATGGTGCTTATATAATTTTATTAACCTGTAATGTAGGTAAAGTTCAAGCCATGAAAACAAAATTGATTTTGGGCTTATGTCTCTGAGGTCTTCTTCCTCCTTTGACAGTAGAGGTCTTCTCGTTCATGCAGCATTTTGCTTATTTGATTTTGGTAACTGCTGTTTCCATTTGTAAGTTTTTTTTAAACAAAATGTTCATAATTGAAAGTGAAATTGATTCTTTTCGTCTTTATCTTTGCAGTTTTCCATGTCATGTTGCATCTTAGTAAGTGGAGAGATCTTCACTTAATTAAATGCGGCCTGATCCAGAAAACTGCAAAGATCATGATACTAGTCGCGGAATCTTAAGAGAACATCTTTTTATCTTGTTTACTTGCAGGTTTCACTTTAAAATTTTCTAGGTAGTATTACTTCACTGATTCCTGGGTCTATGTATAGAATACTGCTGTCAAAACTATATTTTAAATTAGTGGTTCTCAAACTTGTCCTGGCAAATCATTGTTCAGGCACATTTTCAGGATACCTGCGGTGAATATGCATAAGAAAGATTTGCATGCAATGGATGCAGTATATGCAAATTTATCTCATGCGTATTCATTGTGAATATCCTGAAAACCCTGATGGGCTGGTCTACCCTGAGGACAGATCTGAGAGCCACAGCTTTAAATCATCCAGAGAGGGGGGTAAATTAATGCCAGTGGCGATGGGTGGCTTGAGAATATTTTTTTCAAACAATAATATTTTTTCAGAAATGAAATGCATAAAAGCTTCTCATTTTCTGAAACAACCATTCTGGAGAGCATTAATTAGAAAATGTTTTTTCTTTTACATCTTTCCCATTATTTTCTGTTGTAATCTGTATTTGTATTAGGTTACGAGATTTGGATGGTATCTGCAAATCTTTAAAATACTATAAAGAGACTTACTTGGCACTGGATGACTGGATTAAACGAGTAGAAGATACCCAGCGAAAGATTCAGGAGGAAGAGCCTGCGAATAGTAAAGCCCTGGCCAAGCAGCTCGATCAGCAGAAGGTGACTGTAGAGGACCCCCTAGCGAGAAACCTGTAAACTGTGTAAATGCCGCTGAACGGGATATTCAACGGCACTAACACGGTTAGCTACTGAATATCCCCAACGGCACTAACACGGTTAGCTACTGAATATCCCCAACTAACGCCGCTGTATGCTCCGATGCTCAACGCTTAGGGTCAGGGCATGTCGTGGGCGTAGACAGTTGCTAACCGGGTAGTGGCGATATTGCACCACTACCTGGTTAGTGACCTGTGGTTAAAACTAGGTGAGGCAGAACTGGCCTAGTTTTACCTGCGGGACCTAACCAGGTAGTGATGCAATATCGCCGCTACCTTGTTAGCTTCTACGGCGTTGGAGGCTGGGTGGTGATCCCAGATATTCAATGCCGGGGCCGCATATGACCCCGGCATTGAATATTGGGGTTAGAGGCCGGTGGCAAAAGCTATGCCGTAGCAGCGAATAGCCATCTCAACAGAATATTGGGCCCAAAGTGACTAAGGGGCTTATTTTAGAAGCTGTCTTTGTGATTTAAGCATGTATAATCCATCATGCACGTGTAAATGGCCGTTTTGGAAGGGGTCCAGTGGATGACCATGGGGATGAGCATACCATGTTGAAAGTGCACAGGGAGCATGTCACAGGTGTGGCTTGGTCAGAAGCAGAATCTACATATGTTCCTCATTTCATATAGGGCACGCATGTGTCCATAGCCAGATTCACACCTGCTCTTTGACTCAAATAGGCACTTTAAAAATGCTCATTTTGGCCGGTCCTTTACAGGAGGGATGAAGGGGATATGCCCTTATTCTCCCAATATTTATTTCCCCTTCCAAACTGAAATGAGGTAAAAATGGAGGCTCCTCAATGTCATTAAGAGCAGCTGTGTGTCTGGGTCTGTGAAATGGCAGAGATATACACGTACGCGCTAACATTCACATGCGCACATTGTGAAATGTCAGCACTTACATGTGTAAGTTACTGGGTTTCCTCTGTCAATTTTTCCCACATGTATATTTTTGAAATGGCTCTTTATCAATCCCCATGCGTTTCTACACTTCCGTATGCCCACGGACTCATCTTAACAATCGGGTCCACTTTGAGGATTGGGGATATGTCTGACACCTTCACACCTCTCTTTTAAGGCTGACATAGATTTGCAGATGTTTTCATCTTCCAGGTCCCTCTCACCACATTAATGGCCTTTCTAAGATATGCCTTTAACCCTTTATAGATTCTGCAAATATTCTATTAATTAGTATTCAAGTTTATGCACATTTTTCTTTTACAAGAAGAATATCTTGCAAGCTGTAAACAAAGATTGCATTACAAAAATATCAATTCAGGTCAGTCAAGAAAATAAAGCAATATTAAGGTATTATTTTTTATATCCATAATTTGAAGATCTAAGAAAGAAAATCTTGGAAGCAGAGACTGTCATTAAGGAAAAGAAGTCAATTTATTTATTTATTTATTTTATTTATTTATTTATTTACAGTTCTTATATACCGCACTCTTTGGTATCAGTGCGGTTTACAAATAAAAATTTTTGCATCAGAACAATCTTCTGCTTACATTACAACAGGGTCAGTAACTTGGAAGTAATAGGGTAACTATATACAAAACAGATATTTCACCTGTGGACTATTTACAGATCAAGTAACATGTTGAAAATCGTAGTGGAGAAACTTTGAGGTCTATGGACCTTTTGGGTGTGCAGAGGGTCTGCTTCGTGTTCTACCAGGGCTATGTTGTTGGGGTGTTAGAGGCAGTGGGTGAGGTGGGGAGAGGGGGCATGGGATTAGTGCATACAAGGTGCAGGCAGAAAAGGTAATGTTTTTTTTTTTTTATTTATTTATTTATTTATTTTGCTTTTACAACCAACACTACACACAAAAACAAGAAACATCAAAGCAAACAGAAAAACAAACCAACCCTCCCCTCCCTCCCACCCTCCCCGGCTCTTTGCAAGTGGGCATAAACACATGCTTCCAAAATATGGTGACAGGCAACAACAACTTAAGACCTGGATCTGGCCAGATAATCATCCAACGGCGCCCATTTCTCTACAGCGGGCGGTCGACTCCCACTGTGGTGAACCTTGTTGTAGGTTTTCTCAAAACTAGCATATAAACATAAGGAATTCCACCACACAGTCCAATCCAAAACATTTAGGCACTTCCAATTTCGAAAAATGATTTGTAAAGCAGTTGTTAGCATAAAATTTAATAAAAGCAATTGCTCTTGGGAAGTGACAGGGAGCTCGCTGCCGCACGCAAACATATAATATTCCATGTCAACGGGGCAGAGAATTGCAATATTGTCTGAATTCTATTCCAAACAGGAACCCAAAATTTACGGATTCCGGAACACTCCAGCACCATGTGTGACAAAGTGCCCGGCTTCTCTTTACAGGTCCAACACCTCCCCAGAGACTGTTTATCCCATTTAGATAGTTTAATAGGGGTGATGTAGGCTCGATGTAAAAAGAAGAAAGCCGATTGTGTAAGCGCTGCTGATCTAGAAACTCTGGTAATAGACCCCCAGAGTTTTAGCCACGCACCTGGGGTAATCTCAGACCCCAAGTCTTTCTCCCAGACTTTACAAAGGCCTACCAGTGACCTTGCAGAACAGTCTCTAATAAAGGCATACAAAGTAGAAATTGCCTTAGGCTGATCTGCAACCTGACTGACCCTGTCTAACAGGTAACAGGAATCTGGCAGGGCAACAATGTCAACACCCGCGGATTGTATGCAATGCTTCAATTGGAGCCATTGGAAAAAGCACGCTTTCGGTAGTGAGAATTCTCTCCTCAGCATGGCAAACTCTTTCCACCGACCCTCAAGCAATACCTGACCCAATGTCCAAATGCCGCACTTCTGCCAGGCTCTCCAAGCAAAAGTATTTCTGTTAATCTTAAACATTGGGTTCCTCCATAGCGGCGAAGCTTTAGAGGGAGGGTTACCCTTCCTTGCCAATGCCGCCACCGTCAAGTATGCCTCCTGGGTGTTTACGATTACCCCCAATTCCCCAGTAGGATCTGACATTTTTGCGCCAAGGAGTGCCTGTATGGGGTAGGGGGAAACCAAACGGGCTTCAACCTCTAACCAAATAGGTTTTTGTACCAATTCCACAGGCTGAGACCAGAACGCTCCTTGCCTCAAAATTGCTGCAAGATGATAATGAAAAAAGTCTGGAAAGGCTACTCCACCCTTGTCCTTAAATAATTTTAATTTATAAAGCGCAATTCTAGGGGGCTTCCCTTTCCACAAAAAACTGAGCAAAACACGCTCCAAGGATTTATACATCGACTGAGGCCATAACAGTGGGAGCATACCCAAGATATAGTTAATTTTGGGCATAATTGTCATTTTTATTGTTTCCAGTCTTCCCCACCAGGAAAGGTGAAGGGGGGACCAGCTCAAAACCAGCTTTTTTACCTTCTCATATAACAGTTTGTAATTAACTCGAATGGACTGCTCGATTGAGGCACAGAAGAGAGCTCCTAAATACTTAATAGGGCCAGATTCCCACTGAAAAGGGAAAGCTGCCATAGATGCTGCCGTAACCAAACTGTTTAAGGGGAAGGCAACCGATTTACTCCAGTTAATCTTATAGCCAGAGACCGCTGAGTACAGCTCGATTAATTTCAGAATTGCATCAACTGACGCAGGCTGGGTAAAGAGCAAAAGATCGTCAGCATACGCCGAAAGCTTGACAGACATATCACCTATTTCTACACCTCTAATAAGAGGAGATTGTCTAATAGCCAGGTTTAGTGGTTCTAGTGCCAAATTAAAGAGGAGAGGGGAGAGGGGGCAACCCTGCCGGGTGCCCCTATGTAAGGTAAACGTTTGTGAAAGCAAACCATTCGCAAATATACGTGCAATCGGTTTAAGGTACAAGACTCTCAACATGCGGAGAAAGGACGGGCCAAACCCAAACCATTCAAGAACTTTAAACAAAAAGGACCACTCCAGTCTGTCAAATGCCTTTTCCGCGTCAAGCGCTAAACCCACCAGCGGAAACTCCAAAGAATTGGCCTTAAGGATCAAGTTACAAAATAGTCGAGCATTATCCGCAGTAGAACGACCTGGGATAAAACCACACTGGTCCGGATGAATTAAACCTTGGAGTACCCGTGATAAACGCCGCGCCAAGACCGCTGCATAGATCTTATAGTCTGCATTCAAGAGGGAGATGGGACGGTAATTACCAACTGCTGTGGGATCTCTACCCGGCTTCTCAAGAACCACTATGGTTGCCTCCGAAAAGCGCCCGGTATCCACCGGAACCTCTTGCAGAGACTGAAAATATTGTGTCATCCAAGGAACTAACTCCTGGCTGAAAGTTTTGTAAAACTCATTCGGAATGCCGTCCGGCCCAGCAGCCTTTCCCATAGCTAGAGACCGAATAGCCAGCTGAATTTCCGCCTCTCCCAAGGGGGCATCCAACTCCTCAATCTGGCTGGCAGTTAACACCGGGTGAACTATATGGCTCAGAAACTCAGCCATCTGTACTTGAGAAGCAGACGCCTCCGAGTCATACAATGCGGCATAAAAAAGCTTCTAAAATTGGAAAAAGCTTCTAAAATTTGCTCGCTATTGTTAAAACTATGCTGTTTGTCATCCACAAGCCTCGCTATATGAGTTCTATTCCGTTTACCTTTCAACAATGAAGCTAATGTTCTGCCGGCTTTATTTTGTTCAATATGATATCGCGACTGCTGCAGGCGCATGACTTGCTCCACTTCGGAGCTCAGTATTGTGTTATATTGATAACGCAACTGCTGTAATCGCACTAGAATATATCCCTCCGGCTTTTTATACCAGAGCCGCTCCCCAGCCTTAATTTGTTCGTCTAAAGACCTGAGCTGCATTTTCCTCCGATTAGCTTCCTTAATGGAGTAGCTAGTAATCGTAGCCCTCATGGCCGCTTTAAAAGCCTCCCACCATGCCCATCCCGCTGTATCCGAAAGCGCATTGGTAGCAAAATACTCTGCTACTGCCGTTCTCATAACCTGGCAGAATTCGTCCTCTGCTAAAAAGGATCTTCTAAAGGACCACACCCCCGCGCCCTTAGTACCACCCAAGGGTTGGAGAGCTAAGGTAATAGCAGAATGATCGGAGATATGCCTGGCCTCTATAGTTACTGAATCTATTTTCTCCACTAAAATCTTGGAAACAAGGAAGTAATCAATACGAGACAGGGAATTATGGGGAGGTGAAAAAAAGGTGAAGTCTCTTTCAGTAGGGTGAAGCATTCTCCAAGCATCTACTAAACCAACCGACTCCATACACGCTTTAAGTGTCGTGCTAGCCCTTGAATGACGTTCTTTTTGGCTGGGACTACGGTCCAAAAGAGGATCCAACGCCATGTTGAAGTCTCCACCCACTATCAAACATGCCTGCGCTTCTTCCTGTACTTTAGCGGTGAGCATTTGGAAAAAACTTGGGTCATCTATATTAGGGGCATAGACGTTAAATACTGCTAGCTTCAAACCATTAACTAGCAGCTTGACCATTGCCCATCTGCCTTCCAAGCCATTTTTTGTCCCCACAATTTCCGCTCCAAGTGAGCTACGCACTAGAATGGCTACGCCATTTTTTTTCCGCACTGCCGGAGCGTGCCCAACCAGCTCATAGTAACCTCCACCCAATTTCCTAGACTCAAAAGTATTTAAATGTGTTTCTTGGAGTAAAAGGATATCTATACGGTGCTTTTTACTATAACTTAGAATCTTCTTCCTTTTAATAGGGTTCTGAATGCCCTTGACATTCAGGGACATCACTTTCAACCCACTCGACCCGGACGCCATCAGTGCGCCATCATTGTTACCATGTATCTGCCAGATTCCCACTCAATATAATAATCAACCCATATTACATTTGCCCAACTTGCAAAGAGCCGAACCCAGCCCCAAAGAGGACCAAAACCCACCCCTAGGTGAGACAGTACGGCTCATATGGCCCCCGGTCAACCTGTTTCTCGACACAAGATGTTAAGGCCACCAATCACCCGCACCACGCCACTCCTAGCAAGGGAGAGGAGCGCGCCGTAGGCCATGCTCTGATACCCCGTCTGCCCCCCAATTAGGAATCTATTCGCCAACGAAGCCTGCCCTCCCCCCAGGTGCCTACAAAAGGGACAACCACATTCCCATCCACACTAACATAAGAATACAAATCCAATATATGGCCATATTATACATGAAACCCAAGGAAAAGAAAGAGACTATACTGCTGCAGAGGACGCCTCCGGAATACCCACAAAAAGGCTCCCTTGCCACAAGTATAGTGTCACAGGCACTAGACATCGACAGTCCAGTCACTTGCAAAATTAGAGGAACTGTCCTTTACAATCAATTCATCTGGAGCGCCTCCTGATCTTCTATAAACGCTGCCAGGGACTTGGGGTCCTCGAAGGTCTTCGTTGAGTTGTTTAAGGTCACCTTGAAGCGCGCAGGGTAAAACAGCCCATATCGGGCTTGCAACTTTTGCAGTCTGGGTCGCAGGGCAAGAAATTGCATTCTCTTCTCAACCGTGCTTTTGCTATAGTCCGGATAAAAAGAAAGCCGATGCCCCTCGTACTGCAACGGAGTGGCAGCTCTCGCCGCCGCCATGATTTGTGATACTTGTTGAAATCGCAGCACACAGAGGATCATAGGCCGAGGCTTTCCCTCACGCACTTCTCTTTGAGAAGGGACCCTATGAGCTCTTTCAATCTCAAACGCTCTTCGAAATTCAATCTTGAGCAACTTGGGTAGCCAGGCTTCCAAAAAAGTCACTGGATCATTCCCCTCCGCACCTTCGGGGATACCAATTATCCGAATGTTGTTCCGCCGGGCCCTATTACTCATGTCCTCCACCACGCGTTCCAATTTCTCAACCCGTCTTGCGGCTTGCCTCGCTTCCACCAAACTATTCTCCTGCGCAGCAACTCTGACTTCAATATTTTCCATTCGTGAAGTTAGGACCTCCAAAGAGCATCGCACCTCCTTAAGGTCCGCCTGGACCATAGATAGGGTTTCCCCACTGTTTTCCACCAGTACCCGCACTGACCTGATCTCCTTCAAAAGCTCCTGAAAACCCTCCGGAGCCTCCTTCTGCGACGCCATTTTAAGCGGAGATAGGGGATCAGATTTTGCTCTCTTTGACCCGGTATTTGGCGTTCCCGTGAAATCCAGTCGTGTCTGTTTGGAGTTGGCCATACCAGGCACCTTGTGGCGACCACCACACGAGCCAGGCTCTACTTTGGCGTTGGTGACAATGCTGGTTTAAGACAGGTTCGCGGGAGAAGCGCTTTCACGCGGCCATCTTGTCCGCAGCTGGCTCCGCCTCAGAAAAGGTAATGTTTAAGGATCTTTCTAAACTGGGAGAGGTCCTTTATTGATCGGATATGCGGAGGGAGATTGTTCCAACAGGTCGGAGCGAAGAAAGTGAAGGCCCTATCTCTGTTTGCTTGGTTACATTTAGTGTACTCAATTGGTATGGAAAGGGTATTAGCGGCTGCTGACCTTCTTAGCCTATTTGTGGGAGTGCTAGTAAGGAGTGAAGAGAGGGAAGGTGGGGCTATCTGATTGATTGCTTTAAAAGATAGCAATAGTGCCTTGTAGGTGATCCTGGCTTGTAGGGGTAGCCATTGAAGCTCTATGAGTATAGGAGTGATGTGGTCTCTTCTGGAAATACAGCAGAGGATGCGAGCTGCTGTATTCATCACCAATTGAAGTGGATTGAGGGTGCTCTTAGGGAGACCATGTAGGATGATGTTGGCGTAATCAAAATGTGGTATCACAAGGGATTGGAAGATTGTTCTGAAATCATTAGGGGCAAGTAGAGGTCTGAGGTGTTTCAGCGTTCATATTTTATTGTAGATGGATTTGACAGTCTGCTTTATGTGATCTTTGAAGGTTAGTTCTTGATCTATGGTGACTCCCAGGTAGCGTTCACTGATTTACATGGAAGTTCCGCGTCTCTCACCTTCAATGTTGTGGGGGGAGAGAAGTTCTTATTCCTGGTTATGAATAGGACCTCAGTTTTCTTAAAGTTTATTCGCAGATTCTGGGATAAGAGCCAGTCCGTAATCGCATTGAAGCACTCGATTATTGGGGAGAAGTCGGGGGTCTTGATTCTTATTGGGGTGAATATCAGGACATCATCTGCATAGATCAGACTTGAAATATTGAATGCTCGGATGATGTCACAGATCGGTTGCATATATATGTTAAAAAGTAGAGCAGATAAAGAGGATCCTTGAGGTACACCCTATTGTTGATGGAAAGGATCAGATGTTGAGGATCCTATCCAAATCTTTTGCCAGCGGTTAGTTAGGTAGGATCTACACCATTCCCAAGCCGAACCCTGAACTCCCTTCTCTTGAAGGCGGTGGAGAAGTTGCACATGGTTAACCGAATCAAAAGCTGCTGAGATATCAAGGAAGATGAGAATGAACCCATTTTCAATCATGTCAATCCCTCTAGATAAGGTGTTGATAAGTAATGTGAGTAGTGTCTCTATACCATGGAATTCACGGAACCCATGTTGGCAGGGATCCAGTGGGGCTGAAATATCTATGTGCTGCTGCAGTTGGATTTGGACCACCTTCTCGATGATTTTGGCTAGAAGGGGTATACTTGAGATTGGACGATAGGAGTCTGTTTTCGCTGGGTCGAGTTTATTGTTTTTCAGGAGAGGGCGTATGGAAGTTTGCTTAAGAGATGTTGGGAATGATCCAGCTGTGAAGGAAAGTTGCATGATGTGGGCTAGAGTGGGGCTCAGTTCAGCACGCATCGTTCTGATCCAATAGGCGGGGCAAGGATCATTTAGGGCTGTAGTAGTATTCAAGGTAGCAATAAGGTCAGTGATGAATTTCACCGTAGGGGCGACAAAATGTTTTAGTGGCTGTATCAGAGGAACGGAGTTGGGAATCCAACTTGGTGTCGTGTTTGTGTTAATAGTTTTAGATTGTAGGTAGTCCGCAAAGGGCTGAGGCTGAATTAATATTGTTTGGTTGGAAGATGGTGCCTTAGTTAGAGATTTAGCGATGTTAAAGAGGTCTCGTGGTTTGTTCAACGATCGGAGAAGGATTTCTGTATGGTATTCTCTCATTTTTCCGGCTATTTTCTCCCGGTGTTGCTTTAGAGCATTTTCGTAATCCGTTTGGTCGGTGGGAGATCGTGATCTGCGCCATTTTCTCTCCTGTTTTCTTAGCTTTTGGAGGGATAGTCGTAATTCGGCCGAGAACCATGGTGCTGGATTTCCAATTCTTGGTGATATGCTGGTGGTCTACTCGAGGAAGGTAGCTGTGAAGAGGAGTTCAGGGTGGTGTACCATTTGTTGATCAGTTCATCAAGGTCTTTGGCTGGTTGACGAAGAGCTGGAAGAGTACGGCTGATGAAGTCATCCTTGTCGAGTGTTTTGAATCGGGTTGTTGATCCTGATGAGATTATATTTGTCTGTCTTGTTGGAATATGGTTTTGCTGGCATGGGATTTGAAAGGATATTAAGTTATGGTCTGACCATGGCACAGGGGTAAGTGATAGGTTAAACTTGGTGCTTGCTATAGACTGGGGTGCGAAAATGAGATCAAGAGTGTTACCCTTGAGGTGTGTAGGGGAGCTGACTAGTTGTGAGTAGTTGAGCTCAGACATGGCATCGAGGAACGTGGCAGAGTGGCTAGGATGTAGTGAGGTGAGGTTGAAGTCACCAATTAACCAGTTGGATTTGTGTGGGCTTTCGGGGTTGCAGGCAAGCTCTATTATGCTGGCGAGATCTTCTGTTGGTGAAGAAGGAGCTCTGTATATGAGATTTAGGGTGATATGCTTGTTGGCTACAGAAACTAGGTCCATGTGTGTGGTACTCCTAGAGGATAGTAGTTTAAATTGGAGGTTAGTTCTTGATAGAATAAAGACTCCACCTCCTCTTCGGGTTGCTCTGTGACAGGTGTGTATTGAATATGCTGGGGGGATGAGTTGGTTTATCAGGACATTGTCTGTGTCTGCTAACCATGATTCTGTGACCAGGAGAAGGTCTAAATTCAGCTTTGTAATAAGATCTGTAATGGCTGGCCACTTTTTACGCACTGAGCGAGCGTTGATGAGTGCACAATTTAGATTAATATGTGAGGGAGCGGGATCGGATTTGGAGCTATTAGTGGTGTTAAGGGAGATATATAGTAAGTGAGAATGCCTAACATGGTGCGGATGTGGTGCTGAGTGCTGGTAGAAGGAGTGGTACCTTCTTCCTAGCCTATGCAATATAGGGATATTGTGTATGGTGGGCGAGAGTGCTGCTGTATTGTGGGTGGTGTTAGTTAAAAGATAGAGGCTAACTATTGCAAGTAAAGAGATAGCCATGATTACAATGGAAGGATCTAATAGAAGGCAATTTTAGGGCGGTGGAAACAGTAAATGTAGATTGACTGGTAAGCAGGGTTGTGAGCTAGTTGTAAGATGTTGTAGGCTCTACCATTTATTTATTTATTTATTTACATTCTCTTATATACCGTGCTATTCTGCATCAGTGCGGTTTACATTGAACAAACTGAAATTACATTGAACAGGGCATTATAACTTGGAGAACTATTTTAGCATATGCCTAGGGATGCAACAGCAGTGATAACAGGCAAAGAATTGTAAAATGGCAAGTTCTAACCGAGTACTTTGGTAATAGAAGTACAGATGAACAAAGTATATTGTTAACAAGAAACAGTAGAAAAGTTTAACTCTGGGAAGATCAGTTTGCAACAAAGTAACAAGGGTATGAAATGCTATCGAGTATATTCTAGGCCTACTGTTACTTTACTGACGGAATAGCAATGGATCACCTGGGACAAGGGCTAGGATAGTTCATGGACCGCTGTTTGGCCCTGGCTTTTCGAGACCTGTCTAAGGGCCTTGCTAAAGGGCTCACTGTCGAAGACGTGAGGCGCGGTCAAGCTTTACGGCTCTTACTTACAAGGCACAGGGCAATAACACTGAGAGTAGCTCTCCTCTGTTTCTGGCCACCACTTTTAGCCTTTCTAATGACCAGCATAACCAAACAAACCTTAACTCAGGATAGCAAAAGAAGGCTATCATGAAGAAGACAAAGATCCTGACAACTGGCAACATCAAAAATGTCATCCTTGATGGAGAAGAAATAGGAATAGTAGACAACTTTAACTTCCTTGGAGCAATAAGAATAAAAAACGACAAGCAGTCAAGAAATCTGACAACATATTGGTCTTGGCAGAATGGCCACAAGGGATCTAGACAACATTCTCAAGTGCAGAGACATATCTCCACGTACAGAATTCAACTTGTACCGCCCATGGTATTTTCAGTAATGTCATCTGGATGCGAAAGTTAGACAGTGAAGAAGAAAGGAAGAAAATCAATACCTTTGAATTATGGTGCTAGTAAAGAATACTGTGTATACCATGGCCTGCCCAAAGGCCAAACCAATCAGTATTGGAAGAGATCAAACCTAAGATTTCCTTAGAAGCGCAAATGACAAGACTTCAATGTTCACACTTTGGATGAATCATGTGAAGAAAACGATCATTAGAGAAAGACATCATGCTTGGCGAGGTTGAAGGTCAATGCAAAGGAGAAATGCCAGTAATGCCTTCCTCCTTTGGATGCCATAACAGCAACCAGTTTTATAGCTTCCTTGTCTTTGGAAAACATTATTTTATTCATTAATACCTTTCTTGGAAATTATCTCACAGAATTTCCTGACACAGGGCATCTACAAGTGAATTTTTAAAGGAAAACGCCCTATTGAGTTTTCCTTTGAAAATGTGACTGGCACCATATCTCTGGTAGTTTATTAGTGCACATGGCGATCTGAAAATGCAACTGCCATTCACACTTTTCGTTCCCCAACCTAACAATGCCCCTTTGTTCCATTGGACAAAAGAATGCATGTTGTGAAAGAACCCACAGGGCCGGGGTGACCATTAGGCAAACAGGGCAACTGCCTAGAGTGCCAATAGTCCGGGAACAGCCTATTGCTGCCGCTCCTCTCCAAGACCTGCAATGATGGTAATTTTTCAACAGCCCTGCAGTGCTGATGTTAAACCTCCGGTACTGCAAGGCTATTTGATTCCTGCCCCCACTCCTGTCAAGGTCCAATGTCAACTTTCTGTTTGCAGTCCTCCCTCCCAGCCCCAAAGTGAGGCTAAAATGTTTTAAAAGACCCCCTTCCCGAAGCATGGTCCAGTCCCAAAACCACACCCCTTCCAAGAGTAAATGGCTGACACATTGTCCCACATTATCCCGACTCCCGTGACACCCCCTGGGGTCTGGGAGTGATCGGGGCAGCAGAGATCCCTGCTTGCTTGTATCCTGGAAGCTGCCTTATTCAAAATGATGCAGCTAACGTCTGGAGATAGTCTCACAGTACTGCCAGTAGGAGTCAGATTTCCAAATAAGAAATCTGACTCCTACTGCTGATAGTACCATAGGACTACAGCTGGGGTCAGATGGTGCCATTTTGAGATAGACAGCCTTTTTGAGAAGGGACAGGGCTTGTGGGAGGGTTTTTTTAAATGTTTTAGCCCTGTAGTAGGTCTAGATGAGAGATGGCCCAACTAGTTCACCAAGTAAGGTGGTCCTGAGGGACCTCCGATTTAGGCCAGAGGACTCTTAAGTTTTAGGGCTGCTGCCTAAAGGGGCATCTTGGCTGAGGCAACGTGTGAAAAATTTAATATGAACTTTCATTAAGAATGAGTCGAGAGCTTATTTGCATCTCCTAGTCAAATAACACAGAAGCAGGTACTAACCTGTGAACATTTTCATGAGTTAGTACAGAGCCCCTTTGTTTATAAAATTAAGTAAAAATCATTAATAAAGAAGTTGTAATGTTTAGCGTTAAGAAACTAAAACTTTGTGACAATAGATTTCATTGCTTTGGTAGGTATTATGATTTAAAACATGAGTTTGGTGTCCCCACATCTGACACTGCCAGTACCAGGTAGTAGACGGCACAATGCCCAACATTAAACAAATAAACAAAGGCAGTTTAAAACTCCTCCGATTTGAGAATTCATCACTTAAAAAAGATGCACTCTTATATTAAAATTGTTTATGTCCATAATGGATTGTACTAGAACAGGAAACCTCCAGATATAGTAGCGTTTAAATGTGCGCCATCCTAGTAGGCATTTTCTAGCAGTGTAGCCATCGGGAGTTGGGTGAGGATATCTTACATCTGATCTTGCCAAACTGATATGTCTGTGTTTAACATAGAAATGTACATGCATTTTTTCAGATGCTGGTTTCTGAGATTGAAATGAAGCAGAGCAAAATGGACGAATGCCAGAAATATTCAGAACAGTATTCTGCCGCATTGAAGGTGAGAGAATGCATGTAGGTTGTGAAAGCATCCATAAAAGATAAAGCTGTCTGATGCAACAACTGTGAGAACTGTTGTACTATCTGCTTTTCCAGGACTATGAGTTGCAGTCAATGACGTACAGAGCCATGGTAGACTCTCATCAAAAGTCACCGGTGAAGCGCCGGAGAATGCAGAGCTCATCAGACTTAATTATACAGGAGGTACCGAGTATGACTCAAAAACGCCATAATGTCAAGGGAAAACAAAGCAGGGCCTTTTTAAGATAGTTAAATATGGATATGGATTCATATTTGCATGGTTTTATATGTTGAACGATTCCGATTTTATTTATTTATAAAATTCAATTGGCTGCCTCTCAAGGTTAAAAAGCACACTGAAGTGGTTTACAAAAGATAAAGATAAGAATTCAAACATCATGCTAGCATATTAAAACAACATCAAACCAAATAAAAGCCGAGGTTTGCGTGTCATCTCTAGATCCCCACACTCTACCCAAATGTAAAATATCACATCTTCAGGGTTCTATTGCAGTTAGCAATGGCGGTTCCTGATGCAGACAGAGTGACAGCAAGTTCTAGAAAGAAGGAAACTAAAAGGAAAAAAGCAAGAGAGATAGGAGGGGAAATATAAAGGAGAGAGGCCTGAGAGGAACATATAGGGAAGAGAGGGGACAGGCAGAATTAAGTGAAATGTTTACCGTGCTACCATATGCTAAGTGCACCATGCTGACGACATAACACAATGCTACACTAACCGCTTAGCACAGGATGGGGTGTGGACAGGGCAGGTTACGGGTGGTTAGCGTGGGCATTATTGGTGTGCGCGGACTATGAATGTTTCCGTTAGCTTGGGTACACTTACTGCCTCTTCAAGGGGTGGCAGTAAGTGTATCCACATATCGCTTAGCACAGCTCCAATACAGCATGCTTGACATGTGGAGATGCTCCCAAAAGGTAGCTCTGTGCTAATCTTTAAGAGTTGAACACATGCTAGCATGGTACATTTTAGTAGGTAGCCCCTGATCGATTTGATAGTTAAGGAGACTGATCAGAGTGGAACGTGTGATGTGACAAAATGAGAATCTTGAAATTGATCCGGTCAGCCACAGGTAACCACTGCTGAGAGGCAAGGAGCGGTCACCATAGACCCGAGGCAATGCAACACAAACACAGAAAGCAATAGAAACTTTCAACTTGCTATAGTTCTTATAGTGAGACTCTATATGGCACACAATAGAAACACCTTCCAGTTTAACACTGTGTGGAGTACTGTTTACGTATGATCCCTTATTTGGTTGACCTGCTTTATTGGAAAGGCCTTTTTGTTTGCACTGATGATTCATTCTTGATGAAAATTAGTTTATAACAAATAATAATAAATATTTAAAGTCTTTTTTCTTAAACTGACAAGAAATATATCATGTTAGAGGCAAATTCAAATATCCATCCATATCTTTTAAAAAACAATTGGACTTGGTTTTTTTTGTCAGTTTAAGAATATGTTGACTTTATATTGCTATTTGTCTGATTGTCAAGTCTTTTTTCTCCATGTGGGGCCACAGGTCCCTGAGATAGCTGCTTGTTTCCACATAGTAGTTCTGAGGTGTAAACACATGGAGCCTGATTCCATCCGGGACATCCAGGCCCTCTGTGCGCCTGGTCAAAACTGGACGCACAGAGAGAGTCACAATTCTGATCCCAGGGGGTACGTCTAGCCCTGCGGCATCAGAATCGCAAACAGGCCTGTACGTGCAGGCCTGGACTCCGATTCTGTCCAGCCTGCACATACAGGTCTTGCCCAGCTATCTCAGTCAGGGCTCTTCAATGGAGCCACGGCACCATGGCGTCCGGTTGTTAGCGCACTGCGACTCCATCGAAAAGCCATGATTCTGGCTGCTGGCACAAACACTGCATTCCCTGCAACCCTAAGGACAAGGTTGGGCTGCGGGGAATGTCCTCAACCCCCTCCTGCCCCATCTGCGCCCTGGGCTCACCGATCCCTGGCAACTAGGGAACTTATTCCACCTCGAAGGTGGAATAAGTTCCCCGTGCATGTCGTCTGCCTCGGACATACAGGGCTGACATTAAAATCGGCCCTGTACGTCCGGGGCTGATGACCCCCCACTGCCCGCCCTAACACCGCCCCCAATCCGCCCCTCTCCCGCCCTGTCTACCTTCCCCATACATGGCGCAGGGAAGATACATGGGGCTGGGAAAGGGCACGAATAGTGGGGATGGTCCATCCCTGCTATCATGGCTCAGAATGACCCCGATGGCAAGTTAGCTCCATGGCATGACCCTTCTAACATTTCCCTTACAGCCTTCCCAGTTTGTACCAAGCTGTCCAAAAAATAAAACAGTACTGTCTTAAATGATCATAAAGCGGTTTTATTGTAAACCGTTTGAATACTTCAGTGCAAAGTCGAATATCAAGAAAATAAAATCATTCATTCGATCATGCCATGTTAAAACAGTTTCAGCAGCACTATCTGAATCATCTTGTCTTATTGTGTTTCACTGCAGTTCATGGATTTGCGAACACGTTATACTGCTTTGGTTACCCTGATGACTCAATTTGTGAAATTTGCTGGGGAGTCTTTGAAGCGTATGGAAGAAGAAGAGGTAACAGTCGAAACGAGACATATTGGCCACAATAGCAAGAAAATAACCATGGGCTATCTTAATTTTGACATTTTTTTAAAATTTAAGGTGACTTCCTTATATTCTATATCTATATCAAAATGTTATAGTGAGGTTGATGGAACCAGACTGAAGAGACAGAGGTATATAGCAGGATGACTGGCGGGTCAGTAGCTTGCATGCAAGAGAACACATCTTGGAGATTTAATAACATCACTTCATCCTTCCAGGAAGAAATACACAGTATGTGACCTATGCCATATTAAACAGAATGCATTGGATATATAGAAGTGTAGGAACTGGCTTGCTTTCTGTGGCTAAAAAATATAAGGAAGATCCACCAGTGCATTGTGAATGGTTTGAACCCATAGTTATTTTCTGAGAACATCAGCACCAAGTATCTGGCTGCATAAGTTCAAGATGAACTGGTCAGTCTGGATGACCTGTTGGGTTTAGTTATTATGCACCTTTGAGCCTTCTGTTTATTGCTGAATTGATCCCTTAAGCTTATATCAAATTCTGTGGTAAGGAAAGATGATTTTTTTCTCAACATGCCTTTCAAGGTTTCCTGGGGCTTTCCACCTATTTCACTGCATTGATTCTTTGAAGTGTTCTTAATTTCATTGCTTCCTGTATCGTGTGTTATTAAATTAATGAATTCGACAACATGCATAAATTAAAACACAAATTGAAGTGTGCAAAATGAACACCTCAGAGAATGAAGTCCAGCATATCCTAACTTTTCTGTCCAATTGGACAAAGTATGTCTTGCTTCAAAAAAATTGCTTTTCCCCTTCGAGTACAGCAAGGTCTTAATGATTATTTTCTGTATAATCTCTAACTTATTTATTGGGTTGCACCTTCGAATTCTTTACATTGTTGTCACAAGGCTTCAGGCTTGGGATGTTTGTGCTGCTTTTCACCTTCTCGAACGCGCTGCAGACTTTTTCAGCCTATGTGAACATATTACAGCCTGGGCTTTTAAGGCTATAGCTGCTAATAGGTCAATATGGTTCTTTCAGAGAACTGAGTCTCTACCAAAGTAGTTCTCATTAAATGCAGTGGCTGAGTGCATGAAGTTAAAGCTCTTTGACCTGGCGCTGAATAATAGTTTCACATAGCCTGTGAGAATCTGTGGCCCTTTATGCATGAAGGAACGTTCTCCTTTTCAATCTCTGCTTTGTCAGCTTTCTTCCCACCTTTCTGAAAGGGCTAACACCATGCACACATTGAATAACTTCATGCCTCTGCTGACTACAGGTTGCGGCCTATCGCTTTGGACAACACCTTTACATGATTAAAGTGGATCTGATTGAGAATTTTGACTCCACATTGCTTGTAAAATTTGCAAACAGACAAATGGAGTGAATAAGTCCCACTGTGGACATTCTTCACAGTTAATAGCTTTGATGTTCCTTAAAAGGATGGTTCTCAACCCTCTCCTGCAGGCACACCTAGCCAAGTGGGGTTGTAGGAAGACCAACATGAATATGCATGAATAGATTTGCATACTATGGATCTCCAATATGTGCACATTTATCTCATGCATATTCACTGTGATAATCCTGTAAATACACATGGCTGGTATTCCTCCAGAAGAGGTTTGAGCATAACTGACCTAAAATAATAATAAGCTAATCTCGAAAGAAAAACAGTATTTTATTTAGTGGTGGGGATTAAATTTCTCTTTCTTTCAACAAAAATTTGAATTCTTGGATCCCTTGCTTAGAAATTTTTTCTTCTTTAGTTGTTAATCACTGTGTTTTGAGCATTAAATTTTCTCTCGCCTTTAAATGTGAAAGAATTATATTCTATGGGGTTATTCCTTGGAGCTTTTCCTCTGTTTCTCTATTGTGCAAAATGTATTTTAAAGCTTCATATAAGCACGTATGCTGGCATTTGGAGAGCATATCTAAAGGGCCTGAATTCCGTACTCTATAAAGGTAGCAGGAGCCAAAATCAGAAAGAGTTTTGAAAATTTACCAGCGTAACTCCGCAGAAGGAAACTCACCAGAGATGAAATGCCTGCAAGGCCTTATGTCACGCTCAAATGTCAATAAGAAGACACTGGAAAACAGAGACGGTAACTCTTATTCTTGCACACCTAAAAAGATCAAATCAGATGTAATATAGTAACATATAATGAACAAACACAATTAGAAAACAAAGAGGAAGAAGAAAGCCTGAATATCAGAAGAAGCCCATTGCAGCACTTATGATAAATCTTACCAAGATACAGAAAGTAGCAAACAAGATCCAGAAGGCATCATAAGTGATGAAGTTCTGTCCTATACTTGCATGGATACAGAGGTAAATGTCACATTGTTGGGTTCAATTATAAATCAGCAAAAGAATCAGGAAATAGATCGAATGATGGGGAATGACTCAACATGGTTCCCTGAGGAATTTATGAACACAGAGCAAGAGTTAAGGAAAAAAAGACTAGAATGTTTTAAATAGTATTCAGAAACTCATTGTGACGACAGGAACAGAGATGAACCAGATTCAGGGTTCAGAAAATGCGCCATGGTCAGGGTGCTCAGCATTCAGCGATATCATCTTTGAATACGTCCTCAAATGCACAGAGTCCTAATAATTGTATCATAAAAGAAACAGGTGTCCCTAACGCCATTAGATATAAGTTTTCCAAAAATGAAAGAAAACAGAGTTTTATTTTTAGATGTGAGGGAAATAATTTTGCGCGCACCTGAACATCCCTAATAAAGAGAACGCAGGATTAGCAAGTTCAGGTGTTAAACCTATGACTAAAGATCTTAATTTTAACACTAATGAGATGAATGTGAATGACCTATATTGTGGCTGCCTTGGTGGCTACAGTTTTAAGACAGTACATATAAGGTCTGTAGAAGAATCCAGTATTAAGCTGGCATAGACAAAGCCACACCAGTAGGATGCCACAAGTAGAAAAAGTTTCAGAACAGCCGAGGGAAAGCTAATATAAAATCTCCATAATGTGGGAAGTGAATTAAATGTAGAACAAAGAACGGAAAGATAGAGTAAATCATTTTTTGAAAATATGAAGGAACTGGGAATAAGTGACTTTGAAGCAGGTAGCTCTCCATGTAAAATCCTTCAACATTGGAACAAGGCAGCCTTCCACACAGTCTAATGCTTCATATTAGACAGAGTCCACATCAGTCTTCAATAACCTAAAGTGGTCTGCACATGACGTGCCTGACAAAAAAATTGAAGAACGTTGACGAGGATGAATTAGTAGACAGTACAGATCCCATTAATTCAGAGGGAACTCCAAAAATGAGGAGGTAAGAATAGAAAAAAGGCAGTAATTTTGAACACCATGCTCCTACATTTGCAGTAATACAAATTCAGAATGGTCGAAACAATGGAATCTCCAGGAACAAGCAGGAATGAGTCTTCACATGTGGGTACGTCGGCGCCGACGGAGCCCGCACGGGAATGCTCCCCAGCATCCAATCAGAAAGCTTTTGGGAGCATCCCTCGCGCCTGCACGGTGACTTCCCGCCTTTCCCACTGCCTCTCCCCAGTTCTTGTTTCTCCGCGGAGCCGGCAGGACGTACCTCCTGTCACCGCAGAAACCTTTTCTCTTAAATCCTTATTTTTTGTTTTCTTGTGGTCGCGGCCGTTTTCCCACCGATACCGGCACCGCCGGTGCCTTGTTTTTTTCTTTTAACCACTTAGAGGTCTTTTTCTCCTCAAGTCCCTTCTGAGGCCTTCCAGGCCTTTCCAGCATGGAGCCTTCTTCCCCTAAGAAGTGCCTCCACTGTGGAGACTTCGTCTTCTTTTTAGACTCCACCACTTGGTGTGTATCCTGTTTTTCCCCCGGTCCATCGGGCTTTGGGGTTGGGAGAAGACCCTCTCTTTTTCGGGTATCCCTCGATACTGTTTTTCCTCCTGAGGTGAGGACGTCGATTTATTCTTCTCTCCAGGATCAGGTAACCCACAGTCTGTTAAGACTAGCCAATTCTTGAAGGGTAAGTCTCATGCCCAGCATGATGACGGCTCCGGCCTTGCCCTCAAGACCCCATTGGCAATAAAACCCCGGCGGGAGTCTTCGGGCTCCAAAGCATTCACGGGGTTTCAGGTTGTTCCTGGGGTTCGTTCCTCACAGAACATACCTGAGCCATGCTCGGGGGTGGTATCCGCTTCGAGCGGTGCCGATTCCCCGGCATCGGCGCCGGCGTCGAGTGTTCCACTCTTCGCCAAGGATCGTCAACTGGTGTCTTCGGTGCCTTCGGGACCGATCAATTCGACCCAGACTGGCCTTCCTGCATCCCAGCCACAAGCGGGGTTGGTGCCGACTTCGGACGGGGCCGATTCCCCGGCATCGACGCCGGTGTCGAGTGCTCCGTTTGTCACTAGGGATCGTCATCTGGGGTCCTCGGTGCCTTCGATCGATATGACCCAGACTGGCTTTCCTCTGTCCCAGCCAGCCGCGAGGTTGGTTCCGGCTTCGAGCTCCACTCTCCACCGGGGCTCGGCGTCGGGTATCCTGGGCCTCAGGGCCGAGCGATATGCCCCAGATGGCTTTTCCTCTTGCTACGCCATGCTCGGAGGGGGTACCGGCCTCGGGCGGTATCTATACCCCGACATTGGCGCCGGTGTCGAGTGTTCCTCTCTTCGCCGAGCGGCGTTTTCAGACGTCCTCGGCGCCTTTGGCGCCGATCGATGCGATTCCGATTAACTTTCTGGGATCGGCATCGCCGACGCCACCACCGATGTCGGTGCCCTCTAGACGGGCGTCGATAACCTTGCTCGGTTCGATGCCCAGTGTAGAATCGATATCCAGTCTGGATGACTTGGTTCCGACGGTTTTCGGAACCGATCCTTGTCCCTTCCGGCTACGCAGTACGGTATCGATGTCGACTCCTGTAGTTCCATCGGTGCCTTTGATCCTTTCGATGCCTAGCTTGGAATCGATACCGGGAACCGACGATGCAGTACTAACTGCCTCAAATCAGAACTGTCGGTATCAAAGCTCTCTGGTTGCCTCAGTATCACTTCGGCAGCCGCCGCTGCCGGCTCCGAGGGCATTGCCATCCCCGATGCCGGGGTCGGTATCGATGTCGACTCCTGCAGTTCCATCGGTGCCATCGATCCTTTCTATACCTAGCTTGGAATCGATACCGGGAACCGACGATGCAGTACTAACTGCCTCAAATCGGAACTGTCGGTATCATTCTCCTTCTAGCAGGATTCCTTTGGTGCACCAGGCTGGTAGGTCTTCTGGTGTTCAAGCTGCTCATTCAACCTCAGCCTACCCAGGAATAGTTCCTCTGGGAGTTCCTTCTTTTCAGGAATTTCTCCTTGACATGGCAGACTTTCTTGCCATTCCTATTCCTGGCCCTACTCTTAACCAAGGTCCTGCAGAAAAAGCAACCATGATGCTTCCTTTACATCCTTCTTTGCAGGACCTTCTTCTGGGGATTTGGCAGTCGCCTTTAAAGTTTCCTGCACCTCCTACAGCCATGCATGTTCTGTACCAGGTGCCCCCCTCTCCGGGGTTTCAGAAGAACCAACTTCCGCATCATTTCATTGTAGTGGAATCGGCGATGAGGAAGGTCAGAAGCAAGAAGAAGCATTCTTCTTCTCCTCCAGGTCGTGCATCTAAAGCACTTGATGCCTTTGGGCGTCAAACCTTCCAAACTTCCATGTTGGCTTCCAGGATTATTTCACATATCTTTTATATGAGCCTAACACTTCGGGAGGTCACAGAGAAATTATCTCTTTTGTCTCCCTTTTTGTCAGAACCTCAGGCCTCTGACTATTCCTTGCTTCTTAACCATAGCAAGAATATCTCTTGGTTTCTTTCTCGTGCTTCTCTAGACTCTTTTGAGTCTGTTAGCAGGTCCTCTGCTATTGCCATTGGAGCACGTCGTACAGCCTGGCTGCAGGCTTCAGACCTGAGCAAATGGGCACAACATACACTGGGTAATTCTCCATGTACTGGAGAAAATCTTTTCAATATCGAGGCTTTACGTCAGGTTGCTCAGTGCTCCACTGACTTTCCTAGTTCTGGAAACCATCCTAAGCCTTCTTTTTCCCCAGGATGTAGGAAATGCCCCACCAAACCTTCTTTCCCTAAGAAAAGAAAGTTTCATCCTCCTTCTGCCCATCCTCCAGATGTCCCCAAGCAAGGGACATCTCATCCTGGTCTGAGGTTTCCAGGCTCTCACCAGGATAATCATAACCGGCTGCCATAGGCTCCGGTATGCTGCAGTCTACAATTAACAACTTCTTACCAGAAGTTTTTCTTCCAACTCTACACTGGGTTTTCCTTTCAGTATGCTTTTGTCCATGGGTCACAGTATTTTCCCTTTCTTATTGCTATAAAGGGAGATCACCACTATCCCATGATAGCTTCTGTCCCCACATGGACAGTCTTTCCTTCTGCTGACTTACCATATGGTACGTCACCTTCAACCCCTCTCTTCCAGGGTTTCCCCTGCTTGAGTCGGTACCATACTGGAACGTCTCTCTCTCTTTCTTTCCAGTGTAAACTTCCTGTTATCCTTCAACGCATGTTCTGGACAACTCCTCAGACAGGGCCGGAATATCCCCGCTCCCTTGGTCTGTCTTCTACCTGTTTCATACAGGAGAATCCCCTCTGCTATCTTGTTCAGTTGCTGTGCGTGCAGGAGTTCCAGTGCGTACTTTAATGCTTCTGCACGCTGCTCTCAACTATCTGCGTGCTGACACTCACTGCAAGTTATCTTCTCCTGGCCATGTCCTTATCGAGGATGTGGCAACCTGTCGACTTCTGTCAGTCCCATCTCCTGCACGATGCTCTCTGCTATCGTCAGAGAGGCTTCCCACTGTGGGCCCTTGCCATAGAGCATTGGACTTTGTCTCTGAGAGTCTTCCATATAATAGAAGAGGCTTATATAGTCATTCCATGGCTATCTAGATAATTATACCCTCTTGTCTTCCGTTGTGATGCAGAAGACAAGTTTGTTCTGCGTGAATGTCCAAGGAGCTCCCAATCTGGCAGGAATCCCCCCCCCCCCTTTTTCCTTACAGCTTGGCTTTATGTTCTGCTCCACTTGGACAATGCATACTCTTTTACTGTACATGATACCCCTGAGTCCCTTGGCTGGGTCATCCTGGTATCTTGGTCTATGCGTTTTTTCTGTCCTTGGGACGCGTCAGCAGCCTAAAGTGCTCCTGACGTGCTCTCCCCGGACTGATATTGTCCTCTGTTCTTCACGCAACTATACTGCTAATTCCACTGATCTGCATCCCTGTACCACAGACATAGATTCTCTATCCTCTTCGAGTGGCTTTCGCCCCCTACTATTAGAGAAAGTTTTTCGCATCACATTTCCCATGTGGATGTTTCTTCTGTGGCCCAGTTGCAGGCAGTATTGTTTTCATGTAGGCATACATGTTTTTTGTACCCTGGGTGGGCATAAGCCATGCCCATCTATATCTATACAGTCATCCCTCAGTTATCGCGGTTAATAGGGACCAGAACCGGCCGCGATAAGTGAAAAACCGCAAAGTAGTGTCTCATTTTTAACATACGTACATTTTTTGTGTATGTATAGTATCAATAAGTGTACAGTATATGAAACCATATAAGTGCATATGTTATCATTAGAACATTAAAGAATAGTTTCAAACATGTAAATAAAATATTAATAGTATAAATAACATACATAAAATAATTAGACACAAGAGAACAGCAAAAATTAGCACACCTCGAGACTAAGCATCACTCAAACATTGATTTGAATGAGCGCGGTCGTCTTCGCTGGGTATGAGAGCGAAGGTGGGGGAAACGTCTAGGCCAATCAGCTTGCGAGATTCCCGAGTCGGGAGGGATATCAAATGGCGGGATGCTAGCAGCCAATCAGAGACGTGGATTTTGAATTGTGTGGGCACTCCCTGCCTTCTGCTGGCGTGCGGGCAACTTTCGCGCCATAATTCCTCAATTTTGAATTTTTGAACAATCCGCGATGTACTGAGGCCGCGATAAATGAACCGCGAAGTAGCGAGGGATGACTGTATATGGATATGTATGTCACACTTGTCTAGACATATATATTCACATCTGTATATAGTTTCATTTATACATATATATGTATCTATATATGTATGCACTTTTTGGGAGATGGTCATAGCACCCTGTGTATTACCCACTATCTCCCTAACTGTCGGTACTAAAGGGGTCCAGACAGTCCGCTTGCCTCTTATCATACGGCTCGGTAACTGGGTCCGGTTATACTCACAATTATTGCTGTGGCGTCAACAGCTTCTATTTTTGTTATACACCTCCTTATCTATGAGGTATCAAACTTCAATGTCTTCCTATTTTCTTATTGGCTAGGAAAGACAGTGTACATCTTCAGTGTTCCGGAGTACCCTCCTGTTTTCCCTGGGAAAAGGGTTTTTTTCCATACCCTCTTTTCCCTTCCGGACTGGGCTAATTCCAGATCGGCCAGTCTTCTTCTTTTAATCCTCAATGTTAATAACTCTGTGCCTAAAAGAGTTCTCAGCTTTTTCACATAAAGCTTTCCGTTGAAGACCTGCCGTTCTTCTCCTGCTCCAGTTGACACCTGGGTCACCTTCCCATTCCAGATTTGGAACTTCATCCTCACTGCTGTGAAGTTCCCTTGACGATTCCGCTTCTGCGTCTACAGTACCTTCCATCACAGTTCTACTTCCTACAATCCAGTAGGTAAGCTCTATATAGTACTAGTTCATTAACTGCCTTAATGATACCTGACATGCATTCTAAAGACTCATCTCCCCGGTGGTCTTTAGTTCTTTGTTGTTCCTCTGCAACTCTTCTCTCCTCAACTCCTACCCCCCATCCCTCAGGGGATGCCAGGGATCCATGTTGGGAAAATGCCGTCCTGTCCAGGGATACGCATTTTATGGGATCTCCCATGGCACCCTCAGCTAGGGAGTCCCCACATGTGAAGACTCATTCCTGCTTGTTCCTGGAGATAGCACAGTTACTTACCTGTAACAGGTGATCTCAGGGAACAGCAGGAATTAGTCTTCACAACCCTCCCACCTCCCCTAGGAGTTGTATCTATCTATTTCCTTTCCTCTTCCTCTCCTTCTGTCTCAGCTATGAAACTCAACTGGGGAGAGGCAGTGGGAAAGGCGGGAAGTCACCGCGCAGGTGCGAGGGATGCTCCCAAAAGCTTTCTGATTGGATGCTGGGGAGCATTCCCGTGCGGGCTCCGTCGGCGCCGACGTACCCACATGTGAAGACTAATTCCTGCTGTTCCCTGAGATCACCTGTTACAGGTAAGTAACTGTGCTGTATTGTTAGTAACAAAGGAGTACATCACAATGGGTGATTTCAGTTCAGACAAAGTAAAGATTCATAGAGAAGAGCTAACGTTGTGCAGTGTTCCAAAGACATCCTAAATGATTGTGAAGAAAGTGATCTAAAGGATATTAAGGTACTTGCTCTGAACTTCAGTACCCAAGATTTAGACAAGGTAGAAGTGAAGTATACCACAAGCAGAACAATTCAGAATGTTTACTAGGAATAAAGGTGGAAAGTGAGGAAAATAAGTTTTTGAGATACCAGGAGAAGACCAAAGGATTTGCCTGCTGGAAGACTATAACCACAGCTGACTAAAATAGGAACCAGAGACCTATTCTTGGAAAGAGAAGAGTTAAAGAAAAATATTGAAGTAAAGAATAAAGAGCAGATAGAGAATGGGAAAGAAGATAAGGTATTCAATTTTTTAAATGCCTATTAATTTCTAATCATAAATATACTGAAATTATTCCAATTAACATGCAGTCATAGAGAACTATTACTCTTTAATCATGGTTACTAGTTTCCAGGGCTGCTGCAAGAGTATTCGGTGACCTAGGCAAACTTTTAATCATGCATCACCTTCAATTAACTTTCAGGCCTTTAGTCCCCCCTCCCCCAAGATACTGATAATTAAACTATTTGAACATTGACCACCATCCTGTGGTACAAGTATGTACTGAAGGCTCTTTGAGTTTATGTGGTTATCAGGACTGACTTTGACCCAGCTGCTTTTTGCTTCCCCCCGTCCCCCACCAGAAGCCACTGCCCTAGGTGACTGCCTAGTTTGTTTAATGGCTGGGCCGGCCCTGCTGGTTTCTGATGTTGATTGAATTTCATGAAAACTATGATCACCATTTTGATTATATTTGATTATATACTAAAGTATTACAAATTATAAGTCAGCCAACAGTTTTTTTTTATCAGAATGTGAAATAAACCACTTTGCCAGTTGAAGCAAAGGGCTAGCCACCAAAATACAGCAAGCTTTGGGATTAATTTTCAGACTTGACCAGCATAAATGTAAAATGTGTGAGTCATATGCAGGTAAGTGGATTTTTATCCCCATGAAAGTATGTATGCGCATACTATAACAATAGGCAGAAACTTGGATTTATAAAAAAGGGGTGTTTGGGGGTTGGTGATGGGGATGGAATCTTTTGGAAGGCATGCATTAGTCTCACACCCAGACCTTACATTTTGAAAATGTACATGCACACGTTGCATGCAATTAATATTCCTAACTTCAAACCATTTTTCATTGCGTAAATGTGCATGCATATATTTACCTACAGAGTTTCCCTTTGAAAATTCAGGGCCAAATGATGCTGTGAGGACTTCAGTCCTACATGCTTGGCACCTGGTCTGCAGCAAATTGCACATAGGTATTTCAAAATGAAATCCTTGTATGATGCCTGCCAGCTCTGTCCTCCCTCTCCTCTCTGTCCGGCCTGCTGCTTTGTGACACGGTCAACAACCTACCTGCGCTATGATGCAGCACCGGTACTTTCACCCTCAAGTGAATTGTTTGAAAAGCGCCACCTTTATTGCATTGCATTGTAACCAGTTGTGCATTGCCAAAATGATTTCTGTCCTTATGGATGAATATGTTTGACTCAGACAAAGTAATCTGATGTTCAAAGACTGACAACAAAAGCAAGATTCAGAAAAGCATTGCCATTTTTGATAAAAATGAGATCACAGCAGCAAAGAAAGCCTCTGACTTTATTAATTACCTTTGGCTTTACTGCTGTAAGCATTTCATGCTGGAAACCCAAGATGGTGTCAGAGGACCCTTGGCGCTGCTACATTCAGTCTCCGGAAGTCTTTGATAACTTGCATTCGAATGGAACTTGGCATGGTTTTTCTTACGGTTTGATTATGATTGGATGCCAATATCCAGATATTGGAAGTTGTCCGCACTGTGTCTAATATCATATATTTAGCTTACTGCACAATTACTTGTGCTTCTTGCCCTTGCTATAAGGTCAAATATCTGTTTTTATGACTGTTGTGTTACGTTTTCTTGGGCATAAACCTTTACAAGTATGAACCACGTTCATGAACTATTTTGCCTGTTAAGCAGCCATTTCCCCTCTTATCCCCCCAAAACATATCCTACTGAAATCTATTTGCCTTTCAATAAAAAAATACTTTGTTACAATGTACCTGTTACCTATTGAACCATTGTTAACCAAAGAAACAGGCCTCCTTGTGGTAATGAATCAGTAGTATCAACAGTCCAACAACTGAAATGAAAGCCAGAGGTCTAGTTGACTCAATTACAGTCACTTTTTTGTGCAAGCATGCTGTTATCAAATGGGTTTGTTAAAAAGAAAAAAGAAAATCTCAGTTTTCTTCAAAATATTAAAACTAAGGATTGAAAAAAGCACATGGAAAGAGTTGTTGAACCAATTATTGAACTGCCTTGATATACCCCAAACTTACCAAGTAGAGCTGAAGCAAATACCTGTCAGGCTGAGCAAAGCTTGATCCATAAACATGCTGATTGGCCACAGCCAGCCAATCAAGAGGCGTGTGAGCATTCCAGGAACAGAGTATGAAAGAAATTGGTGGTTGTAGGGGAGGGGAGAGGGGAGCGGGTTTGCTCCATCACTGTTCCTAAGTTGAACCATCCAAAACCAGTATATAGTCAGCATGCTCTAAGATGTTCTAACTTGTCTACCATTTTACAGTTACGGAAATTGTGTGTGCTAGTTCTAGAAAACCTTTTCTTTTTGCCTTTAACACAGTACTGATGTTAAAGTAGCTCATAAATTCCTAGATAAAGGGGGTAATTTTATAAGGGACTGCCTAAAGTTGCACATCATCTACAGTGCACCTAGGACTGGTGTAAGCGATTGTGCCTTAAATTAACACGCTTCTTCGAACACTTATGCTAGCATTTTACAAAGACAAGTAGGGGTTTATTTTGGGGTGCACTTTTTTGCAGCAGGCATCTCCAAGAACATGGTCTGGACAGAGCACAAGCATAATTGCATACTTTGTGTGATGTGATAGGCCTACTTTTAAGGCTTAATCCCTTCCACTTATGCTAGCATTTTATAAAGACAAATAGGCACCTATGTGTCTTTAGAAAACAGGTTTAAAAGAGGGGCCTGCTTACTCTCTTATCTTAGGCACCCTGTTATAAAATTACCCTCAGAGCCTTTAAGCTGATCCTTCCTGGTAAGCATATTATACATGAAAGTTGTTCATAGTTCTTTATCACGTAAAATTCATGAAATTGTAATAAGCCACCTTGGTTCTTAATTCATTTTCCAGAAACTGTTGTTATATATACAGATTAGGAAAAAAGTCTTTAATAATCAGATCTTTATATGCAGCATGTCTATTTTCATGACTATGATAAAAGGCTGGTTCAGAAAGCAAACATTTTTATACCCCATGTCATTGAGTCACATTATCTGTGGCTGTTTTGCACTAAAACTTGTAGAAGTGAAACACAGGGAGAAGAGCTGCCTTTGCATTAGTAACTTCTGTAGCTTAAATGATTGTAATGGATTCTGATAAGGACATTAGTGGACTGATCTACTAAGGTTTTTTCTCCCCATAAATACAGGTGAGACAAAAGCCTTTAGTAAATCGGGTTCTAAACGCCTAAAACACTGATATAAATAGGCATTCATCTGCAAATAAACAACCCCATTCAGTATTTCATATCCATTAAATATTTTATTACGATTGTAATGACCACAAAAATAAATTGTTTCAGTTCAGTTATTGGCATTTTTTTCTATTCGCTTGGAGTTTTCTTGACACATTTATTTTCATGCATATTTGACTGAGGCAACATGCAAACCACTTTCTATTTTCATTACTAACTCCTAAAAAGCAATAAGACGTTCCTGCTCTGTGATTGCTCTGTGGAGTCCTATGTAAGGTTGTTGTCTGTGGGGTCTTTTCTATAACTGGTTGTTGATTTTATGAAGCTTCTGGTGAGAAAGAGGTGGCGGGAATTCTCTGGTCTTGCTCTTTCTAAGTAGAGAATATTATAAGTTATTTGGACTGTTTCTCTGAAAAACATTGCAGCAGCTGTGTCTAAATGGTATATTACAAAATTTGAACCTCTCCTGTTTTATTTTGCTCTAGATTAGAAAGGTTAAGGAGGCCTCTACAAGTGCAGCATATCCAGGTTTGCTGGAACGACAAAAGGGAACAGTAGAGGAAAACAAGAAATTAATGGAAAAGATACATGAGCTTGAGAAAAGGTTAGATGAGGTCAAAAAGCAAAAACAGCTGGTAGAGCAGGAGCTTCCCAAAGTGAAAGCTGTTGCTGAGAATGAGCTGAAAAAACAACAGAAGATCGTAGATGACATAAGCCTCCAGAAAACCAAGGCTGAGTATGAGGTGAAGCAGTTTCGCCTAGAGCTTGAGAACACAGTGAAACAGAAAGCCGCAGCTGAGCAGCAGTTAGAACACGTAAGACAGCTGATTTTGCAGGCAGACGCCAAAAGGGCAGCAGTAGAGGATAAACTCAGAGCCTTCAGAACTCAGATAGAAGAGAGCACCATGTCTCGAAGGAAGCTGGAAGAGCACCTTAAGAGGAAAGACACAGATCTTCAAGATTTAGAACATCAGAAAAAAACACTGATGGGGGAGCTAAGGAAAAAAGCAGAGGTCGAGGAAGAGCTTTTGAAACAGATAAAACAGATGGAGAAAGATCTTGAGTTTCAGAGAAAGCTATCTGAAAAGCAACTTCAAGAAAGAGAAAAAATTGAAGCTGAAGCTAAAAGGCAAATCGCGGAAGTAAGGTATGCATTGAGTCCAAACCTAGAAACTCTGTTGCCAACACGAACCTCAGTACATGACGTTTATTATAAAATTGATTCGCAAATTAGAGGCTTTCAAAATGAGCATGATGTACGAAAAATGGAGGTTCTAAAACAACAAATGGATGAACTGACTGCTGCCAAAAGGAAAGCTGAAATTGATATAAAACATTTAAAACTGGAAGTGAATTCTGCCCAGCTTCAAAAAAGTGCAGCTGAAGAGAAGGCTCGTGAACTGAAGAATCAATTGAATGATACCAATATCAAACTGAAACAAATGAAAGTGGAACTGGAGCACAAAAATTTGACAGAGCAGAGTTACGTGCAGCAACTGAGAGGATTTGATATCAAGGAGTCTAATGATCTGAAGATTAAAATGAATTTTAAGGAGGACTTACAATCTCTTCAACATGAAAAGCTTTCATTGGAACAGAAAATACAGAGGCAGACAGCCGAGTTGGTAGATTTAAGAGAGAAAGTTAAAACTCAGCAAGAGCAGCTTCTGCAAAGGGAGAAGTCTAACCAAAGTAGTCATCAGAAAACCTTGCTTCTGGAGGAAGAAATAGCAAGGAAAAAAAATGAAGTAGGAGAGTTAAAAAAGAAAGTGGATGAGTTTACTAGATCTCAGGCAAAAGCAGAAATTAATATTAAACAGTTAAATTCGCAAATTAGTTCTCTTCAGCAAGAAAAAATAACACTGGAGCAAAGAACACAGTCCTGCAAGGGAGATACAGACAGTCTGCGGGAACAGTTGAAGAAAAGCGAGGAACAGGTGGTACAGTATACGAAAGCTGAAAGGGAAAATCAACAGCAAATTCAAAAACTTCAAGTGGACTTGATGAAAAGTAACAAGTGGTCAGAAACCCTGAAAGAAAAACTGGAGGAACTGACTAAGTTGAATAATGAGACCGACACACTCGTTAGAAAAGTCAAATCAGACTCGGAAAAGTTGGTTCTCGAGAAAACTACCATACAGCAAAACAATAATGTTTTGCAAGTCCAAATTAACACTTTTAAGGAACAGCTCAGAATCACAAGTGAGCAGTTGCAGAAGCAGACAAGGACTGAACAAGAATTGCAAAACAAAGTAAAAAGACAGGAGGAGGAATTAACAAAAACCCAGAACGTGGTCAGTGAGTTTAAGAAGAAGTATGATAAACAGAGTATTACTATTTTAAATGCCGAGAAAGAGATTAGGAGCTTAAAAACTGAACTAAACACTTCTATTGTCGAAAAGAAGTTGGGTGAGCAAAAATTCCATCTGCATGAGAGTCATCAGCAAGACCTCAATAATAAATTGAAGAAGGCCCAGGAGGAACTGCAGAAGAAGGCCATAGAAGACCAGCTAGCACAAAAAAAGACTGCACTGCTCCAAGAAGAATCCTTGAGGTATAAACAATCTGCAGACGAATTTAGGAAAAAGCTTGAAAAATTGACGGAATCCAGTTTTACCTCTGAAAAAGATGTCACACAGTTGAAACTCGAACTTGTTACTCTTCAGCAAGACAGGAGTACGGCTGAAGAGAAAGTTAAGTTGCACCAAATGGAAATTGCAGACCTTCAGGAAAGACTTCAGAGATGCCGTGAACAGGTGCAACAGGGAAAACAGACAGAAACAGATTTCTCTCAAAAGTGTCGGAAACTGGAGGAAGAACTGGAGGTTCAAAAGCGCATTGTAGAAAACTTGAAACACCGTGTGGAGGCACAGAGAAAAGATCACATACAAGAGCTTCAGTTGCTTCAGAAGGAGATTCAGCAAAACAGTAGTATCAAGAGTCCTTTGCTTGAGAAGGCTTATGAGTTGAAATATTCACCAGTAAGTTCCCCACGTGATTTTGGGCAGTTTCATGAAGGGCCAATGACATCTCCTGTGCTGAGGCGTAAATTGGGGGTACAGAAAGAAATGAGCGTTCCTTTGTTTAAATCTGAGCAAACCGAAGAGAAGAAGCTGCCGAGAGATGGCAATTGTACCGATACAGTGCAGAAGGAATTGCAATTTCATCTGGAAAGAATGAAGCAATCGCTGGAAGATGGTGAAAACAAACCATCCTTTGCAGAATATGTTTCTCAAACAAGTAGTGAGTTTCAGATATCAATTGATGATGTTGACCCATTCAGAAGAATTTCAGAGTTTGAAACTATAAGAGAGAAAAATCTTCAAAATGCCAGGCAGACCTTGAGAAATCAAGAAGAAAATCTTGAAAAGAAACTACTGAAATTTGAGCTTCCTTTGGAGGTACATATTTATTGATTATTTTATTTATTTAGCTGTATTTATATCCCGCTTTTCACCGGGTCAAAGCGGTCAATTGGGGGATACATTTAACACGAGGGGATATGAGACACATATGCTAATACTTACAGGGAACATGGGCAAAGGAGGGTTAAGTGGCTTGCCCAAGACCACAAGGAGTGCCTATAGGACTAGAAATCCCAGTCCCTCCGGCCTGAGATTGCTGTCCCCAGGTGGGACTTGAACCCCCGGCCCTCCGGCCTGAAGTACCTTGTCCTAACCACTAGACCACTCCTCCCTCCCACATCTCTGGTGATGGGATCTTTCCTCTCAGACTACATCTTTCATTAATTTTGTCCTCTTGGGACATGGGAAGTTCTGAAGGTTGCCATATGACCAAATAGTTCTTGAGCATTTAGAGAGTAAGGTTAACACACATTCTTACATGCGCCAATTGTGCCTATTTTATGAAGTAGTGGAAACACGCATCAAATCTAAATGCAATCACTTACACCAGCCCTGTGGCCGGCATAAATGACTGTGCATATCTTACTTGAGTAACACAAAAGTCCCAAAATAAAGGGGCAGTCACCAAAAATAAACCAATAATAGAATCAAACTTCTCAAACTTTCCCAAAACGTTTTTAACAAATTGCACAAAAACCTTTTGTGTGTAGGACCAAAATTCGCCCTGTACACTAAATCAAAATCCACAGTCACCCATCATGGTCCAATTTAATGATAAACTGATCAATATAAAGTGAGCTTTTCATTATATTGCTGAAAAAATGGAAACAAGCACTTAGCTATAACTGACAAAAGTTGCTGTCATGGTGTTGAATTACTGTGTGGCCAATATACCACATAATGGTTTTCATATTCTTTCTGACACAGCGCTGAGTTTCGAATACGGCATAAACACCAAGTTCTGCTTCAGGAATTCTCCTTTAGGATGTTTATGTTGGTATTTGAAGTCAGCGCTCGCTCAGAAAGAACTTGAAGACCAGGATGCGGTATATGGATGATGCTATGCAGTTCAACACCATGGGGCCCTCTTACTAAAGGGCGCTAGGGTTTGCACCAAATGCAGCAAAAGCACCAAAACTATGGTACGTTGGATGAAACACCACTGTGTTAACTGTCAGAGGCATGGAAAGCATTTCCCTGTCCCTTAACGCATACCACATTAGTGCAGGTGCAGTCAAGTCCACCTATTGAGGTGATGATAGGTAATCCCATGCTAATGCCCCCATGCCCACTCTCTGACCCTAACCTGCCCACTGACAACCCTAACATGGGTTAGACAGTGCGGGAATTGTCCTGCTCTCTCTTGGCCTTGCACTAGCTGGCAATGCATGTCCCAGCGTGCATTCAGCGCACACCGCCGTCAGCTAATGCCCTTTAATAAAAGACCCTCATGAGAGCGGCATTTAAAGTGCTTGTTATTTACCAAAGTGCGGCATACAATAGCACTTGTTGAACACCCGTCATTGTGTGTTGTTTTTCACCCTCGCTGTTTTTTCCAGTGGGGCATATTTATGTAAGGGGCCCTTCTGTTAACATGTCTAAGACCTGCATGTAAAAGGCCGTTTTTTGTTTTGTTTTGTTCAAGATGAGCTGCATTCAGGTGCAGTAAGTATTTCTCTGTTCCCACAGGGTTTACAATCTAAATATGTACCTGTTGAAGGAAGGAGAAGGTGTCCTATCTTTAGGGCTTGTGGAGGGCCCTATGCTTTCTGTGGACACTTCCTTTTAGTCCTTCACTTACGCAAATGAAAGGAAATCCAGTGCTGGTTTTGGCTGAATAAAAATATCCTTTACTGGGTGATACATATCAGTAGAAAGAAGCTGTTATCTTCATTAGCAAAAGATAAATGGTACAAAACTGACTGAAAACACTGTTATTTTCTTTCTTTCCTTAAAGTCAAGGGGCTCTTCCTTCCATATGCTGACACAGAGACCTTCCTGATCAGGCTAACAGGGCTCCTCCTCTTCTTTCTGGTCACACATCTATGCTTCTTCAGATTCTAGGCTTACAAGACACTTTACAGACTCCTAAAATACTTCTTTTGCCAACTTTTCTAGGTTCACTGAAGCTGCTGAGTTCATTCCCGTAGACTGATTCCCCAGTTCACCTCTTTGCCTTTAGCTCCCCGAGTCATGAGATGTGGTGGAACAGTTACTCCGGAAGGTCTCGGAAGTCTTGCTGCTCATGTTCTTTCACCCTGCAGTCACCTTCAGTCACTCCAACCTTGAGTGCTAACCCTACACACAGAGGTTTTCAAACGCAGGCACATTCTTCACCCAAATCCTTTGGATTGCCTCTTCATACCAATAGCCTCCTGGCCATTGAACCACATTCCAAAGAGTCTGGCAATTCTGACCTTGAATTCCAACCCTCACCTGGATGGGGAAGAAGGAAATCTATTCCTCATTTTACTACTACTACTTCTTCTACTTATCATTTCTATAGCGCTGCAGGGTCCCTAGACCTGTTTGGTAGTTGAGGACCCAGGTACTCCGCATTCAGGCAGTCATCATGCTCGAGCCCTGATCTTTCAGGGTGCTTCTGGGACCAGACCTTTTTTCTTCTTTCCTTCAGCTGGGTTGGTATTCAGGATCCAGCTTCCATTAGGTTAGGAATCCTGCTCCTGAGTTTGGTGCTTTCCACAGGAGTTGCAGACAAGAGCAAAAAGGCAAAATTCCTTACTCCCTTGGAATCACCATATCTTCTCCCATGACATTCCAAGTTGAGGAAACCATCTAAGGGGCATGTTTACTAAGCGGGGCTCATGGTCAGCAGGCGCAGTTTGTAATTTGGTCCCATTGAATAACATGATACCTAGCTACATACAGTGTGTGCTAACCATTAGCCTAGCTTAGTAACCATGCCCCTGAGTACACACTCTCACCTTATAAATCATAGTAACATAGTATATGATGGCAGATAAAGACCAGTATGGTCCATCTAGTCTGCCCAGCAAGGCGACAAGAGTAGGTGCACTTGCCGCTCCGTGCAGGTCACCCCTCCCCATGCCTTTGTTTAGGGGTGTACTCACCACTCCATGTAGGTCACCCCTATTTGTTCAGCTATAAGAGATAGTTATGTTTATTTTGATTTTATGCTATTGCTTTAAAAGGATCCACTGTGTCTGTCCCATGCCATTTTGAATTCTGTCACTCTATTTGCCCCCACCACTTCCATCGGGAGGGCATTCCAAGCATCCACCACCCTTTCAGTGAAAAAGTATTTCCTGAGATTACCTTTCAGTTTATCCCCTTGCAGCTTCATGTTATGCCCTTTAGTTTTACAGCTTCCTCATCTTTGGAAGAGGTTTGTTTGTTCATTAATACTCTTTAAGTACTTAAAGGTCTGAATCATATCTCCCCTCTCCCTCTTCTCCTCCAGAGTGTACATATTTAGGTTTTCAAGTCTCTTCTGATAAGTCTTCAGATGCAGGCTCCAAATCATTTTGGTCGCCTTCCTCTGAACCCTTTCCAGTCTTTTTATATCCTTTGCGAGATATGGTCTCCAAAACTGAACACAGTATTCCAAGTGAGGCCTCACCAGCGACTTGTACAATGGCATTAGTACCTCTTCCTTTCTGCTGGTAATTCCTTTTCTGGCTTTTGCCACCGCCTTGTCACACTGTTTCGCCACCTTGAGATTTTCAGAAATAATCACTCCGAGATCCTTCTCATAAGCTGCAGTCCACCTTTCATCATAAGCCCTTCGGAAACTGGGCTCATTTCAGTGGACCAAAACACCTAGGGCTAGCGCCACCCATCAGGTGAACTAGGTGGCTGCCTATTGTGCCAGCCTTTTGCAAGCAGCCCGTTACCACCGCTGCTTCCCCTCTCCAGGACGTGCAGCAGTAACAAGGACATTAAACATCAACGCAGCATTTACCCAAAGCCTCCAGTGTTGCATGCTGTTGGTGCTGCGCTTTGACCAGCTCTTTCCACCCCCATGCACACAGGAAGTTTGCATCGGAGAGGGCGGAAGAGGCTGGTCAAAGTGTGGCACCAAGAACATACAGCATTGGAGGTTTTGGGTAAGTGCTGCATTGCTGTTTTAATGTCATTGCTGGGCAACAGCGGGGGTGGGAGCACAGAGGTCAGCAGGAATTAGGGTTCATCTGGGGTGCCTCATATCTTTGCAAAGGCCCTGAATACACCAAAAGCAAGAATTAGTAAGGGACTATTTGCAGCATATGCTATTACATGATGCACTTTGGTAGATAACCCCCCAATGATTCTTAGCCCAATGCCACAGTAGTTTAATGCCATAACTCTACAGTGCACTTTACCTTATTCGTTCATCTGATTATTCCTTTTATTTAAAAGCATTTATATGCTGCAAATGTACAGTTCTCTGCAGCTTACAACATAAGGCATTCACACAATTAATCTTGTTTGATTTCTGTCTAAATTTATCCCTACATTGCCACACTTTCATGGTTAAAACATTCAAGCTTACAGAATTATTCAGAATTCTTACACAGTCTCTGCTGTCTTCCCACTTTTTAAAATGGCACAGGGGAATGTAGTTATGTAAAGTAATGTAGTTTCCATATCATATTTACTCCTTACTATGTCATATTCCGATTTACAGAGAATGAAGAACAAACAGTTTGACCTTCATGTTGAATTCACAACATTAAAGCAGGAAAAGGAAATCCTGTTGAATAACAAAAATGGAGTTTTGGAGGAGCACAAACACTCTGAAGGATTCGGGAGAGAAGATTTGCCTAAAATGAGTTACATTTTTTCAGAGCACAAAAACTTCGGAGATTCTGATAACATTTTTTACGTCTTTTCTTCAGTCGATGATCAATTTAAATTTCAGGGATTAAGGCATCAGGTGACTGCTAGGCAGCTAGCTGAAGCTAAACTTCTGGATATGAAAACCATTGAACAGCTCCGCTTAGGCCTGACATCTGTTCAGAATATCCAGAAAACTCTTGACAGGTTGTTATCTAGACCTACTGCAATAGCTGGGCTGTACCTCGACTCCAGCAAGGAAAGGCTCTCGTTTTCTGCAGCTGCAAGAAAAAAAATAATTGAAAAGATGATTGCATTTAAGTTTCTAGAAGCTCAGGCTGAGACAGGTTTTATCATTGATCCTGCAACGGGTTGCAAGTATTCTGTTGAGGAGGCAGTGTTCAAAGGAATGGTGGATGAGGAATTCAAAGATAAATTACTAGCTGCTGAGAGAGCTGTTCTGGGATATTTCCATTCCGGCAAAATGATGTCTGTCTTCCAAGCCATGGAAGCTAGACTTCTGGAAAGGCAGAAAGGAAAGCGTATCCTTGAAGCCCAGATTGCCACAGGGGGAGTAATAGATCCCATTAGAAGTATCAGAATTCCTCCAGATACTGCTGTGCAGCAAGATTTGCTAAATCATACAACACTTAAGTTCTTGTATGAACCAGCTAGTAATTTAAAAGATTTTCACCACCCAGATAACAATCAAGCCATGTATTATTATGAATTGCTGAAGATGTGTGTGTTTGACGTGGACAGCAAATGCTATCTTTTACCTCTTGGAAAGAGAAGAATTGGCAATTTTTCTACAGAAAAGGCTCATAAAATTGCTGTAGTAGATATTAAAATAGGAGCAGAAATGTCTAAGTATGAAGCCTTTCAGAGGGGCCTTGTTGATAAATTGATGTACCTCGAGCTTTCAGAGCTGGAATGCGCTTGGGAAGAATCAACTTCTTTTGATTCCTCTGGAAATTCGTCATGTCTCTTAACTGACCTTAAATCAAGGAGGCAGTTTAATATTGATGAAGAGTTAGCACGAGGCACAATAGACAAAACATTAGTCAATAAATATAAGGATAATATCATCACTTCCACTGAGCTTGCAGATATTTTGCTAACTAGATCACAAGCAAAGAAAGATTTGAATAGCCCAGTTGCCGGGTGTTGGATACCCAACACTAATGAAAGAATTTCAATGTTTAAGGCCTTGCGCAAAAACTTGGTGGACAGAATTACAGCAATAAGATGTCTTGAAGCTCAGGCCAGCACAGGAGGTATAATAGATCCAGCGACTGGGAAAAAATTCTGTGTGTCTGAAGCGGTATCAAGGGAATTAATTGATCCAATAAGTGCCAAGCAAATACAGCAGTGTGAATTTGCCTTTACTGGATTTATTCACCCTGTCACCAAGAATATTGTTCCAGCTGCCGAAGCCATGACCATGAATATGTTAAGCAAAGATATTGGAAATCGATGCTTGGAATTCCAGTACATAACCGGTGGGTTGATAGATCCAAAATCTCATTCTAGGTTGCCATTGGAAGATGCTATTAGGAAAGGTATTATTGATGCCATTGCAGCTACAAAAGTGAAAGATGAAAAATTGTACCTCAAAAGTCTAACTTGCCCCAAAACAAGAAGGAAATTGTCATACAAAGAAGCCTTGGAAAGAGCTGTCTTCGATTGCCACACGGGACTGCTGTTACTAGAAGCAAACCTACCCATTGGGACAGGAATTTCTAGTCTATATTTTGCATCACAATAAGAAAGCTGACCGTAATACTGCATTTGCAAACCAATTTAGTAAAACAAGTATGTCTTTGTTGTATTATATATTATATGGTGAAGAAGTACTATCAAGCGTTCATTACTTTTGTCATTGGATTAGGACAACAAGATTCAGTGTTTTGTGCTGCCTGGAGGTAATTCTTATAGAAAAATCTTTTCTTCTTGCTGAAAGTATTGCCCTATTACAATACTTAAGTAAAATACTCTTAGCATTCTCACTTACTGTGTTCTGACCTTTTTCTTCTATAAACGGCTCATTTTCTCAATGTTACCAAAATTGTATGACAAATTGCGGTCGCAATCAGTCTATACATAAATAGTTCCATTTGTAGAGACACGGTAGATGTAGACCTCAAAGGCACCTGTTTAAACATTTTAATGGTATAAAAGGCCTATGTTCCTTATCAATTTCGGGGGTTTGTCACTACTCTTGGGATTCAGAGCATGGAATTTGATTGCTTTATAGGACTGCAGTAATAGGTAAGAAAGATGAAAGGAAGAAATGCATAGCTTTTATGAATAAGCATTAAATCCTTCAGCTCAACTCAAATTAATTTTGAATGGTCAAGCAGAAATACTGGAAAAGATGCCATCATACTCTGAATACATACTCAGCGAATGCGATAAATTCATACTATATTCATGGAAAGTGTTTTCTCTTCAGGTTTTTCTTTTCTTACATTTTGTCTATAAGCAAAGAATGCCTTGCGTCAAAAGTCCGTGTTTTCTGTTACCTCAGAATAGTACAGAGATGTATTTCTACCGACACTGATGAGAAAAGTGCAGTACTAATGCAAAGGCAGCAGCTTTAAGCATTCTAACTAAAAGAATCATTAGAATTGTGCTTTATTGAATGTAGGCCAGGAGCCTAAACTGTTTTGTATGTTAGACCTTGTTCCGTGCAATGCTTTAACAGCAGTCGGATAGAAGCGGGTGGATTACAGGAATGTCTTTTAACATGGTCTTATATTTTTCAGCATAAAAGGGACAGGTGTCACAGCTTCTAATAAATAAATTGTTTTCATTAAACGCGATCCCTGTTCTCAAAATACGGCCATTGACGGTGGAGAAATCTTTTGCACAATTTTCTTTTTTTTCTGCTGGACTTGCTAACATTTCAGCATTATATTTCAATGTATTTTTTTGCAACACACATTGCTTGCCAGAAATCGTTGGAAGAGGAAAAGAGAGAGCATGTTGAGAAAACTGGGGAGTTACTGAAATGGGTATCAAATATCAAGAAAGCCATGAACGGAGAAGGAAGAGAAGGAGAGAATTCAGAAAAGACAGCTTTCTCTAGGCAGCAGGTATTGGAAGTTGCTTTCTTGATAGATTGTCTTGCGGCGGGTTCCTTGTCTTGTATGAAAAATAAAATAAATGTTATGCTAGCCATGCTATAGCAATGCATTCAGGCCATGAATATTATGCCATTGTTCAGTTATCAGTGTCTAATCGTGACATGTTCACAGTAAATGCAGGTACAACTACTTAAAAAAAGACCACAGGCAATCTTCGTTCCAGATACGTTTTCTGTATTTAAAGAATAAGGAATACCTTTTTAAAGAAAGGCACATACAGTGTAATTAGTAAAATATAACTCTTAGAAAGATTTCAGAAGTTTGTTTGCCATTTTATGTTTAGCACAGCTTTTCCGACTGGATACATCGTTGTCATGCCACCTAAAAAAATCCGAATCAAGATTCATCAGTCACCTTTGCTGAATTGATCATTAGGTTTCCTAGAATCCTGTGTAAATAAGTGACGAGTAAAGTAGCCGGCAGGCACTAAAGGGTTTTGTCTGTATGTTAGCATCTTGAAGGAAACTTTATGATTAGTTAATTCATTTTGAGACATAATCCTATAGGGAGTTTTTTTTCTAATATTTGTCCATATTCATTTGTTGGCGTGTGTGATGTGCAATAAAATTCACAAAGCTCTGGGCCAGAGGGTTTACGGTTGCTGTAGATTCTACTGAAATGTATACAGTTTTAACAGTGATTTTTTTTCTGTATGTTTTCTTGCGACCAGACTGATTCAATGATTACTTTATTTTTTGAGGCGATGTTACACATTCCATTTGCTTTTGCAGGGTTTCAAAGAGTATTTACGTATTGTACCTTAATGTATAGATTCAAAGCCTAGTATTTAAAATAGCCAATGTTTAAATTATATGTTCTGTCTCTGCTTATTCAATCTTGCATCTCTTTTGAGATCACCAGCTGGTTGTGCATTGTGGATTCACAAACTAAGTCAGACTACCATACTAGAGTCATTCATCGGAGGACCTTAAGATGAACTACAGTAAAATCCTTGTTTCAGAGGAGCAAAAACAGTACTGAATAAATTTTGTCCCCCTCCCCCATTAATCCAATCTCCTTTGAATCAAGAAGGATCAAGAAAGTAGGATCCTGATGAACCATGAATCACTGCCATTTGTTATGCAGTTTTGGATTCATGAGAACTTTTATATGTACCTTTTAAAAGGACCAGCAATGCAATGCTGTAGCTGCAGGTGCCAACTCAGTGGGTGCTTATATATCCCCAGTACTGTACAAATTATTTTACTGTACTCAGGAAGGGGTAATTGGTGTTGGGTTTAACATCCCCGGGTTGGCTTCTGAGGTTACAATACATAAGCTTTGGAGACCTCACATAAGAAGAGGCCCTTTAAGGGGTGTCACACTGAAAAAGGACTCCAGTTTTCTCCAGACCAATATGGCTGCTTGAGAACTACACTACCGAATCACTGAGGAAGGTACAATGAAAATAAATGTTCTCTTGTAGCTTAGCCTTCCATTCTCCTGAGCAATCTTCCCAATCTCTACCACCACATTAAAACAGTCATTAAGTAAGTCTGGGTTTAGTGTTTTTTGCAAAGATAAAGTGGGGTGACTGCCAGGGAGATGGCCATGCACAGAGAAGCTAAAACAGTAATAGATAAAAGTAAAATTAGATGGAAACCATAAAGGTTGGTAAAATGGAGTTGACTGATGTTTGTTGCAATTGTAATGCAACTACAGAGGTCTAGAAATGAAAGGAATAGGGGGGACCCAAAGACGACACATCAGGAACTGACTCAGGAGACTAGGCCAACGAAATGCTTCATGTGAACATCTGCAACCCAAGGAAAATTAAAGGACAACAGTAGATCCAAATATACACAGTGCATAAAATAATAATTTTTTTTCAGAACATACACAGGAATTTAAGTTTATTAAGTTAGAAATGTAATTAAACTTAATTATAATTCCAAATATCTCCATATCTTTTGTTTTTCTATACGATTGAACAGAAGATATGCAAATGAACATATCGTTGATTTGTTTAAGCAGGGTGCCACCATGATGGAATTAAACAAACGTTGACGGTTTCACTGTGCCGTGCCAAGGATAGATCATCTAATCATAGAGAGATAGAACTGAAAAGGACATCTTGAGATAATCTAATCTATCCTTCTTACCTGTCTTAAAAAATCCCAAAGATAGATTTCATTATCTGTCTAAGTAGCTTGTGCCTTAATAACAGTTATGAAGTTTTAAATCTTTATTCCCTTGAATCTCCCCTACTAGAATGGATTTCCCTTACTTCTTTTCCTACCCTGAGCAACCCTTCTCTATGTATTTGATGACCTTTGTTGTCTTTTCTGCTCAAAGGAATACTTTATCCTTTCCTTATCAGTTGTAAATTTAGGAGCTCTTTTACTAAAAGGTGTGCATTTACCGTACATTCAGTGGTAATGGCAGTGTACAGGAAATGCAACCATCATGCACTGTCAGGGGTATGTCCACAAATTCCCAGCAGTTAACGTACAATTACAAACCTTGATGCGTGGTGCAATTAATGCAGGTGCACCTAATGACACCTGCAGTGGTATTGCTATGTGCACTCACGCTAATTGCCACCTTGCCACTAAATGCATGGCAATTGCCCTTGCACTAGATGCAATGTGCTCTCTGCGCCCACAATCCGCCTTTAACCCACCCACTCTTCACTCTAGTGCGCGATGGCCATAGTGGCTGGTAACTGGCATACCCACATGTTAGTGTTCACCGCCTCCTGTTAACACATGCTGAGGCAAGCTGTAACCTGTTATCGGCGTTTATTTATTTAACAGTTTTTCTATACTGCTCTATCCTTCATTCAAAGCACATTAAACTTATGCAGACGACAAATGGAACAGTGTTGTCTGCTACATTAAATATAGTTAGAACATAGTAACAAAAAGGACCCATTAATCATTTCTGTGGTATTTCTCTATTTTTTTCTGCAAAAAGTGTGATGTGCAAAAAAATCTTGAAATTTTGCATTAATGAAAAAGCAAAATATACACCAAAAACCTAAAAGGTATATGTTAGTAAAAATAATTTGTAAATTGTAGGATATGTGTGGTTGAGTCAGTGCTGACTCCTGGCAACCCAGCAGCTTCGGGGTTTTCTTAGCAAGGTGCGACTGGAAGTACATTGCCAGGCCTTTCTTCTGAGGAAATAAAGGGTAAAGTGACTTGTCCCAGACCACAGAGAGTGCCAGGAGAATCAAATGCTGATCATTTGGTCACCAGGCTGCTGCCCTAACCACTAGGCTACTTGATACAATGTTATTTTAATAAGTGTCTCTTTTCCATTGTACAGACTTTAATGTTATCTAATACTAGACAGCAAAAAGTAAATCAAAGGAACAAAAAAGTAAAGCAACCATAAGCAAAGGTCTCAGAGAGGAAGAAAGAACAGGATAAAAGCAAATCTTTATACAGGTCCATCGTGTGTCTTAAGTGAAAATGACTCAGATATTTTTTTACAAGTGATGCTGTAGGAGGAGCCTGATGGTTAAAGCAGTAGAGTAAGAATGCAGGGAAGATAGGGTTCAAACCCCACTGACTCTTCTTGTGGCATCCGACATATCACTTCTCCCTCCATGAGTTCATATACAAAGTTGTGGCTAGATTTACTAGTGCGCGCTGGTGCATTAGCATTTGCGAACACCCCGTAATATGCAGGTACCACTGCATAAAATAAATCTAGCCCTTAGAAGTAAGCCCCCTGGCAACGTGTGTGTGCTAAATATAGTAATAATTTTGTCTAAAGGGATCAATTTCGATTTCTTAGGGGGGATCCTCAGCGATGGCGGCTAACGCTTGTAAAGCGGCTTGACGTTGCCGCTGAAGTTTAACCTGAGGTATTCCATGCTGGGGCCATATCCGTCTACTGGCATATTCGGGTTGGCCATAGAACCCAGAAGCTAATCGGGCAGCAGCAATATTGAGCCACTGCCCAGTTAACTTCCTTGGCTAAAGTAAGGCCTGCATTTGCTGCGCCTTACTTTACCCACATGTTGCTAACTGGGCAGCGACTCAATATCGCTGCTACCCAGCTAGCGACGGGTGCCGTCGCAGAGGTGGTCAGTATTGGAGCATGTAGCAGCGACATCCGCGGATATTCAGCGACACTAAGCGTGTTAGTGCTGCTGAATATCCAGTTCAGTGGCATTTACACGGTTTGCAGGTCTGCAAACCATGTGAATGTCTTGGAATATCCCCCCTTCAGTTTCTTAATGCAGCTATTGGATTTCAAATCATGAATCACCACTCTTGAGGTTCATGGATCATACATTTTAAATCACAACTTCTGGACTTACATCTGATATGCATTGAACCACTATTAATAGGTTCCACTCTTTTTCATGCAAAGAACTTCATCTCTTTGCTGTACTGCATTTTTTGGTAACACATCTAAACCCAGTCAATCTTAACAACCTGTTAAGCAGATTTTATTTTTTGTCGGAATGACCAACTCAGTGAAGAGGAAATTTCCACTCATATGTGGTTAAATACATTGGATGCCAATTTATATTTTCAATGACTTTTTATTTTTTAAAAATTGATTTTTTTGGATGCTTGCAATGAATGCCATCATGATGGAATTGTAACATCTGTTTATCGCAAACTTGTTGACCGTAATGCTTAGTTACAATTCAATAGTTGGCATCCATATCATTTAAAATTAACTTTTAAAGGAGTGGAAGAGTAGCCTAATGGTTAGAGCACTGACTTGGCCACCAAAAGACCAGGGTTTAATTCCTACTAGCACTCCTTGTGGCCTTGGGCAAGTCACTTAACCTTCTTTGCCTCAGAAAAATCCAAGTTATCAATGTCCCTGTTTAATGCACATTACCAAGTTTAAGTTACAATGTAAACTGCTTTGATAAAGCCGTATAAAAATCTTGTTAAATAAATAAATAAGTTTACCTGTCAGCCAGTTCCTGCGTGCATGTAGGATCTGTTCTACTGATGCATAATTTAGAGCTGAATCTCAGCTCCTTACATCACATTTTTTAACTAGAGGATATCCCCCTTCTGCAGTTTGTAAAGCGTATTTGTGAGCCAAGTATGCACAGTGTGAATATCTACTTCGGAATCAACAACCAGGACAAGATAATGTACTAGTTTGTGTTTTGCCATATACTGTTGGTATTCAGCAAATTGTTAAATCTATCTACAAGCATTGGAATGTTTTGAGCCTTCATTCTGTTCTGACTGCGCCCCCACGTATTACTTATAAGCATGGTAGGAATTTGGGAGATATTCTCACTAAATACACATTGTCTGAATCATTCGATTGACCATCACAGCAGCCAATAGGTCATCAAGCCTGTGGTTGGTGTCAATACGCATAAACAGACTCGAGTTGGACTCATTCTTATGGTACAACATTTTATTCCAAGTACAATACAACATGTGACTCTGAATGGATGATATACCATACATAGTTGTTTGTCCTTGTTCCTATGTGTATGTGGGATGTACAAAGAGGAAGATACGTCTTTGTTTAACAGAACTTAAGAGCCACCTTAATATTTCTTCTGAATCAGCTCCTTTGGTCTCTCATTGGTCACAATGTGATCACAGAATTTCTGACTTATGCTAGTGGGTGCTTGACCATTTACCTGTTTCCTGGAGGGGTGGTATAGACTTTGACAAATGAATTTGCGAGAGCATGCTTGGATGTTCTGTTTGAATTCAATTGAGCCATCTGGTCTTAATCAAACAGTTGATTGGGCAACTCTGATTGGAGTCATGGGATCGTGTGACTACTCGAATGCCTTTAAAAATTTTTCATAGTTAGTAGTTATGAGCACTCAGCAGGCTGGAGAGTGGCTCGTGGGATCTTATATTTATTTAGCTGTATTTATATACTGCCTTTCGCCGGGTCAAGGCGGTTTACAGAGACATCTTCTGTTATGGTTTTGATTCTCCCTGATGCAGTTAAGTTTTTCTTATCAAACACAATATTGTGCAGGTTGGATAAAGATGGTTGTAGAGCCTTTTTTTGTTTAAGTGAATGTTATACTAAGTTTGAAATCTTTGGGCTTATGATGATATTGTGGAGGAGTAGCCTAGTGGTTAGAGCTACAGCCTAACACTCTACTCTGTCCTCATCCTTCTTGACCTCTCTGCTGCTTTTGACACTGTTGACCACAACCTTCTCCTCGATACCCTGTCCTCGCTTGGTTTTAGGGGCTCTGTACTATCCTGGTTCTCCTCCTACCTCTCCCATCGCTCTTTCAGTGTGTGTTCTGGTGGCTCCTCCTCCTCTACTACCCCGCTCCCAGTTGGTGTATCCCAGGGATCCGTCCTGGGTCCGCTCCTTTTCTCTCTCTATACCCAGTCCCTTGGTGTGCTTATCTCTTCCCATGGCTTTCAGTACCATCTCTATGCCGATGACTCTCAAATCTACCTCTCTACACCTGAAATCTCTCTTGCAATCCAGACCAGGATCTCTGCCTGCCTTTCTGACATCGCTGCCTGGATGTCTCACCGCTGCCTGAAATTGAACATGGCCAAGACTGAACTCCTTATCTTTGCCCCCAAAACCTCCCCTCCTCTTCCTCCCTTCTCAGAGACTGGATAACTCTGTAATCCTTCCTGTTTCCTCGGCCCGCAATCTGGGGGTTATCTTTGAGTCCTTTCTGTTTCTCCACTCATATCCAGCTCATAGCTGAGACTTGCCATTTCTTTCTCTACAATATTAGCAAAATCCACCCCTTCCTTTCAGAACACACTACTCACAATGACTTTTTTTTTTTTTAATGCCACCAAGTCAGTGTTGACTCATAGCGACCCAGCTACCTCTGGGTTTTCTTGGCAATGTATCACCGGAAGTAGATTGCCAGCCTTTTCTTCCGAGGCAATAGAGGGTAAAGTGACTTGCTCAAAGTCACAAGGAGTGCCAGTGGGAATCAATCCCTTGATCATCTGGGTACTAGGCAGTTGCTCTAACCACTAGGCTACTCCTCCACTCCAAAATGTTTATCCACTCTTTAATCACCTCTCGTCTTGACTACTGCAACCTACTCCTTGCTGGTCTCCCTCTGAATCATCTCTTTCCCCTTCAATCTATTCAACATTCTGCTGCGCGACTAATCTTCCGCCAGCCTCGCCATACCCACATTTCTCCTCTTCTCAAGTCACTTCACTGGCTCCCTATCCGTTTCTGCATCCAGTTCAAACTTCTACTCCTGACCTATAAATGAATTCACTCTGCGGCTCCTCAGTACCTTTCATCTCTTATCTCTCCTTACAACCCCTCTCGGGAACTCCGCTCTTCTAACAAGCTACTTCTATCTATGCCCTCCACTCCTACTGCTAACTCCAGACTTCGCTCCTTTCACCTTGCTGAACCTTACGCCTGGAACAAGCTACCTGTGTTTGTATGCCAGGCACCTTCTCTAACCCTCTTCAAATCCAGTTTGAAAACTCACCTCTTCACTGTTGCTTTCAGATCTTAACTTCTGTGTTTTGTCTTCACTAGATTGTTAGCTCTGTGTTTTGTCTTGATTAGATTGTAAGCTCTGACGAGCAGGGGCTGTCTCCTACATGTCTGTACAGCGCTTCGTACAACTGGTAGCGCTATATAAATGCTCAGTAGTAGTAGTAGTGAACAGGTTTTGATTCCCACTGACACTTGGGCAAGTCACTTTACCCTGCAATGCCTAAGAAGAAAAGGCCTGGCAATCTACTTCCAGTCATAGAAAACCCAGGGGCTGCTGGATCGCCAGGAGTCAGCATTGACTTGATGGCACTTTAAAAAAAACCGAAATTGAGTTTAACTAGTAACAGCCTTTTTAGGCTATTATACTAGAAGGCTTATTTAAGCCTAAATATACTCACATTATTTGAGACCCTTTTTCTAACATGATATGTTTTTTTTGAATAGATGTTTTGATTGTAATAATCAAAAACAAGTCATCAAAAATGCAGTCATTCCAGGGCTGTAATACATATCATAACTACCGTAAGTATAGTGGAGGAATAGCCTAGTGATTAAAGCAGCGACTTGGTGGCCAAGAGACCAGGGTTTAGTTCCCACTGGCACTTCTTGTGGCTCTGATCAAGTCTTTTTACCCTCCATTGTTTGGAATAAAGGCCTGGCAATCTTTTTCTGGTTACACCTTGTCATGAAAACCCTGGGGCTGCTGGGTTGCAGGGAGTCAGCATTTACTCAATGGCTCACACACACCATAAGCATATATATTATGATATTACAAACGTAGTAATGAAAACTGCATTATGTCATAAAAGGACCATATATCTCAAGAAACATAAGCACTGGCTAGCTTGGGAGACACTTGAACTGATAGAGTCATAACCTATATGAGATCCCAATATCAGAATGTAGAAAATAAGCTATAAAAAACAGCTAATGATCAAGAATAGAATTCAAAGCAAGATCAACTAAAGTACATGGGGTCTGGGAGTCAGGTGTATAAGAACTAGTAAGCCAAAATCTAACCAAATCCAACTAGCAAGTATTGACTATATGACTAGATTACTATAATACGCTATTGCTTTAAAATACCTTTATTAGCAAATATTTTTATTTCGTTTATTAACTTATTATTCCACTCTTCACAAAGCATCATAGTGAATTACAATTTCAAAACAGCATATACTATCATAAAAATAATAAGACATAATTCCTACATTTAATAATAATAAATCCAGCAGTTTTGTGATACCCATTGTCCTCATTTTACTACTCAGAACAGCCCATAAAGAGAAAGACCATTGCATAAAACGGAGCCTGTGGTAAATAACTTGTGTTAACTTGGTAAAGCACTTTAGTAAATCTAGCCCATAGAGTCCTAAGAGTCAGGTTGAAAAAAGCCACTAAATCAGGAGACAAGAGCCATGCACAGGCTTGATTAATATTCCAGTTAAAGTAAGACAGTTAAGAAGAGACAAGATGTCAGATAACCAGGTTCTGAATTTCTTGTGAAAGGTAATGCCCAACATCGAGATCTCCGAAATGCTTCCAGTTCCACGCGCAGGACCCAAAAGGCAGGCAGAGCTCCAGAGTCTCAATGCGTGGATGAGACAATGGTGCAGAGATGAGGGTTTTGGATTTGTTAGGAACTGGGGAACATTCTGGGGAAAGGAGGGGTTCTTCCGAAGTGATGGGCTTCACCTTAACCGGGATGGAACCAGGCTGTTGGCATTAACCTTTAAAAAGGAGATAGAGCAGCTTTTAAACTAGATATTAGGGGAAAGCTGACAGTCACCCAAGAGCGGATGGTTCGGAGGAATGTATCCTTGAAGGATACTACCAAAAGCAGAGAGGTTCCACAAAAGAGTAAAGTAGCCCAAATGCCCTCAAGTATGGAGCAGACAGAGCTTAAAGATCCCAATTTACCCATGTCTAACAATAGCCAAATTAACATGAATAAAATACATTCTCTGAAATGCTTGTATGCAAATGCTAGAAGTCTAAAGAATAAGATGGGAGAGTTAGAATATATAGCACTAAATGAAAGGTTAGATATGATTGGAATATCAGAGACATGGTGGAAGGAGGACAACCAGTGGGACACTTGATACCTGGGTACAAACTATATCGTAATGATAGAGCTGATCAAATTGGTGGAGGGGTTGCGCTCTATGTTAGAGAGGGCATTGACTCAGAAAGGATTAAAGTTTTGCAGGAAACAAAATCTGCTGTAGAATCTATATGGATTGAAATTCCATATAAAAGGGGGAAGGCAATGGCAGTGGGGGTGTACTATCGAGCACCTGGCCAGAATGACCAAATGGATGATGAAATGCTCAAAGAAATCAAGGCAGCTAACAAAAGTTACAGCGCAGTAATAATAATGGGTGATTTCAATTACCCCGGTATCGACTGGGTCAGTGTCACGTCAGGACATGCTAGGGAGATAAAGTTCCTAGATGAAATAAATGACTGCTTCTTGGAGCAGCTGGTTCATGAACCAACCAGAGGGGAAGCCATATTAGACCTAGTCCTTAGTGGAACACCAGATCTAGTGCAAGAGATAAGGGTGTTGGGGCCACTTGGCAATAGTGATCATAGCATGATCACCTTTGATTTAATTAGTGGAGGAGGGATAGTAAGGAAATCCACAGTACTACCTTTTAACTTTCGAAAGGGAGACTATGTTAAAATGAGGAAAACAGTTAAGAAAAAACTAAAAGGAGCAGTTGCAAAGGTTAAAGACGTACCTCAAGCTTGGGTGTTGTTGAAAAATACTATCTTGGAAGCCCAGACCAGCTGTATTCCATGCTTTAAGAAAAGTGGAAGGAAGTCCAAAAAACTGCCAGCATGGTTTAAAGGTGAGGTCAGAGAGGCTGTTGCCAAAAAAGCATCTTTCAGGAAATGGAAAAAAGAGCCAAACGATGAAACCTGGAAACAGCACAAGCACTGGCAAGTCAAATGCAAGGCATTGATAAGGCAGGCAAAGAGAGAATTTAAGAAGAAGCTTGCTGTGGAAGCAAAAACGCGAAATAAAGACCTTTTCAAGTACATTCGTAGCAAAAAACCTGTGAGAGAGTCAGTTGGTCCATTAGATGATAAAGGGGTTAAAGGAGCACTAAGAGGCGACAAGGCGATAGCGGAGAGACTGAATGAATTCTTTGCTTCGGTCTTTACTGAGGAAGATGTAGGGATGTTACCCATGACTGAAGTGGTATTTAAAGGTGCAGAAGAATTGAAGGAAATATCGATACATCGGGAAGATGTCTTACAACTATTAGATAAACTGAAGAGTAGCAAATCACCTGGGCCGGACGGTATACATCCAAGGGTGTTGAAAGAACTGAAATATGAGATTGCAGACCTGCTATCAGTAATCTGTGAACTATCATTAAAATCATCTCTAATACCTGAAGATTGCAGGATCCCAATGTAACACCAATTTTTAAAAAGGGTTCCAGGGGTGATCCGGGAAACTACAGACCGGTGAGCCTGACGTCAGTACCAGGAAAAATGGTAGAAACCATCATAAAGAATAAAATTACTCAGCATGTAGATAGTCACAACCTAATGGGAGACAGCCAACATGGCTTTAGACAAGGAAGATCTTGTCTTACTAATCTGTTATGTTTTTTTGAAGGAGTGAATAAACAGGTGGACAAAGGTGAGTCGGTTGATATTGTGTATCTGGACTTTCAGAAAGCCTTTGACAAGGTCCCTCATCAGAGACTTTTGGCAAAACTAAAGAGTCATGGGATAAGAGGCAGTGTACTATTGTGGATCAGGAACTGGTTAAAAGATAGAAAGCAGAGGGTAGGGCTAAATGGCCAATTTTCCCAATGGAGAAAGGTGAATAGTGGTGTACCCCAGGGATCTGTGCTGGGTCCGCTGCTTTTTGACATATTCATAAATGACCTGGAAAGTGGAATAATGAGTGAGGTTATCAAATTTGCAGATGACACAAAACTATTTAAAGTTGTTAAAACCCAAGAGGATTGTGAAAAATTGCAAGAGGATCTTGATAAATTGGAAGACTGGGCATCAAAATGGCAGATGAAATTTAATGTGGACAAGTGCAAGGTTATGCACCTAGGGAAGAACAACCCAAACTATGGTTACACGATGCAAGGTTCCACATTAGGAACCACCACCCAGGAAAAAGATTTAGGCGTCATTGTGGATACAATGTTAAAACCCTCGGCCCAGTGTGCAGCGGCGGCCAAGAGAGCAAATAGAATGCTAGGTATGATAAGGAAAGGAATGGAAAATAAAACAAAAGATATTATAATGCCTCTATATCGTTCCATGGTGAGACCGCACCTTGAATATTGTGTGCAATTCTGGTCGCCATATTTTAAAAAGGATATAGCGATTTTAGAAAAGGTTCAGAGAAGAGCCAGAAAATGGTAAAGGGGATGGAAGGATACTCCTATGAAGATAGGCTAAAAAGGTTAGGGCTCTTTAACCTGGAAAAGAGACGGCTGAGGGGAGATATGATAGAAGTCTATAAATTAATGAACGGAGTGGAACGGGTAAACGTAGATCAATTGTTTACGTTATCAGAATATAGAAAGACTAGGGGACATGCAATGAAGCTACAGGGTAAACTATTTAAGACTAATAAAAGAAAATATTTTTTCACTCAACGTGTAATCAAACTCTGGAATTTGTTACCGGAGGATGTAGTAAAGGCTGTTAGTGTAGCTGGGTTTAAAAAAGGTTTGGACAAGTTCCTGGAGGAAAGGTCCATAAACCATTATTAAGAAGTGACCAAAGATATCAGTGCTTGACCCAGTACAAGCATTGTGGAACTTGTGTCTCTTGGGGAAACTGCTAGGTACATATGACCTAGATTGGCCATTGTTGGAAACAGAATACTGGGCTTGATGGACCTTGGTCTGACCCAGTATGGCATATCTTATGTTCTTATGTTCTTATCATGATGCTCTGGCATGCATACTGAGGGCACTGTGGTCCATTAGAAGGCCATTCTTGCACCCCATATTTTTTCTCTGCAATCCGAAAATATTGAGTATGTATATCATGTCTGAAATGTTTGACAAATATGACGTTTTCTGTTTCCTTTCAGCTGTTTGCTGTTGCACTCCCCTCTTACCTACAAGTCTTATTTCCTTTTTTCCATCTGCCTTTTCATTGCTCTCTTTTGGCTCTTTTAAGACTGCAGGAGTAGCCTAATGGCTAGATTACTGGCTTGGTGACCAGGGTTTAATTCCCATTAGTATGCCTTGGGCAAATCACTTAACCCTCCATTACTTAAGAAGAAAGGCCTGACAATCTACTTCTGGTCACACTGCCAAGAAAACCCAGGTGCTGCTGGGTTGCCAGGAGTCAGCACTGACTCAAAGGCACACATTGCATTTCCACATACATATATACAGTATTCATAGGGAAGATTATTTGATAAAATAACAAATATACATGAGATATGTTTGCATGCAAATATTTCTCATGCAAATACATTGTGGAACTTCTGAAAACCCATTTGGGTTGTGTCCTTCAAGGACTGAGTTTGGGTATTCCTCATCTACTGTAGGAACAGAGCCCACTGAGTACTAAAACACTACTTCTGTGTTCAGTTATTCTCATCCAAATACATCAAAAGGTCTTCCCCACTTAAATCAAAGGGCAAAGGCAAACTATCAGATAAACTAACAAGCTAGAGTTACGTGAACTAGCCATCATCAGAAGGTGGTTTCTCCCATTACTGGATGAAATAAACAATGCAATATCACCATTGGTGACCTCCCCTTCAGTGATGGGGAAAACTGAATGGTCTTTCACATTATGAGCATGATCAAAAGCAAACAGTTGTACAATTGTAGACACCCCTTCACTTTATTGTGTTTAAGGCAAAACATCATGCTGAGTCCCAATCCACAATTTTTGTTCTTTTATATATACAGTAGACAGTCCTCTTAGGGCAGTGGTTCTCAACTCAGTCCTCAGGTCATACCTAGCCAGTCAAGTTTTCAGGATAACCACAATGCATGAGAGATTTGCATACACTACCTACATCATATGCAAATCTCTTTCCTGCATATTTATTTTGGTTATCCTGAAATCCTGACTGGTTGGGTCTGTCCTGGACTGAGAATCATTGTTTTAGGATAATCCCATAGTAGGGAATGCTGACACACAGGGCCAGCCCAAGGGTTTCTGACGCCCTAAGCAGAAACCCCAGCCGCGCCGCCTGTCCCCCCTGCCGAGGTGCCCCCCACCCGCCTAGCCATATCCCCCTGCCACGCTGTGCTGCTTTATGCCACCGCTTTGTTGCCGCAGCAAGCCATGTGCTTCAGCATACATGGTGTGCCGCTTCTAACCCTCCTCTGACAATAAGTTTGAAGGAGGATACAAAATGGCAGGTCATGTGTGCCAAAGCAAGTGGCCTGCTGCAGGCAAAAAATCGGTGGCATAAAGCCACCCACCCGGGCCAGCTGCCCTAGGCAGCCACCTAACTCTTCTAGTAGACGGGCCGGCCCTGCTGACACATATTGCATTCTTATCACATTTAATTTAATTTAATTTAATTTCAATCATTTCTGTTTTGCATTTTAACCATAGTAGTTTGAAAGCGGATCACAATCCTAATTACAGCATAATCTGTACATGTTACAGAACTCAGACCCAATTTGCTAAAAGTACATAAAAGTCATTAAAACTAAAAATACTTTCTTTCAACTCTCAGCTCGGCTGCATATATTTCTCTAATACCATCTTTATTTAAACAAAGAGACAATATATCAGCTTAAACGAATGCGTTATAAACGGCGCATATATTTCTGAACTAAGCAAAGTTTTAGACTTTTCCTAAAAAAATAGTATTCTTTCTAGATCCTACTGGTAAAGAATTGTACTCAATTGCAGTTCGAACAGTTATGTTTCAGCCCTGGAAGCGATTCAGGCAATTAAAGCAAATCCTATAATATATCTATTTTTTTTTATTTATGCGAAGCATTTGGTATACTGCCATTGGCACAGTAAATCAAAATCTCATCCACCCCACCAGTGAAAACAATTAATATAAACAAAACCAAAATTCACTGTGACAGTACCTCACTTTTCCTTATTTTTTGTCGGAGCTAGGCCGTGGGAGGGACAAAACAAATATATATGTCCCCCAACCAGACTGCCAGCTACTTTTTTTCTTTTAGTGGTCCTACAAAAACCAAAATATTGTGCCGAAACTTAAAAGTCTCCACTTAACTGAAGTATCTCAATCTTCTCATATCTTTACGTTGCTCAAAAGATCATCTCGTAGCTTGATGCGCGCGTTTCGAGCCTCCAGGCCCTGTATCAAATGCTGTTGTAATACTCTGCGCTCGGCAACGAATTACCCTGATAACACCGTCAGTGCGGCCAAGGTACACTTCCTCCTTTACAGATGCAGTAAATCACTTCCCGTATTTAAATAGGAGCCACCCAATGAGAACAGGGAACTACCCCACTAAACAGGGGAATCCCTGAGCTGATTGGTTAGATCTTCAAAACGTCAGAGAATGCCTTGCCATTCAATCTCACGATTGAGCCCGCCTGGTTCTACAGCTTCCAATTGGAAGATCCATCGCTGTTCCAATCGATGTAGTTTTTGAAGGCGATCCCCCCCTCTGGGGTCCAATGGGATATGATCAATAATAGTCCACTTTAAATCTTCGAAACGATGTTGATTAGTGATGCAATGGGATACTATTGGCGCTGTCAATACTTCGTGACGTAAACGGGAAGCATGTTCATTCAAACGAACCCTAATTGGACGGGTTGTCTGACCTATGTACAACAAAGCACATGGACAAATAATCATATAGATCACAAAGCAGGATAAGCAAGTCGTGTCCCAATGTCTCGTGAACACACGCTGTGTCTTTGGATGAATCCATTGAACTCCCGTTAAGGAGAAAGCACAGTGTTTGCAAACGCCACAGACAGTATGACCAGTTGTCACTGGTTGCCAGTGTAATCGATCCGATGCTAAAGTTGTTTTCATCAGCATGTCCGCCAAATTTCGTCCACGAGTAAAGGCTAATTTTAAAGGTTTTTGAAAACATTCTAATAATTGCAACACTGACCAATGGCGGTGTAGAATCCGTAAAACCTCCGAACTACCTTCAAAAAACGGAAGAACCCCCACAATCGCATCTACAGAATCCTGTTTGACTGTTGAATATTGTGGGTCTAACAACCATTCGCGATGCACAAATCGCGCTCTTTTCAAGGCTTTTTCCACCACTGTAGAGGGATATCCCCGCTCAATCAGCCGACTGCTAAGATCCCTAGCATGCGTTTTAAAATCCCCTTAATGAGTTTTTAACTTGGCTTAACACTTTACGAACTAACATTCAGTTTACAGCACACATCTATTTGACCACCATTGAATTTTTAGATCTTCAAATTACTATATTGGATGGGCAACTTCATACAACCCTATATCGCAAAGCAGTGCAGCGAAATAGTCTATTACACTTTCGGAGTTACCATCCGGGCCCTCTGCGAAGAGGTTTACCTTTTGGGCAATTTTTGAGGCTTCGCCGTAATTGTGCCACTTTAGAGGATTTTAAAACGCATGCTAGGGATCTTAGCAGTCGGCTGATTGAGCGGGGATATCCCTCTACAGTGGTGGAAAAAGCCTTGAAAAGAACGCGATTTGTGCATCGCGAATGGTTGTTAGACCCACAATATTCAACAGTCAAACAGGATTCTGTAGATGCGATTGTGGGGGTTCTTCCATTTTTTGAAGGTAGTTCGGAGGTTTTACGGATTCTACACCGCCATTGGTCAGTGTTGCAATTATTAGAATGTTTTCAAAAACCTTTAAAATTAGCCTTTACTCGTGGACGAAATTTGGCGGACATGCTGATGAAAACAACTTTAGCATCGGATCGATTACACTGGCAACCAGTGACAACTGGTCATACTGTCTGTGGCGTTTGCAAACACTGTGCTTTCTCCTTAACGGGAGTTCAATGGATTCATCCAAAGACACAGCGTGTGTTCACGAGACATTGGGACACGACTTGTTTATCCTGCTTTGTGATCTATATGATTATTTGTCCATGTGCTTTGTTGTACATAGGTCAGACAACCCGTCCAATTAGGGTTCGTTTGAATGAACATGCTTCCCGTTTACGTCACGAAGTATTGACAGCGCCAATAGTATCCCATTGCATCACTAATCAACATCGTTTCGAAGATTTAAAGTGGACTATTATTGATCATATCCCATTGGACCCCAGAGGGGGGATCGCCTTCAAAAACTACATCGATTGGAACAGCGATGGATCTTCCAATTGGAAGCTGTAGAACCAGGCGGGCTCAATCGTGAGATTGAATGGCAAGGCATTCTCTGACGTTTTGAAGATCTAACCAATCAGCTCAGGGATTCCCCTGTTTAGTGGGGTAGTTCCCTGTTCTCATTGGGTGGCTCCTATTTAAATACGGGAAGTGATTTACTGCATCTGTAAAGGAGGAAGTGTACCTTGGCCGCACTGACGGCGTTATCAGGGTAATTCGTTGCCGAGCGCAGAGTATTACAACAGCATTTGATACAGGGCCTGGAGGCTCGAAACGCGCGCGTCATGCTACGAGATGATCTTTTGAGCAACGTAAAGATATGAGAAGATTGAGATACTTCAGTTAAGTGGAGACTTTTACGTTTCGGCACAATATTTTGGTTTTTGTAGGACCACTAAAAGAAAAAAAGTAGCTGGCAGTCTGGTTGGGGGACATATATATTTGTTTTGGCCCTCCCACGGCCTAGCTCCGACAAAATATAAGGAAAAGTGAGGTACTGTCACAGTGAATTTTGTTTATATTAATTGGCACAGTAAATGGCATCATAGTAGTTTATAATCAGATCAATGGTTATTAGAACACAAAAGATACCAAAAAGCCTGACAAATAGATCCAATATGGTATGGGGAGCTGTAGCACAACAAAGTCATCCAAAAACCAATTAAGTGGAAAACAATAGGAAGGGGATACCCAGTACAAGATCCAAATCACTGTCAGATAAAAGCTGCGTAGGATTTCTGCAAAAGCAAAGTCTTTAGTATTTTCTTGAACTTCTGATGGATGATTCAGAACGAATATCTGAAAGGAGCGAATTGCAGAGGGTGGGGGCATTATATGCAAAAGTCGCTCACCAGACCCATTCATATCGGAGTCGCTTATACATAGGAACCACTATAATCTAACCAACCAGGATATTTTCTTTCATACTTGGGTGACAGCAATCAAAATATAACTATTCTGGCATGTCAGTTTTCTGAAGATGGTCGTTTCAAAACATGGTTTAAGGTTATGGTTTATTTACATTTGGTGTACTGCCTTTCGTGGCAAACCAAAGCCAACTAGTGCAGGGTCATGACAATTAAGAACATAAGAGATGCCATACTGGGTCAGACCAAGGGTCCATCAAGGCCATTAACCTCTTTCCAAAAGTAGCTAATCCAGTTCACAAGCATTGTCAGATTCCCACGCCAACTGTGCAACCCATGTTAGGATTGTAAGTGGGTGGCTTATGGGCAGAAAGTGGATGTAGTCAGCTCAGTGCACTCAGCACTGGGTTCACATTGCACACTAAGAGGCGCATTCCAATAAGGCCATCCAGCCCCCTGTGCGGCCAATCAGAAATGGGGTGCCCAGAGGTAGACCCAGTTCTGATCCCGCGGGGGCTAGATGTGCCTGCGGGATCAGAATCGGGTCTACGGCCTGGACATGCAGGCTGGGCCCTGATTCTGATTGGCTTGCACACCCAGCAACATGCCTGGCTACCTCAGTCAGGTTCCTGAATGGAGCCGCAGTGACATGGCGTCCCATTGCCATGGGACCATGGCTCCATTCAGGAGTCCTGAATGCTGGCCACCACCAAAATCCTCCTTTCCTCACAGCCGGACCCTCGATCCAGCCTCCCATAGCCATGATCCGGCTGTGGGGAACTTACTGCACCCCCTACCTGTTTTTGCAGGCCTGGCAGCATCATCCCCCGACGTCCAGGGGAACGTATTCCACTTCTGCAGTGGAATAAGTCCCCCATCTAAGTTCATGGCCCCAGACATACAGGGCTGACCTCTGAATCAGCCCTGAACATCCGGGGTCATGGCCCGCCCATGCCTTGCACTTGCTCCGCCTCCAGAACACCCCCTCCCGCTCTTGTCTAGGCCTCCCTGTACAATTGCGCTGTTCGTAGAGGGAGGCTTTTGCCGGGGCCAGCAGGGGGGCAAATAGCGGGGATGGATGTCCAAACGGGATGTCCATCCCCGCTATTTGTGGGACAGAATGACCCCCTAACTGCATTAGCGTGAGTTCACCCAATGCCACTTGCATTAACTGCCAGGGAAATGCTTTTCTACACCCACAACTGTTAACATGGTAATGTTGCACCTAACATGCAATGGTTTCAGTGCTATTGGCTTGTTTGGTGCAATGCCTTACCATCATTTAGTAGAAGAACTTCAATGACTTTAATTAGTAAAAAAGAGAAGGGAGGACATCTTCATCTGATCTTGATATCCATAAAAGGATATAGTCATGAATCTATTATGTATGAAAACTGTAAGATAGAATCACAAACTATTTAAGTAGTCATAGAATTATGGGATTTTTTTAGAGCCCCCCCATATCACTAAAACATTATCAAGTATCTCAACCATAACATAATCATAACGATATGGCCTATTGAATTATTCCCTAGACTCTAGCATGGGTCATTTAGAAAAAAGTAACAATGATCTAAAAGTTTTTGATGATATTTAAAAGGCAATCTATCGCACAAAAAATAAAAAAGCAGAAGGGGACCATACATTGTATGTATTTTTTATTTATTTATTTATTACAGTTTCTTATATACCGCGCTATTTAGAATCAGCGCAGTTTACATCATAACAAAACGACCATAACGACAAACTGTCAGGTTTTACATTGAACAGGAGTACAAACTTGGATAACTGGGTTAACTATATACATAAACTATTTACACTGCAGTGTGAGGGCCTTTCTAGATTGGGTCATTTCTTGGAGGGGATATCTAGTTCAGTTGCTGTCTGGGAAATATTGGCAGAAAAGGTATGTTTTGAGAGCCTTTCTGAACTGATATAGATTGGTAATGGCTCTAATGTCAGGGGGTAGGGTGTTCCAGCATTTTGGTACATAAAAACTGAATGCCCTGTTTGTGGTGTTCGTGTTGGACTTTGTTGAAGCCTTTGGTATTGCTAGCAGGTTTACAGCTGATGATCTTCTTGCTCTGTTGGGGGGGACCATGTGGATTAGATTCGTGAGTGAGAGGGATGAGGTGCCTTTGATTGCCTTAAATGCTAATACAAGGGATTTGAAGGTGATTCTCCCGTGAATTGGTAGCCAGTGTAGCTGTTTGAGAATAGGAGTCACGTGGTCGTTTCTGGATGCACCGTAGAGGACCCTAGCTGCGGCATTCATGGCCAACTGTAAGGGGGTTAGTGTGGATTGGGGGAGACCTTGTAGGATGGCATTTGCAAAGTCAAAATGCGGCAGGATCAGCGCTTGTATGTATGTATGTATCCGTAGGGAAGGTTACTTGTTGCCTACAGCAATGCTTTTTTTCCTCCTTGCTCCTGGGACACTAAACAATATCACGTCTGACTTCTGATGAAGGCTATCATAGCCAAAACTTGGCTGAGTTGGGCTTTATTTTAATAAAGAATTTCTTGTCCATGGTGTCCTTCTGCTCTTTTTTGTTTTTGTTTGATTGATTTCCTATTGCAGAAGTTCACCTTCAATCCTTTCTTCTACTCTAACATCAAAAAGGCAAACAACCTGAAATATAAATAAGTGATATCAGGGACAATCTTGATCACACTCTGCTTTCTGCTATACAAATTATAGGTTCCACAGAACCTCCAAGAACAAAGGTGTGACACAATTCCAACAGAGTGAGGCTCTATCCATCCACTGCTATTCTAAAAATGAAAAAAAATTGAAGTCTGCAGTGAGTCTACCCAAGTATAGCCATCCTGCCAAGATCATCCCAAGAGCAAACTGAAAAATCATCCGTGAAGCCACAAAAAACCCAGACTAACATCTAAAAACCTGTAGGCCTCACTTCATGTGGCTGTTGTGGGGGTTCATGTTTCAACATCAGAAAAATATAAATAAATGTGAATGGTGTATATGAGAAGATAGCTAGGAAGAAACCAAGACACTGCTCTCTAAAAAGAACATTACTGTCGACCTCGTGTTTGCAAAAGAGCATCTGGATTATTCGTAAAACATCTGGAAAAATGAGTAAAAAAATTGAGCAATAATTATTTGGTTTAGTGAAAAACAAATATTGAGCTTCATTCCGACTGTCAAGCATGGTGGCGAAGGTACTATAGAGTGGTGCTGACTTGCTATATTAAGTCTTGGCTTTCCATCATTGAAGGAACCATGAATTCTGCTTTATAACAGAAAATTCTAGAGGCCCTCCATCAGCAGAGCTAAAAATGGGATCATGCAGCAAGATAACGATCCTAAATAGTCAAGTACCTCAACTACAGAATGATTGAAGAAGAAAAGATTTTGTATTGTGGATTGCCCAAGTCAAAGTCCCAATCTAAATCTTACTGGAATATGGCAAGACCTGAAGTGAGTTGTATGTGCAAGGAAACCCTCAAATGCCACATAGTTGAAACGGTCCTATGTAGAGGAATGGGCCAAAATTCCTCATTGACATTGAGAGAAACTGATCAATAGGTACAGGAAAGATTTAATGTTTTTCCTGCTCAAGAAAGTGCCACTAGTTACTGAATAAAGGGTTCATATATTTTTCATAATAAGGAAATTTGCAGTATTGTTGAATCTTTTTATCAAATAATCAAAACACATCCTTTTTGTCTGAGGTATTTTTACAAAGTGGGGTATCTTTCTTCCTAATCTGGGCTTAGATTAGGATCAAATCATATTTTGAGTACAAATTGTTCCAAAACGTAAACCACCCTAGAAGATTCACAAACTTTTACTCAGCATCTCAAAAATGATTCCTTTCTTGTGAAATGTAATACACATTCTGGCAGGTATCCTGCAGTAATCTAAACTGATTATCAATGATTTTATCTCAAATATTATTCTTAGCAAGCTGCATATTTGTTTAACAGTATCAGCTTTCTTAAGTTTATTGTCCAAAATAAGATACAATACAAGTATGGGCACATTTTTAAATTATACTAAATTACTATTCTTGGTTGTGTTTTCTGAATGCTAATTATTACGGCCTTTCAAATAAGCTAAAAAATAATGCAGGTCAGTGATTTTACTGTTTAAGCTGGCAGTGAACTAGCTTATTCAGTCACTTTACTAGAGAATGTAGCAAGCTTTATTGAGGTCTATAGAATGTTACCTATCCCTCTCTAAAGGGATTATCAACAGTTCCCCTTTAAGAGAGGCTGCAGTCCAGAGTTCAGAGCTGGGAGGGCATAGATCACAGGGAAAAGTTAAGAATTAAGCTGCAGCAGGGGGAGAGGCCCATGGAGCCAGAAGGCCTTCCAAGGCAAGCCATGCAAAGGAGTTCTGAGGTATGAACTTTAACTGGGGCTGAAGAAAGGACTGGGAGAGACAGCTTGTGGAGGTTTAACAAGCTGGGATAAAATTAAGCTGCTTTTGTTTTCCCTGAACTGCTGTCTGGCCTGTGTTTTAAAGAAAACCTCTTTCCCCTGCATGCCACGCTTACTACAAAGCTGTATAATATCAACAAAACTTAAAATAAAACTTTGCCAGAGGTTTTTACTATGAGTACAAAAATTAGGAAGCTCAGAAACTTGTGTTAAGAACAGTTATTTTCAAGCAATTGTCTGTTTTCTTAACAAAAAGATACACATAGGGGTGTTTTTACTAAGTTGGGTTAACGGTTAGCATGGGCTATTTGTAACTAGATCCCATTGAATAGCCCATGCTAACCGTTAGCCCAGTTTAGTAAACATGCCCCATAGATCATTTCTGTTACTTTCCACTATTTCTCATTTCATAAAATATGTGAGTGAACATAGGATTTTAGGGATGAATGATGATTATGGGGCCTATAGAATAATTCCCTAGAATCTAGCATGGGTCAATTAGAAAACAATAACAATGCTCTCTGTGAGTTTTGATGACATCAAAAATGCATAAAGTGAAGATTTGAAAGGAGTATTTTTATAACTTAGGCCTAATGAGCTACTTTCTTTTATTGTGACGACTATTACATCTTTTTTACAAATAAAAATTGAGGAGACTTTTTTTTGCCAATTTGCGTCTTTGCCTTACATTATATGACCGTGGAATTATTGCACAACTGTCCTGATCCCACACACCAACAAGATTCTACTCAAGATCATTCACTGGAGACTACAACATACCTTGAATGAGATCTGCCTCAAAGACAAACAGGGTTCAGAAAAGGGCAAAGAACAAGACATCACCACCGCTGTGAGATGGAGCCTTGAAAGGACAAAAGAATATCAAAAGGATATCTGTGTTTTTTTATTGACTGGGCCACATTAAGATGTATAGGTATACCAGAACACCCAATAATTCTCATGCAGAACCTTTACGTTGATCAAGAAGCAACAGTTCAAATGGAACAAGATAAAACAGAATGGTTTCAAATCAGCAAAGGTGTACTACAAGGTTGCATACGTTTCCCCTACCTGTTTATATGCAGAACAAATCAGAGAAGCAGGATGGTATGAAGACAACTGAGGTATGAAGATTGGTGGAGCAACCTTCTATGCTAATGATACCATATTACTGGTTGAAAGTGAAGATGATATATAACATCTGCTTTTCAAGATCAAGGAACATAAAGATAGGTTTTACTAAGCAGTGTGGTATATGCGTCAAGATCCCATTGAATCACATGGGATCTTGGTGCACATACTGCACGTGCACCACTAGCGCCACTTAGTAAACCTACCCCATACTCCAAAAATGGGCATGCACCTAACATGAAGAGAAATTCCCTGTTGCCACTTCTGTTTTGTTTGGCGCTTAATCCAGTGAGTTCTCTCATCAACTCTTTGGGGTATTGATTTAACCTGAATTCTAAAGACTGTACTAACCCAGAAGCAACTTCCCATCTGCCATTAGTAGATGATCTGAAACTGTACAGTTCCAGCGACCAACAATTAGCAGAGCAGCTTCGTGTGGTGAAAAGCTTTTCTGACGACATCAGGATGACTTTTGTTCTTGACAAATGTGCTAGGGCAACCTTTTTAAGAGAAAAATTGAGCAAAACCGAAAAATCTCCCTTGCTGAAGGCTGTGACATCAAGGACCTTGAACAGGAAGGCGTATATAAGTATCTCAGAATAGAGGAAGGAATGACACTCGAGCAGAAACTATTGAGATAGAAGATCAGTAAAGAATATTACAGGAAATTAAAACTTTATTGTAAAGTGCTTTAACATCACGAAATAAGATAGAAGCCATCAATCAGCTGGCAATTCCTGTACTCTCCTACAGTTTTGGGATTGTGGATTGGCCTCATAAAGAGCTTGAAAACCTGGATGTATGAACAAGAAAACTCCTCCATGCTCATGAAGTAATTTACAAGAATCAGTGTATGCCAAGATTGTACATCCCTAGAGCTGAAGAAGGGCTAGGACTTATAGAGATTGACTACACCTACAAAGCTACTATTGTAGGCCTCCAAGCCTATCTGACAGCATTATCAGATCCAAATACACAAAAAGTGCTGAAATATAAAAATAAATGTCTAGACTCTGTCTCCATCATCAAACTTGGACAAGCATGCCGATGATTAGAAGGAAAGAGTGAGAATCCACAGGTGTACATGGGAAAGGAAGCAACAGTATTTACAAAACAAGAAAATAAAACTCTTCAAAGAATTAGATTAGCATGCAAGGAAAAACAAGTGGCAAATGCACAAATACAGTGGAAAATACAGAGTGTTACTCCAATAACATTTTATCGATCAAGAATAGACACACGAATGGTTGAGGAGAGGCAGACTGAAACTGAAGGATGAAAGATTGATAGTTGCAGCCCAGGACAGTGAATTATGGGTGAGATGGTTTACGGCAAGTATTGAAAAAATTGGCACAACAGATATATACCGATTTTGTAAGAAACAGCTGGAAACAATGTCTTGCCTAATAGTAGGCTGTGAAGTTCTGATGGCAGAATATTCCTATATAGAAAATCACAACAAAGTAGCATGACACCTCTACTGGAAACTCTGTAAACACTACAACATCACTGTCCCTGAAAAGCACTGGGATCATGACCCTAAGAGAATAACAAAGAATGAAGAGGTTTTGATCACCTGGGACACTCCCACACCGAGAAGAACACCAGAACGGCATTGATAATAGAAGGGTTGGTACCGAGTGATTATTCTGTGAATTGCATGGAGAGGGAGAAGATCTTGAAGTATCAAGAGATGCAATCAGAGACCAAGAAAATGTGGCAGAAAGATATAGAAATATTTCCCATTGTACTGGGAGCCACAGGCCTGATAAAGAAGAATTTCCAAGCACATCTTGACAAACTACCCATACATCTTACATCTTATGAACTCCAGCAGGAGGCTGTCTTTGGCACAATGCAAGTATCATGCCAAGCATTAACAGTAAATTTGAGAGATTAAGATCATATTCCACATATCCTGACTTAGAAGTGAGGTTCACAACTGCTATGGTATGCGCAAAACTAACCCATTAGGAGAAACTACCCTGAGTAAACCTACCCCCATACTCTAAAAATGGGCATGCACCTAACATGAAGAGGTCAAAGATCCTGACCACTAGCAAAATCAATCATTTCATCCTTGATGGGGAAGAAATTGAAATAGAAAATAGAAAACCTGCTTGGATGAATAATCAATAAAGAAATGGCAAGCAGTTGAGAAATCAGATGACACATTGCTATTGGCAGAACGGCCATGAAGAAGCTAGACAAGATTCTCAAGTGCAGAGACGTATCTCTGCATACAAAGATTTGACTTGTCCAAGCCATGGTATTTCAATAATGTCATATCAATGCAAAATTTGGGCAGTAAGAAGAAAGACAGGAAGAAATTTGATGCCTTCAAATTATGGTGCTGGCAAAGAATATTATGTATACCATGGACTGCCCTAAGAACAAACAGTCAATGCTTGAAGGGATCAAACCTAAGCTTTCTTTAGAAGCTCAAATGACAAGACTTCGACTTTCATACTTTGGACATATTGTGTAAAGAGAAAGATCATTAGAGAAAAACATCATACTTGACAAGGTTGAAGGTTAGCACATAAGAGGAAGGCCAGCAATGCAATGAATCAATACAATAACAGCAGCTATGGATGCCACTCTTATCAACAATTACATGCCTGACTGAACATAAGAACATAAGCTAAAGTCCATCAGGCCCAGTATCTTGCTTCCAACAATGGCCAATCTAGGTCACAAGTACCTAGCAGTTTACCCAGAAGACACAGGTTCCACAATGCTTGTATTGGGACAAGCAGTGGATTTCCTGGGTCCCCTTTAAGACTGGTGTATGGACCTTTCCACCAGGAATTTTTCCAAACCTTTTTTAAACCCAGCTACACTAACAAGTTTTTACTACATCCTCCGGTAACGAATTCTAGAGTTTAATTATGCGTTGAGTGAAAAAATATTTTCTCTTATTAGTCTTATACAGGTTACATTGTAGTTTCGTTGCAGGTCCCCTAGTCTTTCTACATTTTGATGGCATAAACAATTGATCTAAGTTTACCCGTTCCATTCCATTCATTACTTTATAGACCTCTATCATATCTCCCCTCATCCTTCTCTTTTCCAGGTTGAAGAGCCCTAATCTTTTTAGCTCGCCTCATAGGGGTATCCTTCCATTCCCTTTACCATTTTGATGTGTATTCTCTGTACCTTTTCTGATTCTGCTATTCCCTTTTTAAGATACAGTGACCAGAATTGCACACAGTATTCAAAGTGTGGTCGCACCTTGGAACGATACAGAGGCATTATAATATCCTTTGTTTTATTCTCCATTCCTTTCCTTATGATTCTTAGCTATTTGCTTTTTTGGCCACCACTGCAAACTGGGCGGAGGGTTTCAATGTGTTATCCGGGATGATGCCTAAATCTTTTTCCTGGGTGGTGGCTCCTAATGTGAAACTTTGCATCATGTAACCGTAATTTGGGTTGTTCTTTCCTAGATGCATAAGTTTGCACTTGCCCACATTAAATTTCATCTGGCAGAAGACTTATGAGAAGAGACTTGAATACCTAAATATGTATACACTAGAGGAGAGGAGGGACAGGGGAGATATGATACAGACCTTTAAATACTTAAAAAGTATTAATGAACAAACAAACCTTTTTCAGAGACGGGAAGATATAAAACCAGAGGGCATAACATGGAACTGCAAGGGGGTAAACTGAAAGGCAATGTTAGGAAATACTTTTTCACAGAAACAGTGGTGGATGCTTGGAATGCCCTGCCGATGGAAGTGGTGGGATCAAATAAAGTGACAGAATTCAAAATGGCATGGGGCAGACACAGTGGATCCCTTTATAGCAACAGGATAAAATCAAAATATAACATAACTATCTCTTATATCTCAACAAATGGTGATGACCTGCATGGAGCAATGGGACACCCCTAAACAATCGCACGGGGAGGGGTGACCTGCAGGAGCATCTGGTCCATCTACTCTTGCCACCTTGCTGGGCACACTAGATGGACCATACTGGTCTTTATCTGCTATCATATTCTATGTTACTATCTTTTGTACATCCATTAAGGTCCACTTGCAATTTTTCACAATCCTCTTGGGTTTTAACAACTTTGAATAATTTTGTGTCCCATTTCCAGGTCATTTACAAATATGTTAAAAAGCAGCAGACTCAGCAGACCGAACAGAGTTTGGAACAACTATCCAGAGGTTCACCATTAGTCGACATTAAGTCAATAGCACTTAGTAGCAAAACACATTACAGGGTCATAAACATCTTGCAGAACAGTGATAATACGAGGCCATAAATGTAGGATGCCTACCTGAGTAAGGTGTGTTAAACACTGCTACCAACTCCAAAAAAAGGGAAATAATATAGTTCATGTTCACTTTCAAGAATTACATTAGAAACAGAATCAATTTCTTCCAATATTCAGAAGGAGCTATTCAAAAGAAAGGTAAACAAAGAGACAGGACTTGATAGGATCTGAGGGTATTAAAGGAGCCAGGGGAAGTTCTGACAGCTCCCCTGTCTGATGTTTTCAATGCTTCATTCAAGTCAGATCACTACTGGAGGATTAAAAACAAGCAAATGTGGTTCCTCTCCAAAAATGGAAGAAGAGGCTTAGAACAGCAGGCTGTTTAGCCTGACCTTGATGGACAGCAAATTAACAAATTGGTACTAAAAGAAAGAATTCTGTTACTTCCTTTCTCTCCCTGACCTCCACCGTGCGGCATGCACCCACCACCAGTTTCATGAAAAATATATTATGATGTTACTTCTAGGTCTGTCCCCTTGGAACTTCCTACCAGGACCTCTTGTTATAGAGCATTCTTGTTTCTGAAAAAGATGTTAGAGATATTTGAATGTCTTTACAAATCTTTGCCATGAACATTCATTGTGGTTATCCTGAAAATATGACTGGCTGGGTATGTCCCGAGGACTGGGATGAGAACCCCTGCCGTATAGTATTGTTTTGCTGCCTTGAGATCAAATGTGATTACCGTCTTGGTTGGCACACATCAGTATCTCTCTACCTGCCATGCATTGCTCTCTTGGTTACTACACTTCAGACGCACGATTTGTTATGGATTTGTTAGTGGAGTATTGTAATCCACTTTGTGCACATAAGTGGAAAGCTATTTGCAAAATACAGAATTATTCAGCATTTTTGTGCATTGAACACTAGTTGTCAGATACTTGACCATTCCTTGAGCTAAGTTAAGAGTTGATTAGGTTGTAGCAAAAGGAGAACTACTTGCAAGTGTTATGTTAAAACATAGTTTCAGTTGACAACAATGAGTACTGCTTCTGTAAAAGTTTCTATAAATTAATTAGTTGTTGTTTTCTTATTTCAGATGTCCAGTGATGAGATATCAGCTAAACAAGAACAAATATCTGAGGCTTTGCAATACACACAGTTGTTCTTGGCTAAGCATGGTGACAAGTATGTTGATATTTGTATACTTTTAATTACTAAATGGAATATTTTAAGAAAGTATTGAGACATCATTAAGTGGAGTTATTTTAGAAGCATTCTAACAACTTAAGAATAGCATTACACTATATAATGGCTTCTCATATTTCTGTTTGAATCATGGCCGTCATAGTTATACTGTATTCAGATTTATCGGGTATATGCACTGTATGTATTCATGTTACACCAGAAGTATAGGAGGTACTTTTAGAAGTCTTGCACAGCATTTCCATGTGTAGAGTTGCTTTTACACATGTAGATTGCATGCATGGGTAAATGACAATTTCAGAATGTCATCATTTACATGTGGAGACGCATTGGAATGTGCAGATTTAAAGGAGGTGTGCTTTGGTTGTGGTCAAAAAAGTATGGGCCCGATATTCAGCGCCGGTGGCTAGGCGTAAATAGCCATCAGCGCTGAACACTAAACCCAGATTTTCAGAGCCGGGGTCATATGTGGCCCCAGCATTGAATATGTGGGGTTGCCGTACAGCCACTACAGCTGCAGAAGCTAACTGGGTAGTAGCAATATTGAGTCGCTGTCTGGTTAGCTCCTACAGGTAAAACCAGGCCAGCTTTTGCTGCATCTAACGTTACCCATGTGTCGCTAACCAGATAGCGGTGCAATATCACCGCTACCTGATAAGTGACTGTCACCGCCCACAACATGCCCCAATGCTGAACTGTTAGCTTCAGAGCGTGTAGCGGCATTAGTAGGGGATATACAGTGGTACTAACCATGTTGGTGCCATTGAATATCCCGTTCGGCGGCATTTACACGGTTTCAAATGCATTTGAATATCGGGCTCTAAATGTGTATTTCTCAGTTTCCATTGACAAGCAGGTTTAAGTCAAGCACACAAGTTAGTGATGTCATCTGGGAGCACCTGGATGAAACTGCCCTCTGCAGCTCAATTCTCAAGGTCCGCTTCAATTTGTCACAATCCTCTTATGATTTAACAACTTTGAATAATTTTGTCTCATCTCCAAATGTGATCACCTCACTCATTGTTCCCATTTTCAGGTCATTTATAAATATGTTAAAAGGTAGTGGGCCCAGATTCCTGGCCTATTCCACTATTTATCTTTCTCCATTGAGAAAAATTGATCATTTAGCCCTACTCTCTGTTTTCTATCTTTTAACCAGTTCCTAAACCTCAGTTGTACACTCTCTCCTATCCCATGACTTTTTAACTTCCTCATGAGGGATCTTGTGAAAGGTTTTCTGAAAATCCAGAGACACTATATCCGCTGTTTTATTCACACCTTCACAAAAATGAAGCAGATTGGTGGGGCAAGACCTACCTTGGTTAAATCCATGTTGGCTTTCTTCCATTAAACCATGGTCAGTAAATTTGTTCTTTATAATGGTTTATATCATTTTGCTAGGTACTGATGTCAGGCATATCAGTCTGTAGTATCCTGGATCACCCCTGGAACTCTTTTTAAAAAATAGTGTTATGTTGGTAATTCTTCAATTTCCAGGTACTATAGATAGTTTACAAATTACTAATAGTAGGTCTGCAATTTCATTTTTGAGTTCTTTTAGCACCCTGGGATGTATACCACCATCTGGTCCAAGTAATTTGCTACTCTTTAGTTTGTCAAATTGGCCTTTCATATCTTCCAGGTTAACCAAGATTTGTTTCAGTTTTTCCAATTCATTACCTCTAAATATAATTTCTTGTATAGCTATCTCTTCTACATAACCTTCATGAAGACCAAAGCAAAACATTAATTTAGCCTCTCTATTATGGCTTTGTCCTCCCTTAGTGCCTCTTTTACTCTTCTGCCATCTAATGGTCCAATTGACTCACTCACAAGCTTTTTGCTTTGAATGTACCCTGAAAATGTTTTTGCTTCCATAGAAATCTTCTTTTCAAATTCTCATGGTAACATAGTAAGAGAGTAGATTATGGCATATAAAGATCTATATCAGCGATGGCGAACCTATGGCACGCGTGCCAGCTGTGGCACGCGAAGGCCTTGCAGCTGGCACGCGTGAAGGTCCGCAGAAAAAGAAAAAGCGGGCTCTGGCTGCTGCCGCGGACGCGGACGCGGCAGCATGCAGTGTCCCGCGGGGCCCCCTCCGCCCGCTAAGCCCCTCTGCAAGGGCTTTCAGATTCGCGAGGGAGACAGCGTCTCCCTCGCGTCTCTGTTAAGCCCGCAGGGGCTAATGGGAAATTTCCCATCAGCCCCTTTAGACGCGAGGGACTGATGGGAAATTTCCCATTAGCCCCTGCGGGCTTAACAGAGACGCGAGGGAGACGCTCTCCCTCGCGAATCTGAAAGCCCTTGCAGAGGGGCTTAGCGGGCGGAGGGGGCCCCACGGGACATTGCATTCTGCCGCTGCCGCGGCAGAAGCCAGAGCCAGCTGCTTTTTTTTTTTTTTTTTTAAATTTGCCATGGGGGGTGGGTTAGGACTGCTAATGGGCTAGGGGGGGGGGGGGTTAGGACTGCTAATGGGCTAGGGGGGGGTAAGGACTGCTAATGGGCTAGGGGGGGGTTAGGACTGCTATTGGGGGTGGGGGGGTTAGGACTGATAATGGGCTAGGGGGGGTTAGGACTGCTAATGGGCTGGGGGGTAGGACTGCTAATGGGCTGTGGGCTGATGGGGGCTGTCTGGAAATGGGGCGATGGGGGGTTAGGACTGGTAATGGGCTATGGGGGGGGGGGGTTAGGACTGCTAATGGGCTAGAGAGGGGGGGTTAGGACTGCTAATGGGCTAGGGGGGGTTAGGACTGCTGATGGGGAGGGGTTAGGACTTGAGGTGGGCTGTTGGGTGGGGTTAGGACTGGAAATGGGCTGATGGGGGGTTAACACTGGAGGTGGTCTGATGGGGTTAGGACTGGTAATGGGCTATGGGGGGGTTTAGGACTGATAATGGGCTATGGGGGGCTGGGACAAGAAATGGGCTGATGGGGAGGGGTTAGGACTTGAGGTGGGCTGATGGGGTTAGGACTGGTAATGGACTGTGGGCTGATGGGGGGGGTTAGGACTGGCAATGGGCTATGGGGGGCTGACTGGAAGTGGGCTGATGGGGGGGTTAGGACTGGAAGTGGGCTGATGGGGGGTTAGGACTGGTAATGGGTTATAGGGGGGGCTTAAACTGAAAATGGGGTGATGGGGGGTTAGGACTGGAAGTGGGTTGATGAGGGGGGGATAGGACTGGTATTGGGTTGGGGGGTTGCTAGGACTGGAAATGGGTTGGGGGGCTGCTAGGACTGGAAATGGGCTGATGCAGGGACTAGAAGGGAATGGATGCTGGGTGAGGCTGGAACTAGAAGGGAGCTGGTGTTGGGGGAGGATTAGAATGGGATGGGGCTGGGAGAGTAAAATGGAGAGGGGAAAAATATTTTGTGTGGGAGGGATAAAAAATCTACAATTGGCCGGGTATTGGGAGAGTAAGTGGGGATTGAGGATGGAGGGGTAAATTTTGAGTAGATGAAATAGGAATGAGGAAAGAGCAAAAGGAGAAAGATTAGTATGTTAAAGCAGATGTAGAGAGAGAATGGAAAAAAAAAAAACCAAGAAGACAGAAGAAAGGACAAATGGACAGCAGATGGAGAGTTAGCAGAAGACACGAAGAAACCAGAAGAAAGTGGCTGGAACAATTGCAACTGAAAAAAAATGCACAAAAGGTAGAAAAATATCTCTTTATTTTGAATTTATTAATTGGAATATGTCAGCTCTGGGAAATGTGCATCATTAATTTTTGCGCTTTGTTTAGTACAAGAGGAAATTAATATATAGTTTTATTTCTACAGTGTTGTTGTATATTCCAAGTTTGGCTTTTGGGGTTCCCAGTTTAATTATTGTCTTCCTGTTTCTAAATTGTGATTCCTTGTTTGGTAATGGTCTGTTCTGCATGTGTAACTGAGCTGAGGTATTCTGTTTATATAATTCCTATTTGACATTGCCACTTGTTCTTTCCCCAGTAGGTCATGTATTGTTGTTCTCTGAGATGTATTGGTTTAATATTTGCAGTGTTGCCTTTTGATAGGTAGAGTATGGTGCTTTGTGAGTCCTGGTAGTGCTGTTAGGATACGGCGGGTTTGCTATGGGTTCTAAATGGGCAGCGTTTGTAGTAGTTCCTAATGTGCCTGGCGGTTGGTACTGGATTATAGTAATGTAGAAACCTTTTAGTCTTTCTTTATCCATATACTCATTAAGAGGCATGTTTACTAAAAGTTAGTGTATGGTAACATTATGCAAATATTTATGCAAATGAAGCACCTTATGCAAATGGAGCTTTAATTGACGTGCTGGCACTTTGAGGAAATTCTTTGGTTTTGTGCGGCAGTTTGGGCACTCGGGCTCAAAAAGGTTAGCCATCACTGATCTATATGGTCCATCTAGTCTGCCCAGTAAGGTGGCCAGAGTGGTTGCACCCACAGCTCTGTGCAGGTTCCCCCTCTATGCCTTTGTTTAGGGTTGAATCCACTACTCTGTGCAGATCACCCCACTATTTGTTGAAGTCTAAAAGAATTTTAAGTTTGTTTTGATTCCATCCTCTTGCTATATAGGGATCCTCTGTATCTGTCCCATGCCTTTTTGAATTCTGTCACTGTTTTGCCCTTTATCTTTACTTTATTTGCAAAATTTGATATACCGCTCTTTCCGAAGCATCGGGGCGGTGTACAATACAGTAATCCATTGGCTACAGAAAATAAAAGTGGAGAAAGGAATGCCATTGATAGACAGGAAAGTAAGAGAGAAAAAGAAACAAAAAAGTAGAACAGAAGTGAGACACAACATGGGAGAAACAGAGATACAGGGCAGGGGGAGGGAGCTGTCGAGTGATTTAGGCAAGGGGGTCACGAAACTAGCGGTGGGGGGGGGGGGGGGGCCCGACGGGGAAGAATCCGAGCCATCAGCAGGAGCAGGAAGGTCATAGGCCTGACAAAAAAGGTGACTTTTAAGGGGAGTGACTTGAACTGAGGGAAAGAAGGTTCAGTGCAGAGGGAGTGCGGGAGAGAGTTCCAGAGGACAGGGCTGAGGAAGAAAAAGGCAGAATGACGGGTGAGCTCAAGGTGGGCCTGGGAGGGGGAAGGAAGAAAAATCCAGTTGCCGTGAGCAGAGTGGAGGAGACGGGGGGATAGTTGAAGGTGAATGATGTCAGCCAGGTATTGTGGAGTACTGGTATGCAGGACATTGTGGGTGATCGTAAGGAGTTTATAGATGAATCTGACAGAGATTGGAAGCAAATGAAGGGAGAGAAGAGAGGGAGTGACGTGGGCATTAACAGGGGAGTGAGTGATGAGGCAGGCGGCAGTGTTTTGAACTAACTGGAGACGGTGAAGTTCATAATGGGGAAGGCCAGCAAAAACGGAATTACGGTAGTCTAGACGAGTGATCACGAGGGACAGAATGAGAGTAGTGAAAGCAGAGGTAGAAAGGAAGGGGCGGATGGATCTAATTCTGCGGAGATGAAAAAAGGAGGCGCGCACCACAGAGGAGATGTGTTGTGAAAAGAAAGGGAGGAATCGAGGGTGACACCTAGATATCGGAGAGTAGAAACAAGGGGGATAGGATGAGCAGACATAGTGGGTGACAGAGTGGGAGAAGGGGCACCAAAAGAGAACCAAATGGCGGAGGATTTGGACGGATTAACATGAAGAAAATTGCGGCTGAAACAGGAGGCAAAGAGAGTAAGGCAGTCATTGAGAGGAAAAAGGTCGGGAGCATAAGAACATAAGATATGCCATACTGGGTCAGAGCAAGGTCCATCAAGCCCAGTATCCTGTTACCAACAGTGGCCAATCTAGGTCTTACATACCTAGCAGTTTCCCCAAAAGACACAGGTTCCATAATGCTTGTACTGGGTTAAGCATTGATATCCTGGGTCCCTTCTTAATAATGGTTTATGGACCTTTCCTCCAGGAACTTGTCCAAACCTTTTTTAAACCCAGCTACACTAACAGCCTTTACTACATCCTCCGGTAACAAATTGCAGAGTTTGATTACACGTTGAATGAAAAAATATTTTATTTTATTAGTCTTAAATAGTTTACCCTGTAGCTTCATTGCATGTCCCCTAGTCTTTCTATAATCTGATAACGTAAACAATCGATCTACGTTTACCCATTCCACTCCGTTCATTAATTTATAGACTTGTATCATATCTCCCCTCAGCCATCTCTTTTCCAGTTTAAAGAGCCCTAACCTTTTTAGCCTTTCTTCATAGGAGTATCCTTCCATCCCCTTTACCATTTTGGTGGCTCTTCTCTGAACCTTTTCTAAGAACGCTATATCCTTTTTAAGATATAGCGACCAGAATTGCACACAATATTCAAGGTGCGGTTCCACCATGGAATGATATAGAGGCATAATAAATAAATACAGCTAAATAATATCTTGTTTTATTTTCCATTCCTTTCCTTATGATACCTAGCATTCTATTTGCTCTCTTGGCTGCCGCTGCACACTGGGCTGAGGGTTTTAATATGTTATCTACAATGACACCTAAATCTTTTTCCTGGGTGGTGGTTCCTAATGTGGAACCTTGCATCGTGTAACCATAGTTTGGGTTGTTCTTCCCTAGGTGCATAACTTTGCACTTGTCCACATTAAATTTCATCTGCCATTTTGATGCCCAGTCTTCCAATTTATCAAGATCCTCTTGCAATTTTCCACAATCCTCTTGGGTTTTGACAACTTTAAATAGTTTTGTGTCATCTGCAAATTTGATAACCTCATTCGTTATTCCACTTTCCAGGTCATTTATGAATATGTCAAAAAGCAGCGGACCCAGCACAAATCCCTGGGGTACACCACTATTCACCTTTCTCCATTGGGAAAATGGGCCATTTAGCCCAACCCTCTGCTTTCTATCTTTTAACCAGTTCCTGATCCACAGTAGTACACTGCCTCCTGTACCATGACTCTTTAGTTTTGCCAAACGTCTCTGATGAGGGACCTTGTCAAAGGCTTTCTGAAAGTCCAGATATATTATATCAACTGACTCACCTTTGTCCACCTGTTTATTCACACTTTCAAAAAAACATAACAGATTAATAAGACAAGATCTTCCTTGTCTAAAGCCATGTTGGCTGTCTCCCATTAGGCCATGACTATCTACATGCTGAGTAATTTTATTCTTTATGATGGTTTCTACCATTTTTCCCGGTACTGACGTGAGGCTCACCAGTCTGTAGTTTCCCTGATCACCCCTGGAATCCTTTTTAAAAATTGGTGTTACATTGGCTATCCTCCAATCTTCAGGTATTAGAGATGATTTTAATGATAATTCACAGATTACTAATAGCAGGTCTGCAATCTCATATTTTAGTTCTTTCAACACCCTTGGATGTATACCATCTGGCCCAGGTGATTTGCTACTCTTCAGTTTATCTAATAGTTGTAATACATCTTCCCGATGTATCGATATTTCCTTCAATTCTTCCGCACTTTAAATACCACTTCAGTCATGGGTAACATCCCTACATCTTCCTCAGTAAAGACCGAAGCAAAGAATTCATTCAGTCTCTCCACTATCGCCTGGTCGCCTCTTAGTGCCCCTTTAACTCCTCTATCATCTAATGGACCAACTGACTCTCTCACAGGGTTTTTTTGCTACGAATGTACTTGAAAAAAATCTTTATTTCGCATTTTTGCTTCCGCAGCAATCTTCTTCTCAAATTCCCCCTTTGCCTGCTTTATCAATGCCTTGCATTTGACTTGCCAGTGCTTGTGCTGTTTCCAGTTTTCGTCATTTGGCTCTTTTTTCCATTTCCTGAAAGATGCTTTTTTGGCAACAACAGCTTCTCTGACCTCACCTTTAAACCATGCTGGCAGTTTTTTGTACTTCCTTCCACTTTTCTTAAAGTGTGGAATACAGCTGGTCTGGGCTTCCAAGATAGTATTTTTCAACAACATCCAAGCTTGATGTAAGTCTTTAACCTTTGCAACTGCTCCTTTTAGTTTTTTCTTAACTATTTTCCTCATTTTATCATAGTTTCCCTTTCGAAAGTTAAAAGGTAATACTGTGGATTTCCTTACTATCCCTCATCCACTAATTAAATCAAAGGTGATCATGCTATGATCACTATTGCCAAATGGCCCCAACACCCTTATCTCTTGCACTAGATCTGGTGTTCCACTAAGGAGTAGGTCTAATATGGCTTCCCCTCTGGTCAGTACATGAACCAGCTGCTCCAAGAAGCAGTCATTTATGTCATCTAGGAACTTTATCTCCCTAGCATGTCCTGCCGTGACACTGACCCAGTCGATACCGGGGTAATTGAAATCACCCATTATTATTATTGCGCTGTAACATTTGTTAGCTTCCTTGATTTCTTTGAGCATTTCATCATCCATTTGTTCATTCTGGCCAGGCGATCGATAGTACACCCCCACTGCCATCGCCTTCCCCTTTTTACATGGAATTTCAATCCATAGAGATTCTACAGCAAATTTTGTTTCCTGCAAAACTTTAATCCTTTCTGACTCAATGCCTCTCTAACATAGAGCGCAACCCCTCCACCAATTTCATCAGCTCTGTCATTACAATATAGTTTGTACCCAGGTATCCCAGTGTCCCACTGGTTGTCCTCCTTCTACCATGTCTCTGATATTCCAATCATATCTAACCTCTCATTTAGTGCTATATATTCTAACTCTCCGATCTTATTTTTTAGACTTCTAGCATTTGCATACAAGCATTTTAGAGACTGTATTTTATTCATATTAATTTGGCTATTGGTAGACATGGGTAATTTGGGTAATTTCCACCATTTTTTTTTGTGTGGAATACCACTGGTCTGGGCTTCCAAGATGATATTTTTAAACAATATCCAGGCTTGATGTAAATTCTTACCCTCTGCCGCTGCTCCTTTTAGTTTTTTCTTATCCATGGATTCTAACTCTCTCATCTTATTTTTTAGACTTCTAGAATTTGTATACACACATTTCAAAGTATGTTTTCTTTCATATTGACAACCTGCTTTTCAGTTGACAGGAGTAATTAGGAATCTTTCAACTCTGTCTCTTGTTTGCTGAAGAGCATATGGACCACTTTTACCTTTATTGTAACCTCTCTATCAGGATGCCCTAACCTTTGTGTTTTGGTAGTATCCTTCAAAGATACATTATGCCAAACCATGACTTACTGGGTGACTGTCGGCGTTCCCACAATATCTAATTTAAAACTACTGTTTCCTTTTAAAATGTTATTTCTAGCAGCCTGGTTCCACCCTGGTTAAGGTGGAGCCCATCCTTCTGGAAAGAACCCTCTCTTCCCCACAATGCTGCCCAGTTCCTGACCAATCTAAAGCCTTCTTTCCTGCATCATTGTCTTATCCCTCTTGGGTCCTACATGTGGCACAGGGTACATTTCATAGAATGCTCCATGGAGCGCTTGAATTTCAACTTTCTACCTAAAAGTCTAATTTGGTTTCCAGGCCCTGCTTTCCATACTTTCCTATGTTTATTTATTTATGTGTGTGCTTTTCTATACCGCCCCTTCCAGAGATCAGGGGCGGTTTACAAGGAATGGGTAACATCAATTAAAACATTGAACATTGAATTACATAGAACATTGTAGCACAAAAATAACTATGATACATGGAACATGTTTAACTATTTACAGAGAACTATTTACAGCAGTGGTTTACAAATTACTAAATATCATATAGGAGAACAATGTACTACTGGAGTGGTGAGCAATGTTCCCTCTAATTTTCTGTAGGCTGTGTGCGCATAAAATATCAGCTGTGTGCAGCTTTTGAAGGAAGGTTAAATTTTTGTGCGCCACATAACGACACTCTGAGTTATATACTTTAAAATTTGACTACACGTCAGAATACAGTATGTACACCACATTGATTTTAATCAAATTAAATGAAAATAGACGATTACCAAATGAAGTAGGAAATTTCTAGTAATTACAATCATAACTTTTAAATTTTAAGACGTCTGTGTTGTTTTCTATCAGAATCAGAGCCGTAATTTTTGTGCGCTCTGTTGTAAAGTATGTGCGCGCGCACACGCACACAGCTTAGAGGGAACAGTGGTGGTGAGTGATACTTTGAGTTAGGTAGGATAAACTTGCATCAGTTGCGTCGTATATTCTTGTGTTGTGTGTTCAAGAGTGGGCTGTAAGTTGTAGTGGTATTGGGCGAAGAGATATGTTTTAAGCTCCTTCCTAAAGGAAATAAGATCTTTAATTTCTCTCAAGTTGAGTGGTAGCTTGTTCCATTGAGTGGGTGCATAGTAAGAGAATGCAGAATTGGTTGTTATTTGCTTTAATTTTCTCACTGAGTTAGGAATTAGAAGCATGTTGAGGTTTGCTCTTCTTCTTCTTCTGTTTTCTAAAGGGGTATGAATTAATGTTGAAAGATGTGAGGGGGCTATGTCATTAATGAGTTTAAAAACGGTGACTAGAGTTTTATATTGAATCCTACTGGCTATAGGGAGCCAGTGGAGAGCGTATAAAATTGGGGAAATGTGGTCAGAAAGTTTAGCTCTAAAAATGATCCGAGCTGTGACATTCTGAGCTCGTTGTAGGATGTATGTTCTTCTTAGATGTACCTTGGAGTAATCTGTTGCAAAAATCTAAATGTGGCATTATAAGAGCCTGGACCACTGTTCTAAAATCACTAATGTCAATGAGAGGTCTGAGTTGCTGGATGGTTCTGAGTTTAAAGAATATTTTTTTAGCGGTCTGTTTTATGTGATGTGACATGCTTAGTGTTTTGTCTAAAGTAACTCCTAGATATTTTACTTCCGATTTGACTGGAAGGGTGATGTCCATCAGGTTGACAACAGATGGGGGAGTGAAGTTAGAGTTTCGGCATACAAAAAGAGCTTCAGTCTTTTTGAAGTTCAAATCCATATGAATTGAGCTGAGCCACTGAGCTGCTTCAGATAGACAAGTAGAGATTTTATCGTAATTAGGGTTATCTGTGTCACAGGGGGCGAACAACATGATGTCGTCTGCGTAGATGAAATAGTTTAGATCGTGGCGTTTAAAGATTTTACAAATCGGTTGAAGATAGAGATTGAAAAGTAAGGCAGAGAGAGATGATCCTTGAGGGATACCTCGCTCTTGTGGGGATGGAAGAGAGGGGGAAAGATCTATCTGAACATATTGGAAACAGTTTGATATATATGATTTAAACCAGTGAAACATTTTTCCTTTTAAGCCTAATTGTGATAACCTGGATAAGAGAATGCTGTGATTCACACTGTCGAAGGCTGAGGAAATATCAAGGAAGATAAGCAAGAAAGCCTGCTTAATATTATCCATGCCTTGGATTAATGAGTCGAAGAGGGATATAAGTAAGGTTTCTACCCTGTGTTATGGGCAAAAACCGTATTGGTGTTCATCTAGAGGGAAGTTGGTATCAATATGATCTTGTAATTGTGTTTGAACTACCTTCTCAATGATTTTAGCTAGAAAAGGTATACTGGCAATGGGACGATACGAAGAGGGGTCATTGCTGTTAAGGGTTTTATTCTTTAATAGAGGGCGAATTGCTGTAAACTTGAGGTCATCTGGCATGAAGCCTTGAAGAAGAGATTGATTTACTAGATTCAATATGTACGGGGCAAGTTCAGATTTGGTTGCTTTAATCCAGGATACTGGACAAGGATCTAGTAACGAGGTAGTGGTATTGAGGTTTGATATGGTCTCTAGCAGTTGTTTATTTGAGATTAAGATAAATGAGTTCCATTCAATGATGTTATTAGCTGTGGTAAAAGTCAGGGTAGCACTAGGACGGGTACTTTGTTTAAGTTTACTGGCAAAGTGGTTTGCCAGTAGTTGAGGGTCAATTAATGTTTTGTTAGGAGTATGTTCAGGAACTTTAGAAAGGGATTTAATAATCTCAAAAAGCTCCCTTGGTCTGTTGATAGCTTTTGATAAGGTTTTTGTGTGATGTAGCCTTTTTGTAGTGTTTATAGCTTCTTTATAGGTTTTGAGGTTTGCAAAATATTGTATCCTAAGTTCTGGGCTTTTTGTCTTACGCCATTTAGCTTCTAGATTCCTGAGGTTCCTCTTTAAGGTACTAAGTTCTGAGGTGTACCATTTCTCAGATGACCTTCTTCCTGATCTATTATTTGAAGGCAAAGGTTTAGCTTCTGCCCCTAAAACAGAGTTCCAGATTGATACAAGTTCATTGAGATTGTTTGAGACAGTGTCCAACTTTGTAGAGATTGATTCCAGGAAGTTTTCCTTGTTAAACTTGCGAAATCTATGTTCCATGTGTTGGTATTGATACATGTTGTGTTAGGGAGTTGGAAAGGGAGAGAGAAGAGTATCATGAAATGATCAGACCAAGGTACCTGTGTTATAGTAGGTGGATTAAATTGAGGTAATTGTGTGTAGTGTAGAGGGAGGAATATTAAATCAAGCGTGTTCCCCTTGCAGTGAGTGGGGTAAGTAATTATCTGTTTAAATCCCATTTCATCCATTGCTTCAAGGAAGGATAGTTCCTGGTAATTTGGTAGGGAGGCAAGGTTGAGATCTCCTAAGATAATGGAAGATTTTTTCAAGGAGGATTCACACACAACCTCAAGGATAGTGTCTAAGCTCTGCATATCAAGTGTGGGGGGTCTATATATAAGGCAGATGGCCATAGTGTGACTTTCTATTCTGAGGATATCCATTCCATCATGTTTATCGAGTAAGGTAGCTGATAGGTTGAGGTTGGTTTTAGGTATTATTAGGACGCCTCCACCTCTTTTTCGGTCCCTATTACAGCTGAGTATAGTATAACCATGCACTTTCAGTTGATTCAGGAGAACTGAATCAGATTCATTTAGCCATGTTTCAGTTATACAAAGAAGGTGAGGTTTTTCGTCAAAGATGAGGTCAATCATAATTGGGATTTTATTTCTAATCGACCTGGCATTAATGAGTATACATTTTAGTTGTGTTATCTGGGTAGTGTCCTTCTTGGGGTTATCCATTGGTATTAGGTTTAAATGGATTAACCTTTGAACATTGGTATGCTGGTGGGTGCGTGATCTACTTGTATAGGGATGTCTGTTGTTATATTTTTGGATGGTATATCTGGGTCTGTATGGAATGATGTGAATGTATGCAGGTTTAGGAATGTTTATAGCTGGGGTTAGAGAGTGAATGGGGCGAGTATGAGAAAGTAAGAACCCTAGATTAAACATCAGTATGTTTAAGGATGATGAAATGCTCAAAGAAATCAAGGAAGCTAGCAAAAGTTACAGTGCAGTAATAATAATGGGTGATTTCAATTACCCCGGCATCGACTGGGTCAGTGTCACAACAGGACATGCTAGGGAGATAAAGTTCCTAGATGAAATAAATGACTGCTTCTTGGAGCAGCTGGTTCATGAACCGACCAGAGGGGAAGCAATATTAGACCTAGTCCTTAGTGGAACACCAGATCTAGTGCAAGAGATAAGGGTGTTGGGGCCACTTGGCAATAGTGATCATAGCATGATCGCCTTTGATTTAATTAGTGGAGGAGGGATAGTAAGGAAATCCACAGTACTACCCCTTAACTTTCGAAAGGGAGACTATGATAGAATGAGGAAAACAGTTAAGAAAAAACTAAAAGGAGCAGTTGCAAAGGTTAAAGACGTACATCAAGCTTGGGTGTTGTTGAAAAATACTATCTTGGAAGCCCAGACCAGCTGTATTCCACGCTTTAAGAAAAGTGGAAGGAAGTCCAAAAAATTGCCAGCATGGTTTAAAGCTGAGGTCAGAGAGGCTGTTGTTGCCAAAAAAGCATCTTTCAAGAAATGGAAAAAAGAGCCAAATGATGAAACCTGGAAACAGCACAAGCACTGGCAAGTCAAATGCAAGGCATTGATAAGGCAGGCAAAGAGAGAATTTGAGAAGAAGCTTGCTGCGGAAGCAAAAACGCGAAATAAAGACCTTTTCAAGTACATTCGTAGCAAAAAACCCGTGAGAGAGTCAGTTGGTCCATTAGATGATAAAGGGGTTAAAGGAGCACTAAGAGGCGACAAGGCGATAGCGGAGAGACTGAATGAATTCTTTGCTTCGGTCTTTACTGAGGAAGATGTAGGGATGTTACCCACGACTGAAGTGGTATTTAAAGGTGTGGAAGAATTGAAGGAAATATCGATACATCGGGAAGATGTCCTACAACTATTAGATAAACTGAAGAGTAGCAAATCACCTGGGCCGGATGGTATACATCCAAGGGTGTTGAAAGAACTGAAATTTGAGATTGCAGACCTGCTATCAGTAATCTGTGAACTATCATTAAAATCATCTCTAATACCTGAGGATTGGAGGATCGCCAATGTAACACCAATTTTTAAAAAGGGTTCGAGGGGTGATCCGGGAAACTACAGACCGGTGAGCCTGACATCAGTACCGGGAAAAATGGTAGAAACCATCATAAAGAATAAAATTACTCAGCATATAGATAGTCATGACCTAATGGGAGACAGCCAACATGGCTTTAGACAAGGAAGATCTTGTCTTACTAATCTGTTATGTTTTTTGAAGGAGTGAATAAACAGGTGGACAAAGGTGAGTCGGTTGATATTGTGTATCTGGACTTTCAGAAAGCCTTTGACAAGGTCCCTCATGAGAGACTTTTGGCAAAACTAAAGAGTCATGGGATAGGAGGCAGTGTACTACTGTGGATCAGGAACTGGTTAAAAGATAGAAAGCAGAGGGTAGGGCTAAATGGCCAATTTTCCCAATGGAGAAAGGTGAATAGTGGTGTACCCCAGGGATCTGTGCTGGGTCCGCTGCTTTTTGACATATTCATAAATGACCTGGAAAGTGGAATAACGAGTGAGGTTATCAAATTTGCTGATGACACAAAACTATTTAAAGTTGTTAAAACCCAGGAGGATTGTGGAAAATTGCAAGAGGATCTTGATAAATTGGAAGACTGGGCATCAAAATGGCAGATGAAATTTAATGTGGAGAAGTGCAAGGTTATGCACCTAGGGAAGAACAACCCAAACTATGGTTACACGATGCAAGGTTCCACATTAGGAACCACCACCCAAGAAAAAGATTTAGGCGTCCTTGTGGATACCATGTTAAAACCCTCGGCCCAGTGTGCAGCGGCGGCCAAGAGAGCAAATAGAATGCTAGGTATGATAAGGAAAGGAATGGAAAATAAAACAAAAGATATTATAATGCCTCTATATCGTTCCATGGTGAGACCGCACCTTGAATATTGTGTGCAATTCTGGTCGCCATATCTTAAAAAGGATATAGCAATTTTAGAAAAGGTTCAGAGAAGAGCCACCAAAATGGTAAAGGGGATGGAAGGCTACTCCTATGAAGAAAGGCTAAAAAGGTTGGGGCTCTTTAACCTGGAAAAGAGACAGCTGAGGGGAGATATGATAGAAGTCTATAAATTAATGAATGGAGTGGAACGGGTAAACGTAGATCGATTGTTTACCTTATCAGAATATAGAAAGACTAGGGACATGCAATGAAGCTACAGGGTAAGTATTTAAGACTAATAAAAGAAAATATTTTTTCACTCAACGTGTAATCAAACTCTGGAATTTGTTACCGGAGGATGTAGTAAAGGCTGTTAGTGTAGCTGGGTTTAAAAAAGGTTTGGACAAGTTCCTGGAGGAAAGGTCCATAAACCATTATTAAGAAGGGACCCAGGATATCAATGCTTGAACCAATACAAGCATTGTGGAACCTGTGTCCCTTGGGGAAACTGCTAGGTACGTATGACCTAGATTGGCCACTGTTGGAAACAGAATACTGGGCTTGATGGACCTTGGTCTGACCCAGTATGGCATATCTTATGTTCTTATGAGTGCTAGCAATCTTCCAAGTTCCATTATTGTTTAACCAGCGTAGATTTGAGCCTAGTACGTGGAAAGTAAAGTAGCTAGTATGAATATATTATAGTATATAAACTACAACAATGGTACAGAATACTATGATATATATATATATGAGTATTAGCAAATGTCAGCAAGTATAATATCGTAAAAATAAATAAGCAACACTATCGACAATTACTAGCAGCTATACAGAAGAGAGGCATGTGGTGAAAAGCTGGTGAACTTGCCTGGAAATAGTTTACATTCAGTAAGGAATCAGGAATCAGATTACCTGGTTGCCTTACCATTAAAGTCCAACAAGTTTTACTTTGCAGACAAACTTAAGAGTTGTTAGTGTTACAGCATGCTTCTGTGATCAGCAGATGAGTGTTCCGTGTAGATGTGGTTCTTTATCTCAACGGCGCTTCTCTCAATGCTTGTCAGAGACTTGTGGTGCTCAGGAACTATCAGACAGTCGGCCACTGCCTAAAGGCCACACCAAAGGGCCCTCTGGCAAGGCCCTCAGGCGCAGGCCCGCCAGGCGCGGTCACGCCTGCAGTGTGCTCTTTTTAAGCTAGGGAGCTGGTGCCCGATTGGCTGCAGGAAGAGCAGGAGGAGAGCTGCTAGTTCACCACGGGAGTCCCGATGCTGGCTGGAGGTCCGATCGCAGAGAGGCTTTCTCTGTGCAGCGTGCTCTTTTTAAGCTAGGGAGCTGGTGCCCGATTGGCTGCAGGAAGAGCAGGAGGAGAGCTGCTAGTTCACCGTGGGAGTCCCGATGCTGGCTGGAGGTCTGATCGCAGAGAGGCTTTCTCTGTGCAGTGTGCTCTTTTTAAGCTAGGGAGCTGGTGCCCGATTGGCTGCAGGAAGGGCAGGAGGAGAGCTGCTAGTTCACCGCGGGAGTCTCGATGCTGGCTGGAGGTCCGATCGCAGAGAGGCTTTCTCTGTGCAGTGTGCTCTTTTTAAGCTAGGGAGCTGGTGCCCGATTGGCTGCAGGAAGAACAGGAGGAGAGCTACTAGTTCACTGCGGGAGTCCCGATGCTGACTGGAGGTCCGATCGCAGAGAGTGCATCAACATGTTGTTGATGCACACATGTACCAAGACAGCCAGCTCCTTCCTAACATTATTAAGAATCCTATCTAGATTTTGCGTGTGGTCTGCTACCTTCGCACTGGGCAGGCAAGTAACCAAGCAATTCTCATGCACACCAGTCACCCAGGTACCTATTACTACTACTACTACTACTACTATTATTATTAATCATGTATATGGAAACCATTCACCTTCTTTCCTCATCCAAACTCATTACCTGCTCCTCTGATCTTATTCCCACTTGTCTCCTTAGCTCCATCTCCTCCATTGTAGTCCCTTCCATCTCATATTCTTAACCTGTCGCACTCCACTGCAACTTTCCCTGCAGCCTTCAAGCATGCTGTGGTCACTCCTCTCCTCAAGAAAACCTCACTAGACCCTACCTGCCCTTCTCTCTATCGATCCATCTTCCTCCTTCCCTTCATTTCTAAACTACTACTTGAATGTGTGGTTCGCTGCTGTTGCCTCAACTTTCTCTCCTTTCAAGCCCTTCTGGATCCTCTACAATCTGGCTTTTGTCCTTTACATTTTACCAAAATGGCTCTTGCTAAAGTCTACAGTGACCTGTTCCTGGCAAAATCCAAGGGCCTTTACTCAATCCTCATCCTTCTTGATCTTTCTGCTGCTTTTGACACTGTCGACCACAACTTTCTCCTTGATACCTCCTCCTCTACTGCTATCCCGCTCTTAGTTGGTATACCCCAAGGATCTGTCTTGGGTGTATTCCTTTTCTCTCTATATACCTGGTCCCTTGGTGTGCTCATCTCTTTCCGTGGCTTTCATTACCATCTTTATGCTGATGACTCCCAGATCTATCTCTGTACACCTGAAATCTCTCCTGCAATCCAGGCCCGGATCTCTGCCTGCTGCTTGGATGTCTCACCGCCCGATTGAAACTGAACATGGCCGGGGGCGGAGCCTGATGTCCAGCGGGTTAGACGCTTCGCGCTGAAGCTCCCGAGAGGCCTACTCAGAATCCTGACTTAATACCTACCTAAACTTAATATTTTGCTCCGAACTTACCGGGGTACCTCGGGGGGGATGGCGGCCCACAAACCAGCGCGCTTAGACTTCGGGTCTCCCTCTTCTTCACACGGAAAACGCTCCAAAACAGAGTTGTCTTCCCCACAAAAGATAGTTCCACTTCGGGAAAACCCCGAAATGCAACAGGAGATCTTGGAGGAAATACGCGGTGTGAAGGAACTGGTACAGTCCAACGGAGAAGCGCTCCGAGCCATGCGAGAAGACTTCGGTATGCTTCAGGACCGGCTTGAAGGTCTTTCACTACGGCAGGACAACATGGCGGGGGTCCTCGACTCGCACGCGGTGCGCTTGGTGAAACTGGACAAGGCTGAGCGTCAGATACAGAATCTTCAAAAAGAGTTAGAGGATAGCAATAATCGAGCCCGTCGCAACAATGTAAGGCTCATTGGAGTACCGGAGGGGGCCGAAGCAGGAGATATAAGAGAATTCCTGGTCAAAACTCTTCCCTCCTTGCTGAAGATCACTTTTCACAGAGATCTGGAAATTGACCGAGCACATCGTGTTCCTACCAACATGGCGCTCAATCGGACGACCCCCCGGCCTATCATCTTTCGATTACTGAGATATCAGCAAGTTGAGCAAATTCTAAATGCTGCCCGGGCGAATCATCATCTGGAGTTTGAAAGTCATAAAGTCTCCTTCTTCCCTGACTTGGCAAAGCCCACAGTTGACCGTCGGAAGAGACTCCTTGCTTTTCGCCCTAGACTTCAACAGCTACAGGCTCGCTTTGGCCTATTGTATCCAGCGAAGCTCAGAGTGACTCTCCATAACCAAACTAGAACATTCGAAGATCCTGATCTACTAGCAACATTTTTAGATTCCAAAGAAGCAGACCAGATGCGCTAATCCAACAACTTGGATCTGTAATCCGCCGGATCTGCCCGCCATTTTGAATGGCCCGACGCGGTGATCACAGCCTGGAACAGAGACTGCCTGGACTTTTCTTTCTGTCTATATATAACTTTCTTGGTCTCCTATCCCTCCATGATGTGCACCTCGGTTGGATTCGGAACACGCACAGCTATACAGGTTATATGTTTCAATTTAGGCCTTCTCTGGGGTTTCTCCCCGCAGACATATGGTCGCCAGTAATTTCTGGGGTTCTGCTTCTTCTCTAATGCACTTCGGTGCTTATTTTTTTATATGGGGCGCTTCATTGTTTTTCATTAGCTTATTTTCTATCATGTCATGTGTACAGCCATCTACAGTTAATATGAGGGACATTGTGAAATTATGTGCGTTATCATGTTCTTTTTCAGAATTTTTAACTTTTCTGAATGGCCTTATGTAAGATCTTATCACTGAACGTAAAAGGCATCAATAGTCCAATCAAAAGAAAGAAAATCCTTAGCTATCTTAATCATGAGCATGCTGATTTAGTGTTTCTTCAGGAAACGCATTTAAACTCCGCTGAAACACTGAAACTTAATGCTAAGCCTTACATGGTGGCTGTCTACTCTCCCGCCGTTTCCAAACGGTGTGGGGTAGCCATCTTGGTTAAGAAGTCTTTGCAAGCTACTGTAATGGATACTAGCTCTGATAAGGAGGGTAGATGGGCCCGTGCACACCTTAAGGTTGGAGATAGTGAATTCACGTGTATTTGTATTTATGCTCCGAATGTGGATAACCCTGCTTACTATGCAAGTATTGCGCAGTTGGCACAGGCCTCTGCCAATACACCATTAATACTTGGCGGCGATTTCAACCAAGTACTTGATCCTTTGATAGATAGACAGCCGCCTAGAACGAGTGGTCCACCCAAGAGTCTTGATACCCTTACAGCTCTGATGAAAGATCTTGCGTTAGTAGATATATGGAGGCTGCTTCACCCCTCCGACTTAGAGTTCACCTTTTTCTCAGCCCCCCATCACTCACAATCTAGAATAGATTTTTTTCTTATCTCCAAAGCACTGATACCCCAAGTGGACACGGCTAGGATTCATCCTCTCCATATTTCAGATCATGCTGCCATATCTTTCTCATTACATGTCACTACGCAAGGTGAACATCCCCGTGCTTGGTATTTTGATAGATCCCTACTAGACCAAAAAGATTTTCAGGTTGACATAAAGGCCGCTATCCAAGACTACTTTCATTTTAATTCACCCCATGACACTGCGAGCTGGGCTTGGTGGGAGGGTTTCAAGGCGTCTATCTGTGCAACTATAACTAGCTATCAAATCCGACAGGGGAAACAAAGAAAGCAACATTTACTGATTCTAGAACAACAGATACAAGCTGGAGAGCGTCTCCTCACGTCCCGTACTGACCCATGTATTTTACTTCGCTTACAACGCCTTCGTTTTCAATACAATCAGCTTTTATATACCGCTGCTGCTAAAAATATTGAATCACAACAAGGGATGTACTATCGGGAAAATAACCGTGCTGGCAAATTGTTAGCCAATGCCCTGAAAGGTCAAAAAGAAGCCAAGTGTGTTACCGCTCTCCGCAATCCGTCGGGGGGAGATTGGTCACTAAAGATACAGAAATATTAGAACTCTTTCGTGATTTTTATACTCGGCTTTATCAATCTGAATGTGACTTCGAGCCAGAAGCATTTGAACGATTACTATCAGGGGTACAACGACCGACCCTATCTGACGAAGATAGAGAGGCCATGGACAAACCATTCACTTTATCAGAAATTCAATCGGCACTCAAGAGATGTGCCACAGGTCGAGCCGCAGGCCCGGACGGTCTCCCAGTCGAATTCTACAAAACTTTTAACGCTGACTTAGCTCCGTTTTTGAAACTTTATTTTTCTGCTCTGGCCGAGGGGGGATCTCCTTCTGGATCCTTCTCAATGGCAAATGTAGTAGTTTTTGAGAAAGAGGGGAGAGATCCGCAACTAACAGCTAATTATCGTCCCATTTCCCTACTAAACGCAGACTATAAAATATTTGCCACTATTCTCTCCACCCGGCTCTCTGACAAGATGTCTACTTTAATACACCCAGATCAATGCGGTTTCATTCCCGGTAGATCAACTGCTGATAATGCTAGGACCCTATGTCATGTACTGACTGCCGCAGTTAATCTTGATCGACCATTGGTTGGCCTCTCACTTGATGCTGAGAAGGCCTTCGACCGCTTAGAATGGCCCTTCTTGTTTGCAACTCTCCGCTGGTACGGATTCGGAGAAGGCTTTCTCCGTTGTCTCCAAACCATGTATGCACAGCCTACAGCTAGTATCTGTGCTAATGCTTTAAAGTCTCAGCCATTTCCCCTGCAACGCGGTACTCGCCAGGGATGCCCACTGTCTCCACTTCTTTTCGATCTCGCACTCGAACCCTTAGCTTTACTAATCCGGCAATCCAAGGATATTCATGGAGTCCCTTTCTCTCATAGGGAAATCAAAATTTCAGCATATGCTGATGACCTTATGCTCTTTGTCTCCCTAGACTCAGTGCCGGCTGTCCTAGAGCAAATTGGTAAATATTCACAACTCTCGGGCTATAAGATAAATTGGACCAAATCGGTAGCCTTTCCACTAAATCCTCTGATCCATCAGGCAGATATGCAATCCTTTCCCTTTTTATGGCAGCCTCGCATGGTCAAATACCTTGGGGTGCACTACTACTGCTCTCCTTTAGAAGATACCATCACCTTTAATGCTAAAGATTTAACCTCTAAGGTCCGGGCGCTTACTCAACGCTGGACTCCTTTAACACTTACTTGGTGGGGCCGCCTAGAAACCATTAAAATGATGATTGTTCCCAAAGTGAACTACATTTTAGAAATGTTGCCATGTCTCCTACCTCGACGTACATATAAAGATTTAGAGGGTCTTCTGACTAGATACTTATGGAACAACAAGACACCTAGGATAGCGAAACATAAGTTACAAGCAGATAAAGAAAATGGTGGTGTCAGATTCCCTGATTTTCTGAAATACCACCACTCTTTTCTTCTCAAACAAGGCGCTCGTTGGCTGGAAGACCTAACACCGAGTAGACCAGTGTGGCTAGATATAGAGGAGGACCTTTGCAAACCAATTCCTCTTACTTATCTCCCTGGTATGACTCTCCCATCAGACTCCCACTATCCACCAATGCTCTTAGACACTTTAGGTGCCTTTAATACCCTTGAGCAATCTCTAGACTCTCGACTTTGTCCGCTAGTTAGACTCCCGCTTTGGCACAATGCTCGATTTCAAATACAAAATAAACCGATGGCGTGGAGCCCCTGGTACACTAGGGGCATTTGGATCCCTAACCAGCTGTTCTCTGATGGTCGCTGGAAAACTTTTAGCGAATTACAAATTGAATTTGGTCTCCCTGCGAAACACTACTTTCAGTTGGTGCAACTTCAGCATTGTCTTCGGAGTGCTAAGGTGCTCCCGCCATCGGAAACCCATACCCAAGGATTGTCGGAGATTATCCGACCTATCGGGAGCTTATCGGGTGTAGCATCTAACTTTTACAAAACTTTATGTAATACTGTTAATAGAGGCACTCCTACAGCACAGAAATCCTGGGAGCGGGAAATGCATGTAACTTTGACCCCGGAGCAATGGAGCCTAGTCTGGAGCAAGGTGACACGGGTCTCTCGATCCGCCTCACTCACTCAGACACTTTTCTTTCTAGCCCACCGATGTTTCTATACTCCTGACAGGTTAGCCAAATGGAACGCCACCCAGAGCAATAGATGCTGGACATGCCATGCGGCCATTGGTTCACTCACTCATGTTATGTATGAATGCCCCGCATTACAGTATTACTGGAGTCGGGTCTGGGGTCGTATTCAATCTATTTTGCACTTTCAAGAGCCCCTCTCTTGGAAGATAGTGGGACTCCGCTCAGCTGCGGGGATCCCCTCTCTTCCCAAATCGGCTTACTTCCTTTTAGACTTTATGCTGGGCATAGCTATTTCCCTAATTACGAAATACTGGAAAAATAGCTCCCATCTGAGCCCCAATGAATGGTGGAATCATGTCTGTCTCTACAGTAAATATGAGCAAATACCTCGTATGTTAGCTTCTTCCGCTCAGACCCCTCACCACTTGTCTAAATGGAAGATGCTCAACGACTATGTTCAAACTGCTAAATGCTCTCATCTGACTGTTTAAATCTGTGTAAATCTCTGTCACATGATCATTCTGTATCGCAGATACTATTTCTGTTTGTGTTGATGTACAATTACTGTTGTTTGTAAGCGCTTATATGATGATACTTATCAGCTTAGAGAAGAAGCATAGGGGTGGGGGGTAACTGGGGTTGCTTTTTCCTTATTGTATGTTTGTATCTGTTTCCTTTGGTGTGTTGTTTCTTTTTGCTTGTTGTAAAATGAAAATAAAAGTTTAAAAATAAAATAAAATAACATGATGACATAAAAAAAAAAAAAAAAAAAAAGAAACTGAACATGGCCAAAACTGAGCTCCTTATTTTTTAATTTATTTATTTATTTATTTATGTATTTGAGTGTTTTTTATACCGCGTTATTTAAAATCAGCTCGGTTTACAGTCAACAACAAATCTGTACAGTACAGGCAGAGCTTGAACTGTACTTACAACTAACAGGTTTCATAATTTGGACTAACCGGGGTAAATATGTACGGGCTGCAGGTCATTTTGGCAGCTTGGTTAAATATCCATATACAGTCCAGGCAGTCAAGTCGTAGATGACTGGCGGTGATGAGAGCTGCTTGGCAACTATTTATAAGATCCACTGACTATATATCTGTGACTACCAGGGAGTTTGGTAGTGTTAGTGTGCTGGGCCTGTGTATTGCAGGTGTGTTGGATGGGTTATCGTGGTGGTTGAACATGACTGGCTGTGGTGTGTCCCCTTTATGAGCGTAGTGCTGGAGGACAAGGTGGTGCTTCAGGGCCTTCTTAAATTGGGTAAGGTCAGTGATGGACTGGGTGGTGTGCGGGAGGGCATTCCAACAAGTGGGTGCGTAGTATATGAAGGCTCTGTTTCTGGTTGCTTAAGAGCACTTCGTAATTCTGCTGGGAATTCTCAGTGTGTTGGCAGTGGTTGACCTTCTGGTTCTGTTTGGGGGAGTGGGGAGGACAAGGTCTATGATGGAGGAGGCCGTGAGGCAGTTGATAGCCTTGAAGGTCATCAGTAGAATTTTAAAGGAGATCCTGCAGTATACTGGCAGCCAATGGAGTTGCTTCAGGATTGGGATTATATGATCTCTCCTGGCGGCTCCATGTAGTATTCTGACAGCTGTATTCATTGCAAGTTGAAGCGGGTTCAGTGCATTTTTTGGGAGTCCTTGCAGAATTGCATTTGCATAGTCAAAATGCGGGATTATCAAGGTTTGGTAGATTGTCCGGAAGTCCTCTGGCTCCACTAGGGGTCGTAGATGCCGGATCGTCCATATTTTGTGGTATACTGCCTTGACAGTGATGTTTATGTGAGCTTTCATATCCAACTGTTGGTCTAGTGTGACCCCTAGGTAGCAGATCGTGGGCTTGCTCTGGAGCTCCGCGTCTTTTACTTTTTTTTTTTTTTTAAACTTTTATTTTCATTTTGCAACAAACAAAAGAAACAACACACCAAAGGAGACAAAACAAGTATACAATAAAGAAAAGTAAACCCAATTACCCCCCACCCCCACGCTTCTTCTCTAGCTGATTATGTCAGCATGTGAGCGCTTCCAAACAACAGTGATTATACATCAAAACAATCAAAAGAGGATCTGCGATACAGAATAATCATGGGACAAAGATATATACAAATTTAGACAGTCAGATGAGAGCATTGAGCAGAATGTACATAGTCATTGAGCATCTTCCATTTAGACCGATGATGAGGAGTCTGAATGGGGGAAGCAAACATACGAGGTATTTGTTCATATTTACTGTAGAGACAGACATGATTCCACCATTCATTGGGGCTCAGCTGAGAGCTATTTTTCCAGTATTTCGTGATTAGGGAAATAGCAATGCCAAGCATAAAGTCCAAAAGGAAGTAAGCCGTTTTTGGAAGAGAGGGGATCCCCGCAGCTGAGCGGAGTCCCACTATCCTCCAAGAAAGGGGCTCTTGAAAGTGCAAAATAGACTGGATACGACCCCAGACCCGACGCCAGTAATACTGTAGTGCGGGGCATTCATACATAACATGAGGTAGTGAACCAATGGCCGCATGGCATGTCCAACAACTATTGCCCTGAGTAGTGTTCCATTTGGCTAATCTGTCAGGAGTGTAAAAACACCGGTGGGCTAGAAAGAAGAGTGTCTGAGTGAGTGAGGCGGATCGGGAGACCCGTGTCACTCTACTCCAGACAAGGCTCCATTGCTCCGGGGTCAAAGTCACATGCAATTCTCTCTCCCATGCTTTCTGCGCTATAGGGGTATCTCTAATTATAGCATTACATAAGGTTTTGTAAAAATTGGATGCTACACCCGGTGAACTACCGATAGATCGGATAGTCTCCAACCAACCTTGTGTAGGGGAGGCCGATGGCGGGAGCACCTTAGCACTCCGAAGGCAATGCTGAAGTTGCACCAACTGAAAATAGTGTTTCGCTGGGAGACCAAATTCAATTTGCAATTCACTAAAAGTTTTCCAGCGACCTTCATGGAACAACTGACTAGGAATCCAAATGCCCCTAGTGTACCAGGGGCTCCACGCCATCGGCTTATTTTGTATTCGAAATCGAGTGTTATACCAAAGTGGGAGCTTGTCTAACGGACAGAGTCGGGAGTCTAAAGAGTGCATAAGATTATTAAAGGCACCTAAGGTGTCTAAAAGCATTGGTGGAAAGTGGGAGTCTGATGGGAGAGTCATACCAGGGAGAAAAGTAAGAGGAATCGGTTTGCAAAGGTCCTCTTCTATGTCTAGCCACACAGGTCTACTCGGTACTGGATCTTCCAGCCAGCGAGCGCCTTGCTTGAGAAGAAAAGATTGATGATACTTCAGGAAATCAGGGAATCTGACACCCCCATTTTCCTTATCTGCTTGCAGCTTATGTTTCGCTATCCTAGGTGTCTTGTTTTGCCACAAGTATCTAGTCAGAAGGCCCTCTATATCTTTATATATACGTCGAGGGAAGAGACAGGGCAACATTTCTAAGATATAATTCACTTTCGGAACAATCATCATTTTTATGGTTTCTAATCGACCCCACCAGGTAAGTGTTAAAGGAGTCCAGCGGTGAGTAAGCGCCCGGACTTTAGAGGTTAAGTCTTTGGCATTGAAGGAGATAGTGTCTTCCAAAGGAGAACAATAGTGAACCCCAAGGTATTTGACCATGCGAGGTTGCCATAAAAAGGGGAAGGGTTGCATATCTGCCTGATGAAGCAAAGGATTTAATGGAAAGGCTACCGACTTGGTCCAATTTATCTTATAACCGGACAGTTGTGAGTATTTACCAATTTGCTCTAGGACAGCCGGTACTGAGTCTATAGAGACAAAAAGCATAAGGTCATCAGCATACGCTGAAATTTTGACTTCCCTATGGGTGAAGGGGACTCCATGAATCTCCTCCGATTGCCGGATTAGTAAAGCCAAGGGTTCAAGTGCAAGATCGAAGAGAAGTGGAGACAGTGGGCATCCCTGGCGAGTGCCGCGTTGAAGGGGAAAAGGCTGAGACTTTAAAGCATTGGCACATACACTGGCTGTAGGCTGTGCGTACATGGTGCGAAGACAACGGAGAAAACCTTCCCCGAATCCGTACCAGCGGAGGACTGCAAACAGGAAGGGCCACTCTAAGCGATCAAAGGCCTTCTCAGCATCAAGTGAGAGGCCAACAAATGGGCGATCAAGATTAACTGCGGTAGTCAGTACATGGCATAGAGTCCGAGCATTGTCGGCAGTTGATCTACCAGGAATGAAACCGCATTGATCTGGGTGTATTAAGGTAGGCATCCTATCCGAGAGCCGGGTAGAGAGAATGGTGGCAAATATTTTATAGTCCGCGTTTAGGAGGGAAATTGGACGATAATTAGCTGTTAGTTGCGGGTCTCTCCCCTCTTTCTCAAAAACTACTACATTTGCCATGGAAAAGGACCCAGAAGGAGAACCCTCCTCGGCCAGAGCAGAAAAATAAATTTTCAAAACTGGAGCTAAGTCAGCGTGAAAAGTTTTGTAGAATTCAGCAGGGAGACCGTCTGGGCCTGCGGCCCGACCTGAGGCACATTTCTTGATAGCAGAATGAATTTCTGAGACAGTAAATGGTGTGTCCAAGGCCACTCTATCTTCGTCAGATAGGGTCGGTCTTTGTACCCCTGAAAGTAAGCGTTCAAATACATCTGGCTCAAAATCACATTCAGATTGATAAAGCCGAGTATAAAAATCACGAAAGAGTTCTAAGATTTCGGTATCTTTAGTGACCAAGCCCCCCCCCGACGGATTACGGAGGGCGGTAACACGCTTGGCTTCTTTTTGACCTTTTAGGGCATTTGCTAATAATTTGCCAGCACGATTATTTTCCCGATAATATAGCCCTTGTTGTGATTCGATATTTTTAACAGCAGCAGTGTACAAAAGCTGATTGTATTGAAAACGCAAGCGTTGTAAACGGAGTAAAATACATGGGTCAGTACGGGACGTGAGGAGACGCTCCCCAGCTTGTATCTGCTGCTCTAGAGTCAGTAAATGCTGCTTTCTTTGTTTCCCCTGCCGAATTTGATAGCTAGTTATAGTGGCGCGGATAGATGCTTTAAAACCCTCCCACCAAGCCCAGCTCGCTGTGTCATGGGGTGAGTTAAAATGAAAATAATCTTGGATAGCGGCCTTTATATCAACCTGAAAATCTTTTTGACCCAGTAGGGATCTATCAAAAAACCAAGCTCGGGGAGAATCGTCCCGCGCAGTGACACGTAATGATAAAGATATGGCAGCATGATCTGAAATATGGAGAGGATGAGTCCTAGTCGTGTCTACTTGAGAAATCAGTGCTTTGGAAATGAGAAAGAAATCTATTCTAGATTGGGAGTGATGGGGGGCAGAAAAGAAAGTGAACTCTAAGTCGGAGGGGTGAAGTAGCCTCCATATATCTACCAGCGCAAGATCTTGCATCAGAGCTGTAAGGGTAGCAAGACTCTTGGGTGGACTACTCGTTCTAGGCGGCTGTCTATCTATCAAAGGGTCTAACACTTGATTAAAATCACCACCAAGTATTAATGGAGTATTGGCAGAGGCCTGTGCCAACTGCGCAATACTTGCATAGTAAGCAGGGTTGTCCACATTCGGGGCATAAATACAAATACATGTAAATTCACTATCTCCAACCTTAAGATGTACGCGGGCCCATCTACCCTCCTTGTCAGCACTAGTATCAATTACAGTAGCTTGCAAAGATTTCTTAACCAGAATGGCTACCCCGCACCGTTTGGAAACGGCGGGAGAATAGGCAGCCACCATGTAAGGCTTAACATTGAGTTTCAGTGTTTCAGCAGAGTTTAAGTGCGTTTCCTGAAGAAACGCTAAATCAGCATGCTCATGGCTAAGATAGCTAAGGATTTTCTTTCTCTTGATTGGACTATTAATGCCCTTTACGTTGAGTGATAAGATTTTACATAAAGCCATTCAGACAAGTTAAAAATTCTGAGCATGATAGCGCACATAATTTCACAATGTCCCTCATATTGACTGTATCTGGCTGTACATATGGCATAAAAGAAAATAAGCTTAGAGAATACAATGAAGCGCCCCACATGAAAAAAGAAAAACCGCAGCGTGGTAGAGAAGAAGCAGAACCCCAAAAATTACTGGCGACCATGTGTCTGCGGGGAGAAGCCCCGGAGAAGGCCGAAATTGAAAAAACACATAACCTGTAGGACTGTGCATGCTCCGAATCCGACCGGGGCACACATCATGGAGGGATAGGAGACCACATAACAAAAGTCATAGAAGGAAAGAAAGAAAGTCCAGGCAGTCTCTGTACTGAACTATGACCGCCGCATCGGGCCCTTCAAAATGGCGGACAGAGCCGGCAAATAAAAGTCCAAGTCGTTGGATTAGCGCATCTGCTCTGCTTCTTTGGAGTCTAAAAATGTTGATAGTAGATCAGGATCTTCGAATGTCCTGGTTTGATTGTGGAGAGTCACTCGGAGCTTCGCGGGATACAACAGGCCAAAGCGAGCCTGTAGCTGTTGAAGTCGAGGGCGAAAAGCAAGGAGTTTCTTCCGTCGGTCGACTGTAGGCTTTGCCAGATCAGGGAAGAAGGAGACTTTGTGACCTTCAAATTCCAAATGATGGTTCGCCCGGGCAGCATTTAAAATTTGTTCCACTTGTTGATATCGTAGCAAGCGAAAGATAATAGGCCGGGGGGTCGTTCGGTTGAGCGCCATGTGGGTAGGAACACGGTGTGCTCGATCGATTTCCAGTTCTTTATGAAAGGTGATCTTCAGCAAGGAGGGAAGAGTTTTGAGCAGGAATTCTCTCATATCTCCCGCTTCCACCCCCTCCGGTATTCCAATGAGCCTCACATTGTTGCGACGGGCTCGATTATTGCTATCTTCTAACTCCTTTTGAAGATTCTGTATCTGGCGCTCAGCCTTGTCCAGTGTGCCCAAGCGCACCGCGTGCGAGTCGAGGACCCCCGCCATATTGTCCTGCCGTAATGAGAGACCTTCAAGTCGGTCCTGGAGCACTCCAAAGTCTTCTCGCATGGCTCTAAGCGCTTCTCCATTGGACTGCACCAATTCCTTCACGCCGCGTATTTCCTCTAGAATCTCCAGGTGCATTTCGGGGTTCTCCCGAAATGGAACCATCTTCTGTGGGGAGGACACCTCTGTTTTGGAGCGTTTTCCGTGAGAAGAAGAAGGAGACCCGAAGTCCAAGCGCGCTGGTTTATGGGCCGCCATCCCCCCCGAGGTACCCCGGTCAGCCCGGAGCGAAATAGTAAGTTTGTATAGGTATTATGTCAGGATTCTAAGTAGGCCTCTCGGGAGCTTCAGCGCGAAGCGTCTTACCCGCTGGACATCAGGCTCCGCCCCCCCCCGCGTCTTTTACTTTTAGTGATGCGGGGGGGGGGGGTGAAGGCTTGGCTCCTGGTTATGAATAGTGCCTCTATTTTCTTGAAATTTATTCTGAGGTTTTGGGAGTGGAGCCATTCAGTTACAGCATCGAAGCAGGTTGTTAGTGGTGAAAGGTCTGGCTGGTCAGTTGAGAATGGCATGTAGATTAGTACGTCGGCGGCATATACCAGGCATGAGATGTTGAAGGCATGAGTGAGTGCGCAGATTGGCTGAATATATATGTTGAAGAACAGGGCAGAGAGCGAGGATCCCTGTGGTATGCCCTGTCCTTGTCGAAATGGTTTGGAAGTCGTGGGGCCGGTCCTTACATGTTGCCATCTGTCTGTCAGGTATGATTTGCACCAGCTTAAGGCTGCACCCTGAATCCCTTTCTCTGTGAGGCATGCCAGGAGAAGTTCATGGTCAATGGAGTCGAACGCTGCGGCAATATCCAAGAAGATTAGGGCATATCCTTGTCTCACGTTGTCTAATCCAGTGATTAATGTGCTGAAAAAGGTAGTCAGGAGTGTCTCGACTCCGTGCGATTCCCTGAATCCATGTTGGCATGGGTCAAGGGGGCGGTGGTCTCAATATGGTGTTGGATTTGGCGTTGGACGACTTTTTCAATTATTTTAGCCATTAGTGGGATGCTTGAGATTGGCCTGTATGAATCCACTTTCTGAGGGTCGAGTTTGCTATTTTTCAGGAGTGGTCTAATGGATGTTTGCTTCAAGCTTCATGGGAATGAGCTTGTCAAGAATGAGATGTCCATGAGCTTGGCTATAATGGGCTGAATTCTTTGTGCAGTGTTTTAACCAGAACACTGGGCAGGGGTTGTTTGGCGCTGTGGTGGTGTTGATAGCTGTGATGGTATCTTCAACGCCTTTCTCCAATGGTGTTGAGAAGGTGGTTAGTGGTGTTGGGTGGTTTAAACTGCACGCGGAGCTGGGGTGTGTGGTTTTGCCAGTCTGGATTGTTTTCGACTGTAGTTAGTCCGTGAAGGCTTGTGGATTTGGCATGCTTAGTTGATTGGGGGAAGGTTCTTTTGTGAGAGTCCTCACAAAGTTGAATAAATCCTGTGATTTGTTCAGGGAGCGCTGCAGAATTTCATGCGTGGTATTGTTTCATTCTTGTCATGACTGCCTCGCGGTGTTTCTTCAGGTGTGAGGTATAAACCCTCCTCTTCCTTTCCTCCTTTCTCAGTCTCTGTGGATAGCTCTCTACTCCTCCCTGCCTCCTCAGCTCACAACCTTGGCGTCATCTTTGACTCCTCTCTCTGCGTTTCCACACACATCCAACTGATAGCTAAAACCTGACGTTTCTTTCTCTACAACATCAGCAAAATTTGCCCATTCCTTTTTGAGCACACTACTAAGACACTTATATACTCCTTAGTCATCTCCCATCAGACTATTGTAACCTACTCCTTGCTGGACTCCCTCTGAATAATCTCTCTCCCCTTCAATCTGTTCAACACTCTGCTTTGTGGCTAATCTTCCGCTATCCTTGTCATGCTCATATCACCCCTCTTCTCAAGTCACTTCATTGGCTCCCTATCTGTTTCTACATCCAGTTCAAACTTCTCCTGCTGACCTATAAGTGCATTCACTCTGTAGCTCCTCACTACCTTTCTTCTCTTATCTCTGCTGGGTACTCCGCTCTTCTGGCAAATCGCTTCTCTCTGTGCCCTTCTCTTCTATTGCTAACTCCAGACTTTGCTTCTTTCACCTTGCTGCTCCTTATGCCTGGAACAAACTACCTGAGTCTGTATGTCAAGCGCCTTCTCTGACCCTTTTCAGATCCAGGCTGAAAACTCACCTCTTCGTTGCCACTTTCAGATCTTGACTCACTTGATCTCTTTGTGTTGCCTTACAATTCCCGCCTAGCTCTATCCCGTGTCTACAGGTACTGTGTTGTCTGTCTTGACTAGATTGTAAGCTCTGATGAGCAGGGACCATCTTTTATATGTGTCTGTGCAGTGCTACGTACATCTTGTAGCACTATACAAATGTGAAGTAGTAATAGAAATAGTGCTACAAGGCATATGGAGTGCTGTAGAAGAACATATAGAAGATGGGCATTGCTTATTAGAGCTTATAATCTAATCAAGACAGACAGTACAATATAAGAGAAACAAGAGGTTCAAATAGGGAAAGGAGACACAAGGAGAACAAAGGAATTAGGATTGAAAAGCCGTCTCAAAGAGGTGAGCTTTTAGCAAGGATTTGAAAAGGGAGAGAGGTGAGACCTGATGTATAAATTCAGGAAGTTTGTTCCAGGCATAAGGAGCAGCAAGGTGAAAAGATATGAGTGTATCTGGGCTGGCAGAAGATTAGCCACGCAGTAGAGTTCTGAAAAGATTGCAGAGGAGAGAGATGACTCTGAGAGAGACCAGCAAGGAGGAGGTTGCAATAGTTGGGATGAGAGGTGACCAAACAGTGATAAGAGTTTTAATAGTATGTTCAGGGAGGAAGGGGTGAATATTGTTAATGTTACATAGAAATAAACGACAGGTTTTAGCTATCTGTTGGATATGTGTGGGGAAAGAGAGGGAGGAGTCAAAGATGACCCTAAGGTTGTGGGCCAAGGAAACAGGAAGCAGAAGAGTGTTATCAACAGAAATAGAAAAAGGAGGAAGGGGGGAGGAGTGTTTAGGAAGAAAAATAAGAAGTTCAGTCTTGGCCATGTTCAGTTTTAGACATCCAGGCAGCGATTCGGGCCATGTTCAATTCTGAGACATCCAGGCAGCGATACGGTCTTGGAGTATAAGAGAAATGTCAGGTGTAGATAGATTTGAGAGTCATCAGCATAAAAATGATACGGAAATCATGGGAAGAGATGGAGGGTATCAAGGGAATGGAAATAGAAAGTGAAAAGGAGAGGGCCCAGAACAGACCCTTGAGGTACACCAATGTCTAATGATCAAATCACCAACTAAAATGGCCATCCTAACCCCCCCTCCTAGGCAGAGAGACATCCTTGATGTGAGAGGATATTACATCACCTGGTGGGCAAATCCTGGCTACAGGATCATTTCCTGCCACAGTAAGGTGATGCTTTCCTTCCAGATGACCTCTCCAAGACAGAATTGGAGCTGCCAGACTGGAGGTGGGATTTTTCCATTGTGTCCCTGTAGGTTTACTCTATACATCTCTCCATCTGTACTTCAGCTTTTCCAAGTCTACTACTTTAACCTCCAGAGAGTGAGCTTGTTCTCTGAGAACCAGGAGTTCTTTGCACTGAGTGCACACGTAGGACCTCTCACCAACTGGGAGATAATCATACATGTGCCACTTGATGTCAGTTCTGTTATAAACAAGTAGATGCTCCTTTCAAATCCAAAGGAAAGTCTCATCAGAATAGAGCTGCTGCGATGACAGTGGCACTCCTAAAGTCTGCCTCGCTAGATACAATTTGTAAAATGGCTGAACAGGCGGCTCTTGCATTTATTCTCCAGGAACAAGCAGGAAGTTATTCCTCACATATGGCAGCAATGGAGCACTCGCAGAAGCATCTCCCCAACTTTCAAAGAAAGCTTTTGGGAGATGCCAGCATAGACAACATCCGCCAAGGCGTTGTGCTAATCTTCTTAGATATAGCAGCAGCGTTTGATTCGGTAAATCACGAGATACTCATTACACGGTTGAAGGAAAAAGGCATCGGTAGTTCAGCACTGGAATGGCGTAAATCTTACCTGGACACCAGAATGCAATATGTAAAATCTGCAACAGGAGAATCAAATCTCTTCCATCAAAAACAAGGTGTGCCACAAGGGTCATCTCTTTCATCTCTCATGTTTAACATCTACATGCAGCCTATCTGCAATATCATCAGATCATTCAACGTGAAATGTATGATATATGCAGATGATATCCTACTTAAGAACATAAGAACATAAGAAATGCCATACTGGGTCAGACCGAGGTCCATCAAGCCCAGTATCCTGTTTCCAACAGTGGCCAATCTAGGTCATACGTACCTAGCAGTTTCCCCAAAAGACACAGGTTCTGCATTGCTTGTACTAGGCCAAGCATTGATATCCTGGGTCCCTTTTTAATAGTGGTTTATGGACCTTTCCTCCAGGAACTTGTCCAAACCTTTTTTAAACCCAGCTATACTAACAGCCCTTACTACATCCTCCGGTAACAGATTCCAGAGTTTGATTACACGTTGAGAGAAGAAATATTTTCTCCTATTTGTCTTAAATAGTTTACCCTGTAGCTTCATTACATGCCCCCTAGTCCTTCTATATTCTGATAGCGTAAACAATTTATCCACGTTTATCCGTTCCACTCCATTCATTAATTTATACACCTCTATCATATCTCCCCTCAGCCGCCTCTTTTCTAGGTTAAAGAGCCCTAACCTTTTTAGCCTCTCTTCATAGGAGTAGCCTTCCATCCCCTTCACCAATTTGGTGGCTCTTCTCTGTACTTTTTCTAATAACTCTATGTCCTTTTTAAGATACGGTGACCAGAATTGCACACAATATTCAAGGTGCGGTCGTACCATGGAGCGATACAGAGGCATTATAATATCCTTTGTTTTATTCTCCATCCCTTTCCTTATGATACCTAGCATTCTATTTGCTTTCTTGGCCGCCGCTGCACACTGGGCGGAGGGTTTTAACATGTTATCCACGATGACTCCTAAATCTTTTTCCTGGGTGGTGGTTTCTAATGTGGAGCCTTGCATCTTGTAACTATAGTGTGGGTTGTTCTTTCCTAGGTGCATAACTTTGCACTTGTCCACATTAAATTTCATCTGCCATTTGGATGCCCAGTCTTCCAATTTATCCAGATCCTCCTGCAGTTTTCCACAATCCTCTTGGGTTTTAACAACTTTAAACAGTTTTGTGTCATCTGCAAATTTGATTACCTCACTAGTTATTCCCTTTTCCAGGTCATTTATGAATATGTCAAAAAGTAGCGGACCCAGTACAGATCCCTGGGGTACTCCACTATTCACCTTTTTCCATTGGGAATATTGGCCATTTAGCCCTACCCTCTGCTTTCTATCTTTTAACCAGTTCCCGATCCACAATAGTACACTGCCTCCTATCCCATGACTTTTTAGCTTCGCCAAAAGTCTCTGATGGGGGACCTTGTCAAAAGCTTTCTGAAAGTCCAGATACACTATATCAACCGACTCACCTTTGTCTACCTGTTTATGCACACCTTCAAAAAAACAGATCAGATTAGTAAGACAAGATCTTCCTTGTCTAAAGCCATGTTGGCTGTCTCCCATTAGGCCATGACTATCTACATGCTGTGTAATTTTGTTCTTTATGATGGCTTCTACCATTTTCCCTGGTACTGACGTCAGGCTCACCGGTCTGTAATTTCCCGGGTCACCCCTGGAACCCTTTTTAAAAATTGGTGTTACGTTGGCGACCCTCCAATCTTCAGGTATTACAGATGATTTTAATGAAAGTTCACAGATTACCAATAACAGGTCTGCAATCTCATATTTCAGTTCTTTCAACACTCTGGGATGTATACCATCCGGTCCAGGTGATTTGCTACTATTCAGTTTATCAAATAGTTGTAATATATCTTCCCGGTGTAGCGATATTTCTCTCAATTCCTCTGCAGTATCACCTTTAAATACCACTTCAGTCTTGGGTAACACCCCTACATCTTCCTCAGTAAAGACCGAAGCAAAGAATTCATTCAGTCTCTCTGCTATAGCCTTGTCTCCTCTTATTGCACCTTTTACCCCTCTATCATCTAATGGTCCAATTGACTCTCTCACAGGCCTTTTGCTACGAATGTACTTGAAAAAGTCTTTATTTCGTGTTTTTGCTTCCGTAGCAAGTTTCTTCTCAAATTCCCGCTTTGCCTGCCTTATCAATGCTTTGCATTTAACTTGCCAGTGCTTGTGCTGTTTCCAGTTTTCATCATTTGGCTCTTTTTTCCATTTTCTGAAGGTTGCTCTTTTGGCAGCAACAGCCTCTCTGACCTCACCTTTAAACCAAGCGGGCAGTTTTTTGGACTTTCTTCCACTTTTCTTAATGCGTGGAATACAGCTGGTCTGGGCTTCGAGGATAGTATTTTTAAATAACACCCAAGCTTGCTGTAAGTCTTTAACCTTTGGAACCGCTCCTTTTAGTTTTTTCCGAACTATATTCCTCATTCTATCATAGTCACCCTTTTGAAAGTTAAAAGGTAGTACTGTGGATTCCTTTACTATCTGTCCTCCACTGATTAAATCAAACATGATCATACTATGATCACTTTTGCCAAGTGGTCCCAACACCCTTATTTCTTGCACCAGATCTGGCGTTCCACTAAGGACTAGGTCCAGTATGGCTTCCCCTCTGGTCGGTTCATGAACCAGCTGCTCCAAGAAGCAGTCATTCATTTCATCTAGAAACTTTATCTCTTTAGCTTGTCCTGCTGTGACACTGTCCCAGTCGATACCGGGGTAATTGAAATCACCCATTATTACTACTCTGTTGTGGCTTTTGTTAGCTTCCTTGATTTCTTTGAGCATTTCATCATCCATTTGTTCATTCTGGCCAGGTGGTCGATAGTATACTCCCACTGCCATCACCTTCCCCTTCATAAATGGAATTTCAATCCATAGAGATTCTACAGCATATTTTGTTCCCTGCAAAACTTTAATCCTTTCTGACTCAATGCCCTCTCTAACATAGAGCGCAACCCCTCCACCAATTTGTTCAGCTCTATCATTACGATATAGTTTGTATCCAGGTATCACAGTGTCCCACTGGTTATCCTCCTTCCACCATGTCTCTGAGAGTGCAATCATATCTAACCTCTCATTTAATGCTATATATTCTAATTCTCCCATCTTATTGTTTAGACTTCTAGCATTGGCATACAAGCATTTTAGAGACTGTATTTTATTAATATTAATCTGGCTATTGGTAGGCATGGGTAATGGGTAATCTTTATGCTCTGTCTGCTCCTTACTCAAGGGCATTTGGGCTACTATACTCCCTTTTGGAACCTCACTGCTTTTGGTAGTATCCTTCAAGGATACCTTTGTCCGAACCGTGCGCTCCTGGGTGACTGTCGGCTTTCCCCTATTTTCTAGTTTAAAAGCTTCTCTATCTCTTTTTTAAAGGTTAATGCCAGCAGTCTGGTCCCATCCTGATTAAGGTGAAGCCCATCCCTTCGGAAGAGCCCCCCCTTTCCCCAGAATGTTCCCCAGTTCATTGCAAATCCAAAACCCTCATCCTTGCACCATTGTCTCATCCACGCATTGAGACTCCGGAGCTCTGCCTGTCTTTTGGGTCCTGCACGTGGAACAGGAAGCATTTCGGAGAACGCTATCCTGGAAGTTCTGGATTTCAACTTCCTACCTAAAAGCTTAAATTTAGCCTCCAGAACTTCCCTACCACATTTTCCTATGTCATTGGTACCAACATGTACCAAGACAGCAGACTCCCCCCCAGCACTATCTATGATCCTATCTAGGCGGTGCGTGAGATCTGCTACCTTCGCACCAGGCAGGCATGTTACCAGGCGATCCTCACGTCCACCAGCCACCCAGCTATCTACATTCCTAATGATTGAATCACCAACTATAACAGCTGTCCTGACCCTCCCCTCATGGGGACATGGCCCTGGAGAAACGTCCTCGGTGCGAGAGGGTTTTACATCACCTGGAGGACAGGTCCTAGTTACAGGATCACTTCCTGCCACACCAGGGTGATGCTCTCCTGTCACGTGACCTCTCTCCTCCATGGCAACAGGGATGCTGCCAGACTGGAGGTGGGATTTCAGGACTATATCCCTGTAGGTCTCGTCCATGTACTTCTCTGTCTTTCTTATGTCTTCCAGGTCTGCTACTCTAGCCTCTAGAGAACGGACTCGTTCCCTAAGAGCAAAGAGCTCCCTGCACTTAGTGCATATGTGCTTACTTTATATGCCATTTTCTACAATGCAATTAGATCTACTGCCCATAATAAATTGCTTCAATGCAGTATCAGAATGGCTTCTCTCACAGAACCTCCGCATCCAACACAAGAAAACTGAGGTTCTCTTTGTTACGAGAGACCCTAACTTCATTCCACCATCACATATAAGTGTTAAAGGAGCTGATCTATCCACCAAAGAAACAATAAGATACCTTGGAGTCACGCTGGACCATCATCTCAATATGAAAACACACGTAAACAATATTACAAAAGTTGTGTACTTCAAAATACGCACACTCAGGCATCTACGCTCATTACTGGACCCAGACGATTTTAGAACCATCTTCCAGGCACTCATCTTACCGCATTTCAATTTCGCCAATTCAATCCTACAAGGTCTCCCACAATCCACCCTAAGTTCTCTTCAACTTGCCATGAACACTGCTGCAAGGGTTCTACAAGGAGCGTCCAGGAGTGATCATGTGACACCAATCCTCAAACAGCTTCACTGGCTCCCGATACAAGGCAGGCTCATATTCAAAACCCTAATTCTCACATACAAGGCCATCCATGGTTTGTCTGCAAACTCACTAACTGATCTCACACAAACATTACCACCAACTAGATCCAGAAGACAAATAGCGATAAACACCCTAATAATGCCGAAGGCCATAACAACTTGTAGCCGATCAACAGCGAACAGAGCCTTCATTTTTTGCGCCCCAAAACTCTGGAACTCCCTACCACCCGAAATTCGTGCCATAACTGACATAGTCCAATTCAGAAAGGCCCTCAAACATAACCTATTCATCAAATACTACCCTACATAAAGTGCAAAAGTTTCACTACAAACTTAATCACATTCCCTCCTTTCCCAAGCATTATTGATAATTATACGTAAATACCTCTCTCATGTGTTCGAATTAACAGATCAATATTCTATGTATATAGTTTTATCCCCATATTATCCAAGTTTATCGTATCCAAGTTTATCTTCCTGTTTTATGTAAAACCGAGCAGCCTGTTGTTCTGGTCTTTGGTTTTCTGTAAACCGCGCTAATTGTAAATAGCGCGGTATATAAAAAATTGAAATAAATAAATAAATAAATAATGCCACCACGCATGTGGTCCCCTTCCCTCCAAAGGCTGCCATCTTACTCAGTCTCCCTTTTTCCGCAAAGCCCAACAGACGTCCGTCTTCTTCCCTGGAAAAAAATTATATTTTTGTGCATAAAATTGCCTTACTTCTCCAGTTAGCATTGGTCCCTTTCCCGCCTCCGAGCCCCATTGCCCAGCATTGAGTCTCAGAACCGTTTTTCATTTTTCTTCCATTGTGGTTTCGTGCCCTTTTCTTACCACTGGCTGCGTCAAGGGTCTTCGACCTTGCAGGGCTCCTTTTTGTCCCAATGGCCAGAGGGTTCAAAAAGTGTGATTGGTGAGGAAAGAACATTTCCCTAACTGATACACATGACTGCTGCCTCCGGTGTCTAGATGTCGACCATGACTCAGAGGTTTGCGGCCTGTGCAAAAAGATGTCCACAAAGGCCATCCAAAGTTGTAGACAGAAGCAAGATGACATCTTCCACAGGTCAGATTCTGCCCGGTATCCCCGGTAACCTCACACTCTAAGGCCCCGCACGGATCCTTGGAGCCGCATAAAGCATCCGTAGAGCCTGATCGGGTCTGCGTACACTCCAATAAGGGTTCCCCGGAGCGTGAGCGCAGGAAGAAGAAGAAATCCTTGAGGACCTCATTCTGGGAATCGGACACAGATGGAAGTCCTGTGCCAGGTCCCACAGTCCCCGGAGAGTATCTGAGGAGTTGGAGCGGGAGCGGCTGGCGAAGGTGCCCATAACAGACACTGAGGCCTCCGGTGATGGGTCATGGACCCCCGAGGCCTGTCCCATCGAGGACTCCCTCTTCTCACCGATGCCGGTCCCGGTCACCCCGGTGTCTGCATTGAACGCTGCAACTCCTGAATGAGAAGCCAGCTTGATGGCATTGGAACGCAATGTCACTGCCTTCCTTGCCTCGCAGCAAGCGTTGATGCCCAGCCCTGCCTGTGCTTGTGCTAAGACTGCAGGGACTTCGACATCAAGGTCTTTCCAGGCCACCGAGACGATCCTCAAGAGCTTCGAGCTGATCCTTGGCGAGGGTCTCGATCCCGCTTTTGGTCCTCAGGAGTGAGATCCTTCCCAGCAAGCACTTGTGGCTCTAGCCAAGCAGCCATCGTGGGTCACTGAAGACCCGACCCGAGCCTAGCACCTCAAGCACCATTCAGCCTCAAGTTCTCGACCGACTACTCAGACTGAGAGTCCGAGGATGAGGCTTCCCTGGAGATATGTAAACATCGTGATCTCTCCTCAGACCCATCTCCCCCGGCATTGCTCCTCGAGTTTGTCCGGGACATGGCGAAAGCCTTGTCTCTCACCACAGAATTAGAGGAGGACCATCACACGGGGGAGCTTGAAATCCTCCAATATGAGGCTCCACCTAAGGAGGCCCTGATGGTCCCCATCCTTGCCATCCTTGGGCGGCGACTCCTTCAGATGTGAGAGACACTGGCATTTGTGGCAATAGTTAGCTGACGCCTCGACACCGTGTATCAGGTCCAGCGGGACCCCAGTTTTCGGAAAGCACAACTCCCACACACCTCTATGATGGTTGAGTTGACCATGCGTGGACAGAAAAGCCCAAAGACTCACTCCTCTGTGCCCCTGGGCAGGGAGTCCCATGCCCTCAACACCCTTGGATGCAGATGCTACAAGGGCTCAATGCTGGGTTGCCGAATCCAAGCCTATCAGCTGTATATTGGCATGTCTCCGAGACCTAGCAAAAGAACGTGCAGGTTTCTCAGCAGGTCTTAGTGGAGATCACCTCCAGTAATTCCACACCCTCATGAAGTGTGTCAGGGAGTGCTCGAAGTACATGTCTCGAGCCGCTTACGATGGCTTTAAGTCCAACGCGAGGATGGTCGCCGCAGGCATTGGTGCCCGACCCCAGGCCTTGCTCCAGAACCTCGAGCAGTGAGTCCAGGAGAAACTCCTTGATGTCCCCTGTCTCAGTGAAAACCTCTTTTGCAAACTGATGGAGGAAAAGATGGCAGAGAACAAGACCGCATGAGGACTCTGCTCTCCAGGAAGACCTCAACCCTTTCAAAGAAGAAACCATTGGGGAAGACACCCCCTTTTCACAGAAAAGGCCAGCCTTACTGAGTCTATCTCCAATACCAAGCCCCCCTGACCCCACAGCTGGGTCATTAGGGCAAAGGAGCGGGCCAAGGCCAGCTCAAGCCTAAGGGCTCTAAGCCCCAAACACCGGCTCCTGCCCAGGCTGGGTCAGGGTTTTGACTCTCTGAGCATAGCCTCTCCTCCTGGGGGGAAGCAGCTGCTAACAGGGGGGCGTCTGATCAACTTTGTCCATTGGTGGCCAGCCATAACCACTGACACCTGGACCCTCCAGGTGGTCAGAGAAGGCTATCTCCTTCACTTGGACTGAATGCCTCCTCCTTTCTTTCCAGGAGAGCCCCCTCGGACTCCTCTTCACCAAGCCATGCTACTATAGGAACTCGCAGTCCTCATCAGGGATGGAGCCATGGAACCAGTACCCCTCCACCTCAGGGGCAAGAGGTTCTAGTCCAGTTACTTTCTGGTCCCAAAAAGAACAGGGGGCCTAAAACCCATTTTGGACTTGCGAAACCTAAACAAGCTCCTGGTCTGGAAGAAGTTCAAGATGCTCTCCCTTGGAATGTTGCTGTCCTGCCTCCAGCAGGGAGATTGGCTATTCTCCTTGGACCTAAAGGATGCTTACACTCACATCCTTATTCATCCCTGTCACAGGTAGTACTTAAGGTTCATGGTTGGGGCAACCACTACTGGTAGAGGGTACTACCCTTTGGCCTAGCCTCTGCACCAAGAGTCTTCACCAAATGCCTGGCAGTGGTGGCCGCCTACCTTCGTCTCCAAGGGGCCCTCATCCACCTATACCTGGACAACCGGCTCGTAGAGGGGGACATGGCCACTGAGGTGCCACAGCCCATACCATCAAGGTCCTGAAGCATTTGGGGTTCGTGATAAACAGCCCCAAGTCTCACCTCACTCCTATGCAGGACTTGGAGTTCATAGGAGCTCGACTTGACACTCTCCAGACTAGGGCATTTCTTCCCTTGGACAGGGCAAATCGTCTCAGGGCCCTGGTCACCGAGGTGCAATGCAATCACGCAGTGTCGGCGCGGTCCATGCTCCGCTTATTGGGCCACATGGCATTCACAGTCCATGTGGTTCCCAAGACCTACCTCCACATACGGGCGGCTCAGTGGTGTCTCCGCTCACAGTGGACACAAGCCATGGGCAGGCTCCGGGACATGGTCATAGTGTCAGCTAGCAGAGTTGCTTGACTGATGGCAGGGCACACAGCACCTGCAGGAGGACATGCCCTTCCATTTCCTAAATCCCTAGAGGGTCCTCACCATGGACATGTCCCTACTGGACTGGGGGTGCCCACTTCAAGGAACTGCGCATACAGGGCAGCTGGTCCCTAGTGGAGAGCCAACAACAGATCAACTGGCTGGAGCTCAAGGCCATTTTTCTGGTGATCAATGCCTTCCACCACCGCCAGCTGAACCAGTCGGTGCTAGTTCAAATGGACAACTAGGTCGCGATGTTCTGCCTGAACAAGCAGGGTGGCACAGGGTCTCAGTGCCTCTGCCAGGAGGCAATAGCACTCTGCTCGTACGCAATCAGTCAGGGGATGCTCCTTAGGATGGTATACCTTCCATGCCAAGACAATACCCTAGTGGACAGGCTGAGCAGGGTCCTCCAGCCGCATGAATGGCAACTAGACCTCAGGATGGCACAGTGGCTCTTCCGACTCTAGGGAATCCCAAGTCTGGACCTCTTTGCCACCCGAACAATGCTCAGCTGCCCCACTTCTGCTGGCCCCAACCACATCCGTCCCAGGTAGCGGCAGACACCTTCCTCATCTCATGGTCAGAGGGCCTTCTGTATGCCTTCCCTCCTATGCCATTAAGCACCTGAACCCTCTTCAAGGTCCTGTAGGACAAGGCCTCCAAGATCCTGGTGGCCCCACAGTGGCCTGGCAGCCTTGGTTTCCCCTGTTGCTCCGCCTCTTGATGGAGCTCCCGGTCCCTCTGCGGAATGCCCCGGGGCTACTGACCCAGGAGGAGAGCTCCTTTCTTCACCCCAAGCTGGGGAACCTGTCGCTAACAGTATGGCTTAGCCTTAGCACCCTTCAACCTCCCAAGGGAAGTGGAGGAAGTACTCATGGCCTCTCATAAGAACTCCACAAGATGGACCTACGCTTTCAAGTGGCACATATTCTCAGTATGGTGTGTAGAGCAACAGATTGACACATCATCTTGCCAGTTGAACATGGTGCAACAGTACTTGCTTAACCTTTCACAAACTGGACTCGTCCATCTCTGTCAGAGTGCAACTGAGCGTGCTCTCGGCACACCATCATTCCATGGAGAGAAAAGCTCTTTCTGCCCAGCCCCTCATTACCCAATTTATGTGGGACCTTCTGCTCTCTAAGCCTCCCATCTAACCACCCCTGGCGGAATGGGACCTTAACGTGGTTCTGATGCAGCTGACCAAGCCACCTTTTGAACCTTTGGCTACCTGACATTTGTGTTATCTCTCTTGGAAGGTCATCTTTCTGGTGGTGCTCACCTCTGTGAGGCTACCAAGCAGCCCCTGTCTATCTGGGTGGCAGACTGCATGGCCTTTGGCCATGATCAGGCTGGGCTCTTGTTGGAGCGCCGGGTCATGGCGCACAAAGTCAGGGCTGTGGTGACCTCAGTTGCAAGCCTATGCTCTGTCCCTATGGCAGACATCTGCTGGGCTGCCACCTGGTCCTCAGTTCACACCTTTGCAACTCACTACCACCTGGAGGGAGAGTCCCAACGGGACAGTGCCTTCGGCCAGGCCATACCCTGTTATCTGTTTGGGGTTTAGGCAGCTCCTACCCTCCGACCCTTCTTGTTCAGGTTGCCGGAGTGATGGTTCTTCCTGGACACTGGTGTCCTTAGAGTTTTTCCTCAGACTCACTTGCACTGTTCCCTCTAAGCTGTGCGCGTGTGCGCGCGCACACACCTCGCCGAGCGAGCGCACATACTTTACAACAGAGTGCACAGAAATTACGGCTCTGATTCTGATAGAAAACACAGACATCTTAAAATTTAAAAGTAATGATTGTAATTACTAGAAATTTCCCACTTCATTTAGTAATCGTCTATTTTCATTTAATTTGATTAAAATCAATGTGGTGTACATACTGTATTCTGACGTGTAGTCAAATTTTAAAGTGTATAACTCCGAGTGTCGTTATGTGGTGCACAAAAATTTAACCTTCCTTCAAAAGCTGCACACAGCTGATATTTTATGCGCACACAGCCTACAGAAAATTAGAGGGAACATTGCTCACTTGTGGCTGCTCACAGCTGGGCCGTGTTTTTTGGTAGCCTGTAGCTAGAGAGTCCCGTATATGAGGACTGACTTCCTGCTTGTTCCTTGAGAATGCATAGTTACTCACCAGTAACAGGTATTCTCCAGGGACAGCAGGAATCAGTACTCACAATCCTCCCTCCTCCCCTTGGAGTTGCTTTACAATTTTTGCCATCTTCTTTCGTTGGTTCTAGCTGTGTCATCTGACTTAGTAAGATGGCACCCTTAAGCAGGAAGGGGACTACGAAAGCTGGGTAGATTCTTCCACGGGGGCTCCGTCGATGTCAACACCAGCCATATGTGAGGACTGATTCCTGCTGTCCCTAGAGAATACCTGTTACAGGTGAATAACTATGCTTTCACTGCAGGCTGCTCTAAAAAGCTGCAACAATATCAAAACAGCGAGCTGCCCTAAACTTCACAGTCATCCTCTTGTGTGCCTGGCTCAGTCCTGCTTGTTAATGGAGAAAGCAAAGTTGCTCACTTGTAACAGGTGTTCTCCTTAGACAGCAAAATTGATAAGGCTCACAATCCCTACCACCTCTCCAAAGGTTGCCCACACTCTTGAACTTTGGAACTGACTGAGTTGCTGAGAGGACTGCTGCATGCAGGAAGGACCACATTTGCACTACGTTCTGAGCTATGGGAGAGTAGTTCTGTCCTGACACTATTGGATAATGTAACCCACTAATGTACCTTTGCCTTATTAATCCTACAAAACTGTACTTTCGTTACTTTTCAGAGCTTTATGCTGTGTAGCTACAAATATCAATTAAGCTCCACTATTTACCATTAGTTATTATGACTAACTCACTATTAAGATTTACTATTTATATTTTTAGCGATCAGGTCTCAGATTTAGCATTGGCTACTCACTGGATCTACTTGTATGATGCAGTGAAAACGCCATTAATACATCAATGACCTGTTATCGCTATTTTTCTCTTTATTTTGCTTTTTGCTTATTATCTTGTCTGGACTTCTGGTTACAACCACATTTTCAGGAAGATTGTAAAGTTCTTTGTCAGAAAGAGTACTTATCTTAATGAATAGTGCCGTCTCAGGCAATGTTCTTAAGATAAGTACTCTTTCTGACAAAGAATTTTACAATCTTCCTGAAAATGTGGTTGTAACCAGAAGTCCAGACAAGATAATAAGCAAAAAGCAAAATAAACCTAGGGTTAAAAAAAAAAAGAGAAAAATAGCGATAACAGGTCATAATAACTAATGGTAAATAGTGGAGCTTAATTGATATTTGTTATTAATCCTGCTGGCTACGAGAAACATCCATTACAGGTGAGCAACATTGTCTTTTACAATGAGGATACAAGTGTAGTTCAAGATGTTTCTCCATCAGCTTTTGCACCTCTTTGAGGCACACATGAGCTTCTGCAAAGTGCTCATTTTGGCCTGAGCTTGAAATGAGTGATTGAGAGGATAACTGTGCATAGCTCCTCAGTACTTCATTTAGCCTCTATAAAGTGAAATTTTACCTGTTTGGGCTTGCCTCCTTATTTGGCTGTACTTATAGGTATATGTTTATTTATTTATTTATTTTTTTATTTACATTCTCTTATATACCGCACTATTCTGCATCAGTGCAGTTTACATTGAACAAACTGAAATTACATTGAACAGGGCATTATAACTTGGAGAAAACTATTTTTACAGGGAACATGGGCTATGGAGGGTTAAGTGGCTGGCCCAAGACCACAGGAGCACCTGTGGGACTAGAAACCCCAGTCCTTCCGGCCCAAGGTTGCTGTCCTCTAGTGGGATTTGAATCCCCGACCTTCTGGCCTGAAGTACCTTGCCCCAACCACTAGGCCACTTCTCCACTCCAATGTGTCTGGAATGTGGCTCTTTTGCATATAGTTGCTAGCATTTACATGTGGAAGTAGTGAAAATAGACACTTCCATGTATAATCACCAGTATGTATACATAGAAGCTACCAAGTGATGCAGTTCTTTTTCTGCATGTATAGGTTCTTGAAATTGATGCTCCTGTTGCTTATGCTAGAGAATACTTGTATCTCCAGGAACAAGCAGGAATGAGTCTTCACATATGGGGTACGTCGGTACCGACGGAGCCTGCGCAGGAACACTCCCCAGCATCCAATCAGAAAGCCTTTGGGAGCATCCCACAGCACCTGTGTGCTGCCTTCCCGCCTTCCCAACTGTCTCTCCTCAGTTTTTGTTTTTCCGCGGAGCTGGCAGGATGTCCTCCTGTCACCGCAGAAAATTCTTCTTTTATTTTTTAGTTTTCTTGTGGTTGCGACTGCCTTCCCCGACCCCACCGGTACCGCCGGTGTTTCTTTTTCCTTTTCTTGTAAAATATTTTCCTTTTTAAGGAATATTTTTCCTCCTTAGTGTCTCACGGTTTCTCAGGCCTGTTAGGCCTCTCCTTTCTCCTTCATGGAACCGCCAGCCACTATTCCCAAGAAATGTACAAACTGTGGCGGTACAAACTTATTTTTAGACGCTCGCAATTGGTGTCTAACCTGCTTGGGTCCTGACCATTTTCCTCTGGAGCCCTCTGGCAATAGTATTGTGGGAAGAAGTTTTCAACATCGAGTTCCCCTCGACACGCGGTCCCCATCCAACTTCAGGGCACCGACCATATCTTCTTCTACACAGGATCAGGTAACCCAAAAACAGTCTGTTAAGACTAGCCAGTCCTCGAGCGGCAGTTCTCATGCACAGCATAGAGATGCCTCCGGCCTTGCCCTCGAGAAACCACTGGCTTCAAAACCCCGGTGGGAGTCTTCGGCCTCCAAAGCCTGTGTGGGGTTTCAGGTTGTTCCTGAGGTTCACCCCTCACAGAACATACCTGAGCCATGTCTGGTGGTGGCATCCGCTTCGAGCGGTACCGATACCCCGGCATCGGCAATGGTGTTGGATGAAACACTCCTCACCAAGGATCGTCGTCTGGCGTCCTCGGTACCTACGGGGCCTTTGGATACGCTCCAGACCGACCTTCCAGTATCGGTACCGGTACCGGTACTAATACCGACGTCGGTACCCTCCAGACGTGCATCGATAGACTCACTTCCTTTGATGCCGAGTCTAGAATCGATCTCTAGTCTGAAGGACTGGGTACCGACTTGCCTTGGTACCGACACCAGACGGTACCGAAGGCTCGGTTCCAATAATTCGGATCCGCAACTCTCGGTTTCTTCGATACCGTTAGAGTTGCCACCGGCTGGCCTTCATCCACCGGTATCGGATACGGTACCGAAGTCGGTACCGTTATCCACATTACCATTGCTGTCGGTACCTTCCATGCTTCTCTCCTCAGGCTCGCTTCCCTCAATACCGAGTTTGGAATCGATCCCTAGCATGGACGATATGCTACCAACTGGCGCTGGTCCCGACCTCCCGCAGTACCAGCGACCATCCTATAAGGATTCCATACTGCACCATCCAGGATCTTCTATTCCTATAAACTTGGATAGATCCCTCGGTGCCAATGCTAGTTCTTCATCAGATCTAGCCTATCCAAAGGAAGTTCCCTCTGGGGATCCTTCTTTTCAGGTTTTCCTCCTAGATATGGCAAAATCTCTTGTCATTTCTATTCCTGGACAAAATCCTACACAGGGCAATACATGAGCCCTCTTTATTCCTGAGAGAGCAAAGGAAAACATCATGCTTCCTTTGCATCATTCCTTGCAGGATCTCCTTCTACGAATGTGGGAAGCTCCTTTAAAGGTACCCCCACTTTCTAGAGCAACTGATCTTCTATATCAGGTGCCCCCCTCTCCAGGATTTCAAAAGACTCAACTTCCTCATCATTCCATTGTTGTGGAATCAGCAATGAGGCGGGTGAAGAGTACTAAAAAGCACTCTTCTTATCCGCCAGGTCGTGAGTCTAAGACTTTGGATGCCTTTGGACGCCAAACTTTCCAGGCATCCATGCTTTCAGCAAGAATTCTCTCATATATTTTTTATATGGGTTTATCTCATGAGGAGGTCACAAAGAAATTACATCTTTTGACTCCTTTTCTTCAAGAGCCCAAGAGTGCAGACTATTCCTCACTGGTTAGTCATGCTCAAAATATCTCTAGATTTCTTTCTCGTGCTTCCCTAGACTCCTTTGAGTCTGTTAGCAGGACTTCTGCTATAGCTATAGGAGCATGACGTAAAGCCTGGCTCCAAGCTTCAGACTTGGACAAATGGGCACAAGTTAGACTGGGAAATACTCCTTGCACTGGAGAAAATCTCTTTAACAAGGAGTCTTTACTCCAGGTTGCTCAGTTAACAACTGACTGTCCTGTTTCCAGAGGCTGTTCTACGCCTTCTTCTTTCCCAGTTGGTAGGAAATGTCCTGCCAAAATTTCTTTCCCTAGGGCAGTGATGGCTAACCTTTTTGAGCCCGAGTGCCCAAACTGCCGCACAAAACCAAAGAATTTCCTCAAAGTGCCAGCACGTCATTTGCATAAGTGGTCTTATTTGCATAATGTTACCATACACTAACTTTTAGTAAACATGTCTCTTAATGAGTGTATGGATAAAGAAAGACTAAAAGATTTCTACATTACTATAATCCAGTGCCAACCACCAGGCACATTAGGAACTACTACAAACGCTGCCCATTTAGAACCCATAGCAAACCCGCCGTATCCTGACAGCATTACCAGGACTCACAAAGCACCATACCCTACCTATCAAAAGGCAACACTGCAAATATTAAACCAATACATTTCAGTGAATACTGGGGAAAGAGAACAAGTGGCAACGTCAAATAGGAATTTCCTCTTGTACCAAACAAAGTGCAGATGTTAATGATGCACATTTCCCAGAGCTGACATATTCCAGTTAATAAATTCAAAATAAAGAGATATCTTTCTACCTTTTGTGCATTTTTTTTCAGTTGCAATTGGTCCAGCCATTTTCTTCTGGTTTCTTCATGTTTTCTGCTAACTCTCCATCGTCTGCTGTCCATTTGTCCTTTCTTCTCTCTTCTAGTTTTTTTTCCATTCTCTCTCTCTACATCTGCTTTAACATACTAATCTTTCTCCTTTTGCTCTTTCCTCATTCCTATTTCATCCACACAAATTTTACCCCTCCATCCTCAATCCCCAATTACTCTCCCAATACCTGGCCAATTGTAGATTTTTCATCCCTCCTACACAAAATATTTTCCCCCTCTCCATTTTACTCTCCCAGCCCCATCCCATTCTAATCCTCCCCCAACATCAGCTCCCTTCTAGTTCCAGTCTCACCCAGCATCCATTCCCTTCTTCAAGCCCCCCACTTCCCCTCAGCCCATTTCCATTCCAAGCCCCGTCCCCATCAGCTATTTGCAGTTCAAGCCCCCCACTTCCCCTCAGCCCATTTCCATTCCAAGCCCCATCCCCAACAGCTATTTGCAGTTCAAGCCCCCTTCCACTCAGCCCATTTCCAGTCCTAGCAACCCCCCAACCCATTACCAGTCCTAGCCCCCCATAGCCCACTCCCAGTCCTAATCCCACCAGCCCATTTCCAGTCCTAACCTCTCCATCAGCCCACTCCCAGTCCTAATCCCCCATCACTCAATTTTTAGTTTAAGCCCCCCCAGCGCCTATCACCACTCCTAACCCCCAGCGCCCATCACCACTCATACCCCCCCCAGCCCAGCGCCCATCACCACTCCTAACCCCCCCAGCCAGCCCAGTGCCCATCACCACTCCTAACACCCCCCAGCCAGCCCAGTGTCCATCACCACTCCTAACCCCCCCAGCCCAGTGCCCATCACCACTCCTACCCCCCCACCCCAGCCCATCACTACTCCTAACACCCCCCAGCCCAGCCCAGCCCATCACTACTCCTAACCCCCCCCAGCCCAGCCCAGCCAATCACCACTCCTAACCCCCCCAGCGCCCATCACCACTCCTACCCCCCCCAGCCCAGCGCCCATCACCACTCCTAACCCCCCCAGCCAGCCCAGTGCCCATCACCACTCCTAACCCCCCCAGCCCAGTGCCCATCACCACTCCTAACCCCCCCACCCCAGCCCATCTCTACTCCTATCAACCCCCAGCCCAGGCCAGCCCAGCCCATCACTACTCCTAACCCCCCCCAGCCCAGCCCAGCCAATCACCACTCCTAACCCCCCCCAGCCCAGCCCAGCCCAGCCCATCACCACTCCTAACCCCCCCAGCCCAGCCCATCACCACTCCTAACCCCCCCCAGCCCAGCCCATCACCACTCCTACCCCCCCCAGCCCAGTGCCCATCACCACTCCTAACCCCCCCTCCAGCCCATCACCACTCCTAACCCCCCCAGCCCAGCCCAGCCCATCACCACTCCTAACCCCCCCCCAGCCCAGCCCAGCCCAGCCCAGCCCATCACCACTCCTAACCCCCACCCCCCCCAGCCCAGGTAAAATTAAAAAAAAAAAACAACCCTGTCTGCTGCCATTGTCGGGGCCGCCGCGGCAGAATCGAGCGTGCCGCGGGGCCCCCCTGTACCCGGCAGATCCTGCCCTCCCCGTAGCAGCTCTCTCTTTGGAGCTGCAGTCAGACGCGCCGGCTTGCAGAGCGCGAGGGAAGAGTTCCCTCGCTGCTCTGTTAAGCCCGCGGGGGCTGATGGGAAGTTCCCATCAGCCCCCGCGGGCTTAACAGAGTCGCGAAAGGGAAACTCTCCCCTTCGCGCTCTGCAAGCCGGCGCGTCTGACTGCAGCTCCAAAGAGAGAGCTGCTACGGGGAGGGCAGAATCTGCCGGGTAGAGGGGGGCCCCGCGGCACGCTCGATTCTGCCGCGGCGGCCCCGACAACGGCAGCAGACAGGGTTGTTTTTTTTTTTTCGATTGCGGACCTTCCCGCGTGCCAGCTGCAAGGCCTTCGCGTGCCACAGCTGGCACGCGTGCCATAGGTTCGCCATCGCTGCCCTAGGGGAAGAAGATTTTATCCATCTTCTGCCCATCATACAGATGTTCCCAAACAGGGGAAACATCACCCTGGTCTGAAGAATCCACAACCTCAGCAGGGTCAACAAACCCAGCAGTCGCAGGGTTTCAAATAGATCATCATTGCCTCTCTTGGTTGGTGGTTAGAGTAGCAGTCTGCTTCTTTCATTTGCAGTATCTGCACTAAATTTATTCTAACCTTCCTAGATATCTCTTCATGAGACATCTTTTCTTTAACTTTAAGAGTCTTTATGATGATCATGCCCATACTTAACAGGGTTTTCCTCTTCCTCTTGGAGGAAAGAGAACTAACAACTATTAATAGACAGTTGTTTTCCCTGTACTGGCATGTATCATCTCACCTGTCAGAGACTTCCTCCATAGTCAGTCTCTTTCAACTCTGTCTTACCTCCCTCTTACTATAACATTTGGTTTGTAAGAGGGACCCTTTTACACTGGTAAGCCCCTATGGTCCTCTACCTGTTCTACCGGGGGATTCTCCCTTCCGGAGTTGTCTCCCCCCCTTGTTACCTTAGGGCAGCCCATCAGACAGTAGGAAATCCTACCAGGTCTGTTGTTTCTTTTTCCCAATCTAAAAGAGGGAGAGGGAAAAGAAATTTTCTCCGCTGCCCTGGTACGTTGCTGCAGATACAGCAATTCCTAGTGGTTAAGCCACTGATTATGTCCACCACACAACCAGGGATTCTCCTCCACTAGCAATCCTTCTAGCCTCAGTGCTAAGTCCAAAACAGGTTAGCAACCTCGTTTGGGAAACCCTCTTATCACAGCCTGGTTGGTTAACTTCTGTTCTTCGCCCCCTTGTCCTTGGCAGAATACTTGGTTACCTACTGGCTTTCCACAGCCAGTTTTTCTTCTAACCAACCTGCAGCATGCTCTCTGCAACTCTACAGAGTAGCTTTGCACTATGGGCCCTTGCTAGAGAGCATTAGTATCTTGCCTAGCAGATAATCCCAGATGGTTAAAAGGGGTTCCCCCAGTCATGTTTCCATGACTGGTAGGTATTTCCTACCCTTACCATCTCATCTTAAATCTCTTTTAAGACATCAGTCTCAGGCCTTTCATTGCGTGAAAACCTAAAGAAGGGCCAATTCCCTGGCTTGGCCCATATCTCCCTTGGTCTTCTCGTCAGAGATAATTTTCTTCAATGGCAGCTAGAGGACGCCCAATACCCCTCTTGCCCTCATAGGCAAGTCACTCGGGTATCTTCCTCCAGTGGCGTCCTCTATCCATTCTCCATATGGCAATTCTGGAGAAATCTGGACTTCCTGCCTACAGTCTGAAGTTATCCTCTGCCTTTTTCACGTAGGCCATCAAAAGTTCAAATTCTGAGAAGAATCCAGACTTCTTCTTGTCAGGGAGACCTCTCCTCTGACTCTGCCAATCATAACCAGGAAAAGAGAATTCTCTGTATATCTATTCAAGCAGGTATTAATCTTCTTGCTGTTAGATGAATCTTCCTCTCTCCCTATATCCCTAGGGAGGATCAGCTTCTATAGACCTCTCTCCTTCCACATACCTGGAGATATGTGTCTATATGTCTACATATTCATATATATATATATACACATATTTATATATATTCATCTATATCTGTGTGTCTTCTGCCCCTACATATCTCCTATAGATATATGCATATATACCCTATGTGTGTATATATTCAATATATATATGTATCTATACATAGATATATTTATAGATCTACTGAGATATATTTTTAGATAGATATGTATCCATATACTCATCTATCTATTCTGTTAGGTTCAGATATCCTTATATTCCTATATGATCCTGACAGATGGGCACTACCCCTATCAATGCTATGCCAGCATACTTAGGGGGTGACACTTATAACCACTTCCTGTGGTAATTAACAAAATTTTTCCTTACCATATAGGTTGGGTACTCCTGAAGCTCTCCATGTACCTTTCTTCTTTCCTAATTGACCCCATTTAGGAAAGACATTGCGGAGCTTCAGTTAACCTAACGCTTAGCGCTCCTGAGTCTGTCCTTACTTTCTTATCAGATACAAGGGTTTCCATACCCTTTCTCCCCTACATGGACTGATTCCATTGCCAGTCCAGTTTGGTCAGACTCATTTTTTCTTTTGGTCCTAGGTTTGTACTGTTTTTGGACCAAGACAGCTTAAGCTTTCTCTAGTAGTACCTTCTGCGTCTTCTGCTGAAGCTCTACCTCTTATACTACCCCAGTTTTCCCCTGGGGCTATTTCTCACCCTGAAGGGTTCTGCCCTCCACTTGTTTTTCTCTACCTCTGCTTCTCAGTGAGGTACCCCTTGAGCACATTCACTGGCTCTTCCAACAGATCCATATGTACCTCAGTGGACTTGTGCAAGGTCAACAAGGGAGGCCCAGATTACAATATTTTACTACAAAATACCCTCTATACAGCGTGTTCCCCTTAGAAACTCTGTTCTAGCCAGCTGTTCCACAGCTCCTCTTCTGTATTCACCTCCTACCCTCCATTCCCAGGATGCCTGAGGTCTTAAGCAATAGCATGGCTCGTTCTAGACTTGCAACATGCTAGGACTCCCTCTGGGCATCTGAGCTTGGGAGTCCCCATATGTGAAGACTCATTCCTGCTTGTTCCTGGAGATAGCACAGTTACTTACCTGTAACAGGTGATCTCTGGGAACAGCAGGAATAAGTCTTCACAACCCACCCTCCTCCCCTAGGAGTTGCTTTTCCTCTATCTCTATCTTTCTCTTCCTTGCTCTCTCTCTCTCTTTGTCTCAGCTTTCAAACTTAACTGAGGAGAGACAGTTGGGAAGGCGGGAAGGCAGCACGCAGGTGCTGTGGGATGCTCCCAAAGGCTTTCTGATTGGACGCTGGGGAGCGTTCCCGCGCAGGCTCCATCGGTACTGATGTACCCCATATGTGAAGACTTATTCCTGCTGTTCCCAGAGATCACCTGTTACAGGTAAGTAACTGTGCTTTATTTGCTGATGTCCTTGTGCCTGTTTTATAATACTGTAGGCTCCACGTTAAGCAGGGCTTTTTTAAAAAATACTGGGGGACTTGTGTATATTCCAGTTGGGATGTTCTAATTCCTACCTCATTGTTCTATGCAAAAATGGGTCTCATAATTTATCTGGAAAGAATTCTATAGAACAGTACATAATATAATTGGCAATGCTTTGAGAACAGATCCTTACTAGTTCCAAAATTTGAATCATGAAATTTTCTTTAATCTTACAAGTGTAAAATTTCTACCCAGCTTTGTTGGTTTGCCTTTCTCTATGGAAGGAACATAGATTTTCTCGAAAACACATTCTGGAGAACAGTTGCATCCTTGAGCATTCTCTCTGATCTAATGGGCCCCAGATAAAATTAAATGTACCCTCCAAAGAGCTTCCACCCCCGTTTCTGTTATTCTCAGGCAAAATTACAGACTCTTCTGGTGCTCGCTCCAAGTTTTCCAGGAACACTATGAAACCACCAACACTTCTGGAATCTCAACCTACCATTTTGGAGGCCATTGCATTCTTCATCATCAGGAAGGGCTGGTGAGCCCTTCTGCTGACCCATTTAGATGATATCATTCATGGTGTGACAACTGGGCTCCCTGTAACTTTTTATCTCTAGAATGATAAGCTGTGGTGAAAGCATTTGGGGATTCTCTGGAGGTGCTATATTTCTTTTTGGACAGCATGGGGCTAGTTCCATGAGGGGGGTTTTCAATCTTGGAATGGAGGGAGCTCACAGAGCTATGTTCTGGAAATTTAGTGGCAGTGAGGGATAGCTCCTGGTCTTCTTTCTTCTTGTGGAAAAAGAAGTTTTTAGAGGTGCCCCTAGAGGAGCCTTTTCCGTCTTGGGTTGGGGATGGAAGTGGGAAAAGCTTTTTCTATAAATGTGGCAGTAGGAGATTCTTGGGAGGGCCTATCGAGGGGCTATATTTTTTCTTAAGGGGCAGCGGGAAAGGCCATATTCTTTCTTCAAGTGGATGTGGGATGGATTCCTCAAACTAATGGCCATTGCAATTTGGGCCAGTGAGAACAGGGCATTGTGATATCTAGAGCATGATTACAGTAATGTTGACACATATTTTCTCCTATTTTGATATCATCTTCCAAATCTAGAACAGGAACAGTCAGAGAAAGTGAATATAACTAGGGTTTCTTTTTTCTAAATTCTATATTTATACGATTGTTACATATCTTTCACATTATAGTGATCAGGAAAATGATACAAATCCAAAAGGAAATAATACATGTTTTAACATAAAATAGAACTACAGCTCACCATATCAAAAACAAAAGAGGAATCCAGATAGCACAAATTATCAAAAATAAGCAATAAAGAAAATAATACTACCAGTGCTCCCCCCCAAGGATCACAGTGCATACCACCCAAAATTTCTCTTCTTCCTTCACAACAATAAAGTCTAACAGTTGCTTCGGCTCAAAATATGATTTGTTCCATTAAATTAAAATAAACGTACACAAGGAAATCTTAACTTAAGCATCCCCCCCCCAAGGCTTACACTCGAGGCCGCAATGCCAAAAATTCTTGGTGGTGCCTCTGTGTAAACCTAGAAAAATCAGGAAATAACCTAGTCTTTGAGCCAAAGAAAACCTTATCCATGGAGCGGAAATAAACCTTAAACACGGAGTTACGATCATACTCCAAGGCAAACACAACCAATAAAGTGGCCCTCTGAGTTACCACTTCTAAGGAGGACTCAAGGAAACCTGTGAGGTCAGCCCCCAAGGAAACCTCCTGGCCCCAGCCAAAGAACTGGGGGAAAGGTACTGAGCCCTAACAATCGGTGACAAATTCAGAGGGTCCATCCCCAATACCTCAATCAGATATTTTTTCACCAAATCAACAGGTAAGGGGAGACCTGGGAAAGTTCAAAAAGCGCAATTTATTCCGGCGCACTTGATTTTCCAGATGTTTCAGCTGGTGAGATGTTACAGTGCGATCTTTCACAAGGGCATCCCCTATGACTTGAACAGCATTGATTTTATGATCAAGAGATTCCAATCTTTCATTAACCAAATCTATCGCCTGAGAGTGTTCAAGAACTGTCCGTGAAATCACAGTCAAATCACCCACAAACCTTTGAGAAAACGTTTGCAATGAAGAAGAAAGCCCCTGATTAGTGTCCCACAATGACTCCATAGTCACAGCCGCAGGTTTACCAAGCTCAAAGACACTTTCCCAGACACAGTCTAACCCAACTCCTGTGTGATATTGTGCACTGTTTTGGAAGCCATAGGGGTTACCCCCATTGCACCAGCCAAAAGGGGAGTCACCTCTGCTGTTGGAAATCCTCCTGGCAAAGAAACTTCAGCGCCCATACCAGCCGCGAAGACTCCAGTATTCCAGCAGCTCCCATTCATCTGGGCTTAGCGATGCCCTGTCACTGATGCCTGATAGTTGCCTACCGGGCAGATCTGGAGGAAAGGCTCCCGCTGAAGTGAAAGAGACCCCATAACAGTCAAGAGCAGCATGGCGAAGGGGCCCAGGACCGACACCCACAGGAGCAAGCCCCGCTTTCCCTTTCCTTTTACACATCAAGATGACTGGCAAAGGGGACCACCAAATGCCAAACTCAGACTGAAGGGTAGGAGTGTCCTCCCCAGCATTACTTCAGAGCGCCATCTTGGATTCTGAGCTAAACAAGGATCATAACTAGGGTTTCTATTCCTAGATATTTACAAATTGTAAATTTAGGTGTTTATCTTCCAGCTAATTAGGTGAGGGTACAAATAAATCTGTGTTTATTAGTGTTTTCGCAGCACAGGTACTCTTGCTGGGTACCTTTTTCTTTGGAACCAAATATGCATGTTTGTGCCACTTAGGAATCATTAACGCAGAAAAGACACAAAAACTGCAATGAAAAATACAAGCCAGGCCAAGAGAGGGGTAAAAAAGTGCCCAGGAAGGTGGTGTTTTACGGTGTTTATCCAATAAACATGTATTTCAATTGCTATCTACAGTTTTAAGTGCATATGTACCATATGTCAATTACTTGGCAATATAATGAATTGTTACTTTGAATACATATTGTTGCTTTTTAATATGGCTTATGCTAAAACATATAACTCTATTTTCTTTATTATATTGCATTTGGAGGCCTACTAACTAAAATGCAGTAAGATTTTGGAGATACTGCGAGTTAACGGCCATATTTAATGTTCAGTAACTGCAAAATGTCTGTACTAATTGTTAAGGGTATTCTCAATAATTTGCTATTAGTTAATGAAGAGAAGAGAGGGTCATTTTAAAAGCCTTAGTCATGATTTGGATGTCTGAAATCATGGCGATGTCCTAGAAACCATTTTGCAAATGGCTTTTAAAGATGTCTCTGATGTAGGGACATCCAAGTAAGCAGGGGACATGGCTGATGAGTGGCCCTGATGGTACAATGGACTTAAGACATCCCAGCTCGGTTTCAGAACCATCGGGGACATCTGCGACCCCATCCAAGTTTAGATCTGCTCCAGGCACAAATAGGCCTCAGGAAAGTGCTTATTTTGATAGTAAAACATCCAGAGGGTGTAGAGAAGATGGAGCGTTAAGTGACTAGATCATGATCACAAGGAGAAGCAGTGGGATTTGAACCCTACCCTAGCCCACTACTCTTTTAGGCTATTAGACATCCCCTTTCTTAAATTCTATTCTGGAACATCTATGTGGACTGCCCCATAAACCAGGACCGCACCAAGCTAAAAATGCGCTAACAAACCCCCTCCGCCCAGCCATGTTCAGGAACACACTCTTTTTGATCTTCTTGGAAGCCCAGTGATGATATCAGCACCCCCTTCTATGCTTGCACTCTGTGTGGCCACACTGCTCGCACAGCTCTTGGTATGGCCATGCCATAGACGTCAATATCGGGCATGTCCATGTTTGTGAAATCGTGCCTTGGACATGCCTTCTGTTTTTTCAGATGTTCTGGCTTGGATGTCCCAGACTGCAGTTGGACAACTTTTGTAAAATGTGCCTTTAACTAAATAGTAGATAACATGATGCACTTAGCAACAATTATTCAGTTGGTGTCAACTTCGCTGAGTTATCTGCTGTGTTAGCAGTTATAATTGTGGCCAACATTATTGGCACCTTTGCATTTTAGCTATATTGTGTACAATATCTTGAGAAATAAGAACATAAGAAATGCCCTACTGAGTCAGACCAAGGTCCATCAAGCCCAGTATCCTGTTTCCAACAATAGCCAATCCAGGATACAAGTACCTGGCATGTTCCCAAAGAAGCACACAGGTGCCACAATGCTTGTCCTGGGACAAGCAGTGGATTTCCTATATCCTCTTTAATAATGGTTTATGGACCTTTCCTTCAGGATCTTGTCCAGATTTTTTTTATAATAGTAATATATATAATATAAATAATTGGAAATATTCCAACTGAATGTCCTCATAATACTTTAATAGTATGTCAAAAGGCATAACAACAAAAAAAAGATGTCGATGCAACTTGGATGTAGTAATTTCTGAGAAAACAAAAAATATGACATGGACAGGATTAATGATACCTTTCACTAATATTTGATTGCACAACCCTTGGCAGTGATAACAGTCTCCAAACGTTTTTTGTAGTCATCTATAAGTTTCATACATCTATTTGCTGATAGTTTCTCCCACCCTTCAACTGTGTTTTGTTCCATCTTATGAATGTTTCCAGGATTTCTTTTACCAATGGCAGATTTTAGCTCTTTCTAAAGGTTCTTGATTGGATTGAGATCAGGACTGATTGCTGGCCAGTTTAAAACAGACCATTTGTTCTTTTTTAACCATTCTTTTGTACTTTTGGATATATGTTTTGGGTCACTGTCCTGCTGGAGGACCTATGACCTTCGACCTAGACCTAGCTTGCTGACATTAGGTAGCACATTTCGCTCCAAAATATCTTGGTAGTCCTCTGACTTCATGATTCCTTTAATACGTTCCAGTCCTCCAGTTCCTGAGGCAGCAAAACAGCCCCACAACATTATGGAACCTCCAGCATATTTAACTGTGGGAAGGGTGATTTTTCCCTTATAAGCTTAAATGTATCACTGACCTGCATTGCCAAAGAGCTCAAGTTTGGTTTCATCTGCCCACAGAACGTTTTCCCAGAAGGATTGTAGTTTCTCAAGGTGGGTTTGGGCAATGATCAGACATGCCTTTTTCTATCTGTCTTTGAGCAGTGGTGTCCTTCTTGGCCTTCACCCATAAAGGTCTTTTTTATTTAGTGCGCAACATATGGCACATGTTGAAATCACCACTCCAGATTGCTGCAGCTCAGCCTTAACCTTTTTGGATGTTGTACATGGTGTTTTTCCAACAGTTTGCACTAACCTTCAAAGACTTCTTGGATTAATTTTCCTCTTTCCACCACATCCTGGGAGGTTCTTGACAGTTCCATGAGCAGAAAACCTCTTAATAAGATTGAAAACTGTAGACACAGGAATCCCAAGATCTTTGTAGATGGCTTTGTAACCCCTTTAAAAGTTGATGTTTGGTGATAATGGCTTTTCTCACAGTCTCAGGCAGCTCTCTTGCTTTCACCATGGTGAAAATGGAACAGGGAGTGAATGTGGCCATTTTAAACATTAGAGTCATGATTTATTGGTTGATTCAAGTCATGTGAGTGCTGACAATTGATCACAGGTGCTTTTAATTTTACTGCGGTGGGAAAGTGGTTCTTCTGTTAAGATTGATTTGAATTTATTTATTTATTTATTTTTATTTAACACGATTTCTATACCGCTTTTCATAGTATCAAAGTGGTTTACATTACAACTTCAGCAGAACATTACAGAGAACTCATTTTGTTTTTTTGTTTTGTTTATAACAGTGCCAGTAATCATGTCCTGGTAATGTCCCAGTTTTTATACTATTTCCTACCATTTCCTTTTTTTAATAAGTCTTGTTTTATTTGATTATTTTATGTGTCAAATATGTATTCATATATAGTCCAAAGCCATTTCACTGGCCACTTTTATTTAGGAGATATTGGACATTAAGAGATTGAACAATGTTGACCATAGCTGTAAGGCACAGTAACTATCTCCACATTAATTGTAAGGTGCATTCCTCACCCACTCTCTGCCCCTTCCTCATTAGGGCATTACCATATTAACGGCAAGATGCATTTCCTGCTCATTACTCACCCAGTCCCCGTCCCCTTAGATTTTAGGATGTTGACATGGAACCTAGTGTGTGCTAAGTGCTAAGCACCAAGTTAAATGTTAGCACCTGGTAATTTATTTATTTATTTTATTTATTTGCATTTCTTATATACCGCACTATTTGCGATCAGCGCGGTTTACATAGAACAAACAGTATCCGACAATATACAAAAGTCAGGTCATTGCATTGAACAGGAACAGGTAACTTGGACAACAGGGTAAACTATATACATCTGCGATACGTTGAGTATCTGCGATACCTTGAGTAAGGTAAATTATATACATGTACAAATAAAATTATTAGGTATTGGTTAAAATTGGGGGTGCCCTAATAATGATGGCTAGGGTTCAGGGGAGTCAGTGAGGTATTTAATAAAGAGAAAGTGTTTCAAGGCCTTCCTGAACTGGCTCAAGTTGGGGATTATCCTGATGTATGGTGGTAGGGAGTTCCAGAGACTTGGGGCGCATAGACTGAAGGCTCTATTTGATGTTGCTTTGGTGCATTTTGTCTTGTCTCTCGGTATAACTAGGATGTTGGCTGCTGAGGATCTCCTTAGCCTGTTAGGTGTGGGTGGATAGATGATGTCACTTAGTGAAGAGGAGGAGAGCTCCTTGGTGGCCTTGAAAGTCTTGTAAGATCTTGTAACTGATCCTGGCTTGAATGGGGAGCCAGTGAAGCTGCTTTAGGAGGGGTGTGATATGCTCTCTTCTCGGAGCTCCAAATAGAATCCGCGCAGCACTATTCATGGCATGTTGTAGGGGGTTCAAGGTGGCCTGAGGGAGTCCTTGTAGGATGGCGTTTGCATAATCAAATTACCATATTTACAGTTAACATGGCTTAGGATGCAAGCCCCTTTATGTTCTTTCAATTTATTTACAAGAGGCTGTGTTTCCATTGTAGAATGACCGACACGGAGAGAAGGGAAGTCGAAAATCAAGTGAAAGCCTTACAAGAAGGTGTTAACTTGTTATCCAGTGAAAGCGAGAAAGAGCTACAGAAAACGCAAACTGTGGTAAATGAAAAGGCCGAAGGGAAGGTAATGGCACAGAACATCTTAGACCTGTACAATAACTGCATACTTGCACACGTGTGGGTTAATGGAGTGAAAAGAAAAGTTTGTGTGTTTTCATTTGTGGAAAGCTCAATAATACAATTAATTGCTTGCAGTTTTTTTTTAAAGCTGTGTGTGAAACACCAACTTGCAGATTTTTGTATTGATGAAGAAATCAGAATGTTTGTGGGGAATCTGAAGACTATATAACTCTTGGCATGCCTCATCATAAACTAAACCTACTACATGGAACATTCACCTTAACATTTTGCGCACAAGTCATGCTTTTAGTCACGTCTCCAGTAACTTAAAGCAACATGTACTAAGCAGTTATCCCTTAGACAGGAAGGGGCCTAAACTGTATTAGCTATTTAACACAGAAATTGCCATATGGTAGCAAGGCGGTTTGGCACTAACATTTAATGTAGTGCCTTAAATAGTTAGTGCATGGTAATTCCTGAGTTAAATAGCTCACATGGAAAAGGGGTGGATGCACCTTACATTAACACAGAGGTCGTTACTGCATGTTAACTGTGGATGCCGCAGATAATGCAAAACAGTTAACACCACCTCAAGAGATGTAGCTAACTTCTAATGCATTATCTCAAACAGTTAACATGTAGTAGCGACTTTTTCTCAGCGTTACCTACATAGCCAAATGCTAGGTAATGCAGTATTACTCTTAAATTTACTGATATTAAGTACAAAACCAAGTGCAGTTTTGGCCCAAATCAGGGAAAGAACTGTTAATACATCGAGCTCTTCCTCTTTTCTTTAGTTTCAGAAGTGGTGCTTCCACTACGTGCTTCATCACTGGCATATGTTGAATGGAGACCTTCCAGTGAATAAAGTGCGCCACAGTTTTAGTTTCCATTCCACGCATGGAACTTTAGGGGACCTATTTTCGAAGATGTGTTCTCCCATAGCTAGAGAATGGAAGAACCTTCTTTGAAAATAGGGTCAGTGAGTCACCTGTCCATCCTTTGGAAACTACCCGATGCAGCAGAAATCCTTTGAAATTCAGTGGTAAAAATGATAATGGCTATTCATATGTATATTTAAGCCCATGGATGCAAAATTAAGTTCTTGTATATTTATATTTAATAACATTATTGATACAAACTACTTAGCGGTTTAGAGCCTGTGATATTTTATTTTGTTCCATGTACCTAAGAGTTCACCTGCAGTGATACTGTATGCTGTAAACATGAATAGCATGGGGTTTTGTATCATGCCTTGTATCTTCTAACCTTTCTCTGACACAGTAAAGCATGAAAATTTGCCTTTCAGATGCATTTTCTCTCTGTTACATGATTTGACTGTACTCTGCTGTGTCTACTATTAACCCCATGTGTGTGTGTACTACAGCTCGGTTTTCAGTTCACAGATGCATGCCAGTTCACAGCTTTTATCACATCTTTACTGCTGAAACACTGATCTAGACCACTTGCACTTTTTTGAGCTGCTAACACGCACAGCATTGGCTTTCTCTGGTAAGTCATTAATTTTACGTACAAGACGTTCATAAGCAGATAGGAAGAGTCTCCTATGATTCCAAACAATCTGTTGTTGTTTTATTTTTTTAGGTGGATAAAGTCATTGCGGGTACCATTGATCAGACCACCGGAGAAGTCCTTTCAATATTTCAGTCTGTTTTACAAGGTCTCATTGATTATGATACTGGGCTTAAACTACTTGAAACCCAGCTAATTGTTTCCGGCATTATTTCACCCGATTCGGGGGAGTGTTTTGATCTTGAAGAAGCGAAAAATCACAAACTTGTTAATGAGCAGATCGCTTTACAATTGGACGAGTTAAGTCATGCCAAGAAGCTTATTTCGTCTCTACCATGCACTCTTCCAGTTGCAGCAGCTTTTCAACAAGGTTTAATTTTGGAAGCTCTTGCTCTTAATATTCTTGAGATTCAGTTGTGCTTCAGCTGTCTATTTCTTCCAGTGACAGGGGAACAACTGACTTTGAACAGAGCTTTTCAAGGAAACTTGCTTCCTCAAGTATTATTTACAAAACTGCTTGAAAGACAAGAGGGTGGCAAAGAACTCATTGATCCCAACACGGCAGAAAGAATTTCTTTGATGGAGATGGTGCAAAGGGCTGCGATACACAAAGAAACAGGGTTGAGGCTTCTACCTGTTCGAGGGGAAGATAGAGGTAAAATAACATTAAAATCTGGAAAGAAGGTAAGCATCTTAAGAGCTGCTCATGAAGGCTTCGTGGACCGTGAAATCCTGTTTCGGTTGCTTGGTGCTCAGCTTCTCTCTGGGGGCATCATTGAACCGGAATCAGGACATAGATTAACTCTTGAAGAAGCACTGCAACAAGGGTTGATTGATCAGGGCACTGCTTGTGGTATTCTGGGTTACCAAATTCAGAATGGTGGCATCATCTGTCCCTCAACTTCCAAACGGTTAACTGTGGATGAAGCTGTTCAGTGTAACTTGATATCAGTGAGAAGTGCCCTGTTGGTACTAGAAGCACAAAGAGGCTTTATTGGGCTAATTTGGTCCGATAATAGTGAAATATTTCCTGTGTCTACTTCTCTGCAGCATGGGATGATAACAAATGAGTTGGCACAAAAAATACTAAACAATAGGCAGAAAATAGCTGCACTATACATTCCAGAAACATCAGAAATACTAAGTCTAGACGTAGCTACGCAGTTAGGAATTATAGACCACTCCACCGCGTCTGTTTTGAAAAAGGTAATTCTACCTGACAAGATGCCTAACATAGACGACTTAGAGTCATCATGTAAAAATTCTTCCAGATGGCTCTCATCTTGTGAATTTCAGCCATGTGCATTTCAGGAATGTGCCCAAAGGCAAGATAGTTTGGATGCGGATGAGCCTGTACCTCACAACCCAGAGCAAATAAAACAATTATTCATGTCTTACCTAATGGTCCACAGCTACATGGATGCCAACACAGGACAAAGACTTTTACTATATGATGGCGATTTAGAAGAAGCTGTGGGCATGCTGCAGGAAGCTGATAACATATGCACTGCTGGGGAATTTCCAGAGGAATCTACCTCTGCAGAGAATTATGTATGTGAAACGGATTTCAAACCTACTGAAAACCTAGCATTTGATCATGAGTGTGCAAATGAAAATAATATGTCTGAGACTAATTTAAAACATTTGGAAAATACTGACGATACTGTGTGTGGTGAAAATGGAGGGGAAATTGAATTTGAGAGCAGAGAGTCCAGTTTTACATCTAGAGACTCTGAACAATCAGAATGGAGCAAAACTGCTTCAATGTATAGTCAGGAAAGTGGAAAGGTATCCAACATTATAGACACCATAGCCTCTTCAGCAAAATCAAACATACTGCACAGAAATAGTGATTCTTATAAAGAGGAAAGTGCAGACAATGTTTTTGCAGAGCACTCCAAACAAACTCATATACAGATTTTCGAACAGACAGAAGGTGATCAAGCCAACTGCAAAAACGTTCAAGATAACCCTTTGAATGAATCTCACGAAAGCCTTATTTTAAGTGCACAAGAGCCCAAAGTTAATATTTTCAACAGAGACTTAGGTAGTAATGTAGCTAAATCTCCTGACAATTTTGAAAATGCAGTAGGTGCAATGGATTTAATATATAATAATGAAGCTATAACACGACAAGAAAACAACTATCCTAGCCAGCTCATGGTTAGTGAAAGTAAAAATAGGCAGGCTTCCTGTCTCCAGCAAAATGATGAAATGATCTCTCCTGATAATAATATAGACAAAGAACATATGCAAGAAAAGATGCATACTAGTAGAGATATTCAGAACAGTTTTTCTAGAGAACTTTCTGGGCATGAATCAGAGAATCAAGTTATTTATGATGGTAATGTTACTACTCAACAACCACATATTCATCAGTATAATAATGAAATAGTTTCACATGATACAAATTTGAGAGATGAAACTCTTCAAGACTCTGCCCATTTATTGGGTACCACAGATATGAAAAACATCGATGAAGAACTTTCTGAAAATAAATCAGAAAGTCACGTTCCTTATGATAGTAACTTTACTTCGCAGACATCTGTTCTTCAGTATGATGACAAAACAAGCTCACAAATACAAAATATGGAAGATGAATTCACCAGTAGCGTTTACTCTTCAGACAGCACAGACATCAAAGATAATTTGGCTGGAAAACCTTTGGAAAATGAATTGGCGAATCAGGCTACTTCTGATGATGATGATTATGCTACTCCGACATCTGACGATGATGGCAGTGATTATTGTGCTATGCAACTTCACGACAGGTACAGTAATGGGGACTATGATTTTGATACCCAACAGCAGTATGATAGTGATAATGAAGACTGTCGTATTATTACAACTCATCTTAAAGATGATCATGGTGACACTCCACTCCAGGAGAAAAGCGATAACAAAAGGTACAAAAATGTTCAACTTGAAGATGATTATCCCCATACTCCTCAGCAGGGCCACAGTGATGATGAGCATGATTCTCCTTATTTTGAAGAGGATGAAAAGGACTATAATGACAGTATTAGAGTTTTTCAGAGAGAATCGTATGATGCACAAGGAAAACAACATTTTAAGGAAAACGGAGGTGATGTCGATGAAAGCAGCACGTGTTTTAGTGAGCAGACGAATACACTAAAAGTGATTAATACTAACAAAATAGATGCCAGATTACCATTAGAACCCATATGGGAAGAAGAATCGGAAATAACATGTAATTTGGAAGAACCAGAACAGACGATATCTGTCAAGGCAGAAAGTATGGAAAACAAGGAAAGCAATAACAGTGATACATTATTGGTTGGGAAGGCTGAAGTGGAATGGGACCATAGTATAAATTCTATAAGAAGTGGACAGCAAAACTCTGCTGATATTCTGAAAGGACACTGCGAAGACAAAGATAGCTATGATGCTGAATTTCTGAACCTTTCTCTCTCTCCCTGCCTGCAAGCAAATGTTTATGATAGTCAGCAAGGCAAAACTTCAAATGAAATGCACATTTTTACAGACTTTCTTTTGCAGAGCAGTGATGTGCGCAATCACAATTTGAATGGCATGGACATTATTGGAGACCCGCAAAACCTAAATGCCCAAAATGCAATAGAAGAATGTAGCAGTTTGCACTTTGAAGAACTGGCTTCAGATACGAGGGAGAAAGGCTCTGATGATTACGCTGTAGAAAATAAATCTGATATTACAGCACATGAAAATCTAGAAGATATGCAGAATATTCAAGGAGTTCCAGAAGGCTTGGTAGAAAGAAAACAGATCACTGAAAGTGATACATTGGAAACATTTATTAACCGCAAAAGCATGTTTGCCAGCAGTGAAATAAATGGTCTCATGGATTTGCCTCCTGCACCTGGCATGCTTAATAATACTGCAACAGAGGATGAAACAATTCCAGAGGACTGTCAGCAGGTTTCTGAATCTCCTTTCAGGCAGCAAAGTGAAAATGGTGGAAACCATCAAAATATATTAAGTCAGACAGAAGAGAAGAGTGGAGCAAATGGGATGTGTTACAATGATGAGCAAAAAATATATGGGATATGCTTGTCCATTGAAGGGACTCAGGTGGAAGAAAGCATGTTTGATAACGACGCACCAGGAAAAGAAAAGAGTGTCGATGCTACAGACTTACTTACGGAAATGTCAACAGCATGCAGGGAACATAAACATGCACCAGATGTAATACAGACAATGGTAAATAATGAAATTGGTATTTTGGAAAAAGACTTTGAAATGTTTATGCAAGCTAAAGGTCCAATGAATACAAAAGAAGCAATAGATAGTCCAGTGTCAAATAAATTTCCTGTACATATTGAGAATCTTGGCGAAATATTTGATGCCTCTGTAAGTAAATCTAGCACTGAAGTTGCTTTCTCAAATGAAGAAGGAAATTATTCTGGCAAAACTGCAAATGAAAATAAAGTTGAACACTCTGATACCTTAGTCAATGAGAATTCAGATGATAGCAAAGACAACTGTGATCTTATGTCTCACTTACAACAATCTGCAGAAGGCATGAATGTACTGGATCCCTCTAAACTTGAAGGGGAGTTTTGTTCTGTGGAAGAAATGAACATTGGAGTGACTGATACACAGGCTGAAAGAGAGTTGGCATTCTCCGATATCAAAATCTACTTACCTGAGTTGCCCCCAACAGTACTGAAATCAGCTGTGTTTTCAGATATGATGAAACCTGATGAACATTTTGAAATGGAAGGTGCTCTTACAAGAATGAAGAAAGTCATATGTAGGGACACAACTGAAACAGCAGCAGCAAAGTGTGTGACAAAAGCAGAATCTTTGGATAATGTTTTTTGTGCATCAGATGTCTCTCTTATGGATTTAACTAGAATAACTACAGACTTGGATGGTATGGAACAGCAAGAAAATGAAATAGCCATTTATGATGAGAATTTAAGAAACAACAAATTGCAGACTGTGTTGGACACAGAGAGTAACAGCTCAAAAGAAGTAAATTATTCCAAAGAAGATGCAACTGATAAGCAGTTGCAGAAAGAAATGAAGCAGCTCGCGGATCTACTTGCAAAAGGCAATATATCACATTCTACTCAATCACATAATCTATCAATTAAAGATTTACAAGAGGCTTTGAAGAATACTTTGCAAGAAGAGCATGTTCATGGCAAGCAAGGTGATGACCCTCTAAGTTATTCAGACACAAATGTTCTAGTGCAACGATTACTTAAAATGATTAGTTGTTCACGCTTGGAAGATGAGACTTGCAGAGAATCAGATGACAATCAAATAGGGAATGATGAAAATCGATTTCTACTGGACCATCCATACAACGATGTAGAAAACTTTGAGGGCTCTCCTTTTCGTAGGCCTAATAGTGATAGTCCTGACCATCTTCTTAATGTCTTGAAACAAGTCATTTGTGAACAAAACTCTGGAGAGCAGCTAGAAACAAACAGTGAAGCCCAGTTTGAAAAAGAATCAGACATACAGTCACCTGCACCTCGACTGATTCCATCACAGCTAGATCAGATCTTTGAAATGTCACCTAACAACGAACAATCATTCAAATTCAATGAAATAGTGTGTGATCAGCCCAAACGACTTTCAGCTAGCTCACAGGAAACTGTTACACACACAGTTGAGAAGTTTAAAGCTGAAGAGGATTATGTTGTATCTGGGAAACTCTGTTCTACGTCCTCATCAAAATTAACAGAATTTGGAAGAGGAAATCTTTTAGAGAGTCCTACTGGGCATCATATAACTGACACTTTGCAAGATGGCTGTCAGCTTGAGAATTTGGGTCATATTTCCAAAAATATTCCTGACGATGGCACCAAAATGAAAGACACCCTAGACAGCACAACTAGCAATGTAAGTAACCTTTGTAACTTTTACAATTCATATTTGCTTTATGGATGCTTATGAAATTTTATAATATATGACCCAGAGAAAGACAGACACTATTTTATTTTGTGCCTGACAGCTTCCTGCTGCTCCTTTGGGAATTAAAACCTTCCTTCTGAACTATCTCCGCATTTTCCCTCCTATTTTATAAATCCCTACAGTAGGCCTAGTCTGATCATTGTAGTGACAGTCTTTTGAATGGGGACCATGCACTAGAACCTGAATTCATGGGCTAAGTCTTACCCTTGGTATCGCACTTTAGCAATAGACATAGCTTTTCCATAGCTTTTTTATAGTGTTAAAATATTTAGCAGTTTGTAAAACAGGTGCCATTTCCAAAATCACAGTTAAGCTGTATAAAAATTTGTAGATACAGGGCCCGATGATGCTAACATAGCGAGCTGTCGGCACTGAATATTAAACCCGGATATTCAGAGCTGGGGTCGTATCCATCACTGCACGGAATGGAGGAGTAGCCTAATTGTTAGCACACTGGTTTGGGAACCAAGCAGCCAGGGTTTGATTCCCACTGGCGTTCCTTGTGGTCTTGGGCAAGTCACTTAACCCTGCATTGCACCAGAAGAATCTAAGTTATTAATGTTCCTTTTTAGTGAACATTACCTAGTTTAAGTTACAATGTAAACCTGTTAAATAAAGTAAATAAATAAAAATATCCAGCCGTGGCATTGAATGTCTGGGGTAGCTGCATAGGCCGATTGGTAACCAGGCAGCAGCGATATTGAGCTGCTGCCCAGTTAGTGATATGTGGCAAAACTAAGGCCTGTGCCTAGTTTTTGCCACATATCACTAACCACACAGTGGCTCAATTTTGCCATTGTCTGGTTACTGAGCGTGCCACGTCCACTCTGCCCCGGAATGCCCGCAACGTGCCCTAATGCTAAGCGGTTAGGCGTGTAGAGCTGGCAGTCACAGATATTCAGCGGCTCTAACCATTCATCATGATTAAGCAGCTCTGCTATCTGCATTAATAACTTGGAATATCGGGTCCACAATGATTACTAACCAGTGACATCAAAAAGGGGATTTTCATGAGTATTGGTTGGGTGCACCAATAGATAAGAAATCCTAAAAAAATATAGGTGAAAAATCTGAATGCTTCACATTTTCATCTTCAATGATGCAACTAGAAAAATGGCATTTAAAAAATATACAAGGTTTGATCAAAAAGTATTGAGACTTGTGTAGCTATATAACAATATGTCACACCTCGATGCTATTAGAACAAATTATGCATAGAACAAATTATGGAGAACTGAACCAAACTATCCAAAAAGCAGCAACCCCTACTCAAACGATGCAGAAGATAAAGAAGGAATCACAAAAATGGTTCACTAAAGACATCGCCCTGCTAAAAAAGCAACTACGGAAACAAGAAAAAATCTGGAGAAAAACAAAATCACACGATAACAAAACTAAATATATAAACATACTTAATAGATATAAGGATGCAATCAACAAGTCAAAAAGAAAATACTACTCCAAACTGATAAATCTTGCCATCAACCGGCCAAGAGAACTCTTCTCAATTGTGAAAACACTAACAAAAACACAAAACCCTGAACCGAACCAAGACACAATTAGTGTACAAACCTTAGCATCACATTTTGCTGAGAAACTAAAGGTAAAATCTTACTCTCCAACCACTACAATACCTAGACATGACAGTAATTATGAATGGACAACCTTTCACAAGGTTGAACGAAAACACATCCTTAATATAACAATGATTAACACTACAACCTCTCCGCTTGACCCATGCCCTGTGTCATGGATCAAGCATACTAAGGACTTTCTTGCAGAAAACATCCAATATATAGTAAACCAATCACTATCTCAAGGAACGATGCCCAATGCCCTAAAGCTCTCCTCGATCTGTCCCATAATAAAAAACAATAAACTAGACCCAAAAGACCCCAACTCCTACAGGCCAATAGCTAGCATACCATTAATCGCCAAAATAATAGAAAAAACCATACAACTCCAATTACAAGACTACATTGATGAACACAAACTCCTTGATGCACAACAATTTGGCTTCCGACCCTTCCATGGAGTTGAAACTCTCCTAATCGCACTGACAGACCTACTCATCAGAGGTACTAATGACAATAACAAAGGTTTCCTTCTCCTCTTCATAGATCTGTCTGCCGCATTCGACAGCATCAACCATAATACCCTCATTAACAGACTAGAAAATCTAAAAATAGGAGGGACAGTCCTTGAATGGTTCAAATCATACATCTCACACAGGTTAATACGGATACAATTAGGTAAAGATACATCAGAAATTTTCCCACAAGGTCAAGGCATCCCCCAAGGATCAACCCTCTCAGCCCTCCTCTTCAATTTATACCTCCAGCCCATTACAAACATATTCAAGAAGCACAAAATTAACCATTTCATATACGTGGACGATATCATGCTTGCCACTCCCATAAACCACAACAACCCCAAATATGATAACCTACTCCAATGCATGAACGAAACTACCAAATGGCTTGAAGACAACCACCTAAGCATTAACCTAAAAAAAAACAGAGGCAATGTTCATAACGAGGAAATCAGACACTGACTACAACTACCCCACTACAATCACAATAAGTAACACACCTATACCTGTTAAAAAGGAGGTAAAATACCTTGGAATAATCATAGACCACTCACTCACCATGATCCCACACATAAAATATACAGTAAAAACCATATTTTATAAACTCAAGACAATACAACATCTGAGACCCCTACTCAACACAGATGACTTTAGATCAGTAGTCAATACCCTCATCACCCCCCACTTCGACTATTGTAATAGTCTCCTAAACGGATTACCATTAAAAAGCATATATCTTCTCCAAAGAGCCCAAAACATATGTGCCAAGATGATCACAAAAGCTAAACTAACAGACCATGTGACTCCAATTCTACTAGAACTACACTGGCTCCCTATAAACAGCCGAATAAAATATAAAATCCTCCTAACTACTTTCAAAATCATTAATAACATCTCTCCCTCACAACTATCTACCCTAATACACCCCCCATCAGATACTAGAACGCGCAGACATAAAAACAAATAACAAAAAACAAAATAAAATAAAATAAAATAAAAACAAATTTTAGAAAAACTAAAGCGACAACAAGTGATAGGGCCTTCTCCTTTGCTGCCCCCACCCTCTGGAATGAAATACCATTAACACTCCGCATGATAAAAGACCATCAATTCAAAAAGGAACTAAAAACCTACCTCTTTACAAAACACTTTGAGATCCCCTACCAACAAAGAACCTCTCCAATACAATCACAGAAACACATCCACAGTACCCAAGACAGAACAAATGACTAACTCAAGAAACTTTACAAATCCCCACACAACATGCTAAAGACCCACTCAAACTGTCGACTATTTTACTATTGTAAATAACCACTATAACCAACTATGCTGTGCTCCATGTATATAACCTCTAAATAGTTTGAATAGCTCTGTTCTAGTTATCGTTCAAAAATATGTACCCTGTAAGTACAATTGTATATAGTTAAAACATAATGTTCCTTGTAAATGTATACAGAAGTATACAATTGTTCTGTTTACAGTTCAATGTAAACCGCCCCTGATCTCTGGAAGGGGCGGTATATTTATTTTATTTTTTATTTATTTAGCAAGCATTTGTAGCCCGCTCCTTCCAGCGATCAGAAGCGGGTAGGATTACTATTGTGAAACTGCCGAATCAAGGCAGTTACAAATTTTGTTTACATACAGATTGTCAGAAAAGCACATCATACAGAGTTAACACTTCTTAGCTATGGGGGAGTTCATTTACATATATACATAAATACATATATACAGGTATAGAAGAAACTGTTAAATAAATAAAATAAATAAAATAAAAATTAAGCATACAATGACCTAGTTATGTGCTCTGCATGTGCAGAGTGTAGTGTGGCTGCAGCCTACCTAAACTTTTTTTAATGACATGATGTTTGGTATCGTGTAAAAGGAGTTCATCAGATTTACAATGAGTGAAAAAATTGAACAGTGAATTTGCATGGAGTTCTGCCAGAAACTTGAAGATTTGTGCAAAGAGATGACAAGTTAAGTAAGTGTATGGCAATGAATGCATGAGTCATTCTCGAGTTTATGACTGGTACAAATGTTTCCAAGAGGGCCGCCAAAGTGTTGACAGCGATGAACATTCTGGAAGGCCATCTATGAGCAGGAATGAAGACAAAGTTGAAGTAGTGCATACTGCAATATGTTCAAATCAGCGATTGACTATCAGGGAGCTTGCTTAGGACATGGACATCAGTTTTTGGTCAGTACAGTTCATTTTTACTGTCGATTTGGGGATGACATGTGTGTCTGCAAAATTCATGCCGAAATTTCTGTCCCTTGACCAAAAAGAAGATCAACTGTCTGCAGACAGGGATTTGTTGAAATGCACTGAAAATGACTCCGATTTCATAAAAAAAAAGTATTACTGGTGAGGAATCTTGGGTTTATGGTTATGACCTGGAAACTAAGGCTCAATCCTCATAATTGAAGACTCCAAACTCTCCCAGACCCAAGAAAGCCCGTCAGGTGATGAGCAATGCAAGCTCATGCTCATAGTTTTCTTTGATTACCAGGGTATTGTTCATCATGTGTATGCTCCAAAAAGCCAAACCATCAATAAGGAGTACTACATCCAAGTTCTGAATTGTTTGAGAGATGCAGTTCGTCATAAGAAGCCAGAGTTGCACAAGAATGGTGAATGGTTGCTTCATCACAATAATGCCCCAACTCACACATCATTTCTTGTCCCGCAGTTCTTGACCAAACACCAAATCGAGCAAGTCTGTCAGCGTCCGTACTCACCTGACCTTGCACCCTGTGACTTTTTCTTGTTTCCAAAACTGAAATTATCACTGAAAGGAAGGCGATTCAATGACTTGGAAACCATTAATCAAAATTCAACACAGCAGCTTCATAGCATAATGAAAGAGGCATTTCAAAATTATTTCCAGCAGTGGCAGGAACGCTGGAGGAAGTGTGTATTAACATCAGGGGACTACTTTGAAGAAGACTGAGTGCAATACTTCTTGTAGAATAGGACAAGAAGTGTTATACTTCTTGTCTTATTCTACAAGTCTCAATACTTTTTGATTGCATCTCATAAGTGTATAAAATAACATGTTTGCCCTCTCAGTCACACATGCATTGTAGAGAAGTTCAAAGCAGGTCAACACTAGATCAGTAAATAATCAAAATTCCCAATAAAGTCAAACCAAGTACTTGCTGTTACAATATATAGCCAAAAGAGAAGTATCAACATCCTGAGAACTGGTCCCAACTGCCAAAATAGATGATCACAGTACAAAAGGCAAGAGAATCCTGTGCCAATTTAAGGAGGAAGTTACTAAGCTGTGATAAAATATCACATTTTACCACAACTTAACTTACCAGGGGAGTCACTGACCTGTGGTAACTCAATACAGCAGGTTAGTAACTCTTGCCAAGAATGAATAACGCAATTTGCCATTAACCCTGAAAGCTGCATTATTTTTCTTCCCCACTAACATACAACAGGATGTTCCTGGAGGGCATCTAAATGGGATTTCAGTTTAATTAACTGCCATGAGGATTCATGTCCCTCCAGACAAAGAACTTCACCTCCCTGAAGACACTTCTAGAAACATTCCTCCTCAGCAAAGAACTCTCATATTTTCCAGGACACCCCAGGACCCTGCCCAGAAAATAGCCCCCCCCCTTTCAAAGACACTTTTGGACCCCCTTTTCTCTCCAGCAAAGAACCTTCAGCCCACAACTAATTCCCTGAAATCCACCAGGAATTACCAGGGGTTTTCCTGGTGTCTAGTGGGTGGCACAGGAGTGATTGCAGTTGTTCCTGCTCAGTTTGACACCAGGTTGAAAATGACACTAGTCAACTCCTAGCCATACATTTGCAGTACTCCCATAAGTGGATCAAGCTGCCAAATAAGGAGCATGCTACTTATTTGGCATTTTGATATTAGTGATAGTACCACAAGACTACCATTAGTGGTTGAAGGACACAATTTTATTTATTTATTTATTTTTCTTATATACCGCACTATTATAATCAGTGTGGTTTACATTTGAACAGAACATACAAGAATGTAACATCGAGTTTTTACATTGAACAGGGAATGTAAACATGGAGAAAGGAACAAGGGAAAACTATGTACAAATTATATACAGTTTTGAATCCAGTGTCTGAAGGGGTAGGGGTGACTGGGGATTCTTCCTGCCCCATTCAATAGACATCAAGAAAACGTCTGGTAGGTCCTGCATAAGGTAAAATAACACATATATTTGCCTTTTAACATGCGTTGAATGTCAAATATCGTGCTTCATTCCCTTGGCAATGGTAAAAGCTAGAAGGATACTTGGGTGCATAGGGAGAGGAATAGCCAGCAGAGGAAAGGAGATGATAGTGCCTCTGTATAAGTCTTTGATGCGACCTCATTTAGAGTATTGCGTGCAATTCTGGAGTCCGCACCTTCCAAAAGATATAAACAGGTTGGAGTCGGTATAGAAGGTGGCTACTAAAATGGTTAGTGGTGTTTATTATAAAGCTAATGAGGACGGACTTAAGGATCTTAATATGTATACTTTAGAGGAAAGGCGAGATAGAGGTGATATGATTGAGATGTTTAATACCTCCTTGGCATAAATGCACAGGAGAATCTTTTTCATTTGAAAGCAAGCTCTTCTACGAGGGGACATAGGACCAGGATGAAAGGGGATAGACTCAGGGGTAATATGCAGAAATATTTTTTTACAGAAAGTGTGGTAGATCCGTGGAATAATCTCCCAGTAGAGGTGGTAGAAATGAGGACAGTGAATTCAAAAAAGCATGGGACAAACACAGAGGATCTCTAAAAGAAAAATTGGACTGTCATAGTGGTTGATATGGAAGGGCAGACTAGATAGGCTGTGTGGTCTTTTTCTGTCATCATGTTTCTGTGTTAGTAACTAATCCCTTTAATCTCTAACATGAACCACATTTCATCAGATATCGTTGTTACAGTTAGTCCACGAAAGAAAGTTGTCGGTGATACCTTTTTATTTGATTAGCTTAATATATTTGTGACTAGGTTTTGAGAACTCAGTAAAGAAGTAGTATGTTTACACTCAATTTAAATAGTACAGGTCCATCTCTTTAAACCCCATGTAACTGTGCTGTTTCTTCGCTGACAAAGAGATGAAAACTTTCTAAAACTAGTTACAGATTGTTTTTGGTTTTGCATTTCTGTACGTCACCTAGAATTTTTGGGAATTAAGTTAGTCCGACATGTTTGTTGCCACTTATTTATATGTATCCAAGCACACCAGCATGGCAACCATAATTATTTGTCCAGGAGCATCCAAATACAGTCTTCCCACAATACCCCATGCTCCATGCTGCTAACGAACATGTGATGTGATAGATACGATAGAAAAAGAGCAGCCTGTAGTAGAAAGAACTTGGCTTAGAGTGGAATGGAGTTGGATTCTATTCCCCAAACAGATTCTGGATTGGCCGAATCTGTTGTCGTATCGGGAGGCCCTTTCCAAACAGTAATGAATTGTGAATGTGTGGACAGAAATCCAAGTTGAGGCTCTGCAGATCTATTCCATGGAGGCCAGTCTCAAGTGGGCCACCAATGCAATTATGGCTCGAACATTATGAGCCATGACATGACTCTCAAGATTCAAGCCAGCCTAGGCATAAGTGTAAGAGATGCAAGCCGTTATCCAAATTGATAGCGTATATTTGTTGATAGCAGCCCCCAATCTATTATGGTCAAAAGAAACAAAATTGGGTGGACTTTCTATAGGCTGTAGTCTACTCCAGATAGAAGGCCAAGACCCTCTTGCAGTCCAGTGTGTGCAATGCACATTCCCTTTTGTGAGCATGAAATCTTGAGAAAAATGTTGGAAAAATATTTTTATTTTATAGGTTTTTTATTATTTATGTCAAAGCTGTTGACTTTGTAAATTAAACTCGGTAATGTACATTAAACAGGGACATTGATAACTTGGATTTTTCTGAGGCAATGGAGGGTTAAGAGACTTACCCAAGGCCACAAGGAGTGCTATTGGGAATCAAACCTTGGTTCCCAAGCCAGTGTTCTAACCATTAGGCTACACCTCCACTCCACTACTGACTACTGCTTAAGATGGAATCCCAACATCACCTTAGGAAGGAATTTAGGATGAGTGTACAAAACTGCCATCTGAGTGAGCCTAATCTTGTCTGATCTCAGAAGCTAAACATGATTGGACCCTGCTAGTACATGGCTGGGAGACCAGGTACTGTAGGCTTACTGTGCAGAAGAAAGGCCTGGAAATCTACTTCTGGTCACACCCAGGGGATAGCCATAACATGGACTACTATCCGTAGGGTCGCAAGAAGTAAACGTCAACTGTACTTTATTTCCCTGGGTCAAATGCCCTGATGCTTTGGCATTCTAATCATCTTTTTGGTGGCGTGACTGACTCTCAGGATCATAGGCGTCAGAAAAGGGTGGGCCACACAGGCTATGGCCCTATCAAAAATCACTGCATGACAGGCAGCAGGCTACCCGTGGGGATCCCATCTCCTGCGTGCAGAACAGGAAGGGTCTCTGCCCGCGGGGCAGAGCTTAGGCTCCCCTAAAGAAAAAGGCCTTCTGCCACACCTGCTCAGAATACTGATGCCCTTTGTTTTGATGCAAGCTGTCATAGACAGCAATAGGAAGTACTTTGACTTTCCTTAAAAATATGATCCAATGTTGGATGATTTTGAAATGCTCTACATTGCATGTCTAGCTGCTCACAGCCATGACAAATAAGAGTTATTTATACATTTGAATATGTTTTTTATTATGTATTTTTTTTTGCCTCCGCTAAAGGGAAAATGTCAAGGATTCTCATCTATTACTATCTGCACTTGTTTGAGATCTAATGGTTATTTACGAGATCTCCCAATGACTTAGTGAGAGTCCCTGATTTGACTTGTTAGTAATCATTATGGATCCATTCATTTGTATACTATTTATTGTGGGGTTGAATTTTGTGGTGGTTCTGTGGCCTTTTCTGTTTGAATAGACATCTGTGAGAAGAAAAGCATGTACAACAATAGTCTTAGAAAACTTTGGCAGGTCCCCTTTAAGCATCAAATTGTTCAAGTTTAGATTAAATGTTATCTATAAATTATTAGTGATCAAAATAAGATATCCTTTGAATTATGGATAGCAGTTATCTTGGAAGTAGATTCTTGTCCTAAAAACTTAAAAATTCAGCTATTTAATGCTTTACAGCTGTGTTCCCAGTTTGTGCAGAAATTACGAGAACACTTGACGTTGGCCCAGGATATGAAGTTTCATCTGGTTAATCAACAACCTGTCAGCAGCAGCTTGGAAACACTAAAATTACAGCTCGAGCAACTAGAGGTGAATGAGTTACTTTTATTTCTGCCATTTAACCTACTTTTTCAAATGAAGTTGACTCCAGTGTTATTGGAATTTAAGTTCATTAAGTCACTATACCCAAGAGGTCACAATCTAAGGGGCCTGTTGACAAATGTTTGGTAAGAGTTGGCAGTTACCACACATTAGCCATAAAAGTTAATGCGCAGTAACTGCAAGGTCTCTGCTGTAATTGTTGGTGGCATGCCTAGTATCTGCCCATACTTTAACTTGACTACATCTGCACTCTTGGCAGTATACTAAGAGGCTGCTGTTGCAAAAAACAGACCCCAGACCCTCGCCTGACATCTAAAATTAAAACCCGCAAACACTCCTGACATCTCTTGACATAGGCAATAGAACCCCACCCCCTGACATCTTACAAAGAAGCCCCTCATCTCCAGTATCTTACATAGAAGGCCCACGCCCCCTATTGGCCCCCTTCATGGATTTCCCTGCTGCCTAGTGGGAATCAGGAGTGAACCCAAGTCACATCTGCCCTGTCAAGCACCTTGGTACAAAATGCAACCTCTGAACCCTAGTGGTAATCTTCTGGTGCTATCTCTAGAGGTCAAGTTGGCAAATAATAGGTATGCACCCTTGTTTGGCAGATTGACCCCTAGCAGGCGTCAGAGTTGTCATTTTGAATTCAGTCACTTGATGAGCAGGGGTGACTGGGATTTCTCTTGCTTCCTGCAAGTGTAGGGAAACCCTGGGTGGGAACTGAGGGTGGCGGAGTGGCATGGGGTAAGGGCCTTCTGTATAAATAGCTAACAGTTTTGATAAGACAGTAGTGGTTGTTCCAAAACACTTAGGGGCTTGTTTACAAAGCCACGGTAGCGGTTTCCGATCGTTATCGGAGCTGCAGCTCCGATAACGATTGGAAATCAATGGGGCCGCGGCTCCGATAAAGATCGGAAACCGCAACCGCGGCTTTGTAAACAAGCCCCTTAAAATAAAAATAACTTGAGAAGATTGGTTTTCATGTATTTGTTTTTATTCTTAAAATATACAGTTCTGTGGAAATGTTTAGGCACCAGAGATCAAATTGTATGGAAAAGGGTGAATAGTGGAGTGCCCCAGAGATTTGTACTGGGGCCAGTGCTTTTAAACATATTTACAAATGATTTGGAAATGGGAAAAACAAGTGAAATGACCAGATATGCAGATGACATAAAATTATTCAAATTTGTTAAATCATCAACATATTTTAAGAAATTGCAGGAGATCCTTGTGAGACTGAGAAATTGGGCATCTAAATATGGCAGATGAAATTTAATTTGGACAAATGTACACTAATGCACATAAGGAAGAATAACAGAAATTATAGCTAAACAATTCTAGGTTTCACATTAGAAATCATCACCTAGGAAAAGGATCTAGGAGGTATGGTAGACAGTAGGCTGAAATCCTCTATTCAGTGCGCAGCTGTAGTCAAATAAGCAAACAATGTTAGAAATTATTAGTAAGGAATAGTGAATAAATCAGAGAATATCCCAATACCTCTGTATTGCTCCATGGTGCAACTGCACCTGGAATACTTTGTGCAGTTCTGGTTGCCGCATCTCAAAAATGATATAGCAGAATTAGAAAAGGTAGAGAGAAGGGCAACCAAAATCATAAAGGAGATGGGATAAATCCCTTCTGAGGAAAGGCTAAAGAAGAGAGGCTCTTCAGCTTAGAGAAGAGACGGTCCAGAGGAGATATTATAGAGATCTATAAAATCGTGAGTGATGTGTAATGAGTAAACACGAATTGGTTGTTTACTCGTTCAAAAAATACAAAGACATGCCATGAAATAGTACATATAAAACAAATCATAGAAAATGTTTACCTTTGGTATTCATTGGCCGAAGACGTGGTAAAAGCAATTTATTTACACGTATTTAATATACTGCCCATCACATCTATTAGTGTAGCATCTAAGCAGTTTACAATCAATAAGCAGCAATGCATAAAATACTACATCAACCCAAAACAATAAATATCCTAAAAAAAAATCATTACTTTCCCATCTACTCCCCAAAAGCTGCTTGGAACAGATTAGTCTTTACCTGCCGCTTAAAGGACTTACTGTATATGAATTGTCAGTCCCAATTTCCAAAGGGAGATGATTCCAGCAGACTAGAGCATTATAAGAAAGGGAGGCTTTCTGAAACATTAGACGATGAGCCTGCGATGACCTCAACTGATGGGTTGGGGCATAAGGAACCAATAAACTAGACAGATAGAACGGATAGCCTACATAAAGCTAGAAGGATGCTTGGGTGCATACGGAGAGGAATGGCTAGCAGAAAAAAGGAGGTGATAATGCCTCTGTATAAGTCTTTGGTGCGACCTCATTTGGAGTATGGTGTGCAATTCTGGAGACCGCACCTTCAAAAGGATGTGAACAGGATGGAGTCGGTGCAGAGGGTTGCTACTAAAATGATTAATGGGCTTCATTATAAAGCATATGAGGACAGACTTAAGGATCTTAATATGTACACCTTAGAGGAAAGGCGGGATAGAGGTGATATGATTGAGATGTTTAAATACCTCCGTGGCATAAATGTTCAGGGAGAGAGCCTCTTTCAATTGAAAGCAAGTTCTGCTACGAGGGGACATGGGATGAGGGTGAAGGGAGATAGATTCAGGAGTGATATGCGGAAATATTTCTTTACGGAAAGAGTAGTGGATCCGTGGAATAGTCTCCCAGTGGAGGTGGTGGAGATGAGGACAGTGATTGAATTCAAAAAAGCATGGGACCAACACAGAGGATCTCTAAAGGTAAGAAGTGGACTGTTGTAGTTGTTGTTATGGAAGGACAGACTGGATGGGCCTTGTGGTCTTTTTCTGTCGTCATGTTTCTATGTTTCTATGTTTCTATAAAAGGAATGATGAGACAGCATCAAAGTTTTAAATATTATACATTGTGCAATAGGGAGCCAGTGCTCAGAAACTACAATCATACCTGAAATGAGAACTATCTGAAGTGCAAACAGGGCTAAGGAAAGGGCAAGGAACGAGAGACATCATTGCTGATGTGAGATGTATCCTTGAGAAGACAAGAGAATACCAAAAGGATATCTATATGTGTTTTATATACCAAAATAATATCTATATGTGTTTGTTTTTTTGACTATGAGAAATTCTGGGTCACATTAAGAAGCATGGTATACCAGAACACCTGGTATACCTATGCTTCTCTTGCACAGCCTTTACATTGATCAAGAAGCAACAGTTTAAATGGAACAAGGAGAAACAGAAGGGTTTAAAATCAGCAAAGATGTTCAACAAGGCTGCATACTTTCCGCCTACCTGCTTAATTTATATGCAGAACAAATCATCACAGAAGCAGGACTGTATGAAGACGACCAAAATGCGAAGATTGGTGGAAGACTCATCAACAATCTTCAGTATGCTGATGATACCACATTACTGGCTGAAAGTGAAAATGATCTGAAACATTCAGTTCTCAAGATCAAAAAACATAGCCTTAAAATGGGCCTGCACCTTAACGTAAAGAAGACAAAGACCTGACAATTGGCATAATCAATAAATTCATCATTGATGGAGAAGAAATTGAAATAGTTGACAGACACAGTGGATCCCTTTACAGCAACAGGATAAAATCAAAATAAACTTAACTAATTTCTCAACATATAGGAGTGTCCTACACGGAGCGGTTCCAAGCAAAGACATGGGGAAGGTTCACTCCTAAAACAAAGAGATGGGGAGGGGTGGCCTGCACGGAGCGGCAGGTGCACCTACTCTTGCCATCTTACTGGGCAGACTAGATGGACCATACTGGTCTTTATCTGCCGTCATTTACTATGTTAACCTACTTGGATCAACAATCAATAAAGAAACAACAAGCTATCAATAAATCTCATGGCACATTGCTCTTGGCAGAATGGCTATGAAGGTCCTGGACAAGATTCTTAAGAGCAGAGGTGTCTCTCTCCTTACAAAGATTTGACTTGTCCAAGCCAAGGTATGTTCAATAACGCCATATGGATGGGAAAGTTGGACAGTGAGAAAGATAGACAGGAAGAAAATCGATGCCTTTTGAATTATGGCACTGGCGATGAATACTGTGTATACTGTGGACTAATCGAAGAACAAACCAATCAGTACTAGAGATCAAACCTACGTTTTCTTTAGAAACTCAGATGACAAGACTTCGATTTTCATACTTTGGACACATCATGCAAAGAGAGAGATCGTTAGAGAAAGATATCATGCTTGGCAAGGTTAAAGGTCAACATAAAACAGGAAGGCCAGCAATGAGATGGATCAATACAATCACAGCAGCTATGGGTGCCACCCTGTCAACAATGAGCTGCCTGACTGAAGACCGAACACAGTTTAGGTCAACTATCCAGAGGGTCGCCATGAGTCGACTCGATGGCACTTAACAACAATAGCTTCACTGCTGTATTTTTCAGCAATTGAATCCTCTTTAGCATATTGTCAGACAGGCCCCCCTATATAACTGATTATAAAAAAGGTTTGGGCAAGTTCCTGGCGGACAAGTCCATAAGCTCTTAAGATAGACTTGTGGGAAGCCACTGCCTGTCCCTGAGGAAAGGCATAATGGGATCTTGCTATTTTTTGGGATCCTGCCATGTATTTGTGACCTAGATTGGCCACAGTGGACACAAGATACTAGGCTTCATAGACCTTTGGTCTGACCCAGTTTGGCAATTCTTATGTTTCACTGAATCCCTAAGTGAACAGAAACTCAGACAACCTCCACATAGACTTTCTGCAGATTTTAATGCATAATTACCATTTATTTGCTGACCTGGAAGACCAAGAAAAATCTCTAATTGAAGTACCTGAAACGGTCAGAGGTGCAAAACAAACTCTACAGATCACTGTAAATGACTTGCTGAAAGGTTTAGCTGACAGTAGAATAATTGTCCACAGGTCCACATTGCAGCATTGTTTGTACAACAATGATCTTCATGGGAGTGCTGTCAAGAAGAAACCTTTTCTACAATCTCATCACAGAAGCATTGTCAGAAGCATGCAAAAGATAATCTTGATAAACCTGAAACTTTTTGAAACAAAGTGCGTTGAAGTGTTAAAATGAAAATTGAACTCTTTGGTCAAAGCCACAGAAGATAGATTTAGAGAAAAAAGGGTGACACATATGACGAAAAGAAAACTTTGTCAACTGTTATGCATGGGAGTGCATCTATTATGCTTGGGGTTATGTGGCAGCCAATGGCACAGAAAATATTGTTTGGGTGGAAGGAAGAATGGATTCAATTAAATATCAACATATCCTAGAAACTGAAGAAATTGAACCTGAAAAAAAGGTTTGATATTTCAGCAAGATAACAATCTGAAACATACCTCAAAATCAACCATAAAGTACTTAGAGGAAAGAAAGATTATTATTATTATTATTATTAGGCACGTTTTGCATAAATGATAGCACTCGTTGGGTAGGCTGTAGTCAGTTGGGTAAAGTTGTGTGCCTGTCCATTCACATCTGCTTCTTTACACATGCACCAGCATGCACAAACAAACAGATGCATATGGCTCCCTCACCCCCCCCCCCCACCCTAATAGCAATAGGTTGAGGAGCTGGTGGAAGTCCTGGTCTCACTGGCATGAAGATTGGATCTTTGGCCAGAAATTGCTGAAGGAAGTCCCTGGATCCCGCTGGTGTGGACAACAGGGCTTTGGCCAGAAATCACCAACGGGAGTCCCTGGGTCCTTCTGGCATGAAGAGCGGGACTGCAGCCTGGCTGCCTGAGAGCTGTGAAGGGGAAGGTAAGGGATGGAGCATGGAAAGAAGAGGTGGAATTAGAGGAGAAAGGCAGGGAAAGCATGGAGAATGAATAGGGCTAGAGAGGAGGGAGTGAGAAAAGGAGCAGAACATTGGGAAGGTGCGGGGTTAGAGGACAGCTGAGACTTGAAGGAGTGAAAGGCAGGGAGATAATGCAAAAATAATTGAGAGGGGAGGGGGTGAGGCATGGCAAAGTGAAGGAAAGGAGGGAGAGAGAAGGTATTGAAGGGTAGGAATGAGAAACCTCTCTGACACACAGGCACACACACCAACACCCCCATGACAGAGACATGCACACATTCCTCTCTCTCACCCCCATGACACACACTCATGCACCCAGACACCCCCCATGAAATATACATACGTATGCACATGTATTCCCTGACACACACATGTATGTACCCCCAAATATCTCTCATGGCACATGCATACATGCATATACCCCCATGAGACTCACATGGTTTATGGTTTAGGCACTTTATATACCGCCCTTTACTTGCACATCAGAGCAGTTTACACATTAACAGATACTTTTTATTCCCTTGTCCCCAAAAGGCTCACAATCGAAGTGTACCTGAGGGTTAAGTGGCTTGCCCAAGACCACTAGAAACCCCAGTTCTTCTGGCCCAAGGTTGCTGTCCTCTACTGGGATTTGAACCCCTGACCTTCTGGCCTGAGGTAGCTTGCCCCAACCACTAGGCCACTCCTCCCTCCTTAAAATAATGTACACAATATATCTAAAATGCAAGGGTGCCAATAATGCTGACCACAACTGTATGTCACTTATTTGCTGCAGTGTTTCAGAAACTTTATTACTGACATTTCTAACTTGTTGCATAATTTTTCCTTGAGCTTCTTTTTTTATCACTAAGAGAATTTTTTGATTTAATACGGGCAGTTTTACAAAATGATGTATCTCTGTTTTACTGTATTTGAAAACATTTTCTTTGCAGTCATTTGAAGCGGGGTTAGCAGCATTTTCAGTTCTTCTAAGGAAAGACATGAAGGCAGCGGAAGAGTTTTTGAAAGCTGCACACACACATATTCCTATGGAACACCTTAAGGACCTGCAACTAAGTCATGACTGTTTGCAGAAGAAATTTTTTGTAGTTTGCGAGATGTCTTCAAAGCGAGCAAAAGAAATAGTCCTTGCTGTAGATGCTGAAATGGTAAGTGCATACATGGTAGGCCTTTCTCTTAAGTTCTTCCTATCACTGAAATACTTCCAAGTTTATACTCTTTGGGGCCAATATTCAGTAGTGCAGTTGGCAGTAAAGTTAAATGGATAGTTTTGCCGCCTATGTTCAGTGGCATTTCTCTGATTAAAGTGCTGCTGAACATGTTGAGCTGAAGTTAATCAGATAAAGGTATCTAGCTAACTTTCGGACAAGCATGGAAAGTTTGGCTTGAGATCGCAAGATGTGTTTGCATTCTTACTTTACATTGGGACTTTGGCTAAAGAACTGCTTTACTCTGCCTTTGTGGAGCAGCTGCAGCAGGCCTTGGACTTAAAGAGTATGAAGGGTGCTTGAATGTCTTGGCTGTCCATTAAGCCATTTGGAGGGAAGAGCCTTAACCATTGGTTGAGTCATTGTGGGATACATGGAGGCTGGAATTGGGGCAGCAGTGGGAGAACTTAAGCCACAAGCCAGTTTTGTTTGCGTCCCTGGATTAGTGCGTTGTACTCTGCTGAGAGAATGTCTAAATATATCCCTACATAGGGCATACTTTTTGAACTCCTGGGCCTATAATGCTAGGCTGATGCCATTGACTGCCTGCCTTTAGTGTGATCAGGCTAATGGCATTCTGGGTCATTAGTTATCGAGCTGTCCAGTGATTTTGGAAGAGACTGTTTGAGGAGGAATCCTAGGTCAGGCCACTCGATGTCCTGGTTGATGTTTTCTTTGATGCTCAGGACAGTTTTGGAATTAAGGGCCAGTTTTGACTTACAGATGAGGGACGTGGAATCGGTAGGTAAGAAAGTCCTTCTTCAATATTGGCTGCTTCCAGGGTTTTATCATGCTAGGGTGTCACTCCAGTGGCAGGCATCTTTTAGGCACTGTTTATAGTTTTTACCTGCATGAACCCACAATTGAATTATAAATGCATTTTGAATGGATGAACATATGTATGTGGAATTAGAAGAACGATGAGGAGGAATCAGTACAGATGGCTCTGTGGAGTGTGTTTGAATGCTGATGCAGTGGAGGGAGGAGGGAAGAGGACTCTCATATGCATTTTTTCTCTGGGAGCCTATAAGAATCAGTGGGCCCTTGAGAGTTATGGTGTTGTAGTGGCTGCATAGGGGAAGCCTGATGAATTGGAGGGGGGAATAAAAAAATTGGAACAAAAAAAAAAAAGATCTCTATGCAGAAAGAGTAGTTGCCATTATCAGAGTGGAGGAGTAGTTTAGTGGTTAGAGCAACAGCCTAGTACCCTAGCAATCCAGGTTTGATTCTCACTGGCACTCCTTGTGACCTTGAGCAAGTCACTTTACTCTCTATTGCCTTGGAAGAAAAGGCCTGGCAATCTACTTCCTGTCATACTTTACCACGAAAACCCAGGAGTCAGATTGACTTAATGGCACTTAATTTTAAAAAATGCAGAAAGACTGGTTACCATTGTTATTTTTGTATTTCTGGAGATAACGTCAAGGTTGGCTTACTTGTTACAACTGTATATGCATCTGGTGTTTTCAGTAAAGTGATTTAAACATAATTATCCAGTTAATTTTAGCTGGCTAGCACGTACACATGAAAGGTAACTGTATAACAGATAGCCTAGGTTAGGAGGTCAAGTAAGCAACTATTTTAAGGCTCTTTATAAAGACACTTAGATGCCTTTGTACGTTTAAAAATACCAGCACAAAAGCATCCTAAATCAAGGCTAAAATGCAACCACGTACATTTGCACCAGATCGGGAGCAGGCATAAAGGTACATGACTGAAGAACGAGCATAGATGGGTATTTTGTGACTTTGCCCATGTTCCACCCACAGTCCCTTCCACAAGATGCCTATCCCAGGTTGCATACAAGTAGCGTGTATGAGGTCTGCCCAAATAGAAACCAGACTTGTTAAGGAGGGCGCCAGTGAGCTAACACAGCAGACTCACGATAATGGTGATGTGTAGTGGTGACCTTGAGCTTTAGCCTCTCATTTGCTCGATCACGCCACGTGAATTAGTTATGGACTACATACAGTAGGATGAACTTGTCTCGTGTGCCTTTTGCTATTTCTGAAATATGTCATAACAGGCAACCTTTCAGAGTGGATTTCAACTTCAGGAACAAAGAGAAGTCTGCGGAGCCACATCTGGAGAGTAGGGAGGTTGCGGGACTAGAGACATCTCGTGCTTCGCCAAAAATTCACGGATAAGGAGCGATGAGTGATTGTGACACAGTTTGTTTTTTGCTCATCTGTCCAGAGATGTGGGATAAATTTTGCAGCAACACGATGCATCGGAACTTTTATTGATGTCTATTTCTTCAGCAACTTCACAGACAGTTAGGTGACAATTTTCAGAAATCAAAGCATGCACTTTCTTAATGTGATCATCTTCCATTGACGTGGAAGGCCGTCCAATTTTGGGATCGTCCTTGGTGGATGTTCCGCCCGATTTGAAACATTGGTACCATTTGTAACATTGTTTGTGGCTTAAACAATCCTCTCCATAAGCATGCTGCAACATCTAAAAAGTCTCGGTAAAACTCAGTTTTACACAGAATTTCATGCAGATGCGTTGCTCTTCAAGGTCCTTCATATTTCACCTTGCAAAAAATAGCAAAAGTCACATGAGATGATGAGATGAGTTCCCTCTACTGCATATAGTCCATAACTAATATACGTGGCGTGATCAAGCAAGTGGGAGGCCAGAGCTCAAAGTCACCACTACACATCGCCAGTATCTTGAGTCTGTTGTGTTGGCTCGCTGGCGCCCTCTTTAGCAAGTTTGGTTTCTTTTTGGACAGACCTCGCACTTGCATGGGGAGGGGGGCATAATTTTATAAGAGGCATTTTAAGCACATATTCTGGCACATACATTTGAAAAATCCTTTATAACTTTACCCTAGCGCCATCCCACTAAACCAAGAATGCCAAAATCGCTTCCTGTTTTTGTCCAAACAGTTGGCAAGGGGGAACAGAGGGAAATTTTTTAAATCTAAGGAGTCAATATTCAGAGCGCTCACCATGATATTCAGTGTCATTTTCCGATTAGTGCAGGGGTGCTCTGTGGGCAGGGTAGGGGTGATGTTGGCATTAACTGGATTACTCCTGAAGTTGCCCAGACCGTTCTTTTGTGTATTGGCCTCTTTATTTTCAATATAATAAGAATGTTATTCCATCCTTACATCTAGGGAAAAGTCAGTTTACACATTATTTCATTCTATGCGCCCATGTTGTAGCATCTGCTTCCTAAGGAGTTGTGACAGGTATCTGATATAAAGGAGTTTAGGACGAGTTTAAAGACGCATCTGTTTGAACTGACATATAATACATAAGACTGGGTGGCTGTATGTAAATTTTATTTGTAATAATGTCTATTTTGTTACATTCATTAGTAATGTCAAAGTTTGCTATAGCTCATAAAGAAGTATAGTGATTTGGCATGTCATAAATTAAGTTAAATCAATAAGTAAATAAACAAAAGGTTGTAAGTAATTTGACTTTAGTTACTGTGAATTAATCACAGTTTTCATTTGCGGAAGCTGTGTGTTAGGCTCTTGACACTGGATTAAAATATTTAACTTTTTTTTTTAAATTAGTCTAAACTAGCAGTGTATCACCAAGAACTTCTAGACAAGCTTCAGAAGCTCTCGGACTGGATCATGGAGAATGGCGGCACCACCAAGGACTTCCCTGTGAATGGCACTGATAGAGAAACTATGAAGGAAAGCTTGCAGGCACTTAAGGTAGGTGTCATAGAAATGCAGTGAATGGATTATGATGGCAGATAAGGGCCACAAGGCCCTGCTGGTCTGCCCAGTTTATTTTTTTTAATAGCATTTATAATATAGTACAATATTTATGGAGAAGAAAAGCATTATTATTTTAACACATCATTAACATTCATGTTTTTGGCTCTCCAAAAAAAAAAAATCAGCTACTTTAGCTTAACTATTTAAATATTGTGTCAGCAATTTCAAATTTAGAAGAGATAATGTATTGACCGTCTTTTTCTAGGGAACAAGGTCTTCTCAATATTATTTCTGGTAAAATTCTGTAGAATCTAGTTGATCTTTGACTGTCCTCTCACTTCAGAACTAGGGATTCTCCTCCACTGCCATCCCACTTTCAGTTGGTATACCTCAGGGCTCTTTCTTGGGACCTCTTCTTTCTCTACACTCGTTCCCATGGTGCTCTGATCTCCTCCCATGGTTTTCAATGCCATCTTTATGCTGATGACTCTCAGATTTACTTCTCTACCCCTGAAATCTCTCCAGGAATCCAGGCCAAATTTCAGCCTGTTTGGCTGACGTCGCTGCCTGACTGCCCTGCCATCATCAAAACTGAACATCTTGTCTGTCCCTCTTCCTCCCTTCTCTATTTCTGTGGATGCCACTGTCATCCTCCCTGTCTCCTTGGCTCGCAGCATTGGGATCATCTCTTCGCTCTCTTTCTCTGCACATATCCAGAAGATAGCTGAAATCTCTCACTTCTTTCTCAATAACATCAGAAAAATCCATCCCTTTTTCTCAGAACACACTACCAGGACCCTTACCCACTCCCTCTTCACCTCCCATTAGACTGTTGCAACTTGCTCTTCTCTGGTCCCCCAGTGAATCATCTGTTTCCCCTTCAATCTGTTCAAAACCAATTGCATGACTAATCTTCTCCCAGTGTCATTATGTTCCCATAACCATTCTTCTCAACTCATTACATTGGCTCTCTATCCATTTCCATATACAGTTTAAACTTCTCCTTCTGACCTACATACATTCTGCAGCTCCTCACTACCTCTCTCATCTTTCCCTCTACCCCTCCCTGTCAACTCCACTCATCAAGCAGATCACTTTTATTTATGCCCTTCTCTTCTACCGCCAATTCCAGACTCCATTCATTCCTCCTTCCTTGCTGCACTTTTTGCCTGTAATAGGCTACCTGAGTTTGTACATCAGACTGGTCCTATTTAAATCCAGGCTAAACTCATCTCTTCAAGGCTGCTTTTTATCTTGACTACATTATTCTCCTGTCTTCACCCGTATGTATTAATCATTTTGCCTAGAATTCCCTAATCTTTTGCTGTTCTGTTTGTCTTAGCAGATGTATTTATTTAGTAGTATTTGCTTCACACCTTTCCGCTAGTAGTTCAAGATGAGTTACGGTAGGTATTTCCCTGTTCCTGGAGAGCTTACAATCTAAGTTTGTACCTGAGGCAATAGAGGGTTAAGTGACTTGCCCAAGCTTACAAGGCATGCCAATGGGATTATCTCTTTGATCACCAGGCTGCTGTTCTAACCACTAGGCTACTCCTCCATGGGGCTCCACGGGGCTATGTGGAACAGGTACTCTCTTTTTTGTCTATTTGTACAGCACTGCACATGTCAAGTAATGCGATATAAATGATAAGTAGTAGTACTAGTGGTAGTAATAATAGCTGGGCACCACAACTGAAATCAAAACCAAATATTCAGCTCTGGAGATTGTCCAGTGTCTGGCACCGAATATCTGGTTTCGTCAACCATCATGGAAACTATCCGGTCAGCAGTGATATTCAGTCACGAACAGGATAGCTAAACCACATAAAAGGTTAGGACAGCCATTGACCTGTCCTAACTTTATGCAGGTTAACTATCCTGTTCACACCTGAATGTCACTGCTGCCATGATTGTCCCCGCTCCATCTACAGATTTGCCGCAGATTTAACCGCTGAATATTGAGATTGCGGGGTTTAGCTGGTTAGCAGGTCCTGCTAACTGCCTAAATCCTTTTGACTATCAACCCCTAGAGATTCTCTGTGACTATCCCATGCTTTCTTGAATTCTGTTGTAGTTTTGGTCACCTCCGTCTCCACTTGGAGACCATTCCATCCTTCCTCCATTCTTTCCATGAAGATATCTTTTCCAGTGTTGCTCTTGTATTGAGTTTTTTGGACCCTCATATGATAATTTCTTATTCTATATCGTCATTTCTCCTAAATAATGTTTGCATCTTGTGCATGTTTTTATACCTTCAGGTATTTAATATCTCAATCATATCCCTCCATCTCTCCTTTCTTCTATGGTACATTTAGATCCTACAGACAGTTGTTCCTAATATGATGACTGATAGTTCCAGTCTACTCTAGCAAATATCTTTTTGGCATCAAGGGCCCAACAGAATTCTCTCTTTTTTTATGTGCTGCATATATGATGTTGATAGCCTTTTTTATGTTGTTGCAATCTGTTTCTTATAACCCCATTCACATCTGGTTATATGATTTGGGGTATTACATTCTCCAGTCTTTTCATCAGAACTCCTGTGAATGCTTTCATATATCAGAGTTAAGTAGTGCAGTTGATTTATAATGTAGCCATCACACTGTGTTTTCAGCTTAGCCTCCATGTGAATTAACATTATGTTAGCCCTATACAAACATTCGGATAGGATTCTATTTACCAAGACACCATTGCAAACCTTCACCAAGATTGGGGCAGTCCAGTTTTCCAGTATCTTAAAATATTTTGCAGGGAAACCATCACCATTAGGTGCCTTTCCTGCTACCAGGCTGTAAATTGCTGCTTTGATTTCTGGGCCTAGTATCAGTCCGTCTACATGCCATCACTTTAGGCTTGTTTGTGCTGCTTGGGTGTCCCTTAATCTTGTTCTTGCACTGCGAGGCTTTTGAGCTTGAATGTTTATCATAACGTCTTGGAGGCCAAACTGATTTCCATGTTATTTCTTTTTATCCGTCCATCCTTCTTTGTTTCTACCTGCCAAGCCAAGAGTTGATTAGCTTTTCCCCCATGCTGCAGAAGCTCGCACTTTGTAAAGCACAACAGATGTTCTGTTTTATCTGTATCTAACATGTCGATTTCACAGTGCATCTGTAATCTTTCACTGAGTTTTTTGCTCCTTCTTTTCTTACAAAGCTGCTGTACCGAGTCTAGTTTTGAGCGTAGGGTATCTATTTCTGCCTGGTTTTCAGGCTTTCTCTTCATGGCTATCTGTAACAGAACGCCTGCGTGTATGCCTTCCTTGCGTCCCACATGGCGCCAGACGTCATCTCGTTATAATCGTTAATATTATCAGGTGTCCTTTATCTCCTTGTGCATCTGACAGTCACCCTCCACGCGCTCTCTCGGATCCTTTCTCCCCTCTAGCCTGGCTATCCATGTGCTAATCTTGGCATATCTGAGATCACTATTAGAGAGATGCATATGTTGTCCACTGCTTGCTCTTGTCCCCTTTTGATCAGAAAATGGTTCAGCTTGGAATATGAGAATGCTTGCTTTGAAAATAAGGTATCATCTTTCTCTTTGGGGATCCTAATTTTCCATATGTCGATAAGACTGAACATGCACAATGCCCTTTGCATTCCCTCTTAAGAAATTTACCGGCTTCTCACCTTTAATTCTAGAGCACATTTCATATCTCCTCCTGTAAGTTGTATGCCTCTGGCCTCTAATTCAAAATCTCTTCTTTCCTCAGTGAAAAATGATCCTTGAGTTTTGAAATTTTATCTGATCTATCCTGGTAATTTGTAATGCTTTTCCTTGTCTATATTTACCCTCTTTGTTTAGGACAAATTTTCTTAGATATTAATATGTCCACACCTTTTTCTAGAGTCATATGCAGAAAATTATACTGGACCGCACTGTCCTCTCCAAAATTTTCATCCTGTAATATTGACATGTACGGGGGGGGGGGGGGAGTGGGGTGTGCTTTATAAGCACTGACATATTATTTGCATAAAATGCAATTTAGGTTGGTAAGTGCTTCTGCCAGGCAGGAAGGGCATACGGGTGACTATGTTGTGCCTAATTTATAAAAACAATATATGCATCTATGCGCCTTTCATAAGACAACTTTCCCAGAAACTGCAACACAAAAGTTACACCTGCCCAAGGCAGCCATAACTGTGCATGTGGAGGTGTTCGTAGCATAAGAAGATAGTATTGCCATGGGGAGTGCACTGTACATATAAGTATAGCAGCATGGAATATATGTATTAATGGAAACATGGGCGCTGGTCTTTAAATTAATACGGTAACCTCAAGGGCTCATTATAGGGTCATTATTTCTGTGTTACTACTCTTAAATTTGTAAACCTCCCCCCTGGAAATTTTATAAGCACCTACTTCAGCTCGTAAAACACTGTTCTGCATGGTAGAGTCACTTGTAAAATTGTCTTTATGTAGGACCTTGGCAACATATATAAAATTGTCCTGCCAATGAAATTATCTGAATGTGACTGCTAGTTGCTTGATGCATTGAGACGAGCGATGTGGAAGAGTTTCAGTGGAACCATTAGATTGCACAGTTAAAAGCATCATACTTTTCCTTAAATATGAACGCTTGCTGATAGTACAGGGAAGGGGATTATTAACCGTAATGCCAAACAAACTGTTATTATTACGCAGTGTGATGGCTGCATTGTAATTATGGCTAGCCATGTTCACAGTTCCCTTTTTTGAGCAAACATACCTATCCCAGGCTAATTTGAGGGATGCCTCACAGGACAGTTAGCAGCGGAAACACTACAAGACTTTTGAGTGACCATAGTATAGTTAATATTTCATTTTCAAGTTTAGTTTGCTCTTTTTGCACTTTGCATATTGTTTTAGTTTTCATGGGAATGAGACATAGCCCATTTGAGGGCATTTGCTCTTAGAAGACCTCCCCTCCAGAAGTATTTGAATCATGGCGTCCCTGTTTTGTTGTATTTTTCTGATACGCTAACCTTTAGGCTACTTTTCAACACCTGAGGTGAAGATGAAACTGTGATGAGAGGTATTGCTTTAGCACTATGGTCCCTGCTTGCAGTGTAGTTAGATGAGAGGTATAGCAGCCCTGGGATCAAAGTGAACTGCTCAGTCCTTGTAGCACAGAGGGGAAGAGGTTCTGTGTTTCCCTTTTAAGACAGACCTTAGTAGTATGCATTAGATATACGCGTTATTTTTTTAAAGCCCAGCTACAGTTGTGATCTACATTATTGGCACCCTTGCAGTTCAACCCCTTAATGTCCAATATCGCCTTATAAAAAAGTGGCCAGTGAAATGGCTTTGGACTATATAAGCACACATATTTGACACATAAAAAAATCAAATACAACAAGACCAATTAAAAAAGGAAATAGTAGGAAATAGTATAAAAACTGGGACAATACCAGAACATAATTATTGGTACTCTTATTAACAATTCAAATCAGTTTGAACAGAAGAACCTCATTCCAATTGCAGTAAAACTAGATGCACCTTTGATCAATTGTCAGCACTCACGTGAATTGAATCAACCAGTGAATGATGGCTGTAATGTTTAAAATGGCCACATTCATTCCCTGTTCCATTTTCACAATGATGAAGACAAGAGAGCTGCCTGAAATTGTCAGAAAAGCCATTATCACCAAACATCAAATTTCAGAGGGGTACAAGGATATCTCCAGTGACCCTGGAATTCCTATGTACAGTTTGCAATGTTATTAAGAAGTTTTCTGCTTATGGAACTGTCAAAACCTCCAGGATGTAGTGGGAAGAGGAAAATTAATCCGAGACATCTTTGAAGGGGTAGTGTAAACTGTTGGAAAAACATCACGTACAACATCCAAAGAGCTTAAGGCCGACCTGGAGCAATCTGGAGTGGTGGTTTCAACCCACACCATACGCTGCACACTACACAAAGAAGGACTTCATGGGCGAAGGCCAAGGAGGACACCACTGGTCAAAGACAGACATAAAAAGGCACGTCTGATCTTTGCCCAAACCCACCTTGAGAAACCACATTTCTTCTGGGAAAATGTTCTGTGGACAGATGAAACCAAACTTGAGCTCTTTGGCAATGCAGACCAGTGATATATTTACAGGTGAAGAAATTTATTTTTATTTATTTATTTACTTCTCTTATATACCGCGCTATTAAAATCAGTACGGTTTACAATTGAACAAAAAACATACTGCAATGTCACACGACAATTGAGTTTTTACATTGAACATGGACGAGATAACCTGGAGGTAACAGGGGTAACTAATTACAGAGTAATTATTCATGGAGTATGGTGAGAAATTATACATATAGTATAGCTTGGTTTCAACATATTTATAAGAGGTTTAATCAATAAGATGTGTGATCAGTACCAATAATAAATAAGAGAGGGGATATGGTGGTAGAGCTAGTCATTTTCTTTATGGTGTTGGATTTTGGGTGGGGTGGAGTAGGGTGTAGGATGTGAGGATGGGTGGTTGTTTCTGGGATTGGATTCTGGGTAATGGATGAGGAAAAGGTGTTGTTTGAGGGCTTTTCTAAATGACAATAGGTCTGGGGTGGAACGGAGCTCAGTGGGGAGGGCATTCCAGGTCAGGGGTGCAAATAGGGAGAAGGCTCTATTGGCAGCAGCCTTTTTGCACTTAGTTAGAATGTTGGGGATCTCTAGAGTGTTTGCTTGATTAGATCTCCTGATCCTGTTGAACGGCCGTCTTTGAATGAGTTTGCTGATGGGTGAGGTGATCTGGTTCCTTAGGGCTTTGAATGTTAGTACTAGGGACTTATACTGGATTCTAGCCTGAAGTGGAAGCCAGTGGAGATCCATCATGACTGGGGTTATATGTTTAGCTCTTGATGTACCTGCAAGTACCCTTGCTGCAGCATTCATTGCAAGGCGAAGAGGTCCTAGTGTTGACTGAGGGAGGCCATGAAGGATAATATTTGCAAAGTCTAGATGTGGGAGCACCAAGGCTTGGTAGATAGTTCGGTAGTCATTAAAGTCCAATAGGGGGCGCAGGTGACGTAGTATCCGGACCTTATGGTAAATTGCTTTCGTGATGTTCTTCACATGTGTAAACATGTCGAGTCGTTGGTCAAGCGTGATGCCAAGATAGCGGATAGTTGATTTTGCTATCAACTCAATATTGTTTACTTTTAATGTGGGGGGTGGGGAGAACATCTGGTTCTTGGTGAGGAATAAGACATCTGTTTTACTATGGTTGATCCTTAAATTTTGTGTTGTAAGCCATTGTGATACAGCTTCGAAGCAGCTTGATATAGGTGAAAAGTCAGGTTGATCAATCAGGAATGGTAAGTAGATTAGGATGTCGTCTGCGTAGACTAGGCACTGGATGTTGAAGGAGCGGATTAGGGTACAAATTGGTTGCATATATATGTTGAACATTAATGCAGATAGGGATGAACCCTGAGGTACACCTTGATTGAGAGGGAATGGGTCAGAAGTCATGGGACCTGTTCTGACTTGTTGCCATCTGTTAGATAGGTAGGACTTGCACCATGCTATAGCTGAGCTTATAAGGATAAAATCACCCTTCCTATGGTTAAATATGCTGGAGGTTCCATAATATTGTGGGGCTATTTTGCTGCCTCAGGAACTGGAGGTCTGGAATGTATTAAAGGAATCGTGAAGTCAGAGGTCTACTAAAGCATTTTAGAGGGAAATGTGTTACCTAGTGTCAGAAAACTAGGTCTGGGTCGAAGGTCATGGGTCCTCCAGTAGGGCAAGAACCCAAAACATACATTCAAAAGTATAAAAAGAATAGTTAAAAAGGAACAAATGGACTGTTTTAAACTGGCCAGCAGTGAGTCCAGATCTCAGTCCAATCGAGAACCTTTTGAAAGAGCGGAAATCTGCCATTGGAAAAAGGAATTCTGGAAACATTCATCAGCTGGGAAAAATAGCAGTTGAAGAGTGGGAGAAACTGCAAGCAGACAGATGTATGAAACTTATAGATGACTACAAGAAATGTTTGGAGGCTGCCATCACTTCCAAGGGCTGTGCAACCAAATATTAGTGAAGGGTGTCATTAATCCTGTCCATGTCATATATTTTGTTTTATTTCTCAGAAATGACTATGTTTAAGTTGTACAGACATCTTTTGTTTGTTGTATACCTTTGAACATACTATTAAAATATTATGATGACATACAGTTGGAATATTTTCAATTATTTCTGAAGGTATTGTACACAACATACCTAAAATGCAAGGGTGCTAATAATGTTAACCACAACTGTATATAGGAGGATAATGGATAAATATTTGAAATAAACATAGTACAAACATAACAAACCATCATAAAACACGCTCAATCTAACACCAGTTGAGTTCACTAACTTATATTTATCTTTGGAGGATATTTGCAGTCTAGGAGGGTGGCTCCACAGAACATGGCACATTGCCTTGTAGGCTAGTGTTGCATGTGACGCTTGAGCTGTCCTCAAGGTATTCAGACAAGTGGCCATATCCTGGAACCAACAGCCCAGAGGAGTGAGAGGCCACAGACTAGCAATGCATATTCGATTGATCAGGAGAGACCATGATCACCAGAGTATGCGTATTTTTTTGAGGGGTACAATGGGCAGCAGGAGGAGTGCTGCCCCAGGGGATTGACAGTAGGGATGGAGGTGCGCTGGCAAGAAATTAAAAGAGATACTTTTGTAGAGGTTCCCATATGCAGCATCATAAAACACTGGGTGGGTGGGGGGGGGGTTTGAATAGTGGATGCCAAGCTTCACTATCTTCCATGTGATTGAGAGCATCCTGAGCCCTACTCCCAGCGCTGCCATTGGGGCTTCCACCCTAGAGCATAAACGCATAAACACTAAGATCATGGTCCCTACCTTGGTAAGCCTCAGGATTATGTCCCTTTCATTCTTAAAGCAAAAGATAGCCACAGGACTCATTGAGAACAGAAAGATGGAGGCCAAGCTCTCCTAAAGGTTGGCTCTTATAGACTCTGAAAAATAGGATTCCTTTCATCTTGGTTTCTGCAATTCCCAAATGATTACACAGGTACACTACCAAAAAACTGCCTCCAGTTTTGCAACTGATTCCTATAGATTTTGGGGTGCTGAATCCAGGAAAAATAGCCAAAATGTTCCATCACGTCACGTTTTCTTGCAAAATTAGATTTCTTACCCATATAAGGAATGTTCACATAATTTCTTTTTAGCCGACTGCAGTTTATTTTCTTGGCCCAAAATAGAGGTTGTAATGGTTAACTAACTAGAAACACTCCCTCATGATATTTTAGAGTGTTTTGTATTCATTTTATACATTAACAGGACAATTGGGAGACGGGGGGCTAAATCCAGTACTCGCGCTGGCGCATGTTCTTTCCTGTTCGCCTCGCCTCGTTCGCTCGCTCGCTCAAACACGGTGGTTGCGACATGAACGTTCCTGTCAAATTTCAGTTTCTTGCAAGTTCATTATTACCTTTTGTTTGCTCAGTCGTAATCCAGCTTTATTCCGAAGTGGTTCACTACAGTTGTAGTTTGCAGTGCTGTGTATTTGTGATGGCTCACAGAGCCAGAGGTTGCGTCAACTCTCCGGACAGTTTTTGTTTTCTTTGTGGGGAATATACCGTGAAAAAGTGGCAGAGGAACATTTCTGCATTTATTAAAAAAGTATATTTCGCCTATTTCGGTTTGAAGTTAGGCGATCAAGACAAACCGTGGGCTCCTCACAAAGTGTGCAAGACATGTGAGGAAGATCTACGCTTATGGATGAAAGGTAAAAAACAAGCATTTCGTTTCGGAATACCTATGATGTGGCGTGAACAAAGAGACCACAGCAGTGACTGCTATTTTTGCTCTTGCATTGTGAAGGGATACAACTTAAAAAATAAGAACGTAATAAGTTACCCCAACCTTCCCTCAGCAATTGAGTGGAGGAGTGGCCTAGTGGTTGGGGCAAGGTACTTCGGGCCGGAAGGTCGGGGGTTCAAATCCCACTAGAGGACAGCAACCTTGGGCCGGAAGGACTGGGGTTTCTAGTCCCACAGGTGCTCCTTGTGGTCTTGGGCAAGCCACTTAACCCTCCATAGCCCATGTTCCCTGTAAAATAGTTCTCTGTGTGCTGTGCTTTCCTGTCTAATCAATGTGTTTATACCTCAAAAATTTCCTGTCATGATTTGACAATTTCCAATCTGTAATCAAAACCGCTGCTGATCGCTGGAAGTAGCGGTATACAAATGTATACTAAATAAATAAATAAAATAAAATTAGGCCTATGCCTCATAGCAACGAAGTACCTGTGCCTGAACCACCAAAATCTTTGGATCATATTTGTGTGGACGGTTCTGATCATGATGAGACTCATCAGATGGCTTTTCCCGATGAGTCCAGTACTTCCGAGTTTGAAACTGAACCAGATCCGAAACCTGAACTTTTCTCTCAAGCTGAATTGAATGATTTAGTCCGGGATTTAGAACTCCCAAAAGATGCTGCCCAACTGCTAGGTTCTCGGCTTAAACAGAAAAATCTATTGTCACCAGGAACAACTTTTTATTGGTACCGCAACCGCGAGACACAATTTTTGAAGTATTTCAGCAAAGAGGAAGATTTGGTATTTTGCAACGATATATACGGAGTGATGGAAAAGTTTAAACTCAAGTATGATCCTGCTGAATGGCAGCTGTTCATTGATTCGTCAAAAGACAGCATAAAAGGTGTTCTTCTTCATAATGGCAACACATTCGCTTCAGTTCCTATTGCTCACTCTGTTATTCTCCAAGAAAAATACGAGAATTTGGCCCTGATTCTTCAGAAGATTCGTTATGATGAGCATAAGTGGATGATTTGTGGAGACTTTAAAATTCTATCCATGCTATTAGGGCAGCAATCCGGTTTCACCAAATATCCCTGCTTCCTTTGCTTGTGGGATAGCCGGGCCCGCGACCTACACTGGGGGAAAAAAGACTGGCCAATTCGGGAGTATTTGAGACCCGGTGAGAAAAATGTTCTTCATGAGAGCTGTGATAAGGAAGCTTATCATAGCTCAGGAAGGGGCTATAGAAAAGGTGAAGTGTCTCTGAACAAGCAACCTGTCAGTGCTGGTAGAAATGAGAAAACAGAATTTTGCCATAAAAGACTACCAGTCCCAGAATGCACCAGGTTTCCAACAGCCATGAGAGGAGCTGAAGTGAGAAAACGTGTGTTCAATCAAAAGGGCTATGAGGTAATCCCCAAGCACTCATTGCAAAGGGCAGGGCTTGATTCAGCACAGCTGCGCTGTGCTAGGATGGAACACTCATCTCAAAGGGCAAGGCCTGATTCAGCCCAGCTGCGCTGTGTTAGGGAGGAGCACTCATCTAAGCAGAATAAGAGTAGAGTTTATTCTACAGATGACCATCTTCATGATCACCTTGGATATCCAGAGAATTGTCCTCAGTATCCTGAGAATCAGCTTGAGTTTGATCATCAGTTTCATCTGAAGGATCATCAGAAGCAGAAGCCAAACCGGATGGACAGAGAGGGAAAGAGACCCTTTGGAAGAAGGAAGAGAAAAGCCTTTGAGAGGTCTAGAAGAGTCCAAAGCAGTACGTATACTGGGAGGTATTCCAAGAGCCAGCATACACCATTGGACTGGGGAAAGCCAGAGGAATGGTGCTGCAGAGCTAGGAATCACCAGAGGCTACCTGTGAGGGAGACGGCTGCACGTAGAAGGGACCCTAAGACCTGTGCCAGAAGGTATGTGAAGAGAGATCCAGTGTCCAGGGATCTGGATTGGAAGGCTGGACATAAGAACTGGACTACATACTGGCCAGGCTATATAGAGAGGAACTCTAGCAGCAATGGAAGCTCAGGTATGAACACTGATCTATGCCCTAGCTATAACCTTGAAAGACAGCAGGGAAACAAGTATTCTCCTGAAAATGCTCCATTGAGAGATTCATCTGTGCCAATCCATGATATTGAACCCATGCTTGTTGAACAAGGGGGAATAATAGCAGATGAGGATCCTGTTTATATGGACTGCTCTCTATCTAAACTCCGTTGGTAACTTTCTGTTATAAAATACAGCAACCATCACAAAGAAATACAAATTTGTTCTTTAGTCTACTCAGAAAAGCTCCTGAAGCAGGATTTGACCCACCCAGTGGAAGGCAAGCCAGCTAAGGGGTTTCAGCTGGTGACTGCTAGCAATTAAGCCTTACCTAATTGCTTGTGAGCTAGGAGAGAATCACTTCTGTATCTATGTGGGAAGTAATCAGAAGTTAACCTGAAAAGAACAGTTTGTTTCTTGCTTTGTGGCTTTTCATTTGTTGTTTTCCTGATTTTGACTTTGTTTTTCCAAGTTAACACTGAAAGCAAGTAACCTAATTTATGTGCTACCAAGCATATCTGTGTTGGGAGAAATAACCCCATAAATAAATATCTTATTGGCTTTACCCAAGAGCACAACTAAATTATTGTCAGCAGCTGTGTCTGGTGTGAATGAACTACATTGCCCACAATACCTTGCAAATCATATAGATATATGCACTTGACAAGACTGTGAAGATTCTCACCCAGGCAGCCGTCTGACAGAGCTTGGTACCTCGTGATAAAATTCTATTACCACCTCTCCACATTAAGTTGGGTCTCATTAAGCAATTCATCAAGTCCCTTCCAAAAGATGGTGAGTGCTTTCGGTACCTTTGCTCAAAGTTCCCCCGACTTTCTGAAGCAAAGCTAAAGGAAGGAGTGTTTGTTGGCCCTGATATAAGGAAACTCATTTCAGATGGAGCATTCGCTGAAACGATGTCTGAGAAGGAAAAAGAAGCCTGGGATTCCTTCAAGGATGATGTTCTCAAATTCTTGGGGAACAGGCGGGATGAGAACTATAAGGATATTGTTGCCAGGATGCTCAATGCCTTCAAAGAACAAGGATGTAACATGAGCCTGAAAGTCCATTTCTTGCACTCCCATGTGAACTACTTTCCCGAAAACTTGGGGGCGTACAGTGAAGAACAAGGTGAAAGGTTTCACCAGGACATCAAGGACGCAGAGAGAGAGAAGGTACCAAGGAAGATGGAACACCACTATGATGGCTGATTTCTGCTGGTTGCTTCTGCGGGAAACCCCAGATGAAAAATACGCCAAGCAGCGCACCAAGAGAAGCATTCGGGGGAAGAAGAAACGGGCCCACCAGGAGATTGATTGACCCAAGAATGACTTTAAAATCTAAACTGTGTTGACAAATATCGTGTTTTTACTAAACTTTGAAATAAAAATTTGCTAGTTATTACCACAGTGTCGGATCTCATTTATTAGAATTTTATTTTCACACCATCGGGTGTTTGTCTTCATGTATTGCAATGGTGCGGTTTGCGTTTTCTATTCTTACATACATACCTGTACAACATTTTTTGCACATTTCTTTGCTTTGCTTTGTGTCTAACCTCGCTCTTATATGCTCAATGTTTGTGCACATGTATGTGGCTGTTTTAAGTGCAGACAATTTTGCTACCATCACAGTGTGTTTTGTTGACATTACTCTATTCTTATGTGCTGCCTTGTTACAATTTTCTTTATTGTTATTTGAATAACTACTAAACAATTAGTATAAAGAATTCATCCAAGAAACTTTTATCTCGATCGCACTCAATCTGAAACGTTCACCTCAAACTGCTAACCCAATGTAGCAAAAAATCTGTACGTGATGGAGCAAATTGGTTACCAGATTTGGATTCAGCGCACCAAAAAACGTAAAAATCAATCGAAACATTAGAGGCAGTTTAAAAAAATTTTTTTTTAGTGTACCTGTGTTATTGGCCACTGTGACAATCTAAAATTCAGTGACCCTAGCATCATGGGCACTGTTTTAGGATAAGATTTACAATGGGGAAGGTTGCTGTGTCACAGCATAAGACAGGTTGTGCCCTTAAACATGATACCATGCCGTGTTGCAAGGCCATGTTGCCGTGTTGCAAGGCCTGAAATGGATGCAGTAAATGAAATATTTAAGTTGGTAGAAATAAAGAATATGTTATTTTCATTTAGTTCCTAAGTAAGACTCTTTGTTCTTAGAATGATGTGCTTGTTTACTAACAATATTTCTTCAATATCTTATCAATAGTCCAAAGAAAAGGAACTACGAGAAAGAAAAATACAGCTTGAGACCACAGCACTGGACATTCAGTTCTTCATTTCGGAACATGCCCAGGATCTTTCTCCTAACCAAAGCAAACAGCTGCTTCGGCTCTTAAATAGCACACAAAAGGCTTTCCAAGCCGATCAAGAGAAGATATCATCGCAGCTTGAATCATTAAATGCCCATTTATGGGCAGTCCAAGATCTCGGTGATGAGAAGGTTTGCCTTTCTATGTAAACTTAGTACTTCTTCAGTGTACTAATAAGGCTTTACAGTTTTCAGAGCTGATAGCTTTAATAGCAACATGAAAATTATCTCTCAGTAGATACGGATTGCTTTAATGGTTCTGGTTGTAAAGCCGAGCACAGTGTGTCACTTGACAAATCTGTATCACAAACTAATCCCTATAGTAGGTGACTATCAGAACCCTTCTTTTCTGTTTCAGAGCTATACTGTTATATTTCCTAGTGTAGTTGGATGGTTGACCCTAGCTTCATTATTTTAAATGTAAGGGGTCTTGAATGATCCAAAGTTGGAGTGTGAATTAATTATTTCCATTCATCAGAGGTGACCTTGGAATGGCCAAGACAATATGGTGAAATTAGACTTACCTGCTAATTGTTGTTCCTGGAGTAGATACAGTCTAGTCCCGGACCTCTGGGTTGTCCACCTTAATCAGCAGCTTGGAGACTGAGGAACCTCCTTCTTTTCATGATGTCACCAGTATAACATCCCGGGAGCCGCCTTCACGTCCCAGTTCCCTATTGACAAAGCAGACTCACCGGAGCAACAAGTAAGTATTACATCCACATTCAATTGATTAAAAACTTCTCTAAACTAACTGAAACTTCCAACTACGGAAAGGAAGCTCACTCTCCTTTCCTCACATTTGAAAATTTGAAACTGGCAACTCATGAACCTTTAACATGTGAAGTATCGCCGCCCACCCGCCATTCTTGTCGGCATTAAAAGTTCCGGCGAACTCCCCTTCACCTAACAAAAATTCTGGAACAGAACTCTCTTACCTGTGACCACTGGAATCCTTTGCAACTCAACTCCCCTTTGGAAAAACACAGCACCGGGGAGGGATACGGGACTAAACTGTATCTATTCCAGGAACAACAATTAGCAGGTAAGTCTAATTTCACCTTCCTGATCGTATCTCCAGTCTAGTCCCGGACCTCTGGGTATGTACCAGAGCAGTATTCAACGGGAGGGACCTAGCTTAGCCCCCTGCAGAACAGCTGCTCCAAAACACACGTCTTGCTGCGCCTGCACATCCAACCGATAATGCTTCACAAAGGAACTCAACGATGACCAAGTCGCCGCCCTGCAAATTTCTAATGGCGGAACTCGGCGCAATTCCACCCAAGACGCTGCCTGCGCCCTTGTAGAGTGGGCCCTCAGCCCTTCCGGCACCGACCTGCCCTTCAGCACATAAGCCGAAGCTATAGCCTCCTTAATCCATCTAGCAATGGAAGCTTTGGAGGCCGCTTCACCTCTCCGCGGCCCCCCAAACAGTACAAACAGCCTGTCTGATCTGCGGAATGACTCCGTACGGCGCAGATACTTCTTCAATACCCGTTTAACATCCAAACTCCTTTGATTCTTCGCGCCCGAATTACCCTCGCTACCAGTAAATATGGGTAAGGAAATCACCTGGTTCACGTGAAAAGACGAGACCACCTTAGGCAGAAACGTTGGCACTGTCCTCAAAACTACCTTAGATTCAAAGAAGGACAGATAAGGCTCCCTACAGGACAATGCTTGCAATTCAAAGATCCGTCTCGCCGAAGAGATCGCCACCAGGAACACCACCTTCAGGGTTAAATCCTTTACCGATGCCCTACCCAAGGGCTCAAAAGGCTCTCGTTCCAATGCTTCCAAGACCAACGGAAGACTCCAGTTAGCCACTAACCGCCGCACCGGAGGCCGTAACAGCGAAATCGCCCGGAGGAAGCGCTTAATATCCCCGTGCGCTCCAAGCGACCGCCCCCCTATCCTGCCTCTGTAGCAAGCCAGCGCTGCGACCTGTACCCTCAGCGTAGTAGCCGCCAACCCTATCTCAAACCCATCCTGCAGGAATTGCAAAATCTTCGGCACCGTCGCTCTTAACGCCTCACAATCGCGGACTGCACACTAGGCCTCGAACACTCTCCAGACCCGCACATACGCCAACGTCGTAGATCTTCTCCTGGCCTTCAACAACATGGAGATTACCGCCGCCGAATAACCTCTCGCTTTTAAGCGCGCCCTTTCAATAGCCAAGCCGTAAGCAAGAACCTATCCAGGTGAGGCATGACCAGTGGACCCTGCGATAAGAGATCCGTGCGCCTTGGGAGCCTCCACGGCTTTGCCACCAACAGTCTCACCAAGTCGGCGTACCAGGGCCGCCGCGGGCAGTCCGGGGCTATTAGTATTACAAGACCCCTGTACCTTTTTATCCGCTGCAGAACTCTGCCTATTAGGGCCCAAGGGGGGAAAACATACAGCAGTTGATCCTCTGGCCACCTTTGAAGGAACGCATCCAGCCCTTCTGACATTCTCTCCTTTTGTCTGCTGTAAAAACGAGTAACCTTTGCCGACCGGAACGTTGCCATGAGATCTAATCTCCAGGAACAAGCAGGAATGAGTCTTCACATGTGGGAGACGTCGCCGACGGAGCCCGCACGGGAATGCTCCCCAGCATCCAATCAGAAGGCCTTTGGGAGCATACCCCGCGCCTGCGCGGTGGCTTCCCGCCCTTCCTACTGCCTCTCCCCAGTTTTTCGTTTTCCGCGGAGCAGGCAGGACGTCCCTCCTGCCACCGCAGAAATTTTTTTCCGTTTTTCTGTAGTCGCGGCTTTCCCGCCGACGGTGGCACCTCCGTGCCCCCCTTTTTTTCTTTCTTTATTTTTATTTAATTTTCGTCGCCCCCTCCGGACGCTGAGGACTGGGGCATGGAGCCTTCTTCCCCCCAGCCTCATGGCGGGGACTCAATTTTCCACATGGACTCCAAGGCCTGGTGCCTCTCCTGTGTGGGGCCTGACCCCTCTTTCCCGGATTCCCCGGGCTGCAGTGTCGGAAGAAGACCCTCCCTCTTTCGGGTATCCCTCGACGACGTCTTCGCGCCCAGGGCGCGGTCGTCGGGTTGTTCTTCTCTCCAGGATCAGGTAACCACACAACAGTCTGTTAAGACTAGCCGAGTCTTGAGGGGCAAGTCTCATGCGAGGCATGGCGACGGCTCCGGCCAACCCCTCAAGTCCTCCTTGGCTGATATACCCCGGCGGGAGTCCTCGGGCTCCAAAGCATTTATGGGGTTTCGGGATGTTCCTGAGGTTCGTTCCTTACAGAACATTCCCGAGCCATGCCCGAGGGAGGTACCCGCTTCGAGCGGGGCCGATTCCCCGGCGTCGGCGTCGAGTGTTCCACTCTTCGCCAGGGATCGTCAGGCGGTGTCCTTGGCACCTTCGGGGCCGCTCGGCTCGACCGGGTCTGACATCCCTACATCCAAGCCATGCTCGGGCCTGGTAGCCGCTTCGGGCGGTACTGAGCCCCCGGCGTCGGTGTCGAGCGCTCCGCTCCTCACTGAGGATCGTCGGCTGCTGTCCTCTGCACCTCCGGGGCCGATCGACTCGGTCCAGCCTGGCGTTCCTCCATCCCTGCCATGCGCGTGGGCGGTGCCCGCTTCGGGCGGTACCGACCCCTCGGCGTCGGTGTCAAGCGTTCCGCTCCTCACCGGGGATTGGCGGCTGCGGTCCTTGGCGCCTCCGGGGCCGACTGACTCGCGCCGGTATGGCCTTCCTAGGGGGGCGGTATCCGCCTTGGGCGGTGCCGACCCGTCGGCGTTGAGTGACCCGCTCCCCACCGGGGATCGCCAGCCGCTGCCCTCCGTACCTCGGGGGCCGATCGACTCGACACTGTCTGACAGCCCTACGTTCAGGTCATGCGCGGGGGTAGTACCCGCTTCGAGCGCGCGGGCGTCGGTGGTTCCGCCCCGCGCCGGGGATGGTCATTGGGCCTCCCTCCCCTCGGGGCCGCTCGCTTCGACCCGCACCGGGTCGCCGGTTTCCCAGCCCTGCGCAAGGGTGGTGCCGGATTCGAGCGGCGCCGCTCCGCCGGCAATGGCAGGGGCGTCGAGCACGAGGGGCCGCCATCGATCTTCCCCGGGGACCTCGGGGTATGTCGGCCAGCGCTCGGACGACTCCCCGGCATCGACGCGGCTGTCGAGGGCCCCGCTTTTTCCTAGAGAAGGGGCCTCGGGGTCTTCGACCGCTCCGATCCGATCTGGATCTGCGCCACCCCGCAACGGTACACCGACGTCGGCGCAGGGGCTTTGCACCCCCGCAGGGACTCGTCAGGTGACCGGGGTCCCCTCGGGGATGGGCCGTATGCCCCGGAAGGTTTTCTTTCTGGGTTGAACGGGTGCGAGAGGGAGCCCGGCTTCGGGCAGTGCCCGCCGATCGACATCGGCGTCGGATGACCCCCTTTCCACCGAGCTCCGCCCTCGGGGACCCATGATGCTCGCGGCACCGATCGGCGCAGTTCCGATCCGCGCTCCGGACTTTCCACCACCGGCACGGTCGCCCCCGCCGGGGCCCTCTGGAAGGGGGTCGATCTCCTCGCTCGGTTCGATGCCCAGCCTGGAGTCGGTATCCAGCCTTGAAAGCCTGGACACTACCCGTCTCGGGATCGGTCCCTGTCCCCTCCCACGACGCAGAGCGGAGACCGCTGGCCCCTGCCCTCCGGCGGCCGCGGAACCGCTTCGATCGCAGGGAGCAGCGCCACCCCCGGGTTCGGGGCCGAGGCCGATTCCTGCGGCGCTGTTGGTGCCATCGACCCCTTCGATGCCTAGTCTGGAATCAATCCCAGGAGCCGACGACGCCATGGGGACTGCCCCGATCCGGGGCGGTTGGTCCCCTCCTATGCCTAGCGGGCATCGGCCCGAGCGGCCTCAGTGTGCCCTGGCAGCCTCCCCCTCCATAACTCCTCCGGCAGAGCCACCTTTTCAGGATTTCCTCCTTGACATGGCGGACTTGCTGGCCATCCCTACCCCGGACCCGAGCCCGGGCCCTGAGGAACAGGCAGCCGTGATGCTTCCTCTGCATCCCTCCCTGCAGGATCTCCTGCTGGGGGCTTGGCAGTCGCCTTTGAGGGTTCCGGCACCGTCGACTGCGATGCAGGCTCTATACCGGGTGCCTCCGTCCCCGGGTTTTCGGCAGCACCAGCTTCCACATCGGTCCATTGTGGTGGAATCGGCGCTGAGGAAGGCTGGAAGCAAGGAGAAGCATGCTTCTCGCCCCCCAGGCCGCGCCTCAAAGACACTAGATACTCTAGGACGTCAAGCCTTCCAGCCGTCTATGCTGACAGCCAGAATTATCTCATATATATTTTATATGAGACTGTCGCTGCAGGAGGTCACCGAGAGGTTGTCTTGGTTATCCCTCTTCGTATCGGCGACCAAGGCCTTTGAATATTCCCTGCTCCTTTATCACTGCAGGAATATCTCTGGGTTCCTTTCTCGTGCTTCGCTGGACTCCTTCCAGTCGGTCAGCAGAGCCTCTGCTGTTGCCATTAGAGCACGCCGTACAGCATGGTTGCAGGCGTCCGAGTTGTGTAGACGGGCACAGCACAACCTGGGTAATTCTCCCTGCGACGGAGATCACCTCTTCAACAGCGAAGCCTTGCGTCAGGTCGCACAGTGCTTCGCTAACCTTCCCAGGGTTAGCAGCCAGCCTAGGGCCCGGCCCCACGGCGGCGGTAAACGCCTCGCTAGGAAGAGGAAATATCAGCCCTCCGCCCACCCTCCAGGCGCGCCCAGGCAAGGGGCCTCTCACCCCGGGTTGATGCCCCCGGGCCCGCGCCAGGACTCTCCTACTAAGCATTTTTAGGCTCAGGCAGGCAGCTGCCTGCGCTTAATCCTCTTATCGGAAGTTTAAAAATTGAGCTCTGCTCGGGGGCTCGTTCAGTTGCAAATGGTTCGGAGGCTTATCTAGGGGTTCGGGTATTCTCCTTCCGTTGGTAGGGAGACCACCTCTATTCCGTGATAGCTATGGCCAACGGCCAACTTATTACCCTTCGGTACGTCTCCGAACCCTTCTCAGCCGGTATCCCCCTGCTGATTGCCCCCCCCCGTCTGTGCGGGGGGGTGAGTTTTCTGTGTGCAGGTCCTGGGGACACATATAGGGCCTCCAGCCCCTGTGGCGTTCTACCAGAATGATGCTATCCCCTGTCCCCCGCGCTACCGTGCTGTTGGTTCGCCGATCTGCCCTTGTCCTCCGGAATACATCCCTCTACTGACGGATCTTGCTGCCACCTTCCAGGTGGACGCTCTGTGGATCGATGGCAGATCCGCCTTACAAGGGTGATGCTCAGGGAGGTAGGCCCCTCGACATACCTGCATTAGTACCGGAGTGGGCGCCCTCATGCCCACCGGTTCAGATATACTAGATATCACCTGCGCGATAGGCGCATATTGGGGGGGATGCCCGCAGTACCTGTGTTATACTGCCTTTTTCCCTATGGCCGGTACTCACGCCCCCCCCCCCCCCGGGGTCCGGCCAGTCCGCCTGCCTTTTCCTCGATCGGGCCGTGGACTGGTGGTACTCTACCGCTGTGGAGTCTACAGCTCCCTTTTCAGTTTGGTCCTCCTCCCGGGGGTTCGGACCCTTGTCTCCCTATCTCTCGCTAGGGTAGCCTGTGTACTCCTTCTGCTCCAGGGTACACCCCTACTCTTCTCCGGAATGGGCTCTCTGGTTCGGCCAGTCTTCTACTGTTAGTCCTCTGAGTTCTGGACTCTACTCCTAAGGGAGTGCTCAGCTTGCACTAAGCCTCCTGGAAGTCCTGCCGTCCTTCTCCTGACCCAGCTGACGCCTGGATCTCCTAGCCTTCCGGATTTGGAGCTTCCTCCTCGCTGCGGCGAAGTTTCCTTGACGACTTCGCTACTGCGTCTACGGTGCCTTCACCACAGGTCTGCTTCCGGCAACCCGGTAGGTAAGCCCTACGGGGTTCCACACCATTAATTCATTAAAACTTAATGGCCGGTAAGCTCTATATGGTACTAGGGCATTTACTCTTTAAATGCTTACTGATACTATTTATGCATCCCTCTGGCTACTCTTCCTGTAGCCTGGGTTTTTTTTGCTGTATCTTAATGTTACCTGTTCTGCACTCTAAAGACTCCCTCTGTAGTCTGTAGATTCGCTGTTCCTCTATTCAACTCCTGCCCTCCATCCCTCAGGGGATGCCGGGGTTTTAGGCTGGGCAAATGTCATCCCGTCCTGGGACCTCCCCGGGCATCCTCAGCTTGGGAGTCCCCACGTGTGAAGACTCATTCCTGCTTGTTCCTGGAGATAGCAGTTACTTACCTGGAACAGCAGGAATTAGTCTTCACAACCCGCCCACCTCCCCTAGGAGTTGTATCTCTTTTTTGTATCTATTCCTTCCTCTCCTCTCCTTCTGGCTCAGCTATGAAACTCAACTGGGGAGAGGCAGTAGGAAGGGCGGGAAGCCACCGCGCAGGCGCGGGGTATGCTCCCAAAGGCCTTCTGATTGGATGTTGGGGAGCATTCCCGTGTGGGCTCCGTCGGCGACGTCTCCCACGTGTGAAGACTAATTCCTGCTGTTCTGGAGATCACCTGTTACAGGTAAGTAACTGTGCTTTACTGGCGTGCCCCATCATCTCTCTATGCACTCGAACACCTCCGGATGCAGAACCCACTCCCCTGGGTCCACTTGCACCCGACTGAGGAAGTCCGCCTGCACATTGTCCACTCCTGCCACATGCGCCGCCGAGAGAGTCAGCAGATTTTCCTCGGCCCAACTGCACAGGAGCTCCGCCTCCTCCTCTAGCGCCACACTGCTGGTGCCTCCTTGACGATTTACATAAGCTACCGCCGAAGAACACTCTGACCACCGACCTGGCTAGGCAACCTCGGAAGCTTTGCAGCGCGAGGGACACTGCTGTCAGTTCTAGCCTGTTGATTGGCCAGGTCCTCTCCTCCACGTTCCAAAGCCCCTGCGAGAATCTGCCCTGGCAATGCGCCCCCCAGCCCACCAGACTGGCATCCGTCATCACCGTTACCCAGTCTGGCGCTTCCAGGGGTCTCCCTTTCTCCAGCGACCCCGGCCGTAACCACCACTGGAGGGCCACCGACATCTCCTCTGGGTAAGGCAGCCTCCTTGACAACGAATCCCTTTGGTGCGACCATCGTCTGAGGAGAGCCCTCTGCAAAGGTCGCATATGCGCCCTTGCCCACAGAACTACCTCTATTGTGACCGCCATCGTGCCCAACAGCTGCAGGTACTTCCAGGCTGTGGGCGCCCAGCTGCCCAAGAAGCTTCGCATCAGCCTGTGTAACCCCTGGGCTCGAAGCCGAGGGAGAAACACATGCCCTGTCTCTGTATCGAAGCGAGCTCCGAGATACTCTAAATTCTGAGACGGAATGAGATGGCTCTTCCCCAGGTTCACTACCCAGCCTAGACTCTCCAGGAAGGCTACCACCCTGGACGTGACTCGCTCGCTCTCGACCTTCGACTTTGCTAGAATGAGCCAATCATCCAGGTACGGGTGCACCATGATTCCTTCCTTCCGCTGAGCCGCCGCCACGACCACCATAATCTTTGTGAACGTGCGGGGAGCCGTTGTAAGGCCAAACGGCAGTGCTCGGAACTGAAACTGACCAAAGGGCACCGCAAAGCGCAGATAGCGTTGATGCTCTGGGCGAATGGGAATGTGGAGATACGCTTCTGACAGGTCTAGGGACGTTAGGAACTCTCCTTTTTGTACCGCAACTATCACCGACCGTAGCGTTTCCATATGAAAGTGCGACACGCGGAGACAACGATTCACCCCCTTGAGATCCAGGATTGGACGAAAGCCACCGTCCTTCTTTGGTACCACGAAATAAATGGAGTATCGACCTGACCCGAGTTGGTCTCGCGGCACCGGAACCACCGCCCCTAAGTCGAGAAGCCTCCGACCCGTCTCCCTCATCGCCTTGCGTTTGCTTGGCGACTTGTCGGTGGACCGCATGAAGGCGTCGCGCACTGGGGTTCGAAACTCTAAGGCGTACCCCTCTTGAATAATCTCTAACACCCACTGGTCTGACGTGACGTGGACCCAGGTAGCATAAAAAACCTGTAGCCGCCCTCCTACGGCTACTAAGGGCGCCCGGGTCCCCATGGCATCATTGTGACTTTCGAATGTTGGCCGGGGACGAGGAGGAAGAGGCCCCAATTCCCCTACCTGCTCCACGAAAACCCCGAAAGCCCTGGGCTCTGTAGGGAAACCTACCTCTCTGGACGGTATTAGACCTCTGAAACCGAAATCTCCGGAAATCTCTCAAAGGCCCCTTGCCTCCCTGGGCCACTCTGCCCTGCTTAGGCTTATCCTCTGGCAATCTACCGCCCTTCGATTCCCCTAGATCCTTAACTAACTTCTCTAGGTCCTCGCCAAAGAGAAGCCTCCCCTTAAAAGGCAGTTTGCGTAACCTTGACTTGGATGCATTATCTGCCGCCCAGTTACGAAGCCACAGATAGTGCCTAGCCGCTACTGCCGATGCCATACTCTTTGACAAGCCTCTCATCAGGTCATACTGTATATCCGCCAGGTAAGCTGCTCCTGATTCCAGTTTGGAAGCCTCCCCAGCTATGTCAACGCCTTGATCCCCTTGGACTCGCTACGACCACCTCAAACAGGCTCTGGCCACCCACGCTCCACAAATGGCCGCCTGAAGCGCGAGGGCATTGACATCAAAGATCTGCCGCAGTAGAGCATCCAACTTTTTATCCTGAGTGTCTTTGAGGGCAGCTCCGCCCTCCACCGGGATCGTGGTCTTTTTAGTAACCGCTGACACGGCAGCATCTACCCTAGGTGGCTTAAAGATCTCTGTGTCTTGATCCACTAAAGGGTAGAGACGCCTCATCACTCTGGCCCCCTTCAGAGGAGCCTCCGGGACATTCCACTCTTCTTGGATCATCTCCTGAAAAACTCTGTTTGCCGGAAACGCTCTCTGAGTCTTCCTAAAGACTTGTAACAACGGATCCTCAAGGGTCTCCTCCTCTGCCGCTCCCGGAACCGGCATGTTCCAATGTCCCTAGCGTCTCCACTATCAGCGCCGGGAGCTCCTCCCTGCGGAACACCCACACTACTCTCGCTTGGTCTTCTTTTTCCGTGAGCTCACCTTCCTCTAATTCATCCTCCGCCATGCTCTGGCGTTCCTCATCCGAGAGATGCCCCTCAGAGACCATAAGAACATAAGAACATAAGATATGCCATACTGGGTCAGACCAAGGTCCATCAAGGACCAGAGAAGGGGCGCTAAGGTCCTCCTCCAGATGCCTTTTCTTTTTGGGCCCTTCCTCCGCCCCTCCGACCGATGAGAGGCGTTTAACACCTTTGCCTTCCCGCTTAGTCTTTCCTTGACTAGTTGGCCCTCCTCCCACTGCTTGCTGAAGAAGGGCCACGAAGTCCTTGGAAAAAATTGACGCCAGCCCTTTGGGCCATGTTACTGGGGTGGGAGGCAAGTCCGGGGCTGAAGACGGCCCAGCTACCTGCTCCTCCAGGGACACACACGCCGTCTAATCCCCGGGGTTCTCAGCCCTTTCCTGCAGAGTGCCTTCCTTGTCTTCTTGCATCTGCTCTATCACTGCGGCCTCCTTCGTGCAGCTTTTGCACACACCCAAGTCAGCCACTGAGCCCCTTCTGGCCCCACACACAAAGCACTGGGGCCGAGACAGCATCCTGTGGAGCAGACCTTGTAAAAAAATATATTCTCCCAGTGTTCAGCTTCCCGAGGCTCGAAACTCTTCGCCACAAAACTAAGAGCTAGAAGCCCCACAGCCTGAAAGCCCAAACAGGAAAAACCTGGTTCAATCGTCTCTCTTTTTATTTCCTTTTTTTTTTTTTTTTAAACCCCGAGACTTGGGTCCCCACAAACAAGCACTAATCTACCAGACCGCAGCTAGATCGAACGAAAAACAGACGCAACCGCAGCAATTCCACAAATACTGGCCCTCCTGCCTGGCGCCGCAAGGCCTGTGCCACGCGGTCGGACCCACCTCCGTTTTCGCGCCCAAACGTGCAGACGAGCGGTGGTGCCGACTGAGCCTAAGGAAGCTGTCTGGATGCTGCACGACTCAAGCGCACTCACCTTTGCCGTGAAACGTGCTCTGCTGCGTCGGTCTTACTCTTGGGAGGCCCCAGGTAGCAACTTCCCCTCTGTCCCCTGTTGGCTGTTCCGCTGCCGCTAGAGCCCAAGCGCTGCCAGGCAAAGCGTCTGCTAAGCACCGACTCTAAATAGGCTGAGGGCACCGGTCTGGACTTGCTCACCAGCAGACTCAGATGCTCCTGCACTTAGCCAAATCAGACCCTCTTTCCCCACACCCAAACTTGCAGCCAAGCTGAGACGGGATAAGGGGGGGGGGGGTCTCTTATGCAATTTAAAGGTATAGCTGCCAAATTTTTGACCTCTAAACTGATGCCCCCCTTTACCTTAACTCCTTCTCTTTTTTTTTTTTTTTTTTTTAACTCTAACCTAAGCAATAAAACACTTAATTGTTCCTCCAGGGAGCCCAGACCTCCGGGCTCACCACCCTTCAGCTGCTTGGAGACTGAGACAACTGGGAAGTGAAGGCGGCTCCCGGGATATTATACTGGTGACATCATGAAAAGGAGGAGGTTCCTCAGTCTCCAAGCTGCTGATTAAGGTGGACAACCCAGAGGTCCGAGACTAGACTGGAGATACGATCAGGAAGCAGTGATCTATGCTGGTGTTAGCATGGAGCTTCATCTCTTCCCTTACAGCTCACGAGTGACAGTTGAGAGGGCAAAGGTCTTCTATGCATCGTGAAGACTTCCTAGGTCATGCAGCTTATTAAACAAAGTATAATTCTATACAGAGTGGTAGGGTGGCAAAAACAAGAAAAGTTAGAAATATTATTAAATAAACTCTTGAAAACTGTTGAATTGAAGGAATGATGACCTGGCATGCTTTATTTTTTTATTTGGCTTCAATAATTCAAGCATTTTCAATTCATAATGCACACCACACTGTTTTAACACACAAGTCACCCCTAACCTCTGTTTTGATGTCCTTTTTCAGAATTAAGAATTTATATCACAGGTTTCAGGAGACACAGAGAATCGGACGTTCACTTCAGTTGGTTTGTCGTTTCGCCTCTCTCACACGCATGCATGACCAGACTTCTTTTGGACAACATGGCCTAGATTACTATGTCTATATGTGAGGCAAATAGTTTTCCAGAACTTCCTCTGCTATCGCCTTGCTCAAGCTGTGTTCCACTGCTATCATGTTTACAGCATACTCTGTAAATGTTCATCCACAAATGTTGCACAATCCCATGATATCTGAAAGAGGCCTGACTTTCATTGTATTCTGCGATTGTATTGTATTCTGGCTTAGGATGTGGCAGAACAGCAGCAAGAACACAGGGAAAAGCTCCAGGAAATGTGTGATCTACTTACGAAGACAGAGAATCGTCTCATTGGTCAGCAAGACACTTGTGTTAGTGGGGAGAGCACTGCAGAATTGCAACATTATCAAACTGAACATGAGGTAATGTCCGACTCACCTTGGATTCTACAGGAGTGCATCCTGAATGCATTCATGGTGAAATGGAAACAAATATTTTGATTGCAGGCTAGAAACACACATTTCTGATAAGAACATTTGGATCAAGGTTAAGACTTTTCGATGAAACGTAGTAATGCTAAAGCACATTTTATTCAAAAACTGTTCATGCAAGCATTCTCAAATTTTTCGGTGGGCAGACAGCACCAACGCTGATTTTTAACTCAACAGTTTCTATAACAATCAAGCTCTGGTTCTCACAAAATCATGAAATATACTCAACTACCCATTGCTATGTTCTGAAGAGAGATGAGCACAGGCAAGAAAAAGTTGGTTAGTTTTCGTATGTTTTTCACACATTTCCAAATTTTGGGTGCTTTTGGTTAGTGTCACACATTTGTTTTAACAGGGAAATTTTAGTGTGCATTAAATTGATTTAATGCACACTAACTAATGAATTAAGATGTGCTAAGCTGGTTTAGTATGTGTTAAATCAGTTTAGCATATACTACATTTTTTAAGTTGCACTAGCAATCTGAATATGCACTAATGAATCACTCTCCTAGTTTTTAGTCCTGATCAACCTTGTACAATTATTGGACTTATAGGCTAATGTACTAACGTTCATTAAGACTAATACTTTAATGTACATGAAGTATGTATTAACCTGTATTTGTCTTAACACACTTGGGTGTTATCCCTTGTTATTGCTAACATGGATTACTTTGATAAACAAATTAATAAGGTACATCACATGCAAATGCTTTAACATGGTTTAGCGGAACATACGTTACATGCAAATCTTTTAACATGGCTTAGCACATTGGCCCTTCACCCTTTCTTTACCAATGGAAAACACATCAAATAAAGGACCCAGAATGCTTACTTGGCAGTTTTGAAGGCAAACATGTCTCTCAGTTACTGCTCCATTTGGCACAGTTCTAGTGTTGGTTATATTGGCTTGCGTTATACATTATATTGTATTAACTTGCTTTATTTCAAATTAGCAAGTATCACTGTCCAGCCAACAAAGAGGGGTCTTTTCTTATTGGGTGCTAGCTGGTGGCTTATGTTCTGGCGCACGCGCTGCCAGTTACTTCAGAGCCATGACGGTTAAGGCAGGATGATTCCCGTGCTAACAGTGCAACCTGAATTAGAGGCACGAGTGGCGGGGTAGGGGCGGGGCGGAGACTGGGCGTGGTGAGCTCAGTGCAGTTAGCGCTGTGCTCACACCATGTGCTAACTGCATTAGCACGGGTTCACCTAACGCCGCCTCAGTAAATGACATTAGGTGCACCTACACTAATGCAGCATGTGATACGGGACAGGGCTTTCCACGCCCCCGACAGCTAACATGGGGCACCATGGTTTCAGTGCTATTGGGGCATTAGATGCAACACCTTCTTGCCCTTTAGTAAAAGACCTCCAAAGACTCCTGCTTGCTGAATCCCTCCTGTGTGTTGTTTATTTTTATTTATATTCTCTTATATACCGTGCTATTCTGCATCAGTGCAGTTTACATTGAACAAACTGAAATTACATTGAACAGGGCATTATAACTTGGAGAACAGGGAACATGGGCTATGGAGGGTTAAGTGGCTTGCCCAAGACCACAAGGAGCACCTGTGGGACTAGAAACCCCAGTCCTTCCAGCCCAAGGTTGCTGTCCGCTAATGGGATTTGAACCCCCAGCCTTCTGGCCTGAAGTACCTTGCCCCAACCACTAGGCCACTCCTCCACTACAATCTTTAGCCTTGATAAACTCTATCAGTTAATCCAAACCATTTCTGAAAGGAAAAGACTTTTAGGGCAAATCCCACTGTGCTTCTGTAATAAAAGTTTATAATATGAAAATGTTTCTCATCAAAGTCCTTGGGACAAACCAGTCAGGTTTTCATGATAACCACAATGAAAATAGAAACATAGAAACATGACGGCAGATAAAGACCACATGGTCTGTCTAGTCTACCCTTCCATATCAACCACTACAACAATCCCCTTTTTTCCTTTAGAGATCCTCTATGTTTGACCCATGCTTTTTGAATTCAGATACTGTCCTTATCTCTACCACCTCCACTGGGAGACTATTCAACGCGTCTATCCCCTTTCACTCTCATCCTATTCTCCTCATAGCAGAGCTTGCTTTCAGTCGTTCATTTATGCCACGGAGGTATTTAAACGTCTTAATCATATTACCTCTATCGCGCTTTTCCTCTAAAGTATACATATTAAGGTCCTTAAGTCTGTCCTCATATGCTTTATAATTAATACCTTGATATCGTTAGGAGCTGCCACCGTCAGGATCATACTGCCTGTTTATCCTGCACAGCTGATTTAAGTATCATCAAGCAGCTCTTTGCCTGATCACATCTAAGGCATTCCCTTGCTTAATCTACCAATCGGGGCTAGGGGGAGGAGCCTTGATACCATTAGGAGCTGCCACCATTGGGATCGGACTGCCTGTTTGTCCTGCACAGCTGATTTAAGTATCATCAAGCAGCTCTTTGCCTGATCACATCTAAGGCATTCTCTTGCTTAATCTACCAATCGGGGCTAGGGGGAGGAGCCTTGATACCATTAGGAGCCGCCACCGTCGGGATCGGACTGCCTGTTTGTCCTGCACAGCTGATTTAAGTATCATCAAGCAGCTCTTTGCCTGATCACATCTAAGGCATTCTCTTGCTTAATCTACCAATCGGGGCTAGGGGGAGGTGCCTTGATACCGTTAGAAGCTGCCACCTTCGGGATCGGACTGCCTGTTTGTCCTGCACTTCTGATTTAAGTATCATCAAGCAGCTCTTTGCCTGATCACATCTAAGGCCCAGTGTGCAGCGGCAGCCAAGAGAGCAAATAGAATGCTAGGTATCATAAGGAAAGGAATGGAAAATAAAACAAAAGATATTATAATGCCTCTATATCGTTCCATGGTGAGACTGGACCTTGAATATTGTGTGCAATTCTGGTTGCCGTATCTTAAAAAGGATATAGCGTTATTAGAAAAGGTTCAGAGAAGAGCCACCAAAATGGTAAAGGTGATGGAAGGATACTCCTATGAAGAAAGGCTAAAAAGGTTAGGGCTCTTTAACCTAGAAAAGAGACGGCTGAGGGGAGATATGATAGAAGTCTATAAATTAATGAACGGAGTGGAAAGGGTAAACGTAGATCGATTGTTTACGTTATCAGAATATAGAAAGACTAGGGGACATGCAATGAAGCTACAGGGTAAACTATTTAAGACTAATAAAAGAAAATATTTTTTCACTCAACGTGTAATCAAACTCTGGAATTTGTTACCGGAGGATGTAGTAAAGGCTGTTAGTGTAGCTGGGTTTAAAAAAGGTTTGGACAAGTTCCTGGAGGAAAGGTCCATAAACCATTATTAAGAAGGGACCCAGGATATCAATGCTTGACCCAGTACAAGCATTGCGGAACCTGTGTGTTTTGGGGAAACTGCTAGGTACGTATGACCTAGATTGGCCACTGTTGGAAACAGGATACTGGGCTTGATGGACCTTGGTCTGACCCAGTATGGCATATCTTATGTTCTTATGTTCCCTTGCTTAATCTACCAATCGGGGATAGGGGGAGGAGCCTTCATAATGTTAGGAGCTGCCACCGTCAGGCGCGCCCGCGCCTGAGGGCCCTTTGGCGTTGCCCTTAGGTGGGGACGTAATAAGAAACACGCAAAACTATCAACAACAAAAGTAAGAAAAGTAATGGTAAGCTATTAAGTCACATCAATAGTTCATCAACCTACCTTAATAATTCAGTTTAAAAACTTACCTAATCTGTTCTTCCTCCCAACTAAAACAAATGTTAGAAAGTTTATGCATTGAATGTAATCATACGAAATTTTAAGCATATATCTTCTTAATAATTATAATAACTCGTATATCTAACTGTTTAAAAGTTCACATTAGTTTCTTAAACATGCATACAACTTATCAATTTATACTTTTATATTTTAATGTTATTCCTTACACAGAAAGCCTTACCAAACGCTGTAGTAATTAATCCTATTTGTCAAAACTATGCTAGATATAATAATAACTGTTTCAAAAAACTTCATCATCATCAGCAAAAACGTAAGAAATTAAATAAAATTCATTTTTCATCATCTAAACATAGCACTAGAAATCCAATCCTTTATTCACCCATTAAGTGTGTTTTAATGAATGCAAGGTCAATACGAAATAAACCAAACATTATCTATGATTATATTAAAGATCAAAAGCTTGACATCATTTGCATCACTGAAACCTGGTTAAAAGACACAGATCAAATTATATATACCAAATTACCCCTTTAGATTATGATATATTTAATTGTCCTAGAGAACATAAAAAAGGAGGAGGAATTTTAATAGTAACAAAAACAACCTTTACGTTTAAATCTATTACAACTAACAATTCAACTGAAACAACTTCAATTATTATATCAAATCACCTCCTCAATGTTTGCCTCACATATAGACCACCTAATGCTGCTAAGGATCACCTCTCAACAATTTTAGAATTAATTTGTACTTATAGCTCTCAAATTAAACCATTAATTGTATTAGGTGATTAAAATCTATCATCATCACCTTCTAATGAGTACAGATCCTTCTTGAAAACAGTGAAATCTTTAGGTTATCAACAGATAATCAGCCTACACACCAACATGGAAACACTCCTGATCTAATTTTTCGCCCTGAGCAAATCTTTTCACAAAACCAAATTACAGCCCCAAAAACTACCCCAGTACCTTGGTCTGATCATTATATTATCTCATTTACCTTGCAACTACAAACATCCCCTAACAATTTAAAAGATGATTACAAGACTAGAAAATTTAGAGCTTTCCATAAAGAGGACTTTCTTTAGGACATTGTTCCACAATTCAAACAAAATTGCACTGAACTGGATAAAGCAATAGAAAATTGGAAAAATATCATTTCAAATGTTGCACTAGCCCCCAAAAATAATAAAGTACAAATGCATAGGAAGAAGAACGCATCATGGTATTCTAATGAAATCAGAGAGGCAAAGCGTTTGCTAAGAAAACTTGAGTGTAAATGGAGATTAACTAAATCTCAAGATGTACAATTCCTATTTAATGTAAAACAAATGGAATATAATAAGTTAATAAATGACCGTAAACAACAATACCATACAAATCTAATAATGAAAGCAACTAACAAACCAAGGGAATTATTCAGCATTGTTGAACAACTTACAAAAGTGACCACTTTATATGGTGATCCTCAAATAGACCCCCAAAAATTTGCAAGAATGCTATTTCGTCAAACAACTTATCTACATCACAATTCCACCAACTTTGTTTTAAACCTTGCACTCAATCCACAAAGGTCTGGAAGGATTTTTCTTTACCAACTTTAAAACAGATTGAAAATATAATCAGCACACTTAATACAACAACTTCACCAGCTGACCCATGTCCAGTAGAATGGATTAAAAGTACTAAAAATCATATTAGCTTTCACATTGTAAATTTTGAAAATAATTCTTTAAAACAAGTTTACTTGCCACCTATACTAAAGAGTGCTATAATTCAACCAGTCTATAAAGGGAAATCACTGGACATCACTGACCCTAAGTCATACTGTCCTATTTCGAGTTTACCATTTATCTCAAAAATTATAGAAAAGTGGTACAAAATCAGCTGCAAGATCACACTGACTCGTATGCCCCTTTGGATATACATCAGCATGGATTTAAACCAAATCACAACGTGGAAACTCTACTTATTTCTCTCTTTGATAACACAGGTACACTACCAAAAAACTGCCTCCAGTTTTGCAACTGATTCCTATAGATTTTGGGGTGCTGAATCCAGGAAAAATAGCCAAAATGTTCCATCACGTCACGTTTTCTTGCAAAATTAGATTTCTTACCCATATAAGGAATGTTCACATAATTTCTTTTTAGCCGACTGCAGTTTATTTTCTTGGCCCAAAATAGAGGTTGTAATGGTTAACTAACTAGAAACACTCCCTCATGATATTTTAGAGTGTTTTGTATTCATTTTATACATTAACAGGACAATTGGGAGGCGGGGGGCTAAATCCAGTACTCGCGCTGGCGCATGTTCTTTCCTGTTCGCCTCGCCTCGTTCGCGCTCGCTCAAACACGGTGGTTGCGACATGAACGTTCCTGTCAAATTTCAGTTTCTTGCAAGTTCATTATTACCTTTTGTTTGCTCAGTCGTAATCCAGCTTTATTCCGAAGTGGTTCACTACAGTTGTAGTTTGCAGTGCTGTGTATTTGTGATGGCTCACAGAGCCAGAGGTTGCGTCAACTCTCCGGACAGTTTTTGTTTTATTTGTGGGGAATATACCGTGAAAAAGCGGCAGAGGAACATTTCTGCATTTATTAAAAAAGTATATTTCGCCTATTTCAGTTTGAAGTTAGGCGATCAAGACAAACCGTGGGCTCCTCACAAAGTGTGCAAGACATGTGAGGAAGATCTACGCTTATGGATGAAAGGTAAAAAACAAGCATTTCGTTTCGGAATACCTATGATGTGGCGTGAACAAAGAGACCACAGCAGTGACTGCTATTTTTGCTCTTGCATTGTGAAGGGATACAACTTAAAAAATAAGAACGTAATAAGTTACCCCAACCTTCCCTCAGCAATTAGGCCTATGCCTCATAGCAACGAAGTACCTGTGCCTGAACCACCAAAATCTTTGGATCATATTTGTGTGGACGGTTCTGATCATGATGAGACTCATCAGATGGCTTTTCCCGATGAGTCCAGTACTTCCGAGTTTGAAACTGAACCAGATCCGAAACCTGAACTTTTCTCTCAAGCTGAATTGAATGATTTAGTCCGGGATTTAGTACTCCCAAAAGATGCTGCCCAACTGCTAGGTTCTCGGCTTAAACAGAAAAATCTATTGTCACCAGGAACAACTTTTTATTGGTACCGCAACCGCGAGACACAATTTTTGAAGTATTTCAGCAAAGAGGAAGATTTGGTATTTTGCAACGATATATACGGCGTGATGGAAAAGTTTAAACTCAAGTATGATCCTGCTGAATGGCTGCTGTTCATTGATTCGTCAAAAGACAGCATAAAAGGTGTTCTTCTTCATAATGGCAACACATTCACTTCAGTTCCTATTGCTCACTCTGTTATTCTCCAAGAAAAATACGAGAATTTGGCCCTGATTCTTCAGAAGATTCGTTATGATGAGCATAAGTGGATGATTTGTGGAGACTTTAAAATTCTATCCATGCTATTAGGGCAGCAATCCGGTTTCACCAAATATCCCTGCTTCCTTTGCAAGCCGGGCCCGCGACCTACACTGGGGGAAAAAAGACTGGCCAATTCGGGAGTATTTGAGACCCGGTGAGAAAAATGTTCTTCATGAGAGCTTGGTACCTCGTGATAAAATTCTATTACCACCTCTCCACATTAAGTTAGGTCTCATTAAGCAATTCATCAAGTCCCTTCCAAAAGATGGTGAGTGCTTTCGGTACCTTTGCTCAAAGTTCCCCCGACTTTCTGAAGCAAAGCTAAAGGAAGGAGTGTTTGTTGGCCCTGATATAAGGAAACTCATTTCAGATGGAGCATTCGCTGAAACGATGTCTGAGAAGGAAAAAGAAGCCTGGGATTCCTTCAAGGATGTTGTTCTCAAATTCTTGGGGAACAGGCGGGATGAGAACTATAAGGATATTGTTGCCAGGATGCTCAATGCCTTCAAAGAACAAGGCTGTAACATGAGCCTGAAAGTCCATTTCTTGCACTCCCATGTGAACTACTTTCCCGAAAACCTGGGGGCGTACAGTGAAGAACAAGGTGAAAGGTTTCACCAGGACATCAAGGACACAGAGAGAAGGTACCAAGGAAGATGGAACACCACTATGATGGCTGATTTCTGCTGGTTGCTGCTGCGGGAAACCCCAGATGAAAAATACGCCAAGCAGCGCACCAAGAGAAGCATTCGGGGGAAGAAGAAACGGGCCCACCAGGAGATTGATTGACCCAAGAATGACTTTAAAATCTAAACTATGTGTTGACAAATATCGTGTTTTTACTAAACTTTGAAATAAAAATTTGCTAGTTATTACCACAGTGTCGGATCTCATTTATTAGAATTTTATTTTCACACCATCGGGTGTTTGTCTTCATGTATTGCAATGGTGCGGTTTGCGTTTTCTATTCTTACATACATACCTGTACAACATTTTTTGCACATTTCTTTGCTTTGCTTTGTGTCTAACCTCGCTCTTATATGCTCAATGTTTGTGCACATGTATGTGACTGTTTTAAGTGCAGACAATTTTGCTACCATCACAGTGTGTTTTGTTGACATTACTCTATTCTTATGTGCTGCCTTGTTACAATTTTCTTTATTCTTATTTGAATAACTACTAAACAATTAGTTTAAAGAATTCATCCAAGAAACTTTTATCTCGATCGCACTCAATCTGAAACGTTCACCTCAAACTGCTAACCCAATGTAGCAAAAAATCTGTACGTGATGGAGCAAATTGGTTACCAGATTTGGATTCAGCGCACCAAAAAACGTAAAAATCAATCGAAACATTAGAGGCAGTTTAAAAAAAAATTTTTTTTAGTGTACCTGTGTAATCTTATAACAGGCCTTGAAAAAAATAAGTTATTTCTGTTAATTTTCATCAATGTCTCAGCAGTATTTGATACTGTCTCACACAATAATGTTACAATGTCTATAAAATATTGGCTTATGCAACAATACATTAAAATGGTTTGCCTCTTATCTAACCAATTGTACGCAGTTAGTAAAATATGGTGACAAAAAATCCTCTCAATTTTCGATCGGGCAAGGCATACCTCAAGGTTCAGCTTTATCATCTATTCTCCTTAATATTTATATTCAACCCATATCTTCGTGAAATTAATTATCGTTTAAATGCTGATGACATTATGGTTTATACTATAATTGACCAAAATACAACAAAAATTAATAACTGTTCGGCTGATATGAATGATTGGCTTAATAACAACAACTTAAAAATAAATTCTGACAAAACAGAAGCAATGTTCATATCTAAATGCCAGTCCTTAAAACTACCAATTGAAATTAATTTATTAAATAGAGAAATAAAAATTAAAGATGAAGTAAGATATTTAGGTGTAACATTAGATAAATATTTAAATTTAAAATCTCATATAAACAAAATTGCGTCAAATGCATACCATCGTTTAAAGATTATAAGAAGACTAAAACCAATACTAAATAATAAATCACTTTCGCATGGTATGTCAGGCAGTCATAACACCGCTACTTGATTTTGGAAACATCTTATATCAAGGTCTTCCTAAACACTCTATCCATCCTCTCCAATTAGTTCAGAACACCACTGTGCGTATTATAACTGGCTCTACAAAATTTGAACACATAACTCCTGTCCTCAAACAGTTACATTTCCTTCCGGTTATTGCAAGAGCAAAATATAAAAACCTAATGACTGTTTTCAAAATTTTTCACCAATCCTCAGCGGATATTCTACAATCTATAATTTCAAAAGACAAGAGCATAAGACCAAGACGATCTCAAAATATCAATAAACTTAATACTCCTTTGAACTTCAACAAATCAACTCCTTTGAACTTCAACAAATCAAAACAAATGACTTCTAAAAGAGCATTTTCCTTTATGGCACCAGAGTTATGGAATTCTATTCCTGAAGACTTAAGAACTCAGGAAGACATTAAGGACTTTCGCAAATCTTTAAAGACTTATTTATTTATAGAATCATTTGGTGAAATAACTTAAATTAACCATTATGTATATTTAATTTCACTATGATTTTTATTTATTTATTTACATTCTCTTATATACTGCGCTATTCTGCATCAGTGCGGTTTACATTGAACAAACTGAAATTACATTGAACAGGGCATTATAACTTGGAGATAACTATTTTACAGGGAACATGGGCTATGGAGGGTTAAGTGGCTTGCCCAAGACCACAAGGAGCACCTGTGGGACTAGAAACCCCAGTCCTTCCGGCCCAAAGTTGCTGTCCTCTAGTGGGATTTGAACCCCCGACCTTCTGGCCTGAAGTACCTTGCCCCAACCACTAGGCCACTCCTCCACTCCGATATATAATACTATGATATAGTATTATAACATACTGTTTTGTTTTGTATTTATATTGTAATGTATCATTTTTGTTTTCCTATACCCTCAGTATGTAAGCCTTTGTTGTCTTGTCAACCACTTTGATTGAAGGATAAGGTGGTATACAAAACGGGTTCAATAAATAAATAAATAATGAAGACCACTAAACATTTTAGTAGCAACCCTCTGCACCGACTCTAACCTGTTTATATCCTTTTGAAGGTGCTGTCTCCAGAATTGTACACAATACTTCAAATGAAGTTGCACCAAAGACTTATACAGAGGCACTATCACCTCTTTTTTTCTGCTAGCCATTCCCCTCCCTATGCATCCAAGCATCCTTCTAGCTTTCGCTGTCACCTTTTTCTACCTGTTTAGCTATTTTAAGATCATCAGACACAATCACACCTAGGTCATGCTCTTCTTTTGTGGTCAGAAGTACTTCACCTCCTATACTATATTGCTCCCTTGGATTGCTGCAGCCCAAATGCATGACCTTGCATTTTTTAACATTAAATCTCAGCTGCCAAATTCTAGACCATTCTTCAAGCTTAGCTAGATCCCTTCTCGTGGTATCTACACCTTCCTGGGTGTCTACTCTACTGCAGATTTTGGTATCATCCGCAAAGAGGTGAACCTTACCCGACAGCCCTTCTGCAATATCACTAACAAAGATGTTAAAAAGAATCGGACCAAGGACAGATCTCTGGGGCACACCACTGGTAACATCCTTCTCCTCAGAGTGAGCTCCATGTACCTGTACACTTTGCCACCTCCCACTCAACCAATTTCTAATCCAAGCAGTAAAGTGCATGAGAGAGATCTACATACAATGAAGAAAGAGCATGCAAATCTTTCCTGCATATTCATCGTGGTTATCCTGAAAACCTGGCTGGCTAGATGTGTCTTGAGGACTGGGTTGAGAGCCCCTGCTTTAAAGTAATACCAGGTGTTACCCATCCCAGAGAAGATTATTTGAAATTTTATAGCTGTTTAACACTAGAAGCCCCAAAGTGCGTCAGTTGACGCAAATGCATCTTCAAAGTTGTATACCAGCGCCACTGCTAGAACCATGTCAGTCATGTTCCATGACTTTGTTAGCAAGGTCAAGATGTTCAAATATGTGCATCAAAAATTAATGACAGATGCACCACCTAGCGGGAAAATGAATTTATACCTAGAAGCCCCAAAGTATGTCAATTGACGCACTCAATTGTCTTGGATGTGTCAATTGACGTACTTTGGGGCTTCTAGGTATAAATTCATGTTCCCACTAGGTGGCGCATCTCAATCACTGTTTACAGTTTTACTCCCCCGACATTACAAACAATAAACACACAATGATGTCATGTAATGATGTCACATACTGCACGTATTTAACAAATAAGTAACTTCACATTAATTCACATCTGCATTTCATGCTAAATGCAGTCGTCATGATAATGCGTCAATTAACGCACTTTGGGGTTTCTAGGTAAAATTCCTTTTGGGGCTTATAGTGTTAAACAAGCATTTGACTTGGATATTTTCTGCCTTTATTTAACTTCTGATTTGATTGCTTTTAGATTTACTATTTCCTGTTCTGGTTTATTATGGGTCCTGGAAGTTTATGATATTTGATTAGCTGTGATCTGTCATTTTTTATGGTTTTTGGTATCTTGATTACTAATGTTAAGTGGCTTATGATCGGCTATTTTATTTTTCTGTCTCTTTACTATTGATATGCATTTTAGGGCCACTATCAGCACTGTACTTAGCCCTGTGCAAGCGGTGCATTCACAGAGGGTGCAAACAAAATAGGGGCACATTTGGAGTTACCGGCCTCGGCTCCCCCCCCCCCCGCCCCCGTGCTGCCTGCCCTTGTTTTGCCGCCGCCGCTGCTTTTTGTGTTTCCTTGGCGGCAGTGACAGCAGCAGTGCGGACCTCCAATTGAAAAAAATCCTGCTGGTCTTTCCAACTCTGTGCTTGTATGTTGGCCTGATCCCTCCCTCCTCTGACATATCCTTGCATCAGAGGAGGGAGGGACCAGACCTACATGCAAGCGCAGAGTAAGAAGACGATCCGCAGGTTTTTTTTTTAATTGGATGTCCGCTCCGCTGCTGCCATTATCGCCGCCAAGGGAACATGTATCGCGGTGGCAGCTGGGCAAGGGCAGGCAGTGGTGGGGAGGGGAGTTGGCTGGACATGGAGGTAAGATGGGGAGATGCTGGGCATGAAGCAATGACAAACCTATGATGGGAGGGGGCGCGCCTGATGTGCAAGTTGCACAGGGTGCATTTATAGCTTAGTATGGCCCGGGCTACTATTACTATTCATTTATATTTACTTATTGTCTATAATATTTTACCATGAGTGTTTCTAAGAAGGACAATGTAATATTGAATAAATAAATAATATTTGAACAGACACTTCAGTTCTGGAAGTGAAGTCACAGCAGAATGCAAGGATTATCGTTGACCATCACCTTTGGCTTTCTGTAGGAACTGCAGAAGGATATGCAAGCTGGTGCAAGTGAACTGGCTGAGATAGTGAAAAACACCGAGCGGTTCCTGCGAGAGAACAGAGAGAAACTGTCACCTGAAGACAGAGCCTTGATGGAAGAGAAAATAAATGAAGCAAAGATCAAGTTTGAACTACTTAGTAAGAGGGCAGAAGAATCAAAGAAAGAACTCGAAAAAGCTGTGACCACAGCCATCAAGCAGGAAACAGAAAAGGTTCTCTTGCAATGATGTACTTTCTTATGGAGAAAAATAACAGTGCCAAAGCAATTTTTTTTAGTGTTTTGATTTTGCTAAGTGCTATCGAGCCATTGTCGACTCATGATAACACTGTGGATAATTGTCCTAAACTGTGTTCGGTCTTTAGTCAGGCAGCTAGCTATTGACAAAGCGGCATCCATAGCAAGGAATATATTTTTTTACATTGACTCTTTTTTTTGTAGATGGCACGATCCATAAAGGTGAATAGGGGGGCTGGACATCCTGACAGGACGTCCAGCCCCGCTATCCGCCCTTAGCCTATGCTGCCTCCCGGCCCCACTACACGTACAGAGCCACTGGGCGTGTTGCGGGGAATGGGGGCAACACGGGTGGAGAATGGGCAGAGCGTGTGTGGGGCTGATTCCCAGTCATAAAGGGCTGATTCTATTGGCGGCCCTATACATCCGGGGATCACTGTGGGGGGCGCCCTGCTTATTCCACCTCTAAGATGGAATAAGAGCAGGGTGCTTCTCCAATCCTGGCCAGCAGCCCCCCACTGGAGCAGTGGAACACTCACAGTGAGTCCCTGTCGCTCGGTCCTGGCCCCAGTGGCCTCCGTCAGGATCGAGCAGTGGGGAATCAGGGGTCACAAAGGCAGCGGGCAGGTTTTGCCATGGGGAAGATGTCCCCGTGGCAATGCAGGGGCATGCCGGGCCATCCCCGGGCCTGATCCTGCACCCACGGGGCGTCTAGCTCCCACGGTGCATAATAGGGTCCTAAAGGGCCTATCCTACCTGCGGGCACCTGGATGGCCTGGATGTGCCTCTTCGGGGATCAGGCTCAATGAGGCCTGTTACTAAGCTATGATAATGCATTTGCCTGTGGAAAACCCTGTTATTACATGCTAATTGGAAATGCACAAAATTTCCGATTATCGTAGATTGTCACATGTTGTTTCCCAGCCCCTAAAATGGCAGCAATTAGTAAAGCAGCATCAGCATGTGATAAAACTTTCCACACTGTGCTGGTGCTACTGCTCCCAGGTGCCATTTACAGTGGCTTCAAGGCCCTGTAAATACTGGCCTCACCTCAACCAGAAATCCAATGTGGTCTGAGGGGCAATGTACAGTCTCTGACTTTCCCATCCTCATCTGACACATAAGTGCGCTAAGACATAGTCCTGTTTAAGCTCCAACCTTTAAATCTTGCTACTTTTTAAAAATGGTAAGTTCCCCACCCTTCTCCTCAGCTCCCATGAGCTTACCAGGAAGAAGTAGCAGTCTCCATGAGCTCTTGCCCCACTAACCGCAGATTTTCCTTTCCCTGCTACGAATATCAAGACTTACATTCATTATAACTGCTCTTTGGCAGGCACTGATATTCTGGGGTTATTTTACACATATATGCACGTATTTCTAAAAGTATGCACATAAGTGCAGAATACTCCTTCACCCTGTCCTTGGGAACTGAATAAGTTGCAGTCTGCCGCTTGTAACTTTATGCACGTATCTCTTTCTGTACATCAAACACTGCTTTACTCTCAGAAATGGCTTTTAAAATTGTTCTCCCTAAGCGTGCATTCAAACATAATGAAAAATCTATGCAAAAATGGAAACAAAATGCTATTTGTAATCAAATTTTTATTTTTCTACTTGCAGGTTGCTGCAGCGGAACAGTTGGAAGAGAGCAAAAGTAAAATAGAAAGTCTCTTGAGTTGGATATCAAGTATGGATAAGGAGGCAACGAACGGTGAAAAAAGAATGCAGCAGGCAATAGAGCAGAATGGAACCCATTTTCAGGAAGTCGATGGGATGTCTGTAGTTGGAGAAGAGGAAGAAGTAAATGGTAACGTGCTACAGCCTCAGAAGCCATCGGAAACCCTGGTGGATGGAGAGGCATGGAGCAAAGAAGAAAATTTGAACCACCAGTGTCAAAAAGTGAAAGTAAGTGCAAAATACTAGATGCTTCAGTGATCCCTTTTTTACGCAGTTTTTTTTTCAGAATAAATGTTTCCAGGGTCATGTTTTTCAACCAATTGCTCTGCTGTCCTTGGGTAGGATACGAGTGGACTGATATTGAAAAGATTTTAAGCAGGTAAATGCTGTCTACTCTTGAAGATTGCCCCCTGTCACCGTACATGGATAACCCACGTGTGCTGCAAAAACAACTTGTGCACTTCTACTCGCAAAAAAGATTAGGTTTAGGAAGGGGAAGGTATCTACAGTGAATATATAATACATTGCACACGCCTTTTCCACTGATACCCAAGGCGAAGGTACCAAAAAAAGAAAAGTCACACAAAAGAGAACCATGCAAACATTCAAAATACAAAAGCAAATGTAAATAATATCACTAAAATGAAAAAAAAAACAAAGCAAAAGATAATTAACCAAACATACAAATATAGAAAATAAATATTAGATACTAATTAAAGTAGTATAAGAACGCTGCTACAACACTATGGGGTCTGTTTACTAAAGGCCGGTGTTGTGCGGTCCGCGGTACCGAGCGGGTGCCGTATAAGGAGTGGGCGTTCCGTCGTGAAGAACAGAAGCTGTGATTGACAGATGCGCTAAGGTGCGCGGCGCCCGTGTGGTTAGTGCCCTGTGACATTACGGCGTTTGATCTGTGCACATAGATCACACTGCTCACGGTTTTTGGGCTTCCACTATTGTGCTGCACATTGCTGACGGAAACGGTTTCTTTTCCCTGCACAGCACCTCTAACGCGAGTGTTTCACTGGCGGTAAATTTCTTTGCAGATTCGGGCACGCTCCTGTGCGGCGAGTCTCTCCCCTCCCACATTCCGCCCACTGACCCCGTCTCTCCGCCCCTAGGGGGCCTTCCTCCGCCCTCATTTCGCCTTGGCACGCCTCTTTCGCACATTACCGCCCCGCAAATGTGCGCGTTGTCGGCGCACGCTTGCGGGACCCGTTAATGTGCCGCGCACTCGTACGGGGCGCTTAAGAGCACTTAAATACATCTTTTAGAGCGCTCATGTGCGCCCCGTACAAGTGCGCCGTTTAGTAAACAGACCCCTATGATTATGTTACTAAATCAATGTGAGCACTTTCAATCACCAAACTTTCCATTTGCCTCAGTGCAGACACAAAATTATACAGCTATCAAAGACCTGTAGTGTGCTCTCCACCCTTAGAGGGACATTCGATGGGAAGGTCCCATGTGAAAATGAGCTTTCAAGCTCCACAGTCACCATAAAAGCTGCCCTCATTAATGCCCTTTTTTAATCCTAATCTTAAACAAGTTTTCACCCCAATTCATAAGGGCTACACTGTGGTAATTTGAAGAATTATTACCTGGTTTAACTACTTCTCATGACATCTTGTGCAGAGGATGATGTGCACAGAATAGGAAGCGAGGTACTTCTATGCACAAAAGAAGAGTGGGACCTAGGAGTGATCATATCTGATGACCTTAAGGTAGTCAAACAGGTAGAAAAGTAAATGCAAAAGCTAAAAGGATGCTTGGGGGCACAGGGAGAGGAATAGCCAGCAAGAAAATGAGGTGGTAGTGCCTTGGTTTAAGTGTCTGGTGAGACCTCATTGGGAGTACTGTGAGTGATTCTGGAAACTAAGCATTCAAAAGGATATAAGCAAGATGGAGCTAGTATAAAGGGCGGCTATTAAAATGGTCATTGGTCTGGGGACAATTTCAATATGTATACTTCGGAAAAAAGATGGGAAAGAGGAGATATGATAGACATTTAAATAGCTTTATTTGGCATAAATGCATATTTGGTGGGCTTCCTTCAATTAAAAGAAAACGGAACAAAGGGGGGCCATAGGATGAGGATGAGAAGAGATAGACTCAAGGATAATCTGAGCAGATATTTCATTACGGAAAGGTTGGTGAAGCACGGAACAGCCTCTCATGAGTGGTAGTGGAGATGAGAGCTGTTTCTTAATTTAAGAAAACATAGGACAAGCACAGAGGATCTCTAAGAGAGAGGAAGGGATTGTAGAGTGTAGCAGCTGATATGGATGGGCAGACTGGATAGGCCATGCGGTCTTTATCTGCCATCGTTTTTTATGGGGTCAATAATTAAAAGGATTTATCTTGCTAGTAAGCAGCTGCTAATCGGATAAGTCCCACCGAGAGAGATACTCGGTGCCACTGAATATCTCCACAGATATCTGCATAGTGTTGGGGTGGTACAGGGGTGGAGCTGGGGTGGAACGTGAGACATCTGGATAGCAGTGATTTCCAGCATCATTTTCCGGATAACTATCTGGATAATGTAGGGCAGTAAAAGTGCTATCCTAAGAGCTATCTAGAAAATCTGTTGTGAGAGTGACTGCATAGTGCCACTATCCGGATATTGCCGCTATCCAAATGTTCAGCGGCAGCCACTGTTCGGATACTGCAGCTGAATATCTGGATTATCTCCATGAACAAGCAGGAAGTCAGTCCTCACATATAGGTGATGTCGGCACTGACGGAGCCCGTGCGGAGTATTTCTCCAGCTTTCAAAGAAAGCCTTTAGGAATGCTACCACGTATGCGTGGTCCCCTTTCCGCCCAAGGGTGGCATCTTGCTCAGTCTCCTTTTTTCCGCGGAGCCCAAGAGGACATGGTCCTCTACTCTCCCGGAAAAAGATCTTTTATTCCTTCCCTTTGTCCGGTTTGCATACCGGTTCCCTTCCTGTCTTGAGGCTGCACTACCAATGCCGATCTCGGCTACCTTTTTTTCGTGTTTCCTTGAGGTCCTACCTCGACTGGCCTTCATGCCTTTTTTCGCCCATGGGTCCTCAACCCCGGCCAGGTGTGTTCCCACCATGACTCCTGGTGGGTTCAAGAAATGCGACTGCTGCAGTCAAACTATTTCAGTCACTGATACTCATGACTGATGCATCCCTGGCCTGGACCCGGACCACAACCGTTCCACCTGTGACCGGTGCCAGGCCATGACCCCTAAAACCAACAGGAGGCGGTCTGAGTTGCAGGAAAAGCTTTTCCAGAGGTCTGACTCTGCCCCAGCTTCCCCATGACCGAGCCCTGAAGCTGGCCCTTCGAGAGAGATCTGGGCATCCTTGGAGTCCTGTGGCAGCGGCTCCTCCACTGTGGCCCTGGACCCTCCCAAAAAGAAGAAGATCCCGAAGGAGCTGTCTCTGATCAAACCTGGCAAGGTCCCCCGATGGGACTCGGGCGACTCCAAGCAGTTCCCTCAGAAAGTCTTGAGACAAGAGTCCTCGGCTGGTGGAGACTGCGCCGGGACCCATGTATCTATAGTCCTCCTCAAGGACGCACTCTCTGGAGTGCAGGCATCAGACCTGAGGCCTTCAGTGTCCATGCCGAGTGCTGCACAGCCATTGGAACTCGAGTCACGGATGGCGGCCATGGAGCAGAGTCTCTCCTGCATTTTGGTCTTGCAGCAGGCATTGATGTCAAGCCCCCCCCCCCAGCATCTTCAGCCCCAAAACAGGCCCCCCGACCTTGGGGGAGTTTCTGAGCGTCAAACATGGCACTGAGCACCACCAGTCTTGGGTAAGTCCTCGGTGTCTATCGAGGTCTCGATCACGCTCCTCGGGGTTCTGGTCCTCTCTGGCGAGTTTCCAGGAGTGTGACCCCAGGTCCTCTGGGGGGGCCCAATTCCTTGGGGCCAACCTCGGGGCTGACTCCTCGTCGCCCTCTGATTCTGATTGGGAGACCAAGGATGAGGCTTCCCCGAAGACCTCCCGACACCGGGACATTCCCTCCAAGCCATCTCCCCTGGAACCTTGGCGCCAATCTCTGCCTGAGGATGTGGCCTTTTACAGCTTCATTCATGACATGGCCTGGGCTCTCTCGATCCAGAAGGAGTTGGACAAGGATCCGTGCACCGAGGAGCTCGAGATCCTACAATATGAGTTCCCTCCCAAGGAGACTCTCACTGTGCCAGTTCCACCCATCCTCAAGAGATTGCTCCTCCATATGTGGGAAACCTTGTCCTCGGTGCTGGTAGTCAGTCGGTGCCTGGACACCATCTATTGTGTCCAGAAGAGCCCCGGGTTCCACAAGCCATAACTCCCCCACATCTTGATGGTGGTTGAGTCCTCCATGCAAAAGCTGAAGAGTCAAAAGACCTACTCTTCTGTTCCCCCCGGCAAGGAAGCCCGTGCCCTCAACGTCATGGGGCACAAATGCTACCAGGGCACCAAGCTCGGGTGCCAAATACAGATATACGAATTGTACATTGGAATGTACCTTAAGTGCCTGATACAGCAACTCTTGAGGTTCTCGGCAGACCTCGCCGGGGAACCTCTGAAAAGTTCCAGTCCCTAGCAGCAGGCTTCCAGGACTGTTCCAAATTCCTCTCCCGGGCCACCTATGATTGAGTGTGCTGCCAGGGTTGCAGCCGCCGGCATCGGCAGCCAGTGCTAGGCATGGCTACAGACTTCAGACCTGGAGCAGTGGATACAGGAGAAACTCCTGGATGTCTCCTGCAATGGTGAGAACCTATTCAGGAAACTGATGTCTGATAAGGCTGCAGAGATTGATGCCGAGGTAGTGACCTGGCAGAGGCTGTTCAAAAAGACCTTAGCTCTCCCAAGGAAGAAATCCTCAGGTAAAAAGTCCTTTTTCCCAAGGAAAAAGGATTGCTCGCAGGCTGGCCACTACCAGCCTTACTGGGGGCAGCCTCACCAACAGCTATGTTAGAGGGAGGAGTGGCGTAGTGGTTGGGGGCAAGGTACCACAGGCCAGAAGGTCAGTGGTTCAAATCCCACTAGAGGACAGAAACCTTGGGACAGAAGGACTGGGGCTTCTAGTCCCACAGGTGCTCCTTGTGGTCTTGGGCAAGCCACTTAACCCTCCATTGCCCATGTTCCCTGTAAGTTTTAGTGTATGTGTCTCATATCCCCTTGTGTTAAATGTATCCCCCAACCGTTTTGACCTGGTGAAAAGCAAGATATAAATAAATAAATAAAATGTTGTGCTAACAAATGAGATACCCAAACCAGTGCATAAAATGCCCTAATATTGTCCATGGGATAGCTACGTGGTCCAATGTGAAACATAAGTCAACACTAGATTAAGACACAAAATACCCATTAGATGTGTTAAACAATCATACTTTGGTTTCATGAGGTGGTGAGAGGAGTTAACATGTTATTTATGGCAACCTGAGATGCAGCAAGGCATTCACCTATTTACTAGAAGTTATAGATATTGTGTGATCTGTCACAAGAGTTTTAATGAACATGACCATAGAATCCATTATCACTAATGCAGCTGATACACACTGTTAAGTTTGACTAGGTCAAAGGCAGCCAACATCAGAATATAAGTTTGAAGAGTGGTTCATACAAGTCATGCAGTTTAGCAATTGTGCCTTAGAGATAAAGACCATAACCCTGCTGGACATTAGGTCATCTCAGCTGTGGTATAGATGTGATCAGGAATCAGGAATAGCATAGCAACCAAATGCTGCCAAGAGCAGGCAAGAAAATAGAAGCAATAAACAATCTGGAGCAAGCCAGTTAGTAGAGTCACTACAAGGTAACCTAGTAGATGATGGAGATGAAGACTCACAGCTAGCGTTACCAATGTGCCGTACCACAGGATCACATGCTGACAACATTAATGGGAATTCATAACTAGGCCCCATTTCATGAAATAGATCTTGCAGTAAAATAACATATGTTAATTGCCTTTGTTATTGTTGTTAAGTGCTGCTGATTCAATGTCAACTCATGTGACCCAGTGGATAGTTGTCCTAAACCATGTTTGGTCTCAGTCAGGCGGCTAATTGTTGATAGAGTGGCATTCATAACTGTTGTTGTAATGGTCTTAGTGTGTGCTAATGGAATAGGACGTCTAGCTGCAAATTGGCCTGTCCATTCTAGCTAGGCCAGATTCTTCCAATTAGGATAGATAAGCATATAAATTTGCATATGCAGCACAACACTACCTTCCCCCTTGCATATGACCCCACCATCTTGTCTGTTACTTGATCTCTCATCTTCTTACCCACCACCACCCTTCCTATCTGCCTCAAGCATGTCAAAGATCTGTTAAAAGTGCCAGTCTCCACTACCTTCACTTGCAGGCCATTTCAGGCCTTATAGGGACTGATATTCAAAGGATTTATGCTCCTAACTTTGAGAGTTATGCTCCTGAATTGGTCTCTTTGAAAATTTATTAGAGCTCAGTGCCTATATTTTTACTTAAAATTTCACTAAACTCCTAAGTTCAGAAGCCTACAAAGTGGGTGGATATACACAAAGATTAAGGATGGGGAAAACAGGTTAGGAGCTTAGCACTGACTTTCAGCATTAGACACCTAATTTGGCTCATAAATCTAAGCAAATGAATGGCAGGTCTAAATTTAGGAGCATACATTTTAAGTTTCTAAATTAAGATGAATTTTCAGCTGAAAACGTAGGCACTTAAGTGTGTCTGAAAATGGGGCACAAATTTAGGAGCCCAGCATTTTTGAATAGTGGGCCCATGACCTTCAGCTCTTGGAAGATCAAAACTTAGTGCAGCATCCATGCCCTCTTCCCTGTTACTACGAAATTCTGCAACAACCGCACAAAACACAAAATTAGTGAGGTTGCTTTCCAAAAAAAATCAAGTTCCATGCTTACTGAATTGTGAGCTTTACCCATGGTCCCTCCATGCATGTTACCCCAGCCATTTTGAAAACCCTATATGGTCAATTAACTGTAACATGGAAGCATGAAGTAAATAGTCCAGTCAGTCGGGGGCTGTTGTCCCGGGAAGTAGTTGGGAACTTGCAGAGGTAAAGCCATTTTAGTGAAGGTGAGGACTACCAAAATAAAAGAGTTGATGTTTAGAAACAGACTAAGGAATAGTTTACTGAGTTATAACTTGGTGCCATTTAACTCCAGATTCCCAGTTCACTGCCTCTTTGCTACTGACAAGCATATAATATGAATGTATCAATGGGCATAGATTACAAAATGTGGCCAAGTGAAGTAATCATGAGCAAAATGTAACCATTCCATTACTCTTTTGGAGGGTAGTTTTATAGATCACCTAGGTTGGAAGTCCAAAATTTGCAAGGGCTCCTGTTTCTTTATAAAGTAGCCTCACAAAACCTGCACAATCACAGATAAAATGTACCTTCAGAGCCAGGGGCGGCCCAAGGGTGATGCGGGGCCATGTGCGGAGACTCATTGCAGGGCCTCATTTGCATATCCATTGGACCTCATTTTCATAAATGTGATTTATTTTATTTTAAAATATATATATTGCCTATCTCAAATTTTAGGCGGCTTTCAAAAGAGCCCTTCACAAGCCTCTTATCTCCAGGAACAATCAGGAATGAGTCTTCACATATGGGTACGTCGGTACCGACGGAGCCTGCACGGGAATGCTCCCCAGCATCCAATCAGAAAGCTTTTGGGAGCATCCCTCGCGCCTGCACACTGACTTCCCGCCTTCTCCACTGCCTCTCCTCAGTTTTCGTTTTTCCGCGGAGCCGGCAGGACGTCCTCCTGTCACCGCAGAAACTTTTTTCTTTAAATACTTCTTTTCTTGTTTTCTTGTGGTCGCGGCTGTATTTCCCGCCGCCACCGGTACCGCCGGTGGTTTTTCTTTTTCTTTTTCTTGAACTCAGAGGAATTTTTCCCTCTGTTTCTGTCTTAACTTTTTTGGGCCTACAAGGCCTCTTCATCATGGAGCCTTCTTCTCCTAAGAAGTGCCTTCACTGTGGTACCACAGTTTTCTTTTTAGACTCCAATAACTGGTGTCTAACCTGTTTGGGTCCTGACCCTTTTTCCCCTGAACTTTCAGGCTGCAATGCTGTGAGAAGACCTTCCCTCTTTCGAGTTTCCCTCGATACCGTTTTCCCTCCTGTTGTAGGGGCACCGGTTTTTTCTTCTCTACAGGATCAGGTAACCCACAAACAGTCTGTTAAGACTTGCCAATCCTTGAGTGGTAGGTCTCATGCCAAGCATGATGACGGCTCCGGCCTTGCCCTCAAGACCCCATTGGCATTAAAACCCCGGCAGGAGTCTTCGGGCTCCAAAGCATTTCAGGGGTTTCAGGTTGTTCCTGGGGCTCACCCCTCACAGAACATACCTGAGCCATGCTCGGGCGTGGTATCCACTTCGAGCGGTACCGATACCCCGGCATCGGCACCGGTGTCAAGTGTTTCACTCTTCACCAGGAATCGTCATCGGGCGTCCTCGGTACCTTCAGGACCGATCGATACGACCCAGATTGACTTTCCTGTATCTCTGCCATGCTCGGTGGTGGCATCCGCTTCGAGCGGTACCGATACCCCGGCATCGGCACCGGTGTCGAGTGTTCCACTCTTCACCAGGGATCGTCATCTGGCGTTCTCGGTACCTTCGGAACTGATCGATACGACCCCGAGTGACTTTCCCGTATCGGCATCGTCGATGCCACCATCGATGTCGGTGCCCTCTAGACATGCATCGATAGACTCGCTCCCTTCGATGCCGAGTCTGGAATCGATATCTAGTCTAGATGACTGGGTACCGACACGCCTTGGAACCGACCCTTATCGTTTCCGGATACGCAGTACCGAGGATACTCACCAAGACTCTCTGGTTACCTCGGTACCGCTGGAGCAGCCTCCGATGACGGCCTCGATGCCATCACCGGTATCGGTATCGATGTCGATTCCTGCAGTTCCATCGGTACCATCGATCCTTTCTATGCCTAGTTTGGAATCGATACCTGGCATGGACGAGGCAGTACTAACTGCCTCAAATAGTGACTGCCAGTATCACTATCCATCTAGTAGAGTTCTTTTTCTGCACCAGACCAGTACATCCTCTGGTGCTCAGGCTGCTTCTTCAACGTTAGCCTTCCCAGGGATGGTTCCCATTGGAGATCCTTCTTTTCAGAAATTTCTCCTTGACATGGCAACCTTCTTGCTAGTCCTATCCCTGGCTGTGATCTTAACCATGGCTCTCCTGCACAAAAGGAAAATATAATGCTTCCTTTACATTATTCTTTGCAGGATCTTCTTCTGAGAATATGGGAATCACCTTTAAGGGTTCCCCCACCTTCTACAGCAACTAATGTTCTGAATCAGGTGCCCCCCTCTCCAGGGTTTCAAAAGACTCAACTTCCCCATCATTCCATTGTAGTGGAATCAGCAATGAGGAAGGTAAAAAGCAAGAAGAAGCATTCTTCTTATCCGCCAGGTCGTGCATCTAGAGCACTTGATGCTTTTGGACGTCAAACCTTCCAAACATCTATGCTGGCATCAAGAATTATTTCTTATATATTTTATATGAGTCTAACACTCCAGGAGGTCACAAAGAAATTATCTCTTTTGACTCCTTTTTTGTCAGAGCCTAAGGCTGCTGACTATTCCTTGCTTCTTAATCATAGCCGGAATATCTCTTGGTTTCTTTCTCGTACTTCTCTAGACTCTTTCGAGTCTGTTAGCAGATCCTCTGCTATTGCCATCGGAGCACATCATAGAGCCTGGCTCCAAGCTTCAGATTTGAACAGATGGGCACAACACACACTGGGTAATTCCCCTTGTACTGGGGAAAATCTCTTCAATAAGGAGGCTTTACGTCAGGTTGCTCACTGCTCCACTGACTTCCCTGGTTCTAGAGACCATCCTAAGCCTTCTTCTTCCCCAGGAGGTAGGAAATGTCCTACCAAACCTTCTTTCCCTAAGAAAAGAAGGTTTTACTCTTCTCCTGCCCATCATCCAGAGGTGCCCAAGCAAGGGACACCTTGTCCTAGTCTGAAGTTTCCAAACTCTAGCCAGTCTCAACATACCCAGAAACCATAGGTTCTGAAGGTTACAATCTACAGTTAACTTCTTCTTAACAGAAGTTTGTTCACTGTTTTTTCTTAAAGCTACACTGGTTTTTCCTTTTTCAGTATGCTAAGCTGTCAGAATCTTCTTGTCCATGGGTTACAGAATTCTCCTCTTCTTACTATTAAGAAGGGAGATTACAACTATAATAAAAGATCTCCTGACATTCCGCAAAATAAAAGATCTCCTGACATTCCGGAAAGAACTAAAAACATATCTGTTTACAGAACACTTTATAAATCTTAATGAATCCCCTCCATCCCGCACATTGCACCTCCATAACAATCCTCCTTAACCACAGATCAAAAAGCCTCAAACCTCAATACACTTAAGAAAAAGCAATCCTTACAAACTATGATTAATAATTATTAATCATAGTTTGTAAGGATTGCTTTTTCTTAATGATTAATGTAAATAGTTACAACATTACTAGCCAATGTTAATTGTATATAGTTATGGGAAAAAAAAAAAACACTGTTCCATGTTATTGTTCATGAAAAGTTAATTGTACATAGTTATGAAAAGTTCATGAAAAGTTAAATGTACATAGTTATGAAAAACACTGTTCCATGTAAAACCATGTTCATTATATGTTAAATGTAAACCGCCTTTGATCTTTGGAAAAAGCGGTATAGAAGAAAAGCATAAATAAATAAATAAATAAAACTATCCCATGATAGTTTCTGTCCCAACATGAACATTTTTTCCCTCAGCTGACTCGCCATATGGGTAAGTCACCCTCCAGTTACCTGGTTTCTCTACCCTCTCATCCAGGTTTTTCCCCTGACTGAGTGGTACCATACTGAAAAGTTTCTCTAGCCTTTCATTCCAGTGTAGACTTTTGTTTCCTTGAATACATTTTCAAGACAACCCATCAGACAGGGACAGGAATATCTCCTCTCCCTTTGTCTGTTTCTCTTTCTTTTGCACAGGAAGATCCTTTCTGCTGTCTTTCAGCTTCTGTGCATGCAGGAATTCCAGTGTTTGGACTGCTGGTACTTTTCCACAAGTGCCAGTCTATCTTTCACAATTTTTTGTCTAGCCTCAGTAGTGATTCCAAGCTACTCCTCATCTATCTTGGATAATCCTACTCACTATTAGGCTTCTCACAACCATCTCCTTTTCCTAGGATGTGGTAGCACACCTGACTCCAGTCAGTCTTATCTCATAATTCTCCTGCACAATGCTCTCTGCAATCTTCAGAGGAGCTTTCTACTATGGGCCCTTGCTACAGAGCATTGATCTTTGTCTCTGAGGGCTATCCTGTATAGTAGACAAAAGCTTATAAATCATTCCCATGACTATGAGGGTTCTCCACACCCTCTTGTCTCCTGTTATAATACGGAATATAAGCTTTTCTGCGTGAATATTCAAGGCTACTAGTACTGCATAATACCCCTATGTCCCTCCAGTGGGTCCTCCTGGTATCTTCTCTATGCGTTTCTATACATCTGCCATGTCAGAGTTCTAAAGGACTCCCGCCTTGCTTCTTACAGACTGATATTATCCTCTGTTTTTTCACGCAACCATCCTGGTTATTTTGCCGGATTGCATTCCTGCATCCTTTTAGCCCACGGAAATAGATTCTCTATATATCTGTCAAGTGGGTTTCACCCTCTTGTTATTGGGTGAATCTTTTCCCTTCTTATTCCCCATGTGAATGTTCTTATGGGACTTAATGGTAGACATGTATCTTCAGACTTATTGTCATGTATGTAAATATCTCTATATATACCTCTACATACATATGTCTGTAAGCTGTGTATGCATAAATTATGCCCCACATATATATATATATATATATATATATATATATATATTGATACATATCTCTACACATATCTAGATATCCATATATATAGATTTATATATCCCTATCTCTATATATATATGTATCTGTTGGGAGGTTTTTTTCTAGGTCGATATGTATTACATACTATCTCCCTCACTGTCTATGCTATAACAATTTTTACCTTCTTAAAGGTTTCAGACAGTGAGCTTCATTTTTCATACTATTCCTTAGTATGTGGGGGCTGTTATGCGCACAACCACTTCTGTGGTGATAACAGCTTCCGCTTGCTCTAGGTCTCCCTATCCTTGAAGCATCAAGCTTCAGTATCTTTCCTATCTCTCATCAGCTAGGAAAGTCAGTGTACATCTTCATTATTTTTGAGTACACATTTGTTCTCCCTGGGAATATGGGCTTTTTTCCATACCCCTTCCCTCAAGGACTGGGCTAGTTGTCCAAATCGGTCAGTCTTCTTCTTTTAGTCCTCAATGTTAATGACTCCGTACTTAAAAGAATTTTCAGCTTTTCCTATAAAGCTTTCCATTGAAGACCTGCCATTCTAATCCTACCCCAGTTGACACCTGGATCACCTGCTAATTCCAGGTCTGGACCTTCATCCTCACTGCTGTGAGGTCACCTTGAGGATTCCGCTACTGTATATCCAGCAGACTCCATCACGCTCTCTACTTCCTACAATCCAGTAGGTAAGCTTCATATTATCACTGTTCATTGAATAAGTTAATGGTACTTATCATACATACCAAGGACTCCTCTTCTGTAGTCCTTAGGTTCGCTGTTTTTTTCCTTACAGCTCCTCTCTTCTCAACTCCTACCCTCCATCCCTCATGGGATGCCGGAGATTCCTGTGTGGAAAATGCACTCCTGATCCAGGGACACGCATTTTATGGGATCTCCCCCTGGCATCTACAGCTAGGGAGTCCCCAAATGTGAAGACTCATTCCTGCTTGTTCCTGGAGATAGCACAGTTACTTACCTGTAACAGGTGATCTCTGGGAACAGCAGGAATAAGTCTTCACAACCCACCCACCTCCCCTAGGAGTTGTATCTATCTATCTATCTTCCTTCCTCTTTCTCTACTTTGTCTCAGCTATGAAACTCAACTGAGGAGAGGCAGCGGAGAAGGCGGGAAGTCAGTGCGCAGGCACGAGGGATGCTCCCAAAAGCTTTCTGATTGGATGCTGGGGAGCATTCCCGTGCAGGCTCCGTCGGTACCGACGTACCCATATGTGAAGACTTATTCCTGCTGTTCCCAGAGATCACCTGTTACAGGTAAGTAACTGTGCTTTCTCCTGGCAATGGATTTAGGGGCATGTTGTCTAAATATTAATGTGCGTTAAGTGCCACTGCTCTAATAGAAATAAATGGGTGTTCCTGTAATTAACCCACATTAATATTTGTGAATGCGCATTAATTTGTAATAAACAGGTCTCTTAATGAGTGTCTGAATACCATTTGCATGGGCAGTGAGGATAAAGAAAGATTACCAGATTTCTACATTACTACACTCAAGTGCCAGCCGCCAGGCACATTAGGAAGTACTATAAACACTGACCATTTAGAAACCATAGCTAACATCTTCCACTGGGGAAAGAGAACAAGTGGCACTGTCAAATAGAAACTACATGAACAGAATATCGAAGCTTGGTTACACAATCAAAACATAGTCCGTCACCAAACATAGAACAGGGGATCACAATTTACAGTAGAAATATGAAGGCAATAATTAAACTTGGAACCCCAAAAGCCAAACTTGGAATGTACAGAACACTGGAGAAATAAAACTATAAACTAATTTCCTCTTGTCCTAAACAAAACGCAAAGACATTAGCAATGAACATTTTCCAGAGCTGACATATTCCAGTTAATAAATTCAAAATAAAAAAGTATTTTTCTACCTTTTGTTGCTTGAGCATTTTATTTTTCAGTTGCAATTGCCCCAGTTACATTCTTCTGGTTTCTTTGTGTCTTCTGCTATCTTTCCTTTGTCTGCTGTCCATTTGTCCTTTCTTCTCTCTTCTAGATTTTTTTCTATTCTCTCTCTACATCTACTTTAACATACTGATCTTTCCCCTTTTGCTCTTTCCTCCATTTCTTTCTTTATTCCTTTTTCATCCACTCAAATTTCACCCTTCCATCCCCAATCCCCACTTACTCTCCCAGTACCTGGCCAATCGTAGATTTTTCTTCCCTCCCACACAAAATATCTTTTCCCCTCTACATCCTCACTCCTCCAGGCCCATCCCCTTCTATTTCTCCCCTAACATCAGCTCCTTTCTAGTTCCAGCCCCACCCAGCATCTGCTTCCTTCTAATCCCATTCTCCCATCCCCCTGCATCAGCCCATTTCCAGTTCAAACCCCCCCATCAACCATTTCCAGTCCTATACTAGCCCCTCCATCAGCCCATTTGCAGTCCTAGCCACCCATCAGCCATTTTCAGTCCTATCCTAGCCCTCCCATCTGCCCATTTTCAGTCCAGACCCTCCCCATCAGCCCATTTCCATCCCTATCCTAGCCCCCCATCAGCACATTTCCAATCCAAGCATCCCAATCAGCCCATTTCTAGTCCTAGCCCCCATTAGCCATTTTCAGTCCTATCCTAGCCCCCCATCAGCCCATTTCCAGTTCATGCCCCATCAACCATTTCCAGTCCTATACTAGCCCCTCCATCAGTCCATTTGCAATCCTAGCCCCCCATCAGCCATTTCCAGTCCTTGCTCCCCATCAGCCATTTACAGTCCTATCCTAGCCCCCCCATCATCCCATTTCCAGTTCAAGACCCCCCCCATCAACCATTTCTAGTCCTATACTAGCCCCTCCATCAGCCCATTTGCAGTCCTGATGGGGGGGTCTGGACTGGAAATGGGCTGATGGGAGGGCTAGGATAGGACTAAAAATGGCTGATGGGGGGCTAGGACTGCAAATGGTAGGTGCCCCTTGAAAATCCCGGATAAAGCATTTACACAGGTAACAAGGGAAGTTACCCATGTAAATGCCTTTGAAAATCGGGCCCATAGTGGCAGCAGCAGTCACGACCTTGGTATATTCAGTGTCACTGGCTATATTTATAGTGGCACCAAAACGTGTATTAATTAAACACTGCAGTTAGTGGTTAATTGAAACACAGATTGCTGCCAACTGTTTATTATCCCCAGACCTTTTCCATGCATATCCCTGTAGTCTGTAACGTGTATTATAGATCTTGAGTTTAGAAAACTCTTTTTTATTATTATGCTACATAACCAACTCCATAAACAAACAAACATTTGCCAGCATACAACGCAAAGATCAGACATAGCAAGATCTCTGAGCAAAGCACAACGAAAGACATCAGAACCATATACTCCACTATGTACAGAACGCACACTACACCATACCCACCACAAACAAACAAACATAAGGCCCCCCCATCTCCCATAACCCAACCTCCCCCCCCAACCCCCCCTCACCCCCCCCTGCCAGCCCGAACCCCCCCTCCAACCCGTTCTACGCCAAGCTACTGGGCTTCCAAATCGTAAACTATCGGAAGCTCATCAAGGTCATCCAAGGGCCGCCCCCAAGTCTGGCTCCCCGCAACGTCCCCAGCCCCTTACTATCCACTCAAAAGATTATGCCTCCTAACCGGATCCCATATTCTGACCCACCTGTCCCAAGCTGCCGCCCCTAGACATTTCCCCGTCCGCTTCTCCATTTCCCCCAGGTCAAGCAAAGCGCGCTCCCATTCTGCAATATCAGGGGTCGTGGGCAGCATCCAGTGGCGCAAGATACATTGTTTCACCACTAGAAAGCCCTTCTCACATAGCTTACGTTCCCCACTGGGAATGGGGCAAACCCCACCCCCACACCCAAAAAGTCCCCACTCCGGGGAAATTTGCACTGAGGAACCCACCCAACCACTTAGTTTAACCCGTACTGCAGTCCACAGCTGTTGAATACGGGGGCAGAACCAGAACCGATGAGCTAGAGAGCCCGGGGCAGTTTCACATAGAGGACACGCATCTGTCTCCGCCAGGCCCGCCCGCGCCGCCCAAACATTGGAGACATAGGCGCGCCACAGAAATTTATACTGTATCTCCTGTAGCTGAACCGATTCCACCAGACCTTTAATCGCCCCAAATGCAACCTGTAAGCACTCCACCGTACCCCCTGGCAGCTGATCAGCCTGCCATCGTTGCGCTAAGCGGCGCAGGGACCGAGTATGCTCTCGCGACAAACCCCCCGGGACCAATTGCTCCCCCAAAGACCGCACAGTGATTTTTCCTTCCAGGGCACGAAACAGCTCCAACATACCACCTTGAGACAGCCTCAAACTATCCCGCCGTTGTAACCCACGGACATAATGTCTAATCTGCAGATAAAAATAAAAATCCCGGCGGCTTAACTGATATCGCGTGCACAGAGAGGCGTAAGAATCCAAATCCGCCACTTCTGCCATAGTCAGGTGTCCAATACAGCAGAAACCTTGCTGTGCCCAAATTCGCGCCACCCGTCCTTCCAGTCCCGGGACAAAACCAACATTGCCCTGCAAAGGAAGGCAGTCCGTCACTTTCCAGGACCCTCCTCTGTGCTGACAAACCACCCTCCACGCCTGCCGCAACATGTGCAAGATCTCCGAGTGTCTCCAGCCCCCCGAAAGGTCCCGCTGGGGTAGATGTAACAGCATGATGCGATGCTGCGGACCCGCCAAGTCATCCATTAAACTGATAGGCAACACTTCTTCGGTCCCACAAACCACATCGCGAAGCGCACGCATCATGTATACCAAGTTGTAGTCGCGGAGCGATGCCAACCCTACTCCCCCCTGTTCCACCGGCCCCATCAAGGTTGCCAAAGCAATACGCGCTCTCCTCCCCCTCCAAAGAAACTTAGTTAAATGCCGCTGAAGAATCGCTAGGTCTACAGAACGGACCCAGATAGGGAGGTTTCGCAACACATAGAGCCACCGAGGCACCTCAACCATGTTGAAGAGCGCCACTTTACCCCTCAGTGATAATGGCAAATCGCGCCATTTCCGCAATTTCTCAATTGTGCTTGCCAGCAGAGGCTGGATATTGGCCCGATATAATTGGGACAACACCCCGGGAATCTGGAGACCCAAATAGCGAAATTGCCCATCCGCCCAGACTAGGGGAAACTCACCTTGCCATCCCCGCTGCACCTGTCCCCCCACATCCAAGGCCAAGGATTTCGTCTTGTTTATCTTGAGGCCCGAAAATCTACCAAACCGCTCAATCTGCTGAAGAGCGGCCATCAGGGAGCGCTGAGGGTCAGTAAGGCACAACAGCATGTCGTCTGCAAACGCGCTAATAGTCAGCCCCCCCTCAGCCAATGCATCCCCCGCACATCCTCCATCTCCTGCAGCGTCAATAAAAGCGGCTCTAACTGGAGCACGAAGAGTAAAGGCGAGAGGGGACAGCCCTGCCGGGTGCCCCTGTGTAGTGCGAAAGATTCCGATTGCTCACTGCCAGCCGTCACGTATGCCAGAGGCTCTGTATATAGGGCCTGCACCCAGCTGGTAAAAGCGCCCTCCAACCCGAACCGACGCAACACTTCAAACATGTAGGCCCAAGAGACTCTATCGAAAGCTTTTTCCGCATCCAGGCTGACCAAGAGCAGCGGGGCTCCCCGTCGCGCATATTTCTCCATTCCCAACAAAATCTTATTGATGTTTCGAACCGCCTCCCTACCACGCACGAAGCCCGCCTGGTGGTCTCCCACCAGCTGCGGTAAAAGGATCTGCAACCTATCGGCCAGGACAGATGCCAAAATTTTCATGTCATAATTAATCAAAGAGATTGGCCGATAGGCCGCAGGATCTAATGGGTCCTTCCCCGGCTTGGGAATAAGAGAAATGGAGGCCGTCCGCATGTCCCTGGGGAAGCTGCCCACCTCTATAGCCTCCGCAAACATGGCAGCCAAGGTTGGAGTCACCTGGGTTTCCAAGAGCTTGTAGAACTCGGAGCCATACCCGTCAGGGCCCGGCGCTTTATGCGGCTTCCCTCTGCGAATAACCCTCTGAATTTCCCCCCCAGAGATAGGTTTATGTAGCTCCCTGAGCTCCTGGGCGGATAGCCGTGGGAACGGGACCCCATCTAAGAACGCCCGCTCCTGAGAGCGGCTTTCCTCATCGGGGGTGTACAAAGTCTTATAGAACTGCCTAAAGACCGCCGCCACTCACCTAGACTCACTCTGTATCTGCCCCTCCCTATCGCGAATAACTGTAATGGCCCGCATGCCCCCCCTCTCTCTCACTAGACGCGCCAGCAATCTACCTGAACGATTCCCAAAGCGAAATAGCTGGTGCCGGTCATAGTGCATAGTGTGCACTGCTCTATCCTGGAGCAAAGCGTTTAACATCCTTTGGGCATCCAGGTACTTTCCCAAGTGTACTCCACGGAGCACCCCCACCGCCTCCGCCTTCAGTCGAGTCAGCTCCCGTGTCAGGCGAAGAATCTCCGCATCTAATCGACGTCGCTCCCGAGCTAAATACGCTATTATGTGCCCTCGCAAAACCGCCTTCCCGGCTTCCCAGAGCACCGCCACTGATGCACAGCTGGCCTCATTAAATTCCAGGAACTCCCGCCATTGCTGCTCTAGATAACTTTTAAACGCCGGATCACGCCACTTATGCCAAGGAAACGACCAGCGACCTCTGCTGATACCCGCGCTTTTCCAATCCATCCACACCATTGCGTGATCCGACACTAAGACGGGCCCTATTTCAGCCTTCATGACTCTCCCAAAAACTTTATCTGAGACTAAGATATAATCTAGGCGAGACCAGGTCTGATGAGCGCGTGACAGATGCGTGTAGTCTCTCTCCCCCTCGTGAAGGACACGCCAAACATCTACCAAATTCCCCTGTTGGCAAAGATAGCTCACCCCCTTTCGCGACCAACCTGAAGTCTCGTTAGGGTTAGACTTATCCAAGGCCGGATCATGAGGGCAATTAAAGTCACCAACCAAAATAACTGGGAGCTGTGGGTGCGCCTCCACTCTGCGCAATAGCCTCTGAAAAAAGGCATGGTCATATACATTTGGGGCATACACATTTACCAGGAGCAATGTTGCCCCAGCCAGAGTCACATGAAGGGATAGAAACCTCCCTTCGGGATCCTCTTCAACCCCTAACAATTCCACTGGGACCCCTTTACGAATCAGGATCGCCACCCCCCTCTTTTTTACCGATGCAGAAGCGGCATATACCTGCGCTACCCAGTCTCTCTTTAATTTAGCATGTTCTGAAGCCGTTAAATGGGTTTCCTGCAGCAGAGCCACGTGGGCTTTCGCCTTTTTCAAGGCCTGCAACACTTTGGTACGCTTGACAGGGGTGTTAAGCCCTCCCACATTCCAGGAGACAATACGTAGGTGTTGACTCATTGAGCTAGGGAATGGCCGATCTTCCCCTGCCGAACCCTGTTATAGAGCACTGACAATATCCAAAACCAACTCTTCTCCAGCCAACATCCCAGGGGCCGCCCAGCCTCAGCCCCCAGCCAGCCTCCCCATCGTGGGGTATATTTAGGATACTTCCTGTTTCCCAAATAGTCCATTGCAATAGCGCAGACGAGCTGTCCCCTCCCCCCCTCCCCGCCCCCCACCCCTCCCCCCCTCCCCGCCCCCACCCCTCCCCCACCTCCCCCCCTCCCCCACTGCTCCCATGTGTTACCCTCAAATTAAAAGAAAAAAACAATACCCCAAACCCCTAAAAGGATATCACTTCTACCCCCGCCCCGACTGACCGAGGCAAACTTCCGTATCAGACACTACAGGGCCGCCCCAGCTTCCCGCCACCCCAATGCCCACAAACAAACCCTGATACAACCCAAAAGCAAAACAAACAGTTCCCCTCCCCATTTGGCTCTGAAAAGAAACCTCCCGAGATATAAACAATTACAATTAAACATTTCAATAAGCAATTAAACATTTAGCGAGTAAATCCCCTCAACCCAAATGTTCGCGACACAGTTAAAACACCCCCAACTCCCTGTGCCATAGCAAACTATAGCCAAAGTCCCACAAGAGCAAACAGGGCACTCCCGGGAAGCTCCAGATAAATCAGGCCGCAGCCCAGGGTAGTCCCCTGCCGCTGCGCAACCACTCGCCGGCTCCCCCATCGTACTTCTGCCAGCAAAGCTACCGGCCTAGCTCACGTAGCGACGCTTTGTCTCTCCGAAGTGGATTCCAGGCCTGCCACAAATGCCTTCGCCGCTCCTGGCGATTCAAACACATGCTGCCGCCCCAGATGCGTCACCCGGAGCACCGCCGGGAACGCCAAAGTGAAGCGCACATTTTTTTGAAAAAGTTCTGCACAGAGCGGGGAGAAGGCTTTGCGCTTTGCCGCTACCAAGGCGGAATAATCTTGGAAAAGCAAGAGTTTGTGGTTCTCAAGGATCAGTTCGCGCTTCTTGCGGTAAGCCTGCATCAGATGTATTTTATGTTGAAAATTCAGCAGTTTCAAAATCACCACTCTCGGCCTCCTGCCCCCCTCCGCTCTAGCTCCAAGACGGTGGGCACGCTCCACTCTGATCTCCCCAACTAGCTCCTCCAAGCCCAGTTCTTTCGGAAGCCACTTTTCGATCAGGGGAATCAGCATTTGATCTGTGGTCGACTCGGGAATCCCCACCAACCTTTTGTTGCGGCGCGAGCGATTCTCAAGATCGTCGACTTTCAGCAGCAGAGACTCAATTTTCGCGGCCTGCGCCTCGTGCTCCTTCGCGCGCCGTCCGTCCTCCTCCTCCATGAGTACTACCCGTTGTTCCACCTCTTCTACGCGGCGATCCAGTTCCACCATTGCAGTCCCCATCAACTCTAGCTTTGCCAGAATTTGGTCGAACTTGGGGTCTAGCAGTTTGACGACTTCCCGTGCTAGCTCCTCTGAGGTGGAGCCCACGCTGTCCGCACTCGGGGATGCCGGTTGGGTCACGGGCGGCATGGTGGCTCCTGGCTTGCCCCCTTTCTCCCGTTCTTTCTGGGCAGGCAGCGGCATGGTGCATGGAACTTGCACAGACCCACGGGCGTTATCGTCTCTTCGATCTACGCTGTGCAAGCCACCGGCGGGGAAGGTCAAAATAGGGCTTTATTAATGTTGAAGCTTAAGGCGGCCCTGGAGCGAGCAGAGAGACATCTTTACTCGCTCATGTGTCAACCGGAAGTCAGATCTTGAGTTTAAAACACAGACTACAGTTTGAGAATGTCACCTCTTAGTGCATATTTAATCATATTATTAATATGTGGCAAAGGGCAGGTCTGCCTAATACTGTTCTGTGATAAGGCATTCACGATATTAGGAAGATCTTGCCTGGCCACTCATGTGCTTGAGAAAACTACAGTGACTCAATTCACTAATAACTGAACTGATCTGAGAGACAAATGTTTTCTTTAGGTTGTAATACTTTTTTGAAGGACCAACCAAAAGATGATGTGACACATAAACTCTAGATAACTTGCAGACTTCTTTAAATCTGAAGGCCTGTCAGATCTTGAAAGCTTGTGCACTAAAGCATCTTTTGGTTGTTCCTTTAAAACATATCTACAAACTGACAGAGATCCGCAAAATTTAAATGGACATAAGATTGGCCATGGCTTTCTTCATGTAATAACCATATACCATCAAGAGGCTCAACGTGGTCTCTAAAGCAATGCAGGCTGTATTAGTGCAGTGTGTCTGCAACTAACCTTCTTCTGTGTTTCCATTTGTTTTCACATAGGCTCAGCATGAGAAAATTGTGTCACAGCACCAGGCCGTCATAATAGCCACACAGTCTGCTCAGGCACTGCTTGAGAAGCAGGGGCACTACCTTGCTCCTGAGGAAAAGGACAAGTTGCAAAGAAATTTGAAACAACTGAAGGCCCAATATGAAACAACTTTAGCTGCGTCCGAAAAGAAAATGAAATCAATGCAGTCCATGCAGGAGGAGCTCGAGAAGTTTACAACAGATTACAATGAATTTGAGAACTGGTTACAGCAAGCCAAAGAAGAGTTTGGGTCTCTAGAATCTGGAGCTGCAGACTTCAGTGGTATTGTGGCCAAGCTTCAGAGACAGAGGAGCTTCTCAGAAGATGTGATTTCTCACAAAGGCGATTTGCGGTACATTACCATTTCTGGTCAGAGAGTAATGGATGCTTCTAAATCTTGCAGTAAAGGAGAAGGCGTCGGGCTTGGAGAAGACAGCATTGATACTTTCGCAATATGTACGATGGTACAGAATAAACTGGATATGGCATCAGATCACTTCAAATCCCTGTATTCTAAGGTAAAAGCCCTTCTTCAGCTGCATAGGAAATAGATTAATGGGGGTGGAGGAGTGTCTTTCAAAAATTAAGAATTAATGAAGCCAAAAGTGAGCAGGGTGTGCTCTTCACTTAAAGATAACTGGATGACTTATGCTTCTTCTTCTTCTTCCGCTGAATATCCACTTATTTTAGGCCTGTTATATCTGCAGCCTAAATGAGCGGATGAATCTAGCAATATAGTGGCAGCTTTCTTGTTAACAGAACGCCACACATTTGAGACACTTCTGTTAATGCCTCCTTTTATTTGGATAATTTTTGATTAGACATCAAGATGTCCAGCCAAATTAAGGGGCCCTTTTACTAAAGGGCGTTAGCTGACAGTGTACATTGGGGCACACGGTGCCAGCGAGCTTATGCCATCACAGAGCGGTTCAATTTCAGGTCATGATTGGGCGTGGTATGCTCTGTGCAGTTAGTGCCAGGTTCACATCTGGTATTAGGTGCACCCAAACTAACTTCGCACGCGCTATGGGACAAGGCTCAACGTTAACGGCTGGGGAAATGCATTCAACGCCATTGACAGTTAACATGGAGGTGTTGCACCTAATATATCATCGTATCAGTGCTTTGGCCATGTTAGCTGCAACACCATGGCGCCCTTTAGTAAAAGGGCCCCTAAATGGTCATTAGCCCCAAATGTTTAAGACAAAGAACTTAGCTGGTTAACCTTTGATGTTAACTGGATAAATCCCTTTGAAGATTGATCCTAATATGTTTTACAGTTGCTTAAGATTTACAAAGTATTTTATGTAATTGTATATTTGAAAATAATCATTGGCCACATTGTTTGCTCTCCTCTCATGACATTCAAAGTATTTTCCAAAGACTGGCAGCTTTTTCAAGAAATGTTTACATGGGTTATTGATATATTCCACCCACAAATGTTTTCCTGAGAGTTTGGCCATGTTTCAGAAGTTCAGCAAGTAGATCATCAGATCAAAACATAAGATACTTGTACTGTCCTTTAGAGTTTTGAAAGTGAAGTTGAATCATTTGACTGCTTTTTATTTATTTATTTATTTAAAACACTTATATACCGCAAATATGTCATGCGTTCTATGCAGTTTACAAAATACTAAAAGACACAATTACAAAATTAACAAAAACAAACCGACAGTGGCTCCATTCTTCACTGCTGTCCACTGTCTGTGGGACTCTAAAATGCTAGATTAGCTAGGAAACAGAAAGATCTTTAAGGTCTTTTGGAACCGTCCATAGAAATATAGATACATGTCAGCAGATAAAGACCATAAGGCCTATTCAGTCTGCTCTTCTGTACAAACCACTAAGCTCTTTAGAGATCCTCTGTACTTAGAACATAAGAACATAAGAGATGCCATACTGGGTCAGACCAAGGTCCATCAAGCCCAGTATCCTGTTTCCAACAGTGGCCAATCTAGGTCATATGTACCTAGCAGTTCCCCAAAAGACACAGGTTCCGCAATGCTTGTACTGGGTCAAGCATTGATATCCTGGGTCCCTTCTTAATAATAGTTTATGGACCTTTCCTCCAGGAACTTGGCCAAACCTTTTTTAAACCGAGCTACACTAACAGCCTTTACTACATCCTACTGTAACAAATTCCAGAGTTTGATTACACGTTGAGTGAAAAAATATTTTCTTTTATTAGTCTTAAATAGTTTACCCTGTAGCTTCATTGCATGTCCCCTAGTCTTTCTATATTCTGATAACGTAAACAATTGATCTACGTTTACCCGTTCCACTCCGTTCATTAATTTATAGACTTCTATCATAGCTCCCCTCAGCCGTCTCTTTTCCAGGTTAAAGAGCCCTAACCTTTTTAGCCTTTCTTAATAGGAGTATCCTTCCATCCCCTTTACCATTTTGGTGGCTCTTCTCTGAACCTTTTCTAATAACGCTATATCCTTTTTAAGATACGGCGACCAGAATTGCACACAATATTCAAGGTGCGGTCTCACCATGGAACGATAGAGAGGCATTATAATATTTATTTATTTATTTATTTTTATTTATTTCTTATATACCGCACTATTAAAATCAGTGCAGTTTACATTAGAACTGAACAGTGCAACAATGCATTAATATCACAATGTGCTTACATAGAACAGGGGGACAATCATGAAGGGGATAACTGGGGAAACTATTTACACGATATATACATAATATTTACATAGAGCTATATACACTAATACTTAAGATCTACGGGTGAGCATAGCTAGGTCAAGTGGGAACCCGGATAACAACTATAGGGCGAGGAGCGACTAACCATTCTTTTGTTTTAAATATCTTTTGTTTTATTTTCCATTCCTTTCCTTATGATACCTAGCATTCTATTTGCTCTCTTGGCTGCTGCTGCAGACTGGGCCAAGGGTTTTAACATGCTATCCACAATGACGCCTAAATCTTTTTCCTGGGTGGTGGTACCTAATGTGGAACCTTGCATCGTGTAACCATAATTTGGGTTGTTCTTCCCTAGGTGCATAACTTTGCACTTGTCCACATTAAATTTTATCTGCCATTTTGATGCCCAGTCTTCCAATTTATCAAGATCTTCTTGCAATTTTCCACAAATCCTCATGGGTCTTAACAACTTTAAATAGTTTTGTGTCATCTGCAAATTTGATAAACTCACTCGTTATTCCCTTTTCCAGGTCATTTATGAATATGTCAAAAAGCAGCGGACCCAGCACAGATCCCTGGGGTACACCACTATTCACCTTTCTCCATTGGGAAAATTGGCCATTTAGCCCTACCCTCTACTTTCTATCTTTTAACCAGTTCATGATCCATAATAGTACACTGCCTCCTATCCCATGACCCTTTAGTTTTGCCAAAAGTCTCTGATGAGGGACCTTGTCAAATTGTCACCTCTTTATGTCCCTTTAACCCCTCTATCATCTAATGGACCAACTAACTCTCTCACAGGTTTTTTGCTACGAATGTACTTCAAAAAGTCTTTATTACGTGTTTTTGCTTCCGCAGCAAGCTTCTCCTCAAATTCTCCCTTTGCCTGCCTTATCAATGCCTTGCATTTAACTTGCCTGTGCTTGTGCTGTTTCCAGTTTTCATCATTTGGCTCTTTTTTCCATTTCCTGAAAGATGCTTTTTTGGCACAACAGCCTCACTGACCTCATCTTTAAACCATGCTGGCAGTTTTTTGGACTTCATTCCACTTTTCTTAAAGCATGGAATACAGCTGGTCTGTGCTTCCAAGACAGTATTTTTCAAGAACACCCAAGCTTGATGTAAGTCTTTAACATTTGCAACTGCTCCTTTTAGGTTTTTCTTAACTATTTTCCTCATTTTATCATAGTCTCCCTTTTGAAAGTTAAAAGGTAGTACTGTGGATTTCCTATCATCCCTCCTCCACCAATTAAATCAAACGCAATCATGCTATGATCACTATTGCCAAGTGGCCCCAACACCCTTATCTCTTGCAACAGATCTGGTGTTCCACTAAGCACTAGGTCCAATATGGCATCCTCTCTGGTCGGTTCATGGACCAGCTGCTCCAAGAAACAGTCATTTATTTCATCTAGGACCTTAATCTCCCTAGCATGTCCTGCCGTGACAATGACCCAGTCGATACCAGGGTAATTGAAATCACCCATTATTATTACTGTGCTTTATCTTTTGTTAGCTTCCTTGATTTCTTTGAGCATTTCATCATCCATTTGTTCATTATGGCCAGGCGGTCGATAGTGCACCCCCACTGCCATCGCCTTCCCCTTTTTACATGGAATTTCAATCCATAGAGATTCTACAGCAAATTTTGTTTCCTGAAAAACTTTAATCCTTTGTGACTCAATGCCCTCTCTAACATAGAGCGCAACCCCTCCATCAATTTGATCAGCTCTATAATTACAGTATAGTTTATACCCAGGTATCACAGTGCCCCACTGGTTGTCCTCCTTCCACCATGTCTCTGAGATTCCAATCATATCTAACCTATCATTTAGTGCTATATATTTTAACTCTCCCATCTTTTTTTTTTGAAACTTTTATTTTCATTTTGCAACAAACAAAAGAAACAACACACCAAAGGAAACAATACAATTATACAATAAAGAAAAGTAAACCCAATTACCCCCCACCCCCACGCTTCTTCTCTAGCTGATTATGTCAGCATGTGAGCGCTTCCAAACAAACGTGATTGTACATCAAAACAATCAAAAGAGTATCTGCGATACAGAATAATCATGAGACAAAGATATATATAAATTTAGACAGTCAGATGAGAGCATTGAGCAGAATGTACATAATCATTGAGCATCTTCCATTTAGACCGATGATGAGGAGTCTGAATGGGGGAAGCAAACATACGAGGTATTTGTTCATATTTACTATAGAGACAGACATGATTCCACCATTCATTGGGGCTCAACTGGCAGCTATTTTTCCAGTATTTCGTAATTAGGGAAATAGCAATACCTAGCATAAAGTCCAAAAGGAAGTAAGCCGTTTTTGGAAGAGAGGGGATCCCCGCTGCTGAGCGAAGTCCCACTATCCTCCAAGAAAGGGGCTCTTGAAAGTGCAAAATAGACTGGATACGGCCCCAGACCCGACTCCAGTAATACTGTAGTGCGGGACATTCATACATAACATGAGGTAGTGAACCAATGGCCGCATGACATGTCCAACAATTATTGCCCTGAGCAGTGTTCCATTTGGCTAATCTGTCAGGAGTGTAAAAACACCGGTGGGCTAGAAAGAAGAGTGTCTGAGTGAGTGAGGCGGATCGGGAGACCCGTGTCACTCTACTCCAGACAAGGCTCCATTGCTCCGGGGTCAAAGTCACATGCAGTTCTCTCTCCCATGCTTTCTGCGCTATAGGGGTATCCCTAGTTATAGCATTACATAAGGTTTTGTAAAAATTGGATGCTACACCCGGTGAACTACCGATAGATCGGATAGTCTCCAACCAACCTTGTGTAGGGGAGGCCGATGGCGGGAGCACCTTAGCACTCCTAAGGCAATGCTGAAGTTGCACCAACTGAAAGTAGTGTTTCGCTGGGAGACCAAATTCAATTTGCAATTCACTAAAAGTTTTCCAGCGACCTTCATGGAACAATTGGCTAGGAATCCAAATGCCCCTAGTGTACCAGGGGCTCCACGCCATCGGCTTATTTTGTATTCGAAATCGAGTGTTGTACCAAAGTGGGAGTTTGTCTAACGGACAGAGTCGGGAGTCTAAAGATTGCATGAGATTATTATAGGCACCTAAGGTGTCTAAAAGCATTGGTGGGAAGTGAGAGTCTGATGGGAGAGTCATACCAGGGAGAAAAGTAAGAGGAATCGGTTTGCAAAGGTCCTCTTCTATGTCTAGCCACACAGGTCTACTCGGTACTGGATCTTCCAGCCAACGAGCACCTTGTTTGAGAAGAAAAGATTGATGATACTTCAGGAAATCAGGGAATCTGACACCCCCATATTCCTTATCTGCTTGCAGCTTATGTTTCGCTATCCTAGGTGTCTTATTTTGCCACAAGTATCTAGTCAGAAGGCCCTCGATATCTTTATATATACGTCGAGGGAAGAGACAAGGCACCATTTCTAAGATATAATTCACTTTCGGAACAATCATCATTTTTATGGTTTCTAATCGACCCCACCAGGTAAGCGTTAAAGGAGTCCAGCGGTGAGTAAGCGCCCGGACTTTAGAGGTTAAGTCTTTGGCATTGAAGGAGATAGTGTCTTCCAAAGGAGAACAATAGTGAACCCCCAGGTATTTGACCATGCGAGGTTGCCATAAAAAGGGGAAGGATTGCATATCTGCCTGATGAAGCAGAGGATTTAATGGAAAGGCTACCGACTTGGTCCAATTTATCTTATAACCGGACAGTTGTGAGTATTTACCAATTTGCTCTAAGACAGCCGGTACTGAGTCTATAGAGACAAAGAGCATAAGATCATCAGCATACGCTGAAATTTTGATTTCCCTGTGGGTGAAGGGGACTCCATGAATCTCCTCCGATTGCCGGATTAGTAAAGCCAAGGGTTCGAGTGCAAGATCGAAGAGGAGTGGAGACAGTGGGCATCCCTGGCGAGTGCCGCGTTGAAGGGGAAAAGGTTGAGACTTTAAAGCATTTGCACATATACTGGCTGTAGGCTGAGCGTACATGGTGCGAAGACAACGGAGAAAACCTTCCCCGAATCCGTACCAGCGGAGGACTGCAAATAGGAAGGGCCACTCTAAGCGATCAAAGGCCTTCTCAGCATCAAGTGAGAGGCCAACAAATGGGCGATCAAGATTAACTGCGGTAGTCAATACATGGCAGAGAGTCCGAGCATTGTCAGCAGTCGATCTACCAGGAATGAAACCGCATTGATCTGGGTGTATTAAGGTAGGCATCCTATCCGAGAGCCGGGTAGAGAGAATGGTGGCAAAGATTTTATAGTCCGCGTTTAGGAGGGAAATTGGACGATAATTAGCTGTTAGTTGCGGGTCTCTCCCCTCTTTCTCAAAAACTACTACATTTGCCATTGAAAAGGACCCAGAAGGAGAACCCTCCTCGGCCAGAGCAGAAAAATAAATTTTCAAAACTGGAGCTAAATCAGCGTGAAAGGTTTTGTAGAATTCAGCGGGGAGACCGTCTGGGCCTGCGGCTCGACCTGAGGCACATTTCTTGATAGCAGAATGAATTTCTGAGACAGTAAATGGTGTGTCTAAGGCCACTCTATCTTCGTCAGATAGGGTCGGTCTTTGTACTCCTGAAAGTAAGCGTTCAAATACATCTGGCTCAAAATCACATTCAGATTGATAAAGCCGAGTATAAAAGTCACGAAAGAGTTCTAAGATTTCGGTATCTTTAGTGACCAAGCCCCCCCTGACGGATTGCGGAGGGCGGTAACACGCTTGGCTTCTTTTCGACCTTTTAGGGCATTTGCTAATAATTTGCCAGCACGATTATTTTCCCGATAATAAAGCCCTTGTTGTGATTCAATATTTTTAACAGCAGCAGTGTGCAAAAGCTGATTGTATTGAAAACGCAAGCGTTGTAAACGGAGTAAAATACATGGGTCAGTACGGGACGTAAGGAGACGCTCCCCAGCTTGTATCTGCTGCTCTAGAGTCAGTAAAAGCTGCTTTCTTTGTTTCCCCTGCCGAATTTGATAGCTAGTTATAGTGGCACGGATAGATGCTTTAAAACCCTCCCACCAAGCCCAGCCCACTGTATCATGGGGTGAGTTAAAATGAAAATAATCTTGGATAGCGGCCTTTATATCGATCTGAAAATCTTTTTGACCCAGTAGGGATCTATCAAAAAACCAAGCTCGGGGAGAATCGTCCCGCGCAGTGACACGTAATGATAAAGATATGGCAGCATGATCTGAAATATGGAGAGGATGAGTCCTAGTCGTGTCTACTTGAGAAATCAGTGCTTTGGAAATGAGAAAGAAATCTATTCTAGATTGGGAGTGATGGGGGGCAGAAAAGAAAGTGAACTCTAAGTCGGAGGGGTGAAGCAGCCTCCATATATCTACCAGCGCAAGATCTTGCATCAGAGCTGTAAGGGTAGCAAGACTCTTGGGTGGACTACTCGTTCTTGGCGGCTGTCTATCTATCAGAGGGTCTAACACTTGATTAAAGTCACCACCAAGTATTAATGGAGTATTGGCCGAGGCCTGTGCCAACTGCGCAATACTTGCATAGTAAGCAGGGTTGTCCACATTCGGGGCATAAATGCAAATACATGTAAATTCACTATCTCCGACCTTAAGATGTACTCGGGCCCATCTGCCCTCCTTGTCAGCGCTAGTATCAATTACAGTAGCTTGCAAAGATTTCTTAACCAGGATGGCAACCCCGCACCGTTTAGAAACGGCGGGAGAATAGGCAGCCACCATGTAAGGCTTAACATTGAGTTTCAGTGTTTCAGCAGAGTTTAAGTGCGTTCCCTGAAGAAACACTAAATCAGCATGCTCATGGCTAAGATAGCTAAGGATTTTCTTTCTTTTGATTGGACTATTAATGCCCTTTACGTTGAGTGATAAAATTTTACATAAAGCCATTCAGACAAGTTAAAAATTCTGAGCATGATAGCGCACCTAATTTCACAATGTCCCTCATATTGACTGTATCAGGCTGTACATATGGCATAAAAGAAACTAAGCTTAGATAACACAATGAAGCGCCCCACATTAAAAAAGAAAAACCGCAGCGCGGTAGAGAAGAAGCAAAACCCCAAAAATTACTGGCGACCATGTGTCTGCGGGGAGAAGCCCCAGAGAAGGCCAAAATTGAAAAACACATAACCTGTAGGACTGTGCGTGCTCCGAATCCGACCGAGGCACACATCATGGAGGGAGAGGAGACCACAAAACAAGAGTCATAGAAAGAAAGAAAGAAAGTCCAGGAAGTCTCTGTGCTTGACTATGACCGCCGCATCGGGCCCTTCAAAATGGCGGACAGAGCCGGCGAATAAAAGTCCACGTCGTTGGATTAGCGCATCTGCTCTGCCTCTTTGGAGTCTAAAAATGTTGATAGTAGATCAGGATCTTCGAATGTCCTGGTTTGGTTGTGGAGAGTCAGTCGGAGTTTCGCGGGATACAACAGGCCAAAGCGAGCCTGTAGCTGTTGAAGTCGAGGGCGAAAAGCAAGGAGTTTCTTCCGTCGGTCAACGGTAGGCTTTGCCAAGTCAGGGAAGAAGGAGACTTTGTGACCTTCAAATTCCAAATGATGGTTCGCCCGGGCAGCATTTAAAATTTGTTCCACTTGTTGATATCGTAGCAAGCGAAAGATAATAGGCCGGGGGGTCGTTCGGTTGAGCGCCATGTGGGTAGGAGCACGGTGTGCACGATCGATTTCCAATTCTTTATGAAAGGTGATCTTCAGCAAGGAGGGAAGAATTTTGAGCAGGAATTCTCTCATATCTCCCGCTTCCGCCCCCTCCGGTATTCCAATGAGCCTCACATTGTTGCGACGGGCTCGATTATTGCTATCTTCTAACTCCTTTTGCAGATTCTGTATCTGGCGCTCGGCCTTGTCCAGTGCGCCCAAGCGCACCGCGTGCGAATCGAGGACCCCCGCCATATTGTCCTGCCGTAATGAGAGTCTTTCAAGTCGGTCCTGGAGCACTCCAAAGTCTTCTCGCAGGGCTCTAAGCGCTTCTCCATTGGACTGCACCAATTCCTTCACGCCGCGTAGTTCCTCCAAAATCTCCAGGTGCATTTCGGGGTTTTCACGAAATGGAACCATCTTCTGTGGGGAGGACACCTCTGTTTTGGAGCGTTTTCCGTGAGAAGAAGAAGGAGACCCGAAGTCCAAGCGCGCTGGTTTATGGGCCGCCATCCCCCCCGAGGTACCCCGGTCAACCCGGAGCGAAATAGTAAGTTTGTATAGGTATTAAGTCAGGATTCTAAGTAGGCCTCTCGGGAGCTTCAGCGCGAAGCGTCTTACCCGCTGGACATCAGGCTCCGCCCCCCCTCCATTAACTCTCCCATCTTATTTTTTAGACTTCTAGCATTTGCATACAAGCATTTTAGAGATTGTATTTAATTCATATTAATCTGGCTATTGGTAGGCATTGGTAATTTGGAATATTTAAGCTCTGTCTGTTCCATATTCAAGGGCATTTGGGCTACTTTACTCTTTTTTTGAACCTCTCTGCTTTAGGTAGTATCCTTCAAGGATACATTCTTCCCAACCATCCGCTCTTGGGCGACTGTCGGCTTTCCCCTATTATCTAGTTTAAAAAGCTGCTCTATCTCCTTTTTAAAGGTTAATGCCAGCAGCCTGGTTCCACCCCGGTTAAGGTGGAGCCCATCCCTTCAAAAGAGCCCCTCCTTTCCCCCAGAATGTTCCCCAGTTCCTAACAAATCCAAAACCCTCATCCTTGCACCATTGTCTCATCCACGCATTGAGACTCCGGAGTTCTGCCTGTCTTTTGAGTCCTGCGCGTGAAACGTGAAGCATTTCGGAGAATGCTACCCTGGAAGTTCTGGATTTCAACTTCCTACCTAAAAGCCTAAATTTAGCCTCCAGAACCTCTCTACTACATTTTCCTATGTCACTGGTAACAACATGTACCGAGACAGCAGACTCCTCCCCAGCACTATCTAAGATGTTATCTAGGTGGCGCGTGAGGTCTGCTACCTTTGCACCAGGCAGGTATATTACCAGGCGATCCTCACGTCCACCAGCCACCCAGCTATCTACATGCCTAATGATTGAATCACCAACTATAACGGCTGTCCTAACCCTTCCCTCATGGGCACATGGCCATGGAGAAACTTCCTTGTTGCGAGAGGGTTTTACATCACCTGGAGGACAGGTCCTAGTTACAGGATCACTTCCAGCCACACCAGAATGATGCTCTCCTGTCATGTGACTTTTCTTCTCCTGTAACAGATGTACTCTAGGGACATCAGGAATCAGTCCTCACCACTCCCCCCGCCTCCCCTGATGAGTTGCTGAATTTTTGTCCTTCCCTTGCCATCTTCTTGGTAGGGCTCGAGCTAAGGGACCTGACTGAGCAAGATGGCACCCTTGGGCTGGAAGAGGACCATGCATGCAAAGCTGGGAAATTGCTCCGCCCGGGCTCTGTCGGTGCCGACATCACCCATAAGTGAGGACTGCTTCCTGCTGTCCCTGGAGAACACCTGTTACAGGTGAGTAACTACGCTTTCTCTCTTGGTTCAACCCTCTGGTCACCGAGTCAAAGATATTAATGAGATTTGTTTGAAATTATCACACCAAGGTCTTTCTCCTGGTCCATGGTATGCACAGACCAGGAGAAGGAGCTTGGTGTGATTATTTCTGAGGATCTCAAAGTGGCAAAACAGTGCGACAAGGCGGTGGCAAAAGCTAAGAGGATGTTGAGTTTCATACAAAGAGGAATTACCAGCAGAAAGGAAGAGGTACTAATGCCAATGTATAAATCACTGGTGAGGCCTCACTTGGAATACTGTGTTCAGATTTGGAGACCATATCTTGCAAAGGATGTAAAGAGAGTGGAAACTGTTCAGAGGAAGGTGACCAAAATGATTTGGAGCCTGCATCAGAAGCCTTGTGAGAAGAGACTTGAAGACCTAAATATGTACACTCTGATGGAGAAGAGGGTTAGGGGAGATATGATTCAGACCTTTAAATACTTAAAGAGAAATAATGAACAAACAAACCTCTTCCAAAGACGGGGAAGCTGTAGAACTAGAGGGCATGACATGAAGCTGCAAGGGGGTAAATTGAAAGGCAATGTCAGGAAATACTTTTTCACTGAAAGGGTGGTGAATCCTTGGAATGCCCTCCCAATGGAAGTGGTCAGGGCAAATACAGTGACGGAATTCAAAATGGCATGGGACATACACAGTGGATCCCTTTACAGCAACAGAATAAAATAAAAATAAACTTAATTATCTAATTTCTCAACAAGCAGGGGTGTCCTACACGGAGCGGTGGGTTCACCCCTCAACAAAGACATGGGGAGTGGTGGCCTGCACGGAGCGGCAGGTGTACCTACTCTTGCCATCTTACTGGGCAGACTAGATGTGCCATACTGGTCTTTATCTGCCGTCATTTACTATGTTACTATGTTATTATATCTGAGAAGACCTGCCTCTCGTAAACCCATGCTGCCTTGAATCCTGCAATCCACTAGATTCCAGAAACCTCACTATTCTCTCTTTTAGCAGCATTTCCAATAATTTACTCATGACAGAGTCAGACTAACCAGCCTGTAATTCCCAACCTCATCTTTAGTTCTGCTTTTGTGTGAAAAGACAACATGAGCCTTTCTCTAGTCATTTAATTCCTGCCTCTACCCAACAGATAGCTTATTGCACCACAGGGACACAGCTAACTTAAACGCTCATTCTCTCCTTTTCTGCTGTCGTACTTTCCGGCGGTCTGAACCACCAGTAAACCACGCTGACGAGATAAGAGTACGGCCAGGCTGATGCCAGTGTAGTACATCCCTCAGATAGCTCAGCCTGCCCTCTCGCAACACCTTAAACATCAGCATTAGCAGTTTAAAAATGCAACATTCCCCTATGGGTAGCCAGCGCAGCAGCCTGAAAACATCTGTAACAGATTGCCTGTGACGACGACCTGATATTACTCGTGCTGTGGCATTTTGGAAGGAGCACGAAGAGGTGTGGAGCATTGGGGAGGTGCAGGTTTGAGGAGGAATGAGACATGAGAGAGTGCAATTGAAGGAATGAAAGGCAGGAAAGTGAGGTAAAGTGCAAAGTTGTTTGGGAGGGGAGGGAAAAAGTGCACAGCTGGGTGAAGGGAAGGAAAAAGAGTGCAGGAGGAAGGGTGTTGATGTATAGAGATGGGAAATCCCCATCACACGCAACACATACACATGCGTGTACCCCCAACACCCTCCATGATACACACACACACCTCCACAATACTCCTCATGACACATGCACACACCACTATCCTCCATGACACCCAATACACAGAAGTACCCCTGACACCACCTATAACAGAGAGAGACACACCTCCCGTGATGCATATACACGCGTGTACCCCCCACATGCCTAATTTTGTGAATGGAGGAAACACACCTTTGTGTCACACTGCTAGTGTACACTTTTCAACTTATTAAATTTCATTTGTTGAAATATGGTATTGTCTGTTAATAGTATATTTGTACATATTGGTATGTAGGCTTTTATTTTTAGTTTGTTTTGAACTTCACTAGTTAGTTTTTAGAAACTAATATGGATGTTATATGATTTGTTTTTTTACAGTTGTAGCCATTTATGCAGGCTTTACTGAAACATGGCCATGTTGCGTTTTATTCTGCGATTATTGTGCTTATTACTGTTTTATTTTGAGCAAAATTACATTCTGTTTATTTATTTATCCATCCAGTTTATTTCTGATTGTAATGGCTTGCCCTTTGTTGCTTCTGGTTTGCTCTTTGTTGCGCTATAATTTATCTGTTTAGCATCTGAATATTCCCACTTCGATATAAAGGGGCTGATTGTATAAAGGAGCAGTTTTAAAGGACTTGCTCACACGACTGAGCACTTAGGTGGATCCTTTAGGCAGCCGCAATTCTGTAAGCGCGCACACAAGACCGGTCGTGCGTACTTTCAGTGTGGGTATGCACAGGGGAGGAGCAGAATTTTACACGCGTAAGTCAAAGCCTACTATAACTTCCATGTGGTTTTGAAAACTATAGGCGTGAGCATTTAGAAGCATTACAGACTTATCCACGTTCCACCCGACTTAAAACCTTCCTGTTCATAGAACATTTTGGACAAAATGAACCAACTCCAAATGTTGATCCAGCATAGCACAAATCCCACACTCGAAACATTCCCAATCCAAGTCCTCATAACAAATCGACTACATCACTCTCTCTAGCTGGTACTCCTCTCTTTTAACTACCCATGAACATTTCCTATAATCATTCCTAAGATTTCTTTATTCACCAAATTTCTAAATAGTTACAATTTGCTAGAGTCATGTAAATATGCTTGATTGTTTACACACATGCCCTTGTTAAATTATTAAAATGTTAAATGTAATTCAGTTATTTTGTATGTAAACCGCTATGATTACCCGAAATGGTGGTATAAAAATCATTCAAATAAATCAATAAATAAATTTACGCCTGCCATAGAACCAGCATGCGTGCATGTGCCTAGTTTGCCTTCATTTTTACACTACTCAACGCCCCTGTTTTATGAAGTAAAATATGAGAGGCTGTTGCGGCCAAAAAAGCATCTTTCAGGAAATGGAAAAAGGCAAAAATGGGAAACAATATAAGCATTGCCAAGTTAGATGCAAGACATTTATAAGGCAGGCAAAGAGAGAATTTGAAAAACAACTTGCAGTGGAAGCAGAAATGCTTCATAAAACCTTTTTCAAGTACATTTGTAGCATAAAAACTGTGAGACAGTCAGTTAGACCATTGGATCACAGAGGAGTAAAAGGGGCACTAAGTGAAGACAAAGACCATAGTGGAGAGACTGAATGAATTCTTTACTTCGGTTTTTACTGAAGAAGATGTAGGGAATTTACTCATGCCTGAAATGGCATATAAAAGTGATATATTGGAAGAATTGAAAGAAATATCGATAAACCGAGAAGATGCATTACAACTATTTGATAAACTGAAGAGTACCAAATCACCTGGACCGGACGGTATACATCCAAGGGTATTAAAAGACCTGACATATGAGATTGCAGACCTACTTTTAGTAATCTGTGAATTATCATTAAAATCAACTGTAGTACCTGAAGAGTGGAGAATGGCCACTGTAATGCCAATATTTAAAAAGGGTTCCAGGGAGATCCGGGAAACTACAGACCTGTGAGTCTGACATCAGTAACAGGCAAAATGGTAGAAACCATTATAAAGAATAAAGGGGGCAAGATGGTGGCAGGGAGCTTTTGCTGCTGAGACGCTCCGCATGTACCTTTCTCTGCCAGATTTTGCGGCTCCTCAGAGATGATGGGGCGGTGGAAACGCAAGCAAGCCAGCCTACACTCTGGTGGCGTGTGGGTTTGCCTCAGCTGCAATTGTAGTGGTGTCTTCGACAGGGACTGCAGAGGAGTTTCCGGAGGCCCTGAGTTCATCCGGGGTATGGTTGTCTTCCGAGCAGCGCCTCCCCCCCCCCCCCCCGCCTCGACCTGGAAGTATTGATTTCTCTGCTGGAATGCTCCCCGCCGGGTTGCCGACAAGCTTGCCGGCATGTGGGAGTGAAGAGGGCTCCAGTGAAGTGGTAACTACTCTTTCTTCTTCTGCTGTGGTGGCATCTAGTATTGGAAGTGCAGTGGGATCAGCTTCACTTGTTGGGGACTCTGCAGTTTCGAGTGGTGGAGTTGGTTTGACATCAGTGTTGGGGGGCTTGAAGAGGAAGGCCAGCAATGAGATGGATTGATACAATAACAGCAGCTACGGGTACCAGTCTGTCAACAATGAGCCGCCTGACTCAAGACCGAACAGAATTTAGGATAGCTATCCAGAGGGTCGCCATGAGTCGACTCCGACTCGACGGCACTTAACAACAACAACAATAACATTAAAAGCATTATGGAATGCTGTTGCTACTTTGAATACCTCCCTAATGACTATGGTGGGTACTGTCAATACTGAGCTGCTTTCTTTGATAAATGCAGTTTCTGAGGCTACAAGGATCCAGGAGGAACAGGCTGGTCGGCTAGCCAGTGTAGAAGCTGAGCTGGGACATTTTCGTGGACTATGTGCTGCTCAGGTTAAGGACAAGATTTTGCTCTCTAGGAAAGCAGAATACTTGAAGAATCAAGCTCGCAGGAATAATCTGAGACTATTGAATTTTCCTAAGTCACCTATTGTGTTGGCCTCTGAGATGGTGCGCAAGTATTTCTGGGAGATACTTCCCATGGATAATTTGCCCCCTTGTGAGAGCACAGTACTTGTCCTTGGGCACTAGTCCTGGTGGCTCCGCTTTGCAGAACCCACCTCATGGCTCCAGGAACTTGACTGCTTTCCTGGAGAATTCCTTTGAGATGGTCACTGAGTGGACCACGTTGCTTGTGACCCTGGTCTTGGTACCGGATAAGTCTATAGTTCTTTGTGAATATTTCAGAAACTTCAACGTATCTTTTCTAAGTTCAAAAGTACATATTTTTCCTGATCTCTCATAGGCTACCCAACTGAGGAGAAAGGAATTCCTAGGTTTTCTGCGTAGGGTTCTTTCCCTTGGGGGACTTTTGTTTTAAGATTTCCCTCTCATTGTATAGTTACTTATAAAGATAAGGCATTTCTTTTTTATGAGCCTGGTCAATTTTTGGATTTTCTGGTGGCTATGGAGGAGATTGTGGTTAATACAGCATCCAATACGGCTGACGCATAAATTCTCGCCTTGTTAATATGTTTTTTTTTCTTATGGATATGATTATCTCCTTTTATTTCCTGGGGCTCCCCTCATTTCCTTTATTTTTTATATTGTGGTCTAATATTTGATGATTAGGATTTAGAATGTTTCTTTTTTCCTTTATTTGATTGAAGTATCATATTGTTTTCTGTCATTCTTGTTTGTACTGGAATGGGTTGTTAAAAATGAATAATAAAAAAAAGAATAAAATTACCAATCATGTAAATAGTTATAGTTTAATGGGAGAAAGCCAACATGGATTTAGCCAAGGAAAGTCTTGTTTTGCTAATCTGTTATATTTTTTTAAAGGTGTGAATAAACAGGTAGACAAAGGTGAGCCGGTTGATATAGTGTATCTGGATTTTCAGAAAGTCTTTGACAAGGTCCTTCATGAGAGACTCTTGGTGAAATTAAAATTCATGGGATTGAAGGCAGTATAGTACTGTGGATCAGAAACTGGTTAAAAGATAGAAGGCAGAGAGTAGGACTAAATGGCCAATTTTCTCAATGGAGAAAAGTAAATAGTGGAATACACAGGAGATTTGTGCTGGGCCCGCTGCTTTTTAACTTATTTATAAATGACCTGGAAATGGGAATAATGAGTGAGGTGATCAAATTTGCAGATGACACGCAATTATTCAAAGTTGTTAAAACCCAAGAGGACTGTGAAAAATTGCAAGAGGACCTTGAAAAATTGGAAGACTGGGCGGCCAAATGGCAGATGAAATTTAATGTGGACGAGTGTAAAGTTATGCACCTAGGAAAGAACAACCCAAACTTTGGTTATACAATGCAAGGTACCACCTTAGAAACCACCGCCCAGGAAAAGGATTTAGGTATTATCGTGGATAATATGTTGAAACCCACTGCCTAGTGTGCAATGGCGGCCAGAAAGCTAATAGAATGCTAGGAATCATAAAGAAAAGAATGGAGAATAAAACAAAGGATATTATAATGCCTCTGTATTGTTCCACACCTTGAATATTGAGTGCAATTCCGGTTGCCATATCTTAAAAAAGGATAAAGCGGAATTAGAAAAGGTACAGAGAAGAGTCACCAAAATGGTAAAGGGGATGGAAGGATACCCATATGAGAAAAGGCTTAAAAGGTTAGGGCTCTTCAACTTGGAAAAGAGAAGGCTGAGGGGAGATTTGATAGAGGTCTAAAAAACAATGAAAGGAGTGGAACGGGTAAATGTAGATCAATTGTTTACTCCATCAAAAAGTAGAAAGACTAGAGGACACACAATGAAGCTACAATGTAGCCCATTTAAAACTAATAAGAGAAAATATTTTTTCACTCAACGTGTAATCAAAATCTAGGATTCGTTACCGGAGGATGTAGTAAAAGCTGTTAGTGTAGCTGGGTTTAAAAAAGGTTTGGACAAGGCCCTGGAGGAAAGGTCCATAAACCATTATAAAGAGGACCTGGAAAATCCACTGCTTACCCCAGAATGGGCATTGTGGAAGTTGTAGACTTTGGGTACCTGCCAGGTACTTGTGACCTGGATTGGCCACTGTTAGAAACAGGATACTGGGCTTGATGGATCTTAATCTGACCCAGTAGGGCATTTCTTATGTTCTTAAGCCACTTTTGGATCCTGATGCTCATCACTCTCTTGTCCACTACTTATGTGTATCTTACCAAATTCTAGTCCCCAGTTTCACTATAGAGCCAATTTTGGGACGCAGCTTGCGGGACTTCATGTCCTTCATCCTCCAACTCTCTTTGTCTTCAAAGATGTGAGTTGGGAGCACCTGCGGGGAGGACATCCTCGCAGGTGGCAGGAACATGCCGGACCTTCCTTGGGCCTGATTCTGGTTACTGCAGGAATGTTTTGTTCCCACGTTCCAAAATCAGGTCTAAACGGGCCCATCTTGCTTGGGGCATCGTGTTTTATCTTGATTAGATTGTAAGCTCTGATGAGTCGGGGCTGTGTCTTACATATGTATGTACAGTGCTGCGTACGCCTGGTAGCACTATACAAATGTTCAGTAGTAGTAGTAGTACATGTATAAAGGCGCAATTCATGCACGGGAATCACAAAAGATCACAACTTTCCATGGCTTCTTATAACATTACTCCCATAAGTGAGAAGTCTAAGTCAGGGGGTTCCCATCCAGTCCTCGGACACACCTAGACAGTCCGTTTTTCAGGATAACCACAATGAAAATGCCTGAGAGAGATTTGCACATAATGGAGGCAGTGCATGCAAACGTTTCTCATGCATATTCATTGTGGTTATCCTGAAAACCCGACTGGCTAGGTGTGTCCCAAAGACTGGAGGGGAACCCCTGGTCTAAGTGGTGCCACACTCAATGCTTCAGTCGTGCTCCCTTTCCGAATAGATAATTTGGTCCTTATAAGAATTTATATGTCCAAAATTAGCCTTTTAGCTCCAATGAATGTTTTTTAAAAAGCATTTATGCGGCATGTATCAGTGCTGACCATATAAGTATTTTTGAATATTGAGCTCATTGTTTAGTGTATTTTGTGTTGTGGTTTCTTTATTTAAGTCGGTAGGTTTGTTCTTTTATGTATTTGATATATTAATTGGTTATTTTTTTATTTTATACCATTTAGAAGGGCTTTTTGCCTGCTTTAGTGGTCTATAAATTGTTAAGTACAATAAAGCACAGTTACTTACCTGTAACAGGTGATCTCTGGGAACAGCAGGAATAAGTCTTCACATTTGGGTACGTCGGTACTGACGGAGCCTGCGCGGGAACGCTCCCCAGCGTCCCAAAAAAGGAAAGCTTTTGGGAGCATCCCACAGCGCCTGCGCGCTGCCTTCCCGCCTTTCCTAACCGCCTCTCTCCAGTTCGAGTTTTAAAGCTGAGACAAAGAGAGAGAGGAAAGGAAAGATAGATAGAGAGATACAACTCCTAGGGGAGGTGGATGGGTTGTGAAGACTTATTCCTGCTGTTCCCAGAGATCACCTGTTACAGGTAAGTAACTGTGCTATCTCCAGGAACAAGCAGGAATGAGTCTTCACATATGGGGACTCCCCAGCTAGAGATGCCTGGGAGATCCCCAAGGTAGTGAGACCCTGAGAAGGGCTCTACCTCCTCCCATGGATCTCAGGCATCCAACCAGGGATGGTGGGTAGGAGTTGATTAAGCATGGAACAGGTGTTTGAGAACAGCCTGACCAAACAAGGCATCCCGGCGGGAGTCCTTGTCCAAACAGTAATGGGCTGTGAAGGTATGAACCGAGGCCCAGGTGGCCGTTCGACAGATCTGGTCGATGGACACAGAATTTAGATGAGCCATAGAGGTGGCCATGGCTCTCACATTATGAGCTGTGACATGGCCCTCCAGAGAAAGGTTCTTACTCTGGTAGGCGAAAGAAATACAATGAGCAATCCAATTGGACAGTGTCCTCTTAGAGACTGGAAGTCCCAAATGAGAGGGATCAAAAGCAACAAAGAGTTGAGAAGACTTTCTATGTTGCTGTGTCCTTTGTAAGTAAAAAGCAAGAGCTCTCTTACAATCCAGGGTATGAAGATTCCTCTCTGCACTTGATGCATGAGGACCTGGAAAAAGACAGGTAAATACACCTCTTGATTAAGATGAAAAGGTGAGACCACTTTAGGCATAAAGTGTGGATTGGTCCTAAGGACTACCTTATCATGATGGAACCTTGTATAAGATGGATTAGCCACTAAGGCCTGCAGTTCACTGATGCGGCGAGCTGAGGTGACTGCAATAAGAAAGATAACCTTCCAGGAAAGAAATTTCAAGGAGGTAGTGGCTAAGGGTTCAAAGGGTGGCTTCATGAGCTGACCAAGAACCAGATTCAAGTCCCATGCCACTGGAGGTGGTCTAATGGGAGGTATAGTTAAAAGAAGGCCTCTCATGAATCTTGCAATAAGAGGATGAGAGGAGACAGGTTGTCCATTGAGAGGCTTAAGGGATGCTGCAATAGCACTCAAATAGACCCTTACTGAATTCGTTTTGAGGCCTGCATGGGAAAGATGCAGGAGATACTCTAGTAACGAATTCAAAGGTATTGCTAGAGGGTTAATACCCTTCTCAGCACACCAAATGGTAAACCTTTTCCATTTAAAAGCATAGGAACGTCTAGTAGAAGGCTTTCTGGAAGCATGAAGGATATCCCTTACTTGCTGAGAAAGATGCCAATCTTGAAGGTCTAAGCCTTCAGCAACCAAGCCCTGAGATGGAGAGACTGGGGGTTTGGGTGCCACAACGTTCCCTCCTCCTGAGACAGGAGAGGAGCACACCCCAAGTCCAGGGAGGGAGCTTGAGAGAGATGCAGAAGTAGAGGGTACCACACTTGGCGTGGCCAACGTGGAGCTATGAGGATCATAGTCCCTCGATCTCTCTGAAGCTTGAACAGGGTCTTGGGAATTAGGGGAATGGGTGGAAAGGCATACAGGAAGTCTTGACCCCAATGAAGGAGGAAGGCATCCCTGGCCTGAACTCCCTGACACGGAATTCTGGAACAGAATCGGGGAAGTTTGGCATTCCACAGACTTGCAAAGAGGTCTATGTCCGGGGTTCCCCAAATTCGAAAGATTCTGACTATCTGGTCCATATGAAGGGACCATTCGTGTGGAAGCAGAACTCGACTGAGTCTGTCTGCCCAGGAGTTTTGAACTCCTGGAAGGTATACTGCCAGAAGATGAATTTGATGCTCTCTGGCGAAGGCCCACAATCTCAGAGCTTCATTGCAAAGCGACAGAGAGCCAGTTCCTCCCTGCTTGTTCACATAGAACATGGCTACTTGGTTGTCCGTGTGAATGAGGACTGTCTTGTAGCTGAGCAGGGTATGGAAGACTCTGAGAGCTAAGAAGATTGCTCTGAGCTCTACGATGTTGATATGTAGGGAGGTCTCCTGTAGAGACCAAATGCCCTGGGTGGAGAGGTCTTGAAGATGAGCTCCCCAACCCTTTGGAGAGGCATCTGTTGTAAGGATTGCTTGGGGTAACAATTGTTGGAAGGGGGACCCCAGAAACAGATTTTGAGTGGACTTCCACCACTGGAGCGACCAAAAGAGGCGCCTGGAGGTTGCTATTTTGTCTGACAGACCCCCTGATGCCTGGGTCCACTGGGTGGACAAAGTCCATTGAGCTGCCCTCATGTGAAGGCGAGCATAAGGGACCACATGCATGGTGGATGCCATGTGGCCTAGCAGTTGTAACATCTCTCGAGCAGTTAGATGGGTTTTTAACTGGATCTGAGAGGCTAACTGCACTAAACGTAGGCAACGGGCCTGGGGAAGATAGGCCTTTGCAGTTGTGGTATCCAGCAGGGCCCCTATGAACTCTAGAGACTGAGTAGGGGTGAGTTGGGACTTTGGAAAGTTTATCACCAGTCCCAGATACTGCAGAACACGCATTGTGCAGGCTAGGGATGTCTGGGCCTCTGATTGGGATGAAGCTCGGATGAGCCAGTCGTCCAGATACGGGAATATGAATATTCCTAGAGTGCGTAGAAAGGCAGCTATTACTGCCATGCATTTTGTGAACACTCTTGGAGCAGAGGCCAGACCAAAGGGAAGCACCCTGTATTGGTAGTGCTTTCCCTGATAAAGGAACCGAAGGAACCTTCTGTGTGCTGGATGGATGAGTATATGGGTATACGCATCCTTGAGATCTAGAGAACAAAGCCAATCCTGACTCTGAAGGAATGGAAGGAGAGTACTTAAAGAAATCATCTTGAATTTCTCCTTGCATAGGAATTTGTTCAATTCTCTGAGATCTAATATGGGTCTGTAGCCCCCTGTTTTCTTTGGAATTAGAAAGTAGGGGGAGTAGAAACCTGAGCCCTGTTGAAGAAGAGGTACTTCTTCTATTGCCCCTTGGGCAAGAAGGGTAGAAATCTCCTGACCCAGAAGGTCTAGAAGAGATGTTGGAGAATTGAACTGCCTCACCATGGTGTAAGGAGGAAGGTTTGAGAAATGAAGTTTCTACCACTCCCTTATGATGGAAAGGGTCCACTGCTCTGCTGTGATTTGCTCCCATCTGGGAGCAAAGTGAGCTAACCTTCCTGGAATGGTGAGAGGCTCTGGGTCTTTTAGAGCCAGAAAGGCTAAGTTCTCTAGTTGCAAGTCAAAGGCCCTGAGGAGGCTGAGGCTGTTGGGCTACAGTTTTCCTTGCAGCCTTAGGCTTGGCCTGTTTAGGTTGTTGACGCTTTGCAGCAAAACGACCTGCAGAAGATGTCTGTTGACCATAAACAGGATAATATCTTCCCTTCTTGGGAAAATATGCCTTTTTGAACAACCTCTTCTGGACAGGATTAGAGGTAGACTTTGAAAGCCTATCCAAAGCAGAATTTTCTGCATCCATTTGAGTGGCCTTTGCTTGCCAATCTTTGCCAAACAGGTTTTCACCTGTACAAGGAAGATTCCCTAATCCATCTTGGACCCAAGGTTCCAAATCAGAAGCTTGTAACCAAGCAATTCTGCGTGCACCTATGGCAATGGCCGAGGCTCTGTTGGCCCCCTCAAAAGAGTCAAAGGCTGCACGGTTGGAAAATTTGGAAACATCCTGGGCATGCTTAAGCCAGGTAAGAAAGTCTTCCCTTTTATCTTCTGGAAGAAAAGGGAGGAAAGTCTGCAGATGATCTGTAACTTCCTTCAGAAACATCCCCATATAGAGACTATAGGAGTTGATTCTGGCAACAAGCATACTGGCCTGGAAAATTTTCCTGCCAAAAGCATCTAAGGTTCTACATTCTCTTCCTGGAGGAGCAGATGAGTGCCTCTTTGCACTCTTCAACTTTTTCATAGCAGACTCCACCACAATAGAATGGTGAGGAAGCTGAGTTTTATGAAATCCAGGACAAGGAGGGACACGATACATGGTATCCAACCTACGAGAATGAGAAGAGATGGTGAGAGGAGTCTTCCATATGCCTAGCATGTGATCATAAAGGATCTCATGAACTGGCAAAGTGGCTGCTTCTTTAGGAGCCTTGGGATATTGCAAAATATCCAATTTTTTGGCTCTAGGCTCTGTCTCAGGGGCTACTGAGATAGAAAGCCCCTTGGCCACTTCCTTTATGAAGTCTTGAAAAGACAAGTCTTCTGGAGGGGACATTCTTCTTTTTGGAGAAGAAGGCTCCTGAGGAAGAAGTACCGATGCTTCGACAGAGGCCTCCGATGCATCAGAGTCTTTGGAGGAATCGAAGTATCGTCTGTCTGGATGCTCCTGTAAGGCCCGATACACATACCGAGTGGTATCGACATCGGGCGTCATCGGTACCGGATCGGTACTGATAGGCATCATCGGACAGGGTACCGCTGCAGTCGACACCGAAGCTGATGTCGATGCAATCGGTACCGGCACCGGAACCGATATCGGAGCCGGTGTCGGAGCCGGTACCAACAACGAAGGTTGTTGCGGTACCAGCGGCGTCACAGCTTGTATGAATGCCGTAATGGCACGTTGCATGGTCAGAACATTCTGATCCATCGACGCCATGAGTGTCTGGAGGTCGGTACCGGCAGATTCCACCGGTACCCCAGAACATTGCAACAGGTGATTGGTCGAGGCCGTGCCATCGATGTCAACCTGTGACCCCATAGGAGGAGCTTTGGAAGCCGGAGCTTCCCGCCGAGGTACTTTTGCCGGTGCAGGATCCTCGAGGGCAAGCCCGGAGGCATCTCGATGCTTAGAGGGAGATCTACCCTTCGAGGACCGGCTGGACTTATGTTTGGTTACCTGAGATCCATAGGAGGAAGAAGAAGCTCCTGGAAGACGTCGATGCCACCGACATCAGAGGGAAACAGTGTACTGAGCTTGGCTGTTTGGTTCTGTAAACCTCTTTTAGATATCATGGAGCAGGACGGACAATCCGTGATGGAATGGTCAGGACCCAAACACTTAAGACACCAGTCATGGGTGTCGGTAACAGAGATGGTACCGCTGCACTTTTTTAAACCCGGAGGCGGGCTTTTCCATGAGGAATTTTCTGTTAGGCCTAGGGCCCAACGAAGAAAAAATACACTGAAGTGGAACGGAAAATATCTTTTTTTTTTTTTTTTTTTGAAGAAAAAGAAAGAAAAGACTGGCGGTACCGGTCCGACGTTGAAGAAGGCGGACGCGCGACCAAAGAAATAAAATAAAATAAAGAACTTCTTCAGCGGTGACAGGAACACGACCTGCTGGCTCCGCGGAAAAGAAGAACTGGAGAGAGGCGGTTAGGAAAGGCGGGAAGGCAGCGCGCAGGCGCTGTGGGATGCTCCCAAAAGCTTTCCTTTTTTGGGACGCTGGGGAGTGTTCCCGCGCATGCTCCGTCGGTACCGACGTACCTATATGTGAAGACTCATTCCTGCTTGTTCCTGGAGATAATAAATTACCTATCCTTCTGCCACACCTATCTCTCAAATATCTTATTACTTGGTTAATTTCACCTTCTCAGGGTTTCTCATATCCGGGGTGGCCCCAGAGTCGATTCAAGTTGTTGGCGCCCTAGGCAAACCTTAAGCCTTATGCCCCTTCTGTCTGTCCTAATCTGTTGTTTAGCTTTGAATACCTTGCTCTTTGCCACCACCCCTCTAGATGTTGCCACCCAAAGCGACCACATAGTTTGCCCAGCAGTTGTGCTAGCCCTAATCATGTTTACCTCATAATTATAGACCTATACATTTTGCGAGGGACTCGAAGTTATAATTGTGTATTGTCCCTGTGTGAATGAAATAACAAGGAGATAATACTGTGCTGTTTTTTTTTTTCCATTTTTAGTGCAATAAGCTTGGAAATGATCTGAAAGATCTAGTAGACAAATACCAGAATTACACAGATATGTCTTCTGGACTTCTGTCAGGGTTTGAGGCTTTGGAGGTGGCAGTGAATAAGCAACTGTCAGAGCCCATTGCTGCAGACCCCAAAAACCTCCAACGACAACTAGAAGAAGCCAAGGTAAAAAAAAACCCACAAATAACATTCTGGAAATAGCAGTCTGTGAGTAAAAAATGAGCTATTCTGTAAAGCATTTAACAATTTTGTTTTATTGTTGGTGAGTCTCCTCCTGTGTAACTCTTCCAAAACAGGTATTTGTCGAGAGTGACTTGAAAAAGGGTACCAGAGACCTTTGAAAGAGTTAATATGGAGAATGGCTTAGAATTCACTAGCAACCTGGAGAGATATGTACCCAAAACCAAAGCTATGTTTAGCAGAGCGGGGCAGAATGTTTTTGCTTCTTCTAATTCAGCTACGCAATATGTCTCTGCTTGCTTTGTTCCATAACAAGACTTGTAACAAAAGTGGTGCTGACAACACAGATTTTCTATCAATAAATGAGGTGCTCTGAGTGTCCAAAGTAATGGGTACTTCTAGCCTGATATCTGTATGAAAATTTTCAAGTAAGCCTAACTGGCTAGGTTTTCAACTAAAAATTCTTCTAAATCTTAGCCGATTCAGTGCTAACCAGGTAAATCTTCTTGAAGAATCTAACCAAAACAAGTGAAGGATCCCACCTTCTGTTGCCTCATAACCAGTGCCCCCCCTACTAGTATTGTTGTCAGTGCAACGAGTGACACTGAACCAGCAGGAAGAAGGGGGCATAGTCTTCTTCTGGCTCTGCTGTGGTCTCTTGGATGAGATTTGAGCTTTTAGATGATTGTGGCTGGGAGTTGGGAGGAAGCAAAGGTTGAGGAGGGAAATAATAAAAATGGAGGAAAGTGAGGGAGCTGGGTGCTAGTCTTTATTTTTGTAAGTGGTTTATAAGATGCCCAAAGAGAAGGGGCATATGAAGCAGATGAGCAGCGTAGTGCTTGGAGCAGTGGGCTGAGACCAGGGTAGTCAGGTTCAAATCCCACTGCTGCCCCTTGTAATCTTGGATAAGTCATTTAACCCTCCATTGCCTCAGGTACAAACTTAGGGGCTGGTTTGCTAAGCCCCATGCTAGTAATGCAAGTTTGGGTTGTATTACTATTGTGGAGCACTGCGCAAGGACAGCGATCCTCCTGAGCTTGTGTAACTCGCTGCAATAGTACCAACATGGGAGCAACTACCATCACCTATTATTCTAGCGGTAGTTGCTTCCTGCCAAGCTCTTGAAGCATAGACTGTGTTACCAGTGCTGCGGTGGGAATTCCTATGCACCACCCAGATACGTGCTGCTTGGATAGTGGGGGTCTTTTAGCACAGGTGTACTTTGCAGCATGGTGCCTAAAATGCGCACTGCCCCCCCCTGCACTACCCGGGTAGCATGCTTTAGTAAACCTCCTTAGATTGTAAGCCCTATAGGGACAGGAAAATACCTACTATACCTGAGTATAACTTGCTTTGAACTCCTGAAAAAGGTGTAAGCCTTCCTTTTCTTAAAATAAAAGGTGATAATAGGGTGTCAAGGGGGAAGCAGAGCAGGAGAGATTGCAGCTCAGTGGGTTAACCAAAGAAACGTATGCAGGTGCTGTAAGAGAAGGAGAACAGGGAGGATCATGGTTCTGAGCAGATTAATATCTCTCAGAGGTATTTTACCCTTATATGGCAGCTTGTCCCCTAATGGTAATACTGTAAATTACTGCTAGAGTCAACTGGTGCCATTTTGAACCTAGCACAGGAAGGAGGATTGCTCTTCCCTCCCTACCATAGCCCACCAGGGATTTTTTCAGGGAAGCCCAGGAGGCCTTCTTTGGCGAGGGAGGGGGGAAGTCAGTGTTTGGGGGGTTCTCCGGTGTGAGAGGCTTGGTGACTTCAAGATTAGAAACTTGGACTTGGGGTCTGGAGGAGAGCCCTCTGTGGTGCTGGGGGGTCTTGACTAGAAGGAAGGGTGCTGGCAAGATTGGAGAGAAGTACCAGCCCATTTCATTTGGTATCCAGGAGCTTTGAGCTGGCATTATTTTTACAGGAATAAGGTATTTTGCATGTTTTGCATCTCATTATGAAGAAACATGCAATGTGGTAAACTGGCATGCATTACGGTAAAATAATACATGATTTTGTTGCTCAACATGTGTTAAGAGGCATAAATTGTTATTCTCATAATATATGTTTGCAACTACCCCTTTAATTGGTTAGTGCAGAAAATCAGCACTAGATTCCTAACTTTCTTCCCTTGCCCTAAACTGACCCAGATTTTGACTGGCTAAATTAAGCTGGTTAAGTCGGTTGATTTTCAGGATTTTTGAATGAGACAGTTAAACTCTTAGCAGGCTAGATCCTTTTGAATATTTATCACCTATCAGTAGCACTTCTCCTTTTATAGCAATATCGCATATGTCATCTATTAAATCTCTGTCCATTTCTTCTCCCTGTCAAGGAGATCTGTATATCACACCAATGCAAATGGATTTCCCGTTCCCTCTTTCTACAGTTACAGTTTGCATTTATTTGATATACCACTTAAGGCCAAAGGTGGGCAACAATAACAAAATATAATTAAAATCGAATACATATCAGGGGAGGCAATGAGGGTGAGCAAGAGTCAAGGGGAGGCAGTGGAAGGGGGGAAGGCCAAGAGAAAGAAATGGGTTTTCACTTGCGATTTGAGACAGGTGACAGAAAGCTGACAATGCAGGACCAAGAGTAGGGAGTTCCATTCAGTAAGAGTGGTCACCCAAAAAAAGAGTGGGCAGTGGAAGAGTGAATAAGCCGGAGGCAGGGGATGACCAGAAGATGCTGAGAAGCTGAGCAAAGAGTATGCTGAGGGGCATATGGAACTAGTTTAACCCACTGTGCCTCCTCGCTCCCTTTTAAGCCCTTTAATTCTATATCTTTAACGTATTTTTTTACATATAGTGCCACTCCTCCGCCCCTTCTTCTTACCCTGTCCTTCCTGAATAAAGTATAATCTGGTATAATTACATCCCAGTCATGGTTGTTGGTGAACTATGTCTCCATAACCGCTACTAAATCCAAGTCAGCCTCTTCCATTAAAGCCTCAACATCTGGGATCTTATTTCCCATACTATGGCCATGTATGCACACTGCTTTCTAGATGCTGCCCTTTTACCAATTTCTACAGAGGTATTTAATGTTTTACTTACCTGAGGGCTTTCTTCACCCATCTCAAATGAATATAGTTTAAAGCAGGGGTCTCAAACTCAAATTGCTTTGAGGGCCGAATGAGGACTTGTAAAGTAACCCGGGGGCCGCATAAGACACGGGCCTCATTTGCATAAGGGGCCTCATTTGCATAAATATTTGCATAATGTTGCATAATGAGTGCATGGATAAAGAAAGACTAGAAAATTTCTATATTACTATAATCCAGTGCCAACCGCCAGGCACATTAGGAACTACTACTAACACTGCCCATTTGGAACCCATAGCAAACCCCCCGTATCATAACAGCACTACCAGGACTCACAAAGCACCAGACCCTACCTATCAAAAGGCAACACTGCAAATATTAAATCAATACATTTCAGAGAACAATACATGACCTACTGGGAAAAGAGAACAAGTAGCAATGTCAAATAGGAATTACACAGAATACCTCAGCACTGTAGAAATAAAACTATAAATAATTTCTTGTACCAAAGCACAGACATTAATGATGCACATTTCCCAGAGCTGACATATTCCAGTTAATAAATTCAAAATAAAGAGATATTTTTCTACCTTTTGTGCATTTTTTTTCAGTTGCAATTGCTCCAGCCACTTCTGGTTTCTTCGTGTCTTCTGCTATCTCCATCGTCTGCTGTCCATTTGTCCTTTCTTCTCTCTTCTAGTTTTTTTCCATTCTCTCTCTCTACATCTGCTTTAACATACTAATCTTTCTCCTTTTGCTCTTTCCTCATTCCTATTTCATCCACTCAAATTTTACCCCTCCATCCTCAATCCCCACTTACTCTCCCAATACCTGGCCAATTGTAGATTTGTCTTCTCTTCCAGACAAAATATTTTTCCCCTCTCCATTTCACTTTCCCAGCTCCATCCCATTCTAATCCTCCCCCAACATCAGCTCCCTTCTAGTTCCAGCCCCACCCAGCATCTGCTCCTTTCTAGTCCCTGCATCAGTCCATTTCCAGTCCTATCCTAGCCTCACCATCAGCCCATTTCCAATCCTAGCCCCCCATCAGCCCATTTCCAATCCTAGCTCCCTCCCCACACAGCCCAGTTCCATTCCAAGCCCCCCTCCCCATCCGCCATTTGCAGTTCAAGCCCCCCTTCCACTCAGCCCATTTCCAGTCCTAGCAACCCCCCCAGCCCATTACCAGTCCTAGACCCCCCATAGCCCATAACCAGTCCTAACCTCCCCATAGCGCACTTCCAGTCTTACCCCCCCATCACCCCATTTTCAGTCTTACCCCCCCCATAGCCCATTACCAGTCCTAGTCCCCCCCATAGCCCACTTGCAGTCGTATCCCCCATCACCCCATTTTCAGTCTTACCTCCCCTCATAGGCCATTACCAGTCCTAACCCCCCAATCTGCCCACCTCCTGTCCTAACCCCCATCACCCCATTTTCAGTCCTAGCCCCCACCATAGCCCATTACCAGTCATAACCCCCCCTGCCAATAGCCCACTTCCAGTCCTAACCCCCATCTGCCCATTTCCAGTCCTAGCCCCCACCATAGCCCATTACCAGTCATAACCCCCCCCCCTGCCAATAGCCCACTTCCAGTCCTAACCCCCATCTGCCCATTTCCAGTTCTAGCCCCCACCATAGCCCGTTACCAGTGATATCCCCCCCCCCCCTGCCAATAGCCCACTTCCAGTCCTAACCCCCATCTGCCCATTTCCAGTCCTAGCCCCCACCATAGCCCATTACTAGTTATAACCCCCCCAGCCCATTACCAGTCATAACCCCCCCTGCCAATAGCCCACTTCCAGTCCTAACCCCCATCTGCCCATTTCCAGTCCTAGCCCCCACCATAGCCCATTACCAGTTATAACCCCCCCCAGCCCATTACCAGTCATAACCCCCCCCCTCCCCCCTCTGCCAATAGCCCACTTCCAGTTCAGTCAGCCCCTCCATAGCTCATTACCGGCCAACAAAAAAACCCCCAAAACCCTGGCTTCTGCTGCTGCCGTTGCCGCCGTGGCAGCAGCAGAATCAATTGTCAAATTAAAAAAAACAACTGACTTCTGCTGCTCAAGCAGCTGTCCTGCGGCCCCTTTCCCTCTGCCCGGAGATCCGACTCTGCTCTATCAGCGGCGTGCTTTTCAAGCCGCGACGAGAGTATTCCCCTCTCGCGCGGTTTTTCAAGCTGCGCGAGAGGGGAATACTCTCTTCGCGGCTTGAAAAGCACGCCGCTGAGAGCAGAGTCGGATCTCCGGGCAGAGGGAAAGGGGCCGCAGGACAGCTGCTTGAGCAGCAGAAGTCAGTTTTTTTTTTTAATTTGACAATTGATTCTGCTGCTGCCACGGCGGCAACGGCAGCAGCAGAAGCCAGGGTTTTGGGGGATTTTTGGTTTTCCGCCGTCGCGGGCCGCACAAAGTTGTCTCGCGGGCCGCATGCGGCCCGTGGGCCGCGTGTTTGAGACCCCTGGTTTAAAGCCCTCTTCATTAGGTTAGCCAGTCTGCTGTGGAAGACACTTTGACCCTTCTTGGATAGGTGGACACCATCTCTGCTCTGCTGCCCTTGGAAAATCATCCCATTGTCCAGGAAACCAAAACCTTCTAAATGACACCATCCACGCAACCACTCATTCATCGCCAGGATGTGAGCTTCTCTGCCTCTGCCTTTACCCTCAAGAGGGAGGAGTGAAGAGACCACCACCTGGGCACCTATCTCCTTTATTCTCTGTCCCAGAGCCATGAAGTCACTTTTGATACACTCAAAGAGATACCTAGCAATACCATTTGTGCCAACATGGATGAAGAAGATCGTATAATATTCAGTAGGCTTGGTGAGTCTTGGCAAACTCTCCCTAACATCTTGGATTTTGGCACCTGGCAGATAGCACACCTCTTTGGACATCAAGTTTGGTCAGCAGATTGATGCCTCAGTACCCCTTAGAAGAGTTACCAACCACCACTACCCTTCGCTTCCTTGTGGTCACTGATTCCACAACTTTGGGGTGTTTGAGCTCTAGTTCTTACCTTTCCTGGGATGCTTTTACCTCCTCCATTTCCAGGGCTGCATACTGGTTCTTTAATTCTAGGGCTGGAAGAGTTGGATTATTGATTCTGCACACTCTGGTGACTTGTGTCCAATTCTCTTCATTCTTTAGCATCCCATTGTCACCTGTGTTGGAGAGTTTAGATGCTTCAAGAAGCATCTCATCAATGTACTTCTCATTGTCTTAAATATTTCTCAGCTCCTCCACTTGTTTCATGAGGGCTTCAGTTTGCAGGCATCTTGCACATGGAACCAGTCTTCATCTGGCAGTAAGCTGTCTGGACAGAGGTAGAAGCTGTAACAGGGACAACAGCTTTGGCAATACAATTTTTCCCAGCCATCATTCATTTGGTGGAGCTTTGGTACCTGTTGAAATAAACAAGAGTGACCTACCAAAATTCCTAACTTTTTTTCAGTTGTCCTTTAAGAGAAAAGATAGCAAACCTCTTATATGTGTGTTCTAACAGCACTGTTCTATTTCTCTTTGTATAGCCCCACTTCCTTGTTAAGCAATTACTTTACACTAGTAAATTTTGATACTATGTGTCTGAAGTATATAGATTAGGTAATTTTACAAAAGAAACACATTAATCAAATTCCTTGAAGAATGGCAGATTGTTTACTTTTAGTAGATATCTAACTGTGGAACTATTTGCCTCCTAGATTTTCCCTAACAACCAATAAAAATCTATCATATAAATCAACAAGCTAATTGGGGAGTTGCCCTATATAGCAAGAATTCTCACATGTGGTAGCTGGGAGCTGAGGAAGGGATCTAACACCTGAGGAGATCAGTGACTTCAAAACGCTTGCATATCCCTTTGAACTTGAAAGCTAGAAGAGAGGAAACAACTAGCTTCAGAAAAAAAGCTTTGCCCAGCAACTCAAAATAATTCCCCTTTTGCAATACAGTAGAAAAACTTTAGCTGTTAAGAATGACAAAAAAAAGCCCTTTTTAAGAGCTCTCAGGCAGAGAGGTCTAGTAGCATCTGTTTCCAGCCTTTTAAATGATGAAAAAAACTTTTCCCCACGGGTAGAACAAGCTCCTTCAAGGTGTCATCCAGAGTCTCCAAGGGAACTCACAGGAAATTAACAAATCTCAAATTCACATGTCTGATTGTTTTCCAAAGTCTCAGTTTTATGCTGGTTGACCATTCTTTCTTGTATTACCAATGGCTGTCACTGGAGCTTCTTTTTCAGCAGATTTTTCAAATACAGCTACCCTCTTTACCGATGCCCCCACATCACTCTCCTGTGTTGCCACTAGTCTCTAGTTTTCCAGATAGTGTCCCAATGTCTCTAGAACATTGCATTACTAAATCTTTCAATCAAACGAAAGTGGCCCAGATAGAATCCAAAATCGCAATGGGAGGTTAAAACTAGCACCTTGAAACTCAATGGATCTAGAAACTGACGAAAGGAGTTGAGATTTATTCATCCCCAAGCCATTGGATCCGTCAACTCCATCCTCGTTGCACCGTTCAGCCTTCATCCTCACCGGGCTAATTGCCTAGATTCAGGATGGTAGTGACATCCAAAGCAGAGAGGGAAAAAACTCCCCCTGCCTTTCCCCCAACTGACTTTGACTGGATCAACACATCAATGTTCTTCAGCCCGTCCTATGTTGTCACTATCCTCTCAGCAGAGGAGGGCAGACCGGAAAGGCCATAAGGTCTTTATCTGCCATCATATTTCTCTGTTTCTGTGGTGTGCTACACAGGTCAAGACTTACCAAGACCTCTTGCTGCAGTGGGCAAATCCTGTTGTGACTTGCATGTTGCTGGAGACAGCAAAGATGGAGGAGAGAAGAGATGGCAAAAAATGACATCAGTAGCTGCTTCCCATGGCCACACCCCGGAGGCTCAGCGGATAGCACTGCACCGTGCCCTTGCATTTCAGAGGCAACGAAGAAAAAAAAGGGAAAATATTCTCAGGCAATTTTAGAGACCCAGGAGATGCAGTACACACATCTGGTCAGGCTAATGATAAATTGTAAAAAAACTGTAAGAAAACGGAAGTACTGTATGTCACCAAGAGCCAGCAATTTATACTGCCTTCAAACCTACAAGTCAATGATACTAGCCTTGAAGTAAAGAATGAAATAAAATATATTGGGGTTATCCTTGATCGAACCCTCAGCCTATCCATATTTATCAAACTAACCACCGGGTCTATCTACAATAAACTTAAGGGTGATACAACAGCTAAGACTACGCCTATCAAGCCAGAACTTCCAATCGGTAATTCAGGCAATGATCTGCCCCCATTTTGACTACTGTAACAGTTTATATCAGTGGCTATCTAACAAGCAATAAAGCAACTCCAGATGGTGCAAAACACTGCTGCAAACGTAGTCTTTAAAATTCATAGTGCTGAACACATCACCCCTATATTTCACCAGCTACACTGGTTACCCATTCAAAGCAGAATCACTTACAAAATAATTTTGATAACATTCAAACTAATATATGACACAGCACCTTCTTATCTAACCTCCCTAATCAAAAAATGCCAAATGACAGACTAAGATGAGCTTGCACTCAGGACACGCTGATTGTTCCCAAAGACTTTCAGAACACAAATAGATCAACGAGTGATAGAGTCTTTACAGTCCTCACACAGAACCTCTGGAACGCCCTACTGGATAACCTTAGAGCTTTGGCTGACCACTCGGACTTCAGGAAGCAATTCAAGACTCACTTATTTAAAGAATATTTTGGCACTTGGACAGACACAGAAGTTTACCCAACATAATCCTAACTTATACAGAAAAGCTCACCCAACGTAAATCTTACTGTTATCCCCCAGGTTCTCTAACCTTATCACCTTGTACCAATATCTACATTGTAGATATGTTAATAGTTATAATCCTTGTGTCAGTTGCCACTTTGTAAATATGTTAACAGTTATAATGTTTCAATATAGCGTTCACTGTCCCTTGTAAAGTTCCCTCTATATCCTGTTCCTTTGATATAACTAAGGGGTATGTTTACTAAACCGCGGTAACGTAGCAGTGGCTACGTTAATGCGTGCTAATGTTACCAGGTATAACGTTAACGCGTGGTAACGTCTCCGGCTGTGGTAAGTCCCGCAGGGGGTAGAGAGAGGGCGGAGAGAAGGGGTCAATGGGCGGGGAAAGGCTCCTGCTACACTAATGCGGGGAAATGAAGGGCCGAACATTAATGCCAGGGAAAACCTGTCGTTAGATGCACATTTGCAGGAGAGAGAAACCATTTCAGTGTCAGCAATGTACAGCATTGGCAGGGAGCCCAAAAAAAGTGATAGTAGTGCTACATGTGCAGCAACAGCATAGTGCCCATGTATGAAAGGGCACTATGGTGATGCTGCAAATAGGGCATGGGGGGGCTGCAGGCGGGACATGCAGTAGGGTAGCTGGGGCACAGGGTGGACTAGGCAGATGCCTAGGCGGCACATAGGAACGCAGAAACTGGAGATCAGCAAGACAGCAACTGACCAAGGTCAAACATGGCCAGGAGTCTGTGTCCCACAGTGTCCCATCCAGGGGACATCACCCATCAGGTACCCCAAAGGGCACATAACATTGGCAGGCGATGCTGGGGGGGGAGCTTGGATGTCTATGTAGGCACCCCTACCACAGATCCCAGATCCTAGGCAGCCACCTACCTGCACACTGGATGGCCTGGAACTGCGCACCACCAGCATATGGGTATATCAGCATGGTGGGGGAGGGGTGCTGGTGGTGGAGGGGGCAGTGACATCTGCCCACAGCAGACCAAGGCCAAGCCCTGTTCAGGTGGGTGGCGTGCAGACAAGGTTTGTCTGATAAACAGTCATAGTATCTCCAGGCACTAACCAACCCCCGTGGCAACAGTATGGTGCAGTACACACAGCCAGTTTGTCCTGGGGCATAAGGTCACAGGTTCAAGTCCCAGCTGTGGCTCCTGCAGACCATGTCCCTACATTTTACCCGGGAACACAAAGGGAGCAAAGCCCTTGCAAGGGTAGCAGGAAACACAAAGGGTGAAAGCCAGTAGAGGTCACAGGTGCCGTTTATTAAAAATGCCCGGCGCGGAGCAGCAGTTACCACCAAAGCACCACTACTAGCACCTGCATACCTTAGCAATACCTGCACTGTGCTCAGGACTAATGTGGCAGGCAGGGCTGCCAACCACCCCTATCTTTGCACAATGCTAAAATAGGAGTGGGAGTGTGTGTATGTCTATCCATTGTTTTGTGGCTGCCTACTCCTCACTGGGCCCACAATGCTTACATGCTTCCAGCATTAATCTGCCAATGTGCATAATGAGAAGCAAGGTATTGTGGGTATGGCCTGGACAGGGTGGACTGGGCAGGATGCATCTGCACACAATGTGAGGCAATGGCTGGGACATTGTAGTGCCCGACCACCACCTGCATGGACAGGGTGGCTACAGCATGTCATGCTGGGAGGTCACTCTCACTCTGACTTAGCGTTGAGCATGGCATGTCTAGGTTCCCACATGGTGCTATACAGTGATTTTCTCAAGAGATATCTGTGTGTTCCCTGTTTTGGGGCCCAATCACTGAGGTAGCTGCTTGGTGTCTGTGTGTACATCCCACGTCTGGGTACACATAGTTCCCCTGGGAAGATGCACTATGGACTGGCTAGCAGATTGTCTGCAGTTAGCATGTGTATGTTTGGAACACCTTGCAGGGTGCAGCAGGTGCAGACTGGCTGTGCCCTGTTGTTGGATGTCAGATTGTCGTGGAGGGCAGCTGAGCTTTTCCAGGCCAGTGTCCTTGTGACAACAGCCCTGGATGGTGCCTTTTCGCCATCAGGACTGGGGTTGCTGGTCCCACAGCCCTTCATCATGTCCCTCCACTGCCTCCATTGCAAAGATGTAGTGTGGGTCTGTTGGAGGGCCGATCCTGTCCACCACCCTGACCCAGTGAGAGCGTTTTGGTAGGTAGTGCTACATAATCAGCATGTGAGTCCAGACACCCCCGTGCTCCTATAACAAGTGTCCATGGCAACCACACTGGATATGCAATATTCTGGGTGTGTCATGGTCCACAAGGGCTAGATGTGACTGGGGAATACAGGTGGACACAGGAATATCCTAGGTATGTCTGCAAGGAATACCTGTCACATACTGGCACACTGATGGGGACCCGCAGCAAAGCCTATCTCAACCAACCCAGGTACTGCGAACCTGGTGCTGGGCGCCCCACCTCACCCTCAGGGTGAGCGCAGAAACCGCACAATGGCATGGTCTGTAGCTACTCTGTGCCAGTAACACACACGGTCAGTTCCCCCTACCAAGGTGAGGTGCTGTAGAGGTGCATATCCCATCTGGTTATCTGATGTAGACTGCTATTCTGCATGTGCATTGCATCATGGGTACTGATGGGTTTACCCTATCCTGGTAACCACAGCAGACATTTCGTGCGGTGACTTGCAGTCTTTCTGTAGCCAGCAATTGCTGTGATAAAGGCCACAGAGATGTAGCACACTGGTTAATACTATGACTTCCTAGGCAGAGGTCATAGGTTCAATCCCTCAGTGGTCTCATTTTACTAGGCATGTCTGAGGCAAGTCCTTTTCGTGCCTGTAACAGTCAGACACATCTCTGCAGATCTGTGCTGCCAGCACATAATACCCTCATCACAGTTGCCAACCATCCTTCTGTCCGTCTATCTGTGTCTGCCAGCTGTGTAGAGTCCTATCCTCATGCGCAGGCTGCTCTTCATGCTTGCCTCTCCTGTGTCTGCTCTGCATGGCACTACTACTCCTCTCTCCCCCTATCATTGCAAATATCTTGCCACCTCTACCTCCACTGGAGGACACGTATTCCCATCCTCTTCCACCGACTGTCATTGTAGCACTTTACATTGCCAACACCCTGGGCATCGGTACAGCTGCCTCCAATATGTTTGTCCATTTTACCGGCTGCCACATCGGCTGCATGCAGATTTGGCAGGTCCATCAGCTCACACCTCTACTTCCTTCCATCACTTGTCCATTTCCTTTCCTTGGTGCTCTGTGCAGTGTAAGGGTTACATCTGTTTTCTGGCCTTACATTTCATGCTTGTCAACTTGGGGCACCTTACTGCCCTTAGGGCACTATATCTTGGGTCACCTTAACATCCTTAGGGCACCTTATACAGCACTAAAGCGCCTTGTCAGTCTTGTAATGTGCTTTGTTTGTCTGCTTTAACGTGCAGTGTCCCGTTAACGTGCGCTAACTGGCCAAGGCGCCCTTTAACGTGCATTAAACAGCTTTTGCTACCTTAACGCCAGTATGCCCACTTTCTTATATGGCATTGCTCACATTAACGCTGCACTTACCGCCAGTAACGTTACCGTGCTTTAGTAAACATACCCCTAATTTGATTAATTGTAAACTGCTTTGATCTCGTGATAAGGCGGTATTAAAAAAAAAAGCACATAAATCAATCAGTCGATCAATCTTAGCTTCTTATTAGCTTATTTTCAAATTAGTTTGTACTTTTAAATATTTAATCGTAGTAAAGTTTAGAGTGTTTTCGGCACTTGTTCTTTCTTCTGAATCTGAAGTAGTCACTCTGCTCACTTTGGGATGTTGCATTATGAAATGCTCCAAGTTAGAGCCTTCTACAGGCATAGCTATTGCTTGTTATGCAAGAGTTCTATTTATTAATTTATAGTTGCAGCAGGGAAGTTTACAGTCTGGGGGTACCAATGATCATCACAGAACAATTCATTACTTCAACAGAACATAACTCTATGATACGTAGAACTTTTAAAGAAGAAAGTGGATTGTACAGTATTAAATTCCCAAACAACTTCTGTGTAAATAAATGGAACACGAGAGGGAATGACTAAGAAGGAGAAACAGGTCATCTATTTTCACATCTCCCATGCTCATAAGCAAGCACTGTTTTAGGGCCAGCAGAGTTGGTTCAAGGCATTGGATACCTTGGAAAACCTTCAGCCGTACACCCTCTTGACTGTTAGAATCTATTGGTTAGCTTTGGATGCCTTGCTGTTTGCTTCCCCCCAGATTTATTTATTTATTTATTTACATTCTCTTATATACCGCGCTATTCTGCATCAGTGCGGTTTACATTGAACAAACTGAAATTACATTGAACAGGGCATTATAACTTGGAGATAACTATTTTACATGGAACATGGATGATTGCCTACTTTGCCTAATAGATGGTCCAGCCCTGAGCACTGTAGGAGTTTTGAAAAAATCAGGTCTTGATTACTTTCTAAAGCTTTTTTGTATGAACTTTGAGCTCATATCTCTTTGGGTAAAGAATTCTACAAAGATGGGGCCACCCATGTAAATTGTGCCACATGCTGTTCTGTGTAAACCATCGTTATGTTCATTGTAAACTGCTTTGATTTATTTATTTATTTCGACAGTTTTTGTATACCGCCTTATCCTTCAATCAAAGCGGTCACAACACAATTGGGGGATACATTTATTTATTTATTTATTTTATTTATTACATTCTCTTATATACCGTGCTATTCTGCATCAGTGCGGTTTACATTTAACATGCGGGGATATGAGACACATACACTAATACTTACAGGGAACATGGGCTATGGAGGGTTAAGTGGCTTGCCCAAGACCACAAGGAGCATCTGTGGGACTAGAAACCCCAGTCCTTCCGGCCCAAGGTTGCTGTCCTCTAGTGGGATTTGAACCCCCAACCTTCTGGCCTGAAGTACCTTGCCCCAACCACTAGGCTACTCCTCCCCAGCTCTGATAAAACTGAAAAGCGGTATATTAAAAAAAAAGTGAAATAAATAAATAAATAAAATGTTAAAGTATGTATTTTAGTGTTACCTGCTACCTGCTAGGAACATGCTGGCCATGCCCCTAATAATTAACATAGAAGTTGTGCATTTGCCATACCTTAAAAATGCAAGTTAAGTGCACAATCTTAACTGGATTTAGTAAAAGGGCCCTTCGGCTTGTTAATTTATTTATCAAACATTTCTTTTACCACTATGGGCATGCCGTGGAGGCATCTAAGTGGTCTACAATGAAACCAGATGAACATAGGGGCTGAGGTGGTGCAAAAATGTCTGAGTAGACACAACAACACAATCATAAAATAACTATAAATTACAGAATAAGACGGGAATGAATAACACAACAATTCTAACCAATAACAAACATTCTAACAACAATTCTAACCAATAACAAACATTTCAAGGGCTGTATTCAGTAGGAAGGATTAATTCAAATTGTATGAACTTTGAGAGTCAGGTTTTCAACTGTTTTTTTTAAACTTAGAGGTATGTTTAGTAAACTGCGGTAAAGGAGCAAGTGTGCCATTAGCGTGTGCTAATGGCTCACCTGCGCCCCTAGTGCATTCAAAAAGCCACTTTATCATGCGCTAACAGTACCAGCAGCATAAAGCGCCCTGTGGGTGGAGAGAAGACATCTACGGGGTCGAGAGTGGGGGTAAATGGGCGGGGAGTGGGCGGGAACAAGGCTTGTTCCCTTAACGCAGGCACCTTAATGGCAGGAATCCTAACGCAACTCAAAACCTCATAGAAAGAGTGTTTTTTGAGGAGAGAGAGCCAATTTAACATCTGCAATGTGCTGCACAGACAGGGGAGCCCAAGAGAGTGATAATAGTGCTCCATTAGCAGAAACAGCATAGTGCCCAAGTATGAAAGGGTACTGTGTTGATGGTGCAAATAGGGATAAAGGAGGTGGCACATGGGTCATGCAGAGAGAGGGCTGCTGGTGCACAGGGGGGACCAGGCAGCTGCCTAGATGGCACATAGGAACATAAGATCTGTCCTTGGTCCAATTCTTTTAAACATCTTTGTTAGTGATATAGCGGAAGGGCTGTCGGGTAAGGTTTGCCTCTTTGCGGATGATACCAAAATCTGCAATAGAGTAGACACCCAGGAAGGTGTAGATAACATGAGGAGGGATCTAGCTAAGCTTGAAGAATGGTCTAGAATTTGACAGCTGAGATTTGATATTTGGGCTGCAGCAGTTCAAGGGAGCAATATAGTATAGGGGGTGAAATACTTTCCTCCACTAAAGAAGAGCGGAACCTGGGCGTGGTTGTTTCTGATGATCTTAAAGTAGCTAACAGGTAGAAAAGGCGACAGCAAAAGCTAGAAGGATGCTAGGGTGCATACGGAGAGGAATGGCTAGCAGAAAAAAGGAGGTGATAATGCCTCTCTATAAGTCTTTGGTGCGACCTCATTTGGAGTATAGTGTGCAATTCTGGAGAGCGCACCTTCAAAAGGATGTGAACAGGATGGAGTCGGTGCAGAAGGTGGCTACTAAAATGATTAGTGGTCTTCATTATAAAGCATATGAGGACAGACTGAAGGATCTTAATATGTACACCTTAGAGGAAAGGCGGGATAGAGGTGATATGATTGAGATGTTTAAATACCTCCATGGCATAAATGTTCAGGGAAAGAGCCTCTTTCAAATGAAAGCAAGTTCTACTACGAGGGGACATGGGATGAGGGTGAAGGGAGATAGATTCAGGAGTGATATGCGGAAATATTTCTTTACGGAAAGAGTAGTGGATCCGTGGAATAGTCTCCCAGTGGAGGTGGTAGAGATGAAGACAGTAACTGAATTCAAAAAAGCATGGGACAAACACAGAGGATCTCTAAAGGTAAAAAGTGGACTGTTGTAGTTGTTGATATGGAAGGACAGACTAGATAGGCCATGTGGTGTTTTTCTGTCGTCATATTTATATGTTTCTATGTTACACTAACAGCTTTTACTAATCCTCCGGTAACGAATTCCAGAGTTTGATTACAGGTTGAGTGAAAAAATATTTTCTCTTATTAGTCTTAAATAGGTTATCCTGTAGCTTCATTGCATGTTCCCTAGTCTTTCTATATTCTGATGGTGTAAACAATCGATCTACATTTACCCATTCTACTCTATTCATTAATTTATAGACGTCCAACATATCTCCTCTCAGTTGTCTCTTTTCCAGTTTGAAGAGCCCTAACCTTTTTAGCCTTTCTTCATAGGCTAGCCTTCTATCCCCTTTATCATTTTGGTGGCTCTTCTCTGTACCTTTTCTAATACCGCTATATCCTTTTAAAGATACAAAGACCAGAATTGATTGCACCATGGAGCGATACATAGGCATTATAATATCCTTTGTTTTATTCTCCATTCCTTTCCTTTGATACTTAACATTCTATTTGCTCTCTTGGCTGCCGCTGCACACTGGGCAGAGGGTTTTAGCATGTTATCCACGATGACGCCTGAATCTTTTTCCTTGGTGGTGGTTCCTAATGTGGAACCTTGCATCATGTAACCATAGTTTGGGTTGTTCTTTCCTAGGTGCATAACTTTGCACTTGTCCACATTAAATTTTATCTGCCATTTGGATGCCAGTCAAGGTCCTCTTGCAATTGAAACATTTAAATACCTCCATGGCATAAATGCACAGGAGGAGAGCCTCTTTTGATTGAAAGCATGCTCTGCTACGAGTGGACATAGGATAAGGGTGAAAGGGATAGACTCAGGAATATTATGCGGAAATATTTCTTTATGGAAAGAGTGGTAGATGCATGGAATAGTCTCCCAGTGGAGGTGGTAGAGATGATGACAGACACAGAAGATCTCTAAAGGGAAAAAGGGGACTGTTGTAGTGGTTGATATGGCAGACTGGATAGGCCTGTGGTCTTTTTCTGCTGTCATGTTTCTATTTTTCTAAGACTACGAAATATGCCAAACTGTGTCAGACCAAGGTCCTTCATACCCAGTATCCTGTGTCCAACAGTGGCCAATCTAGGTTACAAGTACCTAGCAGTTTCTCCAAAATATACACAGGATCCCCATTAACTATAACGGGGAAAGCAGCGCATAGCCTAGGACCTCTTTAGCAATGGTTTATGGACTGTTACCCAGGAACCCATCCAAACTTTTTTAAACCCGGCTACATTGACAGCTTTTACCACATCCTTCGGTAATGGATTGCAGGGTTTTATTATGCGTTGACTGAAAAATATATTTTCACCTAGAAGACCTAAATGGGTTACACTGTAGCCACATTGCAGGTCCCCTAGTCTGTCATAAGAACATAAGATATGCCATACTGGGTAAGACTAAGGTCCTTCAAGCCCAGTATCCTGTTTCCAACAGTGGCCAGTCTAAGTCAGAAGTACCTAGCAGTTTCCCCAAAAGACACAGGTTCCACAATGCTTGTATTGGGTCAAGCAGTGGATATTCTGTGTCCCCTTTAATAATGGTTTATGGACCTTTCCTCCAGGAACTTGTCCATACCTCTTTTAACCCAGCTACACTAACAGCTTTTACTACATCCTCCGGTAGCAAATTTCAGAGTTTGATTACACGTTGAGTGAAAAAATATTTTCTCTTATTGGTCTTAAATAGGTTATCCTGTGGTTTCATTGCGTGTCCCCTAGTCTTTCTATATTTTGATGGCATAAACAATTGATCTACGTTTACCACTCCATTCATTAATTTATAGACCTCAATCATATCTCCCCTCAGCCATCTATTTTCCAGGTTGTCCACAGTCTGATGAAATAAAAAAGTGACCTATGTTTACCTGTTCCACTCTGATCAATAATCTATAGACCTCTGTCATATCTCCCCTCAGCCATCTCTTCCCCAGGTTGATGAGCCCCATCCTAACTCTCCTCAGAGGCACACAGGATGGCCACACAGCCCTCTCCCCAACCATTTGCCTCTGCAGGGACCCCATCACCGCCTACCAATGATACGTCTCAGGGGGAGGATGACAGCCACTGCTATGGTAGTCCCCTGGGTGTTTGACTGGGGGGCTACAGCTTCTGGCACTATTGGCCTCTTCCCCCATAGCTGTGTTCTGCGGCAGTGGGGGGGGGGGGGCCCGTCTGGATCTCTGCCTGGGTTGCCAGGACCCTTGGACTGCCCTATGTGGCACACTGCCTTTCCTCAGCAGTAGCTGGACAGTGTGCTGCCACTGTCACTGTGGGATTATGAAAGACATCACAGATGGTACTGCGGATAGCAGAATACTCCTTTGCAATTTTTCACAATCCTCTTGGGTTTTAACTACTTTGAATAATTTTGTGTCATCTGCAAATTTGACTACCTCAGTCATTATACCCATTTCTAGGTTATTTACAAATATGTTAAAAAGCAGTAGACCCAGCACAGATCCCTGGAGTACTCCACTATTTAGCTTTCTCCATTGGGAAAATTGACCATTTAGCCCTATTCTCTGCTTTCTATCTTTTAACCAGTTTCTGATCTACAATAGTACTCTGCCTTCTATCCATGACTTTTTAATTTTGCCAAGAGTCTTTCATGAGGAACCTTGTCAAAGGTTTTCTGAAAATACAGATACACTATATTAACCAGCTCACCTTTGTCTACTTGTTTATTCACACCTTCAAAAAAATATAACAGTAAGACAAGACCTTCCTTGGCTAAAGCCTTGTTGGCTTTCCCCCATTAAACCATGACTATCTACGTACATGTTCAGTAATTTTGTTCTTTATAATGGTTTCCACCATTTTGCCTGGTACTGATATCAGACTCTCTAGTCTGTAGTTTTCCGGATCACTCCTGGAACCCTTTTTAAAAATTGGTGTTACATTGGCCATTCGCCAATCTTCAGGTACTACAAATGATTTTAATGATAGTTCACAGATTACTAATAGTAGGTTTGAAATATCATATTTCAATTTTTTCAACACCCAGGTATACCATCTAGTCCAGGTGATTTGCTACTCTTTAGTTTATCAAATAGTTGTAATATATCTTCCTGGTTTATCGATATTTCTTTAAATTCTTCTGATGCATCACCTTTAAATACCATTTCAGTCATGGGTAACTTCCCTACATCTTCTTCAATAAAGACCGAAGCAAAGAATTAATTCAGTCTCTCTGCTATGGCCTTGTCCCCTTTTAGTGCTCCTTTTAACCTTCTATCATCTAATGGTCCAACTGACTATCTCACAGGTTTTTTGCTACGAATGTACTTGAAAAAGTCTTTATTATGTGTTTTTGCTTCCACAGCAAGCTTCTTCTCAAATTCTCTCTTTGCCTGCCTTATCAATGCCTTGCATCTAACATGTCAGTGCTTATGTTGTTTCCAGGTTTCGTTATTTGACTGCTTTTTCAATTTCCTGAAATATGCTTTTTTGGCTACAACAGCCTCTCTGACCTCACTTTTAAACAATGCTGGCAGTTTTTGGACTTCCACCACTTTTCTTAAAGCATGGAATACAGCTGGTCTGGGCTTCTAAGATAGTATTTTTAAACAACGCCCATGCTTGATGAAAATCTTTAACCTTTGCAACTGCTCCTTTTAGTTTTTTCTTAACTATTTTCCTCATTTTATCACAGTCTCCCTTTTGAAAATTAAAAGGCAGGACTGTGGATTTACATGCCATCCTTCCTCCATTTATGAAATCAAACGCAATCATGCTATGATCACTATCGCTAAGTGGCCCCAACACCCTTATCTCTTGTACCAGATCTTGTGTTCCACTAAGGACTAGATCCAAAATGGCTTCTCCTCTTGTTGGTTAATGAACCAATTTCTCCAAGAAGCAGTCATTTATTTAATCTAGAAACCTTATCTCCCTAGCATATCCTGCTGTGATATTGACGCAGTCGATACCAGGGTAATTGAAATCACCCATTATTATTACTGTGTTGTAACTTTTGTTAGCTTCTCTGATTTCTTTGAGCATTTCATCATCTATTTGTTCATTCTAGCGAGGCGGTGGATAGTACACTCCCACTGCCATCGCCTTCCCCTTCCTCTTTTTACATGGAATTTCAATCCATAGAGATTCTATAGTGTATTTTGTTTCCTGAAAAATTTTACTTGATACCCTCTCTAACATAGAGCACAACCCCTCCACCAATTTGATCTACTCTAACATTGCAATATAATTTGTACCCACGTATCACAGTGTCCCACTGATTGACCTCCTTTGATCATGTCTCTGAGATACCAATCATATCTAACCTCTCATTTAGTGCTATATATTCTAACTCTCCCATCTTATTTTTTAGATTTCTAGCATTTGCATACAAGCATTTTAGAGGTCATATTTTATTCATATTAATCTGGTTATCAGTAGGCAGGGGTAATTTGAAATCTTTAAGCTCTTTCTGCTCTGTTCAAGTACATTCGTAGCAAAAGACCTGTGAGACAGTCAATTGGACCATTAGATGATAGAGGGGTAAAAGGGACAGTAAGAGGAGACAAGGCTACAGCAGAGAGACTGAATGAATTCTTTGCTTCGGTCTTTACTGAGGAAGATGTAGGGATGTTAACCAAGACTAAAGTGGTATTTAAAGGTGATACTGCAGAGGAATTGAGAGAAATATCGCTACACCAGGAAGATGTATTACAACTATTTGATAAACTGAATAGTAGCAAATCACCTGGACCAGATGGTATACATCCAAGAGTGTTGAAAGAACTGAAATATGAGATTGCAGACCTGCTATTAGTAATCTGTGAACTTTCATTAAAATCATCTGTAATACCTGAAGATTGGAGGATGGCCAATGTAACGCCAATTTTTAAAAAGGGTTCCAGGGGTGATTCGGGAAATTACAGACCGGTGAGCCTGATGTCAGTACCGGGGAAAATGGTAGAAACCATCATAAAGAACAAAATTACACAGCATGTAGATAGTCATGGCCTAATGGGAGACAGCCAACATAGCTTTAGACAAGGAAGATCTTGTCTTATTAATCTGATATGTTTTTTTGAAGGTGTGAATAAACAGGTAGACAAAGGTGAGTCGGTTGATATAGTGTATCTGGACTTTCAGAAAGCCTTTGACAAGGTCCCTCATCAGAGACTTTTGGCAAAACTAAAAAGTCATGAGATAGAAGGCAGTGTACTATTGTGGATCGGGAAATGGTTAAAAGATAGAAAGCAGAGGGTAGGGCTAAATGGCCAATTTTCCCAATGGAAAAAGGTGAGTAGTGGAGTACCCCAGGGATCTGTACTGGGTCCGCTACTTTTTGACATATTCATAAATGATCTGGAAAAGGGAATAACTAGTGAGGTTATCAAATTTGCAGACGACACAAAACTGTTTAAAGTTGTTAAAACCCAAGAGGACTGTGGAAAACTGGAGGATCTGGATAAATTGGAAGACTGGGCATCCAAATGGCAGATGAAATTTAATGTGAACAAGTGCAAAGTTATGCACCTAGGAAAGAACAACCCACACTATGGGTACACAATGCAAGGTTCCACATTGGGAACCACCACCCAGGAAAAAGATTTAGGAGTCATCGTGGATAACATGTTAAAACCCTCTGCCCAGTGTGCAGCGGTGGCCAAGAAAGCAAATAGAATGCTAGGTATCATAAGGAAAGGAATGGAAAATAAAACAAAGGATATTATAATGCCTCTGTATCGTTCCATGGTACGACCGCACCTTGAATATTGTGTATAATTCTGGTCGCCGTATCTTAAAAAGGATATAGCGTTATTAGAAAAGGTACAGAGAAGAGCCACCAAAATGGTAAAGGGGATGGAAGGCTACTCCTATGAAGAGAGGCTACAAAGGTTAGGGCTCTTCAACCTGGAAAAGAGACGGCTGAGGGGAGATATGATAGAGGTCTATAAATTAATGAATGGAGTGGAACGGGTAAACGTAGATCGATTGTTTACGCTATCAGAATATAGAAAGACTAGGGGACATGTAATGAAGCTAAAGGGTATACTATTTAAGACAAATAAGAGAAAATATTTTTTCACTCAACGTGTAATCAAACTCTGGAATTTGTTACCGGAGGATGTAGTAAGAGCTGTTAGTGTAGCTGGGTTTAAAAAAGGTTTGGACAAGTTCCTGGAGGAAAGGTCCATAAACCATTATTAAAAAGGGACCCAGGATATCAATGCTTGACCCAATACAAGCATTGTGGAACCTGTGTCTCTTGGGGATACTGCTAGGTACGTATGACCTAGATTGGTCACTGTTGGAAACAGCATACTGGGCTTGATGGACCTTGGTCTGACCCAGTATGGCATATCTTATGTTCTTTTTTTTTTTTTATTAGGTTTTAACAAATAATAGACCATACTTGGTACAAAGAAAATTAAGCTCCGAGAAACAATATAAAGAAATTACACTTCAAGCAAATCAGCTATAAGGGAGACAAAAAATAGCCCACATCAAGAGAGTCAACTGCAATGTAAACTAGAAAACAAATTCATCATTTAAGTGAAAAAGAAAACAGGTCCGTTGGGACCACATTATAGGAGGTAGTCAAACAAACCAAACATTATCCATCACTGTCCCCAACCCGACCCTTCCTATCCAAAAGAAACTTCTCCAGATGGGCCACGTCCTGAAAAACATTTGAAGCATTATCATAATTTATAATACACTTACACAGAAACCGTAAAAAAAAAGAGGCTCCCATAGCTAACACTCGAGGCTTAAGGGCCAAAAATTGTCTCCGACGCATCTGAGTAGGACGTGAAACATCTGGAAAGATATTTATAGTCTGCCCGCAGAATTTAGATGACTTAGCCTTAAAGAAAGCTTTTAAGATACGTTGTTTCATCAAAACTGATGTAAAAGAGACCAACATAGTAGCTCGTAACATAATCACATCAAGAGAATCTTCCAGAAAAGCAGTAATATTGGTCACTGAAGGAACTATTTCATCCAGGTCACCCTCAACAGATTTTACCTTTTTGGAAGCAGCAGAGATATAGTAAATCTGTTTAACATCTATAGGGTCAGATATAGCTAGTATTTCTTTGAGATATTTATCTAACAAAATCTTTGGTGACAATAATGATGACTGAGGAAAATTTAAAAATCGCAAATTACACTCACGCATAGAATTCTCCAAGGATTCCATTTTAGAATGTAAAATCAGGGAATCCTTAATTCCAATCACATTAACCGACTAAAGAGGAGAAATCTGGGATTCTAGTTTAGTGACAGCTACATCCAACAAAGAAACCTTCTGATCAAGCTGTTGTAGTGAAACAGCAGCCTCCTGAGTAAATTTACATAGGGAGCCGACCGCCACAGATACCTTAGTGTCAAGGCTCCCCACAAATCTTTCAGAGTAATTACTGCCTCCAAAGGTAAAACTGGGAGTTCCTTAGAACCCTCCATTGTTGCAAGGTGCACTGGGTTAGGAAAAGAAACTAAAACATCCTTCCTGCGGGCCTCAGAACAAACACCAGAAATAGATTGATTCATTAGGACAGGACAGGAATGAGGGGATCTCCCAACAGGGCTTAAAGAAGCCCCCCCAGGAGAAGATTGTGCCAACGGTTTAGGAGCAAAGTGCTTGTCTAGAGGTCCAGCTTGTTTGACTGCACCAGAGCTGGCCTCCAGGGCTTTAGGCTGTGATTTAGCCTTACACTTACCCATTAAATAAGGAACACTACACCAATTCTAAAACTTAAGAGACAACCAAATACAGCATAAGGATAATAACCACAAGCTAACAACAAGCACCTGATAGTCCTGCCCACGCTCCCACAAAAAACACCACCACTCGTCGCTGTGCCGTCGAAGGGGCGTCAAAGGGGGCAGAGACCTGCCCCTTTAACCACGCCCCTTCAAACAAGCCCCGCAATCGCACTCCGCAATCGCGGAGAGAAAAGCAACAAACTTATAGTCCTCAAGGTCCCAAAAGGAGCAGGCTGCCCCGGGCGCGCCTGCCCAATAGAGCAGAACAGCAGCAGCGTCGGGAGAAGGATGCAGCCACGGCAGTCCAAGGGCCAGATGGATAGGGTCTCACCTCCTCACACAGCAACAGTTCGCTCCCGGCATATCTTATGTTCTTATGCTCTGAGCTTAAGGGCTTTTGGTTACTTTTTTTTTTTTTTTTAGTGCCATGAAGTCAGTGTTGACTCATAGTGACCCAGCTTCCTCTGGGTTTTCTTGGCAATGTATCACCAGAAGTAGATTGCCAGCCTTTTCTTCTGAGGCAATGGAGGATAAAGTGACTTGCCCAAAGTCACAAGGAGTGCCAGTGGGAAACAAACCTTTGATCTTCTGGGTACTAGGCAGTTGCTCTAACCAGTAGGCTACTCCTCCACACTTTTGTCTTTATTGGAACCTTTTTGTCAATATGCCTTAACTTCATTCTTTTGCTAGTATCCTTCTCGGATACATCATTCTGAACCATGTGCTTTTGGGAGACTGTCGGCTTTCCCCTTTTATCTAGTTTAAAAGCTGCTCTGTCTCCTTTTTAAAGGTTAATGCCAGCAGCCCAGTTCCATCCCAGTTAAGGTGGAGCCTATCCCTTCAGAAGAGCCCCTCCTTTCCCTAGAATGTTCCCCAGTTCCTAAGAAATCCAAAACCCTCTTCTTTACACCATTGTCTCATCCATGCACTGAGACTCCGGAGATTTGCCTGTCTTTTAGGTCCTGCGCGTGGAACAGGAAGCATTTCTGAGAATGCTACACTGGAAGTTCTTGGCTTGAACGTCCTACCTAAAAGCCTAAATTTTGCATCTAGAACCTCTGCACTACACTTTCCTATGTCATTGGTACCAACATGTACCAAGACAGCAGACTCCTCCCCAGAGCTACCTAAAATCCTTGTCTAGGTGGCGCGTGAGGTCCTCTACCTTCGCACCAGGCAGACATATTATCAGGCGATCCCCACATCTACCAGCCACCCAGCTATCTTACCTGCCTAATGATCAAATCACCAACTATAACAGCCATCCTAATCCTTCCCTCATGGGCATATGGCCCTGGAGAAACATCGGTGTGTGAAGGTTTTACATCACCTGAAGGACAGGTCCTAGTTACAAGATCACTTCCTTCCACACCATGGTGATGCTCTCCTATCACTTGACCTCTGTCCTCCATGGCAACCAGGGAGGCTGCCATACTGGAGGTGGGACTTCAATACTACATAGAAACATGACACAGAAAAAGACCACATGGCCTCTCTAGTCTGCCCTTCCTTATCAACCACTACAAGAGTCCCCTTTTTTCCTTTAGAGATCCTCTGTTGGTCCCATGCTTTTTGAATTCAGATACTGTCCTTATCTCTACCACCTCCCCTGGGAGACTATTCCACGCATCTACCACTCTTTCCATAAAGAAATATTTCTGCATATTACTCCTGAGTCTATTCCCTTTCACCCTCATCCTATGTCCCCCATAGCAGAGCTTGCTTACAATTAAAGAGGCTCTCCTCCTGTGCATTTATGCCATGGAGCTATTTAAATGTTTCAAGTCATATCACCTCTGTCATGCCTTTCCTCTAAAGTATACATATTAAGGTCCTTAAGTCTGTCCTCATATGCTTTATAACAAAGACAAATAACCATTTTAGTAGCCACCCTCTGCACTGACTCCATCCTGTTTATATCCTTTTGAAGGTGCAGCCTCCAGAATTGCACATAGTACTCCAAATAAGGTCGCACTAATGACTTATACAGAGGCACTATCACCTCCTCTCTTCTGCTGACCATTCCTCTCCCTATGCACCCGAGCAGCCTTCCAGCTTTCCCTGTTGCCTTTTCTACCTGTTTAGCTATTTTGAGATCATCAGACACAACCACACCCAGGTCCCGTTCTTCTTTCATGGACAGAAGTACATCACCCCCTATATACTGTACTGTTCCCTTGGATTGTTGCAGCCCAAATGCATGACCCTACATTTTTTTTTTTTTTTTTTTTTTGGATTAGGTGTTTGCACTCCTAATTTTTTTTTTCTTATTTAAATTTTTATTGGCACAGATTCAACTACATATCACAGTATCCAAAGCAAGTAAACAAAACACAAAAAAAAAGTAAAGCAAAGGACACAGTACAGACTCCGTCCTTCTATATAGAGTGACATGCCTTCAAAACACTCCCATTTTTAATTTTTCTCCCCCCTCCCCCCCATTACAACCCAAAATACATTTACAGCATAGAAAACTGGAGGCCCCAAACAGTGTAACCCCCAACGACATCAACTTTCCCAACAGTGCAACAAACCCCCCCTCCCCCCCCTCGCCCCCCCCCCCGGAGGCCTAGCCTTCCGCAAGAAATTTCAACAAGGGTGACCAAAGACCAGTAAATTTCTCATGCTGCTGCCGCCTAAGCGCGGTTAGCTGCTCCATCAAAACTATCCGCCGCAGTCGGCACCGCCATAGTGCCAGACTCGGAAGGTCCACCTGCTTCCAGGCCCGAGCGATCTCACTACGGGCAGCCTGGATACAGGCCCTTATAGGACATTCTGCCACCCGAGCATTCTGTGCGGGCCAAATCCCAAGAAGCCCAAAACCCAGATCCACTTCCACTCCCTTCCCAAAGGTGCTCTGGAGACATTCCTGCACTGCCTCCCAGTATAATCTAACCCGGGGACACTCCCACCACACATGAATAAAGGACCCCTCCTCACCACACTCGCGCCAGCACCTATCGGACACTCCCGGAAACATCCTATGCAACCTCGAAGGGGTATAATACCATCTATAAAGCAATTTATAGGATGTCTCCCGGACTGCCACCGACAGCGCCTGCCGGCCAATATTCAAATGTACACGCTGCCACTCCTGCTCATCTAACTCCCGGCCCAGATCCCGCTCCCAGTCAAGATGATGCTTAAACTTCCTCCAAGGTCCCCCCCCTAAGCCCCGGTACAATTGGGTTATTAAACCCCTGGAACTGTCCCAACAGCGCCAAAGCCCTTCCCGAACATCTAGTGCCCCTTCACGGAGTGCTGGCGTTAGTTTAGTGGCTAGGAAGTGCTTAACCTGTATATGTGCATAATAATCACCTCCCTTCAGCTGGTATTTCACTCTAAGGTCCGGGAAGGGGATAATTTCACCCCCATCCAGGAACTAATCAAAGGTATCAAGTCCCAACCTCTCCCACCGTTGAAAGACCCCCTCCCTGCCAGGAATAAATCCCACCGTCCCCCTCAACGGCCCCATCAACGAGAAACTGGCCCCTGGGCAAAACTTCCTCCTAGCCTTCCGCCATTGCATGAGCAAGTGCCAGATATAGGGGTTGTCCCGCCACCTACCCTCGGGCAGCTTATCCCAAATCCACGGCAAATATCGTAGAGGAATCGCCTCCGCCCAGTATTGCTCTATTTCCCGGAATCGCTTATATGGCTCTCCCTGATCCCTCCATTCAAAAACCTGCCGTAACTGAGCCGCTGCGTAATATCTGCCCACATCAGGAACTCCCAACCCCCCTCTCTCGCGAGTGGCATATAACACCCTCCGACTCACCCGTGGCCTGCCATTCCCCCAAACAAAAGCAAAAATCTGGCTTTGCAACATCCTAAGATCCCTAGCTCCCACCCCCACCGGGAGCGTCTGAAAGGCATAGAGGAGGCAAGGCAACAAATTCATTTTCAACACCGCAATCCTGCCTAACTAGGACAGCTCTACCCCCTTCCAACGCCCCATATCCTTTCGCAACTGCCCGAACAAGGGCGGATAATTTGCACCATACAGCCGCAGTGGGTGCGCCGTGATTTTTACCCCCAGATATCTAAGTGAAGTACCCGCCCAGCGAAAGGGGAACGCGGCCCGCAAGCTCGTCACCACCTGGGGGGAAAGCGTCAAGGACAGAGCCTCAGTCTTGTCCCAATTAACCTTGAAGCCCGAGAAGGTCCCGTAGGCCCCCAACTCCCTCATGAGGCATGGCAAGGAAACCACCGGCTGAGTCAGCGAAAACATCAAGTCATCAGCAAACAGTGCCATCTTGTGTTCAGCATCCCCCACCCCTATTCCGTGGATCTCGGGCACCGAGCGAATCCGAGCCGCCAAGGGCTCCATAACCAAGGCAAAAAGAAGCGGGGACAAGGGACATCCCTGTCGGGTCCCCCGACCCAAACGAAAAAAATCAGAATAACCCCCATTAAGACAGACGGTCGCCGCAGGCGCCTTGTACAGCGCCCTAATCCACGCCCGAAAATTAAAGCCCAGGCCAATATGTTCCAGAACTGACATAAGGAAATCAATATTTACTCTATCAAAGGCCTTCTCAGCATCAATTGATAGAAACATGGCTTTCTGGTGTTCCTGCCGAGCCAACCAGCCCAATTGGAGAACTCGCCTCACCCCATCCGCCGATTGCCGTCCCATAATAAACCCAGACTGGTCTGGGTGAATAAGCCCCGGCATACACGGCCCCAGTCACAATGCCAATACCTTAGCTAAAATCTTGACATCAATGTTCAGAAGGGAAATGGGTCGATACAATCCACATACTGTCGGGTCCTTCCCGGGCTTAGGAAGTACCACTATTGCCGCCTGTCGCATTGATGTCGGGAGATCCTCCCCCTGCAAGACCGCATTAAACACTCTCACCAGCAGAGGGCCCAACTCAACCGCAAAGGATTTATAAAAAAGCCCGGAGAATCCATCCACACCTGGGGCCTTGCCCGCTACCAGAGCCCTGATAGCCCCCTGCACTTCATCAAGAGTGACTTCCCCTTCCAACCCTTCCCCCATAGAACTCTCCAACCGCGCACTGCCCTTCCCCTCATTCCACAGATACTGCCGGAGCTCCTCCACGTCCCCCGGGGGGTCCGCGGTATATAAGGCCTCATAATAGGACCGGAACCTCTCCCTAATAGTGCTATTTTTGAACAACAGTCTATCACCCGACCCTTTAATTTTTACAATAGTCCGCCGCTGCCGCTGGGAAGCGAGCCGAGTTGCTAGAAGATGCCCCGCTTTGTTATCGAACTCATAGTAGCGCTGCCTGGCCCAGTCAAGTTGGCGTGAGATTTGCTCCAACTGGAGGCTATTTAATTGCCTACGGACCTCCTCAAGTTGTCCCCGCAACCGCACACCTCCGCTCCGTTTGTGAGCCTGCTCCAAGTGCTCCAGCCGCTCCTTAAGACGGCTCTCCTCTACAGCCCGCGCTTTCTTCCGCTGCGCTCCCAACTGGACCAGGTGACCCCGCACAACCGCCTTCATCCCATCCCAGAGTACCCCAGTAGACACCTCCCCCGTATCATTATGGGTCAGATAGTCCCGAATCACCTCCCGAAGTCGTTTCTTCGCCGCCTCCCCCTGTATAAGATATTCATTTAACCTGCAGAATCGTCTCCGCTCAGGCTCCCTGGGAGGGCCAAAAGCCGCCCCCACCGGAGCATGGTCCGACCAAGTGGCCACCCCAATAGAAATCTCAGCCAGCGCTTCCTTCCAATAAGCGTCGCCCAGAATGTAATCAATTCTGCTATAGGACGCGTGCACCGCCGAGTAGTAAGTAAAATCTTTGGCGGACGGGTGAGCCAATCTCCATAAATCCTCCACCCCATACACCTGCATCCACTCCTGAAACCGCTTTAACCCCAGGTTCCCCCCATCCCCTGTCCCCTTCCTCCCATCAAGGGCAAGGTTGCAGTCCCCCCCCACCAAAAGCCTACCCTGAACCTTCCCCGCCAACCACCCCCCCAGCTCTTCCCAAAAGGAGCCCTGTGCTGCATTTGGCCCATACACTGAGAGAAGAGTTACTAATTCTCCCCCCAGCTCCCCCACTACCCCCACCGCTCTCCCATCACTCTTCCTAAACACCGTCCCAGGAATGAAGAGCACATCATTCCGAATCAGGATACCAACCCCCGCCCTCCTCCGACCACCCTCCTCCGCTGCAAAGAACCCCTGAAAGGAGCCCCCCCCATCAATCGCTCGTCACACCCCCGCAAATGTGTCTCCTGCACAAACACCACCTGCCACCGGCCCTCACGAGCCTCTTTCCATAGCAGCTTCCGTTTCTGAGGGGAATTCAGTCCCCTAACATTCAGACTCCCCACCTTCACGGCAGCCATAACTTCAATCAGGCCACTAGGTCACCCCTAACAAACTCCTGCAAGGCCTCCCCACCCCCTCCCCCCCACCCCCCCTCCCCCCACCCCTCATGCAGAGCTCCACTCTGCCAGTCATCGAGGAAGGGCCCCACCCGTGAACGCTATTCCCCACCCTTCCAGGCAACAGTCCCTTACACAACACCCCTACCCCCCTCCCTCCATTAATCCAACAATAACAGCAAGCAGCCTTAATCAATTCCCCCCCCCACCCCACCGTAAAGCACACAACATATAACCCTTATAAGTGTCCCACAACTTTAACCCACAACAACCCTACTAAGAACCCCCCTCCCCACCCCCCCCTTGTATGCTCCTCATAAAACAACGTTCGTTCAGAGGGTCCTCTCCCCCCCCAGGGGTCCTTCAATTTGAAAAGATGGACACCAGGCTTCAACTGCAAGCCACGGGCCTGCATCTAGGACAAACCGGAACCCCACGCTGTCCATGAAGCATTCAAGTGGTCCGGACCGGCGATGCTCTCTCGACTGCTCCTCGGCCAGGCTCTCCCGCCTTCCTCTGCAAACGCTGTCCCTTCGAGGGCTTACGTTCCCATCTGGAGGTTCCCCCTTTATGTCCATCCGGCACGGGTTTCTTAACCTGATCAGGGAGCCGGGGGGCCCCCTCCTGCCGCAAAACTTTCCAGGCTTCCTCCTCCCCACGAACCCGGAAGCTGCGGCCATTGATGTCCAGCAACATCGCGAAGGGGAAGAGCCATCGATATTTCATATTCTCAGTCCGTAGGTATTGAGCCACTGGTCGCATGTCCCGGCGGCGTTGCAGACTACCCGCAGATAGATCATGATATAGTTCCACAGTCTGGCCTTCCCACATAAAGCTCCTACGGGCCGCCGCTGTCCTCATGATCTTCTCCTTCACGGCAAAAGAGGTCAGGCAAGCCACTATATCACGCGGCTTCCCGCCGCGTGCCGGTCCCAGCGCCCTATGCGCTCTTTCCACCGAGATCTCGGGCACTGTTGCCTCCCCGTTGTCGCCCCGCAGTAGGTATTGGCATATTGCTTGGGTCACCGCCACAGCATCCACATAGGCCTCCGTCTCCGGAACACCGCGCAGACACACATTGTTCCTGCGGGATCGGTTCTCGAGGTCGTCTAGCTTATCTTTAAGGTTGAGCTGCTCCTCCTGCAAGCCCTTCATAGACGCCTCTATGTCCGTATCCCGCTCAGCCAGTTGGTCGGCCTGCTCTTCCAACACCTCCACTCTGTGGCCTAAGTCCCGAATATCAGCATGGATGCCAGTCAGGGATTCCTTAAGCTCTCCCCGGGTAGCGATAATTTCCTTTCGCAGGGATCGCATCCAGCCCCACATGTCTCCGTGGGTGCAAGTCTCCTCGGCCCTCTCCAGCTCCTCATCTGAGTCCTCGCCTGATACCACGTGGTCAGGCGGATCCCGGGCCTGCTTCTCCGCTCCCTCCGCATATGGGGACTTACATTTTGCCAGTTTCTTCCTCACCGACATCACGCTAGAAACTGTCACTTCCCGCACCAGTTCTGCCTGGAAAGATGGGGTAAATCAAGCACTTTTTATCGCTTAAGTGAGCGTCCCGACGGGAGCACTAAAATTAGGCTTCCATCTTCCCGGGTGACGTCACTTCCTCCTCACCCTACATTTTTTAACATTAAATATCAGTTGCCAAATTCTAGACCATTCTTCAAGCTTAGCTGGATCCCTCCTCGTGTTATCTACACCTTCCTAGGTACCTACTCTGTTCCAGATTTTGATATGATTCACAAAGACGCAAAACTTACCCGACAGCCCTTCTGCAATATCACTAACAAAGATGTTAAAAAGAATCACATCCTGTAGGTCTTGTCTGTATACTTTTCTTTCTTCCTTATGTCCTCCAATTCTGCTACTCTAGCCTCCAGAGATTGAACTCATTCCCTGAGAGCAAAGAGCTCCTTGCACCTAGTGCACACATAAGACCCCTAATCAATTGGGAGCAAATTATACATGCGACCCTCAATGCAAAAGACTGGAAAACACCCACCACACTGCTGGACTGCTGTCTGCATCTTAGTTTTAAGGTTTTGTTCAGATATTACTTAGGTTCGCTGGGGATACTTATACTAATACAACTATACCTTATATGTTAAATGGACTTTGTTCATCTCAAGAATAATTAATCTCAGGTCCTTAATAAATGTATTCCTGATGAGGGTAACCAGCCGCAACTGAAATTGCTTATGGGCACCTCCCCCCTTTAATAGGTGTAAGAGCCTATAACGCTACAGTAAGATTATCCCTGGGGTGGGAGGAAGGGAAAGAAGACTTAAAATCTTTCTAGAAATAAAGTTATTTCAGTAACTATTTAACCTATTTTACTTTTTATGCTAAGCTATGCTCTAATTTGATTTAAATGAAAGGCTTTCTGTTGTATTAAGACCTGACTGACTCAGCAAACACACTGAATTCTAAAATACACAGATTTATCTGCTTTAACCCAAAGATTGCCCTTTCCCCCCAAGATTTAGAGTATATTACAGAATATAAATACTTACAAGTGCAGATCTATGTCTAGTTGTATCAGTCCCACTGGGTAGTCCTTCAAGACTGAGATTCACAGAGCTCTAGCTGAACTATTTATAACTTTTATAAATCTTTAACACGTAAGTATTAGGAAAAATGCAGCAGTTTAAATTAAAAAAACCTTTAGTTTCCTCTTTCACCTTGACTTTCACACAACCAAGCAGGAAACATCATAGTGGAAGCTGGGGGGAGGTAAAAACCATCTACACATCTTTAGCCTTCTTCAGCTACTGCTGGGAGCTCTTGTTGTGATGCATTCTGCTTCTTGTAGGACAGTTCTACATCTGGGAACATTTCAGTGCTAACATATAGCTTGAAGAAAATATCAATACGTTGTCTCTTTGTTTTTCCCTTCCTTTTTTTTCAGCCCCCTCCCCACACCACTGTCAAAGAGGTGTTCAGGGGGTACTCTCCCCCTCCACTGCTTAACTGGAGCGCAAATTGATGCCCCCACCCTGAGGCCCCTGGTGCAGATGACGTGCCATTAATGCACCCTGTCTAAAAATGGTTTTCTGTAGCCCTTGACCTATATACCTATAATTAGTTTTTAACTGTTCTACAGCTAGATTCGGTTTTGTGCAGAGGTAATGCAGGAAAAATGATATTTTGGTTGCTTGGAGAATATTAAAAATAGCACTTTTTGTCCACAAATTTTCCCAAGTCTCAGTTACACAGGTCTTGGCAATAGTCCCACAGAATGTTTTGCGTAGGTTTTTGATTTTTCCCTGAATTTGTTCATTTATGAAATTGCAGGATGTGCTATTTCGAAATTATGCAAGCAGGCAGTTTACACTTTTGAGAGAGAATTTTATAATGTCATTTTAGTGTGAACGAGGCAATATACTTGCGTAAAATGGTTCTTACAAAATTGCAGGATTTGTAGAAGTAGATGCGATGGCATGAACCTGTGTCCTTTTACTATAGGTGTTTCTGGGAGCAAGGTCTGGACTCACTGTGGGTGGAGTCTCTAAGTCTATGTGTTTATGATAAAAATCCATTAATCTACATACATGCTTGCGGACTTACACCTACTCTCAAGTGGGCATAATATCCACTCCTTCAATCTAAGCACAATTGCTACAGGATTTGTACTAGTATTTTATAAAGGCACAGAAGTGCCTATGAGGGTATACCCCCCCCCCCCCCCCAACACATAGACAGCACATGTCCCTGCATCGTGTTGTTGTTGTTGTTAAGTGCCGTCAAGTCAGTACCAATTCATGGCAACCCTCTGGATAACTGTCCTAAACTGTGTTCGTTCTTCAGTCAGGCGTTATTGACAGAGTGGCACCCATAGCTGCTGTTATTGTATCAAACCATCTCATTGCTGGTCTTCCTCTTTTGCATTGACCTTCAGCCTTGCCAAGCATGATGTCTTTCTCTAATGATCTCTCTCTTCACATGATATGTTGAAAGTATAAAAGTTGAAGTCTTGTCATCTGAGCTCTAAACAAAGCTTAGGTTTGATCTCCTCCATTACTGACTGGTTTGTACTTCAGGCAGTCTATGGTGTACATATTATTCATCAACAGCACCATAATTCAAAGGCATCAGTTTTCTTCCTGTGTATGTTTTTTTGCTGTCCAACTTTTGCATCCATATGACGTTATTGAAAATACCATGACTTAAGACAAGTCGTCGCATAGTCACCCTATTATATAAAGTGATGCCTGCGCATGCCTCACTTCTTTTTTGTAAGTAGTATTAGCTCAATCCAAAATCATCTAAATTCAAGAGCCCATAATACTAACTAGCACAACCAAATATACAGGGTGGCCCAAAAAAAGTGAGAACATCTCGTAGCATATAAGCTATTTAAAAATTCAAAAAGACAGATGTAAACGATTGACAATTTTATTTTTTAAAAAGATGGTGACCGGAAATTGTCGAAATAAAAGCGTTATATAGCTAAAAAAGGTAACTAAGTAAACTGTTTAAGCTTTTAATTTACGAGATGTTCTCCCTTTTTTTGGGCTTATTCATATAGGGCCTGATATTGAGTGCCACTGGCTAGGCGCAACTACAGAACCTCACCATTGGCTCTGAACATTAAACCTGGATATTCAATGCCAGGGTCATATGCAGCCCTGGCATTGACTATCTGGGGTCGCTGCACAGCCTCCGCAGCCGCAGAAGGTAACCGGTAGTGGCGATATTTAACCACTGCCTGGTTAGTTCCTACGGGTAAAACTAGACCAGCTTTTGCTGCACCTATCTTTACCCATGTATCACTAACTGAGTTGCGGTGCAGTATCACCACTACCCAGTTAGCGACCTTTTCCGCCCATGACACACACCAATGCTAAGCGGTTAGCATTGGGGCATGTAGCGGCATTGGTAGGGGATATTCAACCGTGTTAGTGCCATTGAATATCCCCTTCAGCGGCATTTACACAGTTTGCAGGTCTGTAAACCATGTAAACGCCTTTGAATATCAGGCCCATAGTTTATAATACATTAATTTTTATGGACCATCAAAATTCATAAAGCACTCTTGGGATCAAAAACCACTGATGTGCCTTTTGGATTTCATCATCAGTCCTAAATATTCATCATTCATTTCAATCTTCTTTTTATATTTTCTCTTTTGAATTAAAATCATTTAACATTTCCTCCCCTCTGACATAGCGCTGTTTCAAAAAGTTTATTCTCTTTTCTGCATCAGGGAGTCAACTTATTTTCTTTCCGCATTAGTCCATCCAGTGACTTAGATTCCATCGACATATTAGTGGTCCGTGTGTTAGAAGTATGCGGTGGGTACTTTGCTCATAGGCATAGCCAGGGGTATTGTCTGGGCTTGGGCCTTGCTCTGAGCACATACAAGCAGAAAGTGATTGTGCCTATATTCAAGGCTTTGTCTCTTCCATAGAAGCTAATAGTTTATAAAGACGAGTAGACCCTTACTTGTCTATATAAAATAGTACCTTTGTAGGTGCTCATGTAGGTGCCTACCCATGGTGCTCTGTTATAAAATGACCCTCTTAAACTGTACTTTATGCACACTAATGTACATCGAAATCCTATTTTTTAATGCGAAGAGCTACAACTGTGTTCTTTTAATTTTACAGATTCTCCAGGGACAGATATCAAACCATCAAGTTTCTGTTGAGAAACTGAAAAAGGCTTCAGAAGTGCTACTGGATACTAGAGGAGGTTTGCTGCCAAATAAGGATGAAATCCAGAAAACTCTAAGTAAGCTGTGTTTTTCAGCATGACCCATGTGATATCATTACCTCAACCATACATAATCTAAGAAATACAATGCAGTTTCCTTATGTAAACTTGTTCTAAGGCTTGTCATCTGTTAGTAATTGCACGACCATGGTATGTTTTGAATGATAGAAGCAGTATTTGAAATAATATTTAATGTCTAGCCTAATGTTTGTGGTAAACCATGGTCCACTTACTCTTGGGCAACAAGCCCAAGTTGAAGCTCTGCCAGCTCATTTGTCACCATTGTGACTGGAGAAAGAGAGAGGGATTCATTGTGAGCTACATTTTGTCTTCATTTGTGAAGCAGTTGGTCACTTCTAGGCCCTCCATCAACACATACACATGCCCGCACATAAACACCTAACCCTCTGCACACCCCAGGAATGATTTGGGTGTCAAGTTAAGAGTGTTCTGTTCTAGGAGATAGAAACTTCGTTTCTTGCCAGTGCCCCAGTACAAATACATTTTTGAGTCACTTAGTAAGTGTCAGTGTTGGATGATGATTGACCATCGGTCCCCTTAGAGTTTCTGAGCCTTGCTTCTGAAAAGCACAAGAGAGTTGTAGAAGTATAAACCAGGTATCCTGTCTATCTTGTCCATCAAACCAGCCCAAATCTTGAGCTGTCATCTACTCGTAATTAACAGTGGGGTCAATATTAAGCTGATGTGGTCTACTTAATTTAAGTACCTGCACCAGTGCTTACCTGTCTTCACTGCCACTATCCATATAGGCAGTAATGCTGAATATATGTATAGTGTAGTGACCACATCAACATTGTCCATTTTGTTTAGGTCTGCTGTTTTGCAGGCCTAAACTAAATGTATTAATTATCCAGATATCGGCTTTATAGCACTGCTATCCAGATAGTTTCTTAGACATGTTTATGCATATTGAGGTCCTTATTCATAAAGGACTTTTCCTATTCTGTGCCTATGGAAATAATGAAACTAGTATTCAGAAGCACTTCTCCAGGTCACTTCAGGGATCACCTGGATAAGTCTTGACTATTGCAAATCTTATGCCAGCCAACAGAAGTTTTGGCCAGACAAATCAATGGATAAATTTACAGGGTTACATAAACAAGGGGCCATGAATAGTTTGGGGCAAAGTTTCACATTAGGCTGATAGCATCAATATGCTCTAACTTTATCCAGATATCTCAGCCACAGATGTAGCAGGCAGATAAAGACCATACAGTGTATCTAGTCTTCCCATCCACACCTCTCCCGAAGTGGCTTGGATGAAACTACAGGACCCATTAGAGTATGGCATCTGCAGCAGGTTGTGAATGAGTGTGAGGACTGAGCAAACCCAAGGCCTGCCTCCCTTATAGAACGCAGAAATGGAAGTAGTCCCTGGGCTGCTTTGGAGAGATGAGCTGGGGGTAGGGGCTGAGGAAAAAGTGGAAGTATGAGCACAAGGGAAGGGAGGAGGCGTGCAGGCAGGCATCTTTGTTTATTTTTGTAAACTGCTTTGGGTCAGGACTGACCCAAGGGTAACTAATTCCCTACGCCAGATCTTGACAAATTTTCTCGTAATCTAGGAGCCAACCTAAAAATTTAGGAGCTAGCTGCTGTGACTTAGGATACAGTGCGCTGCCCTCCTCCACCCCCCCAACAAAAGGTGTATCACAGTTTCTTGAATAAATCAGGCCCTTAAAGTGCCATTGCACATAGAGAGCAGTGGTCCCTCTCCTTCTCCCCCTCCCAACACCCTCTGCCCCCCTTTATAGCTGCACAAGAGGCAACTTCCTTTTTTGCTTCACATATCACCATGGTCTGGTGATATGTGAAGAAAAGGATCTCTTAAGCCCATGTACCTAGTCTTCACCCAGTCTCTCTCATTGCACAACCACTCTAGTCATCTTACTGGGCAGACTAGATGGACCATACTGGTCTTTATCTGCTGACATACATTATGTTACTATGAGCTCCCCAGGAGCCTTCACTCAGAGGGAGAGAGAGAGAGAAACTCTCTCCCTCTCTGCCACGACTTCATCAACTTTCACCCAGTCTCTCACTCTCACGGATTCTTCTCTCTTGCTGCAGATAGTTTTCACTTCCTGCACTGCACTGCTCAAGCATGTGGAGAGCCGATCATGATGGGGAAGAGAAATGCTGCACCAATCCAAATAAAAAAGCCGTTCAGGGGGGGGGGGTGAAATCATGGGCTCCAGGGTGCAATTTCTAGATACCATGGCAACCTGGCACCCTGGATTTGTTGAGCTCTGCCCTAGGCAAACTATCATCCATGCGCTCCCATCTCGCCCTCTGCCCCACTCCATCCCATTCAAGGTCCCCAGCATTTACCCTGCCCTACTTCCTCCTCCCAGGTTTCCAGCATCTCTCTCCCTCCCTTCCACCCTCCAGGTCTCCAGTATTTCTTTCTTTACCCCCTCCTCGAAGGTATCCAGCATGTCCAGGGGCGGCTCAAGGCAATCTGCTGCCTGAGGGGAAGAATGAGATGGCGCCCACCCCCCCTTAGGGGGGCGAGGCTTTTTCAGAACTCCAATCAGGGACTGAACCAAACCAAAAAGCCGATTAGATTATATGGAGGGAATGCAAGATGTTTGCACACAGGGCCGTACTGAGCTGCAATCATGCCCTATGCGACTTGCAGCTTCGGCGCGCGCCCCCTCCTCCCCCCATACCTCCGTCCAGTGCTGCCTGCTCTTTCCCTGCTGCTGACGCCCTCTGTTTTTTTCACGGCAGCACCGGCAGCAGGGAAAGAGCAGGCAGTGCTGGACGGAGGTATGGGGATGAGGATGGGGGCATGCGCCCGATCTGAAAGGCGCCGGCACTTTAAGCAGATCTGTCCCTCCCTGTTCTGACATTGCTTCAGAGGAGGGAGGGACCAGACCTGCTTAAAGTGCTGAGAAAAGGCTTGGGCAGTGCATTTCGGCTGCCTGCTGTTGTCCTGTCAGTGGCAGCAGGGCAACAGCATAAAGCCGAAATGTGCCCCCCCCCCAAGCCTTTGCACCCTGTGCGGCTGCACTGCTTGCACAGGGCTAGATACGGTCCCATTTGCACACCCAGGAACTAAAAGACAGCAAAAACCAACAGCACAGTTTATAAAACTAAATTATAACTCATTTATATTTTGTTGTTATAAACTGTGTTATGGTTCTTACTTTTTCTTTTTCAACATGTATTTTTGATCCACAGTAGGTGCAGAGCAGAACCAGGACATTCACCCACAGAACTCAATATTTAAAAAAAAAATCTGATTCTGATCATCTCACTAACAACAACAACAACAATAACAACAACACAACAATCACTATTCTCCAATGCCAGGCATATTGTGAACTAATACAAAGCCCTACAACAAAGAGCAAACCTACCATACCATACCAGATCAGCACAAACTTCCAAAACTCACATAAGGAGCCCATCCAAAAAAAAGCATCACTGTAAATACTACAGAGGGCCCTGGAACATCCATACACCTGTTTAAAAATCTGAACAAGTCAAATTACTACAGTACAGTAGAGATCTTTATGTACAAACTCCATGTTAACAGAACACCTGGGCTCAGTCACACACGCACAACATCGACACTCACCAAGTACAGGATAAGTAACCACAATCTAAAATAAAAATAAAAATATGTAGACAAAATTTAAACTGAAACCCCAAGAAGCCAGAGTCCACATGCAGTGCAACATCAGATAAATAAGAGATGCAGTTCCCCAGTACTGTGTAAAATATAAAAATATGTGTGCACTATCCTTGCCCTGGAAAAATGGGAATTCCACTCACCTCTGATGGAGCTCTGGCACCAAATAGGGTTTGGCACGGCCTTTCTGACTTCTTGGGCAGCTTGAGTGACCAAGAACGGGAACAGCAGCGTGACCACAGCATGGATTGAAATAAGCAATATATGACTTCTGGGCTCTAGCGCAGTGGCAGGTCCTGTTTTTCATGCACTGGAGCAGAGTTCAGTGCAGCCCTGGAAGCCGGGATGGGAGCAGCATGTAGACGGCACTAGAGCAGCATGCGGTGGCCAGTTAAGGCCCGCTAGGAGAGACTTGACTGCTGCAAGCTTTTTTTGAGTGGTGCTGGCTGCCTCCTTCCCCAACCCCCCCTAGAGTGTTACTGATGTACTTGTCTGCACAGGGACATGCTCTTTGAGCTTACAGTCTAAAACTGGGAGATACAGAATGTGAAGGATGCTATTGCCCGCATGCACTTTCCTCACCAGAACTTGAGGGCCTTTGATGGATATGGCTGGAGAGGCAAGTATTTGATCATAGAAGAGCTAGTCATGCCATCTAGAAGCCAGTTTGCCTCTGTTTTTTGGGGAGAGCTGGTGTGGCTGAGTGTTTGTGGTTAAAGCTGAAGAGAGTGCCTTTTTTTTTCCTTGGATGCCTGGGTGCTGGACTGCCTGGTTTGTCCTTGTTTTTCCACTTGTGCCTGGGTGCTTTATTCTCCCAAGGAACATCCTGTGAGTGGCCCCAAGTTCCTTCCAAAGGATAGGAGGGGGGGGGGGGGAAGAACCTGAGGTGCAGCAGACGCTCTGTGCAAGTGATCTTCAGTTTAAATAAAAACCAAGCCGGTGCAGAGCCTTCCTGCCTCTGAGGAGCCACCCGTACAGATGTGTCTCGCCCCCAAAGGAAGTTACATTAACTTCCTTTGGGGGCAGGATGCATCTGCATGGGCTCCTTCACAGAGACAGAAGGCTTTGCACTGGCTTGGTTTTTATTTAAATTGAAGATCGGCCGCAACCGCAACCGCCACCAGAGAGGGTGAATCTGCCGCTGCCGAGAAGCGGACTTGGCAGTGGAAGAAACTTGAGCGTTTTAAATTTTTTTAAAACTTTTCAAGGCGGAGTGACGCAACTGTTTTGGCTCATTTTTGCTGCCTTCAAAACTTGCCGCCTGAGGCAACCGCCTCACTCCACCTCATTATAGAGCTGCCCCTGAGCATGTCTCCTCCTTTCCTTAACCTACATCCAAGGTGTTCAGCATCAGGGCCGGCCCAAGGGTTTCTGCTGCCCCAGACAGGAGCCCCGGCTATGCCGTCCTCTCCCCCCATGCGAGGTCCCCCTCCCCCTCCCACTGAGCCATGCTGATTGCCCCCAAACCCGGTTTATCGGTATCCTGCTGAGGTAGGTGGTAGAAGCAGCAGTAGCAGGGCTAGAGGGAAGGGAAAAGGGGGGGAAATGCTGTTAATCATATACACACACCACCCCTGGAAGCCTGACACCCTATGCAGACACCTAATCTGCCTAGTGGCAGGGACGGCCCTGCTTTGGGTTGAAGTTTTGTTTAAGAAAAGTGGTATATAAGCACAAAGTATAACAGGCGGTCAGTGAGGGAAGATTTAGATTCATAGGGCCAAAGGAAGAATTGGATTCATACAGAAAGGTAGAAGAGAGAGGTGTATGTCCGACATTGGGAATACAGACTATTGGCAGATTGCTGGCAGTTATATGGCTGATTTAAAGATCCCACATCTGTCTGTAGTTTACCAATCTCAGATGGGAGACTTGGCAGGTCTCGTCCTGAATTTATATCCTGGCACGTGCTTAGTTTGCCTGTCTATTAATGTTGCCCATTTTCACAAAGCAGGTCTCTGATTATTGCTATACTAACATGGTAGCGTAAAAGTAAATGATACCCAGTAAGTCATTTTTAAAACGTGGGGACATGTTTTCTCAGGCTAAAGGTGTGGCCATTACCTTTGCCAACAGAGTACTCATGAAGACTCTGCCATTGGCTTTTGAGATGGCCTCTTAGATGGAGCTTATCTAAGGGATGGTAAAACAGAGTGCACGCTCTATTTTGTCTTCAGATGATATCGTAGGAAGGTACGACAGCTTATCCAAGTCGGTGAATGATCGCAGTGAAAAGCTTCAGATGACCCTGACTCGCTCTCTAAGTGTGCAGGATGGCTTGAATGAGATGCTGGACTGGATGGGAGGTGTTGAGAGAGGTCTGAAGGAAGAAATTCAAGTTCCTTTGAATTCGGCTGCTATTCAGGATATCATAAGCAAAAGTATTGTAAGTAGCATCTGCTTTGTTTGTTTATAGGCGTCTTTGTTTTACATCAGAGTCAATGTCAATGTTTTAGTTTTTATTCTTTGAATTTTTTCCTCTCTCTTAGGAGGTGCTGTTGTTTTGCATGCCCCTTTTCACCTCCTGGGGTCTAATTAAAAGCAATGCATAAAGAAGCGTGGTTTCCGTGTTCGTCTGCTTTAAAGGTTAACTAATAAAAATAAAACAAAAAGGGTTTTTTAGGTTTCCTTATTGCTCCACTTATTTCCTTTTACTCCCATCCACACTTAATGGTGATCTATAGGAATGTTGGATGGGCATATTAGTATATTCTTGTTTTTTTCTTAATTTCAGTTTTTATTATCATGATTTCCTTCCCATTTTTCTTCATGTTTCTTGAATAGGTTTATACTTTTAAGGATACCCCCCTTCCTCAAATCAAGACAGTTGAAAACAAGGGAATTTAGTAGGTGAAAATGCCTTCAGCGTCCAGTGATTGGTCTCGGTCCTCCGAGGCCATCCTTGTCGAGGACATGCCCTCGACGGTGCCGGCATCGGACCCGAGATCCTTGGTACCCACGCTAGTAGCTGCGGAGTCATCTAGCATCAAGGATGGCCGCCTTAGGACACAGTTTGTCTGACATTCCATAGCCCAGCAGTGGGTTCTGATGCCTGGCTCCCCCAGGTCATCACTTCTGACCACTGGCCCCTCCACAGTGAGGGCTTCCTAGAGGCCCAGAGGACCCTCAAGATCTCCTCTGACTCTGGGTCAGACTGGGAGACTGAGGATGATGCGTCCCCGGACACTCAGCTCCACAGGGATGTGTCCTTGGGCCCTTCCCCTCCAGAGGCTCAGTGCCTTCACCACTGAGTCCGAGGAGGAGCCTCGGGTTCCTTCAGTATGAGGCTCCACCCAAGGAGGCACTTACAGCGCCTGTTAACCCTATCCTGGAACAACTGCTCTTCCATATGTGGGAGACCCTGGCCTCGGTTCCCATTGTGAGCAGGTGGCTGGACTCAATGTACAGGGTCCACCAGAGCCCTGACTTCCAAAAAGCTCAACTGCCTCACAACTCCATGATAGTGAAGTCAGCCATATGTAGGCTCAAGAGCCATAAAACAGACTCCTTGGTGCCCCCGGGTAGGGAAGATTGCGCCATGGACACCCTGGGCAGGAAGTGCTTCCAGGGCTCGATGCTTATCAGTGGGATGCAGGCCTACCAGCTGTATATGGGCATGCACCTGCGGGACACACAGAGGGAACTTGCTGGGTTCTCAGCTGGTCTCTCTGAAGAACCTCTTCAACGGTTCTGGATCCTGGTCTCCACGGTCAGTGAGTGCTCCGAATTTATGACTCGAGCGGCCTATGACGACTTTGAGTCGGCAGCTAGAGTAGAAACATAGAAACATAGAAATATGATGACAGAAAAAGACCACATGGCCTATCTAGTCTGTCCTTCCATATCAACAACTACAACAGTCCCCTTTTTATAGAAACATAGAAATATGACGACAGAAAAAGAGCGGCAGCAGTGGGAAATAGCACCTGCTGCCATGCCTGGCTACAGTCTTCCAACTTGGAGTAATGGGTACAGGACAAGTTGGTCGATGTCCCTTGCTGGGGAGAGAACCTCTTTGGCAAGCCCATGATGGACAGTGCCACCGAACTGGATTCCAAGTTCATGACCAGGACCAGGCTCTCTAAGAAGACTTCTGACCCTTCCCGAAGGAAGGCTTCAGGTAAAAAGCCCCTATACCCGAAAGAGAGGAAGGCTTATCGAAACTGCCCTCAATACTTGGCCCTCCCAGCTCCCCAAGGGCCAGCTTCCCAGGGCCAGCACGCTAAGGGACAAGGGCACAGACTTCATAAGCCTAAGGCCCCCAAGCCCCAGACCGCACCTCAGATGCAGGGGGGGGGGGGGATGTTTGACTCCTGGGGCATAGCCTCTCTTTGCCCAGGAAAGGCCTGCCTGGCAGCACACAGGGGGGGCGTCTGGTATTCTTTGCCAACCACTGGCCCGCCATCACCACTGATGTGTGGGCCTTACAGGTGATGAAGGAGGGGCACTCCCTCCACTGTCAGTATAGGTTCTACCTTTCGGTCTGGCCTCCGCCCCAAGGGTCTTCACCAAGTACCTGGCAGTGGTCATTGCCTTCCTGCGTCACCAAGGATGTGTTTAACTTCCCATACCTGGACAACTGCCTCATAAAGGGCAGCACCACTGCAGAGACTCATCATGCGATGTCCCGCACCATCCTCATCCTTTAACACTTGGAGTTCATCAAAAACTGCCCAAAGTCTCATCTCCATCCGGCACATATTTGGAGTTCATAGGGGTGCAGCTGGACACTGTCCAGGCCAAGGCCTTCCTCCCTCTAGACAGGGCCTCAGGATTCTCACAGGACACATCCAAAATCATCCCTCGGTCTCTGCCCACCTCCTGCTTTGCCTTCTGGGCCACATGGCATCCATGATGCATGTCACCCCGAATGCCTGCCTGCACATGCAGCCGGACAGTGGGCTCCGAGCTCCCAGTGGTCACAAGCAATGGGATACCTATGGGACAAAGTGATTGTGACCCATCATTTGGCCGACTCCCTTGGCTGGTGGCAACAGCTCCAGCAAATGCAGGATGGGATGCCCTTCCAGGCCCCCACCCCCCAGATGATCCTTACCACGATGTCTCCAAACTGGGCTGGGGAGACCACTGCGGCATCTTCCACACTCAGTGCAGCTGGTTGCAGGAGGAGAGCCTACAGCAGATCAACCTCCTGGAGCTCTGGGCGGTAGCGCATGCCCTCCGTGCTTTCCAACACCACCTTCAGCACCAAGCAGTCCTAATCTAGACCGACAGCCAACTGGTGATGTTCTACATCAACAAACAGGAAGGGACAGGTTCATCCCTACTGTGCCAGAAGGCGATGAGCCTCTGCTCCTTTCCCAGCAGCAGTGGGATGCTCCTGTGGGCAGTCTACCTCCTGGGCCAGGACAATGTCCCGGAGGACTGGCTTAGCTGAGTCCTCCAACCACATGAATGGCAGCTGGACCCCAGTGTGGCCAGTTGACTGTTCCGCCTCTGGGAGCTCCTGTAAGTGGACCTCTTTGCCAGCCCGGCCAATGCCCAGCTAGCCCGCTTCTGCTCCAGGCAGCCACATCCCTCGCAGGTGGCAGATGCGTTCCTCATTCCATGGACGGAGGGCTTCTTCTATGCCTTCCTGCCCACATTGCTGATCTCCAGGACCCTGTTCAAAATCCAGTTCAACAGAGCCACATTGATACTAGTGGCTCCTCGGTGGGCCCGGCAGCCATGGTTCCCGCTGATCCTCTGCCTGTCCCAGGCACCCCCGATTCCTCTAGTGTGCAACCCGGGCCTGCTCTCACAGGAAGACGGCTCCTTCTTGCACCCCAACTGAGGGTCCCTATCTCTGACAGCTTGGCTGTTGAAAGGGTAGCCTTGGACCACTTTGATTTCTCCAGTGAATTGGAGGCAGTCCTTTTGGCTTCCCACGAGCCTTCCACCTGCCGGGCCTACGCCTTCAAGTGGCAAAAGTTCTCGGTTTGGTGCACGGAGAGGCAGATTAACCCCTTCTCCTGTTTGGGTCAGCTGGTCCTCCAGTACCTTCTTCACCTGGCCCAGGCAGGGCTGAAGTCCAACTCTGTTAGAGTACACCTCTGCACGCTTTCAGCACAACATCATCTTGTTGAGGGCAAGACCCTCTCCACTCAGTCCCTCATGATTCGCTTCCTGAGAGGGCTACTACTCTCTAGGCTACCCGTTCGCCACCCAGCGCTAGAGTGGCTCCTCAGCATAGTTCTTTCAAAACTTACTGCGCCGCCATTCGAGCCTCTTGGCTTGTTCCACTTAAGATATCTATCCTGGCAGGGTCAGCGAGCTGCAGGCCCTGGTGGCTCACCCATCTTATACGAGGTTTGACAATAACAGGATTGTGCTCTGAAAGGACTCCAAGTTTCTCCCAAAGGTGATGTCTCCATTCTACCTCAACCAGGAGGGGTGCCTCCCACATTCTTCCTGCGGCTTCATGCCAACAGGGCAGAGGCTGCTCTCCACACTCTGGACTGTAAGCAACCCCTGTCCTTCTACCTGGAGCATACCTAGGCCCACTGTCGCTCCTCACAGCTCTTTGTCTCCTATGATCCAACTCGGCTGGTGACTGCATTGCCTTCACTGGTGAGCATATTATCATTTCTCTGGAGTGCCTGGTTATGGCACACAGCGTCTGGGCCATGGCAGCCTCGATGTTGAACCTGCCTGGTCCTCAGTCCATACCTTCACAGCTCATTACTGCCTAGAGAGGGAGTCCCGCCAGAACAGTACCTTTGGCCAGGCAGCACTCTGTCATTTGTTTGGGATGTAAGGCAACTCCTGCCCTCTGGCCCTTCGGTGTGTTCAGGCTACCGGAGAACTGGTTCCTCACTGACACTTTGGGCCGCTCGTGGGTCTAGTGTTCCTTGACTCAGTTGTTGCTTCTCATGGTCTTTCTTTTCTGATCTCCCATTGCTTTTACAGGTTTTTTTCTGTAGCATATAGCTAGGGAGTCCAATATGTGAGGCCTGACTTCCAACTTGTTCCTGGAAAAAGTGTAGTTACTCACCTGTAACAGGTGTTCTCCGAGGACAGCAGGAATCAGTCTTCACAACCCTCCCTCCTCCCCGTGTTACTTTTTTTTTTGCCATCTTGAGCTATGTTATTATACTGAGGCAAGATGACACCCTTGGGCAGGAAGGGGACTACGCATGTGTGGTCATCTCCCAAAGGTTTTCTTTGAAAGCCGGGGAGAGGTTACCATGCGCGTGGGCTCCGTTGGCGCCGACGTCACCCATATGTGAGGACTGATTCCTTCTATCCCCGGAGAACATCTATTACAGGTGAGTAACTATGATTGTGCACGTATGGCTTTCCAGTTTCCCATCTGGACTCCTTGATGATGAGGTTTCCCATGGACTGACTGTGTTGTGTGGGTTTACAGGACAAAAACAGGTTGCAGAGAAATCACAAAATCCAGTCTCTTAGCTTTATACCCTGTGCTGTGACACTCTGATACTTTCATATTATATTGGTTTCTGACACGTATACCTATTCTTTGTTTGTTTTAGATGTTAGAGCAAGACATCACAAATCGCCAAAGCAGTATAAATGCAATCAAAGAAAAAGTTAATAAATTCATGGAAACAGCAGATCCATCCATTGCATCTTCTTTACAAATGAAAATGAATGACTTGTCGTGGCGTTTTGCCAAAGCCTGTGGTGAACAGAAAGACAAACTTGCAAAGATGGAAGACTTAAAGACTAAAGTGGAACTGTTTGAGAGCCTGTCAGAAAAGGTCAATTCCTTTCTCGAGAGAAAATCCCAAGCTCTGGCAGAGACAGATGCTCCTGGAAAGGATGTTACAGAACTGTCTCATTACATGCAGGTGCAATGCTTTCCCATTTTTGAGATATTTCTAGTGTCTGTGGCATTTAGGGGTTACTTGGTAGCTGCATGCATGGTCAAAAAGTATGTCCATACTTTTCTCTATGTGTAATTTGCTAGGTTTTCAAACAGAAATTACACACAATACTTCTATTCTGAAAATTACCTTTACTATGGGCCCTATATTCAGATGAAGTTATGCATTCACCAGTGATTGGTGAACATATGACTACACTATCTGTCTATTTCTAAAACGTATATGGATAGTATTGGCTGAAAATATGACTGAACAACCTAATGCTATTCATATAAAAAAGGAGTGGAGAAAGGATAGGAAAAAATTGTCCACATAGTGGTGGTTTTCAACCGCTATCTGGATAAATTATGTTTAGTTTGCATCTGCTGAATAGCAGGATTAAACTAAGCATATCATGCCAGAGCCGTGACCACATCATATGTGTATTCTGAACCACTGATTATAGGGTAAATTCCAACCTGGGTTTAGTGGGGCGGGGTGTCTGATGCCAGGGTTGCGATTCTGAACAAAGAGCTCCCCACATGTAGATCCGAGATGTGCTCTGTTCCTGGGGGAGGGGGGGAAGGATGAGGGGCCAGAGGCCGGGGGAGGATCAAGGGAGGGAAGTGGGTGGGAACCTGACTCCTGAAGTACAGGGCCTATTCCGAGGTCGGCCCTGTACGTCCGGGGTTGGTGGTTTGGACGGGGAACTTATTCCACCTCGAAGGTAGAATAAGTCCCCTTAGATGGAACCAGATGATGCAGCCAGGCCTGGAAAGGAAGGTGAGGGGGTTCCCCGTCCACAGCAGGCCCAATCGGGGGTATTTCTCAGAGCTGCCGGGGATTGTGGCTCCTGCATGAAGCCACGGTGCCATGGCAACAGGACACCATGGCTCCATGCAGGAACCTGGCTGAGCTATCCTTGTACATTTCTGTACGTTCCAGAGCCCAGAATCATGGCACCCGATTCTAATCCCGTGGGGACGTCTAGATTCTGTATGCCCGGACGGCCCGGGGAGCTACACAACTGAATTGGCCTCCATGTGTATAGTGACATTGAATATACATATTATTTTAAAAGTCAGCTCAGCTGCTGTCATACCATCTCAATATCAGGTCCTACATCTTATGTTTATACCTGTTTCATGGGCATTGAAATGTTCCAGTCATATTACATGCGTCACTGGTGATACAGATCAGTTAGAACTGCTTTTTTTTTTGCTGGCTTGATTTATGGTTATAGGGCCCAAAATTCTTCTGGGATGAGTATGCACTACTATGGCACGTAGCCGTCGCCACCGACCTTTAACCCTGGATATTCAATGCCAGAGTCATATGTGGCCCCGGCATTGAATATCCATGGTCACCGCACAGCTCACAAGGCCGCGGATGCTAACCAGGCAGCAGCGATATTAAGACGCTGCCCAGTTAGCTCCCACAAGTAAAGATAGGCCAGCTTTTGCTGCGTCTGTCTTTTACCCGAGGGTGCCAACTGGGCAGCGGTGCAATATCGCCGCTGCCCAGTTAGTGACTGGTGCCACACACGACATGCCCTGATACTAAGTGGTTAGCTTCGGGGCATGTAGTGGAGATAATAGGGGATATTCAGTAGAGTTAACCATGTTAGTGCTGTTGAATATCCTTCTAAGCAGCATTTACACGGTTAACATATCTGTAAACCGTGTAAATGCCTTTGAATATTGGGCCCATAATTTATATGCAGAACAACAGAATTTCACTGTTCTGCATAATTTTTTTTCTCATCCAACATTCCAGTATACACACACGTTTTCTGTGCATAGTCTGGGACAGCATAGTATATGCATAAAATTGTGGGGCTAGTCTAGTAGCATCCGCAAGTGTAAATAGCGGCATTTGCACATGTAAATTGGAATAGAGAACTGCACTGCCCCTAAAAGGCAAGGGAACTGTGCTGGGCGCACTGCTTTTTTAACATATTTATGAATGGCCTGGAAGTAGGAACAAAGAGTGAGGTGATTAAATTTGCAGATGGAACAAAATTAATCAAAGCTGTTACTGTAAATCACAAGAGAATTGCAGAAAATTACAGAGTACCTTGAGAAATTGGGAGACTGGGTATGTGAATGGCAGATGAAATTTAATGTGGACAAGTGCAGAGGTGTGCACTTAGGGAAGAATAAACCAAACTAAAGTTACACGATGCAGGAAATCATTACCCAGGAAAAGGATGCGGGCTTCATTGTGGAAATCCTCTGCTTAGTGGCAGCGGCAGCCAAGAAAGTAAATAGAATGATGGAAATCATAAGAAAAGAAATGGACAGTAAATCCAAGGATATTAAAATGCCTCTCTATCTCTCCATGGTGTGACTGCACCTTTAATATTGTGTATAGTTCTGGTCACCGTATCTAAAAAAGGATATAGTGGAATTAGAAAAGGTACAGAGAAGAGCGACTAAAATCATCAAGAGGATGGAAGGATACCCCTGCAAGATATGTTAGTGAGAGGAGGAAGGGCAAAAGTGGTATTGTCAGACTCGAGTGCAGGAGAGGAATATGCAGAAAATGATGAGGAAAAAGCAGAATTGCTTAACAAATATTTCTGTTCTGTGTTCACAGATAAAGGACCTCAGAAAACACCCACAATTAGGAACAGAAGCAATGGGGATCTTGAACGATTTTCAGAAGACTGTGTTTGTGAGGAACTAGCTAAACTAAAAGTAGACAAAACCATAGGTCTTGATGGGATACATCCAAGAATACTGAGGGAACTTGGGGACATTCTAACAGCTCCACCGTCTGACCTTTTCAGTGCCTCTGTGGAGTCAGGAGTGGTGCCAGAGGACTAGAGAAAGGCACATGTGGTCCCTTTATACAAAAGCAGACGTAAGGATGACATTGAGAACTACAGGCCGGTTAGTCTAACCTCTGTGGTTAGTAAATTATTGGAAAAGCTACTAGAGAGAATAGTGCTGTTTCTGGAGTCCAATAGTTTGCAGGATCCGAGGCAGCATGGATTCACCAGATGTAGGTCTTGTCAGACAAATCTGTTTGATTTCTTTGACTGGGTGACCAGGGATTTGGACTGAGGGAGAGCCCTAGATGTGGTGTATTTAGATTTCAGTAAAGCCTTTAACACCGTTCCACACAGGAGACCTATAAACAAACTGAGCACCCTAGGGATGGACCCTAAAGTTACTGCTTGGATTAGAAATTGGTTGAGTGGAAGGCAACAAAGGGTATAGGTAAATGGAGCTCACTCTGAGGAGAAGGAGGTTACCAGTGGTGTGCCGCAGGGATCTGTCCTTGGTCCGATTCTGTTTAACTTCTTTGTTAGTGATATTGCAGAAGGACTGTTGGGTAAGGTTTGCTTGTTTGCAGATGATACCAAGATCTACAATAGAGTAGACACCCAGGAAGGAGTCGATAACATGAGGAGGGATCTAGTTAAGACTGAAGAATGGTCTAGAATTTGGCAGCTGAAATTTAATGCTAAAAAGTGCAGGGTCATGCATTTGGGCTGCAGAACTTCAAAGGAGCTGTACAGTGTAGGGGGTCACATACTTCTGTCCACAAAAGAAGAGCGGGACCTGGGTGTAATTCTGTCTAATGATCTTCAAGTAGCTAAACAGGCAGAAAAGGTGATTGAGAAAGCCAGAAGGATGCTTGGGTGTATAGGGAGAGGAATGGGCAGCAGTAAAAAGGAGGTGATAATGCCTCTGTATAAGTCTCTGGTACAACCTCATTTGGAGTATTGTGTGCAGTTCTGGAGACCGCACCTTCAAAAGGATAGAAACAGGTTGGAGTCGGTGCAGAGGGTGGCTACTAGAATGGTTAGTGGTCTTTGTTATGAAGCATATGAAGACAGACTTAAAGATCTTAATATGTATACTTTAGAGGAAAAGTGGGATGGAGCGATATTATAGAGACATTTAAATACCTCCGTGGCATAAGTACACAGGAGGAGAGCCTCTTTCTACTGAAAGCAAGCTCTGCTACGAGGGGACATAGGATGAGAATGAAAGAAGATAGACTCAGAAGTACGTAATATGTGGAAATATTTCTTTACGGAAAGAGTGGTAGATGCGTAGAATAGTCTCCTAGTGGAGGTGGTGGAGATGAGGACAATATCTGAATTCAAAAAAGCATGGAACAAACACAGAGGATCTCTAAAGGTAAAAAGGGCACTATTGTAGTTGATACAGAAGGGCAGACTAAATAGGCCATGTGGTCTTTTCTACCATCATGTTTCTATGTTTCAGCGTTACACACACTCGAACCAGACAGTCCAGCCTCATTAAAGCCTTAGAAGAGGTCTCCTGGAGTGATTTATAGGTTATTACCTTACTAAGCCCCCTTATTGCTTTATATCGTGCCAAGTTCAATCTACCTCAATTTCTGCTCTCCACCTATTCACAACTATCAGTTCAGCCATTCTTTTCTTGGCAGAAAGTTGTGCATAATATCCCAAGCTGGTGGGCCAGCTATCGTGCAGCAGTAGCAAACATTCCTCTAAAGCCTCTCTGTCTCTCTTGGGAAGCGGATAGCAATACTTCCAAGCAAATACTGTAGTGCCTAAGCTGCAGGCTTACAAACAAGTCTCTTGCCCCAGTATCGTAATCGTACATAGTTCTTGGAAGGAGTACAGCTTGCCTTTCTGATTCATTACCTCCTTCCGTACTCCCTTAGATTCCCCACTTTAAGACATCCCGGGCTGAAGCCTAGGTTGGAAATCCACCTTTCCTCTGATTGGAAGTCATGGTGCAATGCTAAAACTGTAATTAAATTGACCCAATGTTTAGAGTGACACAACTGTCTAGCTGCATTATAAAACTGAAAGTTAGGGACCCCCAAGTTTCCTCTCTCCCTCCTAATCATCATAGTAGCCATTTTCATCCAAATCTTCCTCTCTTTCCATAAAAACCTCATCGGGTACTTATTAAGCAGGAGCAATTCCTTCCGCTGAAGCCAAACAGGCATCATTTGTAACATACCCTTGACCCCTTTAGAAAGCATCACCGAGTACAGAGAGAGAGGGAATCCTATGTATATTGATGTTGATAAATACATAAATTATACTATAATCCCACCTATATAGAATAAGGATGGGGGAAGGGGAAGGAATTCTGCATTTAGTTCATGCCTTTTCCAGGAGCAGCTTAAGGCGATTTTCATTCAGGTACAATAGGAGTTTTCCTACCCCTTGGAGAGCTGACAATGTGAGTTTGTAACTTAGGCAACGGAGGATTAAGTGACTCGTTCACGATCACAAGCAGCAGCAGTGAGATTTGGAGCTGGTTTCCCTGGTTCTCAGCCTGCTACTCGAACCATTAGATCACTCCTATTGAATTTACCTTAAGAAATACATCAGGGGCACATTTAAGAGTCGCGCTGCTCAGCATGTGATCCACCCCAAAAATGAGTGCAGGGTTGGTGCCGAACCCATGCTAAGAAATAGAGGCATGCTTGACATGTCACCATATTGCTAGCATGGTTGCGCGCCATTCCCGCACGTCTACTGTTTGGCGTGTTTAGCAGTAAATGCATCTATGACAAATGCAGCAACGTTGGAGAGCACATGTCAAAAACACCTGTTCTACCACGATGTGCATGCTCTGCCCCAGAGCAACCCTCTGCATGGGATTTTTAATGTGACTGCATTTTTAGTGCACGATACTTTTTACCATGGCACATTTGGCACGTGCTGGACCCTGCAATACCTAGCATCTCGCTTTGGTAAACATGCCCATAAGTGTATTGCAACCTTCAGTATAGTTTGTGAAAGTATTCTGCATTTTACTTACATTCTGTTTGTTTTTTAGGAAACCAATAATGAGCTGACAGACCACAAGAAACATCTGGAAGTTTTACATCAGCTGCTTAAAGAAATATCAGTGCATGGTCTTTCTGGAGACCGGGCTCTTGTTTTGGAAAAAGTAAATGCTTTATCCCAAAAATTCAAAGACCTGCAAGAGACTGTCAAAGAAAAGTGAGTAGAATTAAATATTGCTCTGACAGAAGCGGTGAGGTTTTGCGCAATACGTCCATAAGATGATCAACATTTACGAGTGCCATAGGAAGAACTTCCAAAATTTGCCATAAAAGCGTGTATGAGGAAATGCATTTTTCCGTTTCTGTTCTAAATCTGGTTTTGTTAAGAGAGAGACCTAAGAAGGGAAGATCTGTAGAGAGCAAAAGTAGTAAATGATAGGGACCATGAGACGGAGAATAAGTAGGTCATTTTAGAAGGTTTGCATGGCTTTTGCACATGTATATAGTGAGTTTACAAATGTAAATGGTATTAAATCCCGCACCAGTAATGAGCATGTGGGTCAGGTTACTACTGTGGAGGGTCAGCGCCAACTTCAGGGGCATGTGCCAGCTAGCAGGGGCCTAGAACGCAAGGCACCCATTGAGGTGATGTTAAGTGCACCTGTGCTAAGGGCATGAAACGCTTCTAGAGTAAGCCACTAATACCCATGCCGGCAATGCCTGAATTCTACCCTTGTCCCTCCCAGTCCCTGCCCCAATATGCGCTATGAGGGTAGTGTGGGAATTTTGGCGCTAGGCCTGCACTATGTTTTAGCGTGGCATTCAAACCGCACAGTAAACAGCACTGTTTAGTAAACATGTCCCTATGTGCGTAAGCAATGATTATAGAAAGCCTGCTGCTTACGCGTGTATATCCATGGGCGTGCACAGGTTTGAAGATGTGTTCTGGGCATGGCTCGGAGGGCCTGAAAAATAAGCATGTATTTCACATGTCACAACATCAGTACATGCATGCTTGAAAAACATTTGCACATCAGCATTTACAAGGCACACATAGGTGCCAGCTAACTGTTCGTTTGCACCTTAGTTTTGGAGGGGGCTATTGCGACTACTACTCTGGCAGTTAAACCCATCTCAAAAATCTAAAAATTTAAGTTTTATAGTTTAGTGCCTTAATTGACTCCCCTTGGACTTGCAGTTTTGTAAAATCCGCCATTTACAATTGTCAATGCCAGGACTTAATTTGTAGATGAAAAGGAAGCGGAACTGTTGAGGCAGGGGAAGAAGTGGCACAAGGGCAGGGGCAACAGGAGAAGATGAGCTGGATTAGAGAAACTTTCTCTGCTCTGTTCCAGGCTCATTTTCTCTCCTGCAGGCTGCCTGCAAGTAAGGAGCTGGAGCAGAACACCCCTGCTGCTCTGGAGTCTGAAAAGAAGTGGTACAGCTGTGTTCCAGGCTGTTCCCCCAGAAATTAAGCCCTGGTTAATGCAGGCCCTTACATGTGCACCAATCTAGCATTTACCCATTAAGGGCCGGAATTTACATGTGCAGAGCTCCGAGTGATGTTGCCCTTTTTTTCCATGAGCCTCTCTGCAAAATGGCTGCTCCTACTGGATGTTCCGCAAGATACATGTTTTTCTTGTGGCCTTAGAAGTATTTTACAAAAGGCTCTATGTCTAGCAAGTCTTTTGTAAAACACAGTACAAACTGTGAACTTCCCAACCTGGACGCCCCTATTCCTATCTAGACGACCTGTGCAAAATTGGACGCTACGTATATTTAGTGAAGTAAGAAGGATATTGGGCACAACGGTTGTAAACGAGAACTAGTTGCAGTGGTGTATCACACTGTAACTCTAAAATATTCACATTTTCATAAAAAAATTAAAAAAGTCAAACAGAGAAGGCTGAAACAAATCTGAGGGATTGCTAAATAGGTGACTGCAAATGATGCAAGGATTAGGAAAAAATGCTTTTTAAAGGTTTTGGAGATCTTCTGGTTTTCATTTTACTGTTTTTAACCATCACTGGTAGTTGCAAATATAGGGAGTTATTTTAGAAGCCCTAGTCGTGGTTTGGACAACTGAATACAGGCATAGAGACATCCAAAGCACAGAGATGTTCCCTGAGATTTTAGAAGCCGGTCCTGAGGATGGCCAATCAGAATGGGGGCATTGTTTATCATTTATTGTTTATTTAAAATGTTGTATTCCGCCCTTGGCACTAGCATACAGATCGGCATGGCTGGGGTCTTCCCAAGAATTTGAATGTCCTCACCTGATCTGAAAATTATCCTGGATGTCTTAAACCACATCCAAGATTATACCTTCTGCAGGCATGAACAAGTACGGGAAAAGTGCTCGTTTTATCAGTTAGACATCCGGAGGGTGTGCAGGAGAAAGTACACATTAACTGGTTTATTTTACAAGTGAGAACAAACACTAACGGTTAATGTTTATGGTTTGCTATACTGTTGGACATCCCCTTCTGCTAGCTTGCCTGAGATGAACCCCCCTACCCCACACTTTCCTGAGGTGGAAGTTTAATTGTCTGCCGGCATGGATGTCCACGTTGGAGATGTCTATTTTACTAAAATTGGGTAGAGATATAAATGCCCCTGGCATTTCTCAGCACGTTCTGCTCCAGACATCCCCGATTTGACTTGAACATCCTTCCAAAAATGCTACTTCACATATATTTGTGATATTATCAGCCATAGCAAAAACAGCTCCAAATATCCTGATGAATACATGAAAATAACTGAAACATAGAAACATGGCGGCAGAAAAAGACGACATGACCTGTCTAGTCTGCCCTTCCATATCAACTACAGTAGTCTTCTTTTTCCCTTTAGAGATCCTCTGTGTTTGTCCCATGCTTTTTTGAAAGAAGATACTGTCCTCATGTCCACCACCTCCACTGGGAGACTATTCCACACATCTTCCTCTCTTTCCGTAAAGAAATACTTCTGCATATGACTCTTGAGTCTATCCCCTTTCACCTCATCCTATGTCCCCTCGTAGCAGAGCTTGCTTTCAATTGAAAAAGACCCTCCCTTGCATTTATGTCACTGAGGTATTTAAATGTCTCTATCATATCACCTCTATCCCACCTTTCCTCTAAAGTATACATATTAAGATCTTTAAGTCTGTCCTCATATGCTTCATAACGAAGACCATTAACCATTTTATTAGCCACCCTCTGCACTGAGTCCAACTTGCTTATATCCTTTTCAAGGTGCAGTCTCCAGAATTGCACACAACTGAAGTCTATTTAATTTATATACAAGGTGACATATGCCTCTGGTGAGTTAGAATCGTATTAGGATATTCCTATGGATGCCCCAAAATATAGAGCACTAGTTTCATCAAGTTCCTCTTGAGTGTTCAGTAATTTAATTTTAGAATATGTAATAACACTTGTATATAGTTAAAACCATGTTCCATGTATACAAATTTTTGTTCACTGTTCAATGTAAACCGCCCTTGATCTCTGGAAGGGGCGGTATAGAAGAAACTGTTGAATAAATAAATAAATAAATATGTTGAACAGTTTGCCAAATGAAAATATTACAGGTTAAGTTTGATCAGTGTAAGGAAAAACATAGGGGGGGGGCAGAGGGGCGTAACAGTACTCAGCAGGGCACCAAATACATAAATAAATCATATATAAGTTATACAAATCTTTATGAGGGTTATTTTAGAAGCATTCCCTTGAATACACAGCATTGATACGGGTACTGTAGATTGGATTACATGTGGCAGTGCCATTGCAGACATGGGAATGCTCATGACATCTACTTTCCCTGGGGGAGTGGTGGGGACCGAAGGAGCAGGTTGGGCAGACTTACAAGTCAGAAGTGGATTCCTCATTTCATATGGGGAATCCACATCTCACTGAAAACTTTCCAGCATCGGCATTTATACGTGCCCTCAGGAATGAGTTTTGCCTGATGGTAAGGGAAACTGTGAATGCCAGCATCAGGCACCTCTGATTGCTGCCCAGTCTCATACCACCCCAGATCCTACCCCTTCCTCTACCCAGTGTCTAGCCCTCATGAATGCTCTCCCCCAACAACACACAACATTTTTCTGGACTCCCCCAATATGACACTCGCCAGTTGGCCCCTCCCCTGGCCAACCACCTACCCCCTGATCCCCATCCCCAGGCTTACTGGGAGTCATTAGTGGACAGTGAGAACAGGAATGATGCCCAGTCACTCCTGCTGAGCATATGGTCAGCTCTGAAATGGTGCCAATAACTCCTAGCGGTAACCTCATGGCTCAGGTTCCAGGCTATTAGAAGGCTGGCACATTGGAGGACCCAGCTGCACCCTAGCATCTCTGACATAGAGACCTTCACACAAAGAGTGGAAAATGGCAGGAGGATCCATCATGCAGAATAGGACATGGACAAGACCTGAGGATCTCTTATTGCAGAGCAGGAGCTAAGTAGCCGGCTGACTGCAGAGATAGTGGCAGCATCTAGAGTGGACAGGACCTGGTACTCAATCAAGGCCTCTTTTGGACTTTCACAGCCAATTGGGTGGTGGTTTTCTTTCTAAGATTTCTCCATCTCTTATGATGGTCCTCAGTGTCATGGCTGTTCAAAAAATGGCATTCAACTTGGTACCAATGTAATGGCACCTTTTTTGTCTGTAGTATTCCATGTCCTTGGTGAAACCTGATTCATACAGGGTTTTCAGATGCTTCATCTCTTCTATCAGGAGGGCAGTTTCCTCTGGAAGTGTTCCTCTCTTGGCAGCCAATGTGTTTATACTCTATAGCAGGTGTGTACATGCTTATAAAATATTTGCATATTTGCCTAATTGGGTGCTAAGGAAATGAACTTGTGTCTTATCAGATGGCGCTTAGTCTCCCCATGTCATGTGGGAACCTGTCTGTGCCTGATTGTGTACAGTTGTAAGCATCTGTGTGTCTGCTGTAGCCAGCTCTGTTCCTAAACACCTGCTTTCTGCCAGTTATTTATGTCTGTACACATTCCCTTCTCTTTTGGAGAGTGTTTTGGGAAGGTCATTGAGTTGTCCTACGCTTCCTTACTATTTCTCCTCTTGACGCAGCCCCTGAACTAGATGCCCCATTCCACCCTCACTGCAATAATGACAGAGCCATTGAAACAGCTGAGAAACATTGTTCCTGAAAGAGCGAATAGTGGACTTTCTCAAAACCAACAGGTTGCATGATCCGAGGCAACATGGTTTTACCAAAAGACGATCTTGCCAAACAAATCTGATTGAGTTCTTTGACTAAGTGACCAGAGAACTAGATCAGGGGCATGCGATGGATGTCTTCTACCTGGATTTCGGCAAAGCCTTTGATACTGTTCCTCATAGGAGGCTTATCAATAAACTCAGTAGTTTGAGTATGGGTCCCAAGGTGGTGTGGTGAACTGGATCAGAAATTGGTTGACTGACAGACGACAGAAGGTGATAGTAAATGGAGCTCACTTGGATGAAAGGAGGGTGATTAGCGGCGTGCCCAGGGTTCGGTCCTGGGTCTGGCACTGTTCAATGTATTTGTGAGTGATATTGCTGAAGGACTGAATGGAAAAGTCTGTCTTTTTGCAGATGACACGAAAATTTGCAACAGAGTGGACTCCCCTGAGGGAGTGGATAACATGAGGAAAGATCTACAAAAGCTCGAAGAATGGTCTAATGCTTGGCAATTAAGATTTAATGTGAAGACGTGCAGTGTCATGCACTTGGGAAGCAGAAATCCAAGGGAAATGTACGTGAGAGGGGGCGAGAGGTTGGTGTGCATGGACCAGGAGAAGGACCTTGGTGTGATTAGTTCTGAGGATCTCAAGGTGGCAAAACAGTGCGACAAGGCGGTGGCAAAAGCCAGGAGGATGTTGGGCTGCATACAAAGAGGAATTATCAGCAGAAAGGAAGAGGTACTAATGCTACTGTATAAGTCACTGGTGAGGCCTCACTTGGAATACTGTGTTCAGTTTTGGAGACCTTATCTTGCAAAGGATGTAAAAAGACTGGAAACTGTTCAGAGGAAGGCTATCAAAATGATTTGGAGCCTGCTTCAGAAACCTTATGAGAAGAGACTTGAAGACCTAAATATGTACACTCTGGAGAAGAGGAGGGATGGGGAGATAGGATTCAGACCTTTAAATACTTAAAGAGAAATAATGAACAAACAAACCTCTTCCAAAGATGGGGAAGCTGTAAAACTAGAGGACATAACATAAAGCTGCAAGGGGGTAAATTGAAAGGCAATGTCAGGAAATACTTTTTCACTGAAAGGGTGGTGGATGCTTGGAATGCTCTCCCGATGGAAGTGGTGAGGGCAAACACAGTGATGGAATTCAAAATGGCATGGGGCAAACACAGTGGATCCCTTTACAGCAATAGCTATCCCACTTACATAAGAAACACATGTTTTTATATATCCCTGCTGCAGTCCTATTAAAAGGGCAACTACCTTCAAGTCACCACAGAGGTGCTAGCTGTACTTGTTATAGTTAATGGAAGTCAGTAGATGCTTTAAGTTATCGTATGTCTCTTTCATGTAGACGGCATGCGCTACTGGAATAGATGGAAGACGGTTTCCATTGTTCAAAAGCACAGCCTTCAGACTCAGTTTCGAAGAGTCTATAAATAGTCTCCAGTCTTGTGGGTCATGAGTGATTTTTAAGGCATTCATGAGGCTTTCAATATTGGAACAGAATACCAGATTACTTTCCTTTCCGACTGCGTATAGTACACTGCTGACGTCAGATGGCTTCAGCAGCCGTCTGGCAGTAGTATTGCATTGCATCATAAAATGATGCAATCAACTCTGGATGATGTGTGCATGCTGGTATTATGCAATGTGATGCAATATTACATCATTCAAGACTTATTTGGGATGTTGTTGATGTTCAACTGGATCAATTTACACGGTGAAACGTCAAAAATGAACTACATGCAGTATCTTCAAAACGAGAGCCAATACAATTTTTTTAATGCTATATTCGTGTTTAGCTCACCAAGATACTACAGATTAGGACCTTTTAAAGTCAGTAACGATTTCAATGTTGACCAGTGATTTTCTGCCAGCCTTGATATGCTCATATAACTCCTCTTCTCATTTTCATATCCAGTTCAAACTTCGCATTCTGCTGCTCCTCGCTACCTCTCCTTGCTTATCTCTCCCTACACCCCCTCCTCATGAACTCCACTCTTCTGGCAGATAACTTCTATCGCTGCCCTTCTGTACTACTGCCAACTCCATACTTCGATCCTTCCACCTTGCTTCTCCTTATGCCTGGAACAAATGACCTGAGTCTGTGCGTCAGGCTTCATCTCTGTCCCTTTTCAAATCCAGGCTAAAAACTCACCTTTTCAAGGTGGCTTTGGGATCCTGATCTGCTTCGAATCTTATGTGTTTCCTTACCATTCCCCTTGACATTTCCTTGTCTTCAGCTGTTTGTGTTGACTGTCCTAACTAGATTGTAAGCTTTGAAGAGCAGGGACTGTCTTTTAAATGTTTCTGTTCAGCGCTGTGTACGCCTTTTAGCGCTATACAAATGATGAGTAGTAGTAGTTGTAGTAATAGTAGTAGTAGAATACACTTCATGCCACCCATTGAGGTGGCGTTAAGTGCACCTGCTCTAAATGCTATGTTCCGATGAAGGTGCTTTAGTAACCTCTGCACGAACTGCAAGGTGCAGTCGTTGCCTACACGCCACCCCTATCCTGCTGATTTTCCTCCCCATCATATGCTAAGCAAATAGTGCAGAAATGAGCATATGCTGTCTGTTTTGTATTTGTGCTATTAACATGACTTGTGATAAGGAAGCTTATCATAGCTCAGGAAGGAGCTATAGAAAAGGTGAAGTGACTCTGAACAAGCAACCTGTCAGTTCTGGTAGAAATAAGAAAACAGAATTTTCCCATAAAAGACTACCAGTCCCAGAATGCACCAGGTTTCCAACAGCCATTAGAGGAGCTAAAGTGGGGAAGCGTGTGTTCAATCCGGAGGGCTATGAGGTAATCCCTAAGCACTCATCTCAAAGGGCAGGGCCTGATTCAGCACAGCTGCGCTGTATTAGGGGGGAGCACTCATCTAGGCAGAATAAAGGTAGAGTTTATTCTACAGAGAATCAGCTTGAGCTTGATCATCTTCATCATCAGGAGGATCATCAGAAGCAGAAGCCAAACCGGACGGACAGAGAGGGAAAGAAACCTTTTGGAAGAAAGAGGAGAAAAGCCTTTGAGAGGTCTAGAAGAGTCCAGAGCAGTACATATACTGGGAGGCATTCCAAGGGCCAGCATACACCATTGGACTGGGGAAAGCCAGAGGAATGGTGCTGCAGAGCTAGGAATCTCCAGACGGTACCTGTGAGGGAGACGGCTGCACATGGAAGGGACCCTAAGACCCGTGCCAGAAGGTATGTGAAGAGAGATCCAGTGTCCAGGGATCTGGATTGGAAGACTGGACATAAGAACTGGACTACATACTGGCCAGGCTATATAGAGAGGAACTCTAACAGCAATGGAAGCTCAGGTATGAACACTGATCTATGCCCTAGCTATAACCTTGAAAGACAGCAGGGAAACAAGTATTCTCCTGAAAGTGCTCCATTGGGAGATTCATCTGTGCCAATCCAGGATATTGAACCCATGCTTGTTGAAGAAGAGGGGGTGATAGCAGATGAAGAATCTGTTTACATGGACTGCTCTCTGTCTAAACTCCTTTGGTGATTTTCTGTTACAAAGTACAGCAACCATCACAAAGAAATACAAACTTGTTCTTTAATCTACTCAGAAAAGCTCCTGTGTAGGATTTCTAGCCACGCAGTAAAAAGCAAGCCAGCTAAGGGGTTTCAGCTGGATAACTGCTAGCAATTGAGCCTTACCTAATTGCTTGTGGGCTCTGAGAGAATCACTTCTGAATCTATGTGGGAAGATATAAGAAGTTTACCTGAAAAGAACAGTTTTTTCTTTCTTTGTGGCTTTTGGTTTGTTGTTTGATACATTGCTAAGAGAATATTAGCTAAAGCCTACAGAAAAGACCAGTTTGTTGCCAACCAGGTCTTATTTCTTTTGCTTTGATTGCCTGATAAGTTAAAATGTTGTTTTCCTGATTTGTTTTTTCAAGTTTAACACTGAAGGCAAGTAACCTGATTTATGTGCTACCAAGCATATCTGTGTTGGGAGAAATAACCCCATAAATAAATATCTTATTGGCTTTACCCAAAAGCACAACTAATTATTGTGAGCAGCTGTGTCTGGTGTGAATGAACTGCATTGCCCACAATCCCTTGCAAATCATATAGATATATGCACTTGCCAAGACTGTGAAGATTCTCACCCAGGCAGCCGTCTGACAGACTTCATGCATGCTGGTTAGCGTGTGTTCAAGTGTGCATTAACTGTTAGCACGGCCTAGTAAACATGCACCTAAGTGTATTTCAGTTACAAAATAGAAAATGCATGTATTCTTTTCAGAGCCTCCCAAACCATGCCCACAGTATGCCATCTTCAAAACTGTGCATGCTGTGGATATACACACTTGAGCAGTGGCTCTTCTATTATCATTGCTTAGATGTGTAGGGCTATAATGCATGTAAACCCACTATTTAGATGTGCAAATCTTATAAAACAGCCTCCTAAATAACATAACATAACATAGTAACATAGCATATGACGGCAGATAAATGTCCATGTAGCCTTCTCAGCAAAGCAGCAAGAGTAGGTGCACCTGCCGCTCCGTGCAGGTCACCCCCCCCTCCCCCATGCCTTTGTAGGAGAAAAAGAAATCCCTGATGGTAGGAAGTGTTTTAATGAAAATTCTCTTGACTTCAGGGGCCTGAGGTACCTAGGTCAGGTGCTCAACTCTCTATCAACCCTTATATAACTATGGGAGCTATTTTAGAAGCATCCCCACATCTAAACAACATTTACACATGTAGATTGGCATACAAGGGCTGTTTAAATGTGGGGATGCCTCCCACATTCAGATTTCCAGGAGATGTGGAGAGGGTGGGGAGGAAGGTGTTAGAGTGGGCCTACAATATAGACGTAGATTCCTCATCTTGCAAAACGAATCCACATCCATTAGAAAAATGTAGACGGCATTTATCGTTGCCATGAAGCATGAATAAGTGCTTCATTAAAGGGGAAGATGTAAAGGCCAAAGTCTGGCTCTCTCCAACCTTCCCCTTCTACCTCGATCTCCTCTCTATTACTCTCAAAACACCCAAACTCATGCCCCTACCCCCAAGGTATCTGATCCCCCCACCCCCTTCAAGGCAATTGGATTCTCTGGTCTGAACCCCTTCCATTGCAAGATCACCATTAGGGGTCACGAAACTTGGAACTGAAGGAGCAAGAACAGAAGGGCATCGCTGATACTCCCACTAGACACCCAGGACCTTGGTAAGGCCTGGAAGGGGATCGAGGATGGGGGGTGAGGGGGTCTATTCGGGGAGGCCCTGGGGAATGCCTTGTTGATGGGGGCGTCTTCATGCTGGGGGGGTGGTCTGAATGCCTTGGAGCAAACATAAGGGGGATTGGATGGCTTGGGGGGTCAGGGAAAGAATTAGATGGCTTGGGGGTAATCAGCGGATGGGGGAGATTGAGGTCAGGGAAGTGACTGGGGGTGGAACTGGTGTCTGCAGATCAGCAGCAGTGATTTTTAAAAGCTTCTCCCATGCATATGTTGGGGTGTTTACCTGGTTGTTTTCTCCATGTATAGCTTTTTTAATATTGCTGCTCCTGCTATAGAAAGAGAGGTATACACATGCAATCCACCACCTATTTTACAAAAGGCTCTACATTTGGCAGAGCCTCTTGTAAAATACTATGGGATTTCTCCATATTCCTGCCTGAATTCCTCTTTCCACGTATTATCTAAAATATGCTTTCATTTGTCAGAACTTTAAGAACTTGAATGGCTCCAAGACAGATATATTAAAGTATAACATGATCTGGTGAGTCTATATGTTCAGTTTGGAAAGGCTAATTTCACTGACAGTTTCCCAATAATTTTAATTATCTAGAGAGGAAGATGTATCTTCTTGTCAAAGTCAGATGGATGCTTTTAAACTCCTAGTAGAGTCATTGACAAAATGGGTGGAATCTACTACAGAAAAAATCCCAGTCACACAACCCACGTTACGAATAGAGGAGTTAAAGAAACCGTTGGAAGATACCAAGGTTAGTGACTGCATGGAAACCTGATCAGTGACAGTGCCAATAGTGAATAACAAATAATATGTACACTTTCAAACAGAGGATGTTACAAATACTTGATGGTTATGTACGGTAGGTCTTTGCTTCTCAATATTCGTCTCCCTGCAGAACTCTAACATAAAGATAGCATGGGCCTCTGCACTAGTTTTATGCTACTGGTAAACATACCCCTAAATGCACTGGACAAAAAGATACTTTCTAAAATATTTTCATGTCCTAGATGTTGCATGAAGAATGGACTTTAAAGGCACCCGAGATCCAGAAAGTGAACCAGAAAGGGACGTCATTATGCAACTTAATAAGTGTTGTGACATCTCCTGCGAAATCGAAAGCCAGGGCAGCTGTTAAATCGGGTATGTGGTTAAATTTGAAAGCTTATTAATTTAAAGACTTTAGATCATCATTTACTTAAGTTTCATACAGTACCATAACATGTAAGATCTTAAGTGATGAAAAATATGTAAAACTGTTGGTGGTTCCCTAGAGCAGGGCTTCTCAAACTTTTTTATTCAGGGCATACTTTCAAGTTTGTTTGACCCTCGAGGCGCACCAAGCCAAATTTGCAAAGTCATTGTATTTGCTAGTCGTTGACCACTGGCTACATGACTGTTAGCAGTCACTGTGTGGTAAAATCAGCTGTGCAGTAAAAAAACATGTGTGTTGCTTGTCAGACATGGAGTGGAGGAGTAGCCTAATGGTTAGAGCACTGGCCTGGGAACCAAGAGACCAGTGTTCAATTCCCACTAGTACTCCTTGTAGCCTTGGGCAAGCCACTTAACCCTCCACTGCCTCAGAAAAAATCCAAGTTATCAATGTCCCTGTTTAATGTACACTACCAAGTTTAATTTTCAATGTAAACTGCTTTGATTGAAATAATAAAGCAGTATATAACCTGTTAAATAAATAAATAAAATAATATAGCAGCCTGCCCCCTCACACACACACATAACAGCCTACCCTGCATTCAGACCCTCCACACATCATAGCAGCCTGCTCCCTCTGCTATCCAACACACATGAATACAGCCAGCCTGCACCTCACTCTGTGCCACCCCAAACATACATGACCAGCCTGCCCCTCTCCCCCAATGTGCATGGCTAGCCTGTCCTTTTCTTTGTTCCACAGAGCCAGCTCTTTCCTTTTCCCACAGTTTACTGTAAAGCGCATCAGAATCTGACTTGGATTCAGATGTCTCAGTGCTGGGCTCTGATATGGACAAGGAAGTGCTCTTGCCTTCAGAGGACTGTGATGAGGCTGGGGTGATACACCTATTCCAAAAGGAAAAACTGGCAGCATTTGCCAGAGTTTCATCTGCCTTGAACTTGACAGATGGTCCAGGGACGGAGCAGGAGCCAAGGTGCATCTATTTCTGCAAGGCATGTGGAAATCCACTACTGTCTTCCCGTTCCCAGATGTGATCAAAGATATGATCTAGTTGGAGTGGGACTCTTCTGGCTCCCTGCTCGGGTGTTAAAGATGTGTAAGAAGATGTATGCTCTCCCAGAGAAGGAGTGCGTGGTGTAGTTTGATATTCCGAATGTGGATGCACAGGTCATGGCAGTTACTAAAGGGACCACCATCCCTGTGGAAGGCAGTTCGGCCTTAAAGGATCCTCTGGAACGAAGGGTTGATTCCTTGTTGAAGAGCCAGTTTGCTGAGGTGACACTATTCATCAGTTGTCAGTATATGCGAGCCTGACGTCTCAAGCTATGCTTCAGTCTCTTTTGCCAGATGACCCACTCCTCTTTTGGAGTTAACTGCAGCCTTCCTTTCTGATGCCATTTATGATTTGGTACATTTGGCGCCAGGGAAAGTGCCGTGACTACTGTGCTATGGAGGTGGTTCTGGCTCTAACACTGGGTGGCAGACTCCTCCTCCAAAGCCCAGCTAGCCTAACTGGCCTTTAAAAGGAAGCTTCTGTTTGGAGCTAATTTGGAGAAGCTGGTGAAGGACCTTGGCGATACAAAATCTTACTGCCCTCCAAAGGCTGGTCCAAGGGGTCTGTGGAGTGGGCAGGAACTCCTCTCTTGTCAGCCTCCGCCTCTTCACCACAAGCATGCTGGCAGGAGTCCTGGGGATCTCAGGATTTTCGTCGTTACCGACCTGGAAAGCCTTTCTTCTCTTCTGCTTCCAGTGCCGAGTGCTCAGGATTTCGCGTGAAGGTCAGCTTGCAGTTGTGGTGACAGCCTAGTCATTTGCAGAAGGGCATTCCACTGGATGATCACGCTTGGACCCTTCTGACGATGCATGTCAGTCTCCGGCTGGGGAGCCCATTGTCAAAACGTGATGACCCCATTGTCAAAACTTGATGACCCAGGGCCATTGGAACTGCAGGGAAGTGGTATGGCCTGTCAACTGCCTATAATTGAGGGCCATCAGGTTGGCTCTTCTGTATTTCCAGCCCCTGATCGAGGGCCAGGCAATTCGGGTGATTTCGGAGAATGCCACGGCGATGGTTTATGTCAGTAGGCAAGGCAGCATGAAGAGTGCCGAGAAAACTCTGGAGATGGCTCTACTGTTTGCCTGGGCGGAGAAGAACTTCCTGGCTTTGTCGGCTCAGCACATTGTGGGGATGGACAATGTGAAAGTGGACTTCCTCAGCTGACACTCTCTGGATCCAGGAGAGTGGGAGCTGAATCAGGAGGCCTTTCAGCTAATTATGCACCACTGGGGTCACTCCGAGATGGATCTGATGGTGACCCACTCCATTGTCAAAGTGTGCCAGTTCTTCAGTCGCTGCATGGAGATGGGGTCCGAGGGCATCGATGCCCTGGCTCAGCCTTGGCCAAGTCAAGGACTTCTGTATTTGTTTCCTCCGTGGCTCCTGGTGGGGCATGTGATTCGCTGTATAGAGTGCCACCCAGGCAAGATTATTCTGGTGGCACTGGATTGGCTGAGGAGATCTGATTTGGCTTCTGCTAGTGCCACCTCTTTGGTTGCCGCCATCTCGGGGCCTACTGCAGCAGGGACCGATTGTCCTGGAACACCTGGTTTCCTTCTCGATTACAGCTTGGCTCTTGAAAGGAGAGGGCTGGCATGTAAAGGCTACATTCTGGCTGTGGTTTCCACTCTCCTTGGAGCCTGGAGGAGATCTTCCAAGCAGGCATAGGTGCAGGTCTGGTGCCTCTTTGAGCGATGGTGTGACACACGACAGTCAGCTCCTGAGGAGGCCAAGGTGCCGTCTCTGCTGACTTTCCTGCTGATGGTCTGGAGAAGGGCCTTTTCCTTAGCTTCCTGGTTCAGGTTGCAGTTTTGGTCTGTTTCTGAGATCCAGTGGCAGGCAATTCTCTAGACTTATACCCAGATGTCTCGCGCTTTCTCCAGGGGGTTCAGTGTCTTCGTCCCCCTGCTGGACTGTGGTCCCTTCCTGGGATGTATCTCTGGTGCTCAGGGCCCTGATATCGATGTCCTTCGAGCCTCTGAAGCATGCTACTCTAAAGGATTTGACGCTCAAGATGGGTTTTTTTTTGTTGCGATTTGCTCCACAAGGAAGATTTCCAAGCTGCAGGCTCTGTCTTGCCGAGATCTTTACCTGTCCTTTTCTGAGGAGGCCGTTTCCATTCGACCCATGCCGTCCTTCTTGCCTAAAGGTGTTTTCTCCTTTTTATGTGAACCAGATGGTTTGCTTATCCTCTTTCTTTAAGGAGCAGTGTCAGGGGAAGTTTAAGGATCTTCACCTACTAGATGTCTGGAGAGTGTTCCTCTGGTACTTGGAGGTTACAAATTCTTCTCATAAATCAGACCATCTTTTTCTGCTCTTTGCTGGCCCATGAAAGGTGATGTAGTAGCTAAGTCTACACTGGAGTGCTGGATTAAGGAGGCCGTTGCCTCTGTGAATCTGTTGCAGAACCGGCCAGTTCTGGAGGGTCTGCACACCATTCTGCCCAAGCACAAACATCACCATGGGTGTAGTGGAGCTCGATATCCCCTGCAGATATTTCTTGGATGGCAACATGGGCATCACTTTCCACTTTTTCCAAGCATTACCATTTGGATGTCCATGCGAGGGCAGACATGGCCTTCGGCTCTAAGGTTTTGCAAGCTGCTGTGTCTTCTTCCTGCCCAGTGGAGTAATAGCTTTGGTACGTCCCACTTCTGAACTGGTCTAACAGGACAATATGAAAGGAGACATTTTACTTACAAGATAATGTCCTTTCCTTGAGTCCTACTAGACCAGTCCAGAGCCTGCCTCTGGAACTGTGTTTGCTCGGTTTTCTTTGCAGCGGTCCCTAGGGTATGCTATGCTTTGCATTCTAGGCTATGCAGATTTATCCTCTACTGATGGCCTTCTGTTGTTTTTTTTCCCTGTGCATAGTTCTCTACTGTATTTAAATGCTCGTTGTTACCTATGTTGAGGTTGTATTAATCTTGTTATATTTCTCCCATATGCTTTGGGATGAATACTGAAGGGACCTCTGGTGGCTGAGGCATGGGAGACATGGGAGTGATGTCATTGAAACCTGGGCATTTCATTGGTTCTTTGTCTCTACCAATCTGCTGGTAGTGGAACAAAACCCACTTGTAGGGCTGGTCTAGCAGGACTCAAGGAAAGGAATTATCTGGGAAGTAAAATGTCTCCTTATATAGCAAGATGAAGTATGGCAGCTTGCTGAAGTCTTTTCAACCCTGAGTAATTTTTAATAATTGGATTGCCATTTCTTCGTGTAGAATTGGAATGGATAAGTGAGAGTAGTGAGGGGTTTTCCCCCCTTCTTCTGAGTCGTTTGAAAGGTGTTTGTTGGCTATGGTATGTGCCATGTTGGTAGTTTTTGACTGAGAGCATTGGGTATGTGGATTGTATTGTGCTTTTAGTGCTGATTTGTCATGTTGTTATACACAAAACTAACCCATTTGGAGAAATTGACCCCAAGAGTAACCACAAAGCTTCTGCATTAACTGCTGTTAGAAGTGTTCTCAGCATGTACAATTGCATTGTAGTAAACATGATACAGTTAGTTTCAACTATGTAGGTGACATTAACTGTGCTGTGTTATCTGCTGCATTAATATTAATGAGTGATAACCACTTCTACGTAAAGCGCCCTCTCTGCCCATTCTTTGTCCCCTTCCGCATTAGCTGTGAATGCAGAAATTTGTGGGTATTTACTGCGAAGGTACCACATGAGCTGTTAGGGCAGCCCCACATTAATGTATTAGCACACTAACCGCCATTTTATCAGCTATCACAATGCAGTATATAGCCCCTAAACGTTTTATCCATTATAGAGTAACAACTTGAAATGCCTACTTTACCAAAAAAAGCCAAAGCCATGGGATGTCTTGTTATACCTTTTAGGTCTTTGCTGAACATTGCATCAATCCAGTCACATGAACAACGTTGACCATTAACTAGACTGTTTTCATCGTAATAAGACTGCTTGTCTGTGTTGCCCTATTAAAGCAGTATAAAAATGTTACCTGAGATCTGAAAGAGGAATAACCCCCATTTTACATAGTTCTGGAATGAGAGACCGCCTTTCATCACGGTGATGCTAAATTTTCTTTTTGACTTTTAGGAAAGACGATGTTAAATGGTGAATCAACATCTGATGCCAAAGGCTTCCTCACTAATAAAGGTAAAAAAACAAAACCCTCTTAGGATTTGAAAGTTTGAAGCAGAAGAAACTTGTTCTGACCATCAGATTTATATTTAGAGCTTCTGATTTTAGGTTTTAACTGATAAACACCGATAAATAAGTAAGTAAATGTAATAAGTGTTTATTGGATAAACACTGGAACGTCACCACTACTTTTAGTACTCTCTCACCTCTCCCTTGTCCTGTTTAGTGTCTTCATTTCCTCCTCAGATGCCCAAATACTATATACTGGATAGATAGATATATTTGATTCATCCCAAAAAGTTACCCAGCAGTAGTACCTTGATTTCTCGTACCTTCAAAGAACCCTTATTTAGTTGGAAAGTAAATCCCTACATTTTATAGGGCCCAATGTTCAAAAGACATTTACACGGTTTACAGCCCAGTAAACCATATAAATGTCTTAGATGGGGATATTCATCGGCACCTACATGGTTAGAGGCATTGAATATCCCCGTCTAAGTCCCCTACGCTCCCCGATGCTATCTGGTTAGCATCGGGGTGTGTTGGAGGTGTTCCAGGGCGGAGAGGCAGGGAATGGCGCTAACCATGCAACAGCGATATTGGCTGCTGCCCGGTTAGCGATCAGCCCCTTAAAGATAGGCAAGGAAAACCCTCACCTATCTTTAAAGCACCAATTGCTAACCGGGCAGCAGCCAGTATCGCTGCTGCACAGTTAGCTTTGGTGGTTTTCGGCTTTGGCAGCCCATCGGTGCGTAGCCCCTTGAAGATCCGGGCAAAGGAATATTGGGCCTATAATTTATAAATACCAAAGAGTAGAAACCAAGTTTATATTCTGTAATACAGCCAATGTCAAAAAGTAAGTCTTTGACCTTCCTATAAAATGATTGCAAAAAAATCTGAGTATTCATAGGATGAATTTTTAATGTTGCTTATCTGCACAAAGATGTAGGAAAAAGAGAACAAAGGAGAGTAGGGGGGAAGGGGTGTGCACGAAAAAAAAGTCTTACTCATTTAAAACTGATTTTTCATGATTTTCAGGCATTTTTTGGGCTTGTTTTACATATCTGTTCTTTAGACACTCATTGTATGTGCATTAGAACTTTATTAAGCACCTAAATCAATTGTATGTGTATTACTTCTTAGGTATATGTATGTACAAGAGTGCATTTTAAATTTTTAGATGCTCAAATGAACTAAATGCACAATCGGAAATCCATATCCCTAGTAGAAGGAATATTTGAGGCTAGCTAGGGTTGGAGAAGAGAGAATTGGAGAGAGGGAGGCAGGAAGGGAAGGTATTACCTCATCCCCCTGAATCACTTGATATGAAAGTGCATTACAGACAGTGTGCAAAACGGTGTTTCTGCTCCCTGTACACTTGGACTTGCAACATCTTTTTAGACACAAAAGAGAGTGCACTTCTTCTCAGCTACATCATGGAGCAGTACTCACCATTCCATGGGAAACAGTCCTACAAGTGGGCCATGGTAACAAGTGTAGGAGATAGCCATGGTCGTCACTAGTTTGGGGGTGTCCCTGGGTACTGTGGACTACTGCAAGAAAATGTATAGGAACTGCAAGTGATTATACCAGCAGGAGGCATCTAAGATATTGGCACAGTTAGCAAAGACTAGGGGAAGGAGGCTAATCTCTGTTGCTCTGTCCACCATATCTATGCCATGGAGAAAAAATCAAAGGTTTTCCTAGGACAGGAACCAGGTGAAGGTGCAGTGGAGTGGGTCTAGGCCTAGAAGATTTGACTTGGCACTTTCTTAATGGCTTTGCCTGTGGTAGTGTTTGATTAGGGCTCCTCTTATCCTCTTTGCACCTTCAAAATGATATAAATAGGATAGAGTAGGTCCAGAGGACAGCTTCTAAAATAGTCAGTTGTCTTTGTCTTAAGGCATATGGGGATAGACTTAAAGATCTCCATATATATAATTTGGAGGAAAGGTGGGAAAGGGGAGATATGATAGACATTTAAATAACTCCATGGTATAAATGCACAGAAAGGTGTCTTCTTTGTTGAAAGGAAGCTCTGGAATGAGGGGTCATAGGATGAAAGTGGAAGAGGATAGACATGGGAGTAACCTGAGGAAATATTTCTTTACGGAAAGGTTGGTGGATGCGTAGAACAGTCTCCCAGCGAAGGTGGTGGAGATGAGAACTTTATCTGAATTCAAGAAATAGTGCAAGTACAAAGGATTTCTGAGGGAGAGGAAGAGATTGTATAACTTAATAGTTCTTATAGATAGGCAGACTGGATAGGCTATATGTTCTTTATCTGCCATCCTTTTTTATGTTTCTCCTATCTCCCTTTATTCCTTCCTTCACATACTTCTTGCTTCCCCTTCCCTCTTACTTCTTCCCCTCCTCCTCTCTCTATCTCCCTTCTGTATCTCCCTTCCCTCTTCTTTCACCTCGTTTGCTGCAACATTAGGAAAATAAGTCTTCCTTTCATGTGTGCCCTATATTGTGTACCGTAATCTTCACATAACACCCCCCTCGATGTTATATATTACTATTTATTATTATCACATCTAAGAACCTAAGAGTCAAGGATGCAAATTTGGAAGTGAAACATGAAGTCTGATATTTAGGACATATGATACGCATAGCTCCACGTTGGCCACGGCAACGTGGTATCCTCTGCTTCTACGTCTCTCTCAAGCTATGCCACTGGAGTTGGGATATGCTCCAGATCTTCTTTCCCAGGAGAATGGGACACTATTGCACCCGAATCCCCAGTCCCTACATATCAGGGCTTGGTTGCTGAAAGCCTAGAGCTTCCATATATCAACCTTTCTCAACAGATAAAGGATATTCAGATGGCCTCCAGAAAACCCTCCACAAGGCGATCATACGCCTTCAAGTGGAAAAGGTTCTCAGTATGGTGTTCTCAAAGGGGGCTTCACCCCCTTTCGTTGCCTCTGGAATCGCTACTGGAGTATCTCCTCCGTTTATCAAATTCTGGTCTTAAAACTAATTCATTAAGGGTACATCTTAGTGCCATTGCAGCTTCTTGCAAGCCTTTAGATGGACAACCTATTTCCTCTCATCCACTTGTAGCAAGATTTATGAGAAGTCTACTCTTAACAAAACCTCCCATTAAGCCGCCACCGGTGGCATGGGATCTCAATCTTGTTCTTGGGCAGCTTATCAAACCACCCTTACATACATATTGGACCCAATATTAATTTTCAATGGCTATGTGCCTTTAAGGCATATAGCTGCTGACGCTGAACTTTAACCCCAAATATTCAATTCGGGGCCATATCTGGCCTCTGGCATTGAATATCCAGGGTTGCCGCACAGCCAACTACAGCGCAGAAGCTAACCATTCAACAGTTATATTGGGCCGCTGCCTGGTTAGCTCCGGCTGTGAGTTAGGACAGCTTTTGCTGCGCCTAACTTTTGCCTCTGAGGGATAATCAGGCAGCAGCTGAATATCGCCACTGAACGGTTATCCCCTGGTATCGCTCCCGACAGGCTCCGATGCTAAGCGGTTAGTATTGGGGCGTATAGTGGCATTACTCTGGGAAATTCAGCAGCACTAACTGTGTTAATGCTGCTGAATATCCTAGTTAGGGGCATTTACAGTAAACCGTGTAAATGCCCTTGAATATCGGGCCATTGAGATCTTTAAGTCTGTCCCTATATGCTTTTTGACAAACACCATTGATCATTTTAGTAGCTGTCCATTGCGCCATCTCTATTCTGTTTATCCTTTCAAAAGTGTAGTCTCCAAAGTTGCACACAGCACTCCAAATGAGATTTCACCAAAGACTTACAGAGAGGCACTATCACCTCCTTTCTTCCTGCTGGACATTCCTCTTCAGGCATCCTTGTGGCTTTTGCCGTTGCCTTTTCTACCTTTTGGCCACTTTAAGATCATCAGAAACAATCACCTCCAGACCCTGCTTTTCTTTCATGGACAGAAATCTTTCATCCCATGTACTGTACTGCCTCCTTAGATTTTTGCAGCCCGAATTCATGTCCCTGCTATTTTAGCATTAAATTCAGCTGCCAAATTCTTGATCATTCTTCAAGCCTCACTAGATCCCTCTTCATGTTATCTAAACTAACAACATTGTATTTTGGCAAGAAGTAGGCCTCAGCTGTAGTAACGAAACATAGTGGGCTGTAACCCTCCAAAATAATTACCCAAGCCAGTATGACAACGACAAGCCCTGTGGATAGTTGGAACCACTCACCATGCCGCTTGCCGAAGGCCCTATAGCAGCCCAGAGTGAATGCTGTTAGCTAAGCAGTTCTGCTTCTGTAAAAATCTGGGCCTTTGCTATGTTACTAGTTAGGGCCTCCTTCTCTGGCATGTCCACCCACCATGCCAATACAGTACTGAGTTTGCATGATTCCTTGCACCCCCTCTCCCCAAATGGGCATCTGCGTGCATATCATGCTGCAGAAAAATGAAGATTGGCTCTGGTAACCCACTGTGACATAAACAAATATGACATTTACAGCAAACAATAGTAACTTAACACCATGGATGGGTGAGTGGGTGAAACTGGTGCTGAGGGGAGCCAACAGAGACAGCCAGCCTCTGCTCTATCACTTCCCAGCACCTCCCATTTCCTATGATTCCCAGCAGCACCAGTCCAGTCTCCTGCAGCCAAGTGTCAGACCTTGAAAGTGTCCTTCCAGACCCCTCCCCCACTTTAGCACCCAGGCTATCCCACAAAGAGAAAGGGAGAAAGAGCACAGAAGAAGGGAAGGAGTGCTGTTCCTTCACCCAGCGCCCTAATACTCTCAGCGATAGGGACACAGCCTTACAGTCTCTCTATTTCAGCAGTTGGGTTTGAGGTTTTAATATGAGATGTCTCACATTGCAAGGTAGAAGATGTACAAAAAGCTTATCCATGACCCAAACAGTCCTCTTTACTAACATTTTTGTTTTATAAGAATTTGTTATTAGATATCAGGTAGGTGTTCAAATTAGATCCTGAGGAAACAATCAAAAATTACAAATCAAGCCAAGTTGTTATCCCTTAAGTTCTGTTTTAATTTAAGCCACATGAGGCTGGAATCCTCAGTAGCTGAAAGAATTGGGGGGGGGGGGGGGGAAAGGGAACAGGTATCATCTCTTCCCCTTAGTACAGTAGCAGTTCAAAACTAATTCAGCTGGTTAACACTAATTTACAGAAATGGAACACCAACATTCTGTGCAAAGAATTTTTATCGAGGGCCAAAGATATTGGTTGAGAATCACAAAACTGACATAAGCCCTTCATGATCTGGTCCAAAAATCGTAATTATTTTTTAATTGTACGTTATATATTTTATTCTTACAAAACTAACTGCAGTTCAGCAAGATATGTCAACTATAAATCACAGTTACGAAGATTTAGGAGTCTCCCTGAAAGAAAAAATAGCCGAGTTGGAGATAAGGCTTTCAAAGATGCAACACGTTCAAGAAGAAACAAATTCAACAATGCAGTGGTTGAAAAAAATTGGCGCCATCGCAGCAAGCTGGGAAGCTGCACCGACAGACAGCGAAGGTGTGAAAGAACAAGTTGAGCAACATAAGGTACAAGAAATAAATACTAATTCTAGATGATGAGTACATGAATAGCTGCTTTTACCATTTCTGCTACCTCGGTTTCCTTTTTCTCATCCCTTGTTAGCCTAAGAAGCAGAGATCAAGTCTTAAATTCAAGTGTAAATGAACGCATGTAACCTTTGCAAATATGCTTGTAAGTTAGGGTATTTCATAATCAACGTGCATGCTTGCAGACTCCTCCCACACTCTGCCTAGACCAGGGGTCGGCAACCCGCGGCTCTTTCTCACCTTTGCCGCGGCTCCGGAGCACACTGCCCGCCCGGTGACAGGCAATAGTGTTGTAAAGATGTATTTAAACGTGGCGTTATGGGCTCCCTCCATGTCAGCTCCCTCCCTTCTTCTGCAGCCGCGGCTCCCTGCCTCTTAGGGAACCGCGGCTGTGCTTTTAAAATCATCTCGGAGCCCTTCCTGTCTTGACGGGCTCCGTGCAGCATTGTCCCGCCTCTAAAGGAAGTTTTGGAGGCGGGACAATGCTGCACGGAGCCCGTCAAGACAGGAAGGGCTCCGAGATGATTTTAAAAGCACAGCCGCGGTTCCCTAAGAGGCAGGGAGCCGCGGCTGCAGAAGAAGGGAGGGAGCTGACATGGAGGGAGGGGGGCTGACATGGAGGGAGGGAGCAGATAGGGATGGAGGGAGGGGGGCTGACATGGAGGGATGGAGGGGGCTGACATGGAGGGAGGGAGCTGATATGGATGGATGGAGGGAGGGGGGCTGACATGGAGGGATGGAGGGGGCTGACATGGAGGGAGGGAGCTGATATGGATGGATGGAGGGAGGGGGGCTGACATGGAGGGAGGGAGCTGATATGGATGGAGGGAGGGGGGCTGACATGGAGGGATGGAGGGGGCCGACATGGAGGAAGGGAGCTGATATGGATGGAGGGATGGAGGGGGCTGACATGGAGGGAGGGAGCTGATATGGATGGAGGGAGGGGGGCTGACATGGAGGGATGGAGGGGGCTGACATGGAGGGAGGGAGCTGATATGGATGGAGGGAGGGGGGCTGACATGGAGGGATGGAGGGGGCTGACATGGAGGGAGGGGGGCTGACATGGAGGGAGGGAGCTGATATGGATGGATGGAGGGAGGGGGGCTGACATTGAGGGAGGGAGCTGATATGGATGGAGGGAGGGGGGCTGACATGGAGGGATGGAGGGGGCTGACATGGAGGGAGGGAGGGGGGCTGACATGGAGGGATGGAGGGGGCTGACATGGAGGGAGGGAGCTGATATTGATGGAGGGAGGGGGCCTGAAATCGAGGGATGGAGATGGCAGAAAGGGAGGTAGGGAGCTGATATGGATGGAGGGAGGGGGCTGACATGGAGGGATGGAGGGGGCTGACATGGAGGGAGGGAGCTGAGATGGATGGAGGGAGGGGGGCTGACATGGAGGGATGGAGGGGGCTGACATGGAGGGAGGGAGCTGATATGGATGGAGGGAGGGGGGCTGACATGGAGGGATGGAGGGGGCTGACATGGAGGGAGGGAGCTGATATGGATGGAGGGAGGGAGCTGATATGGATGGAGGGAGGGGGGCTGACATGGAGGGATGGAGGGGGCTGACATGGAGGGAGGGAGATGATATGGATGGAGGGAGGGGGGCTGACATGGAGGGATGGAGGGGGCTGACATGGAGGGATGGAGCACTGGTAATGGGGTTGAGGGGACTAGCACTGGAAATGAGCTGATTAGGGGAGGCTAGGACTGGTAATGAGCTGATGGGGGGTAGGACTGGTATTGGGCTGATTAGGGGAGGCTAGCACTGGTAATGGGGTTGAGGGGGGATTAGCACTGGAAGCGAGCTGATTGGGGGGCTTTGACTGGGCATGGGCTGATTGTGGGGAGGGGAGGATAGAGCTGCTGGCCCTGGAAGATAACTGGGGGCTAAGGCTACAAATGGGCTGATATGAGGGAGATGGGAGAATGGAACTGGATCTGAGAGGGGCTGCCATGGTATTTGTACTAGAAGGGACTGGTCAGTGGGGAAGGAGGGGGACTGGAAGGAAATGGACACCAGTGGCAATCATGGGAATGCAAGTTGACATTGGAAGGTACTGGGAGTGAGGACTGGAAAGGGGCTGATATTGGGGAGGGTTACTGGGACTGGAAATAGGCTGATGGAAAGAAGTGAAGAAAACGAAAGAAGAGATAAGAAATGGCAGATGGACCATAGACCACAGAAAGAGAGCTAAGAGAAGACAGGAAAGCAGAAGCCTCAGATCGGGACCAGCATGATCAAAGAATAAATTGGTCAGACAACAAAGGTAGAAAAAATAATTTTATTTCATATTAGTGATTTGACTACAAAATCATCATAATTTTGAAATCAAATATTGTTACTTGTTGTTGTGATATTTTCTGGCGTATTTTTTTTGGTGTGCGAAGGAAGAGGGGTAGTCTTATACGGCGAGTATAGGCCAAACACCTATATTTTAACAGGAAAAGTAGGGGGTCGTATATAGCATTAAGGTAAGAAACAATATATGCAGTGTTAGATTTGTTTTAAATGTCGCAATGGTTTTGCGGCTCCCAGTTTTTTTTTTCCCTTCGGAAACGGGTCCAAGTGGCTCTTTATGTCTTAAAGGTTGCAGACCCCTGGCCTAGACCATACCAATGCCATGTACGCTGGTCGGTATTTTATAGGAAACCATTTGTGTGTGTATGCGGCCACAGTTGTTTGAAGATGACTATAAAATTCAACCCTGTGTGTATCTTCAGTGGCATTATCTATTTACTTATTGTCTCTGAATATACATCTAGGCAGTGACTGCCACTAGACTTAAACATTTAGTGGTTAAATATTGCCACTAAATGGATAGTTTCTGGAGCTGCCTCTGCCCCTCTCCTAATCCAGCTCCTTTTTTTACAGGTAATATCAGGTCAAATAAGTTAAATAGCCCAGAATTATCAGTTGAACTTCTGAAAATATACAGCTAGGTGAGGTATGTGTTGGCCACCCTCCAGCGAAGGCATAACTTGCTCTGAAAATCACCCTGTTGTTGCTGTCTTTTGACAAATATCAGCTTTTTGTAGCTGGGATGGGGCTATTCTCCTTCACAAGTTTTCTCTGGATGAGCATGCTGGTCTCTTTCACAAATGGAGTGGCAGCACATGGATGAGACGCTTTGAACAGCAATCACAAATTGGGTTGTGAGACGACATCATGGGTGTGGCTTTCATGGCTGGGCCTCCTATTCATTGACAGTGCTGCAGGGGATTGGCTTGTACACCCTACCTCTGACAACAGTTGATGAGCAAAGAAATTGGTCATGAGCTGTGTGTTCCAAGGGGCATGTCCACTACCCGAATAAGTTAAAGAATTTTTGTTGGATGTTATTGAATTTTATATTCATTTGTGTGAAAAGGTGGTAGAAATGAGGAGGTTGAAGGAGTGACAGCTGGAAAAAAATGGGCAATGTGAAATAACCAGGCCTTTCTGGTTGTAATCAAAATCAAAAAGTCCCAATGATAGTGATCACAATTAAACTCATAAGACAAAAATCACTAATCCCCATCATGAATCTTTTTCAAAAAAACATTTTTTGTTTGTCGGACATCTCCGGAAAGGGGCAGACAATGTAAACCATGCCCTCCACACGGTTCAGTCCTTTTTAATAAAACTTCAAATAACAATGTGAAACACACTTAACTTTAGAAAGAATTGTGTAGACTCCTCTCATATCCGGCATATCCGGCTGTGGTCAACATTATTGGCATCCTTGTATTGTAGATATGTTGTGTACAATATCTTGAGAAATAATTGGAAATATTCCAACTGTATGTCATCATAATATTTTAATAGTAGCTTAAAAAAAAGATGTCAGTGCAACTTAGACGTAGTAATTTCTGAGAAAAGAACGAAATATCACCTGGACAGGAATAATTGCACCTTCACTAATATTTGGTTGCACAACACTTGGCAGTGATGACAGTCTCCAAACGTTTCTTGTAACCATCTATAAGTTTTGTTCATTTGTCTTCTGATAGTTTCTCCCACTGTTCAACTGTAATTTGTTCCAGCTCATGAATGTTTTCCAGGATACTTTTTATCAAAGGCAGATTTCAGCTCTTTCCAAAGGTTCTCAATTGCATTGAGATCAGAGCTCATTGCTAGCCAGTTTAAAACAGCCCATTGTTCCTTTTTAACCATTCTTTTATACTTTTGGATGTATGTTTTTGGTTATTGTCCTGCTGGTGGACCCATGAACTTCGCCCCAAACCTAGCTTTATGGCACTAGGTAGCACATTTCACCCCAAAATACTTTGGTGGTCCTCTGACTTCATGATTCCTTTAATACTTTCCAGTCCTCCAGTTCCTGAGGCAGCAAAACATCCCTACATCATTATGGAATCTCCACCATAATTAACTGTAGGAAGGGTGTTTTGGTCCTTATAAGCTGCATTTCCTTGCCTGTAAATATATTGCTGGTCTGCATTGCCAAAGAGCTCAAGTTTGGTTCATCTGTCCACAGAACATTTTCCCAGGAGGATTGTGGTTTCTCAAGGTGGGTTTGGGTAAAGATCAGGCATGCCTTTTTATTTCTGTCTTTGAGCAGTAGGGTCCTCCTTGGCCTTCACACATGAAGTCCTTCTTTGTTTAGTATGCAGTGTATGGTGTTGATTGAAACCAACACTCGAGATTGCTCCAGGTCAGCCTTAAGGTCTTTGGATGTTGTACGTGGTGTTTTTCCAACAGTTTGCACTAACCTTTGAAGACTTCTTGGATGAATTTTCCTTTTTCCACCACATCCTGGGAACAGGGCTAGCCTGTCCACTAGGCAGGCTAGGCGGCCACCTAGGGCGGCAGATCTCTGTGGGCGGAAGGCCATGTGCTTCAGCACACATGGCCTGCTACTCCTACCCCCACGCACTGAGCCATGCTGCCCTTCCCCCCCTTGTAATGAGTCATGCCGTTTTGCCACCCCCCACTGCTGCTGATTCCAGCGGCAGGGAGGAAAGATGACTAGGCTCGGTGGCAGGCCATGTGCTTTGGCACACATAGCCTGCTGCTTATGAACCCCTGAAGTCCTCTCAGAGAGGGTTCAGAAGTGATAGGCCATGTGTGCCGAAGCACATGATCTGCCGCTGAGCTGCACCCCCCTGACCCCGCTGTCGGAATCAGCGGTAGCGTGGCTCAGCATTGGGGGGAGGGGGGGCAGCACGGCCAGGATTTCTGCCTAGGGTGGCAGAAACCCTTGAGCCGGATCTGCCTGGGAGGTTCTTGACAGTTCCGTGAGCAGAAAACCTCTTAATAACATTGTGAACTATAGAGACAGGAATCCCAAGGTCTTTGGAAATGGCCTTGTACCTCTTTGAAATTTGATGTTTGGTAATAATGTTTTTTTTGACGGTTTCAGGCAGCTTTCTTGTCTTTACCATTGTGAAAATGGAACAGGGAGTGAATGTGGCCATTTTAAACATTAGAGCCATCATTCATTGGTTGATTCAAGTCATGTGAGTACTGACAATTGATCATAGGTGCATCTAATTTTACTGCAATGGGAATTGGTTCTTCTGTTCAAACTGATTTGAATTATTTATAAGGGTGCCAATAATTTCCCTGGCAGTGCCCCATTTTATACTATTTCCTACTATTTCATTTTTAATTGGTCTTATTTTATTTATTTATTTTTCGGGGGGGGGTTTGGTTTTTTTGTTTGTTTTTTTTATACCGCCTTATCTGGGAATCAAAGCAGTTTACAGGGAACAAGACATTAACTGTTTTACATAAAACCTTTGATTCTTTTATGTGTCAAAAATGTGTGCATATACAGGGTGGCCCAAAAAAGTGAGAACATCTCATAAATTAAAAGCTTAAATATTTTACTTATTTACCTTTTTTAGCTATATAATGTCTTTATTTTGACAATTTCCAGTCGCCATCTTTTTTTTTTTTAAATTTATTTTATTTATTTATTTATTTGAACAGCTTTTATATACCGCTGCTTCCAAGGATCAGCAGCGGTTTACATTACAACAACAATCAAACAGATACATAGAACTTTATGGAACTATATTACATTATAACAAGAATTGTATGAAATATTACAACATAACAAGAACAATATTGAACTATATTACATTATCTGTATAACAGGTTTAAGAGTGAACTTAAACCTATTATAGGTGTTTATGTTGACTATTATATAGATGTGAGAAGAATCATTAGTATGTTAGATATCACTACAGTTGACATTGTTCCAGTTGTATATATATATTTGGAAGGGGTAGGTAAGTTCAAATCAATTTATGGTGGTTGGGAAGCTATACTTGTTTCTTCATTGGTGTAGTGTTGTCTGAATAGATGAGTTTTTAGGTCTTTTCTGAATGTTTTTAAATCTTTTGTTTCTCTTAATTGATCCGGGAGATTGTTCCATAGTATTGGAGCTACTAGCGAAAAGGCACTGTTACTTGTTGAGTGTTTTGTTTTCCTTATTAGTTCTGGGACTGCTAATGTGTTAAGGTTTTTTCTCCGTCTTATCCTATTTTCGAATGGGCTGCGAATAAGAGTAGTTAAGTGTGATGGGGCAATGTTATGAATTAATTTGAAGGTGATTAACAGAATTTTGTATTGGATCCTACTGAATATGGGTAACCAGTGTAGTGTGTATAGAATAGGGGTAATATGGTCAGATAGTTTGTCAATTGTTTACATCTGTCTTTTTGAATTTTTAAGTAACTTATGCTACGAAATTTCTCAGTTTCTTTAGGCCACCCTGTATAGTCCCAAGCCATTTCACTGGCCACTTTTATTTAGGAGATATTGGACTTTAAGGGGTTGAACTGCAAGGGTGCCAATAATATTGACCACATTTGTAGGGTTGATACATCTTATTTACAGTGTATTGGAATATACACTTGAATAGCACAAATAATCTCAGGGATTCCCAGATCTATTAGATCTAGTAGATGGCTATTTGATAGGGAGGCAAGCTATGTAAAATCTCTGGATGCACTTAACAGCAAGATAAGTGTTGATGGACCAAAAAGAGTCCTTTCTGAAATCATAAAATGAAGTGCAATCTCCAGGAACAAGCAGGAATGAGTCTTCACACGTGGGAGACGTCTCCGACGGAGCCCGCACGGGAATGCTCCCCAGCATCCAATCAGAAAGCCTTTGGGAGCATCCCCCGCGCCTGCGCGGTGGCTTTCCGCCCTTCCTACTGCCTCTCCCCAGTTTTTCGTTTTCCGAGGAGCAGGCAGGACGCCCCTCCTGCCACCGCAGAATTATTTTCCTTTGTTCTTGTTTCTGTAGTCGCGGCTTTTCCCGCCGACGGTGGCACCTCCGTGCCCCTTTCTTTCTTTCTTTTCAATTAATTTTCATTTAAATTTCATTTATTTTTGGTCGCCCGGAGGGACCCTCCCCTCTGGGCGCCGAGGCCTACCGGGCTTACAGCATGGAGCCTTCTTCTCACAGCAGTGCCCTCACTGCGGGGACCTGTTTTTCCAATTGGACTCCAATGCCTGGTGCCTCTCCTGTTTGGGGCCAGACCCTTCTTTCCCGGATCCCCCGGGCTAGTGTCGGGAGAAGACCCTCCCTTTTTCGGATATCCCTCGACGACGTCTTCGCGCCCAACGCGCGGTCGTCGGGTTGTGCTTCTCTCCAGGATCAGGTATCCACACAACAGTCTGTTAAGACTAGCCGAGTCTTGAGGGGAGAGTCTCATGCGCGGCATGGCGACAGCTCCAGCCGACCCCTCAAGTCCCCCTTGGCTAATATACCCCGGCGGGAGTCCTCGGGCTCCAAAGCATTTATGGGGTTTCGGGATGTTCCTGAGGTTCGCTCCTCACAGAACATTCCCGAGCCATGCCCGAGGGAGGTACCCGCTTCGAGCGGTGCCGATTCCCCGGCATCGGCGTCGGCATCGAGTGTTCCACTCTTCGCCAGGGATCGTCAGCTGGTGTCATCGGCGCCTCCGGGGCCGATCGACTCGACCGGGTCTGACCTCCCTACACCCCAGCCATGCTCGGGTGTGGTACCCGCTCAGGGCGGTACTGAGACCCCGGCATCGGCGTCGGTGTTGAGCGTTCCGCTCCTCACCGAGGATCGTCCGCTGCTGTCCTCGGCGCCTCCGTGGCCGATCGACTCGGTCCAGCCGGGCGTTCCTCCATCACTGCCATGCACGGGGGTGGTACCCGCTACGAGCGGTACCGACCCCTCGGCGTTGGCGCCGGTGTCGAGCGTCCCGCTCCTCACCGGGGATTGGCGGCTGCGGTCCTTGGCGCCTCCGGGGCCGACCGACTCGCGCCGGTATGGCGTCCCTACGGGGGTAGTATCCGCTTCAGGCGGTGCCGACCCGTGGGCGTCGAGTGACCCGCTCCCCACCGGGGATCACCAGCCGCTGCCCTCGGCACCTCTGGGGCCGATCAGCTGGACACAGCCTGGCCCTGCGTTCCGGCCATGCGCGGAGGCGGTACCCGCTTCGAGCGCGCCGGTGTCGACGGTTCCACCCCTCGCTGGGGATGATCTCCTGGCCTCGCTCCCCTCGGAGCCGCTCGCTTCGACCCAAGCTGGGTCGCCAGTACCCCAGCCCTGCGCAAGGGCAGGACCGGTTTTGAGCGGCGCCACTCCGCCGGCGACGGCAGGGACGTCGAGCTCAAGGAACCGCCATCAGCCTTCCCCGGGGACCTCGGGGTGTGTCGACCAGCACACGTGCGACCCCCCGGCATCGACGCCGCCGTCGAGGGCACCGCCCTTTCCTAGAAAAGGGGCCTCAGGGTCTTCGATCGCCTCGATCCCACCGCAGGGTTCCCCCCCCCGCAGGGACTCGTCGTCGGGTGACCTGGCTCCCCTCGGGGACGGGCCGTATGCCCCGGCAGGTTTTCCCTCCGGGTAGGACGGGTTCGAGAGGAGGCCCGGCATCGGGCAGCGCCCGCCGATCGACATCGGCGCCGGCGTCAGATGACCCCTCTCCACCTAGCACCGGCCTCGGGGGCCCTTGATGCTCGCGGCACCAGTCGGCGCGGTTCCAATCCGCGCTCCAGGATCTCCACCACCGGCGCGGTCGCTCCCGCCGGGGTCCTCGAGGAAGGAGTCGATCTCCTCGCTTGGTTCGATGCCCAGCCTGGAGTCGTTGTCCAGCCTTGAAAGCCTGGGCACGGCACGTCTCGGGATCAGCCCCTGTCCCCTCCCGCAGTGCAGAGCAGAGACCGCTGGCCCCTGCCCTCCGGCGGCCGCGGATTCGCTCCAGTCACGGGGGGAAGCGCCGCCCCTGGGTTCGGGGCCAAGGCCGATTCCTGCGGCGCCGTCGGTGCCATCAACCTCTTCGATGCCTAGCTTGGAATCAATTCCAGGAGCCGACGACCCCATGTTGACTGCCCCGATCCGGGTCGGTTGGTCCCCTCCTCTGCCCAGCGGGCATCGGCCCGAGCGGCCTCTTAGTGCCCTGGCGGCCTCTCCCACATTAACTGCTCCGGCAGAGCCGCCTTTTCGGGATTTCCTCCTTGACATGGCGGACCTGCTGGCCATCCCTATCCCGGACCCAAGCCCAGGCCCTGCGGAACAGGCAGCCGTGATGCTTCCTTTGCATCCCTCCCTGCAGGATCTCCTGCTGGGGGCTTGGCGGTCGCCTTTGAGGGTTCCGGCGCCGTCGACTGCGATGCAGGCTCTGTACCGGGTGCCTCCGTCCCCGGGTTTTCGGCAGCACCAGCTTCCACATCAGTCCATTGTGGTGGAATCGGCGCTGAGGAAGGCCAGAAGCAAGGAGGAGAAGCATGCTTCTCGCCCTCCAGGCTGCGCCTCGAAGACGCTAGATACTCTAGGACGTCAAGCCTTCCAAACGTCTATGCTGGCGGCTCGAATTATTTCATATATATTTTATATGAGTCTGTCGCTTCGGGAGGTCACCGAGAGGTTATCTCGGTTATCCACCTTCGTACCTGCAACCAAGGCCTTTGAATATTCCCTGCTTCTTTATCACTGCAGGAATATCTCCGGGTTCCTTTCTCGTGCTTCGCTGGACTCCTTCCGGTCGGTCAGCAGAGCCTCTGCTGTTGCCATTAGAGCATGCCGTACAGCATGGTTGCAGGCGTCCGAGTTGTGTAGACGGGCACAGCACAACCTGGGTAATTCTCCCTGCGACGGAGATCACCTCTTCAATAGCGAAGCCTTACGTCAGGTCGCACAGTGCTTCGCTAACCTTCCCAGAGTTAGCAGCCAGCCTAGGGCCCGGCCCCCCCGGCGGTGGTAAACGCCTCTCCAGACCCCCCTTCCCTAGGAAGAGGAAATGCCAGCCCTCCACCCACCCTCCAGGCGCGCCCAAGCAAGGGACCTCTCACCCCGGGTTGATGTCCCCGGGCCCGCGCCAGGACTCTCATACTAAGCATTTTTAGACTCAGGTGGGCGGCTGCCTGCTCTTAACCTCCTTACCAGAAGTTTAGAATAGAGCTCTACTCTGGGGCTCGTTCAGTTGGAAAATGATTCGGGGAGTTATCTAGGGGTTCAGGTCTTCTCCTCCGTGGGAAAGGGAGACCACCTTACGCCGTGATAGCTATGGCCCACGGTCACCCTACTACTCTTCGGTACGTCCCCGAACCCCCTCTCAGCCAGTATTCTCTTGCTGAAGCTTCCGTACCGGAAATTCCCTTCCAGCCGCTATAGTCCCCCTATACTCACCAGGGACTATCCCCTCATGTCCCCCGATTGTGCGGGGGACAAGTTCTATGTGCGTGGGGACACATATAGGGCCTCCAACCCCTGCGGCGTTCTACCGGACTGATGCTATCCTCCGTCCCCCACGCTACCGCGCTCTTAGCTCGCCGATCTGCCCTTGCCCTCCGGGAAAGATCCCTCCCCTGACGGATCTTGCGGCCACCTCTCCAGGTGGACGTTCTGGGGATCGATGGCAGATCTGCCTTACCTGGGTGCTGCTCATGGAGGCAGGCCCCCCGGCGTGCCTGCGTTAGTACCGGAGGGGGCGTCCCCTTGTCCACCGTCTTAGATATACTAGATATCACCTGCTTGGCAGGCGCCTTTGGGGGATCCCCACAGTACCTGTGTTCTACCGCCTTTTTTCCCCTATGGCCGGTACTCACCTCCCCCCCCCCCCGGGGGTCCGGCCAGTCCGCCTGCCTATTCCCCGATCGGCCCGCAGACTGGTGGTACCCTACTGCTGTGCATTCAACAGCTCCTTTTTTCAGTTAGGTCCTCCTCCCGGAGGCCCGGACCCTTGTCTCCCTATCTCTCGCTAGGGCAGACTGTGTACCCCTTCTGCTCCGGGGTACACCTCTACTCTTCTCCGGGATAGGCTCTCTAGTTCGGCCTGTCTTCCACTGTTAGTCCTCTGAGTTATGGACTCTACTCCTAAGGGAGTGCTCAGCTTGCCGAGAGCCCCCTGGAAGACCTGCCGTCCTTCTCCTGACCCAGCTGACGCCTGGATCTCATGGCCTTCCGGATTTGGAACTTCATCCTCGCTGCGGTGAAGTTTCCTTGATGACCTCGCTACTGCGTCTACAGTGCCTTCATCACAGGACTACTTCCGACAACCCGGTGGGTAAGCAGTACAGGGTTCTAAACCATTAATTCATTAAAACTTAATGGCCGGTAAGCTCTATATGGTACTAGGTCATTTACTCAGTAAATGCTTAATGATTCTCTTCATGCACCCCTCTGACTACTCCCGTAGCCTGGGGGTCTTTTTGCTGTATCCTAATGGTACCTAGAAACATAGAAACATGACGACAGAAAAAGACCACAAGGCCCATCTAGTCTGTCCTTCCATAACAACAACTACAACAGTCCACTTTTTACCTTTAGAGATCCTCTGTGTTGGTCCCATGCTTTTTTGAATTCAGTTACTGTCCTCATCTCCACCACCTCCACTGGGAGACTATTCCACGGATCCACTACTCTTTCCGTAAAGAAATATTTCCGCATATCACTCCTGAATCTATCTCCCTTCACCCTCATCCCATGTCCCCTCGTAGCAGAACTTGCTTTCAATTGAAAGAGGCTCTCTCCCTGAACATTTATGCCATGGAGGTATTTAAACATCTCAATCATATCACCTCTATCCCGCCTTTCCTCTAAAGTGTACATATTAAGATCCTTAAGTCTGTCCTCATATGCTTTATAATGAAGCCCATTAATCATTTTAGTAGCAACCCTCTGCACCGACTCCATCCTGTTCACATCCTTTTGAAGGTGCGGTCTCCAGAATTGCACACCATACTCCAAATGAGGTCGCACCAAAGACTTATATAGAGGCATTATCACCTCCTTTTTTCTGCTAGCCATTCCTCTCCGTATGCACCCAAGCATCCTTCTAGCTTTTGCTGTTCTGCACTCTTAAGACTTGCCTCCGTAGTCTTTGGATTCGCTGTTCCTATATTCAACTCCTGCCCTCCATCCCTCAGGGGATGCCGGAGATTCAGGCTGGGCAAATGCCATCCCGTCCTGGGCTGCGCTTATGGGATCTCCCCGGGCATCCTAAGCTAGGGAGTCCCCACGTGTGAAGACTCATTCCTGCTTGTTCCTGGAGATAGCACAGTTACTTACCTGTAACAGGTGATCTCCGGAACAGCAGGAATTAGTCTTCACAACCCGCCCACCTCCCCTAGGAGTTGTATCTCTCTTTTCTCTATTCCTTCCTCTCCTCTCCTTCCGGCTCAGCTATGAAACTCAACTGGGGAGAGGCAGTAGGAAGGGCGGGAAGCCACTGCGCAGGCACGGGGGATGCTCCCAAAGGCTTTCTGATTGGATGCTGGGGAGCATTCCCGTGCGGGCTCCGTCGGAGACGTCTCCCACGTGTGAAGACTAATTCCTGCTGTTCCGGAGATCACCTGTTACAGGTAAGTAACTGTGCTTACTCTGGATAAAGTATCGACTCATCTGCTGTTCCTCTTTTATGCCATCTTTCTCTTTATACTGATCCTTTCCAAACAATGAACAACCTGTTTGAGGGCTCGACTCAGTTATTTATTTATTTATTTATTAACATTTCTTATATACCGCGCTATTATAATCAGCCTCGTCTTTCACTGAGCTTGGAAAGACATGAGTAATGAAACTCAGATGGCACGGACTGAATTTATGGGGATTCTTAAACCCATCTAAAATAGCTCTTGCTGCTTCAAACTGTTTTACATTACTTGAAAAGTGTTACCTTTCATGCAGAATGAAACTGTGTGAGTTTAGTACCAAGAACATGTTCTTAAATTAGCAGCACCTCCTAGTTACAGTAAAATGAAAAAAATTAAGAAATGAAGACGTTTTCCTTGTCATGGACATGGACTTGCAAAGGTCACGGTCCGAATTGTCGTGGTCCAGCCCGAGGCAAAGGAGGCAGCAGTCATGTGGGTTGATGAGGGACATCTTATTGCACCACAGATCAGTAATGTTAAATGAACAGTAGGGCACAAGTCATGGATTAATTGGATCCTAGTAAAATGCCTGATGATGGACCTTTGCATTTCCTGCTCCTGTTCAGTTCTTTCTCAGTCACTTGTCAGAGACTGTGCCACAACAGGGAGCTTTTGAAGTGGCTTGTAAATTATTTCTGAGAAATGACAGAGCAGAGGCTGAAGAAAGAGCAGAAGATGCAGCATGCTAACAGCTGGCATTTTGTCAGAGCCCCATTAAGTCATTAATTTCAGTTCTATTAAAAAATTAAAAACAGGAGTAGGAAAATACTTATTTCCCATTGTTTCTCAGGCTCCTCTCTACAGATTTAAATTTGGCCTCTGGTAAGAGACACTGGTATTTAAAACTGTAGTTCTCTGGGAACAAGCAGGAAGTTAGTCCTCACATATGGATGATGTCAGCACCAACGGAGCCTGCGCAGAAGCATCTCCTCAGCTTTCAAAGAAAGCCTTTGGGAGATACACCATGCATGCGTGGTCCCCTTCCTACGAAGGGTGCCATCTTGCCTCAGTCTCCTTTTTCCCACAGAGCCCACCAGATGTCTGTCCTGTTTCCCCAGAAAAAGTGTCTCTTTTTGTCTTAAAATCATTCTTTTCCGGTAAGTGTACCATTTCTATTCCCGTCCCCGAGCCAGCTTGCCTCGTTCTTGCTTCTCGGGTTCGTTTTTCTTGTTTTACCTGTTTTTCTCGCAGTGTCCCTCGACCGGCACTTTGCACCCTTTTTGGCTGGTAGGCTCAGACCCTCGTCCCGGTCCAAGGACCTGTTTTTTCCCACAGCCTCGAGTGGCTTCAAGAAATGTGATTGTGCAATAAGATGATGTCCCTCAGCAACCCACATGACTGCTGCCTCCGTTGCCTTGGACCGGACCATGACAACTCGGGCTGCGACCTTTGCATGTCCACAAAGGCCATCAAGTGCCGCCAGTTGCAGCAGGAGAAGTTGTTCCATAGATCTGACTCTGCGCTAGAGTCCCCCGCATCATCATTCTGCAGAGCCCCCTCCGGTACCTCAGTGCCCTGTGATGCCGGGGCTGCTTCGGAGTCCTGTGGCCGTGGCCACTCCAAGAGGAAATCTCTGGAGGTGGAATGCAAGAAGAGCTCAAAAACCTTGAAGGTCACCTCAGAGGATGGTTCTGGAAAAGTGGGTAAATCCCACACCAAGCCTCACAGTCCCCGGTGTGAGTCCGAGGGGTCGGAGCAGGAGCAGCCTTACAAGCTGCCCTGGCAGGAGTTGTCAGCATTGGATGACTGGCCTTTGACCCTCGAGACCATACTGGTCAAGGACTCCCCCTCGACAGAGCCGATTCCAGGCCTGAAGTAATTGATGCCCGCATTGAAGGCTGTGGAGCCATTTGGCAAGGAGAACAGAATGGCAGCCTTGGAGTGCAGTATCACTGCCCTCCTGGCACAGCAGCAGGCGTTGATGTCTGGTTCATCCACCTTGATGACTGGACCCTTGACCTCGAGGACTTCTCCGGTCATCGAGCCGATCCTCGAGAGCCACTCGCCTCGAGAGACTCATTGGCTTTGGATGAGGTCTCAGTCCCATTCCTCGGGACACAGGTCCTTTCTGGCAAGTGCTCATGGCTTGGATCCCCAGGGGTTGCGGGCTTTTGGGCTCAAGGCCCAACCATGGGAGCTGAGGAGCCTTGGATTCTTTCTCTGACAGAGTCAGATTGGAAGACCAAAGACGACGAGCTCCTGGACACCCTGTGACACCGAGACATGCCCTTGACCCGTCTCCACAAGTTCCCGGCGCAATTCCCTGCCTGAGGATGTTGCTTTCCTCGACTTTGTGCAGGACATGGCAAAGACAATTGCGTTCGTGACTGAAGCAGTTTTGGAGCCCTACACAGAGGAACTTGAGATCCTCCAGTACAAGGTCCCCTCGAAGGAGGCCCTCACGGTGCCCTTCCCTCTGATCCTCGAGCGCCTCCTCCTCCATATGTGGGAAACACCGGAGTCAGTGCCCATTGTCAGTAGACCGCTTGACTCCATGTACTGAGTCCGCTGAAACCTGGGGTTCCAAAAAACCCAGCTCCCTCACAATTCTATGGTCGTCAAGTTGGCCATGCAGTGACAAGAGTCAAAAGACTCATTCTTCGTGCCAGGTAGGGAGGCCTGGACTTTGGATGCCCTGGGCAAAAAATGTTACCAGGGCTCGATACTGGTTTGCCGAGACCAGTCCTACCAGTTGTAAATCGGCATGCACCTAAAGGAACTGGCAAAGGAGCACGCTGGTTTCTTGGCAGGCCTCGATGGGGAACCTCTTCAGCGGTTCAAGTCACTGGCCTTGGCAGTCAAGGAGTGCTCGAAGTTCCTGTCTCGAGCAGCATATGATCCTTTTGAATCCTCAGCCAGAGTAGCCACCACAGGCATCAGGGACTGACGCCAGGGGTGGCTGTAGTCATCTGACCTCAAGCAATGGGTCCAGGACAAACTCATCAATGTCCCTTGCACCAGAGAGAACCTCTTTGGGAAACCCATGTCAGAAAGGCTGCTGAGATACAGACTGAGTTCCTGACCAGGACCAGACTTTCGTAGAAGACCTCAGTGAACCCCCATGTCTTTCTTCCTGAGAAAGAAATGGGTGTTTGGTAATGCCCCACCTTACCAGGCCTTCTCTGCCCCACAGCAGGGGCAAAAGTCCAAGGAGCAAGGACACGGCCCCCACAATTCTAAGACCCAGGCACCGGCCCTGGCCCTGGCCCCGGCCCCAGCCCAGCCTGGAGGGATCTTGAGTCAGGGAGTATGGTCTCCTCTCCCCCAAAAGGTCCTCGTCCAGGAGGGCTTCTGGCCCAGTTTGCCCACAGGTGGTTCCCCATCATCACCGACTCCTAGGTGCTGCAAGTACCTGCAACAGATGCCACCCTAGTTCTTCCCAGGAGAACTTGTAAGACCTCTCTTTCACCAAACCCAGTTCCTCACTGAGCTTGCAGGCCTCCTCACAGACAGGGTGATGGAGCTAGTCCCAAGCGGATAGGGGGCCATCCTGGACCTACTGGGACTTGAACAGATTTCTGATGAGGGAGAAGTTCAAGATGCTCTCCCTTGGAACACTGCTGCCTTACCTCCAGCAGGGTGACTGGCTATGCTCCTTAGATCTGAAGGATGCTTATACACACATCCTGGTCCATCCCGCCTACCGACAATACCTCCAGTTTGTAGTTGGAGGAGATCGCTACCATTACAGGGTGCTACCCTTCGGACTGGTGTCATCACCAAGGGTCTTCACCAAGTGCCTAGTGGTGATCGCAGCCCACCTTCATCTCCAAGGGGCCTTCGTCTTTCCTTACCTGGACGACTGGCTCATAAGGGGGGGCACAACTGCAGAAGTGCACCATGCCATGAGGATGCCATCCACGTCCCGCAGCATCTGGGGTTTATCATCAGCCACCCCAAGTCCTACCTCTCTCTGGCACAGTGCCTGGAGTTCATAGGGACTCAGCTGGACACCCTCCAGGCCAAGGCCTTCCTCTCTCCAGAGAAGACAGAGCTCCTCAAGGCACTAGCCATAGAAGTGCAACACCATTGGTCAGTGCCTGCTCGCCTTCTCCTTTGCCTGCTGGGCCACATGGCCTCCACAGTCCATGTAGCCATGTATGCCTGCCTGCATATGATGACAGCTTAGTGGTACCTCCGCTCCTAGTGGACACAAGCAATGGGTAGACATTGGAACAGGGTAAAAGTGACCCACCAACTGGCGGACTCCCTCCACTGGTGACAGATGCCCTGCCACCTTCAGATTGGGATGCCTTTCCAGGCACCCACCCCCTCAGAGGGTCCCCACTACTGATGCCTCCCTGCCAGGATGGTACTTGCTTCCAGATGGAGTGCCAATTGCAGATGAACCTCCTGGAGCTATGGGAAATATTTCTGGCCCTCCAAGCCTTACGCCACCAGTTGCAGCACCAGTTGATGCTGGTCCATATGGAAAACCAAGTCACAATGTTCTATGTCAGTAGGCGGTAGCTCTTTCCTCATATGTGACACGCAGTGGGATGCTCCTGCAGGTGGTCTACTTCTTGGGCTTGGACAACCCCCTGGCAGACAGTCTGAGCAAAATCCTCCAGCCAAATGAATGGCACCTGGACCCCAGAGTGGCCTCCTGGCTTTTCCGACTCTGGAGCATCCCTGTAGTGGACCTGTTTGCCAGCCCGGACAACATGCAGTTGCTCCACTTCTGCTCCCGCCAGCCGTACTCATCCTGTGTTCCTCATCCAATGGACGGAAGTCCTCCTTTACGCCTTCCTGCCGTCACCACTGATTGCCAAGATCCTCTTCAAGGTCCAGTGCGACAAGGCATCACTGATTCTGGTAGCCCCCTGGTGGCCCAGGCAACCTTGGTTCCCACTACTTCTCTATCTGTTGGTGGCACCTCCGATTCCCCTGGGCTGCACCCCAGGACTACTCTCACAGGGAGAAGGGGTTTTTCCTGAACCCCACTCTGGGGTCCCTGTCACTCACAGCTTGGCTGCTGAAAGGGTAGCGCTAGCTCCCTTCAGCCTCCCACATGATGTGGAGTAGATCCTTCTGGCTTCTCATAGGACCTTCACAAGAAAGGCGTATGCTTTCAAATGGTGTTGATTTTCAGTGTGGTGCGCCGAGAGGCAGGCAAACCCATTCTCCTGCTTGTTGCAGCTGGTGCTCCAGTGTATTTACTCCACCTGTCATAGGTGGGACTGAAGTCCAACTCTGTCAGAGTGCACCTGTGCGCTATTGCGGTGCACCACCATGCTGTCGAGGGCAAGCTTCTCTCGGCTCAGCCCCTAATCTCTTGTTTCCTTTGGGGCCTTATGTTGTCCAAGCTCCCTATTTGCCCTCCAATGCTGGAGTAGGATCTCAATGCGGTGCTCTCACAGCTCGATAAACTGCCGTTTGAGCCCCTGGCTACCTGTCACATGTGGTACCTGTCCTGAAAGGTTGTCTTCCTTGTGGAGCTCATGTTGGCTCACAGCGAGCTATAGACTCTGATGTCAGATCCGCCCTACATGAGGTTCTACAAAAACAGGGTGGTGCTCCGCACACACCCCAAGTTTTTGCCAAAGGTGTGGTCCCCCTTCCACCTCAATCAGGTGGTACTTCCCACCTTCTTACCAAGGCCTTATGCCAGCAAGGCAGAGACCGTTCTCCATACTCTGGATTGGAAAAGGGCCCTGTCCTACCAAGAATGGACTCAGGGCCACCGCAAATCGCCTCGGTTCTTTGTCTCCTTTGACCCCAGTTGACTGGGGCTTCCAGTAACTAAGCAAACTCTGTCCACTTGGGTGGCGGACTCCATTGCCATTACCTATGAGCAAGCTGGGATCTCACTAGGCCACCGGGTCATGGCATACCGCGTCAGAGCCATGGCTACTCTGTAGCAAATCTGCTTTCCGTACCTGCGATGGAAATCTGCCAGATCACCACCTGGTCTTCAGCCCATACCTTTACAGCTCACTATTGCTTGTAGAGGGAGTCCTGATGGTATAGTGTTTTCGACCAGGCTGTGCTCCATAATCTCTTCAGGATGTAGGCAACTCCTGCCCTCTGACCCTTCTGTGTTCAGGCTACTGGAGTGCTGATTTTCTGCTGTACACTTGGGTCTTGTGAGAGTCTCTCAGTTGGGACTCAGCTGCTGCAGCTCACGGCTCATCTTCTCTGGCCGCCTGGTATTTTGTACAGTTCTCGTTAGCCTGTAGCTGGGGAGTCCCATATGTGAGGACTGACTTCCTGCTTGTTCCTGGAGAAAGCATAGTTACTCACCTATAACAGGTGTTCTCCGGGGTTCAGCAGGCATCAGTCCTCACAACCCTCCCTCCTCCCCTTGGAGTTGCTTCTTTACCATATTTTAAAATTTGCTGTCTTAGCTATGTCATTTGACTGAGGCAAGATGGCACCCTTGGGCAGGAAGGGGACCACGCATGCGTGGTGCATCTCCCAAAGACTTTCTTTGAAAGCTAGGGAGATGCTTCTGCACAGGCTCTGTCAGCGCCGACATCACCCATATGTGAGGACTGATTCCTGCTTCTCTGGAGAACACCTGTTACAGGTGAGTAAAGCGTAGTTACTCATCTGTAACAGGTGATCTCTGGGAACAGCAGGAATTTAGTCTTCACATATGGGTATCATTGGTACTGACAGATCCTGTGTGGGAACGGTCCCCACCATCCAATAGGAAAGCCTTTGGGAGCATCCCACAGTGCCTGCGTGCTGCCTTCCCGCCTTTCCCACTGTCCCTCTTCAGTTGAGTTGAGCTGAGACAAAGGAGAGAGGGAGAGAGAGATAGAGAGACAACTCTTAGGGGAGATGGGTGGGTTGTGAAGACTAAATTCCTGCTGTTCCCGGGGATCATCTGTTACAGGTGAGTAACTACACTATCTTGAGGAACAAGCAGGAATGTAGTCTTCACATATTGGGACTCCCTAGCTGAAGATGCCAGGGAGATGGCCCCAGGAAGCTGCAACCCAGTGTGAGATGGGCCATGCTTCCTCCCATGGATCTCTGGCATCCCACCCAGGATGGTGGGTAGGAGTTGAATTAAGTCTGAAAGAGATGTTGAAGAACAGCCTGGCCAAACAAGGCATCCCAGCCGGAGTCCTTGTCTAAGCAGTAGTGGGCTGTAAAGGTATGTACCAAAGCCCAAGTGGCTGCTCGACAGATGTTGTCGATGGATACAGAGTGAAGGTTAGCCACAGAGGCTGCCATTGCTCTCACATTGTGAGCTGTGACATGGCCTTCAAGAGGAAGACCCTTACTCTCATAGGCAAAGGATATGCATTGTGCAATCCAGTTAGACACAGTTCTTTTGGAAACTGGAAGTCCCAAATGACTAGAATCAAAAGCAACAAAGAGTTGAGAAGACTTTCAATGTTGCTGTGCTCTTTGTAGGTAAAAAGCTAAAGCTGTTTTACAGTCCAATGTATGAAGGTTCCTTTCTGCATTGGAGGCATGAGGCCTCGGAAAGAATACAGAAAGGTAAACTGCTTGGTTTAAATGGAAAGGGGAAACCACCTTTGGCATAAAGTGTGGATGAGTCCTAAGAATGACCGTATCATGGTGAAATTTCGTATAGGGAGGATCAGCCACTAGAGCTTGGAACTCACTAATACGTCGTGCGGAGGTGATTGCAATTAGGAAGATGATTTTCCAGGAAAGGAATTTCAGAGATATAGTGGCTAAAGGCTCAAAGGGCGGTTTCATGAGCTGCCCTAAAACAAGATTCAAATCACATTCCACCGGTGGTGGTCTAATGGGAGGTTTGTTAATAGAAGGCCTCTCATAAATCTTGTTATAAGTGGATGAGAGGAAATAGTTTGTCCATTTAGGGGCTTGAAGGAAGCTGCAATAGCACTAAGATGGACTGTTACTGAATTGGTCTTAAGACCAGCATTTGATAAATGAAGGAGGTACTCTAGTACCAATTCCAGAGGTATCACAAGAGGGTTAAGTCCCTTTTGAGAACACCATATGGTAAACCGTTTCCACTTAAATGCGTATGATCGTCTTGTGGAAGGTTTTCTAGAAGCCTGTAAGATATCCTTTACCTGTTGAGAAAGGTTGAGATCCTGAAGGTCTAGGCTTTCAGCAACCAGGTCCTGAGATGCAGGGACTGGGGATTCGGGTGCCATAGCGTCCCGTTCTCTTAGGATAGAAGATCTGGAGCACACCCCAACTCCCGTGGTGCAGTTTGAGAGAGATGTAGAAGCAGAGGATACCACGTTTGTCGTGGCCTACGTGGAGCTATGAAAATCATACGACCTCTGTCTCTCTGAAGCTTGAATAGTGTTTTGGGGATGGTGGGAATGGGTGCGAAGGCATAGAGGAAGTCTTGACCCCAGTGAAGGAGGAAGGCGTCCCTTGCCTGACAATCTCGAGCCGGAATTCTGGAACAGAATCGGGGAAGTTTGGCATTCAGTGGACTTGCAAAGAGGTCTATGTCTGGGGTTCCCCAGATTTGAAATATTTGGGCAACCTGGTCTGAGTGGAGAGATCATTCATGTGGCAGCAGTACTCGACTGAGTTTGTCTGCCCAAAGGTTTTGAATGCCTGGAAGATATACCACGAGGAGGTGAATTTGATGCTCTTTGGCGAGGGCCCATAGTCGTAAAGCTTCGTTGCATAACGACAGAGAGCCGGTTCCACCCTGCTTGTTCACGTAGAACATGACTAATTGATTGTCTATCTGTACTAGGGCTGTCTTGTAGCTGAGCTGGTCTTGGAATACTCGAAGAGCAAGGAAGATTGCTCTGAGTTCTAGGAGGTTTATGTGAAGACAAGCCTCCTATGGAGTCCAGGTACCCTGGGTAGAGAGATCATGCAAGTGGGTCCCCCATCCCACCTGTGATGCATCTGTTAGGGTGGTCTGGAATAGGGGTTGCTGGAAAGGAGGCCCCACCAGAAGATTCTCCAATGATTGCCACCATTGGAGGGATGAAACAAGACATGGTGAGTTTGTTATTTTGTCCAACAGGCGATCTGTGGCTTGTGTCCACTGAGTAGATAGGGTCCACTGGGCTGCTCGCATGTGGAGGCGTGCATAGGGAACTACATGTACAGTGGATGCCATATGTCCCAATAGCTGGAGCATTTCTCGAGCAGTCAGGTAAGTCTTCACTGCTGCTTGGGAAGCTAGCTGCACTATGCGCAGACAGCGGCATGTGGAAGGAAACCCTTGACTGTCTGGTATCTAGGCGAGCTCCTATGAATTCTAGGGACTGAGTGGGAACAAGATGGGAATATTGAAGGATTTGCATTGTGCGAAACAGAGCCAAACTGGCTTCTGGAGCTGTGGGGGCTTTGAATGAGCCAGTCGTCTCAGTAAGGGAAGACAAATATCCCTAGAGTTCGCAGGGATGCAGCTACTACCTCCATGCATTTTGTGAATACTCTTGGTGCCAAAGCCAGACCAAAGGGAAGAACTTTGTATTGGAAATGTTTTCCCTGGAAAAGGAACTGTAAGAATTTCCTGTGATCTGGATGGATGAGAATATGAGTATATGCATCCTTTAGATCTAGAGAACAAAGCCAATCCTGACTTTGAAGGTATGGCAAAATAGTTCCTAGAGAGATTATTTTTAATTTCTCTCGGAACAGATATTTGTTCAATTTTCTGAGGTCTAAAATGGGTCTGTGTCTCTTCTGTTTTCTTTGGGATAAGAAAATAGGGGGAGTAGAACCCTGTACCCTGTTGTAGAATGGGTACTTCTTCTATTGCTCCTTGAGCAAAGAGTGTTGTGACCTCCTGACCTAAGAGATTGCTGACATGGGTCTGAGAATTGAACTGTCTTAAGATTGTAGGAGGGGGCATGCTGTGAAAATGAAGCTTGTACCCCTCTCGTACAATGGACAGAGTCCAATTTTCTGTTTTTATTTGGTGCCATCTTTTGGCAAAATGACACAACCTGCCAGGAATGGCTAGGGGTTCTGGACCGTTCAGGGGCAGGAAGGCTAAGTTCTCTAGGTAGGAGTCAAAGCCCCCTGAGGAGGCTGATCTCTCGGCCCTTTTGGCTTCTTTTGTTGTCTAGTTTGTTGCTGTTGTCCCTTTTGGGCAGCCTGAACTGGATACAACTTCCTTTTTTTACGGAAAAAAGGGTTTTTTATAAGATTTCTTTTTGGCTGGGTTGGCTGTAGATTTTGACAATCTATCCAGGGTGATATTGTCAGTATCTATTTCATTAGCCTTTTCCTGCCAATTTCTGCCAAAGAGATTTTCTCCTGTGCAAGGGATATTTCCCAATTTATCTTGTACCCAAAGTTCCAAGTCGGATGCCTGAAGCCAGGCAATCTGACGTGCACCAATGGCAATAGCAGAAGTTCTGCTGATGCATTCAAAGCAGTCAAAGGCTGCACAGTTTACAAACTTGGAATCATCCTGAGCATGTCTGACAAGATTAAGGAAATCTTGTCATTTATCATCAGGAAGAAGGGGGCTCATAAGCTCCAAGTCTCCTGTGATCTCTTTGAGGAACGTTCCCATATAGAAACATAGAAACATAGAAACATGATGACAGAAAAAGACCACATGGCCTATCTAGTCTGTCCTTCCATAACAACTACAACAGTCCACTTTTTACCTTTAGAGATCCTCTGTGTTGGTCCCATGCTTTTTTGAATTCAGTTACTGTCCTCATCTCTACCACCTCCACTGGGAGACTATTCCATGGATCCACTACTCTTTCTGTAAAGGAGCTGATCCTGTTTGAGAGCATGGAAGCTTGGAAGCATCGATGCCCAAAGGCATCAAGAGTCCTGCACTCACGGCCTGGAGGATTGGAAGCATGCCTCTTTGCACTCTTCATCCTACGCATAGCCAATTCCACTACCATTGAATGGTGTGGTAACTGAGTTTTTTGGAAGCCAGGACAAGGTGGAACTCAATACATTGTATCGAGCCTCCGAGAGTGAGGAGATGTGGTTAAAGGTGTTTCCCACATCCTCAGCATAAGATCATGTAGGATCTGATGAATAGGCAGAGTAGCTGCTTCCTTGGGAGCCTTAGGGTATTGAAGAATTTCTAATTCCTGTGCCCTAGGTTCCTTTTCGTGATTGCAAGGCCTCGAGCCACATCACAAATAAAATCCTGAAAATACATGGAGGAGACATTCTGCGTTGGGAAGATGATGGTTCCTCCGGAAGAAGTACTCTGGTATCGGCAGAGTCATTAGAATCATCAGAAGCGGAAGATTCAAAATATCTCTGATCCTGGTGTTCATGCAGAGCACGGTACCGGTATGGATCAAAGTCAGTCAGTATCGAGGTGTCTCGGTACCGATCTGTTGATGCCAGAGATAGATTCAAGACTCGGCATAGGGGGTATACCCACCGAGGCCGGTAACGGTGCCTGTTGAATCATCTGTAGCGGTCTCAACGGTACCGAAGCCGTGCGAAGAGTTGCAGACTGCGTTCGATAGCGAGAAACCTCTGGTCTATCAATGCTGCCGATGATTGGGTGTCGGTACCACTAGAAGCGTCCGGAACCCCAGAGCATGGCACCAGTAGTTCTGCCGAGGTGGAGGCCTCAAGAACATCCTGGAGCCTCGTTAATGCCGGGGCTGTTTTGCCGGTGAAGTTTCCTCAAAGACAACGCTAATGGCTTCTCAATGCCTAGAAGGAGATCTACCCTTTGAGGACCAGCTAGATTTATGTTTAGTTAGCTGAGATCCATGGGAGGAAGATGAGGCTCTGGAAGACGTCGATGCAGTGGACATCGCATCTGAAGCGAAAAGGGTACCGAGTTTTGCAGCTCTATTCTGCAGGCTCCTTTTAGTCATCTTCCTACAGGAGAGGCACTCCGATGGAGAATGGTCAGGGCCTAAACATTTAAGACAGCAGTCATGGGTGTAGGTGACGGATATGGTACCGCCACACTTAGAACATTTTTTTAAAACCATTAGCTGGTTTTTCCATTTTTAAGGAAAATGCCTAGTGCCCAAAATGGCATCTAGCACCAAGGAAAAAATGTTTCTGAGGAAAAATACCTCAGAACTATATATATATATTTTTTATTTTTTTAAAGAAAAGAAGAAAGAAGAACCGTCGGTACCGATAGACGTCGAACGAAGGCAGACGCGACCACAAAAAAATAAAGAACAAAGAAGGAATTTTCTGCGGTGACAGGGTATGGGACCTGTTGGCTCCACGGAAAACGAAGAACTGAAGAGGGATAGTGGGAAAGGCGGGAAGGCAGCACGCAGGCGCTGTGGGATGCTCCCAAAGGCTTTCCTATTGGACGCTGGGGAGCGTTCCCGCGCAGGCTCCGTCGGTACCGATGATACCCATATGTGAAGACTACATTCCTACTTGTCCCTGGAGATCTATGTTTTCTTCAGTATCTATAATACAAAAATTAGGCCTTCTCACCCTAAGCTATTTGGTTTTCCAATAGTTGTAACTTATATTTATCTTAATCGGTCATGCTCTAGATAAAATCACAGGGGTTGATTTTCAAAAGGCTTGCCCAGCTTACTTTGGAAGTAAAGGCTATAATTATCAAGGTACACTACCGCTAGTACATATTAGCCAACTTCAGGTCTCATTTTATGCAGTATGACTTAGTTACTAATAATGCCCATTGATGGTAAAATAATGTGCGTTAGTGGTCGAATACTTTGGTAATGGTGGCCTTTAGTCTGTTACATTTATTCCTTTAAATCTATTCCCCAGCAAACTTGCTAAATTTAGCCACCTAAATTCACAAGGTGAGCATATTTAGCTGGGTAACAAGAGGGAAACTTAAGGGGTGTGCTTATGACTTAGCCAACTAGTGCTGAGTTTAGGAGGGCACCCCAGTCCCCTACATAGCGGTCTTAAATCTAGACTGTCACATTTTCAGCTAAAAATCTAACCAGTTTGACTCGGCAAAATATTCTAAAGATAACATCCTAAAATTAATTGGTTATATTATCCACTCTGCGGATTATTTTAAAGCTATTTTAAAATTCTCAACAAGCTGCACCAGGAGCAGGACCTTAGAAAACACCCACAAATAGGAACAGAAGCAAAGGACATCTTGAACAATTTTCAAAAGACTGTGTTCGTGAGAAACTATCTCAACTTAAAGTAGACAAAGCGATGGGACCGGATGGGATACACCCGAGAATACTGAGGGAACTTGGGGACGTTCTAGCAGCTCCACTGACGGACCTTTTCAATGCCTCGTTGGAGTCGGGAGTGGTGCCAAAGGACTGGAGAGAGGCTCATGTGGTGCCTTTACACAAAAGCGGAAGTAAGGATGTGGTTGAAAACTACAGGCCGGTTAGTTTAACTTCGGGGGTAAGTAAATTATTGGAAATGCTGCTGAAAGAGAAAATAGTGAGGTTTCTGGAGTCCAGCGGATTACAGGATCCAAGGCAGCATGGATTCACCAGAGGCAGGTCTTGTCAGACAAATCTGATTGATTTCTTTGACTGGGTGACCAGGGAGTTGGACCGAGGGAGAGCCCTAGATGTGCTGCATTTAGATTTCAGTAAAGCCTTTGACACTGTTCCTCACAGGCGACTTATAAACAAACTGAGCACCCTAGGGATGGACCCTAAAGTTACTGCTTGGGTTAGAAATTGGTTGGGTGGGAGGCGACAAAGAGTACAAGTAAATGGAGCTCACTCTGAGGAGAAGGATGTTATCAGTGGTGTGCCCCAGGGATCTGTCCTTGGTCCGATTCTTTTTAACATCTTTGTTAGTGATATAGCGGAAGGGCTTTCAGGTAAGGTTTGCCTCTTTGCGGATGATAGCAAAATCTGCAATAGAGTAGACACCCAGGAAGGGGTAGATAACATGAGGAGGGATCTAGCTAAGCTTGAAGAATGGTCTAGAATTTGGCAGCTGGGATTTAATGTTAAAAAATGTAAGGTCATGCATTTGGGCTGCAGCAATCCAAGGGAGCAATATAGTATAGGGGGTGAAGTACTTTTGTCCACTAAAGAAGAGCGGGACCTAGGCGTGGTTGTGTCTGATGATCTTAAAGTAGCTAAACAGGTAGAAAAGGTGACGGCAAAAGCTAGAAGGATGCTTGGTTGCATACGGAGAGGAATGGCTAGCAGAAAAGAGGAGGTGATAATGCTTCTGTATAAGTCTTTGGTGCAACCTCATTTGGAGTATAGTGTGCAATTCTGGAGACTGCACCTTCAAAAGGATGTGAACAGGATGGAGTCGGTGCAGAGGTTGGCTACTAAAATGATTAGTGGTCTTCATTATAAAGCATATGAGGACAGACTGAAGGATCTTAATATGTACACCTTAGAGGAAAGGCGGGATAGAGGTGATATGATTGAGATGTTTAAATACCTCCATGGCATAAATGTTCAGGGAGAGAGCCTCTTTCAATTGAAAGCAAGTTCTGCTACGAGGGGACATGGGATGAGGGTGAAGGGAGATAGATTCAGGAGTGATATGCGGAAATATTTCTTTACGGAAAGAGTAGTGGATCCGTGGAATAGTCTCCTGGTGGAGGTGGTAGAGATGAGGACAGTGAATTCAAAAAAGTATGGGACAAACACAGAGGATCTCTAAAGGTAAAAATGGGACTGTTGTAGTTGTTATGGAAGGACAGACTAGATAGGCCATGTGGTCTTTTTCTGTCGTCATATTTCTATGTTTCTATGTTTCTATTTTAAAAGCTTGTTGAGAATTACAGACAGCACTCTTTTATTGCTATGGTGAGGCAGTAAATATAAAAATATATACAATATTCACTATTATTTAACACATATGGAGTGTAAAGAGACAAAACTTCACTTTCTGTAGCAAGGCACAAAAATGGATATCAGTGTAATAGTAATTCAGAGCAATACAGGAAGTTACCACTAGATGGTTCATTACCTTGCATTTTAATGTAGAACAAATATTAAGTTGAATGCAAGGCTCAGTGGTCTGGGCAATGGTTTCCCTGACTGAGGGACATTATAATAAGGACCTTGTACCCTACCATGTGTTACTATACTTTGGAAAAAGGTGGCTCTTTCCTTTTGTCCTTCTGTCAAATATCAAATTATCCTTTTTACAATATATCTTTTAAATCCTTTAAATTTATATTCAGACAGCATGAAGGGAGCATAACATTGAAAACTTATCCAAAAGAGTTGCGTGACCCAGTTGACTTTATCCCTTTAAATCAAGAATTGATCAGTGTTTATATTAAAACTTCAAAGTATTTGAAAATCTATATAATAGTGCTATCAGTGGGGTGGACTTAAAACAGGTACTTATTCTGGGCCCTGTGGTTGGAGACCTGCATAGGACTAGTGAAGGATATTTCAGTATTCCAGGATACTACTGAGCTCCCTAGGTCTCGTGCCTGTGAGCAACTGCATTTTAAAGGAGAAGCTACTACGCAATTCCCATGTACCCAGGATATCACATATTTTTTGTAAAAATAATTTTGACTTAGAAATATAGAAACATGACAGCAGAAAATACCATATGACCTATCTATTCTGCCCTTCCATATTAAATACTATAGTCCCGTTTTTTCCTTTAGAGGTCGTCTGTGTTTGTCCCATGCTTTCTTGAATTCTGATACTGTCCTCCTCTCTGCTATCTCCACTGCATCTATCATGCTTTCTGTAAAGAAATATTTCTGCACATTACTCCTGGGTCTATCCCCTTTCACCCTCATCCTATGCCCCCTAGTTGCAGAGCTTATTTTCAATTGAAAGAGGCTCTCCTCTTGTGCTTTTATGCCACGGAAGTATTTAAACATCTCTACCATATCTCCTCAATCCCTCTTTTCCTCTAACGTATATATATGGATAATGTGAACCAAGCATTTCTACTTGTTTTCATAGACATTGCCTCAGCTTTTGACAACATTGATCATAATACATTTATTGCTCGACTAACACAAATAGGAATAGCTGGTACTACTTTAAATTATACATCGCCAATAGATACCAATCTGTAAGAATTAACCATGAATCCTCCACGTCCTTTCCTCAAGAACAGGGAGTCCCCCAAGGTTCAGCTTTGTCAGCCCTTCTATTCAACCTTTACATACAACCAATCTGCTCAGTTTTCAAAAGACACAAATAAGATACCTCATATATGCTGATGATATTATGTTATTTACTCCTGTAAATATAAAAACCCCATTTATAACAATATGATTGACTGCATTCTTGAGGCAGAATCTTGGCTTGGCGAAAACAACCTCCATATCAAAAACCTGAAATTATGTTCACAACAAGAAATTTAGGCTTCACTTCCCCCCCCCCCCACCCCTTCCCTTGAATTGAACATACAAAACACCACACTTCAGTAAAGCAGGAAGTGAAATACCTGGGAATCATTCTAGACAAATCCCTCAGTATGATATCTCATATAAAACAAACAGCCAGGACTATTTTCTCTAAACTAAGAGCCATCCAGAACCTCAGAACCTAGCAGTTGTCCAGGCTCTTATAACCCCACACTGGGTCTAGTGTAACAGCCTACTGCAAGGCCTACCTAAAAAGACCATCAATACCTTACAACTAGCCCAAAATGTGACTGCTAGAATTATTTCCAAAACTCGTCTCACAGACCATATTACACCTGTTTTTAAGACTCTACATTGGCTCCCGATAATGAGAATAAAATATAAAACAATAATCACCACATTCAAACTACTCAATAACATCTCACCCTCCTTCCTCTCATCTAGAATTCACACACACAAACAGATTCTAGGAACAGAAGAAAGAACAACCAGAATATACTTGCCATTCCTTCCTCAAAACGTAAAACAAAGCAAATAACCAGTAGCAGAGCCTTTACTTACACTGCTCCAACACTATGGAACTCTCTGCCAGACACCATCAGATCAATAAAAGACCTCCAGACATTTCGGAAAGAGCTAAAAACACTTCTCTTTGCTGAACACTTTAGCAGCAATGACTGATGCACAATTGTTCACTCCGTCTAGCCACAACCCTTACTCACATGTATATAGTTGTTGATATCCTTCTAATTGTCCGGAGGCAGGAGGATACATTGTACATAGTTGAATGTTTTTTTCTGTAACTGTACATAGTTATATCATGTTATGGTTTGTAATAACTGTTCTCTGTAAAATGGTTTGTTTAATGTAAATCGCCCCTGGTCTCTGGAAGAGGCGGTATAGAAAAACAGCTTAAATAAATAAGTAAATAAAATATTAAGATCTTTAAGTCTATCCCCATATGGTTTATAGTGACAACCACTGACCATTTGAGTAGCCACCCTTTGCACCGACTCCATCCTGTTTGTATCCTTTTGAAAGTGTAGTCTCCAGAATTGCACACAATACACCAAATGAGGTTGCACCAGAGACTTATACAGAGACACTATCACTTCCTTTTTTCTGATGGCCATTCCTCTCGGTGCACCCAAGCATCCTTCTGGCTTTCAACTTCATAATGAATGTAACCATAGAAAACTAGAAACAGAGATAGAATATGGTTGCCTATAAGGCTTTGGGATCTGCCAGATTCTTCTGAAACGGGATGCTGGGCTTGATGGATATGACTCCAATTTAGCATGGCTTTTCATATGTTCTTATGTGTATTATTAGCTGTGTTTCTTGTCCATTAGCCAAAAAAATACCCTAGAGGAGGATCAACACATTTATACATCAGTACAACTGTGAAGAATAAAACATAATAGCAATTATAAAAAAAATGAAAACATAATAAGATTCAGCTAAATAACTAGCAACTCATCTAAACAATTCACCATCTAAATAAGTAAACAACTCATCAATACAAAACGCAGACAGCAGTCCAGCAGCAATATCAGGACTATCCAATATTTTGGTTGAATGCCAAATATATGATTATCTCTTAGTTATTGAGAGTTCATATGTTTGCACTTGGTTCAAAGAGCTCCTGTCTCTCAGAGAACCAGTCTGATTTCTGAGGGTTAGAGTAGCAGACCTGGAGGAGCTGAGGCTGACAGAAAGGTTTATAGATGAGACCTACAGGGACCTAGTAGAGAAGTACTAACTCTATTCTGGCAGCTTCTGTGCTGCCTTGAAGGAGAGAGATGACCTGGAAAGAGAGCATAACCTTGGTGTGGAAGGAAGTGATCCAGTATCTAGCACCTGCCCTCCAGGGGATGTAATATCCTTTTGCATAAAGGATGTGTCTCCAGGGGCTTTTGCCCTGGAAGAAAGATTTAGGACAATCTTTCTAGCTGGTAATGCAATCATTAGGCATGTAGATACCTGGGTAAATGATGGATGTGAGGATTGCTTGTCACTTGCCTGCCTGGTACGAAGGTGACAGACCTCATTCGACATCTGCGTAGGGTTTTAGACAGTGTTGGACAGGAGCTGACTGCCTTGGTACATATGGTTACTAAAGACATAGGAAATAGCAGGAAGGAGATTCTGGAAATGAAATTTAGAATTTTAGGTAGAAAGTTGAATCCAGGATCTCCAGGGTAGCATTCTTAGAAATGTTCTCCGCTCAACATACAGAACCCAAGAGACAGGCAGTGTTCCAAAGCGTAGATGTCATGGTGGTGCAGTGTCTATTCTGGGGAAAGGGTCCACCTTAACTAATGTTCCCGCTAGGCAGCTTAAAGCTGCACGGGAGTCCTCCGCCAGCATTCCTGCCTATGGGGGGAGGTGCATTGCGATCGCACTTAGGATCACATGGTATAGGCAGGTTCCGCAGGATAAGTTAGGTCCGGGCCAGTCTTACAGTAATAGATACATGATCTCATGGCAGTTATCACAAGACTTTGGCCTGGCAGCAAAAAGTGCTTCTACACCTGTTGGGAGAGATTACTTTTATTGAAGAAAGCTGGAGGGAGGCAATGCGGTAATGTACTTAAAAGAAAGTCATGTTTGCTGCATTCTGTCTTATTTATCTTTTGAGGGGGGAGAAGAGGTTATCTGTTGACAAGCAGGATGAATGCAGGTACACAGGTGGTGACATCATCTGACGGTACATGGATGGATAGTTTTCCATAGCATGTCTGGCCGTTCCCGTTCTCTACACAGTTGACCATACTCCATTTCCACTCATCCACTCAAGTTGTCAGATGTGCAGTGATGCTCTCCCCCCTGAAATCTTCTGTTCTTCATCCATTGTGGATAAACTGGAGTTTAAAACTTGCTCCAACTGCCAAAAGATCATGAACAGCACTGACATGCACGACCTCTGCGCCCAGTGTCTCGGAGCTGGGCACAACACTTGGCCTGTCCTCACTTTATCTACATGTCCTCTAGAGCTAAAATGTACTGTAAGCTCTCTTTCCGAGAGTATCTGCAGCAGTCCAGGAAAGTGTCTGACCAGCCCTTTGCCGCCACAGTCGCCCTACCTGCTAGCCCTGCAATCCCTTTTAAGGCAGCACTTCATATTGCTGAGTCTCCTAATAGCTCCCACTACCCAAAAGACTCCCACACAATACCTATGGGTTAAAAGACTGCCAAGGATGCACACTGTCGCAAACCTGCAGGAACATGCAGGAACACTGAAAGCCATTGATGCCTCCAATGCTTCTCTCCTCAATAACCTGGAACAGCCCAGTGCTGATGGAGCATGGTGAACCACACCAACGTGCACAGCTCTCCACCTCTGTGTGCAGACTCTGTCCTCAACCAGACACTTACTGTGCAAGACCATGCTGAAAGTGCAGGGGTGTGGAAAAAAACAGGCTTGATCCCAGAGAATCACACAGGCACAAGAGATCCCACAGTGCCAGCCAGAGGCTCCAAGGGGAACTGCAAGCTGCTACTGCCAAAAGCAAGCATAGTCAATCTTCCATTGGCAAAGCTACAAAGCCTCTTAAATGAGCTCACACAGATCTTGTGTACCGCCCGCTTGCCAAACTCCAGTGCACAGCAGTCCAAGCACATTCATACCGATGCAGAAAGTTGGCATGTGCTGGATTGATTTTTTAACGTTCCTAACAACGCACACATTTTAACGTGCGATGCAGGAAGGTTAGCGTATGTAAATGCCTGCCACGGTAACCATGCACATGCAAATAAGCCACTGCACTGTTAAACTGGGAGCATAAGCCAAACATATGCGTGTAAGAAGTTTGCGTTACTTTGACATTCTCTCCAGATACCGCATGGCTAATTTGCATATCAGCCCTGACAGTATTTTGATGACATTGGGAACGATCATGGCATCGGGAAAAGCCCCCCGATGCCATCAAAATACTGTCAGACTTGGTGCCTGACAAAAGAGAATCCCTGGTGGCCCAGCGACCCCGATCCCCCAACACATAGTATTCTGAAGGCATCGGAGATGATCGCAGCATCGCGAAAAGCCCTCGATGTCATCAAAACATTGCCAGGGGCTGGTGCCCCAACAACAAGTAATTACCTGATGGTCTAGCGGTCCTTGAACCCTCCACTCCCCCACTAAGAAAATAGCCTGGTTGTCTAGTGGCCCCTGAAACACCCACCTCCACCCAAAGTAAAATAAAATCACCCCAAGTAAAACCAAATAAAGTAAAAAATTACCTAGTGGTCTAGCGGCCCCTAAATCCAAGTCCCCCCCCCCCGTACAAAATAGGCAGGAGCACTCCGTATGCGCTCCCACTCCTGCTGTAGTCTCCTGCTGTAGATGGCAGACCAGAGCGGGAGCGCGTAGGCAGCGCTCCTGTCTATTTGGTACAGGGGACTTGGATTTAGGGGCCACTAGACCACCAGGTAATTTTTACTTTATTTGTTTTTACTTGGGGATGATTTCACATTCACTTTGGGTTGGGGTGGGGGGTTCAAGGCCATTAGACCACCAGGTAAATTTTACTTTATTTTTGCTTGGGGGTGATTTCACTTTTACTTTGGGTGGGGGGTTCAAGGGCCGCTAGACTACCAGGTGATTATTTTCTGGCATTAGGCAGATGGCATTTGATGGCATTAGGGCTTTTCCCGATGCCACAATCATCCCCGATGCCATCAAAATACTGTTGGGGAGGGACGTGGCCGCCAGGGATTCTTTTTTGTCAGGGATGGCCCCCACCGGAATTTTGATGGCATCGCGGGCATTTCCCGATGCCTGATCATCTAAGAAGAAGATGATCTAGGCATTAAGAAAAGCGGCGGAGGCACATATTAGAGGTTTACGTCTACTCAGACCCTGCAGTAAAAACTGGTGCTGTAAGGGCTGGTTGCAAAATCCTCTATGCCTGTCTTTGAATCGGGCGTAGCCATGATTTGCATACCAGCCCAGCTGATTAAAATACATTTAAATAATTAGGATTCTTTTAAATAGATTTAAATATGCATGGCGTTAATTGGGCGTTAGTTTATCCATCAGCATTTACATCTGTTTCCTGCATTTAAAGGATCATAAAATGTGCTTAAATGTGGTATTATGGGCTCGTAAAGCCTGCGCTAGCTTTCTGCATTGGCCTGATTGACTGATTCCAACTCTTCCGCCTCTGACCCCACTTGCAGCAGAGTCACCAGCAACACCTCTGCAAACCGTACCGTAGGTTGTGCCCCTTTTTCAACTACTGCCCTGTTTTATTCAAGACTACCAATCTTTGCTTCAGCTAGCACCACTAGTCACCAGACCTACCACTGGTCCCATTGTCTTCTAATCAAGTGTCCTCAAAATCTATGGTAAGGGGAATCTCTCCCAGCTGTGTCAACATCTGGGCAATACTGGTCATCACTTCTTGTTCCACCGACGGCAACCTCCAGATGACCTTGACCCAAAAGCCAGACTGGGGTTTCCTCTTATCTTGCCAAATCAAGGGATTGAGGAGGTGCCAGCAAGTGAACCTGCCCAGAAGCAATCAGCTGCTCAGGAACCAAACCTCTCCTCTATCTCTGAGAACAACACCAACCCTAAGTTCCTTTAGAAGCTGGCACAACAGCTCTTTTTTTCTCTTATAACCCTGGATAACTCCAGTCAGCAACTAACCAGCCTGTGAGGAGGTATATAGAATGCTACCTGTCCCTCTCCAAAGGGATTATCAACAGTCCCTTTGAAGTGAGTCTGCAGCCTAGAGTTCAGGGCTGGGAGGGCATGGTTCATAAGGAGAGTTTAAGAACCCAGCAAACTGCAGGAGGGAGAGAGGGCCTGTGGAGCCAGAAATTCTTCCAAGGCACTCTACGCAAAGGAGTTCTGAGGGAGGAGGTAGTGCCGGGAGAACCAACTTATGGAGGTTTAACAAGCTGGGGCAGAATAAAAGCTAATTTTGTTTCCCCTGAACTGCTGCCTGTTCTGTGTTTAAAAGAACCCCCTTCCCACCACATGCCACACTACCACATATGGTGACAGCTTGGGGATTTCCTCTGACCACATGACTGAGGGCAAATTCATGTCCCTGCATGGCTGGGCCTCTGCAGCAGGTCAGGATTTTATTTTTGTTTGTGTGGGCTAAGAGGGCTAGCCGCATCCTAGTTTGGGAGCTTGAAGAAGGTCTAGTCAGTGCCACACAGGTAGGCTTTGTTTTGGCCACTTGAGGCCACTAAAATTTGTTGGAGTTGGAATACTACAGGGTTAACTCAACTGCAGAAGAGGAAGCTGTGGTGGTGTTGCAAGGAACAGTGACAAGCCAGAATGGAGCGGCTCCTCCAGCTTCTGGCAGAAGGACAACAGCGACAACCACAATATCAACAGCAGCGACTACAGTATCAGTAGCAACAACAATGTCAGCAGCAATTTCAGCACACCCTGCTGGAAGGGCAGCAACAAGAGTAGCAGATACAGAACCTTGTTCAGGTACAAGGGGAACTACAGAAGAGTTCCCTGGCTCAGTGACTCAAGACCTACAGCGGCTGCCACTCCACCCTTCGGTGCAAGCACCTCTTAAAATGACATCAGAAGATGAACCATACCACCTTTTGGTGAACTTTAAATGAACTGCCGGCATGGCTGGATGGCCAGAGGAGACATGGGCTACTTAATTGGGGAATCAGCTGATAGGCAGCAGTCAGGCTGCATTCCAGGATGTCAACCCAGATAAACGAGCTACATGTCATTCAATGACATCCATTATTCCCAAAAACATTTACGCTATCTTTTTGTCAACACCAGTCCTTGTATGGTCCTTACTGTTGTGTTTCGAAGCAAAATCTTCTGCATTAAGGCAATAGTGTTGTACTCTAAGGGGATATCGCACGGAGGCCGCTACTGCTGCTTTATAAACGTACCCCTAAGTTTTACAATAAAATGTTCACTTTACTTGCAAATAAATATTTATCCTTGAGAATGGCGCTCTTTCAGTCTTCCGATTCTTTCACTCATGATCCAGCTGCACCTCTCAACTTGCCAGTTAAGTGAACATTTTATTTTAAAACTTTGAGTACAACACTGTTGCCCTGATGCAGAAGATTTTGCTTTGAAACACAACAGTGTGGACTATACAAGAATTTTTTGTTGACAAAAAGATTGTGTAAACGATTTTGGGAATAATGGATGTCTTTGAATGATTCCAGAAGGGGAAATAATAAACTAAAGCTTATCAGTTTTTACGGCTTTCATAATAAAACTGTAGTGAAATGATGGCAGCTGACTTATAGCGGCTTTCAGATATAAGGTCTGATCAAAAATTATTAAGTATCAATGAAAAATGTATTGATAGTGTTTGAAAGCTATTATGGGATACTAGATAATATCAGAATTGTTGTGTCTCACAATTTGTGGAATCCTGATTGGAGATACATTGGTTGGAAATAGAGAGACTGGCTATAGCACATCACCAGGTCAGTTGAAGATGTTCTGCTTGCCTTGCATAAGGACTCCACGCAGCGGGCTTATGCATTTAAGTGGCACAGGTTTTCGGACTGGTATGCGGAAAAAGGTCTTAACCCCTTTTTCCTGCGCAATGCTGGACATCTTACGATACCTATAGATTCTGTCGGGGACCGGCCTAAAGTCCAACACAGTCAGAGTGCACCTTTGTGCCCTCAGCTCTCCACCACATGGTGGATGGTCAGGCCATGTCGGTGCACCCTCTAGTGCAGCGATGGCGAACCTATGGCACGCGAAGGCCTTGCAGCTGGCACGCGGGAAGGTCCGCAATCGAAAAAAAAAAAAAAACCCTGTCTGCTGCCGCTGTCGGGGCCTCCGCGGCAGAATCGAGCGTGCCGCGGGGCCCCCCTGTACCCGGCAGATCCTGCCCTCCCCGTAGCAGCTCTCTCTTTGGAGCTACAGTCAGACGCGCCGGCTTGCAGAGCGCGAAGGGAAGAGTTTCCCTTTCGCGACTCCGTTAAGCCCGCGGGGGCTGATGGGAACTTCCCAACAGCCCCCGCGGGCTTAACAGAGCAGCGAGGGAACTCTTCCCTCGCGCTCTGCAAGCCGGCGCGTCTGACTGCAGCTCCAAAGAGAGAGCTGCTACGGGGAGGGCAGGATCTGCCAGGTACAGGGGGGCCCCGCGGCACGCTCGATTCTGCCGCGGCGGCCCCGACAGCGGCAGCAGACAGGTGTTCTTTTTTTTTTTAATTTTCCCTGGGCTGGCCTGGGCTGGGGGGGTGGGGGTTAGGAGTGGTGATGGGCTGGGCTGGGCTGGGCTGGGGGGGGGTTAGGAGTGGTGATGGGTGGGAGGGGGGGTTAGGAGTGGTGATGGGCTGGGCTGGGCTGGGGGGGTTAGGAGTGGTGATGGGCTGGGCTGGGCTGGGCTGGGGGGGGGTTAGGAGTGGTGATGGGCTGGGCTGGGCTGGGGGGGTTAGGAGTGGTGATGGGCTGGGCTGGGGGGGGTTAGGAGTAGTGATGGGCTGGGCTGGGCTGGGCTGGGGGGTGTTAGGAGTAGTGATGGGCTGGGGTGGGGGGTTTAGGAGTGGTGATGGGCACTGGGCTGGGGGGGTTAGGAGTGGTGATGGGCACTGGGCTGGGGGGGTTAGGAGTGGTGATGGACACTGGGCTGGCTGGGGGGGGTTAGGAGTGGTGTTGGGCACTGGGCTGGCTGGGGGGGTTAGGAGTGGTGATGGGCGCTGGGCTGGGGGGGTTAGGAGTGGTGATGGGCGCTGGGGGGGTTAGGAGTGGTGATAGGCGCTGGGGGGGGCTTAAACTAAAAATTGAGTGATGGGGGATTAGGACTGGGAGTGGGCTGATGGGGAGGTTAGGACTGGAAATGGGCTGGTGGGATTAGGACTGGGAGTGGGCTATGGGGGGCTAGGACTGGTAATGGGTTGGGGGGTTGCTAGGACTGGAAATGGGCTGAGTGGAAGGGGGCTTGAACTGCAAATAGCTGTTGGGGATGGGGCTTGGAATGGAAATGGGCTGAGGGGAAGTGGGGGGCTTGAAGAAGGGAATGGATGCTGGGTGAGACTGGAACTAGAAGGGAGCTGATGTTGGGGGAGGATTAGAATGGGATGGGGCTGGGAGAGTAAAATGGAGAGGGGAAAAATATTTTGTGTAGGAGGGATGAAAAATCTACAATTGGCCAGGTATTGGGAGAGTAATTGGGGATTGAGGATGGAGGGGTAAAATTTGTGTGGATGAAATAGGAATGAGGAAAGAGCAAAAGGAGAAAGATTAGTATGTTAAAGCAGATGTAGAGAGAGAATGGAAAAAAAAACTAGAAGAGAGAAGAAAGGACAAATGGACAGCAGACGATGGAGAGTTAGCAGAAAACATGAAGAAACCAGAAGAAAATGGCTGGACCAATTGCAACTGAAAAAAAATGCACAAAAGGTAGAAAGATATCTCTTTATTTTGAATTTATTAACTGGAATATGTCAGCTCTGGGAAATGTGCATCATTAACATCTGCGCTTTGTTTGGTACAAGAGGAAATTCCTATTTGACGTTGCCACTTGTTCTCTTTCCCCAGTATTCACTGAAATGTATTGGTTTAATATTTGCAGTGTTGCCTTTTGATAGGTAGGGTATGGTGCTTTGTGAGTCCTGGTAATGCTGTCAGGATACGGCGGGTTTGCTATGGGTTCTAAATGGGCAGCGTTTGTAGTAGTTCCTAATGTGCCTGGCGGTTGGCACTGGATTATAGTAATGTAGAAATCTTTTAGTCTTTCTTTATCCATACACTCATTAAGAGACATGTTTACTAAAAGTTAGTGTATGGTAACATTATGCAAATATTTATGCAAATAAGACCACTTATGCAAATGACGTGCTGGCACTTTGAGGAAATTCTTTGGTTTTGTGCGGCAGTTTGGGCACTCGGGCTCAAAAAGGTTAGCCATCACTGCTCTAGTGGGCCAGTTTATGCGAGGCCTCCTCCTTTCCCAGCCTCTGATCCATCCACCCCAGTGGTGCGAGACCTCAGTGTGGTGTTGGGGAAGCTCATGGCTCCACCTTTCAATCTCCTTGCTACCTGCCATCTCAAGTACCTTTCTTGGAAGGTCCTGTTCCTGGTGGCGCTCACCTTGACCAGGCGTGTGAGCGAGCTGCAGGTGCTGGTGGCACACACACCCCACACCAGGTTCCTCAGGAACAGGGTAGTCCTTCGGACGCACCCTAAGTGCTTGCGAAAGGTTTTCTCTGCCTTTCACTTGAATCAAGATAAGGTGTTACCTACTTTCTTTCCCAGGCCTCATTCCTCTAGGACGGAGGCTTCCCTATACATGCTGGACTTGCAAGCGTGCATTGTCCTTTTACATCCAGGGAACGCAGCCCCATCGCTGCTCAGTGCAGCTCTTTGTCCTTTTGACCCCAGTAGACTTTGGGTCACGGTCTCCAAGTGTGCCCTCTCATGGTGGGTGGTCAACTGCATTTCCTTTGCCTATCAACAGGCAGGGCTCTCTCTAGAGCATCATGTGATGGCTCACATTGTACATGGCAGCCTCAGTAGCAAGCTTGCTCTCGGTGCCCTTACTAGATATCTGCCGGGCCACCACCTAGTCCTCTGTGCACACTTTCGCTGCGCAGTACTGTTTGGAAGAGACCTCCCAGAGGGATAGCACCTTCGACCAGGCTGTACTCTGTCACTTCTTCAGGGAATAGTGCAACTCCTTCCCTCCAGCCTGCGTTGTCCAGGCTACCAGTGGGGATTGCATTTTCGATGCTACTGTTGCAGTGTCAGACTTGCAGCCAACCAGCACCCTTTGCTGCCATTTACGGTCCTTTTTTGGGTTGCCCGTGGCCTTAACAGGTTTTTTGAGTAGCCTGTAGCTTGGGAGACCCACATGTGAAGACTGACCTCTTCCCCATGGAGTTATTTTTTCTTTTTATGCTTGATTAAGCTATGTAATCATACTGAGGTAAGATGGCACCTTTGGGCGGGAAGGTGATTGCGCATGTGTGGTGTAACTCCCAAAAGCTTTCATTGAAAGATGGGGAGTGGATCCGTGTGGGCTCCATTAGCGCTGAAGTCACCTATGTGTGAGGACTGATTCATGCTGATCCCGGAGTACACCTGGAAAAGGTGAGTAACTACGCTTTACCACAGTTAGTGCAACAAACAGAATTTTGGTACAGAAAAGAAGTTGTAAAAAGGAGAAACTGCCCAGAGGGACTTACCTGGTAACAATGAATTCTGTCACCAGCATCTAGTGAAACTGCACTCAGGACATTACTGCTTTTAAAATCCCTCTATTGGTGTGAAACCTAAAGGTAACCATAGTGACCTAATGCAAACGTCACTATTTCTTAAAGGAAACCTGTCTTTGCAATAAATATTAAAGTAGAAAAGGAATAAAAGGTGGAGATATTCTAAAAAGTATAATAATATGTATGTAATAATCCTTAGGGCCATCTGTTTGAAAGATGTGAAACCATAAAGTCAACACATACCGCTGATCAGAATGTTGTGACGTTCAGTGACTGGGACGGTAATGCACTGTAAGGTCTTTCATTCTATTTCACTCAACACATGGTCTGAAAGGTTAACAGTACCTACTGTCAGAGAGAGTCCTCCTGACGGAAGGCTTTCCCACAAGACAAATATCAAAGAAAAACAGTTGCTGCACCACAAAATGATCATGTTGATGTGGAACGAGCACAGAAAAGGAGTCTGTCTCAGGTAGACGATGATATTGATAATTCCGCCCCTTTATTTTCCTCTAACCAAGAAGGTCAGGATCAGGATTTTTATATGGATCAATTATGGAAGGGCGGTGAACAGAATTACCGGAAGGATTATCACTTACAATACAATTGGACCTTTTATCCAACAAAGGGTGAGAGGGAGAAGCAGGGGGAGGGGATCCTTCTTCAGGAGGGAAGACGATGGGGGCACACACTGCCTCACTCACACCATTCTCAAACTCCTAGGTCACTTTGCAGTCACAGTCCATTTCATTCCACTTGTATGGCTTCACAGGAAGGAACACCAATGGCAGCTGAATTTCCATGAAACCAACACAGTCAGTCTCTGTCTCTATCTTCATCACCTCATCCATCCAGGAATTCTTGCACTGGTGGTGCCAACCAGCTAGCCTTCAACTCAGCAGCCCATTCCAACAGCCTTAATACCAACTAACCATAACCACTGATGCTTCTCTGACAGGCTGGGGAACCCATCACCATACACAGGGCACATGGATCATGCACAGAACTTTTACATTAGGCATCTAGAACTCAGAGCCATTTTCAGGACCTACAGACATTCACACACGTGATCAGAGGGTACGTCCTCCTCATTCAGATGGACAATCAGATAGCCTGTTTTATATCAGCAAGCAAGGAGACTCTGACTCCCTCAAGCTATGCCACGAAGAAACCAAAATCTGTCACCTGGCATCCTGACGCATCTGCTTTCTGATTACCTCTTATCTACCTGACAGATAAAACTCGATTGCGGACATCCTCAGTTGAGACAACTTAATCCACAATGAATTGTCTGTTGACCAAACTATGACCATTCAACTTTTCATTCAGTGGGTCATTCGAAACATCAACCTGTTTGCGACCCCAGTCAACTCCATATGCCAGTTATTCTGCTCCCAGAGAGTCCATTTCACTGGATCAGGGACTTCTGTATGTCTTTCCCCCAATTTCCCTCATAACCAGAACCATTCTGAAGGTCATTCAAGACATCATCTTGATAGCCCCACAATGGCCTTGCCAGATTTGGTTCGCATATCTGTCTGCTCTGGCCACAGCCCCATTGATTCTATCATAACCCATCCATGCTTTCTGAAGTAGCAAGACAGCACCCTATACTGCATAATTTGAATTGCATGTAGTTCTGAATCTCAAATAGTATGATTTTGAAGTTAAACTGGTATCAGACAATATAAAACACAAATAGTGGAGTGCTGGCCACAGTGCTTGGAAATTCAGTGCTGGCCACTATTCAGATACCAGAGCTGAATATTCGTTTTTTATTTAGCCATGGCAACTGTGTTTATAAAAATGCTGACTCAGTTGATGGAGCAAGATAGCACAGAAAGTAGCTCTCTGTGTTGAGTCCTGCTGGATCGCCATGTAACGTTTTTGCCTTTCTTAGTCTCAATGCCTCACTCTGCTTGCAAATGTTAGGCAAAACAGTAGTGGCTGTTGCAGGGAGCCGCAGGCTGATGGATAATTTCGTTAAGCTCGCTAGTGAGGAGACTGCTCTAGATGGCCTGTTGGGATCAGAGGCAGTGGAAGAAGACCATTCGTTGTCCCCAGACCTGGAAACATCTCTTTCCAGAGTGCCGAATTCCTCCGTGCAAGCGGCAGCAAAGATTATACCAGCTGGGATTAGTGAGACACCACAGTGAAATGCCTGTGGTGGCTCCCAGCTGCAACAGTCTGGTGTCAAGGGAGATACCCTGATATGGGGCTTGAGTCTTGGTCTTCCTGGAGTGTGGCACAAATGGATCAAGAGTTTTGGGAAGAAGTCTTTGCCTTATAGGATTAGTGAGCATCCAGCATGCTGAGGCAAGGTCTGGCTCCTGATGTTGCCTGTTTGGCCTGATGAGAACTAAAGTTTTTAGTCTTGAGTCATTGTGTGATGGTTTGGCTGTGTTTGAGCAGTCTCTGGCCAGCTTCAAACTATAGCATCTATGATAGCGCTAACAGATTGTAAAGTAAAGGCAGAAGATCGGATTTTGGAAGATTTAAAGCAAATATGTTTAATTGTGAATCTAAGTTTGAGCAGCTTCAAGAAAATGTTATAGGTTTTATGAAGGATTCCATGGAAATACCTAAAAGGATTGAGTTCCTTGAAAATGCAAATAGGTGGAGGAATTTAAGGATATTGAATTTTCCCAAGGTTTCTTCAATATCTGGATAGGAACTGTTTAGGAAATATTTGATCTCCATCGTGAAGATTCTGTCAGCGTCTATTCCTCCAATTACTAGTGCTTTCTATGTACCCGCGGCAAAGATTACGTTTGGGGATGAGCGAGAGTAGCACTGATGATTTGAAGTGATAGTTCGGACTTACCTGCATTCTTGGATAGGTCCGATTCAGAACCAAAGGTGACTACAACTCAGTTTGTTACTGTGACTTTGGATCCTGATAGAGACTGGCTCTTGAAAATGTTTTTTAGGTGTCAAGACCCCGTGTTTATGGATTGTAGGATAAGGATGTTACCCAATGTGTCAAGAGTCACTCAGAAAAGGAGAAAACAATTTATTTATTAAAACCAGTGGTGGTACAATTGGGTAGGTTATCTGTTCTTCAGTATTGTCATAACTGCTTTTTCAAACTGGGAGTATTCACCTACTTTTTTTTTGAAGCACAGCAATTGTCCTCCTTAATTTCTTCCAAATCTGCTTTTGTTCAGTCTGGGCCTGTTGTAAACCCTTGTAAGACTAAATTTTGGTCAGAGCAACATTTTCGGCATGTTCATATGGAACTCTCACTATCTGCTTTTTCATGTATAAATATTTTTCTTTTCTATTGTCGTTTGCTCCCTAATAGTGGACTTGTAGGGCTGTATGTTTTTTGCTTGTTTCCTTTATGCTGTAATGGCGTTTCCACCTTAAGGCCTTTTTCTGTGACAAAAGGTGTTCTTGTGTTTATTTTGGAAAATGTGCATAAATAAAAAAATTAAAAAATACTGATTCGTGCTGCTGAATATTGACCCAAAAGCCTTTTCAAATCGGAACTTGATTTCCTATTCCATCTGTTTTTTCCAGAATGATGTATTTTTGAACTTTTTATAGATCCTGAGATTTTTGTTTCAAAGTGTTTTGTTTTTTTGGTTTATTTTGAGATTATTTGTGCTTTTAGTTTTATTTCAGCTGCCATTTCTGTTATACTAATGTTTGATTTTGTTTCTTTATAAATGCATTTTAAACTTTATGTATTATCTTGCTGTTTCTTGGCTTCTGCTAACATTGGAAACGTGAATGATAAATTGAATATATGTAAAGTCAGTTTATCTGCTGCTGATGTAGCCTTGTGTCCCTTGCTCTGTGCTCTCATTCTCCATGTCTGAATGATTTATACTCTTTATTTTCAACTAAAATCATCTGTCACATTTGGAATCTGAGGGGCCTACAATCTGGAAAAGTTTGAAATGATCCAAAAGATTGGTCATTTCATCCTATTCCTGCCTATCATTCCTTTCTATCCATGGGATGTACATTTGATAAAAAACACACTCCTGGGGGTTGGAAGCTTTTTCTACATCACAGCTCCACTGTGTTTGTCCTCAGGCTCAGAACTGTGAGTTTAGTATCAGAACGGCTTTTAAAGACAAGTTGTTTTTTTAAATTAAGCAACTCTTTGTATACTCTTTGTTTCCAAATATAATGAATCTTAGAACCCCCCCTCTTTTAACTACAGTCTATTTGAATGCTATTTGCAGTATGCAGAATGAGTGGATTTGGCACGGTTTTTATTGAAATAAAGGAAAAAAAAGACAGATGGAAGACTTGATAACAATTCACTATAAACGAGACTGTATAGTGCAGGCCAAGTACAGTCACAGCCATTCAGAGCTGTCTACTACCTGATGCAGAGGAAAGGCCAGGGTGTATATGTAACATATACCATGTCCGTGTACCAAACTGCATGTGATCCATGTGCGCTTATGTTTGTTGCACTGTGATTCTTCTTTAGGTATTTGAAGCAGAACTGAAGCAGAATTCTGGTAAAGTTCAGGAGCTGAAGAACAAAGTGACAGAGCTTTTGGCGAAAAACCCAGATGCCGCTGAGGCTCCCGAATGGAAAAAGATGCTGGCTGAGATAGGTACAAACAGAACATGGGATATAATTGCACAGAAGAACCTTAAGGCCTACGTGACCTGCTCAATTTATTATTTACTTATTACGGAAATACATATTCCACTGATCCATCTGTAAAGGAGCCTCAACATACTACAGAGTCACATACAAAAAAATACAGTACATGAAACAAAACGAAAACGGCTTATCTAGGACAGCACAAACCATCTTAGATGTCTAGATTTATTGCAGCTGCTCATCTGGCTGGGCTGCTCTATAGACATTAACTAGTTAGCACTGGAAATCAGGATTAACTGGGTACGTCTTCTGACAGCTACCTCCACAGCCAGCCATACTCCCTTCTTTCACCATTAAGTACAAAACCCCAAATACTCCCCACTGCCTCTTCCCCACCTCCCTCAACTCTGGGTGGTGCATGGGGAAGAACAGGGGGTGGTCCTTACCAGAGATTTTTACCTGGTGGAGAAAGAAGCATAGAGGTGGGGCCCCAAATGATTGTGTTGGCATTACACCTGCTGCCATTGCAGATACCACCTCCTGTTCAAGGGAAAGGTAGCCTGTACCCTCCTCCTGATGCCCACACTCAAAGGCTAGATGGCTGTGGAGCCAAGTGGCTATAAATTGTAGAGCAGTCAAACCCTTACACTCTTGCACAGCACGAGGCAGTGGTTAGCATCACCACTGTGAACAAAGACTGGTTGTACATGAAAGAGCAGAGATAAGGGCCCACTCCAAGAGACGACTGGCCTGGAATCAGTAGAAGAAACAGCTGGCCTTGTGAAGAGGGGAAAAGTGGGAACCGTGGGAATAGGTTGCATGAGTATTGGGTCTGAGCCAGTACATGCTTGCAGGCAGTAGTGGGATCCGAACCATCTAGGAACCGCTTCAGTCCCATCCTTCCCATGTGCATGACGGCCAGGTAGCTGCACCTTGTGAGGAGGCATTGCAGCGGTCGAACGCTTGAGCCACTTCCCTTCACTGTGGTGCAGTAACCTAGCTGTTGCCCTGTGGCCCGATCCCCCTCCTGACAATGTTTTGACGGCATCGGGAACTTCTCCCAATGCTGCGATCCCCTGATGCCATCAAACATTGTTGGACAGGAGGATTCCCATCACTGCAGTGCCGACATTTCAATGCCATGTTCGGCCCAGTTCGGCAAATGTAGGCTGCGGCAGGAACCAGTTTGCATGAACCGGCCCAATCCCACCACTGCTTACAGGCCCTATATCTGTTTAAGTGGCATACAAAAGTTGGAGCCATTGAGCGTAGACTGGCTCAGTGCCCAGGTTCACTCACAACCTGCTAATTTTACTGAATCTATGACTGTCCCTAGCAGCTTCTGGACCTAGGCTTTTCAAGAGAGGTGAAATGGGGGCAGCTTGGGAAAGGAAGGAAAGTCCATGCAGGGGAAGGGAGTCGCAGGTTGCATCATACACTGGTACCTGATTATGTAATACAGCATATAGGTTATTACAGGTGAATTCATAATCAGTATAGAGCAACTGGATCATGTAAAGGCGAGGCTATTTCTTAATCTCCTTCCACTAGACTGCTTCCAGGTTTGCAGGAATATTTTAAGAACATAGGAAGTGCCATGCTGGATCAGACCAATGGTCCACCAAGTCCTGTCTCCAGCAACGACCAGTCTGGATCACTTGGAAAGCCCATTCCATGCTACTCACTCCCAAAAGTGGGAGGTGGAGACAACTATGGCTATCAGCTAAATAATGGATTATGGACCTGCCTTCTGGAAATTATCCAAACCTTTTTTAAACTCTGATATATTGCTAGACTTGAGCACATTTTCTGGGACCAGATTCCATAGTTTATTTATGCAGTGACTAATAAAATACTTTCCATAATTTGTTTTAAATTTGTTGCTAGTTCATAGTTGTCCGCTAGTTCTAGCACTCTTGCAAAGTGTAATTAGCTATTTGTTATCGACTTGTTCCACACTGTTCATGATTTTGTAAGACCTCTATCTTGTCTTCTTTTAATTATCACTTCTCCATGATAAAGGGTTGAAACCTGTTAAGTCTTTCCTCACAAGAGAGCCATTCCATCACATTTGACACTCTTTTATGTACTTCTGGTATTTTATGAGAGGTAGTGATAGACCTGCACAAACACTCAAGGCGTGGTTGTATCTTGGGTCATACTGATGCATTATAATGTTCCCTCTTATGTTCTTTACTCCCTTTCTAATAGCTCTTGACATTCTATCCACTTTTTAGTCACCGCAACACATTAAGCTGAGAATGCCGAAGTATTGTTCAAAATAACTCCAAGATCTGTTTGTCAAATGCATAAGAACATAGGAGATGTCATTCTGAGTCAAACCAAAGGTCCATCAAAGCCAGTGTTCTGCTTCCAATAGTGCCCAATCCAGATCACAAAGTACATCACATGCTATTATGCCCAAGGATAAGCAGTGGCTTTTTCCAGATCTACCTAAATAGAAATTTATGGACTTTTCTTCCAGAAACGTATCCAAATCTTTTTTTAAACTCAGCTACACTAACTGTTTTTAGTACATTCTCCAGCAACAAGTTCCAGAGCTTAAGTATGGAGGTCTTTTACTAAAGGGGCAGTAAGGTATTGCACCTAATATGCCAATGGCGCCCAAATTATGGCACGTTAGGTGCAACACCACCATGTTAACTGTCGGGAGTGTGGAAAGCATTTCCCTAGCAGTTCACCAGAGCACTTTCCCCGAATGCGGGCTGCATTAGCGCAGATCCACTGAACTCCAACTATTGAAGTGGCATTAGGTGAATCTGCACTAATGTAGTTAGCGTGTGGTGTGAACTTAGCACTAACTGTGCTGAGCTCACCAGCGCCCACTCTCTGCCTCTAACCTGCCCACTCATGAACCTAACATATGGGAATCATCTTGCATTAACTGTCACGGCCCTGTAGTTGCTGGTAACATGTCCCAGCATGCCTTCAGCACATGCCAGAACACGCTCTGCCACCTAGCGCCCTTTGTAAAAGGCCCTTCCATATGTGATGAGTGAAAAAATATTTTTTCCCTATTTGTTTTATATGTACTATTTTAAAACTTCATAGCATGTCCCTGAGTCTGCATTTTTTTGAAAGATTAAACAATTGATTTGTGTTTATTCATTACACTCCACTCAGGATTTTATAGACCTGAATCCTATCTCCTTTTGGCCATCTTGTCTCTAAGTCAAAAAGCCCTAACCTGAGATGTGGCGACCATATTTGCACACAATAGCCAAGGTTCAGTTAAACCATGGAACGCTGCAGAGGCATTCTGCTAGTCTTTGTTTTATTCTCTGTTCCCTTCCTAATAATTCCTAACATTTAATTTGCTTTATAAGCTGCTGCCACATGATGAGCAGAAGATTTCGACATATTGTCCATGATGATATCTAGACCCTTTTCCGGGATGGCAACTCTTGTGTAGCTGCAGTTAGTTATTCTTTCCTAGGGTTATTCTTCCCTATGGCATCACTTTGCACTTGGTCCCAAAGGTGCAGTAAATCAAGCGCTCTAATAAAGATAAAGATAAAAAGCAATTTCAAATTATATCGGGTCTGTAGTATAATAGTTTCTACCATTTTGCCTAGCACTGATATCAAGCACACTGGTATATAGTTTCATGGATCATCCCTTGAACCATTTTAAAAATTAGCATTATGTTGGCCACTCTCCAGTCTTCAGGTATCATAGCTGATTTTAATGATAAGTTACAGATTACTAATAGTAGATCTGCAATTTCGTTTTTGAGTTCTTTCAGTACGCTGGGATATTATATATGGCAATGAGAGTCAGAAGCTGCAAAGATGCCTTACATATTGGGACATGGAATGTACGAAGCATGAACCAAGGAAGTAAGAGGTGGTCAAGAATGAAATGGAATGTGTACAACTCGATCTGTTGGGTGTCAGCGAACTGAAATGGACTGTCATCGGGCACTTTGCATCTGATAATCACATGGTCTATTATGTTGGAAAAGAAAGACAAAGAAGACATGGTGTTGCATTTATAATTAAGAAGAAACTTTCAAGAACTGTAATGAAATATAATGCGATCAGTGACCGCTTAATTTCTATTCGTCTATGAGGAATGCCCATCAGCACAACTGCAATTCAAGTATATGCCCAAACAGCTGCAGAAGAGGATGAAGTTGATGAGTTCTATGAACAAGTACAAGCTGAAATTGACAGAACATACAAACAGGATATCCTGATAGTTATGGGGACTAGAACACAAATGTTGGCAACAAAGAAGGCAAAGCGGTTGGAAAATATGGACTTGGCAACAGAAATGAAGCTGGAAAAAGACTGATAGAATTATGCAAGACTAATGATCTCTTCATGTCAAACACTTTCTTCCAGCATCACAAGCAGTGACTGTACATGTGGATGGATTATACAAAAATCAAATTGACTACATCTGTGGAAGTCAACAATGGAAAAGCTCTATAACATCAAAAAAGACAAAACCTGGAGCTGACTGTAGTCCAGATCACCAACTACTAGTATGCAAACTCAAACTAAAATTGAAAAAGAGCAATTCACTCATGAATGTAGCACAATATGACTTTGAGAATATACCACTGGAATTGAAAGACTGCCTGAAAAATTGATTTGCTGCTTTAGATACAAATGACAGAGCTCCAGAAGAGTTATGGGATGACATCAAGAAGGTTGTGTTGGAAGAAAGTGAGAAATCTCTACAAAAGGTGAAAAAGCAAAAACGGCCAAAATGGATGACCGAAGAAACTGTAAAAATTGCCCAGAAACGCAGAGAAGCTAAAGCGAGAGGAGAAAGAGAGGCAATCACAGAACTCAACAGAGATTTCCAATGTGAAGCAAGACAAGACAAGGAGAAGTACTACAACGATGCATGCAATGAAATAGAATCAGAAACTATTAGAGGAAGAGCAAGATCATATTTCCTAAAGCTACAAGAGTTAAAGTAAAAATTCCAGCCTCAAAATGGAATGTTACAAGATGCTCAAGGATCTATTTTGAATGATGCTGAGAAGATCAAGAAATGGTGGAAAGAATATACAGAGTTATTATATGATGAAGATCAAGTGGACCAATAGCTGTTTCAACCTGTACCTTGTAATCCAGAACCATTGATGATGAAAGAAGAAGTGGAAGCAGCATTGAAAGCCTTATCAAAGAACAACGCACCAGGCATTTTTTGGTATTCCCATTGAAGTATTACAGCAATCTGATGCAGCTGTTACCATACTTACAACGCTCTGCCAGGAAATTTGGAAGACAGCATCATGGCCAACTGACTGGAAAAGATCTATTTTTATACTAATACTAAAGAAAGGTGATCTAACTGACTTTGGAAATTATCACACAATCGCTCTGATCCCACATACCAGCAAAATTCTACTGAAGATTATTCAGCAGAGACTACAACCATAGCTGGAATGAGAACTACCTGAAGTGCAAGCAGGGTTCAGGAAAGGTTGAGGAACGAGAGACATCATTGCGGATGTGAGATGGATCCTTAGAAAGACTAAAGAATACCAAAAGGATATCTCTGTGTGTTTTATTGACTATAGCAAGGCTTTTGACTATGTAAACAGTAAGAAGCATGGGTATACTAGAACACCTGATCGTTCTCTTGCACAACCTTTACATTGATCAAGAAGCAACAGTTCAAACAGAACAAAGAGAAACAGAATGGTTTAAAATCAGCAAAGGTGTATGACAAGGCTGCATACCTTTCCCCTATCTGTTTAATTTATATGCAGAACAAATCATCAGAGAAGCAAGACTGTATGAAGAGAACCAAGGTGTGAAGATTGGTGGGAAATTCATCAACTACCTTTGTTATGCTGATGATACCACATTACTGGCTGAAAGTGAAGACAATCTGAAACATTTGCTTCTCAAGTCTTAATATGGGCCCGCACCATAATGTAAAGATGACAAAGATCCTGAAAATTGGCAAAATCAATAAGTTTGTTGTTGATGGAGAAGAAATTGAAATAGTGGGCAACTTTAACCTACTTGGATCAACTATCAATAAAGAAACAACAAACTATTAAGAAATTAGACAACGCATTGCTCTTGGCAGAATGGCTATGAAGGACCTAGACATGATTCTCAAGAGCAAAGATGTCTCTCTCCATACAAAGATTCAACTTGTTCAAGCCATGGTATTTTCAAGAACGTCATATGGATGCGAAAGTTGGACAATGAAAAAGATAGACAGGAAGAAAATTGATGCCTTTGAATTATGGTGCTGGTGATGAATACTGCATATACCATGGACTGCCCGAAGAACAAACCAGTCAGTACTAGAGGAGATCAAACCTAAGCTTTCTTTAGAAGCTCAGAAAACAAAACTTCAACTTTCATACTTTGGACCCATCATGCGAAGAGAAAAAAAACATTTAGAGAAAGACATCATTTTTGGCAAGGTAGAAGGTCAGTGCAAAAGAAGAAGGCCAGCAATGAGATGGATTCATACAATAACAGCAGCTATGGGTGCTAGTCTGTCAAAAATGAGCCACCTGACTGAAAACCGAACACGGTTTAGGACATCTAGCCATGAGTCTACACCAACTTGACGGCACTTAACAACAACAACTGTCAGACGGCTGCCTAGGGTGAGAACTTACACAATCTTGACGATGCATATATTCATATGATTCTTGCAAGGTATTGTGGGTATTGTAGTTCATTCACTCCCAAACACAGCTGATGACAATAATTTGAGTTGTGAAACCAAGTGGTAAGATCAATAAAATACTTCTTTTATTGATGGGGTTTAATTTACCCAGCACATGTATGCTTGATAGCACTATAAATGAGGTTACTTGCTTGCAGTGTTTAAAGGGATAACAAAAAGTTACAAAGTAAACCAGAAAACAACCTTCAGCTTGTCAGGCAATTAGCTAATGTTTTCTTAGCAAGTAATTACCAAATACAAAGGCACAAAGTAAAGAATAAACTTTGCTGGTTAGGTTAACTTCTGCTTATTTTCCACACCGATCTCAGCAGTGATTCTCCCTTGCTCACACACACAATCAGGTGCAGCCCTAATTACTATCAATGGACCAGCTGAAAGCCTTTAGCTGGCTGGCTGCTACTGTGTGAGCCCAAATCCTGCTTTAAGAGCTGTTTGCAGTGGAAATAAAGAACAAAGTTTGGTTTCTTTGTGATGGCTGATGTGTTTGCTCACAGAAAAACTAGCAATAGCATTTAGATAAAGAACAGTCCATGTAAATAGTTTCCTCTGCTGTATTTCCCCCTGCATCAACAATCATAGGGTCAATATCATACATTGGCACAGATGAGTCTTTCATTAAGGCACTATCATGAGAATGCTTATTCCCTTGCTGCCATTCTCTATTATAGATAGGGTCTGGATCAGTGTTCATACCTGAGCCTCTCCTGCTATCATTATTCCTCTCTGTATAGCCTGGCCAATATGTAATCCAATTCTGATGTCCAGCCTTCCAATCTTGATCCCTGGACACTGGATCTTCTCTCACATACCTTTTGGCCTTGGTCTGAAAGTCCCTTCCACATGCAGTCTTCTCTCTTCCAGGTAGCCACTGGTGATTCCTATCTCTGCCACTCCATTCCTCTGGCTGAATCCAGTCCAATGGACTCTGCTGGCCTTTGGAATACCTCCCAGTATGAGTACTGCCTTGGAATCTCCCAGACCTTCCAATGGCCTTTCTTCTCTTCCTTCCAGAGAGTTTCCTTCTCTCTCTATCTGCTTGGCTTGGCTTCTGTTTCTCCAGGTGATACTGGTGCTTGTAGCCGTTGCTGAAGCTCTCCCCTCTGTATCTCTTCCTGAAGCTGTTCTTGAAACTGTTGCTGAAACTGTTTCCTGAAGAATAATCTCTATTCTTATTCTTTCCTAATGTGTGCTGCTCCCTAACACAGCGCAGCTGTGTTGAATCAAGCTCTGCCCTTTGAGATGAGTGCTTAGGGATTACCTCATAGCTCTCTTGATTGCACACACATTCTCTCACTTCAGCCCCTCTCATGGCTGCTGGAAAGCTGGTGCATTCTGGGACTGGTAGTCTTTTATGTGAAAACTCTGTTTTCTCAATTCTACCAGAACTGACAGGTTGCTTGTTCAGAGTCACATCATCTTTTCTATAGCTCCTACCTGAGCTATGATAAGCTTCCTTATCACACAACATAGCATCTTTTCCTTGTAATTTTCTGCTCTTTAGTGTCAGTTTGGCCTATTATATCTTCCAGTTTCACTGAGATTTGCTTTGGTTCCTTTGAATTGTCACCATTAAATAACTTTTCTGGTATGGGTAACTGTCTGTCTTCTTCCTCAGTAAGACCGAAGCAAAGATTCATTTAATCTCTCCATTATGGTCTTGTCCTCCCTGAGTGCTTTTTTTATAGCCCCATGATAATCTAGTGGACCAACTTACTCCCTCACTGGCTTCCTGCTTTGAATGTACCCTAAAAGGTTTTAGTTTTTGCCTTTTCAAATTCTCTTTTTGCCTTTGACTTGTCAGAGTTGTGCTGTTTCCTGTTTACTTCATTAAGATCCTTTTTCTTTTTTCTTTTTTTTTTAATGGTAGTTTTTATTCAGTTTAAACATATAAAATAACAGTACAAACGATCATGATATAGAAGGATACAAGCAGATGCTATTGATCAAAATAGCAAAAGAATATAATAACTTGAACAAGACAGTACAATAACTTTAACAAGAACTAGTATCAGTCCATGCCAGCACGCCACCCTCCCTCTCTCCGTTCAATGTGGTTACAGCAGAGACCATTCCACAAGGCAGCCTCCATCAATCACTTTCATCAAACATAATTTTGTAAAGCTGACCATTTCTTACTTAGTTTACCAGACCATGGGTTCTTGGCTATATAGATATCTTCGTAGGTCTTATGTAGGATTAAGAGACTCCACCAATGCTCGAAACAAGCTTTGTCGAGATTCTTCCAGTGTATTAGAACTATTTTAAGCGCTATCCCGAGCATTAAGTCCAGCAGTTTACTATCCCATTTCATCAGAGTAGGTTCCAGAGCTATGGATTTATATATTACTATCCGATAAGTGATAGGAGTTTGTAAGTTGAGGATTAGTGATATGCGTTCCCATACTCTGTTCCAATATATTTCCAGGGATTTACAATGGAACAACATATGTGCCAGTGTCCCAATTTCCATGTTACAGGACCAACATCGATTTCCCTCCTGTAGTGTCCATTTCATTTTCTTAGCCGGTGTAATATGCGCTCGATGTGCTATAAAGTACATAGATTGTGTGAGAGACGCTGCTCTCGTGGCACGTATTTGAGTTCCCCAAAAAGTGTCCCAATTTTCCGGAGGTATATCTTGACCGGTTTCAGTAGCCCACACCGACTGTATCTTAAAACATGTCTTGTCACTTTTGGATCGGAGAATCGCAACACATCTCGAAACAGCTTTGGCATCTGTTTGTAATTCTTGAAGTTTCTGTCGCAGTGGCCATCCAGTACGTATCAAGACAGGTGACACACCCGCTTTGCTCATGCAATATCGGAGCTGACACCATTGGAAATAGCATGTATTAGGCAATCGGAATTCCGTTCTTAATCTGTCAAAGGTTTTAAATGCACTTCCATTGATCAGTTGTCCAATGGTTATAAGATCATGTTCCACCCATTTTTTCCATAAGACAGGCTTCCCTCCGATGATAAGGTGCGGGTTGTCAGACGGCTGCCTAGGGTGAGAACTTACACAATCTTGACGATGCATATATTCATATGATTCTAGCAAGGTATTGTGGGTATTGTAGTTCATTCACTCCCAAACACAGCTGATGACAATAATTTGAGTTGTGAAACCAAGTGGTAAGATCAATAAAATACTTCTTTTATTGATGGGGTTTAATTCACCCAGCACATGTATGCTTGATAGCACTATAAATGAGGTTACTTGCTTGCAGTGTTTAAAATGGATAACAAAAAGTCACAAAGTAAACCAGAAAACAACCTTCAGCTTGTCAGGCAATTAGCTAATGTTTTCTTAGCAAATAATTACCAAATACAAAGGCACAAAGTAAAGAATAAACTTTGCTGGTTAGGTTAACTTCTGCTTATTTTCCACGCTGATCTCAGCAGTGATTCTCCCTTGCTCACACACACAATCAGGTGCAGCCCTAATTACTATCAATGGACCAGCTGAAAGCCTTTTAGCTGGCTGGCTGCTACTGTGTGAGCCCAAATCCTGCTTTAAGAGCTGTTTGCAGTGGAAATAAAGAACAAAGTTAGGTTTCTTTGTGATGGCTGATGTGTTTGCTCAGAGAAAGCTAGCATTTAGATAGAGAACAGTCCATATAAATAGTTTCATCTGCTGTATCTCCCCCTTCATCAACAATTATAGGGTCAATATCATACATTGGCACAGATGAGTCTTTCATTAAGGCACTATCATGAGAATGCTTATTCCCTTGCTGCCATTCTCTATTATAGATAGGGTCTGGATCAGTGTTCATACCTGAGCCTCTCCTGCTATCATTATTCCTCTCTGTATAGCCTGGCCAATATGTAACCCAATTCTGATGTCCAGCCTTCCAATCTTGATCCCTGGACACTGGATCTCCTCTCACATACCTTCTGGCCTTGGTCTGCAAGTCCCTTCCACATGCAGTCTTCTCTCTTCCAGGTAGCCACTGGTGATTCCTATCTCTGCCACTCCATTCCTCTGGCTGAATCCAGTCCAATGGATTCTGCTGGCTTTTAGAATACCTCCCAGTATGAGTACTGCCTTGGAATCTCCCAGACCTTCCAATGGCCTTTCTTCTCTTCCTTCCAGAGAGTTTCCTTCTCTCTCTATCTGCTTGGCTTGGCTTCTGTTTCTCCAGGTGATACTGGTGCTTGTAGCCGTTGCTGAAGCTCTCCCTCAAGCTCTTTCTGTGGCTTTTGCTGAAGCTGTTCTTGAAGTTCTCCCTGAAACTGGGCTGGAGCTTGTAGTAACTGTTATCTGAAGAATAAGCTCTATTCTTATTCTGTCCTAATGTGTGCTGCTCCCTAACACAGCGCAGCTGTGTTGAATCAGGCCCTGCCCTTTGAGATAAGTGCTTAGGGATTACCTCATAGCTCTCTTGATTGCACACACATTCTCTCACTTCAGCCCCTCTCATGGCTGCTGGAAACCTGGTGCATTCTGGGACTGGTAGTCTTTTATGTGAAAACTCTGTTTTCTTGCTTCTACCAGAACTGACAGGTTGCTTGTTCAGAGTCACATCATCTTTTCTATAGCTCCTACCTGAGCTATGATAAGCTTCCTTATCACAGGGTTCAGCCATAAGGGCATATCTGCGGCGAAGTCATCCCCTCCATCGATACATGATGCCAATAATCGACAGGCATGTTGTGTTTCTCGGATAATAGCATTATGTGGTACAGTCTGGTCTACTACTGTGCCAACCATTAGCCATGTAGGTAGGGGGGAATGTATGGCCCGCTCCACACTCAACCATCTAGGTCCTTTATCCGTGTCGTCAGAGGCAACCCATTGAGCACCCTGCTTTAAAAGAGAGGCAGTGTGCAGCCAGCCGAGATCTGGGAAATGGACACCTCCTTGTGCATTAGGTAACTTCAGTTTCCAGGCAGCTATTCTAGGTACTCGGTTGTTCCATAAAAAGGCTATCAGTTGACTATTCATTTTCTTATAGAAGGCTGACGGGAAGCGTAAGGGAATCATACTTAATATATAGCTGAGTTTTGGTACCAACATCATTTTTATCGTTTCTAGCCTGCCCCACCAACTCAAATGAAGGGGGGTCCACCTGCAGACGTTATCATGTACAATTTCTTGACACATCTTAATGTTGATTGCGACAGTCTCTTCCAAGGTGGTGCCATATGTCACGCCCAGGTATCTAAAGGATGACTTCTCATATTGAAAGGGGTATCCACGCATCATTTCTTCGCTGACCTGTTCATTCAGAGGAATAATTGTTGTTTTATTCAGATTTACTTTATATCCGGATATCGCTGAATATGCATCTATGAGTTGCAGTGTTTCAGGAAGGTCTGATGGTTGTAGAAAAATGAGCAGGTCATCTGCATATGCTGACAATTTACAGGGACCATCAGCTAACTCAATTCCTTTTATGTTTTCCTTCTGTCAGATCGCTATTAATAAGGGTTCCAGGGCTAAATTAAAAAGCATCGGTGACAGGGGGCAACCCTGTCTGGTCCCTCTTTGCAACTGAAAAGGGGCTGAGAGGTGTGAGTTGACCGCTATTCGAGCTGTGGGTTTGGTATATAACAATTCAACGCGTTTTAGGAACTTTTCTCCTATCCCAAACCACCGTAGGGATCGAAATAGAAAGGACCATTCTAGTCGATCGAAGGCTTTTTCGGCATCCAATGCTAGCCCTATCAGGGGCTCAGCCTTAGTCTTGGCAGATGCCAGTACATGTGCCAATAATCTTCCATTATCTGTAGTGGATCTGTTTTGTATAAATCCACATTGATCCTCATGTATCAAATCTTTTAAGATCCGTCCTAATCGGTTAGCAAGCACTTTAGCATAGATTTTATAATCAGAGTTTAGGAGAGAGATGGGTCTGTAATTCTCTATCTTTTGTGTATCCCTGCCCGGTTTCGGGTGAATTACCACCACAGCCTCTGCCAGGGCTCCAATCTCTGGAGATTCATCTTGCAGGCCACTGTAGTAGATCTGTAGCATGGGAGCCAATTGAATGCAATATTTATTATAGAATTCCAGTGGGATACCATCTGGACCGGCGGCTTTGCCACGAGCCATCTGTTTGATCGCATCTTGTATTTCAGTTACAGAGATCTCTTGTTCCAGCGTTCGACTTTGATGACTGGTTAATGTGGGTCCTACTATCTTGGAGACAAAATCTTCAAAGGCTCTGTCACTACATTGGGTATCTGAGCGATATAGTTCCTCATAGAATTCTTTGCAGCGGTCTAGTATTTTGTCAGATCTCAGGAGAAGGCCCCCGGAATTGTCTTGCAACGCCGCTATAGCGGTCTTGCTGGTCTTTGGTTTGAGCTGCCGCGCTAAGAGGGATCCAGAGCGGTTGCTTTCATAGTAGTATGTACTACGTTGTAGCTGGATACTACTCAGTGCTTCTTTGTTGAGGAGAGCATTATATTGGTATCGCAATTTTTGGAGTCTAATCAATATCATTGAGTCAGCTCTTTTGGCTAGTAACCTTTCCCCAGCTTTTATTTGGAGTTCCAGTTCATCTTTTTCTTTTTTCCTGGCTTTACGCCGTCTAATGGTGTAGGTGGTAATATGAGCTCGTATTGTCGCTTTAAAACCTTCCCACCAGCTCCAGATGGAGGTATCAGTGGGTGTATTATATTTAAAATAGGTCTCAATTTCCCCTGACAGTAGCTGTACAAAGGAGTCATCTGCTAGTAGGGATTTATCAAATGTCCATCTTGGCGGAACATGTTGTGTAACGTTGGTATCCAGCACTAGGGAGACAGCGGCGTGATCCGATACCGTTGTAGCATATATCTCTGCGGACAACACTTGAGGCATCAGCTCTGTGGACAGTAGGAAGAAATCGATCCTTGTTTGGGTATTATGTGGGATGGAATAAAATGTGTAGTCTCTTTCTTGGGGATGAAGTAGGCGCCATGGGTCTACCAAGTGTAGCTCTGTTATGATTCCTTTAAGAATCGCCTGCGATTTGACTTTGTCTACAGCCCGATAGGGCGTGCGATCTAACAGTGGATCCAAGATGACATTGAAATCGCCCCCTAAGATGATATTGGTGTGAGCTGCGGCTGTAACTTCTTTAGCTATCAGTTTGAAAAAGTTAGGGTCATCGGGGTTGGGTGCGTAAATATTGAAGAATGTGTAAAGCTGTTGATTTATTTTCATCGTCACTCTGGCCCATCGACCTAGCGGATCAATCTGTGTGCCGGTAATGGCGGATTGCAGAAATTTGCGCACTAATATTATTACCCCCCCTTTGCGTTGAGTGGCAGAGGCCGAGGCCGCCACCAGGAAATATTTAGAGGTTACTTTCTGCGATTCAGTATCTGTTAAATGTGTCTCTTGTAAGAGGGCAATATCTGCTTTTTTTTGTTGGCAGTACGCTAAAATCTTCTTTCGCTTGACAGGGCCAGTAATACCTTTTACATTTAACGAAAGCATTAGGAGATCACTAGACATCAATGTTGGAATAAGCTGTCTTATAGGTGAAAGCTATCCTATGGATAGGTCTGCCGCGTACTTGCATTTTGCGTGTATGTGGAGGGTTTTGCACTGGACTGGACTGACACAAATAACTGCATAACTGGCAAACATGGTATCGCTAAGGTGAACACAATCCACTGAAACAGTAACCAACCCCGACCTCCCGTTGCCACCCCTACATTTCAAGCAGAAATATCTGGTTAATTAAAACTATTTAGAACAACAGAAATACAGTCAATGAGGTGTTTAACAAGGCTTAAGGCGTTCTAAAATTTGTGAGAACGCACGGCCGCACCCCCTGAGTATATGCTGAGTTCTCTACACTGCGTGAGAGATCAGAATATTGACCTCAGGTTTCCATACCGCATTTTTCTTGTAGGAAAGTTTTCAGTTTTTCAGCTTCAACAAAATTCCTCGTTTCATTATGCAGCGTGACCCGCATGGTTCCTGGGTAGTATAGCCCGTATCTTGCCTGTGCACTTTGTAGCATGGGTCTACAGGCCAGCAACGCTTTTCTCCGATCTACCGTTTGCTTGCTCAAATCTGGATAGAGTGCCACTTTGTGTCCCTGGATTTGCAGTGAACCGGCTTTCCGTGCAGCTTGAAAGATCTGTAGGACCTGTGGGTATCTCAGTACCTTCATTATGAGTGGGCGCGGGTATCGTGTGTTTTCAGCTTTGTGTGTTGGGATTCGATGGGCCCGTTCTAGTTCAAAAGGCCTTGCAAAGACAAGCTGCAGCATCTCCGGTATGGTTTTTTCCAGAAATCCAATCGGATCGGTGCCTTCAGCGCCTTCAGGGACTCCAACAAGGCGGATATTATTTCTACGGGCATGGTTGTTTTGATCTTCAATCTGACTTTCTATGTGCCGGACTCGTTTGACCAAAGGGCCCAGCTGTTCTAATGCAACGCCATGCTTCTGGGTTTGTAATTCAACTGCACTAAGTCGAGTGGTGATGGTGAGGAGTTTCTCTTTTACCTCCAGTAAGTCTTCTTGAATCATGTTCAGTGAACTAGAATTGGCTGCGATCATTTCTTTAACGCATTTCAATTCCTGTAGCACTTCACGTAGGCCACCGGCAGTCACTCCCTCCTTCTCTCCCGCGGCCATTTTCTGCGGGGAACCCACTTCGGGTTTGGATCGTTTCGCTGCTGAGCCGGATCCCTGCGGAAATTCCAGCCGGGCAGGCTTCAGGGATGCCATCCAGCTATATTTCGGTGTTATTGATGTAGGTAGGGGGTACAAACTTCAATTTAATACCGGGATATGTTCAGGATTCTTGGGCAGCAACGGGAGCAAAAATTCAGGCGTCCATTCTGTTCAGTGGCTAGCTCCGCCCCCTCCCTTTTTCTTTTTTCTAAAAAGTGTTCTTTTGGCTATAATAGCTTCTTTCACTTCACCTTTTAACAATGCTGGCTGTCGTTTGGTCTTCCTTCCACCTTCTTTAATATGTGGAATACTTCTAATCTGGTCTTCCAAGATGATATTTTTAAATAACATTGAATGCCATTTAAGATTCTTCATCCTTGCAGTTGCTTCTTTTAACTTTTTTAACCATTTCAGTTTATCATAATTGCCCTGATGAACGTTAATTGCTAATGCAGTAGATTTCCTTAGTGTTGTCCTTAGGCATTCATTTGCTGTTATTTTACTATTCTTCATCAATCTTGCAACCTGATTGCATTCAGCAACTTATTTTAGATCTCATGGTCTCATACCCTAATTTGGTGATTTTGGGAGACCTAAATATACATTATAATCATCCAGTATGAACATGCGACAAAGCTTTATGTACCTTTCTTTCCGATCATGATGTATGACAGCATGTTCTATGCCCTACCCATTCGGGAGGTCATATCTTGGATCTGATAATCATTCCTTGGGATACCAAGGTGTTACCATCACACATTTGACTTTTTTCTTTATCGTGGACTGACCATTCTCTCCTCTTATTTTAATTGACTCTACCAGTATGTACAGCTATTCACGCTTACAATGTACACAACTATTTCAAGTAGAATCTCCTCCATTATCTTGTCATATTACTCAAGAACTAGGCAGGCTTTTCCTTCTGCTGATGTTCTCTTTCCATTGGACTTCCATACTTTGGCTTTAAATGACCAAGTGGATGCTTGGCATGACTCACTAACAGATTCTTTGGATAAAATCACCCCACTGAAACAACAATCACGGATGCAATGTAGGACTCACAAGTGGTTCCATGAAGGCCTGTGCTTTCTTAGGAGACAAATTAGATCTGCTGGTAGACGTTGACGTAAGAGCAAATCTCAATCAGCTTTGACTTTGTTTAGAGCTTATCACTAACATTATCATGCCCAGATCACTATTGCTAAAAAAGACCATTTTTCCTCAATGATTAGGACATCCTCCAATTCTTGAAGAACTGTCTTTTCAGTTTTTAAGCACTTAGGGCCCATCGTTCCTTACACAGGCTGCGCCAATGCATCCCTACTCCCTCACAGATTAAATATGAAACAACACGCAAATCTGCCTTTTTGGCGGCAGCACCAGCTCTATGGAATTCCCTGTCTACTATGGTTCAGATGGTAACTGAATTGAATACATTTAAAAACATTTTATTGATTTAACATTTCTTTCATACCGCTTTTCAGAATATCAAGGCGGTTTACACAGAACAATGAAATCGGTTTTACATGGAAGAGAGTAGAAGCAATAAACTTAGATTTACATGGAATGATGTTGAACATATAAACTGAGGGGTATGTCTACTAAACCAGGCTAATGATTAACCCAGGTTATCTGCTCCTAGATCCCATTGAATAACATGGGACCTAGGTGCAGATAGCCCAGGTTAACCTTTAACCCGGCTTAGTAGACATACCCCTTAATTGTACAAGGAGCAGTGAGTATAGGGTGAGGTACAAAAACTGTGGTATGTGAGGTAGCTGCGGTCAGGGGAGGGGTTAAGGACAGGGTATAACTATGTACATTGGTGGGTATGGCTATGTACACTGTTGTGGGTATGACTATTTACAGAGATGGCTGGGGGGAAGGAGGCATTTGTGTTAGGTTTCTAGACCGAAGAATTCTCAGAAGAGAAGAGTTTTCAGTTTTTTACAGAAGTCATTGGAGTCCTTGGTGTCTCTTAGTGTACTCGGGAGTGAGTTCCAGAGTGTGGGACCATACATTGAGAAGGATCTCTGGCACGTTGCTTGGGTACTTGATATCTTGAGTGTTGGGATATTGAGTAAGTTTTGATTGTGTTGTCTTCTTTGTCTTGTGTTGGGTGGTTTCTGGATGAGGTTGCAGAGGCAATCAGGAGCTTGACCATGGGTGGCTTTGTAGGTGAGCATAATAGCTTTGTATTTGATTCACATCTGTATAGGGAGCCAGTGTAGGTTCTTGAGGACTGGGGTAATGTGCTCATGTTTTGATGTACCTGTATCAATCTTGCTGCGGTGTTTTGGGCAAGCTGTAGTGGTTGAAGGTCATGTTTTGGTAGGCCTTGAAGGATGGAGTATAATCACTATTGCCAAGTGGCCCCAACATTATTATGTCTCTTTCCAAATCCTGTATTCCACTGAGGGCTAGGTCTAAAATAGCTCCTCCTATTGTTGGTTTCTGAACCAGCAGTTCCATAAAGAAGTCACTTATTTTATTTAGGAACTTTATCTCCCTAGCATTTCCTGACAGGACATTTATGCAGTCAGTATTGGGATAATTGAAATCACCCGAACTAGGGCTAACTCCTAGTATGGAACCTATTAATCTATGCCTATATGTTTACATTTAGTTTAGATGTCTAGTTCCACAGTCTCAAAAGGGTCTTCCTCAATTCCTCTTCATCAGATTAAAGTTTGACAAATTTGAATACCTCTCTCTTGGCTACCCTTCCAGTGTATTAATGAATATTTTAAACAAGGCCGGTCCCAGCTTAAATTCCACTTTACCAGCTGAAATGATTTTGAAAGTTATACTGTTACAGACTTCAGAGTGTGAAACAGTCATTTTAAAACCCGCATGCTCAGACTTTCGTATCAGTAGAGGAAAGTTATTTGGTCAGATATTGCCATAGAGACCCGTTCACAATAGGACGTCCGGCCTCCTGTATGGCCGGGCGGAATCGGGAAGTACAAAGTTAGATCTGATTCTGATCCCACGGCCCCTGTGGGGTCAGAATTGGGTCTAGCGCCTGGACATGCAGGCTGGGACACGATTCTGCCCGGCTGTACGTCCTCGGGACTACCTGGCTAACTCAGCCAGGCTCGTGAATGAAGCCACAGTGCCATGGTGTCCCATTGCCACGGCTCCATTCGCGAGCTGCGATTGCCGGCCGCCCCAGAGTGACTCCTGTTCCCTGCAGTCCGACCCCCAATCTGGCCTTCCAAGGCCTGGGTTGGGCTGCGGGGAACCCCTGAGCCCCCTCAACTGCCTGCTCGTGTCCCGCGCCATGATCCCCCGCCATCCAGGTGGACATATTCCACCTTCGAGGTGGAATGTTCCCCATCTAGCCTGAAGGCCCTGGACGTACAGGGTCAAGGGCTACCATGTCACGCCCTTACTCTGCCTCCAGAATGCCCCATCCCACCCCCGGTCTAGGCCTCCCCATACAAACCTGCTGTTCATACAGGGAGGTTAGTGATGGGGACAGCAGGGGGACGAATAGCGGGAATGGATGTCCCAACAGGATGTCCATCCCCACTATTCGTGGAACAGAATGACCCCCATAGTACTTATAATGGGATCATTTTATAAAGTTGTATGTGCATATAAATACGAAAAGGGCATTTATAAAATTTTGCGACAACATATTTACTGTGAAAAGAAAGTGTGTAGAAAGAGTGCACTGACTTTTATGAGATTTGAGAATAGGTTCGCGGGGTGTAGTTTGGGCAGAGCAGAGGTGTATTTTCGATGCACTCATATATTAATTCAGATACACAAATAGACAGCACACACACCACACATTTACACCTTTTCCGGGCAGGTGTAAATTTGTGCATGGATAGTTGCATGTTGTCAGGGTTTGTTCCGGGATTCTTTTATACATAGGCACTCCTGCTGCCTTTATAAAATAGGCTTCTTTTTGGACCCCTTCATGTAGTCTATGAAATAGGCTAATATAGGTGCCTTCCAAATCCAGGCAACCTAGGTTCCTATGTGTCTTTTTAAAATACTAGGGCTCAACTAGCAGAAAGTGTGGCTAGATTGAAGCTACAGAAATATTTCCTGTTTAGGAGCAGGAGGTATATGTTAGCACATACAATACACACTTGTGTATTTTATAAAATATGCATGTAAATTGTGACTCCACTTGTACTGCAACCAAACACCACCCCGGGAACCCATCTACATGCGGGCGTAAAGGTACATGCTTTCCTTGCACAATGCGTACTTTTGCACATATAATCCATGGGGTAATTTTATAAAAGCCCTTTTGCTTGCATAAAAGAGGGTTTTATGCATGAAAAAAGCTCCTAAAAGCACCCTTGGTAGATATATGTTGCACAGGATACTCAGTTTCATTTGGGTAGGACATTGAACTTCAGACCAAATGCATGAGGGGATTTATTTAAACAGATTATGTTGTGACTGACTGACCAAGATAAGCTGTTTATTCTTATTAAGCTCACTATATTTGGGTGGTTATACTGTCCCGTTTATACAGCATGTAAACATCATTGAAATCTTTTGCTATGTTATGCAGTAATAAAATGTACACATGACATTGTTTTAAAAAAAGGGGGTTATGTTTTAGACTAGCATAATTGTTGCTTTATGATCTTGTAGATGCCAAATGGAAAGAAATCCGTCATCAGACAGCTGATAGGCAGCAAAAGCTGGAAGAGTCTTCCAATTACTTGACCCAGTTCCAGACTGCCGAAGCTCAGCTGAAGCAGTGGCTTGTGGAGAAGGAGCTAATGGCCAGTGTGCTTGGGCCTCTCTCCATTGAACCAAACATGCTGAATACGCAGAAGCAACAAGTTCAGGTCAGTATTATTTGCAACCACATCACATGCTTCAAAATTATTTTGAGTTTTTTCATAAGCAAGATGGCAGCCAAGTAGACCAAATTTTTAGTTGAGGTTATACAAGAAAACGTGTTGCCAGGACATTCAAGCTTTCCAACTGCGTGTTTGTGTTTAACCTAGAGTGTGCTGTATTTTGTATCTTTGGTTATAAAATTACAGTATATAATTCCGAGTCTGTGACTTTTGCCTGGGCAATTCTTAGATACAATTTGACATGTTTTACTATATCTTTGGGGGTTCATTATCTCTATGTTAAAACAATTATGTGCAAATAAAGTTCAGCAAGCAAGCTGCAGGTAATCGCTTTTTATTAGACCAATTTAATATATTTCTGACAAACTTTCAAGAGCTATACTCTCTTCATCCGATCTATGAAGAAATAATGCAGTTACACTGCGGTTAAAACCATCTGTGTTCTAGATAATGACATAAGCAAACTATCTAGAACATAGATGGTTTTAAACCCAGTGCAACTGCATTATGCCTTCATAGACCTGATGAAGACAGTATAGCTCTCAGAAGCTTGTCACAAATGTATTAAGTTAGTCAAATAGTAAGGGATCATCTGCAACTAGCTTGTTGACCTTTATTTGCACATCTCTAAGTGGACTAACATGGCAACTACAATTTTCTGCTTAAAACAAATTCAGGTCAAACCTTCATAGGCAATTATAAACTGGCTGTTTTCAATAAAATGTTGAGATATTTGTTAACTCTAGTTTCAGATTCCAGTGATGCCAGCCTCAGTGTTGATAATATAGTATGTTGTCATGATACACTCACAGTCGAATGTGTTTGTTGTGCTAATATTTTGCCCTTCTATAGTTTAACAACAAAGAAAGGCAGAACCTAGGCGTAGTCATATATTTCAGAAAATGAATTTGGAATCTTTTATGTTTTGCAGGGGGAATTAAATGATGAATTTTGATTCTGTTTTATGTATCCATATATAGATACGTGCAAACACAATGTGTGCCTTCAAGTCAGTGCTCCACTCCATGTAGATATATATCTGTACACAAATATTACTCTGCTGGAACCACGGTCTTCTGACTGTCTTCTTTCTGGCTGTTGAATTTGTCTTTCTTCAATGTGATTGGAAACAGGATACTGGGCTTGATGGACCTTGGTCTGACCCAGTATGGCATATCTTATGTTCTTATGAAGAGGGGGCTGCATCTTCATCACATATAGTAATGGCTATAGTGGCTGGTGGCAGATATGATCATTTGACATAAGAACATAAGAAATGCCATACCGGGTCAGACCAAGGTCCGTCATGCCCAGTATCCTGTTTCCAACAGTGGCCAATCTAGGTCACAAATATCTGTCAAGTTCCCAAAAAGTACACAGATTCCACAATGCTTATCCTGGGGTAAACAGTGGATTTCACTGGTCCTCTTTAATAATGGTTAGGGACTTTTCCTCCAGGAACTTTCCAAACCTTTTTTAAACCCAGCTACCCAACAGCTTTTACTACATCCTCCAATAACAAATTGCAGAGTTTGATTACACATTAAGTGAAAAAATATTTTCTCTTATTAGTCTTAAATGGGCTACATTGTAGCTTCATTGAGTGTCCCCTAGTCCTACTTTTTGAAGGAGTAAACAATCGATCTGCAGTTACCCTTTCCACTCCTTTCATTGTTTTTTAGACCTCTATCAAATATCCCCTCAGCCACCTTTTCCAAGTTGAAGAGCCTTAACCTTTTAAGCGTCTCATCACAGGGGTATCCTTCCACCCCCCTTTACCATTTTGGTGGCTCTTCTCCATACCTTTTCTAATTCTGATGTATTCTTTTTAAGCTATGGCGACCAGAATTTCACACAATATTCAAGTTGTGGTCGCACCATTGGGCGATACAAAGGCATTATAATATCCTTGGTTTTGTTCTTCATTCCTTTTGTTATGATTCCTAGCATTCTATTTGCTTTCTTGGCCACTGCTGCACACTGGGCAAAGGGTTTCAGCATATTATCAACAATGACACCTAAATCTTTTTCCTGGATGGTGGTTCCTAATGTGGACCCTTTCATCATGTATCCATAGTTTCGGTTGTTCTTCCCGAAGTGCATAACTTTGCACTGGTCCACATGAAATTTCATCTGCCATTTGAATGTTCAGTCTTTCACTTTATCAAGTTCCTCTTGCAATTTTTCACTATCCTCTTGTGTTCTAATAACCTTGAATAATTTTGTATCATCTGTAAATTTGATCACCTCACTCGTTATTCCCATTTCCAGGTCATTTATGAATATGTTAAAAAGCAGCGGGCCCAGCACAGATCCCTGGGGTACTCCTCTATTCACTTTTCTCCATTGAGAAAATTGGCCATTTAGCCCTATCCTCTGCTTTCTATCTTTTAACCCGTTCCTGTTCCACAATAGTACATTGCCTCCTGTCCCATGACTTTTTTAATTTTGCCAAGTGTCTCTCATGAGGGAACTTGTCAAAGGCTTTCTGAAAATCCAGATACACTATATTGACAGGCTCACCTATTGACTTTCCTTGTCTAAATCAACGTTGGCTTTCTCGCATTAAACCATGACTATCTACATGTTCAGTAATTGTATTCTTTATAAAGGTTTCTACCATTTTGCCTGGTACTGATGTCAGGCTCACCAGTCTGTAGTTTCCTGGATCACTTTGGAACAATTTTTAAAAATTGGTGTTACATAGGCCACTCTCCAATCTTCAGGTACTACAGATGTTTTTAGTGAGTTTGCATATTACTTATAGTAGGTCTGCAATCTCATATTTCAGTTTTTTCAACACCCTTGGATATATACCATCTAATCTTTAGTTTATGAAATACTTATAATACATATTCCCCGTGTATAATTTTTTTCAATTCTTTTGATACATCACCTTTAAATACTGTTTCAGGCATGGGTAACTTCCTTACATCTGCTTTAGTAAAGATTGAAATCAAATCCCAAAAAACCCCCAAACGGTAATCAGAAGTGACACCACAAAAACAAGATACCGTTGTAACCCCAAAATTATTTTTGCATTTTTTTGTCGGACATAAATCGTGAGGAGGAAGCACAGTGAACCAACCCCCAAACACGATAGATATCCCTTTTATTCAACCACGTAGGTTTTAAATATTCAAATTGCTCAAAATACTCAAAATCATTTCATCAAGAAAAGGAGAAAAACACACTTATCTGAAAATACGTGCGACGTGCACGTTTCGGGGGAGAAACCCCTGCATCAAGCACTCACAACTCGACTTACACAACACTAAATCCAATGGGAAGTTGTTATTCTTAAGAACATTAGAAATATAAGAAGAACCATGTTGAGTCAAACCACAGTCCATCAAGCCCCACACCCTGTTTCCAACAGTGACCAATCTGGTTCATAAGTACCCAGCAGATCCCAAAAAGTAGATCTGTTTCTCACAGATCATTTCCAGGGATAAGCAATGGCTCAGCATAGTCTACCTGGCTAATAATCTTTTGTGTGACTTTTCCTCCATGAACTTGTCCACATCTCCTTTGAGCCCCACTCAGTTAGTTGCTTAACCACATCCTCCAGCAACAGATTCTGTACTATTGGCCATTGCTTTCATGGCGTGTTGCCTTGATTTTGTGGTGCCAGGTCTAACAGCTGCTCTCTTTTGTATCATTTCACCCTACTCATGATTTTATAAACTTCTATTATATCCCCTTTCATTCCTCTTGTTGGTCTCCAATTATACTGTTTTAGGACCAGGGTGTTTCCTTGCAGTATTCTCAAGATGCAGGCTGCACTGAAAACATTACTGGGTTGATATTCATCTGCCACAGTTGGTGTATTTTTTAAGTACTGGGCACAGCAGTTAAAAACATCAGCGTTGGTAGCTGGATAGTAACTATCGTTGAATAGCCAGATAAAGCGTTGACCAGTGGCATGATCTGAACAGCAGCGATATTCATCACTAAATATGTGTTGTGTAAGTCGAGTTGTGAGCGCTTGATGCAGGGGTTTCTCCCCCGAAACGTGCACGTCGCGCGTATTTTCAGATAAGTGCGGTTTTCTCCTTTTCTTGATGAAATGATTTTGAGTATTTTGAGCAATTTGAATATTTAGAACCTACGTGGTTGAATACAAGGGATATGTATCATGTTTGGGGGTTGGTTCACTGTGCTTCCTCCTCGCGATTTATGTCCGACAAAAAAATGCAAAAATAATTTTGGGGTTACAATGGTATCTTGTTTTTGTGGTTAGTAAAGATTGAAGCAAAAATTCATTCAGTCTCTCCGGTATGGCCTTGTCATCCCTTATTGCCACTTTTACCTCTCTATCATATAATGGTACAGCTGACTGTTTTTTTGCTACAAAAGGAATTCAAAAGTTACTATGCATTTTTGCTACCACGGCAAGCTTTTTTTCAAATTCTCTCTTTGCCTGCATTATCAATGCCTTGCATCTAAGTTGCCATTGCCTATGTAGTTTCCCATTTTCGTCATTTGGATCCTTTCTCTATTTCCTGAAATATGCTTTTTAAACAATGCTGGCAGTTCCTTCCACTTTTCTTAAAGCATAGAATATATCTGGTCTGGGTTTCCAAGACAGTATTTTTAAACAATGCCCATGTCTTATGTAAATCTTTAACCTTTGCAACTGCTTCTTTTAGTTTTTTCATTTTCTTCATTTTATCATGTCTCTGTTTTTAAAGTTAAAAGGTAAAACTGTGGATTTCATTGCTGTCCTCCCTCCATTTATTAAATGCAATCATGCTATGATCACTTATGCCAAGTGGGCCTTACACCGTTATCTATTCCACCAGATCCTGTGTTCCACTAAGAACTAGTTCCAAAAGAGCTTCCCCTCATGTCGGTTCATGAACCAGCTGCTCCAAGAAGCAGTCATTTATTTTATCTAGAAACTTTATTTCCCTAGCATATCCTGCTGTGACATTGACCTGTCACCCATTATTTCTGTGTTGTAACTTTTGTTGGCTTCCCTGATTTCTTTTAGCATTTCATCATCCATCTCTTCATTCTGGCCAGGCAGTCAGTAGTACACGCCCACTGCCAGCACCTTCCCCTTTTTACATGGAATTTCTATCCATAAAGATTTTACTGGTTCCTGTAAAACTTTAATCCTGTGTGCCTCAATGCTCTCTGTAACATAGAACACAACCCCTCCACCAATTTGATCTACTCTGTCATTGTGATATAGTTTGCAGCACGGAATCACAGTGTCCCATTGGTTGTCATCCTTCCACCAGGTCTCTGAGATACCAATTACTTCTAACCTTTCATTTAGTGCTATATATTCTAACTCTCCCATCTTATTTTTAGACTTCTGTCAGTTGAATGCAGGCATTTTAGAGGTTTTACTTTATTCATATGAATCTGGTTATTAGTTGATGGGGTAATTTGGAATTTTTCAGCTCTGTCTGCTCTGTACTTAAGGGCATCTGGGTTACTTTTATCTTTATTGGAACCTCTCTATCGGGATGTCCTAACTTCCCTCTTTTGCTAGTATCCTTCAAGGAAACATCCTTCTGAACCATGTGTTCTTGGGCGACTGTCGACTTTCCCCTATTATCTAGTTTACCCAACAGGTTTATCCAGTTACCCTTGCCCATTGTGCCGCCATAGATACTGTTATATCTCCAATCATCCTTGTCTCTTGGTTTTCACTCCTGTTGTCATTTATTTGTTTATGCTTCCTTTGCAAATAGGCTATTCCATGTATCCACTGTTTTGCTTAGCAAATAAATATTGCCTTGTATTTCTTCTGAGGCACCCATCCTACCTCCTGTTTCATATCATTGTTTGTTGGTAGTGTTTTGGGAAGTTGTTATTCCTAAGAACATTAGAAATATAAGAAGAACCATGTTGAGTCAAACCACAGTCCATCAAGCCCCACACCCTGTTTCCAACAGTGACCAATCTGGTTCATAAGTACCCAGCAGATCCCAAAAAGTAGATCTGTTTCTCACAGATCATTTCCAGGGATAAGCAATGGCTCAGCATAGTCTACCTGGCTAATAATCTTTTGTGTGACTTTTCCTCCATGAACTTGTCCACATCTCCTTTGAGCCCCACTCAGTTAGTTGCTTAACCACATCCTCCAGCAACAGATTCTGTACTATTGGCCATTGCTTTCATGGCGTGTTGCCTTGATTTTGTGGTGCCAGGTCTAACAGCTGCTCTCTTTTGTATCATTTCACCCTACTCATGATTTTATAAACTTCTATTATATCCCCTTTCATTCCTCTTGTTGGTCTCCAATTATACTGTTTTAGGACCAGGGTGTTTCCTTGCAGTATTCTCAAGATGCAGGCTGCACTGAAAACATTACTGGGTTGATATTCATCTGCCACAGTTGGTGTATTTTTTAAGTACTGGGCACAGCAGTTAAAAACATCAGCGTTGGTAGCTGGATAGTAACTATCGTTGAATAGCCAGATAAAGCGTTGACCAGTGGCATGATCTGAACAGCAGCGATATTCATCACTAAATATCACCACTGTCTGAATAACTCACTGCTCCTCTCCCTGACCCTGCTGGCACTATCTGGACATTGCTGAGGTGTCTAACATATTCAAATAGTGCTGCTGAATATCAAAGAATAGCTCCAGGTAATGCGCATTGCCCGGATGGTAAGTGGCATTAGCTGGGGCTAATGCAACTTTTGGGAGGGCGGCCTGACTGCAGCACATCTATTGCTATTTGGTCTGTGACTGTTCTCCATAGCAAAAGAATTGCAGTAGGCCTTAATGATGCAGGTGCTCAGATTTTATGAGTGTGGTTAATGCCTGCACTTACTATCTGACGGAATAACAAGCAGCAAATCAATTTTCAGGCATTTTGCTGATGAGACTAGTGGAAAATCGAGTCCTGATGCAGAACCGTTAGTCTATGCGGTTCAAAACGGGGCGCTTCGTCGAGCAAGTGATATACAGTGATATGCAATTTCAACGCTTGCCTTCTCTACGGATCAGAGGTTTCCTTGCTATAAATGATAAATGGATCAAGTTTTTAAGTGTTTGCTACTAAGTATCAAATAAAATGGATAGCTTGTATTGACGGAATTAATTCTCCCTATTAGCAAACTCTCTGACATAAAAGGTTTGACAGTGCACTTCTATAGTTCTGTTTATCCATTCTAATATTCACTCATTTAGCAGTCCCTGCTATCCTGATAAGTGGTTTTGAATTCGAGCCCTACATTTTTAGCAGGTATTTTCTTAACAAAACCCATGCAAAATTTCCAAAGATGCCTATTTTATGACTGCTATGTAAAGTGCTGTGAAAGCGGAATGCGTGAAGAATTTTGGGATGATTCAGATTAGAATTTCTGATAGATACTGAATGGATTGTGCTATGAAAGATTAGGTCTAATGAATATAAAAAAAGGAAAAATGACAAAAAATTGTGGACTGACAATTATGTTATAAGGGCATAATGAACAGAGTCTAGAGATTATTCATTAAGTCCCTTTGATGAATGTTTTCGTTTTTTTATATGTGAATATTTCTGGATAAGGATGACAAGATTTTTAAGTGGGATGAGATATAGTTGGGTTTAACATTGTATTAATCTCACTGTGGGGGATTGTTTTGAAATCCATACTGTATTTATTTATTATTTGTTTATATTATTTCTATACCGTGCTTTTTACAATCAGCGCGGTTTACAGGTAACAATAAATTGTACAGCACAGCAGAACAATGCAGTGTACATTACAGATAACAGGTTTTTACAACTTGGATTTAACAGGGGTAACTATATACAACTATAAACAACTATATACATTTGTGCTATTTATTGGCAAGGTATGCCACAAATGTTGCTATGGACTAACTGCACTCTCGGACTAATTGAATATTGGGTAATATACACATTTGGGCAGTCGTTTCGGATTGTGGTATGTGTCATGCCCTGGTGTCATTGGTGTAGGAGGGGGGTAGGCTTGGTTGTGTTGATTCGCTGGTTAGGGAGTAGTATTGGAGGAATAAGTAGTGCTTCAGTGCCTTTCGAAATTGGGCGAGGTTGGTTATTACCCAGATGGGAGGTGGGAGGGCATTCCAGAGCGTAGACGCGTAATATACAAATGCTCTGTTCCTTGCTGACTGGGAATATTTTGTTATTACACTGGGGATTATGAGGGTGTTCACAGCAAATGACCTTCTGGTCCTGTTTACGGGTGTGGGGAGGATAAGATCTGTTAGGAAAATGGAGGATAAGTTGTTGATGGCCTTGAAAGTCATTAGTAAGACCTTAAAGTGAGTCTGCAGTGGATTGGTAACCAGTGGAGGTTTTTTAGGATAAGGGTTATACGTATGGTCCCTTCTGGAGGCTCCATGCAGGGCTCGGGCGGCCGTGTTCATTGCCAGTTGCAGGGGGTTCAGGGTGCTCTTTGGGAGTCCTTGTAGAGTAGAATAGCATTGGCATAGTCATAGTGCGGGGTTACCAATGCTTGGAAGATTGTCCGAAAGTCATCTGGTTCCAATAAGGGGCGCAGGTGGCAGATGGTTTGTATCTTATGATAGATTGCTCGGACTGTATTGCTTATGTGTGCCTTCATGTCAAGATGCTGGTCAAGGGTGATGCCTAGGTAGCAGATGGTGGGCTTGCTCAAGAGCTCTGCGTCTTTTACTCTTATTGAGGATGGTGGGGTGAAAGTGATTCTTAGTGATGAATAGGACATCAGTTTTCTTGAAATTAATTTTGAGGCTCTGTGTGTAGAGCCAGTCTGTGACAGCCTCGAAACACTTTATCAGGGTTGAGAAGTAGGGTTGGTTGATTGAGAACTGAGAGATGAGTAGCATATCATCAGCATACACGAGGCAGGAGACCTTGAAGGAGCAGATGATTGAGCAAATGGGTTGCATGTATATGTTGAAAAGGAGGGATGAGAGTGATGATCCTTGGGGGACTCCCTGTGTTTGTTTGAAGGGCTTGGAGGTCCGTGAGCCAGCTCTTACCTGCTGCCATCTGTCTGTCAGGTATGATCTGCACCAGCTCAAGGCTGAGTCATAGATTCCCTTCTCTTGTAGCCATGACAGAAGAGTCTCGTGATTAACTGAGTCAAAAGCGGCGGCAATGTCCATGAAGATTAACATGTACCCTTTACTGCTGTTATCGATCCCTGTGATTAGGGTGCTGAATAGTGTAGTGAGGAGGGTCTCTATGCCATGGGATTCTCTAAATCCATGTTGACTTGGGTCGAGTGGGGCAGTAGTATCAATGTGGTGCTTGATTTGTTGTTGTACGCCTTTCTCTATTACCTTGGCCAGTAGGGGAATGCTGGAGATTGGACGGTAGGATTCCACTTTTTTGGGGTTGAGATTGTTGTTTTTAAGGAGGGGTAATATGGAGGTCTGTTTCAGGGTTGACGTGAATACTCCTGTTGCGAAGGATAGGCCCATGATCTTGGTTAGGGATGGGCTTAATTCATTGCGCAGTGACTTTATCCAGAATGCTGGACAGGGGTCATTGGGGGCTTTGGTGGTGTTTATTGATGTGATGATAAAGGCAACATTGGTCCTACTGTATGTTCCAACCTATGACTCAACCAGTGAGCCTCCAGTAGTGCACAAATTCTCTTGCCAAAATTTATTGCTGCCCTGAAGAAGGAGTAAATTAGTTTTTGTACTCTGTTGTTGTTGTTAAGTGCCGTCGAGTCGGAGTCGACTCATGGCGACCCTCTGGATAGCTGTCCTAAATTGTGTTCGGTCTTCAGTCAGGCGGCTCATTGTTGACAGACTGGTACCCGTAGCTGCTGTTATTGTATCGATCCATCTCATTGCTGGCCTTCCTCTTTTGCGTTGACCTTCTATCTTGCCAAGCATGATGTCTTTCTCTAATGATCTCTCTCTTCGCATGATGTGTCCAAAGTATGAAAGTCGAAGTCTGAGCTTCTAAACAAAGCTTAGGTTTGATCTCCTCTAGTACCGACTGGTTTGTTCTTCGGGCAGTCCATGGTATACACAGTATTCGCCGCCAGCACCATAATTCAAAGGCATCAGTTTTCTTCCTGTCTATCTTTTTCACTGTCCAGCTTTCACATCCATATGATGTTATTGAAAATAGCATGGCTTGAACAAGTCGAATCTTTGTATGGAGAGAGACATCTCTGCTTTTGAGAATCTTATCTAGGTCTTTCATTTGCCATTCTGCCAAGAGCAATGCGTCGTCTGATTTCTTGACTGCTTGTTGCTTCTTTATTGATAGTTGATCCAAGTAAGTTAAAGTTGTTCACGATTTCAATTTCTTCTCCTTCAACGATGAACCTGTTGATTATGCCAGTTGTCATGATCTCTTTCTTCTTTACATTAAGGTGCAGGCCCATTTTGAGACTATGTTCTTTGATTGTGAGAAGCAAATGTTTCAGATCATCTTCACTTTCAGCCAGTAATGTGGTATCATCAGCATAGCGAAGGTTGTTGAGTCTTCCACCAATCTTCACACCTCTGTTGTCTTCATGCAATCCTGCTTCTCTGATGATTTGTTCTGCATATAAATTAAACAGGTAGGAGGAAAGTATGCAGCCTTGTCTTACACCTTTGCTTATTTTAAACCATTCTGTTTCTCCTTGTTCCGTTTGAACTGATGCTTGTTGATCAATGTACAGATTGTGCAAGAGAACGATCAGGTGTTCTGGTATACCCATGCTTCTTAATGTGGCCCAGAATTTCTCATGGTTTACACAGTCAAAAGCCTTGCTATAGTCAATAAAGCACAAATAGATTTCCTTTTTGTATTCTTTAGTCTTTTCAAGGATCCATCTCAAATCTGCAATGATGTCTCTTGTTCCTCGCCCTTTCTTGAACCCTGCTTGCACGTCAGGTAGTTCTTGTTCCAGTCATGGTTGTAGTCTCTTTTGAATAATCTTCAGTAGAATCTTGCTGGCATGTGGGATCAGAGCGATTGTGCGATAATTTCCACAGTCAGTTGGATCACCTTGCTTTAGTATTGCTATAAACATAGATATTTTCCAGTCAGTTGGCCATGATGTTGTCTTCCATATTTCTTGGCAGAGCCTTGTAAGTACGATAACAGCTGCATCAGATTGCTGTAATACTTCTGTGGGAATGCTATCAATGCCTGGTGCTTTGTTCTTTGATGAGGCTTTCAATGCTGCTTCAACTTCTTCTTTCATCACCAATGGTTCCCAATCATAAGGTACAGGTTGAAATGGCTGTTGGTCGTCTTGATCTTTGTCATATAAAAACTCTGTATATTCCTTCCACCTTTTCTTGATCTTCTCAGCATCATTCAACATAGAACCCTGAGTATCTTGTAACTTTCCAATCCGAGGCTGGAACTTTTTCTTTAACTCTCGTAGCTTTAGGAAAGCCAATCTTGTTCTTCCTCTAATAGTTTCTGCTTCTATTTTCTTGCATGTGCCATTGTAGTACTTTTCCTTGTCCTGTCTTGCTGCACGTTGGAAATCTCTGTTGAGTTCTGCGATTGTCTTTCTTTTTCCTCTGGCTTTAACTTCTCTGCGTTTCTGGGCAATTTTCAGAGTTTCTTCTGTCATCCATTTTGGCTGTTTTTGCTTTTTCACCTTTTGTAGAGACTTCTCGCTTTCTTCCAACACAACCTTCTTGATGTCATTGCATAAATCTTCTTGCGCTCTGTCATTTGTATGTAAAGCAGCAAATCGATTTTGCAGGCAGTCTTTAAATTCCAGTGGTATATTCTCATTTTGCTGCATTCATGAGTGGTTTGCTCTTTTTCAACTTTAGCTTGAGTTTGCATACTAGTAGTTGATGATCTGTACCACAGTCAGCTCCATGCTTTGTCTTTGTTGATGTTACAGAGCTTTTCCATCATTGGCTTCCACAGATGTAGTCAATTTGATTTTTATACAATCCATTGGGTGAAGTCCATGTGTACAGTCGCCGCTTGTATTGCTGGAAGAAGGTGTTTGAGATGAATAGATCGTTGGTCTTGCAGAATTCTATAAGTCTTTCTCCAGCTTCATTTCTGTTGCCAAGTCCTTATTTTCCAACTACTTTGCCTTCTTCTTTGTTGCCAATTTTTTGTTCCACTATCAGGATATCCTGTTTGCATGTTCTGTCAATTTCAGCTTGCACTTCATCATAGAACTCTTCAATTTCATTCTCTTCTGAAGTTTCTTCTTTATTATAAATGCAACACCATTTTTTCTTTGTCTTTCATTTCCAGCATAGTAGACCATGTGATCATCTGATGCAAAGTGCCCGATGCCAGTCCATTTCAGTTCGCTAACACCGAACAGATCAAGTTGTACACATTCCGTTTCATTCTTGACCACCTCCAACTACCCTTGGTTCATGCTTCGTACATTCCATGTTCCAATGCGTAAGACATCTTTACAGCTTCTGACTCTCATTTCATGCGCAGCTACATCAGCAGTCAGATGTCCCGAGGGCTTTGATCCAACCACATCATAAATACTGGCTTTACTCTTCAGCTCTTCCCCAGTAGCTAGTTGAGTGCCTTCCGACCTGGGGGTCTCATCTTCCAGCACTATAGCACAATTTGTTTTGTTGTAATTATCCATTGGGTTTTCATGGCAAGATACAGAAGTAGATTGCCAGGCCTTTCCTCCACACAGTTTAAGCTTGGTGGTGTTGCCATTGTCACAGAGATGTGATCCTCCGCTGTCAACACTATCCCATTCTGCTGCTGCCCAGATGGGCGGTTTGTCTTGGTCTAGCACCTCAGCTGAGACCTGTCCATCTTGGGAGACCCTGCCAGTAGTTAAACTACCGATAGTTTAGCTCTCAGCATCACTGATGCACACAAGCCCTCACAGCATGACAAGCTGCAAACCAAGTGAGAGTATGAGGGTAATTTTATAAGGTGCTCCTAGGTTAACGCGTGTTTTAATGCACATATTTCACATCTGTTATGTAAAGGAAAGTGCATAGGCAGGAAGCACAAAAGCAGGTATATAAGGGGCAATAAATGGGTCTTAGTGGTGCATGTCTTAGTAAGCATTCCCCTAAAATACCTAATTTATGCATGCAAACATGTGCATAAATCTAGGTTTGACTTATAGAATTACCCCTCTGCGTGTAGATGTGCATATAATAACATACAGGCATACATCACAACTCCACCCCAGTGCCCCAGGTCCCATAAAAGTAGGCTCCTACCTCTTATGTGTACATACTCATGCACAGTTCTATCACAGCTATTTTCACATGCAAAACATGCTTTATAAAATTACCCCTTTGATGCTTTTCCCGTTTCCTTAGGGAGCTTTGTAATTTCTGATAAGGACACTGAAGTAAGCAGAAAGGAAAAATTAATATTAAATGCTGGCAGCCAGCACAAGGCTATCAACTAGCACTTAATAACTCCTCAAGACTAAGCATTAAATAACTGTATCTAAAAAAGACATGTTTGAAAATCTTCTATAAAACAAAAATGGAATCTTTCCCTTTTTCAGCAACATATCTTTTACCAAGACGTTTTACTAGAGAAAGCTATAGATAATAAACCTCGGTAAATCATTTCATGCATTTAAACTGAGGATCAGTCCAAGTGTGTGGCATGCTAAATTAATAAACTTCAAGATCTTGTCACTGCATACTTTCTTTGATGTGAGATGTCCAAAATGAACCTTCAGCTTTGAGAACAAAGGTGGAGGATTTTTTTCTAAAGGGAAAAAAGGAAAAATTGTAGAAAAAAACAGCAACTCAAAATGCAGAACCTGATAGTGTACCTCCTTAGCTAATGAAACCTAAATTATTGTTTTCTTTTCCCAGATGTCAGCGTAACCTGGACTTTTAAGGAGTTTCTCTTTTTTGTACTTTCAGTGCAGAAGTTCACACTGTAGATAAACTGAAACAATTAAATAGTTTGATATGTCTACTGAAATAAAAATTTGCCTAAGTTGCCAAAGCCCGCTGCTTTGTTAGTGTCTGGACTCCAGAGGCAAAGTTTTAAGTCTGCTTAGAATGGAAAAAGATTTGTCTTAAACAAATGCATCGACTGATTCAAAACAGTTGCTGATAATGATCTACATCCTTAAGAAAATTCATTTAGGGGCCCTTTTGCTAAAGTGCAGCAATTTTTGCACCTACATCCTATTTCCAGCAATTTCTATAGTGAAACATACCCTAACGCTCGATGGCGATATTTGCAGCTAACATGGGTGCACTCAGCACCACTATTGAGGTGACATGATATTGTAATTGCAATGTTGACAATTAGTGCATGGTATTTACCCACATACTAACCTCAATGTGCTCTCCACACCCACTCTCCATTCCTAACCTACTCAGTCATGGTCCCATTGCGCATTCTACAGTTACTGCAGGACATGGGTGTGGTAACTGCATGAGTCCACGTTACCATTTACCTTGTGCTACTTCCCATGGTAAACACTTGATGCACTTTGGTTAAAGGAAGTGGATGTTCACCCATCTTATCCCCCGTAGCTTTGAAGTACTGGAGAATGGTGCGAAGATGTTTCTGTGCAAAGCCTGCCTAGTGAGTTTAAAAGGGACTCTCCTGATTTGGTTAAGTCCAGACTCTCCAGGTTTTTGGGCCTAGTGCAATTTGCTGCACCGTTTTGATGCAGATGGAAAACGTATCAGCCCAATTTTCAGCCTTGAGTCATGTGAAGTTTCTGGAGAACTGAGAACCATACATACAGTCTTTATCACCCAGAGATCGAAGTCTGGCCCTAAACTGTACATTTGTTTAAGAATGCCATGAAGCTAGAGGGGTTTTAGTGGGTGGGGGCAGAGAGGGGGCGGGGTTGGGGTGGTAGGGAGAGAAGAGTAGGGCTTTGTGGGGAGGATAAAAAATGTTCAAACACAAAAAACATTGCATCATATATGGCATAAATGGTTGTATGAATTTAGGATACCTGACAATTTTGTTCCTCTTTGTGTGTATTTTGTGTGAAATCTCACTTTTTGAATAAAAAAGATTTGACCTTTAAAACTTTTAGAAATCAAAGTTAAAACTCGTTGACACGGTGCATCATCAATCAAGTATTGAATGTGGACATAACCATTCTTTTGGTCCACTGGACCCACCGGCTGGAAAAATTTTGATTACTCATATTTTTTGGTGGTTAAGGACAAACAAGTAAGAATAAATAAAGCTACGCCTTTCTTGTCCTCCTGTGTTTTACATGCAGACCTTGGTTTAGCGTCTATGTGCCTTTATAAAATAGGCTTATAATGGGTGCCTATAGCTCCCAAACTAGGCAACGTGTTATAAAATTACCTTCCACGTGGATAACTTAGGAGCCTTTTACTAAAGTGTGGTGACACATGGCACTGGCTGCTCGGATTGCTTGTCTGGGGGTGCATGTCAGGGACCACGTGTTAAAGCGCATAGTCATCGGCCATGCCGTGACGGGACAGGGAATGGGCGGAATGCATTGCTGCTAGTGCAAGGACATTTCTCACGCTCTTAGTGGTAATGTGGCAATTAGTGCGAGTGTGCCTAATGACGTCTCAATGGATGCAGTATGCTCTGCTCATTAAGGTTCTTGGTTGTGCATTAGCTGCTGAGAGCATGCTAGTCGTGTCCTCGACAGCTAATACAGAGGCTTTGCACTTAACACGCATTTGTAACGCCTGCTAAGTGTGAAACCTTAGCAGCCGTTAGTAAAAGGGCCCCTTAGCTATAGAAACTTACCCGTACCATTTCTGTATGCAAGGAAGGTGACCTAAATGATTTGGAGCCTGGCATCAGAAGCCTTATGAGAAGCGGCTTGGAGACCTAAACATGTACACTCTGGAGGAGAGGAGGGACAGGGGAGATATGCTTCAGACCTTTAAATACTTAAAGAGAATTAATGAACAAACAAACCTCTTCCAAAGATAGGGAAGCTGTAAAACTAGAGGGCATAACATGAAGCTGCAAGCGGGTAAACTGAAAGGCAATGTCAGGAAAAGCTTTTTCACTGAAAGGATGGTGGCTGCTTGGAATGCCCTCCCGATGGAAGTGATGGGGGCAAACACAGTGACAGAATTCAAAATGGCATGGGACAGACATGGTGGATCCCTTTATAGCAACAGGATAAAATCAAAATAACCTTAACTATCTAATTAACATACAGGGCGTCCTACACGGCGTGGTGGGTTCACCACTAAAACAAAGACATGGGCAGGGGTGGCCTGCACAGAGCGGCAGGTGCACCTACTCTTGCCGCCTTGCTCTGCAGACTAGTTGGACCATACTGGTCTTTATCTGCCATCATTTACTATGTTACTATGAGAGTAACGGAATTTCTCTGCTCTCTGTATAACTTCTGGCTCCACTCCTATCCCGCCCCACTTTGAGTACATTTTAAACTTTGCAGTTTTCCGGGTCCTGCTGCATTTTTGTCATTGGAAGCGATGTTTTAGCCACTATACTGTGGCTTTTTATAGGGCGAAGTGGTTAAGCAGTGGATGTCTGCTCTTTTATATAGTAGTCCTCAAACTGGATTGGTGAGATTGAGGCAGGGAATTTGAATTTTGGAGGGAAAGTCCATTGGAGAAAGGCTGGAGACCTCTTTTTTCCCGTAAATCAGAAAGTTCTCTGGTGAATTTGAAGGTGCTGCCCCTTTTGAGTTTCTTTAAATGTTCTCTTGGGCTTCCGCTCATTTTGGTTGCATAGTGAGTTATACAGGCAACATTTCTGTTGTCCAAGTTAGCATGATTTTTAAAAGCCCTCATGTGAACAGCGTGGCCACATAAAGACTTTTAAATTGAGTTGATATATGTGTATTTCTGCTATTCATGATATAATAATATAACAAGCAATCTCTTCAACTGACCCCACACATATCCTCTATCCCATGGTCATATCATGCAATGATCACATTCACGTTGCCACAAGACACTCATAATCACAAGGACCTACACCCACACACCATCAAGCGTTGCATTAAGCCATTTGAAAGGCAGTCCTTCCTAAATGAAGTTTACCTTCACCTAATTATCAACAACTCTGATCTAGACAACCTGATCCAAACCTGAAGCAGCAGAATAGCCCTTGCAGCAACATTCGCCTCACATAAAATCAAACCCTCCACCACTAACTACCGACGCGCACCCTGGTACTTCAAGGAAGCCAAGTAACTTAAAGTAATCTAAGACATATTGAAAGGAAATGGAGAACAAAAGATTGATACCCTCAGGGCTGACTACTCCACTAAATAGAAAGGACAATGGGGACAAGCAACCTCAGGCCGGAGGGACTGGGGTTTCTAGTCCCATGGCCACTCCTTATGGCCTTGTGATAGCCACTTAACCCTCCATTGCCTCAAGTACACTTAGACTGTGAGCCCTTAGGGGACAAGGGAATAAAAAGTACCTGTTAGTATACATGTAAACTGCACTGATTCTAAAGAGTGCGGTATAAAAAAAAATACTCCAACCTACTTAATAAATGTAAGAAGGAATACTATGCAAACATCTTAAAGAAATCATTTGGCCATTCCAGAGAATTATTCTCAATTGTTCTCAGTCACAAAAGACCCCTCTCAAGTTACCGCCCTCACCACCAAACCTTGCCTGAATCCACAAGCAATAGCCAACTCTAACACACACCACAATTCAACCTCCTCCCTCATCACAACCATCTTGACAATCCACATCCACAGATGGGATACCTTTAAAATGACATCTACAGAGGAGCTCAGTATTATCATCTCCAACAACAATACCACTACATCACCTGTAGATTCATGCCCCCAGTATCATGGATTAAAATCCTCAGAGCTGAATTCTCCTCCTTTATACAGAAAATAGTCCACAGCTCCCTCTCACAAGGATAAATGTCCACCCCTCAAGAAAGCTTCAGTCAGACCCATACTAAAGAAACCATCACTTGATCCATCCTCCCCTAGCTCCTGCAGACCCATTTTAAGTATTTCCTTTATCACCAAGATAATAGCAAAAATCGTTCAACACCAGCTCCAAAACTACATCGACACTCAATCACCTTTGTACCCCAACAGTATGGCTTCCGACCAAACCACATTGTTGATACGCTACTCACGTCTCTCTTTGACACACTAATTAGGGGAATTGAGAAATCCCATCAAGGATTTATCATGATATTTTTAGATAGCTCTGCCGCCTTTGATTCAATAAACCACCACACCCTAATAACTAGACTACAGGAAATTGGCCTCTTTAACACAACACTGGAATGGTTCAAATCTTATCTCACTGACCGCAAACAAGTTAAAGTTGGCACGCAACTATCATGCAACTTCACAGGACAAGGTATTCCACAGGGATCAGCACTCTCTGCCATGCTCTTTAACGTATACATTCAACCTATGTGTGCAATACTAAGAAAATTCCAAGCCCAATGCAACCTATATGTTGATTACATTATGTTGTACATTCTCTTCTCCACAAAATCCCCTGACTTTACAGCTATATCAGCCTGCTTCACCACCGTCACACAAGGCCTCACAAACATGAACCTTACAGTTAACCACAACAAATCCGAAGTGCACCTTGTAACAAGGGACCCCTTCTTTACCCCTCCAGCAACAATAAGAATCATCCACGTAGAGTTAACAGTTAAATCTGGGCATCACACTCGACCAGAACCCGAATATGCTCTCACATATAAAGAAGACAACTAATGCTGCATATATCAAGATGAGAAAGCTACAAAACCTACGTCCACTTCTAAAGCACAACGACTTTAGAACAGTTTTCCAGACCATTATCACAACCCACCTAGACTATGGCAACAAGCCTTACCAAAGCCTACCAAAACATGCATTGTACCTCCTACAGATGGCACAAAATACCGATTCCAGAATAATAGTTGGTGCATCCAGATTTGAACATATCACACCTGTCTTGAAGAACCTCCACTGGTTACCGATACCTCTCAAAGCATCACCACTGTATTTAAAATATTACACAATCAATCAGCCACCTGCCTGAAGATACTAATAAACAAAGCTCCTGAACTCAGATCAAGAAGATATATCAATCAGAATCTGTTTTTCATACCACCTCTCAAGACAAAGTGCAAACAGACCTACAAAGGAGCCTTCACTCGCTTCACACCTTCAATATGGAACTCATTTCTTGAATCCATAAGATCAGGTCAAACAATACAAGAGCTGTGAAAGAGACTCAAAGCACATCGTACTATGGATCAAACACAAATATATAACACAAGGTCACTCCCTAAGTCACAAGATCAAACACTTTACTAATTTATTACCCCCCCACCCATTTAACTCCAAGTTGCATATACCCTAAATTCTATGTCAAACCCTAATTCAGTTGAGTTATGTTTTCCCTGTTCAATGTAAACCCCTTTGATTTAAAAAAAAGCAGTATGTAAAACATGTTAAATAAAATACAATAAATAAATAATATAATAGTCTAAAGTAAATGAATAAAAATCATAATGAAAGGAAAACAGTCCTTTAGCTAACAATTATAGAGTTTTTTGCTTGCAGTAGTAATTTGGTAGAAATCCATTTTAATCTGTGCCTTTCTGTTCACTTGCTGATTGCTCCTGGTGGAATGTGGTGTAACTGCAATTCAGAATTTGTGCAGAATTTCTCCCTGTGCAGAATTCTGCAATTTTTGCACAGAATTCTGCACAGAGGGAAAGAGGCAGCAAAATCTGGCATGGTTCTTCTCTCTTCCCCTCTGCCGTGTTGTGCCCCACTTCAGCAACCATCCAGCAAAAGGAGAAGGAGAGTGGCTGCATTGCGGCCACATTTTTCTCCTCTGCCACTCGGAATCTAACTGAGTTGGAACTGTGTGCTTTAAATTCAGCGATTGGACCCCAAGCAGCAATGGAGGAGGATACAGTCCAGTGTGCAGGTTTTGATGCAATATGGGGGAACAGAAAGCAAGGTGAGGGAATTTGGTGGGAGGTGGGAATGGAGAGTGACCTGGGTATGTCTGACGGGAGAGGGTGAACCCAGGGAGGGGAACAGAGAAAGGGGAGAGAGCTTGGGATCAGAGAACCGTGGATCTTGCTGAGAGAGACAGAGAACTTGAGACAGAGAAGGCTTAGGGGTATGTTTACTAAACCGCGGTAGCGGACTCCGTGCAATATCGGAGCTGGAAATCAATGGGGCCACAGCTCCTATATCGCACGGAGTCTACTACCGCAGTTTAGTAGACATACCCCTTAGATTCTGGCTGAGGTGTGAGGAGAGAGAACTGGGGATTGCAAAGAGTGCTGGTGGTTTGGCTGGAAGGCTGGGGCAAGAGAACTGGGAAGGGCACAGAGTGAGAGAGAGCTGTGTCTTGCTGGAGGATAAGGTTAGAGAATAGGGGAAGAGAGACAGGGAAATAAAACAAATGATGATGGGGAGGAAATTGGGGGTTGAACCTGCCATATGAGGGAGGGAGAAGAGAGAGAGAGATAGGGAAGGCTGAGTCTGAGGTTCAGGAGTATCAAGCATGAGGCAAGGAGGAGCCAAGCTTTATGATGGGGGAATTGTATATAAAAAATTGCAAATAAAAGATGCAGAATTTTAACATATTTTGTGCAAAATTTTCAGAATTTGCATGCATAATTTTAAATGTTTTTGCACAAAATTCCTTCAGAAGTAGCTGATTTTCTCTTCTTAAGCTAGAAAGATTTTTCCAGATTGACTGGAAAAATCGTAAATATGATTGCCTATGAGATGTGCCCGCCTTCTTATTCTACACTATAATCAATTTGCCTTCATGAGAAAAAGGTTGCCACTTAACAATGCGGTGTAATTTGTAATGAGTGCAAATGAAATTTGATGAAATGCTTTTTGTATTTTTCATGTTTTCTCAGATTTTGCTCAAAGAGTTTGACACCCGAAAACCTCAGTATGAACAGCTAAATACTGCAGGTCAGGGCATCCTGAACCAACCAGGTGACCTGCCACCATCTTATGAAGTTGTGAAAGAGCAGTTGGCAGCTGTGGCACAAAAGTGGGATAGCCTAACTGGGCAACTGAGTGACCGGAGTAGCCGCATTGACCAAGCCATTGTCAAAAGCACACAGTATCAAGCCCTCCTGAGAAGCTTGTCTGATAAACTAAGGACCTTAGATAATAAACTGAGGAGCAGTATGGCTGTGAGCGACCACCCTGATGCCGTGAAAGAGCAGCTGGAAACAGCTCGTGAAGTGCAGCAGGAAATTGAGCAGGAAATGAAAAATATACAAGAGGCTCAGGCTCTTTGTGAGGACCTGTCAGCGCTGGTTGGAGAAGAGTATTTGAAAGCCGAGCTTAGAAGGCAATTGGAGAGCATTTTGAAGCCCTTCAATGACATTGAACAAAAAGCAGGTTAGTAATGAGATCATTAAAATAACTGATGAATAATGTGCTGTCATTGCATTTCTTGAGTTAATACAATAGCAGCAGATATGAATGATCTTTTTTCCTAAAGGAAAGACTGTAATGAATGCTATGCACTATGACCTTTGGCTAGTAATTCTAGAACATGCGTGGAAAGTTACATGCTAGAAATGCACCTAAGCCCCAGTTTTGAAGGACTTAAGTGCTTGCAGGGCACGTTCATGTGCACATTAGGCAGTTTCTATTCTATAAGCATTTATGTATGTTTCATCATGCGTTCTTTAAGTTTGGGTGGGCACAGGGACAGAGCTTGGATGGTGCATAGGCGTACATAAGTTAGAAAATATTATTGTGCATGCTCGTTTTTGAAGGATCTAGGCGTAACTGCTATAATTAGGACTAGACATGCCCTAATTTCCCTATTTTATAAAGTAAAGTACACACACACTTCATTTTGAAAAGTAGGGCTCACATACGTGCCTGGAAACAAGAGTCAATTATATGAGAGATTATAAAATTGCCCTATGTATAGTATATAAATAGACACAACCTTGATGACAAATTTAGTGCTGAATCATCATTCTGAGAAATCTTTCAAGCTGTTCCCCTGAATTACCAGGAGTTGCCATGTTTGGAGCAGTGAAACAGATTACTCTATATATTTCTGGGATAAAGCACAGAGTATCTCTGAGGGAGAAGATGGGAATGTAGACTGTAGTAGCTGTGGATAGGAGGACTACATAGGCCTTATGGGCCCAATATAGAAAGGCATTTACACGATTTACAGACCAATAAACCATGTAAATGCAACTGAACATGATATTCAAAGGCACTAACAAGGGTAGTGCCACTGAATATCCCCATCTAACGCCACTATAGCCCCGATGCAAACCACTTAGCATTGTGGTGTGTCGTGGGTGTTCTGGGGCATATTATGGGTGGCGACAGCTGCTAAGCAGGTAGTGGCAATATTGCACCACTGCCCATTTAGCAACCTGCAGGTAAAACTAGGCACAGCAAAAGCTAGTCTAGTTTTACCCACGGGAGCTAACTGGGTAGCGGTGCAATATGACCGCTACTTTGCTAGCTTCTGCGGCATCGGAGGTTGTGCAATGAACCCGGATATTCAGTGCCAGAGCCGCATATGTCGGCAGTGATGGCTATGTGCCGTAGTGGTGCATAGCCATCCCAGTTGGTTATCGGGCCCTATGTGCTTTATCTTCTGTCATTTTCCGCATTTCTATATGTCTGTTTAGTTCTTGCAGAGTGCGTGATGTCAGTTGTAACATCATAGCTAGAATGGCCTTTTGGAACTGGTGAATATAACCAGCTGTAACTTGTTTGCAAGTATGGCTGCACTCTCAGGTTCAATATAATTGAGGCAGGAGTATTTTAAAGAATTTAAAACACACAGAGAGGTGTACTAAAGTGCATATTTGTTGCATACTGTTGCATTTTTCACATGCTATTTTTCTGTAGATATGGGGCAGGTAGAAAAAATAGCACACAAGTTTCACAAGAAAACTACTCCTCATAAAGGTGTTTTTAAAGAACATATATTATCCACTAAACAGATTACATGTCGATATTACACGTTAATAGTAAATGATTTTGCATGGCAACATCCTATTAACTATTAATTTCACATTCATAAAATTATGAGCTAGATCACGCACTAGTATGGCAAATAGTTCATGTTATCTTAAATAATACACAACATTTCCTGCTTTGCATGCAAAGCCATGTCTGCAATGGTTTTCTTCCTTAAGTCTGTTGACATCATAACGATGTAATAGCATGCTTGATACAAGGTGAATAGCTCTGCTTGTCATATGGGCTTTTGAAATCTTGCACAGCACACAGAAAGTGGGATTTGAAGGGATGTCTAGGAAGAATCTGGCCTGAGATGTCCAGAGCACAGCATCCAAAAATACGGGGAGTGGCAATAGTGAAGGATGGCACATTATAAGTGTCTTATAAAATTGCCTCATCTCCACCCTGAAAGACGAACATCTTAGTAGTCGGTTCTGGTGACAAGCCCGCCCAGATAGCAAGGCCAGGTATGTGCATGGGTGTAGACCATTTCACAAATGTGGATGTCCCCGAATTGCATGCCTGCAGAACTGGATACTTGGATGCCCTGGCTGGAGCATTTCAGAAGAGGGGTGGCTATGGTGTGAGACTAGCATGTCTTGGCAGGCCTTGTCAGATAGTCAGAAGTATAGCGACAGGTCAGTAATATGTTTGGAATATGTATTTATATGTAGGTTTCTTCATCTAGGAAATAACAGTGGTGATGAAAGCACGTTTTGCTCTTCCCCCTGGCAGGATTGCAGCTATGAACGAGCACTTTTTTGCACCTTATTTGTGATCAGAAGCAGGTATAGGCAAGGACGCCTGAATGACCATGCTGAATAGCACCATGATGTGCATATCCTTTGTTCCACCCAGGGCACACCTCCATAACGCCTCTGTGCTACATGGAGGTGCTCGTGCCAGGGACGTCTATATACTCGGTCTTCTGAAATGGCTGTCAGAACATCTCCATGATTTGCATGTCTGAATGCCCATTTTTAGACATCCAAATCACATATAGAGCTTCAAGAATAACCCCCGGAGGATACAGCTTTCTTTTGAAATAATCTATCTCAGAGGGAGTGAGATTGATTTATGCAGGGGTAGAGCAATTTGCTGTATTGTCACTGAAAGAGAGACTACCCTTAAAAATAAGACCAAATATAGTTAGAATCCTTAGCAACAGATGAAACTCTTCATAAAGGTGGTTAAATAAATCCTAATACATAAATAAAATTCCATTTATAAAATTTGAATTTCAGTGATTTACTGCAGTATCTTAATTCCTTATTTGACTAAAATTGTACTTCTGTCATTTTCATAGGTATATAGAAACTGATGTAACTAACATAACAATTTGAAATACAATGAAACCAACATAAATTCTTTACAACAAAATTAACGTGATCTAATTTCTCTTCATTGTCACTAATTTAATTTTCTGTTGTAATGCTGCTGTCTTCAACATTTTGATTCAATAAAGCATAATTCCTTTAACCAATTTATGGGTATAAATAATCTATATAATAGAAGGGGTTGTAGGGACTGAGTTGTTGGTTTGGATGGGCAGACAAATAGGCCATATGGTGTTTTTCTGCCGTCATTTTCTACATTTCTAGTAACTCTCCTTGAACTTCTGAAAAAAGGCATGTGCTAAATCCAATTCTCTGTTCTTTATATTTTCCTTTTCTACAGCCCTTCTTTCCTTACAATTTCTCTATAAATCTTCATTATTTTCCTAGTTCTACCTCTTCCTCTGCCTTACTTCTATGTTCATGAGCTACAGTCATCCTTTAGTCAAAAGAGTAGACTACAAGTGAATCATTCCTGTGCTAATGCTTAGCCAGTGAGTATGTGTCACCATAAAGAGGCATATGTGATTAAACTCTTTCCCACTGAGGCTGGGTATCCTGCTTTAGTATTAGACTAACCAAAGACTTTCTAGTTGTTCAGCGGGAGACAAAGATGGGAATATATTCCCAGTGAAGAGTTCTGGCCTCTAAGCTATCCATTGGCCCTACTTTCTGGGCTGCCAACAGAAATGTTTGGACCAAGACAATCAAATTAGCAAGACCCCTTCTGCTGAAGTCCAAGTCTTTCCTCCACTAGCCTTATACCTACAGTCAAACTTCTATTCCTGCTCCTTTCACCATCCCTTGCTTTTCAGGAGCAGCAGAGTAACCCTATTTCTGCTGCTATGAGCAGTAGCTGTCACTGTGCTAACACAGGGACCATGAGCTGATGCTTGCTAATAGTCCTTATGAACCACATTTCATACCCAGAAAAGGAAGTCTGCATTTGAAGAGTAAGCAGGGGGATAGTAGAGGAACTATGAGAAGCACTGTTTGAGCCCCAGTGGCCAGACTTAGCGGTCATATTAACTGAGTTTCAGGGCAAGCTGCCATTTGTTGCTTCTGGCCAAGAACTGTCACCGCAGTGGTAGGCCAACTTGGGAGAGTTATATAAAAATAGGGAAAAAATGTGGATAGTTGTGCATGAAAGGTCATAGCACTGTAGTTGAGGATTGGGTTGGAAGCCAAAAGCAGCTGAAAGTGGAGAGAAAATCATTGTTCCCCTTAAAGGCCGCTTTGCCGTCAGGCGCGCCCGCACCGGGCGGGCCCACGCCGGAGGGCCTCTCCAGAGGGCCCTTCTGCGGGGCATGGGGGCGGGCACACAGTCACCCTCAACAATATTAAGTAGACCAAAGCCTTCTCGACGGAAACAGAAACGACTCTCAAGGAAACAACCCCCCGAGACCTGAAAGCCAGAAGTAAGAACATAACAGTGATCGAAAGACCGTAATCTGAACACCTCTCAAGGTAACTTTCCTAAACACAATCATAGCTGCAGCGCGCATTACCTGCCCATAGCCTCCCCCTCACTCAACTCCTATCACCAACCCACCCACTACATCTCCACAAACACCCTGTGGTTACCACCATTACCACCCATATATACTCCTCCCCTCCACGATACAGCACATACACAAAAATCCCAGACAAAGAGGTCTCATAAAAGTCAGAGAAGGCACCCGCACCCACCCATGTAAGGCACTAGGAACCCCCAACATGCTTCCGCCCATCTCCATAGAACTAATTAACACCAGGTCAATAAGAAACAAGATCAATACTCTAGCAGACCACATAGAAGCACAGCAACCTGACATTCTTTGCATCACTGAAACTTGGCTCACCCCCATCGACAACGTACTCCTCAACCAGTTAGTACCCCCCACTCACTCAGCTTTCAACTGTCCACACACTCACAGGAAAGGAGGACTCTTGATCATCGCAAGAAACAACCTAAAGCTCAAATCCCAAGCCACCACAGATACAAGTCAATGTAATACAATCGTTGTTAAGAACAGGAACCTAGCCCTATGCCTCACCTATAGAGCTCCACATGCCCCCCCCCCCCCCGACGAACTTTCCTGCATACTGGAATCTGTCTGTGCAGTCAATAGCCTCCACAAATCTCTGCTGCTGCTTGGAGACTTCTGCCATGATCAAGGATGCAAAAGCCTTTCTGACAGCTATGGACTCACTACAATACACTCAACTGATCAGAGCCCCCACACACAGACACGGATCATCACCTGATCTCATCTTTGCTCCCAACAACCTACTAGAAAGAGACATCATCACAAGACCCTCGATTACACCGGTGCCCTGGTCGGACCATCATATAATAAAAGTTGAGCTACAGTGGAAAGGCCCTAATTATCATCAAGACAAGCTACCCACATGTAGGAGATTTAAAAACTTTGACAAGGACCAATTCCTACAGGACACTGTACCCCACTTGATCACAAAAACAGATGACTTAAACGAACACATCGACAACTGGAACAGTACTATCACATCTGCTGCCAAAGCCACTGAGTCCAAGACCTACAAAGCTCACCGTGCTAAAACCAGTTACACCCCCTGGTACTCAAAGGAAATCCGAAACATTAAGAGAGCTCTAAGAAAACTAGAACAATCCTGGAGATGCACCAAATCAGCCACCACACAGGATCTATACCAATCAAAGCAAAGGGAATATAACAACCTCATCAGTCAAATGAAAAGAGAATACTACACAAACCTGATTCTCAAATCCTCCAATAAACCTAGAGAGCTTTTTGAAATAGTGAAAAGCCTCACCAACGAACCTAATCCTGAGAAATCTGAACAAATAGATCCACAGACCTTCGCAGACTACCTCCAAGACAAATTCACTGCCTCACCTCAACTGACCATGAACACCACCACCAAGCCTCCTCCACCCAACCAAATCTGGGACAAGTTCAGCATCTCATCGACAGATCAGATGTCACACATCATCGCCTCGCTCAACACCAGCACCGCCCCTACAGATCCCACGCCCTGTGGTCTGGATTAAAGCGGTAAAGGAGGATCTTATCCACATCATCCACAACATGGTGAACAACTCCCTTACCCTAGGTATCATGCCAAACACTCTAAAGCTATACGCCCAATCCCGAAAAAATCCCCACTAAATAAGACCAATCCAGCTGCCTACAGGCCAATCTCAAGCCTCCCTCTACTGGCAAAGGTTATTGAAAAGGTGGTTCAACATCATCTCCAAGATCACATTGACAACCATGCCCCTCTGGACCCTAATCAACATGGTTTCCGACCAAACCATGGTGTCAAAACCCTACTGATATACCTCTTTGATAATTTGATCTAGATCATCGACAATGTCAAGAGAGGCATCATCATGATTTTCATAGAGATCACCTCAGCTTTTGACACTGTGGACCACAGCACACTTCAGTCAAGACTACAGGAAATTGGCCTATACAGCACCACCTTGAATTGGTTCACCTCATGCCTCACGGTCAGACATCTCGAAGTCAAATATGGCCCTGTCACCTCCCGACAACTAAGAACAAAACAGGGTGTTCCGCAAGGATCTTCCCTCTCTGCTCTTTTATTTAACCTTTACATACAACCTATCTGCACTATCATCAAGAACCACAAGATACAATACACCATCTATGCAGATTATATTATGATATACACCCCATTCAACCTTGACAGCCCAGACTACTCCAGCATATCAGACTGTCTTCAACAAATGACAAGCTGGCTTCTAGAAAACAACTTGACCATAAACTACAACAAGACAGAAGCGCTACTCATCACCCTAAACGCCACCTTCACCCCCCTCCCCCTCCCACTATCAAGCTGAACAACCTTACAATACCAATAAAGCTAGAAGTAAAGAACCTCGGAGTGACTCTCGACAAAGACCTGAACCTACAGTCTCACATCAGCAGAACCACCAAGAACACATACCTCAAAATGAGAACCATCGGACGCCTCAAGCCAATTCTTTCACAGGATCACTTCCGCACCATTTGTCAAGCTCTTATCACACCCATTTTAGACTACTGCAACCCCATTTACCTTGGGCTCCCAAAACAAACACTTCGACCCTTGCAGATGGCTCAAAACACTGCCGCTCACATAATAACTGGCTCATCAAGGCAGATCACATCACCCCCATTCTCAACCACCTCCACTGGGTCCCAATCAGCTCCCGCATCCGATATAAGGCCCTACTAAACATCTTTAAAATCAAACAGAACCTCTCAGCAAATAGTCTGCAGTCCCTCATCAGATCTGACCCAGGCACCAGACCAAGGAGGAGAGGCACCTCAGACACCATCAATACCCCCAAAACATTCACTAAAGTAAGGCAAGATACTTCAAGAAGAGCACTATCCCTGGCTGCACCTGCTCTCTGGAACTCCCTCCCGGACGACCTAAGATCAACTGTGGACCTCAAGAAGCTGCTCAAAACTACGCTCTTCATAGAACACTATAGCGACATCACGTGAACTGACCAACGGCCCCACAGTCTACCTCCCAAACGTTCTGACCCCCCTCTGTGCCCCCCTCCCCCACCCTACCCTGTATATAGTACTTTGTACATAGCTCACTCTGTAACTAGCTCACCTAGAAATCATTTTACATTACACACACACATACTCTCTCGCGATATAACACTGCATGCCCACCCCCACTGACATTGAACATTGATTTGATTGAAGTGTAAACCGCTTTGATTTCAGGATAAAGTGGTATATAAGTCCTTTTAAATAAAATAAATAAATACATTGTGCATTCTTTCATTACCTGTGTTTCAAGTTACATCTGCTAATTGTATGGCCCATGTAAATGTTTAGCAGCTAAATGTTGCCACTTAGAAATAAAAATTATGTCCCTTATTTTAGAAGCATCCCCACATATAAATATCAACATTTGCACATTAAGATTGAAATAACAACGCCACCATGACAACAATGCCCTTCCCAATCACCCCACACATATCAGTGCTTCCACAAAGACACCCCCAACATTAGTTCTCCCACATCTATCCCCCTCCCCCCACATTAATAACATCATCCAATGCTCCCTTCCATCCAGATCCTCCCAAGAACTCTCAATCCCAGCCCTGGTAATTTAGTAGGAACAGGAGTTATGCCTAGTTGCCCCTGCTCATGGCAGCACCGGATTCAAAATGGTGCCTGCAAACCCTAGCAGGAATCTCTCTGTATTACCACTGGGAGATCAAGCTGCCTTTTGGGGATCGGGATGTCAGGGGGGTGTCAAGTAGAGTTTTTGCTGGTGGATTGATGTTAGCGGGTCATTGAAGGAGTACTGATGTGGGGAGGTTTATCAAGAAGGTTATGATTGTTGGGAGGCTGTTGGGAATAATGGGGAGGACTTGTATTGCTAACAGGAGGGGATCAGGGGTATATGGATATTGGAAGCAATGATTTGAAAAGCTACTTACATGCACATTTGGGGGAAAGCAGGATGCTTTTTTTTTCCTTACATGGAGCTCTCGAAAATTGCTGCTCCTGCTAGACATTGTGAGACGTCGATATGCACTCCTGCATGTCCTTATGCATTTATTACAGCAGGCTCTACATTTGCAGAACCTTTGTTAAATATAGTAGCAATTTTCCATGCTCCAACTGGATGTCTGAATTCCTCTCTGTACCGCCTATCAAAAATGATCCTCCACGTGTTTTAACGGTTGCTGCCTGCAGAATACCCAAGCCCCACCCCTTTTTGAACAGATATATTTGGCCATATAATGATCTTTATGTTGCAAATTAGCCATTTACAAGACCTGAATATGAAAAAGGAAAACATTTCTTCATGCAGCATGCTGAAGCCCATATAAATGGTTTTGAATATCAGGCCACATATCTTTTATATAGCCATTACATTTACGTCCCTGTTTTATTTTATATTTGAAGTACATACGCACTCATGCTGAGGGTAATATAGTTCAGTAGTCTCCCAGGAAAGCATGAAAATTGGCCATCAGGCCATTTCTACAGTGAGAGTGGGCTTCATAGTCTGCCATCTATATCTGGACTCATGTAACGCAGACAGAAGACTGAATGCAAGTTTTGCTTGAGGAAGGCAACCTCTAGTTTGACAATGTTCAAAGTTGGGGTTATCCTGATATGACATTTAATGCAATTTCCCAGTCCATGACAATCTGTTTGCTTTGTGAAGTATTATTTAAATTTCAGGGATGTTCCTACAATGCTATTGGGTTCTTGTAAGAAAAGTAAATATTCAAGCCAATATTCAAAAGAAGTTATGCATTCACTGGTGGTCAGGCAATGTACCATTTCTGTCCATAGATTTTCAAATCTTATACAGAGAGGGGCTGATATTCAGCAGTGCTTGCCAGCACATTTAAAGCGGCTGGCCTTCGTCACTTTAAGATAGACTCAGATATTCAGTGCTAGGGCCATATCCAGTTACCGGTATTGAATATCCAGGTTGCCTGGATTGCCTTTTTGCAGCCCAGTCAACGACAATATTCAGCTACTGGCCGTATAGCTAAACTGGCTAAAGTTAGGCAAGCCTTTGTTTTGCCTAATTCTAGACAGTTTAGGTTAATTGGGCAGCAGCTCAGTATTGCCGTTGCCCAGTTAGCCTCTTGTGCTGCCCCCTCTTGACCCTTGGAATGTCCTGTCTGCGGCACACGGGGGATATTCAGTGGTAGAAAACATGTGCCATTGAATATCCCAATCACTGGGATTAGTGCAGTTAGCATGTCTACTAACTGCATTTATCCTTTTGAATATGCCCCCCCCCCCCAGTATCCGACCAAAATCTGATTGAGTGGCCTGATACTATCCATTAATAAAGGGACTGGTTTAGAGCGGAGAAAGGTGAACTGAAAAATTATCCAGATAGCAGCAATATTCATCCACTATTTGGTAACTTATATGTTGAGTTTAGGCCTGCTAAACTAAATGGATAGTGTTGGCATGCTGACCACTCATTCAATATATTCATCCTCGCTACCTATGCAGATAGCTATGCTGAATAGAAGGAAAATGTTAAACCCAGTGGCCACCATACTGGCTGATTGTCAGAACCATTATTAATAGTTAAAAAGGTTGAGTGAAAGCGTTTATTCTGACTTGAGAGCTTTGCTAGCATGCATATAAATAATATTTGCATGCAGTAGAAAGTTTTGAAATAAATCATACATATTTTTGTGCCCCCAGGTAATCATGTTCTGCAGCTTCAGTCCACATATGCCAGCTCTCAGCAATTCCAGCAAATGTCGAAAGATTTCCAGGCCTGGTTGGATACAAAAAGAAAAGAGCAAAGACAAGTTTCCCCTATATCAGCCAAACTTGACACTCTACAATTATTAATCAATGAGCAGACAGAAATCCAGAAGACCTTGTCTGATAAACTTTGTTCCTATCAAAAAATTGTTGCAGAAGCTGAAAGTCTCTTGCAGAAGACTCAAGGAGCAGAGAAGACCGAGCTACAATCGCAAGTTGCCAAACTCAAAAATAACTGGGATGAAATGAACAAATGTATAGTAGAAAGACAAGAAAAGTTGAAAGATTGCCAGCAGAAAGCTCTTAAATATAGAGAACATGCAGAAAGTCTACAACTCTGGATAAGCGAGTGTCAGAATAAGCTCTCTGAAATAAAAGTTTGTATTGACCCTGCAGGAATAGAGACTTCTGTTGGTCAAGTGAAAGCCCTACAGAAGAATGTGGACAAACATCGGGGTATGGTAGAGATGTTAAATAATGCAGCTGAAAGTTTATTAAATGCTAGTGAAGATGATCAAGAAAGTATTAGAGATGAGAGAGAATTACTCAACCAGCAGGTAGATACGATTGCCGAGCAATTACATAACAAGAAGGACTCATTGGAAAGCATGGCACAACGCCTTAAGGAGCTTCAGGAATGTTTCCGAGAAGCTAAAAGGCAATTTAAAGTGGCAAAGGAACAGCTGGAGTTACACGATTCCCTAGGAGCCCAGGCATATAGTAATAAACATCTGACAATAATGCAAACTCAGCAGAAGGCCCTTCAGAACCTGAAACCACAGGTGGATTTGGCTCAAAATCTCGCTCAGGGACTAGTTGTGGATGCTTCTGATGCATTTGGTGTTTCAGATCTTCTATTAGAAGCTGAATCTTTAAAACAGGAACACAATGTGATCAGCCAGCAAGTCGAAGACAAGTGCTCATTCTTGGAAACAAAACTTCAGGGAATAGGACATTTCCAAAATAGTATCAGAGAGATGTTTTCTCAGTTTGCTGAGTTTGATGATGAGCTCGATAGCATGGCCCCAGTGGGAAGAGACAGAGTCACATTATTATCTCAGAAAGAGTGCATCAAAAATTTCCTTAAGAAACTGGGAGATCTAATAATAAACAATGAAAATGCAAATAAGACCTGCAAGATGATGATAGCAACCGAAGCTTCTCCTGACCTCATTGGTATAAAAAGGGACTTGGAAGCTCTAAGTAAACAGTGCAATAAATTATTGGACAGAGCAAAAGCCAGAGAGGAGCAAGTAGAGGGGACTGTTAGCCGTATTGAAGAATTTTATAAGAAGTTGAAAGAATTTGCACAGCTTCTTGACGGAGCTGGAAAGCATGAAGAATCGCAAGGTACAGTTGGAATGGAAACAGACATCATTAATCAGCAGCTGAATATATTTAAGGTAAGAAAGCCTTTGTTAGTATTTTGTTCATTTTTTTCAACATTGTAGAAGCTTTTAAGAAATTAAACTTGATGTGAAGGCCCATTACCAGTGAGCAGGATTTGAACTTTCCCAAGTAATTCCTTTTAGAAAGTTAGCTAGTAGAAGCTACGCATGCTAAAAGCCTGAGTACTTTGGACCTGCTATTTGAGTGGGTGGTTAAGGAATGAAATATGTGTATGTACTTTTGAAAATGCATTTTGAAGCAATATTTTAACTCTGAATGATTTCAAATGCCATGTGCTCAACTTCATTACACTTTTGATAAAGAGATGCTTGCTATAGGGGTTTATAATGCATAATACAGTAAACAAATACCCTTTCCTCCACCCCAACCCCTCCCTAGCCCAAGGTAAAAACCCCAGCTAATCCACCTTCTCCCTACTATAATAGGTTAGGACAGCCGTTATAGTTGGTAATGCAATCATTAGGCATGTAGATAGCTGGGTGGCTGGTGGACCTGAGGATCGCTTGGTAACATGCCTGCCTGGTGCGAAGGTAATGGGCCTCACGCGCCACCTAGACAAGGTCTTAGATAGTGCTGGGGAGGAGTCTACTATCGTGGTACATGTTGGTACCAATTGCATAGGAAAGTGGGGTAGGGCGGTTCTAGAGGCCAAATTTAGGCTTTTAGGTAGGAAGTTGAAATCCAGAACTTCCAGGGTAGAATTCTCATTCAAACACTTCCCATTCAATGTGCAGGATCCAAAAGGCAGGCAGAGATCTGGAGTCTCAATGTGTAGATGAGACAATGGTGCAAGGATGAGGGTTTTGGATTTGTTAGGAACTGAGGAACATTTTGGGGAAAGGAAGGGTTTTCCCAAAGGGATGGGCTCCACCTTAACTGGGATGGAATCAGGCTATTGGCATTAAACTCTAAAAAGTAGATAGAGCAGCTTTTAAACTAGATAATAGGGGAAAGCCAACAGTTGCCAAGAGCGCATGGTTCAGAAAAATGTATCCTTGAAGTATACTAGCAAAAGATTGAAGTTAGGGCATATCAACAGAGAGGTTCCAATAAAGAATGCCCTTAAGTACAGAGAAGATAGAACTTAAAGATTCAAATTTATCCCTGCCTACCGGTAACTAGAATAATATGAATAAAATACAGCTTCTAATATGCTAGAAATCTAAAAAAAATAAGATGGGAAAGTTAGAATATATAGCATTAAATGAGAAGTTAGATATGATTGGTATCTCAGAGACATGGTGGAAGGAGGACAACCAATAAGATACTGTGAAACCTGGGTACAAATTATATCGCAATGATAGAATAGATCAAATTGATGGAGGGGTTGCACTCTATGTTAGAGAGGGCATTGAGTCAATCAGTATTAAAGTTTTGCAGGAAACAAAATAAACTGTAGAATCTCTATGGATTGAAATTCCAAGTAAAAAGGGGAAGGCGATGGCAGTGGGAGTGTGCTGTCGACAGCCTGTCCAGAATGAACAAATGGATGATGAAATGCGCAAAGAAACCAGGGAAGCTAACAATATTCACAACACAGTAATAATAATGGGTGATTTCAATTACTCCGGTATTGACTGGGTCAGTGTCATGGCAGCACATACTAGGGAGATAAAGTTTCTAGATGAAATAAATGACTGCTTCTTGGAGCAGCTGGTTCATCAACCGACAAGAGGAGAAGCAATCTTGGACATAGTCCTTAGTGGAACACAAGATCTGATACAAGGGGTAAGATGTTGGGGCCACTTGGCAATAGTGATCGTAGCATAATCACGTTTGATTTAATAAATAGAGGAAGAACGGCAAGGAAATCCACAGGAAAATAGTTTAAAAAAAAAAAACTAAAAGGAGCAGCTGCAAAGGTTAAAGATTTACAACAAGCATGGGTGTTATTTAAAAATACTATCTTGGAATTCCAGACCAGCTGTATTCCACGCTTTAAGAAAAGTGGAGGGAAGTCCAAAAACTGCCAGCGTGGTTTAAAGGTGAGGTCAGAGAGGCTGCTGTAGCCAAAAAAGCATCTTTCAGGACTTGGTAAAAGGAGACAAGTGACAAAAACTGGAAACAACATAAGCACTTGCAAGTTAGATGCAAGGCATTGATAATTTGAAAAAAAGTTTGCTATGTATGCAAAAACAGATAGTAAAAACTTTTTCAAGTACATTCTTAGCAAAAAACCTGTTAGAGAGTCAGTTGGACCATTGGATGATAGAGGGGTAAAAGGGGCACTAAGAGGGGGCAAGGCCATAGTGGAGAGACTGAATGAATTCTTTGCTTCGGTCTTTACTGAAGAAAATGTAGGGAAGTTGCCTTTGCCTGAAATGGTTTTTAAAGCTGATGCAGCAGAAGAATTGAAAGAAATATCAATAAATTGGGAAATGTATTACAACTATTTGAAAAACTGAAAAGTAGCAAATCACCTGGACCGAATGGTATACATCCAAGGGTGTTGAAAGAACTGAAATATGAGACTGCAGACCCACTATTACTAATCTGCAAACTATCATTAAAATCATCAGTAATAGCTGAAGATTGGAGGATGGACAACGTAATGCCAACGTAATGTGATCCAGAAAACTACGGACTGGTGAGCACAGTCCACGCCCATTCCCTCCCAATAACCCACCCATTTCCTGCAGTTAGGGTGTGAATTAGTAAGCATTGTCATGTGAATGTGGTAATGGTTGCTGTGTCTTTGTATTGGCAATTACTATGCACTTATTCATGAGCTAACTACTTAATGCATGCTAGTAATAGGGGCCTTGTAGTCTTTGTATTCTGCCTTTTCTGACAAATGTTGATACAAAGCAACTACCACAATTAAAAGATAAACATTAATAACAATCTATAAAAAAATTATTTATTTAACATTTCTTTTATATCGCCTTTCATGGTTATCAAAGCAGTTAACATTTAACTTGAACATTATACATGGAACAGGTACATAATAACTATAATACAGTGAATCATGGTAACTATCTAGAGAGGAGGTTATAACCATTATGAGTGTGATCAGAACAGAGTAACTGTAGTACATTGAGCCACGTTTACTATTTACATATCATTGCTATGAGGTTTATGTTGGGGTTAAGGGATTAATGGAATGGTACTGAATATTCAGTAATCCGCTGCCAGAGGTGAAGGATGCAGTGGATAGTCAGTGGATGAGGTATTAGGTGGTTGGACCATAATGTTCAATAAATAGGTGAGTTTTTAGCTTTTTCTTAAATTCTGAAGTATCATCCGTTTAGATACAAATGACAGAGCTCCAGAAGAGTTATGGAATGACATCAGGAAGGTTGTGTTGGAAGAAAGCGAGAAGTCTCTACAAAAGGTGAAAAAGCAAAAACGGCCAAAATGGATGATGGAAGAAACTCTGAAAATTGTCCAGAAACGCAGAGAACCTAAAGCCAGAGGAGAAAGAAAGACAATCACAGAACTCAACAGAGATTTCCAACGTGCAGCAAGACAGGACAAGGAAAAGTACTACAACGATGCATGCAAGGAAATAGAAGCAGAAACTATTAGAGGAAGAACAAGATCGGCTTTCCTAAAGCTACGAGAATTAAAGAAAAAGTTCCAGCCTCGAATTGGAATGTTAGAAGATGCTCAAGGTTCTATGTTGAATGATGCTGAGAAGATCAAGAAAAGGTGGAAGGAATATAAAGAGATTTTATATGATAAAGATCAAGTGGACCAACAGCATTTCAACCTGTACCTTATGATCGGGAACCATTGGTGATGAAAGAAGAAGTTGAAGCAGCATTGAAAGCCTTATCAAAGAACAAATCACCAGGCATTGATAGCATTCCCAAAGAAGTATTACAGCAATCTGATGCGCTGTTACCGTACTTACAAGGCTCTGCCACGAAATATGGAAGACAACATCATGGCCAACTGACTGGAAAAGATCTGTGTTTATACCAATACTAAAGAAAGGTGATCCAACTGACTGTGGAAATTATCGCACAATCGCTCTGATCCCACATGCCAGCAAGATTCTACTGAAGATTATTCAAAAGAGACTACAACCATACCTGGAACAAGAACTCCCTGAAGTGCAAGCAGGGTTCAGGAAAGGGTGAGGAACAAGAGACATCACTGCGGATGTGAGATGGATCCTTGACAAGACTAAAGAATACCAAAAGGATATCTATTTGTGCTGTATCGACTATAGCAAGGCTTTTGACTGTGTAAACCATGAGAAACTCTGGGCCACATTAAGAAGCATGGGTATACCAGAACACCTGATCGTACTCTTGCACAATCTGTACATTGATCAAGAAGCAACAGTTTGAATGAAACAAGGAGAAACAGAATGGTTTAAAATAAGCAAAGGTGTAAGACAAGGCTACATACTTTCCCCCTACCTGTTTAATTTATATGCAGAACAAATCATCAGAGAAGCAGGATTGTATGAAGACAACAGAGGTGTGAAGATTGGTGGAAGACTCATCAACAACCTTCGCTATGCTGATGATACCACATTACTGGCTGAATGTGAAGATGATCTGAAACATTTGCTTCTCACAATCAAAGAACATAGTCTCAAAATGGGCCTGCACCTTAATGTAAAGAAGACAAAGATCATGACAACTGACATAATCAACAGGTTCATCGTTGAATGAGAAGAAATTGAAATCGTGAACAACTTTATCCTACTTGGATCAACTATCAATAAAGAAGCAACAAGCAGTCAAGAAATCAGATGATGCATTACTCTTGGCAGAATGGCTATGAAAGACCTAGATAAGATTCTCAAGAGCAGAGATGTCTCTCTCCATACAAAGATTCGACTTGTTCAAGCCATGGTATTTTCAATAGCATCATATAGATGTGACAGCTGTACAGTGAAAAAGGTAGACAGGAAGAAAATTGATGCTTTTGAATTATGGTGCTGGCGGTGAATACTGTGTATACCATGGACTGCCCGAAGAACAAACTAGTCGGTACTAGAGGAGATCAAACCTAAGCTTTCTTTAGAAGCTCAGATGACAAGACTTCGACTTTCATACTTTGGACACATCATGCGAAGAGAGAGATCATTAGAGAAAGACATCATGCTTGGCAAGATAGAAGGTCAACGCAAAAGAGGAAGGCCAGCAATGAGATGGATTGATACAATAATAGCAGCTACGGGTACCAGTCTGTCAACAATGAACTGCGTGACTCAAGACCGAACACAATTTAGGATAGCTATCCAGAGGGTCGCCATGAGTCGACTCCGACTCAATGGCACTTAACAACAACAACATCATCCGTTGATCTTAGTTCAGGTGGGAGTGTGTTCCAGTGTGTGGGAGCATATATTTTGAAGACTCTCTGGCAGGTCATTTGAGAGCTTCTTGTCTTGTACTTTGGTATAGCAAGGATGTTTTGGTGCAGATGTCTCCTTATTCTGGGGTCTGGAACCTTCTGGGTGAGTGCTTGTAGGCTTTCAGCTGATTGATTATGAATAACTTTAAACATCGTCATTATTGCTTTATATTTGATACGGGTTTAAATAGGTAGCCAGTGTAGGGATTTGAGTATTGGTGTGATGTGCTCTTGACGTGACGTTTGTGTGATCAAACGGATTGTGGTGTAAGGTGTGGATGGTGTGTTTGGAGAGACCATATTATATTATGTTACCATAGTCCAGATGTGGGGTGATTATGGCCTGGCATACTATGTGGTAATGGTTGTGGTCTAGTAGAGGGCAAAGGTTCTGCAGCATCTTCATTTTGTGGTAGGCCAAGGATATCATCTTCTTGATGTGTGATTGTAGGTTTTAAGCCTGTGATCTAGTATCACTCCAAGATATTTGACTTCATTTTTAGCTGAGATGGCAAACTCATCTATTTTGATTTCTTCTGGTGGAGAGTAGGTGGTGTCTCATTATGGTAAGGACCTCTGATTTATTATAGTTGATTGATTGTCAGGTTATGGTAATGTAACCAATTTATGACGGATCTCATGCAGAAGATTATGGGTGAGATATTTGGTCTTGCAGGTTCAAATGGAGCATAGATCATCATGTCCTTGGCATAAAGGTGATATAAGTTATGTTCTTGTATAGGTTTGCATACTGGTTGAATATATATGTTAAATAGGAGGGCTGAGAGTGAAGATCCCTGGGGAATACCTTGTAGTTGTTTAATTGGTCTTGAGGTCTTGTTCTCCATCTTGACTTGGCATTGTCGATCTGTTAGATATGAGCGGAACCATGAGAGGGGGGTTGTCACTGATTCTGATCTCAGTCAGTCTGGTTAAGAGGCTGGTATGACTTAGTAAGTCAAATGAGGGTGATATTTCTAGGAAAATGAGGATGAAACCTTGTTTTGTGTTCTCAGTTCAATTGGTGTTGGTTAGGGAGGTGAGCAGGGTTTCTGTCCTATTGTTTTGATTAAACCCGTGCTGTTGTGGGTCTAGTGGAGCAGCGGAGTCAATGTGTTCCTGTAGTAGTAATAATGTATGGGATAGAATAAATTGTCAAATGATAAGCAAACCATTGGAAGCTTTTGGGAGCCTCCATCGCACATATGTATTTGCCTTCCTGCATGCTGCACAGCCATCTTATTCTCATTCTGCTTTTTCCATAGAACCCCACAGATGTGTTCCTGATAGCCACTGGAAAAAGTTATTTGTTTTTTGGGCCCTTTAGGGTTTTTTCTTGTCTTTTCTAATGTAGGGTGTGCCAGCTGACCCCAGTGCCAGCCCTCATTTTTTGCATTTTTTTCTTCTCTGTGTTCTGGGAAGGCTTTTTCTTTCTTTTCCCAGGCTAGTACATGCATCATTTCAGTCACTGACCGTCATAACTGGTGACTTCAGTGCCTTGGCCTGATCACAAGCTCTCCTCCTGTACTCTATGTCTTCGGATGGCCATGAATGGCCTTAAGGGCCAGGAGAAGCAGCACGAGTCCCTTTTTGGGCTGTTGAACTCAGCTCCGGCACCAGTATTGGTGTTGACATCCTCGTGGGGCTCCTCCAAAGCCTCGGCATCATGGGGTGCCCATGCTCATTCAGACCTGAGGGACTTGGGCACCATGGCATGGATGCACTCCATCTACTGATTGGACCCATGGAAGGAACCCCCATCCGCTCCATCAACGTTGAAGGTAGGCAGTTAAGAACTATGCCAAGACCCATGGGCATCAACACTGGAGCCTTTCTCGGTATGACACCAAGGGCGATGGCCGGGAGTGACCTGCGAAGATGCCCTGGCAGGAGGAGTCAAATCCCAAGGCCCCAGAGGACCACCAGCAATCTCCCAATGCTCTAACCATTGTGGACCCCTGGGTTAGGTGCCAGGGTCAATGGCCAAGGTCCTTGTACTGGCTCTGACACACTCTGAGAACGCAGTGCTGATGGAATGCCTTTGGGCTGTTGAGGCGTTGCCACCCACCATGCAGCCTATCCTGGAGATCCACATCCTCAATGCTCAGGCGAGGATGTCAGGTCAGTGGTTGAAGTACACTCCGGTTCCGACCGCCATTTCCTTATCCAGTGTCTCGGGCTCTGATGCCCCAATGCACAGGTGCCCGAGGGAGGACCACCATCGGTCTCATCAGTGACCGCCATCTTCACTGGAGCAATGGTGGTGCCAGGAGGAGATTTGGCATTATTTCATCTTCCTCTTGGAATCTGACTTTGAGGGGTGGGAGACTAAAGAGGAATCACTGGTCTCCAAGAGATAGGCCCCAGTCCTCCCCTCAGACCCATCCCCCCATACGAGAGACAGAAGTCATCCTTAGAGGACATGTCCTTCCAGGACTTTATCCAGGACATGGCGAAGGCCATCCCATTCTCCCTCAAGGTGGAGGACAAGCTTAGGGCAGAAGAGTTGGAGATCTTCCATTACTCCTCAGCCCTAAAGGAGGCCATCATGGTGGCCATGCATGGGATCTTGCAGTGGCTACTATTGCATATCTACCAGCCATCAGCCATCGGCTTGACCGGGTGCAGAAGGCCCTGGGTTCAAGAAGCTTCAGCTGCCTCACCATATTTTACTGGTAGAGTCTGCCATGAGGCACATTAAGAGCTCAAAGGCCAAACTCTTCAGTGCCCCGGGTCAGGATGCCAGGACCTTTGATGGCTTTGGGAGATGATGCTTTCAGGGCTCCAGGTTGGTCGCCCGCTTACTATCTTACCAGCTCTACATGGGGATGTTCTTGAAGGACATCATGGGGGACCTTAACGAGTTTAGTTCCCTTATCATGGAGGAGTGCCTGGTCTCCTTCCATACCCTGGTGGGCCACAGAAAGGACAACTCCAAGTACACCTCCGACGTCTTTGTCAGTTGGTAGGATGGCAGCAGTGGGTACTGGAGCACTCTGGTTAGCCTGGCTCCAGTCATCTGACCTGGAGCAGTGGGTCCAGGGCAAGCTGGTGGCCATGCTATGCTGAGGAGAGAACCTCTTTGGCATGCTGATGGAGGACAGGGCAGGCGAGATCGAGAAGGAGCAGGTAACAATCTCCAGGCTCTCGAGCAAGTTGGCTGACCCCTATAAGAAGAAATATCAGGGAAAGAAGCCCTTCTACCAGCAGAAGCACAGGTATTACCAGAGTCCTCAGGGTGTTCGGCCAAAGGCACAAGCCCTGCACCAGCAGTGGTGTGCCAAGCTACAGAAGACTCAGCCTGTGCCCCAGCTACAACTGGGGGCGGGTTTTTTCCTGGTTCTTCAGGAGAGTAACCATTCACCCACTTCCCGATGGTGTGCTCCCTCAAGTGGGGGATTGGCTGGTCCACTTTGCACATAGGTGGTTTCTCATCACTGCAACACTTGGGTGCTGCAGATCATCAGGGAAGTGTATCTGCTGCATTTTGCCCAGTTCCCCCCTCCCTTCTTCTTGGGGGAGTATCCTCTAGAACCACATCCGCGGTCTTCTCCAGGTGGAAGTCACGTCCCTGTTGGTTGAGTTGACCATCAAGCCTGTTCCCCCGGCTCAGGTCAGCCGAGGCTTCTACTCCCAATACTTCCTCATCCTCAAGGAGACAGGGGGCTTCTGGCCCATCCTTAACCTCAGGGACCTGAACCATTTCCTGGTTTGGGAAAAGTTCAAAATGGTCTCCCTAGGAATGTTGCTCCCATATCTCCTCAAGGGTGATTAGCTATGCTCCTTAGATCTGAAGGATGTGTACATACATATCCCGATCCATCCTCTTCACTGAAAGTACCTACGGGTCGTGCTTAGTTGCCAGCATTTTCACAAGTGTCTTGTGGTCATCACTGCCTATCTCAGGACTCTAGGGGTCTTTGTCTTCCCCTACTTAGACGATTGGCTCATAAAGAGCTCCACACCAGACAGCATGCGGCACCTGGCCCACCTGATGATTCAGGTGCTAGAGCAGCTGGGGATTGTCATAAACTACCCCAAGTAACACCTTCAACCTTCACAGCAGCTCAAGTTCATTGAAGCCCTGCTCAATACCACTCGGGCCCAGACTTTTCACTCAATGGACTGCCTACAGTGGCTCACAGAGGTGGTCACCGCTATCCGTCAGAAGCCACACATGATGGCTTGGGGGTTACTGTGGATGTTAGGCCACATGGCTTCCACAGTGCATGTGTCCCCTTTGGCCCATGCACCAGGCTCAGTGGACTCTGAGCATTCAGTGGTGGCAGGTCATGGGCTACCTTGGGGATCAGGTGATGGTTTCTGCACCCCTAGTAGAGTCACTACAGTGGTGGCTGGAACCACAACATTTGCTCTGGGGTCTAACCTTTCAGTTGATGCCACCCCACTGGACGTTCACCATCGACGCATCCAAACTGGGCAGGGTGCTCTTTTGGATGGCCTGTGAATGCAGGACCTTTGGTTGGTGCAGGAGAGCCTGCATCAGATAAATTTCCTGCATCTGTGAACTATTGCGAATGCCCTCAGAGCATTCCAGACATACCTGACCAACCAGGTTGTCCTGATCCAGATGGACAATCAGGTGGCAATGTTCTGTGTCAGCAAGCAGGGGAACACAGGATCGTACCTTCTGTGCTAGGAGGCTGTATGCCTCTGGAAGGTTACCATCACCCATGGCATGGAACTGAGGGTGACTTATCTACCCAGAGAGCTCAGTTCCCTGGTGGACCACCTCAGCTGGGTCCTCCAGCCACACAAATAGACCCTCAAAAGGAGAGTAGTGGAGTGCATCTTTCGGGAGTGGGGTATTTTGTCGGCAGACCTCTTTGCCACACTGCACAATGCCCAGGTTGATTGCTTCTGCTCCAGGATGGCTTCTAGGAACTGGCTGGCCTTGGATGCCTTCCTTCTGAACTGGGGAGTGGGTCTGTTCTATGCATAATTCCCGATCTCTCTAATGGTGAAGACATTGTTCAAACTTCAGGCGTACAGGGGGACTATGATACTCATTGCCCTGGCAGGCATGGTTCTCCCTGCTGCTTCAGCTCTCCCAGCAGGAGCCCTTTCATCTGTGCTGCGACACCAACCTCATCTCACAGGAGGAGGGGACATTACTACATCCCATTGTCCGGTTCTTTGCTCTCACAGCTTGGATGCTGAGTGGGTTGTTCTCTCTGGCTTAACCTGCCAGGGGAGGTAACTGACATCCTCCTGACTTCCCGCAGATATTTGACACAATGTTCCTATGCCTTCAAGTGTGGATGTTCTTGCTTTGGTGCGCTGATAAGACGTTGGATCCCTTCTCCTTCTCAGTGGAAAGGTTGCTGGAGTACCTCCTGCATCTGTCCAGTTCGCGCCTTAAGTCCAACTTGATCAGGGTCCACTTGAGTGCAATTGGAGCCTACCATCACATCTTGGAGGGCAAGCCCTTCTCTGCTTAGCCACTGGTGGCCCATTTCATGCAGGGCCTGATTTTGTCAAAACCCCCAATTAAGCCCCCCCCGCCAATAGCATGGGATCTTAATGTGGTGTTGGGACAGCTCCTCTCTGCTCCTTTTGAGCCATTGGCGACATACCCTCTTAAATTCCTGACCTGGAAGTTGGTGTTTCTTGTGACTCTCACCTCGGCTCGCTGTCTCAGTGAGTTCCAGGCCTTAGTGGCTCACCCACTGTACATGAAGTTCCATCACAACCGGATGGTGCTGCATACCCACCAACATTTCTTGCCTGAGGTAGTCTCTGCTTTTCACCTAAGTCGTTGGTCTTGCCCACCTTTTTTCCCAGGCTTCATGCCAGCAGGGCAGAGGCTCATTTGCACATATTGGATTGTAAGCGGGCTCTGGCTTTCTACCTCAAGCGGACCAGAATGCACTGCCGTTCTACCCAGTTCTTGATCTCTTTTGATCCCAACAAGCTGGACATGGCTCTCTCCAAATGCACACTGTCCATATGGGTGGCAGACTGCATTTCCTTTAACTATGCTCAGGCAAGTCTGAGCCTTGAGGGTCATTTCACGACACACAATGTCCAGGCCATAGTTGCTTATGTGGGCAACCTGTGTTCGGTCTCCACAGAGGAAATTTGTTGGGCTGCTATGTGGTCCTCTATCCACACCTTTATGGTCCATTACTGTCTGGATGGGGAATCCCAAAATGACAGTAACTTCGGCCAAGCTGTACTCCAGCATCTGTTTGGGACTTAGATTCAACTCCTTACCACCAGCCCTTCTGTCCATCCAGGCTACTGAGAAAGCAGCCCTGATGTAGATGTATGCCATGGACATTGAATCGCTCCAGTCCCAAGGAGGGACTACACATGCTGTTTCTCTTGGTTTCTGTTGTCCCTGTTGGGCTATTTCATGTTCATAGCCTGTAGCTTGGGAGTCCCATACATGAGAACTTCTTCCTGCTTGTTCACGGAGAAAGCATAGTTACTCACCTGTAGCAAGTGTTCTCTGTGAATAGCAGGAATAAGCCCTCACAACCCTCCCACCTTCCTGTGGAGTTATTTTTGGCTACCAGCTTTTGTATCTTACTGAGGATAAGATGGCGCCGCGGCAGGCAGGAAAGCAGGCATGCATGCTTGATGGAGGCTCCTAAAAGCTTCCAGTAGAAGTTGGGGAGTGTTCTTGCGTGGGGCTCCTTGGGAATGTTACCCATACCCAGAGAACACCTGCTGTAGGTAAGTAACTACGCTTTCCATACATATGTGGGCATATATGTCTTCTTATAAAATTCCACCTGGCATAAAAGTACATAGTTTGCTGGTAGGCATGTACAGGGCAGAGTTTGGGTGGAGCACATTAATACACACAGAGATTATAAAATGCTATAATTTACATGCGTACCTAAAAATTCTAGGTAAGGCATCTGATTTATGGTTATAACTGAAATCCCCAAATAAAACACTCCCAAAGGAGAATTTGGGGGGTTTTGGTTATAACCAAAAATCCCCCCAAAATGGTACCTTCCTTGGTTCTTCAATGAAATCATTAGACAGCAGAACTCAGAGCTGGGTGACGACATTGTAGTGCAAAATAATTTAATACCTAATTAATAATTTAGGAAGGAGTACCCTGAGGCTCCAGTAAACTGTGTGGGATGGAAGGAAGAGCAGGCCGTGGCAAGATCTGTCTCGACCTGGTGTAAGGGGCATTGTTAGGCGCTATCTCGCTCATCTCCTGGTTGTAGTCCTCAGGGTTCTCGGCACTATGTTTGGCTTCCCACTTTCCACTGCCGTTAGTACAGCTGGGAGCTCCATGATCTTACTGTTGCTCAAAGAGAAGGAAGCCAACCAGATGCACATACACAAGCAACAAATGGGACTCATATCCTCCACTAATCTTGGAGACCTTCGACTCCCATCTGTGGACTCCGAGCACAGAATCTCCAGTTTAGGGTGTATCTCTAGGCAGACACAGATTGCCTCTTTCAGTCAGGGAACAGCACCACCATGTGGTGGTTTCTGTGTGGGGAAATTATCTTACTGTTGATTTCATGCTTTTAGGTGCTCGGACTGCTTTGTATCTCTGTGTTAGATTGGATGACTAGGTCAGGGAGTTGCTTGTAATTCCTAGAAATCCATTATAGAAACATAGAAACATGATGGCAGAAAAAGACCATATAGCCTATCCAGTCTGCCTTCTATACTGTTGTCCCTTTTTTCCCTTTAGAGATTTTCTGTACATGTCCCATGCTTTCTTGAATTCAGATACTGTCCTGGTCTGCCTCCACTGGGAGACTATTCCATGCATCTACCACTCTTTTTGTAAAGAAATATTTATGTATATTACTCCTGAGTCTATCCCCTTTCACCTTCATCCTATGGCCTCTCATTGTAGAGCTTTCTTTCAATTGAAAAAGGCTCTCCTCCTGTGCAGTATTGCAGTGGAGGTATTTGAACGTTTCTATCATATCTCCTCTCTCCCGCCTTTCCTCCAAAGTATACATATTGAGATCTTTAAGTCTGTCTCCATATGCCTTATGGCAAAGCCCACTGACCATTTTGGTAGACACTCTCTGCACAGACTCCATCCTGTTTATATCTTTTTGAAGGTGTGGTCTCCAGAATAGCACACAATACTCCAAATGTGGTCTCACCAAAGACTTAAAAAGAGACATCATCACCTCCATCTTCCTGTTGGCCATTCCTCTCCCTATGCACCCAAGCATCCTTCTGACTTTTGCCGTCACCTTTTCTCCCTGTTTAGCCACCTTAAGATCATCAGAAACAGTCATGCCCAGGTCCCGCTCTTCTTTCCTGGAAAGAAATACTTCACCCCATATACTGTACTGCTCTCTTGGATTTTTGCAACCCAAATGCATGACCTTCATTTTTTAGTGTTAAATCTCAGCTGCCAAATTCTCAACCATTCTTCAAGCTTAGCTAGATCCCTCCTCATTTTATCTACTCCTTCCTGGGTGTCTACTGTATTTTCTAGGGGCCTGATATTCGAAGGCCCCTTACACGGGTAACTTTCTTAGTTACCCGTGTAAGGGCCTTATCCGGGATATTCCAAGGGCACCTACACGGTAGTGCCTTTCGAATATCCCGACTAAGTGCCTAACGTGCCCAGGTGCAATCTGCATAGCATCGGGGCATGTTAGGAGCGTTCTGGGGTGGAGCAGGGGCGGAGGAAGGGGCTACTTGGGTAGCAGTGATATTCAGTGCTACCTATGTAGCCCTCTGCACCTTAAAGATAGGCGAGGTTTTACTTTACCTGTCTTTAGGGCGCAGAGGTAACCAGTACCGAGGTCTTCAGTATCGCCGCACTCGATACCCTGACATCTGAACAACCTCCCTCCGAGCACCGGTGGTATAGAGGGCCTCATAAGTATTACTTTGATTTCCTTCTGGACTGTTTTGCATCGGAGGCCTCCGATTCCGAATCCATTGATTCTGACACCAACAGCACCAACAGGGATGTGCCGTTAGATCCATTGCCTCCCTATAAGCGTTGAAGGTCTCCGCACAATGACATGTCCTTTCAAGATTTTATTAAGGATATGGCGGCTGCCTTGAAGATATCAGTGGCTAAAGAGACAGAGCCCAGAGCAGAGGAGCTGCACATTATCCAGTATCCATCAGCACTGATGGAGGCGGCAACCCTCCCAGTGCATAACATCTTGAGAAATTTGCTGGCTTGGATGTGGGAATATCCCATATCAACTCCTGCAGTGACTAAGAGACTTGCTACTGATTACAGAGTCCGTCCTTCTCCAGGGTTTCAAAAAACTAAACTCCCTCACCACTCTATGGTAGTAGAGTCTGCCATGAGAAGGATTAAAAGCCAAAAGAAGTACTCCTCAGTTCCTCCTGGAAGGGAGGCCAGGATCCTCAATGCCTTTGGGAGAAAGGCCTTCCAGGCAACAATGTTAGCCTCCAGAATAGCTTCCTACTTGCTATATATGGGCATGTTCTTCAGGGATGTCTCGAGGGATCTGGCAGAATTTGCCACCTTGCTGCCTCCTGATAAACAGGCAGCTCATCAGGTTTTGTTAACACATGCCCAGAACACTTCAAAATGTCTAACAAGGGCAATCTTTGATGCTTTTGAAGCCAACAGCAGGGCTGCTGCAGCCTGCATTGGAGCTAGAACAGCCTGGCTTCAGGCATCTGATCTGGAACAATGAGAACAAGATAACTTAATTAACATTCCATGCAATGGAAAGAATCTTTAGGCCAGAGGTGGAGGGAAAATGCAGGTGAGATAGAGACAGATGACCTCACCATGAAGAGGCTTTCTAGAAAGATGGCAGATCCTTCTAAAAAGAAGACTGCCACCAAAAAATCCTTCTTCCCAAAGAAGAAACATTACTATCCACCTTATCATTCCTATTCCTCCTACTCTGCTCCACAACAACAGAGACAGACAGCAGAGCCAAAAATAACCCAGGAAACCCAAGGTTACCAAATCACAACCTGCTCCTACTGCTCATCCAACTCAGTTTTTGACTCTTTCTTCACGAGCATGGGCAATCCTCCCAGGGTCCCAGGGAGACTAGTGCATTTCGCACAGCGCTGGAGCAACATCACCTCAGCACCCTGGACCTTACATCTAGTAAGCCAGGGTCTGCCGTTGAAATTCTGAGATCTTCCACCGACTTATTTTGTAGGCCAATCCTCAGATCTCCATCAAACCACTTTGTTACAATAGGAGATCCGCTCTCCACTAGTACAGGAGGCAATAGAGGAAGTACTTCTCTCTCGTCAAGGACTAGTGTTCTACCCCCATTACTTTCATATCCGAAAGAAGACGGGAGTCCACAGGCCTATATTAGATCTATGAAACCTCAACAAATTCCTTGTCAAGGAAAAATTCAAAATGATTTCTCTGGGTAGCCTTCTTCCTTACCTTCAACCAAATGATTGGCTTTGCTCCTTAGACCTAAAGGATGCTTATACACACATCCTCATCCACCCAGATTACAGAAAGTTCCTTAGATTTGTATTTCGGAACAGTCATTACCAATATCGGGTCCTTCCCTTCGGTTTAGCCTCATCACTCAGAGTTTTCACCAAGTATCTGGCTGTGTGGCAGCCTACCTTCGAACTTTGGTGATCTTTCTGTTCCCCTACTTAGATGATTGGTTACTAAGGGCAGATACAGCTATAGCAGTCACTGCTGCCCTCATGCAAACCATACACATCCTACAAGAGTTAGGGTTTGTCATAAACTATCCAAAATCACACCTCACTCCAACTCAAAATCTAAAGTTCATAGGAGCCCAGGCAGCTGTGGTTTCCGCTACTTATCCAGCTGTCGGTGGAGACCCCTATCTCTTTGGGGAGCTCTCCAGGGCTCCTGTCTCAGGAGGGGGACTCTCTCCTGCACCCCAACCTGGGATCCCTGTCGCTGATGGCATGGCTGCTGAAAGGGTGACCCTATCCCCCTTCAACCTCTCGGGGGAAGTGGAGGAGATCCTGCTGGTCTCCTGTAGGACTTTTACCAGGAAAACATACGCTTTCAAGTGGCACAGGTTTTCTCTCTGGTGCACGGAGCGTGAGGTTAGGCTGTTTTCCTGCCCAGCGCAGTTGGTGCTACAGTACCTTCTCCATCTCTCCCATTCTGGGTTCAAATCAAACTCCGTCAGAGTGCACCTTAGCGCCTTGGCAGCGCATCATCACCCGGTGGATGGGAAACCCCTCTCGGTCCATCCTTTAGCCACCCGCTTCATGAGGGGCCTTCTATCAAAACCCCCAGTGCACCCACCGGTGACCAAGTGGGACCTCAATGTGGTACTGGCACAGCTTACCTGCCTGCCTTTTTGAGCCCCTGGCTACCTGCCATCTGCAATACCTTTCATGGAAAGTGGTATTCCTGGTTGCGCTCACCTCATCTCACAGGGTTAGCGAGCTCCAAGCCTTAGTGGCAGAGCCACCTTACATCAGGTCCTATAAAAATAGGTTTGTGCTCTGCACACACCCCAAATTCCTCATGAAGGTGGTATCGTCTTTTCATCTCAACCAGGAGGTGGTACTGCCCACCTTCTTCCCATGACCTCATACCAGTAGAGCGGAGAGGGTCCTCCACACCTTGGACTGTGAGAGGGCACTGTCCTTCTACATTCAATGGACACAAGGCCACCGTAAAGCTTCTCAACTTTTTGTCTCGTATGACCCCTGTAGACTGGGGGAGGCAGTAACCAAATATCTGCTGTCTACCTGGGTAGTGGACTGTATTGCCCTTGCCTTTGAGCAGGCAGGGCTCCCGCTGGAAGATGGGTTACAGCACACCGTGTCAGAGCCATGGCAGCCTCTGTGGCAAACCTGCGCTCCGTTCCTATGGCGGACATCAGCTGGGCCTCTACCTTGTCTTCAGTCCATACCTTCACAGCTCATTACTGCCTGGAGAGGGAGTCCCGATGGGACAGTGCCTTTGGCCAGGCCGTGCTCCGTAATCTTTTCGGAATCTAGGCAACTCCTACCCTCCGACCCTTCTGTGTTCAGGCTACCGGAGCATTGCCTCCTTTGGACACACAGGTCCTACTGCAATCTGCGGACTCAATTGCTGCTGTTCTTGGTTCCCCCTGGGGTAGCCGTGGTTTTTCTCTATGGGCTTTTGGTAGCCTGTAGCTAGGGAGTTCCATATGTGAGGACTGACCTCCTGCTTGTTCCTGGAGAAAGCATAATTACTCACCTGTAACAGATGTTCTCTGGGGACAGCAGGAATCAGTCCTCACAACCCTCCCTTCTTCCCTTGGAGTTGCTTCTTTACCTATTTTAATTTTGCCATCTTTAGCTTTGTCATCTGACTCAGCAAGATGGCACCCTTGGGCAGGAAGGGGACCATGCATGCATGATGGCATCTCCCAAAGGCTTTCTTTGAAAGCTAGGGGGATGCTTCCGCGAGGGCTACATCGGTACTGACATCACCCACATATGTGAGAACTGATTCCTGCTGTCCCCGGGGAACACCCGTTACAGGTGAGTAACTACGCTTTCTTAGCAGACCATGATAACTGCCTGCTGGTAGCATAGATATGCTTAATGTCTCCTCTTGAGGAGGCATCAAATGCACTTGTGCTAACGGCAGCTGTGAGAGTTAGTTCACAGTAAAGTACCATGCACTAAGTCAGAGTTCTATCCATGCCTATCTTCTCCCCATAACCTGCCACGTTCCTGCCTCATAACATGGCATGCGGTTAGCACACAAATTAATGCACACTGGGGCATGTTCACTAAGTGGCGTGCTGCTAGCCTCTGAACGGCCTCAAAAAGGAGCGCTAGAATAACGCTCACCCCACGCTAGTAAATAGTGGCATGCCCAGCATTTCCCCATGTTACTAGCACAGGAATCGCCCCGCCCACATGCTACCTCTGAGGTGGTGGTAAGTTCACCGATGCTACAGTAAGTGCCACATCAACAGAGAGTGCACTCCAGTAACATCTGCACTAACCATGATGCAGGCGCTCTGCCCAAGAAACCCCTATGCTCCGCCCCAATCCATGCCGCTTCAGTAACGCAGGATTTTTATTCCAACTCATTTTCAGCATGCATTACTTTTTACCACGGTGCACTTGGTGTGCGCTGAACCCTACGCTACCTGGTAACAAACTGTCGTAAACATGCCCCACTGACTTGTCTGCATGATAACAGCTTCTGTGCTTGTGCGCTGCATCATGCTCTAACTCAGGGATCTCCAACTCCGGTTCTGGAGGGCATAAACCAGTCAGGTTTTCGGGATATCCCTAATAAATATGCATGAGATATATTTGCATGCACTGCCCCCATTGTATTCTGATTTATCTGAAACATATTCATTAGGGATATCCTGAAAACCTGACTGGTTTGGTGATCTCCAGGACTGGAGTTGGAGACCCCGGCTCTAACTGTTAGCGCGCTTTAGAAACAGGCCACATATGCTTCCCCCTCATCAGCAAGGGCCATGCTGATGATATTTGTAAAGCATGGATGTAGTAAGTACGGGCTCCAGGAAGGAGGTTCTTAAAAGTTTCGTTTTTTATCGTAATTGAGAATGTATATTTTGATAGAAAGAGAAAACTCCCATTGATTAGTTACAAAAGAAAAATCAATAATGCCATGAGAAAGAAAGATTATGGACTCCTTTTAACAAAGTCTATTTTTTCTATTCTGAGGATAATTTTATAACCTAGGTTTGGGGATGGAGAAAGTGCCTATTTTAAGCTCATTTTATAAAGACGCAGACCTTTATTATACACCCAAAGCTGTGTTTTAGGCACAAAAGTGATTTATAAAATTACCCTCTCTATATGGGGAAAAATTAGAAAATGAAAGACGTGTATTTTGAAAGAGTCTGTCTAGCACTACTGCTTTAAACAAACATTTCTCGCAGCTGTATTTAGGCTTTGTAAATCTTCTGTTTGGGCACTTTGTTCACCGTGTTTTCAAACCGTTGCCGGGAAATTTCCAGTATTGCTTCTGTGTTGTCATGGGGATGGAAAGAGCATAGGTTTGCATCCATCAAATGACAAGGACCCGAACTGACAGTTTTATAACCAATATGTGACTTCAAATGGGAGGTGCGTGGAGTGTTATACCAGGCACTGCATGAGCTTTCCTGTGGCAGTTTATGGTTTCTTGTTATTACAGAGTTTGTCCCTACAGATTCAGCATTCACCGCAAATCTCAAAATATTAGTTCTCCTGTTTCCCTTGTTTTTGACTTATCAGATTCTTCCTGCTTCTGCCACTCAGCCAGACCCAGCCTCTCCTGAAACCATGGTGTCAAGAGCTTTTGTTCACAGCTGCCTCGTCTCCCCTTCCTCCCCCTCCCATTTTGACCTTTTATTCATTTAGAGCCAAGTCGTTGCGGAGGTAGCCTTTGGTCAGGGGTTGCTGACCACGGCTCCCTCCAGAATCCAGTATATCTGCATTCTCGGGCCTGGTCGGGAGGAATGCAGATATATTGGATTCTGGAGGGAGCCGTGGTCAGCAACCCTTGACCAAAGGCTACCTCCGCAATGACTTGGCTCTAAATGATGTTGACTGTGACTGCCTTTTAGATGTTGACTTGGCTCTTAGATGTTGACTGTGACTGCCTTTTAGATGTTGACTTGGCTCTTAGACGTTGACTGTGACTGCCTCTCCCCCGCAGCGCCAGCAGGGCTGGTCAAGGGTACTGGGTGCCCTTTGTGAACCTTCAGCCTTATAGGCTCCCCCCTAAGATTTTGATAATTAAACTCTATAACCATGATCATCGAAACACTCCCACACTCTCCAGCAATCCTGTAAAAATGCAGAATTTGAGTATGTGTGGCTGTCAGGATCTCTTGTTTTGTTTTGACTGCTGCTGCTCTTTGCTATCCCCTCAGAAGATGCTTCCCTAGGCAACCACTTCGTTTCACCTGGTGGTTAGGCCGGCCTTGAACCGCCGCCAACTGAAAGAGCAAAAGCTAAGCTCAGGATACGACTCAGCTCTCTTGCTAATGTTCATGATTCCCATCGACTCTTGGCTTCCTCTGCATCCTATTACTGTATGCATCAGATTTTCTTTTTACTTCCGTTTTCCTGACCCAACTTATTCAGATATTAACACGTATTTTTCAACACTCTAAATACCCATTTGACCCCGTCCCCATCGCTATGGAAATGACCAGCAACGGAAGCGGGTTTTGATTCAGCTGTGCATGCTGCATTTATTTGTAAGATATCCAGTCTTCGAGCGGCACTGGCACAGATTCCTGGAAAAGATCACTCTGTAGCCACCTTTGGCAATTGCACCTCACCAGTGTATGTGCCAGGACATTGCATGACAGCTTCAGAAGGTCAAAGGAAAGAAGGAACAATGTTTCCTATTATCGGAAAAAGAATGAACCATTCTTCCATGGAGTTTTGTTAAAAGGAGACTCTTACCTTAAAGGTATAAAGTTTCAAAATCATGCAGTTGTGACGGTTTCCAGCTCTGTGTTATAAGGAGGACATAGCATACCTTCCTTTGGATAACTTGAATTGTCCTTTCAGCAATAAAATGTTAGCATGAGCTCTCTCATTCTATTTCTTTGGGGCTTTGTAACTGTGGAAAAAGACTGCTGCAGACTGAGTTTGGCAGTAGCACGGCTTTGCTTAGGGACTTGCGAAAGGGATAGTCCTACGTGATGTTAGATCCCAGAGAGCAGGGAAAGGAGCTGGGCTTATTTTCATTGCTATTCACTTTCATAGGGAGAGAAGTTCGTATCCAAAAGTGCTCTAATCTTTTGCGGGCCCTGTGGCATTCAATTTGTTTAGTGTTTTAATGAGGTGTGAGACGTGCCTCACAAAATCACAAAGTCCTTGCTTAGAGATGCACTTTATATAGAATATATTGAAACATGAGGGCAGATAAAAACCATGAGGCCTAAATTGTCTGCCCTACCATGCCATCCAGTAAGCTCTACAGTCCCTTTTTTTCTTTAGGGATCTTCTGTGTTTGTCCCATGCTTGCTTGAATTCAGATACTGTCCTCGTCTCTACTACATCCACTGGGAGACTGTCCTTTTCATAAATCTAAAGTACTGCCAACATGTTGTGCACATTGATAAAAGTCACCTTTCATTTAATTATAGTTCTAGAGACTTTTGTATTTATGTTTGTGACGGTCTTTATTTGTCATTAAGAATACAGGAAGCTAATGGTTTCCTGGTTCTTTCTGAAGAGCTTCTCTTACTCGGACAGTGAAGCATTAGTCCAATGATTGGTTACTGAGCTGAAATTGATGGGAAATGAATGTGTTATTCTACCTACCCATAGCTATAGACCACTAATCTTTTACTGAGAATATAATTGGCTTATGCTGATAGCTTTCTGCACCCAACCCAGTCTGTCTGCTGTCTTGAATTTCAGTTCTCTTATGCTCCCTGTGTGGAAAATGTAGTTTGAAGAATATACATGTGTATGTGTGTGTGCAAAACATCACTGTATAAACCAGGAAACCAGTAGACTGGAATTCATAAAAGTACACTGTTTTACAAAGGGGCGTAAAAAACTGAAATTCAAGAGAGAAGATAGCCTTATTTGGCATCTTGACCCCTTGTGGAAGTACTGTGAGATTTCCGCTAGTGGTTGAGCAGCACCATTTTGAACCTGGGCCAACAGCGCAGGAATGAACAGGGATCACTCCTGGCTCCTCCCATTAGACCCCAGGAAGACCCCCAGTAGCAACAGGGAGGGGGTGGGATTAGGGGTATTGTTGGGTGAGGGGTGAGTCTTCGCAGGTGGGGAGTTTGTTCATGGGGGGATTGCTTAGATGGGATCTCTTTAGGGGGAGTCTGGCAGAAAGAGAAGATCTTTCTTAGACCATAGCCCCTTTAAGAGGGCCCCCAAGAGCCTTGGGTCTCTTGTAAGTGGCTCAATCTTCCTGGGGAGGAAAAATAAGGCTGGCTCAAAGTATGACGTTATCTTTCCATGAATATCACTCCTTGTGAGGTTAAACAAGTCACGTTATTTCTTTTGCATTATAATGAGGTGGCTTGCATGCATTTTCATGTTTAGCATCTCGTAATTGTTTGTCAGGACAAATAACACACAATTTTGCTTTTTAATTTTTTGGCAAAATTATGGGGTTTTCCCTTCATGCATGATAGAAACATGATGACATAAAAAGACCACATGGCTTATCTAGTTTGTTCTTCCATATCAACCACTACAACAGCCCCCGTTTTTCCCTTTAGAGATCCTCTGTGTTTGTCCCATGCTTCTTTGAATTCAGATACTGTCCTCATCTATACCACCTTCAATGGGAGACTATTCCACGGATCCATCACTCTTTCCGTAAAGAAATATTTCCGCATATCACTCCTGAATCTATCCCCTTTCACCCTCATCCCATGTCCCTCTGTAGCAGAGCTCGCTTTCCATAGAAAGAGGCTCTCCTCCTGTGCATTTATGCCACAGATATTTAAATATATCATTCATATCACCTCTATCCTGCCTTTCCTCTAAGGTGTATATATTAAGATCCTTAAGTCTGTCCTCATGTGCTTTATAATGAAGACCACTAACCATTTTAGTAGCCACCCTCTATACTGACTCCAGCCTAATTATATCCTTTTGAAGGTGCGGCCTCCAGAATTGCACACAATACTCCAAATGAGGTCACACCAAAGACTTATACAGAGGCACTATCACCTCCTTTCTTTTGCTGACCATTCCTCTCCCTATGCACCCAGACATTCGTCTAGCTTTTGCTGTCACCTTTTCTACCTGTTTAACTACTTTAAGATCATCAGACACAATCACTCCTAGGTCCCGCTCTTCTTTAATGGATAAAAGTACTTCACCCCCTATACTGTATTGCTCCCTTGGATTGCTGCAGCCCAAATGCATGACCTTGCATTTTTTAACATTAAATCTCAACTACTAAATTCTAGACCATTCTTCAAGCTTAGCTAGATCCCTCCTCATGTTATCTACACCTTCCTGGGTGTCTATTCCAATGCAGATTTTGGTGTCATCCGCAAAGAGGCAAACCTTACCCGACAGCCCTTCCACTATATCACTAACAAAGATGTTAAAAAGAATTGGACCAAGGACAGATCCCTGGGGCACACCACTGATAACTTCCTTCTCCTCAGAGTAAGCTCCATTTACCTTTACCCTTTGTCGCCTCCCACTCAACCAATTTCTAACCCAAGCAGTAACTTTAGGGCCCATCCTTAGGGTGCTCAGTTTGTTTATAAGTTGCTTGTAAGGAACGGTGTCAAAGGCTTTACTGAAATCTAAATACACCACATCTAGGGCTCTCCCTCGGTCCAACTCCCTGGTCAACTGCCCAAATTGTGCTAAGTAAATCTAGGGATTTGCATAACGTTTTACACAAAGAGACTTAGGGGCTTGTTTACAAAGCCGCGGTAGCGGTTCGCGGTCGTTATCGGAGCCGCGGCCCCATTGAAATCAATGGGGTCGTGGCTCCGATAACGATCGCGAACCGCTACCGCAGCTTTGTAAACAAGCCCCTTAGGCTTGAATATTTTTGTTGCATTAATAATAGAACTAATTTTTATATGAGTTATTTATTTTATGGAATCATTTTTCTGTCTTATTATGGTTTAGATGGGGATATAATCATTCTTTGAGTATCAATTGTCCTAAAATACAGACCATCCTAGGAGATCCACAAACGTTTCTAAGCATTGTGTGAGTGTAGATATATATCATTCCATTGTATGCCTTCCTTGGGATTTACGAGTTTATTCATTTTTTATTTGAGGCAAAACTGGTTTCACAAAGGCAGGTAACATGAGAAAATGACTTGAAAATCCAGCTGCTGGATGATTTTTGGAAAAGAATAGTCATTTTTGTTTCCACTGGATTAATTTATGATGACTATTTGGTAGATACAAGTAAGCATTGTTGGCTGGACATCAAAAAACAGTTCCTACCTTCTTTTAGTAATACATTTTTCTTCTTCAAAGCAATCAGAGCCTCAACATTAATGTGAGTTGCCACATTTGCATTTGTCTTGCCTCTGTTTTGGTTGCTTCGAGGTCATTTCTTTTGACAGCTGCATTTATTAAATGATGACCAAATAATGCAATAAGGTGGAAAGAGAGAAGAAATGTGTTATTTACCCTTGTAAGCATTCCATATGAATGCAAAACGGCACACACGAGCTTTTCAAATTTCACTTTTCACTATGGCATTAGACATTTCACTTTAATAAAGCTCAGTTTTGGAAAGTCCTGCTAGCATGATGGTATCAAGGTTTTACGTGACATTTTCCATGTTGTCTTGAAAAGAGGTGTCTGAAATGGCATTTTGGAAAGAATGTCCAAGTGTAATCTGGGATGTCTAGGGCAGAACGTGCAGAAAAACGTTGGGGATATTTCGCCCCAAATTTAGAAACGTGGATGCCCGTGTTGGCATCCACATATGTGTCCCCACTATGAAACCATGGGGCCGGGACGTCCATCTCAAGCAGGGTTGTACACAGGGTCCCCCAAAAGACCTGGCAAAGCAAAATCATGAGCCCCCAACCCCTGTCCGTGTTTGTTCACAAACTGTAAAATAAAGGGGATATGAGCTTACCTCCTCCTCCGTATCTGCCAATCCTTTGCCTGACAAAACAAGCACTTTTCAGATGTCTAGTTTTGCCTGGAGCAGGTATAACCTTTGATATGGCTTGGGACGTTCGGGACATTTCTGAAATAAGGCGAGGGCGTCCAAGTTCTTGGGAACGCCTCGGCCACGCCTCCGCCACACCCCCCATTTCGAATTAGACATCCTTATGCTGTGGCATCTACAGACCCAGCTTCTAAAATGGATCCAGAGATGTCTCTGTTCTTTGGATGCCTCTCTGCCCGTTTTCGGATATCCAAGGCAGGAATAGGTCTTCTAAAATGACCCCCATAGATGCTTTCCTTCTTTTGGAGTGGGGACAGGAAGTTGAGAGTTTTAGTTGGTGTAAACTCAGCTCTGGTTTTATCATTGAAACCATCCCAGTAAATCTGCAAAAACAAAATTAAACACATTCTACGGAGCAGCAGAAGGTTTTGTACAGGAGCAGAACATCGTCTTTATCTCTTTCTCTTTTTTGTTTTTGTTTTTGATTTTTATTAATGGTTAAAGCAGGAACTGTGCTTCTTTCACTAAGGTAACTGACAATTTTAATATCCTGTCATAGTAAATAAGAGCATTCAGGTCCACAAACAGGATGCTGGTCAGCAGATGTTTGAGAACGTGTATTGTGTTTGCCTAGTTTACCCTGAAGAACTGTTGAGTTATGTCCTACCTCTGAACTCAGAACTGGTTGACAGATGGAAAATGCAAGACTACATCTGGTTTATTTCTGGTGTCCTATCCTCTGCTTAAACATGCGGCATTTCATCCTGAAATTCTTTTATTAAAGTCTAAAAGCACTGGTCTGATTCTTTAACCCGCAGCCTCTGGTTTCTTCTCGCATTAAAAACAATACTGTTGAATCTGGCCATCCCAAGGTGGAGAAGGAGAGGGGCAGGGTAAAATATGTTAAACTTGGTGGCATCAGGTTACTTGCCCAAGCGGCACCTCTTCATCTACTATAAACATGTTCGGAATTTTTTTGCACACACTCACTGAAATCCTAATCTGCCCAAACCCCTAAATTTAAATAAGTGGTGGTGTTTAATAAGAGCATTGACAGAGTGACCAGCTGAGCAAGTCGCAGCCCCAGCATCTTGATCCTCTAAGCACCTCCTACTGAAACAGACAAGGCAGTGTGTGTGAGACAAGACAAATGGTAAAAGCGAAAAGATGACGAAAAAGTTGAAGTCATGGGGGGGGGGGGGGGTGTTAGAAAACAGAAGAGGAGAGAACTAAAGAGGTCAGGCACCTACCAGTGCCGGAATGGAATAATAGTTTGAGCACGAATAGGACAGTAGCAGATGTTTTGTAAAGAATAAAAAGGGCGTTCCTTAAGCTCTGTGTCGAGAGGATGCCTTTCGCTTCATAAGAAACCAGAGAGAGCTGGGAAGCTTATCGGCTACACTGCATGCTGCCAGCAATCCTTCAGTCTGAGGTGCTCCTTATGCCTTCTTGTCTGCGGCTACACTTCAATCTGAGCCTAAAACTATAACTGCACTTTTGTGGTTTGTTTGTTTGTTTGTTTTTTTTGGGGGGGGGGGGGGTAAGGAATTGTAACTTCTGAAGTGATTTTTGAATTTAAATTAAAAGCTAAATATTCTGTGCCTTAAGCAGAGAACAGGTTTGCTGTGGCGTGGCCCGCTACAACTGGACTGTGATCGATAGGAGCTATCTTTTCAGTGAGAAAGTACAACATGCTTCTTGTGAACAGAGAGCACTCAGGGTGTGGTATGTAATTGTTAGTTTTCAAGGATTGCTTCGCTGAACTTGGCATGGCTACCCAGAAGTATTCATTTCTTGTGGATTTTCTAAATACAGCACGGGACCGAACAGCCTGGTGTACAAAGCATATAATCTTCTTTTGAACCAAGGGAATTTATAGCCATTGGACCATACTTTTCCCTACTCACTTTGGATTTGACTTGGTTGGTACTCCTATTTCATTCACTGCCTTGGATCTATGTAACATCACTGTGTTTTGGAAAACATCGTTATACTATGTCTTACTTACAAAGAAGATGGAGTTTTTCAATCTCTTTGAAAGGATTATGATTAGCAAACCTACAGAAGATAATATGCCGTCTGCTACAGAGCATATTCATTTGAAAGGCAGAATCCGGACATTTGAAGCACACATTTTGACATGATGAAAGGATGGGGAGCCCTGTGGATTGTTTTGAGTTGCTGTTGACCTTTGGTAGATATCTATTCCTTCTAAACCGAAGCACTTTGAACTGCAGTGCAATTCTTGAACCTCAAACAGTTAAATAATAGTTCCATTTACCTTGATGCACTGAACCGACCATGACCTTAGACACCTTATAATGTATTATCCTTATATATGTACATACCCGGAGCGTGCCTATGCTAAAGATAGATTTGTTGACATTATTTAGATCAGCTAAAGTGGTTTGTGGTGCACCTCACTTTCTGGATAAAGTGACGTGTTTAGACAAAATTTCAGATTTTTTTAAACAAAATGGGGAAGCCACTAAGCAGGCCTGACTGTTTACGGCAGAATCCACCTTGCATAGGAAAGGGCGAGGAGGAAGATCTAAATATTGAAGACTGTTATGTTCCCCAGAGGTCGATCTATGATACAGTGAGACTGAATGAGCAGATTGATTCGGGGTCTAAGGGCAGTCTTTCATCAAGGCATTTCACAGATCGCACTTTGCCTTACAGTCACCGAACACTGGACAGTCATACATTGTGCAGCAACGGTGCTATGACTTGTTCCAGTGTATTTGAGCTAAGAGGCCGCGAAACAAACAAATTGGATGAGAAAATTATTTTTGATGCACTGAAACTCAACAGTGATGTAATTAGGACTGCCGGACCACTGAAAGCAAAGCTCCAACCGGAGAAAAAGGAACAGAGAAAGTCATGGCGAATGTTTGCACCAGTGAACTTAGTGGACTATGTGCATAATTGCGAACGCTCCTTCGCTGAAAGTGATGATATATCAGATGTGCCAGATGCTGGCAGGTACAGACAAGGCACAAATTCTTTAACCTCAGAAGAAGATGACTCTGGTTTATGTAGTCCACATGCTGAAGGGGAATTAAAACAGGACACAGCAGGAATAGGGCCATTGTGGACCAAATCTGGATCTTCTGCAGAAGAGATCCACCTAGCAGATGGGTTGCGACCATTGCTTTCTGCCACATTGAACAGCGATCAACACTATCCAATGCCGGCTTATAGGAGCATGCCCATGAATGGAGATTATAGATTGGTTTTGAGTGATACTGTGCAGGCAGAAAAAGGAGAACTCTGTAGTTCTCTGAAGACTGCAAAAGAGCAGAAAACCTCTAAAGCAGCCTGTTCTGACCTACAGAGGTGTGTGAAAGCGCACACGCTGACACACGTGGAGTTTTTTCAACCTAATGAGAAACATTATGCAAAGGTGTTCAAAAAAGAAGTGGAAAACAAAGGTGATGATAAATTTGTGAAAAGTCAAGCGGAGGTAAGAGAGAGAGTTCACATGGGTGAGGAGCCTGTTGATATGGATATATATTGCGACACTCTTGCATTAAATAATGGAGAGCCCTGCGATACAGCTTTAACAAGCGACAAGCTGCTGCCTGGTCTAGTGGAGTACAAAGACATCCATAGAGGCTCTACGGAAATGCTTCTGTATGCTCAGGACCTGATAGCGGATTGCCATCTCGAAACTCTCCCAGTGAGCGTGAGAGGCTGCGCCTGGACAATCGAAGCTCTGGAGCCAGTTCGCAAATGCCTCTTGCCTGATGCGGGAATTCAGAAACAGGTGAGATTTAGGAGGGTATTTATTTCTGTATAAGTGACCTTGAGTTTTTCTTTTTTTTCCAATATCTTTTATTCCAGTGAGGAAGCGCATTAGGTCGCATCAGAACACCCATCTCAACATAATACAGGATGGCATTTGGCAACACTTAGCAACTACAACTTCATAGGTTTATTTTTCTTCTCCTCTCTTACCCTGACGGTTTAGCTGCTATCTTAAGTGGTGGATTGGATTTGCAAGGATGACTGTACCTTGTGAGGTGGCCACTTCAGGAAACGACCTACAAGCGGTTTCTCTTCTAGCACACTGATTCTTTCCAGCTACAGGATCTGTTGCTATTTATTGACCAGATGGCGTCTGTTCCTCTTCATTTGGAATGCCTCCACTCTGCATATATGTTAGTGTTAGATTTTTTTTTTTTCTCCACAAAATAATTGTGGCCCAGGGCAATGCCATTTAAGGGCAGTTATGCTGAATTTGTCCCGCTTGCCCGGCCTTACTCATAAAGGTACACTGGAGCGGCTTGCAAAACACTGTTCAGAGGCTAAAGTCATTGTGCATCCACAGTTTGGGCTAGAAATGCAACGGAGAACATTCATCGGCTGCGGTCAGCTTTTTTTTTTTTTTTTAAATACCGGCCACAGTGGCTGAATAAAATCTGGATGTTCAGTAACGGTATCTGGATTGCAGCCAACAATGAATATCTGTGCAGTGCGGTCTGTGCCAGCTGTTTCTGGATAGTGGTGATATTGAGCCTGCTATCTCGAGATCCATCTGGATAAACTTAGGATAGCCACTGTCCAGATAGATGAAAAAGCCGTCCTAACATTATCCAGATAGATGTGCAGATGGGGGGCTTAGTTTTGCCGCTAGCTGGGTGACTTATAGCTGCATGCACCACGCTGCTCTGTCTCAATAGTGCTGAGGTGCTCTGTGAGCATATTCAGCGATGTCTCTGAAGATACTGCAGACAGCAGTGCCTGAGGCATTTACCTGATTAACTGTTGCCATTATCCAGATCGATGCTTTTGAAGTTACAACACTGTAACCTGTAACTCAGTGCTTCCCAAACCTGCCCTGGGGGCTCCCCAGCCAGTCGGGTTTTCAGGATATCCACTATGAATATTCATGAGAGAGATCTGCATACGCTGCCTCCACTGCATGCAAATCTACCTCCCGCCTATTCCTTGTGGAAATCCTGAAAACCTGACTGGCTGGGGAGCCCCCAGGGCAGGTTTGGGAAGCACTGCTGTAACTCACTCTGTGAAGCATTTTGTGAGTGGGAAATGAAATGAAGCAGAAAAGTTAGAATGGAATTGTGTTGCAAGTAAGAAGCACTTTTAAATGATCCCGTTTTTTTCTTTGACAATGTGATGGAAGTTTAGAGCGATTCCTGGCTTTGTTGCTAAACTGGTTTGGTAACAGAGGAATATGCACAGAGGAAATCTGCATCCATGGGAGGCAGTGTAGGCTGATCTCTCTCATATATATTCATTGTGGCTATCCTGAAAACCTGGCTGCTAAGTGTGTCCTGAAGGCTGGTTGAGAAACTCTGCCTTAGAGTGACATCGTAGGCAGGGCAGGTGGGGGAAAAGTGCCACTGAGTTATCCTGTTCCAGGAAGGAGACTTTTTGACCATTCCTGGTTTTGAACTCGCTTCCCGAAGCAGTGTGGTGTTTGTAGTTCCTGAGCCTGCCCATGAACACCAGTACTACAGGTCCCATAATCCATCAAAAAAAGGTTAGCAGAAATCCAGGAATGGGAATGGGTAACTTGGCAGTTCTGGGCTTTGCTGATATTCTAATTGCCTGCAGAATCCAGGCATATTTCATGTTGATGCTAATTAAAGAATGTGTTGTTAACTATAAAAAGGATTGGCTAAGAATAGCCGTGTTTTGAAGCAGTTGTAGCCAGAGCGCTGGCGTTGCTTCTTTGATGATACAATCATGATTAATACAGTGTGGTTGTTCTGAATAAATAAACTTTTAGGGCTGAGGAGGACACACTGCCTTTGTTGCTGTCACCAGCTCTGCATATTGATCATTGCACCGCAATCAACACAAGAGGCATAGGGGAACGTGACCCATGTCCCTGTTGAGCGTGTTAGCATATATGGCACAAATCCATGTCAAGGGTCAGCTGCGAAGAGCAGCTGTGAATTTGAAATGCTTTCTTCTCCGCAGGGAGCTCTGTGACTTTGTATTTAAATCCAGAGAGTTTAACAAAACTATTGTTAACGTCTGGGCTTGGGTCATATGTTTAGTGTTGCCTACAAACTGCATGTCAGAAGGGACAAGCTACCTAGTCCAGATTTTAACCCTTTTCATCTGTGGGCTTTTATTCCTGTCGTGAACATAGAGAAATACATGTTAATAAAGATAAAACAAAAAAAGAATATAGAGGGATATCTTTTTATTGGACAAACTTGATGCATTTTTGATCGTCTTTCATGAGTTGAAAGCCCCCCTCCTCATCTCAAGGCTAAGGTGCATGTTGATAGCATGCTGTTGTGATGCTAAATTAGCATGTAGGCCCATGATAATTCTGGGGGCATGTGCGTCTGTCCCCCTGCCAAAAGCGTAATATGAACACGCAGCTGCACGCTGACACATGGATGCACAGTGTGACATTAGGTGCACATGTGCTGACAGCAGCAGGCGTGGTTAGCATGTGCCCAAAATGCCTGCCCTAATCGCAGTGTGCCATTAATGCCCACATTATGCTACTAGCCTGCCCAGTCCCTGTCTAATCATGCACTAACTGGTTAGCATCAAGCTTTTAATACGGGGCCCCGTGGTGTTGGCAGGGCATCCTTAGCATTTATTTATTTACATTCTCTTATGTACCGCGCTATTCTGCATCAGTGCGGTTTACATTGAACAAACTGAAATTACATTGAACAGGGCATTATAACTTGGAGATAAGTATTTACAGGGAACATGGGCTATGGAGGGTTAAGTGGCTTGCCCAAGACCACAAGGAGCACCTGTGGGACTTTGTGTCAAACACAATGCTAAGGTTAGCACACGTTAGCAAACGCCTCAGAATGAGCAACAAATGAAATATGTACTAATACAGCAATGATACTGCGTTGTCATGGACATGTAATTCCCCCTTTACACTGTTCTCCTTTTACAGTCACAATAGGTTTGAGTTTTTAAGATGACTTTTCTTCATTCCCTTCTCCTCACTCCCTTTCTTCTCTTATCTCACTCTACATCCCTCCTCGGGAACTCCACTCGTCTAACAGATCCCTTTTATCTGTGCCCTTCTCTGCCGCTGCCAACTCCAGACTTTGTTCATTCCACTTTGCTGCTCCATATGACTGGAACAAACTACCTGAGTCGGGGCATCAGGCTCCTTCTCTGGCGAAATCCAGGCCAAAGACTACCTCTTTGAGGCTGCTTTTGGATCCTGATGCCCCTCATTCTTTCATTCACTACTTATGTGTATTCTATCATACTCTAGTCCCCAGTTTTGCAATGTTTTTTTCGATTAGATTGTAAGCCCTGATGAGCAAGGACTCTGTCTTACATCTATATGCACAGCGCTGCGTACACCTTGTAATGCTATACGAATGATTGGTAGGAGTACTAGTAGGAACCGAGTTAATATTTTTGACTGGGGAATTCTACAAAAAAAATTTAATTATAAACTAATTTTGCATATTTTATTTGTCAATTATCACAATGTAGTCATATTTATTTAGACTTCAATAGAAAAAAAATCATCTTTACTTCACTTTCACACAGTAGGGTTTGATGTAGAAGCTAAAGTGGGGTCTAGACGCACCAAACTCAAAGCCTTGGATTTCAGACATGCTGACTTCAGTAAAATGGGGAAGTAGCTGAAGGAGGAGCTGGCAGGATGGGAGGAGATAAGGAAAGTGGAAATATAGTGGGTTAAACTAAAAGGAGTTATAACAAAGGCAGCAGTCAATTTCCTTTTCTTCTTGCCTTTATTTACTTTCCTTACATACGGTAGAAGTCTGTTGTTGTAATGCCAGATAAAGCTGTAAAAGAGAGAAAGAAATCAGTATGGCAAAAACTGGCAAAAGAAGCAAGTTGAAAAGTGCACACTTGGAGTGTGACATAATGATGTGTTTTCCCCTTTTCATGTAGACATAAGAACATAAGATATGCCATACTGGGTCAGACCAAGGTCCATCAAGCCCAGTATTCTGTTTCCAACGGTGGCCAATCTAGGTCATATGTACCTAGCAGTTTCCCCGAGACACAGGTTCCACAATGCTTGTACTGGGTCAAGCCTTGATATACTGGGTCCCTTCTTAATAATGGTTTATGGACTTTTCCTCCAGGAACTTGTCCAAACCTTTTTTAAACCCAGCTACACTAACAGCCTTTACTACATCCTCCGGTAACAAATTCCAGAGTTTGATTACACGTTGAGTGAAAAAAATATTTTCTTTTATTAGTCTTAAATAGTTTACCCTGTAGCTTCATTGCATGTCCCCTAGTCTTTCTATATTCTGATAAGGTAAACAATCGATCTACGTTTACCTGTTCTACTCCGTTCATTAATTTATAGACTTCTATCATATCTCCCCTCAGTCGTCTCTTTTCCAGGTTAAAGAGCCCTAACCTTTTTAGCCTTTCTTCATAGGAGTATCCTTCCATCCCCTTTACCATTTTGGTGGCTCTTCTCTGAACCTTTTCTAAAATCGCTATATCCTTTTTAAGATACGGCGACCAGAATTGCACACAATATTCAAGGTGCGGTCTCACCATGGAACGATATAGAGGCATTATAATATCTTTTGTTTTATTTTCCATTCCTTTCCTTATCATACCTAGCATTCTATTTGCTCTCTTGGCCGCTGCTGCACACTGGGCCAAGGGTTTTAACATGGTATCCACAATGACACCTAAATCTTTTTCCTAGGTGGTGGTTCCTAATGTGGAACCTTGCATCGTGTAACCATAGTTTGGGTTGTTCTTCCCTAGGTGCATAACCTTTCACTTGTCCACATTAAATTTCATCTGCCATTTTGATGCCCAGTCTTCCAATTTATCAAGATCCTCTTGCAATTTTCCACAATCCTCTTGGGTTTTAACAACTTTAAATAGTTTTGTGTCATCTGCAAATTTGATAACCTCACTCGTTATTCCACTTTCCAGGTCATTTATGAATATGTCAAAAAGCAGAGGACCCAGCACAGATCCCTGGGGTACACCACTATTCACCTTTCTCCATTGGGAAAATTGGCCATTTAGACCTACCCTCTGCTTTCTATCTTTTAACCAGTTCCTGATCCACAATAGTACACTGCCTCCTATCCCATGACTCTTTAGCTTTGCCAAAAGTCTCTGATGAGGGACCTTGTCAAAGGCTTTCTGAAAGTCCAGTTACACAATATAAACCAACTCACCTTTGTCCACCTGTTTATTCACACCTTCAAAAAAACAACAGATTAGTAAGACAAGATCTTCCTTGTCTAAAGCCATGTTGGCTGTCTCCCATTAGGCCATGACTATCTACATGCTGGGTAATTTTATTCTTTATGATGGTTTCTACCATTTTTCCCGGTACAGATGTCAGGCTCACTGGTCTGTAGTTTCCCGGATCACCCCTGGAACCCTTTTAAAAATTGGTGTTACATTGGCGATCCTCCAATCTTCAGGTATTAGAGATGATTTTAGTGATAGTTCACAGATAAATAATAGCAGGTCTGCAATCTCATATTTCAGTTCTTTCAACACCCTTGGATGTGTACCATCCGGCCCAGGTGATTTGCTACTCTTCAGTTTATCTAATAGTTGTAATACATCTTCCCGATGTATCGATATTTTCTTCAATTCTTCCGCACCTTTAAATACCACTTCAGCCATGGGTAACGTCCCTACATCTTCCTCAGTAAAGACCGAAGCAAAGAATTCATTCAGTCTCTCTGCTATCGCCTTGTCGCCTCTTAATGCTCCTTTAACCCCTCTATCATCTAATGGACCAACTCACACAGGTTTTTTGCTACGAATGTATTTGAAAAAGTCTTTATTTCGCGTTTTTGCTTCCGCAGCAAGCTTCTTCTCAAATTCTCCCTTTGCCTGCCTTATCAATGCCTTGCATTTGACTTGCCAGTGCTTGTGCTGTTTCCAGGTTTCGTCGTTTGGCTTTTTTTTCCATTTCCTGAAAGATGCTTTTTTGGCAACAACAGCCTCTCTGACCTCACCTTTAAACCATACTGGCAGTTTTTTGGACTTCCTTCCACTTTTCTTAAAGCGTGGAATACAGCTGGTCTGGGCTTCCAAGATAGTATTTTTCAACAACACCCAAGCTTGATGTACGTCTTTAACTTTTGCAACTGCTCCTTTTAGTTTTTTCTTAACTATTTTCCTCATTTTATCATAGTCTCCCTTTTGAAAGTTAAAAGGTAGTACTGTGGATTTCCTTACTATCCCTCCTCCACTAATTAAATCAAAGGTGATCATGCTATGATCACTATTGCCAAGTGGCCCCAACAACCTTATCTCTTGCACTAGATCTGGTGTTCCACTAAGGACTAGGTCTAATATGGCTTCCCCTCTGGTCGGTTCATGAACCAGCTGCTCCAAGAAGCAGTCATTTATTTCATCTAGGAACTTTATCTCCCTAGCATGTCCTGACGTGACACTGACCCAGTCGATACCGGGGTAATTGAAATCACCCATTATTATTACTGCGCTGTAACTTTTGTTAGCTTCCTTGATTTCTTTGAGCATTTCATCATCCATTTGGTCATTCTGGCCAGGCGCTCGATAGTACACCCCCACTGCCATTGCCTTCCCCCTTTTACATGGAATTTCAATCCATAGAGATTCTACAGCAAATTTTGTTTCCTGCAAATCTTTAATCCTTTCTGACTCAATGCCCTCTCTGACATAGCGGGCAACCCCTCCACCAATTTGATCAGCTCTATCATTACGATATAGTTTGTACCCAGGTATCACAGTGTCCCACTGGTTGTCCTCCTTCCACCATGTCTCTGATATTCCAATCATATCTAATCTTTCATTTAGTGCTATATATTCTAACTCTCCCATCTTATTTTTTAGACTTCTAGCATTTGCATACAAGCATTTTAGAGAATGTATTTTATTCATATTAATTTGGCTATTGGTAGACATTGTGGCTTTACCCCCCTTGCATTCCTCTGTTCAGCCTCCACTCCCTTCCAGACTCTCTCCCACTGCCCTTCAATCCACCCTCTCTCTCTTTAGACTCTGTCCCTTTCTCCGTCCTCTGGCACGCCCACCCTCTGCCCTCCATTCTTGCCCTCCCCCTTCTTCCTATCCCAAACCCACTGGCCCTTTAATTTTTTCCTACCATCTCTGTTTCTCTCTGGTTCCAGCTCCTCTTGCTTCACCACTCCAGCAAGGCCATATTGCAGCACTTCTGGCCGCGACCGCAGCCCTCCTCTTCTGCCCATAGGAGGCGTTGCTCCTGTTGGCACACCAGAGCACTTCTAGCCGTGGATTGCAACCTTCCTCTTTTCTTCTGCATCTGGCCACAGTCTGCTTCAATTGCTGCAGAGAAAGAGAGGGACGGCTTACATACGCATGTTTACAAAGGCACAGACAAACATGTATATGGACAGACACTTTTTCTGTCACTTCAACCCTTGACAATAGGCACGTTCGCCTTAGGAAAATGAGGCTAAAAATGGAGGAGCAGCCTAGTGAATAGTGCAGTGGCAGAGAACCAGGGAAGCCAGAGTTCACATGGTGTGACCGCGCCTTGAATATTGTGTGCAATTCTGGTTGCCGTATCTTAAAAAGGATGTAGTGGACTTCCGGTGATGCGGTGAGCCGGAGCAGTTGCACGCTGCTCGGGCTCTGGGCCCCCTCACCCCTCCGGCGAAGAAGCATGCTGTGACTGGGGCTAATCTCGGGGTTTTTCGCCCCCCCACGGGCTCTCCCGATTGGACCGCCATAGGGGCTGGTGCCCCGGTGCTCTCCGCTCACCCCCACACGACGACTTTTGGAGGCGGCCTGGATCCAGGAGGCAGACGCCGTGCGGTGAGTGCAGCTGCACTGCGAGGTGAGACGGCGATCGGAGCGGGGCCCCGCGGCGGCGGCAGCCCTCTGATTAATGCATCCCGCCCCCCCCCTGCGTGTATTTACTGAACGGGCCCTGAGAGGGGGGCCGACACGGCAGCTACTGAGGGGGCCGGGGGCTGTTGTTGGGCCTTGATCTGGGTCGCCGCTTGCCTCTCCCGCCCCCCGAGAGATCCTCGAGGGCCGAGCAGCCTGCCGGAAGATCTGTGCGCCCACCAGAAGACCCGTGCGCCCTGCAAAATAATCCAGCCTGCTGTCCACAAACCACCACACTGTACTCTAGCAGACACTGCACAGGGGACTGTGCCCTATCTTCCGCATGCAGATGTCTGGGTCCTGAGTCTGGCCTTTGGCACGCGGAGTCTGAGTTGTGCCCCCCGCCTCCTGCCTCTGACCGGCACCCTGTTGCTGCCGCACCACCAGCACACAGCAGCCTATACCCCGCACCCCGGGCCCTCCCCCGGCGCACCGGAGTATGAGACCTGTGCCTCGTGTCAGACACGTCGGAGCCTGAGACCTGCGCCCTTCTTTCAGCACTCAGGAGCCTGAGACCGGTGCTCTGCCCTTGGCTCTCGGAGGCTTGCGACCGGCCCCTGCCTCTGGTGCACGAGAGTTGGAGACCCCTCCCTTGCCCCCAGCGCCTAGACGCCTGAGACACGGGCCCTTTCCCTAGCGCATAGCGGCCTGAGACCTGCACCCTTCCTCCAGTGCACGGGAGCCTGAGGAAAAAAAAAAAAAAATTGAGACGCCTGAGACTTGGGCACAACAGAGGCCTTGGTGATGGCGGCAAAGGGAGGCCGCCGGGTGGAGAAGGAGGAGAAAACCCCCCTGCCGCCAAGGGGGGGGGAGCAGTCCTCGCCACCGAAGGGAGAGGCCAAGGCCACGGCGGGGATGGTGGACGAAATCTCCCTGGCCGTGGCGGGGGCGCTGTCTGCGCAGTTTGACGACCTGCGGGGCCGCATGGACCTAATCCAAACTTCAGTGGAGGCCCTGGGCGGCCGACTGCAGGAGGCGGAACACCGGATAGAGAGGTCAGAAGAGCATGTGTTGGAGCTACAGCAGGAGATGGCCCCGGGGTGAAAAAGTTACTCCAGGGGCAGGAGGCCAAGCTAGACGACCTTGAAAATAGGTCCCGCCGTAATAACCTGAGATTTCTTGGGGTTCCGGAGGTTATAGAGGACCGGGACCTACAATCCTACGTAGAGGACCTGGTGAAACAAATTCTGGCGAACGATCTTGAAGGCACCCTAGTGCAAATTGAGAGGGCGCACTGGGTCGGGCCTAGGAGAACCAGTGACGGCCGACCTAGGGTGGTCCTAGCACGGTTCCTGAGATTCCAACAGAAAGAAGCAGTCCTGCGGGCCGCGCGAAAGAAAGGGACCATTCAAAAAGACAATGTCCGGCTACGTATCGTTCAGGATTACTCAGCGGCTCTGGGACAGCGACGACGAGAGTACGGACCCTTGTGCCAGATCCTGATAGATAATAATATCAAATTTATAGTGCAATACCCTGCCCGGCTGATCTTCACTCATGGGGGGACCCGTCGGTCCTTTGCCTCCGCGACAGCAGCAACGCCCTACGTGGAGGAGATACGGCAGAGGGCTGCAGTGGCGGCCGAGTCCTGAGGTCCGGAGGGGAGGACTATTGATGTGAAGAACAAGCCAGGAGTCTCCACTTTGGACTTTAAAGCGATGGTGATGGTAACCAGGGTGGGGGAGGGGGGAGTACGGGGCCTGTTCAAATTACTACTAAGTGGGGTTGGCTGTTTTCCATGGGTGTGGGGGGCGGGTGGGGGACGGCTCGAGTAGTTGGGGGTGTTTTGCCGGGGGGGGGGGAGTGGGGAGGGGGAGTGAATTTGGGGGGGGGGCTCCGGGGGGCCCCCCCGGACGATTTGTAGCAGAGCCGGCACAATGGAGGGGTAAGGGGGTACCTCACGCATCTAGGAATACATAGAGGAGGGGAGGAGGATGATAGATGGGATAAGGAATTGGAGTGGGGAAGAGAGGGGGAGGGGGTGGGTGGGGTGGAGGGGGGGGAAGGGGTGGGAGGGAGGGGGGGAAGGAGAGGGTGGGAAGGAGAGGGAGGGAGGGAGAGGGGGTGTAGGAGGGGAGCAGTATTCTCGGGGACCAATGGAGGGGTGGACGACAAGAGGGATTATCCTTGTGGAGAAGAGGGGAGGACCTCAGGCTGGGGGGGTCCCTTCCTTAGATCAGGTATGGTTTATGCTGTATTATAATAGGCCTACTTTTGTATTACATGCCGCTTAAGATAATTTCTTGGAATGTATGTGGTCTGGGTAGCCCCATTAAACGGGCCAAAATCCTGCAGGCTCTAGCAAGGCAGAAGGCGGACATCGCTATGCTCCAGGAAACCCACCAGACTGCCGAAGAGCACCGTAAATTATGCCGGGAGTGGGTGGGACAGGTCTGGGGGGCCCCAGCTCAGGGGAAGAAGGGGGGAGTAGTACTCCTGATTCATAAACGGGTGAGGCTGGAGGTTGTCCAGGACTTTGTAGACCCGACAGGCAGATTTATCTTGGTGCAGGGAGTCCTCGAGGGGAGGCCTGTCATACTGGGCAACCTGTACTGTCCAAATGTGCTTGACTTGCCCCTTTTTGCCCGTCTTGCCTCCAAGATCGAGACATTGCCGGAGTCCCCCTTGATTTTGGGGGGTGATTTTAATGGGGTCATGGATGTCGATCTCGATACTTCTAAGGGGGGGGAGCGGAGAGACAGAATCGCGACGGTTCGGGCCTTGCGACGTTTATGTTCCCGGCTGGGGTTGGTGGACTCTTGGCGACTACTACACCCGGCCGAACGGGATTACACGCATATATCTCGGGCTCATGGCACTAGCGCCCGTATAGATTACCTGTTGATCTCTACCGGTCTGTTTGTTAAAGTAGCGGATGCTCAGATAGGGCCTATGGAGATATCTGACCATGCGTTTGTTTGGCTCGACGTCCATTGGACTGGGAACTCTCCCCGGTCCCCGACATGGCGATTCCCGCTTGAACTATACAGGGACGCGCAATTTCGTTCTTTTCTTCAGCAACGATGGCAGGAATTCGAAGCTGATCATAGGGGTCACCAGGATGACCCCGAACTGCTCTGGGAAACTGCAAAGGTGGTTCTGCGGGGGGACATAATAGGGTTCCTTGCCCGGAAGAGAAGACTGAGGGCCGAACGTATTATTGGTTTAGAGAAGTTGGTGACGCGGCTACGGCGTCAAGGGGCTCAAAACCCGACGGCAGGGCTTAAAAAGCAGCTGTGGGACTCTCCAATGGAACTAAATGAACTCTTGCACCAACGGGCGAAGAAATCTGTGTTATACTATCGGTACCAACTTTATCGTTATGGGGATAAGCCCGGGAAACTATTGGCCAGATGCCTTCGGGGACCTAGGGGCTCTAAACTGGTGCCGGGTTTGCGGGATGACTCGGGGGTGCTACATCGGGAGAACCCGGAGATTGTGCGGGTTTTTCGTTCCTTTTTCCAGAGCCTCTATACCGCGGAGTCGCCCTCTCTCACGCAGATGGAGGAGTATGTGGGGGCCTTGGAGTTACCGCGCTTGACCGCGGAGCAAAGAGCGCAGTTGGAGCGGCCGATAACGGCGGCCGAGTTGCAGGGGGCTATTTCCAAGGCCAGCTGTTATAAATCCCCGGGATCCGACGGGCATGGTGCGGAATTTTACAAAATTCTTAACGATTTGATTTCCCCAACGCTGGCCGCCGTACATAATCAGAGGGCGCAACAGGGCTACTTTCGGTGGGGGGCTAATCATGCCCATATTGTCCTTATTCCTAAACCGGCGAAGGATCCCCTCTCTGCGACTTCGTATCGTCCTATCTCACTGCTTAATTTTGATCTTAAATTGATGGCCAAAGTTCTGGCAGACCGCCTGGCGGAGTTTCTGGGGTTGTTGGTGCATGATTGTCAAGTTGGGTTTGTGAGGGGGCGATACGCAGTCCGCAACCTGCGCAAAATTGTGGCATCCTTAGAGTGGGTCCAGCATAGACAGCTGCCCTCTTTACTTGTTAGCTTTGACGCGGAAAAAGCCTTCGACCGGGTGGACTGGCAATATCTGAAGTACATCCTTCCTCGCTATGGTCTAGGGCCTTTATTTTGTAGCATGGTTGCGAGCCTGTATGCCGACCCGACGGCGGCGATACTTTGCAATGGGGTGGTATCAGAGAAGTTCACGTTGCAAAGGGGGACTCGTCAGGGCTGTCCCCTCTCTCCTCTCCTTTTTGTCCTGTCTTTGGATCCTCTCCTGCGGAGAGTGGCGGGAATGCGTTCCATAAGGGGGGTGAGAATGGGCGCTCAAGAATTTAAGATATCTGCTTTTGCCGATGACCTGTTGGTACATTTACTTTCGCCTACAGACTCCTTGCCGCTTCTCCTAGGAGAGCTCCGAACTTTTGGACAATTTGCGGGGCTACGTATTAATAGGGACAAATCCGAAGCCATGGACGTGTTGGGGAGCCTTCGGAGTGGCTGGCCGGGGGTCTTCCCTCTTAAATGGGCTGAGAATCAATTTGTATATTTGGGGATTGTACTGCCCTGCCATCCGGGACGATTGTATAGGTGCAACCTGCAGCGAATGCTGACCAAGGTGCGAACTCAATTGCAGGCCTGGCGGCCTCTCCCCCTGTCCCTATTGGGAAGGATTGCGGCGATTAAACTGGTGCTCTTGCCGCGGATCTTGTATTGGTTGCAGACCCTCCCTGTTTGGCTTCTCCGGAGGGATGCCCGGCGCTTTGAGGTGGAATTCCGAGGCCTTCTCTGGGGGGGGGCGAGAGCCCGTGTCCCCTACGGTTGGCTGGTGGGGAGGATGCGCAATGGGGGGTGGGGGCTCCCGGATCTCGGTGCTTATGCATTGGCCTGCCAAGCGCGCCATCTGGGGGATTGGCTAGGTGACACTGACCTCTACACGCCCACAGCCTTGGAGGAGGAATTTGTGGCACCCCACTCTCTGCGGGCCCTCTTGCACCTGGAGGTTAGCCAGTGGGCTACCCACTTGGCTGAGAGTGTGTTGCTACTCCCGGTATGCAAGACCTGGCGGCAGTTGAATACCTATTGGGGCCGTAATTGGAAGGCGTCAAGTTGGCTACCCCTTCGGGGGAATGCCAACTTTACCCCGGGAACGGAGACCGCGGCCTTCCGTTTTTGGGGGGAGAGAGGGGTCCATAGTGTGGGAAACGTGGTGGACTTGACGGGGAGGCCCAAACCCTTTCTTGTGCTTTCCCGCGAGTTTGACTTGCGGCCTCACCATTTCTTTGCATATATGCAGGTGACCCACTATGTGGCCTCCCTTCCAGGAGAGGAGTTACATGGCGACCGCTCGGTCCAGATTATGGGGTTTTTTGGTTTGGACGACACGACACGACCGTCAATCCGGGGTTTTCACCTCCGGTTGGAGCAGCTTCGCCAGCGCCCAGACTATGGCAGAGTGGAACAGGCTTGGGGGGCCGAAATGGGGCGGGAAATCCCCCATGGCATTATTTTAGTGGCCCTACGGCGCGTGGTGAGCCTGGTGGAGGGGGCCCGTTGGCGGGAAATACAATTTAAATGTCTAACCAGGATCCACTTCTCCCCGCGGAGGGCCCTTCGCTGCCACCTGACTGCGGATGGCAGTTGTCCGCGGTGCGCGGCGCCCATGGCGACTTTGTTACACATGTGGTGGGGATGCCGACGGATTCGCCCATATTGGCGGAGGATCGCCCTGTACGTAGCTAATCTGCTGGGACAACCTATTCAGTGGGATGCAGCCTTGGTGGTCTTGGACGTTTTGGCCCTTGCCTCTCCGAAGGGGAAGTGGGGTCGCTGGCTTGTGCGTAAGGCCTGTCTGGTGGGTAAAGGACCTCTGTTGCGGCGGTGGAGGGAGATCCACCCGCCCTCTTTTTGGGAGTGGCGGAACTCTTTCCATCAGCTTATGCTCCTGGAGTGTAGGGCTGCCCGGGGCCATGTCCAGCGATGGTCCGCCTTCTTGCTAATTTGGGATCCATACATTCACAATTTGAGTGCCCGGACCCGTAACACGGTCTTGCAGTTGGGCTGTTAATACCCTCATCCACTGTTTTGTTATTTGGGTGAAATGTGGAACTCTCAGATGGTCCTGCGTGGCCGGGACATGTGGGGGGGGGGAGGTGGGGGAGGGGGGAGGGGAGGGGGTAGGGGAAGGGGGTGAGGGTAATTAATCTTTGAAAAATCCATGTAACCATCAATGGGTATTGCTCCTGGGGATAAGAGCTAACCCCAGAGAGTGGCGATTTTCTGTGTGTCTTGTATTTGTTGTTTGCTGTTGATGGTTCTAAATAAAATTTTGAAAAAAAAAAAAAAAAAAAAAAGGATGTAGTGGCATTAGAAAAAGTACAGAGAAGGGCTACCAGAATGGCAATGGGGATGGATGGATACCCCTATGAGGAAAGGCTTAAAAGGTTAGGGCACTTCAACTTGGAAAAGAGACAGCTGAGGGGGAAATATGATAGAGATCTATAATTTAGTGAATAGAGTGGAACGGATAAATGTAGATCGATTGTTTAAGCCATCAAAATGCAGAAAGACTAGGGTACATGCAATGAAGCTACAATGTAACCCATGTAAGACTAATAAGAGAAAATATATTTTTTCACTCAACGCGTAAGCAAACTGGAATTTGTTACTGGAGGATGTAGTACAAGCTGTTAGTGTAGCTGGGTTTAGAAAATATTTGGACAAATTCCTGGAGGAAAGGTCCATAAACCATTATTAAGGAGGACCCAAGAAATCCACTGCTTGCCCGGGATAAGCATTGTGGAGCCTGTATGTCTTTTTGGGAACCTGCCACTGTTGGAAACAGGATACTGGGCTTGATGGACCTTGGTCGGACCCAGTATGGCACATCTTATGTTCTTATGTTCACATCTCATTGATGATCTTTGTGACCTTGGCAAAGCCACTTAACCCTCTATTGCCTCAGGTGCAAACCTAGGAGCCTTTTTACTAAAATGCCAGTAATCCTTTGCACTTACTGCTTGTTATGAGCAAAAGCTAATGTTCCTGCAAGTGCAGAAAGTCCGCTATAACTGTTGGGGGTGTGAATAGCATGTATCTGGCATGGCCCCTTACTGTCACAGCACTTAAAAGTTCCCTAATGCACAGTTGCAGCATTTGCAATAACAGAGGTGCACTTAATGCCACCCACCGAGGTGTCGTTGCGTGCACTCATTCCAACTGTGACATTGGTATTTAGCATGTGGTAACTATCCCCTCTCTAACTGCAGTGTGTAGTCAACACCCATTCTCTGCCCCTAACCCGCTCACCTCCCACTCAGTCACATGCTAAGCGGTTAATGTAGCATTTTTACTGTGCTGGAATTTTTTAGCACCTGGTGGCCGCTACTGTAGTCCTATGCTAACCTATTGGCATGCACTAAAGCATGCGTTAACCATTGGTTTGCTGTTGTAAACATGCCCCTTAGATAGTAAGCCTTGCAGGAGATAGGAAAATATCCACAATGCCCAGATATGACTTACCTTGAAATACTACTAAAAATGCATAAGCTAAATCCAAAAATGTTTTAAAGTGCTAAAGATGTAAAGCAGGAGTTCCCAGGGGTTTCAAATCAAGGGTCACATAGGCATTAGAAATCATGGAGAGGGCTGGGTGGTGATGGGGGTCACCTTGGCAAAGAGTTTGATGAGCAATGAGAGTGGGGAAACAGGAACCACGTCTGGTCTTTTCGGTGATTTCAAATATTAGGAAAGGAGGGAGGCAGGCGGCAACGTTCTTAGGGGTGAGGCAAATAACCTACCCCCTGTTTTTCCCAGTATCTAGTCCTTGAGGGAGTGCGAGGTGGATAGAAATGGGGTAGGTGGTGTGCATGTGGCATATTCTCTTCTACTCAACCTCCCGATATATTTTCTGTTCCCTTTTCCCCTTCTTTCCTCTCACTTCCCTGTTCCCCTGCCTCCTTTCTTGTTTCTCTCTTAACTCCCTCTGTTTCCACTAACGCCTTCCTCTCATGCCCTTGCCTTGTCTCTTTCTCACCTCCACCCCTTTTCCTTGGTCCTGTAGTCTTGGATCATAATGTGTATGCTCCCAGTACCGCACCACTGAGAGAAGGAAGCATTAACACAAACACACACACAGTCCATGAGCAGGGTACACTTGCATACACATCCTAGTCTTGTAGTCTCAGGAGCCAAAAGCACGTTCACACACTCCTGGTAGAGCAGGGAGACAAGCACATACCTCCAGCCCTGCATCACCATTGCCCAGTAGCAATTGCAAGTTTATTTATGTATCTGTTTTTTATACCGCTTTATCCAGGCATCAAAACGATTTACATCGAACATTCAACTGAATTACACAGAACATGGTAAACAGTATGTTTCTAAATAATAGGCATTGACATATAACATAGTTAATAAACCTTTTACATAAGGGTTTGCATTGGGAGGGGTGGGGGCATGAGCTCTGACATGTTGTATGAGAGCTGGGTGTTTATTATTGAATTTCCTAGGGGATGATGATCTGGGCAATGGTGAGAGTTCCCGTTTCCTTGTTTCTGGAAGTTCTGGCACAGCTATCTTCAGTCCTTGAAATGCTCTCTGAATAAGTGAGTCTTGAGTTCCTTACGAAATTGTGTCAGTTCTTGTATTTCCCTGAGGTTATTAGAGAGGGCATTCCAGAGCAATGGTGCATACATGGAAAAGGCTCTGTTACATGTTGTTTGATTGGCCTTTGTTAGTTTAGTTGGCAAGGCGAGCAAGATTTGTCTGCATTTGCGTACGACTCTGATGCCTGCTTCATTTTGGATGAGTGACTTTAAGTACGTTCATGATTGGTTGTGTGTGATTTTGAAGATGTTCAGCGGATTCGGCCGGTTAGTTATAGCCAGTGAAGCTGTTTGAGGATTGGTGTTATGTGCTCACTTCTTGTTGCTCCTGTTATGATTCTGGCCACCGTGTGTTGGGCCATATGTAGTTGGTGTAGTGTGTGTTTGGGAAGTCCTTGGTAGATGCTATTGCTGAAGTCCAGGTATGGGACGATGAGAGCTTGAAATACTGAGCGGAAGTCAGTTGTTGTCAGTAGCTGTCACAGGTTCTGTAGGGTTTTTATCTTGCTGTATTTAGCTCTGGTGGTTTTGCTGATATGCGAGGTGAAGTTAAGCTCTGATCAAGCAATATGCCTAGGTATCTGACCTCTTGTTTGACTTGAAGTTCAGTATTGTTGATTCTCATTGATTTTGGGGGTGTGAATGCTTTGTTTCTAGATATATGTAAAACTTCTGGTTTTTTTGAGGTTTATTTGCAGTCCGTGTTCTGTTAGCCACTGTGTAATGTCAGTGAAGCATGTTGATAGCCTGTTTAGGTCCGGGTTGGAGGAATCGTAGGGAGCTTAGATTATTATGTCATCGACATATAAGTTGGGACTGAGGTGCAATTGTAGGGATCAAAGATGTTAGGTGGTGGTGGGAAAACTACTGAAAAAAAGGATAGTGAATGTTCTACAGTCCAGTGGGTTACAAGACCTGACGCATCATGGTTTTATCAAAGGCAGATGGTGCCAAACCAATATGATTGATTTCTTTTAATGGGTAACCAGAGAACTAGATTGAGGGCATGCTCTGGATGTGGTCTGCTTCTGAGATACCAAGTCACAGAGATTGTGTATGCGACGCGCGATTGGAGGAAATCTCATGCATACTGTAGGATGCAGAGATTCCCTCTCATCATTCTGAGTCGGATGCATGCATGACCTGCTCCCGCCCCCTCAACTACAGCTATTAGCCTTCCTCTGTTGGCTGCCCTGAATCCTGGTAAATTCGCTATGGATGGCCTAAGGCCTCAGAGCACAGGTGTGTGCTCAAGCTCTTCTGGGTCCCACCCCGATGAGCTTACCAGTCTCCCTAGATGTATCCCATGTCTACAGCTACTGTGTTGTCTGTCTTGACTAGCTTGTAAGCTCTGATGAGTAGGGACTATCTCTTATATGTCTGTGCAGCGCTGCGTACGTTTGTAACACTATACAAATGCTCAGTAGTAGTAGTAGTAGAAGCTTAAGTGGGCATCGCCACTCAGCAGCCTCGCACTGTTCGCACAGCTACTTTACTAGGATTCAGAGCAGCCAGCAGAGGTAGTATGATGGCTGCAGTGGGGAGCAGGGGCGAAAGAGATCAGGTCCTTGAAGATGCTGGATACAGAGAGGGAAGGAGCAGGGGGAGATCCTGGACGAGGGAAAGGGGAAGATGAGGGCAGGGGAAGTGATGGCCTCCGGGGAGGGTCGGAACAGAAGGAGAGATTCTGGCCACCCCAGGGAGTGGGGGTAGGGAGGAGAAGGGGAGATTCTGGTAATATGAAGTCAAGAGGGAATATTGGAGGAGAGAGTTTTGATGGAGGAGAGACGACAGAGGGGGAGGGATTGTTCAGGGAGGGTTTATTTATTTATTTGTACATTCTTTTATACCGCTTCCTCCAGAGATCAGATGCGGTTTATAAATTTATACTTCTGAAACTCACTCATTGCCTTTCAGTCTCACTCACTGGGGCAGTAAATATCACTTTTTGGGGTGGGCCACCCTTGTTTTCCCTGCTACTTAGCTTTGGGACCCAGTGGTGAACTGGATTAGAATTTGGTTGATGGAGACAGAAGGTAGCATTAAATGGAATTCATTCAGAATAAAGAAATGTGAGAAATAACGTGCCAAAGTGATCATTCTTGCGGCCAAGTTTGCTCTAGATCTTTGTGAGTGATGTTGGTAAAAGAGTTGCCTTTTTGCAGATGACACAACGATTTGCAAGAGTGGACACCATGGAGGGAATAGACAACATGAGACGTGATCTACAGAAATTCGAAGAATAGTCTAATGCTTGGCAGTTAAGCTTTTATGCAGTAGGGGTTAGAGGCTCATGTGCACAGACCAGGAGAGAGACCTTGGGGAGATAGTGTCTGAGGATCTCAAGGTTGTGACGAGACAGTGGCCAAAACCAGAAGGATGCTAGGCTGCATAGAGAGCGGCATAACCAGCAGAAAGGAGGATGTAATAAAGCCCCTGTACAGGTTTCTCCCACTTTCTCTAGGCTCACTCAGGCTGTTGCTGCCTTTGCTGGTCTTGGTCCCTCCCCTTCTGGCCTGCATGATCCACGGTGCTGCTCCTACCTCATTCCAGGCCATACGAGCTGCTGCTACTCCTTTCTCCCATTTAGGGCCTTCTCTGGCACAGCAACCAATGGGCTTTTATCCTGTGAGGGAGCTGGATTCCTTGCACAGAGGCACAGAATTCCCCCAGGAGTAACGAGATCTGTCACAGGACACTTGGGACTACAACTTTGCAGCTGCAGTAGGCTAACTTCAGGTCCGACTCAGGCCTGCTGTGTTCCTAGGTGCCTGAGATCTGATAGTTAAATTCAACAATCATAAACAACCTTCCTTTCCTGCCCCACCTCAAGAACTTTATTGTATAAACACAGGATGCTAGTGTTATTGAAATCCTGTTGGCCTTGTGACAGTTTTAAAAATCGGTACCAAGTACCCTGGAAGTGCAAATACACTGAAGTGCAGAGGGATAAAGCATATGGCTGATCCTTACACATTCAGGATATGCTGGCATTCTCCTATCAAAGGGCTCTTACCAGCTCTGTTCCACCTGCAGGCCACAGAGTTGTTTTCACAGGACTGTTTAACTCGTCACCATCTCCCTCCATATAACCCAAAATAAATAGTTTATAGAACACATGAGAACTAAGCACTGAAAATTACAGTCCACTCATGGGATTCTTGGCAGATGCTGAAGCATTTGACCAGATCTGCATATATATTTTCTTAAAATATTGTACGCAAGCTTTTGAAACCGTGTAGGTTCCTTCTACGGCTGTCACATCAGATTCATTCATGTATATGGACTCAGTAGCTCATGTACAACATTTTTGGCAAATAATTAATTGAACTAGTAAAAACTATCATATCCTACAAAAAATCCAGTTTACTCCTGGAGTCATAAAGCTAGTAAATCACCTCATTTGAATATTCCAGTCAATAAAGTGAAAATAAAATGCTTTTTTCTATCTTTAATATCTAGGCTTTTTTCTGATTCTGTTTTTTTTTTTATCTTCTAAGTCCTTTACTAGGCTCTTATTTATTTATTATTTCTTTTATGCTGCCTTTCATGATATCAAGATGGTTTACATTGAACAAGGCATTATAACTTGAAGATAACTATTTTATGGGGAGCATGGGCAATGGGGGCTTGGGTGGCTTATCCAGGACCAGGGGCAGCACCTGTGGGACTAGAAGCCCTGGTCCTTCTGGCCCAAGGTTGCTGTCCTCTGGTGGGATTTGAACCCCTGACCTTTGTGGCCTGAGATAGCTTGCCCCAACCACTAGGCCACTCCTCCCTCCCCTTCTTCTTTCTATTTTACTTTTCTTCTCTGTTGCCTTTATCACGTCCTCCCCTCCTCTGTTATTTGCTTTCCCTTTTATCTCATTTTTCTTCCTATCTCCCTTTTCTGCTTCTAAATCTCTCCCTTACATCACTGTAACTTCACGCTCTCTCTGTCCACTCACAGCTGGATCTCATCACACCTTTCTCACTCTGAATAATCCCTAACATTTTGTTTGCTTTTTTAGCAGCCATGACACACCAAGCTGAAATTTTCAACATATTATGCACAGTAACTCCAAGATCTTTTTCTTGGGTGGTGACTCAACTTAAAACCTAGTATTTTGTACATGGACCTGGGATTATTTTTCCCTACTTTGTAAAGGCAACATATGTGTCTTTATAAAATGGGTTCATACCGTGTTCCTCAGTAGAACACCGATGCTCTCGCACAAATGTACATCTGTTCCCTCATAGGTGAAAGTCAGGCGGTGCATGCAAAGGCATTTTCAGTGTATTCCCCTAAACTAGAATACAATGATTTATGGGCAGTATCAGACAGGGCCGGTGCAAGGACTGGAGGCGGCCTAAGAATGCCCTGCATCCTGCCGCCCCCATTGCCTTCACTGCAGTCCTTCTCCAGAGCCTACAGCGGCAGCAGTGGCTATGAAACCACGACACAGCGCTTATTTTAGAGCTCTGGTACTGCACCGAGATTTCAGTCTTTTACTGGTTGCTGCGTCCACCCCCCCCCCCTTCCCCCTCCAACACAGACTTCCGGTTCATGCAAACTGGAAGTCTGAATCGGAGGGGGCAGAAGTGGCAACTAGAAAAAGGCTGAAACTTCAGGGCCGTGCTGGTGCCCTAAAGTAAGCGCGGTGTCACGGTTTCATAGCCATTGCTGCTGCCGCAGGCTCTGGAGAGGAATAGCAGCGGTGACCCCAGATAGCCATTGCTCTAGGTGACTGCCTAGTTCACCTAAAGGTAGTGCCAGCCCTGGTGACAGATATACAGGATTTCTGAAAAAGTTTAAAAAAGTGTTTGTAAAGGCATATAATTCTTAGATCTGTGGTCAGGACACTGACCCATTGATCCAACTATACGGCTTGATTTGCAGAATCAATGCCAATACCCTACTTCAGTTTCCACCTTCCAATGTCCTGTTTCCCTCTGAGTTTTCCTCGCTTTCCGTTGATGCCCAAGTTCAGGTCTGGACTTCTACGCTCTCAGCTACTCTTGACTCTCTCGCTCCATCTCAACCACGACCTATCCGTCCCCATCATATCCACCATCCCTGGTTACACTCCAGTTTGTTTCTCCACAGAAGATATCTTCGTCGTGCGGAACGCCTTTGGCGCAAGCACCCCTCCTCTAACTTGATTAATTTCCGCCAATGTTTCCATTATTATCGTTCCCTTCTGCACTCAGCTAAACAATCATATTATTCTAATCTCATCTCTAATTCTGCTAATTCCTCTTGTCAACTTTACTCTGTTCTTCGTACCGTCTCCACCCCCCATTCCACTCCCATACCCTCTTCCCCTCCAAATCTTCCCGATCCTGCCTCCCTTGCTACCTTTTTCGTCTCTAAGGTCCTTTCCCTTTGTCTTACCTTTCCCTCATGTCCCCCACCTCTTTCCCCCATCACTGCTTCTCTATCCTCTTCGCCTTCCTTTCCCTCTTTTCCTTCCCCCTCTCTCTCTCATCTCTGGTCCTCATTTGAGCCTATTTCTCTTTCAGTTCTGCCCAAAGTTTTTCTTTCTACGCGGAAAACCACGTGTCTTTCTGATCCGATTCCCTCCCGTTGGCTTATGAAACCCTCCTTAGCTCTCTCTTCTTTCATTCTTTCTTTTTTCAATGCTAGCTTATCCACTGGGATATTCCCCTCACTCTGGAAACATGCCTCTGTTCGTCCTCTTCTGAAGAACAGTTCTCTTGACCCCTCCTCTCTCTCTAGCTGGCGTCCTATCTCTAACCTCCCCTTCCTCTCTAAACTTTTAGAAAAGCTAGTTTTCTCTCAACTCTCTTCTCACCTCGAGGTCTCTCTTTCTCTTCACCCTCGCCAATCTGGTTTCCGCCCCGGTCACAGCACAGAATCTGTTCTCCTTTCTATTCTTAATGAACTGCATGCTGCACATGAACATGGGTCTATTTCTCTCGCTGTTTCTCTTGATCTATCTGCTGCTTTTGATTTGGTTGATCACCGCACTCTTTTGGTTCGTCTTAGGGACGCCGGTCTTACCGGTTCAGTTCTCCAATGGTTTCGTTCTTTTCTTTCCTGTCATTCCTTTTCGGTTTTCTCAGGGTCTTCTTCTTCTCCCCCTACCCCCTCTCTTGTGGTGTTCCCCAGGGTTCTGTCCTTGCGCCTCTTCTTTTTAATATTTTCCTTGCCCCTCTTGCTCTATTGGTTCAGCAACATGGTATCTCGACTCACTATTATGCAGATGACATCTTCCTCTTGTGTCACACAGATTCTTCTTCTCCCGACATCACTTCCTTCAGCACGTGTCTTTCTTCTGTGGCCTCCTGGTTTTCCTCTAATTTTCTTCACATTAATCTTGCAAAAACCTCCGCTATTTGGTTTACCCTTGGTCATTCTTCTTCCCCTCCCCTCACTCCCCTTTTTGCTTCTTCACCTATCCCTATGGTTTCTTCCCTTTGGTATCTCGGTGTCGCTCTTGATTCATCCCTCTCTTTTAAAAGTCAGATCTCTTCAGTTGTTCAGCGTTCTTTCCTTACCCTAAAAAACTCCGCGCTATTCGTCCCTTTCTTCCTTTTTCCTCCCTGACTACCCTGTTTCTCTCTCTTGTGCTCTCTCGTCTTGATTACTGTAATGTTGTTTTAGCTGGTCTCCTTCAGTCACAATTGTCTCGTTTTCAATGTATACAGAACACTGCCGGCCGAATTCTCACCCATGCTTCCTGCTTTGATCACGTCACTCCCCTTCTTTTTCGTCTCCACTGGCTTTCTGTCTCTTTTCGGATTCAATTCCGATTTCTTATTTTTGTCCATAAGTCAATTCATACAGGTATTCCCCTCTATCTCACTGACCAGGTTCACCTCTACACTCCCCTTCGTACCCTTCGTTCCATTCATGCTAACCGTATGTCACTCCCTTCCCCCTCCCATGCCCACCTGGAGTCCACTCGTTCCTCAGCTTTTTACTTCCTTGGTCCAAAGCTCTGGAACTCGCTCCCCCTTGCCCTCCGTTTGGAACAGTCTTATACTGCCTTCAAAGCCGAATTAAAAACTCACCTTTTCTGTCTTGCGTATGACCTACCCCCTTCCCTTTCTCCCTTTTCCCCACTTCCTCATCGATACAGCATTTCACTGTCTTTTCCTACTAGAGTTCTTTTGTTACTTTGCCTTTCCTTGCCTTTCTCTATTCTGTTCCTATCTTTTCTGTCCTATTTCTTTGATTTTATGGCGTTCCTTTTCCTTCTTTCTGCAGCATTTTTAATTTTGATTTTATGGTTTTATTGTAAACCGCCCAGATACTGATGTTATTGGGCGGTATATCAAGTATGTAAATAAGCATAAACATAAACATGTTGACCTGAAAGGATAACTTGCAATTGTGCATTTATGTTGACCAGTTGTATGCAATGGCTATATCTGTTTGTTGGGCTTCGCCTTGAACCCTGTAGAGTAAGTTTATGCAATTTCTTGATATACTGCCCAGGCTGAAGGGCAGAGTATAAGCAGGTACTGAATAAGTGAGTTATAAATCCATTAAATAAATAAATCTGTCTGTGTAGACATATATTTTATTCCTTAATACACATCTGCATTTAATTCCTTTCCATTGATTTTAGCACATTTGACAACTCTACTGAAAAACTCGTTAGTCAAATTTATAAAGAGCAGAAAAAGACCTCAGACATGACTTGCCTTATTGATTTTTATCAGACTCTTCATCAATCTTTGGTCTTAAACTCTTCCAAACTCTACTTATATTAATAACAATATACAATTTTTCGTAGTGTTTCTGTACTGAAGTCCAATGTGTGAAAATAAATCTAAAGGAATTAAATGCAGATGTTTATGAAGGTGTGTTAAATATTGCAGGATCTGGAATAATTCACCGTTAAGAATCCCAGTGCTTTTTGGATAAACCTATACTGCAACTCTGGCCAGTTCTACCCACACTGTGTCCCCAGCAGTGGCGTGTAAGAACATGAGGTGCCCTAAGTGAACTTCCTTTCCAGTGCCCTGCTCTGCCCCCATCCCCGCCACTATTCCTACTGATACCACCCCTCTCTGGGATCAGCGGCAGCAACAATGGTTTTAAGCATCACGGTTGTGCTGACCTAAACTTTCAGCACTGTGGTGCTCTTCCTGCTTACACCTTTGTTGCAAACTTCCTGTTTGCAAGGGCGGAAGCGGCATGCATAGTAAACGACAGCTGAGGCACTAGTAGATCGCTCTTCTCTTCCAATTGGCTCAGACATATTGTCTGTGGCTGAGGGAAAGGAATCAGAGTGGGGGGTCTTTGAATATGTCGGGGGAGGAGGGGGTGTCTCATGGACAAATGTTCGTCATGGGAAGGTGCTTGTAATGGATGAGGTGGTGTTCTTGGTGGAGTTTCCAAGAGGGGCTTTATCTTCTTGGGATGAGAGTGGCCTCACGTGAATTTGAGCTAACCCCCCTTTTATTCTCCCCTTCCTGCTGGAAGAGGCTTTTGTGTGCAGCTGGAGGAGGGAGCAGAATGCTAACTATCCCACTGATATAAAGGCTGTAGCAGATTTAACACTAGTTAGCTGTACATGAGTTAATAGCAAACTATCCAGCAAGATGATGAAATCAAAGCAAAGGGCTAGAACTTCATAAACAGAGAGGGGTAACCTGCATGGAGCTTGCCACCTTACTGGGCAGACTAGATGGACTATGCTGGTCTTTATCTGTCGTCATTTACTATGTTACTGTATTTTCACCAGTTACACAATTTGCATTTACAACTGGGCTTAATCAATTGAGCACTGGCTTTCCACATGCCAAATTGTGCAGAGCATGAGCTTTAATGAATGTGTTATTCCTAGGAGAAATCTGCTCCAAAAAATTAGAAAATCTGCACATAATATTTAAAACATTCTGCAGACTGTTTGTTTATATAACACAGTATAATCACTTGGGTCAGTATTTAATGGCAGCAGTGATCACATTTTGTTTTTTAAATGCCAGCGTTCTATATAGGGGAAAGCTGAAGAGCAACTTCACCATGCAGATAGTTTTTGTTTTTACCTGTGTTGCACAGGATTACTCCACACTTAGAGCTGCTAGAGATGTGCTCTCATTAGTGTGCATTGGGTTCGGTAGGTGCGGTAAGCGCAAAGCTCGTGAGTTAAATGAAAGGGACGTGCCCAGCATCTGCCCTTCATTTAATGCACAGGGCAGACACTTACTTCACAGGACGCACGTCACTTGCAGAGTCCAACGCTGCCTCAGCTCTTCCCCTGGAAATGCGCAAGCAGTAGTGGTAAGCGCTGCCAACAGCAGGCCCTGAAGCTCCAAACCCACCACCCTCCCAATCTGATCCCCCCTTCCCATCCGATGCTTCCAATTAAAAATAGCTAGCCACACATCGCTCCCCAATCACAAGCTGCCCCCAATTGAATACTGATCACCTCCTCCCACCTCCTTTGATGCTGCCCAGACACTTACCCACATTGAACCCTGCTGTCTTGTACACGAGGCAGGAGTGATTCCCCGTCATTCCTGCCCATTGTTGCCACATTGCATAATGGTAGATCGTATCCTAGCAGTAGCTTTGCGGTATTATTGCGGTATTATTCGCGGTAGTACCACAAAATCGCCACTAGGAATCAGTTAGATCTGCCATTTTTCACTCCAGTGGCAATGGGGCAGGGGCGAAGGGGAATCACTGCTGCCCCATCCACTAGATACCAGGGATCAATGTGGGTAAGTGTCTGGGGGGCTTTAGGGAGGTGAGGGGAGGGATCAGCCTTTAACTAGAGGGCTGTGATTGGAAGGTAGTGTGGCTTTTGGGCAGCAGGTAGTAGTTACCTTTAATGGCAAGGAGAAGCAGAAATGGGGGTCATGGGGTAGGGGATCGGATGAGGTGACCTTTTAATGGGAAGAGGGCAGGACTTTTACTGTGCTGGGCGCTTTTAGCATACTGCAGTTCCACGCTAACTGTAATGCAGTTTAATAATCATGCATCTTAGTCCACACAAAATTGATTTAAGATGATTTAAAAAGTTCTAACGCAGGTTAAGGAATTGTTTATTGACACAAATATGTGAAACAAATTTTTAAAAAGTCTAAAAATCAAGAAAAAAGGATAGACAAATAAAAAGGCCTCTTATATGGAATTGCTAGTGCATTGAACCATTGCAGGGCATAATTGATGTCTTCCATTAATATATACTTTGATGAAGAGCTGAGCAAAGAAAGTTTCCCAGGAACTGAGCAAGATACTTCATTGGGGTTTATCACCACATCCAGCAATCCATCCTTTAGGTATGGGATACTTAATGCGTTATGTTCGGTTATCGAAATAGGACCTTTGTTAATGACTGTCTGGCAGGATGGTACTAAGCTAGAAATGTGTCCTGTGTGACTAACAAATCTGGTGCCCCCCTCTGCCCCAACCACATGCAGTAACTCACTCTTTCTTTCTGGAGGTCCAGGGATATTATCAGTGCCCTTTTTAAACTTGCGCCCTTTGCGGCTACACTGCTCGCGCAGACCTTGGTACGGCCCTGCTGTCTGGCCATGCAGAATTAAATTCTGATCTTCTACATCCTGCACGTCTTCCATTTGGTGGCCCATGTCAGGCAGCCCCATATTATCTGGAAGAGCCGAAAGATCAAGGCCATGTGCATACTGGAGCAGGAGCTCTGATCATCTGTAGGTTTCTCTCCTTAAGCCCGACCCATCTTCCAGAGCCTAGAGATGAGGGACAAGTCCAAAATCTAGTGTGGTGTGTGATGCTCGAGTGCTCATGGTTCGGCCGGTTCGGCCATGTCTGCTGCTGGCTGGGTGGAGGGGGAGGAGGTTGATGGAGAGAGTTAATGGAAAACGAGTCTTCTAGGTGAGAGTAAGGGTTGTTTGACTGGGACTGGTAAGGTGGTGGATAGAAAGGAGGCTGGAAGTCAGAGGTCCCTATGTGCAAAAGAGGGGAAGCTGGGGTGTACAAGTAGTTTCCATTACTACTTCCATTATGTCTATCCTGCCATTCAGTCTTCCCCAGCAAAGCCTCCCATTCACTTCCTATGTGTTTCCTTACCATTCTCCTAGATATATCCTAGTCCCCGTTTGTTGTGTTGTCTGTTTTGACTGTTGTGTTGTCTGTAAGTTCTTATGAACATGAACTGTCTCTTATATGTCTCTGTACAGCGCTGCATATGCCTTGTAGTGCTATACAAATGATAAGGAGTAGTAGTAGAATTTAAGCCCTTCAAGGATAGGAAAGTGCTTACTGTACCTGAATTTAAGACGTGAGCTAAATCCAATTCTCTTGAACCTCTGAGAAAAGGCGTGAGCTAAATCAAATTCCAATCCCCTTTTACATATGTGTATACAAATTTTGTATGAAACCACTACCTCCTGGAAACAAGGATGCTTTGACTTAACTATTTCATAAACTGTTCAGCATAGTGCAACATTTGTGATCTGCTGTTGTGTTCATGACTATTCATATAGTTCATTGTTGGTCCTTTTGTATTAGTGAAACTTACCATATTAGCATATGTGTTGTGTAATTTGCGGCTACTTAATTGTCTGCTGGCTTTTTTATTTCAGGTATTCCAAAAAGAAGAGATTGAACCATTGCAACTTCAGCTACAGAAGGTAAATTGGCTAGGTCAAGGACTTATTCAAAGTGCAGCTAAGAGCACCAACACCAAGAACATTGAACATGACCTGGAAGATGTTAACACACGATGGAACACTCTCAACAAGAAGGTGATTATGATTTATGTACTTGTGTTAATGGTGTTATTTTGAATGTTTAACATGTTTGAGGAAATTGCGTCCTTTATTAGAAGAGAAATTGTTCCAAATGGTGGTTCAGTCGTATGTTCATTTTAGACTATTGTAATGGCCTGTGTCTGGATTTATCTAAGAGGTTATTAGCAAGGCTGAAGACTATGCAGAATGCTGCAGTGAGATTGATCTTAGGTGTACCTAGGTGTTCTTCTTCCTCTCTGTTATTGAAATGTTTGTATTGATTACTGGTAAGAAGTCATATACAGTATAAGGTATCTGTGGCAACATTTCAAATATTACATGCATTTGGCCCAGTTTGTCTATGGGATAAATTGAGGTGATATAATCCAAGTAGATCTTTATGTTCAAGTCAGCAGGATCAAGTCATCATTCCAACAGCGAAAGAGGTTAAGAAAGCGGAGACTTGGAAAAGGGTTATTTCTATTGCTGTGCTTTTTATTTGGAATAATTCTCACGCACCGCATTATCCACACCTCCTCCCCTCAATACCTGGCTGACCTCCTCTGGTTCCATGTCCCCCCCAGTCCACTCCACAACTACCGTTTGGAGCTCCCTTCCCCCTCGCAGGCACACTTTGAGTGCACCCGTTCTTCTGCCTTTTTCTTTCTGGCCCCTTCCCTCTGGAATTCCCTTCTCCTAGAACTTCGTTCTGAGTCCTCCTTCATTCACTTCAAATCTGCCCTAAAGACCCATCTGTTCCAATTTGCCTTCAACCTCCCTCACCCTCCTCCATAACTTTATACCTTTCCTTCCCCCTCTTCTTTCTCTTCTCCCTCTGCTACTCTTCTGTCCTTTCCTATCAATTATTGGCGTTCCTTTCTGTCTACCCCAGCAGTCATTTGATTTTTGTGTTGTACATCACTGTATGTCCTTTGATTTAAGCAGTATAGCAAATGTTTGAATAAAGATAAATTTGCCAGTAGGTTTATGACTGGAACAGGATTATATAACTCTTAGGAAAAATTTGAAAATATGGCTGTTCCTTATTCAATGATTTGGGCCTTAGGTTGTGGCTAGAATCACCTTTGGGTAGGGAAGTGTACAGTGAAGAATCCTTGACTCAGGAATGGAAGAGTTTTAAGTGAATGAAGTTTGATCCTGGGCTTTAGTCCTGGTTCAAAAGTCTTTGTTGTATGCTAAGTATTTTGTGTTTTTTTTCTTTGAGTTTTCTTTATTTATTTTGGTATGATTTACATATTTATGATGATTCTATTTTGCTTATCTTAATCCACTTTGGACGACTTATACTGATAAGATAGTATATAAGCTTTCTAAATAAACAAAGAAGTAGAATGTTTCTCTGTGAACAACCAGGAAGTAAGCCCTCACATATGGGTGATGTCACAGACGGAGCCTGCATGGAAAGCTCCCAGCTTCCACTGGAAGCTTTTGGGAACTGCACTGCGCATGCGTACCTGCTTTCCTGCCTGCCATGGCACTATCTTTGCCTGTCTCCATGTTTTCCCACAGAACCCACAGAACATGTCCTACACCAGCGGGAAATATTTTTTCTAGCTTACCCTTTTTGGGTATATTTTTTTCTAGAAGTCTCACCACCTGTTGTCGATTAGTCAGCTTTCAGCCGATATATTTTTCTTTTTCTCTTTTTTGTGTGTTCTTTGTGCTTTTCCTCGGTCCAGGCGAATTTCCCATAGTCACAGTCGAGGTCTTCGACCTCACCAAGACGGTCTTCCCAAACATGTCAAAGCTGGTGAGCGGCTTTAAGAAATACACTAAATGTGACTGCACTATTTCAGTCATGGACAGGCACAATTAGTGCCTGCAGTGCCTTGGGCCTGACCACTAGCCCACGTCCTGCAACCTCTGTCTACAGATGACCAGGAGGGGCCTGAAGGGCTGGGAAAAACAGAAGGAGGCCCTCTTTGGACCTTCTGATTCAGCATCCTCATCTCCAGCGTCAACCCCGTTGCAGAGTACTACCGAGGTGTCAACGGAATGGGATGCCCAAGCACAGTCAGAACCAAGGGGCTGGGGGGTTGAGTGAAAACTTGTCGATGTCCAACTGGATTCAAGGAGGGACCTGACGTGGTCCCATCAACATTGAAGGGGGCTCCTGAGCACTGGGATAAACCCAAGGTGCATCGGCACCATAGCCCTCCATGGAGCGACATGGACAGCAAAAGCTGAGTGCGGCCAGCCAAGCTTCCCTGGCGGGAGGAATCAACTCCCAGATGGGAAGAATCATCTCCTATAGCCCAGGAGGGCAGCCGGATGTCTCCCAATGAACCAGTCATTGTGGAGTCCCCGCCGGAGGTTATGGTGGCCAATGTTCCAGTTCTGAACCTGGCTGCTTCTGAGGCAGTGGTTCTGGAGGAATGCCTGAGGACCCTTGAGGCTCAGATGGTGGCGGTCTTGGCCTTGTGGCACGCAGGCCCTTTGATGGCTTCAGCATCATCACTGCAAGCCATTTAGCCCATCCTATAAACCCATGTGCTGCCAACAGAGGCAGATGCATCAGGCAGGAGATTGGAATCGATGCCAGTTCCCACAGCCATCTCCCTGTTGAGTGTGTTGGGATCTGATGTTCCAGGGCAACCCCTTTCTCATGCAGGATGCATAACTGGAGTTAACGGCAGGGGGAAACTCAACAATACTTTGATTTCCTTTCAGAGTCTGAGTCCGAAGACTGGGAGATCGAGGAGGACTCAGCCATCTCAGAAGGAGATCTCCAGACCGCCCCTTCCGTACAAGCAGTGCAAGTCGTCCCCGGAGGATATGTCCTTTCAGGACTTCATGTGGGATATACCCAAGGCCATCCGTTTCTCCCTTGAGGTAGAGAACAAGCCGAGAGCAGAGGAGCTCAAGCTCCTACAGTACCCATCGGCACCCAAGGAGGTAGTGATGGTGCCAGTGCACCACGTTTTGCAAAGCCTACTACTGTGGCTGTGAAAGAGTCCCCTCATGGCTCCTGTTTTCAGTGGCAGTTGGACTCAATGTACTGGGTTAAGAAACCCCAGTTGCCACATAGCTCCATAGTGGTGGAGTCTGCCTTGAAGCTCATAAAGATCAGCAAGATGCAAGAATAAAACAAAGGATATTATAATGCCTCTGTATTGTTCCATGGTGCGACCACACCTTGAATACTATGTGCAGTACTGGTCACCGTATCTTAAAAAGATATAGCTGAATTAAAAAAGGTACTGAAAAGAGCCACCAAAATGGTAAAGAGGATGGAAGGATACCCCTATGAAGAGAGGCTAAAAAGATTAGGGCTCTTCAACCTGGAAAAGAGACGACTGAGGGGGAGATATGATAGAGGTCTATAAATTAATGAATGGAGTGTAACGGTAAATGTAGATCGATTGTTTACACTATCAAAATATAGAAAGACTAGGGGGCATGCAATGAAGCTACAGGGTAACCTATTTAAGACTAATAAGAGAAAATATTTTTTCATTCAACATGTTATCAAACTCTTCAATTCTTTACCTGAGGATGTAGTAAAAGCTGTTAGTGTAGCCGGGTTTAAAAAAGGTTTGGACAAGCTCCTGGAGGAAAAGTCCATGAACCATTATTAAAGGGGACCCAGAATAGCCACTGCTTGACCCAATACAAGCATTGTGGAACCTGTGTCTTTTGGGGAAACTGCTAGGTACTTGTGACCTAGACTGGCCACTGTTGGAAACAGGATACTGGGCTTGATGGACCTTGGTCTGACTCAATATGGAATATCTTATGTTCTTATGACCTGTCAGAGTTTGCTGTTCATGTCTCTCCTGACTGCCTTGACTTCTTTCACGCCCTGCTAAACCATGGCAAGGATTGTTCCAAGATGCTGTGCAAGCCATGCATAATACCTTTAAGTCCACCTGCAGAGTGGCAGTGCTAGGCACCGCCTTGATTGAAGGATAAGGCGGGATATAAATACCCTTTAAATAAATAAATAATAAATAAAAAAATCTGCGCCTCGCGGCTGGCCTGGCTTCAGTCCTCCAACCTGGAGCAGTGGGTCCAGGACAAATTGGCCAATGTCCCTTGCAATGGGGAGAACCTCTTTGAGAAGCCAGTCGAGGTGAAGGCAGGTGAGAAGAAGCACATGGTGCTCTCCAGGCTCTCAAGGAAGACTGCAGATCCCTCATGTAAGAAGTATCTGGAGAAGAAGACCTTCTACCCCCATCCTCATCTGTACTACCCATTGCCTCAGAGTGCCCAGCCAAAGGCGCAGGCTTCCCACCAGCAGCGGCGGGAAAAGCCCAACTGGCCCTTCAGCCTAAGCTGGGAGTGGGGTTTTGACTGGTTCCTCAGGAGCATAGCCAATTGTCCCTTGCCTGCTGAGGTTCCCCCTCAGGTAGGGGGATTTCTCATCCATTTTGCCTGCCAGTGGCCCCTGATCACCTTGGACACCTGAGTGCTGCAGCTCATCCAGCTGGGCTATTGGCTACATCTCACCCAACTGCCACCTCCCTTCAATCCAGGAGAGTACCCCATGGATCCGCTGCACTGGAGCCCATTGCAGGAGGAGATTGTCACTCTGCTGACTGACCTGGCCATCAAGCCAGTCCTGCCTGCTCAGGTTGGAAAGGGATTTTACTCCAGATACTTCCTGGTACCCAAAAAGACAAGGGAGTTTCGGTCCATCCTGGACAACCAGAACCTAAACAGGTTTGTCATGCCCGAGTGTTTCAAGATGGTCTCGCTAGAGATGCTGCTCCCATACCTTCTCAAAGATGACTGGCTATGCTCCTTGGATCTCAAGGATGTGTACACACACATCCCGATCCATCCAGGTCATTGAAAATACCTCAGATTGATGCTGAAGTGCCAGCACTATCAGTAGCGGGTGCTCCCTTTTGTGCTGGCTTTGGAACCACGGGTCTTCACCAAGTGTCTCGTGGCCATAGCCACATACCTTTGCTTCCTGGGAGTCTTCATCTTCCCCTGTCTAGACAATTGGGTCATCAAAAGCCCCACTCCAGACACAGTCTGGCAATCAGCTCACCTCACTATTCAGATTATCGAGGGACTGGGGTTCGTCATCAACTACCCCAAGTCCCACCTTCAGCCCACACAGCACCTGGAGTTTATTGGTGCACTCCTTCATAATACCCAGGCCAGAATGTTTCTGCTATTAGATCACATGCAGCAGCTGATGGACGTGGTCAGCAGCGTGGGGCATAGGCGCCACACCACAGCCAGGGGGATGCTAAAGATGCTCAGCTACATGGCCTCCACAGTGCATGTTACCCCCTTGACTCACCTCTTCATGTGATAGGCACAATGGACCCTCTGCACACAGTGGAAGCAGGCCACAGGTCGCCTCCATACAGAGTGGTGGTAACTGCCCCATTGGTGCAGTCCTTCGGTTAGTGGCTGGAACCGCTGAACTTGCTTTGGGGCCTTCTATTCCAAGCAGAGCACCCTCATTGGACGCTGACATCCGATGTATCCAAGCTTGGGTGAGGGGCCCATCTGAACAGTCTGCGCATGCAGGGCCTATGGTCTGAGCAGGAGAGCCTGCACCAGATACATTTTCTTGAGGTGCGAGCCATAGCGAATGCCCTCCAGGCTTTCCAGGCACACCTGGTGAGTCAGATTTATTTATTTATTTAACAGCATTTCTATACCGCTTTATCTTACAATCAAGGCGGTATCACAGCAAACAATCAAAAGGAGTGATCGTGTTTTTCATGCAGTGAAGGTTATATCGTGATTTGTGTGTAAGATGTGTTGTGTGTTTGATTAGGTTGAGCTATGTACATTGTGCGCTATGATACATCGTGTGCTATAATACATAGATGGTCCTAATCCAGATGGACAACCAGGTGGCAATGTTCTTTCTGAACAAGCAGGGGGGCATGGGCTCATACCTCCTTTGCTGGGAGGTGGTCCAGCTGTTGAAGTTTGCACTGGACAACGGCATGGAACTCTGGGTAACTTACCAGCCCAGCGAGCTCAACGTCTTGGCATGCCAACTGAGCAGAGTCCTTCAGCCACATGAGTGAACCCTCCACAGGGAGGTGATGCAGCGCATCTTTTATAAGTGGGATACTCTCATGATCAACCTTTTCACCACAGCACAGAACGTCCAAATGGACCGGTTCTGCTTCGGGAGATCATCTAGCGGTCGGCTGTCCTAGGACACCTTTCTCCTCCACTGGGAGGTAGGTCTGCTTTACGCCTTTCCTCCGATCCCCCTCATGGTGAAGACACTGCTGAAACTCCATGCTGACAAGGGCATCATGATCCTCATTGCCCCATACTGGCCCATAGTTCCTCCTGCTGCTTCAAGTCTCAGAGAGGGAGCCCCTTCATCTGGGTGCTGCCCCGGACCTCATCTCTCAGGACGAGGGGACCCTGCTGCACCCCATCATCCATTCCCTGGCCCTCACAGCCTGGATGCTGAGCAGGTAGTCCTGGCAGAGCTCAGTCTCCCCAAAAGCGTCACGGCTGTCCTTCTGGCTTTGCGTAAGAGTTTGACGCATCGGGCTTATGCATTCAAGTGGCAGAGGTGCACAAGCAGGGATGCTGGATCTCTTCTCCTGCGTGGTGGGTCAGTTGCTGGAATACCTCCTGCATCTCTCGGACTACTTGGGCCTGAAATCTTTGATGTCGATCACATCAGTCTACTGTGTCAGTGAGCTCCAGACTCTGGTGGCCCATCCGCCTCACACCAGGTTCCACAAGAATCGGGTGGTCCTGTGAACTCACCCACAATTCATACTGAAGGTGGTGTCTGAGGTCCACTTTAGCCAATCGACTGTCCTTCCAACCTTCTTCCTGAGACTGCATGCCAGCCGAGGGAAGACAGCATTGCACATGCTGGACTGTAACATGTGTTGACCTTCTATGTCAAGCACACCAAGGCCCATTGGTGGTCTACCCAGCAGTTCATTTCCTTCAACCCAAGTAAGATGGGGACTGCAGTTTCCATGCGCACCTTGTCCCTTTGGTTGGTGGACTGTATCGCCTTGGTTTATTCCCAGGCCGGTTTGTACCTGGAGGGTCATGTCATGGCTCATAACATTTGACAATAAAGAAAATCACCACTTTTTTTGCAAAAAACAAAACAAATATAAACCACAATGCAAAAAATTATATAAACTGAAAATACTAAATAAATAAATTCACATAATGTATCTATTATAAATGAATGAAAAGTGAATTAAATTAAATTAAATAGTGTGTTTTTAAACATATTTTATTATCCAAAATTTTTTTATACAAAGTTATTTCATTATGACATACTACCTGGATAATTACTCTCACAATGCTCTTACAGCCTACCCCTCTATTTAAAAATAGTACCTATTCCACTATAGACTACAGATAAATACTTAACACAATACATAAATACCTAATAAAATACATAAATACTTAGAGAATATTTTCAATACGTTCTGCACTACTTCCAATCACATATATTTGTACATTTATTTCCCTCCACATTCCTCTCCCACCATATCAAGGAATACACTCAAAACAAATTCTCCAACGGAACCAAAGGTGCCTTCTCTTGAACGCGTCACAGAATCACTCAAAGTGAATTTGCAATACAGGTCAGAATCTTTAATGCCACATTTAATCATATGTCAAAATAAAATCTCTCTTAGACGCGTCTGAATAGGCTCCCACAAGAGCTTTAAAGCAAGGAGGTATACATATACCTACTACAAAAGGACACCACAAATCACAGTTTCACCGATTCACGGCTTCATCAGGGAGACTTCATAACATTTGAGCCATGACCACTTTGGTCATGAACCTGCGTTCTGCCGCAATGAAAAAAATCTGAAAGGCTGCCATGTGGTCCTCAGTCCACATGTTCATAATCCACTACTGCCTCAATGGGAATTCCTGACAGGGCAGCAACTTTGGCCAGGCCGTGCTCTGATGCCACTTTGAGTATTACGTCCAACTCCTGCCCACTGGCCCTTCTGTCCATCCAGGCTACTTGCAATGTTGACTGAACTCGTTGTTGCTGTCCGCTGAGGATACTGAATCGGTGGAGTCCCTTGAGGGACTACCTTACTGTTTTTCCTGTTTCTCCAGTTGTTGCCCCTGTCAGGCTTTGGCCTCCTTGTTTTTTTTAGTAGCCTGTAGCTTGGGAGTTCCATACATGAGGACTTACTTCCTACTTGTTCACGGAGAAAGTGTAGTTACTCACCTGTAGCACGTATTCTCCTTGAACAGCAGGAATAAGTCCTCACAAACCTCCTACCTCCCTGTGGCATTGTTTTTTTTAGCTACTGCTTTGGAATTTGACCGGAGAAGATGGTGCCGCAACAGGAGGGAAGCCAGGTGTGCATACGCAATGAAGTTCCCAAAAGCTTCCAGTGGAAGCTAGGGAGCGTTCTGCACGGGCTCTCTCGGTCACATCACCCATATCTGAAGACGTCTTCCTGCTACAGAGAACACCTGCTACAGGTGTGCTTTTTTATATCTATAGCATAAGAATCTTTTCATAATGTGAACTATGGAGCTTGTTTACAAAGCCGCGGTAGCAGTTTCCGATCGTTATCGGAGCTGCGGCCCAATTGATTTCAATGGGGCCACGGGTCTGATAACAATTGGAAACCACTACCGTGGCTTTGTAAACAAGCCCCTATGTCTTTGAGCTATTAAGGAGCTGATGTAAGTTATTGTAATATATGTGATTCCAAGTTAAATCAGATTTCTCAAGTCTTTATTTACTATTTGTGCTGTGTCAGTATAGCCATGATTATATCATTCATGTTTCTTAAATTCTCTAGTGCCTTAGACCATTTTGAGACTGAAAAATATTGTAGATTTGAAAATGTTATATTGGTGATGGATTCTGAAATATGAGGAGTAACACAAATCTTAACAACAGAAGTTACTAAGCTAAGAATTTATTTTGTTGACAGTATCCTTAGGGATTTATTTACTTGTTTATTAAACATGTTTTTTATACCACCTTATCATAGATTCAAAGTGGTTTACATTATAACAGAACTGGAAGTTTACATTGAACTGAGAAGATGAACTTGAGAGTTTAAACAGGGAACATTAGTGAAAAAAACAGAAACTCAGAATAACAGAGGTAAAAGAGCAGGAGTTGTAACATACAGCAGGGGTTTACATAGAGCCATGGATGGTGAAAGAAGGGGGGGGGGGGTTAGTTTGGGCAATGCAGGAGGAACATATGATAAGTCAGGGCAGAAAGGGCAGGGCATAGGGTGGACAACCTCCTAGAAGGTCATGTCAAGGTGAGGTATTTCATAGGAATACTTTTATAGTTTTCCTGAAGTCCCACAAGTCTTCAATATCTCTTATGTTTTTAGGAACAGCATTCCAAAGTGATGGAGCATATAATGAAAAAGCCCTGTTACATGTTGCTTGTTTGGCTTTTGTTTTGGTGCTTGAAATGAGTAGCAAGTTTTTATTGGCGGTTCGTCGAGCTCTATTTTCTGATACCTTACTGATCAGTGGTTGCAGAATGATTGGGGATAGTTGGTGAATGATTTTAAAGATGGTGAGCAGGATTTTGAATTTGGAGCGGGCAAGTACTGGTGGAGTGGAAGAGTAGCCTAGTGGTTGGAGCAACTGCCTAGTACCCATAAGGTCAAGGGTTTGATTCCCACTGGCACTCCTTGTGACTTTAGGAAAGTCACTTTACCCTCCATTGCCTTGGAAGAAAAGGCTGGCAATCTACTTCCTGTAATACATTGCCAAGAAAACCCAGAGGTAGCTGGGTCACTATGAGTCAACACTGACTTGATGGCACTAAAAAAGAAAAAACAAGTACTGGTAGCCAGTGCAGCTGCTTTAGAGTTGAAGTTATGTGACAATTTCTTGTACTGTAGTTCCTGAAATTATACATGCAGCTGTGTTCTGGAACATTTGTAGCGGATACATGTGTTTTGGGAGACCTTGATATATTACATTACAGTAGTCCAGAATAGGCATAATCATGGCTTTTCAAACTGTCCTAAAATTGCTATCATTGAGTAAAGGTTTGAGTTTCTGAATTATTCTTAATTTGTGGTAAGCTGATTTAGTTTTTTTGTTGATATGTGACTGGAAACTTAGGTTGTGATCTAGGGTCGCACCTAAGTACTTCAATTTATGTTTGGCTTCTTGGTCATTATGAAGTATTTTCAAGATCTTCGGTGGGATGAATAATGAACTCTTAGTTATGAAGAGAGCTTCCGATTTCCTGTAGTTTGTAAAGAGGTTTTGTTTGCAGAGCCAATTTGCCATAGCCTTAAGGCAAACTGTTAACTTTGTATATTCAGGTTGATCTACTGTATGTTGGAAGGAGCATAGACCATGATATCGTTGGCATATATTCTGCACTGGACATTATGCTCTTTTATTATGTTACAAAGTGCATATATATATTGAAGAGCAATACTGGAAGGGCTGAGCCTTGAGGGATGCCTTGGGGTTGATTAAATGGTCTCGACTGTTGTTCTCCGGATCTTACCTGCAGTGTTTTATGTGTTAGATAGGCGATAAACCATTGCAGGGTGGTCCTGTGGAGACCTATTTCATGTAGACGTTGTAATAAGTTGAGGTGGTTTACTGAATCAAAGGCTGCAGTAATGTCAGTGAAGATCAGTAAAAAGTCATTCCTCGCATTATCTAAGCCAATTATTAGGTTGTCACTATGGCTAGGTATGAAACCATGCTCATGGAGGTCCAGTGAAGTGTAATTATCTATGTGGTCCTGTAATTGGTGCTGAACCACCTTTTCAATCACCTTAGTGATGAATGGCAAGCTAGAAATACGCCGGTATTTGTTAGGGTCTTTCCCGTCAAGATTGGGGCTTTTTAGTAATGGCTTTATGGCTGCTTGTTTGAGGCTTCGAGGTACAAGTACAAGACGTTGTATGAGTGATAGTCACATGATATTTCGTATTGTAGGACCTAATTTCTTCCTCACATTCTTAATCCACCAGACTGGGCTTGGATCAAGGATGATTTGTAATCTTTTGTACAAATGTCATATGTTATGCAGGCTTTAGGAAGATAATCACATGAGACGCTGCCTAAATTTATGTGAAAAGAACTCACACAAATTCTGGTATTTTAGTCCTTTACATATATATGTAAGTCACTTCTTACTATTACTACTACTACTGCTGCTGCTATTTGTATAGCACTACAAGGATTACGCAGTGCTGCACAAACACATGTGAAAGACAGTCACTGCTCATCAGAAGTTAAAATCGAGTCAAGACAGACAACACAACAGCTGAGGACATGAATACATCTAAGATCATAAGATCATAAGATATGCCATACTGGGTCAGACCAAGGTCCATCATGCCCAATATTCTGTTGCTAACAGTGGCCAATCTAGGTCACAAGTACCTAGCAGTTTCCCCAAAAGACACAGGTTCTACAATGCTTGTATTGGGGCAAGCAGTGGACATCCCAGATTCCCTTTAATAATGGTTTATGGACCTTTCCTCCAGGAACTTGTCCAAACCTATTTTAAACCCAGCTACACTAACAGCTTTTACTACATCCTCTGGTAACGAATTCCAGAGTTTGATTACATGTTGAGTGAAAAAATATTTTCTCTTATTAGTCTTAAATAGGAGGAGGAGTAGCCTAGTGGTTGGGGCAAGGTACTTCAGGCCGGAAGGTCGGAGGTTCAAATCCCACCAGAGGACAGCAACCTTGGGCCGGAAGGACTGGGGTTTCTAGTCCCACAGATGCTCCTTGTGGTCTTGGGCAAGCCACTTAACCCTCCATTGCCCATGTTCCCTGTAAGTATTAGTGTATGTGTCTCATATCCCTGCGTGTTAAATGTATCCCCCAATTGTGTTGTGACCGCTTTGATTGAAGGATAAGGCGGTATACAAAACTGTCTAAATAAATAAATAAATAAATAAATAAATAGATTACCCTGTAGCTTAATTGCATGCCTCCTATTCTTTCTGTATTTTGATGGCGTAAACAATCGATCAGTGTTTACACGTTCCACTCCATTCATTAATTTATAGACCTCTATCTTATCTCCCTTCAGCCCTCTCTTTCCAGGTTGAAGAGCCCTAACCTATTTAGCCTCCATTCAAAGGGGTACCTTCCATCCCCTTTACCATTTTGGTGGCTCTTCTCTGTATCTTTTCTAATAATGTTATATCCTTCTTAAGATACGGCGACCAGAATTGCACAAAATATTCAAGGTGCGGTCGCACCATGGAACGATACAAAGGCATTATAATATCCTTTGTTTTATTTTCCATTCCTTTCCTTATGATACCTAGCATTCTATTTGCTCTCATGGCCGCCACTGCACACTGGGCGAAGGGTTTCAACATGTTATCCACGATGACGCCTAAATCTTTTTCCTAGGTGGTGGTTACTAATATTGAACCTTGCATCTTGTAACCATAGTTTGGGTTGTTCTTTCCTAGCTGCATAATTTTGCACTTGTCCACATTAAATTTCATCTGTCATTTGGATGTCCAGTCTTCCAGTTTATCAAGGTCCTTTTTCACAATCCTCTTGGGTTTTAACAACTTTGAATAATTTTGTGTCGTCTTCAAATTTGATTACCTCACTTGTTATTCCTATTTCCAGGTAATTTACAATATGTTGAAAAGAAGTGGACTTGGCATAGATCCCTGAGGTACTCCTCTGTTCACCTTTCTCCATTGGAAAATTGGCCTTTTAGCACTACTCCCTGCTTTCTATCTTTTAACCAGTTCCTGATCCACAATACTACACTGCCTCCGATCCCATGACTTTTTAATTTTGCCAAGAGTCTCTCATGAGGGAACTTGTCAAAGGCTTTCTGAAAATCCAGATACACTATATCAACCGACTCACCTTTGTCTACCTGTTTATTCACACCTTCAAAAAAACATAACAGATTAAAGCTACGTAGGCTGCCTCCCATTAAGCCATGACTGTCTACATGTTCAGTAATTTTGTTCTTTATAATGGTTTCTACCATTTTTCCCAATAACAATGTCAGGCTCACCGGTCTGTAGTTTCCTGGATCACCCCTGGAACCCTTTTTAAAAGTTGGCATTACATTGGCCATCCTCCAATCTTCAGGTATTACATATGATTGTAATGATAGTTCATAGATTATTAATAGTAGGTCTGAAGTCTCATATTTCAGTTCTTTCAACACCCTTGGATGTATACCATCTGATCCAGGTGATTTGCTACTCTTCAGTTTATCAAATAGTTGTAATACATTTTCCTGGTGTATCAATATTTCTTTAATTTCTTCTGTGGCGTCACTTTTAAATATTATTTCTGTCATGGATAACATCCCTACCCTTTACTCAGTAAAGAATGAAGCAAAGAATTCATTCACTCTCTCCGCTATGGCCTCGTACCCTCTCTGTGCCCCTTCTATCATACCCTCTTTGTGCCCCTTCTATCATCTAATGGTCCAACTGACTCACAGGTTTTTTGCTTCAAGTGTACTTGAAAAAGTCTTTATTACATGTTTTTGCTTCCACAGCAAGCTTCTTCTCAAATTCTCTCATTGCCTGCATTATCAATGTCTTGCACCTAACCTGCCAGTGCTTATGCTGTTTCCGGTTTTTGTCATTTGGCTTCTTTTTCCATTTCCCGAAAGATGCTTTTTTGGCAACAACAGCCTCTCTAACTTCATCTTTAAATCATGCTGGCAGTTTTTTGTACTTCCTTCCACTTTACTTAAAGTGTGGAATACAGCAGTTCTGGGCTTCCAAGATAGTATTTTTAAACAACACCCATGCTTGATGTAAATCTTTAACCTTTGCAACTGCTCCTTTTAGATTTTTTCTTAACTATTTTCCACATTTTATCATAGTCTCCATACAGACTTAGGTAGTTTGTTCCAGACATAAGGAGCGACAAGGTGAGAGAATCGAAGTCTGAAGTTGGCAGTAGCAGAGAAGGGCACAGATAGAAGGTTGAAGATTTACATCAAGCATGGATGTTTAAAAATACTATCTTGGAAGCCCAGATGTATTCCACGCTTTAAGAAAAGTGGAAGAAAGGCCAAAAATCTGCCAGCATGGTTTAAAGGTGAAGTCAGAGAGTCTGTTGTTGCCAAAAAAGCATCTTTCAGGAAATGGAAAAAGTAGCCAAATGATGAACATGGGAAACAACATAAGCATTGGCAAGTTAGATGCAAGGCATTGATAAGGCAGGCAGAGAGAGAATTTGAAAAAAAAGCATACCGTGAAAGCAAAAATGCATAATAAAACCTTTTTCAAGTTCAGTACATTCATAGTAAAAAATCTGTGAGAGAGTCAGTTGGACCACTGGATGATAGAGGGGTAAAAAGGACGCTAAGTGAGAAGAAGGCCGTAGTGGAGATGCTGAATGAATTCTTTGCTTTGGTCTTTACCGAAGATGATATAGGGAAGTTACCCGTGCCTTAGATGGTATATAAAGACGATATACCGGTAGAACTGAAAGAAAAATTTGATAAACCGGGAAGATGTATTACAACTATTTGATAAACGGAAGAGTAGCAAATCACCTGGACTAGATGGTATAAATCCAAGGGTGTTGAAAGAACTGAAATATGAGATTGCAGACCTACTATTAGTAATCTGTGAACTATCATTGAAATCATCTGTAGTACTGGAAGATTGGAGCATGACCAATGTAACGCCAATTTTTAAAAGGGATTCCAGGGGTGATCCGGAAAACTACAGACCGGGAAGTCTGATATCAGTACCAGGCAAAATGGTAGAAACCATTATAAAGAATAAAATTACTGAACATGTAAATAGTCATGGTTTAATGTGAGAAAGCCAACATGGATTTAGCCAAGGAAAGTTATGTTTTATTAATCTGTTATATTTTTTTGAAGGTGTGAATAAACAGGTAGACAAAAGTGAGCTGGTTGATTTAGTGTATCTGGATTTTCAGAAAGCCTTTGACAAGGTCTCTCATGAGAGACTCTTGGCAAAATTAAAAAGTCATGGGATCGGAGGCAGTGTAGTATTATGGATCAGGAACTGGTTAAAAGATAGAAAGCAGAGAGTAGGCCTAAATGGATAATTTTCTCATTGTAGAAAGGTGAATAGTGGAGTACCCCAGGAATCTGTGCTGGGTCTGCTGCTTTTTAACATCTGCGGGTGATGAAAAATTATACAAAGTTGTTAAAACACAAGAGGATTTGAAGAATTGCAAAAAGACCTTGATAAACTGGAAGACTGGACGTCCAAATGGCAGACAAAATTTAATGTGGACAAGTGCAAAGTTATGCACCTAGGAAAGAACAACCCAAACTATAGTTAAATGATGCAAAGTACCAGTTAAAGTTTTGCAGGAAACAAAATTTGCTGTAAAATCTCTATGGATTGAAATTCCATGTATGAAAGGGAAGGTGATGGCAGTGGGGGTGTACTATTGACTGCCTGGCGAGAATGAACAAACGGATGATGAAATGCTCAAAGAAATCAAGGAAGCTAACAAACGTCACAGCAGAGTAATAATAATGGGTGATTTCAATTACCCTGGTATCGACTGGGTCAGTGTCACAGCAGGACATGCTAGGGAGATAAAGTTTCTAGATGAAATAAATAACTGCTTTTTGGAGCAGCTGGTTCATGAACCGACCAGAGGGGAAGCCATTCTGGACCTAGTCCTTAATGGAACACCAGATCTGGTGCAAGAAATAAGGGTGTTGGGACCACTTGGCAATAGTGATCATAGCATGATCGTGTTTGATTTAATTAGTGGAGGAGGGATAGTAAGGAAATTCACAGTACTACCTTTTAACTTTCGAAAGGGAGACTATGATAAAATGAGGAATATAGTTAAGAAAAATCTAAAAGGAGCGGTTGCAAAGGTTAAAGACTTACATCAAGCTTGGGTGTTGTTTAAAAATACTATCCTGGAAACCCAGACCAGCTGTATTCCACGCATTAAGAAAAGTAGAAGAAAGTCCAAAAAACTGCCAGCATGGTTTAAAGGCGAGGTCAGAGAAGCTGTTGTTGCCAAAAAAACATCTTTCAGGAAATGGAAAAAAAGAGCCAAACGATGAAAACTGGAAACAGCACAAGCACTGGCAAGTTAAATGCAAAGCATTGATAAGGCAGGCAAAGCGAGAATTTGAGAAGGAACTTGCTACGGAAGCAAAAATATGAAATAAAGACTTTTTCAAGTACATTCTTAGCAAAAGGCCTGTGAGAGAGTCAATTGGACCATTAGATGAAAGAGGGGTAAAAGGGGCAGTAAGAGGAGACAAGGCTATAGCGGAGAGACTGAATGAATTCTTTGCTTCGGTCTTTACTGAGGAAGATGTAGGTATGTTACCCAAGACTGAAGTGGTATTTAAAGGTGATACTGCAGAGGAATTGAGATAAATATCGCTACATCGGGAAGATGTATTACAACTATTTGATAAACTGAATAGTAGCAAATCACCTGGACTGGATGGTATACATCCAAGAGTGTTGAAAGAACTGAAATATGAGATTGCAGGCATGCTATTAGTAATCTGTGAACGTTCATTAAAATCATCTGTAATACCTGAAGATTGGAGGATGGCCAATGTAACGCCAATTTTTATAAAGGGTTCCAGGGGTGATCCGGGAAATTACAGACCGGTGAGCCTGATGTCAGTACCGGGGAAAATGGTAGAAACCATCATAAAGAACAAAATTACACAGCATGTAGATAGTCATGGCCTAATGGGAGACAGCCAACATGGCTTTAGACAAGGAAGATCTTGTTTTACTAATCTGATATGTTTTTTTGAAGGTGTGAACAAACAGGTAGACAAGGGTGAGTCGGTTGATATAGTGTATCTGGACTTTCAGAAAGCCTTTGACAAGGTCCCTCATCATAGACTTTTGGCAAAACTAAAAAGTCATGGGATAGGAGGCAGTGTACCATTGTGGATCGGGAACTGGTTAAAAGATAGAAAGCAGAGGGTAGGGCTAAATGGCCAATTTTCCCAATGGAAAAAGGTGAATAGTGGAGTACCCCAGGGATCTGTACTGGGTCCGCTACTTTTTGACATATTCATAAATGACCTTGAGAAGGGAATAACTAGTGAGGTTATCAAATTTGCAGACGACACAAAACTGTTTAAAGTTGTTAAAACCCAAGAGGACTGTGGAAAACTGCAGGAGGATCTGGATAAATTGGAAGACTGGGCATCCAAATGGCACATGAAATTTAATGTGGACAAGTGCAAAGTTATGCACCTAGGAAAGAACAACCCACACTGTGGTTACACAATGCAGGGTTCCACATTGGGAACCGCCACCCAGGAAAAAGATTTAGGAGTCATTGTGGATAACATGTTAAAACCCTCCGCCCAGTGTGCAGCAGTGGACAAGAAAGCAAATAGAATGCTAGGTATCATAAGGAAAGGAATGGAAAATAAAACAAAGGATATTATAATGCCTCTGTATTGCTCCATGGTACGACCGCACCTTGAATATTGTATGCAATTCTGGTCGCCATATCTTAAAAAGGATAAAGCGTTATTAGAAAAGGTACAGAGAAGAGCCACCAAAATGGTAAAGGGGATGGAAGGCTACTCTTATGAAGAGAGGCTACAAAGGTTAGGGCTCTTCAACCTGGAAAAGAGACGGCTGAGGGGAGATATGATAGAGGTCTATAAATTAATGAATGGAGTGGAATGGGTAAACGTAGATTGATTGTTTACGCTATCAGAATATAGAAAGACTAGGGGACATGTAATGAAGCTACAGGGTAAACTATTTAAGACAAATAAGAGAAAATATTTTTTCACTCAACGTGTAATCAAACTCTGGAATTTGTTACCGGAGGATGTAGTAAGAGATGTTAGTGTAGCTGGGTTTAAAAAAGGTTTGGACAAGTTCCTGGAGGAAAGGTCCATAAACCTTTATTAAAAAGGGACCCAGGATATCAATGCTTGACCCAATACAAGCATTGTGGAACCTGTGTCTCTTGGGGATACTGCTAGGTACGTATGACCTAGATTGGCCACTGTTGGAAACAGGATACTGGGCTTGATTGACCTTAGTCTGACCCTGTATGGCATATCTTATGTTCTTATGTTCTTTCCACTTTAGAAACCACCACCCATAAAAAACATTTAGGTGTTATCGAGATAATACATTAAAACCCCAAGAATGTAAATAGAATGCTAGAAATCATAAGGAAAGGAATGGAGAATAAAACCAAGGATATTATAATCCCTCTGTATCGTTCCATGGTGCGACTGCACCTTCAATATTGTGTTCAATTCTGGTTGCCATATCTTAAAAAGGATATAACAGAATTAGAAAGGTACAGAGAAGAGTGACAAAAATGTTAAAGGGAATGATAGTATACCCCTATGATGAATAAAGGTTGGAGCTCTTCAACTTGGAAAGGAAACAGCTGAGGGGGGATATGATAGAGTTCTATAAACTAATGAATAGAGTGGAACGGGTAAATGTAGATCAGTTGTTATGCCATCGAAAAGAAAAAAGACTAGAGGACATGCAATGTAACCCATTTAAGATTAATAAGAGACAATATTTTTTTACTCAATGTGTAATCAGATGTTGGAATTCGTTTCCCAAGGATGTAGTAATAGCTATTAGTGTAACTGGGTTTTAAAAAGCTTTGGACAATTTCCTGGAGGAAACGTCCGTAAATCGTTATTAAAGAGGACCTGGGAAATCCACTGCTTACCCCAGAATGAGCATTGTGGATCCTGTATGTCTTTTTGGGAACCTGCCAGATACTTATGACTTGGACTGGCCACTGTTGGAAACAGGATACTGGGCTTGATGACCTTGGTCTGACCTGAGGAGGGGTATAGGGAGAGATGAGAGGAAAGGTAGTGGGGAGCAGCAGAATGAGTGCACTTATAGGTAAGTAGAAGAAGTTTGATTTGTATGCGGAAACAGATAGAGAGCCAATGAAGCAACTTGAGAAGAGGGGTTATATGAGCATATCGAGGCTGGTGAAAGATTAGCTGCGTGGCTGAGTTTTGAATAGATTGAAGGAGAGAGAGACGGTTCAGAGGGAGACCAGCAAGGATGAGGTTACAATAGTCTAAAAAGTGGATCATTGTCCTAGTGTGTTCAGAAAGGAAGGGGTGAATCTTGCTGATGTTATTGAGAAAGAAACAGGTTTTAGCTATCAGTTGGATGTGTATGGAGAAGGAGAGGGAAGAGTCAAGGATGACTCCAAGGTTGCGAGCCGAGGAAAGAGGGAGTAGTACAGTGTTCCCCACTGAGATTGAGAAAGAAGGAAGGGGGGGAGGTGGAGTTAGGGGAAAAAGGGGGAAAAATACAGGCTAGTAATACAGTAGGTACATAGTTTACATTCTTTCATTGTGGGCATTTACATGAGCAGAGTTTGGGCAGAGTGTACAATTAGATGCTTAGATGATAAAATTCTTTCATTTATGTGCTTAATTGCAAAAGATAAGGGCAGTCATTTACGCCAGCTCTAGGTCCAGTATGAGTGATCGTGCCTTGATGTAGGCATGTACTTTTGCACTTATGCTCTACATTCTAAAAGTCGATCTCGACTTTATAAATTAAGCATAAAGTATATGTGTGAAAACACGTATTAACTGTGCATCAGTTTATAAAATTGCCCTCCACAGGACAGTATGGTAAACGTTTTGAGTAGTTTGGCTATCAATGGCAAACTGTTGTTTAAATGCTGCAATCTCAGAGTTTTCGATAGCTCTCTCCCATCTCTAAATAGTTCTTTGTTAATTAAAGCAAAGAACTGATAAGAATGTGCGAGTATCCTGAAATTCAGTCTGCTTAGGGTTGTATGTGTGAAGAATAGCATCCATTGATCACCATGCCCATTCTTTTCTTCAGACTTATATATGTACTTTTACATCTAATTTCTCAATTATTCAGCTGTATAAAAATGTGACTATGAGTTGTTTTATTTCTTGCAGGTTGCTCAACGGGCAGCTCAACTGCAAGAAGCCCTCCTCCATTGTGGGAGGTTTCAGGACGCCCTTGAATCTCTGCTCGGCTGGCTCGCTGATACAGAAGATCTTGTAGTGAATCAGAAGCCGCCTTCTGCAGAATTCAAAGTGGTGAAGGCTCAGATACAGGAACAAAAAGTATGGAAAATTCATTGCCTTTTCTTTTCTTTCTTATCTCTTAGCCGTAAAACATGCCTGACTTTTCTTAATGCATATTTTTACCACAGGATTAATGATTTCACTGTAATTTTTGTGCTGGTATTTTATTTTTTTGGCTGAGCAATTTAGGAAATCACCTCCAGCAACATAAACTTTTCATTTTTAGTGACCCAGGATTTTTTATTCTGTATATAATCTCCTTCTTAGCCCCGCCATTAGAGTGAAGGTCCTTGACTAGGGGTCCTAGCCCATAGCTCCCTCGGGTCACTTTGTGTCTCCATTTTTTGGCTACGACTATTCCTGCCTAGTGCAAGAAGCGGAAGACCTGACCCAGGAATCACTCATTTTCTCCACATGGCAACATTCAGCTCTTTGACTGAGCCATTGGACTGGCCCGGCTATTAATGTCATGTGAGTGAAGTGGTGATTAATAACTTGAACATGCTGTAAGCAAATGGCTCATTCCGTGTAATTCACTTTATCTGTAATGTCTGCCTCTTGCAGAGCCCTTAGTGCAGTAAAGATACACAAGCGTGCTATGCATTCAGTCATATTGTTTTCTGATCTGTTTAAAATGAATGAAAAAGTGAAATGCTTAAAATATATTCTCAAATTTTAGAGTGGCTGACTTATGTCCATTTGTTTTCCTGTGTAAGGACAGCAACATTCCTTGAACAGCTTACCGATCATTAAGGGACCCGTGTTCTAAAGTGCATTCATGGTAATACAAGCTCTAACGTGCATTCAATGCCTACATTATCGATCACAAGGGCTTAATGTGCACTAATGGCATTGTTAATGCATATAAACTAGCTTACATTCATGCAAAATCTATGCTGATGATTTAATGAGATGCAAAATTATGAAAAATATGTCTTTGGGGGTCATTCCAGAACACAAATAAGCCCTTTGGATGTGCGGCATAGGCGTTTTTCTAGTGAAAACATCTACAGCCGTATTCTGAACCCCCTTAGCCCTGCACATACATGGCACTAGCATGGGGATCTCAGAACGCGGGCAGGAGGGGGCAGAATGGGGGCATGGTCAGCAGCGGAAATGTACAGTGCGTATTAAGGAAAGGCCTGTATATGTTCTACGTTTTTCCCACAGAGGTCCATTTTATACCTGCGGAAACATAGAATAAGGCCAGGACTTAGAAACCTTTCTGCTCTGCTCTGCAATCTGTCCCATATTGATGAATGGCTGTGACAAATATGTTTTGAACTGGTGTGTCTGCAGTCTGGAAGACCAAAAAATGAAGTTGTAAAAAACAGAATGCAGGGGGGAGGGGGGGTAGGGTGTAAGGTAAAGAAACATTACTAAACACCCCTATAGAACTATTCAGAGGTGCAATGATGATTGTTCTGGCTTGCTGACAATTGTTGTGTGAGCTAGAGGAGATAATCTAGGGCACTCTAATAATTCCTGTCTTCCGAGAAGTGGGACAATTGTAGGGATTATATGTGGGTGAGTATAGGACAGATTCATGTGGGGTGAGAAACGCAGATCAGATTAGTAGTCCTGGGGCTCCATGCCATTATGTTATACCAGCTGTTTTCTAGAGGTGCAGAGGTGCAGAACATCTTTACTGCAGATGTATGTTTTGTGTGACTGCAGGTGAGAAGAGTGTGTGTGTGTGTGTGGTCTTAGAGGGACGCATGGGGGGACCTGGTGTGCTCAACCGCAACCATTATCTGGGCTGTAGGGATGACCACAGCATGACCAGGTGCCAGTGTGATCGAGCCAGGATACATCAGAAAGGGGTATCTATGGCTAAATGTCAAAGCATATCCCTGTCAATGATAAGGGACCCTCAGAATGAGTGCATGCAACAGGGCACACAGCACCATCAGCAGTCTCACAAAAGCATGTTTGCTCTGGTGCATGAACTCAATCTGAGGGTCCCTAATTATTGTCAGGGATATGTTCTGACATTTAGCTGTAGAGGACCTTTTCTGTTTTCTTCTGGTCCATAGATAGCATTGTATAGACTGTTGTCAGAGATGACTAATGCAAGCACAACTAAAATGTTCTCCTATTGCCGTGTATGTTTTGCTGCAAGGTATGTCAGGAGTGGAGGAGTAGCCTAGTGGTTAGAGCACTGGCTTGGTAACCAAGCAACCAGGGTTCAATTCCCACTAGCACTCCTTGTGGCCTTGGGCAAGTCACTTAACCCTCCATTGCCTTGGAAGAAAGGCCTGGCAATCTACTTCTGGTGAGTGACACTGCCAAGAAAACCCAGGAGCTTCTGGGTCGCCAGCAGTCAGGACTGACTCGAAGGCACACATTGCATTTTTTGCATGTCAGGACAAACATATCACTTTCTACTTGCTGTTGTAACATTTCTGAGTGCACAGAGATCACTTTGCAGTGGTCATGCAAAGGACTAGCTTCTATGGTCTGTTTTGCATCAGCACATTTGTATCATCCCTTTTCATTGGTAGTTTGCACGAGTGCCACACTGCCAATGTGAGGAGCAGCTTAGGGGATGTCTGTTTTAACTTAGAAGGCATGGCTGCATGGAGACGGACAGCATCAGATACGTACATCTTTTTGGAATTCGCTGAGGGCAGGGACGTCCAGGCTGCTTGCTGCATTTACCGATGTCCCGGGGTTTGTGCATGCCACGCTGGAAAACATCTAGGTCCTCAATTCTGGAAGCGTTGGTGCAGCTACATCCATGGTTGCAGAACTGGGTTTAAATCGGGCCCGTCTTTGATTTGTACATGCCCACAAGCTAGACATGTATGTTACGAAATTGGGCTCCATGTCTATTAGAGCAGTGAAAATATACTTTCAAATGTGTAAATTTTTAATATAGATCTATTAATGGAACAAATTGCACCTCAAAGATGTGGAACCCGATTCTGATAGGGGCACGTCCGGGCCATCCAGATGGCCCAAGTAAGACGGGCCTGTTTAGACTTGATTCTAGACCGCGGGAACAAAATGGCAGTTAAGATGAACTTAGAGTGGTACTCTGTTTTTGTGCTATTGATTGTGTCCTGGTATTCTTGTAGTTTGGCCATGTAGGCCATAGAATCCTGTGTGGAGTGCAAGCGCCGCCATTTTATCTCAAGTTTTCAGAGTGTTCTTATTTGGTCTCATAGCTCTGAGGTGTACTAGGTGGCCATCATGTGTCTTCTAGCAGATTTTGTTGATTAAAGTGATTGAGGTAATTTGTTGATTGAGGTGTAATTACAGCCCTGTGATATTCTGTGAGTCCTTGTTAAGCTGGGGGTTATTGCACGTAGGAAGGCTTCCTTGTCCCATTGTTTGTATCTTCTCTTGTGTAAGTGCAAGTGAATGTTTGGGGTCTGTTTGCTAACTGGCGGTAGCGGACTCCGTGCGGTATCGGAGCCACGGCCCCATTGAAATCAATGGGGCCGCGGCTCCGATATCGCACGGAGTCTGCTACTGCCATTTAGTAAACAGACCCCTTTGTGTTCATATGTGGTATTTGGGGTAAATGAAAGGTGACAGTCTTGTGGTCTGACTAGGGGACTGATAATAATGTGGGTGATGACTGGGTGTTTACAAGCATGTGCTTTGAGGTGAAGATGAGGTCTAGGAGGCCTCCTTTCCTGTGTGTAGGTTCATTGGTTATTTGGGTGTATTCAAGTGCTTCCATAGCATCTATAAAAGATCTTGCAATCTTGTGAGGGAGTTAGGGTAGGTTTAGGTTGCCAAGTAGTAGGACTTGCTTCATGTTCATGGGTTGTTCACAGATTGAGTGTAAGAGTAGTGATAGTTCGTCCATGGGTGCAGATGGTGCCCTGTATACTAAGCATAATACTAGGTGTTTGTAACTGTGATCATGTCCAGTCCCCATCCTGCGTTTATGTTGGTAGTGTTGAATTGTAAGTGCTCCTTCATTAAGATGAAGACACCTCCTCCTCTGTGGCTAGATCTTGGGCAGTTAAAGAGGTGGTAGTATGGTGGTACGTTGTCTGTGTTGGTAAACCAAGATTCTGTTACATACATTATATCGAGGTTATTGTCTTGGAGATAGTCTGATAGGAGTGTGCATTGAGTAGGACTCATTTTAGTTGAGGATGGATTGTTTGAGGATTGCAGGTAAGTGTTTCTGTGAGTTGATGAGTTTTAATTTTGATGAACGAACAAGGCCCCCTATTTCTTGTTCTGTATGCTGCTTCTGCAATAGCATAGCGGGGGTGGTTGTGTATGATTGGAATGAGGCTTACCAGAGTTGTGAAGGAGGAGGTGCTTATGATTAGTATTAAGATGTAGATACAGCCTATTAGGAGGTGTAAGGAGGCCATTTTGATTGTGTTGGTATTCAATCAAAAGTGATAAGTAGTTGCTGTGCTGGATACACTGGTTATGGTTGTGGTCCTTGGCAGCATGAATATAGTTAGTCTTTACGAGTAGGCAGTTCCTGTGGGATTTTTAACTAAAGCACTGGTGCGTACAGATCAGAGAGGAGGAGGATTTATCTGGGGGATGACAACTGAGTGTTCGGTCTGGGTCCCTGTTGGTCAGGGGCGAAGATATGAGTTGGCCGACTGTAGGTGAAAGGTGAGAGTAGTTTCCCTCCTTTAAGTGCCCCTCTTAAGGCCACTCTTAAGGGCTTGTCTTTTTAAATCTGTCTGATGTACTCAAGGGGGAGCAGGGCTGCCAGCCACATGCATCTTGGGCCTACCTCTGGATGTATGGTGAGATGAGCTGAGATGAAATGTGCCTGAAGCAATGGTCTTTTTTTTATTATTTTAATATTTATACATTTAACAAAAAGAACAAGTGCAAACAATTCACTTGTAGGAAAACAAGAAATGTTGGATGACAAAGAAACCAGATGTGAAAAGAAATAGAACCCAATCGGATTTATCAGGAAACACCCAGAGAATAATCAATCCGACTTACTGAAAAAACTCCCCTAGAATCTAGAACTATATAATTTTTTTTTTGTCAGAGCTTGTCAGCCCAGTGCCAGGAATTTTTCCAAAGACACCACCGTGATCACTCCTTTTATTAGATAAATTTAAAATTGAGATCAAAAACTTAGCTGTTGCCAAAGCGCCGCCAAGACGCCAAAACCACCGCTGACGACGTGGCTCACGTTTCGGGTTTTCCGCCAATTTATGTAGAAACCCTGCTTCAGGTCCAAAGAATCAGCAAATGGCAGATCTTCAGTTCTAGATTCTAGGGGAGTTTTTTCTGTAATTCGGATTGATTATTCTCTGGATGACGAAGAGAAACAATAAGTAATCCAAATATCAAACAAGGCGATACTTCATCTCCAACAGCTCAACCTAGCCCACAATAAGAGGGAGGATTTTCCAAGAAATTTAAACAGTGGAGACTTACAGGAAATTACCGCACTTACAGCCAACAAAACAAATTACGGTGGCGTTAGTTCCACATCCAAGGGTCTAGGAGCTGGATGAGCATTTAGAAAAAACAGTACTTGTGACGGATACAGAAAAACATAAGAATATGAAAGATGCTTAATCAGACATTTGCAGGGGTATTTAAGGAAAAATAATGCCCCTTGCTGGGCTACCTTGGGTCACAGGAGGGGAAATTCCTTCCTGTGGCACAGGGTTTTCCGTGCCAGGTCAGGAAATGCCCGAACTTGAAGTCCCTGAAATCTAACATTTCTCTTTCTAAAAAAACATTTTGAGAAACCAATCTCTGTCTGAAGACAGAGCAAATTGAACCAAACTTGTAGCAGGCACAACAGTCTCTAAGGCAGAACTCTCAAGTATAGCAGAAACATTAAGTTCATCCACTTGTTGAAGTTCTGTTCCTTCTTGCCCCACTGCCTTAGATGGTACTTTCTTCCCTTGTGGCAAATAGTAAATGTCAATAATAGGTGGATGTGTCTTCAGTGGAGCACCTAAAACCTCCAGCATATGCTGTTTAACCATTTCCTTCGGCGATATATATTGAACCCTAGGAAAGTTAATCAAGTGCAAGTTAGCCAGCCTCGAACATTTTCCAGATGTTCTAATCTAGCCCTTAGATAAGTTGAATCCTTTATTACACCTTCCACTCCATTCTGCAACTGTTCAACCCAGACAGTCACTTCAGTAAGCGATACTTGCAGTTTTGATACACCATTAGTGTTCTTAATACACTCTTGCTGGGTAACTTGAAACCGAGTGTTCAACGATTGAACCTGAGGTAGGAGTGTTTCATCAAGTTGTCTTATAGCGTTTCAAATAGATTTTAGGGCAATCTGTTCGGGTCTAGGCAACAGATAGCACGCTGGCAAATTCTGCTGTTCCACCGTTACAACCGGCCGCTGTACTAGCTCTTCAGCCCCGGGAAACATTTCCATCTCCAGGGGAGCGCTACTGGCTAGTTGTTCCAACAAGGCCTTCATAGTGGCCATGTTACTTCCTGGGGCCTTCTCCAATAGCTCAGCCAGCCCGCAAGAATCGCCATTGGCAGAGTTCAGACACACAGGAAACCCTGCAGCACCAAATGCCCTCGGAGGACCCCGCACTTCTGGAGGGGTGAGATCTACCCCCCCGAAGAGGATGCTCAGCCATCATGCTCCGGCGTCCTGCCAGCTCGGTTAACTACTACTCCCTGGAGAGCCGGCTGTTGCATCCCAGAAGGCAAGAAGAATGCATCCAAAGGGCCTAAAGGTAAATCCACGGAAGCTGAGGGCCGCTTAACCACTTTAACCTTTCGCTTCCCCATAACAATTCAAGTGGGAATGCTCAAGCACTGTGTGCAGCTATCTTGGGAGCACCTCCCCCAGCACTGGTCTTTTTAAATCTGTCTGACATAGTCAAAGGGGGAGCTTGGAGCTCGGGCCTACCTTGTGGCTTATTGTGCCTTGGAGCAGATTCCCCAATCCTCTGTATATATGGTGAGATGAGCTGAGATGAAATGTGCCTGAAGCGCTGATCTTTTTAAATCTGCTGACATAATCGAGGGGGTTGGGGCTGCCGGTCCCGTGGAGCTCAAGCCTGCCTTGCGGCTTATTGTGTCCTGGAGCAGATTCCCCGATCCTCTGGATATATGGTGAGATGAGCTGACTGACTACCACAACTTTCCCGCTGTTCTGTGCTGCACTGCCCGAAAAGCTGACAAGCAGATGTGGCACATACGGATACCCTATCACTGAACTTTCAAGACAGATGTGTCAGGATACAAGAAAGTTGCCAAGTGAGCGGTTTTCCTACTAAATTAGGCTCCTTCTATTTTTTGTAATTTTTTACAATCCTCTTGTGTTTTAATAACTTTGGATAATTTGGTGTCATCTGCAAATTTGTTCACCTCACTTGTTATTCCCATTTCCAGGTCATTTATAAATATGTTAAAAAGCAGTGGGCCCAGGACAGATCTCTGGGGTACTTCACTATTCACCTTTTTCCATTGAGAAAATTAGTCATTTAGCTCTACTCTCTGCTTTCTATCTTTCAGCCAATTCTTAAACCACAATAGTGCATTGCCTCTTATCCTATGGCTTTTTAATTTCCCCAAGTGTCTCTCATGAGGGACTTTGTCAAAGGCTTTCTGAAAATTGAGATAAGCTATATCAACCAGCTCAACTTCATCTACCTGTTTATTCATACCTTCAGAAAAATATAAGAGCTTGATGAGACAAGATTTTCCTTGGCTAAATCCATGTTGGCTTTCTCCCATTAAACCATGACTATCTACATGTTCAGTATTTATGTTTTTTATAATAATTTCTATCATTTTGTTTGATACTAATGTCAGGCTCACTAGTCTATAGTTTCCCGGATCATCCCTGGAACTCTTTTTAAAAATTGGCCACTCTCCAATCTTTGGGTACTAGAGATGATTTTAATGATAGATCATAGATTACTAAGAGTAGTTCTACAATCTCATATTTCATTTCTTTCAGCACCCTGGGATATATGCCAGCTGGTCCAAGTGATTTGCTGCTCTTTAGTTTATCAATTTGCTCTATTACATCTTCCTGATTTATAAAGATTTGTTTGAGCTCCCCTGATACATCACTTTTAAATATCATTTCTGGTATGGGCAAGTTTCCTAAATTTTCTTTAGTAAAGACTTGAAGCAAAAAAGTCATTCGGTCTCTCCACTATTGCCTTGTCCTCTCTCAGTGCATCTTTTACCCCTCCATCATCTAATGGTCCAACTGACTCCCTCACAGGTGTTTTCCTACAAATATACTTGAAACAGTTTTTATTATGCTCTTTTGCTTCCACTACAAGCTTTTTTTCAAATTTTCTTTTTACCTGCCTTATCAGTGCCTTGCATTTAACTTGCCCCTTTCCCACCACCTTGCCCACATTATCAAAAATTTTGTGTTAGTATTTAACACAAGATTTAAGGCACCATTAGTGGTTTGACCTACACATTAATGGGCTAATGCAAAAAGATGGCACTGAAGTCATGTGCTATTAACTCTGTATGCCTCTATGCGCGACCAATAGCACTCGACTTTAGCGCCGGCATGCAGAAAATGCACATATGCAAATTAGCCATGTATTAAACTGTGGTGCAAATGGCAGAGTTAAACTGGGAAAGCAAGCCAAACACATGTTCACAGAAGTCGGTGCAAGTTTGACATGCTCTCTCATGCCGCTTTCAGATATTGATTCACCTGATCTCCTTGTGTTTCCTTTGTGTTGTCTGTCTTGACTAGATTGTAAGCTCTGATTTATTTATTTATTTTATCTTTTTAACTGTATTTATATCCCGCTTTTCACCGGGTCAAAGCGGCATTACATAAAGGGGTGGGGAAATTAAGTATAGGGTGGGGCCATCACCAGGGAGGCAACATTGATGATTTTGACAGGAGACAGACATTGGACATGGACAGATTAGTGGTGCTTTGAGTCAGAGGTTTATGGTGGGCGAGATCAGAGGTTAGTGCACTATTTGATGGGAGTCGTATTGAAGTATTCTTGGAAAAGGATGGTTTTCAGCTGTTTTCTGAAAGATAGCAGATCAGCATTATTTCTGAGACGGCTCGGTAGAGAATTCCATAGGGATGGGGCATAAAGTTCAAAGGCTCGATTGCATGTCCGTTGAGAGCATTTGGTTCTTTTGTGAGGGAATTGCTGGAGGCTTGTCTGGTAGTTCTGCCGTGGGCTGGACGAGACAGTAGGGTGCGAAGCTGGGTGTTCTGTGTTTGATGGATGGCTTTGTGGGTGAGTAGGATGGCTTTGTATTTAGTTCTTGCTTCGAGGGGAAGTATGTGTAGGTCTTTCAGAATTGGGGTGATGTGGTCGGTTTTCTTTGCGCTCTGAATGATTCTTGATGTGGTGTTCAATGCTGTTCGGAGAGGGTTGGTCTGTGTGGCTGGAAGGCCATGGTAGATGATGTTGCAGTAGTCCAGATGTGGGAGTGTCATAGCTTGCATTACCGTCCGGAAGTCTTGATGTTCGAGAAGGTGTCTGAGACGTTGCACTGTTCTTGCTTTGTGGAATATAATTCCAGAGGTTTTAGTAATTTGTTGCTTTAAGGTGAGGGCTTGGTCAATAATAATGCCCAGGTATCTTATTTGTGGTTGTATTTGAATGCTCGTGGTTCCTACATTGAGGTGAGTAGTTGGTGTGAAGTCTGGGTCTTTTGTCACTATGAGGGCTTCAGTTTTCTTTATGTTGATGGATAGGTTATTTGCTTGCAACCAGTTGGACACCTCGGAGAAGCATGCTGATAGATGGGTGTTTGTTGGGTTTGTGGTCGTAATAGGGGCGTAGAGCATGATATCATCAGCATATATGTGGAAGCTGATGTTGTGAGTGCGTTTGACTGAGCAGAGTGGTTGAAGGTAAATGTTGAAGAGCATAGCTGACAATGTGGATCCTTGAGGTACTCCTTGGTGTTGTTGGAAGGGGGGGGGGAGGTCGAGGTGCTGGTATGGATTAATTGTTGTCTGTTAGTTAGGTAGGATTGGAACCACTTTAGTTCGGTGTCTTTGATCCCAATTGTCTGTAGTCTGTGTATGAGGATGTTGTGGGAGATGGTGTTGAAAGCTGCAGATATATCAAGGAAGATCATGGCATATCCAGAGTGCTTTTCTTGTGTTCCTATGAGGAGGGTGTTCATCAGCGTGGTCATGAGGGTCTCAACGCCATGTAGTGGGCGGAAGCCGTGTTGTTGTGGGTCGAGTATGTTGTTGATATCCAGGTGTTCTTGAAGCTGCTGCTGGACGATCTTTTCGATTATCTTGGCAGTGAAAGGTAGGCTTGCTATGGGTCTGTAGGACGCTGGGTCTAGGGGATCGAGGTTTTGCTTTTTTTAAGGATGGTTGGATGATTGTAGTTTTGAGGGCGTCTGGCATGTGCCCTTGTGAGAATGATGAGCAGGGACTGTCTCTTACATGTCTGTGCAGCACTGTGTACGTCTTGTAGAGCTATACAAATGCTCAGTAGTAGTAGTAGGAATGAAGGCACTGCATGGCTAATTTGCATATGCGCCCCGACAGTATTTTGATGGCATTGGGGAGTTTCCACAATGCCTGGATTATCTGAAGGGAAGTTTGCCATCAAAATACTGTCGGGGGGCTGCTGGCCCAGTAGCTGTAATCCCACCACCCACCCAATTAAAAATAAGCCTGGTGGCCCAGTGGCTCCAAACCTCCCTCCCCTCCCTTACAATGGAGCAGGAGCATTGCCCACACGCTCCCACTCCTGTGCCGCTATCGTGAAAAATGGCAGTACCTGGCCTCGTGCAGTGCATCCTGGGATGCACCGGGTGCAATCAGACTGCCATATAAGACATTTTCTATGTCAGACTTCTCCTCAGGTGATCCAGGCATTGGGGAAAGCCTCTGATGACATCAAAATACTGTCGGGGCACACGCAGGACATTTAAGTCACCTCAGACCAAGGCTTAGAGATATTGGCACTTCGGCTGGTTACAAAATCCCCTACACATTTCTCTACATTGGCCGCAGAAAATATTAGCATGCCATTTTAATATGCACAGCTCAATTTGCCTATAATTTAAATACACTTGGCGTACTGTGTGCGCTTGCTTTTCCTTTGTTGTTTACGCACGTGTCATTTCTGCATTTGGCCTATCGAAACTTGTGCTTATATGTTGTGTTATCTTAGTGCAAAGGATGCATCGGTCTTTCTGCATCGACCCTTAACAGCTTTTATTAGTGCATGTTAATACCATGCGAAGTAACTAACGTGGTTTAGTAAATAGGCTTTTTAGTCAATAAGAAGAGGCGGTGCTGAAGGTATGTTTTAGCGTTTACCGGTCAGCGGTGATATTCAGTGGTAGCTAGTCAAAGTGATCTGAGTATCTTATTGTCGAAGTAGTAGACCTAAACCTAACCAGAAAATATTTTCTGACAGACTTTAGACTTGCTTTTCAGCATAGTGGTTAGAGCAGCTGCCTAGTACCTAGAAGATCAAGGGTTTGATTCCTACTGGTATTTCTTGTGACCTTGGGCAAGTCACTTTACTCGCCATTGTCTTGGAAGAAAAGGCCTGGCAATTTACTTCTGGTGATACAGTTGTCCCTCGTTTATTGCGGTTAATCCATTCCAGACCCTACCGCGATAAGTGAATTTCTGCGAAGTAGGATTCTTTATTTATAAATCGAATATTTTCATAGTTAGAGCATAGAAAACCTGTTTACGACCTAAAACACCCCTTTAGTCACCATTACACTCGTATTTGAAAAAAACGCGATAGAGTGAAGCCACGAAAGTCGAAGCGCGAAGTGGCAAGAGGCGATTGTACATTGCCAAGAAAACCCAGAGGCAGTAGGGTCCCCAGGAGTCAGCACTGACTTGATGGCATTAAAAAAAACAAAAAAATCCTTAAAAAGGTAACCAAAGATCTATGATTAACATTATCCAGACACAACAGGCTAAATGACCAAGTTTATCCCCCTTAAACATTCAGCTGTTCTTTTAAAGGTGTATTTTACAATGGGATGTCCAAGTGCAGTCTGGGACATCAAAACCAGAACTTCAAAATAAAAAAGCAGGCACGTGCAAGTTCAGGCATGATTTCAGAAACATAGATGTGTTCGATAGGGATGTCTATAGAGACATCTACATAGAGGTCCCGAGAAGAGCATCTCCAAACATGCTGGTCTAGTAGCATAATGTTTAAGGTAGTGGGTTAGTAGTAACCTGGCCAGGGTTCAAATCCCCATGTAAGTCTTTATGACCTTAGACTAGTCATTTAGCTCTCTTCTTCTCTACACTCTCTGGATGTATTAAGGCCAAAACAAGCATTTCCTGATGCGTAATTATGCGTACAGCAGGTCTAAACCTGAATGTACCTGAAATCAAACGGGGACATGTAAGTCCATTGTGCCTCCACCACACCCCCTTGTCTACTTGGATGTCCCTGCACCAGAGATGTCTCTAAACATCATTTGTGGAATGGCTTTGGAGATGTCTCTGTGATTCTGATTTCCACATGCAACTCTTTTGATGACCCCCTTAGTCTCGACTCACAAATCACCATTAAAACAGACACTTCTTTTTCAAGCAATCAATCTGTGTCCAACAGTAGTTTATTAAGAGATATGAGAAGTGAAATCTTTTCCAGAGGCTAAACAATAACCACACAAGCAGTAGTTTTAACTCCAAATCAGTTTTGTCACAGTTGTGGTTTGATGTAATCGTTTTCCTTCCAGTTGCTCCAGAGGTTGCTAGAGGACCGCAGACCTACAGTTGAGGTAATTAGGCGAGAAGGAGAGAAGATTGCAACATCTGCAGAGCCGGCAGATAAAGAGAAGATGGTAAAACAGCTGGACACCCTAGGTTCTCGATGGGATGCGTTGCTCAGTAAAGCTGAAACAAGGTACCTCAAGTTACACCATTCTTTTGAAAAACTTTTCATCCCAATATTTTAAAAACAAAACAAACACATATTAATGGAAGGAAACTGCATATAAATATGCATAGCACTTTGCTGTGTGGACATGGTTGTTCCCAGTATTACCTTATCAGTAGATTACTGCAGTGATTTCTTATGGTATGTACCGTGTAGTGTCATTTAATATTGTGCAATAAAGATTGTTTTATTCTGTAGAGGTACTGTAGATGCTGTACAGCATGGTGATATGGGACAGTATTTCTGCCTGTAACATTTGAAATTAATCACAGTGGAAAGTGGAACTTTGGTAAACCACCGCTATCAAAAAACTAACAAACTAACTCAAAGGTTTTGAATTATCTTAAACATGTGCATAAAAGTGGACAAAAATATATAAATGAAAGTTATAAATAATCCTGTGTGAAAGGATATCCCTGCATTCAGTATAGGCTATAGTCGTAAAGACAGTACTAATGGTACTAAGCCATCAGGTGTTCCAGTCAGCGAGCCAATATTTCAGTTATTTAACCCTTTAATAAATTCATCCACTGCACATGTGTTTCATCATCTCATGTCCCATATGGGCTCAATACTATGGATACAGCAATTTGCTAATGTCCAATGTCCAAATATATTTTTATTTTATAAAAAATATCCATCTACAGCAGCGGTTCTCAACCTGTCAGTCGCGACCCCCACGGGGGTCACCACAGGATTCAGCGGGGGTCACCTCACTCTGCTGTTAAAAAAAAAAGCACGCAAGTTGCTGTCGCTGCCGAGTCCACTTCTCGGCAGCGGCAAACTCACCACCTCCCTTCTTGACAGGCTCCGTGCAGCATTGTCCCGCCTCCAAAGGAAGTTTACCACTTCCTTTGGAGGCGGGACAATGCTGCATGGAGCCCGTTTAGAGACAGAAAGGCTCCGCAATGGCTTCACAGGCACAGCCGCGGTTCCCTAAGAGACAGGGAGCCGCGGCTGCAGAAGAAGGAGGCAGACATGGGGAGAGGGGAGGAGGGGGCAGGGAACCTACAACGGGGCTGACAAGGGGAGGGGGGGCTGACATGGACAGAGAGGGGACTGACATGGAGGGAGGGATGGAGGGAGGGAGGGAGGGGGGCTGACATAGACAGGGGGGCTGACATGGATGGATGGATGGAGGGTGGCTGACATGGATGGATGGATGGAGGGGGGCTGACATGGACAGAGGGTGGCTGACATGGAGGGAGGGAGGCTTACATGGACAGGGGGGCTGACATGGAGAGAGGGGGGTGACATGGATGGAGGGAGGGAGGGGAGGGCTGATATGGAGGGAGGGAGGGAGGGGGGCTGACACGGATGGATGGATGGAGGGAGGGAGGGAGGGAGGGGGCTGACGTGGACAGGGGGGGTGACATGGAGGGAGGGAGGGGGCTGACATGGATGGAGGGAGGGAGGGGGCTGACATGGACAGGGGGGGGCTGACATGGAGGGAGGGGGGCTGACATGGACAAAGGGAAGAGACAGGGGGACATACTGGACAGACGGGGGATAAATGCTGGACAGAGGGGAGAGACAGTGCGGGTTAGGATTATAATGGGCAGATGGGGGGAGGCTAGGACTGGTAATGGGTTGATTAGGGAAGGCTAGGACTGGGAATGGACTGATCAGGGGGGGTTGGGACTGGTAATGTGCTGATAGAGGGGTAGGACTGGTAATGGACTGATGGGGGGCTAGCATTGGAAATGAGTTGATCGGGGAGGTTAGGACTGGAAATGGGCTGATTAGAGGAAGCTAGGACTGGTAATGGGCTGATGGGGGGTGTGGGGCAGGACTGGTAATGGACTGATTAGGGGAGCCTAGCACTGGTAATGGGGTTGAGGAGGGACTAGCCCTGGAAATGAGCTGATTAGGGGAGGCTAGCATTGTATAATAGCGCACAATGTAAATAGTTCAACATGAATCTAATATACCCTAACTCACACACACACACTCTCTGGACCACTGCATGATCACCTCTAAAACACTATTGTGATTGTTTTCTGTGAAAACCGCCTTGATTCAAGGAAAAGGTGGTATAGAAATCCTTTTAAATAAATAAATAAATAATGGGGTTGAGGAGGGACTAGCACTGGAAATGAGCTGATTAGGGGAGGCTAGGACTGGTAATGGGCTGATGGGGGGGGGTAGGACTGGTAATGGGGTTGAGGAGGGACTAGCACTGGAAATGAGCTGATTAGGGGTGGCTAGCACTGGTAATGGGTTTGAGGAGGGACTAGCACTGGAAATGAGCTGATTAGGGGAGGCTAGGACTGGTAATGGGCTGATGGGGGGGGGTAGGACTGGTAATGGGGTTGAGGAGGGACTAGCACTGGAAATGAGCTGATTAGGGGTGGCTAGCACTGGTAATGGGGTTGAGGAGGGACTAGCACTGGAAATGAGCTGATTAGGGGTGGCTAGCACTGGTAATGGGGTTGAGGAGGGACTAGCACTGGAAATGAGCTGATTAGGGGAGGCTAGGACTGGTGATGAGCTGATGGGGGGGGGTAGGACTGGTATTGGGCTGATTAGGGGAGGCTAGCACTGGTAATGGGGTTGAGAGGGGTCTAGCACTGGAAGCGAGCTGATTTGGGGGCTTTGATTGGGAATGGGCTGATTGTGAGGAGGAGAGGATAGAGCTGCTGGCCCTGGAAGAAAACTGGGGGCTAAGGCTACAAATGGGCTGATACGAGGGGATGGGAGAATGGAACTGGAAGGGAGTGGATCTGAGAGAGGCTGCCATGGTATTTACATAAGAACATAAGATATGCCATACTGGGTCAGACCAAGGTCCAGCAATCCCAGTATTGTGTTTCCAACAGTGGCCAATCTAGGTCATTTGTATTAGACGGGACTGGTCAATGGGGAAGGAGAGGGACTGGAAGGGAATGGACACCAGTGGCAGTTATGGAAATGCAAGTTGACATTGGAAGGTACTGAGAGTGAGGACTGGAAAGGGGCTGATACTGGGAAGGGTTACTGGGACTGGAAATAGGCTGATGGAAAGAAGTGAAGAAAACGAAAGAAGAGATAAAAAATGGCAGATGGACCATAGACCACAGAAAGAGAGCTAAGAGAAGACAGGAAAGCAGAAGCCTCAGATCGGGACCAGCATGATCAGAGAATAAATTGGTCAGACAACAAAGGTAGAAAAAATAATTTTATTTCATATTAGTGATTTGACTACAAAATCATCATAATTTTGAAATCCAATATTGTTACTTGTTATTGTGGTTTAAATAAGTACATTTTATAAATAAAAACATATTGCAAAGGCCTATAATATATTAATAATTCAACAAATGATTACAGCGACAATGCATTAACGATAAAGGAAGAGAGACGCATTTGATTTTATCATTGGGGGTCACCACAAGTTGACCAATGGTAAAAGGGGTCACAGTACAAAAAAGGTTGAGAACCACTGATCTACAGGGTCTGCCTACTAAACCGCGTTAGCTGCGACTGCAGGGCTAACACAGAAATATCGCCCAGCAATAGCGCCACGAGAATGGTGCCATTTTTGTGACTATTAGTGCATAGGCCAGGAGCAGAGAGAACTACTCCTAGCTTCTGCAGCAGTACTCACAAAAATGGTGCTGTTCTCGTGGTGCTGCCCCCTAGTGTCAGGATGCTAGAGGGCAGCACTGAGAGATCACTGTCACTTTGCTTAGTGGCGATGATGGGGTAGGGGTGGGGTGACCAGGGGGCCCTCTATAGCTGATTGGCTAGCTGAGATTTTTTTTTTTGATCAGGAGGGAGGGGAGAGTATGGGGCCCGCTCGACTAGTAGGTATTTTTACAGGTGGAATGGGGGTGGGAGGGAGGACTGACTAGCTAGCCAGCACATTTTGCTTTGACGAGAGTGCCCTGATCCCCCCAGACAATTCCCTATGGAGATCGAGAGCTGTCTAGGAGGAAGGAGGATTGGTGCTGAAGGGATACAGCAATTAGAAATTGTCTGTACTTCTGTGGCATTGACAGTTGTTTAAAGACAGGAGAGCCCGATTAGGGCATGAGGGGGGTTGATGGCATTTGCACAATTGCATTTGCCACAGATCCCATGATCCCTTCTATGGCAGGCACCATAGGACTTCCCTCACTACCTGCCAATGCAGGGATCATAGTTCTCCATGGTAAGTGCAATAGCTCCGTGGTATCTGCAGCGGTAAAGCTTAGAATGCCCCCTGCAGATAAGGCGGCCCTGTTGCCACTACTGCGGAACGTTTGCAGCCATCGCTCCAGGATAGCTGCAAAAGGTTACTGTGGTTTAGTAGATAGACCCCTATGTAGTCATAGCCAACCATCAGTCTGCACTTGAAAGAAGATCTTGTTCACAGTTCTATTAAATATATTTGCTTACAATTCACATGCACTTATCTTATTCAAATGCTGAGGTCATCAATCTGCTGCATTACGCATATAAATAATCAAAAGGGCCATTCAGCAGCTAGATGGTCCAGATGGAATTATTAGCTTTACTGTATCTGCATGTCCTAGAGATCATTACACACCTTTTATTATGTTAGTTGTTGAATAGCGGTGGTCTACTAGAGTTCTACTTTTCACTGGGCCACTCTATTACTTGAAATTATTCTGCCACTGAATTATGGGCACACTATGTTAGTGTTAACAGAGCACAAGCTACCTCACTATTAGCCATAGGGAAATGGATTTAATTGTATCATTAAACATAAGTGCTTCCCTCATGCTCATTTTTGGTGCCAGCTGCGTGCCTATTAGTAAACATACCAAGAACACATTAAGTGTACTGTGTGTGGATAGTTTCTAAATTTCCTGGTAAACTACAAGGGTACCGGTCATCTTACTTGAATTTTGACTCTGTGATATGAACCTTGCAATTATTTCATCTGTAGCTGAGGAGATTCTCTATTAAAAGCAATGCTGTCAGATTTATACAGTGGGAAAGATGCAAAATAAAACAGGAGACTGTTGACGTCTCATTATGATGTCTTTCTCTTATTGACTTTTTTCCGATTGCTTTTAAACTCATTATGGGGGCCATTTTAGAAGCCCTATTCATGCTTTGGATGTCCATAGAAGAGGTGAATTTTCAGCAGAATGTCTATGGAATAATTTGAAGCATTTAATTTAAATGTTTCACAATTATTTGTGTATTCAGTGGTGTTATTGACTTAGAGGGAAATTTTAGAAGAGCCATCCAAGTGCATTCTGGGACGTTTAACCCAGAACATCTGAAAAAAAAAGCAGTACATCCAGGTGCAGATGTGATTTCACAAACATAGACGTCTGCAGGAGCATCCTCATAGACATCCCAAGAACCATATTTCAGAACCAGTATGTCTAGGATAGCCTAATGGTTAGAGTAGTTGGCTAGGAAAAGGGCAGCCTGGCTTCAAATCCCACTTCTGTTGCTGAGATTGTGCTGAGTACTAGGGATGATGGGGTGCCTTCTTCTCTACACCCTCTGGCTGTTTTTCAATTAAAATGAGTGCTTGGAACAGGTCTAACCTTAGACACAACCAGATGTCCATGACATTTCTGAAATCAGATGGGGATGTCCAGGATCCGGGGAATGCCTTGGCCAAGCCTCCTCCACAACCCGCTTCAGACTTGTGGGTTCTCATGCTGGGGGACGTCCCCAGAACCTGCTTCAAAAATAGCACCAGAAGCATCTCTGTGCTTTGGACATCCAAAATGACCCTCATAATGAGTGCCGCCAAATATACATGTATATATGAACTATGTGCTAGACATATAACTTGTACATATCAGCGCTGAACATCAGCAGTTTTGCATACAAGTAGAAGCATCGAATAGCAGTGCTTATACATCAGTCTTATATGTTTGGCTCATATGAACAGTTTATACTTGCTTTTTCTGCATCTGAGCAAAATATATAAGCTATTATTTATAGCAGCTCAATTATTGGGGCTCACGCATGTAAGCTGGCATCCCAAACAGCCATTTTCTCTAGATGTACAATGACGCTACATATTTTTTTTTTCAAAGGAGGTATATGTTATTTTAGATAGATGTTATCATGTATAGGATGGAGAAGCTCAGTGGTTTAGGGAGCAGGTTCTGAATTGGGGAAACCAGGATTGAAATCCTGCTTAGAACATAAGAACATAAGATATGCCATACTGGGTCAGACCAAGGTCCATCAAGCCCAGTATCCTGTTTCCAAAAGTGGCCAATCTAGGTCATACGTACCTAGCAGTTTCCCCAAAAGACACAGGTTCTGCAATGCTTGTACTAGGTCAAGCATTGATATCCTGGGTCCCTTCTTAATAATGGTTTATGGACCTTTCCTCCAGGAACTTGTCCAAACCTTTTTTAAACCCAGCTACACTAACAGCCTTTACTACATCCTCCGGTAACAAATTCCAGAGTTTGATTACACATTGAGTGAAAAAATATTTTCTTTTATTAGTCTTAAATAGTTTACCCTGTAGCTTCATTGCATGTCCCCTAGTCTTCCTATATTCTGATAACGTAAACAGTCGATCTACGTTTACCCGTTCCACTCCGTTCATTAATTTATATTCTTCTATCATATCTCCCCTGAGCCGTCTCTTTTCCAGGTTAAAGAGCCCTAACCTTTTTAGCCTTTCTTCATAGGAGTATCTTTCCATCCCCTTTACCATTTTGGTGGCTCTTCTCTGAACCTTTTCTAATAACGCTATATCCTTTTTAAGATACGGCGACCAGAATTGCACACAATATTCAAGGTGCGGTCTCACCATGGAACGGTATAGAGGCATTATAATATCTTTTGTTTTATTTTCCATTCCTTTCCTTATGATACCTAGCATTCTATTTGCTCTCTTGGCTGCCGCTGCACACTGGGCTGAGGGTTTTAACATGTTATCCCCAATGACGCCTAAATCTTTTTCCTGGGTGGTGGTTCCTAATGTGGAACCTTGCATCGTGTAACCATAGTTTGGGGTTGTTCTTCCCTAGGTGCATAACTTTGCACTTGTCCACATTAAATTTCATCTGCCATTTTGATGCCCAGTCTTCCAATTTATCAAGATCCTCTTGCAATTTTCCACAATCCTCTTGGGTTTTAACAACTTTAAATAGTTTTGTGTCATCTGCAAATTTGATAACCTCACTCGTTATTCCATTTTCCAGGTCATTTATGAATATGTCAAAAAGCAGCAGACCCAGCACAGATCCCTGGGGTACACCACTATTCACCTTTCTCCATTGGGAAAATTGGCCATTTAGCCCTACCCTCTGCTTTCTATCTTTTAACCAGTTCCTGATCCACAGTAGTACACTGCCTCCTATCCCATGACTCTTTAGTTTTGCCAAAAGTCTCTGATGAGGGACCTTGTCAAAGGCTTTCTGAAAGTCCAGATACAATATATCAACCGACTCACCTTTGTCCATCTGTTTATTCACACTTTCAAAAAAACATAACAGATTAGTAAGACAAGATCTTCCTTGTTTAAAGCCATGTTGGCTGTCTCCCATTAGGCCATGACTATCTATATGCTGAGTAATTTTATTCTTTATGATGGTTTCTACCATTTTTCCCGGTACTGATGTGAGGCTCACTGGTCTGTAGTTTCCCGGATCACCTCTCGAACCCTTTTTAAAAATTGGTGTTACGTTGGCGTTCCGCCAATCTTCAGGTATTAGAGATGATTTTAACGATAGTTCACAGATTACTAATAGCAGGTCTGCAATCTCATATTTCAGTTCTTTCAACACCCTTGGATGTATACCATCCGGCCCAGGTGATTTGCTACTCTTCAGTTTATCTAATAGTTGTAATACATCTTCCCGATGTATCGATATTTCCTTCAATTCTTCCGTACCTTTAAATACCACTTCAGTCATGGGTAACATCCCTACATCTTCCTCAGTAAAGACCGAAGCAAAGAATTCATTCAGTCTCTCCGCTATCGCCTTGTTGCCTCTTAGTGCCTCTTTAACTCCTCTATCATCTAATGGTCCAACTGACTCTCTCACAGGTTTTTTGCTATGAATGTACTTGAAAAAAATCTTTATTTCGCGTTTTTGCTTCCGCAGCAAGCTTCTTCTCAAATTCTTTCTTTGCCTTCTTTATCAATGCCTTGCATTTGACCTGCCAGTGCTTGTGCTGTTTCCAGGTTTCATCGTTTGGCTCTTTTTTTCCATTTCCTGAAAGATGCTTTCTTGGCAACAACAGCCTCTCTGACCTCACCTTTAAACCATGCTGGCAGTTTTTTGGACTTCCTTCCACTTTTCTTAAAGCGTGGAATACAGCTGGTCTAGGTTTCCAAGATAGTATTTTTCAACAACACCCAAGCTTGATGTAAGTCTTTAACCTTTGCAACTGCTCCTTTTAGTTTTTTCTTAACTTGACGCTTCTTTGTGGCCTTGGGCTTGTCATGTCATGCTCGATGGCCTCAAATATAATAGGGCTTCCCTTCATCTTTTAATAGGGCTTCCCTTCATCTTATCTGGGTGTTTATAAATTGTGGGGCCAATTCAGCAGTGGCAACACCAAGCTACGACTGATTTCAAAAAACGTCTTCAGCGCTGAATATCTAAGTTCGCCATTCAGCCATTGAACTGTCCTAACTTTAACCAGTCAAGATAGCCATTGAGCAGTTTGATATCGCCCCTGTCTGGTAGCGGCCTGCACTGCTTCCGATCCACCCATGGACCACTCTAGTTTTAACTGGGTGTTTTTCTATGGTCTGTGGTGATATTCAGAAGCTCTCTCCAGAAAGTGCCACAGAACATCAGGACTGGCGTGTGTTAGCCAGTAAACAGGTTTGCTAACTAGCTAAAATGGTTTGATTATGACCCCCTCCTGCAAATTTAGGGGGTTATTTTTCAGCTGATGATGATGTGGAGGGGAACTCAAGAGTAATCTTGTGGACTTTGTCATGGAAGTAGTCAGCCAAAGTCTGGGCAGAAAGGGAAGGAGGGGGTTGGAGACAGAGGCACTTTGAAGAGAGAGTTGAGAGTTGTAAAAAGACGGCGAATATCGGAGGCAAGAGAGTGTTTTTAAACGTCACTTTTTGGCACTGCGGATACGTTATCTGTGTTTATCAGTTAAGACCTAACATTAGAAGCCCTAGGTATTATTACTTAGATTGTAAGCCATCTTGGGCATCTTTACCTGATTATGTAAGTCAGCTGCAGCTTGGAATTAGAAAAAGCCAGATAATTAAATCTAAATAAAAGAGCCAAATTCTTATTGATACGGAGTTTATAGACTATTAATAGGAAACCATTGTTTAGAAAGTCATATTTTTGATTTAAAAACAGCTTTGAAGGAGTTCTGGCATGTTTTTTAAACATTTTGAGGTAAAGGTTGGAACGGGATTTATTTATTTATTATTTATTTACAGTCTCTTATATACCGCACTATTCAGCATCAGCACGGTTTACATGGAACAAAAAATGCTCAGTACAGTTAACATGTATGAGTTTACAGATAACAGGGCAAAAATCTTGGCTAACAGGGATAAACGTTTTACAAAACTGGCTACATAGAGTCATATGAACAGGAGTTTCATAGAAACATATGCACCACTAAGGGTGACAACATGATTGGGAACTGCAGTGAGGGGTTATTTTTGCTTATATATTTCATTAAATATGTTCTAGAATTTTCTGGGAGTGCACTTCTAATAGCTGGATAGGTCCAAGAGAAAAATGAAGCAGGAGTGACTGGGGATTACTCTTGTCCCTCACTAGACACCAGGGACCCCCCACTAAGAGTCAGGGATGGAATAGGGGGGTGGACAAATTGTCTTGTGGGGCGGCGATCATGGGGTCTTTGCATTGGTGGGATATTGATGGGGTTGATGTCTGGGGGGTTCTCTGATGTTACAGAGGGGATATTGGGAGGGATGCTGATATTAGGGGTGATCTTGGGGATACTGGCCTCAACCTTTGCATCTGTCCCTTCAAGCAGCTACTTATGCATGTCTTGGGGCAGATATAAATACCGACATAGAATTTGACATATCGTGTATTTCCATTGTAAAATGGGGAATAGATATTTTAGGACCGTCCATACCACTCCCTTTCTTTTTTTTGTAACTTTTTCTTTATTGGATTTTCAGTTTTTGTTATATTCCACACAATATAAAAACAGCAGAAACAAAACAAGCACAAACCGCAAACCCCACTAACAAAACTAACAAAACTGACAAAACTACCCCAGAGCGGTGGCCTACGCCAGGAACAGGCTATACATCATTAAACACCATATCCCCCGTAACGCACCATCCTTGGCCCCCTCCCCTCCTTTGGACCCCCACTCACCCTCCCCCCCGCCCTCCCTTCATACGAGAGGCCCCCCCTCTAATCCCCAACCCCCCCCCTGTGTCCACCACTACCTCTACCTACCCCCCTACCCAGTGTGCCCCCCTCCTTGCCATTTCATCAACCACCCATCATACCCCCGCCACATCTGCCGAAAGCGTTGCACCTTATGCGCCCCAAAGGCCGCAATTTCACACATACCCCTCAACCCACTCAGTCTCGCAACAATAGCCTGCCTAGATGGTAACTCACTACTCTTCCACCGCAAGAGAATTTCCCCCCGCGCCGCTGCAATACAATATCCAATCATCTGTTGCAGCCCCCTCTCCCCCTCACCCTCCAATTCATTTAACAGCACCATGGCAGGAGTTAGTACAACCGGAACACCTGTCACCTCCCGAATGACCCCCTCCCAATCATCCCACATACTCCTCACCACCGGGCAATCCCACAGCAGGTGATACAAGTCCCCCCGCCCCTTACACCCCCTCCAACACTCCCCTGATTCCTCCTTACAAAAGTTCCACAATTTCCACGGTGTCCAATAAGTCTGATATCGAATCTTTAAGCTAGTCTCCAAGTAGACCGTACCCAGGGCCAACCGCTTAGACCACCCATAAATACACTGCCATCGCTCTCGAGTCCACTCTCCCCCTAATACCTTCTCCCATTCCACCTCTCCCCTAATTCTCCCCCCCCCTGCTTAGTCAATTCCCCATACAGTTGAGTTATAACTCCTTTCCTCCCACCTCGCGCCATAAGTGTCTCAACCACCGTCACCTCCTTACCCAGATCCTCCTTAACCTCCCTCTGGCCCAAAAAGGACGCTACCTGTAAATATGCAAAAGATCCCCCAGCCTCCAACCCAAATTCGCTCTGCAACTCCCCCCATCGCTTCAGCCCCCCCGTTGAGTGAATCAACTGCCCCATAAACCTCAATCCCTTCCCCCACCGCTCTCCAAACACCCCCCCCTCTCTCCCCGGGGCAAACTCTCGAACCCCCATAATGTACATACTCCTAGTATATCGCTTCCCCCCTAACAACTGATGCCGCGATCTTAACCAAAGCTCTTTTGTCAGCGCCTGAAAAGGATTACCCCCCTCCCCCCTTCCGCTACGGCCCCCAGATCCCAAATCCACGCCGCCAAACTCCCCCCCCCCCGCCTTTGCTCCTGCTCCAATTGCACCCACCGGGGAGTCTCATCCCCCCCCCTGCCAACTCTGTAAGGCCCGCAACTGAGAGGCCAAATAATACTTCTCCAGCCAGGGTACCCCCCACCCCCCCTCCTTACTATGTCTAAACAGTGTGTGCCGCGCTACCCTCGAGCATTTCCCTGCCCATATAAACTTCATCATAACCCGCTGGACCCGCTTCAGATATGTCTGGGGTACCTTACACGGTAGGGAACCAAACAGAAAAAGGAATCGTGGGAGAACATTCATTTTTAAAACCGCTATCCGACCCAGCCACGTAAGATACAAACCCTTCCACTTTTGCAAGTCCCGTCTCACTTCTTTCAACAACACTCCATAATTTGCTTCCCCCAGCCCCTCCAGATTTTCCCCATCTGGATCCCCAAATATCTATAATGTCCTCCCACCCACTTAAACGCAAACGCCCCTTTCAACACGTCCACCATCCCCTCACTTAGATTAAACCCCAATATCTCTGATTTACTACTATTGATCTTATAACCCGCCACCTTACTATAGCACTCTATCTCCCTCATTAAAACCGGTAAAGATAGCAAGGGCTCCCTAATCGTAAAGATTACATCGTCAGCGAATAGGGTGATTTTCACCTCTTGGGAGTTCATTAGGACCCCCTTAATATCCTGTAGCCCCCTAACCTTCTCAGCCAGCGGCTCAATCACCAAGGCAAAGAGCAAAGGGGACAAGGGGCAGCCCTGGCGGGTACCCCTACCCAACTGAAACGCCCAAGAATAACTGCCATTAACCCTCACCCTAGCCTGTGGAGCTTCATACATCGCCTGGACCCACTGAACAAAATGAGGACCCAACCCCACTTTCTCCAACACACTAATCATAAACGGCCATTCCACCCTATCAAACGCTTTTTCAGCATCTACCGACAAAAAAACGGCCTTTTGCCCCGTGCGCTGCACCTCCCAGTTAAGATTACAGATCTTCCTTATATTGTCCCCCCCTTGCCACCCTACTATAAAACCCGTTTGGTCTGGATGCACCAGAGCAGGCATCACCATAGCCAGTCTATTGGCCAAAACCTTCGCCAACAGTTTAGCATCAACATTCAATAATGAGATGGGCCGATATGACCCACAGACCATTGGATCCTTCCCCTGCTTTGGGATAAGAGTTATCCCTGCATCTCGCATCGAACGTGGAATCTCCCCCCCCTGTCAACACCCCATTAAACACTTCCACCATCAAAGGCCCAAGAAGGGACCAGAACACTTGATAGAACCTCCCCGTCAACCCATCCAAACCAGGGGCCTTACCCCGTTTCAGCGTGCCAATCGCCATATCCACTTCCTTCCCCGTTATGGGTCTATCCAACCACTCCGCCTCCGCCTTCGACAAGGACGGCATGGCACACTCTTTCAAGTACGCCTCGCACTGAGCTTTCCCCCCCTCCACCTCACTACTGTACAACTGTTTATAATACTCCGCGAAAGTCGCCCTGATTTCATTGTTCCCATGCACCAGCCTCCCCCCTGCGCCCCGAATTCCACCAATATTCTTCTGCATGGCTTTACTTCGTAATCTCTGCGCCAGACGCCACCCCACCTTGTTTCCCCCCTCGAACCAACCTTGCTTCAATACCCTCAACTCATACGCTATTTCGCTCGCGCGTAACTGCTCTAACTGCACTCTCAACTCCTTCAATTGCCCATGCACCCCCTCCCTCCGCCCCCCTTGAGCCACCTTCTCTAATTTACCGATGTCTTGCATCAACCGGTGTTCCCTTTCCCCCCACCTTCGACGCTCCCGGGCCGCTTCTTGAACCAAATGCCCCCGTACCACAGCCTTGAGCCCATCCCACACCATCCCCAGCCCCACTTCTCCAGTCACATTAAATTCCTGATATTCCTTCACCACCTTCCCCAAATGTTCAATCACCTCCGGCTCCTCTAGCAGGGCCTCATTGAGCCTCCAGAATTTAACCCCATCATCCTCATACCCCAAGCTAAACTTAACCCACACCGGCGCATGATCCGTCCACGTCATGGAACCATGTTCTGCCTCCATCACCCTGTTCATCCAACCCCCTCCCGCCCACACCATATCTATCCGGCTGTACGTGCCATGTTGTGCCGAATAGTAAGTATATTGTTTGCAGCCAGGATTCTGGTTCCTCCACACATCGACCACCCCCAACCTCTCCTTCAAATGCATCAATTTTACCCGAACTACCCGCTTTCCCAAACCACTCCCCCCCCCATTGTCCAACCGCAGGTTCACTGTCATATTAAAATCCCCCCCCAAGAATGATGGGGGCATCACTCAAACCCCCCAACTCATTCTGCATCCATTCAAAAAACTCCCCCTGTTTCTCATTAGGGCCATACATGCTCACAATCCACACCTGTTCCCTCCCTATTTGAACTTTAAGTCCCACTGCTCTACCCCTTTTATCTCTGTATTCCCCCACCACCCTATCCACCCACTCCGTTCCCACCAGAATACCCACCCACCCCCTTCCGAGCCTCCTCTCTCTGCCCCGCCAACATTACCCTAGGGTAACGTTTCGTTTGCAGCATCCTTTCCTGTCCCACCTTCATATGGGTCTCTTGAAGGCATATAAAATCCGCTTGCATCCTACCTCCTTCCCGTTCCACCAGTCTGCGCTTCCTCCAAGTGCCCAACCCTCGCACATTCATCGTCACTACTACCATGTGCTGTTGTCCCACTCTTTTCCCCCCTCCCCCATCCCCTTTTCCCTTCTGTCCTCCCCCTCCCCTTCTCCCCCCTTCCCCCCTCCCCTGCCCCCCTTCCCCCCCACCCCTCTCCCCACCCCCAGCTCCCACACTCCCACCCCCTCCCCCTCCAAATCTCCCCTCCACCCCCTGGAAGTCTCCTGCGGAGTAGTGCCCATCAACCAGAGGCAACTTCCTACCCCCTCCCCCATATCTTCCCGCTTCCCCCCTCCGACCCTTCTCCACCCTCGCCTCCATCTCTTCCCACCACCACCCCTCCTCCAACCTCACCACTCCCCCTCATCACCCTATACTCAGCCACCCCAGCTTCCCCAACATCCACCCACCACAACCACCCCCCTCCCCCCTCCCCCTTCCCCGTCAAACATGCATCCCCACACTTGAAACAGTAATACAAAAGAGCAATGTCCTTCACATGGAGTTGTGCAGCCAGAAGTATCCCCCGGCTCTTCAGGTGCCCACACCACTTTCAGCACTGGCAGGCTGCTCTTCCGCTACTACCTCCGGGCTCCGGCGACGCTTCTCACCGCTCCTCCGAACCGCCTTTTACGCCTCTCCACGACTGCCCTCCGTCTGGTCACTCAGCAGGCCACTCCCCAGCCCCGCCACTTTCAAAGCTGCCAGTGCCTCCGATACTGTTTGGACCCTCCAGTTCTTGAGCCCAACAGTGAAAAGAAGCCCAAAAGGGTACAACCACCTATAGCGGACATTCTCCTTCCGCAGGATGGTCGTGACCGGCTGCATTTCTCGCCTCCGCTGCAAAGTTCCCGCTGCCAGGTCCGGGTAGATCTGTATATTGTACCCCTGCCATATAAAGTCCTTTCGGGTACGCATGAGAGTTATAATCCGCTCCTTAAGTTTATAATCCTCCATACACAGGACAATATCTCTCGGTCGATTTGGCCTACTGGGGCCTAATGCACGATGGGCTCGCACCAACTTCAGCCCCACCTGCTCAGCCTCATTCCCCAGGTCTACTAAGATAGTCCGGAGCACCGCCTGCGCCACCTTTTCACTGTCCGTGAACTCCTTCTCCTCCGGCACCCCACGGATGCGCAAGTTACTCCGTCGGGACCGGTTTTCTAAGTCTTCCACTTTCAGCAGTACCAAGTCTTTCCAGGCCTCCAACTCCTTAAGCGAGCTTTCCACTCCGGTTTGCCGGGTTTCCAAACGCACCAGCTGCTGTTCCTGCTCCTCCACTCTGTTCGCCAACTCTCCCATCTCCTCTCTCAGTGCGGTACACATGTCTCCGACTTCAGTTTTTACTGCCAGCAATTCTGTTTTAAGTTCTCCGAACCAGCCACACAGCTCTTCTCTGGTCACATTTTGTACTACCATCTCCGCCATCTCAGGGGCCGCGCTCCGCTGCCCCTATCTGGAGCCACGCCGTTTCCCGTGCTTTGCCCCGCCATCTTTTTCTCTCCACCCGCTGACTTTGCGCTGCTATACGCGAACTCTTTCAAGTCCGCCGCTTTTTTTCGCGTCGCCATAAGTCTCGGCAGACTTCCCACCACCACCGCCTGCGTTTGCTCTCCGTATCCCGGGCTCGGATAGGGGGAAATAACTCCAAAACTTAAGCTGCCCTCCGGAGCTCACCGCCTAAGCTGCCATTCCAGCTGATGACGTCACTTCCTCCCCCCATACCACTCCCTTTCTACGCCCTAAACATGCCTCTTGTTATGTCTGCATGTGTTGGATCGCCATATATAAATAGCAGCTTTCTAAAGTTGCTGTTTGCATGTGTAGGTGATTTGCAGATTTAAAAGAGTGGAGGAGTAGCCTAGTGAATAGAGCACTGACTTGGGAACCAAGAGACCAGGATTTGATTCCCACTAGCACTCCTTGTGACCTTGGGCAAGTCACTTAACCCTCCACTGCCTCTGAAAAGTCTGAGTTATCAATGTCCCTGTTTAATGTGCATTACCAAGTTTAAGTTACAATGTAAACCACCTTGACTAAAATGATAAAGCGGTATAAAAAAAACTGTTAGTGGTTGATATGGAAGGGCAGACTGGATAGGCCATGTGGTCTTTTTCTGCCATCATGTTTCTATGTTTAAAAGCCACTACATACATGCTTGCACAATAACCACAGAGGCATACATGCTTGCAAAATAACCACCTATAGGGCATGTCCATTAAACATTACATTTGCTGAAAAGCAGGCATAAATGTTAGTGCGTACTCTTTTGCACATACGCTCGTGTTTATAAAATGTGCACATCAATTGTTACTAGGCCTATACTCAACCCAAACTCCTCCCCTGAGCACCTTCTTGCACCGCGTGTACTTTTCAGTATGATCTAATTTATAAGAGGTCTTTTCTGTACATAAATCAGCGCTTGAGCCATAGAGGTGGTTTATGGATTAACCCTTTATGAGTCTGCTACAAAATAGGTTAGAAGCAACTTTTATTGATAAGTTAATAGGCATACTCTCTGTATATATGTAAATACAAAGTTGACACAAGTTTGTTTGTATAACATGTTCCTTGTAAATAGTTAATACCAATGTTTCCATGTAAAAGTTGTTTAACTGTAAACTGCCCTTGATCTCTGGAAGGGGCGGTATAGAAGAAATAAATAAATAAATAAACCTGTATAAGTTGTTCCATAATCTTCTAGATCTTAAGTAACCAAGTTTTATGTTTGTCCTGTCAAAATTATTTCACAGCATAGTTTCTTTTAAAAAGAATTTTAAGATGTCCACACAAAGTTTTAGTCTTTTGCAGACATGGTACTTGATCAAATTGTCAGTTTTCTGCACCAGCGTTTCCAAGTTTGTGGTGGTTTATAAACTCTCGCAAGCTTAGGGTAAATAGTTCCTGCATTCCTCTTTGCAGAATGACCTTTCCCTTGGCATGTTTACAGGAATCGTCAGTTGGAAGGCATCTCAGTCGTAGCCGAGCAGTTCCACGAGACATTAGAACCACTGAGCGAGTGGCTCACCACCACTGAAAAAAGGCTTGCAAATTCCGAACCCACCGGCACACAGGCTGCCAAACTGCAGCAACAGCTTATCCAGCACAGAGTAAGGTTTTTTCCCCATGAATCCTTCAGTTCCTATTGGTCATTTTTCTTCAAATTTAATTTTACATTTGTTTTTCCATTGATTTATTTTTTCATTTATAATTTCAACAATTAAAGAGCAAATGATATTTTGTGTTCCTGAGTTCTGTTTCTTTTCCGTTGCCCTTTTTTATGTTTCCTGTTTTTCTCTTATTTTCGTGCCCTTACATAGGCCATAGAAGATGACATCATGACCCATAATAAGATCTTACATCAAGCTGTTATTGTGGGCCAGTCTCTAAAGACAATGAGTTCCCGGGAAGAGAAAGACATGGTACAGGAAATCTTAGACTCTGTCCAAGCCCGCTTCATCGAAGTCCAGGGGAAAAGCAGCCGGAGGTGTGAGCTGCTGCAGCAGGCATATTGCAATGCTCAGATTTTTGGAGACGATGAAGTTGAATTGCTGAACTGGCTGAATGAGGCCCATGACAAACTACGCACACTATCAGTTCAAGACTGTAGCACCGACATACTTAACAAACAGCACACTGAGCTCCTGGTAGCTTCATTTCTTTTATGTTCCGTTCATCATTTCATTAACACATTTCTTTTCTCTTTATGTTTGCATTGCATTAATTTCTATTTAAAAATAGTACTCTGCAATCTACTTTTATACACTGAACTCTAATTTAGATGTCATTTTGGATTTTAAATTGAGATTTTTTTCTCAGTTGCTTCAGGAAGATATTCTGCTCAGAAAACAAAATGTGCATCAGGTTGTACAGAATGGCTTAGAGCTCCTCAAGCAAACAACGGGTAGGTACTTTCTCAGAACTAACCAAGGCTCCCTACTGGTCAGGGTGAAACTACTGTGAGGGACGACTCTCTAACCTGAACTCCAAGGCCCACTCGACCACTTTTCTGCTTTGCCTCAACCGAGGACCTCAGCAATGCACAGTCAGAGGGCCATTTCCTAGCAGGGTGCTGAGGTTTAGAGGGCAAGAAGGCGCCTGCTTCTTCCGGTTTTGTAAAGACACATAGATGCCTGCTAATTATCATCCTTGCAAGGCATCTGCAGAACAAATCCAACAGCTGTCACGGCTACATTGAGGCCGTGGATGTTATTATAGGAGGCGATTTTATGAGGAGCTGCATAAAGTTCTGTGACAGCGAAGCACGTAAACCACATATTTTCATTGATTTGCACGTGTGGATGGGCCTTTACATCGGCACTTCAATCAGTTGTAATTCTACTGTACAAGTCCACACATCAGGCCCTTGGCATGTACTTTCACTGCGGGCGTGCACAGGTGCAGGGTGGAATATAGGCAGAGAGCAGATCTATGATACATTACTATAACTTATGCATGTTCCTTAAGAATCTAGGCGAGGGCATTTACAACAGCCCTACGGTTAGTGCAGCTGATTGGGCCTTGATTTGCCATGTCTATCCCACTACTTATGCCCCTATTTTATAGGCAAAGTATGTGAGTATTTGACTTTTTAACATAGGCATGATAGAGGCGTGGCGACCTGCACATTAACGGGACAGAACATTATAATGTCCTTCATGACGTCACCCATGGTCTTCCCATACAACGCCTACAGTGAAAGATGCGTATACACAGCACTGCTCTTACCTTTATGCCTGGGGTAATTTTGTAAGGGCCATTTTATTCATGTAGATTGCCATATAGGTGTGAAAATGACTTTATAAACTTACCAGCTTCTGGTCCATAGGAGCCATTCATACATTATGATGGTATTTTCCCTCTATAGTAATGCATTCTGCAAAGAATGACGTGAAGGCGAAAAATGAACAAAACGATTTTGTGAGATTTTTGACTTGGAGACCCTTTACTAAGGTTTTAACCTGCATGCATGTAGTTAATGTACGTTAAGTGCCCACAGCTCTTGTATTTCTTTTTATTTGATTGATTGATTTTATTTATTGTTCAGAGGCATGAAAACAGCAAAACAAAGTTGCTGTTTTGTGAAGAGCTCTTTTATTTCTATGGGTGGAACGGCACTTAACGCATGGTAGCTTTATTAACATGCATTAACCTTTAGTAAAAGGGCCTTTTGCGCTTTCAGTTCATATGGAACCAGGGCTACTTAGGATTAGGCACTAGGAGCCAGCACCCAAGGGATTGTTCTCTATTTTATATCCCTGCAACCCCCAACATTTCTACTGTTCAAAAAATCACATATTTGTAAATTCCAAATGGATATGAAGGGGTAAAAAAAGATTTGCAATATGTTTGAGTACATTAAAGGCGTTTTTGAAATTCCAGGGGTTTAGGACCCGATATTCATTTGCAATGGGTTTGCACTCTACAGCACGGAGCCGTCACTGACGAACTTTAACCCCGGATATTCAATGCCTCGGTCATATGTGATGCTGGCATTGAATATCTGGGGTCGCTGCACAGCCAAAGACGCTGCAGAAGCTAACCGGGCAATGGCGATATTGAGCCACTGCCCGCTTAGCTCCCACAGATAAAGATAGGCCTGCTTTTGCTGCACGTAACTTTACCCGCGGGTCGCTAACCAGGCAGGGGTGCAGATATCGCTGCTGCCCAGTTAGCGACTGGTCCGCCTGTGTTCCACCCCAGAACACCCCAACATACCCCGATGCTAAGTGGTTAGTATCGGAGCATGTAACGGCGTTAATCGGGGATATTCAGCGGCACTAACCGTGTTAATGCCGCTGAATATCCCTCTCAGCGGCATTTACATGCTTTAGAAGTCTGTAAACCGTGTAAATGCTATTGAATATCAGGCCCTTAGTTATTATGGTGCACTAATATTAGCATGAGTTACTTCACTATTAACACACATTATTGTAGCGCAGGTGCATTGTTATTCCGTGGACTAGCTACTAATAAGGCATGTTAATAATGAAGTAACGTGTTAACATTAATGCATCTTAGTGTACAATAGTTGAAAAAACAAATGGGCATATAGTTTTTTCTGTGTACAGCTAATCTAATAAATGCTCTACATAAGATCTGCTTTTGTGTGGAAAAAAAAGTCCAAAGGAAATTGGATTCAGAACAGTGAGGAGGAGATTTTCTAAGGGAGCCATGGAAAGATCCACGGCTCCTATGTGTGCATATCCACATTTTCCTGGACTTGGGCGCATGCACTGATGCTAACACATGCACTTTGGCTGGGTGGGATTCTATAAATGTGCGCTGAAGTGTCCTGCATGCCAGTTCCGGATTGGTGCATGCACGGGAGCACAGCGTCGGCAGAGCATAGGTGTGACCTAGAGGGATGAGCATACATTATAGAAAACTGTGGCATATGCCCGTCACTAAGAACATAAGATATGCCATACTGGGTCAGACCAAGGTCCATCAAGCCCAGTATCCTGTTTCCAACAGTGGCCAATCTAGGTCATACGTACCTAGCAGTTTCCCCAAAAGACACAGGTTCAACAATGCTTGTATTGGTGCAAGTGGTTGATTTCCCGGGTCCCCTTTAATAATGGTTTATAAACCTTTCCTCCAGGAACTTGTCCAAACCATTTTAAACCCAGCTATACTAACAGCTTTAACTACATCCCTCCAGTAACGAATTCCAGAGTTTGATTACACGTTGAGTGAAAAAATATTTTCTCTTATTAGTCTTAAATAAGTTACACTGTAGCTTCATTGCATGTCCCCTAATTTTTCTATATTTTGATGGAGTAAGCAATCGATCTATGTTTACCCATTCCACTCCATTCATTAATTTATAGACCTCTATCATATCTCCCCTCAGCCGTCTCTTTTCCAGGTTGAAGAGCCCTAACCTTTTTAGCCTCTCCTCATAGGGGTATGCTTCCATCCCCTTTACCATTTTGGTCGCTCTTCTCTGTACCTTTTCTAATAACACTATATTCTTTTTAAGATACAGTGGCCAGAATTACACACACTATTCAAGGTGTGGTCACACCATGGAATGATACAGAGGCATTATAATATCCTTTGTTTTATTCTCCATTCCTTTCCTTATGATACCTAGCATTCTATTTGTGTTCTTGGCCGCCGCCCCACACCGGGTAGACGGTTTCAACAAGTTATCCACAATGACGCCTAAATCTTTTTCCTGAGTGGGGGTTCATAATGTGGAACCTTGCATCGTGTAACCATAGTTTGGGTTTTTATTTCCTAGGTGCATATCTTTGCATTTGTCCACATTAAATTTCATCTGCCATTTGAACATCCAGTCTTCCAGTTTAACAAGGTCCTCTTGCAATTTTTCACAGTTCTCTTGGGTTTTAACAACTTTGAATAATTTTGTGTTATCTGCAAATTTGATTACGTCATTCGTTATTCCCATTTGTAGGTCATTTATGAATATGTCTAAAAGCAGCGGACCCAGCACAGATCCCTGGGGTACTCCACTATTCACCTTTCTCCATTGAGAAAATTGGCAATTTAGCCCTACCCTCTACTTTCTATCTTTTAACCTGTTACTGATTCACAATAGCGCACTGCCTCTTATCCCATGACTTTAATTTCTGCCAAGAGTCTCTCATGAGGGACCTTGTCAAAGGCTTTCTGAAAATCCAGGTACACTGTATCAAACGACTCACCTTTGTCTACCTGTTTATTCACATCTTCACAAAAACATAACAGATTAGTAAGACAAGACCTTCCTTGGCTAAAGCCATGTTAGCTATCTCCCACTATTTTTTATTTTATATATTTTATTTAACATTTCTTATATACCACCTTTCATGATATCAAGGCGGTTTACATTGAACAAACTGAAATTACATTGAACAGGGCATTATAACTTGGAGATAACTATTTTACAAGGAACATGGGCAATGGAGGGTTAAGTGGCCATTAAGCCATGGCTAACTATATGTTCAGTAATTTTGTTCTTTATAATGGTTTCTACCTTTTTTCCCAGTACCGACGTCAGGCTCACCGGTCTGTAGTTTCCCGGTTGATCCCTGGAACCCTTTTTAAAAATTGGCGTTACATTGGCCAACCTCCAATCTTCAGGTATTACAGATGATTTTAATGTTAGTTCATAGATTACTAATAGTAGGTCTGCAGTCTCATATTTCAATTCTTTCAACACCCTTGGATGTATACCATCAGGTCCAGGTGATTTGCTTCTCTTTGGTTTATCAAATAGTTATAATACATCTTCCTAGTGTATCGATATTTCTTTCAATTCTTCTGTGGCATCACCTTTAAATGCCATTTCAGCCATGGGTAACATCCCTTCATCTTCCTCAGTAAAGATTGAAGCAAAGAATTCATTCAGTCTCTCCACTATGGCCTTGTTCCCTCTTAGTGCCCCTTTTACCCCTCTATCATCTAATGGTCCAACTGACTCACAGGTTTTTTGCTATGAATGTACTTGAAAAAGTCTTTATTATGCGTTTTTGTTTCCACAGCAAGCTTCTTCTTAAATTCTCTCTTTGCCTGCCTTATCGGAGCCTTGCATCTAACTTGCCAATACTTATGTTGTTTCCAGTTTTCATCATTTAGCTCCTTTTTCCATTTTGTGAAAGATGCTTTTTTGGCAACAACAGCCTCTCTGACCTCACCTTTAAACCATGCTGGCAGATTTTTGGACTTCCTTCCACTGTACTGATCTACACCTGCTGTAGAGTACAGAGCATCAGTATGCAGCTATTTTATACAGTGAGGCAAGCGCATGCCTCACTTCATAAACTAAGGTGACTTTGCATGCGCGGGGATGTATGTTGACTGCGCAGAGTGTTACAGTATTCTACGGAAGCAAGCAAGAAGTCAGTCCTCACATATGGGTGATGTTGGTGCTGACGGAGCCCACCTGGAAGCATCTTCCCAGCTTTCAAAGAAAGCCTTTGGGAGATGCACCACGCATGCATGGTCCCCTTCCCGCCCAAGGGTGCCATCTTGCCTCAGTCTCCTTTTTATCACAGAGTCTTCTGGACATCTGTCCAGTTTTCCCCTTAAAATGCGTAGTTTTTTTATATCTTTCTGTCCGGTTTGCGTACTGGTTCCTTTCCCACCCCCGTGCCTGCTCTCCTCGGCCTTGCTCATTGGGTTTGTTCCTTCCGTTTTGCTTTTTTGTTCGAGGAATCCCTCGATCGGCATTTGTGCCTCAGACCCCTTCCATGTCGAAGGGACCCTTTTTTCCTGATGGCCCCCAGCGTCTTCAAGAAATGCAAGCGGTGCACCAAGATGATGTCCCTCACCGATCTGCATGACTGTTGCTTCCTCTGCCATGGCCCGGAACACAACGACTCGGACTGCGAACTTTGCAGGACCATGACCTAACCAAGGCCTCAGTAATGCCTTTTTTTCTCATGGTGGAGAGTGCTCATGCTATAAGACGTGTGTGAAGTTCTAACTGCATTTGAGCAGTGCAGTTTGCAATCAAGCCTTTTTACCCAGGGAAATACCTTTGAAAACTGCCCTCTTTGGGGGTTATTTCAGAAAGGCTTTTTCACACATAAATGTTATTACATACACAAAAGACATTTTATAAAATTATCCACACGTCATATATGCCCTATGACAAGTAGGCAGTTACTTACACATTGCGACACCCTTGCTTGGGCCCGAAGGCTAGAAGCATAGAGCGGCCTTATAGTATCCCTTTAAATAAAGCTTCCCTTGTTTGTCACCAGAGGAATTCTGGGACTTGTAGTTGGCTTACTTATATAAGGACAAATGTAGTTGTGAGTTGTTGTTGTTGTTAAGTGCCGTCGAGTCGAAGTCGACTCATGGTGACCCTCTGGATAGCTATCCTAAATTGTGTTGGTCTTCAGTCAGGCGGCTCATTGTTGACAGACTGGTACCCGAAGCTGCTGTTATTGTATCGATCCATCTCATTGCTGGCCTTCCTCTTTTGCGTTGACCACCTATCTTGCCAAGCATGATGTCTTTCTCTAATGATCTCTCTCTCCGCATGATGTGTCCAAAGTATGAAAGTCGAAGTCTTGTCATCTGAGCTTCTAAAGAAAGCTTAGGTTTGATCTCCTCTAGTACAGACTGGTTTGTTCTTCGGGCAGTCCATGGTACACACAGTATTTGCCGCCAGCACCATAATTCAAAGGCATCAATTTTCTTCCTGTCTATCTTTTTCACTGTCCAGCTTTCACATCCATATGATGTTATTGAAAATACCATGGCTTGAACAAGTCGAATCTTTGTATGGAGAGAGACATCTCTGCTCTTGAGAATCTTATCTAGGTCTTTCATAGCCATTCTGCCAAGAGCAATGCGTCGTCTGATTTCTTGACTGCTTGTTGCTTCTTTATTGATAGTTGATCCAAGTTGGTTAAAGTTATTCACGATTTCAATTTCTTCTCCTTCGATGATGAGCCTGTTGATTATGCCAGTTGTCATGATCTTTGTCTTCTTTACATTAAGGTGCAGGCCCATTTTGAGACTATGTTCTTTGATTGTGAGAAGCAAATGTTTCAGATCATCTTCACTTTCCGCCAGTAATGTGGTATCATCAGCATAGCGAAGGTTGTTGATGAGTCTTCCACCAATCTTCACACCTCTGTTGTCTTCATACAATCCTGCTTCTCTGATGATTTGTTCTGCATATAAATTAAACAGGTAGTGGGAAAGTATGCAGCCTTGTCTTACACCTTTGCTTATTTTAAACCATTCTGTTTCTCCTTGTTCCATTCAAACTGTTGCTTCTTGATCAATGTACAGATTGTGCAAGAGAACGATCAGGTGTTCTGGTATACCCATGCTTCTTAATGTGGCCCAGAGTTTCTCATGGTTTACACAGTCAAAAGCTTTGCTATATTCGATAAAGCACAAATAGATATCCTTTTGGTATTCTTTAGTCTTTTCAAGGATCCATCTCACATCCGCAATGATGTCTCTCGTTCCTCGCCCTTTTCTGAACCCTGGTTGCACTTCAGGTATTTCTTGTTCCAGGTATGATTGTAGTCTCTTTTGAATAATCTTCAGTAGAATCTTGCTGGCATGTGGGATCAGAGCGATTGTGCGATAATTTCCACAGTCAGTTGGATCACCTTTCTTTAGTATTGGTATAAACACAGATCTTTTCCAGTCAGTTGGCCATGATGCTGTCTTCCATATTTCTTGGCAGAGCCTTGTAAGTACGGTAACTTCTATGGGAATGCAATCAATGCCTGGTGCTTTGTTCTTTGATAAGGCTTTCAATGCTGCTTCAACTTCTTCTTTCATCACCAATGGTTCCAGATCATAAGGTACAGGTTGAAACGGCTGTTGGTCCACTTGATCTTTATCATATAAAAACTCTGTATATTCCTTCCATCTTTTCTTGATCTTCTCAGCATCATTCAACATAGAACCTTGAGCATCTTGTAACATTCCAATTCGAGGCTGGAACTTTTTCTTTAACTCTCGTAGCTTTAGGAAAGCTGATCTTTTTCTTCCTCTAATAGTTTCTGCTTCTATATCCTTGCATGCGTCATTGTAGTACTTTTCCTTGTCCTGTCTTGCTGCACGTTGGAAATCTCTGAGGTCTGTGATTGTCTTTCTTTCTCCTCTGGCTTTAGCTTCTCTGCGTTTCTGGGCAATTTTCAGAGTTTCTTCCGTCATCCATTTTGGCCGTTTTTTCTTTTTTACCTTTTGTAGAGACTTCTCGCTTTCTTCCAACACAACCTTCTTGATGTCATTCCATAACTCTTTTGGAGCTCTGTCATTTGTATCTAAAGCAGCAAATCGATTTTGCAGGCAGTCTTTAAATTCCAGTGGTATATTCTCAAGGTCATATTTTTCTGCATTCATGAGTGGTTTGCTCTTTTTCAGCTTTAGCTTGAGTTTGCATACTAGTAGTTGATGATCTGTACCACAGTCAGCTCCAGGTTTTGTCGTTGTTGATGTTACAGAGCTTTTCCATCGTTGACTTCCACAGATGTAGTCAATTTGATTTTTATACAATCCATTGGGTGAAGTCCATGTGTACAGTTGCCGCTTGTGTTGCTGGAAGAAGGTGTTCGAGATGAATAGATCGTTGGTCTTGAAGAATTCTATCAGTCTTTCTCCAGCTTCATTTCTGTTGCCGTCCATATTTTCCAACTACTTTGTCTTCTTCTTTGTTGCCAACCTTTGCGTTCCAATCACCCATGACTATCAGGATATCCTGTTTGCATGTTCTGTCAATTTCAGCTTGTACTTGTTCATAGAACTCTTCAATTTCTTTCTCTTCTGCAGCTGTTGTTGGGGCATATACTTGAATTATAGTTGTGTTGATAGGCATTCCTCGTAGACGAATAGAGATTAAGCGTTCGCTGACTGCATTGTATTTCATTACAGTTCTTGCAAGTTTCTTCTTTATTATAAATGCAACACCATTTCTTCTTTGTCTTTCATTTCCAACATAGTAGACCATGTGATCATCTGATGCAAAGTGCCCGATGCCAGTCCATTTCAGTTCGCTGACACCCAACAGATCAAGTTGTACACATTCCATTTCATTCTTGACCACCTCCAACTTCCCTTGGTTCATGCTTCGTACGTTCCATGTTCCAATGTGTAAGACATCTTTACAGCTTCTGACTCTCATTTCATGTGCAGCTACATCAGCAGTCAGATGTCCCGAGGGCTTTGATCCAACCACATCATAAATGCTGGTTTTACCCTGAAAAGTCTTCAGCTCTTCCCCAGTAGCTAGTTGAGTGCCTTCCAACCTGGGTGTCTTATCTTCCAGCACTACAGCACAATTTTTTTTGTTGTAACTATCCATTGGGTTTTCATGGCAAGATACAGAAGTAGATTGCCGGGCCTTTCTTCCGCGCAGTTTAAGTTTGGTGTTGTTGCCGTTGTCACAGAAATGTGATCCTCCGCCGTCAACACTATCCCATTCTGCTGCTGCCCAGATGGGTGGTTTGTCTTGGTCTGGCATCTCAGCTGAGACCTGTCCATCTTGGGAGACCCTGCCAGTAGTTAAACTACTGATAGTTTAGCTCTCAGCATCACTGATGCACACAAGCCCTCACAGCACGACAAGCTGCAAACCAAGTGAGGGGTAGTTGTGAGACCGGTGGTTTAAGACAGCAAGAAAATTTATTTTTTTGCGGGATTCCCAGGCATTAATGCTCAAAACACAAAAGCCAAAGGATGCTTCTCCAACATAAGTGTAAATCAGGTTAACAGAGGAAAATGCAACAAAAACCTTCTATCACTGGGCAGCAGCTTTCATCCAAATAAACTTTCACAGAGCACAGCTTCTTGTGGTCATTCCACTTAACAGGTAAACTTTTTAACAGCTGCTGTTAAACACTGTACACAACTGAACTATCATTTGTTTTAAAGGGAAAAACAGGGTTTTCTTCCACTTCCATCTCTTCCTGGGGGCTCTCCTCACTACAACATGTAGGCATTTTTGGGGGAGGAGTTTGGGCGGAGAATTAGTGGAGTCATGAAGAATGCATGTAGGTAATAAAATACGCACCTATGCTGATACGTCAGCTTTGTACATATACAGCAAGTCTAGAGCATGTGTAAATTTTATGCAGCATCCCTTAGCCATAATTTCAGCTGCTTCTGTGCTGGTATTTTATCAAGGTGTGTATGTGTCTTTATAGAATAGCCACACAATAGGTGGCTACTTGGCCTCTCTGTCTTGGCGACTTCTTATAGAATTACCCTCCATGAGGATGGTTTTCAAAGGCAGTTCCACAGGTAAAGTAGTGCTTTACTTGTAGAAATGACCTGCTCCAAATTACCCTGCTGATCTGCGAGTAAACTTTGGTGAGTAAAGCATTTACCTGCTGTCCCCAAGACTTCCCCAAGAGTTGGGATAGAGTGGGGTTTAAATTTGCACCCATCCTTTTGAAAATGCAAACATATCTGTTTAATTTTACACCAAAAAATTGTGTGCCCTAAACAGAAGGGGTAAATATATGTGCGTGGTTTTCCTGAGGTACTTTTCAAAGCTGAAATGTGTACTTTTGCTTGGAAAATCCAGGAATTTCCGCATATACACAGTTATAAAATCACCCCTTTATGATCCGACACAGTATAAGGCTTAAAATATACTTCGATTTAGTCTGTAAGGAGGAGATGTGATATTTGGGTGCTTTTTTAGTTAGACAACTTAGTCCCACTGATAAATTGTTTGATATGGAAGGAAATGATGGTGCTTTAGAAAGAGGTTCAAGGTGGGGAACTACAGTACAAAGTAAATGAAATCCCCAAAATTCTACTTGTGGCATCTACTCTTCTATTTGTGAAACTGGTCAAATAAAAGATGTATTGTTATGAATAATTTTTTCATGTAAAATAATCTATGCTTTTAAAATTTCAGGTGATGAAGTAGTAATAATTCAAGAGAAGTTGGATGGCATCAAAGTGAGATACTCTGAGATCGCTAAATTGAGTTCTGATGTGTCCAAGATTCTGGAGCAGGCCCTGCATTTGGCAAACCAGCTGCAGTCAACTCATACGGAGCTCTGCGGGTGGCTTGATAAAGTGGAGATGGAACTACTTTCATATGAAGCTCAGATCCCTAAAGGAGATGAATTAAGCCAAGCACAAGAAAGACAAAAAGTACGCAAACTTCTGTTACTCCGAACAGAATGTGTTATATGTTTTTTGATCTGACTTTAACTATAGCATTGTTTGGCTAGAAATGACACTTGACCAGGGTTACATACAAACGTTCACTTTCAAAATAACCCCAGTAAATTACGTTTACAGCTGCTTTATGGATTGTACAGATTTTATGAGTTGAAGTACGTGCATGTCATTGCAAACTTCTTCTCATCCTCAGAAACCCCTCTTCAAGCAGCAAGTAAACTCATGCACATGCAGGCTGTTAAGGTGGCAGTGATGGATGATCTTCTGACAGTAAATTTCAGCAAACAGATGCATAGGACTACACGCTCCTCCCAGCACAGAGCGGTGGCGTGAAGAACCGGTGGGAGTCCTCAGGTCCCACTGGCAAGAAGAACATGGAGGCAGCAATGAAGGGTCAGCAGGCATCTGCGTGTCCCACAGGCAGGAAGAGTAGAGCCATGGCTGAGAAGCACTGGTGGGAGTCTCAGTGCTCTACTGCCAAGAAGGACAGATACACATACATCCCCCCATTCTGACATCCCATCCTCATCTCTCCATGACTAAATTCTCCCCCTGGAAATAAATATGCACACCAAGCACACACACACACACACGCGCCTTGCACACATGCCCTGCTACCCTATTGAGATACTTTACCATGGTAATTTCAAGCACATTTCTCACAAAGACATGCCCACGATTGTGAATGGAGAAAAGGGGAAATGTGCCATACTGTCACATTGTTTTTCAACGTATTCATTCTCTTCTGTCACCGATGAATTAAAGAAAAGGAAAACTAAAGAAAGATTTAAATAGGGACAAGCTGAGATATCTCAGTAGATCAAGGGTTGCATTTAAATGGAGTAAAGATGGGAGTATCAAGCAGTTCTTTCAGTGTAATGTTTTCTTTGCACAAAACCCAGAAAACACTAATGTATTTGTCAGTATTTAACATTTGGAAGAAGAAAACAATGAGCTCGATATTCGAAAGGCATTTACACGGTTTACAGCCCGGTAAACTGTGCAGATACCTTCATTGGGGATTTTCAATGGCACCTACATGGTTAATGCCGTTGAATATCCCCATCTAACACTCCTACGTGCTCTGATGCTATCCGGTTAACTTCAGGGCGTGTCGGGGGCGGAGCAGAGGCGGGGGAGTGCCACTCACTGGGGTAGCAGCTTTTGGCTTGCCTAGTTTTAGCTGCGAATGCGAACCGGGTAGTGGTGCAATATTGCTGCTACCCGCTTAGGCTCTGCGGCAGTCTCGTCTGGGCGCCAAACCCAAATATTCAATGCCGTCGCTGCAGCACAGCCTGCCCAAATCAATATCGGGCCCAATATGTCCATCACTGAGCACTGGAGTTATTTGAATAAAGTGAGGATAAGAGTACAGTTAGGACCATACCAAGCTCTCTCTGTGCCCTGTGCAACTTACAAACCTGATGCCCCTCCCGCTCCCAGTCATGTGCAGGAATTCATACTTTTTGGGCTTCCTGGAAGCCCACTGATGGTATCAGTGCACCCTTCCATATTTACACCCTGTGGCGGACGCACTTCTTGCACAACCCTTGGTACAGCACTGAGTACAGATCTGTTAATTAGCTTCATTTTGACACTTATTTATGTTGCTTTACTCCGTTACACATGAAGAGAACCAAGAAGACTCATAGATTATTCCTTTTGTTTTTGATTAACATCTGGCTGCTTTATTAAATTCCTGCTGCCAATAGTCTTAATGTGTTGACTAAAGGAAGATATCCAAATCGAATCATACAAAACTAAAGGAAAGCAATACCTAAAACCATACTCATACAAAATCAGCTGCTTTTCTGTCAAACAATGACAGTACAGTGAAGGTGAAGTTTGTCAAGCTTTCTTTTTGAAAACTCACAGTTCTGTAAAGTTTACTGCAACTACTTAGCAGTTCTAAGCAGTGCCTGCTCTCCTGATACAGCTAATGGTTAAGATCACTGGCTTGAGAACCCAGGGACCAGGGTTCAAGTCCCACTAGCACTCCTTGTGGTCTTGGGCAAGTCACTTAACCCTCCATTGCCTCAGAAAAAAACAAGTTATCAATATCCCTGTTTAATGTACATTACCAAGTTTAAGTTTCAATGTAAGCCACTTTGATTGAAATGACAAAGCAGTATATAAAACCTGTTACATAAATAAATAATAGACAGTGCCTGTTCCATGGTGCGTACAACTTTTCAAAGGAGTCCACAGGAAATGTATTTCTTATCCAGAAGTGGTTAAGGCGTAAAAGCTTTGTAGACTGTATTTGAATATAAATAGGGAGGACGTGTAACCACCTGAGGAAGTCTCTTGGATTTAGCTCAGTCCTTTCTAGCAGTAGTTGAAGGTGAGTTACCTTCAGGTACAGTAGGTTATCTCCCTGTCCCTAGAAGGCCTACAATTGGTTTGTACCTGAGGATTAAGTGACTTGTAGGAAGCCATAAGGAGGGTGAAGGAGATTTGAACCCTGGCTTCTCTGGTCCAGGGCCCACTGTGCTAATCACAAGGCTACTTTTCCAGGGAGGGTTGAAAGAGCAAAGTCAGGGGTTGGTGATGGACTTGAATGCAGTTCACAAGATAGAGTTTAGGTTGAAATAAGCTGTAGCGTGAATAGATTTGTCAGTTAATAAAAGAAGCTTGAATTTTAGACATTGTAGCTAGAGTCAATAGGCTTGATATTCCTTAAGGTGTTGGTGGTGACTAGAAGAGATGGCAGGGGAGGGAGATTAAGTGTGAAAGTTATCAGCTGGACAGAGAGGGGAAGAACAGAAGTGGAAAACTTGAGAGAGAGCCATTGGAAGAAAGGACCAGGTCAAAACAGTGGCCATTCTGGTGAGTGGGAACAACAGGGCATAGTTAGAGGTCAAATAAAGAGGTTAAGGCAGAGACCTTTGGAGCATAAGAGCCAGAGAGGTTAACAGCAGTGAGGCTAAAGTCTCCTGGAATAAGGGAAGGGGAAGTTGATTCAGGGCAGAAGATTAACCAGGAATCAAAATCAGCAAAAGAGAGAAATCATAGTTAACAGTGACCTGGAGGGAAAGTGAGGTGGAAAGATGGATAGAGTGGACCTAAAACAAGACTACTTTTTTTGCAGCTATCATTATTATTGTAAACCGTCCTGATACCTGTATAAAGGTGTGGTATATCAAGCATGACAATAAAGATAAAGAGAGTGGGATTGAAGTGGAAAAAGGGGTTCAAATATGTAGAAGGAAGAGGAAGAGAGTGACAGTCCAGCACCACCATGGCCTTACAGAGCATGCTATATAGGAGGAATGACACCCACCATGATAGAAAGCATCAACAGGAGCAGAGTCTTCAGGGAAAGTCCTGCTCCTCAGCAGGAAGAGGAAGGAATGAGACTAATGAAGGTGCTGAACGTAGGCGAGCTAACTAGAAATAGAATGGACATTTCACAGGAAACGAGAAAAGAGGCAGCAAGAAGGGGGATAGAGAGAACGTTGGAGAGATGACAGAGTGACGTACACAAAAGAGTGACAGCTATCTTGGAGGACCAGGATTGGGACTGTCTCCAGCTCAAAGGAGAAGGAAGGAAAGAAAAGAGGAGTAAAGAGAGAAGCGGAAGTTGGGTGATAGGAGCACGAGATGCTCTAAGGGATAGAGATGAGGGATGGATGAGGGTTTGAATATTTTGAGAGGAATTTTATGACAGGACTCCTAATAAAATATAAGTAATGCGTATCTTTTATGCTTATTTTATAAACGTAACAATGGTAGGAGTGCCGAAAGCATGAATGACATAAAACAATTAAGGTGGCACATCAGAGAACTGAAACCATTTAAAACGGAACTTTAATTCTCATTGCATAGTTGTGTCAAAAGTGTCACATATGCTCCTATGTTCATAAAATACAATTTGTCATTTTTCACTATTTAGAGAGTTTAAGGTGGCCTCTCTTAAAGAGCTAGGCGGTTTGACCAGAAGCTTTCTTGCTGCGGATTGGCAAAGCGTAGCTGTCTAGTTTTGATAGATGGCTCCAGCATATTGTAATTGCTCATAGACGCTTGTTTGCCTTGATAAAATAAGCACCCAGAATGTCTGGCAATGCAAATATACAAATTTACGCTTGCTCTGACACATACCGTCTGCACATATATGTCGCTGCCCGAACTCCAGCCCCGGGAACATCTGTGCGCAGCATGTGTAGCGATATGTGCAAATCAATATGGTGGTTTAAACGTTGGTTCCAGGTACAAAGATGCAGCATGATCCGGAAAACTGCAAAGATTGTAACCTTCCTTGTTTCGCAGTTTGTCTTTCCAAGCTGTCTGTGTTTCCATGTAGAAGCGTGTCTATTGTGTAGACTGTACTGTAGAATTTATGCACATGAGAGCTTTGTGCGCACTGCTAGTATGTCTGTATATTCACAAACTGCAATTGCTTACTTTTCGCAGGAGCTGAAAAAAGAAGCAAAGAGCAACAAAGGTTTGCTGGACTCCCTCAATGAAGTCAGCAGTGCCTTACTAGAGTTAGTCCCTTGGAGGGCAAGGGAGGGACTGGACAAAATGGTGACGGAGGACAACGAGCGGTACAGACTAGTGAGCAACACCATAACACAGAAGGCTGAGGAGATAGATGCTGCCATACAGAGATCACAGCAGGTATACAAAGAGATGTTTGTTTTTCTGGGATCAAACAAAGAGGTCTCTTGCTGTTTGCATCTGAACCAAAGTTTTCAGTTAATGTTGCCGTCCACTTGTTAGACTTGGACAACAAAAGAATTACTTAAAGAGAACTTGGCTACCCAGCTCAGATGCCTGATCCCAGGAACAAAGCTAATCTGTGCATTGTTAAAGCCATCTGCTTCCATGGAAAATGACCTGGGATTTGCAGACTTAGATTTTAGGGAAATACATTTTAGATTTGAAATATATCATACTGCTCCCATCCTTGCAGTACACACTCTTGTAACTCATGTGAAATGTCATTGTCTAACGTTTGCTACAGTGAATTTGAAGACCAAGTTAATGTTTTCTTGTTTATACTATTTTATCTGTCAGGAATTGTAGTTTCTGTTTCTGGTGCATATTGTTAAGTATGCTTTGTTTTCTAAACTTTTGCTTAAAAAGAAGTCACACACAAGAGGCGTGATTATACAGTTTCTGAATGTTGAACATGGCCATAAGGAAGACTCTAGGGTGCTAGTTACTAAGGCCTGTTAACATACGTTCCTGTGCGGATATCCAGTTTAGTCCTCCACAATCGGGTACTGCCCCTCTCACTGCAGCCTGTAGACTGGACCAATCAAATCTTCTGTAGTACATATCCAGCAGGAGCTCCCAGAAGCCCCCCAGTGTGTCCAGTCTCGTTGCAGTGTGTAGACGTAAAAGTGTGTCCTCTGGGCACACTTAGTGACCTTTGCAGGAGCAACACTAGTTAGTTGTTTTTAGGGTTTGTTTGGGGCATTTCTCTACTATTTTTGTTTTTGGTAGCTAGCTGTGCCTTTAAAAAATAAGAAAGACAAAAGAAGCCTGTCTCCCTGGAGCTGTGCCACAGGAGACTAGGAGAAAGTCAGACCTGCTGGCTGCTGTTGCCTGCCTAGCACATTTAATCAGCACTTGGTGAGCTTCCCCTAGACAGGACGGGGAATTGCCATACCTATAAGGCAGTGCCTGGTACTGGGAGATTGTGGCTGAATCTTCTGTTCCTGAGCTGGTAGGAGTTTGCATTTCATTTTTTCTTTCTTGTGTGCAATGCTCTGTCTGGGATGCCAGCGTTTCTGTAGGCTCTCCTGAGCCCATTTGGCAGTTTTTATTCAATCTGCTCGTGTGCCCTGTATTAGAGGGTCGTTTTATTTGTTTTCCATATTATTTGGTGGTTTTTATATTTTCGCGCCGTTTTTTACCGCGGGTGAAAAAGTGCGGCGGCCATTTTGGATTTTAAAAGTGCTTTTCCAGGCATTTTTGATCGCTGTGCACAGGTTCCCCTAGCGTTTTTGGGGTTCCTCTTTCTGGCGATTTTGCTCAGGGCCCCCCAGGGATCCTGGGATATATTTTGTTTCTTGTAAAAAAAAAAAAAAAAAAGTTAAGTTACTTTTAAATCGGGGCTGATTTGCATAGGATTGCCCAGGTGGTGTGGGCTTTCCTGTGGCTGTCTTATTCTATTCCCCTGGGCAGAGGTGGCCTTGGGATGGCTTCCAAGCCCCAGTGTGTGATTTGTGGGTCCCGCAGGACGGCAGGGACTGACTCTGGCATCTGCAGGGGCTGTGCTGCAGTGCCCTCTGAGTTAGAGCAATCTGTGAATGTTCAGGAACAGGCTACCCCTGGGGATGCTTCTACTTCCGGGGACAGCGTTCTTTCTCCAAGCATCCCTCAGTCTGGCTCGGTTCCTCCGGCCAGCGGTTCAGTGGCTGCGCTCCAGCAGGCGGCTGTTGCTGCCTCAACTATGGACTTCTCCCCTGATTTTGTACTCCTCATGCATCAGGCATTTCGCCTGAGCAGGTCCGGACAGTTGCCGGCTGTCTGGCCCCCCTCCCTCCCCTCGGGGTCCTTGGGGGCGGCTCAGTGTCCCTCACCGCCCGGGGGCAAGCGGCTTCGGTTGGGGGGACAAGAGCAGGACGCCCTGGGTCTCCTGGATTCCGAGGCAGAGGGCGATCCTGAGACTGAAGCGGAGGATTTGGAGGATGGGGAGATCCCTGGGCCGGAAGATCAGGCTCGGGTCATTCGAGTGTTCCGTAGGGACGAGCTGGTTCCTTTGGTCACGAAGTCCCTTCAGGCGCTAAACCTTTCGGCGGTGCGGTCCCTGGAGGAGGAGGGTCTTGAGGATCCTCTGATTCAAGCAGTCAGGGATGCCCAGGTGGTTTTTTCCCGTCCACCGCGTGGTGGATCAGATGATCCAGGCGGAGTGGGAGCACCCGGAATCCGGTTTGAAGGGGATTCGGACCATGAATCGGCTTTATCCTCTTGCTGACAAGGACAGGGACTTGTTCAGGTCCCCCCGGGTGGATGCTGCGGTCTCCGCAGTGACCAAGAAAACCACCATCCCGGTTGAGGGGGCGGCGGCCCTCAAGGACGGGCAGGATAAGAAGGTTGATAACTTGCTCAAGCAGACCTTCGATACGGATGCCGTGTCATTGCAGGCCTCTATCTGTGGGGCTTGGGTGGCTCGGTCGTGTCTGCGGTGGTCACAGCAACTGCGCTCGAGCCCCGGACTAGACCAGCAGGGTCTGGTGGAGGTGACCCGGCTGGAGTCCGGCTCGGCTTACCTGGCGGATCTGTTTTATGATTTGATCCGCGCGTTGGCTAACAGTATGGCATCCGCGGTAGCAGCGCGCCGGTCCCTCTGGTTGCGCAGCTGGGCGGCGGACAGTTCTTCTAAGGCCCGCCTCAGTAAGCTGCCGTTTAAGGGCAGATTATTATTTGGGGAGGCTCTCGAGAAATTGGTAAAGGATCTCGGTGAGTCCAAAGGGGGACGGCTTCCGGAGGATAAACCAAGGTCCAACCGGTCCACCTCATCGGCGCGGGGATCCTTTCGGGATCAGCGCAGGTTTCGGCCCTCCCGCCAGTGGTCCTCGCAGCGGGGCCGGTTTGGAGCCCGTAGCCAAGGATTTCGGGCTTTCAGGGGAGCCGGCAGAGGCTTCTCCGCAGCCGGCTCTTCATCGGGTTCTTCCTTTGGACGCAAGCCACAATGACGCCAGGCAGGCTCTGGAGGGAGGACCGCTTGTCGGCGGGCGCTTGCGCGACTTTCTTTCCTCTTGGGCCCAAATAACGTCGGATCGCTGGGTGCTACAAATTATAGAGGAGGGTTACGCTCTGGAATTTGCGTTCCCACTTCCAGATTCCTTTGTTCTGTCTCCCAGCAGGGGCGAGCAAAAGACGAGGGACATCCGCGTGACCCTGGCTCGATTGTTAGCGCTGGGAGCGGTGGTTCCAGTGCCTCCCTTGGAAAGAGGCGCTGGTCGCTACTCCATCTATTTTGTGGTACCCAAAAAGGGCGACTCTCTGCGTCCGATTTTGGATCTCAAAGGCGTGAATCGCGCGCTCAGAGTGCCGCATTTCCGCATGGAAACCCTGCGGTCAGTCATTGTAGCGGTGCGAAAGGGGGAGTTTTTGACGTCCCTCGATCTTACCGAGGCCTATCTGCACATTCCGATACACCCAGCCCATCAGCGGTTTCTCCGCTTCGCGTTCCCGTGGGGCCACTTTCAGTTCCGGGCCATGCCGTTCGGCTTGGCTACGGCCCCGCGCACTTTCACAAAGGTGATGGTGGTGGTTGCGGCGGCCTTGCGCAAGGAGGGCATTTTGGTCCATCCTTACCTGGACGACTGGTTGATACGAGCAAAATCCGGTCGAGAGTGCCTGCGGGTCACGAGCAGGGTAGTAGCTCTGCTGCGATCCCTCGGCTGGGTGGTGAACGAAAGAAAGAGTTGTCTGCGGCCCTCGCAGGACCTGGAGTATCTGGGGGTGCGCTTCGACACTGCTCGGGGGCTGGTGTGCCTTCCCGAGCGCCGCGTCCTGACGTTGCGGGCTCTTGTCCGACTATTTCGGGGGATGCCCGCTCCGTCGGCGTGGTGGTACCTACGGCTTCTCGGAACGATGGCGGCGACCTTAGAGGTGGTTCCGTGGGCGCGGTTCCACATGCGCCCGCTACAGAGGGCGCTCCTTCGTCGCTGGTCCAACCAGTGCGATTCCTTGCACAAGAGACTGCCCTGCCCGAAGGCAGTGCGGCGGTCGCTTCGGTGGTGGCTCTCCTCCGAGAACCTGACGCGGGGAATTCCCTTGGAGCCTCCTCTGTGGGTCCCCCTCACTACGGATGCGAGCCTAGTCGGCTGGGGAGCACACTGCGAGACCCGCTTCACGCAGGGGGTGTGGTCCTCGCCGGAAGCGTCTTGGTCGATCAACCGCCTCGAGCTTCGGGCGGTCCGACTAGCCCTGATGGCCCTGGAACCTCTGCTCCTGGGCCGGGCGGTCCGAGTCTGGTCGGACAATGCGACCACGGTGGCGTACATCAATCGCCAAGGGGGCACAGGGAGTGTGGCCCTGGAAACCGAAGCGACGGCCTTGTTCAGCTGGGTGCAGACTCGGCTGCCGGCGATCTCGGCGGCGCACATTGCAGGCGCGGACAATGTCCAGGCCGACTTTCTCAGCAGAGTGCGGGTGGACCCCGGAGAGTGGGAGTTAAATCCTCAGGTGTATGCGCAGATAGTTCGGCGGTGGGGTCCGCCCATCATGGATCTCATGGCGACCTTCCAGTCGGCCAAGACAAGTCGCTTCTTCAGCAGACGGCGGGAGCGGATGTCCGAAGGACTCGACGCTCTCATTCAGCCGTGGCCGACGTCCGGGATGCTGTACGTTTTCCCCCCGTGGGCCCTGATCGGTCGGGTCGTCCAGCGCATCGAGGGCCATCAGGGCCGGGTGCTGCTGGTGGCTCCGGATTGGCCCCGGAGGCCCTGGTATGCCGACCTCGTTCGGCTTCGAGACGGCGTGCCGTGGCGCCTTCCGGCGCTACCGGATCTTCTTCTTCAGGGCCCCTTGCGGATGCCCCAGGTGGCTCGGTTCTCGCTTACGGTTTGGCCATTGAGAGGGCTCGGCTGAAAAAGAAGGGTTATTCGCCCGCGGTGATTTCCACCTTACTGCGGGCAAGAAAGTCGTCCACTTCTCTTACTTATGTTCGAATTTGGAGAATTTTTGAGGACTGGTGCTCCCGGCATGGAGTTCGGGCGGCGACGGTCTCGGTGCCCGTCGTGCTCAGCTTTCTGCAGGATGGCTTCGAGAAGGGTCTCGCGGCCAGTTCCCTGAAGGTCCAGTTGGCCGCGCTCTCTTGCTATAGAGGCAAGGTTTTGGGCCGCCTTCTTGGCGCTCATGCGGATGTGCGGCGTTTCTTGACCGCCGTGTTTCATTTGCGGCCTTCCCGCAGAGCGGTGATTCCTCCGTGGGATTTGAATTTAGTTCTGCGGGCCCTGGCTCGGGAACCCTTTGAGCCCTTGCGGAGGGCATCCTTGAAGGATCTCACGTTGAAGACGGTTTTTTCTGGTAGCCATTTGCTCGGCACGGCGCATCTCGGATCTACAGGCCTTGTCATGCCGAGAACCTTTCTTGTCTTTTTCTGCGGAGCGGGTTGTGCTCCGTCCGGTTCCCTCCTTCCTGCCAAAGGTGGTGTCTCCTTTTCACCTGAATCAGGCAGTATTTCTACCAGTGATTTCGGCGGACTCGGTCGAGTCGGTGGACAAGGGGCTTCACCGGCTTGATGTGGGCCGCACGCTGCGTCGGTATTTACAGTCTACCGAGTCATTTCGGAAGACTGATCGGCTTTTTGTGCTCTTTGGGGGTGCACGGAAAGGGGAGGCGGCGGCTAAGGCCTCCATTGCTCGATGGCTTAAAGAAGCGATCGCCTCCGCGTATCTGTTGCAGCGGCGGCCGGTTCCGGAGGGGCTCCGGGCTCATTCTACTAGGGCTCAGGCGGCCTCTTGGGCGGAGCATGGTCTGGTTCCACCAGCGGAGATCTGTAGAGCGGCCACTTGGTCGTCTCTGCATGCTTTCAGCAGGCACTATCGCTTGGATGTGTCAGCGGCTCGGGATTCCTGTTTTGGTTCGGCGGTTTTGCGCGCCGGCCTACAAGGTCCCGCCCGGTCTTAACTGCTCTGTTACATCCCGATTGTGGAGGACTAAACTGGATATCCGCACAGGAAATGGAAATTACACTAACCTGGTAATTGTAGTTCCTGTAGGATCCAGTTTAGTCCTCCTTCCCTCCCGAATATCTGCATGATCTTGCGGCGCGCTATCCCGAGCGGGAGATTCTAAGATAGTTTTGCGTCCCGTTCGGACCTTAGCGGCAGTCGTGCTTATAGCTATGGCTCTTCCCTTTCTTTTGGGGTTCCGTAAGCTCCTTAGTACCTGGGGGGAGCTCTGTGTCAATGTAGGGGCGTCGATTCCGGCGCCGTGCAGTGTTCTGACTTCCTCGTTTGGGGAGGGAGTTGGTTATTCCAGGGGGGGAAGTACAAGGTTTAATGTTAATCTGATAATAATCTGATGTGTTGCTTCGTTCAGTATGCTTTGTTACTAGTACACTGGGGGGCTTCTGGGAGCTCCTGCTGGATATGTACTACAGAAGATTTGATTGGTCCAGTCTACAGGCTGCAGTGAGAGGGGCAGTACCCGATTGTGGAGGACTAAACTGGATCCTACAGGAACTACAATTACCAGGTTAGTGTAATTTCCATTTAATTTACCATTAACATGTACTGTTAGTAACCAAGGCAGGTCGGACCCGGTGCCACCCCGCTCCCCCCCCCCAACCGCTTCCCGCCCCGACCCCACCCCCACCCCTCACACCCTCCACAATAACCAGCCATACACAAGGAACTTTGGCTCATATGGTCGCAGCTTTATTAACAAACATAGCATTCCAAAACATTTCTTTGCAACAATCCAACTTTTAACATAATAACCCACAAGCGGAATGAGCCCTCACCCGCCGTACCACTAGCAAGGTGACCTCATTCCACTCCCGCCGCGGCCGAGCCAGCGGCAAAGCCAACCCCCCCTTTCCCCGGCCTCGCCATATTACTAGCAAAGACCGGCCAGGGGTCATCCGGGTTGGGGGCGACCGCCCCGCCCCAATTCCAGCTTAAGGCTGCGGACCCCAGAAACCTCCAGGATCCCGACCCCCCCCAGCTGCGACAACCCTGTCAAAACCACACCGAAGGAAGGGCGGGCGGTTGGGAAGCCAGAGCCCTCGCACCCGCTGCCGGTCTCGCCGAAAGAGACCGACGCCGCCGCGCGCTTCCTTTAACCCCCCCCCCCACAGACAGCTCTTCTCATTGGCTCGCGCCCGCTCCGGGCCCAGGCGAGCCAATGAATTCAAATAATGCCCCGCGTGCCCCCGCCCCAAAACACAGGCCATAGGCAGGGTCCCCGCACCGGGCCGAGCGCCTGGTTACCTACGGCCGCCAGGGACCCTGCCCAGCGGCCTCCACATAACCAAGGCAGGTCGGACCTGGTGCCACCCCGCTCCCCCACCCAACCGCTTCCCGCCCCGACCCCCCCCCCACCCCTCACACCCTCCACAATAACCAGCCATACACAAGGAACTTTGGCTCATATGGTCGCAGCTTTATTAACAAACATAGCATTCCAAAACATTTCTTTGCAACAATCCAACTTTTAACATAATAACCCACAAGCTGAATGAGCCCTCACCCGCCGTACCACTAGCAAGGTGACTTCATTCCACTCCCGCCGCGGCCGAGCTAGCGGCAAAGCCAACCCCCCCTTTCCCCGGCCTCGCCATATTACTAGCAAAGACCGGCCAGGGGTCATCCGGGTTGGGGGCGACCGCCCCCGCCCCAATTCCAGCTTAAGGCTCCGGACCCCGGAAACCTCCGGGATCCCGCCACCCGGCGTAGAGCACGTTCATGCCTCTACGCCGCCCCCCTAAAGCTGCGACCATCGAGGCTCCCACTGAGCCACATATTCCAAGGCCTCCTGCCAGTCATTCAATAGCAGGTCAGTACCCACGGGGGTTAAGTGGACCCCATCTTGCCGATACAGTCCTGAACAATCGACATCCACCCAGTGGTGCAAAATTTGATATCCCCCGTGTTCACAGACCCACCGCCCAATCTGCCGATTGACCTTTGCCAACCCCCTCGACCAGCACCGCTGCTGCCGGCAGACAGGCCTTGGAATGACGTCTGACCACAAGATAATAACATGAGGGAACAGTCGCATAACATCTGCCAGATCCCTTTTTGCCGCTCGGATGATCTGTTTACAAGACCATTCACTCAGATCATTTCCTCCCATATGCAGCAGGATCACGGCGGGCTCCGTCCTCACCCGGTTGTGGTGCCGAAGCAAAGGTAAAAGCTGTGGCCAATGCAGACCACGCTCACCCAGCCATAGTAGAGACATCAAAACCGGGTCGAGTCCTAAATTGGAACCCAATGGACGTTCAGCTGCCTGCAGTCCCGCCCAATGCACAAATGAATGTCCGACCATCCAGCATGCATGCGGGCACCGCACAGCATCTGAAAAAGAAAACAGAGGTTATCCCCACGCCCACCAGCACCCATCACAAACGCACATAACCTTTAAAGGCCTGGGACCGCCACCTGCCAATACTCTGAATCACTGCCTCTGAAAGCCCCGCCGCCGCTGCACTTGTCACCGCACCAATACGAAAAGAATGCGGCGCAAAGCACGCAGGATCCAAGCCCAACTGCTGTATAGCCAGTCTCAGCACTGCCGCCACCTGAAAGCGGGTCACGCAACATGAAGTCTCGTGCAAGAAAAACAACCGACCCGCAACCGGACGCACTGCTAGATAGTCCCTAACTGCCGACACTGGGCAAGTCGAAAGGGAAACTGCCTCATGAAGAACCACCCACAACCCTTTTCCCAACTGGTCAGTCTTTGATCGAGCCAGCTTAACCTGCAGTTGCCCCCCCCCCCCCGATCTGCACATGACTAGCCAACAAGCCACCAGCCCGCAAAGCCCTGCCAGCGCTAGCCACCAGCTCTCCGACCCGAAAAGCCCCAAAAAAGGCCAGGCAAAATAATGCCTTAAAAAGAACAGCCTCATAGCGTGACGACGCCACACTCGGCAGCGTTGCACAAATCCGGACAAGCAGGTCGTGTGTCACTGGTAACCGTGTATCCCCGGAAGACGGGCAAGCTCTCTCCCAGCCCTGCATCAACTTTTGAGCCAGAAACCCAGGCCTCGCGAATCCCCAGCCAGCAGCCCTGGCAAAGAAGGTAAATCCCACCAACCGACTCCGAACTGATGCCCGGGACAAACCATTGCATTTTGCCAACACAATGTACTGTCCCAGCAAACCGTCGACAGCAGCTCCGGGCCGCCATCCCTGATACTCGAGGTACTCCAAAACAGCGTCAAATCCTCTCCGGTAAGCCGACCACGTCGCAGGTGAAAGAGAATTCTTCAGCAAGCGTACCATTTCCGCTGGCCAATCCTCCACAATTGCTCTGGAACCGCCAAGCCCTCCTCGCTCGCTTCTGGGGCCAAGGTCCGGAAAAGCTCCCACTTGAAATGAGAGAGAGCATCAGCAATGGTATTAGTGCAACCTGAAATGTGCCGAGCCTTCACAGCTACATTCAAACGCAAACAGGCTAAAACTATGTCCCGCATTAAACCTGCGACCTGCGCGCAGCGCGGCGTAAACCGATTGACCACTGCAACCACTGCCTCGTTGTCACACCACCAGACCACTCTGCGGTTTCTCAACCGTTCGGGCCACAAATGCAAGACGACCAACAAAGGAAACAGCTCCAAGAACGTAATGTTCCTAGTCAAGCCAGCTGCATGCCACGCTTGAGGCCATCGTGCCGCACACCAATCCCCCCCAAAGTAAATACCCAAACCACCACTGCCAGCCGCATCCGTATATAGCTGCAAATCCACACTGGACACCTCCGCCTCCATCAAAACCGACACACCATTAAAATCCTCCAAGAAAACTTCCCAAACTCTCAAATCGGCCTTCATAACCTTGGACATTCTAATACGATGATGCGGCTTACTAATCCCCGCCGTGGCCACCGCTAATCGACGCATAAAAACACGGCCCATCGGTATAACTCTGCACGCGAAATTTAACGATCCGATCAAAATTTGCAGCTCGCGCAAGGATAACTTAGCGGACGCTAACCCATTAGCGACAAGGACCCGCAATTTCACCACCTTATCCATTGGGAGGCGCGCCACCATTGCAACTGAGTCAATCTCAACCCCCAAGAAAGTAATACAAGTGGCGGGGCCTTCCGTTTTGTCGACGGCCAATATGAGCCCACACGCACTAGCCATGCAGAGGAAACCATCCATCAACTGATGACACTCCTCCGACCGCGCTGCCCCCAGAAACAGAAAATCATCAAGGTAGTGCACTACATTCCCACAGCCCACCCTCCGTACTAAATTCCAATGCAAAAAGGTACTAAACATCTCGAAGTAGGCACACGACACCGAGCAGCCCATTGGCATGCACTTGTCCACATAGAATTCATTATCAAAAGAAAAACCCAACAGATAAAAAGACGACGGATGGATGGGCAACAACCGAAAAGCCGATTCGATGTCTACCTTCGCCAACTGGGCCCCCGGGCCGCAACGTTTTACCAGACTCACCGCCTCATCAAACGACGCATAACAAACCGCACACAGCTCCTTTGGGATATGATCATTCACCGAGTCCCCTAACGGGAAAGAGAGGTTATGTATTAAACAAAACTTCCCTGCCTCTTTCTTGGGCACCACCCCCAATGGGGAAACCACCAAATTCTCCAAAGGCGGCTCAGCAAAAGGACCCGCCACCCTACCCAAACGCAGCTCAACTGCCAACTTCTCGCGAACCACCGACGCCAAGCGCCGCACCGAGGGAGAGTTGCGTGCCGACCTACCTACTATAGTACCTTGCACCGGAATAATGAACCCCTCCGAAAACCCCCGCTCCAACACCTCCCTCTCCCGCCTCCGTGGATAGGCTCTCAACCATTCACATATCACCTTCCGTAAAATTAGAGTGGGAGACAACCCCATTAAAGCGCTATTGCTTGGGGGCCGTGGAAGTAATATGAGCGCCGCCCTTTTTGAAATATTTGAGGGCAGAGTGTCCGCCCCCACAGGCCGAGCACGCGTGCCGGAACTTGCAGTCCGGGAAAGGGCAAGAGGACCTATTGAAATGCCAACAGTTGTCCCCTGTACCCCCTCCCCCTGCTTTATGTGGCAGAGTACCGCCCGTAGGCACGAAAGGGCTGCCCCGCTCCCACCGCGCTAACCGCCCGAGGACGCACCCCCGCCCCACCACTCCCACCTGCCCCAGCCGACATCTGAGTTAACCATAGATTGATGTCCTGCGTACCCCAAGACAGGCCCTTACTCTCCTCCATCTTGTCCCGAAACTTCTCGTCGTAATTCAACCACGCAAAACCGCCATGCGTCTGCGCGGCCTCCAGAATAGAGTCCACATAGGCCAACAGCATGCCATAATCCTCCGGAGCCTGACGACCCCAGACGCTCGCTAACCTTAAAAAAGCTCGCACCCAATTGAGAACATTGCGAGACACTTTTTTGACCCAACCCGCCTTTTCGTCCTCCTTCCGCTTCTTCCTACTCTCACCCGACCGCCTCCTACCCTCCAGCAATCTGAATATATCTATGTATCGCCTCTTCCATATCTTACGCCGCAAATGACGGGGAACCCCTTCCCATAACTCCGCGAACGCCACCAACGTAGGCACGCCCTTTCCTCCAGAGGACCCGACTGGAACCTGGTCAACCCCTTGCCCCGAGCGAGAAGGCGTAAGCGAATATGAAGAATCAGAAGAAGTGGACGACGAGGAAGACGCCGAACTGCGATGCCGCCGACTTGAATGCCTGCACTTCCGTTTAGCCTTACGCCCGCCCTCCCTTTGCCCCTCCGACAGATCCGCCCCACCCCAATTGCCCACAGACAACTCACCCACAACTCCACCGACACCAGCTTGCATATCCTCCGTCCGCACCTCAGGCTGCTGCGTCCCAGAGCTGGAGGACTGCACTCTCGCGAGGCTTGCTGGGCTGGCCTCGCGCATCTGGGATCCTCCTGCTGCCGCCCCAAACCCCTCTGCCACTGCTGCATGCTGAACACCGGACATCTGCCCCGCTGTCTGGGGCACTGGGGAAACCTGTGAAGACAAAAGAGAAGAAGAGGGGGGAGAGAGGGCGAAAGGGGAGCCACACGGCTGCCAAGGAGACAACCACTCGGCGCTCGAAGAGCCTTGGCCCCCACCCCGCCAGTGCTCCCAGGGCGCATACCCACCCGGGGTTCCAACACTCCCTTCCCCCCCCTCTGAAACGGCGGGCCCTGCCCAAAATTATGGGCCCCATGCCACGGAGCGGCCCAACCTGACAATACCGGCCCCCCACCCCACCAACCACTGTCCACCCCAGATTTTCCCCCCCACCCCAGGAAACCCCTGCCCCGCCCCGCCCCCATCCCCACCCCCAGCCCCCTCCACGCCGGATAACCCATCTGTTACCATACCCCTACCTCGACCCTGTGGCCCGGTTTCACCTACCCGCTGCACTGGATCCAATTCTCCACCCCCCCTGCGCCCCATGATCAGAGACCTCCCCCTCTGCCTCCCCATTGAGGCTGCTTCCCTGCCCCTCCTTCCTCCAACCCTTTTACTGCTGGTAGCCCCCCTGCCCCTGGCCCCAAGAGCCACCCGTTGCCCAGGCCTACCGCTAGCAGTTCCCCTACTGGCCCCCTCAGACTGCCCCCCTGATGGCCCCAATCGCCCTCCTGGCATACCCCCCACCTCAACCTCTCTCCTGCCACGTCCCCCAGCACTGGCTGGCTTTCCTTTCTGCGGCGGCATTCTCCCCCCACAAGCCCCGTTCACCCGCAGCCAACGAAAACAGAACGAGCTCACAAAAAACCCTCACCCCCCTCTTCCCGCTGCCGCACCCGCTCACCTCCGTCTGTTTTTTTTTTTTGTTTTTTTTTACGTTAGCCGCGGCCCGCAAACAGCCCCGCGATCCCACACCCTACCAGTAGAGCAGTCGCCGGATCTGCAGGGCACCCCCAGCCGAAGTAGACCAAGAATGAACGCCGTTCCAAGACCAGGTAACCCGTCAGAAGCCAGAGCCCTCGCACCCGCTGCCGGTCTCGCCGAAAGAGACCGACGCCGCCGCGCGCTTCCTTTAAACCCCCCCCCCCCACAGACAGCTCTTCTCATTGGCTCGCGCCCGCTCCGGGCCCAGGCGAGCCAATGAATTCAAATAATGCCCCGCGTGCCCCCGCCCCAAAACACAGGCCATAGGCAGGGTCCCCGCACCGGGCCGAACGCCTGGTTACCTACGGCCGCCAGGGACCCTGCCCAGCGGCCTCCACATAACAAGGCCCTATTGGATAACATGGGAGCTGTGCTATAATTTCTGCATCTTCCCCTCTCTCCCCCTCCCTTCTCCTTCTCTTTTCCTATCATTTTAATGGCATTCCTTTCCTATTCCGATATGATTTTACACCACTCTGCTTTTTTTGAAAGGCAGTCTAGAACATTTTTAATAAACCATGAAATAATACATTACAGTGAATTAACATGCATTAGCGTTAGCTCATCTTTGTAACTATCCCCCCGAGTAACGGAGCCCAGGCTGAAATTCTGCATGCTAATGGTGAATTAATGCATATTAACATCAGTGTACCTCAGTAATTAGCCCCCTGAATAGGTTTTTCTGGATATTATTTTGCACGTTAATAAAGAAAGGAAGAAAGGAGCAAACAGTGGTCACAGTGTTACTAGTAGTCACATAAAATTCTTTAAATACTAGGAAAACTCATAAACGAATGTAGCAATGCTTAAGCAATATCACTGAGCAAAGTCAGAATGCAGAGAATTAGTAATAGCACCTGCCCTTTACTTTCAGCACATCTCTTTTTAATCTGGGTGAGGGGGGGGGGGAGCACTAGAGGAAATTGTATCACTGCCAAAATACAGAAAAAAAGGTTCTAAAAACCTTTAGCGCTTCAACTAAATTCCAAGACCAGAACAAGTATTTCGACAAATAGTAGTATGTGTCTGCTTCAAGGGATCTTTTACCCGTACTGAATCTTGTAAATTCAAAACATTTTTGTTAGCTTCTGAACACATTTTTGCCAAACCCCATTATGGGAGAAAAGGTGCTTGTAAAAGTATTACTGAAAGTCAGAGCACACATATATACTAAATTCTTAAACATACAGGTGGTTCAACCAATGCATCTTGCTTTGTTTAGTTTGAGCAGGCGGCTAATGCCGAGATCGCTTGGCTAGCAGAAACCGAGAAGAAACTGATGTCACTGGGTGATATTAGGCTTGAGCAAGACCAGACCACTGCTCAACTCCAAGGTCAAAAGGTAAAGAAATTCATTTCTGAACTCCTGTTGCTTATCTCTTCGTATAACACGTCTCCGAACAAATGCATTGGAATTGTTTAGTTTTCGGTAGAGCATTGCAAATTGTTTTCAGAGAAGTCAATTGTCACTCTTTTCTTTCTTACCAGACATTTACCATGGAGATCTTAAGACACAAGGATGTTATAGATGAACTTGTTGCATCTGGCAATAAGCTTATGAGTACATGCAGTGAAGAGGAAAAACAGATTATGAAGGTGAGTTACTGAACGATGGCAGACAGTGTATGGAAGACTATCCCAGGGCAGGCCTGTGGCAGTGCCAACTATTACTTATTCATGATATAATATCTGGAGAGAGATAATTTACTAGTAGGTTTTATGAAAAAGAGACCTCTTATAAAATGTATAATAGCCCATAATTTACAAGCATGATATCACTTCTTGAATTATGGTAGATCGAATCACAGGTATGGGAGGGAGCTAGTGGAGAATCCAAGATAAGAAAAAAATATAATCTAAAATAAAGAACAAGTAGCTAATAGTTATCAACTGCCTAATTTCTTTTTTGGATTCCAGTAACACTAACAAAGTTGGTGACTACCAGATAGAAACGTTTTGTTAGATTACAAATGATATTTGTGTAGTAGCTGCTATGGTTGGTTATCGTTTTTTGGACTGTAGCAATGTGAAGAGAGATCTGCAATTGTGAGTATAAACTTCTGGGAATTTTCTGAAAGGACTTCCTTGTATTAAAGCTAATTAATCTGTGAACCCACTGTTTTTTGTTAAATCAGTCAGGGTCTAGTAGCAGCAGTTTAAGTTTACATTTAAAACACAGAAGAGAACTTTCTGGTTACATTTCATACCCAGCAGAGAGCTTGTAGTTTAAATTTAATAGTTACTCAGGGCCTAGTATCAGCAAAGTAATTTTAGTTTAAATTTAAAACACAGAAGAGAGCTTTCTGGTTAAATTTGGAACCCGGCAGAGAGCTTGTAGTTTAAATGTAATAGTCACTCAGGGCCCAGTATCAGCAAAGTACATTTAGTTTAAATTTAAAACACAGAAGAGAGCTTTCTGGTTAAATTTAGAACCCAGCACAGAGCTTGTAGTTTAAATTTCATAATAAGTCAGAGCCTAGCACCAGCAAAGTGCTGTAATTTAAATCAAATCAGAATATAGCTTAGCATAAAATGCAAAACAGGCTCAGTACACTTTGAGCAACAAATAAAGTCTTCTAGAGACCTTTACAAAGAGGCCTTCTACCTAGGGGGCAAGAGACCTGTGAAACCTTTTCAATAGGTGTTAACACCAGGAGGCAGGTCAAAAGGCCATTTTGAAAAACTCCTTCTATCCAAGCAAGGACTGTTAATCACCCAGGAAGTTGGCCACAGCTTACCTCAGCAGCACAGGACAGGGTACTGTGTAACAGCCCTCTGTCAATAAGTGTTATTTCCCTCCCTCCCTCCCCAACGCCCACCCACCCCTGGGATAATTGTAGCTTTATAGGTACTTACACATCTTAAAGGAAAGGGGGTGCTCTCAGGTGAAGCTCGTTATCCAAATCAGTCATACACTAAGGACCTGAGATTAATTAAGCTTCAGGTGAACAAGGTATATTAAACGTATTAGGTACAGTTTTATTAGTATAAATAGCCATAGCAAACCTTAGTAAGTAAAGAACTTAAAGATCTAAACAAAAAATTAAAAATAAGATGCAGACAGCAGTCCATCAGCGAGATGGGGGCTTTCCAGTCTTTTGCATTGAGTGTCACATGTATGATTTTCTCCCAGTTGGTGAGAGGTCTAACGTGTGCACTAGGTGCAAGGAACTCTTTTCTCTCAGGGAACGAGTCCGTTCTCTAGAGGCTAGAGTAGCAGACTTGGAAAACATAAGAAAGAAAGAGAGGTACATAGACGAGACCTACAGGGATATAGTCCTGAAGTCCCACCTCCAGTCTGGCAACATCCCTGTTTCCATGGAGGAGAGAGGTCACGTGACAGGAGAGCATCACCCTGGTGTGGCAGGAAGTGATCCTGTAATTAGGACCTGTCCTCCAGGGTTGTAAAACCCTCTCACACCAAGGAAGTTTCTCCAGGGCCATGTGCCCATGAGGGAAGGGTTAGGACAGCTGTTATAGTTGGTGATTCAATCATTAGGCATGTAGATAGCTGGGTGGCTGGTGGACGTGAGGATCGCCTGGTAACATGCCTGCCTGGTGCGAAGGTAGCGGACCTCACGTGTCACCTAGATAAGGTCTTAGATAGTGCTGGGGAGGAGTCTGCTGTTTTGGTACATGTCAGTACCAATGACAAAGGAAAATGTGGTAGGGAGGTTCTGGAGGCTAAATTTAGGCTTTTAGGTAGGAAGTTGAAATCCAGAACATCCAGGGTAGCGTTCTCCGAAATGCTTCCCATTCCACGTGCAGGACCCAAAAGGCAGGCAGAGCTCCGGAGTCTCAATGCGTGGATGAGACAATGATGCAGAGATGAGGGTTTTGGATTTGTTAGGAACTGGGGAAAGGAGGGGCTCTTCCGAAGGGATGGGCTTCACCTTAACCGGGATGGAACCAGGCTGCTAGCATTAACCTTTAAAAACGAGATAGAGCAGCTTTTAAACTAGGTAATAGGGAAAAACCTACGGAAGCAAAAACACGAAATAAAGACTTTTTCAAGTACATTCGTAGCAAAAGGCCTGTGAGAGAGTCAATTGGACCATTAGATGATAGAGGGGTAAAAGGGGCAGTAAGAGGAAACAAGGCTATAGCAGAGAGACTGAATGAATTCTTTGCTTCGGTCTTTAATGAGGAAGATGTAGGGATGTTACCCAAGACTGAAGTGGTATTTAAAGGTGATACTGTAGAGGAATTGAGAGAAATATCGCTACACCGGGAAGATATATTACAACTATTTGATAAACTGAATAGTAGCAAATCACCTGGACCGGATGGTATACATCCCAGAGTGTTGAAAGAACTGAAATATGAGATTGCAGACCTGCTATTGGTAATCTGTGAACTTTCATTAAAATCATCTGTAATACCTGAAGATTGGAGGGTCGCCAACGTAACACCAATTTTTAAAAAGGGTTCCAGGGGTGACCCAGGAAATTACAGACCGGTGAGCCTGACGTCAGTACCAGGGAAAATGGTAGAAACCATCATAAAGAACAAAATTACACAGCATGTAGATAGTCATGGCCTAATGGGAGACAGCCAACATCGCTTTAGACAAGGAAGATCTTGTCTTACTAATCTGATATGTTTTTTTTGAAGGTGTGCATAAACAGGTAGACAAAGGTGAGTCGGTTGATATAGTGTATCTGGACTTTCAGAAAGCTTTTGACAAAGTCCCCCATCAGAGACTTTTGGCGAAGCTAAAAAGTCATGGGATAGGAGGCAGTGTACTATTGTGGATCGGGAACTGGTTAAAAGATAGAAAGCAGAGGGTAGGGCTAAATGGCCAATATTCCCAATGGAAAAAGGTGAATAGTGGAGTACCCCAGGGATCTGTACTGGGTCTGCTGCTTTTTGACATATTCATAAATGACCTGGAAAAGGGAATAACTAGTGAGGTTATCAAATTTGCAGATGACACAAAACTGTTTAAAGTTGTTAAAACCCAAGAGGATTGTGGAAAACTGCAGGAGGATCTGGATAAATTGGAAGACTGGGCATCCAAATGGCAGATGAAATTTAATGTGGACAAGTGCAAAGTTATGCACCTAGGAAAGAACAACCCACACTATAGTTACACGATGCAAGGCTCCACATTAGAAACCACCACCCAGGAAAATGATTTAGGAGTCATCGTGGATAACATGTTAAAACCCTCCGCCCAGTGTGCAGCGGCAGCCAAGAAAGCAAATAGAATGCTAGGTATCATAAGGAAAGGGATGGAGAATAAAACAAAGGATGTTATAATGCCTCTGTATCGCTCCATGGTACGACCGCACCTTGAATATTGTGTGCAATTCTGGTCACCGTATCTTAAAAAGGACATAGCGTTATTAGAAAAAGTACAGAGAAGAGCCACCAAATTGCTGAAGGGGATGGAAGGCTACTCCTATGAAGAGAGGCTAAGAAGGTTAGGGCTCTTTAGCCTGGAGAAGAGTCGGCTGAGGGGAGATATGATAGAGGTCTATAAATTAATGAATGGAGTGGAACGGATAAACGTGGATCAATTGTTTACGCTATCAGAGTATAGAAAGACTAGGGGACATGTAATGAAGCTACAGGGTAAACTATTTAAGACAAATAAGAGAAAATATTTTTTCACTCAACGTGTAATCAAACTCTGGAATCTGTTACCGGAGGATGTAGTAAGGGCTGTTAGTATAGCTGGGTTTAAAAAAGGTTTGGACAAGTTCCTGGAGGAAAGCTCCATAAACCACTATTAAAAAGGGACCCAGGATATCAATGCTTGACCCAGTACAAGCATTGTGGAACCTGTGTCTTTTGGGGATATTGCTAGGTACATATGACCTAGATTGCCCACTGTTGGAAACAGGATACTGGGCTTGATGGACCTCGGTCTGACCCAGTATTGGCATGTCTTATGTTCTTATGTTCTTAACCGACAGTCGCCCAAGAGCTCATGGTTCGGAAGAATGTATCCTTGAAGGATACTACCAAAAACAGAGAGGTTTCAAAAAAGAGTCAAGTAGCCCAAATGCCCTCGAGTATGGAGCAGACAGAGCTTAAAGATCCCAAATTATCCATGTCTACCAATAGCCAAATTAATATGAATAAAATACAGTCTCTAAAATGCTTGTATGCAAATGCTAGAAGTCTAAAAAATAAGATGGGAGAGTTAGAATATATAGCATTAAATGAGAGGTTAGATATGATTGGAATATCAGAGACATGGTGGAAGGAGGACAACCAGTGGGACACTGTGATACCTGGGTACAAACTATATCGTAATGATAGAGCTGATCAAATTGATGGAGGGGTTGCGCTCTATGTTAGAGAGGGCATTGAGTCAGAAAGGATTAAAGTTTTGCAGGAAACAAAATTTGCTGTAGAATCTCTATGGATTGAAATTCCATGTAAAAAGGGGAAGGCGATGGCGGTGGGGGTGTACTATTGATTGCCTGGCCAGAATGAACAAATGGATGATGAAATGCTCAAAGAAATCAAGGAAGCAAACAAAAGTTACAGCGCGGTAATAATAATGGGCGATTTCAATTACCCCGGTATCGACTGGGTCAGTGTCACGGCAGTACATGCTAGGGAGATAAAGTTCCTAGATGACATAAATGACTGCTTCTTGGATCAGCTGGTCCATGAACCGACGAGAGGGGAAGCCATATTAGACCTAGTCGTTAGTGGAACACCAGATCTAGTGCAAGAGATAAGGGTGTTGGGGCCACTTGGCAATAGTGATCATAGCATGATCGCCTTTGATTTAATTAGTGGAGGAGGGATAGTAAGGAAATCCACAGTACTACCTTTTAACTTTCGAAAGGGAGACTATGATAAAATGCGGAAAATAGTGTAAGCCTGTTGGCTGACTGTGTCACCCTAGGCAGCTGCCTAGATGGAGACCCAGTTTGAGTTGTGGAAGAATAATGACTCAAGAGTCGTGTCCAAAGTGGAATTAAGGATGGGATTTATTCCCTGTCCCATACGGATGGCTTTCAGATAAGGATAACACAAATTAAGCTGTTACATCACAGGCAAAAGAACACTTTAACAAAACCAAGCTTCTTCTTTGTTTTCCCCAAAACACAAAGTATTATCTTCCTCCAAAGAAATCAAAAACACACTTCCTTTTCTTCTCTTTAACGCAGATATTCTAAATCATCTGTTACTCCCAAACTGCAATCCATTGGCTCCTGAATATTCTCTGGGATAGTGCTTTCCCACTGCATCCCCTCTTGGGCTTGACCTGCGTAGGATCTCTGAGTTTTTGCAAACCTGTACTCAGACCTCTGCTCTGGGGTAAACTCTGTTCTTGGGAGATATAAGTGCTGCTGCTGGGGGTCAGAGGCAGCAGGAGCTGGGCTGGGGAATTCTTCCCAGTCCCTAAGCCATTGAGGGAACTCTTGCTTCCTATATGCTTTGCTTCTCCTCCCCGAATCTACTCCACTCCCTTTATAATACAGAGGGTACTTATCTTTCCCACGAGAGAATATGGCTTCTAGTCCTTCTTCCTCTAGCCAGGGTTTTCTATCAGAGCTTCAGACTGCTTTGCCCCGGCAGTATCTGTTGCTGGGTCTAGTAGGGTAGCACTTGCTTCCTGCTTCCTGTGAGACTCTCAGAGTGTGACCTTTGCTCTCTGGTGATCTGACTGCTTGCCTGGGTGCGAGGACCCCTCTGGTTGGGAAGACCTTAGCTCTATCTCTCCTGATCCACTCGGGTTCGTCAGACTGTTTTTGCTCAAACCTGGATCTCCAAGACAGCGGGTCTCTTACTGTTTGGTCTGGAGTTCCCAACTCAGCCTCTCTGAGGATCTCTCTGCTTCTTTTCTGTTTCTCCAGGCTAGGTTCCAGACTCTCCTCCACACTCTGGCTGTGCTCTAGGCTTGTTTCCCTTGCTTGGGGAAAGCTTGTTCCGTCTCTGAATCTGAAACTGCATCTGGGTCTCAGTCTGACTCCGCCTGTGAGTTCACCCTCCTCTTCACTTGATTTTCCCCTAGTTTTATTGAGCTGCCTATTGGACGTGGAACGTGACTGTTCCCACAGGTGAGCCTGATTAGAGCTCTGAATTCTCTCTGCGTCACTGCAGCCCTGAGGAATGTTTGTTTCTTCACTCCCTGCCCCCTCGCACTGTGAATGTCTCCACTGACCCGGTGACTGTGAGGTAAGCTCTTCATTTCTAAACCCTTTTAATACTTTAGACTCTGCACTGTCTACCTCATGACAATAGTTAAGAAAAAACTAAAAGGAGCAGTTGCAAACGTTAAAGACTTACATCAAGCTTGGGTGTTGTTGAAAAATACTATCTTGGAAGCCCAGACCAGCTGTATTCCACGCTTTAAGAAAAGTGGAAGGAAGTCCAAAAAACTGCCAGCGTGGTTTAAAGGTGAGGTCAGAAAGGCTGTTGTTGCCAAGAAAGCATCTTTCAGGAAATGGAAAAAAGAGCCAAACGATGAAACCTGGAAACAGCATAAGCACTGGCTGGTCAAATGGAAGGCATTGATAAAGAAGGCAAAGAGAGAATTTGAGAAGAAGCTTGCTGCGGAAGCAAAAACGCAAAATAAAGATTTTTTCATTTGTAGTAAAAAACCTGTGAGAGAGTCAGTTGGACCATTAGATGATAGAGGAGTTAAAGGGGCACCAAGAGGCGACAAGGCGATAGCGGAGAGACTGAATGAATTCTTTGCTTCGGTCTTTACTGAGGAAGATGTAGGGATGTTACCCATGACTGAAGTGGTATTTAAAGGTGCGGAAGAATTGAAGGAAATATCGATACATCGGGAAGATGTATTACAACTATTAGATAAACTGAAGAGTAGCAAATCACCTGGGCCGGATGGTATACATCCAAGGGTGTTGAAAGAACTGAAATATGAGATTGCAGACCTGCTATTAGTAATCTGTGAACTATCATTAAAATCATCTCTAATAACTGAAGATTGGCAGATCGCCAATGAACACCAATTTTTAAAAAGGGTTCGAGTGGTGATCTGGGAAACTACAGGCCGGTGAGCCTCACGTCAGTACCGGGAAAAATGGTAGAAACCATCATAAAGAATAAAATTACTCAGCATGTACATAGTCATGGCCTAATGGGAGACAGCCAACATGGCTTTAGACAAGGAAGATCTTGTCTTACTAATCTGTTATGTTTTTTTGAAAGTGTGAATAAACAGGTGGACAAAGGTGAGTCGGTTGATAATAGTGTATCTGGACTTTCAGAAAGCCTTTGACAAGGTCCCTCATCAGAGACTTTTGGCAAAACTAAAGAGTCATGGGATAGGAGGCAGTGTACTACTGTGGATCAGGAGCTGGTTAAAAGATAGAAAGCAGAGGATTGGGCTAAATGGCCAATTTTCCCAATGGAGAAAGGTGAATAGTGGTGTACCCCAGGGATCTGTGCTGGGTCCGCTGCTTTTTGACATATTCATAAATGACCTGGAAAGTGGAATAATGAGTGAGGTTATCAAATTTGCAGATGACACAAAACTATTTAAAGTTGTTAAAACCCAAGAGGATTGTGGAAAATTGCAAGAGGATCTTGATAAATTGGAAGACTGGGCATCAAAATGGCAGATGAAATTTAATGTGGACATGTGCAAAGTTATGCACCTAGGGAAGAACAACCCAAACTATGGTTACACGATGCAAGGTTCCACATTAGGAACCACCACCCAGGAAAAAGATTTAGGCGTCATTGTGGATAACATGTTAAAACCCTCGGCCCAGTGTGCAGCGGCAGCCAAGAGAGCAAATAGAATGCTAGGTATCATAAGGAAAGGAATGGAAAATAAAACAAAAGATATTATAATGCCTCTATACCGTTTCATGGTGAGACCGCACCTTGAATGTTGTGTGCAATTCTGGTCGCTGTATCTTAAAAAGGATATAGCATTATTAGAAAAGGTTCAGAGAAGAGCCACCAAAATGGTAAAGGGGATGGAAGGATACTCCTATGAAGAAAGGCTAAAAAGGTTAGGGCTCTTTAACCTGGAAAAGAGACGGCTGAGGGGAGATATGATAGAAGTCTATAAATTAATGAACTGAGTGGAACGGGTAAACATAGATCGACTGTTTATGTTATCAGAATATAGGAAGACTAGGGGACATGCAATGAAGCTACAGGGTAAACTATTTAAGACTAATAAAAGAAAATATTTTTTCACTCAACGTGTAATCAAACTCTGGAATTTGTTATCGAAGGATGTAGTAAAGGCTGTTAGTGTAGCTGGGTTTAAAAAAGGTTTGGACAGGTTCCTGGAGGAAAGGTCCATAAACCGTTATTAAAAAGGGACCCAGGATATCAATGCTTGACCTAGTACAAGCATTGCAGAACCTGTGTCTTTTGGGTAAACTGCTAGGTACGTATGACCTAGATTGGCCACTGTTGGAAACAGGATACTGGGCTTAATGGACCTTGGTCTGACCCAGTATGGCATATCTTATGTTCTTATGTTCTTATTATAGGAATCATGAAGTCAGATAACTACCATGGTATTTTGGAGTGAAATGTGCTACCTACTGTCAGAAAGTTATGCCTGGGTTGAAGGTCATAGGTCCTCCAGCATATACCCAAAAGTACAAAACAGTGGTTTAAAAGGAACAAATGGACTGTTTTAAATTAGCCAGTAATGAGTCCTTATCTCAATCCGATCGAGAACCTTTGCAAAGAGCTGAAATCTGCCATAGGTAAAAGGAATCCTGGAAATATTCATGAGCTGGAACAAATCGCATTTTAAGAGTAGGAGAAACTTCCAACAGACAGATGTACGAAACTTATAGATGGGTACAAAAATGTTTGGAGGCTGTCATCACTGCCAAGGTTTGTGCAACCAAATATTAGTAAAGGATATGATTAATCATGTTCAGGTCCTATTTAGTTTTTTTTTTCTCAGACATTACTACGTCTAAGTTGCACAGAAGTCTTTTTTTTTGTTGTATACCTATGAACATACTATTAAAATATTATGAGGACATACAGTTGGAATATTTTCAATTATTTCTCAAAATATTGTATACCAGCATACCTAAAATGCAAGGGTACGAATAATGTTGATCACAACTGTACATGTATTGCCATTATAAAATCAAGAGTGTATGCAGAATTTATGTTCTCCACTCCTTAGTCACATCCCCTCTATACTATTGTAACCTACTCCTTGCTGGTCTCCCTCTAAATCATCTCTCTCCCCTTCAGTCTGTTCAACACTCTGCTGGCGGCTAATCTTCCACCAGCCTCGTCATGCTCTTATTACCCCTCTTAAGTACCTTCATTGGCTCCCTATCCATTTCCATATCCAGTTCAGACTTCTCGTTCTGACCTATAAGTGCATTCACTTTGCAGCTCCTCACTACCTTTCCTCTCTTCTCTCTTCCTACACCTCTACTCGGGAACTCCGCTCTTCTGGCAAATCACTTCTCTCTGTGCCCTTCTCTTCTGTTGTTGACTCCAGATTTCACTCCTTTCACCTTGCTGCTCCTTATGCCTGATCAAACTATCTGAGTCTGTACGTCAGGTGCCTTCTCTGACCCTTTTCAAACCCAGGCTGAAAACTCACCTCTTCGCTGCCACTTTTAGATCTTAACTCACCTGATCTCCTTTGTGTTTCCTGCACTTGAAATGAGAGTCAGAAGCTGTAAAGATGTCTTACGCATTGGAACATGGAACGTACGAAGCATGAACCAAGGGAAGTTGAAGGTGGTCAAGAATGAAATGGAACGTGTACAACTTGATCTGTTGGGTGTCAGCGAACTGAAATGGACTGGCATCGGGTACTTTGCATCAGATGATCACATGGTCTCCTATGCTGGAAATGAAAGACAAAGAAGAAATGGTGTTGCATTTATAATAAAGAAGAAACTTGCAAGAACTGTAATGAAATACAATGCAGTCAGCGAACGCTTAATCTCTATTCATCTACGAGGAATGCCTATCAACACAACTATAATTCAAATACATGCCCCAACAACAGCTGCAGAAGAGAATGAAATTGAAGAGTTCTATGAACAAGTACAAGCTGAAATTGACAGAATATGCAAACAGGATATCCTGATAGTCATGGGTGACTGGTATGCAAACGTTGGCAACAAAGAAGAAGGCAAAGTAGTTGGAAAATATGGACTTGGCAACAGAAATGAAGCTGGAGAAAGAGTGATAGAATTCTGCAAGACCAACGATCTATTCATCTCAAACACCTTCTTCCATCAACACAAGCGGCGACTGTAAACATGGACTTCACCCAATGGATTGTATAATGGAGTGGAGGAGTGACCTAGTGGTTGGGGCAAGGTACTTCGGGCCGGAAGGTCGGGGGTTCAAATCCCACTAGAGGACAGCAACCTTGGGCCGGAAGGACTGGGGTTTCTAGTCCCACAGGTTCTCCTTGTGGTCTTGGGCAAGCCACTTAACCCTCCATAGCCCATGTTCCCTGTAAAATAGTTCTCTGTGTGCTGTGCTTTCCTGTCTAATCAATGTGTTTATACCTCAAAATTTCCTGTCATGATTTGACAATTTCCAATCTGTAATCAAACCGCTGCTGATCGCTGGAAGTAGCGGTATACAAATGTATACTAAATATAAATAAATAAATAAAAATCAAATTGACTACATCTGTGGAAGTCAACGATGGAAAAGTTCTATAACATCGACAAAGACAAAACCTGAAGCTGACTGTGGTACAGATCATCAACTACTATTATGCAAACTCAAGCTAAAGTTGAAAAAGAGCAAACCACTCATGAATGCAGCAAAATATGACCTTGAGAATATACCACTGGAATTTAAAGACTGCCTGCAAAATCGATTTGCTGCTTTAGTTACAAATGACAGAGCTCCAGAAGAGTTATGGAATGACATCAAGAAGGTTGTGTTGGAAGAAAGCGAGAAGTCTCTACAAAAGATGAAAAAGCAAAAATGGCCAAAATGGATGATGGAAGAAACTCTGAAAATTGCCCAGAAACGCAGAGAAGCTAAAACCAGAGGAGAAAGAAAGACAATAACAGAACTCAACAGAGATTTCCAACGTGCAGCAAGACAGGACAAGGAAACGTACTACAACGACGCATGCAAGGATATAGAAGCAGAAACTATTAGAGGAAGAACAAGATCAGCTTTCCTAAAGCTACGAGAGTTAAAGAAAAAGTTCTAGCCTCGAATTGGAATGTTACAAGATGCTCAAGGCTCTATGTTGAACGATGCTGAGAAGATCAAGAAAAGGTGGAAGGAATATACAAAGTTTTTATATGATAAAGATCAAGTGGACCAACAGCCGTTTCAACCTGTACCTTATGATCGGGAACCATTGATGATGAAAGAAGAAGTTAAAGCAGCATTGAAAGCCTTATGAAAGAACAAAGCACCAGGCATTGATAGCATTCCCATAGAAGTATTACAGCAATCTGATACAGCTGTTACCGTACTTACAAGGCTCTGCCAAGAAATATGGAAGACAACATCATGGCCAACTGACTGGAAAAGATCTGTGTTTATACCAATACTAAAGAAAGTTGATCCAACTGACTGTGGAAATTATCGCACAATCGCTCTGATCCCACATGCCAGCAAGATTCTACTGAAGATTATTCAAAAGAGACTACAATCATACCTGGAACAAGAACTACCTGAAGTGCAAGCAGGGTTCAGGAAAGGATGAGGAATGAGAGACATCACTGCGGATGTGAGATGGATCCTTGAAAAGACTAAAGAATACCAAAATCATATATCTATTTGTGCTTTATTGAATATAGCAAGGCTTTTGACTGTGTAAACCATGAGAAACTCTGGGCCACATTAAGAAGCATGGGTATACCAGATCACCTGATCATACTCTTGCACAATCTGTACATTGATCAAGAAGCAACAGTTCGAACGGAACAAGGAGAATCAGAATGGTTTAAAATAAGCAAAGGTGTAAGACAAGGCTGCATACTTTCCCCCTACCTGCAGAACAAATCATCAGAGAAGCAGGATTGTATGAAGACAACAGAGGTGTGAAGATTGGTGGAAGACTCATCAATAACCTTTGCTATGCTGATGATACTACATTACTGGCTGAAAGTGAAGATGATCTGAAACATTTGCTTCTCACAATCAAAGAACATAGTCTCAAAATGGGCCTGCACCTTAATGTAAAGAAGACAAAGACCATGACAACTGGCATAATCAACAGGTTCATCATTGAAGGAGAAGAAATTGAAATCGTGAACAACTTTAACCTACTTGGATCAACTACTATCAATAAAAAATCAACAAGCAGTCAAAAAATCAGACGACGCATTGCTCTTGGCAGAATGGCTATGAAAAACCTAGATAAGATCCTCAAGAGCAGAGATGTCTCTCTCCATACAAAGATTCGACTTGTTCAAGCCATGGTATTTTCAATAACATCATATGGATGTGAAAGCTGGACAGTGAAAAAGATAGACAGGAAAGAAAATTGATGCCTTTGAATTATGGTGCTGGCGGCGAATACTGTGTATACCATGGACTGCCCAAAGAACAAACCAGTCGGTACTAGAGGAGATCAAACCTAAGCTTTCTTTAGAAGCTCAGATGACAAGACTTCGACTTTCATACTTTGGACACATCATGCGAAGAGAGAGATCATTAGAGAAAGACATCATGCTTTGCAAGATAGAAGGTCAACGCAAAAGAGGAAGGCCAGCAATGAGATGGATCGATACAGTAACAGCAGCTATGGGTACCAGTCTGTCAACAATGAGCCGCCTGACTGAAGACCGAACACAATTTAGGATAGCTATCCAGAGGGTCGCCATGAGTCGACTCCGACTCAACGGCACTTAACAACAACAACAACCATTCCCCCTAGATGTATCCCTTTGTTTATAGCTACTGTGTTGTCTGTCTTGACTAGATTGTAAGCTCTAATGAGCAGGGACCGTCTTTTACATATGTCTGTGGAGCGCTGCATATGTCTTCTAGCGCTATATAAATGTTCAGGTAATAGTAGCAGTAGTAGTAATGTTCACAAACCATGTCCATAACAAACCAAATCCAGCCCCTTCCATGCTCTGTGGTTTACTAAAATTGCAGTTCACATATGTTGACCACTTAAAAACATAAATGCTGCTAAAATGGCCTACCACGTTAACTAAATGTGAATTAATGCACATTATTTACTAGAGCTCCCATTATATGCATTGAGGCTTATTTACAAATAGCATGAGGTAATGGTGTACTTTAGTAAAACTAACCTTGGAAAAAGGGAGTCATTTTATAAGGAGCTGCCTGGTTTTAGGAACTTGTAATGCACAGAAATGTCAGCTCAAATACCGCCGCTCCTGAGGCGCTTGAACAGATCGAGGGGCAGCACACTTCATCGGAGGGAGTGAGTGGGAGCTCCTCCTCACCTCCTGCACCTGCCAATTAGCAGCCCTCAGCAGCCCTCTCCAACAGCTCAAATACCGCCGCTCCTGAGGCGCTTGAACAGATTGAGGGGCAGCACACTTCATCGGAGGGAGTGAGCGGGAGCTCCTCCTCACCTCCTGCACCTGCTAATCAGCAGCCCTCAGCAGCCCTCTCCAACGGCTCAATTACCGCCGCTCCTTGCGGGCCCGCGCCTGAGGGCCTTGCCAGAGGGCCCTTTGGCGTGACCCTTAGGCGTGGAGCCGTGGCGTGTGAGTAAAATCTATTTCATGACTTTGGGCTTAACTCTCATGCTGTTATATCATGGCTGTAACCTGCTGTTCTCCTTCCTTCTTGTCTCCTCTATTCTTTTATCTATCACTGTATCTCTCACTCTGTCCTATCTCATATATGGCGTTCTTTTCGTATTTTCTTAAAATTTATATTGTATTGTAAGTGGTTTCCCGCTCCTGCACTCCAGCCCAATCGGTGTTGTGGGAGGAACCAGCTGAGCGCTAAAGAAGCGCCGCCGGCAGGCGCGCCACGCGCCTTGCGGGCCCGCGCCTGAGGGCCTCGCAAGAGGGCCCTTTGGCGTGGCCCTTAGGCGGGGCACGACAGGCGAGAAACAATCTGTAAATCTAGCGAATAAGCTACAAACAAAATACCAAAATCCACAAGCAACTCAAAATAGCAGTTATTGCCATGACCAGCTCTCTACTGAACAGACTGTAAGTTATATTACCAATAGCTATAATATGAAAAGTGCACATGAAATAAGAAACTTGAGCACATAACACTGTCATAATCTTTTCCAAATCACTTTTTACCTTAGTATAGTGAATATACCTGGACTTACTGTTACCCTAGCCATACATTGCAACATTGTTTCATGGCTTACTGATTGCTACATTGTCCTATGATCACTGTTTGTCCTTTGCTGAGTGTTACATTGTCTCATTATCTGCTGACTGACACATTGCCTCATTGTTTGCTCGCTGCTGTACTGTTCCTATCTTGTATGCTGCCACATTGTTCCGAATACCTACTCATCGTCAGGCAGTGAGTTTATACACCGCTGATAGCTAGCACAGCAGTGAATACCGGTCCCACTAATTACCCAACAACAAACAGCTCACATTCTACACAAGATGCATCCATTTCTAGCCCTGGCATGTCTACACCTAGCCTCCTGGCTCCCCCTTACATCCCACGCCTTTCACACAAGCACCAACCACATCCCAGTACTCCACAGTGATGGGAAAAGATGGACAGAGAATCACCAACACCCCCAAAGAGAACCCAACGACACGCCTTACTCACATTTATTACACATCCCGCTTCAACACATCAAGAAGGCACATTTGGACCGTCAGCAACACCATCGTGCCCTGAAGTGTGCACTCATCAACGCAAGGTCAATACGTACTAAATGGCCAATAATTACTGATCTGGTAAGAACCCATGATCTTGACATCATCATGATCACAGAGACTTGGCTATCAGAATGTGACAATGCAATCATCAACCTGATGTTACCCACAGGATTTTCAGTCCACGCATGCCATAGAACTAATTAGAGAGGAGGAGGAACACTCATCCTTGTCAAAACTTGCCTAGGCTTCCAGATGTGCAATGCAACCAGCACAGCCCACCTGGACTCCCTCACTATAACTAATGACATCTGCACGATCAACCTTCTGTACCGGGCACCAACACCATCATCAGAGGATCTTGCAACGATAATTGGCCTCGCCTGCAACTCAAACAGACCACGGTCCCAAAACTGGATCCTAGGTGATTTCAACTTGCCTACACTACAGGAATCTCAAGCCACTGCTTTCCTAGAAGCGCTTCAAGAGCTAGGTTACGATCAGCTAGTCGATAGTCCCACCCACGTCAAGGGAAACAAGCTTGACCTGATCTTTGCTCCACAAACAAACAAGGATACTGCCCAACCAATGCTGCCAACCATAACTCCTGTGCCATGGTCTGACCATAGCCTGCTCAAATTCCAGATACCTATTAACACACACAATCAAAACTCCAACAAAACCAACACTGTCCACGAAACCTCGTTGAAGCACTTCCGCCCCTTTGATAAAGAAGAGATTCGAGGGAAGATCCTCCCACTCCTCAACAATGTACCACACGACCTAGATGCTTTAGTATCCACCTGGGACGAGAGCCTCAAAACCATCGCATGCATACCAGCCACACATAAAACAACAACAAAGAAACGAGAGCACGCACCATGGTATACAAAAGACCTCCGAGATTCACTCAAGTGCCTGCGCAGGCTCGAGAGAAGATGGCGTCGGGCTCACTCCACGGATGCACAAAGTACTTACATCGCTCACCTAAAAGCACACCGTGATGAAGTAACAAAGAATCGGAAACAATATCACTCCGACATCTTGAAACGGTCACTAAACAAGCCCCATGACCTCTTCAATATAGTGAAATCTCTCATAAGAGAACCTCCCGCAGACCAATCTCAGATGCCACACCCCCAGGCATACTCCAACTACCTACAGTCAAAAATGATCCAGACGACTACATCTTCAACCAACTACCTACAACCTGAAGTGATCCAGACGAGTACAACCTTGAGATCTGCGGGACAACATCTTTCAACATAAATTGCCCCAACCATCACCCCTATCCAAATTTGAAAAAATATCACGCAGAGAGATTGAAGACACTATCGCTTCAATCAACCCCACTACCGCACCCAATGACCCATGCCCAGCATTATGGATAAAGGAGTTACGATGTGACTTAAGCCAATATCTGAGCGAATTAATAAAACCAATCTCTTACAACCGGATCGTTTCCACAAAGTCTGAAACAAACATCAATCAGACCACTCCTGAAAAATAACAAGCTGGACCCAACAAAAGTGGAATCATACAGACCAATTTCAAGTATCCCCATGCTTGCCAAAGTAATCAAAAAGTTAGTACAGCGCCAGATCCAACAGCATATTGATACTGAAGCCCCACTGGATCCTTCCCAGCATGGATTCAGAGAAGCACATGGGGTAGAAACCCTCCTCACCACCCTATTTGACCACTTAGTCTCTGGAACCGACAAAATTCACCAAGGATTTGCACTCATATTCCTTGACATTGCTGCGGCCTTCAACTCGGTGAGCCACGAGATCCTCATACAACGCCTCAGCGAGAAAGGAATCCAGGGAACAGCCCTAAAGTGGTGCAAGTCATACTTGACTAATAGATGGCAACATGTAAGGTCTGGCTCCACAACCTCTGAACCGTTTTTACAGAACCAGGGTGTACCACAGGGTTCGTAACTATCTGCATTGATGTTTAACATCTACATGCAGCCCATATGCGCCCTAGCACGTTCTTTCAAGGTCAACTGTCTAGCCTACGCGGACAACATCCTCCTATACATCCCATTCAAGACCAACCAACCAGACCTCTCCCCTCTAACAAGATGTTTTGAGGCAGTAGCAGAATGGTTCAACACACAAAACTTGAGAATCAACTACAGCAAAACAGATGTCCTATTCATCTCAAGGAACCATGACTTCACCCCTCCACTCTCTTTAAAAATCGGCAACACAGAACTGAAAACCAAATCCACAATCCGCTACCTTGGCGTTACACTGGACCAACAACTGGACCTGAAAACCCACATAAAAAACACAGTAAAAACAGTATACATGAAAATAAAGACCTTAAAGCATCTCCGACCACTACTCGACTTCAGCGACTACCGATCAATCTATCAGGCACTAATATTACCACATTTCGACTACGCCAATGTAATCCTGCACGGTCTACCTCAAACAACGCTAGCTCCACTCCAGCTCGCAATGAACACTGCTGCGAGAGTACTAACAGGGGCTTCACGGAGAGAGCACATAACACCAGTACTGATGAACCTCCATTGGTTACCGATTCAAGCAAGAATCCTCCACAAAGTTCTAACCTTAACATTCAAAGCCTTAAACACATTGACACCTACAGCTATCAGCAAGATGATACATAAAGTACCACAGAACAGAAACAGAAGACCCATGATGCAAAACACCCTAGAGGTCCCAAAGGTAATAACGAAATGCACGAAAGCAACAACAAATAAGTCCTTTACAATTTATGCACCTAGAGCATGGAATGCCCTCCCCACCTTTATTCGAAACATCACTTACCTAACCCACTTCAGGAAGGCATTAAAGCAGCACCTGTTCACCACATACTACCCTGAATCCAGCCTTAGTGATCATACATGTGGCCCCTCAGACAATCACTCACTACAACTAAACAATCAGACTCAGCATGAAAAAGGATAATCAACTGTTTCCTCAGAAGTACTCCCTGAAATTAAATTCAGACTCCCAGTGTAAATAAGATGTAGATATGTTCTGCCTGAAATCATATACCAGTGTAAATACAATGTAAATAGTTTCCCCCAGTTACTTCCAAGTTGATCTCCCTGTTTATTGTAAATACAACTCAAAGTGCCTGTGTTGTATAGTTGCTGTTAAATGTAAACCGCTCTGATCTAAAATAGAGCGGTATAGAAAAACTGTTAAATAAATAAAAAAAATAAAAATAAAAATAAACCGCTCTGATGCTTTGGCCTGAGCGGTATATCAAGAAATTAAACATAAACATATTTTAGTCAGTTACGCCCATAAGTGGCCATATATGCCCCTAAATGACCTCTAATAAAATACCAACCAGCAGAAAAGTGTATGTGTTGATCGCGTGGAGCGTACTTTCATTGTGGGCATGCATATGCATGGAGATTGGATGGAGCATGGGCAGTGCAATAGAATATGATATTATGCACGTACTTGCAAGAACTAGGTGTGGTCATGAACAGCAGCTCTAGGGCTGATGCAGGAGATCACACCTTAATTTAAGATGCATTCTCGCCACTTACACTAGTATTTTATAAAGTCAAGTAGGCACATAGTTAACATAACACAGGCATAAAAGAGGCACATGAAAACATGTGCTGACTAGGTGCGACTTTATTAAATCACCCTCCATGTGGGCAATTATTTTTGGATTAATTCTTTTTTTAATAGTTGCCACCGAATACATAACAGCAAAGTGACTTGCCACGGAACTGTGCACAGACCATTTTTACCCACAATTGCACTTCAGTACATGCTCTGACTATAATTTTGTTTAATTTTGAATTTAAATCATGTCAGATGCACATTGTCAGCAGATTAAAATATAGGAATTATTTCTTTGGCTGATAACAATGGTCTGTATGAGAAAACATCTAGTTTATATATTTCTAGCAATCATGGTCCATTAGAAATGGGTTATAGCTCGCAATGAATTTTGGAAAACAAATTCTGTGAAATACTAATAAAATGGTGCTTTCATGGGCTTGTATCGGGGGGGGGGGGGGAGATATCTAAGACATAGAAACATAGAAATACGATAGCAGAAAAAGACCATATGGCCTATTTAGTCTGCCCTTCCATATCAGCTACTATAATCCTATGTTTTCCTTTAGAGATCATTTATTTTATTTTATTATTTATTTATTTAGCTGTATTTCTATCCCGCCTTTCACCGGGTCAAAGCGGTCAATTGGGAGATACATTTAACATGAGGGGATATGACACACATACGCTAATACGTACAGGGAACATGGGCAATGGAGGGTTAAGTGGCTTGCCCAAGACCACAAGGAGTGCCTATAGGACTAGAAATCCCAGTCCCTCCGGCCTGAGATTGCTGTCCCCAGGTGGGACTTGAACCCCCGGCCCTCTGGCCTGAAGTACCTTGTCCTAACCACTAGGCCACATGCTATCTTGATTTCAGATACTGTAATTGACTTTACTACCTCCACCGGGACACTATTCCACGCATCTACCACTCTTTCCATAAAGAAATTTTTCTGCATATTATTGCTGAGTCTATCCCCTTTCACTCTCATCCTATGTCACCTGACAGAAGAGCTTACTTTCAATCAAAAGATCCTCTCCTCTTGTGCATTTATGCCATGGAGGTATTTAAAAGCCTCTATCCCACCTTTCCTCTAACATACACATATTAAGATAAGAACATAAGAAGTGCCATATTGGGTCAGGCCAAGGTCCATCAAGCCCAGTATCCTGTTTTCAACAGTGGCCAATCCAGGTAACTAGTATCTGGCAGGTTCCCAGAAATGTCCACAATGTATGTCCCAGGGTAAGCAGTGGATTTCCTGGGTTCTTTTTAATAATGGTTCCTCTAGGAACTTGTCCAAACTTTTTTTAGATCCAGTTACACTGACAGCTTTTACTACATCCTCTGGTAATAAATTTGAGAGTTTGATTATGCGTTGAGTGAAAAATTATCTTCTCTTATTACTCTCATATTTATTTTATTTATTTATTTAGTAAACATTTGTATACCGCTGCTTCCTACGATCAGCCGCGGTTTACTTTACAGAATCATAATGTATCGTAATACATTGAATTTTCAAAGATACAAATTTTGATTTGAGCAATGATTTACATAACACAAGGAATAGTGATTAGATACTTTGTACATAACATTGGGGTTCACAAATCTAAATAAACATTGGATTGAAGGTGTGTGGGGGTGGGGATAAAAATATACATATATACAGGATTACATATTGGTAATCCATATGCTGCTTGTGTTCCGAGTGCCATAATGGGGGCAGAAGAGAATTTATTGAGGTAAGGTGTTGTAATTAGGTCGGGTTGTAGTAGGTCTGAAATAAATGGGTTTTGAGTTTCCTTCTGAATTCATTCAGGCTATTTGACATTCGAAGCTCATGTGGGAGTTGGTTCCAGTGGATTGGCGCTGCATAGGTGAATGCTCTATTGCTTGTTTCTGCTTTAACAGATCTTCTGCTGATTGGGACACAGAGAGTGTTGAGATTTATGGTTCTTCTGTTCCTGTTGAGCGGTTGCATAGTGATTAGGTTGTCCAGGTAGGAGGGAGCAATATTGTGAATGAGTTTAAACGTTGTTATGAGTAGTTTGAAGATGATGCGGGCGGCTACCGGGAGCCAATGTAGTTCCATAAGCACTGGTGTTATGTGGTCTGTGACGTTTTTTTCCATGATGATTCTCGCTGCAACATTTTGAGCCATTTGTAAGATATTTAGGGTGTTCTTCGGAAGCCCTTGTAGAATGGCGTTGCAGTAGTCCAGGTGAGGAATGATTAGCGCTTGTGCAACAGTCCTGAAGTCGGATTTTTCTAGGATACTGCGAAGTGGTTGAAGAACTTTCAATTTGTAAAAAATGGCTCGGTGAACTGTGCGGAGGTGTTTATTCATCTTAAGGTTGTTGTCTAGTACGACCCCTAGATACTTTATTGCAGGCTTTGCATGATATATGTTTTTGTTGAGGGCGACTGTGGTGGGTGGGATGAAATTGTTTTTTTTTGAGATAAACATGACCTCTGTTTTTTTGTGGTTTATTGTCATGTTGTTTTGTTGAAGCCATGTTTGTAACATGTCAAGGCATTCTTCCAGTGGAGTGAAATCCGGTTGTGTTGTGTTTAGGCGTGTGTACAGCATCACATCGTCAGCATAGATGTGGTAATTGATGTTGCACTTCTGAAAGATCTCACAGATTGTTTTTATATACAGGTTGAAAAGTAGAGATGATAGGGCAGAACCTTGGGGGATCCCCTGGGTCTGGGGGAAGGCATCAGCTTTATCGTTGTTGAATAGGACTTGTTGCATCCTATTGGATATGTATGATGCAAACCACTTTAGGGGGGTCCCTGTTATACCTATGGATGCTAGTCGTTTTAAGAGGGTGCTGTGATGTACTGTATCAAATGCTGCTGAGATGTCTATAAATACAAGTATGAACATGTCATTTTTGTTCTCAAGACCCCTGAGGAGGTTGTCAAGGAGTGCGAGCAGTAAGGTTTCTACTCCGTGGTGCTGGCGGAACCCATATTGATGCATATCTAGGGCTTTCCTATCGTCAATGTGATCTTGCAGCTGCTGCTGGACCGCTTTTTCAATTGTTTTAGCTAAGAATGATATGCTCGAGATTGGTCTATAGGACGCAGGATCACTTTTGTTGAGTGATTTGTTCTTTAAGAAGGGCCTTATAAGTGATCTCTTGAGATAGGTTGGCATTGTACCTTGCTGGAGTGACTGATTAACAATGTGGGTGATTGGTTTTGCAATTTCTTTTTTAGTTGCTTTTATCCAGGCCGCAGGGCATGGGTCAAGAGGGGAGGTGGTGGATTTTAAATTGGTTAAGATGTTTATGATCTGTTGTTCATTTAATTGGTGGAAAGTGTTCCATTCCGCAACAGATTCCGTGTGAGGGACAGTGTCGGTTTCCTGAGGGGTGAGTGCTAGAGACATACTTTGATCCGTGACAGTGGGTACTTGCGGGTTAAGTTTCTTGGCGTAGTGGTCTGCAAGCGTCTGGGATTTGATTTCGTCGGTCCAGTCGGTGTCTTGGGAGGTTTTGGTGAGAGATTTGACAAGCTCAAATAGCTCTCTGGGTCTATTAATAGCTTTATTGAGTAGGTTAGCGTGGTGATTCTTTTTTGCCTGGTTGACCTCATTCTTGTATTCCATGAGTAGAGTTAGGTATAGTCGCTTGCATTCCTCGGTTTGCGCTTTCCTCCATTTTTTTTCTAGTTTGCGTAGTTCCCTTTTCATTCTGCATAGAGTAGAGGAGTACCATGGTTCAGTTCTTGTTCTTGTTGGTGTGTTTGCGGCTTTCCAGTTTGGACTTGCTGCTGCTTCGATCCCTGAGCCGTCTCTTTTCCAAGTTAAAGAGCCCTAACCTTTTAAGCTTCTCCTCATCGGTTATCCTTCCATCCCCTGTGCTATTTTAGTGGCCCTTCTCTGTACCTTTTCTAATTCTGCTATATCTTCTTTAAGATATGGTGACCAGTATTGCACACAATATTCAAGGCACATTCACACCATGGAATGATACAAAGGCATTATAATATCCTTTGTTTTATTCTCCATTCCTTTCCTTATGATTCCTAGCATTCTATTTGCTTTCTTGGTCAGCACTTCACACTGGGGGGAGGGTTTCAACGTATTACCCATGATAATGCCTAAATCTTTTTCCTGGGTGGTGGCTCCTAATGTGGATCTTTAACCAGTCCTCATATGCTTTATAATGAAGGCCACTAACCAATTTGATAGCTATTCTTTATATCGACTCCATTCTGTTTATATCCTTTCGAAGGTGCAGTCTCCGGAATTGCAGCAAACATTCCAAATGAGGTCACACCAGAGACTTATACCGAGGCACTATCACCTCCTTTTTTCTACTGGCCATTCCTCTCCCTATGCACCCAAGCATCCTTCTGACTTTCGCCATCAATTTTCTACCTGTTTAGCCACTTTAAGATCATCAGAAACAATCACAGAAGTACTTCAGCCCCTACACTGTACCACTCCCTTGGATTTTTGCAGCCCATTACCCTGCATTTTTTAGCTTTAAATCTCAGCTGCCAAATTCTTGAGCATCCTTTAAACTTAGCTAGATCCCTCCTTGTGTTATCTACTCCTTCCTGGGTGTCTACTCTATTGCAGATTTTGGTATCTCCGCAAACAAGCAAACCTTACCCGAGAGCCCTTCCACCGTATATGTAAAAAAGTTGCTAAAAAGAATTGGACCAAGGATAGAGCCCTGTGGCACAGCACTGATAACCTCCTTCTTCTCAGAGTGAGTTCAGTTTACCTGTACCCTTAGTCGCCTCCAGTCAACCAATTTCTAACCCAGTCAGTCACTTTAGGATCCATCCCTAGGGTGCTCAGTTTGTTTCTAAGTCGCCTGTGCGGAACGGTGCCAAAGGCTAAGGATATGCAAAATGTTACCTTTTTCATTTCCAAAATAGTTTGGTGGATATTCAGCAAAATTGGATGTGTTCATAAAAATATTTGCCTTAGAAATTAGGGGCCTGATATTGAGTTGGGCAGGCTATGTGCCGCTGCGGCACATAGCCTGCCCGCCGACTCCTTTAACCCGGGTTTTCACTTCCCCACGGTGGCGGAAGAGAAAATCCGGGTAAGCCTGGATGCCCCGGCAGCAGCAGAGGCTACACGGGTAGCAGCGATTTTCAATGTTACCCGCATAGCCTCTGCACCCTAAAGGCAGGCGAGGAAAAAGGCATGTAGCTCCTTCCTCTGACCTCACTCCACCCTGGATTGCCCTAATACACCCTGACGCTATGTGGATGGCATCTAGGCGCGTAAGGGATTTAGCCAGGATTTTCGAAGGGCAGTACCCATGTAGGTGCTCTTTGAAAATCCCAGATAAGGCTTTTACATGGGTAACTAAGGAAGTTATCGGGCCCTAGGAAGATAGTTTTGTTAACTCCAACAGAGTTAATGTGTGTTGGCACGCATGTATTTGAATTCTTTACAAGAAATTTGGCACAGACTATTTTAAAATTCTGTCAAGTTTTGCATTCCTTATTTGAATGTTTTGTGCAAAATTCCGCATTGTGGGACCTGGAACCTCCCCGTCCTAGCCCAGATAGTCCCTCAGGTTTCTTTCTCTTCATTTCACCCTCTAGCTTCCTCCTTCCTCAAACTTCACCCTCCCCAGGTCTCTCTCCCCGGCTTAATGTGATCTCCCTGCTTACACTTAATCTCCCCGCCCCCAGGTTCAACCACCCTCTTTCTCCCCCCCTTTCTTTCTCTTTTTCCTTCCTAATTCTTTCTCCCTTTGCCCACAGCTTTCTTTTTCTCTCTTTGCTCTCCTCTTCTCTTCCCCTCTCCCCCATTCTCTCTCTGTTCTCAGATGTCTCTCTCTCTCTGCTCCTCCCCTCCATAGCACATACCCCCCAGCTTTCTTTCACACTGACACACTCCCTCTGGCACTCTCAACCTCCTATCCCCCCCAACACCCTCCCTCCCCCCCTCCACCAGGACATTTCTAGGTCTCTCTGCTCTGGCACACAGCCCCTTCTCTCCCCCCCCCCCCTCGACCCAAGGACTGATCTTTAGAAGAGGAACACGTGAGTGGCTACCTCCTGGAGGCCGTATGCTGATTTGAGCCACATGGCTGTGCAGCGTCCCACGTGGTACCAATAAGCAGTCAGTGCCAGGGCAGAGAGGAAGAGGAGGACATGGCCTGATGTACAGCTGCTGTCGCCTCCTCCCTTTGTAATGATCAGCTGGGGGGGGAAGGGAGAAGAGGAATGACCCAGCTGTTGCTGATGTCTGCCAGTCCGTCTGCAGCCTTCTGCTCAGGAGATGAAAGACCCAGTTTTTATTTTTTCTTTCCTTATTTATATGTTTTGCATGTTGGTATTCAAAAACATTCTGTTTGCACTTCTACACACAGAGTCTAAAGAAAAGCGAGTGGGTTGTAGATTGCAGACTCAAAACAATGTGAGCTAATCATTTTACAAACCAAAATGGCTCTGTAAACTGTGGTTTGATTGGCAGTTACAAACCATGAATGATTTAGCTTTTATTGCCTAAGGCAGATTTTAAATGCTGGAGTAAATTGTGGCCTATTAAGGGCTCAGTATATGTTAACAGTAGTGCACCTTAGTAACTCTAGGCTTAAATCTTCTATACTTCATAGAGCTGTTTTTTTAAGGTTTGCTAGCTCAGAAATAGGAGGAGGCAAGCATATAAAAGCAAGGCAGGTTAAAAATCATGGGTCCAATATTCAGAGGCCGCTTAGTGTTCAACGGCACTAATACAATTAATGCCGCTTCTCCACACTCCGATGCTGGGGCGATGTCATACGTATTGTGGGGAGGGGGAGCGGAGGATTAGCAACTGGATTAGCAACCTGTGAGCAAAGTTAGGCACGGCAAAGACTGGCCTAACTTTGCCCGCAGGAGTGAATCAGGCAACGACTCAATATGTCCACTGCCCTGTTAGCTTCCAGGCTGTGCGACGACCAGTATATTCAATGCTGGTAGCCAGATATGGCTCCAGCATTGATTACACTTCAGCGGTGACAGCTATGCGCTTTAGAAGCACTACCACCACTGCTGAATATCGGGCCCTAAATAATCATCTGACATAAAGGGTGAGTGAGCAGGATTCTAAGGAGCTGGTTTGGAAGCCTTAAGGTTTCAAAGTATTTGGGGAATAGGTGAGTGAGAATAGAATAACATATATCTCAATTTATGGTGGTCAGCTAGTATGACACAGATTGAATTCTATAGGGCTGCAGTGGTTTTAAGGCAACCCAAACCGTTACAGAGTTTTAAGAACCCAGCAGTTGATGATATATCATTTTAAGGAAAAATAGGTGGGAAGGCAGTTTAGTGAGAAAAGGAACCTGGGTAAATTGCTCCAGATGATGTAAGTTCAGTAGAACACCAAAGGGTCAAATAGACCTGGATGTGTAACCCTCCCTTTCCCCAAAACAAAGTCTAACATGAGCCCAAAAAATCAGCTTTAACTTTATCAAAAAAAAACTACCCAATTGATTCACATTTAGAATGCTGGGTTAGCACATATATTTAGCAGCAAAAACATGTCAGCATGATTGAAAGTGCATTATGTCTGTATAATGATTTTACTCAGTTTTTAGCCAAAATTACTGGTAACAAAAATACATAATTTTAAGTCTCATTGTGTATGATGTGGCTGAAAAATTCTTTCATTGCCATCTTTTCCACGTTGTCCTCACACAGCTGTGTTTCAAGTAAACATGCTTATTCTCAAGGGTCAGCTTTAACCATTTAACCTAACATAGCATATCTTTCATAGTTTGGGCAGCCAGGGCTAACCAGCTTCTCTCTCACACATACCCTGCTTTACAGAGACTCACATTTTTGCTTAAGAAAGAAATGCAAACATGTAACTCGGATATCAAAGGCAGCAACATTATTAACCTTGACAAACATCAGACATAGCCTGGGTGACAGGACAATGTAAGAACACTCCCCCCCCCCCCCCCGCCCCACTCCATCTTCCTAGCTTCTGAGCAGCCAACAGGCCAAGAAGAATGACTGCACTTCAGGCATCTTCTGCCAGAGCACGGTCATCATTTAGGTCCCTCCAGTGTCCCAGCTGGGGCACATGCTAGATGCATCCATACACATCCACACCATCTTTCCGTGCATCAGCATCCCCAGTCATCCCAGTAGCTCACTAGGGCCTTCCACTGTTGTCAGTTGCCACATTCAGACACCACACCTGCTCTTACCTCTATAGGTGTGGCTGCCTCATGTCTAAATATTGCCGCTAGCCTGTGAGTTGTAACTTTACCCCAACACACTGATGGGTCAAACTCTACATGTGTGAATGACGGTCAATCCTCTGTAGCTGTAACAGCCCGGTATTACATCATTCGATTCGTTAGCTGCAGATATGATTGCGTCCCTTCAGAGGAAAGGATACTGCATCCACTTCCCTGAAGAAATCTATTGAAATCCAGCATAGAACATGTTGTTCAGTCCTGCCTCCAGGACATGAACAATTGTACTAAGAAAAAGATTCTGCCCACTGCTAAAAAGTGTCACCACAGTGACTAACGCATAATGCACTGAGTACGTTTCATAGGAAACCATATTCCTCATACCCAGGCTAAGGAGTGAGGTTCAGAACTGTCACGGTTTGTGCAAAACTAACCCATTTGAAGACATTGCCCCCAAGTGAAACCAAATTATGAGCGGAATGCTCCTCCAGACCTGCCAAACATAGGCAGTCACGTAGGACACCAAATTGTGAAAGCACTAAATATTGGGCTAAATAAGATCCTGATTCCCCTTGCTTTTAGACCATGCTCTATGATCTCTGTGATAGAAAGCTCCCTTCCCCATCAATCTCCAGTCCTGCCTATGAACACTGGTATCTTAAATCCAGCACTGTGACCCTTTGTGTAAAACCAATTAGGGACCAATAAAAATATACAGCGTGGCCCAAAAAAACATCTCGTAGCATATAAGTTATTTAAAAATTCAAAAAGACAGATGTAAACGATAGACAAATTAAAAAAACAAAGATGGCGACCAGAAATTGTCGAAACAAAGATGTTATATAGCTAAAAAAGGTAAATAAGTAAACTATTTAAGCTTTTAATTAACGAGATGTTCTCACTTTTTTTTGGGCCACCCTGTATATCTGGGCAACCCATCTACCACAGCCAAATAAGATAGGGTACCTTCCATCTATGCTGGCCTTCAGGCAACTTCAAGCAGAACATTGCCATGTTACAGAAACCCCTTTCCCAATTGCCCTTCCCCGTTCCCTAGAAAGCCCAGCCAATGAGCTACCCATCATACTAGCTTGACCTCATACAAAAGTGCTCTAAAATTCCGTGAATGGGCTCATATGAGTTCACTGAGCTCCTCTTATCTGGTGTGTTTAACTTCACTCATACCACTGATGTTATCATATGCAACAGCCTCCAATCATGTCAATGACTCACTGATTTCTACTACTACTGTCCACTGTTATCCAGGCAAAGCAGATCTATACTGCCCTGAAAAATCAATGACTTCAATATCTTGTCACAGATATAGGCAATCTGTCTCAAACTGCCTTGTATCCACATTGAGTATTCTAATCCCCTACGTTATCTTTTCTAGTGTATGCATAGTTAGTCCTCAGATTTCCTCAGATGTTCATCCTGGACTATTTTGGTAACAATTCTCTGAACTACCTTCATCACATCTATAGCCTTTTGACGGTATAGTATCCATAATTGGACACACTGTTCTAAGTGAGTTTTCACCGATAAATTGTACAGAAGCACTATCGCTTCCCCTTTTCTATTGATTATAACTCTCGCTCTGGGCCCTGATTTCCTTCTGATTTTAGCCAGAAGCCTTTCACAGTATTTCACAATCCTGAAATCAACAAACAGGTTCATAACTAGTTATCTTCTAAATGGTGTACATGAGAATACGTCTTTCCACTTTCCCACCCAAAATGCAAAACACTACACTTTTGCATTGAAGCTTAACCAACAGCTACATGGCCACTCCTTGATCTTTCATAAGTCACTGAGCTCCTTCAGGGGGTGTTCACTCTGTGGACACCTTAGAGGGAGTAGGTAGAATCAGATGACTGGTGGCATACTTGGCAGTTAACCTTTAATGCAAAAGAAGTGCAAAATGATGCATTCGGGCTGTTTTTATTTATTTTAGAGTTCTTATATACCGCGCTTTTTAGTATCAGTGTGGTTTACAAACAACAAAATTTTGCATCAGAACAAGATCTTTTGCTTACATTGTAACAGGATTGGAACATGGGACTGTAACAAGGGTAACTATATACAAATCAACAACAGTGGTTGTTGTAACTATTTACAGTTTATATTGCAAGTTGGAATCGTAATGCAAGAAACAATGTCATCTATAATCGTCTAGAGTGTACTTGAGGGTGGGTATGTTTTGTACATTGTCAAGAGTTATGTTGTTGGAATGTCAGAGGCTGAGTGAGTGAGTTGGGGTGCAGGGGGTGATTGTGTTAGGTTAGGGTAGAAGTGAAGGCAGAATAGGTAGAAACCCGAGGGAGCCATATGCAATAAGAGAGGCTTATGCGCATAGACTTGGGGTGATAGTGTCTGAGGATCTCAAAGTGGCGAAGCAATGTGACAAGGTGGTGGCAAAAGTCAGAAGGATACTGGGCTGCATAGAGAGGGACATAACTAGCAAGAAGGAGGACGTGATAATGCTCATGTATTGTGCAGAATGCTGGTAAGACCACACATAGAGTATTGTGTTTAGTTTTGAAGGCCATATCTTGCTAAGGATATAAAGAGGAAAATAGTAAGAGGACTTCATCAGAAGATATATGAGAAAATATATGAGAAAAGAGGCGGGGAGAGACAGAGGAGATATGATAAACATAGGGGGTCCCTAAAAGGCAAGAGGATGGAAATCAAGAATGGAGCACCCTTACTCAGAATAGATAGGAAATGACTGTTTAAGAAACCATGGGGAAAGTAACCTGTGTCACATGGCAGTTATGACCCCCAAATAAATCAACATAAGAACATCAGAAATGCATACTGGGTCAGACCAAGGTTCATCAAGCCCAGTATCCTGTTTCCAGAAGTGGCCAAAAGTACCTTTCAAGATCTCAAAGGTAGTTTGAGTGCAAGCCACTTATTCTAAGAATCATTATCTTTATTTAATTTCTTGATATACCGCCCAGACTGAAAGGTATTAGAGAAGTATACAAACGATACATAAGAACATAAGACATAAAATATGCCATACTGGGTCAGACCAAGGTCCATCAAGCCTAGTATCCTGTTTCCAACAGTGGCCAATCTAGGTCACAAGTACCTAGCAATTTCCCCAAAAGACACAGGTTCCACAATGCTTGTATTGGGGCAAGCAGTGGCTATATCCCCTCGTCCCCAAAGAGCTCACAATCTAGATATGTACCTGAGGCAACAGAGGGTTAAGTGGCTTGCCCAAGGAGTACCTATAGGACTAGAGACCCAAGACTCTCTAGCCCAAGGTTGCTGTTCCTGAGCAGGAATCAAACCTCCCAGCCCTCTGGCAACTTGTCCCAACCACTAGGCCACCACTGGCAATCAATTCCAGAACTTAATTATGTGCTGAGTGAAAAAATCTTTTCTCTGATTTGTTTTAAATATACTGCTTAGCTTCATTGTGTGTCCTCCAGTCTTTGCATTCTTTGAAACAGTAAAAAATTGATTGGTTTTTACCCGTTCTACTCAGTTTATAGACCCCTATCATATTTCCTTTAGCAGTCTTTCTGCATTCTGAAAAGCCCTCACCTCTTTAGTCTTTCCTCTTAAGAGGTATTGTTCCGTCCTCATTTATCATTTTGGTTACCGTTCTTTGGACCTTTTCTAATTTTGCTTGTTTTTTTTTTGTTTTTTTTAAGATGCATTAACCAAAGGTTACACACAATACTTTCCTTATAATTCCTAGCATCTATTTAGCCTTTTGGCTTTGGCTGTACATTGCACAGCGCATATCAACATATGATCCGCGATGACAGCTAAATCCTTTTCCTAGATGATGACTACTACTGTGGAACCTTGCATTGTACAGCCAGTTGTCAGAGCATTGTCTCCTATTCTTCTGAGTTGTCACCATCAAAAAGTGTTTCCATAGAGGGTATCTCCCAAACATTCTCGTCTGTAAAGATCAAAGCAAATAATTCATTTAACTTTTGTACTGTGACCTGAATGCCTCATTTACTGTTTGGTCATCTAATGGTCCAGCCCTCTCACATGCTGTAATTATTCGTTTTGGTCTCTGTGGCAAGCTTCTTTGAAATTTTCTTTTGGTCCTCCTTCTTAAAGCTCTGTTTCTAATCTGCTAGTATTTAGGCCCCAGAAGCAGGATTGTATGAAGACAACAGAGGTGTGAAGATTGGTGGAAGACTTATCAACAACCTTCGCTATGCTGATGGTACCACATTACTGGCTGAAAGTGAAGATGATCTAAAACATTTGTTTCTCAAGATCAAAGAACATGTCTTAAAATGGGTCTGCACCTTAATGTTAAGAAGACAAAGATCCTGACAACTGTCAAAATCAATAAGTTTATCGATGATGGAGAAGAAGTTGAAATAGTGGACAACTTTAACCTACTTGGATCAACTATCAATACAGAAGCAACAAGCAGTCAAGAAATCCGACGACGCATTGCTCTTGGCAGAATGGCTATGAAGGATCTAGACAAGTTTCTCAAGAGCAGAGATGTCTCTCTCCATACAAAGATTTGACTTGTTCAATCCATGGTATTTTCAATAACATCATATGGATGTGAAAGTCGGACAGTGAAAAAGATAGACAGAAATTGAATTATGATGCTGGAGATGAATACTGTGTATACCATGGACTGCCCAAAGAACAAACCAGTCAGTATTAGAGGAGATCAAATCTAAGCTTTCTTTAGAAGCTCAGATGACAAGACTTTGACTTTCATACTTTGGACACACCATGCGAAGAGAGAGATCATTAGAGAAAGATATCATGCTTGGCAAGGTAGAAGGTCAACACAAAAGAGGAAGGCCAGCAATGAGATGGATCGATATAATAACAGCAGATATGGGTGCCAGTCTGTCAACAATGAGCCGCCTGACTGAAGACCAAACGCAATTTAGGACAACTATCCAGAGGGTCACCATGAGTCAACACCAACTCGACGGCATTTAACAACAACAGGCACTTTCTCGTTTTTTTCATTTGGATCCACTTTCCATTTTCTAAAAGATGTCCTTTGTGCTTTGGTGACCTGCCTTACTTCACCATTTAACCATGCTGTCAGTGTTTGCTTTCTTCTTTCAGTGTTTTCTAGTGCATTGAACACATTTGGCCTATGCTTCTAAAATAAGATTTTTAACAGTGTCCACCATATGCATGCTATTAACCTTTGCACTCCACTCAAATATCAGTTCAAAAGGCAGAATCAAATGTGTTGACGTTATCCGGAACAACAAAGTTGCCTTGTCATTCCAGATAACTTAGATATATTCGATGATGCAGTATGAATTAACCTCTTGAAGCTGCTGAGTGTCAGCGAAATGCAGCTTGCACTGGGGGACTTATATTCCTATCTTCTGATGATTGGAATATTAAACAGATACATTATTTCCTTTTTTGGCATTACTGGCAGCAGTTGTTAGTATCAGAGCAGCCTTCTATACATGCAGATCTGAGCAATGGAGGTGTGCTAATATGGGATCTGTGCACTCCCATATTTAATAGCATATTTACTCTAACGTAATGCGCAGCTTTTCTGGCCAAAAAGAAGCTCTAAACTCAGGGTGCACATTACATTCGAGGGCGCCTTACATTCGGAGGCAAACACTGGGGGGAGTCAAGTGATGGTCGAGTAGGAGTAAGACATGCTTTCTGTGCTCTCCCAAACCCAGGCCGGTATTGTGCTCTTTTTAGAGCTTACCCCACAACCTGAACTATGGGCTCCCACAACCTGAACTTGGGCTCCCACAACCTGAACTATGCTGTCGAGCAAACCAGAACTGCACTGGATATTGAAAGCGGCAGGGGCCATGACAAAGTCAGCGAAAACAACTCAGCAGCAAACCATGCCAGAATGCCTAACCCTGCAAGATGACGGCAGGCAAACTGTGGCTGCAGATTTGCTGAGCGCAGATGAAGTGCCTGGAATGCCGATAGGCCCTGGAGCCGGCTCACCAATGAAAAATGGTCTTCCAGAGACTGATGTGATCTTGGTGGCTATTAAGGCCAACAATGTGGAGTTATCTGGCAAACTAAGTTCAATACAGGCTGAGCTCCATGAGGTCAGGACTGAGCTACAAGTTGTAGTTGGACGTATTAAAAAGGCAGAGCTCCGGAGTGCAGGTACGGAGGATGACTTATCGGCTCTAAAAAAGGCTGTATCGGGACTGCTGGATCGGGCTGTTGGCTGCTGGATCGGGAGGTTGGCTTTGCCCCTGTGCAGCTGCTGCTTCTGCTTTTCACAGAGCAGCGGCTGCAATAAAGTTAAAAGGAAATGAAACCTGTGAGAAGCCCTCCGGTCATCCTAGGAAACTCCTTCTGTTTCCTAGGATGACCGGAGGGCTTCTCACAGGTTTCTTTTCCTTTTAACTTTATTGCAGCCGCTGCTCTGTGAAAAGCAGAAGCAGCGGCTGCACGGGGGCAAAGCAGCACTAAGGAGGGGTGCGCACTACAATCACCAGCAAACATTTTTTTAAGTTTCAAGCCTTCACAATAGGGGTGCGCATTAGATACGATGGTGCATTAGACTCGCGTAAATACGGTATTATCATTTCTGCTGAACTGGAGATGTGATTGCTCTTAATGGAAGCTTGGATAGTTTATGTAAAAGTGAAACACTGCAATATAGATAATACAATTTTGGGGTATTCTCTGTTTATTTTTCTTGATTTTTTTTCTGTCCCTATAATTTCTATACTCTTCTGAAATTGATGTTATAAAGGTACCATTGATGCCTGTGTGCCTTTATTAAACTTTCAGAATTATCCCTATTAGCACACAAATTTTCTTGCACAAATTTACTCCCCCTCTTAGATGTTTAGCATATTCAGTGTGTGTATACACATATTTTACTTTATATGCACATACATCACAAGTCTGTTCCAGCTCCTTTGCAGACTATGCTCCCGAGGTCGTATGGTGAGTATGATCTTGGCACATGTACTCAGCTGTGCAACTTTCTAAGAGTCCTTCTCAACATTAAAACATGCGTTATTCACAGAAAATGCCTCTAAAAACATATTCCTGTAATGGACAAATTCAGGTTGCAAACATATCTCTTGTTCTGGAGGAAGCCACAGTTTGTAGCCTATTATGGACTGTTGAGAGGAGGGGGGTGGGGGGCAGAAAGATAAAGCTGCTACTTTTAAATGAAGCCTCGTGGCGCTGAAGCCCAGTAGAGGCAGATTTGGATATAGATAGTCGCCTAAAAAAGAAGTTAGGAAACTGCTGAGCCACTGAAAAATAATATGGTCAGTTTGTGCAACTTTGATTTCTTTCTTCAGGAAAAACTGGAAGATCTCATGAAGAAATACGATCTGGTATGCCACATCAACTCTGAGAGGAACCTCCAGTTGGAGCGTGCTCAGTCCCTAGTGAGCCAGTTTTGGGAGACCTATGAAGAGCTGTGGCCGTGGTTAATTGCAACCCAAACCATTATCTCACAACTTCCACCTCCAGCTCTCGAGTACGAAACACTGAAACAACAGCAGGAAGAACTCCGGGTAAGCACACTGAGACATCATAAATCAGGCAAATAAATAGCAGGGAACATGTACCGCTATAAAACAAACAGATAATGTTATAACATTTCAAGGGAGAACAGAGAGCATTTATAGCACCAGTGCAACTTCCACTCCTCAAAATAGTCTTCTTTGGTCTTACTGCTGGGCATAGGCAGGGGAATGGGGTTTGCCACAGGAGCCATGCCCCCCCCCACCAGTATTTTGCCCAACACAGCATCAGCAACTAGGGAGCTGGGGGGCAGGGCTGGAGATCAGTGTTTGGCCCCTTCAACCAAAAGGTTGTTCTGCTGTCCTTACTGCTAGGTCTGCTTCCGAGGTTTTTTCTTTTTTTTTTTGTTTAGTTGGGTTTGTTGCTTAGGGTATAGGGGAGGCAAGTGACATTACCCAATGCAGTTGTGTTCCTGTCGATTCAGCCATTGATCTAGCCCTGAAATTACACAAATGTTTGATGTTATCTGGTTCAATGTTTTTCATGAGAGGGACAATATTAAAGAACCTTGTGTTTCACAAAAAATAAAGGGGGTGACGTGTTAACCAGCTAAACCACGGCGATCATGATATTCACTGGCACTAACTGAATATCCCTTCAAACCATAGGAAAGATACCTGGTTAAAAGCAGGGCAGAGTGTAGACGGTCCTAGAAGCTACCAGCTTAGTGCTGATATTCAGCCTCTAACTGCATAGCTACACCACATAAATCAACAATAGACAAATACATTTTTTAAAAAGCCCACAGTCTGACAAGTCAAGGAGGTTTTGGTAAAATAATGTACTTATTTTTTAAAAATTGGCTTAGAGTAGCAGTGTTTCTTTAATAGCTAAGCTGTTCGTTGATTCAAAGGTCAGCATGATAAGTTAATCTGATATTTCTGTGCTGTAGCAGAAAGACAATTAGATTGAGTTTATTATAAGCAATGGAGGATAGATGTCACTAGCTACCGATGGATACACAAGTTTTCATTTATGATATGTTTAATTGAAAAATTACATGTGGAGGATAATCTTAGAAGAGGGTGCCCAGGCAGGGAAGGCAAATAGGCACATGTTATGTCTGCTTTATAAAGGCTAAATAATGCAAACCCACACAATAGGGAATGAATAGTTCATGGATATTTTAAATCAATATCCAGCCCTAAACAATATGTCTCAACTAAATCAAATTTATGATTTTTTCATTTTTTGAAGTTTAAAAAATATTTTTGAATAAAAAAGCATGGAAGCAGTTTTAGTCCTCTATAATGGTACTTAAATGAAAAAGGTATCACCTTGTTTTCCTTTTTGTTTCCATTTTTTATTTAACTAAGAAATATTTTTAAAATTCATTTTTGTGAGACCATAAATTAATACTTGAAGGGACCAAATTACCCCAGAGTATATTTTATTATTAGATCCACTTTACTGAACAATAAAATTAATGCAGGTATCCTATTATTTCAGCAATAAATCCATGTTGCAACAGAATGAACCCCAGTTCACTTATCTCAGCTATATTCATCTTCTTTTTAATTATCCGTCCATCTGTCTTGTCCAACGAAGCACTGTGTTTTGAAATGCCTGCTTAAGGGACTCAAATCATAATTTTAGCTAGATGAATCTTATTTAGTCCCACAGATTGAGTTTATTATTCTCTCGACAATTCAAGCAACCACTTGGCGTTTCAGAACATGAGATGGCGGTGTCTTCATGCTTTGCCCTTATTACTTGTCTTTTCAATAATCACAAAGCATGTAGAGTACGATTCCATAACGCGCACATTTAGCCTGCAGACACGTCTAAATCAAAATCAGGCCCTCTTTGAACCTAATTCCGCATCTGCGGATCTGAATGTGCCCGCGGGTCCAGAATCGGGGAGATAGATGTGTTCGGTGGGCACATACAAGTGCTATTCAGCTGTCCCCATGCCTCAGATGCGGGGAAACATTTTGGATGTCCCTGCGCCCACCATGTTCTGAAATGCTACATGTTTCGGATCTTTCCCATCCCCGTGATGTGCCTGTGGACGCCACGCCCCTCGGGAGAATGTGCATCTCCTAAACTGCTCATCATGTTCCCTGTAAAATAGTTATCTCCAAGTTATAATGCCCTGTTCAATGTAATTTCAGTTTGTTCAATGTAAACCGCACTGATGCAGAATAGCGCGGTATATAAGAGAATGTAAATAAATAAATAAATAAATCATAGGCAGTAGTTTGTTGATGCACACTAGACATAAATACCAATGAGAAAGGACAGCTGCTGCAACCTAGACCATATACCAGTCCCTCTCATGCGTTGATAAGTGCTAGATAAGACCAGTGCACTCCAAAATGGTATACCAGAATATAAATGTGAACATACCTTGCATCAAATGGTACATGGAATTAGGTACTGGTCCCAGTGATTCCCGCCCTGGTAATCTCTACGAAAATGCCTTAAACGTCTAGGGATGGATCCTCACCAAGTGCACAAAACCCTGACCTAACATTGCAGATCCCCAAAGGATGCATAATATTGCTGAGCAAAACATGTATGCCCTTTCCATGCCTCTGGCCTATAAGTGCACTCATTCTGCTGCTGTGCACTACCATTCCCCTCTTATCTCTCCCTACACCCCTCCCTGTGAACCCCTCCCCACCCACCCCTCCCTGTGAACTCCGCTCTTCTGTCAGATTGCTTCTGTCCACGCCCTTCTCTTCTACTGCTAAATCCAGATGTCACTCCTTTCACCTTGCTGCTCCTTATGCCTGGAATAAACCACCTGAGTTTGTGCGTTGGGCTTCGTCCCTGGCACCTCTCAAATCCAGGCTGAGCGCTCACCTCATCATTGCCGCTGCTGGATCTCATCCACCTAAGCTCTCTTGTGTTTCTTGACTAGATTGTAAGTTCCGCTGAGCAGGAACCATCTTTTATATGTGTCTGTGCAATGCTGCATATGCTTTGTGATGCTATACAACTTGTCAATAGTAGTTATAGGAGGGCCTTATGGCTATGGCATCTGAGGCCCACCTATCTGGGTACTGGTATTTCTCACAGCACCTGCACCTGTCTCATCATGGCATATGTCGGTCTGTATACATCTGTTACCTGTGAGGCAATCCTGTCTGCCTTCCCACAGCCAGCTTTGTGGCACTGCTCCCCTGGTCAAGGCTGTGTGGGCATGGGAGGGGGATCCCTGTGCCATTACACCGCATAGCCAGACTCCAGATATATCACCACTCTCACAGCTCTCATTGATCCTGATCTGGGTAGGGATGTAGGCCGCATGGGACAATCTGGTGAATGTTGGCACTACATCAGTCGTGCCTCCCAGTGCCAGCACAGGGGAAGTATGGCTGCCCTATCACACTGCCAACAATATCTGATCTTATTAGAGTACCCTATGTAAAATGATACAGAAGGAATCACAATAGGCTCCCTATGGCTCAATGTCAAAACATATCCCTGTCGATAATAGGGACTCTCAGAATACGGGGATTCAGCAGTGCAAACAGCACTAATACATGCACAACAGCAATATCATTGGTCCCACAAAATGTGCATTGTGGGCATGCATTAGTGCTGTTTTCACTGTTGAGTGCCCTTATTCTGAGTGTCCCTTAGTATTGACAAGGATATGTTTTGACATTTAGCTATGGTGAACCATCTCTGAGTTTGAGGGAGGAGTGGCCTAGTGGTTAGGACAAGGTACTTCAGGCCAGAGGGCCGGGGGTTCAAGTCCCACCTGGGGACAGCAATCTCAGGCCGGAGGGACTGGGATTTCTAGTCCTATAGGCACTCCTTGTGGTCTTGGGCAAGCCACTTAACCCTCCATTGCCCATGTTCCCTGTAAGTATTAGCGTATGTGTGTCATATCCCCTCGTGTTAAATGTATCTCCCAATTGACCGCTTTGACCCGGGGAAAAGCGGGATATAAATACAGCTAAATAAATAAAATAAATAAATAAAATCACACTGACACCCGGTAATGCAGCAGACATCCATATGGTCGAGATACGGGACAGGCTTTCATGTCCCCTCTGAATTGCAGATGAGCACACCAGATCCCCTTGTATACTCCTCAAACTACATACACACACACCCTCCCTTTCTGTCACAAAAACACGATTCTGCCCAAAAGATGCCCTGTACCTATACATAACAGCTATGACATAACAATCGCATGGGATACCAGGACTACATATGTGATCTCCGTTTCTCACCCAAAAAAAGAATCCTTTCCCTGCTCATACCCATACTATCCCTGTATCAGCAGTCCCATTTTTTGAACATGGGAATTGTTAGGGTCCCATAGATTGACTCCTTCAGCACAAACAGCACATTAGTGCATAGCCTGAATACCCATTATTGCTCTTAATATTTCTTTAAAGGTGGTTCTTAATGTGTCTGTACCTTACAACATTCCCTCACCTCTGCTCCCTGTACCTTAAGACTGCATCTTGTCTTTTCTCCAGACCGCATTTACACCAGTTCATTTCATACATGTCACCACCATTCTTCAATATTTGCAACATTGCAGAGAAGAGTATAATTTTTTCTAAGTCCTAGCCTTAGAACACGTTTCAGCAGGAATAATGTGGACGTTTCTGGGAAACACTTAATACGTACAATGGCCTTCCTAAATACGCTTTCTATGTCTCTGTGGCTGATCAGGCCCCATTCCACCCTCTCCCATCCACGTTCCGAGATCCCCATGCTAGCACCATGGGCATGCATGTCAGCAGTATTTCCGAATACGGTCTGGGATATTTTCAGCACATAAATGTCCCACCGCACATACAAACCCCTTATTCATGTTCTGGAATGACCCCCTGAATATGCTCACATGATCCACTTCTAAAACTTAACCAATCTCTGCATAGCCAGTGGCCCTTTAAATAATGTGGTCAAACGAACCAATCATCCAAGGTTTATTATAGTGAATCAAACAGCTGTATAGTCTCACAATTCATCCCTTTCAGGTCAACCCTATTCAAAGAGACAATCCAATATTGCTCACATATATTAAGTTACTGCTCCCAACCTCCACCTCTCCAATCAATAAGAGTTTGCTCAATTACTCTCCATTGTATACCCAAAAACTGATGTCCATCCTATAAACAATGTGACACCATCAGAGCCGTTATAAAGCAGGCATAACATATGTGCATGTTCCAGGAGATTACAAACTTCAATGGTGTCACATTGAAAAGAAGATGAATATAGTATGGGACATCATGGAGGCAATTTTGTAATGACCTGTGCCATCAACTCGTGTAAGCCATGTTCAGTATTTTCCGTGATTTACGTGCCTTGTACATTTGTACTTTTGTCATGTGCTATTTTGTAAGAACCCGCTTCAGGCCCAGGACCTATATCTTTGGTGTGAGTGTGGCCAGGTATGGAGCATGAGAGTTGCACAAATTTGCACATGTAAGTTATAAAATGCTATAACTTACAAGCGCTCTTTACATATCTAAGCAGGGGCATCGACACCAAGTTTAGGGTTGGTATAAGTGGCTGCACCTAGATTTAACACATGTATCTCACCACTTGCGCCCCTAGTTTCAAAAGTATATGCATACTTTACTTTTGAAAATAAGCATGAAATTAACCAGGCGTGCCTTCGAAAATTAGCCTCCACGTGCTGAGATAACTGAATTGGGGTTCATTGACTTGAATTATCAGTGCAAAGATGGATTTGTTGCTGAAAAAATAGGATATTGGCATTGATGTTGTTACTCAATAAAGGGAACCTAATAATAAAACATTCTTTTGGGTAATTTGGTTGGTCCCTTTATGTATTTATTTACAGCTCCTCAAAAATTATTTCAAAAATTCAAAAAGAATTTCCAAAAATTGAAAAATCATAAATTTGATGTAGTTGAGACGTAATATTTAGGCCTCAATATTAATTTTAAATTGCTTTATAAACGCAGCATCTTTGCTTGTGTGCCTTGATAAAAGAGTCAATCCAAAGGCTCCTTTACAATATTAGGAATGTGCTTACTAAACCATGCTTTTTTAGCATGGTGTTTAGTGCATGTCAAGTGTGCTGTGCTAAAACCTTGCATGCAGTCCAGAGCTAAAAATCCCACATAGCAAGATATAGACAGTTGGGTCTTGACAACGCATCACTGTTAGCTCGGCTTTATGGGTGTGTGCTGATCATTGTTGCTGTTTGCGCTGGTGCTCTTTAGACCACCTCAATGGGTGGAATTAGGTACACCCATGTGCCGGATTCTACAGTGCTATGTGTTAGCAATGTGTAGTGGCAGGGGGATGGACACCATGCCCCTTGAAGTTGGCATGGGCCTCCATGCTGGTTTTGTGGCTCGACTGTGAGCTGCTGGCACTCTTTTTAGTAAACATGCCCCTTAATGCAGAAATGAATCAACTGATCATTTTGAGCCATTACATAAATATATTTTAACTTGTATAGGTATAAGTTTAGCGAAAAATAAAGGTTACTATATTGCTTGATGGGCATAAAACTAATCAATAATCACAATGGTTTTTCAAATTAGTTTTAAACATAGCCACTGATGTGTTTAATCGCACATGTTATGACTTAGACTTTGCCAGACTCATCTTTTCTCCATGAACACTTAGAGGCATGTTTACTAAATGACGGTAAGGGGGCATGCATTACTGAGCATTAACAGCAACGAAAAGGGATTTTCCATGTGAAAAAGGCTCTGGGCGTGTAGGAGGCATTCCTCCATTAAAGGCACTATGGGCTATTTATCATGCGGTAACGGGACATCGGGCATTAAGGCGTATCAAGCAGACACCTTAATGTCCGAAAACAGCTGTAATCCTAACACTGGATAATATCAGCATGGGAAGACAATCTGAAGGTGATGGCTGGAAGGACAGCTGGGGGATGATGGATCTGCCAGACCAGTGGGCACTCTGTTTGGCAGCCATTAAAGTGGATGAGAATGTGGAAGGCTGGTGTACGGCTACACAGGGGGTGGCATTGTAATACGGCACAATGAGAGTGTGTGGCATAGGATATGGAACACGTGTCTCCAGTGGAGTCAGACGTAGCAGGATGTGTGCAGCGACAGGAGGACAGAGTAGGAGTGGCGATGTGCAGCTCAGGCACAGGAGAGGTATGTGTGTGGAGCCAAATTGTGAGAAAGAGTATCAGTGTAGGCCATGGTGCACGGGAAGGCATGACTGCACCAGCCGACAGAGGTGGATGGATGGATTGAAGGATGGATGATGGCAGAGGAGAGGGTGGTATGGGCTGGTAGCACTGATGTGCCGTAGATGCCATCCCGAACGTATCTGTACAGTGCATTAAAATGTGTGGCATTTACACTTGGAAGGCCTGATATCAGACATGTTGAACTCACACCTTTCCTAGCCATACAGACACCATACAATATCTCAGACAAATGTGCTGATAACAGCTGCACAGGTATTATCCATACTGGGCAAATGGAGTATGTATGGGCATGAGCTGAGACCTGCAGGTGGATATCAGAGGGGTAGGATGTGTCCACATGTACTGACGAGATGGAAGGGAGCCAAAGCTGTACAATAACAGACATGATGTCACACATGGCTCATGTTTCCCAAGTAGGTTATAGATGTATGCATGTAATTGCCTGTTAGTATACTGCTGAAGCAGTGCAGCCACGTCGGGGTACTTCTTACATTCAATTGCTAATGTCTGATGAAAACCATGGTCTTTATGGACCTGCAGTCAGTTGAGCCATTGGTGGGTTAAGTGACCAGCCCAAGGTCACAAGGAGGTGTTGTCAGTTACGAAGGTTGTGGCTGACATAAAATGTGACAGTAACTTGTTCCGAAATGTCACATAAGGAGTATTAGTGGGCCTCAAACTGTGTTTTCTTGGCCTCCAAGTCATTGTCATTACCATCATGCCATGCCTCCAAGCAGGGTCTTCACATATGCAGGGTGAACATGTCAGACCCCCCGCAATGGGCTGTATCAGAGGCAATAAAGCCATGTTTGCAGAAGGCCATGATGTGGAATAACATGTTGACTGACCCAAAGTGTGGCCAGAATGCATAACAAAGTAGAAGGATGAGTGTCTGCATGTCACAATAGAGCCAAGACAGTGAAATGCAGGGAAATGGCCTGAGTAGCAAACAGGCCCAAAATGACCAAGTGGGAAATCCCTGTTCCTGCATATGAAGGCATTGCACTAACCAGTAGGCTACACCTCCACACCGCCTTACACAACAATGTCGGGATTCAAAGAGCCTGCAGGTCACTGTCTAGACTTCCTGCTGTGTGTGCTGGTATAGGCTAGCTCATCCAGTAACCCATGAGGCACTGCACAGGGGGAAGAGCAACCTTCAGCTGATCACCAATAGAGAATGCACTGATCCATCACATCCGCTCAGGGTGCAACATGCACATAACAGCTACAAACCGTGCTACTGTGCAGTTTTAGCAGTCACCCTGAGGGTGAGGATGGGCACCCAGCACCTGCTCCCCAGAACTAGCAGAACTGCTAGAGATGGCCTCCTCTGCTGTACATGCTGCAGGTCCACTTCACTACCAGTGTGTGGCAGGTATTGTCTGTAGTGTGTTATGCTAGTCGCCTTGTCTCCAGAACAGTGTGAAAAGACTGATGCCATATACAGTGGAGGCTTCTAGACTGGTGTGGGGCTGCTGCTAGTATCCTGCTGATTCTGCCATGATCACAGTGAGTAGACCAGGAACAACTGCTGTCCCAAACATTGAGGACTAACAATCCACCACAGCAAGCTCAGTCAGACCGCACCTGCTGCCACCCACCGGCCGGTCCACTGTCAGCATACAATGCCTGTGCACAGAGCAACCATGTGCAACCTGACTTGGGATAAACAGCATGGACACCCAGCATGTGGTTCAGCAATTGAGCTCCCCAGATAGAGTTTGCACCCACATCACCTGAGCAAGACAGTATAATAGCACTATGTGGATACATAGCTGTGCCTTGGTCACTGCTCAGTCAGAGTGAGAGTGCTCTCTCAGCATGACATGCTGTAGCCACCCAGGCCATGCACATAGCAGATGGCCACAACAAAGTCTCAGACTTTGACCCTACTGTCGAGGCAGACACATCCAGGCCAATCCACTCTGTTCCAGGCCATACCCACAATCCTCTGTTCCTCATCATGCACATTTGTACACTAACACTGGGAACAGCATAGGCAATGCGAGACACAGTGAAGCGCAGAAAGCCACATAACAACGGAGAGACATACACACACACACACTCACATCGCTGCGCTGTGTTAAAGTGGGGATGGTTGGCATTCCTGCCTGCTACATTGGTCTCCATATCAGCTCAAGCATCGTTAATGTGTGCCCATTGTGCAAGTGCTAGTAGCGTGCCCTGACATTAGCGCCCACTCAGAGTGCAGGTGCTGTCAGCCTGCCTATCCATCCAGCTGTGGTTAGTGGAGTCTGTCTGGGTGGCTGATGGGTGTTTGTACCTTTCCTGGCCATTTCATTGGGAGTTGCACATGCTGGTGCTGTACCTGCACTATACCATCATTAAAAAGATTCACCAATAAATCCCCAATTCAATTTTTGTCAAAGCGTGTCGAGGCTCTGGTCTGCTGCAGGCAGATGCTGCTGCCTCTGCCACCAACATCTCCACACCATGCTGACATGTCTGTATGCTGTCAGTGGTGGCGGTGTGCAGTAGCAGCTTCTCCAACATGTGGTCCTGGTGTGTGCCTAGGGCGCAAAGTTTGATTGGGGGGTGGGGGAGTGGGCAGAGGCACACATGGACCACCCACTCAGCTCCCCCTAATCATCTGTCTCTGCAGGGTCCCCAGCACCATCTGCCACCAATACATCTCATGGGAAGGAATGACAGCCACTGCTGTGGTAGTTCCCCAGGCACCTGCATCTTGTAGCTACCTGGAGGGCTACAGCTGCTGGCGCTATTGGCCACTTCTGCCATAGATGGGTTCTGCGGCAGTGGGGTTGGCCAGCCAGGATCTGTGCCGAGGATGCCAGGTTCCCTGGACTGCCCCCTTTGGCACATCTCCTTTCTGCAGCAGCAGCTTGTCTGTGTGCTGCCACTGTCACTGTGGGATCATGATGGACATCACAGATGGTAATGCTGATGGAAGGATACCCCTATGAGCTGAGGTTCCAAAGGTTAGGGCCTGTCAACACAGAGAAGAGACAGCTGGGTGGAGATATGATAGTGGTGTAGAAATTAATGAATGGATTGGAATGTGTAAACACAGATCGATTGTATATGCTAATCAAAGGTGGAAAGACTAGGGGACATGCAATGAGGTGACACTGTAACCCGTGTAAGACAAATAAAAGAAAATAGTTTCACATGCAGCACTTAAGCAAACACTGGAATTCATTACCTGAGGATGTAGAAAAATCAATAAGTGTAGCTGGGTTTAAAGATGGTTTGGACAGGTTCCTGGAGGAATGGTCCATAAACCATTATGCAAGGGGACTCAGGGAAATGCACTGCATGCCCCACTATAGACATTGTGGAACTTGTGTGCCTTATGGGGAAACTGCTAGGTACCTGTGACCCAGATTGGCCAATGTTGGACACAGAATACTGGTCTGTCTGGTCTGACTCAGTATAGCATATCTTATGATCTTATGTTCTTAAGTACCTATGTGCTACCCGGACAGCTGCCTGGTCTGCCCTGTATACCAGCAATCTCCATTGCATGACCCACATACAACCTCTGGTGGCCTATTTGCATCATTAACCTAGTGCCCTATCATACACGGGCACCATGCTATTGCTGCTAATGGAGCACTACTATCACTGTGTGGGCTCCACTGTCAGCGCATCACATTGCAGACGTTGAAATAGGCTCTCTCTGCAATCAGACACCCTTTCCATGGCGTTTCACATGGTAGTAAGGTTACAGATGTTAAGGGGCTCTAAGGGGTGTTTGCACAAGAGGCGTTAAAGGTACACACATTGTTATCGCCCACTCTCCGCCCCTTGACACCCACTCTCTGCCTCCTGTTCCCTTTATGCTGCAGGAGCCTTTTACACTCAGAAACTCTGCATTTTTGCGGCTTTAAGGGGCCATGGATGTCGTTCCCACTCGTTAACAGCACACTCGCTCCCTTACCGCCGTTTAGTAAACATACCCCTTAATTTGTTAAAAGCATCTTGGTGAATAGGTCAGCTGTCTTTCAATAGCTATGGTACACAGGGGACATCTGTTTCCCTGAAGGTAATGAGATCAGATCTATTACCTCATTGTTTGAAAATGAATGCATATTAAATGTATTTTTTTCAATAGACCCAGCTGCCGAAGCTCTGCCAAGCTTGACTTGAAGCCTGTTTTCTCTTATTATAGAATGCTAACGCCAAATAACCTAAAATAATAATTCATTTCAAGAAAATACAGATTTTTTGGCTTATTCTCACACATTTGTCAGGAACCACAGTGCTGTAATCCCAATTTATCTCACAATGGTCACATCTTTTTTTGGGGGGGAGGGGGTTCTTGTTACTTGAATTTGTCTTTTATTTTTCAGTTTCCTGAGAATTATATTTTTTTAATTAATTAAACATGATTATAGTCTGCCCATCAGTAGAAAGGTAGGTAGAAAAGAAGGAACCATCAAATGGCAGGTGTCATTAGCTAATGGTAAGCACGTGCTAATGCACTATCACATGTTATCTACTACAGGACACATTGTGTAAACTTTAGCTCGCACTAACCATTGGTAAATGACACACAAACTCTCCCCAGTCACAATAATATTGTATTAGTGAAGCTAAAATGTATAACACCTCTACAGAAATTAACATAGGAAAAAAGGGGGAGGTTCTTACTTAGAGAAGAGCATAGTGGTGAGTAGAGTGGGAAAGGGAAGTTCAGGATATAGCAACAGTAGAGAAGGGAGGTTAAAGCCAAGAAGATGGAATGATAAACAGGACATAGAGATTGAGAAGAAAACTAAGTGGCTGCCCTTAGATTTCCAACCAGGTCCAACTAACTGATTAGTGTCCAAATGCTTCAATAACTAACTAACATGGTAAATGACTGCAGATATAAACCAGCATGGTCCATGTACTCTGCCCAGTGAGGTGGCTAGAGTTATACGTGCCACCCCATGTAGGTTACCCCCTCTTTGGTTAGGGTTGTACCTGCTGCTTCGTGCAGGTTACCTCTCCCTATGCCTTTGTGTAGGGTTGTACCCACTGTTCCATGCAGGTTACCCTCCCTCTGGTTTTTGAAGCATAAAGTTATTTAAATTATTTACCCCTTCTTAAGTTTACTGTATGTGGGTTCTAACCTAAGTTTGTATTTGGGGAGGGAATTCCACAAAGCTGGTGCCAAATATACAAAGGCTTTCCGGCACATGCTGTCAAGCTGAATCTTAGAGAAAGGGGGATACGAAGAAAATGTTCTGAGAAGAGTACAAAGCATGGGAAAGAACATAAGGTTTGAACCAATTGGAATGAGAGTAGAGGACTGGAAAAAGAGAGCTTGAGGGGGTCACCTTGATGGGCTTGAACTTGATTCTGTAGGAGATGGGGGAGCCATTGTTGGGTGGTCAGATGTGCAGAGACTTGTTAAGAAGCTTAACTGCCATGTTTTGGTTTAGTTCAGAGAATTCACAGAAAGACCATTATAAAGTGCATTATGGTAATCCAGACAACTAGTAAGAAGACATTAATCACAAGCTAGAAATCTATACATCCTTAAATCTCCTAGCGGAACATATCTTCCTCAACACAGAGAAACAGGATGTAGTAACTTCTCCAATCTGTGTCATGGTCAGTCTCTTAAGGCCTATATCCAAATGTACTTGCAGACTACACACTGCAGTAAGTATTTTAATTTAAATCCTCATAGAATAATTCCTAGCCGCGGCAAGAGTTGCCCTAGGTTTCCCTCTCCTTCACAAGGAATCCTATGAACAGTTCCATGGTTATAACACAGCTAGAGGTTTCCAGGTTTCCTGTGTGTGTGTATGTGTTTGTGTGCATATATCTGCTGCATATCTATATCCCATTTTAGTGAAGGTCTCCATCAATTCGTCCACTCAGTGTTATTGTGACTCTGAGTGCTACTTCTTTGGCTCCAACTGATTCTCGACTCATAATTAATAATAACTAATTCTCATACAAAGATTCGACTTGTTCAAGCCATGGTATTTTCAATAACATCATATGGATGTGAAAGCTGGACAGTGAAAAAGATAGACAGGAAGAAAATTGATGCCTTTGAATTATGGTGCTGGCGGCAAATACTGTGTATACCATGGACTGCCCGAAGAACAAACCAGTCGGTACTAGAGGAGATCAAACCTAAGCTTTCTTTAGAAGCTCAGATGACAAGACTTCGCCTTTCATACTTTGGACACATCATGCGAAGAGAGAGATCATTAGAGAAAGACATCATGCTTGGCAAGATAGAAGGTCAACGCAAAAGAGGAAGGCCAGCAATGAGATGGATCGAGACAATAACAGCAGCTACGGGTACAAGTCTGTCAACAATGAGCCACCTGACTGAAGACCGAACACAATTTAGGATAGCTATCCAGAGGGTCGCCATGAGTCGACTCCTACTCAATGGCACTTAACAACAACAATAATTCTCAACTGCCTGGGCTTCTGATTTAAAGCAACTGGCTCCACCCTCCCTGTTCTCAGCATCCTATCCCTCGGAGTCCCTTTATCGAATGGCCAAGACAGAGATTCTTATCTTCCCCCCTAAACCCACCTCTCCCCTTCCATCTTTCTTTATTTCCATGGATAGCACTGTTATCCTCCCTGTCTCCTTGGCTTGCAACCTTGGAGTCATTTTGGACTCCTCTCTCTCTCTCTTTCTTTCTTCCTTGGCACATATTCAACAGATAGCCAAAACGGTTGTTTCTTTCTCTATAACATCAGCAAAATGTATCCTTTCTTTTCTGAACACATTACCAAGGCCCTTATCCACTCTTGTCACCTCCTGCTTACACTATTGCAACCTGCTTTTTGCTGGTCACCCACTGAACCATCTCTCTCCCCCTCAGTCTGTTAAAAAGTCAGCTGCATGATTATTCTTCCACCGTTCCTACACTCATGTAACCCCTCTTCTAAAATCACGTCATTGGGGCCCTATCCGTTTCCGTGTACAGTTCAAACTTCTCCTATTGACCTACTAGTGCGAATAGTACCTATTCGTTCCGCAGCTCCTCCTTTCCTCTCTTGTTATCTCTCCGTACACCCTCCTAGGGAACATTACTCATCAGGCAAATCGCTTTTATCTGTGCCCTTTTTTTCTTCTGCCAACTCCACCTTGTTTGCCGTATGCTTGGAATAAACTACTTGGGTCAGTACATCAGGCTCCCTCTCTGGTCCTTCTGTTTTTAAATCCAGGCTAAAAACCAACCTCTTTGAAGCTTCTTTTGGATCTCCATTTTATTCTCCTGTTTAATACCCAAGCGTGTTTATGTTTATTACGTTTCTTGTCATTAATACCTAACTCTTCTGTCTCCCTTCTGGGGCAGATGCTCTGCAGAAATCATTGGAGGATAAAAATGATTCAGAATTGCTAAATCGGATGCTAAGGGCCAAGATTCAGTAATCCAGAATACATCAGATAAGCAAGTTACCACCAGATCATAAATCATCTCCTCCTTGTTCTTCACAGAGTGTGTATTGGTCATCAGAACTAGAGGGTCAAGCAACTCTATGCATGTCTTTAGCACCCTGAATCTTAGGCAGAAGAGGAGTCTCGATCACCTGCATCAGCCCCCTTCTCAGCTATCAGTGGGCCATTCCGGCCTCTCCCTGAGATAGTGGAGATAGATTGAGTTTGCAGAAGCACAAACCATTTATGTTATATTAAGAAGACAACTTTGACCAAAATACATCATAATCCTAGTCCATTCTATTGCCACAGTCTATATCTACCTGCCTCAATTTATAGCATATCAGCAGATGACAATATTATAAAACTTCGAACCTTTGCGATTCACTAACAGTACTGAGAAAGGATATCCATGAAAATGTGCACAAAATTGTGTCCAGATTGTATTTATTGTGTTTCTTGGTTGTAAAAAGTGTTAACCCGTTTTGGACCAGCGTATGTTTTACAGACATAAGGTTTCCATACTTACTACTCAGCTGTTTACTAATTAATGGAACTATGTTTAGCTATTATTGTTATGTCAAAAAGAGTTATATACAGATTTTTTATCTGAGATCTAGTTAGTTTAATAGGTATTCGAAGTTTGCTGATTTTGACGGTACTGGCGGCTCAACATAAAAAGATCACAAAAAATAGTAAGTAGCTTATAATGCTGTAATAGCTACTATTTTGCAAATAAAAGTATTTGTAGACTTTAGCAAATAGGTTTAGATAACTGTAATTTACTTAGTGTCAGAGTTACTGGTGCGTATATCGGCCTTGTATGTTTCTCATACACTGGGCTAATGTGTTGTCGAGACTAATTGCTGTCACGCGTTCGGTTCTAGGTGTTTCAATGGTGCAATATCGACGCACTGCATCAGAGGTGTTTTCACGTGTATCATATTCCGCCGTCAGAATGGACTGTTGACAAACTATATTATATCATAATAAATGAAATGAAATGAAAACTGCAGTTTCAATAGTATTATGCAGTATGTTTGTCAATGAATATTGATACTGAATTATAACTTTTCTGATCACTTGGAAGACAGACATTGGACCTGATACTGAATTATAACTTTTCTGACACTTGGAAGACAGACATTGGACCAGTGTATGAAAAACATACACTATGTGAAACTTCTATTTTCTGCAAAGTTTTAATATTTTTTATTATTGCCTGTATTTCATAGTTGTTTGAGTGTAACAAATCTAATAAATCATCCAGAACAGAGAGAGAATATGTGAGCTGTCCAAAACGGGTTAAGAAATCACACCACACCCTCCCCCTTCCCCCCCCCCCCCCCCGATCTACCCCTCTCTCACTTTTCTCTTGCCACTGACTATATGCAAGAGGAAAGGTTTTACTTGACAGCTTTGTGTTTCATTATACATCTTTTGCACAATTGCTGTCTCTCTGTCTTCATTGCTTTTTTCTGATCTGTGACTTGGAACATTTACCTTGATCTTGTGAAAGGAGCTTGCTGGATAGACCAGCACTGGAACATCTCCATAATCTGTTACGGCCATTGTTCCTCATTCGGCAGAGAGCATTGGATTAAGTTTTATGGGAGAACCAAGATTCCTTTTATTCCTGTTTCCTGCTCTTGGGAGCAGATGGTTCCCTTGCCTTGTACAATAAGAGTGGAGAGCCGCATTGGAAATGTTTGCAGCAGCTGGGACTTCAAATCTTCACTGAGCAGATGTTCAAGGCTCTGCATATTTCACTAGCTGTGAATTATGGTCCATGGTGATGCAAACTAAATGTCTTGCTTTCAGGATCGTGTGCAATACACATTTGACCCTTGTTCCCCATATGTATGTACTGAAGGAGCATAGCTAGCTCTGCTTTCAGAAATGGTGGAAAGCAGGGTTATGTGTGAAAGGTTTTGAAATCTGATTGATGATAAAACATTTGGTTGTTGCTTTGTCATGTTGTTATGGGAAATGTTTTATTTTTTATTATATGTGTATTTAATTTTTTTTTGCTGCTGAAATGTGTTATGATGCTTGTTATATAAGGCAGACCAATAAAAAATAAAAACAAAGGATTACATGAAATAGTTCTTGTCATACTACAGTATTGCAGTCACTGACAACTCACAATGATGTTACACTGTCATAACTAGTCAAAACTGTTCCTGAATGGAGCAATTTGCTTTTCTATATTGAAACAATGATGACAAAATTACATTAAGATGTTAGAAACATCGATGACCTTATTTTCTTAATTGTGCTAAAATAGCACAAATGTAGCATGCCGTACCACAAATTAGTTAAAGCCACAGTATGTACCATGTATTAATTGACTGGAAACATTATGTGCTCTTGATCTTAGTACCATGGGATGACAGGCCCTCATATTGGGTCCAGAGCATCCTTATAAAAAGAACACCGTCATGTGGACTCCCCCAAGGAAATAAAAAATGAAAAATAGTGGCCTCTCTAAAGAATACAGACTTTTGTAAGAATATGGCAGAACCTCCATCACAATGGGTCCCTCACCCATATTGCGTACCCCTCCCCACACATCCAGCTGCAATTAGGGGTTCCAAATTAAAATTGTGCAATTAACAACCCACCACCTTTCCTTAAAATCTCCATATCCTGCCCCCTGCTTGCCCCGTCACCCTCGTTCAAGCCCCAACTCAACCCAAAGACTCAATTACTATAGGGGCATAGGAGCGATCTCCATTCATTTCCTTCCTTTGGTGGCCATCTTGCAAATTCATGTATTCTAACTCCTAGCAATATGTTTGATACGCTGGCAGGAGTGAGGATTCCTCAGTTTCCAAGATGGCTGCTGTGTGGCAGGAGCGAGTGTGAATTATTCCTACCCTCTTTAGCATTTGAGTCAAGGGTGTTGGGGCTTGGTGGACTCCAGGACAGTGCATAAGGTTTAAAGGAAAGCGGGTGGAATTTAAGTGATAGACCTTTGAACAATCATTTTGAATTTTAAAGCCATGTAACACTGCTGGTCGTTCCCTTGTCTGTATGTAGAGATCATCAGAGAGAAGGTAGGTAGAGGGTCTGCTGCCTTGGGGGATTCTGCTACATTTTTAGAAAAGGTCTTGGAGGTCTATGTTTCAGACTTTACCTCCCATGGAGGATGAGGTTCTGTTGGGGGAAGGGGAGGGAGTTATTTTCTTCCAGAACACTCTGGTCTCTTTAAGGATGGTACTTGGGAGCATCAGTTCTTCAGTTAATGAGTCAGCTCTCTTAGGGAGATAGTAACTACACCGTTTTTCTATTTGCATAATAACGAGCTGCTTTTCATTAACTTGCATGCAATTCATGTTTTTTTTATCATGAATTGAGCCTAAATGTGTTCAGGTGTGTTATCGTAGCACAACATTATTATTAGTAGTATTTAGCTCATGATTTTCCAGTGGTAGTTGAAAGTGAGTTGCATTCCGGTGCAAGGTTTTTCCCTGTCCCCAGAAGGCTTACAGTTTGTACCTGAGGCAATGGAGGGTTAAGTGATTTGCCCAAGGCCACAAGGAGTGCCGGTGGGATTCGAACCCTGGTCTCTCTGGTCATCAGGCTACAGCTCTTAACACACAAATTACTGTAGTGTACATTAAGGGGCATGTTTACTAAAGGTTAACCCACATTAATGAAGTTAGTTTGTGCTAAGTGCTGTTGCGACCCATTTATTTCTATGGACACAGTAGCACTCGGCACATGTTAGCATTCATTAATATGCATTAACCTTTAGTAAACTGCCCTCAAGGGTCCTTTCCTGTGCATTGCTGTGATAACGCAGCTTAGTATACAGGGCCTGAGTGAGAGAGAGGATTTAAATTACATTTACTGAAAATGTGAGTGACTGGCTAGGGACGGCTCGCCATATTGTTTCAGAACGGTGGGTATTGCTTGGAACTCTTTGCCAGCTGTCAGGCTGAGGTACAAGGCTGAGACACTGATTGCACTCTTTGATTTTGTTATAGCAACTACGTGAACTGATTGCAGAACACAAGCCCCATATAGACAAGATGAATAAAACTGGGCCTCAGCTGTTGGAGTTAAGTCCCAGAGAAGGATTTTTGATCCAGGAGAAGTACGTTGCTGCCGACACTCTGTACAGTAAAATTAAAGAAGTTGTTAAAAAGCGAGCTGTTGCACTGGACGAAGCCATTTCTCAGTCTTCACAGGTATCTGTTAATGTATCTCACTTAATCGTGCTCCTATATCAGCTGTTTTAGTGAAAGCAAATCAACATGCACATATCAACCATGTTTTGATTGGATGCAGGTTGACATTTCCAGTACTGTAAAAAGACTCCTCGTTCTATTTGACTTTCATGCAAGACTTGGTAGAGCATCAGAGTCAAAGTTCCATTCATAAAAACTGTGTTGTAGCACCCAAGGCTCTTTGCCAGTCGATCAGTATTATTGACATTCTTTAAAATGTAGCTTTCCCATGCTTATATTTGGACATGGCTTATTTTTTCCAGCCCAGCTGCGGCGGTGAAGAAGAAGTTTACTTTAGCAGTATAAAGTTTTACTTGTTCACCCCTGGCTGTCAGTTGTAACATGTGAAAATGGTAATTTCATGATGCATGCCATAGCCGAGACTGCAGCTGAGGCAGCGTTGTTAATCATGATGTAGCCTAGCTGTAGCATCATAATCATTTAGTCATCACAGACCTCTAGTCTGCAGTCTGTCGGTATAGATCATTATGAAGGCGTCTGCTGAACAGCTGCTTTTATAGCTTAGCACTTACACAAAATCTGGTTATGCATATACGCACAACCTATGTGCATAGTTTTCCTTTATGGTTTGTAAATGCAATATGTGCCATCAAGTTATTGCTGACTCCTGGCAACCCAGCAGCTCCTGGATTTTTTTGGGCAAGCTGTGACGGGAAGTAGATCTCCAGGCCTTTCTTCAAAGCAATAGAGGGTAAAGTGACTTGTCCAAGGCCACAAGGAGTGTCAGTGGGAATCAAACCCTGGTCACCGGGCCACTGTTCTAACCACTAGGCTACTCCTCCACTCTCTTTATGGTTTAGAACTAATAAAATCTTCGATATTTCTAACAGATTTTGTCATCTGTTCCTACATCTGAATCACAAAGTGGGTACAAAATAGGCAGTATAAGCAGTCAGGCAAAGCTCACTCCTACACAGCAGTGCAGAAAGGGAAAGGAGGAAAAGCTCGTAAGCAGATTACTTGGGCATATTGAGAGTAATCTTATAACAAGGTGCTTAACCCTTTCATGGCTGTAGTTGCCATATGGCAACCTTTTATTTTCCCCCAAATGTTACCCCGAATTCAATATTTCCAGAAAATTATTAATTGTATCTTAAGTTATGTAATCTGTTGTGGACGCGAAAGGGTTAAATTAAGAGGCCAAGTAGGTGGTTTACTCTTTCATAAAGACAGGTACCTATGGGGCCCTTTTACTGAAGAGCACTATGGCGTTGCACCTATCATACTGATAGCACTCAAAACCATAGCACATTAGGTGCAACACTATCGCAGTAACTGTCAGAGACATGGGAGGTATATTCCTTGCAGTTAACGCAGTGCAGCCTGCCCTAACATGGCCTAAAAGTAGCATTTCTCTCCACCTATCAGAAAAAAGATTACACTTTCTAAACAGCGAGAAGTATAAGAACTGTGTATATGAATGCTAGAGAACAGACTGGTCTCTGGATGTCTGTAGTCTCAAGAGATCCTACAGAAGAACATTGCCTTGTTGGTTGGTGACAACTATGTGAACGTGCAGAGAGCTACAATTCCCCCCTCTCCCTTAGCGATCCTCTCTGCCTGGCCCGTGCTTTCTTGAATTCAGATTTAGTCCTCATCTCTATCGTCTCCGCTGGAACTGGCCTGTCATGTTTTTTTCTTGTTGGCAATTTTGCTGCTCCACGCATCCACCACCCTCCTGTAAAGAAATCTTTTCTTTGTTTGTCCCCTTTTACTTTCATTCTGTGCTCCCTCTCTCCAGAGCATCCATTCAACTGAAAGAGGCCTGTCTCCTGTGCATATTTGCCATGGGGGTATTTAAATGTCTCTGTCATATCTCTTCTCTCCTACTTATTGATTTATTTATTTATTGATTTAATTGGTTTTGATATACCATTTTTTTCTACCAGTCAAAACGGTTTACATCGAACAGTGTATAAAGTGTATACATCGAGATCTTTTCAGTCTGTAGCAGCAGGGCTGTACCTAGGACTGTGTGAGTGGTGCAGCCACACAAGGTGCAAGCACAGAAAGGGACATCGGTATCATCGCTGGGCCTCCGGGAAGCTCAAAAAGAGTAAGTTACTGAATGTGGCTGGGTGGAGGGGGGGGGGCACCAAATTTGTTAGTCGCACAGGTCACATTTCTAGCTTGGTACAGTCCTGTGTAGCAGAACTATGAGAGTAGTCTTGCTGGAATTCTGAACACAATCATTCAAAGTTTTTGTACATTTTTGTGATTTTTTTTTCCGTATTATCACTCAAAAGCAATATGCTTTGTTATTTTGGCAAACAAAGCATGCAGAATTTTGCATAATTTAGACCTATTGACACGGAATTTTGAATTTCAGCTGCAGTATTCCAGCAGGAGTACATGAGATTAGCTAGAGGTCAAGGGAGTCAGTTTGAAACCCAGAGCTGAAGGAGCAAAAATGAATGGGCATCACTCCTGCTCCCATTAAACACTGTGTACCCCAGGAGATACCAGTGTTGACATCTAGAGGACCAGATACCGGCGACAGTTCCGGATGACAGCTTCTCCCTCCAGTGCATCGGGGAATAAAGCCATCTGGCTTTGCCGGCTTGGTGGAGATAATAGCGTGGACAGCCAGAGGACCAGATACCAGTGACAGCTCCACTCTCCAGCGCATCTGGGGATAAAGCCAGCTGGTTTTGCGGGCTCAGTGGAGATACCAGCGTGGACAGCCAGAGGACCAGATACTGATGGCAATTCCAGGTGACAGGTCCTCCCTCCAGCGTGTCGGGGGATAAAACCGGTCCGCTCCGCGGGATGAGAATACAGGTACATGTCCAAAGGGGCATGTCTGGCCCCTTGAGAGTCACTTTGGAGCGCCTGAGGATGCCTGAGGTCACTGTCTCCTTCCAGTCTCCATGGTTAAGCAGAAAGAGAGAGGTAAGAGTCCCTTGGAGGTTCAAGTGGTTAAAGGCTCGATGGACCAGCATTTAGTGTGTATGGCAAGTCCCAGGACAACTTTAGTACAGACTGAGGGGGGGACATCGTCCTCAGGTTCATCCTTGAATTTTGGGTTGTGTACCCCTCCCTCTCAATTGATTGCTCACATTGCTGGTGTTTCTGAGGACCCCCTTTATGGGTTGGGTCCATGTTCTCATCTACACCTTTGCCCCTGGAGTGGACTGAAGCCGTAGAACATAGGTGTCAAACTCTGGCCCGCGGGCCAAATTTGGCCCGTAGTGTAATTATATTTGGCCCGCGAGGCTATACCAAATTATTATTTAAATCTTATTTAATAAATGAATGTCATTGATGTTTTTTTTTATTTGAAATTGGTTTTTGCATATCTGAACTATTAAGTTATAAATTGTATAGTAATAAGTGTTGCTTCATATTCAATGTTAAAGCAAATCTTGTTTGGGTCCATATTAAAAGGTTCATTTGTTCAATGCTGGCCCGCGACTTTGTTCAAGTTTTACATTTTGGCCCACTGTGTATTTGAGTTTGACACCCCTGCCGTAGAAGGTTCCCCTGTACTGGGTTTCGAAGTACCTTACACCTGTAACTTAGCCTGCTGTTTCCATGGACTTGGTGGTTCCAGGCCCCGGTAATGGGGAAATTTCTCTGAGGAACATTTGGTCTGCAATAAACAGGGTGGAGGGTGTACACAAGGGAACACTGGCACAATTATGTGTCTTTTCTCAGGAAACCTCTCAGGTTATATCTCAGCAGGGTGTCCTTCTCGCTGATACGAGTGGCAGGGTCTCCAGGCTGGAGAGTAAGCTTGTGCGTCTGCAAGCTGTGAGTAGTACCGTCATTGAGGATAGTTTATTTTATAAACTAGAATCTGTGGAAAATGGCTAGCACTCAGAACCTTAGGGTTTTTGATATTCCCAATAGTTGTCTACTTTCTCGCTAGAATTATTTAAGAACTTTGTTTTGTATTCTTTATTTCAGGAATCATCTGTTACCTCTATATATTATGTTCCTTGTAGTGTTACTGTTTCTAATCCAGATGAAGATTTAGATGAACTTGTGAATGCGGATTCTATGGATTAACACAATTTCTAGAGTCCTCTCTTGATAATGTTACAAGGGTGGGGGGAGGGGGACTCTCTTGGTTTCTTTTAGTTCTGAGGTGGAGAAGAGTGCTATTATGAAGTTATATTTTGTCTGTGGACAGCCTTTAATGGCTTTCCCAGAATTGGCAGGTGTCACCCAACTCCTCCAAAAGGCTTTTTTGCGGATAAAACTTAGGGTCCTAGCGATAGGTGGAATATTCTATTTATAGATCCCTTGTAAATGTTTAGTGACATATTCTGGCAATAGATATTCCTTCATGGAGGTCTCACATCTTGAGCAGTTTCTGGTGGATAAAGTATCTTGAGTTTTACTTTGCCTGTTACAATGTTTGGGTTTGTAAATGGGGTTGAAGTTAGTTCTTTCTTTCTCCGGTCCCTTTTGCTCATGTTGGTGTATCTCCCTGTTAGAATGTCTGGGATTGTTAAAGGGGTTGAAGTTAGTTCTTTCTTTTTCCCGTCCCTTTTGCTCATGTTGGTGTATCTCCCTGTTAGAATGTCTGGGATTGTTAAAGGGGTTGAAGTTAGTTCTTTCTTTGTCCGGACCCTTTTGTTCATGTTGGTGTATCTCCCTGTTAGAATGTCTAGGATTGTTAAAGGGGTTGAAGTTAGTTCTTTCTTTCTCCGGTCCCTTTTGCTCATGAAGGTGTATCTCCCTGTTAGAATGTCTGGGATTGTTAAAGGGGTTGAAGTTAGTTCTTTCTTTTTCCCATCCCTTTTGCTCATGTTGGTGTATCTCCCTGTTAGAATGTCTGGGATTGTTAAAGGGGTTGAAGTTAGTTCTTTCTTTGTCCGGACCCTTTTGCTCATGTTGGTGTATTTTTCCCTGTTATTATGTCTGGGATTGTAAACGGGGTTGAAGTTAGTTCTTTGTCCGGTCCCTTTTGCCCATGTTGGTGTATCTCCCTGTTAGAATGTCTGGGATTGTAAAAGGGGTTGAGGTTAGTTCTTTCTTTGTCCGTCCCTTTTGCTTATGTTGGTGTATCTCCCTGTTAGAATGTCTGGGATTGTAAAAGGGGTTGAAGTTAGTTCTTTCTTTGTCCGTCCTTTTTGCTTATGTTGGTGTATCTCCCTGTTAGAATGTCTGGGGTTGTAAAAGGGGTTGAAGTCAGTTCTTTCTTTGTCCAGTCCCTTTTGCTCATGTTGGTGTATGTTTACCTGTTAGAATGTTTGGGATTGTAAAAGGGGTTGAGGTTAGTTCTTTCTTTGTCCGTCCCTTTTGCTTATGTTGGTGTATCTCCCTGTTAGAATGTCTGGGATTGTAAAAGGGGTTGAAGTTAGTTCTTTCTTTGTCCGTCCTTTTTGCTTATGTTGGTGTATCTCCCTGTTAGAATGTCTGGGGTTGTAAAAGGGGTTGAAGTCAGTTCTTTCTTTGTCCAGTCCCTTTTGCTCATGTTGGTGTATGTTTACCTGTTAGAATGTTTGGGATTGTAAAAGGGGTTGAGGTTAGATCTTTCTGTGTCCGGTCCCTTTTGCTTATGTTGGTGTATCTCCCTGTTAGAATGTCTGGGATAGTAAAGGGGGTTAAAGTTAGTTCTTTCTTTGTCTGCTTCACTTTTGCTGATGTTGGTGTGTTTTTCCCTGTCAGAATGTCTGGGATTGTAAAAGGGGTTGAATTTAGTTCTTTCTTTGTCTGGTCCCTTTTGCTCATGTTGGTGCATCTCCCTGTTAGAATGTCTGGGATTGTAAAAGGGGTTGAAGTTAGTTCTTTCTTTGTCCGTCCCTTTTGCTTATGTTGGTGTACCTCCCTGTTAGAATGTTTGGGATTGTAAAAGGGGTTGAAGTTAGTTCCTTCTTTGTCTGGTCCCTTTTGCTCATGTTGGTGTATCTCCCTGTTAGAATGTCTGGGATTGTAAACAGGATTGAAGTTAGTTCTTTCTTTGTCCAGGCCCTTTTGTTCATGTTGGTGTATCTCCCTGTTAGTAGGTCTGGGGTTTTAAAAGGGGTTGAAGTTAGTTCTTTCTTTGTCCGGTCCCTTTTGCTCATGTTGGTTTATCTCCCTGTTAGAATGTCTGGGATTGTAAAAGGGGTTGAAGTTAGTTGTTTCTTTGTCCGTCCCTTTTGCTTATGTTGGTGTATCTCCCTGTTAGAATGTCTGGGATTGTAAACGGGGTTGAAGTTAGTTCTTTCTTTGTCCGGTCCCTTTTGCCCATGTTGGTTTATCTCCCGGTTAGAATGTTTGGGTTTGTAAAAGTGGTTGAAGTTAGTGATTTCTTTGTCCGGTCCCTTTTGCTCATGTTGGTGTACCTCCCTGTTAGAATGTCTGGGATTGTAAACGGGGTTGAAGTTAGTTCTTTCTTTGTCCGGTCCCTTTTGCCCATGTTGGTTTATCTCCCGGTTAGAATGTTTGGGTTTGTAAAAGGGGTTGAAGTTAGTTCTTTCTTTGTCCGGTCCCTTTTGCCCATGCTGGTGTACCTCCCTGTTAGAATGTTTGGGATTGTAAACAGGATTGAAGTTAGTTCTTTCTTTGTCCAGGCCCTTTTGTTCATGTTGGTGTATCTCCCTGTTAGTAAGTCTGGGGTTTTAAAAGGGGTTGAAGTTAGTTCTTTCTTTGTCTGGTCCCTTTTGGTCATGTTGGTGTATCTCCCTGTTAGAATGTCTGGGATTGTAAAAGGGGTTAAAGTTAGTTCTTTCTTTGTCTGGTCCCTTTTGGTCATGTTGGTGTATCTCCCTGTTAGAATGTCTGGGATTGTAAACGGGGTTGAAGTTAGTTCTTTCTTTGTCCGGTCTCTTTTGCTCATGTTGGTGTATCTCCCTGTTAGAATGTCTGGGATTGTAAAAGGGGTTGAGGTTAGTTCTTTCTTTTGTCCGTCCCTTTTGCTTATGTTGGTGTACCTCCCTGTTAGAATGTTTGGGATTGTAAAAGGGGTTGAGGTTAGTTCTTTCTTTTGTCCGTCCCTTTTGCTCATGTTGGTGTATTTCCCTGTTAGAATGTCTGGGATTGTAAAAGGGGTTGAAGTTAGTTCTTTCTTTGTCCGTCCCTTTTGCTTATGTTGGCGTATCTCCCTGTTAGAATGTCTGGGATTGTAAACGGGGTTGAAGTTAGTTCTTTCTTTGTCCAGTCCCTTTTGCCCATGTTGGTTTATCTCCCGGTTAGAATGTTTGGGTTTGTAAAAGGGGTTGAAGTTAGTTCTTGCTTTGTCCGGTCCCTTTTGCCCATGTTGGTGTACCTCCCTGTTAGAATGTTTGGGATTGTAAACAGGATTGAAGTTAGTTCTTTCTTTGTCCAGGCCCTTTTGTTCATGTTGGTGTATCTCCCTGTTAGTAGGTCTGGGGTTTTAAAAGTGGTTGAAGTTAGTTCTTTCTTTGTCTGGTCCCTTTTGCTCATGTTGGTGTACCTCCCTGTTAGAATGTTTGGGATTGTAAAAGGGGTTGAGGTTAGTTCTTTCTTTTGTCCGTCCCTTTTGCTCATGTTGGTGTATCTCCCTGTTAGAATGTCTGGGATTGTAAAAGGGGTTGAAGTTAGTTCTTTCTTTGTCCGTCCCTTTTGCTTATGTTGGTATATCTCCCTGTTAGAATGTCTGGAGTTGTAAAAGGGGTTGAAGTTAGTTCTTTCTTTGTCCGTCCCTTTTGCTTATGTTGGTGTATCTCCCTGTTAGAATTGTCTGGGATTGTAAAAGGGGTTGAAGTTAGTTCTTTCTTTTTCCTGTCCCTTTTGCTCATGTTGGTGTATGTTTACCTGTTAGAATGTTTGGGATTGTAAAAGGGGTTGAGGTTAGATCTTTCTGTGTCCGGTCCCTTTTGCTTATGTTGGTGTATCTCCCTGTTAGAATGTCTGGGATAGTAAAGGGGGTTAAAGTTAGTTCTTTCTTTGTCTGCTTCACTTTTGCTGATGTTGGTGTGTTTTTCCCTGTCAGAATGTCTGGGATTGTAAAAGGGGTTGAATTTAGTTCTTTCTTTGTCTGGTCCCTTTTGCTCATGTTGGTGCATCTCCCTGTTAGAATGTCTGGGATTGTAAAAGGGGTTGAAGTTAGTTCTTTCTTTGTCCGTCCCTTTTGCTTATGTTGGTGTACCTCCCTGTTAGAATGTTTGGGATTGTAAAAGGGGTTGAAGTTAGTTCCTTCTTTGTCTGGTCCCTTTTGCTCATGTTGGTGTATCTCCCTGTTAGAATGTCTGGGATTGTAAACAGGATTGAAGTTAGTTCTTTCTTTGTCCAGGCCCTTTTGTTCATGTTGGTGTATCTCCCTGTTAGTAGGTCTGGGGTTTTAAAAGGGGTTGAAGTTAGTTCTTTCTTTGTCCGGTCCCTTTTGCTCATGTTGGTTTATCTCCCTGTTAGAATGTCTGGGATTGTAAAAGGGGTTGAAGTTAGTTGTTTCTTTGTCCGTCCCTTTTGCTTATGTTGGTGTATCTCCCTGTTAGAATGTCTGGGATTGTAAACGGGGTTGAAGTTAGTTCTTTCTTTGTCCGGTCCCTTTTGCCCATGTTGGTTTATCTCCCGGTTAGAATGTTTGGGTTTGTAAAAGTGGTTGAAGTTAGTTCTTTCTTTGTCCGGTCCCTTTTGCTCATGTTGGTGTACCTCCCTGTTAGAATGTCTGGGATTGTAAACGGGGTTGAAGTTAGTTCTTTCTTTGTCCGGTCCCTTTTGCCCATGTTGGTTTATCTCCCGGTTAGAATGTTTGGGTTTGTAAAAGGGGTTGAAGTTAGTTCTTTCTTTGTCCGGTCCCTTTTGCCCATGTTGGTGTACCTCCCTGTTAGAATGTTTGGGATTGTAAACAGGATTGAAGTTAGTTCTTTCTTTGTCCAGGCCCTTTTGTTCATGTTGGTGTATCTCCCTGTTAGTAAGTCTGGGGTTTTAAAAGGGGTTGAAGTTAGTTCTTTCTTTGTCTGGTCCCTTTTGGTCATGTTGGTGTATCTCCCTGTTAGAATGTCTGGGATTGTAAAAGGGGTTAAAGTTAGTTCTTTCTTTGTCTGGTCCCTTTTGGTCATGTTGGTGTATCTCCCTGTTAGAATGTCTGGGATTGTAAACGGGGTTGAAGTTAGTTCTTTCTTTGTCCGGTCTCTTTTGCTCATGTTGGTGTATCTCCCTGTTAGAATGTCTGGGATTGTAAAAGGGGTTGAGGTTAGTTCTTTCTTTTGTCCGTCCCTTTTGCTTATGTTGGTGTACCTCCCTGTTAGAATGTTTGGGATTGTAAAAGGGGTTGAGGTTAGTTCTTTCTTTTGTCCGTCCCTTTTGCTCATGTTGGTGTATTTCCCTGTTAGAATGTCTGGGATTGTAAAAGGGGTTGAAGTTAGTTCTTTCTTTGTCCGTCCCTTTTGCTTATGTTGGTGTATCTCCCTGTTAGAATGTCTGGGATTGTAAACGGGGTTGAAGTTAGTTCTTTCTTTGTCCAGTCCCTTTTGCCCATGTTGGTTTATCTCCCGGTTAGAATGTTTGGGTTTGTAAAAGGGGTTGAAGTTAGTTCTTGCTTTGTCCGGTCCCTTTTGCCCATGTTGGTGTACCTCCCTGTTAGAATGTTTGGGATTGTAAACAGGATTGAAGTTAGTTCTTTCTTTGTCCAGGCCCTTTTGTTCATGTTGGTGTATCTCCCTGTTAGTAGGTCTGGGGTTTTAAAAGTGGTTGAAGTTAGTTCTTTCTTTGTCTGGTCCCTTTTGCTCATGTTGGTGTACCTCCCTGTTAGAATGTTTGGGATTGTAAAAGGGGTTGAGGTTAGTTCTTTCTTTTGTCCGTCCCTTTTGCTCATGTTGGTGTATCTCCCTGTTAGAATGTCTGGGATTGTAAAAGGGGTTGAAGTTAGTTCTTTTTTTGTCCGTCCCTTTTGCTTATGTTGGTGTATCTCCCTGTTAGAATGTCTGGAGTTGTAAAAGGGGTTGAAGTTAGTTCTTTCTTTGTCCGTCCCTTTTGCTTATGTTGGTGTATCTCCCTGTTAGAATTGTCTGGGATTGTAAAAGGGGTTGAAGTTAGTTCTTTCTTTTTCCTGTCCCTTTTGCTCTTGTTGGTGTATCTCCCTGTTAGAATGTCTGGGATAGTAAAGGGGGTTGAAGTTAGTTCTTTCTTTGTCTGCTTCACTTTTGCTGATGTTGGTGTATTTTTCCCTGTCAGAATGTCTGGAATTGTAAAAAGGGTTGAAGTTAGTTTTTTCTTTCTCTGTCCCTTTTGCTCATGTTGGTGTACCTCCCTGTTAGAATTGTCTGGGATTGTTAAAGGGGTTGAAGTTAGTTCTTTCTTTGTCCAGTCCCTTTTGCTCATGTTGGTGTATCTCCCTTGATGTGACTGGTGCAATTACCTCTGCTGATTTGTTTCTTTTCTTGTTATGTTGAATGAACTGAGGTATTACTTTCCTTATGGTTGCTTTAATGTAACTTGTTAAATACTCTAATTAAAAAAACAAACAAACTGTGTTCCCCAATAAGGCCCGGGAAGGGGATTGGGGGGATGCCTTTTTGCTGGAGGGAGTTTCATGCTGCCATGATTTGGATGGGGAGGTGCAAATGCCTTGAGGGGAGAGGAGTATTTGATGTCTTGAGGGAGTAATCAGGGGGAGAGAATGAAGTTAGGGGAGGTGATTTTTTTTTTTATTTTATCATTATGCAATTTACAACCTTGAACCAAGAATACAATCCATGTACAGAAATTGGGATATGAGTATCAGAAAATTATTAAGGAAAATTATACAGAAGAAAATAAATATACAATCATTCCCATTCTAGCCCACAACAGAGAGAGATCCAATAACAAGGAAATAAACCAAACTACATTTTTAATGAAAATTATCAATACAGTAGAACTTCCAGTATAGCTAAATAATCCCGGTGGATCAGTTGAAGGCCCAACCTTGTCAACCCATCGGTGAGAGTTAATGAAGGTCAGCAGCTGGAAAGGCTCATAAAAAAAGCATAAGAAGAAGCCTGATACTTGATCAGATATTTACAGGGGTACTTAAGAAAAAAGAGTCCTCGAAGCTACTGTACACCCAGGCGAAGGAGAAGAAACTCTCATCTCCTTTTTTGCGTATCATGAGCCAAATCAGGGTAGATACGAACTAACAACCCTTTAAATTGCGTATTCCCTTTCTTAAAGAATACCTTCATTAACCAACCCTTATCAGATAAAGTAATGAAGTAAAATTGATTGATAAAGTATTTATTCTTTGTATCTATGCAGCTCATCCCACAACAGTCAAGTGAAAAGTATATTTAAGAAATCCTTAGAAAAATAAGTAGAAAAAAACCTGGTATAGCTTAATGGAAAGTGTCCAGCCTCTCATACGTCTGTAGCAACCCTAAATACTTAAAGTTCTGTTGTAGTTATGAGTCCCAGCCTTACCGTTGAACGTTATAGAGACAAAGGGCTCAGCCTGTATATAGTTGCCCCAGTTATAATTCCAAGTTACGTCACCCATTCAATGTAAGTAGAATACAGGTCCTTCCTGCATTGTATAAAGAAAAGTTAACTGTAAACCGCACTGATTTTAAAGAGCGCGGTATAGAAAAGCTTTTAAATAAATAAATAAATAATAAAACTAAGGTAATCAACAGAGTAGCAGATGTTACTTCTTCTTCCTGAGATTTTCCAAAATATCAGTAATATTTAAAACATCCACATGCTGTAAACCTGTGACACCCCCAAATACTGCTGATCTCTTAGAAAAGGCACATAAAAGCTTGATCAAAAGTGTATGTGACTCGGGAGGCATCCCTAATATATCAGTTAAATAACTATGAAACATACCTCTAGCAGAAACAAAAGAAACTCGGGGAAAATTCACCAGCCTTAAGTTGACAGCCCTAACAGAGTTCTTCAAAGTCTCAAAGTTAGCTTTAATTATAGAAGAGTCTTTAACATGGAAGTGATAATTTGAGGGCCAAATCTTAGCTTTACATCTGCCCGTTCAACCAGGCACTTTTTCATGCCTCAAGTCAACTGTAAATGCCAATGTTATTTTAATAGACATGGATTCTTCTTGTAAGAAGGGCTATCCACATCTATATTGTAGGCCTTCTTATCCATGGCTCCTAAAAACTAAACATGGAAACCATTCCCAAATTTAAAGGATCCCTGTCTAAAATGACAATGTGATATGGATCAATACAATAACAGCAGTTATGGATGCCACACTATCAACATTGAACTGCCGGAATGAAGACCAAACACACTTTAGGACAACTATCCAAAGGGTCACCATGAGTCAACACCAACTTGGCAGCACTTAGCATCTACAACAACATGTGCAAATTCTGCTATTTACACATGAGGATGTTTCCAAAATAAGCATCATTAGGTTGATTACACACATGATCAACACTTTTAACATGTGTTATTTAGTGATCACAAACATTAATGCAAAATCTATGCAAAATAAGTAATGAGCTGCATCATGCCACAGGTTTCTTGTACTCTATGAATGCATAACGATATAACACATGTTGAAAGCATGTGACCATTAACATAGACCCATTACTATGAAAAACTCAACTAGAACTTGGGAAGGCGCAGTTAGGTTTTTCTATGTTAATGTTAGTGTTAACATACCAAATTTAACACAAGAAATTCATCCCAGCTGATTCTTATTTCATTAACAGGGATCATTAATGTGAAATAATAAAAGCATGATATTGTTAGATTTTTGTACATTGCTCTCTTAGTTAGGTTTGACCTTGAGATATGAAGGTGAAAGACTGGTGCAGGGTGAGAGACTGATGCCATTCAGCCAGTGTCACTATCATCCAGTTTGATTATAAAATGGATCAGCCCGATATTCAAATGAGGTCAGCAGGACCCGCTAACAGCATAAACCTTGCTGAATCTGATACCATCCAGTGCTGCTGAATATCCCTGTGGACCACCTTGCCACAATCCGGATAGTGCCGGGGCAGTCTGTGAGTGGAGCTAGAGCCATACCAGCACTTATCCAATCAGCAGAGATTTTCAGCCCACTGAAAGTTAGGATAGGTCAATGGCTGTCCTAATTTTACGAGATTTTGTTATCCAGTTAGCAGCTGACGGAATAGCAATGGAGGTCGCTAGCAAAACAGGATCTTCGGCACTGGTGGATATCCAGCATCTGGTGCCGGACATCCGGTTTCACTTTTGTTTGTGACAGTCAGACGCTTTACAACGCTGAAACCTCTGCGTTGAATTTCGGGCCCGATAAGAGTAGAGAAATCTTTTCTTCTTTGCACTGTAATTTATGTTGAAACTGGGTAAGTGAAAGCTTAGTTACAGATTCAGAAGAATACTCTTTCTGGATTGATTTTGGGAAATCCTGTAATTGTGCGTCCCTGCCCCTACAAACTGTTTTCTTTCCCCAGTTCCATGACAAGATTGATCCAACTCTGGAGAGCCTTGAGCGCATAGCAGAACGCTTAAGACAGCCACCTTCCATCTCCGCTGAGGTGGAGAAAATTAAAGAGCAGATCAGTGAAAACAAGAATGTGGCTGTGGACCTGGAAAAACTTCTGCCAGTATATGAAACATTAAATCAGCGTGGAGATGAAATGATTGCTCGTTCTGAGGGTGCCGATAAGGACATCTCAGCAAAAGGTAATTCATTTTTCTGACACAGGAATTTGGTTTCCAGATGGATAATTGCAACTATATATTATTGCATTGGCTCTGGCATAGCTTTACTTGGAAAACTATTGGTTGTGCTGTACTGCAGAATCTAACTCTAATGGAGCACGTGGTACACAGGGTAGTTTCATTGGTCTGCTGTTTCTTGTTTTCAGCAGAAGTTATCTAAGTGTAAATGTGTTAAAAAGAATTTGCACTGCAGTGTTTTGATCGTGTTTCTATGCCTTGCGAGACAGCTTGTTCTAATTTCACAGTACAAAACTACATTTAAAAGTCAGAAAATACTTTGCCAGTCCTGTAAAAAAAGAGATAAAAAGTATGGGCATAGGCGGCCTCAAGATGGCATAGTGAGTGGCTGAGTCTGTTCAGTGTGCTGCAAGCGACGCGGAAGGGGAAGCAGAAAGCCCAGCGGAAAGGAGCCTGTAGGGCCTTTTTAGTTTTCGGGCAGAGGGCTATTTCTTCTGCAGCTCCTTTTGTGCTCTGTTTTCCCTGTTTATGTGTAATTCTATTTGAGAATTCTGAATATATTTTCTATGATCCCGTGCAGCCAAAAATTCTCCTTCCAAAGTATTTCACGCTGAAGCAGGTTCTGGAGAGCAATAATGGGGGTTTAAATTCTGAAAGCCTCAGGCAGCCATTCTTGATCACCTTTGATGGATATTTCCTAGTTCTGTTGACCTCATTACCACTGGGAGCACTCCCTTCTCTTTTGGTCTTCCTTTCAATCAGGATTGTTTTTTATGTTATGCTGTTCTTGTCACATCAAGTTTCTTTGGTTTGGATTGTAAATCTCAAGAGGTTATGTTGATTGTATATTGTTAAAACTAAAAAAAGACAGAAAGTATGGAGCCGATATTTCAAATGATTAATGTGATTATATTCAAGGCTGCTGAATATTTGCAGGTGCTGCCGCTAGGCGCCCCGATGCTAACTGGCTGGCTTCAGAGCGTTCCCAGGGATAACCGGTCACTGGCGATATACAACTGCTGCACGGTTATCCCTTGGCAGAGAAAGTCTGGCCCAGTAAAGGCTGGCTTAACTTTCACCGGCAATGCTAACTGGGCCGTGGCTGAATATTCTCGCTGCCTGGTTAGTTTCCTGGCTATCCGGCCGAACCTTCTAAGAATAGGCTCTTATAAATTAGTCATCACCTTGAACTTACCTCTAAAATGCATTGGCAACCAATGAAGTGCAACCAAAGTGAGCATAAAATGTTCAAGTAATTTCAGACCCAACACAATTCAAACAGCCATATTTTGAACATATTGCAAGTGTTGCATCTGTTTCTTATGAGTATGTTCACACGATAAACCACCCGAAGACCACCAACTGAGTGATAAATCTAAGATGATCTCTTGATTCACATGGCCATAATTTATGACTCAAACGCTATTGAAAAAAAGATACTTTAGCTAATCAATCTGGGATTGAATGATGAGCGTTTAATTCCATAAGTACTTCTAGTATCTTCATCTCGGCCGTAAACCCTATAATTGCACCATAAAAATTTATAGAAGGCATAGGCCACGCCTTATCTGACATCTGAACCCACAAAATTTCTGTCTTCTTATTCAGACACAGCCTATTAGGTTTTACCCAAATCTTTGTCACACACTGTCGTATTATATCCAGCTGTTCCTCCCGTCCGTTCCCTTAGATCACATACAAAACGACACCATAGGCATAAAAAGAACTGCTTGCCACATTCCTAACAGCACACACCAAAGACTGCGAGTAAAGATTAAATACAGTTGGTATTAATGACAAACGCTAAGGCAAGCCAAAAGGTGCTTCCCACTGTTCTAATATTTGTCCATCACATATTACACTTTGTCTCATTTGCTTTAACAAGTACAGAAACTAAGATCGTGCCAGATCTTTGTTTTAGATCCCTTTCCAACGTTCTTAGTCTTGTCATCGCAGTGACAGTCCTTGGCAGGGGATCATGCACAAGGGCTTCTTCTGGAAGCCTGCAACCATGGGTCGTAAATTTGGCCACCAGGTACTACTGTTTGATTATTGCACTCTGATCTGAGAGAATTCGGCCACTGCCCCTACAACCTCCTCAGCCCCAGCTCACCCATGATAGCCGTTTGCATATTTTATTGTAATATGCAGCAACTTTTCAAAGTGATTACGTTTACTTTGACTGCTTATTTCTTTAGGGGGTGATTTTATAAGCAAAGTACATAGAATGACTTTCTACGTGCATAAGTCCAGAAATGTGTGCAACAAATTTAAAGCATGTTAAAGTGACCCAAATAGGTCTCAAATCTCAGTATCTGAGACCTATTTGGGTCACTTTAATGTGTTTTAAATTTGTTGCACGCATTTCTTAGCATCATGGTTCTTGGGGTATATTTTACAGAATAAATGGAGTGGTTTGTTTTTCAGAGGACCGCTGGTCTTGCATAACAAATGTTCCTACATATAAATAAAAAATGTTTTGTTCTTTCATTTATGGTTCAAACCTGTTTTGAGTGATTATACTGTGGTATTAATTTGGGGTATTTTTGCAACTTACATGCATAAGTCAGAAAGTATGAAATTGCTGGGGATATACACACAGAGCGTATGAGCATTCCAGGCTGCAGGGAATAGATGAAATTGGAGTGGGATCAGCACTTATTATATTATATTATAAAATGCCTGCATAGGCACCCATACTTACCAGCTCAACACAGTTAGTATAATTTAATTTAAAATAAATTCTTACAAAATTAAGTAATGTAATTGGAATTTAAAATACAAAATGGAGCATGTATGCTATTGAGTCATGCACTGGACACGTTTCCAGTTTATGAAAACATGACAGCTTTTATAAGAGTGGATTATTTATGTATTAATGAAGCCCTTTTTTCCTATGTAGCTGTGCAAGATAAACTTGACCAAATGGTCTTTATCTGGGAGGACATCCAAGCCTTGACAGAGGAAAGAGAGGCCAAATTGCTGGATGTGATGGAGCTTGCTGAAAAGTTCTGGTGTGATCACATGGCTCTTGCAGTCACTATTAAAGATACTCAGGACTTCATCCGTGAACTAGAAGAACCTGGAGTAGACCCCTCTGTTGTTAAACAGCAGCAAGAAGCTGCAGAGGTCAGTGGGATAGCCCAAAAACATCTGCAGTCCATCCAGAATCTCGACAAGTTTTTGTAAAAACAGAACCCTAATCAAACCCTGTCCCACCCAAAGCCTGAACTCTAGACTCAATAACTTGCTGTTGATGGGAGCCTGCAAGGACCCTGGTCATGAAAGTCTGCTGTGTTCAGGGCTTTTGGGGGTTTCCCTTTTGTTGTTACATGGGTATTTTGTTTTTAGAACCCTATTCATTGTGTTTTTATAACCCTCTTCAGTGCTTCAGACCAAAAGGTTTCCATTTCAAATACAGTAGACGTGCCAAAGGGGCCCTTTGACTAAAGTGGCATAAGTTTTTGCACTTTATCAATTAATTAATTAATTAATTAATTGCTAATTAGTATTTAGATGATACTTTTCCAGTGGTAGTTCAAGGCGAGTTCTATTCAGGTACCTAGGTATTTCACTGTCCCCAGAGGGCTTACTTTCTGTTTGTACCTTATCACATGTTAGGAGCAAAAGCTAATAATAATAATATGTGGTTAGTGACCAGCATGCCCCTACGTTCTGTGCTGGCCCTAGAGTTGGTCCAAAGTGTTGGAGCCCTAGGCAAACCTTAAGCTTTACACCTCCTCCGGTGGTCAAAGTCTATTATTTAGCTTTAAATGGCCTGCCTTTGCTGCCTTCCAAAGATTGCTGCTGCAGGCGACCGCCTAGTTTGCCTAGTGGCTGGGCCAGCCCTGCCTACACAACTGCACAGAAAAGTTATTTATCTGCCCATTCCCCACCCCATTGTACATCAAACAGTTAACGCAGATTTTTACCGTGCTGGCTGTTTTTAACAGGTGTTAGCCTGTACTGTGTTAACCACCCAGCACATTTTAGTAAAAGGTCTCCAAAGGCACTTAAGATGGTATAACACAGCTCTGCATTTTAAAGGTAGTAAACTTGTTCTTGAGTATTTTTTCTGTGTAAAATTATAATTTGGTGGCACAATAAGATCCTAAACCTGCCTGAGATGAAACGTAAACTGATCTTCCAAAATGAGTAAAGCCAAACTTAAATCCAAGACTATTTTACAGTTGTTTCTTGTTGACCAACAGATGCAATCCTTAAACACAGTACTTTTACTGTAAAAAATGGGCAGATATAGACATTTTCTTACATCAGAAAGAATCAATATTTCTAGCCTTGGTCAAGGAAATTATGATGGTATCTCTGTTTGCAGATCTGTACATGTGACAGTTCTTAATTGCACCTTTCCTGCCTTTATTCATGCTTTATTTACTTTTCTCTGGCTTCATATGTGAAGTTGGGATGCAGGAACCTATTTATCTGTAATTATGTAACAATAACCATGTTGTCAGATTAATAAATAGACACGTAATTAGTTGATTCCTCTCCTTCCTGTCGGCGTGCAGTCCACTGTGAATGGCAAGCCACCCCAGAGGTCGCTGCATGCATACATGCCTCTTAAGAGGTTTTACTGTAAAATGTATGGAGGTACAGTTTTGTGGCAAACACTATGGGGTGTATTTACTAAAATACACTAGGGTTTTGTAAGTATCAAACGTTTAGTGTAGAATTCAAAGCGCAGTATTTACAAAAGTTGTGCGCTACTTGTTAGGGCCATGTACTGCATGGCCTCTGCAGATACCACACTGATTGAGACCCTCTTGCGTACCGGCAGCAACTTGAATGCACTTAATGCCACCCAGTGAGATGGTGTCAAGTGCACCTCGTTCTAACCGTAACATTGACGGTGAATGCACTTTGTCAACCCCTGCTGTCTTTTTAGCTTACTTGCTAACTGTTCTCATGGCCCATTAGTGTGCACTTAAGCCCATGTTAACAGCTACCACAGCTTAGTTAAAATGCCTGTTTTTACTGTTAAATGTTGTTATATTCAACAGCAAAGTTTATTATGAGATGACTGTCCACCATACAAATCAGATCTCCCAAAGCTAAGTTGCAGGAATGTAACCGATAAACCAAGGCAATTAGCTTACAATACGAGTCAATACCAGTGGGAAGAATAAAACATTAGTTTGAATGAAATTCATTTTTTACTGTAAATTGCCACATCAGCCTTGGGATATAATAGATTTTTTTCAAGGATGATTTGCTATATTGCTTAACTGTAGGCCTCAGTCTTTGCCTTCATTTGTACTGGTCTTGTAACTGTCCAAATGCATTTAGCCTTCTAACTTCCATATGGATGTTTTTTCTCTGTTAAGGCAATCAGAGAAGAGATAGATGGATTGCAAGAAGAACTGGATTCGGTGGTGAATCTTGGTGCTGAACTCATAGCTGCCTGTGGTGAACCCGATAAACCTGTTGTTAATAAGAGCATTGATGAGGTAGGTGTAGTAACTAGTATTAGGAAATCTCTGTGCTTAAGAGGTAAATATTCACAGAGACCTCCTTAAGAGCAATAAAAGGAATGTAACTTTGATTGCCTTATTCCCTAACTTAACTGCAGCTGAATTCTGCTTGGGATACTCTGAATAAAACATGGAAAGAACGCGTCGACAGACTAAATGAAGCAATGCAGGCTGCTGTCCAGTATCAGGATGGGTTGCAGGTATAGTGAAATAAATACCATTATATGCTCTCAGACATAGTGTGGATTATTATACATTTTACTACTAGTACTAGTACTAATCATTTGTATAGCGATGCAAAGCATATGCAGCACTGTACATATAAATGTAAGACAGTCCCTGCTTATCAGAGCTTACAATCTAATCAAGACAGAACACATGGAGGTCAGTTCCACACAGGGTCCATCCGGACGTCCAAAGTCTGGACAGTCTGGTTGTGCACCTGCGGCAGCAGAATCGAGTGCAACAGGTCTGGACTTGCAGGATGTGCCCCAGTTCTGGCCCGCTGCACGTCCAGCCCCTTCCCTGTGCAAACCACCCAATGCTCCTGCATGGAGCCCCGGTGCCATGGCATCCTGTAGCCATGGCACTGGGATGCCATGCAGGAGCCCCGATTGGCCACAAAGGATCAAATGTGCCTTTCCCCACTGCCCAATCCCCGAAGAGGCCTGCAAGGCTGGGATTGGGCAGTGGGGAAAGCCATGGTGCTGTTCACCTGTTCTGGTGTTCTTCTGTGTCTGTCCAGCAATATTGGGGGGGACATATTCCACCTCCGAGGTGGAATAAGTCCCCCTCTAACTCAGCAGCCCCGGATGTACAGGGCCGAGACCGGAATCGACCCTGTACATCTGGGGTTGGAATCACGCCTCCAACCTGCCCATACTCTGCCTCTGGCCCGCCCGCCCCCACCCCTGTCCAGAGCTCCCCGCACATCTCCTCTAAATGTGCGGGAAGCTTAGGATAGGGAATCGGCCCCTGGCGTTTAGCGGTGGATATGTGTCCAAACTGGATGTGTATCCCCGCTAATCGTGGTGCAGAATGACCCCCATATTGAAACTGGGGACTAGAGTATGGTAAGATACACATACGTAGTGGACATGAGAGCGAGGGGCATCTTAGTGTAGACTGTGATTGACTTGGACCATTTGAAACTATTTCCAAAGTCACTATTCAGGACTGCATACATCGAACTGCAAGGGCTTCCTATTCAAATGAGCAGGGAAAGCTTGCAGAGGCATGGCTTCAGGAATGCTTTCCAGCATAGATTTGTAGAAGAATGTATATAAGAACCGAAGAAATGCCATATTGGGGCAGACCAAAGTTACGTCGAGCCCAGTGTCCTGTTTCCACCTTTGGCCATTCCAGGTCACAAGTACCTGGCAGGGTCCCAAAAAGGTCGACATTTCACTCCATTCATTATTTTGTAGATCTCTTGGAATGCTGATTATCACAGCAATCTCCCTCCCCCCATAGTCTGCTATCCCATGACAGGGTGGAGGGAGAGGGGGAACTATACATCTTCTTCCAAGTTACCCCTTAAGGGGTAATTACATAACAAGATGCATATCCCGAAGTTTATTAAAAGCTCCTACATTATCTCTATTTTATAAACAAAAATCAATAAACCTGTAAGCAAAACCTTTTATATAAAAAACCAGTGGGACCATTAACATGGGAGTACTCCAGTTAATTGCATGAGTGTAACTGCACCGTGTATCTCCAGAGCCATTGCTACCATCAGGCAAACTAGGTGGTTGTCTAGAGCGCTGGCCCTCAGGGGGCGCCCATTGCTCCCGATGTCGCCCCTCTCGAGGCTAGCAGCAATGGCAAAGGGCACAAATAGCCCCATGGTGCTTTTCTTTAAACTTTGGCACTGAGGGGCTGTTTGCTTTTACCCCTCTGATGCCTACTTCCAGCTTCAAACAGACAGTAGGCATCAGGCGTCGGGGGGCAGAAACAAACAGCCCTGCGGCGCTGAAGTGCACCACGGGGCTGTCTGTGCCTACTGCCGCTGCTGTATGTCCTAGAGAGGGGTGGCAGTGGGGGCAGTGAGTGCTGGAGGGGGGTGCAAAGGATAGGTTTGCCTAGGGCACCTCATATCTTTGTTCCGGCCCTGTGCATTTCATCATTAGTCCACAAACTAGTCATGTTTTTATAGATAATTTTATCTTCTCTGACCAAAACTAAATTCAGAAGCACTTCAATAAATAGTCAGAATTTCAAATAAGGCTGTCCCACAGATCATGAAGAAGAATAAATCATCATCTTCAATAACTGTGAGAGGCTACTGCTTATCCAGAAGACCCATATGTCTTTCATGGTGTTTCATTCTGATGTGGTCGCACGTTTTGAAAGCTCTTTCTGCATCAGGGATTTTGGTTGTTTTTTGTCCTTCAGCTCATACTCATGTTTTCTACGTCCCTGGCTGCTTGCAGCTCTTTTATTATATTAGCGGCACACTCGGGGCAGGCCCATCTACCAAGCAGGCTAAGCGGCCACCATGGCACACATAGCCTGCCACCCCCCCCCAAGCTGAGCCATGCCGCCGCCCCCTTCTGCCACTGATTCTGGTGGCAGGGTCAGCTTGGTTTAGCTCGGCAGCAGTGGCCCATGACAGTCCGTGTGCTTCGGCACACATGCCCTGCTGCTGCTGCTACCGAGCCAATCTCACTGCCAAAATTAGTGGCAATGGGGGCGGCGGCGTGACTCAGCACAGGAGGGGGAGGGGCAGAGGGCAGCACAGGGCTTCTTCCTAAGGTGCCATAACCCTTGGGTCAGCTGTGGGCACACTCAGAAATCCCTTAGAATATAGTGATCTCAGATAAGAACCACAAAATCCAGAGAGCCCCATTAGCATATAAGTAATGGTGGCATAGATGCATTATACCAGGCATGTCCAACAGGTAGATCACAATCTACCTGTAGATCGCGGAGGGGTCAGAGGTAGATCGCCAACCCCACTTGGCTTCATCTCTCCAGCAGCTTGCCCCGTCGCTAGGAGAGAGCTGGTGCTGGCAGGTTGTCTGCTGAGGGCTTGCCGCCACTGCTGATCCTTTGCCTGTCTTTTTTCCCTGCCTGCCGGTGTATTGGAGGCGCTTGTTGTTTTCGTGCCAATAGTTTGTGGGTACCCCAGGGGGCCGCTGCCTGCACCCTGTGATGAGACACCACAGGGCCGGTGTCATACCTGGTCTCCTGCCTCTCAGAATCACCCATTCCTATCCCCGCCCCAACACCCCTTAGTAGTGTAGTAGTAGTATACAGAGCGATATCCATTCGCCTGGGCTTTATCTGAATACACTTACCGTATTAGTTGTGTCGTGTGCTGGTCGTTGGTCGCTTTATAGTTCGCTTTCATTAAACGTTTTCGGGCAGACACAACAAAGTGTCAAGAATTTGGTGATTTTGAAGAGCTTTTCCAATTTTGTTCTAACTTGCCTATGCCTTGCCTTCGAATTGGTTCAAACCACTGTGACTTTTGCTTGCCTCTGCAATTTTATTTTGCCTAGCCTTTGCGTTGATTCTACACTGCAATTTTATTTCGCCTTGCCTTTGCATTGATTCTGCATTGTGTGCAGAATTTATTAAATCGCGTGTGGTGGTATTTGAACTTGTTTGGCGGTATTTGATTTTATCTGGTTTGCTGGACAGCTGTTTGAGTTTTTTTGATGATTGTTTGGTGGTATTTGATTATTGGTGCCAGTATGATGAATTCTTATTTTTACTTTTAGTACTGCATGTGTGGTTTCGGCATCTCCAGTCCTTGTATTGCACATCATCCAGAGGTCTTCAGTTCCTGTTGATCTTTAATATTTTGGGACAGTGACAGTTTTGGACCAGATTCAGCCAGTGTTTATACTAACTTAGCCAGATTTGGCCTTCTTACATCCAGCCACCCCAGTATAACGAAGATGAGTGTTCCAAAGAAGAGCAAAACCTACCACTTTCATGATGAATGGGAAATGGACTACTACTTCATCATGGTGAAAGACAAGTGTTTTTGTCTAATTTGTAACGCCCCAGTATCCTTGCCCAAAAAGGGTAATCTGGAACATCATTATAAGGCTCTGCATAGCAATAAGTTTGATGCTGATTTTCCACCCAAAATTGAAATTCGTAAACTGAAGCTCAAAGAACTTAAATCGAAATTAGCTACTCGGCAATAGTTGATGGCGAAGCCAAGGTCACATTCGATCAATGCAACCATAGCATCCTTCAAGGTCAGCAACCTGATCGCAAAGAAATGCAAACCTTTCACTGAAGGGGAATTTGTAAAAGATTGTTTTCTTGAAACAGCTGACAGTCTTTTTGAAGGATTTAAAAGAGATCATAGCTGCTATTCAAGATGTACAATTATCAAGAAACACCGTTGTGCGGCGAATAGAAAAGATGTGTGGAGACACAACTGAACAATTGTTGGAAGATGTTTCAAATTGTGTTGCTTTCTCACTCCAACTGGATGAATCTACAGACATAAGAGACATAGCCCAGTTACTAGTCTTTATCCGGATGGTTTTTGAAGACTTAGTGTTAAAGAAGAATTACTTGGAATGATTTCTTTAAAAGGGAGAACTACCGGTCAGGAAATATTCAGTTCTTTCCATTCTTTTGAGACAAAGTGTAATCTTCCATTGCATAGACTTGTTTCCATCACTACTGATGGAGCAAGAGCAATGACAGGTGAGGTTAACGGTTTCATAGCCCTCTGTAGACGGCATGACGACTTCCCAGATTTCCTTTCTTACCACTGCATCATTCACCAGCAAGTTTTGGCAAGCAGGAGACTCAATACAAAGACTGTCATTGACATCACTTTCAAAATTGTAAATTCAGTTCATGGAAGATCACTTCAAAGACAGCTTTTCAATCTTACTCCTGATGAAGGGGCAGCGGAAATCATTTTGCACACAGATGTAAGGTGGCTAAGTAGGCACAAATTTCTGCAAAGATTTCATGATTTGATGAATGAAATATGAAGTTTTTTGAAGGAGAGGGGAGATGATCAAGCAGAGTTGGAAGATGAGGAGTGGTTATGTGATCTGGCATTTCTCGCTGACTTTACAGGCAAACTAAGTGATATGAACCTTGAACTACAAGGTAAAAACAAATGCATTGGCGGGATGATGAGTACAGTTTCATCCTACAAGAGCAAATTTGAGCTAATGATAACTGACCTTGCAAACAACACTTTTGATCATTTTCCTAATACGCAGGACCATCTGGGACAATATCCAATTCTTGTTTTTCAGAATGAGAAGTATGTGACAGAAATCTGTTCTGTTATCCAGGAATTTGAAAATAAATTCTGTGACTTCCAAAAAATTGGAATAGTTGTGGAGTACTTGTCATACACATTCAAAGTAGATGTGGACATTAAAGAAACTCCAGCTGCTATCAGTAAAAATTATTGAACAAGCTATATCTTGAAAACGAAATATTAACCCTTAAAAATGACATTTTTCTCAAGACCTGTGCTGAGCAAGAATTGTTTTGGAAGCTAGTGCCTAGAGACAAATTTCCCAACTTGAGAAGATGCAGTGAAGCTGTACACTCCTGTTTTGGTTCAACTTATTTGTGTGAATCTGTGTTTTCCCATCTGAAAATGACAGTCTCCAGGATTCCCTGAGACTGGCCCTCACGCAATATTCACCCAACTTCAAAAAGCTGATGGATGAAATGCAGGCTCAGACGTCTCACTAATGAGCAAGAGCAAAATATTAAAGATTGTGCAAGATCAGCCTGGATCAATACTCAACCTAAATTTAACACAAATTACTCAATAAAAGTTACAGAAAGTTATTAAAAGACAGTTAAAGAAACTTATTACTCAATAAAACTTTAAGAAAAAATGTACTTTCCATTTCCCCTCGCAGTTTTTACTGGATCTTCGTTTCTCTGTTTTGTTTTTGCTTAATTTGCTTAACAGCTGATCACATCCAAGTAAATGACAGAAGGTTCATTAAAAATGGGGGTGGGGGAATCCACCAACTTTATTAGGTTAAAATTTAATTTGAAACAAATTTGAAACTTAATTTTCATGGTGGTAGATCGCTGGCACTTTTGGCCAGAAAAAGTAGATCATGACCTGTTTGAAGTTGGACATGCCTGCATTATACCAATCCTGAAAGTGTCCCTTTCAACCATCCTCTAACCCTCAGATCATCCCAGCTGGTGCTGAAGTTTTTCTGTTCCATTTGGTGCATCAAATGTGTTAGTTACACATTTGGGGCCAGATTTGTTAAACAGGATTCTGATATGCAAAATTGAAAAGGTTCATATTTTAAGCCTGATTTATCTCAGAGTCAGTCCCAGTAGCACAGTAATCCCAACACACAAATTTACATCTGCTCCAACATTGGTTTAAATGCATGCGTATTCTCTATGCGTGCATGCGTATTCTCTATACATCACAACTCCGCCTTCACTACTCCCAGACTATGTCCCCAGGAATGCCTACTCACAGAGCATGTCAAAGTAGGTGCATGCTTTTCTTGCCCTTCCTTCACCTTCTCTCCACCCCATGCCCCCCTCTAATTCTTACCTGGGGGCCCCTAGTGGCCAAGTGATGAATGGGGTAGAACAGTCCCCCCTCCACTCCCGTTCTGTCTCTGGCATCTTTCAAAATGGCACTAGTCTCACAGTACAGACTCCTAGTGGTAATACCCCAGGAGGGGTCAGTACCGTGAGATCAGTGCCATTTTGAAAGATGCTAGAGATGAGGCAGGAGTGCAGGTGGGACCACTCCTTCCCCATTCACCACATGGCCACCAGGGAGCCCCTAGATAACATCTGTTAGGGGAACTAGGAAGATGGGGGCAGGGCCTGGATGGCTGCCGGGGGGGGGGGGGTCTCCTCCAGGTTGGGAGGGTGGGGGAGGTTCTTGGGGGACAGCAGCCATGTTAGCCTGCTGTCCAGAGGGTGGGTAGTATTGAAGGATAAGGTTGTTAAGCCAGGGGTTCTTGATTGGGGGGAGTGGATCGGGACGTTTTTGATAGGTGGTGACTTGAGCAGGGGGATTTGTGTCTCCGAGTGGGAGGAGGGGTGCAAGCATGGCATGGCCGTTCATTCCATCATGGGCTGTGGTCATGCTACCAGACTGCTGGTAGTGCTGCTGCCCTTCATTTTACCTCTTGAGGTGGTGCTATGAGCAGCCATGTTATTTGTAGTCATGACAGCTAATGTGGGGTAATATCCAGGGTGCTAGTTGTCACCGGCTGACACACCCACTCTCTGCCTCAATCCTATCCCATATCACGCTAAGCAGATAGCGTGGGAAAGCCCCACACTTTCTGTTTAGCACCAGCGCTAACTGTTAGATAGCTTACATTCCGGCCTAGTGATGCTTAATAAACATGTCCCTAAGTATACAATCTCTATATGACATGTCAGCTTTCTGCAAATTTTCATGTATAATTACTATTTCTCTTCTGATTTTAAAAGATTGAAAATAATTTTAAAAAGTGAATATGACAAGTACAAAAGTTGGGACACCCTTCCAGTTGATTCAATACTATTTAAAAAATTTGATTCGACACTACTTTAAAAAGTTCTAAATAAGGCCCCAAAGGTTTAGAGACTCATCAGGCCTTTTACTTGGTGAGGTAGAGACCATGCTAGGTAGGGTTGAACATACACTCTGAGCCAGAAACCCAGAACTAGCTCCAGCAGTGTACAGAGTCATACACTCAAATTTTATAGCTGCTCTGAAGGTGTAAATGTGTATGTGACCTCCATGAGGGGAATTTTATAGTGAGACGCCTATTTTACCCCTGGAAGTACATACCTACTTAGGCACAATTTTCTTTAAAAAAAAAAGTAGGCACCTTCTCCTCTTAATAAATTACTAGCACAAGTGGTCGGAAACTTTCATAAATTTGAGAGGTGGTTGCTTCCACTAGTCCTAGATCTGGTATAACTCTCTGAGTCTAGATTCATTGTGATTATCCTGAAAATCTGATTGGCTAGGTGTGTCCTGAGGACTGGGCTGAGAACCCCGGTGTAGACATATGCACTATCTTGTATGCACACATGCTTATACACAAGTACATAGCTGCTCAATTTTATAAAAGGCCTTTTCTATTTGGAAAATTGGCTTTACACATGGAAAATCTTTATAAAATTATCCCCTAAATGGCTTATTGCAGTGTTCAATTGGGAGCAGCTGAGAGGACTTAGATGTTATTCCGTATCTAATTTAATTTGATGTATTTTTGTTTAGGCAATATTTGACTGGGTGGATATTGCAGGGATTAAGTTGGATGCCATGCCACCTGTGGGAACCGATTTGGAGACCGTGAAGCAGCAAATTGCTGAACTGAAGGTATGAGACAGCAACTTTATTGAATCTTGTTTGATCTGAGTATAAGTGAATTAAATCTAGCAAAGGTTTTCTCTCAGACTGTATTTCTGAAGAAGAAACTTCCATGCAACAGATACCATACATTGCTTTATTCATCTTTAGCTCATGCCTTTCAAGGCAAGATGCAGTCAGGTACTGTAGGTGTTTCCCTGACACCTGAGGGCTTACAATCTAAGCTTGTACCTGAGGCAATGCAGGGTTAAGTCACTTGCTCAAGGCCCCAAGACAAGTCAATAGGATTTGAATCCTAATTGTTCTGATTCCAGGTTGCTGCCTTAACCACTAGGCTACTCCTCTACTCTAAAGCTTTTATTTGAGAAACCACTAAGTGTGCTTATGGGAACTGTTTTACATGTTTGTTCTGGGACCCTTAAGCACAGCTCTGAATACAGAATATATCAATATAATAGAGCATGTTTGGCCAATCAGATCTGACCGATGTTAAGAACATAAGATATGCCATACTGGGTCAGACCAAAGTCCACCAAGCCCAGTATCCTGTTGCCAACAGTAGCCAAACTAGGTCACAAGTACCTAGGAGTTTCCCCAAAGGGCACAGGTTCCACAATGCCTGTACTGGGGCAAGCAGTGGATTTACTAGGCCCCTTTATGATTTAGACATTTGATATATTGCCCTTTACCCTGTGTATCAGAGCGGTTTACAAACATATGCTAACAGGCAATTTTTATTTCCTCGTCCCCAAAGGGCTCAAAATCTAAGCGTATTTGAGGCAATGGAGGGTTAAGTGCCTTGCCCAAGGCCACAAGGAGTGGCCATGGGACTAGAGACCCCAGTCACTCTGGCCTGCGATTACTTGTCCCTTTGTAGGAATTGAACCCCTGGCTCTCCAGCCTGAGGTAACCTGTCCCAGCCACTGAGCCACCTTTCCTCCTGGAACTTATCCAAACGTTTTTTAAACAAAGCTACACTGACAGCTTTTACTACATCCTCTGGTAACAAATTCCAAAGTTTGATTCCGCATTGAGTGAAAAAATATTTTCTCTTATTAGTCTTAAATAGGTTACACTGTAGCTTCATTGCATGCCCCCTAGTCTTTCTATATTTTGATGGCGTAAACAATCGATCTACATTTACCCGTTATACTCCATTCATTAATTTATAGACCTCTATCATATCTCCCCTCAGCCATCTCTTTTCCATGTTGAAGAGCCCTAACATTTTTAGCCTCTCCGCATAGGGGTATCCTTCCATCCCTTTGCTATTTTGGTGGCTCTTCTCTGTATCTTTTCTAATAACGCTATCCTTTTTAAGATACGGCAACCAGAATTGCACACAGTATTCAAGGTGTGGTTGCACCATGGAACGATACAGAGGCATTATAATCTCCTTTGTTTTATTCTCCATTCCTTTCCTTATGATTCCTAGTATTATATTTCTTTCTTGGCTGCCACTGCACACTGGGCAGAGGGTTTCAACATGTTATCAATGCTGATGCTAAATCTTTTTCCTGGGTGATGGTTTCTAATATGAAACCTTGCATTAAATTTCATCTACTATTTGAACATCCAGTTTTCCAATTTATCAAGGTCCTCTTAAAAATTTTCACAGTCCTCTTGAATAATTTTGTATCATCTGCAAATTTGATTTCTCCAGGAACAAGCAGGAAGTCAATCCTCATTTCTGGGTGACTTTGGCATTAACGGAGCCCGTGCGGAGCAATTCCCCAGCTTTGAAAGAATGCCTTTGAGATTGCTGCCATGCATGCGTGATCCTCTTCCCATCCAAAGGTATCATCTTGCTCAGTCTCTCTTTTTCTGCGGAGCCCTTCAGATGCACATCTTCATCCCTCGGAAAAAGTTTTTATGTAATTCGGCCTTCGGCCGTTTTTTCCAGTAGCACCAGTCCTCTTCCTTCCCCCACTTCCCCCCTGCTTTGGTGGTGGGCTAGGGGACCTTTTTGTTTGTCTCTATTTAGTGTTTCTCTTTTGGGCCTTTTTCGTGCCCTTTTTCTCCCAACCGCTGGCCTCGAGGGTTTTCAACCTCGCAGGGACCCTTTTTGCCCCCATGGCCACCAGATTTAAGAAATATGACAGATGCTTCAAATATATGTTGCTCATGGACACCCATGACTACTGTCTGCGCTGTCTGGGGGCTGACCACAACCCGGAGCTCTGCATGATTTGTAAGAAAATGTCCGCTAAAGCCCTGCTCAGCCACAAGGAGAAATCCGATGATATTTTCCGCAAGGCAGCCCCAGGATCCCCGGTGGCACCTCGCCCTGCCAATCCACTGCTTGTGGGGTCCCCCATAGTGTCCCCGCACCACAGGCGTCACTCCGATCAGGGTTCGCCTGAGGTGAAATGGAAAAAGAAGAAGAATACCTCAAAGTCGATGTTGGGGGCTCCAGACATGCGCAAGTGGTCTTGCGCTCACTCCCTTAGCCCCCCTTGGTGTTCCCAAGAGTTGGACAAGGAGCGGCCTTGTAAGGTACCTTATACAGACACGGAGGCCTCTGGTGATGGCGCCCGGTCTCTTGAGGGTCGTCCTGGCAAGGACTCCCTCTCCTCCTCTACGCCAGACCCGGTAACTCCGGCATCGGCGTCGCAGAGACCCACTCCTGAGTGGGAGTTCCATATGCTAGCACTGGAGCACAGCATTTCTACCTTCCTTGCTGCCCATCAGGTGCTTTTGCGCATCATGGCTGGCTCGCACCCCGAGACCGAGGGTCACCCGACCGGGGTCCCGAAAACTGCCTTGGAAACCCCCAAGAGCTGCGGGCCTCGTGAGGGTCCTCGGCACCAGTCTCACTCACCGTCCCATTCCTCAGGGGCGAAGTCTTACAAAGCCAGTGCCTCCAGCTTCAAGCGGGCCTCGGCCAGGGGTCGTGGGAATCGGCCTGACTCCGAGTCCCTCTCGGACCTCTCAGGCTGGGAATCAGATGGGGACACTTCCCCAGAGATCCGTTCCCAGAGATCTCCCCTCTGACCCATCCCCATCCACCTCAAAAAGGGGGTTGCCTTCCGAGGACACCTCTTTCCTGGCATTTTGCAGGATATTGCTCGGGCCCTCAGTCTGTCTACACAGACCGAGGAGGAGCCGAGGGCAGAGGAATTTGACATTTTGCAGTACAAGTCTCTACTCTTGGAGTCTCTTATGGTTCTGGTACCGTCCATCCTTTCCCGGCTGCTTCTCCGCATGTGGGAAGCACCCGCCTTGGTCCCTATTGTTAGTAAAAGGTTCGAAGCCATGAACAGGGTCCAGTGCAGCCCAGGGTTTCAGAAGACCCAGCTTCCTCACACCTCCATGGTAGTCAAGTCTGTGATGCGGAAACAGAAGAGCCCAAAGTCGCACTCTTCGGACCTGCCCGGTAGGGATTCCCATGCCCTCGGGTTCAAGGTTTACCAGGGATCCATGCTGGCATGCCGCATCCAGGCGTACCAACTGTATATGGGTATGTTCCTTCGCAACCTCGCCAAAGAGCTCAGCAGATTCTCCGCGGGCCTTGGTGGGGAGCACCTTCTCAGATTCCAAACTCTCCTGAGGTCGGTCGCAGACTGCTCGAAATATCTTTCCCGCACTGCATATGACGGGTTCGAATCTTCTGCCCGTGTAGCGGCAGCTGGCATCAGAGCCCGATGTCAGGCGTGGCTCCAGTGGGTGAAACTCCTATATATCCCCTGCATTGGTGAACAACTGTTCGGCAAACCCATGGAGGACAAGGCAGCCAAGATCGAGACGGAATTCATGACTCACACCCGTTTCTCTCGCAAAACCTCCTTTCTCCCATGGAAGAAGCAGCACACCAAAAAGCCTTTTTTCCAAAGGAAAGGGCTTCCCTACCGGGGATATCCACCATACCTGCCTACCCCTGCGCCAACGACCAGCGTTCAGGGAAAGGGGGGTGCCCAGGGTCCACCGGCACCACCCCAGCCAGCCCTGAGGTTTTGACACTGAAAGCATAGCCTCTCGACCCCGGGGATGCTTCCAACCATGGGAGGACACCTGTCCAACTTCGTCCTGCATGTGATCTGGGACAGGTATCATCTTCGTTTAGACAGACTCCCTCCTCCCTTCTCCCCGGCAGAACCCACTTGGCCTCCCTCGCACCAGTCTTGCTTACAGCAAGAGCTGAACAACCTCCTTGGTCAGCAAGCAGTCAAAAGAGTTCCGCCACACCTCTGGGGTCAGGGATTTTATTCCCGGTACTTCCTTGTTCCAAAGAGGATGGGGAGCCTGAGCCCCATCATCGACCTCTGGAATATGAATACGTTTCTGGTGCGGGAGAAGTTCAAAATGCTATCACTTGGCGTCTTGCTGCCCTACCTCCAGCAGGGTGTTTGGCTGTGCTCCTTAGATCTCAGAGACGCTTACGCCCACATTCTGGTCCACCCCAAGCACAGGAAGTACCTGTGTTTCAGGGTGCAGGGAAAGCACTTCCAGTACAAAGTGCTCCCCTTTGGACTCGCATCTGCCCCGTGAGTCTTCACCAAGTGCCCATCAGTGGCCGTGGCGTACGTCCGGCTGCAGGGCATATCCATCTACCCTTACCTAGATGATTAGCTCATCTCAGGTGCTTCGGCAGAGGAGGCTCACCTCTCGAGCTCTTCAGTTTCCTGATCAACTACTCCAAATCCCACCTCACAACGGTGCGGACCCTGGAGTTCATTGGCGCTCTTCTCGATACAGAATGTGTGACCGCTTTCCAGCCTGGAGCTCGCGGGGATTGGTTCCGTGCTCTGGCTGCGAGGTCCAAGGCTGGCCCAGGGTCTCGGCACAGACCATGCTGAGCCTCCTGGAGCACATGACCTTGACTGTTCACGTCATTCCCCGCGCACGCATGCACATGCGTGTGGCCCAGTGGTGGCTCAGAGTGCAATAGGCCCAAGCCTCGGGCCGCATCCTGGACCCCATCTGGGTGTCTCACAGCTTAGTCAAGCCCCTAGTCTGGTGACAGGACTCCCAGAGCCTTCTTCGGGGCATGCCCTTCCAGGCTTGTCCGCACGAACTCATCTTGATGATGGATGCCTCGCTGTTCGGCTGGGAAGCCCACTGCGACCACCTCTGCACACAGGTGCGGTCGTCACCCGAGGAATCTCGACAGCAGATCAACCTGCTTGAGCTTTGAGCAGTCCGGTTGGCCTTGAAGTTCTTCAAGTACCACCTGAAAGGCAGGTCGGTGCTTGTACAGATTGACAATCGAGTCGCGATGTTCTACATAAACAAGAAGGGGGGCACGGGCTCCCGCCTCCTCTGTCGGGAGGCGGTCCTCTTCTACTACTTCTCAGTGCGTCGGAGCATGACCCTATGGGCTGTTTTCCCAAGATAATGTCCTCGTGGACAGGCTCAGCAGACTTCTCCGCCCACACGAGTGGCATTTGAGTCCAGAGGTGGCTCTCCACCTGTTCTGCCTCTACGGGACTCTGTCCATGGACCTGTTTGCCAGCCCGACGAACATGCAGCTCACCCACTTCTGCGGGCCGATTCCATACCCAAGCAGGGTGGCCCCGGATGCGTTCCTACTGAACGGGACCTCCGGGTTACTGTATGTGTTCTCCCCCACTCCTCTCATTGCGAGGACCCTCCTCAAGATCTAGCGCGACCGACCTCGGTGATTCTCATGGCACCTTCTTGCCCTTGGCAGCCTTGGTTCCTGCTGCTCCTGCTCTTGTCGGAGCCTCCGGTTTCCCTGGGCAGTGCACCTGGTCTGCTGACACAGAAGGAGGGATGGGTGCTTCACCCAAACTTGGTCTCGCTATCCCTCATGGCTTGGCGGCTGATTGGGTCTCTCTAGCCTCCCTGTACCTCCCAGCAGAGATTAAAGATGTCCTCCTCACGTCGAGGAAGGACTCGATGAGGTGGGCTTACACCTGAAGTGGCGGCGGTTTTCAATCTGGTGCTCCAAGCTTCAGATCGACCCCTTCTCCTGCTCCACCCATTGGGTCCTCCAGTACCTTCTCCACCTCTCCCAGGTGACTCTGAAGTCCAACTCGGTCAGGGTTCACCTGAGTGCCATTTCTAACAACCACTTGTCCGTCAAGGATAAACCCCTCTCAGGCCAGCTTCTGGTCTCCCGCTTCATGCAGGGCCTCCTGCTGTCCAAACCCCCCATCCGGCCTCCCCTGGCGGAATGGGACCTGAACATTGTGCGCATGCAGCTGATGCGTCCGTCCTTAGAGCTGATGGTGGCGTGCTCGCTCCAGCACGTCTCCTGGAAGGTGGTCTTCCTGGTGGCACTAACCTCGGCATGGCAAGTCAATGAATTTCAAGCCCTCATGGCTGAGGCCCCTTACACCAGGTTTTACAAGAACAGGGTGGTCCTTCACACCCACTCCAAGTTCCTACCGAAGGTTGTCTCAGATTTCCACCTCAATCAGGAGGTGGTCTCGCTGACTTTTTTCCTGAGACCCCATGCCGACTGGGCATCGGAGGTCCTGCATACACTCGACTGCAGAGGGCTCTCGCCTTTTACCTGCAGCACTCCCAGGGTCATCGCAAGTCCGACTGGTTCTTCATCGCCTACGATCCCAACCGCATGGGTCTGGCAGTCACCAAGCGCACCCTCTTCATCTGGGTGGCAGACTGCATCACCTTTGCTCAGGCAAAGGTGGGCACCCTGCTGGATCATCGGGTCACCACGCATGGTGTCCTCGCCCAGACGGTGTCGGTGGCCGCACTGAACTCAGTGCCTCTGACGGACATCTGACGGGCTGCGACCTGGTCTTCAGCGAATACCTTTGCTTCGCACTATTGCCTGGAGAGGGAGGCCTGCTGGTACAGCGCCTTTGGCCAGGCTGTACTCCATAGTCTGTTCAGGGTATAAGCAACTCTTGCCCTCCGACCCTTCTTCTGCGGCTACCGAGAGCTTGCCCTGAGGGCCCGAAGACACGGGCATCCTTTGGACATCTGCTTCTGCTCACAGCCTTGTGGAGGCATTTTTGGCTTACAGTTTCAGTAGCCTGTAGCTGGGGAGTCCCATAAGTGAGGACTGACTTCCTGCTTGTTCCTGGAGAAAGCATAGTTACTCACCTGTAACAGGTGTTCTCCAGGGACAGAAGGAATCAGTCCTCACTACCCTCCCACCTCTCTTGAATAGTTGCAATTTTTTTATCCTTCCGTTGCCATATGCTTAGTAAGGCTCTAGCTACGGGACCTGGCTGAGCAAGATGGCACCTTTGGGCGGGAAGAGGACCACGCATGCGTGGCAGCAATCCCAAAGGATTTCTTTGAAAGCTGAGGAATTGCTCCACATGGGCTCTGTTGCTGCTGATGTCACCCATAAGTGAGGACTGATTCCTGCTGTCCCTGGAGAACACCTGTTATAGGTGAGTAACTACGCTTTCCTCACTCATTATTCCCATTTCCAAGTAATTTACAAATATGTTAAAAAGCAGCAGATCCAGCACAGATCCCTGGGGTACTGCACTATTCACCTTTCTCCAGTGGGAAAATTGTCCATTTAGCCCTATCCTCTGCTTTCTATCTTTTAACCAGTTCCTAATCCACGATAATACACTGCCCCCTATCCTGTCTTTTTTTGATAAGGTCTCTCATGAAGGACCTTGTCAAAGGTTTTCTGAAAATCCAGATACACTATATCAACCGATTCACCTTTGTCTACCTGTTTATTCACACCTTCACAAAAACATAACAGATTAGTAAAACAAGACCTTCCTTAGCTAAAGCTATGTTGGCTGTCTCCCATTAAGCCATGACTATCTACATGTTCAGTAATTTAGTTCTTTATAATGGTTTCTACCATTTTTCCCAGAACTGACGTCAGGCTCACGAGTCTGTAGTTTTCCGGATCACCCCTGGAACCCTTTTTAAAAATTGGCATTATATTGGCCATCCTCCAATCTTCAGGTATTACAGATGATTTTAATGATAGTTCACAGATTACTAATAGCAGGTCTGCAATCTCATATTTTAGTTCTTTCAACACCCTTGGATGTATACCATTCGGTCCAGGTGAATTGCTACTCTTCATTTTATCAAATAGTTGTAATACATCTTCCTTCTTTATTGATATTTCTTTCAATTCTTCTGCAGCATCACCTTTAAATGCCATTTCATTCATGGGTAACATCACTACTTCTTCCTCAGTAAAGAATTCATTCAATCTCTCCGCTATGGCCTTGTCCCCTCTTAATTCCCTTTTTACCCCTCTATCATCTAATGGTCCAGCTGACTCTCTCACAAGTTTTTTTGCTACAAATGTACTTGAAAAAGTCTTTATTATGCCTTTTTGCTTCCACAGCAAGCTTGTTCTCAAATTCTCTCTTTACTTGCCTTATCAATGCCTTGCATCTAACTTGTCAGTGCTTATGTTGTTTCCAGTTTTCGTCATTTTGCTCCTTTATCCATTTTTTGAAAGATGTTTTTTTGGCAACAACAACTTCTCTGACTTCACCTTTAAACCATGCTGGCAGTTTTTTGGACTTCCTTCATTCCATGTTTCATAATGCATGGGATATTCTCACATCACTCTTGCCTCCTATCTCTTCCTGCTTATGTATGCTGATTGTAATATTAATTATGGTTACTGTGGAATGTTGTGAGACACTTTTATTCAGTTGATAAGTGTGATATATACATGTTTTAAATAATTGAATATTTAAAAGGCCTATTCGCAGACCTTGATTAGATTTTCAGTAATTTGTTTTTTATGTCTGTGAAATGCAAATGTATGCATACATGTTACAGAACCACTGCAGAATTTTCTAACCTCCGGCCAGGAACCTACTTGTAAGCTGCCACAGGAAACTGGAGCCATATCCTATTTGATTTAATCAAATATTTTGCAGTTGTCCATCAAATTTAGGAATCATTGCCTCTACTCATTCATAAGTAACTTGCAGCTCTGCTCGCCTTCCCTTATCATTAAAACAAACAGCTTTATCTAGTGGCTGATCTTCATGTGCTCTCTGGATGCATATCATTCTTTGCTGTTTTATTTCAAGATATTTTATTTCATCTCACTCGGAGTATTTTCCAGTTTTTACTGAATTTTCTTGGCTGACAGTGAGATAAATGATGATAGTCATTAGTTTATTTTTGCTGAAAATATGCAGAAAATGTTATGTCAAAAGCTTACTGTCTCATTAGAAAGCTTCATTGTGCTTCAGGGGCAACATTTTTCCAGTCTAAGAGTCAATGTTAGCACAAAAGAATAGTGTAAAGATTTTACTACGCTCACAGGGAAATTGGTCATAGGTGAATCCACTGATTGTGTCTATGTTACAGGCTGTTCCAACAAAACAAAATTAAATCTGGAAAAATGACACATACAATTATAAATTTGGTACAAAATAGTAGAGCAGTTTCTAGGCAAGCCATCTCTGGTGTAGTGTATAATCATTCCTTAAAAATATTTTGGTTAATATTTAATGGTGACAGTCAGTGTTGTTGTTTTTTTTAAACGCCAGCCTCTGCGGTTAAATGCAATCCAGATATTCAGCGCTGTTCTCTAGATAGCACTTAGGACAGCTGTCCTAACTTTTGTGAATTGTTATCCGGATAAATGCCGGCTCCATCTCTGTTTCACCCACAGACTAGTGCCACAGAGGAAATATGCTGCTGAATATCCCTTTCAGTAGGACTTATCTGCTTACAGGTCCTGCTAACCAGACCTATTAACTGCATAAGTCCTTTTGAATATCGACCCCGTTGTTATGTATTGATTTCTTAAAGCTGGTCACTTGTACTTGATATTGTTTTTCTTGCACTTCATTTAGCGTTTCTTTCACTCATTTTTGTAGAATCTGACTCAAGTTGTGACAAACTGGAAACATCCTCTAAAGCAGAAGTGGTCAAACTTTATTTACACAAATCCACATTAGTGGCTCTTGTCTGCACCAGGGGCCTGTGGGGGGAGGCCCCTTCAAAAGAGGAGAGTCCCCTTTTGAGCTTTTAGGTGGTACTCACTTTTCCCTTCTCCACCCTCAATAGGTGGTGGCGAGAGCTTACACAGCTTTAAGCCTCTTGATGATTTATTATTTATTTCTGACAGAAGCATGGCCACATAGCAGGCCACTGCAACCCTTCCCCCTATCCTGCCCTCTGTTCCTTCTCACCAGCCTGTGGTCTGCTGTTCTTGCAAATAGCTGATCTTACTTTTTTTTCTTTTTCTCACTCTAATGGAAGGTTGAAAAGAAATTATACATAGGGGCTCAATAATTTCTCTGTCTGTCCATCTGTCCAGGGGCAGAATAAATCTCCAAAAAATTGAAAGAACAGGATTGAATTTGGTGTGGGTGAAAAAAATGAGGTTCTGGGGCAATGTGGTCCTAAAAACATGGCCCAAAGCATTTCTTTGGGAAATACAGTTCTGTCAGCTACAAAATCGAAACACTGATACACTGGGATATAGCAGCTAAAGAATTGCTCATTTCAAATTTCTCCTCTCATCTCTAAGTTATAGACACACACACACACACACACACACACACACACACACACAGTGTCAACACATTTATACTCATGCAGACACATCCAGCAAAGATACAGAGGTAACATCACACTTACTGTTTGTAGACACCTTGAAGTTCTATATTCCCAGCAATCAACGCCTAGTGGAACAGCTTCATTTAGTAAAAAGCTTTTCAGATGACATCAGGGTGACTTTTGGCCTGGACAAATGTGCTAAGGCAACCTTCCTTAGAGAAAAATTGAGCAGAATTGAAAACATCCCTCTGAGGGTTGTGACATAAATGGACTTCAACAGGAAGGTATGCATAACTACCAAGGAGTAGAGAAAGGAGAAACAATTTAGATAAATACTGAGAGAAAAGATCATCAAGAGAATTACAGGATATTAAAATAGATATTGAAACATGCTCTAACATCAAAGTATAATATGCAAGCCATTAATGAGCTTGTAATCCCTGTACTCTTCCTTTGGAGTGGTAGAATGGCCTCTCAGATATCTTGAAAAAGTGGATGTATGAACAAGAAAACTCCTTCATGCCCACAAAGTAATTTATAAAAACCAGTGTATTCTGAGATTGTACATTTCTAGAGCCAAAAGACAAATGGGCCCCATTGAAATAGATTATACATATGGAGCTACCATAATAGGCCTTCAGCCTATTTAACAACACCAGCATACCCAAATATGCAAAAAGTGTTGAAGTATGAAAGTAAATGAGCAAAATTCAGTTCAATCATTAAAATTTGACAGACATTCCAAAGGGCAGAAGGAATGAATGAGAATCTACCTGAACAGAGTTTGCAAAACACAAGACAAACTCTTTAAAGAATTAGATCAGAAGACAAGGGAAAACAAGTGGCAAATGCACAAATGCCGTGGGAAAAAAAAATGTTACTCCAGGAACTATACATGGATCAAACCAAAGCACATGAATAATTGAGGAACGATGACTTGAAATCCAAGGATGAGAGACTGATAGTTACAGCCCAAGACAGTGGATTATGGACGAGATGGTCCATAGCATCAGGACCGTACCAAGCTAAAAATGCACCCTGTGCAACTAACAAATCTGGTGCCCCCTTCCACCCAGCCAGCACGTTCAGTAACTCACTCTCTTTGAGCTTCCTAGAAGCCCAGTGATGATATCAGCGCCCCTTTTATGTGCTTGTGCCCTGTGTGGCCACACCACTCACACAGCTCTTGCTAAGGCCTGCATAGTATGTGTAGAGAAAACAGGGAAACAGACATATGTAGATTCTGTAAGAAAGAGATAAAAGTATTTACTTATCTTGTGGCTGGCTGCAAAGTTCTGATGGCAGAACATTTCTGTACAAAAAGCCACAACAAGGTGGCATGTCTCATCCATTGGAAACTTTAGAAACACTGCAGCATCACTGTACCAGAAAAGCACTATGATCATGACCTTAAGAGAATTATGGAGAAAAAATAGATTATGATCACTTGGGACATTCTCATTCGTACTGATAGAAAGCTGGATGCAAGGAAACCGGATGAAGGAGAAAAACACGAGAATGGCATTATAGAAGTATCAGTTCCAAGCAATTATTCTGTGAATCATTTGGAGAGGGAGAAGATCCTCAAGTACCAAGAAATGCAGTCAGAGATTAAGAAAATGTGGCAGAAAGTTACAGAAATATTTCTGATTGTACTGGGAGTCAGAAACTTGATTAAGAGGAATTTCCAGTCACACGTTAATGGGTTGCCTTCATATGTAATGGATTATAAACTCCCTCTTTGGCATGATACAAGTACAATGATGAGCATTAGCAGTAAATCTGAGAGACTAAGATCATACTCCAGATATCCTGGCTTAGAAGTGAGGGCCATTATTGTCATGGTATGTGTCGAACTAACCCATTTGGAGACATTGCCCGAGAAACACATATACAGAGATAAACAGAAATATACAGGAGATGATTTTATAAGGGACCTGCAGAAAGTTACATGTTATCTACATGCACAACTCCCAGCAAAAGCAAAATAACATTGGAAACAACCACACTTTTAAACCACACATCAATGGCAAGTGGGACAAGGTGTATAGAACAAAATCCATGCAAAGCACAGGCAAGCCAGTCAACAAATGCTGGAAAGCAATGAGCACAAATGTTCGAAGCCTAGCAGCAAAGTTCCTGATCTGGAAGCTCTAATGGTGTAAATGGGCTTGGACATTGTGGCCATTACAGAAACATGGTTTAATGAGTCACATGAATGGGATTTAGCCATAGCTGGCTATAATCTATTTAGAAGAGATAGGGAGGGTAGAAAAGGAGGAGGAGTAGCCCTATATGTCAAAAAAGAAATATTAAAGCTGCTGAAATGCAGGAGCTTGGGAAAAAGAAGAAGCACTGTGGACTGTGTTGGAAAGAGGAGATGGCACTGTCATCCATATTGGTGTAGTCTACAGGCCTCTAACCCAAACCAAAGAAATGGATAGCGAATTGATGATGGATATTGCAAAGATAGCCATGAAGGGGGATGTGATCATATTGGGTGACTTTAATGTACCCGATGTGGATTAGAGTATTCCTTCTGCAAATCTGGAAAGAAGTAAAAAAATTGTGAATACCTTCCAAGATGCATTGCTTAGACAAATGGTGATGGAACCTGACCAGGGAGAGCTCGGTGCTGGATTTAGTGCTCACCAAAGGAGACAGCATGTCAAATATGGGTGGGTGCCCATGTGAGCAGCAGTGATCATCACATGATATGGTTTGATATAAAAGCCAAGGTAGAATCCAGTCACAGCAAGCTCAAAGTCCTAGACTTCAAAAACACTTACTTCAGTAAAATGGCCAAGTGCCTGAAGGAGGAGATGGCAGGGTGGGAGGGGATAAGAGAAGTGGTATTGCAATGGGCTAAACTAAAGGAAGCAATAAAAGGGGCAACATATACATATGTAAGGAAAGTAAATAAAAACAAGAGGAAAAGGAAACCTATTTGGTTCTCCAAAGAAGTGGCTGCACAAATAAAGGCAAAAAACACAGCTTTCATAAAATTCAGAAATTCATAATCAGAGGAACACAGAAAAGAATATAGGATCAAACTAAAAGAGACAAAAAGAGAAATATGGATAGCAAAATCAAAGGCAGAAGAAAAGATGGCTAAAGAGGTGAAGTGTAGCGACAAGGTTTATTCGGGAGAGGAGGAAAATCAGAGGTGGAATTTGAAGGACTCAAAAGTGCTGGGAACGGATTTGTGGAAATCGACAATAAAAAAGCAAAAATGCTAAACAAATACTTCTCTGTTTTTACTAGAGAAATCCTGGAGAAGGACCACCTGTGATTAACAAATATACAAATGGGAATGGAGTAGATACCACACCATTCACAGAAGATGATATGTTAAACAGCTTGGAAAACTGAAAGTGGACAAGGCCATGGGACTGGATGGGATACATCCAAGGATACTGAAATAGCTCAGAATGGTTCTTGGAGGGCTGTTAAAGGATGTTTTTAATAGATCCTTGGAGACAGGAGAAGTTCCACAGGACTGGAGAAGGGCTGATGTGGTACCTCTTCACAAAAGTGGTAATAGGGAAGAAGTGACAAACTGCAAGCCAGTAAGCAATACCTTGGTGGCGGGAAAAGTAATGGAGATGCTCCTGAAAGAGCGAACAGTGGACTTCCTCGAAACCAACAGGATGCATGATCCGAGGCAACATAGTTTTACCAAAGGCGATCTTGCCAAAGAAATCTGATTGAGTTCTTTGACTGGGTGACCAGAGAACTAGATCAAGGGCATGTGATGGATGTGATCTACTTAGATTTCAGCAAAGGCTTTGATATGCTTCCTCATCGGAGGCTTATCAATAACCTCAACAGCTTGGGGATGGGTCCCAAGATGATGAACTGAATCAGAAATTGGTTGACTAGCAGACAGAAGGTGATGATAAACAGAACTCACTCGGATGAAAGGAAGATGATTAGCAGTGTGCCCCAGGATTCGGTCCTGGGACTGGTAATGTTCAGTGTATTTGTGGGTGATGTTACTGAAGAACTGAATGGAAAAGTCTGCAACAGAGTGGACTCCCCTGAGGGAGTGGATAACATGAGGAAAGATCTACAAAAGCTGAAAGAATGGTCTAATGCTTGGCAGTTAAGATTTAATGTGAAGAAGTGCAATGTCATGCACTTGGGAAGCAGAAATCCAAGAGAATTGTATGGGATAGGGGGCGAGAGGTTGGTGTGCATGGACCAGGAAAAGGACCTCAGAGTGATTGTTTCTGAGGATCTCAAGGTAGTAAAACAGTGTGACAAGGCGGTGGCAAAAACCAGAAGGATGCTGGGTTGCATACAGAGAGGAATTACCAACAGAAAGGAAGAGGTGCTAATTGCACTGTACAAGTCACTGGTGAGGCCTCACTTGGAATATTGTGTTCAGTTCTGGAGACCACATCTCTCAAAGGATATAAAAAGGCTGGAAACAGTTCAGAGGAAGGCAACCAAAATGATTTGGAACCTGCGTCAGAAGACTTAATGAGAATAGACTTGAAGACCTAAATATGTACACTCTGGAGGAGAGGAGGGACAGGGGATATATGATTCAGACCGTCAAATACTTAGAGAGTATTAATGAACAAACAAACCTCTTCCAAAGACAGGGAAGCTGTAAAACTAGAGGGCATAACATAAAGCTGCAAGGGGGTAAACTGAAAGGCAATGTCAGGAAATACTTTTTCACTGAAAGGATGGTGGATGCTTGGAATGCCCTCCTGATGGAAGTGGTGGGGGCAAACACAGTGACAGAATTCAAAATGGCCTGGGACAGACACAGTGGATCCCTTTATAGCAACAGGATAAAATCAAAATGAACATAACTACCTCTTATATCTCAACAAATAGGGGTGACATGGAGCGGTGGGTATACCCCTAAACAAAGGCATGGGGAGGCGTGATCTGCACAGAGTGTCAGGTGCTGGGCAGACTAGATGGACCATAGTAGTCTTTATCTGCCGTCATATACTATGTTGCTATGTTAAAACTCCCTATTTTAAAGGGCTTGCACACTTAAATGGGCACTAATGCATGTGCTTCAGGCGTCATTATTCCGTAAGCATGCACATAAATCCTATCTTGCATGCTTTCAGTGTGGGCATGCATAGGGCGGAGCTTGGGTGCAGCATAAATTTACATGCACAAGTTTTAAAATATTATCACTTATGCATGTTTCTGAACAATCTACTGTATGCACGGAACAGGTGTAACTGCTGTGACTAAATCGAGACACATCTTCCCACCCCTACTTTATGAAGAAAGTCCCAAATACACATATGGCAACACACATTAATTGTGCAGGAGCTTATAAAATTACACACACAGATCTATACATGCACATACAAGCAAACACACATGCATACACAGAATCAAATTGCAAACACACACATGCACATGTGCACATGTACATACATATATCCACAGAGTTAAGCACATACATCCTGTTAATCTGTCTGTGTCTGTCTCTTTATATGTGTTGTTTGTACATCACTATGAGAGGGATTTTCTCAGACTAGCAATTAATTTTGCAAATAAATGAATAAACCATCAGATAAATAAATAGTTATATAAACGATTTATGCTCCTAACTTTGAGAGTTATGCTTGTAAATTGGCCAAAAATTTGCTAGGGCTGGCTTCCTAAATTGATACTCAAAATTTCACTAGACTCAGATTTAGGTGCATTAAAAGTGGGTAACAACAGAAAGGGTATTTAGGGAGGAGAAAAAAATTAGGAGCCTAGCGGTGATTTTCAGCACTAGGCTCGTACAATAGGTTCATTAATCTAGCGAATGAATGGTAGGCCTGAATTTATATACATAAGGGGACAGAATCAAAGCATTTTAGCCAGATAACATACCCGCTGACTGGCTAAAATGCAGCGATTCTGATATTCAGTGCTGCTGAATATAGCCATAGACCGTGTAAAAGATGGTCGGTTAAAACTGGGGCAGTCTGTAGGCAGATCGGGGGCTTTGCCAGTCATCATCTGGTCAGCGATGATATTCAACCACTAACCAGATAGCTAAAGCAGTTAAAGTTATATGCAGACGACATGCTAATTTTCACACCGATCAACGTCTCAAATCCTGACTACTCAGCGCTAATCAACTGCTTCAATGCAATAACTGACTGGCTCCTCAAAGAGAACATGAGAATAAATTTCAAGAAAATCGAAGTACTCATAGCCACAAGAAACAAGCAATTTTCTCCACCACCTACCCTCATAGTAAGAGACGCAGAACTTCCAATCAAGGCCACCATAAGGTACCTCGGTGTGATACTCGATCAACAACTCAATCTTAAGGAGCATATAAAGAGCACCGTAAGGACAATCTACTACAAGATAAAAACACTCCGCCACCTGAGACCGATGCTGGAGACCAAGGATTTCCATACAACATTCCAAGCAATAGTCACACCTCACTTCGACTACGTGAATATCGTTTCGCATGGCCTCCCCAAGAATACACTAAGTCCACTTCAATTGGCGATGAACGCAGCGGCCCGCATCTTGTCCGGAGCTTCAAAGAGAGATCATATAACACCAATCCTAATGGATTTACACTGGCTCCCGATAAGTTGCAGAATACTATATAAAACTCTCCTCATCACTTTCAAGGCCATTAATAAAATATCCCCTACATCGATCTCAAATCTCCTCACCCATGCACCAAACAATAGATCCAGGAGACTAGTAGCTGAAAACACACTAGTTACTCCTAGTATTTCCACAAAATGGACACAACTAACTAGTAACAGAGCTTTTGTGTCTTATGCTCCCAAGTGCTTGAACAAACTCCCCCCCAGCATCAGATCAATTAGGGACATCACTCAATTTAGAAAGGCCATTAAGCACCATTTATTCACTTTGCACTTCAACCTACCTTACCTACCTTAGCATTGCCTTCCGCCTGATCACCCTTAACTGCCTCTCACATAGCTATAACCCAGAACAGAGGTAATAAAGCTGCAGAAAGTGCTGCTTTTCTGTAAATATCAAGCCACAATGTTACCTGTTTAAATATATATAGTTTTCCCCTGTTCATACCCAGTTTATATTCCCTGTTATCTGTAAACCTATGTCAGTTTTATCTTGGATAGGTAATATGTTGTTTAATGTAAACCGCACTGATGATGAATAGTGCGGTATATAAAAACTGTTAAATAAATAAATAAATAAAGTTAGGGCAGTTTAATGGCTGTCCTAACTTTAACCAGTTATCACTGTCTGCTTAACGGATGACTATCACCACTGACCGGCTAGCGACACGCTGATCCAGTGAACTTGGATATTCAGCACCGGATGTGGATAAGTTCTGGTGCTGAATCTCCAGGGATTTTTAAAGCAACTGTGCGCACTGAAGAGTCTAGCCGCTGCTGAATATTGGCCCCAGAACCTTTAAGCTCTTAAATTAAGATAAATTCTCAGTTGAAAAAGTAGGAGGTGGGGGCAGGCATATCCAAAGCAATTTAACCAATTAACAGACCTGCTAATCAGTTTAAACCATAGTTAGCGAAATATTCAGTGATACTAAACCTTTTAGTGCCGCTGAATATCGTCTGCTAACCAGTTTGTTTGCCCCAGTGCAGCGTGGGCGCGTTCGAGGGGTGGCACGAGAGTTAACCAGTCACTGGCGATATTCAGCCTCTGGCTGGTTAACTTAAGCTGGCTAAAGTTAGGCGGAGAAATTCTGGCCTAACTTTAGCTGGTTTAGTTATACATCCAGTAGCTGAATATTGCTGCAGACCAGTTAGCTAAAATCGCTAACCGGGCAACCCAGATGTTCAGTGCTGGTGGATAGATATGGCATCAGCATTGACTCTCAGGGCATACTTTAAATGGCGCTGCCTGCCTCCATTGAATATGTCCTCCTGTAGGTTTGGCTGAAAATAGGGCAGACATTTAGGAGCCTAAATTTAGGAGATATTTTTTAAATATAGAACTAATATATATATAGAGAGAGAGAGGGAGAGAGAGAGAGACACACACACAAACACACACAAACTCATATACACATGAGCAAACATAGATACAAACACACACATACACACAAGACTGGCCCTAGGCAACCCTTCAGTCATGCCTCCCCAGGTGGATCAAGACCCTTCCCCCCTCCCCCAATGTCCAGCATCTCCCCTTCCATGGCCCCCCAAGAGAATTAGAAAAGGTACAGAGAAGAGCCACCAAAATAGTAAAGGGGATGCAATGATACCTCTATGAGGCGAGGCTTAAAAAGTTAGGGCTCTTCAACTTGGAAAAGAGACGGCTGAGGGGAAAAGTGATAGTGATCTATAAATTAATGAATGGAGTGGAACGGGTAGACATTGATACACTGATCTGTTGCTAACTCCTTCAAAAAGTAGAAAGACTAGGGACACTTAGTGAAGCTACAATGTAGCCCATTCAGGAGTAATAAGAGAAAACATTTGTTCACTCAAACTCCGGTGTTCGTTACCAGAGGATGTAGTAAACGCTGTTAGTGTAACTGGGTTTAAAAAAAGTTTGGACAAGTTCCTGGAGGAAAGGTCCATAAAGCATTATTAAAGAGGACCTGGGAAATCCACTGCCTACCCTGGGACAAGCATTGTGGAACCCATGTGTCCTTTTGGGAACCTGCCAGGTACTTGTGACCTGGATTGGCTACTGTTGGAAAAAAGATACTGGGCTTGATGGATCTTGGTCTGACCCAGTATGGCATTTCTTATCTTCTTATATTCTTAAGATGTTCAGCATCTCCCTTCCCTACCCCAACGTCTCCAGCATCTCTTCTCCTCTTTGCCCTGCTATTATGTCTCCATCCTTGGCCCTAGCCAAACTTGCATTGAAATAAAAATAGTGTGGCAGTGGGCCTTCAAGCCTGCACACATGCTCATGGCCTGTTGGTCCTTTCTCCTGTGACACAAACTTCCTGTCGGTGGGGGAAAGGGCAGCAGGCTCTGAGTGCATGAGTGGATACTCAGAGGCCCATGCCCACCTGCTTTTACTTTCAGTGCACGCTGTGCTAGTGCCACGCTACTGCCCCAGGCATGCTGCCTTAGGTGGATGCGTAGTCGTCCTAGTGGATGGGCTGGCCCTGCATACCCAGACACACACACAGGCAGAGGGGTCTGAAAGAATATCATGAGCCATTCTTCCCCGACTTATTTTTTTGCCACAGTTCTGATTGTTAGTTCCCTGCTATCACCATCTGCTGTAGGCAATGACAAGAAACTTAAAAGTAAGAGAGCTGTTTGCAAGAACAGCTGATCATGGAGCAGGAAAAAATGTGCAGCGTTCTGAGCAGCTGCGCAACGGCACACATAGGCCACTGAGCATCAAAGGAAAGCACCCATTGATTTTTGGTTTGCGGGCTATACTTTGCCCATCCCTGCTCTAAAGCTTCAGTTCCTCTGTGCCGGATATTATGGTATTTATTAGTGTCTCATTTATCCTCCCCTCCTGTCCTGTGTGCCAGAACGTTGAGCTGAAATGTAATAGAGATTGCTCTAGAATCCTGATTGCTTGTTTTCTAATTCACTACATTATTCTGCTTTCACAAGTTTTGTGGGCAAAGTGAAATTGCAGGAAGCGGAGACATTGCATGCAAATGTAACTCATGCATATTCATTGGAAATATCCTGAGAAGCATACTGGCTGGGGGGAGGGGGGATACTCCAGGACTGGGTTGAGAAGCACTGTCCTAGACTTCACCAGGATAGATACTGAAATCCGGCATTGGTTCAGTCTGTCTCATGGGACCTGAAGAGCAACAGGAAACTTTCTACGGTATAATCATTATTACAGTTACTAGGAATTTCATTGTTCCTTTAAGTCAGTGGTATTTACAACCAGTCCTCAAGGGCTGCCAATGGGTCCGATTTTCAGGATATCCCTAATGAATATGCATGAGAGAGATTTGCATTCAGTCGAGGTAGGTACAGTATATCCATAATAACTGACCTATTGGTAGCCCTTGAGGACTGGGAGTGGAAACCAAGGCTTTAAATACATTTGGCACTGAAAATCTGCCCATTGTGAAATTGATTTTGGACTACCATTGTTTACTTTTTCCTGCATACCAAAATCTTGCAGAAGTTAGAGATTTACAAAGAATTCAAGGTCAGCCTTGATTCAGATTGCCTCAAGTCAGTGTGATGAAAATACAAAACAAAGCAGTATAAGTCAAATTGCATCTGCTAGTCCAGTGACAATCTGCTTTGAGTTTTTTAATGTGCCAAAACAAATTCGAAAATCCATGCAAACTTAGACAACTCATCTGAAAAAGCCAAAGTTTTTAATTTTGTTTAGAACTGAATGTGAAGTCCATGAATTTTTATAAAGAAAAGTTTATCTCTTAGTGATATAGATCTTTATAATCCTTGTTATAGAAGATCTCAAGAAATGCAATGAGTAAATAAAAATATTGAAGTCCTACTCTGTCCTTATGTTCTCCTTGTGGCAAGTCACTTAACCCTCTGTTGTCTCAGATATAAACCTAGGGCTCTGTTTACTAAGCATCTTTCCCATAGACACAAGATGGGAGAAAATGTTTAGTAAACAGGCACCTTAGATTGTAAGTGCTCATACCCATGCATACACATTGAGCTGGGCTGCTGATGTGCATTTTTTATAGATGTGACACCCATGTGTTAATTGTCTTTTCCCTTAGCAATTTAAGATGGATGCATATCAGCATCAAATAGAGATGGAGAGATTGAATCATCAAGCAGAACTGTTGCTTAAAAAGGTAACGGAGGAAAGCGATAAGCATACGGTACAGGACCCCATCACGGAGCTTAAGCTTCTTTGGAACACGCTGGAAGAGAAAATTGTCAACAGACAGGTAATTAAAGACATACGAAGCATTTCAACCTTATAGTCATTAACACTGCTGCCTAGGACTTTATTACCCATAGCTTTTTCCCCTTTAAGGTAGAGGGTGTTTGTCACATTACTTGTAAATCTGCAAAGCCCAGGAGTATGCTTTATCCACGGACCTTGCACCAGTTCTCAAAGTGAAAGGAGGTATAAACTTTCTCTTTGAAAATTGTTAAATGAGAAAGTACCCGCAGACCCTGACACCTCGGTTCTACCACTGGGAGTTTGTCCATTCAACCCAGGTAAATGTACCAGCAATGTGGAACAAAGTGCATGATTTTACGCACACATGGGGTTGGTAATTTTGAAATCATGCATTGCCTGTTTAGAAAAATGTCTCCCTCAAAGATGTCCCTGGTTAATGGCTTTAAAAATTATCCTTATGTTATTTTTATTCTATAACATGACAAATGTATTATCTTATGTTTTGCAACCTCTGTACTCTTTGCACATATGCCTAAAGAAAACTGGAGCTCCTGGGGGGCAGGTCCGGAGCTGTATTTGCATATAGATAAGGTGGAGGACAGTGGGTACTTTACAGCTTTGTAGACAAACTGAAGAGCTTTCCGTTTCGAAGGGCAATATTTTCTTACATCTGACTAGCAATATTTGCTTTTCAGTTCTTCATTGATTTTAGTGCACAAGGAAATAATAGAGGTGATTTTACAAGCGTTAGATTCTCCATGTAAAAAGTTGATTACCAAATGTATACATGGTAATTTAGAAAAGGTGCTATGGGGATTATTCTAGAAGCCTCTTTCGTGATTTATACATGTGTAATCAGGTGTATGCACATGTAAATTGCAGCCACGTGTAAATGGCCAGTTTAGAAAGGTCCAGTTTACACATAGCTATCCATACTATGTCAAAATTGCACGGGAGTGTGTTGATGGTGCATCCTATACTGGACAAAAGTCTATACATGAATGCCGCATTCCATGTAGGAGTTGCGCATGGAAGTTCTATATTGCACGTGCGAGTGCTGGCCTTTACACGTGTATATTGCGAAATGCCGGCACGGGTAAGTTGCTGGATTTCCTCCATCAATTTTTTCCCCCATGAACATTTGTGAAATGACTTCTCCCATTGCCTGTGGCCTTAATATTCCTGTGCTTCCCTGTGCCTCTTTGTTCATAGTTTAGAAGCAGCTCTACTTTAGCAAAGCCATTTCTAAAAACTGGCACAGTTGTAAACATAGTGACCTCGATGTCGCAATTCTGATCTCAACATCCTCTCTCAAAAGTGCCTTCACTTGTCCACCAAAGCAACAGCGAGCAGAGATTTGAAGAGAGTGTACTCTGGACAGGGTTTGAGTGATCCTTCAGAGGATACGGTACATGCACTCTGTGATTTGCAATGCAGTACACCTGCACTGTGGAAAATGTCTTCTTCGACATTTGCACCTGCTGCGAGTGAGGTATAATCACTGACTCGCTGCTCTTTTGGACCTGGGGTTTGGAGGGCTGCTTCAGGGCCTACTCGTAGAGTTTAAAAGCACTTCACAATATTACAAATTTGAGTTTCAGAGCTTGACTCCTTTATTGGCCCCCCTTAGATGTGCAATTCTTAGAAAAATCTGCCACTTAACAAAGGTAAATGGCCCCACTTATATGTATACATAGCAACATTGTATATATAAGTAGTGCTGTTTACATGCAGGACAAGGGTTACCACTTTTTTGCTATCATGTGGAGATGATTACTGAGCAGCCCTCCCTCCCCACCCCAGCGGATTCCAATTGAACCTTTCATGGGCTTTTTCTACCCTCAGCAATAACTTTGAGTATCTGCACACCCTTTACCCATGTGGTGGTGCAAAAGGAAAGTGTCCAGATTTTTAATGAGTGAATCTGAGACACTTGTTCCCCACAGTGCCCTTCATGGGCAAATCATTCTTTTGGGGGTGATGGCTGTCCAGTGGACTGTTCCCATGGAAAACTAGAAAATTTACTCTTGAAAGAGCTCTAAAGCAAGTTCTTTAAATGTTGTTATCACTAAACATTTTGATCTAAATACAGGGGCCTCAGAGCTGGTAAGTATGTCCTTATATACACGTGAATTCATTACGCACCAGAAAAATTCTAATAAGCCAACACAATCCAGGTGTTGTGAACAGAGGCTTTGGAATGGGTCCCAGGATATTTTAAACGGATGAGTTATTAATATTCTCTTATCAGACAATAAAATAGTTTCCAATCTATGGTGTCTCTGGCTTGACTTTCCGTCTCAGCGTCTCTTTTTATCTTGGAACTGTTTCTTTTTTTGTTTGTTCTCTTTCTCTGGTGTGCTTATTTTCTGTTTTATTCTCTCTTTCCTTTTTGACCTCTTTCCTTCAAAGTAGATACTATATTTTATTTTATTTATTTATTTGAACAGTTTTTTTATACCGCCCCTTCCAGCGATCAGGGACGGTTTACATGGAACAAAAACTTGAAGATACATGGAACATTCTTAATAATAACATAACGTAATAGGAACTAGATATCTAGTTGAAACACGAACTATATACACACCAGTAAACACGAGTTGCAGAGGCATAGTGATAGCTGGTTCTCTTTATCTATTTACAAAGATACATCTTGAAAAAATGAAGTATTAAGGAATTTGGGTGGTAGAGAGGAGGACTGACGAATTGGAAATGTTGTTGTTGGAGGGTATATTAAAGTATTCCGTAAATAGAAGTGTCTTTAATTCCTTGCAGAAAGTTAGGAGGTCTTTGATTTCTCTGAAATGTTCAGGTATCGCATTCCAGAGGGTGGGGGCTGTAAATCTAAAAGCTCTATTGCTTGTAAGTTGTTTAGTTTTTCATGCAGAGGATGGTATTTTTAGTAAGTTTTGTGTGCTTTTCCTCCCGTGCCTAATGTCCGTTTGAGATTGTATAAGAGTGGATAGGTAGGAGGGAGAGATATTATTGTACAGTTTGAAGACAGTGATTAATTGCTTATACTTTATTCTGGAGGCTATTGGGAGCCAGTGGAGGTTGTATAGGATAGGTGTAATATGTTTGATTAGGTTAGCTTTGGTGATTATCCTAAAGCAAAATTTTGTGCAAGTTGGAGTGTGCGTATAGACTTTTTTGGGATGCCTTGAAGTATACCATTACAGAAATCCAGATGAGGACTTACTAGTGCCTGGACTATTGTCCAAAAATCATAGGGGTCGAGAATTGGTCTAAGATGTTAAATGGTTTTTAATTTGTAAAGTACTGTTCTAGCAGTAGATTTAATCTGAGATGTCATATTGAGAGCTTTGTCAATAATGACACCTAGATATATTACTTCGTGTTTGATAGGCAAGTCTATATTGTGAAGTTTGAAGATAGTTAGTTGGTGGAGTAAAATTCTGATTTCTTGTAGTGAATAGAATCTCTGGGTTTTTTAAATTAATTTGTAAATTGTTTTTGTTCAGCCATGATTCAGCTTCATATATACAGTCAGTGATGTTGTTAAATTGTGGGTTTTTTATGTCGACTGGAGCATAAACCATTATATCATCTGCGTAAATGTGAAAATTGATTTTATGTTTGATGAATATGTCGCAAATTGGTTTCTGCTCTTGTTCTCTCCTTTTCCTTCTTGTTTCCTCTTCCTTCCTGCCTGCTGTTCCCCATTCTTCCTCGCCTCCTTATTTGTCCTTTCTACTATTTTGTCTCCTATATTTTTGCCTTTTTCTTCCTATATAATCTTCCTGGATTCTCCCATCCCAAAATCCAGCATCCTCTCTTTCTTTCTCTCTCTCAGTCTTCTCCCACCATCCCAGATCCTCTTTACTCAGCATCGGTCCTTTTTCCTTTCCATCCACCCAATAGCCAGCCCCCTTCCTTCCTAGTCAGTGTATTTTCTCCCCTTCTTCCTGGCACCCGATGCTCATCCCCCCCCCCCCTTGGTTTGCATCCCTTTGCCCTCATCTTGGGTCCTCATTCCCTCCCCTTCACTCTTTGTGTCTCCTCTCTCTGTTCAGAACCCAGGTTCGGCCTTCACCTTCCAGCAAATTCTTCTCACACACTCTACACCTGCAAAAGCTGCATCTCCCTTTTCTCCGGGAACCAACAGAAAGTCAGTCCTCACATATGGGTGACGTTGGCATTGACAGAGCCTGCGCAGTAAGCTCTCCCCAGTTTGCCTTCCTGCCCAAGGGTGCCATCTTGCCTCTCTCTCCTTTTTTCCACGGAGCCTGAAAAAGGTTGATTGTTCCTTTTTCCTCTTTCTTATTTTTTCCTTCTCCGGTACAGATAGTGGTGCTTTCTTGCCTCTCTGGGTCTGCTACCGCATTGGTGCCATGTTTTTCTCGGGTCTTTTTCAACTCGGCGTCTTTTTCCATGGTGCATGGGAAACCTTGCACCCTCCCTGGCTGGGGCACTTGAGTTTGATCTTGTGGGTGCCATCTTCCCCACTATATCCTCGGCCAGTAGGTTCAAGCAGTGTGACTGCTGCGTGCACACCATTTCTCGCAAGGATCTGCATGATTGCTACCTCTGATGTTTCGGTGCAGACCACAATGACACCTTCTATGGCCTCTGTCAGCAAATGATGAGCAAGCAATGGAGGAACTGTGAGAAGCAGCACAGCAGCCCTCGCAAGGGAGGTTCAGGGCTGAGACTCAGCCTCTGTCCAGCTCATGCTACACCTCCTGGAGCACATGGCCTCAATGGTGCATGTCACGAATGTTGCCCATCTCCATATGCATCCGGCCCAATGGGCCCTGGCCCTCTGCTCTCAGTGGTCTCAGGCAACAGAGTGCCTGCAGGACAGGATGCCCATTACCTGTCCCATCGCCCTCACCTGGTGGCAGCAGCCGTGGAACCTGCTGACAGGAATGCTCTTTCAGGTCCTGACCCGTCAGAGGGTTCTACATAAGAACATAAGATATGCCATACTGGGTCAGACCAAGGTCCATCAAGCCCAGTATTCTGTTTCCAACAGTGGCCAATCTAGGTCATACGTACCTAGCAGTTTCCCCAAGGGACACAGGTTCCACAATGCTTGTATTGGTTCAAGCATTGATATCCTGGGTCCCTTCTTAATAATGGTTTATGGACCTTTCCTCCAGGAACTTGTCCAAACCTTTTTTAAACCCAGCTACACTAACAGCCTTTACTACATCCTCCGGTAACAAATTCCAGAGTTTGATTACACGTTGAGTGAAAAAATATTTTCTTTTATTAGTCTTAAATAGTTTACCCTGTAGCTTCATTGCATGTCCCCTAGTCTTTCTATATTCTGATAAGGTAAACAATCGATCTACGTTTACCCGTTCCACTCCGTTCATTAATTTATAGACTTCTATCATATCTCCCCTCAGCCGTCTCTTTTCCAGGTTAAAGAGCCCCAACCTTTTTAGCCTTTCTTCATAGGAGTAGCCTTCCATCCCCTTTACCATGGATATCTCCAAATTGGGCTGGGGAGCCCACTGCGGCAACCTTCACATTCAGGGCCTGTGGTCGATGTTGGAGAGCCTCCAACAGATCAACTTCCTAGAGCTCCCAGCCATCACCCGCACTCACTGAGCTTTTCAGCACCACCTACAAATGCAAAATCAGTCCATTCTGATTCAGACAGACAACCAGGTGGCGATGTTCTATATCAACAAGCACGGGGGCACGGGTTCATCCCTCCTGTGCTCAGAAGCGGTCTGTCTCTGCAGTTTCGCCACTAAGAGTCGGATGCTTCTCAGGGCAGTGTACCTCCCTGGCCAGGGCAATATTCTGGTGAACTGTCTGAGCTGGGTTCTCCAACCCTATGAGTGGCGGCTCAATTCATGGGTAGCCCACTGACTTTTCTGTAACTGGGGCCTCCCTGTAGTGAATCTCTTTGCCAACCTGGCAATTGCTTAGTTGGCCTACTTCTACTCCAGAGCACCGCACCCTTCCTGGGTGGCAGCTGATGCATTTCTCATTCCATGGATGGAAGACCTCCTCTATGCCTTCCCTCCCACGCCGCTCATTGCCAAGACCCTCTTCAAGGTCCAACTCAACTGGGCTACCCTGATCATCATAGCCCCCCAGTGGCCCCAGCAGCTGTGGTTTCTGCTGCTTCTCAGTCTGTCTCAGACACCCCATTCCCCCTGAGGAGTGCCCTGGACCTGATCTCACAAGAGGGCGGCTCTCTCCTGCACCCCAGCCTGGGGTCCCTGGCCCTTACAGCCTGGCTGCTGAAAAGGTAGCCCTGGTCCAGTTTGACTTGTCCAGGGAGGTGGAAGAGGTCCTGCTGGCATCACACAAGGATTCCACCTGGCGGGCATATGCCTTCAAGTGGCGTCACTTCTCAGTTTGGTGTGTGGAAAGAGGCATCAACCCCTTCTCCTATTCTGTCCAGCTGGTGCTGCAGTACCTGCTGCATCTGTCTAATGCTGGTCTGAAGTCTAACTCCATCAGGGTTCACCTTAGTGAATTACCGGTGCACCATCACCTCATTGAGGGGAAGCCCCTGTCTGCCCAGTCTCTCATTGCTCACTTCCAGAGGTGTCTCCTGCTCTCTTAAGCACCCATTCAACTGCTGGTAGTGGCTTGGGATCTCAATGTGGTCCTCTCATAGCTCATCTCTCCTCCCTTTGAGTATTTAACTTTCTTCCACCTTAAGTACCTGTCTTGGAAGGTGGTCTTCCTCGTGGCGCTTACGTCTGCTTGCAAGTCAGTAAGCTCCAGGCTCTGGTGGCTCATGCCCCCTACACCAGGTTTCATAGGAACAAGGTGGTGCTCCAGACACACCCTAAGTTCCTCCCTAAGGTAGGCTTCCCATTCCACCTCAACCAGAAGGTGGTGCTTTTTCCCACTACTTCACGCCAGTAGGCAGAGGCTGCTCTCCATAAACTAGACTTTAAGCGGACCTTGACCTATTATTTGGAGCGGACCAAGCCCTGTTGCCGCTCTTTGCAGCTCTTCAATTCCTATGACCCTAATTGCCTGGGCATAGTGGCCTCCAAAGTACTCTGTCCACCTGGGTGACAGACTACATTGCTTTCACCTACGGTCAGGCTGGTCTTTCACTGGAGCGTCACATCATGACGCACAGCATCCTGGCCATGGCGGCTTCTGTGGCAAACCTCCACTCAGTTCTCTTGCTGGAGATCTGCCAGGCCACCACCTGGTCATCAGTTCACACCTTTGCATCTCATTATTGCCTGGAAAAGGAGTCCCAGTGGGACAGCGCTTTCAGCCAAGTGGTACTCTGTCATTTGTTTGGGCTTGGAGGCAACTCCCACATCCTGGCCCTTCTGTGTGTGTAGGCTACCGGAGAGCTGGTTTCCCTGGTCGACGCTGGGGTCACTGCTGAGGTCTTGCTATCAAACTGTACTCTCTGCTGTTCCTCACGGTTCGCGTTTTGGGTTGCCCGTGGCTTATAGGTTTTTTCGGTAACCTGTAGCTAGGGAGTGTGGTTACTCACCTGTAACAGTTGTTTTCCGGGAACAGCAGGAATCAGTCCTCACAACCCTCCTTCCTCCCCGTGGAGTTGCATTTCTTTTTTGCCATCTTTAGCTATGTTATCATACTGAGGCGAGATGGCACCCTTGGGCAGGAAGACAGCCACGCATGTGTGGTGGATCTCCCAAAGGCTTTCTTTGAAAGCTGGGGAGAGGTTACCGGGTGGGTTCTGTAGATGCCAATGACACCCATATGTGAGGACTGATTTCTGCTTTCCCGAAGAACACCTGTTAAAGGTGAGTAACCACGCTTTTCCTCCAGTCTCTCTCACCTCCAATAACCTTCTCCTTCCCGGCACTAGAACTCTCCTATATCTTTTGTTGTCCCATATTCTTGACCTCTTTTCAAAGCTCTCTTCAATTTCCCTTCCCCAAAAGTTTTCTCTGCATTCTCCTTATCCCTCTGCAAAGGCTTTCTCCTCATTCCTTTTGAACTCTTAAATTGCTCTCCCCTCTTGAGCTTCTCTGCTTGCCATCCTCTAGGCCTGTCTCTGAGGGAGTGGCATCCTAGCACAGTAGAGCTGACAAGTAGAGTCAAAGCACTGAGTCTGGCATATCCATTTGAATCCTGCTCAGTGACGGGAGAGCAGCTGGCACCAACCCCGGCTTATTTTGTTCTTTAATCTCTTGGCACAGGTTATAGCAGCAGCAGGTGGCATTTATTAAAGAGTGTGCTTCCAGGACATGGATACAACCTCTAAACAAAAGCCATGCGTTGGACGTGAACTCTTAAATAAACACCACCTTCTGTTGCTATGACCTGGGAAGAAAATCTGAGATTGGCACCACTACTGTATGACTCCACTATGACTCCTGCTCTCTGGGCAGGGTTCAAATGAATAAATCAAGCTCTTGTGCTGCTGGCTCTACTGCCCAGCTTCACTATGCCAGTCTGCCATCACTGCTTCCTTTGAGCCACTGCCTTGTGCAAGTGCATGGCTTGCACAGTGGCACACCCTTGCCATGCTTACGCATGCAAAGCTCTGAGTAAAGTCACTCCTCTTTTGCATGTTATCCTTTGTAAAATGGCCTCTGTTGCTTTGCATGCTGCCATATGTAGCGAGCCTTTTATAAAAAATGAGGGGTCTTTTGAACATTTTCCATCCTAGACACCCTATACAAAATTATTCTCCATAGTTCACAAGAAGAAATATAAAATAAGGAGATTGTTGTTTATTCACTAGATTTTGGGAGTTTAATGTTCCATTCCTTGGGTTCAAACAAAATGAGTAGGATGGTACAAAAGATGACATTGCCAGAAAATACAAGCAAATCATAAAATACATTACCATGGTAGTATGAAGAAGGAGGAAGTAGGGGTGGTTGATACTTTAGGGTCATCTGCATTGGAAAGGAGGGGGGGGGGGGCACATGTGCCCTGGCCCTACCAATAATTCTGACAAACTCTGGAGAAGGCCATAATCCTGCCTCGGCAGGCAACAGCCCTCCTGAAGAAATAGATGTTTCACTGCCCCTGGTTAGATTGATAGAAAGATGACAGAAGTACTGGAATTCTTTTTCTAATACTGTAAACTCTTTGTCTATCAAGCTAGAGAAGAAATGGATTACTCGGTATGTGAAACACAGCTGCTTAAGGAGGCCTTTAGAGGGCACCGAATCACAGTGTAATAGCTGAGTAGGGTACAGAAGATATAGTTTTAGGGTGGTAATGGCTCCTTGGAAGTTGGAGCAGGTTTGGGGTTGAGGGACTAGTGGGGATGAAAAGGGCGATGAGGTAAGGTGATATTATTTATCTCCAGGAACAAGCAGGAATGAGTCTTCACATATGGGTACGTCGGTACCGACGGAGTCTGTGCGGGAACGCTCCCCAGCGTCCAATCAGAACGCTTTGGAAGCATCCCAACACGCCTGCGTGCTGCCTTCCCACCTTTCCCAACTGCCTCTCCTCAGTTTTCATTTTTCCGCGGAGCCGGCAGAACATCCTCCTGTCACCGTAGAAAATTCTTCCTTTATTTTTTGTTTTTTCTTGTGGTCGCGTCTACCTTCCCTCGACGCACCGGTACCGCCGGTGTTTCCTTCTTTTCTTTTACAGATATTTCCTTCTGTAGGAAATTTTTTCCTATTTGGTGCCTGACAGGCTTCGGCCTGCTAGGCCTCTCCATTTCCCTCATGCAAATTCTAGCCACTAGAAAGTGTTTTAACTGTGGCACTACCAAATTACTTTTAGACACCCATTATTGGTGCCTTCCATGTTTGGGACCTGAACACAATCCGCTGGACTGTCCTTCCTGCACTTCTATTTCTGCAAGACGTTTTCAGCATCGAGCTCAACTCGATACGCCGTTCCCCTCAGTCCTGAGGGTACCAGCTCCATCTTCTTTTTTGCAGGATCAGGTAACCAAACAAAAGTCTGAAAAGACTAGCCAGTCCTCGGGTGGTAGATCTCATGTCCTTCATAGAGATGCCCTTCGGCTTGCCCCCGAGGACATTTTGGCTTTAAAACCCCGGCGGGAGGCTTCTGTCTCCAAAGCACTAACGGGGTTTCAGGTTGTTCCCGGGGTTTTTACCTCGGTGAACATGCCTGAGCCATGCCCGGTGGTGGTATCCACTTTGAGCGGTGCCGATACCCCGGCATCGGCAATGGTGCTGGATGAAACATTCCACACCGATGATCGCAGTCGAGTGCTCTCGGTATCTTCGGTGCTGTTAGAGCCGCTACAACCGATCTTCCCACATCGGTCCCGGTACCGATGCTGGTATCCACGTTGGTACCCTCCCAATATGCATCGATACACTCACTTCTTTCGATTCCGAGTTTAGAATCCATCTCTAGTCTGGATGACTGGGTACCGACTCATCTCGGTACCGACTTCAGACGGTACCGTAGACATTCCACCGATGATCAAGGTCTGCCACATTCGGTTACCACAGTACCGATAGTGCCATTGCAGACTGATCTTCATATATCGGTGTCACCGACGGTACTGATCTCGGTACCGGTATCGACATCGGCATCGGTGTCGGTACCTCCCATGCTAGCCGGCTCGCTTCCTTCTATACCGAGTTTGGAATCGATCCCTAGCATGGACGACTTGCTACCGACCAGTTGTGGTACCGATTTTCATCGGTACCCACAACTATCTTTCAAGAATAATCCGATGCTCCACCCCTCCAGATCTGCTATACCACAGAATCTGAATGAGCAGGTGGCTGCTAGAGCTAGTTCTTCAACAGATCTAGTTCTTCATCCTCTTCCTCGAGGACTCCCCTCTGGGGAGATTTCTTTTCAAGCTTTTCTGATTGATATGGCAAAGTTACTTGCCATTTCTATACCTGGTCAAGACCCTGCACCAGGGGATCCACACCCTATACAGATCCCCTGCAAGCCAAAGGAAGTCATTATGTTTCCTTTGCATCAGACCTTGCAGGATCTCCTATTTAGAACATGGGAAACTCCTTTAATGGTATCCCCACCTTCTAGGGCAACTGATCTTCTATACAAGGTGCCACCTTCTCCAGGTTTTCAAAAGCCTCAACTCCCTCATCATTCTTATCCGCCAGGTCGTGAGGCTAAGACTTTAGATGCCTTTGGACGTCAAACTTTCCAGGCATCCATGCTTTCAGCAAGAATCCTTTCATATATTTTCTATATGAGATTATCTCTTGAGGAGGTCACAAAAGATTTATTACTTTTGACCCCCTTCCTCCAAGAGCCTAAAAGAGCAGATTTTTCTATGCTAGTCAATCATGCTCAAAATATTTCTAAGTTCCTGACTCATGCTTCCCTAGACTCTTTCAAGTCTGTTAGCAGAACTTCTGCTATAGCCATAGGAGCACGACGTAGAGCCTGGCTCCAAGCTTCAGACTTGGACAAATCTGTACAGGATACACTGGGAAATGCTCCCTGCACTGGAGAGAATCTCTTTAATAAGGAGACTTTACTCCAGGCTGCTCAGTTTACCACTGACACTAGTGCTTTCAGAGGCTTGTCTACGCCTTCCTCTATCCCAGTTTGTAGAAAGTCTACTACTAAGCTTTGTTCCCCTAATGGGAGAAGGTTTTATCCATCTTCTACCCATCATACAGATGTTTCTAGGCAGGGGAATCACCCAGCCAGGCTCAGGAAACCACAACCTCAATGGGTTCAGCAAAACCAGCAGCTGCAAGGTTGCTGATAAACTCTTCCCTGAATCCTTTTTTTTTTTCTCTCGAGGTTAGATCCTGTAGTTTGCTTCTTACCTCTACAAGCATCTACATCGGTTCCATCCTAAAATTTACATATGTCCCTCTCAAGGATACATCCTAACTATTAGCTCAATGAGCTTCTTGAGATGATTATGCTTTACAGGTACGACAGTTACTCCTCGTTCTCTGAACTACACAGAGGAGTAACAGCTGTCAATAAGGTCACCATTCCTTACCTTTGACTTCTCTCCTGTATCAGCATCTCTCTTACTACTTATTAAGGATTTCCTCCACAATAAGTCTTCTTTTCAACTCTGCCACTCTTTCTAGGACATTTGGTCTGTAAGAGTGATGCCACTTTACTGAGGGCTTTTCCTTAAGCCCCTAACAGTTTCTTTCAGAGTTGTCTCCCCTTGCATACTTATTTTTTCCTGGCAGCTTCTCAGACAGTAGCGGAGTCTTACCTCTCCTACTTCTGTCTGTATTTCTTTCCCAACCTTGGGACCTTCTGCTGCCCTATCAATAGTTAGAACTGCAGGGGCTCTTACTGCTTAGACCACTAACTTGCTGTCCAAGCAGCCAGGGCTTGTTCTCCAATTTCAATGGTTTCTGGTCTTGCCACTAAGTCCCAGATGGTTTAAGAACCTTTTCTGGCTATTGTTGCAGACCTTACCTTCTCTCCTTAGTCTCCCCAATTCTTGGGCTTGGCGAAGTAGTTCATGCTGCCTACGGGCTCTTGAACATCACATTTTCTTCTATTAACCTGAAACATGCTCTCTGCATCTCTACGGAGCAGCTCTACACTATGGGGCCTTGTTAGAGAGCACATAAAGTCAGATGGTTAGGAAGGGTTTTACCTAGTCAGGCTTACTGGATTCTCCTTGCCCTTACCATTTCCATTAAAGGCTTCTTAAATACAGGTCACAGGCCTTTAATTAAGAGAAGACCTAAAGAATTATCCAATTCCCTGGTTTGCTTCACATCTCCAGGGGACCCCTTCACCAGAGATGGTTTGTTTCTTTCAGTATAGACCATCCCTGTCTGTTTTTTTCCTTCCATTCTCAATTCTTCATGGCGTGATCCATGTTGAGCACAGGAATGCACCATACCCTTGTTTACCCTCATTGAGGGTAAATATGGTATTTTTATGGCATCTTTTTCTCCAGCTACCTGCTGGAGTTATGGAAGGATTCAGACTCACTGTCTGCAGATTAAAAATATCCTCTGCATTTTCTAGGTAGGTCTCCATTCCTGGTTTTTCAGGGGCAAGAGTTCTTAGAGGACTCTAGACTTCTCTTGCCAATTAAAGAACTCCCTACGCTTCCTACCCTTAACCAGGAAGTAGGGATTCTCAGAATATCTTCTCAAGCAGGTACCTCCCTTCTTGTTGTTAGATAAATCTTCTCCACATACCCTATGTGCGGACATGGGTATGTATACATATATATATAAATATAAATATATATATATATATGTATATGTTACATGTATATGGACATCTGTACGTCTATGCCCATATCTATATCTATATACATATGTGATGTATATATCTGTATTTACCTATCTCTATAGATATGTATTACAATATATGATAGTTTAATAATGTTTCTGTTATATTGTAATACATTAATCTGTTCCATTCAATTCATGTTATAATGTAATATAGTTTATAATGTTCTATGTATCTGTTTTGACTTTTGTTGTAATGTAAACCGCTGCTGATCCTTGGAAGCAGCGGTATATAAAAGCTGTTCAAATAAATAAAATAAATAAATAAATAAATAAATAAAATAGTGGGTAGGTATATGTCTATATACTCTTTCTGTCTGTTTGCCTAAATATATATATACTTATACATATATATATACATATATATATATATATATATATATATATATTCCACCACGGACTGACAGATACTCTCTATCCCTTTCCATGCTGTCCCAGCATACTTAAGGTTCTCCATGATCAACCACTTCCTGTGGTAGTTCAGGAGTTTTTGTACCATGACTTTCAGTTTGGGTACACCTGAAGCCCTTCACATACTTTCCTTTTCCATTGCGAGGGACTTTTTCTGAATCTCAGAAAATGGGAGGCTACAGTGCCTCCTAACTCCTATCCTTCTTGTTATCGGATATGGAGATCTTGGAAGCTCCCTCTCCTATAAGAACTAGGTCTCAAGGTCAAAGAAGTTTTCAGTTTTATCCAATGGAGACTTCCGCTTTTTCCGCTAAGTCCTACCTCATTGAACTACCCCAGTTCCACTGGGATTGTTTCTCTCACCCTAAGGGTTCTACCTCAGCCTGTTTTTTGCACAGTTGTTTACCTCTTCTTACATTGAGGTACCCCCTGGGCATATTCTGTTGGTTCATATTCACAAATCCTCATGAACCTCCATATACCCCTCTACAATGCCACCAGGTGAGGTCCATATCGGTTTCTTGATCTTCAATATTACCACTAAATATCACCTGCACAGAGCCTATCTAGGCATCCTGTTTGGTCCAGCTCTTCCACAGCACATCTTTTTAGCTCAACTCCTACCCTCCATCTCTGGAATGCCTGGGGGGTTCGGTAGATTAGCATGGCTCTCAAACTCGCAACATGCTGGGACTCCTCCAGGCATCTTAGCTTGGGAGTCCCCATATGTGAAGACTCATTCCTGCTTGTTCCTGGAGATAGCACAGTTACTTACCTGTAACAGGTGATCTCTGGGAACAGCAGGAATAAGTCTTCACAACCCACCCACCTCCCCTAGGAGTTGCATTTCTCTATCTCTATCTTTCCCTTTCTTGCTCTCTCTCTCTTTGCCTCAGCTTTAAAACTTAACTGAGGAGAGGCAGTTGGGAAAGGCAGGAAGGCAGCACGCAGGCGTGTTGGGATGCTTCCAAAAGCGTTCTGATTGGACGCTGGGGAGCGTTCCCGCGCAGACTCCGTCAGTACCAACGTACCCATATGTGAAGACTTATTCCTGCTGTTCCCAGAGATCACCTGTTACAGGTAAGTAAATGTAGATTAGAATGACATGGTACCATAGGTAACATCATATATGACAGCACATAAAGACCAGTATGGTCCATCTAGTCTGCCCAGCAAGGTGGCTAGAGTGGTTGTAACTGCAGCTCCGTGCAGGTCAGTCCCCCTCTACTTATTGAGTTTAAAAGATACTTAAGTTTGCTTTGATTTCATCCTCTTTCTATAAAAGGACACACTGTGTCTGTCTTATGCCATTTTGAATTCCGTCAAGGTATTTGTCTCCACCACCTCCATTGAGAGGGCATTCCAAGCATCCCCCACCCTTTCAATGAAAAGTATTTCCTGATGTTGCTTTTAAGTTTACCACCTTGTAGCTTCATCATATGCCCTCTACTTTACAATAAAGCACAGATATGTGATGCTATGCACAAGAGAAGATACCATTTTACAAATGTATACACACAAAAAGCAAAAATAACAGAGGCAAGTGGCATCTTATAGACTAACTAGTATATTGAGGCATGAGCTTTCGAGGACTAGAGCCCACTTCATCAGATTCATGAAGTGCAATAGAGGAGGTGGGTAAATATACATGAAGATGGATGGTGGGGGGAGGGGCATGAGGATACTGTGAACTACTCTGTTATTTTCCTTCCCACAGCCTGCCCTGCACTGCTCTATGCCTTTTATATACTCTGTATGCTCCCCCCTTCCATCTTCATCTAGATTTTATAAGGTGTACCTCCTGTAGCTGCTAATTAGGGAGCCTTCCACAAAAAGTCAAATCTTGTCCCTGGGGAAGTGGATTTGCCACTTAGTGAAGTACATACCATTCCACTATCAAGCGCTCCTCTAAGCACCAGGTCCAAAAGACGGGCTAGCTGGTATTATGTATGACTTGGAGTAGATGTAAATGCCAAAGGGGAGCTTTCAAAGCTATGTATGCATTACTGTTCTGAAATACAGACTACGAGTACACCTTGAAGGCCCATCCGGAATATGCCACTTTTCTGTATATTTTAACTCCTCTGTGCTGCCGTCTATGCATATAAGTTTCTAAAATCCTCATTTATATATATTAGCCATTTTGCACATACAAGCCCACTAGTTACATGCACAAGGATACCTAAAGCTTCTAGAATTTATTCCATAAATGGTTAAGCCTGAAAGTGCAGCTAGAACTCCTTATGATGCCGCTGATACGCATTTGGTTTGTGGTTCTGCTTTGGAAAATTTCTTGTGCATAAACAATGTGCACTGAATTGACTTTATGCATGTAAATGCTACAAATGAATGCACGTAACATTGCTTTACGCATGTTAAAACATTTTTCCATATGTTAATTAAATCTATATGCTTTCATTTCTAAAATGGCCAAAACATTGTCTGAAAATTAGCCAAAAAAATGAAAGTGATCTGAAAACAAATCAAAAATGTTTTCCTTGCACAAAGCAACGTTTTATGACTTAAAAATGCTAGGCAGCAACTCATTATACCAATTTGAATGTACCACTGGCATTGACTTATTCTGTCATGTTTTTCTTTGTTTTCTCCGCAGCACAAACTGGAGGGCGCCTTGCTGGCTTTGGGGCAGTTTCAGCATGCCCTGGATGAGCTACTGACATGGCTGACGCACACAGAAGACCTGCTGAATGAGCAGAGACCCATTGGGGGAGATCCCAAGGCCATTGAAATTGAACTTGCCAAACATCATGTAGGTTACTATGTCCTCTGAGACTAGTTTTGAGTTCAGCAGTATTTCTTACAGATAAATGAGGCCATTAAAAGAGGATAATTCACCCATGAATTGAATAACATGGGACCTGTGTTAAAATAACTTGTAGTAATGGTGAATTAACGCATGTTAATGTTAGCGCACCTCAGTTACTAGACCCCATACTGTCTTTATCTTTATCTTTATTTGCGAGGTTTGATATACCGCCCTTGCCTTAGCGTCAGGGCGGTGTACAATAAAACAATATATTGGCTACAGCAAGAATTGAAAGAAGAAGAGAATGCCAGTAGTAGACAGGAAAGGAAAGAGAGAGGAAAAAAAAGAAAAGAAAAAGCGTAACAGAACAAGGTGGGGTGGGGGGGAGAGTTTGACTGTCTTCTTTGAAGTTTTTGATGACTGGTTAGAAAGACTGACAGAGCTGCTAATGTGCTAGTTACTACTGCTTTACCATGTGCTAACACCATTAATGCACATTATTTTACCACAAGTCCCATTTTATACAGTGGGACCTGGTGACTAGTAGCACACACAAACACGAGTGCACGCTAGTAACTCTAGCTGTAAATCTGACATTTCACAAGGAAACAGTTTTTAAGACATGAAGATAAATGGCCTTTCCCTTCTTCCCTTGATGCTTTGGTAGCTGAAATGCATGTGTTCAAATCATCTTAAAAAGCTGTTGTTTATGTAGTTACTGAATGACGTCTGTTTCTACAGTGCTGCTGTTCATAAAATACATTTAGTTCCTGTTTGCTGTTTTCTGTTAACAAGTACTGTACAATTCATCAGATCAATGAGTCTTTAGTCTTATCTGTTTAATCTCTTTCCTCATTCAGCATGGTTCAGACTGGTTTTGAATGCTTCTGCAACATAACTTTTTCCTGGATCCCATCTACTGGAAGTATTTCTTAGGCATCCGTCTAGAGAGTTATAGTCGTACATCCTCATGCCCTTCTGAATTCTATATGTGCATGAGTGATATGTGTAACCCTAACAGTCTAAAGCAGTGGTTCTCAACCCAGTCCTCTGGGACCCCCAGGCCAGTCAGGTTTTCAGGATATCCACAATGAATATGCATGAGATAGATCTGCATACAGTGGAAGCCATGCATGCAGTTCTATCTCATGCATATTTATTGTGGATATCCTGAAAACCTGACAGGCCTGGGGGTTTCCAGAGGACTGGGTTGAGAACCACTGGTCTAAAGAGATGAACATGGCCATCTGTTTCCTGCCATTATTTACTAACTGCTTTGGGCTTTGATACTGACAGGAAATAGCAGGAGTGATGTTGCCAATATGACCTAATCTGTCTTTAGGTATAGAAGTGAAACATATGGTGTTTGCAGATGTCTTATTTTTGCTTTAACAAATTCTGAGGGTATTACAGTATATTATTTAGCATAGATTCAACATAGATTCAGCACCTCTAAGGAAACGTACAAAAACTAGGGTGCATTGTGTTCCTCTGTGTAGGTTCTGCAAAACGATGTGTTAGCTCATCAGTCAACGGTGGAAACGGTTAAGAAAGCAGGCAATGAGCTAATAGAATCAAGTGCTGGGGAGGAAGCGAGCAGTCTCCATAGCAAGCTGGAAACTCTAAATCAGCGCTGGCAACATGTGTTGGAAAAAACAGAGCAAAGAAGACTGCAACTGGACAGTGCATTGTCCCAGGTAATGGAGCTTGTACTAGTGAGTGACATACAGTTGTCTAAAGCTCATCAAGATATATAAGGTCTTATTCAATAAGGATTGTTTTCCATATAGGCACAGAATAGGAAAAAGTGCTTTTCTGAGTAAGGCCCATAGGGGCCAATATTCAGTCACGGGTGGCCAGTGTGTGTTAAAGCACCTGGCTGTTGCAATTGAAAGCGAAGCCTGATATTCAGTGCCGGAGCCTATCCAGTGTCTCATGTTGAATATCTGGTTTTGCCGCTAACCAGATTACTGCCAGGAGCACCCTCACCCCCACCAATAGATCACCCTGGCACTGTCCCGACAGTTCCGCTGTGGCCAGAAGAGATATTCTGTGGCACTGTCTGGTTAATACCACTGAATATCCCTCTCAGGGGGGGTTTGTCCGGTCAGCAGATCCTGCTGATTGGATAAACAGAAGGTCAGGGGGTTCAAATCCCACTAGAGGACAGCAACCTTGGGCCAGAAGGACTGGGGTTTCTAGTCCTACAGGTGCTCCTTGTGGTCTTGGGCAAGCCACTTAACCCTCCATTGCCCATGTTCCCTGTAAGTATTAGCGTATGTGTCTCATAACCCCTTGTGTTGAATGTATCCCCCAATTGTGTTGCGTGACCACTTTGAAGGATGAGGTGGTATACAAAACTGTCTAAATAAATAAACCTCTTTGAATTTTGGCCTGATAGATTCTTACTGAGGCTCCCACAGAGGCAATAGATTGATTCTAATTAGCTGTGATCTTGTTTTCCTATTTGCTTAAGTGTGGTTCAGAAAACAATAGGCCACAACAAATGAATATCTCAATGAATAGGGGGTGACATTAAGTCATAAGAAATTCAAGAAAATAGAAAAAACAAGAGTGCATAAAATTCACAAAGGTAACAGAGACTAAGTAAATTGTGATAACTAAATAACTTGGTCTTTTTGAGGGTCTGTCTGAAGTTAGGGTAAAGATCCTGGATGATTTAATACTGTCTTTGTGCAGTATAATTCGGAGCCTGAGTGTCATTAATTGATTATCTACAGTGCTCTTGTTAGTGAAAAGGAATATTGGTTTGTAGTAGGAGGTAACATAACACTTTGGAATGCAGCTCATGGAGGAACCAGTCTTATTCTCTTTCTTGCCCAATATAAAGTCTATATCAGGTGTTTCAGATAAGAATTCTATAGTTGAATACAATTCTTTGGCGTGTTCTGGTCTATTAAAATTTCAGCTACTTCCAACTCTTTCCCATCTTTAGAAGTGCCTGAAGCCTCAGTCACTATACATTTTTCTTTCTTTCAAAACCTAATCCTCTTCCTTTCACTTTAGGTATCTTTATGATTTCTTAACTTTTTTTGTTGTCATTTTTTAATTTTTAAATCATTTATTTATTTATTTAACAAGGTTTATATACCGCCTTTCACCATCATCAAGGTGGTTTGCATGGAACAACTGAAAAAGATTATATTGAACCAATTAAACTGAAACACCTTAGTATACAGACCCAATTCTTCCTAACTGTCTGCTCCCTCATTCCAACCCAACCTAACCCTCTCATCCATCCTGCTCCACCTCCCAAAGAGCATACTCCCTACCTGCTATAATGTATCACCCTCAACAATGATACATGTGAATTGTCTATAACCCCATATAATCACTCAAGTTTAACACCCTTCTTTAATGTAAACTTTTATGTTATTGTTGGTTCAAGTTATATGTAAACCACCCTGAATCCCATGATAAAGCGGTATAGAAAAACTGTTAAATAAATAAATGTACAGGTAACAATTAACTAATGTACATTTAAGTAAAGGCTTCTAACATTGCTTCGTAACATTGCTCTTTATTTACAAGAAGGTGAACTTATGAATAGCCTGGGGTAAAAACATTGGTGTTCGTTTTGTTGCTGTCCATGAATGTTGTTGGGTCTTGATGGGGGGTGAGGGATTAGGTAGGAGGGCCAAAGTGTTCTATAAACAGGTGAGTTTTCAAGTGTTTTCAGAATGTTGGTAGGACCGTGATAGTTCGTAATGAGTCTGTGAGTGCATTCCATGCTGATAGTGCATACAGTTCAAAGGATCATGCACATTGTTGTTGGGATGATTTTGTTCTTTCATGGGGGATGATTAAGGTGTTCTTGGTGGATTGTCTTCTTGCACAGTTGGGTTGCGGGGTATGGAGCAGTGTCTGTAGGTCTGATGCAGGGTTGCTGTTGATGGCTTTGTGAGTTAGTTAGAGTGTCTTGTACCTGATCTGGCTGGATAGTGGAACCCAGTGTAGCAGTTTCAGAGTGGGTGTGATATGGTCATATCTTGAAGTTCCCATAAGGGTGCATTCTGCAGTGTGCAAGGCTGTTTGAAGGGGGAGTGGAGTGGAGTGTGGAAGGCCTTGGTAAATAGAGTTGCAATAATCTATATGTGGAAGGACTAGGGGTTGGCATGCAGAGCGGAAATCTGGTGGTTCGAGGAGTGAGTGCAGTCGCTGGAGTGTTCTGATTTTGTAGTAGACTGCTTTTGCGGTATTTTGTATTTGTGATTTGAGGGAGAGGTGTTGATTTAGTGTGATCCCTAGGTACTTGATTTCTGATTGTACCTTTATTTCAATGTTGTTTAGGGTGATGGAGTCTGGAGGAGTGAAGTTGGTGTCTTTTGTGATGAAAAGTGCTTCAGTTTTTTTGAAGTTGATGGTTAGGTTGTTGTTTTCTAGCCATTGCAAGACATCTTCGAGGCAGTGTATGAGGTTTGTGTTGGTGGGATGACTCTGGTTGAATGGTCCATAATGAATGTTGTCATTTGCATAGATGTGGAAGTTGATGTTGTGGGCTCTGATGATTTGGCAGAATGGTTGAAGGTAAATGTTGAAGAGCAGTGGAGCATGCCTTGTGTTTATCGGTATGGGGTGGATATGTTGTGTCTGATTTTTATTTGCTGTTGCCTGTTGGTGGGGTAGGATCTGAACCATTGCAATATGGTGTTGTGAATTCCAGCGGCTTGAAGGCATTGGAGGAGGATGTCGTGACTTACTGTATCGAATGCAGCAGGGATGTCAAGGAATATCATGATGTGACCCTGTGTCTTGTTCTGGGTTCCTTTTATCAGCATGTTCATGAGTGAGATCATCAGTGTTTCTACTCCATGAAGTGGACGAAAACTGTGTTGCTGGGGGTCAAGGAGGTTATTCTTATCAATATGTTCCTGGAGCTGTTGCTGAACTGCTTTCTCAGTGGCTTTCGCTATGAGTGGAAGACTGGCAATTGGTCTGTAGGATGCTCAGGTCAAGGATGGGTTTTTTTGAGGATGGGATGGATGGAGGATAGTTTCAGGCACTCTGGTAAGTATCCTTGTTGAAGTATGGATTGGGTGAGTTTAGTGATAATGGGACTGAGTTCTTGTTTGGTTGATCTGATCCAGCTGACTGGACATAGATCGAAGGGGGATGTTGTGGTGTTGAGTGCCAAGATTATGGTTATGATGCTAGGCTAGGAGTAGAGTTGTTTGTAGTGGCTTGCCAGTGTTTGGCTTATGGTGATGTCAGAGGATGCATTAAAAGCTGGTTTTGTGAGTTGCTTGACAATGTCAAATAATTCTCTTGGTTTATTTAATGAACTGGTGATTAGTTTTGTGTGATAATACAGTTTTGCATTGTCAGTAGCATTGTGCTAGTTAGTCATCAGGGTCTTGTAGAGGTGTTGGTCCAATGCGAGAGTGGTTTTTCTCCATTTTCTTTCCAGTCTTCGGGGTTGAGTTTAAGCTTCCGGAGATCAGGGGTATACCATGGTGCTCTGTTTTTCTTAATTGTTGTGGAGATTGTTTATGAGGTGGGCATTGCCGTTCTTTCGATGATGGCATTCCAGTGTGTTATGAGGGTATGGGGGTCCATTTTGTTAATTTCTAGCTGCAGTAGAATGCTCTTTAGGAAGGATTCCTTGTGGAAGCATTTGAATTGTCTGTTTTGTTGTGAGTGGGTGGTGTGTTTTATTGGGGTGTTGAATGGAAGAGGAAAGGTAATCAAGCTATGGTCTGACCAGGGTATAGCTCGGAGAAGTATTGTGTATGGTGAGTTTGTGTGTATTCTTTGTGTGTTGAAGATCAGGTCAAGGGTATTGCCTTTTTGATGCGTGGGGGACTGAATGATCTGGTCGAGGTCCATGGCTGTCATGACTTGTAGGAAGGCTGTGGCATGTTTGGGTTGTACTGAGGGGAGGTTGAAATAATCTAGGACGAGGAGGTCTTTCGCTGCTCTGGTGTGCTCTAGAAATTTGCCAATGAGGCTGGTGGTGATTGGGGATCTGTAAATGAGACAGATTGTTAGCTGTTTGCCTGTTATTGTTAGGGTGTTGGCTTCTTCTGAGCTTTCCATGGAGAGGTAGCAAAAGTGGAGCTGGGATTGTGTTATATTCAATACACCTCCTACACTTCAAGCAGTTTGAATACAGTGGAAGAGGGAGAATCAATCTGGTAGGAGTTGATTCATAAGGACCATGTCTGTGTCTGTTTGTTAGCCAGGATGCCGTTATGCAAAGCATATCCAGCTGATGCATTGTGAAGAGGTCTTTTATGATGGGTATTTTGTTCCTTACGGAGCGGTAGTTTATTAGTGCACATTGTGCTGTTAATGGGGGGGGGGGGGGTGGTCGAATGTGTTTGGGTGTGGCTGTTTTTACATGGTGTTTTTATGAGGCATAGTGTATTGTGATGTTTGGTGTGTGGGTAGTGGCTTTCTGTTAGTTGTATATGGGATGGTTGAAATGAGTGTGTGTGTGTTGAGGAGGGGGTGTAAAGGTGATGAAATCATTGATTCTCCTGGAACAAGCAAGAAGTCAGCCCTCACATATGGGTGACATTGGAGCCCTCACGGAAGCATATCTGCAACTTTCAAAGAAAGCCTTTGGGAGATGCTACCACACATGCGTGGTCCTCTTACCGCCCAAGGGTGCCATCTTGCTCAGTCTCATTTTTTCCGCAGAACCCTTCAGACATCTAGTTCTTCCCCCCCCCCCCCCCCCGGAAAAAGTTGCTTTTCTCGACCTAAGTTTCATACTCTCCTCCAGCAGTGCACCGGTTCTCTTCCTGCCACCCAAGCCCGCTGCCCTGGTATCGAGTCTTGGGTCCGTAGTTTTTTCTTCCTTCTTGGTGCCTTCGCACCTTTTTTCCCAACTTGCGGCACCGCGGATCTTCGACCTCGCTGGGATACATTTTTCTCCCATGGCTACCAGTGATTTTAAAGTGTGATTGGTATGCCAAACTAATGTCCCTGACCGACACACATGACTGCTGCCTTTATTGCTGGGATCGGACCACGACCCCATGGCATGCAGCCCCTGTAAGAAGATATCCACCAGGGACCTCAAGAGCCGCCAGCAGCAGCACAATAAGTTTTTCCTGGAGTCCCCAGTTCCTTCGAAGGCCAAGACCTCCTTCAAAACTGCAGAATCCCAGGGTAGTCTTATGGACCCCGACCAATGCCATGGTTCCTCGGAAAGGGGGTCTCCCTCATGGGAACTCAAGAAGAAGAGGAAGGCCTCGATGGCGGTGTTCCTGGATGACTCAGATGGGCCGGGTAAGTCCTGAGCCAAGTCCCGCAGTCCTAGATGCTCATCCAAGGAATCAGAGAAGGAGCGACCTGCGAAGGTCCCCCGAAAGGACTACCTCGGGCCGGCCTTGGTCGCCTGACTCCATCCTCGTCGAGAACTCCCCTTCGGGGAACTGGCGTCGGGCCTGGTTCCCTTGGTGCCTGCACAGGTGGCTGCCTTCGTGGACCAGCAGTAGGTGCTGTTGTCCAGTACCACCACTTCCCTCCACCCAGACCACCGGGTCCTCTTCGTCGAGGACGTCCCTGGAGGCCGAGCCGATTCTCAAGGTCTTTCAGCTTCGAGTTGATCCTCGGCTGAAGTCTCGATCCGGCTCCTGTTCAATGGGGCCACGATCTTCTCCAACCAGTGTGCTTGGCACTGACTATGGGGCCTTTGAGGGTCGCGGGTGGGGATCAACCCTGGAGTCCACAAGCCATCCTTCCCTCAAATCCTCAATGGACTATTCTGAGTGGGAAACAGAGGATGAGGAATTGCCGGACACCCATCACCACAGCGATGTCCCCTCGGACTCCCCTCCCTCAGAGCCCTGGTATCAGTCCCCACCCGAGGACATGGCATTCCTCAACTTCATCAGGGACATGTCCAAGGCCCTAGTGTTCCCAATGGAATCGAAGGAGGGCCCTCCGAAGGAAGAGCTAGAAATCCTCCAATATAAGTCCCCTTCGAGGGAATCACTTATGGTGCCTATTCCTCCCATCCTGGAATGGCTAATGCTCCGTATGTGGGAGACACCGGCATTGGTGCCAGTGGTGAGCAAGCGGCTCGACTCGATGTATCGAGTCTGCCGGAGTCTGGACTTCCATGGTGGTAAAGTCAGCCATGTGTCGTCTAAAGAGTCAGAACATGCATTCCTTGGTGCCTCCCGGCACACATCCTGGATGCCCTCAGCAGAAGTGCTACCAGGGCTCGATGCTCATCAGCCAGATCCAGGCATACCAGCTGTACATGAGAATGTACCTGAGAAACCTGGGAAAGGAACTCACCGGGATCTCAGCTAGTCTTTCCAAGGAACCCCTGCAGTGATTCAAGAACCTAGCCAAAGCCATCTGTGAGTGCTCCAAGTTTATGTCTTGAGCAGCCTATGATGGCTTTGAGTCAGTGGCTCGAGTAACAGCAGCGGGTATTGGTGCCCAATGTCAGGCCTGGCTACAGTCGTCCGACCTTGATCAATGGGTTCAGGACAAATTGATCAATGTCCCATTCCAAGGAGAGAACCTCTTTGGCAAACCCATGACCGATAAGGCTGCCGAGCTGGAGACCGAGTTCATGACGAGAACCAGGCTTTCTAAAAAGACCACTGCCCCTTACCAACAGAAGGGCTTGGGTAAAAAGCCCTTCTTCCAGAGGAAAGGGTCTGCTTACAGAAATTACCCACCTTTTCAGGCCTCCCCAGCAGGGCCAGCAGGCCAAGGGACATGGGCATGGCCCTCATAAGCAGAAGGCTCCCAAGTCCCAGGTGTCGGCCCTGGCCCAGCCAGGGAGGAGTTGTTGACTCCTTGGGCTTAGCCTCTCCACCCCAAGGAGGTCAGCAGTCCACAGGGGGACATCTCATTCACTATGCCCAAAGGTGGTCAGCCATCACCACCGATTCTTGGGCACTCCAGGTGGTCAAGGAGGGCTACCTCCTCCACCTGGTCCAGACACCTCCCCCTTTCTTTCCGGGAGAGCCCCCCAGGTCTCCCCTTCACCGGGACCTTCTACGGAAGGAACTATCAGGTCTTCTCGAGGACAGTGGTATAATCAGTTCACCACCAACTTAGGGGCAAAGGGTTCTACTCCATGTACTTCCTCATGCCAAAAAGAACATGGGGCCTAAGGCCCATCCTCAACCTGTACAATCTGAACAGATTCCTGGTGAGGGAGAGATTCAAGATGCTTTCTCTTGGAACATTGCTGCCTTACCTCCAGCAGGGAGATTGGCTATGCTCCTTGGATCTGAAGGGTGCTTACACACATCCTCATTCATCCCAACCACAGGCAGTACCTGAGGTTCATGGTGGGTGGCAGCCATTACCAGTACAGGGTACTGCCCTTCAGCTTGGCTTCCCCCCAAGAGTCTTCACCAAATGCTTGGCAGTCATGGCCGCCTTCCTCCGCCTCCAAGGAGTCTTTGTCTTCCCCTACCTGGACGATTGGCTCATAAAGGGAGGCACTGCCTCAGAAGTGCAGCAGGCAATCACACATACCATCCAGGTCCTGCAGCATCTGAGGTTTGTAATAAACTACTCCAAGTCCCACCTCCTCCTGACGCAGTGTCTAGAGTTCATAGGAGCAAGACTAAACACCCTCCAGTCAAAGGCCTTCCTGCCAGTGGTTCGAGCCGACCGCCTCAGGGCTGGCCCTGGACATACAACAGTGTCCCTCAGTGTCCACTCGGCTCCTGCTGCACCTACTTGGACACACGGTCTCCAAGGTCCATGTCACCCCAGATGCCCGCCTCCACATGAGGGCTGCACAGTGGTGCCTTTGGGTCCAGTGGACGCAGGTCACAGGCCATCTCTGCGACAGAGTTGTAGTGACCTGCCGGTTGGCAGAATTCTGACCTGGTGGCAAAATCCCCAGTACCTAGAGGCAGGGATGCCCTTCCAGACTCCGTGCCCCTTAAGGGTTCTCACGATGGATGCCTTCCTGCTGGGATGGGGAGCCCACTGCCAGGAACTCTGCACGCAGAGCAGATAGTCGCAGGGCGAGAGCAATCAGCAGATCAATCTCCTGGATTTACGGGCGATATACCTAGCCCTCCGAGCCTTTTGCCTCCACCTATGGTGCCCAACCAGTGTTGGTCCAAACAGAGACCAGTTGGCTATGTTCATTCTGAACAAGCAGGGGGGCACAGGGTCCCGCGCCCTCTGCCGCGAGGCGAAGGCTCTCTGCTCCTATGCAGTCCAGCAGGGCATACTCTTATGGGCAGTATACCTGCTAGGCCAGGACAACGCATTAGCTGACAGGTTAAGCAGGGTCCTCCAGCCACACGAGTGGCAGCTGGACCCCAGAGTGGACAGCCAGCTCTTCCACCTCTGGGGGGAACCAAGGGTAGACCTGTTTGCCATCCTGAACAACTACCAGTTGCTCCTCTTTTGCTCTCAGCAAGCCCACCCTTCCCGGGTGGCGGCAGGTGCTTTTCTCATCTTGTGGTCAGAAGGTATCCTGTACGCCTTCCCACCCACACCACTAATTGCCAAAACGTTATTCAGGACCCTCCGCTGATCCTGATAGCCCCTCATTAGCCCAGGCAGCTGTGGTTCCCGCTATTCCTCCGACTGTTGGTGGAGGCTCCCATCCCATTGGGAGCTCCCTAGGTCTTCTGTTGCAGGAGGGAGGCTCTTTCTTGCACCCCAACCTGGGGTCTCTGTCACTGACAGCATGGCTGCTGAAAGGTGACTCTAGTCCCTTTCAACCTCTTGGAAGAAGTGGAGAAGATCCTGCTGGCTTTCCACCAGGAAAGCATATGCCTTCAAGTGGTGCAGATTCTCAGTCTGGTGTGCAGAGCATGGGATTAGCCCGTTCTCCTGTCCGGTGCATTTGGTGCTGCAGTACCTTCTCCATCTCTCGCACTCTGAACTCAAATCAAACTCCATCAGAGTGCACCTCAGTGCCCTAGCAGCACATCACCACACAGTGGATGGTAAGCCCCTCTTGGCCCAGCCACTGGTGACCACTTCATGAGGGGACTCCTTTTATCGAAACCCCCTGTACACCCTCCGGCATCCAAGTGGGACCTCAATGTCGTACTGGTGCAGCATATCCGCCTGCCTTTTGAGCCCCTGGCTACCTGCCACCTGTGATACATTTTGTGGCAGGTGTTCTTTGTTGCACTTACTTCTGCTCGCAGGGTCAGTGACCTCCAAGCCTTGGTGGTGGAGGCGCCTTACACCAAGTTCTATAAGAATAGGGTTATGCTCCGCACACAACCCAAATTCCTTCTGAAGGTGGTATCGTCTTTTCACCTCAGCCAGGAGGTGGTTCTCCCCACCTTTGTCCTGAGGCCTCACACCAGTAGGGCGGAGACTGTCCTCCACACCTTGGACTGTAAGAGGGCCCTGTCCTTCTATATTCAACGTACCCAGGGCCACCATAAAGTCTCTCAACATTTTGTCTCGTATGACCCCAGTATCTATCTATCTGGGTGGCAGACTGTATCGCCCTCACCTATGAGCAGGTGGGGCTTTCGCTGGACAGCTGGGTCACAGTGCACTGTGTCAGAGCCATGGCGGCCTCAATGGCAAACCTGCACTTCATCCCGATGGTGGACATCTGCCGGGCCGCCAACTGGTCTTCCATCCATACTTTCGCAGCTCATTACTGCCTGAAGAGGGAGTCCCGATGGGACAGTGCCTTTGGCCAGGCCATGCTCCATAATCTTTTCAGAGTCTAGGCAACTCCTACCCTCTGGCCCTTTTGTGTTCAGGCTACCGGAGTGCTGGTTCCCATCGGACACACAGGTCCTAATGCAGTCTGCACCTGCGGATTTAATTGATGCTGCTCATGGCTTCCCCTGAGGGCAACCATGTTTCTTCTCTATGAGCTTTCAGTAGCCTGTAGATAGGAAGTCCCATATGTGAGGACTGATTTCCTGCTTGTTCCTGGAGAAAGCATAGTTACTCACCTGTAACAGGTGTTCTGCAAGGACAACAGGAATCAGTCCTCACAAACCTCCCTCCTCCCCTTGGAGGTGCTTCGTTACCATAATTTATTTTTTTGCCGTCTTTAACTATGTCATCTGACTGAGCAAGATGGCAACTTTGGGCAGGAAGGGGACCTCGCATGCATGGTAGCATCTCCCAAAGGCTTTCTTTGAAAGCTGGGGGGAATGATTCCATGAGGAATTTGTCAGCGCCAGCGTCACCCATATGTGAGGACTGATTCCTACTGTCCCCAAAGAACACCTGTTACAGATGAGTAACTACACTGTACTTGAGTAACAGTGAATAGGTATGTTTTGTATAGGGGTGGCATGGTTGGCTTGGGTGCTGATAATGTTTGGTTTCTGTTGGTGCAGTTGCTTACTGCGATTCAGATTTCTTTTGATAGGGAGAGTGTTTCCTCGGTCTTAAATGGGCGGGTGGAGATTCAAATAGTTTATCGCCTGGGTCCATGCCTAATGGCACCCCAAATGGCCCTTTGGCAAGGCCAGACATGAGCGGGTCTGAGCGCGCTCTGTTTTATAAAGTGCCTGCCAGCTGCTGATTGGTGGCGGTGGTGGGGAGCGGAGAGGAGCTCGCCTTCCCGCTCCCTCTTGCCTCTGCTGTTCGGACTGGCATTTTAGACTATTCGTCCTACATAGTCTCTTCTAATTCACATCTCCCCTTCCTGTATGTAAAATTTCCTAAGTGTGCTCCATTCTCATGTTTAGTATCAACAAGCAGTGAAAGTAGAGATAAGAAATAGAGAAAATCTTGGAAAAAACAGCCTTGAGGTGTTTTGGATGTTTGTGAACAGTTCATGAACCAAATGCAACAGATCACCATAAAAACGCAAATGACAGATCATTTTCTTTGAATGAGTCATTGAGTCAAACAGAGTAACTGCCTGGATCACTATCTAAGTCCTCAGAATTAGGAAAACTTTTAATTCATGATAGTGCAATGTTAGACTTTATAGAATATGGGTTAAACAGCTCTGCATAATCCTTGAGAACTTACAAACAATGTTGACTTACCTCAGGGTTAGTCAATAGTCCTTTTACTCCATATCCAGCTAGCATATTGTCGTCTTGTCCTACAGAGGAAACCATTTATGGCTTCCAGACCAAGATCTAATTAGGTGCAAAAATTCCACTGGTTCATTTGTAGTAAAGATATAACTGAAAACGTTTAGCTAGACAGTCCAAGAAAACAGAAGAAGTAGTGTTTTTAATTAAGACTGTCTAGGTTAAACTTTATTTTATTTTACATATTGTCGTGTCATATATTAGCTGCATTTTCTGCACAAGTCATTTTGGAAAGCATTATCAATGTGCTTATTTATCTTTGACCTTAGCTCAGAGCTTCCCATACCTGCCCTGGAGACCCCACAGCCAGAAGGATTATTGGGATATTAAGAATAAATATGTATGAGAAAAATTTGCATATTCTGGGTTGCAAATGAATATCTAGAACTGAAGATAGTGGTTTTATGTTGCTCTTCATCAAAAGTATTTTCGGTATTTTATAATTAGAGTATAACTGGGCATTATGAATGCTTTGAAAAGCTGTAAAAAGGGGCGATGTTGACGTAGTCCAGACATAGACTGTTAATTAAATGTTGAAATTTGTTCTAACTTCTTATCACTGAGTTAACAAAAACATATCTCTGCTTTGGGTAATTTAGGCCCAAGGTTTTCACAGCGAAATTGAAGATTTGCAGCAGTGGTTGACAGACACGGAACGTCAGCTGTTGGCATCAAAACCCGTTGGAGGTTTACCAGAAACAGCAAGAGAGCAGCTCAATACCCATCTGGTAAGTATCTTACTGTCAGATTGCATGGCGGATCTGAGTTGAAAGGCCTCAGTACACTTTTAGTGGGATGTGCACATAAAAGAAAGCTTACTCTGCAGAAACCCATGTAATTGAAGGAAGCTGGACTATGAAGATATTGATTGGTTAATGCTCTGCTGCTTGGCACTGAAACCATTTCTATCATTCTATGCCTTAAAGAGGCTGTTTATAGGGTTTTAAGAAAGGTATGAAAGAACAGGGCCCCAGTTTTGAAAACAATACCTGGGACTGACTTCAAAAGTGAGCCAAACAAATGATCAAGGCATTTGGCCAAATACACATATTCTTTGGCCAATCTGCACGTGTATTTCGTCTGTTTGTACACTGTTTTTTTTTTTCCAAAATGCAGAACTTTATTATTATGTATGCCCATCTGAATTTAGATATTGCATACTTAGCAAATTAATGAGATCACAGATGTTCAAAGTAACTACTCAATACTGTCATTTGTGTAAGTATTTGTTTTCCAAATTTAGAAATTTGCATTCCTTGTTAATGGAAAGTGGGCACAAATCATTATTTCTCAGAATATGTTTTGACATGAATTTTATGTAAGCTATTTGTACATCTAATTGATAGTTAAAGAAAAGTAACATTTCTGCTTAAAGAAGAAGATGCACAAAACAAAGAAAACGACAAAACCTGTCGATTTTTGTAAGTGTTATTGATCCACTCGGTATGAAGCTCAATAAGGGTAAACCCAGAAGATGTGGTCCTGACAAAAGTGGTAATGAAGTTCAAAAAATTATAGAATAAGCATAGGGGATCCCTAGGAAGTAGGGATGTGTACAGGCAAGGAAAAAGGGGTTAATGTTTTTTTTGGGGGGGGGGGATTCATGAATGTTTCACGATATTTGGGTGCTTTCTCAGTTTTATACTGTACATTCACTTTAATAGGGAATTTTTAGTATGCACTAACCAATGACATGGCATGCTAAGCCAATTATAATTGGTTCATCGGTGTGCCTTAAAAAATTTAGTGGGTGATAAATTCACTTAATGTGCACTAATTAGTGCACATAACCCGGAGTATGCTGTATGTGCCGCCCGAGCCCCTGCTGTATCTTCATCCCCCCCCCCATTTACCACTCCAATGCTTGCTGATTTTAAGGTGCTTTATTCATGGGTTTGATAGGCCACAGCTCGCGGACCGCCCCCTTTTCATTACCACAACATTATTACATTGATTGAATTACCGCAACCTTAACATTGTCCACACCAGCCACATTACAATATTAACAACATTAATCATATTAACATATCAACAATATCCCCTTTAGCCCCCTCCTAACTGTGGGAGGTACCACACCTCTGCCTATTGTGAAAAACACTCCCCATGGCCAACACCATTGCCATGGGAGCCTTCTTCCCTCCCTGCCACCAACCGCTCCATGTTGGTGCTGGGTGAGCATCCCCTGTGCCCCCCCCCCCTGAGTGCGTTCCGCTCTAAATTTATTGTAAATAGTTTATTAACTCATTAGTTCCTTAGTTCTTATGTTACCTATGTAGCCTGTTACCTTGTTCTATGTAAACAGTTGTACAATACTGTCAGTTACGTTCCATGTAAACCGTCTTGAATTGTAGAAAGACGGTATATAAAAACTGTTAAATAAATAAATAAATGAGGCCAGGCACCCCATGCCTTGGTACTGGCCCCCCGTTACCAGGCCCATGCACCCCACAGTCGACATCTGCGCCCCCCCCCCCTTTATCCTCTCAGCCTGTGGTACCCTCCTTTTCCTGGTCGGTGAGGTCCCACCCGCCTTCACGGGTGGTCCTGCCTCTCCCCAGCTGTGATGTGCCCACTCTCCCAGGCCCCCTCCCACTGTTCCAGGTGAGGAGGGTTGTGGTTTCCGGGCTGGCCCTGGCCTTTATAGGCCTTTGCCTCCCCGCCCCCCCCCTTTTACCTCGTGGTCTGACCTATCCCTGGCGCACTGCTCTGTCCTTAGGGCCTACCTCTCCCCAGCAGCCCGGTTATAGGCCAAGCACCCTTTCATAGCTGGCCTCCACAACCTGGAGCATGTTGTATGGGTCGCCCAGGCCTCTGCAGTATCCTCGCCTCCCCCACCTCATTTACCACGCCAGTGCTTGCTGGTTTTCAGGTGCTTTATTTGTGGGTTTGATAGACCACAGCTTGCGGACCACCTCCTTTTCGTTGTCACAGCATTATTACATCAATTATAATAACTGCAACCTTAACAATACCTGCACCAACCACATTACAATATTAACAACATTAGCCATTTTAACAATATTAAAATATCAACAATATCCTCTCTAGCCTCCTCCTAACTGTGGGAGATATCACACCTCTGCCTATTGTGACACAACACCCTGGGAGCCTTCTTCCCTCTCTGCTGCCAACTGCACCCCCCATGCTCCCCAACACGTTCCCCTGCAAACAAGGCCAGGCACCCCCCATGCCTTGGTACCTGGCCTCCCCTAATTATCGGGCCCAGGCTCCCTACGGTCGGCACCTGCAACCCCCCCCCCTTTTCCTCTCAACCTGTGATACCTCTCTTTTCCTGATCAGTGATGTCCCGCCACCAGAAGTGGCCATGACCTGACTCCTCCACTGTGAGCACCTAACCAATGGCCCGCCGCAGGTCCGCCAGGAAAACCTCCAGCCCGATCTCGTTAAGATGCACTCTGTCCCCTCTATACACTGCCACCTGCCCCGCCAGTATGCCCTCATGCCCGAGCACCGTGCCCCCCTAGGGCCCGCACAAAGGTGCCCACCTCCGCATTCAGCATTTTCATGCTTTTCTCAATCCCCTTGGTCCATTTGACTCCCAAACATTTCTACCGGAGGAGGATCTGGAACCAGATGATGTCCACTCTCAGTTCAGCGCAGATCCAAGCCAGGTCCCTCTTGATTTTTATAATATGGTCTATGCCCTTCATGGCTACTAGATCATTGCCTCCGAGGTGTAGCATGATAACATCCAGAGGGCGGCCTAACCCTTGCCTGTTGTCAAGCACAGGGCCGAAGCTTTTCCCACTGCATCCCTCTTTTTCCCATCCACTGTACCTACACAACCCTGGGGAGGTAGCCAAGCTGCTTTCCGAAATGACCTCCAATCGCTCGTCCCCTGGCTCAATAGCTATACGAGTGCCCCACCATCCAAACGGAAATCGGATTGCCTATCCGAACAAAATGATTGTGGTTAACCATACTACTTATACCCCACTACCTCCGCCCACCCCCTCTCACCATACATACAGCCCCTTCCCTCCCAGCCCCTTCAATTGCCTTAAGCCACATCACCTTGAACTGGAACTGTGACAGGCATGAGCCATCCCAGTGCCGCAGGAGGGCACCGCTCACCAGCGGGTTCACCTGCAGGTACTCCCGCATGGCGCTCACTGGGCACAGGTCCGGCGCTCACCGGGCATAGGTCCCAGACCCTGGTGGCGTGTAATCACACCATTCTCCCCTTACCACACTAGTCCATCTTGGACCTCCTCAAGAACAGCCCGACCTTGCCCTCTCCCACTGTAACATCCTCTGCCCTCAGGGTGGGGCCTGCCATGTCCGACTTGGACCGGGGATGGCCTCTCCCATCTTGAAGGTTCCAAAGAACATAATCAAAAGGGTAATCTTGAAGAGCGTCTTCTCGAAACCATCCCCAGACACTTCAGAGTCATCAGTATTGCCCTCTGCTGCATGTGTAGGGTGACCGGTCTTTGCCTGTCTGGACCCAGTGTGGCCTCCTTCACCCAGCTCTCCATCATCTTCTTTACCAAGAAGTCTTTTGTGATGTCCCTTCTGCCTCTGAGCTTCAGGAAGAACACCACTCTTGCTAACATCAGCCTTGTTTGCCTGAGTGAAGCTGCCTCCACCTTCAGCCTCATCACAAATTCCATTAGTTGTCCCACATTCAGGCTGCATGGCTGACCCCAGGCCCTCCAATAAGCCTTCCATGTGCTGGGTGACAAGGATGCCATCACATACCGATGGTGCTCAGCATCCATGGCTCCACATCTCCACCAGCATTGGGGTCAGCCAAATGGATGTCCGTGGGGCAAGTTGCCTGAAGTGTTCAAACTGAAAACAAGAAAGAGTGTCATCTAAATTGTTAATTTCCCCAGGCGTGTGACTAGTCATGATGAAGGTGTTCAGTTCAAGACTCAGGAAAACTAATCTCCTAATCAGCCTCAACAATCTCCCCACCCTGGCTGACTGCCTATTTGTGATATACACCATGACAGCGTTGTCTGATCTGAAGATTATCCTCTAGTTCCTGAACTGATAGTTTCACAGGAGATTATAATTGGTTCACTAATTAGTGCACATTAAATTAATTTAGCACCTGCTAAGTTTTTTAAGGCTCACTTATGAACCCAATTACACACTAATGAATGTACACTCCTACTAGGATGGTAATGAAGAATTCAGTGGTGGTTATCATTTAAGAGGTCTTTTTGCTTGAGTGCATTCAGCACATACTGCTAGCACATGCCAGTGATCAGTTCCTGAGGTCGCTTGACACTTAGCGCATGCTAATTCCTGCCCTGAAGGTGTGGGGCATGAGCGGGTAATAGGTGTGGGTTGCTCCATGGAGTTGATGCATGGCAACATACCACACATTGTGTTAACATGGCGGATAATGCGGATCATTTAATGCCACTTTACTAAGTGCATTAAGTGGTTCATATTATCTGCTGTGCCGTTCATGTGCAGTAAATGTTTTTTCTCTTTGTTAACTATATGAGAAGATGCTGGACATTAATCTTGTAGGAATCAGGGTTGAGGATAGCAGAGCCTGTGATAGGCTACTAGGAGAGATTATGAAGATCATTGCTATAGTAGATTTAGAGCATGCTTAAGATGGATATGGAGGGCAGTGATGGTGGCGGGGGGGGGGGGGAAGGGAGGGGAAGGGTTGACAAATCAAGTAAAATACATGGGAATGGGGAGCTGGTGTTGGACTGCATCTGAGAATTTATGTGCAAATCTATCCAAGGTAGACAAATCTTATTTTATTGAATTGTATTTCTGGGGGACCTAGCCTAAGAAGTACCTCTTTTTAGAATACAGGCAAAAAGAGCTTGAGAGCTGATGGAACTTCTTCTTTGAACAATCAACAGTTGCATGATCTCAGATTACCCCTTTGTACTCCTTATGACTTTATTTGAAGTGGTAAGAATGGAGGAAGCTCTCAGCTGGGACAGCCCAAAGACGTCCGTCGCCTTTAGCACATCAGATATTTGCAGCCTCCACTCCAGAGCCCCTTCAGTTCCTACAACCCCTTTCTTGAAGTGTCGCTACTCAGCCAGACAACCTTGATTTCAGCTGTTAGGTAGTGGCACTCGATCTTAGAGCAGGGGGGCTGAGATAAGCACGCTCACAGCCACTGCACTCCCTCCTTTCTGGGCACCAGACATTTTCCTGGACTCCTGTAGTACCAAGCTTGGTAGTCCCAAAAAGAGTCACACTTAACCAGGCAATGAGGCAAGGGGAGAAAGGAGGCAGCAGCTTTTGAAGCGTGGGCCACAAATAGAGCTGAAGGCATCAAGGCTTGCTCTCTTAGCAGTTGCCTGCTTTACCTATACCATGAGCCAAACCTGAATTTAAACTTACAGGGGTCAATATGCAAAGGCAGTACCTGCTAACTGGGTACGTGCCAGTGAGAGGAATATTCAGTAGCGCTGTACATATAGGGGGTGATTCTATAACAGTGCAAACAAGAAACGCGTATAACTCTTTATTTGGTAGGACTTAATGGACATGAATGGAAATGTGCACATGCTCTTACAGAATAGCAACCCCCCTAAGCACGTGCATACGTTCCACGGGTATACACAGGGGCAGTACTGAGGTATAGCATAGCTGAGGCCTTCGCTGACACACATAAGTTATAAAATGCTGTGACTTATTAACTGCCGTGCCTAGACTCCAGCATGCCCGTATGTCCCTGTTTTAGAAAGCAAAGCATGCACAATGTACAAAGCTAACTGACTTCAGTAAGAATGTTCCTTTGTATATAGTTACTATGACCTTGTAAATCTGACCAAGTATTGTTAACATGTCAATACTAATACGTTCCGTTTCATTGTACAAGAGCTTGCATCTTCATGCACTGTTCAGTTCCTTGGTTATATGTAAACCGCTTTGAAAGGTAGAAAGGCGGTATAAATATAAGTTTCAATGAATAAATAGGCCCGATTTGCGCATGTGGTACCATACATTCCCTGCGTAAGAGTACAGAAAATTACCCTTATGGTGCCCCTGGATAGTCTGTCTGACCACCTCAGAACTATCCGGATAAAGCCGGGGTGGAGCAGAAAGTGATCCATAGAGCTGTGATTTTCAACACTGCTGTTCAGATGGCTATGCGGATAGCTTGGGCCAGCAAAAAGCTGTCCTAAGTGGCAGTCCGCACAGCTATCTCTATTGCAGCACTGAAAATCACAGTTCTATAGAAAGTGCCAGCGCAGACTGCAGAATCCAGAAATTTGGCACCGACCACCCTCGGGATACTGGAGCTGAATATCTGGATCACATTTAACTGCAGCAGCAGCTGGCGTTGAGAAAATGCAGATCATCGCTGCTAAATATTGACCTGATAGAATTTAAAACAAAACAAAAAGCTAAGAATTAGACCATCAGGAAAGAAATTGAATAGAAGATGGAAATATATGTATGATTTGAGGGGCTATCTATTGCTGATGTTTTAATTGATATTTCTGGTTTCTTGCCAAATTGTACTTAAACAGTGGAAGAGTTTTTTTAGATTTCATTTGTTTATTAGATTACTGGTGTTTATTGAAGTAATTTATTTCAGTGTTAAATCATAATTAGGGCTTCTGATTTTTAGGTTTTAACCAATTAAAATCCAATATCCAATATCATGAAAGGCGGTATATAATAAATGTTAAATAAATAAATTAATTAATTAATTAAACACCGAAAAAATACCTCCAGTCCAAAAAAATCTAAATAGGTATGTTTTGGATAAATACAGGAAAAATACCCCTTCTCCTAGTCCCCTCTCGTCTTGTATCCTCCACTCAGTTTTTCTGCCCTTTTCTGTAATGACAACTCCTTCGTGACAAAAAGGGGTGTGTCTACTAAGGGCTAATGTCGGCCATTCGTGCAAATAGCATGCATAACATTTCTCCAGCAGAGAACATGGCAAAATCGCAGGGATCGCAATGTGACAGCAAAACGTGTGATTAACGCATGCTGTCAATGCCTGCGATAACCGCATGTAACAGGCACGCCCTCTCTACCCACCCCCCGCCCCCTCACACCGCTAACGCATCATTTGAAAATAGCGCAGGGAATTTTCTGTGCTAATTGCTTTTGACTCATATTAGCTGTTACTGTGGTATGCTTTTCCTGTGTTATCGCCATGTTAACAGCTAATGTGCTTTAGTAAAAGCATGCCCTAAACATGCATATTTAATAGCATGGGGAAAACAACCGTGACCTGAAAACACTGACAAACAATAAAAGAACCCCTAATTAGCTAGAAAATAAATGCCTAATTCTATAATTTATAATAAAAGTCCTTTATATAATCCATTATGAACAAAGCAGATTTGGAAGTGAAATTGTACTTCAGAAAAAAATCTTATTGATGGCCAAAACAGTATGGGGTCTGTTCTGTACTGCGACATCCATCCCCGCTATACGCCCCCTTCCATCCTCAGCAAAAGCCTTCCCGTACAAACAAGGAGTTTGTATGGGAAGGCTTAGACGGGGGCAGGAGGGAGCATTGCGGAAGCAAAATGCGGGCGGGCAGTGGGCGGTCCAAGGCCCTAGATGTACAGGGCCGATTCTGAAGTTGGCCCTGTACTTCTGGGGCCTCGGATCTAGACAGAGGACTTAATCCACCTCGGAAGTGGAAAAGGGTTGCCAACTGGCACCAGATCCACCTGACAGGTTTGATACAGTCCTGAGTTTACCTCATTGCATGCAGGGATATGTAGTTCTAATTTCTCCATTATATTCCATAAGAAAAGGAAAACTACAAGTAACTGCATGCAATGGGGTAACCCCAGGACTGGAGCAAGCCTTTTGGATGCATCTGGAGTCAGTTGGCAACCCTAAGGTGGAATAAGTCCCCCTGGATGTCGGAGGATAGCAGGCCTAGGCAGCGGCAGAGAGGTGAAGAGGTGCAGGGAGTTCCCTGCAGCCCGACCTTGGCCATGGAAGGCCAGATTGGGGGTAGGGCTGCAGGGAATGAAGATTGTGGTCAGCGACCGGGGATCGGGGATCCTGAAAGGAGCCTTGGTGCTATGGCAACGGGACGCCATAACACTGCAGCTCCATTCAGGAGCCTGACTAAGTTAGCTGGGCAGAGGTCTGTATGTGCAGGCTGATCTGAATCAGGTACCAGCCTTCACATACAGGCCCAGACCCGATTGTGATCCCGCAGGGCATGTCTAGCCCCAGCGGGATCACAATCGGGTCTGCCTCTGTGCATCCCGATTCCGATCGGACACACAGGGGTCTGCCCGCACTCATTAGAATGTGCCTCCACCTGTATATTTCCTCAGATTTTCTATATATATATATCTGCAGGACTCAAGCATATAGCGAGAACAAAATGTATTAGGTGAAATTCGCCTCCCTGATATGATGAAGGTGATTTCCATAGGATTTACCGCAGAAGGCACCCCATAATACTTTAAGACAGTGGTTCTCAAGCAAGTCCTTGGGACACATGTAAGAAGTCCGATTTTCAGGGTACCCACCATGAACAGACATGAGACAGATTTGCATGCCCTGCCTGCCTTGTGTTCAGATCTGTTTCATGCATATTCATTGTGGGTACCCTGAAAACCTGACTGGCTAGGTGTGTCCCGAAAACTGGGTTGAGAATCCCTGCCCTAAGACCAACTCTGGTCTCCACGTCACTTCCCTTCTAGTACTTTGCAGTTTAGCCGCCTGCAAGGGGCAGGGAAAGTGAAAGTGATAGGCCCCTTCACCACGTTTCAATAAAGTAACTCCCCTACCTCCGCCCCCACTCCCAAAAAGTACCCATCTAGGTATTTCATATGTCTTCCATTTGCAAATAGATGCAGCAGGGAAAAGATACATGGAATGGGATGCTTTATGCGTAGTTTGTTTTTCCAAAAGGCTTGAAAAATGAAATAGTCAAGGAGACACTTGGTATGTGGGGGAAGGGTGTTGGTTGTAGCTTTTCAAGGCTTTAGATGTGGGTTGGCGAAATGAGTGGAGCACATGGCTTAATCTTGCAATAAAGAGGAGTAATTATACTGGTACAGTGGGGTTGCCAGCTTGCCCTAGGTCAACCAAACAGGCTGGTCCAATCCTGATTTTACCCCACTACAGGCCTGGAGTTCTAATTCTAATTGTCCCATTGATTTCTCAGATAAGCAGATCAACAAGTACATGCATGAAGTGGGGGAATTCCCAAACTGGAGTAGCTGATTGGGTTGACCATTATACTACTGACATGGGATGAATTGCCAGTCCTACAGTACTCTAACCTCAAATTTGCATATTTCTGAACCACTATCAAATGGAGCTTGACCATAAATCACTAGAATTCCGTTATTTATTATTTTATAACCCCTCTCTTTCTCTCCCATCCTTGGGTGAAGTGAGAGCTCATCCATTCCTCTAATTGCTAGCATGGTTCACCTGTTAAGCTTAAGATCAGGGCATGGAGCATCAGAGAGAAGAAAGCCACATCCGGGATTCCTACACAGAAGTACAAACACCATTCCACCAGGTTGACACTGTCTGCTTTAGAACTAGTTATTACTATTCACAATTGGAGACCAGTATGACTACTTTATATTCTTTTATTAGGAACTTTGTGCTGCCTTTGAACTTAAGGAGGAGACCTACAGAAGTCTGATGCTGAAAGGTCAGCAGATGCTTGCAAGATGCCCAGAATCTACAGAGACAAATGTTGAGCAAGACATAAATCAATTGAAAGAGAAGTGGGAATCAGTGCAAACGAGACTTGGTGAAAGAAAAGTATGTTGTCCTGTTTCATTTGTATGTATGGTGTATTGTCGATATTCTGCATTGCCTTCTGTGGCATCAGTATGGATATTATCCACACTTGTTCTTTATAAAACATAGGATAATAAATTCAGTATTCAAAGAAGTTGTGAGTTTAGCTTTGAGAGTTAAGCACACAATTCTTTATTTTTAAAAATCCTATGCCGGTTAGTGATGAAATTTTAACCTGCAAATTTGTTGTTGGGTTAAAATTTAAGCACTTAAAGCTGGTTAGAATGAAGGTCATACAGTGGGCAGGGTCTAAAGTTAACCAAATAGCCTCGATATTTATCTCCCTCGCTAACTTTATGCGGTTAAGTTGGGCTGTATAAATAGCTGCCCTACAAGTTAACTAGATAACTTATCTCGTTAACCTTAGGACCAGATAAGTCGGCTAATAAGTTCTCCAATTATGTTAAGTGGATATCACCCCACTGACTTATCAACCCCAGTATTGATTGTTTTTGAGATGCAACTTGCAAATTTTATTCCCCTGTTTTAGAAACTTGAGTGGAAAGTAAATAATATGATAGATTCGTAGTTGCTGTTGTAAAACCACAATCCAACTTGAAACTTGTCTTTTTGATTGTATCAGGAAGTAGTTATCCCCTGATACGTACACCGAGACTGTCCAGTAGGAAACAAATGCTAAGTTTTATTGAACCATATGTATTTTTTAGCCTATGTTAATTAATATTGTGGTAATTTTGTAAGTGTCTGCAGAGGTGATAAGTAGGCACATATATTTCACTTTGTAAACTTTGCAGCATTTTCAGATAATAGCATGGGCGTTCTTTCACTTTGAAAATTATCCCAGGGAATGTACCTGCACACGTTTACACCTGACGATTTGTGCCAGTACCTTTTCTGACTAAAATTTCACAGATAGTTTTTTTTTTTTAAATTTTATATTTTTTAATTTCAATTTACATTCAAGAATACATCTTGAAACAGAAATTGAGAAGGGTATAAGCAATACAGTTTAAACATAATCTCATATAAAAATACAAAGGCAATGCAAATCCAACAACCCAACCCACTCTAGCCCACCATAATTAAAGGAGGGAATACCATAGATAGGAAATTAAACAATTCAACCAAATTCAGCAAGAAGTAGAGGTGTGACAAACAGCTAACCTAATTCTCGGGGTGGAGAGGGGGGAGGTACATCCATCAACCGATTGTGGCGGGCATTAATAAAGGCAAGCAACTGTGAGGGCTCAAAGAAAATAAAAGAATCTGACTGATACTTAATCAGACACTTACAGGGAAACTTTAGGAAAAAGAGCCCTCCCAGTTGCTGTACACAGATACTTTCGAGAATTCCCAACCCTATGGGTTGCATGCAGAGTCCCAGATAGTGGGGTCAGACGTCCATGGTGGATATCCAACCCCCGCTATACATCGGGATCTGATTCCCGATCCAGAGCTTCCCGCACATTCAGGGCTGCTGTGCGGGGAGCTCTGTGGGGGGGGGGGGGGGGAGGGAGGGGCCGGGCAGGGGAAGGACGCAGGGCAGGCCGAAGGCAGGACCCAGACCCCAGATGTACAGGGCCGATACTGATGGCGGCCTGTACATCCATGCTAGATGAAATGGACAGGTGACATATTTCACCTCGGGGGTGGAATAAGTCACCCCAAGTGTGGCAGTTTTTGGTGGCAGACCACCCCCCCCTCAAAAAAAAAGTAGGTAGGGCACAGGAGATTCCCTGCAGCCCAACCCCAGCCTCGGCAGACCTATTCGGGGGTCAGGCGACGGGGAAAGGAAGCTCTTCTGGGCCCGAGGGAGAGCGCAGCTATTGCATGGTGTCCCGGTGCCATGGAGGGTAACCCTGGAGTTAGCTGCTAGTGATTATAGAAATGTTCTCACTGCTTTCTTAGGGTTAATTTTAGCTAGTGTATCTGAAAGCAAAGAGATATATTGGATTTCTCAGAGGGAAGCCGTTGCATAGCATCCACAGTTTCCGGGTGACATTACCTGTTTTCTTTTCTAGGTAAAACTGGAAGAGGCTTTCAGCTTAGCCACCGAGTTCCATAACTCTCTTCAGGATTTCATCAACTGGCTTACACAGGCAGAACAGACTCTGACAATGGTTTCCGCACCAAGTCTTGTCCTGGATACCGTCTTGTTTCAGATCGATGAACACAAGGTATGCGTGGTCAAATCAAACACGAACTGCTTCATACATGCGCATAATGATCTAGTATGAAAGGCTGGTGAGGATGTGGCATGAGGGAGGGTAGCAGATCTTTAGATTTATTTGATACTGATTACAGTGCTGTCAACTACAGCACCATTTATAAAGTAGAAAAGCAAAGTTGGCACAACCAAATTAGGATCCCAAATATCCTATCAGGATCCTATGGGAAATGCTCATTATTAGTCAGAGAAGGCAAGATGACATATGTGATCAGATATTAGTGGATTGAATAGGAGCAGAATTTGATGGTTGCTAAATAAAGGTATTGCCATATGATATATTAATATAATTACCTTTATCTGTTTATTCATATAGTCTAAAAGAGGGTTATGAACCCCCAATCCTTGTGGGCCCAAGCCAGAGTGATTTTCAGGATGACCCTAATCAATTTGCATAACATTGATTAGCATACTATAGAGGTATTATGCGTGCAGATCTATCTCAAATATATTCATTAGGAATATCCTGAAAACTTGACTGGTTTGGGGTGTCCAAAGTTTGGAGCTGTCCACCCCCCTGGTCTGGAGTTCTTGGGTGGGAATCCTTTATTCCAGATGCTTCATGTCCAGTACTTTGTTCTACTGCAGAGAACCATGTTCATTACACTCAGAATGTTCAGTCATGACGTTTTCCGAAACTGTTTTTAAATGAGGATAATGGTTTATTTGTCTCCATTTAATTTGAGGTTTGCAGTAATAATAATTAAGACAACCTCTAGGTTTGGGAATTTCATGTAATTAGAATCCTGCTAATTCTTCCCACTAAGCTATTAAGTTGAAGGAAACATCTACCCTATCAGCCCTTAGTCCTTAAGAGACACATTTCAGAAAGGGTATGTAGGTGCAGTCTGAGAAGTCCAAATCACAACATCTGAAATTCCATGGATGGAGCAGCAGTGAAGGTGGGCACGCATGTTTTTGAAAATCGACCCATCTCTACCCTAAAAGATAAACTTCTTCATCAGATAGAAAGGACATGAGGACATGCAGAATTATATCCCAGACACTTGCCATCTTCAGGACGAATGTAAAAACTTGCATGTGTTTGATATAGACAGCCGCAGGCCCAGCAACGTAGTTGTGTCTGTGATGGTATTCCGGAACAGGCCCCTGTATCTCTCGCCATATACACATTCCAGACCGCCATTTTGCAGGTATAGATGTGGAGCGCTAGGGGAGTAGGAGGACTTTCTGCTCTTCTCTGTATAGGTCTTCAGTTGCCCAGGGATTGATAAGGCATGGGCTTGTCTGCTGCCAAGTCCAAATATGCAGCACTGTTCTACAAGCGGGCACATGCGTATTTTTTTGGAACGTCCCGAGCATGCCCTCATGCAACATAGATGTGATCGTGCTGGATATCTATATATTTGGGGCATTCTAAAATGGCTTAGGATGTCGAAGTGATTTGCATGTCTGAATGGGCATTTTGGATATGGGAATCATGAATACCATTTCTAAAATGACCCACTAAGTATATTGAAACAACTAGCCGGCGTAGGATGATAAACAACAGGGCTTTTCTATGTGGCATGGTTTGTTGTTCGCCTCATTTACCCTGTATTGCGTTCTTTTCCCTTTGAAGATTTTCATCACTGAAGTGAACTCACACCGTGAGCAGATCATAGAGCTGGACAAAACGGGAACCCATTTAAAATACTTCAGTCAGAAGCAGGATGTCGTCCTTATTAAGAATCTACTGATCAGTGTACAGAGCAGGTGGGAAAATGTGGTCCAGCGTTCCGTGGAAAGAGGAAGAGCTTTGGATGATGCAAGGAAACGAGCCAAACAGGTACAGGAATCTGCTGGCTTTGTGAAAGTGTTGAAATTCAGGAGCCTGGAGATCACAATCAGGGATGTACAGGCAGGTTGAACTCAAACCCAGTGGATTTCACCTTTGTTTGAGTTGGCTGGAAATCTTTAGCTCGTATGTTTTCAGTATTAGCTCAAGGTGAATTACATTAGCCATTTCCCTGTCCCCAGAGGTAGTGGAGGGTTAAGTGAGTTACCCAGGGCCACAAGGGAATACCAGTGGGATTTTAACCCTGGTCTTTCTGGTCCTAGGCTGCTGCCCTAACTGCTAGGTTGCTTTATTCCTGATCTGTGGGAAATCCAGGGAAACCCTGAAACACGCAGTGTGGATCTTGGAAAACTATTAGGCGGCTCCACTAGTTTGAAGGGATTCAGTTTGCATTTCTCAAAGATCTAAGGCAGGTTTTGCTTCAGACATGGTATGTTTGTTAAGCAGCGGTAGTGGCTGCCATGCTGCATCAGAGCCATGGTATCATTGAATTCAATGGTTCCATGGCCCCGATACCACACAGCAGTCGCTACCACTGCTTAGTAAACATAACTGTTAGTTCATTAACAACCCTAGTAGTGGCTTTTCCCTCTGCATGCTACAGATCTTGATATATATTATTAATGTTGAATAAATGTCAGTTTTGAGTTGTTTTCCCTTCAGCCATTAAACAAACTCTCCGAGTACTAGAAAGGAGCACAACGAACAGCCCAGAACCGAATTAATGATAGGTCTAGATTTGTATCTGCACTTGCAGAACTCTTCTTTCATTGCATAGTTCTCTTGCTACAGACTAGAAACATTTATTCTCCTTATTCTAGTGTAATAATTATTACTGTGCCTTCAGTCTTCTTACTAAGACTGCCCAGTTATCTGACAGATTGTCCAGTGCTCTTGTGCAAATTGCTTTACAGGAAATAGTTTAGGAACCAGTTAGCTATTACTTTTCTCATGCCGGAAACGATGCACTTTGGGGGTCTATGCACTAAAGCTAATGCTAAACATTTTTTAGCATGCAATAACTTAACATGAGATCAGTATTCAGCCGGCACAGTCACTAGCATAAGTTATTTAGTACCACTACCTATATGGCAGCATGGTACGGTGACTACACCAGCACTATCCGTTTAGTTTAGCAGGCCTAAACTACCCAGGTAACTTAGCCAGATAGTAGCTGAATCTTGCGTGAACATAAGATATGCCATACTGGGTCAGACCAAGGGTCCATCAAGTCCCGTATCCTGTTTCCAGCAGTGGCCAATCCAGGCCACAAATACTTGGTAGACAGATTGACAAATTCCAAACTGCTTGTCCATTAGGTAAGCAGTGGATTTTCCTGGTCCTCGTTAATAATGGTTTATGGACTTTTCCTCCAGGAACTTGTCCAAACTCTTTTAAATCTTGCTCCTTTCCTAATCCAGACTGTGTCTATACAGATAGCATCAGGCACCTGATACTGTCTGTATAACGTTTTAAAATACACAGATAAGCAAATATTGCATTCACCAGCCACTGGCAAACTCATAATTTGTTTTGAATATTGGCCTATATATTTTTTCATGCCTGCCAAAATTCAGAGTGCATAGGATTATGAAAAGTCATCTGGCATAATTTTAAGTAGCAGTGGAACAGGAGTGAGTTATTCATTTCTTTTTTTTCTGAGGCCCTCATCAAAATGTGTATGGGGCTTGGGGAGAAAAGTCTGGCAAAAGGACGGAGTAAGTTGAGGCATGAAAATCCATTGCTCCTGGTGCGTGGCATGAGTGAATTCACTTTGGATTAGCTATTGGTAGTTGTGAGCAAAGACACTGAGCCCACTTGCTTCTGGTGCTTGGGTTGTGGTAGTTGAGGAAATCAAGTTCTTTTGATGTTTAGCAGGGATCAAGTGTCGGTAAGGGCAAGAGCCCTCTTGTTGCTGGTGCCTGGGGGTTTACTTTGGGCCATCAGGGCCCTTTGATCTCATGTTTCAGACTACTGATGTCCATTGAGCTGCCTAATCTTGTATTCACAGCAAGGGGTGTGTTGATTTGGAGCACTGCAGCTCCTTGATCATGGTGTTAGGTGGAGGGTTGGTGAAGGGTGACCAGGACATTGTGGTCCTTTGATCTGCCTCAATAAACTGGTACTCCAGATAGGCAGTGAAGCTTATATGTACATAACTTATGGTGTTGGGGTGATGGGAGGAGTTCAGGGAACTGTAGTTTGAAGGAAGGCCCCAGCGAACAGCCCCGCCCCCCCATGTTAGTATGCCAGTCTCATATGTATACTGAGGAAAGTATACCACACTACTACACTGTGTGTTCATTAAATCCTAATTTGTATATAATGTTCCTTTATTTACATGTCATTATGAACTAAGTTTCAGCAAATGCCTGTTAACATCCTTGACAACTCATTTAACATGCACACTGGGGCTTTTGTGCTTAGCAGACTGTTCAGTTGTTGTGCCAAATGTCCTTAACTTGCATGCTAAGTGTTAGTGCAGTGTTTCTCAAGCTGGTCTGGAGTATGCCCCAGCCAATGTGGTTTTCAGGCTATCCACAATGAAAATGAATAAAATAGGCTTGGATGGATCATCTCCAGTGTATACATGTCTATTTCATGAATATCCATTACGGACCCCCTGAAAACCCAACTGGCTACGAGGTACTCCAGGACCAATTGGTGAAACAATGGTTTAGTGCATAGGCCCCATTATCTTCACGGCACATATGGTTTCTGGTACCCAGCTCAAATCTATGTGGTAACTTAATGCCGCACCATCCCGTTAGCTGGCAACATGATCTCTTCTATAATCACTTAAAGGACGCTATGACTGTAAATAATATTGAACCATATTTAAGTGGCAAGCTGAAATGAAGTTCTTCCACAGTTTCACGAAGCCTTCAGCAAACTTATAGAATGGCTGGAAGAATCGGAGAATGCCTTGGACTCAGAGCTTGAAATAGCAAACGATCCAGACAAAATCAAGACACAGCTTGCACAGCATAAGGTGAGTCATAGAGGGTGAAATGCAGGAAACCCCCAACATAACAAAGCCTTTGATCCAGTAGAGAGAAGCAGATTTATGTTCTCTTGGCCGGAATGAGAGCTGGCACCAAATTAATGCGCTGGCTGGCATCCAGGCAGTTAAAAAAAAGAGGGAATGAGATATCTCTTCATGGTCCCCATTCATCAGAAGGAAAGGTTTCAGGCTTTCGGGAGGCAGATGATTAAAAAATCTTGGAATCCTTAGCAAGGGAAAATTATTATATGGTGTCTGTTAGGGAAGAGGAATAAACCCCCTGAGGGACATATGGACTTCGTAATCCAAAATATAACAATCACAAGTTGGCCGCAATGACCAAAAAATTATTTTGATCTGGTTAAACTTCGCCAAAGATTATTTATCTTTTCAAGGTCTTGAACGCAAGTGAGCAATAGCCTCTGTTGGCTCATTTTGTCCTTTAATTTGTAGTTAATGTTTCAGTAAAGTGAAGTTGATATTGGGTAATTACAATACTGTACATGCAAGAACAAATCTGCTTTTCTGTTTTGCTTTACTGATATGGTTTATGATCCACTGTCTCCTCCTCTATGCGGCTGATTGTACTTCAGTCTCTCCTCTCCCACACTTAGCTTTTCAGCCACAGCATTTGTTTGTGATCTCAACTTTCAGATCCTATGCTGCTTTTTCATTCTCTTTATCAGCGAGATTATTTTCATTTACGTTAAAATGTGTCTTAATTGCTGAACCAGTGGTCCAACATCTAGGGAAGTCGTGCGGGCTGAAACACTGCTTTTTAGAAAACGTTTTTGCAAAAACAAGAATTCCACGGCGCTTCAAGTTTCCTTCGCTGCCAGTTTTTCTCATTCTGTGAAACTTTTTAATAGCATTTTGTGCCTGAATTCACACAAGAATTGTGGATTAATCTGCAAAAGTCAAAAATAAAAATCAACTTAGCAAAATGTATGTCTGAGTTTTTCTGATGAGACTCTACCAATTACAGTACCTGTTCCAGCAACAGTTCCCACTCAAACAGCAGTAGTAGCTGGACCCTACAAAATATTTTACCAGAATTGTAACCCTTTTGCTTGCTCTTGGTTTTTCTGTTCTCATAATGGGGGTAGTTTTGAGACTACTCCCAGAAGTTACAGGCTGGAAGTCCATTGTACCCCACACTATTCTCAGTACACATATTTTTATTTCATTTCATTTATTTTCATTTATAAACTTCCTTTGATTTCTCTTCTAAGCAGTTATACAAAATCAAATCATGAATAAAAAGCACACAATAAAAAACCATACAATACACAACTCATTAATCATCTATCAATTACCAAAGGTCAAACAAAATAGGTTCACCTTAACCCTACAAAAATATAACAAATCTTGCAAATTACGCAAATTAAAAGGTAAGGAATTTCGGAGAATTGAACTCCTTACAGAAAAGATACGTGAGGGTGGAGAAGAGAGCTTTGAAAGAGCCTTCCTACGCAGGTAAAAAATAATTGAAAGTTGCCCTTTTAAGATATATATATTTGTTTAAATCAGTGATATGTGCATTCATTTTTTAGCTGTTCATGCCGCTTTCTTACATTATGGGAGCCGTTTCATGCTGCCTCCATATCTGCAAGGTCCACGGGATCTTTATTACCCATGGACTTTATACCATGTTTTAAAAGTGAAAGTAGGCACTTTGTTTTGAATATTGTCAAAAGTTAAAATGCCCACAGTCACTTGCACTTCCTTTTTCTGCAAGCTCTTGTTCCAAACAAACCAACGCACATACATTTGACATTATGAAAAGACACATGGGGTAGTGTAATAAAGCTTTTTCAACAAGAGCAGGAAAGGACTTTTATCAAGTTTGTGACCATATATGCTCATAAAAAGGGGCATGGATTTTGTGCATGGGTGTTCCCAGGGGTGTCATTTGGGCAGAGTGGAGGCAAGGGTTGCAATGTACGCTCATATTTTATAAAATACATTTGTAAATTCATAGAATATACACATGCATTTACACATTTTACAGAGTCGATGTAAATTTGTTTGTCTATATTTGGGCATTGTTGGGGCTAATTCTGGAAGTCTGTTTTATAAAGGCATAGATGTCTATGTTGCTTTTATAAAATAATCACAAAAAAGGTCTATTATAAACAGGATTGAAATAAACCCCCCCCCCCCCCCAAAAAAAAAAAAAAGAAATCAATTGAGCAGGTAGTATTCCAGCAGGAGAGCCAAGATACACTCAAAGGTACAAAGCCAGGAAAACTCACAATGTCATCATCGGTCCAATAGAATATCACTCAAAGAAACAAGGTCCCTGCTCAGGGTTTCAATAACTCAATACAGCTTTTAGAATTTTGAAGAATTGTAGACAATTTTCAATTCAATATAACTTATCAAAGTGAATAGAAAATCATGAATAGTAAAAGTGTGCTAGTCAGCTGACAAACACATACAAAATCAAAAGGTCTTACGGACATAGAGGGTCATCAGAGAAGTATCTTCCCTTGCTGATCCTTGAAGCCTTCAGAGCTCTTGTAGACTGCCTCCAGCATATTGCTGTGTTGGGGAGGTGTTACTATCCTATCTTCACAAAGAAACTCCCCTAGATATGGGGCCTTTTATACATCCTTCCAGAATTCAGGAGGATGCACTCCTGATCAGTGATGGACAAGCAGGCCCATCCTTCATTACTTCACCTTGTAGAGAATACATTTGAGAGCAGAGACTCCAGAAAAGTATTCACTGTAGAAAATGTCTTGCCTTTCTACTGCCCTCCTTTTGCAGCACATGAATGTCACTGCCACTGATCCACTCCAATGCAGCTTATGGCAATGGAAGGCCATACCATACTAGAGGCAGTAAGGTGATTGGTGTCCCCCTCTGCAACCCAGCTAGCAGGAAAGCAGGACCAGCAGACTCAACATGTCCAGCACGTCTAACCCGCTCCTGCTGTTGCAGGTTCTCTCTCCCCCACTGGTCAAACAGGTGATCTGATGGTACAGGAGGAAGAGGGGCCTGTGGTGGTAGGAGCAGGTAGACACCAGACCACCGGCCCCTCTTTCCTGCATACCACACTGGAGGTGTGGGGAGAGAATGAGGACCCTGGTATCCCTTCAAGTTAGGGATATCAGGACTAGGCTAGGATTAGGAGAGACTTAGGAGTGAGGACTGAGGAGGAGATTGAAGGAGGGAAGGATCAAGTGAATGGGTGCATCCAGCCTGACATTAATTTGGGAGGGTGGGGAGGTACTGGTGTGGTGTGGCTCCTTCCTCAAAGCTTCACTTTCCAGGGGCAGAAGAAAGAAGGGGGGCCTTGCTCCAGCCAAGTCATCACTGTGACTAAAACAGTGATAAAGAGGCATGCTTAACCTGCCTACTGTACCAAGAACCACTCAAAGCTTTCATCACTCATTTTCATTCTTTTCCTTTGGATAATTGACGTATCTTACAGTATGTCTTTGAGGTGTCTCTAGGGTCAAACAGCATATGTTTCTTAAAAAAAAAAAACTTCAAGTTTGACAAGCCCACTCACATGAAGGGATGAATTAGTACATTAAGAGCTGTACGAGCAATTGTCAGAGCATCTGTCCCAGCTACTATCCAATAAAACATATGTCATATATATTGATTCTATTACATTAAAAATAAGCACAAACATTATAGTTGCCAACTGACACCATCTTTTCAGTACACCTTGATTCAATCCTAGTTTTATCCCATTGCCTGCAGGGACCTGTAGTCTAAGGCAGGGGTGGGCAAGTCCGGTCCTGGAGAGCCACAGACCAGTCAGGTTTTCATGATGTCCCTAATGAATATTCATGGACCTATTTCCATACAAAGGAAGGGAGTGGATGGAAATAGATCTCATGAATATTCATTAGGGACATCATGAAAACCTGACTGGTCTGCGGCTCTCCAGGGCTGGACTTGCCCACCCCTGGTCTAAGGGAAATCAACAGCAGTGTTGTCAATTACCCAGTTCCAGGAGTGAGGTTTTAAGCCAGACCTGGATTTCTGACAATCTCATTCTGATGTATTTTGGGACCTGCAGCACTGCTTCCAGTGGGTAAATTATTATTATTATTTAGCTCATGTCTTTCCAGTGGTAGTTCAAGGCGAGTTACAGGCAGGTACTGTTGGTATTTCCCTGTCCCCAGAGGGCTTATAATCTAAATTTGTAACTGAGGCAATGGATGGTTAAGTGACTTGCCCAAAGCCACAAGAAGTACCAGTGGGATTTGAACTATGGCTTTTCTGGTCCTAGACCGCACCTCCACTACCATACTGCATTGCAATGCAACTTTAAAACCAGAATAGGCAAAACATCTCACTCCTGGAAATGGGTAACTTGGCAACTCTGCAATAGGGTTAGCAGAACAGCCCGCAATGCAGTAAAACCAATACTGGATCAGCCTGTTCTGGAAAGAGTGTCAGTGGCAACCCCAACAAAAATACCTTTCATTCACTTACCTTCTCCTTGGATCAATAAGAAGAGCTAAGAATCCTGCCTCTGAGCAGCTTCAGGACTTCCATTACTAAATTTAAATATCACGAGGGAAGAAAGTTTATAGGGGAATGTGATTAGAGATAGGAGAAATGGGGGAGGGAGTATTGGAGACTAGAAGAGAATCACATTTTTTAACAAGCTGGCCTGGGATGTTTGACTAAGTTCACTAAAATACAAAAAAAAAATAGTGGGTGAGAAAAATCATGTTTAAAAATTGTGTGTGGTTCTTAAGCATTAAATATCCCAGTTTGATGACATTCCTATGTACCGAGCATACAGGGATTGTTATCTCGAAAAGTTAAGTCATTGGCTGTTTCTGTCTTGACATGCAGGAATTCCAGAAATCTTTAGGGGCAAAGCATTCCGTATATGATACCACCAACAGAAGCGGACGCTCTTTAAAAGAAAAAACATCTCTTAATGATGACATTCAAAAACTGGATGATATGCTTAGTGAGCTGAGAGACAAATGGGATACTGTATGTGGCAAATCTGTGGAAAGGTAAAAGATCTGAGTATCCATAATTATCCAGCAGCTATTTAATTCTCAACTTTACTTCGCAAGCTAAACCAAACAATCAAAATTGTATTGTACATTAAAGAGAGCAGCTCTAGCAGAAGAATAGAATGATATGATACATTTGAAGTTATGCATGGAGAACAGCACCAGTAAAATGTGGGTCTTGTTTTTAAAGATGTTTTTTTACTCTGTATCAGAAGAAGGAGTGGGGGAGTAGCCTGGTCATTAGAGCAGTAAGCTGAGAACCAGGGTTAGCCCAACGGTATCTGCTGCTCTTGACGAACTCTTAGTCCCACCCTTCTGCCCCAGGTGTCCATCATCTCCCCTTCCCTTCTCCCTCAACTAGAGGGGGGGGGGAGTCCAGCACCGCAGTCCCCCCTCCATGCTTCAGAGCAGCAGCAGAGGAAGCCGCTTTGGCACCATGGTGGGCCTTGAGGCACTGGCATGTGCGTGTCTGCACTCATGGCCTGCCGCTTCTGCCCCCTCGGAAGCAAAATGCTGTTTACAATTGAAACACTTTTGGAATTGTTAGATCCTATCTAATGAGTGCAAATTAGTCTTATTTGCAGGTGGAGTTACTAAGGTGCAGTACTACATTAGTGCACACTAATGCTGTTTACGCATGTTATTTTACCACGGGTCCCATATTATGAACTAGGACCTAAGTACTCGTAAGAAGTGTTAATGGCATTTAGCATGTACTAACACAATTGTGAACATTTATAATTCTAGCTGTTAAATGGTTTTCATTATTCACTTGCTGTGGTGACAGTCAAAATACTTTAAACCTTGTTCAGTAAATTTTGTGCACAATTACAAGATTTGTGACATTCCAGTATAGCCTTAAACTTGTAATGTATTGACCCCTCATATTGTACTGTTGTATTGTACTATAGTACAATATGAGGGGGTCAATAGGTGAGTCAGAGAAAAGTGCTATAATTGCATCTCTAAGGGTGCAAAGTCTGCGAGTAATTTTGCCTGTAGACTTTGCACTGATTTTAGAGGAAAAGACTTTTCTTTAGGAAGTGCCCGGGAAGAGTGCCTTGCAGAGGTGTGCACTTGGTTTTTCTATGACCAGATCTAGCTTTGCTCCAGGCCTGCCTTCATTTTCCTGTTAATCCCTGCATGTACTTTCCCCCTGGAAAAAAGCAGTCCGTTTTCAGACAGCAGATTTACCCAAGTAAATGGCTTTAGAAAACAATCCTTCCAGAGTTTTGATATAATGTATTTTGCAATTCTACATGTGCAGTTGTTTCATTTGATCATGTTTTCTTCCAGATGGGCGAACAATGATCTGGTCTAAGTGCCATTTATAAATATGGCCAAGACCATTTTTTAGTCTGGTGCAAGTGATGTGACTGCACAGGATTCTGTACCCGTTGCACACACAGACCTTAAGATGTATAGCAGCAGAGCATTGCCCTTTTTAACAGCTAAAGCAGAACCTCACCTATTTTAGAGAGTAATTTTATAACAGGTCAACTAATTTGCGCCAGTTTTCCAAGGGAACATATGCGTATAGTTTCCCCTTTGAAAATTGCTCCACAAAATGAACACACATGCATTTACACCTGTGAACAACTTTCCAGATTTATTTTATACACTAAAGTATGCATTTTATGAAGAATGAACTACAACAAACCCTAGGGAATCTATACAATTATCCACAACTACCCCTTCCCTATTCAGAACCCCCCTACATTCATCCCACTGCTATCCTCAATTTTTTGTCGGACTGTTTGCCTTAAGGGATCAAACCCTCTCGTAGCAAAAACTGTGCTTTTATTTGTTTTAATGAGAAATTCTCAAATTCACTACAACCCGTGAATCACCAGGGAACTCACACACCAATGAATCCCCTAAAAAACCTAAAAAGTTGCCACTTAACTTATACGGCGATTCTGCAACTTCACAAGTCCAATCATCAAGTCAGGAACCGAAAGTTCGCTTTTTCATCATGTTGAATTTGTTCACTGTGGTATTTCAGTTCATAGTATAATTTCCAAACGTTGGTCAATTTTCCTCAAACGGATATGCAATTGGCTATCTCAAGCCAAAGGTCAGCAGACAGTTTATGAAGAATGCGCATAAACCGATGTGTGTGCAGGCTGTATGCGCATAAAGTCTGGGGATTTCTGTGCATAAAACACTATTTCACCAGCGTAAATGCCTTTTAAAATTACTTCCATACTTTCTAACTCTTGTTCAGCTTCAGAAAGTAGTTGATTTAGCATAGATTAATACCATTTTTTGAAGATCCCATTTGTCTCAGGGACAGTTTCTCCAAATGACTCACTTTTTGTGATTATGGAAAGAGAATAGGATAGAGGATAAGGGCCAGGAGACCCGTCTAAGCTGCCTGTTTCCTTCTTATTCCAATATCCAGAAGAGAGCACATAATCCCAATCCTAAAAGACCTACAATGGCTGTCGATCAACTGCCGGCTCACCTACAAAGTAGTACGAATGACCTTCAAGGCCATCAACAAATTATCCTCCACCTCCATAATGGAGCTCCTCCACCCTACCCCTCCAAACAGATCCAGGAGGACCTTCACCACCAACACACTAATAGTCCCCATGGAAATAACAAGATGCTTTCAGGCAACAAAGAACAGAGCCTTTACACTCTACGCACCTACCCACTGGAATGACCTACCAACCGCTATCCGAGCGATCACTGACCTCACCCAATACAGGAAGGCACTAAAGCACCATCTATTTGTTCAACACTACTCACACCCCAACGACACAATTCTACCCACCATACCCCCACCCACCTTAAAGTCTCCAGCAGCACACCCTGGGCCGGGTGAAGCAAACACTTCCAGCAGCCCAACTATTTAGATTAAATAACTGAAAGTCATGTACATAGCTCACTGACAAATCTGTACATAGTTACGGAGCAAGCAAGCCACGTTAACAGCGCAGTGACAAATTGCTCAGTTTGTATATAGTGCACCGAAAAATCTGTACATAGTTATGGAGCAGGAAACACAAGCGCCTGCTCTTGCAGTAAATCCCAGGAGAACACAAGAAGCAAGAGTCGTAGATAGGTGGAACAGGTTTATTAAAACCCCTACGCGTTTCGGCCATAGCCTTCTTCAGGGGGCACACAGATGTGTGACACTGGAGAAAATTTACATATGAAGATCACTGAGAAGAAACGATTGCTGCATTGTGAAGAATCACTAAAAAATCTCCAAGGCAAAGCTGCTTCTGCCGAAATCCAGAAGCAGCTTTGCCTTGGAGATTTTTTAGTGATTCTTCACATTGCGGCAATCGTTTCTTCTCAGTGATCTTCATATGTAAATTTTCTCCAGTGTCACACATCTGTGTGCCCCCTGAAGAAGGCTACGGCCGAAACGCGTAGGGGTTTTAATAAACCTGTTCCACCTATCTACGACTCTTGCTTCTTGTGTTCTCCCGCCATAGTTATGGAGCAAGCATGTCACGTTAACAGCGCAGTGACTAATTGCTTAGTTTGTATATAGCTACCCCCAGTTCTAAATCCAAGTTGCGACACCTATTCAATGTAAGTGCAAAGTAGGTCCCCCTGCTTTGTACAAAGAAATGTTCCTTGTAAACCGCACTGATTTTAAATAGTGCGGTATAGAAAAGCTTTTAAATAAATAAATAAATATTATGCTTGATCTCTGGATTTACTTTCATTTTCTCACAACCAGAGACCACCAACTGCTGATGACGTTTTAGCTAGCTGTAACTATGGCACTGGCTGACCTTTTGTGATACATTGCCCTGTGGACATAACCATGTGAAGGACAAAGTAGCAAGAGGGTCAGCATGTACCATTTTCTAAATTGCCAGCAGTGGGGCAGGGGCGGATCTTGCTCTCCCCTTCACTGATCTTCTGAAGGACATTATAGAGGGGAGTATGCTGTGGTGAGACCTAATGGGATGGGGGGGCTGAGGGCAATTGGAACATGGAGGCCTCTTGACTTGGTATCAAGGTGAGGATTTGGGGATGGTGGTGTGCTCACTGAGGTCCTTGCTCTGGTTGGGAAGGCTCAGAGGGGTCCATAAATGTAGCATGCAGCCTTTGGTGGGATGGGAGAACTTGGTGGACATTCTTGATGTCTTGGGAGCAGGGCTCCAGAGACATTCTTGCTGTTTCTTAAGGGAAGAGTAGAGGAATGGGGCAGAAAGGAAGTGTAGAGGATCAGGGCCCCTTTGCTTTGCCCTGGTTAGTACAAGAGATTTCAAATATGCACACACAAAGGTTTGGAGGGAAGGGGACTAGCATGCACGTAAATTGCACATTCACACTATCAACATTCTATTTTCTTGTGCATATGCAAATCTTTAGCGAATTGTACATTAAGGGGGTAATTTTATAAGGAGCCGCTTAGATTTAATTGGCAAGAACACACCTAAATCTCGGTATTTTATTCATTTACACATGTAAGCAGCCACTTCCCTGCATAAATGACTTCTTTTACACTGGTCGCTATTTTACAAATACAAGTATTTTACAAGTAAAATGTTTTTTTAGCACTTAATGTGTAGATCCCAAGTTAATCATGGGGACAATATATGAACGTTCTGAGCAATGGCAGGTCACGTGAGCAATAACGGAATGTTCAACATGGTAGCGTGAGGCTTAGGTAGGAAGTTCCAAATAGGACAGGAAACTACAGGAAACTGTATTTTAATTCTGGAGTTTCTGAATAATTGCAGTTCTTATGTTTTCAAAAATATTAGTGCATATTACAGAGACTAAGGATCTGATTCACTGAAGTCTTTCACTATACCGGCACAATGGGACAAAAGCCTTTAACGAATCAGGTTCTAAATTTTTCTTCAGAATACATGACTAGCAGAAATTAGGCTTATAGCTAGTCTAATAAAGGTTTTGGGGATAATTTTATAACTGTGTGAACGCTCAAATAGTATATACATAGGGCCCGACATTGAATTGGGCAGGCTATGCACCCCTATGGTGCATAGCCCTGCCTGCCGACCCTTAACCCTGGATATTCAATGCCGGGCTCATATGCGGCCCCAGCTTTGAATATCCAGAGATCACCGCACACAACAGAAGCAGCAGTAGCTAACCAGGCACCAGCGATATTGCATGCTGCCCGGTTAGCTCCTGTGCCTTAAAGATAGGTGAGGGTTTCCCTTGACTATCTTTTATGCACAGATTGCTAACTGGGCAGCATGCAATATTGCCGCTGCCCAGTTAGCGACATAGCATCAGGTCATGTAGGGAAGTTAGAAGGGGATATTCAATGGCTCTAACCATGTAAGTGCCGTTGAATATCCCCTTTTAAGACATTTACATGGTTTACTGGACTGTACACTGTGTAAATGCCTTTCAAAAACTGAGCCCATAGTTTGTACGTTTGCCTTGAAAATTATCCTGGGGAATTTATAGCTATATGTTTGCACCAGTGCGAGAGCCATGACCATTACTGCACAAAGTGACTAGGCCCTGAACCATGAGAGGAGATGGATTTTGCAACTCTGCAGATGCATCCAGCACTCAGGCACCCTCAAAGGGACACATGTAACAAAAATGAAGTTTACGCCCTCAGACTCTCTATTTCCTTATCTCTGCCCAGCATATATCTCCCCAACTCATCTCCCCCAACACACGCTTCCCCCAAAAAACTCTATCCAATTTCTCTCCCCCCACATTCTTTCCCTATATGCACACTCACCCAATTCCATCCCATCCAGTCTCATGTCTTGCCCACCTCTGTCACCGGTCAGCCTTCATCGATTTGACCCTAACCCCATCCTCTCCAAACCCATCTTTTTTTCCAGGTGGTTAATCCCTCCTCACCTTCCCCAGACGCTTGCTGCCATCAGTGCCTCTGAAACCGCTGTTCAATTTTCTATTGGCAGTGCGCCGCCCTCATTGAGTTTAAACCACGTGGTACTCAGACTCCATCGCTGTTTTCATTCTTGCAAGAATAGCACAGGTGTTTGGGTATCATTTGTGCCAAATTCACTTAAAACCATGTGGTGCTGGAGCAAACCAAGCCTATGGATATGGTGGGGGGAGAGTGTGTATTCATAGAAGAGAGTCAATGATCCATACTTAGTGTTGGCCGCAGCCACCATTAGCCCTGGACATTGCACTGAAGAACACCAATGTAGTGTCCCATTGTGAGGCTTATTCTCAGTGTTATTTCTAAAGGTAAAGGATTGCTTTACCCACAAAAATGGGCTTTTGTAAAAGCGAATAAAGTATGCACATTGGACCTATATCATCAGTAATCAGGGGCAGGGCTGGGGAGGGGTTAGCCCTTGCTCACGTACTTTTGAATTTTTAAACATATATGCATACTTTTCCCTTATGTGCACTAATGTGCACAATTTTTCTAGGGTAAGTTTCTAACCAAATGTACGTTCACATTTGCGCTATGAAAACTGAGTCCACAGAATGAAAAGTACATAGCTATTTTACACTATTATAGGCAGGTATAAAATTGCCCTTTTTATGATCAAGAATCTGTTGCGGACTTTTTTAAATAAAAATAATTGATTTTTATTTATTTATTGTTTTAGACAAAACAAACTGGAGGAAGCCCTGCTGTTTTCAGGACAGTTTACAGATGCTCTGCAGGCACTCATCGATTGGTTATATAAAGTAGAGCCTCAGTTGGCTGAAGACCAACCAGTACATGGAGATATCGATTTAGTGATGAACCTAATCGACAACCACAAAGTAATACAAGAAATAGCATTAAAGATATATTTTTTGTAGATGTTTGTATCTGTACAGCTATTTCTTCACATATAGTTTCAGGGAACCTGTTTAGAGAAGCCAAGAAGGTGGTAGCTTGGCACCGAGAATCTCCTGGCAGTGGCAGGGGGTCAGCTCTGTGGGCTGAAAGAAGTTTCCATTATGGAAACTAGTTTATTTGTACTTGAGGGTGGGGGGAGGGGTCCTCTTTCTACAACCTTGCTCTCCCATACAGTAACAGAAATATCAATGGGACCTTTCATAGGTGGGAGATTCATCACCCAAGCCCATTCTGATATTATACAAGCCTCTCAGCACCAGTATCCCCTCCACCTTCCAAACCCCCCAGTTAGTACCAGTATTTCCCCACCTTCCCATCCCCCCAAGTCAGTACCAACCTTCCCTTAATCTCTTATTTCCCCCCAGCAATACCAGCATCACCACTCCCCCCCTCCTTGGCACTTATCAGGGGATTATGTAATGGAATAGTGGAGGGGGAAGCGCGATCCCCAGATGATCCTGCCCATTGCCTCTTGTATTCAAAATGGCAGCTCTGACCCCTATTCATGCACATACTTAACCATATATACTTCGCACTGGTCTTTCAATGAGAAACTGGGGGGTTTCTAAATTGCTCCCAAAATTGCAGGTACCTTATACAGTATATACAGCTATAGATATAACACTTAGGGCTGTATTTACTAAAAGGTGTTGCTGTGTAACTGCGCACTGACATGCATTCATGTGCGTTATTTACTGCAGGTCCCATTTACTATTTACTAATAACACGTATTAATAGTATTAGCATGCAATAACATGGTATCACATGTTAGTAAATGTAGCCCTAGGGGGAAAAAAGTTGATAAGGGACAGAGGCACCAGCAGAGAGCAAATATTAGACGAGAAAGCAACAGACAGATGAGGGCAGGAGCATCAATTGTTATCACAGTCAGGAATCCAGAAAATGTAGCTGATTCCATAATAAATTTTTATAGGGCCTCTCTCCTCCTTTGACTTTAACAACATGTTTTCCATATTTATTTTACAATAGCAACCTGTGAGATGTCTTTGGTAATACAATGGAAGTCTCTTTGCCGGACCGTGGCTTTGCATCCATGTTGAGTGATGGCAGAGACTCTAGGAAAGTGATTACTGCAGATTATAAATCACTCTCAGTGGTGATTGCTAGAATTCTGCTATCTTGGTAATCGTGTAGACTTACTGAAAGTTTTTCTCTGGGCTGCATTCTTCAAGTAAAATGCAAATGTCATATGCTCTTGTGGCTCTAAGGTCTTCCAAAAGGAGCTGGGGAAGAGAACCGGCGGTGTGCAGGCCCTGAAGCGGTCAGCCCGTGACCTTATTGAAAGCAGCCACGATGACTCTTCATGGGTAAAGGTCCAAATGCAGGAGCTAAGCAATCGCTGGGAAACTGTATGTGCATTGTCTGTGTCCAAGCAAACCCGACTGGAACAAGCACTGCGTCAGGTGAGTCAATGCATCAGGCAGCAGGCTGACTCCATACTCAGAACAGAGTAAAACAGACAGACTTTCTGGAAACGTGACTGAGGACGTGCAAGCCAAAATGAAACTTGATGCACAAATCAGTGTGTTCGTTTCAAGCTTTTTGGCAGAAATCCACAGGATTTTGCCACAACACACAATGGATCTGCCTTAGATAGTTTGCTGATTGACTTTGTTTTTAGAAAAATAATTGGTTCTCAAAACTCATTTGAGATCTGTAAGTTTTGCACAAACTCATCAAAGTGCATTGCAGATCTGTTTTTACAAAGTAGGTATCTCTAAACGTAACTTTCATGTGCAATACGATTTTTGGGTGTTTATAAACAATATAACAAACCCTTAGGTATAGAATCATTTTAAAGTAGTAGAAAATAAGACAGTACTATGGATTTGCCTCTCTCATATAATCTATCTCCCTGAAGAAACAGTGTGCCAAGTTATATTTTACTTGCAAATTAAGTGGTAGAAAGCACTAATAGGCTTTTTAGAGAGTTGACAAATACATTAGCTATTTGTATCATTATGAAAACATGGTACTGTATATCACCGAGGCTTTCATGTGCTTACAGCTCTGTGCGATTAATGACTGTAATTCGTAGGTACAGCTTGTCATGTTTCAGGGGAGGAATCTGTTATCTCCACTAACAAATGAATGTGTTTCTCATGACAGGCAGAGGAATTCCACTCAATGGTGCACGCTTTGTTGGAGTGGTTGGCTGAGGCTGAGCAGACCCTCCGCTTCCATGGAGTTTTCCCAGATGATGAAGATGCTCTGCGTGCCTTGATAGACCAGCACAAGGCAAGTGATACCATGAAAGGATAACCAGCTTTCAAAGGGATGGTCTCGCCAAGTTTTGTTTCTATTTTGTATAGCATTTGAGATGGATCTCTGTTTTATTTCCTCCAATTTACCCCATCTTGTTACTCTGTTGCAGATTTTTGGTTATTTTTTAAGCACTTATTGCAGTTCGTTTGGAGAAGACTGCTTAAATTCCTTAGTATAGTGGTTCCCACATAGGTCCTTGGGGATCCTCAGCCAATTGGATTTTCAGGATATCCCCAATGGATATTGGGCATGATAGGGTGCTATCTTCTCTACACCTTCTGGATGGTTTTCAGCCAAAACAAGCACTTTTCAGATGCCTGTTTGTGCCTGGAGCAGGTCTAACGTTTGACACGGCGCCGGACATCCATGACATCTCTGAGATCAGTCGGGGACGTCCAGGTTCCTGGGGACACCCTAGCCATGCCTCCTCTATGCCCCCATTCAGACTTGGAATCCCCAGAGCCAGCTTCTAAAATGGTTCTGGAGATGTCTCAGTGCTTTGGATGTCTCTAAGCCTGTTTTCAGATGTTCAAAGTATGAATAGGTCTTCTAAATTTACCCCCATAGTGAAGGGGGAAGGGGAGGGTGGAGCAAGAGTGGGGGCCAAGAATTATCCATATAGTGTCGATATTCAGCCACTATGTCGGTACTTATTATTTATTATGAGATTGAGCAATTATTTTTCTTGTCTTGATGTATATTTCAATAAAGTAAAAAACAAACAAACATGCTTACAGCCACCATTGAAAATACAGCCCTAAATTCATGGTAATAGTTTGACTGTTTCATATGGGGGGACATAAGTAGTGGCCATTCCACAGAATATTGCCCTGAAGGTACCTGTGTACGCTGTGTTTGAATACTGAATTGTTATGCAGCTAAAGGTACATGCATATAGTTACACAATGTTAAAGGTACAAACTAAGGGGCATGTTTTCTAAAGTGTGCTAATGGTTAGGGTGGGGTTTAGCATGCAACTAGGTAACCTTTATCACACACCAAACATGCAGCTGTGCTGCAAATCCTGCCCTAACCACATGGGGCGTGTTAGGGTGGAGAATGAGCAGTTCAAGGGTGGAGCATGCACATCATGGTTAACATGGGCATCTTTAATGCTAAGCAGCAGTGGATGGCATTAAGCGTACCTGCACTGATCACACCAACCAGCATATTTATTTAGTAGTCTTTAGTTAAGAACATAAGAACATAAGAGATGCCATACTGGGTCAGACCAAGGTCCATCAAGCCTAGCATCCTGTTTCCAACAGTGGCCAATCTAGGTCGCACGTACCCAGCTGTTTCCCCAAAAGACACAGGTTCCACAATGCTTGTACTGGGTCAAGCATTGATATCCTGGGTCCCTTCTTAATAATGGTTTATGGACCTTTCCTCCAGGAACTTGTCCAAACCTTTTTTAAACCCAGCTACACTAACAGCCTTTACTACATCCTCCGGTAACAAATTCCAGAGTTTGATTACACGTTGAGTGAAAAAATATTTTCTTTTATTAGTCTTAAATAGTTTACCCTGTAGCTTCATTGCATGTCCCCTAGTCTTTCTATATTCTGATAACGCAAACAATCGATCTACGTTTACCCGTTCCACTCCGTTCATTAATTTATAGACTTCTATCATATCTTCCCTCTGCTGTCTCTTTTCTAGGTTAAAGAGCCCTAACCTTTTTAGCCTTTCTTCATAGGGGCATCCTTCCATCCCCTTTGCCATTTTGGTGGCTCTTCTCTGAACCTTTTCTAAAATCGCTATATCCTTTTTAAGATACGGCGACCAGAATTGCACACAATATTCAAGGTGCGGTCTCACCATGGAACGGTATAGAGGCATTATAGTATCTTTTGTTTTGTTTTCCATTCCTTTCCTTATGATACCTAACATTCTAGTTCACAAATTTTACAGTAGTTGAAGGCAAGATTCATTCAGGTATTGTAGGCATTTCCCTGTCCCTAAAGGGCTTACAATCTGTTTGCAGCCAAGGAAGTGGAAGGCTAAGTGACTTGCCCAAGGCCACTTGCTCAAGGCTAGAACCTTGGTCTTTCTGGTCCCAGGCTGTAGCTCTAACTACTAGGCTACTTCTCCCTCACATGGTGCAGGGGTGGTGCAAAACCCGCCCTGGCTACATGCGGACATGCCGGGCACATCTCCATTTTTTTAGTGCAGGTCCGGCACTACCCCTGTACTCATTTTTCAGAGCTAAACATGCAGTAAGCCCCCATGTTTTAGTAAACATGGCCCTAGGGGCATTAGTGACCTGCCTACTACACATACACATTTTTGAAAGGAACATGTATGCAGGTATTTCCAGACTATGCCTCCTGGAGAGCCTCTTTGGGCTCTGAGGTGTTCAACTTGGGTCAGAGCATATGTTGCAGAGATGGGCCATTGAATGCACGGCTCGTGGACAGATTGGTGTGAGAGTTGCTCTAGGTCTCCAGAGATCAGCTCCAGTGGTGGCTCTTCATTAGTGGCAAAGTTATCCAGTTTGGGATCTGAGAAAAAGGATCTCATTAATAGCCTGGAGTCCATAAAGCACATTTCTGGGCTACCGCCCCTTAAAATACCGATAATCTTTTGCTGCTCAGGCTTTCCTGCACCAGCGGCCTCTCTACTGTCTCTATAGCTACTTTCCTGCTAAGCAGAGGTCACATCACTGGCCAGCCAGGTCCAAGCATATCAGATTGTCCCAGGTCTCTTTTGCAGTTGACACCAGCTCCGGGCTGTTGTACAGCACTGCTGGGTGTAAATGTGAACACAGTCTCTCTCTCTCTCTCTGCTGCAGGAACAATTTGAAGTCCCAATTTATTTTAAAATATTGTAGCTTCCAGCTACTATTGGCTACACAAACATTCACACTTCAGCTTAAAAAAACTCCTCTGCTCCCTTTAGCAGATTTCTCCCCTTTACCCACCTTTGTTTCAGCCCTGGACATCAAGCTCTGGCAGCACCACCCTCAGCTGCAAAGCATAAATCTGCTTTCCACAGGCTCCCATACTGCCTTCCCAAAGGGAATTAAAAATGCAAACAACCTTACAGTTTATACTCAGTCCAGGACCCTCTGGCTTTAGCAGGCACCTTGTTCGGTGACCTCGATCAGCTCCGATTCCAAGTCACCCAGACTGTCACTCTCACGTTCTATTTCCATGTCCTCTGGGTTGCTCCTGGCTCCGTTTGCTCCCATGCCATCCCCCCCTCCCTTCCTGGGCTTGAGGGAGCCATGTACATGCTCCCAGATGAACTGTTCACTCTTTGCCTGCTCTACTCTAGCCAGGAGTACTGCAGAGTCATTGTTATGTAACTGGTCTGCTTAAGGCCCTGTCAGTTCCCCTAGCTCACCCTTTCCCCTCTCCTTAAAGGAACCTCAACTTTGTTCTTCAGGGATCTTCTCAGCCCTAGCTTTCAGCCTCCCCAGGTGGGAAGGGCTGCATCCTCATTATCCTTGCGTCTGTTTATGCTCTGTTTAACACCATAGTATGATGGTATTATATTGTTAACTATGTAACTGCAACATAAATCCTGTCCAGTACCAGGCATATTTCCAAGGAGAATATGAGAGTAGAAGAAGCTTCTGCAGGTAAGTGAACACAACTTTGTTGGAAAATTTGGTGACTTAAAGCTTGGGACAAAAGTGATGGTGGATGTATTTGGAAAATTCTATATTTTAAATTCTTTAAAAGCATAATTTAGTTATCAACTTGGCTAAAAGGTCTAAAATTAATTTGTTCTAGTTTTACATAGGTCTTTAGGTTTCTAATACAAAACAGAAAATATTTGCTTGAAATAAAGATTTAGAATTAATTTGTCCTAGTTTTATTTAGGCCTTTCAACTGCTAATTTAAAACAGACAGATAGGTAATAAGAAGATAAGAACATAAGATATGCCACAGTGGGTCAGACCAAGGTCCATCAAGCCCAGTATCCTGTTTCCAGCAGTGGCCAATCTAAGTCATACGTACCTATCAGTTTCCCCAAAAGACACAGGTTCCACAATGCTTGTATTGGGTCAAGCATTGATATCCTGGTTCCCTTTTTAATAATGGTTTATGGACCTTTCCTCCAGGAACTTGTCCAAACCTTTTTTAAACCCAGCTACACTAAAAGCCTTTACTACATCCTCCGGTAACAAATTCCAGAGTTTGATTACACATTGAGTGAAAAAATATTTTTTCTTATTAGTCTTAAATAGTTTACCCTGTAACTTCATTGCATGTCCCCTAGTCTTTCTATATTCTGATAACGTAACAATCGATCTATGTTTACCCGTTCCACTCCGTTCATCAATTTATAGACTTCTATCATATCTCCCCTCAGCCGTCTCTTTTCCAGGTTAAAGAGCCCTAACCTTTTTAGCCTTTCTTCATAGGGATATCCTTCTATCCCCTTTACCATTTTGGTGGCTCTTCTCTGAACCTTTTCCAATAACGCTATATCCTTTTAAAGATACGACGACCAGAATCGCACACAATATTCAAGGTGCAGTCGCACCATGGAACGATACAGAGGCATTATAATATCCTTTGTTTTATTTTCCATTCCTTTCCTTATGATACCTAGCATTCTATTTGCTTTCTTGGCCGCTGCACACTGGGTGGAGGGTTTTAACATGTTATCCACAATGACGCCTAAATCTTTTTCCTGGGTGGTGGTTCCTAATGTGGAGCCTTGCATCGTGTAACCATAGTTTGGGTTGTTCTTCCCTAGGTGCATAACTTTGCACTTGTCCACATTAAATTTCATCTGCCATTTTGATGCCCAGTCTTCCAATTTATCAAGATCCTCTTGCATTTTTCCACAATCCTTATGGGTTTTAACAACTTTAAAAAGTTTTGTGTCATCTGCAGATTTGATAACCTCACTCGTTATTCCCTTTTCCAGGTCATTTATGAATATGTCAAAAAGCAGCAGACCCAGTACAGATCACCTTTCTCCATTGGAAAAATTGGACATTTAGCCCTACCCTCTGCTTTCTATCTTTTAACCAGTTTCTGATCCACAATAGTACACTGCCTCCTATCCCATGACTCTTTAGTTTTGCCAGGTAATCTTCTACTCACCTACCCCAGGCATATCACTTAATTTATAATCAGTTTTCCTCTTCCATGATCAGGATCCAAGAAACAGGAAGAGCTCCAGAGTCTCAATACATGGGTGAAATGATGGTGCAGTATAGAAGTATTTAAGTTTGTTAGGAACTGGGCTACATTTAGGGGAAGGAGGAGCTTATTTTGCAAGGATGGGATTCACCTTAATTGGTTTGGAAGCAGGCTGCTGGTGTTAATGTTTAAAAAACTAGAACAGGGGAAAACCAACATTCGCTCAGGAGTGCATGGGTAAGAGCAAGATATCTTTTGAAAGATACTATTAAAACAGGGAAGTTTGGGCATCCCTATAAGAGAGGGTGCAGTAAAGGCTAAAGTAGTCCAAGTGCCTTTAAATAAAGAGTTGAAAGATTGCAAAGTATCCCTGTAAACTACTAAGAAGATTGTAAATTCAAACAAACATACCTTGAAACGTCTCTATACAGATATTAGAAGCCGTAATAATTATATGGGGAGAGTTAGAATATATAGCACTAAATGAAGAGATATAATAGGAGACCTGGTGGAAGGAGGAGAACCAATGGGATACTGGGATACTAGGCTGCAAATTATATCACAATGATAGGATGGATGAAATTGGTGGAGAGGTGGTACTACATGTCAAAGAGCATTAACTCAAATAGAATAAAAGTTCTGCAGGAAACAAAATTGACTCTTTATGAATAGAAATTCCATGTGTGAAGAGGAAGAAAATAGTGATAGGGGTTTACCCTTGTCCACCTGGACAGAATAAGAAGACAGATGTTATCAGAAATTAGAAAAGTTACAAATCTGGCAGTATAATAATAATGTATTATTTCAATTACCCCAATATTGACTGGACAAACATCATGTTAGGACATGCTAGGGAGGTAAAATTCCCGGTTGAAATAAATGGCTGCCTCATCAAACCGCTTGTTTAGGTACCAACTAGAGAAGGAGCTACTTTAGATCTAGTCATTTATGGAACACGGGATTTGGTGCCGGGAGTAACTGTGTTGGGATTGCATGGTGATCATGATATGATCAAATTTGACTTTATAACTGGAATGAGTACACAAGGGAAATCTACTGTATCAGCATTTGCTTTTCAAAAGGAAGACTATAGTAAGAATTAGGAAAATGGTTAGAAAGAAACTAAAAGGAGCAGCTGCAAAGGTGAAAAGTTTATATCAAGCATGATTACTTAAAATACTACTACTACTAAGCATTTATAAAGCGCTGTACAATGAAAACACAAAAAGACAGTCCCTGCTCAAAAGAGCTTACAATCTAAAATGACAAAGCAAGAAAAGGAGTAGAAAAAAGATAAGAACAAGGGCAAAGAGATAAGAGCAGGAGAAACAGGACAAAAGAAGGAAGTAAGAACAAGTGTAAGAGGAAGAAAGAAAGGTGAAATAAAAGAGTGGAAGGAAGGAGAACAGCAAAATCAAGAGCCAAAGGCAGAGGTGAAAAGATGAGCTCTTAACTTGAGTTTGAAGAGGGGCAAAGAAGATACCTGACGTATAGACAAAGGAAGTTTATTCGAAGCATAGGGAGCAACAAGATGAAAAGAGCGGAATCTGGAGTTGGCAATAGAGGAGAAGGGCATAGCAAGAAGCAACTGGGAAGAAGAACGGAGTACACGAGGGGGGAAATAGGGAGAAATGAGAGAAGAAAGGTACTGAGGAGCCACAGAGTGAATGCACTTATAGGTCAGAAGGAGAAGCTTAAAGTGAATATGGAAACGGATAGGGAGCCAGTGAAGAGATCTGAGGAGAGGAGTGATGTGGGCAAAACGAGGCTGACGGAAAATCAAACAGGGCTGCGGAGTGCTGAATAGACTGAAGAGGGAAGAGATGAGACTGAGGGAGACCAGCAAGAAGGAGGTTACAATAATCAAGGTGGGAGGTGATTAGGGAATGGATGAGGGTTTTAGTAGTGAACTCAGAGAGAAAGGGGCAGATTTTGCCAATGTTGAAGAGAAAGAAGCGACAGGTCTTAGTGATGAGTTGGATATGAGAGGAGAAAGAGAACGAAGAGTCAAAAATAACACCCAAATTGCGAGCAGATGAAACAGGTTGGAGAACAGAGCCATCAACAGAGACTGAAAAAGAAGAAGGAGAAAGGGAAATTTTAGGAGAAAAAACGAGACGTTCAGTCTTGGCCATGTTCAATTTCAGGCGATGATGGAACATCCAGGCAGCAATGGCAGAGAGACAGCAAGAGATCCGGGACTGGAAAGCAGAAGAAAGATCAGGAGTAGAGAGATAGATTTGGGAGTCATCAGCATAGAGATGGTACTGAAAACCATGAGAGGAAATAAGCGCACCAAGGGATTGGGTTTAGAGAGAAAAAAGAAGGGGAACCAAGACAGAACCCTGGGGGACACCAACCGAGAGTGGGGTAGCAGAGGAGGAGGAGCCACCAGAGCATACACTAAAGGAGCGATGGGAGAGATATTAGGAGAACCAGGAGAGAACAGAGTCCCTAAAGCCAAGCGAGGACAAAGTGTCAAGGAGAAGATCATGGTCAACAGTGTCAAAGGCAGCAGAAAGGTCAAGGAGGATAAGGACAGAGTAAAGGCCTTTGGATTTAGCCAGGAACAAGTCACTGGAGACTTTGACAAGAGCAGTTTCAGTAGAGTGCAAAGGATGAAAACCGGATTGTAAGGGATCGAGAAGAGCATGGGAAGAGAGGAAGTCAAGAGAACGGCGGTAAACCGCACGTTCGAGCAGTTTAGAAATGAAAGGAAGGAGAGAGATGGGGCGATAATTAGAAGGACAAGAGGGGTCAAGTGAGGGTTTCTTAAGGAGAGGCGTGACCATAGCATGTTTAAAGTCAGCCGGGACAGTAGCAGTGGAGAACAAAAGGTTGACAATATAAGAAACGGAGGGGACAACGGTAGAGGAAATAGAAGAGAGGAGATGGGAGGAGATAGGATCAGAGGAGCAAGTGGTGAGATTGGAGGAGGAGAGAAGAAGAGCAGACCAGATGTATCCCATGAATTAAGAAAGGTATATGGAAGGCCAAACGTGAGCCAATATGGTTAAAAGACGATGTGAAAGAGGCTATTAGAGCCACAGTCATCTTTCAATAATGGAAAAAGGAATCACATGAAGAAAATAGGAAACAATGTAAGCATTGGCTAGTTAAATGCCAAGTATTAAAAAGAGAATTTAAAAAAGATAGTTGCCATAGAGACAAAAACTCACAATAATAACTTTTTCAGGTACATTCTAAGCAAAAGCCTGTAAAGGAGTCAGTTGGATCATTAGATGATAGAATAGTAAAAGAAACACTCAGGGAGGATAAAGCCATAGCTGAGAGACTAAATTATTTTTTTGTTTACTGAAGAAGTTGTGAGGAAGCTACCCATACCAGAGAAGATATTTAACAGTGATGCATCAGAGGAACTGAATCAAATCTCAGTGAACCGGGAAGATGTAATAGAATAAATTGACAAACCAAAGAGTAGCATATCACTTGGACCAGATGGTAAACATCCAAGAGTGTGAAAGAACTGAAAGATGAAATTGCAGAGCTGCTATTACTAATTTTTAACCTATCATTAAAATCATCTATGCTACCAGAAGATTGGAGAATACCCACTGTATTGCCAGTTTTTGAAAATGGCTCCAGGGCAGATCCGGGCCAGTAACATGTGCAGGTTACTTTTCCCAGGAAATATTAATTGTTGTGATGAGAGTGCATTTTGCTCTTCCTCATGGAAGCATTACAGCCATAAAAAGAGCACTTTTTTGTACCTTATTTGTGATCAGGGGTAGGTTTAGGCATGTACATCTCAACAAGCAGGGCCAGACATGCTTGTGTTGTTCTAAAATCGTATCTGATATGCATCTCCGTTAGTCCTCCCATCCCATGTCTCCACCATGCCCATTGCTACATGGATGTGCTTGCTCCAGGAACGTCTATATACCTGGGTTTCTAAAATGGATCTGGAGATGTCTCTGTGATCTGCACATTTGAATGCCCATTTTCAGAGATCCAAATTTAGGAATAGAACTTCAGAAAGCATTTGATAAAGCCAAACATGAGAGACTCCTGAGGAAATTAAAAATCTTGGTATATGGGGCAATGTCCTGTGTTGATTAGGAACTGGTTGAGAGAAAGAAAACAGACAGTAGGGTTAAATATTCAATTTTCTCAGTGGAGGAAGATGAATAGTGGTGTACCCCAGAGATATGTGCTAGGACCGGTCCTTTGTTTTAAAATATTTATAAATGATCTTGAATTGGGAACAACATGCGAGGTGATTAAATTTACAGATGACACTAAATTACTGAAAGTTATTAAATCGCATTCAGATTGTGAGGAGGACTTTTTGAGGCTTGGAGGCTGGGCATCCATATGGCAGATCAAATTTAATCTGGATAAGTGCAAAGTGATGCACATAGGAAAAAAATAACCCAAACTGTACCTACACAATGCTAGGCAAAACATTATGAGTCACCACCCAGAAAAAGGATCTAGGCATCATTGTGGACAAAAAAGCAAACAGAATGTTATTGATTAGGAAAGGAGTAGAGAATAAAAAATATATATATTATAAGGTTTCTGTATCACTCCATAATGAGACTGCACCTTGAGTATTTTGTGCAGTTCTGGTCACCTCATCTCAAAAAAGATATAATGGCATTCAAAACGATAAAGGGGGGTCAAACTGCTCTCCTCCAAGGAAAGGCTAGAGAGGTTAGAGCTTTTCAGCTTGAGAAGAAACAGCTGAGTCTGCCTTGTAGCCTTGTAGCGCTATATAAATGATGAATAGTAGTAGTAGTAGTAGTAGAAGATATAAGAGGTCTATAAAATCTTGAGTGGGATGGAATTGGTAAAATGTGAATTGATCATTTCTTTAAAAAGCCCAAAGACAAGGGAACATGCCATGAAGTTACAAAGTAGTACGTTTAAAACAGGAAAATGTATTTTATTCTCTCAACACATAATTAAGTTTGGAACTCGTTGCAAGATGATATGATAAAAGTAGTTAGTATAGCTGGATTTAAACAAGATTTAAACAAATTCCAAGAGAAAAAGTTCAAAAGCTGTTATGAAGGTAAACCCAAAGAAAACCTCTACTTATCCTATGAGATAAGTATCAAGGAATCTGACTGGTTTGAATTTATGCCAGGTATTTATGACCTGAACCTGGCTACTGTTAAATAGGATAGTAGGTTTGATAGACACTGGGCTCGATGGACCTTTGGTCTGACCCAGTATGGCAGTTCTTTTGTTCTTATGAAGTAATACGAAACCCTGAAATGTTATTTAGAGCTAAACAAGTACTTCTGTTCTGGTTTTACTAAAGAAAATCCTGGAGAAGGACCACCTGGGATTGACAAATACAGATGTGGAATGGAGTAGATATCACTCCATTCACAGAAGATGATGTGTTCAAACAGCTTGCAAAACTGAAAGTGGACAAGACCATGAGACCGGATGGGATACATCCCAGGATACTGAAAGAGCTCAGAGAGGTTCTTGCAGGACCTTTAAAGGATGTTTTTAATAGATCTTTGGAGACAGGAGAAGTTTCACAGGACTGGAGAAGGGCTGATGTGGTACCTCTTCACAAAAGTGGTAATAGGGAAGAAGTGACAAACTACAGGCCGGTAGGCCTTACCTCAGTGGCGGGAAAAGAAATGGAGGCACTCCTGAAGGAGCGAATAGTGAACTTTCTCAAAACCAACAGGTTGCATGATCCGAGGCAACATGGTTTTACCAAAGGACGATCATGCCAACCAAGTCTGATTGAGTTCTTTGACTGGGTGACTAGAGAACTAGATCAAGGGCATGCGATAGATGTGATCTACCTGGATTTCAGCAAAGCCTTCGATACTGTTCCTCATAGGAGGCTTATCAATAAACTCAATAGCTTGGGGATGGGTCCCAAGGTGGTGAACTGGATCAGAAATTGGTTGGCTGACAGATGACAGAAGGTGATGGTAAATGGATCGCACTCAAATGAAAAGAAGGTGATTAGCGGTGTGCCCCATGGTTCGGTCCTGGGACAGATACTGTTCAATGTATTTTTGAGTGATATTGCTGAAGGACTGAATGGAGATGACACAAAAATTTGCAACAGAGTGGACTCCCGTGAGGGAGTGGATAATATGAGGAAAGATCTACAAAAGCTGGAAGAATGGTCTAATGCTTGCCAGTTAAGATTTAATGTGAAGAAGTTCAGTGTCATGCAGTTGGGAAGCAGAAATCCAAGGGAATTGTATGCGATAGGGGCCGAGAAGTTGGTTTGCACAGACCAGGAGAACGACCTCAGAGTGATTGTTTCTGAGGATCTCAAGGTGGCGAAACAGTGTGACAAGGCAGTGGCCAAAGCCAGAATGATGCTGGGTTGCATACAGAGAGGAATTACCAGCAGAAAGAAGAGGTACTAATGTCACTGTGCAAGTTGCTGGTGAGGCCTCACTTGGAATATTGTGTTCAGTTTTCGAGACAGTATCTCGCAAAGGATATAAAAAGACTGGAAATGGTTCCGAGAAAGGCGACCAAAATTATTTGGAGCCTGCATCAGAAGATGCATGAGAAGAGACTTGAAGACCTAAATATGTTCACTCTGGAGGAGAGGAAGGACAGGGGAGATATGATTCAGACCTTTAAATACTTAAAAGAGTATTAATGAACAAACAAACCTCTTCTAAAGACCGGGAAGCTGTAAAACTAGAGGGCATAACATGAAGCTGCAAGGGGGTAAACTGAAAGGCAACGTCAGGAAATACTTTTTCACTGAAAGGCTGGTGGATGCTTGGAATGCCCTCCCGATGGAAGTGGTGGGGGCAAACACAGTAACAAAATTCAAAATGTCATGGGACAGACACTGTGGATCCCTTTATAGCAACAGGATAAAATCAAAATAAGCATAACTATCTCTTATTTCTGAACAAATAGGGGTGACCTACATGGAGTGGTGGGTAGACCCCTAGACAAAGGCATGGGGAGGGGTGACCTGCACGGAGCGGCAGATGCACCTACTCTTGTTGCCTTGCTGGGCAGACTAGATGGGTCATACTGGTCTTTATCTGCCGTCGTATACTATGTTACCATGTTACTATACAGAATTGGCCTGGAAATCCCAAGAAGCCAGAAGGCGCCTGGAGTGCAACAGTGGAGAAGTAGAACCAAAATGCATTTCCTCTAGCACTGTGCTAAAGTCAAAGGTGCTTTTCTCAGAGCTGACAGAGAACTCTCAAGCACCTCACAAAAGAATGAGCGGAAACATTCTGGCTAATCCTGGAGGAAAGAGGAGAAATGGCAACTGCAGCAGCAACAATACAGAGGCCAGGAATTGTAGTTACTAGTGTCCCTCCTGTACTTCGTAATTTTATTTTACATTTACTTTTTTCACCTTGTATTTTAATCACTTTGGGGAAAACTTTCCCACTGTTCATCTTGTGAGAAAGTCCACAGGTACTTTTTAGTTTTAAAAGGAAAGTGCACACCTTTTCTACCTGCTTTTTGTGCGGACAGGTTTTTCTGTGGAAAGCAACATGTAAGATTTTATTTTCAAGTCTATGTGCATTGTTTTTTGATATAATCCACAAAAGACCTCTTTAAAAGTCGATTTTTGCTATATTTAAGGAGGGCAAATTTCAGACAGGCAATTTTCACACGCATAAATTGCTAATTACTCACTTAAATGACTTTGAAAATTGTCCTTACTATGTATTGCAAATTGTCATGCTAATAAAGTTTCTTGACTCTGAATCACTAACTTGAGTTGTTTTTTTTTAGACCCTTCCCCCTTAATTCTACTGAACAGTATATAAAATGGTGCATTAAAAGCAAATAGTAGGGTATTGATTTGCATCACTTACTTGTTTTTACAAAATACTAGCATAACTGGCAGTGCCTATATATTTCAAGAAAGCACATAAATTATAGTATTTTGTTAATCTGCATGCATACTTGTGTGCTCCACCCACCGTCTGCCCAAACTCCGCCCATGTGCACACCCACTGGCAAAGTAATGCACTATTATGTCGATTGCGTGTACTTTTATACTGGTTGATATTTTATAAAAGGTCATTAATACATGTATGTGGCCATGTAAGAACATTAATGATTAAAATACCATGCATACTTTACTGCTTATAAAATTACCCCCTTTAAGTTAAGATCAGCTTTTTCTGTGGTTTGACTTAACCATTCATCTTTAATCAGAATATCGACAGGTTTATAGTTTATAGAATCCCACACCCCAGACATGCTTCTGATCCTGTCTTTTAACAGTGGGTCGTCTAGCCATATACTAACTAATTGGCCCCAAATTTTGGAATGGCACGATTTATATAGTTAACTCCTGAAATTAACTGGATAAATTGTTTTAAATATTGACCCCTAGATGCCTAACTTCTGTAAGGAACCTAAAAGGGGTCAGGGCAGGGGAAGTAAGTTAAATGGTCATTGCTGATTTCCAGTGCCAGGCCTGTAAATTAGGCACCTAAATGTAAGTGCTGAAATTAGATGCTTAACTGAGAAGCTGATTCAGTAAAGCTCAGTATACTGGATTGCCGTTAATGCAGGTTACTGCACAGATCGCCAGCCGCATTGTTACTAGAAAACATGCAACCTGCATGTGGTTTAGCGACTTATCCAGTTATGTGTCTAAATTTATCCATGCAACGTTTTCTGCATATCAGCCTCAAATACTGTACTACATTTCTAATATGGCCATGAGTACCCTGCATTCAGTTTGAACACTAATGTAGCTCTGTCAGACATTTTAAATGAACGTATGTTTTTATCAATATTTAGTATGCTGATTTCAAAACTTTCAGTATTATGCTTGCATAATTAATTAATTACTAAACTGGTCTTTGTGACTAAGTCTTGCATTTTTATGTCATCTGTAACTCAGTTCAGGATATGAATGATAGAAGCTGCTCAGCAGATACAGTCCAAGCAGCTAGTCCTAGTGGATGTTTTTTTTGTAGATTCTTTTTCATCTGTCTCCAAGGCTTAATTGAAATCACTGTTCTTGCTTTAGGAGTTCATGAAGAAACTGGAAGAGAAGAGGGCTGGCGTAAATAAAGGGGCGGGTATGGGGGAAGCCATGTTGACGATCTGCCATCCAGATTCCATTACTACTATCAAGCACTGGATAACCATCATCAAAGCCAGGTTTGAGGAGGTGAGCATTACTGCACCACGACCCAGAGCCCTTCTTCCTCCACGGTCGTTCTGAGCACTGATGCCAACTAACCAGATCTGGCAAGAGGGAGGCATTCTGAATATCAAGCTACCAGATGTGAACATGAATAACTTTTCAGAAGCATTAAGCATAGAACAGCTGGGCGGGCTAAATTTAGGGGCTATCTGCAAGATCAGAGTATAATTGTACAAACAACCATGAGAAGATAAAGAAAGCAAACTGTTATTATATACATTGAAGAGAGCCTTGCCTAAATCTGCTCAGCTACTTTTCCATGCAAACATATGAAAACATTTTGCAGTATTTTGTGAAGCTAGCTAGGATCTACTCTGATCATGACCAGGGCCATATGTACAAACAATTCAGCAAATTCTGACCATGTATGTGCAAACTGCCGGAGAAATTCTTGTCTTTTCGCACCACATCTGGCCATTTTCATGGAAAAATTAGGCAGAGCATTTTCCCACAGCCCTCCCAACTGTGGGTTGATGGGGGTATTTAAGCGTGAATGCGTGAGAAGCAGAATGGCCATACCCTGAGTTGTTTTTGTTTTCATGAATAACAGGTGCTGACTTGGGCAAAGCAGCATCAACAGAGACTGGCAGCGGCTCTGGCGGAAGTAATTGCCAAGCAAGAACTCCTGGAGGCTTTACTGACTTGGCTGCAGTGGGCCGAGACAACGCTCAACGAAAAAGACAAAGAGACCGTTCCACAGGAGATCGAAGAGGTTAAAGCACTCATCGCCGAACACCAGGTAACGTCTGCAGTATGCAATGTATCTTGCCTTTCAGAAAAGTTCAGCTTCTCATACAAATAAATCACATTTCTAGACAGCCTTTAGGCAATTTCGGTAATACATGTTTAATGTTAAAAATATAGCTCAAATATATCTCAGTTTTTTCAAATTATCAGTATGCTTGCTTTTTTTGATCTAGTGGTTCCTCTTTGTTTCTTATCATAGGTTTCATTCCTTATATGATCTGAAATATCTGTAATGTTACGTTGTCAGTTTTTGAGGGGAAGAGAGGGAATGGAAAGTTATGCACTTTTCATGATTTTCTATCAAGATCCCTATGGTTGAAAATCTCCTGTAATGAATCCAGCCATTATGCACTGGTGTTTTGTACCTGCTGTCCTTGTCTCAGTGTGATACCTTCACGATGTGAAGATGAGGATCAGGCTTGAAGCACTTTAGCTAATGTGGAGCCCAATTCTATCAGGGGCATGTCCAGGCTGTCCAGATGGCCCAGAGCAGGATGGGCTGGGTAGGACCTGATTCTGTACAGCGGGAACAAAACATTCCCGCGACATACAGAATCGGGCCCGAGGACGGCCTGTTATGCACCTGCATGCCTGTGGGGACGTCCTCCCACAGGTTCCCCTGGCTCCCGCAGTGCAGATCCCCCTCTTCGCCACTGCCGACCCACGACTCGCCAGCTGGGGCCTGAATTGGGTAGTGGGGAACTCCCTGCACCCGTTCCCGGTGGGGGGGGGGGATGTCCAGCCCTGATTGCCCCATTCGTGCTGATTATTCCACCTTAAAGGTGGAATAATTAGCACATTCCCCCTGACCCTGCAGGATGTACAGGACCATGACCTAAATCGGCCCTGTACATCCTGCCGCTTCAGCCCGCCCCCGCTCTGCCCAGACCCCAACCCCTCCCGTCCCCTGCCGGCTCTCACCGTCCTGCTGTTCTGGCCATGCGGGGAGAGTTGGGTGTATACGGAGAGGAATGGGTGAATAAATAGAGGAATGGCAGGCAGAAAAAAGGAAGTGATAATGCCTCTGTATGCTGTAGGTCTTTGGTGTGACCTCATTTGGAGCATTGTGTGCAGTTCTGGAGACCACACCTTCCAAAGGATATAAACGAGTTGGAGTCGGTGCAGAGGGTGCCTGCTAAAATGGTTACTGGTCGTTGTTATAAAGCATATGAGGACAGACTTAAAGATCTTAATATGTATACTTTAGAGGAAATGCGGGATAGAGGAGATACGATAGAGATGTTTAAATAACTCCATGGCATAAATTCACAGGAGGAGAGCCTCTTTCGATTGAAGGCAAGCTCTGCTACGAGGGGATATAGGATGAGGGTGAGAGAAGATAGACTCAGGAATAATATGTGGAAATATTTCTTTATGGACAGAGTGATAGATGAGTGGAATAGTCTCCCAGTTGAGGTGGTAGAGATGAGGACAGTATCTGAATTTAAAAAAAGCATGGGACAAACAAGAGGATCTCTAAGGGAAAAGAGGAGACTATTGTAGTGGTTGATATGGAAGGGCTGCACAATGCGGAATGCGGTAACAATAGATTCTGGACTGCTAAGCTAAGAACATCAGCACGGCAGCACTCCCCACACTGCCAGCAGAGCCAGCTCCCCCGATCGGGGTAGAAGCGCCTGAGTGGGAAATTGTCCCGCTCAGAAGCTCCTGCCCAATCGGGGCAGTGGGAGAGCAACAAAAGCAGCCAGAACATCGGTGCGGCCGTGCCTAGCGGGCCCGCGCCTGAGGGCCTCGCCAGAGGGCCCTTTGGCATGGCCCTTAGGCGGGGCACAGGGGCGAGCACAGAAAAACGGAACAGGCACAACTACAAGGCCCACAGGAGCTACACAAAAAAACACCAGAAACAACCAAAAACAAGAGCAGCGAAAAGTAAGTGAAGTAAGCAAACCTTTACACCAAAGACAGCCCAGAAGACAACATGCATACAACTCTGATTCTCCCCATCAGCCTCCTCCTCACACAACTCCTTCCACTGCATGCACCCAACCACCACCTACACACAAACACGCCATGGCTTATACCAACAGCACAGATATACGCATGCCCACAGTATAATCACGGAAACACACACAGGACACCCATGCACAAAAGGCAAACCAAGCACAAGAATGACACCCACACAAACCCAAAGGAAGCGCACAGAACAACAAACACCCCAGCAGCAATCTCAATAGAGCTCATAAACGCCAGGTCCATACGAAACAGAATCAACACAATAGCAGACCACATAGATGATCAAGAACCCGTCATACTTTGCATCACAGAAACATGGCTCACCCCCACCAACCATGTACTACTCAATCAATTAGTGCCTGACACATACTCAGCATTCAACTGCCCACGCGCTCACCGGAGAGGAGGAGGGGTCCTGATCCTCGCAAAGAACAGCCTAAAGTTCAAATCACGAAGTGCCACAGATACCCAACAATGCAACACCATCACTGTTGAGAACAAATGGATAGCCCTGTGCCTCACCTACAGAGCCCCCCATGCGCCACCTGATGAACTAGCCTCCACACTCGAAGCAGTCTGCGCAATCAGCTCAAACCACAAACCCACCATACTGCTAGGAGACTTCAACCTCAAATCTACCACCACCAAAGAGACAGAAGCTTTCCTCCTAACGATGAGCTCCTTTCAATACACCCAAAATAATTAACACCCGACACACAGACATGAATCATCGCCAGACCTCATATTCACACCCAACTATCTACTCGACAGAGGACTCATTTCAACCCCCACTGTCACACCTGTACCATGGTCAGACCACCACATAATTAAAATAAATATTATGCCACAAGGAGGAAAACAAGATGAAAAACCAGACAACCCACCCACACAAAGAAGATTCAAGAGCTTCGACAGGGACCAATTCCTACAGGACACTATACCACACCTGAACTCAGAAGCAGATGATCTAGAAGCTCAATTCAGAAACTGGAACACCATCATCAATGGCGCTGCCAAAGCCACAGAACACAGACCCAAGAAAACTCTCTGCACCAAATTACATCACAAACCATGGTACTCAAAAGTCATACGGAACAAAAAGAGGGAACTAAGAAAGTTAGAATGGCTATGGAGACACACCAAGTCATCCAATACCCAGGAACTATACCTAACAAAGCATAAAAACTACAACGAACTCATGGAACCAAACAAAGAGAGAATACCACACAAACATTATACTAAACTCCAACAACAAACCTAGAGAGCTCTTCGAAATTGTGAAAACCCTCACCAAAGAACAGAAGGCTGAAAGCGAAGTCCAAGACCCACAAAAATTTGCAGACCACATCCAAGAAAAATTCCATTCATCTTTACAACCAAAATCAAACACAACCACCAAACCAACCACACCCCTGAAAACCTGGGGCACATTCAGCACTCCATCCAAAGAGCAGCTCTCACACATCATCATCGCACTCAATACAAGCACGGCGCCAATGGACCCATGCCCAGTGACATGGATCCAAGCCACTAAGTCAAACTTCATCCACACTATACACAACATGGTGCACAGCTCTCTGACGCAAGGAACCATGCCGAACCAACTAAAGCTCGCTACTATAAGACCAATCCCGAAGAAATCCACACTCGATAAGAACAATCCAGCAGCATACAGACCAATCTCAAGCATACCCCTATTGGCAAAAATTATTGAGAAGGCAGTACAGCATCAGCTACAAGACCACATTGACAACCACGCACCATTAGACATCAACCAACACAGTTTCCGCCCCAACCACAGAGTCGAAACACTCCTGTTATACCTATTCAATAACATACTCCGCCTCATAGACAACTGCAAGAATGGAATACTAATGATCTTCATTGACATTTCATCAGCATTTGATACAGTGGATCACAGAACTCTACTGGAAAGACTACAGAACATTGGACTACAGGGTTCCACTCTGAAATGGTTCCACTCATACCTAACGGACAGACAGATACAGGTCAAGGTCGGCCCCAACACATCCCGACCCATAAAGGTCCTGCAAGGAGTACCACAAGGATCTGCCTTATCAGCACTATTACTTAACCTCTACATTCAGCCAATATGCGACATCATGAAAGTACACGAGATACAATACACAATCTATGCTGATGACATCATGAAATACACACCAATCACAATCGACAACCCGGACTACTCCAAAATAACAAACTGTCTCATACACATGACCAGCTGGTTTCAAGACAACAACCTGATCATAAACTACAGCAAGACCGAGGCATTAATCATCACCCGAAACACCGAATTTGTCCCTCCACTCAACATCAAGGTAAACAACACAAGCATACCCATAAAACCGGAAGTAAAATAACTCGGAGTGACTCTGGACAAAGAACTGAACCTACAATCACACATAAGCAGAACCACCAAAAACGCCTACCACAGGATGAGACTAATCCAACGCCTTAAACCCCTCCTCTCCCCGGAGCACTTCCGCACAGTCTGCCAGGCTCTAATAACCCCAATTCTAGACTTCTGCAACCCAATCTATCTTGGCCTCACAAAACAAACACTCAGACCGCTGCAACTGGCACAAAACACAGCGGCACGCATAATATCTGGTACAGCAAGACAAGAACACATCACACCCATCCTGAAAGATCTACACTGGCTTCCAGTCAGCTCACGCATCAAATATAAGACAGTCATAAACATATTCAAAATCAAACAACAGTCATCAGCTCTCAGCTTACAACCAATCATACAATCTGACACAAGCACACGACCGAGGAGGAGGGGCACCTCCAACCGTGTTAACACTCCAAAAGACCTCACCAAGGTCCGCAAGGACACCGCGGACCGAGCCCTTTCTATGGCTGCGCCAGCAATTTGGAACGCCCTCCCAGATGACCTATGATTAACAGCAGACCTCAAAGACTTTCGGAAGCAGCTTAAGACAGCACTATTCATCGAATAATATGGGGATGTCACATGATCTACTCGCCAGTCAAGACCGCAAACCAACCCCCCCTTCCGCATGTTCATAGGAATGTATAATAGCGCACGCTGTAAATAGCTCAACATGAATCTACTGTACACCACCACACACACACGCACTGTATCACTGCATGAACACACATAACCCATTTTGTTGATTGTTTGCTGTGTAGACCACCTTGATTAAAGGAGAAGGCAGTATAGAAATCCTTTTAAATAAATAAATAAAATAAGTTTAGCTACTTTCTAATTTCGTTTGGATCTTTATATTATTAAAATGGGTCACACTCACATTGGGAGCTAAAACATAATTATCCTCCCCTGTTGTATGAGACCTGACAAAAATGTTTCATTGACACACTTTGCCTGCACCACAGACAATCTTTGGAGATTTCATTTAGCTGAGTGGTTGTTCTGTTTCCCTTGGGGGGTTTTGGCATTTTTAACTCCTATTTTAAAACATGAAATGCTGATCTGCTCCGATGTGTTAATTATCAGCCAGTGGCAACTAAGCCTTTTATGGTCAAGCTGCATCCAATGCAGTCCAGCTTTAGAAGCTGTTTTAGTACGGAGACCTTGTTAATAACTTTAATAACAAAGCTTGGAGTAATCACTGATGTTGGTAATGATGCCATATTGCTACAACTTCAGCAACATTTGATACAGTCGATCATGAGCTGTTGTTCAGTCGATTAGCTCAACAGGGAATCTCAGGATTAGTGTTGTGCCTTTTTATAATTGTGTAATTAAGAGGAATGGGGAAGTCTCTCTGCCTTGGATCCCAATATGTGGGATATCTCAGGGATCCTCCCTAATCTCCCATATTATTCATTGTATTTCTGTCATCTTTGGGAAAGGTGGTAGATGATCTTGGGTTATCCCACTTTATTTACCTGGATGATATTCAATAATAATTCCATTTACTATATCTTTGGAAAAGACCTACGAGTTAGTCAGACAGTTTTGAGAGAGTGAAAACTTTGATGTTAAACCATCATCTTTAGTTAAATGGGAATAAGACGGTATTGCTATGGGTTTGTGGGAACAAACATCCTATTCCTCCTAGTGATCCAGTGACTGAAAGCATAAATCAGAGTTTGCAGTCAACTGTTCATTTGATCATCACATTGGGAAAGTTACCCCTTCAATCCTTTTTCTTTCTCTGTATAAGTCTTTAAATTAAGAATTACGGGGCTGATGTTCAGTGGCAGTGGCCAGCGCTTTTAAAGCGGTTGCAGTCGCCTCTTTAACTAAGACCCGGACATTCAGTGCCGGGGTCATATCCAGCCACTGGCATTGAATATCCAGGTTGGCTAGACAGCATTGCAACTAACTGGGCAGCGACAATATTCAGCCCCTGCCCAGTTTGCTAAAATGGCAAAATGCAATGTGTGCCTTCGAGTCAGTCCTGACTCCTGGCGACCCAGAAGCTCCTGGGTTTTCTTGGCAGTGTCACCAGAAGTAGATTGCCAGGCCTTTCTTCCAAGGCAATGGAGGGTTAAGCGACTTGCCCAAGGCCACAAGGAGTGCTAGTGGGAATTGAACCCTGGTTGCTTGGTTAGCAAGCCAGTGCTCTAACCACTAGGCTACTCCTCCTAAGTTAGGACTGCCTTTATTCTGTCTAGAGCCATAGAGTGGTTCAGGCACTAATTCTTACCTATGAACTACTGTATTACATTATATTTGGGGGTTATCAAAACAAGCTCTGTTTCATCTCCAAACGTTACAGAATATGGCAGTGAGCATAGAGCGACTCCACTTTTAAAGTCACTTCACTGGGTGCCCATTGTGCTGTAGGTGTAGGATTTCATGCCCATCTCACCATCCTTCACCAGTGGTGGGAGAAGGAAGGCTGCCAGTCACTGGTTACCTTCAGCCCCCACTACTGTCTTTGCTAGCTGAAGAGTGTTGGCGGATTAAGCTACACACCCCCTCTGATGTCATCTGCCAGGAGCTTATTCTGGTAGCCATCAGAAGATCCGAAGGTTCATCTACAGCAGTGGGAGAAAGAAGACTGCCTAGCTGCTTGATGTGCAGAACCTATACTGCCGCCTTCATCGTCCTTGCAGCCCTGTGGCTGCTGAAAAATGCTAACCAGTTAGGTCCTGCCACTACGTTGGACTTTTTCTCTTCCTGCCTGCTGAGGATAGTCGGTTGCAGCCTGTGGATCACTCCCAAGAGGCAAACTCAAAGATTTTGCACCTTTAGAGGCTCCTTTGGGAGCAACCAGAAAGTTAGCGAGTCGGGAGAGCGAAAGGTGGCAATAGATATGATATTGGACCATTTAGTGCATTTTTAGATTTCAGCTGCTTATATGTGTGCCTATATTCTATTTTGTGTGATTTGCTATTGATGGAATCTGCTTTGAGGTTGTTTGAAAGAAATGGCGCATGAATACAGAATGGAAAGTTTTGTTAGTAATCAAAATGGCCATTGTTTCATCACAGACATTCATGGAAGAGATGACAAGAAAGCAGCCTGATGTGGATAAAGTAACTAAAACGTATAAGCGGAAGGCGGCTGAGCTGGCTCCTATGCACTCTCATATCCCTGTTCTGGACAAAGGAAGAGCCGGAAGTAAGTGGCATAATGAATCCCTTTGGGAGCAGACAGGGAGAGACACACTGCGCAGGTCTTTGAACTGAAATGATTATATGCGTAACACATTGAAAAAGCTGGCCAAAAGCATTATAATCTCCATATCATTCCATTCTATTTAGCCGCATGGATTGGGATCCTCATTTGTTTGGGGGGGGGGGAGGGAGCAAACAGTTTTTAAAATAATCTTTTAAAGCATAAAAAGATTTATAGATTTTATTCTGCCATTTGATAGCATTCTTCCTTGGAAATGTCAGGAAAAATCCCTCACATAGGGCAAGAAATTCTCTTCTTACTTTCTGGATAGTAGACGAAACATTTTAAAAAACCTTTCATTGGTAACAATTACTTTAAACAGCACTGCAGTGCTTACTGAAACCTCCAGGTAATTTCTCCAAATGTGTTAATTTTGCACTTACCATGACAGTGGTGCTGTTTATGCTTGTGCACCCATGCAAACGGGACGTCTGCATTGGAGAGAGTGGAAGGGCAAACAGCACTGCAGCGCCGGAGGTTTAGGTATGTGCTGCGGACTGTTTAAAGTAATTGCTGCCGCTGTAAGTCCCGGAGAAGGGCAGCAGTGGTGGCAATGGGCCGCCCTTAGACCATTGGCGTTCTGGGCAGCCTCCTAGTTTGCTTGATGGTTGTGCCGGTCCTGGGAGGTGTCATCCATTCTCCAGGACCAAGCAGGAAGTCAGTCCTCACATATGGGTGATGTCGGTGTCGACGGAGCCCCCATGCGGAGCATTTCCCCAGCTTTCAAAGAAAGCCTTTGGGAATGTAGGCACGCATGCGCGGTCCCCTTTCCGCCCAAAGGTGCCATCTTGCTCAGTCTGCTTTTTTCCGCGGAGCCCTACGGACGCCTGTCCTTATCACCCGTGAAAAAAAGTTGATTTTTCCTGTGTTGGGTCGAGTTTTGCATCGTTTCGACCTCGGTTCGTTTCCCGCCTGGACTCGGTACACCGGTGCCGAGCCCGGATCTCCCCTTTTCGTTTTTTGTCCTTAGAGACTGCGTTCGCGCCTTTTTTTCTTTTCCCTGGCAGCCCAATTTTTTGATCTTGCAGAGGCCCTTTTTCCCCCGATGGCTGCCAGTGGCTTTAAGAAGTGTGATTGGTGCAAGAAACTGATGTCTGTCACCGACACACATGACTGTTGCCTCCGGTGCCTGGGTCCAGACCACGATTCTACGGTCTGCAGTCCCTGTGGCAAAATGTCTACCAAGGCATTGCGGAGCCGTCAGCACCAGCGTGAGAGGATCTTCTCCGAGTCTGCCTCTGGACGGGTCCAGACTTCGTCAGAGGCCTCGACGTCTCGGGAGTCTGACCCTGAGCATCGTCAGGGCTCCTCTGAAGTTGGAAGGTCTACTGAGGGACCAGGAGGTGGAACCGGTGCCCCACCACCTGGAAGGGCAAGGCTTCTACTCCAGGTGCTTCCTGGTACCAAAAAGAACAGGAGGCCTCAGACCCACCCTCGACCTGCGAAATCTGAACAAGTTTCTGGAGAGGGAAAAGTTCAAGATGCTTACCCTTGGAATCTTACTGCCCTACCTCCAGCAGGGAGATTGGCTATGCTCCTTAGACCTGAAGGATGCTTATACTCACATCCTCATCCATCCAAGCCACAGACAATTCCTCAGATTTGTAGTGGGAGGAAAGCACTTCCAGTACAGAGTGCTTCCTTTTGGCCTCACCTCCGCCCCCAGGGTTTTTACAAAATGCCTGGCGGTAGTTGCGGCCTACCTCTGGAACCAGGGGATCTTTGTGTTCGCTTACCTGGATGACTGGCTAATCAGAGGCCATTCTCCACAAGAGGCCAGGCAGGCCACCTGCAGAACCATATCCCTGCTTCAGCACCTGGGGTTCGTTATAAACTTCCCAAAGTCCACTTTGGTCCCCTCACAAGACGTGGAATTCATAGGGGCCAGGTTGGATACCCTCCAAGCAAAGGCCTTTTTGCATGTGGGCAGAGCTCTCAGGCTGATGAAGTTGGCCGGTCAGTTTTGGGCGGACTCTCTGGTCTTGGCCAGAAACTTCCTCCTTCTCTTAGGTCACATGGCTTCCACAGTGCATGTCACCCCACATGCCCGGCTGCACATGAGGCCGGCTCAGTGGTACCTCAGAATTAAGTGGCTCCAGGCCACGGGAAAGTTGTCAGACTGGATAAAGGTGTCCAAACAATTGGTGGACTCCTTACGCTGGTGGCGGCATCTTCCAAATCTGGTCAGGGGTGTTCCTTTTCAGGCCTCCCCACACACTCAGGTACTGACAACCGATGCTTCTCTGCAGGGCTGGGGGGCTCACTGCCAGAGAGCCTGCACCCATGGCTTGTGGTCTCCGTAGGAGGCCGCCCAGCAGATCAACCTGTTGGAATTGAGGGCCATTCGGCTGGCCTTGCGGACTTTCTCTCAGATCCTGTCTCACCAGTCTGTGCTAGTTCAGACGGACAACCAGGTGGCTATGTTCTACGTCAACAAGCAGGGAGGCACAGGATCCAGACTTCTCTGCCTGGAGGCACAAGCTCTCTGCTCCTGGGCTGTCATCCAGGGCATGACCCTCAAGGCAATCTACCTCCCAGGCCAGGAAAACTACCTGGCAGACAGACTCAGCAGACTCCTACAGCCTCACGAGTGGCAGTTGGATCCTCTGGTAGTGCAAAAGATCTTTCTGAAGTGGGGTCTTCCCTCCATGGATCTTTTTGCCAGTCCGCTCAACAGGCAACTGCCTCGGTTCTGTTCCAGGCAACCGCATCCCTTGAGAACAGCGCCAGATGCATTCCTGATCCCTTGGTCAGGAGGCCTGCTGTATGCCTTTCCTCCCACCCTCTGGTGGCCCGGACTCTATTCAAAATCCAGCAGGACCGAGCCACGGTGATCCTGATAGCCCCAGGTGGCCCAGGCAGCCGTGGTTCCCTCTTCTTCTGCAGTTGGCGGTGGATACTCCACTTCCTCTGGGGTTGCAACCCGACCTTCTGACTCAGGACCAGGGGTCCCTCTTGCATCCCAACCTCAAATCTCTCAATTTGATGGCGTGGCTGCTGATAGGCTAGTCCTTGCCCCCTTGCTCCTATCTAGGGAAGTTGAAGAGGTGGTGTTGGCCTCCAGGAAACATTCCACCAGGAAGGCCTATGCTCTGAAATGGCGTAGGTTCTCTATTTGGTGTTCTCAACAACAAGAGGACCCTTTTTCCTGCTATGTCCAGGTGGTGCTTCAATACCTGCTCCACCTTTCCAACCTAGGATTTCAGTCCAACTCTGTACAGGTTCACCTCAGTGCCCTCTCAGTTCACCACTTGCAGGTGGATGGACAATCTCTTTCAGGCCACCCTCTGGTGTCCCGCTTTCTAAGAGGCCTGCTTCTGCTTAAGCCTCCTATTCGTCCACCTGCTCCTGAGTGGGATCTCAATGTGGTCTTGCAGCAACTGACTCGCCCACCTTTTGAGCCAATGGCCACCTGCCATTTACGTTTCCTCTCCTGGAAGGTATTGTTCCTTGTGGCACTCACCTCAGCTAGGCGGGTGAGTGAGCTTCAGGCCCTGGTCTCGGATAGGCCGTATACCAGGTTCTATAAGAACAGGGTAGTCTTGCGGACTCATCCTAAATTCCTTCCAAAGGTGGTGTCCTCCTTCCACCTCAACCAGAGGTGGTTCTTCCAACGTTCTTTCCCAGGCCGCACGCCAGTAGAGCAGAGACTGTCTTGCATACCCTGGATTGTAGAAGGGCGCTGTCCTTTTACCTTGAACGTATGCAGGGGCATAGAAGGGCTTCTCAGCTCTTCATTTCCTTTGACCCTAATAAATTGAGGTTGCCTGTCACTAAGCGTACGTTGTCCATCTGGGTGGCAGACTGTATCGCCTGGGCGTACAGGTCAGCCGGCCTCTCCCTGGAGGGTTGAGTCACGGCCCACCAAGTTCGGGCGAAGGCCACATCAGTAGCTCACTTCCGCTCTGTTCCGTTGGCAGACATCTGCCGGGCCGCTACTTGGTCTTCAAGCCAGACTTTTGCGGACCACTACTGCCTCGAGAGGGAGTCCCGTAGGGACAGTGCTTTTGGGCAAGCGGTACTCCGTAATCTCTTTGAGGTTTAGGCAACTCCTACCCTCTGGCCCTGGTGTTGGGCTACCGTTCAGGTGTGGTCTCAGAGAAGATTCTCTCACTGTTGCTGGGGCTCTAGAGGGAGCTCTGTTTTTCAGCCTGGGTTCCTGGTAGCCCAGAGCTAGGGAGTCACCCATATGTGAGGACTGACTTCCTGCTTGGTCCTGGAGAAAGAGTAGTTACTCACCTGTAACAGGTGTTCTCCAGGAGCAGCAGGAATCAGTCCTCACGGCCCTCCCTCCTCCCCTTGGAGTTGCAGTTGTATATAGTTCATTTTCTTTTTTGTGTGCTGTTTTTTAGCTATGTCATTTGACTGAGCAAGATGGCACCTTTGGGCGGGAAGGGGACCGCGCATGCATGCCTGCATTCCCAAAGGCTTTCTTTGAAAGCTGGGGAAATGCTCCGCATGGGGGCTTCATCGACGCCGACGTCACCCATATGTGAGGACTGATTCCTGCTGCTCCTGGAGAACACCTGTTACAGGTGAGTAACTACTCTTTACTAGCTGCCTCATTTTTTTATTGCTGCTGTGTGTCAGTATTCCACGGTCTCTAACTGGCTCGCATTGGAATTATTTGATTTTCAAACTTTGCTGAGATATTCCCAGTTTTTCAGCAAACCAAATTTGGTGGTTTTCCATCTTTTCTTTGGAAATTGATGCAAACACCTTTTACGTATCTATGTGCTAATAGTTATCACCTCTTAATTCATTTGGTAACTACTTACCGTACTTTTGTAAACAGGCCCCTAATGTGCGTAATTCTGCTGAAAAAACTGTTTACTCAGAGCATGGAATTTACTGCCAAAATGCATTGGGGTGGTTAAGACTGTTGTGTGATCAGAACCACGTGCTGTGCTGGGTCAGACCAATGGTTCATCATGCACTTCATCCTATCCTCCAGAGTGACCACCCCAAGTCATTTGTTCCCAGCAAGTACTAGTCGGAGCACCCATTCCCTGTTGCTCTTTCCTAAACATGATAGCTTTGATGTTTTGGGAGTAAAAGGAAAAATTACCTGGGTTATCTTTCCACAGGAAAACGTTCTGCGACCCCCAGCCTTTATCCCTCAGGAGCTCAATCACAGATTGAAACCAAGAATCCACGGGTAAACCTGCTGATCAGTAAATGGCAGCAAGTCTGGCTTCTGGCGTTGGAAAGAAGAAGAAAGCTCAACGATGCCTTGGACAGGCTGGAAGAGGTAAAGGAATCTGCAGACTCTTTATGTTTAACCAAACATTGCTTGCACTTGGCTCCATGGTTGAATCCTGGTTGTAGTGCACAGGAGTTAGTCACATATCTGTCATTCGTTTTGACATGAGGGCGGGATTAATGACTGATCATTAGAGCATTTTGTAGATTTTCTTCTTCTACAACGTCCTGTAGGTATGTGCACATTTGATTCATTAACATGCCTTGAAAAATTTATAGTGTGCTAAATTGATTTAACATGTGTTAACCTATGAATTCATGCGCATTGTCAAAGAAATTCTAACACATTAAAAATTGTTTATTCAAACAAATGTGGGAAAAGAACCAAAAAAGTCCAAAAATCAGGACAAAAGCTGAAAGGAACCAAAACCTTTCCACCCTGTGCACATCCCTAAAGTCTGCTGCCAGATTTTTTTTACAGATTGTTCCCAAAGGTACAGCATGGAGTAGACATGCTAATCTCCCCAAAGGCATCTAATAAAGCTGCTATGATTAGTCTCACAAGGTTTTTATTAGTTTATTTTGGACCATTTTAGATTGCTGAAACACAGATCCTTTTCATGGAAGTTTTCCCAATGGAGTTAAATATTTGAGACTATTAGTCATAGAATGCAGATAAAATTGAACAAACTAAATAAAATACTTTGAAATCTAAGAGTGGATCCAGAGTCTCTCACCAGCTATTTATGTCCTGGTTATTTGACAGTATAATTAAATATCTTATTGATGCATTCATTTTCGGCAACCTGCCCCTTATATGTTATCTCTTAATTACTATAGTTAACCTGGCAACAAATGGATTTGAATAGAGCTTAGCTAGCGCCTGTCTCTTATGTTGTCCAAGGTGCTTCTGTACTGCACTGTGCTGCTTCTTAGTCTGACGACATTATAAATTTATAGATCCTAAACTGTATTTTGAGTGCTTTGTTGTATGTGTAGTTCTCAACCCTGTCCTTGGAGCTCATCCTGCATCACATACCTTCAGCCATGCCCTCCTGCCCCCTCTAAGCTGGAGGATAAGTGCTGCCATAGATAACCATCACCTATGCATCTGCTGTGAAATAACTTCTGAGTTCACCGAATAACGTATTGCACACTGTGAATCCCCTCAGTTAGCAGTTGCATACTAAAAACACCAACATTCAAAACATTACAACTTGGGCATGCATTACTGTACACCATATATTCAACAGCCTCGACCATCACACTGTCTTCCCAAACATGTTGACGCTTCAAACCAGACTATCGGTCATCATCTGACATATCTCACTTCTTCCCTTCTAGTCTGGCTGTCACATGCTGATATAACAATTCCAACATACAGTAGTCATCCAGAAGTGACACAGTCTATCACCATATCAACTCAGATCAGCTACCCCATGCCCATAGAATCAAATTTAAGGTCTTATTATTGTCTTTTAAGAATTTGTGTTCTGGTCATCTTCACGACTTGTCCGAACTGCTTCTTCCATACATTCCATCACATGCACTTAGATCCCAGAGTGAAAATTGTCTTGTTCTGCCTAAACCCAGTCATTCCAGAATTGACTCTACCTGTCATGCTTCATTCTGCTCTCTCTACTGCACAAGTTACACCTGCTCCAAGGCTGCTATTCTAGATGTGTATTTATGCACCATATGTGTGTATTTTATAAAATATCCTGTAGCTTCTCTGCCTGTTCTCTGTCCCCAGGAATGCCTAAACATATATCCCGTCAAAGCAGGTGCTGTGACTTTTCTACACCTGTAAACATCAAGCAATTTTATCACAGTCTACCTGAGCACATAAAATGTTGTTTTATATGCTCAATCTCTTAATAAAATTATCCCCTATTATTGCTACCCTGTAATCCAGACTGGCTGGATGGGTCTCTCGGATAGAGCTAAGAACCACTGGGTCTGTATGATTTATAGGTTTCACAAAGGCGCTATATATACTAGTGTGCAAAATGTGGCAGTATATATCATAGGCTCCATTATTTCCACTCAGGCCTATTCCCTAATAACCCGTGTTTTCCACATTAAAAACAATCTGGGAACAATCTGTAAAGCGTCTCTGTAAATAGGGCTGCAAAGGTTAGAGTCCAGAAATCAAAATATCTGTATTCATAAGCCATTTTCCAACTATATTTGACCACTGTTATTGCCTGGAAATAAAATGTCTGTAACACTCTTTACAATTTATTTCCTAGGGTGTGAAATATATGTGAAGAAGCCCACATGACTTGATATTTGTCATACTGTTTGTAGCTCCTAAACCATTTCTGAATTTATTTATTTGGACTCAATTAATCATCGGTCAGATGCTCCAGGTGATGTGCAAACCAAATACAGAATAACACTACAGAATCAAATAAAAGTACAGTATAATAGAAAAATAAGTACCTGGTATGCCAATAGGTAATCACTCTATTTTAGAATCCGTTGTTTAAAACTTCCTGCAGTTTCGGGATTAAGAAGGTAATTTTATAACAGGGTGCCTGGTTTAAGACAGCCAAAATGTGCCTATTCTTTTTCTTAAAAAAAGTAGGCACATACCTTTCTTTATAGCATACTAGCATATGTGGCTGAAAAGATTCCTTAAACTGAAGTGCAGCCATTTGCACCAATCTTCAAGCTGGTGTAAATGCCCATGCTTAGATTTTTCACGAACACGCATAAATGATAGTATTTGATAATTTACATACGTGCTTGTACACTCTGCCCAAATTCCACTCATATGCATTCCAAGAATGAAAGTAGCTGCCAGGCAAACAATGTGTGACCTTTTACGCTAATCACTATTTTATAAGGTCATTTACTCATATAAGAGGCCACTCACCCACTTTATTTGAGCCTAAAACCAGATGCCTCCTTGTCAAATTCCCCGCAAAGAGGAACATTTTTATTATTTTTTTTAATTCTTAATTTTCTTTTTATGCATTTTACATTATCTACCAAGCATTATATTACATACTTGTAGTAAACAGAGACTTACTGGAAGTATAAATATTGTTTTTTTCTTAGTAATTTTAAACACAACACAAGAATATTAAATCTCTGAAAAGTCCTCAATAATGCAGGGGACAGATTGTGAAACAAGAGAACTTCAGTAAGAAGAAACAAAAAGATAATGCAGACAGGTACTGTAGCTGCACTCCTATATAAGGACCATTATAAACTGAAGGCTTCAAGTTTGGTCCGAAGGCCCAGAGGTTGGTACCTCAGGGGCTTTGTCACTTAAGAAGGCAATCGATTGAGAAGAATCAAAAGACACACACTTACATCTCTATAGCGGATCACACATTTGCAGGGAAATTTTAAAAGAAAAGAAGCTCCCAACTGAAGGACCTTAGGTTTCAGTAAAAGAAATGCCTTCCTTAGCTTCTCAGTGGGCCTAGAGACATCTGGAAATGTCCATACTTTCATATTACAAAACATGATATGATGAAACTTGAACTATAACTTACTGTAAGGACAAGGTCCCAATCAGTTTCAAATGTGAAGATAGCAATCAAGGTGACTGCAGACGCCTCCTCTATAGATGACTCAAGAAAATTAGTTAAGTCCAAACTATCTGTTGAAATCCTTGAGATCTTCATCCGGTTGGCACCCATTGCATCTCTTCTAGGTGTTGGTAACAGTTCAGTAGAAATCTTCAAAATCTCAGTCATACTCGTATATCTCCTAAACAACTCCTTAGCTGAAATGAGTGGTAGCCTAGGAAAGGTTACAAAATGAGCTGATGTAAATGCTCCCACTTATAATTTTTAGGCACACGCTTACAGTAGATTATGGTATTTTATAATCTGCATGTGTATTTGCATACTCTACCCATGCTTCATCCAAACTCCAGCCCCATGTGCACCTATAGGCAAAATATGCCATTATGCCAAAGTGTCTATGTTTATGCCAGTCGGAATTTTGTAAGAGGCCATTAAAGTATGTATATACCCACATAAGCGCAGAAAAGACCCTATAAAATGATCTCTAAGTGTGCAGAATTAACTATTTGCTTCACAAATAGCTATTTTTCATGCATAGTTACACTTTAAAAAAGTTTATTTAACTTCATAGATAATGACGGACTATGCTGAAAAATTAACTGGGAGCGCATAGGTAAACTCTGAAGAAAATCTTTTCACAAACTAGATTTCACAAAACCTTAACTACACCACTGTAGTTAAAGTTTTGTCGGAATATTCCAGAGGAAAGTTATAAGCACTGTTTGGCTCCCAGGCTTATTTGCATATGAGTCCTGCTATCAAAATAGCACACACCCTAAAAGAGAGATACTGTGTACAGTTCTACACACCTTTACACATTGGTCTCTGCTTGTCTCAGAAACATGAAGCCATGGGTAGCAAAGACGTACTGATCCATGTGGTCCCCTTCTGGGGACTAATGATACTTCAGACTCTTGGCAATAGTGAGATGCCAACTGTTTTCAGTTAGTAAGATATGACTTCAACCATTGGATTTTAATAGAATTTCTAGAAGTTCATGGGAAAAGGATCTTGTGGTTCACCAAATCAAAAGGATTTTGGCAGATCGACACAATCTATTGCCGCACAGAAATTATTTGTTAGTATCATTCATACTGAATTGTTTAATTCCAGTATAGCCATGGCTGTATACTAATGGGCATTGAGAGAGTGTTTTCATTTTCAGTTTTCTGTAACTAGATGGAGTTAATATTCAGAGGGTTTGTCTAGCTAACCTTTGGAGTTAGTCAGAAAACCCCTGACATTTAAAAAGTATTTACCCTTCTTCATCCTCCTCATTCATCAACTAAATTTTGCTTGGGCATATTGCTGCGAAAGACCTTGGACAGTTATCTGGGTGACTGTGTTCAGCCAAGTAGCAGATTTTGTCCTGTTTACTGTAGCTGGGGGTGGCTGACTGAATATCGTCCCCTCTCTGAAAATTTATAGCATCACTGATGAGATAGTCCTCCACAATATCATTTTAAGACACATTTGCTAAAATGTAAATGTAGTTGCTATACATTAGTTACAAAAATGAATATGCGTTAAATGCAAAGGCTGTGTGGTAACTATTGGGGGCATGCTCAGCGTCTGCCAATGGGCCACGCAGGGCAGACATGTACCACATTTTAAGTGCATTGTTGACAGTGCATTGCCAATAGTGTGGATGCATCCACTCTTGAGGTGTCAGTGCAGTGCAAAAGAACCCCTTCTGAATGATGAACCTACTGGCCCACTCCCAAATTTAAAGTTTTGAACCCCATTCCCCAATAGCTCCTGAAGGCATAGTCTTCAGCCCCCTCTCCTGACATCCTCCGAATGCTTTGTGTTGAACCTCTACCTCCTTCTTGAACTCCCCACTGCTGACACCCCCCTGGTATTTATTAGGCAGTTTCCAGTGCATAAATTCCGCCCAAGCCCACACCGCAGTGCAGCAAACTTACTTTTGTTTCTTTGCCATACTAATTCCATTCCGGGCCCGGTTGTTAGCTCACAGGCCAAAGTCTCATGATAACAGCCTTATTGCCAGACTTCGGCCCAGGAGGAACACGTCAGGGCCTGGAATGGAGGCACTGCAGCAAACAAATGTAAGTTTGCCACAAAGGGCCTCTGACACTGCTGCTGCTGCCGATGCGGGGGGGGGGGGGGGGGGGTTGGCAAAAATAGAACTAGAACTTTCACCACTGCCAGTTTCTCTTGTGGGTAGCGAGGGGGGGGGGGTGGAGCCAGAGTGATCCTCAGACTCTCTTGCCCCCATTGGCGCCCAGATTCAAAATAGCACCTCTGACCCAATACAATTGACTCTTGTTACTATTGCTAGGGACCAAGTTGCCAAATTTGGCCACACCTCATTTGGCAGCTTGACCCCTTGGGGTCAAAGGAGCATGTTTGACCTATGTGCCAACAAGATAAGAGCATTTAGGGGTCACTTCTGTTCCTCCCCACCTAATAGAGAGACCCCCAGATAAGTGCTGTGGGGCATTGGGGGGGGTTCAGAATTGCATTTGGGAGGTGTGCTGAGTAGGTGGGGGTCTCAAAACTGCATTCAGACAGCATGTTGTGCATTTAGGGGAGTATCTGTGGTTCTTTGCACTGCATGTGAACACAAGAAGCAAGGAGCGTGCGATGGTCATAGGATACTTTTTATTAAATAACCCCAACGCATTTCGGCGAACGCCTTCCTCAGGGGGTATGCAGTCTAGTATGCCGCAGTACGTATCACGTATAAATTGATCCTATATTCTATTATATAGTAGATGGGGTAATACATTGAAGGAAGCTGTAAACAGTGATCGCAATAACGAAGGAAGAATAATACTCTCCTGTGAAGTATTGCAGCATACTAGACTGCATACCCCCTGAGGAAGGCATTCGCCGTAACGCGTTGGGGTTATTTAATAAAAAGTATCCTATGACCATCGCACGCTCCTTGCTTGTGTTCACCCGATCGATTCAGCAAGAGCAGTTTAGCTCTTCCTTGTGTTTGATCTTTGCACTGCATGGCAATGATGAGTGCATTGTCGAGAGTACAGGTTCCCTTATTTTCTCCTGTTGAGGAAGCAGTACGTGCATCCATTCTTTCTGTCTGCAGCGGTGACAGTTGGTGCTAACGTCAATGCTGTACGTGCCCATATCTCACTCATCCTCTACTCGTTTACCGCCCCCTTGCACATTGCTAAGTATTGTGGCTTTGCGGTAACAGTCAGCACATGCAGTACTAATTCATGTAGTAACCTCTTACTGCAGTTTAGTAAACAGACCCTTTTTGTCTATTTCTTGTATCCTTACCTTAATTATATGTATATATATTTTTGTTTTATTATTTCAGATTATTTGATTATGATATTTCAGAAGGAAATTAGAAATCTTTGAATTGTCAACACTCCTTCTACCTGTCAGATAAATAATATGAAGTCATATTTCCCTTCCCCATGCATTTCCTTTATTAGTTATTATGTCAAAAAATAGTCGTGAATGAAAAATCCAAGTTATGAAGGACAGAGAACACAATGAAGAGCAAAACTAATAAAACTTGAATACTCTGTGTTATAGGAAAAAAAAAATCTGATATACCTTTTTGTTGCAATCTCAAATTACTTCTTTCCCTCCTCCAAAGAATTCTGCAGCAATTCTCCTCCTCCTCCTTTAAATATAATTCTGGACATCGGAAGGATCTTTCTAACTGTATCAAGGACTTCATCTCCAGACAGGGAATATGGGTTTTGTCCTCATGTACTGGAGGAGTGATTTAGTGCAGGCCTTCTCAAGCAGATTTACAGTTTACCTACAACTGAATATTCATGAGAGCAATTTGAATATATTCGGTTTCAGGGCTGGATTTATAATTACAGCGCCCATAGATAAAGGATAGGTGGAGAGATGAGTCCTCTAGAGATTGAAGAGTGAAGGGTCCCAAATCCTAGTTTTGGGGTGCCTTTTGAATTTGGCGCCCTAGGTACATGTCTTGTTGACTGTGCCTAGACCCAGCCCTGCCTAGTTTCCAGTGCATGCAGTTTGTTCTCCAGGAACAAGCAGGAAGTCAGTCCTCACATATGGGTGACATCGGCATCGACGGAGCCCTCATGGAAGCATCCCCCCAGCTTTCAAAGAAAACCTTTGGGAGATGCCACCATGCATGCATGGCCCCCTTCTCGCCCAAGGGTGCCATCTTGCTCAGTCTCCTTTTTTCCACGGAGCACTTCAGACGTCCATCTGATTTCTCCCCAGAAAAAGTGGATTTTATTACCTGAGTTTCATACTCGTCTCTAGTACCTCACCGGTATTCTTCCCGCCACCTGACCTCGCTGTCTCGTCACCGAGTTCAGGTCCTTTTTGTAGTTTTTTCTCTTTTGGCGTCTTCATGCCTTTTTTCCCAACTGGCAGCCTGGAGGATCTTCAACCTCGCTGGGGTACTTATTTCCCCCATGGCTGCCAGTGGCTTTAAGAAGTGTGATCAGTGCCCCAAAATTATGTCTTTGACCGACACACGTGACTGATGCCTTGGGCCGGACCACGACCCTACTGCATGCAGTCTCTGTAAGAAGATGTCCAGCAAGGCCCTAAAGATCCACCAGCAGCAGCATGATTATTTTTTTCCTGAGTCCCCGGTACCTCCGAAGGCCAGGAGCTCATCTGAAGCCATAACATCTCGCGCAGGCACCGTGGTACTTCAGAGAGGGGGGTCTCCCCCAAGGGAACCCAGGAAGAAGAAGAAGAAGGCCTCGAAGGTGGCTCCGACAGGCCAGGCATGACCCAAGTCAGGTCCCACAGTCCGAGATGCTCATCTGAGGGATCGGAGAGGGAGCAGCCTGAAAAGGTCCCCTGGAAAGAGTCGACCTCCAACTGGCCTCAGTCACCATTCTTGTTGAGGACTCCCCTTCAGAAGAACCGGTGTCAGATCCGAATCCCTCGGTGCCCGCACCTATGACTGCGGAGCCTTCTGGCCTGGAGTGCAGTTTGTCTGTCTTCATGAACCAGCAGAGGATCTGTTGTCCATTACTACCAGTTCATCTGCCCCAACCACTGGGCCCTCAACGTCGAAGATGTCCCCGAAGGCTGAGCCGATCCTTGAAGTCCTTTAGCCTTGATACTCGGCAAAGATCTCTATCTGGCTCCCGCTCAACGGAGCTGTGATCCTCTCCTGCCAGTGCGCTCATGGGGCCGCAGACCATCCTTCCTGCGATCTTCCCTTCACTGGGATCTACTGAAGGAGCTTGCAGGTCTTCTCGAGGACAAAGCGGTGGAACCAGTGCCCCGCCATCTCAAGGGTAAGGGGTTCTACGCCAGGTACTTCCTCTTCCAAAAAAGGAAAGGAGGCCTAAGGCCCATCCTTGACCTGTGCAAAATGCTCTCCCTTGGAACACTGCTGCTTTACCTCCAGCAGGGAGATTAGCTATGCACCTTGGATCTGAAGGATGCCTATACTCACATCCTCATTCACCCCAACTACAGGCAGTACTTGCGGTTCATGGTGGGGGGTGGACACTATCAGAACGGGGTGCTGCCTTTCGGCTTGGCCTCCACCCCAAGAGTCTTCACAAAATGCTTGGCAGTTGTAGCCGCCTTCCTCCATCTCCAGGGAGTCTTTGTCTTTCGCTACCTGGACGATTGGCTCATAAAGAGATGCACGGCCTCAGAGGTGCAGCAGGCGACTGTGCGCATCATCTAGGTTCTGAAACACTTGGGGTTTGTGATAACCTACCCCAAGTCCCACCTCCTTCTGACACAATGTCTGGAGTTCATGGGGGCAAGAATGGACACCCTCCAGGCAAAATCCTTCCTGCCCAGAGACTGAGCCGACCATCTCAGGGCCCTGACCCTCAACGTACAGCACCACTTCTCGGTGCTCACTCGGCTCCTCCTGCGCCTACTCAGGCATATGGCCTCCACGGTCCACATCACCCCAGATGCCTGCCTCCATATGAGGGCTGCACAGTAGTGCCTTCGGGACCATTGTACACAGGCCGCAGAGCACCTCCGGGACAAAGTCTCAGTGACCCGCCAGTTGGCGGACTCTCTGGCAGACTCCCCAGTACCTCGAGGCAGGGATGCCTTTTCAAGCCCCTTGAGAGTCCTCACCACTGACATCTCCCTGCTCGACTGGGGCACCCACTGCGAGGAACTCCAAACCCAGGGCAGCTGGTTGCAGGACAAGAGCAACCAGCAAATCAGCCTCCTGGAACTATGGGCAATATACTTAGCCCTCCGAGTTTTTTCTCACCACTTACATCACCAGCTGGTGTTGGTCCAGACGAACAACCAGGTGGTAATTTTCTATGTGAACAAGCAGGGAGACATGGGGTCTTGTGCCCTCTGCCAAGAGGTAGTGGTCCTCTGCTCCTACGCAGTCTGTCAGGGTATACTCTTATGGACAGTATACCTGAAAGGACAGAATAATTTACTGGCCGACAGATTGAGCAGGGTCCTCCAGCCGCATGAGTGGCAGCTGACCCCACTGTGGCTGACCTGCTCTTCCAACTCTGGGGGGAAAAAGTGATGGATCTGTTGCCAGCCCGGACAACTATCAGTTGCCCCGCTTCTGCTCCCAGCAGGCCCATCCCTCCAGGGTGGCAGCAGACACATTCCTCATCTCATGGTCAGAGAACCTCATATATGCCTTCCCTCCCATGCCGCTAATTGCCGAGACTCTGTTCAGGACCCTCTGCGACAAGGCCTTGCTCATCCTTGATGGCCCAGCAACCGCTCCTCCTCCGGCTATTGGTGGAGACTCCCATCCTGTCGGGGGACTCTCCAGGGCTCCTGTCCCAGGAGGGTGCTCTCTTCTGCATCCCAAACTTGGGGTCCCTGTCCCTGATGGCACGGCGGCTGAAAGGGTGACTCTAGCCCCTTTCAACCTCCTGCTGGCCTCTCGTAAGGCTTCCATTAGGAAAGCTTGCGCTCTCAAATAGCACAGGTTTTCAACTTGGTGTGCAGAGCACGGGATCGACCTGTTCTCTTCCCCAGTGGGACTGGTGCTACAGTACCTTCTCCACCTCTTGCAATCCAGGCTTAGATCGAACTCCATCAGAGTGCACCTCGGTCCAGCCACTGGTGACCTGCTTCCTAAGTGGTCTGCGCTTATCGAAGTCCCTGGTTTGCCCTCCGGCGACTGAATGGGACCTCGATGTGGTGTTGGGGGCAGCTCACTCGCCTGCCCTTTGAGTCTCTGGCTACCTGCCACCTGTGATACCACTCATGGAAGGTGGCGTTCCTGGTCACGCTCACCTCTGCTTGCACAGTCTGCGAGCTTCAAGCCTTAGTGGCAGAGGCACCGTATACCAGATTCTACAAGAACAGTGTGATGCTCCGCACGCACCCTAAATTCCTTCCTAAGGTGGTATCATCCTTCCACCTCAACTAGGAGGTGGTACTTCCCACCTTCTTCCCAAGACCTCACACCAGTAGGGGTGAGATGGTCCTTCACACTCTGTAAGAGGGCCTTGTCCTTCTATATCCAACGTACTCAGGGCCACCGCAAAGCTGCTCAGCTTTTCGTCTCCTGTGACTCCAGCCGTCTGGGGCAGGTGGTGACCAAACATACTCTATCCACCTGGGTGGCAGACTGTATCGCCCTCGCTTATGAGCAGGTGGGACTTCCACTCGAAGGCCGTGTCACAGCACACCGTGTCAGGGCCATGGCGCCTTGGTGGCAAACCTGAGCTTTGTCCTTATGGTGGACATCTGCCGGGGCCACCACGTAGTCTTCAGTCCATACCTTCGCAGCCCATTACTGCCTGGAAAGGGAGTCCCGATGGGACAGTGCCCTCAGCCAAACTGTGCTCCATAATCTGTTCGGGGTTTAGGCAACTCCTACCCTCCGACCCTTCTGTGTTCAGACTACCGGAGTGCTGGTTTTCATCAGTCTGTAGCCACAGACTCAATTGCTGCTGCTCATGGCTCCCCTTGAGGGTGACCGTGTTTTTTCGCTATGGGCTTTCGGTATCCTGTGGCTGGGGAGTTCCATATGTGAGGATTGACTTCCTGTTTGTTCCCAGAGAAAGTGTAGCTACTCACCTGTAACAGGTGTTCTCCAGGGACAGCAGGAATCAGTCCTCACAACCCTCCCTCCTCTCCTTGGAGTTGCTCTTTTATCATCTTTTATTTTCTTTACCATCTTTTAGCTATATCATCTGACTGAGCAAGATGGCACTCTTGGGTGGGAAGGGCACCACGCATGCGTGGTGGCATCTCCCAAAGGCTTTCTTTGAAAGCTGGGCGGATGCTTCTGCAAGGGGTCTGTTGGTGCCAACGTCACCCATATGTGAAGACTGATTCCTGCTGTCCCTGGAGAACACCTGTTACAGGTGAGTAACTACACTATTTCATGCATATTCAGTATGGATAAGGTGAAAACCTAACTGTCTGTGGGATCTCTACAAAACCAGGATTTCTGAAAACTGTCTATAGAGTTTAGATTATCTTCACATATGTTGGGGTAACCATGTATAATTACATGTAAATTAATTTTATTAGTTGATCTTTTTATATAATTGAACAGAAATAAAACAATGTTGTATATTCTTTTCTTGAAGCTGAGAGAATTTGCCAATTTTGATTTTGACATCTGGAGGAAAAAGTACATGCGATGGATGAATCATAAGAAATCCCGAGTAATGGACTTCTTCCGACGGATTGATAAAGATCAGGATGGGAAGATTACAAGACAAGAATTTATCGATGGAATTCTTTCCTCAAGTAAGTCCTTAAGTTGAATTCCACAGAGACACAAATGCATTTTATAATGCCAGAATGGACTTGCAGTGTGTATCAGATATCGTGTGTTTTAGGGATAAATTGTTAAGGGGCACGATTACAAAGCCGCACTAGACTTTTGCAACCAACATAGCATTATAGTGCAGATAGTTGCAAGCAAGGTACGCTATCTGTTGGGAACCTGCTCAGCATTTCCTCAGCTGTTAGGACATTGACAGTGCAAAGATCGTGGCCCAGCAGCACGTGGATACACATAATGCCACCTACTGAGGCGATGTTATCTGTACCCACACTCTCTGCAACTATGATGGTGACCATGTGCTGTGTACACCCAAGATAATCATGCATTGTAGACAACCCCTCTCTTGCACTTAATGCGGGCTCTGCAGATAGCGCAGAAAATCACTACACTGTTAACGTGAACCAATATCGGGTGCTGTCGGCTATATTAACATATAGCACAGCTTAGTAAACATGCTTCTAAATGTCCTAAAGGGTTTATTTCATCTTGTGTCTCTGTACGGCTTACTCGAAATAGGGTTGCTTAGCTGTAACAATCCTTTCAGCATGTTGAAACTTAAAAATTGTTTGAATTTCCTACAAATTCAATCAATCTCATGATGTTACAAGCCTTGAGGACAGTTTTGAAAGCTGATTTACATAGCCAAAATGCTTTTTTGCCCTGCTAAATCAGCCTTTTTGAAAATTGCCCACCTTTAGTGTAAGGTAAAAGTATGTCCATTGTTCTAAAATACACTTTTTCCCACATTTATTTATTTTATTTATTTATTATTAGAGTCTCTTTTATACCGCGCTATTCAGCATCAGTGCGGTTTACAATGAACAATAAAATACACATTTCCGATGGTACTTTGTGTTTACAGTTGAACAGGTAATGCAACTTGGATAACAGGGTAACTATTTACAATTTAAGACATAACTGGGAACTCTTTTGACTTCAGTCAAGGGGGTTCTGAGAGGCTTGTGAGGATGGTGCAGCGTCCACATTGGCTTCTGGGTAAAACTGGAGGAAGAGGTGAAGTTTTAAGGCCTTTCTGAACTGAAATAAGTCCTGGATTGATCGGATGCCGTGAGGGAGGCTGTTCCAGTACCTTGGTGCGCAGAAATTGTAGGCCCTGCCTACTGTTGCCTTGGTGCATTGTGTTATTAATTTTGGGACTACCAGGGTGTTAAGTGTTACTGACCTTCTGTCCCTATTGAGAGGAGTTGTCTGGATTAGTTCAGTCAATTATAACGGAAGTGTTCTCAAGGATATATTTAGGTCATTGAAGGGAGGGAAGGAAACATAGCCTGTAGTTCATTTTCAGAAATACCTATGTTATTTGCTAGGGTTGTGCGCAGGCACATTTTTTGGGTACTTTTTGTGCATTTGGCCTTTTTTTTCATGATTTTTGGAACGTCAGTTCATTTCACAAATTCATTTTAATCTACATTTTTTAATGCACATTTAGGGCCCCTTTTACTAAAGTCTGCTAAGGATCTGCAATTAATGTGCCAAATAAATGCACGTTAATTGTAAAGCCTCCGCGTTAGATGTCAGGGGTGTCTCTATGATTTGGACATCTGCATGCCTTTTTCACAGCATGAATAGTGCTGTTAAAATAACACCCTAAATTTTTCAGAACACACCATCCACTTCCAGTCTCACCTTGTCAAGAAAACCCAGGGGCTGGGTCTCCAGGAATTAGCATCAACTTAACGGCACACAAACAAAGTGAACCAAACGCATACTGATGAATGCACATTTTTATTACACATTTTCATTTTTTTCCCAGCATATAATTTTTTTCCAAATGATAAGGCAAATTTACTTGCGTCATTTTATGTGATTATTAATACAAAACCTGCACGTTGAAGGTACCTTCAGAATTTTCTCCAGTTTGGGGCAGTAAGATTACTGTCATTTTGCATTTTTTCGATTTATATTTTTAGAGTTTCCAACCAGCCGACTGGAGATGAGTGCTGTAGCGGATATCTTTGACCGAGATGGAGATGGCTATATTGACTACTATGAATTTGTAGCAGCTCTTCATCCTAAAGACACCTATAAGCCTGTAACAGATGCTGACAAAATTGAAGATGAGGTACCCTTTTTGTTTTCTTCTTATAGTAGTTGTTATTATCAATGTAAAGCAGCAGAAGGTGTTGAACCAATAAAACTGTTTGATTGGCTGATGTGCCCCCATGTCTCTCATGCAGTATTGGAACACAAAGGAAATATAGCGGACTTTCCATAGTGGACTATGGGGGGGGGGGGGCTGTCACATATGGCACAAAAATAATTTAAATTATAAAATGCTTACAACTATAAAGATCTTAGATGCCTAAGTTCATTTGTGCTGCTAGCAATGTCCCATGAATGCCACTTTTTGCTCTTTCGGTTTGCTACAGTTGCTTGACTTGCTGATGCTTCTAAAAACACATACTAATGAGCGTTGTGTTAATATTTCATGCTTTGTACTATAATTGGAATAGCTCATTAATATTGTAAATGTAAGCACTATCTGTATCATGCTTTGTGCAGGTGACCCGGCAGGTAGCTAAATGTAAGTGTGCAAAGCGATTCCAGGTTGAGCAAATTGGAGACAACAAATATAGGGTAAGTCATCAAAACGTTGTCTGTGCTAATCTACTAGAGCTCACAGTAGGGATGCAAGTGTTTACAGGAGTTTTTAGGCAACATGTTCACTGCAAAATTGTTGTAATGGACGGGAGAGTATTTGAAATTTAACTTCATAATTGCTGCATGAAATTAGCTTATAGTTAAAAGTAAGTGTTAGGTTAGTTATACAGAATAACCAGTTCATATTTAGTGTGGCATTCCTTTCTAACCATGATTTGCATTGATTTGCTAGAGCAAATAAAGTAGTTAGTTTCTAGCTCTTATAAACTTTGCGTCAAGCAAAATGACATCTAGAGCGTATCAAATCAGTAGCCACAGATGGTAGCAATTTGATGTGACTACAGATTTGATGTTCTCTAGATGTCATTTTGCATGACACAAAGTTTGTAAGAGCTAGAAACTACTTTATTTGCTCTAGCAAATCAGTGCAAATCATGGTTAGAAAGGAATGCCATTGTACTAACCTGCAGCAAATATCACAGGCGAGTGTCCAGTTCTGAAGAAATTTTGCTACAGATGGAAATGTTGTTTGTTCATTAGCAGCTATAGGAACAAAGATTTTGTTAAATTTTACATGTTTTGCCATGGTTGCAAATTTCATATGTTCCTTACCTTGGGAAATCAAGTCGAGACCATCATGCCCCATCAGCACCATCTTGGAAATTGCTGCTTTCTGACCCCTAGTAGTACATTGGTACAAAACAGATAAGGCTATAAACTCAGACAATTTTCTTGAACTCGTAAGGTTGGCTAAAGGTTTGAACAAATAAGTCATTAATTTTCTCCTAAAAGGAAGGAGGCCCTACGCCAAACAGATTTTCTTTGGAAGTAAAAGAAATTGTCTACTTCTTCGGTGATGTTCAAATTAGAAACAGAATACCATTACAGCATATACTGTTACCTGCTGAGTGCAGGCGCTTTGGAGGTAGCTAGTAGGTCATCCAATCTTTTAGGTTCATTGGCCCATTCACCCTCAAATGTTTAATGGCCATAAGAATATAAGATAAGCCATACTGGGTAAGACCAAGGGTCCATCAAGCCCAGTATCCTGTTTCCAGCAGCGATCAAGCCAGGTCACAAGTATCTGTCAGGTACCAAAAGGTTTTTAGGTGAGTAGCAGCCTGGGACAGCCAAACTGTTACTATATGATGTTTACATATAAAATGTTGGTGTGTAGCAACTTCCCAAAAATATTTTCCTCATTTATCCAGATATTTCATTGGTGGAGAATCTACATTAGGATTTAATTGCACAGCAATTTGTTTGAAAAAAAGAAATAGGTGATTCAGGTTCAACCTTATTTGAACTACCCACATTATTCAATTTTTGTGTTCATGCAGAGAAATATAGCATACTGTGCTTATACATTATGAGGTTGATATTCAAAGTATTTATATGGTTAGTGGAGGCACCGACCACATAAATGCTTTATTGAAAAAGTCCACAGCAGTTCTATGTTTAATTCTGGCCATTTTCTTCACAAAATAGCCAAAGTTATATGTCTAGAAAAGAGGAGTAATTTGGGGTGAGCTGAAGATAGGTCAAAAACATATACATTCATTGGTGAAATAGAGCTGGAAAACATAAAGATTATGGGGGTCATTCTGGGCCGCATTTAGCGGGGATGAACATCTGATCCGGACGTCCGGCCCCGTTAAATGCCTGGGTCATGATGCACAGAACAGAGCTCCTCGCACGTAGATCTGAGCTATGCAGGGATCTCTGTTCGTGGGTGGGAGGGGGCGGGCCAGAGGTGGAACGAGGGTGGGTGGCACCATGACCTTGGACGTACAGGACTGATTCCGAGGTCGGCCCTGTACATTCAGGGTCAGCCATTTCAATGGGGAACTTCTTCTACCTCGGAGGTGGAATAAGTCCCCCTAGACAGAGACGGATCGATGAGCCGGGCCCGGAAAGGAGAGTGAGGGATGTGCAGGGAGTTCCCCGCAGTCCAGCTGTGGCCTGATCGGGGGCTGGGCTGTGGGGAAAGAAGTTAGTGATGGTCTGCCAAGGATTACGGCTCCTGCATGGAGCTGTGCTGCCATGGCAACATGACGCCAAAGCACTGCGGCTTCATGCAGGAGCCTGACTGAGCTAGCCGGGGATGTGGCTGGATGTCCGGGGTGCCTGAATCAGGGCACGTCCCAAATGTCTAGCCCTTGTGGGAGCAGAATTGGATGTATCCCCGGGCCATCCGGATGTCTGGAATTGACCTCTTAATGTCTTAGGGCAGATGAGTAAATAGCAGGTATCGGGCCTTTTTACTAGGGTGTTCTGTGGTTTTGCACCTGACATGTGAATAGCCCACAAAATCGAAGGGCATTAGATGCAAAGCCACCATATTAACTGTTGGGGTCGAGGACAGGATGCTCCCAGCCATTAAAGCGCTGCACGGATTCCTAATGTAGGGCACTATTATTGCTAGCGCATTTACCAGGGCCGGCTCCAGAGTTGGTTTAAAGTGTTGGTGCCCTAGGCAAACCTTAAGCCGTATGCCCCCACCCCGGTTGTCAGAGTCTATTGTTTAGCTTCAGATGCCATGCTGTTTGCACCCCACCCCCTCAAAAGAAGCTGATACCATAGGCAACCGCCTAGTTTGCCTAGTGATTGGGCCAGTCGTGCCACTTACTTCCACCCATCGAGGTGGAGATAATAGCACCTGCACTAAATGATAGCCTTGCGCTCTGACTGCAAAGTGCTTACCACGCCCACTCTCCCCCCCCCCCACTTGCCCATTTACTACCCCATGATGCCATTCACAGCATGAAAATTGGTCTGTACTGTGATGGCCTTCGCTGTTGTCATGGGCTGCACTGTGTGGCTACTGTACACCGAAACCCACACTAACTGCATAGCGCACCTTGCTAAAAGGACCCTGTAATTTTTAAATGTTTTTACTGGTGTGTCTTTTTAAAGCAGCTTTTTATATAGATTTCTGCTGCTGCAAATGACCACTTATACATTTAAAACGTATACATCAGTCATGCTGCTGAACATTAACCTCTGTATATTTTAAGAATGAGTTTTGTATAAAGGAATTTTTCATTAAACTAATTGTTTTTTCCCAATTTTTCATTTCTTATTAGTTCTTCCTGGGAAATCAGGTATACGCCAATGGAGTGTGTTATGAAATTTCTAACAGCACTTCTGTTCATAATCATTCTGGCTTGCAATGTTCAGTCTTTACCATCTTGCTGTCCTTAGCTAATTTATTTTTTGCTTATCTGTGGTGCTTCTCTAAATGTTTTGGGAGATTTTTAGCTTTTTTTCCTTCGCTTCTTGCTGGGATGCTTTTTTGCCATTTGTTTTGCTAAGGAAATTACTTTTAGGGGAGCTAGAGGATGCCACAACAGACCAGAGCATAATGAAAACTTTTGTTCTGTGGGCTGCCATAAATAATTTTACTGCTACCACTATCTGGAATGTTTGTTACGATAATGGCGCAAGGCTCCAGATTCCACGTACTGGCAGAATATTTATTCACTGCTACTTAGCTGCAGCTCTTCCAACCAGCGGCGTTCTGCCTGCCAGTATTAGAAAAATCAAATTCCTTAAAGCTTGAAAACAAAATGTCATGATTCAGACCAAATTTAAGGAAATAACACAACTCAAAAGTTTACAGGTGGTTTTGTGGGTGTAGCATCAGTGATGTGAAACTGGATTCTGTATTGAGGCATCTTAGGCAGACAATATAGGATGTTCCATCCCTAAATTAGACACCTAAGTGGTCTCAAAAACTATTTAGATAATTCCTATTGATTCAGCAAAAGCTAGTGGTTGCCTGGAAAGAATCCAGTTTTCTTCAGGTCTAGAACTGTTACTATCCGTCAGCACTACTGATTTCAAATTAAACTCTTCAGCACAGAGCTGCCATTGAAATTGTGCAAATGAAACTTCCAGAAGAGCTAGTAGAATAATAAGTATGAAGCTGGAAAATAGCTCCTTAGTCGTATGAGACAGTCGAGCTGTATCTTTAGGAACACATTAGCTTGATGTTCTCTTACTTAACAGGTATCCTTAGGGAGCAGTAATCTCTTTGAGGAAAAAATCTGAAGCAGTTACTCTATTGTATATACAGAGATTCTGAGATCTTAGATAACCTCCGATTTATAAGCAACTCCATTTTATTTTTGTCTATTGATCCTTTTAAGTAGATCAAACAAATAACCCAATGTAAACCCATTACGGGCAGTTAATCAATATCTCAGCATTTATGCTGGCCAAAAAGACCTCAACAGAATTCATGATTGGATACTGTAGCCACTTCAGCCAGTCAAACTTGTCGCAGAATGTCTAAGAATGCATGGAAATAGCCAGACAATGTGTGCGGTGGCAAAGAGTTTCATGTCATTGTGCTTACTGTGAAAACATTTGCAGTGTTAATATTTAAGGTTGATTTTCTCTAAAAGAATACCTGAAAGTTTTGCGAACTCACAAGATTTCCGATTGCTTGGCCCCTGAAAGTATGATACCTTCTGCCTTCCCCAGCCATTTTACTGATGTCTTTTAATAACAGTGAAAAAAAAAAAAACAACTGATTAACCATGGGACACACAACAAAAAACAAAAAAGTTTTTTTTGTAGGAACATCCACCAGGTCCGGGGACAGGAACAACCCCATCGAATGAAACGGACTTCTCCCTTTAATATTTTTTAATTCCAGCAATACTCCCAAAAGTAGAGGAGAGACCAGAAACACGGACACCAAAAGCCACAATGCTAAGAATAGTTAACCAAACAAAGGTTAAACATGTCAATAGAAATACTTAGCTGGCAGTCGGGTCCTTTCCCATAATGTTCTTCACTCTCAGTGACCATAATAACAGTGAGCAACTTGGCATGATTTGCTTTCAAAGCCTCACTCGCTTCTCCCATACTGCCACTGTACTGAAGTAATGGTTTTAAGGCTGAAACTGGGATCACGATGGGAGTAAATTTATAAAGCATTTTCCATGCGTAAAGCATGTTTTACCCTGAAAATAGTTATTTTATAATTGTGCAGGGCTATATCCAAAAAAAAGTAGATGCACTAGAAGATATCTTCTACTTTTAAGGATCTGTGCATCCTAGGGACGTAGTTTGAGTGGAGCTGGGGTACAGTTGTGATGTACATGCATGCTTTATAAAATGCGTGTGTACATCTGCAGTTTACCCTTGCCTCAGAACACATGCAAATTTGCATGAAAATATTTGTGTGCTATGGCGGAGAGCTCTGGGAACCTTTTTTTATAAATGTACATAGGCACCTATACTGCCTTTATAAAATAGCTGCTTTTCTAAAACCGCTTTAGGCAACCTGTTTTGAAATTCCCTCTATAGCATGCATTATATTGGCCAGCCTACAAAAATCATTTAAATGATCTATGATTTAACTTAAATGATAGAATTTGGATTTTGATTATTCTTCTCTAAAGATTTTCAGAATAAATCATCATGCCTACTACTACTAATCATTTGTATAGCGCTAAAAGGCATATGCAGCGCTGTACATATAAATGTATAGATTTAATCAAGGAGGAAAATGATTTACAGTTTGCATTGTTTCAAGTGATTGGCTTAAACAAGAGCTCACGTCAAACTTCTGAATAAAGGTAGATAGATTGCACACTACAAAAGGTCACATTGGCCAATGGGCTTACGCAATGGAACTCTTTCCAATGGAAGAGAGAGGTGCTTGTATCAAGCCCTAAGGGGGTAGTTTTATAAGGGGTGTGTACTTTTAGGTGCCTAGTATTTACTTAATTGAGGTTATTTTAGCCATTAGCATGCGTATATGGCCACATAAGTGTGTAATTGTCCTCTTATAAAATACCAACGAACTTCACAGTATGCATGTTGCTTAATGGTGCATACTCTACCAGTGGGTGTATGTCTGCGCTTAACTTAAAGTGACATTTCTGCCACTTATGCTAATATTTTATAAAGAAAAGTAGGTGCCTACTTTTCTTTATAAAATAGTGCCTATGTACGCTCTTCCTTTCACGCTGCCTAATAAAATTATCCTCCATGTGTGAAATCAGATTAGAATCTTCATTTCTTTTGGCATATTAACAATCTTTACATTAAATTAGTAAGTTTCTTGCTATTATTTTGCGGCAACTCATTTGTTGGAAGGACAACTGAAAATCTTGACATTTCGTTTTCTATTTGTAAAGTTTGGTGATTCCCAACAACTGCGCCTTGTCCGCATCTTGCGAAGCACAGTTATGGTTCGAGTTGGTGGTGGATGGATGGCCCTTGATGAATTTTTAGTAAAAAATGACCCTTGTAGAGGTACGTAACAACATTTCTAGTCATGGACATTGGACATCAAAGTTTGTATTGTGTATAGTCGATTACATGAAGTCAAAAATATTTTTTAAACATTTCAAAAAATTGAAAAGATGTGCGTTAAATCCAGTTCCCTTTCCCTTTCCTTTTCAAAGGGTGCCACGCTATTGTGATAGAGAAATTAATCTGTGACAATGGGGACTAAGGCAAATACTCATTAGGACAATCATATTTGAATCTTGCTTAGTAGCACTGCCATTGAACGTTTACTAGAAATCTGTTTGCATGGCTGTGAACCTTTTGTGTATGTAAGTGCTGTACTTGTGTTCTTTTCCTGCTAAAGATTCTCTCTGGTTTTCCTTAATTTGACTGGTATTCTGTCGTTTTTTCTAGTTCATCATCATGGGAGTAAAATGTTACGTTCCGAATCAAATTCTTCAATTACCACTCAGCCTCTTATAGGTTGGCAAATGTCTCTCTTTATCCTTCCTACTCTTTTTCCCATCTCCACCTTCTCTCTTTTTCTTGCGCTCGCTTGCACTTGAGTGTGTGTGTTGATTTTCAATGTGTGTGCTTTTCTTTGTGCATGCGTGAAGAGTGTTTCAGAATCCACAGGAATTCCTTCTGGCAAGAGGAAATTCTATTCTGCTGCCCACATGGTTCTTGTAATGCCTCCTTGTACATGTGCATGAGACCGACATCTTCACGAAGTTTGAGTCTTGAATCCGGTTACTGTATGTGGCAGCACAGTTCAGGTCTTTGAGGTTTAACTTGAGCCTATTGTTTGCTTGAAGTGGATGCTTTAATCCAGTGTTACATTTTTTGAGCCGTTAAAATGAACCACATCATACTACACAGATTTAACATGTGCCTTATACCAAATGCACAAGCAGAGATAATGCAAAATAATCAAAGGATTTTGTTCTATATTAAAAGAAGTCATTTGGGGCAAATTTAAATAATAAACTGTAAAAAAAAAAATCCTTTTTTTCCCCTTTGATTATCCACTTGTAATTGAGTGGTGATAATAATAATATTGTTCTTCCCCCCCCCCCCCCCCCCCCCCGTCTCATTTAAAGCTGCTGTACAGACCAAATACCAAACCTGCACTTCCAGGCCATTCTCCTCAGATTTCTGATTTGGCAAAATTGTGAACAACACTGGGATTTTGTTTAATAAAAGATATTATAAATAAACAATAATTTGGTCGCGTATGACATTTCACATGCCATTTTACAAATAACGTTCAAGTGCAATCTGGGACCTCCCAAGCCAGAACGTTTGAAAGGAAGCAAGCATGTCAAAGCTCAGGCATGACTTCACAAACATGGACATGCCCAATGGAGACGTCTGCAGAATGGTATTCTAGAACCTAGCCTAATGGCTAGAGTAGTGGCCAAGCATCAGGGAAGCTGGGATTCAAATCCCATTGCTGTGATTGTGCAGAGAACTGGGGATGGTGAAGGGCCGTCTCTACATCCTCTGTAGGTTTTATGGCCAAATGAGCACTTTCCCAACGCCTGTTCATGCCTGGAGCAGGTCTAACCTTAGACGTGACTCCAGATGTCCAGGACGTTTCTGAGATCAATTGGTGGCATCCAGGTTCTTGGGAATGGTCCGGCCATGCCCACATTCAGACTTGGATCTCTTCACGCTGGGGACATGCACAGATCCAGCTTCTAAAATGCCTTTGGAGGCATCTCTGTGCCTGTTTTCAGACATCCAAAGCACGAATAGGGCATCAGTTAAACAAAATACCCCCCAGAATACAGGTTTAATTAGCTGATTGTTATTTGAGACCATGTCACATGTTTTAGTCCTTTTATGGACTGGGGTGTCTAGTCCCACAGGTGCTCCTTGTGGTCTTGGGAAAGCCACTTAACCCTCCATTGCCCGTGTTCCCTGTAAAATAGTTATCTCCAAGTTATAATGCCCTGTTCAATGTAAGAAATGTTAAATAAATTAAATAAAATAAAATATGGGATGTTTAATCCTTCTGGTTTGGCTAGGATCCATATGGCCTCATACCCTTTAAGGGGTCAGGTGGCAGGGCATTAACTCTCAATCTCTGCCAAAAGAACAAAACTGTCATCCATTGTTATGACCTTATGTTTGATCTTAGCTAAAAAGAGACAAGAATCAAGAACATATCCTATAGTAAAACCAATTAGTTTCCATTTCATCAATTTGGCTGTGAGCAATAATTTGGTCTGTTAGCCATTCCATTTTCATGTCATAATTCTTTCTCCGGGTAGTGTTAGAATAAGCATGCTATTTGTTTTATTTAATTCCTTTTTGTCTAAAGTTAACATTTGATGCGGGAAAATATTTGTGTTTGCTGTGCTGAATTTGGTCTAACATAAAAGACATTTTAAAAATATAGAACTGAAAATGTCTTTTGGCATATGTGTTATTCATCCTAAAGCATTAAATACCTCTTTTGGTGCACCATAGCGAAAGGAAGAACAAATGTGGAGCTGAGGGAGAAGTTCATGGTAACAGATGGTGTCAATCAGACCATGGCTGCTTTCCGACCTAGGGGTCGTAGGTCAAGACCTTCTTCAAGAGGAGCTTCACCAAACAGATCAAATTCCAGTCTTGCAATCCAGCCAGGTTCATTACAGGCACACCTGAGCAGTACACCAAAGGTATAAATTAGTTCTTCATTTGTGCGAATCAATGGCAGGCTTTTTTATTTTCAGATATATTTTGCTGTTTTGAAAGTCTCCATTTTTCTCCTGTTTCAAGAAAAATTTCTGTTTTATAGGTGTTAAAGCATACATTTCACTCTTATATTTTTCAAATTTCATTTATGAGATCTGTTCAAACAATAGTGCAAAATAATGCATGAAACTTTACAATAAAGAAATTAGATTGTGCTAAAGAGGAGTTATAAGTATGTATAGTAAGAGTGAGCGATCAACTTTTCCTTTGTGCAAACTTTGAGGGGGTTATTCATTAGCATGTGATTTTAAAACTGTATATTGTTGGGACAAAATTCATATGTACTTTTCACCAGCAGAGTTTTGCACCAGTTCTTAAATTGAAAGCACACACATATATTGACTTTGAAACTTGCTGTTGGTGTAAAGTATACAGTAATTTCCAATTGTTTTTTTCTGTTGTTAGAATGCAAAGATTTCAAAATGCAAGTTATGCTTATGTTTTTATTCCCCTACCCAGGTATGCTACTAAAATTGCATGCATTATAGAACAGCACACAGGGGCCTATTTCCCGACCCATGCTAATTCCTGTATTATCTATTTATTTATTTATCTGTTTTTCTATACCATCTTTTTTGGGAATCAAGGTGGTTTACAATGAACAATAACATAACGGTTTACATAAAACTTCTGAAACATGAATAGTAGTATAACAGGTTTACATAGAATTTTTAAACATGTGCAACATAGAATATTGTTATTATAAGGTAATTAAAGTCTCTAGTTTACAACGTATTTACAATCAAGTCTCATCTACAAGTAGTGGTTATGTTATATGTGTCTACAATTAGCTGGGCCTGGTGGGTTTCTCGTTTAGATGCCGAAGTGTTCATTGAAGAGCAAGGTTTTGAGGTCCTTGCGGTATTTTGTTATTTCATGTGTTTCTCTGAGGTTGGTGGTGAGTGCGTTCCAAAGGTCTGGTGCGTAGGTGGAGAAAACCCTGAATCTGGTGTTCCGTTGCATTTTTTGTTATTTGTGCTTGAAGCTTGAGAAGATTCTCATTGCATGTTCGCCTTTTTCTGTTGGTTGTATGAATGAGGGACTTTAGGTACATTGCTGATTGGTCATGTATTGTTCTGAAGGTGTTCATGGTTGCTTTATACTTGATTCTGGTGGGCACCGGCAGCCAGTGAAGATTTATGAGTATTGGAGTGATATGATCACTCAGTTTTGCCGTTGCTAGAATGCATGCTATTGTGTTTTGTGCCATTTGCAGTGGTGAAGTGAGTGTTGAGGGAGACCTTCATAGATAGTATTGCAGAAGTATAGTAGTGGGAAGATGAGTACCTGAAGGACTGAATGGAAGCCGGTGGTTGATAGTATAGGTTGAAGGTTGTGGAGTAGTTTTACTTGTGGTATATTGTTCTGGAGTTATTGGTGATTTAGGAGGAGAAGTTAAGTTGTTGGTTTAGAGATATTCCCAGGTATTTGACTTCTTTCTTGATTTGACTTTTAATGTTGTTTAGTTTGAGCGTTTTGGGGATGTGAGTGTTCTGTTCCTTGAGATGTGGTCTGTTTTCTTGAAGTTAATTTGTAGTCCGTGGTTATGTAACCACTGAGAGATTTTTTGAAAACAAGTTGATGTCTTCTTGTGGTCTGGGTGGTTTAGATCATAGGGTGTAAACATCATTATGTCATCTGCATAGATTCTGTATTGTATGTTGTGCTTGTGAAATATAGCACAAATTGGCTGCATGAATATATTGAAGAGTAGGAATGATAATGTGAGGCTCCTTTTTGTTGCTTGTAAGGTGTAGACTTATTTCCCATACATATTTGTTGTTGATGGTCCAAGAGGTATTATACTATCCATGGAGTGGGGTGCCATTGATTCCAATGTCTGGCAATTAGGAAGGTATGTGGAATGGAGTTGAATGCTGCTGTTAGTCTACGAAAATTAATATGTTTTTGATGCCTTGTATTATGATATCTATTAGAGAGGTGAGGAGGGATTCAACTCTGTGGTATGGTCTGAAACCATGTTGGTGTTGGTCTAGCAGGGCGTGTGTGTCGATAAAGTACTATTGTATTGTAGTACTATTAGTTTGAGGATTTTGGAGAGGAATGGAAGGCTGATGATGGGTCTATAAGAGGCAGGGTCACTTTTATTAGCTTTGTGGTGTTTCAGGATTGGTCTTACTGATGCTATTTTCAATTCTGTTGGGATGATCACTTCATCGAGTGAGGTCCATGCTAGCTGGTGTATGAATGGTGATAATTCTGTTTTGGATATCTTTATCCAGCTGATGGGGCATGGATCCAGTGGTGAAGTTGAGGTTGCCGATGATTTGTTCTATGTTTTCTCTGGACATGGAATCGAAGGTTGATCATAGTTTATTAGCTGGAGTGCTGTTCAGCGTTGCTTGCTGCAGTCCATTAGTTGGTCCCATTATGTTAATGAAGAAGCTATCCATGGTTTGGGGGCTTGGGAAACTGTTGAGTTCCTCTGGGATTGATATTGTAAGTGATTGTACAATGTTGAACAGTTCCCTGGGTCGGTTCAGAGATTTCATTATAATTTGATGATTCTTTTTTGCAGTGTTTACCATGATGTGGTAATGGTTTAACTTTTGCTTGAATCTTGCTTGTAATTCAGGTTGTTTAGTTGCTCTCCATTTGCGTTCTATTCTTCTGAGCTCCCTCTTTATGTTTCTGAGATCTTTGGTGTACCAAGTTGTATTTGGTTTGTGTTTTGTTGAGGGGGCAGTTGATGGAACTGATGATACTTTACTTATTGTCCGGTTCCAGTTTGTGACCATATCTTCTATGTTATGTGAGTTGGTTTGGAGGTGAGGTATTGTTTTTTGAGGAACTCTTCCTTGTTGAAAATGCAGAATCTATCTTGTATGGTGTGGATGGTGTTTTTCTTGTAGATGTTAGGTATGTGAGGTGTGGAAAATTTTATCATGGTGTGGTTAGACCACAGCACTGGGAGTGTTTGTATCATGAGTGGCTCGTGGTCTGTTATGATGCTTTTGGTATGAATATGAGATCTAATATATTTTCTTTCTTGTGGGTGGGGCTATATATTATCTGCAGGTAGTCTCATGAATCCATGCCCTCTAGGAAGGTGTTTGCTTGTTTTTTGGTGAGGATTGCTAAATTAAAATCTCCGAGAAGTATCATGGGCTTGTTTGGTGATGTGTTTGCACTTATCAATAAACTGAACAGCATGGGGATGGGTCCCAAGGTGGTAAACTGGATCAGAAATTGGTTGACTGACAGACAACAGAAGGTGATGGTAAATGGAACTCACTCAGATGAAAGGCAGGTGATTAGCGGGGTACCCAAGGGATCGTTCCTGGGACCGGTACTGTTCAATGTATTTGTGAGTGATATTGCTGAAGGACTGAATGGAAAAGTCTGTCTTTTTGCAGATGACCATGAAAATTTACAACAGAGTGGACTCCTCTGAGGGAGTGGATAACATGAGGAAAGATCTACAAAAGCTGGAAGAATAGTCTAATGCTTGGCAGTTAAGATTTAATGTGTCATGCACTTGGGATGCAGAAATCCAAGGGAATTGTATGCAATAGGGGGTGAGAGGTTGGTGTACACAGACCAGGAGAAGGACCTTGGAGTGATTGTTTCTAAGGATCTCAAGGTGGTAAAACAGTATGACAAGGCGATGGCCAAAACCAGAAGGATGTTAGATTGCTTACAGAGAGGAATTACCAGCAGAAAGGAAGAGGTACTAATGCCACTCTGTAAGTCGCTGGTGAGGCCTCACTTGGAATATTGTATTCAGTTTTGGAGACCGTATCATGCAAAGGACATAAAAAGTGTTGAACAGTAGGATGGAAAATTTAGAGAATGCTAGTAAATTTCATAACTTGAGATTGACTAACCTTCCTATATTAAAAACCGTTCTACCTGTGGATTTAGTTAAGCGGCATCTACAAATAAAATTGCAGATGCTGAAGGAAGTCATTCTCAGCAGCATATTATCTGCTGTATTACAAGGGAAAAAATTTATCAGAGGCGGCTCAAATAATCTAGTTAGCCTAACACAAATACTAGAAGATGGTGAAGAAACCCATTTGAGGAAATATTTATTGTTTTATAACCAGACAATTTGTGTTTTTGCAGAATTAGACAAGATTGCGCAAACTATGGGGTATGTTTAGTAAGAAACATACCAGTAGCATGTGCTGGGACCCAAATATTGCCGCAGATACTTTGCTTACTTTAAGGGGAGTGTCCATCCATCCCCCTGCCGTAAGCATGCTATTAACGCACCACATCACAATAACCTATGCACAGGTGCACTTACCACCACCCACTGAGGTGGCGTTAAGAGCATCTATGCTAACAGCTACCTTTGTGACTAGCACACGCTCAAACCTCCCCTGCTAACTGTGAAGCACTATTCACACCCACATTCCACCCATAGCCCACCCAGTCTCTACCTGATCACACATTACCCAGATAGCATGGGATTTTTAATGCAGGAGCCAGTGCTAATGATTAGCTCGGATCACTTACCACACGCTAAAACCTACACGACCAGTTAGTGCAGGATAATGTAGCGGGGTTTTTTTTACATATAGAGGCACATTTACTAACAAGATGCACTAACTCAGACTGAGACTATTTTTCAACAAAAGCACCCCCTGTAAATGCAGAGTCATAGGGCCTAATATTCAAATGCATTTATACAGTTTACAGACCTGTAAACTGTGTAAATGCCCCTAATTCGGTCACACTTTATTAAGTCGGGGGTCACTTAGAACAAAAATGCTTAAAATTGTTTATTGACTCTAGTTTTCAATTTACACTACTGGGTCAGTACATATTACCTTGACTTTGAAATTGCTAAGTATATGAGAGTTATAATGGGAAGGGATCTCAATTTAAACCATAAATTACTAAAATGCATGCACATCTTTGACTGGATTTGTGATTAATCTATGTTTTTGTTTGGACAGTATTTGCTTTTCAGGCAAAACAATTAATGAATGATGCATTTTGAAGGTGCTATTGCATCATACATGATATGAATGGAATCGTGTTATTCCTAGAAGTCATAGATGATGTATTCTTAACTTAATTGCATTACTCTGCAGAACAAACTGCGCAACATTTTATTAATGAGCATGATGTGTCACTAGTATTTTGGCTGTAGACCAGTCTTAGGTGCTTGTTTACAAAGCCGCACCTCCGATAACGATCGGAAACCGCTACCGCAGCTTTGTAAACAAACCCTTTAGTGTTTGATTTTTTCCGTTTAGCTAAAGTGAGCGATGCCTCGTAATCGTTTGAACAATGCAGATCACTTCTGCTGCGTGTGTGGTGAAGTGACATTTGCATCACAAAAACGAAGTATAACTGTTTTTATTAAGAAAGCCTACTACCTTTACTATGGCTACAAAATTGGAGATCAGGACAAGAGCTGGGCTCAACACATATGCTGCAACACTTTATAATGCCTCTGTATCATTCCATGGTTTGACCACACCTTGAATATTGTGTGCAATTCTGGTCGCCGTATCTTAAAAAGGATATAGCGGAATTAGAAAAGGTACAGAGAGGAGCATCATAATGATAAAGGGGATAGAAGGATGCCCCTATGAGAAAGGCTTAAAAGGTTAGGGCTCTTCAACTTGGAAGAGAAGGCCGAGGAAAGATATGATAGAAGTCTATAAATTAATGAATGGAGTGAAACTGGTTATTTATTTATTTATTTATTTAACTGCATTTATATCCCGCTTTTCACCGGGTCAAAGCGGTGTAACATGTAACATAGGGAGGGGTAATTTCTTTTAGGATGGGGCCATCACCAGGGTCAACAATTAATGATTATGGGTGGACATGGACATGATTTACTTCTGCTAAAATCTAAGTGTGAGGTCATGGTGGTGTTTCCGTTGAAAGATGTTCACGGAATAGGATTGTCTTTAGCTGTTTCTTAAATGATGTGATGTCGTTGTTGTTCTTGATGTGGTTTGGTAGAGAGTTCCAGAGGGATGGAGCATAAAGTTCGAATGCTCTGTTGCAGGTCCGTTGTGTAGATTTGGTTCTTTTGTGGGGGACAACGATAGAGTTATTGGAGGAATGTCTGGTTGGTCTGTTGTGGGATGGTCGAGGTAGTAGTGAGTGTAGTGAGGTGTTCCGTGTTTGGTGGATAGTTTTGTGGATGAGTAAGATGGCTTTGTACTTGATTCTTGCTTGCAGTGGAAGGAGGTGAAGGTTAACGTAAATCGGTTGTTTACACCATCAAAAAGTAGAAAGAATAGAGGACACATAATGAAGCTACAATGTAACCCATTTAAGACTAATAAGAGAAAAAGTTTTTTTGATTCAACGCGTAATCAAACTCTGGAATTTGTTACTAGAGGATGTAGTAAAAGCTGTTAGTGTAGCTGGGTTTAAAGAAGTTTCTGACAAGTTCCTGGAGGAAAGGTCCATAAACCATTATTAAAGAGGACCCGGGAAATCCACTACTTACCCCAGGACAAGCATTGTGGAAGCTGTGGACTTTGGGTACCTGCCAGGTACTTGTGACCTGGATTGGCCACTGTTGGAAACAGGATACTGGGCTTGATGGACCTTGGTCTGACCCAGTATGGCATATCTTATGTTCTTAACACTTGTGCAGCAAATCTTCGCCAGTGCTTGAATAGAAAAAGGAAATCATGCCTTTTGAAGTGCCAATGATTTGGAGAGAGCCGAAGGACCATATCAGCAATTATTACTTCTGCATGGTGCTTCCTGATGGGAAAGGTTTGTTAAAGAAGAAAAAGTGGACTGTGCAGTATCCAAACATTCCATCAGCTATACGCCAAGAATCCCACGGAGAAGGACTGCCGATTCCTGATGCTACAGATTCATTCTCACTTGAGCCAGATGAGGAAAAGGAAAGGATTGAAATTTCTGTTCCCAATCCATCAATGTCACATGACCCAGATTTTCTCCTATCCACCTTGTGATAAGGAAGCTTATCATAGCTCAGGAAGGAGCTATAGAAAAGATGATGTGACTCTGAACAAGCAACCTGTCAGTTCTGGTAGAAATAAGAAAACAGAATTTTCTTACAAAAGACTACCAGTCCCAGAATGCACCAGGTTTCCAGCAGCCATTAGAGGAGCTGAAGTGGGGAAACGTGTGTTCAATCAGGAGGGCTATGAGGTAATCCCTAAGCACTCATCTCAAAGGGCAGGGCCTGATTCAGCACAGCTGCGCTGTATTAGGGAGGAGCACTCATCAAGGCAGAATAAGAATAGAGTTTGTTCTACAGATGACAAGCATCAGCTCCATGATCATGATCTTCACGATCACCTTGGATATGCAGAGAAGGATCATCAGTTTCATCTGAAGAATCAGCAGAAGCAGAAGCCAAACCGGACGGATAGAGAAGGAAAGAAACCCTCTGGAAGGAAGAGGAGAAAAGCCTTTGAGAGGTCTAGAGGAGTCCAAGGCAGTACGTATACTGGGAGGTATTCCAAGGGCCAGCATAGACCATTGGACTGGGATAAAGCCAGAGGAATGGTGCTGCAGAACAAGGAATCACCAGAGGCTACCTGTGAGGGAGACGGCTGCACGTGGAAGGGACTCTAAGACCTATGCCAGAAGGTATGTGAAGAGAGATCCAGTGTCCAGGGATCAGGACTGGAAGGCTGGACATAAGAACTGGACTACATACTGGCCAGGCTATATAGAGAGGAACTATAGCAACAATGGAAGCTCAGGTATGAACATTGATCTATGCCCTAGCTATAACCTTGAAAGACAGCAGGGAAATAAGTGTTCTCCTGAAAGTGCTCCATTGAAAGATTCATCTGTGCCAATTCATGATAGTGACCCTATGCTTGTTGATGAAGGGGAAATAATAGCAGATCAAGATATTGTTTATATGGACTGCTCTCTATCCAAACTCCGTTGGTAACTTTCTGTGATAAAGCACAGCAGCCATCACAAAGAAAATATAAATTTGTTCTTTATTCCACTAAGAAAAGCTCCTGAAGCAGGATTTGACTCTCACAGTAGAAAGCCAGCCTGCTAAAGGGTTTCAGCTGGATAACTGATAGCAATTGAGCTGCACCTAATTGCTTGTGAGCTAGGAGAGAATTACTTCTGGATCTGGGTGGAAAGTAATCAGAAGTTAACCTTACAAGAACAGTTTATTTCTTTCTTTGTGGCTTTTCGTTTGTTAGAGATATGCTAAGAAAACATTAGCTAATTGCCTGACAAGTTTGAAGGTTGTTTTCCTGATTTTGATTTTTGACTTTGTTTTACCAAGTTAAACACTGCAAGCAAGTAACCTAATTTATGTGCTACCAAGCATATCTGTGCTGGGAGAAATAACCCCATAAATAAAGAAGTATCTTATTGGCTTTAACACTTGTGCACAACTAAATTATTGTCAGCAGCTGTGTCTGGTGTGAATGAACTACATTACCCACAATACCTTGCAAAAATCATATAAATATATGCATTGTCAAGACTGTGAAGATTCTCACCCAGGCAGCCATCTGACAACCTTCTCTGAATCACACCTCATAGCATAAGATGAACTGAATGACCTTGTCAGGGATTTGTAGCTACCTAAGAGTAAGGCAGAGCCATTGGGCTTCAGACTGCAGCAGCTGAATCTCCTGTCAGATGATGTTAGGGTTTCCATGTTCTATGAACATCAAAAGGATCTTGCTACATTCTTCTTCATGGAAGGTGATCTTGTAGCCTGCAACAACATTGATGGTCTGACGGCAGCCCTCAACATCATTCGCCATCCATATGAGTGGAGACTGTTCATTGATTCATTGAAGATGAGTCTTAAAGCTCTTCTGCTGCATAATAGCAATGTTTTGCCATTGAGTCCAGTTGGTCACGCAGTCCATATGAAGGAAACCTATGATAATATAAAACAGCTGTTGAGATGCATAAACTATGACCAACATCAGTGGCAGCTTTGTGGTGATTTGAAAGTCGTTGCTCGGTCTGCAGATTGGATACACAAAGTACTGCTGTTTTTTCTATGAATGGGAGAGTCGTGCGAAAGATTCTCACTACATCAAGGGAGCCTGGAAAGAAATGTGTGCAGCATCCACCACTTATTGAATCAAGGAAGATTTTGTTACCAGCTTTACACATTAAGCTGAGTCTAATGAAAACCTTTGTCAAGGCCATGGACAAAACAAAACCAGCTTTTCCAAGACTAAATGAAGCTAAGATAAAGGAAGGTGTCTTTGTTGGTCCTCAGATTCATGAACCCCTTTGAGATGATGCATTTAACTGTGCACTATATGACAAAGTAAAGACAGCATGGAAAGCCTTCCAGTTAGTAGCAACAAGTTTTATTTCATTTATTTATTTAACAGTTTTTATATGCCGACTTTCTACAATTCAAGTCGGTTTACAGGGAACATAACAGACAGTATATTTCAACTGAGTACATTGTAACAATAATATTTCAACTTTTCTTGGAAACAGCAAGACAGACAACTATAGGATGTTGGTGGAAAAACTCCTTAGTGCGTACAAAAATCTTGGCTGCATCATGTCACTAAAGATACATTTTTTGCACTCTCATCTTGGTTTTTTTTCCACCGAACTGCGGAATAGTAAGCGATGAGCATGGCAAGCAATTTCATCAGGACATTGCAGCAAAGGAGAAAAGATATCAAGTCAAATGGAGCCTGTCAATGCTTGCAGACTATTGCTGGACAGTGAAAAGAGATACTCCATTTACAAAATGCAAGAGACAAGTTAAGAAACACTGAGTAGATACTGAATAGGGTCAGAAATGAATACTAATGCATACATAGATGTTTCTTGCTTTCTATTTCATACTAACCTTTTAAATAAATTGTATTAAATAACCCTTTGGCTGATTTTTAAACTTTTAAACAAAGATGACAGGTGACATATTATCAAGGTCATATATATGCCAACCATAAATGCATGAAAAGACCTAGGTTTATAACGTGATTAAAAAACTCTACTACTAACACGCTATATATACGCATAAAATGGAAAAGCATAGATATCTTGGAAACGGTAGCCAATCAGTGGTTTTGTTATTTTTTAATTCAGCACATCAAAATCCTTAAGCAAGGAGATCCACTTTATCTTCTGAGAGTGCCAAATCTCATAGGTGCGAGACCAAGACAAACCACCCATCTGGCCAGCAGCAGAATGGGATGGTGTTGGCGGCGGAGGATCAAATTTCCGTGACAATGGCAACAACACTAAAATGTAAATAGCGCGCAAGAAAGGCCTGGCAATCTGCGTACTTCCGTATCTTGACATGAAAACCCATTGGCTAGTCACAACAAAACTAATTGCACTATAGTGCTGAAAGATGAGACCCACAGGTCGGAAGGCACTCAACTGGCTACTGGAGAGGAGCTGAAGACTTTTCAGAGTAAAGCCAGCATTTATGATGTGGTTGGATCAAAGCCCTCGGGACGTCTGACTGCTGATGTAGCTGTGCATGAAATGAGAGTCAGAAGCTGCAAAGATGTCTTACATATTCGGACATGGAAGGTACAAAACATGAACCAAGGGAAGTTGGAGATGATCATGAATGAAATGGAATGTGTACAACTTGATCTGTTGGGTGTCAATGAACTGAAATGGACTGGTATTGGGCACTTTGCATCTGATGATCACATGGGCTATTATGCTGGAAATGAAAGACAAAGAAGAAACGGTATTGCATTTATAATTAAAAAGAAACTTACAAGAACTGTAATGAAATACAATGTAGTCAGTGAATGCTTCATTTCTTGTCTATGAGGAATGCCCATCAACATAACTATACTTGTCTATGAGGAATGCCCATCAACATAACTATAATTCAAATATATGCCCCAACAACAGCTGCAGAAGAGGATGAGGTTGATGAGTTCTATGAACAAATACAAGCTGAAACTGACAGAACATGCAAACAGGATATCCTTATAGTCATGGATGACTGGAATGAAAAGGTTGACAACAAAGAAGAAGGCAAAGTGGTTGGAAAATATGGACTTGGCAACCGAAATGAAGCTGGAGAATGACTGATATAATTCTGCAAGACCAACAATCTATTCATCTCTGACACCTTTTTCCAGCAACACAAGCGGCGACTATACACATGGACTTCACCCAACGGATTGTACAAAAATCAAATTGACTACATCTGTGGGAGTCAACTATGGAAAAGATCTATAACATCAACAAAGACAAAGCCTGGAGCTGACTGTGGTACAGATCACCAACTACTAGTACGCAAACTCAAGCTAAAGTGAAAAAGAGCAAGCTACTCATGAATGTAGCAAAATATGACCTTGAAAATATACCACCAGAATTTAAAGACTGCCTGCAAAATCAGTTTGCTGCTTTAGATACAAATGACAGAGCTCCAGAAGTGTTATGGAATGACATCAAGAAGGTTGTGTTCAAAGAAAGTGAGAAGTCTCTACAAAAGGTGAAAAAGCAAAAATGACCAAAATTGATGACTGAAGAAATTCTGAAAATTGCCCAGAAACATAGAGAAGCTAAAGCCAGAGGAGAAAGAGAGACAATCACAGAACTCAGAAGAGATTTCCAGCATGCAGCAAGACAAGACAAGAAGAAGAACTACGTACAATGATGCATGCAAGGAAATAGAAGCAGAAACTATTAGGGGAAGAACAAGATCGGCTTTTCTAAAGCTACGCTAGTTAAAGAAAAAATTCCAGCCTCAAACTGGAATGTTACAAGATGCTCATGGATTCATGTTGAATGATGCTGAGAAGATCAAGAAAAGGTGAAAAGAATATACAGAGTTATTATACGATAAAGATCAAGTGGACCAATAGCCATTTCAACCTGTACCTTATGATCCGGAACCATTGGTGATGAAAGAAGTCGAAGCAGCTTCGAAAGCCTTATGAAAGAACAAAGCACCAGGCATTGATGGCATTCCCATTGAAGTATTTCAGCAATCTGATGCAGCTGTTACCATACTTACAAGTATGTGCCAGGAAATTTGGAAGACGACATCATGGCCAATTAACTGGAAAAGATCTGTGTTTATACAAATACTAAAGAAAGGTTATCCAACTAACTGTTGAAATTATCGCACAATCGCTCTAATCCCACATGCCAGCAAGATTCTACTGAAGATTATTCAACAGAGACTACAACCATACCTGAATGAGAACTTCCTGAAGTGCAAGCAGGGTTCAGGAAAGGACGAGGAATGAGAGACATCATCGCGGATGTGAGATGGATCCTTGAAAAGACTAAAGAATACCAAAAGGATACAGTATCTATATGTGTTTTAATGACTACCGCAAGATTTTTGACTGTGTAAACCATGAGAAACTCTGGGCCACATTAAGAAGCATGGGTATACCAGAACACGTGATCGTTCTCTTGCACAACCTTTACATTGATCAAGAAGCAACAGTTTGAACGGAACAAGGAGAAACAGAATGGTTTAAAATCAGCAAAGGTCTACGACAAGGCTGCATACTTTCCCCCTACCTGTTTAATTTGTATGCAAAACAAATCATCAGAGAAGCAGGACTGTATGAAGACAACAGTGATGAAACATTTGCTTCTCAAGATCAAAGAACATAGTCTTAAAATGGGCCTCCACCTTAAAGTAAAGAAGACAAAGATCCTGACAACTGCCAATTCATAAGTTCATTGTTGATGGAGAAGAAATGGAAAAAGTGAATAACTTTATCCTACTTGGATCAACTATCAATAAAGAAACAACAAGCAGTCAAGAAATCAAACAGTGCATCATTCTTGGCAGAATGGCTATGAAGGACCTAGACAAGATTATCAAGAGCAGAGATGTCTCTCTCCATACAAAGATTTGACTTGTTCAAACCATGGTATTTTCATTAACATCATATGGATGCTAAAGTTGGACAGTGAAAAAGATAGACAGGAAGAAAATTGATGCTTTTGAATTATGGTGCTGGCGACGAATACTGTGTATGCCGTGGACTGCCTGAAGAACAAACTAGTCAGTACTAGAGGAGATCAAATGTAAGCTTTCTTTAGAAGATCAGATAACAAGACTTCGACTTTCATACTTAGGATACATCATGCGAAGAAAGAGATCATTAGAAAAAGACATCATGCTTGGTCAACGCAAAAGAGGAAGGCCAACAATGAAATAGATTGATGCAATAGCATCAACTATGGGTGCCACTCTGTCAACAATGAGCCACCTGACTGAAGGTCGAACACAGTTTCTAACAACTATTCAGAGGGTCGCCATGAGTTGACACCGACCTGACGGCACTTAACAACAACAAGTCTCATATAAGATTACTAAGCTCTTCTTGGCTGAATATCTCTGGGATGCCTTGTCGTACACCTTTGATGATTTTAAACCATTCTGTTTCTCCTTGTTCCATTCGAACTGTTGCTTCTTGGTCATCTGGCACATAATCTGCATCTTCTAACTGTTTAGGTTGGCCGCCACTTGCATCTTCATCTAACTTCATTTTGTCTGGTACAGAATGTGGAGGAACTGGAACAGGAAGTGTTTGTCATATGTGGCTGGTCTTTTTGCAGACATAATATTTGGATACACAGTGTTGTGCTTGTTCTTCGCAGAGAAACTCGTGATATTAACCAGACAAAAATAGCAGTCAGAATTTCTTGGCTCCCACCATTTCATTGGTATACATAAGAACATAAGAACATAAGATATGCCATACTGGGTCAGACCAAGGTCCATCAAGCCCAGTATTCTGTTTCCAACAGTGGCCAATCTAGGTCATATGTACCTAGCAGTTTCCCCAAGAGACACAAGTTCCACAATGCTTGTACTGGGTCAAGCATTGATATCTTCGGTCACTTCTTAATAATGGTTTATGGACCTTTCCTCCAGGAACTTGTCCAAACCTTTTTTAAACCCAGCTACACTAACAGCCTTTACTACATCCTCCGGTAACAAATTCCAGAGTTTGGTTACACGTTGAGTGAAAAAATATTTTCTTTTATTAGTCTTAAATAGTTTACCCTGTAGCTTCATTGCATGTCCCCTAGTCTTTCTATATTCTGATAACGTAAACAATCGATCTACGTTTACCCGTTCCACTCCGTTCATTAATTTATAGACTTCTATCATATCTCCCCTCAGCCGTCTCTTTTCCAGGTTAAAGAGCCCTAACCTTTTTAGCCTTTCTTCATAGGAGTATCCTTCCATCCACTTTACCATTTTGGTGGCTCTTCTCTGAACCTTTTCTAAAATCGCTATATCCTTTTTAAGATACGGCGACCAGAATTGCACACAATATTCAAGGTGCGGTCTCACCATGGAACGATATAGAGGCATTATAATATCTTTTGTTTTATTTTCCATTCCTTTCCTTATCATACCTAGCATTCTATTTGCTCTCTTGGCCGCCGCTGCACACTGGGCCGAGGGTTTTAACATGGTATCCACAATGACGCCTAAATCTTTTTCCTGGGTGGTGGTTCCTAATGTGGAACCTTGCATCGTGTAACCATAGTTTGGGTTGTTCTTCCCTAGGTGCATAACCTTGCACTTGTCCACATTAAATTTCATCTGCCATTTTGATGCCCAGTCTTCCAATTTATCAAGATCCTCTTGCAATTTTTCACAATCCTCTTGGGTTTTAACAACTTTAAATAGTTTTGTGTCATCTGCAAATTTGATAACCTCACTCGTTATTCCATTTTCCAGGTCATTTATGAATATGTCAAAAAGCAGCGGAACCAGCACAGATCCCTGGGGTACACCACTATTCACCTTTCTCCATTGGGAAAATTGCCCATTTAGCCCTACCCTCTGCTTTCTATCTTTTAACCAGTTCCTGATCCACAATAGTACACTGCCTCCTATCCCATGACTCTTTAGGTTTGCCGAAAGTCTCTGATGAGGGACCTTGTCAAAGGCTTTCTGAAAGTCCAGATACACAATATCAACCGACTCACCTTTGTCCACCTGTTTATTCACTCCTTCAAAAAAACATAACAGATTAGTAAGACAAGATCTTCCTTGTCTAAAGCCATGTTGGCTGTCTCCCATTAGGTTGTGACTATCTACATGCTGAGTAATTTTATTCTTTATGATGGTTTCTACCATTTTTCCTGGTACTGACGTCAGGCTCACCGGTCTGTAGTTTCCCGGATCACCCCTGGAACCCTTTTTAAAAATTGGTGTTACATTGGCAATCCTCCAATCTTCATGTATTAGAGATGATTTTAATGATAGTTCACAGATTACTGATAGCAGTTCTGCAATCTCATATTTCATTTCTTTCAACACCCTTGGATGTATACCATCCGGCCCAGGTGATTTGCTACTCTTCAGTTTATCTAATAGTTGTAAGACATCTTCCCGATGTATCGATATTTCCTTCAATTCTTCTGCACCTTTAAATACCACTTCAGTCATGGGTAACATCCCTACATCTTCCTCAGTAAAGACCGAAGCAAAGAATTCATTCAGTCTCTCCGCTATCGCCTTGTCGCCTCTTAGTGCTCCTTTAACCCCTTTATCATCTAATGGACCAACTGACTCTCTCACAGGTTTTTTGCTACGAATGTACTTGAAAAGGTCTTTATTTCGCGTTTTTGCTTCCGCAGCAAGCCTCTTCTCAAATTCTCTCTTTGCCTGCCTTATCAATGCCTTGCATTTGACTTGCCAGTGCTTGTGCTGTTTCCAGGATTCGTCGTTTGGCTCTTTTTTCCATTTCCTGAAAGATGCTTTTTTGGCAACAACAGCCTCTCTGACCTCACCTTTAAACCATGCTGGCAGTTTTTTGGACTTCCTTCCACTTTTCTTAAAGCGTGGAATACAGCTGGTCTGGGCTTCCAAGATAGTAATTTTCAACAACACCCAAGCTTGATGTACGTCTTTAACCTTTGCAACTGCTCCTTTTAGTTTTTTCTTAACTGTTTTCCTCATTTTATCATAGTCTCCCTTTCGAAAGTTAAAAGGTAGTACTGTGGATTTCCTTACTATCCCTCCTCCACTAATTAAATCAAAGGTGATCATGCTATGATCACTATTGCCAAGTGGCCCCAACACCCTTATCTCTTGCACTAGATCTGGTGTTCCACTAAGGACTAGGTCTAATATGGCTTCCCCTCTGGTCGGTTCATAAACCAGCTGCTCCAAGAAGCAGTAATTTATTTCATCTAGGAACTTTATCTCCCTAGCATGTCCTGACGTGACACTGACCTAGTCGATACCGGGGTAATTGAAATCACCCATTATTATTACTGCGCTGTAACTTTTGTTAGCTTCCTTGATTTCTTTGAGCATTTCATCATCCATTTGGTCATTCTGGCCAGGTGCTCGATAGTACACCCCCACTGCCATTGCCTTCCCCCTTTTATATGGAATTTCAATCCATATAGATTCTACAGCAGATTTTGTTTCCTGCAAAATTTTAATCCTTTCTGAGTCAATGCCCTCTCTAACATAGAGCGCAACCCCTCCACCAATTTGATCAGCTCTATCATTACGATATAGTTTGTACCCAGGTATCACAGTGTCCCACTGGTTGTCCTCCTTCCACCATGTCTCTGATATTCCAATCATATCTAACCTTTCATTTAGTGCTATATATTCTAACTCTCCCATCTTATTCTTTAGACTTCTAGCATTTGCATACAAGCATTTTAGAGAATGTATTTTATTCATGTTAATTTGGCTATTGTTAGACATGGGTAAATTGGGATCTTTAAGCTCTGTCTGCTCCATACTTGAGGGCATTTGGGCTACTTTACTCTTTTGTGGAACCTCTCTGCTTTTGGTAGTATCCTTCAAGGATACATTCTTCCGAACCATCTGCTCTTGGGCGACTGTCGCTATTTTCCTTCCATTTAACCAATCACAAAGCCCATTTGCACAGGCAGTGCAAATGATGTGATTTCCCCTTTACTTATCCTGGTCACTCAGTGTGCATCCAAAATATAACTTGGACATGTTATGGTACTACGTTGAGGTACAGTAGCAAATGAAACCCAAGCGTAACAAAAAACATGGGAATGATTTCTATAGTTTCTTGGCATTTTATTTTTGATGATTTCTTCAGTGTTATTACCTAATATGTAATCAAAATAATTAACCTGAAAAAGAAAAGAAGAAGAAAAGAAAAATAAATACCAATCAGTATTGGTAGAGTAATCACTGACAAAGTTTATGTAGTGTAGCAAAACGTCCGACACTATCATCTTTCAAACGTGATGTGATAAAAGAAAAAACAAAAACGGTTTTGAACATTGTTCTTCATAGGTTATCTAATACACATGAAATTATTTGTGATGATTTTTTCATAATCTGAGGGAGCCTCCATGTCAAGCCCTTTAATTCTTTGCATCATGGCATGAAGAGGTTTTCTCTTTTCTTTGCAGCTGAAGAAAATAATTATGCCTCCAGAAGTTTAGGGTTTTGGGGTTTTTTTTGCGAAAACTGACCTTTATTGCATGCTCACTTTTGCGATTTTTGGCATTAATGAGCTACTTTGCATGATTTTGTATTGCAGTAATTTATTTATTTGGCATACAACTTATGAATGGAAAGTTTGCTACCACAAAACCTGCTTTTTCAAATTAACTTTTGAGGGCCCTTTTACTAAAGAATGCTAGGGTGTTGCTCCGAATGCACCAAAAGTGCTGAAACTATGGTGCATTAGGTGCAACACTATGGCATTAACTGTTGGGGCATGGAAAGCATTTTCCCGAAGTTAACACGGAGCCCTATCCCTTAGTGCATGCCACATTAGCACGGGTGCACTTAACTCCACCTATTGAAGTGGCATTAGGTGATTCTGTGCTAATGGGGAGGAGTAGCCTAGTGGTTGGGGCAAGGTACTTCAGGCTGGAAGGTTGGGGGTTCAAACCCCACTAGAGGACAGCAACCTTGGGCTGGAAGGACTGGGGTTTCTAGTCCCACAGATGCTCCTTGTGATCTTGGGCAAGCCACTTAACCCTCCATTGCCCATGTTCCCTGTAATATTAGTGTATGTGTCTCATATCCCCAAGTGTTAAATGTTTCCCCCAATTGTGTTGTGACCGCTTTGATTGAAGGATAAGGCGGTATACAAAACTGTCTAAATAAAATAAATAAATAAAATAAATAAAGCAGTTAGCGTGTGGTGTGAACCTGATGCTAACTGCATGGAGCACACCACATGCACCCTCCACCTCTACCCCACCCACTCACTTCCCTGACGTAAGATATCATGGGAATCATCCCACGCTTACTCTCATGACCCTGCACTAGCTGGCAACACATGTCTGAATGCGAATTCAGCACACACCAGAACACACATTGTCTGTAAACACCCTTGATGTTTTCGTGAGTTTCTTGGCATTTTGCACCATTGTTCACATGGAGCGTGCTTTGCAAAGTCACTTTAGTACATGGTGTCCTTAGACAGAGAGAGGAGAGAGTGGAATTGTTTTCTCTTAGGGGTATGTTTACTATACAGCTGTAGCGGCTTCCGTGTGATACCGGACGGAAGCCGCTACCGCTGTTTAGAAAACATACCCCTTAGTGTCTCCTGTGCTTTGTCCAGTTTTGTTCTTACCTTATTATTCCCTCTTTAACTTAACTTTGTTATGAGTGGCTGGATCTGCAATCATTAATTGAGGATTTTTTTTAATTCTGCTTTTATGCATTTTACAAAAACAAGTGCAGGAAATTACAACTTGTGGAAAAAACATGAGAACTGAGTGAAATATACACAGTGATAACAATATCAGGAAAATAAACAGAGGAAATTTAAAAGATTCCTCCATACCCAAACCCTAGCCCACAAAGCATGAGGGAGGTTCCATAGGAAAAATTAATAACATACATGGAGGAAAGGAAGCCAGTGTTACAGCCAACCACTTTAACTTTAAGGCAGTTCAGATATATCCATAGCAGAACAGAGAACAGGGTGAGCATTTAGAAATGAAATAAGCTAAGAAGGATACAAAAACACTTACGAGTTGGGCTGATATTTAACTAAACATTTGCAAGGATATTTTAAAAAGAAAAAGGCACCCAGCTTGATGACCGAGGACGAAAGAGAAGAAATTCCCTCCTTCGTTGTTGGGTCTCCTGCACCAGATCTGAAAAATGCCTGAACCTGCAATCCCCAGTATCTAACACTCCACTTCCTAAAGAACATACATAAGAACCAATCTTTATCTGATGACAAGGCAAATTGGACTAAACAAGTCTCTGGAACGATCACATCTAACTCTAAACTCTCTAAAATTGTGGAAACATTCAACTCATCTATTTGCTGGCGTGGAAGCATCCCCTCTTGTACAGGGGTCTTCTTCCCTTGTGGAAAATAGTATACTTTTGTAACCGGTGGGTGAGTCTCAGGCGAAATGCCTAATCAAACAGATAATTCTTGAACAATTCTGAGATTTATGAAAGTTAATGAGACGCAGATTTGAAAGCCTAGAGACATTCTCCAACTGTTCAATTTTTGCCTTCAAGGAAGCTGAGTCTTTGATAGCAGCCTCAGTACAACCTTTCAAACTATTCATACCTGCAGTCAAGTCATTACAAAGTACTTGCAGTTTAGAAACATCCACTGTATTCTTAACACACTCCGACTGAGCAGTCTGGAGTTGGGTCTCTCATGGTTTGAACTTGGGGGAGCAATGCCTCCGCAAGTTGCTTGATGGCACACCAAATAGATGCGAGGGTAATTCAATCAGGTGGAGTGACAAAATCATCAAGCGTAACCCCACCAATCGCTCCTTCCAGCTCTGCCCTCTCAACATGCTCAACCCCCAATACATCAGCTTCGCTTGTATCCATTGTCCCTGAAGCACCGTTGCCTGTTCGCTGCCCCTCCAGGGTTACAAAACAGCCTCCACTACTTCCGGTCACCAGTCCCCATGAGTCAGACGACACATCAAACAGTGGACTGCCAGCCTCACTCCTGGTCTCCGAACACATGGCAGTGTCCAACTCCTTCACTGTGTCTCTAATCGGGTTTTATGAGAGCAAATTTAACGCCCAAAACCTAGTAAAGTTAATTGCTCCACGTACTAACTATTCCAAAAAATACCACATTGAATTGGGGAACAGGTCTCAGACTAAACCGGGGAGGAATATAGGAGGTGGTTTTCCTCTTTTCAACTTTCCCCTTTATTGCATCAATGACCTGAACATTTTCCCCTTTTTTTTAGAAAGATTTTCTATAAATTACTCGATATTTCAAATGACCTTCAGTCGATTTTTCAATGCTTATCTATAGAGATGATAAAAGTCTGAGCTCAAAACTCCGTTATTCAAATAATCACAACTCAGTTCAAAATTTAGCTCAATGCTTATCTGTTGAGATGATAATGCAAAATCGCTATCATCTCAACAGATAAGCATTGAGCTAAATTTTGAACTGAGTTGTGATTATTTGAATAACGGAGTTTTGAGCTCAGACTTTTATCATCTTTATAGATAAGCATTGAAAAATCGACTGAAGGTCATTTGAAATATCGAGTAATTTATAGAAAAACTTTCTAAAAAAAAGGGGAAAAAGTTCAGGTCATTGATGCAATAAAGGGGAAAGGTGAAAAGAGGAAAACCACCTCCTATATTCCTCCCCAGTTTAGTCTGAGACCTGTTCCCCAATTCAATGTGGTATTTTTTGGAATAGTTAGTACGTGGAGCAATTAACTTTACCAACTCCTTCACTGGGCACCACACCTCTGGAGGAGTTAGATTCCCAAGGAGGACACTAAGATCACCTGCTCCAAAACCCCCACAACTGAACATAAGATATGCCATACTGGGTCAGACCAAGGTCCATCAAGCCCAGTATCCTGTTTCCAACAGTGGCCAATCTAGGTCATACGTACCTATCAGTTTCCCCAAAAGACACAGGTTCCACAATGCTTGTATTGGGTCAAGCATTGATATCCTAGGTCCCTTCTTAATACTGGTTTATGGACCTTTCCTCCAGGAACTTGTCCAAGCCTTATTTAAACCCAGCTACACTAACAGACTTTACTACATCCTCCAGTAACAAATTCCAGAGTTTGATTACACATTGAGTGAAAAAATATTTCCTTTTATTAGTCTTAAATAGTTTACCCTGTAGCTTCATTGCATGTCCCCTAATCTTTTTATATTCTGATAACATAAACAATCGATCTATGCTTACCTGTTCCACTCCGTTCATTAATTTATAGACTTCTATCATATCTCCCCTCAGCCGTATCTTTTCCAGGTTAAAGAGACCTAACCTTTTTAGCCTCTCATCATAGGAGTAGTCTTCCATCCACTTACCATTTTGGTGGCTCTTCTCTGTACCTTTTCTAATAACGCTAAATCCTTTTTAAGATACAGCGACGAGAATTGCACACAATATTCAAGGTGCGGTCTCACCATGGAATGATATAGAGACATTATAATATCCTTTGTTTTATTTTCCATTCCTTTCCTTTGATACCTAGCATTCTATTTGCTCTCTTGGCCGCCGCTGCACACTGGGCCGAGGGTTTTAACATGTTATCCACAATGACGCCTACATCTTTTTCCTAATGTGGAACCTTCCATCGTGTAACCATAGTTTGGGTTGTTCTTCCCTGGGTGCATAACTTTGCACTTGTCCACATTAAATTCCATCTGTCATTTTGATGCCCAGTCATCCAATTTATCAAGATCCTCTTGCAAATTTCCACAATCCTCCTGGGTTTTAACAACTTTAAATAGTTTTGTGTCATCTGAAAATTTGATAACGTCACTCGTCATTCCCTATTCCAGGTCATTTATGAATATGTCAAAAAGTAGCGGACCCAGCACAGATCCCTGGGGTACACCACTATTCACCTTTCTCCATTGGGAAAATTGGCCATTTAGCCCAACCCTCTGCTTTCTATCTTTTAACCAGTTCCTGATCCACAGTAGTACACTGCCTTCTATCCCATGACTCTTTAGTTTTGCCAAAAGTCTCTGATGAGGGACCTTGTCAAAGGCTTTCTGAAAGTCCAGATACACTATATATCAACCGACTCACCTTTGTCCACCTGTTTATTCACACTTTCAAAAAAACATAACAGATTAGTAAGACAAGATCTTCCATGTCTAAAGCCATGTTGGCTGTCTCCCATTAGGCCATGACTATCAACATGTTCAGCGATTTTGTTCTTTATGATGGTTTCTACCATTTTTTTCGGTACTGACGTCAGACTCACCGGTCTGTAGTTTCCCAGATCACCCCTGGAACCCTTTTTAAATATTGGCGTAACATTGGCGATCCTCCAATCTTCAGGTATTACAGATGATTTGAATGATAGTTCACAGATTACTAATAGCAGGTCTGCAATCTCTCCGCTACTGACTGGCTGCTGCTCCACGCATATCTGCAGGAAATGATCCAAAGGACTTGTCGGAGGTAAATTCGTGGCGGGGACACGGCCAGCCTGGGAAGACTTAGCGGCCTTCCCTTTACGCTTCCCCATTGAGAGTGTGTGTCAGCAGCTCAAACACTGGCTTCTGCCATCTTGGGAACTCCTGATACATGGATTTTAATTCCGGATGTTGATGTACTTGTTCTTCTTTTTATTTGGTTAACCATTTTCTTTTTAATGTTTTACTTTTCTTAATATAATTTTTGTATACCTAAGTAAATAAAATGATTCTAAAACTCCCCTAGGAATTTTCATCTTTCATGTAATTGTCTTAGTTTATTGCTGTTTAATGAATAGCCCTGAATATTAAATTGCTTGATCTTGCCATTCTACCTTTGCATTTTGGGTTAGATGAATTGAAGGTTTTTCTTTACTTTGTATATGTGGGAAAAATGTTTAGTATAAGTGGTCCTTTGTGCAAAAATATTGTAAGAAGTAGCTCTGTTTGCCTGCTTATTTCAATATTGCTTCTGGAGACTGATAAACTTACTGTAGCAGTTTTTGAGACCTTTTGCATGCAGGATAGTTAGCCAGAATACGCTACTGACTCTGGCGATAAGGTTATCTTGGAAAAAAGCCATTTTGGGAGTCATTTTATGAGGGTATAAAGCAGCATATTGCATTCTCAAATAGGCTCTTATAAAATAGCCAAGGGAAGACGCGTGTAATAGTAGGTGCAGTGGGGGTAGGACTGGGATTTATGCTTTTATTTTATAAAATATGTCCTGAGCAGTTGTAAATGTAAGCAGGTGCATTTGTTGCAAGTTTTGTGAGACTATTTTACAAAGACATAGGCTCCCATGTTGTCTTTATAAAATAGTCCCCAATATGGGCACCTAAATGGACTTTCTACTCAGGTGACCTATTATAAAATTATCTTCTTAAGCAGCAGATTTTACAAAACTGCATATCCAAGGAGAGCCACTTTAGGAGCTGACTTCCAAAGCTCATATTTTTGGATTTTGGAGGTCATCTTAAATGCCAGAGAGGTAAGCAGATCTGCCCTCTCAATCACTCCTCCAAATTCCAGGTCCAAATGAGTAATTAGATTATGTATATGCATGCCCGGGAATAGGTGTAAAGGTTGATGCTTACGTTTTTTGAAGTAGACGTGTATTTCCATTGCAAAATAAGAAATACACGTCTACTTATAAGGTCCGCCTAAACCATGCTCGGAGCACACCCTCTACATATTTGTGCTTCCTGAAATTTACCTGGGTATATTGGCTTTCTATTTGTGCAGATGGCACCTAATCCTTCTAAAATGGCCTCCATTTATAGCCATTTGTTGAATAAACCCCTCTGTAGTTTTTTCTTTGGCTTGATTTTTTTACCTCGCTTTTTTAACTTTATTATTGGATATTTTCATCCCCTGGATATTATTTTCTGTAGCCTGATGTTCCCTTTATTTTCCTTTGGATTTTAATTTGCCGTTGTTCCATACAGACTCCCCATCATATAACACGTAATTATGGTAAACCATGGTTGACAAACAGCAAAACATCAACACCTTGTAAGACACCTGAGCCCCCCGAATTCCAAGGGTCATCCACAGAGGTACAGTAAAGACTGAATACGCACTGTGATCACCAGCTGTCAGTTCACTAACAACCACTGCAATTCTTTTCCCCACTGTACCTTGCACAGTACTAATGCACTTCTCGCCTTAGACCTCTATACAGTCTAAATTCCTTTGCTTCCTTATTCTTTTACGAATTCTATTAATTAAGGGTCTGTTATATTTTCTGAGCAAAAATCTCTTTTGGATAATTCCTGAGTATTTTCTACTTTAGACTGCTAGTTGTGAACAGAAATTAATTCCCTTTCTTTGTATATGAGCACGTATGCATTTGTGTGTAAATATAGTCGAGATGGAGTCATGGAAAGCATTAATCTCAATGTATTATGTAAAAATACAGAAAACCAAGGAGGTGCTGGGTTGCCAGGAGTCAGCATTGACTCAAAGGGACACACACACACACACACATATAAACAAGGTAAACAACGATGTAGTATATTATTACTCTATTTTTTAAGTCAAATAATTTCACGCTATCATTTTTAAGTTTTAGGTATCATCTATAGTAAAATTATTATTCTTTAGATGTGACAATGTGTATGAATCTAGATATTCAACATTATTGTGTATGTGGAGGCAGATTCTGTTTCCCACATGTCCGGCCACATTGGACGTGCAAAGACGTGTGGGAAATGTACTTGATTCTGCTGCTGCGGGGCCCGGATGTACCTGCAACGGTAAAATCTGTGACTTGGACTTCTGGGCATCCCCATATGCCGATGAGATTGATGTATGGGGAGATGCCTGTGCTAGAATGGCATCATGGCAATGAGTCATCCAAAGGACAGCTCGGAATGCAATTCCCCCTGTCCACCCCTGCAGACCGCATCCTGCCATCACCAGAGGCCCTCTTGTGCCGGATCACGGCTGCAGGGGCACAGCACAGCCGTTGGAATGATTTGTGAAAGTGTGCAGTGGGGACCCCCAGGGCTTATTCCACCTTCAGGATGGAATAAGCCGGGCATCCATCACTGCACCGGGGGACTTACAGAGACCCAACCTCAATGACCACTTTATGTCCTGGTGCGTTGGCCCACGCCCTCCTGCCTTCCCCGCACAAACCCTCTGTACTTGCAGGGAGTGCTGGGACAGGAATTGCGTTCTGGGCCTGTTCGTGGGTTGAACATCCAAGCTGGACGTACAACCCCGCTATTTGTAGGTCAAAGTGACCCCCATGATGTCTAAATTCTGAAAACGATAATTGTAAATTCAGTGGGAAATAAGAAATACCATTAATCAGTCTAGCCGACATTTTAATAATAAGCAATGAATATTTTCTGTATTGTTCATAGGGAACGCCGATACAAGGCAGCAGACTGCGGCTACCTGGCTACCTGTCAGGGAAAGGTTTTCATTCTACAGAAGACAGCAGTCTGATATCAACTGCAGCTACCAGAGTCAGAGCACAGTTTGGAGGTGAATGTTCTTCTAATTTCCACAAAATTATGCTTTCCCAGCTGCTATGGTACTTGCTTGGAGGGATCAAGGTTACTCACACCATCAAAGTGATGGTTTGTAGCATAGAGAAATGTGTAGCCATGTTTCTAGCCGTTCAAGTACAGTATGAATGAAAACGTGGAACAGAACTATGAAATATGAAGAAGGCAAGAATTGCTAGGCCGATCTATTTTTCCCATGTTCCCTTTTTATTTAAATACTACAACCATATTGATCGGCAGCTTTACCTTCCCTTCCCCACAACTTTAGACCTCTGTGCTTATCTTATGTTTTCTTAAATTTTGCAAGTGATTGAGTCTTCATTGGGAGGCTTTTGCATATATATATATACACCATTTCTGCGCAGAAATATTGCCGGATTTTACTGTTTAGTCTACTCACTGTCAGCCTAATACCATCACCCTATGCTCTAAAACCCTTTTTCCACAACAAAATGCCTGCCTCTTGTGCTTTACCTGTCCCTTTGTCATATCAAATATTAGGCCACAGAACTCTTAAAAGATTAATCTATACATGTGACCAATAAACTTCAGAGGTAATATTTTATTCAGTCAATTTTTCCAGCAAAGGGTACAAAGTAGTGATGAAGTGCTTTTTTCATTTTTGGTGCTATAAAATTGCAGACATCTAGAATTACATAAGATTTGCCTTACTGGGTTAGGCCAAAAGTCTATCAAGCCCAGTATTTAGTTGCCAACAGTAGCTAATCCAGGTCAGAAGTACCTGGAAGGATTCCAGAAGGTAGCGATATTCTATGCTTCCAGGGATAAAACAGGGGATTTCCCAAAGTCCATCTTAAAAATGGTTTATGGACTTTTCCTCAAGTAACTTGTCCAAACCTTTTTTAAACCCAGCTACACTAACAGCTTTTACCACATCCTCCAGCAACAAATTCCAGAGCTTACTTTATGTGTTAAGTGAAAATATATTTCTACAATTTGTCTTAAATGTATTACTTAATCTTTACTTTTTGAAAGTGTAAACAATCATGTTATGTTTACCTGTTTCACTCCACTATTTATTTTATAGAAATCTATAAGTCTTTTCTCCAGGCTTAAGAGCCCTAACCTCTTTAGTCTTTCCTCATAGGGGTGTCGTTCCATCCCCTTTATCATTTTGGACACTCTTCTCTGTACCTTTTCTAATTCTACCATAGCTTTTTTGAGATGTGGTAACCATAATCAGGAATGGCCCAACCATTAGGCAAACTAGGCTGTAGTCATAAGAACATAAGACATGCCATACTGGGTCAGACCGAGGTCCATCAAGCCCAGTATCCTATTTCCAACAGTGGCCAATCTAGGTCATACGTACCTAGCAATATCCCCAAAAGACACAGGTTCCACAGTGCTTGTACTGGGTCAAGCATTGATATCCTGGGTCCCTTTTTAATAGTGGTTTATGGACCTTTCCTCCAGGAACTTGTCCAAACCTTTTTTAAACCCAGCTATACTAACAGCCCTTACTACATCCTCCGGTAACAGATTCCAGAGTTTGATTACACGTTGAGTGAAAAAATATTTTCTCTTATTTGTCTTAAATAGTTTACCCTGTAGCTTCATTACATGTCCCCTAGTCTTTCTATATTCTGATAGCGTAAACAATTGATCCACGTTTATCCGTTCCACTCCATTCATTAATTTATAGACCTCTATCATATCTCCCCTCAGCCGTCTCTTTTCCAGGTTAAAGAGCCCTAACCTTTTTAGCCTCTCTTCATAGGAGTAGCCTTCCATCCCCTTCACCAATTTGGTGGCTCTTCTCTGTACTTTTTCTAATAACGCTATGTCCTTTTTAAGATACGGTGACCAGAATTGCACACAATATTCAAGGTGCGGTCGTACCATGGAGCGATACAGAGGCATTATAATATCCTTTGTTTTATTCTCCATCCCTTTCCTTATGATACCTAGCATTCTATTTGCTTTCTTGGCCGCCGCTGCACACTGGGCAGAGGGTTTTAACATGTTATCCACGATGACTCCTAAATTTTTTTCCTGGGTGGTGGTTTCTAATGTGGAGCCTTGCATCGTGTAACTATAGTGTGGGTTGTTCTTTCCTAGGTGCATAACTTTGCACTTGTCCACATTAAATTTCATCTGCCATTTGGATGCCCAGTCTTCCAATTTATCCAGATCCTCCTGCAGTTTTCCACAATCCTCTTGGGTTTTAACAACTTTAAACAGTTTTGTGTCATCTGCAAATTTGATAACCTCACTAGTTATTCCCTTTTCCAGGTCATTTATGAATATGTCAAAATGTAGCTGACCCAGTACAGATCCCTGGGGTACTCCACTATTCACCTTTTTCCATTGGGAATATTGGCCATTTAGCTCTACCCTCTGCTTTCTATCTTTTAACCAGTTCCCAATCCACAATAGTACACTGCCTCCTATCCCATGACTTTTTAGCTTCGCCAAAAGTCTCTGATGGGGGACCTTGTCAAAAGCTTTCTGAAAGTCCAGATATACTATATCAACTGACTCACCTTTGTCTACCTGTTTATGCACACCTTCAAAAAAACATATCAGATTAGTAAGACAAGATCTTCCATGTCTAAAGCCATGTTGGCTGTCTCCCATTAGGCCATGACTATCTACATGCTGTGTAATTTTGTTCTTTATGATGGTTTCTACCATTTTCCCTGGTACTGACGTCAGGCTCACCAGTCTTTAATTTCCCGGGTCACCCCTGGAACCCTTTTTAAAATTGGTGTTACGTTGGCGACCCTCCAATCTTCAGGTATTACAGATGATTTTAATGAAAGTTCACAGATTACCAATAGCAGGTCTGCAATCTCATATTTCAGTTCTTTCAACACTCTGGGATGTATACCATCTGGTCCAGGTGATTTGCTACTATTCAGTTTATCAAATAGTTGTAGTATATCTTCTCGGTGTAGCGATATTTCTCTCAATTCCTCTGCAGTATCACCTTTAAATACCACTTCAGTCTTGGGTAACATCCCTACATCTTCCTCAGTAAAGACCGAAGCAAAGTATTCATTCAGTCTCTGCTATAGCCTTGTCTCCTCTTACTGCCCCTTTTACCCCTCTATCATCTAATGGTCCAATTGACTCTCTCACAGGCCTTTTGCTGCGAATGTACTTAAAAAAGTCTTTATTTCGTGTTTTTGCTTCCGTAGCAAGTTTCTTCTCAAATTCCCGCTTTGCCTGCCTTATCAATGCTTTACATTTAACTTGCCAGTGCTTGTGCTGTTTCCAGTTTTCATCATTTGGCTCTTTTTTCCATTTCCTGAAAGTTGCTTTTTTGGCAGCAACAGCCTCTCTGACCTCACCTTTAAACCATGCTGGCAGTTTTTTGGACTTTCTTCCACTTTTCTTAATGCGTGGAATACAGCTGGTCTGGGCTTCGAGGATAGTATTTTTAAATAACACCCAAGCTTGCTGTAAGTCTTTAACATTTGGAACCGCTCCTTTTAGTTTTTTCCTAACTATATTCCTCATTCTATCATAGTCTCCCTTTCGAAAGTTAAAAGGTAGTACTGTGGATTCCTTTACTATCTGTCCTCCACTAATTAAATCAAACATGATCATACTATGATCACTATTGCCAAGTGGTCCCAACACCCTTATTTCTTGCACCAGATCTGGCGTTCCACTAAGGACTAGGTCCAGTATGGCTTCCCCTCTGGTCGGTTCATGAACCAGCTGCTCCAAGAAGCAGTCATTTATTTCATCTAGAAACTTTATCTCCTTAGCTTGTCCTGCTGTGACACTGACCCAGTCGATACCGCGGTAATTGAAATCACCCATTATTACTACTCTGTTGTGACTTTTGTTAGCTTCCTTGATTTCTTTGAGCATTTCATCATCCATTTGTTCATTCTGGCCAGGCGGTCGATAGTATACTCCCACTGCCATCACCTTCCCCTTCATACATGGAATTTCAATCCATAGAGATTCTACAGCAAATTTTGTTCCCTGCAAAACTTTAATCCTTTCTGACTCAATGCCCTCTCTAACATAGAGCGCAACCCCTCCACCAATTTGATCAGGTCTATCATTACGATATAGTTTGTATCTAGGTATCACAGTGTCCCACTGGTTATCCTCCTTCCACCATGTCTCTGAGAGTGCAATCATATCTAACCTCTTATTTAGTGCTATATATTCTAACTCTTCCATCTTATTGTTTAGACTTCTAGCATTGGCATACAAGCATTTTAGAGACTGTATTTTATTAATATTAATCTGACTATTGGTAGGCATGGGTAATTTGGAATCTTTATGCTCTGTCTGCTCCTTACTCAAGGGCATTTGGGCTACTATACTCCCTTTTGGAACCTCACTGCTTTTGGTAGTATCCTTCAAGGATACCTTCGTCCGAACCATGCGCTCCTGGGTGACTGTCGGCTTTCCCCTTTTTTCTAGTTTAAAAGCTTCTCTATCTCTTTTTTAAAGGTTAATGCCAGCAGTCTGGTCCCATCCTGATTAAGGTGAAGCCCATCCCTTCGGAAGAGCCCCCCCTTTCCCCAGAATGTTCCCCTGTTCCTAACAAATCCAAAACCCTCATCCTTGCACCATTGTCTCATCCACGCATTGAGACTCTGGAGCTCTGCCTGTCTTTTGGGTCCTGCACGTGGAACAGGAAGCATTTCGGAGAATGCTATCCTGGAAGTTCTGGATTTCAACTTCCTACCTAAAAGCTTAAATTTAGCCTCCAGAACTTCCCTACCACATTTTCCTATGTCATTGGTACCAACATGTACCAAGACAGCAGACTCCTCCCCAGCACTATCTATGATCCTATCTAGGCGGTGCGTGAGGTCTGCTACCTTCGCACCAGGCAGGCATGTTACCAGGCGATCCTCACGTCCACCAGCCACCCAGCTATCTACATTCCTAATGATTGAATCACCAACTATAACAGCTGTCCTGACCCTCCCCTCATGGGGACATGGCCCTGGACAAACGTCCTCGGTGCGAGAGGGTTTTACATCACCTGGAGGACAGGTCCTAGTTACAGGATCACTTCCTGCCACACCAGGGTGATGCTCTCCTGTCACGTGACCTCTCTCCTCCATGGCAACAGGGATGCTGCCAGACTGGAGGTGGGACTTCAGGACTATATCCCTGTAGGTCTCATCCATGTACTTCTCTGTCTTTCTTATGTCTTCCAGGTCTGCTACTCTAGCCTCTAGAGAACGGACTCGTTCCCTGAGAGCAAAGAGCTCCTTGCACTTAGTGCATACGTAAGACCTCTCACCAACTGGGAGAAAATCATACAAGTGACACTCAATGCAAAAGACCGGAGAACCCCCATCTCGTTGCTGGACTTCTGTCTGCATCTTAGTTTAAAGCTTGTGTTTAGGTCTTTTAAATTCTGTATATAATAAGGATTGGTGTAGATGCTTATACTAATAAAAGTGTATCTAATACCCCTAATACACCTTGTGTACCTGAAGCTTAATTAATTAATCTCAGGTCCTCCGTGTATGACTGATTTGGATAAAGAGCTGCACCTGAGAGCAGTCCCTTTTCTCTAAGATGTGCAAGTACCTATAAAACTACAATTACCCCAGGGGTGGGTGGGTGCTGGGGAGGGAGGGAGGGAGATAAGTCCTATTAAAGAGGGCAGTTACAAGGTACCCTGTCCTGAACCCTCAGCAGGGGGGAGGGGGTACCACACAAAGCCCAGTTAGTTGAGAGAGGCAAGGTAAGTTACAGCTGAGAAGGCTGAACTAGCACACCACTAAGACAAACAATAAATAATTAAATAAACAGTTAGACAAACAATAAATAATTAAATAAACAGCTAGAACTCACAGCAAGGTGTCACAGGAGGCAAATATCCACTTCTCTAGCAGAGCACTGTGAAAGCACTGCTCTTCCCTGATCATAGAAAAGCAAACTAAAACAGACTATGCACACGTGGAGGAAACAGGAAGAAGGCTACACAATACCTCAGCAGGGGGAAGGAGGGGGAGGATTCACTCAGGCAGGCTAGGACAGGAAAAATGTTTAACACACAGCAGGTTCTGGGGAGAGAGATTTAATTTAAAATGAACAGTTAACCTGGCTACCACACAAAGCCCAGTTAGTTGAGAGAGGCAAGGTAAGTTACAGCTGAGAAGGCTGAACTAGCACACCACTAAGACAAACAATAAATAATTAAATAAACAGTTAGACAAACAATAAATAATTAAATAAACAGCTAGAACTCACAGCAAGGTGTCACAGGAGGCAAATATCCACTTCTCTAGCAGAGCACTGTGAAAGCACTGCTCTTCCCTGATCAGAGAAAAGCAAACTAAAACAGACTATGCACACATGGAGGAAACAGGAAGAAGGCTACACAATACCTCAGCAGGGGGGAGGAGGGGGAGGATTCACTCAGGCAGGCTAGGACAGGAAAAAAGTTTAACACACAGCAGGTTCTGGGGAGAGAGATTTAATTTAAAATGAACAGTTAACCTGGCTACCACACAAAGCCCAGTTAGTTGAGAGAGGCAAGGTAAGTTACAGGGCAGTCTAGGATGGCAGCTTCTAGTTGGACAGCAAAGAGCAGGGCATTCAAAGCTAAACAATAAATTCTGACATTCAGTGGTGGCCTAAGGCTTAAGTTTTGCCTAGAGCATCAACACCTTGAACCAACTCTGGAACAGGTCCTGACCACAATTGCACACAATACTCAAGGTGCAGTTGCACCATGGAGCAATACAGAAGCATTGTGATGTTCTCCAGGAACAAGCAGGAAGTCACTCCTCACAAAGGTTTGGACAAGTTCCTGGAGGAAAGGTCCATAAACCATAATTAAAATGGACCCAGAATATCCACTGCTTGCCCCAATACAAGCATTGTGGAACCTGTGTCTTTTGGCGAAACTGCTAGTTACTTTTGACCTAGATTGGCCACTGTTGGAAACAGGATACTGGGCTTGATGGACCTTGGTCTGACCCAGTATGACATATCTTATTTTCTTATATGGGTGACTTCAACACCAACGGAGCCCTGCACAGAATCTTCTCCCCAGCTTTTTACCCCCATGGCCTCTGCCAGCAGCTTCAAAAAGTGTGATTGGTGTTCCCGGACCATGTCTTTCACAGACACACATGACTGCTGTCTCCTCAGCCTCAGGGCAGTCCATGACCCCTTTGATTGTGGACTCTTAAAAGATGTCTTCCAAAGCTATTAAGAGCCTTCATCAGCAGCACGACAAGATCTTCCAAAGGTCAGATTCTGCCCTGGAGTATCCAGTGACACCGGGCTCCAAGCCCCCTTCCGGGACCCTGGAGCCCCAAAAGTGATCCCGCTGTCTCTGACCGAGGCTGTGGGTCCTCCAGGTGCAGCATCCTGGAGGTGGAACTCAAAAATAGAAGAAATCCTCGAGAGCAGCATCTGTGGATGAGCCGAGAAAGGCAGGTAAGTCCTGTGCCAGGTCCCACAGTCCATGCCGTGAGTGTGAGGGGTCGGAGCAGGAGTGGCCTACCAAGATCACCCACAAGGCAGTGATATGGGCCTCCAGTGATAGGTCTCGGACTCCCCCTCGTCGGAGCTAACTCAGGGCCCGAGATCCTTGATGCCTTGCCGAAGGCTGCGGAGCCATCTGGTCTGGAGACCAGAATGATGGCCTTGGAGAGCAGCTTGTCTGCCTTCATGGCCCAGCAGCAGGCCTTGATGCCCGGTTCCACTGGGTCATCTGCTCAGACCACTGGACCTTGATCTCGAGGACATCCCCAGACGTCAAGACAATCCTCGAGTGCCATTGGTATCAAGTCAATCCTCAACATCAGTCTTGATCCTGGTCCTGATCCTTGAGACCGAGATCTTCCCTGAAGAGTAGCTGTGGCTCCACCTGCACTCTCTCCTAGGGGAAAGGACTGTTAGGCATGGGGCCTGACCTGCACCCCGGCCCAACCTCGAGAGAATGAGGACAAGGAATCACCGGACATCCGTTGCCATCGCAACGTGTCCTTGGACCCGTCTCCGTCCGAAACCCTGTGCCGGTCCCCCCTAAGGATATGGACTTACTCGACTTCATGCGGGACATGTCAAAGGTGCTATCATTCGACAACGAGTCAGAGGAGGACCCTTGTACTGAGGATCTCGAGATCCTCCAGTACGAGGCCCCTCCGAAGGAGGTACTTACATTGACCGTTCCCCCTGATTCTGGAATGGCTGCTGCTTCGTATGTGGGAAACACCGGCATCGGTGCCTATAGTGAGCAGATGGCAGGACTCAATGTATCGGGTCTGCCGGAGCCTGGACTTCCAGAAAGCACAACTGCTGCTTAACTCCATAGTGGTGGAGTCGGTGATGCGTCGGCTCAAGAGCCAGAAGACACACTCCTTGGTGCCCCCGGGTAGGGAGGCCCACACATTGAACACCCTGAGCAGGAAGTGCTACCAGGGCTCGATGCTCATTGGCTGTATCTAGGCATATCAGCTGTACATGGGCATGTACTTGAGGGATTTGGTGAAGGAACTCATCGAATTCTCGATTGGTCTCTCCAAGGAACTCCTCCAACGGTTCTGGAGCCTGTCCTTTGCCATTAGAGAGTGCTCCAAGTTCATAACTCCAGCAGTCTATGCATCTTCGAGTCTGCGGCTAGAGTAGCCAAGGCGGGCATCAGTGCCTGATGCCAGGCTTGTCTACCATCTTCTGACCTGGAGCAATGGGTTCAGGACAAATTGGTCGACCTCCCTTGCCAAGGAGAGAACCTCTTTGGCAATCCCATGACAGATAAGGCTACAGAGTTGGAGTCTGAGTTCCTGACGAGGACTAGGCTCTCCACGAAGACTGCTACCCTTCCCCGACAGAAGGCCCTGAGTAAAAAAAAAACCCTTACTCGAGGAAGGGAAGAGCTTATGGAAACTACCTTTAGTATCAGGCCTCCCCAGCAGATTCAGCAGACCAAGGGACATGGACATGGCCCTTGGAAGCAGAAGTCTCCCAAAACCCAGACACCGTCTCAGGCACAGCCTGGTGGGAGTTTTTGACTCCTTGGGCATAGCCTCTCCACCCCTAGGAGACCAGCAGCCCACAGGGGGACATCTGATCTTGTTTGCCCACCGGTGGCCAGCCATCACCACCGACACCTGTGCACCAAAGGTGGTCAAGGAAGGTTGCTTCCTCTACCTGTAGTAGACTCCCCCTCCATTCTTCCTGGGAGAGCCCTATAGGACTCCCCTCCAGCAGACCTTGCTACTGCAGGAGCTCGCAGGCCTTCTCAAGGACAAGGCAGTGGAATCTGTACCCCCACATCTCTAGAGCAAGGGATTCTACTCCCGGTACTTTCTCGACTAAAAAGGCTAGGGGACCTAAGGCCCATCCTGGACCTGCGGGACCTGAACAAGTTCCTGGTGAGGGAGAAGTTCAAGATGCTCTCCCTTAGGACGTTGCTGCCATACCTCCAGCAGGGAGACTGGCTATGCTCCTTATCCTCATCCATCCCAACCACAGGCATCCTCATCCATCCCAACTACAGGCAATACCTTAGGTTTGTGGTGGGAGGCAGCCACTACCAATAACAGGGTGCTATCCTTTGGCCTGGCCTCCGTGCCAAGGGCTTTCACCAAGTGCCTAGTGGTGGTTGCAGCACATCTCCGCTTCCAAGGAGCCTTTGTCTTCCCCTATCTGAATGACTGGCTCATCAGAGGAGGCTCTGCCACTGAGGTGCAGCAGGCCATGGTCTGCACCATCTGTGTCCTACAACACCTGGGGTTTGCCATAAACCACCCCGAGTCCCATTTCCTCCCGACACAGTGTCTGGAGTTCATAGGAGCCCAACTAGACACCCTCCAGGCCAGAGCGTTCCTAACGCAGGTCAGGTCTGACCACCTCAGGGCGCTGGCCACAGACGTGCAACACAGATGCACCGTGTCTGCTTGCCTCCTGCTACGCCTGCTGGGCCAAATGGCATCCATGGTCCACATCACCCTGGAAGCCTGCCTCCAAATGAGGGCTGCCCAATGGTGTCTCCACTCCCAGTGGACACAGGCCACTGGATGGTTGCGGAACACGGTGATGGTGACCCATCAGTTTGCGGACTCCCTCAGCTGGAGGCAGGTACTGCAGCACCTTTAGGCAGGGATGCCCTTCCAGGCTCCCGATCCCCAGAGGGTTTTCCCTATGGACATCTCCTTGCTGGGCTGGGAGGCTCATTGTGAAGATCTCTGCTGAAGCTTTGGGCTGTATTTCACCCTCGTGTGGCAGGAAGTGATCCTGTAGCTAAGACCTGGCCTCCAGGTGATGTAAAACCCTCTCACACTGAGGAGGTTTCTCCAGGGCCATGTGCCCACGAGAGAAGGGCTAGGACAGCTGTTATAGTTAGTGTTTCAGTCATTAGGCATGTAGATAGCTGGGCGGCTGGGGTACGTGAGGATTGCTTGGTAGCATGCCTGCCTGCTGTGAAGATGGCGGACCTCACGCGCCACCTAGACAAGGTCTTAGATAATGCTGAGGAGGAGTCTGCTGTCTTGGTACATGTTGGTACCAATGACATAGGAAAGTTCAGCCAAGAAAGCAAATAGAATGCTAGGAATCATAAGGAAAGGAATGAAGTATAAAACAAAGGATATTATAATGCCTCTGTATCGTTCCATGGTGTGACCATACCTTGAATATTGTGTGCAATTCTGGTCGCTGTATCTTAAAAAAGATATAGCATTATTAGAAAAGGTACAGAGAAGAGCGACCAAAATGGTAAAGGGGTTAGAAGGATAACCCTATGAGGAGAGGCTAAAAAGGTTAGGGCTCTTCGACCTGGAAAAGAGAAGGCTGAGGGGAGATATGATAGAGGTCTATAAATTAATGAATGGAGTGGAATAGTGCATCGCTGATGTTAATTGTCCCCAAGTAGCCCAGACTACCGTGGTTCCCGCTGCTCCTCCGCTTGTCCATGGCAACCCTGTTCCTCCTGGGGAGTGCCCTGGGGCTACTGTTACAGGAGGAGGGCTCCCTCCTGCACCCCAATCTGGGGTCCCTTTCACTAACGGTTTGGCAGCTGAAAGGGAAGCCTTGGCCCCTTTCAGTCTCTCGGGCTGGCCAGGCAGGTTATGGAATTGGGCTGTATGTGCATAATTATGCACTTGTCCACATTAAATTTCATCTGCCATGTGGATGCCGAGTTTTCCAGTTTCTGAAGGTCCTCTTGCAATTTTCACAATCCTCCTGTGTTTTTTAGCAACTTTGAATAATTTTGCGTCCATCTGCAAATTTGAGACCGAAACAAAGAATTTGGCACTATGGCTTAGTCATTCCATAGTGCCTCTTTTACCCATCTATCATCTAATAGTCCAGCTGACTTTCTCATAGGTTTCTTGGTTTGAATATATCAGAAAAGGTTTTTATTATGAGTTTTTGCTTCCATGCTAAGCTTTTTTTCATATTTTCTTTTTGCCAGCTTTGCATCCAACTTGTCAATGCATATACTGCTTCCTGTTCTCTTCATTCAGATCCTTTTCCCATTTTTGAAAGATACCGTGTTGGTTATAACAGCCTCTCTCACCTCACCTTTTAACCATGCCTTCTTACACATTTTGTAAAATGTGGAATGCATCTGGTCTGGGCTTCCCGGATGGTATTCTTAAACAGTATTCATGCCTGATGTAACCTCTTAAACTTTGAATCTGCCCTTTTAATTTTTTCTTAATCATTTTCCTCATGTTATCATGGTCTCCCTTTTGAAAATTAACATTAAATACTGATGCACTAATGGAACTTAATTTTTAGTGGAGTACTGCAGTACTTGAATTCCTGATAAACTGTGTGCATGCCATATTTGGTACTTGTGTTTTAGTTTCCCCAAGATGGTTTAATGTAACTAGCAAAAATGACAACCACAGCCTATTTGCTCATGTATACATCTCTAGTAAAGAGCATTTTGCTTTGTTTTGCTTTACTTCCAGATTCTAGAAAAATTTCCAGTCGACCTGGAAGCCGACCAGGAAGCAAAGCTGGAAGCAGGTCAAGTAGTCGCCGAGGTAGTGATGCATCTGATTTTGACATTTCGGACATCCAGTCTGTATGTTCGGATGCATCAGAGGTTGTTCACGATAGCAGTAGACCGTCACCCCGAGCAGGTTCTCGGCCCACCACAGGCAAACCTTCTAAAATTCCAACACCCCAAAGGAGGTCACCAGCTAGCAAATTGATGAAGTCCTCCAAAAGATAGTGTGATGGGCTCAGCAGACTTCTTTTTTTTTGTGCATTAAATATTTAAGTTTGTAAGATGTAAAATATTATGTAGAGATTATTGTGAAATATTGCAAAAGACTGATTTTTAATTCTGCAAATGGCCTTATTTGTGTATTTGTCTTGTTATTTTACATGTACAATTTTGTCAAAATACTTTTGTTTATGCCATATTGTACATGGAGAGAAAGAAAGTTTTAAGTTAAACTAAGAGTTGTTCACAGTAATGTGTACTGCAGTCAAACACACTAAAATCATTTGATGAATGTACTAGTCTCTGAATCCAGAACAAAATATTATAGGCCCATCACTAATTCGCTATATCTCAGTTGAAGATACCTCACGATACATTTATCGACTTTATTGTACGGAGATGGAATTTTACATATTCATCTTACTAAGAGAACACTACAAACCTAGCAGTGACAGGGCATTCACAATAGATTTATTTAAACAGAATCTGTTCCAAGAGCTTACTGAAAGTCATTTTAAACATTTGCAAGTAATACGATACATAAACATCTTGCAGAATTTCTGTGCCATTTCTTTTATTTATGCCAGAGAAATCATGGCCTTTAGAATTATTATATGGTATTAAATATCAATATGAAGTGCATTCATACAAATGTGTTTTCTTTTGCTCGAGTGGATGGTAGCACAATGTCAATGAACTCATTTTGTATCAAAGCAATTTTGCTTGCAGAAAGCTATGAAATAAATTATGTCCCTAACCCATGTGGTAGTTATGTCCTTTAATGTATTTTAAAGGGAAAAACTAACTAATACTCCTTTATTTTGTTTTTCTAGTTTCATTATTTTTATTGAGATCAAACACCAAGGGGGTCATTTTAAAATGTCTTAGTTGTGATTTGGACATCTGAAGACATGCATGTGGATGTCCAAATCGCGAAGACAGCTTCGGAGCCATTTTGCAAATGGATTTTTGTTTTGTAAATTGAACTCATTAATCATTAACAGGAACAACAAAATAGATTCATAATTAGCCGGTAACGATAGGGAAAGGGTATAAATCCAGTTATCCAAACAGAACCATCACAGTCCCCCCTCACGGTAACAAAAGAGAGTACAATTTATCAGCCAAGGCAGGGCCGGCTTGCACATGTGGCGCATGCCCCCCCTCCCATTTCCCTATGCTAGCATCTCCCCATCCTACCCCACACGCTGCCTGCCCTTGCCCTGCCGCCGCTGATGATTTCCATGTCTCCTCGATGGCGGCGGCAGCAGAGAGTATCTCTAACTGAGAAAAAAAACCACGCGGGCCCTTCTGACTCCGTGTTTGCAGGTTTGCCCGATTCCTCCCTCCTTTGACTAGCGAAACTTTGTGACAGCAAGGGGGTAAAGGGAGTGTAGAAAGGGGAGACCCCAGCCACCTTATATACTGCCCTCCAACAGCAATGCAGGGCTCCTAAAATATAAGATGGGAATCCAGTCCAGCCACGGATTCTGTGAGGGAAAGGAAAGCACGTCAAGGAAAAGGCTTTCCTCAATGCGCTTCTAGGGACACCCACGCTGGGCAGTCTCTGGCTAGGCACCAGTCACAAATTACTCTCAGACAAATAATATATTAAGGGGTCTGGCAGGCCCACCCTCCCATTCTCTTTTGGTAGATACAGTTTATGTGGAGAGTTTTCCCTTGCCAAAAAACTGGGCAAAAGATTGCCGCAGCTTCTTAAAAAAAAGGATTGGGGTAATTTAATGGGCAGCTGAGTAAATAAAAAGGTGAGCCTAGTAACACCACCATCTTGATCACGTTAATACACCCCAAGCAGGAGATAGTGTGATCCTTCTAGTGCTGCAGGTCAGCATTAAGGTAAGTGAATAACACGGCATAGTTCAGTTGGTATAATGCCGTGAGGTCCTTGGAGATTACCACTCCTAGGTATCAGAACCTCTCTACCAATTGAAAGTCTGTGGAAAGTGCACCATCCCTCCTCCCAGGGTGTGGCAAACTGCAGAGTAGCAGTGCAGATTTCTGAAAATTAATGGTATATCCAGACAGCCACCCAAAAGCATGAATCTCCTGCAATAGGAGAGGCAGAACCACTACTGGGTCCTTCACATAAATGAGCATCTCACCTGCATACAAGGAAATGCTATGATGCTGTTCCCCAAGGGGAATGCCACATTCTGCACCCTCTCCCAGAGAAGGCAGGCAAAGGGTTCTGTGGCCAAGGCAAACAAGAAAGGGGATGTAGGGCACGCTTGCCTCGTTCCTTGTCCCGGAGTGACAAATGGCCATTGACCAAAGTTACAGCTACCAGCTTGCTTTAGTATATAATCTGAATCCAGCTACAAAAGGCTGATCCAAAACCAAAGCCCTGTAAGACAGAAAAAAGATACGGCCAGGCTTTTATTGCATCCAGAGACAAGATTGTATGCTGAGTCTCCTGATGCTGTACTACCTGAAGAAAATTCAGCACCCGGCACACGTTATCCACCCCGTATCTGTCTTTGATAAAGCCAGTTTAGTCAGGATGCAGTAACTGGTGGATAACCCCCTCAATCCAGAAGCTCGGAATTGTGGTCAATATTTTAGAATCTTTGTTCAATAGTGAAATGGTCCGATAGCTACTGCAAAAGTTAGGGTCTTTCCCTTCCTTGGGAATTACAGTGTTGGTAGCTTCCAAATAAGAGCATGTGAGTTGATGCTGCATCAAGATGCCATTGAACACTTCCACTAAGACTGGGGTGAACTGGTCTCAGAAGCACTTGTACATTTCTGCGGGCAGGTGGTCTGGGCCAGCTGCTTTGTTCTTCAGGGAGGCGATGCTTGATCCATCTCAATCTCACTAAGGGGCCTATCTAACAGTCGGGCCATAGACACTGGAAGTTGCGGCAGATTACGTTGCCAAAGACACTCTACTATTTGGGGGGTAGGTACTGAGAGCTGGGAGGAATATAGTTGCTGATAAAAAGCAGCAAAGCATTTTACCATTTCCTGCAACAGTGGTGTAGCCGCCCTCTGTTCATCTCTAATCTGTTGGCTACGTCTTTTGATCCTGACTTTTTTCAGCTGCCACAAGAGCAGACTGCTAGCCTTATTTGGGTGTTTTTAAAAGTGTCTCTTGGTCAGTTGCATTGCCTGCATTGTTTTTTCCACCTCAAAGGCATTCAGCTCACTGCACACCTGTAGGAGCCTGTTCAGCACCCCTGCATCTCTCCCTTCTTTGTGAGTTTTCTCCAGGACTACTAGTTCCTTATAAAGGGAATGATACCTCCTCAGCTTTTGCTGCCTGATGCCACCATGATGGAGGTGATGTTCCCCTGAATAACTGCCTTCGCCATATCCCATATAACCCAGGGGTGATGTCAGGGGAGTGATGGAATTGCAGGAATTCTTCCCACCCTTTGACAAGTTGTGTCACAAAAGCGGGATCCTTTAACAACAACCTATCCATGGACCAGGAGCACGGTCCCTTATTGGGATCCACCACTTTCAATGTCAGTGAGAGACGGGCATGATATGAAAGGGTGAAGCTGTGTATGCTACAGTTGTCTGCCCTGTCCACAATTGAGTGAGAGGCAAACCAAAAATCTATATGGGAGTAAGTACAGTGCACTGCAGAATAGCATGTGTAGTCCCGTTCACCAGGGTGTAGCCAGTGCCTGATGTCGACTAGCCCCAGCTGGTCCAGATAGGATTGCAAGATCCGAGTGCCTACTGGGTTGGTAATCTTATTTTCTGGCTTATTGGCTGCGAGTACACTTGAAGTCACCCCCAAGATACACCACCCCATCCATGATATTTTTCAGAGAGTCAAAGAGTGGTAAAGAGCCCACCTGCACATTACAGGCATACACATTGGCAAGGGTTATCGTGGAGGACTCCACGGAGCCCTTAAGTATCAGATAACACCCTTGCCTATCCGCACACTAGGACTTGAGTGCAAAATTACACCCTTCTGCTATCAGGATGGCCAATCCCCGCTTGTGTGCTTTATACGAGGCATAGTAGAACTGTTTCTGACCCTTTCCCCTCAGCTTTAGGTGCTCCTCCACTGAAGGATGAGTCTTTTGCAGGAATGCCACCTCTGCTCGCAACCTCTGCAATTGTGAGAGCACACTCTCCCTCTTAATGGGAGAGGAAAGGCCTCAGACATTCCAGGATATAAATTTAGCCATAGTTCCATATCCTACATATGCTTACCAAGAAGTAACAGACCACACACCATGGTGGCAGTACCCAGCCACCATTGTAAGGGAGGAAGGCAATCATCTCAAATCCTCTCCATCCATCTCCACCCCCCTAGGGCATTTAAAAAGGTACCCTACCCTTGAACTTGAACTTCAACGTAGCACCTCTCACCAATTCCCTCCTTGTCCAAACCAACCCACCACCATCACATGTGAAGCAGGTCATAAGAAACTAAATGAAATCATAACATTTCGAAGGGCAGGCTTCAGAGACAAAGACCAGAGCTACCCAAACAGAGGTCTCAAATACTCAGTGTATAAATAATCGCGAACATTCATTTCTCACAGGCAAATTCAGCCCCAGCTAGGGGATGGAGGACCGAGTCGGTCCCCCCCTCCCTAGCTGGTGAAAAGCATGGCTGATCCTCCTTACCCCCAAGGTCATTGGATTGGGAATGTCATAACAAGCTCCTAGATAAGGAGTGAGGTTCAGACAGCCACAGAATACCCCAATAACTAGGAACCTCTTATGGCGGTCTGGTAGTATCCATGTCTTTGTCTTTGGCTTCTGCTGGATCAGAGTTGTTGCCGTGAGCCCGTGGTTTTCTGGCATTTCAGGACTTCTTACCATCTGCCCCCATTCATATTTCAGTCGGGCATCATCGAATAGCTCCTCCGCCAGCTCAAGGCAGTCATTTAGGTCAGAGATACAGAATGACTTGCTCTCCCATTCAAAGAAGAGCGCAAAAGGAAAGCCCCAGTAGTACTTCACCCCTTTCCTCTGCAGAATGGTTGTGAGAGGGTGAAAACGACGCTTTTTCACCAGTGTGTAGGGCAACGAGTCTGGATAGATTTGAATGGCTTGGCCTTGAAACTCAATAGAGTGTTTCCCTCGAATAGCCTGGATGGCTGCTTGTTTATCTTCAAAGTAATGGAAACAGGCTATGATCAGCCTCAGTGAATCTGCATGCATAAACCCTGTCCTCGGAGAGCTCTGTTAACCCGCACTCTAGCTTTCCCAGGGGGAACGCAGAAGGTGAAAATATCCTGTACAAAGCAGGTAACTTCCTCCATACCCTCCTTTGACTCCGACCAGCCATAGATCCAGATATTACATCTCTTCTGTTTATTTTCTAAGTCATCCTGGTGTTCTCAGGTTTCCCTGGTCAGCCTTTCCAACTTGTTTAACTGGGTTTGAAATTTCACTTCAATCTGCTGACCAATATTGTAATTCAATCGTCCAGAGCTTTGAGTTCTTGTTTCACTTCTCCAACGACTTTAGTCAGGTCAGTCCAAAACAGTTTCAATACCTGTAGAAGTTCCAGAAAGTCTGCCTTGGTCACTGGGACCCCCATGTCACCTTCTCCCACTGAAGGCTCCTGTAAGAGGACAGTTTCACCCACTGGCATTGGAGCGCTGACCCCCTCCTGGAGATTGCAACTGAATTTAGCCAGTGCCTTGGCATAGCTCGCCTTGGCCTCCATGGGGGGGGGGGGGGGGTACAGGGAGAGAGCAGTAACAGCCAAGCGAGGGAAAAGGAGCAGCCTGCGTAACTAGGTTCTCTGTGTTCAGTGGGTAACACTGCCCTCAGTTGTCCTCATGCGGCCCAAAACATAGCCAACTAGGCTTGTGGGGGGCAGGTAGTCAGAGCTCGCTGGGCTCCCTAGTTGAAGAATTCCATACCCGTGGGGCAAGATGTGGCTGGAGCGCCCCTCACAATCCCCATAAAATCCACCAGCACCTCCTCGAGGGTTGCAAACAAACACCGTCCACACTCCGGTGCACTCCAATGTCGGTGGGGAGGGGGGGCTTGCTCTCATCATAACTATCCTAGTACTAGCCAGGCCTGGCCCTCTTTAGCTTCTGAGATCACCAAGATCAGGCTCATTCAGGACAATGAAGCCATATAAGAGACTAGTTATGTATGCATGCAAGTGGCCACATATGCACCAAAATGACTTTCTAAAATGATTCTCTAAGGGCAGCATTATCCTTCCAATTATTTAAAATTGATTTAAGTGCAAAAGATAAAAGATAATCAAATAATTCGCCCTCCATAGCCAGGATTCACTCCCTGAGGCCAAGAAATCACCAAAGGACAGCTCTATATAAAACGGTTTCCTGAATATGGATATATCTCTGAATGTAATGACACACACCAGACCAAAATACCTGAAGACTGAGACAATAAAAGAACATATGGGAAAAATCTCCCAGCTGTGTTTTGTAAAGCCAGCAGCAGTTATTCCTTCTGGCTATTAAATTGGCACTCAAAGCTTGATCCACACAACTTAATGAGCTATAAAAATAGCATTTGGGTTGTAGATACAGATAAAGGGGCCCTTTTAAAAAGTGCTGTAAGGCTTTACACTTATCGTGGTTATTCTGTAAAAACAAACCCCCTAAGTGCAAAGCCTGCAAGCAAAATAAAAGAGGCATATGCAGCATCTGTCCTGCATTAATGCACAGGACAGACACCACATGGGCCTGTGTTCCCTGCAGAAGCACCTGTGCTACTTGCCAAGGCAGGGAATGCAGACCCAGACTCCGATAACAAGGCCTCCCCCACCAGATCTGAAGTTCCCCCAATCTGACCCCTCCCTCGGATCCAGCTGCTCAATTAAGGACCTCCCTGGCTGGAAAGTATTACAACTATGAAGGCCCTGCTACGTGGCCTGCTACCCCTGATCAGGCCTCTCCCCTCCAAGCCCACTTGGACCCTCCCCACACCCTGCCACCCTCCCAGGGTCTTACCCAGTTTCTCTTCGTAGCGAATGGAGCAAGAGCAGTCTCTTGCAGTCCCCCTCCGCTCTTGCCTGAGCTTCGGCAGCCCTCAAATGGCTCCAGTAACCCCATGTTCTAGACTCACAGTACTACAGCTAGGGGTCAAGATATGGTCAGGTACTCAAGGTCTGATACTGAAAAGAAAATTAATCCAACATAAAAACACCTTATATCAGAAACCCCCCTCCCAAACCTAAAAGAAACCAACTCTTAATTAACCCTCTTTCTTCTCAGCCCATGTTATCTTAACCCGCTTATTTTCACAGTCATAGCTCTTAGAAGCTCAGATGACAAGATTTCAACTGTCATACTTTGGACACATCATGCGAAGAGAGAAATCATTGGAGAAAGACATAATGCTTGGTAAGGCAGAAGGTCACCATAAAAGAGAAAGGCCGGCAATGAGATGGATCTCAGCAGTTATGGATACCTCTCTATCAACAATGAGCTGCTTGGCTGAAGACCGAACAAAGTTTAGGTCAATTATCATGGCAGTGTACTATTGTGGACCAGTCAAAGACTGTGGGTAGCAAGGAAGGAATTTTATTTGAATACTCTTCCTTGCTACCCACGGTCTTTGACTGGTCTTGTTATTAGCACGTGGATTTGTGCTTTCTAGTTGGACAGTGTACTATTGTTGATCAGGAACTGGTTAAAAGATAGAAAGCAGAGGGTAGGGCTAAATGGCCAATTTTCCCAATGGAGAAAAGTGAATAGTGGTGTACCCCAGGGATCTGTGCTGGGTCCGCTGCTTTTTAACATATTCAGAAATGACCTGGAAATGGGAATAACGAGTGAGATTATCAAATTTGCAGATGACACAAAACTATTCAAAGTTTTTAAAAACCATGAGGACTGTGGAAAATTGCAAGAAGATCTTGATAAATTGGAAGACTGGGCATCAAAATGGCAGATGAAATTTAATGTGGACAAGTGAAAAGTTATGCACCTAGGAAAGAAAAATCCAAACTATGGTTACATGATGCAAAGTTCCATATTATTAACCACCACCCAGGAAAAAGATTTAGGCGTCATCGTGGATTACGTTAAAACCCTCTGCCCAGTGTGAAACAGTGGCCAAGAGAGCGTTCCATGGTGCGACCGCACCTTGAATATTGTGTGCAATTCTGGTTGCCGTATCTTAAAAAGGATATAGCGTTATTAGAAAAGGTACAGAAAAGAGCCACCAAAATGGTAAAGGGGATAGAAGGATACCCCTATGAAGAGAGGCTAAAAAGGTTAGGGCTCTTTAACCTGGAAAAGAGATGGCTATGATAGAGGCCATAAACCATTATTAAAGTGGGCCCAGGATATCCACTGTTCACCCCAATACAAGCATTGTGGAACCTGTGTCTTTTGGGGAAACTGCTAGGTACTTGTTACCTAGATTGGCCACTCTTGGAAACAGGATACTGGGCTTGATGGCCTTGGTCTGACCCAGTATGGAATATCTTATGTTCTTAGGGTCACCAGGAGTTGACACCGACTCGATGACACTTAACAGCAACAAGCTGGCAATACAGGTTACTGGGTTGTAAATGTTGCCAAACTAAGCCTTGACAAAATAATCATGCTTCTCCAGGACCAAGCAGGAAGTCAGTCCTCACTTATGGGTGACGTCGGCGCCGACGGAGCCCTCGCGGAGCAATTTTCCCCAGCTTTCAAAGAAAGCCTTTGGGAATTGCAGCGCGCATGCGCGGTCCTCTTCCCGCCCAAGGGTGCCATCTTAGCCAGTCTTCTTTTTTCCGCGGAGCCCTACAGACGTACCCGTCGTGTCCCCGCGAAAAAGTTGATTTTTCTTCAGAATTTCTCTTTTTTTCCATTCGGTTCGACGCCGGTCTTTTTCCCGCCGGACTCGCGACGCCGGTCTCGAGTCCTCTTCTTATTTTTCGGTTTTTCTGACTTAGTCAATTTTTCGTTGCGGTTTTTCCCTGGCAGCCCGGTCCTTTCACCTCGCCGGGGCCCTTTTTCCCCCGATGGCTGCCAGTGGTTTCAAGCGGTGTAGTCAGTGTGACCGAAATATGTCACTAACTGACACACAAGACTTTTGCCTCCGCTGCCTGGGCCCGGATCATGAAGAACTGATCTGTGGGCCCTGCGGCAAAATGTCCTCCAAAGCATTGAGAAGTCGGCGGCATCAGCGGGATAGGATCTTCGCTGACCCCAGCCGTACCCGGACCTCGTCGGAGGCCTCCGCGTCCAAAGGTTCCAGCTCGGACCGTCGCCGGAGTTCCTCCGACAGGGGTTCTCCCTCCGGGGACCATCGTCGTAAGGTGAAACCCGCGAGGGCGGCGTCGGTGGACGCTCCTGGCTCCGCGAGGGCCAGGTCGCATAGCCCCGATAGCCGTCCCGGGTCCTTGGAGAAGGAGCATCTCACGAAGCGACCTCGCCTGGAGTCGGAGCTGCCTGCTCGGGTAAGTCCTGTGGTCCTCCTGGACTCGCCTCCGAGACAGCCGACGTCGGGCCCGACGCCGTCGGGGCCCGAGTCGGGGGCTGCTGGGTCACCTGAGCTCGGACTCAGGTTGACGGCCTTGGAGAGCAGATTGTCTGCCTTCATGGACCAGCAGCGGGCACTGCTCGCTGGCTTCGCTGGCGCCGCTGCCCCGACCGCCGGGACGTCGACGTCCAAGTCGACCCCGGAGACCGAGCCGATCCTCGAGTCGATGCGAACTCGAGTCGTTCCTCGGTCGAGGTCACCCTCGGCCTCCCGTTCGGGACCGAGGTCGCCGACGCCGACTCCCTTGGCGTCGGGGCGGCAGGCGCCGCGCCCTGCCCGGGCCGACCCCACCGAGTCCTCGTCGGAGTCGGTCTGGGAGTCGGAAGAGGAAGAGTCGCCTGATTCTTTCCGGACTCGGTGTGTCCCCTCGGACTCACCGGAGTCCGAGCCTCGGAAGCAGTCCCCCCCGGAGGATGCCCGGTTCTCGGACTTCGTCAGGGATATGGCCAAGGCTTTGGCCTTCCCTGCGGACCCCGAGGAGGAGCCTCGAGCCGAAGAGCTCGACGCCCTCCAGTATGACTCTCCCGCAAGGGAACACTTTACTGTACCGGTTCCTCCCATGCTGGAACGACTACTCTTCCGCATGTGGGAGAGTCCGGCCACCTCGCCGGTCCTGAGCAAGCGGGTCGATTCTATCTATCGAGTCCGCAAGAGCCCTGGCTTCCAAAAAGCACAGCTGCCACACCATTCCATGGTAGTGGAATCGGCCATGCATCGTCTTAAGAGCCAGAAGATGCACTCCTCGGTGCCTCCTGGCAGGGAGGCCCGTAACCTGGATGGCCTTGGCAAGAAGTGTTTTCAGGGCTCTATGCTTGCGTGTCGTGTCCAGACCTACCAGCTATACATGGGCATGTATCTCCGAGACCTGGCTAAAGAGCTAGCCGGCTTCTCCGCTGGTTTGTCCGAGGAACCTTTGCGGAGGTTCCTGGCCTTGTCCACTGGTATTCGGGAATGCTCAAAATTCATATCCCGAGCAGCCTACGATGGCTTTGAAGCGTCGGCTCGAGTGGCCGCAGCCGGCATCGGTGCCCGCCGACAGGCTTGGCTTCAGTCATCTGACCTCGAGCCCTGGGTGCAGGACAAGTTGGTCGATGTCCCCTGCCGAGGCGAAAACCTCTTTGGCAAGCCCATGGCTGAAAAGGCTGCACAAATTGAGACGGAGACTCTCACCAGGACTAGGCTTTCTAGGAAGACCTCCGCCCCTTCCCAGAAAAAGAAGGGCTCGGGAAAGAAGTCCTTTTACCCGAGGAAGGCGGCTGCCTACAAACAATACCCCCATTATCAGGCCCCTGCAGCTCCCCAACAGGGCCAGCAGGCCAAGGGACGGGGTAACGGGTCCCGTAGGCAGCAAGCCCCCAAGCCTGCACCACCAGCCCCTGCTCCGCAGGGTGGGGGTTTTTGACTCACTAAGCATAGCCTCTCCCCCCCCGCTGGTTCCTCCCAGCACTGGAGGCCGGCTGGTTCACTTCGCCCACAGGTGGTCCAGCATCACCTCAGATGCCTGGGTGCTTCAGGTCGTGCGAGAAGGCTATCTTCTCCACTTCCACCAGGTCCCTCCCTCCTTTTTTCCGGGAGAACCTCCACGACCCCCTCTGCACAGGGAATTACTCCTTCAAGAGTTAGCAGGTCTTCTACAGGAACAGGCAGTGGAACCGGTGCCCCACCACCTGAAAGGTCAAGGCTTTTACTCCAGGTATTTTCTGATACCAAAGAGAACAGGTGGCCTCAGACCCATCCTGGACCTGCGCAACCTCAACAAGTTCCTCGTGCGAGAGAAGTTCAAGATGCTTACCCTTGGAATCCTTCTGCCCTACCTCCAGCAGGGAGATTGGCTATGCTCCTTGGATCTAAAGGATGCCTACACGCACATCCTCATCCACCCAAGCCACCGGCAATACCTAAGGTTTGTGGTGGCAGGAAATCATTACCAGTACCGGGTACTGCCCTTTGGCCTGTCCTCCGCACCGCGAGTCTTCACAAAATGTCTCGCGGTGGTGGCGGCCCATCTCCGGCTTCACGGCCTCTATGTCTTTCCATACCTCGATGACTGGCTCATCAGAGCAGCGTCCGCTCTGGAGGTCACCAACGCCACGCGCCGCACGGTGACTCTTCTGCAGCACTTGGGCTTTGTTATAAACTTCGCAAAGTCCACTTTACTCCCCTCACAGGATCTCGAGTTCATCGGCGCAAGGCTGCACACTCCTCAGGCACGAGCGTACCTACCGCTCGACAGGGCTCTACGGCTCATAGACCTAGCCGACCGTTTTCGCAGCCAGCCCTGGTCTCCGCCAGGCGCTTCCTGAGACTACTCGGCCATATGGCTTCCACCGTCCATGTGACCCCCAATGCCCGCCTGCATATGCGGCCTGCTCAATGGTGTCTCCGCCAGCAGTGGCGACAAGCCACAGGCGGCCTAGCAGACCTAGTGCGCGTCTCCGAGCCGCTGATCTCGTCTCTCCGGTGGTGGCTTCAGCAGCCGAACCTGATCTGCGGAATGCCTTTCCAGTCACCTCAGCCGGCCCGGGTGCTGACAACAGATGCATCCCTCCTGGGCTGGGGAGCGCACTGCCAAGGGGCACGCACTCAGGGTCTCTGGACCGCGTGGGAGTCTGCTCAGCAGATCAACTTCCTGGAGCTCAGGGCGATCCGCCTGGCTCTCAAGGCCTTCTCCCACCTGACTTCTCACCAGTCCGTCCTTGTCCAGACGGACAATCAAGTTGCCATGTTCTACGTGAACAAGCAGGGGGGCACGGGCTCCTTCCTCCTCTGCCAGGAGGCGCAGAAGCTCTGCTCTTGGGCCGTCAGTCACGGCATTCTCCTCAAGGCAGTTTATCTCCCAGGCCAAGAGAATTACCTGGCGGACAAACTCAGCAGGATCCTCCAGCCGCACGAGTGGCGTCTGGATCCCTTGGTAGTTCAGAAGCTCTTTCTAAAGTGAGGCCTCCCCACGATGGATCTCTTTGCCAGTCCTCTCAACCGGCAACTTCCTCGCTTCTGCTCTCGTCAGCCACACCCCCTTCGGGTTGCGGCAGACGCTTTTCTACTCTCATGGTCGGGGAGCCTTCTGTACGCTTTCCCTCCCATCCCGCTAGTCTCCCGGACTCTTTTCAAGGTTCTCCGAGACAAAGCCCTCATGATCCTGGTGGCCCCTCGCTGGCCCAGACAGCCGTGGTTTCCGCTCCTGCTGCAATTAGCGGTGGAGGATCCATTCCCTCTGGGGTTACAACCGGATCTCCTCACTCAGGATCAGGGGTCTCTGCTACACCCCAACCTCAGGTCTCTCAACCTCATGGCCTGGCTGCTGAGAGGGTAGTCCTCGCTCCCCTTCTCCTGCCGGCGGAGGTGGAGGAGGTCGTCCTAGCTTCGCGACGGCCTTCTACCCGCAAATGCTACGCCCTTAAATGGCGTCGCTTTTCAGTTTGGTGTACCCAACAGTCTCAGGATCCCTTCTCCTGCCCGGTGTCGGTGATCCTGCAGTACTTGCTATACCTCTCTAATCTGGGACTTAAGTCCAACTCCGTCAAAGTTCACCTCAGTGCTCTTTCAGCACATCATGTGCCGGTGGACGGCAGACCTCTTTCCAGCGACCCTCTTGTAGCGAGGTTTTCTCCGAGGTCTTCTTCTACTTAAACCACCTCTGCGCCCGCCAGCGCCTGACTGGGACCTGAATGTGGTTTTGCAGCGGATCACCTGTCCGCCTTTTGAACCTATGGCTACCTGTTCTCTCCGTTTTCTTTCTTGGAAAACACTGTTCTTGATAGCCCTCACTTCCGCTAGACGCGTAAGTGAATTGCAGGCCCTCGCGTCTGATCCCCCTTACACTCGGTTCTACAAAAATAGGGTAGTCCTACGGACTCACCCAAAATTTCTTCCAAAAGTGGTCTCCCCTTTTCATGCCAATCAGGAGGTGGTACTTCCAACCTTCTTTCCCAGACCACACTCCAGCCGAGCTGAAACGGTCCTCCATACCCTGGACTGTAGAAGAGCTCTGAACTTCTACCTTGACCGTACGCGGGAGCACCGTAAAGCTGCTCTGCTTTTTGTATCTTTCGACCCCAATAAATTGGGGCTCCCGGTCTCCAAGCGTACTCTGTCCATCTGGGTTGCGGACTGTATCACTTGGGCTTATGGGGCGGCCGGACTCTCCTTGGAAGGTCGAGTCACAGCTCACTGCGTTCGGGCAAAGGCCACGTCAGTGGCTTACCTCCGCTCTGTTCCGCTGGCAGACATCTGCCGGGCCGCTACTTGGTCTTCGAGCCAGACTTTTGCGGTCCATTACTGTCTCGAGAGGGAGTCCCGCAGGGACAGTGCTTTCGGACAGGCAGTCCTCCGTAATCTCTTTGAGGTCTGAGCAACTCCTACCCTCCATCCCGGATGTGGGCTACCGGTGGGTAATAATTCAGCGAAGATTCTTTCCTTCTGTGCTGCTGAGCTAGAGGGAGCTCATTTTTGTGCTTAGGATCTCCGGTAGCCTTGAGCTTGGGAGTCCCATGTGAGGACTGACTTCCTGCTTGGTCCTGGAGAAAGCGTAGTTACTCACCTGTAACAGGTGTTCTCCAGGAGCAGCAGGAATCAGTCCTCACAACCCTCCCTCCTCCCCTTGGAGTTGCAATCGTCTGCTTTACTTTTTTGCTAATTTTTATGCTGTCTTTTTTAGCTATGTCATCTGACTGGCTAAGATGGCACCCTTGGGCGGGAAGAGGACCGCGCATGCGCGCTGCAATTCCCAAAGGCTTTCTTTGAAAGCTGGGGAAAATTGCTCCGCGAGGGCTCCGTCGGCGCCGACGTCACCCATAAGTGAGGACTGATTCCTGCTGCTCCTGGAGAACACCTGTTACAGGTGAGTAACTACGCTTTCTACCATTTGATGAACCCTTTAAAAATTAAGCTCTGCATGAACAGAGACTGGCAGCATATTGCAAAGGACCGAAAGCTCTTGCTGTCTCACACCGCCAGGTAAATTCAACAAAAGGTTTTGTGAAGATTGAAAAATCCTACTGGGCTCATATGGGAACAAGAAGGCAAGGTATCTAGATTTATTAGAATATACCCCCTTAAAAATCATACAAGTGACTTTAAATTTGGCCCAGGAGGTGACAGATAACCAGTGTATGGCAGAGAATATAGGTGGCACATGTCTTTCACCATTTTCCCAGTATTCAGCCAGGCAGCTCTATTCTGTATCAGCTGCAACCAGCTCAACTTACACTTAGGGTAATGCCCGAAACAGCCCATTACAATAATCCAAGCGATTCATGATTAAGGCAGGAAGAGAGAGATAAAGTACAAATTCTCCAAAATTGGTTTAACTTGCTGAAGAAGATGCAGACTAGCGAAGCAAGAGCAAACTACCCTCATAATCTGGTCACCCAATAGTAACTTTGGGTCCAGATACACTCCTAAACTGCAAATCATGGGACAGAACCTGATACCATAACTGGCCAAATGACACCCTCCTCCTTCTAGTTGAATCTTATTAATTCAGATTTCTCAGTGTTCATGTTCAATTTATGCTCCCAAAACCATCTGACTAAGTCCTTCAGACAAGACTTAATTCATTCAGTTAAGGCTGTAAGGTTATCATTCAAATGAATTGGCAACCATATATCATCAGCATATAGATGCCCATTGAACCCAAATTGTTCAGCAATAGTAAAAGCCAGTGCCAAAAAGATATTAAAAAGAAGGGCAAAAGTGGGCTTCCGGTGATGTCACCAAACCTCATGGATGGCTGAAAAAGAGCTCCGCCGTTCATCCCCGCAAAAGTAACTAATCTCCCCTACAAAAGTGAACCAAATACCCCAGAGAGGATTATATTGGCTAGAGGGTGCAGAGGCTGGTGGAATGACGACAGAAAGGAAAAAAACGGCAGACATTAGAGAGTACACATTCTCAGCGGTAAGAGGTGAGCAGAAAGAAGGAGAGAAAATGGGAGGCGAGGCGAATATGGAGGCCGAGTCTGAAGAGCAACTGGGGACCTTGGAAGAAGTGCAGAGTAAAAGCGCCATGGTACAAATCTCCAAAGAAGAACTGCGGTCCTGGTTCGGTAAGCTGCGATCAGAAACGGCGGGATTCAGAACGGACATGGAGGCAGCCATAATGGAGTTTCGTGTTCATGTGCAGGAACTGGGGAAAAGAGTGGAGGAGGCAGAAGGGCAAGTAGAGGAGGTGCGAAGCAATATGAGTGCACTAAATAAAGCAGTGAACAGCTTGGAAGTTGTGAAGGAACAGATTGAGTTGAAGCTTGAAGACTTGGAAAACCGGGCGAGAAGGCAAAATTTAAGAATAAAGGGGATGCCGGAAAGTGAAGAATACAGAGACTGTGAACAGACGGCATGAGATATATGTACGAGCGTATGGTGGTGCTGGAGGATCCCGAGGACAGAGGGAAGGCATTAGAAGTGAAAACAGACAGAGCGCACCGTAGGTGCTGGAGGAGCCCGAGGGCAGATGGGAGGCATTGGAAGTGAAAATACACAGAGCACACCGTACGCTCAGCCCAAGGAGAGGGGAGGCACCAAGAGACATTATTATATGCCTCCTGGACTTTAAAACTAAAGAAAAATTAGTTAATAAAGTGAGGGAAGCAGGCCCCCTTGAGTGGAAAGGAAACAAGGTGGCAATTTTTGCGGACTTGGCTACAGCCACGCTAAAACGCAGAAGAGAATGGAGAGGATTTACAATGAGGCTGAGGGAAGAGAATATTAAATATAAATGGCTGTACCCAGCAGGAATTGCGTTTACCAGCCATGGCATCACAAGGTGGGCGTTAACAGCACCTCAGTTGGCGGCAGAGATGAAGGAAGCAGGAGTAACATGTTTACCAGAGCTTGGAGAAATGAGAAAACCAGTGAATGGACAGACAGCAAGATGACAGAAAGTGGAGAGTAAAGAGAGGAAAAGTAAGAGAAAGAGAAAGGACATGGGACTGAGTAAATAAGCAGAGGTGAGAGAAATGAAAAAAGAACGGAAGTCAACAGCAAGGATAAAGAAGCCGCAAAGATGGACTGAGTATATGATATGAAGGGGAATAGGGGGGTAATATAAAATGAGCAAGGATAAGAATGGGGGGGGGGATATTAAGATAAGAAGAGAGTATGCTGTGAACTATGTATCAGGAGTGGGAGGGGAAAATGATGCCATTGAGGAAGTGGAAGCTATAAATGGTAGTAAGGAGGAGGAGGAGGGGGGAGGGAGGGAGGGAGGGAGGGAGGGAACTAAGAGGGGGGGAGGGAGCGGGAAAGAGGGGGGTACCTGGATCCTGCGTATGCAAGAAGAGGAGGTACAGAGTAGTAAGCAAAAGCAGCTTGATGAATGTAAGATTGTAACCATAAATGTGAAAGGCCTCAATTCCTGGTATAAAAGGCAGGCCCCTACTAAAAGAGGGCAGCAGAACAAGAGCAGATGTTGTGCTTATACAAGAAATGCACTTTAAAAAAGTACAAGAAAGATGGTTGATGAGTAAAGAATATGATAAAGTTTATCTGGCCCATAACCGAGAATCGCCAAAGGGGGGGGGGGAGTGGGAATATTATTTGCAAAAGGGCTGAGTGTGGAAGAAGAGGATGTGGAGAGAGACCTTGGATGGCCCTTTATTTTCTGGAAAGGGAAAATAGCAGGGAGGCCTGTAGTAGTAGGGAGTATATATGCGCCAAACACACAGCAAGGGAGGTTTTATGGGAAGCTCTATGAGGTGGTAGAACCATATATACAAAGCCCGGTGATATTAGGAGGGGATTTCAATGCAACCCTGAACCCCAGAATAGATACTACGGGGGGCAATAAGCATGGTACTAGGTCGGTAAGCAAGAGGTTGGGGAAGTTGCTATATAAATTGGGCACAGTAGATGTTTGGAGGTACATACATGGGAATAAGAGAGAATATACACATTATTCACACCCACATAACAGTTACAGCAGATTAGACATGATATGGGTGGATGGAAGGATAATAGAACAGGTTAAGCCGGTCAGACCATACACCGGTGGAGGCTTCTTTGGGGTTACAAAGAGGAGGAGGTCTGCGTTTTTGGAGGTTCAATGAGTCCTTCATAGATGAGGTGGAAGGGCAAAAAAGTATTCAAAGCACTATAAGGGATTACGTGTATCATAATGGGGGGGGGGGGGGGAATGAAGTGAGGCTAGCCGGTTTATGGGATGGGCTGAAGGTGGTGGTAAGAGGACAATGTATAGCTCTAGCGGTGAGACGGAAGTGAGGAAAAGAACTGAAAGAGCGTGAGTTGTTAACAAAGTTGAGAATACAAGAGACACCGCATAAGCAGCGAGGTGGAAGGAAGAGGCTGCAATGAATTAGAAAATTATGGGACGAATTAGGAGGATTAAATGAAGCGGAAGAGGCCTTTAAGTTAAACCAACTTAAACATGAATTTTATGTGCAGGGGAATAGACCAGGCAGGTATCTTGCACAAAAACGTAAGGAAAAAAGGGTGCATCAGCAGATACTAGAGGCTATAAAGAGTTTAAAGGAGGGTAAAGCGCCAGGATTGGATGGATTTACAGCCAGGTTTTCTAAAAAATTCTGTGAGGATGCTAGTCCGATACTGCGAGATGTCTTTAATGAAGTACTAAAAGGGGAAAAGCTACCAAGCTCTATGGAGGTAGCCAGGGGCGGCCCAAGGGGGGTGCGGGGCCATGTGCGGAGACTCGGTGCGGGGCCTCATTTGCATAAGGGGCCTCATTTGCATAAATATTTGCATAATGTTACCATACACAAACTTTTAGTAAACATGCCTCTTAATGAGTGTATGAATAAAGAAAGACTAAAAGACTTCTACATTACTATAATCCAATACCAACCGCCAGGCACATTAGGAACTACTACAAACACTGCCCATTTAGAACCCATAGCAAACCCGCCGTATCCTAACAGCACTACCAGGACTCATAAAGCACCATACCCTAACTATCAAAAGGAAACGCTGCAAATATTAAACCAATACATTTCAGAGAACAACAATACATGACCTACTGGGGAAAGAGAACAAGTGGCAATGTCAAATAGGAATTACATAAACAGAATACCTCAGCTCAGTTACACATGCAGAACATAGACCATCACCAAACAAGGAATCACAATTTAGAAACAGGAAGACAATAATTAAACTGGGAATCCCAAAAGCCAAACTTGGAATGTACAACACTGTAGAAATAAAACTATACATTAATTTGCTCTTGTACTAAACAAAGCGCAGACGTTAATGATGCACATTTCCCAGAGCTGACATATTCCAATTAATAAATTCAAAATAAAGAGATATTTTTCTACCTTTTGTGCATTTTTTTTCAGCTGCAATTGCTCCAGCCACTTTCTTCTGGTTTCTTCGTGTCTTCCGCTAATTCTTCATCGTCTGCTGTCCATTTGTCTTTTCTTCTCTCTTCTAGTTTTTTTCCATTCTCTCTCTACATCTGCTTTAACATACTAATCTTTCTCCTTTTTGCTCTTTCCTCATTCCTATTTCATCCACTCAAATTTTACCCCTCCATCCTCAATCCCCACCTACTCTCCCAATATCCGGACAATTGTAGATTTGTCTTCCCTCCCACACAAAATATTTTTTCCCTCTCCATTTCACTCTCCCAGCTCCATCCCATTCTAATCCTCCCCCAACATCAGCTCCATTCTAGTTCCAGTCCCACCCAGCATCCGCTCCCTTCTAGTCCCCGCATCAGCCCATTTCCAGTCCTAGCCCCCCATAAGCCCATTTCCAGTCCTAGCTCCCCCATCTATTTGCAGTCCCATCCAAGTCCCTCCATCAGCTCATTTCCAATCCCAGCCCCCCATGAGCCCATTTCTAGTCCTTTCCTAGCCCCACCATCAGCCCATGTCAAATCCTAGCTCCCCTCCACTCAGCCCATTTCCAATCCAAGCCCCCCATGAGCCTACTTCCAGTTCTAGCCCCTTCATGAGTCCATTTCAATCCAAACCCCCACCACAGCCCATTTCCAATCTTAGCACCCCCCAACAGCCAATTTCCAGTCCTATTCTAGCCCATCAGCCCATTTCCTGTCCTAGCCCCCCCCTCACCCATTTCCAGTCCTAGCTCCCTCCCCCTCACAACCCATTTCCATTCCAAGCCCCCCGTCCCCATCAGCTATTTGCAGTTCAAGCCCTCCTTCCACTCAGCCCATTTCCAGTCCTAGCCTCCTCATAGCCCATTACTAGTCCTAACCCCCCATCAGCCCATTACGTCCTAACCCCCCATCACCCTATTTCCAGTCCTAGCCCCCCATCAGCCTATTTCCAGTCTTAGCCCCCCTCCCATAGCCAATTACCAGTCCTACCCCCCCATCAGCCCATTTCCAGTCTTAGCCCCCCATAGCCCATTACCAGTCCTAACCCCCCCATCACCCTATTTCCAGTCCTAGCCGCCCCATCAGCCTATTTCCAGTCTTAGCCCCCCCCATAGCCAATTACCAGTCCTACCCCCCCCCCATCAGCCCACTTCCAGTCTTAGCCTCCCCCCCCCATGGCCCATTACCAGTCCTAACCCTCCCCCCCCATCAGCCCATTACCAGTCCTAGCCTCCCCCCCCCCATGGCCCATTACCAGTCCTAACACCCCCCCCCATGGCCCATTACCTGTCCTAACACCCCCCCCCCCCATGGCCCATTACCAGTCCTAACCCCCCCCGGCCCATTACCAGTCCTAACACCCCCCCCATCAGCCCACTTCCAGTCTTAGCCCCCCCATAGCCCATTACCAGTTCTAACCCCCCCATCAGCCCATTTCCAGTCCTACCCCCCACTTCCAGCCTTAGCCCCCTCCCCATAGTCAATTACCAGTCCTAACCCCCCCCATCAGCCCATTTCCAGTCCTACCCCCCCACTTCCAGCCTTAGCCCCCTCCCCATAGCCCATTACCAGTCCAAACCCCCCCATCAGCCCACTTAGCCCCCCCATAGCCCATTACCAGTCCTAACCCCCCCATCAGCCCACTTAGCCCCCCCATAGCCCACTCCCACTCCCAACCCCCCCCCATCAGCCCACACCGCCCCCCCCCATAGCCCATTACCAGTCCTAAACCCCCCCCCATCAGCCCACTTCCTGTCTTAGCCTCCCCACCCCCCATGGCCCATTACCAGTCCAAACACCCCCCCCCCCCGGCCCATTACCAGTCCTATCCCCCCCCCCCATCAGCCCACTTCCAGTTTAGCCTCCCCCTCCCATCAGCCTACTTCCAGTTTAGCCTCCCCCCCTCCCATAGCCCATTACCAGTCCTAACCACCCCCCCCCCTATCATTCCAAATTAAAATTAAAAAAAACCCCAAACCGGCTGCTTCTGCCGCGGCAGCTTCAAGAGCTCTGCCGCGGCAGCATCAAGAGCTCTGCCGCGGGGCCCCCCCCTGCCCGGCAGAGCCTCCGTGCATCTTCAGCTCTTCACGTCCAAAACGCGGGCTTTTTTCAGAGCCGCGAGAGTTTCTTTTCTCGCGGCTCTGTTAATCCCGCCGAGGGTGATGGGAAATCCCATCAGCCCCGCGGGATTAAGAGAGCCGCGAGAAAAGAAACTCTCGCGGCTCTGAAAAAAGCCCGCGTTTTGGACGTGAAGAGCTGAAGATGCACGGAGGCTCTGCCGGGCAGGGGGGGGCCCCGCGGCAGAGCTCTTGAAGCTGCCGCGGCAGAGCTCTTGAAGCTGCCGCGGCAGAAGCAGCCGGTTTGTTTTTTTTTTTTTTTTAACTTGGGATGCTTAAGAATGTTTTTTGCGCGGGGCCCCCTGAAACGCGGGGCCCTGTGCAAAAAACATTCTTGCTCAATGGACGGGCCGGCCCTGGAGGTAGCTGGTGTGGAAGTAATACCCAAACCCAGTAAGGACCATGGGAAGTGAGTCATATAGACCCATCTCACTTATAAATTTGGATGCTAAGATACTAGCTAAAATATTGGCGGCCAGGTTGCAGAAATATATCCCAAGGTTGATAAAGGAGGATCAAGCAGGGTTTATTCCGGTTAGACAAGTGAGTGATAATGTACGTAAATTGTTGAATTTAATATGGCAAGAACGTAGAGATCAGATAGCGTCTATAATGATGGCAGTGGATGCGGAGAAAGCCTTTGATAGAGTAGAACGGGCTTTCATGTTTGCAGTTATGAAGAAGATGGGTCTGGGAGAGAACATCCAGAAATGGATAGAGGCACTTTACAGAGAACCTAAGGCATGTATACGGATAAATGGGGCATATTCAGAGCAATTTAAGCTAGGCAGAGGTACAAGGCAGGGGTGCCCGATTTCTCCTTTGCTGTTTGCGATGGTGATAGAACCACTGGCCGAAAGTGTCAGACAGAATAAGGAGATACATGGAATAAAGGTAGGTGAGGAGGAGTATAAAATTTCACTATTTGCGGATGATGTGATGTATACATTAGGACAACCGAAGAAATCTATACCAGTGTTAGTACAGGAGATTATGAAGTATAGTGCAGTATCAGGGTACAAAGGAATATGGGGAAAACAGAGGTGCTAAAACTAAGGTTGGCCTCACAGGAAGAGGGTATGGTTCGAAATACATTCCCATTTAAGTGGACTAATAATAGTGTGAGATATCTGGGGATCCAGATCAGTGCAGAGGGGTCTGAGCTATCCAAGTTGAATTATGAGCCAACTGTAAAGAAAGTGCTAATGGATTTTGGAGGATGGGGCAAAACTATTTTCTCTTGGATGAGAAGGATTGCCATAATGAAGATGAATATATTACCCAGACTACTTTTTTTGTTTATGACCTTGCCTATAGAGATCCCCACTGCAATGTTAAATTTGGTGCAGAGAAGAATCTTCTCCTTTATTTGGAGACACAGGACCCCTAGGGTGCAAAGGAAAATAATGTATAGAGAGAAAAAGGAAGGAGGTCTGGTTGGCCCTGAGATTGCAAGGCAATATGAGGCGGCACAGTTGTGCATTAATGGGGTGGAGGTTGGAGAAGGATGAGCCTCAATGGAGTAGACTAGAACAGGAAATGGTAAGACCTAACTGCATAACAGATTTGATGTGGAAGAGAAGGGAGGAGAGAGGAAGAGGCTCAGATAAGAACCCATACATGACATGTACATTTCGAGCCTGGGACAGGAAACATGAGGTGCTAACACATGTAGGAGGAACTATTAGGGCACAGCAGATCACACAATGTGTGGGGTTTTTGGTGGGAGAAAGTTCTGGGATATTTCAAAAATGGCATGAGAAAGGGTTACAGTGTATAGGACAGGTATTATCTGAGGAGGGCCATTTAAGGCCATTTGAGGAGCTTCAGCGAGAGTTCCAAATAGAAAAGAGTGATTGGTATGGTTATTTCCAACTGGCACACTTTCTGGGGGGAAAACAAATAAAAGAATGCCTGAGCAGCAAAGAGACACAATTTGAGATGTTTAGGTTGGGAGATTTATCAAGAGGTGTGATTTATAGGCTCTACAAAGCACTGAGTGGACCCATCGACCAAGGAACACATACAGTAGTGGCCAAAAAATTAAGACAGAGTCCAAAATATCAGAATTGTATTAGAAAAGTATGCCTTATTGTCACTTTCATGGTCAAAAGCTTTAAAAACCAAAGATATATATGTCATTTTCATAGTTTTATTCAGGAAACAATATATGTGTCAATATTTGATAGGGTGTTCATGATTTTTCAGCACAGTCTGCATTCTTGTAGGCATACTGTTAACTAGCGTTTTACAGTATGCCGGAGTGATTTCGTTGACCCATACATGCTTGAGTATGTCCTTTAAATCTGCTTCTGAAGTTGGACGGTGTGCTGCCACCTTTTCCTTCATAAGATTCCAACAGTTTTCAATTACTTTGAGATCCGGAGAGTTTGATGGCCAACTTGGTAGCAGTTCGATCTTGTTGTCCACGAACCATTTTTTGCCATTTTTTGCAGTGTGGCACGGTGCCGAGTCCTGCTGAAATATAGTTGTGCCAGAAACATTCATGTGCATTTTAACTTTACTATTCAGCACGGATATGTATTTTGCAGCATTTACTTTTTCACCTTTCTCAAAAATGTGCAGGCCACATCGTCCATTCACCGAGATGCCACCCTATACCATGACCGATGTTTAACAGTCTTGATCGTATACTTCGGATTTAGTCTCTTGCCTGCTGGTCAACGGACATAGTTGTAACCACTCCCACGTACTTGTTGAAATGTAATTTCATCTATGAACATTACCCTCTCCCACCATTCAGCAGATTTGTCTTTCATCTTGCTACAAAACTGTATGCGGGCAGCAATTTGTTTCCTGGTCATCATGGGCTTCTTGGCAGGTCTTCTAGCCACGAGTTTGAATTCATCCACAAGCCGTCATCGGACAGATCTGACACTTATCTTTATTCCTCGATCATTAGCTAACTGAGCCACATGTTGAGATGAAGTATATGGACTAGATGTAATAATGCTTTTGAGGAATCGGTCATCTCATCCAGTAGTTATCTGTCTGTGCCCACATTTCGAATGACGTGTACGGCCACCTGATTTCAGAACATTCTGAACTGCACACCTTGATATATGCAAATGTTTTGCAATAGCACATTGCGAGTATCCTTCAGCATGCAGTGTGATAACTTGTCCCTTTACAAATCCATTAATATCGCACTTTCTACCCATCTTGATTGTATATTTCACATGTAACTTTCAATCTTTTCCTAGTTGTAAAAATTCAAAACTTCATCCAAGAAACCTACTACAGAGTGTATGCACGGGCCTGGGAGGTGGACTTGGGTGGTCAATGGGATTCTCAGAGATGGGAAAATTATATGAAGGGGTAAAAATACCTGTGGTCTCGGCAGCAATTCAAGAACATTGTTTTTAAGATGCTATTCTGAATGTATTTAGCTCCAGTCCGATTGTGTAAGATGGGGAGATATGATGACTCAATGTGTTGGAGGGGGTGTGGAGAGAGGGGGGAGTATATGCACATGTGGTGGAGCTGCCCAGTGCTACAGCAAATGTGGCAGTCGCTGATGGATTTCACACGGGAGATGGTGGGCTGGATGGGAGATATCATACCAGCTGGCTTATTAATGAATGAATGGGGAGATCAGAACTGTGATCTGGTATATATGTTGAAGATGGTTGCAATTGGAATGCAAATGGAAATAGCGAAGGGATGGAGGTATGAGAGAGCACCAGTTCCTGCGAGGATATTAAGTAGACTAGTCTATATATATAGGATGAGTGAGATTACTGCATATAAAATGCACAGGATTGAGATCTTTCAAAGGAGATGGGAAAAGTACACTGAGTGGTTACAAAGGGTGGATAACAAATTAATGGGTTGAAACTAATCAAGCTCAAAGAAGGGAATAGTAAAAAGAGGAAGGGTGCATCACAGGATCCAGGGGGGGAGGGAGGAGGAGGGGAGAAGAAGGGAATATAAAATAAAAATGTACAGGTACATGGAGAGAAGTATATAATGTAAAGTAAGGATAGAATGGTATAATTAGGTAAATGTTGGGCTGATGGATACAGCCGGATGCATGTTATGCCATTGATTGTAAAGGAGAAGAAAAATGATGTATTAACTTGTGCTGTACCAAATAAAAATCTAAATTAAAAAAAAAGAAGGGCAAAAGTACTGATCCCTGTGGAAGCCTGCATTTCAGATAAGTCGGTATTGATGACTGCTTGTTACACACTATCATTTGGGGCCTATCAGACAAATAGAAGCAAAACCATTGAAGGGTAGAACTCACCACTCCATTCTTCTCAATCAATCATACTGAAGGTCAAGTAAGATCCTACGTAATTAATCATGAGTGAAACCCCATATCCGCTGCCAGGGGCGGCCCAAGGGGGGTGCGGGGCCATGTGCGGAGACTTGGTGCGGGGCCTCATTTGCATAAGTGGCCTTATTTGCATAAATATTTGCATAATGTTACCATACACTAACTTTTAGTAAACATGTCTCTTAATGAGGGTATGGATAAAGAAAGACTAAAAGATTTCTACATTACTATAATCCAGTGTCAACCGCCAGGCACATTAGGAACTACTACAAACACTGCCCATTTAGAACCCATAGCAAACCCGCCATATCCTGACAGCATTACCAGGACTCACAAAGCACCATACCCTACCTATCAAAAGGCAACACTGCAAATATTAAACCAATACATTTCAGAGAATACTGGGGAAAGAGAAAAAGTGGCAATGTCAAATAGGAATTACATAAACAGAATACCTCAGCTCAGTTACACATGCAGAACATAGACCATCATCAAACAAGGAATCACAATTTAGAAACAGGAAGGCAATAATTAAACTGGGAACCCCAAAAGCCAAACTTGGAATGTACAGCGCTCCTTGGGGCCGCTCCAACAGCGGAGGCCACGTCGTTAACTTTACTTTGCTCTCTGTCTCTGCTCTAGCTCTCTCCCTGTGCTACCTGATTCAACTGGACGGTTTCATCTCCTCCCCGGGCTCCACTTTGGGACTTACTACTCGCGTTCACCCGCAGTCGCCTCAGGTACAGTCTACTGCTCTTAATCTCTTCCATTCCTCTCTCTTACCCTACGTTACTATGGCTTCCATACCCACTCTATGGGGTCGCCGCCCACCTAAGGCCCTCTTCCAACGCTTTCGCTGTGCAGCGAATCTTCGCCCCTGCTTAGCTCTTTCTCCCATCCCCACCCACTCGATCCCCCCTTCCCTCTCCTCCTTCCAACTAGGTCTTTTGAACTGTCGCTCCTTGCGATCTAAGACTCTTCTTGTCCAGGATCTCCTTCTTCGATCTGCTCTTGATGTTGCCCTCCTCACCGAAACCTGGTTGAAGGACGGTGAAGATGCCCTCCTTGCCCGATGCCTCCCTCCGGGCTACTCTGCTTTCTCGGTTCCCCGTCTAGGACGCTCTGGCGGTGGAGTAGCAGCTATCTTCTCCCCTGCTCTCCCCGCCTCCCGAGTCTCCTCCCCCCTGCTCTTTTATCCTGAATCTCTTTTGCTCCACCTTCACACCTCACCCTCTCTATACATTCTTCTCATCTACTCCCCCCCCGCCCTTTGTCACGACCTTTGGGAATCTCTTATCAAAACTCTGTCTGATCTCTCCCTGGCCTTCCCACACCTTCTCATCGCTGGGGATTTTAATCTCCACCTAAACTCTCCCTCCTCCTCAAGAGACCAAGCTTTTCTTACTCTTCTTCAAGATCTTTCTCTTACTCAACATGTTCCCGTCTCTACACACTCGGCTGGTCACACCCTTGATCTTCTCATCACCCCTGCTGCATCCCAGCTCTCCTTCTCTAATCTAGTAGCCTCTCCTCTTCCGTGGACAGACCATTTCTGTCTCACAGCCTCTTGTTCACTCCCACCCCCTTTGTACTCTGCTCCTAACCACCCAAACTCTCCTTCCCCCCGACTCTCTAGACTATTCACTCCAGACACGGTTCATAACTTTCCCTCAGTTACCACCCTTCTTCCCTCTGATTTCCTCTCCCTATCCCCTACTGCTCAAGCATCCTCCTGGTTTTCTTCCCTCTCTTCTGCCCTTGACTCTGTCGCCCCTCTTCGCCCCCGTCCAGTAAAGCAGCGTTTTTCACAACCCTGGTTCCATTCTTGTCTCCGTCTCCTTCGGTCCCAACTCCGTAAAGCTGAACGTTCCTGGCGCAAAAACCCATCCCCAGCTACCCTGTCCTCTTTCAGAACTCATCACGCCTTTTACCGCTCTCAAACCTCTCTGGCCAAGCGTACCTTCTTCTCTAATGCTATCGTCAACACCCCAAATCAAACCCGGCACCTCTACTCCACGCTCCGATCTCTTACTTCTCTTCATCCTAACCCCACCTCCGGGCCCGCTCCTTCCGCTCCACCCCCCTCTATATTAGCTTCCACCTTCAGTTCCAAAGTCAGCTCTTTAAGAGCGTCCTTGCCATTCTGTCCCCCACCCATCTCCTCCCCCCCTACAGCTTCTCCCCCTCCTTTATCCCTTCATTCTCATACCTGGTCCACATTTGCCCTAACCTCCTCATCCGAACTCCACAAACTCATTTCCACTTCTAATAAGACTTTCTGCTCCCTTGACCCCATCCCATCCTCGTGGCTTCTTACACCCTCTCTCTCGTCCCTCCCCCCTATTCTTTCCATCTTGAACAATAGTCTATCCTCGGGTGTCTTCCCCCTTCCCTGGAAACATGCCCTAATCCATCCAATTCTCAAGAAATCTTCCCTTGACCCTCTCGATCCACTAAACTATCGGCCCGTTTCACACCTTCCATTTCTCTCTAAGCTTCTAGAAAAGATTGTCTTCGCACAACTTTCGCACCATCTAGATTCCACCAACTATCTTCACCCCCGTCAATCAGGTTTCCGGCCAGGTCACAGCGTCAAAACTATCCTTCTTGCCTTCACTAACTCTTTGCATGTAGCACACGATCGGGGTGATATCTCGGTTGCGGTAGCACTTGATCTTTCTGCGGCTTTTGACCTGGTCGATCACTCCCTTCTTCTAGCCCGTCTTAGTGAAGCTGGTGTTCACGGCACTGTCTTTAATTGGTTTCACTCTTTTCTTCACGCCCGATCTGCCTCTGTACTAGCCACGTCACCTTCCTCTCTACCTTCTGCCCCCTTCCCTTTACCGTGTGGGGTTCCCCAGGGTTCTGTCCTAGCCCCCCTTCTCTTCAATCTTTTCTTGGTACCCCTCACACTTATCATTCAACAATTTGGGATCTCTGCTTTCTACTACGCTGATGACATCCTTCTTCTTCATCACACTTCCCCACTTTCTCCTGATCTGACTCCTCTTAACAACTGCCTCACTGCTGTCAACCACTGGTTAACCCAAAACTGCCTTCACCTAAATCTGGCCAAAACCACTGCTATTTGGTTCCCCTACGGCCACCCCCCCCCCCCCTCGCTAGCTCCTTCCCTTTCTAACACTCCCATATCCTTAGTCACTACCTTCCGCTATCTTGGTGTTCTTTTTGATTCAGATCTTTCCTTTCACGCCCATATCTCACACATCACTAAAACTTCCTTTTATTTTCTGCGTCAAATTCGTGCAGTCCGTCCTTTTCTTTCTCCTTCTGCCTTATCTACCCTACTTCTCTCTCTTGTCATGTCCAGGATTGATTTTGCTAACTCTATCCTTATTGGTCTGCCCTCCTCTCATTTACACCGTCTTCAAAGAATCCAGCATACCGCAGCCCGCCTTCTTTCCCACTCATCTCATTCGCACCATATAACTCCTCTTCTTATCCACTTACACTGGTTGCCTGTTCCCTTTCGTTCCCAATACAAACTACTTACTTTGGTTCACAAGGCCCTCCACACCAACTCCCCACAATATCTAGCTGATTTAATCCACTTCCACACTCCCAGATACACCCCCCGCTCATTTCACCTAAACCGGCTTATCCTTCCCCCCCCTTCTGCCGCTCACTTGCAATCCACCCGCTCTTCAGCTTTTTTCTTTATAGGCCCCTCACTATGGAACTCCCTCCCCTCCTCTATCCGATTAGAACCCTCCTACTCAGCATTTAAACAGCAGCTAAAAACCCACCTTTTTTCCCTTGCTTTTAACCTCCCCACCTCTCCTCCCTCTCTATAATCCTACTCCTCTCCTCTCACCCTCTCCTGCCCTCTCTGTTCTTCTTTTTTTATAAAATGTAACTTCCTTTTCTTTTACTGGCCTTGTGCCCTATTTTTTAATGGTTTTTATATGTTGTAAACCGCTCTGATTTTATTGTGAAGGGCGGTCAATCAAGTTTTATTAAACATAAACATAAACATAAACATAAACATACAACAACACTGTAGAAATAAAACTATAAATTAATTTCCTCTTGTACCAAACAAAGCGCAGACGTTAATGATGCACATTTCCCAGAGCTTTCATATTCCAGTTAATAAATTCAAAATAAAGAGATATCTTTCTACCTTTTGTGCATTTTTTTTTCAGTTGCAATTGCTCCAGCCACTTTCTTCTGGTTTCTTCATGTTTTCTGCTAACTCTCCATCGTCTGCTGTCCATTTGTTCTTTCTTCTCTCTTCTAGTTTTTTTTTCCATTCTCTCTCTCTACATCTGCTTTAACATACTAATCTTTCTCCTTTTGCTCTTTCCTCATTCCTATTTCATCCACACAAATTTTACCCCTCCATCCTCAATCCCCACTTACTCTCCCAATAACTGGCCAATTGTAGATTTTTCATCCCTCCCACACAAAATATTTTTCCCCTCTCCATTTTACTCTCCCAGCCCCATCCCATTCTAATCCTCCCCCAACATCAGCTCCCTTCTAGTTCCAGTCTCACCCAGCATCCATTCCCTTCTAGTCCCTGCATCAGCCCATTTCCAGTCCTACCCCCCATCAACCCATTTCCGGTCCTAGCTCCCCCATCCATTTTCAGTCTGAGTCCCTTCATCAGCTCATTTCCAATCCTAGCCCCCCATCAGCCCATTTCTAGTCATTTCCTAGCCCCACCATCAGCCCATGTCAAATCCTAGCTCCCCTCCACTCAGCCCAATTCCAGTCCAAGCCCTCCCATGAGCCTACTTCCAGTTCTAGCCACTCCATGAGTCCATTTCAATTCAAGCCCCCACCACAGCCCATTTACAATCTTAGCTCCCCCAACAGCCCATTTCCAGTACCAGTCCTAGCCCCCCATCAACCCACTTCCAGTCCTAACCCCCATCACCCCATTTTCAGTTTAAGCCCCCCCTATAACCCATTACCAGTCCTAACCCCCCATCAGCCCACTTCCAGTCTTAACCCCATCAGCCCATTTCCAGTCAGCCCCCCATAGCCCACTGCCAGTCCTAACCCCCCCATCAGCCCACAGCCCATTAGCAGTCCTAACCACATCAGCCCACCTCAAGTCCTAACCCCTCCCCATCAGCCCATGTTCTGTCCTAGCCCCCCCATAGCCCATTATCAGTCCTAATCCCCCCAAATCCCATTACCAGTCCTAACCCCCCATCACCCCATTTCCAGACAGCCCCCATCAGCCCACAGTCCATTACCAGTCTTAACCCCCCCAGCCCATTACCAGTCCTAACCCCCCATCACCCCATTTCCAGACAGCCCCCATCAGCCCACAGCCCATTACCAGTCTTAACCCCCCCAGCCCATTACCAGTCCTAACCCCCCATCACCCCATTTCCAGACAGCCCCCATCCGCCCACAGCCCATTACCAGTCTTAACCCCCCCCAGCCCATTACCAGTCCTAACCCCCCATCACCCCATTTCCAGACAGCCCCCATCAGCCCACAGCCCATTACCAGTCTTAACCCCCCCAGCACATTAACAGTCCTAACCCCCCATCACCCCATTTCCAGTCAGCCCCCATCAGCCCACAGCCCATTACCAGTCTTAACCCCCCCATAGCCCATGACCAGTCCTAACCCCCCCAACAGCTCACAGCCCATTACCAGTCCTAGCCCCCCAGCCCATTACCAGTCTTAACCCCCCCGCCCCGCCCCACGCCCCCCTCCCCTGCCCCGCGCCCCCGCCCCCCGCTGCCCCGCCCCCTGCAGCCCATTACCAGTCTTAACCCCCCCCCGCGCAGCCCATTACCAGTCTTAACCCCCCCAGCCCAATACCAGTCTTAACACCCCCCAGCCCAGCCCAGCCCATTACCAGTCTTAACACCCCCCCCAGCCCAGCCCAGCCCAGCCCAGCACCAGTCTTAACACCAGCCCAGCCCAGCCCCAGTCTTAACACCCCCCCCAGCCCAGCCCAGCCCAGCCCAGCCCCAGTCTTAACACCCCCCCAGCCCAGCCCAGCACCAGCCTTAACACCCCCCCCAGCCCAGCCCAGCACCAGTCTAAACACCCCCGCAGCCCAGCCCAGCCCAGCACCAGTCTAAACTCCCCTGCAGCCCAGCCCAGCCCCAGTCTTAACACCCCCCCCCCCCATATCGGCTTATGGCAAATTTAAAATAAAAAAAAAAAACCTGGCTCTGGCTTCTGCCGCTGCCGCCGCGGCAGCAGCAGAATGGAGTGTCCCGCGGGGCCCCCTCTCCTCGCTGAGCCTCTCTGCAAGGGCTTTCAGATTCGCGAAGGAAGAGTGTCTCCCTCGCGTCTCTGTTAAGCCCGCAGGGGCTAATGGGAAATTTCCCATCAGCCCCTCGCGTCTAAAGGGGCAGATGGGAAATTTCCCATTAGCCCCTGCGGGCTTAACAGAGACGCGAGGGAGACACTCTTCCTTCGCGAATCTGAAAGCCCTTGCAGAGAGGCTCAGCGAGGAGAGGGGGCCCCGCGGGACACTCCATTTTGCTGCGGAGGCCGCGGCAGCAGCCAGAGCCAGCTTTTTTTTTTTCATATAATTTTTTTAAAAAAGCAGAATGTTCTTTGCCCGGGGCCCCCTGAAACGCGGGGCCCTGTGCAAAGAACATTCTTGCTCAATGGACGGGCTGGCCCTGTCCGCTGCCATCAAAATATCATTTATTATTGCTACAAGGACTGATTCAGTCCCAAGGGGTCCTGAAAATCTGACTGAAATGGGCAAAGCACTCCTGAACTCTCACAAAACTCCAAACGTTGCTGATAAGCAACTTTTCAATAACCTTACCACAAAATGCCAATTTTGAGACTGGTTGGATCCAAAGCAGTGCCCTTCTGCTGAATTCAGTCCACTTATGAAAGATGCTTTCTTTAATGAAAGACTGATAATATGCTGCAGCCAAGGGACTGTGAAGTCTTTACAGATTTCACAAAACTAGAAGGGATTGGTTCTAAATAACAATCGGTAGAATTTAAAGCCGACAATACTCTTTCCATAGTCTGAGTAGTAACCAAAGAAAAATTGACAAACACAGATCTTACCAACAGGGGACACATTCCAAAAAGACTGATAAAATCTTTACAATTTTTGCTTCAAAATAATCACTCAACTCCTGAGAGGAGAGTCCACTTTGCAAAGGCCTAGCCAGCGTGTTTAGGATTAGAAAAATTATGTAAGAGCTGAAAACGGATTTATGCCTATTTAAAGTTATCACACCAGCTGGAGTGTTAATGAATGTGAACATTAAAAAATTCTACTTAGCTTCATAATTTCTTTATTGTGCTTTATATAGAGTCTGCACTTTCACCTGTCTTCATCCTTTCATGCTTTTCTCCTTTTTCACTCACTCAAACACCTTCAGCTTCGAATGATACCAGGGACAAAATAATCTCTTCAACAATTTGTATTGTTTTGTAGTGGGCCAGTGTATCAAGGATCTCCGAGAATGTAGATTTGAATAAGTCAATGTCTCAAATAAAATATTATTTTGCCATAAATGGGTTAAAATCTCCAATTTCACCTAACCACCTCTATAACTGGAGACTTCACAAGGGACGCAGAAAGCAACAAATGAGCATGAACTAAAAAGTGATCCCTCCAGGAGACTGGTTGAGCCCTGAACGAATGCATAGCTGATCTCTAAACAGCCAGTAAAAGCAATAGATCTAAAATATAGCCATTTTGGTGGGTTAAAGTAGATACCAACTGAAAAAATATCTGACATGAACTGGAAAAATTCTGCTGCTACCTTATGCGAGAGATCATCTTGCCTTAAATTGAGATCCCCTAAGATGTACTGAAGCTATTGATAATTCTGTGATGTATCATATCAAAGGTTGTTAGTTTATTATTGGTCATTGCTGCCTCAACAGCCATATTCCACATTGTTGCCAGCAAGGCCAGTTTATATGGTATTTCGGAATTTTGAATTTAGCATTGCACCATAAGCGCCCATAGATTGTTATGTTGCCTCCAGCTTTTAATATGCCTTTGATTACGCTGCAGGCATCCATGGTAGCCTCTATCACCAAATGTAATTTTGAATTTTGCAGAGGCCTCATATTGTGGAAAAGTCTAAGCAGGATGGGATATGACAGCTTCTTTCAGTTTCATGTCATACAGGTTTGTCCTTATCATCCATATAAGAGAACCAGTGACAAACTTCACATAAAGTAAAGGCCTTATGGTACAGGAGGAAATCTAGAAATTTCATCCTTCCTAGTTCCTTTCTAGCTTATAACTTGGTTAATGCGATTCTTGGGGTTTTCCTGTTCCAGAAAAACTAAGTTAGTACCTATCAATAGATAGCCTGAGGGAATTCAAAAGGCATTATACTCAACACATAATTGATTTTGGGAGTGATTATCATCATTACAGTTTGTAATATGAAATCACAAAAACAAAACAAGGGCTTAAAACAGAAAGAGACATGGTTGTTAAAGAAATAGCAAAATATTTCAGTAAAGGAGGAGGAATACTGGTTTGTGGCAGAGTACAGAGGATGATCGAAGGTAATCTCTGCTGAAACACTGCCAAAGCGCGGCTAGCTACTGGTCTTTGGAAATGGCATGGTAATAGAAGCATAGAAACATGACGGCAGAAAAAGACCACATGGCCTATCTAGTCTGCCCTTCCATATCAACCATGCCAGAGTGATGTCAGTGGTGGCTCCTGGAAGGCCTACTATTTAAAAGCTATCCTTACAGTGGTACACAGCCCTTGGTTGCATGCCTGCAGTCACATGCCTGAAGGAGCATGACCAAAGGGGAACACCCCTTTGTAACTCCTTCAGAGCCAACTGAGGATCTGTAGAGAAGTCCTAGTGCAAGTGGTGTGAAGACAGTGAGTAAGCTGTCAGACCTCGAGAAGGAACTGGATCAATGCAGGAAGGTGGCAGAAAGCCATGTTAAAAGAGATGAGTTCTTGGAAGCATCCAAAAGTGCCTTAATAAAAGGGAATGCTATATTAGAAAATAAGTTGAAGGCTTTGGAGAACTCTCAGAAGGCTAAAAACTCAAGACCATCTACCATCTCCTTAACCCCCTCCCTGATGTTTCCTCATGTTGCCATGTCTCGTCCTGCCTTCTTGGTCCTTCTCTACTATCCCTTTTTTTTTAATATTGTACATTTCTTTTCCTTTCGTTGGCCTCGGCCTTCTTTTATTACTTAGTTTTTAATTGTACACCGCCTTGGTTATTGAGAAAGGCGGTTTTTATCAAATAAATAAACATAAACATAAACATAAGACTTTTTGAATGTTCCATATTGTTCTTCGATATTGGCATATGAGATGTTGAAACAGTGTTTACAGTAGTTGATGTCTTACATTTGGATCCCAATGCTCTACCTGGAATAAAGAGGTTTTATTATATCTCTGGTTCAATTAGAAAGTTTTCCTTTATGCCATCTGATCAGGTGGAAATGGGTGATTTAACTAGGCATTTAGAAACTTCCGAAGAGGAATCAGCCTGTTGTGCTATGAACCTTTTGAAGTTTTACTATGTCCTTTCTGCGACAGAGAGACCAGAACTGCTTACAGTACTCAAGCTGCAGTCATATCAGTGGACCTATACAGAGACATGATGATATTCTCAGTTTTATTCTCCGTTCCTTTTGGAATAATCCCTAACTTTCTATTTGCTTTTTTAACAGCCATGGCACACTAGACTGAACATTTCAAAGTAACGTGAGAATGACTGCAAGATCTTTTTCTTGGGTGGTGACTCCTAATTCAGCACCCAGCATTGTCTACTTGCAATTGGAATTATATTTTCCTATGTGCTTCACGTTGTTCTTGTCCATTTTAAATTTCATCTTCCATTTAGATGTCAGTCTCCTAGTCACACAAGACCCTTCTGTAACTCCTCACAATCCTCTGCTGTTTTAATGACTTAATAATTTTGTGCCATCTGCAAGGTTGATCACCACTCTCATTGCTTCTTTTTACAGTTGATATATGAATATGTTGAACAGCACAGATCCCAGTTCAAACCCTTGGAGCACTCCACTATTGACCCATTGACAATTTTGGAGAACTGACCATTTAGTACTGTTCTCAGTTTCCTATATTTTAGCAAGTTTCCAATCCAGAATAGGACATTGTATCCTATCTCTTGACATTTCTATGTCCTGAGTAGTTTCTCATAAGGGACTTTGTCAAATGTCAGTTCGTTGAACACTAAAAATGGATGCATAAATCATACATAATTAATGAAATTACTAAATATATTCTGTTTATAAAGTGCTTTCAGAAGGGATGTTCTTTAAAAGCAACATTTGTATTATATTGCTACAAACATCACTCAGAATAAAAATGATTATTTTATTTGTTAGAGTAGACTGACACACACACACACACACACACTTCAGAAGTCCATTTGTTTCTGCTGTGGAACATGTTCTATAAAGAGCCCAAAGTAGACAGGAATTTATACTTCAGCCTGAAGACTTGGAATACTCAAGTTAATATTCTAAATAAAGTACCGTAACACTGAATGTTCCCAGGATAACTTTAAATGGAATATAAACATTCTCATCGTACAGAATGAGCTGCCGAATGGCCTCCTAGACATCTGAAAAATAAACATAAAGGCACTATTTCCAAATATGATCTGCTGTAGGCAGAGGACAGGTTAACAGTCTTTGAAACAGATTCTAAAATATGCTCTACGGGCTTGAATCATCCAACGTTATGGTGTTTGAAAAGCCTGAACAGTACAGAGATATTCATCAGCTCAAGGGAACTACAGATATTACCTTCTGGCGGGCTTTTTATTTATTTATTTATTTATAGAGGGTCTTGATATACCGCTAGGCTGGAGCATTAAGCGGTTTATAATAAAAGGACTGCCAGGAAGAAAAGAAATGAACGCCATATAAATGATAGGACAGAATAGCAAATGATAGATAGAAGACAGCAAGAGAAAAGGAGAGGCAAAAGGAAGTAGTATTCAAATCAAACATTCAAACACAAAAAAACAAAACCCCCCCAGTAGGGCAGGTTTATGAGGGGGAAGACAAATAAAAAGCTTGTTGAAAAAGGTATGTTTTAAGAGCAGTCTTGAATCTTGGAAATGAGGATTCAGATCGGAGGGAGAGGGGAAGGGAGTTCCATAGGGCAGAGCTGACAAAGAAAAAGGCAGCACTTCGAGTGTGCTCGAGACGCGCTTGAGCAACAGAGGGAAGGACAAGGCAGTGAGTGTGGACAGGGCCGGCCCATCCATTGAGCAAGAATGTTGTTAGCATAGGGCCCCGCGCTTCAGGGGACCTCGCGCCAACAGCATCTTGCACGCTTTCGGCTCACCTCCTTTAGCGGGTCGCGGCTCCCGACCACTGTTCCCTCTACAGACATCTTAAAATTTAAAAGTTGTTAAGTATTTACGGTTTTCACAAGTTCTACAATGTTTTCTAGTGCAATTAATGTGGTGTACATACAGTGTTCTGATGTGTAGTCAAATTTTAAAGTATATAACTCCGAGTGTCTCTATGTGGCGCACAAAAATTTAACCTTCCTTCAAAAGCTGCACAGCTGATATTTTATGCGCACACAGCCTACAGAAAATTAGAGGGAACATTGCTCCCGACAGGCTCAGCAACAGCTCGTTACAGCCGCTGAAGTGAAGAACGTTGTTTCCTTCACTTCGGCAGCTGTATTGTAATGAAGATCGCAGGCGCGCCGAAGGTCAAAGGAAATTTCCTGTGTCCCGGCTCTCAGCGCGCCTGCGATCTTCATTACGATACAGCCGCTGAAGTGAAGGAAACAATGCTCTTTACTTCGGCGGCTGTAAGGAGCTGTTGCTGAGCCTGTTGGGAGCCGCAAGCTGCTAAGGGGAGGTGAGCCAGGGCCTCTAAAGCCTGTGGTGGGGCTCTTCGGGGAGGGGGGGCTTGGGCTTGAAATGGGCTGAGTCGGGGCAGTTGGTAAGATTCCAAATGGGCTGAGTGGAGGGGCCTAAAATTGGAAATGGACTGGGGGGGGGGGCTGGGGGATTGGAAATGGGCTGGGGGAAAGGCTAGGACTGGAAATGAGCTGAGTGGGGGGGGGGCTAGGAATGGAAATGGGCTGAGTGGGGAGGGGTGCTAGGACTGCAAACGAGCTGATGGGGAGGACTAGGACTGGAAATGGGCTTTTTGAGAGGTTCAGGAATAGGATTGGAAATGTTTAATGGGGGGGGGATAGTTTTAGAAATGGCTGATAGGGGGCTAGGATTGCAAATGGGCTGATAGGGGCAGCTTGGACTGGAAATAAGTTGATTGGGGGGGGGGAGCTAGGACTGGAAATGAGCTGATAGGGGCTGGAATAGGACTGGAAATGAGCTGATGAGGGGCTTTGACTGGAAATGGGCTGAAGCTCCCCCACACTCTGCTCAGTTTCCAGTCCAAGACCCCCCCATCAGCTCACTGGAATAGGATTGGAATTGGTTTATGGGGGGGAGGGGCTAGTACTGGAAATGGCTGACAGGGGGGCTAGGATTGCAAATGAGCTGATGGGGGGAGCTTGGACTGGAAATGGACTGATGAGGGGTGGACTGGAAATGAACTGATTGGGGGGGGCTAGGACTGGAAATGAGCTGATGCGGGGGGGGGGGGAGAATTAAATTAGAAGGGAGTGGATGCTGAGTGGGGCTGGAACTAGAAGGGAGCTGATTGTGGGGGAGGACTAGAAGGGGGTGGGGCTGGGGGAATGAGACTGGAAGGGGAAAAGATATTTTGTGTGGGAGGGAAGAAAAATCTATGAGTTGCTGGGTATTGGCAGAGTAAGTGGGGATTGAAGATGGAAGGGTGAAATTTGAATGGATGATAAAGGAATAAAAAAGAAATTGGGGAAAGAGTAAAAGGGGAAAGATCAGTATGTTAAAGCAAATGTAGAAGATAGAATGGAAATAATCTAGAAGAGAGAAGAAAGGAAAAATGGACAGCAGACAATGGAGAATTAGCAGAAGACAGAAGAACCCAGAAGAAAATGACTGGAGCAATTACAATTGAAAAATAAAATGCCCAAACAACAAAAGGTAGAAAAATACTTTTTTATTTTGACTCTATTAACTGGAATATGTCAGCTGTGGGAAATGTGTATCACTAACGTCTTATCATTTTTGTTTAGTACAAATGGAAATTAATTTTTTAGTGTTGTTGTACATTCCAAGTTTGGCTTTAGGGGTTCCTAATTTAATTATTGTCTTCCGATTTCTAAATTGTGATTCCTTATTCTTTGACGATCTATGTTCTGCATGTGTAACCGAGCTGAGGTATTCTATTCTTGTAGTTTCTATTTGACAGTGCCACTTCTCTTTCTTCAGTAGAACATGTATTGGTATTCTCTGAGATGTATTGATTTAATATTTGCAGTGTTGCCTTTTGATAGGTAGTATTTGGTGCTTTATGAGTCCTGGTAGTGCTGTTATGATATGGCGGGTTTGCTATGGATTCTAAATGGTCAGTGTTATAGTACTTCCTAATGTGTCTGGTGGTTGGCACTGGAGTATAGTAATGTAGAAATCTGGTAGTCTTTCTTTATCCAGACACTCATTAAGAGGCATGTTAACATCATGCTAATATTTATGCAAATGAGGCCCCGCAATGAGCCTCCGCAAATGGCCCCGCACCCCCCTTGGGCCGCCCCTGGGTGTGGACAGAACAGAGAAGACAGGGGGGTGGGGGTGGTTAAAAAGAAAGAGGTTGGCCAGGTATCGAGGAATCAAAGATTGAATAAACCTATGAGTGATAATGAACAGTTTGTATTGTATACAGTAACGAATTGGTAACCAATGTAGCTGGGCAAGAAGGGGAGAGGCATGGTTGAAGCATGAGGAGTGAATGAGAATATGAGCGGCCATGTTCTGAAGCAACTGTAGACGATGTAATTGGTAGAAAGGGAGCCCAGCCAAAACCGTATTGCAATAATCAAGTCTGGAGGTAATGAGAGAGAGCAGAAGTGTAGCCAAAGCAGAAGGGGAAAGGAAGGGATGGACTGAATGAATCTGTCTGAGGAAAAAAGAAAGAACAATGAGAAATGGAGGAAATATGGTCAGAGAAGGACAGTGAGGAGCCAAAGATGACCCCCAGATAGCGGAAAGAGGGAACTAGCAAGATCGGAGAGGAGGCCAGGGAAGGAGCTAAGGAGGGGGACGGGGACACAAAGGTTACCCACATAGAAGAAGTCTTAGCCAGATTCAAGTGCAGGAAATTAAAGGACAATCATAAACTAACTAAATGCAAACAGGAGTCGAGCAGAGAGGTTAGGCGACAGGGAATTCATGTGGTGAAGCAGAAGAATGTCGTCCGCATAATAATACACGGAAATGCATGTCTGCTGTACGAGAAGGCATAGGGGGGCAAGGAAAATGTTAAAAAGAAGTGGAGACAGGACTGAACCCTGGGGGACACCGCAAGAAAGGGTAGTGGCCGGGGAGGTAGAAGCATTAGACAACACTGAGAAAGAATGTACTGTAAGAAAAGACCGAAACCAATACTGACCTGTTCTCTGTAAAACCAAACAGTTAGTTGTTCTGGTCTGTTGTTATATTGTGAACCGCGCTGATGCTAAATAGAGCGGTATATAAGAGCCTGTAATAAATAATAATAATAATAAATAATAAATAAATACAAAGGGACACCAGAAACACCGAAATCCATCAGACGGGAGAGGAGAGTACAGCGATTAGCAAGGTCAAATGCAGAGAAGAGGTCAAGGGAGACAAGAAGAGTGAAGTGCCCTTACTCGTGCGCAATATGACATTCATTTAGCAGGGAAAGAAGAACAGATTTGGTGCTATGACCTTCGCGAAATCCAGACTGATGAGGATGGGGGGCATTGACAGAACACAAGCGAGAGGAGAGTTGGGACAAGACAAAGTGCTCCAGAAGCTTAGACAAGAAACAGAGGTTTGAAACCAGACGCCAATCAGATAAACAGAGGGGTCAAGACCAGGCTTCTTGAGCAAGGGAAGCACCAATGTATGCTTCCAGGGGGCGGAGAAAGATCCTGTGTAGAGACTAGTATTCAGCATTAATAGGAGAGGAGAGAGAAGGGCCAGGGAAGGTTCCAAGAGCCACTTGGAGCGGACTGGGTTGAGAGGGCAGGTGGTCTTGCATGCAAGGGTGGAGGCCAATTCGGTGACTGTAATCAAATGGAAAGAGAACCAGAAGTGGAAGAGGGAAGGAGAGGAAGAGTCCAAGGGGGAGGGGGAAGAAAGCAGGGGAGAGGGGGCAGGACAGGAGGGAAAGGAGGCACGGAGGGAAAGGATCTTACTGGAGAAATAATCAGCCAGATTGGAAGCGCCCAGAGCCCTAGAAGAGGCAGATGGCGAGAATGAGGGGAGGGCAGAGAGGGCACTGAAAAATGAGAACAGTTGGCGGGAGGAGTGAGAGGCTGAGGAGATAAGATTAGAAGAATATTCTGACTTAGCCGCAACAATGGTCAGGCGGTATTCATGATGCCGCTAGCCAAAAATGCCTAACACAGACGGGGAGAGGGAGGAACGCCATGCTCGTTGAGCTTGACAGAGATGGGACCATAATAGATGGAGGCTCTGGTGGTACCAGGGTTGGCGGTTGGAAGGAGGAGTGACAGAAAGTGGGCAAGGGGGGGCCTATCATCAAGGGCAGCAGTAAGGTTGACATTCCAGCAGCATGCCTGGGAGACAAAAAAGCAACATCAGAAGGGAGGAGCTGGTCCGAGGGAGGAAAGTGCTGTAAAGTAAGGGGGGGGGGGGGACAGGTGATGTCTAACCAGAGGAGGAGAAGGAGGGGGGACACAAAAGAGGGACCAGCCGAGAAAGACAACTGCAAGAAAAACTGAACACAGAAATGATCAGTCCAAGGTAACGAGAGTGACGAGAGGGACACAGGGGAGAAGGGAAAGGAAGAAGGTGTGATAAGGAAGTAGAGCAGAATAAAGTCTCTTGCAACTTTCATGTAAATTAACTTCTATATCAGAACCCCCATTATGGGCTCTCTGTATTACAAATAAGAAGCATTCTGGAGTCCTTGCTCCTAAGAAAGCCTCTGAAGAGGATGATATAATAGAGGATGGTCTCCTCTGTCAGCTAAGAAACGGAAGAATCATCCTCACACTTTTGAGGGAAGAATAAAGAGCCTGGATAGCCAACATCCAGGATTTCCCCTCGCAGGAGTCTGGGCAGTAAGAGGAGGCTGATTATGCCTTCTTGCTGGAGCTGGGTTCTCCTGCCTAAGTGACCCACCCAGGATAGCAATCGCCCACAAGTCAGCCATGCTTGACCCTACAATAAAGGAGTACATAGCCAAGGAAAGTCTGTGGGGAAGAGAAGGAGGCTAACAGCAGAGGAATAGGTGTATCAGGAGAAATACAGGAAAAGAAACTAACTTAGGGAATACAAGGGTCCTACACCCAGATGCAACCCTGTTCTACTCCTGAGAACGCAAGTAGCGAGTGTGGAGCAGGATCTGCTGCCCAGGTGCATTCCTAGCTTTCCCGTTCAGGAGTATTTATTGAAAGGTTAATTTACTGCATTTTGGCAGTTGCACTCAAGGAGAGGAGAGTAAGTGAGTCCGAGAAGCATACCTCCTTCTAGGAGTTATACCCCTTTTCATTAGAGGTATATAAGTGATCAGCATTATTTAAAAAAACATTTAGGTGCCCATCATGTTTTTGCAGTACCAAGTACCGAAGTTCTGAACACGGTTCAGTTGAAAGATTGACCTGGGAAATACTGTGTGATGCAGAATTCTGATGGAAATGTTATCTTCCCACTATGCCCCTGCAGTGTGCAGTATTTGCCCATTTGAGGTTCTGTTTTCTCAGCCAAGTAATTTCTAAGATAATCAGCAGGTGAAAAGACGGAATGGGGGCATATTGAATGGTGGTGGACAACTTAACTTACTACTGCTACTACTATTGCTACTGAACATTTGTATAGCGCTACAAGACATACGCAGCGCTGCACAGACACATGTGAAAGACGGTCCCTGCTCATCAGAGCTTACAATCTAGTCAAGACAGACAGCATAGTAAGTGTAGACATGGGATACATCTAGGGGAAATTGTAAGGAAACACAAAGGAGATCAGATGAGTCAAGATCCGAAAGCGGCAGCGAAGAGGTGAGTTTTTAGACTGGATTTGAAAAGGGTCAGAGAAGGCGCCTGATATTCAGTGCTGGGACCATATCTGGCCAGAGAGCTGAACTGGATAAAGTTAGCCTTTTTTCTGTCCTAACTTTAGCCGTTTTAGTTAGCCGGGATATACAGCGATATTCAGTGGCACAAACTAGGTCTGCAAACACCACAAACACCTTTGATTATGGCCTCCCTATGAGTCTAAATACTAGAAACTCCCAATAGGTCTCAATACACATCTCCAGGGGTACAGGTTCTTATATTACTAGTCTGAACTCGAATAGGATCTTGTCAGTGGTCTCTAGTAGATCTAAATCTGACTTGGTATGTAAAGGGGCTGGAGTGTATCTGCCATGATGGGGTCCTCAGAGTTGGTTGTGACACTTGAGTTTACTATGGCAAACTAGGGCAGCTGACCTTCAAAGGAAGTAGGGAAGTGAAAATCCAATTCCACATCCAAATGACCACTAAAACTGTTAACAGGAGCAAAGGAATTCATAACCCGCCTTTTCAGATCAGTCTTAATGTGCTCACATAGTTCCCCTTGAAACTGGTGCCACTTGATAAATTCTTTCTATGCCATGTCTGCAGTTAATTAGTAGAACCAGGAAATATAGCTGACAATTGGTCTTAACCTCTGCGTCACCAGCTCAGCTTTTCAATTTCAATGAAGGTCATCAGTGGCCTTACAGAAAGACTAGCAAGAGATTTCCCAGTCTCCCAATAAGGGTTTTAATGCTCAGGGAAGTCCAAATTAATGCTTCTTCCATAAGTAGGCATACTACCTATTCTACCTTGGTATTGCCACTGGTGAATTCTTGATAATACATGGTAAAATGAAGCCAAAATTGATTTAAAAATCCCCTGAAATGCCTTATTCTGCTAACAAATTGTTCTAGTATTGACATGTTGGCTACTGCTGGTGACCGAGTTGTCTCTATTTCCTTTACCCCAAACTGAGCAGGTACTCCAGAACCAACCCCTCAAAGCCTGGAACTCTGAATTCTTAAAGCTCTTTACCTGTCTGGATGTCAGGAACAGGGCAAATCCTCAAGTTTTTCATTTGTCTAGGGCAATGCTTTTCAAACGTTTATCCTGTAAGACCCCATTTTAACAACTGAAAATTTGCATGACCCCAGATGATGATGATGAAATCAAAACAGCAGGTCTCCAACCTCCTCCCCTTCCCTCCACTCATCTAAAGCAGAAAGCAGCAGCAACAGTAATGGCAACACCAACAGCAGTTAGCACAAGGTCCCTTGTGTCAGTGTGCACTTACAGACCCTAGTACTCAGCTTGGGTTTCCAGTTTAAAAGGGAGCTTTCCCAGGAGAGGGCAAGGACCTATGAATGTTCACTGGCTCAGAGGCCACATGATGACTGGTGATTGCCACTATTTGGCAGAGGTCTCAGTGAAAGTCCAGAAAGAAGGGGAAATGGCCAGGTTTCTGTGACAGAGTAACCAAAAATACACTGCACTAAGAGATACTATAACCAAATAAAACAAACAAACAAACCTTAGATAAACCACAAACCATTCCTACACTTAAATAAATCACAAACTACTCCCACACTTAACAAGTATATTGTTGCGCCCCTGAGGAAGCCCTGCATGGGAGAAACAAAGATCTTTGTTGGGCATTATGGCTGATGAGTGTTTGAAGTTTGGTGAACTTTGATCAGATAAGTGTGGCAGTTTGCTTAACGTTTGGTCCATAATTTCTGTACAGTCATCTGGTCATTTGCTTTGCTACAGGGGGCTGTTCTTCGAGGTCAGTTGACCTAATGAGAGAGTTGGGTTGTCTTACCTATGGAAGAGAGTGGCTCTCTATTTTATGAAACTTGGATGTGTGATACCTATAATGATTAATTATTATCATCATAAAAATTCTAAAAATGTGTAAATCTGTAAAAAAATGATGTGAGAGATACAGGTTCCCCTATGGCAATTCAGTTTGCCACATAGCGGGAGAACTGGTCACTCTGAGGTCTTTTTCTCTCTTTAAATGGTATAGCATTTTGTGTGTTTATAGTCCACTTTTTGTGGTTTTATTTTCACTTGTTAAGGGTGGGAGTAGTTTGTGATTTATTTAAGTGTGTAGGAGTGGTTTGTAGTTTATCTAAGTTTTTTTGTTTGTTTGTTTTATCAAGTTTCTGTGACCCCATCCACTGATGTGACCCCATTTGTTGTACCGCCCCCGAGTTTGGGAACCACCAGTCTAGGGACTAGGCCAGCATCCAGGATCCAGCCTCTGAAGCCCTATGCTTTTTCTTGAGCACTTGGCAGAAGGAGTAGGGATGTGAATTTGTTAGCATGTATTCTGTTTATTAGCATGACTTTAAAATGTTAGCGCATACTAAATCAATTTAATACACATTAATCTATGAATTAATGTTTGTAAAATTAATTTGCATATACTAAAATGCTTTAACATGCGTTAAATATTTTTTATTAATTGTGTGAAACAAAATGAAAAAACTACAAAAATATGAAGTCAATCTTTCCCCGTGTACATAGCTACAGAAAACCAAGCAAAAGATCATTTTCCTCCCTTTTTAACATGACCTGTTCTCTTCCCAGTGCCTTCCAAATAAGGAATCCATTTGTATACTCACTCCCACACTGGACCACATTTACCTATGGGCAAAAGGGGCAACTGCCCCATGCCCTTGTACAACGGGAGCTTAGCTGCCGTGCTGTCCATAAGTAAAAGTGGCCCTGATCACAGGCAGACAGTTTGCATCTGGGCTGCAATTTATTTTATTTATTTATTTATTTTTCTTATATACCGCGCTATAAAAATCAGTGCGGTTTACATTATAACTGAACAATACAACAATGCATTAGATAACACAATTTGCTTACATGGAACAGGGGACAATCATGAAGGAGAGAGAACGGGAGAAACTATTTATAAGATATATACATAATATTTACATAGAGCTATATACGACTAATACTTGAACTCTTCGTATGATCATAGTTGGTCGGATGGGGACAGGGTACAGCTATAGGGAGAGGGGTAACTAACCATTCTCATGTTGGGTTAGGGCGTTGGGATAGTTAGAGCAAGGGGTGAATGCCTGTGACTTGTGGTTTTCGGGACTGGTTTCAGGATAGTAGATTTGAAACAGATGGTGTTTTATTGCTTTTCTGAATGTGGTGAGGCTTGGTATGGATCGAATCCAGGTAGGAAGTTCATTCCAGGCTGTTGGAGCAAAAATCGAAAAGGCTCTATTAGTAGTTGTCTTTGTGCACCTTGTGGTAAATTTAGGTACTGTTAACATGTTCAGTAGTGCAGACCGTCTTATTCTGTTGTCAGGGATGTTGTTTATCAGATTGCTGATTGGTGTGGGAGACTGATTGTTCAATGCCTTGAAAGTCATGACTAATACCTTGTATTGAATTCGGGCTTGTAGCGGTAGCCAGTGTAACCCTTTCATTACTGGCGTTATATAATCCAATCTTGATGCACCTGTTAGAACCCTAGCAGCTGAGTTCATGGCCAGCCGAAGCAGGCTGAGGGTTGCCTGTGGGAGGCCATGGAGGATGATGTTCGCGAAGTCGAGGTGTGTGATCACTAGGGCCTGAAATATCGTTCGATAGTCTGAAAAATCGAGTAATGGGCGGAGGTGGCGTAGGGTTCGTATCTTGTGGTAAACTGATCTTGTAACGTTCTTATTTTATTTATTTATTTATTTATTCATATTTCTATACCGCATCTTCCAAAGTTCAGTTGCGGTTTACAGTTAACAACAATTAACAAAGCAAGTTTGTTTTACATGGAACATTGAGATATAACAGAACTTATTTATCTTAACATGGGTTGTCATATCTAGACGCCGATCTAGAGTGATGCCTAGATATAAGATTGTATCTCTTGTTTTGAGTTCAGCATTTTTAACTTGAAGGTAGGGAGGTGGGACGAACTTCTGATTCCTTGTGACGAAGAGGACATCAGTCTTGCTATGATTGATCCTCAGGTTTTGTGTGAGGAGCCATTCGGCGACTGCATCAAAGCATCTGATGATAGGGCCATGGCCATGCCTTTCTCTTTTGCCTGTGGGGATCCCATCTTCCGCAGGCACAAGAGATCAAAAATCCCTTCTTGTCTGCTCTGTGGACAGAAGAGAAGGGCATGTCCACAATCGCACTGCACTGTTTTGTTCTCGCTGTCCAGAATCGGGTCCTAACACACTCGTCTTCCTCAGGGACGTCCGGATGGCCTGGGCGTCCCCCTCTCTGAATAAAGTTCCACATTGCTATGTTACCTTTTCTCTTCTTAAAATGAATGAGTCCTGTCCAGATTTTGTGTTCTAAACCAAGATTAGGGTCACTGATATCAAACATACATCTGGCAGATACAGAAGACAATAAAACTACTTTATAAACAGTTGACTCCTTCTCCTTTCTCAGAATACATAGTATATTGCCCACGTTTAAATTCTTTCTCCTATTACTCTGTTAAATAGTCACATTTACTCTTAGTATGCCTTCTCTAGTTCTGGGAGTTGTTTTCACCTCTTTCTTATGACCTGCAGTTATCCTTGAATAGGAACCCTTCTCTTGCTCTAGAAATCTTTCTCAATATAACTGGATCTTTGTAGGTGCAGGTTTCCGATACTGCTCTGGGTCCACTTCTTGCTCGGGCATTACTGGTTTCTGATGCTTTTCACCAGTATCTCTTTAGAGCTGGTGGCCTCTATACCTGCACTGCAGGCACTTGAGGTGCCATTGACTTTTGATTGTTGAGATGTCTTTTATGGATCATGTTTCTCTTTTGCCTTAGAGTGGGTGGCTCGCTTATACAGCACCTTACACAGGCAAGGCTTTTCTCCTGATGAGCCAAGAGGGTGCTGGCAAGTTTTACACAGTCACTCAGGAGTTTAAGGTATAGACTTGAGACCCCAATACCCGCCTTTTCCTTTGCTACCTCCTCTGCTCCTCCTATTCCTGTGGCTTGTTCTAGTTCTGTCTGACTCAACGATGGAGATCCTATCTCTCCTTTGAATATTGTTTTTATTGTAAACCACTTTGGTTTTTAGAAAAGTGATATATTAAATGCACTAATAAACATAAACCAACAGCTGCCCCCCTAAGGCAGTCTGCTCACACTCCACTCATGGTAACTGGCTGGCTGTCAAAGGATTTGGGCTCTGCCTTTAGGAGTGGTTTTTACATGACTTGAACTTTCCCTCCCAGAGGAACCTCATTCCAGCATGATGTAACTTAGTAGAAGGTATACTCCCACTCTGGAAAATACTAAATCATTACCAGACTATGGTGTAGTTATTTAATAGGGGCTCTTCTCAAAGCAGTGACATCCAAGTAGTCTCTGCAGTTATACTTACCTGGGAGCTTTGTTCTCCCATCCCTAATTATCCTAGTTAAAAGCCCTCCTCAGTAGATTAGCCAATCTAGAATATAACCTATTTTAGGTTATATTTATTTAATTTTAGTATTTAACTCATGCCTTTCCAGTAGTAGTTCAAGGGACATTACAATCATGTACAGTAGGTATTTCCCTGTCCCCAGAGGGCTTACAATCTAAGGGACATGTTTACTAAGGCAATGGCAACCACTGGAGTGGGTATAGTGTGGGGTTAACATGTTTGTGCCACATGGTAGTGAGGATTGCATGGCCCAAGGGCAACTGCACTAAACATCTGTGCTATCTGAGTAGTGTGCAAATAGGCGGAGTTAAGGTAGAGGCGGGGCAGAGAAGTGTGTGGCTGGGGTGGGCATGCTCACCACATGGTAGCTACACAACCACACTGGTAGTATGAGTGCAGCTAACACCTGCCTTTGACTAGGTGCTAGCTGACCTCACTGTGCTCGCACATTCCCAAAGTGCAGTTCGTATGCAAGTATTAGGAAATATGAAGGGCAAAAGTAGGGCAAACACATAAGAAACAAATAGGCCAAAAAGGTGATGTTAGCAGAATACACAGGCATTTTCCTGGACCACCTGTTTGGAGGGGCTGCATGGTGCAGCTGCCATGACAGTGGATCACAATAGCCTGAGAACCACAGAACCAAGGCCTGCAGGTCAGGAGTGACCTTGCTGCGATAGTGGGCAAACATCCACAGACACATCAACAGCTGTCCCAGCAGATTTTTTTGTTTGCCTTTATTTATTTATTTAACAAAGGTTTATATACTGCCCCTTCCTGAGATCAGGGGCGGTTTTCAGAGAACATCACAAGTTTTACATTGAACATTGGAACTATATACATTTAACATGCAGTAACTATGTACAGATAACTATATACATTTTGTTTATATCAGATATTTGACCTAGGGTAACGGTGTCATTTTGGGGTTTGAGTTATCGGATGGCAGAGAATGGTAGTTCTTTAGGTACCCTGAGAATTAATGTGATTGCTTGAGTCACCAAAATGTTCAATAAATAGGTGTGTCTTTAAGTCCCTGCGGAATTGCTGGAAGTCTTTTGTAGCTCTTAGGTTATTGGGGAGTGAGTTCCACAATGTTGGGAACACATAGGAGAAAGCTCTGGTACTGGTGCATTGATCTGTGTTGCGGATGTGTGAGGGAGTTATATATGTGATTTGAGAGTCATTTTTTCTTACCCTCAAGGTGTTTGGTGTTGTAAGGAGAGTGGATAAGGTAGTGGAGGCAATGTTACGATGATGCTTAAAGATGATCATTATGTATTTATACTTTACCCTTGAGGTTATTGGTAGCCAGTGAAGATCACGGAGTATAGGGGTGATGTGATCCTTGCGTGTCAAGTTAGAGGCTATACGTGCTGCCAGGTTTTGTGCTAGTTGAAGCTGGTGGGTGGCGTTTTTGGGAAGTCCTTGGAGAATACTTTTACAATAATCTGTGAGTGGGGTTATTAGAGCTTGAAGTACTGTCCTAAAGTCGTGGTCTTCCAGGAGTGGTCTGATGCGTTGGATTGTTCTTAATTTAAAGTAGATATTTTTTGTTACTGTTTTTAAGTGTGGGATCATGCTTAGACTCTTATCTAACACTACTCCTCGGTATCTAACTTCTTCCTTGACTCTTTATTTGATATACTGCAGTATCTGCACGCAAGCAATGTAGTTTACAATAAAAATACAAAAATGGTAAGAAAGAAAAAGAACACCAGCTTCAATGACAGGAAAGACCAGAAAGAGAAGATCGTAAGGGGAGAAGTCCATAGGCAGGAAAAGGAGGAGAAGAGGTAAAGAGGGAGGGTAGGGGAGATTAGCTCTGCTCTGCCCAAAACGAAGGAGTATACCTCAGAGGTTTGCCGCTTGATGGCCTGAAGGCAGCCTCAAACAGGTAGGTCTTCAGTGCCTTCTTTAAGCTTTTGTAATTTTGTTCGACTCAAAGGGGGGTGGGTAAACTGTTCCAAAAGCGGGGGCTGCATCAAAGAAAGCGGTTAATGTCTGCAATAGATAGTTGTCAGAAGACTGTTGATGTTGTGTGCTGTGGGGATATCAGGACATGGAGGCCTGTACTTCAGTCAGTATTGGCCTCATAGTCAGAACTGGAGCCAGTAGATTACAATGGGGGATGGGGCATGCAAATTAAGTGTTGCACATGCTGTCAACATGATGGTGTGGCAGCACCCTTGCCTCTCCTCAATGGGGAGGCATATAGCAGTGCATACATGCATCTGGGGGTCACGCCACCTGCCATGGCCTATGTTCCTGTGGACAGATGGTTCCTCACCCTGACCAAGGGAGGATGTGGCTGAGGCCTACTAGTTCTGAGCAACTACATGATACTTCTATCACTGAACTGGAGCCTTCAGTGTTCCCTGCCTGGCTCTTCTTGCCCAGGGGCTGTGGCTTTCCATGGATTTGAGGAGCCTTTGTATCCCTGACAGCTGGAGTGCTCAGCCTGGGAGCTGTTTAGGATTCATCACTTCCATGTGGTGTTCTATACAGTGGGCTATGGAGATGTTTCTTGACCCTCTGGGCCCCTGTGCAGGCTGCCTTGCACATGTGTGCTGATTATACTTGGTCTCCAGACCCTCCTTGCTCTAACATGAAATATCTACTCCATAATAGCTATGGTGCTGTCTAAGCCATAATCAGAGAGGTGACTGAGAGAGAGAGCCCGTCCTCTCACACCAGATGCCTTGTACTATGTTCCCTGCAGCCTAGGTGAACAAGCACTGTGTGAAGGGGGTCATATAGCTCTCCCACATGATGGATACCCTGCCTGCGCCAATACAAGGCCCATTTTCAAATGCCACATTTGCACCCTGTCTCCCACAGTTATGGATACAGCACAGATTCTCTGCATGTAATTCCTTAGCTGATTTGTATGCCTCATCTTCTTTTACTTAGCTCCAGTGCTCTGAGCTGTTTTTTTTTTTCATTTTTTATTTATGCAATTTTTCAATACAAAGAACAAGCAATTCAAAGCAAAAACATATAAGAAACACAGGAAATTACAAAAAAGAAAAAAAATCACCACTTCATTGCCAGTTCGACCACAAATTAACAAGGCAAGAAAATTAAATACAAAGAAATTTTCCATAGACCTTGTGAAGACTGTGGAACTTATACTGCCAGCAGAACACACAGTATGTGACCCCCCCCCCCCCCATCTAGTCTCAGATTTCCCTTCCCAGGCAATTATTAAATCAAGGAGCATTTAGGGTCAGAAAAGAGGAAAACTAACATAACACAAACAGGAAATTTCAAGAGCCAGGTTCCTCCCAGCACAAGGATTCATGAAGAGCCAAGAATTCCTTGTGCCGGGCCTGGGTCTGCTTAGATCAATGGTTCTCAACCCGTGGGCCATGGACCAAAGGTGGGCCGTGACAGGGAGTATTGTGGGCCACGCTGAAGTCAGACCACTCGGGCTTTTTTCATGAGATCTTGGGTTTTTTGATCAAATCTTGGGATCTGGGGATTTTCATTGGAAAGCTTAGTTTTTTTTAAAGACCACGCGTCGCCGCGCTAGTGAGTTGTCATTTCCGGTTACTTGACGTCAGTCACGTCACTTCCGGTCTTATGCTCATCATCATCAGATAAGATTCATCACTCTCACCAACCAATCAGGACTCGAGTAAGTTGTGCACGAGCCGCCCCCCCCCCCCTGCCCGACAGGAGCTCAATTAGCTGCTACCTGCTTGCTGCTGAGTCACTGCTGTGTGAGTGTGACTGTGAGTCTGTGAGAGCACTGTGAGTCACTGCTGTGTGAGTGTGACTGTGAAAGCACTGTGAATTGCTGCTGTGAGAGTGTGACTGTGAGTCTGTGAGAGCACTGTGAGTCGCTGCTGTGTGAGTGTGACTGTGAGAGTGTGACTTGCTCTTGCAGAGCGCGAGAGCAAGACCCGGCTGGCGCCAATTGAGGAAGCCTGCTCGCTGCTGAGTTGCTGCTGTATGAGTGTCATTGAGTTTGTGAGAGCACTGTGAGTCGCTGCTGTGAGAGAGTGACTGTGAGTCTGTGAGAGCACTGTGAGTCGCTGCTATGAGAGTGTGACTGTGAGTCTGTGAGAGCACTGTGAGTCGCTGCTGTGAGAGTGTGACTGTGAGTCTGTGAGAGCACTGTGAGTCGCTGCTGTGAGGGTGTGACTGTGAGTCTGTGAGAGCACTGTGAGTCGCTGCTGTGAGACTGTGACTGTGAGTCTGTGAGAGCACTGTGAGTCGCTGCTGTGAGAGAGCGACTGTGAGTCTGTGAGAGCACTGTGAGTCGCTGCTATGAGAGTGTGACTGTGAGTCTGTGAGAGCACTGTGAGTCGCTGCTGTGAGAGTGTGACTGTGAGTCTGTGAGAGCACTGTGAGTCGCTGCTATGAGAGTGTGACTGTGAGTCTGTGAGAGCACTGTGAGTCGCTGCTGTGAGAGTGTGACTGTGAGTCTGTGAGAGCACTGTGAGTCGCTGCTGTGAGAGTGTGACTGTGAGTCTGTGAGAACACTGTGAGTCGCTGCTGTGAGAGTGTGACTGTGAGTCTGTGAGAGCACTGTGAGTTGCTGCTGTGAGAGTGTGACTGTGAGTCTGTGAGAGCACTGTGAGTCGCTGCTGTGAGAGTGTGACTGTGAGTCTGTGAGAACACTGTGAGTCGCTGTTGTGAGAGTGTGACTGTGAGTCTGTGAGAGCACTGTGAGTTGCTGCTGTGAGAGTGTGACTGTGAGTCTGTGAGAGCACTGTGAGTCGCTGTTATGAGAGTGTGACTGTGAGTCTGTGAGAGCACTGTGAGTTGCTGCTGTGAGAGTGTGACTGTGAGTCTGTGAGAACACTGTGAGTCGCTGTTGTGAGAGTGTGACTGTGAGTCTGTGAGAGCACTGTGAGTCGCTGCTGTGAGAGTGACTGTGAGTCTGTGAGAGCACTGTGAGTTGCTGCTGTGAGAGTGTGACTGTGAGTCTGTGAGAGCACTGTGAGTCGCTGCTGTGAGAGTGTGACTGTGAGTCTGTGAGAGCACTGTGAGTTGCTGCTGTGAGAGTGTGACTGTGAGTCTGTGAGAGCACTGTGAGTCGCTGCTGTGAGAGTGTGACTGTGAGTCTGTGAGAGCACTGTGAGTCGCTGCTGTGAGAGTGACTGTGAGTCTGTGAGAGCACTGTGAGTCGCTGCTGTGAGAGTGTGACTGTGAGTCTGTGAGAGCACTGTGAGTCGCTGCTATGAGAGTGTGACTGTGAGTCTGTGAGAGCACTGTGAGTCGCTGCTGTGAGAGTGTGACTGTGAGTCTGTGAGAACACTGTGAGTCGCTGTTGTGAGAGTGTGACTGTGAGTCTGTGAGAGCACTGTGAGTCGCTGCTGTGAGAGTGACTGTGAGTCTGTGAGAGCACTGTGAGTCGCTGCTGTGAGAGTGTGACTGTGAGTCTGTGAGAGCACTGTGAGTCGCTGCTATGAGAGTGTGACTGTGAGTCTGTGAGAGCACTGTGAGTCGCTGCTGTGAGAGTGTGACTGTGAGTCTGTGAGAACACTGTGAGTCGCTGTTGTGAGAGTGTGACTGTGAGTCTGTGAGAGCACTGTGAGTCGCTGCTGTGAGAGTGACTGTGAGTCTGTGAGAGCACTGTGAGTCGCTGCTGTGAGAGTGACTGTGAGTCTGTGAGAGCACTGTGAGTCGCTGCTATGAGAGTGTGACTGTGAGTCTGTGAGAGCACTGTGAGTCGCTGCTGTGAGAGTGTGCAGCGCGCGAGAGCAAGACCCGGCTGGTACCATTTGAGGCAGGCAGCCTGCCACGCGTCTGTAAGCAGCGTGCGCAGCATGAGAGTGAGACCCGGCGCCATTTGAGGCAGGCAATGGATCGATTTGTGAAACGTAAGCCTTCAACTTCACGCAAACAAATTGATAGTAGTCAAAGTAGTGCCAGCGAAGGTGATTGTGATCGAGACGATGTTAAAGTTGATACTTGTAAGAAAACTAAATATGTTTGAAAATATGATGTGGAGTATATTAAGTACGGTTTCGTTCCATCAGCAAATGACCAAAATCTGCCACAGTGTGTTATTTGTTTGAAAATCCTCTCTAATGAGGAAATGAAGCCGACGAAAATGTGTCATCATCTAACTACAAGACATCCAAATCTACAAAATAAAACCAAAGATTTTTTTGAACGTAAAGCCGAGGAATATAGTAAACAGAAGACAGTATTAAAAACAAGAGTCACTCTCAATGAAAAAGCTCTTAAAGCGTCGTACTTGATTTGCCAGAGAATCGTAAAATCAAAGAAACTGCACACGACTGGAAAAGATCTTATCATGTCAGCCGCTGTTGAGATTTGTGATGTATTGTTCAGCTCAGAATATGCTACAAAACTGAAAAGCATTCCTATCTCAAACGATACTATCCGCAGAAGAATATCTGAAATGTCCGAAGACATTGTCACGCAGCTAACTGAACGATTACAATCTACTAAGTTTGCTATTCAATTAGATAAGTCAACCGACATTGCCGGTGAGTGACAGCTGCTTGTTTATGTTCGCTATTGTTGGCAAAATGGTATACAAGAGGAATTTCTTTTTTGCAAGTCATTGCCAGCGAGAACGACGGCCGATGAAATATTTTGTGTTTTAAACGATTTTTTCACAACTTTTGGACTGCAGTGGACAAATTGCATTGGTGTTTGCACCAATGGTGCTGCCACAATGACTGGCCACAACAGTGGTGTTGTAACTCGCATAAAGCAAGTATCACCCAAGATTGTAGGCACCCATTGCATGATCCATCGTGAGGCATTGGCTTCGAAGAAGTTGAATGAAACTCTGGGATCTGTACTCGAAGACTGTGTACAGATTGTAAACTTCATTAGAACTAGAACAGTGAACAGATGACTATTTGCTCAACTTTGTATTGAGTCAGATGCAGAACACAAACATCTCCTATTGCACTCGGTTGTGTGTTGGCTGTCCAGAGGAAAAGATTTTGCAAGGGTGTTTGAGCTTCGTTTAGAATTGTTGCAGTTTTTGACTGAACACAATCTCGACCTGGCAGCTAAGGTCGCTGATACTGAGTGGCTTGCCATGCTGGTCTACCTTGCTGACATTTTTAGCCTTTTGAACAGTTTGAACATATCACTGCAGGGTAAAGATGCCAGTATACTCAAGACATACGACAAAGTTGCAGCCTTTAAGAAGTTACGACTTTGGCGCACGCGACTTGAGAACATTTCACAAGACATGTTTGACTTGTTTTGTCAATTTATAGAGAGCAATGAAGTTAATGGCGAGATGTTGAAAGGGGTCACTAGTGTGATCAAAGAGCACCTGACATCTCTTGCAGAATATTTCAACAAATACTTCACGCATGAAGACATTGAAGCTTACGACTGGATTTGTAATCCTTTTCAGTGTGCATTCTCTGAATTAACTGGTCGTGCACAAGAAGAATTAGCAGAGCTGTCTAGCGATTGCACATTACAAATCAAATTTAATGACCCCGCTGTGGATATCTCTTCCTTTTGGTGTACTGTTTCGCTGGAATATTCATTGTTGTCAGCCCTGGCAATGAAAGTTCTTCTACCTTTTTCAACAACTTATTTATGCGAGATTTCATTTTCGCATTGACTGCCATGAAAACCAAATATCGGTCAAGAATGAACGTGTAGGATGATCTTCGAGTCACAAATTCCAGCCAGAATACACATGCTATCCAACCGGAAACAGTGCCATCTTTAACAATAAAGGTAAACGAAAAGAACTTTTGTGTACCAATCAATACGTAGTTAAACATTTAGAGAAAAATATAACATAATACTTTATAAAGTTATATTTATAGTATAAAATATAAAGCACTTTATTAGTTTATTAACTTTATTTAACACGTGGGCTGCACAAATGTTTGAATTTTAAAAGTGGGCCTTGCAGCAAAAGGGTCTGAGAACCACTGGCTTAGATTCATCAGGAAATATATGAATTACTGCCCTACTACTCCTGCATATGACTAAAGAACTACTCCTGCATATGACTAAAGTATAAATGCAAGACGGACAACTTGTGCTGCTCAAAGGTGAAAGTAGACAACAAGGTGCTCCGAGCAGTCACCATCTCCATGGACCCTTTCAGAAATACGGTCAGGACCAATTGAGCTTGAGAGCTAGCAGAGCCTCCAGGCACTCTACTCGAAGGGGACAGGTAATAATAAGCCCTTGTTATAGGAGAAAGATTGTCCAATGCCCAGTCCAGAATATCCACCAAGTACTTTTTCACCATCTCCACTGGGCTGAGCAAAGGAGACCGGTGAAAGCTCAAAAACCTACGATTGTTCCTCTGGGACTGATTTTCAGGATATTCTAGCTTTCTCCAAAGTCCCATACTCTCCTTAATGCCGGCATCTTTAACTGCCCTCAGCTCCCCTATTTGTTCTTCAAGCTGCTCCAGTTTTGCAGAAGGTTAGGTTATATCCACCTTCTGGGCAGAAACCAGTCCGGTCAAAAAGTCAACCTTTGCACCAAGTTGTGCAAGTTTGAACTCAGGGACACATCCAAGGCTTTGATTGAGTCACACAGTCTCATAAGGATAACGTAGGACTCTTCCCACCAGAAGACACTCCAGGGCTCCCCCTGAAATGATGGCCCCCAGGCTTAAGAACATAAGAACATAAGAACATAAGACATGCCATACTGGGTCAGACCGAGGTCCATAAAGCCCAGTATCCTGTTTCCAACAGTGGCCAATCTAGGTCATATGTACCTAGCAATATCCCCAAAAGACACAGGTTCCACAATGCTTGTACTGGGTCAAGCATTGATATCCTGGGTCCCTTTTTAATAGTGGTTTATGGACCTTTCCTCCAGGAAGTTGTCCAAACCTTTTTTAAACCCAGCTATACTAACAGCCCTTACTACATCCTCCGGTAACAGATTCCAGAGTTTGATTACACGTTGAGTGAAAAAATATTTTCTCTTATTTGTCTTAGTTTACCCTGTAGCTTCATTGCATGTCCCCTAGTCTTTCTATACTCTGATAGTGTAAACAATTGATCCACGTTTATCCGTTCCACTCCATTCATTAATTTATAGACCTCTATCATATCTCCCCTCAGTCGTCTCTTCTCCAGGCTAAAGAGCCCTAACCTTCTTAGCCTCTCTTCATAGGAGTAGCCTTCCATCCCCTTCACCAATTTGGTGGCTCTTCTCTGTACTTTTTCTAATAACGCTATGTCCTTTTTAAGATATGGTGACCAGAATTGCACACAATATTCAAGGTGCAGTCGTACCATGGAGCGATACAGAGGCATTATAATATCCTCTGTTTTGTTCTCCATCCCTTTCCTTATGATACCTAGCATTCTATTTGCTTTCTTGGCCGCTGCTGCACACTGGGCGGAGGGTTTTAACATGTTATCCACGATGACTCCTAAATCTTTTTCCTGGGTGGTGGTTTCTAATGCGGAGCCTTGCATCGTGTAACTATGGTGTGGGTTGTTCTTTCCTAGGTGCATAACTTTGCACTTGTCCACATTAAATTTCATCTGCCATTTGGATGCCCAGTCTTCCAATTTATCCAGATCCTCCTGCAGTTTTCCACAATCCTCTTGGGTTTTAACAACTTTAAACAGTGTTGTGTCATCTGCAAATTTGATAACCTCACTAGTTATTCCCTTTTCCAGGTCATCTATGAATATGTCAAAAAGCAGCGGACCCAGTACAGATCCCTGGGGTACTCCACTATTCACCTTTTTCCATTGGGAATATTGGCCATTTAGCCCTACCCTCTGCTTTCTATCTTTTAACCAGTTCCCGATCCACAATAGTACACTGCCTCCTATCCCATGACTTTTTAGCTTCGCCAAAAGTCTCTGATGGGAAACTTTGTCAAAAGCTTTCTGAAAGTCCAGATACACTATATCAACTGACTCACCTTTGTCTACCTGTTTATGCACACCTTCAAAAAAACATATCAGATTAGTAAGACAAGATCTTCCTTGTCTAAAGCCATGTTGGCTGTCTCCCATTAGGCCATGACTATCTACATGCTGTGTAATTTTGTTCTTTATGATGGTTTCTACCATTTTCCCTGGTACTGACGTCAGGCTCACCGGTCTGTAATTTCCCGGGTCACCCCTGGAACCCTTTTTAAAAATTGGTGTTACGTTGGTGACCCTCCAATCTTCAGGTATTACAGATGATTTTAATGAAAGTTCACAGATTACCAATAGCAGGTCTGCAATCTCATATTTCAGTTCTTTCAACACTCTGGGATGTATACCATCCGGTCCAGGTGATTTGCTACTATTCAGTTTATCAAATAGTTGTAATATATCTTCCCGGTGTAGCGATATTTCTCTCAATTCCTCTGCAGTATCACCTTTAAATACCACTTCAGTCTTGGGTAACATCCCTACATCTTCCTCAGTAAAGACCGAAGCAAAGAATTCATTCAGTCTCTCTGCTATAGCCTTGTTTCCTCTTACTGCCTCTTTTACCCCTCTATCATCTAATGGTCCAATTGACTCTCTCACAGGCCTTTTGCTACGAATGTACTTGAAAAAGTCTTTATTTCGTGTTTTTGCTTCTGTAGCAAGTTTCTTCTCAAATTCCCGCTTTGCCTGCCTTATCAATGCTTTGCATTTAAGTTGCCAGTGCTTGTGCTGTTTCCAGTTTTCATCATTTGGCTCTTTTTTCCATTTCCTGAAGGTTGCTTTTTTGGCAGCAACAGCCTCTCTGACCTCACCTTTAAACCATGCTGGCAGTTTTTTGGACTTTCTTCCACTTTTCTTAATGCGTGGAATACAGCTGGTCTGGGCTTCGAGGATAGTATTTTTAAATAACAACTAAGCTTGCTGTAAGTCTTTAACCTTTGGAACTGCTCCTTTTAGTTTTTTCCTAACTATATTCCTCATTCTATCATAGTCTCCCTTTTGAAAGTTAAAAGGTAGTACCGTGGATGCCTTTACTATCTGTCCTCCACTAATTAAATCAAACATGATCATACTATGATCACTATTGCCAAGTGGTCCCAACACCCTTATTTCTTGCACCAGATCTGGCGTTCCACTAAGGACTAGGTCCAGTATGGCTTCCCCTCTGGTCGGTTCATGAACCAGCTGCTCCAAGAAGCAGTCATTTATTCCATCTAGAAACTTTATCTCTTTAGCTTGTCCTGCTGTGACACTGACCCAGTCGATACCGGGGTAATTGAAATCACCCATTATTACTACTCTGTTGTGACTTTTGTTAGCTTCCTTGATTTCTTTGAGCATTTCATCATCCATTTGTTCATTCTGGCCAGGCGGTCGATAGTATACTCCCACTGCCATCACCTTCCCCTTCATAAATGGAATTTCAATCCATAGAGATTCTACAGCAAATTTTGTTCCCTGCAAAACCTTAATCCTTTCTGACTCAATGCCCTCTCTAACATAGAGCGCAAACCCCTCCACCAATTTGATCAGCTCTATCATTACGATATAGTTTGTATCCAGGTATCTCAGTGTCCCACTGGTTATCCTCCTTCCACCATGTCTCTGAGAGTGCAATCATATCTAACCTCTCATTTAGTGCTATATATTCTAACTCTCCCATCTTATTGTTTAGACTTCTAGCATTGGCATACAAGCATTTTAGAGACTGTATTTTATTCATATTAATCTGGCTATTGGTAGGCAGGGGTAATTTGGAATCTTTATGCTCTGTCTGCTCCTTACTCAAGGGCATTTGGGCTACTATACTCCCTTTTGGAACCTCACTGCTTTTGGTAGTATCCTTCAAGGATACCTTCGTACGAACCATGCACTCCTGGGTGACTGTCAGCTTTCCCCTATTTTCTAGTTTAAAAGCTTCTCTATCTCTTTTTTAAAGGTTAATGCCAGCAGTCTGGTCCCATCCTGATTAAGGTGAAGCACATCCCTTCGGAAGAGCCCCCCCTTTCCCCAGAATGTTCCCCAGTTCCTAACAAATCCAAAACCCTCATCCTTGCACCATTGTCTCATCCACGCATTGAGACTCCGGAGTTCTGCCTGTCTTTTGGGTCCTGCACGTGGAACAGGAAGCATTTCGGAGAACGCTATCCTGGAAGTTCTGGATTTCAACTTCCTACCTAAAGCTTAAAGCTTAAAAAACATGCTTACCTCCTCTCTGCTGCCCCAAGCCTGAAACATCAGAGGAAGACTGAGCGAGGGGGGAGCCCATCGTATTTCCTGCCTCCTGCACAGTTTCAGTGCTCATGGGCATGAGAATTCGCCCCCCCCCTCTCCATCAGAGTGATTCTGGGTTGGTGGGGAAGAGACCGATCTTTGGGGGTTAGCAACGCCCTCTCCGTGCTCCGATTGAGGAATACACCACCCGAGCGGTCCAAGGCAGCTGCTAACTCCAACATCAGGAGGACCCCCATATCTGTCGAGGGCAAGCTGTACTCTTTCTCCTGCTGCCGACCCTGAAGGGTTTGCTGGGAGCTTGCCCTTCTGCTTAGGCATAGTGCAGTATGGGAGTGTCAGTTCCGGAATGCACCAGGTTCTGCATGGAAAGCCTCCACATCCACCATCTTGCCTCACATGGTTCTGTGCAGGCAGTTAATCCCATCCCCGGTCATTCCTCTCTATTCTGAACTGGCCAGTTGCTACCTTCCTGTGTGTATATTGGGGCACGTTTCTTACTGTCTACAGTGGTTCCTTAGCTCACTGCTGCTCTAATAATGTGTTTGTGACTTTCCTTTGCAGGGAGCACATTGTGAACTCATGCATTGTATGCATGTACTATGACCGCGCTTTCCCTACCACCACACTACTGATGCTGCCACGCCACTTTTGTCTACCACAGCTGCTAGGCTCCACCGCCGTAAGAACATGTGATTTTCACGTGTTATCCCTGTGCTGCCTACTGCACTTTAGTAAACATGCCCCTAAGTTTCTACCTATATTTATTCTAAACATTAAAGTGGTACAATATTAAATTAAAGTTTAGCTTAATATCTTTGTTTTATCAAGTATTTATGTCCAGAAAAAATGCGTGTGGAGTCCAATTCCATAATGTGCATGTCCGGCCCATGAACATGTCTAAATCAGAAACGGGCCCCCTTTGAACCTGATTCCACATCCGCGAGCCTGGATGTGCCTGCGGTGCCAGAATCGGAGAGACAGACGTGTTCGACAGGCACATGCAAGCGCTATCCAGTCAGCCCCGTGCCTTGGATGCGGGTAAACATTTTGGACGTCCTCGCCCCTCTGTATTTTGAAATGTTGCATGTTTTGGATCCTGCCCATCCCTGCGATGTACACACAGACGCCATACCCCTTAGAAAAAACATGCATCTCCTAAGCTGTCCATCGCAGACAGTGGTTTGCTGATGCACACTAGACATAAATACCATTGAGAAATGACAGCTGCTGCAACCTAGACCATATACCAGTCCCTCTCATGCCCTGGCTAGATTGTCTGTATTGACTAGATTATAAATTCTGCTGAGCAGTAACCATCTGTTATGGGTGTCTGTGCAGCACTGTGTGAGCCTTGTGGTGCTATACAAATGATCAGTAGTTGTAGTTGTGGTAGGGCCTTTTGGCTATAGCATCTGAGGCCCTCCTATCTGGGTACTGGCATTTCTCACAGCAGCTACAGCTATCCTATCATGGCATATGTCAATCTGTAAACATCTGCTACCTATGGGGCAACCCTGTCTGCCTTCCCACAGCCAGCTTTGTGGCACTGCTTCCCTGGTCAGGGCTGTGTGAGCATGGGAGGAGATATCCTTGTGCCATCGCACCAGGTAGCCTGACTCCAGATATATCACCACTCTTGCAGCTCTCATTGATCCTTGCCTAAGTAGGGATGTAGGCCTCATGGGACAATACAGGGAATGTTGGCACTACATCAGTCATGTCTTCCAGTGCCAGGCACAGTGGCTGTATGGCTGCCCCATCACACTGCCAACAATATCTGATCTAATTAGAGTGCCTTGACATAAGAACATAGGATATGCCATACTGGGTCAGACTAAAGTCCATCAAGCCCAGTATCCTGTTTCCAACAGTGGCCAATCTAGGTCATTTATCTTATGTAAAATAATTCAGAAGGAATTATGGCTAAATGTCAAAACATATCCCTGTCAATAATAAGGCATCCAGCAGTGATACAAGCTTAACAGCAACACCATTGTTCCCAGAAAATGTGCATTATGGGCATGCATTAGTGCTGTTTTGCACTGTTGAGTGCCCTTATTCTGAGGGTCCCTTATCAATGACGGGGATGTGTTTTGATATTTAGCTATAGTGAATCCTCTTTGAGTTTTAATGCCCAATCACACTGGCACCTGGTGATGCTGCGGTCAACCATATGGTCCAGGTACTGGCTAAGCTTTCGTGTCCCCACTAAATTGCAGATGAGCACACCAGATCCCCCCACGTGCATCCCTCAAACCACACACACACACACACACACACACACACACACACACACACACACACACACACTCTCACTTTTTGTCACAAAAACATGATTCTGCCCAAAAGATGCCCTGAACCTATACATAACAGCTATGACATAACATAATCGCATGGAGTACCAGGACTACAAATTTATTTATTTTTATTTATTTATTTATTTTATTTAGTTGCATTTATATCCTGCTTTTCACCGGGTCAAAGTGGTTTAACAAAAAAAAAGGGGGGTGGGGACAATAATCAAGTTGACAGAGAAAGGGGGGGGGGGGGAATCACCAGGGGAGATAACATAGTTGATCTGAACAGAAAGTAATAGTACTAGACAGTTGACGTTAGACGGAAGTCTCTTAGATGGTAGCTGTGGGGGTAGGTTAGAGGGTCAGGGTGTACAGTCATTGAGAGATGTCTGTTTCAGGTCCAAGATATTCATGAAACAGGATGGTTTGTAACTGTTTCCGGAATGTGGAGAGGTCTTTGGTGCTTCGGATCTGGCTCGGAAGAGAGTTCCAGAGGGAGGGTGCGTATAGTTCGAATGCTCTGTTGCAGGTTTGTTTATTGAACTTAGTTCATTCGTGGGGGATAGTGAGAGTGTTGCTGGTGGTCTGACGGGTGGGGCCTGTTGAGGGTAGGGTGAGGTAGTAGAGTTCGGAGTTGGGAGGTCTGGGTTTGATGGAGCGCTTTGTGGATAAGTAGGAGGGATTTGTATTTAATTCTTGCTTCGAGGGGCAGGATGTGAAGTTCTCTCAGGACTGGGTTGATTTGATCGTGTTTTTTTGCCTTCTGGATGATTCTTGCAGTGGTGTTTAAGGCAGTTCGTAGGGTGTCAATGTGGGTGGCGGGTAGTCTGTGATAAATTGCATTGCAGTAGTCCAGGTGGGGGAGCGTCATGGCCTGCATGATCTCCGATTCTCAACCAGTATGATCTCCAATTCTCGCCCAAAAAAGAATCCTTTCCCTGCTCACGCCCATACTATCTCTGCATCAGCAGTCCCATTGTTCTGAACATGGAAATTGTTAGGGTCCCATAGATTGTTTCCTTTAGCACAAACAGTACATAGATGCATAGCCTGAATATGTTCTTCTTAATATTTTTTAAGGGTGTTTAGAAATGTTTCTTTACCTTACAACATTCCCTCACTTCTGCTCTCTGTACCTTAAGACTATATCTTATATTTTTCCAGACTGCAGTAACACCAGTTCAAAACATTCTTGCCAAAACAATTCTTCTATATGGGACGTATTACAGAGCACAGCAGAATGTTTTCTAAGTCCTAGCCTTATAACACAATTCAGTAGCAATAACATGGACATTTCCGGGAAACACTTAATACGTACATGGGTCTTCCTCGAATACACTTTCTACTTCTCCACAGCTGACCATGCCCCGTTCCGCCCTCTCCCACCACATTCTGAGATCCCTGTGCTAGCACCATGGACAAGCATTTCAGAATACGGTTGGGGACGTTTTTGTCACCTAAACGTCCCCGCCACACATACAAACCCCTTATTTGTGTTCTGGAATGACCTCCTAAGTGTACAAGAATGAAAGTACAATGTGAAGATAAAGAATAGTAGAAGAGGTAGAGTGAAATAAGTTAAACAAATATATTTGTTTGCCTAGTGGAAAAGTTGTGGGTATAAGAAGAATCCAGGCAGTATATTTTGGATGTAGAGAATAATGCGAAAATGTTAACTTTTCCTTGGCTTTATATCAAGAATGTGCAGAATATCTGAAAACAAACAATACCTTGTGTAAAAGGGCGTGTTATGTAACTGAAGAAAAAGTGCTCTCAGATTTCCAGATATATTTAGAACAGGGTTTGCCAATTTATAATGTGGATTGTGCACCCCATGGAGTCAGAACTGAGGCCAGGAAATTAGCATCTGGCTGTCCCTTGAAAATACTGAATGTGTGTTTAAGACACACAACTAAGAAAAGCAAACATATGGATATGACTTCCAGCAAACATGATCATGAAAATCCAATAACCAATAGCTCTAGTGTATCAGATACAAACAACGAAAAATGTTAGGAAAGACTAAATGTTTTATGAGCTAGAATCATGGAAGGACAAGGTCATCATAAAATAACCCCAACTGTTGTCATTGATACTCAGCTAGCAATACAGGGAGAACTACTTCTAAAGGATGCTGTCTCCAACAAACATGATCATGGTTATTTTAAAAGCATTCCCACATTTACATATATAGATTGCCTATCTGTGCAAATACTGATTTCAGAAAGCCGCTATTTATATGTGGAGAACTACACCACATCTAGATTACAAGGAGACGTGGTTTGAATGAGCCTACAATACTGACATGCATTCCCCATTTTACAAGGTGCAGCCACATAAAAAAATATAGTTGTTGGCATTTACAGCTGCCTCGAGGCATGAATAAGTACATGCTTGAAGGGACAGATAGAAAGACCGAGGTCAAGCCCCTCTATCACCTTCCCACCAGCATCGATCGCCCACCTGACATACTCCTAGCATCCAATCCCCCATGATACCTCCTCCAACTTCTGAACCTCTTGATATTTAATCACCCTGAGCCCCTTGACATCCACTCCTTCTGACCCTCCTCACCAGCATCAATAAACACTTCCTGATGACCTCGCTGGCAGATCCTCTACGCATGATCCCACTCCAAACCTTTACCCAGATCCTTGGTGTCTAGTGGGAACAGGAGTGATCCCCAAGTTATTCCTGCTCATGTCAGTCCTATCTTCCAAAATGGCCCCCATGACCCTAGCAGTAATCTCTTGGCACTACTACTAGGGGTCAGGCTGCCAAATAAGGGCAAAATGACATTTTGAAGCCTGGGACTGCTGTGAGCGAGGATGGGGGGGGGGGGGGGGGGGGTGGAGAGAAATTGGGAATCACTTTTGCTCTCACTAGAAACCAGGGAACTAGGGATTGGACTGAGGCGTGGTGGGAGTGGGGAGTGTTCTGCAAGGGGGGTCCATCAGCAGGGGATTCTTAATGTCAGGGAGGTCATATAGGGGATTTTTGATGCCACTTATGAGGTTGTGGGGGGAATCGCATGTTGAAGGTCGAGAAGGGACCCAGTGTTGAATGTTTAAGATTTTGAAGGGGTAGAAAGGTCCGTACCTGAAAATGGTTATACTGTAGGTTGCTGGTGATCCTTAAAACCTGATTTCAAGTTAAAGTGACTCAAGCTTACAGGCTGCCATGAGAACAAAGCCCAACAGTAGTGATATACATCTGTGAAAATAGATTTTTCCAAAAATATCTTAAAAATAAGAATTAGAATAAAAATAAGTTTTAGCAAAAATAATTGGAAAAATAACCTAAATGAAAGATACTCCTAAGAAGTGTCCAGTTTGAAAGGCTACTAGTTGTCTGGACGCTATTTGTTTAAAGAAAGATATGACAAGATCAATTAGGGTCATTTTGAGGCTGTCCTGTTTAAAGCAACAAATCAGCAAATTAACTCCAAAAGATATGATAAAATGGTCCCTAGTTTGTAGAAAGCTTTATTATTTATTTCCAAGTACTAAACTATCCATATATAAGGTGTCTTTGCCTTACCTAGGACAACCTCATTCCCTCACTTAGAGAATGCTGACTTCATATGCTCCCTTCTGGAATCACTTTTTTTGAGTAGGGCAGGAATAAGATATAGGTAAACTAGGCACATGCCTAGGACTCAAATTCTGTAATTCAGTGGCAGTATTTTACTCTGATAATTCAGCTGCTGGCAGAGAGAAGAATGGGAAGACCAGAGCCACCACTGCAACAGAGGACTGCCTATTGCCCCCAGCCCCTGTGCATTATCCTCTAGTCCGCAGGAGGAATTGGCAAATTGCACATTGTATCTGAGGCTTCCTCCTTTGCTGGTTTTCCACTGCAGTCAGAATTATGCTGGGCTCCATTTTTGAGAGTTTAAAAATGTATTTATATTAGAGTGGAGGAGTAGCCTAGAGGTTAGAGCAACTGCCTAGTACCCAGAAGATCAAGGGTTTAATTCCCACTGGCACTCCTTGTGACCTTGAGCAAGTCACTTTACCCTCCATTGCCTCGGAAGAAAAGGCTGGCAATCTACTTCCAGTGATACATTGCCAAGAAAACCCAGAGGCAGCAGGGTCATCAGGAGTCAGCACTGACTTGATGGCACTAAAAAAAAATAAATATTACAGTAGGTGTCCCATGCACTTGTTTGTGAGCCCATCCAGAAGAGGACTGTGAGGAGGATAAGTAAGCAAAAATATCAATGGAGTTTTCAAGAAAAGAGTATGCTAAATGAAGCTGGAAATGCAGATTGTTGTAGATCACCAAAACATTATCACCATCATCTTTCATTTATTTATATTGGGCCTGATATTCATAAACATTTACATGGTTTGTAGATCCACAAGCTGTGTAAATGCTGCTCAGCGGTTAGCATCGGGTTATTCCGTTGTTATACACCCCAAAGCTAACCAGTTAGCATCAGGGTGTTGGGTGGTGATATTGAGTTGCTGCCTGGTTATCCCTCGGCGGCGAAAGATAGGCACAGAAAATAATCTTCGAACTTTTGCTTTAACCGTGCAGCGGCTGAATATCACACCTCCCTCTATTTCTCTGGCATTGCACTACATGCTGTTTCTGGCTTCTTGGGGTTTCTCTTTAAATTGTATCTACATATTTCTATTTTCAGTTTGTTGTGACTTATTTTTTATTTGGTGAGGGTCTGTGTATATGCTTGAGGCTAGATATTCTTTTAGCATGGAGTTTATATGTAATAAAGTTATTCTGGCTTGTTCAGTTTTCCTGATAAGTATACTGATGTTGTAGGGTTCATTGAAATATTTACAGTAATACTTATTCCTAGGTAGGGTCCTTGTTGCGTGCGTTTGATAGGTCCTGAGTGACTTGTTTGTAGACTTTGTATTTACGTCATGGTATGCTGGATACTGAAAGATTATATATTTATTTTTTATTTCTATGGTTTTTTTATACCACTTAATCAATGATTCAAAGCCATTTACAGGGAACAAGAACAATATACATGTAACATAGGTAATATAAAATAAGTTGTCCTATAGGTAACAAAGGCAAAACATAAGTAACTTAAAATGAATAGTCATTACGGGTAAAAAATGCAAATTATTAAACAATGTCAAAGTATTAAACAATTAAACTAGGTGGGGAAACAACTAAATTAAAATTGAACAGTATACAAAATTGGGGAAAAAATGAAACAACTTCTAGGTGTGGGCATCAATATTAGCATCATCATAAACTTTGGATATGATTAATGGTAGATATTATTATGCATACTAGGCTGGAGATTGTGTTGGGCTGGTATTTGGGCAGTCTAGTTTCTTCCCAAAGTGTTCTGTAAATAAGCGTGTCTTGATCTTCTTTCGGAATGTTGACAGGTCTGGTATGCTTCATAATATGTCTGGTAGCCGGTTCCAAAGTGTTGGTGAGTAGAGCAAGAATGTTCTTCTGCACGTAGCTTGGTTACTTTCTCTAAATTCCGTGGGTATTGTTAAGGTATTCTGCGTGTAGCTTCTTCTTCTTCTGCTGTTCGGAATTGTGTGTATGAGTGATTCTAGGTGTGTTGCAGATAAATTGTGAAATATCTTGAAGGTGATTATTAGGACTTTACATTTAATTCTGCTTGCTACTGAGAGCCCATGTAGCAGGTATATTATTAGGATGATTTGTTCCGGTTTTGATGCTTTTTGGATGAGTTGTGCTGCAGTGTGTTGGGCCATCTGTAGTTGATTTAAGACTTGTTTTGATAGACTTTGGAGGATGCTGTTACAGAAGTCAAAGTGAGAGAAAATCATGGCTTGAAGAACCATGCAGAAGTGTTGGGAGATGAAAGTGGTCTTAGGTGTTGAAAGGACCTTATCTTATTATAAATTGCTCTAGTTGTATTGGCAATGTGGGTGGTTAGGTTTAGATTCTGATCCAGGATTATTCCAAGATACCTTACCTCTAGTTTGACTACCAAAGTTGCTTCTCTGACTGTAGTTGGCGGGGTAAAAGTCTTGCCCTTGGTAATAAATAATACTTCTGTCTTGTTGTAATTTATTGTCAGGTTGTGCGATGCAAGCCATTGGGTTACCTTATTGAAGCAAGTGACTATTTGATGGAGGTTGGGTTTTGAAATTTTGTATTGTAGTTGTGGAGCCTGATTCTATCAGAGGCACAGCCCGAACATCCCAAGCCAGGATGGGCCCTTTAGGACACGATTCAGTACCACAGGAGCAAAACATTCTTGGAACATACAGAATCAGGCACGAGGACAGCCTGGTGTGCCCCTGCATGTCTGCAGGGACATTCTTCCCACAAGCTCCCCTGGCTCTCACAGTGCCGAGCCTCTTCTTTCCCACCGCCTGACCAATGGCTGGACAGCCAGGGCATGGATCAGGTGGCAGGGACCAACTCACACCCAGCCCCTGGCCCCAGGGGTGGGATGGATCCAGCCCTGATCGCCCAGTTTGTGCTGCTTATTCGACCTTCGAGATGGAATAAGCAGCACATTCCTCCTGACCCCACTGGACATACAGGGCTGTGCTTGGAATTGACCTTGTACATCCTTTCGCCTCGATGCACCCCCACACCGCTCAGACTCTACCCCCTCCCGCCCTCCGCCGGCTCTCTTCATACTGCTGCTCTAGATGTGTGGGAGGGCCTGAGGGGGAATAGGGGCAGGACAGCTTGCGGTGCTGCATGTCCCGCCGGGATGGGCAGCCCCGCAAGTCACTACTCTGAATGGGCCCATAACATAATATCATTAGAGTAGATGTAGTGCTTTACCTTGTGTTTCTGGATGATGATGCAGATAAGTTGTAGGCATATATTGAGAGGGCTGAGCCTTGTGGGATTCCTTGAGTTGTTTATATGGAATAGATGTATTTTGACCTATATTTACTTGTTGAGTGCAATCTGTTAAGTAAGATTTAAACCAGAGTAATGCTGTTCCATCAATTCTAATCTGTTGGGTCTTGCTATTAGTAGGTTGTGGCAAATGGAGTCAAAATCAGAGGCAATATCCAAAAAGATTAGAACAAATACTTGTTTTGCCTTTTCTATTCCCTTTATTAGTTTGTCTAATAGGGATGTGATGAGGGTTTCAACTCCTTGGCATGGTCTAAAGCCATGTTGCTGCAGATCAAGTGGGGCATGCTTATCTATGTGTTCCTGAAACTGAAGTTGGACTACTTTTTCAATTATTTTTCCTATAAATGATAGGCTTGATATTAGACTGTATGAGCTTGGACTAGCTTTATCTAGTGCAGCATGTTTTAGGATTGGTCATATTGAAGCTATTTTGAGATCCCTAGGCATGTGACTTAAGTTGAATTATTTTGAAGAGAATGGGTATCATTTCAAATTGTGTAATCTTGACACAGCCGACATGCTATGGATCCAGTGGAAAGGTAGTAGTATTGAGGTTGGTAATGATGTCTTCCAGTTGGTCAATGCTGATATGTGTAAATGTATGCTATGATGTGGAGGTGATATTGCTGTTGAAGGCAGGCATTGGGGTTACAACAGCTGGTATTGCTACTTTACTCATGTAGTAGTTGTCTAGTGCTTGTGGACTGATTGTATGATTTTTCTGCTGAGTAGGGTACTCGTACTAAGGATTTGGCAATTTCTAAAAGTTCCCTAGAGCATAAGAACATACGATATACCATACTGGGTCAGACCAAGGTCCATCAAGCCCAGTATCCTGTTTCCAACAGTGGCCAATCTAGGTCATACGTACCTAGCAGTTTCCCCAAAAGACACAGGTTCCGCAATGCTTGTACTGGGTCAAGCATTGATATCCTGGGTCCCTTCTTAATAATGGTTTATGGACCTTTCCTACAGGAACTTGTCCAAACCTTTTTTAAACCCAGCTACACTAACAGCCTTTACTACATCCTCTGGTAACAAATTCCAGAGTTTGATTACACGTTGAGTGAAAAAATATTTTCTTTTATTAGTCTTAAATAGTTTACCCTGTAGCTCCATTGCATGTCCCCTAGTCTTCCTATATTCTGATAACGTAAACAGTCGATCTACATTTACCCGTTCCACTCCGTTCATTAATTTATAGACTTCTATCATATCTCCCCTCAGCCGTCTTTTTTCCAGGTTAAAGAGCCCTAACCTTTTTAGCCTTTCTTCATAGGAGTATCCTTCCATCCCATTTACCATTTTGGTGGCTCTTCTCTGAACCTTTTCTAATAATGCTATATCGTTTTTAAGATACGGTGACCAGAATTGCACACAATATTCAAGGTGCGGTCTCACCATGGAACGGTATAGAGGCATTATAATATCTTTTGTTTTATTTTCCATTCCTTTCCTTATGATACCTAGCATTCTATTTGCTCTCTTGGCTGCCGCTGCACACTGGGCCGAGGGTTTTAACATGTTATCCACAATGACGCCTAAATCTTTTTCCTGGGTGGTGGTTCCTAATGTGGATCCTTGCATTGTGTAACTATAGTTTGGGTTGTTCTTCCCTAGGTGCATAACTTTGCACTTGTCCACATTAAATTTCATCTGCCATTTTGATGCCCAGTCTTCCAATTTATCAAGATTCTCTTGCAATTTTCCACAATCCTCTTGGGTTTTAACAACTTTAAATAGTTTTGTGTCATCTGCAAATTTGATAACCTCACTCGTTATTCCACTTTCCAGGTCATTTATGAATATGTCAAAAAGCAGCGGACCCAGCACAGATCCCTGGGGTACACCACTATTCACCTTTCTCCAATGGGAAAATTGGCCATTTAGCCCAACCCTCTGCTTTCTATCTTTTAACCAGTTCTTGATCCACAGTAGTACACTGCCTCCTATCCCATGACTGTTTAGTTTTGCCAGAAGTCTCTGATGAGGGACCTTGTCAAAGGCTTTCTGAAAGTCCAGATACACTATATCAACCAACTCACCTTTGTCCACCTGTTTATTCACACTTTCAAAAAACATAACAGATTAGTAAGACAAGATCTTCCTTGTCTAAAGCCATGTTGGCTGTCTCCCATTAGGCCATGACTATCTACATGCTGAGTAATTTTATTCTTTATGATGGTTTCTACCATTTTTCCCAGTACTGACGCGAGGCTCACCGATCTATAGTTTCCCGGATCACCCCTCGAACCCTTTTTAAAAATTGGTGTTACATTGGCGATCCGCCAATCTTCAGGTATTAGAGATGATTTTAATGATAGTTCACAGATTACTCATAGCAGGTCTGCAATCTCATATTTCAGTTCTTTCAACACCCTTGGATGTATACCATCCGGCCCAGGTGATTTGCTACTCTTCAGTTTATCTAATAGTTGTAATACATCTTCCCGATGTATCGATATTTCCTTCAATTCTTCCACACCTTTAAATACCACTTCAGTCATGGGTAACATCCCTACATCTTTATTTATTTATTTTATTTATTTATTACAATTTCTTATATACCGCACTATTCGATATCAGCGCAGTTTACAGTATAACAAAATGACCAGAACAACGGTTTTACAGAGAACAGGGGTACAAACTTGGATAACGGTAAAGACCGAAGCAAAGAATTCATTCAGTCTCTCCGCTATCGCCTTGTCACCTCTTAGTGCCCCTTTAACTCCTCTGTCATCTAATGGTCGTACTGACTCTCTCACAGGTTTTTTGCTATGAATGTACTTGAAAAAAATCTTTATTTCGCGTTTTTACTTCCGCAGCAAGCTTCTTCTCAAATTCTCTCTTTGCCTTCTTTATCAATGCCTTGCATTTGACCTGCCAGTGCTTGTACTGTTTCCAGGTTTCATCGTTTGGCTCTTTTTTCCATTTCCTGAAGGATGCTTTCTTGGCAACAGCAGCCTCTTGTCGCGAGCACTACCCTGGCGGCAAGTAGAGGTCAGGGCAGGTTGGCCACAACTATATAGGGATGAGATTGGCCAGTAATCCAGAGGCCCAATTGACTTTTGGTCCTTTTAGTTTCCTGGGTCCTAATCTTCAATGAAATCAACTGCACAAAGTGGTGGGAAAATAAAGGCTTTTATTTCCCTTTCTCGCAAAGGTTCAAATGATTGGGCAACAACAACAACGCAAAATGTCCTTACTTCAGGTAAGAAAAAGTAAAACAGAAGTTTAAAGCAAAAACTGTTACTTTCACAGTAGCGAGGGGGAGCTTGTTAGTGCTACGATGAAGTGCCGATATTTGACTTTTAGCAGATAAGTACAGACTGCTCTTTATTTTGATGGGGAAGGCTACATTTTAGCTAACAGAATTTTGTTCATTTATTTTTTCAGCATTCTTTGTGGACATCGCAATTGAGTATATCTGCATCCGAATGCTTCAGTTTTGAATTGTATGATTTGAAGGGCATTGACTATTCTTGTCTGTTGCTTTCTGCTTTCTGTAACAATATTGGACACTATTATAGTAGTATTGGATATTTTGTGGATGCGATATGTGATAATGAATGTGGATTTTGATATGTTTGTGTGAATGGTTGTGTGAATCTCTGTATAATATATTTGGTAGAAGAGGTTTCTTAAATTATAAGGCTGAAGAGTTATTGGTGATATATATTTAATAAGTTATTGAGGTTAAGGACCTATGATGTAAGTGTCCACCATTTCCCTATGGTGATAAATTTCGCCAGATGGAGGGTGTATAAATCCTGAGGTCCGGTGAGAGCCTATTGTTGATGTTTATAATAGTGATTGAGCATTTGATATGAATGTTTGGTAGAAGTAGGTCTTTGTAGTGGTGGGTTACTGAGGGGTATTGTTTTTTATTAGTAGAGTTAGTATTTCCCTCAGGCGGTAATTTCTTTGAATGCATGATTTGAGCCATTTGAGGGTTTGTCCTTTCATGCCTATGTGATTAAGTCTAGAAATGAGGGTATTGTGGTGCACATTGTTGAAAGCAGATGTGATGTCTAGGAATATAAGGATAAATGCTTGTTTAGTGTTATCCATCCCCCAGATGAGTGCTAATAGGAGCGTTTTGACCCCGTGGTAGTGACGGAATCCATACTGATGTTCATCTAGCAGAGCTGAGGAATCTATGAAATCTTGGAGCTGTCGCTGGACTGCTTTTTCAATGACTTTGGCTACAAATGATATGCTGGCTATTGACCTGTAGAAGGGAGATTCATCCTTGTTAAGGTTTTTGTTTTTCAGTATGGGGCGGATTGTGGATAGCTTGAGTGAGTTTGGCATTATGCCTTGCTGTAGGGATTGGTTGACTGTGTTCAGTAAGACAGGGGCAATTTCTGTTTTTGTTGCTTTGATCCAAGCAACTGGACAGGGATCTAGGGGGGAAGTGGTGGTATTGATATTTGTGAGTATGTCTGTTATTTGCCTGCAGTCTAGGATGTGGAAAGAATGCCAGCTATTGTTAGCTGAAAGCGTTGTCCGGGAAGGGGGGCGGGAATGGCTTAAGAGATCATTGCGTTTTAGCTTGTTGACATACTAGTCTGATAGTATTTGGGGTTGAATAGCTAGTTTGATAATATTTTCTTGTGTGGATTTAATTATTGATTTGACTATTTCGAAGAGCTCTTTTGGTCGGTTAATGGCTTTATTTAGAGCTTTTGTATGAAAGGCTCTTTTTGCATTGTTTATTGCCTCTTTGTAGTTGTTCAACGTTGTCATGTAGAGGGTTTTGTTGTCTGTGGCCTTTTTCACTCTCCATTTGTATTCTATTTTCCTGAGGTCTTTTTTCATTTTGATTAATTTCGCTGTGTACCATTTTTCTGATTGTTTGCGCAGGGTTCAATGTTTTGGTAGTTGGTTTTGCCGCTATGGCAATTGATGAATTCCAATTTGTTAATAAATCATCGAGGATGTTTGAGGAGTCCAGTCCAGTTGAGGTATGGTGGTGTTTATGAAAGTATCTCTATCAAAAGCTTTGAATATTGGTTTAGGATGTTGGTTGGCTGATGGGGGGGGGGGGGGGAGTGTGTGGAATGATGGTGGTAAGGAATATACGAAGCAGATTAGAGAGTGTTCTGACCAAAGGATCTCTGAGATTTGCGGGGTACTGTGAGTTAAGTGTTCATTGGTTTGTTTTGGGATGAAGATCAGGTCTAGTATATTTCCCTTGCTGTGGGTAGGATGCTGTATTAATTGGTATCCCAACTCGTCCATTGAGTCTAGGAATGTATTTGTCTGAGTGTGGGGTAGGGATGATAGATTTAAATCTCCTAAGATTGTATGCAGTTTCCTTAACGGAGAGGAGCAGGCAGATTCGAGGATAGCAGTAATGTTTTGGTGATTGGGTCTGCTACAGAAGGCATATTGCTATGTTTCTATTTTCAACTTTGAGAAGGTCTATACCATCATGATTGCTGCATATGGTGGGGGCAAGTTTTAGTAGTTCTTTTATGTATTTATTATTTTCTATTTATGCAATTTTACAGTAATCCAAGAATACACTTGTACAGAAACTAACAAGAAAAGTGACAGAAACTAAGCAAAAAATCCCACAAGCAAAACAGAAAATAAGTATAGTGCTCTCCCTAGCCCACTATCAAAAGGAGAGGAGATTCCAAATAAACCAACCCAAAATGCAAGAATCCCAAACTGAGTTTACATCCAGCATATACCCAATATTCACACATCAGGAGAATCAATCAAAGCTTCTAAACATCGAGCATTCACTAAAGCCAGCACTTGGAAGGGCTCATAGAAAATATAAGAAATTGATCAGTATTTGATCAAACATTTACCTGGATGTTTAAGAAAAAAGAGACCGCCCAGCTGCTGGATTCCCGGTTGGAGAAGAAGAAACTCCCTCCTACGCTTCTGGGTGTCCTTAGACAAATCCGGATAGATCCTCACAAGCAAGCCATGAAACCTCACATTTCATTTCCTAAAAAAGTTTAGTTTCTTCTTTAGTAATCGCAAGAACTCTGCCACCTCTTTTACGGTCCCTGGTGCAGTTAAAAAGGTTATTGGTTTGTCAGAGCATACTAATTCAAGAATGGTTGTTAGGTCCTGTGTATCAGATGTGGGTGATCTGTATAATAAGCAAAGCATGATTTGTTTGTTCTCTGTCATAAGAATATTTATTTATTTAACAATTTTTCTATACCGCCTTGTCATTTAATCAAGGCGGTTTACATTAAACTTCAACTTTTGCAGAGAACTTGCATGGAAACAATAACATTAAAACTTAAACAATCACAGAAGTGTTTCTGTAGAGAACGAAGGGGAGGGGTCCGATGGAAGTTCTGAAACTAAACTTATATACATCGTAACAAGAGTGATGGGTGGATGGATGGTGCAGGCAGCAGAACTTATGTATAGAGTATAGATGGCGTGTGGGGAGGGGTGGGCAAGATGCCGTGGAATGATTGGTGTGATTAGGGGTCTTCATTGAATTGTTCAATGAATAGGAAGGTTTTATGTCTGTTGTGGACCTTAGCTTTTCCGGGAGTGAATTCCAAATAGCTGGGGCAGCAAGTGACAAAGCTCTCATAGAGGTGGATTTATTGCTTTTTGTGAAAAATCTGGGGGTTGGTATGGTGTTTTTGGTGCTGTACCTGTTAGGTCTTTTGCTTGCTTTGGTGCCGATGAGCTCTTGTAGTATTCCTGCCGACATGTTATTTTTAATCTTAAAGATGGTAAGAGACGATTTATATTTTGCTCATGAGGAGATTGGTAACCAGTGCAGATCATGCAGGATGGGAGTTATATGGTCTTGTTGTGAAGCGCCAATGATGATACGGGCAGCAGTGTTTTGGACTAGTTGAAGGGGTCGAGTGAATTGTTTGGGTAGTCCTTGGAAGAGGAGATTACAGTAGTCCAGCACAGGTGTAATGATGGCCTGGCATACTGTACGTAAGTGTTCTTTGTTGAGGAGAGGCTTTAGTCTTTGGATCATTGCTATTTTGTAGAAGGCGGTCTTGGATGTCTTGTTGATATGTGCTTGGAGGGTAAGTTGTTTGTCTAGTATCACTCCAAGGTATCAAACTTCGTTTCTTATTGTAATTGGTATATTTAAGATGTTGATTGAGGTAGGAGGGGTGAACGTGGTTTCCCATGTAATGATGATCGCTTCAGATTTTTTTATGTTGATATTCAAGTTGTTGTTAGTAAGCCAGGTCGTCATTTCTTGGATGCAGGTTGATATAGTGGTAGTCTGGGGAGTCCAGATGGATTGAGGTATATGCCATAATATCGTCGGCATATATGGCATACTGTATCTTGTATTTATTAAATATCTTGCATACTGGCTTAATGTAAATATTGAAGAGAAGGGTGGACAGTGAGGAGCCTTGGGGGACCCCTTGAGTTGTGTGGAAAGGTGCTGAGGTGAGGTGGCCGGATATTACGCTCTGTTGTCTGCCTTCGAGGTATGATTGAAACCATTTGACGGTGGTGTCTTGGAGGCCAATCTTCATTAGACGCTTCATTAGGATGTGATGGGAAACTGTGTCGAAGGCAGATGAGATGCCAATAAAAATTAGTAAAAAGCCCTTCTTTATATTGTCTATTCCTTTGAGTAAGTTATTGAATAGATGTGTGAGAAGTGTCTCAACCCTGTGATTTGGGTGGAATCCATGCTGGTGGGGATCCAGTGGGGCATATTTGTCAATGTGGTCTTAAAGCTGTCTCTGTACAATCTTTTCGATTATTTTAGCCAGGAATGGGAGGCTGGATATTGGGTGGTAGGCTGAAGGATCGGTGCTATTAGTTGAGGTGGTTTTCCGAATAGGGCGGATGGTACAGTAGATTGCTTGAGCGCTTTGGGCATGAGGCCCTGAGTGAGAGAGATGCTTATTATCTTTTGAATGTATGTGCTTAGGTCTTCTTTGGTGGATTTAATCCATGTCATTAGGCAGGGGTCAGATGGAGAAGTGGTGGTGTTTAGAGCGGTGATAGTTTGGGCTATTTGTTCAGTCGATGGAATGTTGATGTTCTTCCACTGATTGGTAGTAGTGTAACTTGCATCTATGGTTGGTGTGTATATGAGAGAGGTGTTCTTGTAAGGTGTGGTGTGAATGGGACTGTTCTTGGATATTAGAAAGTCAGCAAAGGTTTGTGGGTGAATCTTGCTTTTGTCCTTCGTGGTTGGGTCTTTCGTGAGAGTGCGTACAATGTTTACAATGTTGAAGAGCTCCTTGGGTTTGTTGCAGGCTTTTAGAACAAGGTTTGTGTGGTATTGTTGTTTGCAATTGTTTATTAGATTATTGTATTCTTGTTGCATCTCCTGGTATTGCTTCAATGTGGTTTCTGATTTGTTACGTTTCCAGCGGCATTCCAATTGTAGTAGAATACCATGGTGTAGATCTAGGTCTGTTTTTGTTGTGATGTGAGCTCTCTCGAGGTGGGAATTGAGTTCTGGCACTGATGGTGGTGTTCCATGCATTGAATTGATCGAGAAGAACCGAGTCAGTAGATGAAAGCAATGATTCTGTAATGAACATGATGTTCAGCTTGTTATTCATGATGTAGTTTGTTATAATTGGAATCTTGTTCCTTACAGTTCGTGCATTAATCAAAGCACATTTTAGATTTGTTGTGTGTATAGTTGCATGTAGATTAGGGCATTGTGGTAGTTTGCAAGATGGAATATGGATTAGTCTGTCATTGTTATGACCATATCTTCTATATAATTTGTAGTAAGTTATATTTGTTCTGCAGCAGTTGTAGCTCTGAATGGAATAGGTTGAGTGTTTAATGGTTTATGGTTTATTTAAAAATTGTTATACCACTCTTCTACAGTATGTCAGAGCAGTTTACAATAAGAATACTAAGAGCAAGAAAAAGGAACGCCAATTAAAATTAAGTACAGTAAAGCATTAGGTACACTTAAAAGAGAAATGGGAAAGGAAGGGAAGCAGAAATTACAACATGCTCAAAGTATGGAAGTCATTAAATTCATGAAAAAGTCTGGGGCCAATGTGTTCTTCATAGTGTCAGAAGTTATTTTGAAGGCTAGTTGAAAGAGATGTGTTTTGAATGCTGTTTTAAAATTTTAAAAAAAAGATGATACAAGACCTAATGTGAGTGAGCAAGCCTGTGTTGCCAGTAGTATGATTAAACATTTTCAGCACAATTCTGTCCCCGGACATAGAACCCTCTCTACGTCCGGTCTGAACCGGATGTGCAGAGGCCATCCCTGTGGGATCAGAATCGCAATCAAGCCTGTACGTGCAGGCCGGGACTGCAATTCAGCTCGACCTGCACGTACAGACACTGCCCGACTAACCCGGTCAGGGCTTTTAAATGGAGCCGCGGCACCATGACGTCTGGTTGTCATGGCACTTTGACTCCATTTAAAAGCCGTGATCCTGGCCACTGGAACAAACAGTTTATTCCCCACAGCCCGACCCCCGATTTGGCCAGGGCCAAGGTCGGGTTGCGGGCTCTCTGCCCCCTGCCACCCTTTCCCGGCCCCGGACCCACCAATCCCTGATATCCAGAGAAGTTATTCCATCTCAGAAGTGGAATAACTTCCCCATTTCAAGTCGCCAGCCCCGGATGTACAGGGCCGACATTAGAATCGGCCATGTACGTCCGGAGCCGGCGACCGCCCACTTCCCGCCCTAATGCTGCTCCTGATCCTCCCCTATCCCGCCCCCGTCTAGCTTCCACATACAACCGGTGAGGAAGCTAGATGCCAGCGGGAGGGGGCACAAATAGTGGGATGGACGTCCATCCCCGCTAGTGGGTGGCACAGAATAACCTCCTTTACGTCTATCTGCATTATGTTAGTAATCTCCGTTCTGGAATTGTTATTGATATGATATGTTGTCACGATATATATGTGGTAGCTATGAAAAGAGTGAATTTTAGAGAGTGCTCTTCTTACTGTGGGTAGTTTTGCTGGTTTTGTCAGTAAAGGGACTCTGAGTTAGGCCAAAACTGGTTGTGAATCCAAGATATTCTGGAGGAAACCTCTCATCCTGGCACCACTATGCAGAGGGAATAACATGCCTGGCTGTGCTCTACAGAGGGCACAGGTAAAATATCCTGCATTGCAGAAAACGCTAAGGTGTACCCACAAACACCTACATGAGTAGGGAGCCACACGGACACTCTACAAGGGCATCCCATAAGCACTGCTGCTCTTGAAATATTTTGCATCTTATTAGGGTTAGAAGGCAGGCATCTTGCAGGAGGAACTTATAGTTTTGATCTTGACTGATAACCCTGAAGACCTATTGGTCTGATGTGGTATTGGTCATCTCAGAGAGAAACAGTCGGATCCACACTCCAACCGGTTGCACCTCAGGAGGGACTCCTGGAATTCAATGAGGAGACTTTCTGGCTCCCGGTAGAGCCATGGTGGAGACTCAAGCACACTGAAGCTCCGGAAGGACTGTCCTTTTTTGGACTGAGACTCAAAGTGGAGTGGAGGAGTGGCCTAGTGGTTGGGGCAAGGTACTTCAGGCCGGAAGGTCGGGGGTTCAAATCCCACTAGAGGACAGCAACCTTGGGCCGGAAGGACTGGGGTTTCTAGTCCCACAGGTGCTCCTTGTGGTCTTGGGCAAGCCACTTAACCCTCCATAGCCCATGTTCCCTGTAAATAGTTATCTCCCAAGTTATAATGCCCTGTTCAATGTAATTTCAGTTTGTTCAATGTAAACCACACTGATGCAGAATAGTGTGGTATATAAGAGAATGTAAATAAAAAAATAAAGTACATCTCCAGGCTTTATGCATGGCCCTACAAGAGCTATTTATCTTCAAGGAATCTTGTGGGCGAGCCTTCCAAAGGATTTTCACCATTTAACCATCCTCACCCTGAAGAGTATATGGCCCTTAAGGGGTATTTGCTCAGCCACAGCTTGGAGGCAGCGTTCAACGACCAAGCACTTGAGCCAAATCCATCATCTGGCTACCACCACTGCCATGGACTTGGAAGAGAATCAAGTGTTAGAGGACACCAGCCACCTATGTGGTCTGTTCTCAACCTCAGTCTCTGGGCTGTCTGACAGCGGCTGGATACATCATAGGAGGGTTTGGTACCAAGCCTGCACACAGTGCTGCATGAGTGCGTAAGGCAGCAGCTGAAAAGGCAAAATTAGGGAAGGCCCTAATCCTCCAAATGTGAGACTCCTTGTACGCAGCACCTCCCTCCACAGGGATGATCATTTGCTTTCCCACAGCTGTGACCAGGATTCCTGCTCTAGGGACAGCTCGTCCTGGGGCTGAGGGTGCACTGAGACAGGATCTTAGGGCCCAAAGGACCCAACTCAGGGGTTTCCTCCCTGATAGACTAAGCTCTGTTGTATAGGATAAAGGCAGAGGACCAAATGCAGCAGGAGGACAGATACCCTCCGGGAAAAAGGGAAGACCCACCTGGCAACTCATTATGTACCTTACCTAACTTGGCATTGCTTAGGTTCATTCCTTTCCTATTGGTTACTTTTATATTTCCTATTTTTATAGTAGTTCCATTTCCTTAATTTTATACATGTATTTTTATAGAAACATAGAAACATGATGGCAGAAAAAGACCACATGGCCTATCTAGTCTGTTCTTCCATATCAACTACTACAACAGTTCCCTTTTATCCTTTAGAGATCCTCTGTGTTTGTCCTATGCTTTATTGAATTCAGATACTGTCCTCATTTCTACCACCTCCACTGGGAGAATATTTCCGCATATTACTCCTGAGTCTATCCCCTTTCACCCTCATCCTTTGTCCCCTCGTAGAAGAGCTTGCTTTCAATCGAAAGAGGCTCTCCTCCTGTGCATTTATGCAATGGAGGTATTTAAACATCTCAATCATATCTCCTCTATCCCGCCTTTCCTCTAAAGTATACATATTAAGATCCTTGAATTTGTCCTCATATGCTTTGTAATGAAGACCACTAACCATTTTAGTAGCCACCCTCTGCACAGACTATTTATAACCTTTTTAAGGTGCGTTCTCCAGAATTGCACACAATACTCCAAATGAGGACGTACCAGAAACTTATGCAGAGACACTATCACCTCCTTTCTTCTGCTGGCAATTCCTCTCCCTATGCACCCAAGCATCCTTCTAGCTCTTGCCATCACCTTTTCTACCTGTTAAGCTATTTTAAGATCATCAGACTCAATCACGCCCACTCTGCTTTTGTGGACAGAAGTACTTTACTCCCTACATGGTATTGCTCCCTTGGATTGCTGCACCCCAAATGCATGACCTTGCATTTTTTAACACTAAATCTCAGCTGCCAAATTCTAGACCATTGTTCAAAGTTTAGCTAGATCCCTCCCCATGTTATCTACACCTTCCTGGGTGTCTACTCTATTGGTTTAATATTTGTAATGCTACCTTTTCATAGGTAGGGTTGGTATTGTGTGAGTCCTGGTAGTACTGATATGGTATTGCAGGTTTACTATAGGCTCTCTCTTATGGTCTTTTTACATGGATTTCTAGTACTTCCTATTGTACCTTGAGCTGGCACTAGAGAGTACTCATGTGTAGAAACATAGAAATATGACGACAGAAAAAGACCACATGGCCTATCTAGTCTGTCCTTCCATATCAACAACTACAACAGTCCCCTTTTTACCTTTAGAGATCCTCTGTGTTTGTCCCATGCTTTTTTGAATTCAGTTACTGTCCTCATTTCTACCACCTCCACTGGGACACTATTCCATAGATCCACTACTCTTTCCGTAAAGAAATATTTCCGCATATCACTCCTGAGTCTATCTCCCTTCACCCTCATCCCATGTCCCCTCGTAGCAGAACTTGCTTTCAATTGAAAGAGGCTCTCTCCCTGAACATTTATGCCACGGAGGTATTTAAACATCTCAATCATATCACCTCTATCCCGCCTTTCCTCAAAGGTGTACATATTAAGATCCTTAAGTCTGTCCTCATAAGCTTTATAATGAAGACCACTAATCATTTTAGTAGCCACCCTCTGCACCGACTCCATCCTGTTCACATCCTTTTGAAGGTGCGGTCTCCAGAATTGCACACAATACTCCAAATGAGGTCGCTTGCCTTTTTCTAACTCCACTGCACATACAAATGATGTTCAGACACCCATATACTCATTAAGTTATTGTAGGAGAGAAAACAGAGGCCTCTGAAGTGTTTCATTGGAATCGAAAGGGGAAGGGAAAACAGCACAGTAATCATTCATAGAAGGCAGCACTAAGGTAACATTGACCCTGCCTCCTTGAATATTTTATATTAGTCCAATAAAAAGTATTTTGTGCCTAATTTTAGGAGCTAACACCCCCATCCTCAAGGTCAATACAGAATAAGCAAAAGAAAGCAATTTTAGGAAATGAACTATGGTGAGGCATAAAAAACATTTCAGAGATAGTCTGAAGGAGAAAAGTGTGGGAGAGGGGAAGGGGAGGTTGTTGGATCATCTGAAGGTGACAGTCTGTATAATTTTAAAGCTTGAAAAATGAAAGCCCAGATCTTTGCTAAGTTCCTTCTTGTCAGCTTTAAAGTAGCTGACCATTTTAACTTCAAAAGTTGTATGTTTCTGGATTGTTTAGCATCTTCTGCTCATAAGATCATGGGTGCACTGCTCTGGTTCTGAAACGTGCTCCCTGTGGAGGTTTCGCCTCGGTCTGCTTTGCAGTACCTAAGTCTGCATGGCTTAATTCCTGTCTTTAACATTTGCCCCTCTTCACCAATGTAGCATCCTCTCACACACTTTGTGCATTGAATAACGTATCTTACAGTAAGGGTATATCGCAGAGATTTCTACTGTTCTTTTCTTTCTGAGTTTCTGTAAACTTGCTTTTTACCAGCTTTTGTTTCAAATTAGGTGGTTTTTCGAAAGCCAGAACTCTCACAGCAGGGAATATCTCTTTCAGTGACTAATCCTCCTGCCGTGCTGGTTGTAGGTCTTTTATAATATTTCTCAGTTTTTCCAGTTCTGGATTGTGTATCACTATAAGGGGGATTTTCTCTGTGGGTTTCTTTTCTTTGTACAACACTGGTTTACTCTGGGTGTTTTAAGTGAAGATGACTTGGGAATTGTATTTATTTTTTTATTTATTTGCAGGATTTCTATACTGCAAAAAGGTACACAACACCTTTGTGGTTTACAGTCATTTCAGGCCCTTCTCTGCAGTGAGTCATATTTTTCTTATTGTGCATCCCCAGTTTTTATGAAATTGCGACTGAGGTGTGAGCATCTACAATCTCTGCTTTCTCCATTTTCTTCGATATTTGTTTTTCAGTTTTATGCAGATTTTCTGGGTGTGATACCAGTAAGTGATACCTTTTCATTTTTACTTTTATTTTCATTTGTATTTGACAATGGGGCATTTTAAGGTTCCTTTTCCCCTTTTTTTGTAGGTGTGTGACAGCAGTTTAAGTTCTGTTTACAGAGGAGTGGCGTGCTGCCTCCAGGAGGTGGGTCTAGTTGTATCATTATTTCAAGTTTTGTATGTGTCTTTATGCCTGCTTTGCTGTTTGCTTTTATGATGTTAATGTTTTTATTTTTTATCTTTATTTTGTAAGTTGTAGCTCATACTCTTGTGCACTTTTTGAAATTTGCCCCTGATGCAAGCTTTTGAGCTGAAACATGTTGGGTTTCTTTTAACTTTTGTATTTGGGTGGTTTTATATATATTTATATATTATTGAAATTGGGCCCGATTAAGTCCTGGATGTTCTGGCCCTCTGTGCATCTGGTCGGAATCGGACGCACAGAGTTAGCTGGGATTCTGATCCCGCGGAGCACATCTAGCCCCACGGGATCAAAATCGCGTCCAGGCCTGGCTAACTCAGTTAGAGCTTTTGAATGGGGCCGCAGTGCCATGGCATCTGGTTGCCATGGCATTGCAACTCCATTCAAAAGCCACGATTCCCAGCCGCCGGACCAAAAAGGTTCATTCCCTGCAACCCAACCCCTGATCTGGCCTCCCGGAATAAGTTTCCCGTTCAAGCCACCGGCCCCAGACATACAGGAATCGGCCCTGTATGTGCGGGGACACCAACCGGCCACTGTCCACCCTAACTCCTCCTCCGCAATGCCCCTTTCCTGCCCCTGTCTAACTTCCCCGTACAACGTATGGGTAAGTTAGTCGGAGTCAGCAGAGGTGCCTCGGAATGACCCTGATTTTGTTTTATGGTTTCAATATGTATGTATTCAATTCTATTTATTTGATCTGTACCCTTCTTCTACTTTTATCACCACTTCTTGTTGTTGGTTCAATTTCACTTGGAATTCATCCCTCGAAATGCAGTCAAAATCAAATGAAAAAGCCCAGCCTTCCAAAAAAGCCCAATCATTCAGAACTGATACCAGCAACAAGCTACCCCACCTAGTAGACTCAATCATCTAACATGGCTTTGTCAGCTTTATTGTATTTACATGACTCTACCATGTCCCAAAACTAGTGCTGTCAATTTGGCTTATGCCTACAGTAAATACCATAATCCCTCATCTTCTATCACTCAAAATCATTCAAAACTTCATTTCTCTTGTGAGTATATGATCTTCAAAGACCTACCAGCTAGAGAGCTAAACTGGATACGTTGTCCGTCTTCCCGTGGACCATACGAAACATTCTACTGACTCACGTACTTCACCACTGTTTTTATATACCCAAGAGCCTACCACAGACCAGACTCAATAAAATTATCATCCAATCACGCTCATGTCCTTCCACAAATCTCACAATCTATTGCCATTCACAGATGATCGCTGTACTGATCAATCACATACTGTACCTTATAATCCTCTATCTAATCACCGGCTATCACTAGCTACTTAACCAATCCTTATTCTTATCCGACTGTCACACCTTCCATTCATTCACAATTCATGCTTTATACTGCTCTCCTCAACCAGTAGCTCCTCCTATCTGGCAAAAAACTGACCAATCCATACTCATTATCACCAAGAAACCTTTCCCTTGCTAACTTAACTCACATATAACACCACTTGGATCTTATACAGGATTATTGTAATCCACTCTAGTGATATCCATCCAACCCTGTATATTTAATTCAAATATCTCCCAAGTATTTGAGACAATACATATGTTTTTAAATAATTTTGTTGGACTTTGTTTTTTTTAAGGCCACTACAACAAAGTTGGTCTCAGTTATAATAGTCCTTTTTACCTTTTTAGCATTTAAAATCAGTTAGGATATCAATCAGAACTGTTCTTAAGTTTATCCACTGTATAACCAGCTCTTATACCAACCATGGCTACCGTGTTTTGAAGAGACAAAACTTTCTTCTGCATCAGGCTATTTTCAAATTCAGAATAAAGATTAAAGACCATCCATCACTTATCTCATTTTGGGAAGTCCATTTAAATTTCCATTCTATTAGCATATTTCATCCATCCTGCTTTCAGTTCTCTCGTGGAGAGATCTCCTGGCTTCAGGATGCTAACCTGACTCAACATCTCATATCGTAGGCACAACAGAGCATATACTTGATTTAAAAATCGACTCTTATAAAACCAACTCATGTGAAGAGTTCATGGTATCTTCAATTCAGAATTTCCTTCCTTCATAGGATTCTTTTCACTTTCTTGTGAATGCTCACTATTACCATGGCACAATCTTTCCTACAGTGGTGTGCAAAAGTCTGGAATCACTTGTGAGTTTTGCGTTTTTCATATTTTCTAATGGTTTTTTTTCAATTTTGCGTTAGCCCAGCATATTCATCTTTCCACCACGTTAAAAGGGATACATTTGGCTATTAGAGTTGACTTTTTGCATTCCTTTCTTCCAATTTAAATACTTTACAGACACTGGGAGATAGCTACTGCGATTTTTGTGGATCCTGCGTCAAAACTGGATTGAGATTATCCAATATGCACACGTTATTTCTGACCAATCAGGAGGCTGGTTTCACTAACCAATCACAATGCAGATATCTAGCCAACAGTGCAGCTATAAAAACGCGCAGAATCTTTGAATTTCATACACTTTCTGGATTGACCATGAAGATGACTCGGACCCTGACGTTGGAGGAGCATGTTTGTGTGTCCTTTATGAGCAAGGAAGGATTTTCAAGCCATCAGATAGCCAGGAAGGTTGGCTGCAGTCAGAGTGCTGCTGTTAAGATTGTACAGAAGAAAGAAATGGGTTCGGTGGTGGACAAGCCTCGTTCAGGTCGTCCACGTGCATCAACATCACGCCAGGACCGCGCACTATGACGCATTTCACTGACTAATCGCAAGTTGACCTCTCCTCAGCTACTTCGAAAGTGGTCAGACAAGAGTGAGGTCAGTGTCAGCTCATCAACAGTTCGTCTCCGGGGCTGCAAAGCACGGAATAAGCCACTGATGACTGACATACAAAGGCGCAACCGGATCGTGTGGGCGAGAAAGCACTCATCCTGGTTGACTGAAATGTAGGAAAAGGTGCTATTCAGTGATGAAAGCACCTTCTGCCTGTTTGGTAACCAGGCCCATACCTATGTGAGGAGATTTCCTGGAGAGGAATTAAAGCCTGGGTGTCTCAACCTCACTGTGAAGCATCCTTTGAAGGTCATGGTCTGGGGCTGCATGGCTGCCAGTGGCGTTGGACATCTTCACATCATCGATGGAATGCTCAACGGGGCCAAGTACATCACCATACTGCAAAAGTGCATGGTGCCATCAGCACACCAGCTGTTTCCTGGCCAGTTCCTGTTCCAAGATGACAATGCACTCTGCCATTGCTCCAGACAGGTGATCAGCTGGAAGCAGCAGAACAACATTAAGTCAATGGACTGGCCTGCCCAGTCTCCAGATCTGAATCCAGTCGAGAACCTGTGGCACAAGGTGGCCTTGGAAATATCCAAGAGGCATCCAACATCAAAGCATGAGCTGATTGAGTCACTCATTGCAGCTTGGAACCGCGTTGTCACCAACGATCACCTTGTCAGATTGGTTCATTCAATGCTGACAAGGTGCAGTCAGGTGATCAAGAACAAAGTGTGGCCCATCAAATACTGAAGAACCAGTCAAGGAACGTGGCAGGTAGTTCAAAAGTTGCCTTTATTGTTCCACGGATCAAGTGTGCCTAAACCCGACACAGGCTGTGTTTCGTTTACCACTTCCTCAGGGGTTAAGGGCTCACTAAAAAATTTCCACATACATGTTGAATAAAAACCACAACAGATAAAACAAACATATTATTAATACAATAAGCATAAAACAATAAATAAATTGCAAATCATCATATATAAATTAAAACAATAAAAACATAAATAAATATAATGTGATAAACCACTGATAAAATGAACTATTATTTATTAAATAATCAATAAATGACATATAACGGTATGAACTGCATCAATGTAAAAAATACATATACTATAAACACAATATGTACACAGTAAAAACAACAATAAAAACAAAAAACAAACCAGGAGAAAAAGGAGAGAGAGGAGGACTAACAAGACATGCGTAAGCAATGCATAATCAACATTGTGTAAACAATAATCAATAAACCAGTGACTAAAAACCATGCTACACAAAGAAAACCAAGTGGACTGAAGGAAATAGGAGTAAATAAAGGGGATACATATGAACCACTCTGAAAGACCATCTTGTGAATATTGATCAACAGACAATATAAAATATAACATACACACAAAAAAACAATTAAAAACCTACCACTGTAACAGCCAATATAAAACGCAAATCTCTTTGATTGGCAGGGCCGTGGGAACAACCTGCCCCGCATGTGCGATGTAGGTTGAACTGTGCATAAATAAATAAATAAATAAATAAGTAAAATGAACAGAAAACCAACTAAGATACCACTTAAAATAATAAATAAATGTACACACACGACCATCCCAAAGGGAGGGATAACGAAAGCTTCGGATAATGTTCAATGGGATAACATTATCAAGCCAACGCTGACACGCACCATCCAGAAGCAGGAACCTTATATGAATAAAACCAATCCTTGTATTCGCTGGGTCAAAAAACAACCAATGCCCTCATGCTTAATAGGGGAAACTCCATACATTAAAATAAATAAAATTAAATAGATAAAATGTGAATGAAACACATTAAGTGAACAAAAATATATGTAAAAACCAAAACGATGTAAAAAGCAGAGGGGGTTTTCTTTTATAACGTCTAACAAATGCAAAACGAAAGCGGCAGATTGCAAAGGAAAATAAACATATACTAAATTACCAAAAGGGTGTAGAACACGACACCTGAATCTAAAGGGAACAAATGCTTACCACTTAAAAAAATGGATAAAGACTTAAAACCCCACTGGGGGACGAAACCTGCACGCGCATAAAAAAGCAGCAACAGTGCGCTGGTGGGCAAAAGCGAGGAAGCGGTGAAAGATGCTTACCATGATCTATCAAAAAACCAAGATTAGAACCGAGGGACGTGAAACATGTCCATACACAAACCATCTAACTGCCCCATTGCCAGCATATAGAATCGAGCAAATACTTGTGAAATCAAACCTGAATTACATTCAATAAAAACGCCGTCAGCAGGCTCATCCAAAACAAAGCTAGAAACCGCTCTCCATCGCAGCTGCCCGCACATGCGCACCTAGCTTATAAACGATCTTTCCGGAGGGAAAAAAGGAGGGGAAATGAATAACCGCACCTGGACCAATCAATCACTAAAAAAACCACAACCTTCAAAAATGTAAATGAACCCACAAACGGGATGAAAATATGTGAAAAATGAAGATAAATATAAAAATAGAAATGAAGCCAAAACGATTACAGCAGCTGAGATGACAAAACTGTGATGGATACCAGGATCACTCTCAAAATTGCAACAGACTAGAGAAAGGGGTAAAAAAACACATTAAGTGAACAAAAATATATGCAGAAACCAAAACTATGTAAAAAGCAGAGGGGGTTTTCTTTTATAACGTCTAACAAATGCAAAACGAAAGCGGCAGGTTGCAAAGGAAAATAAACATATACTAAACTACCAAAAGGGTGTAGAACACGACACCTGAATCTAAAGGGAATAAATGCATACCACTTAAAAAACGGATAAAGACTTAAAACCCCACTGGGGGACGAAACCTGCACGCGCATAAAAAAGCAGCAAAGTGCGCCGGTGGGCAAAAACGAAGGAAGTGGTGAAAGATGCTTAACACGATCTGTCAAAAAACCAAGGTAAGAACCGAGGGACGTGAAACATGTTCATACACAAACTATCTAACTGCCCCATTGCCAGCATATAGAATTGAGCAAATACTTTTGAAATCAAACCTGAATCACATTCAATAAGAACGCCATCAGCAGACTCATCCAAAAGAAAGCTAGAAACCGCTCTCCATCGCAGCTGCCCACACATGCGCACCTAGCTTATAAACGGGAAAAAAAGGGGGGAAATGAATAACCGCAGCTGGACCAGTCATTCACTAAAAAAACACGCCACAACCTTCAAAAATGTAAATGAACCCACAAACGGGATGAAAATATGTGAAGAATGAGGATAAATACAAAAAATAAAAATGAAGCCAAAACGATTACAGCAGCTGAGATGACAAAACTGTGATGGATACCAGGATCACTCTCAAAATTGCAACAGATTAGAGAAAGGGGTAAAAAATTTCACTTGGTATTCATCCCTCGAAATGCAGTCAAAATCCTCCCTTCCCCCCTCCCCCTGCCCCCTCCCCTTCCCTTCCCCCTGCCCCCCCTCCCCTCCCTCCTCCTTCTTCCCCCTTCCCCCTCCCCCTCCCTCCCTTCCCCCCTTCCTCCTTCCCCTCTCTCCTTCCCCCTCCCCTCCTCCACCTTTCCTCCTTCCCCCCTTTCCCCCTCTCCTTCCCCCTTTTTCCCTCTCTCTCTCCTTTTTTTCTTTTTTTCTCTCTCTTTTTCCTCCCCCTACCCCTCCCCCTTTCCCCTTCCCCCTCCCTCCTCCTCCCCCTTCCCCTCCTTCCCCCTTCCTTCCCTCCTCCCCCCTTCTTTCTTCCCCCCTCCCTTCCCTCCCCCTTCCCCTCCCCTCCCCTCCCCCTCCTCTTCTTCCTTCCCTCCCCCTCTTCTTTCCCCCCTCCCTCCCCCCTCCCTCCCCATTTCCTCCTTCTTCCCCCCTTCTCCTTCCTCCCTCTTTTTCTCCCCTTTCTCTCCCTCTCCTCCTCCCCCTTCCCCTCCTTCCTTCCCCTTCTTCTCCCCTTTTTTCTTTTTTCTTTTTTCCTCTTTCTTTTTTCTCCTTTCTTTTTCTTCTTTCTTCTTTTTTCCTCCCTTCCCCCTCTTCCTCTCCCTTTCCTCCTCCCCACTTTTCCCCTTCCTTTCCCTGTTCCTCCCCATCCTTCCCTATCCCCCCCCACACCCCCCCACCCCCACCAACCCCCTCCCCCACCATCCACCCCACCACTCACCCCATCCCCCTTCCCCACTACCTTCCCCTTCCCCTCTTTTCTTTTCCTTTCCTCTCCTTTTCCCTCCTTTCCTTTCTTTCCTCCCCCTCTTTCCTTCTCCCTTCTTCCTTTTTCCCTCCTTTTCCCTCCCCCCTTTTTTACCCCTTTCTCTAGTCTGTTCATTTTACTTATTTATTTATTTATTTATGCACACTTACCCATATGGCAGTAACCTACTTCCACGTTAAATGTACATTTAGAAGGAAACTCTTTGGCACAATGCAAGTACTACAGCGAGCATTAGCAGTAGATTAATGAGTGGTCACATTCTACATACCCTGGCTTAGGAGCGAGGTTTATTACTGTCATGGTATGTACATTTAGCCCATTTCGAGACATTACCCTCTAAGAGGAAGGCATTCAGCATAAAGTGGTCCTATTTATGCTGGAAATGAAAGACAAAGAAGAAATGGTGTTGCATTTATAATAAAGAAGAAACTTGCAAGAACTGTAATAAAATACAATGCAGTCAGTGAACGCTTAATCTCTATTCGTCTACGAGGATTGCCTATCAACACAACTATAATTCAAGTATATGCCCCAACAACAGCTGCAGAAGAGAATGAAATTGAAGAGTTCTATGTACAAGTACAAGCTGAAATTGACAGAACATGCAAACAGGATATCCTGATCATCATGGGTGAATGGAACACAAAAGTTGGCAACAAAGAAGAAGGCAAAGAAGTTGGAAAATATGGACTTGGCAACAGAAATGAAGCTGGAGAAAGACTGATAGAATTCTGCAAGACCAATGATCTATTCATCTCAAACACCTTCTTCCAGCAACACAAGCAGCGACTGTACACATGGACTTCACCTAATGGATTGTATAAAAATCAAATTGACTACATCTTTGGAAGTCAACGATGGAAAGGTTCTATAACATCAACAAAGAGAAAACCTGGAGCTGACTGTGGTACAGATCATCAACTACTAGTATGCAAACTCAAGCTAAAGTTGAAAAAGAGCAAACCACTCATGAATGCAGCAAAATATGACCTTGAGAATATACCACTGGAATTTAAAGACTGCCTGCAAAATCGATTTGCTGCTTTAGATACAAATGACAGAGCTCCGGAAGAGTTATGGAATGACATCAAAAAGGTTGTGTTGGAAGAAAGTGAGAAGTCTCTACAAAAGGTGAAAAAGCAAAAGCAGCCAAAATGGATGACGGAAGTAACTCTGAAAATTGCCCAGAAACGCAGAGAAGCTAAAGCCAGAGGAGAAAGAAAGACAATCGCAGAACTCAACAGAGATTTCCAACGTGCAGCAAGACAGGACAAGGAAAAGTACTACAATGACACACGCAAGGAAATAGAAGCAGAAACTATTAGAGGAAGAATAAGATCGGCTTTCCTAAAGCTACGAGAGTTAAAGAAAAAGTTCCAGCCTCGAATTGGAATGTTACAAGATGCTCAAGGTTCTATGTTGAATGATGCTGAGAAGATCAAGAAAAGGTGGAAGGAATATACAGAGTTTTTATATGATAAAGATCAAGTGGACCAACGGCCGTTTCAACCTGTACCTTATGATCGAGAACCATTGGTGATGAAAGAAGAAGTTGAAGCAGCATTGAAAGCCTTATCAAAGAACAAAGCACCAGGCATTGATAGCATTCCTATAGAAGTATTGCAGCAATCTGATGCAGCTGTTACCCATACTTACAAGGCTCTGCCAAGAAATATGGAAGACAACATCAGGGCCAACTGACTGGAAAAGATCTGTGTTTATACCAATACTAAAGAAAGGTGATCCAACTGACTGTGGAAATTATCGAACAATCGCTCTGATCCCACATGCCAGCAAGATTTTACTGAAGATTATTCAAAAGAGAATACAACCATACCTGGAACAAGAACTACCTGAAGTGCAAGCAGGGTTCAGGAAAGAGCAAGGAACGAGAGACATCATTGCGGATGTGAGATGGATCTTTGAAAAGACTAAAGAATACCAAAAGGATATCTATTTGTGCTTTATCGGCTATAGCAAGGCTTTTGACTGTGTAAACCATGAGAAACTCTGGGCCACATTAAGAAGCATGGGTATACCAGAACACCTGATCGTACTCTTGCACAATCTGTACATTAATCAAGAAGCAACAGTTCGAACGGAACAAGGAGAAACAGAATGGTTTAAAATAAGCAAAGGTGTAAGACAAGGCTGCATACTTTCCCCCTACTTGTTTAATTTATATGCAGAACAAATCATCAGAGAAGCAGGATTGTATGAAGACAACAGAGGTGTGAAGATTGGTGGAAGACTCATCAACAACCTTCGCTATGCTGATGATACTACATTACTGGCTGAAAGTGAAGATGATCTGAAACATTTGCTTCTCACAATGAAAGAACATAGTCTCAAAATGCGCCTGCACCTTAATGTAAAGAAGACAAAGATCATGACAACTGGCATAATCAACAGGTTCATTGTTGAAGGAGAAGAAATTGAAATTGTGAACAACTTTAACCTACTCGGATCAACTATCAATAAAGAAGCAACAAGCAGTCAAGAAATCAAATGACGCATTGTTCTTGGCAGAATGGCTATGAAAGACCTAGATAAGATTCTCAAGAGCAGAGATGTCTCTCTCCATACAAAGATTCGACTTGTTCAAGCCATGGTATTTTCAATAACATCATATGGATGTGAAAGCTGGACAGTGAAAAAGACAGACAGGAAGAAAATTGATGCCTTTGAATTATGGTGCTGGCGGCGAATACTGTGTATACCATGGACTGCCCGAAGAACAAACCAGTCGGTACTAGAGGAGATCAAACCTAAGCTTTCTTTAGAAGCTCAGATGACAAGACTTCGACTTTCATACTTTGGACACATCATGTGAAGAGAGAGAGATCATTAGAGAAAGACATCATGCTTGGCAAGATAGAAGGTCAATGCAAAAGAGGAAGGCCAGCAATGAGATGGATTGATACAATAACAGCAGCTACGGGTACCAGTCTGTCAACAATGAGCCGCCTGACTGAAGACCGAACACAATTTAGGATAGCTGTCCAGAGGGTCACCATGAGTTGACTCTGACTCGACGGCACTTAACAACAACAACAACAACAAGAACAACAATTCACGATCTTCAACTAACCTGGTATATATTATTTAATGCAGAAAATGTGGTGAAGGATGATGCATTGGTGAAACACGCCAGATGTTAAAGACAAGACTCAATTCACATAGACATAAGATCAGCTGCAAAGTAGGCTAAAGTGACATTTCTGTGGGGGAAGCCCTTTTTGGGATGAGAACATTGCATCAAAGACTTTATGATCAGGATACATAAACAAAGCCTTAAAATAATCCAAGAACATAAGCTTTTCGAAGTTAAAATGATCAGCTACTTTGAAGTGGACAAGAATGGACTAAGCAAAAGATCTGGACTGTCTAGCTCATTGTAAGCCATAACACTGTTCTGCCTGCCACCTTTCGATCACCCATCACTCCTTTCCCTCCAACGCATACTTTCCCTTCAGACTATCATAGGAATCATTTTTATGATTCACTTATGTCTTTTAGCATTGCCATCTTTTGCTCATTGTGTTCTGACCTAAGGAAGAAGGTATTTGCTCCCAAAACCTTAGGCGCATGTTTACTAAAGTGCGCTAAATGTTAACATGGGGATAATTAATGCTTGCTAAGTATCAATGCTGCTGCTAGCGTGGGTGCACTTAACGCCACCTCAGTGGATGGCAGTAGGTGCACCCATGTTAAATGCGCTTGCTAGTTTAGCACACTGGGATACGTCTCACTGCACTAATTGCTGGGGAACATACTGGGCATGCCCCTGAAACCTACTGCTGGCTTGTCCCCTGTGCTGCACTAATTTTGCACTCCTAATGTGCTAACTTAGCACAGTTTGGTAAACATGATCCTTATTGCTTTAGTCCAATAAAAAGTTCTAAACTTATTTTGCTTTCTGTTTTCTGTTCCTCAGGCTGATCAGGGGTGGGGAGGCTGCAGAGCTAGTACTGATAGTCCCTGAGATGGAAGGAGCTCCAGTTGACACACTGCTGTGTTGGGAAATCAAATTTTCTCTGCATCGTTGACACGGTCCTATGCGCTTTAATTGGATGGCCACAAATGTGCTTGGCAGCTATCACCAAGTTTACAGCACTAGCTTCCCTCTTCTGCAAAACCTCAAGACTTAAGGAATGGACGAATCATCGGACATGTAATAAAAGAAACAATATATTCGGTCTCATATTGAAAAGCACAAAATCCACAAATTGATGCAGGGATTTCAGTCACTGTGAAATGCTATAAGTCACCACTTCCAAATGTGCAGCATTGCGAGCCAAAATGTCAGATGTAAACGATACCCACTCTTTTTATCCTTTGCTGCAGACTACTAGATGAGTTGTTCCAGATCTGGACAGGACAGAGACGATGGGGATGGGGAGAGTGGTGAACACAATGAACCCATTGTGCTGTGAGGCACCTGCACTACAGCATTTGGAATTGTCGATGTGGTCTGAATGACTCACATTAACTGCAGCTCATCATGTCATCAGCATAAAATGTAACAAGGGCTATATTGTGCCTCTAAAGAAGGTTATGACAGGACTTATGTCTCATTTGAGTTTTGAGAGAAAAGGATATGGTGTTTATAACTTCAAAGGTTTCTTCTTTTGTCCAAAGACAAGAACAGCTTGGACATTCATTTATTTATTATGGGCACAGAGTGTGAGAGACTTGGGAAAATGAACGTCTCAGACATGATCCTATTGTCTGTGAAAACTCCCAGTCTGAATCCTTCTTATTGGGTTTACAGCACAGGACAATGAATCTTGGCTGTATTTCTCAAAACAGGCTGATTACTTAGGCAAATATGGATAATGAGTTGAACTGAGTCTAGAGATCTGAAGAAACATTTTTCTCAGAATAATCGGTATTGTAAAGATTACTGGGGGAAAGGAGGAGAGGGGAGGATATTCAACGCAATTAACGTGCTTAGCAGACCTGCTGACCACATCAATCGCAGTCACCAGGTTAGCACGGTTAGTGCTACTGAGTATCTCTGGGTGCCTCCGTTGCATGCCCCAATGCTAGCCAGCTAGCATCAGTGCATTCCATTGGGCAAAGCCCCCAATACTATCAAAATAAGGAAATCAAATCCTTGGTGGCCCAGTGATCCTGATCTCCCCACATGACAGTATTTTGATGGCATCAGGGACGATTGCGGCATTGAGAAAAGCCCCCAATGCCATCAAAACACTGTCAGGGCTCGGTGTCCCAACAGAAAATAACTACCAGGTTGTTTTATTTTAATGGGGGGTGAGGGGGTTCAGGAGTGGATGAATAGCCTAGTGGTTAGAACACTGGCTTGGTAACCAAGCAACCAGGGTTCAATTCCCACTAGCACTCCTTGTGGCCTTGGGCAAGTCACTTAAACCTCCATTGCCTCAGAAGAAAGGCCTGGCAATCTACTTCCGGTGACACTGCCAAGAAAACCCAGGAGCTTCTGGGTCACCATAGGCATGGGGCATGCAAGGAGAATGCCCAGGAATGGGTCAACTGATTACTCTTGGTCAGAGCTGGAGGAAGGTTGAGGAGGTTTGATGCATTGCTTCTTCTTAGGCAGTTTTCCAGGGTTCTTGCTATAATTTCCTATAAACATGTAGGGGATAGTCGATGAATTACTTTAAAGGTTGTCATGAGAGTTTTATAATTAATGCGACTCAGGAGAGGTAACCAATGTAACTCCTTTAGAAAGGTATGATGTGGTTAGCTCGAGGTGAGTGTGTCAGAATTCATGATGCTGTGTGTTGCGCAAGCTGAAGTGGATGTAGGGAGCTTTTTGAGAAGCCTCGAAGGATGGCGTTGCAAAAGTCAAAGTGCCGTAGTATCATTGCCCGGTAGACAGTATGGAAATCGTATGGCTCAATTAGGTCGCAAATAGGGGAGTGACTGCAGCTTGCTGTAGATGCACTGTGTTATTATGTTTAAATGTGGCTGGAGTGTTAGATGCTGGTCAATAGTAACTCCCAGGTATCTTACCTCAGATCTAACCTCTAGGTTAGTTTTTTCAACTTTTCACACCTTTGGGGGGATAAATAATCAATTTCTGGTGACGAATAGGTCCTCAGTTTTCTTGAAGTCAATGTTTAGTTTATGATTTGATAGCTATTGGTCTATGGCATTAAAGCAATTTGTAATGCTTGCATAGTTTTCGCATGTAGTAGTGAATGGAGCATAAATCATATCATCCGCATACAGGTGATAGTAGACGTTAAAGGTGCTTATGATGCTACAGACTGGCTGAATATAGATGTTAAATAGTAGGGCAAAGAGGGCTGAGCACTGAAGGACACCCTGTGTCTGAGAGAATTAGCTGGAGGTTTTTCGGCCAATTTGTACATATTGACTGCGGTTTGTAAGATAGGAGTGGAGTCATTCAAGGGCAGTGCTGCAAATTCTATGTTGTAGAGATGCTGCGGGAGGATGTTATGGCATATAGTGTCAAATGCCGAGACAATGTCTAGAAATATGGGAACGAAACCTTGTTGAATGCTTTCTATACCTTTGATGAGTCTGTCAATTAAGGATATTAGTAAGGTTTCCACTCTATAAGAAGAACATATCATATGACATACTGAGTCAGACCAAAGGTCCATCAAGCCCAGTAGCCTGTTTCCAACAGTGGCCAATCTAGGTCATAAGTACCTAGCAGTTTCCCCAAAAGACACAGGTTCCACAATGCTTGTATTGGGGCAAGCAGTGGATTTCCCGGGTCCCCTTTAATAATGGTTTATGGACGTTTCCTCCAGAAACTTTCCAAACCATTTTTAAACCCAGCTACACTAACAGCTCTTAATATATCCTCCGGTAACAAATTCCAGAGTTTGATTACACATTGAGTAAAAAACTATTTTCTCTTATTAGTCTTAAATAGGTTACACTGTAGCTTCATTGCATGTCCCCTAGTCTTTCTATATTTTGAGGGCATAAACAATCAATCTACATTTACTTGTTCCACTCCATTCATTAATTTATAGACCTCTATCATATCGTCCCTCAGCCGTCTCTTTTACAGGTTGAAGAGCCGTAACCTTTTTAGCCTATCTTCATAGGGGTATCCTCCCATCCCCTTTACCATTTTGGTGGCTCTTCTCTGTACCTTTTCTAATAATGCTATATGCTTTTTATGGCGACCAGAATTGCACACAATATTCAAGGTGCAGTTGCACCATGGAATGATAGAGGCATTATAATATCCTTTGTTTTATTCTCCATTCCTTTCCTTATGATTCCCAGCATTCTATTTGCTTTCTTGGTCGCCACTGCACACTCAGCATAGGGTTTCAACATGTTATCCACGATGATGCCTAAATATTTTTCCTGGGTGGTGGTTCCTAATGTGGAACCTTGCATCATGTAACCATAGTTTGGGTTGTTCTTTCCTAGGTGCATAACTTTGCACTTGTCCACATTACATTTCATCTGCTATTTGAACATCCAGTCTTCCAGTTTATCAAGGTCCTCTTGCAATTTTTCACAATCCTCTTGGGTTTAGTTGGAGGAGAACAACTTTTTCAATTATTAGATGTTGGCATAATTGTGGTATAACTGGTCTTCTATCATCTTTGGTGGGAGTGCCCGAAAATAAGGACATTTTGGTCCCAAGTGCTTCATGAAATTATTGAAATTACTGGGTTTTCTCTTTTAATGGACCCAGTGTTTTGCTTACTGGAACTCCTGGACTCTATAGAGGTGGGGAGAAAGGGTTGTAAGATATTGTTTGAATTATTATTACTTTCTGTACAAATGGTAGGGACTAGGGGTTGGAATAATGAGAGTAGCCCTACAGTGGTGGAGTGATACCTGCAAGCATGAGAAGTTATATGTATGGATAAATTGTAATTTATGCTTCGTGGTAGAATGGCAGACTTCCCTGAGATCTGGACCCCTTTCTGTCGCTGGTCATGCAAAGATGGTTCAGTGATGGTAATGGGTTGCTGGCTGTGGGTGGTAGATATAAGAGGAGGATAAGCATACCTATTTATTGCTGATTATGATCTTTCTCCTTCATTCCCTTTTCTTCCCTCTTAATGAGTGGTTACAACCTCTGAGTGGGATGGGTGGGGGGGGGGAGGGGGGCTATGTATCACACTTCCAAATAAAAGAATGCATTCGAAAGTTGGACAGTGAAAAAGATAGGAAAAATATTATGCCTTTGAATTATGGTGCTGGCAATGAATACTGTGTATATAGAAACATAGAAATATGATGACAGAAAAAGACCACATGGCCTATCTAGTCTGTCCTTCTCCTGATTAGGTGTCAGCAGTTCCCAAAAGCTGAGAAGGTTACTAGAGTTCAACAACCTACTCTGCTCAAGGAAATTTCTACTAAAGCACCAAAAAGAAAGTAACTTTGCTTTAAAAATATACAAAACCCCTTTTAAGAGCTCCCAGTCAGAGAGTAGCAATTTACTAAAAATAAACCCTCAAATCCTTACCGTTGTTTGACCTGTAGAGCCCCTGTTAGGAATGCCTCAACAGGGCAGGGCTCTGGAGTCTTTTATGCAGGCCTCAGCTTCTCTCAGGTAATCAGTCCTACTAACTCCTGATTAGGTGTCAGCAGTTCCCAAAGCTGAGAAGGTTACTAGAGTTCAACAACCTACTCTGCTCAAGGAAATTTCTACTAAAGCACCAAAAAGAAAGTAACTTTGCTTTAAAAATATACAAAACCCCTTTTAAGAGCTCCCAGTCAGAGAGTAGCAATTTACTAAAAATAAACCCTCAAATCCTTACCGTTGTTTGACCTGTAGAGCCCCTGTTAGGAATGCCTCAACAGGGCAGGGCTCTGGAGTCTTTTATGCAGGCCTCAGCTTCTCTCAGGTAATCAGTCCTACTAACTCCTGATTAGGTGTCAGCAGTTCCCAAAGCTGAGAAGGTTACTAGAGTTCAACAACCTACTCTGCTCAAGGAAATTTCTACTAAAGCACCAAAAAGAAAGTAACTTTGCTTTAAAAATATACAAAACCCCTTTTAAGAGCTCCCAGTCAGAGCTAGCAATTTACTAAAAATAAACCCTCAAATCCTTACTGTTGTTTGACCTGTAGAGCCCCTGTTAGGAATGCCCAAAGAACAAACCAGTCTGTACTAGAGGAGATCAATCCTAAGCTTTCCTTAGAAGCTCGGATGACAAGACTTCGACTTTCATACTTTGGATACATCATGCAAAGAGAGAGATCGTTGGAGAAAGACATAATGCTTGGCAAGGTAGAAGGTCAATGTACAAGTGGAAGGCTGACAATGAGATGGATTGATACAATAACAGCAGCTATGGGTGCCACTCTATCAACAATGAGACGCCTGACTGAAGACTGAACACAATTTAGATCAACTATCCAGATGGTCGCCATGAGTTGACACTGACTGGATGGCAGTTAACAACAAGAGAGAATTTTACATTGGTTCCCTCATTTTGTACCCCTTTTAAAATATTTCTTGTTTCCTTTCCTTTTCATGTTCCTTCTTTTTCAGGATTTCTGGATTTTTCTTTTTCTTGATTTTGTGTTGGGTCCATTACTGGGGTGCAGTCAATACTACTGTATTGTTTAGTTTGTGGATTTTAACATGTTTGAATGCTTCATTTTTCTGCATGTAATGTGGCCTTGGGAAACCTGTATTGTGGATGTTGGCCTTGTGGGTTTTTTTTATTCCTCATGTAATAAGAATAAAACTTCCAAAAAATGAGGTTGACACTGCTTCTGATTTGAAAAGTACTTTTGCATAATCAAGCTCTGTATGTTTTGTTTGTGTGTTTTATATTTTACTGTATATATACTAACTCTCTCTATATAAGCCATCTTGCGTGATAAGTTTAGAAAGATGGGATATAAAAGGGACTTAAAGGAATAAATAGATATTATTTTGGCTGAGAGTCAGATCAAAATTTGAGATCAGAGGTCAGTTGAGGAGATCTTCCCATCCCCCACTTCCTTACCCTAAGGAGACTAGATATTTAACCTAAAAAGCCTCAAATGGGGGTGATTGCAATCTGGATAATTGGAACCGTTTCAGAACCTATACCCTCTTTTCAGACATACTTATTCAGGACTCACTTATTCATTCTTTGTTTTTTTTTTATGATTATTTTGATTGGAAATTTCCATCGTATCATGGGAAAGCCAGCTTTGGTCTGCTGTAGCATTAGTATGGGTTACATGATATGATTGCTATAGTGAGCTGTCAGAGAAAGTAATCTTTTCCTCTCAATGATTTATATTTTCCCACTGTCCTGTGGTTACTTTTTTTTTAGCTATTGCAAGAATTACATGAAAGTGTGATATGATTTCAGCCTTCAGGAATGTAGAATGTTATTGAAATGTCTTTCAGCTATCTCATAGCAATAGAATCGTAGCTAAGGGTCCGGTATCTATTTCCGGAGATTTATGGGATAAGTGGATGGATGAGCTCCAATTCTGAGCTTCTTGAGTGGTCAGTTCTCAAGTGGCCAAAGAAGAACATCAGGGTATCCATTTTGTGAACTGTGAAATAAGTCTCATTACTGTATCATAAGAAGAACTGCTAGTTTCAGATACTGAAATCTTAAATTACTCTACATAGCCCAGAGCGAGAACTCAATCTCATGAGGTGAAACGTTTCACTAAAAGTGTATTTGTGGTTTTTGAGGCTGCAAGGTTCTGAGACTGTGGGGGCAGAGTGATGTACAAGGCCCTGCTCCATAAATCCAAGGCCTATCCTCCTTAGACCCTGCACAAACCCTCACTAGATGAACACCAGAGCCCACAACTGCACTGATTGGCAGTGTCATTACTGAAGCCAGTATCCATTGGTAATAAACATTATGCAACAGGAAAGTAAAAATTAGGATCTCTCTACAGTCCAGAGATTGTGCTAAGACTTCATGAAGATGTCCCATCTGTGATATACAATCTGGCCACTGGACATCTCATTTGGACCTCTGCTAAAATGATTATAATCAGGGGAGAATCAGGTGTAGTAAGAACATAAGAACATAACATAAGATATGCCATACTGGGTCAGACCAAGGTCCATCAAGCCCAGTATCCTGTTTCCAACAGTGGCCTATCTAGGTCATACGTACCTAGCAGTTTCCCCAAAGGACACAGGTTCCACAATGCTTGTATTGGGTCAAGCATTGATATCCTGGGTCCCTTTTTAATAATGGTTTATGGACCTTTCCTCCAGGAACTTGTCCAAACTTTTTTTAAACCCAATTATACTAACAGCCTTTACTACATCCTCCGGTAACAAATTCCAGAGTTTGATTACATGTTGAGTAAAAAATATTTTCTTTTATTAGTCTTAAATAGTTTAACCTGTAACTTCATTGCATGTCCCCTAGTCTTTCTATATTCTGATAATGTAAACAATTGATCTACGTTTACCCATTCCACTCCATTCATTCATTTATAGAACTCTATCATATCTCCCTTCAACCGTCTCTTTTCCAGGTTGAAGAGCCCTAACCTTTTTAGCCTCTCCTCATAGGAGTAGCCTTCCATTCCCTTTACCAGTATATGAAAGCATGGATGACTGCTCACTGTTGAAAATGCAGACAGTATGATTCTGGTATTGTTTAACCACAATAACCACATCTAATTTGATATATTTAATTGGATACAATAAAAATAATACAATTATTACTCTTAGGGTAATCCCAAATAATGGAATTTATAATTGCTGTGGAAAGACAATTCCTGCATATATGTATTCCTATTCCCCCTGTCCTTCTGCAACAATGACATCAGTGATGTGGGAACAGGAACCAGCCAGCACGTAGGGACAGTGGTAAGCTGGGCAGGGCTCACTCCCAAGGGTTTAGGAGCAGAAACCCCCCCTGGGCTACTGCAAGGTCTCTTTTCTGGACAATAGTGTCTTCTTTCCACTGAGGGGTTGGCTTTGTCTCCCCCAGATGACGTGTGGGGAGGGGGAATGGTCAGATTGCATCAGAAACTGGCTGGCAGGCAAGAAGAGTGGTGTGTTTAATCATCTCCATTGGGTGTGTTATCTTTTTACAATTTGGGCAATGATTGATCCAGATAAGTGATGATAAAGATGGCTTTTGCTTACAAATCAGCTAAAGGTTAAAGTACATAATGCATGACACCTTCCTAGGCCACTCACGGTAAAGCTTTCAAAATTTTTCAGAGTGTATCAAATTTTTTTCCCTTTAATTTTTATGGAGTTGGGGCAAATAATTGTTTCAGTGAATATGGAAATGAGGCTATTTGGGAGCTAAATTTTGGGCAGGCATTTTTGACTTCTTCCATTTGATTGCATAACCAAAATGTGGGTAATTTTATAAGAAACTGCCTAGTTTTAGGCTGTAAGAATATACGTAAATGCTGGTATGTTAGTTATTAAATGTGCATAAGTGAACACAGAGGCACATTTTACAAAGGGATGTCCAAATGCAATCTGGAATGTCAAAGCCAGAATGTCTGAAAAAAGCAGGGGTGTGCAAGTTCTAGCATGATTTCAGAAACGTGGATGTGCCCAATATGGACATCTATAGAGATGTCTACTGTCACGCCCCAGCCCTCTGCCTCAGGCTTAGAAGGGTAGGGTTGCCATTAACTTCTCTTATAAAAGGTGAAGCATGCTGGGAGTTGTAGTTTTGGCCTTCTAAGATGAAGTGTAGTCATGAAACCGAAAGTAAAGGCAAATGACAAAATGTATTCCCCAAACGCAAACAAAGTCCATGCAGACTGTAACAGGATACTTCTCCATTCATTCGCTCAAGGCTATTTACAACTTAGGCTGGATGAGCTTCACAGTCATTAATTATATGCATCTGCTTATCAACATAACGGATAAAGAAAACACAGCTTCTTTATTCAACAAAGTAAAAATATCTTCTTTTTACCTTTGTCTTCATTAAGCATTCAAATGTACATGCAACAGATATCCTTCCATTGACAAGAGCAAGTTCCTACCTTCAGTTAAGGCTAGGTTTCATTACTCTACTTTTCAGGAGACTTTATCTTTTAAGCTATTCTTTAGCAAAGGGACTCAATGCTACCAGCTTGACATAGAGTACAGTCCATGAATACTTCTGGAGGAAATAAATCTTGCTCAATAGGCTCAACCTGCATTTCCTCCAGCTCCGGTAATGCAGTGCCCTGCTCTGAGCTTTTAACGTACATCTCAGGGTATATTCTCTCTGAGGATCCCTGTGTCTCTCTTGAGCACAGCTCTACCCAGTAAGGATAAATTGTACCTGAAGCTGTGGACACTTCTCTCTGGCTGTGTTCACCAGTCTCCCTCCAGCTTCTGGGAAACAGTCCCTGGTTCACTTCCCTGAGTTCCTTCCTGGAGCTCTGCCATGGCTCCCTGTTCCAGGCTTGGCTCCTTTGTCTCCTGTGCTGAGTCCTGGGCTCCCACCTCTGAACTCTCTGAACATTCTGATCAGGAACTGGGGTTTGAAGCCTTCTCTGCTCTCTCCTCCAGTGCTCTCTCTCTCCGAGCTCTCCTCTCCTGGTCTCTCTCCTCCCAGGCTCTCTCCACCTTCCAAGCTCACCTCTCCTCCTTCTCTCTTGCTTTCTCTCTAGCCAAGGTTTATATCCCTGCTTCCCGGGCAGTGTCTCTCCCTCTCTGGACAGGTGCTTGCAATTATCTTCCAAGCCTGCAACTACGTCAGCAGAGCTTGGGTGTGGCAGCCTAGGTTCAGTTTCTCTCTGCTTGCTTTCTTTAGGCAGAAACTGAAACCTGTGCACTGCAGGGATGTCACTTTTCTTAAAAGCAAAATCATTAGTTTCTCCTATTTCCATAGGCTCACTACAGGCTTCCTTATCACACTACCTAGATGTCCCCAGAATAGCATTTATTTATTTAACAGTTTTTTTATACCACTTTATCATTTCAATCAAAGCAGTTTACATTGTAACTTAAACTTGGTAAACATACATCAAACAGGGACATTGATAACTTGGATTTTTCTGAGCAATGGAGGGTTAAGTGACTTGGCCAAAGCCACAAGGAGTGCTGGTGGGAATTATACCCTGGTCTCTGGGTTACCAAGCCAGTGCTCTAACCACTAGGCTACTCCTCCACTCCACTAGCATTTCAGAACATGGATGTCTAATAGCATAATAGTTAAAGTAGTGGGCTGGGCGCAGAGAGGCCAGGGTTCAAATCCCAGTGTGGGTATTTGTGATCTTAGACTAGCCATTTAACTCTACGCTCTGGACATTTTAAGGCCAAAAGAAGCACTTTCCTGATGCCTATTCATCCCTGCAGCAGGTCTAAATGTGGATGTGCCTGCAGACGTCCCTGTCATTCCTGAAATCAAATAGGGGATGTGTAAGTCCATTGCAGCTCTGCAGGCATGCCCCCACCACACCCTCTTGTCCCCAGAGTTGGTTCAAGGTATTGGTGTCCTAGGCAAACCTTAAGCCTTATGGCCACCTAGCTTTCAGAAGCTATTGTTTAGCTTTGAATGCCCTGCTCTTTACTGCACCTAGAAGCTGCTGCCCTAAGCAACTGCCTAGTTTGCCTGATGGAATTTGGCCATCACTGAAATGAACTCTTATAAAGTATCACTAGCATAAAGGTAGGTGAGTACGGTAAGTTTCATGACATGTACTTTCACTGAAGGCATGCACAGGGCAGGGTTCAGATAGATCATGGGCAAACACACTTACATGTGTAGATTACCTGACCATCTTTTCTAAGTTCAATCACTCAATCAAGATGGGGGGTTCAAAATGAAGGAAAATATTTTTTTTTTATAATTATAGTTTTAATTTTAACCAAATTTTTTAAACAGTAGGCTAGATTTATAACTTTATTTACAAATGAGCCAATCAGGCCTATTTGTACTTCTCTACAGAGTGAATTTTCTTCAAAATAGCAACATTTCTACTAAGATAATTAAAAACTTCTGGGCAACTCAATTCAAAATTGCACTTTACAATCATTAGACATTTGAGAGTCTCTACATGCAGTTGGTTTTTTTCTGTAGACCACATTTTGTTCATGATTGAAAAGCACCTTTCAGTTGGAGCATGGGAACCTGGCAAACAAAAAAAAAATTCAACCAGTTTGCATAAATGTTTATATGGTACCTCATTACTTTTGAAGTGTCCAAACACCTCCTTCCATTTTTCGTCAACCGTGGTGTCTGTTTTTTTCCATTCTTGAATTTTTTCATCAGAAACAAATGACTTAAGACAAGAGAACTCAAACAGTTCAGTATTATTTATTACTGAATCTAGGCCAGGTCTTGTAGACAAAACGTATTCTAAAGATGACTCTAGTTCACACAATTTCGGTTGTTTTTGAAGGAGAGTCCACTGTTGTTTCCCAATCTCCTGGAAGCGAGTGGTCCACTGATCCAAATCAATGGAAGTGCTGTAGAAAGATGACACAAATTGCTTGAAATCTGCTTCACCAATACTGCCATCTTCTTCAAGATCTTTTATCTTCATTCTGATTTTCAGAGGCAAAAACATTTCATTCTTTCTAGTTACTAATTTGTTTCTAAGATCACTGATTACTCCATCCAACTCTATCATTAAAAATTGAGTCTCAAAAAATCTCAGTTGCATTTTAGAAAATCACTGCCTGACTATGCACAAAATACAACCAAACCTCTGTTGATTCATTCTCAAAAATGTTTTTGATGATAAGTGGGCATTTTTCCTGGCTCAGAAAATATGATTTCACTGGTTGGAACCTTTTAATTAACCTCTCTATGGCTGGTAGTAAAGTCAGACATCTAGTGTTACTGTATCCGAGGAGCTTTTGATACTCTCAACAAAGTCACACATCTCTTTAAGGTTTTCAATTCTCACTGTATAAATGTGAAAATGTCTGAATAGCTTGTCAACAATAACTTTGATGTCAAAGGGCAGGCATTTGGCAGCAATGCTGATACAATTGTGAGCAATGTGAGCTGCACAGTTTGCACCAATTAAATTACTTCCTAAATCTTTTTGCAGCTTATAAAAAAATATTGTTACTACCCCTCCTAGTGGCCCCACCAAAATTATAATTGGTATTGTCAGAACACAGTGCCAAAACTTTGGATCTTAGCCCATTAGCCTCAACTGTATCACAAGTGCACTTGGAAAGAAAGTCTAAGGTTTTGCTTTAACTTCATGGACATCAAGAACTTTTGCCTGAACCCTTTTCTCAGGAAGAAAGTACCTTTCTAAAATAGGGCACACATTAATGCTTCCATGGTTTGAGCAATCACAAAAAAACGTTAAAAAACTTTTCTCAGAAAGGTCTCTCTTGAGGGAATCAGTACAGTCAGGTTTGAAAACATTACAGACAATTGCTTCCGTTTTGGTTCACGTGCAAGAGTATTTCTCATCAAAACATAGTTTCAACCACTTTGATGTACAGTCTGGCAACCAAAAAGAATGGTTGTGGACAACACAGTGATAAGCTCATGTACCCTCAGTTGTAGCCAGTGACTGAATTTTCTCATCAAAAGTTTGGCTTTTAAAAATATGTCACATTTCTACTTGAAGAAGCACTTACATCTGCGGTCTTGTGTTTGTCCGTCCTTAGGTGCTGAACAATTTTACCCTTTCCTGCATGTGCGATTGAAAAGGAAAACCGGCATTTATTACAAAACATCGTGCTATCACCAGAATATTTCTTAATGAATGTGTATCCATTTTGTAGTTGGTCATTAAAAATGCACTTTCTTTTTGGCATTTTAAAATGAAAATAAAGTCTAAAGACAAAATAGAAACACGTACCCTAGGCTAAGAGAATCAACAAAATCAGCTGACCACTGATTGTGATACTGATACTGATGTTGGCCCCAGGATCATAGGCGCCAGCTCTGTGGGTGCTTGAGCACCCCCAATATTTTCTCTTGTAGGCCTGTATATCTGTAGCAAAAACCCCCCACCATATTCCAGAGCTGCAAGACAAGGGAGAAAGGAAGGTTTCTGTATTCTAGCTACTGCTTCCACCTCCCACTGCTCTCTATTGGCTGACTGTGTCTGCTGCAGTCTATTGGCTGGCTTTGTCTGACTGATGGTTGCCTGGGTCCTGGGGAGGAAGCAGAGCCAGATTTATCAGATGTGCTGAGGACTAAGGAAGTTAGGATTGCTAAGCATCTACATTATTTTAGGATTCTACAACTTTGTAAAGTAATTGTCTTAGTTAGAATGTTGTCTAAATTGTCTGGGAATTTTTTTTAGAGTTTAACTCTACAGCTCACCAGTGCTCCTCCCTCACTGTGCAGAGTAAGTGATAAGTCCCAGCCAATGGAAAGGCTGCACTAGTCACAGGAAGGGTGGGCTGATTTTCTGCACAGGGTCTGGGAGAAAGTCAGTGGAATTAGTGGGTTTCTTGGTAGGTGTGACTTGGGCTGCTGAGAAGGGGTAGAAATGTAAGAGGAATGGAGTAAAGTGTGAGGAGGCTATTGCAGACTGATAAAAAGAACTGGTAGCAAAAGCAAGAATTGGGGGCATTGAGTAGAGGAGTACAAAAGCTGCACAGCACCAGTAGACAGTCAGAGACAGAATCTGTCTGAAAAGTGCTAATGTGCATGTGTGTATTTTGGGGGTGGGGTGAATGAATGCATGTGCATATGTGTGTGACTGAAGTACACTAGAGTGCATGCCTGTGTATATGTTTCTGTGTCTCTGATGGAAATAGTGTCATATAAATAGAGTTTCCCTTTGAAAATTTCAGCTGGAGTGGAGAAGTCCGCTGGCACAAATGCGGAGGAGTGGGACACGTGTTTTAAAATAGGGGACATTTAGGTGTCCTGACCAAAATAATATGATTCCAGGGACAAATCATTAAAATACGGGACTGTCCTTTATAATACAGGATGGCTGGTGACTTTATGTGTAGATTATGAAATTTTAGAATTTACTTGTGGTCGTGATGAGAGTACGCACTAACATTTACAGCAGCTCTCAAGATGGTGGAAGTTCTAGCACCCCTATGTACACACATTTTGTCACACTTAAGCTAGAATTTTATGAAGTCAAGTATGCACGTACGTGACTTTACAAAATAAGTGTAAAATAGGTGTGTTAAAATGCGTTTTAACTAGGTGTGACTTTATAAAATTACCCTCCACGTGCTCATTGGAGCCACCTTTTTCTATATGGTACCTACATCAGCAAGGGGCTATATGCTGGAAAAGGAAAACGAGGATCATTCTGTTTGAATCTGAGAAGGAAGTGTTAACTTTCCAAAACTTGTCAAGAAATGTATTCAATTAGCCCAGTCAAAGAAATATTACCTTATGGGCCCTACAGTCACCCCCCCCCCCCGAGCTCCTTATTTTAGGAGGTCATTTTAGAAACATCTTGACATGTAAATAGTGGCATTTACACATCTCTATTACAGGTGGGGAATTTTAGAAAGCTGCTGTTTGGTTCCTGGGATATAACAATTTAAAAGGGATGTGGCAGGGGAATGGTGGGGATGTATTTTGGGCATCCTCCAACCACAGTGGAGCACTGTGAGCCACCTGCAAGGTAATGGGGTAGCTTTTGGATCCTGGGACCTTCTATTTCCACTGCTGCCAGCTCCTCATACCATACAAAATACACTCCCAGACAGTATGCAGGTACAGGACCTTTTTTTTTTCCAGCCTAACATGTTCAGACATTAGGATGGTTATAACAGAAGGTTCATGTGCAAATATAAAATTAGAACAAGGCACACCCATTGCCATAACAGGCTGTAGTCACTTTAAATCAGTGGTATTAAATCCCTTTAAGCTCCTCGGCTTCTCAAACTCTGTTTAGGATGAGCAGTCTGATTCACTGCAGCTGGCTGGCAGCGGCTATGGCCAAGCCGCTCCAGGACCTCTGTCCAGCTATTGCTCCTTTAAAGGAAAACAGACAATTCCTACTACTAGGTTGCTGCTTTTAAATTCTTCTTGAAAAGCCGAGCACAGCTTTAAACTACATCATGCACAAATAGTCGCACTTTCTCTGTCAGAGCATCCAGAAAAACATTTTTAAACACACTTTGTTTTTGACAGAATGCAGAGCTATCAAGTTCTAGGAGGACCAGTCCTGTATTTCTGACAGTCCTATTTTGGTGTATTATGGAACATGCAGCACTGATTTCACAGGTAAAATCAGTAACTACAAAATACCACATTGAATTAGGTAGTAAGTTCGAAACCAGGACTGGTCCTTCTTGAACTGGGTAACTTGGCAATTATACAGAATGTCAGTTAGCATGCTGTAAAACCACTCTTATGAATCCAGACCAGGATTTCCAACTGATCCCAAGCCAGAAAGCTTCAGACAGCCTTCTCCTCTGCTTCTGGTAATACAGTACCTTTGCTTATCAACATCTCTCAGAGGTAGTAGCCACTCCACAGTATAGAACTGCTTATTATAACAGTGAATGAATTCAAATAGAAGTAAGGAAACTTTCCATAAACAGTATGATCCAGTCCTTTCACTTATTTTCATTTTCTATTGATTCACCAAACCCACGAATCTTTGCAAAATCGACTCTGCTTTCTGATCTACATTTACCCGTTCTACTCCATTCATTATTTTATTGACCTCTAATAGAACCCACACATGAAGGGGCCATACTGGATTTGGTGCTTACCAATGGGAAAGTGTTTTTGATGTCATAGTGGGAGTTCATTTCAAATCTAGTGATCACCAGATGGTATAGTTCAGTTTTAGGACTAGGGTTGATAAAGTCCATTCAAAAGTGAGAGTCTTAGACTTTAGGAAAACTAACTTTACCTAGATGGGACAGTACCTCAAGAGTTGTTAGTCGGATGGAAACAACTGGGGGATGTAGAAAAGCAATGCGCAAAAAATGAAAAGGGATATTTTAAGGATAACAAATCTTTTTGTTAGAAACGTAAATAAATGTAAAAGGAAAAGGAGGCCACTATAATTCCTAAAAGAAGTAGCTGAAAGGGTGAAGAGAAAGAGGGAGGCCTTCATAAAATACAAGAGATCAAAGAGAAAGGAAGACAAGCAGAAATATTTGGTAAATCTTAGCAAAGCTAGGAAAGTAGTCAGAAAAGCAAAGATACAAAAAGAAGAAATAGCTAATGCAATAAAATGGGGGGGGGGGGGGACAAGACATTTTTCAGATATGTTAGTGAGAGGAGGAAGCGCAAAAGTGGTATTGTCAGACTCAAGGATGAAGGGGAGGAATATGAAGAAGCTGATGAGGATAAAGTGGAATTGCTTAACAAATATTTCTGTTCTGTGTTCACAGATGAAGGGCAGGACTTCAGAAAATACCCACAAATAAAAACAGAAGTGAAAGAGATCTTGAATGATTTTCAGGAGACTGTGTTCATGAGGGACTAGCTAATCTAAAAGTAAGTAAAGTGATGGGATTGGATGGGATACATCCAAGAATACTGAAGGAACTTGGGGACGTTCTAGCGGCTCCATTTAATGTTCTCTTCAATGCTTCTTTAGAGTTGGGAGTGGCCCTAGAGGACTGGAGAAAGACATATGTGGTCCCATTACAAAAGTGGAAGTAAGGATGAAGTTGAAAACTACTGGCCGGTTAGTTAGACTTCTGTGGTGAGTAAATTAATGGAAACACCACTAAAACGGAGAATAGTGAGATTTCTGGAGTCCAATGGCTTGCAGGATCTGAGGCAGCATGGGTTTACCAGAGGCAGGTCTTCTCAGACTAATCTGATTGATTTCTTTGACTGGCTGACTAGGGAGTTGGACTGAGGGAGAACCCTAGATGTGGTGTACTTAGATTTCAGTAAAGCGTTTGACAACATTCCACACAGGTGACTTATAAATTGAGTTTAGTGGGAGGCAACAAAGTGTACAGGTAAATGGAGCTCACTCTGAGGAGAAGGATGTAACCAGTGGTGTGCCACAGGGATCTGTCCTTGGTCCGAATCTTTTTAACATCTTTGTTAGTGATATTGCGGATGAGCTATTGGATAAGGTTTGCCTTTTTTCAGTTGATACCAAAATCTGCAATAGAGCAGATACCCAGGAAGGTGTAGATAACATGAGGAGGGATCTAGATAAACTTGAAGAAAGGTCAAGAATTTGGCAGCTGAGATTTAATGCTAAAAAATTCAGGGTCATGCATTTGGACTGCAAAAATCCAAGGGAGCGGTGCAGTGTAGGGAGCCTGACTGAGGTAGCCGAGCATGTGGCTGGGCATGCAGGCTGGGCCCTGATTCTGATCGGACTGCATGCCAGTCACATGCCTGGCTACCTCAGTCAGGCTCTTTTACCATAAAGAAATATTTTCACATATTACTTCTGAGTCTATCCCCTTTCACTCTCATCCTATGTACCCTCATTACAGAGTTTACTTTCAATCGAAAGAGGCTCTCTTCCTGAGCATTTATGCCACAGAGGTATTTAAACATCTCTATCACATCTCCTCTATCCCATCTTTCCTCTAACATATATACATATTAAGATTTTTAAGTCTGCCCCCATTTTTTTATAATGAAGACATTCAGGTCCTAGAATCGATTCTGATCTTGCAGGCACATCTAGACATACCTGCAGGCGTCCCGATTCCGATTGGCCACACAAGGGCCTGGAAGGCCACATTGGAATATGCCTCCACGCAACTTCATCGGTCTGCCTGAACAACCACCTTAATTCAAAATATATGACTAAATTTTGCAAAATTTTTTAAAAATCTTTTTAAACTGAGAGAAAAGGTTTCAGTAGTTCTATCATATTCCTTTTATACGGCAGAAACCGGCCCGAAGGGGATACGTTTGTTCATCATTACCAGCCAGAAAAACTCTCCGATATAATTTTCATTGTTAAATTTGGAGACCAAATCTTTATCAATTATATTTCAATAAAATAAGTAAAACTGCATTAAAATAAAGCGTTTCCACAAATAGAGTGAACACTATCACTTTGCCACCACTCAACGGTACCAATTCTCCTGCTACTGAAAACAGCAAATTTAACTGGAGGGGGTAACAAATGGCCACAAACATTGCTCAAAAGTACTTAGCTTGCAACAGTCAGCTCTTCAGGCAGAACGATCACCCACAGTCAACCAACAAAAATCTCGGCTTCATCGGGGGTGATTCTCACAAAATATTTGTTTTCAGCTTTCAATCCAGCTTTCGATCTGATACCTCCCAGCATCAGATCAATCAGCGACCTCAGGCAATTCAGAAAAGCCCTCAAGCACCACCTGTTCTGTATGCACTTCTCACAACCAAATAACGCCTCACCTCCACCCTCCTCACAACCCATTCCCTTAATACGAATTACAAAATATGAATTTACATAACATGTTATACAGACCAGACAGTATCTGTAATCAAACAGTTGTACTGCTTCCAGAGGTACATTATTGTAAATAGAATACCAACATTAATCTTTCTCTGCTTAAAATGTACATAGTTTCCCCAGTTCAATTCCATGTTACTTTCCTTGTTATATGTAAACTCAGGCCAGATCTGTTCCTGTCCTAGAGTCAAATTGTTAACTGTAAACCGCACTGATAATAAAGAGCGTGGTATAGAAGAGCTGTCAAATAAATAAATAAATCCAGCAGCAGCAATATCCCATTGTCCAGATTATAAAACAAATAGAACCAACCATCCCCCCAGAATAAGAACATAAGATGTGCAATACTGGGTCAGAATAAAAGTCCATTAAGTCCAATATCCTGTTTCCAACAGTGGCCAGTCCATGTCACAAGTACCGGGCAGGAACCCTAAATGTAGACAGATATCATGCTACGTATCCCAGAGGTAAGCAATGGATTTCCCCAATCCACTTTAATAATGTTTTATGGATTTTTCCTCCAGTAACTTGTCCAAACTTCTTTTAAACCCAGCTATACTAAGGGCATTTATTACATCCTCCGATAATGAATTCCAGAGTTTGATTATGTGTTGAGTGAAAAAATATTTTCTCCTATTAGTCTTAAATGTGTTACATTGTAGCTTCATTGTGTGTCCCCTAGCCTTTCTACTTTTTGATGGAGTAAACAACCAATCTACGTTTACCCATTCCACTCCACTCATTAACCCATCAATTATATGCACACTGAAAAGAATGAAACATTTCTGCAGGTTGTTTTGGAAGAAAGTGAGAAATTGCTACAAAAGGTGAAAAAGCAAAAACGGCCAAAATAGATGATTGAAGAAACTCTGATAATTGCCCAGAAACCCAGAGAAGCTAAAGCAAGTGGAGAAAGAGAGGCAATCGCAGAACTCAACAGAAATTTCCAATGTGCAGCAAGACAAGACAAGGAAAAGTACTACAGTGACACATGCAAGGAAATAGAAGCAGAAACTATTAGAGGAAGAACAAGGGTTAAAGAAAAAAAATCCAGTCTCGAAATGGAATGTTACAAGATGCTGAAGGATACATGCTGAATGATGTTGAAGAGATCAAGAAAAAGTGGAAAGAATATACAGAGTTATTATATGATAAAAGTCAGGTGGACCAACAGCCGTTTCAACCTGTTCCTTATGATCTGGAACCATTGGTGTTGAAAGAAGAAGTCAAAGCAGCATTGAAAGCCTTATCAAGCATGTATCTAAATGCTGGACTAAATGTTCCACTAATTTTGTGGTATATGTTTTGATATGTCCCTGTGATAAGATCTACATAGGACATACCACTCGTATGATACGAAGACGCCTACAAGAACATACCTCGAGAGTTCGGAATAAGGTAGTATCTGCCCCAATAGTGCAACATTGTATAGATCACCAACATTCATTTATTGATTTTCATTGGAGGATTTTGGATCATGTTCCTGAAAATCCAAGAGGAGGAGATAGAGAGCAACGGCTCCAAGTTCTTGAACAGTCTTGGATTTTTCGCTTGTCATCTGTAGAGCCAAGAGTTCTCAATCAGGAACAGAATTGGGCCAGCCTATTGTGACGATGTTGTAACTTGATTGGTGGATGGGTTCTTTAAATTACCAGCTTAGATATCAGGTGGTCAGGAAATTTTGACTGAGTTGAGAGCGGCGTCTGAAAAGTTTGAAGGAGCCATTTCTTCGCAGCAGTATGAAGCGTTGAGAGAGGACCTGAAAGGGATTGTTCGGTCCTAAACGCAGTACTGTCTCAAATTTTGACTGAGTTGAGAGCGGTGTCTGAAAAGTTTGAAGGAGCCATTTCTTCGCAGCAGTATGAAGCGTTTGAGACAGGACCTGAAAGGGATTGTTTGGTCCTAAACACAGTACTGTGTCTGGTTCTGACTGCGGCTGTTGGGGAGAACAAGTTGAATCTTCCTCAAGACACTAGAGCTTGCCATCGATTAGATGAGTATTAAAAACTAAAGTTAGATCGATAGGTAGGGTGTTTTTTTTAAACTTTCAAGTGGGTGGAGGCACTGAAATGTGTGCATTTTCTCACTACCAGTAAGTTTACAGGATTGATCCGTGCTGTTGATTAAAAGGGAAGTTACGCTTCAAGAGGGGAATCCCCTCAAGGCAAAAACCTCCGACAAAAAAACCCAAAAAACATAAATTGAGCTTAGTTTACAATTCAGTTAGCTTATGACACTCTAGTTTAGGAAGTGATTTAAGAGATAGAGTGGTGTTATTTAGATTATAGTTTGGGGATCCTTATCAAAGAACAAAGCACTGGCCTTGCTGGCATTCCCATAGAAGTATTACAGTAATCTGATACAGCTGTTATCATACTTACAAGGCTCTGCAAGGAAATTTGAAAGGCAACATCATAGCCAACTGACTGGAAAAGATCTTTGTTTATACCAATACTAAAGAAAGGTGATCCAACGGACTGTGGAAATTAACGCACAATCACTCTGATCCCACATGCCAGCAAGATTCTACTCGAGATTATTCAGCAGAGACGACAACTATACCTGGTACAAGAAGTGCCTGAAGTGCAAGCAGGGTTCAGGAAAGGGCAAGGAACAAGAGACATCATTGCAGATGTGAGATGGATCCTTAAAAAGCCTAAAGAATACCAAAAGGAAATTTATATGTGTTTTATTGACTACAACAAGGCTTTTGACGGTAAAACATGAGAAACTCTGGGCCCTATTAAGAAGCATGAGTATGCCAGAACACCTGATTGTTCTCTTGCAAAACCTTTACATTGATCAAGAAGCAGCAGAGAAGCAGGAGAAGACAATAGAAGTGTGAAGATTGGTGGAAGTCTCATCAACAACCTTCGCTATGCTGGCTGAAAGTGAAGATGATCTGAAACATTTGCTTCTCAAGATCAAGGAACATAGCTTAAATTGGGCCTGTGCCTTAATATAAAGAAGACAAAGATCCTGACAACAAATTCAATAAGTTCATCGTTGATGGAGAAGAAATTGAAATAGTGGACAACTTTAACCTACTTGGATCAACTATCAATAAAGAAACAACAAGCAGTCAAGAAATCAGATGACACATTGCTCTTGGCAGAATGGCTATGAAGGACCTAGACAAGATTCTCAAGAGCAGAGATGTCTCTCTCTATACAAAGATTCAACTTGTTCGAGCCATGTTATTTTCAATAACATCATATGGATGTGAAAGTTAGACAGGAAGAAAATATGCTACTGTTTTGAATGGAATGGGTTGTCAATACATATCAGAAAGTTTCCGAATTATATGGGATTTTGACAGCTACTCAAAACAGATTTATTTAGGAGATTTTATGTTACTTGTAATTCTGAGTAGTATTATGTGATTTATGTGTAAAGGATTGCACTGTAAAGGATGCCTATGCTGATTGTTTTAACCCGCCTAGAACCTGGCGGTATAGGCAGCCTATAAATGGATGTTTAAATTAAATTAAATTATAAAAGCATAACGTTTGCAAACCCTCACTTGGTTTGCAGCTTGTCGTGCTGTGAGGGCTTGTGTGCATCAGTGATGCTGAGAGCTAAACTATCGGTAGTTTAACTACTGGCAGGTACTCCCAAGATGGACAGGTCTCAGCTGAGGTGCCAGACCAAGACAAACCACCCATCTGGGCAGCAGCAGAATGGGATAGTGTTGACGGCGAAGGATCACATTTCTGAGACAACGGCAACAACACCAAACTTAAACTGCGCGGAAGAAAGGCCCAGCAATCTACTTCTGTATCTTCTGTAATGGATAGTTACAACAAAACAAATTGTGCTATAGTGCTGGAAGATGAGACCCTCAGGTCGGAAGGCACTCAACTAGCAACTGGGGAAGAGCTGAAGACTTCTCAGAGTAAAGCCAGCATTTATAATGTGGTTGGATCAAAGCCCTCGGGACGTCTGACTGCTGATGTAGCTGCGCATGAAATGAGAGTCAAAAGCTGTAAAGATGTCTTATGCATTGGAACATGGAATGTACGAAGCATGAACCAAGGGAAGTTGGAGGTGGTCAAGAATGAAATGGAACGTGTACAACTTGATCTGTTGGGTGTCAGCGAACTGAAATGGACTGGCATCAGGCACTTTGCATCAGATGATCACATGGTCTACTATGCTGGAAATGAAAGACAAAAAGAAATGGTGTTGCATTTATAATAAAGAAGAAACTTGCAAGAACTCTAATGAAATACAATGCAGTCAGCGAACGCTTAATCTCTATTCGTCTACGAGGAATGCCTATCAACACAACTATAATTCAAGTATATGCCCCAACAACAGCTGCAGAAGAGAATGAAATTGAAGAGTTCTATGAACAAGTACAAGCTGAAATTGACAGAACATGCAAACAGGATATCCTGATCGTCATGGGTGACTGGAACGCAACAAAGAAGAAGGCAAAGTAGTTGGAAAATATGGACTTGGCAACAGAAATGAAGCTGGAGAAAGACTAACAGAATTCTGCAAGACCAACGATCTATTCATCTCAAACACCTTCTTCCATCAACACAAGCGGCGACTGTACACATGGACTTCACCCAATGGATTGTATAAAAATCAAATTGACTACATCTGTGGATGTCAACGATGGAAAAGTTCTATAACATCAACAAAGACAAAACCTGGAGCTGACTGTGGTACAGATCATCAACTACTAGTATGCAAACTCAAGCTAAAGTTGAAAAAGAGCAAACCGCTCATGAATGCAGCAAAATATGACCTTGAGAATATACCACTGGAATTTAAAGACTGCCTGCAAAATCGATTTGCTGCTTTAGATACAAATGACAGAGCTCCAGAAGAGATATGGAATGACATCAAGAAGGTTATGTTGGAAGAAAGCGAGAAGTCTCTACAAAAGGTGAAAAAGCAAAAACGGCCAATATGGATGACTGAAGAAACTGAAAATTGCCCAGAAATGAAGAGAAGCTAAAGCCAGAGGAGAAAGAAAGACAATAACAGAACTCAACAGAGATTTCCAACGTGCAGCAAGACAGGACAAGGAAAAGTACTACAACGACACATGCAAGGAAATAGAAGCAGAAACTATTAGAGGAAGAACAAGATCAGCTTTCCTAAAGCTACGAGAGTAAAAGAAAAGGTTCCAGCCTTGAATTGGAAAGTTACAAGATACTCAAGGTTCTATGTTGAATGATGCTGAGAAGATCAAGAAAAGGTGGAAGGAATATACAGAGTTTTTATATGACAAAGATCAAGAGGACCAACAGCCGTTTCAACCTGTAGCTTATGATCGGGAACCATTGGTGATGAAAGAAGAAGTTAAAGCAGCATTGAAAGCCTTATCAAAGAACAAAGCACCAGGCATTGATAGCATTCCCATAGAAGTATTACAGCAATCTGATGCAGCTGTTACCGTACTTACAAGGCTCTGCCAAGAAATTTATTTATTTATTTATTTAATTTTCTTATATACCGCGCTATTTGTCATCAGTGTGGTTTACATTGAAACAATACAACAATTGGTCAGATATAACAGACCTATTACAAGTAACAGGAAAATTAACATGGAAGTAAACAGGGAAATCATTTATATTTCTAGAAAATACATGTTGGAGATATATAAAATCTATACAGTTAGTTAGGGTAGGTATGAGGTTAAAAGGATGGGGGAGGGGAAGGGGTGTTTAGGTGTTTGAAGTGTGCAATGAAAAGGTGGTGTTTAAGGGCTTTTTGAATAGTTTGATATCTTTAATTGCTCTGATATTGGGAGGGAGTTTGTTCCAACATCTAGGAGCATAATTCGAAAAAGCCCTATTGATGGATGATTGATTAGCTTTTAAGGAAACTTTTGGTATAAGTAGTGTGTCAACAGCTGGAGATCTCCTGGACCTGTTATTTGTTGTGTGTATGATGAGATCAGAGATGGAATCTGGAGAAATATTATTGAAGGCCCTAAAGGTGGTAAGGATGGCCTTATATTGGATTCTACAGTTTATTGGTAACCAATGAAGCTTCTCTAGAATGGGGGAAATATACTCACACTTTGATGATCCGCAGAGGACACGAGCAGCTGCGTTCATGGCTAATTGTAGAGGATTAATAGTTATATTTGGTAAGCCATGGAGTATTATGTTAGCATAATCAAAGTGCGGCGTGACTAGAGCTTGAAAGATGGTGCGGAAGTCATCAGACTTCATCATAGGTCTCAGATGACGAAGGGTTTTTATCTTGAAGTAAACGGCCTTTATGGTGCGTTTTATATGTTCCTTGAAGTCTAACCTTTGATCCAGAATTACTCCTAGATATCGAATATTTGATTTGACTGGGAGATCAGCATCTCTGACATTTAGAATTGATGGAGGGGAGAAAGATTTATTCCTTGTGATTATTAGAACCTCTGTTTTTTTAAAGTTAATACGGAGGTTTTGAGAGAGAAGCCAATCAGTTATTGGATTAAAACAGTTGATTAGCACTGTATAGTTTGGGTATGATACAGATATTGGTGAGAATAATAGCACATCATCCGCATACATAAGGCAGGATATACCAAAAGAGCGTGCGATGTCACAGATTGGCTGCATATAGATGTTGAACAGCAGCGCAGACAAGGAGGAACCTTGTGGTACACCTTGTTTCTGCTGAAAGGGATTTGAAGTAGCATTACCAATACGAACTTGTTGTAATCTACCTTCCAGGTAGGATTTGCACCAGTCCCAAGCACGGTTCTTGATTCCCTTCCCATGAAGTCGCTTTAGTGGTTGTATGTGATCCACAGAATCGAGCGCAGCAGCTATATCAAGAAATATTAGAGCAAAGCCATTTTTCAGATTGTCAATGCCGTTGATAAGTATTGATTAATGTTGTTAGGAGAGTTTCTACACCGTGGGCTTCCCTGAATCCATGTTGACATGGATCTAAAGGGGAAAATGAGTCTATATGCTGTTGTATCTGCCTGAGAAATATGGAAGACAACATCATGGCCAACTGACTGGAAAAGATCTGTGTTTATACCAATACTAAAGAAAGGTGATCCAACTGACTGTGGAAATTATCGCACAATCGCTCTGATCCCACATGCCAGCAAGATTCTACTGAAGATTATTCAAAAGAGACTACAACCATACCTGGAACAAGAACTACCTGAAGAGCAAGCAGGGTTCAGGAAAGGGCGAGGAATGAGAGACATCATTGCGGGTGTGAGATGGATCCTTGAAAAGACTTAAGAATACCAAAAGGATATCTATTTGTGCTTTATCGACTATAGTAAGGCTTTTGACTGTGTAGACCATGAGAAACTCTGGGCCACATTAAGAAGCATGGGTATACCAGAACACCTGATCGTACTCTTGCACAATCTGTACATTGATCAAGAAGCAGCAGGTCAAACGGAACAAGGAGAAACAGAATGGTTTAAAATAAGCAAAGGTGTAAGACAAGGCTGCATACTTTCCCCCTACCTGTTTAATTTATATGCAGAACAAATCATCAGAGAAGCAGGATTGTATGAAGACAACAGAGGTGTGAAGATTGGTGGAAGACTCATCAACAACCTTTGCTATGCTAATGATACCACATTACTGGCTGAAAGTGAAGATGATCTGAAACATTTGCTTCTCACAATCAAAGAACATAGTCTCAAAATGGGCCTGCACCTTAATGTAAAGAAGACAAAGATCATGACAACTGGCATAATTAACAGGTTCATCGTTGAAGGAGAAGAAATTGAAATCGTGAACAACTTTAACCTACTTGGATCAACTATCAATAAAGAAGCAACAAGCAATCAAGAAATCAGACGACGCATTGCTCTTGTCAGAATTTTTATTTATTTATTTATTTACTTCTCTTATATACCGCGCTATTAAAATCAGTGCGGTTTACAACTGAACAAAAAACATACTGCAATGTCACACGACAATTGAATTTTTACATTGAACATGGACGAGATAACCTGGAGGTAACAGGGGTAACTAATTAATGGCTATGAAAGACCTAGATAAGATTCTCAAGAGCAGAGATGTCTCTCTCCATACAAAGATTCGACTTGTTCAAGCCATGGTATTTTCAATAACATCATATGGATGTGAAAGCTGGACAGTGAAAAAGATAGACAGGAAGAAAATTGATGCCTTTGAATTATGGTGCTGGCACGAATACTGTGTATACCATGGACTGCCCAAAGAACAAACCAGTCGGTACTAGAGGAGATCAAACCTAAGCTTTCTTTAGAAGCTCAGATGACAAGACTTCGACTTTCATACTTTGGACACATTATGCGAAGAGAGAGATCATTAGAGAAAGACATCATGCTTGGAAAGATAGAAGGTCAGCGCTTAAGAGGAAGGCCAGCAATGAGATGGATTGGTACAATAACAGCAGCAATGGATATCAGTCTGTCAACAATGAGCCGCCTGACTCAAGACCGAACACAATTTAGAATAGCTATCCAGAGGGTCGCCATGAGTCGACTCCGACACGACAGCACTTAACAATAACAACAACGTTTGCAAGTACCTGCGTTGATAAAAGTATTTTATAATCAATGCATGTACTTGCATACTGCCTGAGCTCTGGCCAGACTGCACCCTTGCTATACCTACAGGCACGGTTATGTGTCTTGTTGACAAGTTGTGTACATTTAAGCCTGTTGGTGTTTTATAAGAGGCCTTTTACACATATTTGTGGCCATGTTTGCACAAAAGGACTTCAGAAAATTACTCCTGAAGTATTTCTTAACAATCTTCCTCTGGATTCTCCTGGGTGCCTTCCTCCACCTCTCCATCAGACATGTTGCCCTTTCTGTAAGAAACTATAACATTCCTTTAGATGGTTGAGGTACCTAAGATAGACACCTCCAGTGTAATAGTGTTCTGGACAATAGAACCCAAACCTCTACAAACCCTAACTGATGATGGTTCTACCCCATACGTGGAGATATGGATAAGCAAATTAATTGTTTCCTCTCAAAAAGGACAAGCAAGAAGAATATATAGAGAAAGAAAAATATTTACAGCAGCTGTTTGATTGGGAGGTGAAGGATGCATCTGCAAGACAGGTCTCTTCTACCGTAGTACCGAGTCCTCTCAGGTGTAAAGCAGGTATGTAGCTGCTTAGCAGGTTTCATTCACAACTCTGAATCTGTTTTCCTCTTTCCACTACTTCCAAAGGATGGATAAATGATTACCAGTGGCGAAAGTTCTAATGAAGGGCTCCCAAGCAGAGTTTTGCTGAGGGCTCCCTATTGTCGCAGCAACATGCACCCCTTTGCAGCACCATCATTGTCATGGAAGTGCACCCCCCATATGTCCCTCCATTGTTGCAGCAGCGGCAATAAACTTACTGTAGCATATTTACCATGCTGCCTCCACTTTTTTAAGTTCCCTCCAGAACCGATGGCTGTTACTTCCTGGGTCAAAGTCTCATAGTGTGGCTGTTATCGCAAGACTTTGACCTGGGAGATAACAGCACCGGAATTGGAGGAAACTTAAAAGAGTAGAGGAAGCATGGCAAACCTGTTAAAGTAATTTTGCCCCTTTGCCTTAAAGCCACTGTGTCAGCCCCCTATCTGTCCAGGGTGCCTCACACTGCAGGGGCTGCTTGGGTGGAATTTATACTGTTGATGGCTACCTCTTCTCTTGATGCCACCAGTTCTTCTGTTCTTTGTTTCTCTCCTCACAGATCTTCTTCAATATGTGTTTTCCTTCTTTCTTAACTTCATCTGGCTGCTGAGTCAAGCCTAGCCATCTTGTGGGTGAATGCTGCTACTTGTTTGAAGTAGCTGAGTAGGTCACATAAAGGTGTAGCACTCAGACTGTATAGTTACTCCTTAAGGATGATCACAGCCTCTCTTTCTCTTCATATTCTCTGACATAAGTAAAACACAGGCTCCTGCATGCAAGACACTATTACAGTTCTCTCTAATTCAGAGAGGGGACTCCTCTTGCTCAGGGACTGTCCAGCCTCCATTACATCATACAGCAATCCAGGTTCATCTTAGGAGCAGGGACTCCAGAACAGTCCATTTTTACAGTCCTAGAGGGCCTGATTTTCATCAAAAGGACTTAGCCAGCTAACAGGTCCTGCTGACCAGTTAAGTCCTTCTTAGCCCAACAATCAGCTCTGCTATGCAGATAAGTATCTGCATAACTTAGGACAGGTAAAAAGCTGCTGAATATTGTTGCTATCCAGATAACTGTGGGTGCTGACTGCAAAAATCAGATATTTAGCAGCAAATGCTATGAGGCCAATTCCATAACATGCACGTCTGGCCCGCGAACACGTCTAAATTGAAAATGGCCTAATTTCACCCTAATTCCGCAGCCGTAGGTATAGACGTGCCTGTAGTTCCAGAATCGGGGACATAAGTGTTTCTGGCATGGCACAAGCAAACCACTATGGAGAAACATGGGCCTTGCCATTATAACGAGACATGGCTATACGCAACAAACGGTATGGATGTCCCCACGTTCATCGTATTCTGAAAAGATGGACGTTTCTGATCCTGCCCATCTCTGCCACATACCCACGGACATCTTGGATGACCACACCTCCTTTGTTAAAACGTGCATCTCCTAAGCTGCTCCTCTCACTGATGGTGTTGTACTGATGCAAACTATACATAAATACTGATGCAAACTAGACTAGATATACTAATCTGTTGCTTGCCCAGAACAGTGCAAGGTAATTTCAGTGCACTCAAAGATATTATAACAGCAAGTAGAAAGTGATATGTTTGTTACGACATATATTGCATCAAAACATACATGGCAGTAGAAGAAATCCTTTGTTATTCTTTCATTGGTCATCTCTAAAAACAGTCATCACAATGCTAAGTATGGACCTTTACCAACCTCACAATAGATGGTGCTTTTGAGCCTGTTATAGTGCTGTTTGCACTGTTGAATGTTTTTATTCTGAGGGTCACTTATTATTGAAAGGGATATTTATTTAACTAGACTTTTCTACCAATCTAAGCAGTGTACATTCAGATACTGTAAATATAATTTCCTTTGTCCCCCAAGGGCTCAAAATTTATGTTTTTGTACCTGAGGCAATGGAGGGTTAAGTGGCTTGCCCAAGGAGCACCTGTGGGACTAGAAACCCCAGTCCTTCCAGCCCAAGATTGCTGTCCTCTAGTGGGATTTGAACCCATGACCTTCTGGACTGAGGTAACTTGCCTGACCACTAGGCCACTCCTCCCTTTTATGTCTTGACATCTAGCTATGGAGAACCTTTTGTGATTTTTCTGCCCTATCACACTGGCACCTGGTCACATTGTGGTCATTCATAAGGTCCAGGTACCAGGCCCGTAGCTAGACTTGTGCGAGCGGTGTGGCTGCACAGGGCGCAAAGGCTTAAGGGGCGCATTTTAGCTGTTTGCCGTTGCCTGCCGCCGTCACTTTTTCTTCTCTCAGTGGCGGCAGGCAATGGAAGACAGCTGAAATGCGCCCCTTAAGCCTTCTCACTGATATGCTAAGCAGATCTGTCGCTCCCTGCCCTTGCAGGGAGGGACAGATCTGCTTAGCATGCCGGCGACTTGCACATCGGGCGTGCCTTTTTTTTCCTGCTGCGGGGGGTTGGGGGGGGTGCGCTGGATGTGCAAGTCGCACAGGGCGCGATTTACACTTGGTACAGCCCTGCCAGGTACTGGCCAGGCATTCATGTCCCCCCTGAATTGCAGATGAGCACACCAGATCCTCTTGTGCAACCCTCAAACTATACACACACATACTCTCACTTTCAGTCACAAAAAACAATTCTGCCAAAAAGATGCCCTGAACCTATAAATAATAGCTGGTATAATATAATAGCATGGAGTCCCAGGACTAAAAATATGATTTCCGTTTCTCACCCAAACACAATTCCTTTCCATACTCTCTCACATACTATTCCTACATCAACAGTTCCATTTTTCTGGACACAGGTACTGCTAGGGTCCCCTAGATTGGCTCCTTTAACACTAACAGCAAATATTAGCATTGCCAGAATAATCACTATTGCTCTTCTTAATATTTATTTAAGGGTAGATATTAATGCCTCTTTAGCTTACAACATTCCCACACCTCTGATTTCTGTTCTTTATAAATGCATCTTGTGGTGTTTTTCCATACTGCAGTCCACCATTTTAGAACAGACTAGTCACCATGGGCCCGATATTCAAAGGCCCTTACACAGGTAACTTCCTTAGTTACCCATGTAAGGGCCTTATCCGGGATATTCGAAGGGCACCTACACGGGTAGTGCCCTTCGAATATCCCAGCTAAATCCCTAACATGCCCAGATTCTAACCGCATAGCATTGGGGCGTGTTAGGGGCGTTCTGGGGCAGAGTGGGGGTGGAGGAAGGAGCTACATGGGTAGCAGCAATTTTCATTGCAATCTGCATAGCCCTCTGTGCCTTAAAGAAAAAACCTTGCCTATCTTTAAGACGCAGAGACTCTGCGGGTAACAACAAAAATCGCTGCTACTTGTATAGCCGCTGCAGCTGCTGGGGCATTCGGACTAACCCGGATATTCACCTCCACTGGCACGGAAGTGAGTATCTGGGTTAGGGGGCCGACAGGCAGGCTATGCTCCACCGCAGCGCATAACCTGCCCACCTCAATATCGGGCCCCCTGTTTATACAAACACTGCAGTATATTTTCTAAGTACTGTCCTTATACCATGTCTCTAGCAGGTATAATGGGCACATCTGTGGAGAACTCCCAAAACGTACACAGGCCTTTCCCGAATATGCTTTATATGTCTCTGTGGCAAATCATGCCCCCGCTCTACCCCTCCTGGACATGTTCTGAGATCCCTGTGTTAGCGTGATAAACATCCACAGGTACTAAGTACCAGAATACGCTCGTAGACATTTTGGACAGTTAAACATAAGAACATAAGATATGCCATACTGGGTCAGACCAAGGTCCATCAAGCCCAGTATCCCGTTTCCAACAGTGGCCAATCTAGGTCGTACGTACCTAGCAGTTTCCCCAAAAGACACAGGTTCCACAATGGTTATACTGTGTCAAGCATTGATATCCTGGGTCCCTTCTTAACAATGGTTTATGGACCTTTCCTCCAGGAACTTGTCCAAACATTTTTTAAACCCAGCTACACTAACAGCCTTTACTACATCCTCCAGTAACAAATTCCAGAGTTTGATTACACGTTGAGTGAAAAAATATTTTCTTTTATTAGTCTTAAATAATTTACCCTGTAGCTTCATTGCATGTCCCCTAGTCTTTCTATATTCTGATAACGTAAACAAGTGATCTACGTTTACCCGTTCCACTCCATTCATTAATTTATAGACTTCTATCATATCTCCCCTCAGCCGTCTCTTTTCCAGGTTAAAGAGCCCTAACCTTTTTAGCCTTTCTTCATAGGAGTATCCTTCCATCCCCTTTACCATTTTGGTGGCTCTTCTCTGAACCTTTTCTAATAACGCTATATCCTTTTTAAGATATGGCGACCAGAACTGCACACAATATTCAAGGTGCGGTCTCACCATGGAACGGTATAGAGGCATTATAATATCTTTTGTTTTATTTTCCATTCCTTTCCTTATGATACCAAGCATTCTATTTGCTCTCTTGGCTGCCGCTGCACACTGGGCCGAGGGTTTTAACATGTTATCCACAATGACGCCTAAATCTTTTTCCTGGGTGGTGGTTCCTAATGTGGAACCTTGCATTGTGTAACCAAAGTTTGGGTTGTTCTTCCCTAGGTGCATAACTTTGCACTTGTCCACATTAAATTTCATCTGCCATTTTGATGCCCAGTCTTCCAATTTATCAAGATCCTCTTGCAATTTTCCACAATCCTCTTGGGTTTTAACAACTTTAAATAGTTTTGTGTCATCTGCAAATTTGATAACCTCACTCGTTATTCCACTTTCCAGGTCATTTATGAATATGTCAAAAAGCAGCGGACCCAGCACAGATCCCTGGGGTACACCACTATTCACCTTTCTCCATTGGGAAAATTGGCCATTTAGCCCAATCCTCTGCTTTATATCTTTTAACCAGTTCCTGATCCACAGTAGTACACTGCCTCCTATCCCATGGCTCTTTAGTTTTGCCAAAAGTCTCTGATGAGGGACCTTGTCAAAGGCTTTCTGAAAGTCCAGACACACTATATCAATCGACTCACCTTTGTCCACCTGTTTATTCACACTTTCAAAAAAAACATAACAGATTAGTAAGACAAGATCTTCCTTGTCTAAAGCCATGTTGGCTGTCTCCCATTAGACCATGACTATCTACATGCTGAGTAATTTTATTCTTTATGATGGTTTCTACCATTTTTCCGGTACTGACGTGAGGCTCACCGGTCTGTAGTTTCCCGGATCACCCCTGGAAGCCTTTTTAAAAATTGGTGTTACATTGGCGATCCTCCAATCTTCAGGTATTAGAGATGATTTTAATGATAGTTCACAGATTACTAATAGCAGTTCTGCAATCTCATATTTCAGTTCTTTCAACACCCTTGGATATATACCATCCGGCCCAGGTGATTTTCTACTCTTCAGTTTATCTAATAGTTGTAATACATCTTCCCGATGTATCGATATTTCCTTAAATTCTTCCACACCTTTAAATACCACTTCAGTCATGGGTAAAATCCCTACATCTTCCTCAGTAAAGACCGAAGCAAAGAATTCATTCAGTCTCTCTGCTATTGCCTTGTCACCTCTTAGTGCCCCTTTAACTCCTCTATCATCTCCGTTTCATGTGCAAACCCTTATTCTGTTTCTGGAATGACCTCCTATCTGGATACTGTCACTGAATATCTGGTATTTTTGGCTCATGGAGGCTGGTGCTAAAATAACTGCAGACCATCGCAGGTTGAATAGTGGCCCAAGAGGGCACACTTCTGAGGCTCCTGCTGCACATTGAATTAGGAATTGCATGCTTTAGTGATTCCGACAGCAAGCTCATTGCTGTACAATGATAAACACCAATGCCAATATGAGAATATGACATGGGAGCACATTTCAAATACCATACATAGTTTAAATTTCCAAAGAGCAACTAATTGAGACCTGAATATTTTTTTTCAAACATTATGAGGTATAAATTGTGCCTTTAAAAACTGTCTACAAACTTTGCACCTGTGTTGTTTTTTTCTCTCACCCCTAGGAATGCCTCTCTTTAATGCAGATAAAAATATTAGCCCTCTGTAACCTGCATATATGTTGTTGTTAAGTGCTGTCGAGTCAATGTCAAATCATGGCGAGCCTCTGGATAATTGTCCTAAACTGTGTTTGGTCTTCAGTTAGGCAGCTCATTGTTGATAGAGTGACATCCATAGCTGCTGTTATTGTATTGATTCATCTCATTGCTGGTCTTCCTACTTTGCATTGACCTTCAACCTTGCCAAGCCTGATGTCTTTCTCTAATGATCTCTCTCTTCGCATGATGTGTCCAAATTATGAAAGTCAGATTCTTGTCATCTAAGCTTCTAAAGAAAGCTTAGATTTGATCTCCTCTAGTACTGACTGGTGTGTTCTTTGGACAGTCAATGGACACAGTATTCTTCACCAGCACCATAATTCAAAGGCATTGATTTTCTTCCTGCCTACCTTTTTTACTGTTGAGCTTTCGCATCCATATGACATTATTAAAAATACCATGGTTTGACAAGTCAAATCCTTGTATGGAGAGAGACATCTCTGCTCTTGAGAATCTTGCCTAGGTCCTTCATAGACATTCTGCCAAGAGCAATGTGTCATCTCATTTCTTGACTGCTTGTCTTTTTTTATTGGATTATTGATCCAAGCAGGTTAAAGTAGTCCACTATCTCAATTTCTTCTCCATTAACAATGAACTTATTGATTTTGCAGTTGTCAGGATCTTTGTCTTCTTTAGTTAAAGATGCAGGCCCATTTTATAACATAAGAACATAAGATATGCCATACTGGGTCAGACCAAGGTCTATCAAGCCCATTTTTCAACAATGGCCAATCCAGGTCACAAGTACCTGGCAGGTTCCCAAAAGGTACATCCACAATGCTTGTCCTGGGGTAAGCAGTGGATTTCCTGGGTCCTCTTTAATAATGGTTTATGGAACTTTCCTCCAGGAACTTGTCCATACCTTTTTTAAACCCAGCTACACTAACAGCTTTTACTACATCCTCTGGTAACAAATTCCAGAGTTTGATTACACGTTGAATGAAAAAAAAAACATTTCCCTTATTAGTCTGAAACATGTTACACTATAGCTTCATTGCATGTCGCCTATTCTTTCTACTTTTTGATGGTATAAACAATCTACATTTACCCGTTCCACTGCATTCATTAATTTATAGATCTCTATCATATCTTCCTTCAGCTGTCTCTTTTCCAGGTTGAAGACAATTTTAAGATGATGTTCCTTGATCTTGAGGAGCAAAAGTTTCAATCGTCTTCACTTTCAGCCAGTATAAGTGGCATCATCAACCTAGCGAAGGATGTTGATTCGCCTTCCACCAATCTTCATACCTCAGTTGTCTTCATACAATCCTGCTTCTTTAATGATTTGTTCTGCATATAAATTAAATAGGTAGGGGGAAATATGCAGCCTTGTCGAACACCTTTGCTTATTTTAAACCATTCTATTTCTCCTTGTTCCATTTGAACTTTTGCTTCGTGATCAATGTAAAGGTTGTGCAAGAGCACAATCAGGTGTTCTGGTCTACCCATGCTTCTTAATGTAGCCCAGAGTTTCTCATGACTTACACAGTCAAAAGCCTTGCTGTAGTTGATAAAACACATATAGATATCCTTTTGGTATTCTTTCATCTTTTTAAGGATCCATCTCACATCCGCGATGATGTATCTTGTTCCTTGCCCTTTCCTGAACCCTGCTTGCACTTCAGGCAGTTCTCGTTCCAGGCAGACTAAGGGGTATGTTTACTAAACCTTCTTAACGTGCGCGCGGCGGTAGTGTGCAGGATGCCATAAAAGGAGTGGGCGTTTCAGTCTAAAGTAGCAAAACGGGATTAGCGAGCGATAACACGCGCTGCTGCGCACATTATCGGGCAAAGCGCTGCTAAGCATGTTACCACGCGGTAATCTTAAGTAGGCGCACAGACATCCAAACATAGAAACAGTGTAGCACAATGGTGAATACACTGACTGATGATACAGGGGTCATGAGTTCGATCCCCTAGTGTGCCTAATGCATAAGGCTGGCTGAGGCATCAGCTTTGACATGTAGGTATTGTTTCATGAGGCATTTTATTTGTATTTTAATTATTGCTGCCAGCAAACACACCCTCACGTGCCGTAACCTAAGGTGCCGCATAAGGCACCCTATAAGGCACTCCATAGGGCACATTATAAAGTGCACTGTCCGCCACGGCACCCTATAATGTCCCCTATAGGGCACCCTATAAGGCGCTCCATAGGACACCTTATAAGGCACCTTATACGGACTGTAACCATAAGGTGCCTCAGAAGGCGCTTTATAGGGTGCCCTATAAGGCGCCTTATGGTTACAGTACCCCGAGGGTGTTATGCTGGCAGCACTAATGTACACTAAAAATAGACAATGCTTCGGAAAGCCCTATCAAATAACCCCACTGTGGGTTTGAACCCATGACCTCTGGCTCCACAAGCAGTGAAGTAACCAGTGGGCTACAGCTCCATAGCTGCTAGCAAATCCCTGGCTGGCTGCAGAAGGACTGCACGTCACCACACAAACAGTCTGCTGTGGTCACCAGGATAGGGTTAACCCACCCATACCCATAATGCACTGCACATGCAAATCAGCAGTCTACAGATGATCACAAGATTGGGTATGCACCCCCACAGCACCCCGGCCTGGTAGGGGGAACTGACCGTGTGTGGCACTGGCACAGAGTAGCTACACACCGTCACATTGTGCAGGTACTGTACTCACCCTGAGGGTGAGGTGGGGCGCCCAGCACCAGGTCCACAGCAGAAATAGGCCATGCTGCAGGACCCCAGCAGTGCTAATGTGTGAGATAGGTAGTGTCTGCAGACACACCTTGGATACATCTGTATTTCTCAGTCAAGGTTTAGCCCTTATGGACCCATAGGTGTATTATGTACCACCACCACCCCCCCCCTCTAGGACTGAGGGTGGGAAACAGGGTCTCCCACCAACAGATCCACATTCTACCTCCCTGCAATGGTGGCAGTAGAGGGGACTATCAACCCCAGTCCTGCTGGGGAACAGACACCCTACAGGGCAGTCAATGCAGCTCTGTATACATCCATAAAGCAATAGCAGACAGACATTAGGCCTGGATATGCTAAGCTGCACCCCACCACTATCTGATATTCTCCTGCAGCAAGCCTTCAGCTGCTGCACCCTGCAAGGTGTTCCAGCAAGACACATACCAGCTGCAGACAATCTGCTAGCTAGTTCATAGTGCATGTTCCTGGTGGAAATGCGTGCACCCAGAACTGGGATGTCAGTATACACACCAAGCAGATAAGTCAGTGACTGGGCCCCAAAAGGGAACCCATAAATATCACATGAAAGAAATACTACATAGCACTGTGGGGGAACCTAGCCATGCCGTGGTCACTGCTCAGTCAGGGTGAGAGTGATCTCCCAGCAGAACATGGTGTGGCTACCCTGTCTGTGCAGGTGGTGGCTGGGCACTACAATGTCCCAGTCATTGCCCTATGCCCTGTGCAGATGCATCCTGGCCAGGCCACCCTGTCCGGGCTATACCCATGGTACCTTTCTCCTCATTATGCACATTGGGAGGCCAATACTGGCAACAGTGCTGGCAGTGTGGGCTGTGGAGGGTGTTTGCAGCCACCACACATTGGATAGACAGACACACACTCCCGCACCTATGCCAGCATTGTGCTACTATAGAGGTGTTTGGCAGCCCTGGCCACCACACCAGTCCTGGGCACAGTGCAGGCATGGCTATGGTACACAATACTGTTGGGGTCACTCTGTCAGACACCAGACCTGAGGCACACTCCACAGACATCAGAAAGGTTGCTATGATGCAGCTCAATCAGCCAATTGTGCTTAACGTAGGAATTGCTATCTGTCAGTAATCATAGCTACCTTTTGATAGCTGTGTACCATATTCCCAGGTTTAGGGTGGCATTGCTACTGTATGCAAGTGCTAGTATTGAGAGATGCACGCAGGGCCCAATGTCCTGCCTCTCCAGGAGGCATTGGCTAATGGAGCCTGTGGGTGTGGGTGTGTCTGCCCCTGTTGGCTGCTGCTTTACGGCAGAGGTTCCCAACTCCAGTCCTGGTGTGCCAAACACTGTTCAGGTTTTCATGCTGTCCCTCATAAATATGCATGAGATACATCTGCATACCATGGGGGCGGTGCATAGATAAGCAGCACAGGCATCTTTTTTAGAGGCAGCATGGAACCTGAATGGTGTTTGGCCCTCCAGAACTGCATTTGGGAGACTCTGCTCTAGGTAATGCGCCTGTTTATGGTGTCTGTGCTCTGTAGGGTAAAATGTAGGTGTTTTAGTCATGTTTACATCATCTGCAATAAAGGTTCTGTCTGTATTAGCAAGTTTTAGTAGTGGGTAAAAAATGGGGGCTGGGTTGGCAGGAAGCACAGCTGGGACTTGAACCTGTGACTTTCCACTCCTGAACACACTGGCTGTGTGCACTGCACCACCGTGTTGCCACAGAGACAGTACATCCCCTGGGGATACCATGACTGTTCATCAGACAGGGCCTGTCTGCTGCAGTGCATGGCATCCACCTACACAGGGCTAGGCCATGGTCTGCTCTGGGCAGCTGCCACTGCCCCCTCCACCACCAGTGCCCCTCTGCCACCCTGCTGACATGCCCTTCTGCTGGTAGTGCTGGTGGAGCGCAGTCTCAGGCCATCCAGTGTGCGGGTAGGCGGCTGCCTATGGTGCGTGTTCTGGGGTAGGGGTGCCTGCTTAGACATCCACGCTTCCCCCCCAACACCGCCTGCCAATGTTCTGTGCCCTTGGAGGTACCTGCTGGGTACTATCCCCTGTGACACTGTGATAAACACTCTCGTGCCCATCTGCCTAGTCCGCACTGTGCCCCAGCTGCACCACAGCATGTGCCGCCTGCAGCCCTCTGTATCCCCTTCCCCAGCATCTGTCCAGTTGCCCATTCCGACATGCCCGCCCTGCTGTTGTGGAACATGTGCATGCCATAGGAAACCTGTCCAATGGAGAGGGAAACCCTGATCAGTGGAGTGGAGGAGTGGCCTACTGGTTGGGGCAACGTACTTCAGGCCAGAAGGTCAGGGGTTCAAATCCCACTAGAGAACAGCAACCTTGGGCCAGAAGGACTGGGGTTTCTAGTCCCACAGGTGCTCCTTGTGGTCTTGGACAAGCCACTTAACCCTCCATAGCCCATGTTCCCTGTAAAATAGTTATCTCCAAGTTATAATGCCCTGTTCAATGTAATTTCAGTTTGTTCAATGTAAACCGCATTGATGCAGAATAGCACGGTATGCAAGAGAATGTAAATAAATAAAATATTTCACTGTGGGATCATTCACCTTGTATGGGGACGGAGCATAGACCCTTCCAAAATTCATATATTTTTTTTGGAGCTTTCTTGGGAGTGTTTTTTGCTGTTTCCCATTACTATCACTATTGCCCAGCTTGGTTATGTTTTTTGTATATTTTTTTTTGGGGTCCTTTTCAATGTTTATTTGTACTTTTGTTCCGTGCACATGTATCACATTTATCACTTTTTTGTAGGTTTCCCTGGTTTTGCTGTACATTGCTGACAGAAATGGTTTCTTTTCACTTTAAATCAGCTCTAACGCGAGGTTTTCACTGGTGTTAGTTTTGGCCTCGGATTTCACATCGTTAGTGTGCGGGGAGCCTCTCCCCTCCCACTCTCCACCCATTGACCGCTTCTCTCCGCCCCTGGGGAGCCTTCCTCCACCCTCCGGGAGCCTTTCCCCGCCTTCAGCGCTCGTTTGCGCCGCTGCGCGTTAGCGCGCGCTAAGGCGCCTTTGTGCCCCGTAAAGCGCCATTATCGTGCGCTAAGGTACCTTAGCGCGTGATAACTGCACAGCGCGCACATTAAGAAGGTTTAGTAAACATACCCCTAAGTAAAGGCTTTTGAAAATTGCACTTACCATGTTTAACACAGACCAGTGCAATAAATAAGGGATTTTCTGACCCCTCCCCCCATCCCAATGATCTTGTAGTCTAAGTGGGGAGAAAGCGAGATATGAAAAATGTGCGAGGATGGGAGAGGGGGGTACTTCCCAGCATGGTACAGGATAGGTTTATATTCAATGACTTTTTTAAAATCATGGTCCATTTTTCTCTTTCCGAAGGTCGCACTGCCCATGTATCAGTAATAAACAGCAGGGCCTACAGAAATCTGATACAGTACAAGAAAAGGACATACACAAAGGATTCATTTCTGCCATGCTAGCTTCCTTAGATGTCCGTACTTTGGAATAAATGCATAAACTCGCTTTTTATTCACCTTTTTTATTATGCATATACCACCACAACAACAAACTCAAGGCTTCCTTGGTAAAATAAATTGAATTGATGTCACTGTTGTAAATCTTGGAGGCTGAAGTGCTCTGGGATGCCTGCCAGTGCTGTATTTACTGCCAGGGTCTCTTATTCCAATCAGTGCAACTACTACGAGCACAGAGCGATTGGTTGGGTTGCAGCATGAAGAGAGATTAGAGAATGGAAAGTAGAACATACTTGAAACAATCACTTGGTGTCTGATTCATGCTTTGGCAAGAGCTGTTAACTCGATTTTATGCTTTACAGCACTGTAATTGTGTCACTACAGATCGATCTTGCCATATATGCACATAGACTGCAATTCCATGGCTTATTTTGACAAGCTGTGATTCAAAGAATTTCTGAAATGCAGCAATAACATCAGCCATTGGACGTGTTTCAATGTTTAGCATGTGCAGTCTCGTATCCAAGGGATCTAAGCTATTCTAAACTGGCTCAGGTCATTGCCTCCTAAATTTAGCTGTGCTTTGTAATCCTAACAATCACTTTTCATACAGGTCATACATATCACATTTCTTACTGAGCAAAAGGCATTTGGGTTTGAGTCACCCATATTTCCAACTTTCAACATTTTCTGGCAGAAAGCAGTTCACCGGTTTTGCTGAATAAAGAGTCTGGTCCTGGGAAGACAAAAACAAAACCCAGACACCTTGAAAGAGCTCAGTGTCTCACTTGCAGTTCAGACGTATTCCATGTAAAAGGTCCCAGGTTGGCTAGGGTTGTGAATGCTGCAGACAAACAGCGGGACGCTGGGTCTACTAAAATAAGGAAATAGCCCAAGGTACTTGTGAATGAAGGTTCATAGCACCTTGAAGGCCCTGAGACTTGGAAATTGAATCTTTCATGCAGATTTTTTAAGGTCTACACTATGCTATATGAAGCAATAAATTTTCAGCTTTATTATAATATAGAGGACCCTAATTTTCCCTTTACTAATATGCAGAGTTCCTCTCCTTAAATCACTAGCATCTGGAATTTGAGGGAAGGATGTGTTGCAGCTAAGACATCTGCTCAAACTAAAGGCAAGATGCTAAAAATACTTGTCCACACTTCACTCATCTCACAGCTTCATTTAAAAAGGATCACAAATATTTACACAGGTCTGAATTATAAGACTCAATGGGCAGGAGAAATGAAATAAAGTTAGAAAATAATAAGTTGTTGCTTTTATGACCAATAGGAGTGGAAGAATAGCCTAGTGATTAAGGTAGCAGCCTGAGGCCAGTGTTTAAATCCTACTGAAACCTAGAATCCAGGGAGCATTGCAGAGAGAGAGGTGCTAAATCTGTCTGACAAAGGAACACAGCCCAGTGCGATAATGGCCTGTCCTCTGTGGTATCATCAGGGCAGATGTTTGCCACTCCCCCTGCTGATATCACACAGGTTATACACCTACCGCACAGCATTTTGACATATGCCACGTGGTAGGTGCCAAACCATTATTGCACTTTGTTAAACATGCCCCTAAGTTACTTTCACTAAACACTAATCTCTTTTCTCAAATTACTGATTATGACACCAAGTTACATAAAGAAAACTCTTTCCAAGGAGACTCTTGATTAAAGAAAATCATTTTTTTTCTTATTGATTCTTAGCTTAGCTGGATTTCTTTATCCAATGAGAAGATTTTTTTCCGTAGGAAATTACACAGTAGATTAAACTACACTACCAAAATAGCTAGTTTTATAAGATATCAGAGAGAGAGAGAGAGCTGCCATAAGTTAATTTAAATCAACCAGTGCTAGTTGGCTAGCGCCTTGAAATAAACCTTAACTCTTGACTTATTAGTACTCCAAAAAAAGGTTATAGAATATATGGAGTATATTTAATAAGCTGCGCTACCTGTTAACATGGCAACTGCAGATAGCATAGCAATTTCCTGCGCTATCTGCAGAAATCACGCTAACTGACAGAGTGGGGAGGCTATGGGTGAAGAGTGGGCATTTCTACAATCCATGGATACCATGGGCATCAACAGTCTGTGGTTACCACCAAAGTTGCAGATAGTGTAGGTACAGATAACACCACCTCAATGGGTGTGCGCTATGTGCATGCACAATGCTGCCAGGCTACACGTGCTGCAATTTTGTGTATTATTTGTTGGAGAAATGCTGTGCAGCTAATGTGGTGCTATTGCACAATGCAAAAACCTACTTTGCTTTAGTAAACATACCCCTAGATTTTTCTAGTAAATTAGCTGCTATTTACTGGGGTGGATTTGGACCTCTGACTGGTTTCAGAGGAACTACCATAATTCAAAAGGTGATTATCCAAAGGCTTAAATCAAGCTGTAATCATTAATAAATATTAATGAATATGCATCTACTTCATCCCTATGCTAACTTTTGTTATGATTTACTCATTTGGTGGGCGGGGGGAATGGATCAGGACATGATTGTATTTGTTTGAATTTTGTGGTGATTTCTGTGAACCTGCCTTGGATTTGTAAAATTTTGGAGAGGTGGGAAAAGTAAATTTTAAAAAGTGATGTCACCTCATGAGGAAATTAAAGAAGCATGTTATCAAGTTCTTATGTTCAGCTCTTTCAAGCAGAGAAAGTACATAGGAGAGTACAATAAGGCAAGATATCATTCAGGCAAAGTAGGTATTTTGCTATCCTTGGAGGATTTACAATCTAATTTTGTACCTGAGGCAATGGTGGGTTAAATGATTTACTTCTGTTGAGGCAGCATAAGGTTTAGCTGTGGGTAACCCTTTCCCCCAAGCCATGAGGATTTTACATAGTGATCAGCTTGCTAAGAAAAGACATAAAGGTTTCAGTAGGTACCCTTCCCCCCCCCTCCAGGCCTGAGCACAATACCCTCTTGCCCAGAAATCAGCAGACCAGAGCATACCGGTTTGGACAGGTCACCCAGGCACTTTCCCCAGGGGCTGCTGATTGATGGACAGAAAATACCTGAGACGAATGAGATTGTAGAATGAGTTTAAAATTGTACTGTATATAAGACATTGTAGGACGTCCTTCGGGGCTCAGATGTTTTTGTGACTGCCGGCTCTCTGTCTGAGCCTGTGCGCACATTAAAGATCCTGTTTGCATTCCAGCCTGTCTGTGAGTTTCCTTCTGTGGGTGAGTGAGAGAATAAGAGCATTTTCAGCTGCTTGGCTGCAACATTTTGGCACCCCAGGTGGGACCCTATTAAATTAAATTAAATAAAAAGCCTCTCTCATCACACCCATGGTGGGAAGACTTCTGCGCTTGCAGCATCGGGCCTCCACCAGTCAGGGACCGGCTCCTCCAGGTGATTAATGGTCCTTGGCGCCCCGGGCCCCTTTTTGTGCTCCGGAAGGACACCTTGACTCGTCTGGTCAGTCGGTCCCTGCGGCTGACCCCCCTGATTGAAAAAAAACGGCTAGATAGACTGGCATCCAAACTCTCTCTGATCAGAGGTCTGGTGAGTACTACTGCCTTACTGTTTTACTGTTTGGGTAGTTCTGTATTCTGTATCTGGAAATTCTGGTAAATCTGGTAAATTCTGTGAACCTGTAGCGGCATGATCACCCACAACGAGCAGTCCGAGTAAGGGTCCCAGAATCCCTGAAACCATTGCTCGTCCAGTCTGTATTGGGTACTGTTTTGGGTAGTTCTGTATTTCTGTATCTGGAAATTCTGGTAAAATCTGGTAAATCTGGTAAAATCTGGTAAAGGAATTAGGGGGGGGGGGGCGCTTGCGAGCGCCAGTAAATGACTGCAGTATAAATTCAACTCTGTCACCTCGGGTCCCTTAAAAGTATTTAAAGCGCTGCCAAAACTTCTTAGAATGACCAAAAACATTAGCAATTGACCCCCTTAAGTGTGCCTTTCAAGCTGTTTATTAATAATTGCGCTGATCGCAATTCTCCGATGATCGGGGCGATTTATTTAGAGCCTACACACCCTGTCTCTAATGAAGCATACTTGGGGGCTTATTTTGTGTTGCCATGTGCTTCTAGAGTTGGGGGCTTCTTTTGTGCTAGTGATCCTGGAGCTCCATCTAGTGAACATTAGAAAAATAGCTAGCTATATTTCTCATATTACTATTATCCTCATGGTAAAAGTTAAATCCTATGCTACAGCTAGAGAGAGTGTGTAATGTGTATTTGTAACAGCTGCTACTGAGGAAAGAGAGTGTATGAGTATTCACTGCTGCGACGTCTCTGTTTTCTGTTTTCCCTCTTTCTTTTTCCCTTTGTGGTCCTGTGTGTTTTGCGCAACCAAACTCTGCCTGTTACCTGGATTATATTGTATATTGTATTCCCAGAAGTGAGATTAGAAAATTTACACTGAACATTGCATTCCTTGAATTGAGATTAGAAGATTTACACTGTAACTTGTGATTTGTAAATTGTGATTAGAGCATGGGGTCCGGAGGCTAAATTGTAGTGAAGGAGCATCCGGACCAGTTTCCCTATATAGATTCATGGCCGGTCCATATAGTTTATGTGCTGTTATGTAGAAACTGTTAGAGTGTCTCTGTGTTTAGTTGTGACATTAGGGAAAGATTAGGGAAAGAAAGTTTTTGTCCAGACATTAGGTCTTTATATTTCAGGATTGATATTGATACTCTATCAGTAAAAGGTGAAGTTATTAACAAATCGCCCCTGTGTCCTCAAACAGTGAAAAATACCAGGTCTACTGATTGCAGGGAAAGGGACAGTTTAGAAAATGTTTTGGTCATGCCTCTCAGCGGTGAGTGGGGGGTGGTTGGAACTGCTGAGATGGTTTGCATAACTACAGAAAGATACTAGGAATGAAACCATTGAAATTGTTTGCATAGCTATAGAACGATACTGGAAGATCAGGGAGGAGTTTCTTCTTCTAGCAGATGAATGGAGGCCCATTAGAGAGGGCAAAAGGACAAATCACCTAGGAGTCTTTCTCCTAGCAAACAAATGGAAACCCATTAAAGAGGACAAAAACCCCCAATTCACCTAGCCTCACCTAGCCTCCAAACAATCCTCTTGTCATCAATTTTAATTGTAGAGTTTAAGCTTCTAGAACCATGGGGGGTGCCTCCTTTGAGCATCCTCAGATGTCTGACCAGCATCTTGATTGTGTAAGGGTGGGATCAAACAAAGGCTGGTCAAATTACTATTAGCAAAGATGTATGGGGTGGGGAATATCTGTAAGGCAAAGCTCATGTGTAAGAGCTAGCCTGCAAACCATTTCTTTCAGCCTATAAAAAGAGAGAGAAAAATCCTTATAAGATTATGAAGAAATAAAGACTTTTTTACTTTAAGGTCCCTGTTTTTCCCAAGATGTTGTTAAAGCATGTTACTTTTCAGAATTACCCAGGGGGGAGGGTTTAGTGAAATTTATCAAGAAAACCTTCTTATTCCAATCAGATAGGCTGCTAGCTGCTATACTTAAAAGACTAATAGTCTTGTGTTTAAATGTTTTAATCTACAGTAAATATTGTTTTTCTTTCATTGCTGGCTGTTCATTGCCAAGTGCCCCTGGATGCTAGATCAAACAAACAAGGCATGAAACTAAGGAAACTGTTTCTGTTTTCTTTTGACCTTCAAAGTAGAGGTTAAGAGCTCTGAATAAAAAGGGTAATCCAGCTTGAATTTTTTTTATCTCTGGTACATATATTTGGTTTTGACTGCATATACAAAATTAAAAGTTAAAAGGGATTTTATATACTGTGGCAAGCACCTCACAGAGGGTTTTCAGATCAGTTTGATGCCAGTCTCAGGTATTGTTAGGTTTTAAATTAAATGTGAAAAAGAATATTCTGCATTAAAAATATACAAGGAGTGTTTGCATTCCAGATATCCCCCAACCTTTTCATGCAAAAGTATCAGTTTCATCATTTGAATGCCTGTTTTCTGAACTGTAAGATTTAAGGCAGCTCAGTGCTGATGACTGCTGAACAGGACAGTAACATCATAGGTGCCAATTACACCAGAAAATATGGAAATATTTGTAAAATTATTTAACTTGAGTTGATTGGACAAAACCAAATTTTGCTTGTCAGCAATGATCCAGGAGAGGTTTGAGAAAAAGAATGAGAGAAAAGAAACAATACTAAGTTTTTAAACAATTGTTTGATATTCTTAGCAGCCTTGCCAAATAAGGATACATTAGTATGGGTAATTTGAAGTGATGTATCTGGCTAATGAATATGTAAACAAAACAACAAAAAAAAAGGAGATGAACATTTTGTTCAACTATGCCGTCTCCAGAATCTTCAATTTAGGAATTCATCTAAGCCCCAACACATACTCAACAATTAGAAATAGACATCTGGAGACAGGCTGGGTGCACCTTGCACCCTGATGAGCTTTGGAAAACCCACACTAGCCATGTGGTACTTCCAGATGCTTTTTGCCTCATTTTGCCCCTGTATGTCCTGGCCAGGCACGCATGGGCAAAAGAGGGATGATTTGATGACAAATTCTCACAAAAATTGGTATAATTCTAAAAACCCTTGCCAGAAATCGCAGAATATGTGTGTGCAACTTGTCTGATCTATAAACATGTAAAGATCAGTCAAGGGCATAATGGAATATTTCTTACCTGCAAAGGAATCTCCAGTGGTAAAGAGACAAAGAGTTTATCAAACTGAGAGACATAGTTGACACCATATGAGATAGTTATGATCTTAAGTAAATATGGATGAAATTAAGTTTATCATTGTGAAATCTAATCCAGCATATTTACTTTTTTTTCATTCAATATTGGTGCTGCTTTTCTGAATAAGGCCTGGAGCCATGTCACCAATTGCAATCCAGAGAGTCCAGCAGAGGAAATTGGCCAGAGTCCAGATGGAACAGACCATCCCAAGAACTCAGAACTACCCACCGCTAAAATGTATGAAGGAGTCCCTATCTGGATCAGTGTGTCACATTGAAAAAGGGCCAAGATATCTGCTTATGAGAATGAGAGGTTCAAATTTTGAGAGAAACAGAACTTAAACTTCAGAGAAAGGTGAAGCACACTGCGAGGTCCTGGGGAACTGCTGAGAGGCAGGACCACATTGTCTGAGAATGGGAGGAGGACTATTGGACTGACTGGGGGTTTTTGGGGGCTTTTGTGAATGATTGTATTGTTATCCTTTTAATATTGTTTTCTTAGAAAGTAACTGAAATCTACAAGCCATTTTGGCTTCAGCAATTACAATACCCACACCAGCTCAAGTTTTGCTGTACTATTCTCAGAGCTTTCTTTATCACATTATTAAGCACTGCTGCTTTTGATACACTTTTCAATATTATTGAGTTGCTGCAAGAAAATGATGTTACAATGTATGTTGTCTCTAGGGAACAGTACCAGAAGCTGCTTTTCTGATGCCCCCTATCTGTCTCAAATGGTTGTTGTCCATTGCCCTTAGTGGGATTACCTTTGCCCCATTCACAAGAAAAGAAAAAGAAAAATTGGAGAATGAAGGGAAATTGGCTGATAGGTATGTCTAGTATGGCTGCATCCTTGCCTGAGGCTGTAATACATTATGATGGCACAGAAAAAAACATGTGGGCTAAGAAAATGAGTACCCAGAGCCCAGCACAACAAGAGTAAAGCCAGGGGGAACCATACTCTGAACAGAAGTGCACAGAGAATGGACCCAGCTAAGAAACAGGTCAGGCCTGAAAGTGCACAGAAAATGGACCCAGCTAAGAAAAGACATGCCAGGCCTGAACAGATTGAACAGGCCTGAGCAAGCTGGGCAAGCCTGGACAAGTTAAACAGGCCAAACAAAGCTGGTGATACAAAGTGCTCATGAGCCCTGAAGACTACAGTGTCAGTGATTAATGAAACAAAGGGGATGGCAGAGTGTAGCCAGAATGACTCAACACTAGCAGGAATAAAAGCCATTAATATGTTAATAAGGGTGGATCCCAGGGAAAGATACCTCTGCAGACCCTACAACCTTTTACAGACAGTACAGCAACTTTTGCACATGGAACAAAACTTTTGTGCAGGAGTTGCTACAGAGGGTATAGGGTATGTGTTATTTTAAACTCACTGACGCAAGTGTTTCCATTGAACACTCTATCCAAGACCTACGTGATCTAGTTAATCATATTACTGACCCGTCCATGGGTTCTGGGTGGTTTATGAAGTGGTTCAGTTGGCTAGGGGGACTAAAAATCCCAGTGGTAGGGGTTCTTTTTATTTTACTGCTATGTGCCATTCTGCCATGTTGTATCCCCATTCTTTACCGCTTCATTACCACCACCCTTGATACCCTGGTAGAATGCAAGGCGACTACCACTGTCATGGCCCTGACCCAATACACCCCTCTGCGGCTTGCCTCCAGTAATATTGCCCTCTACCGCTCCTAGCGGTTGAGGTCTCACTTAAAAAGGGGGGAGTGAGGCAGCCATAAGGTTTAGCTGTGGGTAACCCTTTTGCCCAAGCCATAAGGATTTTACATAGTGATCAGCTTGCTAAGAAAAGACATAAAGGTTTCAGTAGGCACCCTTTCCCCCCCCCCTCCAGGCCTGAGCACAATACCCTCTTGCCCAGAAATCAGCAGACCAGAGCATACCGGTTTGGACAGGTCACCCAGGCACTTTCCCCAGGGGCTGCTGATTGGTGGACAGAAAATACCTGAGACAAATGAGATTGTAGAATGAGTTTAAAATTGTACTGTATATAAGACATTGTAGGACGTCCTTCGGGGCTCAGATTTTTTTGTGGAGACTGCCGGCTCTCTGTCTGAGCCTGTGCGCACATTAAAGATCCTGTTTGCATTCCAGCCTGTCTGTGAGTTTCCTTCTGTGGGTGAGTGAGAGAATAAGAGCATTTTCAGCTGCTTGGCTGCAACACTGTGACTTCTAGCTTTTCACAAAATCCAAAAGGTTATTTTTGAAATATACTAAATATAGTAAATATACTAAAATACCTTTGTTAAGTTATTTACCAGAGTGGAGGAGTGGCCTAGTGGTTGGGGCAAGGTACTTCAGGCCAGAAGGTCAGGGGTTCAAATCCCACTAGAGGACAGCAACCTTGGGCCAGAAGGACTGGGGTTTCTAGTCCCACAGGTGCTCCTTGTGGTCTTGGGCAAGCCACTTAACCCTCCATAGCCCATGTTCCCTGTAAAATAGTTATCTCCAAGTTATAATGCCCTGTTCAATGTAATTTCAGTTTGTTCAATGTAAACTGCACTGATGCAGAATAGTGCAGTATATAAGAGAATATAAATTAATTTATTTGGAAGTCAAATTTCACCAAACAGATTGTATGCTAAAACTCATATGGGGGGGGGGTGGATATTCAAAGCCATTTAGACAGAGTGATGGGGTCTATGGAATGTTACCCATCCCTCTCCAAAGGGAGTATCAACAGTTCCCTTTAAGAGTCTGGGGCTGGGAGGGCGTGGCTCACAGGCAGAGTTTAAGATCCCAGCAGACTGCAGGAGGGAGAGAGGCCCATGGAGTCAGAGGTCCTTCTAAGGCAAACTGTGCAAAAGAGTGCTGAGGTAGGAATTTTAAATGGGGCTGAAGGACGGGCTGGGAGAACCAACTTGAAGAAGTTTAACAATCTGGGACAGAAGTAAAGCTGCTTTTGTTTTCCCTGAACTGCCTGTTCTGGGCTTTGCTTTGTGGAGGTTTAAGAAGCTGAGACAGAATAAAAACTACTTTTGTTTTTCCTGAACTGCTGTCTGGCCTGTTTTAAAGAAAACTCCCACCACATGCCACATAACCACATATGGTGGCAGGGCAAATCCACATCCTTTCAGGACTGGGTCTCTACAGCAGATCAGGATTTATTTTGTTTGCATGGGCTAAGAGGGATGGCCTTGTCCTAATTAGGGAGCTTGAAGAAGGTATAGTCAATGCTGGACAGGCAGGCTTTGCTTTGGCCACTACAGGCTGCTTAAAGTTTATTGCAGCTGGAATACTGCTGGGCTAACTCAGCTGCAGAAAAGGAAGCTGTGGTGGTGTTGCAAGGGTACAGTGAAAAGCCAAGATGGGGCAGCTCCTCCAGATTCTGGCAGAAGGTCAGCAGCAATAACAACAGTAACAGAAGCAACAGCAACAATGTCAGCAACAATTTCATCATGCTCTGCTGAAAGGGCAGAAACAACAGCAGCAGCAGATACTGGATCTTATTCGAGCACAGGGGGAGCTACAAAAAAGTTCCCCAGTTCAGTTGACCCAGGCCCTGCAGAGACTGCAACTCCACCCTCCAGTGCCAGTGCTTCTTAAACTAATGGCAGAAGATCAACCTGATCCTTTAGATCCTATTGTTTATATGTTTAAACATCTAATACTTTCAGATTTGAGCAAGATGGAATCAAAATTCAACAATCACCCCAAGAATTTGTCTGCTGTTGAATTTTAAGCGTTACAAGATCTCCTGAAGATGGATGATATTACGGTCAAACGAGCGGACAAAGGAGGTGCAGTTGTAGTTTTAGATACATCTAGCTATGATGCTGAACTTTTAAGACAGTTAGATAATGTTGCCCCCACCATGTTTGTCATCAGTACTGGTAGCCACATGGGATGCCCGCAGATATGGCTGGTCCAGCGGCTCCCAGCTCTCCCTCCTTCACTCACCTGTTCATTGCCTTTCCTGAGTGCTCTATCTAGTGTTAGGGCTACATCTATCTCTGTCCCTCATAGGTCATGCATGTCATCCTGTGGCACCTTGCAGCCCTTAGGACACACTAACCTAGGGCACCGTAACCTTGTTAGGCCACCTTAACCTATGGTTCCATAGTCCAGGGTGCCTTCTACAGTACCTTGTCCAGGGGTGCCTAATACGGCGCTTAGCCTAAGGAGCCCTATAGGGCGCCTTATGGGGCACCTTACAAGGCACCTTACAAGGCACCTTACAAGGCGCCTTACAAGGTACCTTATAATGCACCTTACAAGGCACCTTATAATGCACCTTACAAGGCACCTTACAAAGGCGCCTTACATAGGCATCATTGTAAATAAACTGTAGAAAAGTTACCCCAGTTAAATCCAAGTTTTAATTCCCGGTTCACTGCAAATACCATGCGGACCCTCTGCACGGTATATTGTTTCTGTTGAATGTACACTGCACTGATATGAATAGCGTGGTATATAAGAGAAGTTAAATAAATAAAAATAAATAAATAAATATTGGAAAAACCACATGTCCCTTGCATAACAGACTGACGGAGCATAAATATAGCATCACTAAAGCTAGACTTGAAACTCCATTAGTCCAGCATTGTATATCCTTTAATCATACATTTGAGGAGTTGCAATGCACAGTGTTGGAGCAAGTCCCTTCTGATATACGAAGAGAAGATAGAGGCCATCTACTACTCCAGAAAGAACAAAAATGGATTTATGATCTTAAAACATTGGACCCCAATGGGTTGAATGATAAAATCGAATGGACGCTTTTTATTTGATTACTAGTTATTAAGTTATGAATTTGGTATCTTTGAAGTTCCTCTCGTGTTTCCTCATTTTTTTTTTTTTTTTAAACTTTTATTTTCATTTTGCAACAAACAAAAGAAACAACACACCAAAGGAGACAAAACAAGTATACAACAAGGAAAAGTAAACCCAATTACCCCCCACCCCGATGCTTCTTCTCTAGCCGATTATATCAGCATGTGAGCGCTTCCAATTAACAGTGATTATACATCAAAGCGATCAAAAGAGTATCTACGATACAGAATGATCATGGGACAGAAATATATACAAAGTTAAACAGTCAGATGAGAGCATTTAGCAGAATGTACATAGTCATTGAGCATCTTCCATGTAGACCAATGATGAGGAGTCTGAACGGGGGAAGCAAACATACGAGGTATTTGTTCATATTTACTGTAAAGACAGATATGATTCCACCATTCATTGGGGCTCAGATGGGAGCTATTTTCCAGTATTTCTTAATTAGGGAAATAGCAATGCCAAGCATAAAGTCCAAAAGGAAGTAAGCCATTTTTGGAAGAGAGGGGATCCCCGCAACTGGGCGAAGTCCCACTATCCTCCAAGAATGGGGCTCTTGAAAGTGCAAAATAGACTGGATACGACCCCAGACCCGACGCCAGTAATACTGTAGTGCGGGACATTCATACATAACATGAGGTAGTGAACCAATGGCCGCATGGCAAGTCCAACAACTATTGCCCTGAGTAGTGTTCCATTTGGCTAATCTGTCAGGAGTGTAAAAACACCGATGGGCTAGAAAGAAGAGTGTCTGAGTGAGTGAGGCGGATCGGGAAACCCGTGTCACTCTACTCCAGACAAGGCTCCATTGCTCCGAGGTCAAAGTCACATGCAATTCTCTCTCCCATGCTTTCCGCGCTATAGGGGTATCGCTAGTTATAGCATTACGTAAGGTTTTGTAAAAATTGGATGCTACACCCGGTGAACTACCGATAGATCGGATAGTCTCCGATCAACCTTGTGTAGGGGATGCCGATGGCGGAAGTACCTTAGCACTCCGAAGGCTATGCTGAAGTTGCACCGACTGAAAGTAGTGTTTCGCTGGGAGATCAAGTTCAATTTGCAATTCACTAAAAGTTTTCCAGCGACCATCATGGAACAACTGGCTAGGAATCCAAATGCCCCTAGTGTACCAGGGGCTCCACGCCATCGACTTATTTTGTATTCGAAATTGAATATTGTACCAAAGCGGGAGTCTGTCGAACGGACAGAGTCGGGAGTCTAAAGATTGCATAAGAGTATTAAAGGCACCTAAAGTGTCTAAAAGCATTGGTGGATAGTGGGAGTCTGATGGGAGAGTCATACCAGGGAGAAAAGTAAGAGGAATCGGTTTGCAAAGATCCTCTTCTATGTCTAGCCACACAGGTCTATTCGGTACTGGATCTTCCAGCCAACGAACGCCTTGTTTGAGAAAAAAAGAGTGATGGAACACTTGATTAAAATCACTACCAAGTATTAATGGAGCATTGGCAGAGGCCTATGCCAACTGCGCAATACTTACATAATAAGCAGGGTTGTCCAGATTCGGGGCATAAATGCAAATACACGTGAATTCACTATCTCCAACCTTAAGGTGTACACGGGCCCATCTACCCTCCTTGTCAGCGCTAGTATCAATTACAGTAGCTTGCAAAGACTTCTTAACCAGAATGGCTACCCCGCACCGTTTGGAAACGGCGGGAGAATAGGCAGCCACCATGTAAGGCTTAGCATTGAGTTTCAGTGTTTCAGCGGAGTTTAGATGCGATTCCTGAAGAAACACTAAATCAGCATGCTCATGGCTAAGATAGCTAAGGATTTTCTTTCCTCTGATTGGACTATTAATGCCTTTTACGTTGAGTGATAAGATTTTACATAAGGCCATTCAGAAAAATTAAAATTCCAAGCATGATAGCGCACATAATTTCACAATGTCCCTCATATTGACTGCATCTGGCTGTACACATGACATAAAAGAAAATAAGCTAAGATAATTCAATGAAGCGTCCCACATTAAAAAAGAAAACCGCGGTGCGGTAGAGAAGAAGCAAAACCCCAGAAATTACTGGCGACCATGAGTCTGCGGGGAGAAACCCCAGAGAAGGCCGAAATTGAAAAAACACATAACCTGTAGGACTGTGCGTGCTCCGAATCCGACCGAGGCACACATCATGGAGGGATAGGAGACCAAAAAACAAAAAAGTCATATAGAGAAAGAAAGAAAGTCCAGGTAGTCTCTGTGCTTGGCTATGACCGCCGCATCGGGCCCTTCAAAATGGCGGACAGAGCCGGCAGATAAAAGTCCAAGTTTTTGGATTAGCGCATCTGCTCTGCTTCTTTGGAGTCTAAAAATGTTGACAGTAGATCAGGATCTTCGAATGTCCTGGTTTGGTTGTGGAGAGTCACTCGGAGCTTCGCAGGATACAACAGGCCAAAGCGAGCCTGTAGCTGTTGAAGTCGAGGGCGAAAAGCAAGGAGTTTCTTCTGACGGTCAACGGTAGGCTTTGCCAAATCAGGGAAGAAGGAGACTTTGTGACCTTCAAATTCCAAATGATGATTCGCCCGGGCAGCATTTAAAATTTGTTCCACTTGTTGATATCGTAGCAAGCGAAAGATAATAGGCCGGGGGGTCGTTCGGTTGAGCGCCATGTGGGTAGGAACACGGTGTGCACGATCGATTTCCAGTTCTCTATGAAAAGTGATCTTCAGCAAGGAGGGAAGAGTTTTGAGCAGGAATTCTCTTATATCTCCTGCTTCCACCCCCTCCGGTATTCGAATGAGCCTCACATTGTTGCGACGGGCTCGATTATTGCTATCTTCTAACTCCTTTTGAAGATTCTGTATCTGGCGCTCAGCCTTGTCCAGTTTGCCCAGGCGCACCGCGTGCGAGTCGAGGACCCCCGCCATGTTGTCCTGCCGTAATGAGAGACTTTCAAGTCGGCCCTGGAGCACTCCAAAATCTTCTCGCATGGCTCGAAGCGCTTCTCCATTGGACTGCACCAATTCCTTCACGCCGCGTATTTCCTCTAAAATCTCCAGGTGCATCTCGGGGCTTTCACGAAATGGAGCCATCTTCTGCGGGGAGGACACCTCTGTTTTGGAGCGTTTTCCATGAGAAGAAGAAGGAGACCCGAAGTCCAAGCGCGCTGGTTTATGGGCCGCCATCCCCCCCGAGGTACCCCGGTCAGCTCGGAGCGAAATAGTAAGTTTGTATAGGTATTAAGTCAGGATTCTAAGTAGGCCTCTCGGGAGCTTCAGCGCGAAGCGTCTTACCCGCTGGACATCAGGCTCCGCCCCCCCCCCCGTGTTTCCTCATTTTTAACATATTTCATTAAAGGGTTAAGTTTACTGTGTAATGGGAATAAAGCTGTTGTTGAAAAACTATGTCAGCCTTTGTGAGCAAATCGGCTTGTTTTACTTCTCTTTAAAAGTGCCTGATGTCAGATGCTGTTGATTTAAGAACTAGGAGGCATTGGTTATGCCCAATGTTAGAGATTCTTTGAGAAAATTGTGGTGAATAATATCTGGTAATCTTTATGAGACCTGCATTACTGGAATCCCTGAAGAAGCCTAGCAGGTGAAACAGAAGCTTTTATTGGGCATTTAAAGTTGCTGTGATAACGGAGGATATTTGCTAACTATTTGATGGCGTATAGCTGAGATGAAGATTGACGTCTGATTGTTGGCGCAGACTGGAGTATCTACAACACTCAGATAAGTGGATTAATATTAATGGAATGTTGTATATTACTATTAAGTTGAAGAGTATTTTGTCTCTTTCTTTTTTAGGAATTGACTGAGTGATTTGAGAGCTTCGGTTCTATGCTAAAGTGCAGACGATTTAAAATAAAATAATTTTTAAAAATATTTTGAGAATCCCTAAAAGTACTTTTTTGGATGTGGGTAATTTAATTATATTATTAATTTTATGGAAATATAATTAAAGTGTAGAAGAATTATGACCCATGATGTGAAGTCTGCCATTCAACCCTATGGTGATGTATTTCAGCATAGGTAGGGGAAAGGCTATCCTGAGGTCATATATACCTTAATGAATTGTGTGATAGTTATTTGTTAGATTGGAAAAATGTTATCTTTGTAGATTGGTGTTTCTAAGGGTATTTATACACATTATATTAGAAGATGAACCTGACCATTTTTTGGTTAACTTTGAATACACTGCCCGCAAGGCTGGGTGGCCAAAGGTGACATGGATTACCTATTTGGGGAATCTGCTGATGGGCATCAGTCAGGCTGCATTCTAGGACGTCAACCCAGATGGGTGAGCTACATATGCAGCTGTCAAGGCTGCCATACTGGAATGGGCCAGCTGTACTCCACAGGCCTACCACCAGTGATTCAGAAAGCAGGGGGGGGGGGGGGGCTCCAGAAAAAAAGAGAGCCCTCGGAGGATCCTCTATCGGTTGAAGGATCTTGCATGGAAGTGGCTGCAACCAGAGGGAAGACCAGACCTGAGATCTGAGATAGCTAAGATTGTGCTATTGGAGCAGGTTTTGGAGAGCCTGACTGCCCTGATGAAACAGTGGGTACATCAGCACCCCAAGCTTACACAGGAGAATGCACTGGAAATAGCCGAGGGGTATCATGAAGCCCAGCTGGTGACTGAAGTGAACAGTGAGAAGGGGAAGGGGAAGAAGTCATCTGTTAGTCCAGGAGGATGGAAGGGGAAGCCAGAATGGATGTTGGCTCTCAGGTTCCAACCCCCAAAGTTACCTCGTAGGTGAGGGCATGGCCCCAACCATGACTCCTTCACCTGTTTTAGGTGTGGAGCCTGGGAATACTTTGCTCGGAAATCTTCCCTGGGTACAGAAGAACCCATGGATGTTAGCCCCTCAGACCTGTGCTTTTGTGGACACTCCCCACCCCGGGGCACAGAACTTTATGATTCCTGTGGAGCTCAAGGGAACCCGCCTCCAGGCCTTGATAGACTCCGGGAGTGTGCGGACCCTCATTCGTCTGGAAATTGTAACCCAATTTCAAATTACTATGTAAAAATGGTAACACTGGCCTGTGGAGATGGAGACCAGAGGCATTATCCAACGGCTCAGATTTCACTTAAGACTCCAGCAGGGAAAGCTACATTCAAGGTCATGGTGCTGCCCTGGCTCCTGTATCCAGTGGTGATCAGCCTAGACTACCCAAACTTTGGAACAATATGGACCAAGCAAACTGAAGGCTCCACTACATCAGACCAGGAAGATTTCCCAGAGATTTTCCCCCTGGAAGACCCAGATCCATATGTCAAGAATCCCAAGCCTGCTATGTCCCGGAGCTGGCATCAAGCTATGTTGGGAAAAGCTACACTACCAACAGAATCTGGGAGCGGCTATGGAGGAGGGAGATCCTAGGGAAGAACCCCCTGGGGATAACTAAGGGCTCAGCAGTAGTGATCCAAATATAATTGTTCCCTTCCCAGAGTGGGGGCTGTGGGAAGACACAGAGAGCTTCAGGAGGGCCCAGCAAAAGGATGAATCCTTTAAACATGCCCGAGAGCAGGTTTTGGAGGTGGATGGTGGTTCTAGTAGGTAACCGAGAGCCCCCTGCAAGAACCTTTCCCTAGTTTGTGCTAAAGGGAGATTCATTAAACTGTGTCTGAGGGTGCCCTAGAGAGGAAAGAAGTAGAACCCTGGCTTTATTGTCAGCAGGTGCTATTGTTATGGTTTAAAATCAAAAATCCCAAACACTAGTATTCAAATCAATAGCTCATCAAAAACAGAATACTAATTCCCCCAACAATAATCACCAATTTTTTGTCGGGTATAGACCGCAAGGCAGAGAGGACATCCCTCTAAACCTCACGCAGTACATGCCCCTTTTTTTATTTATTTGTCAACTTGTATGCAGTAGTTTTATTTAAAATCCATAAATAAGTCCACACTTATCTGCTCAAGCACGACGTGCACGTTTCGAAGCACCAGGCTCCTGCTTCAAGTGTATCAGTGAGAAAATAGTGTGACCATTCCTTTCTTCCTCAAAAAACGCCAAATCTATGGCAGGTGACGTCAGAGGATTCCAATCTTCAGATAGGCCTATTATAGGACCGCCTATATCACGTCAGCCAATCACCAAAGGAGGGAAACCCCACAGCACAGGGGAATCCCTGCAAGTAATTGGAGAGTGTTTAAAGTGTCAACCACTCAATGTCCCTATTTAAACCAACAGGCTCCATGGAATTTAAAGTAAAAATCCATCGTTGTTCCAATTGTCTCAAACGAGCTGTGCGATCTCCCCCTCTCGGATCAACCGGTACATGATCAATCACAGTCCATTGAAGCTGTTCAAAAACATGGCCCAAATCGATGCAATGTTGTACCATCGGAGCTGTCGCCACAGACTGACGTAAACGGGAAGCATGTTCACCCAATCTGACCCGTATGGCTCGATTTGTACTCACAACATATTGCTTTAAACATGGGCAAATCAAGACATACACCACATAGCAAGAGTCACATGTAGTATGCCATCGCCGATAAAAACCTTTACCCGAGAAAGAATCAGTCCAAGCAGACCCCGTAATGGCTAAAGCACAGTATCTACAATTGGCACACACCTCATGAGAATCTGATCTAAAAACTGGCAGTTCAGGCCGATCGCATTGACCGCCGATTTAACCAATCTGTCACGCAGATTATGGCCACGCGAATATGCTATTTGCAAAGGCTTGTTCAAACTAGGGCAAAGAGCAAGCACTGGCCAATGTTTCCGTAGTATTGAAGCCACCGTTTTAGAATGACACATGTAAGGCAATACCCCAGTCACTTTATCAGGGGATTCCTCCTTGTCACGAACAGATGATAAAGTGACATCAGAGAACCATTCAGAGTGCGAATATAAAGCCCTACGGTACGCTTTAGATATAACCGATTTGATTGTTCTTCGGAAGACACAGAAGATGAGTCCACTGGTACTAAATCTAAACAGAACAGGCAGGTTTTTCGCGGGAGTGGGACACAAGGATATCGGGGACGAGGGGGAAGAGGGGGAGACTCCTACCGCGAAGGGGATCCCCCTCTGACTCGTCAACGTGCCCGGCAATCTCACAATTTATGAGAACAGCATTGGCTCCGAGGAGGGATAATTCCGGGGCGGTCTGTGATGTTTCTGATTTTCCATTTCGGGGATCGGGGAGTCAACAATCTTTAGTTATTAACCTGTCTGGTCGACCTCTGACTCCATCTTGTGAACATTTGCTTAATTTGGGACTTTCATTTATACCTACTGTACACTATGATCCATTTGCTACACGAATATCCTTACACAAGTTTTTTCGCCGTTTACATATATTACGATATTTTGAGGAAAGGCCGGTTGAGGTTAAGGATTCTTCTGTGGTTGCCCCGACTTCAAAATGGATGCCACCTGGCACTTTGGATCCAGCTATAGTGACTTTTCAAGCATTGGTGTTACACGATCTTGGCAAATGTGAGCCGACTTTTGGTAATTGGCGGTCAAATATTACGAGGTCCGACTGGGCGAGTTTGGATGAGCTTACTGGGGACCCTACTATTACCATCCGCAGCGCTGACAAGGGCGGTGCGATAGTGTTGTGGGACACAGATAGCTATTTATCTAAGCTACGTATACATGTTTTGGACCCTCATACATATAAGAAGTTATCTATGGATCCGACAGAACCCTTGAAGGAGGAGCTTCGTGAGTTACTTTTCGGGGCTTTTTCGAAGGGTTGGATTACTTCTCGTGAATTTAGATTCTTGTTTACTCCACATCCAAAAGTTCCGGTAATCTACTTTGTCCCCAAAGTTCACAAATCATTGGTGGACCCTCCGGGTAGACCAATAGTTTCTTGCCGTGGCTCCCTCCTAGAACCGCTATTAAAATTTTGCGATGTTTTTCTTAAAGCTGAAGCGGCCACAGTACGCTCTTATATTCGGGATTCTGCTCATTTTTTGGGTTCTTTGCTTACGTTGTGCTTGCCATCTACTACTTGGTATTTAGTGACGTTAGATGTAGTTGCACTTTATACGAATGTAGATCAAGAGGAAGTTTTGAAACTTTTACAATCTCGGTTTCTTCAAGCGCCAGCTCGATTGCCAAAAGAATTTCTGCTTACATTGATTTCATATGTGCTTACTCGCAATTATTTTTTGCTTGAAGGGGCATATTTCCAACAAATTTTTGGTATAGCGATGGGGGCTACTGTTGCCCCCTCTCTCGCGACCCTTTATATGGCAGAAATTGAAGAAAGATATATTTTTCCCTCGGCGAGTTTTGTCAACGTGGCTATCTGGAAACGTTTTCTTGATGATATATTTTTGATTTGGCTTTCTGATTTGACCTCTTTGCAAGAATTTCTCAGATGGTTGGATACTATCCAACCTCATTTAAAATTCACGGCTCATATATCGCTGGACAAGTTGGAATTTTTGGACATGATTGTATATCGTGATGGATCTAAGCTGTTGACCACACTATATAGAAAACCGGTGCAGCGTAATAGCTTATTGAATTTTGGAAGTTTCCACCCTGAACCACTCCGCCGGGGGCTCCCCTTTGGTCAGTTTTTGAGGATCCGACGGTTGTGTTCTTCTACAGCCCAATATAAACATCATGCGATGGACTTATGGCAACGATTATCTCAGAAGGGGTATCCCAAATCGGTTATATCTAAAGCGTACCGTAGGGCTTTATATTCGCACTCTGAATGGTTCTCTGATGTCACTTTATCATCTGTTCGTGACAAGGAGGAATCCCCTGATAAAGTGACTGGGGTATTGCCTTACATGTGTCATTCTAAAACGGTGGCTTCAATACTACGGAAACATTGGCCAGTGCTTGCTCTTTGCCCTAGTTTGAACAAGCCTTTGCAAATAGCATATTCGCGTGGCCGTAATCTGCGTGACAGATTGGTTAAATCGGCGGTCCAATGCGATCGGCCTGAACTGTCAGTTTTTAGATCAGGTTCTCATGAGGTGTGTGCCAATTGTAGATACTGTGCTTTAGCCATTACGGGGTCTGCTTGGACTGATTCTTTCTCGGGTAAAAGTTTTTATCGGCGATGGCATACTACATGTGACTCTTGCTATGTGGTGTATGTCTTGATTTGCCCATGTTTAAAGCAATATGTTGTGAGTACAAATCGAGCCATACGGGTCAGATTGGGTGAACATGCTTCCCGTTTACGTCAGTCTGTGGTGACAGCTCCGATGGTACAACATTGCATTGATTTGGGCCATGTTTTTGAACAGCTTCAATGGACTGTGATTGATCATGTACCGGTTGATCCGAGAGGGGGAGATCGCACAGCTCGTTTGAGACAATTGGAACAACGATGGATTTTTACTTTAAATTCCATGGAGCCTGTTGGTTTAAATAGGGACATTGAGTGGTTGACACTTTAAACACTCTCCAATTACTTGCAGGGATTCCCCTGTGCTGTGGGGTTTCCCTCCTTTGGTGATTGGCTGACGTGATATAGGCGGTCCTATAATAGGCCTATCTGAAGATTGGAATCCTCTGACGTCACCCGCCATAGATTTGGCGTTTTTTGAGGAAGAAAGGAATGGTCACACTATTTTCTCACTGATACACTTGAAGCAGGAGCCTGGTGCTTCGAAACGTGCACGTCATGCTTGAGCAGATAAGTGTGGACTTATTTATGGATTTTAAATAAAACTACTGCATACAAGTTGACAAATAAATAAAAAAAGGGGCATGTACTGCGTGAGGTTTAGAGGGATGTCCTCTCTGCCTTGCGGTCTATACCCGACAAAAAATTGGTGATTATTGTTGGGGGAATTAGTATTGTTATGGTTTAGGCACTTGATATACTGCTCTTTAATTGCACATCAGAGTAGTTTACATGTATGTATATGCTAACAGGTACTTTTTATTCCCTTGCCCCAAAGGGCCCACATTCTAAGTGTACCTGAGGTAATGGAGGGTTAAGTGGCTTGCCCAAGACCACAAGGATTGGCCATGGGATTAGAGACCCCAGTCCCTCCAGCCTGAGGTTACTTGTTCCCATGTGGGAATTGAATCCCTGACCCTCTGGCCTGAGGTAACTTGTTGGCACATAGCCATTTATTAGGGGGATACCTTGGGGTGTAGAAAACACTAGAGAGTGTTTTAGCCTGATTTTTCTGGCCCGAGGTCCATGCCCCACTTGTTAACTTCATCACCCCGTCAAAATCCAACCTACCCCTATAGTTCCTATGACCATCATTAAAACACCATTTGAAAAAGTGGCCATGGATCTAGTAGGACCCATGGAGTGAACCACCTGAGGCAACAAGTCTATTTTAGTCATACTGGACTATGCTATCCGATACCCGGAGGCCATTGCTCTAAGGAAAATGAAGACTACTACAATCATGATTGCCCTCCGGGAAGTATTCTTGCACGTGGGAATACCCAATGAGATCTTCACAGATCAAGGAACACCCTTTGTATCCAAGGTGATGAAGCAAGTATGTGCTATGGTGAAGATAAGATGCTGTGAAAATCAGTATATCATTGACAGACAGCTGGCCTCGTTGAGCGATTCAATAAAACTCTGATGCAAAAATGCAATATGTGCCTTTGAGTCAATTATGACTCTTGATGACCCAGCAGCTCCTGGGTTTTCTTGGCAGTGTGACTGGAAGTAGATTGCCAAGCCTTTTTTCCAAGGCAATGGAGGGTTAAGTGGCTTGCACAAGGCCACAAGAAGTACAGATGTTAAAAATGTTCATGCAGGAGGGTTGGAAGAACTGTGACTGTTGTGGTGGTTGATATGGAAGGGCAAACTAGATAGGCCATGTGGTCTTTTCTGCCGTCATGTTTCTGTGTTTCTATTCTCCTACTTTATCTGATGTTTGCTATCTGTGAGGTACCTCAGAGTTCTGCGGGGTTTTCTTTTGAGTTGCTCTTTGGAAGATGGCTAAAAGGCATATTACGCGTGGTAAGGGAAACCTGGGAAGAAGAATCCCATGCAAGGTGTAATTTTTTGGAGTATGTTATACAAATGCAAGATCAGTTGATGAAAGCCGGAGAGGTGGCCAAATTCAGTCTGGAAAAAGCCCAAGCTGAGCAGGCCAGGGACTACAATTGGGTAGCCTTGCGCCGTACTTTTCAATTGGGAGACAGAGTTTAAAGTCTTGCTTCCCTCATCCGAGAGTAAGTTACTCTGTAAATGGCAGGGGCCTTATGAGATGGAAGAGAAAGTGGGGCCTGTCAACTACAAGATTGCCCTTCCAGATGAACAGAAGAAAGCCAAAATTTACATATTTACTATTTACTATTGAAAAGATGGACTCCAGTGAGGGCTATGGTGGTTCAGGGAGATGATTTTGGGCTGAAAATTTCAGCCCTGTCAAATCCAGCTCAAGTCATGATTGGAGACCAGTTCTTTGCTACTCAGAGAAGAGATCTAAAAAGTTTGATCCACCGGAACCTAAAAGTGTTCTCTGCCCACTGGGGACAAACCCACCTGATTTGTCATGATATCGTTACTGACCCTGAGGTGGTTATCCAGCAATGACTCTATCACCAAGGAGCTAGAAGAGATGCTTAACCTGTGAGTCATAGAAGAGTCTATGAGTAACTGGTCATCACCCATCATCTTGGTTCCTAAACCCAACAAAAGAGTCAGATTCTGCATTGACTTCCGGAGGGTTAATGCAGCTTCTAAACTGTAAGTGGATCCCATGCCCAGAGTAGATGAGATAATTGAGTGACTCGGTGGGGCATGTTTATATCAACCTTATATCTGACCAAGGGATACTGGCAGGTGCCCTTGACTCTGGCTGCCAAGGAGAAGACTACTTTTTTGACACCATGAGGTCTGTTCCAGTTTACAGTGCTGCCCTTTGGATTACACAGGGCTACTGCCATGTTTCAACACCTAGTCAACCTCTACTACTACTACTACTACTACTACTATTACTACTGAGCATTTGTATAGCACTACAAGTTGTACGCAACACTGCACAGACATGTAAGAGACAGTCCCTGCTCATCAAAGCTTACAATCTAGTCAAGACAGACAACCCAGAAGGTGTAGAGAGGGATAAAACAAGAGGGGAAGGTAAAGAAACAAGGAGATCGGGTGAGTAAAGATCCAAAAGCAGCAGCGAAGAGGTGAGTTTTCATCCTGGATTTGAAAAGGGTCAGAGAAGGTGCCAGGCGTACAGACACAGGTAGTTTGTTCCAGGCATAAGGTGCAGTAAGGTGAAAGGAGCGAAGTCCATCTTCTGACACTGCACAAGGAGAATGAGGCTGCATACCTTGATGACATCATCATCTACAGCAGAGACTGGACCACCAATCTAACCCAAATACAAGCCATGTTTACCAGCCTGTGGAAGACTGGGTTGATGGCCAACCCCAAGAAATGTTTGCTGTTCAATATCTGGGATATTTAATCAGGAATTGGTAGATACAACCTCAACTATGGAAGGTGGATGCCATTGGCCATGTCCCTACCCTGATATCAAAGAAAGAGGTTCATGCCTTCCTTGGATTGATAGGCTATTACTGTTGGTTCATTCCTAATTCTGCAGAGGTGGCGGAGCCATTAACCAATTTCCTCCAGAAGAGAGCTCTCGAATGGATTCAGTGGTCACTGGACCTGGACCTGGCCTTCCAGCACCTCAAGAAGGCCATGTGCTCTGAACCTTCCTTATTAGCCCTGATTTCTCTCTACTGTTTGTTGTGCAGTTCAGAGGGTGGCTTCTGAGATGGTTAGAAGTCTTCATTATAAAGAATGTGGGGACAAAATTATAGTTCTTAATATGTATATGTTGGAGGAAAAGCAGGATAGAGGAGATATGATAGAGATGTTTTAATGTCTCCATGGCATAAATGCACAAGAGGAGAGCCTCTTTCGATTGAAACAAGCTCTGCTACAAGGGGACATAGGATGAGAGTCAAAAGGGATGTTTATGTTTATGTTTATGTTTAATTAAAACTTATTATACCGCCCATAACATATGCTTCTGAGCGGTTTACAATCATAAAATGCAAAGGCTGCAGGAAAACAGGAAAGGAATGCCATTAAAATTGAAAAAGGATAGGATGGAGAAAAGAAAAAGGCATAGAGAACAAGTAATCTGTGTGTCAATGAGGAGGGGGGAGAGGGGCGAGGATGGTGGGGAAGGTCAAATGCGAGACAGAAAAGGTGGGTTTTTAATTTTGAAGGTCTTGAATGACAGTTCTAAATGGAGGGAGGGGGAGAGCGCGTTCCAGAGCCTTGGGCTGAGAAAGAAAAAGCTGATGAACGGGTGGATTCCAAATGAGCTTGTGATGGGGAGGGAAGGGATATATGATTGATATGGATGGAGCGGAGTGAGCGGTGAGGGGTGTGAAGACGGACTTGGTCTGCAAGGTAAAGGGGAGTGCCTGTGTGAATTGCCCTGTGAACATAGATAAGGAACTTGTACTGGATACGAAAAGAAATAGGGAGCCAGTGTTGACGTAGGAGAAGGGGGGTAACATGGTCGAAGTGGGACGTGTAAGTTAAAATGCGAACGGCGGTATTCTGAACACGTTGAAGGCGGGCGAGTTGAGATTGTGGAAGACCTGCCAAAGAGACATTGCAATAGTCAAGATGGCATATTACGAGAGAGAGAAGTAAAGTGGTCAGGGCAGAAGAAGAAAGGAAAGAATTATCTTCAAAACTCTACTTCTCACGTTCAAAGCTCTCAATAAGCTCTCCGCCACATCCTTATCTGCCCTTATCCACACTACTACACCAAACAGAGCAAGAAGATCCACAACCATCAACTCCCTAAAGCTCCCAAAGGCCCTAACAAGCTGCTCTTCGTCCACAGCCAACAGAGCCTTTACCCTCTGTGCCCCAAGGTGCTGGAATGCACTACCCCCTGGCATCCGGGCTATCAATAGCGTAACACAATTTAGGAAAGCCCTCAAATTCCATCTCTTCCACAAGTACCTTATAGAGTCAACGACACCCATAGACCTCAGTGATTCCACTCATTAATACAATTCCTTGGTGTCTCAATAACATGCCAAGACTGATTCTCTATAAGTATAGAATATATTCTTAGTAACCGTTCCTAGTAACAGGTACCTATGCAGTAGTGTTATCCTTGTAAATAGATTGTAAATAATTACCCTTGTTATCCAAGTTCCTTCCCTTGTTATCTGTAAACTCATGCATGTTGACTGTACTGAGATTTTTGTTCTAAGTGAACCGCGCTGATGCTGAATAGTGCGGTATATAAGAGAATATAAATAAATAAATAAAGGATGGACAGCTCGTAATTGTTTTAGGGAGAAGAAGGAATGCTGGACAACCAAAGGAATGTGCTCCTTAAAAGAGAGAGAAGAGTCGAGAATAACACCTAGATACAGAAGAGAGGAGACAAGAGGAATAGGCAGGGAGGAAAGTGAGGGGGCACAAGTGTGTTTGTGTGTGTGTGTGTGTGTGGGGGGGGGGTGTCCCAAGGGTGAACCAAATAGCGAAAGTCTTGGAAGGATTGACATGAAGGAAATTGGATGAGAACCAGGAGACAATGGCAGAGAGACATGTATTGAGGGGAGAGATATCGGGGGTGAGAGAATCGGTGTGGTGGAGGGGGAGTATGTCATCCGCGTAGTAATACACAGAGATACCAAACTGTTGGACCAAAAGGGCAAGAGGGGCAAGGAAAACATCAAAGAGAAGTGGAGCAAGGACAGATCCCTGAGGTACACCACAGGAAAGAGGAGTGGGGAAAGAAGAAGAAGACCCAGAAACAACCGAGAAGGACTGACAAGAGAGAAAAGAGTGAACCTATTGGGGTACCGTGCCAGAAAGACTGGCTTCCTGAGACGTGCTAGGAGAGTGCAATGATTACCAGGTCGAAGGCTGCCGAGAGGTCAAGAGACAAGCAAAAAAGAGTGAAAATAGTGCAAAAACACACTTATCTGTGAAATAAGGCGAGAAGACTTCAAATTAGTTCAGCACAGCACGACATGCATGTTTCAGGCGTTCCCCTCTCTTGTCGATCTGGTCCCGACAAAAATTTGGGCTTACAAGCTTATTGATAGTGTTGGGGGAATCCTTGTGGTTTTCCCAATGACTCTCGGCTTTGGATACATTTTTGTAGTCATTGGACATTGGGGGGTTCTGTTTATTTGAGAGGTCAAGAGAAACAGCGAGAGTGAAAAGACCATGATCGTGAGCAGAGTGGAGTTCGCTAAGAAGGGAAAGGAGAATAGATTGTGTGCTGTGACCAGGGTGAAAACCAGATTGCCAAGGGTGAAGGGTGAGAGAAGCTTTGAGGTGGGAAGAGAGTTGGGAAAAGACCAATTTTTCTAGAAACTTTGAGAGAAACGGAAGATTAGAGAGAGGACGGCAATTGGAAAGGGAAGAAGGGTCGGAGGTGTGGGATTTCAGAATAGGACGAACAGAGGCGTGCTTCCAGGTTGTGGGATAGATATCTGATGACAGACTAGAATTAAAGAGGGAAAGAATGAATGGAGAAAGGGCTAGGGAAGGTTCCAGGAGCCAGTGAGAAGGGATGGGGTCAATGGGGCAAGTTGTTTTCTGAATGGAGGAAGAGGCTTTAGACAAACCTGCCGGAGAGATAGGCTCGAAGGAAGACCAAAGGTGAGAAAATGAGGGAATGGGTGAGGGAGGGGTGGAAGAGGGGGGTACAGCAGGGGGAGAGATGGGGGGAGGACAAGAAGGAAAGGAAAGATGAAGGGTAAGGACCTTGGAGGCAAAAAAGGAAGCCAGCCAGAGAAAAAGGATCAGGAAGAGAAGAGGGAGGAGGAGAGGGAGATGAAGCAGAGTGCGATGCAGTGAGAGTGTGAAGAACAGAATACAGTTGACGAGAAGAGTTTGAGGAGGAAGAGATGAGCTTAGAGTAGTAGTTGCGCTTTGCTGAGTGCAGGAGGGTACGATAGAACAGAAATTCACCTGTCCTAACTTTAACCATTGAATATCGTCGTTAACTGAATAGCAGTTGTCTCCGCCCTAGCTCTGCCCACAGACCGCCTGGTTTTAACTGAGCATTTGTTTGGCAGTCAGTGGGAATATTCAGCGTCACTAACTGGTAGGTGCAGGTGAATATTACACTGAAGGCATTTTAGCTGCTTAGCAGATCTATTAACTGGCTAAAATGCTTTGAAAATACCTCCCAGTCTATCTGGATTTTCAGAAAAACATTGACAAGGTCCTCATGAGAGACTCTTGAGGAAATAAACAAGTGATGGGATAGGAGCCAGTGTCCTATTGTGGATCAGGAACTGGTTAAAAGACAGAAAAGAGAGTAGAGTTAAATGGTCAGTTTTCTAAATGGAGCAAGGTTAATAGTAGAGTACCTCAGGGATCTGTGCTGGGCTCTCTACTTTCCAGCATATTTATAAATGACCTTGAAATGAGAACAGCAAGTGAGGTGATCAGATTTGTAGATGACCCAAAATTATTCAAAATTGTTAAATCACAATAGGATTGTGAAAAATTGCAAAACGACTTTGAGAAATTGGGAGACTGGTCATCCAAATGCAGATGAAATTTAATGTGGGCAAATGTAAAATTATGCACTTAGGGAAGAACAACTCAAACTATAGCTGCATGATGCAAGGTTCCACATTAAAAATCACCATCCTGGAAAAGGATCTAGGTGTCATCGTGGATAATACTTTGAAACAAAAAAATCAGAAAGCTTAGCAAGCAGATAGAGGACAGCAAGAGGGAAGGGGGGAGGGGGGGGGCTGGGCCAAGACTTACTACCCCCTCAGGGGTCCTGTGGGATCCTCCTTTCCCATCTCTGGCTCACCAGTGCTGGAAGCCATTAGTAACAATGCTGGACACAGGGCAGCTTCTTGGTTTCAGCAGACACACGTGTATCTGAGCTCCGAGCACATGTTGTGCTTATAGGTTTCAGTCACTCAGGCTACAGGATCATGGTCTGGTCCAGAGATCACAGGCCTATTTGCAGTGCTGCACTAGTCCAAACACCTTGCTACCTGCTGGAAGTCAACAAATACTAGCTTCTCTCAGTGTTGCACTAGTGGATATACTAGTAATGACATCACTGAAAGTTGCTCAAGTCTACCACCACCTGCTGGTTGGGGAGCATAATCCATTTATCTGGACTGGTATGACAGGATGATAAGAAAACACCTCATTAATATGCAAATAGAATAACATGGCTTGCAGTAATCACCACAAGCCATGTTATTCAAGCTGGCATTATTTTCCTGGCCAGATGAATCAAGCCTTCAACACATGGGGGTATGTTTACTAAACAGCGCTAACGTCGCTGCGGCGATGTTATCGCATGATGTGATGTTATCGCGTGATAATGGCGCATTATCATTCGATAACGTCACGTATTGCGCGATAACATCTCCGGCGGCGTTAAGGTGCGCAGAGGGTGGAGTAAGGCTCCCCAGAGGGTGGAGATAAGGGGTCAATGGGTGGGGAGTGGGCGGGGAGAGGCCCCAGGCACACTAACACTGTGAAATCAGGGTCTGAAAATTAATGCCACTGAAAACCTTGCGTTAGAGGCACATTTGCAAGAGAGAGAAACCAGTTCAGTCAGCAATGTACAGCAAAGGCAGGGAGACCCAAATAAGTGATATTAGTGATACATGTGCAGTAGCAAAACATGCAAAAACCAGAGAGATAATGACCATGACCAAAATAGAAATACAAAACACCGAGCTGGCCAATAGAAAAAACATTGATAAACAGTAATCAACACTACCCATAAAGAAGAAAAAGGAAGATGTCACTTTTGGAAGGGTCAATTCTGATTCCCCCCACAAAGTGAATGTTCCAACATTGATAATGTTGATGAGGGTTTGCTGTGGTGTATATTGGGCAGCTTGCTTATGTGGCTTTCACATGTGCAGCAACAGCAGAGTGGCCACGTAGGAAAGGGCACTATGGTGATGGTGTAAATGGGGTACAGGGGGCTGCAGGCGGCACATGCAGTGGGCCAGCTGGGGCACAGGGTGGACTAGGCAGATGCCTAGGTGACACATAGGAATATAGAAATGGAAAACCAGCAAGACAGCAACTGACCAAGGGCAAACATGTCCATAAGTGTGCGTCCCACAGTGTCCCAGGGGACAGTACCCAGCAAGTACACCAAAGGGCACATAACATTGGCAGACGGTGCCGGAGGGAAGCGTGGATGTCTAGTCAGGCACCCCCACCCCATATCACGCACCATAGGCAGCCGCCTACCGGCACACTGGATGGCCTGTGGGTGCACACCACCAGCACCACCGGCACAAGAGCATGTCAGCATGGTGGCGGAGGGGTGCTGGTGGTGGAGGGGACAGTGGCATCTGTCAAGCCCTGTTTAGGTGGGTGCCGTGCACTGCAACAGACAAGGTCTGTCTGACGAACAGTCATGGTATCCCCAGGGAATGATCTGCCTCTGTGACAACAGTTTGGTGCAGTACACACAGCCAATATATACAAGGGCAGAAGGTCACAGGTTCAAGTCCCAGCTGTGGCTCCTGCAGACCATGTCCCTATGTTTTACCCAGTACTACCATGGCAACAAAGATGGAACCTCTATTGCAGATAAATTAAACACACCATAAATGCCTATATTTTACCCTACAGAGCACATACACCATAAACATGTGCAATCCCTAGAGCAGAGTTTCCCAACTGCAGTCCTGGAGGGCCAAACACCATTCAGGTGTCATGCTGTCCCTAATAAATATGCCTGTGATGCAGTTGTATGCACCGCCCCATTGTATGCAAATGTATCATGCATATTCATTAGGGACAGCATGAAAACCCGAACCATGTTTGGCCCACCAGGACTGGAGTTGGGAACCTCTGCCCTAGAGCAGTGGACAACAGGGGTACAAACACCCACACCCACAGGCTCCACTATCCAACGGCTCATGGAGTCAGGCTGTTGGGCCCTGCATGGAGCAGCATCTACGAATACTAGCACCTGCAATGCCGTCTTAAACTTGGAAACACGTTCCACATACATCAAAAGGTTGCTATGATTAATGTCAGATAACAAATCCTAAGTTAAACACAATTTGTTGACAGAGATTCATCATAGCAACCTTTCTGATATCTGTGGAGTGTGTTTCAGTGCTTGTTTCTGACAGTGTTTACCACCTCGGGGAGTGACCCTAACAGTATTGAGTACCATAGCAATGCCTGCACTGTGCCCAGGACTGGTGTGGCGGCCAGGGCTGCCAACCACCTCTATCTTTGTACAATGCTGAAATAGGTGTGGGAGTGTGTGTATGTCTATCAAGTGTTTTGTGGCTGCCTACACCTTACTGAGCCCACAATGCTTGCACTGTTTTCAGTGTTAGCCTGCCAATGTGCATAATGAGGAGCAAGGTACTGTGGGTATGGCCTGGACAGGGTGGCCTGGGCAGAATGCATCTGCACAGGGCATAGGGCAATTGCTGGGACATTGTAGTGCCCGACCACCACCTGTACAGACAGGGTGGCCACAGCATGTCATGCTGGGAGGTCACTCTCACCCTGACTGAGCAATGACTATTGCATGGCTAGGTTCCCCCATAGTGCTGTACAGTATTTCTCTCAAGTGATATCTATGGGTTTCCTTTTCTGTGGCCCAGTCACTGTTATACTGGCTTGGCGTGTGTGCTCACATCCCATTTTTGGGTGCACACAGTTCCTCCAGGAACATGTACTAGCTAGCAGACTGTCTGCAGTTAGCATGTGTATGGCTGGAACACCTTGCAGGGTGCAGCGGGTGGATACTGACTGTGCTCTCTGCTGGTGAATGTCAGATAGTGGTGGGGGCAGCTGAGCTTTTCCAGGCCTACTGCCTGTCTGCTAGTGCCCTATGTGATGCGTACAGATCTGCATTGACTGCCCTGTAGGGTGCCTATTCCCCAGCAGGACTGGAGATGATTGTCCCCTCTACTGCCACCATTGCAGAGATGTAGACTGTGGATCTGTTGGTGGGAGATCCTGTCCCCCACCCTGACCCACTGAGGGCGAGTTGGGTGGTGCTACATAATTTTCTTTTGGGTCCAAACACTACCCTTCTCTTATAACATGTGACCATGGCAACCACACAGGATATGCACTATTCTGGGTGCATCATAGTCCACAAGGGCTAGACATGACTGGGAAATACAGATGGACACAGGTATATCCTAGGTGTGTCTGCAAGGACTACCTATCACACACTGGCACTGATGGGGACCTGCAGCACAGCCTATCTCAGCCAAGTCAGGTGCTGCGGACCTGGTGCTGGGTGCCCCTCCTCACCCTCAGGGTAAGCACAGGAACCACACAATGTCACGGTGTGTAGCTAGTCTGTGCCAGTTACACACACAGTCAGTTCCCCCTACCAGGCTGGGGTGCTAAAGAGGCGCATACCCCATCTTGTGATCAGATGTAGGCTGCTGATCTGCGTATGCAGTGCATCATGGGTACGGGTGGGTCTACCCTATCCTGGTAAGCACAGCAGACAGTTTGTGTGGTGACCTGAAGTCTTTCTGTAGCCAGTCAGCAGTGTGTTAGACACTATAGAGATGTAGCCCACTGGTTACTTCAATGACTATGGAAGTGGAGGTCATGGGTTTGATCCCACAATGGTGTTATCTAATAAGGCTGTCTGAAGCTTTTCCTTTTAATTTAAATCAGTGCTGCCAGCAAAAACACCCTCACAGTGCCGTAGCCTAAGGTGCCTCATAAGGCGCCCTATAGGGCACCCTATAGGGCACATTATAAGGTGCCTTGACGGACTAGTCTGTGAATTGTATATATTGTTATTGTATATAGTTCCCCTGTTAGCCAAGTTGAATTTCCTGTTCATATGTAAACACAAAGTACTATTGGAAATGTGGTGTTCATTGTTTACTGTAAACCGCGCTGATGCTGAATAGCGCGGTATAAAAGAGACTATAAATAAATAAATAAATAAATAAATTATAATGTGCCCTATGGAGTGCCTTATAGGGTGCCTTATGCGGCACCTTAGGTTACGGCACTGTGAGGGTGTTTTTGCTGGCAGCACTGATTTAAATTAAAAGGAAATGCCTCAGACAGCCTTCTAACATAACACCACTGCAGGATCAAACCCATGACCTCTGCCTCCACAGTCATTGAAGTAACCAGTGGGCTACATCTTTATAGCTTCTAACACTGGGCTGGCATGAACTTAGAGTTAACGCGCATTAACATGCCACGGCGCCCACTATCGCGTGATACAGATTCTTGCTACCTTGCCGCCGGAACTCCCACTACCTTATATGGCATTCTTCACATTAATGCTGCAACTAGCACTGGTAACATTAAGACAGTTTAGTAAACATACTCCATGGTCTGATGATCCTGGCTGTCATCATAAAGGGGCCATATTGTGAATGAGTGGTCTAGGAGTCCCCACTTCCCAGTACCACCAAGGAGTCTGGATCCCCCCAAATAGCTCCCTACACACTTGCCTCCAACACACATCCTGCAAAGGCACCATCAAACTCCATCCCCTTTAAGACCTCCCCTAATGTGCTCTCTACACCCACACTTTGCTCCAACCCACCCATTCTCTGCATTAGCATGTGAGTGCCACTTATTATGCGTTTTAGTGGTCGGTAGCTGGCATGCCCATGGGTTAGTGTTCGGCATGGCCAGTTTTCACACGCTATAATGTACATTACCTGGTTACCAGCACTTATGGACCTTTTTACTAAAGCTCTTTAGTCAGTTAACGTTCTTTTTAACATGCAGCATCTGGTAGTCGAGAAGACTAATGCATGGCCATGTCCGCCATCGCATGCTAAAACAAACATTAATTGGTGATTGTGAGATGGAGTGGGGAATGGGTGGAGTGTGGGTATGGAGAGCACATGATCACTAATGTTAGGCTATTACCACGCATTCAGTGGCAAGGCGACTCAAAGCAAGTTCACCTATTGACTCCTCTATTGAAGTCATTAAATGAACCCTCCTTAGTGAAGTGCACACTAAATTGGCCCATCACACATTAGGTGCCAGGACTATAGTGGCCACACCTCCAACAGCTATGATGGAGGCTTTATAATTAATATGCATTTGGTGCATTAACTGCAAATCCTTAGCGGGCTTTAGTAAAAGGGTCCCTTGGTTATTTGCAACGTAATTAAGTGTTATGGAATGCCCAGAGACATTGTAATGATTTGGAACTTAACAGTGAAGCACTGAAAAGAAAGTAGCTAAAACCACTAGAACAGCCAAAAATGAAATTCAAGTGATATGTATAGGATTAAATTGAACAGTGAATGTGTCAATTGAACTATATCCAGGTCTGAATCTGCCAAAGAAAACATTCAAATAAATTAGATATTGGATGAGATTAAACATTTAGAATAACCACCATTATATATTTATAAATATTTGTAAGAATGTAAGTGAACAGATTTGGCAACAGATATTTCATTTATAAGAAGCAACAAATTTCATAAAGGAAAAGTAGTACTTCAGTGACCTCTGGAGGACAAATATGAAAACATACTTAAGAGTAAACCCTGCACTAAGTTTTCGAATCTATGAGAAATGTGGCATACGATTTCGGTCTGTGAAAGGTTCTGGCGAATTTTCTGGCGTTTTTTACCTTATCCAGAAGTTTCCTTGTTCTCATTTTGGGCTCTCACTTGGGATAACTGGGGTCTATAGATTTATGGTGCCAGTAGCCTTCATTAGCAACTAACAGGATCTCCCCCCTCTCTTTTTATTCCCCAAAGGCTTTATTGAACACATGGAACACATTATATACAAACATCACATCTCCAAAGGCATACAATGGTCCAAAGCTTAATCAGCAAATACCATAAAAGAGCCTTATTTTTACAGTGGTTTTTTAAAAAAGTATATAAAATAACCAAAACTCTACAACTAAGCCAATAACACTCCCATGGATTTGTCCCTTTTTTAAATAACTGTTACCATCTCAGCCCAGTCATTGCAGTGAAATTCTTCTTTTGTTTGTCCAATCGTTTTTCTCTCTCTATTATTCTGTGCAAAGACACTAAGGGGTATGTTTACTAAACCGTCTTAACGTAGCAGCGCCAAGGTTATCGCGCGATGCGTAACGTTATCGCGCGATGCGTAACGTTATCGCGCGATGCGTAACGTTATCGCGCGATGCGTAACGTTATCGCGCGATGCGTAACGTTATCGCGCGATGCGTAACGTTATCGCGCGATGCGTAACGTTATCGCGCGATGTTATTGCTTGATAACGTCACGTATCGCACGATAATGTCGGCAGCAGCGTTAAGGCACACTAACGCTGTGAAAGCTGGGTCTGAAGGGTGGAGTAAGGCTCCCCAGAGGGCAGAGATAGGGGTCAATGGGCGGTAAGTGGGTGGGGAGAGTCTCCAGGCACACTAACACTGTGAAATCAGGGTCTGAAAATTAGCGCCAGTGAAAACCTCGCGCTAGAGGCACATTTGCAGGAGAGAGAAACCATTTCAGTCAGCAATGTACAACAAAGGTAGGGAAACCCAGAAAAGTGATAGTAGTGATACATGTGCAGGAACCAAAAAGGCAAATAAACATAGAAAATGACCAAAACCACATTTGAAATCCCAATAACCAAGCTGGACAATAGTGATATTAATGATAAACATAAAGGAACACCACTGACAAAGCACAAAAAAGAAGATATCATGTTTGGAAGGGTCTATTCTCTGTCCCCCTACAAAGTGAATGATCCCACATTGAAATAGCGCAGGTCAGGGTTTTTTCTTTTTTATATTGGGCAGGTTTGTTATGGCGTTCACATGTGCAGCAAAAACAGAGTGGGCACGTAGGAAAGGGCAACTGTACTGATGCTGTAAATGGGATACAGAGGGCTGCAGGTGGCACATGCTGTGGTCCAGCTGGGGCACAGTGCGGGCTAGGCAGATGTCTAGGTGGCACATAGGAATACTGAAACTGTAAAGCAGCAAGACAGCAACTGATGAGGGTCCAACATGGGCACGAGTGTGTGTCCCACAGTGTCACAGGGGATATTACCCAGCAGGTACCCCCAAAGGCACATAACATTGGCAGGAGGTGCCAAGGGGAAGCGCGCATGTCCATGGAGGCACCCCTACCCGAGAACCCACACCATAGGCAGCTGCCTATCGGCACACTGGATGGCCTGGGACTGCATGCCACCAGCGCAACCAGTATAAGGGCATGTCAGCATGGTGGCGGAGGGGTGCCGGTGGCAGAGGGGGCAGTAGCATCTGCCCACAGCAGACCACGGCCATGCCCCGTTTAGGTGGGTGCCATGCACTGCAACAGACAAGGTCTGTCTGACGAACAGTCATGGTATTCCCAGGGAATGATCTGCCCCTGTGGCAACAGTTTGGTGCAGTACACACAGCCAGTGTGTTCAGGAGCAGAAGATCACAAGTTCAAGTCCCAGCTGTGGTTCCTGCCAACCCTGTCCCCATATTTTACCCAGTACTAAACCATGGTAATAAAGACAGAACCTTTATTGCAGATAAAATAAACATGCCAGAAACGCCTATATTTTACCCTACAGAGCACAGACACCATAAACATGTGCAATCCCTAGAGCAGAGTTTCCCAACTCCAGTCCTGGAGGGCCAAACACCATTCAAGTTTCATGCTGTCCCTAATAAATATGCCTGTGCTGCATTTGTATACGCCGCCCCCATTGTATGCAAATGTATCTCATGCATATTCATTAGGGACAGCATGAAAACCTGAACAGTGAACAGTGTTGCAGTGTTGCATGAAAACCTGAACAGTGTTTGGCCCACCAGGACTGGAGTTGTAAAACTCAGAGCTAGAGCAGAGGCCAACAGGGGTACAAACACCCACACCCACAAGCTCCACTATTGTAGGGATTATAAGGTTTAGGGATATGTTCCTGGTTCATAATCACTCAATGGCCTTTATTCTGCTCTAATAAAAATATGTCAACCAAACTACTATATTTGTGGACAAAGGAAAAAACCCAGGCCAGCTTAAGGATATCACAGGCCTTAGCAATGCATATGTCCGAACTGAAGGGTCCAGACATAGACATGCAGAGGCTTTGTGCAGAGAGCACGTACACAGGAAACCATGCAAAAAAGTATAAGCTGAGCCGTTAGTCCTGAAGACAGTAGACGGTTTTTGACAGTTGTTGAGTATAGGCAAGACAAAGGCCTGGAGTAATGTTGAAACAGGAACAGAGGGGACAGAAAGGTCAATGACAGGAAACAGAAGGAGGGAGGAGAGGGGGCCTCACAGAGGGATGGATTTGGAGACTGTATGCATATACGGAAGTAATACATGGAAGCAAAAAATGTATATATGTAACATGACTATTATACTCGGGGGAGGGAGATATTCTAGAGATGCCTAGTGCTCAATAGAACTCTCTCTCCCCTGCCTGTATTTGTCCATCAGTTATCTAATAAACAGAGATTTTGATTGCACCTGTACTGACTTTTGGATCTGGACTATACAGGAAATTAGTGATAATTAGTAATTGGTCTCTTGTGAGTAACAGGGCCTAACAATTAGTGACGAAACCCGGGACTGGGTACGGGTGGGTCTTTATGACCAAGATACAAATTTAAAGATTTGGATTCCCCTCAAGAAAGAAGAGGGAGGTACGTTCCCGGTGCGTAGTAGAGACCGGAGGAGAAGAAGTGAGTGACGGATTCCCTAGGATGATGGCGGCTGTGACGACGGCGTCGTGAGTATAAGTATTTTTAACCAAGCTTGGTAAGTGTTGTTTAACTTTTGTTATATGAATAAAGTGTAAGAATAATTTGTTGTTATAAACTGGGACTGAATGATAAGTGATTGAGACAGTACGTGTCGTCTGACACGAAGCGTGTGTGTGTTCTTGCTCACGGTTCCATACCTCCGCGAGGAGATTGGCTGGGCTTGAACGAAGCAAATTCTTGTTTGAAAGGTGTCCTGGATGTTCCCTGTAAAAAAATAGTTATTTCCAAGTTATAATGCCCTGTTCAATGTAATTTCAGTTTGTTCAATGTAAACCGCACTGATGCAGAATAGCGCGGTATATAAGAGAATGTAAATAAATAAAATAAATAAATAAATTTCATGCACTTCCTTCCTCTGTAAATAAAGAGGGTGGATATTGAGCTCCTTAAATAAAAGGTTGCACGTAGGAATCATGTCTCTGTTTAGGAGAAAGAAAGATGGCAATCAGGACATAATGGTAAATCAAGTTTCCCCAGTGACTCCGGTCGAACGGATGATGAGAGATAATCCCTTATTAGGAAAGGAAATAGAGAAAGTTTTGTCTATTTTCACCCCCACACAGTGAAAACACCAGGTTTACTGATTATAGGCTGAGGGACAGTGAAGGAGAATAAAATATTGTTCTAAAAGAAAACAATGGAAGAAATCTCCTTATCTGGGATGCTCACAGACCAGAGAGGGCGACAATTAGATCAATTGAAAAGAACTAGTCTAGTTACATAACAGTGTACACATCAATTGTAATTATGGAGTTCTGAACTTTGAGGTTTGTTCTTTGAACATTGCCGGTCACCTGGCCAGTGCCTAGCTGTGTTTAATGAATAACTGCCTCTATCTGTCATCTGATGAAAGATAGCTAATTGTCTGCAGCAGGATAAGATGGGTGCTTGTTTCAGCTAAAGAGAGGGAGAAAGGCTGCTAAGGGATTTCTTCTGGGAATGGACGCATTACCTAGAGGAAACTCTCGATTGAGCAGTCTCTCTTGTTTGTTTAAATAAAGGATTTATTCAGTCGAAACAGGAGATGAAGTTCAAAACTCTTTTGGTGAAGTATTTTTTCCTCTGTAATTAGCTTGCTAGCTTTCTAGGTACGGAAATGACGCTGAGAGAAAAAAGAAAACTGTTTAGAAAAATTAGGGATCTGATTCCATTCTATGTGTGATGTATTTTTTGTTATAAATTGTTATGAATGAATGAATGAATGAATGGGAAGATCTTCCATGCTTTCATGTTTTTAGATATTTGATAAACTGTGTGGAGTTGTGTAATGTGATAGAAGTTAAGAAAGATTAAGTGCTTAAAGGAAGGACTGAAGTTAGTAACTTAACTGGAGAAAGACGAAACAAAACAAAATTGAATTGCTTGCCATGATAAGTCCAGTACGTTTTGGATGAACGTAAATGATACAACTACATTCAAATAAGTGAATTAAGTAATTAAGACAATATTACCAGATATGATTATTGTTTTGTGGTAATATATATTCTGGAAACAAAATTAGTAATAGAGGAACAATAACAGCTATGATAACTGCAGAGTGTGATTCAAATGTTACTTTGCTTTTGAAGCAGAATTACCAGTGTAGCCGGTTCCCTTCTGGAAGTGCCTGGTTTAGTTCTGTATAACACTCACGCAATCAATGCTTTCTTAATTAGATTTTATGATCTCTGAAATTGAACTGCTTAGAATTCTTTGCTACTGATACAGCAAAGGAAAACTGTTTCCGTTTTTCCTTTGACCTTCAAAGTAGAGGTTAAGAGCCCTGCAGGATAATGTGGTATTCTGGGCCAGTGGTTGCCAGATTGCAACTTGAGAATGATTTAAATTCTGAGTGAATAAGAAGTTAATCATGTTTGGATTTTGTTCTGATTGTAAATGCTATTAAGCAAAATTAAAAGTTGAACAGGGATTTTATATATTATAGCAAGCACCTCATGGAGGTCGAGGTTGGCTGTAACTCTCAGTGATTTGCTTTGAAATAACTTCAAAGGGAAGTGTTTGCATTCCAGATGTCCACCAGTCTTTTCATGAAAAAGTATCAGTTTTAAATGTCTGCTTCCCCGAACTGTAAGATTCAGGGTAAATTACTGTGTGTGTTGTTAAGCTCTGCACTGATGACTGATGAACAGGCCAGTGCCACCATGGGCGTTCACTCATCTTCCCAGTTTTTATTTGCTACGATGTTGGATTTTAGGATAAATTCACCTGTTTTTAAAGTTATGTGTTAGTGTCCAGAGCAAAAGTGTACTTTTTTTTGGAAGTCTTTTAAATTTCAGTTCCAGGAGTTCTGTCTTTAGTTGCTGTTTAGAATGAGCACATATATCCATTCAAAACTACACCAATTAAGTTAGTGGGACTGGGACACTGTTTAAGAATCTAAATTTATATTTTCTGCCTCCCATTTGTTTGACTTTTAACAATTGTTTTAGAAGCAGGATTAGCTGATGTGTGCGTGCAGCAATCCCAGAACGCAATCCAAGAAGAAGAAGGGGGGAGGGAAATAGCATTCTTTTGTTTGTGCTTGTAGATTTCAGGCAACTGAATTGGTGGAGCGAGTGAAGGACATTCTGATAAGAAGTTATTTCAGATCTGATGCAGCACACCTGTGGACAACAGCGACCCCTACTGCAACTACATAATGCTGACTTTTGTGTGACCTTTTGAACTGGTTCAAGCTTGTTTGCAATTTATGTAGAATGGTATAATGGTATAAACAGTATTGTGTGTTCTCTCCTTCTGCTCTCTCTCTGGAGAGTGGCAAGTGTCTGCTACATTATGTTTTAAATGCTATCATGTATCCAGGAATATCAAGGTTTCACTGCTGTTGTACTTAATCCTTTTATGCCTGGAAGCTAGTGTATCAGGCTGTATTTCTGCTCTTTTTCTAAGCCATGCTTTAGGCTTACCTCTTTAAGGCTACTTTTGAATAAGTGATTCCCACATTGTCTATTTGATTTGGCTAATTACATTAGAGAGGTTCGACCAGAGCCTTGGCTTCGGATCACGTTACAAGAAATTGCTGATCGGGTGGCTACTACACAGTCTGTATCCAGCTCACCATTGTCACTGCACTTGGACTCATGTCAGTCAGTTGAAGGTTTCTCCAACTGTCACCTCTGTTTGATCTACTTCCTTCCTGTATGAACTGTTGTTGACCAAGATGATTGCTGCCAAACCTGCTCCTTGGGACACCATCTGTTTCCTTCATCCTGATGGACAATTAGTTTTACTTCTGCATGTTCACAATACAACCCACATCTCCAAAGAAGTTCTCACTTCAACCCTGCCTTGAACTGAACTCTTATCGGGACATTCTGATGAACATTTTGATACCCTTGTGTTCTCCATTGCTATTAAACGTAGGTTAGATGCTGGACTTCCTTGGTACCTTTCCAGACCCCTGCCATAACTGCTGAACTTGATATGGCTATACGCCGTCTGCAATGCTTACTGTATGTTCAAATGAAAGCTGTTACTGATTCTATAACTAAGCTATCAGAGTCCCCAGAACAAAATACACAAATGACTCTACAAAATAGACAAGCGCTAGATTTGCTCCTTGCTTCTGAAGGAGGCCTTTGTTCTTTTATTAATGCCACTATTTGTAGTACAGTCATAGCGAATCATTCAGTGTTTGTGCTTAATGCTATGGATAAAATACGCCACCTGTCAGATTTACATATTGATGACTTTAAGGGAGGACTGAATGTAGGTAATTGGTTTTCATTCCTTACCTCCTGGTTTCACTCGCTAGGTGCTGGCCTAAAAGGCCTTTTAATTTCTGCTGGCATCTTTTTAATTTTTGCTTTGTCCTTTTGTTGTATTGTTTCTATTGTCATCTCCTGTTGTAAGAAACAGTGTACCAAAGTGTCCACCTCACTTCTGCCTGTTCAAACATGCCATACACATGTGAACTATTCCTATGCTGCGGTCCCCACTTCTGAATTATCTGACTTGGTCTTATCTCCTCCACAATAAAAAAATAAAAAAAATGGGCGAATTGTAGGGATTATAAGGTTTAGGGATATGTTCCTGGTTCATAATCACTCAATGGCCTTTATTCTGCTCTAATAAAAATATGTCAACCAAACTACTATATTTGTGGACAAAGGAAAAAACCCAGGCCAGCATGAGGATATCACAGGCCTTAGCAATGCATATGTCCGAACTGAAGGGTCCAGACATAGACATGCAGAGGCTTTGTGCAGAGAGCACGTACACAGGAAACCATGCAAAAAAGTATAAGCTGAGCCGTTAGTCCTGAAGACAGTAGACGGTTTTTGACAGTTGGTGAGTATAGGCAAGACAAAGGCCTGGAGGAATGTTGAAACAGGAACAGAGGGGACAGAAAGGTCAATGACAGGAAACAGAAGGAGGGAGGATAGGGGGCCTCACAGAGGGATGGATTTGGAGACTGTATGCATATACAGAAGTAATACACGGAAGCAAAAAATGTATATATGTAACATGACTATTATAATCAGGGGAGGGAGATATTCTGGAGATGCCTAGTGCTCAATAGAACTCTCTCTCCCCTGCCTGTATTTGTCCATCAGTTATCTAATAAACAGAGATTCTGATTGCACCTGTACTGACTTTTGGATCTGGACTATACAGGAAATTAGTGATAATTAGTAATTGGTCTCTTGTGAGTAACAGGGCCTCACACTATCCAACGCCTCATAGAGAGTCAGGCTGTTGGGCCCTGCGCAGAGCAGCATCTCCCAATACTGGCACCTGTATACCTTAGCAATGCCGTCCTAAACTTGGGAACACGTTCCACATATATCAAAAGGTTGCTGTGATTAATGTCAGATAGCAAATCCTAAGTTAAACACGATTTGTTGATAGAGATTCATCATAGCAACCTTTCTGATATCTGTGGAGTGTGTCACAGTTATTGATTCTGACAGTGTTTACCACCGCTGAGAGTGACCCCAACAGTTTTGCGTACCATAGCAATGCCTGCACTGTGCCCAGGACTGGTGTGGCGGCCAGGGCTGCCAGCCACCTCTATATTTGCACAATGCTGGCAGAGGTGTGGGAGTGTTGTCTGTCTATCCAGTGTGTTATGGCTGCCTACACCTTACTGAGCCCACACTGCTTGCACTGTTTCCAGTGTTAGCCTGTCAATGTGCTTAATGAGGAGCAAGGTACTGTGGGTATGGCCTGGACAGGGTGGCCTGGGCAGGATGCATCTGCACAGGGCATAGGGCAATGGCTGGGACACTGTAGTGCCTGACCACCACTTGGATGGACAGGGTGGCCACAGCATGTCATGCTGGGAGGTCAATCTCACCCTGACTGAGTAGTGTCGACGAGAGGAACAGTTTTGGAACCCTTATCCATATATTTGGATTCTTTCTTGCGGCCCCTTTTAAAGGACATTCCTTCCTATATTCAGGACACCTCCCATTTTCTGGAAAATCTGGAAGAACAGGCCAAATGGGCAATGGACTCAGAGATATTGTTGATCACCTTAGACATCACAGCATTATATACGAGCATACCTCAGAAAGAAGCAATTTCCACTGTAGAGAAGCAATTGCGAAATAGAGGGGATCTTACTGACCCAATGATCTCGTTCCTTTTGGAAGTAACTCAACTAACCATAGCTGATAATTATTTCCAGTTTGAGAATATTCTTTATCAACAAAAATCTGGCATAGCGATGGGGGCCTCCTGCGCCCCATCGATAGCTAACCTATTCATGGGAGATTTTGAAAACTGTTGGCTGGAGACATCTCCGTTTTTGCCACACATTAAACTGTGGACCCGATTCATAGATGACATTTTAAGGGATCTGAAGTACAGGCAATACAGTTCATTCAGTGGCTTAACGGCTGTAATGCTGTGATACAGTTTACATATGCCATGGATCCCAACAGCATTGTTGTTTTTTGGATTTAGAAATTATTCGAGGAGCATATGGTTGGGAAACTACGATATATAAAAAAAACCATAGCTCGGAACACTTTTTTACATTATACGAGTGGGCACCCCCTTTGGCTAAAAAATAGCCTTCCTTTTTCCCAATTCCTTAGATTTCGGTGCAATTGCCCAGAAACATCAGATTTCAAGGTAAAATCTCAGTAGTTATTAAAAGATTTTTCAGATAGAGGGTATCCAGAACGCATTTCGAAACAAGCTTACCAGAGGGCATTGTACAATCATCGGACCTGGCTGATAGGTGCCACTAACAAAGGCCGAACAAGGAGAGGAGACGATTGTGTAAACCTCATAACACGTTTCTCACCACTTAGCTACAAAATACAAAAAATAGTTTCCAAACATATGAATGTAGTAAGAACTGTTCCAGGTCTGCAAGAGCTAAAAGTACGATGTGTGTGGCAACGGAACAGCAATTTGAAGGAGCAGCTCAGTCCAACAATCCTATGACCATTAACTGTAGGGGAAGGTGAGAGTGAAAAACGGGGCCACCGGCAGTGTGGCGAGTGCATAATTTGTAGTATCACAGAGGAGGTCTCAGAATTCCATTATCTCGGAAAAAATTATGTTTTAAAACATATAACCTCGTGTAGCACTACATCAGTGGTTTACGCTATCAGGTGCCCCTGCAACAAGCTTTATATTGGAAAAACAAGTCGTTCTTTAAAGATCCGGATGCTTGAACATAAAAGTCGTTTACGATGTAAGCAGTTGACAGCACCTATAGTTCAACACTGTGAGGATCACAAGCATGATTTTGTTCATCTACGGTGTTTTTGCATAGATCGGATTCAGACAGCAATGAAAGGAAAAACTTTGGACGAAACTCTGCTTTTTTATGAACAACGCTGGATTTTTACTATTAACACAGTGAAACCTTTTGGCTTGAATTCTTCCATAGAGTGGCAGGTTTGCAGTTAATGAATTATGTCTTTTCTGCCTAAGGTATCAACGGATGCCGGCTTTCAAGTATAAAAATCAGGAAGTGGGTTATGTCCGCATGCGCGGCGTTTTTTGCACAGCAGGAAGCCATAAGTGAACGCGGGCAGCAGTCTTCGAGTAAGTAGCGAGTTGACAAAAGGGTTTTTTTTCATTACATGGCAAGTGAATACCAAAATCTTTTTAAGTTTTTCTAATCACAGTTATAGTCAATGTTTAGAAATGTTTTTATGACTAGCACAGAGCTATTGTTATGGCATTATTTCACTTTCAGACCCTCCTGAAGAAACTCCGCCGAGGAGTGAAACGCTCAAAAGGTGCCGAGGGAGGTGTAGAGATCTAATGAGAAAATTTCAGCAAAGGAAACTCAATGAGAAAACTTCAACAAAGATAAGCTTTTCAATAGCTATATACACGAAGGTGGTGGAGAACTGGTGATATTTATACATAAAAAACAAAAAAGGAAAAGAGTTCTCTCTCAGTAGTCATTGATGCTATCATAGCGCTGATTTTCTACCAAGTTAATGGTGTGAAGCGCCACTGAGGTCTGAGACTACAATTGAGATTGCTAATAGTTTTAAAAGTAGTATATCACCAAGTATTTTGGACATTGATGTATGTTTGTATGGAGTGATTTGCTATTTTTATATGAGCAGTGACCACGGCATGGCCAGGTTCCCCCATAGTGCTATACAGTATTTCTCTCAAGTGATCTTTATGGGTTCCCTTTTCTGGGGCCCAATCACTGACATACCTGCTTGGTGTGCATTTGCTCACATCCCATTTTTGGGTGCACACAGTTCCTCCAGGGGCATGCACTATGTATTAGCTAGCAGACTGTCTGCAGTTAGTATGTGTATGGCTGGGACACCTTGCAGGGTGCAGCGGGTGGAGACTGACTGTGCCCTCTGCTGGAGAATGTCAGATAGTGGGGAGGGGCAGCTGAGCTTTTCCAGCATTCTGCCTGTCTGCCATTGCTTTATTGATGTGTACAGATCTGCATTGACTGTGCTGTAGGGTGCATGTTCCCCAGCAGGACTGGGGTTGATGGTCCCCTCTACTACCACCATTGCAGAGAGGTAGAATGTGGATCTGTTGGTGGGAGATCCTGTCCCCCATCCTGAGCCACAGAGGGCGGTTTGAGTGGCGCTACATAATCCGCTTTTGGGTCCAAACCCCCCCTTCACTTATAACTTGTGACCATGGCACCCACACAGGATATTCACTACTCTGGGTGCATCATAGTCCACAAGGGCTAGACATGACTGGGAAATACAGATAGACACAGGTGTATCCTAGGTGCATCTGCAAGGACTACCTATCACACACTAGCATTGATGGCAACCTGCAGCATAACCTATCTCAGCCAAGCCAGGTGCTGCGGACATGGTGCTGGGTGCCCCACCTCACCCTCAGGGTGAGCACAGCACCCGCACAATGTCACGGTCTGTAGCTACTCTGTGCCAGTAACACACACGGTCAGTTCCCCCTACGAGGCCGATGTGCTGTGGGGGTGCATACCCCATCTTGGGATCAGCTATAGACTGCTGATCTGCATGTGCAGTGCATCATGGGTACGGGTGGGTTTACTCTATCCTGGTGACCACAGCAGACAGTTTGTGTGGTGACCTGCAGTCTTTCTGTAGCCAGCCAGGGGTGTGTTAGTAGCTCTAGAGATGTAGCCCACTGGTTACTTCAATGACTGTGGAGGCAGAGGTCATGGGTTTGATCCCACAGTGGTGTTATTTAATAAGGCTGTCTGAGGCTTTTCCTTTTCATTTAAATCAGTGCTGCCAGCAAAATGCACCATCACAGTGCTGTAACCTTAAGGTGCCTCATAAGGCACCCTATACGGCGCTCTATACAGCGCCCTATAAGGCGCCCCATAAAGCACCCTATAGGGCACATTATAAGATGCCTTGGCGGACAGTGCACGTTATAATGTGCCCTATGGAGTGCCTTATAGGGCGCCTTATGCGGCACGTTAGGTTACGGCACTGTGAGGGTGTTTTTGCTGGCAGCACTAATTTAAATTAAAAAAGGAAATGCCTCAGATGGCACTGATTTAAATTAAAGGGTAATGCCTCAGACAGCCTTCTTACATAACACCACTGTGGGATCAAACCCATGGCCTCTGCCTCCACAATCATTTCCCTATGGTAACATGGCCTGAAAACTGCCTTAGCTATGGGTCTCCCCTATCCCAGTAAGCACAGCAGAATGTATGTGCGTTGACGTGCAGTTGTTGTGTAGTCAGTCCTAGCTATGACAATGGCCATAGAGGCATAGCACACTGGTTAATACAGTGACTATACAGCCAGGTCTCCTAGGTTCAAATCCCCAGTGCTACAATATCAGGAAGAGTGTCTGAAGTGGCACCTTTTTGCATGGCTGTAACAGTTAGACACATCTCTGTAGTGTGCGGGTAACGCCAACATACCCACTCAACCTAGTCATGTAGACTACGGTGGCGCTGAGCATGGGCCGTAGAAGGCGCATTATAGGGCGCCACAAGTTAAGGCGCCCTATAATGCGCCTGCTGGCCAACGCCGGGGAGCCTCACCACCGTAAGGTAAACACCAAATCACCAATTATATTAATAAATGGTGGCGTGGCAGCGAGATCAGGTGTATGGGGAATGGAGAAGCGGCCCATACCATTTGCGGCGCATTTCACTGTTACAATAAGAATACTATGACGTGATCTGGCCGTCAAAATCCCACGTGTGTTGTGTGCCGTAATTGCGCCAGGTAGCGCGTAGTACTGTGAGTGAAAAAATGGACAGGTGTTCATGGAAGCCCGCATTCACCCGGAGGGAGCTCAGGATCCTGTGTGAACTGATCTGCACAAGACAGAGCCGTTTGTTCCCGGGCGCAGCAAAGAGGCAGGACCTTGGATGGGTGAGGAGAGCATGGGTGCGCCTCACCAGGCGGTACAACAGATCTGCTGACTACCCCCGTGAAGTAAGTGTATGGGGACAGGTCACACAATGATGGTTGTGCAACACAAATACAGCAAGCATCACATATCATACATGCAGAACATGGTGGACATACCAGTCTGTGGGCCAAGCTGTTGCCACTGTAGATGCATATGTTATGGATTGCAATCCTGCCCTATCCCCAGAACAGCCACAGACCTAATCACACAGGTCTATTACACATCCTGGTGTTATGTTACCTGAGTGTGATGTGGTCCCAAATGTCTGCTCCATCCTCAGGAGCCGTCACACATGGTTACAGAGGTCTAGCATAGATCCTGGTGTTAGGTTAACTGCATCTGTGTCAGTCTCAGAGCTCTTCCCTAACCCCAGGTGGCCCTTGACCTGATTATAGTGGTCCATTAGAGATCCTGGTGTCAGGGTATCTGCATCTGATTCATTCTCACAGCCCTGCCCTAACTCCAGGAGGCCCTGGACCTGATTACAGAGGTCTATTCTAAATCCTGGTGTCAGGGTAACTGCATCAGTTGGGGTTTCACAGCTCTGCCCTAACCCCAGGAGTCCGGGACCTATATGTGGCAATGGAAGGCATGCTGCAATGCCAGCGGGCCCAGGACCGCACCATATGGTGGCTGGCAGGCTCCATTCAGTGGATGGCTGCCGAGATGCAGCGTGTGGCTGGTATGGGTGGTGCATCTCGACAGCCATCCCCTGATGGGCATCCCAGGAGCGTGTTATGGTCCCAGTGGTGTCCACACACTTGCCCTGTGCTGTCCTGTCTCCCGGGACCCAACATGTGGGCTTTGGTATATAATACCTGTTGTACATATGTTTTTAAATACAGTTGTGTTACTACATCACAATGGTCATGTGTCTCCCTTACAGACAGACTGTGGATGTGAGCATGGGACATGTGTGTAGATCCCTATGTGTATGCGTGGTAGACATAGGTAACATACATGGACCGTCTCCACATGCAGTTGTGGGGGCTTCCTATGTGCGTAGGCATCTGTGTCCCATGGTGCCCCTGTGATGTGCCAATGTGCAGTGTGTCCCAACAGCTATGGTCACATGCATGCTGCCTGTGATGTGTGGACACCATATCTGATGCACCATGCCTGTGGGGCAATAGGGGGAAAAGGCTAGCAGCAGGTATGTGGAAGAAAGGATAAGAGGGGATGCTGTACCCAGGGGCTTTACAGGGGGATAGCTGGTGAGGGTGAGACAGGTCGATGCAGGTCCTGAGGATGAGCGGTGGGGGACTACAAGCGCTGGTGAGCAGTGATCAGCTGACTGAAGCGAGCTACCTTTGTCTGCCTGTGCCGCATGCAAGCCTATGTGGGTAGACAGCCACGTAGGCCCTGGTGTGGGCAGGGAGGATTGTCACACATGTGTGTCTAATGATGGAGATTATATGGGGTGGGAGAGGGTGACAGATCCTTACAACAGACATATACCACTGTGAGCATCTTGCTGGGCAATGGGTGAGGTTGGGTATACCCCCACGCATAGGTAGGAGGGTGACCACCTGCCACAGTCCATGGTACACAGGGCATGGTATAACCTATGTGCAATGATTGGTGGCAGTACAGACACCCCATCCCTGAGGGATATGGGTAGGCACATGTGGGCAGGGTGTCAACATGGGGTGCAGGGTACATAGGGGATCACAGTGCCACACATTGGAAACGAACACATAGGTTGTAATAGGTTGTGATATCTTTATTTTTAATGTTCACATCCTCCATGGCCGGCCATGGCGACCATGGTCCAACTCACCCCTCTGTCCCGGGACTGCTAGTGCCGCCTCTGGTGCCGGTGCTGGCTGCTGGGTATGGGCAGCTATGGCCTCCTGGGCATCCACAATACGGAGGAGTGCCCCTGCCATTGTGTCTGCTGTGGCATGCAGCTTGTGGATCTCCTGGAGAATGGCCAACAGAGCCTGACAAGTGCCTGTGGGTGGGACACAAGGTGATGCTTGAGATACCTGTTACAACCCCCACTGTGACACATGCACATGTCAGGCATATCCCACCAGATAAGTCTGCAGAAGAATCATGCACGCAACAACTAGCATCGCATGACCTATGTTTATATCTGTGTGTTCCATGAGCCGTTTTCATGCCAGGAAAGGGTCCCGATGAGGGCTCGTGTGAATCACAGATCTCACACATGGTATAGTGTCGCAGTTCAATGTGTCAATGCTTGATCTGCACACTGGTCATATGAGATAAGCCAGATGACGTGAGGAGTAATGGCGCACACATACATACATCTGGGGGCCCCTATTTTCTATAATGCTGGCCCACAGTACAGATTACGCTGACAAGCTATGCTAGGTAATAATACCCATGGGGAGGGGTCAGTCATGTAAGCTGTCTAGGTGACCTGGGATAGGTGTTTTCCGCTGTGCGCTTCCTTGGGGTATATGGCCATGAACAGTGTGTGTGTGTCTGAGCTCCTCACACATGCTGACACCTGACAAGCCATGCTACAAGAGGGGGGAAACACACATGGCACAGACCCCCTGTCTGTGTGTGATCTAACTTGGGTGGGGAGTAGTGTCCTCCAGCTCTACCTTGCTACGGTGCTGCGTGTTGATGGTAGAATGGACGCTAGCATTTGTGTCGTGGTTACAGATTATGTTGATTGCAATCCTTACACCTACCCCTTGTTTTGTGTGTCATAACTTCACACGCTGATGCATAGTTGTGGTGTCCCATCATGTGATGTCATATGTTTCTGTCCAGATGTTTTGTGCATTTGGTTTGCACGTACATACTTGTGTCCATTTGGGTGGACATCAGCTCCTGCTTTAACGTTCCACATTTCTTTCTGCAGGTGAGTCAGGATATGGGTGTCGCCCCTGGTTGCTGACCCCTGTGCGTCAACCACGGACACGTGCAGAGAGGAGTTACAATGAGGCCCATGCCTCCAGCCGCTCTGTCATAGAGCACACCTTTGGCATTTTAAAGAGTCGCTTCAGGTGTCTGGATAGGACAGGCGGGGCCTTACAATACAAACCACAGACTGTGGCAGAGATCATTATAGCCTGTTGCATCCTGCACAGCATTGCTCTCAGGCACCATATCCCTGTCCAAGTTAATGAGGATCTGGAGGATGATCCTACGTGCCCTCCTGTATGTGGCCATGGTGACACACGTGAGGGCACAGCAGTCAGGCGACAGGTGATTGAGGAGGTGTTCTCATGTAAGTACTACATATGTTGCCACATACATTTGTTTAGATATGTGTGTACTACTACTACTAGTAAACATTTGTATCCCAATAGCAGTAAGATGCAACACTGCACTGACATATAAAAGACACTGCCTGGCCATCCCAGCTTACAATCTAGTGATTACTGAAATGCAGATGATGTGAGCAGGGCACAACAGTGGTTGGTAGTAGACTATGTGTGTCAGGTGTAACTGGCTTGTGGGAGGTGTTAAGCTGTCACACATGATTTGTGGCTGATTGGGATAGGGGCTGCTGTACAGCCACAGGTAGTTAGTTTGGGGCTTTGGGTGAAGCAAGGTGAAAGGCGTGTAGTATGGGGTCAACAGTAGGAGGGCGGCCCATAGATGGGACCAGTTGCCTAGACATGTGTGTTTCACATTTTGTAATATGAGCTGCTGATTGGTTGGTATACTCTGATGGGCAGGGACTGTGTGTTAGTTGTTTCTGTATAGCTCTACATGTGACATGTAGCACTATGTACATGCTCAGTTGTAGTTGGATTACTTGTAGTTGTGATCAGTAAGGGAAGTTACTAGAACACCACAGTGTGCATGCATGTATAGGTCAGCAGGAGAGCCTTGACATGGATGCGGAGATGGATAGGGAACCTGTGAGGTGTCCTGATAGTGGGGGTATTATAGCCATTATGTGTGTGGCTGTAGAATGGCCATGCAGTGCAGTGTTGCATATTTTCATGCAGACAGAGATGATTCAAAGCCAGATCAGCAAGGTGTAGGTTACAGTAGGCAAGCCGGGATCTGATTAAGGGGGTGGATTTGGGTTTTAGTTGTGTGTTCAGGGAGGACTGGGGTAATATAGCTGATGACATCTAGACAGAAACCACAAGCCTCAACTACAAGCTGGGTATGTGTGTAGAGGTGGAGAGTGCAGTCCAAGACAACACCTACATTGCTGACCCTGGAGAAAGGAAGGTATGACCACACACACAAAGACGCTCTGATGGGAGGGGAGTGTTTAGGTGCACATATAGGATATCCATGCTTTGCCATTATTAATTTCACACAGTGGAATGACATGCAGCCATCAATGTCAGGTGGCAGGAAGACATTGGGGTGTGGTTTGGCAGACATAACTCAGGCGTGGAGAGATATATTTGCAAATCATCAGCACACAGCTGGTAATGTAGGTCAAGGGATGAGATAGGAACACCAAGGTCATATATATCGACAGAGGATAAGGAAGAGGCCCCTGGATATTTCCCTGTGGTACAGGAACTGACAGCAGGGTAGCAGAGGACATTGAGACACCAGAACACACACTGAAGGGGCAGTGGGCACAATATGGAGGACACAGGATAGTACTGTGACCTTAGAGCCGAGCAGGGACACGGTAGCAAGGAGACAGTTCTGTTCAATAGTTTTTACGTCAGCAGAGAGGTGAGGAAGGGGACAGACAGAGTACGGGCCCTTGTAGTTTGCCACACACACTTCAGTGATAACTTTAGCATGAAGCGAATCTGTACAGTGTGATGGGGAACAGTCAGTCTGTAAAGAATCTTGGGGGTTCTGCGAGCTGAAGACGTGAAGGTGCAGTGTGTGTTGCACAGCTCCAACATGACATATGTATGTTTCTCTTGTGTTCCTCAATCCACAGGACATACTTGGTGCTCCTGGTGCTGTGGTGCATTGGCAGGTGACTGTACGTCATCCAACATGCAGTAGTTTGTGGTAGGTGGACCTACAGCTACTTTGTCTGTGACGACAGTCAGGGGAGCACATGTCTGCAGTGATCTGTCATATTGTACATATGTTGTTGTTCACCTCTTTGCCCTGCACCCCCATACCCCATATGTTGCTGTTGGCACACATATCCACATGTGTTCCTGGCCAGTTCGTCTTCTCCAACACTGTCTCTGGGACACGTCCAACAGAGCTGCGAGTGTGTGCAGGTCCTAAGTGTTTGGGTGGTGGGCTGCACGTACACCCTTCCCTGACATTGTAGCATCAGCCAACAGCAGTGTATCATTGCATTTGACAATCCTTTATCTCCACTAATCTCCAATTGTGCACATACAGGCCATATGCTACTGCTGGCACGCTCACCTTAGCATACTGTGTGGGTGTGTGTTTTTGGGCTGATTGTGTGATGATACAGCATGCAGGCATTTTGCATTATCATGTGGTGTGAGGGGTCTGTACACCTGGGGAGTGGTGGTGACTGTACTATCTCTACCTTACTGCTGTTTACCTTGTGAATATTGTGGACATGTGTTGTGTGTTGTGAGCTGACCTATCTCTTGTGTGCTGTCAGACCACTGCATGACAGCATTTTTCTATCATAGATATCGCCATAATGTGGACATGCATCAACAGTGGCTGGACATGGGAACATGGTAATTCTACACATTTCAATGAGATCTTCTCCCTTCACTGTGATGTGTTGTGGCCTTTGAGAGCCTCAGGGGATCCCAAACAGACACTTGATGCAAACACACGGTAGGTTGCACCTTTGGTCTTTTGCGAGTGACATTAGCTTTTTAATGATTTACCATTTGTTTCATGGACATTTCATGTTGGGTCTCTGTACACGAACGCTGATGCACATGGGGTGGAGCTGTGAAACACTTGTGTAACATGGGCATGGACATGACCATATCCATGTGACACCCTTGTCTGTGGTTCCAATTCCAAATATGCACAACATGCACTGTGTTCTGTGTTGTGATCATGTTATGTTTGCCTGTGTGATGTTTCATTACGTACATATTGATGTTTGACTCTCTGCAATTTGAGCTGATGTTGCAAGTAGCATACCAATACATTATTTATCCGCTTCTGACACAGGGCAGAGGAAACACAAAGCACATCTACTACAGTGCATCTGGTGTCACCATCACCCACCTGTTGGAGGACACAACAGCACCATGGAATTATCCATGGGAAATGGTGCCATAAGATGTTTGACCTCTGCAAGTGGGACACATGCCTAGGATGGACAGTATTATTGTTGGACTGCTACTTTGGACATGACAGGCCTGTCCAACACACCATTGCTGCTGTGCTCTGGCTGGGTGTCGTGTTCATCGCAGGTGACACACATGACCTTTCCAGTACTGTGGCATATTGGGATGTCACACTTGACTATGCATGCCCAGGGTTTCAAGGACAGTCTTAATGGGACTTGTTGGGTTGCAGACACCCTTTGCACTGTGGACGCTGTGTACTGTTCCCCACGTGTGCAGCAGGGACTGACATTGTCGCTGTAGGCTATACATCCTTCTGACATTGTGTTGTGTTTTTCCCATGTGTGTGACATGGAACGCAGGATACACACATCTGTTTGGTTCAACACGAGCATACAGCCATGCGTGTGGCACAGGGGGAATAATGGAGAGGTCCTCTTGTCCATGTCCGCCTACCCTCCACTTGGACATGACACAGTATTTGCTACCACACCACTTTACTGCACACCAACATCTTGGATTGATGTTTGCACTCACCAAGGGTGTCACAGTGCATGTGTGGCATCACTGTATGATGTTTCAATGTACCCGGTGCATGTGCATGTGATTGACTATGTTGGTGCAACACAGCATGTGTCAATATGGATTCTGTGTTGGTTACTGTGACATGTTTGACCTTTCTTTCCATCTCTATATACAGGTTATTGTGTTTGTTTACTATACAGACGTGACGCTCTGCATTGATTTACAAACCTAGCATTGCATGTCTGCACAGTCCTATTTATCCCCTGAGGTTCCGGCACTCACATTGCCCCGTTATATTTGGTGTGTGGCAGTGTGGGTGTCCATTTTCTTCCTTCATTTGTGCATTCCATGTACCGTGATATATGTGTACAGACACTGTATTCACACCAACCAGTGCAGGGAACCTTCTGCATAGTGTTATCTCTGCATGTTTCTGCGGTTTGTTTCATTTGAATTCTCTGTGTTCATGCCTCTGCTACCTGTTAGCATATCCTCATTTGACCATTGTTTTGGGTTAAATTGTTGCTGCTTTGATTCCTATATCAGGCATTATGTGACAGCTGTAACATATATTTTGATATCTGTGTTTACACTTTCTTACTCTTAACAACATATGCTGTTTCATTTTTGTGCCTCCTGTGTTGGCAGACAGATATATTCTTATGAACAGATCATGATTGATTGGCGGTGCATGTTGGGCCCTCATCATGCACCGCCTACTGTCTACATGCACACATATGTGACTGAGGCATTTGGGGCATGCAGCAGCATGTGGGGGTGGGGGGCTAATACATACTGCACACCATGCACCTAATGCACATTATCTCTTCTGCCCATCATCTGTAGACGGGCCAGTGACATTTCTGTAACATCTGGGTTGCTGCCCTGCAAAATGTGTTTTTGATTTTTGCCCTGTTAGCCAATCACCTTGATATTATGATAGGCAGTATCTACACTATCTCTGATGATTAACCAAAATAAATATATGTGTTGGACGTACATTTGTCTGTGCTGCTGCTTGACCACACTGACACACATATTTAGTGATTTCATGGTCATGTACATGGCCCACCTGTGCTCACATCCTTGTATGGTGCCAGCTGTCTATCTGCCATTCATCTGCCACATCACTGGGTGTTACGGGTTCCCATACACACATTCCCTTTTAGGTAATGTCTTTGCATTGTGCTTGCTGTGGTTGTTTGGGATAGTGGTTCTGGACATGTGTTATAACACCATAGGTTGCAGGTTTGATTCCCACATGGGGTTTTCTTATTTTTTTGTGTTGTGCTAACCTGACCATGAGCTACCTGCAGGTTCATCACCTATCCACACACCCTTCCATCTCTTCACTGTACACCAAAGTGTGCCCTCTCTGTTTCCTAATCATTACATATTAGCTATTACATATGTCTCTTTCTTTGTAGTATTCACATAGGCAGTCCACTTGGGGGATTGGCATTGCTGTGGTTCAGCTCATCTGTACCACACCTGTTTGCAGGTTCAATTCTCATATGCTTCTGTTCTGTTCCATATTTTGCCCTGCTCTACAGAGCATCCCCTGCCATCCTTTGGGTTTAGGTTCTTTCCTCTTTTGCATGCTGTATCCACTGCATAACATTTCATTGTGTATGTGCATGTAGTTATATGTGTCTCTGGTCTCAATTACAGACTGTGATCTGAGCTGTACACACCAGATCTGCATGTGCATTCCATCATGGTTTCTGTTGGAGGTTTGCCTATCCTGGCAGACAGCAGACTTCTTGTGTGATGCCCTCACATTGGTGGTGTAGCCTACCGGTTTGTGCATTGATATTTGTGCTAATGGTCATAGGTTTGATCCTCTCTGTTATCTTTCATTTGTATGCCTGTCCTGAACAGCTACTTTTTATTCCTGCAATAGTCATATCTGTGCAGATCTGTACTGTTAGCACATTGTACCTTATCACAGTTGCCAACCATCCTTCTGTCCGTCTATGTGTGTCTGCCAGCTGTGTGCTGTCCTGCCCTGATGTGCAAGCTGCTACCCCATGTCTTGCACTGGTACACGTTTCTGCATTGAAGCTCTTCCTGGTTGCCTCTCCTGTGTGTGCTCTGCATGACACTGCTACTCCTCTGTCCTCCTGTCATTGCACCTATCCTGCCATCTCTATCTCCTCTGCTGGACACGTCTTCCCATTCTCTGCCACACACTGTCATTGTTGCACGGTACATTACCATCACCCCGTGCATCGCTACAGCTGCCCCCGATATGTTTGTCCATTTTTCCAGCTGCCACATGGGCTCGACACAGATTTGTCTGGTCCATCAGCTCAGATCTTTTTCCTTCCATCACTTGTGCATTGTCTTTCCTTGGTGCTCTGTGCAGTGTTAGGGTTACATCTGTGTTTGGCCCAAGCCTTTCTTTTTTTTCAACTTGGGTGACCTTAGTGCCCTTGGCCAACATTTCTTGAGTCACCTATACATCCTTGAGGCATCTTTAGCCACACCTTAGATTCAGCCAGCTTGTGGGGCACCTAATATGGTGCCTTGGGGGTTGACAACCTTTCAACACGCTCTCTGGGACACATTATAACCCGCCTTGGCTGACGTGGTGGTTTAGGATGTGCCTTCTGGTGCCCCCTAAAAGGTGCATTAGGTTATGGCACTGGGGTGCGGGTATTTTTAGCTAGCAGCACAGATTGTTGGACTGTTTCAAGCAGGAAAAGGAATTGCCTTGACCACCCTTATTCATTAGGCCCACTGGGGGATCAAACTCATGACCCCATCTCAGCAGTCATTGTATTAACCAGTGTGCTACATCTCTGCTGCTGTGATTGCAGATAGGCATGCGAAGTTAAGGTTAACGCGCGGTAACATGCACGGCTCCCTCTATCACGCGATAACGGACACGGTGCACTTTATCATGCGATAATCGGCGATTGCTACCTTAAGACCAGAACGCCCACTCCTTATATGGCACTCTTCACAGTAACACTGCAACTAGCGCCGGTAACATTAGGACGGTTTAGTAAACATACCCTTAAGAGCCCCTTTTACTAACACTTAGCTCAGGTTATCTGCCAACAGTCCCTAGGAATAAAATGGGCCATGCAGCAGATAGATTGAGATAAGAGCTATCAACAGGGGCCCTAAGGATCATGTTTACTAAATGTTAGTGTGCTATCAGTTGCAGCATGTGGAAAGACTTCACTCAGTCCTTCAGAGAAGCTGAGTATATTATATCTTGAACACAAGGACTGATTGGTGTCTTCAATTTCGGAAAAATAATAAAAAAAATTTTTTTTCATAGTAACAGCCGGAGGTCATTGATGTGATACAACACAAGTGCTGCCATTGGGTGTGAACCTAGAAGCAGTAGTGTTATTTTATACTGAGACCTCCTTGGCTATTTCTTATGTTGTCTACATAGCTAAATTTGAACGATATCTGTTTTGTTTTTTGAATGTTATTCCTATGGGCATGGTGGTAGATAGCATGCACCAACATAGCCCTAAAAGGGTCATTTTATCAACTCTCGTCTGGTTAATGTGCACTTTTTATATGCATTTTTCAAACCTGCTTTGTAAAGCCAAGTACATGTGTACTTGATTGATAAAATACAAGCATCAATGTCTGAAAACATGCTGTGACACTTACATTTCTAAGGAATGTGCAAAAGTGTAGGATTTTATAATTCACTCATAACCTTGTGCGATTGGATGTGTCCGCATACTTATAGAATAGCAACTGCGTCATTTGCAGGAGTAAGTGCCCACTTACATGCACATATCACTGATAGAACCAGATTAAACCAAATTGTGGGGAAGCCTAAGCAGCTCCTTCTACCTCCTAAGAGAGGCCTAGTTTAAGGCAGCAAAATGCATCTATTTGATAAAGAGAAATAGGGTGATTTCCATTCATACTCACCTGGACTGCTGCAGGCAAATTCCCAGCATCAGAGGAGCCACCTGATAACTTTGGGGCAGGGGATCTATAAAATCCAAGGTCTCGGAAGGATTGGTGAGAATTTCCATTCATACCCACTTGGACTGCTGCAGGCAAATTCTTGGCATCAGAGGAGCCACCAGGCAACGTTGGGTTGTGGGCTTATAGAATCCAAGGCCCCCATGTGGGACACAGAAGTGGGTGCGTCCCTGGGGCATGATCCAAAGGGGCATTTCCTAAGGGCTGAATAAGCCCCTTGGGTGCTTCTTTGGTGCATTTGGTGCACAAAAGGAACCTTCGCTTGCATGGGTCAGAAGAGGAAGAAGAGGACTCGTTCAACAAACCTTTATAAAGCTGTTAAGGTACTGGGTACCATGGATCAACACGTTAAGATTGTTGTGCCTTTGACTGACTCTGATATCTTGCAGCTGTCTGAGAGTGGAGATTCTTCTTGTGTTTCCTCTCCGGTTAAGGGTTTAGAGACTCCGCCCAGCTGTTTATTGTCATCTGTGGCTCCCAGAGATCCTCCAGGATTTGGTTGATCTATGGTGTCCTCTTACCCTCCCAAACAAGTTGGAACTCTGGATTTTTGGAGTAAGATCAGGGAAGCAATTGATCCTTTTGCCTAAACCGGTGACTTTGGTTCTGCCGTCAGCCTCGCCTCCCCCACAGGCTGATGTATCATTGCGGGATATTTGTCAAATTGTTTCACGAATAGAATTAACTTTGTCTAATGCCTTTGAGCAGATTGCTGTTTCCTCTTCTGAAACCGCTGCCAAGTTGGCTGAGCAAGATAATGAGTTTTAGAGTTAACAGATGTTTGTGCAAAGCAGAGGGCACAGATTTCTACTTACAAGCATTATATGCATCCTCTGTTAGCGATTCCCTGCTCATCCATAGGCAGTTGGAATCATTGGAGAATTCCATAAGGGCTTCTAATCTACGTTTTTTGAATTTTCCTTGTATACATTTTCTTTCACCAATGCAATTGCTTCATAAATATTTGAAAGAGATCCTATTATTTAATGATACCACCTCCATTCCTATTGCTAATTTGTATTATTTACCGAAAGGGACTCGGAGTGTGGATAAAGAACTGGGAGGTCTAGATCAGCTTTCAGTAGCTGAGACTCTTGGTCTTTCTGCATTTCTTGAGTCATCTATAGATGAAATTCCTTCTAGGGTAATACTTTTGGTGAACTTTTTTTCTTTACTTGATAAGTCCAATATCCTTAAAAGATATTTTCTGTATAAAAATGTCTCCTTTTGTGGCCAACCTATTAATGTATTCCCGGATGTCTCCAGGCCTATGCAGCTTCATCATAATGCCTTTTTGGGCCTTAGGGTGAGGGTGTTGGCTCTGGGGGCAATGTTTTTCTTAACATTCCCTTGTAAATGTTTGATTGTGTTTCAGGGAATACATTATACCTTCTTTGATTCAGCACTTCAGAGAGTTTCTTAGTTGGAAATGAGGGATGATTTGTATTATATTTATTTACTTCTTCTATTTGTTTAAACAGATTAGTTTAAGTGGGTCTGATAAATGAGTATCTGCAAATTTACGGTTATTTTGTTTTTTCTTATTGTATGCTGATTATTTGATAGGGTTCCCCTTGATGTAGGCTTGAGTCTTACCTTTTGTATATTTCATCAATTGATTTTTCCTTTTCTTTTGTGGCTTCTGTATTTTTTTGTCTGTGTACAAAATACGAGAAATTTTCAATTAAAAAATAAAAAAAGATAAGTAGGTGCCTACCTGCCTTTATAAAATACTAACATAAGGGAAAGAAAATTTTGCCTTAAATTCAAGCACACCCAACTAGGATCCACATATAATATACACTTAGAATGATCCCTTAGTTCAAACAAAACTTATATCTAGCAATCCAAAACTATTAGAGAGCATAGAATTTTTTTTGATAGAACCTCAGAATATTGGGTAACAAGATATAGAAGCCTCTAGTATGAGACTCACTATCTCAATTATTTCTGTCTTCCAATGCCCAACAATTTCAATCATGAGTTTCAAATTTTTAAAGCATTTAAATAAGCACAATTGTTCAATAGATAATCTCCTGAATAACAAATAGCTTATCTTCTGAACATCATAGAAACATAGAAATATGACGACAGAAAAAGACCACATGGCCTATCTAGTCTGTCCTTCCATATCAACAACTACAACAGTCCCCTTTATTCCTTTAGAGATCCTCTGTGTTTATCCCAAGCTTTTTTGAATTCAGTTACTGTCCTCATCTCTACCACCTCCACTGGAAGACTATTTCACGGATCCACCACTCTTTCCATAAAGAAATATTTCCGCAAATCACTCCTGAATCTATCCCCCTTCACCCTCATCCCATGTCCCCTCATAGCAGAACTTGCTTTCAATTGAAAGAGGCTCTCCCCTTGAACATTTATGCCATGGAGGTATTTAAACATCTCAATCATATCACCTCTATCCCGCCTTTCCTCTAAGGTGTACATATTAAGATCCTTCAGTCTGTCCTCATATGCTTTATAATGAAGACCACTAACCATGTTAGTAGCCACCCTCTGCACCGACTCCATCCTATTCACATCCTTTTGAAGGTGCGGTCTCCAGAATTTCATACTATACTCCAAATGAGGTTGCACCAAAGACTTATACAGAGGCACTATTACCTCCTTTTTTCTGCTAGCCATTCCTCTCCCAGGCATCCTTCTAGCTTTTGCTGTCACCTTTTCTACCTGTTTAGCTACTTTAATATCATCAGACACAACCACGCCCAGGTCCCGCTCTTCTTTAGTGGACAAAAGTACTTCACCCCCTATACTATATTGCTCCTTTGGATTGCTGCAGCCCAAATGTATGACCTTACATTTTTTTAACATTAAATCCCAGCTGCCAAATTCTAGACCATTCTTCAAGCTTAGCTAGATCCCTCCTCATGTTATCTACACCTTCCTGGGTGTCTACTCTATTGCAGATTTTGGTATCATCTGCAAAAAGGCAAACCTTACCCGACAGCCCTTCCGCTATATCACTAACAAAGATGTTAAAAAGAATCGGACCAAGGACAGATTCCTGGGGCACACCACTGGTAACATCCTTCTCCTCAGAGTGAGCCCCATTTACCTGTACTCTGTCGCCTCCCACCCAACCAATTTCTAACCCAAGCAGTAACTTTAGGGTCCATCCCTAGGGTGCTCAGTTTGTTTATAAGTCGCCTGTGAGGGACAGTGTCAAAGGCTTTACTGAAATCTAAATACACCACATCTAGGGCTCTCCCTCGGTCCAACTCCCTGGTCACCCAGGCAAAGAAATCAATCATATTTGTCTGAGAAGACCTGCCTCTGGTGAATCCATGCTGCCTCGGATCCTGTAATCCGCTGGACTCCAGAAACATCACTATTTTCTCTTTCAGCAGCATACCCAATAATTTACTCACCACCGAAGTTAAACTAACCGGCCTGTAGTTTTCAACCACATCCTTACTTCCGCTTTTGTGTAAAGGCACCACATGAGCCTCTCTCCAGTCCTTTGGCACCACTCCCGACTCCAACGAGGCATTGAAAAGGTCAGTCAGTGGAGCTGCTAGAACGTCCCCAAGTTCCCTCAGTATTCTAGGGTGTATCCCGTCTGGTCCCATCGCTTTGTCTACTTTAAGGTGAGCTAATTTCTCACGAACACAGTCTTCTGAAAATTGTTCAAGATGTCCCTCGCTTCTGTTCCTGTTTGTGGGTGTTTTCTGAGGTCCTGCTCCTGGTTCTTTATCTGTGAACACAGAACAGAAATATTTGTTAAGCAATTCCGCTTTATCCTCATCAGTTTCTACATATTCCTCCCCTTCACCCTCGAGTCTGACAATACCACTTTTGCCCTTCCTCTTCTCACTAACATATCTGAAAAATGTCTTATCCCCCCATTTTATTGCATTGGCTATTTCCTCCTCTTTTTGAATCTTTGCTTTCCTGACTTATCTTCCATCCATAATTTCCCGACATGACTTCATGTTTTGATCATTTTCTGCATCAGGGGAAGATCAAAGTAGCTTGGCACTGCTCTCTGAAAGACTGTCACATACTAACTGATTTATAGAGGCATAGAAGACACTCACACTTACTCTTACCCAATTGACTTCCATTCAAGCACATTATTAAATTCATTAGGAGAAATAGTATGCAATTGATAGATCCATTGTTGTTCCTTGTAATTAAGCAGTGCTCTATCACCTTTACTCCAATGGATCAGATCTGCATCTATCACTCTCCAAGTGAACTCAGTGGCGGTATGTCAACACTTGATAATGAGCAGCTATTGGAGTCGTTATCACTCCATTATTCAACCTACTTAAATGTTCTGACAGACCCGATTTAATAGGACGTGTAGTTCTACCCATATATACTAGCGGGCACGAACAAATGATAACATACACCTTATGAATTTGTGCCTTAATTATTTTGCCAGGAGTAAGATGTCTCCATTGACTTTCAATTAAAGTTTTGTTTGAACAAAGGGATCATTCTGAGTGGACATTAAATTCAATCACAGGAATTTATATCTGCCTTATAGCAGGTATAGATAAATGTATGTTAAGTTTGCAAGTAAGGAATTTTATAATCTACACGTGTACTTGTGAACAATGCCTGCTCTCCACCCAGATCACATCTCCGTCTGTGTTTACTGGCAAGGGAGAGCAGACTAAATAGGCCATATGGCCTTTTTCTGCTGACATGTTTCTATGTTTCCAAATACATCAAATTTATCCACCGTTGTAGAAAAAATATACAACAGGGGATACATTTGGTATGTTTGGATTATCTTTACTTTACCCTGTATTGCGGTGGATTTGGTTTGTTTGTTACTGGCAACGTACATGCATTCATGACACTGCATGCGCTTTTATGCCAGTTGGTATTTTAAAAAAGGCCATTAATGCATAAATACACATTAATGACTTTGGAGGTCATTCTGAACCGCATTTAGTGGGTCTGGATGTCTGATCCGGACATCCAGCCCGCTAAATGCTTGGCTCGCATCCTGGAAACAGAGCTCCCCCACGTAGAGCGGAGCTGTGTGGGGAGCTCTGTTTGTGGACAGGAGTGGGTGGACCACAGATATGCTGTGGGTAGCGCCACAAACTCAGATGTACAGGGCTGATTCCAAAGTTGGCCCTGTACGTCTGGGATTGGCCACTTGTATGGGGGACATATTCCACCTCAGAGGTGGAATAAGTCCCCCTGGATGGCAGAGGATGAGGACCCAGGCCCGGAAAGGAAGGTGGATGGTTGCAGAGGGTTCCCAGCGGCCTGACCCTGGCCATGGCAGGCCCAACTGGGCATCGAGCAGCTGGGAAAGGAACATCTAGGGGCTGCGGGGATCGTGGCTCCTGCATGGAGCCGCGGTGCCATGGCAACTGGACACCCCGATGACGTGGCTCCATGCAGGAGTCTGGCTGGACTAACTGGGTAGTGGGCTGGTCATCCAGGTGCCCAGAATTGGGACACAGCCTGCACTTCAGCCAGTTGCACCCGATTCTGATCCTACGGGCATGTCTAGCCCCTGTGGGATCAGAATCAGGTGCAACCGGGGCACGTCCAGATTCTGGGCGCCCAGACAGGCGTTGAGAATTTGGCAGCTGAGATTTAATGCTAAAAATGCAGGGTCATACATTTGGACTCTAAAAAACAAAGGGAACAATACATTATAAGGGATGAAGTACTTCTGTCCATGAAAGATTTATGATTTTGCATATGATATATGTTCTGTCTAAAACACATAAGTCGCTGGAAATTCCCCCAGGTGTCCAGTTGTTTCTGATATTGGTTCTGCACTGGAACTCTTGTTAGTTGATTGTGATAATTTTTTGCGTTCACTCATTCTAAAGATCATGTCTTATATGCGAGACTCTTATTCCGATTAATGAACAACCTTGGATATCACTCTCTGTTCACTAATATCCTAAAAGGTGAAGCTATACAGGTGATGAATTCAAACCTGAGTACAAGTGATCTACCAGAAGAGAAATTGCATTTCCAGAGTGATTTAAGTGAAGGTAACTTTAACTCAAGATCAAAGGTCCTGGGAGTCACTAATGTCCCATCAGTAGCAAGTTTTTATCTAGATAGTTTTGACCTGACACATATATATACTCTAGTCCTTTCAGGTTTATTGAGAAGGTAGTGTCCACACATGTGGTAACATATTTACATTGCTCCTGTAATGGGATTAATGGATTTTTCAGTATAAAATTATTCTCCCATTTGGATTGAACCATAAAACAAAGTGGCAGATCCTATTTTCATATTATCAGATCTGCCACACCTAATTGAGTGGACTGTTTGATCGCAGATTTTTTGGTTCTGTATTGCCATGTTTCTCATTTTGAGGCTTTGTCATGTGACTGCCCTGTGTCATTTCTGGGATGATGCATGGCATACAGGCATGGTGGAAACAGAATCAGCTTTTTTCGGTAGTTTCATCACGCCTGCATTATGTAATTAGATACATTTGATTACAGATTTTCTGTCCAAATGTTAAGATCCTGTGCCTTATACTGTACAACCAAAATAGAGGGAACCTAAAAAAATGAACAGCCTATTATGTGAAATGTTAATGTCGGAAGATACGCATGAGGACCAGACGACCTCTTGAGGCTTAAACTTCCATTTTTCTCATTTGAAAAGCCCACCTAAAAAAGCTTTTTTTAAACATAGGCAAAATCACCACAAACAAGTGAAACCTACACCAACTAATGTTAAAATCAAAATTTCTAAACATAACATAATTGAAAACAAAAAGGTTTTTATGCGAAAAGATGACTTATCTGTTCATCCCAATGTTACTGGGTCAAAATGATTGACAACCCAGAAATCACTCCCTGGAATCGGCGACCAGTAATCCGAAAACACACAGGAGTGAAACAGCAGTTCTTCCGAGAGAACACAGCACTGCGTTTTGGGCAAAAAAATTTAATATGCCCTACTTCAACGCTCAATTCCACTGCTGGCGAAATGTCGGCTTCTCCCTCTTGCAGAGACGCCGGCGCATGCTCATTAGACTGTTTAAAGCCACTGCGAAGACTCCAAGAATAAATGTCAAAAACTAACCAATCACAGACAAGGACATCATGGAATTGAAAAACCAATACCAATATTATGATAACATGTCAAATGACACTGATCCAGTCCAGTTCTTTATTTAGCCCCGCTGGTTCAACTGTAGAAAGCTTAAATATCCATGATTGTTCAAGTGTCTGAAGACGCTGTTCACGATCCCCTTCCCGAGGGGCTTCAGGCACATAATCCAAAATCCTCCAAAATAAATGCTGAAATGTATGATGATGATCGAGGCAATGTTGAGCAACAGGTGCAGAAATAATGTTATTACTAATTCGGGAAGCATGCTCGCTCAATCGGCTGTTCATTTTTTTAGGTTCCCTCTATTTTGGTTTTGGGTCTATTATTGGTAGAGGAGTAGTTATTTTTGTAGTATTTATTATACTGTACAACAGAAAACCTCAAAAAATAGCATAAACATTGTGTTTAAATTCCAAAGAAAAAAAATGTGTGGCTTCAATTAAATATTCATCCAATACACTAAATGCAATAATTAACACTGATCCAAAGTGCACCGCTATCTTAAAAAATGTTTTGTAAATGGAAAAGAGCTCAAACACGTCTGCAATCATGTATCATCACTCTTTTTTCCCTAAAGTATTCATATATGTACATGTGTCAGATAATGAGAGGTGGAGAAACTTGCTTATCTTGGTCAGCAAACTGTACTTATCTTGTCCAATCATCATGTCACATCACTTTCTACTGTTTAGCAGGATCTTCATCTCTACTGTTAATCCATATTTCAAAATCAGCTCTCCACCCCAAAAGTCCTTTTAATCTATTTCCATCCACTCCTCATGGAGTGCTACCCGTAGTTGTTCACATAAGCAGTCGTCCTTACTCGTGGTTCAATCCTTCACTTTTCATGTCTCCAACAAGGTAACAACTTCTGACCTCAAAGGTTGCCTCATAACATACATTAAGAACACTGGAAGTTATCCCGAGCCTCCGCCTTCAACGCTAGGGATGTACAAGTCAAAATATGTCATTTTGTATTGCTTCATTTTGATTTTCCATTTTTTTTTCATATCATTACGTTTTTTAGAATAGTGTGCGCTATTGCTCAATAGTGTGCATTATTGCTTGATAGTGCACAGTATGGTGCAATAGTGCACACTGCACATGCACGACTAGTGCACATTATTGCTCTATGTAGCAAATCAAGACCCTTAGGGGGGGCATATTCAATGGCAGCAGCTAGGCTATTTAAAGCGCCTAGCGGCCACCACTTTAATTAAACCGGACATTCAGTATTGAAACGTATGTGTTTTCTGGTGCTGAATATCAGGGCTTGCCGCGTAACATTGCTCTCCAGTCAGCAGTGATATTAAGCCACCATCCACATAGCTAAAACCAGTTAAAGTTATGACAGCTAGTCAGATGACCTAATTTTAACCAGTTCAGCTATCCAGTTAGCTGCTGAATATCGCCGCTGACTGGATAGCGAATGTCACTACCCTCAGACTGCCCCAGTTTAACTGGTCATGTTTTTTGTGGTCTGTGGGAATATTCAGTGGCATGAACTGGTTAGTGCTGCAGAATAGCAGGCTGAGCATGTTTAAGCAGGACCGGGCTAACCATTAGGTAAACTAGGCAGTTGCCTAGGGTGGCGACTTCTGGAGGCAACAAGCAGTGGGGCATTCAAAGTTAACAATGGATTTTTACAGTTGGATGTGTGTGTGTGTGTGTGTGTGTGTGTGTGTGTGTAAAGCTTAAGGTCTGTCTAGGTACCAACACCTTGAACAAACTCTGGGGCTGGCCCTGCATTTACTGTAAGCCAGTTAACAGGTCTGCTAAATGGCTAAAATGCATAACAGCCCCTTCCATTTTACTCTCCAGAACAAGAGCAATAAACAGCATAACACCAATCCTTCTGTTGTGGGAGTAAAATGTTCCTGAATGTTGCAAACTGTGAACAGTCTAGCAGTCGCATCTGCATTACCTGCTATCCTTTTATGAAAAGTAGTTGGGAGTCCAGTCAATACCGCATTATAAAAATCATTTGACGATAATACCAATGATTGCAAAATGATCTGAAAATCCTCAGCCTCTAAAAAGCGCTTCAGTCTTTGCAATATTTGAAGCTTTTAAAAGCTCCCTATATGAATGAATCCACATGAAGTTGCATGAGTAATGTGGTATCAAAAAGCACACCTATATTCCATACCTCGCCTGCAGTCTTGATCTCTGACCCACCCAATACCATGAAAGGAGAGGCTATCTGCTGCATCATCATAACTTGACCAAATTAGTCCTGTTTTTCTTAAATTCAGTGCTAGACCATTTTGATCCGTCCATCTGAAAACAGTGTCAACACATTAATTCATTTGATCTAGCACATCCTCCAATCCTGTTTCCAAAGAGAATGAGAATTGCATATTGCCCACTTAGATGTGATAGTGGATCCCCAAGTCCCTCAAAACCTGCCCAGTGGGATGGATATAAATATTAAAGAATACTGAGGACAGAGCTAACCTTGTGGCACATAAGTCACTAGTAGGCTCCAAATGGAAACATGTTCCCTATTCTCACGTACTGGAATCTGTCAGAGGAAAACCCTACCTATTCCCATTTAGCTTTATTAAAAGAGGTGTGACAACTACACTTGTCAATTAGGAGGGAACCTGCCACTCAGAAAATTAGGCATTTATTGTTCCAGCCAGCACCACACTGACAATATACTTAACATCCTTCCAAGCTTTTATTTATTTATTTATTTATTTATTTCAGCTTCTTATATACCGCACTCTTTGACATCAGCGCGGTTTACAAATAACAGAAAGGAACCAGAACAACAGGCTGTTTGGTATTACATATAACAGGAGTATCAACTTGGATAACATGGGAGAACTATTTACATGGAGTATATAATCTATTAGCTAGATAGCATGCTCGAACTATTTACATAAAATTAGCAGTGATGCTTGGAACAAGAGGGATATTGTGGATTATACTAGGGTGAGGCTGTTATGTTACGGTTCATGTAGGGTAGTATTTGATGAAAAGGTGCAGTTTAAGGGCCTTTCTGAACTGGGCTAGGTCGGTTATGGCACGGAGATCAGGTGGGAGAGCATTCCAGTATTTTGGTGCGCTAAACATGAAAGCTCTGTTTGATGTTGATAGGCTGCACGTTGTTATAGCCTTTGGGGTTGTTAGTGAGTTTAATGCTGCATGTCTCCTATTTCTATTTGATGGGACGGATTGGATGAGTTTGGTAAGTGATGTGGACGATAAACCATTTAAGGCCTTAAATGTGAGAAGGAGGGTTTTGAATGTAAGTCTTCCGTGTATAGGGAGCCAATGGAGCTCTTTGAGGATAGGTGTGATGTGTTCACTTCTGGCCGCTCCTAGAAGAACCCTGGCAGCGGTGTTCATTGCGAGTTGCAAGGAGCTTATTGTGGATTGTGGGAGTCCTTGTAGAATGGAATTGGCGAAGTCGAAGTGCGGCAGTATCAGTGCTTGGTAGATGGTTCTGAAGTCTTCGTGGTCTAGTAGGGGACGCAGGTGTCTAAGAGTGCATATCTTGAAGTATACAGATTTTACGATATTGTTTATGTGTGATTTCATGTCGAGCCTATGGTCTAGTGTGACTCCGAGGTATTTTATTGTATCCTTGGTGCCTAGGTCAGCTCCCTTGACACTTATATGTGGTGGTGGGGTGAAGTTGGGGTCTCTTGTGATAAAGAGAACCTCAGTTTTCTTATGCTGAATGCGGAGGTTCTGTGAGAGGAGCCATTGTGATACTGCATCGAAGCAGTTTGTTATAGGCAGTAAGTCCATTTGCATTGTGGAAAATGGCATGTAGAGTAGGATATCGTCGGCGTATATCATACATTTCACATTGAAGGACCTGATGATATCGCAGATAGGCTGCATATAGATGTTGAACAAGAGGGATGAGAGTGAGGGCCCCTGCGGAACGCCTTGTCTTTGATGGAAGAGTTTTGATTCTCCTGTTGCGGATTTGACGTATTGCATTCTGGTGTCGAGGTATGATTTACACCATTCAAGTGCTGAGTTGCAGATGCCTTTTCCTTCCAGTCGACCGAGGAGAATCTCGTGATTTACCGAGTCAAACGCTGCTGCTATATCCAAGAAGATTAGCACGACGCCTTGTCGGATGTTGTCTATGGTATTGAGAATATCATTGAAGAGGGTGGTAAGCAGTGTCTCGACGCCGTGGAATTCTCTGAAACCGTGTTGAGAATAGTCTGCAGGGGCTGCGGAGTCGATGTGGTCTTGGATTTGGCGCTGTGCCTCTTTCTCAAAGATCTTTGCTAAGAGGGGGATACTGGCTATTGGCCTGTAGGAGTCTGGCCGTTTTGGATCCAGTTTAGCGTTTTTCAGTAGTGGCCTGATGGATGTGAGTTTTAATGCAGATGGGAAGGCGCCAGTAGTGAAAGAGAGGTTTATGATTCTTGCAATGAAGGTGCTAAAGTCACCCCGCAGGTCCTTTATCCAAAAGGCTGGGCAGGGATCGGTTTGCGCAGTGGTCGTGTTGAGTGAGGAGATGGTGTCTTCAATGTGTTTAGAAGAAGGCGTGTGAAGTGCGGATAGGGAACATGGATCTAACATGCATGATGTAAGCCTCATCTTTGACAGAAATGATATAACTTTGACTCCACATACTGGATGGAAAGCATTCTGAACTGACCATCCATGAAGAGTCACATAAGACTCCTCTGCCATACTGTAGCTGAAAGAGATCCCACAATTGTAACCATTGTTTTTATCACAATATTCTTTAAACTCTTGACTAGTGCTTTTATCTAACAACCTTCCCTAGAGGCCATGCCAAGAGCTGTTTTACGGTTGAGAAAATCTCATGTAGTCCATTCCTGGCATCATGTATTTTGTTACCATAACAACTTTTCTTAGTACAATCCCCTGCACCCAAGATCAGAACACAAAACATTTGTAATCTGAGATGGAGCTTTTCTCCATCGCTTCTCAGCCCATCGCAGTCTATTCTTTGCTTGTACCAGTTTCAAAGAGAACCATGATGCAATCTTTTTCTGAGTCGGCCTAATCCCTCAAACCGGTGCAATCTGAGCCAATTTACCAAAGTAAACAGATCAGCAGTTTCAAGTTTACTTCCAGCTGCATCCCAGCCCTTCATAAAATCCTGCAAATTAATAGGGCCACATCTTTTTCTAATCTCTTCCTCACAGTTTTGATTGCATGCAAGGGTTCGAAGCCTAACTTGAGCACTGATAGATAATAATCTGACTAAGGCACCACCTGTTTTTATGACATCCTTTCTCACTCCAGCCTTCAGAATAACAAATAAGGCCCAACGGATGTTCTTTCTCATGTGTTTCTCTTTGAACTACTTGACAAAAACCAGCGGCTGTCATTGCCACCAAAAAATGATGTTTATTTATTTATTTATTACAAGCTCTTATATACCGCTCTATTCAGCATCAGCGCGGTTCACAATATAACAACAGACCAGAACAACAAACTGTTTGGTTTTACAGAGAACAAGGTCAGAGAACTTGGATAAAACATGGGACGGCATTTCTGCAACTATTTACATGAGTATTTACATGTTCCAGAGTTTCTGCTGCTGCTTAATCTACATGTAGATTGAAATCCCTTAAAATCACAGGGGTCAGTTTTGAAAAGGTGAGAGTGATATTTAGTGGTATGTTTACTAAACCGTCTTAATGATACCAGCGTTAGTTGCAGTCTTACTGTGACGAATGCCATATAAGGTAGTGGGCGTTCCAGTCTTAAGGTAGCATTTCGGGTTATCGCACGATAAAGTCCATTATCACATGATAGAAGGAGCCGTGGCACGTTAACACGCGTTAGCCTTAATTAGGCGCGCTGACCTACAATCACAGCAACAGAGGTGTAGCACACTGGTTAATATATTGACTGCTGATACAGTGGTCATGAGGTCAATCCCTCGGTGGGCTCAGTTAAAAGGCTGTCTGAGGCGATCCCTTTTCCTGCTTGTAACAGTCAGACACATCCCAACAATCTGCACTGCCAGCCAAAAAAGCCTCACCCCAGTGCTGCAACCTAATGCACCTTTTAGGGCGCACCATAAGGCACATCATAAAGCACCACGTCATCCAAGGCAGGTCATAATGTGCCCTAGAGAGTGGCAGGAAAGGTTGGCATCCTCCAAGGCAGCATATAAGGCGCCCTATAAGCTGGCCAAACCTAAGGTGCTGCAAAAGATGCCCCAGGGATACTAAGGTGACACAGGAGATGGAGCCCAGGGGCACAAAGGTGCCCCAAGCTCACAAGCATGAAATGTATGGCTCAAACACAGATGTAACCATAACACTACACAGAGCACCAAGGAAAGACAATGAACAAGTGATGGAAGTAAGTAGATGACGGAGCTCATGGACCAGCCAAATCTGCGTGCAGCCCATGTGGCAGCAGGTAAAGTGGACAAACATATCGGGGGAAGCTGTACCGATGTACAGGGTGATGGTAATGTACAGTGCAACAATGACAGTGTGTGGCAGAGGATGGGGGTACCTGTCCACCAGAGGAGTTAGAGGTGGCAGGATAAGTGCAATGACAGGAGGACAGAAGAGAGCAGTGCCATGCAGAGCAGACACAGGAAAGGCAAGCATGAAGAGCCGCAATGCAGAAAAGTGTGGCAGTGCAGGACATGGGGTAGCAGCCTGCACAGTAGGGCAGGACGCCACAGAGCTTGCAGATACAGATAGACTGAAAGAAGGATGTTTGGCAACAGTGATGAGGGTATAATGTGCCAGCAGCACAGATCATCACAGATAGGACTGTGACAGGAATGCAAAGTACGTGTGGACGAGAGGCATAAAATAATTAGAACAGAAAGGAATCAAACCCATGACCAGTAGCACAAACGACAATGCACAAACTGGTAGGCTACAACACCAACATGAGCGTCACAGCAAGAGCTGCATACAAGAACACTGAAGGGCACCACACCAAAACGCAGCTGGCTGCCAGGATAGGGCAACCCCAACAGTCACGAAGATGCAATGCACATGCAGAACCGGTGTGTACAGCTCATATCACAGTCAGTAATTGGGACGACAGCCACATATAAACACATGCACACACACACAATGAAATGTTATGCAGTGGACATAGCATGCAAAAGAGCAAAGAAGCTAAACCCAATGGGCGGCAGGGGATGCTCTGTGGAGCAGGGCAAAATGGGGAACAGAACGGAAAACGAGCAAATGAGACATGAACCTACAAACAGACATGGACCACATCAGATCAACAACAGCAATGCCACTCCCCCCAGCCGACATGGACAATACAAAGTAAGAGGCACAGAGCAAGAGTAATGATGACACAAGCGCTTTTATTGGTATCCCCAACGCGTTTCGGCAGGTTGCCTTCCTCAGGGGGTCATATAATTAACGCGCACACCATTCTCTCAGAGTTAGTGCTGCTTGTTTATTCACTCTGGTTGTGACTATTGAAATTCATTACATCAGCACAATTCTGCAGGACCGTGACTTTTGTGTCAAAGATTCAATTTGGGGCTTCGATGCTTTGGCAATTTGCCCCTTTCAATTTCACCGTCTGAAGATTTGCTGTTGTGTGGGCGTTAATTATATGACCCCCTGAGGAAGGCAACCTGCCGAAACGCGTTGGGGATACCAATAAAAGCGCTTGTGTCATCATTACTCTTGCTCTGTGTGTTTCCTGCTGCATCCTGCAAGAGCCGTTGCTCTCTTGTGCCCAATACAAAGTAAGAGCCATATGTAACAGCTAATATGTGACGGATAGGCTGCATCGAGGGCATACTGTGGTGTAAGGTGAAGAGATGGAAGGGTGTGTGGAGAGGTGACCAGTCGTCAGGCAGCTCCTGGTCAGGTTAGCACCAAAAAAGGGTAAAGAGAAGGAACATGTGGGACTTGAACCTGCAACCTATGGTGCACCAACACATGTCTACAACCACTACCCCAAACAACCACAGCAAGCACAACCCAAATATGTCCCCTCAAAGGGAATGTCAGTATGGAAACATGTAGCACTCTGTGATGTGTCAGACGGCTGCCACATAGCCAGCTGCCACCGTACAAGGATATGAGCACAGGTGGGTCATGTACATTACCAGAACATAACAAAAGACATGTGTCAGTGTGGTCAAGCAGCAGAAGCGAGAAATGTGGGTCAAACACACAATTTTATTGTGGTCACCAGTAGACATATCGTATATACCGCCTGTCATCATATCAAGGTGGTTGGTTTACAATGAACAAACTGAAAACACATTGAGCATGCAAGCTACCCACATGTCACCCCAAAGTCACTGGCACGTCTACAGTTGATGGGCAGGAGAGATAATGTGCTGTAGCTGCATGGTGTTCACTATGCAGTATCCCTCCACCCCCTACTTGTTGCTGCACGTCCCAGATGCCCTAGTCGCATGTAGACACTAGGCAGTGCATGATGAGGGATCAACACAGATCAGTCATGAATTGTCCCCAAAAACATATCCGTCTGCCAATACAGGTGGCAAAAGCCTGAAAAAGCATAAGTAGCAACATGTAAGCAAGTGTACACACAGATATAGATATATATTTCACAGCTGCCCCAGAATGCATGATATAGCAATGAAAGCATCACAATGGAACCCAAAACAAAGGCCAAATGCAAAATGAGGATAAGGTAACATGTACAAGAGTCACGTGATCCCAGAGAAGACCAAAAAGGAACCTCGCAGACATGCAGAGATATCACCATGCATCAGGTCCCCTGCAATGGGTGGTGTGGATACATGAACCGTACACATAGATCATGGTACATGGGATGCACAAATGAAGGACAAAAACGGACAATCATATTGCCACACTGCAAATGTCATGGGCGAAGGTGAGTGGCGGAACATCAGGGGACAAAGAGGACTGTGCAGACATGCAATGCTATGTTTGTAAATCAATGTACAGCAGCACGGCTGTACAGTAGCCAAACACAATGACCTGTATATGGAGTGTTAAAGAAAGGTCAAACATGGGCCAGTACCCCACACAGAAGCCACACTGCCACATGCCCTTGTGTACCAACATATGCAGTCACATGCACTTGCACCATGTAGGGTGGACCATGACACAGTGATGCCTCACATGCACTGTAACTTCCTTGGTGAGGGCAAACATCAATCCAAAATGTTGGCGGCCATTAAACTGGTGTGGTGGTAACAACTGTGTCATGTCCAAGTGCAAGGTAGGCCAACATATACAAGAGTATGTATACAATGTTGCCCCTGTGCCACACGCATGGCTGTATGCCCCCGTGACCTCAACAGATGAGAATATCTTGCGGTGCATATTACATACATGGCCAACACACACTAACAAAACGTCAGATGGATGTAGAACATACAGCGACTATTCCAGTCCGTGATGCACACATACGGACCAGTACACAGTGTCCTCAATGCAAAGGGTGTCTGCAACCCCACATGTCCCGTTAAGACTGTCCGTGAATCACTCGGCATGCATTGTCAAGTGTGATATCTCAATGTGCCACAGTACTCGAATGGTCATGTGTGTCCTGCACAATCAACAGGACACCCAGCCAGATCACGGTAGCAATGGTGTATTGGACAGGCCTGTTATACGGAAAGTAGCAGTCCAACAGTAATGTTCATTATAGGCATCCTATGGCACCATCTCCCAGGGATATTTGAATGGTGTTGTTGTGTCCTGTAACAGGTGGGTGATGTCGCCCGCAGATGCACATAAGTAGATGTGCTGTGTGTGTCTGCTGCCCTGTGTCAGAATAAGGACAAACACTGTCATGGTATGTTGGACGCAACAGCAGAGCACATTGCAGCCAGTCAAACATCAGTACCAACGTAATTAAAAGGCACACAGGCAAACATAACATGATCACAACACAGAACACTGTGCATGTTGTGGACATTTGGAAATGCAACCGCAGACAAGCGTGTCCCATGGATATGGTCATGCCTATGCCCAAGTAACACAGGCATATCACAGCTGCACCCCATGTCCATTAGCACTGGTGCACAGAGACCCAGCAGGAAAGGTCCATGAAAGAAACAGCAAAAAACAAACATATAAAGGCTGATGTTACACCCAAACAAGCCAAGGTACTATCTACTGTGTGTCTGCAGCAAATGTCTGCTTGGGATCCTCACAGGCAGGCAAAGTCCACAACATGTCTCAATAAAGGCAGAAGATGTCATCAAGATGTGTCGAATAACCATGACCCCATGTCCAGCCGCCGTTGCTGCATGTCCAAATTATGGTGATATCTTGGATACATAAATGCTGTTGTGCAGTGGTCTGTCAATACACATGAGATAGGTCAACCCACAACACACAACACATGCGCACACTGTGCACAAGGTTAACACCAGAAAGGTAGAGATAGCACACTCACCACCACTCCACAGGTGTGCAGACCCCGCCCACCACATGATAATGCAAACTGCATGCACACTGCATCATAACAGAGCCACCCACAAACACACACACACACACACACACACACAGTATGAGAAGGTGAGCATGCCACCTGTAACATAAGGCCTGTATGTGCACAATTGTCGAATAGTGGAGATAAAGGCCTTGTAAATGCGATGATACACTGCTGTTGGCTGATGTTACAATGTCAGGGAAGGGTGTAAGTGCTGCCCACCACAAGAACACCTAGGACCTGTAGACACACGCAGCCCTGTTGGATGTGTCCCAGAGACAGTGCTGGAGAAGACAAACTGGGCATGAACACATGTGGATATGTGTGGCCAACATCAACATATGGGGTACGTGGGAGCATGCTCAATAGGACACTCATAACATATGTGCATTAGACAGACAACCTGTGACATGTGCTGCTCCTGACTGTCCACACAGACAAAGTACCTGTATGTCCACTTACCCCAGTATCCTGCACATTGAATGAGGTACACACAGCTGCCACCACACTACACCACCAGGGACGTCACCAAGCATGTCCTGTGGAATGAGGAACACAAGGGAAACATAAATATGTCAAGTTGGAGCTGTGCCACAAACACACCAGCTTCACGTCCTCATCTCTCATAACCCCCTAGATTCGTCACAGTCTGGCAGTTTGTCATGACACTGTACCTAATTGTCCCCACCCCAACCCGCCACTGACATGTTCCTGGCCATGTCCACGGGCCTGTAGCCTGTCCGTCCCCATTGTGACCTCTCTGCTGCCCTTGAGACCATTGACCACAACTGTCACCACGCTTCCCTGTATGTGCTCGGCCCAAAGGTCCAGGTACAACCCTGCCTCCCCCATATGTCTCCCATTGCACCCTCAGTGTGTGTTTCCTGTGGGTCCACCTCCCCTGCTAACCCACTCCCAGGTGCTATACGAAAGGAATATATGCAGAGGCTGCTACATTCCCCTGGCCCTATACCCAGTTCCCTGGTGCAGCAGGCTCATCCCCTGGCTATCAGTAGCAGCTGTACGCTGATGTGTCCAAAACATATCTCACCACGCATGAACTACGTTTGCCAAACCACACCCCGACCTCAGCTTGCTCCCTGACATTGCTGGCTGCAGGTACCCCTGCTGCATGATATGAGCATGGCCAAGACCGGACATCTGGGCATCACCCCTAAACCCTCTCCAACCCTTACAGTGTCTGTGTATAGGTTGGATACACCTTCTGTCGATGTGGCCATCAAGGTAGCAGGTCTTTATCACCCCTCACACCCCTTCCCCACACATACCCATCATGCAGCTAAGGCCTGCGGTGTCCTCCTAGATAACATCAGCAAGATCCCTGCCGTCACTCCAGAACACACAAATAAAGCCCTAATGCCCCCCTTCATCACCTGCCATCCTGCTCACTGTAACCTACACCTTGCTGGTCTGCCTCTAAATCATCTCTGTCCACCACAATGTATGCAACACTGCGCTGCATGGCTAATCTACCGACAGCCTCAGTATGACAATAACACCCCACCTGTCACGACACCTCACAGGCCCCAGGCGAGGTCAAGATGCACCTGCTGATCTATACTTGCAGTTACACTGTGGTTGCCCTGTACCTTGATGCGCATAACCCAAGTACTACAAATACTACTACTACTACTGAGCATGTAAACAGTGCTAACACCTGTATGCATCGCCATTCTTACACACAGTCCAGGCTCATCAGAGCATACAATCCAATCAATCCCCTCATATCCCCCAAATGTCATCCCCACATGTCAAGCCAACTAGGCCTATAAATGGGTTGCCCCCCCACTGTTAATGCAGGACCAAACTCCTGTCACCTAGCAGCACCCAATGCCTGGAACTAACTACGGGTGGCTGCAGGGCAGCCACCTCACTAACCATCTCAAATCCCCGTGTGACAGTCTACCACATCACCTAAGCCTAATAATCCTGACTACATGAATCACCTCCACCCGCTGTTGTCCCCTGCCCACACCTTCTGTGTTAGCGGTTGGACCACATTGTAAGCTCAGATGGCCAGGCATTGTGTCAGCAATGTCAGTGCAGTACTGCGTATGACTGGTAGTGCGATACCGACGCTCAGTAGTAGTAGTAGTAGTACATATATCTATCCAAATTGTTTTTCCAAAACATCCAGTACTCATATGAAAATAGCTCCTCAATCAGCTGGCGCCTGAGTGCTGCACCCTCACGTGTGTCACCACGGGCACGTACAGGAGGGCACGTTGGATCGTCTTCCACATCCTCATTAATTTCGACATCGAGATTGTGCCTGAGAGCAATGTTGTGCAGGATGTAACAGGAAATAATGATCTCTGCCACTGTCACGGGTTGGTATTGTAAGGCCCCGCCGGTCCTATCCAGATACCTGAAGCGACTTTTCAAAACGCAAAAGGTGCGCTCGATGACGGAGCGACTGGAGGCATGGGCCTCATTGTACCTCATCTCTGCAAGTGTCTGTGGTAGGGGTTAGCAACCAGGGCCGACACCCATATCCTGCATCACCTGCAGAAAGAAATGTTGAACGTTCAACCAGTAGCTGATGTCCACACACATGCACACATGATGGGACACAACAACACATGATGGGACACAACAACTATGCACCAGTGTCTGGGGGTGTGAGATACAGAGCACGGGGGAGGTAGAAGGGGTGCACACAACATTATCCTGAACCACAGCAGACACATGGGCAGACACCAGAGGCTGAAAGGTAGTAGCGCCAGCCATGAACACCTCAGAGACACACATGCAATGCACCTTGGACAAAGGCAGAGATGCACACATGTGCAAGCATGTGATGGTCATGCTATTCACCACACACAGATGGTGCGACAGGAACAGTTACCCCACCGTGGCAGGCTGGATGGCACAGACAACACCACACTGTTGATAAACATGAAGCATACATGTGTGTCATACCGTGTCAACCTAAACACACAATGTCAAATGTCATGAAACTTCAAATGTCAGTGTGCCACCAACATACAGCACTGCAGCACAGAGGACCTGGAGTCATCCCCCCCCACCCGCATCAGCTCCCACACACACAAATGACACACACACACAATTTGAGACACACGTCAAAGACAGACATGTGTTCAGATGGATAGCAGGGGTATACAATGTGCATGTCAGAGATGACAAATACCCACTCAGCAGTATACAGTACTCAAATTGACTGGCCTCAAATTGTCTGTACAGTGCCGAGTGACGCAGGATATAGGAGTCATGGGTGGACCCTGCAAACCTAGGGACCACATTCAGAATAAGCATACCTACATCACATACAACATGAACATTCAGGGAGTGGCAGTGTTTGCAGTTGCGGAACACTGCCTCCTGTCTCTGGGCAGGACCAGGGCAACATGTGTGCAATCAATTGCTCCCATCACATGTGGTAACCTAGCAATTGCCGCAAAGGCCTGGTTCAGGGTCCCCCACTGTTGCCTAGTGTTGGGAAATGCAATGTAATTCCCAACCCGGCTGATCATGGCACGCAGTACTTGGTAGAGACAGCGTGAGAAGGTGGGGTGGCTCATGCCACCCAGTGGCCACAGATGACTGGAAACAGCCAGAGGCAAAGAAATGTAGGGCACCAAGGAGCTTGACCAAACCCGGTATGGCATGTGACCGACCAGTCAGGGGCTCGAGGTCAGGTCTTAGATCCTCATAGAGCTCCCTAATTGCCCCTGTGCTCAGGCAGTAGAAGGAGATGACCTGGTCCTCACACATGTCCTGGAGCCAGGCCCTGGGCCTGTAGAAGCAAGGCTGGGGAGCCTGCAGCTCGGCACGCCTCCTGCGCTGTGCCGGCACAGCCCCTGCCTGGCCTGCCCCCATAGCTGCAGGTCAGTGTTGTATTGGGCCTGCACCCCAGCTTTGTGCCTCAACCCCATGGACACCATCTCCCTCGTCAGGCAACCACAAGCCCTGCATATCCCCCAGTGTACATGAGGCAACCACAAAGGTCGCCATAGCAGACACTATTAACCCAACCCTCCTCACCTCCCCACCGCACGCTAACCCTGCCACTCACCTCCCCCATCACTCACCAACCCAGCCACCCACCACACCACCCACCAACCCTGCCACATACCACACACCAACTGTGCCAGCCACCTCCCCACCACACACTAACCCTGCCACCTACCTCACCCACCACCCACCAACCGTGTCACCTATCTTCCACAGCACTCACCAACCCAGCCACACACCTCCACCAGCGTTCACCAAGGCCACCGCTTATCTCTCCCACCACTCACCAACCCAGCCACCTACCTCCCCCACCGCTCACCAGCCCTGCCACTCTCCACGCCTAACCTGCCTCTGACCCTCTGTTTGCTTCACCACCAATAATGCCCACCGTCAACCTCGTTTGCCTGCACTAACCCCTCAGTGTGTACCAGGTGTGCACGTTAATATATGGATCTTTGGACGTCTGCGCGTGTCTGCGTGCATTGCGCATGTGCATAGGTGATGCGTATAGTGTGTACGCGGAACCATGCACTGCACATGCGCAAGACATGTACGTGTCTGCGCGTGTGCTGCAGTTGGTTCCGTGCCCATCCTATAGGTGCCAGGGGTCATCAGAACCATGCACTGCACATGCGCAAGACGTGTACGAGTGAGGTTATCAAATTTGCAGATGACACAAAACTATTTAAAGTTGTTAAAACCCAAGAGGATTGTGGAAAATTGCAAGAGGATCTTGATAAATTGGAAGACTGGGCATCAAAATGGCAGATGAAATTTAATGTGGACAAGTGCAAAGTTATGCACCTAGGGAAGAACAACCCAAACTATGGTTACACGATGCAAGGTTGCACATTAGGAACCACCACCCAGATAAAAGATTTAGGCGTCATTGTTGATAACATGTTAAAACCCTCGGCCCAGTGTACAGCGGCAGCCAAGAGAGCAAATAATAGAACGACAACCTGAGCTCATATGCTCACTCATCGACCCATTCTAAACCTAAAATTACCAGGAAGCAACCTAAAATGAAGGAACCGGCACCCTGGTACACCGCTGAATTAAAGACCTCTCTACAGTCATTGAGGAAAATCGAAAGAAAATGGAGGCGTACCCGTACAGCATCAGCCCTGACACACTACAACTTCTGCCTACAAGCCCATAGGGATCTGATATCAACCAAAATAAAAGAATACCACTCTGTCTTGCTTTGCCGATCAATGAACAAGCCCCACGTCCTGTTCAACATTGTGAAGACCCTAACTAAGGAACCTTCAGCGTCTCAGGAAGTCTCGATCCACCCCCAAGACTATGCTGACTTTATGATAGCCAAAATCAATAATGTACTCAACGCTAAACCATCTTGCCCTATCAAGAACCCACCCATGCAACTCACATCCTTTTCAACACCATCTCATACTAGCATCGAGAGCACCATAGCTAACATCAATGCCACCACTGCCCCCAACGATCCCTGCCCAGCCTCCTGGATAAGGTCACTACGTCACGAGATCAGCCCAATAATAGCAAAAATCATCGATCACTCCTTCTCGGCTGGCCAATTCCCTTCAGGCCTAAAACAGACATCCATCAGACCCCTCTTGAAGAACGCCAAACTTGACGCTAAAAAGGTCGAATCATACCGTCCTATCTCAAGCAGCCCGCTCCTATCAAAAATAATTGAGAAGGTTGTTCAGCGTCAGTTACAAGACCATGTGGACTCCTATGCCCCCCTAGATACGTGCCAACACGGCTTCAGAGAAAATCATGGTGTTGAAACGCTCCTTACCACCCTCATCAATACACTGATTACCGGGATTGACAACATCAAACAAGGCTATGCGCTTATATTCCTGGATATCGCCGCTGCCTTTGACTCGGTGAATCACGAGCAACTCTTAATTCGTCTCAAAGATAAAGGGATAAGTGATTTAGCATGGTTATGGTGCAGGTCTTATTTAACAGATAGGTGGCAGCAAGTTAGAATAGGTTCCACATCCTCGCAGCCTTTCCAACAGCACCACGGGGTCCCCCAGGGCTCGTCCCTCTCCGCCCTCCTGTTTAATATCTACATGCAACCTATATGCAACATAATCCGCTCATTCAACATCTCATGCCTGCTCTACGCAGACAACGTTCTGCTCAAATCTCCATTCTTGATTGAAAACCCGGACTTCACCCAACTGACAAAATGCTTTGATGCCATAACTGACTGGCTCCATTCGCAAGGCCTCAAGATCAACTTCAACAAAACTGACATACTGTTTGTGACTTGGAACCAATCCTTCTCCCCCCCACCAACCTTGAAGACAAGAGATGCAGAACTCACGAGCAGACCTAGCATCCGCTACCTAGGAGTGACATTGGACCATCAGCTCAATTTCAAAGAACACATCAGTAACACCATCAAACAAATATACCACAAGATAAGAACTCTACGACATCTTCGACCCCTGTTGCAACCCGATGATTTCAGATCAGTATTTCAGTCTCTGGTTATCCCCCACCTTGACTATGCTAACGTAATCTTGCAAGGCCTACCCAAGAGCACCTTAAACCCCCTACAGCTTGCCATGAACGCGGTAGCCCGTGTCTTAAGTGGAGCTGCTAGAGGTGATCGCATTACCCCGGTCCTTATGAACCTACATTGGCTGCCAATATACTGTAGGTTAACTTACAAAGCAATTATCATAACCTTCAAGGTTATTAACAAAACAGCCCCCACAGCCTTAATGGACCTTGTTCACCCTATATCAGCAAACAGAGAGAGGAGATCCTGCACAACTAACACTCTACAGATCCCCAAAGAAATAACGAAATGCAACAAATCAACAAAAAACAGAGCCTTTAGTCTCTATGCCCCTAGCTGCTGGAATGCCCTCCCAGCGTCCATCAGAACCATAACAAACCTAACCCAATTCAGAAAGGCGCTAAAGCACCACCTGTTTCTCCTACACTACTCGCAATACTCCAACCTAACACCACCTATCACACACACAACAAAGACCAATTGAAATGCTGTCAAAGATTGTACATATTGTAAATACAAATTGTAGATAACTATCTTAAATTGTATATCGTACCCCTGTTGAATTCCAAGTTCAATCTCCTGTTTCATTGTAAGTGTCTACTTTGCACAATATCGTTTTATGTAAACCGCGCTGATTTTTAAGAGTGCGGTATATAAGAATCATAAAAATAAATAAATAAATAAATAAATAGAATGCTAGGTATCATAAGGAAAGGAATGGAAAATAAAACAAAAGATATTATAATGCCTATATACCGTTCCATGGTGAGACCGCACCTTGAATATTGTGTGCAGTTCTGGTCGCCGTATCTTAAAAATGATATAGCGTTATTAGAAAAGGTTCAGAGAAGAGCCACCAAAATGGTAAAGGGGATGGAAGGATACTCCTATGAAGAAAGGCTAAAAAGGTTAGGGCTCTTTAACCTGGAAAAGAGTCGGCTGAGGGGAGATATGATAGAAGTCTATAAATTAATGAATGGAGTGGAACGGGTAAATGTAGATCGACTGTTTACGTTATCAGAATATAGGAAGACTAGGGGACATGCAATGAAGCTACAGGGTAAACTATTTAAGACTAATAAAAGAAAATATTTTTTCACTCAACGTGTAATCAAACTCTGGAATTTGTTACCAGAGGATGTAGTAAAGGCTGTTAGTGTAGCTGGGTTTAAAAAAGGTTTGGACAAGTTCCTGGAGGAAAGGTCCATAAACCATTATTAAGAAGGGACCCAGGATATCAATGCTTGACCTAGTATAAGCATTGCAGAACCTGTGTCTTTTGTGGAAACTGCTAGGTATGTATGACCTAGATTGGCCACTGTTGGAAACAGGATACTGGGCTTGATGGACCTTGGTCTGACCCAGTATGGCATATCTTGTGTTCTTATGTGCTGCGCCAGGATATGCGCAAGCCGTAAAAAAGCCATAACGGACGGTATGGTGTGAGCTGACGCCATATATGCGTATGCCCCCACGCAAATACGTAGTCTACATGCGCATGTGCAGCACACTGTACCGCGCCAGTCCCACAGGCAACAGAGGTCAGCGGAAACAGCCACTGCACATGCACAGACACGTACACGTCTTGCGTATGTGTGGCGCATGGTTCCGCTGACCGCTGGTGCCTATGGGATGGGTGCAGAACCAGCTGCCGCAGACACGCACACGTCTTGCGCATGTGCGGTGCATGGTGCTGCGTACGCACCCTATGCATCACCTATGCACATGCGCAATGCACGCAGACGTCCAAAGATCCATATAATAATGTGCACACCTGGTACACGCTGAGGGGTTAGTGCAGGTGCGGGCGTTATTGGTGGTGAAGCGAACGGAGGGTCAGAGGCAGGTTAGGCGTGGAGAGTGGTGGGGCTGGTGAACGGTGGGGGAAGTAGGTGGCTGGGTTGGTGAGTGGTGAGAGAGGCGAGTGGCAAGGCTGGCCGGCGGTGGTCATGGTGAGTGGCTGGGCTGGTGCGTGGTGGGGGTGACAGGAGGCAGGGCTGGTGAGTGGCTGTGGTGGTGAGGGCTGGTGAAGGCGACGGGGGAGGGGGCAAGGGCCACAGGAGGTCAGACAGGTCTGGGATGCAGAAGGAGGACTTGGAGAGCAGGGACATGCTGCGGCTGGACATGATAGGTGGGGCGTCCGGGGAAACGCCAGGGCCGCAGTCCTCAGAGATGAGAGGGATGGATCATCCGGAGTCTGAGGTTGCCGGCCCATCGGGTATGTCGGACTCCACCCAGGAGCAGCTTGAGGGGCACAGCATCTGGCGTAAACATCCAAACCCTTCTACTCTCTCTTGTTTCCGTTCTGCCCACCGTCACTACCGTTCCCTTCTCCACTCTGCCAAGCAGTGTTATTTCTCTAATCTCATTACTCATTCTTCAAACTCCTCTCGCCAACTACATTCCATCCTCCACTCTCTTTCTGCCCCGCACTCTTCCCCTATCCCTCCCTCTTCCCTCTCTACTCCCGATCCCTCCTCCTTGGCTACCTACTTTGTTTCTAAAGTCCAAACCCTCCGCTCATCCTTTCCATCCTGCCCTTCTCCCCTCTCTCCTCCCTCTTTGGTAGTGCCCCCCTCCCCTACTCCTCCTACCTCTTCTTTTCCTGCCATTCCTCCCCTTTCTCATCACTGGTCCACCTTTGAGCCCATTACCTCAGACACTCTCATTAAGGTTTTCACTTCCACCCGGAAAACCTCTTGTCCGGCCGATCCCATCCCCTCTTCCTGGTTGCTGGAACCTTCTCTTGCACTGTCCCCTCTTATTCTCTCGCTTTTCAACTCTAGTCTCTCTTCTGGCACTTTTCCCTCCCTGTGGAAGCATGCTACTGTCCGTCCTATCCTTAAAAAGAGTTCTCTAGACCCCTCCTCCCCCTCCAATTGGCGTCCTATATCTAATCTCCCTTTTCTCTCTAAGCTCTTGGAAAAATTGGTCTTTTCTCAGCTCTCCTCTCACCTCGAGGTTTCTCTCACTCTCCATCCACGTCAATCAGGTTTCCGCCCAGGTCATAGCACTGAATCTGTTCTTCTCTCCCTCCTCAACGACTTGCACTCTGCTCACGATCGTAGTCTACTTTCTCTTGCTGTTTCTCTAGATCTCTCGGCTGCTTTCGACCTGGTTGATCACCGCACTTTGCTATCTCGCCTTCAGGATGCGGGTCTTTCTGGTTTGGTTCTTCGTTGGTTTCACTCTTTTTTGTTCAGTCGCACTTTCTCAGTTCACACTGGTTCAGAGTCCTCTCCCTCTACACCCCCTTCCCTGTGGTGTTCCTCAAGGTTCTGTTCTCGCCCCTCTTCTCTTTAATGTATTCCTGGCCCCTCTTGCCCTCCTTGTTCAGCAACACGGTGTTTCTGCCTATTACTATGCGGATGATATCTTTCTCCTCTATCACACTGATTCTGTTGCACCTGATATCACTGCCTTAAATACTTGTCTCTCTTCTGTAGCCTCCTGGCTCTCAACTAACTTTCTTCACATTAATCTCTCGAAAACTTTGGCCATATGGTTCACTTTCGGTAATCCCACTCCTACCCTCACTCCCTTATTTTCCTCTTCACCCATCTCCACCGTCTCCTCCTTGCGGTACTTGGGTGTGATTCTTGATTCCTCCCTTTCCTTTAAAGAACATATCTCCTCAGTTGTCCAACGTTCCTTCTTCTCCTTAAAACAACTTCGTGCCGTACGTCCTTTTCTTACTATTACTTCTATGACTACTCTCATTATCTCCCTTGTTATGTCTCGTCTCGACTATTGTGATGTTTGTCTTGCTGGTCTCCCCCAATCTCAACTTTGTCGCCTTCAACGTGTTCAAAATGCTGCTGTTCGTGTCCTTTCCCATGCTTCATGGTTTGATCATGTCACCCCTCTGTTAATACATTTTCATTGGCTTCTTGTTGTTTCTCGTGTTCAGTTTAAAATTCTTATTTTTGTTCGCAGGGTGATCCATTCAGGTATCCCCCTGTATCTTGCTAGCCAGGTTCACCTTCATACCCCTCATCGTCCTCTCCGCTCTATTCATGCTAACCGTATGTTTCTACCCTCCCCCTCCCAAGCGCACCTAGAATCTACTCGGTCTTCTGCTTTCTTTTTTTCTTGGTCCATGGCTCTGGAACTCCCTTTCCCCCTCTCTACGTCTAGAAACCTCCTACCCATCCTTTAAAGCTAACCTCAAAACCCATCTCTTCTGTTCTGCCTTTAACCTTCCTTTCCCGGCCCCATCTTCCCCCCCCCCCCCCAGGCCTATGACAGCATACCCCTACCCCTGTCTTATACTGTTTTCTATGTTGTTGTCATCCCCTTCTCTTTCCCTTTTGTTATCCATCTTTACCCCCCAATTTGTTTCTCTGTTTCTATCCCTTTTTTTCTTTGATTTTATGGCGTTCCTTTTCTGGCTCTCTTTCGCAGCTCTCTCTCTTTTTAACATTTTAATTGATTTTATGTATTGTGAACCGCCCAGATGCTAATTGTATTGGGCGGTATATAAATGTTTAATAAACATAAACATAAACATAAGCATAGGTGGACACCTATGCCGGATGGGGAGAGGAAGAGGGCCATAAGATTCAGCCAGCAGGAAAACCACAACCTGCTGGCAAGTGTCCTTGAACACTATGAGGAGCTGTATGGGTGCATGAGCTCACGCACAACTGTCAGCGTAAGGATCCAGGTGTGGGAGGAGGTGTAGGGGGCCGTGGCACAGGCGGGGGGGGGGCCACCAAGGGACCTTGACAGCCTCCGTAAGAGGTTCAATGATATCAGGCAGGGGGTCCGTGCACACCTGACTGCAGAACGCCGACATGCTAGCGACACTGGCGGGGCGGCCCCTTCTTCCCAAACCTCACACCCATGGAGCAGCAGCTTGCTGAGCGCCTAGGCCCCATCTACATCCATGGCCTCTCCCCGGCGCTGGACACGGCTGACCCACAGGCAGGTATGTCTGAGACATGCAGCAGGTCCAACAATCCAAGCACTAATCCACGTGCAAAGACCAACTCAGTAAGAAGCGTGGAATGGTATAAAAAATCAGTCTACCGACTTAATGAAGCCGGCATCACCTCCATCAGGTTAAAAAGGTTTTTCACTTTTTAACCTGATGGAGGTGATGCCGGCTTCATTAAGTTGGTAGACTGATTTTTTATACCATTATCTATGCTCTTTTATGATATTAGGATAGGAGACATCTCAATTACAACAGCACACAATATACAGCCATTAAAGCCCCTGAGGAAGGTTGTTATGAAATACGGCCAGTGTCGGGCCAGTGGCTGAAGTGGATTTACTCAATAAAAGTTTTCAAATATTACACGTCCTTTCGTTGCAGTCCACGATTCTTACTGGGTGAGACATGCAGCATACATACAGCTATCTACCATGCACACGCAGGGTATGTCACGGGGTGGTGCGGGCCCATGTCCTGGGAGCAGGTGTGTCTGAACCTAGGAAAACAGACACCAGAGTCCACATTCCCCGTTAGTGTTTGTTCGTGGAAAATATAGGGGATAGAATCAAACCCCCTTCCCAACACCTTCCAGATATCTGTCTGACAAAATGAGCTCTTTCCTCATACCCATTCATGCCTTGGACAGATGTAGGCGTGGATATAGCTCAGGATGTCCTGGACATATCTGATATCTGGGGAGGACATCCAGGGTCTGGGAGTGCCCCACACATGCTTACTCCACACTCCCAGTCAGACCTGGGATGTCCGCAACCCAGATTTGGGTTATACAATGGGGCAATCTCTTCCAGTGGATTAGTTTTGTGCATACAATGTGTGGTGGAGGAGGAACCGGGGGGTAACGAGGGAGCAAGCAGACGTGTTCCTGTCCCTAGGGCTGACCAAATGAGAGGGAAAGAGGAAAGCAAGGAGTGCATAAACAAATATGTGTCTCCCTAAATATGTCCATATTTCTACGTAAATATGTCTACTGTGTACCTTTTTCCACCCTCCCCCCCAGGTAACATCCAGGCCATCGAGGCGGCCAAGGAGGACAATGGCAGTGAGCCCAAGCTAGCAGAGGGCGACGAGGTGCCGCATGCAGAGGCTGCCATCAGCAACGCCCCAGACACCCCATGGGCCGATGTGCTGCCTGAGGAGGTGGACACCCAGGAGGACGACGGGTCACCCCAGCGGAGTGGGTACACAGGCACAACAGTGGCTGGTGAGGGGCCCGAGGATGTGGGGGTGAGCCCCCACATTGCCACCACCAAGGCTGTCCTCTGCAACAACGGGCACAATGCATGTCGTCCTCCAGGAACTGCAGGCACATACATCATCAGCACGCAGAGATGCCGCAGGTAGGCAACTGGCAGAATGGTTGCATGTGCTGGTATGGCACACCAACCCCCAGACACAGTGGTGGGGCCACACACACGCACGATGGCAGTGGGCCTCCACACATACATATGCCCCCCTGGCCATGTCTGTGGTGGTTGGTGTGGCTCAGTGGGGAATCGGTAGGTCATACACGTTGGGGTCTAGGCAACAGATGTCTCACAGGTCACCTTGTTCCCCTTCCACAGGCACTCGGCAGGTGCTGATTCCTATATGGGCCGAGATGTGTGGCCAGCAGCAGGTCCACATGCCCAATGCCAGGCATTGTGGGCCCACACGCGGGCAGTGTGTGGGCTCCGCAGGGATGTCAGGGAGCACAGCCTGGCGACATGGCAGCTGCGAGGGACTGCCGTGAATATCGCAGCTGGCATAGGCCGGGTGGCGGATGCACTCGAGGCCATGGCGGGACATATCCTGCGGCCTGCAGCGGCACCAGAGGTGGCAGAAGCATCAGCATCAGCAGCAGAGGGAGTGGGGGGTCGTGGGAGAGGACGGGGGCGTGGGCATGGGCGGTCACGCAGGCCGTAGGTGTGTGACTACAAGTTGGACTGACCTCCACATTAAATGACGCATTACCTTTGTTCACCGATGTAATGGTGTCCTTTTTTCTTTGTTGGGGGTTCCCTGAGTGGGCTGTCCCAATTGGGGTTACCATGGTCACATGTGCCCTACAGCACCGTGCCATGTCTTAACGACCATACATATGCCTGGGGTTACACCCTCCCTCCCCCTGCCACCTGCTATATATGTCTGCTGGTTCACCAACATTGTGGGGCATATCTCCCCTCTGTCCCCGCATTTCATCCACATCAGGCCATCTACATGGGTGACCCATCTGTCAGACACACACCAGGGTCATCCTGGCATACTAACCGAACATGCGTGGCAGACAGACACGATGTACAGATATACGTAGCTGCTGTCAGAGGTTTACCCCCCTCCAGCGCTTGTAGTGCACCGCTGATCCTTCACCCCACCAGACCCCATCATGGTGAAACCCACCGACTGATGCACTGTCGGACACGTGGATCCCCGCATACATCACAACTACGCTGCATCATGTGTACCACGTCTGCACCTCCTTGCCATCCTATCATGTGCTGCATCCCTGCTACAGACTGATTATCTGTAGCAACGTGCATGTGACCATGTCTGTTGGACGGTGCAGCACATGGTTACATCACAATGTCATCGGGGGATACATCCGGCAGCACACATTGTGCTCCACACAGCCTGTTGTGGGGCAGGGGTAATATATGTTGCACAAATACACACTGGGACATGCACACAGTTGTCTCACTCACCTCTACAGCATGTATGTACAAAGGACACATGACCATTGCAAGTTTTGGCTGCCTACACAATGTTTTAATCCAAATATGTGTTGGTAGGTGCCATACCAACGTTAAAACGTTCAACACAACACCCTCCCACAGGCGGGTCAACAGTAAAACTGATTCACAATTTTGCGTTAGCACAGCATGGACATCCATATCACACGTTAGTGGGGATACATTTGGCTGTTAGGGTTGCAACCTTTGCTATCTGTGCATCCACTGCACTACCTTGCAGACACTGGGAGATGGCCACAGCTATATATGTGGATCACATACCCGGGGGCCCGCCTTGGGGGTATGGCTGGGGATGCGCCGTGAACATGCCATGATAATGCTGGCGGCGCATCACCTCAGCCATACCCTCAACGGCAGCTGTTGCTGCCTGATGGCATGGCCATAGTCGGTCAGGGTCCGCCTAATGGTTCCTATCGCTACACACAGGAGAACCATACATTTGCCACCACAGCCACACCATGTGGCTGTGGTCTGGGTGATAGCATCTACGTGGGCCCTGTGTGTGGCAATGTGTGGGGGTCCCACACCTGGACTGACACCTTGGCCATGCACATGGGGCAGGTGGCAGGGGCCCCCAGTGCCCTGTGGTGACCTGCATCTGCCCTTGTGCACAGGCTCCCCCTCCCTACCCTCCATGTCCCCCCCTGCCCTCCCTGCCCTGGCTGGTCCCCTAACTCCCCCCGCTACCCTCCCCCTCACCATCCTCGCTGTCCCACTTTACCTCCCCAGCACCCTCCACCATCCCCTTCTCCCACCCCTCCCCACCCTCCATGTATTCCTCCCCCACAGCCATGGCATCCTCTGCCGCTGCAGCTGCGTCCTCTGCTTCGGTGCCTCCAGTGGTCACGGGGGCTGTCACCAGGTGGTGTGGGTGCAGAGGTCCCCTCCCCAGCATCTGCAGCCTCTGTGGAGAAGGCAGAAATGAACAGAGTGTCATGCATTTGTTACGGCACAGACACATTGTATGTGTCATCACAGGCTGGCGTGCCACTGGGACATGGTGTGGCGCACTGCATAGGCTGGGACACTCACCGTCACCCCCAGCCATTGCCTCCCACTGCATGTGGTGGAGGTATCTAGGGCAGTGTAGCCGCATCTCTCTGCCCTTCTTCCATAGGTCCTCTACCTGGGGGGATAAGCGATGTTTGTTACCATTAGGGCCCTATATCCCTGCCCGGTGTTGGCAGCCCGTCCCACATCAACAGGAGCCATCACCATGACGCCTGGACGCTGATGCAGCCTCTGTGGTGCGTCCTCGGACACCTGGGAGTGTGGGGGAGCTGGGTACCTGCAACAACAGCAACCACCATACCACCAGGATATAAACTAGATCTGTGTAGTCTGGTCTGATGTCTCCTGGGGTTAGGGAAGAGCTGGGAACCTGCAACAACAGCAAACACCATAGCACCAGGATGTAGAATAGACCTGTGTCAGCTGGTCTGATGCCTCCTGGAGTTAGGGACATGATGAAGGGCTGTGGGACCAGCTACACTGGTCCTGTAGGGGAAGGGCCACCCTCCAAGGCAGTAAATGCAGATCTGTTTGTATCACACAGGGCACTGGCAGACAGGCGGTAGGCCTGTATACACTCAGATGCCCCCCACCACCATCTGACATTCACCAGCAGTGGGCACTGTCAGTGTTCACCCTGCAAGGTGCTCTAGCCATACTCACACTAACTGCAGAGGGTCTGCTAGCTAGTACATAGTGCATATTCCTAGAGAAACTGCACACCCAGAGGTGGTATGTCAGTGATTGGGCTCCAACCGGGGAAATAGCCAGAAATCACTTGAGGGAAGCACTATATGGCACTATGTGGGAACCTAGCCAAGCCATGGTCACTGCTCAGTCAGGGTGCGAGTGACCTCCACCCCCAGCATGACATGCTGTGGTCACCGTGTCCCTGCAGGTGGTGGTCAGCCAATACAATGTCCCAGCCATTGCCATATGCCCTGTGCAGATGCATCCTTCTCAGGCTGCCCTGTCTGGCCCATAACCACATCTGATATGCACATAGGCAGGCTAACACTTGAAAAAGTGCAAGCATTGTGGTCTCCTCAAGGTGTGGCCAGCCACAAAACACTTGATAGACATACACACACTCCCACACCTACTTCAGCATTGTGCAAATATAGAGGTAGTTGGCAGCCCTGGCCGCCACAACAGTCCTGGTCACAGCGGAGGCATTGCTTTGGTACTCAATACCTTTTGGGTCACTCTCCTGGGTGGTAAACACTGTCAGAGACATAAACTGAGACACACTTCACAGATATCAGACAGGTTGCTCTGATGGATCTCTGTTAAAACATTGTGTCTCATTTTGGGCTTGTTATCTGACATTAATGATAGCAACTGCTTGATATATGTGGAACGTGCTTCAAGGTTTATGACGGCATTGCAAAGGTATGCGGGTTCTAGTATTGGTAGATGCTACTCCATGCAGGACCCAACAGCCTGACCCACCATGAGGCTTTGGATAATGGAGCTGGCCAATGCTCTGGGGCAGAGGTTCCCAACTCCGGTTCTGGTGCGCCCAACACGATTCAGGTTTTCATGTTGTCCCTAATGTATATGCAGGGGATACATTTACATACAATGGGGGCGGTACATACAAATGAGGGAGGAGTAGCCTAGTGGTTGGGGCAAAGTACTTCAGGCCGGAAGGTCGGAGGTTCAAATCCCACTAGAGGACAGCAACCTTGGGCCGGAAGGACTGGGGTTTCTAGTCCAATAGATGCTCCTTGTGGTCCTGGGCAAGCCACTTAACCCTCCATTGCCCATGTTCCCTGTAAGTATTAGTGTATGTGTCTCATATCCTGCGTGTTAAATGTATCCCCCAATTGTGTTGTGACCGCTTTGATTGAAGGATAAGGCGGTATACAAAACTGTCTAAATAAAATAAATAAATAAATAAATAAATGCATCTCAGGCATATGTCTTATGGACAGCATTATACCTGAATGGTGTTTGGCCCTCCGGGACTGCAGTTGGGGACCTCTGCTCTAGGGACTGCACATGTCTAGGTGTTTATGGTGTGTTTATTTTATCTGCACGGCACCCACCTAGACAGGGCTTGGCCTTGGTCTGCTGTGGGCAGATGCCACTGCCCCCCACCAACACCAACACCCACCTGCCACCATGCTGACATGCCCTTATGCCAGTGGTGCTGGTGGTGCGCAGTCTCAGGCCATCCAGTGTGCTGGTAGGCGGCTGCATATGGTGTGTAATCTGGGGTAGGGGTGCCTGCATGGACATCCATGCTTCCCCCCGTAACCACCTGCCAATATTCTGTTCCATTTGGGGTATTTGCTAGGTACTGTCCCCTGGGACACTGTGGGACACAGATACTAGTGGGCATGTTTGACCTTGATCAGTTGCTGATATTGTTTTCGTGTTTCTCTATGTGTCACCTGGGCATCTGCTTAGTCTGCCCTATGCCCCAGCTGCCCCACTGCATGTCACACCTGCAGTCCCCTGTACCCCATGTGCAGCCACACCATAGTGCCCTTTCATACTTGTGCACTATCTAGTGGTGCAGCACATGTATCACTACTATCACTGTTCTTGGTCTCCCTGCCTTTGCTGCACATTGCTGACTGAAATGGTTTCTCTCTCCTTCACTTTTGCCTCTTGCACCAGGTTTTCACTCGCGCTATTTTTTGGACCTTCCTTTCACGGCGATAGTGTGCCTGGGGCCTCTCCCCGCCCACTCTCCACCTATTGACCCCTTCTCTCCACCCCTGGGGAGCCTTACTCCACCCTTGGCGCACCTTACCGCCGCAGGAGACGTTATCGCGCGATACGTGATGTTATCGTATGGTAATGCGCCATTATCGCGTGATAACATCACGTATCATGCGATAACCTCACAGCTGTGACATTAGCGCCATTTAGTAAACATACCCCTTAGTGGCACTATAGAGATATTTAGCACCGGCCACTAATCAGTGCTGAATGCCCATATTTAATTTAGCTATGGTGGCTGGCATTTAAAAATAATGCAGAGTGTGGCCGCTAAATGCTGACTCAACCTTTTTTTGCCAAAAAGTTCAATTTTCGTCTCATCTGACCAGAGGACCTTCTTCCATGTGTTTGGGAGGTCTGTCACCTGCTGTTGTGCAAACTCCAAACGTGTTTTCTTATTTCTTTCTTTAAGCAATGTTTTTTTCTGGTCACTCTTCCATAAAGCCCCACTCTGTGGAGTGTATGGCTTAAAGTGGTCCTATGGACAGATACTCCCATCTCCGCTGTGGATCTTTGAAGCTCCTTCAGTGTTATCCTTGGTGTCTTTGTAGCATCTCTGATTAATGCCCTCCTTGCCTGGTCTGTGAGTTTTGGTGGGCGGCCTTCTCTTGTCGGGTTTGTAGTGGTGCCATATTCTTTCTATTTTGTTATAATGGATTTAGTGGTGCTTCGTAGGATATTCAGAATTTGGGATGTGTTTTATAACGCAACCCTGATCTATACTTCTTCACAACTTTATCTTGCTTAGTAGTGTTGCAGAGTCAGGGGCCTTTCAGAACAGTTATATTTATACAGGCATCATGTGACACTGATTGCACACAGGTGGACCCTTATCAACTAATTATGTGACTTCTGAGGTCAATTGGTTGGATCAGATCTTAATTAGGGGTTTCAGCTTTTACTTGCTTTTTTATATATACAAGGTATTTTATTGTCATTTCACTTCACCAATTTGGACTATATTGTTAGGTCCATTACCTAACATCCAAATGAACCTCTATTTTCATTTCTGGTTGTACATAATGCGACAAAACAGGACAAAAACCAAGGCGATGAATACTTTTGCAAGGCACTGTAGGAGCTAATAGGTAGCTGTGAGCTACAGATATTAAAAAGGGGAAAAAAGTCTTATAAAAAAGCAGCAGGTATGAGTAAAAGAAAGAGGAAGGGATTCAGTTCCCATTGCGATCTCAATTCTAAACTAACCTTCTAAGTCAAAGTTTGGTTGAAAATACGTCTTGTGAGGCGTTTCACATTTCTTCTCTTTAGGACATTATCTACTGATTTAGGAGCCATGCAACAAGAGCTTGTCTTAAAGTGGCACAGTTAGCAAAGGCATAGAAAATACTGCAAGCAGAGGGGCTCTATCTTTTATCTTGGCCAGTCAGTGCAGCAGACAGACTTTGCTATTGTTTTATAATTAGTACAGTCCAGATTCTTCTAGGATAATGTACTAAAGTTCACAGTCTTTTGCATAAAAGAAACATTCTTAGTGAATACAATGAATTTCAGTATTTACTAAGCTATGCAGGTCCTGAGGGAAACTGGAAAACCCTAATGTCAGTGGTGACCATAGGATCAAAGTGTGTCATTCATAAATCATAAGGGCAAAGTTGAACTAGTTTAGTCAGACAAGTATAGCATTTATGTATATAGTGATCCTTATAGGATGTGATACATTTCCATGGGGCCAATGCAGAAAAAGCATGGTAAAAATTTGCTATAAAAATGCAATGCACATTTTAAAAATGTGTGGTATTCATAGTGTGCTTGTGCTAAAAAGACTCCTTAGCATTTATTTGTACATGAGTGAATCTTAAGAAAACATGTCTTAAATTTAACAAGCTTTAGGGGTTATTTTAGAAGCATTCCCATGTCTTAAAAGCAGCATTTATACAGTATGTGTAGATTACTGTCTCATCACCTCTTTCCTCCATTATGTCATCGGAGTCTGTTGATGAGGCGGTAGCTTCCTATAACACTGCACTCTCCTCTGCTCCGGATGCTCTTGCGCCGCCTATGCCACTTCCCGTGAGGCATACTATACCTCAAACCTGGCTGTCTTTCACTGCCATTATTTTCGATCTTGCACCCGCTCAGCTGAGCGTGCTTGTCTCAAATCCCGCACCCTTGCGGACTTTCTACACTTCAAATTCATGATTCTCTCTTTCCAGTCACTCATAGCACTCACCAAATAAGACTATTTATTTATTTATTTATTTATTTATTTAGCTGTATTTATATCCCGCTTTTCACTGGGTCAAAGCGGTCAATTGGGAGATACATTTAACACGAGGGGATATGACACACATACGCTAATACGTACAGGGAACATGGGCAATGGAGGGTTAAGTGGCTTGCCCAAGACCACAAGGAGTGCCTATAGGACTAGAAATCCCAGTCCCTCCGGCCTGAGATTGCTGTCCCCAGGTGGGACTTGAACCCCCGTCCCTCCGGCCTGAAGTACCTTGTCCTAACCACTAGGCCACTCCTCTCCTATTATGTCCATCTGACTAACTCCTCCCCTATTATGTCCATCTGACTAACTATTATGTCCATCTGACTAACTCTCTTACCTCTGACCCTCACCATCTCTTTACAACTCTCAACCCTCTCCTCAAGGTGCCTCCGCCTCCAACTCCTCCTTCCCTTTCTGCCCAAACATTGGCTGAATACTTCCATGACAAAGTCCACAAGATTACACTCCAATTCCCCCTCTTCACTCCCACCCTCAATCTCACCCACCCTTTCTTCCTTTTCTAAGATCTCTGAGGAGGAAACTGTTTGCATTAACTAGATTTGTTGGGGGATGTGTGAAGAAAGTCCACAGGTAAGTGAAAGCTCCCAGGTAAGTGAAATATTAAATACCTTTATAGAAATGGGTAAAAGGAGCAACATATGGAAAGTGGTGTTTATAAATGCCTGTAGCATGGGAAATAAGATCACAGATGTTGAGGCTTTAATGGGAGAGGCTGAGTTGGATTTAGTGCAGGGGTCTCAAACTCCAGTCCCGGAGGGTCGCAAACCAGTCAGGTTTTCAGGGTATCCATAATGAATATGCATGAGTTATATTTGCATACAATGGGGGCAGTGCATGCAAATATATCTCATGCATATTCATTAGGGATACCCTGAAAACCTGACTGGTTTGCGGCCCTCCAGGACTGGAGTTTGAGACCCCTGATTTAATGGCAGTAACAGAAACATGGTCCATGGACAACCATGACTGGATTGTAATGATATCAGGTTATAGTTTATTCAGAAAGGATAGGGTAGGAAGAAGGGGAGAAGGAAAGGCACTATATGTAACAAATAATATTAAAGCTATGGAAATACATGGTTTAAAAGGGAGAGAGGAGACACTGGAGGTTAAACTAGAAAGAAGGAAAGAAAAATCCATTTGCATCGGCGTGATATACAGACATACCTCAGAGGGAGCAGAAGTGGATAGAGATTTAATAGAAGACATACACAGCATTGCCAAGAAAGGAGAAGTGCTACTGATAGGAAATTTCAATATGCTAGATGTAGATTGGCACTTTCCTGCTGCAGAATCATTAGAAATAAGGAGATCATAGATTCTCTGCAGGGAGAACTATTGAGGCAACAGAACTCACACATGACGGAGCCATACTGGACTTGGTCCTTACCAATGGTGATAGTGCTTCTGATGTTATAGTGGGAGATCATCTCGCATCCAGTGATCACCTGATGGTGTGGTTCAGTATTAGGACTAGGGCTGATAAAATCCATTCAAAAGCGAGGGTCTTATATTTTAGAAAAATTAACTTTTCCAAGATGGGCCAATACCTCAATGAGTTGTTAGCGGCATGGGAAAAGCTGGGAGATGCACAAAAACAGTGGACAAAACTGAAAAAGGATATTTTATGGGCAACCAGCCTTTTTGTTAAAATGGTAAATAAATGTGAAAGGAAAAGGAGGCTGCTATGGTTCTCAAAATAAGTAGCTGAAAAGGTGAATAAAAAAGCGAGGCCCTCATAAAATACAAGAGATCACAGAGAGGGGAATGACAGGCATCAATATTTGGAAAAACTTAGAGAAGCTAGGAAAGTGATCAGGAAAGCAAAGGTGCAAAAAGAAGAAGAAATAGGCAATGTGATAACATGGGGGGATAAGACATTTTTCAGATATGCTAGTGAGAGGCGGAAGGGTAAAAGTGGTATGAAGGGGAGGAATAAGTAGAAGCTGATGAGGAAAAGCAGAATTGCTTAACAAATATTTCTGGTCTGTGTTCACAGATGAAATACCAGGAGCAAGGCCTCAGAAAACACCCACAAACAGGAACAGAAGCGAGGGGCATCTTGAATGATTTTCAGAGGACTGTGTTCGTGAGGAACTAACTAAACTTAAAGTAGACAAAGCGATGGGACTGGATGGGATACACACTAGAATACTGAGGGAACTTGGGGACATTCTAGCAGCTCCACTGACTGACCTTTTCAATGCCTCATTGGAGTCAGGAGTGGTGCCAAAGGACTAGAGAGAGGCACATGTGGTCCCTTTACACAAAAGCGGAAGTAAGGATATGGTTGAAAACAATAGGCTGGTTAGTTTAACCTCGGTGGTGAGTAAATTATTGGAAGCGCTGCTGAAAGAGAAAATAGTGAGGTTTCTGGAGTTAAGCAGTTTACCAGATCCGAGGCAGCATGGATTCACCACAGGCAGGTCTTGTCCAACAAATCTGATTGATTTCTTTGACTAGGTGACCAGGGGGTTGGACTGAGGGAGAGCCCTAGATATAATGTATTTAGATTTCAGTAAAGTCTTTGACGCTGTTGTGCACAGGTGACTTATAAACAAACTGAGCACCCTAGGTATGGACTCTAATATTACTACTTGGTTTAGAAATTGGTTGAGTGGGAGGTGACAATGGGTACAGATAAATGGCACTGTCTCTGAGGAGAAGGAGGTTACCAGTGATGTGCCGCAGGTCCGATTATTTTTAACATCTTTGATAGTGATATAGTGGAAGGGCTGTCGGGTAAGGTTTGCCTCTTTGCGGATGATACCAAAATCTGCAATAGACACCCAGGAAGGTGTAGATAACATGAGGAGGGATCTAGAATTTGGCAGCTGAGATTTAATGTTAAAAAATGCAAGGCTATGAATTTGGACTGCAGCAATCCATGGGTGTGACAGTGTAGGGGGTGAAGTACTTCTGTCCACAGAAGAACAGCGGGACCTAGGTGTTATTGTGTCTGATGATCTTAAAGTAGCTAAACAGGTAGAAAAGGCAACAGCTAAAGCTAGAAGGATGCTTGGGTGCATAGGGAGAGGAATGGCCAGCACAAGAAAGGAGATGATAATGCCTCTGTATAAGTCTTTGCTGCAACCTCTTTTGGAGTATTGTTTGCAATTCTGGACACCACAAGAGGTCTATTTATCAAGCCACATTAGGTGTTTAACATGGCTTTTAACACGCTCACTGTTGTGTTTGACAACTAACACGGAAATTCATATTAGAGGGGGAGAGAAAAGTGGAGAGTGTCACTTGTATTTTACACAGGTGTTGATGCCTGTATTAACTGCTAATACAGCAGGCAACATAGAACAGTTACTGCTGTGATGAGGAAGGCACTGGTGAGCCTGCAGAGTTAGAGAAAATCAGTGATTGTACCTTTACAAACATTCCAGCAGTGCACAGGCTACAGAACAAGCTTAGAGTTTCTGAGGCTAGGCTGCCACATCCAAGCTCTGCTGATGGAGTAACAGGCTTGGAGCATGATTATGAACACCTGTTAAGGCAGAGAGAAACGCTGCCCAGGAAGCACCTTTATAAACCCTGCTTAGGGAAAAGCAGAAGGGAGAGGAGCTGCTCAGGAGGAAACGGTTGCTCAGAAGGGACGAGCAGAGCAAGCCAACACTCAAGGAGAGAGTCCAGGAAGACAGAGTCAGAGACGGACTCAGAGCAGGACTGGAAATTGAGCTGGAAGTTCCCAGAAAGAAAGTTCCAAGCAGAGGAAAGAAGAAGGACCTGGAAAGAGTCTGGCACAAGGGAAACCAGGCAAGAGCTGCTCAGACGGAGAGAGCAGGGCAAGTTCCAAACTTCTGTTCCTGACCAAAAGGTTCACAGCACTCAGAGGTGGGTCCCTAGGTTTCAAACCAGGAGGAAGAAGAACCCAGCCTCCAACAGAGAGCCGTGGTTAAACCTCAGAGAGGAACTGGGGCAAGAGAATCAAAGAAAGATATCCAGTAATACAGTTCTCCATATTCCTTATCAGGTATAGAAGTCCTGGAGGGAGTTACAGGAATCCTCAGCAAGAATTCCACCAGAGGCAGGTCATGAGGGCTCGGTACAGGATATTATAATTCCAGAGCAGGAGGAAATGCAAGTGGAGTATAATAAACCAGACCCCTTGATTACTGAACTGCCAATGGACTGTTCTTTGTGTCGTGCAGAGGCTACTGAATCCTTGGTCAAGGAGTAGCAGCCTGAGTAAATGCTTTTGGGAAAAAGCACTACGAAGAAAACTTAACCTTGCTAAGGTAGGAACCAGGTTAAGTAAGACAAGCTTGCACAGCACTGTATATTATCTCACTAAGGAAGCAGAAAGACATTCTTTACTTTGCTGAAACTAAGAAGCTGTACTTTTGATTTGCCTGTTTTGATTGATGAAACGTCTGCATCTGTTTAATGCCTTTGAGAAGTTACTCAGCTTAAGGATGTAAATATCTTCTGTACTTTTTGTCCTGGAGGAAATATCCAGATACTTTGTGTTTGAACCTTATTTGTGCATATTCACTCGATGTCTCCATGACTATCCTTTTTAAGAGGGAAACTACAACTCCCAGAGGGCACTGCTCCTGAAGCACTAAAATGGCAACCCTAATCCCCTAAGCATGTGGCTGGGGATAGGGACATGTGACACTGCCTCCAAAAGTATAGAGCCCAATTCTATAACATCCATGTCCCGCCGGCAGAAATGTCTAAAGTGGAAATGGGCACATAATATACTCAATTCTGAAACTGCAGATATAAACGTGCCCACAGCTCCAAGAATCAGGGAGTGGAGGAGTAGCCTAATGGTTAGAGCAACTGCCTAATGGTTAGAGCAACTACCCAGAAGACCAAGGGTTCAATTCCCACTGGTACTCCTTGTGACCTTGGGCAAGTCACTTTACCCTCCGTTGCCTCAGAAAAATCCAAGTTATCAGTGTCTCAGTTTAATTTACATTACCAAGTTGAAATTGCAATGTAAACCACTTTGATTGAAAATGATAAAGCAGTATAAAAAAATCCTGTTAAATAAATATACATTTCTGGAGCAGCATGAATAACACAACTGGGGAAAAATGGGTTCTTGCTGCTATTATGGGACATGGGTAAGCACATCAAATGGCCTGTATGTCCCCATGATTGCCATATTCTGAGAAGATAGACATTTGTGATGCTTCCTGTCTCCATGCGACCATGCCTCCACTGGCAAAACATACATCTCCTAAGCTGATGCTCACACTGACAGTGTTGTGCTCATGAAAATAACACATTAATATAGCTAAGGTCTTGCAACCCAGACTATACATACTACTTCTGTTGCATGCCCATAACACTATAAGATTATCTAAGTGAACCAAAACTATTGTAAAAGCAAATGGAAAGTGAGATGTTTGTCCTGACAGGCCCCGCAGCAAAATATACATGGCATTTGATGAACACCTTAGTTATTCTTTCAGTGGTCATCGCTGAAAACAATATTTACAATGCTAAGAATGGGCCAGAAAAAACTGCTACATGTCAAAACATATCTCTGTCATTCATAGGAAACCATCAGGATGAAAACATACAATGCAAACATCAGAAATACATGCCCAAAAGCACCATCATAAGTCCTGTCAAATGTGCACAATTTTAGAGATCTCTTATGGTGCATTTAGATATGTATTAGTAAAGCTTGCACTGCAGCATGCCCCCACTCCAAGGGTCCCCCACCATTGATAGCGTCATGCCCTGTTGTGTTGCTGCAGAGTAGCTTTTGAGAATACACTGCCCATTCACTGTAATGGGTCTGCATATTATTGGTCACTCCAGGCCAGAAAATCCCAAACCCTCATCTGCGGTGAGCTGCTCCGGCTGGCTGGAATCCAGGGGACAGTATGCAAGTTTATTCCAAAGGGTGGAGGGATTGTCAGTACTTTTATACATTATCAGAGACATAGTCATACGTCATCCACCCATCTTCTGGGGGCCCACTATAGTTTATCAGTAACTAATGCAAAAACAAGTCATCCTTGAGTAGAACAATCAGTTTAGCTTACACAGCACATTCCTTTTTCCAACCCACCAAAATGTACAAAGGGCACACACAGAGGATTCTGATTTCTATAAGATTCTAATTTCTCTTGTGCAGGCCTCTTGTATATGCACTTAAACTAAGCATTATTATTACAAAGGACATATATATAGGATTCTGATTTCCCTAACATTCACACTGGCCCCTGGTGATGCTCCGGAAGCCCCTACAGTCCAGAGTTGCGGATCAGCACACCAGGGCCTCCCCTGCAGCCCTTATATCACACACTCACATACACTCTTGCCTTTGCTACAAGTAACATACCCCTGCCAAAACCATGCTCTGCACCTATAAATGTTATTGTTGTTATTAAGTCCCGTCGAGTCAGAGTCGACTCATGGCGACCCTCTGGATAGCTATCCTAAATTGTGTTCGGTCTTAAGTCAGGCAGCTCATTGTTGACAGACTGGTACCCATAGCTACTGTTATTGTATCGATACATCTCATTGCTGGCCTTCCTCTTTTGCGTTGACCTTCTGTCTTGCCAAGCATGATGTCTTTCTCTAATGATCTCTCTCTTCGCATGATGTGTCCAAAGTATGAAAGTCATCTGAGCTTCTAAAGAAAGCTTAGGTTTGATCTCCTCTAGTACTGACTGGTTTGTTCTTCGGGCAGTCCATGGTATACACAGTATTCGCCGCCAGCACCATAATTCAAAGGCATCAATTTTCTTCCTGTCTATCTTTTTCACTGTCCAGCTTTCACATCCATATGATGTTATTGAAAATACCATGGCTTGAACAAGTTGCATCTTTGTATGGAGAGAGACATCTCTGCTCTTGAGAATCTTATCTAGGTCTTTCATAGCCATTCTGCCAAGAGCAATACGTCGTCTGATTTCTTGACTGCTTGTTGCTTCTTTATGTTGATCCAAATAGGTTAAAGTTGTTCACGATTTCAATTTCTTCTCCTTCAACGATAAACCTGTTGATTATGCCAGTTGTCATGGTCTTTGTCTTCTTTACATTAAGGTGCAGGCCCAAGACTATGTTCTTTGATTGTGAGAAGCAAATGTTTCAGATCATCTTCACTTTCAGCCAGTAATATGGTATCATCAGCATAGCGAAGGTTGTTGATGAGTCTTCCACCAATCTTCACACCTCTGTTGTCTTCATACAATCCTGCTTCTCTGATGATTTGTTCTGCATATAAATTAAACAGGTAGGGGGAAAGTATGCAGCCTTGTCTTACACCTTTGCTTATTTTAAACCATTCTGTTTCTCCTTGTTCCGTTCAAACTGTTGCTTCTTGATCAATGTACAGATTGTGCAAGAGTACAATCAGGTGTTCTGGTATACCCATGCTTCTTAATGTGGCCCAGAGTTTCTCATGGTTTACACAGTCAAAAGCCTTGCTATAGTTGATAAAGCACAAATAGATATTCTTTTGGTATTCTTTAGTCTTTTCAAGGATCCATCTCACATCCGCAATGATGTCTCTCATTCCTCGCCCTTTCCTGAACCCTGCTTGCACTTCAGGTAGTTCTTGTTCCAGGTATGGTTATAGTCTCTTTTGAATAATCTTCAGTAGAATCTTGCTGGCATGTGGGATCAGAGCGATTGTGCGATAATTTCCACAGTCAGTTGGATCACCTTTCTTTAGTATTGGTATAAACACAGATCTTTTCCAGTCAGTTGGCCATGATGTTGTCTTCCATATTTCTTGGCAGAGCCTTCTAAGTATGGTAACAGCTGTGTCAGATTGCTATAATACTTCTATGGGAATGCTATCAATGCCTGGTGCTTTGTTCTTTGATAAGGCTTTCAATGCTGCTTCAACTTCTTCTTTCATCACCAATGGTTCCCGATCATAAGGTACAGATTGAAACGGCTGTTGGTCCACTTGATCTTTATCATATAAGAACTCTGTATATTCCTTCCACCTTTTCTTGATCTTCTCAGCATCATTCAACATAGAACCTTGAGCATCTTGTAACATTCCAATTCGAGGCTGGAACTTTTTCTTTAACTCTCGTAGCTTTAGGAAAGCCGATCTTGTTCTTCCTCTAAATGTTTCTGCTTCTATTTCCTTGCATTCATCGTTGTAGTACTTTTCCTTGTCCTGTTTTGCTGCACATTGGAAATCTCTGTTTAGTTCTGTGATTGTCTTTCTTTCTCTTCTGGCTTTAGCTTCTCTGCGTTTCTGGGCAATTTTCAGAGTTTCTTCTGTTATCCATTTTGGCCGTTTTTTTCTTTTTCACCTTTTGTAGAGACTTCTCGCTTTCTTCCAACACAACCTTCTTGATGTCATTCCATAACTTTCTGGAGCTCTGTCATTTGTATCTAAAGCAGCAAATCGATTTTGCAGGCAGTCTTTAAATTCCAGTGGTATATTTTCATGGTCATATTTTGCTGCATTCATAAGTGGTTTGCTCTTTTTTCAACTTTAGCTTGAGTTTGCATACTAGTAGTTGATGATCTGTACCACAGTCAACTCCAGTTTTTGTCTTTGTTGATGTTATAGAGCTTTTCCATCGTTGACTTCCACAGATGTAGTCAATTTGATATTTATACAATCCATTGGGTGAAGTCCATGTGTACAGTCACTGCTTGTGTTGCTGGAATAATGTGTTTGAGATGAATAGATCATTGGTCTTGCAGAATTCTATGAGTCTTTCTCCAGCTTCATTTCTGTTGCCAAGTCCATATTTTCCAACTAAGTACTTTGCCTTCTTCTTTGTTACCAACCTTTGCGTTCCTGTCACCCATGACTATCAGGATATCCTGTTTGCATGTACTGTCAATTTCAGTTTGTACTTGTTCATAGAACTCTTCAATCTCATTCTGCAGCTGTTGTTGGGGCATATACTTGAATTATAGTTGTGTTGATAGGCATTCCTCATAGACGAATAGAGATTAAGCGTTCGCTGACTGCATTGTATTTCATTACAGTTCTTGCAAGTTCCTTCTTGATTATAAATGCAACACCATTTCTTCTTTGTCTTTCATTTCCAGCATAGTAGACCATGTGATTATCTGATGCAAAGTGCCCGATGCCAGTCCATTTCAGCTTGCTGACACCCAGCAGTTGTACACGTTCCATTTCATTCTTGACCACCTTCAACTTCCCTTGGTTCATGCTTCGTACGTTCCATGTTCCAATGTGTAAGACATCTCTACAGCTTCTGACTCTCATTTCATGCGCGGCTACATCAGCAGTCAGACGTCCCAAGGGCTTTGATCCAACCACATCATAAATGCTGGCTTTACTCTGAAAAGTCTTCAGCTCTTCCCCAGTAGCTAGTTGAGTGCCTTCTGACCTTGGGGTCTCATCTTCCAGCACTATAGCACAATTTGTTTTGTTGTAACTATCCATTGTGTTTTCATGGCAAGATACAGAAGTAGATTGCCGGGCCTTTCTTCCGTGCAGTTTAAAGTTTGGTGTTATTGCCGTTGTCACAGAAATGTGATCCTCCGCCGTCAACACTATCCCATTCTGCTGCTGTTGGTAATACATAATAGCAAGGCTTCTCAGGACCACACTTCTCAGCCAAATACGCTTCTGCTCCATACTAACTCACATACCATCCCAACATCTACATTCCCATTTCTCCAATCACAGGAATTGTTAGGGAAGCCTAGAATAGACCCTTTAGCACAAACAGCAAATGCCAGCCTAGCCAGAATAAAGACTATTGCAGCGCTTTATATTTCTGTGAAAGTGTTTTTTTATTGTTATTCACCTTACAAACATCCCTCACCTGTGCATTCTATTCATTACAACTGAATCTTGTGCCCTCCCAGACAGCAATCACACCAGTTCAATACAGACCTGACACAGTCATTCATCTTTATGGGAAGCGTTGAAGATCAAAGCAGAAAATCTTCTAAGTGCTGGCCTTATTTCCATGTTGCCACTGGTATGATGTATGTGAGATACACTTAGGAAGTACACGGGCCTTTCCTAACTATGCCTTATACGTCTCTGTACAAAAATAGAGAAGATTCTGTTCAAAACTGGCGTGTATGAAAGTGATTAAATGTCGGAAGTATAGCCATGAAGCGAAAATTCACCTCTTGAAGCTAATCTTCCATTTTACTCAAATTAAATTGAGCTCATTAGAGAGCTATCAATAAATAAGGTTTAAACACTACAAAAGTGTAACCAATAGAACCATGTGCAAAAATATGTATTAACTTGCCATAGTAAAACTAAGCATCTAAAAGTCCATGCTGAAACCCGTACTTGCAAAAAAGTCAGAACAGAGGTAAAACTTATCTGAATCCAGCAAGATCTGGCAGTAATCAGCAGTTTTCAGCAGCGGCTTCAAAAGCTCCTCCAAACTAGACGTGTGGTATTGTCAGTACAAAAATCACGAAATAGCAGACACAGCACTGCGTTTCGGGCGGCCAACTCTTACACGCCCTGCTTCAACGCTCAGCTCACTGCACCGACAAACTTCTGTCTTCACCAGTCGAAAAACGCCAGCGCATGCTCAGTAACGACATTTAATCACTTTCATACACGCCAGTTTTGAACAGAATCTTCTCTATTTTTGTTTTTGGATTTTAAATTTGTAGAGAATTTTGGTTAGGTTGTTTTTTTATACGTCTCTGTGGCTTGACATGCCCCCACTATGCCCCCTCCTGCTCACGTTCTGAGATCCACATTTTAGTGCCATGTACTTGTAGGGCCATGTGATTTCAGAATACGGTTCTAGACATTTATCGCAAGAAAAACATCTATTCCATACATCCAGGTGGCTTATTTGCTTTTCAGAATGACCCCCATAGTGAATTACTTATCGCATTAGCTGTCATTCCTTTAACACATTGCCCCATGTTAGCAGCATGGCTGCCTTCTCCTAAGCATCAGGGACACCTCCAACAACCATTTCTAATATGATTCAAATCTGGGCTCATAATTTGGGATTTTGGCTTCAGATATATTTAAATAATTAAAATCAGCTTTATCCAAGTCAAAAACTGACAGTCCAATATCCAGCAGCACTTATCTAGATAACAGTACCAGTACCCAGCACAAAAAAATTGTGGCAGGAAGTGTGCTCAAAGATCACTGTAATTTCCCACAATAACGGAGATAGATAATGAAGAACTCAGAACAAGTCAGTATAAGAACAAAATTGCTGAACATGTGGATAGTCATGGCTTAATGGCAGGAAGTCAACATGAATTTAACCAAGGAAAATATTGTCTCACTAAACTGTTATGTTTTTTCAAAAGTTTGAATAAACAGGTAGATAATGAGTTGATTGATATACTGTTTATCTGGATTTTCAGACAGCCTTTGACAAGGTCCCTCATCAGAAACTCTTGTGGAAATTAAAAAATCATGGGGATTAGGAAATGGTTAAAAGATAGAAAACAGAGTAGGGCTAAATGGGCAATTTTCTCAATGGAGAAAGGTGAATAGTGGAGTACTCCAGAGACCAGTACTGGGCCTGCCGTTTTTTAACATATTTATAAATGTCCTGGAAATGGGAATAATGAGTGAGATAATCAGACTTGCAGATGATATAAAATTATTCAAAGTTGTTAAAACACAAGTGGATTGTGAAAAATTGCAAGAGGACCTTGACAAATCGGGCGTCCAAATGGCAGATGAAATTTAATGTGGACATGCGCAAAATTATGCAGTTAGGGAAGAACAACCCAAACTACAGTTACACAATAGAAGGTTCCTCATTACGAATCGCCACTCAGGAAAAGGATCTGGGCATCATTGTGGATAGTATGTTGAAACCCTCTACTCAGTGTGCAACCGCAGCCAAAAAAGCAAATACAATGCTAGGAATCCTAAGGAAAGGAATTGAAAATAAAACCAAAAATATTATAATGCCTCTGTATCACTCCATGGTGCGACTGCACTTTGCATAATGTGTGCAATTCTGGTCACCATATCTTAAAAGGATATAGCAGAAATGGAAAAGGTACAGAGAAGAGTGACCAAAATGGTAAAGGGGATAGAAGGATATCCCTATGAGGAAAGGCTTAAAACATTAGCGCTCTTCAACTTGGAAAAGAGACGACTGAGGGGGATATGATAGAGGTCTATAAAATAATGGAGTGGAAAAGGTAAATGTAGATCTTTTGCTTACTCCTTCAAAAAATAGAAAGACTAATTGGAGAAAATATTTTTCACTCAGTGTGTAATCACTCTGGAATTCATTACCGGAGGATGTAATAAAAGCTGTTAGCGTAGCTGGATTCAAAACAGGTTTGGATGAGTTCCTGGAGGAAAAGTCCATAAACCATTATTAAAGGGGACAGGGAAAATCCACTACTTACTCCTAGGACAAGCAGCATGGAATGTGGATACATTTGGGAACCCAACAGGTAATTGAGACCTGTAATGATCACTGTTGGAAGCAGGATACTGAGCTTGAAGGACCCTTGATCTGACCCAGTATGGCATAGCTTATATTCTTAGGTTCCCATGTCTTTCCTTACTATTCCCCTAGATATATTCCAGTCCTCAGTTGTGTTGTCTGTCCTGACTACTGTAAACTCTGATGAATAGGGACTGTCTCTTACAAGTTTCTGTACAATGCTGGGTACGCTTTGTAGCACTTTAGAAATAATAATAATAATTATTAGTAGTAGTTCTAAGTGCCAGCGGGTGGGCCAGTCCAGATATTTTCAGCAGTATTATTCAAAATGCTACTGAAAATATGACTGGGATTCTAATCCCACCGGCACTCCTAATAAGCCTTCCGGGGGGCAGGAAAATGCTACGGTACCTAAGTGTAACTCACCTTGAACTACCACTGCAAAGGCATGAGTTAAATACAAATAATACGCAAACAAAAGACGGACTGCCCCTGAGCTATCTGCATAGTGCCAGAGTGGAGCCTGAGTGAAGCCAGTGCAGACCCAATATTCAATCTGCTATCTGGACAACTTATCTAGACAATATATGACAAGGAAAGTGCTTTCCTATGCTATCCGGATAGCAGTCTGAAGACTGGCATTATCTGGATAAGTTCCGCCTCTGCCTGCATTTTTCAGATATTCAGCACCAACCACTATCCAGATAGTGTTGCTGAATATCTGTATATTTTATAGCCATGGTGGCCAGTGTTTAAATAAAATGCTGAATATTGACCCCTGATTATCTTTTTTTCCCCTTTAGATTTTCTAAGACTTGTTTAGGTTAGCATCGCAGCATGCAGCCCAGCACCCGCAGATACTCAGCAGCATTAACCGTGTTAGTGCTGCTGAATATCCCAGATAGAGCAAGTAGCACAGCAGGTCTGCTAATCGTGTTAATCCCTTTGAATATCAAGACCAATATTTTATAATACAGAATCATATTTTATTATGCATAAGTATCTATAGCTATAAATAAATTGTGTAATACAGTATGTAGCTATCAATATATTTCTAGACTCGGTTTCTAGCAGGTCATTGTACATTATTCAAGTTCATCTTCTAAGTATATTCTCATTTTCTCATTTAGGCGTTGGAATGTTAATTGAATTTGCATTACTTTAATGATAGCACCAAAATCTACTGCAAACTCAGCAAGAATGAATCTAGAAAGGAAGACACATAAGTTATTGAGCAACGTAAATTGTGAACAAGTCTTTATTTGCTGTGACAATCTTCAAAATGCATCCACACACTACCAGACTTTCTAATCAGACATTCCAACTCCCACCAGAGTTAAGGTGCAATATGTTGCAGGCATTTGTTAGAGCTAAGGCAAACATGCGAACTCTGAAAGGAACGAATTCCGAATATTCCTCAATAGTGCTACTTTGCATAAGGCTTGTGCCACTTTATGACATGAAATTGTACTGCTTACAGGAGCTAAATCAGTATAGACCAGCAGTTCTCAACCATTGTGTCACAACACACTAGTGGGTCACAAGCATCTGGGAAGTGTGTCGCGGAATCGGCACACGAAGAGTTAGGAGACGCTGTCAACATTCGGAAGATGTGTCACTGTTCCGGCACAAGCAGTAGCAGGAGCAGGTGACATAATTGCACTAGTCCCAGCATTAACGTAAATTCAACCATGCTGCTTCTCCGTGCCTGGTGCTCTTATTATGATTTCTGTTCCGGGTGCATTATGATTTCTATTCCGAGTGCACAGCTACTGTTGAAACCGGAAAGAAGGAACACAGCACAACCCATACTAGAAAAGAAATGCTAGGGTCAGTGTGGTTGTGTCTCCTGCCCCTGCCATTGCTTGTGCTGGCTCCACAACACAAGGAGCAGCTGCACTGTTAGGGCGAGGAAGGGAAACGGGAAGGGTTGAGAATGAATATTAGAACATAAGAAATGCCTTACTAGGTCAGACCAAGGTCCATCAAGCCCAGTATCCTGTTCCAACAGTGGCCAATCTAGGCCACAAGTAGCTGGCAGGTCCCAAAGAGGCACACAGGTTCCACAATGCTTGTATTGGGGCAAGCAGTGGACTTCCCGGGTCCTCTTTAATAATAGTTTATGGACCTTTCCTCCAGGAACTTGTCAAAACCTTTTTCAAACCCAGTTACACTAACAGCTTTTATTACATCCTCCGATAACAAATTCCAGAGTTTGATTGCACATTGAGTAAAAAAATATTTTATTAGTCTTAAATGGGTTGCACTGTAGCTTTATTGTTTGTCCTCTAGTTTTTCTACTTTTTGATGATGTAAACAACCAATGTACCTTTACTCGTTCAATTCCATTCATTAATTTATTGACCTCTATCATATCCCCTCAGTCGTCTCTTTTCCAAATTGAAGATCCCCAACCTTTTAAGCCACTCCTCATAGGGGTATCTTTCTTTTCTATTTACCCTTTTTGTTGCTCTTCTTTGTACCTTTTCTAATTCAGATATATCCTTTTTAAGATATGGTGACCAGAATTGCACACAATATTCAAGGAGAGGTCGCACCATGGAATGATGTTGTTGTTGTTAAGTGCCGTCGAGTCGGAGTCGACTCATGGCGACCCTCTGGATAGCTATCCTAAATTGTGTTCGGTCTTCAGTCAGGTTTTATTTTCCATTCCTTTCCTTATGATTCCTAGCATTCTATTTGCTTTCTTGACTGCCACTGCATACTGGCCGGAGGGTTTCAACATTTTATTCATTATGACGCCTACATCATTTTCCTGGGTGGTATTTTCTAAAGTGGTACCTTGCATCATGTAATCATAGCTTGGGTTGTTCTTTCCTAAGTGCACAACGTTGCACTTGTCCACATTAAATTTCATCTGCCATTTGGATGTTCTTGCAATTTTCACAATCCTCTTGCATATTAACAACTTTGAATAATTTTGTGTCATCTACAAATCTGATCACCTCACTCATTATTCCTATTTCCCGGTCATTTATGAATATGTTAAAAAGCAGCGGGCCCAGCACAGATCCCTGGGGTACTCCACTATTCACCTTTCTCCATTGAGAAAATAATGTGGAATGGATAAAAGATGGAAGGGGGGGGGGGGACGCACGCTAGCCTGGCTCTTCACTGCTCTGCTGTTACCTTTAAAAATCTTTTTTCTTTCAGGTTTTCCATACTGCGCAAGAGGAAGGTGAAACAGCTGGAGCTAGTGAAGAGGACGCAGCTGGTGCAAGAACTGCTCGCCGTGTTTATGCAGCCCGCTGGAGTAGCACAGACTTCTCCAGTGGGCTCGCTGGGGTCAGCAAGAGCAGAAGGAGGCTCGCCTTATCTCTCAGAGCCGGATGTCATTCTGAGTCCAGAGGAGAGGTCGGCCCCGGCACAGCCCTCAGTACATAGTGCTGGGTTTCCTAAGGCAGGTGCACGAGTGTCACGGACTGCCCCTGCCAAAGTGCCTGCAGAGAGGGGACAGACCACCCAGGGGCAGCCCAAGGTGGGGTGCGGGGCCATGTGCGGAGATTCATTGCGGGGCCTCATTTGCATGAATCACCTCATTTGCATAAATATTAGCATAATGGTAACGCACCTCTTAATGAGTGTCTGAATAAAGAAAGACTACCAGATTTCTACATTACTATACTCCAGTGCCAACTGCCAGGCCCATTAGGAAGTACTATAAACACTGCCCATTTAGAACCCATAGCAAACCCACCATATCATAGTAGCACTACGACTCACAAAGCACCAAACCCTACCTATCAAAAGGCAACACTGCAAATATTAAGCCAATACATCTCAGAGAATACCAATACATCTCCTACTGGGGAAAGAAAACAAGTGGAACTGTCAAATAGAAACTGCATAAACAGAATAACTCAGCTCAGTTATACATGCAGAGCATAGACTGTCACTAAACAAAGAACAAGGAATCATAATTTAGAAATCGGAAGACAATAATTAAATTGGGAACCCCTAAAGCCAAACTTGGAATGTACAACAACACTATAAATTAATTTCCTTTTGTACTAAACAAAAATGCAAAGACGTTAGTAATACACATTTCCCAGAGCTGACATATTCCAATTAATAAATTCAAAATAAAAAAGTATTGTTTTACCTTTTGTTGTTTGGGCATTTTATTTTTCAATTGCAATTGTTCCAGTCACTTTCTTCTGGTTTCTTCTATCTTCTGCTAATTCTCCATTGTCTGTTGTCCATTTGTCCTTTCTTCTCTTCTAGATTTTTTCCATTCTATCTTCTACATCTGTTTTAACATACAGATCTTTCCCCTTTTGCTCTTTTGCTCTTTTCCTGATTTCTTTTTTATTCCTTTATCATCCAATCAAATTTCTCCCTTCTATCCTCAATCCCCACTTACTCTGCCAGTACCCGGCCACTTGTAGATTTTTCTTCCCTCCTACACAAAATATCTTTTCTCCCTCCATCCTCATTCCTCCAGCCTCACTCCCTTCTAGTCCTTCCCCAAAATCAGCTCTCTTCTAGTTCCACCCCCACTCATCATCCGCTCCCTTCTAGTTCCATTCTCCCACCCCCACCCCAGCCCATTTCCAGTCCTAGCCCTCCCAATCAGTTAGTTACATCTTTCTGGATTCTAGCCATTTTACTCAGTTCATTGTTAGTAAAAGCTTCGAACATTTGTCACGGTCTTTGGATCCACCGAGTTCTGTTTCATAAAGAAATGTAGCAGTTAGAGCAGTCGATAGAATATTGCTGCATCGGTGTCTTATTTCCTCAGGAATTTCCCTGTGATGATGGTTTTGGCCCTCCCTGATAACTGGGCTAGTGAATAATTCTTTGTTTTTTCTTTTCTACTGTTTATTTGGCGTTAATTTGCCTTACTTACCTATATATATTCTTTTTACAGAGCCTTGTGAAAGTATTCATTACATTACAACCAGGACTGGATCAAGGTGTCCCTAAAGTCTGGAGACAGTTGGCCATGCTAATTGCGAATGTTTTTGTTTTTTGTTCAGTAGAAGAGGAAATGCATTTCTATTTTTAGTTTTCCAGTATTGCAGTATCTGCCGAGTTTGACTTCTTGGGATTCACAGTTAATTTTTTGTCTTCATATTTCTATTTATGTGTGGTCCCTTGTTCTGTACTTGGTGAGAGTTTGTCAGAGTTTGCATGTGACCAATGTGAAGTGACATTACTATATAGTTTCTGTAGAGATCTGTAGTAGTCCCACTTGTTCTGTCTTACCAGAAGTAGATGGATTAGTGTTCTATGGCCCAATGTAAATTTGTAGTGCTGCCTATTCTTTGGTAGGGTTCATGCTGTTTGAATCATGCGAATTAGTGCTGCTATGGTATGGCACAGCTGCTATATTTGTGATTAGTGAGGTTTTTTTTCAGGTTTTGTGTTCTTTCACAATGTGCCTGGTAATGGGAAGAGTTATGTTGCTTTTAGTCAAATGACATGTGTATCAGAATATTTTTTTGCATGGTTACTTCCATGGAGAAATATCCTAGTTCTGATATGGGTAGGAAGAAGGGAAGGAGGAGTGGCACTATATGTAAAAAATAATATTAAAGCTCTAGAATTAAAGGGCTTAAAAGGGACGAGGAGGCACTGTGGGTTAAACTAGAAAGAGGGAAAGGGAAATCCATTTGCATTGGTGTGATATACAGATCTCCTTCACAGGGAGAAGAAGTGAACAGAGATTTAATAGAAGACATAAGAACATAACATAAGAACATAAGATATGCCATACTGGGACAGACCAAGGTCCATCAAGCCCAGTATCCTGTTTCCAACAGTAGCCAATCTAGGTCATAAGTACCTAGCAGTTTCCCCAAAAGACACAGGTTCCAGAATGCTTGTATTGGGGCAAACAGTGGATATTCTGGGTCTTCTTTAATAAAGGTTTATGGACCTTTCCTCCAGGAACTTGTCCAAACCTTTTTTAAACCCGGCTACACTAACAGCTTTTACTACATCCTCCGGTAGCAAATTCCCGCGTTTGAGTACACATTGGGTGAAAAAATATTTTTTCTTATTAGTCTTCAATAGGTTACCCTGTAGCTTCATTGCATGCCCCCTAGTCTTTCTATATTTTGATGGCGTAAACAATCGATCTATGGCTACTATCTTTAACACTTTTGGCAATCACATTGTTCCCTGCTTAAGATATACCATTTTTTTTGTGTTGTTTCATTTATGTACTACAAGCTATGACTGACAGTAACAGTCGTCTATGCCAGTGGTTCTCAACCTTTTTTCTGTCAGGGCACACTTGACATACAATGCTCACATATGTGACACACTGCACATGTAACCCTGCACAGACCTTTGGTTTGAAACATGTTCTGTATCCGCAAAAACTCTACAATAAGTGCAGATCAAGAAGGGAATTGGGTGTCTTGAGATGTCATCAGGGGAGGAATTAAGGTCATGGGGTGACCAGGGAGTTGAAGTTAATGGGAGTGATTGGGGGGGGGGGGGACCAAGGTCCCTGAGTAAAGCAAGGGATGGTGGTTGGGTATGGTCTGCTGGGGGACCCTTGGGGATACTGCAGGGAGGGGTTTCATGCCAGGAGGTTGCTTTTGGAGAGGATTAGATGCTTTGGGGGATAGGGGGATCAGGACTAGAAAGGGGGACTGTTACTTCTGGAGAGAAATCTGCAACTGTGAGTATATACTTCTGGTAATTTTCTAAAAAGAATTCTTTGTATTAAAGCTACTTAGTCTGTGAACCCACTGTTTTTTGTTGGATCAGTTAGGGCCTAGTAGCAGCAACTAAAGTTTGAATTTAAAACACAGAGGAGAGCTTTCTGGTTACATTTCATACCCAGCAGAGAGCTTGTAGTTTAAATTTAATAGTCACTCAGGGCCAAGTAACAGCAAAGTACTTTTAGTTTAAATTTAACACACAGAAGAGAGCTTTCTGGTTAAATTTAGTACCCAGCAGAGAGCTTGTAGTTTAAATTTCATAAGAAGTTAGAGCCTAGCAGCAGCTAAGAGCTATAATTTAAATCAAATCAGAATTTAGCTTAGCACAAAAGGCAAAACAGGGTCTGTACTCTTTGAGCAACAAATAAAGTCTTCTAGAGACCTTTACAAAGAGGCCTTCTACCTAGGGGGCAAGAGACCCGTGAAACCTTTTCAATAGGTGTTAACACCAGGTGGCAGATCAAAAGGCCATTTTGAAAGACTCCTCCTATCCAAGCAAGGACTGTTAATTACCCAGGAAGTTGGTCACAGCATTACCTCAGCAGCAGGGGCATAAATAGCTCAACCAGAGCTCTGTGATCTTTTGTCTTGAAGGACTAGAAAGGGGGACTGTTACTTCTGGAGAGAAATCTGCAACTGTGAGTATATACTTCTGGTAATTTTCTAAAAATAATTCTTTGTATTAAAGCTACTTAATCTGTGAACCCACTGTTTTTTGTTGGATCAGTTAGGGCCTAGTAGCAGCAATTAAAGTTCGAATTTAAAAAACAGAGGAGAGCTTTCTGGTTACATTTCATACCCAGCAGAGAGCTTGTAGTTTAAATTTAATAGTCACTCAGGGCCAAGTAACAGCAAAGTACTTTTAGTTTAAATTTAACACACAGAAGAGAGCTTTCTGGTTAAATTTAGTACCCAGCAGAGAGCTTGTACAGTCAAACCTCGGTTTTCATGATTAATCCATTCAAAAAAGTCTGACTAAAACCGAAACGGACTAAAACCGAAGCAAGATTTCCCATAAGAAATAATGTAAATTCAATTAGTCCGTTCCAGACACCCAAAAATATTGACAAAAAATACATTTTATAGAGAGTCAATCCCACTTCTGGCCACAAGATGGTGCTCCAGAGGTATTTTTGGCAGACAAATTGTTTAAACTGCTGACAAGGGAGAAAGATTAACAGCACAGTCAAGATGCAAATCTTCAGCAAAAAAACATCCAGAAATTTTTAAAGAACACAGAAAAAAAAAAAAGAAGGATCCACAAAAAAAAAAAGGCACCAGCCACAGCCACCGGAAACACCACTCTCCCGCTCAGCACAGCAAACACACAGATAACCTAGGACACTAATCTGATCGCTGACTCCGTCTCAACAGCGTACCCCGCAAGAGAAAGAACTGCCTGCCACATTCATTCAACATCTCCTGCTTACCCATTCAATATCTCCTGCTACCCTGCTACCTCCGAGCCTGAGGGGGCGCTCCAGAGAACAGGCAGGCGGTGGAGAGATCGGGGCCTTCCTCTCTGCAATCCTTGCTTCTCTGGCTCGAGGATGTTGCTCCATTTCAACACGCGATCGGTGAGTCGGGGGGGGGGGGGGTAGTGCTGCCGGGACTGGGCAGGCAAGCGTGTACTGTATTGCAGTACGAAAACCGAGGCGATGGACGAAAACCGAGACAAGATCGCCGTCTGAAAACACGTCGAAAACCGAAACCGACGAAAACCGGGGCAACCGAAAACCGAGGTTTGACTGTACTTTAAATTTCATAAGAAGTTAGAGCCTAGCAGCAGCTAAGAGCTATAATTTAAATCAAATCAGAATTTAGCTTACTTCAGCAGAACAAGACAGGGTACTGTGTAGCAGCCCTCTTTTAATAAGTGTTATTTCCCTCCCTCCCCTGGGATAATCATAGCTTTATAGGTACTTACACATCTTAAAAGACAGGAGGTGCTTTCAGGTGAAGCTCTTTACCCAAATCAGTCATACTAAGGACCTGAGATTAATTAAGCTTCAGGTGAAAAAGGTATATTAACGTAATTAGGTACAGTTTTATTGGTATAAATACCCATAGCAACCCCTAGTAAGTAAGAACTTAAAGATCTAGACACAAACTTAAAACTAAGATGCAGACAGCAGTCCAGCAGCAGGATGGGGGCTTTCCAGTCTTTTGCATTGAGTGTCACATGTATGATTTTCTCCCAGTTGGTGAGAGGTCTTACGTGTGCACTAGGTGCAAGGAGCTCTTTGCTCTCAGGGAACAAGTCCGTTCTCTAGAGGCTAAAGTAGCAGACTTGGAAAACATAAGACAGACAGAGAGGTACATAGACGAGACCTACAGGGATATAGTCCTGAAGTCCCACCTCCAGTCTGGCAGCACCCCTGTTGCCATGGAGGAGAGAGGTCACGTGACAGGAGAGCATCACCCTGGTGTGGCAGGAAGTGATCCTGTAACTAGGACCTGTCCTCCAGGTGATGTAAAACCCTCTCACACCGAGGAAGTTTCTCCAGGGCCATGTGCCCATGAGGGAAGGGTTAGGACAGCCGTTATAGTTGGTGATTCGATCATTAGGCATGTAGATAGCTGGGTGGCTGGTGGACGTGAGGATCGCCTGGTAACATGCCTGCCTGGTGCGAAGGTAGTGGACCTCACGCGCCACCTAGATAAGGTCTTAGATAGTGCTGGGGAGGAGTCTGCTGTCTTGGTACATGTCGGTACCAATGACATAGGAAAATGTGGTAGGGAGGTTCTGGAGGCAAAATTTAGGCTTTTAGGTAGGAAGTTGAAATCCAGAACTTCCAGGGTAGCATTATCCGAAATGCTTCCTGTTCCACGCGCAGGACCCAAAAGGCAGGCAGAGCTCCGGAGTCTCAATGCGTGGATGAGACAATGGTGCAGAGATGAGGGTTTTGGATTTGTTAGGAACTGGGGAACATTCTGGGGAAAGGAGGGGCTCTTCCGAAGGGATGGGCTTCACCTTAACCGGGATGGAACCAGGCTGCTGGCATTAACCTTTAAAAAGGAGATAGAGCAGCTTTTAAACTAGATATTAGGGGAAAGCCGACAGTCGCCCAAGAGCGGATGGTTCGGAAGAATGTATCCTTGAAGGATACTACCAAAAGCAGAGAGGTTCCACAAAAGAGTAAAGTAGCCCAAATGCCCTCAAGTATGGAGCAGAGAGAGCTTAAAGATCCCAATTTACCCATATCTAACAATAGCCAAATTAACATGAATAAAATACATTCTCTAAAATGCTTGTATGCAAATGCTAGAAGTCTAAAGAATAAGATGGGAGAGTTAGAATATATAGCACTAAATGAAAGGTTAGATATGATTGGAATATCAGAGACATGGTGGAAGGAGGACAACCAGTGGGACACTTTGATACATGGGTACAAACTATATCGTAATGATAGAGCTGATCAAATTGGTGGAGGGGTTGCGCTCTATGTTAGAGAGGGCATTGACTCAGAAAGGATTAAAGTTTTGCAGGAAACAAAATCTGCTGTAGAATCTATATGGATTGAAATTCCATATAAAAGGGGGAAGGCAATGGCAGTGGGGGTGTACTATCAAGCACCTGGCCAGAATGACCAAATGGATGATGAAATGCTCAAAGAAATCAAGGAAGCTAACAAATGTTACAGCGCAGTAATAATAATGGGTGATTTCAATTACCCCGGTATCGACTGGGTCAGTGTCACGTCAGGACATGCTAGGGAGATAAAGTTCCTAGATGAAATAAATGACTGCTTCTTGGAGCAGCTGGTTCATGAACCGACCAGAGGGGTAGCCATATTAGACCTAGTCCTTAGTGGAACACCATATCTAGTGCAAGAGATAAGGGTATTGGGGCCACTTGGCAATAGTGATCATAGCATGATCACCTTTGATTTAATTAGTGGAGGAGGGATAGTAAGGAAACCCACAGTACTACCTTTTAACTTTCGAAAGGGAGACTATGATAAAATGAGGAAAACAGTTAAGATAAAACTAAAAGGAGCAGTTGCAAAGGTTAAAGACGTACATCATGCTTGGCTGTTGTTGAAAAATACTATCTTGGAAGCCCAGACCAGCTGTATTCCATGCTTTAAGAAAAGTGGAAGGAAGTCCAAAAAACTGCCAGCATGGTTTAAAGGTGAGGTCAGAGAGGCTGTTGTTGCCAAAAAAACATCTTTCAGGAAATGGAAAAAAGAGCCAAACGACGAAACCTGGAAACAGCACAAGCACTGGTAAGTCAAATGCAAGGCATTGATAAGGCAGGCAAAGGGAGAATTTGAGAAGAAGCTTGCTGCGGAAGCAAAAACACGAAGTAAAGACCTTTTCAAGTACATTCGTAGCAAAAAACCTGTGAGAGAGTCAGTTGGTCCATTAGATGATAAAGGGGTTAAAGGAGCACTAAGAGGCGACAAGGCGATAGCGGAGAGATTGAATGAATTCTTTGCTTCAGTCTTTACTGAGGAAGATGTAGGGATGTTACCCATGACTGAAGTGGTATTTAAAGGTGCGGAAGAATTGAAGGAAATATCGATACATCGGGAAGATGTATTACAACTATTAGATAAACTGAAGAGTAGCAAATCACCTGGGCCGGATGGTATACATCCAAGGGTGTTGAAAGAACTGAAATACGAGATTGCAGACCTGCTATTAGTAATCTGTGAACTATCATTAAAATCATCTCTAATACCTGAAGATTGGAGGATCGCCAATGTAACACCAATTTTTAAAAAGGGTTCCAGGGGTGATACGGGAAACTACAAACCGGTGAGCCTGACATCAGTACCGGGAAAAATGGTAGAAACCATCATAAAGAATAAAATTACTCAGCATGTAGATAGTCATGACCTAATGGGAGACAGCCAACATGGCTTTAGACAAGGAAGATCTTGTCTTACTAATCTGTTATGTTTCTTTGAAGGAGTGAATAATCAGGTGGACAAAGGTGAGTCGGTTGATATTGTGTATCTGGACTTTCAGAAAGCCTTTGTCAAGGTCCCTCATCAGAGACTTTTGGCAAAACTAAAGAGTCATGGGATAGGAGGCAGTGTACTATTGTGGATCAGGAACTGGTTAAAAGATAGAAAGCAGAGGGTAGGGCTAAATGGCCAATTTTCCCAATGGAGAAAGGTGAATAGTGGTGTACCCCAGGGATCTGTGCTGGGTCCGCTGCTTTTTGACATATTCATAAATGACCTGGAAAGTGGAATAACGAGTGAGGTTATCAAATTTGAAGATGACACAAAACTATTTAAAGTTGTTAAAACCCAAGAGGATTGTGGAAAATTTCAAGAGGATCTTGATAAATTGGAAGACTGGGCATCAAAATGGCATATGAAATTTAATGTGGACAAGTGCAAGGTTATGCACCTAGGGAAGAACAACCCAAACTATGGTTACACGATGCAAGGTTCCCCATTAGGAACCACCACCCAGGAAAAAGATTTAGGCGTCATTGTGGATACCATGTTAAAACCCTCGGCCCAGTGTGCAGCAGCGGCCAAGAGAGCAAATAGAATGCTAGGTATTATAAGGAAAGGAATGGAAAATAAAACAAAAGATATTATAATGCCTCTATATCGTTCCATGGTGAGACCGCACCTTGAATATTGTGTGCAATTCTGGTCGCCGTATCTTAAAAAGGATATAGCGATTTTAGAAAAGGTTCAGAGAAGAGCCACCAAAATGATAAAGGGGATGGAAGGATACTCCTATGAAGAAAGGCTAAAAGGTTTGGGGCTCTTTAACCTGGAAAAGAGACGGCTGAGGGGAGATATGATAGAAGTCTATAAATTAATTAACGGAGTGGAACGGGTAAACGTAGATCGATTGTTTACCTTATCAGAATATAGAAAGACTAGGGGACATGCAATGAAGCTACAGGGTAAACTATTTAAGACTAATAAAAGAAAATATTTTTTCACTCAAAGTGCAATCAAACTCTGGAATTTGTTACCGGAGGATATAGTAAAGGCTGTTAGTGTAGCTGGGTTTAAAAAAGGTTTGGACAAGTTCCTGGAGGAAAGGTCCATAAACCATTATTAAGAAGGGACCCAGGATATCAATGCTTGAACCAATACAAGCATTGTGGAACCTGTGTCCCTTGGGGAAACTGCTAGGTACGTATGACCTAGATTGGCCACTGTTGGAAACAGAATACTGGGCTTGATGGACCTTGGTCTGACCCAGTATGGCATATCTTATGTTCTTATGTTCTTATGTGTTGGGGGATCACCTGTTGGTTCAGTTGCAGAAAGGTTTGGATGGCTTGGGAGGTCATCAGGGGAGGGATCGAGGTTGACTGGGGGAGCAGGCCTCTACCTTGACAACTACCCCTTCCATCAGGGACATAGTTGTGCCTGGGGGCAGCTGTAATATCGATGATTGTAATTTTTTCTAGAGATCTGGATTTCCGTTGTAAAATGGGGAATCCACTTTTATATTGTAGTCCCACCCAAACTGCTTCCTCTTCCTGTCTTCACCATACTTCAAGGAAATCTAAACATGATAAACTTCCCCACATTTCAAAAGGCCTTGTTCTAAAATGGCATTTACATCTGTATGCCAGTATTACTACTCATCATTTATATAGTGCTACAAGGCATAAGCAGTGCCTTACAGAGACATGTAAGAGTTGGTCCCTGCTCATCAGAGCTTACAATCTAGTCAACACAGACAACACAACAGCTGAGGACAAGGATATATCTAGGGGAATGGTAAGGAAACATATAGGAGACTAAGTGGATCAGGATCCAAAAGCGGTCTGAAGAGGTGAGTTTTCAGCCTGGATTTGAAAAGGGCCAGAGATGAAGCCTGATGTATAGACTCAGAAAGTTTGTTCCAGGAATAAGGAGCAGCAAGGTGAAGGGATAGAAGTCTGGAGTTAGCAGTAGAAAAGAAGGGCACAGATAGAAGTGATCTGCCAGAAGAGTGGAGTTTCCAAGGAGGGGTTTAGGGAGAGACAAGAGAGGAAAGGTAGTGAGGAGCAGCAAAATGAGAGCACCTGTTGGTCAGCAGAAGTTTGAACAGGATATGGAAATGGATAGGGAGCCAGTGAAGCAATTTGAGAAGAGGGTTATGGGAGCATATTAAAGCTGGCGGAACACTAGCCGTGCAGCTGAGTTTTGAACAGATTGAAGAGGAGAGAGGCTGTTCAGAGGAAGACCAGCAAGGAGAAGGTTACAATAGTCTAGACGGGAGGAGACTAAAGAGTAGATAAGTATCTTAGTTTGTTCATAAAGGAAGGGGCAAATTTTGCTGATGTTATAGAGAAGAAACGACAGGTTTTAGCTATCAGTTGGATGTGAGTGGAGAAGGAGAAGGAGGAGTCAAAGACGACACTAATGTTGTGACCCAAGAAAACAAGGAGTAGCAGAGCTTTATCCACAAAGACTGAAAAAGTAGGAAGGGGGGAGATGGGTTTAGGGGGAAAAATAAGAAGCTTCGTTTTGGCCATGTTCAATTTCAAACATCGATGAGATATCCAGGCAGCAATGTCAGATGGGCAGGCAGAGATCCTAGCCTATATTGGAGGAGAAACTTCAGGTGTAGAGAGGTAGATCTGAGAGTCATCAGGATAAAGATGCTACTGAAAACCATGGGAAGAGATGTGTGCACCAAGGGACTTGGTATATAGAGAGAAAAGGAGTAGGCCCAAGACAGACCTTTGGGGTACATCAATTGAGAGCGGGATAACAATAGAGAAGGATCCACCAGAACAAACACCGAAAGAGAATAAGTATAGCACAGAGTCCTTGAAATCAAGCGAGGGCAAGGTATCGAGGAAAATGCGGTGGTCAATAGTAGTGAAAGCAGCAGAAAGATCAAAAAGGATGAAGATCGAGTAAAGGTCCTTGGACTTTGCCAGGGAACAGGTCACTGGAGAATTAGGCAAGAGCCATTTCAGTAGAACTTAAAAGATGAAAGCCAGAATGCAATGGATCCAGAAGGGCTTGAGAGGTGAGAAAGTCAAGGCAATGGTAGTGAACCGCACATTCAAGTAGTTCAGAAATGAAGGAGAAGAGGGAGATAGGTCAATAAGTATAAGGACAGGTAGGGCCCAGTGAGGGTTTCTTGAGGAGAGGTGCTTATCAATGGGAAAAGTGTTTCTGATGTTATAGTGGGAGATCATTTTTCATCCAGTGTTCGCCAGATGGTGTGGTTCAGTATTAGGACTAGGACTGCTAAAATCCATTCAAAAGTGAGGGTCTTAGACTTTAGGAAGACTAACTTTGCCGAGATGGGTCAATACCTCAGGGAGTCATTAGCAGGATGGGAACTGCTGGGGGATGTAGAAAAACAGTGGGCAAAACTGAAAGGGGATATTTTAAGGGCAACCAAGACTTTTGGTAAAATGGTAAATAAAAGGAAAAGGAGACCACTATGGTTTTCAAAAGAAGTAGCTGAAAAGGTGAAGAAAAAGAGGGAGGTCTTCATGAAATACAAGAGATCACAGAGAGAGAAGACAGGCATCTATATTTGGAAAAACTTAGAGAAGCTAGTAAAGTAGTCAGGAAAGCAAAGATTTAAAAAGAGGAGGAATTAGCCAATGCAATAAAATGGGGAGATAAGACATTTTTCAGATATGTTAGTGAGAAGAGGAAGGGCAAAAGTGGTATTGTCAGACTCAAGGGTGAAGGGGAGGAATATGTAGAAGCTGATGAGGATAAAGCGGAATTGCTTAACAAATATTTCTGTTCTGTGTTTACAGATGAAGAACTAGGAGCAGGACCTCAGAAAACACCCACAAACAGGAACAGAAGCAAAGGTCATCTTGAACAATTTTCAGAAGACTGTGTTCGTGAGAAACTAGCTAAACTTAAAGTAGACAAAATGATGGGACCAAATGGGATACATCCTAGAATACTAAGGGAACTTGGGGATGTTCTAGTAGCTCCACTGACTGATCTTTTCAGTGCCTCATTGGAGTCAGGCGTGGTGCCAAAGGATTGGAGAGAGGCAGATGTGGTCCCTTTACACAAAAGCGGAAGTAAGGATGTGGTTGAAAACTATAGGCCGGTTAGTTTAACTTTGGTGGTGAATAAATTATTGGAAGCGCTGCTGAAAAAGAGTGAGGTTTCTGGAGTCCAGCGGATTACAGGATCCGAGGCAGCATGGATTCACCAGGTCTTGTCAGACAAATTTGATTGATTTCTTTGACTGGGTGACCAGGGAGTTGGACCAAGGGAGAGCCCTAGATGTGGTGTATTTAGATTTCAGCAAAGCCTGTGACACTATTCCTCACAGGCATCTTATAAACAAACTGAGCACCCTAGAGGTGGGCCTTAAAGTTACTGCTTGAGTTAGAAATTGGTTGAGTGGGAGGTGACAAAGGGTACAGGCAAATGGAGCTCACTCTGAGGAGAAGGAAGTTACCAGTAGTGTGCCCCAGGGATCTGTTCTTGGTCCAATTCTTTTTAACATCTTTGCTAGTGATATAGCGGACGGTCTGTAGGGTAAGGTTTGCCTCTTTGAGGATAATATCAAAATCTGCAATAGAAAGGTGTAGATAACATGAGGAGGGATCTAGCTAAGCTTGAAGAATGGTCTAGAATTTGGCAGCTGAGATTTAATGTTAAAAAATGCAAGGTCATTCATTTGGGCTGCAGCAATCCAAGGGAGCAATGTAGTATAGGGGGTGAAGTACTTTTGTCCATTAAAGAACAGCGGGATCTAGGCACGATTGTGTTTGATGATCTTAAAGTAGCTAAACCGGTAGAAAAGGTGACAGCAAAAGCTAGAAGGGCGCTTGGGTGCATAGGAAGAGGAAGAGGAATGGCCAGTAGAAGAAAGGAGGTGATAGTGCCTCTATATAAGTCTTTGGTACGACCTCATTTGGAGTATTGTGTGCAATTCTGGAGACAACAACTTCAAAAGGATATAAACAGGCTGGAGTCAGTACAGAGGGTGGCTACTTAAATGGTTAGTGGTCTTCATTATAAAGCATATGAGGACGGACTTAGGGATCTTAATATGTACACCTTAGAGGAAAGGCGGGGTAGAGGTAATATGATTGAGACGTTTAAATACCTACTTAGCATTAATGCACAGGAGGAGAGCCTCTTTCGATTAAAAGCAAGTTCTGCTATGAGGGCACATGGGATGAGGGAGAAAGGGGATAGATTCCGAAGTGATATGCGGAAATATTTCTTCACGGAAAGAGTGGTGAATCTGTGGAATAGTCTCCCAGTGGGGTTGATAGAGATGAAGACCATATCTAAATTCAAAGAAGCATGGGACCAACACAGAGGATCTCTAAAGGAAAAATGGGGACTGTTGTAGTGGTTGATATGGAAGGAGAGACTAGATAGGCCATGTAGTCTTTTTCTGTCATCCTGTTTCTATGTTTCTATGTAATATCAACTATGCTGTGAGGGAGGCAGGGAAGTGGGTTGGGGTGGTGGGAAAGAAGCTTCTGTGGAGATTGTGGGATTGCTCTCCATGTATTTTCAGTCACTATGCAGATAGTATGCTGAAAATACTTCTTATCACCCCAGTACTATCTATATAGTGGAAGAGTAGCATGAGGATGGCAACCGAAGATTATCCATATAGAGTAGTGACAATATTTGCTTGCTATGTGGGTCATTCTGTGCTGGCCATTTCACCCCTGTATGACCATTCAAAATCAGATCATACAGAGGTAGATCCTATTCTGATTTTGCAGGGGCTAGATGTACCCGTGGGATCAGAATCTGGTCTACAGCCTGGACATGCAGGCTGTGTCTTGATTCCGATCGCCCGCACATCCAGCCCACATACTCGGCTAACTCAGCCAGGCCCCTGAATGGAGCAACAGTTCCATGGCATCCTGTTCCTGTGGGACCACGGCTCCATTCAGGAGCCGTGATTCTCGGCCACAGAAACAAAACCTCTTTCCACGCAGACTGACCCCCGATCTGGCCTCCCATGCACAGGGTTGGGCTGCAGAGATCCTCCTGCACTCCCTCACATCTTGTTGCTACCTGGTGTTGCAGTCCCACCAATGTCCTCTGAGGTGGAATAAGTCCCCTGTCTCATGGCTGACCCTAAATGTACAGGGCCAGCCTCAGAATCGCACTGTATATCTGGGGTCACTCTTCGCCTACCGCCTCTGCCCCACCCCTTCCCTCCCACAAATTGAGCTCCCCATACAAATTGCCTGTTCATACGGGGAGCTCTGTCCCCGGTAGGCTGCCTGGCCGTTTAATGGGTCTGGACATCTGGATTGGACGTCCAGACCTGCTAAACAGAGTTCAGAATGACCCTGTATATGAATAAACTATACAGTTAGTTTAGCCTTGTTGAAAAGCAAACCTAAACAAAAAGGATAGCGGCATCAGCCACCACATTACATGCCTATTTAGTGCAATCAGACAACAGAGGCATTGAATGAATGGATTAATTTAAATGCCATAATCAGCAATTAAAATGCCGACCACCACTTGTGAAAATTACCCCCAACATGGGTACGAACTGAAGATTATGAACATAAGATTTAAAAGCAGTCTGAAAAAATTAGCATTTTAGGCGGTGTTTGAATAGGGCCAGAGAAGGAGCATGATGTGTGGACTCAGACAGTTTATTTCAGACATACAGAACAGCAGGCGGAAAGGATGCAGTGTGGAGTTCAGGGGCTAGAAGGACACAGCAATATTTTGTACTTAACTGAAGTGCTAAAAACATTTTGTGATATTTTGGAAAGTCTACACTTTTAAAGTGTTTTCTAGAAAGGAAGACGAGGGGATGTCCACCCAAGGACTCCAGAAATATCTGCTTGGTACCATCTCAGTGCAAAGGAAAGGAGTTATAAGAGGATTCAAGGAGAAGCCATTCTGAAAAGTTCTATTCATAATTTGTGATCTGTGCCTTTTTGATTTCTGCCACTTTTACATTTTTAGTTTTGTAGATTGCAACTTCCTTCTTGCTGGTCTTCCTTTAAGTCATCTCTCGCCCCTTCAAACTGTTCAGAACTCAGCTGTGCGGTTAATCTTCTGCCAGCCCCACTATTTATTTATTTAACAGGTTTTATATACCGCCTTTAGACCAAACAGTTTACAAAGAACAGTAAACAAACTCAAGTGAGTCACAGTTACATGTGTAACCTGTTGCCACTTTCTCCAAAATATCAAACCAGTGTGGTCTCTTTAAACAAAATTCTCTGTAGTCTGGCCTGGTATTAGTATAGATCTGGTACTAACTGGGAGTAACACACAGTACAGAAATATGACGTTTCCCCAGGAATCCCTTCTTCCTTTGGAGGAAAATTACATTAAAATAAAATATGAACATGAAAAATTAGGTTGTTACTTATTTGGAAAATTTTGTGTTCTGATTTAATAAATGCCACTCAATAACAAGTGAGTGCGTGAAGGAAAGGCCTGGCAATCTACTTCTGTATATTTATTTATTTACATTCTCTTATATACTGTGCTATTCTGCATCAGTGCAGTTTACATTGAACAAACTGAAATTACATGGAACAGGGCATTATAACTTATAAGACCACAAGGAGCACCTGTGGGACTAGAAACCCCAGTCCTTCCAGCCCACAGTTGCTGTCCTCTAGTGGGATTTGAACCCCTGACCTCTTGGCCTGAAGTACCTTGCCCCAACCACAAGGCCACTCCTCCACTCCTGGTATGTGGCCATGAAAGCCCAATAGATAATCACAACTGTGGAGTGAAGGTGTGGCCTAGTGGTTGGGGCAAGGTACTTCAGGTCAGAAGGTCGGGGGTTCAAATCCCACTAAAGGACAGCAACCTTGGGCCGGAAGGACTGGGGTTTCTAGTCCCACAGGTGCTCCTTGTGGTCTTGGGCAAGCCACTTAACCCTCCAGAGCCCATGTTCCCTGTAAAATAGTTATCTCCAAGTTATAATGCCCTGTTCAATGTAATTTCAGTTTGTTCAATGTAAACTGCACTGATGCAGAATAGCACGGTATATAAGAGAATGTAAATAAAATAAATAAATAAATAAACAACAATACAAATTGCACTATCGTGCTGGAAGATAAGACCTCCAGGTCAGAAGGTACTCAGCTAGCTACTGGGGAGGAGCTGAAGACTTTTCAGAGTAAAGCCAGCATTTATGATGTGGTTGGATCAAAGCCTTTGGGACGTCTGACTGCTGATGTAGCTGCGCATGAAATGAGAGTCAGAAGCTGTAAAGATGTCTTACATATTGGGACATGGAACGTGCGAAGCATGAACCAAGGGAAGTTGGAGGTGGTCAAGAATGAAGTGGATTGTGTACAACTTGATCTGCTGGGTATCAGTGAACTGAAATGGACTGGCATCGGGCACTTTGCATCAGATGATCACATGGTCTACTATGCTGGAAATGAAAGACAAAGAAGAAATGGTGTTGCATCTATAATAAAACAGAAACTTGTAAGAACTGTAATGAAATACAGTGCAGTCAGTGAACGCTTAATCTCTATTTATCTTATTTTATTTAACATTTCTTTCATGATATCAAGGCGGTTTACATTGAACAAATTGAAATTTGTCTATGAGGAATGCCTATCAACACAACTATAATTCAAGTTTATGCCCCAACAACAGCTGCAGAATAGGATGAAATTGATGAGTTCTATGAACAAGTACAAGCTGCAATTGACAGAACATGCAAACAGGATATCCTGATAGTCATGGGTAACTGGAACGAAAGGTTGGCAACAAAGAAGAAGGCAAAATGGTTGGAAAATATGGACTTGGCAACAGAAATGAAGCTGGAGAAAGAATTCTGCAAGACCAATGATCGATTCCTCTCACACGCCTTCTTCCAGCAGCACAAGCAGCGATTGTACACATGGATTTCACCCAATGGATTGTACAAAAATAAAATTGGCTAAATCTGTGCAAGTTAGTGATGGAAAAGCTCTATATCATCAACAAGGACAAAACCTGGAGGTGACTGTGGTACAGATCACCAACTACTGGTATGCAAACTCAAGCCAAAGTTGAAAAAGAGCAAGCCACTCATGAATGTAGCAAAATATGACCTTGAGAATATACTACTGGAATTTAAAGACTGCCTGCAAAATCAACTTGCTGCTTTAGATACAAATGACAGAGCTCCAGAAGAGACAGGAAGAAAATGTATGCCTTTGAATTATGGTGCTGGCGGTGAATACTGCTTATACCACGGACTGCCTGAAGAACAAACCAGTCAGTACTAGAGGAGATCAAACCTAAGCTTTCTTTAGAAGCTTAGATGACAAGATTTCGACTTTCATACTTTGGACGCATCATGCGAACAGAGAGATCATTAGAGAAAGATATCATGTTTGGCAAGATAGAAGGTCAATGCAAAAGAGGAAGTCCACCAATGAGATGGATTGATACAGAAACAGCAGCTACTGGTGCCAGTCTGTCAACAATGACTGAAGACCAAACACAATTTAGGACAACTATCCAGAAGTTCGCCATGAGTCGACATCGACTCGACGTCACTTTACAACCTCACCTTCATTACTCAACCCCTCACCTTTGTCTGTGCTTCAGTGACCCCCTCTTACCTTCCCTTAACTCACTCCCAAATTTTCTCTTACCTTTTACATTTTCACTAAATCTGGTTAAAAATAAGAATTAATTTCTTTCTTTTTGTCCATCCTATTTTTCTACTCAATCGTGTTAACAGTAGCGGGGGCAGCACTGTAAAAGCCTGGCGCTAACATGGGATGGGGCATGTGCTGAGTGGATTGGGGTGGAATGTGAGCATTTATGACACATTGTGATTTGCACTGGTGTTACTAGCACAAGCTGACCACAAAAGCTGCTGTTAGCATGGCTGCACTTACTGCCTCCTCAAGGAGTGGTGGTATGTGCACTTGGGTGCCAGATAGCATGGTTCCAACACACTAATGGCAGGGCAACATGTGAACATGCTGTCAGAAGTTAGATCAAGCCTCCACACTAACCTTTGGGGATGAACATGTGTTAATGTTGTGCATTTTAGTAAGCATGCCCCATACCCTGCTTGGAGGCAGCAGGAGTCCACAGGATCTAAGGAAGAGGATTATTGGAGATAACAGGGATTTTTTTTTTTGTGCAGTCGTCAGTGTTGACTTTTGGCAACCCAGTAGCTTTTGGACTTTCTTGGCAATGTATAACCAGAGGTAGATTGCCAGGCCTTTTCTTCCAAGGCAATGGAAGGTTAAGTGACTTGCCCAAGGTCATAAGGAGTACCAGTGGGAATTGAACCCTTGCTCTTTGGGGCACTAGGTAGCTACTCTAACCACTAGGCTTTTCATCCACTCACTGGGATGTGGACCTCTCTGTATGAATTGGATTTAACTCATACTTTTCTCAGAGTTCAAGGTAAGTTACATTCTAGGTATTTTCCTGTCCCAAGAGGGCTTACGATCTAAGTTTGTAGCTGGCATTTAGTATTTTTGAAATTCTCACTGTTTTTGGTTTTAATTGTAGTTTTTCTGTTGGGACCCACTTTGTATAAGTCATCCTAGGTGGAATAAGTGGTTTCTTTTTCCCTATTTATAATTGCTTCCTTTTCCTTTATTTCTTTTTTCCTTTTTCTTTTCCTATTTGTTTCTTATTAGTGTATTTTATTTCTTATGAGTCTATGTCTTCTTCTAATATCTGGATTTGTATCTTGTTTTTGTACTCCCAGGCTGCTCTTGGTATGTTTAACCATCCATCCAGTTCATGTTTATTAATTATAAACCTCTAACTCAGGCAGGTATGCTGAAACATATTTGGCCTTCAGTATAGGTGTAATTTCAGAGGATTTGCATGAATATCGCTTTGACCCGGTGAAAAGCGGGATATAAATGCAGTTAAATAAATAAATAAAATAAATAAATATTTTATAAAATAATATAGGTGTCTATGTGCCTTAATAAAATAGGTGTAAGATAGGCATCTTCCTACCCACGAAACCTAGGCCCCATCTTATAGCGTTACCCCCTAAAGGTAGAGCATGAAAGAGCTAGGAAGAAAAGAGGCATTCAGTGTAGGGAGACGTCATCTCGTTGCCTTTCTCGCTCCTTTCACCTCTCCCATTTCTCTCCACCTCTTTTTTATTTCTCTCTGTGTCCTCTGGTTGCAAGAATACCCCCACTGAGCCTGCTGGGTGACTTTTCACAGTTCCATGTATCTCATCTTTATCTGTTGCTTCAGAGTGTGTAAAGTAAGTTCTCGTTTTTCTTCCTTCCAGTTAAAATATACCTCTGCTAGAATAAAGCATCGGAATTCCTTTGTGAATTTTTGAAACAAACTAGTTTTCACATTGGGAAATGACCAAATAAAATGTAATTGCTACCAGTATAGCATGCACAAGAAAAAAGCAACCTGATAATAATTCCTCATTAACGGAAGCTTTTTTCAAAACTCAAAATGCTTGTCTCTAATAATTGTCTAAACCTGTTCCATGTACATCGCTGTGACTTGTAGATACAGCAGTATAGAAAAGCTGGTAAATAAATTCACATAAAAAATTAAAATGCTTTAGCTTAGTTGTAAAATTACATGACTTGTTTTGAGATCTTTATGCAAAAGAACCTTTTGATTTACTGTTTAGCTGTATGGTGTCATTAGCTACTTTTCAGAGCTTGCATCTGACTAAATTGCATGCATTACATATTCCTCATTGGCTGAAAATAATGCTCTCAAATTGTAAATTACATGTAGCTGTTTTCTTCCATTGTCCAGCTATGTGATGATCTTATTATTCTCCTTTAACCTTTGATATGGAACCCTAACATTCTCTTTCCCCTTTTTGGGGGGGTCTAAAGGAAGACACTGATTGACACTGTAGATTGCCACTGAAATTTTTCATTATTTCTTTTACTTATTCGTTACTACACAATGTGACTTTAAGGGCAAATTTTAATATTGTTGCAAAAAAGGGCAAAAAAGGTGTAAACTGTTTGCAGGTTGTTTTGATGGTGCAATTTTAAATAGAGACACACAAACAAATTGCTGTTTATTTGTCTTTGTGCTATTTTGCTGAAGTAACTTCTTTTTATTTTTGGACTGCAATTTAAATATTGCATTTTTGGCAAGAATTTTTTTGTGCAACTTATAGAAAGCAAAAACTATATGTAAACAACTATAGAAGCAAAAACTTGTTCAGAAACAATCATGTTAACTGTTGCCTGATTCTTAAATTTCACTCTTTTATACAAAAGATCCCTGGCATTTTTTTAGACAAGCTTTTCACTGTGAGATTTCTCCTGTGGATTGATATCAGAAGTTATTTCAATAGAGTGTAAGCAAAATGTTCTGAACTCTTTTTATAGGCTTTTGTACTACCTCTAGTCCTGCATTTCAGCATTTGAAAAACTTATGGCTTGATCTTTGCTGAAATTCATAGATGCTGATAAATGATCACTTTTATGAGTCCAAATAGTCCTTTTTTAAAATAGAGCTGGTTAATTTTACTTGTATTTTAGGCTGGCAGAGACTAGCCAGTCCTGTCTCTTATTTCACTGTAATTGAATTATAATTGAAGTATAGTATATTACTTCTAAATTTTACTGCTATGATTTTTCATTAACGAAAAGAGAAAAGCTCATTACAGACAGAGAAATAACGGTAAATATTTTCCTGTCTCCTCTTTTATATGTTTGATTAATGAAGCTTTGTGTACACAGACACCAAGAGATAAATTTTACTAAGGGGTCTCTACTAAAGTGCGAGCAGTTTTTTCCCTTATCGTGTGTTAAGTGCAAAATTTAATATGCAGTAAGTGGAATTTATTTTTATTTAATTTAATTTATTTATTTACATTCTCTTATATACCGTGCTATTCTGCATCAGTGTGGTTTACATTGAACAAACTGAAATGACATTGAACAGGGCATTATAACTTGGAGATAACTATTTTACAGGGAACATGGACTATGGAGGGTTAAGTGACTTGTCCAAGATCACAAGGAGCACCTGTGGGACTAAAGGCCTCAGTCCTTCTGGCCCAAGGTTGCTGTCCTCTAGTGGGATTTGAACCCCTAACCTTCTGGCCTGAAGTACCTTGCCCAAACCACTAGGCCACTCCTCCACTCCTCCACTCCCATGTGATAACTGTTGGGATTGTTCCCAGCATCTTCCATGCACTTATTGCACATGGCAGACACTTACTGCATGGTACTGTAAGTGCATCATCAGATAGAACGGTAAATGTATCCGTACTATGTCATGCTGTGCAAAATATAAAATCTTCCTGATCCCCTGTTTAATATCCTGATTCCCCTGAGCAATATCATGACCTTCCCATCAGCACCTGAACCTCCCCCCCCCCAAACACCAAGACCTACAGTATCTCCACCCCCAACCTTCACCAACTAGCATGCAAAAAACCAGCAGTACCCCACACCCAACTCTCTTGACATTTACCAGGGGGTTTCCCTGGCAGGTTAGTGTAGAGACAGGAGTGATGCCTGGATGCTTCTGCCCCATTGTCATCCAGGTTAAAATTGGCAGTCCTGATCCCCTAGTGGTAGGTGGCTGAGCTGGCAAGGAGCATGCACCTTTAGTTGGCCAATTGACCCCATAACAGTAGTACCAACAGACTACTGCTAGAGAGTCCGAGCTGCCATTTGAACCTGAGCAGCAATAGGTCAGGAACGACATAGATTGTTCCTGCCCCGTCATTAACCCATGAGGGAAATTCCCCTTGTTAATGCTTAGCACGAGCAAAATCCTGCTCACTTGAGTGAACAGGCTCCCAAGGGGCATGTTTACTAAGCTGCACTTGCTGTTAATGTGCACTTAGGAATGTGCTAATGGATCGTGCTAACAGTATGCATGCTAAACAGACAGTGTGGGGCTAATTCAACAGGGAAGGAAATGGGCAGGGTAGGAGTGGAGCGTGGGCTTGTCTCTAGAGTGCAGTTAGCATGGGGTTGACAGCACATGTTCAGCATCAATGTTGCAGTTAATATGGAGACAACATCACATCGATGGGTGGGATTATATGCATCCACATTATGCATGCATGCCAGGTGTGAATTAATGTGGTATCTACTGGGACCATGATGTACGTACCCGCAACAGGTAAGGGCATGGCTGTCGCATGTACCATGCGTTGATTCCTACTCTCAGCGCCCATTACCTGCAAAACTGTAACACACTTTAGTATAGCAAACATGCTTGTAAGAATTGTCTGATGACTATTTTGCAGATAAGGAGGCATATGTACAAAGCTTGGCAAGCCACTCCTTTGCCTCAGGTACAAAAACATAGATTGTGAGCCATTTGAGAACAAGGGAAATAAATACAGTACCTGAATGTACACCACTTTGACTTGTAGAAAAGCGGTACACGATGCAAGGTTCCACATTAGGACCCACCACCCAGGAAAAAGATTTAGGCGTCATTGTGAATAACATGTTAAAACCCTCGGCCCAGTGTGCAGCGGCGGCCAAGAGAGCAATTAGAATGCTAGGTATCATAAGGAAAGGAATGGAAAATAAAACAAAAGATATTATAATGCTTCTATACCGTTCCATGGTGAGACCGCACCTTGAATATTGTGTGCAATTCTGGTCGCCATATCTTAAAAAGGATATAGCGTTATTAGAAAAGGTTCAGAGAAGAGCCACCAAAATGGTAAAGGGGATAGAAGGATACTCCTATGAAGAAAGGCTAAAAAGGTTAGGGCTGTTTAACCTGGAAAAGAGACAGCTGAGGGGAGATATGATAGAAGACTATAAATTAATGAACGGAGTGGAACGGGTAAACGTAGATCGATTGTTTATGTTATCAGAATATAGAAAGACTAGGGGACATGCAATGAAGCTACAGGGTAAACTATTTAAGACTAATAAAAGAAAATATTTTTTCACTCAACGTGTAATCAAACTCTGGAATTTGTTACCGGAGGATGTAGTAAAGGCTGTTAGTGTAGCTGGGTTTAAAAAAGGTTTGGACAAGTTCCTGGAGGAAAGGTCCATAAACCATTATTAAGAAGGGACCCAGGATATCAATGCTTGACCCAGTACAAGCATTGCGGAACCTGTGTCTTTTGGGGAAACTGCTAGGTACGTATGACCTAGATTGGCCACTGTTGGAAACAGGATACTGGGCTTGATGGACCTTGGTCTGACCCAGCATGGCATATCTTATGTTCTTATGTTCTTATGTTCTTATGGTATATAAGCCTAGTTAAATAAATAAATAAGTTTTCCACACTTTTATTAGCTGAATCAGCATTTTTTCTATGTTTGCAAAATTGAAAAATAGCATGGGAAAATGAACTCAGATACTGCAATTGTTGAAGTGTTACTTCCTTTTTTGTGAAAAGTAAAAAGGCGCGGGCAGGGTCCCGGCGCCTGCCCGTAACCGGGTGCTCTGCCCGGCACGGGACCCTGCTCGTGCACGGCGGCAGCGCGGGGCCGCGCTGGGCCGTGCACAGGGCGCATTCTTTGAATTGATTGGCTCCGCTGGGAGAAGCAAGCCAGCGGAGCCAATCGGAGGGCAGGCGGCCATGTGCTCCGGAGTGCGTTATCGCGCTGGAGCACAGGTCGTCTGGCCGGAGGCTCGGCAGCCCACCCGCCCACCCAGCCTTTTTGTGATGGGGCTGGAGTCGGGGTGTCGCAGCTGGGGGGGGGAGCGAGGCGGGATCCCGGAGGTTTCCGGTGTCCGGAGCCTTTGGTGACTCGGGACGAGGGCGGGGTGCCCTCGGCCCGGACTGCCCCTGGAAGACTTTTGCTAGTAATATGGCGAAGTCGGATAGGGGTAGTTGGAACGTTGCCGGTGGTGTGAGCTTGGCTAGAGTGGAAGCAAGGTCGCTTTGCTAGTAGCATGGCTGGTGACGCAATGCTCCGCTGGTGGGGGGGGGTTTGAGATCATTGTTACTGTTGTTGTTTTGAAATTTGATAAAATAAAGCTGCGACCAGTTGTCACCATACTTGGAGTCTGTGTAATCTGTGAAAATGAAATGGGGAATGTCTAGAAAAGGGGGTGTGGGTTGGAAGGGGGAGCTAAGGGTTGAAAGGAAAGGAGGGAGCGCCGGGTCTGGCTACCCGGTTACTGGTCCCGAAAGACATTTTTGTGCACAGGTTTGTGCTACAAACATAATTGATAAATTGCTGAGTAAACTTGCATTTCAACAGCTCATTAACTATGAATTTGAATGCAATTTTTCACATAGTAAAGAACATGCAAGATTTTTCTACTTGTAATATGAAACATTTCACAGAATGTTTTGCAGGCTAAAAACTGGAAGTGGTGGTTTATTGCAAATCGGGCTGATGCAGAAAGACTAACACATCCTTTTCACGCTGATAGCACAACTTATACACACAAGTTCTGCCACTCAAAATGCAAAAAAGAGATTGACATGCACATAAACAGCAAAAGAAAAGTATGTGCACACAGCAATGCCAAGTGTATTTAAATAATATGCATATGAGCTGCACGTATTAAAATGGAATGCTAACAAGGTCTGTGCCCGATGCAGAGAAACGTGTAGAGGAGGAATGCCACCTGAAGTGACTTAAATGTCTTGCACATGTACGGAAAGACTGTTTCAGGGTATGTACCAGTGAACAGTAACCTTCAACATGGAAATTTTCTGTGTCTAACTTTCAGCAGATAAGCAAAAATTTGGTGTTCAAGAATGTTTTTTGCTTCTTATCGTTGTGTGATTTTTAGACTCCTTTATATTTTTTATCATTTATTTTAGGTCACTATTGTGATTTTATAAAAAAATGTTTTTGGATGAAATTGTGTTGATTATTATGGGTGAGCACCAAAAGAACCTACAAGTCCTGTGCATATAACGTGAGCGTTTGATATTTAGGCGCATCCATACATGGCCACTTATAGCATGTCTGCTGTTTGGGCACGCGTTGGCTCCTCTCCGTGAAACTTTACACTGAAGTTTTGCACACAGTTCATTTGCATACACACCCTTTGCTGCATGTCAGCACTGAAGACTTGCGCTATTGGCATGCTATGAAAACGCACACACAGCTAATAGTGCGCAACTTCTGCACTGGCTTTCTGCATCAATCTGAAATGTGTACTATCTGTTCTCTTAAGTGAACCTAAGATTCATAGCAGGTTGCCTATTAGAAGCAAACATCTAGGCTGTGATGATATAATATAAAGCTATGAAATAAATTAATTTTGAACATAGTATTACCAGCAGTCTAGTGTATAGTTAACATATTAAAGCATAGAATTAAAAATGTAGAATTAATTTGTGTGTCTCACAACAAGGTTGCTAAATTTGTCATATATTCAGTAAAATACAAGCCTTTCAAGATAATGAAGTGCAGTTTCCGAGTGGTATTTCACAGCAAACAGTAAGTGTGAAGTTCAATATTTAAACTTTTTTTTTTTGCAGAGGATGGTAGAATTGTAATCTGTGGTTTGTGCCCATGGTTTATTTAGCGGTAAGTCATATTATCCAAGAAAGAGCTAGCAATTGGTCTCATGTACTGTGATGATCATTAGTAATGATAACAAATGAGAGAGTAGGAACTGTTATATTTATAAATGGATCCTGGCTGTATACATAAAAGATGAAAATTCAGTAACTGGAGTTTGTTAAGACCAGATTAGATAAATCTCTCTGCTGGATTGTTCAGATACAATTTATTTATTTAAACACATTTATAGCGCTCCGATCCATTGTGCTTGGCAGACAACAAGGCAACACACATAATAAATACTTATGAACATCAAAGGGACATTAAAACTACAAGTATCTACATCTTAGTAACAACGTTTTTCAAAGAAAGAATGCCTGTAACTTCTTGACTGTGAAGACTGCATCATGTATCCTTATAGTGGATGGAGGAGTGAAAGTGGTATTTTTTGGTTATACAGAGTACCTCTGATTTGTTGTGATTTATAGTTAGGTTGTTTCAAAACACCTTCCTAGAACTGTGTACATTGGGTTATTGGTGGAGAAAGTCGTACAGATTAGTATGTCATTGGCATACAGGTGGTATAGAATCTTGTGTCTTTGACAAAAGGTGCAAAGTGGTTGTATCAGGATATTAAAAAAGAGCGAGGAGCATGCGGATCCCTATGGGAGCCTCTACTACTTTTGGTTGTAGCGCTGTAAAGTGATTGATCCTACCTTGACTACCTACCTTGACCCTACCTTGATATGTAGCACCATACCTTCTCTCCTGCTTCTTACCCTCTCCCCCCCCCCCCAGAATAGATAACTCAGTAAAATCTTTTGTCAGCCTCAATATGCTCATACTGTAGCCCCTTTTCTCAAGTCACTTCATTGACTCCCTACCCATTTCTGTATCCAGTGCAATCTTCTACTGACCTATAAGTGCACTCATTCTGCTGCTCCTCTCTACCTTTCCTCTCTTATCTCTCCCTACACCCCTCCTCGGGAACTCCGCTCTTCTAGCAGATCACTTCTGTCTGTGCTCTTCTCTTCTACTGCCAACTCCAGACTTTGATCCTTTCACCTTGCTACTCCTTATGCCTTCAGGCTTCATCGCTGGCCCTTTTCAAATCCAGGCTGAAAAATCACCTCTTCTAGGCTGCTTTTGGATCCTGATCCACTTAGCCTCTATGCATTTCCTTACCATACCCCTAGATGTATCCTTGTTCTCAGCTGTTGTATTGTCTGTCTTAACTAGATTGTAAGCTCCGATGAGTGGGGACTGTCTTACATGTGCTTATGCAGTGCTGCAGATACCTTGTAGTGTTATACAAATGATCAGTAGAAGTAGTAGTATAATAATATCCCAGTATTGGTTCTCAAAGTAACATGTCTTTGTGACCACCCCTAAATAAGTCAGCTATTACAGCCTCTAGATCTGGGACTTTATTTCCCATATAGTGGGCATTAGGTTACATTTCTTTCCAGATGTTGCTTTTCTTCCCATTTTATTAGAATTGTTAAATGTTGAGAGGAAGTGATGTCACTGCAAGGAAATGGCTGCCTAGCTGTGAGGCTCCGCAGGCTAAATTAGCAAACCCCCTATTTTCAGCAACTTACCCCTGGGATAGATGGCGGTCTACCCATCTGATTGTGACACAAGTTGTAGAGATGCGTATGGCTGGGAAAAGAATCATTGTGGACTTTAAATTCTATGGTGGTCATTCTGACCCATATTTAGCGGGGATATACATTCAGGGTAGATGTACATTCCCCACTAAATTCCTAGGTGCTGTGCTGGCAAATGAGCTCCCCGCACATACAGCAGAGGTGCAGGGAGCTCAATACGAAGGTAGGAGGGGGTGGGCCTAGGGAGGAGTGAGAGCAGACCAGAGGTGTGGCCCTGACCCAGATGTACAGGGCAGATTCCGGTGTCAGCACTGTATGTCTTGGGCCGGCCATCTACATGGGGAGGTTATTCCAGCTTGGAGGTGGAAAAGGTTCCCCCCGAGGTTTGCGGCGGGCAGCGGAAGGTCCAGAAGAGAAGGTGAATGGGGAAGGGGGTTCCCTGCAGCCCAATCCCTGTCTCAGAAGGCCCGATTGTGGGTTGGGCAGCAGGGAACAAGCCACTTAATGCAGCACCAGCGATCAGGGCTCCGGAATGGAGCCACAGTGCCATGGCGACAGGATGCTGCGATTCCATGCAGGAGTCTGACTGGGCTAGCCGGGGAGATATTGGGATGTCTGGCGGGCAGAACTAATACATGTCTGGGATGACCAGGCCTTATGCCACAATTCTGCTCCTGCAGGGTTGTCTAACTCCTGCGGGAGCTGAATTGGGTGCAGAATTGGCCTCCATGCATTTAAGGTGGCTTCTGTAGTGACACCGAGCTGATCCAAAATGGCGCCCGTGGCTGCAGGAAGTGCTGACAAGTGGGCAGAGAGTAGGGTCTCAGAGGAGGCGTCAAGTGATGAACTATATAAACTCCAAGGAGAGATTAAAGATTGGTTTAAGACTTTGAGGTAAGACCTTTCTAAGTTTAAATTGTAGGCAAAGTCCTGGATATCCGATTTGAAAGCTGATTTGCCTGGTCTGGATCACACGATTTGAAGAGGCGGAAGGGCAGAGAGAGGAGCAGGATGAGTCCTTGCAAGCTCTTCAAAAGCAAGCTGGTATTCTCAAAGAGGTCCAGGAAGACCTGCTATTAAAGATTGAGGATCTAGATCAGTGGTTCTCAACCCAGTCCTCTGGGACCCTCAGGCCAGTCTGGTTTTCAGGATATCCACAATGAATATGCATGAGATAGATCTGCATACAATGGAAGCAGTGCAGCCCTGAGGGATGATATATAATTGTCTGGGCCATAGTGCAAGGGAAAAAAATGCTCCTGGGAAGCATTAATGAGTTGAACACCTATCAGCATGGTTTCTTCTCTGAATTGATCAGACACTTGACAGATTTATTTATTATATACTGCTTTTCATGATATCAAGGTGGTTTACATTGAACAAACTGAAATTACATTGAACAGGGCATTATAATTTGGAGATAACTATTTTACAGGGAACATGGGCAATGGAGGGTTAAGTGGCTTCCCCAAGACCACAAGGAGCACCTGTGGGACTAGAAACCCCAGTCCTTCCGGCCCAAGGTTGCTGTCCTCTAGTGGGATTTGAACCCCCAACCTTCTGACCTGAGGTATCTTGCCACATCCACCAGGTCACTCCTCCACTCAGATGAAGCAGAATATCAAATTATACTGGGGGGTGAGTTCAATTTGGTGGCAGATGCATCTATAGATAGTCTTCTGCCCAGACCTGAGTCATGGAGAGCACATCGAGGGGTCAACTTTCTGTGTGCTGATCTAGAACTAGCGTACCCTACACCCATGTGATAAAGAATATACACACTATTCTCCAGTCGGTACTAGAGGAGATCAAACCTAAGCTTTCTTTAGAAGCTCAGATGACAAGACTTCGACTTTCATACTTTGGACACATCATGCGAAGAGAGAGATCATTAGAGAAGGACATCATGCTTTGCAAGATAGAAGGTCAACGCAAAAGATGAAGGCCAGCAATGAGATGGATCGATACAATAACAGCAGCTATGGATACCAGTCTGTCAATAATGAGCCACCTGACTGAAGACCGAACACAATTTAGGATAGCTATCCAGAGGGTCGCCATGAGTCGACTCCGACTCGACGGCACTTAACAACAACAACATTCTGGTCTGCATAGGGTACACCGAATAGACTACATGTTTATCACAGAAAGATTCTTTCCCTGGCTGAGCAGTTCACCCACAGTACAAGTTCAACTGAGCTTGGAGTGTCAAGAGAGTGAAAGGCCTTGGAAATTAAACCCAACTTGGACTCAGGACATAGATTTCCAGAGGTTCCTTAGGAAGGCTTGGAGGGAATATACTCTTGAAAATCCAGTAGGTGAGGCGGACCCGGTAATTTATTGGGAGGCCGCAAAAGCGGTATTAAGAGGGCACATCATCGGATATATAGCAGCTCAAAACTGCCAGCGGCAAAGACCTCTGCAGCAAGGGTTGAAGGACCTCCGTGTACTGCGGGTTGCCTGAGGGAAGGCACCGTGCGGGCTAACCAACAGCTACAGGAATGCAGAAGCAAAATTCAGGCTATATTGCAACAAGGGGCCAGGAAGAACATACGATTATATAAACATAGGCTATATAAATGGGGAGATAAGGCAAGGAAGCTTCTAACCAACCTAATCTGTCCTAGTAGGACGAAAATCATAGTAACCTGCATAAGGCGTGAGGATAGCACATCCATTGGAACCACTTTAGAGATAAGCCAACAATTCAGGGAATACTTTCAGACATTATACTAGACTGAGCGCAGCAACTCCCAGGCAAGGGAACGGTTCTTTAGGGGACTGAACCTACTGGGGATTACTGAGAAGCAGAGAATTTTGGTGAACCAACAGTTACAGGCAGAGGAAATACAGGCATAATTCAAAAATTAATGCCAGCAAGGCCCCAGGCTGGAGGGCCTAGGGCCCAAATTCTACATACCTAAGAGATCTGGTAACACCCTCTCTGCTGGCCATGGGAAATGCTGCAGTGGCACAGGGCTGGATGGGTGATTACACAAATACAGCTGTAGTTGTGCTCCTCCAAAAACCAGGGTGGGACACAAAAAAGGTTGAGTCTTATCAGCCGATATCATTACTAAATCGAGACTTAAAGATCTTGGCAACAGTGTTGGCCAGGAGGTTGCACATGGTGCTCCCAGACCTTGTCCACCCAGACCAGGTCAGCTTATTTATTTATTTATTTATTTATTTATTAACAATTCTTATATACCGCACTATTAGACATCAGCGCGGTTTACATTGAACAGAAAACATCCGACAGTTTACACATGTCTGGTCGTTACATTTAACAGGAAGTATAACTTGGCGAAATAGGGGAAACTAAATACAATGCAGGGTTATCTGATAAAGGATATCCTGGTTAACTATATACAACAGTGGTACAATAGTATATGTAACAACTTGCTATTTACATTGTGAAGTTGGTCTGTTGCGGGGTCTATCTGTTTGACCACTTCTGCTATTCACCTGGGGGTTATGTTCGGAGCTGCCATTGAGATATTTAAGGAAGAGGAAATGCTTTAAAGCCTTTCTGAACTGACTTAGATTAGGTATTGCTCTGATTTGTGCTGGTAAGGTGTTCCATAGAGATGGGGCGCAGAATTGGAAGGCTCTGTTGGTTGTTGATCTAGTGCATCTTGTGGTGTCATTTGGGATAACTAGTGTGTTTAATTCTGCTGTTCTTCGTGGCCTGTTTGGTGCAAGTGGTTGTATGAGGTTGGAGAGAGAGGAAGAGGTGAGCCCCTTAGCCGCTTTGAATGTTAGCAGTAAGATCTTGAAACTGATCCTTGCCTGAATGGGGAGCCAGTGTAGCTGTTTTAGAAGGGGTGTTACGTGATCTCTCCTGGATGCCCCGAGGAGTACCCTCGCTGCACTATTCATGGCTAATTGCAGGGGGTTCAGTATGGTGGGCCATATCATAAGAGCTTTAACATTGTTTTTGCAGAGCAGAATACGAGGGGATTCAGCAGCAATAGTGAGCCTAGATGCCGAGAAGGTCTTTGATCGGGTATCCTGGAGTTATCTGTTTTGGCTCCTATCAAGATATGGAATACAGGGCCATTTCCTAGATTGGTTGAAGGCTCTTTACAATGGCCCAGCTGCACAAATCTTAGTAAACGGATGGCTTGTAGAGCCATTTATGTTGGCACGGGCTACCCAACAGGGATACCTTCTGTCCCCCCCTGTTCTTTATTGTATTCTTAGAGCCCCTTGCCATCAAAATATTAACCACAGCAGAGTTCAGAGGGATATAGGTGGGTCAAAATGAATGTAAAATTAGCCTATTTGCTGATGACATGTTGATTAGTATGCAACACATACAGGGAGGTTGGGGAACACTGACAAACTTGCTGAGCCAGTATGGGAAATTCAGGGCTGAATTTAATATGGATAAATCTGAAGTATGCCTGCTGGGAAAGGGGGAATCTACAGAAAGTGAGGGAACTGCGTTCCGCTGGTCTGACCAACCTCTGAAATACCAGGGGATGTACCTTCACAGGGACCTGAAGAAGGTATATTAACTTAATATTCAAGATAAATTAAAGCAAATAAAACATCTATGTGACCGATGGGCCGAGCTACCTCTCTCCCAATATGGTAGTGTGGCGTTGGCATGAAAGGTAATTATTCCCAAAATTTTATACCAATTACAAATGCTACCAATATGGGTACATAGGGACATAGTAACATAGTAAATGACGGCAGATAAAGACCAGTATGGTCCATCTAGTCTGCCCAGTAAGATGGCAAGATTAGGTGCACCTGCCGCTCCGTGCAGGCCACCCCTCCTCATGTCTTTGTTTTAGGGGTGAACCCTGTATGTTGAGAAATTAGTTAGTTAAGTTTATTTTGATTTTATCCTGTTGCTATAAAGGAATCCCCTGTGTCTGTCCCATGCCATTTTGAATTCTGTCAATGTATTTGCCCCCACCACCTACATCGGGAGGGTATTCCAAACATCCATCACCCTTTCAGTGAAAAATAAATTTCTTGACATTGCCTTTCAATTTACCCCCTTGCAGCTTCATGATATGCCCTCTAGTTTTATAGCTTCCCCTTCTTTGGAAGTGGTTTGTTTGTTCATTATTTCTCTTTAAGTATGTAAAGGTCTGAATCATATCTCCCCTGTCCCTCCTCTCCTCCAGAGTGTACATATTTAGATCTTCAAGTCTCTTCTCATAATGCTTCTGACGCAGGCTCCAAATCATTTTGGTCGCCTTCCTCTGAACAGTTTTCAGTCTTTTTATATCCTTTGGAAGATATGGTCTCCAAAACTGAACACAGTAATCCAAATGAGGCCTCACCAGTGACTTATACAGTGGCATTAGTACCTCTTTCTTTCTGCTGGTAATTCCTCTTTGTATGCAACCCAACATCCTCCTGGCTTTTGCCACCGCCTTGTCGCACTGTTTTGCCACCTTGAGATCCGCAGAAATATTCACACCAAGGTCCTTCTCCTGGTCTGTGCACACCAACCTCTCGCCCCCTATCATGTACATTTCCCATGGATTTCTGCTTCCCAAGTGCATGACACTGCACTTCTTCGCATTAAATCTTAACTGCCAAGCATTAGACCATTCTTCCAGCTTTTGTAGATCTTTCCTCATGTTATCCACTCCCTCAAGTGAGTCCACTCTGTTGCAAATTTTCGTATCATCTGCAAAAAGACAGACTTTTCCATGTAGTCCTTCAGCAATATCACTTACAAATATATTGACCAGTGCCGGGCCCAGAACCAAACCCTGGGGCACCCCGCTAATCACCCTCTTTGCATCCGAGTGAGCTCCATTTACCATCACCTTCTGTCGTCTGTCAGTCAACCAGTTTCTGATCCAGTTCACCACCTTGGGACCCATCCCCAAACTACTGAGTTTTTTGATAAGCCTCCTATGAGGAACAGTATCAAAGGCTTTGCTGAAATCCAGGTAGATGACATCCATCGCATTCCCCTGATCTAGTTCTCTGGTCACCCAGTCAAAGAACTCAATCAGATTTGTTTGGCAAGATCGTCCTTTGGTAAAACCATGTTGCCTTGGATCATGCAACCTATTGGTTTTGAGAAAGTCCACTAATCGCTCTTTCAGAAGCACCTCCATTACTTTTCCCGCCACCGAGGTAAGGCTCATGGGCCTGTAGTTTGTCACTTCTTCCCTGTCACCACTTCCGCCCTTCCACATCCGCCCTTCTCCACTCCTGAGGAACTATTCCAAGGATCTGTTGAAAACACCCTTTAACAGCACTGCAAGAACCTCTCTGAGCTCTTTCAGTAGTATCCTGGGATTTATTTATTTATTAACATCTTTTATATACCGCACTATTCATTATCAGCGTGGTTTACATCCCATCCGGTCCCATGGCCTTGTTCACTTTCAATTTTGCAAGTTGTTCTAACACATCATCTTCAGTGAATGGTGTGGTAACTACTTCATTCCCATTTTTATATTTGGGAGTCACAGATGGTCCTTCTCCAGGATTTTCTTTAGTTAAAAAAGAGACAAAATATTCGTTTAGCAATTTTGCTTTTTCAATGTCACTTTCCACAAATCCGTTCCCAGCACTTCTGAGTCCTGCAAATCTCTGATTTTCTTCCTCTCCCGAATATACCTGAAGAAAGTTTTGTCGCCACACTTCGCAACTTTAGCCATCTTTTCCTCTGCCTTCGATTTTGCTTTCCTTATTTCTCTTTTTGTCTCTTTTAGTTTGCTCCTGTATTCCTTACTATGTTCCCCTGTTTGCAAGCTTTTGAATTTTGTGAAAGCTGTGTTTTTTGCCTTTATTTGAGCAGCCACTTCTTTGGAGAACCAAATAGGAATCCTTCTCCTCTTGTTTTTATTTACTTTCCTTACATATTTATCTGTTGCCCCTTTTATTGCCACCTTTAGTTTAGCCCATTGCAATTCCACTTCCCTTATCCCCTACCACCTTGCCAACTCCTCCTTCAGGTACTTGGACATTCTACTGAAGTCAGTGTTTTTGAAGTTTAGGACTTTGAGCTTGCTATGATTGGACTGCACCTTGGCTTTTATCTCAAACCACACCGTGTGATGATCGCTGCTGCTCACAGGGGCACCCACCCAGACATTCGACATGCTCTCACCTTTGGTGAGCACTAAATCCAGCATTGAGCTTTCCCTGGTTGGTTCCATCACCATTTGTTTAAGTGACGCATCTTGGAAAGCATCCACAATTGTTTTCCTTCTTGCCAGATTCGCAGAAGGAGTACTCCAATCCACATTAGGTAGATTAAAGTCACCCAATATGATCACTTCCCCCTTAGTGGCTAACTTGGCAATATCTATAATCAATTCATTATCTATTTCTTCTATTTGAGTCGGAGGTCTGTAGACTACAGCAGTATGGATGACATTGCCATCTCCTCTTTCCAACACAATCCAGAGCGCTTCTTCTTTTCCCCATGCCCCCTGCATTGCAGTAGCTTTAATATTGCTTTTGACATACAAGGCTACTCCTCCTCCTTTTCCACTTTCTCTGTCTCTTCTGAATAGATTATAGCCAGCTATGGCTATATCCCATTCATGCGATTCATTAAACCATGTTTCTGTAATGGCCACAATGTCCAAGTCTTTTCCACCATTAGGGCTTCCAGGTCCGGAACTTTGTTGGCTAAGCTTCGAGCATTTATGCTCTTTGCTTTCCAGCATTTAACTGGCTTAGAACATAAGAACATAAGATATGCCATGCCACTGTTCCCTCTAAGCTGTGCGCGTGTGCGCGCGCACACACCTCGCCGAGCAAGCGCACATACTTTACAACAGAGCGCACAAAAATTACGGTTCTGATTCTGATAGAAAACAACACAGACATCTTAAAATTTAAAAGTTGTGATTGTAATTACTAGAAATTTTCCGCTTCATTTAGTAATCGTCTATTTTCATTTAATTTGATTAAAGTTAATGTGGTGTACATACTGTATTCTGACGTGTAGTCAAATTTTAAAGTATATATCGCCGAATGTCATTATGTGGCACACAAAAATTTAACCTTCCTTCAAAAGCTGCAAAGCTGATATTTTATGTGCACACAGCCTACAGAAAATTAGAGGGAACATTGTGCCATACAGGGTCAGACCAAGGTCCATCAAGCCCAGTATCCTGTTTCCAAGAGTGGCCAATCTAGGTTACTTACCTAGCAGTTTCCCCAAAAGACACAGGTTCCGCAGTGCTTGTTCTGGGTCAAGCATTGATATCCTGGGTCCCTTCTTAATAATGGTTTATGGGCCTTTCCTCCAGGAACTTGTCCAAACCTTTTTTAAACCCAGCTACACTAACAGCCTTTACTACATTCTCCGGTAACAAATTCCAGAGTTTGATTACACATTGAGTGAAAAAATATTTTCTTTTATTAGTCTTAAATAGTTTACCCTGTAGCTTCATTGCATGTCCCCTAGTCTTTCTATATTCTGATAATGTAAACAATCGATTTATGTTTACCCGTTCCACTCCGTTCATTAATTTATAGACTTCTATCATATCTCCCCTCAGCCGTCTCTTTTCCAGATTAAAGAGCCCTAACCTTTTTAGCCTTTCTTCATAGGAGTTTCCTTCCATCCCCTTTACCATTTTGGTGGCTCTTCTCTGAACGTTTTCTAATAACTCTATATCCTTTTTAAGATACGGCGACCAGAATTGCACACAATATTCAAGGTGCGGTCTCACCATGGAAAGATATAGAGGCATTATAATATCTTTTGTTTTATTTTCCATTCCTTTCCTTATGATACCTAGCATTCTATTTGCTCTCTTGGCTGCCACTGCACACTGGGCTGAGGGTTTTAACATGTTATCCACAATGATGCCTAAATCTTTTTCCTGGGTGGTGGTTCCTAATGTGGAATCTTGCATTGTGTAACCATAGTTTGGGTTGTTCTTTCCTAGGTGCATAACTTTGCACTTGTCCACATTAAATTTCATCTGCCATTTTGATGCCCAGTCTTCTAATTTATCAAGATCCTCTTGCAATTTTCCACAATCCTCTTGGGTTTTAACAACTTTAAATAGTTTTGTGTCATCTGCAAATTTGATAACCTCACTCGTTATTCCTCTTTCCAGGTCATTTATGAATATGTCAAAAAGCAGCGGACCCAGCACAGATCCCTGGGGTATACCACTATTCACCTTTCTCCATTGGGAAAATTGGCCATTTAGCCCAACCCTCTGCTTTCTATCTTTTAACCAGTTCTTGATCCACAGTAGTACACTGCCTCCTATCCCATGACTCTTTAGTTTTGCCAAAAGTCTCTGATGAGGGACCTTATCAAAGGCTTTCTGAAAGTCCAGATACACTATATCAACTGACTCACCTTTGTCCACCTGTTTATTCACACTTTCAAAAAAACACAACAGATTAGTAAGACATGATCTTCCTTGTCTAAAGCCATGTTGGCTGTCTCCCATTAGGCCATGACTATCTACATGCTGATTAATTTTATTCTTTATGATGGTTTCTACCATTTTTCCCGGTACTGATATGAGGCTCACCGGTCTGTAGTTTCCCGGATCACCCCTGGAACCCTTTTTAAAAATTGGTGTTACATTGGCAATCCTCCAATCTTCAGGTATTAGAGACGATTTTAATGATAGTTCACAGATTACTAATAGCAGGTCTGCAATCTCATATTTCAGTTCTTTCAACACCCTTGGATGTATACCATCCGGCCCAGGTGATTTGCTACTCTTTAGTTTATATAATAGTTGTAATACATCTTCCCGATGTATCGATATTTCCTTCAATTCTTCCGCACCTTTAAATATCACTTCAGTCTTGGGTAACATCCCTACATCTTCCTCAGTAAAGACCGAAGCAAAGAATTCATTCAGTCTCTCCGCTATCGCCTTGTTGCTATACGGCTTGCATGTATTTTGCATTGATTTTGTTCTATTATTATTTATTTATTATTTATTATTTATTACAGTTGCTTATATACCGCACTATTCGGCATCAGCGCGGTTCACAGTATAACAAAATGACCAAAACACACTTCTGTTTGGTTTTACATCGAACAGGGGTATAAACTTGGATAACAGGGGGGGTTGAACTATATGCATGAACTATATACATGAAATATAAACATGAAATATAAACATGAAATAGGTCAAAAGCATGACGTAAAAGACCTATAACATGATTGAATTGAACAGTATAAAATAAGTCGTGAATTGATTTGAACAGTATAAAATAAGTCCTGTATAAAACAGTATAAAATTCTGCCCACTTTTTCCCACTGTCATTGATGTGTAGTTTAAAAGTGTGGCTATTTCTGATGTTCTGCATTAGCCGGGAGTGATGTCCTGAACTAGTCCTTCTCCATCCATCACTATACGAAGTTTCATTTGGAGAGGTAAGAGTGCCTGGATAAGTCATACCAAATTAATTCTGGAAAAGGACCATGGAGGGGTGAACCTTCCAGACATATGCTTATATTATATCACAGTTCTTATGCGCAGGTTACAGGGGGCATATACGTCTTCCCCTCAGTATACATCCCCAGATCTTTTAGAAATGTGCAGTCAACTGTATAACCTGTTTGGCCTCCTACACGGCCCCCCAGATGATTTAGCGTACCCTGAATTTGGGATCTTTTTAGGCCCTTTAAAATGGGCCTACCAATGGTGGGCAAACAACAAGGGAGAAACTGGAGAATCACACCCTTTTTACCACTACTTGGAAATCCAGGCTTTAAACCGGGAGTGGGTAAGAGCCACTTTCAGCGCTGGGCTACAGAGTTCTAGACTGGGGTGAGGGAACATATCCTACCTTTGAAGTGCTACAGCAGAAATTAGTGTTACCCAATACAGATTACTATTCATAACTGCAGCTCAGATATTACTGGAAGGCATTACAGACATCATGTCCACTGGCTATAGAGATCTAGAAGGGGGATAGGGACTTCCGTAATCTTACACCGCAGTGGAATAGACTGGGGAACTGATATTGGATGCTGCGAGAGACATTGTCATGATCCCATTTGATCACACTCGCCTGACAATGGACAGAAAAATTAGGGGAACGGGTGGAGGAGGCCCAGATGGAACAGTACTTTCAACAAATTCCCAAAACTCACACATCGACATGCTATCAAGAAATGCAATATCAAATACTGCAAAGGGGATATATGACTAGGGAGAGGGGGGCCTGGTTCAGTTTCTGGGAGCAGGGAACTTGCACCAAATGCAAATCACAGATAGACACCTATAGACATGCCTTTTTAGAATGTCCAAAACTCACAGAGTTGTGGAGCAGGGCATTGCAGTGCTTAGAGCTGCTGGTAAAGAAACCCATTCAGTGGTCCTATACCATGCCCCTTTTGGGTGATATGGGTTCCCTAGAGGATCAGAAGATCCGTAAAATAGACGGAAAATTTGTTGCAAGAGATAAGTGGTTATGGGACCAATCACCCAGCTACAGGCAATGGCTCAGCTGGATGCATATCATAGCACAGGCAGAAATGTACTCCGCAGCAAAAAATACCACTCCCAGGTGGTATAAGCAACTTTGGGAGGATTTCCGTCCACAATACTCTGAGGGAACAGAGGGGACTCACTGATCTGAAAAGGTATCACTTGGGTGGCAATACTAGTCTCTACACCCCAGGAGTGGAGTTAGGGCTTTTTAGAATTACTTAAAATAGCCGTGATGGCAGGTTGGTAGGGTTGGGAAAGATCAGCAAATTGTAAAAGAAACCTGTACTTTATGACTTTTATGAAACTGCATTTGACATTTGTACTTTATGACTGTTATGAGTTTAATATTTGTCCAAGGCGCACAAGCATGTAATTGGAGCGGCAGACATATTACCAAACAAAAGTGTAATAGTTATGGATGTATGGGGGGAAGGGGAGGATAATCTGTTTGTAAAGGAAAAATTTTGAATAAATATTAAAAAAAAATAAGAGTGCCTCAGGGGGATAAGAGACTCCAAAGACAGAGGGAGCAGCCTGGAGATACTTCAGAATACACTGGCTGAGAATTTGGTGTTGGACCTTTGCTGATCTGTTAGTTGTTTTCTCAGGGAAGTTACAGATAGGGGGGAACAGGGGGAATGCATTTGGTAAACATTGATGGGGGTGGGGTAATGTTGGGTGAATGTTTGGGTCTGTGCAGTGTTACCACCTTGGATGTGTTAGATTGGGGTGTGGAGTGTGTTGACTGTGGGTGGTGGGGTGGAGGGGGGAAGGGTTGTGGGGGGGGGGGAGAAGAAGTATTTAGGGGGTGGGAGGATGGGGAGGGTAAAGGATTAAGAGCATAAGAACATAATGACCTGGAAAAAGATTTAGGCGTCATTGTGGATAACATGTTAAAACCCTCCGCCCACTGTGCAGCAGCAGCCAAGAGAGCAAATAGAATGCTAGGCATCATAAGGAAAAGAATGTAAAATAAAACAAAGGATATTATAATGCCGCTGTATCGTTCCTGGTGCGACCGCACCTTGAATATTGCGTGCAATTCTGGTCGCCGTATCTTAAAAGGATATAGCGTTATTAGAAAAGGCACAGAGAAGAGCCACCAAAATGGTAAAGGGGTATCCTTTATTATTCATAGCTTTCTGTTTGCCTTCTTTGCCATTGCTGCATACTGGGCAGAGGGCTTCAATGTGTTATCCATGATGATGCCTAAATCTTTTCATTGGGTAGTGGTTTCTAATGTGGAACCATCGTATAACCATAGTTTGGGTTGTTCTTTACTAGTGTCGCGCCCACTGCTGGCTAGGCGGTTGCCTATAGGCAGTGGGTGTACCTCCTATTGTCCCTTGGTATTATGGGTTCCCAGAGCCAAGGGCTTCTGGGGATTGTAGTTGTGAAAAAAAATGAGTAGCCGAGGGTTGAAGGCAAATACAGGAAAAATTTATTCTTTTCTTCTTTTGCCCTTTCAAACATACAGCAACAAAAGTAGGATACTTCTCCAAATAAAGAAAAAGGAACTTTCACAGTAACACCGGTAGCAACGGCTTCACTCAGCTTGTTATACCAGTAATATATCTTTTCCAGAGTTCAAGAATACAGCTTAAGGGTTCCTTGCTCAGTTCAGCCCAAATAACTGCTCTTCCAAACTGAGCACTATGCAAAGCACAACCCACTTTACTTCTGGCTGTTTATACGTTTATGTAAGGACTTCTTAAGCATTCAAATCAGCAGTTCTGAACATTCTCTGCCAGCTTTAAAATGATAGCACTTCATTCCAAACATTTCTAGCAGAACAGGCAAGTACAAAGCTTCTGGGTTTTCTCAGTTTTAAACCTTACAGCTTCTTCACCTTTGCTTTACACACAAAGAACAGTCCATTTGAGAGTCGGCAGAACTATTATCAGAATCATAGTTATCTACCTGCATGCTCTCATACTCGGGGTCAGTTAGCATTTGGCTGGAATCAGCTTCTGGGATTTCAGGCTTTATTTCTTCTAATAACTTTAAAACCTTCTCCCAATGAGATCTCTTTCTATGCTGAGGAATATTTGGAGGGCTGAGGGGATTCTTATCCTTCAATAAACTATGCAAGGTTTCAAATGGGCTCACCTTACTTCTAGTAACAGAGCTCTTTACAGTCCTTCCTCAAGGTGAAACTCTTCCCCCAGGTTCTGGCAGGACCACGCCTGTGCTCTGCTCAAAGACAGCACTTTCCTCAGGATAAACTCCCCTGTCTTCAGGGCCTGCTGTAATGCTCCTACAGCATGGGCTTTCTTCAGAGCTGTAGTTTCCTGTGTGCTGGCTGCAACAAGAAACTTTCCTGAGGCCATTTCTAGAACACTTCTCTCTCTCAGCTTTCTTGCAAGAACCTTTCCCTTCTCTTTCTGGTTCGTCAGTTGCTCTCTCTCTCCCAGGTTCCTCGGTTGCTCTCTCTCTTCCTGACTCCTCAGTTGCTCCTTCTCTTCCAGGTCCCCCGGTTGTCTCCTCTCTTCCTGTTTCCTCAGGCTTAAATGACTGGGGCTGCCCTATGGCTTCAAACTCCGCCCCTGGGTGTTCCCCCTTACCTACCCTGGTTGCCTTGGAGCTAGGGCGTGGCTTGCACTCAGCAACTCTATGTGTGTGTTTTTTTTCCTTGGCTGGAGTTCCAAAGTCAAAACTCCCTGAACTATTCTTCTGCTTAAGAACATAAGAACATAAGATATGCCATACTGGGTCAGACCAAGGTCCATCAAGCCCAGTATTCTGTTTCCAACAGTGGCCAATCTAGGTCATACGTACCTAGCAGTTTCCCCAAGGGACACAGGTTCCACAATGCTTGTATTGGTTCAAGCATTGATATCCTGGGTCCCTTCTTAATAATGGTTTATGGACCTTTCCTCCAGGAACTTGTCCAAACCTTTTTTAAACCCAGCTACACTAACAGCCTTTACTACATCCTCCGGTAACAAATTCCAGAGTTTGATTACACGTTGAGTGAAAAAATATTTTCTTTTATTAGTCTTAAATAGTTTACCCTGTAGCTTCATTGCATGTCCCCTAGTCTTTCTATATTCTGATAAGGTAAACAATCGATCTACGTTTACCCGTTCCACTCCGTTCATTAATTTATAGACTTCTATCATATCTCCCCTCAGCCGTCTCTTTTCCAGGTTAAAGAGCCCCAACCTTTTTAGCCTTTCTTCATAGGAGTAGCCTTCCATCCCCTTTACCATTTTGGTGGCTCTTCTCTGAACCTTTTCTAAAATTGCTATATCCTTTTTAAGATATGGCGACCAGAATTGCACACAATATTCAAGGTGCGGTCTCACCATGGAACGATATAGAGGCATTATAATATCTTTTGTTTTATTTTCCATTCCTTTCCTTATCATACCTAGCATTCTATTTGCTCTCTTGGCCGCCGCTGCACACTGGGCCGAGGGTTTTAACATGGTATCCACAAGGACGCCTAAATCTTTTTCTTGGGTGGTGGTTCCTAATGTGGAACCTTGCATCGTGTAACCATAGTTTGGGTTGTTCTTCCCTAGGTGCATAACCTTGCACTTCTCCACATTAAATTTCATCTGCCATTTTGATGCCCAGTCTTCCAATTTATCAAGATCCTCTTGCAATTTTCCACAATCCTCCTGGGTTTTAACAACTTTAAATAGTTTTGTGTCATCAGCAAATTTGATAACCTCACTCGTTATTCCACTTTCCAGGTCATTTATGAATATGTCAAAAAGCAGCGGACCCAGCACAGATCCCTGGGGTACACCACTATTCACCTTTCTCCATTGGGAAAATTGGCCATTTAGCCCTACCCTCTGCTTTCTATCTTTTAACCAGTTCCTGATCCACAGTAGTACACTGCCTCCTATCCCATGACTCTTTAGTTTTGCCAAAAGTCTCTCATGAGGGACCTTGTCAAAGGCTTTCTGAAAGTCCAGATACACAATATCAACCGACTCACCTTTGTCCACCTGTTTATTCACTCCTTCAAAAAAACATAACAGATTAGTAAGACAAGATCTTCCTTGTCTAAAGCCATGTTGGCTGTCTCCCATTAGGTCATGACTATCTATATGCTGAGTAATTTTATTCTTTATGATGGTTTCTACCATTTTTTCCCGGTACTGATGTCAGGCTCACCGGTCTGTAGTTTCCCGGATCACCCCTCGAACCCTTTTTAAAAATTGGTGTTACATTGGCGATCCTCCAATCCTCAGGTATTAGAGATGATTTTAATGATAGTTCACAGATTACTGATAGCAGGTCTGCAATCTCAAATTTCAGTTCTTTCAACACCCTTGGATGTATACCATCCGGCCCAGGTGATTTGCTACTCTTCAGTTTATCTAATAGTTGTAGGACATCTTCCCGATGTATCGATATTTCCTTCAATTCTTCCACACCTTTAAATACCACTTCAGTCGTGGGTAACATCCCTACATCTTCCTCAGTAAAGACCGAAGCAAAGAATTCATTCAGTCTCTCCGCTATCGCCTTGTCGCCTCTTAGTGCTCCTTTAACCCCTTTATCATCTAATGGACCAACTGACTCTCTCACGGGTTTTTTGCTACGAATGTACTTGAAAAGGTCTTTATTTCGCGTTTTTGCTTCCGCAGCAAGCTTCTTCTCAAATTCTCTCTTTGCCTGCCTTATCAATGCCTTGCATTTGACTTGCCAGTGCTTGTGCTGTTTCCAGGTTTCATCATTTGGCTCTTTTTTTCCATTTCTTGAAAGATGCTTTTTTGGCAACAACAGCCTCTCTGACCTCAGCTTTAAACCATGCTGGCAATTTTTTGGACTTCCTTCCACTTTTCTTAAAGCGTGGAATACAGCTGGTCTGGGCTTCCAAGATAGTATTTTTCAACAACACCCAAGCTTGATGTACGTCTTTAACCTTTGCAACTGCTCCTTTTAGTTTTTTCTTAACTGTTTTCCTCATTCTATCATAGTCTCCCTTTCGAAAGTTAAAGGGTAGTACTGTGGATTTCCTTACTATCCCTCCTCCACTAATTAAATCAAAGGCGATCATGCTATGATCACTATTGCCAAGTGGCCCCAACACCCTTATCTCTTGCACTACATCTGGTGTTCCACTAAGGACTAGGTCTAATATTGCTTCCCCTCTGGTCGGTTCATGAACCAGCTGCTCCAAGAAGCAGTCATTTATTTCATCTAGGAACTTTATCTCCTAGCATGTCCTGTTGTGACACTGACCCAGTCGATGCCGGGGTAATTGAAATCACCCATTATTATTACTGCACTGTAACTTTTGCTAGCTTCCTTGATTTCTTTGAGCATTTCATCATCCATTTGTTCATTCTGGCCAGGCGGACGATAGTACACCCCCACTGCCATCGCCTTCCCCTTTTTACATGGAATTTCAATCCATAGAGATTCTACAGCAAATTTTGTTTCTTGCAAAACTTTAATCCTTTCTGACTCAATGCCCTCTCTAACATAGAGCGCAACCCCTCCACCAATTTGATCAGCTCTATCATTTCGATATAGTTTGTACCCAGGTATCACAGTGTCCCACTGGTTGTCCTCCTTCCACCATGTCTCTGATATTCCAATCATATCTAACCTCTCGTTTAGTGCTATATATTCTAACTCTCCCATCTTGTTTTGTAGACTTCTAGCATTTGCATACAAGCATTTTAGAGACTGTATTTTATTCATATTAATTTGGCTATTGGTAGACATGGGTAATTTGGGATCTTTAAGTTCTGTCTGCTCCATACTCGAGGGCATTTGGGCTACTTTACTCTTTTTTGGAACCTCTCTGCTTTTTGTAGTATCCTTCAAGGATACATTCTTCCGAACCATGCGCTCTTGGGCGACTGTCGGCTTTCCCCTATTATCTAGTTTAAAAGCTGCTCTATCTCCTTTTTAAAGGTTAATGCCAGCAGCCTGGTTCCATCCCGGTTAAGGTGAAGCCCATCCCTTCGGAAGAGCCCCTCCTTTCCCCAGAATGTTCCCCAGTTCCTAACAAATCCGAACCCCTCATCTCTGCACCATTGTCTCATCCACGCATTGAGAGTCCGGAGCTCTGCCTGCCTATTGGGTCCTGCGCGTGGAACGGGAAGCATTTCGGAGAACGCTACCCTGGAAGTTCTGGATTTCAACTTCCTACCTAAAAGCCTAAATTTAGCTTCCAGAACCTCCCTACCACATTTTCCTATGTCATTGGTACCAACATGTACCAAGACAGCAGACTCCTCCCCAGCACTATCTAAGACCTTATCTAGGTGGCGTGTGAGGTCCGCTACCTTCGCACCAGGCAGGCATGTTACCAGGCGATCCTCACGTCCACCAGCCACCCAGCTATCTACATGCCTAATGATCGAATCACCAACTATAACTGCTGTCCTAACCCTTCCCGCATGGGCACTTGGCCCTGGAGAAACCTCCTCGGTGCAAGAGGGGTTTACATCACCTGGAGGACAGGTCCTAGTTACAGGATCACTTCCTGCCACACCAGGGTGATGCTCTCCTGTCACGTGACCTCTCTCCTCCATGGCAACAGGGATGCTGCCAGACTGGAGGTGGGACTTCAGGACTATATCCCTGTAGGTCTCGTCTATGTACCTCTCTGTCTGTCTTATGTTTTCCAAGTCTGCTACTCTAGCCTCTAGAGAACGGACTTGTTCCCTGAGAGCAGAGAGCTCCTTGCACCTAGTGCACACGTAAGACCTCTCACCAGCTGGGAGAAAATCATACATGTGACACTCAATGCAAAAGACTGGAAAGCCCACATCCCGCTGCTGGACTGCTGTCTGCATCTTAGTTTTAAGTTTGTGTTTAGATCTTTAAGTTCTATATGTACTAAAGGGTGCAATGGATATTTATACCACTAAAACTGTACCTAAGAAGTTTAATATACCTTGTTCACCTGAAGCTTAATTAATCTCAGGTCCTTGGTGTATGACTGATTTGGGTAATGAGCTTCACCTGAGAGCACCTCCTGTCTTTTAAGTTGTGCAAGTACCTATAAAGCTGTGAATTACCCAGGGGAGGGTGGGTGTGGGGAGGGAGGGAGGGATATAACACTTATTAAAAAAGGGCTGCTACACAGTACCTTGTCCTGTGCTGCTGAGGAAAACTATATTCTGATTTGATTTAAATTATAGCTCTTTGCTGCTACTAGGCTCTAACCTATTATGAAATTTAAACTACAAGCTCTCTGCTGGATTCTAAATTTAACCAGAAAGCTCTCTTCTGTGTTTTAATTTGAAACTAAAAGTACTTTGCTGATGCTAGGCCCTGAGTGACTATGAAATTTAAACTACAGCTGTCTACTGGGTATGAAAGGTAACCAGAAAGTTCTCTTCTGTGTTTTTAAATTGAATCTTAAACTGTTGCTACTAGGCCCTGACTGATTTAACAAAAAAAATAGTGGGTTCACAGATTAATTAGCTTTAAAAGAAAAACAATTCCTTTCAGAAAAATTCCCAGAATTATATACTCACAATTTCAGATTTCTCTCCAGAAGTAACAGCCCCCCTTTCCAGTCCGTCAAGACTTTGGGGTAAATGTCTGTTTTCTATCCATTTCCCCGGGCTCCACTACAGTCTCGCCACCACACTAGGTGCATAACTTTACACTTGTCCATATTAAATTTCATCTGCCATTTGAACGTCCAGTTTTCCAATTTATCAAGGTCCTCTTGCAATTTTTCACAATCATCTTGGATTTTAACAACTTTGAATAAGTTTGTGTCCTCTGCAGATTTGATTATCTCATTCGTTATTCCAATTTACAGGTCATTTATGAATATGCTATGGGCAGGTAGTGGGCAGTCACCAGCCCTGGATGTATAGGGTCGATTCTAATGTTGCCCCTTTACGTCCAGGGTGGCGACATGTGCAGGAAAGTTATTCCACCTCTGAGGTGGAATAACTTTCCTGGACGTGTTTTTTTCACACAGCCGGGGCACAGATGGAGCAGGGGGGCTGGAGGACCTTCCTCGCAGCCTGATCCTTGACTTAGGAGGCCAGATTGGGGATGAGGCTGTGGGAAATAAGCATTTTTTCTCCAGTGGCAGGCATTGTGGCTTTTCAATGGAGCCGCGGTGCTATGGCAACATGATGCCATGGTACCGTGGCTCCATTGAAGAGCCTTGACTGAGTTAACCGGGTACAGTCCTGTACGAGCAGACTAGACTGAATCGCAGTCTTAGCATGCACATACAGGACCATTCACGATTCTGATCCTGTGGGGCTACACGTGTCCCACGGGATCAGAATTGCGATCCCCTCTGTACATCCGGTTCAGACCGGGCATACAGAGGGGATCGATGTCTGGGACAGAATAAGCCTGAATATGTTCAATGGACTTTGTTCCCCTCAAGATTAATTAATCTCAGGTCCTTAATATATGCCTGATGAGGATAAACAGCTGCACCTGCGAGTGAATATGGGCACCTCCTTCCCTTTAAGAGGTTTAAGCACCTATAAATCTATGATTATCCCAGGGGTGAGTGGGAGCCAGGGAAGGAGGGAGGGAAAGACGACATTAAAAGTTGGCTGCTACACAGTGCCCTGTCCTGTGCTTCTAAGGTAAAGTGGAGTGGAGGAGTGGCCTAGTGGTTGGGGCAAGGTACTTCAGGCCGGAAGGACGGGGGTTCAAATCCCACTAGAGAACAGCAACCTTGGGCCGGAAGGACTGGGGTTTCTAGTCCCACAGGTGCTCCTTGTGGTCTTGGGCAAGCCACTTAACTCTCCATAGCCCATGTTCCCTGTAAAATAGTTATCTCCAAGTTATAATGTCCTGTTCAATGTAATTTCAATTTGTTCAATGTAAACCACACTGATGCAGAATAGCGCGGTATAAAAGAGAATGTAAATAAATAAATAAATAAAATAAATAAATAAAGTCTTACCAATTTTCTGGGTGATTCACACAACCCTTGCTTTGCGAGAAGGGGCCTTTTAAATTGCCCCTTTGATCTGTCACTTGACTTTAATACCTACTTAAGGCAACTTCACAGATCTTTAGCCTCCTAATTGGAAGGGCTCTTTGTAAAGGTCACTAGAAACAAATTTATTTTGCGTTCGATTCAGAGACTATTCTACTTGTATGCTAAGCTACATTCTGATTTGATTTAAGTAAAAAAGCTCTCTAGAATCAAATTTATTTCAGTAACTATTTGCTCTATTTTACTTTCTAGGTTAAACTATATTCTAATTTGATTTAAATGAAAAGCTCTCTAGAAACAATTTTATTTAAAAGTCTATTTATTGTTATTTTATGTTCTATGCTAAGCTATACTCTGCTTTGACTTAAATACAAAGCTCACTGGTGGTACCATTCTATTCTTTCTAGAATGGCAAGAGGCCAAGGGTGGCTTGGCGAGTTCTGCTGGGTGGAAAAATATGAGAGTTTTTGGCCGTGTCACACTTTAGTCACTATTATAAGGCTGCTAGGTCTGCCTTGGAATGGTGTTCCCATGAGTCCTAGGAGTGCATAGAACCTGAGAGGGAAGAGCTGCGCCCCACATACAGGATCTAGCTATAAGTGTTGTCAAAACTCCTTTATCTTTCTAACCCTTCATATTTGGTCAAAACGGAAGGGGAAGTGGCTGCGGCTGATGGGATATTCGTGACTGACGCCTTTGAGAGGGAATAGGGATTTTCCTCCAGGTGGCTTGGAAAGGATTTTTTAAAGTGGGCAAGAGAGTCTTAGGTGGATTAGACAATTTCTGGAGGAGGGTTTGGTGATGAGTTTTGATACTATGCGCGAGGACTTCTCTTTGAAGACCTCGGATTACTTTCACTATTTACAGGTTAAACATTATATTAAAATGAAATAAAGCCTGAATTAAGAGAGGACCCCTCCCCAATTGAGGAGCTTTTTATCCAGGGAGTAGTCAAGGGTTCTATATCCAAATTTTATAAAATGATGGAAGGCAGTTCAGCTGAGAGGTTCACCTTCCAGTTTTCTTGGGAGGGGGACTTTGGGCCTATCTGGGAACCAGAGAATTGGTTGTTAGTGATAGGTGGGTTGTATAAGAGCATACTAGCTTGTAATCTGTTGGAGCAGACCTATAAGATGCTCTACCGGTGGTATCTTACGCCTGTGAAGGTGTTTAAAATTTTTGGAATGGGATCTGATTTATGTTGGAGACAATATGGAGAGTGAGGTTGTTTTTTTCATATTTTGTGGAAGTGCGGGAAGGTCCAGGGTTTTTGGAGGGAAGTGTCTCCATTATTGTGGTCCATTCTGGGCATACCTCTGTTGGCTAGTCCTTGCTAAATTCTAATCCTCCAGATGTTCCGCTGGACAATTTGGTTTTTGGACAATTTTGAAGACATTGAATAAAGAAGAGGCAAGATTTTTTTTAAATAATTTAAATTAAAATTTCCATTCAAAAAGGACCTGTTAGATAACCCAGTCAGCAGAACAGCTACTGGCTGATTTGTTTGGTGTCCAACAAAAAATAATTTTTAAACAAAAATTAGTTTATGAAAAGATTGAATAAGGGCTCAGTTGGGATAACTAGATTTATTAGAGCTGACCCCTGAAGGGGATCATGATTTTGATTTTCCAAGAGACAGATGGCCAAGAATATCCGGTGGCTTTGATAAGCCATGAGATGCTCCCAAAAGAGACTGCAACCCGAGGAATTCAGAAAGGAGTATGGGGACAGGAAGCCTTCTGCAATTACCTGCAGAGGCACTGGGCAGCCTCAGAGATAGACCATCAGCCAATCAAATAGAAGGTTTGAAATAAAGGGACCAGTACTGCAATGATACGCTAGTTCTTGAATCTTCAGCTCTTCACCAGTGAGGCATTGCAGAGGGAGGGCAATATTCACCTAAGTATAGATTCCCTCTCTAGCAAGGAGACCCTAGAATAGGCAGGCGCTTGAGCCAGGAAGATTCAGCTGAGGATCAGGGAAAGAACTGTGAAGGAGAATATGGAAGAGACCTCTAGTCCTTCTTAAATCCAGCCTACTTTAACTAGTTTATAGTTGGGGAAGCTGAGGCATGGGAGGATCTCAAGAGAAGAAGCAGAAATCCCAGCTCCAGAGTAAAGCTGAGAAGTCCAAACAGGAAAAGGAATGGTCTCAGGAATATGTCTGGAGAATATATATATGGAGGATTCGGTGTAACTCTGCTTTGAACCTGCAAGGTAAACCAGTAACATCTTTTGTTGATGCAAATAAATACTTTTTCTTTGGCTCTGTAGTAGGCTCAGCTGGTTTTATTTCATTCTTAAAGCCTCACCTCAGGTCTACATTCATACCCACATGCTAATGCTATTACAATTTTTATGTATGTATTGTTACTTTTTACTTTTTAATTTTCTTCTGATTTTTGCATTGATTAATGGACTGCTTTCACTATTGGATTCCCTTCCTCTGTTTGGTGTATAGGTTTGCAACTGGTAGCTTCTAAGCTGTAGCTGATTAGAGTGGCTCTGTGTTTAGAGGAGCTCTTTATACTTTGCCTTTACAGGATAGGTATATAGGATGTGGCACATATGCTTTTGTATGGTCCCTTTTCTATGTGATTTTTGATTGGATGGTCATTATTCCTCAGTGACTCTAGGTCTCTGGGCTGAGGCCTCCTTCCTCCCTTTCAACTTTGTTTTGTCTTTATTTTGTTTTCTAATTCAATTTGTCATATTTTTAGAGTATCTAAGCATCTCCTTTGTCACTCTGGAGGATGGTCACAGCTATGCTGTATTATTATTGGTGTGGGCATTTTTGTAATCCATGATATGTCTCCGATGCATGCAGTGTTTTGCCAAAACATATTGAGTAGCTGAATGTTTTTGTTTTTTTAATTTAAAGAACTTTCAAATATACATTTCACTTGAATGATATATAGAAAATACTGTTGTTCTTTTGATGGTATTGCACATGTCTTGATGGTTTATGTTTTAAAGAATATTCTGTTATTATTAAAGGTATAGTTGTGCTTTTCTATGCTTTACCATTTAGTTTTGGTTTTACCTATTTATTATTATTATTTATTTTTCTTGATTGCCCATTGCTCTTGTCTTGTTTATTGCTTTTCTGCAGTAGGGATTGCTTCTCTGTTTCTCTGATACCTGAAAATATCTCATCTGAGAAGAGCGGGGAATATCTGAGCTGGCCTAGAATATATTTGACTTTTAATTCAAGATGAGTGAGATTGAATTGTGAAAATATAAAAACATAAAAACTGTACCACAACTGATTTGTCTATCCCCTTATACAATCCAAGCTGAAAGACAATGTTTAGATATTTCTTTAGCCTAGGGCTTCCCATACCTTTATTCAATATAACCCATTTTAACACTTAAAAATTCATGTGACCCCCCTCTCTCCTTCCCTCTCTCACCTACTTCCTTCTCCTATCTCTTAAGGCAAGAGGGCAGCAACAGCAGCAGTGGTGTCAACAGTAGCCACAGTCAGCACAAGGCCCCATGTGTTAGTGTGCAGACTCCAGTGTTCTGCATGGATATCCAATCTAACAGAAAGTACACAAAGGAGGAGGGGGTAGGGCCTGAAATCATTCAACTCACAGACCCCATGCTGACTGCTACTACTGGACATGGTCATATTGGACGTCTGGAAGAGGGGGAGCAGCTCTATTTCGGTGGTCACTAATGATGTGATGCCAATGGTGTCTCCACCTACATTTTGAGAACTGCTCCTTTAACTCCTCTTTCCCAATATATTCAAATTCACTTCTAAATCTAGGGAAGCAGAGCTACGCATTTCTGTTTTTATTGTCCTTCATATGATAATGTCTCATGATGATCAATTAGATAAAAAGTCTACCCAGTCTACGTGTACAGCTGTATTGCCAGAATAAAATTTGGCATATAGTTATGGGCAACATTATTGGCACCCTTGCAGTTCAACCCATTAATGTCCAATATCTTTTAAATCAAGTGGCCAGTGAAATGGCTTTGGACTATATATGCACACATATTTGATACATAAAAGAATCAAATCAAACAAGACCAATTAAAAAAGGAAATAGTAGGAAATAGTATAGAAACTGGGCCATTGCCAGGACATGATTACACTCTCACAAACTCATTAGCTTAGAAACTGTTCTTGATGCAGTTGTTTGCGTTAAAATTATATTCCCTGAAGCAAAACATGTTAGTCTGAAACGTGATATCATGTCGGATGCTGTGGTGTTATAACATTTGTAATAGACTATTTGTTTTCTGGTTATCTGATCAGATGAGACCAATGAATGATAAAGCCGGGATTTAAAGTAATGCAGGCAATGCCTGTTGTTTGAATCCTTAGCAATACTCTGATCAGGTTCTGTCTCACAGCAGCATGTTTGAAAATTTGTAGTGCTAAGCTGACATTTAGCCCTTTCTTAAAGTTTTTAGAGGGAGTTTGTGAGAGTGTATAGTATTTGTATTCTAACTCCTTAGTGTGAGAGTCAGAGTTTGTAGGACATGATTATTGGCACCCTTATAAACAATTCCAGTTTGAACAGAAGAACCACATTCCCATTGCAGTAAAATTAGATGCACCTGTGATCTATTGTCAGTACTCACATGACTTGAATCAACCAATAAAAGATGGTTCTAATGTTTAAAATGGCCACATTCACTCTGTGTTCCATTTTCACAATGGTGAAGACAAGACAGCTGACTGAGACTGTCAGAAAAGTCATTATCACCAAACATCAAATTTCAAAGGGTACAAAGCCATCTCCAAAGACTTTGGGATTCCTGTGTCTACAATTCACAATGGGCTCGATTCTGTGCCACGAATAGCGGGGATGGACGTCCCAATGGGACATCCATCTCCGCTATTCATGCCTTCCCCAGCCGGGGTCTAACTTCCCCGCTGGTTGTGCAGGGAAGTTAGATGGGGGCGGGGAAGGGGCAGAGTCTGGGCGGGTGGTGGGCGGTTGCTGGCCCTGGATATACAGGGCTGATTCTAATGTCAGCCCTGTATGTCCAGGGCTGGCAACATGTGCAGGGAAGTTTTTCCACCTCTGAGGTGGAATAACCTCCCTGGACATGTCTTTTGTTCAATGCTGGGGCATGGATGGGGAAGAGAAGGCCAGAAGACATTCTCCGCAGCCCGACCCTGGCCTTAGGAGGCCAGATCGGGGGTCGGGCTGCAGGGAATAAGCTTTGTTTTCCAGCAGCCGGCATTGCAGCTCTTCAATGGAGCCTCAGTGCCATGGCAACATGACGCCATGGTGCCATTGAAGAGCCTTGACTGAGTTAGCTGAGAAAGTCCTGTATGTGCAGGCTGGACTGAATCACAGTCCTGGCCTGCACATACAGGACTGTTTGTGATTCTGATCTGCAGAGCTAGACATGCCCCACGGGTTCAGAATCTTAATCCCCTCTGTACATCTGGCTCAGACTGGACTTACAGAGGGGATCTACATCTGGAACGGAATAAGACTGAATGTTATTAAGAAGTTTTCTGCTCATGGAACTGTCAAGAACTTTCCAAGATGTGGTCGGAAGAAGAAAATTAATCCAAGAAGTCGTTGAACTGTTGGAAAAGCACCATGTACAACATCCAAAGAGCTTAAGGATGACCTGTAGCAATCTGGAGTGGTGGTTTCAACCCACATCATACACCTCACTAAACAAAGAAAGACTTCATGGACAACGGCCAAGAAGGACCCCACTGCTCAAAGACAAACATAAAAAGGCACACCTGATCTTTGACCAAACCCACCTTGAGAAAGCACAGTCCTTCTGGGAAAATGATCTGTGGACAGATGAAATCAAACTTAGCTCTTTGGCAACGTAGATCAGTGATACATTTACAGGCAAAGAAATGAAGCTTATAAGGAAACTACACTTCCTACAGATAAATACAGTGGAGGTTCCATAATGTTGTGGGGTTATTTTGCTGCCTCAGGAATTAGAGGCCTGGGACGTATTAAAGGAATCATGAAGTCAGAGGACTACCAAAGTACTTTGGAGCAAAATGTGCTACCTTCTGTCAGAAAGCTAGGTCTGGGTCAAAGGTCATGGGCCCTCCAGCAGGACAATGACCCAAAGCATTCATCTAAAAGTACAAGAGAATGGTTAAAAAGGTAAAAATTGACTGTTTTAAATTGGCCATCAATGAGTCCTGATCTCAATCCAATCGAGAACCTTTGGAAAGAATTGAAATCTGCCATTGGTAAAAGGAATCCTGGAAACATTCATGAGCTGGAACTAATTGTAGCTGAAGAGTGGGAGAAACTACCAGCAGACAAATGAAAAAAATTTATAGATGGCTAAAAGAAACGTTTGGAAGTTGTCATCGCTGCAAACGGTTGTGCAACCAAATATTAGTGAAGGATGCAATAATTCCTGTCCATGTCATATTTCGTTTTTTTTTCTCAGAAATTGCTATGTCTGGGTTGAACAGACATCTTTGTTTTTGTTGTATACTTTTGAACATACTATTAATTTATTTAATGTTTCTTATATGCCACCTTTCATGATATCAAGGCAGTTTACATTGAACAAACTGAAATTACATGGAACAGGGCATTTTAACTTGGAGATAACTATTTTACAGGGAACATGGGCAATGGAGGGTTACGTGGCTTGCCCAAGACCACAAGGAGCACCTGTGGGACTAGAAACCCCAGTCCTTCTGGCCCAAGGTTGCTGTCCTCTAGTGGGATTTGAACCCATGACCTTCCAGCCTGAGGTACCTTGCCCCACCCACTAGGCCACTCATCCACTCAATTAAAATGAGAAGAGACTTGAAGAATAAATATATATACCCTTGAGGAGAGGAGGGACAGGGGAGATATAATACATATCTTTAAATGCTTAAAGGGTATTAATGAACAAACAAACTTTTTTCTAAGAAGGGGTAGCTGTAAAACTAGAGGGCATAAAATGAAGCTGCAAGGAGGTAAATTTAAAAGTAATGTCAGGAAACACCTTTTCACTGAAAGGGTGGGGGGATGCTTGGAATGCCCTCCTGATGGAGGTGGTGGGGCAAATACAATGACGGAATTCAAAATGGCATGGGACAGACACCATGGATCCCTTTATACCTCAACAAATAGAGAGGGGTGACCTGCATGGAGCAGCGGGTGCACCTACTCTAGCCACCTTACTGGGCAGACTGGATGGACCATACTGGTCTTTATCTGCTATCATATACTATGTTGCTATGTAAATACTATGATGACATACAGTTGATGTATTTCCAATTATTTTTCAAGATATTGTATACAACATACCTAAAATGCAAGGGTGCCGATAATATTGACCACAGCTGTGTATTAAGTGCTTTATTTGCTGATCCTAATGCTGATCCTATAAACATTGCCTTGTAGGTACCTATTCAAGAGAAGACTCTGTAATGAAACGTCTCATGCTTATAACTCTCCTAGCTGTTCTCAGCTTTTCAGACTGCCAGGATTTACAAGATAGCCAAGGTAAGGTTTTGTTATTCATTACTGGAATACTTTAAAAGCGACATCTTGTATATGGGTACAGTGCGATCTGCTCCAAATTGCTGGCACTTTGTGTTATCTTCTAATACTATTATCACTTATCTATGACTCCAGTAGGTGTATGCACTGTTGTACATATACACATAAGAGATTATTTCTACTCAGGAGAGCTTAGAATGTAATCAAGATACAGACAAAACAAATGGAAGGTTTTAGAAAACATATTTATTTTAGTAAACATAATTAAAACTGACAAGACTGGAATCAGGAGGAAACAGGGGCATTTTTACTAAAGTGTACTAATTTTTGGCAGCTTAGCATGAACTAAGTACTTAAAATTAGCACAGGGGACAGGCCAGACCTGTGATAACTGTTGAGGGTGTTCCCAGCATGTTCTCATGCAGTTGGCAAGGTCGGAGGACTCTGCTGTGCTAAACCAGCAGCCACACTTAATGCGGGTGCACTTAATGCCACCCAATGAAGTGGTGGTAAGTGCAATCATGCTACCTGCAACAATCACGGTCAGTATGAGCTAATTATACTCTTGCTAACCATGATGTGCAGTCAGGGCCTCGTCTCTGCTCTAAACTCACTCATTCCCCATCTCATTCCAAGCTAAGTCAAAGCAAGATCAAAGTCCTAGACTTCAAAACCACTGACTTCAGTAAAATGGCAAAGTACCTGAAGGAGGAGTTGGTAGGGTGGGAGGGGATTAGGGAAGTGGAATTGCAATGGGCTAAACTAAAGGAGGCAATAAAAGGTGCGACAGATACATACGTAAGGAAAGTAAATAAAAACAAGAGGAGAAGGAAACCTATTTGGTTCTCCAAAGACGTGGCTGCACAAATAAAGGCAAAAAACAAGGATTTCACAAAATTCAGAAGCTCACAATCAAAGGAACACTACTACACCATTCACAAAAGATGACGTGTTAGAACAGCTTGCAAAACTGAAAGTGAACAAGGCTACGGGACCAGATGGGATACATCCCAGGATACTGAAAGAGCTCAGAGAGGTTCTAGCAGGGCTATTAAATGATGTTTCTAATAGATCCTTGGAGACAGGAGAAGTTCCACAGGACTGGGGAAGGGCTGATGTGGTACCTCTTCACAAAAGTTGTAGTTGGGAAGAAGTGACAAACTACAGGCCAGTAAGCCTTACCTCGGTGGCGGGAAAAGTAATGGAGGCACTCCTGAAAGAGTGAATAATGGACTTCCTCGAAAACAACAGATTGCATGATCCGAGGCAACATGGTCTTACCAAAGGACAATTTTGCCAAACAAATCTGATTGAGTTCTTTGACTGGGTGACCAGAGAACTAGATCAAGGGCATGTGATGGTTGTGACCTACGTAGATTTCAGCAAAGCCTTTGATACTGTTCCTCATAGGAGGCTTATCAATAAACTCAACAGCTTGGGGATGTTTCCCAAGGTGGTGAACTGGATGAGAAATTGGATGACTGACAGGCGACAGAAGGTGATAGTAAATGGAATTCATCTGGATGAAAGGAAGGTGATTAGCAGTGTGCCCCAGGGTTCGGTCCTGGGCCCGGCACTGTTCAATATATTTGTGAGTGATATTGCTGAAGGATTGAATGAAAAAGTCTGTCTTTTTGAAGATGACATGAAAATTTACAACAGAGTGGACTCCCCAGAGGGAGTGGAGAACATAAGGAAAGATTTACAAAAGCTGGAAGAATGGTCTAATGCTTGGCAGTTAAGATTTAATGTGAAGAAATGCAGTGTCATGCACTTGGGAAGCAGAAATCCAAGGGAATTGTTTGCAATAGGGGGCGAGAGTTTGGTGTGCACGGACCTGGAGAAGGACATCAGAGTGATTGTTTCTGAGGATCTCAAGGTGGCGAAACAGTGTGACAAGGCGGTGGCAAAAGCCAGGAGGATGTTGGGCTGCATACAGAGAGGAATCACCAGCAGAAAGGAAGAGCTACTAATGCCACTGTAGAAGTCACTGGTGAGGTCTCATTTGGAATATTGTGTTCACTTTTGAAGATCATATCTCACAAAGGATATAAAAAGTCTGAAAGCAGTTCAGAGGAAGGCGACAAAATGATTTGGAGCCTGCATCAGAAGACTTATGAGAAGAGACTTGAAGACCTAAATATGTACACTCAGGAAGAGAGGAGGGACAGGGGAGATATGGTTCATACCTTTAAATACTTAAGGAGTATTAAAGAACAAACAAACCTCTTCAAAAGACGAGGAAACTGTAAAACTAGAGTGCATAACATGAAGCTGCAAGGGGGTAAAATGAAAGGCAATGTCAGGAAATACTTTTTTCACTGACAGGGTGGTGGATGCTTGGAATGCCCTCCCGATGGAAGTGGTGGGGGCAAACACAGTGATGGAATTCAAAATGGCATGGGATAGACACAGTCAATCCCTTTACAGCAACAGGATAAAATCAAAATAAACTTAACTAACTAATTTCTCAACATTCAGGGGTGTCCTACATGGAGCGGTGGGTACACCCCTAAACAAAAGCATGGGGAGGGGGACCTGCGCGGAGTGGCAAGTACACCTACTTTTTCCGCATTGCTGGGCAGACTAGATGGCCATGCTGGTCATTATCTGCCACCTCGATGAAAACAAACCAAATCAGAATCCTCTCATCAAGTCAAAAACATAAAGATTCTGTGAACAAAAGTCCCCTCAAAAACAAATAAATAGGATTTAGAATATTTAGAACGTTTAAATTTTTGTCGGAGCCCAGTCGGCCCAGTGTGAAGAAGTCGTCTCCACACCACTGCGACCACTCCTTTTAATCACAAAGTTTTATTTTAATGAAAAATCAGCAAACGTTTTGCAACAGTCTATAGAACTTAGTTTTATGGATGCTTTTGCAAGACGCTCTCATTGAAGGGTCAAAGCAAACCACAGTAAGCTTTTTGGCAGGTACATCAAATGACGACGTGTCACACGTTTCAGGTTAATTCAAAAATCTTCCATAACTCTGCTTCAGGTCTGCTCATTACCAGCAAAATACAAAACTATGATTTAACAAAGTGGGAACATTTCCGATATTAAAAACCCCCGGCGTCTGACGTCACATAGCCAGAAGGTTGCTAACTGCCAATCAAAAGCACTCAGACACCTTAGCCAATCAGATGGATCCCACTGAACAGGGAAACCCCCATTGGACACCAGTGCAAAAGAGCTGTCAACCATACACTAGACAATCATGTGCCAATCAATCTGCTGGTTTAAACCCCGAGGGGAAACTGAATTTAATAAAAAAAATCCACCGCTGCTCTCGCAGTTGCAGAAGTTGTTCCCGATCTCCTCCTCTGGGGTCCAAAGGCACAGAATCCAACACCCGCCACCGAAGCAAGCTAAAATCATGATGGTTTGTTAAACAATGTTCAACTATAGGGCCCGAGAGGGTCGCCGTCCGTAATCTGGAGGCATGTTCAGAGAGTCACGTCTTCACTGCACGTTTAGTACAGCCCACATAATATAGGGAACAGGGACATATAATCAGGTATACCACAAATACCGAAAGGCAGTCTGTGTGCCATACAGACGAATATGTCCGAGAGGTATGTACATCAATCCAATCTTTACCCAACAGGGAAAGGGAACAATAAGCACAGGTGCCACATGTAAAATGTCCCTTATCCTCATGAGATGTAACTGGGCGATCCACCTTAGAAGTTGTACGCACAATTAAGTCTCTGAAATTAGCCTTGCGCGAATACGCAATTTGCAACGTTTTCTCCTGAAAACATGAGTGTAAGCCTAAAATGGGCCAGAATTGATGCAAAATTCATTATCTGCCTTCATATACTGTGTTACTATATAAGTGGTTAGCATAAGATTTTAGCTGTTTTTTTAGTGCATGGCAGTGGTTATCACACTTTAATAAACATCCTGCTTGGTTTGTAATTTAAAATCAACTTCAAAAAAAGTTTTGTTTTTGTTTTTTTAAGCTGGAACTTGACTATAGCTAGAGAGAGCACATGAGGCTCCACCTCAAGGAGGGAGTTTCAGGTATACAATGCAACAGAATAAAAAGCACAGAGTTGGGATTTGCTGATGGAGGGAAAAGGCACAGATAAGAGCAGCTTGCCCAGTGAACAAATGAAAAGATGTGCAGAAATTTTCATAGAAAAAAAATGCTGTATTTGTTCATTTTTGTACAGTTGTTGGACCTTTGCCTGATTTTTTGGCATATTTTGGTTCATTCACACATTTGGTTTAATAAATTTTTTAAAGAATATTAGAGCTTTATGCATGTGAATTGATTAATATGCATTAGCTTGTAGGTTAATGTTCATTAATTGATTTTTGTATGCACCAAAACCTTTAAGATACACTAATGAACTAAATGCATGCTAATGAATGCGCATCCCTAATGAGAAATAAGAGAGGAGGCACTTATGGGTAAGTAGGAGAACCTTGAAAGATATGCAGAAGTGAATAGGCAGCCAAGGCTGTAGCTTGAGATGATGGATCACAGAGTTTTATTTTTATTTTAACAATTTTTTCTATATCACCTTTATCCAAGGTGGTTTTCATCAAACAACATAACAATTACAGAGGAATTGTTTTACATTAAACAAGGGAGTACAATTTGGAGATAAATAGGCAATAAATTAAGTGGGGGGAATGAACAGTTTACATGTAGAGGTGATCTTCTTTTTCTGGGGAGGATTGATTGATTTATCTTATCTGATCTTCTGTGTGGTGTGTTAGTGTTTGGATTATGTTTTGTCACCAGGTCCATAGTATTCCCTGAATAGATGCATTTTTAGTTGTTCTTTTAATTCGTTGATAGATTTTGCTGATCTTACGTTGTCTGGTAGTGAGTTCCATATTGATGGAGCATACAAGGAGAATGCTCTGTTGCTGGTCTGTTCTGTGGTTTTGGTCTTGAGCAGGATGATGTTCAGGAGGTTCTGATTGGAAGCTCTTCTTGGTCTTATTGTGTATGTTGTTGTGATCAGGTCAGAGAATCAGGGAGCTGATAGATTGTGAATGACCTTGAAGATGGTGGTGCTGGCTTTATATTTTGCTAGCTGTGCTATTGGGAGCCAGTGTAGTTTTTTTTAAGATTGGTGTTATATGTAGCGTTGTCGAACTGGTGGTGAGGATTCTGGCAGCAGTGTTTTGGACTAGTTGGAGTGGGGATAGAACAGATTTTGTGAGGCCTTGGTAGGTGATGTTTCCATAGTCAAGGTGTGGTGTAACTATGGCTTGTAGTATTGATCTGAAGTTGGTCTCATGCAAAAGATGTTGAAGGGGCTTGATGAGCTTTAGCTTCCAGTTTAGATGCATTCTTGATGTGAGCTTCCATGTTGAGGTTGCTGTCAATGGTTATACTTAAGTATTTGATCTGTTGTTTTATTGATATTTCAGTATCCTGTGTTATTATCTTTTTGGTGGCTTGAATTCTTGATCTCTGAATATGAGTAGTGCTTTGGTTTTACTTCTGTTTACTGTGAAGTTTATATTGGCTAGAAAGTTTGTCATGACATTGAAGACATCTGTTATAGTTGAGAAGTCTGGGTTATTAGTGTTGAAGGGCATATAGAACATGATGTCATCTGCATAGAGGTGGTAATGTATGTTCCATTTCCGTAGTAGGTTGCAGATTGGTTGAATACATAGGTTGAACAGTAATCCAGAAAGGGCTGAGCCTTGAGGGATACCTTGTGCTGATTTGAATGGTCTGGAGTTGGCAGTGCTGACCTTCACTTGCATTGTTCCGTCAGAGAGGTATGACTTGAACCATTTTACTGTGTTATCTGTTAGATCAATGTCTCTTAGCCTTTTTAGCATGATGGGGTGAGACATTGAGTCAAAAGCATCACTAATGTCAAGGAATAGTAGCATAAATCCCTGTCAGGGTTTGTCCAGGCCAATGATGAGTCTGTTAAAGAGATCTGTTAGGAGAGTGTCAATGCCGTGTTGTGGGCGGAAACCATGTTGGTGTTGGTCTAGCAGTGCGTGTGCATCTACATGGTCTTGCAGTTGATGTTGTATGGTTTTCCCAATTATTTTAGCGAGGCAGCCTAGATGGGGAGTTTTCTGGATGTGCAGTGGGCACATCCGGGCCATCCAAGTGCCCCGATTCTGCTCCCGTGGGAACGCTAGCTCCTGCAGGTGCAGGATTCGGGCCAGATCCGAACTGTCCAGATTTTAGATGTCCAGATGGTACGGATATCCCCGGTTCAGAATTGGTCTCTATGGAAACAATGTTCCACACTAATGAAATGGATACACCTTAACCTTTTCTCAGTACATTATTGCTATTCTCTATTAGATTGAATCCTACATTTACCAGATTCTGAAGCATATTTGAGCTCAAATATCATTTGTGTTGTGCATGTGAAAGAGGTTTTTTTTACTTATCAAGTTGTCTTCCAAAGTTGGGGCCCGACATCTTCAGTTTCTGTTTTCAGTGGGTCTTCAGTAGTTATCAGTCTTCTCCAGGAACTTCAAGATCTTCGGCGTTGCTAACTTCCCTTGTGCTAGATCTAACCCTATTCCATTCCCTAAATCTCGCAAGAAAATTGCTCTCACCTCGCTATTCTAAAAAAAAAAAAATGTACTCAACATTTTTTTTTTATATTTGCAAGCTTACAATGGTAAAAGAAGCTTTTCTCTGGCTTTCCCTCTCTTTTCTATCCAGTCTCTACTGTCACATCCCACACACTTACTCAACCACTCACAGCTTATTCTTACACACAGATAAAGTGCAATTTCAAACACATCTCTAACAATGATCTCTGTTATGCACCTTCACTCTCTCTCTTTCTCTCTTTTTCCTTCTGAGCTTATGGGTAACACACTCACCAGGTAAGTCAGTCCCTATATCACAATCTTGACTACTCAGGAAAATGACCTCAATACTTTTTAAAACCTTATAAGCACCTCTTCCTACTCTATGTAGTCTTACAATGCGTTAGAGCAAGCTATCTTTAATTCCCTTGCTCTAATTTCTCCAACTTTACAAACTAAAAAAAAAGCCATAAAACCTAAATCTAAAGGTATCTATTCTCTGAACTCTTATATATTTCCCCGCTCAATCATCCCTCTGCTCTTTCTCTCTCTGTCTCACCCTGAAAACTAAACTAAACTAATTAAAACAAAAAAAAACAACACAAGAAAATACTCTAAAAAACACTCATTTTCATTCACAATCCTCTCCAAATACTCTCATTATCATCAAACCATTCAAATCTTCCAGAAATTTACTCAGACACAGGGATCTGTCACCACTGTGCAGCAAATCTCAGCTGTGCTCTGTTGTCACAATGTATCTTTCAGGACCACCCCCCCCCCCTCCTTTCAACATCTGGGTACTTACACATGTTTTAAGTTATTTTTTTCACCTTTACATAGCACTTTTGAACAATTTTTATTTCAAATATTCATGCTTACAAGCTCAGCACAACTTTAAAATCATTTTGGATACTAATTTTTTTTGTTTCACTTTTAAAATTCCGGGAAATCATGACTTTCTTAAGGCTTAAAATGCCCCAAAAAACATTTTTAATAGGTCACTGGCCTTCCTGCACACTCCAGGACCTCTCAAGTAATTAAAACATCAAAATTTACATTTTTTCCTCAGGCTGTTTTTGCCATAGGCCAAGCCCCTTTTCCACTTGTCTTTATTCATGGCACTAATCACAGCCAGAATGAACATTTCTAAACTAGAAATAATCATTTTTAGGGCTTCCTAGTCCTTTCCAAGACCCCCTGGATCTTAAAAAAATTTTAATTTTAACTTTGAAGCCTTATCTCGCAAAGGATATAAAAAGACTGGAAACGGTTCAGAGGAAGGCGACCAAAATGATTTGGAACCTGCGATAGAAGATGTATGAGAAGAGCTTGAAGACCTAAATATGTACACTCTGGAGGAGAGGAGGGACAGGGGAGATATGATTCAGACTTTTAACTACTTAAATATTATTAATGAACAAACAAACCTTCCAAACAAGGGGAAGCTGTAAAACTAGAGGGCATAACATGAAGCTGCAAGTGGGTAAACTGAAAGGCAACGTCAGGAAATATTTTTTCACTGAAAGGGTGGTGGATGCTTGGAACACCCTCCCGATGGAAGTGGTGGGGGCAAATATACTGACCAAATTCAAAATGGCATGGGACAGACACAGTAGATCCCTTTATATCAACAGGATAAAATCAAAATAACTTTAACTCTCTCTGCTGTCTCAACAAATAGGGGTGACCTACACGGAGCGGTGGGTACACCCCTAAACAAAGGCATGGGGAGGGGTGATCTGCACGGAGCGGCAGGTGCATCTGTTCTTGCCGCCTTGCTGGGCAGACTAGATGGACCATACCGGTCTTTATCTGCCAACATATACTATGTTACTATGTTACTTTATATTCTCAGCCATTTTCTTGGCCTTTTAAAGCTGTCTCTGCCTCCTATTGTTGAGGCCTAAACAATGATGCCTCATTGAAGCCCAGCTCCTCCTCACTGCCATACGAGCCCAAATCCCAGTGCCTGAAGTGGCCTGATGCCTTCCTTCGGGCCATCCGGCTCAATATCCATTCTTCTGGGACCCTCCCTCGGCTGCCCGCATCCTTTCTTTTTGGGCATCCCTGGCACAAACACTTTATTCTAAGGCCCCATGCCTGCATCAAGGACAGCCATGGAGACAGCCTGGGGACAACCCTGATGTCTCACAGCAGCCTGCTGCCGTGATCAGAGACAGCTGTGAACACCACTGCTGTACCGGATCACAGCTGCAGCCACCAGAAGACTCTCCCCTGGCAGGCACTCATACTAACCCAGCAACAGCCTCAGGCCTGTTCCTGCTTTTTTTTTTTTTTTAAATTTCAGCTGCCAGCCTATCACTAGGGCAACTCCCGGCTCTGTTTTTTAAATATTTTTTTAAAAAGTGATATTCTTTGACTGCTCCCCATCCCAGAAGCAGGCAGTGGGCCCCAAAACTGACCCAAAAGTAACACCCTGACCCTGGACACACAAAACAAAAAAATCCTCCTCCTGCCTACCGAAACCACAGTGGACCCCCCACCAGGTAATTTAATGTTTTTTCTTAATCCTTTTCAATTGGGTTACACTAGTTTTTTTTGGCAGGAAACTTAGGGAGTTAAATTAATAAGCCAAGTTTAGGTTCTCTGTGGAAATAGAATGCTAAAGTATATTTCAGGGTGCTTTGATTGTTGTTGTTGTTAAGTGCCATCGAGTCGGTGTTGACTCATGGTGACCCTCTGGATAGTTGTCCTAAACTGTGTTCGGTCTTCAGTCAGGCAGCTCATTGTTGACAGAGTGGCATCCATAGCAGCTGTTATTGTATCGATCCATCTCATTGCTGGCCTTCCTCTTTTGTGTTGACCTTCTACCTTGCTAAGCATGATGTCTTACTCATCCATGCTGGCACAAATGATACTGCTAGGTTCCTACCTGAGTGTATCAAAAGTGACTTTGTGGCTCTGTGAGAGAAGATGAAGCAGATGGGTGTACAGGTCATGTTCTCCTCATTCCTCCCTGCCGAGGGTGAAGGCCAAATTGAGACGCTCACATTTGGGAGATGAATGTCTTACTGCATGCATGGTGTCATCAATAGAGTTCTTGCTTCAAGGACTATGACATGATTTTCCAAGGGATGCTGAGCAGAGATGACATCTTCCTATCGAAGAAGGGGCAAAATGTCTTCCACAACAGACTGGCTAACTTACTGAGGAGGACTTTAAATTAGGATGGGTGAACAAAGCCCCAGTAAAAACACTCAGGAAAATAAAACACTAAAGAATAGTATAGGAAAGGGAAAAAAGGGCAGTGTCTGGAGAGTTGCATGTACTAATGCCCATAGTATGAGAAATAAAGTTCTAGACTTATAAGTTGCAATGTCTGGAATGTAGCGTGTACCGGGGTATATCCTATTCAGAAAAGGCAGTGTAGGAAGAAAGGAAGGAGGAGAGGCATCATATTTTCTGCTATGATTTTGTGTTTGCTTTTCAATGAAGTGCAAATAATCTGTTATTAAGGATTAATCACTTGCTATTGAAAATATCCTTAGTGACAATTTCCCTCTTTTCTTCTTAGTTGGGATAATCAACTATAAATTAAGGGATATGTGAGGGTGGGTGGGGAAAAAGACTAACTGGATTAGAAATTGGTTGACTAACAGACGACAGAAGGTGATGGTACATGGAGCTCACTCGGATAAAGGAAGGTGATTAGTGGGGTGCCTCAGGGTTTGGTCCTGGGCCCGGCACTGATCAATGCATTTCTGAGTGATATTGCTGAAGGACTGAATGGAAAAGTCTGTCTTTTTGCAGATGACACAAAAATTTGCAACAGAGTGGACTCCCCTGAGGGAGTGGTTAACATGAGGAAAGATCTACAAAAGCTGGAAGAATGGTCTAATGCTTGGCAATTAAGATTTAATGCGAAAAGGTGCAGTGTCATGCACTTGGGAAGCAGAAATCCAAGGGAAATGTACACGATAGGAGGCAAGAGGTTGGTGTGCACGGTTCAGGAGAAAGACCTTGGTGTGATTATCGCTGACGATCTCAAGGTGGCAAAACAGTGCGACAAGGCGGTGGCAAAAGCCAGGCGGATGTTGGGCTGCATACAAAGAGGGATTACCAGCAGAAAGCAAGAGGTACTTATGCCACTGTATAAGTCACTGGTGAGGCCTCACTTGGAATACTGTGTTCAGTTTTGGAGACCATATCTTGCAAAAGATGTAAAAAGACTGGAAACTGTTCAGAGGAAGGCGACCAAAATAATTTGGAGCCTGCGTCAGAAGCCTTATGAGAAGAGACTTGAAGACCTAAATATGTACACTTTGGAGGAGAGGAGGGACAGGGGAGATATAATTCAGACCTTTAAATACTTAAAGAGAAATGATGAACAAACAAACCTCTTCCAAAGATGGGGAAACTGTAAAACTAGAGGGCTTAACATGAAGCTGCAAGGTGGTAAAGTGAAAGGCAATATCAGGAAATATTTTTTCACTGAAAGGGTGGTGGATGCTTGGAACGCCCTCCCGATGGAAGTGGTGGAGGAAAACACGGTGACGGAATTCAAAATGGCATGGGACAGACACAGTGGATCCCTTTACAGCAACAGGATAAAAACAAAATAAACCATCTAACTTCTCAACAAATAGGGGTGTCCTACATGGAGTGGTGGGTTCACCCCTAAACAAAGACATGGGGAGGGGTGGCCTGCACAGAGCGGCAGGTGCACCTACTCTTGCCATCTTACTGGGCAGACTAGATGGACCATACTGGTCTTTATCTGCCGTCATTTATTATGTTACTACTATGTTACTATATAAAGCTAGGAGAATTGTTTTAGACTCTTTAAATAAGTTAATACTTAATTTTTATGTTCTAGGGATATGAGTTGCTGACTAAAGCTAGGAGAAAGTCATTTTAGACCCTGATACCTAATGTTTGCTATTTAATTTTTATTTATTTATTTATTTACATTCTCTTATATACCGTGCTATCCCACACCAGTGCGGTTTACATTGAACAAACTGAAATTACATTGAACAGGGCATTATAACTTGGAGATAACTATTTTACAGGAAACATGGGCTAACTTAATAATAACTTTAATAACTTTAACCACCCCACCCCAAAGAGCTACCATCAGACTCGCTTGCAATTGTACCAGTGCTGTTTAAATGTAGTTAGATGGCTCTAGTGTATGGAGTCTGGCAGTTTCTTCAGATGAAAACTGACAGATTTCACTAACCTCGTCTTACTCTCTCTTTACTATGAGGCAATTAGAGCGCAAGAGGAAAATAAACTAAAGTGGATAAGCCACTATAAAGGTGATGTTATAGGTATTAATTATAACTAGGTAGTGGTTTGTAATAATGGAGTACATAGAAGGCACTTACTTTCAGGAATAGGATTTTTAGTGCATTTTATTAAATACTACAATAATGTAACCATCCAAAATATTCTTAACTCACAGTAACATTTTGCTCACATCAATATAACAATAACTCAGGTACGTGTATTCAGTCACATGAAGTAACAGGCAAGTCAAGTTATTCTTTAGGTCTGCTGGTGACATTTTTACATAGAAATTTCCAGGTTAATTTCTGGCAAAAAATTCTTATTTTCCTTTTCAAAACCTTCAAACTTTTCTCCCTCTAACAGGTAAGTTTTTCTTTCTGGAATTCCTATTGTTCCTTGTGGGGTTTTTTTCCCCAGTGTCTATTTTATTTGAGCTCAAATATGTTTTCCCTGTTTGTCTCTGTGTAGGGTGCACCAGTACCTCTTCTAGTTCTCTTTCTTGCAAAGGGGCCTTGGACTCTGAATCCTTCAGTTGCTGGATTGAAGATCTTCCCAGGTTCTTCAGGTGTTCTCTTCTGTGCTGGAACCTATTCCCTATCTTTAACAAATCAACAAGGGAAAACTCTGTCTATCCTATAAGGTGGGGCAAAATGATGGGTCGGCAACGTTTGGGTGTGGACCCCATAACAGGGATGCCCTGATGCGGAGGGCTAACAAAGGGGGCAGCAGGGATAGGTGGAGGAAGGAGGAAAGGACAAGCCAGTCAGGGATAAAAGGAAGGGAGCCAGAGTCGCACTTTCCTTTTTTGAAGGGCGACACGGCCAGAGTGGGAAAAAGAATTTAAGTGCCTGAGCAGCTGAGATAGTTACCTGGCAGAGCGGGGAAAAGAATTTAAGTGCCTCAGCGGTGATCCGTGCTGGTCGCAGCGGCTGGAGAGAGCCCAGAAGAGCAAGGTTGCAGCTGCACTGTCTCTGGCAGCAGGCAGTGGACACCGACATATTGGCGCTGTGGTCGCGGCTTCCCTGCACAAACCAGGACTGCTCAGAATTCTGATTTTCTCGGGAGCAAAAAATCTCTTTTAGGACAAGAAAGAGCATGGCCAAGCTAGTAGCCTCTACTTCCCAGGGCCGTTGCAGTGGGTGCTGCTGGGAACGAGGCCAGGGAGCACAGAAGCTGCAGCAGGAGGAGGAGAGGAGATCAGCACAGGCCGTGCAGCTGGCCGGGACATGTGGGGAAAAAGCAGCAGGAGAGGGCAGGAGCTCCATCTACTCACAATTGCCATTACAGCCACTGAGGGCAAGTGAGGCACAGCAGCAGCACAGACGTCAGTGGAGTGGTGATAGAGCATGCAACTTACAACATGGCCAAGCAGCAGTGCACCAGAGGCGGGGACAGTGGACCGGCAAAGAAAAAGGTGAGGAAGAGCAACAAACTGATGAGGATGGCTGGGAAGAGCAAGGAGAACAGATGCAGAGATAACAGCAAGATTACAACCCAACCACACCCACATGCAGCAATCTCCCAAACACACTTCCTTTAACTGAGCCAGATTTCAATCCTGACTACTTTACTAGCTTCTCTAAGTTTTTCCAAATATAGATGCCTGCCTTCCTCTCTCTGTGATCTCTTGTATTTTATCTTTATCTTTATTGAGTTTTTTATATACTGCTCCCTCTTTTTCTTCACCTTTTCAGCTACTTCTTTTGAAAACCATAGCGGTCTCCTTTTCCTTTTACCTTTATTTACCATTTTAACAAAAAGGTTGGTTGCCCTTAAAATATCCCCTTTCAGTTTGGCCCACTGTTTTTATACATCCCCCAGCTGTTCCCACCCTGCTAATGACTCCCTGAGGTATTAGCCCATCTTGGCAAAGTTAGTTTTTCTAAAGTCTAAGACCCCTCACTTTTGAATGGATGTTATCAGCCTTAGTCCTAATACTGAACCACACCTTCTGGTGATCACTGGATGCAAAATGATCTCCCACTATAATATCAGAAACCCTTTCACCATTGGTAAGCACCAAGTCCAGCATGGCTCCTTCATGTGTGGGTTATGTTACCAATTGTCTGAATAGTTCTCTCTGAGGAGAATTCAGGATCTCCTTACTTCGAGATGCAGGGATGTCGACATCTGGCATATTGAAATCCCCTATCAGTAGCACTTCCCCTTTCTGGGCAATGATGCATATGTCTTCAATTAACTCTCCGTCTACCTCTTCTCCCTGTGAGGGAGGTCTGTATATCATGCCAATGCAAATAGATTTATCTTTCCCTCTTTCTAGTTTAACCCAGAGTGCTTCCTCTCTCTCTTTTAAGTCCTTTATTTCCATAGCTTTAATATTATTTTTTACATATAGTGTCACTCCTCCTCCCTTTCTTCCTTCCCTGTCCTTTCTGAATAAAGTACACCCCAGTCATGGTTGTCTGTGAACCATGTCTCTGTTACTGCCACTAAATCCAAGTCAGCCTCTCTCATTAAAGCCTCAACATCTTGGATCTTATTTACTATGCTACAGACATTTATAGACATTGCTTTTCAGATATTGCCCCTTTTGTCTATTTCTATAAAGATATTTAATGTTTCACTTACCCTGGGGGCTTTTTTCCTGGGAGCTTTCTTCACTCATCCCCAATGAATCTAGTTTAAAGCCCTTTTCAGTAGGTTAGCCAGGAGGTTGAGCCTGCCCTGCCTAGAGTTCTTATAGCCCACCTGGTCTGCACCCATTGCACCATACAGAGCCTCGTTCCTGTCATAGGGATTCCAACCCATCCAAAACCATGTCCATGCCTCAAGCTGCAGGATTGGTGGGTTTGAATCTCCTGCCCTATCTATTATATTTGCTGGTTCTCACTCTCCTTCTTTTCTGCCTCCCCCTTCCTCTTTTCCTATGCTGCCTGCTTGCCTCCCTGCTTTTCCTGCCATCCTTTGCCCTCATTGTGTGCCAGACCACTGCCTATTTATGTTCATCAGCCCTATATGAAGCCATCAGGGGGTTAATAGTCAAGTGAGCATATGTATAGTACTTGAATTAACTTTGACATATATATTAGTGACAAACCTTGTAAAATTTTAAATGTAAGCAATAATAATTTAAAATGAATTATTGCAAAAATGGTAGCCAGTGCAGTTTCTCTAAATATATGTGGCAACATTTTACTCACATCCCTAAAAATCAACCTTGCCATAGTATTCTAGAGACATTGTAATCTACTTATCTAATGAATTGGAAGACCCAACAAAATTAAATTACGGTAGTCTAAATCTGCAGCTTGTCGTGCTGTGAGGGTTTGTGTGCATCAGTGATGCTGAGAGCTAAACTATCGGTAGTTTAACTACTGGCAGGGTCTCCGAAGATGGACAGGTCTCAGCTGAGATGCCAGACCAAGACAAACCACCCATCTGGGCAGCAGCAGAATGGGATAGTGAGGATCACATTTCTGTGACAACGGCAACAACACCAAACTTAAACTGCGCGGAAGAAAGGCCCGACAATCTACTTCTGTATCTTGCCATGAAAACCCAATGGATAGTTACAACAAAACAAATTGTGCTGTAGTGCTGGAAGATGAGACCCCCAGGTTGGAAGGCACTCAACTAACTACTGGGGAAGAGCTGAAGACTTTTCAGAGTAAAGCCAGCATTTATGATGTGGTTGGATCAAAGCCCTCGGGACGTCTGACTGCTGATGTAGCCGCACATGAAATGAGAGTCAGAAGCTGTAAAGATGTCTTACACATTGGAACATGGAACGTACGAAGCATGAACCAAAGGAAGTTGGAGGTGGTCAAGAATGAAATGGAACGTGTCCAACTTGATCTGTTGGGTGTCAGCGAACTGAAATGGACTGGCATCGGGCACTTTGCATCAGATGATCACATGGTCTACTATGCTGGAAATGAAAGACAAAGAAAAAATGGTGTTGCATTTATAATAAAGAAGAAACTTGCAAGAACTGTAATGAAATACAAGTCAGCGAACGCTTAATCTCTATTCGTCTACGAGGAATGCCTATCAACACAACTATAATTCAAGTATATGCCCCAACAACAGCTGCAGAAGAGAATGAAATTGAAGAGTTCTATGAACAAGTACAAGGCTGCTGCTGCTGTCTCCTGCTGCATCTCAACACCGTCTGCTGTTTTTGCTGTTTGCTGCCTGTTTACTGTACTCTGTCTCCCCCCAGATTGCCTGCTGCCTCCATTGGCTGTCTTCCTGCTTCTCACCGAAGTCCCGCCTCCCCTCAGATTGCCTGCTGCCTCCATTGGCTGTCTTCCTGCTTCTCACCGAAGTCCCGCCTCCCCTCAGATTGCCTGCTGCCTCCATTGGCTGTCTTCCTGCTTCTCACCGAAGTCCCGCCTCCCCTCAGGTACTCCCCTGCATTTAAACTCTCCTGGTGCGGTGTCCCGCGCCGTGGCGGCGCGCGCCGTGGGCGCATGCTGTGGGCGCGCGCCGAAGGAGCGCGCACAAGGAGCAGGACGTGCTCCTTGGGCGAGCTCCTTGGGGCGACGATTAGGGCGATCAGTGCCGTCCGTTCTCCTTCTTCAAGTTCCTCTGCTGCGGACTCAGTCTTTTGTTTCTCACGTTCCCTCTGGTTTTCCGTTTTGCTATTCTTGCCGCAATGCTGCTCTCCCCTCTCTCATACAACCTGTCTGTTCAGCTCATGGCTGCCATCCCCGTTCACTGGGGCCATCGCCCTCTTCCTCTGTTCCCCGCCCCCCCCAGTTCCACAGCACGGAACCCCCTTAATCTCCTTCCATGTCGTCCCTGTTCAGTTCCTTCCTTCCCTGCCCCCTCTACCACGATGCCCCCCCGGTCATCCCTCTCATTACGCTCTCCCTGGCTCTTTTAAACTGCCATTCCATTTGTTCTAAGACCCACCTGGTTCATGATCTTCTGACCCAACACTCCCTGGACATCCTTTTTATCACAGAATCCTGGCTCCGCGAAGGTGAGGACGCTCTCCTTCACCAATGCCTTCCACCCAATTACTCGGCCTTCCATACCCCCCGTCTCCGCCGTTCTGGCGGCGGGGTGGCGTTTATTTACAGGTCCTCTCTCTCCTTCTTTCCGGTCACGCCTCCTCCTGCTTACCCGGAGTCCCTCCTGTTACTCTTTGAGTCTCCCACTCCTATCTTCTTTCTCCTTCTCTACGTCCCTCCCTCTCTTCGACCTGACCTCTGGGATTCTCTGCTGCATACTCTGTCTGACTTTAGCCTCCTCTCCCCTCATCTAGTCATCCTCGGTGACTTCAATATTCAACTGGACTCCCCCACCCGTCCTCGCGATAAGACCCTTCTATCACTATTTTCAGACTTATCCTTCATCCAACATGTATCCTGCCCTACTCATGTTTCTGGTCGGTCCTTGGACCTTATCCTCTCCCCTGACTCCTCCCCCTATTCCCCCTCTAATATCCATTCTACTCCCGTTCCATGGTCCGATCATTTGTGTCTTCTTTTCTCCTTTCCCTTTCCCTCCTTATGTTTATCTGGTCCATCTTCGTGTGGATCTGTTGCTCCACCACCTAGGCGTCGGTTTTCTTCACATACCTTGCATTCCTTCCCCTCAGCCCATTCTCTCTTCCCTACCGATTTTCTCTCTCTCTGCCGACCAACAAGCAGATCTCTGGACCTCCACCCTCTCTACTACCCTCGATTCACTGGCACCCCTCCGTCCTGTGGCGCCCCGTTCGTCTTCCCACCACCCTTGGTATCATCCGGGTCTTTTTCTTTTTCGTGCTCAGCTCCGCCGTGCCGAGAGGCTCTGGAGGAAACGTCAAACCCCTGCTTCCCACTTTGACTTCCAGCAAGCTCATCTCTCCTACCGTTCTGCCATTTCCGCCGCCAAGCATTCCTACTACTCCCACCTAATCTTCTCCTCTTCGAATTCTTCCAGGAGTCTCTTTCTTGTTCTCAAATCTATTTCCTCCACCTCTACCTCTTCCTCAGCCCCCTCACTTCCCCCTCCTAGCCCAACCACCCTTGCATCTTTCTTTGCTAATAAGATTCTCTCTCTTTGTTCTTCTTTTCCTACCTGTCCTCCCCCCCTCTCTCCCCCCCTCTCTCCCCCCCCCCAGACCCCTCTATGTCTTCCCCAGCCACTCTTTCTCCACCCCCTCCTGTTCTCTCTCCCATCCCTGGCGTTCCTTTTCTCCCGTCTCCTCTGCTGAGCTGATTGCTACCATTTCCTCTGCCCACCAAACCACCTGTCCCCTTGACCCGCTGCCTTCTTCTTGGCTGTTGCATCCTGATCTTTCCCTGGTGCCCTTTATCCTTTCTATTGTAAACTCTAGTCTCTCTTCTGGTCTTTTTCCTACCTCCTGGAAACACGCTATTGTCCGTCCCCTCCTGAAAAAGTCCACCCTTGACCCCACCTCTCCTGCGAACTGGCGTCCTGTTTCTAACCTCCGCTTCCTTTCTAAAATTCTTGAAAAATTGGTCTTTTCCCAACTTGCCTCACATCTCGATTCTACCTGTGCCCTTCACTCTCGTCAATCCGGTTTTCGTTCAGGCCACAGCACCGAAACTGTCCTTACTGCACTGCTTTCCGAACTTCATAGTTCTCATGACCGTGGTGATGTCTCTATTATGGTATCTTTGGATCTGTCCTCTGCGTTTGATGTAGTCGACCATCGTACCCTTCTGTCTCGTTTGTCTGATGCTGGGGTTCATGGTACTGTTCTTTGTTGGTTCCGTTCATTTCTATCCTGCCGCTCATTCTCAGTTTGCTCCGGCGCCGCAGCCTCTCCCCCCACTAGCATTGTCTGTGGTGTCCCCCAGGGTTCCATCCTCGCTCCATTACTGTTCAATGTCTTCCTTGCTCCTTTAGCTTTGCTTATTCAACAGTCTGCTATTTCTTTTCACATCTATGCTGATGATATCCTATTAATTCACCACACCTCTACCACTTCCCCTGATTTCAACCCACTTAATCGCTGTCTTTCCACTATCGCATCATGGTTTGGGTCGAACTTTCTCCACGCTAACCCCGCTAAATCATCTGCTATGTGGGTTTCCTTTGGTCTGTCTGCTCCCCTGCTATCTCCCGTCATGGGCTCCTCTTCTATCCCTTTGGCTCCCTCTCTCCGATATCTGGGTGTCACACTGGACCCCGCTCTTTCCTTCCACACTCACATTTCCTCTGTCATTCGTTCTTCCTTCTTTCATCTACGTCGTATCAAAGCTGTTCGATCGTCACTTCCCCCTTCCTCCCTTATCACTCTTGTGCTGTCTTTAGTAGTTTCACGTCTGGATTATTGTAATATTATTTATGCTGGTCTCCCTTCTTCTCAACTTCGCCGCCTTCAGATCGCTCAAAACGCTACCGCCCGCCTGGTTACCTTCACTTCTGCGCGCTCCCACGTCTCCCCCTGCCTCCTGGCCTTACACTGGCTCCCGATCAAGTTTCGTTTCATCTACAAGATTCTCATTATCACTCACCGGGTTCTCCACACCGATACCCCTCAGTACTTAGCTAACACTATCCGTTTCCAGCCCTCCCCCCGTCTTCTCCGCTCATCCTCTGGTGGTCGTTTGTTCCTTCCTTCTCCCTCTCATGCCCACCTAGAATCAACTCGTCAGTCTGCTTTCTTCTTTCTGGGCCCTGCCCTCTGGAACTCCCTCCCTCTTCCCCTCCACATTGAACCCTCCTATCCCCGCTTTAAAACCCTTCTAAAAACCCACCTTTTCTGTCAGGTCTTTGACCTTCCTTCTTCCTCTGACGGCACCTCATCCCCCAGTTCTGCCCTCCAACCACCTTGAATCACCTCGTCCATTTCCTATTTTCCTTCTCCCTCCCCCTGGTTCTTTTGTTTTCTATCTTATCTTGCTATTCTTTCTCTGTCCTATAAGCTCTGGCGTTCTTTTCTAACTTTATATTCTGCAGTTGCCATTTTGTTATTGTACACCGCCCTGATGCTTCGGCCTGGGCGGTTAATCAAGAGACTCAATAAAGATAAAGATAAAGATAAAAGCTGAAATTGACAGAACATGCAAACAGGATATCCTGATAGTCATCGGTGATTGGAATGCAAAGGTTGGCAACAAAGAAGACAAAGTAGTTGGAAAATATGGACTTGGCAACAGAAATGAAGCTGGAGAAAGACTGATAGAATTCTGCAAGACCAACGATCTATTCATCTCAAACACCTTCTTCCAGCAACACAAGCGGCGACTGTACACATGGACTTCAGCCAATTGATTGTATAAAAATCAAATTGACTACATCTGTGGAAGTCAATGATGGAAAAGCTCTATAACATCAACAAAGACAAAACCTGGAGCTGACTGTGGTACAGATCATCAACTACTAGTATGCAAACTCAAGCTAAAGCTGAAAAAGAGCAAACCACTCATGAATGCAGCAAAATATGACCTTGAGAATATACCACTGGAATTTAAAGACTGCCTGCAAAATCGATTTGCTGCTTTAGATACAAATGGTAGAGTTCTAGAAGAGTTATGGAATGACATCAAGAAGGTTGTGTTGGAAGAAAGCGAGAAGTCTCTACAAAAGGTAATAAAGAAAAAATGGCCAAAATGGATGACGGAAGAAACTCTGAAAATTGCCCAGAAACGCAGAGAAGCTAAAGCCAGAGGAGAAAGAAAGACAATCACAGAACTCAACAGAGATTTCCAACGTGCAGCAAGACAGGACAAGGAAAAGTACTACAATGACGCATGCAAGGAAATAGAAGCAGAAACTATTAGAGGAAGAACAAGATCAGCTTTCCTAAAGCTACGAGAGTTAAAGAAAAAGTTCCAGCCTCGAATTGGAATGTTACAAGATGCTCAAGGTTCTATGTTGAATGATGCTGAGAAGATCAAGAAAAGATGGAAGGAATATACAGAGTTTTTATATGATAAAGATCAAGTGGACCAACAGTCGTTTCAACCTGTACCTTATGTTCTGGAACCATTGGTGATGAAAGAAGAAGTTGAAGCCACATTGAAAGCCTTATCAAAGAACAAAGCACCAGGCATTGATTGCATTCCCATAGAAGTATTAGAGTAATCTGAATCAGCTGTTACCATACTTACAAGGCTCTGCCAAGAAATATGGGAGACAGCATCATGGCCAACTGACTGGAAAAGATCTGTGTTTATACCAATACTAAAGAAAGGTGATCCAACTGACTGTGGACATTATCGCACAATCGCTCTGATCCCACATGCCAACAAGATTCTACTGAAGATTATTCAAAAGAGACTACAATCATACCTGGAACAAGAACTACCTGAAGTGCAAGCAGGGTTCAGAAAAGGGCGAGGAACGAGAGACATCATTGCGGATGTGAGATGGATCCTTGAAAAGACTAAAGAATACCAAAAGGATATCTATTTGTGCTTTATCGACTATAGCAAAGCTTTTGACTGTGTAAACCATGAGAAACTCTGGGCCACATTAAGAAGCATGGGTATACCAGAACACCTGATCGTTCTCTTGCACAATCTGTACATTGATCAAGAAGCAACAGTTCGAACAGAACAAGGAGAAACAGAATGCTTTAAAATAAGCAAAGGTGTAAGACAAGGCTGAATACTTTCCCCTACCTGTTTAATTTATATGCAGAACAAATCATCAGAGAAGCAGGATTGTATGAAGACAACAGAGGTGTGAAGATTGGTGGAAGACTCATCAACAACCTTCGCTATGCTGATGATACCACATTACTGGCGGAAAGTGAAGATGATCTGAAACATTTGCTTCTCACAATCAAAGAACATAGTCTCAAAATGGGCCTGCACCTTAATGTAAAGAAGACAAAGATCATGACAACTGGCATAATCAACAGGTTCATCGTCGAAGGAGAAGAAATTGAAATCGTGAATAACTTTAACCTACTTGGATCAACTATCAATAAAGAAGCAACAAGCAGTCAAGAAATCAGACGACGCATTGCTCTTAGCAGAATGGCTATGAAAGACCTAGATAAGATTCTCAAGAGCAGAGATGTCTCATAAGAACATAAGACATGCCATACTGGGTCAGACCGAGGTCCATCAAGCCCAGTATCCTGTTTACAACAGTGGCCAATCTAGGTTATACGTACCTAGCAATATCCCCAAAAGACAGGTTCCACAATGCTTGTACTGGGTCAAGCATTGATATCCTGGGTCCCTTTTTAATAGTGGTTTATGGACCTTTCCTCCAGGAACTTGCCCAAACCTTTTTTAAACCCAGCTATACTAACAGCCCTTACTACATCCTCCGGTAACAGATTCCAGAGTTTAATTACACGTTGAGTGAAAAAATATTTTCTCTTATTTGTCTTAAATAGTTTACCCTGTAGCTTCATTACATGTCCCCTAGTCTTTCTATACTCTGATAGGGTAAACAATTGATCCACGTTTATCCGTTCCACTCCATTCATTAATTTATAGACCTCTATCATATCTCCCCTCAGCCGTCTCTTCTCCAGGCTAAAGAGCCCTAACCTTCTTAGCCTCTCTTCATAGGAGTAGCCTTCCATCCCCTTCACCAATTTGGTGGCTCTTCTCTGTACTTTTTCTAATAACGCTATGTCCTTTTTAAGATACGGTGACCAGAATTGCACACAATATTCAAGGTGCGGTCGTACCATGGAGCGATACAGAGGCATTATAATATCCTTTGTTTTGTTCTCCATCCCTTTCCTTATGATACCTAGCATTCTATTTGCTTTCTTGGCCGCCGCTGCACACTGGGCGGAGGGTTTTAACATGTTATCCACAATGACTCCTAAATCTTTTTCCTGGGTGGTGGTTTCTAATGTGGAGCCTTGCATTGTGTAACTATAGTGTGGGTTGTTCTTTCCTAGGTGCATAACTTTGCACTTGTCCACATTAAATTTCATCTGCCATTTGGATGCCCAGTCTTCCAATTTATCCAGATCCTCCTGCAGTTTTCCACAATCCTCTTGGGTTTTAACAACTTTAAACAGTTTTGTGTCATCTGCAAATTTGATAACCTGACTAGTTATTCCCTTTTCCAGGTCATTTATGAATATGTCAAAAAGCAGTGGACCCAGTCCAGATCCCTGGGGTACTCCACTATTCACCTTTTTCCATTGGGAATATTGGCCATTTAGCACTACCCTCTGCTTTCTATCTTTTATCCAGTTATCGATCCACAATAGTACACTGCCTCCTATCCCATGACCTTTTAGCTTCGCCAAAAGTCTCTGATGGGGGACTTTGTCAAAAGCTTTCTGAAAGTCCAGATACACTATATCAACCGACTCACCTTTGTCTACCTGTTTATGCACACCTTCAAAAAAACATATCAGATTAGTAAGACAAGATCTTCCTTGTCTAAAGCCATGTTGGCTGTCTCCCATTAGGCCATGACTATCTACATGCTGCGTAATTTTGTTCTTTATGATGGTTTCTACCATTTTCCCTGGTACTGACGTACTGTAATTTCCTGGGTCACCCCTGGAACCCTTTTTAAAAATTGGTGTTACGTTGGCGACCCTCCAATCTTGAGGTATTACAGATGATTTTAATGAAAGTTCACAGATTACCAATAGCAGGTCTGCAATCTCATATTTCAGTTCTTTCAACACTCTGGGATGTATACCATCCGGTCCAGGTGATTTGCTACTATTCAGTTTATCAAATAGTTGTAATATATCTTCCCGGTGTAGCGATATTTCTCTCAATTCCTCTGCAGTATCACCTTTAAATACCACTTCAGTCTTGGGTAACATCCCTACATCTTCCTCAGTAAAGACCGAAGCAAAGAATTCATTCAGTCTCTCTGCTATAGCCTTGTTTCCTCTTACTGCCCCTTTTACCCCTCTATCATCTAATGGTCCAATTGACTCTCTCACAGGCCTTTTGCTACGCATGTACTTGAAAAAGTCTTTATTTCGTGTTTTTGCTTCTGTAGCAAGTTTCTTCTCAAATTCCCGTTTTGCCTGCCTTATCAATGCTTTGCATTTAACTTGCCAGTGCTTGTGCTGTTTCCAGTTTTCATCATTTGGCTCTTTTTTCCATTTCCTGAAGGTTGCTTTTTTGGCAGCAACAGCCTCTCTGACCTCACCTTTAAACCATGCTGGCAGTTTTTTGGACTTTCTTCCACTTTTCTTAATGCGTGGAATACAGCTGTTCTGGGCTTCGAGGATAGTATTTTTAAATAACACCCAAGCTTGCTGTAAGTCTTTAACCTTTGGAACCGCTCCTTTTATTTTTTCCTAACTATATTCCTCATTCTATCATAGTCTCCCTTTTGAAAGTTAAAAGGTAGTACTGTGGATGCCTTTACTATCTGTCCTCCACTAATTAAATCAAACATGATCATACTATGATCACTATTGCCAAGTGGTCCCAACACCCTTATTTCTTGCACCAGATCTGGCGTTCCACTAAGGACTAGGTCCAGTATGGCTTCCCCTCTGGTCGGTTCATGAACCAGCTGCTCCAAGAAGCAGTCATTTATTCCATCTAGAAACTTTATCTCTTTAGCTTGTCCTGCTGTGACACTGGCCCAGTTGATACCGGGGTAATTGAAATCATCCATTATTACTACTCTGTTGTGACTTTTGTTAGCTTCCTTGATTTCTTTGAGCATTTCATCATCCATTTGTTCATTCTGGCCAGGTGGTCGATAGTCTCTCTCCATACAAAGATTCAACTTGTTCAAGCCATGGTATTTTCAATAACATCATATGGATGTGAAAGCTGGACAGTGAAAAAGATAGACAGGAAGAAAATTGATGCCTTTGAATTATGGTGCTGGCGGCGAATACTGTGTATAATACCATGGACTGCCCGAAGAACAAACCAGTCTGAACTAGAGGAGATCAAACCTAAGCTTTCTTTAGAAGCTCAGATGACAAGACTTCGACTTTCATACTTTGGACACATCATGCGGAGAGAGAGATCATTAGAGAAAGACATCATGCTTGGCAAGATAGAAGGTCAACGCAAAAGAGGAAGGCCAGCAATGAGATGGATCGATACAATAACAGCAGCTACGGGTACCAGTCTGTCAACAATAACTGACTGAAGACTGAACACAATTTAGGATAGCTATCCAGAGGGTCACCATGAGTCGACTCCGACTCTACGGCACTTAACAAGAACAACAAGTCTAAATTAGGTAACATTAACCCCTGAACAATCTTCATAAAATGATCTACATAGGATGCATGACAGTGGTACTGGACAGGGCAGAGTACATACAGAAAGCGAAACAACTACTACAGGACACATCAACTTACTGGCTCACCGACAACAACCCATCTGTAAAGCTCACCAACAGAATGAACAAAACCTTAATGAAACTTGAACAATTGAACCAGATCACAAGAATGCTGGTGAATGAGATCAACCAAGTCCAACATTGCACAGTTCTATGGACTTCCAAAAGTGTACAAAGAAGGAGCACCACTCCGGCCGATCATCTCACTCCCAGGCATACCTACTTACAATCTAGCCAAAGATATGTGGAGACACCTCAAAAACCTGACCTATGGGTCACAACACTCTATAAACAATGTCCAACAGTTTCTGAACTAACTTAAAGACCATCGGATTAACGAAGATGAATAGATGGTATCATTCGACGTCCAGCTCTTTTTACATTCATTAACAAAAACTGGCAGTCAGTATAATCACAGACCTACTCAATGATCAAACGACGTGAACAAGGTCGCTCACAATGCAAAGCATATGTGAACTCCTCGAGCTGTGCCTATTGATGGGCAAATCTATAAACAACTGAAAGGATCACCAATGGGATCCCCCATACCCAGCCTAGATGCTGAGATTGTGATGCAAAAACTCAAAAGCATCATATTCCCACAAGTAATCCCCAAACTGTGGGTACGGTACATTGACAACACCTTTGTCATAATAAAACACAACCAAATTGAAGAAACATTCCAACTACTCAACAGCGTCTTCTAGGATATCCGGTTCACAATGGAAATGGCCAAGGACAACCAACTTTCATTCCTGGATGTTCTTGTCATGAGAAGCAAAACCAGCGAATTCTACACATCAGTCTACAGGAAAGCAACACACACAGACCAAATCCTGAACTTCTACAGTAATCACCCAAAGTGCCACAAACAAAGCTGCATAAATACTCTATTTAGAAGAGTAGAATCCCACTGCAACACAATAGAACCTAAAATGGAAGAAGAGAACCACCTATACAAGGCATTAAAAAGGAACCAATACCCACGGAACTTCATCTGCAGATGTCTGCAACCAAAAAGTCCCAACCCCCAGACCGAAAGTGCACTCTGACATTCACCCTGCCTTACATCCAGAATACCTCCAAAATGACCTCAAGACTACTAAGAGACCATGGCATTACAATAGCCCACAAACCAATTGCAACCCTCAGAAGAATCCTGTCAAAACCGAAAGGACAACCAGAGAAAGATCAAAGGACAAACATTGTTACAAAATTCAATGTGGTGACTGTGACAAGGACTACATCAGCCAAATAGAAAGAAAACTATCCACCAGACTGCATGAACACGAACTAGCCAGCAAAAGACACAACCCACTCTCTCTGGTCTCAATCCATGAAGATGCGGAAGGACACAAATTCAACTGAAACATAACTGAAATCATAGCATGAGCACAAATGAAAAGAGAAAGAGAATTTCTGGAAACCTGGTTTTCCACTACAAACTCAATAAACAGACATATGGACATAGACCTGATCTGCCAGTCCCTGCTTATCAAAGAGCTGAAGCACCACCACCAACGCATGGAAACGGCAACCACATCCCAGCAACCCTCAGGGAAACCAACCAACAATCCCTGCAGACCAAAGAGCTGAATCATCACCAACAAGGCTCAGAAACAGCAACCACACTCCAGCAACCCTCAAGGAAATCAACCAATCAATCCCTGCAAACTAAAGAGCTGAATCACCACCAATCCCAATATAAGTACAAATGTAAGCATTCAAGCACATTACCATCTGGAACTCCGCACTCATGATGTCCCCTCAAATGGTGAGGAAATGTCTGCAAACTATAAAGCTTGGAGAACAATCCAACATCATAATGATCTACAGTAAAATAGTCTCTTACAGGAAAATAATTTGTTAACAGTGGCTGAGACCTGTTGTTCCATAAGTCTGGAATTGATTTGAATCCCTGAAAGCTTAATCTTCATAAAATATTTCAACTGTATCCCTGCAAGAATGGGCCCTTCATTTAGAACACTATTCTCTTTAGTAGTTACCTATAATAATTTAGGGGTCCTTTTACTAAAGGTTTTAATGCACTTTAATGAAGTTAATGCTCATTAAGGGCCTGCAGCCCTTTTAATTTTTTGGGCACAATGCTACCAAACAGGCGTTAATGAAGTTAACACATGTTAACTTTTAGTAAAAGGCCCCTTAGTATTTTTGGGGTATTAAGTGTCAATTTTTGCACTGTCATCCAGTAATAAAACATATCAAAATAGCCCCTCAAAATTTTATGTAGACTCTGAATTGAGCTTCTGACTGGAATTATAAATATAATGTCATCTGTATATGAGAAAAAAGTAATAGCTAGTTCAATATTCCTAAGAAATTTCTCAAATGAGTTCATAAAATCATAAAGACAATAGGTCAGAGTGGGAAGCCCTGGGGGACCCCACAAGTCATCATTCATGGCTTACGAAGGTCTCCATTCCGATAAATCAAACCAAAGCGAAAAGTGGAGAAAAGAGAAACCATGGCCACACTGGGATGAACTTCAAGCCAAACTTTATTGAGGACCCAACTTAAACAATGTTTTTACATGGCCCTGTACTCACCGTTCTTTTTGCTGCTAGCACAGTTGTCAGTGGATGGAGCCCCCTCCCCTTCTTTTCTTCAGTGATTCTCTCCCTGCGCGGTGTTTCCCCCCGTCTAGCGGTTCCACAAAGGTAATAGCTGTTCTCTTCGGCTAGTTTTTCTTTTACCGTTTGCTCACAGAAGGTAGTACAGTTGCATCATTTACTATAGGTCCGCCCATGTTCTCTATATGCTGCTAGCCTGCTTTGATTCCTCTCTGACCTATTCTTTGTATTATATACATCACATGCTTAGTACATGCTTTCATTGTTACACAACTCACCAGTTTTTCCTACATTATCTTTGCTGTTCTCATCGCCAACACTTTTGGCTATTTTAATTTGTTCTGGTTGGTTTTAGATTGTTTACCATCGCTGTTACAGACGACTTTTTTCCAGACTGCCCTGGAGTGTAATGCACCTGCACCTGTCAATAGCATCAATGCACCAGTTCATTTTTCACATATTAGGCTATTCGTCCCTGTTTTTGTTGAGACTGTTTTAAACATTTTAATATACCACAACCCGATTCTTCTGTATTTTACTTTTCTTTTTGTCTGCATGTCAGTCCGGTGTTTCACGACGCTTTTATTATTTCTATGGTGTTTATGTTCCGTCTTTAAATTCAACCCTGGCATCTTTATGATAATTGCACCATTTTTAGGTTTCCCTGTGTTTTTTTATTTGGTTTTTATTTTTCACGTTTTTTTTGGCTAATTTGTTAAATAGTGTGTGAAGCCTTTTCTCCTACATAGGCTGTCTTGCTCCTGCGTGGTGTTTTCCCGCATCTAGTGTACTCATTAAGGTAAGATCTGGTCTCTTTTTTAAAGTTATATTTTTACCGCCTGTTTATAGATGATAGCATAGTTATATCATTCACAAAAGATTCTCTCCCTTTCTTTTATATAATTTTTATATACTTTATACGCTCCGATTCTTCTCTCATTTAGTCCTTCATTACATGCGCCATACGTCCAGTTTATTCACGTCTAAGTTTATCTCTACCCTTGCTACTATTCCATCATTGCCCTTATGACTAATAATATTTCTGTCATTTTGGATTTGTTTACCTTTCACTCTGTTTACTATAACTGTTTATATGCATTGCTCTTTCTCCTTCGCTTTGACCGTCTCGGAGTGCATAGAACCAAGTCCCATTAACAGTACTCTTGCATCTGTTCTATTTCATTTACCTCCTTTCGAGCAATTGGTCCCTATTCCCCAGCGACTGTTTTAACATTTTTATATAGCTTCTTTTGTGTTTTTTATATTTACATTTATATTGATTTTATGTTCACATATTTTAGTTCCCCTTTTATCCTTATATGATGATTTCTTTGTAATATGGACAAGGTTTTTATTTCTTCCTTCCCCTCTTCCTCATTCCTTTCCTTTTCCTTCCTCCCTTCTTTCCTCCCCCTTTTCCCCTTCCCCATCCACCGCTCTCTTTCTTTCTGTTTTTCTCTTTTTTTCTCTCTTTCTCTTTCTTCTCCTCTCCCCCTCATTTTTCATTTTTCCTTCTTTCCTTCCCCCTTTTTTTCCAATTTCCTCCTTCTTCCCTTCCCCCTCCCCCTTTTTTCCCATTTCCCCTTCCCTTCTTTCCACTCCTTGGTCTTCCCTTCCCCCCTCTTCCCCTTTCCCTTCTCCTTTTTCCTCCCCTTCCTTCCCGCCTCCCTTTGTTTCCCCTCCCCTTTTCCCTCCCTGTTTTTACCTTTTTCCGCTGCCCTAGTGGCTGTATTCACTTTTGTGCTGTTTTCTTTTAACGTTTATGCTTATTATTTTGGTGTCCTTTAGTACTGCTTTTTTCGTCATTTGTTCTTTAACACATACCCAGATAAACCTATAAGGGTTGTCTAGTTTAGAAAAAGGACATAAGAATGCACCTTAATCCAGTTGCGGCAGTTATGCCTGCTCTAGAGCAGGTGTAAATACCCGAGCTAAGATTGTTTAAAAACGTGCATAAGTTATAGTATTCTATAATTTACCAATGTAAATTTAGGCCCTACCTATGCTCTTCCCAAGCTCCGCCTCTGTGCACTCCCACACTTAAAGTACACTTACAGGACTTGCACACATGCTTACAGAATAGCGGCTGCCTAAAGCATTCGCGCAAGTGTCTATTCACGCTCCTTAGTCCTTTGGAGATGTGCATTACTGGTGCATAACTTTCTGCACATCCCTTATAGAATCAGTCCCTTAATGCTTCCAAAAACATGCCATGATTTATTGCATCAAATGCCAAAGAAAGATCTAATTGCATCAATATTGTTGCATTTCCTCTGTCATTCATCTCCCTGAGCTCATTCAAAATGGATGCCAACAATGTCTCGGTAATATGCTGAGAACGAAATCCTTATTGTGTAGTAACTTACAAATCTCAATCCTCAAGATGTTGCTGAGAATGCAAAACAGGTAATGCTTCTTTGACCTTAATCAAGAATGGGATACTAGCTGTGGGAATGTCTATGTTTGAAGATCCCATTTGCTATTTTACCCCTCTGATCTAAATCTTTCCACTCCCTCCTAGGAATTCCTCCTAGCAAGAAAAAAAACAAGGCATTATTATGAAAACCTGTACATCTTGCCAGGCAGAGGTGAATTTTCAACCAGAACAATGCGTAAATGTATTTGAAAATGTCTTTCCCTCAGACCTCTTAAGGACTTCAGTGTTGACATTTTTATACATTTCCAAATTCCACAGACTCATGCCCTATATGTTTTAACGTACCATGTTAAATATTACAAAAAGACAAATTTTGACCTAAGTAAAATCTTTTTTTTTTCTGCAGTATTTGACCTTCTTCAAGGATTTCAGTTGTCCATGGAATCAGATGTAAGTAAAGTGAGAGGATCATATCCAGGTTCATCAGCCTTCCGCATAAATCCTACCAAACACCTGAAAAGGAGGACCAGGTACGAAACATGTAGCACTAAACTAGCATACGCCAGGGTGATTTAAGTCAGATTTATAGTACATAATACAACTATTTCTAAAGTAAAGATAATGTGACTAGACTCATTTCCCAGGATGTACACTGTAGCACATCCCGTATTCATCAGCTTTGATCCATCTTGAGCATACTGAAGATGTGGCCGGGGGAATGGAAAATATAAAACTGAAAGTCACTCAAAGAATAGTATTGTAGTATATAAAATGAGATATATGCTCGGAAAAGGCCTCTTATAAAATTAGATCATATCTAAAAGTAGGCATGGTGCAAGATGGCACATAGGTGTGCTCGGGGAGGAGTTACGGTGTAGCATGACCATACCTGCATAAAGTATGCTCTAACATTTACACCGGCTCTTGAACACATCTGAAAAAGCTTATTGGGGGTGGAAATCACATAGATGTCTCCAGGGTCATTTTAGAAAGGCCTGAATTTCCACATGTCCGGTGTGAGCACATTCAGGTCACAAGGGGGGCATGGCGAAGGTATGTCTGGGTGTTCCTACGAAGATAACCATGTGCTCCCGATTTTAGCATACTGCCACACAATGAAATCGCTGGCAGATACGTCCAAGCCTATACCAGCTCCGGAGCATGAATAGGCACCAAGAAAGTGCTTGTTTCAGCAATCTAATATTTGTCAACAGAAGAACATAAAGCCCTTTCATTCCCCACAATACTTTTTGCTATCCCCCCCAAAAAAATATAGGTAGAGAGTTTTTTCCTGGCTACTGTACTGCTGGCACATCACTACTTGCAAAATGACAGGGTGGGACATGCATGCGGCATGGGCTACATTAACCTGTTCTGAAATACCACTGAGGGCATGTCTTTTTTGTGTAGACTACTGCTGTCTACATCAGACATATGTAAGTTTCTAAAATTTCACCTACACGACCTTTCCACAAAGTGCCTTTATGTGTCTATAACACAGGCTAGGCACCTTGTCCATCTCCAAATCCAGGCAGCCTGTTATAAAATTACCCGCTTAAAGCATAAACTGCAATTAACATTGGGCGGAAAAAGATTTTTAAGCAAATTTATATGAAATATATGCTATATTGCTATTTTTATGGATTTTCAAAATGTACTAGGGCTGAGTGTCTAAATTTATACTCAAACTCCTAACTTTAGGAGCATAAAAGTGTATGGGAACTGCCCTTGGACTTGGTTCCTTTCTACTATCTGGCTTCTCCATTTCCTTTTTTATTTGGAACTAGCTGTACCCGGCCACGCATTGCTGTGGCTGAGTCTGGTTAAATGGAAAAGAAAGAAAAGAGAGAACGCACGTTTGTAATATGTTTAATTTCACAATGCTTGTGGGTATACAATGTTTTTCGTTGTTCCATTGTCTGTGCAGATAGAGATTGCTTGGTTTGCCGACTCTAGAACATGCAACATATAATTGTCCATGAGAGAAGCAATCCGTGTGGAGATCATCAAAGGAACCATCCTCTGAACAAAATAATGATATCCACCCGCAAGAATTCGCTGATTACTTGCAATCAAAACTCCTACAGACAGATGAACTCTCAAAAAACAATATACAAGAAACAACTTGCCCAACATCCCTATCCGCACTTACCACGCCTTCTTCTAAACACATTGAAGACACAATCACCTCACTCAACACGACCACCGCGCAGACCGATCCCTGCCCAGCCTTTTGGATAAAGGATCTTCGGTGTGCATTTAGCCCTTTCATTGCAAGAATCATAAACCTCTCCTTCACTACTGGCTCCTTCCCATCTGCATTAAAGCTCACATCCATCAGGCCACTTCTAAAAAACGCTAAACTAGACCCAAAACGGCCAGACTCCTACAGGCCTATAGCCAGTATCCCCCTCTTAGCAAAGATCTTTGAGAAAGAGGCACAGCGCCAAATCCAAGACCACATTGACTCCGCAGCCCCTCTAGACTATTCTCAACACGGCTTCAGAGAATTCCATGGCATTGAGACACTGCTTACCACGCTCTTCAATGATGTTCTCAATACCATAGACAACATCCGACAAGGCGTTGTGCTAATCTTCTTGGATATAGCAGCAGCGTTTGACTCGGTAAATCACGAGATCCTCCTCAGTCGACTGAAAGAAAAAGGCATATGCAACTCAGCACTTGAATGGTGTAAATCATACCTCAATACCAGAATGCAATACGTTAAGTCTGCAACAGGAGAATCAAAACTCTTCCATCAAAGACAAGGCGTTCCGCAAGGGTCCTCACTTTCATCCCTCATGTTCAACATCTATATGCAGCCTATCTGCGATATCATCAGGTCTTTCAATGTGAAATGTATGATATACGCTGATGATATGCTACTCTACATGCCATTTTCCACAATGCAAATGGATTTATTGCCTATAACAAACTGCTTCGACGCAGTCTCACAATGGCTCCTGTCACAGAACCTCCGCATTCAGCATAAGAAAACTGAGGTTCTCTTTATCACAAGAGACCCCAACTTCACTCCACCACCACACATAAGTGTCAAGGGAGCTGACCTAGGCACCAAGGAAACAATAAAATACCTTGGAGTCACACTAGACCATAGGCTCGATATGAAATCACACATAAACAATATCGTAAAATCTGTGTACTTCAAAATACGCACACTTAGACACCTACGTCCCCTACTAGACCACGAAGACTTCAGAACCATCTACCAAGCTCTGATACTACCGCATTTCGACTTCGCCTACTCCATTCTACAAGGACTCCCACAATCCACCGTAAGCTCCTTACAGCTTGCCATGAACACCGCTGCCAGGGTTCTCCTAGGAGCGCCCAAAAATGAACACATCACACCTATCCTCAAACAGCTCCATTGGCTCCCTATACACGGAAGACTTACATTCAAAACCCTCACTCTCACTTTTAAGGCCATAAATGGTTTATCGTCCACATCACTTTCTAAACTCATCCAAACCGTCCCATCAAACAGAAATAGGAGACAGGCAGCATTAAACTCACTAACAACCCCAAAGGCTATAACAACGTGCAGCCTATCAACGTCAAACAGAGCTTTCATGTTTAGCGCACCAAAATGCTGGAATTCTCTCCCACCTGATCTCCGCGCCATAACCAACCTAACCCAGTTCAGAAAGGCCCTTAAACTGCACCTTTTCATCAAATACTACCCCACATGAAGTGTAACATAATAGCCCCACCCTAATACAACCCACAAATCCACAGCCTCTCTCCTTTTTCCAAGTATTCCTGCTAATTTTATGTAAATAGTTCGAGCATGTTATCTAGTTAATAGATTATATACTCCATGTAAATAGTTCTCCCATGTTATCCAAGTTGATACTCCTGTTATATGTAATACCAAACAGCCTGTTGTTCTGGTTTCTTCATGTTATCTGTAAACCGCGCTGATGTCGAAGAGTGCGGTATATAAGAAGTTGAAATAAATAAATAAATAAATAAATAAATAAATCTAAATCGCAGATTTCTAAAGATTGGCCCTGAGCTTGGTTGATGGTGATTGCAAACGCCAATCGAATTGAGAATTGCAATCTCTTAAATTGAAATGGCATATCCGTTGGAATCATAGGAATGCGAGGAATGAGGACATCTTCACCTTTGAAAGGTCCTGTCAAGATTGTTGCTTGTATGACCTTGCTCATCAATGTTTTTACTGCAAGCCGCGTGCCGTTGCAAAGCTTTGGCTGGTTAATATTTCGCAACATGATAATTGGGATGCCGGCGGTATATCCGGCAAGCAAAGTTTTCAATGGTTTTGGCGGTTCTCCCAGTTGAGGCAGTTTCATTTTTCCGTCGGCACAACACATGCCTTTCGTTGCTCCATTAAATTTCAGAGCCTTGCAATAAGGATATACTTCAGTCATAGTGCTGATGAGAACATGCCGGCTCAAACTATAATCATCAGCTGGGTTGTATCGGAACGCAAGGCGATTGTAATCACGTGATTGCTGACCACGGAGTCGTGTTTGACGCTGATCCGCTGTTTCTCGTTGATGTCTTTCAGCCACTCTCAGTCTGTCAAATTCTTTCTGTTGAGAACGAATCAGATCTGAAGCTGCAGAGCGCGATTTCCGTGCTCGCAACCATGCATCCTGAAGTCTGGCTGCACGTCGCTCTGCTGCTTCCTCGGCACGTATTTGAGCCATTCTTTGTCTGTTTCGCTCATTCGCTGATGCCCGTTCTTCCTCGGTCTGATTTGCAATTACTCGTCGCACTGCGTCTGCTCGGCGAGTACGACGACCTAAGTTTGTTCTTCTGCGAGGCATTATTTGGATGAACTAAAGCAGCTAGATTGCACGTGCATCGTACAATATGTACTATAGCGTGTGTTGCTTTTACGTCCAACAGATGGTGCTGTTTGCCCACAAAAACTTGTTTTTATCATGTTTTTACCTGTCACAGGTGTGACATCTGTATAATAGTAGGTTAAAAACACGCGCGTATTGGAATGCAATGCTGTGTCAAACTTTCAAAGCAATCGGTGAAGAACGTTTGGAGATTTGAGGTTTTGAACAAACGGACATTTACATTTTTATTTATATAGATTTTGGAATTACTTATGCCTTTTGTGCTGTATCTGCCTGTTCTTAATTTGCCTTTGTGCATGCAGAAGGTGGAGTGGAGCAGCCCCTTCCCCTACAGATGCATTGTTGAGTCCTTTTGCTCTATGTGTACATGTGCTGACCTCTCTGTTGCTTCTGTGCTTGTGGAGAGCAACATCATTGCACGCCTTTGCATTCTGGTTTGCTCAGTTTTGTTACCTGTGCTTGTTTTGAGTTTTCATCTTGTCTTTATATATATTTATGTATTTATTGTCAGTGTGTTTCTCAGCTGTATTTTTGTGATTCTTTTCAGCTTCCTGCCATCTTCTCCTGACTGTTCCTTGCTCCTCTTCTGCCTTCTTTATTCCTCCCACCTTTAGGCTAGCATTCTCTTATAGCTGTCCTGTGCTTATTACCACTATTACTCAGAGGTGCACTCTGGGACCTCTCTCTTCCCCATCCATCATATATCTCCTCCAACTTCTACTTCCCCCATCCATCTCATTCTGATGGTTCCACATCACTTTCTTTTCCTATTGTTGACACACCCTCATCTTCTCTCCACATTCCAACAATCTCATGCCCCCTATCCTTACAATGCCCCCTTACCATTTTGTCTTCTACCCTGTCGTCTGCTCTTCAGCTTCACCATTTTCTTCCTCTCATTCAGCTATCTCCTCTCTCTCTGAAAGAATCTCACCCTCATTACCATTGTTCCTTCTCCTCTCTCCCCCTCACTTTCTTACTCCTTCTTTTCTCATCTGGGGCTATCAGTCTCAACCCTGGCCCCCCTAGACTTTTTCACACTTGTAGGGCATATACACATGCATCACCTCAAATTGTATTTCTATCCTTCTCCTTTTGCCCTCCTTTCTCACTTTCTCATGCACCTCGTGGAACGCACACCAAATCTCGAATAAATGTGTCCTCATTCATGATCTCGTTATTTCTAATACTCTGCATCTTCTTGCTCTAACTGAAATCTGGCTTCTCCCTAGAGACTCTGCTTCAGATGCTGCTCTCTCTCATGGGGGCTACCAATTTTCCCATATGCCTCCCCCCATTAGCCATGGGTGTGGTATTGGGTTTTCACTCTCTCATTCCTGCCTATTTCAACTTCTCTTTTTGCCTCAGTGTCACTCCTTCCCTTCCTTTGAAGTCCACTCCATCCATATTTTTATTCCACTACCTCTCTGGATAGCTGCCATGTATCAACCTTCTGATAAATCTACCTCTTTCTTTCTCACTGACGTTGACTTGTGGCTTTCTCTCTTTCTGGACACATCCTTTCCCTCCCTTATTCTTGGAGATCTTAACATTCATGCCAATAACCCCTCTGACCTTTATGCTTTAAAGCTCCTTTTCCTTACCTCCTCATTCAACCTACAACTCTGCTCTACTGTCCCCACTCACCAGCAAGGTCACTGCCTTGACCTTGTCGTTTTCTTTAACTGCTTGCTTCAAACGTCTGCACCTCAGTTCTCCCCTTATCTGACCATCACCTGCTAAGTTTCACTTCCATCGCCCTCCACTCAATATCATCCAATCTCCTCTAAAATCTTTAGGAATCTTCATGCTATTGACCCATTGGCTCTCTCCACTGCTGTCTCATCACATTACATTAACACCATCTGAGTCCATCGACGAAGCAGTATCTTCCTAAACACTGTACTCTCATCTGCCCTGGATGCTGTTGCTCCACCCATTCCACACCCTGTACCTCAGTCCTTGCTGTTCTCTAAAACCCACTACTTACACTCATGTGCCTGCTCAGCAGAGTGCATTTGGCTTAAATCCCACACCCCTGTGGACTTCCTACATGTCAAATTCATGCTAGCCTCTTTCTGGTCACCATAACATTCACCAAGCAAGATTACTATGTCCACCTTACTAACACTCTTTAGTCTGACCCTCAGCATCTCTTTACTACTCTCAACGCTCTCCTCAAAGTGCCTCCACCTCCAACCCTTCCTTTTCTTTCTGTTCAGACTTTGGATAACTATTTCAATGACAAAGTCCACAAGATCACTCTTGAGTTCATCCCAGGGTCATCTCCATTCCCCTTCCTCTCTTTACTCCCAAACCCTTCCCTCAGCATCTGACACTCCTTCTTCCTTTTCTAAGATCACTAGGAAGAAATCACACATCATCTATCTTCCTCCAGAATTACTACCTGCCCCTCTAACTCCATTCCAATCCATCTACTAAGCTCCATCTCCTCCACTGTTATCCCTTCCATCTGTCATATTCTCAATCTATTGCTTTCCACTGCAACTGTTCCTTCAGCTTTCAAGCATGCTGTTGTTATGCCTTTCCTCAAGAGGCCCTCACTAGACTCTAGCTATCCCTCTAATCAACCCATCTCCCTCTTTCACTGTATTTCTAAAGTTCATGAATGTGTGGTTCACTGCTGTTGTCTTGACTTTCTCTCCTCTCAGGCCCTTCTGGATCCATTGCAATCTGGCTTTTGCCATCTTTATTCTACTAAAATGGATCTTTCTAAAGTCAAATCCAAGAGCCTTTACTCGATCCTCATCTTTGTTGATATATCTGCTACTTTTGACACTGTTGATCACCACCTTCTCCTCGGTACCCTGTCCTTACTTGGATTTAGGGACCTGTTCTGTCTTAGTTTTCTTCTTATTTCTCCCACCACAATTTTAGTGTATGTTCTGGTGGATCCTTCTTGGTAACATAGTAACATAGTAAATGACGGCAGATAAAGACCAGCATGAGTCTGAGGGTTCTGTAGAAGCATCGATACTTCTTCCTCAGGAGTCTTCTTCACCTAAACGAAGAATGTCTCCTCCAGAAGACTTGTCTTTTCAAGACTTTGTTAGGGAAGTGTCTAGGGGTCTCTCTATCACGGTGGCCCCTGAGTCAGAACCCAGAGCCAAGGAGTTGGATATTTTACAATATCCTAAAACTCCTAAGGAAGCAGCTACTTTACCTGTTCATGAGATTCTGTATGATCTCATGTTGAGGATGTGGGAGACACCTCTCACCACTTCTCCTCATTCTTGCAGGTTAGACACCATGTATCGTGTCCCTCCTTGTCCTGGCTTCCACAAGACTCAGCTTCCTCACCACTCTATTGTGGTAGAGTCTGCCATGAAGAAGATAAAGAGTGCAAAAAGACACTCATCTAATCCTCCTCTAATGCTTTTGGCCGAAGGGTTTTCCAAGCTGCTATGCTAGCTGCTAGGATCAATTCCTATAGCCTCTATATAGGAATGTTTCTAAAAGAAGTCACAGATCATCTGCAGACTTTATTAACCCCTTTCATTTCAGAGGATAAAAGAGAGGAGTTTCTCACTTGGCTCAAGCATGCCCTAGATGTCTCCAAATTTTCCAACCGTGCAGCCTTTGACTCTTTTGAGTGTGTAAGCAGAGCTTCGGCTATTGCCATAGGGGCACACAGAATTGCTTGGCTACAGGCTTCTGATTTGGAGCTCTGGGTCCAAGATCAACTGGGAAATCTCCCTTGTACAGGTGAAAACCTTTTTGGTAAGGATTGGCAAGCAAAGGCCACTCAGATGGATGCTGAAAACTCTGCTTTGGATCGACTTTCAGAGTCTACCTCTGCTCCTGTTAAGAAAAGATTGTTTAAAAATACATCTTTTTCCAAAAAGGGAAGATACTATCCTGCTTATGGTCAGCAGGCATCTTCTGCAGGTCTTTTTGCTGCAAAGCATCAGCAACCACCTAAACAGGCCAAGTCAAAGGCAGCTAGACCTTCTACGGCCCAGCAGCCTCAGCCTCCTCAGGGCCTTTGACTCGCTACTAGAGAACTTAGCCTTTCTAGCTCTGGAAGGGCCAGAGCCCCTCACCATCCCAGGAAGGTTGACTTACTTTGCTCCCAGATGGGAGCAAATCACAGCAGAGCAATGGACACTCTCCATCATAAGATTGATTGATTTTATGTAAATAGTTCAATCGTTATTGTAGATAGTTACCCTTGTTACCCAGGTTTTTTGCCCTGTTATCTGTAACTCATACGTGTTTTCAAATGTACTGAGATTGTTTTGTTCCATGTAAACTGCGCTGATGCTGAATAGCGCGGTATATAAGAAACTTTAAATAAATAAATATAAATAAATAAATGGTCCATCTAGTCTGCCCAGCACGATGGCAAGCGTAGGTGCACCTGCCGCTCCGTGCAGGCCACCCCTCCCCACGTCCCTGTTTAGGGGTGAACCAATCATTCCATGCAGGACACCCCTATTGAGAAATTAGATGGTTCAGTTTAAAAAGGATATAGCATTATTAGAAAAGGTTCAGAGAAGAGCCACCAAAATGGTAAAGGGGATGGAAGGATACTCCTATGAAGAAAGGTTAAAAAGGTTAGGGCTCTTTAACCTGGAAAAGAGATGGCTGAGGGGAGATATGATAGAAGTCTATAAATTGATGAACGGAGTGGAACGGGTAAACGTAAATCAATTTTTTACGTTATCAGAATATAGAAAGACTAGGGGATATGCAATGAAGCTACAGGCTAAACTATTTAAGACTAATAAAAGAAAATATTTTTTTCACTCAATGTGTAACCAAACTCTGGAATTTGTTACCAGAGGATGTAGTAAAGGCTTTTAGTGTAGCTGGGTTTAAAAAAAGTTTGGACAAGGTTCCTGGAGAAAAGGTCCATAAACCATTATTAAGAAGGGACCCAGGATATCAATGCTTGACCCAGTACAAGCATGGTGGAACCTGTGTCTTTTGGGGAAACTGCTAGGTACGTATGACCTAGATTGGCCACTGTTGGAAACAGGATACTAGGCTTGATGGACCTTGGTCTGACCCAGTATGCCATATCCTATGTTCTTACTTTGATTTTATCCTGTTGCTGTAAAGGGATCCACTGTGTCTGTCCCATGCCATTTTGAATTCCGTCACAGTGTTTGCCCCCACCACTTCCATTGGGAGGGCATTCCAAGCATCCACCACCCTTTCTGTGAAAAAGTATTTCCTGACATTGCCTTTCAATTTACCAACTTGCAGCTTCCTGTTATGCCTTCTAGTTATACAGCTTCCCCGTCTTTGGAAGAAGTTTGTTTGTTTATTATTTCCCTTTAAGTATTTAAAGGTCTGAATCATATCTTCCCTGTCCCTCCTCTCCTCCAAAATGTACATGTTTAGGTCTTCAAGTCTCTTCTCATAAGGCTTCTGACACAGGCTCCAAATCATTTTGGTCGACTTCCTCTGAACAGTTTCCAGTCTTTTTACATCCTTTGCAAGATACGGTCTCCAAAACTGAACACAGTACTCCAAGTGAGGCCTCACCAGTGACTTGTACAGTGACATAAGTACCTCTTCCTTTCTGCTGGTGATTCCTTTGTATGCAGCCCAACATCCTCCTGGCTTTTGCCACTGCCTTGTCGCACTGTTTTGCCACCTTGAGATCTTCAGAAATAATCACACCAAGGTCTTTCTCCTGATCCATGCACACCAATCTCTCTCCCCCTATCGCGTACATTTCCCCTGGATTTCTGCTACCCAAGTGCATGACTCTGCACTTCTTTGCATTAAATCTTAATTGGCAAGCATTAGACCATTCTTCTAGCTTTTGTAGATCTTTCCTCATGTTAACCACTCCCTCGGGGGAGTCCACTCTGTTGCAAATTTTCGTGTCATCTGCAAAAAGACAGACTTTTCCATTCAGTCCTTCAGCAATATCACTAACAAATACATTGAACAGTGCCGGGCCCAGGACCGACCCCTGAGGCACCCCGCTAATCACCTTCCCTTCATCCGAGTGAGCTCCATTTACCATCACCGTCTGTCGTCTGTGAGTCAACCAATTTCTGATCCAGTTTGCCATCTTAGGATCCATCCCCAAGCTACTGAGTTTATTGATAAGCCTCCTATGAGGAACAGTATCAAAGGCTTTGCTGAAATCTAGGTAGATGACATCCATCGCATGCCACTAATCTAGCTCCCTGGTCACCCGGTCAAAGAGCTCAATCAGATTTGTTTGGCAAGGTCGTCCTTCGGTAAAACCATGTTGCCTCGGGACTTGCAACCTGTTGGTTTTGAGAAAGTTCACTATTCACTCTTTCAGGAATGCCTCCATTACTTTTCCAGCCACCGAGGTAAGGCTCATGGGCCTGAAGTTTGACACTTCTTCCCTCTCACCACTTTTGTGTAGAGATATGACATCAGCCGTTCTCCAGTCCTGAGGATCTGTTGAAAACATCCTTTAACGTCCCTGCAAGAACCTCTCTGAGCTCTTTCAGTATCCTGGGATGTATCCTATCCGGTCCCATGGCCTTGTCCACTTTCAGTTTCGCAAGTTGTTCTAACACATCATCTGTGAATGGCGTGGTATCTACTTCATTCCCATTTTTATATTTGGGAGTCACAGGTGGTCCTTCTCCAGGACTTTCTTTAGTAAAAACAGAGCAGAAGTATTCGTTTAGCAATTTCGCTTTTTCAATGTCACTTTCCACGAGTCCGTTCGCAGCACTTCTGAGTCCTGCAATTCCACCTCTGATCTTCTTCCTTTCCCGAATATACCTGAAGAAGGTTTTGTCGCCACACTTAACATCTTTAGCCATTTTTTCCTCTGCCTTTGATTTTGCTATCCTTATTTCTCTCTTTGTCTCTTTGAGTTTGATCCTGTATTCATTTCTGTGTTCTTCTGTTTGCGAGCTTTTTAATTTTGCGAAAGCTGTGTTTTTTGCCTTTATTTGAGCAGCCACTTCTTTGGAAAACCCAATAGGTTTTCTTCTCTTGTTGTTGTTTACTTTTGTTACATATTTATTTGTTGCCCCTTTTATTGCCACCTTTAGTTTAGCCCATAGCCATTCCACTTCCCTTATCTCCTTCCACCCTGTCAGCTCATCCTTTAGGTACTCGGCCATTTTATTGAAGTTGGTGTTTTTGAAGGTTGAAGCCTGTACGATGGCTTTTATCTCAAACCACACCGTGTGATGATCACTACTGCTGCTCACAGGGGCACCCACCCAGACATTCGACACGCTATCACCATTGGTGAGCACTAAATCCAGCGTTGAGCTTTCCCTGGTTGGTTCCATCACCATTTGTCTAAGTAACGCATCATGGAGTGCTTCCACAATTTTTTTGCTTCTTTCCAGATTTGAAGAAGGAGTAATCCAATCCACATGAGGTAGATTAAAGTCACCCAATATGATCGCTTCCCCCTTTGTGGCTATCTTGGCAATATCTATAATCAATTCGTTATCTATCTCTTCAATTTGTGTCGGAGGTCTGTAGACTTCAGCAGTATGGATGACAGTGCCAGCTCCTCTTTCCAACACAATCCAGAGCGCTTCTTCTTTTCCCCATGCCCCCTGCATTTCAGTAGCTTTAATATTGCTTTTGACATACAAGGCTACTCCTCCTCCTCTTCCATTTTCTCTGTCTCTTCTGAATAGATTATAGCCAGGTATGGCTATATCCCAATCATGCGATTCATTTGGCCATGTTTCTGTAATGGCCACAATGTCCAAATCCATTTCCACCATTAGTGCTTCCAGGTCCGGGACTTTGTTGGCTAAGCTTCAAGCATTTGTGCTCATTGCTTTCCAGCATTTAACTGGCTTGTGTGTATTTAGCATTGATTTTGTTCTGCCTACATCTTCCCACTTGTTTTTGGTGTGTGGTTTAAAAGTGTGTCTGTTTCTGATTTTAATCTGTTTTTGTAGTGGGTGACGTCCAGAGCTTGACCTTCTACATCCGTCACCCCCTTTTTCTAGTTTAAATGCATATCCACATATTGCTTGAATTTTTCACTTAGGATTCTTTTCCCTGCAACAGAGAGATGTAGTCCATCAGCACAGTATAGTCTCTTGTTGTTCTATCTGTTACCCCAGTCTCCAATAAATTTGAATCCTTCTTGTTTGCACCTGGTCTGGAGCCATGTATTAAAGTTGTTAATGTGATGCAGCCTTCTTGCCCTTTTACCAAGCACAGGTAGAACCTCTGAGAATGCAACAGTGTTAACAATGGGCTTGAATTTCTCTCCCAGAGATTGGAAGTCCTTTTGGACTGTAGAGGCACTCTTTCTAGCCAGGTCATTTGTGCCCCAGTGGATAACATCAAGTTTGGAGTGTTCACTTTCTGCGCTAAGTAGTTCAACAATGTGATTTGTATTCCTGCTGGCTGAAGAGCTTGGGAGGCACTTGACTATCTTCTCTCCTTTGAACTGTGCTCCCAAGTTGGTGTCACTGACAGGGCCGGATTTACCTTGAGTGAGGCCCTACGCCAACAAAAATTGTGGGCCCCCAGCAGGGGCGGCCCAAGGGGGGTGCGGGGCCTCATTTGCATAAGGGGTCTCATTTGCATAAATATTTGCATAATGTTACCATATACTAACTTTTAGTAAACGTGCCTCTTAATGAGTGTATGGATAAAGAAAGACTAAAAGATTTCTACATTACTATAATCCAGTGCCAACTGCCAGACACATTAGGAACTACTACAAACACTGCCCATTTAGAACCCATAGCAAACCTGCCGTATCCTAACAGCACTACCAGGACTCACAAAGCACCATACTCTACCAATCAAAAGGCAACACTGCAAATATTAAACCAATACATTTCAGAGAACAACAATACATGACCTACTGGGGAAAGAGAACAAGTGGCAATGTCAAATAGGAATTATATAAACAGAACACCTCAGCTCAGTTACACATGCAGAACATAGACCATCACCAAACAAGTAATCACAATTTAGAAACAGGAAGACAATAATTAAACTGGGAATCCCAAAAGCCAAACTTGGAATGTACAACACTGTAGAAATAAAACTATACATTAATTTGCTCTTGTACTAAACAAAGCGCAGAGTTAATGATGCACATTTACCAGAGCTGATATATTCCAATTAATAAATTCAAAATAAAGAGATATTTTTCTACCTTTTGTGCATTTTTTCAGCTGCAATTGCTCCAGCCACTTTCTTCTGGTTTCTTCGTGTCTTCTGCTAACTCTCCATCGTCTGCTGTCCATTTGTCCTTTCTTCTCTCTTCTAGTTTTTTTCCATTCTCTCTCTACATCTGCTTTAACATACTAATCTTTCTCCTTTTGCTCTTTCCTCATTCCTATTTCATCCACTCAAATTTTACCCCTCCATCCTCAATCCTCACTTACTCTCCCAATACCCGGCCAATTGTAGATTTTTTATCCCTCCCACACAAAATATTTTTCCCTTCTCCATTTTACTCTTCCAGGCCCATCCCATTCTAATCCTCCCCCAACATCAGCTCCCTTCTAGTTCCAGCCTCACCCAGCATCCATTCCCTTCTAGTCCCTGCATCAGCCCATTTCCAGTCCTAGCCACCCATCAGCCCATTTCCAGTCCTAGCAACCCCCCAACCCAATACCAGTCTTAGCCCCCCATCAGCCCACAGCCCATTACCAGTCTTAACCCCCCCAAAGCCCATTACCAGTTCTAAACCCCCCCAAAAGCCCACAGCCCATTACCAGTCCTAACCCCATCAGCCCACCTCCAGTCTTAACCCCCCCAGCCCATTTCCAGTCCTAGCCCCCCCATAGCCCATTACCAGACAGCCCCCATCAGCCCACAGCCCATTACCAGTCTTAAACCCCCAAAGCCCATTACCAGTTCTAACCCCCCCAACCGCCCACAGCCCATTACCAGTCATAACCCAATCAGCCCACCTCCAGCCTTAACCCCCCCAGCCCATTTCCAGTCCCAGCCCCAGCCCCAGCCCCCCCAATAGCCCATTACCAGTCCTACCCCCCCCCCATCGGCCTAAAGTAAAATTTAATTTAAAAAAAAACTGCTGGCTGCCGCCGCGGGGCCCCCTCTGCTGCCGCGGCAGCATGGACTGACCCGCGGGGCCCCCTCTGCAAGCTGAATCAATCGGTCCATCCGTCCTTCCCTCCCTCCGTGAAATTTCCCATCAGCCCCTGCGGGCTTAACAGAGACGCGAGGGAGACACTCTCCCTTCGCGCCTCTCAAAGCCTGAACGGAGGGAGGGACGGACGGACCAATTGATTCAGCTTGCAGAGGGGGCCCCGCGGGTCAGTCCATGCTGCCACGGCAGCAGAGGGGGCCCCGCGGCGGCAGCCAGCAGTTTTTTTTTAAATTTATTTTAAAAAAAGCTAATTTGTTCGATTTTTTTGGGCCCTTGCCAGCTGTGGGCCCTACGCCACGACGTAATGGGCGTATAGGTAAATCCGGCCCTGGTCACTGATGATGGAATCACCAAGTAGTAGTAGTGTGCTGTTTGGTGAGGTTTTCTTCATATTTGGTCCTCTTGCAGGAGATTGGGTATTGTCTGTCTCATTTAAGGGCCCTTCAGTTTCTTTGGATTGGGCATCCTCATTCGCCAAGGCAGAGAAGGCATTATGCAGGGATATCTCCTGATGCATAGGATGCCTCTGTGTCACAGGTCGCAATCTACCAGAACCCACTGTGATCCATTTGTTCCTGGGGTGTTTCATTCTTTGTGGGAGTGGTGGTGGACTTTGTTCAGTTTGCATCTTAGAAGAGGTGCACTTCATTGCAGCCAGTTCCTCCCTCAGTTCCTCATCCTCATTTGCCAAGGCAGAGAAGGCATTATGCAGGGATATCTCCTGATGCATAGGATGTCTGTGCATTATAGGTCGCAATCTACCAGAACCCACTGTGATCCACTTGTCCCTGGGGTGTTTGATGCTTTGTGGGAGCGGTGGTAGACTTTGTTTAGTTTGTATCCTGGCGCTTCATTGCAGCCAGTTCTTCCCTCAGTAGGGACACCTCTTTATGCATGGCAGCTAGATCTTCCCTTAGTAGAGTCAGTTCTTTATGCATGGCAGCTGACCTGAGGCACATAGGACAAGCTCTGAGGTTCCAAATGATTCATCTTGGAATGAAAGTACTGCAGTTATTGCACTGAATACACGACATGCTGAATAAGCAGTCCTAGAAAGAGAAGCGGAAGAAGAGGAAAGGAGGAAGAAGATGTGGGCTCTAACCCAAGTTAAAGGGATAGATGGCAATGTATGCGAGTGCTATATAGGCAATGCAGCCCCTGGGGTGGGTGGGGCGAGGGGTAGGGTGGGCGGGACCCTAACTGTCTCTGGCCAGTAGGCTGTTCCTGAGCTGGGTGCACTCACAGATATCTGCTCCAAGGCTACCCAGAAAAGCAGTCAGTCAGATTATCCCCAAGCTTAATTTATAAGCACAGTTAAACTTAATCTTAGCAATTCCCATAAAACAGACAGTTAAACTCTATATTGGTAGCTAGAACCCAGCAGAGATGAGAAAGAACATTAGAGTCTTAGCTTTGTGAAAGATCCACAGCTCATGCAGCCAGCTTCTATACTGTTACCCTGCAAATAGTGTACTCCATGGCTCTGTCATGGGACCTTTCCTTTTCTCTCTCTACACACAGTCCCTTGGGGCATGTATCTCCTCCTGTGGTTTTCAGTATCATCTCTATGCTGATGACTCTCAGATCTACCTCTCTACACCTGAAATCTCTCCAGAAATCCAGGGCCCCATATCTCTGTCTGTTTATCTGACATTGTTGCCTAGATGTCGTGTCACCATCTGGAATCGAACATGGCCAAAAATGAGCTTCTTACCATTCCCCTAAACTCACTTCCCCTCTTACTCCTTTCTCTATTTCTGTGGATAACACTCTACTCCTCCCTGTCTCCTTGGCTTGCAACCTTGGAGTCCTCTTTGGCTCCTTTCATTCCATCTCCACATACATTCAACAGATAGATAAACCTATCTTTTCTTTATTACATCAGCAAAATGAGTCCCTTCTTTTCTGAACACACTACTAAGACTCTTGTCCATTCTCTAGTCACCTCCCCTCTAGACTATTACAAGCTACTCCTTGCTGGTCTTCCTCTGAATCATCTCTCCCACTTCAATCTGTTCAAAACTCAGCTGCCAATGTTAATCTTCTGCCAGTGATGCTATGCTCACATCACCCCTGCTCTCAAGTCATTTCATTAGTTCCCTATCTGTTTCTGCATCCTTTTCAGACTTCTACTGCTGATCTATAAGTGCCTTCATTCAGCTGCTCCTCACTACCTTTCCTTTTTTATCTCTCCCTACACCCCTCCTCGTGAACTCCCAACAATTTAATAATATGAAGCCTCCGAGACATTTTGTAATACAATGTGGAACCTAACTCTTAAATGAACTGAAATTGAAGTTCAAATTGAAGATCGCTGAATTTTAGCGCGGTCTAGAAAACTTCAAAAAACAAGTTTGATGATTGTGAGCAATTCAGCCTGCATATGGCAGTCAGAGGGATATGTATAAAATAATACCATACAACTTAGGGTTGACAAAAGAGGAAGAAAAAGAAAAAGATACAGGCAATATACCAAAAGCCCATAACACTAGACTTCCTGACACAACGCAATCCAGGATAGTGATTCAACAATCTACAAAAACCTATTCTATTAAAATATAAGCTCAAAAAAACGTTATGAAGAATTGATATAAACATAACCATTAAAACTAAAGAGGCAAAAAAACGCCTGTATCTTTTTCTTTTTCTTCCTCTTTTGTCAACCCTAAGTTGTATGGTATGATCTTCAATTTTTCATGTTTCATTTTTAGGATGTTCAGTATTTAACAAATTGTTCCTCATGAGGGTTCTGCTATTCTTATCTTTTAGTCTTTATTTATTTTTTAGTCCTGTTAGGTTTCACATTGTATTACAAAATGTCTCGGAGGCTTCATATTATTAAATTGTTGGGAATCTTTATATATTTTATGTATATGTTTTGTTTGTTTTACTCATATGTTTAATTATTTTCTTCCTTGACACATACAGAATATTAGGATATGAGTTTCTTAATAGTTGGAATTGTATAATCGGTTTTGTTAAACCATAGGTTTGAGTTCTTGGTGGGTCTGGGTTTCCCATCATTTCAGTTTCATTATTCATTTTTCATATTTATTTGTACATATGCATTATATCATTGTTTATTTATATTTATTTACATGTGTATATGTACATATATTTTTTAGCTCATTTATAGAGATCCTATGTCATTCTTTTCCTGTGCGCTACTACTGTTATAGGACACGTTGAACAGTGAGTATCCTTTCTATTTATGATTCCTGTTTGTACTTTTCTTATTTGGATTTTGTTGGTCCTTCTTTTGTTTGCATTACATATCATTTTTATGAATATATTTTTTATGAAGATATGTTTACATAATCCTTTATTTTTATATTATTATATGTTTTTAATTTGTATTTTAAAGTTTACATGTGTTTATTTATTTATTTATTTTATTTAACAGTATTTCTAAACCGCCTTATCTTAATAATCAAGGTGGTATCACAGCAAGCAATCAGGTAAAGTGGGTGTGTTATACATGCAGTGAGGGTGAAACTTAGTTGTGTGAGGGCTGTGTTGGGTGCTTGATTTGCTTGAGCTATGTACAAGGTCTATTTATGGTCTATTTATGTTTTTAATATGTATATGTCTACTCATTTTAATATGTTTGTTTGCAGTTCTCAGCCCCCTGAGGAAGGCGTTTGCCGAAACGCTTTGGGGCATTCCTTATTAATGAAGTGCAGTGACCACTATACCTTTTGCTCTGTGTGTTTTCTTTGAATATCAGGTCCATAATCTTTAAGTTCCTAAATTAATATGCTTTTTCAACTGAAAACGTAGGGGTCCTTTGATTAAATGTTAATGCATGTTAATGAAGTTAGTGTGCGTTAAGTGCCAAAAAGGCTGTAGGCACTTATAAAGATAAGATTTCTTGAAAAAAAATGTGTTTTGAAAAAAATTAGCTTTGATAAAACAGAGACCCTTTTGTTTGTTATTTAACTGTGGTAACTGTGTGTCTGGCATCTACCAGAAACTGAACTTGGAATCACTAACGCTTAGCCTGCATTTCCTCTTCTAAAGCTCATCTGCGTACTTTCAAAGGGGCCCAAATAGGAGTGTGTGAAGTGCTCACAAAAATAGACTGAGAACATTCTTTGGGTACAAAGGATCCACATGGAAAAGCATTATTATCCCCAAGATTTTTACTGGACTGAATCAGGCCTGCTGCAGATTTCCAACTGCTGCTTCATATTTTCTCTCATTTGCATTCTGTCTTATTCTCTTGTACTTGCTTTAAAAACATATAATTTTATTGTGTTTCTGCTATATCCTTTCTCTAAATCTCGAATTAAATGGTTGAATAAAGTTTTAAATGATTTGCCTCTATGTATTCATTGGTTTATAATTTATTAAAACATGATATTGTGATATACCACTTTCCAAAAAGGTAAAAATAAAAAATATATAAAAGAAAATAACATATGAACAACAATTATAATGTAAAAATAACAATAACTTACAAACTAATACAATCCATACTCATATCTGTCCCCTAAAGCAATGTAAACTCTTAGTTGGTTTTTAGATTAGGAGTCTGGATGTACTACAATAAAAGTAATTTCATGGATGGTTCCCTTCAGAAACCTAGTGACAAAGAGGAATTCATTAGTCTGCAGGTCACGCACCTAGATGAGACTACATATGTGTGTCCAAGTATTTTCAACAACTCAATTACCTTACATCGATACATTCACTACTTAGGCATCAGAAAAGGGAGAGAACCAAACAAGCCCTTACCCCACCAAAATTTCCCTGCCGTTCTGCCTGTTATTTATCTACTATGGAAGCAAACAGAGGGGATCTCACAGCTGCATGGTATCAGTAACCAGATCTAAAAAAAGAGGGCAGAGGTTAGAGACAGAGTTAAGGTGGAGATGGGGTGAAGCTTAGGGTCTCCCCAAACAAATAGGCTTTCTGTTGCTTCTGATTCATTGTTTGTATTCAGATTATTCATGAGTTCCTACAATGTTCTAGCTGTCTATTCCTGCATTTCATGTGAAAGATTGCTTTATAATTTTACTTGTGTCTTGTGGTAAGCAATAAATTAAATGCTTTTTTCTTTACAGTTCTATCCATCCAGATGGACTACCTTCAGAGTACTCCATCATAGCTACCTTTAGGATGCTGAATGACACTCCACAAGGTATATGGCATCTGTGGCAAGTGAGTGACGCAGAAAGCAAAGAACAAGCTGGCATTCGTTTCGTTGGGGTCACAAAATCTTTGGATTTCTTTTATGCCATATCACAGAAGACACTTATGTTCAGAACATTCCATGATGTGAACAGACTTTTTGATGGCTCTTGGCACAAGTTAGCATTGAGCATGAAAGAAAATCATGTGGAATTATTTATTGATTGCCAGGAAGTCAGTGCAACATCAATAAATGAGCAAGACCCTGCATACAAGGATGGATACACGTCCATTGTCAAAAGAGCCGATGATGAATCTTCAGTTTTGGTAAGTTTTGGTATTGACTTTTGCTAAATAATATATTTTTAATATTCTGAAGTACAAGAGAAGGGAGTATCTCTCACCCTCCGTTCCTGCTTAAGTTAAGCAAAACTGAACAGTCTGAGGCAGGGATTCTTAACCTTGTGCTCGGGATACAACTAGTCAGTCCGGTTTTCAGGGCAATCACAATGACTATACATGATCTGTATACAATGTAGGCGGCCAATGCAAATCTTTCTCATGCATATTGTCACCCACCAACATACCCAGAGGCAAAAAGGCTTGGGTAGTTTAATGGGGCAGTATTTTAATGGCTGTAGACATTCCTGTGAAGGCTTTAGAAAGGCCTTCTGGGACCTGTGGTTTTTAACATTAGCCAAAGAAGTGTAGTTGTAGGCAGAGGGTAAGGTTAAACACAGGCTTTATTCCCCGTCCGGGGTGGATTCATAACAGTGGAACACAAAGAATTGCAGACCAGGGCCGGATTTACCTTGAGTGAGGCCCTACGCCAACAAAAATTGTGGGCCCCCAGAAAAGATAAAAACGAGCACGCCGGATCAGCTGCTCGCTGTTGGCCCTGACGTCATAATTAAACTGGGAATCCCAAAAGCCAAACTTGGAATGTACAACACTGTAGAAATAAAACTATACAATAATTTGCTCTTGTACTAAACAAAGCGCAGATGTTAATGATGCACATTTACCAGAGCTGACATATTCCAATTAATAAATTCAAAATAAAGAGATATTTTTCTACCTTTTGTGCATTTTTTTTCAGCTGCAATTGCTCCAGCCACTTTCTTCTGGTTTCTTCGTGTCAGTCCACCTCCAGTCTTAACCCCCCCAGCCCATTTCCAGTCCCAGCCCCCACCCGAGCCCATTTCCAGCCCCAGCCCCCCCCAGCCCATTTCCAGTCCCAGCCCTCCCCCCGAGCCCATTTCCAGTCCCAGCCCCCCCATCGGCTGACGGTTACAGACTGCGTGCATTTGAGATCCAAACAATTCTTGGATAAGGAGACGGACAAATCATTGGTATTTGGAAGGCTTCATTACTTGAAAGATGTAGGAAGGTTTTGATCCCTCTGATGGGAAATTTGCCCAGGGGCTGATGGGAAAAGGAGCGGCTAGAAAAAGCAGTGCAGTGATTGGAAGAGAAGGCAATAGACCGGGAAGATAGAGACCGCCGGCAAAACTTAAGGTTATTCGGCGTCCCAGAGGGGGCTGAATTGCCAGGCTCCAGAAGATTTGTACAGCAGCTCTTAAGGACTTGCTTTCCCACCAAATTAGCAGAGCCCTCATATGAAATAGAGTATGCGCATTGGGAGATACGGCCAAAGCCCGGGACAGAGCAGAAGCCGCATGCACTGATCGTGAGGCTGCTCTGCTATCAAGAAAAGGAGCATGTAATTTTAGAAGCCAGAAAAAGCAACATCATATCATACAATAATTGGACTGTCTCTGTCTTCTCAGATGTAAGTGCAGAGTCGGCACGCAAAAGGAAAACCATATCGCGATGCATTGGTCAAAGCAGGAATCAAGGCTGCTATTTGGTTTCCGGCCTGCCTGACAGCAGTGATTGATGGACAACGGCTCTTTTTGCGGTCCCAGGAAGCGAAGGGAGAGTGTCTCCCTCGCGTCTCTGTTAAACCCACAGGGGCTGATGGGAATTTCCCATCAGCCCCTGCGGGCTTAACAGAGACGCGAGGGAGACACTCTCCCTTCGCGCCTCTCAAAGCCGGCAGGGAGGTACGGATTCAGCGGGCAGAGGGGGCCCCGCGGGACAGTCCATGCTGCCGCGGCAGCAGCCAGCGTTTTTTTTTTAATTTAATTTTAAGAAAGCTAAGAATTTCTTCAATTTTTGTGGGCCCTTGTCAGCTGTGGGCCCTACGCCACGGCGTAGTTGGCGTATAGGTAAATCCGGCCCTGTTGCAGACCCTTCGTCTGGTGACACAATTAAAGAAATGTTTCAAACAAAACTTGGCTTACTTCAGCATTAGTTAATGGAACAAAAAGCAAAAAGAAAACAGTTCATTTCACTTACAGAACTTTTCTTCCTGTTTCCTTTTTTAAACTGTTCTTGCTGCTTTCAACAAAGAGATGATATGCAATCAGCCAGAGTGTATGTACAGTCCATCTCACTCACATCTGAAGACTCTCCAATAGTCTAAAATTGCATTCCTTCCTCATCAGAATAAACTTCTCCCGGCACACAGCTGCCGTTGAGGTTATAATGTTCTTGCCGGTGAGCTAAAGCATTCCCCTCCTCCACTAAACTAGTGGCCCATGGGAAATTACCATATTCACTGTAGTCAGGCCCTTGAGAGTTACACAGCTCCTGGTAAGTGCAGGGCAAATCAGGGTATTGTAAACCTCTTCTACTAGAGTAAATACGCCTACCTTTAGGCACTGCTACTTCCTGTTCTCTCGGTCGAGCAAAGCTCTGTTTTGAAGAACACTCTCCACAGTGTTTCTCTGTTAGCCTCAAACTTCCTTCAGGGTAAAGGTTTTCCCCTGCTGAATCCCTGGTGTTGGGCAATCTATACCTCCTGGACTTGGCTGCTGGACTGCCACCTCTGCTTACTTCGTAGCAATGCTCCTGGGGATATTGAAAAGCTGTGCACTGCTGCTCACAACAGCTTCCCTGGGAATCACCAGCCTCATATGCCCCGGGCAATCTCTCTGGCTCCGTCCTTGCAGCTCCACTGGTTCTGCTTTCACGCTTAGCAGTTCTCTCCGTAGCATCTACTACTCCTCCAGTAGCTCCTACCACTCCTCTCTCTCTACCTTCTGGTAAGTGAGTTTTAAATGTGTTTAAGCTGGTGTTAGTTTGGGCTCCGCCCTCATGCAGGTGCTCCTCATTTCCTAATGAGTTTTGTGCTACGCTTCTGTTCGGGCGTTCCCTTACACCTTGTGGCTTTGTTTTTATCTGTTGCTTATAGCAACCTTTCCCCATGTGTGAACCTGAGCTGTCAGTTTCCCTTACGTTTTGCTCAGAGTTCCCTAGTTCCATGGGTTCTGACAGCGCTACCTTATGACAGATCCCCCCCCTTAAAATATTATGGGCTGCCGCACCACTAACCGGACAGCTCGTAATCCGGGAGAGCGCATCCGCGTTCCCATGTAATTTTCCTGCTCTGTGTTGTATAACGAAATTGAATGCCTGCAGTACCAGATGGCACCTAGTCAACCGCGCATTGCTATTTCGCATCTGGTTTAACCATTTAAGAGGGGCGTGGTCCGTGACCAGGAGAAACTTCCTGCCGGTTAAGTAAAACCTTAATGCTTCAATAGCCCATTTTATGGCCAGGCACTCCTTTTCAACCGTCGAATATTTTTTTTCTGCCTTTGAGAGTTTTCGACTTAAATAAGTGACCGGGTGCTCCACCCGCTCAAACACTTGAGATAGTACCGCCCCCAACCCGCTCAGCCTCTGGGGTCCACTGCACTTTATTGGGAGCATTTTTCTTGAGAATTTCCGTGAACAAAATGCTTTCCTCGGCGAACCGAGGTATAAACCGTCTATAATATCCAATGAGCCCCAGGAAACTGCGTACCTGTTTTTTGGTAATGGGTTGGGGGAAATCCCTGATGCTCTACACTTTGTTAGCTAAGGGTTTAACTATCCCCCTTCCCACTATGTGGCCCAAATATTTGGCCTCCTCGCTGGCGAATACACACTTCGCCGGGTTGAGGGTCAAACCTGCTCTGCGGAGGGCCCGGAGCACTGCCTCAACTCTAGCGAGGTGCTGGGACCAAGTCGTGCTGTAGATGACTATGTCGTCCATGTATGCGAGAGCATAATCATGGTGAGACCTCAGTACTTGGTCTACTAGGCGCTGGCAGGTGGCTGCTGCCCCATGCAGCCCAAACAGCATTCGCTTAAAATGAAATAACCCTATAGGGGTACTGAATGCCGTCTTTGGTTTGGAATCATGTGTAAGGGGTATTTGCCAATACCCCTTTGTGAGATCTAGCGTGGTCAAGTATTTTGCCTGACCTAGCTGGTCCAGTAAGTCGTCGATGCGGGGCATCGGATATGCATCGAATTGGGATATCTCATTTATTTGCTGGAAATCAATACAAAATCTGAGGGTCCCGTCCGGTTTCGGAACTAAAACTATAAGACTTGACCACGGGCTGTGGGACTCCTCAATAATGCCCATCGCGACCATTTCCTTTACTTGTTTAATAACCTCATTTTTCTTGGTCTCCGGCATGCGATAGGGCCGTTGTCTGATAATCCGGCCTGGGGTCGTAATTACCTCGTGGGCGACCAAGCGGGTTTCGCCCGGTTTTGTTGTAAGGACATCCGTAAATCTCCCCAACAGCTGTGTCAGCTCCCGCTGCTGCTGTGGGGATAGCCCAACACCTAACCTCGGTTCTGGCCTTTCTTTCCAGTCGGAGGTTTGAGGCCCGAGGTCCTCCTCTCTCCTCTCCTCTGCCAGGGCCGTCATGCCCTTAATTTCCCTCTGGCCAGTGGACCCGAACCCGTCTGTCCCCCTAGTGGTAGGTGTCAATGCGGGCACCTCTTCCACAACGGGGAAGCCCACGCGTTCACACACTAACTGTGCGATGCGATCTCCCTCCTGTATTTTGAAGTCAGTTTTTCCAAAATTGAAAATGAGGACTTTGACCAGGCCTCTATAATCGGGGTCTATCACTCCCGCCCCGATGTCTATGAAGTGTTTGACCGCTAAGCCTGACCTTGGGGCTATTCGGCCATAACATCCCTCGGGAATCTGCACTTGTACCCCGGTGTTAACTAAGGCTTTCCCCCCTTTCGGGACGACTGCTTCCTCGGCGCTGAAGAGGTCATATCCGGCTGCTCCAGCGGAAGCTCTTTGTGGGCTTTTGGCTCTGGGTGTGGCTCTACAAAATTTTAGCAGAAATTTCTGCTTCACTGGAGGTACTCCAGTAACACGGGCGTTGGATGGAGTGCTAGCCTTTTTTGCTTTACCAAACAGGGGACTAGGAATTCCTGCTGTTAAGGCTTCTACCCTCGCTCCTGTTGCCTCTGGTTGGGGTGGTGCGAACTCATAACCTATTTTATGAAGACCCTCTCCTAATTCTTGGCAAAAGGGGGCCCAATCGCGCCCTAAAACTATCTGGTGTGGCAATCGCGGAACAATGGCTACCAGCAATGGTTGTGTGACCCCCAACCCTCTGACAGACACCCTGTGTAAAAGATAAGGTGACGATGCACCGTGTACGCAGCGTATCCACACCTGGCCCTCTGCTTGACTCGGGGCTGACTGATGGCGCCCCTCAATGGCCTCCCAGAGCCCCCGTGAAATCATGCTCTGGTCAGCCCCCGAGTCAAGCAGTGCCAGTGCTTCTACCCCTTCTACCTGCACATGGATAAGGAATCCATCTTGCGCTGGATTGTCCTTCCCAGCCATGAGGATAGTCCGCTCCGTGCAGTCCTTTTGGAAGTGGCCCGCTCTCCCGCACACATAACATTTCCCTTTATGCATAAGAAAAATGTCATCATTAGTACTTTTACTAGACACATTAAACATTTTTCCTTTAAAACATTTTTCTCTTTTAAACTCTGCCATGCCTGCTGCTTTCCTCAGACCCAACTCTGAGGTGCCAACCATCTGTGCCTCGAAATAGCGTTCGGCCAGACTGGCTGCATCATCCGTATTTTGGCAATTTTGCAACGTGAGATACGTTTTTACTTCGATGGGTACAGCCTGGAGAAACTGCTCCAAAATAATTGTATCTAACACCGAGTCAATAGTCCTCCGTTCAGGAGTTAACCACTTGTATGCCAAATTTTTCAGCCTCTGCTGCAGAGCTTTAGGGGTTTCTTGTGCCCTCATCTTGGCTTCCCTAAATAACCTGCGGTAATGCAGGCTAGATAGCCCTAACCTATCCTTAACTGCCCTTTTTATTTCCTCGTAGTCAGCAGCAAGGATGGCAGGCATTGCTTTATAAGCGGAGAGAGCCTCTCCAGTGAGTGATACCGCAAAGCGGGTTGCCCACTGCTCTTTTGGCCATTTCAATGCCTCCCCTATCCGTTCAAAGGCATCTATAAAATCGTCTATATTGTCCTGTGGACTTACCTGTCCCAATGTGAATGCATGACTAGCATTGAATCCTACCCCTGGAACTACATAGGGGTTCTCAGTCCCATGTCCTGGCGATTTCTCCAAAAATGCTCTCATGGTATCTAGGAGTGGCTTCTGCTGCTCCATGATCATTTTTGCTGTCTGCTCCTGCATATGCCGGGCCAACTCCAGCTGTTTGTCCCACTGGTGTTGCATCCAGCTCATTACGTCTTGGACCTCCATCCTTCTGCCGTGACCCTGTGGAGAAAAGAAAAAAAAAAACCACCAAGTGCGGAACTTTTACGTTTATTCACCCCCTTTCCCGCAACACAGGAGCGCCCTCTTTCTTGCCCTTTATCCAACTACGCTAGTGCCCTAGGTATCCGTTACCTTAGGATCTGCGTAGATTCTAGCTTTGGCAAGAAAGATCACTGTTCAGCATCTGGTCTGTCCTGCGTGCTTGCTTCTCAGGGGTCCCCTGGTACAGCAGTATTCTTCTTTAAAAGTGTCCTTTTATTCCAAAAGTTAAAAAAAAATCCTCTAGACGTCGCCACTAGGTCTCCCACCAACATACACAGAGGCATAAAGGCTTGGGTAGTTTAATGGGGCAGTATTTTAATGGCTGTAGACTTTCCTGTGAAGGCTTTAGAAAGGCCTTCTGGGACCTGTGGTTTTTAACATTAGCCAAAGAAGTGTAGTTGTAGGCAGAGGGTAAGGTTAAACACAGGCTTTATTCCCCGTCCGGGGTGGATTCATAACAGTGGAACTCAAAGAATTGCAGACCCTTCATCTGGTGACACAATTAAAGAAATGTTTCAAACAAAACTTGGCTTACTTCAGCATTAGTTAATGGAACAAAAAGCAAAAAGAAAACAATTCATTTCACTTACAGAACTTTTCTTCCTGTTTCCTTTTTTAAACAGTTCTTGCTGCTTTCAACAAAGAGATGATATGCAATCAGCCAGAGTGTATGTACAGTCCATCTCACTCCCGTCTGAAGACTCTCCAATAGTCTCAAATTGCATTCCTTCCTCATCAGAATAAACTTCTCCCGGCACACAGCTGCCGTTGAGGTTATAATGTTCTTGCTGGTGAGCTAAAGCATTCCCCTCCTCCACTAAACTAGTGGCCCGTGGGAAATTACCATATTCACTGTAGTCAGGCCCTTGAGAGTTACACAGCTCCTGGTAAATGCAGGGCAAATCAGGGTATTTTAAACCTCTTCTACTAGAGTAAATACGCCTACCTTTAGGCACTGCTACTTCCTGTTCTCTCGGTCGAGCAAAGCTCTGTTTTGAAGAACACTCTCCACGGTGTTTCTCTGTTAGCCTCAAACTTCCTTCAGGGTAAACGTTTTCCCCTGCTGAATCCCTGGTGTTGGGTAATCTATACCTCCTGGACTTGGCTGCTGGACTGCCACCTCTGCTTACTTCGCAGCAATGCTCCTGGGGATATTTAAAAGCTGTGCACTGCTGCTCACAACAGCTTCCCTGGGAATCACCAGCCTCATATGCCCCAGGCAATCTCTCTGGCTCCGTCCTTGCAGCTCCACTGGCTCTGCTTTCACGCTTAGCAGTTCTCTCCGTAGCATCTACTACTCCTCCAGTAGCTCCTGCCATTCCTCTCTCTCTACCTTCCGGTAAGTGAGTTTTAAATGTGTTTAAGCTGGTGTTAGTTTGGGCTCCGCCCCCATGCAGGTGCTCCTCATTTCCTAATGAGTTTTGTGCTACGCTTCTGTTCGGGCGTTCCCTTACACCTTGTGGCTTTGTTTTTATCTGTTGCTTATAGCAACCTTTCCCCATGTGTGAACCTGAGCTGTCAGTTTCCCTTACGTTTTGCTCAGAGTTCCCTAGTTCCATGGGTTCTGACAGCGCTACCTTATGACAATATTCATTATGGTTAGCCTGAAAAACTGATGTCTAGGCATTTCCCGAGGGCTGCATTGAGAGCGCCTGGTCTAGGATGCATTTTTACCCATCCTGTCATTTGAAACCTTAATTCCCAATCCTTACAGTTTCCTGTCATCTCTGATGCAATCTCCTACTTAGCCACCTTATTCAAACCATCAGATACGATCACCCCAAAATCCTGTACTTGTGCACTCAACTTCACCCCCTATAATGTACTCCTTTTTTTAAAATCCCAAATGCATGACCTTACATTTTTTAGCATTAAATCGTAGAGGCCTCACTGTAGACCATATCTGAGGCTTCACTAGATCCCCTTTCATGTTTTCCAGCCTTCCAGGGCATCTATCCTGCTGCATATTTAGGTATAATCTACAAAAATGACAAAACCTTGCCCAATAGCCTTTCTGCAATATCACTTACAGAAATGTTGGAAAGAACCAGACCAAGGGCTATTTCCTGTATCACACCACTGGTAACACTGCTTTTTTCTGAGTGAACTCCATTTCCCACTACTATCTGTTGCCTCAAGTCAACCATTTTCTAACCCAGTCAGTCACTTAATGAAACCTAACCATACTCAGGGTGTTTTGTTTAGTTATAGGTCACCTGTGTAGAATAATATCAAAAGCCTTTCTGAAACTGAAGCACACTCTCTAATACTCTCCGCAAAATTGTTCTAATCTGTCTCACAAGACCTACCTCTGGTGAAATCATGCTGCCTTGGATCCTGTAATCTGAATTTGGTATATTAACCTAGGTTAAAACATATCTTATTGGCAGTAAAAGCTACCTAATTGTCCAATGTAAGAGCAAAATCTAAAAAAAAAAAAGACCCTGAATCTGAATTGTAGAACACAGAGGTATTCATAGAATAATTATTAGAAAATCATCTTCATATGAAAAAAATAACACCCAAATCACATAAAACTGGACCTAATGAGCTTAAAAAGATGCTAAATAGAATTGTTGAGCTTGGGGACCCTGAGATACCCCATATCTCTTCTCCCATGTATTGGACAGCTCACCTTTCTATTTTACCTTAAGAACATAAGATATGCCATACTGGGTCAGACTGTCTATCAAGCCTAGTATCCTGTTTCCAACAGTGGCCAATCCAGGTCACAAGTATCTGTCAGGTTCCCAAAAAGGCACACAGATTCCATGCTGCTTATATCAGTGATAAGCAGTGGATTTCCCCAGTCCACTATAACAGTTTCTTCCAGGAACCTGTCCAAGCCCCTCTTAAACCTAGCTACACTAACAGCTTTTACTAAATCCTCCAGTAAAAATTCTAGAGTTTGATCATGCACTGAGTGAAAACATATTTTCTACAATTAGTCTTAAATATGCTACATTGTAACTTCATTGCATGTCCCCTAGTTTCTCTACTTTTTGAAGAAGTAAACAACTGATCTGCATTTACCCATTCCATTGCATTCCACTCCTCCATTCATTAATTTATAGACCTCTATCATATCTCCCCTCAATTGTCTCTTTTCCACGTTGAAGAGCTCTATCCTTTTAAACCTTTCCTTGTTGGGATATCTTTCCACCCCCTTACTCTGTACCTTTTCTAATTCTGCTATATCCTTTTTAAGTTATGGCCACCCGAATTGCAACACAATATTTGAGGTGTGGTCTCACCATAGAGTGATTCAGAGGAGATTGAACTCCAAGAACCAAAACAGCACTGTACTTGTGATGCCCAGATGACATAATTTGGACAATAGGAAGCCACTGTCAACTAAATCAAGGGTGTCTGTTAGGTTCGCCTGCATGACCAAGGCCCACCACCTCTGTCTAAAATAGTTTTTAGCTCAGGCAATATAGTAACTGTACCAAAGACCTTAGAAGTGTCCTTCCTATATTTAAAGGGCAGATATTTTGGAGTCCTTCCTCCTGAGTACATCACTGAGCAACATGATAAAATGGAAAAGAGCCTCCCTGTCAGTCATGGGACAGGAGGGGTTCCTTACAGATTTTGTAGAGAAGCATAAAGGGGGCATTCAAGCAAAATCCCAGTGTCTTCTAAGTTCAAATGAGGGCCCCCAAGCAACATTTTCTGAGGGGCCCTCAAGATGACGATGGTAGTGGCAGCAGCCAGGAGAAGGGGAGGTAATACCTTTCCTCTCCCATCTGATTTGTTTCCTCCCCTGAAAACTTACAATAAAGAACTTTGTTGTGCCGACTCCCACTGCCTCTCTGTCTGTAAAGCCAGAGAAGCCAATCCCACTTGTGATGTAGAAGGTCCCTCTGATCCCGTAGAGATAAGTGGAACAGAAAAGTTGGCTTCAGTAGCTGACAGGCAGCTAAAGCACATGGCTCATGGTTTCCAGGGAAACCATAAGCAGAAGGAGTCATGAGAGAGGAAAACACGCCCCTGCTGCAGTTTATCCCCACAGTCAGGAGTTGAGGCAAAACACCTGGTCGGGGGAAGGGCTAAGTTAAACCCTAGAAAGCAGGGATATAAGAAATGCTCATTTGAGAGAAAGGCAGAATCAGATCCAGAGCGGGAGAGAGAGCGAGAGAAAGAGCCGGAGCTGGAGTCGGAGTCAGAGCCAGAATCAGAGCCAGAGCCGGAGCGAGGGTCAGAGCCAGATTCAGAACAGAAACCTGAATTTGAAGCAGAGAAGGAGCTGTATTGGAGTGAGAACTCAGAGGAGCTGAAGTTGGGAGAGGACTCTCTGAGATATAAGTCTGAGAGGGAAACCAGCAAGAGAAACAATTGGAGAACCAGTGCCAAGAAGCAGGTAGAAACAGCCCAGGTTTGGTGCCGTGTCTGGAAGGCAGCCAAAGGGAAAGAATACCGGGAAGGCTGATTTGGGAGCACTCTCAAACTCCAAGGTTTGGAACCTTAGCTGACCCTGCAGTACTGAGAAGTTCTCCTGTACGAAAGACAAAAGGTAGGCTGAGTAATTGGCTCAGAGATAAAACTGCTTTTAAGAATTTGTCTTATGCTAACCCAGAAGGGTGGGACTCTCTTCCTGCTAAATCCAGTATATATGGTAATTCTCAACCGTATCTGTTAGAGTGCTGTAAGGGGAAGCCTCGTGAAGAGAAACTGGGTGTGTGCTTAGAAACGCCGTGTAGCAAGTTTCAAACTTACCCGGCTGATAGCCAGTATGAAGCAATGGAGACAGAACCGGTTGTAGAAAATGTAGTAGAAGAACAAATGGATTGTACACTGGTGACATGATATAATTTCATTGTGCTAAAGCCAGGCTGTTCAGAGAGCTGTATGAATCAGCTGAGAGAAAGCACAAACGTTTTTGGTCTGAGAAATGACTGTTTAACTTTGAGTGCTATGGAGCAAATGCACATGCTGAAGTAAGAAGATATTTTTGTTAGTTCTTGTATTGTTTTTCCTGCCAGAGATGTATGGCTATTTGTCCTGAGTTTCCTTTGTTTTGAATCCGCCAGAGGGGAAATAAAATCCTGTCATTTTTGCCTGAAACCATTCGTTCACAACTGCTCCTTATTTGGATAGTAAAAGTGGTACTACAACTCCCATGAGGCAGTGCATGCTCAAAGCCCTGCCATGCTGTCTGAATAAGGGATCCCAGGCAGCTTAACCCTATATGCCTAGGCTGTGGGGTGGCTACTGGTGACACACTGCAAGGTTGAAATCTTGGGTATCATGAGATTTCATCCCCACAGTGGGAAGTGCTTTTTGGTTCCTTCAGTTCAGTGGCAGGATCCAAACCGGTCAGGAACCCGTTTGGTCCATCCCACCTGAAATCAGAGAGAGTGGCTGTAAGCACCACTCATGCTAGCGTTGCAGGAGCCATGCGCCCTGACCACTGCTGTGCACTTTATTTATTTATTTATTTAACACTCATTTTTATACCGCATCTTCCAGAGATCAGTTGCGGTGTACAAATAACAACAATTAACAAAGCTAAGTTTGTTTTACATAGAACATCTTAATTTTACATAGAACATCTTAAAATATCATAAATTAAACAAAGAGAGTTTACACTGGAACCATGTGAAAACAATTTAACTAACAAAGTGTAGTGTCTATATACATAAGACAGTACATAACTGATACAACTATATACATGCGTAGGTATTAGGGCATAAGAGATAGGATCGTCATTTCGTTAGAGCTGTGTGTTGTCCATTTAGGTGGGAGGTTTGTGCTTTAAGTGGTCAGTTACCTGATTAGCCTTTATCTAAGTTGAGTGCAAGGTTTTCCATGGTATTGTAGTGTTTAGTGAATAGATAAGTTTTTAATTTTTTGCGGAATTCCATGATCTCTGTTAGTGAACGTAGATCCTCTGGTAGGGAATTCCAGATAGTTGGGGCTATATGTGAGAAGGCTCTATTGTTGGTTAATTTGTGTGCTTTTATGAAGTCCTTCGGAATCTTTAGTTTATTTAACTGTTCTTTTCTGTTAGTAGGCTTAGGTGTTTCTTTGCATATTAGATTACATAGTGTAGTCGGCGCCATGTCGTTTAATGCTTTAAATGAGGTTATTATTGTTTTATATATTATCCTGCTTTGTATTGGTAACCAGTGAAGAGATGCAAGTATTGGTGTTATGTGTTGGAGTGAACTTATTTTTAGTATAATTCTTGCTGTTGCATTTTGGGCTAGTTGAATTCTTTTAATGTTCTGTTTTGAAATGCCTATAAGTATTAGGTTAGCGAAATCAAAGTGAGGGGTTATGATAGCTTGTGTTATATTAATGAAATCTTGTACAAATACAAGCGGGCGTAGTTGTTTGAGAATTTTAAGTTTGAAATAGATTTTCTTTATAGTGTTTCTAATGTGGGTTTCCATTGTAAGGTGTGTATCTAGGATAACACCTAGATATCTTATTTCATTTTTTATTTTAATTTCTTGATCTTGTAGTGTTATATGGGTTGGGGGGATAAATGATTGATTTTTTGTTACGACTAGGACTTCAGTTTTGGCATGGTTTATGTGGAGGTTTTGAGATTTTAGCCAAATTGTGATTTCATTATAGCAGTCTGAGAGGAGTTGTAACGGTATGTTAGGTATTGTAAATGGAATGTACATCATAATATCGTCTGCATAGAGGTGATATTGTACTCCAAATTTTTTAAAGATATTGCAAACCAGTTTTATGTAAATGTTAAAAAGTAGGGCTGATAGTGCAGATCCTTGTGGTAGACCTATTTCTTGGTTATATGTAGTTGAAGTTTGATTACCTATTCGTACATTTTGTGTTCTGTTGTTTAAATAGGAAGTGAACCAATTATGTACTGTGGAGTTTATGCCTATCTGTCTTAAGTTGCTGAGCATTATTGAGTGATGTACACTATCAAAGGCTGCTGATATGTCGATGAAGAGGAGGATGAATGCTTGTTTATGATTGTCGATTCCTCTTAGGAGAGTATCAATTAATACTGTTAGTAACTCTGGTAACCCGGAGGCCCTCCTCGCCTCCTTCCCATGTCTTAGCATCCCACAATAATATTCCCCCACAAATTCACCAACAACTGTAGTTTGGTACAAACATTTGGTCGCAGCTTTATTTACACCAGTAACAACCGACCCAACACGGGCCTGAATATAAAACAATCCCACATAACCCAGCCCCACACCCCATTGCCGGAGGATGCCCCCCCACCCGCCATCTTAGTAGCAAGGCGGAGCATCCTCCTCCCCCCCAAACCCCTCCGCCTGCCTCGCCATACTAGTAGCAAAGGCCGGCTCCCACCCCCCTGCTACCGGGCCGAGACCCCCAACCGGGCTGTCTCGCCCACCCCCAGGAGCACTTCGCCCCCACTGCTCGTAAACCAGTTCAAGCCCGCGCCGCTCCTGCGAGCGCTGGCTCTGTACCCCGCCCCCACCAGCTGCAACATCTCAAAACCACCTCCATAATGGGCGGGCGGGCGGGAACGCATCCGATTCCCGAGGAGCCGCGGCAAGAAGGAGACGGCCACGCGGCTCCTCGCAGACACTGCTCCGCCCCCTTCAGCCCGCGGCCAATGAAATCGCTCCGACAACGCGATGGAGCGATTTCGAATGCAGCACGCACGGCCTCCTCTCGTCCCCCCCCCCCCCGCCCCCTCACTTACTGGAGGCCGAGGCCGGGCCCGGGCCCAGGTTACTGACGGCCGCGGGACCGGGCCCGCGGCCTCGAGCATTAACTCTGGTAACCCGGAGGCCCTCCTCGCCTCCTTCCCATGTCTTAGCATCCCACAATAATATTCCCCCACAAATTCACCAACAACTGTAGTTTGGTACAAACATTTGGTCGCAGCTTTATTTACACCAGTAACAACCGACCCAACACGGGCCTGAATATAAAACAATCCCACATAACCCAGCCCCACACCCCATTGCCGGAGGATGCCCCCCCACCCGCCATCTTAGTAGCAAGGCGGAGCATCCGCCGCCCCCCCCAAAACCCCTCCGCCTGCCTCGCCATACTAGTAGCAAAGGCCGGCTCCCACCCCCCCGCTACCGGGCCGAGACCCCCAACCGGGCTGTCTCGCCCCACCCCCAGGAGCACTTCGCCCCCACTGCTCGTAAACCAGTTCAAGCCCGCGCCGCTCCTGCGAGCGCTGGCTCTGTACCCCGCCACCGGTGCGAGATATTCACTATCCTCGCACCGCCCCCCCCATAAAGCTGCGACCAATCCATACTAGCACTTCCTGCCAATCATTAAGCAATAAGTCCTGTCCGACCGGGGACAAGTGTACCCCGTCAGTACGGCACAGTCCAGCACACTGGTGGTCCGCCCAAGGGCGCCGGACCTGCCCTCCCCCGGCCTGCTGCCACCAACGGCCGATCTGCCTGTTGCCTTCGCTAGCCCACTCAGCCACCGTCGCTGAGGCAGGCAGGCCGGCCGCGGGATGATGTCCAACCAGACGATTGCCACGTCTGGCCACTGCTCCTGCAGCGCCCGAAGGACCCGCTGCACCGCTCGAATGAGCCGCCGGCACGTCCCCCTGGAGAGATCGTGCCCACCAAGATGTATCAGTAGTCCCACTGGCGCTGTCGTCGCTCCGCATCCGCATGCTCCCGAATCCATGGAAGGAGCGCTCGCCCAGCCAAACCAACTGGAAATTGTCCAAGAATCCGGCATAAGCCTAGCGGGCCCCGTGCCTTCCCCCATGTAAGCCCGTCCTGCAGTACACCTGAAAAAGAAACACAGCGTTAGCACCCCCCCCCCACACCCCCCACCCCTCCCCAGCACCCCAACTCACAACTGGGCCAGGCGCACATAGCCTGCGTAGGCCCCGGATGGCACATCGCCCGATCCGTTGAACCACCTCCACCCCCAGACCAGCATCAGCAGCGCTCATCGCCGTCCTTATCCGGAAGGCTTGAGACGCATACTCTCGCTCATCCAAGCCCAGACGCCGCAAGGCCCGTCGGAGCACCGCCATAAATTGAAACTGGGTAACCACACTCCAGTCCCTGTGACAGAAGAAACCACCCGCCAGAACCGGTTGCTGACGCCAATCAGACGCCAAGTTCTGCACCGGACAGGATCCCAGACCCAGAATTGCCTAAAACCTACAGGTCGGTCTGCGAATGGGCCACAAAATATCCGCACTCGCGCCTCCTGTAGGCCTCAGGAGTCACGGGACGGCGCCAATCCGGTACCGTTGGCTGCGCTCGCGCCCACCCAGCCAATAGCCGCCTCACCCATAAAGGGCACCCGGACTGCCCCAGCCGCCGCCCTGCTGAAACAAGGAGAAACCGGCCAACGCTGCCCGCGCCGCCGACCGGGACCACCCGGACTCGCGTGCCCACGCTATAAAGGAACCCGCCAAGAAATCCTCCACTCTACCACCTCTCCCCGCCCCGCTCCATCGGACCGCAACAAGCAGATCAATCCCACGTCCCCCTCCGCCAAAGGTGCTCCGGCCCCAACGCCGAGGTCTCGTCCGCCCCCGGGGCCAACGCCCGCAACGGCTTCCACTGAAAACGAGACAGAGCGTCCGCAATAGCATTCTGAGCACCCTGCACATGGCGCGCCCGAGCCGGGAGATTGAGACGAAGGCAGGCCAGCCCAACACACACCTCAAGCAGCTACCCGCGGGCATGTGGGCGGATGCCGATCGATGACTTGCACCACCGCGGTGTTGTCGCACCCGAAAACCACCCGCTGAACCCGCAAACCGTTCCGGCCATACCCAGAAGGCCACCCTAAGGGGGAACAATTCCAGGAACGTCACTTTACGCGTCACCCCTTCGCCGTCCAGGATGCCAGCACGGCGCCGCACACCATGAACCAGGGCCGTACCCGCCCATATCCGAACTACCGGCAGCATCCGAAAACAATTCCAAGTCCCGATGGGATAGTACCGCAGACCGCCGCCAAGCAGCCGTTATACCCCCCAGAAATGCATCCCACACCCGCAATTCGGCTCGCATCCCCGACGTCGCCCGGATACGATGATACCCACAGCGCTCGCCGGCCATCACGAAGGATAGCCTCCACGCCAACGGCCTCCCCATTGCAATGACTCGGCAAGCAAAATTCAAGTGGCCGACCCACCTCTAAAGATCCGTTAGCGCCACCTTCGAGGCGGAGCCCACCTCCGCCACCAACAACCGCCGTCGCGCTATGTTATCCGTGGTAAACATACCTCAAGCTTCACTGAGTCGATCTCGCTCCCCAATAACGAAAGACACGTCACCGGCCCCACTGTCTTACCCTCCGCCAAAGGGATGCCGACTCCTCCACCAGGCCCAGAAAAAGCCCCAGCCAGGATCCACAGGTTGCGGACCGAGCAGGCCCCACGAACAAAGCGTCGACATAATGCACGATACTCTGACGCCCCGACCTCCGCACCAACACCCAGTGCAAAACGAGCTGAAGGCCTCGAAGCAAGCACGCGAGATCTCACAACCCAACGGCCTGCACTTATCGCAATAATACTGAGCATCCAAACGAACACCCAGCAAGGGGAAGGCGGAAGGGAGAACCGGTAAAATCCGAACGGCAGATTCAATGTCCGACTTCGCCAGCAAATCCACTTACCGCATTGGCGCCCCAGCTCCAAGGCCTCATCGAAGGAGGCATAGCGCACCGCGCACAGTTCCCGCGGAATGTGGTCGTTCCCCCGAGGCCCCAAGGGGGGGCAAGACAGATTGTGTATCTGCCGATAACGCCCCGGCTCCTTCTTCGGGAGAACCCCCCAGCGGAGAGAAACCATAAACAGTGCAAAGGGCGGCCGGTCAAATGACCCTGCAACTCAGCCCAGCGCGCACTCCGCCGCGATCATCATGCGGGCCACCTCCGCCAGCAGCCTCACCGCGCTCGCCTTTCCCCCCCCCCGCCACATCCCAGACCTTCCTTTGAAATGGGAACGAAAGCCCTCGGAAAACCCCCCCCGCCCACCACATATTCTCCACCTCACCGTGCCTGGTATCCGCATAAAGCCCCCAAACACAGCTGCAACGCCTAACTCCGAAGGGGGGTCGACACCAGCCCCCCCGCTACCCTCGTCACCTACCCGCCGCCTGCAAACCCAGCACCATCCGTCGGCTACATTTGACGGCCACGTGACAGGCACCCCAACGCCGGCGGGTGCGCCGAAACTTGCTGTCCGGTTCATTGAAGCGCCAACCAAGGTCTCCGCCGAGACAGCTCGCTGCGCTTTTCCTCGAATCGGGCCCCGGGCCCGCTGGCCAAAAGGACCGAAAGCCCGGCATAGCTGCATTGCCCGATGCCCTAACCGGACCTGCCCCCCCCCCGAGGATTAAAATCCTTCATTCCCCTCGACAGCTGCCGAATCTCCTCCAGCATATCCCAAAACTCCTCTTCGTAAACAAGCCAGGCCCAACCTTCGTGCGCCCAGGACGCCGCCACGATAGCGTCGGCATAAGCCAGCTCACCGTACCGACTCGGGTCCTCATGCCCCTTACGCCCAGGTCCAATTTTTAAGGTGTTCCAGGACACCTTTCGCACCCTCCCCGCCTTTTCCTCCTCCTCACGTTTCTCGCGACTCTCCCCTGAGCGTCTCTGCCCATCGAGCAGCCGGAATATCGACGTAACGCTACGATCCGTCGCCTCAACTTGCACGGAACACTCTCCCACAACGCCGCCCACCGCATCAGCGAGGACCCCGCCCCCTCACCTGCTCGCGGCCCGACCGTGGCGGCCGCCGAGGAAGTATCCGATGACCACGAGGACGAAGACGACGCCCTCCGCCGATGATGCCGCCGTTGCATCCGTGACGCTTAGGCTTTTCTTGCCCGCGGCGCACCCACACCCGACGGCTCCACCCCCCAACCGTATTCCCGGTACACTCACCTAGCGCAGCCAGCTCCGCCGTCCCTTGCATCACCGAGGTGGACCCCGTCCGCTCCACAGAGATTGGATCGGTCTGGCCAAAGCTCCGCGACTTCCCTGTCGAGCCGACTCCCACACCGCCTGCTGCCGCCACTGCACTCCCGGGAACCTGCAGAGGGAGAGAAGAACCAACACACGGGGAGGGAGGAGAACCAACACACGGGGACGGAGGAGCCCCAACCCCCGGAGGAGCCATCCCCTAAAGCCCCACCTCCCACCCAGCTCCCCCTCCTTACAACCCCCACCCCTGAGGACCCCCAACCCCCCGGCCGCCCAGCCCGCCGCTCCCCAGGGAAGCAGCCCTCTGCCATTCTGGAAACTGGCCCCCCCACAACTCCCCTCCCCAAACCCCCCCCTCCAGGTGCCCACACCCCTAGACTGCTCAGACACCGAGGACCAGGCCGCCCAATCCTCTCCATGCAAACCCGGCTGCCCCCTCCCCTGCGAAAAGGGGCCCCTAGGCTCCCGTGCCACCCCGCGCACAGGCCACCCCTGCAGGGCAAACGCCCGGGACCTGAACCCCCCTACCCCCCCCAAGCCCATCCGCTCCCCCCTCCCATCCCCATCCACACACCCCCCCAGCCCCTCCACAACCCCCCCCAGCCCATCCGATTCCCCCCCCTAGCCCAACCGCTCCCCCACCTTCAGCCCATCCGCTACCCCCCTCCAGGCCATGCCCCTCCCCCTCCAACCCCATCTGCCCCTGCCGGAAAACACACCAAACACTGAATTCACATTAGGATCGCACAAGACTCATTCACAGCTAGCCCATTTGCATACCGCGTACCCACAGGAAGAGCTTGCATCCACCGGGAGAGCCCACCATCATGGCGAGCTCCAAAGGGGGTGCACGCCCTCAGACCCTGGCAAAGCAATCCATGTGTGCACCTGCCAAATGGAGGTGGGGTCAGCCACACCAGCTCTAGGGCTCATCCCAGCGAGCACACCCCAATCCAGCAACCCTCCCCGCTACACACGCTAGCATCTCATGAAGGCAAGCAGGCACCCAATTTCCACCACAAAATAGGCCGAACTTAGGAGCTCCAAAATGCTCCCCAACCAAGTGCCCCCCCATAGAACCACCCTGCACACGCGAACAGGAGCAAAAGTCCTCAGTTTCACTACATGCACAATCTATACAGGTTTATACCAGCACTCTATAAAGCCACCCAGACCTCCATGCATCTCCACCAGACAGGCCAAAAACAAGTGCTCACTCACCGGACCCGACAACGCATCCGATTCCCGAGGAGCCGCGGCAAGAAGGAGACGGCCACGCGGCTCCTCGCAGACACTGCTCCGCCCCCTTCAGCCCGCGGCCAATGAAATCGCTCCGACAACGTGACGGAGCGATTTCGAATGCAGCACGCACGGCCTCCTCTCTCTCACCCCCCCCCCCGCCCCCTCACATACTGGAGGCCGAGGCCGGGCCCGGGCCCAGGTTACTGACGGCCGCGGGACCGGGCCCGCGGCCTCGAGCATTAGTGTTTCTACTCCGTGGCGGGGCCGAAATCCATATTGTTGCTCGTCAAGCGGGTAAGATGTGTCTATGTATTCCTGTGTCTGTAATTGTACTACTTTTTCTATTATTTTGGCCAAAAATGGTATGCTAGAAATGGGCCTGTATGATGCTGGGCATGTTTTATCTAGTTTGCCATTCTTTAGGATTGGGCGTATTTGTGCATGTTTGAGTGATTGTGGGAGGTAGCCTTGGGATAATGAGAGGTTGACTATTGGGAGAATGAAGGATAGTAAGGTAGGCAGTGTGTTTTTTATCCATGACACTGGGCATGGGTCTAAATAAGAGGTTGTGGTATTGAGTCCAGATATGATAGTTTTTAATGTCGTTCTTGAAATGGGGTAAAAGTTTGACCATGCGTCAACAGATTGGTGAGAGTTGTTAATTGTATCAAAAGACATTTGAGGTTTTTTTGATTTGTTTTGGTAGTGATTAGCTAGTGTTTTGTGCTGAGATGTCAGTGATTTCGTTGCTAGAAGTTTGAGCGTTATTGGTAAGGTTTCTGACAATAGAGAATAGTTCTCTAGGTCTGTTATATGATTTTGATAAGGTTGCAGCGTAGTAGTTTTTCTTTGTACTATCGAGTGTTTCTTTATATTTTATAAGATGGTTATTGTATATTTCCTTATGTATAGTCAACTTAGATTTTCGCCATTTAATTTTGTGTTTTCTTAGTTCTTTTTTCATTTGTTTTAATGTGTTATTGAACCATGGTGTGCTGTTTGTTTTGGGGTGTGTCCTTTGTTTATTTGTGTGATTGATTTTGGCTGCATTATTGATGGTTTCATACCAGTTGTTGACAGCATCATCTAGATCTGATGTGGATGGTAAGAGGTGGGGGATTGTTGAATCGAGGAATTCCATTTCATTAAATTTTTTAAATTTTGATGTGGGGCCACTTAATGTATAGCTTTTGACATTGGCAGTATGATATATGATGTTTATTTTGATAATATAATGATCAGACCAGGGTGTCTCTGTGAGTGCTATGGAATTTGGGTTGAATAGTTTGAAGAGTGAATCGGGGAGAAAGATCAGGTCTAGTGTTCCTCCTTTTATATGTGTTGCGGTATTTATTATTTGATGATAATCTATATCTGATAAGGCATCCATAAATAATTTGGAGTTTTGTGTTGATAGTGATGGTAGGTTGAAATCACCTAGCATGATTACAGGGTTTTGTTCAGTAGATGAGCTAAGGAGATCAATAAATGAGTCCAGGCAATCTGCACTTTGGTCTGGAGGTCTATAAATTAAGCAAATTTTCATGAGGCCGATTTTTATCAATAATGTGTCTCTGTTATTAGAGATGTTTGATTGCATTAATTTGGCATTTAGTATCTTTTTTGTCATCATTAAGACTCCACCGCCTTTTTTGTTGGATCTATGTTTGTAAAACAGGTCATAGTTTTCATTATCTAGTTGGTTTAGGTAGACTGTGTCCGTTTCAGAAAGCCAAGTCTCTGTGACACATAATATGTCTGGTTTAGAGTCTGTTATTAGATCATTAAATATAGGGAGTTTGTTTTTCATTGATCGTGCATTAATGAGGATGCATGATAGTGAGGATGTGTTTGAGCAGATTTCCTTGCAAATTTGGGGTGAGTTTGTTTGTTTTATGTGTATTAGTCTATGATAGTTTATTTTTGGATAGTTATTTGGGTGATTGTGTCCAATATGGTTGTCATATCGAGTATGTGAGTGTATTATAGGGATGGTCATGTAATTTTTGCTATTTAGACTTAGTGATAGGTTAATTATTATTATTGCCAAAAGTATACAGGTGTATGATATTCTTAGAAACATGATGTTGTAGTGTGGCATTTTCTGAATCTGATTCAGGGGTATGTTCGCCAATGTATCTGATTCAGTGGTGTGTTGAGTAGGGTAGTGATGTTGTGGTAATATCTATTGTGGTAATAGGTAATAAGTTACTGACAACAGTAGGAAGGACAGTTATTGTCTAATGTAGAGATGTGAAATGGCTTACTCAGTATAACAATCAGCTGTTACATATTGGTAAGGTAGTAGAGGGATGAAATATAGGCTACTTCCATAGGTTAGCTGTGAGTTACTGACAACAGTAATATATTTAAGGTGAAACACAGATAGCAGTGATATTTCCAGATTGAGTTACTAACAACAGTAATAAATCCAGGGTGATTCACATATGGCAGGAAAATATCTAGGAAGAATTACAGACGACTGTAATATATCTGAGACTTACTACTGACAACAGTATTAAGTCTGAGATGATTCACAGGTAGCAGGAGTATATCTAAAGTGATCTACTGACAACAGTAGTTTAGGTCTGGTGTAATTTAAAAGTAATATTTAAATTGCTAAGACTTCTAAAACACAAGGCTAAATTCGTACAGAATTATGTTAAGTTTTAAATGAATTAATATTGACAATAGTAAGGTGTTTTTGTATAATTAATACTGACTACTGTGATCAATTTAAGCAGTATAATAAATAGTGCGTCTATGTAGAATAAGTTTTAGAATTGTTAGATATAGATGTTATTAAATTACCAAGGTGGCACAATAATGTCAAATGTTTAGTATAGTCCGGCAAACTTTAGCTATTCAAGTTAGGACTGTTATGAGTGACAGTATTGTTGAGTATACTTGCAGCAAGTTGAAGGAGTGTCCAAACGGTGGTTCCCTGCGAGCTCAAACCTGAAGGCGCTCAGCAGTACCTTGTAGAGACTGTTTTTGTCTTCGTGGTAATTCTTTATGATTTCTGTTAGTATCGAGGATCTTTAGAATGCCTTTGCCTAAGGGCCCGCAAGGCGCGGGCGCGCCAACAGGCGTGCTTCTTTTGAAGGAGAAGCCCTGCCCCGATTGGGCCTCAGCGTGGCTGGGAGGTCTTGCAGTAAAATCGCTGGATCAGACTCCCTCCTGGGAGTTGCCTTGAGCCGAAGAGGGCTGAGATTGCAGGCGTGCTTCTTTTGAGGGAGAAGCCCTGCCCCGATTGGGCCTCAGCGTGGCTGGGAGGTCTTGCAGTAAAATCGCTGGATCAGACTCCCTCCTGGGAGTTGCCTTGAGCCGAAGAGGGCTGAGATTGCAGGCGTGCTTCTTTTGAGGGAGAAGCCCTGCCCCGATTGGGCCTCAGCGTGGCTGGGAGGTCTTGCAGTAAAATCGCTGGATCAGACTCCCTCCTGGGAGTTGCCTTGAGCCGAAGAGGGCTGAGATTGCAGGCGTGCTTCTTTTGAGGGAGAAGCCCTGCCCCGATTGGGCCTCAGCGTGGCTGGGAGGTCTTGCAGTAAAATCGCTGGATCAGACTCCCTCCTGGGAGTTGCCTTGAGCCGAAGAGGGCTGAGATTGCAGGCGTGCTTCTTCTGAGGGAGAAGCCCTGCCCCGATTGGGCCTCAGCGTGGCTGGGAGGTCTTGCAGTAAAATCGCTGGATCAGACTCCCTCCTGGGAGTTGCCTTGAGCCGAAGAGGGCTGAGATTGCAGGCGTGCTTCTTTTGAGGGAGAAGCCCTGCCCCGATTGGGCCTCAGCGTGGCTGGGAGGTCTTGCAGTAAAATCGCTGGATCAGACTCCCTCCTGGGAGTTGCCTTGAGCCGAAGAGGGCTGAGATTGCAGGCGTGCTTCTTTTGAGGGAGAAGCCCTACCCCGATTGGGCCTCAGCGTGGCTGGGAGGTCTTGCAGTAAAATCGCTGGATCAGACTCCCTCCTGGGAGTTGCCTTGAGCCGAAGAGGGCTGAGATTGCAGGCGTGCTTCTTTTGAGGGAGAAGCCCTGCCCCAATTGGGCCTCAGCGTGGCTGGGAGGTCTTGCAGTAAAATCGCTGGATCAGACTCCCTCCTGGGAGTTGCCTTGAGCCGAAGAGGGCTGAGATTGCAGGCGTGCTTCTTTTGAGGGAGAAGCCCTGCCCCGATTGGGCCTCAGCGTGGCTGGGAGGTCTTGCAGTAAAATCGCTGGATCAGACTCCCTCCTGGGAGTTGCCTTGAGTCGAAGAGGGCTGAGATTGCAGGCGTGCTTCTTTTGAGGGAGAAGCCCTGCCCCGATTGGGCCTCAGCGTGGCTGGGAGGTCTTGCAGTAAAATCGCTGGATCAGACTCCCTCCTGGGAGTTGCCTTGGACTGGACTGACAGCATTGGACTGACACTGGACTGACAGCATTGGGGACATCTCTTGATGCCGTAATCCTCCTGATGCCATCAATCGAGTGTCAGGTGGGGGGATTCCCAAGGCCACAGCACCGATGTTGCAACGCTGTGTTTGGCCTGGTTCAGGGATCGTGAGCCGCGGCAGGAACCAGTTCGCCCGAAACAGGCCGAACCAGCTGAATCCCGCCATTGCTCTGGCTACTGTTGAACCATACTTTTGAGGCAGAGAGGCAGTGGGATGCAGTGTCGCAAACTTCTCTATTGTAAGTACAATATTTGCTATGCTCTGCCATTACCATTGTAGCCCAAGGACTACTGGGGAAGGAGAGGATGAGGAGCTGGTTTCAGGAGAGGTAATCACTTTTCTGCGTGTCTAAGGTGAAAGACTTAAATCAATTGATAGGAAAAGACCTGAAAACTAGGTGCATCTCTGCTTTAAGCTAGGGACTCAAAGTACTGTGTGGAGAGGGGCCTGTCTCACAGATGCATCCTTTTGCATCTTAGTCTGAGAGAAGCTGACTATAACTGAACTATAGTTTTGAACTTGCCTAGTTGGGAAAAAGCAAGTGATGTCTACAAGTCTACCTTTTACACAGAGCTATACCACTCTTGGTTAGAGGGCATCAGGGGAAATGTTTTGATAGTTAAGTCCAGAGATGTTTTACACTTAGAGAGGGAGAGGAGAAGATGTAAATGAGGAGTTTGGATAACCTCTTAACTAGCGGGCTCATCTACAGAGGAGGAGTTGGCAGTCAGTACCCTGCTAGAGACTGACTGAAAAGCATTCAGAAAAAGAATATAGAAAATTACTGTAGAGACATTGAGTTCTAATAGCACTTGGACCAATCAACTCTTTTGTATTCTGTATGCTGTTCTGTATCTGAAGTGAAGACGGTTTGGTGTTTGGTGTTCCCAGAATAAAGTTGTCTTTTATATTTTACATTTCATGGCCTCCATTGCATTTTTACCTTTTGGAAGATATGTTTTGCTTAATTTTAGACTCTATGCCAGTGACTCCATCTATCCAACAGGACCCTTTGTGTTTTAGATGCCTTGCAGGGGTGGGGTCTGTGATAAGGAAGCTTATCATAGCTCAGGTAGGAGCTATAGAAAAGATGATGTGACTCTGAACAAGTAACCTGTCAGTTTTGGTAGAAGTAAGAAAACAGAGTTTTCACATAAAAGACTACCAGTCCCAGAATGCACAAGGTTTCCAGCAGCCATGAGAGGGGCTGAAGTGAGAAAACGTGTGTGCAATCAAGAGAGCTATGAGGTAATCCCTAAGCACTCATCTCAAAGGGCAGGGCCTGATTCAACACAGCTGCGCTGTGTTAGGGAGGAGCACACATTAGGACAGAATAAGAATAGAGCTTATTCTACCGATAACAGCTACAGAAAGAGCTTCAGGAAAGGAGACAGCAACAACTTCAAGCTCAAGCACCAGTATCACCTGGAGAAACAGAAGCCAAGCCAAGCGGATAGAGAAAGAAGGAAACTCTCTGGAAGGAAGAGAAGAAAGCCCATTGGATGGTCTGGGAGAGTCCAAGGCAGTACCCATACTGGGAGGTATTCCAAGTGCCAGCAGAGACCATTGGACTGGAGTCAGCCAGAGGAATGGAATGGCAGAGATAGGAATCACCAGTGGCTACCTGGGAGAGAGAAGACTACACGTGGAAGGGACTTTCAGACCTATGCCAGAAGGTATGTGAGGAAAGATCCAGTGTCCATTTATTTATTTATTTTATTTATTTAGCAAGCATTTGTAGCCCGCTCCTTCCAGCGATCAGAAGCGGGTAGGATTGCTATTGTGAAACTGCCGAATCAAGGCAGGTACAAATTTTGTTTACATACAGATTGTCAGAAAAGCACATCATACAGAGTTAACACTTCTTAGCTATGGGGGAGTTCATTTACATATATACATAAATACATATATACAGGATAATCTTCTTGGACACAGTGGTCAGGGGCTGCTCCATCTGTGGGTTTAGTTCAGGTTGAAATGTGATTGGAAAATGTGCGTTTTGAGTTTCTTTCTGAAGTCTAGAAGGTCATTGCTAGCTCGTAGTTCTGGTGGGAGTTGGTTCCACAGTGTTGGCGCCGCATATGAGAAAGCCCTGTGGCTGGTGTTAGCTTTGGCAGATCTTATATCTGTTGGAGTGTGAAGGATGTTGGAATTGTGGGTTCTTCTGTTTCGGGTAGGAGGTTGCAATCTTACTAGGTTGTTGAGGAAGGAAGGTGCTAAGTTGTGGATGAGTTTGAAGGTGGTTGTTAGTATTTTGTATTTTGTGCGAGCTGTTATGGGTAGCCAGTGTAATTGAATTAGTACTGGTGTGATGTGGTCACTTAGATTTTTCTTCATTATGACCCTGGCAGCTACATTTTGTGCCATTTGTAATATGTTTAGGGTTTTTTTAGGTAAACCTTGTAGGATGGCGTTGCAGTAGTCAAAATGTGGCATGATGAGTGCTTGGGCCACTGTTCTGAAGTCTTGGGGATCAATAATATTCCGAATGGGTTGGAGCACTCTAAGCTTGTGGAAAACTGCTCTGTTGGTCTTTCGGAGGTGTTTTTCCATCTTTAGGTCACAGTCAAATGTGACTCCTAGATACTTTATTTCTTTTTTTGTTTGGTAAGTGTTGTTACATAGTGTTATTGATGTGGGAGGGTCAAAATTCGGTTCTTTGGAGATATACATTACTTCGGTTTTTTTGTGATTAATTGACATACTACTTTGTTGTAACCAGTCTTGCATCTCTCCGATACATGTCTCCAGTGGGTTGTAGTCTGGGTTTTTAGTGTCTAGTTGTGTGTATAGCATGATATCATCGGCATAGATGTGGTAATTAATTTCGTGCCGTGAGAAAATTTTGCATAGTGGCTGCATATATATGTTAAACAGAAGTGCTGAGAGAGCAGAGCCTTGGGGGATTCCCTGTGTTTGTGAGAAAGATTCTGCTTTTTCTCCGTTGAATTGAACCTGTTGTGTTCGATTTGAGATGTAGGATGAGAACCATTTTAGTGGGGTTCCTGTTATTCCTATTGATTTTATCCTATTTATGAGGGTCCCATGATTAACTGTATCAAAGGCAGCTGAGATGTCAATGAATACAAGAATGTACATTTTCTTTTTGTTTTCAAGGCCCTTTAGGAGGTTGTTAAGTAGAACTAGTAACAGGGTTTCAACTCCATGATGTTGCCTGAAGCCATATTGCTGGTCATCAAGAGGAGCACTGTCAGTCAGATGGTCTTGGAGTTGTAGAAGGACCGTTTTTTTCTATGATCTTTGCCAGGAATGAGATACTTGATATGGGACGGTAGGAGGCTGGGTCTTCTCCATTGAGTGTAGTGTTTTTTAGGATCGGTCTAATGACTGATTTCTTTAGTTCTGAGGGCATGATTCCTTGTTGTAGGGATAGGTTAACTATGTGTGCTATGTGAGGTGCTATGTCTTGTTTCACTGCCTTGATCCAGGATGCAGGACAGGGATCTAGTGGGGAGGTGGTGCTTTTCAGGCTTGTGACAATGGCTGTGATTTGCTTGGTTCCTATTTTGTGGAAGTGCTCCCATAACTGGTTTTGCGTTGTGTTGTTCTCATTTCTGATTTGCGGTGTTGGTGGGGGGGGGGGGGTGGAGGACCAGGGGCCGTCAGTTTGGTCGCGTAGTGGTTTGCCAGTGTTTGGACCTTGATGGATTTGTTGAGGTTGGCATTTTGGTCGGTTTTGGTTAGTGATTTGACTAGTTCAAATAACTCTCGTGGGCGATTGATTGCCTTGTTTAGGATGTTGGTGTGATGTAATTTTTTTGCATTGTTCACGTCGTCTTTGTATTTTGCGAGATGGGCCATGTATTTAGTTTTGAGATCGGAGGATTTGGTTTGTCTCCATTTTCTCTCTATTTTACGGAGCTCCCTTTTTGATTTTATTAGAGTTCCTGTGTACCAGGGTTCCGAGTTGATCTTATGTGGGTTTGATGTGTGTTTCAGAGTTGGGTTAGATGTAGTTTGGATGTGTGTGTTCCATCTGTTAGTTAGTTCGTCTAGGTCTGTGGACTCTAGGTTTATGTGGGATGCAATGGTGCTTATGAGGTGTTCCTCGTTGAGTTTGCTGAATTTCCTAATGGGGTTGGTCATTCTCATCTCCTTTGAGTTTTTGGGTTGGCACTGTAGTTTAAGTTTACAGTTGATTTGGTGGTGGTCTGACCATGGTACTTGAGTTATGTTTATTATAGGTGGTTCATTGCTTTGTTGTGGATTTCTGGGTATGAAAATCATATCTAGGATGTTTCCTCTATCGTGTGTGGGGTTGCTTATTATTTGTTGGAAACCCAATTGGTCGATGGCTTCATAGAAGGAGTCCGTGTGGGACGGAGGAATTGATGCTAGGTTCAAATCTCCGAGGATGATCTGGAATTTTTTGCTTTGTGTGGATGTGATGGTTTCTAGTGCTGTGGCTAGTGTTTCGTGCTGTGGTGAGGGAGGTCGATAGATTAGGCAGATGGATAATGCCATGCTCTCGACTTTAAGTAGGTCAAGATCTGGATTTGTGACCGTAGATGTGGTTGTGAGTTGAAGGCTGGTTTTGGCTGCTATAAGGACTCCGCCTCCTCTTCTGTTGATGAGTGGGCAGTTGTATAGTTGGTATCCGGGCTTCTGTATTTGGTTCATTGTTGCAGAGTCTGAGTCAGTGAGCCATGTTTCTGTTATGCATAGGATAACTGGTTGTTCGTCAGTTAGAATGTTGTGGATAATATGCGTTTTATTCCTTATTGACCTAGCATTAATAAGGATAATGTTACATGTGTGATGTTCTTGGTGTGTGGTTCGTGTGAATTGTATTTGAGATCCAATAGTGTTCTTTGCTTTGGTTTTAGGGTGTTTTTGAGATTTGTTCCCTTTGATATGAGTGTGTCGTTGGGGTAATTTACTTGGTGTTTGTGTGGTGGTGATAGGATTTAAGTTGTATTGATGCAGGATGGGTAATGGAGGGGGGGGTGGAGAAGGTAGATTGGTGTATATAGTAGAGGAATGCAGTATTGTGAGTGTGGGATGGTTCTATATGAAGATGTTAGTATACACATGCACAAAATCAGGAAGGTGTGAGCAGGCTCTATTTTATGTCTGCCAGAAATACTTGGATTTTGGATTCGAGTGGCGCAGTGTGGGGTGAAGTCAAGGCAGCTGGCCTAGAGATGAGTTAGTGTAGGCCGGCAAGATAGTTGTTGGGTACCAACAGTCTAGCAGGGATAGATGGGTTGGGGTACAGCGTTTCTTATTATTTTAACAAAATAGGGATACAGTCCTAACGTTCCTTATCACTCAGTATAAACAGATACAGTATTGTGCGATACAGTCCTATCGTTACCTATCATTCAGTATAAACAGATACAGTATTGTGCGATACAGTCTTAAGGTTATTGCAAGAAGGTTATTGGGTTACTGCATTGAAATGTAACAACTTGCTGGTTAGAGATACTTTGTTTCATTTAGCTCTAAATAAACAGTAGTAGCCTTTAGAGTTGGTAGGGGTTTACAATGTAACAGCTGGCTTGAGGAGAACAGGGCTTGTGACAGTGGGGAGTTTACACATTATATATACAGAAGTATGTTGGCTCCTACTTGGGGGCGGGGGGGGTTAGGCCAGGGTTGCACAGTGGTCTTTTGCATCAGGAGGTAGATAAGTCCAGTAATTGTTTACCTGGGTGATATCGTTGTAGTTGAAAGCTCTTGATGTCGAATTTTGGTCCAGCTATGGGAATCTCGTGGAGCGTGGTGGTCGGGACCGGCGAGCTCAGACCCGGCCTGGGGAGCTCAAGCCGTCAGTCGTTTGATTGTTGCACTTTCGTTTTCTGTCCGTTATCGGAGTTTTGGTCATGTGAGTCAGGCTTCTTGATACTTGCAGCCTTGTTGCGGTTGAGTGGATGATGTTTCAACTGCGCCTAATCTCCACCGCCTAAGGGCCACCGCCAAAGGGCCCTCTGGCGAGGCCCTCAGGCGCGGGCCCGCAAGGCGCGGGCGCGCCCTGTAGGGACGCCGCTTTTATGCGGTTCTGCCTGCGTGCGTGTGAGCCTCCCACTGCCCGGATTGGGCAGGAGTGTGTGGAGGGAGGGCTCCCACTGCCCGGATTGGGCAGGAGTGTGTGGAGGGAGGGCTCCCACTGCCCGGATTGGGCAGGAGTGTGTGGAGGGAGGGCTCCCACTGTCCGGATTGGGCAGGAGTGTGTGGAGGGAGGGCTCCCACTGCCCGGATTGGGCAGGAGTGTGTGGAGGGAGGGCTCCCACTGCCCGGATTGGGCAGGAGTGTGTGGAGGGAGGGCTCCCACTGCCCGGATTGGGCAGGAGTGTGTGGAGGGAGGGCTCCCACTGCCCGGATAGGGCAGGAGTGTGTGGAGGGAGGGCTCCCACTGCCCGGATAGGGCAGGAGTGTGTGGAGGGAAGGCTCCCACTGCCCGGATAGGGCAGGAGTGTGTGGAGGGAGGGCTCCCACTGCCCGGATAGGGCAGGAGTGTGTGGAGGGAGGGCTCCCACTGCCCGGATAGGGCAGGAGTGTGTGGAGGGAGGGCTCCCACTGCCCGGATAGGGCAGGAGTGTGTGGAGGGAGGGCTCCCACTGCCCGGATAGGGCAGGAGTGTGTGGAGGGAGGGCTCCCACTGCCCGGATAGGGCAGGAGTGTGTGGAGGGAAGGCTCCCACTGCCCGGATAGGGCAGGAGTGTGTGGAGGGAGGGCTCCCACTGCCCGGATAGGGCAGGAGAGTGTCGAGGCTCCCACTGCCCGGATAGGGCAGGAGCGTCTCCAGGGCGGTGGGAGGGCTCGCGATGCTCAGCGGCTCCCACGAAGTAGGGACGCTGCTTTTATGCGGTTCTGCCTGCGTGCGTGTGAGCCTCCCACTGCCCGGATTGGGCAGGAGTGTGTGGAGGGAGGGCTCCCACTGCCCGGATTGGGCAGGGGTGTGGAGGGAGGGCTCCCACTGCCCGGATTGGGCAGGAGTGTGTGGAGGGAGGGCTCCCACTGCCCGGATAGGGCAGGAGTGTGTGGAGGGAGGGCTCCCACTGCCCGGATTGGGCAGGAGTGTGTGGAGGGAGGGCTCCCACTGCCCGGATAGGGCAGGAGTGTGTGGAGGGAGGGCTCCCACTGCCCGGATAGGGCAGGAGTGTGTGGAGGGAAGGCTCCCACTGCCCGGATAGGGCAGGAGTGTGTGGAGGGAGGGCTCCCACTGCCCGGATAGGGCAGGAGTGTGTGGAGGGAGGGCTCCCACTGCCCGGATAGGGCAGGAGCTTCACCAGGGCGGTTGGAGGGCTAGCGATGCATGGATCAAGATTGGAAGGCTGGACATCAGAACTGGATTACATACTGGCCAGGCTATACAGAGAGGAATTATGATAGCAGGAGAGGCTCAGGTATGAACACTTATCCAGACCCTATCTATAATAGTGAATGGCAGCAAAGGAATAAGAATTCTCATGATAGTGCCTTATGGAAAGACTCGTCTGTGCCAATGTATGATAGTGACCCTATGCTGATTGATGAAGGGGGAGATACAGCAGATGAAACTATTCATTACATGGACTGTTCTCTATCTAAATGCTATTGCTAGCTTTCTGTGAGCAAACACCTCAGCCATCACAAAGAAACCTAACTTTGTTCTTTATTTCCACTGCAAACAGCTCTTAAAGCAGGATTTGGGTTCACACAGTAGCAGTCAGCCAGCTAAAGGGTTTCAGCTGGTCAATTGATAGTAATTAAAGCTGCACCTGATTGTGTGTGTGTGAGCAAGGGAGAATCACTGCTGGGATCTGCGTGGAAAATAAGCAGAAGTTAACCTAACAAGCAAAGTTTATTCATTTCTTTGTGCCTTTTTATTTGGTAATTATTTGCTAAGAAAACATTAGCTAATTGCCTGACAAGCTGAAGGTTGTTTTCTGATTTGCTTTGTGACTTTATGTTATCCATTTAAACACTGCAAGCAAGTAACCTCATTTATATTGCTAACAAGCATACTTGTGCCGGGTGAATTAAACCCCATCAATAAAAGAAGTATTTTATTGGCTTTAACCACTGGTTTCACAACTCAATTATTGTCTTCAGCTGTGTTTGGAGTGAAAGAACTACATTACCCACAATACCTTGCAAGAATCATATGAATATATGCATCGTCAAGATTGTGTAAGTTCTCACCCTAGGCAGCCGTCTGACAGGTCTCTTTTTTTGCTATTTTTAGATATATTTTATTTATTTATTTAGCTAGTCTTATACAACATATATCTAATAGTCTATGCGGTTTACAATGAACAACAATGCCAATATGGCTTTTCATCGGAAATAAAGTCAGAAAGAAAAAGGAAAACATTGGAACGAAAGGATATTACATGAATTAATAGGTAAAGAGGTTGAGGAGTGGTATTTATGTATCAAGATTTGAAAAAAGCCCAAAGAACAGGTGTGTCTTCTTTTGATACATAACTACCACTTAGAATGACACATAAGTATCGTACTTCAGATTTGACTTGAAATTGAATGCCATCAAAGGAAATATTAGGTGGTGAATTAAATTTAGTATCCTTGGTGATACAGAGAACTTTGGTCTTTTTAAAGTTTATAGATAAGTTATGTTCAGTGAGCAAGTGTATGATGGAACTGAAACAGGTTTATAGGTGTGGGAATTCAGGATCAATAGTGTTGATGGGAGAATAGATCATAACATCATCAGCATAGAAGTGGTATAAGATGTTATATTTTGTAATAATGGAACAAATTGAAAGGAAAGATTGAACAATAAGGACGATAAAGCAGATCCTTGCGGCGCTCCTTGCTGTTGTGTAAAGGAGGAAGATTTTGCTTAAGCGATAGCACCTATTGGGGAGGGTCCATTCATCTGTCTAGCTGTCTGTATACATCTGTGTATGTGCAAACCGGTGCCTAGAGCTTCACTCCGTGAAGAGTCGATGGGAATCCCTACCTCCTGCAGGTGAAAAACAAGATAAAGCAATAGCAGTGGCAACATTTAAAGAGCTAGTGAAAAAGAAGTAAGAGCGGCAGCAGTGGCTGAATTTAAAGAGCCAGTGGCATCACCCATCTCCTGCCTGAGAAAAAGAAGGGAGACCAGTGACAGCAGCTGATTTCAAAAGAGCCAGTGAGAGTCCCTACCTCCAGCCTGCATAAAAGAGGATGAATTTAAAGAATCGGGAGCAACCCACACATTCTGAACAAACGGCAGCAGAAGATGAATTTAAAGTGACATCGGGATTTCCCACCTTTTGCCAGTGGAAAAGAAGGGAGAGTGTAGTAGCAGCTGGGAAGAGGCAGAAAAGGGGTGGGTGAGGGACTGGGATGGAAATGATGGGGCTGAACATAAGGGAAGGAGAAAGTATGGTGAGGAGCAGGAGTGGAATATAAGAAATGGGTGGAGTTAAAGGGAAAGCAAGGAAATGGGGGAAGTGCAGGGACAGGGAAGAGTGGAGTGGGAGGAGGGGAAATGGGAAAATGCAAGGCGCAGTTGGGAAGGTAGGGAGAGAGTGCAAGGGGGTGAGGGAAAGGGAGTGGAAGGGTGTGGCAGGGAAGGAGGGAAGGAGGGAAGGGAGAGTGGCGAAGGATATGGAGGGGAAATAGTGCAAGAGGGTCAGAGGGACAGGAAGTTTACAGAGGAGGATGAGAAAAGTCCAACAGAGAGAGAAACATACATGCTTAGAGTCATACACACAAACCCACACCCCCAACACCACACCCCCATATCCCAACATGCAGCTAGCCTTTCCCCCACCTTAACATACATGCACACACACACACACACATGGCACCCTCCCATGTTACACATCCCCGCATACACACACATGGAGCGCAATTCCATAACATGCACATCCAGCCTGCGGACACGTCTAAATAAAAAATTGGCCCTATTTGAATCTAATTCCACATCCATGGGTCTGGACATGCCCTAGGTCTGGAATCAGGGAGATAGACATGTTTGGCTCGGCACATGTAAGCGCTATTTATCCAGCCTGTGCTTTGGATATGGGCAAATGGTTTGGATGTCCCCATGCCCTCTGTATTCTGAAAAGTTACACATTTCGGATCCTGCCCGTCCCTGTGACGTACCCATGGATGCCATGCCCCTCGGGAAAAATATGTATCTCCTAAGCTGCTCATCTCAGACAGTGGTTTGCTGATGCACACTAGACATAAATACCAATGAGAAATGACAGGTACTGCAACCTAGACCATATACCAGTCCCCCTCATGCCCTGAAAAGGGCTAGGTAAGCCCAGTACACCCCATAATGATATACCAGAATGTAAATGCGAACATGTATGTTGGGATATACCTTGCATCAAATGGTATGTGGCATTAGGAACTGGCCCCAGGAATTCCTGCCCTGGCCATCTCTACAAACACGCCTTAAATGTCTAGGGATGGACCCTCACCAAGTGCACAAAACCCCAAATTAACCTTGCAGTTCCCCAAAGGATGCATAATATTACTGAGCAATAAATGTATGCCTCTTTCATGCCTATGGCCTATAAATGCACTCATTCTGCTGCTCCGCACTAATATTCCCCTCTTATCTCTCACTACACCCCTCTTCGGGAATTCCACTCTTCTGTTAGATTGCTTCTACCTGTGCCCTATTCATTACTCCTTTCACCTTGCTGCTCCTTATGGCTGGAACAAACTACCTGAGTCTGTACATCATGCTTCGTCTCTGGCCCCTCTGAAGTCCAGGCTGAGCGCTCACCTCATTGTTGCCACTGTTGGATCTGATCTGCCTAAGCTCCCTTGTGTTTCCTGACTATCCTCCTGAATGTACCCTGTCCAAAGCTACTGTGTTGTCTTTTTAGACTAGATTGTGAGGTCTGCTGAGCAAGGACCATCTTTTAATTATGCTTTGCAGCGCTATACAAATGATAAATAGTAGGAGTCGTAGTAGTAGGGCCTTTGACTATGGCATCTATATCTATCCCATTGTGGCATATGTCTGTCTGTATACATCCGCTATCTGTGGCACTGCTCCCCTGGTCAGGGCTGTGTGGGCATGGGAGATCCCTGTGCCATCACACCAAGTAGCCGACTCCAGATATATCACCACTCTTGCAGCTCTCATTGATCCTGGCTTTGGTAGGCATATAGGCCGCATGGGACAATCCAGGAAATGTTGGCACTACATCAGTCATGACTCCCAGTGTCTGGCACAGCAGATGCATGGCTGCCCTATGACACTTAGTAATGTGGTCACTTATCACAAAGTTTCAAATGCAGATAATAGTGTTGCTCTGTACTATAACAAAGGAAGTGTGTTATACAGGGCCGGATTTACCTTGAGTGAGGCCCTATGCCAACAAAAATTGTGGGCCCCCAGCAGGGGCGGCCCAAGGGGGGTACGGGGCCTCATTTGCATAAGGGGCCTCATTTGCATAAATATTTGCATAATGTTACCATATACTAACTTTTAGTAAACGTGCCTCTTAGAGTGTATGGATAAAGAAAGACTAAAAGATTTCTACATTACTATAATCCAGTGCCAACCCATAGCAAACCTGCCGTATCCTAACAGCACTACCAGGACTCACAAAGCACCATACTCTACCAATCAAAAGGCAACACTGCAAATATTAAACCAATACATTTCAGAGAACAACAATACATGACCTACTGGGGAAAGAGAACAAGTGGCAATGTCAAATAGGAATTATATAAACAGAACACCTCAGCTCAGTTACACATGCAGAACATAGACCATCACCAAACAAGTAATCACAATTTAGAAACAGGAAGACATTAAACTGGGAATCCCAAAAGCCAAACTTGGAATGTACAACACTGTAGAAATAAAACTATACATTAATTTGCTCTTGTACTAAACAAAGCGCAGACGTTAATGATGCACATTTACCAGAGCTGACATATTCCAATTAATAAATTCAAAATAAAGAGATATTTTTCTACCTTTTGTGCATTTTTTTTCAGCTGCAATTGCTCCAGCCATTTTCTTCTGGTTTCTTCGTGTCTTCTGCTAACTCTCCATCGTCTGCTGTCCATTTGTCCTTTCTTCTCTCTTCTAGTTTTTTTTCCATTCTCTCTCTACATATGCTTTAACATACTAATCTTTCTCCTTTTGCTCTTTCCTCATTCCTATTTCATCCACTCAAATTTTACCCCTCCATCCTCAATCTCCCAATACCCGGCCAATTGTAGATTTTTTATCCCTCCCACACAAAATATTTTTCCCTTCTCCATTTTACTCTTCCAGCCCCATACCATTCTAATCCTCCCCCAACATCAGCTCCCTTCTAGTTCCAGCCTCACCCAGCAACCATTCCCTTCTAGTCCCTGCATCAGCCCATTTCCAGTCCTAGCCACCCATCAGCCCATTTCCAGTCCTAGCAACCCCCCAACCCAATACCAGTCCTAGCCCCCCCATCAACCCACTTCCAGTCCTAACCCCCCATCACCCCATTTTCAGTTTAAGCCCCCCCTATAACCCATTACCAGTCCTAACCCCCCATCAGCCCACTTCCAGTCCTAACCCCATTAGCCCACCTCCAGTCTTAACCCCCCCAGCCCATTTCCAGTCCTAGCCCCCCATAGCCCATTACCAGACAGCCCCCATCAGCCCACAGCCCATTATCAGTCTTAACCCCCCTCATAGCCCATTACCAGTTCTAACCCCCCCAACAGCCCACAGCCCATTATCAGTCTTAACCCCCCTCATAGCCCATTACCAGTTCTAACCCCCCCAACAGCCCACATCCCATTATCAGTCTTAACCCCCCCATAGCCCATTACCAGTTCTAACCCCCCAACAGCCCACAGCCCATTACCAGTCCTAACCCCATCAGCCCACCTCCAGTCTTAACCCCCCCAGCCCATTTCCAGTCCTTGCCCCGCCATAGCCAATTTCGAGATAGCCACCATCAACCCACAGCCCATTATCAGTCTTAAACCCCCCTCATAGCCCATTACCAGTTCTAACCCCCCCAACAGCCCACAGCCCATTAACATTCCTTACCCCATCAGACCACATTCAGTTTTAACCCCCCCAGCCCATTTCCAGTCCTAGCCCCCCCATAGCCCATTACCAGTCCTAACCCCCCCAGCCCATTTCCAGTCCTACCCCCCCCCCCCCCATCGGCTCAAGTAAAATGAAATTTTAAAAAAGCAAAACCGCTGGCTGCTACCAATGCTGCGGCAGCATGCACGGTCCCGCAGGGCCCCCTCTGCCCTGCCGAATCCCTCCCTCCGTGACGGCTTTGAGAGGCGCAAAGGGAGAGTGTCTCCCTCGCGTCTCTGTTAAGCCCGCAGGGGCTGATGGGAAATTTCATCAGCCCCTGCGGGCTTAACAGAGACGCGAGGGAGACACTCTACCTTCGCGCCTCTCAAAGCCGGCACGGAGGGGCTCAGCCGGGGATTCGGCAGGGCAGAGGGGGCCCCGCGGGACCGTCCATGCTGCCGCGGGAACGTCCATGCTGCCGCGGCAGCTTTTTGTGGGCCCGTGCCAGCTGTGGGCCCTACGCCATGGCGTACATGGCGTATAGGTAAATCCGGCCCTGGTGTTATATCATCAGATTGGACTCATGGCTAGAGAGGTCTCAGAAACCATAGGCTGCCACTGCTTTATGAAATTTGCAGTGGACTAATGCCTACATGCACATCAATGACCTCAGTCTTTAACTATTAGCCACTTTTTTTCTCAAAGAGTTTTTAGTAGCAAAAACTTTTGACATTTCCCTTGACAAGCCTCTTGAATATAATATGTTTTTAAATAGTAAACCAGTGCTTAGCTGTGTGATGAATTCCCTAGGCATGTAGGCATTAGTCCACTGCAAATTTCATAAAGCAGTGGCAGCCTATGGTTTCTGAGACCTCTCTAGCCATGAGTCCAATCTGATGATATAACACACTTCCTTTGTTATAGTACAGAGCAACACTATTATCTGCCCTATGACACTGCCAACAATATCTGATCTTATTAGATACCCTAGGAATCAGCATAGGTTTCCTATAGCTAAATGTCAAAACATATCCCTGCCAATAATAAGGGACCCTCAGAATAATGGCATTCAGAAGTGCCGACAGCATTAATACATGCTCAACAGCAACAGCATAGGTCCCACACAATGTGCATTATGACATGTATTAGTGCTATTTTCACTGTTGAGTACCCTTATTCTGAGGGTCCATTATTATTGACAGGGATATGTTCTGACATTTAGCTATAGTGAACCCTCTCTGAGTTTGACTGCCTAGTCACATTGGTACCTGGTGACCCTGCGGTCATCCATATGGTCCAGGTTGGCCAGGCTTTCATGTCCCCCCTGATCAGCAGCAGGGAAGGGCAGGTATGCTCCTTCTCGCTCCCCACCGCCAAGGTCAATCAGGCCCAACATGGGGATATTCAAATAGAAACGCGATTAGACCCCCCCATGCTTGGCAGGCCCATGCCTGAGGGCCTCACCAGAGGGCCCTATGACATGGCCTTTAGGCATGGAATAAGGCAAAGGGACACCACAACCAGCAACAAATGCACATGTACCCCAGGACAACTCAGAAGCAACTCTGAAACAGCTGACTACTAAGTGGAATCAATTAAACAAATCCTCCTTGTTCTAGCCTCTCCCATCATCAGAACAACAAAAGAAGACTACAGTGGGGCTCAGCCTCATGAGTGAACACTAGATTCCCTTCCTAAAAAGCATCTCCAGAACACAGCAATCCCACAACAGTACAGGAAGAGAACAAATACCTTACTCCAAAGAACTGCCACAATGGCCAGCAAAGATTCCTCTGGTGAGTCTCCAGCTCCTCAGCATTTATTTACATTCTCTTATATACTGCACTATTCTGCATCAGTGCAGTTTACATTGAACAAACTGAAATTACATTGAACAGGGCATTATAACTTGGAGATAACTATTTTACAGGGAACATGGGCTATGGAGGGTTAAGTGGCTTGCCCAAGACCACAAGGAGCACCTGTGGGACTAGAAACCCCAGTCCTTCCGGCCCAAGGTTGCTGTCCTCTAGTGGGATTTGAACCCCTAACCTTCTGGCCTGAAGTACCTTGCCCCAACCACTAGGCCACTCCTCCACTCCACTCCATTTCACCATGCTCCACAATGATGCTACTGACCCTCCTCTTCCTACAACGACAACATTCCAATTCTGTTCCAACCAAGTTACCATTACCAAGTTTAACTTTCAATGTAAACCGCTTTGATTGAAATGATAGAGCGGTATATAAAACCTGTTAAATAAATAAATAAATAAAAATAAAACAAAGACTCCCCACTTCAGTCACGCGCCACAAAGTACCGCACGTGAAATCCATATACAGATTACTGGAAATTAACACCACCCAACAACAGAAATCCCACACTAGACAGAATTGACCACACTATCTTATCAAATGCTCACTAATCAACACCTGCTCAATATGCAATGAGATTTCCATTATTGCAGATTTCATGTGTCTCAATGACACTGACCTTATATGCATCACCAAATCCTGGATTTCTACCACTGACAATGTACTCCTAAACCAGTTGTTGACCTCCCATTACAAGTTCTTCAACTGCCCCAGAGCAAGTAGAAGAGGAGGAGGTGTCCTAATCATTGCAAAAGAACATCTACATTTCACCATGCTCAATTCTCAATCTTAGATACACTGGATTTCCTCATAATCTCCAATAGTGGCTGTACTATCTGCCTAACATACTGAACACCTTCCTCGAAGACAGAATACCTATCAGTCCTGCTAGAAAAAGCATGTATGCACACAACATCGAACAAACATGTCTTTCTCCTTGGGATTTAAATATTGCATCCACCTCCACAAAGCAAGCCTACGCATGAGGGAGGAGTGGCCTAGTGGTTGGGGCAAGTTATCTCAGGCCGGAAGGTCAGGGGTTCAAATCCCACTAGAGGATAGCAATCTTGGTCCAGAAGGACTGGGGTTTCTAGTCCCACAGGTGCTCCTTGTGGCCTTAGGCAAGCCACTTAACCCTCCATTGCCCATGTTCCCTGTAAAATGGTTATCTCCAAGTTACAATGCCCTGTTCAATGTAATTTCAGTTTGTTCAATGTAAACCACCTTGATATCATGAAAGGCAGTATATAAGAAATGTTAAATAAATAAAATACAACAATGCATGGAAACATTGCAACTACACCAGATAATCAATGAGCCTACTCATTCTAAGGGAGAAATACTTGATATTGTTTTGCATCTAGATATCTCCCTGCAACCGAATTCAACACCCAGATCAATTCTATGCCATGGTCAGGTCATTCCATGATCTCCCTCATCTTTCCAGTCAGATCTCAGACCCAAGACTTCCCCCAGCAGCAGCCCAACATACTCTGCTTCAAAGCATTCAATATGCAATTCTTCCTAGATGATGTCTTCCCACACCTGGTCTCCCACATATATGATCTAGACAGTCTAATACACTTATGGAAAATGGTTATAGCCAATGCCACTACCTTAACACTACAATGCTCCATTGCCTCCCCTAACTTTGAACAACCTCACTGGTACTCCCATAAACTCAGAGCTATCAGGCGACAGCTCAGGTATATCAAAAGAAGATGGAAAAGAACACAGGATAAATCCATCCAGGAATAATTCATTGCTAAACAAAAAAAATATTGCAACCTCACTAACAGCTGTAAAAAGGAATACTACTCCAATATCATTAGGAAATCCCTTAACCGTCCCATTCACCATTATATCTTCTTCACTAAAGATCCCACATCAATGTCACCCACAAACACAAAATCACAACTTGACCCACAGGCCATGGCAGACTACCTATACAGCAGACATTCCTCCACAGCACTCCACTCCAAAGCCCCACTGCACACTTTGGATAAGCCAACCCAAGTACACAACCGGGACACCTTCAGACTGATCTCACTGCAGGAGATCTCAGACATTATCAGAGACATCAATACCACTACATCCCCACTTAACCCATGCCCATTTTTCTGGATAAAATCACTTTGAACAGAATTCTCCTCGACAATACTAAGGATCGTCCACACCTCCCTCTCCCAAGGATATTTACTACCTGCCCTAAAACAGGCCTCAATAATACCCATCCTAAAGAAACCATCAGTGGACCAGTCTGCCCCAAGCTCATATTATCCTATCACAAGCATCCCCTTCCTAACCAAGATAATAGAAAAAGCAGTACAATATCAGCTCCAAGATCATGTTGACACTCACACACCCCTGGACCCCCAACAACATGGTTTCTGCCCTCAGAATGGTGCAAATGCCCTCTTCACTGCACTCTTCGACACCTTAATCGGGGGTCTCAATAAATCACATCAAGGCTTCATGATGATATTCCTGGACATCAGTGCTGCTTTCGACTCCATCGCCCACCACACCCTTCTTACAAGGCTCAGTGACATTGGCCTCCACAACAACATGATTACTGGTTTAGCTCTTACCTTTCAGATAGACAGCTGCAAGTAAAAATTGGTCTCCTCAAATGCAACCATTTCAGCCTAAGGCAAGGCATACCAAGAATCAGCCTTATCAGCTCTGCTATTTAATATTTACTTTTGCTCAGAAAATTCAACATGTACTTTCACTTACATGCCAATGATATCATGTTCTACATGCCCTTCCATATTCTAACTCTGGACTTCTCAGCCATTTCAGACTGCTTCACAGCCAACACGGACTTTCTCATAGGACTAAACCTAGTAGTGAATAGCAGCAAGACTGAAGCACTACTGGTCACAAGAGACCCATCCTTCACTCCAACAGCAAAGTTCACTCTTCAACACATAGAGATCATGGTAAAAGACAAAGTCAAATCCCTGGGTATAACCCTTGATAGAAATCTTAACATGCACTCCCATATCAAGAAGTCATCCAACACTGCATACCTCAAATTGAAATCGCTCCAACATTTATGACCACTACTCTACTACAATGACTACAGAGCTGTATTTGATCTATCATAACTCCCCACCTAGATTATGGCAACATACTTTACCAGGGACTACCAAAGCAAGTACTAAATCCGCTTCAACTAGTGCAAAACAATGCTGCTAGAATCTTACCACGCACCTCAAGACGTCAACATATTACACCCACCCTCAAGAGCTTACACTAGCTCCCAATAGCCCAAAGGATAAAGCACAAAGTCATAACCACCATATACAAAATCCTACACTGCTTATCAGTCCTCTGCCTTGATGTACTAATCAGAAGAATGTCTACAACTAGGACAAGAAGATCAGTGAATAAGAACCTACTAGTCATCCCATCCCTCAAGACTAGATGCATTCAACAAATGAATAATAGAGCTTTCACAGTGCTTGCCCGCATAATCTGGAACTCACTTCTGGAACCCATAAGATCTGCACAGTCTATTCAGGACCTTAAAAAATTATTAAAGACTCATCTTTTCACTGAACACTACGGTTCTAATCGAGTTTGTTAGTTGTTTGTCTCTGTAAACCGCTTTGGCCTAAAGGCAGTATAAAATAAACCCATTAAATAAATAAATAACAGCTATGACATAACATAATAGGACATAACATAATAGGACTACAAATATGATCTCTGTTTCTCACCCAAAAAAGAATCCTTTCCCTGCTCATGCCCATATTATCCCTGTATCAGCAGTCCTATTTTTTCAGAACATGGCAATTGTTAGGGTCCCATGGACTGGCTCCTTTAGCACAAACAGCACATTAATAGAAGTTTATTCATTTATGAATGGAATGAAATGAGTTAACATAGATCGGTTGTTTATACCATCAAAAACTAGAAAAACTAGAGGACACACAATGAAGCTACAATGTAACCCATTTAAGACTAATAAGAGAAAATATTTTTTCACTGAACACATAACCAAACTCTGGAATTCATTACCGGAGGATGTAGTAAAAGCTGCTATTGTAGCTGGGTTTAACAAAGATTTGGACAAGTTCCTGGAAGAAAGGTCCATAAACCATTATTAAAGAGGACCCTGGAAAACCATTCCTTACTCCAGGACAAGCATTGTGGAAGCTGTGGACTTTGGGTATCTGCCAGGTACTTATGACCTGGATTGACCACTGTTGGAAACAGGATACTGGGATTGGTGGACCTTGGTCTTACCCAGTATGGCATTTCTTATGTTCACTATTTTTCTTCTTAATATTTCTATAGGGGTGTTTATTAATATGTCTAGACCTTACAACATTCCCTCATCTCTGTTCTCTGTACCTTAGAAATGCATCTTGTGTTTTTCACTGCAGTCACACCAGTTCAAAACATACTTGGCACAACCATTCTTTAACATGGGCTGCATTGCAGAGAAGAGCAGAATTTTATCTAAGTCCTGGCCTTATTCTACGTTTCAAGAGCAATAACGTGGACATTTCCAGGAAACAATACGTACAAGGGCCTTTCCTGAATACGCTTTCTACATTTCCAAGTCTGACCACGTCCCTGTTCCGCCCCTTCTGGGAAGGTTCCAAGATCTCTGTGCTAGCGCCATGGACGTGCATGTCAGCAGTGTTTCAGAATACAGTCTAGGACATTTTTGGCACATAAACATCCCTGCTGCACGTACAAACCCCTTATTCATATTCTGGAATGACCCCCCATACTGTCTCTGAGATACAGTAGCAAAATACACACCTGAACATATACATGCTCACCTTCCATCACACTCCCTCCCAGCACACACACATGCATGTATACACAGAAACATACACAGCCTCCAACACAAATTGCCAACACACACACAAACATCTCCCGCCATATGACATCCCACCCTCACATCCCCAAAGATAAACAGCTAAACTCTGCCCATGGAGATAAATATATACATCATACCATTGGTTCACATACACAGACATACACAGACATAAACCTCACGTACACTATCAGTCACTACCCACACTATGCTCATCCACCAGCTACCCACTCATATATCTTCTGCTACTCTATGGGGAAACACTTTTTTAATTTTTTTTTAAAGTTTTTATGTATGCAATTTCAATTTTAATGCAAGATACACACTTGTTACAGACAAGAATGATTATAAAGGGAATAGTAAAACCCATAAAGAGTAAAGGGCACAAGTCCCCATTCTTATACATTAAGTGAAGAACTAACATTCACTAGCCCACAAAATAGAGAGAGGGCAAAACATAATCAAAGGAACAATTTCAGGAAATAAGACACAAAACTGATGCAGAATACATGATTCCCGAACCCAATACTCCACCTAAATTTTAGGGGAGGGGGAGCAGACGGGACAACCCAAACTGCTAAGTTGGAGCAAAACCTTTGCCGGCTATGAACTGGGTTAGATGTGAGGGCTCAAAAAAAGTGTAACTAACACCCTGATATTTAATTAAACATCTACCCGGGTATCGCAAAAAAAGAAAGCCCACCCAACTGCAAAACCTGAGGACGAAGCAAGTTAGACTGTTGCTGGCGTTTCTGAGTGGATTTAGAAACGTCTGGAAACATCCTAATCATTCCCCCCATAAAGGACTCATTCCTAGCTTCAAAGTATAACTTCAAGAGGAAATCTCGATCAGGCTCAAATGCTAAAGTCAACAGCAAAGTCACCCTCGGGACATAACCTGGATCTGTAGTCTTCAGGAACCCAGTCAAATCCAGAGTCCATTGGGGGAGAATGTGCAGGTGAGGAAAATCCATTGTCTTTGCACTTGGCTGTTGGCAAATAGAAAATCCTAGCCAAAGGAGGAACAGATTCCGAAGGAATTTTCAAAATAGAAATAGCATAGGAGTTAAACAAATCCTTCGGCAAAGCTACTGGAACACGAAGAAAATTCAACAAGCGCGGGTTTCTTTTCCTAACCGAGTTCTCTAACATCTAACATGGAGGGAGGAGTGACCTAGTGGTTGGGGCAAGTTACCTCAGGCCTCAGGGGTTCAAATCCCACTAGAGGACAGCAACCTTGGGCCGGAAGGACTGGGATTTCTAGTCCCACAGGTGCTCCTTGTGGTCTTGGACTAGCCAGTTAACCCTCAATTGCCCACATTCCCTGTAAAATAGTTATCTCCAAGTTATAATGCCCTGTTCAATGTAAACCACCTTGATATCATGAAAAGCAGTATATAAGAAATAATAAATAAATAAATAAACATCTCTATTTTTCCAGGGATAGCAGACAGATCTTTCGTAACAGTACTGAAAGGGAGACAGCATCTTCAACTTTAGTTTCCAACTGGGCCACCTTGGAAGATATACAGGCAACCTCCTGCTTCTGCTGGTTTATAGACTGAGCCAAAGAAGGAAGAGCTTCATGGAGGGTAGCAAACTGAGATACAAAGGAAGATTCCAATGCCTCTAGTCCTTCCCAAAGGGAATCCAGGGTAACAGCAACAGGGCGAACAAGAACAAACTGGGCAGGTTCCCCTTCTTGAATACCAGTAGAAATCACTGAACGAACACCTAGTCCAACCACTGTATCCACTTCCAACAAGGGTTCTCCAGTAGCAGTTGAGCTCACCGTCAAATCAGCTGGCCCAGCAGCTGCAAGAACCTCCACTGCGGGGCTCCCCACTAACACTGACGTGTTGGCCATGAGCCTCTCCATACTCCAAGACTCTGCCTCTGCTGCTCCCGCATCGTGCACTGCAGGCTGAGTTGGCAGGGTCCAGACATCCGGGCTAACTGTAACCTGAAGTTCAGAGGGGCATAGCAGGCCTCTAACGCCCCCAGCGAGCTATGCTCCGGAAGACAAACTGCACCAGCGGGCCTCACGAAAGCATCGAGAGGACTCTTAGCTGCTGACGCGCTTTTGGGTTAGTCCCAGGGCTTAGCCTTCCGCTTCCAAGGCATCGCAAATAAATAGAAGAAACAGGCAAAGGATATACCACGGAGACCAACAGACAGCAGCTATCGTGTGTCCTTGGGGAAACACTTTACATGGCTATTGCAATCCAATCCCCACATGGACATGGTTGAGTCTGCAAACATGCCACTGAGTCTCACTGTAGTTTGCAACTTGCTCTGATTTAAGACAGTAGGCACATGATCACAAAATAATTTATGAACTACTTGGGGCAACCCTCACCCCAAAGTAGAGACAGGGGCTATATAGCTATCATGATTTCAGTGCTGTAGGATATAATCCTTCAGGTGATTCTTCAGCCAAATAGTCACTGCTGCTTCCAAAAATCTAGCTAAAAATGGAATGCTGGAGGTCAGCTACTAACTTCCACCTTGTCCAATGTCCAGGCCTTTACTTTTCAAGATGGAAGTTAAACCTATGTGACGCAAAGTTGCTGGAAAGCAACTCTCCTGCAGTAACTTCTAGACAAATACTGTGAGCCAATGAACTGCCCCATGTGGTAGATTTTAATAATGCAGATGGAAGATACCTATTAAAAGGAATGGAGGACTAGCCTTGTGATTACAGCAACAGCCTACTACCCAAGAGATCAGGGTTTTATTCCTAGTGGCACTCCTTGTGACCTTGGGCAAGTCAATTTACCTCCATTGTCTTGGAAGAAAAGACCTGACAATCTACGTCCGCTCATACCTTGTCAAGAAAACCCAGAGGTTACTGGGTTACCAGGCGTCAGCATTGACTTGATGGCACTTTAAAAATAAATATTAAGATTTAGCATACCCCTTTTCAGTAGTGGTTCAAGATGAGTTACATATAGGCACATTAGGTATTTTTTCTCCCCAGAGGGCTTACAAGTACTTTACCTTTACCTGTGCGCCCTCTGGACATCATAGCGTGAAACCAAAGAAAACTGATCCCAAACAGAATTATCAGCCTCCCCAGGGTCACGTAATCCAGACAGATTGTTTTGTAAAGTGGGTGATCAATTATACAATGGGGAAAATATTGTTTTTACAGGTCACTGAGGCCCATTAATGACTCAAGCAATGTGTCATCTTTTGATTTATAAAATTGCTCCAGATAGAAGCCTCAAGGGCTAAAGTGGAGCCCTCCTGATCAGTCAGGGTTTTTCTTAATAGTTTATTGACACACAAACAATTCCAGGTTCCATATATGATCCCCAGCAATTATATTAGTATAACAACATTTCTTTGCTTCATTAATGGACTTCTTGCAGAGTTTATTTTGTCATTCTATATGAAGGATCACCAGAGTTTAACCACACACATTCTCTATGCTGACATTCTTGCTTTTTCTTCAGAAGTAATTCATTAAACCATGGAGGAATTTTCTTTTAGCAATTTTGATTAGTTGTAAAGGCACAATAATATCCAGAGTATCTTTCAGCAGTGAATCTAAACTAACAGTTATCTCCTCAATACATCCAATATCTAATCTTCTCATATTATGATCTGTCATTGACCAGAATTCTCCTCGTCAATCTGACCCATAGACAATCTTTTGATGTCCTGAGTCTGGGATAACTGGTCTGAACATATCAAAGGGGTAGTGGTACAACTATCAATAAGAGAGGTCCATGAGTCAAACTTCAGTTCTATTGGTGCCCCTCCTTGGTGCATACTGGAGAAATTAACTGGCTGTGGATTCAATACATTGATGCATGAAAAAAAACCCTAGAAGAAACTAAAGGATTGGATCAATCTTCCAAGTTCAAGTTTAATTCTCCAAGAACCACTGTGTTTTGAAAACCCCCAAAAAGATGATTGATAATAGCCAATAATTCAAGGAAGACCTTAGCTGAGGTCCCGAGATGTCTATAAATTAAAAAAAGAACCCTAGTCTTTTCAGAGGTACTAGAATCCAGACTTAATGATATTCACTCAAAGCCAGATAGAGAGATAGAATTTACCGCTGTCACAACTAGAAAATCCTTATCACAATTTACATTTATTTGTAAATACTAGTAAGTCCATTATCCTTTCTATGTATATATTGCATACAATTCAAGATCCTTATCCTTGTCCACAAGATATTGCACATTGGCCTCCCACTCTACCTTTCCTCTCTCCTGATCCTGGTAGCTTCCCTCCACACTATTCATGCAAATCATCTATACCTTTCCTCTACTGCTTACGCCTGTTAGCACTCCACCCGGTCTTCTGCTTTCTACTTTTGTGACCCACATCTTCGGAACAACTTGCCTCCCAATCTTTGTCTTGAAGCTTCCTACCCACTCTTCCATTGCACGCTGAAAACCCATCTCTTCCAACTGGCACTCCACCGTCCTGATTAGCTGCCCAGGATAATCCTGCTTGTCCTCCTCCCCCCTCCCCCAACTCTCCTTTCCCTTGTTTTGTGTTTCTGTCTCCTTTTTGCTGTTAAATTGTAGTTCCTTTCAAATCTTTCCTATTGATTTTAATTTATTGCAAACTGCTTTGAAATGCGCTGTAAGGCGGTATATTACGTTTTAATTAAACCATAAACCATAACGATATAAATAATGCAATTCTAACTGTATGTCAAAAATCTATTGAAATAGGGCCTGAGATATTTCTGTTCTCCTTTACAGCTTTCATTGCTCACGTTGAATATGAAAATAGACCAAATACATTTTTTCAGGCTTTATCATTGTTTCTCATATTCTGTTCATATGTTTGGCAGCTGGATTTGCAACAGCTTGAAATACATTGTGATCCAGAGCAAGCTTCACTGGAGGGATGCTGTGAGCTTTCTGATATTGTGAGTACAAATCTCCAGGAGGTCCATAATCATGCTGTGATGATTTTTCTGTATTATACAGAGGAAAACATTTTGGGGGTAATTTTATAGCCATTAGTGCATGTATGTCATCACATATGGGGGTTAGTGGTCTCTTATAAAATATGCACCAGTGTAAAGGCAAAGGTAACCCATATAGGTAAAAAGTGATATGCTCAGGGTCGGCCCAACTATTAGGCAAACTAGGCAATTGCCTAGTATGACAGCTACTGGGGAGCAGCAAAGAGCAGGGCATTCAAAACTAAACAATACATTCTGACAGCCAGAAAAGGCCTAAGGCTTAAGGTTTGCCTAAGGCACCAACATCTTGAACCAACTCTTTGGTGGCCCTGGATATGCCTCTGGAGGGATCTGCTGCTAGTAGATAATGGTCCAATAGCAGTAACATTTATTTAATGAGAAGCTTCAGTGATAGCATAGATAGGAATAGACAGTTAACAAATCACAAGTATAAAGAATTAAGGGAAATCAAAATAACACATGCAATTTAAGAGTGTGCACTGGAAAACTTTTGTTTTGTTTTGTTACTTGGCCATTTCCATTTTTCCTGCAATAGAGCGAGTGTATTTGTCTGTGACTACTTTTAACATGCAATTCCTGCTACTTGCACTAGTATTTTATACGGATAAGTAGGCACCTTTGTGTCTTTATAAAACAGGCTTACACTCTTCTCCCAAGTGTGCTGTTATATAGTCACCCTCATTAATCATCCTAATATGCCACCCTCGTTAATCATCCCACTGTGATTTGTTGGCCTTATTCCCAGTGCATGACACTGAAATACATCCTCAATGTGCCTTTCTTTTTAGTGTGGAGAGAGTGGTGAAAGAGGCTTTGGTGGAAATCCATCTTATCAATGTTCCCATGGTAGACCAGGTGCTCAAGGAACAAGAGGCCCAACGGTATAGAAAGCTATCTTTCAATCATCTTTCAGTATTGTTTTGTCCTGATGATACAAAAGTAATCCACTATTCTCTTATGTTTCTTGGAGGGACTGAAAGGAAGCAAAGGTGAACAAGGAGAACCTGGACGAATTGGAACCATGGTAATGTTTATGTTTATTTAAAAGTTTATATACCGCCCTTACAGAAAGGTACCTAGGCGGTTTACAATCAATAATAAAATTTGTGAATTTAAAAAGGATGCTGCAGAAAAGGAAAAGGAATGCCAATAAAATCTCTAAAGGAAAGGAAAGAAATAGAGACAGTGGACAGGGGGGGGGGGGGAGAAAGAAACAATAGGTAACAAACATAGTGGGTAAAAACCAGCAATGGAAAGGGAGGGTAAGAAGAAAGATGGGGAGAGGTTATTTTCTCTTATTAACTTGGGGGGGGGGGGAGAGGGGGAGGGGGGGAGGTAGAAAGCTGTGCAAAAGAGGTGAGTTTTCAGTTGTGTTTTGAAAGATTTAAAAGAGGGATCAAGTCGAAGGGTGGAGGGTAGCGAGTTCCAGAGTCTTGGGCCAAGAAAGAAAAAAGCTGAGGACCGAGTGGATTCTAGGTGAGCCTGGGATGTGGAGGGGAGGAACATGCGGTTAATGTGGATGGAACGGAGGGAACGGTGGGAGGTGTGGAGGCGGAACTGATCGGCAAGATAAAGGGGAATACCAGTGTGGATAGCTCTGTGTACAAAGATGAGGATTTTAAACTGTATTCGATAGGTGATGGAGAGCCAGTGTTGGTGCAAAAGAAGGGATGTGACATGGTTGAAGCAGGATGCATGAGTGAGGATGCAGACGGCAATGTTTTGGACGCATTGGAGGCGGGAAAGCTGAGATTGGGGGAGACCGGCCAGGGAGACATTACAGTAATCGAGACGTGAGATAACCAGAGAGAGAAGCAGTGTAGTCGTAGAGGAAGAGGAGAAGAAAGAGCGAACAGTGCGGAGTTGTTTTAGAGCGAGAAAAGAGCGTTGAATAACAGAGGAAATGTGACCTTTAAAGGAAAGAGCAGAATCAAGTTGACACCCAGATATCTGAGAGAAGACACCATAGGGATAGGTGTAGAAGAAAGCAAAGGTATAAGGGGAGAAGGGGGATAACCAAATGTGAACCAAATTGCTGAGGTTTTGGTGAGATTGATGTGGAGAAAATTCGAAGAGATCCAGGAGGCAACGGAGGAAAGACAGTCGTTAAGAGGGGTGATGTCTGGAGCGGAGGAATCGGTATGATGAATAAGAAAGATATCGTCGGCATAGTAATAGGCACAGACACCGTGTTGTTGGATTAAAAGTGTGAGAGGGGCCTGAAAGAAGTTGAAAATAAGGGGGGCAAGGACAGAGCCTTGGGGGACACTGCAGGGGAGGGGAGTGGAAGGAGAGGAGGTAGAACCTGAAAGGACTGAAAAAGAACAGCAGGAAAGAAAAGAACGAAACCATTGCAAGACCAGACCGGAAAGGGCGGCATCCTGAAGATGACCCAGGAGAGTGTGATGGTTCACCAAGTCGAAAGCAGCAGAGAGATCCAGTGAATGAGCAAGAGAAAAGGAACCACGATTGTGAGCAGCATGCAATTCATTAAGGAATGAAAGAAGAACAGTTTCCGTGCTGTGACCAGGGCGAAAACAAGATTGATGAGGGTGAAGGATAAGAGAAGCCTCAAGGTGAGATGAGAGTTGAGAAAAGACCAATTTTTCTAAGAGTTTAGAACGAAAGGGAAGGTTAGATATAGGGCACCAGTTTGAGGGGGAGGAGGGATCCAGGGAAGCTTTCTTTAGGATGGGGCAAACCAGGGCGTGTTTCTAAGAAGAAGGAAATATACCAGCGGCCAGACGAGAATTAAAAATAGAAAGGATAAAAGGGGAGAGTGCAAGGGACGATTCCAATAACCATTGGGAGGGGATGGGATCATGTTGGTCTTTACTTTTCAAATGGAATCCTACATGTTTTCCTTTGTTGGTTCCCCTTTTATGGGTAATAAATTTTAAGCAGTAACAGTCTCCTACATTAAAGTTTGTTCTTAAAATTTCTGGAATGTCAGTTTCAAATCAGTTTTGCATAGATTTCCTGATGACTGAAAACAATTGATTTTGCTGTTTCTGAAATGTGGAATTTGAAATCTAATCCTTGCTGGAAGTTTTAGGTTGATAACAATTTTGGAAAGAACTGTATGAGTAGAAGAGGGGAAATGTATAAATATGACGGTGGATAGAGTGAAGTGCAGGTGGGGACAGGTCGGGTAGTGGGAGGTGAGGATGGGAACGGATTACAGAGCAGGGAACCTCCAATCGTACTAATTCCCATTTTTATTCTGTTCATTCATTTACATCTGTCTCTGCATTCTGTTTTTCTCTTTTCATCCTCCGTCCTTCCTCCCCCATTTCCTTCTTCTCCACCACCTCTTTCCAGTGCTTCTTTAATTGAGTTTCCTACAAGCAGCTTTGTGCCTGTCCATATCTGCTCATAAGATCCTTTTTAGTCTTAGACAGCATATTAAATAGTTCTTGACTAAAGCTTGTATTACCTAATTATATTTAGGGCTTCTAATTTTGGGTTTCAACTGATAAGTACCCCCTGGTAAAAAACAACAACATGGTATATATTTGATAAACACCAGAATATCTTCACTTCCCCCAGTATTCTCTTCCTCTCCCTTTGGTGACCTTGTATCCTTCATTCTCTTTTGTACCTTTTCCACTTTGATGACTTGTGAGTTGCACAAATGTATGTGTTTGATTCTACCAGGAATGGTACTCAGCATTGGCACCTGTGACACAAAACCGCTAATAAACACTTATTTTTTTTTAAGCTTGGTTCTCCTTAAAGGATAAGAGCCCAGCCCACCTTAAGTAATGCAGAGCTTGGAAACCTGGAAAGAGGGGTGAGACCCAAGGAAAGAACTTAAAACCCCAGGCCCAGTGTGAGAAGTGGAGGCCTAGGCTAGAGGAAGGAAGGCACTAGAAATATACTAAGAGCTTAGAGGTGTAAAGGATTTTGTTGTAATCTTGTTGAGCTGGCAGTGTAAGTCAGGCACTTTTTGCTTGTTGTAGATAAAATGTTTCCTTTTTGTTCTGTGCTTGGGCTTGGCTGGCCTAATTTCTCTTTACAAACCTCAATTCAGACTCAGAATCGTTGACTGCTCACACTCATGCAACTACATGTGGTAGCAGTGATGGGATCAAACTATTGACCTACTCATTTCTTAAGGTGCTCTGGGCCTACCTATAGCTGCAGTATTTGTTCTGGGGCTAAAGGATATAGCCCTGCCCAGGTAGACAGGGACCAGTAGAAGTTAGCTAAAGCCTGCCAGATAGTCTTTATTTTTATATCCCATTAGAAGCAGATAAGGGGAGAAACAGTCTGGAGTGCAGGCTCAGGCAAGTGGGACTTAGCCTAGCAGATGATGGAACAGTTACTTCAAGCCCTGACAGAGGTATGGCAGCTGCTACAAGCTGGCCTGACAAAAACAGCCCAAATTGTTTAAGTGAATATAGTTTGACCAACCCCTCCCTGCCCCCATTATGCCCACGATGATCCTGAATATGATCTAGACTATTTTCTGGTAAACTCTGAGCAGACAGCTCACCTACTGGGATGGTCAGAGACAAGTTGGACTACTTAATTCAGTAACTTGCTGACATGAAATTGTCAAGCTGAATTATAGGAGGTCAGCCCAGAGGGAAGAAATGCATATAACGAGGTCAAAACCACTATCCTGAAGTGGGCAGAATGTATTTCAGACACTTATAGTTTCCAAGAAGAGTTCTCCAGCTAGGGGTAAACTCAAGAAGTTTCTTCTGTTGGTTAAAGGATGTGGACTGAAATGACCAAGATAATTCTATTAGAATAGGATGACTTAAATATGCCAGTCATATGACAACATTCAAAGCTCACTTGAGAGGACACCCAGAAGTAGTTGGTGCCTTCTACCAAGCTCAGTCCATACCCAAGAATCCCAGGCCAAAAGAAAGGAGATCAGTCTAGGACTCAAGAAATTGCAGATGGAAAGCGGATCTGATGCAACCAACCATGGAGAATGGGCAACTTGCAGTTGCCTATCATCCCTGATATCCCTACTTTAACTGTTGAGAAGGAAGCCATTTTGTGAGAGAATGCAAAAGGGCCAAGGATGGAATCATGGATATTAACCCAACAATACTTCATACCTGCAATTTGGTTGATATCCCACAAGCCAGAACACACAATTTTGTGATCCAGGATTAGCTAGATTGATCCCTCTCTCAAGTCCTTGTAAACTCAGAATAGGTTAAGAGAATCTAGATTGACTATGGGTGAACAGTGACTTTGGCTTGTGTTCATGGAGACTAGAGGCAATACATTACCACCCAGATCTCAGTAAAGAGAACACAGGGGCAGCCTATCTTGAAGTTGGAGTGTTCCTTTGACTCCCCCACCCCATTATTCTGGGATGGGATTACAAAGATTTGGGGCATTTGTGGGCACAGCTGACTGGTAAATCAACAGCCTCTGAAGAACAGCCATTCCAGGAGATCTTTCCCCTGAAGGGCATAGACATGTATATTATAGACACCAAGATACGAGGTGTGTCAAAAAAGAAACGAGACTGTGGCAGCCATGCCCATGACTCAATGCCAGTTGGCTAACCGCTTATGTCACTGTGTTGTGCAACATCTCACCACCATTCTGCTATAATATTTTTCATCTCTCTCACTCTGTTTTTCTTTTTCAGGTCTTTTTGTAGCACCACCAGAGCTCCACCACTTTGTCACACAACAGGAGGTGGCAGAAATATGGAGCAAAGAATCAACATGAAATTTATGGTTAAGTTGGAGAAGGGCCTAACTGAGTGTCTCTAACTTCTCCAAAAGGCTTATGGAGAAGATGCAATGTCAAGGCCGTGAGTCTTTGAGTTGCACAAATGCTTCAAGACTGGTCGCGAGGAGGTGGAGAATGACCCCAAGTCAGGAAGGCCTTCCACGACAAAGATAACTGAGAACATTGACAGAGTGAACCAGCTGGTGTGGAGTAATTGCAGATTAATGGTGCGGATGATAGCTGAGGAACTGAGCCTGAACAGGGAGTCAGTGAGGGCCATCTTGGTGCAGGAGCTGGGGATGCGGAATGTGTGCACCAAGATGGTGCACAAGCTTTTGTCGGACGACCAGAAGGAGCACCTGGTCAATGTTTGTTGAGACTTTCTAGAGAAGATCGGAGAAGATCCAGAGTTTGTTGGCCAAGTCATCACAGGAGATGAGACTTGGGTCTTCCAGTATGACCCTGAAAGCAAGAGACAGAGCCTGCAGTGGAAAACTCGACTGTCACCCAGACCCAAGAAGGCACGCATGTCCAAATCAAGGATCAAGGTCATGCTGATCGCATTCTTCAACCAGAAGGGAGTGGTCCATCATGAGTTTGTGCCTGAGGGTCAGACAGTCAACCAGCACGTCTACCAGCAGGTTCTCAATCGCCTCCATGACCGGGTTCGGCGCAGCAGGCAGACTCTGTGGAGTGACAAATCGTGGCTGCTCCACTATGACAATGAACCTGCACACACCGCGCTCAGTGTGAGGCAGTTCTTGGCCAACAAACAGATCACAGCTCTCGACCACCCTCCTTATTCCCCAGATCTCGCACCGTGCGACTTCTGGCTCTTCCCCAGGCTGCATACTGTGCTCAAAGGAACCCATTTCGCCTCTGTAGAAGAGATCAAGGCCACTATGACGAGGGAGCTGAGGGAACTCAAGGAGGAGGACTTTACCAAGTGCTTCCATATGTGGCAGAAGCGAATGCAGAGGTGAATTAACTCTGGGGGGATTACTTTGAAGAGGACAATGCGTAATTTCTCTGTAGATTTTGTAATAAAACATTTATGGGACAATCTCATTTTCTTTTTTGTCACACCTCGTATCTAAACCCCACTGGCAATTCCAGCTGAAGAAGCCCCAGTATACCAAGAATATTTGGGCTCAAGCAGATAGGAAGATACGGAGAGACAGTTAGGACACCTAACTCCCCCAAAATTAGTTGTTATTCCTGAATGGGTTGGGGAGAATAACCCAAGGGCATTTAGGGGGCCTCAGACAGAGGATGAATCCCTTGGGTTTGCATGAGAACAAGTTCAGGTGATAGATGGTGAGCCAGTCCCTAGCCTAGGAACCCAGAGACCATCTCCACCCCTTTTTTATAGTATATGGTTTAGTAAAGGGGAGTTTGGAAGGGGAAGTGGTTGAGCAGCTTCTAATGCCCCAGCAAGTACTTCAGCAAGTACTTCATTTGGCTTATAACCATTTGCTAGTTGACTATTTAGGGAAAGATAAAATGCACAAGTGAATATTAGTCCAATTCTATTGGCCAGGGCTACGTAAGTAAATTTGGCTTTACTGTTAGCCCTACATGTCAGTTAACTGAGCCTGCTGGGGTTCAATCAGTCATCTTAGTACCAATGCCGATTGTGAAAACCCCCTTCAAGAAGGTTGTCATGGATTTGGTAGGACCTTTGGAGAAGACCATCCAAGGCAAATGGTACATGCTCGTTATCCTTGATTTGGCTACCTGATATCCAGAAGCTGTACTGTTGCATAATATGAAGACTGCTACGGTAACAATCGCCCAATACAGATTGTCTCATGAGTATGCCTGCCCAAGGAAGTAAACAGACAAGGGGATCCCTGGTCATGGGTGATGTAGCAAGTTTATACATTGTTGAATGAAAACTCTTCATACCTCAGCGAATCATCTACAAATGGATGGGCTTGTGGAACACTTCAATAAAACCCTCAAGCAGACATTGAGGATATTTGGCACAGAAGATGGCAAGAACTGGAATTCCTTGCTGTCACTCGTACATACAATTTACCTTCTGGACAACCAAAAAAAGGCCCATGTGAACTTCTTAAGAAGTGGGATACTGAAACCTTGGCTCAAGTCCAGGGTAAGGATTTTGGGATAGAGATTTTGTTAAACCTTGGGCTGCTACAAGCTGATGCTTTCTTCAGTATTCTAGGAATAACTCATCTAGCTTGTCATGATATTGTCATAGACCCAGAATTAGTCATCTGTAAGGGACCATAGAGAATTTGAGAGGCCTGGCAGCAAACAGTGACCTCTGTAGTGAGGGACATGCTTAAACTCGGAGTGATTGAAGAGTCTAACAGTAACTGCTCACTTCCAATCATACTTGTCCCTAAGTCGGATGGAAGTCTAGTCTTCTGCATTGATTTTAGAAAGGTTAATGAATTTTCCAAGCTTGAGGCCTACCTAATGCCTCAGGTTGCTTGATCTAACCAAGGGGTATTAGCAGGTTCTCCTTACTCCAGCAGCCAAGGAGAAAACAGCATTTTCCACTCCCGAGAGACTGTTCCAGTTCACTATACTGCCATTCAGACTTCATAGAATTCCTGATATGTTCCAGCAACTGGTAGACCACCTCCTGCAACCCCATGGCAGCTATGAAGTGACTTACATGAACAATATTGTGATCTATAGTGCTGAGTGGGAGACCTATTTAAAACAAATACAAATTACTAGCATATAGAAGACTGTCTTGACCAAAATTGAAAATTCTAAGAGGATAAGAAGTACAATACCTGGTTTATTCAATATGAATAACAGAATCTAATCTGTTTCTTTGACTGGGGAATAGGCACTTGTGCAATGGCATCTATCTTTTGTATCTTTGCCATTGCACAAGTGCCTATTCCCCAGTCAAAGAAACAGATTAGATTCTTCTTAGGTATTGTCAGTTCACTTCATTCCAAATTCCACAGAGAGCAGAACCATTGACCTGCCTGCTTCAGAAGAGGGCTCTGGAAAAGATTTTCAGGTCAAAGGAGCTGGAGCAAATCTTACAAGGATTAAAATATTTTTTGCTCAGAACCAGTTCCATTGAGCCCCAACTTTATTGTTCAGGTGGATGCCTTGGATGTAGGAACAATTCTGTCCCAGGAGAATAATGGCCAGGAACACCCAGTGGCCTTTATAAGTAGGAAATTGCTCTTTTGGGAGAAAGCATATGCAGTAATTGAGTGAGGTGCTGGCAATAAAATCGGGAATGGAGGCATTCTGGTACTATTTGCTAGGGTCCTAATCATTTTAATAATTCAAAAGCCACAAATAATACCTATTTGAGTAGATGAAATAATAACAGAAGAATGTTGCTAATTTCAGCCTTACATCAATTTTATTCATTAACAGTGGTTTATGCCAATCTTATAATGTAAACAGACATAAGCAATGCAATATATATGATATCTTCACACCATAAAAACTCTGATCACAAAGTCACTTAAAATTAATTACACAACACATAATACCATTACACTAATACTCACAGCACTCATTCCCAAACATCTTCATTCATAAAACATAACCACATTCACACTAATCACTCAAATAGCAAAAATAGATCCTATGGAAGCATACTACATGAAATTTGTATCTAATATGTATCAAAAGTAGGCATGGTCCCTATATAATAATCATAAAGGATCTACAAGACTCAAAAATGTTCCTTGCGCTGAACCCTCTACATGTAAATAAGTACAAATACTATTCATATGTGCTGCAATCTTCAAAGGAACCTCTTATGAATACTCCACTCGTGATCCTTCCAGTAATCAACACTCAACACTAGACCTTTCCCAATGAGTGTTCCATGCAATTCACCACACCTTCAGGGCTGCACCATCGGATAATAGCCAATATTACAAAGGTATGGGGCACCTTTCTCAAAACTACTACATACTGATTCTAAGTCAGCAAATGTAGAGTTTCACCTCAAACGGGAACACCAATAACACAGAATTCCCTTAATGCATTCAACATTCAGGATTCAGTGTTCAAGATTCAAGATTCCAACTGTGTATCACAGTGGTGCCACGAACGGCATCCTCAAAGATTTTTCATGTGCCTACAACCATGGGCCACGCATACGTCAGACGATGCATTGCTCTTGGCAGAATGGCTATGAAAGACCTAGACAAGATTCTCAAGTGCAAAGATGTCTCTCTCCATAAAAAGATTTGACTTGTTCAAGCCATGGTATTTTCAATAACATCATATGGATGTGAAAGCTGGACAGTGAAAAAGATAGACAGGAAGAAAATTGATGCCTTTGAATTATGGTGCTGGCGGCGAATACTGTGTATACCATGGACTTCCCGAAGAACAAACCAGTCGGTACTAGAGGAGATCAAACCTAAGCTTTCTTTAGAAGCTCAGATGACAAGACTTCGACTTTCATACTTTGGACACATCATGCGAAGAGAGAGATCATTAGAGAAAGACATCATGCTTGGCAAGATAGAAGGTCAACGCAAAAGAGGAAGACCAGCAATGAGATGGTTCGATACAATAACAGCAGCTATGGGTACCAATCTGTCAACAATGAGCCGTCTGACTGAAGACCGAACACAATTTAGGACAACTATCCAGAGGGTCGCCATGAGTCGACACTGACTCAATGGCACGTAACAACAACAACACAACCATGGGCCACAGTTTCGCCACAAATGGCTTCTTCAGGGAATCTAATAGATTCCCTGAAGAAACAAATGACAGAAATCCTAAAACATCCTAAAACATTGACAAATAGACAACAAAAACTATCCAAATAAAAGCACTATCAACCTTTCTTGCACTTGCCAGTGAATCCAAAATCCTGTAAAACTCCATCACATGCATGATTGCTAAATGCTAAACTGGTCCTACTTTTTAAAGAACACTTAAATCCAGTGAATAAAACCAGCACCATTAAATTTGAGTGTTTAATCCAAATGGGTAGATTATGTTCCAATTAAAAATATACTATTGTTCATGGCGACAAAGCCGACTACCAAAATTTTGTGAATTTCGTGAACAAGGTATATTTTTATTTGTAACAATTGTGGTGTTTTAGGTTTAGACTACCTGCTAAGACTCAAATTTACCCTGATAATGAACCATAAACTTCTCAAATGGGTCGCCAGGAGCAAGGAAACCATTAGCTGGGTAATGCTGTGGTTTCTGAGTCTCCAGACCTTCAACTATGAGGTGCAACACAGGGCAAGAAGGAACCCCAAAAATACAGACTTTCTTTCCTAGGAGGTGTCCCCAGCAGAGGTGGGCACTTGACCCAAGAAAATCATGCTGATGTGGAGGGTACGTAAAATGGTTTATAGAAGATATCTCCAGTCCTTAGAGCATGAAGAGCCCAGCCCTCCTTAAGGAAAGCAGAACTGAAGAATCTGGGCAGACAGGCGGGGCCCAAGTAAAGAGTTTAAAAGCTCAAGTCCCGAGTGAGGAGAGAAGAGAAGACCCAGGCTGGAGGAAGGGACGACCAGGAGTTGTCTATGAGTGTGTACATGTAAAGGACTTTTATAGAATCTTGCTAAGCCTGCATGGTAAATCAGATATCATTTGCTTGTTGTAAGTAAACATTTTTCATTTTTGTTCTGTACCTAGGCTCAGATGGCCTTAATTCTCTACACATAAGCTTCACTACAGACCCAGAACTCTTAACTGCTCACACCCATGCTATTGCACATTAATTCTAACCCAGCTGGGAATATCATGCTGTCCAAGAATTATAGTAGCAGCAGAATCTTTGCTCCTGTCTTTTATTGAAACAAGGATTTTTTTTTCCCCTGAGTATCTGAAAAGCTGGTTTGGAAACTTTATGTGAGCTATGAGGATCAGAACATATTAAAACTTAGCTCTAGAAGCTACAAAATAGATTTTTTACTAGAAGAATCTGTACGTTTTTGTTTATATTGCTTCTTTTTCATGCAATTTTACCACTTGATGTTTGTTGAAGGACAGTGCAATAAAATGGTAGTTTTATGATCTGATTATTGTTTCTTACCACAAACATGTAATAACATTCTCATACTAAGCATTAGAGTCCTTAAAATAAGGAATAAACAGAGCTAGAAAAGTTAAGCCTAGTAACATAGTAATATAGTATATGATGGTAGATAAAGACCAGTATGGTCCATCTAGTCTGCCCAGCAAGGCGGCAAGAGTAGGTGCACTTGTCGCTCCGTGCAGGTCACCTCTCCCCATACCTTTGTTTATGGGTGTACCCGCCGCTCTGTGTAGGTCACCCCTATTTGTATATGTACTGTTGCTGCACGCAAAAAATACGCAAGCACTGATCCTGAGCGTAACTGCTTCTTAAAATATTCAAACAGTAGTGTATAATTCAGTGAGTATTATAAGAATTTTTTTCCAGTTCTCATAGCATTTCTTTCCCACTTCCTGTCTGTTATACAGGGTGGCCCAAAAAAAGTGAGAACATCTCGTAAATTAAAAGCTTAAATAGTTTACTTATTTACCTTTTTTAGCTATATAACGTCTTTATTTCGACAATTTCCGGTCTGTCTTTTTGAATTTTTAAATAGCTTATATGCTACGAGATGTTCTCACTTTTTTTGGGCCACCCTGTATATACTGCCCAAAGTGTGAATCAAATGTGCACTCAGCTAAAGAGAGTAATGATACACTGTTCCTGTGTAGGGAAGACGTGGTGATACAGGCCCAGAAGGACCTACTGGTGAACCTGGCCCCAAAGTAAGTCTATTTTTAATAGATACAAAAAGGCACATTTTAGAAATGATCTGGAGACTGGCACTGAGCCATTGAGGTCATGACATTCACAATTCCAGCATTTTAGAAATGGATCTGCTAGACGTGGAGCCATTTCTAAAATACAGAATAAGGAGGTGCAAAGGTGTACATGTATGTGTAGATATGTGGAGCTGGAGGAACCAATTTGAAAATCTACATGTAAGAAAAATCAATGGGGTAGACATGACCGCTATATATGTGCAAGCGTGGGATTTCACAATTAGCATGTGCAAGAGCTGACACTTCCACATGTATGACAGCTTTCTGCAAACCTACACGCATAAATGCTGCTAACAACAGACGCCACTATCTTTATCTAACTTAAATTAGGAAGGGAAAATAAACAATGGTAATTAAAGAAGATAACTTTCTTAATCCCTCATATAGAGGACTAAAGCACCCAAGCACTTTTGTAAAACCTAAACATGCCAGGGTGCAGATGTAAATTATAATATGGACCACTGCAGTTATACACATTCTTAATATGAAATGGGGAATAGACATAGAAATTTTTAGCCCACCCAGGGCACTCCCAACATGGCCCCTTGCAATTTCTACATTCACATGTACACTGAATTCTTTCTTAAATCGCCATTTCCACATGTATTCTATTTCCACATGTAAATGCCTGATTTTACATGTGGAAATTGTCAATATGGATTCTAAAATAATTTCCTAAATATATAAATTTATCGTTCCTTCTTTTTCTTTAAAATATTTTTTTCCTTCTAGGGTGAAGTAGGCATTAAAGGTGAAAAAGGCATGAGAGGGCTATATGGAGAGCAGGCAAGTATTGCTATCCTATATGTAGAAAGTACAGTAGAAGGTTCAAAAGCCTGCAGGGATGTTTTGTCAAACAAAAAACTGAACATAAGATATATTGCAGCAATTTTAAAACTATGCATTGTTTGGACATAGTCTGCAGGCACTCTTTGTCACAGAGAGAGCTTGCTCAAAAAAATGTATTTAAAAACAAGATGCAGCAGGAATCTGAAACAGGACTTTGGACCCTTTAACTAAAGTGCAGTATAGATTTGCACTTACTCAACATTCACTGCAAAAATTAATGTGTGGCAAACGTAAAGCTTGTGCACTAAATGTTGTCAGTAGTCCCAGCATCCTCCCATACAATTATGCATAGAAAGTACTTTACCATACAGACGTAATGAGTGCATATATGCTAATTGCACAGACAACAGCTTGCAGTAAAATAGTGTGCACTAACTGCAATGAACAGTTCATATCCATTCCTTACCCCTAACTCTGTTCATTCCTTACCCCATAACAGGGCCGGCCCGTCCATTGAGCAAGAATGTTTTTTGCACAGGGCCCTGTGTTTCAGGGGGCCCCGCGCAAAGAACATTCTGCTTTTTTTCAAAATTAAATTTAAAAAAAAAAAGCTGGCTGCTACCGCTGCTGCTGCCGCGGTGGCAGTGGCAGAATGGAGTGTCCCGCGGGGCCCCCTTGGCCCGGCTGAGTCCCTCCCCCTCCCTCTGCGACGGCTAAGCCCCTCTGTGCCAGCTTTCAGATTTGCGAAGGGAGAGTGTCTCCCTCGCGTCTCTGTTAAGCCTGCAGGGGCAGATGGGAAATTTCCCATCAGCCCCTGCGGGCTTAACAGAGACGCGAGGGAGACACTCTCCCTTCGCGAATCTGAAAGCTGGCACAGAGGGGCTCAGCCATCGCAGAGGGAGGGACTCAGCCGGGCAGAGGGGGCCCCACCGGACACTCCATTCTGCTGCTGCCGCAGCCAGCTTTTAAAAAAAAAAAAGAATTTTCCTTGAGCCGATGGGGGGGGGGGGGGGGGGGGTTTAGGACTGGTAATGGGCTATGGAGGGGGTCAGGACTTGCCTCGAGGGGGGCTGTGGGTGGATGGGGGGGTTAGGACTGGTAATGAGCTATGAGGGGCTAGGACTGGAAATGGGCTGGGGGGGCTGATGGGGTTAGGACTGGTAATGGGCTGTGGGCTGTTGGGGGGGTGGTTAGGACTGGTAATGGGCTATGGGGGGCTAGGACAGGAAATGGGCTGATGGGGAGGGGTTAGGACTTGAGGTGGGCTGTTGGGGGGGTAAGGAATGGTAATGGGCTATGGGGGGCTAGGACAGGAAATGGGCTGATGGGGTGATAGGACTTGAAGTGGGCTGGTGGGGGGATAGGACTGGTAATGGGCTATGGGGGGCTAGGTCTGGAAATGGGCTGGTGGGGGGGTTAATACTGGAGGTGGGCTGATGGGGTTAGGACTGGTAATGGGCTGTGGGCTGATGGGGTGTAAAGAAAGGTAATGGTCTATGGGGGGGTTAGGACTGATAATGGGCTATGGGGGGTCTAGGACAGGAAAAGGGCAGATGGGGAAGGGTTAGGAATTGAGGTGGGCTGATGGGGTTAGGACTGGTAAATGGCTGTGGGAGGGTTTAGGACTGATAATGGGCTATGGGGGGGGGCTAGGACAGGAAATGGGCTGATGGGGTTAGGACTGGTAATGGGCTGTGGGCTGTTGGGGGGGTTAGAACTGGTAATGGGCTATGGGGGGTTTTAAGACTGGTAATGGGCTGTGGGCTGATGGGGCTGTCTGGTAATGGGCTATGGGGGTTTAGGACTGATAATGGGCTATGGGGGGCTAGGACAGGAAATGGGCTGATGTGGAGGGGTTAGGACTTGAGGTGGGCTGATGGGGTTAGGACTGTTAATGGGCTGTGGGCTGATGGGGGGGGTTAAGACTGGCAATGGGCTATGGGGGGCTGACTGGAAATGGGCTGATGGGGTTAGGACTGGAAGTAGGCTGATGGGGGGTTAGGACTGGTAATGGGTTATGGGGGGGGGGGGTTAAACTGAAAATGGGGTGATGGGGGTTAGGACTGGAAGTGGGTTGATGGGGGAGCTAGGACTGGTATTGGGTTCGGGGGTTGCTAGGACTGGAAATGGGCTGATGGGGTGCTAGGACTGGAAATGGGCTGATGCAGGGACTAGAAGGGAATGGATGCTGGGTGAGGCTGGAACTAGAAGGGAGCTGATGTTGGGGGAGGATTAGAATGGGATGGGGCTGGGAGAGTAAAATGGAGAGGGGAAAAATATTTTGTGTGGGAGGAATGAAAAATCTACAATTGGCCGGGTATTGGGAGAGTAAATGGGGATTGAGGATGGAGGGGTAAAATTTGAGTGGATGAAATAGGAATGAGGAAAGAGCAAAAGGAGAAAGATTAGTATGTTAAAGCAGATGTAGAGAGAGAATGGAAAAAAACTAGGAGAGAAGAAAGGACAAATGGACAGCAGACGATGGACAGTAAGCAGAAGACACGAAGAAACCAGAAGAAAGTGGCTGGAGCAATTGCAGCTGAAAAAAATGCACAAAAGGTAGAAAAATATCTCTTTATTTTGAATTTATTAATTGGAATATGTCAGCTCTGGGAAATGTGCATCATTAACATCTGCGCTTTGTTTAGTACAAGAGGAAATTAATTTATAGTTTTATTTCTACAGTGTTGTTGTACATTCCAAGTTTGGCTTTTGGGGTTCCCAGTTTAATTATTGTCTTCCTATTTCTAAATTGTGATTCCTTGTTTGGTGATGGTCTATGTTCTGCATGTGTAATTGAGCTGAGGTATTCTGTTTATGTAATTCCTATTTGACATTGCCACTTGTTCTCTTTCCCCAGTAGGTCATGTATTGTTATTCTCTGAAATGTATTGGTTTAATATTTGCAGTGTTTCCTTTTGATAAGTAGAGTATGGTGCTTTGTGAGTCCTGGTAGTGCTGTTAGGATACGGCGGGTTTGCTATGGGCTCTAAATGGGCAGTGTTTGTAGTAGTTCCTAATGTGTCTGGCGGTTGGCACTGGATTATAGTAATGTAGAAATATTTTAGTCTTTCTTTATCCATACACTCATTAAGAGGCATGTTTACTAAAAGTTAGTATATGGTAACATTATGCAAATATTTATGCAAATGAGGCCCCACACCGAGTCTCTGCACATGGCCCTGCACCCCCCTTGGGCCGCCCCTGCCCCATAATGTACTATGCAGTTAGTGTATGAATTAGCACATGCTGTCAAGCCAGTGCAATAACAGTTACTATGTAACTTCGGTGGTGAGTAAATTGTTGGAAACACTGCTGAAAGAGAAAATAGTGAGGTTTCTGGAGTCCAGCGGATTACAGGATCCAAGGCAGCATGGATTCACCAGAGGCATGTCTTGTCAGACAAATCTGATTGATTTCTTTGACTGGGTGACCAGGGAGCTGGACTGAGGGAGAGCCCTATATTTTATTTATTTATTTACATTCTCTTATATACTCTGCTATTCTGCATCAGTGTGGTTTACATTGAACAAACTGAAATTACATTGAACAGGGCATTATAACTTGGAGATAACAATTTTTACAGGGAACATGGGCTATGGAGGGTTAAGTGGCTTGTCCAAGACCACAAGTGGGACTAGAAACCCCAGTCCTTCCAGCCCAAGGTTGCTGTTCTCTAGTGGGATTTGAACCCCTGACCTTCCAGCCTGAAGTACCTTGCCCCAACCACTATGCCACTCCTCCACTCCATGTGGAGGAGTGGCCTAGTGGTGTATTTAGATTTCAGTAAATCCTTTGACACTGTTCCTCACAGGCGACTTATAAACAAACTGAGCACCCTAGGGATGGACCCTAAAGTTACTGCTTGGGTTAGAAATTGGTTGGGTGGGAGGCGACAAAGAGTACAAGTAAATGGAGCTCACTCTGAGGAGAAGGATGTTATCAGTGGTGTACCCCAGGGATCTGTCCTTGGTCCGATTCTTTTTAACATCTTTGTTAGTGATATAGTAGAAGGGCTTTCAGGTAAGGTTTGCCTCTTTGCGGATGATACCAAAATCTGCAATAGAGTAGACACCCAGGAAGGGGTAGATAACATGAGGAGGGATCTAGCTAAGCTTGAAGAATGGTCTAGAATTTGGCAGCTGGGATGTAATGTTAAAAAATGTAAGGTCATGCATTTGGGCTGTAGCAATCCAAGGGAGCAATATAGTATAGGGGGTGAAGTACTTTTGTCCACTAAAGAAGAGCGGGACCTAGGCGTGGTTGTGTCTGATGATCTTAAAGTAGCTAAACAGGTAGAAAAGGCGACGGCAAAAGCTAGAAGGATGCCTGGGTGCATACGGAGAGGAATGGCTAGCAGAAAAAGGAGGTGATAATGCCTCTCTATAAGTCTTTGGTGCGACCTCATTTGGAGTATAGTGTGCATTTCTGGAGACCGCACCTTCAAAAGGATGTGGACAGGATGGGGTCGGTGCAGAGGGTGGCTACTAAAATGATTAGTGGTCTTCATTATAAAGCATATGAGGACAGACTGAAGGATCTTAATATGTACACCTTAGAGGAAAGGCGGGATAGAGGTGATATGAGGTGATATACAATGTACATAGTTCCCCCCAGTTACTTCCAAGTTGATCTCCTGTTTATTGTAAATGCAACTCAGGGTTCCTGTGTTGTATGGTTGATGTTGAATGTAAACCGCTCTGATCTAAAATAGAGGACAGGATGGGGTCGGTGTGGACAGGATGTAATGTTAAAAAATGTAAGGTCATGCATTTGGGCCTCATTTGGAGTATAGTGTGCATTTCTGGAGACCGCACCTTCAAAAGGATGTGGACAGGATGGGGTCGGTGCAGAGGGTGGCTACTAAAATGATTAGTGGTCTTCATTATAAAGCATATGAGGACAGACTGAAGGATCTTAATATGTACACCTTAGAGGAAAGGCGGGATAGAGGTGATATGAGGTGATATACAATGTACATAGTTCCCCCCAGTTACTTCCAAGTTGATCTCCTGTTTATTGTAAATGCAACTCAGGGTTCCTGTGTTGTATGGTTGATGTTGAATGTAAACCGCTCTGATCTAAAATAGAGGACAGGATGGGGTCGGTGTGGACAGGATGTAATGTTAAAAAATGTAAGGTCATGCATTTGGGCTGTAGCAATCCAAGGGAGCAATATAGTATAGGGGGTGAAGTACTTTTGTCCACTAAAGAAGAGCGGGACCTAGGCGTGGTTGTGTCTGATGATCTTAAAGTAGCTAAACAGGTAGAAAAGGCGACGGCAAAAGCTAGAAGGATGCCTGGGTGCATACGGAGAGGAATGGCTAGCAGAAAAAGGAGGTGATAATGCCTCTCTATAAGTCTTTGGTGCGACCTCATTTGGAGTATAGTGTGCATTTCTGGAGACCGCACCTTCAAAAGGATGTGGACAGGATGGGGTCGGTGCAGAGGGTGGCTACTAAAATGATTAGTGGTCTTCATTATAAAGCATATGAGGACAGACTGAAGGATCTTAATATGTACACCTTAGAGGAAAGGCGGGATAGAGGTGATATGAGGTGATATACAATGTACATAGTTCCCCCCAGTTACTTCCAAGTTGATCTCCTGTTTATTGTAAATGCAACTCAGGGTTCCTGTGTTGTATGGTTGATGTTGAATGTAAACCGCTCTGATCTAAAATAGAGCGGTATAGAAGAACTGTTAAATAAAATAAATAAATAAAATAAAAATATGATTGAGATGTTTAAATACCTCCGTGGCATAAATGTTCAGGGAGAGAGCCTCTTTCAATTGAAAGCAAGTTCTGCTACGAGGGGACATGGGATGAGGGTGAAGGGAGATAGATTCAGGAGTGATTTGCGGAAATATTTCTTTACGGAAAGAGTAGTGGATCCGTGGAATAGTCTCCCAGTGGAGGTGGTAGAGATGAGGACAGTAACTGAATTCAAAAAAGCATGGGATAAACACAGAGGATCTCTAAAGGTAAAAAGGGGACTGTTGTGGTTGTTATGGAAGGACAGACTAGATAGGCCATGTGGTCTTTTTCTGTTGTCATATTTCTATGTGTGTGCACTAACTGTGCATTGGCTTGGTTTGCACCATCAAGTCAATGCTGACTCTTGGTGACCAGTAGCCCCTGGGTTTTCTTGGCAAGGTATAACTGGAAGTAGATTGCCAGGCCTTTTCTTCCAAGGCAGTGGAGGGTAAAGTGACTTGCCCAAGGTCACAGGAATGCCAGAGGGAATCAAACCCTAATCTCTTGGGTAGTAGGCTATTGTACTAACCACTAGGTTACCCTTCCACTCCCAAAAGCTTGGCTCAAGGGGTGACTTTAAATAGATTGCCGCGAGGTAGCTGCTCTTCTACGTACGAAACCCTGACCCAGAATCAGGTTGTCTACAAATGATTTAGCACCAGGGGCCCCACGAACGTGCATTTCACTATAGGAGAGAGGTGGCCCCCTTCTGTCAGTTTCTGGTCCTGAGGCGAGCGAATCTCCTCACCAGCCAGGCGGCAGGCTATCCGTGGCCAGCTGAGGCTCTGCGGCATTGCGGTATCTTTCCATTTAGGGGGATTTCTGATAGAGGCATTCAGTCATAATGCCACAGATGGTAGCTTTTCCCCACTGGCTCCTCATCCAAGCACATACACCAAATGTCTGAACCAGCAGCAACTCTTGTACTGAGTAGGATTACTATCGCAACAGCACAACATCAGTAGGGTAAAACTAAGTTGTCTCATGACGGTCTAAATGTGTATACTAAAAGCTTATTGTACTTTAGTAAACAGGCCCTTTATTTAGCATATAGGTCTAGGTCTGGGCCTGGGGTAGGCCTCTGGCCCATCAGTGAATTGAGATTCTCAGTGGGACAGGGGAGGGCTGCAGTTGCTGCTTCCATTTTCAGTCACTACAGTGCAAAAGACCAACGTTTTTGTGTGTGTCCTAGGGAAAGATAACTGTATTTCCAGAGGTATAGCAATTGTTTTGTGAAAACAGGCTCGTGCAGCCTTTTCATTCGCTCGTTTTCTACATTTTTGGCATTAATAAGCGGTTTTGCATGAATTTGCCTTGCAGCAGCTCATTAATCCCAAATTTAAATAAATGTTCATGTGAAGCAGATTTTGAGTGAAAGTTTGTTACTGTGAGCTATTCTTCTGCAAAGTGACTCTGGAAAAATACCTTTTGTGTGAAATGTCTGATTTTCAATGTTTTTTTGTGGTGTTTTTGTGGTGTTTGCTATTTTTATGCAAAGTGCATGCTTTTAAAGTCACTGTGAACTTTTGTACAAGAGACCCCTTATCTTAATCCAGTCTGTGGCTATATAAAACCTAGGGATTAATATTCTATGAAGCACCAAACTTTTTCCCAAACCACAATAGCTGTTTAACATTACTAGATCAATTTTCAATAGGGGGTCCTCTGTATAACTTGAAGTGGATAAGAAATGTTTTTTCAGCAGTGTAAAACATGTAAGCCCACTGCTGAAAATTCATGTATTATTTTAAATAGGTAAGAAATCAGTCTGAACTTGTTTCTGCCATACGAGTTTACCTAGTGCGAGGTGAACATAGAACTGAATTTTGCTTCAGAATGTGTAAGATATTTGCCCCTCCCCCTTGCCCCACATTCCCTTTTTAAATGCATAGCTTGGACTATTTTTGGGGCAAAATGGTAAATTTATAGAGAAATGCCACCTTTTTAAAATGCTTAAGTAGTCAGTGCCATGACTGACTACATAAGTGCTTTCAAATTTAGGTCTGAATAATTTTCAGTTTTTTCTACATGGTACCATAATCAGAACAGTGGGCAATGAAACAGGACAAATCTAAGCTTAATGCCCACTAAAGTTATATTAAAGGTTTTCATAGATCCCTGTAAATTTAGAGGTGTGGAAGACCTTTTTGGAAACATCTCTGCCCCCGCTCCTTCAGGATCCTTAGTTTCTGATGTCATGTGGGTCAAGAGGTTGTTAGGTGATGGCCCACCCTGTTCTGCTACCTGTAATGTACTGTACGGTTTTCATGTGTAGAAAGTGATATTCTTCTTTTACTTTGAAAGGGTGATTATGGTCCTCCAGGGTTCAAAGGATTGCCAGGAGCAGAAGGCTTCAAGGTACATAGATGTCATGAGAAGCTTCATATCTTCTATTTCTATTACATATGGTGGATGTTCCGATAACAAGCAAAAATGTGACATGGCTTAGGATTTGTCTGTGAATCTGATTTATTACTTTAAGAAACAATGATTAATTCTCTAATGGCTTTATTTTCCTTCAGGGAATAGAAGGCTTAATAGGAAACAGAGGAGAACCTGGAACATCAGGAGAAAAGGTATTTTTTTTCTGAAAATATTGTTATTTATTGTGTATGCAAATATAGCATGCACAGTAAATAAAACTGATGAAGATATTGATGCCACTGGCGATGTGGTTTGTTTTCAGAATTTTTGGAAATTTCCTGTATAGTTGGGTGGGTTTTTTTTTCAGTTCATTTCACATATTTGATTTAACAAAAATTAAAATGTGCTAAAACCTTTTAATGTGCACAAATCAACTGAACGTGTGTTAATTCAAAGGTTAACATTTAAAGGTTAACGTGTTAAAAATTAATGAACTGACTGTGCTAGCAAAAGCACATCCTTAGTTGTCACATAAGAAAATTAATACATAACAAAGCATAAAAGACAGACATTTATTTTTCTCATTTTAAGAAAAGCATCAGGTTAACCTTCTTCCAACTGACCTTTGCCCTTGGGATCAAAAACAAAAAGAGCTAGCTAGGTTCCAAAGGGAGACCTCATACTTTTGGATAATCATATGAAGGACCAAAGATATGAAATGCTGTTTGAGTTTCTCTTCTCACGTCTGCAAATTGTTTTTGTACAGTAGAACGCCTTCTATCCAAAGCTATTTAATTTCAAAAATTCCTGTAGTCCAAGGATAAAAAATCATGAGAGTATGTTTACTAGGCAACGGTAGAGGAAATGGGCTTGAATGTCTCACTGGAATGGCACAGCATGCTGTAAATACGCACTGCCTGTTCGGCCAATAAGAACAGGGGGTTCCCTTAATTGTAGGGTTTCCCCATTACCTATTGGCTGCTACGATGTTTTACATCTGATTGGCTGAGGAACTTTTTTTGCAAATTACGTCACACGCCAATTCTACAAATCTAACCGTTCCGTTCACTTTGGTTACTGAAGCTTTTACTACGGAATTCATATATCCAACCTGATGCAGGGCTATTCTGGTTTTCTAGCCCGAAACGTGCCACTTTGTGTTCATCATGAGTTCTGCAGGTTTTCAAGCTCCTTAAAAAGTTATAAGCTAAGTGTTTTTATTTTATCACTGCTTCCAAATGATTAAAAGGAATATTCACGGCGAGGGGAAGGTTGATATTCCTCCCTCTTTTGAATGATTATTCTGACAAAAAGTTACTGATACGGAGGTTTACTTTTGGTATGCCAAGGTTTATGTTCTGGTTTACTAGGCAACGGTAGCAGCTTCTGTGTGATATCGGAGCTGTGGCCCCATTGAATTCAATGGGGCCATGGTTCCGATATCGCATGGAAGCCGCTACCACTGCTTAGTAAACATACCTCATAGTCTTTAGTCTATTTCAGTTATCTAGAAAAATGTATATTATCCAAAAATTACTTGGCTTCAGATGTTCTGTTTTCCAGAAAAATGTCCTTATTTGGAGTTCCTTTATCAAAAAACATTATCCTATACTTGCATGATCTAGACAAATGCATTATGCAAAACAAGCCTGAGTAAAAGATGTTCTACTGTATTACCCTTCAGACTTTTCTAATGATATATTTGATGTATTTGATGCCCAGCATTGTGTATTTCTGCTGAATTTTAACTTCTATTTCTAGTGCCCTTTACTTGCTACCACTGATTTGTTTTACATTTGTGCTTGTTTAAATATAACCTTAACTCTGCCTCTAGAAGGAAATCACTCTGAGCTTTACAGTGCAAATCAATGATAGAGTTGCAAATATGGAATTAATTTTATGTTTTTTTCACATGTAAAATCCTGTTTTATGCATGTAAAAAGGCTTTTATAAAATTACTCCATGGGTAGTGTGGGCTCTGTATGTCTGGAGCCGGCAACTTGAACAGGGAAGCTATTCCACCTCAGAGGTGGAATAACTTCCCCAATTTGGCAGGATTGGCAGGCCCGTGGCAGGGAAGGGCCGGCAGGGGGCAGAGGGCATTTGCCGCAGCTCGACAATGGCCCTGGGAGGCCAGATTGGGGGGTTAGGTTGAGAGGAAAGCAATGTGGTGGCCGGCAGCCGGGGATTGTGGATTTTAAATGGAGCTGCAGTGCCATGGCAACCGGATGCCATGGCGCTGTGGCTCCATTTAAAAGTACTGGCATGGCCTGTATGTGCAGGCCAGACAGAATCATGGTCCTGGCCTGCACGTACAGGTATGTTCACGATTCTGATTCTGAATCGCAGCTCCCTCTGTGCATCCGGTTCCGACTGGGTGCACAGAGGGCCTGCATATCCCGGATGGAATCGGGCTGAGAACAAATAACTATTACAAGTAACAGGTAACTTTTACAGCAAGTGACTTCATATTCCCATGCAGCGTTTACATAACCTGCAACTATTTACATTGCAGTAACCGAGGATAGCGGATGCGGTCTGCCCCCTCTCCCCTCCTCCCAACCCTCCTTCTGCCCCACTCCCCTTTAATAACCACAATACAACAATAATTGGAATTCAACTGGTCGCAGCTTTATTAATAACACAACTTTATCCAACAACATTTCAGATCCAACATCCTAGCCATCCCATCCGTGGCTTCAGGCATCACCAGCCATATGATTAGTAAAGTGACTTCCTTTTGCTTCCGCCGCGGACAGCCCCAACGGCTGTCTTCAATACCCACCCCTTCTTCCGGCTTCGCCATATTACTAGCAAAAGCCCCCCAGGGGTTATCCGGGTCAGGGGTACCCCACCCCCGCCCTAGGTATTGCCCAAGGCTCAAGAACCCAGAAACCTCCGGGATCCTGCCTTCCACCCCTTCCCTGAGCTGCGACACCGCACCACACTCCTCTATCCAGCTTAAGGGTGGGCGGGTGGGAAGCCGTCTCGTCCTCCCGCCGCTCACCAGCACACTGATTCCCCGCTGGCCCCACACTCACCACTGCCTTAAACCTCGGCATCTCATTGGCTCCCGCGCACCTCTATGAACCGCGGGAGCCAATCGATTCACACATTGCCGCCATGCACCTACATTCCTCCCCCCTCCCCCCCACGCCTCCCTCTCGCTGGCACCCCTGCCACCGAAAGAAGCTCCCTGTGCCGTCTCCCCCGGTTACACATGGCCAGTGGGTACATGGCCCCGCGGCCATTCCTTAACCGAGGATAGCGGATGCGGTCCGCCCCCTTCCCCCAATCCTCCTTCTCCCCCACTCCCCTTTAATAACCACCATACAACAATAATTGGAATTCAACTGGTCGCAGCTTTATTAATAACACAACTTTATCCAACAACATTTCAGATCCCACATCCTAGCCATCCCATCCGCGGCTTCAGGCATTACCAGCCATATGATTAGCAAAGTGACTTCCTTTTGCTTCCGACGCGGACAGCCACAACAGCTATCTTCAATACCCACCCCTTCTTCCAGCTTTGCCATATTACTAGCAAAAGCCCCCAAGGAGTTATTCGGGTCAGGGGTACCTCACCCCCACCCTTGGTATTGCCCAAGGCTCCGGACCCCGGAAACCTCTGGGATCCTGCCACCCGCTCAGCGGACGCTCGCCTCTGAGCCGCCCCCCCCAAACGTCTAAGCTGCGACCAGCGAACCTTCTTACACTCTGCTACGCAGAACATATTCCAAAACCTCTTGCCAATCATTCAGGAGCAAGCCTAACCCTATCGGGGATAAATGTACTCCATCTTGCCGGAATAATCCTGCACACGCCACCTCCGCCCAGGGATGTAGGATTTGGCATCCCCCATGCTCAGCTTCCCAGCGGCCAATCTGGCGATTGATTTTTATCAATCCCCTCGACCACTGCCACTGAGCCCAGCAAGCAGGCCTTGGAATAATGTCCGACCATAACAACATTACCTCAGTAAACATTAGTAAAACCTCCGCCAAATCTCACTTTGTTGCTTGAATCATTTGTTTACATGTCCATGCACTGAGATCATTGCCACCCAAATGTATCAATATCATTGCCGGGAGTTTCTGACTGCGCCCGTGGTGCCGAAGCAAAGGCATCAACTGTGCCCAACGAAGACCACGTTCACCCAGCCATAAGACGGTTACCTCTTTGTCATCCAGTCCAATATTGGGCCCCACCGGCCGGCACACTGCTCATTGCCCGGCCCAATGAACAAAGGAATGGCCAATCAACCAGCAAACACCGGACTGCTTCCCCCATCTGAAAGAAAATTCACAGTTAGCAGCTAAAAAGGCATCCCTGTTTCCAGACGCACATATCCGTGGAATGCTTGAGATCTCCATCTACCTATCCGCTGTATCTCTTGCTCCCCAAAACCCACCGCCGCTGCGCTGGTGGCTGCACCTATGCAAAAGGAGTGGGGTGCAAACTGATGTGAGTACAGACCGATGTTGCACAGTGCCAACCGCAAAACCGCTGAAAACTGATATCGCGTCAGCGGTTGTGCATCTGCATGCACAAAGAGCTCGCCCTCTCCTATCGGCCGCACGCTCAAGTATGCTTTCAGTGCTGCCACTGGGCAAGTGGAAGCCCCATCCACACCCTCATCACCACCCATGTTCCCTTTCCCAGCTGATCCATCTTGGATCGAGTCAACCATATCCTAAGTTCCTCACCCCCCAAGCGCACATGCTGACGCCGCATCCCACCTCCCTTCCTTGTCCTACTAGATGCCGCCACAAGCTCGCCAACGCAAAATGTCCTGAAAAATGCCACGCAAAACACCGCCTGAAAAAGGGTGGCTTCTTACTTCAAAGGCGCAATTATGGGCAAAGCGGCACACAACCGCACCAGCAGAGCATACGTAATTGGTTGTCTGCCATCACTTGGGGTGGGGCAGGACTGCTCCCAGCCCTGTAATAGCCGATGAGTCAGAAACCCCCCAACCGGGATGCTCCCACCGAACACTCTGGCGAAGGTAGCAAACCCCGCCAAATGCGTACGCACTGTGGCTCTAGATATTCTCCCCAGCTTGGCTGCCACCACATATTGTCCCAAGAGCTGATCAGACACCCATCCATACTGCCAACCATGGGCTCTCAAGTAGTCCACCACTTTGCTGTATCCCCGTCGGTAGGCCCCCAAGTCGCCGGCGACACTGAACTCCACAGCAAAGTCATCATTTCTTGAGGCCAATCTGCCATAAGTGGTCTGGGACCGTCGCTCCCTCAATGTCCGCCTCTGGTGCAAGAGTCCGAAAAAGATCCCACTTGAAACGGGAAAGGGCATCCACAATTCTGTTAGTACAGCCTGGAATGTGCCGGGCTCTAACTACTACATTCAAACGTAAACATGCGAGTACTAACTCTCTCATCAACGCCACTACATGGAGACAACGAGGTGCATATCTGTTAACCACACTAACTACCGCCTCATTATTGCACCACCATACTACTTTGCGATTGCGCAGCCTCTCCGGCCACAATTCCAACTCTACCAGCATTGGAAACAGCTCTAAAAATGCTATGTTAGCTGTTAATCCCTCCTCACACCACTCCTGCGGCCAGGGTTGCACACACCAAGCACCCCCAAAGTAGATCCCCAATCCCAGCCCCCCCCCCCGCCGCATCAGTGAATAGCTGCAAGTGGAAAGTGGAAATCTCCGCCTCCCTCAGGACCGTCGTTCCGTTAAACTCTTCCAAAAACACAGCCCACACACCCAAATCGGCTCTCAGTTCTTTTGCCAGCCGTATATGATGATGAGGTTTTTTCACTTCCGCCGTAGCCACCGCTAATCACCGCAAAAACACGCGACCCATCGGAATCACTCGGCAAGCAAAATTCAAAGAACCGATCAAGGCCTGCATCTCCTTCACCGTTATCCTGTGCGATCCCAGTACATTAGCCATTAACCCGCGTAGACGACCCACCTTCTCCACCGTCAAGCGGGCCTCCATTGCCCCCGTATCCAGCTCCACACCTAGGAACGTAATACACGTCGCCGGGCCCTCCGTTTTCTCTGCAGCCAGTGGGACGCCCCAGTCCTGGGACAATTCCACGAATCCCTTCAGTAACTCCTGGCATTTGTCTGACTTAGCCTCCCCCACAAAAAGAAAGTCATCTAGGTAATGCACTACATTCACGCATCCAACCAGCTCTACCACCGCCCAATGCAGGAAGGTACTGAATTTTTCAAAATATGCACAGGAAATCAAACAACCCATCGGCATACATTTATCAAAATAACTCTGCCCCTCGACACGGAACCCCAACAAATGAAACGATGACGGGTGCACCGGGAGTAACCGAAAAGCAGATTCAATGTCCACCTTAGCCAGCAGGCACCCAGGACCACATCTTCTCACCAAGTCCACAGCTGCATCAAAGGAAGCGTAATGAACCATACACAACGCCCTCGGTATGTGATCATTCACTGACGCTCCCGCTGGGCTAGATAGGTTATGAATCAGCCTGAACTTCCCGGGCTCTTTTTTCGCAATGATTCCCAATGGGGAAATCACAAAGTCTGCGAACGGTGCTGCCGCAAATGAACCCGCAATCCAGCCCAAATCTAACTCCACTCGCAACTTTTTTGTCACAATGTTAGAAAAGCGCCGCACCGAGGCTGAATTTCGAACTTGTCCCAGTAAGCCCCCCCCCTCTGCAGGTATCACAAAACCCTCTTTGAACCCCTTTCCCAGCAACTCCCTGTCCTTTTTTCGTGGCTACCGCTCGAGCCACGGCTGTAGCACTTCCCACCATATAGGCGTCGAGGCCAGGCTCAGTAATTCATTGCTACTTGGAGCCCAATGGGGTGGTGGGGACTGGACCTTTTTTAACATACTTGACTGCCGCGTGTCCTCCATTACAGATGGAGCAAGCATGTTGGAACTTGCAGTCTGGAAATGGACACGACGCTTTATTAAATCGCCAGCAGACGTCACCCACCCCTCCACTGGCCAGTTGCTGCAGGGGCGAAGGCCCCCCTGCTCGAAAGGACCGTCCCAACCCTGTCCCTCCCGGTGCCCCAGTCTTAACACCACTCCCTCCCCCGGCCCCCGACCTCACTGACATTTGTGTTAGCCATAAATTAATATCCTAAGCTCTCCCCCCCCCCACCAGGATAATGACTTATTCTCCTCCATTTTATCCCGGAACCTCTCATCATAGTTGAGCCATGCCCAACCCTCGTGTGTCTGCGCTGCCTCTAAGATGGAATCGGAATAGGCCAGCAAAATACCGTTATGCTCAGGATGATGATGGCCCCACACATTGGCTAAACGCAAGAAGGCTCTTGTCCAGTTGAGGACGTTACACGTCACCTTTCTGACCCTCCCAGCCTTCTCGTCCTCCTTCCTTTTCTTTCTACTCTCCCCCGACCTCTTCCTACCTTCCAACAGTCGAAAAATGTTGATGTAGCGCCTCTTCCGAATCTTCCTAAACAGCTTCCTCGGAACACATTCCCATAATTCGGCGAATGAGGCTAGCGTAGTTGTCACACCCCCCGGACCCAACCCCGCTGGTGCCCCCGCCAGAATCACCCCCTCTGCCCTCAAAGAGGCCGACGAGGCATCCTCCGATGAAGAAGAGGAGGACTCCAAACTGCGTCGTCGCCTACCGGCATGCCTCTTCTTCCTTCGTGCCCTCCCCCCCCCACGGATCCCCATCTGGGCCCCCTCCTCCTGACCCACAGATAACTCACCGGCCACTGGCATCCTGGGCTCTGCTCCTGTTTGCTCACTTCTTGGCTCCTGTCGCTCTCCACGACTCAAAGACGCACTGTCTGTATCCCCAGCTGCCTCCTCCATCCACTCGCTCATCCCTGCCGATCTCTCCTCCGTACTGCCTCCTGGTATTTGACTGCATGCTATCCTTCCAGGCGTCTGCCACGCTTCCGGTACCTGTGGGGGCAAAAAAGAAAATGGCTAGGGGGGGACTGCAGGAGGCCAAGGAGACTGCCACGCCCCTAGCCACTCCGCCCTGGATGATCCCTGCCCCCCCAAACCAGTGATCCCACGCTGCTGGGTAGTAGCTCCCTGTCATCACCGGCCACCCCCACGGCCTTACATGGCCCTGCTCTTCAAAATTGCCCCGGCCCCGTCCTCCTCCTACCCCCAATCCATCCACCCCCCCTGATAACCAACCCGCTGATAACAACCCCTCCTTCACCACCCCCCATCCCCTCCACAATTCCACTCCTGCTGCCTGGTGCAGATGCATTCCCATCCCCAGGCACATTATCCTCTCTTTCACTAACCCCTGAGTGACCTGCTCCTCCCGTAACCCCCCTTCTCAGCCCCCCCACCTCCCCGCTCTGGAATAACCCCACTACCACCCTGAAATGAGTGTGCTGCCCTGGGTAACCCAGCCCTAGAAGACCTCCGAGCACTCACTCCACTCCCCCTACCCTGCCCTGGCACAGCTCGTGTGGTTGAGGCCTGTCCGCCTCGTGATCCTCCCAGTCCTCCAGCGCCCCTCCCCTGTGTGGTTGAGGCCTGCCTGCCTCGCGACCTACCCTGTCCTCTAGCCCCCCTCCTCCGACTCTGCCGCCCTCTGCCAGGCATCACTACTGCCTGCGATAAAATCCTCCCTTGTCCCCTTGTTGTATAATAATATGATTTTTTTTAAAATGTGCTGGCTGTTACCGTTACCTACCTTTTCCCCCGCTCTGCACTCCACGAGCTCTCACACTTGTCCTCTACTTCTTGGCTAGCTTCACGCTCGTTCCGGGAAATTCGCCCCGCCTTCCGCCTGTTTCTGCCCTGCTGTGTCTCCCTTCCTTCCCTCGTCAGCGTCTGATCTTCGGTCTGCTCAAATCAAAAAAGCCGTCTCATCCTCCCGCCGCTCGCCAGCACACTGATTCCCCGCTGGCCCCACGCTCACCACTGCCTTAAACCTCGGCATCTCATTGGCTCCCATGCACCTCCATCAACCGCAGGAGCCAATCGATTCACACAATGCCGCCATGCACCTACATTCCTACCCCCTCCCCCCCTATGCCTCCCTCTCGCCGGCACCCCTGCCACTGGAAGAAGCTCCCTGCGCCGCCTCCCCCGGTTACACATGGCCAGCGGGTACGTGGCCCCGCAGCCATTCCTTTATATTTAAAGTAGTGGCTACATTTGCCATAACAAGTTTTTGTTTATGCATAATGATGGAAATATTTTGTTGGTAGTATGGGTTGGTGTTTTCCAGCTAGTGAGGTGGGTGGCAGGTAGCTAGAAGGCAGTTGCTACCTGCCACCCACCTGCCATAAAAGTTTGCGGGATGGCAAAAAGAGACATACTTTTATGTGACCCACATGTTGATGTGTTCTGGGGAAGAATTTGTTTGGGCATGGGTGGAGTCATGACTTATGCACATTCTAAGTGTCCATGTTTCTTTATAAAATAGATTAAAAAATAAGAGCCATCTCAATCTCCAGTCCAAGCTGTCCTCTTATAAAATTACCCTCCACATGTGCAATGAGTTCTTGTTCTCTTTTATACATATGACACCTATTTTATATTTCAGGGAGATGACGGAGAACCAGGATTTGCAGGAATTGCAGGATTCCGAGGTGTAAAGGTAAGGATGGTTGAATGCTATTAGGAATCAGTAAAAGCTATTTACTTCAAAATCAAAACCCTCCGCCACCTTAGACCCATGATGGAAACTGACGACTTCAGAACGGTATTCCAGGCCCTAGTCACACCTCATTTTGACTACGCTAATATAATACTACATGGCCTCCCAAAAAATACCCTGAACCCGCTACAGTTAGCCATGAATGCAGCGGCACGTGTCCTTTGTGGAGCATCCAGGAAGGACCACATCACACCTATACTGGAAGAGCTTCACTGGCTTCCAATAAACTGTAGAATTCTATATAAGGCTCTACTTATAACCTTTAAAGCGTTCTACAAGATATCACCATCTTCAATGGTGGACCTACTCATTCACACTCCCAACAATAGACCCAGAAGAACACCCGCGGAGAATACTCTAGTCATACCAAGTGGATCTCGAAAACGTAATCAATCAACCATCAATCGAGCATTTGCAAACTATGCCCCCAGGTGTTGGAACAAACTCCCTTCTAGAATAAGAGCAATAAGGGACCTCACGCAATTCCGAAAAGCCCTCAAACACCACCTGTTCCTCCTGCACTTTACACAGCCTGTTGATCCCTCCTACTCAGCTATGTCATCTGAGAAACATTCACACTAAAACTACAATCTAACTTCACCCCATATGATATTACAATGCTTTAGCTTTTATTGCACAGCATAATAGAAACACGCTGTAAAATAACGTGATGTATAACCTGTATGAGTGCTCTCTGTTAATCACTTGTTATCTAATTCTCATATGTATATAGTTTCCCCAGTTGAATCCATGTTAAAACCCTGTTTTATGTAAACATAGGACAAATCTTTATGTCCAAATGCTTGTTGTTCTATGTAAACCGCACTGATGAGAAATAGCGCAGTATATAAGAAATGTTAAATAAATAAATAAATAAATAAATCAAACCATGGAATCAATAAGCCTTTCCATCGTGCTCTGTACACTGATGAGCCAAAGCACTTGCTGACGTTATTCAAATTGTCAGAGTTTCCTTATAAATCAATGTTGCAAGAGACTATTTTTCTACATTTGACAGTTTGATTAAGTAGCCTGTTCTATGTCTGAGCTTATTTTTATGTAGTATCTACAATTAAACTACACTGTAAATACGGTAAAATTAATTATCAATAAATCTGAGTAAGACTATTACAAAATTGTATTTTGAATTTTTTTTTTTTGAGTCAGAACTTTCCTTTGCTCCTTCAAGCTTTCAGCTGCTGTTGTCTAGGTTGGTGGAGATTGTGAATACCTCTTTGATGCAGGGGCTTATGCCTACCTCTCTCCCAATTGAAAATGCCAGGAGAAGATCCTGAGATGTGGGGCAGTTATCTGCCAATTTCCTACCTCCCCTTTTAAGTGAAAAATCATCAAGAAAGTGGTGATAGAGCATATTGAAGATATTTTGGACTCAGAAGCTTCACCTTTATTTCACTTTATTATATTTATATACCACCTATCTTGACATGAGCAAGACCTGGGCGTAATTGTGTCTGACGATCTTGAAGTAGCTAAACAGGTAGAAAAGGCGACTGCGAAAGCCAGAAAGATGCTTGGATGTATAGGGAGAGGAATGGCCATCAGAAAAAAGGAGGTGATAATGCCTCTGTATAAGTCTCTGGTGCAACCTCATTTGGAGTATTATGTACAATTGTGGAGGCTGCACCTTCAGAAGGATATAGACAGGTTGGAGTTGGTGCAGAGGGTGGCTACTGAAATGGTTAGTGGCCTTCGTTATGAAGCATATGAGGATAGACTTAAAGATCTTAATATGTATACTTTAGAGGAAAGGTGGGATAGGGATAATATGATAGAGACATTTAAATACCTCTGTGGCATAAATACACAGGAGGGTCTCTTTCAATTTTATTTATTTAAACAGATTTCTATACCGCCTTTTCCTACAATCAAGGCGGTCTAATTGAAGGCAAGCTCTGCTAAGAGGGGACATGCAGTATGATGAGAGTGAAAGGGGATAGACTCAGGAGTAATATGCTGAAATACGTCTTTATGGAAAGAGTGGTAGATGTGTGGAATAATCTCCCAATGGAGGTGGTGGACACAAGGACAGTATCTGAATTCAAAAAAGCATGGGACAAACACAGGATCTCTAAAGGTAAAAAGGGAACTATTGTAGTTGACATGGAAGGGCAGACTAGATAGGCCATGTGGTCTTTTTCTGATGTCATGTTTCTATGTTTCTATATTTTACAAATCACTTTCATAAAAGTATCACAAACCAAAGACCGCCCACCTGCCCCCCCATAGGCTCCCCTGGGCCTACCAGATGAAATCCGTGTTGTCTCGAGTCAGCTGATAAGAGTGAGCCCCATGACTCCTGTCCTTTCCGGTACCAGGTTCAAATTAGTGCCAGTTGACGCTTAGTGGTAGTTTTGTGGTACCACCACTAGGGGTCCAGCTGCTATATAAGGGTTGATAGCACGTTTCATTATTCATTTACTATGGGATTCACTAACTTGGCAATTCACTAATGAGTTACTGCAGATTAGTGACTCCTGTGGAAAATGAAGCTGTGGTAAAATATGAAATTTTACCTCAGCTTAGTAACCAGCTCCCTAGCTTGTCAATCAAACTGCTTTATCACATTTGTGCTATATATAATTGTTCCCAATAAAAAAGTGACCCTTACCTTGAGAATATTATTGAAATGAACTAGAATGGATGGAATGCAATTTAAAAATGTATGAAAAATGTTGATTAGACATTTGTAGCCATAAGAGTGCTGTGCATGGACAGACATTGCAAAGTAGAATACTGCATTGCATATCATATAAAACTAATCCTTTCATTGTTTTACCTCATCGTTGTACTTTTAGGGTGATGATGGCTTTTCAGGAAATGAAGGTCTGCAAGGCCCTGAAGGCATTAGGGTAATGTGAACTGACAAATCTTTTTTACCACCTTACACACACAATGTTGTCCTTTTCCTTGTTTAATGTATCTAATATGAACAAAGCATTATAATTTAACAGATACTACTGGTGATACCTCTGGTATATTAATAATTTAGAAAGAGGACACCCAGTTTAGAATGTCTGAAAAAGAAATCACAATAGTGACTGCATGTTCTTTTGGGGGGGGGGGGGGTAGGAAGCTAGCTATTTCTTCCTGCTTCTTTGGACTTCTAGCTGAATTGGTAACAAATTCTATTGGAATAAGAGCATTTGCTTAGAGTTACCTGAGTTCTTTTCTCCTATCTATCATTTACTTAACCCAGTCATTGCAGCATGAGTCCTTGGCTAAAAGACGTACATGAGGGCTCCCTTTAGAATCTTGCAATTATGAGTCCAAAGCCTGAGGGCTGGTTGTGTTTGCATGATGACTGGGGCTCTCTCTCCCAATGTGCCACCCTTGCAATATCCTTGAAATCCTCAGATTTGGAAGGGTGAGTAATTAAATCTCAGATCCTTATTCCTGATTGGTCCAATAAATGGAAGATCTGAACCAGGAATGAATCAAAACCTCCAAGTAGCAGGAAATTTTAGTTTATTACTCAGACATGCTCGGTCATTGCCTTTATGTTTTGTTGTTCTAAAAATGGTTTTAGCTAATCTCAATTTAGAGTTTTCTAAGGAAAATAGCCTGAATTTGGGGAAAATGGAGATGTGTAAGTCCTTATTTTATCTTTAGTATCCTGATGAGGAAAGGATCATATGAGGGAACCCCAGAGACTGTGCACTGGGAGGATGGCTGGTTTTGATTTTGTTTCCATCTCCTGTTTAATATGCACCAAGGTGCCCAACTATGGCTGCTGCTGCAGGTCATTACATCTTTTCCTGGTTTATTGTTCTTTTTATCCTATGGAATGTCGGAAAGAAAATTATGTCAAACGGGTCTGTGTCTGTTTGTCTCTGTGTAAAGACTGGGATGTAGGCAGTCTCTCAGTGAATGCAGCGTGCTGGAGCTCAGGGTGACAATATTCAGAGGAACTGGTCAGGAAGAAAGGAAAAGTATTGTAATGTCCACAAGGCCAGCTAGCAGTAAGGAACCAGGAACAAGTCCAGAAAGCAGGGAGGAGTTCAGGAGTGTGTGGATCGATCCTTGGAGATTGCCTCCCTGCAAGCAAGATGTCTGCGTCCTAAGGGGCAGAATTAGCATTGGGGACTTTTTTAATAGCATTGGCATCGCTGCAGGCCCTGGAGAGGGGAGGCAGTGGTAGAGCGGGTGGGATTCAGGAGGGCAGCAGGATTGAGGGTTTTTCTTAGAATGCCTTATTTCCTTGCACTGGCCCTGCTGACTTCCAGGGAAGGCCCATCCACTAGAACAGGCATGTCCAACTTCGAACAGGTTGTGATCTACTTTTTCCGGCCAAATGTGCCAGTGATCTACCACCATGAAAATTAAATTTCAAACTAAATTTTAACCCAAGTAGCCTAGTGGTTAGACTGGCTTGGTAACCAAGCAACTAGGGTTCAATTCCCACTAGCACTCCTTGTGGCCTTGGGCAAGTCATTTAACCCTCCATTGCCTCGGAAGAAAGGCCTGGCAATCTACTTCCGGTGACACTGCCAAGAAAACCCAGGGGCTTCTGGGTCACCAGCAGTCAGGACTGACTCAAAGACACACATTGCATTGCAAAGTTAGAGGATTCCCCCTCCCCCCATTTTTAATGAACCTTCTGTCATTTACTTGGATGTGATCAGCTGTTAAGCAAATTAAGCAAAAACAAAACAGAGACTAAGATCCAGTAAGAACTGCGAGGGGAAATGGAAAGTACATTTTTTCTTAAAGTTTTATTGAGTAATAACTTTCTTTAACTGTCTTCATAACTTTATTTAACTTTTATTGAGTAATTTGTGTTAAATTTAGATCGAGTATTGATCCAGGCTGATCTTGCACAATCTTTAATATTTCGCTCTTGCTCATTAGTGAGACGTCTGAGCCTGCATTTCATTCACCAGTTTTTTGAAGCTGGGTGAATATTGCGTGAGGGCCAGTCTCAGGGAATCCTGGAGATGTTCATCTGTCATGTTGGAACGTTGTGTACTCTGTCATTTTCAGATGGGAAAACACAGATTTACACAAATAAGTTGAACCGAAACAGGAGTGTACAGCTTCACTGCATCTTCTCAAGTTGGGAAATTTGTCTCTAGGCACTAGCTTCCAAAATGATTCTTGCTCGGCACGGGTCTTGAGAAAAATGTCATTTTTAAAGGTTAATATTTCGTTTTCAAGAGATGGCTTGTTCAATGAGTAATTTTTACTGATAGCAGCTGCAGTTTCTTTAATGTCCACATCTACTTTGAATGGGTATGACATGTAGTCCACAACTGTTCCAATTTTTTGGAAGTCACAGAATCTATTTTCGAATTCCTGGATAACAGAACAGATTTCTGTCACATACTTCTCGTTCTGAAAAACAAAATTTGGATATTGTCCCAGATGGTCCTGCATATTAGGAAAATGATTAAAAAAGTGTTGTTTGCAAGGTCAGTCATCATTAACTCAAATTTGCTCTTGTAGGATGAAACTGTACTCATCTCGCCAATGCATTTGTTTTTACCTTGTAGTTCAAGGTTCATATCACTTAGTTCACCTGTAAAGTCAGCGAGAAATGCCAGATCACATAACCACTCCTCATCTTCCAACTCTGCTTGGTCATCTCCCCTCTCCTTCAAAAAACTTCTTATTTCATTCAGCAAATCATGAAATCTTTGCAGAAATTTGTGCCTACTTAGCCACCTTACCGTACATCTGTGTGCAAAATGATTTCCGCTGCCCCTTCATCAAGAGTAAGGTTGAAAAGCCGTCTTTGAAGTGATCTTCTATGAACTGAATTTACAGTTTTGAAAGTGATGTCCATGACAGTCTTTGCATTGAGTCTCTTGATTGCCAAAACTTGCTGGTGAATGATGCAGTGGTAAGAAAGAAATGCTGTCTACAGAGGGCTATGAAACCGTTAACCTCACCTGTCATTGCTCTTGCTCCATCAGTAGTGATGGAAACAAATCTATGCAATGGAAGATTACACTTTGTCACAAAAGAATGGAAAGAACTGAATATTTCCTGACTGGTAGTTCTCCCTTTTAAAGAAATCATTCCAATTAGTTCTTCTTTAACACTGAAGTCTTCAAAAACCATCCGGATAAAGACTAGGAACTAGGCTATGTCTCTTATGTCTGTAGATTCATCCAGTTGGAGTGAGAAAGCAACACAATTTGAAACATCCTCAAACAATAGTTCAGTTGTGTCTCCACACATCTTTTCTATTCGCCGCACGACGGTGTTTCTTGACAATTGTACATCTTGAATAGTGTCAGACGGCTGCCTGGGTGAGAATCTTCACACTCTTGGCAAGTGCATATTTCTATATGATTTGCAAGGTATTGTGGGCAATGTAGTTCATTCACACCAGACACAGCTGCTGACAATAATTTAGTTGTGCTCTTGGGTAAAGCCAATAAGATATTTATTTATGGGGTTATTTCTCCCAACACAGATATGCTTGGTAGCACATAAATTAGGTTACTTGCTTTCAGTGTTAACTTGGAAAAACAAAGTTAAAATCAGGAAAACAACAAATGAAAAGCCACAAAGCAAGAAACAAACTGTTCTTTTCAGGTTAACTTCTGATTACTTCCCACATAGATACAGAAGTGATTCTCTCCTAGCTCACAAGCAATTAGGTAAGGCTTAATTGCTAGCAGTTACCAGCTGAAACCCCTTAGCTGGCTTGCCTTCCACTGTGTGGGTCAAATCCTGCTTCAGGAGCTTTTCTGAGTAGATTAAAGAACAAATTTGTATTTCTTTGTGATGGTTGCTGTACTTTATAACAGAAAGTTACCAACGGAGTTTAGATAGAGAGCAGTGCATATAAACAGGATCCTCATCTGCTATTATTCCCCCTTGTTCAACAAGCATGGGTTCAATATCATGGATTGGCACAGATGAATCTCTCAATGGAGCATTTTCAGGAGAATACTTGTTTCCCTGCTGTCTTTCAAGGTTATAGCTAGGGCATAGATCAGTATTCATACCTGAGCTTCCATTGCTGCTAGAGTTCCTCTCTATATAGCCTGGCCAGTATGTAGTCCAGTTCTTATGTCCAGCCTTCCAATCCAGATCCCTGGACACTGGATCTCTCTTCACATACCTTCTGGCACAGGTCTTAGGGTCCCTTCCACGTGCAGCCGTCTCCCTCACAGGTAGCCTCTGGTGATTCCTAGCTCTGCAGCACCATTCCTATGGCTTTCCCCAGTCCAATGGTGTATGCTGGCCCTTGGAATACCTCCCAGTATACGTACTGCTTTGGACTCTTCTAGACCTCTCAAAGGCTTTTCTCTTCCTTCTTCCAAAGGGTCTCTTTCCCTCTCTGTCCGTCCGGTTTGGCTTCTGCTTCTGATGATCCTTCAGATGAAACTGATGATCAAACTCAAGCTGATTCTCAGGATACTGAGGACAATTCTCTGGATATCCAAGGTGATCATGAAGATGGTCATCTGTAGAATAAACTCTACTCTTATTCTGCCTAGATGAGTGCTCCTCCCTAACACAGGGCAGCTGTGCTGAATCAGGCCTTGCCCTTTGAGATGAGTGTTCCATCCTAGCACAGCGCAGCTGTGCTGAATCAAGCCCTGCCCTTTGCAATGAGTGCTTGGGGATTACCTCATAGCCCTTTTGATTGAACACACGTTTTCTCACTTCAGCTCCTCTCATGGCTGTTGGAAACCTGGTGCATTCTGGGACTGGTAGTCTTTTATGGCAAAATTCTGTTTTCTCATTTCTACCAGCACTGACAGGTTGCTTGTTCAGAGACACTTCACCTTTTCTATAGCCCCTTCCTGAGCTCTGATAAGCTTCCTTATCACAATAGCAGCTATGATCTCTTTCTTATTTTTAAATCCTTCAAAAAGATTGTCAGCTGCTTCAAGAAAACAATCTTTTACAAATTACTCTTCAGTGAAAGGTTTGCATTTCTTTGCGATCAGGTTGCTGACCTTGAAGGATGCTATGGTTGTATTGACCGAATATAACCTTGGCTTCGCCATCAACTGTTGCTGAGTAGCCAATTTCAATTTAAGTTCTTTGAGCTTCAGTTTACGAATTTCACTTTTGGGTGGAAAATCAGCATCAAACTTATTGCTATGCAGAGCCTTATAATGACGTTCCAGATTACCCTTTTTGGGCAAGGATACTGGGGCATTACAAATTAGACAACAACACTTGTCTTTCACCATGATGAAGAAGTAGTCCATTTTCCATTCATCATGAAAGTGGTAGGTTTTGCTCTTCTTTGGAACACTCATCTTCATTATACTGGGGTGGCTGGATGTAAGAAGGCCAAATCTGCTAAGTTAGTATTCTGGTGGTGAGACTGTAGTGGAGCCCAGGGAAATGGATAGAAAACAGACATTTACCCCTAAGCAGAAGAATAGTTCAGGGAGTTTTAACTTTGAAACTCCAGCCAAGAAAAAAAAAACATACATAGAGTTGCTGAGAAGGGGAAGGTCCTTGCAAGGAAGCTGAGAGAGTGAGGTGTTCTAGAAGCAGCCTCAGGAAAGGTTCTCGTTGCAGCCAGCACACAGAAAACTACAGCTCTGAAGGAAGCCCATGTTGTAGGAGCATTACAGCAGACCATGAAGACAGGAGGGTTTATCCTGAGGAAAGTGCTGTCTTTGAGCAGGGCACGGGTGTGGTCCTGCCAGAACCTGAGGGAAGAGCTTCACCTCGAGGAAGGTCTGTAAAGAGCTCTGTTACTAGAAGTAAGGTGAGTCCATTTGAAACCTTGCATAGTTTATTGAAGGATAAGAATTCCCTCAGCCCTTCCAACATTCCTCAACATAGAAAGAGGTCTCATTGGGAGAAGGTTTTAAAGTTATTAGCAGAAATACAACCTGAAATCCCACAAGCTGGTTCCAGCCAGATGCTAACTGACCCCGAGTATGAGAGCATGCAGGTAGATAACTATGATTCTGATAATAGTTCTGCCGATTCTCAAATGGACTGTTCTTTGTGTGTAAAGCAAAGGTGAAGACGCTGTAAGGTTTAAAACTGAGAAAACCCAGAAGCTTTGTACTTGCCTGTTCTGCTAGAAATGTTTGAAATGAAGTTGCTAACATTTTAAAGCTGGCAGAGAAGGTTCAGAAGTGCTGGTTTGAATGCTTAAGAAGTCTCTACCCAAACGTATAAAAAGCCAGAAGTAAAGTGGGTTGTGCTTTGCATAGTGCTCAGTTTGGAAGAGCAGTTATTTGGGCTGAACTGAGCAAGGAACCCTTAAGCTGTATTCTTGAACCCTGGAAAAAATATACTATTGGTATAACAAGTTGAGTGAAGCAGTTGCTACCGGTTTTACTGTGGAAGTTCCTTTTTCTTTATTTGGAGAAGTATCTTACTTTTGTTGCTGTATGTTTAAAAGGGCAAAAGAAGAAAATAATACATTTTTCCTGTATTTGCCTTCCACCCTCGGCTACTCATTTTTTCACAACTACAATCCCCAGAAGCCTTGGCTCTGGGGAACCCACACTACCAAGGGACAATAGGAGGTACGCCCACTGCCTATAGGCAACCGCCTAGTCAGCAGGTGGTGCGACAGTATAAACACTGGCTGGATCTGGTCCAAAACTGTCACTGTCCCAAAGTATTAAAGATCAACAGGAACTGAAGACCTCTGGATGATGTGCAATACAAAGACTGGAGATGCCAAAACCACACATGCAGTTCTAAAAGTAAAAATAAGAATTCATCCTACTGGCACCAATAATCAAATACCACCAAACAATCATCAAAAAAACTCAAACACCTGTCCAGCAAACCAGATAAAATCAAATACCGCCAAACAAGTTCAAATACCACCACACGTGATTTAATAAATTCTGCACACTGTAGAATCAACGCAAAGGCAAGGCAAAATAAAATTGCAGTGTAGAATCAACGCAAAGGCTAGGCAAAGTAAAATTGCAGAGGCAAGCAAAAGTCACAGTGGTTTGAACCAAGTCGAAGGCAAGGCATAGGCAAGTTAGAACAAAATTGGAAAAGCTCGCCAAAATCACCAAATTCTTGACACTTTGTTGTGTCTGCCCGAAAACGTTTAATGAAAGTGAACTATAAAGTGACCAATGACCAGCACACGACACAACTAATACGGTAAGTGTATTCAGGTAAAGCCTGGGCGAATGGATATCACCCGGTATATAACACACTTCTAAGGTGTGTTGGGGGCAGGAATGGGTGATTCTGAGAGGCAGGAGACCAGGTATGATACCAGGCCTGTGGCATCTCATCACGGGGCATGGGCGGCGGCCCCCGGGGTACCCACAAACTATTGGCACAAAAACAACAAGCGCCCCCAATACACCTGCAGGCAAGATTCCCGCAGGCAGGGAAAAAAGACAGGCAAAGGATCAGCAGCGGCGGCAAGCCCTCGGCAGATGACCTGCCGGCACGAGCTCTCTCCTAGCGATGGGTCGAGCTGCTGGAGAGATGGAGCCAAGTGGGGCTGGAGATCTATCTCTGACCCTTCCGATTTACAGATAGATCACAATCTATGTGTTGGACATGCTTGCACTAGAAGAACTAGGCGGTTGCCTACGGCATAAGACCCTGGTGGGTGGCATGGCTAACACTCCTACACACCTGGAAGCAGCAGTTTAGTGACACGGCGGGCTTTATAGTTCCAGCCTGCCACTTCTTCCCCCTCCAAGAAAGTTACGTCGGGGGGGGGGGGGGGCAGGAGAAGCAAGGCATGAGCGCGCATGGGCACTTTAAGGCCTGACACAGCGCTGAAGCAGCAGTTCAGCCGCTGCTGCTTCAGCACAATGGGAGGCGGCATGGAGGGTCTGTCTAGGGTTGAAGAAACCCTCAGGCTGCCATTGATGGCTTCATAATATTTTGTCTCTTGCCTATGTCAGTAAAGTAAGGATTGAATTAAGAGCCTATTTTACTAAAACAGTTAATGTGGGAATTAATACTCACTAACCATTAGTACATGTCTGCACTAACAGTTAATGCTGTGGCTTGACACTTAGGGGGTCATTTTATAAAATTAACATGTGGATGTGGCAGTTTATGTGCCCACCTATCAACTAACAAAAAGATGCTTCAAGCAATTCAATAAAGACAACTTTCTAGAAAGCATTCTCCCGCAGCTGGAAACTGAATCAAATGACCCCATCACACTCACAAACTTCTGGAACCTCATCATCAGAAAAACAGCAACTGCAACAACCATCCTACAACACTCAACCAATGAACACCCCAAGACTCCATGGTACATCCCCAACTTCTAAAATCTTAAACTCAACTATGAAGACTTGAACTGAAATGGCACAAAACAGCCCTCAATGTAGATCAAATTAACTATCTGAAACTACTAGACAACTACCGTACTGTAACCAACAATGTCAAGCGGGCATACCATACCAAACTAATCAATAGCTCTATCAATTACCCAAGGGAACTTTTTGACCTCATTATACTACTTACGAGACCACCCACCAGCACCAACCCAGACCTCAGCATCGCCCCTCAACAACTACATAGCTACCCACTACAAGCAACTACACCCCCAACCCAATCCCACCTCCACCCCCACCCAAACCTCCCACTCCATCTCATGGTCCTCCTTTGATCCTATAAGTAGAGAATACCTTGGATCCGCCTCGATCCATGCCCAGTCAACTGGATCAAAACAGCATAAAAAGAACTCAGCCCTATACTCATAAGAATCACCCAGTCAACACGACAAAGAGAAATGCCAGATTGCTTTAAAACTCTCCTTCATACACCCCACCCTAAAGAATCCTGACCTCAACCTATTGGACTGAACCTCCTACAGGCCAGTCGCCAGCCTCCACTTTGTAGCAAAAGTTATAGAGAAAGCCATTCAGCAACAACTTCAAGACCATATTGATAGAAACACCCACCTCAACTCTCAGCAACACGGATTCCACCCCTTGCACGGAGTTGAAACACTAATGGTCTCCCTCATCAATACCCTAATAAAAAGCATTCAAGACACCACACAAGGATTCCTCCTGATCTTCCTAGATATCTCAGCTGCATTTGACACTGTCAACCACAACATCCTCCTTCAACATCTTCAATCCATCAGAATCTGGAACATAGTTCTCCAATGGTTCCACTCCTAGCTAACCACAGACACCAACAGATAAAATTCGGAACAGACCTCTCTACCCCCTACCGCCAAACACAAGGCAAACCTCAAGGATCCACCCTATCCGCACTCCTATTCAACATATACCTACAACCTCTCTGTTCTATCATCGGTATATAAGCCTTGCTAAATACCTAAATAAATAAATAGATGTGCAATAGTGGCGTCTTGTAAAATCCCAATCGGTATAAAGGTACTTGCTTAGATATGAAAGTGCATACTTTGCTGGTGGGTGTAGCCGGGGGCGTGATCAGGGAGGAGTTAGCAAGTGCCTACATTGATTACAAAATTCCTTAATTTATGTACACTCTTGCAAACTTTATGCATCTTCATTTATTCCTGCTAGAGAGCCTTAACCTAAAGTGCGTTGTGTGCCATGTAAGTATTTTATAAAGACAAGTAGGCGCGTGCTTCTTTTAAAAAAATAGGCACATTTTGGTTGCCTTAAACTAGATACCTTACTATAAAATTACCCTCTTAATATGTGCTAATTCCTCTATTAACTGACAAACATGAAATGGGGCATAAAATGGATGGGGACTGCAGCAGATAATGTGAAGCCATTAACAGCAGCTCAGTAGGTGACATTTAGTGCATATGCATTATCTGCAGTGCAGTTAAAGTGCAGTAAGTGTGTTGTTTCCATGTTCATTGTATGGGAAGAGGCTGGCCACATCCTAGCACTTATTTCAGGCTTTGCAATTACTGCGCATTAATTTTAATGTACTTTAGTAGAAGGGTTCCTAAATCTACTAAGCTCCTCGGGTAATGTGCCCTTTACTTTTGTAATATTTCATCTTATTGATGTAAATATAATACAAAGGTTCATTGGCCGATACAAGTAATGCTTGAGGTGTCAGACCCAATAATTATAAAGCATTATAGCAATTAGTATTTATTTATGAATTAATTCTGGTGATACGCCGATGGACCTCTGGAGGTAGGTACCTTCTGACCTTTTGGCATTTACTTTATACAGAAGCCATTTCTGAATTATATATTTCTCAAACACCATAGACCATGTAACAGTCTAACTTCAGTTTTTATATTAGTTTATCAGTATCATTGTAATGTTGTTTTTCTCTGTAGGCAATTCAAATTATATAACATCATTTGTTTTTCAGTTTGGGTTTGATACCAGGATAGTTCTGTAAATAATACCTTAGTCTTGATGCTCTGTTTTTAATCCTGGATAAAAAAAAATTCTCTATATTTAATTGCAGGGCTTTGTGGGTGATCCAGGCTATCCTGGTCTAGCAGGTCTGAAAGGCATTCCAGTAAGAAAAACTAGTTTCTAAAATTATCCTACAAATATCAGTTGGTTGGTAGATTTTAGGAAGGCTAAATCTTTGTTAATCATTAGGGGGCTTTGTTACTAAAGTGCGCCTAGCATTTGCACTTACCACACCTTAAGTCCAAAGCTTAAGGTATGATAAGTGCATAGCCTATTCTTTAATTGTAGGTAATGTGGCCAGCATCTGTCCTGCTTTTACCGTGCAGGACAGACACTTACCACATGGGTTCATGCTATATGTCTTGGCATGTCCACCCCAGCGCAACAAATAAATTGCTGCGGTATGGTGGCATTAGAAAAACCCTGAAACCCCCTGGTATTCCACCCCGAGCAGTAACCCCTTCAAGAGTTGCCCTCCTTACAAGCAACCACCAACCCCCCAACCCAACTCCCCTGGACTAGAATCCCTGCCAAAACTTGCTCCAACCCTCCCCCCCCGACCCCTCCGTTGAACTTACCCAGGCATCTCCCTGGTTATCTAGTAGATAGTGTGGACGCAGACCTCCCTCCATTCCCATCCCATTGCTGTTGTGGCTCAAAATGGTAACAGTAACCACTAGTGGTAATCTCACAGTAATAGCATGAGGGCTCACCCTGTTATATAAGGATCAAATGGGTTGAGGTTGGGGGGGATTTCTTGTGGAGGAGTTGCTTGTGGAGAGGGAATTTCTTGAGGGGATACTGTTCTGGGGGGATGCTGTAGGATGGAAGATGCTCTAGGGGGCGTACTGTTCAGAGGAGGTCAGGGTTTTATTTGGTAAGGGCCAGTGGCTGCACTATCTGACCTCAAGTATCATGGCTGCACTTAATACCACCTCTTTACAGGCATGACAGCTGCTGCATGGTAGTGTATTATGTGTGATAACTGTCACAATAAGCCATACCTGATGTCTGCCCAGAACCCACAATCACTGGGAATTTTTTGTGCATGGTAGTTTTTACCACAGAGTATCCATTGATGTCGACCCATTCTAATGGTAGCCATGCATTAAAGCCAGCACTAAGTGCTTACTATACTTTAATAAACATCCTCCTAGATTACAATAGCTTATAAATTGATACTGGCTATATCAAGCTCTATAAAGCAATTGAATGAAGGTAGAACAAGAGGCAGAAAAGGACATGTGTAAGTATAGCAGCATCCTGAGAAACATGCTAATTGTTAATAGAAATTCAGACATCACAGCCTGCGGTAATGTCTAAATTGTTCCTTCACAATTCTAGTGCATGCCTACTATAGACAATGCTAGAAGAGAACTGGGTTGCAAAATAGCATGAAAGCTCAATTTTTATTTATTTATTTGATATACTGCTCTTTGAAATACATTAACAAATTTACAATGATAAATAAATATATAATAAAACATTAATGGGGTTTAGAATTCTTATTCGTGATTTATATATGTACATACAATACACATGCAAACTGCTAATCATTTTAGAAAGGGTCCAATTTACATGTGGCTGTCCCTAACATATAGAAATTGCACAGGGAGTGTCAGGGATGTGTCCTGGACAAGACAAAAATCTACACATGCATTCTCCATTTCATATAGGGAATGCACATGGAAGCCCAAAATTGTCCAAATGCGGATTTATACCTGCTTCCTGACACAATAGATATTTAACAAGTGTTCTTTTTGGCTATCTCTTTATTGGAGGTGTTAAGGGGGACCCCTCCTTATTTCCACAATGTTTATTTCCCTCTCCACATGGAAAGGAGGTCGATAGAGTCCCCTTTAGTTAAGAGCATCTGCATTTTCCAGGTTTGCAAAAGGCCTCAGCTATACATGCAAATGCCAGCTTACATGTGTAAGTTGCTGAGTTTGCTGTCAATTTTACCCAATGTATATTTGTGAAATGGCTCCTCCCACTGCATTCCTCCATATTCCTATTTTAGAAACCAATTGTAAATGTGGTGACTTCGATGTCTCCGTTTTAATTTCCATGTCCCATCTAAAATGTACCTTCAGAAGGCTATACAAAGCAAGTTCTACATATATAAACCCAAAAAACAATTAAAACACCAAAAACCAAAAACATATCGTACAATAAACTTAACAAAAAGCTATAAAAACGCAAACCCATTGGAAAATTAGCTCATTGAACAGCTTCCTTTTGGTTACAAGGTTTGTAAAGTTGTGCAAAGAGCCAGGTTTTAAAGCTTTATGAAATGATAAACAATTGCTAATAATTCGAGGGACATTGAATTCCAAAAAAAAGATTTAATGTTACATGATATCACAGGACTGCTGGTAACCACTACCATGTGCTAAAATTGTCCAGCGAGGTAAAAATCTCACGCTAAGTGCTCAGCACATGACAGGTTGGGGAATGGGTGGATTAGGTGCAGAGAGTAGGTGGTTGACTGCACTTTGTAGTTAACACAGGAGTAATTGACACATGCTAATTATTAATATTTCAGTTAGCGCAGGGGTAATTAACATCACCTCAATGGATGGTGTTAAGTTCACTGCATAAAGTGTGAATGCTGCTACCATGCGTTAGAGAATTTTTCAGTGCACTCAATGCTGGAGACTTGCTGGCCCCGCTCCTGACAGTTAGCGAGGGGCCGTTGCACTTACCACACGCTCATTTTCACTCCTGGTAAGTAAAAAACCTTAGCTCACTTTAGTAAACATGCCCCTAAAAATGCTATTGTGTGTGGTAGACAGATAAACAACTGACAGAATTGGAAGCTGCAAAAGTTCTAATTGCCTAAATCGCAGCAGGTTTTCACAATCTTCTTTCTAAAAAATGTTCAAAATGCATTAACATTATACTTTTACAACATGAATTCTCAATGGGATGAAGGGCTTAGGACAAAAATCAGGATTCTTGTCACAGAAATAGCAAAACCAGTGATAACTGCTGCCATAGCTTTATATGAGAGTCACAGAAAAGCTCCAAGGTGGAGCTTTCCTAAAAGGGCCTTTCATGGGTATTCCCAATGCATACGGGGTTCTGAGCTAACATATGATGTCATTACTTCCATTTGCTATGGAGAGTGAACATCTTTCCTCTGGAAAGTTTCCAAATTGATGAATTTTGAAAAATTGAGCCCATTAATATAGTATGGAAATAAAAAAACATCCTAAATTGTGTTCAACAATGTAATTGGTTAATAATCTCCTTTTATGTATCATTTTCTATTTATTTCTATTGACTCATCCAGGGTATTCCAGGTCCTCAAGGAAGAAGAGGCACAGAGGGTCCAAAGGTACTTTAAACATGTTCACATTCCTAAGGAACGGTGCCTACAGATTTCCATTTTGCATAAACTCACTCAATGTAACTCTCTTTTTGAATTAGGGAATAATTGGAGACCCTGGAAGACCTGGGAAAGATGGGGATCTTGGCATCGATGTATGATGGCTAAATTACTGATCGACTAATGTTTTTGTACATCGGCTATTTAAATTGAAATTGCTCTTATTGTTATTTTAAACTTACTTCATTTGTCTAGGCTTACCAAGGACCTCAAGGGCAGGAGGGCACACAAGGTTATTCAGGGCTGAAGGTAAAAAGTAATCATTATGTGTCAGATTTAATCATTTACATATTACATATAGGGCTTGATTCTGTCCCGCACGGCTATCCCCTTTGTACGTCAGGACTGAGCCGGACGTACAAAGGAGATCGTGATTCTGATCCTGTGGGGCTATCAGGCCTTTACATGCACTGCCTGGATAGCTCAGTCAGGCATTTAAATGCAGCCGTGGCGACATGGCGTCCTGTTGCCATGGCACCACGGCTCCATTTAAATGCCACGATGCCGGCTGCCAGCAATTAAGTTTTTTCCCCACAGCCTGACTCCTGATCCGGCCTCCCAAGGCCAGGGTCGGGCTGCGGGGAAGAAACCCTGACCCCCTCAGCCCCTTCTGTGTCCCAGCTTTTAACAAAAACAGCGTCCAGAGAAGTTATTCCACCTCGGAGGTGGAATAACTTCCCCAGCCATTTTGCTGGCCCTGGACGTACAGGGCCAGCATTAGAATTGGCCCTGTACGTCCAGGGCCAGTTACAGCCCACTGCCCGCCCACTCTTCATCCTCAGGCCACCTCTTCCCTACCCCGACTAACTTCCCCGCACAGCCGGCGGGGAAGTTAGTCGGGGGCTGCCGTCGGCACAAATAGCAGGGATGGACATCCGGGATGTCTATTCCCGCTATTCGTGTCTCAGAATAACCCCCATATTGGAAATATATAATGAAGGAGCTGGCCTTGGTTCTTACCATCATCTTCATTTTCTTCAAGGGAGAAAAAGGGCTTCCAGGAGAATCGGGTCCTGAGGGTCCAAGAGGGAGACCAGTAAGTGCACACAAAAAATAGAAATTATGTTTTATAAGGGTGCTCTTCACTAAACTGCAGTAATATTTTGCGCTTACCCCTATGGTAAGTGCCCAGATTGCTGTGCAGTAAGCCCAAAACTTGTGCAGTAACTGTTAGGACACAGTAACTCACATGGCTCCCTAACCAGAGGGTTTTAATATGCATTGAAATTAGCATGTGAAATAATAACTTTTTATCATATTTATAAATGACCTGGAAATGGGAACAACAAGTGAAGTGATCAAATTTGCAGACATGGCAGAGGAGGGGTGTGTGGCTTAATCCAAGATGGCGTTTGTGAGCTTCTGATCCAGAATGCCGAAGCGGAAGGGCAAGCTCAAGACTTTCCCTGCAGAGTCGGAGCCTGTGGTGGTAGGCCCTATGGACCGGTTTGTCCAACTTACTGACGACCAGTGAAGGGAGGTGAGAGCGGGCTTGGCGGCGTCAGCAGAGGAGGGATTGGCGTCGGCCGCCCTGGAAATGACTCTCTCTCCCGAAGAACGAAGTACTCCTCCTGTTCCAACTGGAGTCCCGAGTTCACCCCAGTTGCATCGTTCGTATACTCCGCCCGTGGAGGCGGGGTCAAAGGAGTCGGTGCAGGGAGCGTCTGAGGTTTCTCTCGGTCGACGACCGCTGGGTTCGGCGGTTAGAACCCCAGAAGGAGAAGACCGGATCGAGGCTAGCAGGAGAAGTATTGAAGGGGGTTTGCAATCCCCTGGAGAAGTGACCCCCAAATTGCCTTTTGTTACTTTTTCTCGTCCTTCAGTTGTTACTCTGGACAGTATATGGGAGGCGATTATTCAACTTTCTACTGTGGTGAATCAGCAGCTCGCCCTATCGTCTGTTAAGACTACCTCTGTTGAAGAGAAGGTGTCTTCCTTGGTTAATGAGGTGGGAGTAGCTACTATCAGAATTGACTCTATGGATCAGAAACTTTTGCAAGTTTCTGACTTGACTTTTTCTTTAATGAAAGACAATATCACATTAAAAATGAAGACAGAGACATTGGAAAATGCTACTCATGCGGCTAATGTTCGTTTATTGAATTTTCCTATGATTCCAGGGGTAGCTCCTATTGAATTGTTTAAAAGATATTTACAAGAATCATGGTCTGTTCCTTTAGAGTTGATCCCACCAATTGTGAAAGCTTACTTTATTCCTTCGGTTAAGAAGGAGGGGAAAGTGGTTGTGCGTCAATTAGAATTTGACTCCCTGGATGTCTCTGCATTGCCTCAGTCTCCTAAAGAAAATGATATCTCTGTTTCTACGTTATTAGTTACTTTCGCTATTTCCTCTGATAGAGAATGGTTATTTTGACTTTTTTTTAAAAAACGGACTAGTCTGTTTTATGGTAAGAAGATATCTATCTTCCCTGATCTATCTAGGGAAAAGCAGAAGCGGCGAAAAGCTTTTCTCTTATTACGTACGGGGGTGCTTCGGCTGGGGGTCCTTTCCTACCAAGGTTTCCATGTAGATGTATTGTTGTGTATCATTCCCAGAAGTTTATTTTCCTTCGGCCTAATGAATTATCCTCCTTTATTACTTCCCATGAAGTTACATCTTCGCCTGTATGATGCCGGTATTGTACTAAGTGTTTTGTGTGGCGTCAGGCTCCTTATGCTATCTTATTTCATATATACAATTTCCTTTTGCATTGGGGTTCTCCTCTCCCCAATTGTATTAGGGTATCCTCCCCCCTCAAATGTGGGCTAAAATTGCAATTGTACTTGTCAATGGGTTATTCTTTAGATTTTTCCTTTTTGTTTTTCTTTTACAAATTGCATGATTTCAATACAAGTGTGTTTGCTTGTTAATTTTTGTAAAATGATAAATATAAAATAAAAAAAAAATTTGCACATAAGAACATAAGATATGCTATACTGGATCAGACCAAGGTTCATCAAGCCCAGTATCCTGTTTCCAACAGTGGCCAATCTAGGTCATACATACCTAGCAGTATCCCCAAGAGACACAGGTTCCACAATGCTTGTATTGGGTCAAGCATTGATATCCTGGGTCCCTTTTTAATAATGGTTTATGGACCTTTCCTTCAGGAACTTGTCCAAATCTTTTTTAAACCCAGCTACACTAACAGCTCTTACTACATCCTCCGGCAACAAATTCCAGACTTTGGTTACACATTGAGTGAAAAAATATTTTCTCTTATTTGTCTTAAATAGATCACCCTGTAGCTTCATTACATGTCCTCTAGTCTTTCTATATTCTGATAACGTAAACAATCGATCTACGTTTACCCGTTCCACTCCATTCATTAATTTATAGACCTCTATCATATCTCCCCTCAGCCGTCTCTTTTCCAGGCTGAAGAGCCCCAACCTTTGTAGCCTTTCTTCATAGGAGTAGCCTTCCATCCCCTTTACCATTTTGGTGGCTCTTTTCTGTACCTTTTCTAATAACGCTATATCCTTTTTAAGATATGGCGACCAGAATTGCACACAATATTCAAGGTGCAGTCTCACCATGGAACGATACAGAGGCATTATAATATCCTTTGTTTTATTTTCCATTCCTTTCCTTATGATACCTAGCATTTTATTTGCTTTCTTGGCCGCCGCTGCACACTGGGCGGAGGGTTTTAACATGTAACCGGAGATCTGCACCCGGCGCTCTCCCTCTGCCTTACCTTTTCCCATTATTTGAATATATCCCTTCAAATAATTACACAAACACTGTATTCTTTGGAAAAAACACCAGGTCACAGCTTTATTGCCCAATAACAGAACAGTTTAACAAATACAACAGAACAACCAATTATACCCCCCCCCCCCCCGAAGCGGAGCGATACGTCACCCACCATACTACTAGCAAGGTGACCTCGCTTCCGCCCCCTGGCCTGGTCACCACCAGTCCAGTTACCCCCACCCCTGCCCGACTTCGCCATATCACTAGCAAAAGTCAGCTCGGGGTTCTCCGGGTCGTGGGCACCCTGCCCATGCCCAAGCAGCCTCCGGCTCCGGACCCCGGAAACCTCCGGGATCCTGCCTACTTCCCCCACCCAGCTGTGACACCCCTCTATCCCCCCCCACACTGACCTTCCCAATAATGGGCGGGAGGGCGGGACTCCGTTCCTCGCTCCGCTCTTCGGCCATGTGCTGAAGGCGCGTTCCGGCTGCCCCAGCACATGGCCCGATTCCCTCACATGATTGGCTCACGCCGCGCGCGTCCCCTCGGCAGAGCCAATCATTTTAAATAATGCCCCTCTATCCTGCCTGCTTGTTTGCCTCCTTTCGTGCTCCCCCCCCCCCAGCAGCCGCTTCTGCCCTAACGGCAGGGACCCGCGCCGGGGCCGCCACCGGTTAACGGCGGCCTCCGAGATCCTGCTCTGCAGCCTTTTAGTAACCGGAGATCTGCACCCGGCGCTCTCCCTCTGTCTTACCTTTTCCCATTATTTGAATATATCCCTTCAAATAATTACACAAACACTGTATTCTTTGGAAAAAACACCAGGTCACAGCTTTATTGCCCAATAACAGAACAGTTTAACAAATACAACAGAACAACCAATTATACCCCCCCCCCAAAGCGGAGCGATACGTCACCCACCATACTACTAGCAAGGTGACCTCGCTTCCGCCCCCTGGCCTGGTCACCACTAGTCCAGTTACCCCCACCCCTGCCCGACTTCGCCATATCACTAGCAAAAGTCAGCTCGGGGTTCTCCGGGTCGTGGGCACCCTGCCCATGCCCAAGCAGCCTCCGGCTCCGGACCCCGGAAACCTCCGGGATCCCGCCACCGGCATAGTCACACCCTGTGACTTTGCCGCCCCCCAGTTCCTTGGGCTCAAGCTGTGACCTGGCCTCTTTGGCCCCCTACAACCTTCTCCAGCGCTTCCTGCCAATCATTGAGGAGGAGGTCAACCCCCACCGGTGCCAAATGAACACCATCGCTCCTGTATAAACCTGCACACGCAACATCCACCCAATTGTGGTGGACCTGACATCCCCCATGCTCTACCACCCACCTCCCAATTTGCCTATTGACCTTCGTCAAACCCCGAGACCAGCGACGCTGGCCCCGGCATACCGGTCTCGGGATGACATCCGACCAAATAAGCACCACCCCAGCGAACATTCTCAATATTTGGGCAAAGTCCCGTTTTGCTGCATTGATTAACTGCTTGCAGGTCCAAGACGTCAAATCATTTCCTCCCAGATGCAACAGCAGAAAGCAAGGTGCAGTCCGTACACGTGCATGGTGGCGTAGCAAGGGCTGCAGCTGAGGCCAGAGTAGCCCCCTCTCACCCAGCCATAAAATGTTCACAACCGCAGGGTCCAACCCCAGGTTCCGCCCGATAGGCCTAGTCTCTGCACGCCTGCCAGCCCAGAACACAAACGAATGCCCCAGCATCCAACAGCCCCGTACACCTCTGCCCCGATCTGTAACAGAAAAAACAATGGTTAAATATCCATCCCCCCCTCCCACATTTTATAATCGCACATATGTCTGAAATGCTCTGGATCGCCACCTGCCAATTGCCTGTATCTGTGCGGCCGACATTCCCGCACTGGCCGCACTAGTCGCCGCCCCAATGCAGAAGGAATGCGCGGCAAATTGGCTAGCGTCGATCCCCATCCGCTGCAGCCCCAGACGCATAACCGCTGTGACCTGATATCTGGTGACCAGCCGAGCGTCCGCATGCACGAACAACCGCTCTGTCCCCCGTGGGCGTACTTCGAGGAAAGACATCAATGCTTTCACCGGGCACGTGTCTCCGGAAATCGCCCTCAGAACCACCCAGTTCCCTCTGCCACGCTGGTCCGTTTTTGATCTCTGCAAAAAGACCGCCAAGCGATCCCCTTGCACCTGCACATGCTGCCTCATCAAGCTATGCCCTACACCTCCCTTCGTGGACTCAGCTACTAATTCCCCAACCCGAAAGGCTCCGAAAAAGGCCACAAAAAATATAGCCTTAAAGAGCCGGGCTTCGTAACCTGAGGCTGCCACCTCGGGCAACGCCACACACAGACCCCTTAACAAGTCATGCGTTACCGGGCGCCGCCGATCCGGCATAACCGGCCTCGCCCGCCCCCATCCTTGCATAAGCTTCCTCACCAGAAAACCCTGTCCCACTGGGGCCCAACCAGCCGCTTTCGCGAAAAAGAGAAACCCGGCTAGATGTCCCCGCACTGCAGTCTGCGAGGCACCCTGCCTCCGCGCATGAACTATATATCCCCCTAATAAGAGATCCGCAACCAGCCCGCCACACCACCCGTGTTGTCGCAGATATTCCGCCACCCTCACGTATCCTCTGCAATATGCCTCCCAGGTTCTCTCAGCCACCGAGCCGCGCAGCATCTCTCTCATCTCTGCAGGCCAATGCTCCATAAACTCCAAGGGACCTCGAATCCCACCGCTGCGGCCTCTGGCGCCAACTTCCGGAAACGATCCCACTGCAAGCGTGAAAGAGCATCAGCAATACTGTTATTAAGCCCTGGTATATGCCTCGCTCGCAAGGTCACATTTCTACACAAACAGTATAAAACAACTTTTCGCATCAATGCTGCCACTTGGCCGCAACGTGGCGTATAATTATTCACCACATTCACCACTGCTTCATTGTCGCACCACCACACGATTTTTTTGTTACGCAATTTATCGGGCCACAACTCCAAAGCCACCAAGATCGGGAAGAGCTCTAAGAACGTAATATTCTTTAATAGCCCCTCCTCTTCCCATGCCGCCGGCCATCTCCCGGCACACCATTCCCCTCCAAAATAGACACCTAAGCCCGTTCCCCCCGCCGCATCCGTGAACAACTGCAATTGCTCACTGGAACGCTCCTCATCGATCAGGACCGCCGATCCATTGAATTCAGTCAAGAAGACATCCCACACGAACAAGTCCTCGCGCAAGCTGCGGGTGATTCGTATACAGTGATGAGGCTTAGACACTCCCGCCGTGGCTAACGCCAAGCGCCGCAGGAATACACGACCCATAGGTATGACATGACAGGCGAAATTCAATGACCCAATCAACGCTTGCATTTCTTTCAATGTGTACTTCGCGGATGCGAGGGCATTCGCTACCAATACCCTTAGCTTCACAACCTTCTCCGGGGGCAGTCGCGCCACCATTTTCACTGAATCCAACTCGATGCCCAAAAAGGTTATCTTAGTCGCCGGCCCTTCGGTCTTTTCCTCGGCTAACGGCACCCCCAATTCCCCCGCCATCTCCACAAAACCCTCTAACAAGGCCCTGCAATGCGCCGTCGTAGCTGCTCCCACAAACAAAAAATCATCCAAATAGTGAACCACACTGGCACAGCCAACACGCCTCTCGACAACCCACTGCAAAAAAGGGCTGAATTTCTCAAAAAACGCACAGGACACCGCACAGCCCATGGGCATACATTTGTCAAAGTAATACTCCCCTGCGACGTGGAAGCCCAGCAGATGAAAAGACGACGGGTGCACCGGCATCAAACGAAAAGCGGCCTCGATGTCCACTTTAGCCATCAACGCTCCGTGCCCGGCCTTTCTCACTAGTCCGACCGCCTTGTCAAATGATGCATAACGGACCGAGCAGCATTCCCGAGGAATGTGGTCGTTCACCGATTCTCCCTCCGGATACGAAAGATTATGAATTAACCGGAACTTCCCCGGCTGTTTCTTCGGAATAACTCCCAACGGGGAAACCACAAAATTCCGAAATGGGGGCTCCGGAAAAGGGCCCGCTATCCTACCCAAGGTCAATTCGCTGTGTAATTTAGTCTGGACCACATCCGCAAAGCGCCGCACCGACGGCCCGTTTCTCCCAACCTTGCTCCCCACCCCCCCCACTACAGGAATGACAAAACCTTCATTAAAACCTTTCAGCAAGACCTCCCCGTCCTGTTTTTTTGGATAATTACAGAGCCACTCCCTCAAAACCTGCACACGTATAGGAGAGGGGGCCACGCTGAAAGCTGGGCTCTCACTTGGCACCTGGCAGCGCGCCACCACTGAGGCCCTTTTTGACACATTTTGTCGCGGAATGCCCTCCCCCACAGTTCGCACATGCGTGCCGGAACTTGCAATCCGGGAACGGGCAGGAGGACTTGTTAAACCTCCAACATACATCCCCAACTCCGCCCCCTTGCTTGCTCGCCCCCACAACCCCCGCCGCCCGAAAGGACCGGTTTCCGACAGGCTGGGCACTACCCGCTAGTTTCACCGCCACTCCCCCTCCAACACCAACGCCCGACCTGATTGACATTTGCGTAAGCCACAAGTTGATATCCTGGCTACCCCAGGACAACAACCTGTTCTCTTCCATTTTGTCCCGAAACTTTTCATCGTAATTGAGCCAGGACCACCCTTCGTGCATCTGCGACGCCTCGAGAATAGAGTCCGCGTAAGACAAAAGCATCCCATACTGTTCCGGGTAACGTTGTCCCCAGACACTCGCCAAACGCAAAAAGGCCCTCACCCAATTCACCACCGTCCGCGCCACCTTACGCACCCTCCCCGCTTTCTCGTCCTCTTTTCTCTTCTTTTTGCTTTCCCCAGTACGCTTACGTCCCTCCAACAATCGGAAAATGTCAATGTACCACCTTTTTCTAATCCACCGCCTCAACTTCTTTGGGACCCCTACCCACAATTCCGACAAGGCCATAACCCCTGTGGCCCCCGCTCTGGAAGGACCCGGCTCCGCACACATAGCCCTTTCTAACGAGGATCCCGTGGACGAACTCGAGGACGACGAGGAGGAGGAATCGGATCCACGCCTGCGATGGCAAGTATGCCTCCGCTTGCGATTCGCCTTTCCCACCTTCTCTCGACGCACCCCCCCTCCCCCCCATCCACCTGTGCCCTGTGCAACTCACCACTGACTGCCGCCTCCGGGGACTCCAGGACTCGCTGTGTATGCACATCTCCGGACCCAACTGCCATCGTTCACGGCACACTCTCGCCGAGCGCTGCTGATCCACCCGAGGGACCACCGCGTGCTGGCGTTGCCTGCACCTCGCCGCTCTCCGTCCTGTCCTGGTGCAATCCAGAGAACCTTGCCCCGGTGGAAGCCATAGCCGGAACCTGCGGAGACAGAAAGGGGAGAAACGCAGGGGGAACAACAGAAGGCCATACAGCCGGCCAGGCCCCTGCCCAGTCCGCCCTGGAAGGCCCTTGCCCCCCTCATGTCCAGTGCTCCCAGCCATGCTGCCCCGTTGCCCCACCACTTCCAGGCCCCCCCCCAATATATCTCACTCCCACCCACACTCGGAGGAACCCCGTAGTCCGTGCCCACCCCCGCATTCCACCCAGGTATCGTAGCTGGCCCAGCTGCAGACCCTTCTGCTATCCCATCGGCCCCATCTCCCCCCTCTCGCCCCACCCCCGAATCACCCTCTGCACGCTGCCCCCCAACAGCAGCCCTAAGACCCCTACCCCCCCCCACTCCTGAATTAGCCCGGGCTTGTCTTCCCCGCCATAAACCACCACGCTGCCCGGTCCTTGCCGGCCCAGCCCGCCCCCCGCCTATAGGCCCCGTTGATCCCACAGCTCCTTGTGGCCCTCCTAACCCCCTTTCCTCAGGCCCAGCTCTTACAGACCTCCTTCCTCCTTTTGCCCCCCGCTGCTGCCCATTGCCCCTGCCGTTGCACGCTGCACTTGGAGTCTTTTGCCATTTTCCACCCCTTCCTCTCTCCAGGCCTCCTCCACTGCTCCTTTTGCTGCCCGGCATGCTCAATCCCCTGTCGCACCGCGGTAGGTGATCTGCCCCCTTTCTTTCGATTACCTTCTGTCCGCCCCCTGAAGAGCTGTTCCGCGGTCCTCCCTTCTACTCCGGTTTCTTTTTTTTTTTTTTTTTATTATTATATGGAGTAGGTGCGATTTTTTAAGCCCCCCTGTACAGCCGCTTGTTACCGACAAGTGAACTACAGACTCCCGCCCGCCGCGGTCGAACAACTGCACCCCGCTGCCCCTGCTATCGTCCTCCCGTCCGTAGCACCTTCCCCGAAGCCACAAAACAAAATTACCGACCAGGCCCACCGCAGGCTCGCCGTCCCGTATCCTGCAAATTCTCCGCTGCACGAAAACCACTCCGTTCCTCGCTCCGCTCTTCGGCCATGTGCTGAAGGCGCGTTCCGGCTGCCCCAGCACATGGCCCGATTCCCTCACATGATTGGCTCACGCCGCGCGCGTCCCCGCGGCAGAGCCAATCATTTTAAATAATGCCCCTCTATCCTGCCTGCTTGTTTGCCTCCTTTCGTGCTCCCCCCCCCCCAGCAGCCGCTTCTGCCCAGCAGCAGGGACCCGTGCCGGGGCCGCCACCGGTTAACGGCGGCCTCCGAGACCTGCTCTGCAGCCTTTTAGTTATCCACGATGACTCCTAAATCTTTTTCCTGGGTGGTGGTTCCCAATGTGGAACCTTGCATCGTGTAACCATAGTTTGGGTTGTTCTTCCCTAGGTGCATAACTTTGCACTTGTCCACATTAAATTTCATCTGCCATTTGGATGCCCAGTCTTCCAAATTATCCAGATCCTCCTGCAGTTTTGCACAGTCCTCTTGGGTTTTAACAACTTTAAACAGTTTTGTGTTGTCTGCAAATTTGATAACCTCACTCGTTATTCCCTTTTCCAGGTCATTTATGAATATGTCAAAAAGTAGTGGACCCAGTACAGATCCCTGGGGTACTCCACTATTCACCCTTTTCCACTGGGAAAATTGGCCATTTAGCCCTACCCTCTGCTTTCTATCTTTTAACCAGTTCCCGATCCACAACAGTACACTGCCTCCTATCCCATGACTTTTTAGTTTTGCCAAAAGTCTCTGATGAGGGACCTTGTCAAAGGCTTTCTGAAAGTCCAGATACACTATATTGACTGACTCACCTTTGTCTACCTGTTTATTCACACCTTCAAAAAAACATATCAGATTACTAAGACAAGATCTTCCTTGTCTAAAGCCATGTTGGATGTCTCCCTTTAGGCCATGACTATCTACATGCTGTGTAATTTTGTTCTTTATGATGGTTTCTACCATTTTCCCCGGTACCGACGTCAGGCTCACCGGTCTATAATTTCCCGGATCACCCCTGAAACCCTTTTTAAAAATTGTTCTTACATTGGCGATCCTCCAATCTTCAGGTATTACAGATGATTTTAATGAAAGTTCACAGATTACTAATAGCAGGTCTGCAATCTCATATTTCAGTTCTTTCAATACTCTTGGATGTATACCATCTGGTCCAGGTGATTTGCTACTATTCAGTTTATCAAATAGTTGCAATACATCTTCCCGGTGTAGCGATATTTCTCTCAATTTCTCTGCCGTATCACCTTTAAATACCACTTCAGTATTGGGTAACATCCCTACATCTACCTCAGTAAAGACCAAAGCAAAGAATTCATTCAGTCTCTCCGCTATAGCCTTATCTCCTCTTACTGCCCCTTTTACCCCTCCATCATCTAATGGTCCAATTGACTCTCTCACAGGCCTTTTGCTACGAATGTACTTGAAAAAGTCTTTATTTCATGTTTTTGCTTCCGTAGCAAGTTCCTTCTCAAATTTACGCTTTGCCTGCCTTATCAATGCTTTGCATTTAACTTGCCAGTTCTTGTGCTGTTTCCAGTTTTTATCGTTTGGCTCTTTTTTCCATTTCCTGAAAGACACTTTTTTGGCAGCAACAACCTCTCTGACCTCACCTTTAAACCATGCTGGCAGTTTTTTGGACTTTCTTCCACTTTTCTTAATGCGTGGAATACAGCTGGTCTGGGCTTCCAGGATAGTATTTTTAAACAACACCTAAGCTTGTTGTAAGTCTTTAACCTTTCCAACCGCTCCTTTTAGTTTTTTCTTAACTATATTCCTCATTTTATCATAGTCTCCCTTCCGAAAGTTAAAAGGTAGTACTGTGCATTTCTTTACTATCCCTCCTCCATTAACTAAATCAAACACGATCATGCTATGATCACTATTGCCAAGTGGTCCCAACACCCTTATTTCTTGCACCAGATCTGGTGTTCCGCTAAGGACTAAGTCCAGTATGGCTTCCCCTCTGGTCGGTTCATGAACCAGTTGCTCCAAGAATCAGTCATTTATTCCATCTAGGAACTTTATCTCCCTAGCATGTCCTGCCGTGACAGTGACCCAGTCGATACCAGGGTAATTGAAATCACCCATTATTACTACTCTGCTGTGACTTTTGTTAGCTTCCTTGATTTCTTTGAGCATTTCATCATCCATTTGTTCATTCTGGCCAGGCGGTCGATAGTACACCCCCACAGCCATTGCCTTCCCCTTTTTACATGGAATCTCAATCCATAGAGATTCTACAGCAAATTTTCTTTCCTGCAAAACTTTAATCCTTTCTGACTCAATGCCCTCTCTAACATAGAGCGCAACCCCTCCACCAATTTGATCAGTTCTATCATTACGATATAGTTTGTATCCAGGTATCACAGTGTCCCACTGGTTATCCTCCTTCCACCATGTCTCTGAGATTGCAATCATATCTAACCTCTCATTTAGAGCTATATATTCTAACTCTCCCATCTTATTGTTTAGACTTCTAGCGTTTGCATGCAAGCATTTTAGAGACTGTATTTTATTAATATTAATCTGGCTATTGGTAGAAATGGGTAATTTGGGATCTTTAAGCTCTTTCTGTTCCATACTCGAGGGCATTTGGGCTACTTTACTCTTTTTTGGAACCTCACTGCTTTTGGTAGTATCTTTCAAGGATACCTTCTTCTGAACCATACGCTCTTGGGCGACTGTCGGCTTTCCCCTATTTTCTAGTTTAAAGGATTCTCTATCTCAACACAAAATTATTCAACACTGTTAAATAACAAGAGTATTGTGAAAAATTGCAAGAGGACTTTGAGAAATTCAGAGACAGGGCATCCAAATGGCAGATGAAACTTAATGTGGACAAGTGCAAATTTATACATTTAGGAAGAACAATCCAAACTATAGCTACACAATGCAAGGTTCCACATTAGGAGCCACAGCCCAGGAAAAGGATCTAGGTGTCATTATGGATAATACATTGAAATTTTCTGTTTAGTGTGCAGCAGTAGCCAAGAAAGATAGCAGAATTCTAGGAATTCTAAGAAAGGAATGGAGAATAAGACAAAGGATATTGCATGCAGTTCTGGTCACCACATTTTAAAAAAGATATAATAAAATTGGAAAAGGTACAGAGTAGGGTGACCAAAGAGAGAGAGGGATGAAAGGATACCCCTATGAAGAGAGGTTTTAAAGGTTAGATTTGGGGAAGAGATAGCTTAGGGGAGATATAATAGAAGTCTATCAAATAATGAGCAAGATAGCACTAATAAAAGTGACTTGGTGGTTCACTCATTCAAAAAGCATAAAGACTAGTGGACATGCAATGAAGACTAATTGAAGAAAAATATTTTTTCACTCAACATGTAATTAAGCTCTGAAATTTGTTGCCAGAGGATGTAGTAAAAGCTGTTAGTGTAGCTTGGTTTAAAAAAAGGTTTGGACAAGTTCCTGAAGAAAGGTTCATAAATCATTATTAAAGTGGACTGGGGGAGCTTCACTGCTTATCCCTGAGATTAGCAACATGGAATCTGTCTACTTTTTGGGATCCTGACAGGTACTTGTGGCCTTGATTGGCTACTGTTGGAAAGACGATATTGGGGTTGATGGACCATTGGTCTGACTCAGTAAGGCGAATCTTATGTTCTAATGTTCTTAAACTGGTTCATAGTAAGGTGAACTGTAAAGGTTAGGAAACTAGAACAGAGAATTTTTAAAAATCAGGATAGGCAAGATACAATTATCATTTAGGACTTTACTTCCAAATCCAAAAAGAAAACAAAATGAACATAAAAACAAAATAAGAAACAGCATCAATGTGGTCCACATTAAATCTAGTTCAATAAGACATTTCAGAGAAACAAATTAAAAAAGAGAAAGCAAAAATGATCAATATTAAACATATTTTAACTCTTAACTTTTCTGCTCTCTGAACAGGGTGCTCAAGGTCAAAAAGGGAAAGTTGGTCACCCTGGTAGACCTGGCTTCTTCGGACCACCTGGAACTGCTGTAAGTTTCTCAAATCATGAGCAAGTTTAGAAAGTGCATTATAAATGTTTTGCACAGTAGAGCTGGTAATTTTAAATGTTTCATTTTTTGTTTGCCTTAGGGTCATGTAGGCTTCACAGGACAACAGGGACAAAAGGTATTGTAAGAAACATGTTTTCAATAGACCAGAGATGAAAACATATAACAATGTGATTATGTCCAAAGTAATGTTGCCAAGACAATGGTCTCTTCTCAGAGCTTAGAAGTGAGGTTCATGAAAGTCATGGTATGCACAAAGCTAACCCATTTGAGAAACCTCCTCAAGAAGAACTTTACTTGGATTGTATACCCCTCAAAATATCTTTTTTTAATATGTCACAGTTAAGATTCACACTATAAATCTTCATTGATTCATGCTATACTCACACATCATATGAACTGTCAGTTTCTATTCCATCTCCTTGCAGGTAGTACATATTGCAATATTTTGAATCAGGGACAGTGGAACATCTATTTGTTTGGAAGGGCCAAACAAATCAATCTTTAGCCTTGCCCTCAAGCCAGGAGTGGCAAAAGGCCCCAAGCCCCACCCTGACTCTGCCCCGAGCTCTGTCCTGATCGCAGAGACCACCAAAAATCACAGCATGGCAGTCAGCAGGCTGTCCGCGGCAGTCCCGTCCCCTAAAGGCAGAAGAAGAGAAGCTGTGATTGTGTTAAAAAAGTTTCCTCTGGGAGATCGGATCTCCGTGGGCAAAGAAACATAGAAACATAGAAATATGATGACAGAAAAAGACCACATGCCCTATCTAGTCTGTCCTTCCATATCAACAACTACAACAGTCCCCTTTTTTCCTTTAGAGATCCTCTGTTTGTCCCATGCTTTTTTGAATTCAGTCACTGTCCTCATCTCTATCACCTCCACTGGGAGACTATTCCATGGATCCACCACTCTTTCCGTAAAGAAAAATTTCCGCAAACCACTCCTGAATCTATCCCTCTTCACCCTCATCCCATGTCCCTCATAGCAGAACTTGCTTTCAATTGAAAGAGGCTCTCCCACTGAACATTTATGCCATGGAGGTATTTAAACATCTCAATCATATCACCTCTATCCCGCCTTTCCTCTAAGGTGTACATATTAAGATCCTTAAGTCTGTCCTCATATGCTTGAAACGAAGACCACTAACTATTTTAGTAGCGACCCTCTGCACCGACTCCATCCTGTTTACATCCCTTTGAAGGTGCGGTCTCCAGAATTGCACACTATACGCCAAATGAGGTCGCACCAAAGACTTATACAGAGGCACTATCACCTCCTTTTTTCTGCTAGCCATTCCTCTCTGTATGCACCCAAGCATCCTTCTAGCTTTTACCGTCGTCTTTTCTACCTGTTTAGCTACTTTAAGATCATCAGACACAACCACGCCTAAGTCCCGCTCTTATTTAGTGGACAAAAGTACTTCACTCCCTATACTATATTGCTCCCTTGGATTGCTGCAGTCCAAATGCATGACCTTATATTTTTTAACATTAAATCCCAGCTGCCAAATTCTAGACCATTCTTTAAGCTTAACTAGATCCCTCTTCATGTTATCTACACCTTCCTGGGTGTCTACTCTATGAGTATGTCAAAAAGCAGCGGACCCAGCACAGATCCCTGGGGTACACCACTATTCACCTTTCTCCATTGGGAAAATTGGCCATTTAGCCCTACCCTCTGCTTTCTATCTTTTAACCAGTTCCTGATCCACAATAGTACACTGCCTCCTATCCCATGACTCTTTAGTTTTGCCAAAAGTCTCTCATGAAGGACCTTGTCAAAGGCTTTATGAAAGTCCAGATACACAATATCAACCGACTCACCTTTGTCCACCTGATTATTCACTCCTTCAAAAAAACATAACAGATTAGTAAGACAAGATCTTCCTTGTCTAAAGCCATGTTGGCTGTCTCCCATTAGGTCATGACTATCTACATGCTGAGTAATTATATTCTTTATGATGGTTTCTACCAATTTTCCCGGTACTGATGCCAGGATCACAGGTCTGTAGTTTCCCAGATCACCCCTGGAACCCTTTTTAAAAATTGGTGTTACATTGGCGATCCTCCAATCTTCAGGTATTAGAGATGATTTTAATGATAGTTCACTGATTACTAATAGCAGATCCGCAATCTCGCATTTCAGTTGTTTCAACACCCTTGGATGTATACCATCTGGCCCAGGTGATTTGCTACTCTTCAGTTTATCTAATAGTTGTAATACATCTTCCCGATGTATCAATATTTCCTTCAATTCTTCCGCATCTTTAAATACCACTTCAGTCATGGGTAACATCCCTACATCTTCCTCAGAAAAGACTGAAGCAAAGAATTCATTCAGTCTCTCCGCTATTGCCTTGTCGCCTCTTAGTGCTCCTTTAACCCCTTTATCATCTAATGGACCAACTGACTCTCTCACAGGTTTTTTGCTACGAATGTACTTGAAAAAGTCTTTACTTCTCGTTTTTGCTTTCGCAGCAAGCTTCTTCTCAAATTCTCCCTTTGCCTGCCTTATCAATGCCTTGCATTTGACTTGCCAGTGCTTGTGCTGTTTCCAGGTTTTGTCGTTTGGCTCTTTTTTCCATTTCCTGAAAGATGATTTTTTGGCAACAACAGCCTCTCTGACCTCACCTTTAAACCATGCTGGCAGTTTTTTGGACTTCCTTCCACTTTTCTTAAAGTGTGGAATACAGCTGGTCTGGGCTTCCAAGATAGTATTTTTCAACAACAGCCAAGCCTGATGTACGTCTTTAACCTTTGCAACTGCTCCTTTTAGTTTTTTCTTAACTGTTTTCCTCATTTTATCATAGTCTCCCTTTCGAAAGGTAAAAGGTAGTACTGTGGATTTCCTTACTATCCCTCCTCCACTAATTAAATCAAAGGCGATCATGCTATGATCACTATTGCCAAGTGGCCCCAACAACCTTATCTTGTGCACTAGATCTGGTGTTCCACTAAGGATTAGGTCTAATATGGCTTCCCCTCTGGTCGGTTCATGAACCAGCTGCTCCAAGAAGCAGTCATTTATTTCATCTAGGAACTTCATCTCCCTAGCATGTCCTGACGTGACACTGACACAGTCGATACCGGGGTAGTTGAAATCACCCATTATTATTACTGTGCTGTAACTTTTATTAGCTTCCTTGATTTCTTTGAGCATTTCATCATCCATTTGGTCATTCTGGCCAGGCGCTCGATAGTACACCCCCACTGCCATTGCCTTCCCTCTTTTACATGGAATTTCAATCCATATAGATTCTACAGCAGATTTTGTTTCCTGCAAAACTTTAATCCTTTCTGCCTCAATGCCCTCTCTAACATTGAGAGCAACCCCTCCAACAGTTTGATCAGCTCTATCATTACGATATAGTTTATATCCAGGTATCACAGTGTCCCACTGGTTGTCCTCCTTCCACCATGTCTCTGATATTCCAATCATATCTAACCTTTCATTTAGTGCTATATATTCTAACTCTCCCATCTTATTTTTTAGACTTCTAGCATTTGCATACAAGCATTTTAGAGAATGTATTTTATTCATATTAATTTGGCTATTGTTAGAGATGGGTAATTTAGGATCTTTAAGCTCTGTCTGCTCCATACTTGAGGGCATTTGGGCTACTTTACTCTTTTGTGGAACCTCTCTGCTTTTGGTAGTATCCTTCAAAGATACATTCTTCCGAACCATCCACTCTTGGGTGACTGTCGGCTTTCCCCTAATATCTAGTTAAAAGCTGCTCTATCTCCTTTTTAAAGGTTAATGCCAGCAGCCTGGTTCCATCCCAGTTAGGGTGAAGCCCATCCCTTTGGAAGAGCCCCTCCTTTCCCCAGAATGTTCCCCAGTTCCTAACAAATCCAAAACCCTCATTTCTGCACCATTGTCTCATCCACGCATTGAGACTCCGGAGCTCTGCCTGCCTTTTGGGTCCTGCGCGTGGAACAGGAAGCATTTCGGAGAATGCTACCCTGGAAGTTCTGGATTTCAACTTCCTACCTAAAAGCCTAAATTTAGCCTCCAGAACCTCCCTACCACATTTTCCTATGTCATTGGTACCGACATGTACCAAGACAGCAGACTCCTCCCCAGCACTATCTAAGACCTTATCTAGGTGGCGTGTGAGGTCCGCTACCTTCTCACCAGGCAGGCATGTTACCAGGCGATCCTCACGTCCACCAGCCACCCAGCTATCTACATGCCTAATGATCGAATCACCAACTATAACGGCTGTCCTAACCCTTCCCTCATGGGCACATGGCTCTGGAGAAACTTCCTCAGTGCGAGAGGGTTTTACATCACCTGGAGGACAGGTCCTAGTTACAGGATCACTTCCTGCCACACCAGGGTGATGCTCTCCTGTCACGTGACCTCTCTCCTCCATGGCAACAGGGATGCTGCCAGACTGGAGGTGGGACTTCAGAACTATATCCCTGTAGGTCTCGTCTATGTACCTCTCTGTCTTTCTTATGTTTTCCAAGTCTGCTACTCTAGCCTCTAGAGAAAGGACTCGTTCCCTGAGAGCAAAGAGCTCCTTGCACCTAGTGCACACGTAAGACCTCTCACCAACTGGGAGAAAATCATACATGTGACACTCATTGCAAAAGATTGGAAAGCCCCCATCCCGCTGCTGGACTGCTGTCTGCATCTTAGTTTTAAGTTTATGTTTAGATCTAAGTTCTTTACTTACTAAGGGTTGCTATGGATACTAATAAAACTGTACCTAATACGTGTAATATACCTTGTTCACCTGAAGCTTAACTAATCTCAGGTCCTTAGTGTATGACTGATTTAGGTAATGAGCTTCACCTGAGAGCACCTCCTGTCTTGTAATAAACCCTTAAATCCTTACTTACTGTTGGTTGATCTGGAGAGCTCCTGTAGAAAAGCCTGAACAGGGCAGGGCACTGGAGCCTTTTATGCAGGCCCTCAACTGCTCTCAGGTACTCAGGCCCACTAACTCCTGATTAGGTGTTAACAGTTCCCAAAGCTGAGGAGGTTACTGGAGTTCAGCCACCTACTGTGCTCAAGGAAAGTCCCACTAAAGCTTCAAAAAGAAGGTAACCGTGCTTTAAAAATGTACAAAAAACCTTTTTAAGAGCTCCCAGTCAGAGAGCTAACAATTTAATATAATACAATAAACCATTAAATCCTTAATTACTGTTGGTTGATCTGGAGAGCTCCTGTAGAAAAGCCTGAACAGGGCAGGGCACTGGAGCCTTTTATGCAGGCCCTCAACTGCTCTCAGGTACTCAGGCCCACTAACTCCTGATTAGGTGTTAACAGTTCCCAAAGCTGAGGAGGTTACTGGAGTTCAGCCACCTACTGTGCTCAAGGAAAGTCCCACTAAATCTTCAAAAAGAAGGTAACCGTACTTTAAAAATGTACAAAAAACCCTTTTAAGAGCTCCCAGTCAGAGAGCTAACAATTTAATATAATACAATAAACCCTTAAATCCTTACTTACTGTTAGTTGATCTGGAGAGCTCCTGTAGTGGTCTTCATTATAAAGCATATGAGGACAGACTTAAGGATCTTAATATGTTCACCTTAGAGGAAAGGCGGGATAGAGGTGATATGATTGAGATGTTTAAATACCTCCATGGCATAAATGCACAGGGGGAGAGCCTCTTTCAATTGAAAGCAAGTTCTGCTACGAGCAGGGCCGGCCCGTCCATTGAGCGAGAATGTTGTTCGCACAGGGCCCCGCGCTTCAGGGGGCCCCGCGCGAACCACATTCTCGCTCAATGGACTGCTGCAGAGGGAGCCGGGGAAGCCCGCGCGAAGCCCCGGCTCCATCTGCACAGCCCGCCAGCGTGAGGAGCCTTTACCTTCACGCTGGCGGCTGTTTCAATGAAGCCGCGAATGCCGCGAGAGGTTAAAGGGCATTGCCTTTAACCTTTCCCGGCATTTGCGGCTTCATTGAAGCAGCCGCCAGCGGGAAGGTAAAGTTTCTTCACGCTGGCGGGCTGTGCAGAGGGAGCCGGGGCTTCGCGCAGGCTTCCCAGGCTCCCTCTGCAGCCCCTTAGACGGCACGGGGCTCTTCGGGGGGGCGGCTAGGACTGGATGGTCTGTGATGGGGGGTGGAACGGACTGGAAATGGGCTGTGATGGGGGGGAAATGGACTGGAAATGGGCTGTGATGGGGGGGAGACTGAAAATGGGCTGGGATGGGGGAAACAGACTGGAAAATGGGCTGGGATGGGGGAAACAGACTTGAAATGGGCTGTGATGGGGGGGGGAACGGACGGGAAAATGGCAGGGATGGGGGGGAGACTGAAAATGGGCTGGGATGGGGGAAACAGACTGGAAATGGGCTGTGATGGGGGAGGGGAACGGACTGGAAATGGGCTGTGATGTGGGGGGGTCACGGAGTGGAAATGGGATGTGATGGGGGAGAATGAAAATGGGCTGGGATGGGGGAAACAGACTGGAAATGGTCTGTGATGGGGGAGGGGAACGGACTGGAAATGGGCTGTGATGTGGGGCGGGGAGAACGGACTGGAAATGGGCTGTGATGGGGGGAGGACTGCAAATGGTCTGTGATGGGGGGGATAGGACTGCAAATGGTCTGTGATGGTGGGGGGGATAGGCCTGGAAATGGGCTGTGATGGTGGGGACGGAATGACTGAAAATGGGCTGGTATGGGGGAAACAGACTGGAAATGGGCTGTGATGTGGGGGGGGGAACAGACTGGAAATGGGCTGTGATGGGGGGGAATGGACAAATTGGGCTGGGATGGGAGAAACAGACTGGAAATGGGCTGTGGTGGGGGGGGGGGAGAACAGACTGGAAATGGGCTATGATGGGGGGAACAGACTACAATTGAGCTGTGATGGTGGGGGGGATAGGACTGCAAATGGGCTGTGATGGTGGGGGGGAATGGACGAAATGGGCTGTGATAGTGGGGGGGGGGACTTGGACTGGAAATGGGCTGATGAAGAGCTGGATTAGGACTGGAAATGGGCTGATGGGGGCTGGAATAGGGCGAAGTGGGCTGACGAGGGGGCTAGGATTGGAAATTAGCTGAGGGGGGAGCGTGGAGGAAATGGGCTGATGAGGGACTGGAATGGAACTGGAAAAGAGCATATGGGGGCTAGGACTGGAAATGGGCTGATGAGGAGCTAGGATAGGACTAGAAATGGGCTGATGGGGGGAACGTAGACTGCAAATGGGTGATGGGCTGGAATAGGACACTGGAAATGGGCTGATGGGGGCTGGAATAGGACTGGAAGTGGCAGATGGGAGTTGGAAAAGGGCTGGAAATGGGCTGATGGGGAGCTTGGAGTGGAAATGGGCTGATGGGGGGCTGGAATGGAACTGGAAAACAGCATATGGGAGGCTAGGACTGGAAATGGGCTGATGTGGAAGCTTGGGAGACTGGGACTAGAAGGGGGCAGATGCTGGGTGGGTCTAGAACTATAAAGGAGCTGATTTTGGGGGAGGACTAGAAAGGGATGGGAAATGAGAATGGAGAGGGGAAAAGATATTTTGTGTGGGAGGGAAGAAAAGTCTACAAAGGGCCGGGTATTGGAAGAGTTAGTGTAGATTGAGAATGGAAGGGTGAAACTTGAGTGGATGATAAAGCAATAAGGAAAGAAATGGAGGAAAGAGCAAAAGGGGAAAGATCAGTATGTTAAAGCAGATATAGAGAAAAAATTTGGAAAAAAATCTAAAAGAGAAGAAAGGAAAATGGATAGCTTGCAGAAGACACAAAGAAACCAGAAGAAAGTGACTGGAGCAATTGCAACTGAAAAGAAAATGCACAAGCAACAAAAGGTAGAAAAATACTTTTTTATTTTGAATTTATTAACTGGAATACATCAGCTCTGGGAAATGTGCATTGTTAACATCTTTTGTGTTTTGTTTAGTACAAAAGGAAATTAATTTATAGTTTTATTTCTCCAGTGTTGTTGTACATCCCAAGTTTGGCTTTTGGGGTTCCCAGTTTAATTATTGTCTTCCTATTTCTAAATTGTGATCCCTTGTTCTTTGGTGACGGTCTATATTCTGCATTTTAACCAAGCTGAGGTATTCTGTTCATGTAGTTTCTATTTGACCATGTCACTTGTTCTCTTTCCCCAGTAGGAGATGCATTGGTATTCTCTGAGATGTATTGGTTTAATATTTGCAGTGTTGCCTTTTTATAGGTAGGGTTTGGTGCTTTGTGAGTCCTGGCAGAGCTGTTATGATATGGTGGATTTGTTATGAGTTCTAAAAGGTCAGTGTTTATAGTACTTCCTAATGGACCTGGCGGTTGGCACTGGAATATAGTAACGTAGAAATCTATTAGTCTTTCTTTATCCAGACACTCATTAAGAAGCATGTTTACTAAAAATGCATGTTAACATTATGCAAGTATTTATGCAAATGAGGCTCCCTATGCAAATGAGGCCCCGCAATTAATCTCCGCACATGGCCCCGCACCCCCCTTGGGCCGCCCCTGGCTACGAGGGGACATGGGATGAGGGTGAAAGGGGATAGATTCAGAAGTGATAGGCGGAAATATCTCTTTACAGAAAGAGTGGTGAATCCGTGGAATAGTCTCCCAGTGGAGGTGGTAGAGATGAGGACAGTATCTGAATTCAAAAAAGCATGGGACAAACACAGAGGATCTCTAAAGGAAAAAAGCGGACTGTTGTAGTTGTTAATATGGAAGGACAGACTAGATAGGCCATGTGGTCTTTTTCTGTCGACATTTTTCTATGTTTCTATGTTTCCTGTTCTGCCTGCATGGATCCGATCTCCCGCGGGAAGACAGGAAAGGTCTTTTCCTTGATCGCAGCTTTTCTTTTCCTGCCCATGGAGGATGGGATCTCCATGGGCAGCTTGCTGCATGCCAGCCGTGATCATGGCAAAGACCCTTACTGTCTGCCCGCAGGAGATCAGATCACTGTGGGCAGAACAGGAAGGGTCTTTCAATGAATGCAGCCGGCAGGCAGCAGGTTGCCCATGGGCAGAAGAAAAGAAGCTGGGATCGTGGCAAAAGCCCTGCCTGTTCTGCCCACAAGGATCCGATCTCCGATGGGAAGGGTCTTTGCCACGATTGTGACTTTTCTTCTTCTGCCTGTGGGGGATGGGATCCCTGCAAGCAGCCTGCTGCTTGCCATGCCATGAATTTTGGTGGATCCAGGGCCCATGTGGTCCATCCCTTTATAACAACTATGTCTCAAACCCTCTAATTGCTGATAGTGTGCTAGGCCAAATATTGGTGGGGCTACTCTACTCCGCTGCCTATGTTTTGAATTCTATATTTTACTGTATATCCTCTTCAAGGTAGAACAATCAGAGGTACTATAAAGAATGATCAAATATGTGTCAGTTAAAACAGCTGCAGCTTCTAGAAACCTTTGTAAGTATTTCTGGGCCTATTTCCAAAAGTTTGCAAAGCAGTTAACACAGGAATTAGCATGTGCCAAGAGCATGGCGGCTTGACAGTATACACTAATTCCCTTGTAAGCTTTCTAACACAGAGTGGGCCAGGGAATTAACAGGGACTGTGCCTTACAGTTAAGGCAGAGGTAGTTACCATGTGCTAACCATTAACGTAGCAGAGTTAACAGCATTGGAAAGCAGCTTAGCATTATATACAATGCACTTATCATTTGGGAAGTGTATTATTACTGCGTTAACTATATGGAAAGATGCTGAGAATACCTCCAATGGTTAATGCAGAGGTTTTGCAGTTTCCACAGGTTAATTTTGGCAGTTAGTGCACAGTAACTGAAAACCTTACCACAGTGTATCCAGATACTATCATTACAGTGCAGTTAATGTGAACTCTTAAAATCATTGGTTAAAATAATAAGGCCTGGTTTTAGATGGAGATATCAAAGGTGCTACATGACAGTTATTTTATGGGAAATTCTGGGTTCTGGAATGGTGGGTGGGGTATAGTGCATTAAGGGGCCTGTTTACTAAAGAGTGATAAGCATTTAACATGGATTTGACCACACACCAGCTAGTAGCACAGACCCATGCTAATGGTAACTGTATGCTAAAAACAGTGCACCATTGAAAAGCCCACACTAAGAGTCATTCTATAAGGGTCACTAAGCTGAATGCATGCTGTCAAGCATGTATTTGGCATCTAATCTATAAAGTAAAGTATATGTGTACAAGGTTACCCAGCGCTGTAGATATAAATGTAGGAGATGGTCCTTGCTCATCAGAGTTTACAATCTAAACAAGATGAAGAACATCACAAAACTGGGGACTAGAGTATGGTTAAGATACACATAAGTTGTGAACAAGAGAGAAAGGGGTATCAGGATCCAAAAGCAGCGCTGAAGAGATGGGTTTTTAGTCTGGATTTGAATAGGGCTAGAGAAGGAGCCTGATGTACCGACTCAAATAGTTTGTTGCAAGAGGTATAAGTGGTGAGATACACGTGGCATATATAGGCACAACCACTTAAACCAACCGTAGGCGTGGTGTAAATGCCCTTGACTAGATTTGTAGAAAACTGGTGTAAATTATAGTATTCTCTAACTTACAAGGGTAAATTTGCACTCTCCCCATTCTCTGCCCAAACTCCATGCTGTGTGTTCGTCCACTCCCAAGCTATGTGCCATTGCCCTGATGTGCAGACCTACAGAATAGCCCCTGTCAAAATTACACGAGTAAGTGCCTATCCCGATGCATGTTCATTGAAACTAGGCTACTTAACGTGCATTGATGACATGTAAATTTAACTGGCTCATTATAGAATTACTTTCTATGTGCCCACCTCAGGTTGGGATGGGGTCAAGCATGGAAAACAGTGATAGCTAGTGTGTAGGATATCTTTTTTTAAAAAGATTTTCACAACAGTGCAAACCATTCTCCCTGTTCTGTTCCCCTCACCTGATCAGCACTATCTCTCCTAGACACCAACTTGCCTGATCCAGCTTGCCCCCCCCATAGATCATCACCCCCCCCCTAAAAAGGTAGGCCACCAAGAAAAGCCACCCCAAACAGGCAGGCAGGTCCTCAAAATAACACCCTCAACAGGAAGACCCTCAATGTGAAACCCCCCCAAACATGCATGCCTCCTGATGTTAATCCTCCCCAAAAGGTTGGCCCTCTGATGTAAAGCCCCCCTGGCCAGAATGATTGCCTAGTGGCTTTATTAGGGGTGTCTAATCTTTGGAGGAGACTTCATTTTGAAGGGCTTCTGGCCAGGATGGCTTCACTTTAGGGGACGTGTCGGTTAGGGAGGCTTATCTTAGGGACTGATCCAGTGGGGGGATCTGGATCGGGGGCTTGCTATCAGGGGAAGGGTGCTGATCAGGTGAAGTAGGATTCAAACAGGGCGATCAGTAAGTAGGATTGGAATAGGATATTGGAGTTAGGGGTGAGCACTGCATAGTTAGCACAGAAGCAAATACCGTGTGCTGTGACCCTTGAAATTAACACGGGCTCACATAATTCCACCTCAGTAATAAATGTGCATGCTGCTGCAGTGTGTTAGAGTACTATTCAGTGTGACAATTGCCAGGAACATGCTGGACACACCCCCAGTAGTTAGCACACAGTCATTGCAACTGCTGTGCATTAGTTTTTGCACTATAACATACATTAGTTGCAAAACCCCAGAGCACTTTAGTAAAAGGGCCCCTTGGTGTGTTTGCAAAACATGACAAAACTTCTGAATCACATGTTGAATTTAAAAAGGCATTGGCTCTGTGGCTCCAAACAGTTGGCTACCATGTGTGAAAGAAAAAGGTCACAGGTTCAAGGCCAGCCTGTGGATAAAGAATGATAATTCTGTGTGTGTTAACCTCTGTGGTTAGTAAGTTTTTGAAAAGGCTACTAAAAGAGAGAATAGTAAGATTTATGGAGTCTGAGGCAGCATGGATTCAGCAGAGACAGGTCTTGTCAGACAAGCCTCATTGATTTCTTTGACTGGGTGACCAGGGATTTGGACAGAGGGAGAGCCCTAGAGGTAGTGTATTTTGATTTCAGGAAAGCCTTTGACACCGTTCTATACAGGCCCCTTATAAACAAACTGAGCACCCTAGGGATGGACCCTAAAGTTACTGCTTGGGTTAGAAATTGGTTGAGTGGGAGGCGACAAAGGGTACAGGTAAATGGAGCTCACTCTGAGAAGAAGGAGGTTATCGGTGGCGTGCCACAGGGATCTGTCCTTGGTCTGATTCTTTTTAACATCTTTGATAGTGATATTGTGAAAGGGCTGTCGGATAAGGTTTGTTTGTTGTGGATGATACCAAAACCTGCAATAGTGTAGACACCCAGGAAGGAGTAGATAACATGTGGTGGGATTCTAGCTGAGCTTGAAGAATAGTCTAGAATTTAGCAGCTGAGATTTAATGCTAAAAAATGCATGGTCATGCATTTGGGCTGCAAAAATCCAAAGGAACGGTACAATGTAGGGGATGAGGTATTTCAGTCCACAAAAGAAGAGCGGGACCTGGGCATAATTTTGTTTGACGATCTTAAAGTAGTTAAACAGGTATAAAAGATGACTGGGAAAGCCAGAAGGATGCTTGGGTGTATAGAGAGAGGAATGGCCAGAAGAAAAAAGGAAGTGATAATGCCGCTGTATAAGTCTCTGATGCATCCTCATTTGGAGTATTGTGTGCAATTCTGGAGACCACACCTTCAAAAGGATATAAGCAGGTTGGAGTCGATGCAGGCAATGGCTACTAAAATGGTTAGTGATCTTTGTTATGTAGCATATGAGGATAGACTTAAAGAACTTAATATGTATACATTAGAAGAAAGGGAGGATAGGGATGATATGATAGAGACATTTAAATACCTTCATGGCACAAATGCACAGGAGGGTCTCTTTCAATTGAAGGCAAGCTCTGCTATGAGGGGACATAGGATGAGAGTGAAAGGGGATAGATTCAGGAGTGATATGTGGAAATATTTCTTTATGGAAAGAGAGGTAGATGTGTGGGATAGTCTCCCAGTAGAGATGGTGGACACGAGGACAGTATCTGAATTCAAAAAGCAAGGGGCAAACAGAGGATCTCTAATGGCAAAAGGGATTATTGTAGTTGATATGGAAGGTCAGTCTAGATAGGCCATATGGTCTTCTTCTGCTGTCATGTTTCTATGTTTCTAAAATGGTAACAAACACGTTGAAGGAACAGTAGTTCTCAATTTAGTTGCAAAGGCCATTCCCTGTTTAAGAAATATGTTATTCAATAAGCATTATGAATACATTCTGTCAAAATATCTTTATACCATAAGGCAAACTTGCATTTTGGATTCCTGATTATTAGAACAACTCCTCTTTAAACAAAAAATTGGCTTATAGGCAAACTTTTCTTCAGATGATAAGGATTTGCACTAGAAAAGTGCAATAAAATAGTGATCAGTTGGCTTCCTATATATTGAACACTCTAATCCATTTACTGTAACGCTCGAAAATTTTTAAATCCAAAAAAGAAGTGGAATCCTTATTTGCTGTATACATAAAAAACAGATTGGGATCACAATTATTTAACCATACAAAATAAGAACCAATTCTTCAGTTCCCAACCAAATGGAAAGCATCTCGCCTATAAAATGTTTCCAAAACATGTGCTTGATGTACCTTAATTAAAATAGGTTACTATCGAGGAAGTGACATCAGCCACGCTGATGGCAACTTAGGGGATTCTCTCCATCGCCCCCAGTGAGAATAAGCCCTCAAACACCACGAAAATCACTGCAGCACACCATAAAAATGAATGTAATCTGCGTTGAAAACCTGGGTGGCTTGATAGCTGCGAAAATAAAGGAGGCAGAAGGCAAGGAAAAGCCAGGGGCATCTCAGTGCCTCGTCGACAAGGCCAGATCGCATGTAGGCTCCCCAAGCAGGTTGGCTGATTCTTAGACAGAAGAGGGAGACAGCGAAGTATTACAGAGAGTGTCAGGGCCCGACCAGTCTTTCCTGCAGCATGAGTTTTACTGTGGTTTCGATGAGATGTTTGCAGAGTTTAGGTCGATGGGAGAGGAGGTGATCATTCATGGGGTCATCCAGGAGCTGGGGAGCCGTGTAGAAGAGGCAGAGGTAAAACTGCAGGAGCACGCCAAATTTATCAATGACTTGCAGTGTACAGCAGATGGATATAAGCATCAGGCCCTGGAACTGACATATAAACTGGATGATTTGGAAAATCAGGCTCGTTGGAACAATGTGCCGGTTTGTGGGGTCCCTGAGGCTAAGGAGGATGTGGAGGATGTTGTAGATATTGTGCAGTCTGTCTGCATGGAGCTGCTGTCTGAGGAGGAATACCAGGCTCGCGGTACCTCAATGGAGATTGAGAGGGCCCATAGAGTGCTGGGAAAGCCCCCTGGGAATAAGCCCAGGGATATCTTCATCCTCTTCCTGTATTTTCAGGATACTGACTTGCTGCTGTAGAGGGGCTGGGAGAAAAGAATGGTATCTTACCAGGAGTCTGCAGTGTCTATCTACCAGGACCTCTCTACCTTTAACTCTGTTGAGGCATAAGGAGATGAAGCCTGTTATTCAGGTGCTCACCAAAGATAAGATCAGATACTCTTGTTCATTCCCCTTCCGCATGAACTTTAAGGTGGCTGGTAAGCGAGTCTTGGCCAAAGACTTGTCTGAGGCCTGAAGGGCTCTCTGAATGGCAGTCCAATGCAGAAGCACTCCGAAGACACACAGACAAACCAGCAGACAGGAAGGAGCGAGACTATAAGAATCGTTCAGAAACTTTATTGATGGATACAATGTCGCCACACCAAACACAGAAACATGATGGCAGAAAAAGACCACATGACCTGTCTAGTCTGCCTTTCCATATCAACCACTACAACAGGCCCCCTTTTTCCTTAAGAGATCCTCTGTGTTTGTCCCATGCTTATTTGAATTCAGATACTGTTCTCATTTCTACCACCTCCAATGGGAGACTATTCCAAGCATCTACCACTCTTTCTGTAAAGAAATATTTCCGCATATTGCTCCTGAGCCTATCCCCTTTCACCCTCATCCTATGTCCCCTTGTAGCAGAGCTTGCTTCAATCGAAAGAGGCTCTCCTCCTCAGTATTTATGCCGTGGAGGTATTTAAATGTCTCTATCATATTATCCCTATCCTGCCTTTCCTATGAAGTATACATATTAAGATCTTTATGTCTATCTTCGTATGCTACATAATGAAGCCCACTAACCATTTTAGTAGCCACCGTCTGCACTCACTCCAACCTGCTTTTATCCTTTTTAAGGTGCGGTCTCCAGAACTGCACACAATACTCCAAATGAGGATGCATCAGAGAAATACAGAGGCATCATCACCTCCTTTTTTCTGCTGGCCATTCCTCTCCCTATACACCCAAGCATCCTCCAAGCTTACGCTGTTGCCTTTTCTACCTGTTTAGCTACTTTAAGATCATCAGACACAATCACATCTAGGTCCCGCACTTCTTTTGTGGATAGAAGTACTTCATCCCCTATACTATATTGCTCATCATGGCTGCGACTGAGGCTGGGAGACCGCATCATCCTTTACCAGCCTGGCCATTCAGAGAGCCCTTCGGGAGCATTATTGAGGGGTACAGTGCAGCCACACCCAACACAGGCCTTGTTTCAGCTCTTGCCTTTCTCAGGGGTGTCATGGCACTATAACAAATAATCCTAACGTATACATAAAAACATAAATAAAAAATTAATTAAAAAATCATAATATCATCATTTAAAAACAATGCATAAAAATATAATAAATAAGTGAAAGTATAAAACTAAATGATTGCCATTCTGAACCAAGTGACAAAAAACATGTATAAAACCCCTTATTAGTGCTAAATAGGAACATATGAAAGTGAAAAGAAAAACAGACATATACAGTTAATCACCCATAAATTAAAAATGGAGCAGAATCTTAGGGTGCAGAGAAGAGGAATGATTAATAAGAAATAATAACAGAGAACTGAAAAAAACTCTCATGCTGGCAAAAAATAATAATAGCAACAAAGAAAGGATGGGACATTATCAATACTGCAGTACTCTAGTGGTCTGAGACGGTTTAAAAATCGCTTGTGTGTATACTGCAGAACTGAAAAATCTTAAATCATAAAACTGTACTATATTGTGTCTAAACACAAGGGGCATGCTTCTGACATGGACATCCTGGCCTCTGTGTGTCTGGTTGGAACAGGACGCACAGAGGTAGCCAGGATTCTGATCCCATGGGGCATGTCTAGCCCTGTGGGATCAGAATTGCATGCAGGCCAGGACCTCAATTCAATCCAGCCTGCATGTACAGGCCTTGCCCAGATAGCCCAGTCAGGGCTTTTCAATGGAGCCGTGGCGCCATAGCTTTCAGTTGCCATGGCACTGTGGTTCCATTGAAAAGCCATGATCACTGACCGCTGACTCAGAAAGTGCATTCCCTGCAGCCTGATCCCAGATTTGACCTCCCAAGGCCAGGGTCGGGCAGCGAGGAATGTCCTCTGCTCCTTCTGAGCCCCGGGTCCGCTGTACCCCGCTGACCAGAAGAACCTATTCCACCTCGGAGGTGGAATAAGTTCCCTGTTCAAGCTGCCTGCCCCGGATGTACAGGGCCGATATTGTAATCGGCCCAATACGTCCAGGGTCAACGACCACCCTAACACCGCGCCTTTCCTGCCCCTGTCTAACCTCCCCATACAATGAACGGAGAAGTTAGTCGGGGTCGGAATAGAGGGGATGGATGTCCCAATGGGACGTCCATCTCTGCTATTCGTGCCTTGGAATGACCCCTTTGGGGGATAAAGTGGCACAGATCCATTGATAAAACCAAGTAACTAATCATGGAATCACTCCAAGGAATTGTCCAATATCAATTAAAAGCCAATGGAAGCCAAAAAAGGGGATGATGTATAGAAGAGATCCACAATCATCCTCACCTAAAAAAAGGGGGCTATAAAAATAATTTTAATATACGGCACATCCAGCTAAAAATGATATGTAATATAAATAAACACAGTAGAAGTTAGGTTTACCTTACAATATATTAAAAACCATAAAAGGAGGAGGAAAAAGGAAGCAATATTGCTGGGGGGAAGGGTCAGATGTGGCAAAATTTTAAAAAAAGGGGGGGTGCAATAAATAAATAAATACATTGCCGATATGAAATATAAAAACATTTAAAAATAAAAAGTAAAAATGAACAAGGGGGGGGGGGAGATTCTGCTCTAGTCTTAATTTATGGGTGATTAACTATATATGTGTTTTTTCTTTTCACTTTCATATGTTCCTATTTAGTGCTAATAAGGATTTTTTTCTTTCTTTTTTTTTTACATCTTTTATTTTAAGTTTTCCCTGAATACAAATAATGAATATCAAGAAATTAATTACAAGGATCTTACAAAAAATTCAAGAACAAATTAATCACATAATAGCAAAACGACATCAAGGGAGAGGATTAGCATTTAAATCGTGGAAAAAAGAAATACAGAGGAAAAAAGGCGTTATTTCTAACCCTACACTAGGGAGCACTTGTTAAACATCCCACCTAATTATTTCTCAACCAATTCCTTAACAGACAAAAACTGCAGTAACTGAGTTACATTAGTATAAACATATTTTTGTCCCTCAAATGTTATAATACAACGACAAGGAAATTTAAGGAAAAAAGAAGCCCCCAAAGCTACCACCCGAGCTTTTAACTCCAGAAACTGCCTACACCGAGACTGGGTGGTCCGACCCACATCTGGGAAAACTTGTAATTTGGACCCACAAAATAGAGCCTCTCTATGTTTAAAGTAGGCTCTCAAGACAGTTAACTTAATAGACTCAGACCCAAACCAAGACCAGACCAAGGTGCAACGCCTGGGAATGACGGCCAAAGAATTTTTATTAATGTTTTTATGTATATGTTAGGATTATTTGTTATAGTACCATTACGCCCCTGAGGAAGGCAAGAGCTTAAATACAGCCTGTGTTGGGTGTGGCTACACTGTACCCCCTCAATGTTCCTGAAGGGCTCTCTGAATGGCCAGGCTGGTGAAGGATGATGCAGTTTCCCAGCCTCAGTCGCAGTCATGATGACCGTCCCCCTCTAAGTAGAAGAAGATGAAGACCCCCCACCTCATGATTGTTGCACCTATCTGGTGGGGAAGATGGACTACTTGCTCATAGAGTTTGAAGATGGACTGAGTAGTGTGGCCCTTCCCAGGTTTATGGGGGTTCCCCAATATAGAGGATGCTTGCTGAAGTGGCTGAGGGCACTCTGCATTGGGGGAACCAGTGGAGGGGGGACGGGTAAGACGGAGGTGCTGTTTCTGACACTGTTGATGACAGCTATTTTACTCTGTTGCTGCCTGTGGGGGCACATTGTTTGAGTGGTTGGGAAGGGATATGATGTTGTTTCCTCAAATTCGCATTGCTAGCGAACAATGAAGAGGGGAGGGGTGGGGTGGGGAGAGGCTGGAGCAGGAGGGATGGGAAGAGGAGGAGGAGGACAGGTAGGGTAGGAAGGGGGCCTGTTTTTGGATGGTGCCTGAGATCTGCTGGATGGTTGCTGGTGTTGAGGAGGTTGCCTGCTGCTGGTGTGAGTGTGTGAGGGAAGGTGGGGGATGAAACACTTTATAGGTTGAAAATTATAACGTTTAATGTTAAAGGCCTCAATTCCTCCCAAAAGTGGTCACTTTTGTTTAAAGAACTCCAGCTCCTGGGTGGGGATGTGGCTCTGCTGCAAGCGACATACCTTCATTACTCCTGTACTGATTGGCTGTGGAGGTGACCCTTTACAGAGGTATGGGTGGTGTCTGATGCACAGTGGCGAAAGAAATGTAGGGTTGCTGTATTGTTTTGACAATCCCTGTTGCCTGTGGTCTTCCTGCACAAAGCGGGGAGATGAATCTTTCTTAATATATGGCTTGATGTGACACTTTAGACTATAGCCAATGTATATGCTCCTAATGAGGATCGGGCCCAGTTCTGCGTGTCATTGAAGGCTTCGTTGTACTATTGTTCATCAGGAACTGGTTAAAAGATAGAAAGCAGAGGGTAGGTCTTAATGGCCAATTTTTCCAATGGAGAAAGGTGAATAGTGGTGTACCCCAGGGATCTGTGCTGGGTCCGCTGCTTTTTGTAATATTTATAAATGACCTGGAAAAGGGAATAACGAGTAAGGTTATCAAATTTGCAGATGACACAAAACTATTTAAAGTTGTTAAAACCCATGAGGATTGTGGAAAATTGCAAGAGGATCTTGATAAACTGGAAGACTGGGCATCAAAATGGCAGATGACATTTAATATGGACAAGTGCAAAGTTATGCACCTAGGGAAGAATAACCCAAACTATGGTTACACGATACAAGGTTCCACATTAGGAACTATCACCCAGGAAAAAAGATTTAAGTGTCATTGTGGATAATATGTTAAAACCCTCCACCCAGTGTGCAGCAACGGCCAAGAGAGCAAATAGAATGCTAGGTATCATAAGGAAAGATAGGAAAATAAAACAAAGGATATTATAATGCCTCTATATCGTTCCATGGTGATACCGCACCTTGAATATTGTGTGCAATTCTGATCTCCATATCTTAAAAAGGATATAGCGTTATTAGAAAAGGTTCAGAGAAGAGCCACCAAAATGGTAAAGGGGATGGAAGGATACCCCTATATGAAGAAAGACTAAAAAGGTTAGGGCTCTTTAATATGGAAAAGACGACCAAGGGGAGATATGATAGAAGTCTATAAATTAGTAAACGTAGATCGTTTACGTTATCAGAATATAGAAAGACTAGGGGACATGCAATGAAGCTATAGGGTAAACTATTTAAGACTAATAAGAGAATGTATTTTTTCACTCAATGTGTAATCAAACTCTGGAATTTGTTACTGGAGGACGTAGTAAAGGCTGTTAGTGTAGCTGGGTTTAAATAATGTTTGGACAAGATCCTGGAGGAAAGGTCCATAAACCATTATTAAAAAGGGACCCAGGATATCAATGCTTGACCCAAAACAAGCATTGTGGAACTTGTGTCTTTTGGGGAAACTGCTAGGTACGTATGACCTAGATTGGCCACTGTTGGAAACAGGATACTGGGCTTGATGGACCTTGGTCTGACCCAGTATGGCATATCTTATGTTCTTATGTCCCAGAGCTGATGACAGCAGTCCCGACAGTCGATAGTGGCAGCAGCAGCATTGTGAGAAACACCACTTAGCTGGACTTTGGGATTTCTTTGAGATAACTACTTTGCTGCCGTAACTGTGAAACTTGGAGAGACTTTGCTAGCATTGCAGCAGTGTATGACAAAAGTGGCAAGATCACGCCATGAGAGTGTGATGTGCTGCTTCTGGTAGTAGATTGGCAGTGATGTTAACCACAAGCTTCAGGTCCTGCACCATGACACATGTGTGTCTGACTCCAACCAAACCAACTTGCTGCCACAGAAGCTCCCCCTCTAATTTCTGCGGCTACTGAATATTGCCACTGTATGAATAATATAGTCGTGTTGCCCTCCCATCACCCTTCTCTTTAGAGTAAAGGCAGGATAGAGGAGATATGATAGAGACATTTAAATACCTCAGTGGCATAAATGCATAGGAAGAGAACCTCTTTTGATTTGAAAGCAAGCTCTGCTACAAGGGGGAGGGGGGATAGACTCAGGAATAATATGTTGAAATAGTGGAAATATTTCTTTATGGAAGGGGCAATAGATGCATGAAATAGTCTCCTGGTGGAGGTGGTAGAGATGAAGGCAGTATCTGAATTCAGAAAAGCATGAGACAAAAACAGAGGATCTCTAAAGGAAAAAAGGGGACTATTGGAGTAGTTGATATGGAAGGGCAGACTAGATAAGCCATGTGGTCTTTTTCTGCCATCATGTTTTTATGTTCCATCACCCCTTCACTATGGGCTTGATTCTGTACCTCGTTTAGTTGGGTTGGACTGGAGTGCAGGAGTGGTTAAATATATTTTTACCCTGACACTTTCTGCATAGCCTATAAAAATCTACAGATAGGGAAGTAATTCATTTAGAGGCCAATTCTATTCTGGCCGTCCAGCCAATGTGCAGCACTTCAAAATAGGGGCATACAGCGGTAGCACCCGATTCTGATCCTGTGGGGGCTAGACATGCCTGTGGGATCAGAATCAGGTCTACCAGCCTGGATGTGCAGGCTGGGCTCCGATTCTGATGGGCCGCACACCCAGCAGATCCCCGGCTAAACCAGCCAGGCTCCGTAATGGAGCCACAGTTCCATGGCGTCTCATTGCCATGGCACCACAGCTCCATTACAGAGCTGCGATCACTGACCGCAAGACCCATCCTTTCCCTGCAGCCTGACATCCGATCGGGCTCCCATGGCCAGGATCGGGCTGAGGGTATCCCCCTGTGCCACTCACCTCATTGCCGTCCCCCCGGCTCTGGAGTCCCCCATCTACGTGGCTGACCCTGGACGTCCAGGACTGACCTCAGAATTGGCCCTGTATGTCTAGGGTCATGGCCCGCCTATCCCCTGCTCTTGCTCTGCCTCAAGACTGCCTCCTCCCGCACTGTCAAAGGCTCCCCATACAACAGCCTTGTTTGCGCCGGAAGCAGCAGGGGGATGAATAGCAGGGATGTATGTCCAGGCAGGATATACATCCCTGTTATTCGTGCCACAGAATGACCCCCTAACTGTCTGCTGGTAAACCTATAACTTCCTCTGAAAACTGACGCTAATGTAATTATTATCAACTAAGTGTCTCTTCATTCCTTCTTTAGGGTGATCCTGGCAATCCAGGCATTCAGGGTAAAGAGGGTGACAAGGTATTTCATAGGACATGCTTTTTATTTTTATATTTTTGTTTAAATCAGAACAAAGAAGCTGTTGAACTTCAGCAAAACATAGTGGGTTGTTTGTATTATTATAAAGTATTTTGACCTGTTTAGCCAGTTATAGTGTAGAACTTCTACAAGGGAATGTTTCAATTGTAATAAACCATTCTAAATAAAATGGGAAATGCAATACTTTAATTTAAGATAAAAATGAAGATAGGAATGAATTATGCATGATATGGGCATATTGTTCTACATTAAGCAGGGGTCATTGTATAACTGCCTGAACTGAAGAAAAGCATGCATGTACCTTTTACCTGTCATTGTTCAGATATAAATAGTTCAATGTTATTAATCCAAGTTATTATGTCCTGTTCGATGTAAGCACAAGTCACCTCCCCTGTCCTGTGCAAAATTGTTAACTGTAAACCGCACTGATGTCAAATAGCGCGGTATAGAAAAGCTAAAAATAAATAAATAAATAAATACCTCCCAGACTTTGTAGGAATTTCAGCATAAAAGTATGAACATCCTTTCACTCTGTAAAGGATCCCAGAAGAAGTCCTACACACATTTATATTTGCTAATTTGCGTGGACACTTACACGCATTTTTTGGAAAATACAAATGTACATCATTTTAAGCCTCAACAGAAAAGCACAAGACCACGTGCTACAATAGACCCGGTCAGAAAACGTGGATAGCAATGGAAGGATGTTCTTTATTAGCAGTAAAAGCCTATGGCCCGACACAGGCCGTGTTTCGTTGCCTTCTTCAGGGGCAGGCTACATCAAAAAACCTTTATGAACGGTTTTATGCCTCCATGGTGCTCTACTCACTGTGAGCACGGCGATTCTCATTCAAAACAATATCTACAAGGGTCGGCAGTGACCCAACGTTATAGGCTGCTACACGATTGAATGCCTTATTTTACCAGATCACTGCCGATTCTGCACTCGCAAAGATAAAGACCACGAGTGCAGAATCGGCAGTGATCTGGTAAAATAAGGCGTTCAATCGTGTAGCAGCCTATAACGTTGGGTCACTGCCGACCCTTATAGATATCGTTTTGAATGAGAATCGCCGAGCTCACAGTGAGTAGAGCACCATGGAGGCATAAAACCATTCATAAAGGTTTTTTGATGTAGCCTGCCCCTGAAGAAGGCAACGAAACACGGCCTGTGTCGGGCCATAGGCTTTTACTGCTAATAAAGAACATCCTTCCATTGCTATCCACGTTTTCTGACTGGGTCCATCATTTTAAGCCTCTCCTCAACCTTTTCCCAGAATTGTCTGCTCCTTCACCCTGGCAGTGGGTGAAATTACTCCCAAAATGGCACTACACGCATGCTTTTATTTTTTTATTTGTATGTAAAGTGGGCGGTGCTATGAAATTGCTATGAAAGTTGCCTTCATAGGAGTTGATATTCAAAGAGTTTATCTGCCTAACTTTTGGAGTTAGCGGAACAAAACCCAAGAGCTGAATATTCACCCTCCCTTCTCTGGATAAATTTTCCATATTATGCACATTACTGCTCACACAGAATTTCACCTGGTAAAAAGAGGCAGCACTGCAGACATTCTTGGCGTGTGGTTTTATTTTTACCAGACAGAATGATTATTTAGTATTGTCCATATAAAGTTACTCTGGTATGTTGAATTATGCAAAAAGCAGGCATAAAGGTAGCCAGATAACTTTATCTAGACAACTAATACCTGGATATTCAGCAGAAAAGTTAACTGGATAACGTCCACTGCATATTCAGGTAAAGATATTTGTGGCCTGATATTTAAACGTCATGGTTGTCATTTTTATTTAAATGCCAGCCTTGGCACTTAAATAAAATCTTGACAGTATGCAGATTGTGGCTGTTCCTGAATTTACAGATAGGGCAGCAAATGACTGCTTTATCCAGTTAGTGGCAATATTGCTCTATTTTGCTGTCCTAAAGTTATCTTGAGAGTGAAGGAGTAGCCTAGTGGTTAGAGCAACTGCCTAATACCCAGAAGGGTTTGATTCCCACTAGCACTCCTTGTGACCTTCGGCAAGTCACTTTAACCTCCATTGCCTCGAAAGAAAAGGCTGGAAATCTACTTCCGGTGATACATTGCAAAGAAAGCCCAGAGGTAGTTGTGTTGCTATGAGTCAACACTGACTTGATGGCACTAAAAAAAAAAATGATCTCTATCCAGAGTGTAGTCTCAATATCATTATATTTTAGCATGCACTAGATCTGATTTTCATGCATTTTGATGAAATAACATATGGAATGTGAGAAGATACTCAAAGATTCAGGTTGAATGACACAGAGATCAATAAAAGGTGGAAAGAATATACAGAGTCATTATATCATAAAGATCAAGTGGACCAACAGCCATTTCAACCTGTACCATATGATCCAGAACTGTAGATCACCAGCCTTTTCTTCCGAGACAATGGAGGGTAAAGTGACTTGCCCAAGGTCACAAGGAGTGCTATTGGGAATCAAACCCTACAGGGTATTAGGCAGTTGCTGTCTCCACAACTTCCAGAGCCTCCACACAGCTGTCTGCACAACTTCCAGAGCCTCCACACAGCTAAGCTTTCAGCTCTCTATCTTTTTGCCTGTTGCTAATATAGAATTTAACTGTTGGTTAAAGATTACTTTTTGGGAATATTCTAACTGCCTACATTCCTTGTGTAGCCCTTAAATCAGATATCTGAGTGTGCCCACTGTTCATGTAAGGCCTACTGGCCAGGGACACAGGTTCCCGCCTACCCTACCCCTCACTCCACCCACCCCAGGGCTGCATTGCCTATATAGTGGTCACATACATTGCCATCTATCCCTTTTAATTTGGTGTTAAGCCCACCTGTTCTCTGTCTCCTTCTAGGACTGCTTAATCAGCATGTCAAGTATTCAGTGCAATACCTGTGGTGCTTTCATTCTGAGATGAATCATTTGGAACCTAAGAGCCTATCCTATTTGCCTCAAGTCAGCTGCCATGCATAAAGAATTGACTCTACTAAGGGAAGAACTAGCTGCCATGCATAAAGAATCGACTCTACTAAGGGAAGAACTAGATGCATCGAAACACACTTCTTCTAGGATACAAACAGAACAAAGTCTACCACCGCTCCCACAAAGAATCAAACATCCCAGGAGCAAATGGATCACAGTGGGCTCAGGTAGATTGCGACCTGTAATGAAGAGACATCCTATACATCAAGAGATATCCCTTCATAATGCCTTCTCTGCTTTGGTTAATGAGGATCACAAATCCATTGGAACTGAAGGGCCCTTAAATGAGTCAGTCAATGCCCAATCTCCTGCTAAAGCACCAAATATAAAGAAAAACTCACAAAATGGAAAACTACTACTACTTGGAGATTCCATCATCAGAGGCACCAACTTGGGATCACAGTTCAAAGGAGAGAAGATAGTCAAATGCCTCCCAGGCTCTTCAGGCAGCAGGAATACAAGCCAAATTGTTGATATACTTTGCGCAGAAAGTGAGCACTCCAAAATTGATGTTGTCATCCACCTGGGTACAAATGACCTGGCTCAAAACAGTTCCTCTGCAGTTCAAAGGGACTTCCAGACTCTGGGAGAGAAACTCAAGCCCATTGTTAACACTGTAGCATTCTCAGAAGTTCTCCCTGTTTATGGTAAGGGGGCAGAAAGGTTGCATCGCATAAACAGCTTTAATACATGGCTCCAGACCTGGTGCGAATGAGAAGGATTCAGATTTATTGGCGACTGGGGAAACAGATGGACCAACAAGAGACTATACTGTACTGATGGGCTACATCTCTCTGTCACAGGGAAAAGAATCCTAAGTGAAAGATTCAAGCAGTATGTGGATATGCATTTAAACTAGAAAAAGAGGGTGACGGATGGAGAAAGACTAGTTCAGGACGTCACTCCCGGCAAATGCAGAACAACATCAGAAACAGCCACACTTTTAAATCACACATCAACGACGAGTGGGAAGAAGTGGGAAGAACAAAATCAATGCAAAATGCATGCAAGCCAGTTAAATGCTGGAAAGCAATGAGCACAAATGTTCGAAGCTTAGCCATCAAAGTTCCGGATCTGGAAGCCCTAATGGTGGAAATGGACTTGGACATTGTGGCAATTACAGAATAATGGTTTAATGAATCACATGAATGGGATATAGCAATAGCTGGCTATAATCTATTCAGAAGAGACAGAGAAAGTGGAAAAGGAGGAGGATTAGCCTTGTATGTCAAAAGCAATATTAAAGCTATTGCAATGCAGGGGGCATGGGGAAAAGAAGAAGCGCTCTGGATTGTGTTGGAAAGAAGAGATGGCACTGTCATCCATACTCCTGTAGTCTACAGATCTCCGACTGAAATCAAAGAAATTGATAATGAATTGATTATAGATATTGCCAAGATAGCCACAAAGGGGGAAGTAATCATATTGGGTGACTTTAATCTACCCGATGTGGATTGGAGTACTCCTTCTGTGAATCTGGCAAGTAGCAAAACAATTCTGTATGCTTTCCAAGATGCGTCACTTAAACAAATGGTGATGGGACCAACCATGGAAAGCTCAATACTGGATTTAGTGCTCACCAACTGTGAGAGCATGTTGAATGTCTGGGTGGGTGCCCCTGTGAGCAGCAGCGATCATCACACGGTGTGGTTTGAGATAAAAGCCAAGGTGCAGTCCAATCATAGCAAGCTCAAAGTCCTAAACTTCAAAAACACTGGCTTCAGTAGAATGGCTAAGTACCCGAAGGAGAAGTTGGTAGGGTGAGAGGGGATAAGGGAAGTGGAACTGCAGTGGGCTAAATTAAAGGTGGCAATAAAAGGGGCAACAGATAAATATGTAAGGAAAGTAAATAAAAACAAGAGGAGAAGGATTCCTATTTGGTTCTCCAAAGAAGTGGCTGCTCAAATAAAGGCAAAAAACACAGCTTTCACAAAATTCAAAAGCTTGTAAACAGAGGAACACAGTAAGGAATACAGGAGCAAACTAAAAGACAAAAAGAAAATAAGGAAAACAAAATCAAAGGCAGAGGAAAAGATGGCTAAAGATGTGAAGTGTGGCAACAAAATTTTCTTCAGGTATATTCAGGAGAGGAGGAAAATCAGAGATGGAACTGCAGGACTCAGAAGTGCTGGGAACGGATTTGTGGAAAGTGACATTGAAAAAGCAAAATTGCTAAACAAATACTTCTGCTCTGTTTTTACTAAAGAAAATCCTGGAGAAGGACCATCTGTGACTCCCAAATATAAAAATGGGAATGAAGTAGATACCACACCATTCACTGAAGATGTTGTGTTAGAACAACTTGCAAAGTGAACACGGTCATGGGACCGGAGGGGTACATCCCAGGATATTGAAAGAGCTCAGAGAGGTTCTTGCAGGGCCATTAAAGGATGTTTTCAACAGATCCTTGGAAACAGGAGTAGTTCCTCAGGACTGGAGAAGGGCGGATGTGGTACCTCTTCACAAAAGTGGTGACAGGGAAGAAGTGACAAACTACAGGCCCGTGAGCCTTACCTCGGTGGTGGGAAAAGTAATGGAGGCGCTTCTGAAAGAGCAAATAGTTGACTTTCTCAAAACCAACAGGCTGCATGGTCCGAGGCAACATGGTTTTACCAAAGAACGATCTTGCCAAACAAATCTGATTGAGTTCTTTGACTGGGTGACCAGAGAACTAGATCAGGGGCATGTGATGGATGTCATCTACCTGGATTTCAGCAAAGCCTTTGATACTGTTCCTCATAGGAGGCTTATCAATAAACTCAGTAGTTTGGGGATGGGTCCCAAGGTGGTGAACTGGATCAGAAATTGGTTGACTGACAGATGACAGAAGGTGATGGTAAATGGAGCTCACTCGGATGAAAGGAGGGTGATTAGCGGGGTGCCCCAGGGTTCGGTCCTGGGCCTGGCATTGTTCAATGTATTTGCGAGTGATATTGCTGAAGGACTGCATGGAAAAGTCTGTCTTTTTGCAGATGACATGAAAATTTGCAACAGAGTGGACTCCCCTGAGAGAGTGGATAACATGAGGAAAGAGCTACAAAAGCTGGAAGAATGGTCTAATGCTTGGAAGTTAAGATTTAAAGCGAAGAAGTGCAGTGTCATGCACTTGGGAAGCAGAAATCCAGGTGAAATGTACGCAATAGGGGGCGAGAGATTGGTGTGCACGGGCCAGGAGAGGGACCTTGGTGTGATTATTTCTGCGGTGACAAGGTGGTGACAAAGGCCAGGAGGATGTTGGGTTGCATACAAAGAGGAATTACCAGCAGAAAGGAAGAGGTACTAATGCCACTGTATAAGTCACTGGTGAAGCCTCACTTGGAATACTGTGTTCAGTTTTGGAGACCATATCTTACAAAGGATATAAAAAGACTGGAAACTGTTCAGAGGAAGGTGGCCAAAATGATTTGGAGCCTGCGTCAGAAGCCTTATGAGAAGAGACTTGAAGACCTAAATATGTACACTCTGGAGGAGAGGAGGGACAGGAGAGATATGATTCAGACCTTTAAATACTTAAAGAGAAATAATGAACAAACAAACCTCTTCCAAAGACGGGGAAGCTGTAAAACTAGAGGACATAACATTAAGCTGCAAGGGGGTAAATTGAAAGGCAATGTCAGGAAATACTTTTTCACTGAAAGGGTGGTGGATGCTTGGAGTGCTCTCCCGATGGAAGTGGTGTGGGCAAATACAGTGACAGAATTCAAAATGGCATGGGACAGACATAGTGGATCCCTTTACAGCAACAGGATAAAATCAAAAGAAACTTAACTAATTTCTCAACATACAGGGGTAGCCTTCACGGAGCGATGGGTTCTCCCCTAAAACAGACATGGGGAGGGGTGGCCTGCACGGAGGGGCAGGTGCACGTACTCTTGCCATCTTACTGGGCAGACTAGATGTGCCATAGTGGTTTTTATCTGCCATCATTTTCTATGTTACTACAGTATGTAGGTGATGAAAGGAAGTCAAAGCAGCATTGAAAGCATTATCAAAGAACAAAGCACTGGGCATTGATGGCATTCCCATTGAAGTATTACAGCAATCAGATGCAGCTGGAGGCTGGAATTTGGAAGACAACCTCATGACCAACTGACTGGAAAAGATCTGTGTTCAGACCAATACTGAAGAAAGGTGATCAGACTGACTGTGGAAATTATCGCACAAGTGCTCTGATCCCACATGCCAGCAAGATTTTACTCAAGATCATTCAGTGAAGACTACAACCATATCTGGAATTAGAACTTTCTGAAGTGCAAGCAGGGTTCTGGAAAGAGGAAGGAACGAGAGACAACATCACGGTTGTGAGATAGATCTTTGAAAAGACAAAAGAATACCAAAAAGATATCTATATGTGTTTTATTGACTACAGCAATGTCTTTGTCTGTGTAAATCATGGGAAACTCTGGCCCACATTAAGAAGCATGAGTTTACTGGAACATCTGATAGTTTTCATGCGCAACCTTTACATTGATCAAGAAGCAACAGTTCGAATGGAACAGGGGGATACCACATTACTGACTGAAAGTGAAACATTTGCTTCTCAAGATCAATGAACATAGTCTTAAAATGGGCCTGCACCTTAATGTGAAGAAGACAGAGATCCTGACAACTGGCAAAATCAAGAAATTCATTATTGATGGAGAAGAAATAGAAATAGTGGACAATTTTAACCAGCTTGGATCAATAAGAAATAAAGAAATGGCAAGCAGTCAGGAAATTTGACAACACATTGCTCTTGGCAGACTAGCTACTATATGAAGGACCTAGATAAGATTCTCAAGAGCAGAGGTGTATCTCTCCATACAAAGATTTGACTTGTCCAAGCTATGGTATTATATCATATAGATGCAAAGGTTGGACAATAAAAAAGCATTGACAGGAAGAAAATCGATGCCTTTGAATTGTAGTGTTGGCAAAGAATATTGGACCCGATGTTCAAAGGCATTTACATGGTTTACAGACCTGTAAATCGTGTAAATTCCCATAAGCAGAATGGCTAGTGCCACTGAATATCCCTGTATTCCACCGCTATACCCTAATGCTAGGCGATTAGCATTGGGGAGTTCCAGGGGTTATAATCATGATAGCTTCTGCCACTGAATATTGGGCCCACTGTGTATACCATGGACTGCCCGAAGAACAAACCAGTCAGTACTAGAGGAGATCAAACTTAAGCTTTCTTTAGAAGCTCAGATGACAAGACTTTGATGTTCATACTATACTAAAAAAGCACATGCGATAGCATGAAGGTGCATACTTTGCTGGTGGGCATAAATGGAGGTGTGGTCTGGGTGTAAGGTGGGTGGAGTTCATATGTTTGCGCATTGATTATTACATACTTTAATCTATGCGCATACTTGGAACTCTATGTGTATTCATTTACACTTACTCTTGAGCAGGTGTAAATGTCCATGCCTGTATTTAGGATGTGATCTCTGCTTCTTACACTAGTATTTTATAAAGACACATAGGCACCTATGAATCTTCATAAAATAACACTGAAGTAGGGATCTCCTGGCCCTCTTAAACTAGGTGGCCTATTATAAAATTACCCTAGTCACCTAGATAAAGCGCCATTTAAGGCACCAAAGTTAAGCCTATTTTATAAATACAAATAGATGCCTACTTGTCTTTATGAAATACTAGTGTTAAGTGGCAGAAGTCGCACTTTAAGTTAAGATGCGGACATTTACACCAGCTCTAGAACTATTGCACCTATATTTTTCAAGAACATGCATAAATTATAGCATTATATAATCTAGGTATTTACTTGCTTTCTCCACCCACATCTCACCCAAACTCTGTCCATATGCATATCTAGCAGCTAAGTATGCACCATCAAGCAGCATGCCTACGTTTCCACTGATCAGAATTTTATAAAAGAGGTTTTTAATGTCCACTTTCCTTCGTCAATGACTAAAATAACCTCTAGCTGGGCATGTACTCGGCATCTAAAAATACACCCACACTTATTAAATTACCCCTACACAAGCAACAATAGTTCTTTAATGCTTGTTAGTACTATAATGTGGCTTAGTATATACACCCCTAATTTGGCTCCTCTCTGGAATATGTCACCATTTCCCAGTCTGCCTCCACCGAAGTTCCAGGTCAGTCATTTTGCTAACAAGATTGCACATGTACACTTTGCTAGCAAGAGTTATACTATTTCTGTAAGGTAATGCAATGGTGATACTAAAAGAAATATAGTTATTATGTAAAAGAATGTAAAAAGGGTTTCTTTGTTTTCTTTTAAAGGGAACCAAGGGGATTAAAGGATCCAAAGGAAGTGTAAGTGTGAGTTCACTTTGCGTAGTACTCGTATTATGTTTCTGGCATAAATTGCTTTACTAAAATGTATCTATTTAAGGTTGGAGACATAGGACTAACTGGACCTCTGGGAGAGAGGGGTAAAAGAGGCCCAGCAGGAGAGACTGGATGGCATGGCCCACCTGGAGAACAAGGTCTTCCTGGAGATAATGGCTTACCAGGAAATACTGGCTCTTTTGGTCCTCCGGTGAGGTTATTTTAAAATTGCTTTTTAAAAGCATTGCAATGCAGCTTTATCATGTAGCTAATTTTAAGCAGCCATATAATCTAAAATAAAAAAATGAATGGATCCACAAATAACTAAACTAAACTAAACAAAATGGAAATGGATCACTTCAAAAATATATAAAAGAACTGTGAAAAAATGTAGTTTTATCTTTCTTTTAAGTTAAATTCTTCTGTATAAATGCAAAAGGTACAGATGGTGTACTCGTATTATGAGCTCCTTTTCCATCAAACAAAAGTGAAGCTATGAACACAACCTTACAATTAGTGCTCCTATTAAGTGAATTCTTAGGAATATGATAACTGCAAAGCCTCGGTGTTGACTGTTTGGGGTGTGCCCTGCATTCTCCCCTGTGGTTAACCCAGAGATAACATACTGCACTCTAACTGCATTAGAGATAACATGGATGCATGGCAGTAAGTGATCTGTGCAATCCACTACTGTAACAGATCACAAACAATACGTTATTGTGCGCTAACTGCAAGGCAAAGTTCATGCCCATTCTCTTCAACATGCACTAATATTTTATAGAGGCAAGTTGATGCCTGCATATCTTTATAAAATAGCACCTATGAGGTGCTTACCAATGGTGCCCTGTTATAAAATTACGCTCCACATGCTTAATGCACTGAAGTAATATCAATGTAACATATATGAAATGTGTAACTTATACTTAAATAACTCTTTCAACCCAGTGGTTTGCTGGTTCAGTTAGAATGAAATGCCACTATCATTTCCAAATAGCACAGTAAATGTCTAGAAATGTCCAGTGTACTTGAGCAAATGCATGAAGGAATTACATCAGATTTGACATCTTCAAAGCTACTAAAACCTCTTCTTATGAGCACCTGAGTATTCACCAGTATGTTACAATTTATGGGTCAGATTCTGAGACGCCCCTATTCCCCCTCCAACTTTCCCCGCATGGCTAGAGCAGCAGGACAGGGAGAGCCGTCAGGGGGAGTGAGGGGGTGGGGTCTGGGCAGAGCAGAGGCAGGCTGAGGCGGCAGGACATACCGGGCCGATTCCATTGTCGGCCCTTAACATCCAGGGGTCACCGGGATGACAGGCTGCTTATTCCACCTTGGAGGTGGAATAAGAACAGGCTGCCCCCCCGATCCCACCCACCAGCCTTTCCTGGAGTCAGATCACGGAGCATATGGGTCCCCGCCACCTGATTGGGGCTTTGGATGCCCTCCTCGGGCATGGGTGGCGGGGAATCGGGGTCCTGGGGTACACTGCACATGTTCTACCACAGGGATGACATCCTCAAGACAATGGAAGGGGCACTCCAGGCCATCCTTGGGCCCGATTCTGACTACCACGGGAATCTTTTGCTTCCACGGTTCAGAATCGGGTCCAAACTGGCCTGTCCTGCTCGGCGCCCTCCGGACCACCGGGATGCGCCCCTTAGGGAATTACACTGTACGGCTCCTATTTAGTAAGCCATGATATAATAGTGCATTATAGCACAACTTTACCACTTAAAATTTACTATGGGATTCATTAACTTGTGAATTCCATGGTAAATTCATTTTTGCATTGCTGCAGCCAAAAATATTGGGAGGTGGGGGGAGAGGAAGGAATTCTAGGGGAGGGGGAGCTCTTCTTGTAGCAGTGTTTATCGTTATCTTTATTTGCAAGGCTTGATATACTGCTCGTGCATAAGCAGGCTACTAGAAGAGACAAAGAGAGAAAAGAACTCCATTAATTACAGGAAAGAAGAGATATAGGTTAACTTTCCATGAATAACAGAGCTTGGAAGGCTTAATATTATTCATTTTGCATAATAATAAACTTATTATTATTTAATGTGCATTGTAGTAAAAAACAAAAATCCAGCTTAAAGCTGCTTTATTTAGTAAATAACGTATGTTATTGCCTTAATGCAGCTTAGTAAATAAACCACTGTATTAGATGAATAAATTTGTCTGTCATAGCTAAACTCCTGCTTAAGTAATATGTTCCAGCCTCCTGTAATCATCCTGATATAAGAAGGCCTGTTAGACTTATGAAAGTAGTTTCTTTGGGGGTGGGGGGGGGGGGCAATTTTCAAAGGCATTTACATGGTCTGAAAACCTGCAGACCATGTAAATGCCGCTCTGTGGGATATTCCGCGGCACTAACATGGATAGCATTGCTGAATATCCCTGGATGTCACTGTTATACACCCTGATTCTAAGCAGATAGTATTGGGGCATTAGATAAGAACATAAGATCATAAGATATGCCATACTGGGTCAGACCAAGGTCCATCAAGCCCAGTATCCTGTTTCCAACAGTGGCCAATCTAGGTCATACATACCTAGCAGTTTCCCTTAAAGACACAGGTTCCACAATGCTTGTATTGGGTCAAGCATTGATATCCTTGGTCCCTTTTAATAATGGTTTATGGAGCTTTCCTCCAGGAACTTGTCCAAACCTTTTTTAAACCCAGCTACACTAACAGCCTTTGCTACATCCTCCAGTAACAAATTCCAGAGTTTGATTACACGTTGAGTGAAAAAATATTTTCTCTTATTTGTTTTAAATAGTTTACCCTGTAGCTTCATTGCATGTCCCCTAGTGTTTCTATATTCTGATAGCGTAAACAATTGATCTATGTATCTCCAGGAACAAGCAGGAATGTAGTCATCACATATGGGTATCGTCGGTACCGACGGATCCTGCGCGGGAACGCTCCCCAGCGTCCAATTAGGAAGCTTTTGGGAGCATCCCACAGCAGCTGCGTGCTGCCTTCCCACCTTTCCCAACTGCCTCTCTCCAGTTCTTTGTTTTCCGCGGAGCCAGCAAGTCGTGTTCCTGTCACCGCAGAAAATGTTTCTTCTTTTTTGTGGTCGTGTCTGCCTTCCTCTACGCTTTACCGGTACCGCTGTTTTTTCTTTCTTTCATTCTTTTCTTCTAAAAAAAAAAAAAATTCTTAGTACTTTTTCCTTTTCTTTTCAGGGGCACGCGCCATTTTGGGCCTTAGGCCCAGGATTTTTTCCATAATGGAGAAACCCTCCTCGGGTTTTAAAAAGTGCACCAAGTGTGGCGGTACCATCTCCGTCACCGACACCCATGAGTGGTGTCTGAAATGTTTAGGTCCTGACCATTCCATCTCGGAATGTATGGCATGTGCCACGATGTCCAAGAGAGGTCGACAGAACCGAGCTGCCAAGCTCAGTACCCTGTTTCCCTCTGCTGGAGCTTCGGTGGCATCGACGTCTTCCAGGGCTTCATCTTCCTCCCGTGGATCTCAGGTAATGAAACATAAATCTAGCCGGTCCTCAAAGGGTAGATCTCCTTCTAAGCATCGAGATGCCTCTGGCGTTGCCCATGAGGATTCTGCACCGGCAAAATTGCCCCGGCAGGAGGCTTCGGCTTCCAAAGTATTATCGGGGCTCCAGGATGTTCTCGAGGCCTAGACCTTGGCAGAACTACTGGTGTCATGCTCTGGGATACCGGCGATCTTCTCCGGTACTGACATCCAGGCATCGGCAGCGTCAATAGACCAGAGAGTCCTGGCTATTGAGCGCAGTCTGGTGGCTCTCCTTGCGGTATCGACGCCCTTGGAACCGCAACAGACAATCCAACCAGTACCGGCACCGGTATCAGTACCAGTATCGATAGCATCAACATCGGTGTCTGCATTGCCGGTACCCAGTCATCCGATGCCTTCCGGTACCAATTACTCCCGGTACCGACTTCGGTCGGTACAGGTATCGGGCTCTTCAAGAGCATCTGGACAGACAGTACTTCGAGTCCTCAAAAGAATCTGAGGATTCTGACAGTTCTGTCGATGCAGGAATGCTTCTCCCAGAGGAGCCCTCCTCCCCTAAGCGTAGGATGTCTCCTCCAGAGGATATTTCCTTTCAGGATTTTATCAGGGAGATGGCTCGGGGTCTGTCCATTACTGTTGCCCCTGAAACAGAACCCAGAGCAAAGGAGTTGGAAATTTTACAATATCCCAAAACTCCTAAAGAGGCAGCTACCTTGCCCATTCATGAGATTTTGCATGATCTCATGTTAAGAATGTGGGAGACACCTCTTACCACCTCTCCTCATTCTCGTAGACTGGATACTCTGTATCAAGTCCCTCCTTGTCCTGGTTTCCAAAAAACTCAGCTTCCTTACCACTCTATTGTAGTGGAATCAGCTATGAGAAGGATCAAGAGTGCAAAGAGGCATGCCTCTAATCCTCCAGGACGTGAGTGCAGAACTTTGGATGCTTTTGGACGTCGTGTCTTCCAAGCTTCCATGCTTTCTGCCAGGATCAGTTCCTATAGTCTATACATGGGAATGTTCCTGAAGGAGGTCACAGGTGATTTAGGGGCTTTAAGTCCTATTCTTCCTGGGGATAGAAGACAGGATTTTCTCACATTGGTCAAACATGCCCAAGATGTTTCTAAATTTGTCAACCGTGCAGCTTTTGACTGCTTTGAGTGCATAAGCAGAACCTCTGCCATTGCCATAGGTGCACGTAGAATTGCTTGGCTCCAGGCATCTGATCTGGTGCTCTGGGTACAAGACAAATTGGTAAATATCCCTTGTACTGGTGAGAACCTATTTGGTAGAGATTGGCAGGAAAAAGCCAATGAGTTGGATGCTGACAACTCCACCTTGGATAGATTATCCAAGTCCACAGCTGATCCTGCTAGAAAGAAATCTTTCAAGAAACCATTCTTTTCTAAGAAAAAAAGATATTATCCTGCTTATGCTCAGCAGGGACGTTCTGCAGGTCAGCCTGTCAGGAAAGGTCAGCAACCACCCAAACAGAAGAAAGCAAAGACTGCTAAGCCTCAGCCATCCCAGCAGTCTCAGCCTCCACAAGGCCTTTGACTTTCAGCTAGAGAACTTAGCCTTCCTGGCTCTTGTGGGACCAGAGCCTTCCACCATTCCAGGAAGGTTATGTCACTTTGCCCCCAGATGGGGGCAAATAACAGCAGAGCAATGGACACTCTCCATTATAAAGGAGGGGTACAAGCTTCATTTTTCGAGCATGCCCCCTCCCACAATAATAAGGCAGTTCAATTCTCCGACCTCTCTCATCAACCTGTTAGGTCAGGAGGTCACTATGCTTCTTGCCCAAGGGGCAATAGAAGAAGTACCCATCCATCAGCAGGGTACAGGGTTTTACTCCCCCTATTTCCTTATCCCAAAGAAAACAGGGGGATACAGACCTATCTTGGACCTCAGAGAATTGAACAAATTCCTTGTCAAAGAGAAATTCAAGATGATTTCTCTCGGAACTCTGCTGCCATACCTTCAGAGTCAGGATTGGCTTTGTTCTCTAGATCTCAAGGATGCGTACACCCATGTTCTCATCCATCCAACTCACAGAAGGTTCCTTCGGTTCCTTTTCCAAGGAAAGCACTACCAATACAGGGCGCTTCCTTTTGGCCTGGCCTCAGCTCCAAGGGTGTTCACAAAATACATGGCTGTAGTAGCAGCATTTCTCCGCACTCTAGGGATATTCGTCTTCCCCTACTTAGACGACTGGCTCATTCGAGCCCCAACAGAGTCAAAGGCCAGGACTTCTCTATCCTGCACAATGCGTGTCCTTCAGTATTTGGGTCTGGTAATAAACATCCCAAAATCCAGTCTAACTCCCACTCATTCTTTAGAGTTCATAGGAGCTTTTCTGGATACCACAAAGGCAAGGGCCTATCTCCCCCAGGCCCATTGCCTTCGCATTGTGCAGTTAGCTTCTCAAGCAGTGCTAAAGCCTCATCTCACTGCCCGAGAAATGCTACAACTACTAGGCCACATGGCATCTACTGTGCATGTGGTTCCCTATGCTCGCCTTCATATGAAGGCAGCCCAGTGGACCTTATCCACTCAATGGACCCAGGCATCAGGTTGCCTGTCAGACAAAATAGCAAACACAAGTCACCTTATTTTGTCCCTCCAATGGTGGAAGTCCACTCAAAACCTGTTGCTGGGGTCCCCTTTTCAACAACCCTTACCCCAAGCAACTCTCACAACAGATGCTTCTCTGATGGGTTGGGGAGCTCATCTGCAAGACCTCTCCACCCAAGGCACCTGGTCTCCACAGGAGACTCATCTACATATCAATCTCTTGGAGCTCAGAGCAATCTTCCTTGCTCTCTGAGTGTTCCACACCCTGCTCAGCTACAAGACAGTCCTCATTCATACGGACAATCAAGTAGCCATGTTCTACGTGAACAAGCAGAGGGGAACAGGCTCTCTGTCGCTTTGCAATTAAGCTTTGCGACTATGGGCCCTTGCCAGAGAGCATCAGATTCATCTCCTGGCACTGTATCTTCCAGGCATACAAAACTCTTGGGCAGACAGACTCAGTTGAGTTCTGCTTCCACACGAGTGGTCTCTGCATGCAGACCAGGTGGCCAAGATTTTTCAAATTTGGGGAACCCCGGACATAGACCTCTTTTCAAGTCCGTGGAATGCCAAACTTCCCCGGTTCTGTTCCAGAATTCTGGATCAGGGGGCTCAGGCCAGGGATGCTTTCCTCCTTTACTGGGGTCAAGACTTCCTGTATGCTTTTCCACCCATTCCCCTAATTCCCAAAACCCTGTTCAAGCTTCAGAGAGACAGAGGCCATATGATTCTAAGAACATAAGAACATAAGAACATAAGATATGCCATACTGGGTCAGACCAAGGTCCATCAAGCCCAGTATTCTGTTTCCAACAGTGGCCAATCTAGGTCATACGTACCTAGCAGTTTCCCCAAGGGACACAGGTTCCACAATGCTTGTATTGGTTCAAGCATTGATATCCTGGGTCCCTTCTTAATAATGGTTTATGGACCTTTCCTCCAGGAACTTGTCCAAACCTTTTTTAAACCCAGCTACACTAACAGCCTTTACTACATCCTCCGGTAACAAATTCCAGAGTTTGATTACACGTTGAGTGAAAAAATATTTTCTTTTATTAGTCTTAAATAGTTTACCCTGTAGCTTCATTGCATGTCCCCTAGTCTTTCTATATTCTGATAAGGTAAACAATCGATCTACGTTTACCCGTTCCACTCCGTTCATTAATTTATAGACTTCTATCATATCTCCCCTCAGCCGTCTCTTTTCCAGGTTAAAGAGCCCCAACCTTTTTAGCCTTTCTTCATAGGAGTAGCCTTCCATCCCCTTTACCATTTTGGTGGCTCTTCTCTGAACCTTTTCTAAAATTGCTATATCCTTTTTAAGATATGGCGACCAGAATTGCACACAATATTCAAGGTGCGGTCTCACCATGGAACGATATAGAGGCATTATAATATCTTTTGTTTTATTTTCCATTCCTTTCCTTATCATACCTAGCATTCTATTTGCTCTCTTGGCCGCCGCTGCACACTGGGCCGAGGGTTTTAACATGGTATCCACAAGGACGCCTAAATCTTTTTCTTGGGTGGTGGTTCCTAATGTGGAACCTTGCATCGTGTAACCATAGTTTGGGTTGTTCTTCCCTAGGTGCATAACCTTGCACTTCTCCACATTAAATTTCATCTGCCATTTTGATGCCCAGTCTTCCAATTTATCAAGATCCTCTTGCAATTTTCCACAATCCTCCTGGGTTTTAACAACTTTAAATAGTTTTGTGTCATCAGCAAATTTGATAACCTCACTCGTTATTCCACTTTCCAGGTCATTTATGAATATGTCAAAAAGCAGCGGACCCAGCACAGATCCCTGGGGTACACCACTATTCACCTTTCTCCATTGGGAAAATTGGCCATTTAGCCCTACCCTCTGCTTTCTATCTTTTAACCAGTTCCTGATCCACAGTAGTACACTGCCTCCTATCCCATGACTCTTTAGTTTTGCCAAAAGTCTCTCATGAGGGACCTTGTCAAAGGCTTTCTGAAAGTCCAGATACACAATATCAACCGACTCACCTTTGTCCACCTGTTTATTCACTCCTTCAAAAAAACATAACAGATTAGTAAGACAAGATCTTCCTTGTCTAAAGCCATGTTGGCTGTCTCCCATTAGGTCATGACTATCTATATGCTGAGTAATTTTATTCTTTATGATGGTTTCTACCATTTTTCCCGGTACTGATGTCAGGCTCACCGGTCTGTAGTTTCCCGGATCACCCCTCGAACCCTTTTTAAATATTGGTGTTACATTGGCGATCCTCCAATCCTCAGGTATTAGAGATGATTTTAATGATAGTTCACAGATTACTGATAGCAGGTCTGCAATCTCAAATTTCAGTTCTTTCAACACCCTTGGATGTATACCATCCGGCCCAGGTGATTTGCTACTCTTCAGTTTATCTAATAGTTGTAGGACATCTTCCCGATGTATCGATATTTCCTTCAATTCTTCCACACCTTTAAATACCACTTCAGTCGTGGGTAACATCCCTACATCTTCCTCAGTAAAGACCGAAGCAAAGAATTCATTCAGTCTCTCCGCTATCGCCTTGTCGCCTCTTAGTGCTCCTTTAACCCCTTTATCATCTAATGGACCAACTGACTCTCTCACGGGTTTTTTGCTACGAATGTACTTGAAAAGGTCTTTATTTCGCGTTTTTGCTTCCGCAGCAAGCTTCTTCTCAAATTCTCTCTTTGCCTGCCTTATCAATGCCTTGCATTTGACTTGCCAGTGCTTGTGCTGTTTCCAGGTTTCATCATTTGGCTCTTTTTTCCATTTCTTGAAAGATGCTTTTTTGGCAACAACAGCCTCTCTGACCTCAGCTTTAAACCATGCTGGCAATTTTTTGGACTTCCTTCCACTTTTCTTAAAGCGTGGAATACAGCTGGTCTGGGCTTCCAAGATAGTATTTTTCAACAACACCCAAGCTTGATGTACGTCTTTAACCTTTGCAACTGCTCCTTTTAGTTTTTTCTTAACTGTTTTCCTCATTCTATCATAGTCTCCCTTTCGAAAGTTAAAGGGTAGTACTGTGGATTTCCTTACTATCCCTCCTCCACTAATTAAATCAAAGACGATCATGCTATGATCACTATTGCCAAGTGGCCCCAACACCCTTATCTCTTGCACTACATCTGGTGTTCCACTAAGGACTAGGTCTAATATTGCTTCCCCTCTGGTCGGTTCATGAACCAGCTGCTCCAAGAAGCAGTCATTTATTTCATCTAGGAACTTTATCTCCCTAGCATGTCCTGTTGTGACACTGACCCAGTCGATGCCGGGGTAATTGAAATCACCCATTATTATTACTGCACTGTAACTTTTGCTAGCTTCCTTGATTTCTTTGAGCATTTCATCATCCATTTGTTCATTCTGGCCAGGCGGACGATAGTACACCCCCACTGCCATCGCCTTCCCCTTTTTACATGGAATTTCAATCCATAGAGATTCTACAGCAAATTTTGTTTCTTGCAAAACTTTAATCCTTTCTGACTCAATGCCCTCTCTAACATAGAGCGCAACCCCTCCACCAATTTGATCAGCTCTATCATTTCGATATAGTTTGTACCCAGGTATCACAGTGTCCCACTGGTTGTCCTCCTTCCACCATGTCTCTGATATTCCAATCATATCTAACCTCTCGTTTAGTGCTATATATTCTAACTCTCCCATCTTGTTTTGTAGACTTCTAGCATTTGCATACAAGCATTTTAGAGACTGTATTTTATTCATATTAATTTGGCTATTGGTAGACATGGGTAATTTGGGATCTTTAAGTTCTGTCTGCTCCATACTCGAGGGCATTTGGGCTACTTTACTCTTTTTTGGAACCTCTCTGCTTTTTGTAGTATCCTTCAAGGATACATTCTTCCGAACCATGCGCTCTTGGGCGACTGTCGGCTTTCCCCTATTATCTAGTTTAAAAGCTGCTCTATCTCCTTTTTAAAGGTTAATGCCAGCAGCCTGGTTCCATCCCGGTTAAGGTGAAGCCCATCCCTTCGGAAGAGCCCCTCCTTTCCCCAGAATGTTCCCCAGTTCCTAACAAATCCGAACCCCTCATCTCTGCACCATTGTCTCATCCACGCATTGAGAGTCCGGAGCTCTGCCTGCCTATTGGGTCCTGCGCGTGGAACGGGAAGCATTTCGGAGAACGCTACCCTGGAAGTTCTGGATTTCAACTTCCTACCTAAAAGCCTAAATTTAGCTTCCAGAACCTCCCTACCACATTTTCCTATGTCATTGGTACCAACATGTACCAAGACAGCAGACTCCTCCCCAGCACTATCTAAGACCTTATCTAGGTGGCGTGTGAGGTCCGCTACCTTCGCACCAGGCAGGCATGTTACCAGGCGATCCTCACGTCCACCAGCCACCCAGCTATCTACATGCCTAATGATCGAATCACCAACTATAACTGCTGTCCTAACCCTTCCCGCATGGGCACTTGGCCCTGGAGAAACCTCCTCGGTGCAAGAGGGGTTTACATCACCTGGAGGACAGGTCCTAGTTACAGGATCACTTCCTGCCACACCAGGGTGATGCTCTCCTGTCACGTGACCTCTCTCCTCCATGGCAACAGGGATGCTGCCAGACTGGAGGTGGGACTTCAGGACTATATCCCTGTAGGTCTCGTCTATGTACCTCTCTGTCTGTCTTATGTTTTCCAAGTCTGCTACTCTAGCCTCTAGAGAACGGACTTGTTCCCTGAGAGCAGAGAGCTCCTTGCACCTAGTGCACACGTAAGACCTCTCACCAGCTGGGAGAAAATCATACATGTGACACTCAATGCAAAAGACTGGAAAGCCCACATCCCGCTGCTGGACTGCTGTCTGCATCTTAGTTTTAAGTTTGTGTTTAGATCTTTAAGTTCTATATGTACTAAAGGGTGCAATGGATATTTATACCACTAAAACTGTACCTAAGAAGTTTAATATACCTTGTTCACCTGAAGCTTAATTAATCTCAGGTCCTTGGTGTATGACTGATTTGGGTAATGAGCTTCACCTGAGAGCACCTCCTGTCTTTTAAGTTGTGCAAGTACCTATAAAGCTGTGAAATTCCCAGGGGAGGGTGGGTGTGGGGAGGGGAGGGAGGGAGGGATATAACACTTATTAAAAAAGGGCTGCTACACAGTACCTTGTCCTGTGCTGCTGAGGAAAACTATATTCTGATTTGATTTAAATTATAGCTCTTTGCTGCTACTAGGCTCTAACCTATTATGAAATTTAAACTACAAGCTCTCTGCTGGATTCTAAATTTAACCAGAAAGCTCTCTTCTGTGTTTTAATTTGAAACTAAAAGTACTTTGCTGATGCTAGGCCCTGAGTGACTATGAAATTTAAACTACAGCTGTCTACTGGGTATGAAAGGTAACCAGAAAGTTCTCTTCTGTGTTTTTAAATTGAATCTTAAACTGTTGCTACTAGGCCCTGACTGATTTAACAAAAAAAATAGTGGGTTCACAGATTAATTAGCTTTAAAAGAAAAACAATTCCTTTCAGAAAAATTCCCAGAAGTATATACTCACAATTTCAGATTTCTCTCCAGAAGTAACAGCCCCCCTTTCCAGTCCGTCAAGACCCCTCAGCAATTCTCCCTCAGCAAGTAAAAGATATTCTTTTTGCTTCCAGGAAACCTTCCACGAGACACTCTTATGCTTTCAAGTGAAAAAGGTTTACCATATGGTGTTTGCAGAAGGGTCTTAACCCCCTTGCGATACCTCTGGAATCATTGCTGGAGTATCTCCTTCATTTGTCCAATGCAGGTCTTAAGACTAACTCAGTAAGAGTCCATTTGAGTGCTATTGCAGCTTCCTTTAAGCCTCAAAATGGACAGCCTATTTCCTCTCATCCTCTTATAGCAAGATTTATGAGAGGCCTTCTTCTAACTAAGCCTCCCATTAGGCCACCACCGGTGGCATGGGACTTAAACCTGGTTCTTGGGCAGCTCATGAAACCACCTTTTGAACCCTTAGCTACTACCTCCTTGAAATTCCTTTCTTGGAAGGTTATCTTTCTCATTGCAATCACATCAGCACGTCTCATTAGTGAGTTACAAGCGCTAGTAGCTGATCCACCTTATACAAGGTTGCATCATGACAAGGTAGTCCTTAGGACTCATCCACACTTTATGCCAAAGGTGGTCTCGCCTTTTCATCTAAACCAAGCGGTCTACCTACCTGTGTTTTTTCCAAGGCCTCATGCATCAAATGCAGAGAGGAATCTTCATACCCTGGACTGTAAAAGAGCTTTGGCCTTTTACTTACAAAGAACACAGCAACATAGAAAGTCCTCTCAACTCTTTGTTGCTTTTGATCCTTCTCATTTGGGACTTCCAGTCTCTAAGAGAACACTATCCAACTGGATTGCTCAGTGTATATCCTTTGCTTATCAGAGTAAGAATCTTCCTCTGGAGGGCCATGTCACAGCTCACAATGTGAGAGCCATGGCAGCTTCAATGGCTCATCTGCACTCTGTGTCTATCGACGACATCTGTCGAGCAGCCACCTGGGCCTCGGTTCACACCTTCACAGCCCATTACTGCTTGGACAAGGACTCCCGCCGGGATGCCTTGTTTGGTCAGGCTGTTCTCCAACACCTGTTCCATACCTAATCAACTCCTACCCACCATCCCTGATAGGATGCCAGAGATCCATGGGGGAAAGTAGAGCCCTTCTCAGGGGCACACAACTTCTGGGGTCTCTCCCTAGCATATAAAGCTAGGGAGTCCCCATATGTGATGACTACAATCCTGCTTGTTCCTGGAGATAGCATAGTTACTCACCTGTAACAGGTGATCTCCGGGAACAGCAGGAATTTAGTCCTCACAGCCCAACCACCTCCCCTAGGAGTTGTATCTCTCTATCTATCTTTTTCCCTTTCCCTCTCCCTCTCTCTCTCTTTGTCTCAGCTTTAAAACTCAACTGGAGAGAGGCAGTTGGGAAAGGCGGGAAGGCAGCACGCAGGCGCTGTGGGATGCTCCCAAAAGCTTCCTAATTGGACGCTGGGGAGCGTTCCCGCACAGGCTCCGTCGGTACCGACAATACCCATATGTGAGGACTAAATTCCTGCTGTTCCAGGAGATCACCTGTTACAGGTGAGTAACTATGCTTTACCTGTTCCACACCATTCATTAATTTATAGACCTCTATCATATCTCCCCTCAGCTGTCTCTTTTCCAGGTTGAAGAGTCCTAACCTTTGTAGCCTCTCCTCAAAGGAGTAGCCTTCCATCCCCTTTACCATTTTGGTGGCTCTTCTCTGTACCTTTTCTAATAACGCTATATCCTTTTTAAGATACGGCGACCAGAATTGCACACAATATTCAAGGTGCGGTCGTACTATGGAACGATACAGAGGCATTATTATATCCTTTGTTTTATTTTCCATTCTTTTCCTTATGATACCTAGCATTCTATTTGCTTTCTTGGCCACCACTGCATACTGGGCAGAGGGTTTTAACATGTTATCCACGATGACGGCTAAATCTTTTTCCTGGGTGGTGGTTCCCAATCTGGACCTTGCATCGTGTAACCATAGTGTGGGTTGTTCTTTCCTAGGTGCATAACTTTGCACTTGTCCACATTAAATTTCATCTGCCATTTGGATGCCAAGTCTTCCAATTTATCCAGATCCTCCTGCAGTTTTCCGTAATACTCTTGGGTTTTAACAACTTTAAACAGTTTTGTGTCATCTGCAAATTTGATAACCTCACTAGTTATTCCCTTTTCCAGGTCATTTATCAATTAGTCAAAAAGCAGTGGACCCAGTACAGATCCCTGGTGTACTCCACTATTCACCTTTTTCCATTGGGAAAATTGGCCATTTAGCCTTACCCTCTGTTTTCTATCTTTTAACCAGTTCCCGATCCACAATAGTACACTGCCTCCTATCCTATGACTTTTTAGTTTTGCCAAAAGTCTCTGATGAGGGACCTTGTCAAAGGCTTTCTGAAAGTCCAGATACACTATATCAACTGACTCACCTTTGTCTACCTGTTTATTCACACCTTCAAAAAAACATAACAGATTAGTAAGACAAGATCTTCCTTGTCTAAAGCCATGTTGGCTGTCTCCGATTAGGCCATGACTATCTACATGCTGAGTAATTTTGTTTTTTATGATGGTTTCTACCATTTTTCCCGGTACTGACGTCAGGCTCACTCGTCTATAGTTTCCTGTATCACCCCTGGAACCCTTTTTAAAAATTGGCGTTACATTGGCGATCCTCCAATCTTCAGATATTACAGATGATTTTAATGAAAGTTCACAGATTACTAATAGTAGGTCTGCAGTCTCTTATTTCAGTTCTTTCAACACCCTTGGATGTATACTATCTGGTCCAGGTGATTTGCTACTATTCCGTTTATCAAATAATTGTAATACATCTTCCCGGTGTAGCGATATTTCTCTCAATTCCTCTGCAGTATCACCTTTAACTACCACTTCAGTCTTGGGTAACATCCTTACATCTTCCTCAGTAAAGACCGAAGCAAAGAATTCATTCAGTCTCTCCGCTATAGCCTTGTCCTCTCTTACTGCCCCTTTTACCCCTCTATCATCTAACGGTCCAATTTACTCTCTCACAGGCTTTTTACTACGAATGTACTTGAAAAAGTCTTTATTTCAAATTTTTGCTTCCATAGCAAGTTTCTTCTCAAAATCTCGCTTTGCCTGCCTTATCAATGCTTTGTATTTAACTTGCCAGTGCTTGTGCTGTTTCCAGTTTTCGTCGTTTGGCTTTTTTTTTCCATTTCCTGAAAGTTGCTTTTTTGGGGCTGAGCAGAGAGAGCCTCTGTCGCTAACCAGGCAATGGCAATATTGAGCCACTGCCTGATTAGGGACAAGCACCGAAAGTCTGGCGCAGATAACCCTAGCCTAACCTTCACTGGGTTAGCTAACTGGGCGGTGGCTGAATATCACAGCTGCCTGGTTAGCCTTGCAGCAATTCAGCAAACCTGTATTTTAGTGCTAGATCTGGATATGACCCCGGCATTGAATATCTGTGGTTTAAGTTCAGTGCCGATGGGTATCCATGTTAGTAGCGCTAGCCACTGGCATTGAATATCCCCTTCATTTCTTAATGAAGGTCATTATATGACTCAATTTTATAAAAGCACATTGATGTCTATGTTGATGTTATTAACAGGTGCCTTTTTTGGATTTTTACAAAGGTTCATTTTTATAAAATTATCCCTCCCACTGGATAGTTTTGTATTTTTATGAAAAATAAAGTATTAGGAACTATATTAATCACTAGTAATTGTTGCTAAGTATTCATTGCTTTATTCATCAGATAATCTTGCTAGTTATAAAACTCATGTTCTTAGTTGACATTTTTCTTTTGTTTGGAAACATAATCATTTGTGCATGTGCTTTAAAATTGTGCCAAACGGTTATCTTTCATGACAGCAACAGTAGAGGAGAGCACACAGTAGGCTAGAATTGTTTGCTTATTGCAGGAGGTGCAGAAAGTCATTGCTGGAAGCAACAGTAGTGATTTATAGTGCCTTTTAAATACCTTTTAGGGGCCAGCTTTCCCAGCATTTCGTGTGCTGGAAGTGTGTAAAAGAGTTGTTATAGAACAGATGTCGATATTTTCCAGTGCTGTGAGGAGGAACTGCGCAAGTGCCTGCCCACTTTATGGAGACGTTCCTATGGGAATTCCAGGACCTGTAGGTTTGCCCGGACCACCTGGAGAGCCTGTACGTATTCATAAGCAAGGTGCATGAAAGTACAGTATGCTAGACCTTTTCATATAAACTGAATCATTGATGACCTATTTGCTAATTCTGCAGACAGATAAGATAGAAGAATAACGTGTGTGCCTAAGTGTTAAGAGGCTACTTCCATATATTAATGTCCAGTTTCTTAGAATGAAGATATAATGGCCATTCAATCAAAACACTTCATTCCATATGCACCAAATAGGAAGAATTGAATCACACTCAGAGGGGGAGAAAGAGATTATCAGTATTCATGAGCCATCATGTTTCGGCTATCAATCCAGGCCTGAGACTAGTACATTAGCATGGGGGATCCTAAAATACTTCCCCACCATATCAAAGAGCATATAACCTCACAAAAATATCTCAGTGCTGTAAACTCAGCATGCTCATCCTGCAGTTTATCAAATCACACTTATCTTATGCCAAATGCTATTTGTATGAGCATGGACTTGACCCAGCTGGACCCAGCGCCACATAAGATGCCCAAAGGCATTTCACAATTGCTTCGTCAGGGGTCAGTTTTCTCTACCAGGTTGAAAATCCACACCAATCGCACAAATGGCAGGATTTACACAAACTGCAACACACAAAAAGGTGAGCGAGAAAAGATGTGATGGATGGAAGGGCCGTATCGAGACTGAAATGTGCCCTGTGTGACTTGCACATTGGGCGCATGCCCCCCTCCCACACCTCCATTTAGACACAAGTCGCCGGCACGCTAAGCAGGTCTGGTCCCTCCTGGAGAGACCAGACCTGCTTATTGTTTTGGCACGAAGACTTAAGGGGCACATTTTACTTCTCTGCTGCTGCCTGCCACCGAAAAAGTGGCAGCGGCAGGCAACGGCAGAGAGCCAAAATGTGCCCTTTAAGTCTTTGCGCCCTATGCGGCCGCACCGCTCGCACGGGGCTCGGTACAGTTCTGATGGATGGTACCTATGAGCAGTGACAGAGGCATTATTAGGTAATTAAAGGAACAGGTGCTTTACACACCTTATCCACTCATGGGGAAGTGTGGTGGAGCTATTCATTTGGTGATTCTATATTTCATATGGTACCAGTGTAACTTCAGTACCCCATTCTCAATGGTCATCGCTATATGCCTTTTCAATTCTCCATCCTCTAGGGCATTCGGAAAATCCTATGGATTCTCAAACTGAGTTCTATTAGAACTGCTTCCTTCACTGTCACTATCAGTTATGATGAAATGTCCTTGTGTCCAAACTGCAGGGAAAGACTTGCAGATTGCTAGTTGCAGATAATCTGTGGCACATACTATCAAGGGCTTACTTTACTCACTTTCATTCATCCATGTCTCTTTGAATCACCTCCCTCTAGCCTATTTGGCACAAATCCTGGTCCAATCCTTCTTCCTCAACCCCCTCATTCATGACTGATTTGCCAGAATGCTGACCCTATTTCCTTTTTGGTAAGGACAGGCAAGTTTTTAGGAAGCCCTCTGCAACTTCCCCATCAAATATTTTCTCAGGATCACATATAATAAATGTGGGCTATCTCATCTGACTCCTCCAGGTTGATTTGTTCTATATCGAAAGCTCCACGTTCACCCTCTAGCCCGTATGGTAGACTGGCATTTAGCAGAAGCAGCAGCAGCAGCTGAATATCACCACTGCCTGGTTAGCTTCTGGGCTATGCGGCTGACCTAGGATATGGTCCCAGCATTGAATATCTGAATCTAAGGTTCAGTGGTAGTGACTAGCCACTTTAGAACAGCAAGCCGACACCACTGAATATCAGACCCTTTAAGAATATACCTTTCCTCAGATCACAGTTGGGTCCAGATTGGTTTCAGTCCTGTATCACTAGGCTCGCTACTGACTCCAGGTGACAGGATAACTAAGAAAAAGCCTCCAGATTCTCCCTTGGATACTCCTCTCTGATGAGGCTTGTGATAAGGAAGCTTATCAGAGCCCTGAGAGTACTGCCAATAGAAAGGAATTTACATTAATCAAGGGACCTGTTCTGGCAGGTCAGAGAAATAGAGCAGCCTGTTTCCCTAAAAGACAGCTTATTCCCAGCTGCAGTAACTTGCAGAAAGCCCCTAGTGGAGCTAAAGAGGAGAAGCATAAGCATAATCTGAAAAACCCTTACATCATGCCTAATCAATCAGTGGCCAGAGGAGAGTTTAAGCACCAACACCTGAGCACTGCAAGGGAGGAGTTGGAAGCTAAGGACTTTAAAGGCAGAACTGAATATTCAGAAGGCAGACCAGGGGAAGGACCGGCTTGGAGACCAGGGGAAGGACCGGCTCGGAGACCAAGGGAAGGACCGACTCAGAGACGACAACCACAGCGACGAGAGAGAAGAAGAAGGTCCAAGAGAGAGAAGGCAAGAGGAACTCAGAGAGAGCCGTGTACCTATAGAGATTCCTGTGATTCTGGTAGGAACTCTAAAGCAGCACCCTGTAAGCAGACAGGAGCAGCTAAGGAGAAAAGGAACATGAAGTCTTATGGGAAGAGGTATGGAGCCAATGCCTTGAGGTCCAGTGATACAGGCTGGAGGACAGGCCACAGAAGCACCCATGCTTACTGGCCAGGATATCTAAGGAGACAGCCCAAGGACAGTTGTGACTCAGGTATGAACTTTGATTCTTTAACTAACCTGGAGCAATGCAAACTGTTGGGAAACAGTGTCTCTCCCACTAGAGGCCAGTTATGGAAGCCCTCTATGCCAGATATTGAGATTGAGCCTATGCAATTGGAGGAACAAGGTACAAGTCCTGAGGGAGATGATTTTTGCATGGACTATTCTTTGTGTAAGATTGATAGCCTAAAGAAATCCTCAAAGTAGGATTAAAACCATCAAAAGGAAATGTTCTAATTACTGGCTCCCCAGAAAGTTTTATATGGAAAGAAAGAGGTTTTTGGGGAATGGAAATGAAAACACGTGTGCAGAGGAGGAAACCAGCTATTGATTAAAGCTTGTTATCCACCTGTTGATAGAGTAGAGCATTGCTCAAAGCCATGCACATGTTGTATAAAGAACTGCTTTGAATGTGAAAGAAGAACGCTGTTTGTAAAGAAGTTTTTCCTTTTGGGTTTATTCTCCAGCACTGCTGAGCAGTTGTCAGCAGTGACTGAAGGGAAGTGTTTTTTTCTGTTGCTTGAAAAGATTCTGCAAGCTATTTGCTTGGAACTTTCAGTTGTGTTCTTTGCTTTGATTACAAAACCTGGAAAAGTTATCCTGAAGGTGTTACCAAGTATAATCTGTGTGTGGAATAATTTACGCCATAAATAAACTCTATTTTGCCTTATACTCGACTCAACTACTACATTCTTATTTACCTCAAAGGCAAACATTATACAACTGGACTACTATTACCACAATCCTTTGCGGCATAGATAGTCTGGATCTTTGCAAAAGGTGGTGTAGCTTTCATAGCAAGCACCCCCTTTTACAGGCTTTAGCAGCACTCCCCTTTACTTGCCTTCATTTGTCTCTGGCCTAAGCTAGCACCAGCTATCCAGATACCCCAATGACACCAGATGTTGAGTGTCAAGTCAGCTTGGCAGAAATGAGCCTCCAGTGCACCACAGGAATGTGGCAAGAAGATCGCGGCAGCAGCCTTGATGTTTCTCCCCCCCCCCCAAGATCCCATCGCACCTTCCACCAACCAAACTCCCTTGATCTAACCCTCCCAACACAACCCCCCCCCCCATTAATCAGTTCCCCTGATCTGGCTTCCCTATCAATCAGCTCCTCCCAAGTACTACCCTTTCAGAACCACCCTTCTGGAAAGCAACCCAACAATCCAGGCCCTCCCAAGGCCCCCCGCTCTTGATCATACCCCCCCCCCCAATTGGTCCAAACGTAGACTTTCTTCCCACCCCCCAAGCCTCTCGAGTCTTACCCAAGGGGTCCCTGGTGGTCTCAGGTTCTAAAAACCACTAACTGTGATGCAGCACCAGAGGTGCGTGCTACCTCATGGTTAGAAAGCCATTGCTACCGCTGAAAGATTTGGAATGGGGCAGCAGTGGCGGCAATGGTGCTCCTGGAGGTCCAGCACTCTAGGTGACTGCCTAGTTCACCTATTGTTGTGCTACCCCTGTGGTTTCCTCATGTTAATTGAAAAGAGTAACCCATGGTAAGTGCAAAACCTCTGTATTAACTAGTGACGGCGTTCTCAGCATTTTGCCATACAGTTCAACTGTGATACATTTAGCTATACCTGTTGATGTAGCGTTACCTGCTCTGCAAGATCTCCCATGTTGCCAGCTAATATGCTGTAATGACTTCCACATTAACTGGAAGGCACAGTCTCTGCCCTTTTCCTGCCCCTTCATCATTATCTGCTCAGTAAGAGAATTACTGTGCATGAATTGTTAGGGAACTGTAAGAGCAGCAGTTTTCATGTTAAACATCTAACACAACTCAGTAAATAGGCCTATATATGTGAACAAAGCAAGTTGTAGAATATTAGTACATTTAACCTTAAGTTTGGAAAATGGAGGGTTTTTTCAACACTGGTGCTCTGCATGATTGGGGGACTTTGGGGGTAATTTTATGGAGCATTTGCTGCATGTAAAGCACATTTTACAAGCAGCAAATAGGGCTTACAAAATTACATGTGTGTGTACATGAGTAGAGATACATGTGCCAACAAGAGCATCCATAGAGATTCCTAGGGGTGTATTTTGGACAGAGCTGGGGCACAGTTCCAGTGTACACATGGATTTATAGAATGCATGCGTACATGCATAAAATACATGCACACATTTATAATACCTGAGAGAGAATTTATATGCTATTTGGGATCACTGTAGGAACCTATTACATAAAAACAGACAAGTGCCTATATTGTATTACATTAAATGACTCAGTGTGATCTTTAGGGGTGATTATTGATAACACCCTATCATTTTCTAACCATATTTCAAAGGTAGTCAGCAGTTCCTTCATGGCAAAAGTTCTGACTATCCTACTGAATGCCCTAGTACACACCAAACTCGATTACTGTAATTCTCTCTCGGCAGGTTCTATGAAATACAAATTTAAAAAGACTGCAGCTTATACAAAATACAGCTATAAGAATGCTTCATTTTGTTTAATCCTCAGAACATGTGTTATCACTTTTAATGGAGCAAAAATGGCTGCCAGTGGCTAGTAGAATCAAATACAAAATTCTGTAACTTACACTAAAATTTATAACATGGGTCACTCATTATATCTTCTCTCATTAATTATTCCATATGGGCTAATTCAATTGCTATGTTCCTCACAACTTAATCTATTAACAATTCCACACGCCACCAAGATTTAGACTTGAACTAACAAGACAGGTTGCTTTTAGTTTTTTGGCTCTTACTTGGTGGAAAAGTCTTCCACCATTCCTTCATTCCAAACGTTGTACTAAAATTTTTTAAAAAGGAGTTTTTTGAATGGTTGTTTAATAGAACCTTCACCCTTGGATTAGGGACAGAGGCAATTAATATTGACTTGATTTTTATGTTACTAACCAATGTACAAAGTATTAACTCTTGTCATATCTTTATGATTCATTCTCATGTTTTTATTACATTATTGATCTTTTATTTTAGCTTATTTTTCTAATTGTCATCATGTATATGGCTGTTTCACCTGGATTGTAAATCACTCTGGTGGCCTTTGGCTAAAGGGTAGTATATAAAATACCATCAATAAATAAATATTGCCTTAATAAAATAGATGCATTTTTTGAAAAAAAATTAAATATCCTTTTATGAAATTAATGCCATGAGTGTGCAGTGCAGTATTTTTCCTTATGTAGAAAGGCTTTGGGTCAATATATAAACTCTGTATTAGGCATTATTTTTAAACAGTAGTCATGTTGTTTAAATAAAATATGTATATTAAGCGATACCTGTATAGTGAGTGGTGTTAATATACAGTACGTATAGAGCAGTCAGTGCCATTTGATGTCTGGATAGTGGTGATATTCACTCTGCTATCAAGATAACTATCCAGAACTTTTAAACAGTTTTTTTGCTGTCCTAAATTATCTAGATGGTTAACTGGATAGATGATTGAATATTACTGCTATCTGGATAATTTCTGGGAATGCTTATGCTCCGCTGGCTAGGGCAAATATCTGGATAACTGCTGCTGTTATCCAGATATTTGCTTTTAAATATCATGCCATTTATTTTTTATTATTTTAATAATTCAATAGCTCATCGTTTCTTTGAAATATTAATAGGGAAATCCTGGATTGAATGGACTTGATGGAGAAACTGGACTGGAAGGTTTATACGGTGAGGAAGGAGATGCAGGAAAAGAAGGGCAAAAAGGTAAGAATATTTTAAAAAGTTAAAGTAATGCATATGTAATCCCCATTTCTGAACCATATGTTTACTTAAACTTTAGAGTCACTGAGCAATAACAATAAGAACTGGCAGAAGCAACAAATAAAAACTATGTTATAAGTAGTTAGCTCTTTTTCCTTAGTCAAAAATGGTTACAGATGGATTACTCCTGTTTCCTCTCAGTTAGCTATGTAACCCACTCTCTTCGTTTACTCTTTATCTTAAGTGGAACAGTTACTCCACTCTTCACCACTCTTGCACCTTTGTTACTTATTTGGGTTTCCCTGCATGGGAACCTTTCTTTCCTGTAGGTAGTACTCTTTCCCATTGTACCTGAAGCTGGCGGTGAAGCAGACACAAGTCCCCAATCCTCTGCTGGACTCACTCCTGGATCTGATTTCACTGGTGTATGATAAGTTTTTTTGTTCCTATCGTTCTGAGAGTTGGTGGCCTCTGCAGATGCAGGTTCATGAAACTGCTCTGCAGTACTCCTGGATCTGAGGGACCTGAAGACTTGAGTTATTGGCACCGTTCTTGGAACCCCTCTCCTTTACCCTGATAGGCTGTGACTTTTCCTTCTTATGACACAGGCAGAGCTATTCTCCCTCTTAGACAGCAGTGCACTAGCAGACTTTGCACAGATATTAGTCCTCTGCTCTCTTCCTCAGTGCTGCTGCTCTAAGCCTGCTGCTCACTCCGAATGGCATAAGTAGCTGTGTGTCAAAGACATCTGCCCAAAAGGCAGACACCTTACTCCCTCCTTATAGTACAGTGGCTGGGTTCTAAAAACAGAGTTCTCCCAGAGGAGTCTCCTTCCAGCATGAAGTGAATGGCAGTAAGAACCTTCCCTGTTCTGCAAAATGTTTTTTTTTCCAGCCTACATTGTAGTAACCTAGTAGGGACACTGGATGGTGCTACTGCTCCCACAGTAACATCCAAGCAGTCATTATGTATGTGCTCTATACCATTTATCTTTATAAATATTTTCAAAAGTTTTTTTTGTTTGTCCCAAAAGGCCTCTGAAATGGCAAAAGTAGAGGAGTGGCCTAGTGGTTGGGGCAAGGTACTTCAGGCCGGAAGGTCGGGGGTTCAAATCCCACTAGAGGACAGCAACCTTGGGCTGGAAGGACTGGGGTTTCTAGTCCCACAGGTGCTCCTTGTGGTCTTTGGCAAGCCACTTAACTCTCCATAGCCCATGTTCCCTGTAAAATAGTTATCTCCAAGTTATAATGCCCTGTTCAATGTAATTTCAGTTTGTTCAATATAAACCGCACTGATGCAGAATAGCACGGTATATAAGAGAATATAAATAATAATAAATAAAAGCTACAACCACAAAAATTTGAACAGATGCTACTGATTTGCAAACTTAAATAAACACATATAGAGAGAGGTTCACCCACAGCACCACTTGGTCCCACTGATACTCAGCTATATCCAGGACAGCATACCAAACTTGCACAGACGTCCATGTACACGTGTTTGGCTAGCTCTCCCACTTTAAATGCCAACTTTTTGTGCACTGGGTAGTTTGCATATTGCATCTCAGTGCAAAGAGCCAGTGTTAAACCCTCTAGTGCAGAGTTTCTGCATCCACATGTAACCTTGTACCTGGGAGGGGAGACTGTGCATCACCTGCTGAAGCAAGAAGCCAGGAGATTCGGTAGAGTGCTATGAGAGGCAGTAAATATGAGCTAGTTAGGAGCCCAGCTCCTGCTCAGCAAAGCAGAAGAGGAAGCATTGGTGGAAGTTTTGGGAAAATGGAATAGGGAGGGAAGAAGTAAGGAAAAATAGTTAAAAAATTGAAATGAAAAAGTCATGGGATTGGGGCAGTGTACTATTGTGGATCAGGAACTAGTTAAAAGGTAGAAAGCAGAGGGTAGGGTTAAATGGCCAATTTTCTCAATGGAGAAAGGTGAATAGTGGGAGTAACCCAGGGATCCGTGCTGCGCCTGCTGCTTTTTAACATATTCAGAAATGATATGGAAATGGAAATAACGAGTGAGCTGATCAAATTTGCAGATGACACAAAATCATTCAGTTATTAAAACACAAGAGGATTGTGAAAAATTGCAAGAGGACCTTGACAAATTGGAAGACTGGACATCCAAATGGCAGATGAAATTTCAAATGGACAAGTGTAAAGTTATGCACTTAGGAAAGAACAATCCAAACTATGGTGCAAGGTTCCACATTAGGAACCATCACCCAGGAAAAGGGTTTAGGTCGTCATCATGGATAATACATTGAAACCCTCCGCCCAGTGTGCAGCAGCAGCAGCCATGAAGCATGAATGCTAGGAATCATAAGGAAAGGAATGTAGAGCAAAACCAAGGATATTATAATGCCTATATATCGTTCCATGGTGCAATCGCACCTTGAATATTGTGTGCAATTCTGGTCGCCATATCTTAAAAAGGCTATAACAGAATTAGAAAAAGTACAGAGAAGAGCCACCAAAGTGGTAAAGGGGAAGGAAGAATACCCCTATGAGAAGAGGCTTAAAAGATTAGGGTTCGTCAATTTGAAAAGAGACAGTTCAGGGGAGGTATGATAGGTGTCTATAAATTAATGAATGGAATGGAACGGGTAAATGTAGATTTGTTGTTTATTCCTTGAAAAAGTAGAAAGACTAGGGGACACTCAATGAAGCTACAATGTAGCCCATTTAGGATTAATAAGAGAAAATATTTCTTCACTCAACGAGTAATGAAACTCTGGAATTCATTACCGGAAGATGTAGTAAAAGCTATTAGTATAGCTGGGATATAAAAAGGTTTGAACAAGTTCCTGGAGGAAAAGTCCATAAACCAAAGAGGACCAGGGAAATCCACTGCTTACCCCAGGACAAGCACTGTGGAACCTGTGTACCATTTTGGGAACCTCACAGATACTTGTCATCTGGGTTGGCAAGTGTTGGAAACAGGATATTGGACTTGATGGAACTTAGTCTGACCCAGTATGGCATTTCTCATGTTCTTATATTTATACAATAGATACAGTATGTCCCCATATAATAACACAGCCACATACCTCTTCACTTGCACAGTAATTCTCGCAACCCCACCTGCCATTTATTTATTATGAGTATTTAGCTCAGGCCTTTCCAGTGGTAGTCAAGGTGAATTACATTCAGATACATAATATTTCCCTGTCCCTACAATTTAAGTATATGCCTGAGGCAATGAAGGGTTAAATGACCTGTCCAAGGCCCCAAGGAGCATAAGTGGGATTTCAGTGCTGTGTTTTCTGGTCCCAGGCTGCTGCAATTAGTGAATTAATCAGGATCTGGATTAAGCTTGATAAATGTAAGGCCGTATGGCGGAGTGCAAGTTGGCCGCCTGTAACCGGGTGGGCGGCCTGATGCTGAACCCAGCAGTCGTCCATTCGGCTGGGGTTGGTTCAGGGTATGTGACATGGGGGCGCGTCCTTTGAACTCATTGGCGCCCCCCGCGTGCCTGAGCGCGGGGGAGCCAATGAGTTCGATGCTGCGGTGGGCTGGGATGGGGGCGGGTCCGGACCGACACAATGGTTCACGGCTCACCGGCGTGTTGGGAGGTCCGGTGGCCTGTGTACAGAGCCAAGGAGGAGAGTGAGAGAGAGAGGCAGGTGGATTGCGAGAATGGACGGCGTGACTGAGTGTGGTTTTGGGCAGTGGAGGAGAGCGGGCCGTCAGCAGTGGGAAGCAGTGGAGGCTGAGGAGCGGTCAAGTGCAGGGTGCTTCGCTCAACTGGGGCAGGCTCCTTCCCGTGTTAGCCTGCAAATGGACAAGACTAAGAGAGTACAAGGCAAGTGCTGCGGAGAGCAGGGCTAACATATAAAAATAAAGAAAGAAAGAAAAAAGAAGAAATATAGAATAAAACAAAGCAGAGGAACATACTAAATAAAGAAAAGACAGAACTAAATACTACTACTAAGCAATAGTTATAAAAAGGGGAATAGGATTGCAGTTGGTCGTGATGCCTTCATGCAGGCGACAGCAAGGTGGTGTTCAGGGGCCTGGTAGGGCGGGTAAGGCCACCGACTGGTGATCTACTCAAGTGCCTGGAGGGGCTACTGCATCAGAGTTGGGGAATTTGGTAGGGGTGACTGGTCAAGGGGGAGATCCGGAATTGCGTTGGTTCTCCGGTAGGCTATGTAGTATGGAGTAGGCTGTAAGAGGGCAAGGAGTGTGCAAGGGACAGGGAGGGGCAGAGTGAGAGCCCGGGTGGCACATGCTTGTGCCCGGGGGTCATGTGCTTGAGCCAAAGGGCTAGGTAGGCCAAGGGGACGTGAGCCTGCTCCCCCTGAGGGTGATCTGGGGATAGGTGACCTGGCAGGAGGGCCATGGGAGGGAATGGATGAGGTTAGTGCTGCACATGGGGGGGGGGGGTGTTTGGCTTGGGTGGAGGGGAGGGGTCAGCAGGCAGCTCCGGGTTGGAGGGGGCTGTGGGGGGTCATCTGGGACTGAGGTATGCTGGTTTGGGGGGTGATACGGGTAGGGGTGGTAGGGGCACGCCTGTACAAGCGATGCACAGTTTCAAGGGGCAAGGTGTTCACCCCTCTTTGGCATGGCCATCTTTTCAAGGAGGTTATTGCCCAGTAGGGGGATCTGCATTGTGGCAGCATTGGATGGGGGGACAAGGTCCGTCGGGGGCGGAGTGGCTAGGGGCTTGGCAAACCTCGTGGCCTGTAGTGGTTCCCTCCCCTGTTGTTTCTTTTATGTCTCTACAGGTGGCTGCAATGAGTCATTACTTGGCAAGGCATGGATTTTGAGACCACGTTGGAGCAGGGTGTCTGGATGTTGGAAGAACGGCTGGACAGAGTTGGTCGGGTGTGTAGGTTGATGCGAGGCCCGAGGAGCAGCAGCAGCAAAGGGTCGAAGCACACCAGTCTATGACGGGTACAACTTCTGCACTTGCCAATGAGATAGGGGCCGCAGGTGAGTTACAGGCTGAACAGCTTGAGGGTTTGGAGCAGAGTAACGAGCCGACGGGAATTGGGGGTAAAGCGCGTAAGAAAAGGAAACATGCTATGTCGGAGAAGACACGGTTCAGAGTCTTCCTCTTCTTTGTCATCCCTATCTTCATCAACCTCATCGGAAGCGGAGGGCGTAGGGCAGCATATAGGCATCAAGGTGGCAGGGGAGGTTAAGGCCGGTGGGGGGGGAGGGGGAGCTCCTTCCTTAGCCATTTTTTCAGAGTTATGGGAGGATGTGCCTAAGAATCTGTGGCGGAATATTAAAAAAACGTAGATATATAGATATCTTCTGACTGTTAGAAGGTAGGCAGTGGCCCGGGGACAGCAGGAAAAAGAGAAAAGAACACGAAAAGGCAGAACAAATAAAAAAGGTGTCTCGTAACGTGGTAAATTGGACAAGAGCCTTTTTGCGATTGGCAAGTGTATGGGGACATCATTCTCCTGAGCATTATGGGATGTTGTTGGCGTATGCTGATTCAATTCTAGAGGTGTCGCAGACATGTGAAAGATGGGCATGATTGAACTATGATGAGAAGTTTAGGGACAAAATGGAAGAAAACAAGTTATTGTCATGGGGCACACAGGATATTAATCTCTGACTTATGCAGATGTCAGCTCAGGTGAGTTCTGGGGGTGTGGGGGGGGGGCAAAAGGGGGGAGTGGGGTTACCTCAGCTCCAGGGTGGTCCTTTCAAGCAGTGGCAGCCACCTCGTTACTGAAAGCGGGGTGAATTGGGGCAGGTGACATGTGTTGGAGGTTTAATAAGTTCTTGAGCCCATTTCCGGACTGCAAATTCCATCACATCTGTTTAGTTTGTGGGGGAGGACATTCAGCTGTGAAATGCATTAAAAAAGGGGCCTCACCCATCCGCAGTGCCAGTCCCTAAGCCATAATAAGTTAGGCAGCCTGGCCCCTACACCTATACAGTTGGAGACTTTGCGGTCCTGGCTTCAGCGATACCCAAAGCGGGGGGGATAGGGAGATATTGGACAGGGGGTTTCAGGAGGGTTTCATCATACCAGTGTATAGCAATGTTCTAGGGTGTAAGTCGTGAAATTCGCCCTCCTTGCGGCGCTTTGCATCTATTGTGAGGGATAAATTGGTGAGGGAACTTGAGTTAGGTAGAATTGCGGGGACATTTATGGATCAGCCTTTCCTGAATTTGGTGGTGTCCCCTTTGGGAATTATACCTAAAAAAGAGATGGGAAACTTCCGGTTAATTCATAATTTGTCTTTTCCGGCGGGTGCATCAGTAAACGATCATATTCCTCGGGAGTGGTGTGTCATTCGTTATGCGTCGTTCGACTGTGTGGTAGGGTTGGTGAGGCAATTGGGTCACATGGCTTGGATGGCGAAGGTCGATATTCAGTCGGCATTTCGTTTGCTGCCGGTGCACCTGTCAGCGTTTCCATGGCTAGATTTCCATTTTGAGGATCGATTTTATTTTGACAAATACATGCCTATGGGATGTTCGGTTTCTTGCGCCTATTTCAAAAAATTCAGTACTTTCCTGCATTGGGCGCTGGTCCAAAAAGTAGGCTGTGTAAAGGTGGTGCATTACCTAGATGATTTTTTGTTTGTCGGAACTGCACAATCGGAGGAGTGCCAGGAGCTGTTAAACGATTTTGTGGAATTGTCCCGAGAATTAGGTGTGCCGTTGGACGCGGAAAAGACAGAAGGCCCGCCGAGGAGGATTACATGTTTGGGAGTTGAACTAGATTTGAGGGAGATGGTAGCTTGTCTTCCACCAGCGAAGGTGGCGAGTTTGAGGGTGCTAGTGGCTAACGCTTTGGCTTCCAGCAAGTTAAATTTGAGGGAGTTGCAAGCGTTGATAGGATCTCTGAATTTCACATGCAGAGTATTTCCAATGGGTCGGGTGTTTCTGCACCAGCTGGCAATGGCAACAGCAAGAGTGTGAAAGCCACATCACCGTATTAAGGTGTCAAAGGTTATGAGAGTGGACTTGCGGATTTGGGATATCTTTTTGAAGGAATTTAATGGAACATCGGTGATGATGGAGAGAGAGATCTCCTCGGTTGATTTGCAGCTATATATGGATGCAGCAGGGGGGGGGGGGCGATCTGGGCATTTACTTTGCTGGGGCGTGGTGTGCTGATCGATGGCCACAGGCTTGGCAAGATTCTAGTTTAGTCAACAATATAGCCTTCTTGGAGTTGTTTCCCATGCTATTGGCATTGGAATCGTGGCCCAATCGGTTTCGTAACCACAGGGTATTGTGGTGGTGTGATAATGCAGCAGTGATCAGTGTCATCAATCATTATACACTGCGATGTGTTCAGGTGGTGGCGTTAATGAGGGAGGTGGTGCTGGCATGTTTACGGTTGAATGTGTCGGTAAAGGTGCGGCATATTCCAGGATCTACTAACGAGATTGCTGATGCTCTTTCTCGTTTCCAGTGGGACCGGTCTCAGACATTGGCACCAGAAGTGGACACGGAAGGTTCAGTGGTCCCCGAGCACTTATGGAAGATTGGCCAAGCAGGATGCTGAAGTTACTGCGGAGCTCGATATCGGTGGCAACACGGTCGGCCTATCTGCGGGGCTGTGATAAGGTGGTGGAGTTTTTGGTGGCTGGTGGATGGCAGCCGGGCCCGATGTCCGATCAGATGATAGGACAATATGTAGTGGCCGCTAAAGAAAAAGGTGTCTCCAAATAGTCGGTGCGTTCCCACTTAGCAGGTTTTGTCTTTTTCGCTAGAGCTGTGGGATGGGGTCCCTCAGCGGGTGGGTTCTTAGCCCGCAGATTGCTGCAGGGGTGGGAGCATGTGTGGCCAACATCACTGGATTACAGGCAGCCAATCACTCATGAATTTCTAATTAGACTCGGTGCGGCCCTACCTGCAGTGGCGGTGTCACAGTACAAAGCGGTATTATTCAGGCCGGTTTTTTGTTTGTCATTTTTCGGTGCATTCCGTATTGGTGAGTTAGTAGCTAACTCTGGTAAGCCGGGCGCAGGGGGTGGTATGCAGCTGCAGGATAAACATGTTGAGAGGGGCTGTGTATGGGTTTTTCTTTCTAGATCCAAGACTGATCAGCAAGGAAAAGGAATGTGGGTAGTGTTGAAGGAGATGGGGAGGGTGTCAACATGCACGGTGGCTGCATTGAGGGAGTACATGCGGTTGCGCTCTTCTGTAGGGGGATCACTTTTTATATATGTGGATGGGCGTTTGCTGATGCGTTTTCAGGTTACAGCAGTGTTACGAATGGTGCTGCGGTGGATAGGTGAGGATCCGCAACAGTTTGCGGCTCACTCTTTCTGCATTGGCGCCACAAATAGTGCAGCAGCGGCGGGTTTGCCTGACCACGCTGTGCAGAGCATTGGGGGATGGCGTTCTAGGGCGTTCTTGGGCTATGTTCGTTTGTGAAGGGAAAAGGGGGTAATCGCAGGGGGATAACTGTTGGTTTTCTTTTGCAGATAGGGGGTAGAGTCCTCATAGCTGTTGGCTGATTGGCCATTCCTTCATTTATTGGGCAGGTTAGCGAGTAGCATTGCGGCCTGTGGGGCCTAATCTTGGACTGGATCCTGCTTTGGCGTCCGTGTTATGGCTGGGCGAGTGAGGTCTCCGATGGACACAGCTGCTGCCTTTGCTTCAGCACCATGGGCACCTACAGAGTCAGCCTGCATTGATATTACCACATTTGGGAGGCAACGACATGTCTTCATGGACTTGCAAGCAATTGATCCGAGTGGTGAAGAGGGATCTTGTGGAGGTGTTGTGCTTGTTCCGCGGGAGGGGGGGGGGTAGTGCTAATGTGGTCTGATATCATTCCAAGGCCTGCCTGTTGGGATCAGTGGCGTTGGTCACGGGGATTGACCAAAATCAATCGCCAGATCGGCCATTGGGTTTGCAAGCAGGGAGGCTATCAAATCTTGCATTCATGGGTGGAGGTGGGTTGTACCGGATTGTACGGAAGTAATGGGGTGCACTTATACCTGGTTGGTTTGGATTTGCTTTTGAATGACTGGCAGGAGGCTTTGGAATGACTAGCTCTGCATGACTCTCGCTGATCGCAGCTTTCTGTTAGTGGGGCAGGCTAAGCTTGGGCTGGGGGTTGGGTACCCCTGACCCGGTCAACCCCTGGCTGACTTTTGCTAATTACATGGTGAAGTCGGGGCCAAGAGGGGTAGGGAAGATTGCCGCTAGCCTGACCGTGGCAGAAGTGGAGGCGAGCTCACTTTGCTAGTAGCGTGACTGATGAGACATCTTTCTGCTATTGTATGTTTAAAGGATTTCTGTTGGAATTAATGCTTGGATAAAGTAAAACTGTGTGGCGGAGTCCAAGTCGGCCGCCCATAACCGGGTGGGTGGCCCGATGCGGAACCCGGCAGTCATCCATTCGGTGGGGGTTGGTTCAGGGCGTGTGACATGGGGGCGCGTTCTTTGAACTCATTGGCGCCCCCCGCGTGCACGTGTCACAACATTTGGGGATAGGTGGGATCCCGGAGGTTTCCGGAGTCTGGAGCCTTAGGCTAAGCTTGGGCTGGGGGTGGGGCATCCCCGACCCGGTCAACCCCTGGCTGACCTTTCCTAATTACATGCCGAAGTCAGGGCCAAGAGGGGTAGGGAAGATTGCCGCTGGCCTGACCGCGGCAGAAGTGGAGGCGAGCTCACCTTGCTAGTAGTATGGCTGGTGAGGCATCTTTCCGCTACTGTATGTTTAAAGGATTTATGTTGGAATTAATGTTTGATCTGTTAATGGTTAATAAAGCTGTGACCAGATGTTTTCCCAAAGAATGGCTTATGTGTGATTTGTAATCGGGGGAGGGGGGGATAAGGGAGGAGGTTGGAGAGGGTGAGCATCGAGTCTGACCTGCCTCGGTTAATGTCTCTGATAGCATATTAAGAGGAATTTTTACTAAGTTGGGCTAACTACATACGCTATTTGTAACTAAGTCCGAAGTTATTCAGTGGGCCTAGTTAGAAATAGCATGTGCTAACCATTAACCCAGCTTAGTAAACAAGCCCCTTAGACATGGTTTTACAGAATTTCTGGCAGAAGAACATGGACAAAAGAAAAATCTTTAGAGTAAACTTTTGCAACAGGAGTCAATAGATTCACAAGGCAAAAAAATCCAGTTAGCATTTTCCACAGAGCTTCAGACCAAATAAACCTATGGGCAATTCAAGGAAACAGGAAGGAAGCCCTTATGGAGAAGTGATGGCTCTTCTAAAAAACGTTTGGCTTCCAACTCTAGTGTTAACATTTTGAGGCCAGCCTGTGATAAAACTTTATCTTTTTTTTTTTTCTAGTTAAATCTTTTTTATTGAAACATTAAAAAGAAAATACAAATTTCAACTTCATAAACATTACAAAAGAAAATAACTTAGTCCACATCTAGGGGAGCGAGCACTATCAATAAGCAAAATGCAAAATAATACGATACAGGCATCAAGCCTAAAAGAAAAAGAGGAAATTGCATGCCCAAAAATATACAAAACTCTAATTACATTGCTTACTGAAATACAGATTAATCAAACATTAAGCAGAAGACTCCTATTTTGCAATAAATGACTCTAGGGAAGAGGTTTCAGAAAAACCATACTTAGTGCCATCAAGTACAACTACACATTTACAAGGAAATTTAAGAAAAAATGTTGCACCAAGTGCCACCACGCGAGGCTTTAACAACAGAAAAGCCCTTCGTCGAAGCTGCGTTTGCCTAGAAACATCCGGGAAAATATTAACCTTTCCCCCACAAAATACTGCATTCTTATTAGCAAAATATAAACAAATAACTGCTTGCTTGTCGACCTCAGATACAAAAGAAACAAGCAACGTAGCACGAGAAGAAATAATATCTTGAGACGATTCTATAAACTCAGAAACATTTAAAGAATCTAAAGCTCTAGAAGGATCAGGTCCAGAAGCTGCCCCAGAAACAGGAAGATAGTATAACTTTTTTATAACCGGTTTCACCTTATCCGCATACCCCAGAACTTCCGTCAAATATTTATCGAATAAAATCTGAGGGGATAATAAACGGGTACAGGGAAAATTTAAACAGCGAATATTCGTTGCCCTTAAGGAATTCTCCAACAGTTCTTGCTGCGCATGTAAAGTGCCTCGCCCCGACGTCAGCTGGTGGAGGTTTAAATTCTGAGCGGTTCCTGCTACAGACAGGAGTGTGAGAGAGGAATTCCTGCCCGATCTGTGCTCCGTGTGTTTTGTGGGCTCTTCAGGCACCTGTAGGACTTCCACTCACCCAGTGCCTCGCCCCGACGTCAGCTGGTGGAGGTTTAAATTCTGAGCGGTTCCTGCTACAGATGGGAGTGTGAGAGAGGAATTCCTGCCCGATCTGTGCTCAGTGTGTTTTGTGGGCTCTTCAGGCACCTGTAGGACTTCCACTCACCCGGTGCCTCGCCCTGACGTCAGCTGGTGGAGGTTTAAATTCTGAGTGGTTCCTGCTACAGACGGGAGTGTGAGAGAGGAATTCCTGCCCGATCTGTGCTCCGTGTGTTTTGTGGGCTCTTCAGGCACCTGTAGGACTTCCACTCACCCGGTGCCTCCCCCCGATGTCATCTACGGGGGTATAAGATCACGTCTGCTCCGCGGTCACGCGGTAGCAGTCACGCTTTGAAGGGGCGCGTTTAAAGGGGCATGGTTCACTCCTTATGTGCTCCTTCGGCACTTGAGGCGGTCTAGTGGTGTTGATTGGTATGGGCAAATGTAGAAGACGTCATCTGAATGTAAGTACTGTGAACCCCTCCAAGGTAGTTAAAATCGTGGGACCTATGATTAAGCATGTGGTCTCGGCAAGCCTGGAGAAAGAACGTTTGAATGGTGCTACTAGTTCACCCCCCATCCTAGACCGTTCCTCTTTGGGGTTTTCAAACTCTGCCCTGCTTACTGAACTGGATTGCATCAACCCATTGACATCTTCTCCGACGGGAGGTGCTCAGGTGCGGGATGGAGGACGTTTACTTTCTCCTGCTCCATTGCAGAGTGACTGTGAGCCAGTGGCAGTTCCGTTGCCAAAAGCTGTTCAGCTCCCATTGGACCGGGTTGTGGTGCATTTGGAAGATTCTCCTGGTGTAGTTGATGCCCAAAATGTTTCATTAGCAGATGTTTGGTCTGTTCTCTCACGCATAGAGTCATCTATTGCTTCTTTGTCATCTGCTGTTTCTCAATTTTTGGATTTCTCGAGAGGTTCCGTTGCTAAGTTAGCTCAACATGATTCTCAAATTGCAGCCTTGGATGTTAAGTGTCAGAATTTGGAAGGCCAGTTTGTGTCCTTGCAAAAACAGTCATTTACCTTTATTAAAGATAGTATAACTTTACATGCGCAGCAAGATAAAACTTTATCTTTTTTGCCATATTTGATATACCACAGCTTCAAACATCAGGGCGGTGTACAATGTAAAATGTCAGCCAGAAGAGGAAAGTAACTATAATATATCAATAGGACAGAGGAGATCAATCCCACCAAAGAAAGGAGAGAGGGAAGGAGAAGGTGGGGTGAGATGCAGAAGTTGGTTTCAGGAGGCAGAAAGGGGGATGTTGAAGGCAGATTGGAAGAGATGGATTTTGAGGAGGGACTTGAATCTCTGAAATGGGGGTTCAAGGCATAGGGCAGTAGGGAGGGAGTTTCAAAGAGAAGGGCCCAGTATGAAGAAAGTGGAGTGGTGGGTTGATTCAAGATGTGCATGGGAAGGGGAAGGAAGATGTAATCAGTTAATATGAATAGAATGCAAGCTGGGAGACAGAGTGTGAAAGTGGCGAGAAATTGTGAGGTATTGTGGGGTGTGTGTGTAAATGGATCTGTGAACCAGAGTGAAGATTTTGTAGTGGATACGATATTTAACAGGAAGCCAATGGAGATCGATAAGGAGCAGGATGATGTGGGCAGAGCATGTAGAATGTGAAATGATCCCAGCTGCGGCATTCTGGAGTAGTTGAAAATGGTGGAGTTGAGACTGGGGTATACCTGCGAGGACATTACAATAGTCAATACATGATATGATGAGAGACAAGTGGAGGATGGTCAGTGATGCGATAGACAGAAGGGGCTAAATTTCACGGATTTGCCTAAGGGAAAAAGAGTGACGAATAAGCAAAGAAAGGTAGTCATGAAAGGATAAGACAGAGTCAAGTGTAACACCAAGGTAGTGAAGGGAGGAGACAAGAGGAATAAGGAAACCAGACAGGGAGAGGGCTAGAGAGGGGCATGAACCACCAAAGACAAACCATTAAGCCATGATATCTACATGTTCAGCAATTTTGTTCTTTATGATAGTTTCTACCATTTTTCCCAGTATTGACGTCAGGTTCACCGGTCTGTAGTATCCCGGATCACCCCTGGAATCCTTTTTAAAAATTGGCGTTACATTGGCCATCCTCCAATCTTCAGGTATTACAGATGATTTTAATGATAGTTCACAGATTACTAATAGCAGGTCTGCAATCTCATATTTCAGTTCTTTCAACACCCTTGGATGTATATCTTCCGGTCCAGGTGATTTGCTACTCTTCAGTTTATCAAATAGTTGTAATACATCTTCCCGATGTATCGAAATTTCCTTCAATTCTTACACACCTTTAAATACCACTTCAGTCATGGGCAACATCCCTACATCTTCCTCAGTAAAGACCGAAGAAAAGAATTCATTCAGTCTCTCCGCTATTGCCTTGTCGTCTCTTAGTGCCCCTTTAACCCCTCTATCATCTAATAGACCAACTGACTCTCACAGGTTTTTTGCTACGAAAGCACTTGAAAAAGTTTTTATTACGCGTTTTTGCTTACGCAGCAAGCTTCTTCTCAAATTCTCCCTTTGCCTGCCTTATCAATGCCTTGCATTTAGCTTGCCAGTGCTTATGCTGTTTTCAGTTTTCGTTATTTGGCTCTTTTTTCCATTTCCTGAAAGATGCTTTTTTGGGAACAACAGCCTCTCTGACCTCACCTTTAAACCATGCTGGCAGTTTTTTAGACTTCCTTCCACTTTTCTTAAAGCATGGAATACAGTCGGTCTGGGCTTCCAGGATAGTATATTTCAACAACACCCAAGCTTGATGTAAGTCTTTAACCTTTGCAACTGCTCCTTTTAGTTTTTTCTTAACTATTTTCCTCATTTTATCATAGTCTCCCTTTCGAAAGTTAAAAGGTAGTACTGTGGATTTCCTTACCATCCCTCCTCCACTAATTAAATCAAATGTGATCATGCTATGATCACTATTGACAAGTGGCCCAAACACCCTTATCTCTTGCACCAGATCTGGTGTTCCACTAAGGACTAGGTCCAATATGGCTTCTCCTCTGGTCGGTTCATGAACCAGCTGCTCCAAGAAGCAGTCATTTATTTCATCTAGGAACTTTATCTCCCTAGCATGTCCTGCTATGACACTGACCCAGTCGATACTGGGGTAATTGAAAACACCCATTATTATTACTGTGCGGTAACTTTTGTTAACTTCCTTGATTTCTTTGAGCATTTCATCATCCATTTGTTCATTCTGGCCAGGCGGTCGATAGTACACCCCCACTGCCATCGCCTTCCCCTTTTTACATGGCATTTCAATCCATAGAGATTCTACAGCAAATTTTGTTTCCTGCAAAACTTTAATCCTTTCTGACTCAATGCCCTCTCTAACATAGAGCGTAACCCCTCCACCAATTTGATCAGCTCCATCATTATGATATAGTTTGTACCCAGGAATCACAGTGTTCCACTGGTTGTCCTCCATCCACCATGTCTCTGATATCCCAGTCATATCTAACCTCTCATTTAGTGCTATATATTCTAACTCTCCCATCTTGTTTTTTAGACTTCTAGTATTTGCATACAAGCATTTTATAGACTGTATTTTATTCATATTAATCTGGCTATTGGTCAGCATGGGTAATTTGGAATCTTTAAGCCCTATCTGCTCTATACTCAAGGGCATTTGGGTTACTTTACTCTTTTTTGGAACCTCTCTGCTTTTGATAGTATCCTTCAAGGATACAGATTTACGAACCATGAACTCTTGGGCAACTGTCAGCTTTCCCCTATTATCTAGTTTAAAAGCTGCTCTATCTCATTTTTAAAGGTTAATACCAGCAGCCTGGTTCCATACCAGTTAAGGTGAAGCCCATCTCTTTATAAGAGCCCCTCCTTTCCCCAGAATGCTCCCCAGTTCCTAACAAATCCAAAACCCTCATCCTTGCACCATTGTCTCATCCACACATTGAGACTCCGGAGCTCTGCCTGCCTTATGGTTCCTGCGCGTGGAACAGGAAGCATTTTGAAGAACCCTACCCTAGAAGTTCTGTATCTCAATTCCTATCTAAAAGCCTAAATTTAGCCTCCAGAACCTCCCTACCACATTTTCCTATGTCATTGGTACCGACATGTACCAAGATAGCAGACTCATCCCCAGCACTAAGACTTTATCTAGGTGGCATGTGAGGTCCGCTACCTTCACACCAGGCAGGCATGTTACCAGGCGATCCTCATGTCCACCAGCCACCCAGCTATCTACATGGCTAATGATTGAATCACCAACTATAATGGCTGTCCTAACCCTTCCCTCATGGGCACATGGACCGGGAGAAACTTTCTTGGTGTGAGAGGGTTTTACGTCACCTGGAGAACAGGTCCTAGTTACAGGATCACTTCCTGTCACACCAGAGTGATGCTCTCCTGTCACAAGACATCTCTCCTCCATGGCAACAGAGATGCTGCCAGACTGGAAGTGGGACTTCAGGACTATATCCCTGTATGTCTCGTCTATGTACCTCTCTGTCTTTCTTATGTCTTCCAAGTCTGCTACTCTAGCCTCTAGAGAACGGATTCATTCCCTGAGAGCAAGGAGCTCCTTGCACCTAGTGCACATGTAAGACTTCTCACCAACTGTGAGAAAATCATACATTTGACACTTAATGCAAAAGACTGGAATGCCCCCATCTCGCTGCTGGACTGCTGTCTGCATGTTAGTTTTAAGCCTGTGTTTAGATCTGTAAGTTCTTTACTTACTAAGGGTTGCTTTCAATACTTATAGTAATGTAAGTGTACCTAAAACGTTTAATATACCTTGTTCACCTGAAGCTTAATCAATCTCAGGTCCTTAATGTATGACTGATTTGGATAAAGAGTTCCAAATTTAACCAGAAAGCTCTCTTCTGTGTTTTAAATTTAATCTAAAAGCACTTTGCTGCTACTAGGCCCTGACTGATTTAACAAATACACTGGATTCACAGATTATTCAGCTTTAATCCAAAGAATTCACTTCAGAAAAATTCCCAGAAGTATATACTCACTATTGCAGATCTCTCTCCAGAACTAGCAGTCCCCTTTTATAGTCCTTCAAGATTGAGGATCACTGTGGTTGAACTATTTATGCCTGTGCTTCTGAGGTAAGCTGTGACCAACATCCTGGGTGATTAACAGTCCTTGCTTGGATAGAAGGAGTCTTTCAAAATGGCTTTTTGACCTGCCACCTGGCTTTAACACCTATTTAAAAAGTTTCACAGGTTTCTTGCCCCCTAGGTAGAAGGCCTCTTTGTAAAGGTCTCTAGAAGACTTTTTTTATTGCTCAAAGAATACTGATCCTGTTTTGCCTTTTATGCTAAGTTATATTCTGGAGTGGAGAGGTCCAGTGATACAGAAAAAGAAATGTCACCGTGATCATGAGAGGTGTGGAGCTCACTAAGGAAAGAAAGCGGGATAGTTTCAGTGGCCTGATCTAAAGCCAGATTGGCAAGGATGGAGAAAATGGATGGATTCAAGATGAGAGGAAAGTTGTGAGAAGATGACCTTTTCAAGGATTTTAGAAAGAAATGGAAAGTTGGACACGGGGCGATCATATGCGAGGATGGCAGGATCAAGGGAATTTTTTTTGAGGAGGGGGGCAGACCAGGGCATGTTTCCAGAAGGCAAGAAAAGTACCTGAGGAGTAACTGGTATTCAGCATGGTGAATATAGGAGGGAGACGAGGGTTCTGGAAGACAGGTGGAGGGGATGGGGTCAGAGGAACAGTTGGTTTTGTGTGAAGTAGCGAGAGACTTTAGCAGTTCAGTAGTGGTGATGGGGTGGAAGGTAGACCAGGTATGTGACAGAGAGGGAGGCAAGGGAGGAGACAGAAAAGGGGTTGGGGAGAGGGAGGGGGTCATGCTGAGGAGGAGTGGAGCATCTGAATTTTATCAGTGAAGAAGGAACAAGCTGGGCTGGGCTGGACTGGAGGGCACAGCGGTGGAGGTGGGAGGGGGAGATGGGTGCGGAGAAGAGAGGGAGCGCAAGACTGAGTAAAGCTGATGGAAAGAGTTGGTGGAAGAAGTAATGAAATCTGAATGATAGGATTGCTTGGCACTGTGAATGTGTGAGCACTGGTGATGATGATAGTGTTGGAAATGAAGAAGGGCGGCTGAAGAATGCTGTTTTTGGCAGAGACGTTTGGAGCGACCGAGGTAAGTGTGATGTAGTTGAAGACCAGGATGGTACCAGGGATTGTGGTAGAGAATACAAGAGAAATGTGGATGGAAAATTGGCAGCTGATCAAGGGCAGCAGAGACAGAGGAGTTCCAGATAATGACCTGGTCATCAGAGGGGAGAGTTGCAAAATCAGTGGGCAGAAGATGATTCGAGGGGGGGGGGGTGGAGTGCTCAACAGTAGAGGGGTAAGGTGATGGGAGAGTGGGGTAGGAGTTGAGCCTGATAGGAAAGCCAGGTAGGAGCTGAAAGGAAAACAAATTTTGGATTTTAGAAACAGAGAAACATGATGACAGAAATAGACCACATGGCTTATCTAGTCTTCCCTTCCATGTCAACTACAATAGCCCCCTTTTTTCCTTTAGAGATCCTCCTGTGTGTATCCCATGCTTTCTTGAATTCAGATACAGTTGTGGTCAACATTATTGGCACTCTTGCAATTCAACCCCTTAATGGCCAATACCTCCTAAAAAAAAGTGGCCAGTGAAATGGCTTTGGATTATATATGGACATGTATTTGGCACATAAAAGAATAAAATAAAACAAGACCAATTAAAAAAGGGCATTGCCAGGACATTATTGGCACCCTTATAAACAATTCAAATCAGTTTGAACAGAAGAACCACATTCCCATTGCAGTAAATTAGATGCACCTATGATCAATTGTCAGTACGCACATGACTTGAATCAACCAATTAAAGATGGACTCTAATGTTTAAAATGGCCACTTTCACTCTCTGTTCCATTTTCACAATGGTGAAGACAAGAGAGCTGCCTGAAATCATCAGAAAAGCCATTATCACCAAACATCAGACTTCAAAGACCTTGAGATTCCTGTCTCTACAGTTTGCTGTCTAAAGTTTGCAATGTTGTTAAGAAGGTTTCTGCTCATGGAACTGTCAAGAACCTTCCAGGACATGGTGGGAAGAGGAAAACTAATCCAAAAAGTCTTCAAAGGTTAGTATGAACTGTTGAAAAACATCATATACAACTTCCAAAGAGCTTAAGACTGACCTGGAGCAATCTGGAGTGGTGGTTTCAACCCACAACATATGCCACACACTAAACAAAGAAGGCAAAGGCCAAGGAGGACCCCACTGCTCAAAGACAGACAGAAAAAGGCATGCCTGATCTTTGACTAAACCCACCTTGAGAAAGCACAATCCTTCTGGGAAAAGGTTCTGTGGACAGATGAAACCAAACTTGAGCTCTCTGGCAATGCAATCCAGAGATACATTTACAGGCAAAGAAAAGAAGCTTATAAAGGATAAAAACCCCTTCCTAAAGTTAAATATGGTGTGGGACTATTTTGCTGCCTCAGGAACTGGAGACCTGAAATGTATTAAAGGAATCATGAAGTCAGAGGACTACCAAGGTATTTTGGAGCAAAATGTGCTACCTAGTGTCAGAAAGCTAGGTCTGGGTCAAAGGTCATGGGTCCTCCTGCAAGACACTGACCCAAAACATACAAACAAAAGTACAAACGAATGGATAAAAAGGAACAAGTGGACTGTTTTACTGGCCAGCAATGAGTCCGGATTTCAATCTAGCTGAGAACCTTTGGAAAGAGTTGAAATCTGTCATTGGTAAACGGAATCCTGGAAACATTCATGAGCTGTAACAAATTGCTGTTGAAGAGTGGGAAAAACTACTAGAAGACAGATGTTCAAAACTTATAGATAGCTACAAGAAATGTTTGGAAGCTGTCATCACTGCCAAGGGTTGTGCAACCAAATATTAGTGAAGGGTGCCATTAATTATGTCCAGGTCATATTTTTTTTCTCAGAAAATATTACATCTAAGTTGCACAGACATCTTTTTTTTTATTGCATACTTTTGAACATACTATTAAAATATTATGATGACATAGAGTTGGAATATTTCCAATTTTTTCTCAAGATGTACACAACATACCTAAAATGCAAGGGTACCAGTGCTGACCACAACTGTACTGTCCTTGTCTCAATTACCTCCACTGGGAGACTATTCCATGCATCTATCACCCTTTCCATAAAGAAATATTTCCTCCACATATTACTCCTGAGTCTATCCCTTTTCACCCTCATCCTATGTCTCCTTGTAGCAGAGTTTGCTTTGAATTGAAAGAGGCTCTCCTCTTATGCATTTATGCCACAGAGGTATTTAAACCTCTCCTCTATCCCACCTTTCCTCTATGGTTAGAGCAACTGCCTAATACCTAGAAGATCAAGGGTTCAATTCCAACTGGCACTCCTTGTGACCTTGGGCAAGTTACATTCCCCTCCATTGCCTAAGAAGAAAAGGCCTGGCAATCTACTTCCAGTGATAAGTTGCCAAGATAACCTAGAGGCAGCTGGGTCGCCAGGAGTCAACACTGACTTGACGGCACTAAAAATAACAACAACAAAAAATACATATTAAGATCTTTAAGTATGTCCCCATATGCTTTATAATGAAGACCACAAACATTTTAGTAGCCACCCTCTGCAACGACTCCATCCTGTTTATGTCCTTTTGAAGGTGCGGTCTCCAGGATTGCACACAGTATTCCAACTAAAGTCACACCAGAGACTTATACAGAGGCACTATCACCTCCTTTTTTCTGCTGGCCATTCCTCTCCCTGTGCACCCAATCATCCTTCTGACTTTTGCCATCACCTTTTCTACCTGTTTAGCTACTTTAAGATCATCAGAAACAATCACACCCAGGTCCAGTTCGTCTTTCATGGACAGAAGTACTTCACCCCCTACACTATACTGCTCCCTTGGATTTTTGCAGCCCATATGTATGACCCTGCATTTTTTAGCATTAAATCTCAGCTGCCAAATTCTTGACGACTTCAAGCTTAGCTTAATCCCTCCTCGTGTTATCTACTCCTTCCTGGGTGTCTACTCTATTGCAGATTTTGGTATCATCTGAAAAGAGGTAACCCTTACCCGACAGCCCTTCTGAGATATCACTAACAAAGATGTTAAAAAGAATTGGACCAAGGACAGATCCCTGCAGCACACCACTGGTAACATCCTTCTCCTCAGAGTGAGTTCCATTTACCTGTATCCTTTGTCACCTCCCACTCAACCAATTTCTAACCCAGTCAGTCACTTTAGTGTCCATCGCTAGGGTGCTCAATTTGATTATAAGTTGTCTGTGCAAAGGCGTCAAAGGCTTTACTGAAATCTAAATACACCACAACTAGGGCTCTCCTTCGGTCCAACTCCCTGGTCACCCAGTCAAAGAAATCAATCCGATTTGTCTGACAAGACCTGTCTCTGGTAAACCTATGCTGCCTCAGATCCTGCAATCCATTGAACTCCAGAAACCTCACTATTCTCTGTTTTAGCAGTGCTTCCAACAATTTACTCATCACAGATGTTTGACTAACTGGCCTGTATTTTTCATCCTCATCCTTACTTCTGCTTTTGTATAAAGTTCCCATGTGTGCCTTTCTCCAGTCCTCTAGGACCACCCCCGACTCTAAAGAAGATTTCCTATACTATTACATGCTCTCTCAAGATCACTCCCATCACAGTTGTTCTCTCTCCCCCAGCTCTGTACCCTCAACCCCCATCAGCTCCTAAGCCTTATCTAGCTCTGTACCCTCAACTCCTTCTCAAACATCTACTTATTGTATAAAGCATTGCTGCTTTAATGTTAATTGCTGTTCGCAAAATGTAAATATTCGAACCCCATATAATCATTCAAGTTTAACACCCTTTTTCTGTGTAATTGTTTGGTTCTTGGCTTCATGTAATATGTAAACCACTCTGAATTAATGATAGGGTGGTATAAAAAAGTCTGTTAGATAAAGAAGCATTGAAAAGGTCAGTCAGTGGCGCCGCTAGAATGTCTCCAAGTTCCTTCAATATTATTGGATGTATTCCATCTACTTTGTCTACTTTGTCCCCTCTTTATCTACTTTTAGTTTAGCTAGTTTTTCATGAACACAGTCTTCTGAAAATCATTAAAGATCCCTATCACTTCTGTTCCTCTTTGTGGGTGTCTTCTGAGGCCCTGCTCCTGGCCCTTCATCTGTGATCACAGAACAGAAATATTTGTTAAGCAATTCTGCTTTATCCTCATCAGTTTCTACATATTCCTCCACTTCACCCTTGAGTCTGACAACACCACTTTTGCCCTTCCTCCTCTCATTAACATATCTGAAAAATGTCTTATCCCCCATTTTATTGCATTAGCTATTTCTTCTTTAGACAAGGAAGATCTTGTCTTACTAATCTGTTATGTTTTTTTGAAGGAGTGAATAATCAGGTGGACAAAGGTGAGTCGGTTGATATTGTGTATCTGGACTTTCAGAAAGCCTTTGACAAGGTCCCTCATGAGAGACTTTTGGCAAAACTAAAGAGTCATGGGATAGGAGGCAGTGTACTATTGTGGATCAGGAATTGGTTAAAAGATAGGAAGCAGAGGGTAGGGCTAAATGGCCAATTTTCCCAATGGAGAAAGGTGAATAGTGGTGTACCCCAGGGATCTGTGCTGGGTCCACTGCTTTTTGACATATTCATAAATGACCTGGAAAGTGGAATAACGAGTGAGGTTATCAAATTTGCAGATGACACAAAACTATTTAAAGTTGTTAAAACCCAAGAGGATTGTGGAAAATTGCAAGAGGATCTTGATAAATTGAAAGACTGGGCATCAAAATGGCAGATGAAATTTAATGTGGACAAGTGCAAGGTTATGCACCTAGGGAAGAACAACCCAAACTATGGTTACACGATGCAAGGTTCCACATTAGGAACCACCACCCAGGAAAAAGATTTAGGCGTCATTGTGGATACCATGTAAAACCCTCGGCCCAGTGTGCAGCGGCAGCCAAGAGAGCAAATAGAATGCTAGGTATGATAAGGAAAGGAATGGAAAATAAAACAAAAGATATTATAATGCTTCTATATCGTTCTATGGTGAGACCGCACCTTGAATATTGTGTGCAATTCTGGTCACCGTATCTTAAAAAGGATATAGCGATTTTAGAAAAGGTTCAGAGAAGAGCCACCAAAATGGTAAAGGGGATGGAAGGATACTCCTATGAAGAAAGGCTAAAAAGGTTAGGGCTCTTTAACCAGGAAAAGAGACGGCTGAGGGGAGATATGATAGAAGTCTATAAATTAATGAACAGAGTGGAACGGGTAAACGTAGATCGATTGTTTACCTTATCAGAATATAGAAAGACTAGGGGACATGCAATGAAGCTACAGGGTAAACTATTTAAGACTAATAAAAGAACATTTTTTTTCACGCAACGTGTAATCAAACTCTGGAATTTGTTACCGGAGGATGTTGTAAAGGCTGTTAGTGTAGATGGGTTTAAAAAAGGTTTGGACAAGTTCCTGGAGGAAAGGTCCATAAACCATTATTAAGAAGGGACCCAGGATATCAATGCTTGAACCAATAAAAGCATTGTGGAACCTGTGTCCCTTGGGGAAACTGCTAGGTACATATGACCTAGATTGGCCACTGTTGGAAACAGAATACTGGGCTTGATGGACCTTGGTCTGACCAAGTATGGCATATCTTATGTTCTTATGTTCTTTTTGTAACTTTGCTTTCCTGACTACTTTGCTAGTTTTTCAAAATATAGATGCCTGTTTTCCTCTCTCTGTGATCTCTTGTATTTCATGAAGGCTTCCCTCTTTTTCTTTATTTTCAGATACTTCTTTTGAGAACCATAGTGGCCTCCATTTCCTTTTACCTCTATTTACCTTTCCAACAGAAAGTTGGTTGCCCTTAAAATATCCCCTTTCAGTTTTACCCTTTGCTTTTCTATATTCCCCAACTGTTCCCATCCCTCTAAAGACTCCTTAAGGTATTGTCCCATCTCAGCAAAATTAGTTTTCCTAAAGTCTCACTTTTGAATGGATTTTTTCAGCCATAGTCCTAATACTGAACCACACTTTATGGTGATCAATGGATGTGAAATGATCTCCCCCTATTACATCAGAAACACTTTCCCCATTGGTAAGCACCAAGTCCCGTATGGCCCATTCATGTGTGGGTTCTGTTACCAGTTGCTGGAATAGTTCTCCTTTTAGATAATCTAGGATATCTTTACTTCTAGATGACACCACAGCAGGAATGTGCCAATCAACATTCGGCATATCGAAATTACCTATCAGTAGCACTTTTCCTTTCATGGCAATACTGTGTATGTCTTCTATTAAATCTCTGTCCACTTCTCCCTGTAAGAGAGATTTGTATATCATACAAATGCAGATGGATTCCCCTTTCCTTCTATCTAGTTTAACCCACAGTGCCTCCTTGTTCCCTTTTAAGCCCTGTAATTCTATAGCTTTAATATTTTTACATGTAGTGCCACTCTTCCTCCCCTTCTTCCTACCCTGTCCTGTCTGAATAAAGTATATTCTGGTATAATTGCATTCCAGTCATGGTTGTCCGTGAACCATGTTTCCGTAACCACCACTAAATCCAAGTCAGCCTCTTCTATTAAAGCCTCAATATCTGGGATCTAATTTCCCATGCTATGAGCATTTATACAAATCACTTTCCAGATATTTCCCCTTTCACCTAATTCTACAGAGGTATTTACTTACCTGGGGGTTTTCACTTACCTGGTGGCTTTCTTCACCCATCCCCAATGACTCTAGTTTAAAGCCCTCTTCAGTAGGTTAGCCAGTCTGCTGCAGAAGACATTTCAGCTCTTCTTTGACAGATGGACACCATCTCTGCTCTGCAGCCCTTGGAAAATCATCCCATGGTCCAGGAAACCAAAACACTCTTGATGACACCATCCACACAGTCATGCATTCATCTCCAGGATGCAAGCTTTTCTGCCTCAGCCTTTACCCTCAACAGTGTCCTTTTCAGGAAATGTTGTTGTTTTTTTTCCCAATGTTTCAAACAAATGCACATCCTAGAAATGATGCTTCTTTCTAGTACTCTTTTTCACTTTCTCAGTCAAGTGCTGATAGAATTAAGCATAGAGGGAAGGGATAAGCTTATTTACTTGCCAAAAGGTTTCAGTACATATCATTGGTAAAGTGCCTGTTATTTATTTAGTTATTTAACAGGCTTTGTATACAACCTTATCTTATAATCAAAGCGGTTTACATGCTAAACAAACATGATATTTGGAAGTTATACATTACATAGTCATGTGCGGTGGGGGGACAGTAACTCATTTACAAAGAGGCATATATACAATAATTACAAGATAATGTCATGAGCTGAGGCAGCTGATTTTGTCAGGGGGGGTCTATGGGAGGAGGGGGGTTGCGAATTAAGTGACGGCTCCGTAGTGTTCTGTGAAGAGGTGGGTTTTGAGTTTCTTCCTGAAATCTTTGGCATCAGATGTGGCTCTCAGATCATCTGGACGGGAGTTCCAGAGGGCCAGTGCTGTTAGTGGCAGTGCTCTTGCAGATGTGGATTGGGTGGTTTTAGAGTAGATGCTGAGGGTCTGAAGGGTGTCCACTCTGTTTTGTCATCTGGTTCTTGTGCTTATGTTCGTGTTGATAAGACTTCAGGGGATAAGTTGTGCTGGATCTGGTATATATTTAGGGCTGTTTTGAATTTGGTCCTGGAGACGATTGGAAGCCAATGCAGTTGGCTCTGGAGGGGGTGATATGTTGGTGTTTTAATGATCCAGTGAAGATGCAGGCAGCAGTATTTTACACCATCTGTAGAGGTCAAATTGTCTGTTTGGGTGGTCCATGAAATACTGTATTGCAGTAATACAGTATGGGCATGATTACAGCTTGGCAGACAGTTCTAAAGTGGTCTTGACTAAGGAGTTGTTTGAGTCTTCTTCTGATAGCCATCTTGTGGTATGCACTTCTGGCAGTCTTGTTAATGTGGGTTTGGAAGTTCAGGCTCTGGTACAAAGTTACACCCAGGTAATTTACTTCGTTCCTGATGGTTATGGTTGCATTGAATATAGGAGATGAATTGTGGGGATGGGGGAAGGAGTTGTGTGTGACAAAGAATGCTTCTTTCTTTCTGTAGTTAATGTTGAGGTTGTTGTGAGAGAGCCATTCAGTCATGTCCTGTAAGCAGGCTGTTATAGTTGAATAATCCGGTTTTTCAAGGTTGATCGGGGTGTAAATCATCATGTCATTAGCATCCAGTGCATATTGGATGTTGTGTTTCCTCATGATGTCACAGATGGGTTGGATGTAGAGATTGAAAAGCAATACAGATATTGCTGAGCCTTGCAGAACCCCTTGGGGTGAGGGGAACAAGGAGGAGGTGGTTGCTCCAACCTTGATCTCTTGCTGTCTATTGCTGAGGTACGAGTTGAACCATTTGAGAGTGGTGCTGCATAGTCCAATGTCACTGAATCTTCGGAGGAGGGTGTGGTGGGAGATATTGTCAAATGCTGCAGATATATCAACAAATATAAGGAGGAAGCCCAACTTTTAGGTTGTCAGTTCCCTTAATGAGGTTGTCAAAGAGCATTATGAGTAGGGTCTTGACATTGTGGCTGGGTCGGAACCCCTGCTGGTGGGAGTCTAGGAGGGCTAGGGAGTCTAAATGGTCCTGAAGTTGCTTATATAGTGCCTTCTCAAGTATCTTGGTGAGGAATGGAAGACTGGAGATTGGGCAGTATTTTGCTGGGTCATTACAGGATGGGGTGGGGAGTTTGGCGATAGGGCGTATGTTGGCTAACTTAAGTGGTAGGGGCATGTATCCCTGTGTTAGTGAGGAGTGTATGATCTTATGTATGAATCTGCTGAGCTCTGACTTTGCTGATTTTATCCATTGTACTGGGCAGGGGTTTGTGGGTGCAGTGCTGGTGTTGAGGGCTGATATGGTGTGAGTGACTTGGTCAATGGAGGGTATGTGAAAATTATCCTATGAGTGTTTGAAGGGTGTGTGTTTGGGGGTAGGGGCCATATGTTGTAGGTCAGGCATGTCCAACAGGTAGATCACGATCTACCTGTAGATTATGGAGGGGTCAGAGGTAGATCACCAGCTCCACTTGGCTCCATCTCTCCAGCAGCTTGCCCCGTCTCTAGGAGAGAGCTCATGCCGGCAGTTTGTCTGCCGAGGGCTTGCTGCCGCTGCTGATCTTTTGCCTGTCTTCTTTCCCTGCCTGCGGGAATCTTACCTGTGGGTGTATTGGGGCGCTTGTTGTTTTTGTGTCAATAGTTTGTGTGTACCCCAGGGGGCCCCCACCCACGCCCTGCGACGAGACACCACAGGCCCGGCATCATACCTGGTCTCCTGCCTCTCAGAATCACCCATTCCTGCCCCCACCCAAACCCCCCTTAGAAGTGTGTCATAACATGGAACATCATTATAAGGCTCTGCATAGCAATATGTTTGATGCTGATTTTCCACCCAAAAGTGAAATTCGTAAACGGAAGCTCAAAGAACTTAAATCAAAATTGGCTACTCAGCAACAGTTGATGGCGAAGCCAAGGTCACATTCGGTCAATGCAACCATAGCATCCTTCAAGGTCAGCAACCTTATAATAAAGAAATGCAAACCTTTCACTGAAGGCAAATTTGTAAAAGATTGTTTTCTTGAAGCAGCTGACAATCTTTTTTGAAGAATTTAAAAATAAGAAAGAGATCATAGCTGCTATTCAAGATGTACAATAGTCAAGAAATACCATCATGCGGCGAATAGAAAAGATGTGTGGAGACACAACTGAACAGGGTAGCAACAGAACTTCCAGGGTAGCATTCTCTGAAATGCTTCCTGTTCCACGCGCAGGACCCAAAAGGCAGGCAGAGCTCCGGAGTCTCAATGCGTGGATGAGACAATGATGCAGAGGTGAGGGTTTTGGATTTGTTAGGAACTGGGGAACATTCTGGGGAAAGGAGGGGCTCTTCCGAAGGGATGGGCTTCACCTTAACCGGGATGGAACCAGGCTGCTGGCATTAACCTTTAAAAAGGAGATAGAGCAGCTTTTAAACTAGATAATAGGGGAAAGCTGACAGTCGCCCAAGAGCGGATGGTTCGGAAGAATGTATCCTTGAAGGATACTACCAAAAGCAGAGAGGTTCCACAAAAGAGTAAAGTAGCCCAAATGCCCTCAAGTATGGAGCAGACAGAGCTTAAAGATCCCAATTTACCCATGTCTAACAATAGCCAAATTAGCATGAATAAAATACATTCTCTAAAATGCTTGTATGCAAATGCTAGAAGTTTAAAGAATAAGATGGGAGAGTTAGAATATATAGCACTAAATGAAAGGTTAGATATGATTGGAATATCAGAGACATGGTGGAAGGAGGACAACCAGTGGGACACTGTGATACCTGGGTACAAATTATATCGTAATGATAGAGCTGATAAAATTGGTGGAGGGGTTGCGCTCTATGTTAGAGAGGGCATTGACTCAGAAAGGATTAAAGTTTTGCAGGAAACAAAATCTGCTGCAGAATCTATATGGATTGAAATTCAATATAAAAGGGGGAAGGCGATGGCAGTGGGGGTGTACTATCGAGCACCTGGCTAGAATGACCAAATGGATGATGAAATGCTCAAAGAAATCAAGGAAGCTAACAAAAGTTACAGCGCAGTAATAATAATGGGTGATTTCAATTACCCCGGTATCGACTGGGTCAGTGTCACGTCAGGACATTCTAGGGAGATAAAGTTCCTAGATGAAATAAATGACTACTTCTTGGAGCAGCTGTTCATGAACCGACCAGAGGGGAAACCATATTAGACCTAGTCCTTAGTGGAACACCAGATCTAGTGTAAGAGATAAGGGTGTTGGGGCAACTTGGCAATAGTGATCATAGCATGATCGCCTTTGATTTAATTAGTGGAGGAGGGATAGTAAGGAAATCCACAGTACTACCTTTTAACTTTCGAAAGGGAGACTATGATAAAATGAGGAAAACAGTTAAGAAAAAACTAAAAGGAGCAGTTGCGAAGGTTAAAGACGTACATCAAGCTTTGGGGAGATATGATAGAAGTCTATAAATTAATGAACAGAGTGGAACGGGTAAACGTAGATTGATTGTTCACGTTATCAGAATATAGAAAGACTAGGGGACATGCAATGCAGCTACAGGGTAAACTATTTAAGACTAATAAAAGAAAATATTTTTTCATTCAACGTGCAATCAAACTCTGGAATTTGTTACCGGAGGATGTAGTAAAAGCTGTTAGTGTAGCTGGTTTTAAAAAAGGTTTGGACAAGTTCCTGGAGGAAAGGTCCATAAACCATTATTAAGAAGGGACCCAGGATATCAATGCTTGACCCAGTAAAAGCATTGTGGAACCTGTGTCTTTTGGGGAAACTGCTTGGCATATATGAACTAGATTGGCCACTGTTGGAAACAGGATACTGGGCTTGATAGACCTTTGTCTGATCCAGTTTGGCATATCTTATGATCTTATGATGTAGTGTGGGAAATACATTTTTGAAGTCCTGTGCTCAGCAGTCTTTCAAAGAGAGTTGTTCAGTTGGCTCCTGCTTACTCTGCACTGTCACAAGGAGGATCCAGGTGCTGGTGGGTTGTGTTGTGCGTCAGGGCACTCTGGTGAATTCTTTGAGGTGCGTAGCTTCTTCTTCAGGACTGGGCAGTCCAGTTGTTGGAATACTTCATAGGTTGGGGATCTGTGTTCCAGTCTGTGTGATTTGTGGTGCCATGTATGCTTCTCTCCCCATGATTCATGGTTGATATGTGGTCCATACCTAAGGGCCATGCCAAAGGGTCCTCTGGCAAGGCCCTCAGGCACAGGCCCGCCAGGCGTGGGCGCACATCGAGTGAACCGGTAGTTAAATGGAGGAGAAGGGGGCACAGAGAGATGATGCAAGCTACAGTGGGGAGGAGCCTTTTCCTCCTCTCAAAGTGGTTCCAGTTTTTTTGCCCTTCCCCTTCCCTGTAGGCGTGGTTTGCTGCCAAATACAAATGGAATGAATGAGGATTCAGCTCAAGCTAGTCCTTCATCCATCACTTATCATGTAAAGGTGTACGAATCAATAATGTCCTCATTCATCACGTTTTACCATTTATTCAAAAATTAATGCACACCCATAGCAGGAAAGGTTTGTCTTTTTGAAGACATATCTGAAAGAACAGAGAAAATGAGGAATGATCCAAGAAGGCCTGAGGAGCAGTTACGCACTTGAAGCTAAGATTCAAAAAAGTGTTGGGGTACAGAAATCTAAGGGATCAGTACACACCAGGAGTGAAATACTGATGTGCACAAAATAAAACAGTGATTGAATCTGATCTCAAGGTTGCAATACAGTATGATGAGACAATGACCATAGCAAGAAAAATGTTAGTGTGGGTACGGAAAGGTATTTATAGAAGAAGTGGTAATAATACCTCTTACTCCTGCTGGAATTCTGCACACAATAATTGGAAATTTTGCACTTTTTGGTGATTTTTTTTCATTACACTTTTGTAAATTGTCATTCCAAAACAATATGCTTTGTTTGAAAAAGAAAGCATGCAGAATTGTGCATAATTCATACCTTTTGACACAGAATTTTGAATTGTATGTGCAAAACTACAAAAGGAGTAACTTCTGTAGCAGTCAATGATGAGACCTCATCTGCTGCAGTGTGCCCAATTTTGGAAGCCATATATATAAAAGAAAATAGAATGAGGTAATGTCTAGAGAAGGGGTACCACAATAATGCAGAATCTCTACCATCTAAATGAACCTAGAAGAAAAGAGAGAAACAAGGGATGTGTGAAACATTCAGATACCTAAAAGATATAAATAGAATATTTATTTATTTAACAGGATTTCTATACTGCCCTATCATTAATTCAAAGCGGTTTACAAGGAACAAATACAGCAACAGGCTTTTACATAGAACAGGGAATTAAACTTGGGGTAAATGATACATTTAACAATTGCTAACTATATACAGACACATTGTTGCGGTGTGATGTGTTACTGCTACTTTCTACAGTTATCTGCTATTTACAGTTGTATTAATACCAGATTACGTGAAGCAAGTATTTTTTGGTGGGTATGAAGTTCTAGAAATAGAGATCATGACATGAGGCTGAAAGTATATAGATTTTACATCAGGTTTTTATTATATTTTATTGTATTTTTATTTTAATTCTGTTTATATGGAGCTAACTATATTTTGTTTTAGTTTATTTTATTAGTTATACCACCTTTTTCAAGTATACAAAGTGGTTTACAATTCCAAAAATCAAGAATAATTAAAAAGCTATGAAAAGAACTCCAAATTCTGACAGGAGAGAGGAAATAAATAATAGTAAAGAGCCACACAATTGAGAGCAGCATACAGAAAATTATTCACGCTCATAAATACAACATCACTTATCCCATGTAGGCATCAAAAGGTCCCACTAGCCCCTGCTTAGTTAGGGTGCTCAAAGGCTTGTTTAAACAGATATGTTTTCAAGTCTGCTTTAAAGTGCATATATGTATCCTGGAGACAAAGCTGTAGCGGGAGAAGATTAGTAGTGGTGCTAAACAGAAAAAGGCCAATTTCCTAGTTGATTCGTAATGTGATCTGGCAGGGGAAGGTATACATATATGATTACCATACAGTGAGCGCAAGGATTCAGTGAGGCAATATGGAATGATTGAGGAAGACAAATATACTGGTGCATTTTGTTGGAGCATCTTGTGGGCTAATGCTAAGACTTTTGTGGCAAGGTCAGCCATCCAGAGCATGGGGGAGGTGAAAAGCATAAGGAATTCACCTTAATCAAAGGGCCTCTGTTAGGTGTGCAGGGTCAGAAGGCCAGAGCCACGTTTCAAAAGCAGAAAACGCCCAGCTGGAATAGGTTTCAGGAAATGCTTGATAGAGCAAGAGGGGGAGATTGCAAGCACAAGGACCAAAGCCCTTACTCTAACAAGTGCACTGATTATTCTAAGTTCAGAAGGCAGAGAGATTACAAACACCTGGGAGAGAAAGAGGTGGGGTTGGATCCCTATGAGTATAAACCCTGGTTAGATTATAGGCAGAAGAGGGGCAGCAGAGGAAGCCAGAGAAGGAGCAGCAGAGGAAGCAGAAGAAGCAGATGGGGAGAGGAACGGAGTCCAGAACAGCAAGGACGACGGAATGCTGGAGAAGCCAGAGCAGGTGCCAACTCTTATAGAAGGCTGAGCTACCCAGAGCTGTGAGAGCTGTTTTCCCTGAATCAGGTTGGCAACAGTGGTGGAAGCCAGGAAGTGGAGAAGCTTTCAGACCAACAGAGAGATTGTCTGCTGAGCAGTCCGATCAAGTGAGTGAGTCAGAGCCCATGCAATTGGGAGAACCAGAGCCAGAGGTGGGGGAAGAAGATATGTTTATGGATTGTTCTTTATGTCAAGCTTTAGAATTGAAGTGTTGAAGAAAAGCCAGCCATGAAAGAATTGTTCCTCTTGCAAAGGTAACCTTAAAGCGTAAGCAGTAAAGACGTAAATTCCTGTGTGTTTTGGAAAGGGAATTTACTGCCACATAAGCTTGTAAAGGAAGCTGTGTTTCACGCCTGATTATCAGCTGTGTTAGAACTCTGCAACAGCAAGAAAGCTAATTGACTGCTTTAAGAGTTTGTGCTTTGCTCCTGTTTTATATGAAAAGCCTGCTAAGAGTTTTGAAGACATTTTGAATGCTCATTTCATATTCACCTGGAAGTGCAGCCCAGAGAATTGAGTCTGAGTGAAGATAAACTGCCATAGGAGAATTAACCTTGCTTTCTTTGTGCTGTGATCAACAAAGGACTATAAGAAAAGTGGCACACTGTTCTTGTGAAAAGGCTAAGCTTCTACATTTGAGAGGACTTTGAAAAGCCAGTGTTGAGTTCTGTTTGTTTTTGCCACCAGTTTTCTGAACCTCAAGCAAAAGCCTATAATTTATCCTTTTATTGGAACCTTAACCTGATCTGTTCTCTTGTGTTAAAAATAAACTTTTTCTGTCATAAGCCTTACTTTTGGTTTGTCTCAACTACAATCCTTTTACTCAAAGCATAAATATAGCTGATAGAGGAAGGATACATCAACCACCACACCCTCAACAACTAGAGACTAGTGGTTTTGGCATTGTGCTTGTGACAGTGGCGTAGTTGTTTGGATTTTGCCATTCAGGATTTACAAAAAAAAAAAAAAGGATAATTGCAACAAGGTATACAGCACGGACGGCTGCTGAAAGTGGTACCCAGCACGGACAGCTGCTGGAAGTGGTACACAGCACGGACAGCTGTTGGAAACTTCACGTGGAGTTCATGAGTGGAATCAGCCAGACGGCAGAGCAGTCCAGTCCAAAGAGTTATTCCAATGGATGGCAGCGCAGTTCCAGCACCAGCAAGAATTGGCACAGCAAGCTCAGGAGAGTGCAAGTGGGGCCTTTAATTTTGGCAAACTTTCATCTGAGGACGATATAGATGACTTTCTAGAATCATTTGAAAGAGTAGCACAAGCTACGGGATTGCCAGTTAGCCAGTGGGCAGTGCGTTTAGCGACCTCTTTAACAGGGGAAGCACTGGCTGCGTATAGGGTTATTCCAGCTGCCCAAGCCCTGGATTATGATATTGTAAAAATGGCTATTAGAGACCGTTTTGGTTGACTAAAAGTGTATATCATTGGATGTTCCGAGCCACAGTCCTTAAGAATGGAGAGACTCCAAAGGCATTAGGCCAAAGGATTTGGAGCCTGGCATTAAAGTGGCTAACCCCAGAGGAGAAGAATATGGATGTGATTCTAGATATGATAGTATTAGAACAATTTATGGCAGCAGTGCCAAAGGAAATCCAATCATTTCTGATTCAACAAAACTGTCAAACCACAGAGGAGGCAACTTTGTTGACCGAGCGTTACAGGGAAGCTGAGTTAGCGTGTCAGCCAAGAGGGGGCGCTATAAAAGTGAAGGCTGAAGCCAGTTTTGGTATATCAGAAATGAAACAAGAAAATAAAACGGGCTTTCTGAAAACGTATGTGCCTGCTCAGAAAGAAAAATGGGCTCAAAAGAAATGTTATCACTGCGGAGAGTTAGGACACTTACAGAGAGGATGTAAGGCTCGTACTGGGTTGGTTGGTACAAGTGTGAAACCTCTGGGGGAGGGATTTCTCCTGAGTGTGCATATACAGGGAATCCCTACCAAAGCTTTACTTGACTCTGGGGCTGACCAAAGTATGATATCTCAGAAGCTTTGGCAGGCCATTGAGGCGCAAGCAAAGGATGTCCAGAGGAGACCTGAAGGTCATGTCCAGATCCTTTGTATCCACACGGCCGCTTCTTGTTATCCTATGTATACACTGGAGGTAAAAGGATTAGGGGTACAGAAAAGCATTCCTGTGGCTATGGTACCAAAACTTCCCCATGACCTAGTACTAGGAAGGGATTGGCCCCAGCTCAGGAAAGGGCTAGAGAAGGGCCTTGAGCAAAAGGCAGGAGGGATGGTAACAGTGGTCCCTGGCCCTTTGTTTGGGAATCCCAGTAAACAGAGTGAAAAGCACCCAGGAGGAGTTCTCCAGGAGAAACAGAAGTTTGTACTGAGATATTGTAAAGTTTCTGCAAAAGCCACGAGTCCTAGGAGGGTGTCCCCGCAAGCCGCGGGATATGACTTGTGTAGTGCTGTCAATGAAGTAGTGCCCAGACAGGGCAGGGCTCTCATTGATACTGGCCTACAACTTGAGTTCCCCATTGGCTGTTATGGACAAATAGCCCCTCGCTCAGGCCTAGCATTAAAACACTTCTTGGATGTGGGTGCAGGAGTGATTGATCCTGACTACAGAGGTACTGTGGAAGTCTTGTTGTTTAACTTTGATAAGGAAGACTTCCATGTGCGGATCGGAGACCGGATTGCCCAGCTTCTGTGTGAGAGGGTGGGGTTTCCACCACTGGAACAGGTACCTATGCTGCCACCCACAGAACAAGGAGCCTGTGGTTTTTGATCCACTGGACGAGCCAAGATGGAGGGCCTGACAGCTACCTCGGAGGAAAGAAGGGAGGAAGCTGAGATGGCGGAGTTGGGTCCACAAGTAACTGAGTGGAAGAAACCTCAGGAGTCACAGTTGGGTGAGGAGTTGTCCTTGATCCAGAGGCAGGAGTTGGCCAATCTGTTACAGCAGTTTCTAGATGTCCTGACACGGGTCCCTGGCGAAACCCAAGTGGTTGCCCATGAAGTTATAACTACACCAGGGAAGGTGATTCGACAGCGGCCATACAGGTTGCCAGAGGCTAAGAAACAAGAAGTAATTGAACAGGTACATGAAATGGTAGAAATGGGAGTCATCAAGGAGTCCAGAAGCCCGTGGTGCAGTCCAATAGTGCTTGTTCCAAAGCCAGATGGTACTTTGCGATTCTGCATTGACTTCAGGCAAGTAAATGCCATCTCGGTGTTTGATGCATACCCAATGCCCAGGATAGAAGAGCTACTGGATTGCTTGGGGCAAGCCCAGTTTTTGACAACACTGGATATGACAAAAGGGTATTGGCAGATTCCCCTAACCAGGGAGTCTTGCCAAAAGACCGCTTTCAGCACCCCAATAGGGTTGTTTCAATTTAAGAGAATGCCCTTCGGACTCCATGGTGCCGCTGCGACTTGCCAGAGGCTGGTAGATCAGGTCCTATGGCTGCACCAAGATTATGCTGCAGCATATATGGATGCCATCATTATCTACAGTCACACCTGGGAAGAGCACCTTGCAAGAATTGAAGCTGTCCTCCAGTCAATGAGGCGGGTGGGCCTCACATTGAATCCAAGCAAATGTGCCTTCACCAGGCGAGAGGTCAAGTACCTAGGGCACATGATAGAACGTGGAAAGGTCAAGCCTGTAATCAACAAGGTTGATAGCGTCAGGAATTTCCCCAGGCCAATAACAAAGAAACACCTGAGAAGTTTTCTGGGCCTGGTAGGCTACTATAGGAGATTCCTACCCTGCTTTACCGAGGAGAGTGCCATATTCACGGATATGTTAAAGAAAAATTGTCCAAACTGCCTTAATTGGACCCCAGAAGCTGAGGTGGCCTTTAACCTATTGAAAGAGAGGCTTTGCACAGCTCCAGTATTGTCTGGAGTGGATTTCACACAACCTTTCATAATGCAAACTGATGCCTCAGAAGCAGGTTTAGGTGCTGTCCTATCTCAGAAATACAAAAGAGAAGAACACCCAGTAATGTTTCTGAGTAAAACGTTATCCTCGGCGGAGCGCAAGTATTCCACCATTGAGAAGAAGTGTCTTGCCATTAAGTGGGCAGTGAACGCACTCAGATTCTATCTTACAGGGAGAAAGTTCTTGCTAATCACAGACAAGTGGCTTCAGCAAATGAAAAGCCACAATGCAAGACTCACTAGGTGGTACATGGCTCTGCAAGGGTTTGACTTCCAAGTGGAGCATCGAGCAGGAAGACTTCATCAAAATGCTGATGCCTTATCCCGAATTACAGACTGTTTGGAGGAACCCCAATCACCTCCAACAGCCAGTAATATCTTAAGCAGGGGGGTATGTGGCAAGGTCAGCCATCCAGAGCATGGGGGAGGTGAAAAGCATAAGGAATTCACCTTAATCAAAGCGCCTCTGTTAGGTGTGCAGGGTCAGAAGGCCAGAGCCACGTTTCAAAAGCAGAAAACCCCCAGCTGGAATAGGTTTCAGGAAATGCTTGATAGAGTAAGAGGGGGAGATTGCAAGCACAAGGACCAAAGCCCTTACTCTAACAAGTGCACTGATTATTCTAAGTTCAGAAGGCAGGGAGATTACAAACACCTGGGAGAGAAAGAGGTGGGGTTGGATCCCTGTGAGTATAAACCCTGGTTAGATTATAGGCAGAAGAGGGGCAGCAGAGGAAGCCAGAGAAGGAGCAGCAGAGGAAGCAGAAGAAGCAGATGGGGAGAGGAACGGAGTCCAGAACAGTAAGGACGATGGAATGCTGGAGAAGCCAGAGCAGGTGCTAACTCCTGTAGAAGGGCTGAGGTACCCAGAGCTGTGAGAGCTGTTTTCCCTGAATCAGGTTGGCAACAGGGGTGGAAGCCAGGAAGTGGAGAAGCTTTCAGACCACCAGAGAGATTGTCAGCTGAGCAATCTGATCAAGTGAGTGAGTCAGAGCCCATGCAATTGGGAGAACCAGAGCCAGAGGTTGGGGAAGAAGATATGTTTATGGATTGTTCTTTATGTCAAGCTTTAGAATTGAAGTGTTGAAGAAAAGCCAGCCTTGAAAGAATTGTTCCTCTTGCAAAGGTACCCTTAAAGCATAAGCAGTAAAAAGGTAAATGCCTGTGTGTTTTGGAAAGGGAATTTACTGCCACATAAGCTTCTAAAGGAAGCTGTGTTTGATGCCTGATTATCAGCTGTGTTAGAACTCTGCAACAGCAAGAAAGCTAATTGGCTGCTTTAAGAGTTTGTGCTTTGCTCCTGTTTTATATGAAAAGCCTGCTAAGAGTTTTGAGGACATTTTGAATGCTTATTTCATATTCACCTGGAAGTGCAGCCTAGAGAATTGAGGCTGAGTGAAGATAAACTGCCATAGGAGAATTAACCTTGGTTTCTTTGTGCTGTGATCAAGAAAGGACTATAAGAAAAGTGGCACACTGTTCTTGTGAAAAGGCTAAGCTGTCTATATTTAAGAGGACTTTGAAAAGCCAGTGTTGAGTTCTGTTTGTTTTTGCCACCAGTTTGCTGAACCTCAAGCAAAAACCTATAATTTATCCTGTTACTGGAACCTTGAACCTGATCTGTTCTCTTGTGTTAAAAATAAACTTTTTCTGTCATAAGCCTTACTCTCGGTTTGTCTCAACTACAATCCTTTTACTCAAAGCATAAATATAGCTGATAGAGAAAGGATACATCAACCACCATGCCCTCAAAAACTAGAGACTAGTGGTTTTGGCATTGTGCTTGTGACACTTTATATGGAATTTGTTCCCTAACTGGTAACCAATGAAGTTGGATTAGAATGGGGGTTATGTGATCCTGTCTCCTGGCATGAGATAGAATGCGTGTGGCAGTATTTTGGATAGACTGTAATCTTTTTAGTTTATAGTTGGGTAGACGTGTATAAGCGGTATTGCAATAGTCTATACCAGGCATGTCCAACAGGTAGATCACGATCTATCTGTAGATCGTGGAGGGGTCAGAGGTAGACCACCAGCCCCACTTGGATCCATCTCTCCAGCAGCTCATCCCGTCGCTAGGAGAGAGCTCATGCCGGCAGGTCGTCTGCCGAGGGCTTGCTGCCGCTGCTGATCCTTTGCCTGTCTTTTTTCCCTGCCCGCGGGAATCATGCCTGTGGGTGTATTGGGGGCACTGGTTGTTTTCGTGCCAATAGTTTGTGGGTACCCCAGGGGGCCACTGCCCACGCCCCGCAACGAGATGCCACAGGCCCGGCATCATACCTGGTCTCCTGCCTCTAAGAATCATCCATTTCTGCCCCCGCCCCAACACCCCTTAGAAGTGTGTTAAATACCGGGCAATAGCCATTCGCCCAGGCTTTACCTGAATACACTTACCATATTAGTTGTGTTGTGTGCTGGTCATTGGTCGCTTTATAGTTCCCTTTCATTAAACATTTTTGGGCAGACACAATAAAGTGTCAAACATTTGGTGATTTTGGCGGGCTTTTCCAATTTTGTTCTAACTTGCCTATGCCTTGCCTTCAAATTGGTTCAAACCACAGTGACTTTTGCTTGCCTCTGCAATTTTATTTTGCCTAGCCTTTGTGTTGATTCTACACTTTGTGCAGAATTTATTAAATCGTGTGTGGTGGTATTTGAACTTGTTTGGCGGTATTTGATTATATCTGGTTTGCTGGACAGGTGTTTGAGTTTTTTTTGATGATTGTTTGATGGTATTTGATTATTGGTACCAGTATAATGAGTTCTTATTTTTACTTTTAGAACTGCATGTGTGGTTTTGGCATCTCCAGTCCTTGTATTGCCCATCATCCAGAGGTCTTCAGTTCCTATTGATCTTTAATAATTTGGGACAGTGACAGTTTTGGACCAGATTCAGCCAGTGTTTATACTTACTTAGCAGATTTGGCCTTCTTACTCCAGCCACCCCAGTATAACAAAGATGAGTGTTCCAAAGAAGAGCAAAACCTACCACTTTCATGATGAATGAGAAATGAACTACTTCTTCATCATGGTGAAAGACAAGTGGTGTTGTCTAATTTGTAACGCCCCAGTATCCTTGCCCAAAAAGGATAATCTGGAACGTCATTATAAGGCTCTGCATAGCAATAAGTTTGATGCTGATTTTCCACCCAAAAGTGAAATTCATAAACAGAAGCTCAAAGAACTTAAATCAAAATTGGCTACTCAGCAACAGTTGATGGAGAAGCCAAGGTCACATTCAGTCAATGCAACCATAGCATCCTTCAAGGTCAGCGACCTGATCGCAAAGAAATGCAAACCTTTCACTGAAGGGGAATTTGTAAAAGATTGTTTTCTTGAAGCAGCTGACAATCTTTTTGAAGGATTTAAAAATAAGAAAGAGATCATAGCTGCTATTCAAGATGTACAATTGTCAAGAAACACTGTTTTGCAGTGAATAGAAAAGATGTGTGGAGACACAACTGAACAATGTTGGAGGATGCTTCGAATTGTGTTGCTTTCTCACTCCAACTGGATGAATCTACAGACATAAGAGACATAGCCCAGTTACTAGTCTTTATCCAGATGGTTTTTGAAGACTTCAATGTTAAAGAAGAACTACTTGGAATGATTTCTTTAAAAGGGAGAACTGTCAGGAAATATTCAGTTCTTTCCATTCTTTTGTGACAAAGTGTAATCTTCCAAATAGATTCTGTGACTTCCAAAAAATTGGAACAGTTGTGGAGTACTTGTCATACCCATTCAAAATAGATGTGGACATTAAAGAAACTGCAGCTGCTATCAGTAAAAATTACTCATTGAACAACCATCTATTGAAAACAAAATATTAACCCTTAAAAATGACATTTTTCTCAAGACTCGTGCTGAGCAAGAATCGTTTTGGAAGCTATTGCCTAGAGACAAATTTCCCAATTTGAGAAGATGCAGTGAAGCTGTACATTCCTGTTTTGGTTCAACTTATTTGTGTGAATCTGGGTTTTCCCATCTGAAAATGACAAAGAGTACACAATGTTTCAACATGACAGATGAACATCTCCAGGATTCCCTGATACTGGCCCTCACGCAATATTCACCCAACTTCAAAAAGCTGGTGGATGAAATGTAGGCTCAGACGTCTCACTAATGAGCAAGAGCGAAATAAATATTGTGCAAGATCAGCCTGGATTAATATTCAACCTAAATTTAACACAAAATACTCAATAAAAGTTAAAGAAAGTTATTAAGACAGTTAATGAAATTTCTTATTCAATAAAAGTTTAAGAAAAATGTACTTTCCATTTCCCCTTGCAGTTCTTACTGGATCTTCCTCTCTCTGTTTTGTTTTTACTTAATTTGCTTAACAGCTGATCACATCCAAGTAAATGACAGAAAGTTCATTAAAATGGTGGGTGGGGGGGGGGGAGGAAGAATCCTCCAACTTTATTGTATTAAAATTTAATTTGAAACTAATTTGAAACTTAATTTTCATGGTGGTAGATCACCGGCACTTTTGGCCGGAAAAAGTAGATCACGACTTGTTCGAAGTTGGACATTCCTGGTCTATACGATTAATGACTAGGTTAAGGACAATGAGGCCAATTTAGTTCTATGCATCCCCGGGCCATCCAGGAATCCAGAATCTGGACAGGCTGGGATTGCACCTGATTCTGATCCCGCTGGGGCTAGATGTCCCTGCGGGATCAGAATTGGGTGCAGCTGGTCTGGATGGGCCGGCCATGCCCCGATTCTGGGCTCTGGGATGTACAGAAATGTACCCAAATAGCTCAGCCAGGCTCTTGCATGGAGCCGCGGGACTGTGGCATCCTGTTGCCATGGCATCCTTGAGAAGTTTTTTCCCTGCCACCCAGTCCCCAATTGGGCATGTCTTGGCCAGGGTTGGGCCGCAGGGAAGCCCCCACATCCTCTCACTTCCTTTCTGGGCCTGGCCACACTATCTGACTCTGTGTAGGGGGATTTATTCTATCTCTGAGGAGGAATAAGTTCCCCATCCAATCCTTCAACCTAGGACATACAGGGCCAACCCCAGAATAGGACCTGTATGTTGAGGATCAGGTTCCTGCCCACTTCCTACCCTCACTCCTTCTCCAGCATGCCCCCTCCCTCCCAGGAACAGAGCTCCCTGCACATCTTAGATCTACGTGCAGAGAGCTCTTTGTTCAGAATCGCATCCCTGGCATCCAGCCCCACTTAGCACAGTTCAGAATCTACCCCAATGGTAACCTGGGCTGAATGGTTCAGAAATCTGCGAATAGACCAGAAGAATCTCATGGCGTGAAAAGAGAATTTTACCACTGAGCTGATTTTCTTTGAGAAGCAAAGGTCTGAATCTGAAGTTATATATAAATACCTAAAAGTTGAGGTTAGTGCAATTGCTCCTGAATGAAGAGATGGGGAAATGGTTGATGGAGAAGATACACCTGTCAGCCAAATAGCTGTGTAATTACTGAGATTTAACTGCAATTACCATGGGTCTATTCTGTCCTATGAATAACAAAAATGGACATCCCAATAGGACATCTATCTCTGCTTTTCCCCCATGCTGTTCCCGACTAAGCCTCCCTAGGAGTTTGTATGGAGAGGCTTAGACAGAGGCAGGAGGGGGAGGTGCGGAGGTGGAGTTAGGGCAGGCAGTGGGTGGTCCACAGCCCTGGACATACAGGGCCGAATCTGAAGTTGGACCTGAACGTCCAGGGCTGGCAGACTGGACTGGGGACCTATTCCACCCCAGAGGTCAAATAAGTCCCTCTATACATCGGGGGATGGGAGGCCCAACCGGGAACAAAAAGGGAGCGATGCAGGAGATTCCCTGCAGCCTGACCCTGGCCATGGGAGGCCTGATCGGGGGTCATGCTGCAGGGAAAGGAGAGACTAGTCAGTAGATGGGGATTGCAGCTCCTGAATGGAACCATGGTGCCATGGCCATTAGATTCCATGGCGCCACCGCTCCATTCCAGAGCCTGACTGAGTTAGCCAGGCGGGGGCCTGTACATGCAGGTCGATGAGAATCGAGTCCTGGCCTGCACGTACATGTCTAGATGCGATTCTGATCCCCGGGGGATCAGAATCACGTCTACCTCTGTTCGTCTGGTTCCAATTATTTGCCCAAAGGCCGGGACATACACATTGGAATAGGCCTCCATGTATCCAGTCCTCTACTTGAGCGAGGTATTGTTTAATGGGAGGTAGGTCCAGATTAGTAGTGTCAAGGCATGTGATAATCAGTATGTCATCTGTGTAAATGAAAGCCGAGAAGCTACTGCTCTGAATCAAGGTTAGTAGCAGACTCATGAAGATGTTGAATTGAGTTGGTGATAATACAGAGCCCTGTGGGACTCCACATGAGACTGGCTGAGCATCAGAAAGGTTATTTTGACTGAGATGAGGAAAGAGTGATCCGAGAGAAAAGAGTGGAACCAATTGAGTATTTGGCCATGAATGCCAACAGAGTGAAGGTAGGATAACAAGAGGTCATGGTTTACGAGATCAAAAGCACATAAGTGGTCTAATGAAACGACTAATGTGATCTTGCCAGTGTCTAAAGCACTATGTAGTTCACTGAGGAGGGCAGTGATGATAGTTTCAATGCAGTAATTTAGGAGAAAGCACAATGAGGGGATAGGATCCAAGAAACAGGTGGTTTTCCTTATTGACAAAAAGGTCTTTCTGAGAGAGTATTCAGTTGAAGGTGAAGTCAGACCAGATGTCAGTCAAAACAGGGGCCAGTGAGGAGTTCGAGTAAGGGATCACAAAAGGTGCGGGCACTGGTAATGACTGATGAGCTAACTATACTTTACTCAAAATGTATGGCAAGAATATCTGGTGTGGGTCTGGCCCAGACAAGATGTTGTAGAGTGAAAGTATTTAAAGTAAAAAGTTTGGAAACTACAGCGAACAGTGTCTTACTCGAGGATGCAGAATTTTGAATTTTCTTGGAGAAATATGCCTTCTTCACGGTCATTATGCATTTTATATTGTAACATGTTTAGAAGTGTAATGATAGGTGAGTTATAATTGTGCTAATGCAGCTACTATTACTACCCAGGATGCAACACTGGCCAGTGTGGTTTATAAGCAAGTTTAAACATATAAAAGTGTAATAACGTATCCCTTAAGCCAACCCCCATCTCATCAGACCTAAGCTCAAAGTGAATTGCATTTCAGGTAAAATAGGAATGTTCTTGCCTCAAAGGGCTTACAATTTAATATGCAGAATTTAGCATATTCTGTCTTGTTTTGCACTTACTATTTTCTATACATGTAAATGAGCCTCACAAAAAATTATTGCACAAAATTTAACAATGGGAAATTTTGCAAAAGGGATAACTACGTCCCATCACACGAACAGTAAGTTCCATATTAGCTATATATTATACTATGTTACACTTAAATGCCACTCTGACAATTAGGGGATTGCTAAATGGTTTAATTGAAGGCCAGCTGGAGAATCTGAATTAATAGCTTTGACACAGAGTATGACAGAGCAGAAAAAGGTCATTGCGATTTCATGCTTGAAGAATTCAGGCTTGTCATAGAAAAGGCAGTTCAAAGGAGTGGCAACTTATTTTCAAACAGAACAGCTGAACACAGTAGAAAATATACTTCCCAAACACTTTTCTCATTCCAGTATAAATGGCTTGAAAAGCAAATTCCGAAGCACTGATCTTCTCTCTTCAGATAAAAACAGAACAACGGTCCTGCCAAGCGGCATGGGAATCCTCTGCCAGCCCTGCTGTCTGTAGGGAGAGGTGCTGTGATATTGTGCTCTTAGTTGTGAGAAACAGGTCGCCTAAAACTGTGATATCACAGCACCTCTCCATCCCAGCAGCAGTGTGGGTGGAGGACATTCATGCAGCTTGGCAGGAACATTGGTCTGATTATCTAAAGCCCTGATTCGGCCAGCCAACAGGAGACTGGCTGACTAAGGGCATTGAATGAGATATTCTGGGACACAGACTGCCCTGGCATTATCCATTTAGTACAGGGGTGGGGTTTGGGGGGGAGAGAAGGCATGTCGGTGCTAGTACTTATCTGGTTCAGCTGGGACTTCTACAGACAACTTGTCCTCCGTTGCTGTCCACAGAAGTCCTGGCTGAATAATCGGGCTCGCTGGATCTGTCCTGATCTCACCCTGTCATGCTTAAAGTAGTGAGTGCAGGATTTTTATCATGCTGCCTGCTTTCAGCAGGCAGTAGCAATTATCGCGGGGCTGTGCTAATGATTAGTGCATGCTACTCTTAGGGGGATGTTTACTAAAAATCGCAAAAGTGCGTGCCGCACAATAGCGCACGGAAAAGCGGCACTTAAACGCTTCTAAACGCTCTTAAACGCCCCGCACACGTGCGATGAACCCCCGCGCATGTGCGCGACACACTAACGTGCCCCGCACAAGTACGGGCCCGCAAATGTCCGATAGAGGCGTGGAACGGCTAACGGAGGGCGGAGGAAGGCTCCCGAGGGGCGGAGAGACGGGGTCAATGGGCGGGGAAGGGGAGGGGAGAGGCTCCCCGCACATTATCAGGCCCGAATTTACAAGGAAAAAATAGCGCGAGTGAAACACTCGCGGTAGAGGGCAAAGGGAAGAGAAACCATTTCCGTCAGCAATGTACAGGAAAACCGGGGAAACCTGAAAAACGTAAGCAGTGTGATACATGTGCACAGCACAAAAGTGAAAATAAAAATAGAAAATGACGACAACAAAAATATTAAAAATAGTAATTCAGCTGGGGAACAGTTATAGTAATGGGCAAATATAAAAACCACACCCAGGAAAGCTCCAGAAAAAAGAAATGAATTTTGGAAGGGTCTACGGCGCGGAGACTCCACCAAAACTAATTGCCATCTTTGGAGCTTTCCTGGGAGTGTTCCCTATGGTTGCCCATTAATAGCACTGTTGCCCAGCTTGGTTAAAAGTATAGCCCCTGTTTTTCGTGGTCATTTCCGGGGTTTATCTGCACGTATGTGACCAGACAAGGTGAATGAGCCCACAGTAAACATGTGCAGAGCAGGGTTTGCGACCCCATCCTGCCAGGTTTACCATCTCCAGGGACTGCAGTGTCTCTGTGGCCACAGTGTGGTGCAGCAGACAGAGCCAGTACTTCTAAGACCAGAGGGTCACAGGTTCAAATCCCAGCTGCAGCTACTGCCAACCCTGTCCACATATTTTTCCCACAACTACACCGTGATAGTAAGGACAAACCTTTATTGCTGAGAACATAGGCATGGTTAATACGCCTATATTTTACCACACCAAACACAGACACCATAAACAGGCACATTATCTAGAGCAGAGTCTCCCAAATGCAGTCCTGGAGGGCCAAACACCATTCAGGTTCCATGCTTCCCCTAAGAAAGATGCCTGTGCTGCATATGTCTGCACCACCCCCATGGTATGCAGATGTAGCTCATGCATATTCATAGGGGACAGCATGAAGACCCGAACAGTGTCTGGAACACCAGGACTGGAGTAGGGAAACTCTGCCATAAAGCAGCAGACAACAGGACCAGACACACCCACACCCACACCCACAGGCCCCATTGGCCAATGCCTCCTGGAGAGGCAGGACATTGGGCCCTGCGTGCATCTCCCAGATCTAGCACCTGCGTACCTTAGCAATGCCACCCTATACCTGGGTACACGGTACACAGCCCTCAAACGTTTGATGTGGGTACCGGCAGATAGACAGTCCTACGTTCAGCACTGTTTGCTTCTTGAGCTCCATCAGAACAAGCTGTCTGATGTCTGCGGTGCGTGCTCCAGGTCTGGCCCCTGACAGTGTTTACCACCCTGGGGAGTGACCCCCAGCAGTACTGTGTACCATATCCATGGCTGTACCGTGCCCAGGACTGGTGTGGTGGGCAGGGCTACTAACCTCCTCTATAGTAGCACATTGCTGGCATAGGTGTGGGGGTGTGTGTCTGTCTATACAGTGTGTGGTGGCTGCAAACACCTTCCACAGCCCACACTGCCAGCACTGTTGCCAGTATTGGCCTGCCAATGTGCATAATGAGCAGCAAGGTACCATGGGTATAGCTCAGACAGGGTGACCTCTGTATGTGCTGCTGGGGGATCACTCCACCCTGACTGTGCAGTGACCACAGCATGGCTAGGCACTCCCATAGTGCTATATAGTATTCCTCTCATGTGATATATATGGGTGTCCTTTTGGGGCCCAGTCACTGATGTAACTGCTTGTGTGTGCTGCCATCCCAGTTCTGGGTGCATGCATTTCCACCAGGACTAACTAGCAGACTGTATTCAGCTGGTCTGTGTCTTGAAGGGGTGCCATGCAGGGTGCAGCGGCTGATGGCTTGCTGCAGGAGAATATCTGACAGTGGTGGGGTGCAGCTTAGCATATCCAGGCCTAATCTCTGTCTGATATTGTGTTCTGGGGGTGTATAGAGTTGCTGTGGACTGCTCTGTGGGGTGTCTGTTCCCCAGTAGGGCTGGGGTTGATGGTCCACTCTACTGCCATCATTGCAGGGGGGTAGAATGTGGATCTGTTGATGGGTGACCCTGTTTGCCACCCTCAGCCTGGGGGGGTGTTGGTGGTGCATGGTCCATGGGGGGGTTCCCCTGCCTGAGACAGACAGATATATCCAGGATGTTTCTGCAGAAACAACCTATCTCACAGATTAACACTGCTTTGGAGCTCTGACATGGCCTCTCTCAGCCATGGAGGGTGTTGTGGATCTGGTCCTGGGTGCCTCATCGCACCCTCAGGGTGAGCACAGTAACCGCACAATGCGACGGGGTGTAGCTACTCTGTGCCAGTGGAACACCCGCTCAGTACACCCTACCAGGCCGGGGTGCTGTGTGGGTGCACATGGACACTTCCTCCTGGCAGGCCGGGGAGCTGTTGAGGTGCATTCCCCAGCTTGTGTGCATCTGTGGACAGCTGATTTGCATGTGCAGTGCATCATGGGTACGGGTGGCCTAACCCTATCCTGTCTACAACAGCAGACTGTCTGTGGGGTGATGTGCAGGCTCTCTGCAGCCAGCCAGGGGCTTGCTGTCAACTATAGAGCTGTAGCCCAATGGTTATGTCACTGCCTATGATGCCAGAGGTCATGGGTTCAAACCCACAGTGGGGTTATCTGATAGGGTTTTCCACAGCATTGTTTTATTTCTTGTACATATGTTGCTGCCAGCAATAACACCCTCAGCGTACTGTACCCATGGGGTGCCTCTGCGGGTGCTTTATTGGGCGCCCTATTGGCCATCTTATGGTTGCCGTCCATATAAGGTGCACTATACCTTACCCTGTGCTGCAACATATATGGTGCCCTATAGGGGACATTCTAGGGTGCCTTGGCGGACAGTGAGCTGTAACATGTGCCGTATGGGCCGCCTTATGTTAACACGCTTTGTGTGTGCGTCTGCTAGTTGTGAGTACTAAAATAAACTTAACTTGCCCCCTACAGCACTCATCCCCATAATATATAATGCCTCAGCCAGCCTTGTTTACTGGGCACTGTACGGATTTGAACCCCTGCTCCCTGCACCATTGGTCAGTGTCCAAACCATTGTGCTGTGGCTCTGTTCCTATGCATGAGCATCAGCACGCCACTTCTGCCGCCCACTATTTGAATGCCTCCACACACATCAGCACGCAGCCTGATGCCCATCAGCGCGCCACCTCCTGCTGCCCACAATTAACAGTGCGCCGCCTTCTGCCGCCCAAAATGACAGTGCGCCGCCTTCTGCCGCCCAAAATTATTTTGCCTCCTCAACCACTTTTAACCATTAAAGTTGATACCTCAGCTAGCCTTTTTTGTGGAGCACAATGGGGAGTTGAACCTGTGGCCCCTGCACCATTGGTTTGTGTCGTCTTCACTGTTGTGCTATGGCTCTGTTCCTCTATGTGCCCAGCGGCGCCCCACTTAGCCTTCCCACGCGATAATGTGGGCCCCGCACATTTGCGCGGCGCGCACACGTACGGTCGGTTTTTTCCTTTTTTCAGCCTGATCCACCCACTCCTTGTATGGCACAGGCACACTACCGCGGCCCCGCACGTTAGGAATGTTTAGTAAACATGCCCCTTAGTGCGATCACTGTTAGCGACTCTCACTTTCACTGGCAAATCCATCATTGTATAATAACACAGGGATATGTTTTCAGCGTGCATGATCATCATCCAGATGAAAATACCATCCAGGATATTCAGTGCTGCTATCCATATAAGCAGTGATACTGAATATGCACATAGTGTGGCGACCACGCTGACGCTATCCATTAGCAACTGCATTTCGCTGCTAAGTGGGTAAGTTTTAAGGCTGCCTCATCTCTGCTCCTAACCCAACCATAATTATGTGGGTAGTATCTGGTTGTTTAGCAATTAAAATGCCCTAATATCATCTGTGCAATTTTAAAAAATATATGGATTGGGGAGGTTATTAGTTCGCCAAACACCGAATGCATGATTCCCTCTCAGTGTTGACTGGATAGTAAATGATGGCAGTTAGAGATCAAAGTGGGCCATCTAGTCTGCCCAGTAAGGATATTAGGGGTGTAAATGCTGCTCCTCGAGAATGTGCTTGAGACGTTTGCGTGACGGTTATACTTTGTGCTGCTATAATTTGATGTTTTCCCTCAATTTCATTTTATTGTGTTCCTCTAGGTATTATTAAAGAACACTGAACCAATTGCCATTAATAAGGCAAGTAAAAAGCTTGTTGTAATGAGGAGAAAACTTTTCATTTTTAAACTTCAGGTGAATCTGGAGACAAAGGAGACAAGGGTGTCAAAGGCTATGGGCTTGTCGGCTTTGAAGGAGACCAAGGCCCCAGAGGTAGTTATTGCTACTTTATCATTACAGTTAACCAGAAGATGGTGACAGGAACTGTCAGTGCTGAAATGATGGTTAGCTTTTATCTACACATGATATTGTTGGATTAAAAAAGTTAAAAAGATTTTAATTCTGTTTGTAAGATCTAATAGAATAGATGGACTAATCTTTTAATTAGGCACTTTATGTTGCATAATATTCTGGGCAGGTTAAAGTTTATTTTCTCATTATTGTTTCCATATATATATATATTTTGTATGCAATTTTCAAAAAAATAACAAGAAAGGTTAACACCAATTCTTGAAGAAATAGAAAGGCAAACAGAAATAATCCCCACAAACCAGGAATCAACAAAGAACAATATCATTACATACAGCAAAATTGCCTATTCTCTCTAGCCCACAATGGGGGGAGTTCCATTAGAAATTATACACAATACAAGAAGAAATATGCGAGCAGTCTAAGCACAGAGCCTAAATCACTGAGCCAGAGGGGATCTCCTGACGCTTAGCATTAATGAAAGCCAACAACTGGGAGGGCTCAAAAAAAATATAAGAAAAAGATTGGAATTTCACCAAGCACTTGCAAGGGTGTTTAAGAAAAAACAGCCCCCCCAGTTGTAGTACCCCCGGCCGAAGCAGCAAGAACTCTCTACGCTGCTTTTGTGTTTCTCTTGATAAATCAGGGTATATGCGCACTGAAAAACCTCGAAATAAAAGTTTCCGCTTCTGAAAAAACAATTTCAATAACCATTCTTTGTCGGATAACAGGGCAAAAGTAATCAACAGTGTAGATGAAACCTGAGACTCTAAACCATCTTGGAAATGCCCCCCACCACTAATTTTTTCCTCCATATATTTTTTAAGCATATGATATTCCATATTATGCACTATGATCTACTGACAAAGTGATCTTATTAAAAACCTACTAGAAGCTTTTCTCAACCTAAATATGGTCCACTCCACATAGCCCAGTTTTATACACCCTTCCACGGCCCATTTCCTGCCCAGTTCCCCTCCACCCATTTCACCCACCTTTTTTTCCTATCCTGATAATAATTCAGTCCTACAAATTTTTCAGAAACACGGGAGCATGTTTACTAAGCATAGACTATTTGTAACTAGATCCCATGTTATTCAATGGGACCTAGTTACGAATAGCCCATGCTAACCATTATCCCAGCTACATAAACTTACCCCACAATAAGTGCGACTCCACAATATGCACATCCAGCCTGCAGACATGTCTAATTGAAAAACAGGCCCCTTTTCACCCTAATTCTGCATGCGCAGGTCTGGACATGCCTGTGGGTTTGGAATCGGAGATGCAAACGTGTTCGGCGTGGCATGCACATACCTTGGGACATGGATATACATAGCAAGTGGCTGAACGTCCTTTCCCTCGGTGAATTCTGAAAAGATGTACAGCTCCACTGCTGTCCATCTCTGTGTGGCCATGCCTCCTCAGTTAAAACATGCATCCCCGAAGCTGCTCCTCAGACTGACGTGGTGTCCATGCCAACTACCCTTGAAAATGGATGACACAGATATGCTGATGCACAACAGACCAGATAAGCTGTTCCGGGATGACCCCCAATGTGGATATAAATGTCCACAGCATAAACCTATGGAAACAAATCATTCATAACAAATTTAATTGACTGAGCGAGCTACTGTATTGTGCAATTGGAAATTTGACTGGATTTATCTCAGGGTGGATTTGCTCATGACAGGACACATGGCTTTAATTACCACTTTACAGAAAATATGGACTATTTAACTTAAAACTGACTCCTCCTTCTCATGACATTGGAGATACTTGGCACTTGAAGCCTTCTTCTAAAACTATCCTTCAATCTGAGCCTTGATTGCAGATAGGATTCTCCTCTGTACATCACCAATCATGCCCATGAAAAGCCATGTATATTCCTTTACATGTACTAAATTTACAACATGGTGTCAGTCCCTTCCTGGCCATAAAAGCTGAGACCCACCCTGTATCTCACTATGGCTCCATTAACCTCTTTGCCCAACAAGTTATAGGAAAATCAGTTTTTTGTTTTCTCTGTTCCACATGATACAAATCGCTGACTACTGAATGGCCCCAGATGCAACCAAACCTGTTATGAATTCTGTGACCAATGTCAAATATTTTTCTGCCCTTTCAATAACCAGTATGGATTGTACCTGCTGGCTCTGAAGATGGTGGGTTGAGTGGGAATAAGGTGGCAGGTAAAATGTTGAGAAGAGGGTAGCAGCCACAGCTGAAATAACCCATAGGCTGCTCCTCTCAACCCTGCTTGCTCCTTTCCCAGTTCATCTCCAGATCTGGCAGGAAGAAGATGGCATAGTTCCATGGGGAGGCAAGAGCCGTCCTGCCCAGCAACAGTGAGATTGCCCATACCAACTTCCACCCCCTAGGGTGAATCAGCCTGTAAGTCAGGAGTGCTATCTAAAGTAATTGGATACAGCTGCCAGAGCCAATCATGAGGCTGAGCCCAGTTTCAAGTTGTATTCTTATTTCCATATCAGGATGGTCATTTGACCCTTTGTGACAAAAAATCTTTGTGAACCAAAAGAAAACAAAAAGGTATGATCTTATTCAAACTTTAACAGGTGACATGCATCTCCATTTACAGAAGGTAAGTATGTACTAAAACAGGTCATCCAATCAAATTGACTTAGTCAGATGCATGCCCCTTCTTTGGCAACCACATGCCATACAATTTGAACTGGGGCTGTTATTGCAAGACTTTGCCCTGATAGCAGGAAGTGCTTCGTTGGCTGCCAGGAAGCAATGCTGTTAATAGACAGAGGCAGAGGAAGGTGGCACAGCAAATTTATTTTAGAATAAGCGATGTTTGCCATTCTCTGCCTCTTCCAGAGGAATGAGGGGTCGCTGGGACCTGTGGGTCCCTTTCTTGCATGGGCTCTCTGCACTGCGGTGCCCACTTGGTTGTTATTTATACTGGTGTGACAAACCCAAAATAATTGTTAGAATGGGTGCTATCACATTCCTGAAAAACCTTAGAATACTACTGATGTGGACCTGGTTAGTTGGTGATTTGTGGGAAGGTTTGAACTATATTGAAATATCTGTATGAGATTTTAAAAATTGTAAACAGATTTCAATGGACTGTAGATCCACATTAGATTTTTGAAAAAAAAAAAAACAACAAAGCAATATTTTCTTGCTATCTTACCTCCTGGTATTAAGGTGATAACGTCATGTGTCACCTAGATAGGATTGTAGATAGTTCTGGGGAATAGTTGAATGATTTCGTACATGTGAGTACCAACAATATAGAAAATTAGGGTTCTAGAAACCAAATTTAGGTTTTTAGGTATACAGCTAAAATCCAGAACTTCCAGGGAGCATTGTCAGAAATGTCCCCCTCCCCCCTCCCATTCCATACAACAAAACCAAAGATGCAGGTAGAACTCTGGAGCCTCAATGTGTGAAAGAGAAGATAGTGCAGGGAGGAGGGATTTAGATTTGTTACAAAGAAGGAATCTATTCTAAAAGAATGGACTCCACCTAAACCAAGGTGGAATCAGGCTGCTAGTGCTAAACTTTAATAAAGGAGACAGAGTGGCTCTTATTTATTTAATAGTATTTTTTATACAGCTTTATCATTTTAGTCAATGCAGATTACATTGCATCTTAAACTTGGTAATGTACATTAAACGGGGACATTGATAACTTGGATTTCTTTGAGGCAAGGAGAGTTAAATAACTTGGCCAAGGCCACAAGAAATGCTAGTTGGAATCAAACCTCAATCATGTAACTCCCAAGCCATTGTTCTAACCATTAGGCTACTCCTCCACTCCATAATGGGAGAAAGTTGATGGTAATTCAGGAACACATGGTTCAGAGTACAGTATCGTCAAGATGTACAACCAAATGTGGAAGTTCAAATATCTCAATAGAGAGGATCTGCTAAAAGCTGAATTAGTCCAGGAGTATTTTCATAAAGATAAGAACATAAGATATGCCATACTGTGTCTGACCAAAGGTCCATCAAGCCCAGTATCCTGTTTCCTACAGTGGCCAATCCAGGTCACAAGTACATTTCAGGTTCTCCAAAAATAGTTAGATTCCATGCTGCTTATCTCAGGGGTAAGCAGTGGATTTCTGCAGTGCACGTTAATACTGTACTTTCCTCCAGGAACTTGTCTAAACATCTTTTAAACCCAGCTACACCAGCAACTTTCACTACATCCTCCAGCGATGAATTCCAGAGTTTGATTACACATTGAGTGAAAAAATTTTTTCTCTGAATTATCTGAAATGAGCTACATTTTAGCTTCATTGCATGTACCCTAGCTTTCCACTTTTTAGAGGGGTGAACAATCGATCTACGTTTATCCATTCCACACTGCTCATTATTTTATAGACCTCTATCATATCTCCCCACAGTCTTCTCTTTTCCAAGCTGAAGAGACTTAGGTGTATGTTTACTAAACCGGGCTAACGGTTAACCCGGGCTATCTGCCACTAGGTCCCATATTATTCAATGGGACCTAGTTGCAGATAGCCCGGGTTAACCATTAAACTGGTTTAGTAAACATACCCCTTAATCTTTTAAACCCTTCCTTCCATCCCCTTTATCATTTCGGTCACTCTTCTCTGTACCTTTTCTAAGTCTGCTGTATGCTAATACGATCTGTGCTGATATGTAAGGGAGAGAGCAGGAAATGCTGCATTAGGAGGGCTTTCTGCCAGGATTCCAGGAGTGAGTAGTGTGGCCTGTCAGAGTTCCCCCTTAGCTTGGCGTTGACTCGATGCAAGCCTCATCCACCAGCTGAGATCGCGGCTCCTGCTGCAATCTGCGGCCTCCCATTGCAATTGAAGCCGAAAGCAGCTGCAGGATGTCTCTCTCTCTGCGCCGACCTCTGCCACCAGCCTTCTCACTGCTGCAGGGCTGTGACTGCCCACAAGTGTCTGCCCAAAATAGATCACAGCTTTCATGGCTCTCAGCTTAGCGCTACTTCTGGGACCAAAAATAAACTCGGGTCCACAGCCAGCAGCTCTCATCCCCTCTGAATGGAGGCCCTTTGTAGCCTCAACAGGCAGGTAAAAAAATAAATATTTTATAGCGCCTCTCTTGTTTTCTGTTTGCACTTGCACTAATATTTTGAAAAACATGTCCTTTCAAAGTATTTTAAATGCTGTAGGAGAAAAGATTTCAAATGTTTCCAAAGTTTCAAATTTTTCCTCTTCTGACCTCAGGGAAATAAAACTTCGAGAAAAGAAACATTTGAGAAAAAATGTTTTTTTTTCTTGAAGTTTTATTAACCAAGGTGTTCAAAGGTGGAAAAACTAGAAACTTTGGAAGAACTGAAAAAAAAAACATTTGAAATATTTTCTCGTACAGTATGCTTGTGTGTGTGTGTGTGTGTGCTGAGGGTATAGGCGCAAAGCCCTGTGGTTATGCAAATTATCCAAATGAGTCCCCACAGTGAGTTTCCACACATGGACCCGCATGCCCCTTGCGATAGCCCTGGCTGAACATCAGTGCAGAGGGGGGGGGGGGGGAGCATGGAGGGCAGCTGCTGGACATTGGATGGAGTGGGGGACAGTTGCTGGGCATGAGTTGATGGGGTAGGTGGTGGCAACAGGTGGGGAGGAGCACAGGGCAGATGCTGGCCACAGGGTGGGGGTGGTGGAGAACAGATGGGGGGCTATGGGACAGGGTAGAGAGCAGATGCTGGACAGGGGGAGGAAGAGAGAGAGAGGGGCAGTGCTGGGCATAGGGCGGAAAAGAGAGGGGAAATGCTGGCACAGTGGGAGGGGGACATAGAGAGAAGAGATGGTAGATATGGGGGGAGGGGACAGAGGAGAGATGGGGAAATAGAGAGAGACAAGGAAATGTGAAATGCTGGACATGGGGTATAGGGAGAAGCGGAAGAGAGATGCTGGAAACAGGGGAAGAGAAAGACAGGAATATATTGGACACGAGGAAAGGAATAAGGAGAGAAGGGGAATGGTGGATACAATGAGGTGAGAAAAAGGGGATGAGACGCTGGATAGAGGAGAGAGAGGGGAGAGACACTGCATGGGGGATGAGAGAAAGGGACAGATACTCAACATAGGAGGAAGAGAGAAAAGACTGGGGAATAAGAGAAGGAGTCAGAAATGGGGAGTGAAAGAGCCATGTTAAGTGTTGAAAAGTGGTAGATGCCGTAACAGGAGGGGGGATTGAGGGCTGGATGGTAAGATGGAAAAGTAAAATCTGAGTTGATAGAGAAAAATAAATGGAAGAAAGCTGAAAGGAAACGATAGATGCCAGAGATGTAAGGAAGTGATAAAGACAGGAGGGAAGAGAAGTGGCAGATGGGCCAGAGACCCTAGAAAACGACTTTAGAAACTTACTGGTGTTTTAGAAGCCAAGCTATCTAAAATTCAATCATCTATAGACAAAATAAAAGAAGTCTTCTTTTATTTTGTCTATAGAGCTACAGGTGACCCAGCTGCAACATGTGAAGGACTGTATGTCATATCATGAGGACTGCATGGACTCAGTCATGGACCGAATCAGAATTGGAAGAGATAAGCAACAAATTGGCAAACAGAGTAGATGATCAAGAAAATATAGGGAGGTGGAAGATGTATTTATTTATTTTATTTATTTGTGAGTTTTATACACCGCTATTTCAGGTAATCATAGCGGTTTACATTTAGAACAACAATTACAGCAAAACATCTTAACAGAAACAGGTTCAAAAGCAAAATTGTGCAATTTACATGATTCAAAAATTATAACTTATTTACGGACAATGATTGTTAGAAAATACATATGCTGATTAACAGTGAGTATAGAACGTGGGTAATACAGACTTTTATTAACATTGTTTGAGGACAGATAGTAGGCTGTAATGGATATGTATTGTGCATATTAAGCAAGGTCAGGGTTTAGGGGGGGGGGCAATCAATTTGACCGAAGTGATCGATAAATAGATAGGTTTTTAGGTGAGACCGGAACAAAGTTAAGTCTGTGATACTTCTGAGCTCATTGGGTAATTGATTCCAGAGTGAAGGGGATACATATTCAAAAGTCTTATTACTAGTATTTTGCTTTGTTTTTCTAAAGTCAGCTCAGGTTGTGAGCATGTTGATGGTTTGACCTCCTCAAAATGGAAGGAAGTTCAAAAATCTCCCCAGCATAGTTTAGAGGTGAGGTCAGAGTGGCTGTTGTAGCCAAAAAATCATCTTTCAGGAAATGGAAAAAGGAGCCAAATGACGAAAACGGGACACAACATAAGCACTGGCAAGTTAGAAGCAAGGCGCTTAAGTTAGGCAAAGAGAGAATTTGAAAAAAAGCTTGCCGTGGAAGCAGAAATCATAATAAAACTTTTTTCACACACATTCATTACAAAAAACCTGTTAGAGAACCAGTTGAACCATTAGATGGCAGAGAGGTCAAGGGAGGACAAGGCCGTAATGGAGAGACTAAATGATTTCCTTGCTTCAGTCTTTACTGAAGAAGAAATAGTGAAGTAACCAATGCATGATATGGTATTTAAAGGTGAAGTATCAGAAGAATTGAAACAAATTTCAATAAAATGGGAAGATATATTACAACTATTTGATAAAGTAGAGTAGCAAATCACCTGGACCAGATGGTATACATCTGAGTGTGTTGAAAGAACTGAAATATATTGGATTGAAGACAGAACCAGCCCAAGGGTTTGGGGTAGCCTAGTGGTTGAGGCAAGTAGCCTAGTGGTTGGGGCAAGGTACTTCAGGCTGGAAGGTCAGGGGTTCATATCCCACTAGAGGACAGTGGGGTTCATATCCCACTAGAGGACCAAGTGGGGTTCAAATCCCACTTGGGCCGGAAGGACTGGGGTTTCTAGTCCCACAGATGCTCCTTGTGGTCTTGGGCAAGCCACTTAACCCTCCATTACCCATGTTCCCTGTAAGTATTAGTGTGTCTCATATCCCCGCGTGTTAAAATGTATCCCCCAATTGTGTTGTGACTGCTTTGATTGAAGGATAAGGTGGTATACAAAACTGTCTAACTAAATAAAGGGTTAATGCCGCCCTAGGCAGAAACCCCTGCTGCACCGCCCTTCCCAGCTGCACCACGCTACTAAGCATTTATAAAGTGCTACCAGGCGCATGCAGTGCTGTACAAAGAAAAAACACACAAGAGACAGTCCCTGCTCAACCCTCCCAGCTACCGCTGCCACCATCGCCCCCCCCAGCTGCCACCAATTCTGTCCTGAGAGGAAGAGGTGGGCAGCGTCAGTATTTCTAAAAGCCGTAGCATTTTTGCTGCCGTTTTTAGAAATACTGACGCTGTTTGCCTTCCCCTCCCGAGACAGAATCAGGAGAAGCTGCGAGGGGGGGGGGGGTGTGGCAGCAGTGGTGGAAGATTGGGGGAGAGCAGTGCAACCAGTTATGTGTGTCACTGCTGCCCCCACCTGGACTGGCTGCCCTAGGCAACCACTTAACTCACCTAGTGGACAGACTGGCCCTGATTGCAGACCTACTATTAGTAATCTGTGAACTATCATCAAAATCAACTGTAGTACCTGAAGATTGGAGAATGGCCAATGTAACACCAATTTTTAAAATTGCATGACCTCAGTACCGGGCAAAATGGCAGAAATTGGGCCGGGGATTCAATTCCCACATGGGGACAAGCAACTTCAGGCAGGAGGGACTGGGGTCTCTAGTCCCATGGCCACTCCTTGTGGCCTTGGGCAAGCCACTTAACCCTCCATTGTCTCAGGTACACTTAGATTGTGAGCCCTTCAGGAACAAGGGAATAAAAAGTGCCTATTAGTATACATGTAAACCGCACTGATTCTAAAGAGCGCGGTATAAAAAAAAAAAAAAAACCATTATAAAGAATAAAATTACTGAACATGTAGATAGTCATGGTTTAATGTGAGAAAGCCAACATGGATTTAGCCAAGGAAGACCTTGTCTTACTAATCTGTAATAGTTTTTGAACGTGCAAATAAACAGATAGATAAAGGTGAACCAATTGAAATATTGTATCTGGATTTTCAGAAAAACGTTGACGAGGTCCCTCATGAGAGACCTTTGGTGAAATTGGGATAGGAGGCAGTTTACTATTGTGGATCAAGAAGTAGTTAAAAGATGGCTAAATGGCCAATTTTCTCAATACAGAAAGGCGAATAGTGGAGTACCACAGGGATCTGTGCTGGGCCCACTGCTTTAACATATTCATAAATTACCTGGACATGGGAATAACAAGTGAGGTGATCAAATTTGCAGATGACACAAAATTATTCACAGTTTTTAAAACAAGAGGACCGTGAAAAATTGGAAGAAAACTTTGTTAAATTAGAAGACTGGGGACCCGATATTGAGCTATGCGCATTTTTGAAGGGATATGTACCTCTTTGGGGCATAGCACTCTCCGCTGACCCCAAACTCAGATATTGAATATTCGGGGATCACCGCAGATTCATGAAGCTGCTGAAGCTAACCAGGCAGCAGCGATATTGCATGCTGTCCCGTTTTCTCCTGCACTTTAAAGATAGGCAAGGGTTTTCCTGGCCTATCCTTTAGGTGCAGATCGCTAACGGGGCAGCATGCACTATCACAGCTGACCCATTAGCGACAGTCTCCACCCCGGAATGCACCCAAACATGAGCTGATGCTAACCGGACAGCTTCGGGGCGCTTAGGGGAATTAGAAGGGGATATTCAATGGCACTAAATACGTAAGTGCTGTTGAATATCCCCATTTAAAGCATTTACGCAGTTTACTGGGCTGTAAACTGTGTACTGGGCACTGGATGTCCAAATGGCAGATGGACTTTAATGATGAGTGGCCTAGTGATTGGGGCAAGTTGCCTTGGGCTGGAAGGCTGTGGGGGGGGGGTCAAATTTTGCTGGAGGACAGCAACCTTGGGCTGGAGGGACTGGGGTTTCCCTTCCCACAGGTGCTCCTTGTGGCCTTGCGCAAGCCACTTAACCCTCTGTTGCCTCAGGTACAAAAAAAGAGTAGATTGTGAGCTATTCAGGGACAAGGGAAATATGTACCATACCTGAATATACACTGCTCTGACCTGGTGAAAAGCAGTATATAAGCATTGCTAAATAAATAATGTAGATAAGTGCAAAGTAATACACCTAGGAAAGAAGACCCCAAACTATAGTTACATTATGCAAGGTTCCACTTTACGAACCACCACTCAGGAAAAGGATTTAGGCATTGTTGTGGATAATATGTGAAAACCCTCCATCTAGTATGCAGCGGTGGCCAAAAAAGCAAATAGAATGCTTGCAATCATAAGGAAAGAAATAGAGAATAAAGCCAAGAATATTATAATGCCTCTATATCGTTCCATGGTACAAATGCACCTTGAATATTGTGTGCAATCCTGGTTGCTATATATTAAAAAGGATATAGCAGAATTAGAAAAGATACAGGGAAGAGAAGAGCTACCAAAATGGTAAAGGGGATGGAAGGATCTCCCTCTGAGAAAAGGCTTAGAAAGATAGAGTTCTTCAGCTTGGAAAAGAGACAGTTGAGGGGAGATATGATAGAGTCTTATAAATTCATGAATGGAGTTGGAACATGTAAACATAGATCGGTTATTTACACATCAAAAAGTAGAAAGTCTAGGGGACACACAATGAAGTTACGATAAAACCCATTTATTTATTTATTTACATTTCTTATATACCGCACTATTATAATCAGTGCGGTGTACAGTTGAACCATTTAAGATTATTAAGAGAAAATATTTTTTCACTCAACGTGTAATCAAACTGTGGAATTTGTTACCAGAGGATGTAGTAAAAGCTGTTAGTGTAGCTGGATTCAAAAAAGGTTTGGAAAAGATCCTGAAGGTAAGGTTCATAAACCATTAAAGAGGACCTGGGAAGTCTACTGCTTACCCTAGGGCAAGCATTGTGGAATCTATATAATGTTTTGGGAACTTGCCAGGAACTTGTGAGCTAGATTGCCCACCGTTGGAAAAAGCATATTGGGCTTGGTGGACCTTGGTCTGACCCAATATGGAAGTTTTTAGGTTCTTATATAATATGAGGATGAATGATGTACCATGGAAGTTGCTGATAAGTGAGACCTAGGAGTGCTGAGAGTTCCTGCAGTGAACTGTGCTTTGGATAGGGCAGGCACTGGATGCCACTGTAAGGTATCAGTATAGCAGGGGGCTTAGGTGGGAAGCTCCTGAAGGCTCATCAGATGAACTAAGACCGATGAATGCTTTCTTGTGTTCACTCGTAATAATACAACAATCAAAAAAATGTCAGTTCCAGAATGCAGATTAAGAAATAAACAAACAAGAAAACAGCATTCCACATACTCCAACTCTATTTTATAGCAAAAAGCAACAAAAAACCCCTTATTTCCTCGAAATTAAAAAAATAAGGAAAAAAGAGGAAAAAGGAAAAAGTGGATCTCAGAACCAGCGGGGCACACATATATGGGGAGCTCAGAATAAATCTATGCTAACCCAGTTCCCAAAACATCAACGACCCACCATTTTTCCATTAATTTCTTACAAAGTTTACTTTAGAATAGAATTTGTTTTGGTGGCAGAAAACATTTTTGGGAACCTTTCAGCCGCTTCCATTGAACCCCCAGTGATCTCAGATCATTCTTCAGTGAGCGCTGGACTCCACTGGGGAGAACACAGAGGTGATTAATTTTGAACGATGAACCCCATGCTTTATGAAAGCCAGGAATTTCATACATATCTTAAACAAGCTGGCTGGATTATGTGTGCGATAACCCCATGGGGATTGCACATATCCAGTGAAAGCAGCTAAGTGGATGAATAATTGCTAATATAACTGGTATAAGGAAATGGAGAGACAAAGAATTACTGCAAAAGATACAATGCCTTCAAGAGAGTAGGGGGTTTACTTCTCACATATGTCTGAAGGAGGTCATAACAAAATATCAGAATTATGAATGGAGATTGATGTTCTCTTAAATCAAAGGGCTTTTGAACAATGTACTGTACATTTGTACAAGTATAATTTATATAACAGGGGCAATAAAACAGGTAAGCTCCTTGCATATTGGTGTGCCCATGTATTCCTATAGCCTACATTAAGGGGGTGAAGAATAGGGCAATGTCTATTAGTGTTATATTCGAAGATATGCTGAACAATTTCCCGAGATTCTGTAGTAAACTCTATGCAAAGGGGCAAGGACAATGTCTATTAGTGTTATATTGGAAGATATGCTGAACAATTTCCCGAGATTCTATAGGAAACTCTATGCAAAGGGGCAAGGACATGATAATAAGTATGTTCTTTTGAAAACCTACACTTATCGCAAATAACGGCAGATCAGCTTTGATACTTAAATGCCCCATGAGAGAAGAGGAGCTAATACAGGTAAACAAGAAATTGAAGCCAGCAAAAATACTGGGCCTGGATGACCTGGGGGATGAATTTTACAAAATTCTTGGAGAGCGGTGTGTCCCATCTCCTGTGGACACTTAGTGCAGCCATGTTAACTAATGAAACTGTGGGCGAAACTCAGAACCACAAGTATGTGATGAGTGATCCCCAAGCTGAGCAGGGTCAGAGGTGAGCTCTTATTGACCCCTCACATACTGGCAACATGACAGTGAGGCAGCAAATGTTCTATCCAACTGCTGCCTCCCGTGCATTGGGAGGGGGGTGGAATGTAGCAATTTAGCAGTGCACACATGCACCTGGGGGTCCTTGCCGCTGCAATGGACCATGTTTCTGTGGACAGATGGCCCCTCAGCTTGACGAAGGGAGGATGTGGCTGAGGCCTACCAGCTTTGAGCAGCTATCTTGCATTTGCCACTGAACTTGGGCTTCCAGTGTTGGAGCTCACTGATTGGTATCCCTTCCTGGCCCCCTAGCCCAGGGGTTGTGGCTTTCCATGAACCTGGGGAGCCCTTTACTTCTTCCCTGGCCCAGTGAACCTTTCTTTCTCTCACTGCTGGGGTTCTCTGCAAGGGGCTGTTTCGAATTCATCACCTCCATGTGGTGTTCTCCCAAAGCTCATCCTGGTAAGAGGAAGCATGGGGGCCCTCTGGGGGTAGATAGCTGTGCCCCCTCCCATGTAGATGTCAGACCACAGGAGTGAGTGTTCTGTGTTCTGAGCCATGGGGCTGCTTCTTGATCCTCTAGACCAGGGGTGGGCAAACCTGGTCCTGGAGGGCCGCAGACCAGTCAGGTTTTCGGGATATCTCTAATGAATATGCATGAGATATATATGCATTAGAGATATCCTGCCAACCTGACTGGTTTGTAGCCCTCCAGGGCTGGATCTGGAGACCCCTGCCTTACACCTCTGTCATTTAAGATTGTGAGTGGACAAGGTGCAGATGTCCAAGACATCAAAAAGGTTAGATAGAATTTGTCACAGTCCTCCTCACTTCTCACCACCACCAAAAAATTGTCTATTAGACAACTTTTTGGTGGTGGTGAGAATCGAGGAGGAATGTGACACACAGATATCCCGAAAACCTGACTGGTCTGCGGCCCTCCAGGACCGGAGGTGCCCACCCCTGCTCTAGACTATGGGGCATGTTTACTAAACATTCCTAACGTGCGGGGCCGCGCTAGTGTGCCTGTGCCATATAAGGAGTGGGCGGTTCAGGCAGAAAATAGAAAAAAAACGGTAGTAAGCAACCGGACATGTGCGCGTCGCGCTAATGTGCGGGGGTCGACATTAGCGCGTGGAAAGGCAAAGTGGCGCGCTGCTGAGTATACAAAACAACAGAGCCGTGGTACAATGGTGAGGACAATGACCAATGGTGCAGGGGCCATGGGTTCAATCCCCCAGTGTGCGCAATGACAAAGGTCAGCTGAGGCAGTAACTGTAATGATTAAAATTGTTTTAGGAGGCAAATTAATTTGGAACGGCATAAGGCGGCGCACAGTTATTTTTGGGCGGCATAAGGCGGCGCACAGTGCTTTTTGGGCGGCATAAGGCGGCGCACAGTGCTTTTTGGGCGGCATAAGGCGGCGCACAGTTATTTTTGGGCGGCATAAGGCGGCGCACAGTTATTTTTGGGCGGCATAAGGCGGCGCACAGTGCTTTTTGGGCGGCATAAGGCGGCGCACAGTTATTTTTGGGCAGCAGAAGGCGGCGCACTGGTCCCCTTGGGCGGCAGAAGGCGGCGCGCTGATAGGCACAAGGCGGCGCGCTGATGCACAAGCACAGGAACAGAGCCACATCACAAAGTTTAAAACACTGACCAATGGTGCAGGGATCAGGGGTTCAACTCCTCACAATGCCCAGTGAAAAATGCCTGCTGAGGCAGTATGTATTATGTTGTGGAGTGCTGTAGGAGGCTGTATAATTTTATTTTGTTATCACTACTAGCAAACGCACTCTCCCAGCATGTTAACATACGGCGGCCCATAAGGCACATGTTACAGTGCACTGTTCGCCAAGGCACCCTTGAATGTCCCCTATAGGGCAGCATGTATGTTGCGACACAGGATAATGTATAGTGCACCCTATAGGGATGGCAACCATAAGGTGGCCTACAGGGCGCCCTATGAAGCACCCTCAGAGGCACCTAATGGGTATAGTAAGCTGAGGGTGGTCTTGCCGGCATAGACATATGTACAGTAAATAAAAATAAAGCTGTGGACAGCCCTACCAAAGGGCCCCACTGTGGGTTTGAACCCATGACCTCTGGCTGCACAGGCAGTGATGTAACCATTGCGCTACAGCTCCATAGCTGTAAGCAGGCCCCTGGCTGGCTGCAGATAGCCTACACGTCACCTCACAGACAGTCTGCTGGTGTCAACAGGATAGGGTTAGGCCACCCGTACCCATGATGCACTGCACATGCAAATTAGCTGTCCGCAGATGGACACAAGATGGGGAATGCACCCCCACAGCACCTCGGCCCTGTTGGGGGAAGTGACCGGGTGCACCCACACAGCACCTTGGCCTAGTAGGGGGCACTGACCGGGTGTTTTACTGGCACAGAGTAGCCACACACCGTTACATCGTGCGGGTACTGTGCTCACCCTGAGTGTGCAATGAGGTGGCCAGGACCAGGTCAACAACACCTGCCATGGCTGATGGAGGCCAAGCGGGCGTTCCAAAGCAGTGTTAATGTGTCAGATAGCTAGTTTCTGCACAAACACCATGGATATCCCTGTCTGCTGCTATCAGGCGCGCACACCCCCCTCGTGGCAAACATGGTCCCCATCAAGGGATCCACACTCTACCTCCCTGCAAAGGTGGCAGTAGAGGGCAACATCAACCCCAGTCCTGCTGAGGAACACCACCCCCCCCCCCCCCCCAGGCAGGCAGCTCTATACACAGCCATAACACAATAGCAGACAGACATAAGCCCACTCCACCACCAGATATTCCCCTGCAGCAAGCCAACAGCCACTGCACCCTGCAAGACATTTACCAGCTACAAACAGTCTGCTGGTTAGTCCATAGTGCATGTTCCCAATGGAGATGCATGCACCCAGAACTGGGCTGTCTGCATACACAGCAAGCAGATAGATCAGTGACTGGGCCCCAAAGAGAAACCCATATCTATCACATGAGGGAACTACTATACAGCACTATGGGGGGGGCCTAGCCATGCTGTGGTCACTGCACAGTCAGGGTGAGCGTGATCCCCCAGAAGGACATGCTTTGGCCACCCTGTCTGTGTAGGTGGTGGCCGGACACTACAATATCCCAGCCAATGTCCCTGCCAGGGCCCTATGCCCAGTGCAGATGCATCCTGGCCACGCCACCCTGCCCTGGCTATACCCATGGTACCTTGCACCTCATTATGCACATTGGCTGGCCAATACTGGCAACAGTGCTGGCAGTGTGGGCTGTTGAAGGGGCTTGCAGCCAACACCCACTGTATAGACAGACACACACTTCCACACCTCTGCCATCATGGTGCTACGATTGAGGGGGTAAGTAGCCTTGCCCACCAAACCGGTCCTGAGCACGGCAAGGCATGGATATGGTACGCATTACAGCTGGTGGTCACTCCCCAGGGTGGTAAGCACCGTCAGAGGCCAGGCCTGGAGCATGCCCCGCAAACACCTAACAGATTGTTTGGATGGGGTCAACTAGCAGTATGTACGTAACGTATGGATATCTGCCTGCCTGTGCTCCTAGCAAACGTCTCAGAGCTGTGTAGGGTGACATTGGTAAGTTATGCAAGTGCTCGTTGTGGGTGCTGCATGCACGGTCCAATGTTCTGCCTTTCCAGGAGACATTGGCCAATGGGGCCTGTGGGTGTGGGTGTGTCTGCCCTTGATGGCTGCTGCTTTACGGCACAGATTCCCAACTCCAGTCCAGGTTTGCATCACACTGTTCGGGTTTTCCTGCTATCCCTCATGAATATGCATGGGCTACATCTACATGCCATGGGGGTGGTGCATAGATATACAGCACAGGCATTTGTATGAGTGTCAGCATGGAACCTGACTGGTGTGTGGCCCACCAGGACTGCATTTGGGTGATTCTGCTCTAGGTACTGCCCCTGTTCATGGTGTCTGTGCTCAGTGGGGTAAAAGATAGATGTCTTACCATTGCATATGTCCCCGCCATGAAAGGTGTGTCCTTACTATCACTGTTTAGTTGTGGGAAAAATATGTGGGCAGGATTGGCAGTAGCCCCAGCTGGGCTTTGAACCTGTGACCTTCTGTTCTTGCATGCACTGTCTGTGTGCACTGCACCACTGTGTAGCCACTGATTTGTTGGATTCCCTGGACATGGCTAGGCCTCTGTCTTCTGTGGTTAGCAGCCACTGCCCCCTGCACCACATGTACTTGTCCGCCAACATGCTGGCATGAACATCTCTCAGAAAACAAAGTTGACCTGATTGCAATGTGGCAGTACGGGACTGCATTTGGGGGACTTGGCTGTAGGTAATGCCCATTGTTGTGGTGTGTGTGCGGTGTTGGGTAAAATATGGGTGTTTTCCCCATGCTTATGTTCCCTGCACTACAGGGGTGTCTGCGCTATCTTTATTTAGTGGTGGGTAAAATATAGGGACTGGGCTGGCAGGTGCCCCAGCTGGGTTTTGAACCTCTGCCCTCTGGTCCTAGAGGTAATGACTCTGTCCGCTGTACCACACTTTGGCTACAGAGACAGTGCAGCCCCTGGAGGCAGTAAGCCTGGCAGGATGGAGTCACAAACCCTGCTCTACTCATTTTTACTGTGGGCATATGCACCCTTTCTGGTGACAAACGTGCACATAAACACCAGAAATGACCACGGGAAATGGGGGAGAAAATATCACCACGCTGGGCGACAGTGATATTAATGGGCAACCATAGCAAACACTCCGAGGAAAGCTCCAAAAAACGGAAATGTTTTTCGGAAGAGTCTCCGCTCCGTAGACCCTTCCAATATTCATCTCTTTTTTCTGGAGCTTTGCTGGGTGTGTTTTGTATATTTGCCCATCACTATAACTGTTCCCCAGCTGGATTACTATTTATAATAGTTTTGTTGTGGTCATTTTCAGGTTCTATTTGCAATTTTGTTCTGTGCACATATATCACACTGCACACGTTTTTTAGGTTTCCCCGGTGTTCCTGTACATTGCTGACGGAAATGGTTTCTCTTCCCTTTAAATGCCCTCTACCGCGAGGGTTTCACTCGCGCTAATTTTTACATGGAAATTCGGGCCCGATACTGTGCGGGGAGCCTCTCCCCTCCCACTCTCCACCCATTGACCCCGTCCCTCCGCCCCTCCGGAGCCTTCCTCCGCCCTCTTTTAGCCGTTCCACGCCTCTATCGGACATTTGCGGGCCCGCACTTGTACGGGGCCCATTAGTGTGCCGCGTACCTGTGCGGGAGTGACACGCACGTGTGCGGGGCGTTTAAACGTGTTTCTGCGCGTTTAAATGCCGCGTTGCCGTGCGCTATTTTGCATCGCGCAGATTTGCGGACTTTAGTAAACATGCCCCTATATCTGTAGGCTTCCTTGAGCATGTATGCTGGTTGTGCTTAGCCTCCAGACTTCCTGACACTGGCACCTCCTTCCCTAACATGGGGGACCCATTCTACAATGGCTTTGGTGCTGTCAAAGCCCTAGTAAGAGAAGTGACTGAGAGGTGGAGCCCATTCCCCACAACAGAGACCTTGTACTATGTTCCCTGTAGCCTAGGTGAACAGGCACTCTGGGCATCTTAGGGTGAGGAGGGTCATACACCTGTCCCCCATGATGGATACTGTAGGCACCCTGTATTGGCCCATAAAAGGCCCCCTGCATCTCCAGATGCCACGTTTGCACCCTATCTCCCACAGTTAGGGACACAGCACAGACTCTCTGCATGTGTTTGCTTTGCTGATTTGCATGCCATGCTTTCTTGTACTTAGCCCCTGTGCTCTGATCTGTGCAGGCAGTTCTGCCTATTCCAGGTCATCCCTCTCTATTCTGAATTGGCCAGTTGCTACCTTCCTGTATGTGTGCTTGGGAAATGTTTCTTACTGTCCACAGTGGTTCCTTAGCCCACTGCTGCCCTAATAATGCATTTGTGGTTTTCTTTGCAGGGTGCACCTTGGCAAGGTGTGCACTTTGTGTATGTACTATGGTTATGCTTTCCCTACTACCATGCTAGTGACGCTACTAGCATGGCGGTCGTAACCTACCACGGCCTCACCCCCTTATGTTTACTGCAGCTGCTAGACTCCATCGCGGTAGGAACGTGTGATTTCCACGTTATCCCTGTGCTCCTTACCTCACTTTAGTAAACATGCTCCTATGTGTTTGCTTGTGTGCTCTGCCCATGCTCCACTCAAACTCCATCCATGTAAATGCCTCCATCTGCAATATAGGGCTTATGCTAGTATTTAATAAAGACAAGTAAGTGCCTATGTATGTACCTACCTATGGTGTCCTAGAGCTGATATTCATGCCTGCACCTATATTTTTCAGGTATGTGCACAAATTATAATATTTTATAATCTCCATGCATGCTTGCATGCTCCACCCATGCTCTCCAGTACTCCACCCATGTGGACACCTACAGGCAAAGTGTGTACTTTTACACTGGCCAGTATTTTACAAAAAGCCATTTATGCACATACGTAGCCACAAATGCACAGGAATGACTTTGTAAAATTACTTCCAAAATGCAGTGTGGAGTCTTTATAGATAGAAATTCCATCTTTGTGGGGTTTTAGTACCCCACAAGGATGGAACTTTACTTTCCTGGGAAGTGACAGGGAAGTAAAGTTTCTATGTGCTATAAATAACTGCTTCTTGAAACAGTTTGTTGAAGAACCAACCAGAGGGAAAAGTACTTCAGATTCATTCTTTATTGGTATGCAGGGCTTGGTTTAAGGGGTAATGGTAGTAGGGGCACCTAGTCAGTAGTGATCACAATGCAATTGAATTTGAAGGAAAATGCTAAAAATAACTACTGCTAATTAAAAAATTAGAATTAGAATTAGAAAAAAATAAATGTAGGTGTTACAAGGGTCAAAGGTTTGCATCAGGTGTGGACATTATTTAAAAAAGACTATTTTGGAAGCCCAGATAAAATAAGCCCATGCATCAAAAAAGTTGATTGAAGGCCAGCATTATTTAAAGGTGAAATAGAAGAAGCAGTGAAAACCATTAGGGCATCTTTCAGAAAATGGAAAGCAGACCTTAATGAAGCAAACAGGAATGAGCATAAGCACTGGCAAGTTAGATGCAAAAATTGCCTGACCAAATGGCATTCACCACAGAATCTTAAATGAGTTAAAATGTGAAATGGCTAATCTTTTACTAGTTATGTGTAATCTATCATTTAAAACACCCACAATACTAGAGGATTGGCGAAGGCCACTATTAAATCAGTTTTTAGAAAGGGCTCCAGAAATGGCATGGGAAACTATAGAATGGTGAGCATAATGGAAATGAGTCAGCATAATACACCAAAGGCAGTTACCAATGTATTAGATTCTTTTTGAAGGTATAAACAAATAAGTGGATAATTGTGAACCGGTTGATGTGAAGGCAGATTTTAGACAGAACATGGAGGGGGAAATTCCCATTTCTAGGTCAGGACGTGGAGAATTTGCATAGTATTTTACAAAAGAATCTGTCAAATGTAGAGCATCTTGTAAAATAGAAGCAGAAATGCAGATTGATCTCTCTGCACATCTATTGGGAGCAGTAATTTTTAAAAAGCTGCATGTGGGGAAAGCAAACAGATAAATACCCTTCACAAAGACGTGGGAGCAGTTTTTTTTAAAATCAATGTTCCTGCTATGCATGAACACCCCAAACCAGCAGAATCATTTCTCCTCCGATCACCCCTGTCCTCAGTTCTTCCCTGATGACTGCTAAGCCATCTGATCCTCTCCCTGACCCCCTGACAAGTAATTCCCCAACACATCTGATCCCCTTACCTCTCCTAAAGCATTTGATCCACCCACAAGCAAACCCTCCCTCTGACACAAAGACTTCCCATCCCTGATCCCTATCCCTGGCCTTACTGAGTCCCTGGTGTCTTAATGGAAGCAGGAGCGATTCCCAGTTGTTTCTGCTCTTACAGTGCCAGGTTCCAAAATGTTACCAATGACCCCTAGCCGTAATCTCATGGTATTATCCACAAACTGCTTTGCATATGGGGGACTGGCTGGCACTGCTACCTGCGTTATGCAGCTCCCTTGAGATTCCTGTTGGGACTACCAAATTTTACAAGGGCCTGAAACAAACAGATGTAAGAATGAGTGAATTTCCAGGTGGTAGTAATGGCAACCACATTTCCAATTCTTTCCTCTTCTTTTCGAGTGTTGTCGTGTAGACTGAAGACTAGAATTTTTCTTATAGGCCATCCACTCAGGACAGATCTGTATGTGTATATCTGTGTAAAGCACATTGAAATCTGATTGAATGAATGGTTTTATAAAAAGCTTATTTATTATCAGTTACTGTTATCTTTTTCCAACTGTTCAAGGTGAAAGAGGGAGACCAGGACTTGCATTTGATGGAAATCCTGGACAACTGGGCACACGGGGCCACATGGGACAGCCTGGTTTGAGAGGATATTCAGGGCTAAGAGGACCACCAGGCAAATGTCTATCAACTGGGTGTGATACCGTCAATCTTTCAAATAACAGTGATGAGCAAAGTGGACAGAACGGATACTTATGAAATATATCAGAGACTTACATGGTGGAAATAAAAAGAACACAAATATGTTCTGATTAGAGAGCCCACGATGAAATCTGATAATGTAGAAAAGAGAATAAAAATAGCAAACATTTATACCAAGCTGCAGGTGATATTTTTAACTGGATTAACTCTGAAATGCATTTGACTGGGTTTTGAATGACTGTGCTGGGTTACAAATCATTCATTAGGTGTATAATACTATATAGCAATTGAATGAATATTTGTTATGCGTGCCATGTGAATCCATTTAGATGCACAACAATAAAGCTCTGCAAATAAACTGTAAATAACAATTTTTCATTGGACTAACTAAATTCATGCTAATATATTCTTCTGTTTTAATACATTTGACTGGCTATATTTTCTTTATCACATCAGATATACACAAATGACTTTACAATGGATCATACGATTAGTGTTTGCCTTCAAAGTCAAAGAAGGGTGGGAGCGAGTGTTGTATTTACAGATGGTTGATGAAGACAAAGAGCATAAAGTGATCGTATTCACGCTCTACCAATAATGTGGGGCAATAATCAAACTGCCAGCACGGGTGGCAATTCTGAGGGCAGATTTTGGAGATGCATGGGGTTCAGGTAAAAGTTTTTGATGTCCATGAAGTTAAAGGTGAAACCTCAGACATTCTTTCCAAGTGCATTCTTGATAAAGTTGAGTCCAATGTACTAAGATCCAAAGTCTTGGCACTGTGTGCTGACAATGCCAGTTGCAATTTTGGTGGGGCTGCAAGGAGGGGTAGTAGCAATATTTTTTACAAGCTGCAAAAAGATTTAGGAAGTAATTTAATTGGTGCAAACTGTGCAGTTCATTTTGCTCACAATTGTACCAGCACTGCTGCCGAATGCCTGCCCTTTGACATTGAAGTTATTGTTGACATGATATTCAGACATGTTCACGTTTATACAGTGAGAAGTGAAGAACTTAAAGAGATGTGTGACTTTGTTGAGAGTATCAAATTCTCCTCAGATACAGTAACACTAGGTGGCTGGCTTTGCTATCAGCCATAGAGAGGTTAATTAAAATGTTCCAACCAGTGAAATCATATTTTCTGAACCAGGAAAAATGCCCAGTTGTCATCAAAAACATTTTTGAGAATTTATCAACAGAGATTTGACTCTACTTTTTGCACACTAAGGCAGTGATTTTCTACAATGCGACTTTAAAAATTGAGTCTCAAAAAATCTCACTGATAGGGTAGCTGGAGTAATCAGTGATGTTAGTTAGTAACTAGGAAGAATGAAGTGTTTTTGCTTCTGGCAATCAGAAAGAAGACAAAAGACCTTGAAGAAGAGGGCGGTATTGATGAAGCAGATTTTAAGCTTTCTACACCATTTGCATAGATTATTTGGATCAGTGGACCACTCACTTCCAGGAGATTGGGAAACATGTGTTTTTTTCTACAAGACTTGGCCTAGAGTCAGTAAAAAATGATATTGAACTGTTTGATGAGTTCACTTGTCTTAAGTCATTTGTTTCTGAAGAAACATTTCAAGAATAGAAAAAAACAGATACTATGGTTGGTAAAAAATGGAAGGAGGTGTTTGGACACCTCAAAAGAAATGAGGTATCATATAAAAATGTATGGAACTGATTGAATTTGTATTATTTGGCAGGTTCCAATGCTTCAACTGAAAGGTGCTTTTCAATCATGAACAAAGTGTGGTCTACAGAAAGAAAACAACTGCATGCAGAGACTCTCAATAACTGAGGTATCCGGATGCCCATCCCTTGCCTACAAGCAGCCATGCCACCTTACCTCTACCCCATCACCCTCCCCACCCCCCCACACTTCAATCTGAGCCCAAATTTTGCTTCATGAGCACCCCCCCATCTCTCCGCCTCTATCTCCCAGAACAAAACACTCACACACCATAACTTTGGTGAACAATTAGTTGGTCGCAGCTTTATTCATAATATTGCAAACCGGCCCAACATAGGCCAACTAAACGTTCTTAAATCAAACATTACCCCCCCCCCCCTTTCTTTTCTGGATGATGCCCCCCCACCAGCCATTTATAGCAAAGTGGTGCATCATCCACCCCCCCATTCCCCTACCGCCCGCCTTGCCATGTTATTAGCAAAGGCCGGCAATTTGCCTTTCACCGGGCAGAGACCACAACTGTGATGTCTCTCCCAACCTAAAGAGCACTGCCGCTCCCCTGCCAAGCGGCATCCGCCTCAAATGCCCCGCCGGGTCGGCAAGCGCCAGCTCGCTACCCCGCCCGCCCCCACAGCTGAACAAACGACCCCCCCCTTACCCAGCTGCGACGACCATACCCTTTCCTTACTGCCATAAGTGAGGGAGGGTGGGTAGGGACACCTTTTTGCAGCGGCGAGCACGCTGGAAAGAGGGAGATCGCACACTGGCGATCTCCCTCACGCGCCGCTGCTCCTCCCCCCAGCCGGCACCAGCACCAATCACCTTCTCCCACGTCCCCTACGTAGGTCGCTGGTGCCGGCCTTCGCTCACGTCTGCGCTCCTCCCCTCCTCATCCACCCTGCACCGTGCTGCTGCCACAAGGGAATTGGGCCCCGGGAACTGGTTACAACCGGCCTCAGGACCCTGCCCTATGGCGCGGCGGCATTAACCGAGGTATCCAGATGCCCATCCCTTGCCTACAAGAAGCCATGCCACCTTACCTCCACCCCATCACCCTCCCCACCCCCCCAAACTTCAATCCGAGCCCAAATTTTGCTTCATGAGCACCCCCCCCCCATCTCTCTGCCTCTATCTCCCAGAACAATTAGTTGGTCGCAGCTTTATTCATAATATTGCAAACCGGCCCAACATAGGCCAACCGAACGTTCTTAAATCAAACATTACCCCCCCCCCTTTCTTTTCCGGATGATGCCCCCCCACCAGCCATTTATAGCAAAGTGGTGCATCATCCACCCCCCATTCCCCTACCGCCCACCTTGCCATGTTAATAGTAAAGGCCGGCAATTTGCCTTCCACCAGGCAGAGACCACAACCGTGATGTCTCTCCCAACCTAAAGAGCACTGCCGCTCCCCTGCCAAGCGGCATCTGCCTCAAATGCCCCGCTGGGTCGGCGAGCGCCGGCTCGCTACCCTGCCACCGGCTCAAGGAAGACCACTATCCTTGTGCCGCCCCCCCCCAAAGAAAGCTGCGACCAACACCAAAATTCAAGGGCCTCCTGCCAATCATTCAGCAACAGATCTTGTCCAACAGGGGCAAGGTGAACCCCGTCCAAGCAGTACAAGCCACTGCACCGGACCTCCGCCCACTGATGTAACACCTGCCGCCCACCTGTTTGCTGAACCCTTCGCCATATCTGTCTATTGATCTTGACTAGGCCCTGCGACCACCGTCGCTATGTCCAGCACGCGGGGCGCAGAATGATGTCTGACCAAATGATGGCCACATCTGGAAGTAGCTCCCACAGCAGACCAATGTCCCTCTGAACAGTTCGGATGATCTGCCGGCATGACCAACTCGCCAAATCATTGCCACCCAAGTGTATCAGAAGCCCGACTGGCCGCCGCCGCTGTGAAGTCTGCGCCTGAATGAATGTCACAAGTTGCCACCACCGCATCCCGTGTTGTCCCATCCAACAAAGCCGAACTCCGGAATCTGCCAGCCCAAGGTGAAGTCCCAAGCGGCCGCGATGCAGCCCTTCGCTCAGCCCAGAAAACGAAGGAATGGCCGATGATCCACCAGTCACCGGAGCACACACCATCTGAAAGGACAAATAGGACTGCCACCAGCAGGCAACTCTGCAATAGGAAGAAAACTGTTATTACCCCCCCCCTTTTGCCCCCTTTCTCTCCAGCATAGCTGCCAGGCACCGGCCCTGCACCCCGCCCACAGGCCGAGTGCAGTCGACTTAAGGGCGAACATACCCTTCGTACACACCTGAACGCCACCTCCCGATCCGCTGGATAACCCGCCCTTCAAGACCCGCTACCGCCACACTCATGGCTGCTCCAATCCAAAACGAATGCGATGCATAACTCCATTCATCATAGCCCAAGAACCGCACAGCCAGGCGCAACACAGCCGTAAACTGGAACTGCATTACCGGCCTGCCATCCTCATGGATGAAGAAATAAGAACCCTGCAAACCTGAGCGCCTCTGCAAATAGCTCTGAAAGGCTTGCACCGGACAAAATGGCACAGGGAAGATAGCGCTCAATACCACCCAACCACCCTTACCCGCCTGATCTGTTTTGGACCGCGGGATGAAAATACGGACCTGAGACACCTCTACCGTCATGTGCTCAAGCTCGATACTGCTGAACGCACCCCGCCTTGCAGACCTAGGCATAAGTTCGCACACACGAAATGCCCCCAAAAAATGCAGTCACGAACAATGCGTGGAACAAAACGGACTCAAAACTAGAGGCCGCGACACAAGGTATCACCTCGAAAATGCACAGCAAAGGTTCATGGGAAACCGGGAGCCACCAATCCCATGGCCTGGGGTGTGCCCTGGCCCAACCCGCCAACAGGCGCTTGACTAAATATGAAACCCTAGGGTTCCCCCATCCCGCCGCCTTACAAAAGAAGGAGAACCCGGCCACCGCCGACGCAACCGCCGTTCGGGCCCAACCTTCCTTCTTTGCCCAGAGCACAAATTGTCCCACCAACCCATCAGGAACCCTCCCCCCACCCCAACCCAAAGCGCTCAGGAACGCACTCACCTGAGAGTATCCTTGCTGATACAGGACCCAAGTACCATGCGCCACGGATGCAGACAACAGCGCCATCAGGTCCGAATCCCAACCTTCCAGAGATGCTCCGGGACTGGGGAAGCCGCCTGATCTGCCTCCAGAGCCAACAGCCGGAATTGCTCCCACTGGAAACGGGACAGAGCATCAGCAATGGAATTCTGGGAGCCAGGCACATGCCGCGCCCTAGCAGTGACATTCATGCGGAGACATGCTAGTACAAAGATCCTCATCAAGGCAGCTACCCTCGGGCACCGAGGCGCCTGCCGGTTGATAACCTCCACCACCGCCGCGTTGTCACACCAGAAAACTACCCGCCGATCCCTCAGGCGCTCCGGCCAAACCCAAAAAGCAACAACTATCGGAAAAAGCTCCAGAAAGGTGGGGGGGCGGAGCCTGATGTCCAGCGGGATGGTCGCATAACGCTGAGGCTCCCGAGAGGCCTACTCAGAATCCTGAATTAACACCTCACTAACTTAGAACTTCTACTCTGATCTTGCCGGGGCACATTGGTGAGATGGCGGGGACCAAACCAACGCGCCTGGAATTTGGATCTCCAGCGGCTTCTCACGGCAAACGTTCCAAAACTGAACCTCCGTCCCCGCAGAAGGGGCCGGCCTTGTGCGAGGGCCCGAAATGCAGCAGGAAATCCTCGTAGAGATTAGAGGGGTCAAAAACCTTGTGCAGGCAAACGGTGAAGCACTCCGAGCGCTGCGGGAAGATTTTGGTGTGCTGCAAAGCAAGCTAGAAGGGCTTTCTTCGCGTCAGGACAAAATGGAGAGCATATTGGACTCCCATGCGGCCCGGTTGTCCAAACTCGACAAAGTTGAACGACAGGTGCGGGCCTTGCAGAAAGAGGTGGAAGATGGCAATAATAGAGCGCGCCGCAACAACATACGACTCGTGGGCATACCGGAGGGAGCGGAATCGGGAGACATGAAAGAGTTTTTATGCAAAATCCTCCCTTCCCTGCTCCAAATCACCTTTACCAAAGATTTGGAGATTGATCGCGCTCATCGTGTACCCACAAGCATAACGCTCAACAGGAAGACCCCGCGGCCTATCATTTTTCGACTATTGAGATATCAACACGTGGAGCAAATTCTAAGTGCCTCTCGGGCAAAGGGCCATATGGAGTTTGAGAGCCACAAGATCTCCTTCTATCCCGACTTGGCTAAACCCACGGTCGACCGCCGAAAGCGCTTTCTGGAATTCCGGCCGAGGCTTCAACAACTACAAGCACGCTATGGCCTGATGTACCCGGCCAAGCTCCGAGTCACGCTTCACAATCAGACAAGAACATTTGAGGACCCTGATCTACTAGCGGAGTTTTTGGATTCCAAAGAAGCCGACTTGATGCGCTGACTTCCAGAATATTCCTGCAAGTCTCCTCATATCCGCTGTACCTGCCATATTGGATCTGCCGCAGCCTAGCAAAGAGTCTGGCGTGGGCAGTCTGTGGCCTTACTCTTGATGGTATCTGTGACCCGACTCCATCTACCCACAGTAGCCTCGATGAGTATCAGAGACAGTGTTATTATGGACTCTGGTGTTTATTTTCTTTTTTTTACATGTCTTTCTATTTCCTCTCTAGGGCCTCCTCCCGCAGACATATGGTCGCCATATTCTTTGGGGGTTTTGCTTCTTCTCTAAGATATGTTGGTACATACTTTTCAATATGGGGTGTATTAGCCAGAATACTCGGTGATTATGACATTGTTGTACAGATTCTGCTTATGTTATATGTTATCAAGCGCCCTTACCTAAAATGTCTATTACCGATTGATGGCACCATGTAAGATTTTCTCATTGAACGTAAAAGGAATCAATAATCCGATAAAACGGAAGAAAATCCTAAGCTACCTCAGTCAGGAAGCAGCGGATCTGATTTTTCTCCAAGAAACGCATTTAAATTCGAAGGAAACTCTTAAACTCAATATTAAACCTTACATGGTGGCCGCCTATTCCCCAGCCGTTTCTAAGAAATGTGGGGTTGCCATACTGGTTAGGAAATCTTTGCATGCTACTGTTATTGCGACTAGCTCAGATACAGAAGGTAGATGGTCTAGAGTTCACCTCAAGATAGGTAGCCTTGAAGTTACATGTATATGCCTTTACGCTCCTAATGTTGATGACCCTGCCTTTTTTGCAACCATTGCTCAGGTTGCGCAGGCTTCTGCTAATACTTCATTGATCATTGGGGGGGATTTCAATCTAGTCCTTGATCCCCTGATTGACAAACAGCCGCCTAGGACGAGTGGTCCCCCCAAGAGTCACGCCACGCTTACCTCCCTGATTAAGGATCTTGCTTTAGTTGATCTATGGAGGTTACTACACCCCAATGAGCTTGACTTCACCTTCTTCTCCTCCCCTCATAAATCTCAGTCTCGCATAGACTTCTTTCTAATCTCAAAACTGTTAGTTCCTCAGGTGGACACTGCAAAGATTCACTCCCAACATATTTCAGATCATGCTGCCATTTCCTTTCAATTACACACTACTGCACCCCAGGGAAACTCGGGAGCCTGGTTCTTTGATAGAGCCCTGTTAACTCAGCCAGAGTTCCAGTCAGAAATTCGAGCAGCCATACAGGATTACTTCCATTTTAATCTACCCCAAGATACTGCGAATTGGGCTTGGTGGGAGGGCTTCAAAGCGGCCATTCGGGCAACGATCACTAGCTATTAAATCCGCCTGCGGAAACAACGTAAACAGCAGCTGCTCATACTAGACCAACAAATAAAGGCAGGCGAACGAGTTCTAACTTCACGCACTGACCCATGTGTATTAATTCGATTACAGCGTCTCCGTTTTCAATATAATTCAATCCTCTCAACTGCAGCTTCTAAGAGTATTGAGCTTCAGCGAGGGACATATTATCGTGAAAATAACCGAGCCGGTCGACTCTTAGCCAATGCCTTGAAAGGTCAAAAAGAAGCCAAACGTGTTGCGGCCCTTCGAGCTCCACAGGGAGGGGGCATAGTGACCACCGACTCCGACATTGTAGAGCTCTTTCGGGATTTCTATACCCGCCTATATCAATCTGAATGTGAGTTCTTGTCAGAGACATTCGAGCGATTGCTTTCTGGCATTCAGCGGCCGACCCTCTCTGAAGATGATAGGGATGCGATGGATGAACCCTTCTCTACTTCAGAGATCCAATCTGCCCTAAAACGAACAGCCTCGGGCCGTGCCGCAGGGCCCGATGGTCTCCCGACCGAATTCTACAGAACGTTCAGTGCAGATTTAGTTCCCTATTTAAAACTCTATTTTACTGCCCTTGCGGTAGATACATCCTCTTTGGGATCCTTTTCTGCAGCTAATGTGGTTGTATTTGAGAAAGAAGGCAGAGACCCGCTACTGACCGTCAACTACCGTCCAATCTCCCTACTTAATGCCGACTATAAGATCTTCGCAACGATCTTGGCCACCCGGCTATCTGACATGATGGCTACCCTAATTCACCCCGACCAATGCGGTTTTATACCCGGCAGATCAACTGCTGACAATGCTCGGACCTTGTGCCATGTGCTATCTAGTGCTGCCAATCTCGACCATCCATGGGTGGGTCTTTCCCTGGATGCCGAAAAAGCCTTTGATCGTCTAGAATGGCCCTTCTTATTTGCAGTTCTCCGATGGTATGGCTTTGGAGAGGGCTTCCTCCGATATCTCCAAGTCATGTATACTCAACCCGTTGCCAGTATTTGTGTAAACGCCATCAAATCTCAGCCATTTAACCTCCAAAGAGGCACGCGTCAAGGTTGCCCCCTATCACCAATGCTTTTTGATCTCGCTCTTGAACCCCTAGCCCTCCTTATTAGACAGTCTGCACGTATTCGAGGTGTCCCCTTTAGTCATAGGGAGATTAAACTCTCTGCATATGCAGATGACCTTATGCTCTTCGTATCCCTCGATTCGGTTCCAGCTGTCTTGGATCTGATTGACGGATACTCACAATTATCGGGCTATAAAATTAACTGGACCAAATCTGTAGCATTCCCACTGAACCGCTGGGTACATGAGGCTGACATGCAGGCCTTTCCCTTCCTTTGGCAATCCCGCATGGTGAAGTATCTCGGGGTCCATTACTGTTCTCCTTTAGAAGACACTATCAGTTTTAATGCCAAAGAGGTAGTCTCCAAAGTCCGTGAACTCACAAATCGTTGGTCTCCCTTATCTCTCACATGGTGGGGCCGCTTAGAAACTGTGAAAATGATGATAGTCCCCAAAGTGAACTACATTTTAGAAATGCTGCCATGCTTACTTCCGTTACATACTTATAAAGATATTGAGGGCCTTCTCGTCCGTTATCTCTGGCAGGGCAAGCCACCAAGGATAGCTAAACATAAACTGCAGTCTGCAAAGGAACGAGGGGGTACCAGATTTCCTGATTTTCTTAGATATCATCAAGCCTTTCTACTTAAGCAAGGTGCCCGATGGCTAGATGCCTCAACAGACAGCAGACCAGTTTGGCTTGACATAGAAGAGGAGCTTAGTAGCCCAATTCCGTTGACCCATCTCCCCGGTATGTCCTATCAAGTAGACACCCGCCATCCACCAATGATTGTCGATACTCTTGCGGCCTTTAACACTCTCATTCTATCACTGGGCCCGAATGTATGTCCTCAGGACGGACTCCCGCTATGGAATAACCCCAGAATTCAAGTCCTAAATAGAACAATAGCCTGGAAACCCTGGTACTCCAGGGGGATCTGGACACCCCAACAGCTTTTCTCTGCTGCTCGTTGGAAAACCTTTTCTGATTTACAAAAGGAATTTGCGTTACCAGCGAAACACTACTTTCAATTGATGCAGCTCCAACACTGCCTCAAAAGTGCTCGAATCATGCCGCCCTCTGCCCCTACTGAGGATGGGCTATTAGAGATAGTTCACTCCATTAGTAGTACACATGGGGTAGCCTCTAACTTTTATAAAATAATATGTCAGGGTACAGACACGGACACTTTTAGAGCCCAACAAGCCTGGGAGCGCGAACTGCAAACCACTTTAACCCCTGTGCAATGGAGCGTTTTCTGGAGTAAAGTAGTGCGGGTTTCCCGGTCTGCCTCTGTTACCCAAACTCTCTTCTTCTTTGCACACAGATGCTTTTATACCCCAGAAAAAATAGCCAAATGGAACCCAAATGCTAGGGACCTGTGTTGGTCTTGCCATACTGCTGTGGGAACCTTCGCTCATGTTATTTATGAATGTCCTCAACTGCAGGTCTATTGGGGGCGGGTCTGGGGTCGTATTCAATTTATCTTACACTTTCATGAACCTCTCTCTTGGAAGGTCGTGGGACTCCGCTCTGTGGCGGAGGTCCCCTCTCTTCCTAAGAAGGGTCGCTTTCTCCTTGATTTCATGCTGGGTATAGCCATATGCTTAATCACGAGGAATTGGAAGGATAGCTCTCGACTTACTGTCAATGAATGGTGGAACCTCGTCTGCTTATATAGTAAATATGAGCAGATACCTCGGAGAGCTATTCCCCATGTCCAAACTCACTCTCGCTTGTCTAAATGGCAGATGCTTAATGATTATGTACAATCTGCTCATTGCTCCAACATGCCTGTATAATGCGCACTCATCATGTTTTAGATCACCGTTAGGTTTTGTAACACAATAATGTAAGTACACGCCCGCTTCGGGAATGCTTAGTTTTCTAGAGAAGAAGCAGGGGGGAGGGGGGTGGTAGGGGTTTACTTTGGTGTATGTATCACACGTTATGTATCTGTCTTTTAGCTGTATGTCTTCCTTTTCCTTTGTTGTTATAAAACGAAAATAAAGAATTTAAAAAAAAAAAAAAAGCTCCAGAAAGGTAATGTTACGAGTCAAGCCGGACTGCACCCACTCACAAGGCCAAGGCTCAGCACATCATGCCTCTTGACAATAAGCCCCAAACCCAGAGCTGCCGGCCGCATCCGTAAACAAATACAGGTCCGCATTCGACAGCTCTGGTAACTGTATAACGGAGCGACCGTTGAAATCAGTCAAGAAAGAGTTCCACACTCGTAAATCCTCACGCATCCCTGCCATCACACGAATCCGATGGTGCGGGAGCTGGACCCCCGCCATGGCGAGTGATAACCGCCGCGTGAAGGGACATCCCATGGGCAACACCCTGCAAGCAAAAGTGAGATGCCCAACTAATGACTGCATAACCCTGAGGGTGGTCTTGCTCGAAGATTCTACGGAGGCCACCATCTCCCTGAGACACTCGACCTTCTGCTCTGGCAAGCGCACAACCATACCCTCGGTATCGATCTCAATCCCAAGAAAGGTGAGGCGAGTAACAGGCCTGACAGTTTTGTTAGCCGCCACCGGAATACCAAAGTCGCCCGCCAAGCGCAAAAAGGTCTCCAGCAAGATGGCGCAAGTTCGCACATGTCCGGGCCCGATGAACAAGAAATCATCCAGGTAATGCACTGTGTTATTGACACCCATCAGCTTCCCCAACACCCAGTGCAGGAAGGTGCTAAAGGCTTCAAAGTAAGCGCAGGATATCGCACAACCCATAGGCATGCACTTGTCAAAATAATACCGTGATTCGAAAATAAAACCTAACAAGGGAAAGGCCGAAGGATGGACTGGCAGCAATCGGAACGTGGATTCGATGTCAACCTTCGCCAACAAAGCACCAGCCCCACACTGCTGTACTAAAGCGACAGTGGCGTCGAAGGAAGCATAATGCACCGTGCACTGCTCCCGAGGGATGTGATTGTTCACGGAATCCCCAATAGGGGAAGATAGGTTGTGTATCAGCCTGAACTTGCTCGGCTCCTTCTTGGGAACCACCCCCAGCGGGGACACCGTGAACGGAGAAAATGGGGGCTCGCAAAATGGCCCCGCTACTCGGCCCAGCGCACACTCCTCTGCAATCTTCCTCCGCACCACCTCGGCTAAGGAGCTCACCGAACTAGCATTACGTGACCCACCCCCCGCCGGCGAACCTTGACACGTAATCCGAAAACCCTCCGAAAAACCTTCCAATAGGAAACTCCATGCCCCACCCAGTTTAGCCCGTCCATACTCAACCAACCACGGGTGCATGACTTCCACTCTCACGGGCGTAGGAGCCAGTGCCCCAAGAACTTCTTCACTTACCCCCCGCTGGGTCTCCCGCCGCACCTTTGCGACTACACTTAGTGGCAGCGTGCCCACTCCCACACAGGGAGCAAGTGTGCTTAAATTTGCAGTCAGGGAATGGGCAAGACGATTTGTTGAAATGCCAACAGACGTCCCCACCCACAGCGCCGCCTTTTGATTGAGATGCCGGGATGGCGGATGCCCGAAAGGACCGCACACTCGCCGATGTAGTCGCAGGTGCCGCCTTACTGCCTCCTCCTCCGGCCCCACCAACACGGCTCTGCATGGACATCTGTGTTAACCATAAATTGATGTCCTTCGTAGCCCACGTTAACTGCTTGTTCTCTTCCCTCATGCGCCTGCGACGCCACTAAAATTGTATCACCATACGCCAGCAGCGCCCCGTAATGCTCTGGAAAATAATGGCCCAAACACTAGCTAATCTCAAGAAGGCTCGAGTCCAATTCAGGGTGTTGCGGGAGGCCTTCTGCACTCTACCCGCTTTCTCGTCCTCCTTTCATTTTTTCTTACTTTCCCCGAATCGCTTCCTACCCTCCCATAGGCGGAAAATGTCAATATATTTGCGACGCTTAATGCGATGGCGCAGCTTCCGCGGGACACCCTCCCACAGCTCCACGCAGTGCACCACTGCGGGCCCCCCGCCCTCACCCTTCTCTCCCGCCGTGTCCACAGAGTCGACCGAGGAAACTGCCGGCGAGGTCGAGGACGAGGATGAAGAGGAGGCCCGCCGACAACGATGCCCATGCTTGCGCTTCGCCCTCTCTTTTCCGCCAGCTACAACTCCCGCATCTGGGATTTGAACTACACCCTCAGCACTGCCTACACCCCCCAAATACTCACCAGCCTTACGTGAAAGCGCCGCCAATGCAGAGACGTTCTGAACCCCATCCACCGCACTGCTCTGCTCCTCCGCAGAACTCGTGAGGCCCGCGCTGCCCGCTCGAACAGGGTCAGCCAGGTCCATCCTGGGCCTTTCACTCTGAGGGACCTGTGACCAAAGAGGAGGAGAGAGACCCGGCAGGCACTGCCTGCAAAGTGTTTGGCGCAACGCTCGGCCCCCCGCCCCAGCCCCATGCTGAGGACCCGAGTCTGCCAGCCTCCCAGGCCGCCATCCCCATGCCCGTGGGGCTCGCAGCCCCGCTAGCCCCAGCCCCCCGCCAGCCACCCCACCCACCACGCCATTGCCCCGAACCGCCCCATGTGCCACCACCAAATGCCTAAGGCCTCGGGGCTCCGAAAAATCCAGAGTGCGGAAATTGCCTACCCCCGAAGCCGGGGGGATACCATCCGGACAACAGAGGAGGAGAGGACATCCCTACATACCCACCAGCCATGGGGTCCGGTCGCCCATTGTCCGGAGCCACCCCCACCCCCCTGGAACAAACCACTGACCCTGTGCCCCCAGCCCCAACCTGACCCTCTGTTCCAAGCCCAACTGCTGCCCCACCCGACACATCACCGCCTCCCCCCAAGCCCGAAGGCCCTGTCACTTCGTGCCCTAGGAGCTCAGTAGGAACCACACCCGCACTGGCCTGAGAGGACCTGCCAGCGCTACCGCTGGAACCTGCCCCTTTGGACCTCCCCCTACCCCGCCCCCCTTGGGTAGCCCGAGACGCCACTGCTACCACTCCTTCTCCAGAGGGGGAAAATGCCTAGGCTCTCCTGCATCTTGCCCCCTGACAGCTGCCCCCGGGCCCCCATCTCTTTTTGTGTTTTTTTCCAATACCAGCGAGCCATAGTCCCCACCGCCCCCACCAAGTAGAGAAACCCCTTGCTAACCCTCCCGGCTAAACCACCAATCCCCCCTTGTTTTTATTTATTTTATTTTTTTTTTGCTAAGAAGGCAGCCACACAACTAATTAATAAATTATATACCTAAGCTTCTTCTTCTCTATTTCATTTATTGTTTTTTGTTTTTTTTTTAAACCTCACACGGCTATATTTGGGTCTTCCCCTGCCTGGCCAGCTTCCACTAAACAATCCCGCAGCTAGGGGACCCCTCAACGCCCAGCCCAGAACACCGAGACAAGCGCCACGCTGCTGAAAAATCGCTAGGCCTCCCCCACGTGCTGCTAGACCTAGAGCCCACTAGCTCACCAGTTAATAAGCCACTGCCAACTGCCGCCGACCTCTAGACTGCTATGCTAGCCACCCGCCCGACAAAACCACCCCCATTTTACCCACCATGACAAAAAAATTGCCCGCTCCGGTGAAGAGCCCCACACACACACCTTTTTGCAGCGGCGAGCATGCTGGAAAGAGGGAGATTGCACACCGGCGATCTCCCTCGCGCGCCGCTGCTCCGCCCCCCAGTCGGCACCAGCATCAATCACCTTCTCCCACGTCCCCTACGTGGGTCGCTGGTGCCAGCCTCCGCTCACATCCACGCTTCTCCCCCCTCATCCACCCTGCACCACGCTGCTGCCGCAAGGGAGCTGGGCCCCGGGAACACGGTTACAACCGGCCTCGGGAACCTGCCCTATGGCGCGGCGGCATGTTTCTAATGTTTGCAAAGTACAATTTTGAGTTGAGTTGCTCCGAATTTTTTAATTATCTTGGTGGGAATGTTGCTTTTTTGAAGAAAATTCACTCTGTAGAGAAGTACAACCAGTAGGCCTTATTGGCACATTTGTAAGTAAAGTTATAAACCTAGCCTACTGATTAAAATTTTGGGTTAAAATTAAAATTGTAATTTTAAACATATTTTTTATTTTCTTTAACTTTGAACCCCCTGGCTTGATTGAGCGTCTCGTATTTGAACTTAAAAAAGATGGTCAGGTTACACAGCAGCAGGGAGTGGCACACTATTTCAATGATGTTATGCCTCTAAGCTCTCTAGTTATCACATCCTGACATTTTGTGCAGGCCCCCAAGTAAGTCCCATTATGAGTCCAAAGTTTGTTTCCTAAGTAGAGCAACCCAATATGCAACCTCAGTGTCCATCATAGAGAGAATGAACAGTGCATAAGGGATGCAGGAATTTAGAAGGAGGTTGAAGCCTTCAGGTACCATGATGCCACGAGTGAGGGTATGATGGTATGGAAAGTAGCAATATACTAGAGGTGACCTTGGTATGCAGTATAGTAGGAAAAGCAGCAGGATTAGCCTGGTATCAGGGCAGATGCTGAAGAGAACAGAAGTCAATATTTTAAAAGGCAGAGATAATCTTGTCGGAAGTAAGATATACATCTTTTTCATCTTAGAGCACAAGAAAATCATAATAACGCATAGCAAAATTTGCATGGCAGTTAAAAAAATAATAGGGCAAATAAAAACATTAAAAACATGATCAGTGGTAGGGGAAACATGCAGAAACGTGAACATCTTGTACCAAGTTTTCAGTAGTTTGTAGAATCCTTCCATTCTCATAAGTGATGGTATGATTTGCTTCTTTGGAGACTGTCGTAAGGTGATCAATATAGGATGTTTCTAGCAAACAAAAAATGTAAAGAAACACCAATTTCACGATGAAATTCTGCTTCTTGTTTCTTTGTGCTACTCTTTGCCTATGTAATCACTCTGCCTTTATATTCTGCCAGATCATCTGCATAGTTTGTGGTTCATTGCCACAGTCATAGGTAATAAAAATCTTAACTAAACCCTGCTTTTCATTGCATCTTTTCCCAACCACTTCCAGTGGAAATGTGATGAGTGCTTGACTGGAGGTGCTCGAAGCACATAGAGCACATGGTTATTGTTTAATCTGAAATGCCATATGTACATTCTAGTTTGTTCAGTCAACAATTCAAATGATTTTACCTTGTCCTTGTCATGACCTCAGTTGGCTCAGTGCTTGCATTTTGTTGTATAACAGATGTCTTGGGTCTGTAAATTAGTTGGTTGCTGAACTATACTTCCAATTTTCAGGCTATACTGGAGGGGAGACCAATCTTGGCAGCGGTGTAATGGGAACTGTAGGTTTAAGACATCCAATGAAATCATGACAGTCAATGTTTAATGCTTCTTCAGGTTTCCTTGTAAGTTGACAGCAGCAGATCTCCAAAGCAAATCATCACAAATAATTGTATTTGTCTACTACCTTAATTGGACTGTCTTGCTAGGGATATAACATAGCAGAGATGGGCAGGTAGGGACTATGTGACCCACAAAGTTTTCCCTGTTGCCCCTGCCTGTATAATTTTAGCTAAAGATATTTATTTGTTGATGAGATAGAGAGACAGAGAGTGATCATGCACATCTGTATCTGATGAATAGCAAGGAAGCTATAGGTTTACCAACTATAAATGCGTAACTTCCTTATCCATAGATTTTCAGCAGCTATAAGAATAGTGCTCGAGTGAAAATTCATCTAATTGCCTTGGCACTTTCCATATAGTGAAGAGGCAAAGGGATGGAAGAGCAAAGGTGGCAACCAGAAATTGTACTGCTAAAAAGCAGGCCTAAATTTAACAGATAGTGGTGGTAGTGGTGAGCGGCAAATATGTATATTCAGTGACGTTGACTATAAGAGTCCTTTTAAAAGATTTAGCCATGACTTGGATGTCTGAAGACTTACACATGGATGTTGAGATCACAGAGACATCTCCATAGCTATTCCACAAATAATATTCACAGACGTCTTAGGTGCAGGGATGTCCAAGTAGGCAAGGCGTGGTGGTGGAGGCATGTCTGGGGAGGAGCAATGAACCTACACATTCTTGTTCAATCTCTGAAATGTCAGGGATGTCTGCAGGCACATCCGCTTTTATACCTGTTTGAGGCATGAATAGGCATCAGGGAAGTGCTTGTTTCACCTTAAAACATCCAGAGAGGGTAGAAAAGATGGAGAAATAAGTGACTAGCCTTAGATCACAAAGGCCCAGACTTGAAAGACTACCAAAAGAGACTGATACAGCTGAGAAAAGATCTGCACTTCTAAGTATTTATCTTCTGGGAAGTACTCTAATTCTTGGGGAAAAGGGAATTCTTTGGATTAAAGCTGATAAATTGGTGTATTTTAGAATTCAGTGTTTTTGTTGAGTCAGTCAGGTACCACCAGAGAGCGTCTTATTTAAATCAAACCAGAGTATAGCTTAGCAAAGAAAGTAAAACAGAGTAAATAGTCTGTGAGTACAAAAAAATAAATTGTTTCTAGGGAACATTTTATTTAAATCAAATCAGAATATAGCTTAGCATAGAAATTAAAATAGAGTAAATAGTCTCCAAGTACAAATAAATAGTTTCTAGAGAACTTGTTATTTAAATCAAATCTGAGTATAGCTTGCATAGAAAGTAAAATAGAGTAAATAGTCTTTGAGTAGAAATAAATAAATTTGTTTCTAGAGACCTTTACAAAGAGGCCTTCCAGTTAGGAGGCAAAAATGTGAAGTTGACTTAAATAGGTGTTAAAGGCAAGTGACAGATCAAAGGGGCAAATTGAAAGGCTACCTCTATCAAACCAAGGGCTGTGTGAATCACCCAAGAAATTGTTAAGGCATTACCTTAGAAGCACAGGTCAGGGCACTGTGTAACAAGCCAGCTTTTTCTTCTTTCCCTGCCACCCACTCAACTCCCAGGCATAATCTTAGCTTCATAGGCTCTTAAACCTATGAAATGAAAGGAGGTGGTCAAATTCACTTTCAGTATCAGCTGGTTATCCTTATCATAAATAGATTAAATAAGGGCCATAAATTAATTAATCTTGAGGTGAACAAAATCCATTAAATACAGTATATTAGGTATAGTTGTATTAGGTATAGTTGTATTAGTATCCCCAGCAAACTTAAATAAATAACCTAAACAGTTATACAAAACCTTAAAATTAAGATACAGACAGCAGTCCAGCAGTGAGATGGGGGCAATCCAGACTTTTGCATTGAGTGTCACATGTATGATTTTCTCCCACTTGGTAAGGGGTTTTATGTGTGCACTAGGTACAAGGAGCTCTTTGCTGTCAAGGAACGAGTCCAATCTCTTGAGGCTAGAGTAGCAGACTTGGCGGACATAAGGAAGAGAGGTATATAGACGAGACCTACAGGCATGTAGTACTGAAGTCCTACCTCCAGTCTGGCAGCCTCCCTATTGCCATGAAGCAGAGGTCACGATAGAGGAGAGCATCACCCTGGTGTGGCAGGAAGTGATCCTGTAGCTAGGATTTGTCCTCTAGTGATGTAAAACTCTCTCACATTGAGGAGGTTTCTCGAGGGCCATGTGCCCATGATGGAAGGGTTAGGGCAGCTGTTATAGTTGGTGATTCATTCATTATGCATGTAGATAGCAGGGTGGCTGTTCTACATGAGGATTGCCTGGTAACAAGCCTACATGGCATGAAGGTAGAAGACCTCACGTGCCACCTAGACAAAGTTTTAGATGGTGCTGGGGAGGAGTCTGCTGTCTTGGTACATATTGGCACCAATGACATAGGAAAGTGTGGGCGGGAGATTCTGGAGGCCAAGTTTGGAATTTTAGGTAGGAAGTTGAAATCCAGAACTTCCAGAGTAGTATTCTCTGAAATGCTTCACATTCCACTAACAGGACCCACAAGGCAGGTGGAGCTCCAGAGTCTCAATGTGTGGATAAGACGATGGTGCAAGGAAGAGGATTTTGGATTTGTTAGGAACTGGGCAACATTCTAGGGAAAGGAGAGGCCTTTCCAAAAGGATAGACTTCACCTTAACTGGGATGGAATCCAGCCTCTGGTATTAACCTTTAAAAAGGAGACAGAGCAGGTTTTAAACTAGATAATAGGGGAAAGCTGACAGTCACTCAAGAGCATATGTTTTGGAAGGATGTATGTTTGAAGGATACTAGCAAAAGAGTGAAGCTAGGGAATCCTGACAGAGAGGTTCTGGTAAAGATAAAAGTAACCCAGATGTCCTTAAGTCCAGAGCAGACAGAGCTGAAAGATTCCAAATTACTCTGTCTATGGATAACCAGATTAATATGAATAAAATACAATCTCTAAAATACTTATATGCAAATGCTAGAATTCTAAAAAATAAGATGGGAGAATTAGAATATATAGCACTAAATGAAAGGTTAGATAAAACTGGCATCTCAGAGACCTGATGGAAGGAGGACAACCAATGTGACACTGTCATTCCTGGGTACAAACTATAGCACAATACTAGAGTAGATCAAATTAATGGAGGGGTTGCACCCTATGTTAGAGAGGACATTGAGTCACACAGGATTAAAGTTTTGAGGAAACAAAATACACTGCATAATCTCAATGGATAGAAATTCCATGTAAAAAGCTGAAGATGACCTGGCCAGAATAGATGATGAAATGCTAAATGAAATCAGGGAAGCTAACAAACGTTACAACACAGTAATAATAATGAATGATTTCAATTACCCCAGTATCGACTGGGTCAGTTTCATGGCAGGACATGTTACAGAGATAAAGTTTCTAGATGAAATGCTGGTTCATGAACCGACAAGAGGGGAAGCTATTTTGGACCTAGTCCTTAGTGGAATACAGGATCTGGTGCAAGAGATAAGGGTGTTGCGACCATTTGGCAATAATGAACATAGCATGATCACATATGATTTAATAAATGGAGGAAATACAGCAAGGAAATCCACAATACTACCTTCTGTCTTTCAAAAGGGAGACTATGATAAAATGAGAAAAATATTTAAGGAAAATCTAAAAGGAGTAGCTGCAAAGTTAAAAATTTACATCAAGCATGTGCATTGTTTAAATATACTATCTTGGAAGTCCCGACCAGGTGTATTCCATGCTTTAAGAAAAGTGGAAGTAAAACCCAAAAACTGACAGCATGGCTTAAAGTTGAGGTCAGAGAGGCTGTTGTAGCCAAACAAGCATCTGTCAGGAAGTGAAAAAAGAAGCCAAATGATGAAAACTGGAAACAATGCAAGACATTGATAAATCAAGCAAAGAGAGAATGTGAAAAAAAGCTTGCTGTGGAAGCAAAAATGCATAATAAAACCATTGTCAAGTACATTTGTAGCAAAAAGACCTAGAGTCAGTTGAACCATTAGAGGGGTAAATGAGATACTGAGAGGGGAGAAGGCTATAGTGGTGAGATTGAATGAATTCTTTTCTTTGGTCTTTACAGAGGAAGATGCAGGGAAGTTACCCATACCTGAAATGGTATTTAAAAGTGATGCATTGGAAGAATTGAAAGAAATATCAATAAACCGGGAAGATGTATTACAACTCGTTGATAAACTGAAGAGTAGCAAATCACCTGGACCAGATGGTATACATCCGAGGGTGTTTGAAAGAACTGAAATATGAGATTGCAGACCTACTATTAGTAATCTGTGAACTATCATTAAAATTATTTGTAGTACCTGAAGATTGGGGAATAGCCAATGTATTCCCAATTGTTAAAAAGGGTTCAAGGGGTGATCCAGGAAATTACAGACCAGTGAGCCTGGGCAAAATGGTAGAAGCCATTATAAAGAACAAAATTGTGGAACATGTAGATAATCATGGTTTAATGGAGAAAGCCAACATGGATTTAGTCAAAGAACAACTTGTCTATATTTTTTAAAGCTGTGAAGAAATAGGTAGAGAAAGATGAGCTAGTTGATGTGGTGTATCTCTTGGTGAAAAGGGTCACGGGAAAGGAGGCAGTGTACTATTGTGGATCAGGAACTGGTTAAATGATAGAAAGCAGAGGTAGGGTTAAATGGCCAGTTTTCACAATGGAGAAAGATGAATAGTGGAGAACCCTAGGGATCTGTGATAGGCCCGCTGCTTTTTAACATATTCATAAATGTCTTGGAAATTGATTAATGAGTGAAGTGATCAAATTTGCAGATAACACCAGATTATTCAAAATTATTCAAAGTTGTTAAAACATAAGAGGATTGTGAAACATTGCAAAAGGACCTTGATAATTGCAAGATGTTCCAAAGGCAGATGAAATTTAATGTGGACAAGTGCATGGTTGTGCACATAGGAAAGAACAACCCAAACTTTGCTTACATGATGCAAGGTTCCACATTAGGAGCCACCACCCAGGAAAAAGATTTAGGCATCATCATGGATAACACGTTGAGACCCTCCATCAAGAAGCCAAAACAATGCTAGGAATCATAAGGAAACCATTGGAGAATAAAACAAAATAAATTATAATGCCTCTGTATTGTTCCATGATATGACCACACCTTGAATATTGTGTGCAATTCTGGTCACCATATCTTAAAAAGGACATAGCGGCATAAGAAAAGGAACAGAAAAGAGCCACCAAAATGGTAAAAGGGATGGAAAGATACCCATATGTATTTATTTATTTATTTAGCTGTAAATAAATAAATAAATACAAAAAAATACCACCAAAATGGTAAAAGGGATGGAAAGATACACCTATGAGGAAAGGCTTAAAAGGTTAGAGCTCTTCAACTTGGAAAAAAGACGGCTGAGGGGAGATATGATGTTGTTGTTGTTTTTAAGTGCAATCGAGTCGGTGTCCACTCATGGCAACCCTCTGCATAGTTGTCCTAAATTGTGTTCAGTCTTCAATCAGGCAGCTCATTGTTGACAGATTGGCACCCGTAGCTGCTGTTACTGTATCGATCCATCTCATTGCTGTCCTTCCTCTTTTGCGTTGACCTTCTATCTTGTCAAGCATGATATCTTTCTTTAATGATCTCTGTCTTCGCATGATGTGTCCAAAGTATGAAAGTTGAAGGCTTGTCATCCGAGCTTCTAAAAAAAGCTTAGGTTTGATCTCCTCTAGTACTGACTGGTTTGTTCTTTGGGCAGTCCATGATATACACATATTCGCCGCCAGCACCATAATTCAAAGGCATCAATTTTCTTCCTGTCTGTCTTTTTCACTGTCCAACTTTTGCATCCATATGATGTTATTGAAAATACCATGGCATGAACAAGTCGAATCTTTGTATGGAGAGAGACATCTCTGCTCTTCAGAATCTTGTCTAGGTCCTTCATTGCCATTCTGCCAAGAGCAATGCGTCGTCGGATTTCTTGACTGCTTGTTGTTTTTTTATTGATAGTTGATCCAAGTAGGTTAAAGTTGCCCGCAATTTCAATTTCTTCTCCATCAACAATGAACTTATTGATTTTGCCAGGTGTCATGATCTTTGTCTTCTTTACATTAAGGTACAGTACCATTTTAAGACTATGTTCCTTGATCGTGAGAAGCAAATATAGTAACATTGTAACTGACTGCAGATAAAGACCAGCATGGTCCATCCAGTCTGCCCAGCAATACGGCAAGAGTAGGTGCACCTGAAGCTCTGTGCAGGTCACCCCCCCTGTCTTTGTTTAGGGGTGGACCCACCACTCCATGTAGGACACCCCTATTTGTTGAGAAGTTAGATGGTTCAGTTTATTTTGGTTTATCCTGTTGCTGTAAAGGGATCCGCTGTGCTTGTCCCATGCTGTTTTGAATTCTGTCACCGTGTTTGCCCCCACCACTTCCATCGGGAGAGCATTCCAAGCATCCATCACCCTTTCAGTGAAAAAATATTTCCTGACATTGCCTTTCAATTTTCCACCTTGAAGCTTCATGTTATGCCCTCTAGTTTTGCAGCTTCCCCGTCTTTGGAAGAGGTTTGTTTGTTCATCGTTCCTGACAACGCCAAAAAAACCTACCACACCAAAATCATCACAATAGCCATAAACAAACCTCGAGAGCTCTTCCAAATTGTCAAAAAACTAACAAGGGCACCCAGCAACTCCGACCAGCTGCCAGATATCCCCCCTGACCTTCTAGCCCGACAATACAAACAGCTTCAGCAACCACCATGCTCACATCACTATGCTGAAACAACCAAGACAAACTCATACCCCATCCTGAACAGAGACTGGAATACATTCGACACAATCTCAAAAGAAGAAATATCCTCCACCATCTCCTGCTTGAACACCACCACCTCCCCACTGGATCCCTGTCCCACCGACTGGATAAAGAAAACCAAAGAAGACCTCAGTGCACCACTAACCCACATCGTAAATGAATCCTTTACCCAAGGACACATGCCAGACGCCCTCAAGACCACAATCATTTGACCAACCCTAAAAAAGCACAACCTAGATCCCCTAGACCCCACCTCCTACAGACCAGTAGCGAGCCTCCCACTCACAGCAAAAATAATCAGGAAGATAGTCCAACGCCAGCTTCAAGAACACCTAGACCTCAACAACATACTGGATCCACAGCAACACGGATTCCGACCATTACATGGGGTCGAGACCCTCATGACCACGCTGATGAACACCCTCATCATAGGAACCCAAGAGAAACACTCAGGATACATCCTAATTTTCCTGGATATATCAGCGGCCTTCGACACCATCTCCCATAACACCCTTATCCACAGACTCCAAACAATTGGGATCAAAGATACTGTACTCCAATGGTTCAGGTCCTATCTAACCAACCAACAGCAACTGATTCGCACCAAAACCTCAACCTCAACCCCCTTCCAGCAACATCAAGGAGTACCTCAAGGATCCACATTATCAGCCATGCTTTTCAACATCTACCTCCGTCCACTCTGTTCAGTCATACGCACTCACAATGTCAACTTCCACATATACACCGACGACATAATGCTCTACGCCCCAATTACAACCACAGACCCAACAAACGACCAGCTATCAACCTGCTTCACCGACGTATCCAACTGGCTACAAGAGAACAACTTATCCATTAACATAAAGAAGACCCAGACTTCAAATCACCCACTCACCTCACCATGGGAACCATGCAAATTGAAATACAACCACACATAAGATATCTCGGCATCATCATTGACCAAGCCCTAACCCTTAAGCAGCAAATCAACAAGACTACTGGAACTGTATTCCACAAAGCGAAAATGGTACAACGTCTCCGACCTCTCCTCGAACCACAGGACTTCAGGACAGTAATGCAAGCTCTGACACTCCCTCATCTGGACTACTGCAACATAATCTACCATGGCCTACCTGCCGCACAAACCAATCCCTTCCGAACTGCCCTAAACACCACAGCAAGAATAATACACAATGCAAAGAAACGGGACCACATCACCCCAATTCTGAGGGACCTTCATATTCTCCCCATCGAAGCAAGAATCAAGTACAAAGCTCTTCTACTCACCCACAAAACCATCCACCAAACACAAGGCACCCCACTCCGCACCCTACTGCCTCGCCCAACCCACAGCAGAACAACCAGGCAATCCTCCAACAGCTCCATTGCCGTCCCCCACAAAAGAACCAAAGCAACACAATGGACCTGCAACAGAGCCTTTGAACTCTATGCCCATCCCTCTGGAACTCTTTACCAAGCCACATCAGGAACAACGGTGATCTCCCATCATTCAAAAAGCAGCTAAAAACCGTCCTATTCCAAGAACATCTCTGAATAGGAACCCCCCCTATTCCTCTTCAAGAACTCCAGACCAGTAACTCTACTATCCTGTCAGTCTCTATGTTTGCCCTAAAATCATCAATGTTGAACCCCCGGTGATGGGCCCCCCCCACTATTGATTCCCCCCCCCCCTGTTATACATCCCACCGCTTTGACCCAGTGAAAAGCGGGATATAAATACAGTTAAATAAATAAAAATAAAATTAAATAAAGGTCTGAATCATATCTCCCCTCTCCCTCCTCTCCTCCAAAGTGTACATATTTAGGTCTTCAAGTCTCTTCTCATAAGGTTTCTTACTCAGGCTCCAAATCATTTTGGTCGCCTTCCTCTGAACACTTTCACATTAAATCGTAATTGCCAAGCATTAGACCATTCTTCCAGCTTTTGTAGATCTTTCTTCATGTTATCCACTCCCTCGGGGGAGTCCACTCTGTTGCAAATTTTTGTGTCATCTGCAAAAAGACAGACTTTTCCACTCAGTCCTTCAGCAATATCACTCACAAATACATTGAACAGTGCCGGGCCCAGGATCGAACCCTGGGGCACCCCACTAATCACCTTCCCCTCATCCGAGTGAGTTCCATGTACCATCACCCTCTGTCGTCTGTCAGTCAACCAATTTCTAATCCAGTTTAGTATCTTGGTACCCATCCCCAAGCTGCTGAGTTTATTGACAAGCCTCCTATGAGGAACAGTATCAAAGGTTTTGCTGAAATCCAGGTAGATGACATCCATCGCATGCTCCTGATCTAGTTCCTTGGTCACCCATTCAAAGAACTCAATCAGATTAGTTTGGCAAGACCGTCCTTCAGTAAAACCATGTTGCCTCGGATCTTGCAACCTGTTGGTTTTGAGAAAGTTCACTATTCGCTCTTTCAGGAGCGCCTTCATTACTTTTCCCGCCACCAAGGTAAGGCTCACGGGTCTGTAGTTTGACACTTCTTCCCTGTCACCACTTTTGTGTAGAGGTACGACATCAGCCATTTTCCAGTCCCGAGGAACCTCTCCTGTTTCCAAGGATCTGTTGAATACATCCTTTAACGGCCCTGCTAGAACTTCTCTGAGCTCTTTCAGCATCCTGGGATGTATCCCATCCGGTCCCATGGCTTTGCCCATTTTCAGTTTAGCAAGTTGTTCAAACACCTTCACTTTCAGCCAATAATGTGATATCATCAGCATAGTGAAGGTCGTTGATGAGTCTTCCACCAATTTTCACACCTCTGTTGTCTTCATAGAATCCTGCTTCTCTGATGATTTGTTCTGTATATAAATTAGACAGGTAGGGGGAAAGTATGCAGCCTTGTCTTATACCTTTGCTGATTTTAAAGCATTCTGCTTCTCCTTGTTCCATTCGAACTGTTGCTTCTTGATCAATGTAAAGGTTGTGCAAGAGAACTGTTAGGTGTTCTGGTATACCCATGTTTCTTAATGTGGCCCAGAGTTTCTCATTGTTTACACAGTCAAAAGCCTTGCTGTAGTCATAAAACACATAGGGATATCCTTAATCTCCTTAATCACCCTATTCTTAAATGCCTGTCTCACAATGTTTTTTTTTATTTCTCCTAAGTTTTTTCATCTTTATACATTTTTCCCTTCCTTCATGGACTCTAAAAAATTTGTTGGCCCTAGGTACTGTGCCTATACTGTTTAATGGGAAATCCTCACTGAAGTCCAATTTCCATGTGCTATGTAAAATGGGCCTCATAGTGATGCTGAATATGCATGTTAATTTTAACACCAAAACCGATATTTAAATTAATGGACTGGCCACTACTCCTGAAAATTACCCTCTGTCTTTTTAAGAGCTCAGTGTCTTATCACTATCAACTTATAAGCACTTGAGACCCAGTTCTCTGCACTTAGGAATCAAATACATAGCTCAAACAAATCTAGCACACAACTCAGCCCACACACAACTAAGTCTCACCCTCACTGCATGTATAACACACCCACTTTACCTGATTGCTTGCTGTGATACCACCTTGATTATTAAGATAAGGTGGTTTAGAAATACTGTTAAATAAATAAAATAAATAAATAAAGTTCTGATGAAAGATAATCTTTTTTCTTCAGTGTAAGATATATAAGATGAAGAATATGGATTTCCTAGTTCATAAATTTGCTCCTTTGAATCTTTTTAAGGAGCATTTATTGGATTTGCTTAAGGTCCCAAAAGATGGGCTACCCTGCAAGGCTGAAGGTGAGGTACAACACTAGCTAGAGGAAGATCTGCGTGAAGATTTAAATTTAATAAGAGAGCTGGAGATGACTGAAGAATATGTTGTGGGGAAAGCCACACTCGGTCATTTTTCGCAGGAGCCAGACAAAAAGTGCTTTACGTATAAAACCTTTTTTTGACTAGGGAAACTTTTTAGTGTGGGGTTGAGGGGCTGTCAAAATATTTATTTTATTTTGCATGATTCCTATTCTACTTATTTATATCTAAGTGGCTTCCAATAAAGCGCTTGAGGGGATTTCTTATCTCACATACTTTGCAAGTGGAAAGCATGTGGGGCAAAGACCGCATTGGCATATATGTCAGCCTGCCTGCGCCCCGCACTGCCTCCTTTCCCTATGGGGACAAGTTTGTACATTTCAAGCAGTGCGTATACTTTTTCTCTCTGAGGTCTGTGGCAATTTTTAGAGGGACCTTCTCAATGGGTAAACATCTGTTTACCTAAAGAAATCCCTTTAAAAATCATCCCCTAATATGTATTTCTTTATGCAATACATGATTTGATTATAACAATATCTTGGATCCCTGTTCATTATTGCAGATATTAATAACTTTGTATTGAGATCATTTATTTATTAAAATTTAGTTCACACCTACATTCAGATATAATAAATATTTTGCTGTTCTCTCTTGCAATCTAAAGTTGTTATTCCTTGTGCCCAAGACCACAAGGAATAGAAGTGGAACTCAAATCCTGGACTTTCTGATTATCAAGTTGTTGCCTTAACCACTAGGCTACTCCTCCATATTACTCTGCTGCTAAAGCAGAAAATAAATGAAAATTTGTCTCCATTTCCTGCATGCCATTAGGGTTGCCAGCTTGCTCCAGATGCGCCCAACAGGTTCGATTCAGTCCTAGGTTTAACTCATTGCATGCAGGGATATGTAGTTCTGATTTCTCCATTGCACTCCATAAGAAAAGGAAAACTATTATTTTATTTATTTATTTTATTTATTTACATTTCTTATATACCGCACTATTTGACATCAGCGCGGTTTCCATCAAACAAAACATTTCAGTACACAAAAATGTCTGAGTTACATTAAACAGGGTTAACAACTTGGACAACAGGGTAATTTTACAACTCAGGTAAATAAACTTTGATTGTAGTGTAAACTATTTACATCAATAAGTTAGGGCACCGTTGAGACGTAATGGTCAGTTGAGCGTTGAACTTACTAAGTGGGGAATTCAGGGTCAATGGGTGATTCAGAGTTTCTATAACTAACAGTGATGGGTCGTGATTCTGCACTCACTGGGAAGTATATAAGGAATAGGTAATGTTTGAGGGCCTTTCTGAATTGGAGTATGCTGGTAATTGCTCTAATATCAGGTGGCAGCATATTCCAAAGCTTCGGGGCACGGAGACTGAAAGCTCTGTTTGCTATTGATGAGGTGCTTGTAGTGCTACTGATGAGGTGCTACAAGTAACTGCATGCACTGGGGTAAACCCAGGACTGGAGCAAGCCTGTCGGGCACATCTGGAGCCAGTTAGCAACCCTACATGCCATCCTGACAACTTTAGCACCTAATACATGTGGCCTGTTCTTCCGCTTCTGGTTTCCAGCAGCTAAAGCAGGTCAGTGACTTAACTATTAAAACTTGACACATGCTTTGATCTAAACTGAATATTCAGTTTTAGGTTAACTAGGATCAGTGTGCAAAGCTGTCACCAGCTCTTTTGGGATTAGCAGTCTATTGCTGCATTGACTACAGCTCTATTGTTAGACTGGCAAAAGAATCCTTTTATTCCTCAGCCCATCTTCCCATCAGCACATTACTGACACTGTGAATATGATCTCTCTAGCCAGGCCCACACTATACATATCATGGACTTTTTCTTAGCAATCGACTTCCTCTGAAAGCATAGGCCAAGCCGCTTAAAGCATGCCACATCAGGGAACATTTGTATGTCACGGTTGCTGATTTCTGGTTTCCCCAAAGGGCTCTACCGTTGTATGCCAATAAAATGTATTCCGATTCACCAGCTTAGACATCATCTTTCTGTTTATTTGAATTAAGTGGTTGCTTTTCTGTACATTTAATAGTTCTTGGTCCAGCCTTCAGGTACAGATAATCCCCATCAGCGCAGTCCTCTATGTGAAATTCAGGTGTTTGACGACTGATGGCTTACACTGGATCTTTTAAGAGCCAATCCTTACTGGTGGCAGGAGATGGTTTCTCTTAGGTGACATCCTCAATGTGTTTGAAGAAATCCATCAAATTGGACCTCAATGTATTGGCCACAGCCCCTCTACTAGGCTTTCAGTTTTAATTCACTTTTCTTTCTTTGCATGGTCACTACTGATCTGTTCTGTCCCATTGCTCTTTTTCTGAGAATGCAGTCTAGACGTTCCCCTTTATCTTCTCTCTCTGTCAGTACATCTGATGAACTCTGGGCATAAATGTCAGCTGGGTCTGGAACGTGGGAGGCCCAGCTAGATTTCTGACAAGTGCCTCCTCTGTGAATTAGAAAACAGGATTTGCCTTCATGCCCCATCTAATGCACATTCTCAAAGGTGGTAAGTAGGGCTAGTGCAAGGGCATGAGGCGCCGTAGGCAGAACTCATTCCCAGCATCTTCTATCCTTCAGCCCCCAGACTTTTTGCCACCACTGCTGCTACTTTCTGGGATGTGCAACGGTAGTAATACATTTAAAAAGGCAGGGCTGGTCCTCTACTAGGCAGGATAGATAGCCGCCTAGGGCGGCAGAACTTAGTGGGTGGCACGGCGCCTGTGGCAGGTCATCTTCTTTGGCACACATGGCTTGCCACTTTTAACCTATCTCTGACAAGAAGTTGTGTTGGCTAAAGTGGCAGGCCATATGTGCTGAAGCACATGGCCTGCTGTGGGCACAAAGCTGCCCCCAGCCCCCCCTGAAGACAGAATCAGCAGCGGCAGAGCATGGCTAAGCCAGGGGGTGAGGTAGCGTGGCCGGTGCTTCTGCCTGGGGTGGCAGAAACCCTTGGACTGGCCCTGTAAAAAGGCACCACAGTGCCGGAGTTACCTTCTGTTCCAGCAATGGGATACCATTCAAGCTTCCTCCCCTTTCCAATCCCACTTCTTTCATGTTAAAGGAAGTGGACTTGAAGGGGTGTGGAAATGGGAATGGTACTATGACACCGGAAGAGAAGGTAACTCTGGCACCACAGTGCCTTTTTAAATGTATTGCCGCCTCTACACATCCCAGAGAGGGGCTCCAGTGGTGCCAGTGGGTGCCCCCTGATCATCGATGCTGTAGGTGACCACCTACATCATGCACACTGAAAAGCTTTGGTATGCATGCTAAATGTCAGCAGCCTATAGTAAATTTCCCCCAGTATAATAGATGTCACATTATGTTCTGGTACACAGCAATATGTATATGATATGTACACTCTCATAGACAACTCTTTCACTAAAGCGTGGCAAGGTTTTCTAGTTACCATGCAGTAAGAGCCCAAATTACTGTGTGGTAGGTAACTCCAAAACCTCTTTTGGGGGTGTTCTCAGCATGAGTGTGTTGCCAGCATGGATTCACTTACCACCTCCTATGCTGGAGGTAACAAATGCATCTGCACGATCTGCATTGGTCACTGTATGTGGTAAGTTACTGTGTGCTACCTGTAAGGCACAGTTCATGCCCATTCCCTGCCCATTTCACAATATGCAGTTACTGCGTGAATTTGTCCTCATACGTTTACCACTTAGTTAATCTCCAAACAGCTATCCATAATTCCAATGATCCATTCCTCAACAGAAGCTGACCACACTGCCACAACTCAGAAGCTGTGGTCACAGTTTGACCTCCCATCACTTTGTAACCTGGAACGCACAATCCAGGCCCTCAACACAACAACCTCCACACTAGACCCATGTCCAGGATAATGGGTAAAAATCACTCGCCCTCAACTCAGCACCTATCTAATGAAGATTATCCACACTTCCTTGTCCCTAGAGCAAGTGCCCACCTCTCTGAAGCAATCATCAATCTATCCTCTCATAAAAGCACCAAGCTTGACCCAACATGCCCAAAGTCTTATAGTCTAATATCCAGAATCTCATTTGTCACAAAGATCCTTGAAAAAATAGCACTCATACAACTTCAAGACCACCTCACAGAAAATGACCCATTCAACCCACATCAGCATCGATTCAGACATCATGGGGTTGAAGCCCTTATTACCTCCCTGCTAAACACACTCATAACATGATTACAAAAGAAGAATGGTTCCTTTCTCCTATTCCTAGCATTGCCTCTGCCTTCGACTCCATCCCTCACAACCTGCTACTTCAAAGGCTCTCAGAAATCGGACTCCAAGGGATCACTCTCACCTGGTTCCAATCATACCTAGAATCTCGAAAGCAGTAAGTCAGAATCAACAGAAAGACTTTAACCCCATTCACTCAACAAACAGGAGTTCCCCAGGGCTCAAGCCTCTCCGCCCTCCTCTTTAATATTTTCATACAACTGGTTTGCCAGATCTTCATCAACAACAACAACATTAAATATCAAATTTATGCTGACGATATAGTGATCTTCACACCCATTAACCTCCTCTCTCCTTTCCTCACCAAAACTGTTTCAAAGTTGCAAAGGAATGGCTCACCCGACACAATTTACGTATCAACAATGAGAAGACAGAAGCCTTATACGTAACCACCAGCTCAACCTTCTTCTCTCCACAAATATTGAGACTAGACAACGCAGAAATCAGTCAAATCTGAGGTCAAATACTTGACATCATACTCGACAAGCACATATAAAGAGAACAACATCCACCATTTACCAAAAACTAAACACCCTGAAGAACCTCTGCCCCCTTCTCTATACAGACCTATTCCATACTGTCTGCTAGGCTCTAGTTACATCTCTCCTGGACTATTGCAGCATCATTTATTAAGGCCTCCCCAAACACACCCTCCAAAGATTGCAACTGGCCCAGAACATGGCTGCACGGATAATTACCGGAGCCCCTTGTCAAGACCTCATCATTCCATTGCTTCAATGGCTCCCCATGACTGCCAGAATTAAATTCAAAGCCCTCACCATAACATTCAAAATCCTATACAGCGAATCTGCAAGCTGCCTTCTGCCTCTCATTGTAAAATCCAAACTGAACAGTCCAGAAGAACCTCCATCCTTAACCTCCTACAGATCCCTACCCAGAAGATCAGGAGCAAGCAGTCCTCCTGCCACTGAGCCTTTTTCATTATTTGCGCCCAAATTAAGGAACTCCCATCCGCCAGCACTGAGAGAAATTACAGACTTATTGGAATTCAGAAAGAAGCTTAAAACATACCTCTTTCTGAATGAATACAGCACAGATAGACACTGAGAAACTCAGCCACATTAAACTGCACTCTAAGGACACAATAGATAAAAAATACTCCTTTTATCTGTATGTAAGTTAATCAACATAACCAGTAGAACTATAACAGTAAATTGTTGATGTTAAACTGTTAAACTATAACCGAGGTATCCGGATGCCCATCCCTTGCCTACGAGCAACCATTACCCCCCCTTCCTCCCACCTATCCCCCCCCCCCCGTCATACTCCCCACACAGAAGACTCAATATGCCATAGTTTTGGTGAACAATTACTTGGTCGCAGCTTTATTCAAATTATTGCAAACCGGCCCAACATAGGCCAACTGAACATTCTTAAGTCAAACATTACCCCCCCACCCTTCATTTCCGGATGATGCCCCCACCAGCCATTTATAGCAAAGTGGTGCATCATCCACCCCCATTCCCCTTCCGCCTGCCTCGCCATGTTATGAGCAAAGGCCGGCAAGTTGCCTTCCACCGGGCAGAGACCACAACCGTGATGTCTCTCCCAACCTACAGAGCACTGCCGCTCCCCTGCCAAGCGGCATCTGCCTCAAATGCCCCTCCGGGTCGGCGAGCGCCAGCTCGCTACCCATACCACCACAATGGCTGAAACAAACCACCCCCCTACCCAGCTGCGACGACCACTCCCAAACATTACTGCCACAAATGAAGGGAGGGTGGGAGTTTGAAGCGGCGTTTGCCCAAAAAGAGGGAGATCGCACGCCGGAGATCCCACTTGCACGCCGCCACCCCGCCCCCAGCCGGCACCAGCACCAATCGCCTTTTTACCCTCCTCTCGCGTAGGACGCTGGTGCCGGCCCCACTCATGTCCGTGCTCCCCCCACTCCTACTAGCCTGCACCGCGTGCTGCCGCAAGGGATACAGGGCCCCGGGGACCCGGTTACAAGCCGGCCTCGGGACCCTACCCCACCACCGAGGCAAGTTAGACCCACTATCCTTGTGCCTCCCCCATCAAAGCAAGCTGCGACCAACACCAAAACTCCAGGGCCTCCTGCCAGTCATTCAGCAAGAGATCCTGCCCGACAGGAGCAAGGTGAACCCCATCCAAGCGATACAATCCACTGCACCGGACTTCCGCCCACTGATGCAACACCTGCCTCCCCTGTTTGCTGGACCCATCGTCCTATCTGCCTATTTATCTTGACTAGGCCCCGCGACCACCGCCACTGCGTCCAGCACGCGGGGCGCGGAATGATGTCCGACCAAATAACGGCCACATCTGGAAGCAGTTCCCGCAGCAGGCCAATGTCCCTTTGCACCGTTCTAATGGTCTGCCAGCACGACCAGCTTGCCAGATCATTGCCCCCCAAGTGTAGAAGAAGCCCGACGGGCCGCCACCGCTGTGCCAGCTGTGCCCGAACAAAAGGCACGAGTTGCCACCACTGCATCCCGCGTTGTCCCATCCAGCAAAGCCGAACTCCGGAATTTGTCAGACCGAGGTGGAGTCCCAGCGGCCGCGTTCCGGCCCGTCGCTCAGCCCAGTAGATGAAGGACTGGCCAATGATCCACCAGTCGCCGGAGCACACACCATCTGAAAGGAGAAATCGCACTGCCACCAGCAGCCGTTCTGCAATAGGAAGAAAACAGTTAGTACCCTCCCCGACCCTAATGTCATAGTCCAGCCTAGCTGCCCAGATACCGGGTCAGCGCCCCGCCCCCCAGGCCCGGGCGCAGCCAGCCTAGGGGCGAACATACCCCACGTAAGCACCTGACCGCCACCTCCCAATCCGCTGAATCATCCGCCCGTCAAGACCCGCTGCCGCCGCACTCATGGCAGTGCCGATCCGAAAGGAATGCGATGCATAACTCCGATCATCCTCACCCAAGCACCGCAAAGCCAGGCGCAACACAGCCGTAAATTGAAACTGAGTTACCGGCCTACCATCCTCATGGACAAAGAAATAAGGACCGGCCAAGCCCGAGCGCGACTGCGAGTAACTCCGTAAGGCATGCACCGGACAAGATGGCACAGGGAAAATAGCACTCAGTACCACCCAACGCCCTTTACCCGCCTGATCCGTCTTGGACCGCGGGAGGAAAATACGGACCTGAAATGCCTCCACCTGCATGTGCTCAAGCACGACACCGCCAAACGCACCCCGCCTGGCCGACCGAGGAACAAGTTCACACACCCGAAATGCTCCAAAAAATGCCGTCACAAACAGAGCATGGAACAAAACGGACTCAAAACGCGAGGCCGCGACACAAGGTAACACCTCGCAGATGCGCAACAACAGCTCATGAGAAACCAGGCGCCGCCAATCCAGCTGCCTGGGGTGTGCCCTGACCCAACCCGCCAGTAAGCGCTTAACCAAAAAGGAAACCCTAGGATTCCCCCATCCCGCCGCCTTACAAAAGAAGGAGAACCCCGACACTGCTGACGAGACCACCGTTCGGGCCCAGCCTGCCTTCTTTGCCCAAAGGACAAATTGCCCCATCAACCCATCAGGAACCCTCCCACCGCGCCAACCGAAAGCGTTGAGGAACGTACTCACCTGGCGATATCCTCGCCGGTACTGAGCCCAAGTACCACGCGTCACCGACGCAGACAACAGCACCATCAAGTCTGGATCCCAACCTTCCAAAGATGCTCTGGGAATGGGGAAGCCGCCTGATCTGCCTCTGGAGCCAGCAGCCAGAATTGCTCCCACTGGAAACGGGACAGAGCATCAGCAATAGAATTTTGGGAGCCGGGCACATGCCGGGCCCTAGCGGTGACATTCAAGCGGAGACAGGCTTACACGAATATCCGCATCAAGGCTGCTACCCTCGGGCACCGTGGGGCCAACCGGTTGATAACCTCCACCACCACCGCGTTATCGCACCAGAAGACAACCTGCCGATCCCGCAAACGCCCCAGCCAAACCCAAAAGGCAACAACTATGGGAAAAAGCTTCAAAAAGGTGATATTATGCGTCAGGCCAGACTGAACCCAGTCGCAAGGCCAGGGCTCCGCACACCACGCGCCCTGACAATAAGCCCCAAACCCGGAACTACCAGCCGCATCTGTAAACAAATGCAGGTCTGCATTCGACGTCTCTGGCAACTGTATAACAGAGCGACCATTGAAATCAGTCAAGAAAGAGCTCCACACCCGTAAATCCTCACGCATACCTGCCGTCACGCGAATATGATGGTGCGGCAGCTGAACCCCTGCCATTGCAAGCGATAACCACCGCGCAAAGGGACGATCCATGGGCAGCACCCTACAAGCAAAATTGAGATGCCCAACCAATGACTGCAGGACCCGAAGGGTGGTCTTGTTCGAAGATCCCACGGAGGCCACGAGTTCCTTGAGACAGGTGACCTTCTGCTCCGGCAAGCGCATGACCATGCCCTCGGTGTCGATCTCAATCCCGAGAAAAGTAAGGCAAGTACAAGGACTGACAGTTTTGCTAGCCGCTACCGGAATACCAAAATCACCCGCCAAACGCAAAAAAGCCTCAAGCAAGATGGAACAAGTGCGCACGTGTCTGGGCCCGACAAACAAAAAATCATCCAGGTAGTGTACTATATTAGCGACATGCGTTTGCTGCTCTAACACCCAGTGCAAAAAGGTGCTAAAGGCCTCAAAGTAGGCGCAAGAAATCGCACAACCCATAGGCATGCATTTGTCAAAATAATACTGTGAATCAAAATGGAAACCTAACAAGGGGAAAGCCGAGGGATGGACTGGAAGCAATTGGAACGCGGATTCAATGTCAACCTTAGCCAACAAAGCACCAGCCCCACACCGCTGCACTAAAGCCACAGCTGCATCAAAAGATGCATAATGCATGGTGCACTGCTCCCGCGGGATATGATCGTTCACAGAATCTCCACTAGGGGAAGACAGGTTATGTATCAGCCGGAACTTGCCCTGCTCCTTCTTAGGCACCACCCCTAATGGGGACACCGTGAATGGAGAAAAGGGGGGCTCAGCAAACGGCCCAGCTACGTGGCCCAACGCGCACTCCTCAGCAATCTTCCTCCGCACAACCTCGGCTAAGGAGTGCACCGAACCGGCGTTACGTGACCTGCCCCCAGCCGGCGAACCTTGACACGGAATTTGAAAACCCACCGAAAAACCCTCCAAAAGCAAACTCCACGCCCCACCCGCTTTAACCCGCCCATACTCTACCAACCACGGGCGCATCACCTCCACCCTAACGGGCGTAGGAGCCAAAGCCTCGAGAGCTCCCTCACTTGCCCCCTGCTGGGGCTCCTGCCACGCTCTTGCGACTACACTTAGTGGCGGCATGTCCGCTACCACACAAGGAACAGGCATGTTTAAATTTGCAATCGGGGAAGGGGCAAGACGATTTGTTGAAACGCCAACATACGTCTCCGCCCGCAATGCCGCCTTTTCATTGAGATGCCGGGATAACGGATGCACGAAAGGACCGCACACCCGCTGATGTAATCAATGGCACCAGCTTGTCACCGCCTCCACCGGCCCCTGCCACATGGCTCCGCATGGACATCTGCGTTAACCACAAATTAATATCCTTAGTACCCCATGATAACTGCCTGTTCTCTTCCATCATGTCTCTGAACGCCTCATCATAGTTCAGCCAGGCCCACCCCTCATGCGCCTGCGATGCTGCCAAAATCGTATCCCCATATGCCAGCAGCGCCCCGTACTGCTCTGGGAAATAGTGACCCCAAACACTGGCTAATCGCAAAAAGGCCGGGGACCAGTTAAGGGTGTTGCGGGAGGCCTTCCGCACCCTACCCGCCTTCTCATCCTCCTTCCGTTTTCGCTTACTTTCCCCACATCGCTTCCGGCCCTCCAATAAGCGAAAAATATCGATATACTTGCGACGCTTAATGCGATGCTGCAGCTTCCGCGGGACACTCTCCCACAGCTCCGCACAGCGTACTACTGCAGACCCCCCACCCTCGCCCCTATCCACCACCTGAACCACCGAGTCGACCGAGGAAACCGTCGACGAAGTCGAGGTCGAGGACAAAGAGGAAGCCCGCCTACAACAGCGCCCGCACTTGCGTTTCGCCCTCCCCTTCTTGCCACCCGAGACTTCCATACCCGAGGTACGTACGCCACCCTCAGTGCTGCCAACCCCCGCCACATACTCACCCGCCTCACATGAAGGCGCCACCGGTGCCGGGATGGTCAGAACTCCAACTGCAGCATCGGTCCGCTCCTCCGCCGCACCCCGGGTGCCTGCGCTACCAGCTCGGTCAAGGACGGCCACATCCATTCCAGGCAGGTCACTCCGAGGGACCTGTGACAAAAGGGCAGAAGAGAAACCGGCAGGCACCCCCCGCACAGTGCTCGGTGCAACACTCGGCCCCCCGACCCAACCCCACGCCGAAGACCCGAGTCCCCCAGCCTCCCAGGCCGCCAACCCACTGCCTGTGGGGCTCGCCGCCCCCCTCCAGTCACCCCACCCCCCACCCCAGTGCCCCGGACCGCCCCATGAACCCCCACCAAGCGCCCATGGCCCTGGGGCCCCAAAATAGCCAGACGGCTGGAAAGAACCGCCACCAAAACCGGAGGAATACCACCCAGAGGACGGAGGAGGAGAAGGCATGCCCGCGTGACCGCCCTCCCTCAGGTCCAGTCGGCCATCAGCCGGAGCCACCACAACCCCCCCAGCACCGGCCGCTGCCCCTACAGCTTCAAGCCCCACGGGATCCCCAGTACTAGGCCCAGCTACCACCCCCCCCGGCACATCAGAGTCTCCCCCCAGGCCAGAAGGCTCTAACACCCCATGCCCCTCAACCGCAGGAGCACCCGCACTAGCACCAGCCCGCGTGGCCCTGCCAGCCCTGGCCCCTGTTGACTTCCCCTTGCCACGCCCCTTGCGGATGCTCCGGGACGCCACCGCTGCCCCACGGCCTCTGGAGGAGGTGACACGCCCAGACCCTCGTGCCCTCTCTCCATCAGCACGTGCCCCCGAGGCCACTACCCCTTTTTTGGCCGCTTGTTTGCCAAACCTGCGAGCCATGACCCCCAAAGCCGTATGTGATATTATTTATTTAATCTTATGGGACTAGTTATATATTTGGGCCACTACCCTTGCTTGGATTTATTTTTTATTTTTTTTTTTAAAAAGCCCTGCCACCAAAGGAAAATCACCCGCCCCGTGGGGAAAGCCTCGTCGTGTGTTTATAGTTTTATTTTTTTATATTTTTATTTTTTTAAAACCCCCACCCTTCAGTACTCAAGCCTCACGCTGCCGGTCCAACTCCCAAGAACAATCCCACAGCCAGGATAGCCCCTTCTCAGCCCAGCCCCACTAAGGCTACAAAACCCCCCCACATGCAGCTAGGCCGGAGGCCAGCCGACCCCACATGCCTCGATGCCGTCAAAACTCGCCGCCGACCGCGAACAGCCGCGCCGGCCCCCAAATGGTGACGGAAGAAGTAAGCGTGGAAAACTAACAAAAATTAAGCAGTATGATAGCAAAGGCCCAATCAAGCGAAGAGACCCCCGACAACGCACCTGTTTAAAGCGGCGTTCGCCCAAAAAGAGGGAGATCGCACGCCGGAGATCCCACTTGCACGCCGCCGCCCTGCCCCCAGCCGACACCAGCACCAATCGCCTTTTTCCCCGCCTCTCACGTAGGACGCTGGTGCCGGCCCCACTCATGTCCGTGCTCCCCCCCTACTCCTACTAGCCTGCACCGCGTGCTGCCACAAGGGATACAGGGCCCCGGGGACCCGGTTACAAGCCGGCCTCAGGACCCTGCCCTGCGGCTCGGCGGCATTTATGTACTATTTACTGTTCCTATTTCGTGTAAAACAGAGTGCTGAACAGGCCCCTGTTACACTTTATTAATTGTGAACCGCTTTGAATTGTAGAAAAGCAGTATAGAAACAAGTTTAAATAAATAAAGAAAATAAATAAATAGTGAGCACTAAATGTCATGCCAGCTGAGCAAATTTACGTGGAGTAAAAGAGCCCCTATAAATGAATGAATATTTTGAAAAGTTAGGGAATATGAAAAAGTATGTCTATACAATGGGTCTGTTACTAATTTTCAGCTTTACTTGCCACATAATTATGAAAAACGTGACCGTGCTGCTAGGTTTAAATACTATCATATGCCCTAACAAGGTTCCATTTCAGCTTTGCTATTTCTAGCAAGGAAAGCAATAATAAACAGAAACCACAAGTAAATCATAAGTTGCATTAAAGCCTAATTAAAGAAAAGAAACCTTGGAAAGATGTTTTTATTTAAATGTGTTGCACTAGAAAGTTTGCTCGCATTCAAACATGTTAGGTATATAAACAGGAAATATGGTTCCTTAAGGCAGCACTACTTTCAAATACATTTAGATGTATAGATAACTCCATCAACAGTTACTCTCTCTTTGTTTTTTAAATTTAATTTGAGGGAAATGAAGTCCCTTCTCCATAATGTTGGGAACGGCTCAGGTCAGCACTGATATAAGCTTCACATGCGTGCTTTTCACTGCTGTGAGGGCAGGGATGAGCGCAACGTGCTAAAGCAGAAAGATGCATTGCTATTGTTAGTATTAAACTGAATATAAATTCATCAGAAAAGCAACAGGACATACTCCAAGGAAAATATTCTAAACACAATTCTTAAGGCAATAATGAAAGATGATTAATTCTCAAAAATCAGCAGTGTATTCCACATACATTAATCACCAAAAGACTGCTGCCAGAACGAACGTGCTTTTTATCCAATTCTAAAAAATGAAATTGGAGGAAAAGGGCCTGCGATTATTTCCTGCATATGGTTCTTTTTGTGTCAGGGAGTGGAGGAGTAGCCTAATGGCTGGAGCACTGGGTTGGGACCCAAGAGACCAGGGTTCAAAATACTCACGGCCTTGAGCAAGTCACTCAACTTTCCATTGTCTCAGAAAAATCCAATGTCCCTATTTAATGTACATTACCAAGTTTGAGTTACAATGTAAACTGCTTTGACTGATATGATAAAGCAGTATAAAAAATACTTAAATAAATAAACAAACTATAATGCTTATTTAAAAGAACCAGAAATGATCTTCCCAGATCATAAAAGACCTTCAACTCTTAATAGTCATTCAGAAGAGTTGTTCAGTTATTACTTTTCTTCATTTCAAGGAGTAAATCCGTTTAATTCTTTGAATGTAAACACCCAGCACCCTACGGGGCCAGCATTTCACATTTGCTTCTTCAGGGGCGCAGTTGCTTTAAGCTCTCAAAATAACATCCTCCCTTTCTCTTTGGCTCGCAACTTTGGGGTGATTTTTTATGCCTCTCTCTTTTTCCCTGCACATATCCAACAGATAGCTAAAACCTGTTGGGCCTGATATTGAGCCCGTGGCGGTCAGCATTTCTAAAGCACCTGACTGCCAAGGGCTAAAGTGAAGCCAGATACTGAACACCAGAGCCTGTCTGGTGTCTGCTGCTGAATATCTGGTTTTGCCACTGAGAATTTTTAAGCCGCTAACCAGATAGGAAAACCACATAAAGTTAGGACAGCCATTGACTTGGAATAACTTTATCCGATCACCAATCTGGTTAGCAGACTGAAACTCACTGATAACTCAATAGGGGCCGGGACAACCCCAGCCCTGTCAATGGGCCGCCCCAGCACCATCCAGTTCGTTGCAAGGCAGTCTGTGGGGATATTCAGTGGGACTAGTCAGTTACTACTATCGGATTCAGCATGGTTTATTCTGTTTGCAGGTCCTATGTACCGCATAAACCCCTTTTGAATATCAGGCCTGTCTTTTCTTTCTCTATAGAGCAGCAAAAGATTCATCCCTTATTCCTGAATCCACTACCAAGACCTTTATCCACTTCCTCCTCACCTTCTGCTTAGACTATTGCAAACCATTCTCACTGGTCTCTCAATGAATTATTGTATCTCTTTCCCCTTCAATCCATTTAAAATTCAGCTCCACCATTGTTGCTTTGTCATGTAAACACCTCCTCTCAAGTCACTTCATTGGCTCTCTATCTGCTTCCATGTATAGTTTAAACTTCTCCTGCTGATCTACAAGTCATTCATTCTGTAGTGACTTATCACCTTTACTCTTATCTCTCCCTACATCCGTCCTTGGGAACTGCGCTCATCAGGCAAAGCACTTTTATATGTGTCCTTCTTTTTTACTGCCAGTTCCAGACTCTGTTCCTTTCACTTTGTTGCACCTTATGCCTGGAATATACTACTTGAGTCTGTACATCCATCTCTGGTCCTATTCAAATTCAGGCTAAAACCCCACTTCTTCAAGGCTGCATTTGGATTCTGACCTCCTATTCTCCTAAGAACATAAGAACATATGATATACCATACTAGGTCAGACTAAGGTCCATCAAGCCCAGTATCCTGTTTCTAACAGTGGCCAATCCAGGTCAGGTTCCCAAAAGGTACACAGATTCCACATTGCTTATCCTGGGGTAAGCAGTGGATTTCTCTGGTCCTCTTTAAAAATGATTTATGGACTTTTCCTCCAGGACCTTGTCCAACCTTTTTTCAACCCAGCTACACTATCAGCTGTTACTACATTTTCCGGTAACAAATTCCAGAGTTTGGTTATACAATAAGGAGGGTCATTCCTGAACAGGAATAAGCTCTTTGGATGTGTGGCATAGATGCTTTTCTAGTGAAAATGTCTACAACTGTATTCTGAAACGTACATGGCGCTAGCACAGGGATCTCAGAATGTGGGTGGAGGGGGAGGAATGGGGGCGTGGCCAGCAGCAGCAGGAAGGATTGTGTATGTTCTGTGTGTTTCATATAGATGTCTACATTATAGCAGCAGAAACGTGGAATAAGGCTAGGACTTGCAAACGTTTCTGCTCTGCTCTGCAATATAATGAATGGCTATGACAAAGATGTTTTGAACTGGTCTGTCTGCAGTCTGGAAGACCACAAGATGCAGTTGTAAGGAACAGAATGCAGATGGGAGGGGGGAGGTTTTATGGTAAAGACAGATTATTATTAAACACCCCTACAGAAATATTCATTGGTGCAATGGTGATTATTCTGGCTATGCTCAAAATTGCTGTGTGAGTTAGAGGAGATGATCTAGGGCACCCTAAGAATTCCTGTCATACAAGAAGTGGGACTGTTGATGCAGGGATTGTATGTGGGTGAGAAATGCCATCATGTTATACCAGCTGGATGCATAAGTGGGTGAGAAATGCCATCATGTTATACCAGCTGTTTTCTAGAGGTGCAGGGCATCTGTACAGCAGAGGTATCTTTTATGTGCCTGCAAGTGAGTATGTATGTGTGTGTGTGTGTGCATGCGTGTATGTGTGGTTAGAGGGATGCATGGCGGGGGGGGGGGGGGGCTGGAGTATGAAACTGCAATTTTGGAGGGACATCAGTACCTGGCCAGTACCTAGTCTATAGGGCTGACTGAAGCTTGACAAGGTGCGAGTGTAATCGGCCAGGATACAGTAGAACCGAGTCTCTACGACTAAATGTCAAAGCATATCCCTGTCAGCCATAAGGGACCCTCAGAATGAGTCAGGCAACAGGGCACACAGCATCATCAGTGATCTCACAAATATGCACATTTGTAGAGACAGATGCTGGTGCTCTTGGGCATCTAGTGGTGCCATTTCTGCTGGTGCATGCACTCACTCTGAGGGTCCCTATTTAACGTCAGGGATATGTTCTGATATTTAGCTGTAGAGAACCATTTCTGATTTCTTCTGGCCCATACATAGCATTGTCCAGACTGTTGTCAGAGAAGACCAATGCAAGCACAACTAAAATGTTCACCTACTGCCATGTATGTTGTGCTGCAAGATATGTCAGGACAATCATATCACTTCTACTTGCTGTTGTAACATCTCTATGTGCACAGAGATCACTTTGCAGTGTCCTGGTCATGCAAAGGACTAACCTATATGGTCCGATTTACATTAGCACATCTGTCTCATCCATTTTCATGGGTAGTTGGCATGGGCACCACACCATCAGTGTCAGGAGCAGCTTTGGGGATGCACGTTTTAACTGAGGAGGCGTAGTTGCACAGGGATGGAAGCGGCGGAGCTGAACGTCTTTTCAGAATTCGCCGAAGGCAGGGATGTCCAGGCTGCATGCTACATATATCCATATCCTGGGGTTTGTACATGACGTGCTGAGCATATCTATATCCCCGATTCTGGACCCATGGACATATCCAGACCAGTGCATGCGGAATTAGGATCAAATGGTGCTAATTTTTCATTTAGATGTGTCTGCGAGCTGGACATGCACGTTATGGAATCACACTAAATGAAAAAATATTTCTCCTATTGGTCTTAAATGGGCTACATTGTAGCTTCATTACATGTTCCCTAGTCTTTCTACTTTTTAATGGAGTAAACAATAAATCTACTTTTATCCGTCCCATTCCATTCATTATTTTATAGACCTCTATCATATTTCCCCTCAGCCAACTCTTTTCAAAGTTGAAGAACTCTAACCTTTTAAGCCTTTCCTTACAGGAGGATCCTTCCATCCCCTTTTCCATTTTGGTGGCTCTTTTCTGTATCTTTTCTAATTCTGCTGTATCCTTTTTTAAATATGCTGAATAGAATTGCACTCTATTCAAGGTGTGGTTGCACCATGGAATGATACAGGGGCATTACAGAAACATAGAAACATAATGGCAGAAAAAGGCCACATGGTCTATCTAGTCTGACCTTCCATATCAACTACAGTAGTCCTCATTTTACTTTTAGAGATCCTCTTTGTTTGTCCCATGCTTTTTTGAATTCAGATACTGTCCTCATTTCCACCACTTCCACTGGAAGACTATTCCATGCATTTACCACTCTTTCCATAAAGAAATATTTCGGCATATTACTCCTGAGTCTATCCCCTTTCACGCTCATCCTATGTCCCCTAGTAGCAGAGCTTGCCTTCAATCTAAAGAGATTCTCCTCCTGTGCATTTATCCCATGGGGGTATTTAAATGTCTCTATCATATCTCCCCTATCCTGCCTTTCCTCTAAAGTATTCATATTAAGAGCTTTAAGTCTGTCCTGATATGCTTCATAATGAAGACCACCAACCATTTTAGTAGCCACACTCTGCACTGACTCCAACCTGCTAATATCCTTTTGAAGGTGCAGTCTCCAGAACTGTACACAATACTGCAAATGAGGTCACACCACAGACTTATACAGAGGCAGCATCTCCTCCTTTTTTCTTCTGGCCGTTCTTCTCCCTATACATCTAAGCATCCTTCTGGCTTTCACAGTCACCTTTTCTACCTGCTTAGCTACTTTAAGATTGTCAGACACAACTATGCCCAGGTCCCGCTCTTCTTTTGTGGACAGAAGTACCTCATCCCCTACACTGTATCCCTCCTTTGGATTTTTGCAGCCCAAATGCATGACCCTGCATTTTTTACCATTAAATTTCAGCTGCCAAATTCTACTAGACCATTCTCCAAGCTTAGCTTAGCTTATAATATCCTTTGTATTATTCTCCATTCCTTCCCTTATGATTTCTAGCATTCTATTTATTTTCTTTGCTGCCTCTGCACACTGGACAGAGGGTTTCAACATATTATCCACAATGATGCCTAAATCCTTTTCCTGGGTGGTGGTTCCTAATGTGGAACTTTGCATCCTTTAAACTTAGTTTGGGTAGTTCTTTCCAAAGAGCATACATTTGCACTTATCCATATAAAATTTCATCTGACTTTGGACATCCAGTCTTCCAATTTATCAAGGACCTCTTGTGTTTTAACAACTTTGAATAATTGTCTGTCATCTGCTTATTTGATCACCTCATTTGTTATTCTCATTTAAGAATATGTTTAAAAGCAGCGGGTCCAGCACAGATCCCTGGGGTACTCCACTATTCACCTTTCTCCATTGAGAAGATTGGCCATTTAGCCCTGCTCTCTGTTTTATATCTTTAACCAGTTCCTGATCCACAATAATATTGGCACATTGTTTCCTATCCATGGCTTTTTAATATTGCCATGAGTGTCTCATGAGGGATCTTGTCAAAGCTTTCTGAAAATCGAGATACACTATATCAGTGGCTCACCTTTATCTACTTGTTTATTCCCGCATTCAAAAAAAAGATAACAGATTAGTAAGATAAGACTTTCCTTGACTAAATCCATGTTGGCTTTTTTTCCATTAAACCATGACTATCTACATGTCCAGCAATTTTATTCCTATAATGGTTTCTACCATTTTGCTAGGTACTGATGTCAGGCTCCCTGGTCTGAAGTTCACATAAGAACATAAGAAATGCCATACTGGGTAAGACCAAGGTCCATCAAGCCCAGTATCCTGTTTAGAATAGTGACCAATCTAGATCACAATTACATGGCAGTTTCCACAAAAGATACACAGGTTCCATAATGCTTGTATTGGGTCCTCTTTAATAATGGTTTATGGACCTTTCCTCCGGGAACTTGTCTAAATCTTTTTTAAACCCAGCTGTACTAAGTTTAAGGGCGCGGGAAGGGTCCCGGCGCCTGCACGTAACCGGGTGCTCGGCCCGGCGCGGGACCCTGCTCGAGGCCATGGGATGCAGGGGGGGGGGGCGGCGGCGCGTCAGCGAGGGAGCGCGCATCACATCATTTAAAATGATTGGCTCCATTGGAAGAGGGGGCGAGCGGAGCCAATCAGGAGGAGGGCTCACATGTGCTTCGGCGTTCCCGAGTGTCGCCGAGCACATGTGAGGAGGCTGGAATGTTGGCAGCACCATTGCCGGTGTTCTAGCGCTCGTAAACCTTTGTTTCTGTGCAGCATTTCGTTCCAGTGGAGTGGTGCAGGATCCGGTGAGTGGGGTAGAACTACTGGGCAGCAGTTTGGATTCGGCGTGCGCTGATTCGGGCCGCAACGGTTCTGGTCGGTTCAGCAGTGGCGCGAAGCAGCAGCGGAGCCGTCAGTGTGGTGAGCGGGGCGAGCCGCACAGTTGTAGGTGTCAGGCTCGCTTGTTTTAGTGTTGGAAGGGGGGAGGGCCTGGGAGACCGTTGGTCAGGATCCTCACTTGCTGCTGTTATTGTTCCAGTGCTTCGCGGCTGGGGGCGGCTGGCAGGGCGATCATGGCGGGCAAGCAGGCTGTTCGGGGACGCAGAAGCGGCAGGGCTGGTGTGGGCAGACAGTTAAGGGGGCGAGATGGGCGGGGGGTAGGCAGCGGGGGGCGTGCCGGGCAGCGGATCAGGCCTGGAGGGAGAGGCGCTGGGCGGTGTCGGGGTTTTGAAAGGGGGAGTGGAGGGTCTCCTGTTTCGGTGAGTAGGCCCCGAGGACGAGGTGCAGGCCAGGTACGGAGTTCACAATCCCGAGCAGTGGCAGGAGGTCCTTTTGAGGTGTCCGTAGAGCCTTCCTCTGGGGAGTTGGAAATAGGGCGTTGGGCTGCTGGGGGGGGAGTCTGGGGGGGGGGCGACAGACAGCAGGCAGCAGCAAGAGCAGGAGCTGGGGTTGGGAGATGGCTCTTGGGCACGGTGTGGGGCTGGCAATAGTCCTGGACTGTGCACAGGGGGAATGGGGGGCAGTGGCTGGTTTTTGCCAGGGGAGCTGTCAGCTATGCATGGGGGATTTGGGATGTCTGGGCGGTGAACAGTTTGGGAGCAGTGGTTGGGTGGCAGGCAGGGCCCTTCACGGGCAGACTGGGCGGGGGCTTGGCAGCCGTCCTGGCCACTGGGTTTCCCTCCTGTGGGTTTCCCCTTTTTGTCTTCACAGGTGCCGCTGATGTCCACGCCTAGTCAGGTGTCCGCTCCTGTTGAATCATCGGGCGTGCGGAGCTCGGCTACCGATACCACAGTCACGAGGGGAGCGATGAGCGTGGATGAGCATGTGCAAGGAGCAGGTGCGCAGCAGAGACTGGAAGATACTGGATCGGGAGTGCCACCCTTGTTGGAGAGCGGAGTCACAGGAGACCGGACCGGTGAGTTAATGCTTGGGGAGGGTGGGGTGGGAGTGGCGAGTGGGGTGCGGACTGAAAGGTCCGGGAAAGTGCATAGGAAACGGAAGCACACATGTCGGCGCAAACATAGTTCAGCATCGTCTTCCTCCTCGGCTTCGGAATTGTCGTCAGCCTCTTCGGATGCGGTTGCGGAGGGGGGGGGGGTCGGCGTTTGTGCTGGGTGCTTCTGGAGGACATACAGGTGCTGGTTTGGCTTCAGTATCGGCATTATCGGAATTATGGGAAGGTGTTCCCAAAAGGTTGCATAAAAAAATTTGCAAAAGGAGGTACATTGATATTTTTCGCTTGATGGAAGGTCGTAAGCATTCCGGGGAGAGTAGGAAGAAGCGTAGAGAGGACGAGAAGGCTGGGCATCTTAAAAAAGTTTCCCGTAATGTTGTCAATTGGATGAGGTTGTTCTTGCGGTTGGCGAATGTGTGGGGCCAGAGATTCCTGGAGCAGTATGGGATGTTGCTATCCTATGCTGATTCCATCCTGGAAGCATCGCAAGCACACGAGGGTTGGTCGTGGCTTAATTACGACGAGAAGTTCCGGGATAAAATGGAGGAGAATAAGTCGCTTAATTGGGGTACGCAGGACATCAACCTCTGGTTGACTCAGATGTCGGACAGGTCTGGGGCGGGAGGGGTGGGCGGAGTGAAGGCGGGGCCGGTGGGGATGGCGGGAGTTGGTCGTTCCTTTCATGGTGGAGTCTCCCCAGTGCAGCCGAGAGCGGCTTCAGGAGGAGTCGGCGACGTCTGCTGGCGGTTTAACCGGGCCACCTGTCTATTCCCGGACTGCAAGTTCCAACATGCGTGCTCGGTTTGCGGAGGGCCCCATGCAGCGGCAAAGTGCGTTAAAAAAGGGGGTGGCGCACCCGGAGGGCTGGGGTCAAAGTAACGAGGCGCTGTGGGAGCTTGCTCCTTCGCCAATACGGGTGGCGGTGTTGAGCAGCTGGCTTATTCGTTACCCGAGAAAAAAGGATAAGTTGACGTTGCAGTTCGGCTTTAAATTTGGATTTGTCATTCCTGTGCAGGGTAGGGCTGTTGGCAGATCAGCGCGGGCTTCTCCTAGTGTGCGGCACTGGGCGTCGTGCTTTGGAGATGTAATTCTGAAAGAGTTTCCACTTGAGAAAAGTGGAAGGTATAAGGGATATACCACACCATGGTATTTTCTCATATTTTCAGCATAAACATTCATATTTGCAGCATAAACACAAAGCAATTAACTCTTGTTTATACTGGGAAGAGTCTGCCAGAATTTGATTCGGTTGGTGGGACACAGCCTGAATTTGGACCGAGAGAATCTGTAGCATGGCCTAAATTGCATCCCAATGTCTGGAATATAGTACCAGGAGGACAAATGTTCAAAGGAAATATTTTAGCAGTAGTCTCATTGAATGTTGGTTCACTCCCAGCCACTGGACATTCATCCACTATCAACTGCTCAGCATCCAAACCAATGCTGTCCCATTAAGCCTTCTTCCACTGCAAATTGAGACAATGTTGCAAATTTTGGTGTCCTCATTAGCAAAATGATCTCTTCTCTTTGGGGTCTGTAGTCTTGATTGGCATCATTTTATTTATTTAGACAGTTTTATATACCACCTTATCCTCCAACCAAAGTGGTCACAACACAATTGGGGAATACATTTTAACACAAGGGCATATGAGACACATACACTAATACTTACAGGGAAAATGGGCAATGGAGGGTTAAGTGGCTTGCCCAAGACCACAAGGAGCACCTGTGGGACTAGAAACCCCAGTCCTTCTGGCCCAAGGTTGCTGTCCTCTAGTGGAATTTGAACCACTGACCTTCTGGCTTGTGGTACCTTGCCCCAACCACTAGGCCACTCCTCCCTCCTCCTCTCAGTGTACATTGATGCCACTGTCCTTGGAGAAACTTGTTCTTTTGCAGGAGGCACCAGTGTCTTGAGGGATAGCGAAACCTCCTCCAAATCAGAGTGAGAATCTCCAGCACTTCCCTGCTCAAACATGAGGAACCTTACAGGGCTAAGAAGTCTGCTCCCCTTTGTACAAAGTATCAGTGAGACCAAGGATCATAGGATATATGGTAACACCAGGTCTGGAAGTCTTCCTCTAGGCCGGGTTTACCCTTCCCCTTCACCATCATGGCAGGGAAATCTCACACAATATGGATATCCATCATTTTGACACCCCACCCCCCTGCCTAATATCAAATTCTAGGATTTTATAATTTATTCACGTAACCTTGCATTTCATTCATGCTCCATCCAAACTCTGCCTCTGTGCATGCCCACAGTGAAAATATGAGCAATCGGATCTACATGCATACTTACAGAATAGTGACTGCAACATTTGTGTGTGCAAACATTTGTGTGACTAAGGGGTATGTTTACTAAACTGCGTTAGTGTGATTCGCGTTAGGAGCCGCGTTAGTGGAAGAAATGCCAAAAAAGGACATGGGCGGTACATCATTACCAATAACGCGCGTTATAAGGCGCCGCGCAGCAGCGATCGTTACAGGGCGCGTTAAGCTTAAGAAGGCGCGCTGACACCCAAATACAGAAACAGAGCTGTAGCACAATGGTTACTACACAGACTGATGGTACAAGGGTCATGGGTTTGATTCCCCAGTGTGTCTAATGAATAAGGCTGGCTGAGGTGTCATGTGTAGCCCTTTGAAAGCCTACTATAATATTTTAATCCACATTCTGCAGCTGGGTTAAAGTTTGCATATGTCAGGAAAATTGTACCCGTCTTATTCAATATGTTCCAATAGTGACATTCCCTCTGCAATGGTCATGTATTATATACCATTTGATAGGAATATTTAGGCAGAAGTTTGGATCCCAAAAGTTTTGGGCTTGGCCTGGAAAGAGTTAAGTATTGGGCTGTGAGGAAGTTTAGTTGTACTTTAATAGTGCTGCCAGCAAACACACCCTCACAGTGGCGTAACCTAAGGTGCCACATAAGGCACCCTAGAAGGCACTCCATAGGGCACATTAGAAAGTGCGCTGTCTGCCAAGGCACCCTATAATGTCCCCTATAGGACACCATATAAGGCACCTTATAAGGCGCTTTATAGGGCACCATATAAGGCGCCCTATAGGGCGCCTTATGAGCCACCCTAAGGTGACAGTACCCTGAGGGTGGTTCTGCTGGCAGCACTAATATACAATAGAAATAGACAATGCCTAAGACAGCCCTATTGATGAACCCCACTGTGGGTTTTGAACCCATGACCTCTGGCTCCATGGGCAGTGAAGTAACCAGTGGGCTAGAGCTGCTAATAAACACCTGGCTGGCTACAGGAGGACTGCATGGCACCACACCCACATTCTGCTGTGGTTACCAGGATAGGGTCAACCCATCCGTACCCAGGATGCACAGCACATGTAAATCAGCAGTCTACAGATGATCACAAGATGGGGTATGCACCCCACAGCACCTCAGCCTGGTAGGGGGTGCCGACGGTGTGTGTTAGTGGCACAGAGTAGCTACAGACCATCACAGTGTGCGGGTCCTGTGCTCATCCTGAGGGAGAGGTATGGTGCCCAGCACCATTCTCACAGCACTTGGCTGTGCTGAGATAGGCTATGCTGCAGGTCCCCATCAGTGCCAATGTGTGATAGGTAGTCCTTGCAAACACTTCTAGGATATGCCTGTGTTCATCTGTATGTCACATCTAGCCCTTGTGGACTATAATGCACCCAGAAAAGTGCATACCCTGTGTGAGTGCCATGGTCGCATGATGTAAGTGAAGGGGGTGTTGGGACCCACAGGGAGATTACATACCACCACCCAACGCACCCTCTGGGGCTCAGGGTGGGGGACAGGATCTCCCGCCAACAGATCCACTTTCTACCACCCTGCAATGGTGGCAGTAGAAGGGACCATCACCCCAGTCCTGCTAGGGATCAAACACCCTACAGGGCTGGCAATGCAGAGCAGTACACATCCATAACGCAATAGCAGACAGACGGCAGGTCTGGAAATGCTCAGCTACCCCCCACCATTATCTGACACTCTCCAGCAGCAAGCCTTCAGCCGCTGCACCCTGCAAGGTGTTCCAGCAAGACACATACTAGCTGCAGACAGTCTGCCAGCTAGTCCATAGTGCATGGTCCTGGAAGAGATGCATGTACCCAGAACGGGGATATCAGCATACACACCAAGCAGATAAGTCAGTGATTGGGCCCCAAAAGAATACCCATAAATAGCACATGAGAGAAATAATATATAGCACTATGGGGGAACCTAGCCATGCCATGGTCACTGCTCAGTCAGGGTGAGAGTGACCTCCCAGCAGGACATGCTATGACCACCCTGTCCGTGCAGGTGGTACCGGGCACTACAATGTCCGAGCCATTGCCCTATGCCCTGTGCAGATGCGGCCAGGCCAGGCCACCCTATCCAGGCTATTCCCACAGTACCTTGCTCCTCATTATGCACATTGGCAGGCCAATACTGGCAACAGTGCTAGCAGTGTGGGCTGTGGAGGGTGTTGGCAGCCACCACACACTGGATAGACAGACACACACTCCCCACACCTATGCCAGCATTGTGCAACTATAGAGGTGTTTTGCAGCCCAGGCCACCACACCAGTCCTGGGCACAGTGCAGGCATGGCTATGGTACGCAATACTGTAGGAGTCACTCCCCAGATTGGTAAACACTGTCAGACACAAGACCTGTAGCACACTCCACAGATATCAGAAAGGTTGCTATGATGCAGCTCACTCCGAAAATTGTACTTAACCTAGGAATTGCTATCTGCCAGTAATCATAGCATTCTTTTGATAGATGTGTACCATATTCCCAGGTTTAGGGTGGCATTACTAAGGTATGCAAGTGCTAGTATTGGGAGATGCACGCAGAGCCCAAAGTCCTGCCTCTCCAGGAGGCTTTGGATAATGGGGCCTGTGGGTGCGGGTGTGTCTGCCCCTGTTGTCTGCTGCTTTACGGCAGAGGTTCCCAACTCCAGTCCTGCGGTGCAAAACACTGTTCGGGTTTTCATGCTGTCCCTCATGAATATGCATGAGATACATCTGCATACCATGGGGGTGGCGCATAGAAATGCAGCACAGGCATCTTTATCAGAGGCAGCATGGAACCTGAATAGTGTTTGGCCCTCCAGGACTGCATTTGGGAGGCTCTGCTCTAGGTAATGTGCATGTTTATGGTGTCTGTGCTCTGTAGGGTAAAATGTAGGTGTTTTGGGCATGTTTACGTCATCTGCAAGAAAGGTTCTGTCTGTATTAGCACGTTATAGTAGTGGGTAAAATATGAGGACTGGATTGGCAGAAACCACAGCTGGGATTTGAACCTGTGACCTTCTGCTTCTGAATACACTGGTTCCGTGCACTGCACCACCATGTTATCACAGAGATGGTGCATTCCCTGGTGATACCATGACTGTTGGTCAGACAGGGCCTGTCTGTTGCAGTGCATGGCACCCACCTACACAGGGCTAGGCCACGGTCTGCTCTGGGCAGCTACCACTGCCCCCTCCACCACCAGTATCCCTCAGCCACCATGCTGATATGCCCTTCTGCTGGTGGAGCTGGTGGTGCGCAGTCTCAGGCCATCCAGTGTGCAGGTAGGCGGCTGCCTATGGTGTGGGTTTTGGGGTAGGGGTGCCTGCATAGACGTCCACACTCCCCCCCCAGCCCCGCCTGCCAATGTTCCGTGCCCTTGGGGGTAGCTGTTGGGTACTATCCCCTGTGACACTGTGGGAAACACACTCGTGCCCATGTTGGGCCTTCAGCAGTTGCTGTCTGGCTGCTCTGCTGTTTCAGCATTCGTATGGGCCACCTAGGCATCACCCTAGTCCGCACTTTGGCCCAGCTCCACCACAGCATGTGCCGCCTGCGGCCCTCTGTATCCCCTTCTCCGGCATCTGTCCAGTTGCCGTTCCGACATGCCCGCCCTGATGTTGCAGGACATGTGCACGCCATAGGAACCCTGTCCGATGGTGGGGAAGACCCTGAGCAGTGCTATTTCACTGTGGGCTCATTCACGTTGTATGGGGACGGCGTATAGACCCTTCCACGATTTATATCTGTTCAATGGAGCTTACTCGGGGGGGGGGGGGGGGAGGGATTGATGTTTCTCATTGATACCACTATTGGCCAGCTTGGTTTTTGTTTTTTTCCAGTTTGTTGGAGTCATTTTCAGTGTTTCTGTGCCCTTTTGTTCTGTGCACATGTATCATACTTATCACTGTTTTTAGGTTTCCCTGCCTGGGCTGTACATTGCTGACACTGAAATGGTTTCTCTCCCCTGTAATGTGCATTTAACGGCAGGTTTTCATTCGCGTTGGAATTCAGCTCTGAAAATCAGTGCGTTAGTGTGAGGGGAGCCTCTCCCCGCCCACTCTCCGCCCACTGACCCCTTCTCTCCGCCCTCTCTCCACCTTCTGCGGTGTTTTACCGCGCCGCGGAGCATTACGATCGTTAGCGCATCATAACGCGCGTTATGTACGATTACCGCAGTTTAGTAAACATACCCCTAAATACCTTTAAGCACATTGTTCATGCATAAATCTAGGCAGCTTCTTATAAAATTACCTCCATAATGTCAACATTATATTCTTGAGGTCAATCTTTTACCAGCATAGATTTTGTAAGCAAATAGCACACATTTAACAATCCCAAAGTTAGCGGAGAGGGGGAACAAGCTAGATTAAAGAATCCACAAGAACATGAGGTCTGAGAGAAATGGGGGATGAGGAAAATAATCCTGATAACTCTCATTCCCTTCTCCTCGCCCTTGCATTGCCTCTCTTCCAGTATTTACCCATGCCCATGCAAATTGAAATAGGTTCCCCAAACATCTTTCTTGTCTTTGGTTGACAGAGTCTAGGGATCATCAACAGTCACCCTGCTTCAGCCACTGTTTCCCACTTTTTCTTAGGAGATGAAGTTTGGAGATACTTACTCTTCTAGCAGTTTGCGTCTGCTGTTTTTCAGATGGTGAAGCCTAGTGAACCCCTCTAGCCCTGTTGATCCCTCCACAAGTACCTCTTGTCTCTCAACTAGTGGACCTGGGTATTCTTAGCAGCCACACTGCTTCAGCTGCTGGCTGCTTTTCTCTTAATTTTTGTCTCTTTCAAACTTATGCATCTAATTTTTCTGGTACCCACCCGACTTTCTGCTGCCAGGAAAGTTATAAATATAAGTTGCTGCACATGCAAAGCTGAAGTATTGCACAAATAAACATATCATCAGGAACACAAGGTATTCCTATAGTACTTGTTTTAAAGAACATCTATAAACGTAGCATCACCAGCAGTATTCTCATGGCAGAAATTCTAGATTTAATAGACTCCAAAAATGTTGTGTTTAAAAGGATCCCCAGAATGTTACCTCTATATCATTGCAAGGGAAGCTTTTGGAGTCTGTATTGACTTTACTGTCTGCCCAAACCTTGGCTGACTATTTCTATAACAAACTACAGAAGATTAGCCTTGAATTCTCTTCAAGGTCACCTTCACCTCATCTTCCTCCTCTTCAATCCCAAATCCTTCACTCGCCTTTGGTTACCCTTTCTTCCTTTTCTGAAATCACTGAGGAGGAAACTGCAAATCTTTTCTCCTTTTCCAAACTGACTACCTGCTCCTCTCATCCCATTCCCACCCATCTACTAAACTCTATTTCTTCTGCCATCATCCCTTCCTTCTGTCATATCCTTAACCTATCACTTTCCACTGCAACTGTTTCTGTGGCCTTCAAACATGCTGTGGATACACTGCTACTGAAAAAGTCTTCACTAGATCCTACCTGTTCTTTCAGTTATCGGCTTCTCTCTCTCCTCCTCTTTGCTTCAAAACTACTTGAATGAGCGGTTCACCGCTGCTGTCTTGACTTTCTTTCCTCTCAAGCTCTTCTGGATCCACTGCAATCTGGCTTTCATTCTCTACATACCTCAGAAATGACTTTTGCCAAAGTCTCCAGTGATTTGTTCCTCATCAAATCCAAAGGCCTCTACTCAATTCTCATCTTTCTGAAGCTTTCTGCTGCCTTTTACACTGCTGATTACCACATTCTCCTTGATACCCTGTTCTTGTTTGGATTTAGGGGCTCTGTTTTGTCCTGGTTTTCTTCTTATCTCTCCCATCCCAATTTTAATGTATGTTCTGGTGGATCCTCCCCTATTGCCATCCCACTTGCAGTTGGTGTGCCTTAGGTCTCTGTCTTGGGACTTCTCCTTTTCTCTCTCTACACTCAGTCCCTTGGTCACTTATTTCCTCGCATGGTTTTCAGTACTATCTTTATGCTGATGACTCTCAGATCTACCTTTCTGTGCCTGAAATCTCTCCAGGAATCCAGGCCCGGATCTCTGCCTGCTTATCCAACATTACTGCTTGGATGTCTTACTGTCATATGAAACTGAACATGGCCAAAAGTAAGCTCCTTATCTTTCCCCCTAAACTCACCTCCCCCTTTTCCTCCCTTCTCTATTTCTGAGGATAACATTTCTATCCTATCCATTCCTATCCAAAATAATAGAAAAAACAGTCAAACCCAACTACAAGATCACCTTAACACACACGCACCACTTGACCCACAACAACATGACTTCTGACCTCCTAACCTCTCTACTCAACAACCTCAACAAAGGAACCCAGAACATCCACCAAGGTTTCATCATGATTTTCCTAGACATCTCTGCTGCTTTCAACACCATCAACCACAACACTCTCCTACATCACCTCCAGTCAATCGAAATCCAGGGCTCCGTATTAGATGGTTCAAGAATTACCTTCATAACAGAACACAGCTGATAAGAATTGGGTCACTATCCTCATCCCCCTACACTCAAACTCAAGGCATCCCCCAAGGTTCCACCCTCTCTGCCCTCCTCTTCAACATCTATCTACAACCCCTCTGTAACATTATTCAAACTCATAATGTCAACTACCACATTTACACAGATGATATTATGCTCTATACACTACTCAACCTCAGTAACCCATCATACCTCAAGGTACAACAATGCTTCTCTGAAGCCCCTCAGTGGTTATCTGAAAACCACCTGTGTATCCATAAACCTGAAAATAACGGAAACTCTACTCGTCACCAGGAACACCTTGTGATAAGGAAGCTTATCATAGTTCAGGAGGGAGCTATAAAAGAGGTGAATTGGCTCTGAATAAGCAACCGGCTTTGCTGGTAGAAATACTAAAACAGAATGTTTTCATAAAAGACTACCAGTCCCAGAATGCACCAGGTTTCAAACAGCCTCTAGAAGGGCTGAAGTGGGGAAACGTGTGTTCAATCAGGAGAGCTATGAGGTAATCCCCAATCACTCATCTCCAAGGGCAGGGCTTGATTCAGCACACCTGGGCTGTGCTAGGGTGGAATATCCCTCTAAGCACTTTAAAAGTAAAAGATATTCTACACAGAGACAGAACAGGGAGGAACAGAATGAGGAGAGACAGAAGCAGAAGCCATTGGAGAAAGAAGAGAGAGGACTACAACAGCAGAAGCAACGCAGAAAGAAGACCAGAAAGACATCTTGGAGGTCTAAAGAAGGAGCCCACAGCAGTACGTGTGTTAGGAGTGATTCCAGAGGCAAGCATACTCCATTGGACTGGAGGAAGCCAGAGGATTGGGGTTATAGAGCCAGGAACTCCCAAACGGCACCTTTGAGGGAGACGGCTGCATTTGGAAGGGGCCCTAAGACCGGTGCAAGAAGGTATGTGAAGAGAGACCCAGTGTCCAGGGATCTTGATTGGAAGGCTGGACATAAAAGCTGGACTACTTACTGGCCAGGATACCAGGAGGGGAAACCTAACAGCAAGGGAAGCTCAGGTATGAACTTTGATCTATGCCCTAGCTCTTCATCTGGAAGACAGCAGGGAAACAAATATTATCCTGAGAGTGATCTATTAAGGAATTCCTCTGAGCCAGACCATGATATTGATTCCATGATATTTGAGGAAGAAGGAGATATATCAAATGATCAGTTGGAATACATGGACTGCTCACTGTCTAGGCTGCTGTTTTAAAGTAGTTTCTCACTAATACAACAACCAAAAAAGGAACTGTAACTTGTTCTTTTATCTACCCAGAAAAGTCTCTGCAAGAAAGCTTTAGGGTAGGATTGAGCCACGTAGAGAGAGTAAACCAGCAAAGGGGTTTGCAGCTGGCTAATTATTTGTAATTGAGCCAGGCACAAGTGCACGTGAGCTCTAGAAGGAAACTTCTTCTTTGTGTGTGTGAATAGAAGAAAGTTATCCTTGATAAAGAACAGTTTTTTCTACTTTTGGGTTTGTTTTTGCCTTTTGGAGCACTGCTAAGAAGGTCATTAGCAGGAGCCATCAAAAAAGACCTTTTTTGTTTCCCATCAAGGTCTTTATTGATTTATTGCTTAAGAAGTTCAGTTACCTTATAACATGTTTTGTTTTTCCTGAGTACAATACTTGAAGCAAGTGTCCTTTTGTGTTACCAAGTAAATCTGTGTGGGAGAATTAACCCCATGAATAAAATCTGTTTTTCTTTGCTTACACTCGAGCATCACAACTCATTATTTTGTGACCGGCTGATTCTGGTATGAATGAACTACAACCCCCACACTCCTTTGCAAGTCATAATAATATTTTGCCTTTGCCAAGACTGTGGACATTCACGACCAGCACCCCCGTTTACAACCTTCTTCATCCCCCCTGACTCCATCACTCTCAACAACACCCAAATTATAATCAAACCAGAAGTTAAATACCTGGGGATCATCCTCGACTGCCACCTTACACTAAAATCACAAAATAGCAAACACAGCAAAAGCAATCTATCACAAAACCCGCACACTACAACATCTACGTTCCCTCCTTGCCCCTTCTGACTTCCGATCAGTCTTACAAGCTCTCACAACATCCCACGCAGACTACTGTAACTCAGTATGCCATGGACTTCCCAAATCATCGTTCCACCCTTTTCAAATGGCATTACATACTGTCACAAGAATCATTACAAACTCACATAAATATGAGCACAATACCCCATCCTCAAACATCTGCACTGGCTCCCACTGCAAAGTAGAATACTCTACAAGATCCTGCTAATGATACACAAACCCTTCTTCCAGCACTCCTCCGCCTACCTCAGCACTCTCATCACCCCCCAACAATCACACAGACCCCAGAGAATCTCCATCACAAACACACTAATTACCAATCTAATCCATAACAAAGAGTACTCAGCAAGACTCAGCCAGAGCCTTTGATTTTTATGTTCCTATCACCTTGAACACCCTTCCAGACAACATAAGAAACATCATAGAACTCTTAACCTTCTGCAAACTTCTCAAAACTCACCTCTTCACCGTGCACTTCACCCCCCCAACAGCTCCACAACTAAATACCCATCACAACCTGCTCCTAAAACTCAAAGACACATGTAACAAACTTATCAAGCACCACAAGAATGCACAGTCGATCTAGATACCTGTGCATAATTAACCTTGTACATAGTTAACCTTCACAATTGCCCCACCCTTGTTCATTGTACAGTTATTATGTTCCAATGTAAACATTCCTTATATTATCTCATTTGCTGTAAACCGCTTTGACCTGCGTGAAAAGTGGTATATAAACCTAACCAAATAATTAACTAAATAAATACATAAATAACACTCCTCCCTGTTCCCTTAGCTCACAACCTTGGGGTCATCTTTGACTCCACTCTCTCTTTCTCTGCATACATCCAACAGATAGCTGAAACCTGTCACTTCATTCTCTATAACATTGGCAAAATTTGTCCCTTCCTTTTTACACACACTACTAAGGCCCTCATCCATTCACTAGTCACCTCCTATCTTTATAGTAACCTGCTCCTCAATGGTCTCCCTCTGAATCACCTTTCTCCCCTTCAATCTGTTCAAAACTCAGCCGCACGGCTTATCTTACGCCAGTGTCGCTATGCTCATGTAACTCCTCTTCTCAAGTCACTTCACTGGCTCTCTATCCATTTCCGCATCCAGTTCAAACTTCTCCTATTTACCTACAAGTGCATTCATTCTGCGGCTCTTCACTATCTTTCCTCTCTTATCTCACTCTACAGTCCTCCTTGGGAACTCAGCTCCTCTGGCAGATCCCTTTTATTTGTGCCCTTCTTTGCCACTGCCAAGCCAGACTTTGCTCGTTCCACCTTGCTGCTCCATATGCCTGGAACAAACTACCTGGGTCAATGCATTGGGCTCCATCCTGGCCCTATTCAAGTCCAGGCTGAAGACCACCTCTTTGAGGCTGCTTTTGGATCATGATGCTCCTTATTCTCTTGTCCACTCCTTATGTATATCTTGCAATACTCTAGTGCCCCGTTTTACGATTTTTTTTTCTCATCTTGATTAGATTGTAAGCTCTGATGAGCATGGACCGTGTCTTACATCTATATGTACAGCACTGCATACACCTGGTAGAGCTATAAAAATGATTATTATTATTAGTAGTAGTAATGGAGACATGGCCTAGGCATGTCTAGGGTGGTCTGTAAAAGAGACACAGGTATAGCCAATTTTAGAACAGCACTGCACATCTATGCTCGCCAGCAGGCAAATCCATGTCTATACCTGCTCCTGGGTGCAAATAACAATTTGAAAAGTACTCATTTCAGTCAGCAAGCAACAATAGGGAGAAGAGGGGAATGCCCTCTGACTCTCACACAAAAGTATTTCCCCTCCAAAAAGCATACAGGTAAATTCAGAGTCCTTTTTGAGAGCTTCCATGTAGCTGCATGTCTCTGTTAGCAAAATAGCAGGTGGGGACATGAACGTGGCAGCAGGTACATACACACACATACACGTGTGCATTCTGGAATACCATAATAAGCATGTTATGTTGCCAATGGTGTAAATGTGTGGGTTTCACATGGGCATGTTTCTGAAATTGCCCATTGATGATCTGGTGTATTATCCTGCACTTCCCCTGTCCCTTTTCATTTTGACGGAAACGTTTATCTTTTGTGAAGGAGACATATTGATTTGAAAAAAGTATTTTCATGTGCCCATCTTCTCTACCTCTCCTTCCACAGAATTTCAGACTTTTGACTTGGACGTCCCAGGTGGCTCCAAAAATGGCCTTTCTAAAATGCCACTTCACAACTCCTGATTCCTGCATTCTATAGTTCTAGCTTCATCTCTTGCACCAAATTTTGTAGGGGTCGTGACAGACAGACCGAATCTGGCTTTTATTACATAGTCTTACTTTTCCTGCACTTAAAATCACTATAATCCATCACCTATAATATTCCAACCATGAGCCTGACACAGCTGTATTTTGGCATGATCATGAATCTTTCTCAAGGGGATTTTCTGAGAAATGCTAACTTTATTCATCTGAAAAATCACTTTTTGTGGCTGCAAAAGTTGTTCAGCCTTTGTTCCTTGGTGAGTTATTATCACATGACTACAAAGACAATTTATGGTCTGGATAAAGTTTTGTTCAAGAGAGAAGCATGCCGGATTTTCCATTTGAACGGTGTGCTGCTTGTCTTTTGCAATGTTTTCTTGCAGGGATTTATTTATTTATTTAATGTCTCCTTTATACTGTGCCATTTAACATCAGTGCGGTTTACATACAACATTAGCTTATACAGTGCAGGCTAACCTGTTCTGTATTTACAATGAAGCAGGTGCTAGAACTTGGATAACGCAGGGGGAACTATTTACAGGTAAGAATCACGTCAGGTGGGGAGAGTGCCGTTTACAGAGGTGGGGTATATACATGCTGCTATTTACAAAATACGCATAGTCGAGGATGGCGCCACTGGGTGTGATGCATTGCGTGCTGGGTGTGATGGTGTAGCGGGTGTGCTGGGTGTGATGGTGTAGCGGAATTGGTGGAGGGGGGTGGCTGTTTGTGAGCTGCCGTCAGAGTAGTGTTTGAGGAAAAGGTGGTGCTTTAGTGCTTTCCTAAACTGGGTCAGGTCCGAGATTGCCCATATGCTGGGTGGTAGGGCATTCCAGCATCTGGGTGCACAGAACTTAAATGCCCCTTTTATTGTTGCTTGGGTGCATTGTGTTACTGCCTTCGGGCTTACCAGTGTGTTGACTGCTGTGGATCTTCTGGATCTGTTAGAGGGTGTAGGGTGAATAAGCTCTGTGAGGGAGGTGGAGGAGAGCCTGTTGATGGCCTTGAAAGTCAGTAGTAGGGTTTTAAAAGAGAGTCTGCCGTGGATGGGGAGCCAGTGGAGATGTTTCAGGATGGGTGTCACATGGTCATTCCTGGAAGCACCGTGTAGAACTCTGGCCACGGCATTCATTGCGAGCTGGAGTGGGTTCAGGGTGGACTGCGGGATCCTTTGTAGAATTGCATTGGCGTAATTGAAATGTGGGATAACCAGCACTTGATAGATTGTCCGGAAGTCATCCGGCTCCAGCATCCAGGGATGTTTGCCATTCTTTATAGTACAAGTCTTGAAAGGAGTTGACATTTTGATTAGTATCCTTTCTATGAATGAATGCTATTTATCAAGCAATGAGCTGGGCAGGGATAGCACTCTTAAAACCAGGTGTAACTGGGATTCTTTGTGATGCTCTTCAGTGTGAGAACATTTGTGGAGAGACTGGCAGATATGAAGAAAATATTTGGATTGTGCTCTATACAACAGATTTTGCAGCAACAGAATGTGATTTTTCAAATAAGTAAATTTCATATTTTGCAGTAAATCCCTTTGAATAAGGCTTGTGATAGTGCCAATGTCCAGCTGTGTTGTTGTTAGTTTTTGCATCTTGTAAATAACAAAACATAAAAATCTTATCTACCTACCTACCCATGTGACTTTTTCTGATAAATTTGAGTAAACCTAGGAGCTGAAAAAAGTGCAGATGATGAGCTATACTGATCAGAAAGAATTTTAAACCATGCATATGGCAATCTTCAGAAAGTCCGTATGTCTTGACAATATGCAAATAATTGGCATCTGTCGACTTTGCAACTAGTATACAGAAGAAAAGCTATGCACCTATATGGCTACTTTCCCTTTCAGCAGGGCAGGCTCCAGAGCATCCAATGCCTTCAATGATCCTTCAGCCATGCACCCCCTCCCCTGCCATCTGCCAGAAACAGCTCAAGGCAATCTGCTGCTTGAGACAAGGGATGAGATGATGCCCAAGGCACCCAAAAGGGAGCGCTGGCTGGGGGCATGGAGGGAAGGAGGGTCCTCTCACTCAGAACACTGGCCAGGTGGTTGCCTCATATATATTCAGCAAAAATTGTAGCAGTTAAATGATGCAGCCTAGGACTAATATAAAAATATACTGATCCCTGACTTTGCAAACTGCAACATCCTGGTACTAACTATAAACATATATTCTGTATCCACAGACGTCCCACCTACCCAACAATGGATGTACCTCCCCCAGGGTACAAGTTGAAAACCATCCACCACCACTCCCACAAAGAATCAAACATCCCAGAAACAAATGAATTGTAGTGGGCTCTGGTAGGTTGCGATCTGTTACATGGAGATATCCCTGAATAATGCCTTCTCTACCCCAGAAAATGAGAGTGCTCAATTATTGGAATCTGAAGTGGCCTTTAATGAGAAGAGTAACACCCGATCTACTGGTAATGTCCCAAATATGAACAAAACCCAGCATAACAGGAAAATGTTACTATTTGGAGGTTCTATCATGAGAGGAATTAACTTGGGAACACAGTCCAATAGATAGAAGGTGGTCAAATGCCTCACAGGATCTTCAGCTAACAGGAATACAAACCAAATTGTTAGCATAGTCAGAGCAGCAAGTGAGTGTTGCAAAATTGATGTTGCTATCCACCTGGGTACAAATGATCTGGCTAGAAGCAGTACCTATACAGTACAAAGAAATTTCTAGATTTTGGGAGAGAAACCCATTGTCAACACTATAGCATTCTCAGAAGTTCTACCTGCTCATGATATGGGAGATGAGAGGCTGCATCACATAACCAGCTTTAATATGTGGCTCCAAACCTGGTGTAAACAAGAAGGATTTATATTTATAGGTAGGCTACTGGGACAGTAGATGGAACAACAAGAGGCTATACTGTGTTGATGGACTATATCTTTCTGTAGCAGGAAAAATAATTCTAAGTGAAAACTTAAAGAAATATATGGACAAGCATTTAAACTAGGGAAAGTGGGTGACGGATGGAAGAAAACAAATTCAGGAAAATGCTCCCAGCAAAAACATTATAAAAAAATTGGTAATAGAAATAGTTATCATATTAACTCATACATCAATGACAATAGGGGATAAGAGTCTGAAATAAAATCCATGCAAAAATACAAGCAAGCCAACCAACAATTACTGGAAAACAATGAGCACAAATGCTCAAAGTCTAGCCAACAAAGTTCCTGGCCTGGAAGCCCTAATGATGGATTTGGACATTGTGACCATTATAGAAACATGAATGAGATACAGCGATAGCTGGCTATAATCTATTTAGGAGAGACAGAGAAGGCAGAAAAGGAAGAGAAGTAGCCCAATATGTCAAAAGCAGTATTAAACTGCTGAAATGCAGGGGACGAGGGGAAAAGAAGAAGTGGTGTAGATAATTTTGGAAAAAGGAGATTGCAATATTATATACAATGGGATGGTCTGCAAAGTGTGCCTTGAAGTCAGTGCTGATTCCTGGTGGCCCAACAACTCCTGGGCTTTCTTGATAAGGTGACTGGACGTAGATTGCCAGGGCCTTCTTCTAAAGCAATGGAGGATTAAATAACTTGCTCAAGACCACAAGGAGTGCTAGTGGAAATCAAACACTGGCCACTTGGTTACCAAGCCAGTGCTTTAACCACTAGGCTACTCCTCTACTCCTACAAACTCTGCAAATGCCAGTTAGTGGGATAGTCAGTGACACTAATACAGTTAGTGCTGCTGAATATCCATGGGTACTGCTGGTACACACCCCAGTACTACATGGTTAGTATTAGGTCATTTTATGGGCATTCCAGGGTGGAGTGGAAGTGCCACCCATCACTAACCAGGCAGCAGTGATATTGAGCCATTGTCCTACTGCCTGGTTAGTAACCTGTAGGTAAAGTTAAGTGCAGCAAATGCTGGCCAGACTTTACCAGTGGAAGGTAACCAGGTAGTGGCCCAATATTGTTGCTGCCTGATTAGCTTCTGTGGTTACCCCAGATATTCAATGCCAGATACGGCTCCGGCATGGAATATCCAAGATTAGTCTTCAGCGGTGATGGCTAGCTGAGTTAGCAACAGTAGCTGTCACTGCTGAATATCAGGCCCAATATTTTTGAACAGTTTGGAAAACTGAAAGTGGACAAGGCCATGTGATAGGATGAGATACGTCCTAGAATACTGAAAGAGTTCAGAAAGGTTGTGGCAGGACCTTTAAAGGATGTGTTTAATAGATCCTTGGAGATAATGGAGGTTTTGCAGGATTGGAGAAGGGCTGATGTAATACTTCTTCCCAAACATGGAAATAGGGAAGAGGTGACAAATTATAGGCAAGTAAGCCTTATCTCAGTGGCAGGCAAAGTAAAGGAGGTGCTACTAAAAGAAAGAATACTGGACTTTCTAGAATCCAAGGAGTTGCATGATCCAAGTTAATGTAGATTTACCAAAGGGCGATTATGCCAAACAAATTTAACTGAGTTTTTTGACTGGGTGACCAGAGAACTAGATCAAGGGCATGCAATGAATGAGAGGTTGGTATGTACAGAGCAGGAGAGGGATCTCAGAGTGATAATGCCTGAGTATCTCAAGATCAGGAAGTAGCCTAATGGTGAGTACACTGGCTTCAGATCCAAGAAATCAGCGTTCAATTCCAATTAGCTCTCCTTGTGGCCTTAGGCAAGCCACGTAATCCTTTATTGTCTTGGAAAAATCTGTTTTTTTTTTTATTTATGCAACTTACAGTATTGCAATTTCCCAAAAGAGAATACACGAAAAATAAATAATATACAATAGGAAAAAATCCAAGTTATCAATGTCCCTGTTTAATGTACATTACCAAGTTTAAGTTACAATCTAAACTGCTGTGACTGAAGTGATAATACCTTATAAAAACCTGATAAATAAAATAAAACAATTTGACAAAATTGTAGCCAAAGCAAGAAGGATGCTGGGTTGCATACAAATAAGAATAACCAGCAGTAAAGAGGAGATATTAATGCCCCTGTACAAGCTGTGAGACCATATCTCACAAAGGATATATCAAGACTTGAAATGATTCAGAGGGAGGTGATCAAATTCACTTAGCTTCAAGGCCAAGAGCCAAAATTCAAAGACTCTCTAGACTACAAACACTATTCAGTAAAGGTTAAGTCTGGCTCTAAGTAGTAGCACCATGTCTGAGCAAGGATTTCCCGTATCTTCAACCCACTGAATGACTGTCTTGTTTAGGATCAATTTTAAACATCCTATTCTTTCAAGCTTACATTGCTTTTAGTACAGGTAATCTGTAGGTGGCAGGATGCTGTTGTTTTGCCACACTGGCATCACCTACCTAGTGATAGGATCATCCCTACCTATCAGACATTGCTGCAAGGTGCCTGGGTACTTTTGCACCTGTAGTTTATACAGATGGAGGCCGATTCTGAGATGGGCATATCTGGGCCGTCCGAGTGCACAAAAGATGTACGAGTCCCAAATATGCCTGATTCTGCAACCATGAAAGCTATATGTTCCCATGATTGCAGAAGCCAGGCACTTAGACGGCCCAGCATACCCTCCATTTTGCTTTGGGGGACATCCAATGCTGTGCCCGGCCAGTCCTCTCTACACTCTGACTGGTGTGCTGGTGCAGTGGTGTCCTATTGCCATGTCACCAGCACAGCCAGCCGGAGTCATAGACTGGCCCAGTGCTATGTGGCCTCAACATCCCACCACCCAACCCCTCAAAGGGGTCCCCAAGACCGAGATCGGACAGTGAGGGCTCTCCTAAGCTAGCCCTGTTGGTTTGGGGGGCCACTTGCCCTGATTGCACTGGCGCCTGGCACTTATTGCACCTTCAAGGTGGCATAAGCTGGGCATGCAAGTAGATGGCCCTGGATGTACAGAGGCACAACCAGAATGGCCTCTGTATATCTGGGCACTTGGGTCTGCCTCCACTCTGCCTCTGCTCTGCCTGCCCCTATTTAAAGTCCCCAAATATATGCTGAAAATCTATACAATGTTGCACAATAGGAGCAGATGTTACTTGATGGGACTTTAAAAGGAGAGTTTTGGATCATATTCCTGTGAATCCAAGAGGGGGAGATAGGGAGCAATGACTTCAATTGCTTGAACAGGCATGGATCTTTCGCTTGTCATCTTTAGAACCGAATGGTTTAAATTTAGAACAGGACTGGGCTAGTTTGTTGTGACGTTCTAGCAGGTGATTGGATTTGGGTTTTTTTTAAAATCTTCCATGATAATCAGTTGGTCAGGAAGTTTGACTGAATCACTGAAGGCATTTTCAAAGGAGCAAGAAACTCTTTTTGGCGTTCTTAACAGAAAAATTTGGAACTTCTGCAGTGGCATTAAGCGTTGAAACAGGACCAGAATGGAATGACTTGGCCCTAAACGCAGTACTGTGTTCGGCGATATTGACTGCGAAGATTGTGAGGGAGATTTTACATAGATCCCCTTGAGTGAACCAGCGGCGATATTGACTGCGAAGATTGTGAGGGAGATTTTACTTAGATCCCCTTGAGCGAACCAGATAACACATTAATCTGATGAGTATCTAAGCTATCTTTATTGAGCTATATTGAGACTTTTATATTGTGGTGTAGCACTGAATAGTGTGCATAATTTCACGATTAAGAATTAGCGGAATATTAACTGCGGTTTTGATTAAAAGGGAAGTTACGCTTCAGGAGGGGGAGACCTCTCATGGCAAAAACTTCCGACAAAATAAGGTAGATACATAGGATTTAGTTACCATATACACACTCTAGTTATACATTCGGGGAGCAAAGGGGTTGGAATCGGGAGCAGCAGTAGTGTGAGGGTTGTACGTCCAACTCAGATGTACAACCTCGCTATTCATAGTGCGGAATCTAACTCCTAGTAAATAGTGAGAACCCTCACCCAAAGATCATTTTAAAAGCTCTATTTGTGATTTTCATGTCTCAAATTGGCTATTCAGATGTATTACAAAAACATCCCAGGAGCCATTTTAGATAGTTCCAAAGTTACACGTGTCTGGCATGATGATGTCAAAGATGCATGGAGACATGGCGGAAGCAGATGCTATTCGGTCCTGAAAAGATACACATTTACGCATGATTTCAGAAATAGCCTGCACGTGGGTAGCAACATCCATGACAATTCCTGCTTCAGGGCATGTATAGGTCAGGATTTGTTCCACCACCCAAACACTCACATAGCCTCAAAGATTTCACAATGGTAAAAAAATCTGCAGGTAAACGACACTTGTATGGGGCTGCCATGCTGCAATATGTCTCTGCCGGGCTGTGTATGGGGAGGATATCTGCATCCTCAACAATCGGGAGTGTCAATGTAACGGCGGCTGCCAACATCCATGTTAGGCATATAGACGTTTCTAAAATCAGCCTGAAACTTGCACGTGCCCAGCCTATTGATTGCATGAATCCAGGGATTTAATGGTCACAGAGACATTTATCTTTCAGGAGGAGATGGAGTGATTTTAGTAGGCACTTACACATGCCCACCTTCCCTGCTGCTACTCCAGTGGTATTTGGGCCATTTTGGCTTGGACGTTCCAGATTGTACCTAGATGTCCTTTCTAAAATGTGCCTTCACCTCTTCACTTTTCTATAGCCCACTTTCTCCCCGCCCCAGAGAATGTCTCTCTTCAGCTTGAGAGCGTGCACACTGAGGAAGCTTGTGCAGATGTTTGGCTCAATTGAGGAGGGCAGTTTTCAAAGTATGTAATCACTGCTTACCTGAATGGTTTAAAAATTGTCCTTTGGGGTTCTTGTTCCCATTGTTATATTGCATTTGGAAGTTAAGTATTGCAATACAGGAAAAAGTATTTGGAGTCATGGATTTCCCAAATGGAACATCAATAGGGATGAAAGTTCCATGAAGAAAAATGAACTTTTTAATTTTATTCTATTTATTTAAAGCATTTGTTATACAGCCCATAACTACAGGAACAGCTAGGTGGTTTACAATACTTTAGCCATAACTTTTAAGTGTGACTTTATGAATCATTCAAACTGGAAAGCAAAATTCCTCAACAAACAAGCAAAAATCAGAGTAGAGTAATAAATAACTAAATTGGCACAAAAGTGCTCACATATTTTAACCAGACATGATCATCACACTGTAGAAACAGCTGAGCTCATTGTCCCTGCTTTTTTCCCTTCATATCTTTGGAGGAAATCGACTTTGTGTCTTCCTTTGGAGCTATTGGTTTGGTCTGGTATTTGCCTAATTACCATATATAAAACTTCATTTCTCTTAAAATGTTTTTTTCTTGTGTGTTTTAATAACCTTTAGATATTTGAATGACTTTATCATGCCTTTCCTAGCTCCCCATCCTGTTGTTTATGGATGGGTCCCTAGGGCATAGAGAAGAAAAAAAGTATTTTCTTTAATTTTTACAATTTTTTATTTATTCAAAAATTTTCCAAATCAAGATATAAAAATTACATATTGCAAGAAACATGGCAATAAAGGTGTACCATATAACTCTCCCGAAAGGTAAAACAAATAAAGAAATATAACTACAAACACAACCTGGGGAGCAATACAAAAAATAAAGAAAACAAACATAAAAAGCAGTGAACATATTACAGTAAAGACAACTTCAAAACTAACCAACTGGTGACTCCTCCAAAACTGCAGCCATCCCTAGCTTCTATACCCATGGAGGGCTGAGAAGGAACAGCTTTGGAGTCTATAAATGCTGACAATTGCTGTGGTTCAAAGAAAATATAGCTGGCTCCCCCAAGCTTAATCAAATATTTACATGGAAAACAAAGCAAAAACAATCCCTCCCAACAGAGATATAGCAGGTTTTAACAACAGAAATTGCTTTCTTCTCTTATGAGTTTCTGTCGATACAATAGGAAACATTCTAATATTACAATCCAAAAACTTAGTATCTTTACACTTTAAGAACATTTTAAGCAGCCAATCTCTATTCAGTTGCAAAGACAAAGTCAATAACAATGTAGCAGACACTCGAGGTTCCGAATCAGATCGTTCCAGGTAAGCCATCAAGTCCAAACCATCTGTGCATACCAAGGGTGACCTTTGCTGCCCCTGAGGAAGCCTCACTTTAGCAGAAGGCAAATAGAACACACTTGTGACTGGTGCTATAGACTCAGAAGCAATTTTCAAAGTATTGAATTGAAATCTAAACAACTGAGCAGAAATAGTTGGAACCTTTAGGAAATTCAATAACCTTAAATTCCACCTCCGATTGGCAATTTCAAGAAACATCAGAATCCTTAACACAAGCCAAATTGGAGGAACAAATCTGCTCAGTCCTCTCCTCCAAACTTACTATTGAACCTCTTAAGTCACGTAACTCTCAGCGGATTCTTATAAACCAGATTCAACAATTATAATCTCAGCACTCAGGTACGAATATGGTAAGAAAAGAACATTTTATTTTATTTGTTTAAACTGATTTCTATCCCGCCTTATCCTTCAGTCAAGGCGGCCTGCACGGCAAACAATCGACAGACAATGTGTTAAGTGTGGGCATACAGTGGGCGGTGCGTGTGTGTAGTTGTGGTGTGTCATTGATTCTTGTGTGGCTATTTACAGTGTGCGCTATATACAATACTATGTACAACATAAGCTTGCTTTCATATGTGTGTGGGTTGGGGGGGATGGGGTTTGACTCTGTTGCTGTCCATTGGGTTGCTTAGGTGACATCCTCGTAGTACTCCCTGAATAGGGTAGTCTTGAGGAGCTTCCTAAAGTCCTTAATGTCCGTTGTTGAGCGAAGTTCATCGGAGAGTGAGTTCCAGATTGCTGGTGCTGCCGTTGATATGGCTCGTTTCTCAGTATCTTTGTGTATCTTGTTTACGTCTTTTGGTGTGTTAACGTGGTTGGCTGAGCCCCTTCTCCTCGGTCTTGCGCTGTTGTCTGGTTGTATGAGTGGATGTAGGCTGAATGCTGATAATTGTTGTTTGATTTTGAATATGTTAATGACTGTTTTGTATTTGATGCGTGCGCTGATTGGCAACCAGTGGAGATCTTTTAGAGTGGGTGTGATGTGTTCATTTCTTGTAGTGCCAGCTATTATGCGTGCTGCTGTGTTTTGTGTGAGCTGTAGTGGTCTTAGGGTCTGCTTTGTTAGGCCGAGGTATATTGGGTTGCAGAAGTCGAGTATTGGAGTTACTAGAGCCTGGCATACTGTGCCGAAATGCTCCTGGGATAGTAAGGGCTTGAGACATCTTACTAGGCTCATCCTGTGATATGCATTTTTGGTGGCTGTGCTGATATGTGCCTGCAGGTTCAGCTCTTTGTCTAGCATCACTCCGAGGTATTTCACTTCTGGTTGTATGGGTATGGTTGTGTTGTCTATCTTGATGTTGATTGGAGGGATGAAGCTGACATTTCATGTGATGATTAGAGCCTCAGTCTTGCTGTAGTTTATGGTCATGTTGTTGTCTTGGAACCATCTGTTCACGTGATGGAGGCATTGTGTTATCTTTGAGTGGTCTGGGTTGTCAAAGGTGAATGGAGTGTAGATCATTATATCATCAGTATATATAGTGTATTTTATCTTGTGGTCTTTTATGATGCTGCATATAGGCTGGATGTAGAGGTTGAATAAGAGGGCCGATAGGGCAGATCCTTGCGGTACTCCTTGTGTAACCTTTATTGGTTGTGATGTGTTGGTTCCGATCTTAACCTGTATCTGTCTGTCTGTTAGGATTGGAACCACCTGAGTGTGGTTCCATGCAGTCCGATGTTCTGAAGTCTTGCTAGTAGGGTTCCGTGGTCCACTGTGTCAAATGCTGATGAGATGTCGATGAAGATCATAAGAACTCTGTGCTTTCTGTTGTCTATGGTGTGTAGTATATCATTGAATAGATATAACAGGAGTGTTTTGACTCCATGGCTGGGGCAGAAGCCATGTTGGTTGATGTTCAGTTGAGCGTGGTTGTCGATGTGTTCTTGGAGCTGATGCTGTACTGCCTTTTCGATTGTCTTTGCTAAGAGGGGGATGCTTGAAATCGATCTGTATGCTGCTGGATTGCTCTTGTTGAGAGGTGATTTCTTTGGTATAGGTATTATTGTGGCGAGTTTTAGTTGTTCCAGCATTATTACTTGCGTTAGTGCTCTTGTACTATGTTGTGTATGGTTGGGATGAAGTTTGACTTTGTTGCCTTAATCCAGGTCACTGGACATGGGTCTGTTGGGGCGGTGCTTGTATTGAGGGTGGAGATGATATGTGAGAGTTGCTCTGTGGAGGGGGTGCTGAATTTGTCCCATGTCTTTCCTGGGGGGGAGGCTGCTTTGATGCTTGTGTTTGTTTTCTGTTGTGGTGCTGAGTAGAATTTTTCTTTGATGTGGTCTGCGAATGCTTGGGGTTCTATTTGTACTTTGTTCTCGGTTTTCTGTTCCTTGGTGAGGGTCCTTATTATTTTGAAGAGCTCTCTTGGTTTGTTGTTGGCTTTGAGTATGATGTTTGTGTGGTATTCTTTCTTCGTTTGGTTGATGAGTTCGTTGTATTCGTTTTGTTTTTTTAGGTATAGGGCCTGGGTGTCGGGTGACTTGGTGTGTCTCCAACTCCTTTCTATCCTCCTGAGTTCTCTCTTCTCCTTCCTTATGGCTTTTGAATACCATGGTGTGTGGTGAGTATTGGTTTGGTGTTTTCTCTTGTGTCTTGATTCGGTGGCTCTGGCAGCCGCATTGATTGTGCTGTTCCAGTTACTGATTTGTTCATTTAGATCTCCTACTTCAGTATTCAGATGGGGTAGGGTGTCTTGAAGAAATTGTTCCTTGTTGAAGCTCTTAAATCTCCTTTGGGTTGCTGGGTTGTCCTGGTTTGTGTTTTGCTTCCGCTCCTGTGGCTTAAATTTTATGTTGATTATGTGATGGTCTGTCCACGGTACGGGCATGATGTCTGGTGTTGATATGTTTCCGCTGTCCACTAGATAGTTGGGTGCAAATATGAGGTCTGGTGAGGTTCCATGTCTGTGTGTTGGGGAATTAATCAGCTGGGTGTATTGTAATGATCCCATAGCTCGTAAGAATGCCTCTGCGTCCTTTGTGGTGGTGGATTTGAGGTTGAAGTCTCCTAAGATTAGCAGGGGTTTGTGATTTGCTTTGATGGCACAGACATCTTCTAGGATGGATGCTAGTTCATCTGTTGTTGTGTGAGGGACTCTGTAGATGAGGCAAAGCGCCATCCGTTTGTTTTCGACTGTGATGGAATTGCATTGGCTTGTGTTTGAGGCACTTCGATACTTGAAGTTTAGGCTGTCTCTTGCGATGATCAGTACTCCTCCTCCTCTTCTATGTGTGTGTGGGCAGTTGAATGCTATGTATGTGGTTGGCACTAGTTGATTGAGTAGTATGTTATCCGTGGGGGTGAGCCATATTTCTGTGATGCACAGTATGTCAGGTTGTCTATCTTCGATGTGGTCCACGATTGTGTTGATTTTGTTTCTTATGGATCTGGCGTTGATGAGTTCTATTGAGAGTGTGGCTGGTGTATCTAGTGGTCTCTGTGTTTCGTTTGTGTTTGCGTGCGTGTTGGACTTGTGCCTCTTTTGTTTCTTGTGCTTGGGTTTCTTGTGATTGTTCCAGTGTGTCTCCTGGGGATGTGTGTATTGCGGTGTTGGGTGCCATGGGGTGTATGTGGGTAGGTTGTGGTTGTGTGTCTGAGTTAGTAGGAGGTGGGTGAGGAGGAGGCAGATGGGTAGGATCATGATTGTGTACATGTTTTACCAGTTAGACCCTTGTGAGGGGTTGCACTTACTTTGCTCCGCTGCTGATGCATTTGTTGCGGTAGTTGTTGTGGGCGTGTCTTGTTGAGTTGTTGCTTTCTTTATTGCTGCTCCCTTTGGCCCGAATGGTCGGGAGCATCTGAGGAGTGTGGTTGTCTACCTGGGGACTCAACTCCACTCAGAGGAGCTTCGGTGTCCAACGGTGGGTGGGCGGCTGCTGCTTTGGTGCTGTTTCCAGTGTTTGTGCCATGCTTAAGGGCCACGCCAAAGGGCCCTCTGGCGAGGCCCGCTAGGCGCGGGCATGCTGGGTGGTGCTGGCCTTTTTATGCCAGCTCAGTTCTGCCTCCCACTGTCCCAATTGGGCAGGAGCCTCCAATCAGGAGAGTCAGCTTTCTCTCCTGTTCGGGCTCTCAACCCCCGATCGGGGGAGCTGCTGGACCGCTGGCTTGGTTCCCTCGGTGCAGCCGGCCTTTTTATGCCAGCTCAGCTTCGCCTTCCACTGCCCTGATTGGGCAGGAGCCTCCGATCAGGAGAGTCAGCTTTCTCTCCTGTTTGGGCACTCAACCCCCGATCGGGGGAGCTGCAGGACCATACATCAAAGAACAAGACCAAAGAGCATACATCAGATTTTGCATCTTCTCAGAATCGTATCGATAAAAACGGAGCAGGAGATTTCCAGCATTAAATAAGGGAAAGAAACATTGATTGAACAATCCCTTTATTCATAGAGTAGTGGAAAATGTTGCCAATGTTTTGTGAATTCCTCTGCTGCAGGTATAGATGCACCTGCAGTCCTGGAATCATCTCATAGACATGCCCAGGACGGCACATATAACATGCTGTTCAGCCAGCCCATATACATTTTTTTTCTTCAAAATTTTATTTAGAAACCATCAAAAAAACCAGCAAATACACAACCGATAACAGCCGCTCCCTGGGGTGGATTCTTATCCCCAAGGGGCAGAACACAGGGATGATTGCATGGATTTTCAAAGGTTACCCCAACCCCCCTCCCCCACCCATCCTCCCCCCCTTAACCCCCCCCCCACCAACCCAGGGCAATGCCAAACAGGACCAGTGTATACAGTATTACAGAACATCAATATGTCTCCACATACAGGTGAGGTTATCAGCAGCCTAGTTGCAGGACTACATTACGAGTCCGGGGACTCAGATTTTGAATATAAGGCTCCCACAGTAGCCAGAAGGTGGACCATCGCTTAACATGACCTCGAGCAGCCCTACACTCCAGGAGCATAAGTTGATGGAAGGAGTTCCGCCACTCCCAAAAAGAGGGAGGGTGGCTGTCCCTCCACCTACGTAGGAGTGGCCCTTCACCCACCAGACATGCCTTCTGCACCAGCCAGTGACTCCATTTCCCTTTCGGAGAGGTAAGGCTCAGGAGATCCAGGGCGATCAAGGCAGCATCCCAGTTAACAGGTTATCCAAGGAGACTGGCCATAAATAAGGTGATTCTCCACCAATAGAGGCGTATCCGTCGGCAGCCCCACCACATATGGTACAATGTCGCCATAGGCTCAGCACACCGCGAGCAGCTACCATCCGCAGTCAAGTGGCAACGAAGGGCCCGCCACGGGGAGAAGTAAACCCTAGTCAAACTCTTAAGCTGAATTTCCCACCAGCGGGCGCCATCCGCCAGGCTCGCCACTCTCCGGAGGGCCACCAGAATAGTGTCAGGGGGGATCTCCCGACCCATTTCAGCCCCCCAAGCCCGTTCCACACCACGATAGTCCGGCTGCAGTCGAAACTGCTCCAACCTAAGGTGAAAGGTCCGAATGGATGGTCGTTCTACGTCGCTGAGACCAAGGAACGCTATTATCTGGGCCGAACGGTCGCTGCGTAGCTCCGTCCTCGAAAGGGAAGCCAGCCCATATACATATCCAGAGCAAGACCTGCACCCAGGTGCAGGCATGAACCATAGAGTGAAGCATAGAAACACGTCCCCCACTAATATCATGGGACACGGGTAAATGCTGAAATTGTTTTGGATGTCCCCACGCTCAACGTATTCTGAAAAGTTACATGTTTCTGATTGTGCCCATCTCTGCGATATACCTGCGGTTGCTATGTCCCCTCGGTTAAAACGTACATTTCTTAAGCTGTTCTCTCTGAAAGTGTTTTGCTAATCAAACTAGACATAAATAATGATGCTCTGTGCTAGTTTGACCATTCTTTATTTGTGTTGCACAATGGCTGACGGTCTTTCTATGGGAACTGAAACAAGAAACCCAAGTTGTTCACCACGGATTCATCTTTTATCGATAGATGGAATCAAATTTTGAATAAGTGTTCGCTTGACCTTATGGTCCTGATTATTGATACCACTAAGAAGAGTGTTGATGCCCTTTCTGTGGAGATTGTCACCTTGATTTCAAAATTCGAGAGCACAGAAGCTGCGGATGTGTTTTCAGCTAAATCAGAAGAAATTAAGAAACAGACTACTCTACTGCAGGAAGAGGTTAAGAAGATTAAATCCAAAAAACTTCGTCGGGACCATGGAGATTACACTACCGGTTATGTGTATCCGTGGATGAGCTCTAAAAGACGAGATAAGTCACGTAAGAAGCAAGTTACTTTTGACACAACCTCGGAGGACACAGACTCATCAGACTCAAGCAAACGTCAGAAACAGAAGGAAGAATTTTTAGAGGATGCCGGAAAAAAGAAAAAACAAGACAACAATCGAAGCAAAACACCCAAAGGCAATCCTCCCAAACGCAAACCTCAGAATCTTTGATTTTGAATATTTGAGGCTTTGACGTTTCACAAGACCAATTAGCGATTCTTAATAAAGGACTGTCTTTTATTCCTAACATTCGATTTGATTCGTTCCAGTTCCGAGTTGATTTAGAGCAATTGATAAGAAAATTGAATTTGAAACTGTATTTTGCGGCTAATCCTACTTATGGAGATCACATGGAAGATCCTCACCGTGTCCGCCTGCCTCTGAAGTCTACTTGGTCGCCGCCTGGGCCTGTTCACCCCTCGTTGCTCCTTTATCGAGATCTTATTTTGAAAGATGTGTGCCAACTGGAAAGCATGGGTCGGTCCACTCGGAGCATTCTTACTGACACAGAAAAACAGGCATTGCAGACTCTGAGGGATCGGTCCGAATTGGTCATCAGGCGGGCAGATAAGGGCGGTGGAATTGTGATATAGAATCGTGATCAATATTGTGGTGAAGCCTATAGGCAATTGGCTGATGTCAACACTTATCAAATATTAACGACCAATCCGACTATAGAACTTCAACAAAGGATTAAACAAATTACCACACAAGCTCTAGAGGCACGTTTGCTCTCTAAGAAAGAATGTGTATTTTTGAATCCCTCTGATTCTTGTTTGGCTAAATTATATTTACTTCCTAAGATTCATAAGAATTTAGAAACTCCTCCCGGAAGACCCATTGTCTATACCAGGGGCTCGTTGCTGGAGCCCCTGTCAATTTATATTGATTCTTTTTTGCGTCCTCTGGTGTCATCTATTCCCTCATTCATAAGAGATACTTCTCATTTTTTGCAAATTTTGACCGAGAATGCCCCATTGGCCGAAGGGTCTGATGTCATCCTAGGAACACTTGATGTGATATCTCTATATACTGTAATTCCTCAGCAAGAAGCTCATGTTATTGTAATGGAAGCCCTGACTTTAAGAGGAGATCTTTCTGCTGAACAACTGGCGTTTTTATCTGATATTGCCGCTATAACCATGTTCAATAATTTTTTTGTTTTTGAAGATGTCATCTATCATCAGAAAGCTGGTGTAGCCATGGGCGCTACTTGCGCCCCTTCTATCGCGAATCTATATATGCACCGATTTGAGCGGCAATGGCTTGATGGTGATTTTCCATTTCAGAGAAATCTTAAATTGTGGCGACGATATATAGATGACATCTTTTTGATATGGCATGGCACTGCTACTGCTCTTGAAGAATTTTTTCACTGGTTGAATGTTCGTGATATCCATCTTAAGTTTACTCCACATCACCATTTTGAGCAGATTACATTTCTGGATGTGGTTGTCCGTAAAACGGAAATCGGGTGGTTTACTACTGTCCATAGGAAGACAACTGACCGCAACACCTTTCTCCATTATCGCAGTGCCCACCCCATTCAATTAAAAGATAGTCTGCCTCAATCACAATTTATACGATATCATCGGAACTGCTCCACTGTCCAAGCCTATAAAGATCAAGCACAGCTTTTGGAAAAAAAAATTTTTTGATCGTGGCTATCCCCGGCCTGTTATTCACAAGGCATATAAAAGGGCCTTGTATGCCAATAGGGATTTAATGCTTCGCCCTCGTCAGTATTCAGCTCAATTTTCTGATATGGATTCTTGCGTTAATCTCATCACAAAATTTTCCCCGTATAGCTCCCAGTTGAAGCGCATAGTCAAGAGGCATGCGAATGTGCTTCATAGTATTCCTGGTCTTGAAGATAAAACCGTGCGGTGTGTTTGGCAGCGGAACATCAACTTGAAAGAAATGTTAAGTCCAGCTGTATTACGTCCACTGGCTCCGCAAAGTTCTAATGATGGGGGCCACACACGTTGTGGCGAATGTAACATCTGCTCTATTACTCAAGAATTACATGAGTTTAGCTATCATGGCAAGTCATACCGGTTGAAATATCACACATCATGCACGTCTGTATATGTTGTCTACTGCATTTTATGCCCTTGCGGTCTGGCTTATATCGGGAAGACTATTCGGATGTTCAAGGTGCGAATGAATGAGCATAAAAGCAAACTGAAATGCCAGCGTCGGGAAGCGCCAATTGTTGATCACTGTCTCCAGATGCAACATAAGTTTGATGATCTACAATGTTTTTGTATAGATCGTGTTGATTTCTCCCGGTCAGGTAAAACTAAAGAAGGTACTCTCTTATGTAATGAGCAACGTTGGATTCATACATTAGGCACAGTGATTCCTTCGGGTCTTAATTCACGGGTGGAGTGGGAGTTTTGCCTCTAATTTGCTATCCAATGGGAACAAGTGATGTGTAATACCCACCATATAAATTCCTTAATCCGCATGCGCGGCGTTCAGCATCGGTTGGTGACTTTTGCTCGTTTTTTCATCTCATGAACTTCAAGGTGTGTACTATCATTTATTTATACAGTTGTCTGGATATATGAATTTGAACATCTTTCTGAAAGTACGTATCATGTGAAAGCTATTATTCACTGAATTTGGCTGTGTCTATGTTTTGCAGTGCTTTTTAGCCACACCCTGAAGAAACCTCCCAGGTGAAATGCATATCAAGCGCGTGTAAGAGCGTTGGGGACTTGCTATTGGCTTAGCACAACTCTACGAGCATTGCTACAGACTGCAAAGCTAAGTTACTACACCACTCTTTCGTTATTGTACTGTGGAATTTCTAATGTTTCATTACTGATTTTTTACAAGTGAAAGAGTTAGTAGATGTCCATCTCAGAGCAACTCTAGTTTATGGGTCGCTGATGTTAACAGGGCTTTACCGTGTCAGAATGCATCTGGCTGGTTTTGTTTTTGCCCGGGAAGACTGAGACCTCAGGTTGCTTCTGTGTATGGCTGACTTGGCTATGCAAATGCTGATTTCTGTGAATCATTTAATTGGCTTTTTGGTGATACTTTTACTTTAATGTTTTCAATACAGAGTTTTCTCATTTTTTTGATAAATAATGATGATACATAAATACTGATACAAAGTGGACCACATATACTAGTCTGTGTCATGCCCAGAACACTGCAAAGTAATCTCAGTGCACTCTCAAGTATTATAAGATCAAGTAAATATTAACATGTTTGTCATAACATACCTTGCATCACACATTACTTGGCAGTATAACACTGTCTCAGTTATACTTGCATTGGTCATTTCTAAAAACATGCCTTAAAAATCTAAGTATGGACCCTTACCAACTTCACAACAACCTAAACTAATTGCAGTTCCCCAAAGGATGCATTATATTGCTGAGCAACAAAACTATGCTCCTCTCATGACTATGGCTTTTTTGTTATGGCATCTGTTTTCCATATATCTGAGTACTGGCATTTCTCATAGCAGTTCCCTACATGTAGCTACATCTGCCCTATAAATGTCCACTCTCTGTCTTGGCTTGTCAGTCGGTATACATCTGATATCTGTGGGGCAGCCCTGTCTGCCTTCCCACAGTCTGCACAGTGCAATGCTCCCCTGGTCAGGCTTGGGCAGGCATTGGAGGGGGGATCCTTGTGCCATCATACTAAGTAGCCAGCCTCTAGATATATATCACCACTTTTGCAGCTTGCATAGATCCTGGACTGGGTAAGGATGTAGGCCTCATGGCACAATCTGGTGAATATTGGTTCAACATCAGTCATGTCTCCCAGTGCCTGGCACAGCTGATGTATGGCTGCTCTATCACACTGGCACCTAGTGACACTGTGGCCATCTGTAAGGTCCAGGTACTGGTCAGGCATTCATGTCCTCCCTGAATTTCAGATCAGCACACCAGATCCTCCTGTGCAACCCTCAAAGCACACAAACACACACACAATCTCACTTGCAGTCGCAAAAAAACATAATTCTGCTAAAAAGATGCTCAAAACCTAAAAATACAAGCTGGTATATGATAATAGCATGAATTCCCAGGACTACAAATATGATCTCCCTTTCTCATTCAAACAGGATTCTTTTCCAGACTCACTCATATACAATTCTTACATCAACATTCCCATTTTTCATAACACAGAAATTTTTAGGATCCCGTAAACATATTCCTATCATCTGCCACCAACTGTCTTTCCAGTACTTTACATTGCCAACACCCTGTGCTGTGGTACAGTTGCCCCCACCATGTTTGTCATCAGTACTGGCAGCCACATGGGATATCCGCAGATATGGCAGGTCCAGTGGCTCCCAGCTCTCCCTCCTTCACTCACCTGTTCATTGCCTTTCCTGAGTGCTCTATCTAGTCTTAGGGCTACATCTATCTCTGTTCCTCACAGGTCATGCATGTCATCCTGAAGCACCTTGAAGCCCTTAGGCCACACTAACCTAGGGTATCATAACCTTGTTAGGCCACCTTAACCTATGGTTCCGTAACCCAGGGTGCCTTCTAAGGTGCCTTGTCCAGGGGTGCCTAGTACGGCACTTAGCCTAAGGAGACCTACTGTATAGGGCACCTTACAAAGCGCCTTATGAGGCACCTTATAGGGCACCTTACAAGGCACCTTATAGGGCACCTAACAAGACACCTTGTAATGCACCTTATAAGGCACCTAACAAGTCACCTTATAAGGCACCTTACTTACAAGGCACCTTACAAGGCGCCTTGTAATGTGCCTTGTAAGGTGCCTTATGAGGCGCATTGTGGCACGCGTTAGTTTGTAACATGCATTAGCTGATACGGCTTGCTGTAATGATGCACCGCCCATGACTTTATATGGGCATCTGTACCTTTACCGCAGAACCTAACGCGAATGACATTACCGCAGTTTAATAAACATACCCCTTAGTATTGGGTGATGAAAGATAATATTGGGGGTTACAATCCTGTGCTTATGAGGACATTGCTCTTAAGTCTAGCAAGAGACAGGTTCCCTCATCTGAGTCCCTCATATATCTTAAACATCAAACCTGGGATTAGTTTGGTATACCATTATATGTTTTGTTATACCTTTAAATTTCTGGTAAATTGCAGTGTACCAGGTGTGATTTGAATAGAAGGAGGTTTTTGGGCCGGTTCCACTTTTGTTTGGTATTTTATGCTTGTTTGGTGTGGTATCTTTGGTGGAGCTTTTTCTTATTTTGTGGGACATCTACATAGACATCCCCAGAACCATACTTCAGTCCTCTGTTGGAGCTCCTTCCACCTGTCTTAATACAGTGAGACAGGTTTAAATTTCTCCTGCTCTAGGTGTGCCCATGCATGAGGGCGTGATCCTTAGGTGGGGTCTTTGGGGGCGTGGACAAGGGTGGTGGACACTGGCTTCTACCATCTGCTTTCCCTACCTCACTACCACCACTTTGTACAGACCATCAGCCCCTTCATTCCATCTTCCTCAGTCATTATCCCAGCTCCTGCTCCTGACGTTGATCCTCCTCACCACTCCTGCCATGGCAGCCATACCTGTCTTCTGGGGCCATCAACCCCCCTCCCTTCCATCCCCACTCACCATCACTCACAAAGTATTGCACACCGGTACCCCCCAATACCTAGCAGACGTTATTCACCATCAGCCCACTCCCTGCACCCTCTGTTCTGCTCATGGTAATTGTCTCTTTCTCCCCTCCCCTACCCAAGCTCATCTCAAACTTACCTGCCATTCTGCATTCTTCTTTCTAGGCCCCTCACTCTGGAATTCCCTACCACATACCCTTTGTCCTGAACTCTCATTTCCCCGGTTCAAGACTATGCTCAAGACCCACCTCTTCCACCTTGCCTTTGACTTCCCTCTCCCCAACTTGGGCTTTTCTCCTTTATTCGATTCCCCATCCCTCCTTCTATGCCTGTCTGATGCATCTCTTCTCTTTTCTGTCTGTTTCTCCATCTGTTGCTTTCCTGTCGAAACAATGGCATTCCTTTCTTTCTTTACCTGCAGTCCTATTAATTGTACACTGCTCTGATGCTCTGCTTGGGTGGTATATCAAGCGCTACAATAAAGTATGTGGACATCTAGGATATCCTCCAATGCTGTTGTCGTTGACATTGTACTGAGTACGAGGATGATAGAGTGCTTTCTTCTTTATACCCTCTTGATATTTTTCAGCTAAAACAAGCACGTTTCAGATGCTTATTCGTGCTTGGAGCAGGTCTAACGTTAGCCGTGACACCAGACGTCCATGACATTTCTGAAATCAGGCGAGGACATCCAAGATCCTGGAAATGCACTGGCCATATCTCCTCCACTCCCCCCCCCCCCCGCCCCTGCTGAGGACATCCCCAGAGTTGGCTTTGAACATCTCTAAGGCCATTTTGGAATGTCCAAAGCCTGAATAGGGCTTCTGAAATGACACCCAGTGCTACTGAAGGGATAAGAGAAGATTTAGCAGTTTATCATCTTTTATTCTTTAGGGGTCCAGAACCTGTGATCGTAACTTATTGGCACAAGATGAGTGTTAAGGGTGCCACGGCAAGAATCAGAAGCCTTCCTGAAAAGAGGCAATCTCCCAAGCAATAATCCAGGGAAGACTTATTGGAGATGGAACCAGCAGCATACAGATCACCTTTGACAGGCAGGCATAGGCAGTACTTTGAGCAAGATGAGCTGAGGGTAGATCCCTAAATGAGGCCTGCGTTTAAATACTTCAAAGACTTAAGTGTTTGCTGACACAACTCAGCTTTTAAGAACTTTTGTTTACTTGCTTATTTTTCTGCTGCATTCTGGAATTTCAACTCCAGTCTTCTGATACCTATTCCTGGAACTCTGACTTCAACTCCTACTTGAATTCTGACTCTCAGCACTCTTTTTAACAATTTTGCTAGGGACATTGGCCCTAGCCTTCTGGCTGTGGTCTATACTGGGAACCATGGGCCTGATAGTCAAAGGAAGTAGCACTGCTAACCGTTATTACTCCCTTTGTCTGGGATATTCAGCATCACTAACATGGTTCTTGCCGCTGAATATCTGAGTGCCACTGCTGCATGTCCTGATGCTAACCGGTTAGCATTGTGGGGTGGGGGGTGGGGGGGGGGGTTGTCAGGGGCATTGTGGGGGCAGCAGCCAACCATAACCAGGCAGTGACAATGTTGAGCCACTGCCTGGTTATGGCTACCTGGGGAATGTACAGTGCAGCATAGGCTGGCCTTACTTTTGATGTTGAAGCTGAATATCGCTGCTCCCTGGTTAGCTTCTTGCCAATCCGGGCAAACCAGATGTTCAATGCCAGGATCAGATATGGCCCTGACATTGAATATCCAGGTTTTGAGTTCAGCAGCGGTGGCTACCTACATTACATCGGCTAGCTGCCGCCGAATATTGAGCCTTATATTTCTTGATCATAGGAACAGACTCCTTTCTGTTGGTCTCTAGATCCTATACATCACATCTTTCATCTGCCCATGCCATAGCTGGTCCTGACAATAGTTCACTTTCATGCCCTGTAGACAAGGCAGGTGCAGGATACTGAGCGCCCAGGCGAACCTTCAGCCATACAGTGTCTCCTGAAGGTTTAGTAATTAAACTCAATAATCATGATCATTCCAACACCACCCCTCCCACACCAATCCTGTAAAAATGCAGAAGAGGACATCACATTTTTAATTATTAAACTTTATTTTGTATGCATATGTGTGCCTACTCCCCAAGAACATAAAAGTACATGCTGATGGCTCTTTGAGTTCATCTGGCTGTCAGGCTGCTGCTGCTCTTTGCCACTTCTTAGAAGCTGCCGCCTTCAGTGACCACATAGTTGTACCTAACGGTTGAGCCAGCCCTGTCTGTAGAGCTTTCAGCATGCGTATACATGAGGTCATACTCCTCATGATGGAATCCTGCCCAGTGATGAAGAAATGACTAAATCATTATGTGCTTTGCTGTGAATGAAGTGCGACATGAGTCTTGTCAATGACATTGTATTCTTGTTTATTTGAAAGTTATAATGGACATCACCTTATGCTTTGGCTCTTCACTGTATTTCTGCATTCTCTGAAGAGTATTATAACTGTGCACATCAATTCAGAGAGCTGAATAGACTCAAGTTCAGTCTCTTGAATATGCACTTTCTCTGATCAGACCACAATGAAGCCTTTCTTTCCTATATTCAAATTAAAGGGGCTAAGCGTCTGTTTCATGGCAGGCACAAGTGATACAACTTAGAGAATGAGATTATGAGTCATTAGTTCAGGTCAGTAAAAGATGGTGGGTATTAAATCAAATTGATTAGATTTGGTGTACATAAGACATAGGAATGGGTATGCAATTGTAATCCTATGAAAATGGGGAAAGGCTAGAGGTTAGCACAATGAGCTGAAAACCAGGGAAACTAGGGATCAAAACTTGCTTCTACTATGGATATTTCTTGGGAACTTGGACAAGTCACGTTAGCCTCCATTGCTTCAAGTATCCATTTAGATTGCAAGCTCTTTGGACAGGGTCATTTTATACATGAATATTTATCACCACTATATAGCAGTGCATAGATCCAATAGCGCTATAAGATAATATAAGTATTATAATTGTGGAATGTTAAGGATGGTGCTAGTGTGAGTGGCAGATCATTATCCACTTTCCTATTCTACCCTTTCTGTATGAGACTGAGCTACAAAGGTAGTTTAGAGTGGCCAAGGTATCTTCTATAAAGAGATACAGAGTGAAAGCAGAAGTCTTAGGGGTATGTTTACTAAAGTTTCCTAACGTGCACGCCACGTTAGTCTGCAGGATGCCATATAAGGAGTGGGCGGTCCGGTCAAAAATAGAGCAAAACGGGATTAGCGCGCACGCGCGCGCTCTTGTGCGCCGCGCACAGTAGCGCACGAGGAACGCGCGCAGGAAGCATAAGCAGGCGCGCTGATGTGCAAACAGAGGAGCAGGGCTGCAGTATAATGGTGAAGACACTGACAGATGGTGCAGGGGTCATGGGTTCAATCCCCCACTGTACCCAATGAATAAGGCTGGCTGAGGCACTACCATTTATGTGTAATATTGCATTATGAGGCTGTTTAATTTTATTTTAATTACTGCTGCTAGAAAACGCACTCTCTCAAAGCGCTGTAACATAAGGTGCTGCATAAGGCACCCCATAAGGCACCCCAGAGGGCACATTTTAAAGTGCACTGTCCGCCACGGCACCCTACAATGTTGCTTAAAGGGTGGCCTATAGGGCGCCATATAGGGTGTCCTATGAGGCACAGCAAGGTCATAGCACTCTTTTTGATGGCAGCACTGTGCATTTAAACGCATGCAAATCTTAAGTAGGTGCGCTGATATGCAAGGAGGAACAGCAGTGTCGCACAATGGTTAAGGCACTGACTGATGATACAGGGGTCATGAGTTCAATCCCCAGTGTGCCTAATACATAAGGCTGGCTGAGGCATCAGTTTTGACGTGTAAGTATTGTTTCCTGTGGCAATTTATTTGAATTTTATTAATTGCTGCCATCAAACTCACCCTCATGTGCCGTAACCTAAGGTGCCGCATAAGGCACTCTATAGGGCACATTATAAAGTGCACTATTTGCCACGGCACCCTATAATGTCCCCTATAGGGCACCCTATCAGTCGCTCCATAGGGTACTGTATAGTGAACCTTATATGGATGGTAACCATAAGGTGCCCTATAGGGCGCCCTATAAAGCGCCCTCTGAGGCACCTTATGGGTACAGTACGCTGAGGGTGTTTTTGCTGGCAGCACTAATGTACATTAAAAATAGATAATGCTTTGCACAGCCCTATCAAATAACCCCACTGTGGGTTTGAACCCATGACCTCTGGCTCCACTGGCAGTGAAGTAACCAGTGGGCTACAGCTCCTAGCAAACCCCTGGCTGGCTGCAGAAGGACTGCAAGTCACCACACAAACAGTCTGCTGTGGTCACCAGGATAGGGTTAACCCACCCATACCCATGATGCACTGCACATGCAAATCAGCAGTCTATAGATGATCACAAGATGGGGTATGCACCCCCACAGCACCTCGGCCTGTTAGGGGGAACTGACCGTGTGTGGTACTGGCACAGAGTAGCTACACACCGTCACATTGTGCAGGTACTGCACTCACTCTGAGGGTGAGGTTGGGCGCCCAGCACCAGATCCACAGCAGAGATAGACCATGCTGCAGGTCCCCAGCAGTGCTAATGTGTGAGATAGGTAGTTTCTGCAGACACACCTTGGATATATCTGTATATCTCAGACAGGTGTAGTCCCTATGGACCCCTAGGAGGATTATGTACCACCACCCTCCTCCTCCTCCAGGGCTGAGGGTGGTAAACACGGTCTCCCACCAACAGATCCACATTCTACCTCCCTGCAAAGGTGGCAGTAGAGGGGACCATCAACCCCAGTCCTGCTAGGGAACAGACACCCTACAGGGCAGTCAATGCAGCTCTGTACACATCCATACCGCAATAGCAGACAGACATTAGACCTGGATATGCTAAGCTGCACCCCACCACTATCTGATATTCTCCTGCAGCAAGCCTTCAGCCGCTGCACCCTGCAAGGCGCTCCATCAAGACACATACCAGCTGCAGACAGTCTGCTAGCTAGTCCGTAGTGCTTATTCCTGGTGGAAATGCGTGCACCCAGAACTGGGATGTCAGCATACACAACAAGCAGATAAATCACTGACTGGCCCCAAAAGGAAACCCATAAATATCACATAAGAGAAATATTATATAGAACTATGGGGGTGCCTAGCCATGCTGTGGTCACTGCACAGTCAGGGTGAGAGTGATCTCCCAGCAGGACATGCTGTGGCCACCCTGTCTGCGCAGCTGGTGGCCGGGCACTACAATGTCCCAGCCAGTGCCCTATGCCCTGTGCAGATGCATCCTGGCCAGGCCACCCTGTCTGGGCTATACGCATGGTACCTTGCTCCTCATTATGCACATTGGCAGGCCAATACTGGCAACAGTGCTGGCAGTGTGGGCTGTGGAGGGATAGACAGACACACACTCCCATACCTATGTCAGCATTGTGCTACTATAGAGGAGTTTAGCAGCCCTGGCCACCACACCAGTCCTGGGCACAGTGCAGGCATGGATATGGTATGCAATACTGTTGGGGATCACTCCCCAGGGTGGTAAACACTGTCAGAGACCAGACCTGCAGCACACTCCACAGACATCAGAAAGGTTGCTATGATGGAGCTCAATCAGCAAACTGTGCTTAACGTAGGAATTGCTATCTGCCAGTAATTATGGCAAACTTTTGATAGCAATGTACCGTATTCCCAGGTGTAGGGTGGCATTGCTAAAGTATGCAAGTGCTAGTATTGGGAGATGCACGCAGGGCCCAATGTCCTGCCTCTCCAGGAGGCATTGGCTAATGGAGCCTGTGGGTGTGGGTGTGGGTGTGTCTGCCCCTGTTGGCTGCTGCTTTATGGAAGAGGTTCCCAACTCCAGTCCTAGTGTGCCAAACACTGTTCGGGTTTTCATGCTGTCCCTCATGAATATGCATGAGATACATCTGCATACCATGATGGGGGTGGTGCATAGATATGCAGCACAGGAATCTTTATTAGAGGCAGCAAGGAACCTGAATGGTGTTTGGCCCTCCAGGACTGCATTTGGGAGACTCTGCTCTAGGTAATGCGCCTTGGTGCTCTAGGTAATGCGTTTATGGTGTCTTTGCTCTGTAGGGTAAAATGTAGGTGTTTTGGGCATGTTTACATCATCTGCAATAAACGTTCTGTCTGTAGTAGCACGTTTCAGTTGTGGGTAAAATATGGGGACTGGGTTGGCAGGCACCATAGCTGGGACTTGAACCTGTGGCCTTCTGCCTCCAAACACGCTGGTTGTGTGCACTGCACCACCGTGTTGCCACAGAGACAGTACATTCCCTGGTGATACCATGACTGTTTGTCCGGCAGGGCCTGTCTGTTGCAGTGCATGGCACCCACCTACACAGGGCTAGGCCATGGTCTGCTCTGGGCAGCTGCCACTGCTCCCTCCACCACCAGTACCCCTCCGCCACCATGCGGACATGGCCTTATATTGGAGACAGCATAAAACCTGAATGATTTGTGGCCCTCCAGGACTGCATTTGGGGGACTCTGCTGTAGGTAATGCACATGTTTCTGGTGTCTGTGCTCGGTGGGGTAAAATATAGGCGTTTGAACCATGCGTATGTTCTCTGCAATAAAGGTTTGTCCTTGCTATCATGGTTTAGTAGCAGGTAAAATGTGGGGACTGGATTGGCAGTAGCCCCAGCTGGGGCTTGAACTTGTGATCTTCTGCTCCTGAACACACTGGCTGTGTTCACCGCACCACACTGTTCTCACAGAGACAGTGCAGTCCCTGGAGATACCATGGTTGTTTGTCAGACAGAGCCTGTCTGTTGCAGTGCATGGCACCCACCTACACAGGGCTAACATAGTAACATAGTAACATAGTAACATAGTAGTTGACGGCAGATAAAGACCAGCATGGTCCATCCAGTCTGCCCAGCGAGATGGCAAGAGTAGGTGCACCTGTCGCTCCGCGCAGGCCACCCCTCTCCATATCCTTGTTCAGGGGTAAACCCACCACTCCATATAGGACACCCCTATTTGTTGAGACGTTATATGGTTCGGAAGTTAGATGGTTCGGAAGTTAGATGGTACCGTTTATTTTGGTTTTTTTTTCCTATTTCTGTAAAGGGATCCTCTGTGTTTGTCCCATGCCTTTTTGAATTCCGTCACCGTGTTCGCCCCTACCACTTCCATCGGGAGGGCATTCCAAGCATCCACCACCCTTTCAGTGAAAAAATATTTCCTGACATTGCCTTTCAATTTACCCCCTTGCAGTTTCATGTTATGCCCTCTAGTTTTACAGGTTCCCCGTCTTTGGAAGAGGTTTGTTTGTTCATCATTTCTCTTTAAGTATTTAAAGGTCTGAATCATATCTCCCCTGTGCCTCCTTTCCTCCAAGGTATACATATTTAGGTCTTCAAGTCTCTTCTCATAAGGCTTCTGACGCAGGCTCCAAATCATTTTGGTCGCCTTCCTCTGAACAGTCTCCAGTCTTTTTACATCCTTTGCAAGATATGGTCTCCAAAACTGAACGCAGTATTCCAAGTGAGGCCTCACCAGTGACCTATACAGTGGCATAAGTACCTCTTCTTTTCTGCTGGTAATCCCTCTTTGTATGCAGCCCAACATCCTCCTGGCTTTTGCCACCGCCTTGTCGCACTGTTTTGCCACCTTGAGATCAGCAGAGATAATCACACCAAGGTCTTTTTCCTGAACTGTGCATACCAACCTTTTTCCCCCTATCTTGTACATTTCTCTTGGATTTCTGCTACCCAAGTGCATGACACTGCACTTTTTTGCATTAAATCGTAGTTGCCAAGCTTTAGACCAGTCTTCCAGCTTTTGTAGATCTTTCTTCATGTTAACCACTCCCTCAGGGGAGTCCACTCTGTTGCAAATTTTTGTGTCGTCTGCAAAAAGACAGACTTTTCCATTCAGTCCTTCAGCAATATCACTCACAAATACATTGAACAGTGCCGGGCCCAGGACCGAACCCTGGGGCACCCCGCTAATCACCTTCCTCTCATCCGAGTGAGCTCCATGTACAATCACCTTCTGTCGTCTGTCAGTCAGCCAATTTCTAATCCAGTTTACCATCTTGGGACCCATCCCCAAGCTACTGAGTTTGTTGATAAGCCTCCTATGAGGAACAGTATCAAAGGCTTTGCTGAAATCCAGGTAGATGACATCCATTGCATGCCCCTGATCTAGTTCCCTCGTCACGCAGTCAAAGAACTCGATCAGATTTGTCTGGCAAGATCGTCCTTCGGTAAAACCATGTTGCCTCGGGTCTTGCAAGCTGTTGGTTTTCAGAAAGTTCACTATTCGCTCTTTCAGGAGTGCCTCCATTACTTTTCCTGCCACCGAGGTAAGGCTCACGGGTCTGTAGTTTGACACTTCTTCCCTGTCACCACTTTTGTGTAGAGGTACGACATCAGCCATTCTCCAGTCCTGAGGAACCTCTCCTGTTTCCAAGGATCTGTTGAAGACATCCTTTAACGGTCCTGCAAGAACCTCTCTGAGCTCTTTCAGTATCCTGGGATGTATCCCATCCGGTCCCATGGCTTTGTCCACTTTCAGTTTAGCAAGTTGTTCTAACACCTCCTCTGCTGTGAATGGTGTGGTATCCACTTCATTCCCATTCCTATACTTGGGAGTCACAGCTGGTCCATCCCCAGGATCCTCTTTAGTAAACACAGAGCAGAAGTAATTGTTTAGCAATTTTGCTTTTTCAGTGTCACTTTCCACGAGTCCTTTCCCAGCACTTCTGAGTCCTGCAATTCCAACTCTGATCTTTTTCCTTTCCCGAATATACCTGAAGAAATTTTTGTTGCCACCCTTAACATCTTTAGCCATCTTTTCCTCTGCCTTTGATTTTGCTATCCTTATTTCTCGTTTTGTCTCTTTGAGTTTGATCCTGTATTCATTTCTGTGTTCTTCGGTCTGCAAGCTTTTGAATTTTGCAAAAGTTGTGTTTTTTGCCTTTATATGAGCAGGCACCTCTTTGGAAAACCAAATAGGTTTCCTTCTCCTCTTGCTTTTATTTACTTTTCTTACATATTTATCTGTTGCTCCTTTCAATGCCTCCTTTAGTTTAGCCCATTGCAATTCCACTTCCTTTATCTCTTCCCACCCCGTCATCTCCTCCTTTACATACTCTGCCATTTGATTGAAGTTAGTGTATTTGAAGTTTAGGACTCTGAGCTTGCTATGATTGGCCTGTGCCATGGCTTTTATTTCAAACCACACCGTGTGATGGTCGCTGTTGCTCACAGGGGCACTCACGCAGACATTTGACACACTATCACCGTTGGTGAGCACTACATCCAGCGTTGAGCTTTCCCTGGTTGGTTCCATCACCATTTGTCTAAATAATGCATCTTGGAGAGCATCCACAATTCTTTTGCTTCTTTCCAGATGTGCAGAAGGAGTAATCCAATCCACATCAGGTAGATTAAAGTCACCCAATATGATTGCTTCCCCCTTTGATGCTATCTTGGCAATATCTCTAATCAATTCATTGTCTCTCTCTTCAATTTGAGTCGGAGGTCTATAGACTACAGCAATATGGATGACAGTGCCATCTCCTCTCTCCAACGCAATCCAGAGCGCTTCTTCTTTTCCCCATGTCCCCTGCATTTCAGTAGCTTTAATATTGCTTTTGACATACAAGGCTACTCCTCCTCCTTTTCCATTTTCTCGGTCCCTCCTGAATAGATTATAGCCAGCTATGGCTATATCCCAATCATGTGATTCATTAAACCATGTTTCTGTAATGGCCACAATGTCCAAGTCTGTTTCTGCCGTTAGGGCTTCCAGGTCTGGAATTTTGTTGGCTAAGCTTCGAGCATTTGTGCTCATTGCTTTCCAGCACTTTCCTGGCTTGTGTGTATTTTGCATTGATTTTGTTCTGCCCACTTCCTCCCACATGTTTTTGATGTGTGGTTTAAAAGTGTGGCTGTTTCTGATGTTGTTCTGCTTTTGTTGGGGGTGGCATGGGGGCTAGGCCATGGTCGGCTATGGGCAGCTACCACTGCCCCCCTCCACCACCAGTACCCCTCTACCACCATGCTGACATGCCCTTCTGCTGGTGGTGCTGGTGGTGTGAAGTCACAAGCCATCCAGTGTGCAGGTAGGCGGCTGCCTATGGTGCGTGTTCTGGGGTAGGGGTGCCTGCATAGGCGTCCACGCTTCCCCCCAACACCGCCTGCCAATGTTCTGTGCCCTTGGGGGTACCTGCTGGGTACTATCCCCTGTGACACTGTGATAAACACTCTCGTGCCCACGTTGGGCCCTCATCAGTTGCTGTCTGGCTGCTGTTCAGTTTCAGCATTCCTAAGTGCCATCTAGGCATCTGCCTAGTCCGCACTGTGCCCCAGCTGCACCACAGCATGTGCCGCCTGCAGCCCTCTGTATCCCCTTTCCCAGCATCTGTCCAGTTGCCCATTACGACATGCCTTCCCTGCTGTTGTGGAACATGTGCATGCCATAGGTAACCTGTCCAATGGAGAGGGAAACCCTGATCAGTGCTATTTCACTGTGGGATCATTCACCTTGTATGGGGACGGAGCGTAGACCCTTCCAAAATTCATATTTATTTTTTGGGGCTTTCTTGGGAGTGTTTTTTGATGTTTCCCATTACTATCACTATTGCCCAGCTTGATTATAATTTTTTTTTATTTTGTTGGGGTCCTTTTCAATGTTTATTTGTACTTTTGTTCTGTGCACATGTATCACACTTATCACTTTTTGTAGGTTTCCCTGGTTTTGCTGTACATTGCTGACAGAAATGGTTTCTCTTCCCTTTAAATCGGCTCTAACGCGAGGTTTTCACTCGCGTTATTTTTGGCCTCGAATTTCACCTCACTAGTGTGCGGGGAGCCTCTCCCCTCCCACTCTCCACCCATTGACCCCTTCTCTCCGCCCCTGGGGAGCCTTCCTCCGCCCTCCGGGAGCCTTTCCCCGCCTTCAGCGCTCGTGTGCGCCGCTGCGCGCGTGAGCGCGCACTAAAGCACATTTTTGCCTCGTAAAGCATCATTAGCGTGCGCTCATGCATGCCGCACACGTTAAGAAACTTTAGTAAACATACCCCTTAGAGAAGCGATTTTCAACCTTTTTCATCTTGTGGCACAGGGACAAGGTGCTAAAATTGTCAAAGCCCACCATCAATTTTTTAAGAATACATTTATCATGTAAAACATGAGTATTAGGATTGTGTTTAAAGTTCAATAACAACAATTTTAATGTTTGTGTTATTTAAAAAAAATCTGTGGTAAATCTGTGCTTGGTGATGTTTCTTGATGTCCCTTGTCCAAAGGTGGATGATTGACAAGCATACCCTCAAGTCTTCCTCCAGCATTCAAAGCTGTGACCTGTTCTTGCTCTTCATTGTGTTCACATCAGAGAAACCAGCCTCACACAGATAAAATGTTGAGAAAGGAAGAAATGCTCTACTCTCATATACTGTATACCCAGTTGACAGAACCCAACAATATCAACTACAACATCTGGGGCTCATTCACCTACTCCTCCTCCAATATAATATACACCATCATCTGCCAGTAATGTCCTAATGCTGTTTACACAGGACAAACAGGTCAGTCCCTAAGAAAAAGAATAAATGGACAGAGATCTGACATTAGTAAAGTTAACATTCAGAAACCAGTAGGAAAATATATCAATCTTCCAGGACACTTTCCATCTAACCTTAAGATTACTATACTCCTACTGAGGAATTTCAAAGGTACGATTCAGGGTGAAACTGCTGAACTGGAGATGATCAAATAGCTCAATACCATTACCCTAGGAATAAACAAGGGCCACTGAAGTCATCAGCAGGATTGACCAGCAACAGTAGCATTTGCCTCACTCAAATGGTGCCTTTGAAAGAAGGTCAATATCTCCATCAAGACCAAAATTCGCCTCTTCCAAACTCTGATCTTGCCATTTCTCCTGTATGGACTGGAAACATGGTCTCTGCTCAGATCTGACTTGAATAAACTTGAAGTCTTTCAAATGTGATACCTGAGACAGATTTTGAGCGTTTCTTCGTGATTGCCATTGAAATGAGACAATTCAGACAAGGTGCGACCATCAATTCTCAGTCGAAAAAACAAATTCAAAAATGCAGACTGTGCTGGTTTGGCCACATTTGCAGAATGAACACCAGTTGGTTGCCATGCAAACTCCTCTGTTGAGAGAACCTGTCTACTGGAGGGTTCAACGAGCAGCACCAAAGAAAACATGGCTCAAACACATCGAGGAAGACCTAAGGAACCAATACTGACCATCAATGAGGCCAGAAATGTTGCCACTGATTGCCAAGGTTGGAAGCATATTGTGAGCAACACAAGGAATCCAGCGGCACCTACAGCAGCATATTGGCTGAGAGGACAGCCTTCTCTCCAAATGCCAGCTAAGAATTAAAGAAGAAGAAGAAACGGGGGGAGGAGTCTGCGCGAAGACGAGATGGCTGCTTGAGAGCTTAGCTCCCCGGACCCCGGCACATATCCTGAGAGAAACGGAGCTTAAACGGAGTAAAGTGGAGGATATTAGTAATCTGGCGTATCTAGGAAGTAATGGCCAACCTTAAACCCGCAAAATTGGATTTCGTGCCCGGGAGCAATTCGGGTTCCAAGAGGGCAAAGGCAGATCCCCTATCTCCACACAAGATGGCGGCCACCTGGGAGTCGGAGGAGCTGATGAGAGAGCTATTGGGAGAGATGCGCTCAGTGAAGGAGTTGGTGATGGCAAATGGAGAGGCATTGGGGAAAGTGCAAGGCGAAATGCAGGACATCAGAGAACAAATGGAGAGGCTTACCAACAGGATGGATTCCATGGGGGCGTCGGTCGCTGCGCACGAGGAAAAGCTTGCACGTGTGGATCGATTGGAAAGAAAGATGGAGAAGTTGGAAATGAGCATGGAAGATGTTGCAAACAGAAATCGGAGAAATAATGTGCGTATGCTAGGAGTACCGGAGGGAGCAGAGGGGTCTGACATGATATCGTTTCTAATAAGAACTTTACCCTCGCTGCTACATTTGAAGTTATCTGGCCCCATGGAAATTGAAAGGGCACATAGGATTCCTGCGCAACCAAATATACACGCACGGGGCCCGAGGTCGATTATTTTTTGCCTGCTGAGATACCATCATGCAGTGCAGATCCTGGAGGCCTCTAAATCTTTGCGGACAGTTGATTTTGAGGGGCACAAGGTCCTATTCTTCCCTGATTTCTGCAGAGGGACCGTGGAAAAGAGGAAATAGTTTCTCGCCTTCCGTCCCCGGCTTCAACAGCTGCAAGCCAGATATGGGCTATTTTACCTCGCGCGTTTAAAAGTGACTCTCAACAACCAGACAAAGTCCTTCGATGTTCCGGCGGTGGCGGCTCGATATATTGAGGAGCAAGAGACTTTGCAGATGCGGTAGTCATCCTTTTCTGGCTGAAGGACTCAGTGTCTTTTTTGGGGTAGAGGGCCTAGAGAGTGACTGTAACTTAATCTAGGTTCTCCAGTGAAACCAGTAGTATACCGGGCTGCCCCTCGTTGGGGGCTGCTTGTATTATGTGCGTGTAACCAGATATTAACAGGATAAATGTACTGTGTTCTGGGGAAACTATGTGTCTAATTGGAAGAAGGGAGATGGACTCCTCTCCTCTTATCTCTATTGTGTGCTGGCTGGGATGGTTTGGTGGAGTAGTAGGAGGGAGGGTGGAGCGTGATATACTTTAACGTATTCCTATACTATAATATAATGTATATGATCATCCTTTGGGGTTGTATAGGGGGGATATGACTGTATGTTTGGATGCAGGGGGGGTTGGCTTAAAAGTTGCTAAGGGATCAGCACTTATAGTAGCGGATGTTGTACTTTTGTCATAGCCAGTTAGTACTGAATGTTTAAGAAAGTAGCGTTTCTCGAGAGAAGCAAGTGATGTAATGGAATTTGTATGGGGGGGGGGGGATGTTGGTTTTCGAGGGCCACCTGTTTTTGTGTTTGCTCACCCATTATTTTATTCTCATTGGAGACACAGTTGACACCTTGCAAGCTTAGTTCTGGTACTCTCCGCTCAGTCGCCATCGTAAATTGGGGGAAAAGGGGTGCAGACCAGAAGGAGCAGGGAGTGGTTTTACATGACCAACATGGGTGTGGTTAGATGTCTATCTTTGAATGTTAAAGGGATAAATCACCCGATAAAGCGTAAAAAGATATTACTTTATTGCCAGAAGCAAAGTGCTGATGTAATTCTTTTACAAGAGACGCATCTGTCGACCTGTGAAACACAAAAGCTTGCATTAGGTAAATATAGTCTAGCAGCCCATGCCCCGGCATGCCTGAAAAAGAACGGAGTGGCAATTATGATCCGGAAGTCGCTTAAGCTTCAGGTTCTATCCTCACGGGCTGACACGGAAGGCAGATGGGCTGGGGTGCATTGTCTCATAGAAGGTCGACAGGTGTGTGTCTTTACTGTATATGCTCCTAACAATGACAACCCTTCCTTTTTTCAGAGATTAGCAGCAGCTATTCAGGAATATGCTAGTTGTCCCCTAATCATAGGGGGAGATTTTAACCTGGCTCTTGATCCTCTACTTGATCGGAAGCCTTGCCGGCCGAGAAAAAGAGAGAGAGCCTTGGAAGTATTGCATTCCATAATGGATTCCTTTGGGCTGGAGGATATCTGGAGGCTGCATCATCCTACTGAAGCTGACTACACTTTTTTTTCGTCTCCACATGGCTCACACTCGAGAATAGATTACTTTTTGGTATCTCAAGAGCTGGTCCAGAGTGTGGGTGCATCGGGAATCCTTAGTACGAGTGTCTCGGATCATGCAGCTGTAGTGATGGATTTTGATCTTGTGGCTGATTCCTGTAAGAAGGAGGCGTGGTTTTTTCCCAGATATCTGTTAACCGATGAGGCATTTAAAGCATATCTTCGGGAAACCTTGAACGAGTACTTTGCCAACAATCGGGTCAGTGATACCCCAGTACGGGCTTGGTGGGAAGCTTTTAAAGCATCAATGAGAGCTCAGATTACGAGTTATGTGATTGCTCAGCGCAGGGCTACTCGAGCTGAGGTGAAGGCCCTGGATCAACAGATAAGGGCTGGAGAGAGGATCCTACAAAGGCAGTTCAGTACTAGGGTCCTGACTCAGTTGCAAAAGCTTAGATATGCTTATAACACGGCTCTCAGCTCAGAAGTGGAACGAGCTGTTTATCCCATGCAAGTGTGATATCATGTGGAGGCAAATAAAGCAGGGAAAGTGCTGGCTTCGCAACTCAAACCACGGGAAGAAAAAGCTCGCATTGCGGTAATAGAGGATGAGCGCGTAGGCCCTCTTTACAAGGATCAAGAAATCTCAGATGCTTTCTCTGAGTTTTACCGCCAACTTTATGCGTCTGAGGGAATGTGTGAGAAAGCTGAGGCGCGGTGTTTCCTGAATCCGATTGCTCATCCCTGTCTCTCACCGGAACAGCAGGCTGCCTTGGGCGCACCGATTCGAGTGGAAGAGCTGAAGATGGTTCTTGCCGCAATGGAGAATGGGAAAGCAGCGGGCCCAGATGGTATTCCCGTTGAGTTTTATAAGCTGCTGGTGACAGAACTCGGGCCGCAGCTGGTATTCTTCTACCACCAACTGCAAGAGATAGATTGCCAAGCTGGGGCCTTCACGGATGCCACAATAATTGTGCTGCCCAAACCCGGGAGGGATCTGAGTAAAGTGGGTAATTATAGACCTATCTCACTCGTTAATGCTGACTACAAGTTGTACTCATCTATTCTTGCTGCCCGCCTTAAGAGGGTCATGGAAGTGCTGATACATCCGGATCAATGTGGTTTTGTAGCAGGAAGATCCACTATGGATAACGCAAGGCTGCTCTGTAATGTCCTGGAGATTACAAATGGCCAGGACTCCCCATACATCGGCCTCTCACTGGATGCAGAGAAGGCATTTGACAGGGTGGAGTGGTCCTTCATGTTCCTAGTGCTGGAATGGTTCAATTTTCCTCCTTCCTTTATCCGAATGGTACAGCTTCTGTACACCAAGCCGGCAGCTCGGATTCTGGCAAACGGGGTGCTGTCTCAACCTCTGTCATTGTCCCGAGGTACAAGGCAAGGATGCCCTATGTCACCCCTGCTCTTCAACTTGGTGTTGGAACCCTTGCTGCTTAGATTGCGACAGGCAGATGAGATAAAAGGAGTAGCTATTGCTGACCTTCAGGTGAAGGCCTCAGCTTATGCCGATGATTTGCTGCTGTTCCTTACGCCGGAATCCATTTCACCGGGGTTACATCAAATAGGAAGATATGCCACCCTCTCTGGCTATAAAGTCAACTGGACGAAATCGGTAGCGTTTCCCCTAAACAAATATGGGAATCAGTCGATGGTACAGCAGTTTGGATTTCAGTGGGAATCGTCGACGAGCAAATACTTAGGTATGCAAATTGGTAGTCACATTGAGGAAATTCTCAAAATAAATGGAGAACGCATGAAAGAAACAGCACGTCTTTTTACAATGAAATGGTCCCCTCTTCACCTCAGCTGGTGGGGAAGATTAGATTCTCTCAAGATGGTGTTGGTACCGAAGATAAACTATATTCTGGGAATGATTCCAATATTTTTCCCAGAGTCGTTATATAAGGAATTAGAGAGGATCCTGACCCGCTTTCTGTGGAATGGCAAGACCCCGAGAATCGCGCTGAAGAAGCTGAAGGCACCCAAAGAAGCGGGTGGGGTACAATTTCTGGACTTCCTTCTGTATCATCGGGCGGCGATCTTAAGTCAAGGGGCCCTCTGGACAGGGGACGCTGAAGATACCCAGAGACCCATTTGGTTGGAAGTCGAAGAACGCTTGGCCTCTCCGGTGCCCTTGAACTTATGCATGGGGATGCATATGACGGAGACCCCGAAATTAGGACGAGTATTTTTATCTACGCAGAAGGCGTTTCATGATCTGTCGCTTAGTCTAGGGAGAGACAACCCCATCTCTAGTAGAATGCCACTGTGGAATAATTCTGATTTTCGAATAAATAAGCGGGTGGTCTCTTGGAAAGTTTGGCAGCACTGCGGAATATGGCGATTGGGGCAGCTGTTCCGGCATGATAAGTGGAAGAATTTTCAAATGCTTCAGGAGGAATATAACCTGCCACCTGCATGTTTTTTTCAATGGCTGCAGTTACAACACTGCGTGGGACAAAAGATAAAAAAACCTGCCATGGTATCGGACAAGTGGGGTCTGGAGGAGTTCATTGGAGAATTGGTTGAGCGGAAGGGCCGTGTGTCTAGCATATATGGATTCCTTCGGAGTAGGCTGCCAATGCAGCTTACCGGGCTACGGCAAACATGGGAAGAAGAGTTGGTTGTCCAACTTCCTAAGGACCTCTGCTTTGCTCACTGGGGGCCTTTAGTGCGGCCCTCTCGCTCAGCCTCCCTCACTCAATCCATGTTCTTTTTTGCGCACAGAGCTTTTTTGACACCGATCAGAGTGGCCAAGTGGAGCGCTGGTGCGTCTCCATACTGTTGGAATTGTCATAAGGAGGCCGGCACGCTGCGACATATGACTCTGGACTGTATCACCTTGCGGGACTATTGGGGGGCTGTATGGAAGAGGATTCAACAGGTGCTGCGCTTTACTTATCCATTATCTTGGAAGATTGTCGTGTTGAGAGCGTTTGCTGAGATACCTAACCTGAAGAAGGAAAATTCCTTTATACTGAACTTTATGCTGGCCATCGCTATTAAAGTCATACTTATGAGATGGAAGGACCCAGCGAAGTTAAGCTGGGTACACTGGTGGAATTTAGTATGTCTGCATAGCCGATATGAGAAGGCTTATGATCATTTTTATGCCTCTAGGGGTACACAGGGGGGTGATGATAAATGGTCTGCTCTAGAAAGATATTCGAACGTTGGTGGCTGCTGAGTGGGGAAAGGGGCGGTCTGGGCTTGCAAGGTGTCGGGGGGGGAGGTATGGGGGGGGGGGAAGATGGATATGCAAGGGTGCCGTGTTTTGGCACCCCTTGATAGAGAGTGTATTAGTATTTTTTATGGTTTTAGTTTGTTTGTTGTGTTCTTGTGTATGTGTTGGAAAATGTAAAAATAATGAATAAAAAAAAAAAAAAAAAAAAGAAGAAGAAGAAACAAGGACCATGGCTTCATACCTCAATAAAATGTGAATGAACTTCCCCGTCCACAATCTACCCTGTATTTTTCAATGCCTTCCCTATAGTCCGCGTCCCCCCATCCATCTTCATGCATATTTATCCACCTCTTGAACTACACTTCATACATCTGACAAAGTGAACTCTTGTCTTTGAAAGCTCGTGCCTCTATAAATTGATTAGTTTATAAGGTGCCACCTGCCTCTCTCATTTTTTCTATTCCAGACTAACACAGCTACCCTTTGGAAATCTGGACTGGAAAAAGACTGAAGCCCTTCTGGTCACTCATGAGTTTGGGCCTAATAATTTAGAAGGGATCATGTTTGAAGGCCATGAGATTCATTTTTGGCCTCAAATGAAATATCTTGGTATTATTTTAGACTAAGCTTTTCCCCTCTGTCCCTAGGTTATGGGTTTACTGAAAAAATTTGTCCTTGGAGGAGAAGTGATGTCAATGGCAGTGATGGCAGCCTAAAGCTATGGATCCCTTTGGTGCTACATAAAAATGAGGCCTCTGGTTCATTGCCCTTGACAAAAGTGTGGCAAGAAGCTCAGCAAGCCGGCACGATGTCTATGTGGAAAAGGCTCATGAAATTTAAATAGGCCTACACTAGCAAAATGTCAGTGAGTGCAGATTATAGCCTGGGAAGCATGGCATCAGGCTTAGACTCTGACAAAGACATCGAGCAGGCTGACAAGCAGTGCATGAGGGGGGATCTTTGGTGGTGGCTCTGGGACCTGAGGAGAGAGCTTACTTCTATCAAGACAGAATTAAAAGAGACCTTGGAAGAATTGCGCCAGGACCTCTGGGATCTGGAACAGTGGGTAAATACAGTTGAGGAACATGTGGAACATCAGGAAGAGGCCCTGACATGGGAACAACAGTAACCGTGGCAGCTGACTGTTGAGCAGGAGAATATAAAAGATAAGTTGGAGGACCTTGAGAATCAGTCCCGATAATGTAATATTTGGGTCCGGGGAGTGCCAAAGATTGACAAATATAAAAATGTGGTCACAGTAGTGCAGGCCATATGCTGCTGCCTGATGGAGCCCGAGGAGCGAGTGGAAGACTTTGTAAATCTGGGCCTGGAATGGGCTCATCAAAGCCCAGGGATATAGTGGCTGTTTGTCACAATTTGGACTTAAGGACAGAATAATGCAGGTGGCCACAAAGCTGGGACGCTTTAAGTGGGACAATCAGGATATTAAAATCTATCACAATTTGGTTCCTAGCACACTTCAACACAGACGCTCCCTGTCTGCAAAAGGCAAAATTCCACTATAAGTGATCGTATCCATTCAGCCTTCTTTTTGAAGTTAATGGACAAGCACAGCAAGTAAAAATGGAGGAAGAAGCGTGGGCATGTTTAGAACATGAAGGAGCCTCTGATCTTCCATATTGCTCCCTGCCCCCCCTCTCGGGTTCTCCCGGGGGTACAGGAGTAGAGTTTCCACAATGGCAACAGGTGCTGTATAAAAGGCAGTGTCTCCCGAGGCTGTCTCCCAAGGGAACTGAGTAGATGGAGCTGAGCCCATCAAAGAATAACAAGGGGGACTGATGTGTCCAGGCTTAGTGAGCTGGTTGATGAGACTGGTTGGAACTGGGGGAAATGGGATGTGATCATTGATGTGGCTCACTGTGGGTGAAAACCAACACACCCTAAGCTTAGCAAGACTTTGAGAGCGGGGGCTGTTTATTTTGAACTGCATTTCAGTTGACCTCCCAGTGACTATTTTGAGGCTTAGCTCCTCTCCCTTTACCCCACTATTGTTTTTCTATTTTTAATGTAATTCATTTCTGCTTCTCATATTTCATGGATTATTATTGTGAACCACTCTAGTGTATTGAAGGGTGTTATATCAAATTTTAATAAACCATTAATCATATAAGGACTACATGTTTGGTTGTCATCTGTTTTTGTTACTATGTAGTTTGAGAAGTGGGGAGAATTGAGAGCATGAGTGCTTGGGGCAGAGTAGATGACAGTGTGACTGCGGATGGATTTGATGCGGGGGAGTAGGACTGCAATGTGGTTTGGTGGGCGGTAGGTGGGGGGGGGGGCAGGTGTTCATATTTGGGATGTTGCCCACTGGAACTTCTTCCTCATATCAGTGAAGCGGTTCTGATGGAGGATGGGGGGATGGGGGAAGGGTGAAGGGGGAGGAAGGGTTATGAAGCGGGGGGGGGGGGGGGAGCAGTGTCCAGACAGGATGAGGGAATTGAGAGTATGTACCTGGAACATATGTGGCCTAGACACCCCAGAGAAGCACAAGCTGCTGTACCAGGATTTACAGAGGGAACACTGGCAGGTGGTGTTTCTTCAGGAGACCCACCTGGGCAGCCAGAATGAAAGAGAACCCCAAGGCATTCTAGCAAAGGTATTTTAATGCATTTCGGGAAAGGAAAAAGAAGGCGTGGTAGCAACCTTTATAAGTGGGGTTGTTCTCTTTCAGTTTGGGGTGTAGAGCAATGCCAGAAGAGGAGAATGCTGTTGATATAGGGTGAGTTGCAGGGGGTTTAGGTTAACCTGCTCAATGTACATGCCCCAAAAGCTGCCCAATCAGTGTTCTTAGCGGAGTTGACTACTTGGCTGTAAGGAAGGGTTCGGGGATCACTGCTGGTAGGGAGGGATCTTAATTTGTCACTGGACAAGGATTGGGATTGGTCCCAAGGGGGGGGGGGGGGGTCAGATGGGTGGAGGAATCGGTTGTTGACCAAGTGGTCCTGCCACTTTGCCTTAGTGGACCTGTGGCAAGTGGCACATCCAGGGTTTGGAATTATGCATATTACTCAGTCCAAGATAGTAATAGCTGCATTGATTTCTTGCTAGGTGATTCGCATTGGGTGCAGACTATGCAAGAAACAAGGATTTGGGTGATCATTTGGGTGGACCATGTTCCCCTTTGGGAGGAGTTTAGTGGTGATGGGGATAAAAATCTCAGGAACTACTGGAGGCTTAATAAGAGCTTACTGCGGGACCCACAAATTATCTCAGGTCTTGAGCAGGCCATCGGGAGTACATGGCTCATAATGATAATGGGGAAGTTAGTATGAACATTTTGTGGGATGGATTAAAAGTGGTCCTCAGGGGGCTGCTCGGAAGAAGAGGGCACGGCAAGAGAAAGTGGAAGGCCTATTGCACCGGATGGAGGATTTAGAGTGGCAGCATAAGAGGTCTGGGGCCCAGGCAGTGCAGGCTGAACTGAAGCAAGCGCGAATGGAGCTTAAAGAGACCCAGTTACATAGAAACATAGAAAAAATGATGACAGAAAAAGACCACATGGCCTATCTAGTCTGTCCTTCCATATCAACAACTACAACAGTCCCATAGAAACATAAAAAATGTTGGAATTGGTGGCATTCCAGCTACAGAGAGCAAAACAATACTATTATGAATTTAACAATAAAGCCAGGGCATTGTTGGCATGAAAGTTGCGGGAGATTGTCTTACTCCAACAAAGGCCAACACACCTTGTTAATGAAGACGTGCAGTTTATTTATAATACAAAGCAGGGATAACTTGAATTTCACTTATTTAACTTCTTAATTCGTACTTATTTAGAAAGGCAAGTAATTCATATATCTACCTATGATTAGTTAAAAAGATATCTGGAAAACTATTAGAATAAAAGCACTTAATTACAGAATAGATAACTAGAAAGCTAATTACAGAAGAAGAATACTTCACCGAAAGAGTGCTACTTCATCCCCTGTCACACTTCGATTGAATGGATCCCTGATTCAACCAGACAAGAGAGACTTCTCAATCGGGAGTTTCTCTAGGCAATGCGTCCATTCCTAGATGAATCCATTTCTCTCTGTCTAGCTGAAAACAGGTACCCATTTTATCCAGTTGCAAGAACAATCCAGTTATTTCCTATCATGTGACATATACGTAGTATAGAGTCAGTTATCCATTAAGCACATCCAAGACACTGGCCAGGTGCTTGAAAATGCTCAAGGGAACCCCCCTCCCTGGTCTACATTACAATTGATGAATTAGGAGAAATGTTTCCAAGGCAAGGTGAATTGTCCTGTTTTGTCCTGTTAATGGGTTTCAATTTGTCTGCTAGTAGAAAGACTCCTAGGTGAAGTGTTCTTTTGTTCTCTGTAATGGGTCTCCATTTGCTTGCTAGGAGAAGGTCTCCTCCCTGATCTTTCCAGTATCTGTAGTTATGTAAATTGTTTCAACAGTTTCAAGTGCCCCTATTTACAGTTGAGGCATATTCACTACTGAGGCATAATCAATAGTCAAAATTCATCTGTACCACAGAGATGGAGCAGCGGGTGACTATCATCAACTTGAAGGGAGGGGGGGGAAACCAGTTCCTCTTTAAGTCTGAGGAGATCCGCAAGCAGTTTGCACAGTACCACTGAACCCTTTATAGTAGGAGTGACTGTGGTATGGTGGAGCAGATAGAGGCATATCTAGAGGAAGAGGAGCCATTGGGAAGGATCAGCAATGAGGCTCAGGTCAGACTGGAGAGTGAGATAGAAGAGGAGTAGATTAGAGGAGTTCTCCAAGATTGGCCAGCTATAGGTTGCCGGGGTTGGATGGGCTAACCAGCCTCTTCTATAAGAGGCTCGCTGACCCCCTCGTCCCTTACTGTACAGGGTGTTTAAAGCCATCCTACAGGGGGAGGTGTTGGGGATAGTCCACCCGGATCAGACTGGTTTTATACAGGGGGCCAAACAGAGAATAGCATTTGGCAAGCCCTGCGGTTGGTGTGGACAGCTCGTATGGATCATCAGGAGGCCATGCTTCTAGCTATCGATGCAGAAAAAACATTTGATAGAGAGAACTGGAAGTTCTTGTTTTAGGTGCTTGAGTGCGTGGGACTGGACCCTAACTTTTTAGGATGGGTTCGGGCCTTGTATGCTGTTCTGTGCACCGCCACGAAGATGAATGGTGGCTTCTTGGAGATGTTTTCCCTGGAGAGGGGCACCCGGTAGAGTTGCTCCTTGTTGCCCCCATTGTTCGCCCTGGTCATGGAACCTTTGGTGAGCAAGATCAGGATTAACTTGGATATTTCAGGGGTGGAAGAAGGCCAGGATAACCACATGTTAGCCTTGTTTGCTGATGATTTATTATTTATTGTTATGCTGCTGCTGCTTTCTCTTACAGTTTTGTTGAGGGAATTGAGGAAGTTTGTGCCTTTCTCCAGCTTTAAAATTAATTTTGGGAAGACTGAGGCCCTCGCAGGGACATTGGAGCAGAGATTGAGGGATTCCTTCACTTTTAAGTGAGCCACAAAATTCTTGCGGTATCTTGGGGTGTGGCTGACTAGGACTCTGGGGGAGCTCTATTGGCCTAACTAACCCCCTCTGTTGCAGCACGTGGGGAGGGACTTGGAGGGTTGGGAGGGGACTTCTCTTGGTTGGGCCGGATAGTGGCTGTCAAGATGAATGTGCTTCTGCACCTGTTGTAACTTTTTTAAATTTTACCGGTGTGCATTTTGCCCCATGATTTACGCTGCCTTCAGTGGAAAATCTTTGCCTTCATTTGGAGGTGCTACCCTCCTAGAGTGGCTTGATGAGTGCTTTATGCATCCTGGCAGGTAGAGGGACTAGGTTTCCCGGACTATCATTAAAATCATCAGTAATACCTGAAGATTGGAGGATCACCAATATAACGCCAGTTTTTAAAAAGGGTTCCAGGGGTGATCCAGGAAACTACAGACCAGTGAGCCTGATGTCAGTACCGGGAAAAATGGTAGAAACCATCATAAAGAACAAAATTACTGAACATGTAGATAGTCATGGCTTAGTGGAAGACAGCCATGGCATTAGACAAGGAAGGTCTTGTCTTACTAATCTGTTATTTTTTTTTGAAGGTGTGAATAAACAGGTGGACAAAGGTGAGTTGGTTGATATAGTGTATCTGGACTTTCAGAAAACCTTTGACAAGGTCCCTCATTAGAGACTTTTGGCAAAACTAAAAAGTCATGGGATAGGATGCAGTGTACTATTGTGGATCAGGAACTGGTTAAAAGATAGAAAGCAGAGGGTAGGGCTAAATGGCCAATTTTCCCAATGAAGAAAGGTGAATAGTGGTGTACCCCAGGGATCTGTGCTGGGTCCGCTGATTTTTGACATATTCATAAATGACCTGGAAAAGGGAATGAGTGAAGTTATCAAATCTTCAGATGACACAAAACTTTTTAAAGTTGTTAAAACCCATGAGGATTGTGGAAACTTGCAAGAGGATCTTGCTAAATTGGAAGACTGGACGTTGAAATGGCAGATGAAATTTAATGTGGACCAGTGCAAAGTTATACACCTAAGAAAGAAGAACCCAAACTATGGTTACGCAATTCAAGGTTCCACATTTGGAGGCACCACTCAGGAAAAAGATTTAGGCGTCATCGTGGATAACATGTTAAAACCCTCCACCTAGTGTGTAGCGGTGGCCAAGAGAGCAAATAGAATGCTAGGTATCATAAGGAAAGAAATGGAAAATAAAACAAAGGATACGATAATGCCTCTGTATCGTTCCAAGGTATGACCGCAACTTGAATATTGTGCACAGTTCTTCTTGCCGTATCTTAAAAAGGATATAGCGTTATTAGAAAAGGTACAGAGAAGAGCCAACAAAATGGTAAAGGGGATGGAAGGATACCCCTATGAAGAGAGGCTAAAAAGGTTATGGCTCTTCAACCTGGAAAAGAGACGGCTGTGGGGAGATATGATAGAGGTCTATAAATTAATGAATGGAGTGGAACGGGTAAACATAGATTGATAGTTTACATCATCAGAATATAGAAAGACTAGGGGACATGCAATGAAGCTACAGGGCAACCTATTTAAGACTAATAAGAGAAAATATTTTTTCACTCAACGTGTAATCAAACTTTGGAATTTGTTACCTGAGGATGTAGTAAAAACTGTTAGTGTAGTTGGGTTTAAAAAAGGTTTGGGCACATTCCTGGAGGAAAGGTCCATAAACCATTATTAAAAGGGACCCAGGATATCACTGCTTGACCCAATATAAGTATTGTGGAACCTGTGTCTTTTGGGGAAACTGCTAGGTACTTATGACCTTGATTGGCCACTGTTGGAAACAGGATACTGGGCATGATGGACCTTGGTCTGACCCAGTATGGCATATCTTATGTTCTTATGATTGGCGACTTACTATTTGGCTGCCCAGATACTTCAGGTTATGGAGTGGAGGGCAGGAGGAGCTGAGAAGTGCTTTTGTGTGACTGAGCAGCATTGGTCCTCAGACCTTTAGCTGGAGTATTTGCCCTTGATTTTGGGAGGCACCTGAAGGAGAGGTGGAGAGAAAATCCATATTTATTCCAACTATGGGCCCAGTGGAGGAGGGGCTGGAGGAAGGTAGCACCATTAGCTAAATTTACTGCCTTGGCCCCCTCAAGGGTGTGCTTTGCCTTTGGACCTGGAAGGAAGCCTGTCTTTTGGAAGTGGGAACAGATGGGGTTGAATACCTTTGCAAAGATGCTGGATACTGGGAACCTCCCATTCCTTGAGGAGTTGCTGAGTCAATACCACTTGACTTCCCAAGATCTGTTCGCCTACCTGCAAGTTTCCCATTTTCTCCAGCAACAGGATAGTCAAGCAATTTATGAAGCAGATTACAATGATGTGGAGGCCTTGTGGTTAGGGTGGCATAAGTCCCAGGGGTTAATTTGCCTGCTCTATCGGAGCCTCTTGGCATGTAGCAGGCTGAAGTTTCGATATATGGATGCCTGGGAGAAGGACTTGCTGGTTGTCTGGGATACTAAGGAGTGGGAAAGGATCTGTTTGGGGACTGGGCTGGCTACTACCTCAGCTGCCATAAAGGAGAACTCTCACAAAATTCTAATTTGCTGGTACTACACGCCAGAGCACTTGCACACTATGTTCTCCAAGTCTCTGACTGCTGTTTGCAGGGGTGCAGGGCCTTGGGAACAATGTTCAATATCTGGTGGGAGTGTCTGGAAATATAAAAGTATTGGAAAATGATACAGGATCAAATTTCACATATTTTTGGGGTGGACATGGGACGCCCGACCTTTTACTTACTGGGTGTTTCGCTGGAAGGGGTATGGACCTGTTGAACTTGACCCATTCAGACTTGTGTGATGGCGGCACAGGGAAAAGTAGTCTAGAACTGGAAGATAACCGGAGCAGGATGCCTGGTGACTCCAGCTGCACAAGGTGGTCATGATGGAAAAACTCACGGCGCCAAGGTGGAACCAGTTGAAGTGTTTTGAGAAGCAATGAACACCGCTCGGACTTTTTGCAAAAATCTTGAACTCTTCTGGAAAGGAGAGGGCTGGGAGGCAGGATACCTCAGGGGAGGGATTTTTGTGGTTAACAGTGGTATTTTAAATGTGGCATTGTGGTTTTCTGGTACTGTGTCACAAAGGGGTGCAGGTCATGAAGGATTCTTGTGTTATGCTGTTTGTACACTAATAAAAAACTAAAAGAAAAAAAAAAGAAAAATGTATTCTTTCGTACTTTTAGAGGACTGAAGACTTTGCTGACAGTGGGCAAGCTCCAGACAGAAGTGCAGGAAATGTTAATTTCTGCCCTTGATTACTCTAATGCAATATATTTAGTCCTCCAAGGATTAGTTCTAAATTCATTACAGCGAGTACAGAAGATGGCAGTGAGACTGATTACTGCAGCTAATTTAAGGGATCATATTACTTCATTTTTGAAAGAACTTCATTTGCTGCCTGTTTCATTTCATATCCAGTTTACGTTACTTAGCTTGGAAGAATGTTAAAAAAATTGGTCTAGTCTACTGTCTGCGTTACAGTATTAGTTTCCAAGTTGTAGTTTGTGGTCAGCGCAGCCATATTTATTAATATGCTCTTTGGTAAAATTGGCCCTGTTAGCTGTAACGCAGACCATATTTTTTTAGTAGTTGGACCCTTGGAATGAAGTCAGCTGCCACTGGAGATGCAGAGGGAACAAAATTTGATTAATCTTAGGAAACAGTTAAACATAATTTTTGTTTTGTAAGGCCTTTGGGGTTAATGTGTAGCATAACTGACTATAAAGGATTTTGGATTCTGAGATTTATGGTGTGATAGATGATAACGGTTCAATGTTTTAATGTATGCTTTTGTATTCTATTATGTGTGTTTATCTGTAACTTGTCTAAAAGTGATATGATAGGTGAGTAATAAATATTTTAATAATAATGGGTCTCATATTAAAAAAAAACTAAGCTCCTAAATTTAGGCATCTAAGTTTGGCTTCTAAATTTGTGCTCAATTTTCAGCCACATTTAGAAGCCTAAGGGGTATGTTTACTAAAGAGCGGTAAGGAAGCAAAGGTGCCATTAATGGGCATTATGGTGCCTGTGAGCGGTTGATGCCGTGGAAAGTGTCAATAATGTTGGATTAGCATGCGAAAGCTGGGCCTGTAGTGTTAAGGTAAAATGAGGTGGAGAGTAGGAGATAATGGGGTGGAGACTGGGCAGGGAAAGTGTGTGTTCCTTTAACACCAGTTTCTGTTATAGTGCGTTAGAGTTCCTGGCGCTGGGATCCCTAACACCATCTGAAAGCTCATGGTAAGCGATATTTCTAAGGGGAGAGAGCCTATTTAAAGTATGCAATATTCTCCACCTACCTATTGTTCTCAAGTTAGTGATAGTAGTGCTCCATTGGCAGCAAGAGCATGGTGCCCTATTAATAAAGAGCACGATGTTGTTGGTGCCAGATTAGCAAAGGAGATGTCAGATGGGTGATGCAGTGGGGATGGCTGGTACACTAGGCTGTCAAGGCTGTGATGTCTGGTATGACCCCCACTGTGACAGTGGCAGCACACATACATGCTGCCACAGTCAAAAAGGAGTCATGCCACCCCCACTGCCACCATGCTATCATGTCTGCATTGTGTGAGGTGGGGGTGGTTGTCACAGCAGCCATGGCCTGCTGCAGATGAAATCTGTGTCCAGGCCCTGTGTGTCAGGTGCAATGCTGCAGTTGCCACTGTCAGTGGGATGGCAAGCATATCAGTAGCAGGTACAGCAGAGAACATGGTGATCCCTCCCTTCCGAGGTCTAAGGCAGCAGCATATGTACTTACATCTCCTGGTGAAAGGGGGATAGGAACGGCATGGTGTGACTAGCTGCATTTGTGAAACTTCAATAAGGCCACCTGCAGCACTGAAGCAGAGGCTGTGCCACATTGGCAAGGAGGGAGGGATTGATCAGCATGCTATCCACCATGATCGGTAGACCCTGGTACCCAGCTAGTTTGCTGAGTGGATAGGCTAGCCCTGGGATTAGGATCCCCCCACTTGCACATGTTGAATGGATATGTGCATGTGGGGGAAAAGTATGCCACTGAGGCATGAATACTTTGCAATATGAAAACAGCCCATGTCAGAGGAAAAATGACCACCCTCCCCCTCACCTGCCAAATGATGACCATAATCTGTGTGTGAACTGGTGATCCTTCCATAAGTATTTAGTCAGTTACAACCACCTGAGCCACATGTGAATCTAAGTTAGCTCCTGTGGTCTGTAAAATATGAGATTATTCCATGATTGCCTCACAAGCACACACCAGGAAATGGGTATCTTGGTCATTCTGCTAGAACATCCATGGTCTGGAATGTGTGCATTCATGTATCATGGCCTGCCTTTTTGACTGGACAGATCCCATATGCAAGACATGAATGTCAGTTGAACCCGCAGCATAGCAAGGTAGTGCTACAGACCTAACAAGATGGCCCTCTCCCACACTTGCTGACCATACCTTGTCAGACAGATATGGCAGAGATCCTGCAAAGATCTAAGCAGACATAGGCATACCACAACTCATGTCTACATGCATCCTGACAATGACCACAGATATACCTATGGATTGGCAACCCCATACGGCTGCTCTGTGGCTTTAAACACATTGCTAGTGTCTGTATAAGAGAATAATAATAATAATAATAATAATCCCTAATAATAATAATAATAATCGCTAATAATCCCTAAGGCAGCAACTAAATGCTCACGAGCGACATCTAACAGGGCATTCAGTTTCTATGCCCCTAAGTGTTGGAACACTTTACCACCTGAAATTCGGACTATCCCGGATCTAACCTCTTTCAGAAAGGCAATCAAATCCCATTTATTCCCCCACTACTACCAGAACACCCAATCTCCTTCCTGACCTCCAACTCCATTGAACACCCAACCTGATATAAGTTTAATACTGTTGTATGTACATGTAAATACTTTGTAAATTGTTTCAGTTAAATACTTTTCCCCATATATTATCCAAGTTCGTCTTCCTGTTCAATGTAAAACCAAACAGCTTGTTGTTCTGGTCTTTTGTTGTACTGTAAACCGCGCTGATTCCAAATAGTGCGGTATATAAGAGCTTGTAATAAATAAATAAATAATAAGGATCACAGGTTTGAGACCTGCTTGTGCATCAGGAATGGTATGTCCAGGTGTGTTAAATTTATCCTACATTTACAGAACTGAAACATTATGTGCAAGCTCCAGCATAAGTCCACACATGCTGAAACACCCACAGCTGGATAACAGAGCAGGCTAATAGCACAGGAACACTGAGCAGGCATTGACAGCACTGGAGCATTACTGAGCATGCTAATAGTGCCTGTACAATGAGCAGGTGTTGACAATGGTGGAGCTTCAAAGGAGGCCTAAGGGGCAGGTAAGAATGCCAACCTGTGCCACTTTTGGACAGCAGGGTCTTGTTTGTGTGTGTGAGTGTGTCTCCAGAGGAGTGTGAGCTGCAGCAATGCCCTGTGCATGCACGTGGTGCCCAGGCTTTATGGCTGTGCATACAACATGCTGCCGTTCAGCTATACAGCAACCCCATGTACTATGTTATACACCATTTACAAGCACAAGGTTAGTTTTCAGTAAGTAGTTGCAACCTGTGGCTGTGATGCTGTAGTGCATTCCCAGTTACACCATTGTCAAGGTCCAATATATATAAATACAAATTGTATATATTGTATATTTTGTGGTTGTACATAGTTACCCTGTTAGCCAAGTTGATTATCCTGTTCATATGTAAACACAAAGTACTATTGGAAATGTGTATGTTCACTGTTTATTGTAAACCGCGCTGATGCTGAATAGCGTGGTATAAAAGAGACTTTAAATAAATAAATAAATAATAAATAAATTCCCCTACACTTACTTCCCAACATGACACTGTTGTGCAGCTCACAAATTGCCTGCTGGACTGGAGTGAACAGGAGGGACACATGCGGGTGTGTTGCAACCCTCATCTCTGACTGAGCCTCCAGGCCTCAGGACACACCAATTTTCACAGATAAGAGGCCAGATTAATTCCAACTAATGCAGATAACATCATGCTTTTTACTCCATTCACCACAAATGTCCCTGATTACACAAAACTCAACAACTGCTTCACAGCAATGTCTAAATGGATCAAGGCACACAACCTCAACATATACCATAACAAAACTGAGCTACAACACATCACAAGAGACCAGAACTTCACACCACTAGCAACAATCACATTGGACACCATTCAAATTAATGTCAAAAATGAGATTAAATATCTCAGCATAACACTGGACCAGCGGCTCACTCAAATATAAGGTATTTATCAACACACACAGAATCATTCACAATGCATCAGCTCTCACTCTGCATGCCTTAATATCAACCCACAGCTGCAATAGACCCATATGACAGGTCATGTCTAACATGCTGGATATCCCAGCAGAAAAAACAAAATGCAGTCAAAGGACCAATAACAGGACCTTTTTGCTATATGCCCTACATTATGGAACTCACTTCCACCACAAATAAAAGACATTCAACTCCTACAAGACTTCACAGAATGCTATGGCCCAGGAGTGGAGGAGTGGCCTAGTGGTTGGGACAAGGTACTTCAGGCCAGAAGGTCAGGGATTCAAATCCCACTATAGGACAGCAACCTTGGGCTGGAAGGACTGGGGTTTCTAGTCCCACAGGTGCTCCTTGTGGTCTTGGGCAAGCCACTTAACCCTCCTTAGCCCATGTTCCCTGTAAAATAGTTATCTCCAAGTTATAATGCCCTGTTCAATGTAAACCACACTGATGCAGAATAGCATGGTATATAAGAGTGTGGTAGGCGACGGCCTATGATCCATGCTAATTGAACTAAGCAGACAGGCCTGAGCAGCTTGACCTGTAACTGAAGCCTGTAGTTAGGCCCAGAGGAATGAAAACCCCCCTGAATGATGACACCATAGAATTGAAACTTAACTCAGTTTAACTGAACATAGCTAAGCAGAAACGAAACTTATAAAAGACAGAAAACAGCTCTAATTGGTACTGATAAGAGAGCACAGCTTCTATGGAATTAATTAACTCTGCAAAAAGCAAGGTTACAGTGCCCTGCTTCCCATATGTTTTAACAAGCTCAGCGACCTTGGAGGAGAGAAGTAACAAGTTGGAGACACTGACCATTGTAATTGGGACTAGAAGGGGGGCAACCAGGTGCTGGGCCCAGACCAGAGTCCCGATTGGGTAGCCATATCAGTACCGGGACCAATAGATGGGTGAGAGGGGTACTGGGACCAATGAAAAGTTTGCCTATGCTTAGAATGGACAAGAAAGCTATAAAAGTTGTTGTTTTACTAGAAGCCATTGCTCAGCCATTTTGAAATTGCTTATTGCTTGAGCCATGTGCACATTAAACTGGCTTGGATCCTTGAAAAGACTCCTGGATTTATTTATTGCATGCTTATCTGCTGCTACATTCTTGGTGCGTTGGCCGAGAAGTGCGAGTGGTGGATAGTGTTCAAGTGAATAAATCCACGTAATTCGCCTTGAGGTTTGGTCCAGTTGGAACCATGCCAATCCGACGCAGGGGAATCTCCCTGGGCCCACCGATCCTCTTGTATCGGAGGGAGTTCTGCCTGGCCTCGGCAGGCACTGAGTCCAGCTGGCCAACACTTCCGACCCGGGGAGTCCAGGATCCAACTCAGAAGCTTGGGAACCAGATCTGGTAAGTATAGTTTTGAAAACCTGTCTAGACAGATGAGTTAGAACTGCAGTTTGAAAACTTAGAGAATCATGATTCAGCCTGGTCAGAGCAGACAGGACTGGGTTTTTGGTATGTCTAGACAGAAATAGAAAGCGAAACCCTCATCCTTTTTGTAATTGGGAAAAAGACTAGTCAGAATAGATAGAAAGGAATGCATTCTAAGATACGTTGCTAGCATGATTGTGTGAATGAAGTGTGAATGAGAGGTCTGGCAGCACGGACCAAGCAGAGTGGACTCTGGACTAGCGCAGTTCCTAGTCGGGTGACTGCGTCTAGGTCGCGAAACGGATGAAGCGTTTGGTGTATTGTCCGTCCTGTGTATTTGATTTTTGTTATCTGTTGAAACCACGAGTTTCCCTTTTGTTATATATGTGAGATTATTCTGTTGAGTAATTTGTGACAGTTCACTGATTAAGAAATTGTATTAATAGAGCCGAATGAAGACCCAAAACACCTACAGTCATTTTTAGAAATCAAAAAGCTGGTCTGACCCAGTTAGTTTTTCTACTGCAGTGTGAAAAACTGACAGGGGGCGTGTCTGAAGGAAAGAATGTCTAGTGTCGTCTTTCTAATCTTGTGCAGGCTTAAACCTCAATGCTGGTAGTTTGTGCTTATTTCAGGCAAATTGTACCTGTTTTATTTAATATGTTTTTGTTCCTTCTGCTGTGGTTATGTAATATATCATTTATTTATCATTTAATAAGAATGTTTAGTCAGGATTGTGGGTCCCGATAGTTTTTGGGTTTAGCCTGAAAAGGATTAAGTTTGTATTAATCCCTTATGGGTTGCGGACCAAGTGAGAGGAATTTCTGTCGGCTGTATGTTCAAATTTTCAGTAAGCACTGAAACAGTTTAAATAGGAAATGATAAAGAACTGTTTTTGTTTTTCCTTTGATCTACAAAGTAATTAGATCACTACTTAACATTGATTTAAATTGTTTTTTTCTGGCATCTCTGTCCATGTGAATGAGAAGTCTCTTTTTATGAGCACAGTTCAATTGTTTCCCCGCGAGCAGAGGGGTGTGGCTTCTACATAGCCTGCAGAAAAAAAAAAAAAAAAAGGTTCTGGAGAGACAGCTGGAGACTGCAGGAGATTTAGGAATGAAAAGGGACTCCCGATTTGAAAAGTCTCTTCATTTAATCGAAGCGTGATGAATTTATAATTAGTTTTTTCTCTGGTTTCACTAGCTCTGTTTAACCAAAAGTTTTAAAAACAAAGTTTATCTTTTTATGAATGTGTATAAGTCATTTGAATGCATGCTTCCCCTCTGTGCTGGTTACTAATGAACAAATCAGTTAGCTTTTCTGTATTTAAAAAAAAAAAGGGAAAGGTGTACTGTATTTTATGAAAAATATCCGGAATGTCTTTTAAATATTTGCTTCCTGAAGAAAAAAAATAATTTCTTTTGCAGAGACATGCTGACAGATAGCTATAGTTCTCTCTATAAGAAGCATAATGGATGTATGTGCTCAATCTAAGTGTTTCCTGCCTGCCCTATGTTTACAGAAATAATAAGTGTCTTTTCAAGTATGATCAAGAATTTCAGTAAGGGATTTACTGAAGATTATGAAATGTCTCTGTCCCAATCAGGATTTTGCCCCAGAATTTCTAGATATCCTGTCTCGTCTCTCTCTCTCTCTCTGTAAGTAGTTCAGTTCAGAGTGCAGAAGGGGGGGATGGAGCCCAGTCCACCGATGATGTCAACCCCCCCCCGGTGGGCGTGAACTAATGTGCCCACAGCAGAGAAGTGGATCCTTAAAAAAAAAAAAAAAAAAAATCAACCTCCTGGATAGAGCATTGCTAGGAGAAACAGAATCCAGGAGAGGGGGGGGGGGACTACAGATTCCCAAGTAGTTTGCTAGCCACCTCTGCAACAGGGGAATGTCCACCCCCTCCGGACTAGAAGTGAAAGTCAGCTGACCAGACTTGTTTAGAACTGAAAAAAAAAACTGCATTATACACTGAGAAGTTTTAGGACTTGATTGAACTAATGAACGGAAATTGCAAAGAACTGGATGAATTTGCGGGCATAATGGTTAAATGAAAGTTAATCAGAGGGTGTGTGAATTGTGAAAATAAATGTAACAGAGAAAGTGAATGATATTTTAGTTGAATGATGTGAGGAGGTTATCTTAATTGAAGGAACAGAGGAAGTGAAAAACTGGGTGTGAGTACGCCCATTATAGAAAAAGAAGGACATTAGAGAAGTGAATGCCCGTATCTTGACTCCACCCCAGGAGGGAGTACTTGATTGTAGAATCATAGACAGAATAAAACCAAGCACAGTGTTTCAGCACGAGAGTGGAGCAGCTATAGCGTGAGTGGCAGCCTGAGAGGGCTACAGCATGGATGAAGACTAGGCCAGACCGGACTCTCCAGTTTCCCTGGGTCCCCAGGAGTCAGTCTGAAAAATAGGGGACCAATATATGGACTTTTATGGGGGATACAGGAGCAGAATACTAAAGCCAGTAGCCCCTGTGTTTTTCTCGCAAAGCCTTTTCTGCAGAACCACATGTGTGAACTAGAAAAAAAATAATAATAATAATGTACCAGTTCCTGTATATGCCTGAATGCCCTATTCCATTTTTGGGCCGAGACCTGCTTGCAAAGCTTCAAGCACAGATATCCTTTGTTGAAGGGGAAAAAAAATGAAACTCAAAATCTGCTGGCCTGATGGTGTTAACTGTCCCCAAGAAGAAGAATGGCGGTTCTATTCACCTGCATCCAAAGCAACAAGCTGTACACTTACCAACCTCATAGCCCCACCTGGAGGATGGGCAGAAGATAATCCACCTGGCCTAGCGAAGAACATAGCCCCTGCCATTGTCACCCTCAAGCCAGTCAAGAAGCCTGGGACAGGTGATTACCGCCCAGTGCAGGATCTAAGAAAGAATGAATGATGCAGCTGAAACTATACAACCAGTGGTACCAAAATCCTTATATTCTCTTGGAACTGATCTCTGCTGAAGCTATACATTTCATCATTCTGGACTTAAAAAGATGCCTTTTTCTGTATACGCTTAGCCCAAGACCCCACTACAAGGAGGCGGGGCCAACTCATCTGGACAAGATTACCTCAAGAATTCAAGAACTCGCCTCACTCAGCAAAAGATTTGACAAGTTATCCAGAAACTCAAGAAAAAAAAAGAAAAAATTCTACTTCAATATGTGGACAACTTGCTCATAACCACCAACTCAGAAAGTGAATGTCCACCAGCCACCAGTGAACTCTTGCACCTTTTTAATGAGGCTGGATACAAAGTCTCAAGAGCCAAAGCATAATTATGTCAAACAAGTTAAATACCTAGGATTCCAGTTGTCCAGCGGAATTTGACGCCTGGAACCCTTACCAGAACGCAAAGCAGCTGTATGCAGTATTCCTACTCCAATCACCAGGAGACAAGTGAGAGCCTTCTTGGGTGCCACAGAGTATGTTGTATATGGATCCCCAATTTTGCGCTGCTAGAAAAAAAAAAACAAAAACAAAAACCATTGTATCAAGCTATCAAAGGAATGGGGACTTGAACAGGATGCAGCCTTTTGATCTTTGAAAAAAACACTCTGATGTTGTCACCAATTCTGGGTCTACCAGATGTCCAGAAAACCTTACAGTCTCTATGTTCATGAGTCGCAAGGAAATGTTCTGGGAGTGTTGACTCAATCTCTTGGACCTTATTTGAGAAGCTGTTACAGCTACAGCCTTCCTAGTAAGCAAAAACTAAAAGAAAAATCCCTTCACAAAGGAAATTACTAGCTAACAAATCTATGAATGTTGAAATATTAGAGTATGTTGTGTGAAAACCCCAGATACAACTGAAGGGTCAGTCAAGCTTTCAATCCTGCTATGTTGTTATCAGTTGGTCTTGATCCCCTGATCATGACTGTTTAGAAATTATGGACACTGTATTCTCAAGCCACCTGGATTTGACTGATGTCCCTCTGGAGAACCCTGAACAGACTTTCTTTGTGGCTGAAGGCAGTTTCATCATCAATGGACATTGTTGTGCTAGATATGCAGTGGTGACCCCTGATTTGGTAGTTGAGTCCTCAGCCCTGGCCCCAGAAACTTCACCACAGAAAGCTGAACTGATAGTCCTCACTAGAGCACTAACAATAGGAAAAGAGCCCTGTCTAAATGTGTACCCAGATTTCAAGTATACTCTTACAACCTTGCATGCATATGGGGCCCTGTACAAAGAATGAGGGTGGATAACCTTAGGAAGCAAGTCCATTAAGTATAGCCCCAAGATATTGATATTAATAGATACATACTGCCTATAGATCTCAGAATTTAGGAAAAGTAGAATGTATGAATAGAACCCTGAAATCTCAGTTGTCTAAACTTTGCCAAGAGGTTTACCTGAAGTGGCCCTAGGTTCTTCCTATAGCCCTTCTTAGGATATACTTAGCCCCTGCTAAGTCTTTAGGAGTTTTCCCTTTTGAAATTCTGTATGCGCAACCCCTGCCTATTGTATAGGAAATAAAAGGAGATATGAGACAGATAGGATCTGAAATTATTAGACATGAACTATTGGTTTTAAGTTCTGTTTTGCAGGAGTCTTCATACCTGAGTACAAAATCGATTACTCATCAATTTGCCTGCACCCCTGCATCCTTTCAAGCCTGGAGTCTCGGTGTGAATCAAAGAGTGGAGAAAGACACCGTTGACACCGCATTAGAAGGGACCTTATGTTGTTATCTTGTTAACCCTACAGCAGTGAAAAATTGCAGAACTCGAACCCTGGATTCATCACAGCAGAGTGAAATCAGCAGCAGCTCCAGAGCCAGACCAGTGAACATCAGAACAGATCCAGAAGTTCCATTGCAGCTAACTTTGCAAAGACAAGCAAATTGAAAAAAATTCAGGAAGTTTTAAAAACAAAAAGAGAGACTGTGCTAATATAGAACTCCTGAATCTCAAGAGACTATTTGTTTATTCTGAAGAGATTATCATCAACAGAAAGAGACTGTATTATGAACTATATTATTTGAAAATCTTTGTGCCATTTTGATCAAGGACAGTGCAAACTAAAAGGACTGTGTTTATTGAAATACGCTGGAATCTACAGCTCTACACTCCTACCAATGAAATTGGTAAGGTCATGTACAGCGGAAGCTTGAGGATCTACAATCAACGCTACACCTGTTGCATGCTACTGAGAGCAAAACAGGTCAACGTACAGTAAAGAAGAAGAAGACTTCGTGGTCAAGAATTATCAACAGATTGCACTGGTTTTTCAAAGACTTGCACTAATTCTTCAGAGAACTTTCATCATGATTCTCTACTGTTTCATCGTGATAGCAGCCTTGGAGTGCTTTGAAATGACTTTTGCCTTATCTCCCTGGGCAGCCTGTATAAGTACAACATGAACTGGACCGAAGGTCACTCAGACCTTGTTTTATCATTCTTCCTATACTTGCATTGGTATACTCTCCAATCCAAAAGTTGTTCTAGATCTTGACTTTCTACAAGGCTATGCAAGCCACCGTTGCAATTCCTCATACCACCACCAGAACTTGTTTCTTGAACTTACTGGAGCAATAGCATCTAGTCTCCACACTTCTGACTGTTTCTATTGTGGAGGAACTAAGATGGGAGATCAGTGGCCCTGGGAGACGCAAGAACTGAACTATTCTATCCTATACAATCAGACTGATTTACATAATACTACTAGTGAGTGGGTATTGGCCCACCCCATTGTTGACAGTTTGTGTTTTGTTCGGACTGGACCACAATCTACTACGAAGGATGGACAGCTGGTCTGTCTAAATCAGAAGCTTTACGACAGCACCACAAAGATGCAACCGAACCTTCTAATCCTTTAGTTCTTTTTCCCACTCTTGCCAAACTATGGACTTTGACTATCTGCCTGTTGCTCCCTTGTTTCTTGCCATTTTGCTTGCAAATGATAACTTCAGTTATTAATAACACTGTAGAGCGTAAGACAGCTACAAAGATATTAGCTATGTGAACTTACTACCCTATACCACAGAGTGATACCTTTACCTAGTATTATGTGATTTGATTCTCACACCTTATTAACATGCGGGTGAGAATAATCAAAGGGGGGAATGTGGTAGGCGACGGCCTATGATCCATGCTAATTGAACTAAGCAGACAGGCCTGAGCAGCTTGACCTGTAACTGAAGCCTGTAGTTAGGCCCAGAGGAATGAAAACCCCCCTGAATGATGACACCATAGAATTGAAACTTAACTCAGTTTAACTGAACATAGCTAAGCAGAAACGAAACTTATAAAAGACAGAAAACAGCTCTAATTGGTACTGATAAGAGAGCACAGCTTCTATGGAATTAATTAACTCTGCAAAAAGCAAGGTTACAGTGCCCTGCTTCCCATATGTTTTAACAAGCTCAGCGACCTTGGAGGAGAGAAGTAACAAGTTGGAGACACTGACCATTGTAATTGGGACTAGAAGGGGGGCAACCAGGTGCTGGGCCCAGACCAGAGTCCCGATTGGGTAGCCATATCAGTACCGGGACCAATAGATGGGTGAGAGGGGTACTGGGACCAATGAAAAGTTTGCCTATGCTTAGAATGGACAAGAAAGCTATAAAAGTTGTTGTTTTACTAGAAGCCATTGCTCAGCCATTTTGAAATTGCTTATTGCTTGAGCCATGTGCACATTAAACTGGCTTGGATCCTTGAAAAGACTCCTGGATTTATTTATTGCATGCTTATCTGCTGCTGCAAGAGAATATAAATAAATAACAAACAACATTTAACCAGCACAGCATCTCCACACACAGAACACGCACCTTGAACTCTAAGCAATTTACATTGTTGCATCACAACATGTACATAGTTTGACTACTTGTTTGAGTTTGTTACAATGTATTCATTATGTTCAATGTAAAGTGCACTACTGTTTGAACTTTTCCACTGAGTTACTTGTAAATCGTTTTGACTTGTAGAAAGATGGTATAAAAAAAACCTGTTAAATAAATCAATAAATACACTGCCATAACAGTTGTATCAATGGCAACACTATCAGCCCACTTGGTGCAACTGCAGCCTATAGGGAACTAGGCTGAAGTGGAGGGCTGGCCTCTGTGAATGTCCAATTCAGTCACTTAGTTGCTGACACTGGAAAGATTCTGCTATTTACCTGAATGCAGTCACAGAGTGCAATCCGGGCGACACTATGCTCCATGCTTAGTGTGGGTTTGCCATAGGCATGGCCTGGGTGCAAATATCTGTTCATGCTGAGAGGCCATTCTCACTATGACCGAGATGTGACCATGTCATGGCTATGTATCTATGCAGTGATATGGGCGCTGTTTCTTTTTTGGCAGTCTAGTCATTAGACAGGCTGTTGGATGTCCATGCAGTTTGTGCAAAGCCAATGTGTTCATGCTTGCTCTGTGTACATGTTGTGTGGGCTGACTAGTAGACTGGACACAGATGGTATGTGAGTGGCTGACATAGTCTAGTGTTGCCCAACATATGCAGGCTGCCTGTGATTGATCTAGCTGATTGGAATTCCAAAAAAAGCGAGGCTAGCAGCTGTTCTTGGGCTGTTGGTAACCTGCTAATAACTATGGTCTTTGCAGGCCCTTCTGCTTGGTGTCACCCCCCCCCCCCCCTTCCTGCCTAGACAACACTCACTGAATTTGGTTTCCTTGGAAACAGTTGCAGCAACCTTAGGGACTGACGTGAGATGTTATAGGAGAGTCGTTGGCCAACAAAAGCAGGACACAAGGCCCAGATAAGACAGACCATTCCAGCATGCTACAATTATACAGAATACAAAGTGACTAGCACAACACACTGCAGACAATACCTGTAGCACCCTGGAAGTTTTATAGATCTGCTCCAGAATCTGGAGAGTTCATCTATTGTAGTGCCTGCTCTGGGGACCAGGTGATGTGTTGCCTTCCTCACATTCAGGGTTACTGCTGAAACAGGTCATTTGCACATATGGCAGCTGTTATGTGCAGGAAGCACACAATATCTCTGGATATTGCAGAGCTGATGTGATGGGTCATGAATGTGGTTTGAGTTAGGTGTATTTGCAGGTGTATCTATCTTGCAGTGTACAGCTTGTCACAAGGGACTGTTTGCTCTACACATGTGCTGCCTTGGGGGTTAGTGCCACACTGCAAAACGGCGGACCTCTGCATGTGACTGTTGTCTGACGTTGGAGGTACAGTGGAGGGACAGGAATCTTGACCTCACATGTGGCTTGGCCTTTTGACAAGAGATGTATTCTACTGCTGTGTATCTGTTATGCAACTACAGTACTAAGTGTCCAGTGCAGTATGCACTACATGTGTGACACTGCAGGCAGGCCCTAGGTGTGGTTTGCCACTGTCTCAGAATGTGCCAGCTACGTTGTTTCATATCCTGGGTTTTGGCCAGTGCAGGCAGGAGCTTGCAGTCTCATTGATTCAAGATATTGCCATGCAGACAAGCATGGAGGTGTAGCATAATGGTTAAAGCACTATCTCAAAAAATAACAGACCAGAGTTTGAATCCCACTTGTTCTCTTTGTGGCTGTGGGAAACTCACTTCAATATACTGCCAGAAACAGTTTGGGGTCTGCATTGATAGGAAGACGTGTTCTTATACTTTTTTCTGTGTCGTGTTACGCTATTCCATTGGGTCTGCAAACATGCCCATTGCAACCATGCTCATCTGCACTCTCATCTACCACCATCCTTCCTTCAGCCCATCCATCAGCATTGCCCATTATGTACAGTCATGTATTCTCCTGCCAGCTACTACACCATGGCTCACACAGGAACATTTTAATCATTGGGATGTATCACTCACATATATAAAATATGATTCTAGCACCACTGTAAATAGCCCACCCTGTATATAGCTCAAACAAATCAAGCACCCAACACATCCCTCACACAACTAAGTTTTATCCTCACTGCATGTACAACACACACACTTTACCTGATTGCTTGCTGTGATACCACCTTGATTATTAAGATAAGGCGGTTTAGAAATACTGTTAAATAAATAAAATAAATAAATAAATCTCTCCTGTGAATGATCTGCACATCATCACTCCTGCTCAGTCATCCTTTTGATGCCCACATCATGGCAATGCTGGCTCTACCAGGGGACACTTCTTCCCAATCCTATGCCAACCACTGACATTACAGCAGATTATGTGGGCAGCCCTCATACAGTACAGCTGCCTCCCACGTTCATCCCATTTACTGACTAACACATAGGATACATATGGATCTGACATGTCCATCAGCTCTTACCTTTCCTTCCATCCATCATCTAAAATGTGCCTTTCACAAGGGTTCCCTCATCCTGCATTAAGGTGACTGCCATTTCCGGGTGTTGAGGTGCATGCTTAGCACATCAGCACCCAGTATACTGTTTGTGTCTGATAAGTGGAGCCAAGCGCCCTTACCACTGGAATGCATATTCCCTGCCCCGGCCTTTACTGCATGATAACACCCTTACTGCTACCGTTGATGCTTGCTAACCAGTGCACCCTGAATGGTCTTTAGTGAACATACCCCAATGTTTTCAGCTGAAAATTCATCTTAATTTATCAGTGTAAATTTTATGCTCCAAAATTTTGGTCTGCCATTCATTTGCTTTGATTTAGGAGCCTAATTTAGGTGCCTAGTACTGAAATTAGTGCTAAACTCCTAACTTCTTTTCCTTGCCCTAAATCTGCCAATTTATGAGCATAATGCTCAAGTTTAGGGGCATAAATCCTTTGAATATCGGGCTAAATAATAATAATAATTTGAGAAATTTATGAGAAGAGAGAAAAAAGCTGGAGAGATTGATGTTAAATGAAGAATTTAGTTGACTTTATTCTTTAATTTGAGTTTTAATTGTTTGAATTGTTTTGCTTTAAAGATTGTATTTTTATAATTGATATGATCTGCCTTATATGTTCCGCTGAATAGAAAAGGCAGAATATAAGTTTGCAATTAAATTAAATTACATTACATTAAATAGCTAAAGTGAAGCCATAGGATATGCAGTGCCCACAGAATGGCATAGTGCAGCTGTCCCACATTATAGGTGTGCCATCCATGTACATGCCTCAGGTACTATGTATTCATTTCTGCAGATGAAGAAAGGTTTATAGAACAGGAGTCAAAGAATGACCAGAGTGGCTTGGCAATATAGGAAGAACCAGAGCTAGGTCCTAGGCTGTGTGTTCTAGAACTGAGGGGAGTCCATCTGAGGTTTTGGTTTCTGTGAGGCAGGAGATGGAGGATGAGTAGCAAGAGCCAGTGGAGGAGGTCAATATTTATTTAACATGTCTTATATACAGCCTTTCATGATATCAAGGTGGTTTACATTGAACAGGGCATTATAACTTGGAGATAACTATTTTACAAGGAACATGGGCAATGGAGGGTTAAGTAGCTTGCTCAAGAACACAAGGAGCACCTGTGGGACTAGAAATCCCAGTCCTTCCGTCCCAAAGTTGCTGTCCTCTGCTAGGATTTGAAACTCTGACCTTCTGGCCTGAAGCAACTTGCCCCAACCACTAGGCCACTCCTCCCTCAATATGCCAGATGAAGCTCTATTCAGTGAGAAGGAGGACCCAGAATGTCACCATCAGCACAAAAAAGAGCCTTGCTAAAGATGACCGGATGTTCAATTATTCCAGAGGCCCTGCAGGAAATAGAAAGAGAAGACACTCTAGTGATGTATGCAGAATAACTGCTGCACCAATTTGATCTTTTACATCTTGATGTGACTTTTACTGCCACTATGGAACATTTACTGGAGACGATTGTTGATGACATTACTTCAGCTCACTTTTCTCCTTTCTTCCTCTTCTGGTGTTCCCAAAGAGAGGCAGACAGCCAACATAATGCCACACCTAGACAGAGCCACACGGAGGAAGGGCAAGGAGGTTGACAGAGAGAAGGAGCAGATAGACAGAAAGATGGAAAGGCCAAGACAGAGCAGATGGGAAGAGAGGGAAACAGAGCAGAGAGCAAATGAGAGGGTACAAAAGTAGAATTACAGTAAAAAGAAGGTAAGACATATTAAGAACAACACTGACCAGTCTTCACTAACCAATGCACAAGATACCATAAGATAACATGCTCCAGGCTGAGAAATCATTTGTAGCAGGTGCTATATTTAAGCACTTATTGAGGTAATAGATGCATGCTTAAGTGTTTATTTTATTTATTTTAACAGGCTTTATATACTGCTTTATCATTTCAATCAAAGGGGTTTACATTGTAACTTAAACTTGGTAATGTATATTAAACAGGGACATTGATAACCTGGATTTTTCTGAGGCAATGGAGGGTTAAGTGACTTGCCCAAGGCCACAAGAAGTGCTAGTAGGAACTGAACCCTGGGTTCCCAAACCAGTGCTCTAACCATTAGGCTACTCCTCCACTCCACTGCACTCCAAATTAGTAAGACAAGGAAGATCTTGTGTTACTAATCTGTTATGTTTTTTGAAGGTGTGAATAAACAGGTAGAAAAAGGTGAGTCTGTTGATATAATGTATCTGGACTTTCAGAAAGCCTTTGACAAGGTCCCTCATCAGAGACTTTTGGCAAAACTAATGAGTCATGGGATAGGAGGTACCCTATGGATCAGGAACTGGTTAAACGATAGAAAGCAGAGGGTAGGGCTAAATGGCCAATTTTCCCAATGGAGAAAGGTGAATAGTGGAGTACCTCAAGGATCTGTGCTGGGTCTGCTGCTTTTTGACATATTCATAAATGACCTGGAAAAGGGAATAACAAGTGAGGTTATGAAATTTGCAGATGACATGAAACTATTTAAAGTTGTTAAAACCCATGAGGATTGTGGAAAATTGCAAGAGGATCTTGATAAATTGGAAGACTGGGCATCCAAACGGCAGATGAAATTTAATGTGGACAAGTGCAAAGTTATGCACCTAGGGAAGAACAACCCAAACTATGGTTACACGATGCAAGGTTCCACATTGGGAACCACCACCCCCCAGGAAAAAGATTTAGGTGTCATCGTGGATGACATGTTAAAACCCTCCGCCCAGTGTGCAGTGGTGGCCAAGAGAGCAAATAGAATGCTAGGTATCATAAGGAAAGGAATGAAGAATAAAACAAAGGATATTATAATGCCTCTGTATCGTTCCATGGTGTGACAGTGTTCCACCCAGTACATGCCTATTTCCTGTTCCAAATGCACCCCTTTAGTAAGCATGTGTTTTTCTGTATTATGGCATATCTACACCTGTATAAAATGTGTATGTGTGCACATGCCAATTCTATGTGTGTGCTTGACACAAGTTTTATGGAATCAGCCCTCAAATGTTCAAAGGGGAAGAGACATCTTTATTTATATGTTTTTGTTATGTTCCAATATTTATTACCATTTCCAGCAAAGGATGAAAAATCAAACAAGCAAATCCAAACAATAACTCAGTATTGATTTGCAGAATGGTAGTACTGTACATCAATAGAATAGGCATTCACAATAGACAGGTCCTTCATATCAAACTGCCATAAATACATTAACCAGTTTCGCAGATTGTATGGCTCAGGCAGTTGTGCCTGGCTGCAGTTGCTGATTCCTATTTGGAGGTCAGGCATATCATTTTCCACCAGACACTTAACATGATCTTAAAACAGTCCTTCCAGTTGTTAATAATGCTTTCTTTGGCTATTGAATGGAGACTATAAATATATAAACATTTTAAAAGATAACTTCATTGAGATCCACAATTTTACACACTAGATCACACACCTTGTGCCAGAATTCTAATAATTTGGTAGAGAAGAAAAGTAATGTGAAAAATGCCCACCTCCACTGAGCAAAACCAACATTCTGTTACCAGCAGTGGCATACAGCTTCACCATCCTGTATGCAGTGAAATAAGTTTGGGTCATTGACACTGAAAGTGAAACCCTCAATGGCTTCTCCGAATACTTGGATGAAGAATTCATATCAACGGAACAGGTCAAACCATTTTCTTTACTTTCTCAGTGCCAATGATCTTCACACCACTACTCTTCTCCGAGAAGACAAACTATTTTTCACATAATACCCTATAGTCTGTGGTCTGTCTCAGAGAGAGGAAGTCAACACCATAAAACCACCATTCAAGTTCCCCTTTCAGCAACAGCTCAAGGTATTGCCCAGTTCCCAAAGGAAAGACAATCTTTTCCAGGCTTTCTTCAATTGGCAACCCTCTGCTAGATAGAGCTGCTCTCAGGCTCTGTCCAAAAATCCCAAAGTAGAAAAAAAGATATCCCTTTAAATCCAATCAATTTCCTCCTGTCATTCCTGGAACACTTATGTTCAAAGTCCCCATTGCCCCCCAGTCAGGTTGGCTGGAAAACCACAAAAACATGCGCACAGACTGTCCATCAGCTCAGTATTCTTAATAACAGTTCATTGCACTACCAAGCTGTCATAAACTGCTTCCTTCTTCGCTGGGACATTGGAAGAGCAGGGTGGAAAGGCCTGTTCTTATTCCATACTTGCTACAGGTCCGTTGGTGGGAGGCTAGTAACGGTTCTCTCCCGGGCTGCAAGCTGTACTTTATGTGCTTCCAGGGGAACTCCCGTGCCACCTCCTTCTCCTTTGTTTCACATGAACTGCCGAGTCATCGCAGCCAGATGACTGGCCCATAGACCTTTCCCTGCCTTAGGGACTGCTGCTTGTTCCTCTCTCAAACTAGAGTGGTGAATCTGCCTGCAGGAAGCTACTCAAACGTTCCTCTCTCCTGGGGAAAAGAAGAGGCTTGCTGTGCAAGGGAATCCTGTGCTTGCATTTCAGTAAAATGGAACTGCATCTGCCTAACTTCCCTGTGACACTAGAGACCAACAAGTCCGGAAACATTAGATAAAATTCAACTATAAGATCATCTAGACCTGGAGACTTACATTTCACATGAAGTGCCTCTTTAATTTCATCTTCAGTGACGTCTGCATCAAGAATCTCTTTTTTTTCTGATTTGGTCAACCTCTGGGGAGCTAGAGTTTCTAGAAATTATGAGGTTGTCTCTGGTTTGCCCAGTAGAAGTATTCAATTCAGAATAAAATTTATGGAACTGCTGCAGGATCTCTATCCTCTACCAGCTTTCTATCTGCGGCTCCAATTAACATTTGAATTCTCTCCCTGACTGCCTCATTTTTTAAATATTGTGCTAAGATATGGCCATTTTTATTAGACTCTGCATAGTATTGAGTTTTATAAGTAAAAGTAGAGGAAATAGCTTGATTTTTCAGGAGATGGTATTATTTTAATTTTTGTAATTTCAAGTCAATTGGACAATCTCAAGTAGGCATATGCTGTTCTTAAAAAATCCTGATTTGACTCTCCATGTCCTTCAACTTCCCCTCCATTCTTGTAGCTTCTCTGCAGTATAATTAATAACAACCCGAATAGTGGGTCTCAGTATCTTGACAATACACCCCCAACCCAAAACACAGTTCAGAGGAGCAACAGAGCAGCATCTGGCATTGTCTATCTATCTATCTATCTATCTATCTATACATCAGACATTTCAACCCAATGAAATACAATGCTGACCACTTTTCTGTCATGATCTGGATACACGTTAATTTCAAGGTCCAAGGGATCCTGCCACTGTTCACAGTATCAATGATATTTCCATAGAATTACTGGTGACAACTGCATCAGCAGCATGGATAGTATATGTCCTCACAGAGATGTTTCACTGGGCCATGAAAACTGGCTACTATGTGATCCTATCTTCAAACTCAAAACTAGTCTGTGGCCATGAAATTCTGAAGGGCTAGCATTACCATTAAGCGAACTAGGTAGTCACCTAGAGCCCTTATGATCTGTGCCAGAGTTACCTTCACCTGTTGCTGCTTCTGTCTCCATGCAAACAGGAAGTGGAATCAGAGGGGGCAGAAGCATGAGATTTATTTATTTATTTGGGTCTTCTAGTGATCAGGGATGCTTTACAATTAACACAACAAAGTTACAATAAACAGGATTGGAACTATGTACATAGATGCATGCTACATTACATTTAACAAGTAGGTAATTCTGGCACATCATAAGGACATAAGAATATGCAAAATGCCGTACTGGGTCAGACCAAGGTCCATCAAGCCCATTATCCTATTTCCAACAGTGGCCAATCCAGGTCACAAGTACTTAACAGGTTTCCAAAAAGTCACACAGGTTCCACAATGACGGTATCTGGGCAAGCAGTGGATTTCCCGAGTCCTCTTTAATAATGGCTTATGGAGCTTTCCTCCAGGAACCTGTCCAAACCTTTTTTAAACCCAGTTACACTAACAGCTTTTACTACATCCCCCAAATTCCAGAGTTTGATTATGCATTGAGTGAAAAATTATTTTTGATGGAATAAACAACTGATCTACTTTTACCCATCTGACTCCATTCATTAATTTACAGACACCTATCATATCTCCTCTCAGCCATCTCTTTTCCAACTTGAAAAACCCTAACCTTTTAAGCCTTTTCTCATAGGGGCATCCTTTCAGTGGTGGGATTCAGATGGTTTTCACAGCTTTGCCAGAACACGTTCCTGAAATTTCCTGAGTTCGCAGAACCGGTGCAGCTACAGAGAGAATCCCAGGTCTATTTTATTTTTAAGGGAGGGGTTCGGGACACCTTGGCCACCAACAATTCACTATCTGTCATGGCACTGGCCCTGACAGTGTTTTGATTGTATTGGAGGCTTTTCCCAATGCCGCGATTACCCCACAATGCCATCAAAATGCTGTTGGGTGGGGGGATCGGGGTGCAGCAACCAACGCATATTGATCTGATAAAGAACCGTTTCCTAAGATTTTTGAATTCCACTACTGCATCCTTCTATCCCCTTTACCATTTTGGTGGTTCTTCTCTGTACCTTTTCTAATTCTGCTATATCCTTTTTAAGATACGGCGACCAAAATTGCACCAATATTCAAGGTGAGGTCACACCATGGAATGATACAGGGGTATTATAAAATCCTTGGTTTTATTTTCTATTCCTTTCCTTCTGATTCCTAGCATTCTATTTGCTTTCTTGACTGCCACTGCACACTGGGTGGCGGGTTTTAACTTATTATCCATGATGACACCTAAATCCTTTTCCTGGGTGGTAGTTCTTAATGTTGAACCTTATATAGTGAATTGAAAGGAAATGGAGAAGATCCCGCTCCGAAATTGACAAAGCAACATACCTAACCAACCTTAAACTCCACCGCGAAATCATATACCTAAGAATGAGCGAATACCATGCCAAACTCCTTCTCCGCTCTCTAAACAAACCTAGAGACCTTTTCAGCTTAGCAAAATCCCTAACTAAGGAACCTTCACCTACCCAACTCGATCCTATTTCCCCCCCAGTCATATGTTGACTACCTCCAATCCAAAACTTTCATAACTGACAAAGTTTCAGTTACCACTCCCTGCTACGCTCACACCTCACTTCCACCTATCACAATGTTCACAACTCCAACAGAGAAAAACATCCAAGATCTCATCGCCATCATCAACACCTCTACAGCTCCAAGTGACCCCTGCCCAGCATACTGGGTCAGAACTCTGCGAGTTGAACTTAGTCCAATTCTAATCAACATCATTGGACTTTCCTTTGCAACAGGCTCTTTCCCCGCATTCCTCAAACAAACATCAATAAGACCACTTCTGAAGAATAACAGACTTGACCCACTAAAGACTGACTCCTACCGCCCAATCTCAAGTATACCTCTATTATCCAAGATAATAGAGAAGGTTGTCCAGTGGCAGATTCAACACCACATTGATGAGGTGTCACCTCTCGACCCCGTCAACACAGATTCAGGGAGTCTCACGGCGTAGAAACTCTCCTCACCACCCTAACCAACGCTTTGAATAGAGGATTGGACAAGGTTGAAAATGACTTCGCTCTCATTTTCCTAGATATCTCCGCTGCCTTTGACTCCGTTAATCACAATCAACTTCTCACTCGTCTCCAGGAGAAGGGCATCTGTGGCCTCTCCTGGGAATGGTGTAGGTCTTATCTATCGGATCGTTGGCAGCATGTCAGAGTTGGTTTCACCACATCCGCACCTTTCCACCAACACCAAGGTGTTCCGCAGGGCTCCTCTTTATCCACGCTGCTGTTCAATGTCTACATGCAGCCGATATGTGACATCATACGCTCCTTCAATATCTCCACTCTAATCTATGCAGATGATGTCCTGCTATTTACACCATTCAAAATCAAACAACCAGACTTCTCCAACCTTATCAATTGTTTCAACGCCATCACTGACTGGTTATTATCTCAAAATCTCCGCATAAACTTCAAGAAGACGGAAGTTCTGTTCATATCAAGGAACAAAGATTTCTCCCCTCCATCCTCCCTAAGAGTAAGAGATGCAGAACTCCCTAGTAAACCCTTCATTCGCTACCTAGGGATTACTTTGGACCAGCATTTCGACTTTAAGGAGCACATACGAAACACCACCAGATCTGTCTACAATAAAATTAGAACGCTAAGGCACCTCAGGCCCATGTTACCTCATAATAACTTCAGGACCATTTTCCAGGCCCTCATTCTACCACACTTTGATTACGCAAATGTTGCCCTGTATGGACTCCCCAAGAATACCCTTAATCCGCTGCAACTCGCTATGAATGCGGCTGCACGTGTTCTCTTTGGTTTAGCAAGATCAGACCATATCACCCCGATACTTAAGGAACTCCACTGGCTACCAATTCATTGCAGGTTAACATACAAAATCCTTCTCATCATCTTCAAGATCATCAATAACCTAGCCCCCATGACACTCAGTGACCTTATCACCCTCACCCCGAAAAACAGAATCAGAAGGTCAGTAACCGATAACACCTTGATCATCCCCAAAGAGTCCATCAAGTGCACCCAGACGACCAAGAAAAGAACCTTCGCCTTCTACGCCCCAAAATGCTGGAACGAACTTCCACCAGAAATTAGATCCATCAAAGACCTTATTCAGTTCCGTAAGGCAATCAAACACCACATTTTCCTGCTTCACTTTGCTCAAGCATCCACCCCGCCTCTGCTCACCCATTCACCAATGTCCACAAACCTTTCATGCTCTACATAAATAACCCTGTCACAAGTATTTTGAGCTTGCCTTAGCCCTTCTTGTATATACAAACCTAATCTAATTGTATTTTGTACATATGTTTATAGTTATTTTTATTTATTTATTTAATTACAGTTGCTTATATACCACACTATTCGGTATCAGCGCGGTTTACAGTATAACAAAACGACCAAAACATACACTCTGTTTGGTTTTACATCGAACAGGGGTGCAAACTTGGATAACAGGGTTGAACTATATACATGAAATAATAAACCTATAAGAAGGTTAAACTATATATATACAAAACTATATACAATAAATAATGAGACTGATGAGCTATATGTAATACCATGAATACTTAAGACAGTATGAGCCTGATGTGCAGGAAGGAGGTTGAGACTATAATAAGACTAGGAATGGGTGTTTCTTAGGAGGGGTTACTTAGATTCATTGCTGGCAGGGTAGCATTGTAGGAAGAGGTGAAATTTGATTGCCTTCCTGAATTGGGTTAGGTCTGCAATAGCTCGAATGTCTGGTGGGAGCGCATTCCAGCATTTGGGGACGTAAAGACTGAAAGCCCTATTTGCCGTTGTGCTATTGCATTTAGTCAAGGTCTTCGGGGTTATTAGTAGATTTAGGGCTGTTGACCTCCTGGATCTGTTGGGGGGCACTGTGTGGATAAGCTCAGTAAGTGCAGTAGAGGATAGGCACTTGATGGCCTTGAATGAGAGGAGTAGAGTTTTGAAGATAATCCTTCCGTGTACTGGTAGCCAATGAAGCTGTTTTAATATAGGTGTCACATGGTCACTTCTGGAGGCTCCATAGAGGACCCTTGCTGCAGCATTCATGGCCAGTTGTAACAGATTTAGTGTAGCTTGAGGGAGACCTTGTAAAATGGAATTGGCAAAGTCAAAATGCGGTAGGATCAGTGCTTGGTATATGGTCCGGAAATCATCCGGGTCCAGTAGGGAGCGCAGATGCCTGAGTGAACGGACTTTGAAATAAACAGCTTTGACAATGTTGCTTATATGACATTTCATGTCCAGGTGTTGGTCTAAGGTGACCCCCAAGTATTTTATTGTTTCTTTGGTTTGTAATTCCGCTTCCTTGACTCTTATATTGGGTGGTGGGGTAAAGTCAGGGTCTCTAGCGATGAACAGTACCTCCGTTTTCTTGTGCTGGATGCGGAGGTTTTGTGATTGTAGCCAATCTGATATGGTATTGAAACACTCTACAAGTGGTGTAAGGTCCATTTGAACAGTCGAGAAAGGCATATATAAGAGGATGTCATCCGCATATATCAGGCAGCTCACGTTAAATAATCTAATGATATTGCAGATGGGCTGCATATATATGTTGAACAGTAGAGATGACAATGAGGATCCTTGAGGCACACCTTGTGTTTCATGGAATTGTTTCGATTCTTCTACTCCGGATTTGACATACTGACACCGACCATCTAGATAGGACTTGCACCATTCAAGCGCGGTATTGCAGATTCCCTTTTCTTTCAGTCGCCCGAGGAGAATCTCATGATGTACCAAGTCAAAGGCCGCAGCAATGTCTAAAAAGATGAGCACAAAGCCTTGTCGGATGTTATTGATGCCTGTGATTATGTTATTGAGTAGGAAGGTGAGAAGTGTCTCGACTCCATGATACTCTCTAAACCCGTGTTGGCAGTAATCCAGGGGAGCTGTGGAGTCTATATGATCCTGAATTTGCCTTTGGACCTCTTTCTCAATTATTTTTGCTAGTAGGGGAATACTGGCTATTGGCCTGTAGGAGTTGACCTTTTGGGGGTCAAGTTTGGGGTTCTTCAATAAGGGCCTGATTGAGGTTTGTTTGAGGTTGTGGGGAAGGAACCAGTAGAGAAGGAATGGCTTATCAGTTTTGCGATGAATGGACTGAATTCCTTGCGTAGTTCCTTGATCCAAAACGCTGGGCAAGGGTCGGTTTGCGCTGTGGAGGTATTGAGAGAAGCTATTGTATCTTCAATACTTTTTCGGGATGGTGTGGAGAACTTGGGTAAGGGGGTTAAGCCAGTAGGATCTTGGAACGAGGCTGTTGATATTTTCTCGGTCTGTATGATCTTTGATTGGAGGTAGTCAGCAAATTTTTGTGGATGGATATCCATATGTTGTTCCGGAGATGGTTCCTTTGAAAGGGCTTGAACCAAGTTGAAAAGATCCCGTGGTTTGTTCAGGGATCTCTTAAGAGTTTCGGTGTGGTGTTGTTTCATTTTCATTGAGATTGCTTCTCTGTGCATTGTTAAGTGAAGTTGGTAGGCTGTCAGGTCTTCTGTGGAGAGTGATCAGCACCATTTTTTCTCAAGTCTGCGTAGTTGTGTTAGAGAAGCTCTCAACTCTTGGGAGAACCATGGGGCCACAATTCTTATTCTACTGGATGCGTTATTGGATTGTGGGCGTTGTGAGATAGCCTTGAGGTTGAGATTCCAGGCGGAGACTAGTTCTTCCGGATCGGATGTGGTTTTACTAAAGAGGGAGGGGGTTTGAGAGAGGATTAACCCTCTGTTAAATGTGCGGAAGTTTCTTGTTGAAGTTCAAGCTGTGCTGTTACATTTCCGGTTACTATGCCGCTGGCTGTCTCTAGTGGGTATCTGGAAAGTGATAAGTTTATGGTCAGACCAGGGTACGTCAATAACAGACATCATCGGGTTGTGGTTTTGCTCGAAGGCCGTATGCGGTGCGAACACCATGTCCAGAATATTACCCTTTAAATGTGTGGGTTTGTCAATGATTTGTTTAAAACCCAGGTCCTCAATGGCTTCAAGAAATGCAGTTGCATGGCTTTGGTGAAGTGAGGGGAGATTAAAATCTCCCATTATCCAGATAGGTGAATTAGGGTTGTGGGCATTAGCGGCAAGGTCAATAATTGTGGGGAGGTCCTCAGGAGATGAAGACAGTGTTCTGTATACTAGATTGATAGTACATTGCTGGTTTTTGATGGAAAGAGAATCTAAGTTACTTGTACTGGATGATTCAGTAATATGGAAATGAAGATCTGATTTAGTGAGTATTAGTACTCCACCTCCTTTTTTGGTTTCTCTGTGTCTTATATGAATAGAGAAGTTGGGAGGTAGGAGTTGGTTGAGGATGACATTATCCTCCGAGGATAGCCAGATTTCTGTGATCATAAGTAGGTCCAGGTCATAAAGGGATATCATGTCTAGGACAACGGGCCATTTCTTGCATATGGAACGCAAATTTATCATGGCACATTTTAGGTTGTGGCAGTACTTGAGTTTCTCATGGTTGGGTATCCTGGATAGTTGGAGTGGAATGTGTATAAGGTGAGAGCGGCGGGTGTAAGTGTCGCCTCCTGGGTGGGGTCCAGACCATCTTTTTCCATGGTTGCTCAAGATGGGGATGTGGTTCTGGGCTTGAGAAAGTGCATTGGAGGTTCCCAGCCAATGTGTAAGGAGATACAGGCTAATAAGGGCCAGGAAGTGAGAAGCCATATTGTGTGACTAGGGGTGTGTGATTGTGTTATGGAGAAGTTCTCACTGCAATTTACATAGCAATAGTGGGACGAGAAATAAAGTACTGATAAGGAGCATAAAGCAGTAGGTAATGAGGTCATGCGATTGCACATGCAAATATGTTTACATGCTGTAATGGGGTGGTGAGTTGTACATACATACACAATAAGTAAATCAATAGTGGCAGTAAGTGTTGGTACTCTTATCAGTGCAAACAGTAGACTATGCAACAATGATACAGTCATAAGAGTATATGTTGAGGAGATCGTGCTAAAACAAATTAAATGCACAGTATATGCTACCACAAGGGAACAGACTGGTAAAAACATGTACAGCTATTATGTTCAGTACCTCGGAAGATTAAGATCATGCCCCTGGTTGGAGTATTTCTCTTGGGTGGTGCTGAGCTTCCGAGTTGTAGTGTTCGTATTCTGGGGCTAAATTCAGTTAGCATAGTCTTCCGCCCCGGTCCACGCCTAAGGGCCACGCCAAAGGGCCCTCTGGCAAGGCCCTCAGGCGCGGGCCCGCCAGGTGCGGGCGCGCCAGCTGGCGCGAACTTTTAAAGTCCCGTCGTTGCGCCCCGATTGGGCGGGATGTTGCCGCTGCTCCTCCTGCCTCTGGATGCTCGATCCCCGGGTTGGGGAGAGCAGATGAAGGTGGTGGGAGGACAAAGGACCACGCGCCAGCTGGCATGAACTTTTAAAGTCCCGTCGTTGTGCCCCGATTGGGTGGGATGTTGCCGCTGCTCCTCCTGCCTCTGGATGCTCGATCCCCGGGTTGGGGAGAGCAGATGAAGGTGGTGGGAGGACAAAGGACCACGCGCCGGCTGGCGCGAACTTTTAAAGTCCCGTCGTTGCGCCCCGATTGGGCGGGATGTTGCCGCTGCTCCTCCTGCCTCTGGATGCTCGATCACCGGGTTGGGGAGAGCAGATGAAGGTGGTGGGAGGACAAAGGACCATGTGCCCGCTGGCGCGAACTTTTAAAGTCCCGTCATTGCGCCCCGATTGGGCGGGATGTTGCCGCTGCTGTTGCTCCAAGTTTAAACTCCTGTTACAATGTAAGCTCCAAGTTTAAACTCCTGTTACATTGTAAGCACAGAACAGTCTTCTGACTGTGCACCCTTGTTATATGTGAACCGCACTGATAACAAATAGCGCGGTATATAAAAGTTGTTAAATAAATAAATAAATAAATATCATGTAGCCATAATTTGGGTTATTTTTTCCTAGGTGTATAACCACACTTGTCCACATTAAATTTCAACTGCCATTTGGACATCCAGTCTTCCAAATTATCAAGGCCCTTTTGCAATTTTTCACAATTCTCTTGTTTTTTAACAACTTTGAATAATTTTGTGTCATCTGCAGATTTGATCAGCCCAGTTATTATTCCTATTTCCAGGTCATTTGTAAATATGTTAAAAAGCAGCGTGCCTAGCACAGATCCCTGCGATACTCCACTATTTACCTTTTTCTGATGAGAAATTTGGCCATTTAGCCCTACTCTCTGCTTTCTATCTTTTAACCACTTCCTCATTCACAATAGTGCACTGCCTCCTATCCCATGACTTTTTAATTTCGCCAAGAGACTCTCATGAGAGACCTTGTAAAAGGCTTTCTGAAAATCCAAAATCACTATATCAACCAGTTTACCTTTATCTACCTGTTTATTCACAGCTTCAAAAAATATAGCAGATTAGTAAGACAAGATCTTCCTTGGCAATATCCATGTTTGCTTTTTCCCATTAAACAATGACTATCTACATGTTCAGTAATTTTATTCTTTATAATAGCTTCTACCATTTTGTCCAGTACTGACGTCAGGCTCACCGGTTGGTAGTTTCCTGGAACCCCTTTAAAACATTGAAGTTACACTGGCTATTCTCCAGTTTTCATGTACTACAGATAGCACAGGTACACTACCAAAAAACTGCCTCCAGTTTTGCAACTGATTCCTATAGATTTTGGGGTGCTGAATCCAGGAAAAATAGCCAAAATGTTCCATCATGTCACGTTTTCTTGCAAAATTAGATTTCTTACCCATATAAGGAATGTTCACATAATTTCTTTTTAGCCGACTGCAGTTTATTTTCTTGGCCCAAAATAGAGGTTGTAATGGTTAACTAACTAGAAACACTCCCTCATGATATTTTAGAGTGTTTTGTATTCATTTTATACATTAACAGGACAATTGGGAGGCGGGGGGCTAAATCCAGTACTCGCGCTGGCGCATGTTCTTTCCTGTTCGCCTCGCCTCGTTCGCTCGCTCAAACACAGTGGTTGCGACATGAACGTTCCTGTCAAATTTCAGTTTCTTGCAAGTTCATTATTACCTTTTGTTTGCTCAGTCGTAATCCAGCTTTATTCCGAAGTGGTTCACTACAGTTGTAGTTTGCAGTGCTGTGTATTTGTGATGGCTCACAGAGCCAGAGGTTGCGTCAACTCTCCGGACAGTTTTTGTTTTATTTGTGGGGAATATACCGTGAAAAAGCAGCAGAGGAACATTTCTGCATTTATTAAAGTATATTTCGCCTATTTCGGTTTGAAGTTAGGCGATCAAGACAAACCGTGGGCTCCTCACAAAGTGTGCAAGACATGTAAGGAAGATCTACGCTTATGGATGAAAGGTAAAAAACAAGCATTTCGTTTCGGAATACCTATGATGTGGCGTGAACAAAGAGACCATAGCAGTGACTGCTATTTTTGCTCTTGCATTGTGAAGGGATACAACTTAAAAAATAAGAACGTAATAAGTTACCCCAACCTTCCCTCAGCAATTAGGCCTATGCCTCATAGCAACGAAGTACCTGTGCCTGAACCACCAAAATCTTTGGATCATATTTGTGTGGACGGTTCTGATCATGATGAGACTCATCAGATGGCTTTTCCCGATGAGTCCAGTACTTCCGAGTTTGAAACTGAACCAGATCCGAAACCTGAACTTTTCTCTCAAGCTGAATTGAATGATTTAGTCCAGGATTTAGGACTCCCAAAAGATGCTGCCCAACTGCTAGGTTCTCGGCTTAAACAGAAAAATCTATTGTCACCAGGAACAACTTTTTATTGGTACCGCAACCGCGAGACACAATTTTTGAAGTATTTCAGCAAAGAGGAAGATTTGGTATTTTGCAACGATATATACGGAGTGATGGAAAAGTTTAAACTCAAGTATGATCCTGCTGAATGGCGGCTGTTCATTGATTCGTCAAAAGACAGCATAAAAGGTGTTCTTCTTCATAATGGCAACACATTCGCTTCAGTTCCTATTGCTCACTCTGTTATTCTCCAAGAAAAATACGAGAATTTGGCCCTGATTCTTCAGAAGATTCGTTATGATGAGCATAAGTGGATGATTTGTGGAGACTTTAAAATTCTATCCATGCTATTAGGGCAGCAATCCGGTTTCACCAAATATCCCTGCTTCCTTTGCTTGTGGGATAGCCGGGCCCGCGACCTACACTGGGGGAAAAAAGACTGGCCAATTCGGGAGTATTTGAGACCCGGTGAGAAAAATGTTCTTCATGAGAGCTTGGTACCTCGTGATAAAATTCTATTACCACCTCTCCACATTAAGTTGGGTCTCATTAAGCAATTCATCAAGTCCCTTCCAAAAGATGGTGAGTGCTTTCGCTACCTTTGCTCAAAGTTCCCCCGACTTTCTGAAGCAAAGCTAAAGGAAGGAGTGTTTGTTGGCCCTGATATAAGGAAACTCATTTCAGATGGAGCATTCGCTGAAACGATGTCTGAGAAGGAAAAAGAAGCCTGGGATTCCTTCAAGGATGTTGTTCTCAAATTCTTGGGGAACAGGCGGGATGAGAACTATAAGGATATTGTTGCCAGGATGCTCAATGCCTTCAAAGAACAAGGCTGTAACATGAGCCTGAAAGTCCATTTCTTGCACTCCCATGTGAACTACTTTCCCGAAAACTTGGGGGCGGACAGTGAAGAACAAGGTGAAAGGTTTCAGCAGGACATCAAGGACGCAGAGAGAAGGTACCAAGGAAGATGGAACACCACTATGATGGCTGATTTCTGCTGGTTGCTGCTGCGGGAAACCCCAGATGAAAAATACGCCAAGCAGCGCACCAAGAGAAGCATTCGGGGGAAGAAGAAACGGGCCCACCAGGAGATTGATTGACCCAAGAATGACTTGAAAATCTAAACTGTGTTGACAAATATCGTGTTTTTACTAAACTTTGAAATAAAAATTTGCTAGTTATTACCACAGTGTCGGATCTCATTTATTAGAATTTTATTTTCACACCATCGGGTGTTTGTCTTCATGTATTGCAATGGTGCGGTTTGCGTTTTCTATTCTTACATACATACCTGTACAACATTTTTTGCACATTTCTTTGCTTTGCTTTGTGTCTAACCTCGCTCTTATATGCTCAATGTTTGTGCACATGTATGTGGCTGTTTTAAGTGCAGACAATTTTGCTACCATCACAGTGTGTTTTGTTGACATTACTCTATTCTTATGTGCTGCCTTGTTACAATTTTCTTTATTCTTATTTGAATAACTACTAAACAATTAGTATAAAGAATTCATCCAAGAAACGTTTATCTCGATCGCACTCAATCTGAAACGTTCACCTCAAACTGCTAACCCAATGTAGCAAAAAATCTGTACGTGATGGAGCAAATTGGTTACCAGATTTGGATTCAGCGCACCAAAAAACATAAAAATCAATCGAAACATTAGAGGCAGTTTAAAAAAAAAATTTTTTAGTGTACCTGTGTAATTTCAATGATCGTTCAGAGATTACTAATAGTAGGTTTGCAATCTCATATTTCAGTTCTTTCAGCACCCCCGGTCTAAGTGATTTGCTACTCTTATTTTATCAAATAGTTGTAATACAACTTCCCATTTTATTGAAATTTGATTCCGTTCTTTTGATACGTCACCTTTAAATATCATTTCAGGAATGGGTAAGTTTCCTACATCTTCTAAGACCGAAGCAAAGAATTCATTCAGTCTCTCCGCCATAGTCTTGTCCTCCCTTAGCGTCCCTTTTACCCCTCTGTCATCTAATGGTGCAACTGACTCTCACAGTATTTTTTCTATGAATGTGCTTGAAAAAGGTTTTATTGTGCATGTTTGCTTCCACGTAAAGCTTTTTTTTCAAATTCTCTCTTTGCCTGACTTATCAAAGCTTTGCATCTACTGTAACTTGTCATTGTTTATCTTTCTCCCATTTTCTTCATTTGGCTCTTTTTTCCATTTCCTGAAAGATGCTTTTTTTGGCTACAACAGCCTCTCTGACATCACCTATAAAACAAAATTGCAGTTTTTTGGCCTTCCTTCAACTTTTCTTAAAGCATGGAATATATGTGGTCTGTGCTTTCAAGAGTATTTTTAAACTATGCCCATGCTTGATGTAAACCTTTAACCTTTGCAGCTGCTCCTTTTAGTTTTTTCTTAGCTATTTTCCTCTTTTTATCATAGTCTCCTTTTTGAAAGTTGAAAGGTAGTACTGTAGATTTTCTTGCCATTTTCCCTCCATTTATTAAATCAAATGCGATCATGCTATGATCACTGTTGCCAAGTGACCCTAACACTTATGTCTTGCACCATATCCTATAATCCACTAAGGATTAGGGCCAGAATAGCTTCCCCTCTTGTCGGTTCATGTAGAGGGGTTTATTTCATCTAGAAACTATCTCCCTAGCATGTCCTGCTGTGATAATGACCCAGTCGATACAAGGATAATTGAAATCATCCATTATTACTGTGCAGTAATTTGTGTTAGCTTCCCTGATTTCTTTTAGCATTTCATCATCCATCTGTTCATTCTGGCCAGATGGACAGTAGTACACCCCCACTACCATTGCCTTTCCTTTTTTGCATGGTTCCTGGTTCTATCCCACCTAAGGTGCAGTCTGTCCTTTCAGGAAAGCCCCCCTCCCCCATAATGTTGCCCAGTTCCCAACAAATCCAGAACCCTCTTCTTTGCAACATTGTCTCATTTACTCATTGAGACTCTGGAGCTCTGTCTGCCTTTTCGGTCTTAGGTGTGGAACCAGAAGCATTTCTGAGAATGCTACCCTGGATTTCAACTTCCTACCTAAAAGCCTAAATTTGGCCTCCAGAACCTTTCTCCCATATTTTCCTGAGTCATTGCTACCAACATATACCAAGACAGCAGGCTCCTCCCCAGCACTATCTAAAACTTTGTCTAGGTGACCTGTAAGGTCTGCTATTGTCGCACCAGCAATCCATGTTACCAGGCCTTACTCACGTCCACCAGCCACCCATGTTACCAGGTCATCCTCAGTCCACCAGCCACCCAGCTACCTATATGCCTAATGATAAAATCACCAACTATAACAGCCACCCCAGAGAGGGGAGGCAGCAGTGGCAAAGGAGGTGGAGCATGGAGGGGTGCTAGGCATGAGGTTCACCTAGGTTGCCTCAATGCCTTGCCTCCACCCCGATTCCTGAAGTATAGAATGTTACACATTCATTAATGTTATGTCCATTCTCAGGCAAGTATGAGTTCAGACAGGGTGAATCCAGTGAAACAACAATGGTTCACTTCCAGCTGATAGAAAAACAACAAAACAAAATAGCAGATTCCTGAAGATAGGTGTCCCATATCGGGAATCCTCTATGGCCAATACGGACTCCACTTCCAAGAACTTATGCACTCCTTATGCTCTTCAAAGTCCCAGGTCTGACTTTTGAGGGCTACCCTCATTCTTGCAGGATAATAAAGTTCATATCGAGAGCTGGTCTTTTTTAGTCTTTCCTGCATTGCTAGAAACTGTCTCTTACTGTGCACACTATTTTTATTGAGATCTATCAGGATTAGTAGTTTTTTCCTCTCATACATCAGGGGAACTCAAACTTTGGCTTTGGCCATGATGTCTGCTACCTGCTGATACCGAAAACTATGTAGCACAAAAGGCCGAAGTTCACAGCCTGGTGGGAAGGAGCCCTGTAGGCCTGGTCTATTTCAGACTGCCTATGGGAATTTAAATCCAACTGCTGATGTAATTTACTTTAGAAAGATTAAGCAGGTTGTCATTACCATGCCTTTCACTGCAGATTATTCCATCAAGGTCTGTTATTAAGATCCTCCAAATTCTACCCCAAAAGAGAAAAAGGCTTCATCATCCTTTGTAACTGCAGCATTTCTCCCATCATACCTGTGGCTCTCTCCTCTAATGCTGGCACACCTGCAAATGAATTGAAACAGTTTTGCTTCATAGTGGCTAATCCAGAGTTACTAAAGTGTGCTAACATTAATTTCTGTTCATTTACCAGTAACACACATTATTTTAGTGCAGGTCTCATGCTATTTAATGGGACCCAGTTACTAATAAAAAGCATTAACGGCCTCTTTTGTAGCATCCGTTCTTTCATATAGTAAAGACCAGCCATTATGGCAATGAATGAAGCTTCCTCAGTTTTGCCAATGGCCATTTTATGATTAGACAGAGGATCAGTTTTGCATCTCTTTATGCCACTACTCAGACCAGAGGGGGCTCTTTCAGTTCTGCAGCTGCCACGGTGAGATAACAAAATGAACTGAAATCTGTCTAGATCATCTAGCAGTTTCCTTGGACAGCTCTCCATTTGTGCAGCCACCTCCATCAGCGCTCTGCAGCACCCTACTCTTTTATTTACATTTTTGATGTTGCCACGCGTGAATCTTTCTTAATTTGTTTATTGCATTTTCTTTACCTTCCTTTTGCTTATAACAGTGCTTTTGCCAACAGAAATGAATTTCAGTTCTCCTTCCCTTTTCCATTTCTCCCTATTGAGTCATATGGAGTGGTGCCAGGCAATTGGTTTTGAGCATGTTACAAGGATGCAGTGTAATGACTGAAGTACTTCCAAATGTTCTTGGCTTCTTGTTCTTAGCCCTAGCTGGTGTCACAGTGTGAGCATATTGGGTTTGCTTACATAGCTCAGTTCCAGATGTTGGGGACATTAGAAGAGCGGCTGCGTTTTTCTGAAAATCATGAGGCTGATGCATATTATAATGAAACCAATAATTTATTATGTGATTATGAACAAAGACAAGTATAAAATCCTTAGCAAAGGATTTATTTGACATATTGGAGATATTAAACTTGGTTCAAAGACTCCATGTTGTATTACTTCTCTCTTATCCCTGGGCCTGATATTCAAAAAGACTTATGCAACTGGCATTAAACACCACCTCTTTCTCCTGCACTACTCACAGCCCAACATTAGCCGCCTTACACCCAGCTAAACAACGATAAGCCACAGACAACTCATATTTATACTGTACATAGTTTGCAGATACTGTAGATAGTTCCCCCAGTTCGAAATCCAAGTTGTATCTCCCGTTCACTGTAAGTGCATAACAGACATCCTGATACGCATAAAAATGTTATCTGTAAACCGCACTGATTTTAAAGAGCGTGGTATATAAAAGCAATAAATAAATAAATAAATAAAATTAATAAAGTTAATGCCAACTGCATGTCTATTTTTGAAAATATTTGAGACAGTTATTGGCATAATGCTATATGTATAACCTTTGGCCATGGGTTATACCAAAAACGCTGCGTAAATTGCCAGATGGGGTTCAGGGCAGGCTGAAAATTTATGTAGAGAGTAGAAAAATGATCATGACTTCAATGCATAAGACAGGTCAACAAAAAAGTAGGGCTAAGTGATACGTTGAAGTGGCAATGCTGTTGTCATGTGTTACTCAGATGTATAGTGCCACTGAATATACAAATAAAGTAAAACTGTTGAATATCAGGCCCCCTGATTATTGCCTTCTTGCTTTTAGATAGTTCTCAGCCCCAAGAATCATTTCCACTGGACTGGAGGGCGTTTCCCTTGAAACTATCTCTCTGCACGCTACTCGGACTAGAAGAGGTCATCATAGTAGCGACGGTCATTTTCCTTCCTTCTCAGGCTGTTCCGGTCTTGTACACTGGAGCAAATGACAGGGCTTTACAGGGAAAGAAGCCTCAAATTTCTGGATAAGCTGATCTATAAGCATAAGAACATGATTTGGTATAAGTCTGTTTCCCAAGTCAGGCCTTACATTTCCTAGGTTGGCCAAAGCTGGGGATACTGAATAGGCAGCATTCAGGGTGGAAAGAGTCCCAGTCATTGTGCAATGGTGGATGCATGGATTTAGGATGAATGAGTACTGAGTGCCAGAGGGATTTGCGGTCTGTGGACCCAAGTTAAGAACTGTCACCAAAATTGATAGACTAAGTGAGGGAATTTTAAAAGTGACAACATTGTCCAGTAGTTGCAAATTAAGGTTTATGGCACCATAGTCTAAGAGAATGGTTCTAATTTAGTGGAAAGCCAAAAAAAGCAGAAGGAAACCCGTCCAAAACAAACCTTTAGTATGATGAAGGGAATTATCTAGATCCTAAATTACTTGCTTCTGGGATTTTATCTTTAGCCTTCCATTAAAGATTTAATCTTGAAGGCCCAGCCATCTCTTTTACTAACCCTTATTAATTCACTTTAGTGAACAGGCCCTGTCCATTGTAATGCAAGCTATGTTAAAACTGACCATTAATGAGCATTAATAATGCATGTTATAGTGGCCAGCGCTTAGTGCAGCTTAATAAATCAGCCCCTTAGCCTTCAACTTTAGATTAGGCTCTGCCTGAAAAGTACTTTTGTTTCACTTTGGATCAGGATCATAAAATCCTCAGGCCCAACCTATCACTTTGAATTATCAGAACTAACAAACTAGACCTAACTATAGGCTGCTTCTGAATAGCCTGCATTGTTTATAATGTATGCAGGCATTTCATCATGTGCAAATTGTAGAACATTTTCTAAGAGAAATCACATGTTGTTTCCCATTGAAAATAGAAGCCACAAAATAGACATAATGTAAGTGACTTTGCATCTTTGACCTCTTGTGGCATAGGCAGCTGTACGTTTGAAAATAAAACATACATAGGCCATAGAGAATGACTTTATGTTCCTGAACTCACTGAAATTCTGCCTATAAGAGACACTTCTCAGCCAAGCTAGTTTACTCAGGTAAATCACAATAAGGCATGTTTACTGAAGTGTGGTAGCTGGGATCGTGGAGTCTAGTATGTGAATAGTGTGCTTCCTGGCCCTTGGTAGCCGGGAGAACATGGCACATTACCGACATACCATGCAAAAAAGGTGGGGATAAGTATTGCTCCATGATGTGATTGTACCTTGAGTATTGTAGGCAAATTCTGACCACTGCATCTCAAAAACAGATATCACAGAATTAGAAAAGATTCAGAGAACGACAATCAAAATGATAAAAGGGATGGAATGATACTCCCATGAAGAAAGGTTAAAGAGTTTAGGGCTCTTCATCTTGGAGAAGATACAGCTCAGGGGAAATATGAGTGGAGTGGAATAGATAAACATAAATTTGTTGTTTACTCTTTAAAAAGTCCAATACACAGGGATACTCAATGAAGTTATAAAGTTGTAAATTTAAGGCAAATTGGTGACATTATTTTTCACTCAATGCAGAATTAAGCTTTGGATCCATTGTCAGAGGATGTGGTAAAAGCTGTTAGTGTAGCCGGGTTTAAAAAAGGTTTGGGCAAGTTCCTGGATAAAGGAAACATAAACCATTATTAAAGTGGACTGGGAAAACCCACTGCTTTTTGGTTGGTTAAGCAATATGGAATCTGTCTACTTTTTGCATCCTGCCAGGAGCACATGATCTGGATTGACCACTGTTGGGAATAGGATAATTAGTTTAATGGAACTTTGGTCTGACCCAGTATGGCAAACCTTATGTTCTTATGTTCTTATTTGTCTTATGTCTCATGTCTTGAAGGACTACCAAAAGGGACTGCTTCTACTGGAAAGAAATCTGTACTTGTAAGTATTTACTTCTGAAAAATTCTCTAAATCTTGGGGAAAAGGAAATTCTTTGGGTTAAAGCTGATAAATAGGTGTGTTTTAGAATCCAGAACATTTGTTAACTCAGTCAGGGCCTGGTATCAGCAGAGAACTTTTAATTTTAATTTGAAATTAAGTCAGGGTCTAGTATCAGCAGATTAGCTTTAGTTTAAATTTAAAACTCAGCAGACAGCTTTTAGTTTAAATTTAAAACTCAGCAGAGAGTTTTTGGTTTAAATTTAAAATTCAGCAGATGGGTTTTCATTTAAATCAAATCTGAGTTTAGCATAGCATAGAAGGAAGAATAGGGTAAATATTCTTTGAGTTGAAAGAAATAGTTTCTAGAGACCTTTATAAAGAGGCCTGTTGTTAGGAGGCAAGAGCTCTGGGAATTTGTTTTAAATAGGTGTTAAAGGCAAGTAACAGATCAAAGGGGCAATTTGAAAGGCTCCCTCTATCAAACCAAGGGCTGTGTGAATCACCAAGGAAATTGTTGACAGATTACCTTAGAAGCACAGGTATAAATAGGTCAACCAGAGCTCTATGATTCTCAGTGTTGAAGGACTACCAAAAGGGACTGCTACTACTGGAAAGGAATCTGTACCTATAAGCATTTACTTCTGGGGAATTCTCTTAATCTTGAGGAAAAAGGCATTCTTTGAGTTAAAGCTGATAAATCTGTGCATTTTAGAATCCAGTGTATTTTTTAATTCAGTCAGGGCCTAGTATCAGATTAAAAAAAACCCTCAAAATTAAGATGCAGACCGAAGATAGCGAGATGGAGGCTATCCATCTTTTGCATTGAGTGTCACATGTACGATTTTCTCCCAGTTGGTGAGGAGTCTTCTCTGTGTACTAGGTTCAAGGAGCTCTTTGCCCTTAGGGAATTAGTCTTATCTCTGAAGGCTAGAGTAGCAGACTTGGAGGACATGAGAAAGACAGAGAGGTACATAGAAGAGACCTACAGGGGCATAGTATTGAAGTCCCACCTCCAGTTTGGCAGTCTCTCAGTTGCCATGGAGGAGAGAGGTCACGTGAAAGGAGAGCATCACCTTGGTGTGGCAGGAAGTGATCCTGTACCTAGACTGTCCTTCTGGAGATGTAAAACCCTCTAGCACCAAGGAGATTTCTCCAGGGCCATGTGCCCATAAGGGAAGGATTAGGATGGCTATTATAGTTGGTAATTCAATCATTAGACAGGTAGATAGCTGCGTGGCTAGTGGACTTGAGGATTGCCTGGTAACATGCCTGCCTGATGCAAAAGTAGCGGATCTCACACGCCACCTAAACAGAGTTTTATATGGTGCTCGGGAGGAGTCTGCTGTTTTGGTACATGTTGGTACCAATGACATAGGAAATTGTGGGAGGGAGGTTCTGGAGACTAAATTTAGGTTGGAAGTTGAAATCCAGAACTTACAGGGTAGCATTATCAGAAATTCTTTCTGTTCCATGCACAGGACCCAAAAGGTAAATAGAACTCTGGAATCTCAATATGTGGATGAGACAATGGTACAAAGAAGAGGATTTTGGATTTTTTAGGAAATGGGCAATGTTTTATTTATTTTTTTACATACTGTGCTATTCTGCATCAGTGTGGTTTACATTGAACAAACTGAAATTACATTGAACAGGGCATTATAACTTGGAGATAACTATTTTACAGGGAGCATGGGCTATGGAGGGTTAAGTGGCTTGCCCAAGCCCACAAGGAGCACCTGTGGGACTAGAAACCCAAGTCCTTCTGGCCCAAGGTTGCTGTCCTGTAGTGGGATTTGAACCCCTGACCTTCTGGCCTGAAGTATGTTGCCCCAACCACTAGGCCACTCCTCCACTCCATTCTGGGCAAGGGAGGGACTTTTCCAAGAGGATAGGCTTCACTTTAAATAGGATGGAACCTGGCTGCTGGCATTAACCTTTAAAAAGGAGATAGAGCTAGATAGCTCCTTTTTAAAGGCCAATGCCAGCAGCCAACTCTTTTTCTAACCCTTATTAATTCATTTTAGTGAACAGGCCCTATTCATTGTAATGCAAGCCATGTTAAAACTGACCATTAATGAACATTAATAATGCATGTTATAGCGGACAACATGTAGTGCAGTTTAATAAATCATCCCCTTAGCCTTTAACGTTAGATTAGGCTCTGCCTCAAAAGCACTTTTGTTTCACTTTGGATTAGGATAATAGGGGAAAGCCAACAGTTGCCCAAGAGCACATGGTTTGGTAGGACGTATCCTTGAAGGATACTAGCAAAAGAGAGAAGTTAGGGCATCCCAACAGAGAGGTTTCAATAAAGACAAAACTAACCCAGATGCCCTTAAATACAGAGCTGAAAAAATCCAAATTACCACTATCAACTGATAACCTGATTAATATGAATAAAATACAAACTCTAAAATGCCTGCATGAGTGGAGGAGTAGCCCAGTGGTTATAACACTGGTTTGGTAACCAAGCAACCATGGTTCAATTCCCACTAACACTCCTTGTGGTCTTGGGCAGGTCACTTAACCCTCCATTGCCTTAGAAGAAAGGCCTGGCAATCTATTTCAAGTCAACACTGCCAAGAAAACCCAAGAGCTTCTGGGTTGCCAGGAGTCAGCATTGACTTGAAGGCACATGTTGCATTTGCAAAATTCCTGTATGCAAATGCTAGAAGCCTAAAAAATAAAAAGGGAGAGCTAGAATATATAGCACTAAATGAAAGATTAGATATTATTGGCATCTCAGAAAGCTGCTGGAAGGAGGACATCCAATGGGACACTGTGATACCTGGGTACAAATTATATCACAATGATAGAGTAGATCAACTTGGTGGAGGGGTTGTGCTCTATGTTAGAGGGTGCATTGGGTCACAGGATGAAAGTTTTTCAGGAAACAAAATACACTATAGAATCTATATGGATAGAAATTTCATATATAAAGGGGAAGTCAAGATCCAAAATAGCTTCCCCTCTTGTCGGGTTCATGAACCAGCTGCTCCAAGAAGCAGCCATTTATTTCATCTAGAAACTGTATTTCTCTAGCAAATCCTGCTGTGACACTGACCCAGTCAATATGGGGTAATAGACATCACCCACGCGTTGCAGCTTTTGTTAGCATTTCATCATCCATCTGTTCATTCTGGCCAGGCGGTCAATAGTACACCCCTATGGCTTCACACACAGATACACACACACATATGCATGAAGCCCTTGACACTTCCTATGACATACAAAAACGCATGAAGTCTCTAACATTTCCCATGACATATACACGAAAGGCATTGTAAAGAATCCGTTGCTTAGCGGGATCCTGGTTCACTCAGAGTGACACCTGCTGAGAAAAGAGTAAGAAAAGACAAGACAAGAAAGTCCCAAGTACCAGGTACTGTTTATTCTACTATAGCAGAGGCGTGCTCACTACAAAGTAAAAGCGAGAAGCCCCGATATAGGCTTCAGGTGCTATTTTTATACCATTTCTACATAGCTCTTGTCAATCTAACAAGTCTTACCTACACATTTCATAACTCCCCCCCCCATCACATGAGCATTCAAGACCTAGGCGAAGCTGTTGATTGGTTGATTGATGAGTGCAAAGATAGTTTAGCAAATACCCACACTGTTAACACTGCATGCCTACCCCACTGCATGCCTACCCCTACTGACACTGATCATTGATTGTTTGAAGTGTAAACTGCTTTGATTTCAGGACAAAGCGGTATATAAATCCTTTTAAATAAATAAATAGGTAGATGCAAGGCATATCAAAGTCTAATCAAGCATTTATTGCAAAGAGACCCAACTTAACTGAGTTTCGGTAAACTAGCCTGCATCAGGGGTCTAAAACCAGGGTCTCTATGCCACCCTTCCCAGCCCGCGGCAGCTCTCCCAGCCCGGGATCGAGCAGCTGGGGCTGCATCAGACCAGCAGACGAGCAGTTCCCGCCACCGTTCGGCTGCCCAATCAGGGCAGAAGCTCACCATTTAAAAGAAGCTCCATCCGGCACTGAGGGTCTCTCCACGCCACCCTTTCCAGCCCGCGGCAGCTCTCCCAGCCCGCGATTGAGCAGCCAAGGCTGCATCAGACCAGCAGACCAGCAGTTCTCACCGCCGTTCGGCTGCCCAATCGGGGCAGAGGCTCACCATTTAAAAGAAGCGCCATCCGGCGCACCCACGCCTGGCGGGCCCGCACCAGAGGGCCCTTTGGCGTGGCCCTTAGGTGGCAGCCCTTGACTCAAGGCCCACCATTCACCAACAAGCCTGCCTAATAACCTTGTCGGACTTGGGACTTCAACGAGACTCGCCTACAGCCACACGGACCCACAACCGAAGCTTGAGCTCCCCTCCCTGTGCCGAGCTCGCTCACCAGGCACCACCAGCCTCCGACACCATACGAAATACCCTACCTCTGACTGCTCTGTACCTCAGTCTATCGACTCTGTGAGTATATCTACCCATTGATATCGTGTGAACTTGCCACCCATACTTATTGTACACTGCGAGTAGTCTGCATTACTAAGATTGCTGTTTACCATAAGTATCTGTCAGACCAAGCTTACTGTATACCGAGAGTATTTCATGAATAATTTTACTACACAAGTATACCATTACTGATATTTCTGTATGCTACCCCAATGAATATTGCTGAAACTACTGTGAGATCCTCACTGCCAATAACATACAAGTACTCGCACTACTGCAAACAGATAGTGCCATAGAACAAGCTAGCCTTAACTGGACTCTGAAAACTCACAACACACATAGAAGGCACATGCACCCATTAGCACACACCTTCCTGACAAAGGAAAGTCCCCAACCACGCTTAGGACACTCCGAACGGCAGCTCAAAATGACCATATCCAGCATAACCTTAATCAGCCTATACCTACTCAGCAACGTCATCAATGGCTCCTTCTCCAATATACCTAACCAAAATCCGATTATGATCATATGAGGTCAAGGAAGAAGACAGCACAGTAACACACACAGCCCACCAACAGAACCCCCCCAGAACCTTCACCCACACTTAATCCACATACCGCTTCAACACCCCACAAAACTCAAGCATCACCAAAACCCACGCAACCTGAAATGTGCCCTCATAAATGCACGCTCTGTCCGTAAAAAGTGGCCAGTCTTCCCCGACCCCATATCACATCTCAACCTGGACATCCTGCTAGTGACAGAATCCTGGCTTACCAGTGCGGATTCAATCCTCATCAACCAATTCACCCCCCCCCCCCGAATTCTCTACCCACACATGCCACAGAGCAGACCGCAGAGGAGGCAGAGCATTCATCCTGGTAAGGACAGACTTCCAGTATCAAATGATCAGCTCCTACAGTTCTACACACCTCGATACAATCACCATATCCAACAATCACAATACCATCAACCTTATATATAGATCCCCTTCCTTATCCACTGATGACCTTGCTATGATAGTCGAACTAGCCTCAAACCCCCAAAACACACGCAAGCTGAACTGGATACTGGGAGATTTTAATCTACCAGCTGTACAAGATAACCACTCCAAAGCCTTCCTTGAAGCACTCAGCAACCTGGACTACGAACAAATAGTCGATGCCCCCACACTTCAAAAAGGCAACTTACTAGACCTTGTCTTCATCCCCCATCCAGACGTTAGCTTGACCTACAACTTTAACATGGCCATCACCCCTGTCCCATGGTCCGACCACTATTTAATCTGTTTCCAAATACCAATGCACCAAGACAGTGGACAGACTTCAAAAGGGTCTGATAAAGCAGTAGCCCCCGCCGGACGATTTAAACCCTTTGACAAAGAAGCGATCATCAAAAATGTCCTCCCCAACATCTTGACTACTTCATCGAACCTTGACGAGGTCATGGCATCATGGAACAACAACCTAAGATCCTTTGCACACATAACGAACCAGAGTAAACCACATACCTCAGATAAACAGCTAAGAAGGAAAAAACCTGCATGCTGGTACACCTCCGAACTACGAACCTCACTACAAATACTGAGGAAACTCGGAAGAAAATGACGATATACATGGTCCCCAACAGCCCAGATAGCCTACAACTCTCACTTGCAAACACACCGTGACTTAATATCAACTAAAATAAAGGAACATCACTCTGATCTCTTAAGCCGTTCCCTGAACAAACCCCACGAACTGTTCAATCTAGTAAAGATACTAACAAAGAAACCCTCATCTTCTCAACCAGCCATGATCCACCCCCAGGTCTATGCAGACTACCTGATGGCCAAAACCAAGAACGTTAGCAAAGCTATGCTATCTAGCCCCAACAAGAACCCACCTAAGCCACTCACCTCTCTCATAACACCATTGGATGCATGTATTGAGGACATCATAGCTGACATCAACGCCACCACTACCCCCAACGACCCTTGTCCAGCATTCTGGATAAGGTCACTACGTAAGGAAATCAGTCCGATAATAGCTAAGATCATTGACTTATCTTTCTGTACAGGTATTTTCTCTCTAAGCCGCAAGCAGACATCTATCCGGCCCCTCCTGAAGAACACCAAACTAAACTCCCAGAAGGTGGAATCATACCGGCCAATATCAAGCATCCCGCTGCTCGCAAAAATAATCAAGAAGGTTGTACAGCATCAAATACAAGATCATATCGACTCTTCAGCAACCCTTGACCCATGCCAACATGGCTTCAGGGAATCACACGGAGTTGAAACCCTCCTTACCACACTCACCAACACGCTAATCATGGGGATCGATAACATCAAACAAGGGTTTGCTTTAATCTTCCTAGACATTGCTGCCACATTTGACTCTGTAAACCATGAACAACTCCTAATACGGCTCCAAGATAAGGGAATTAACGGAACAGCTTGGAGTTGGTGCAAATCCTATTTCACGGACAGATGGCAGCAGGTGCGAACAGGCTCCACAACTTCCGAGCCTTTCCAACAAGAACACGGTATTCCCCAGGGCTCCTCACTCTCCGCTCTCCTATTCAACATTTACATGCAACCCATATGTGAAATAATCCATTCATTCAACATATCATGCCTTATCTACGCGGACGATGTACTACTCTTCACCCCATTCACGATCGAGAAACCGGACTTTTCCCTACTGGTAAAATGCTTCAATGCAATAACCGACTGGCTCCACTCACAGAGCCTCAAGAATAACTTCAGCAAGACTGACGTCCTGTTCGTTACTAGAAACCAATCCTTCTCACCACCACCACCGACCTTAAAGACAAGAGACGCTGAGCTCCCTAGTAGACCATGCATCCACTACCTGGCGTTACATTAGACCAACAACTCAACTTCAAATCCCACATCAGCAACACCATCAAACAAATCTACCACAAAATAAAAACACTACAACATCTCTGTCCCCTGCTGCAACCAGATGACTTCAGATCAGTTTTTCAGGCTCTTGTAACCCCCCATTTCGATTACGCCAATGTAATCCTGTATGGCCTACCTAAAAACACTCTAAACCCTCTTCAGCTGGCAATGAACACAGCTGCACGTGTCCTGCATGGTGCTGCTAGAGGGGACTACATCACCCCAATCCTTATAGACTTACATTGGCTACCAATCTACTGCCGGCTCACCTATAAAATAGTCCTTATGACCTACAAGGCTATTAATAATATAGCTTCCACATCCTTAACAGACCTCCTCCAACCCACCCCAGCCAACAGAGCGAGAAGATCATTCGCCGCTAATACTTTAAAAATCCCAATAGAGATAACAAAATGCACCCAGGCAACAAAAAACCAGGCCTTCAAATTCTATGTCCCCATATGTTGGAATGCACTCCAAACCTCCATTAGGACCATAACAGACCTTATCCAATTCAGAAAGGCACTAAAGCATCACCTCTTTCTCTTGCACTACTCTCAACCCAGTAACTCTCAACCTCATCCATCTCACACACTACCAAGAACTCGTGAGTGACAGACAACTCATATATACACTGTAGATAACTGTAGATAGTTGTATATAGTTACCCTATTTGAAACCCAAGTTCGTTCTCCAGTTCAATGTAAGTGCTTAATGATGTACCTGTTCTGCACAAATTCTTGTTTGTGAACTGCGCTGATTTTTAAGAGTGCGCTATATAAAAAATAATAAATAAATAAAATAAATAAATAAAGCATAAATATACACATAAATCAGTTATTTATTTATTTATTTAGTATTTCTTTTATACCGCGCTATTAACATCAGTGTGGTTTACATCAAAACATAACATATGCATTTCATGGTTACTGAGAAGCATTTACATTTGAACAGGGATTGGAAACTTGGATAACAGGGTAAATTAACAAGAGTTATACAATACGTATCTACATTATATACATCATGAGGTAATTTCTTGTACAGAAGTATCTGGTGAATAGGAGATGTTTTAGGGCCTTTCTAAGTTGGGTTAGGTCTGTAATAGCTCTGATGTCAGGGGGGGGGGGGAGTGAGTTCCAGGCTTTCGGGGCATAGAAGCAGAAGGCTCTGTTGGTTGTTGACTTTTTGCATCTTGTTGATTCTTTCGGTACTGTTAATACATTTAAACACAGGTGTAAATTGACATATGCAAAAGCATGCATAGTATAATACCACAGACATAATATAAAAAATGACAGCAATAATTAACAAAACAGACACATAAAGGCATTTTACAAATGTGGGTATTTTCAGGGGTTCTAATAGCACAGGAAACAGGTGCTTATGGAATATTCATAATGATATAAAGAGCTAAATAAAAATAAAATGTAAAAGGTGAGCATCAATAGAATTAATACAAACAAGAATGCACAAAACCACTTCATATACTGAAAATGTTGGCAGGACAAAATCAGAGTGACTCTTCAGAGACTCAAACAAGTTAATATTTTTAAAAACATAAAATGTGCTCTCTTAACTGAAAACTATGGGTTAAAAATTCAATCTATGAACATACCAGAAGACTCATGTATATTAATAAAGGCTACGGGGTTATTTTAAAAGGCTTAGTCATGATTTAGGATGTCTGAAGATGTGCATGTTGATGTCGAAATCATGGCGATATCTCCGAAGCCATTCCACAAATGATATTTACAGACATCTCCAGTTGCAGGGACATCCAAGTAGGCATGGTGGGGGCATGTCTGGGGATGTGCAATGGACTTACACATCCCAATTCGATTTCAGGAATGATCACGACCTTTGCAGGCATCTCCAAGTTTAGACCTGCTACAAGCATGACTAGGCATCTAGAAAGTGCCTGTTCTGGCTTTAAAATGTCCAGAAGGCATAGAGAGTTAAGTGACCAACCTATCATCATAAAGATCCACACTGGGATTTGAACCATGACTACCTTACTCCTTACCTACATCTTTAACCATTATGCTATTAGACATTTATACTCTGAGGTGTTATTCTGGTGATGTCTATATAGACATCTCTATAGACTTCCATATTGGGCATGTCCATGTTTCTGAAATTGTGCCTGAACTTGCACGTGTCTGCTTTTTTCTTCAGATGTTCTGGTTTTGAGGTCCCAGATTGCACTTGTCCTATTGTAAAATGTGCCTTCATGTATGTATTTATGTTTTAGACCCCTGATGCAGGTAGTTCACCGAAACACAGCTGAGTTGAGTCTCTTTGCAGAAAAATGCTTGATTGGACTTTGCTGTGACTTGTGTCTATCTCCATTTCTATTTGTTTTTGATAATGAGTGAGGTGAACAAATCTGCAGATGACACAAAATTGATCAAAGTTGTTAAAACACAAGAGGTTTCTAAAAAATTACAAGGGGATCTTGAGAAATTGGGAGACTGGTCGTACAAATGGTAGGTGACATTTAATGTGGATAAGTGCAAAATTATGCACTTAGGGAAGATCATACCAAACTATGGCTACACATTGCAAGGTTCCACATTAGGAATCAGCAGCCAGGAAAAGGATCTGGGTGTCATCATGGATAATACATTGAAACCTTCTGCCCAGTATGCAGTACTAGCCAGGAAAGCAAATAGAATACTAGGAATCATAAGGAAAGGAATGGAGACTTATACCAAGGATATTATAATGCCTCTGTACTGCTCCATGGTGCGACTGCATCTCGAATATTGTATGCAATTCTGATTGCAATAACTTAAAAAGGATTTAGCAAAATTAGAAAATGTACAGAGAAGAGTGACTAAAATGATAAAGGGGATGGAAGGATTCCCCTACGAGGAAAGGCTTAAAAGGTTAGGTCTCTTCAACTTGGCGAAAAGATGGTTGAGAAGAGATATTATAGAGATTTACAAAAGAACGAATGGAGTGAAACAGATAAACGCAGATCAGTTTTTTACTTCAAAAAGTAGAAAGTCTCGGGGACGCGCTCTGAAGCTACAGTGTAGCACATTTAAGACTAATTGGAGAAAATATTTTTTCACTCAACACATAATTCAACTCTGAAATATTTTGCTGGAGGATGTACTAAAAGCTGTTAATGTAGCTGGGTTTAAAAAAGGTTTGGAAAAGTTTGTGGTGGAGAAGTTCATAAACCATTATTAAAGTGGTCTGGGAAAATCTACTGGGAGCATGGAATTTGTCTGCCTTTTGGGAATATAACAAGAACTTGTGATTTGTATTGGCCACTGCTGGAAACAGGATACTGGGCTTGATGGACCATTGGTCTGACTCAGTATGACATACTGTATCTTTTGCATAATCAGGAACTTCAGTCAGAGCTCCAGTTGCCTTCCTGGAGCACTCCAACTACTGCTGTTCAGGTCAAATACATTTTGATATGTGATGCCCCTGAGACCAATCAAAAGCACCTTTTGAATTTGGTCACCATTCCTCTGGCAACCGGAGTTGATTCTGTGGAGACATTGGCTCATATCGATTCAGAACTCACTGGAAATTTCATCAGTCAGGATTGTATCTGATCATGTGGAATATTTCTAAAGCTAAACCCATCTCCTGTTTTCATTGTGGATGTTAGATACCTGGGCACCAGGTACCAGGTATCTAGGCATTACACTTGACCAGCAATTCACCTTTAAATCTCATATAAGCAACTCAACAAAACAAACATATCATAAAATCAGAACTTTCCATCATCTCCGCCCCATATTGGATCCATCCAACTACTGCTTTGCTTTCCAAGCAATTATAACACCCCACTTTGACTGCTGTAATTCAATCTACCATGGGCTGTTGAAAACCACTCTACTTACACTAAACACTGCATTGCATACAGCTGCACTCACAATTCAAGGAATGTCAAGTTATGTACATATGACCCCCATAATCAAACAGCTCCATTGATTGTTACTACTCAGCCACATATGCTACAAGATCCTATTCCTGTCTTTCGAATTCATCCACAATCAATCCTCTCATTATCTCCAATCACTCCTGAAGACCATCAACCAATGTAGGACAAAAAGACAAAACACAATAAACATGTTAAGCATACCTCAAGAAAAAAACAAAACCACCCAGTATGCCTGCAACAGAGCATTCAAACTGTATGCGCCATCCCTCTGGAACTCCCTGCCCAGAACCCTCCAAATGACAAATGAACTGTCCACGTTCAGGAAGCTCCTCAAAACTCACCTATTCATTGAACACTTTGGTCCCATTATATGACCCCTCTATTACTACTACCACTGAGCATTTGTATAGCGCTACCAGTCGTACGAGGTGCTGCCCCTCCTCATTCCGCATACCCCCGTAGTACCAAAGAAATAGCAGTCGATTATGTATCTAACCTATTATGAATCTAATCTATTGCCCCTACTGTTTTTCCCATCCATGTACCCGTCTTGTATATAAACTATACTGTTCTATGTATCAGCCCATTGCATATAGTAACAAGTCTTCTAAATAACTTCCTCCGTTCTGTGTACCAATTACAGTTCCAGGTACCAAATTCTGTTCTATGTATCACGCATTGCTTATAGAAATAAGTCTTGTAAATAAGTTCCAGTTGTTGTAATGTACACTGCTTTGTCCCGGTGAAAAGCGGTATAAAAAATAAATCACAATCAAATAAATAAATAAATACATAAATAAATAGATCCCTTGGTCAGGGACACATGCAAGAAATTACAATGGATTTGAACTTATCAATGGGTACCTAGCACTAGTCTCATGGGAGAGGGGGGGGAGGGGAAGGCAGAAAGGCATACTGACAAGACTTGGGAGAGAAAGAAACAGAGCAGCCTGACAGCCAAACATTTTAAATGCCCAAGTTCTGTTTAAAAAGTGATACTGGCAGCATTAAGCTGAACTGAAGAATCCCTGGATTGAAGTCCCGATACTTTTTGATCACACCTTGTACAGCATGCTGCAGGTCAGCTGTATAGTACTGGGTCAGACGAAGGTCCATCAAGCCCAGTATCCTGTTTCCAACAGTGGCCAGTCTAGGTCATACGTACCTAGCAGTTTCCCCAAAAGACACAGGTTCTGCAATGCTTGTACTGGGTCAAGCATTGATTGGGTCCCTTCTTAATAATGGTTTATGGACCTTTCCTCCAGGAACTTGTCCAAACCTTTTTTAAACCCAGCTACACTAACATCCTTTACTACATCCTCCGGAAACAAATTCCAGAGTATGATTACACGTTGAGTGAAAAAATATTTTCTTTTATTAGTCTTAAATAGTTTACCCTGTAGCTTCATTGCATGTCCCCTAATCTTTCTATATTCTGATAATGTAACCTCACATACTGTGTGTGACACCATTTACAGGCAGGAGGTTAGTTTTCAGTAAGTAGCTGCAATCTGTGGCTGTGACGCTGTAATACATTCCCAGTTACAGCATTGCAAAAGCCCATCACCACAGCATTCCCCTACACTTACTTCCCAACATTGCACTATTAGGCAGCTCCAAAATCATTCGGTCATGTATTCTCCTGCCAGCTGCCCACACAGGAACATTTTCAACATTCAGATGTATCACTGACACCTCTCCTGTCAATGATCCGCACGTCTCCACCCCTGCTCAGTCATCCTTTTGATGCCCACATCGTGGTGATGTTGGCTCCACCAGGGCAAAGTTCTTTCCAATCCTATGCCACACACTGACATTACTGGTAACAACTTTCAAAATCTTTCACAAGATATCCCCATCATTCCTCGATAACCTCATAACCACACAGCCCCCCAACAGATGCCGAAGAACTACTAATCTTAACACACTCTGCGTACCCAGTAGTTTGAGAGACGTAAATGAGGGAACGAGCAACCGGGCATACATGTACACTGCACCCATGCTTTGGAACAAACTACCTCATGAGTTACGACTGATCAACAATCTACAGGACTTCAGAAAAAAGCTTAAAACCCACCTGTTCCAAACACATTACGGTATCACCTAGACAAATTCAATCATTCCCTCCGTACCCAAGTTGCCTAACCCCCTGAAGCACAAGAGGCAGGAAATAGATTCCAATGTCAATGTTAATAAGACTGCATAACTGGCAATATACCTTACAACTATCTATATTCTTGATAAACCTGTAAATTAACTAGTTGCTCAAACTGGCTGATAAAACTGTAATTTTCATACGGTAAACCAAATGTATATTTATTCTGACCAATCAAGTGTATATTTATAATCTGTTCAATCAAATGTATATTTTTATTTGTGGCTCAAACCTGGGTGAGCAAAATGTAATGTCTATTGGTAATTTTGTGTGTTGGTGGTGTACCCCTCCCCCAAATCATTCTGTACCTTCAACTGATTTTATACTTTACTCCCTTGTATTTTACACCATTGGTCCGCCGCTGATCGCTGGAAGTGGCGGCTTACAAATGTATACCAAATAAATAAAATAAATAAATTACAGTGGATTCCGCAGGCACTTCTCGCTGATATAGTACAGATGCCTGCCACATGCTCATCCCACTTAGGGGGTTATTCTGAGGCACGAATAGTGTGGGTGGATGTTGTGTGGGGAAGTTAGATGGGGCGGGGAATGGGCGGCCCGGGGACAGGCAGTGGGCGGTCGCCGACCCTGGATGCACAGGGCTGATTCTAATGACGGCCCTGTACGTCCAGGGCCGGAGAAATGTCCGGGGAAGTTATTTCACTTCTGAGGTGGAATAACTTCCCTGGATGTGTGTTTTTGACTTGCCCAGGGCATGGATGGGGTGGGGGGGTGGGGCAGGGTTTATTCCCCGCAGCTCAACCTTGGCCTTAGGAGGCCAGATCAGAAGTCATACTGTAGGGAATAAACCCCTTTTTTAGGTGGCCAGCATCGCGGCTTTTAAATGGAGCCATGGTGTCATGGCAACATGACGCCATAGTGCCGCGGCTCCATTTAAAAGCCCTAACTGAGTTAGCCCGGGGCAGTCCTGCACATGCAGGCTGGACTGAATCTCAGTCCCAGCCTGCATGTGCAGGACTGTTCACGATTCTGATCCTGTGGGGCTAGACGTGCCCCGAGGGATCAGAATCGCGTTCTCCTGTATGCGTCCGGTTCAGACCGGATGCACAGAGGGGATCTACATAAAGGATGGAACTGGGCCCTTACTGACTAGAACATGGGTTACATATGGATCTGATATGTCCATCAGCCCTTACCTTTCCTTCCATCCATCACCTGATTTTCACAGGGTTCTCTTATCCTGCGTTAAGGAGACTGATATTTTTGGGCGTTAGGGTGTTAAGTTAGGCACCTTAACGCCCAGTGTCCTGTTAGCACCTTAATGCCCAGTGTCCTGTTAGCACCCAATAAGTGGAGCCAAGCGCCCTTATCGCAGGAACGCCTATCCCCCGCCCTGGTCTTTACCGCACAATAACACTCTAACCGCTGCCATTAACGCCAGTGTGCCCTTAATGCTCTTTAGTAAACATATCCCTAAGAGTTCCAGTGTACTTTCTTTTGCTAATCCCTTTAACAAGTATAACTGCATTGGAGAAAATGAGAATTCAGTGCTCTAAGACAGCAAGCTCTGGGCTTTTTAAACTATTTTTAACTGTAGATACAAAATGAGGAATAAACTTACTAACTGGACCCTACATAGTAGTGAGACAATACCCCTTTTGCTTCTAATCCTTTAAGATACAAACCATGTTTTAGGCATTTTGGATTAATCTTTGCATTCTCTTGTTCTCTGGAATTACTGCATAACTTTTCAAGTGAAAAACATACAGAAAAATGTACATTGTGCCTTTGAGCAAAAGGGATAAATCAAGTGTTTAGTTGCTGTGATTCTTCTCCATTCCTGTTAGTTGAGGCCAGGCTGAAACAATATCTCATATCACCATGTATTTGAATTTACAGAGCTATTGTCTCTTTCCCTATCCTTATAAGAAAACAGGATTTCCTCTTTCTTGGCAGATATTGCTAGCCCACCCCGTGACATTGCCTGTCAGCTCAGGAATGAACACATCTTAAGCATCAGATTTCATGTCTTTTGTGCAATATCAAACTTTGCACACAAACACCTGAGTAGATATGTTCTTGAAATCATGAAAAGGGGGACTTACAAGATATTCTACTTCAATCCACCCAGATTCAAGAATCATTAAAATTATAGGTAGACAAATAGTCATTGACTTGGATGAGTTTAAGAAGAGCAGCTCTAAATTTGTGGATATCTTGGAAAAGCAACATCCACACTGGGGAAACCACAATGTACTTCTATTAGGAGAAAAGAGCAGCCCTGGGCAAGTGATAGTGGAATATAACATAGCAGTATGTTAAAATGGGGAGTTGCATGAGGCTGTCAAAGAGCCTAAACTGGGAAAAATGATCTGGTAAGTTTCACGTGCACAGGCATGTTGTGCTTTAGGGGACTGGAGTTTTCATGCAGATCGATGGCTATTTCTGAAAAAACAAGGGAGAGAGTTTTCACGGCAGCTTTCTCCTCATCATTCATTAACGGAAGGAATGCATTTGAAAACACTTCTTGCACCTATAACATGTACAGCTTAACTGAGACAATGGGAGACCTTCAGAGTTTCTGCAGGAAGATGTTTGCCAGTTTCTGATTCTTAAATTTGAATCTCACTGCATTGTGGTATTTGTAGTTTTGCTCCTTCCATTTGAAAACGACCCTGCAAATATTCAAATGCATCAAATCTATACCTGGGCTAAGCCCCTCTCTAAGAAGTGGTGTTTTGGTATCTCTGTAATATCACTAATGTATGAAAGAGATGAGAAAACAGAATATGACAGATTCTTGAGTATGATTTCAACCTCTCCCCTAATACTGGTAACTTCAGTCAGGCAGAAATGTGGGCACCATTGGTCTGTGATCTGTCCAATTAACCTTTCTCATTGGTTTCACAAGTTTTAAGATTGCAGTTTAAGACTGAGATTTAATTTGCCACTTTATTTGATCCTTCTGTGAAAACTGCAATCAAAGTGGACTTAGCACTTTTTGTGGAATTATTTCAGTTGAAGAATTAGAGGCCTGTTTACTAAAGTGAGGTAAGGGTTGGCAAAAGCTAAGATGTGGTAAGTGCAAAGGCAATGCATTCAATGCAAGGAGAATGCCCAGGATTTGCCCTGAATTTCCTGCAGAGGGAAGGCACTTTCTGCACAGACACATATTCCATGTCTTGTCAGTAGCGTGGGTGAACCTGACGAGGCATGGAAGGTGGGCTTTGACACAAAGGACAGAAAAAGCAAAACTGGCACCAGTGACTGCAGCAGCATTCCTAACCCTCTACCCTAAAACAAACTCCCCCAACAGCGACCCCCCTCCCCCGCCACTACTCACAATCCACCTCAACCCAGCAATGAGCCCCTGGCCCCAGCATATACTTCCCCATCCCGATCAGAACCCACTTGTGCGCAGTTCCCTTCCACCAAAAGACCCCTTCATGACAGGTACCCACTCCCCAAAAGACCCCCCATGAGAAACCACAACTTATCAAATATAAAAAAGAAAATAAAAAATTGCATGTCTACACACGGACAACTAGAATAAAAATGCAAATATTATAAACTAGAAATGCTCATTCCTTATCTTTCTTTTGAAACCAGATTATAAGAATGTAACAACATAAGATGTGCTTTGCTAGATCAGACTAAAGGTCCATCATGCCCAGCATCTGGTGTCCAACAGTGACCAATGCAGGCCAATAATAGGTGCCAGGATTCCAAGGAATAGATACATTCCTTTTCATTCATACCGTAGATAAATGGTGAGTCTTCCAAACCTAATACTGGTTTATGGACCTTTCCACCAGGAACCTCTCTAAACCTTTCTAAACATGGCTATGCTAACTGCCTTAACTGTCTAAGGGTCTAATTCAGAGACATGGGTTGTGGGGCTGCACATCCTGCCGGGACATGCAGCCCTTCAAGCTGCCGGGAACCTATTCTCTCTCCTGCTCTCCCCACACGTCCTGAGCAGTAGGATGGGGAGAGCCGGTGGAAGGTAGGAGGGGATGGGGTCGAGGCGGAGCTGGGGCGGGCCAGCCCATTAGGACACACAGTGCTGATTCTGGTCATGGCCCTGTATGTTCTTCCAGGTCAAAGGGGACGTGATGCTTATTCTACCTCGAAGGAGGAATAACCAGCACTAATCCAGCGATTGAGCCTGCGGTTCCCCTCCCCCGGGTCCATGGCTGGGTGTGGAGGGGGGCCCCCACCATCCAATCCAGGCTCTGTAAGGCCAGTTGGCAGTTGGGTGGCAGGGAAGAGAGGGGCCGAGCTGTGGCAGCCTGGTGAGACTATGGGAAAGACGTCCCTGCAGGCAGGCAGGGGCACACAGGGCCATCCTCGGGCCCGATTCTGTGTTTAGTTAAGCAGCGATGTTACCGGAGCTGTGAGCAGGAGCCCCTCCTCCCTCCTATTGCCTGCCTATGAGAAGCCATCAACAACGGCTTAAACCGCCGCTTCAGGGGCGCGCAGGAAAGCAGCGATGTTACCGGAGCTGTGAGCAGGAGCCCCTCCTCCCTCCTATTGCCTGCCTATGAGAAGCCATCAACAACGGCTTAAACCGCCGCTTCAGGGGTGTGCAGGAAAGCAGCGATGTTACCGGAGCTGTGAGCAGGAGCCCCTCCTCCCTCCTATTGCCTGCCTATGAGAAGCCATCAACAATGGCTTGAACCGCTGCTTCAGGGGCGCGCAGGGAAGCAGCGATGTTACCGGAGCTGTGAGCAGGAGCCCCTCCTCCCTCCTATTGCCTGCCTATGAGAAGCCATCAACAACGGCTTAATCCGCCGCTTCAGGGGCGCGCAGGAAAGCAGCGATGTTACCGGAGCTGTGAGCAGGAGCCCCTCCTCCCTCCTATTGCCTGCCTATGAGAAGCCATCAACAACAGCTTAAACCGCCGCTTCAGGGGCGCGCAGGAAAGCAGCGATGTTACCGGAGCTGTGAGCAGGAGCCCCTCCTCCCTCCTATTGCCTGCCTATGAGAAGCCATCAACAATGGCTTAAACCGCCGCTTCAGGGGCGCGCCCGCGCCTTGCGGGCCCGCGCCTGAGGGCCTCGCCAGAGGGCCCTTTGGCGTGGCCCTTAGGCGTTGGTCCATGGCGTTTGTCCTGAAAGGAGCATTGGAGATGTGGTCTGGATTGTCATACACATATATTATGGTAACTTTCTATTCTCTTTCGTTGCCTATCCTTTTGACTGTTTCTGTCTTCTACTCTGTCCTATCTTACAAATGGTGTTCCTTTCATATTTCCTCAAATGATATATTATTGTAAACCACTCTAATGCTTCGGCCTGAGCAGTATATCAAATTCAAATAAACATAAACATAGTTCCCGCGAACCAGAATCAGATCCTAATGGGCCTGTCTTCCTCGGGGATGTCTGGACGGCCCAGACGTCCCCCTCTCTGAATCGGGCTCCACATGCCTTAACTGCATTAAATTCCACAACTTAAGTGTATATTGAAGGAAAAAATACTTTTCAGGATTATTTTAAATGCGCTATCAATTAGCTTAATGGAGTGTACCATCATCTAAATACTACTTGAAAGAATAAGCAACCATTCTCACCTTACCTTTTTCATACCTCTTATGAGTTTATACAGTAGAACATAAGATATGCCATACTGGGTTAGACCAAGGTCCATCAAGCCCAATATCCTGTTTCCAACAATGGCCAAACCAGGTCACAAGTACCTAGCAGTTTCCCAAAAAGACACACAGGTTCAACAATGCTTGCATTGGGGCAATCAGTGGATTTCTTGGGTCCTTTGTAATAATGCTTTATGGACCTTTCCTCCAGGAACTTGTCCAAGCCTTTTTTTAAAGCCAACTATACTAACAACTTTTACTACATCCTCTGGTAACAAATTCCAGAGTTTGATTATGCGTTGAATGAAAAACTATTTTCTCTTATTCGTCTTAAACGGGTTACACTAGCTCCATTGCATGTCGCATAGTCTTTCTACTTTTAGATGGCAAAAACAATCGATCTACGTTTACCCATTCCACTCTATTCATTAATATACAGACCACTATCATATCCCCCCTCAGCCGTCTCTTTTCCAGGTTGAAAAGTCCTAATCTTTTAAGCCTCTCCTTTACCATTTTGGTGACCCTTCTCTGTACCTTTTCTAATTCCGCTATATCCTTTTTAAGATTTATTTATTTAATTTTTTATTTATTTAACTGCATTTATATCCCGCTTTTCACCGGGACATAACATTGCACTTGTGCACATTAAATTTCATCTCCCATGTGAACATCCAGTTTTAAAATTCATCAAGGTCCTCTTGAAATTTTTCACAATCTTTTTGGATTTTAACAACGATGAATAATTTTGGGTCATTTGCAAATTTGATTACCTCGCTCGTTATTCCCATTTCCAGGTCATTTATGAATATGTAAAAAAGTAGAGGACCCAGCATAGATCCCTGGGGTATTCCACTGTTCACCTGTCTCCATTGGGAAAATTGGGCATTTATCCCTACCCTCTGCTTTCTATCTTTTAACCACAGTCCACAAATCACTGATTCACAATAGTATACTGCCTCTTAAGCCTTGACTTGTTAATTTCACCAAGAGTCTGTCATGAGGGACCTTGTCAAAGGCTTTCTGAAAATCCAGATACCGGATCACCATTATCTACTTTTTCATTCTCACCTTCAAAAAATATAACAGATTAGTAAGAAAATACCTTCCTTGGCTAAAACCATGTTGGCTTTCTCCCATTAAAACATGACTATAAGTTCAGTAATTTTATTCTTTATAATGGCTTCTACCATTTTGCCGAGTACTGACATCAGGTTCACCGGTCTGTATTTTTCTGGATGACCCCTGGAAACCTTTTCAAAAACTGGCGTTGCATTGACCATTCACCAATCTTGAAGTATTACAGATAATTTTAATGATAGTTCACAGATTGCTAATAGTAGGTTTGCAATCTCATATTTCAGTTTTTTAAACACCCTTGGATGTATACCATCTGGTCCAGGTGATTTGCTACTCTAGTTTATCAAATATTTGTAATACATCTTCCCATCTTATCGACATTTCTTTCAATTCTTTTGATGCATCACCTTTAAATACCATTTCAGTCATGGGTAACTTCCATACATCTTCTCTGCTATGGCCTTGTCCCCTCATAGTGCCCTTTTTACCCCTCTATCATCTAATGGTCAAACTGACTCTAAGGGGTTTTTTTGCTATGAATGTACTTGAAAAAGGGTTTATTATGCATTTTTGCTTCCATGGCACACTTTTTTTCAAATTCTCTGTTTGCCTGTCTTATCAGTGCCTTACATCTAACTTGCCAGTGCTTATGTTCTCTCCAGTTTTCGTCCTTTTGCTCTTTCTTCCATTTCCTGAAAGATGTTGTTTTGGCTACAACAGCCTCTTTGACCTTAACTTTAAAGCATACTGGCAGTTTTTTGGACTTCCTTCCACTTTTCTTAAAGCACGGAATACAGCTGGTCTGGGCTTCCAAGAAAGTATTTTTAAACAATAGCCATGCTTGATGTAAATCTTTAACCTTTGCAACTGGTCCTTTTAGTTTTTTCTTAACTATTTTCATTTTATCATAAACTCCCTTTTGAAAACTAAAAGATAGTATTGTGGATTTCCTTAATCTCTTTCTTGCATTTATTAAATCAAATGTGATCATGCTATGATCACTATTGACAAGTGCCCACGACACCCTTATCTCTTGCACCAGATCCTCTGTTCCACTAAGAACTAGGTCCAAAATGGCTTCCCCTCTTGTCAATTCATGAACCAGCTGATCCAAGAAGAAGTCATTAATTAATCTAAAAACTTTATTTCCCTAGGATGTCCTGCTGTGACACTGACCCAGTCGATACCGGGGTAATTGAAATCACCCATTATTATTACTGTGTTGTAACTTTTGTTAACTTCCCTGATTTCTTTGAGCATTTCATCATCCATTTGTTTATTCTGGCCAGGTGGTCAGTAGTACACCACCACTGCCATTGCTTTCCCCTTTTTACTTGAAAATCCGATCACAGAGATTTGGCAGTGTATTTGTTTCCTGCAAAAATTTAATTCTGTGTGACTCAATGCCCTCTCTAACATAGAACGCAACACCTCCACCAATTTGATCTATTCTTTTATTGCAATATAATTTTTACCCAAGTATCACAGTGTCCCACTGGTTGTCCTCCTTCTACCAGGTCTCTGAGATACCAATAAGATCAAACCTCTCATTTAATGCTATATATTCTAACTCTCCCATCTTATTTTTTAGACTTCTAGCATTTGAATACAAGCCTTTTAGAGGTTTTATTTTATTCATATTAATCTGGCTATTGGTAGACCAGGGTAATTTGGAATCTTTAAGCTCTGTATTTAAGGGCATTTGGGTTGCTTTTGTCTTTATTGGAACCTCTCTGTCGATATACCCTAACTTCAATATTTTGCTAGGATATATCCTTCCAAACCATGTGCTCTTGGGTGACTGTTGGCTTTCCCCTATTATCTAGTTTAAAGCTGCTCTATCTCCTTTTTAAAGGTTAATACAAGCAGCCTGGCTCAAACCCGGTTAAGGTGGATCCCATCCAAAAACCTTCTTCCTTGTACCATCATCTCATCCACGCAGACTCTGGAGTTCTGCCTACCTTTTGGGTCCTGCGCGTGGAATGGAAAGCATTTCTGAGAATTTTGCCATGGAAGTTCTGGATTTCAACTAAATTTGGCCTCCAGAACCTTCCTACTATGCTTTCGTATGTCATTGGTACCAACATGTACCAAGACAGTAAACTCCTCCCCAGCGCTATCCAAAACCTTGTCTAGTTGGCGTGTGAGTTCTGCTACCTTTGCACCAGGCAGGCATGTTACCAGGTGATCCTCATGTCCACCAGCCACCGAGCTATCTACATGCCCAACTATAACGGCTGTCCTAACCCTTCCCTCATGGGCACATGACCCTGGAGAAACTTCTTTAGTGCAAGAGGGTTTTACATCATCTGTTAGAGAGGTCCTATCTACAAAATCACTTCCTGCCACACCAGGGTGATGCTCTCCTGTCATCTGACCTCTCTCCTCCATGGCAACAGGTAGGCTGGCAGACTGGAGGTAGAATTTCAGTACTATTTCCCTGTAGGTCTCGTCTATATATCTCTCTGTCTTCCTTATGTCCTCCAAGTCTGCCACTCTAGCATCCAGAGATCGGACTCATTCCCTGAGAGCAAAGAGCTCCTTGCACCGCTCACTAACTGGGAGAAAAATCATACATGTGACACTCAATGCAAAAGACTGGAAAGCCTTCATCTCACTGCTGGACAGCTGTCTGCATTTTAATTTTAAGGTTTTGTTTAGGTATTTAAGTTGTTTACTTATTTAAATTTTCTGAGGATACTTATACTAATACAATTATACCTAATATGCTTAATGGACTTTGTTCACCTCAAGATTAATTAATCTCAGGTCCTTAATTAATCTATTCCTGATGAGGATAATGAGCTGCATCTGAAAGTGAATATGGCACCTCCTTTCCTTTAAAACGTCTAAAAGGCTATAAAGCTAAGATTATCCCTGGGGTGGGTGGGACGGAAAGAAGATTTAAGAAAATCTGGATTGCTACACAGTGCCCTTCTAAGGTAAAGTCCTCACAATTTCCGGAGACCTTTTAAATTGCCCCTTTGATCTGTCACTTGGCTTTAACACCTATTTAAGACAACTTCACAAATCTTTTGCCTCCTAACTGGAAGGCTGCTTTGTAAAGGTCACTAGAAACAAATGTATTTCTTTCTACTCAGAGATTATTTATTCTACTTGTATGTTAAGCTATACTCTGATTTGATTTAAATAAAAAAACGCTCTAGAAACAAATGTATTTCTTTCTACTCAGAGACTATTTAATCTGTTTTACTTTTTATGCTAATCTATACTCTGATTTGATTTAAATGAAAAGTTCTCTGGTGCTACTAAGACCTGAATCACTCAGTAAAAACACTAAATTCTAAAATATACAGATTTATCAGCTTTAACCCAAAGAATTCCCTTTTCCCCCAAGATTTAGAGTATATTCTAGAAGATAAATACTTACAAGTGTAGATATTTTTCTAGGTGTAGCAATCCCTTTTGGTAGTTCTTCAGACCTCTTCTCTGTCTCTTCTACAAGCTAAAGAGCCCTAACCTATTTAGTCTTTACTGATTGTGAATGCATTCCAGATCTTTTGACATGTTGGTTGGATTTATCTGTACTTTTTCTAGTTCTACTATATGGCTTTGGATGGGGTGACCAAAACTGCCCATAGTACTTAAGGTGCGACAACACCATGATTTGACACAGAGGCATTATGATATTATCTTTTTTATTTTCATCCCTTTCTGAATAATTGCTAACATTCTATTTGCTTTTTTGACATCCAACGCACACTGAGCCAATTTAATCACCTTTCTCATTGTTCCCTTTTCCAGATTACCTATAAATATGTGAAAAAAGCACTAGTCTCAGTACAGATTTCGGGACCAACCTGCTGACAAAACTGACCATTTAGTCCTATTCTCTGTTGCCTATATTTTAGCCACTTCCCAATCTACAATAGGGTTTTTTGCTCTATATCCTATGACTTTTTAATTTCCTCAGGAGTTCCTCATAAGGGATTTTGTCAAATGCCTTATAAACTATCAAATTGCTCACCCTTATCCGCATGTTCACTAGCACCCTCAAAAAATCCATGTTGTCTCTGTCCCCTTAAAACCTGTTCATATGGTCAGTAACATAATTAGGAAACAAGTTATGGGTCAGCTTGTGTCAGTTCTGGATAGATATGGATCTCAGATTTAATTGCTTGACTTTCTAAACCCAAGGTCAAAGAGATATACATTTAGATACAATAAGAGTGTCTAGCATCAAAGGGCTTACACTCTAATGGTTTGATTTACTAACAGGCACTTGATTAGTAAATAGATCTATTGACAATTTTGGGTCTTTCATTAAATATTGCAACCATCCAGCCTGGAAAATGTCAACTTTACTTTTCTACTTGATGGTATTGTCACGGTGGATTAGATGTTACCTCAAGTTGACAATTTTCCTAGAGGGACAACCTACAGGTAACACCAAGTTCCTTTGGTAATCCTGCTCTATTAAAGGGAAGGAACCCTAGTAGGAAAAAAAATATAAAATCTAACTGGATAATGACCAGATCAGTTAGGTGTTACAACAAGGGAAATTTATTTGGATTTGAATCAATAGGATGTACAAGTAGAATATGAATACTAGCCCAATTTAACAATAAAGAATGGTAAAATTTAACAATTAATCTTTTCACAGGGTTCCTAGCATTTCTTCTTGAACATGTATGCAAATAAATTTGTCATAAAATCATTAAGAGGCCAATTCTGTAGGTGCAAGTTCGGGCCATCCGGACATCCAGAAATCTGGACTGCTCGGAAATGCGCTGATTCTGCTCAAACAGGGGCTAGATGGCTCTGCGAGAGCAGAATCATGGCAAACGTTCTGGATGTCCAGGACGTGTCTCGATTCAGGCACCCCAGATGTCCAGAGCTCTTTCTGGCTGGCTCAGCCTGGCTCCTGCATGGAGCCGCAGTGCCATACTGTCCCATTGCCACGGCACTGTGATTCCATGCTGCATGTCACCTGGGTGCCCTTTTCTTTGCAGCCCAACTCCTAATTGTGTCTGTCATGGCCGGGGTTGGGCTGCAGGGATCACCTGCCCTACTCACCATGCTGGTGCCTGCCCCGCCATGCTGTCCTTCCACATCTAGGGGACTTATTCCACATCCATGGATCCTCCCGATCGATCTTCCCAGGCCCAAACATACAGGGGAGTCCCAGAATAGTCCCTGTATGTTTGGGGTCAGGGCACGTCTCCAGCCTACCCTCGCTCCTCCCTCGGCCTGCCCCCTCCCACCAGGATACAGAGCTCTTTGCACATCTCTGCAGTACGTGCAGGGAGCTCATTCACTGGAATAGGGTCCAGACATTTAGTGGGACATATACATCTACCCTGGACTTATATCCCCACTAAACATTGGTCAGAATGACCCCCTGTCTCTTTTTGAATAGAATCCTTTCTTCTCTGGTTTTCAGTCTGCTGCAGTAACCAATAGACCCCTTCTGAATCCTTTCTTGATCAGAAGGTGGTTCCTGGCAAAGAAGAGGACATTTGTTACATACTTCCTTGAACCACAGTCTCTCGGTTTTTCAGTCCTCTCCAAAAGACATTCCCAAAACAGGTGAAGTATTGTTTCTTATGCTGTGAAATCCCTTGGACAGTGCTTACACTTATAGGTCCCATGTATGCCCTCATAGGCCATACAAATGATGTTTATGTGCTGGTTCATCAGAAGATTGATGCAATGTTCTGCCATACCATGGTGCAGGTGGCTGTCATTACAATGCTCACAAGTTCCATACTGTCCTTTGTGCAGTTCAGTTTACTTTCTTTATTATGTACCGTAATTTAATTACATATTTCCCAGAGATCTCAAGGTGAGGTATAATAAATACAAACAGGATTTCATATAGTAATAACAAAATAAAAATAAGATAACAACACCAACCTAGAATTCCTAACAGTACAGTGTATGCATCTGGAAATGCCTGATAAAGAACCATGCTTTTAATGTTTTCCTTAATTTCAGATAGCAAACTCAATTTGTAAATCTTCTAGGATTATTTATTTGTTTTACATAGGTTTAGCTAATGCAGTTTTAGTAGTAGTTCCAGGTCTCTTGCATTCAGGTATTTCCCTATCACTGGAAGGCTTACAATCTAAGTTGTACCTGAGACAATGGAGGGTTAAGTGTCTTACCCAAGATCACAAGGAGTATTACTACCCGAGTCTGTACATCAGGCTTCAACTCTGGCCCTTTTCAAATCCAGGTTGAAAATTTACCTCTTCGAGGCCACTTTTGGATCCTAATCCACTTAGGGGCTTGTTTACAAAGCCGCGGTAGCGGTTCGCGATCGCGATCGCAGCCGCAGCCCCATTGAAATCAATGGGGCCGCGGCTGCGATTACGATCGCAAACCGCTACCGCGGCTTTGTAAACAAGCCCCTTAGTCTCCTATGTGTTTCCTTACCATTCTCCTACATGTATCCTTGTCCTTAGCTGTTGTGTTGTCTGTCTTGACTAGATTGTAAGCTGTGATGATCAGGGGCCGTCTCTTACATGTGTCTGTACAGCGCTGTGTATGCCTTGCAGCACTATACAAATGATAAATAATAGTAGTAGCAGTGGAGCTTGAATCTTGGCTTTCCTGGATTCCTGCTGCTCTAGCCATTAGGCTATTCATTCACTCTAAGCAAAGGCGAAGTATTAAGGATGGCCTAAGTGCATGCTTTTAAAAGTCAGGATCAGCATCTTAAACTTCAAATAACATTCTATCTGCACAGGGCTGGTCCAAGGGTTTCTGCCACCCTAAACAGAAAGCCCAGCCTCGCTGTCCCCCCCAGCCCCCTGCTGACATTGTCCCCCCCTCCTGCTGCCACCTTTGCTGATGCTACTCCCCCAGCTGCTGCTGATTCCGTCTAGGGAAGGGGAGGCGGGCAGTGACAGCTGCTTTTGAAAATACTGCCGCTGTCCACCTCCCCTCCGAACAGAATCAGCAGCAGCTGGGGAGGGTGGCGGTGACTATCCATGTGTGCCACCATCGCTGCTGCCCATACATGCCGCTGCCACCACCCACCCGGCTGACCCTGTATCTGCAGTCATGCTTGGAATAAGTGCGAGGGGGGGGGGGGAGAAAAAAGAGAATGAGGAAGGGCACAGGAGATGAGATTTGAGATTTTGTTTTCATCATCATCTGGATTCACATGCATTTTTAAGGGTTAAAATGGCATCATACTGGATATAAGTATAGGAAGCACTGAATTACAGCAATCCAGTCTACTTAAAGGTGTAAATTAGGGTAATAAAGTCCATCTTATCAAAAAAATGACATGACTATCAAATCAGCCTAAAATGAAAAAATACTGATAGGGCCACTGAGGAGAAATGACTCTCTGTCAGACTGGGGGTCCAACATGATTCCGAGGCTAACCACTGAGGAAAAGGTAGCTGTTGCAGTCAACCATGAAAAAAGTAATGATCTACTGACTCATCTGAGCTAAAGTAGTTTGGATTTTTCCAGATTCAAACTCAAACTAAGGGGCTTGTTTACAAAGCTGCGGTAGCGGTTCGCGATCGTTATCGGAGCCGCGGCCCCATTGATTTCAATGGGGCCGCGGCTCCGATAACGACCGCGAACCGCTACCGCGGCTTTGTAAACAAGCCCCTAAGAGTAATTGTATAACAGGCTTCTTATGTGTGAAACCAAGAAGGTACTTATTTCAAGATAACTTTATAAAGACACATAGGCATCAATGTGTCCTTATAAAATGATCCCACCAAAGCTGGCAAAATTGTGGCTAAAATAAAGCCATGGACATTTACACCTTCTCAGAAAGGGGACTAAATGTTTGCATGCAGCGGTGTAATTCTGCCCTAAGGTGCAGGGGGGCTCCATGGAAGAAGGAGGCTCACTTGCAGCTGTTTCTCTGTCTTCGGAAGTTGACTTCACCTACTCTGAGGGCCCTTTCAGAATTATTGTTCGGAGGCCCATAATTTGAACTTCTGCCACTGCTTGCATGTAAAGTATATGAATATGTGTCTATATTATAAAATATGCATGTAAATTGTGCATTTGCCCATGCTGTGCCCATGCCCTGCCTCAGAACATGTAAAACTGCATACTTTGTTGTCCTTGTACATACTTTTACATGCATTTAATGACCTACATGTACAGAAAGTGTTTATCAAAATTTTCCTTCTTGTTAGCAACCAGCCAGCTGTACACAAACTTAAGAGAGCCGGTCAGCTGAGGAGGCGAGAGACATTCTGAAGGGCTGCAGAAATTGGGCACAGGGGAAAGTCTGGAGGAGCAACAGAGAATTCCATAGTTTTGAAGCAAAGGTGACCAAAGATACCATGGGATTCAGTATTACTCTTTGATATGTATTGGCTTGTAATTTTGGAAGAAATAGTTTTGAGGTCAATTCCATAAACATACACATCTGGCCTGCGGACACGTCCAAATCAAAAATGGGCCCGATTTCACCTTAATTATGCAGCCGCAGATATAGATGCGCCTGAGGTTTGGGAATCGGGGACATAGACATTTCCAGCACAGGCAGCTCAAAGCAATCTTCTGCCAGAGGTGAGGGATGCGATAGCGCCCCCCCCCCCCTGTAATGTGTTGGGGGGGGGGGCAGGCTTTCTCAAAACTCCAGTCAGGGATTGAACCAAACCAAAAAGCCATTTAGATAATACGGAGGAAATGTTTACACACCAAGGAACTAAAAGAATGAGCGAGAACCACAGCACAGTTTTATTTTGTTGCTATAAACTGTGTTATGGTTCTTATTTTTTTCTTTTTGAACATATATTTTACATCTACAGAACCCCCTCATGGTTGCAGAGCAGAACTAGGACATTCACCCACAGAACTCAATATCTTAAAAAAAAAATCTGATTCTGATCATCTCACTAACAAACACCCTTTTAGCAATAAGAAAGAGTTCCCAAGCTGCAAAGAACTGAGCTTTCTCATTATACGAACCAGCTCTTTGGAATGCCCTCCCTGCCCCGATCCATGTTCCCTGTAAAATAGTGATCTCCAAGTTATAATGCCCTGTTCAATGTAATTTCAGTTTGTTCAATGTAAACCGCACTGATGCAGAATAGCACGGTATATAAGAGAATGTAAATAAATAAATAAATAAAATTCCATCTCCGACCTTTCGACTTTCAGGAAAGCAATAAAGGTGCATTTGTTCCAACTGTACTATGACCATATAGCTACGCTATAGACCTTCCCTGCCAGCCTTAGCTCCGACCACCTACTACTTATGAACCACATATCAGCTTGTAACTTTGTTTTCCCTATTACTACCCAAGTTGACTCCCCTGTTTAATGTATAATGCTTATTGTTTATTGCGCAATCAGTAACATTGTATTGTACTGTTCTTTGATGACTGTTCAATGTAAAACATTTATTCTTGTTCTGTGTAAACCACGCTGATTTTGAAATAGCGCAGTATATAAATAAATAATTTCTCCAGTACCAGGCATAATAATAATAATACAAAACCCTACAACAAAGTCACTGAGGATCTATAAAGCAAATCTACCATACCATACCATATCAGCACCAACTTCCAAAACTCACAGAAGGAGCCCATCCAAAAAAAGCATCACTGTAAATACTGCAATGGGCCCTGGAGCATTCAACATTTATTTGAAAAGCTGAACAAGTCAGATTACTACAGTACAGATCCCTACATACAAGCTGCTTGTTAATAGAACATCTAGTCTTGGTCACACACTCAGAACACATACCCTGACCAAGTACAGAATAAGTGACCATAACCTAAAAATAAACATATGTAGATAAAATTAAACTGCAACACTAAAAAGTCAGATTCTGCATACAATGCAATACCATAGAAATAGAAAGATATGCATTTCCATGTAATGTATAAAATATAAAGCTTGTACCAGGTGTGATCATTTAATTGAAAATAAAATTATCTTCTACCTTTGTTGTCTAACCATTTTATTCTCTGATCATGCTGGTCCCAATCTGAGGTTATTGCTTTCCTTCACCTCCCAGTACCCCCCCATCTACCTCCCCCCAGGGGCAGCATGAGGATGATGCAGGGCCATGTGCGGAGATTCATTGCAGCATAATTTGCATACATTTAATACACTTTATTTAAAATGTATATGCCACCCATCTAAAATTCTAGGTGGCTTCCAAACATATACATGCAATTTAGTAAAGCAGATGTTACAATACAGTAAACATAATAATAAAACATTACATTTAATTAATGAAAAGCCACTTATATAGACCCCCCTCCAATCAAACCATTATAAGAATCTGCACATCAGATTTATTTTGCCATGACCAGATTATTGATGAGGAGGGAAGATATAAAGTGAGATAAACTAATCCTGTTAGCCATGAATTCAAATACTGGATTGGATTGTGCTAGAGCTGGAAATGTCCGGAACTCAGCAGTGGTGAAGCTATCAGGCTACTAAACAAAATTAAACTGAGACATTTCCTTAAAATTTGAAATTTCCTTGAATCTGAACTGACAAAATATTTTAAATTTCAGTCTGGCAGCATAAAGAACACAAAATGGAAAATCTCAAAAACAATACATATTCCAGTAACCCCCCCCCCCCCCCACCACCACCACCACCACCCTGCAGTTGACTTCACCAAGAAGGACAGACTAGATAGGCCATGTGGTCTTTTTCTGTCATCATGTTTCTATGTTTAAGAACCCAGAGTACAGGACCCATAGAGGAAATCTATTATCCATAACAGCACTAACTTCCAAAATTCACACAACATGGAGTGTACCCAGAAAAGGGCAGCACCATCAATATTGCAGTGGGCCCTAAAACATCCATATTCCTATTCAGAAAACTGAACAAGATGGATTCCTAAAGCTCCCTACATAGAAATTCCATGCTATCAGAACATGTAGCCTCAGTCATACATATGTAGAACAGATCTTCACCAAGTAGAGAATATATCAGTACAAACTAAAACAGATATATGTAGTAAAAAAAAATGCTTCTACCCATTACTATTAGGTTTGCATGATTTATTTCCCAAAATTATACTTTACTGCTGAGTGAGGCAAGAGAAAGAACTCTCACACACAGGCATCTGCAGTCAGCAGAAACTAACATATTGGCTCAGTGCAAGTAGCGTGAGTGTAACTAATGCCACCTCAATGGATGACCTTAGTTGTACTGGCAGCTGTTTTGTCACGCTGAAATGTGGTAACTGCAGGGGGGATATAACTGCCTCCCTGCAGTTATCCTACAGCCCTGAGTAATCAAACTCTGGAATTAGTTACCAGTGAATGTAGTAAAATCTGTTAGTGTAGCTGGGTTTAGAAAAGGTTTGGACAAGTTCCTGGAGGAAAGGTCCATAAACTATTATTAAAGAGGACCTACAAAATCCACTGCTTATCCCAAGACGAGCATTGTGGAACCTATGTGCCTTTTTGGGAACCAGCCAGGTACTTGTGACCTGCATTGGCCACTATTGGAAACAGCATGCTGTGCTTGATGGACCTTAGTCTGACCCAGTATAGCATTTCTTTTGCTCTTATGTTCATATGTTACCAGTGAAGAGCCTAGGAAACATTCTGCTAAATATGCCAAACAAGATGGGCTTAACAGCACCCATGCAGCATCTCCCACTTCCACAAATACAAGAGCCACTTGGCACCCCAACACATTGGGGCTTGTTTACAAAGCTGCGGTAGCGGTTCGCGATCGTTATCGGAGCCACGACCCCATTGATTTCAATGGGGCTGCAGCTCCGATAACGACCGCGAACCGCTACCGCGGCTTTGTAAACAAGCCCCATTATGTCCTACCCTCTGAAAAACAAGAGGGACTTTGTGACCCCAATACAACAGCTCCCACTCCAACATAAACAACAAGAAGGGCTTGGCAACCCCAACATAACTCCTAAAACTGCACACTGGACCAGCATGGTGTTAATGTAAATATATAGTCCATAAAAACAAAAGAAATGCAAATGCAAGATGCTCGCACACCAAGGAACTAAAGAAAAAGTGACAACCACAGCACAGATTATAAAACCAAATTATAACTCATTTTATTCTGTTATAAAATGCATTATGGTACTCGCTTTTTCTTTTTGAATATATATTCTGCATCCACAGAAACCTTTCCCTCAAAAATAGGTGCAGAGCAGAAGTAGGGCATTCACCCACAGAACTCAATATCTTAAAAAAAAATCTGTTTCTGGTCATCTCACGAACAACGAACATTCTCCAGTATCAGGGATATTTGGAACTAGTATAAAACCCTACAAAAGTCATCAAAGATCTACAAGGCCAAGTCTACCATGCCATACCATATCAGCATAAACTTCCAAATCTCATACAAGGCACCTACCCAGAAAAAAGCAGCACAATAAATACTGCAGCAGACCCTAGAACATCTAACAACCCACTCTAGCGTAGCTTCCTTTTGGGGGAAGGACGCAGCAGCAGAAGTTCCATAGGGCCAGAAGGCTCCATACCGGTTTTGTTTTAAGTTTAAATTATTACCGCTATCGCAGCCGCGACTCTGTAGGACATAAGAGCGGTGGCTGGAGCAGCAGCAGCAGCTTTTCCACCTTTTTTTTTTTTAAATCTGAAGGCAGAGTGAGGCAGCTGTTTTGCTGCCAAAGGTTTGCTGCCTGAGACGGCCGCCTCACTCCACCTCATTATAGAGCCGTCCCTGGGCTTGAGCAAACCACTATGGAGAAACAAGACATGGGTATACACAGAAAATGGTTTGGATAGCCCCATGCTTACTGTATTCTGAAAAGACGGACGTTTCCGATGCTGCCCGTCTCCACCATGGCCATGCCTCCTCTGTTAAAATTTGCATCTCCTAAGCTTCTCCTCTCATTGACAGTGTTGTGCTGATGCATACTACACATACAAACTGATGACACATAAATGTTGATGCAAACTAGACTAGATATAGTAGTATGTGCCATGCCTAGAATATTGCAAGGTAATCTCAGTGCACTCAAAGATATAAGAACAAGTACAAAGCGATATGTTTGTCATGACATACCTTGCATCAAAACATACATGGTAGTATAAGAAATCCTTAGTAACCGAGGTATCCGGAGGCCCTACTCGGCCTGGAACCCCAACCCTCCATCACCCACCCCCAACCATTGACAAAGCAGGCGGACGTCAAGTGTTGGTGTTAATGCATGGTCGCAGCTTTTAATAACAGTAATAAACACCGGCCCAACATGGGCCAACTCAGCAATTCAAACCATAACAGAGAAGAGCCCCCCCCCCCACCCGTCATCCGGATGATGCCCCCCACCAGCCGTATAGCAAGGTGGAGCACCATCCAACCCACCCCCCCCCCCCAGCTGCCCCTTCCCGCCCGCCTCGCCATGTTAGCAAAGGCCGGCTGAAGGGGTTGCCTAATTCCGGGTAGAGACCCCAACCGGGACGTCTCCCCCAACCCGCATACCCGTGCCGCTCACATGGAAAGCGGCCTCCAGCTGAAATGATCCGCCGGGTCAACGAGCACCAGCTCGCCACCCCGCTCACGAATGCCACACCAGCACCCTACGCCCCACCCCCCCCACCAGCTGCGACAAGATCCGACCTGCCCCCCCTCCACCCACCCGGAAACAAGGGCGGGCGGGAGGGAATCCTTCTGGATCGCGAGCAAGGAGGGAAAGGGGGGAATCGCCGGCTAGCGTTCCCTCCTTGCTCGCGCTGACTGACTCCGCCCCCCCCACGACCCTGACGGCCAATCAGCGGGCTCCCTACAGGAGCACGAGAAGCCTGCCGGGCGCGCGCCTAGATGCGCATCGCCCCCCCCCCCCCGAGAAACGGCCTGCCTCGTGGCCGGGCCCCGGGAACCCGGTTACTAGGCAGCCGCGGGACCGGGGCCCGGCGGCTAAGCCGGTACTTATTCTTTCACTGGTCTTCTCTAAGAACAGTCATTACAATGCTAAGTATGGGCCCTTACCAACCTCAGAAAAACCTCTCTGAATATGTACATTTTTAGAGACAGATGGTGGTGCTTTTGGGCATGTTTTAGTGTTGTTAGCACTATTGAATGTTCTTATGCTGAGGGTCTCTTATTATTGAAAGGGATATGCTTTGACATTTAGTTATGGAGAACCTGTTGTGAGTTTGTCAGCCGTATCACACTGGCACCTGGTGACACTGCGGTCATCCATACGGCCAGGTACTGGCCAGGCATTCATGTCCCCCCTGATTGCAGTTGAGCACCCCAGATCCTCCCATGCAACCCTCAAACCACATACACACACACTCTCACTTTCAGTCACAAAATACATAATTCTGCCAAAAAGTTTGCCCCGAACCTATAACTAACAGCTGGTATAACATAATAGCATGGAGTCCCAGGATTAAAAGTATGATCTCCGTTTCTCTCCCAAACAAGAATCTGTTCCATACTCACTCATATATTATTCCTACATCAACAATCCCATTTTTCAGGACACAGAAATTGTTTGAGATCCCTAGATTAGATCCTTTAGCACACACAGCAAATGTCAGCATGGCCAGAATAATCACTATTGCTCTTCTTAATATTTCTTTCAGGGTAGTTATTAATGCCTCTTTAGCTTACAGGATTCCCACACCTCTGATTTCTGTTCCCTACTGTAGTCCATCAGTTTAGAACAGACTAGTCATCACCTTTATTGAAACACAGCAGAATATTTTCTAAGTACTGGCATATTCCATGTCTCCAGCAGGTATAACAGGCACGTCTGCAGGGACCTTCCAAAATGTACACCTGTTCATTGTAAAAAAATGTTCAAGTTGTAATGTAAATCGCCCTGAATGGAAGATAGGGAGGTATAAAAATAACACGTTAACTAACTAACTAAATAAATAATACATGTGCCTTTCCTGAACACGCTTTGTATGTCTCCGTGGCTAACCATGCATCTATTCCGGCCCTCCTGGATGCGTTCTGAGATCCCCGTGTTAGCGAGTTAAATGTCCATGGGCCCTATGTACTAGAATATGCTCTTAGGTGTTTTTGGCAGATAAACCACTCTGACACACATACAAACCCTTATTCGGTTTCTAGAATGACCTCCTCTCTGTACTTTCTGTCTTATCACAATATGGAAATACAATAATTTCATAAAGGATTCTTTTTGCACCCAAACCCTGTTATACAGTACTCATGTAAAAGGCCTCTTATAAAATTATCCCATGGGATATGTGTGTAAAGTAGGTGTGGTACAAGAGGTATGCAATTTTACGTGACACACATATAGGTATGTTCAGGGGTATATATAGTTTGGGCAGAACGTGGATATAGTTCTGAAGTATGTGCATAGTGGAATTCACTCGTGTACATTTACACCTGCTGCAACGCTTCCAAGCAAGTGTAAATATGTGTGGGTGCATTTCCACCACAATTGTGAGGAACAAGCTTGATCTGTGAACACATCTGACTTATCTGTCCTTTCTAGGGATACCTGGCTGATGAAATGCTTCTTAGCCTCCCATCTTTGTGATTAATGAGAAATTGCCTTGTACTAATTTTGTTGTCTGCATTTGTGCTTAGATATTTATAGTATAAATTTATTTATTTATTTGTATCTAAGAACATACGATATGCCCTAGTGTAACAGACCAAAGGTCCATCAATTTCAGTATCGTGTTTCCAACAGTGGCCAATCCAGGTCATAAGTATCTGTCATACTCCCAAAAGGTAGATAGCCTCCATATTGTTTATTCTACAGTAACGTATCCACATCTCTCTTAAACCCAACTACACTAACAGCTTTCTCTATGGGCCTGATTCCAATCTGGACATACAGGCCCTCTTTGCACCCGGCCAGATCTAGCACTGCGGGATTGGAATTGCCAACAGGCCTGTATGTGCAGGCTGGGACCGCGATTCAGCCCGGCCTGCATGTATAGGCTGTGCCCAACTAACTCAGTCTGGGCTTTACAATGGAGCCGCCAGTCGCCGGCTCCTACAATGCTTTCCCCCCAGCCCTGCCCCGACCTGGCCTCCCAAGGCCAGGGTCGGGCTGTGGGGAATGCTTTCTGCCCGTTCCCACTGCTGCCATGCCCTGGGCTGCTATACTCTGCCTGATCAAGTGACTTATTCCATCTCAGAGGTGGAATAAGTTCTCTGTCTAAGCAGTCGGCTCCGGACGTACAGGGCCAATATTGGAATCAGCTCTGTACGTCCAGGGCCGACAACCACCCATCGCCTGCCCTAACTCCGCCCCTGATCTGCCCCTTCCCATCTCCTGTCTACCTTCCCCGTACAATGATCAGAGAAGGAGGATGGGGCCGGGAAAGGGCACGAAGAGCGAATGAGCTATTCGTTGCTCAGAATGACCCCCTATATCCTCTGGCGACGAATGCCAGAGTTTGATTATGTGTTGAGTGAAAAAATATTTTCTCTAATTAGTCTTAAATGTGCCACATTGTAGCTTCATTGCGCATCCTAGTCTTTCTAGCTTTTAAAGGAGTAAACAACAGATTTATATTTACCTCTGATGTTTGAAGGGCGGTATAGAAACTCCTAACAAACCATAAACCCTAAACCATACCCATTCCACTCCATTATTTTGTAGAACTCTATCATATCTCCTTCCAACTGTCTTTTTTCCAAGTTGAAGAGCTACAACCTTTTAAGCCTTTCCTCATAGGGACATCCTCCATCCCTTTTATCATTTTGGTGCCTCTTCTCTGTACTTTTTCTAATTCCACTATAACCTTTTTATGATATAGCAACAAGAACTGCCCACAGTATTCAAGGTGTGGTCACATTATGGAGAAATGCAGAGACATTATAATATCCTTGGTTTTAGTCTCCATTCCTTTCCTTATGATTCCAAGCATACTATTTGCTTTCTTGGCTGCCGCTGCACACTGGACAGGGGGTTTCAACATATTATCCACATTGACACCTAGATGATTCCTAATGTGGAATCTTGCATCATGTAACTCTAGTTTGGGGAAATCTACTGCTTACCCCTTGGACAAGCAGCATGACATGTATTTACCTTTGCAATGGCCTTGATGGATCCTTGGTCTGACCCAGTATGGCATATCTTATGTTTTATTTTCGAAACTCAGCTGCACAGCTAATCTTCTGCCGGTGTAGCTATGCTCACGTAACCCTTCACAAATCACTTCACTGGCTCCTTATCCATTTCTACATACAATTTAAACTTGTCCTACTGTCCTACAAGTTCATGCACTCTGCAGCTCCTCATTACCTCATCCCGCTTATCTCTCCCTACAACTCTCCTTGGGAACTCTGTTCATTAGGCCAATCTCTCTTCCACCACTTAGTCAGTACATCAGGCTCCATCTCTGGCCCTTTTTAAATACAGGGTAAAACCCCACCCCTTCAAGGCTGCTTTTTGTTCCTGACCCCCTTTATTTCCTATTTAATACCCATGTGTGCATTTTTCTTTTGAACTACCTTAGTCCCTTGTTTGTTGTGTCTGTCTGTCTTGATTAAATATTAAGCTCTGAGGAGCACAGACTGTCCTGTACATGTTTGTGTACAGTGCTGTGTACACATTGTAGTGCTATGCAAATGATTAATAACAGTAGTGTAGTAGTAGAAGTAATAGTGTTAGCAGCTATTTAATAAGTGCCTATGTGGGGTTTTTTAGAAGCCTCGTTGTGATATTCACTTGGAAAATCCAGCATTTTATACATGGAAATGGCATTCCTGAACAGTATAAATTGTGATATTAGAAAGGGCTGAATTTATACATACAGTAGAAATTTCAAGAGGGTATTTTTGGGGAGTGGTTTGAATATGGCCTGCGAAAGTCAAAACTTGACACGTGTATTCACCCATTCACATAGGGAAAGGATAGGTGTAACCACAATTGTTCATGTCAGGATTTGTAAAAAGTGCTCATTTCAGCCAGCTCATTACAGGAGGGATTAAGGGGGTTATCACCTGTTATTTATTCCCACCTCCAGATTGAAATCAAATAAATCTAGAAGCCTCTGTGGTTAAATGGTGGCATGTAAATGCAAAGGTTTGCAAAATACCAATTGATACATGTAAGTTGCTAAATTTCCTCTGTTGATTTTTCCTACGTGTAGGTTTGTAATATGGATCCTTCTTGTTTACGTGGTTGCATATCTTCCTGTAATCTTGCAGTTCTTTATACGTAGTTTAGAACGGCTCCATGTTTGGCCAGGCCTGGATTTAGACACAGGCAGCATAGACAACTGCCTAGGGAACTACATTTTGAAGATGTCAAATATCCAGGCCAAAGAGGAGACTGCTCTCACTTACTGTAGAGCCATGTGCTTCTGCTGCTTCCAAGGGACTCCACTGTGGTCTTCCTCTGCTTCTATTCTTGCTCTCCAATCTTAGGGATCTCTGATACCCCTCCACACTCTCTGCTTTCTGGGATCTGTTGTCTGGGCTTGCCTATGGGTGCCAAAATCTTAAATATGTCTGAAAGGTGGTATATTAAGTTTAATAAAGAATAAAGATAAATATGCCCTGTGTTTGGCAGAGTTGTTTCTAAAATGTTGCCAGAGTTGTGCATATCCTTACATAGACATCTCAGTTGCAATCTACATGTACTATCTAATATGAGCCTTCACATGTCCTTATAAAATAGTTTCAAAATAGGTGCCTACTCGGATCTTCAGTCTAGGCGACCTCTTTTAAAATTACCCTCCAAATCTTCTTGATTTTCCCTTTCTCAACGTACTTAATTCCTGCCTAAAAACTCAACGTCTTTGAGTCTGCTTTTATATCACACACACACACACACACACACACACACACACACACACACACGCTTCGCCTCACCACTGGACTCTCCACCACAAAGCACCAAAGGGACACCATCGATACAACAGCAAGGAAGTAAGCTCCTCCCTACTGATCGCATCATCTGCCTGTGTTCCCTGAATGCTTAAAACTCCAGCACAGCAGAGGTGCACCCACGCCTGGCGGGTCTGCGCCTAAGGGCCTCACCAAAGGGTTCTTAGATGTGGCCCTTGGAGTGGCTGAGGAGTGTCTCCTACATTGTACCCAGTGCCTCTGCTGGTCCTAGGTAAGCAACTATTCACATTTCAGAATCTAGCATCAAACGGACTCACTACTCAGCATCATTACTAAGAAGGCTTCACCAATCAAAGTTGAACTCACTCCACCCAGGACACAGGAACACACCATGAGGGCCTACCATTACCTCCTTGCCACTCTGCTCCTGCTAAACCTCCTCCTTTGATACAGGAGCCACCCCAGCCACCATGCTGCTTCCACCATTGGCCTAAATATATCACACCCTGGCAGCAAATGCTCTAACAGGAGACCCCCCCCACACACACTCTTACAAATCAGAGCCACTAGACACTCGCACAATATTAGCATTAATCCTGTCTTGAATATGACAGTCAGCTGTGTACTAATCAACCTGATCAATCAGAAACAAAACCAATAGCTGACTACCTTCAAGCCCAAGAAACTGACATCTTGTGCATAAACAAGACCTAGCTTACAAGCACAGATCATGTCATCCTGAACCAGGTCACAGCACGCACACACACTGCATGCATCTCTGGAGATGATCCAGCAGCATATTGACCAATTTTGAGCCTTCTGTTCATTAACAAAATCATAGAAAAAACAGTACAGCTACAGTTACAAGACCATGTAAACTCACAGGCACCACTGGACCTTCACCAACATAGTTTCAAGCCAAACCACTGTGTAGAATCCTAACATCGCTCTTTGACAACCTAATTAGAAGTAATGACAACATAAAAATAGGGTTCCTCTTCATCTTCCTAGACAGCCTTCGATACAGTATCCCACAGCATTCTCCTTCAACATCTACAGGACATTGGCCTCCACAACATTACGGATCAAGTAGTTGTGTTCATACCTAAGCAATAGACAACAGCTAGACAAATGCAGAGCAATCAAATCCACTCCATTCTACATTATCCAGGGCACACCACAAGGGTCATTCCTATCAGCACTGCTCTTCAATCTGTACATACAGTCTATTTGCAAGATCATCAAAAAGCACAATATTCAATACAAGGTTTATGCTGATGACATCATAATTAACACCCCGATCAACCTAGACAAGCCAGACTACTCAATGATAATAGGTTGCCTGAAGGATATAACCAATTAGCTTGCCAACAACAGTCTAAACATAAATTACAATAAGACTGAAACCCTATTTATCACAAGGAACACATCATTTACACCCCCGCATTCAATCAAATTAACCCATAAGAGCATATCTGTAAAGAAAGAAATCAGATATTTAGGAGTCACGCTGGACTGCAACCTGAACCTTGTGATAAGGAAGCTTATCATAGCTCAGGTAGGAGCTATAGAAAAGATGATGTGACTCTGAACAAGCAACCTGTCAGTTCTGGTAGAAGCAAGAAAACAGAGTTTTCACATAAAAGACTACCAGTCCCAGAATGCACCAGGTTTCCAGCAGCCATGAGAGGGGCTGAAGTGAGAGAATGTGTGTGCAATCAAGAGAGCTATGAGGTAATCCCTAAGCACTCATCTCAAAGGGCAGGGCTTGATTCAACACAGCTGCGCTGTGTTAGGGAGCAGCACACATTAGGAAAGAATAAGAATAGAGCTTATTCTTCAGATAACAGTTACTACAAGCTCCAGCCCAGCTTCAGGGAGAGCTTCAGCTACAGAGGGAGAAAGAGATACAGAGACAGCAACGGCTACAAGCTCAAGCACCAGTATCACCTGGAGGAAACAGAAGCCAAGCCAAGCAGATAGAGAGAGAAGGAAACTCTCTGGAAGGAAGAGAAGAAAGGCCATTGGAAGGTCTGGGAGATTCCAAGGCAGTACTCATACTGGGAGGTATTCCAAAAGCCAGCAGAGTCCATTGGACTGGATTCAGCCAGAGGAATGGAGTGGCAGAGATAGGAATCACCAGTGGCTACCTGGAAGAGAGAAGACTGCATGTGGAAGGGACTTTCAGACCAAGGCCAGAAGGTATGTGAGAGAAGATCCAGTGTCCAGGGATCAAGATTGGAAGGCTGGACATCAGAATTGGATTACATATTGGCCAGGCTATACAGAGAGGAATAATGATAGCAGGAGAGGCTCAGGTATGAACACTGATCCAGACCCTATCTATAATAGAGAATGGCAGCAAGGGAATGAGCATTCTCATGATAGTGCCTTAATGAAAGACTCGTCTGTGCCAATGTATGATAGTGACCATATGCTGATTGATACAGCAGATGAAAATACAGTTTACACGGACTGTTCTCTATCTAAATGCTATTGCTAGCTTTCTGTGAGCAAACACATCAGCCATCACAAAGAAACCTAACTTTGTTCTTTATTTCCACTGCAAACAGCTCTTAAAGCAGGATTTGGGCTCACACAGTAGCAGCCAGCCAGCTAAAGGCTTTCAGCTGGTCCATTGATAGTAATTAGGGCTGCACCTGATTGTGTGTGTGAGCAAGGGAGAATCACTGCTGAGATCGGCGTGGAAAATAAGCAGAAGTTAACCTAACCAGCAAAGTTTATTCTTTACTTTGTGCCTTTGTATTTGGTAATTATTTGCTAAGAAAACATTAGCTAATTGCCTGACAAGCTGAAGGTTGTTTTCTGGTTTACTTTGTGACTTTTTGTTATCCATTTTAAACACTGCAAGCAAGTAACCTCATTTATAGTGCTATCAAGCATACATGTGCTGGGTGAATTAAACCCCATCAATAAAAGAAGTATTTTATTGATCTTACCACTTGGTTTCACAACTCAAATTATTGTCATCAGCTGTGTTTGGGAGTGAATGAACTACAATACCCACAATACCTTGCAAGAATCATATGAATATATGCATCGTCAAGATTGTGTAAGTTCTCACCCTAGGCAGCCGTCTGACAAATGGCGTAGTTTTTCGGATTGCTTTTGCACCAAGAGGATTTATTTGCTGTGGATTACAAATAAAAGTCAAGTTTAAAGCTGTAAGAAGATTTCTTTCCCTCATCTGCACTTTGGAAGAAAAGTGGTTGTTCCAGGAAGCTGTCCCAGAGGAAAAGACCCTGTGCAAAGCTGGATTCATCACTGAGACAAGGTAATATGTACCTGGGCAGGTCTAGTGGTGGATGTGTGTAAGCACAGAGGGTAATTGAAAAAAAAAAAACACACCTGGTTGGAAGGTGCTGCTCTTGGGTTTTTTTTTTTCTCTCTTTTCTTGCAGGGGTCAAGATGGATCCGAGGGAGATGGCTCAGTGGATGGCAGCCCAATTCAGCAAGCAGCAGGAACTATCACAGCAGGCCCAGGACACTGCTATGAAGGCCTTAATGGAACAGCAGAAACCAGTGCTTGATCTGGTGCAAGCTCTAGTTCAGCTGCAGAGCCAAAGTGGAACAGATGCAAGACCAGCAGTTAGTACTGGTACACCACATGTGGACACTGTGGGACTCAATCAAGGGATTGGGGCATTTAATTTTGGGAAATTAACTCCAGAAGATAATGTTGATGATTTTCTAGAGTCTTTTGAAAGAGTGGCACAGGCTTTAGCATGGCCAGAGACCCAGTGGGCAGTAAGGCTGGCAGCCTCATTGACTGGTGAGGCACTAGCAGCTTACAGAGCAATGCCAGCAGCCCAGGCTTTGATTTATAAGGATGTAAAGGCAGCTATTAGAGATCGCCTAGGGTTGTCAATTTCAGAGTATAGGCGAATGTTTAGAGCTGTTACATTGAAAGTGGGTGAGACACCCAGGGCTCTGAGTCAGAGAATTAGAAGTTTAGCTGTAAAATGGTTGGAGCCTGAGCAAAAGACAGTAGAAATGTTATTAGATGTTATAATGCTGGAACAATTTATGCTTGGGGTACCTAAAGATGTGAATGTTTTTCTTATACAGCAAAATTGCCAAAATCTTGGAGAGGCAACCATGCTAGCCGAGAGATTCTTGGAAGCCACTGTCACACCCTCATCGGGCCCCTCCGGTGGAGACTGGTATTACAGCTTAATACCTTTTCTTGGCTTTCTATATGCTATAGATAGCCCTGCCTGGCCCTCTGTGGGTAGTAGTTGTACCGTCTTCTTGTAATCACTCAAACACACAGTTCACACTTTAAATCAAGGGCTTTATTCCCCGTCCAATGAGGTATTCTTTTTTCTTGAAGCACAAAATAATCAAAAGCCACTCTGGCAAATAACAGAAGCAAACATTGAACAAAAATGCTTTCCTCAGCTTTAACTTTTTAACAAAAGAAAACAGTTCTCTTCATGAGCACTTAATCCTTTTCTTTTGGCTGATATAAATCAATCAGGATTCAGTTTAAACCAAGCAACTTCTGCCAGTTACTGCGTTGCTGTTTAAACCCTCCTTGTACATGTATTTTCTTATCTCAAGGAAAACTCTTCTTCTTCAGTTGTCACTAACGAGCATTCCATGGGTTCAGTGTTATCTGGTACATTAGAAATATCATGTGGTATTAAAGGATAACCATTTGTACCTACGTTTTCTGTAGCAGCTGTCCTGCCGAGCTCACTCTGGTTAATCACGTCAGCTACGTGACTGCTTCCTGGCTTTAGGCTAAAACACTGCTGGGTATTACCGTATACCCTGGATAATGGCTTGTAAGAGCACTCCTCCTGTGTAAAGCTATGAGGTAACTGCCCATAAACACTGGTATTAGAGTCAAACAGCTTGTATCCTGTCTTGAATGGGTTAAAGGCTAATTCCTCTGATACAGCTGTGGGAGTTTTCAGTGCTGACAACGGCACTCGAGAGAAGTCTGAGCATTTAAAGTTGCTAGCAGAATTATAAGGTAAGAGACCTTCCTTTCTCTTGTAACTGCCCGTACAAGGAAAGAAGTTGTTTCCTTTTCCCTTTATCTCTGCTCTAGGCTGGCTTCTTCTATTAATCCTGGACTTAGCCCATTCGGGTGTAAAACAGTCCTGTTCCACTTTGAATGCCTTGCTTCCTGTAACAGGATTCCTCCCTCTTCTCTTCTGGCTTTCACACACACACTCTGTGTTCAACAGCTGATCTCCACACGTACTCACATAGTCCTGAGACTCATTCAAGCTGTCCTCTGGTATATGTTGCTGACACTCTCTCTCATTTCCTTCCTTCCACCAACTTTGGTCCTGGAGATGAGATTGGCTTATAGTGTTTCTTTCTCTTTCCCTCCGTTCCCACGACTGAGGCTGTTGCTTCCACCTCTGTCCGTGCTCACTCTCCCTCACTGCTTGTGAGTGTGCCTTATGTATCTGTCCCCGGGTTCCACCCCTTCTCAGCTGATCCCTATCAGGTAAATCAACCTCCATTCTCATGCTGGCTGGGTGTGTCTTTTTACCCTTTTCCCACGTGTGCCGTGGTCGCTCATAGCAACTATTTGACATGTTTTTGTTTACCTCATCAGGTTCTGCCTGATTTTCTCCGTTAATCTCCATTTCCTCTGGGTCCCCTGGGTTTACCTTGTGACACATTCCCCCCCTTAAAACATTACTTGCTGCCGCCTTTTTAGGTGGCCAGCATGTAATTCCATTCCTAATTCTACATTGCTGTTCACAAAAGGCAAAATGTGCTGTGGCTGACCTTTCTCTCCAGGGTTTCAATACATTTATATGGTATACCTGTCTACGACCTTTATCGTTTTCAATGAGATAGGATACAAATCCTACCTTTTTTATCACTGTGCCAGGCCCCTTCCAGTGAGTCTCAAACTTGGGACCAGGGTCTGCCACTTGAATTAAAACCTTATCCCCTGCTGCCAGTTCTCTAGCCTTCGTACCTTTATCATAGTAAAATTTTTGTCTTTTCTTACTCTGATTCAAATTCTCCCTTGAGGCTTGGGAAGTCTTTTCCAGGCGAGTCCTTAGTTCTTTTAAGAACTGCGGGATGCCGATTTCAGGTATCTTGGGTTCTACCCATTCTTCACGCAGAATGTCTAGTATCCCCCTAGGTGTCCTCCCAAATAAAAGCTCAAACGGTGACACTCCCAAGGAGGTTTGGACCCGTTCCCGACAAGCGTATAATACAAACGGAAGGAGCGTATCCCATTCCGCCATCTCCCCCCTCCTTAATCCTCTTCTCAGTAGGTGTTTAATTGACTGGTTAGTCCTCTCCACTAACCCATTGGTCTGAGGGTGATACGCCGCTGTTTTTATATGGCGTATTCCGAACGCCTCCCAGACCTTGGCAAGGTATTTAGAAACAAAATTACTGCCCTGATCTGTAAGTATTTCCTGAGGAAATCCCACCTCACAAAACAATTTTATCAGTTCTTGTGATATTATTTTGGCCGAAATGTTCCTGAGTGGAATGGCCCACGGGAACCGTGTTGCATAGTCCACAATGACTAGGAGGTATTGATAACCTCGGGGTGTTCTTATTAATGGGCCCACAATGTCTACTCCCATTCGGCGTATCGGTGCCGTGATGGTTGGCAACGGTATCAAGGGTACGGCCTTGGGTCTTACTACAGAAACCCTTTGGCAGGTAGGGCACGAATCACAATACCGTTTTGTTTCTTGGTATACCCTGGCCAATAGAAACGTGCCAAAATTTGGTCAAGCGTTCCTTGAACGCCTTTGTGGCTACCTACTGGGTGGTCATGCGCTAAACGCAACACTACCGACTTGAAATTTACAGGTACCACCAGCTGTTTACGTATCGCATCTGTATATGGATCGAGACTCTCTCTATACAAGATTTCCCCATCTAGAAAGAACCGGGGTAACACTGTCCTTTCTTTTTGGGCCCACTCAAAAGCTCTTTTGAGTGCCAAATCCTCTCTTTGTTCTTTTGGGAAGGATGGGAATTTTTGTACCAGTGCGGCAGGCACCCACGGTAATCCCTCCCCCGTTTCCAATTCCCTTCTTCCCTGAGTTCTTTGACTCCTTTCATGGCGCTTTTTGGCCTTAGCCTTTTTCCCGCCCTCACTCGGACTCTGGACCAAGTCATCATGATGAGGAAGTGTATCTGTCCCTTCTTCTCCGGGAACTTCCACATCAACCTTCTCTTCCGGTTCAGCTTTTTTTCCCTACCGGGGACTCCCTAGTTTCTACTTTACTAGTTTGAGATCGGGTAGAGACTAAACCCATCTTCAAACCCATCCCTTGTTTTAACCCCTTTTGGAAAAACGGCCAATCACGTCCTATAATTAAATTCTGCGGTAGTTCAGAGACTACTGCTACCTGTAATTTTTTCTCGATGCCCATTCCTTTGACATGCACCTGATATAGGGGATATGGAAACTGTGTCCCGTGTATACATTGTACCTGTACCTGTTCTTTTTCCTGATTCAATATATCAGGGTTAGACTGTTTTATGGTTTCCCAAAGTTTCCGTGAAACCAAACTTTGTTCAGCCCCTGAATCAAGAAAAGCCATAGTATTTATCCCCTCTATTTGGACTTGTAGAAAAATACCCTCTGGTGTTTGTTTTTCCACCCCTGTTACAAAGACCATCCTAACTTTACATTCCCTCCTAATGTGTCCAGGCTTTCCACATTTGTAACATTTCTTTTTTTTTTTTTTTTTTTTTTTAAACTTTTATTTTCATTTTGCAACAAACAAAAGAAACAACACACCAAAAGAGACAAAACAAGTATACAATAAGGAAAAGTAAACCCATTACCCCCCACCCCGATGCTTCTTCTCTACCCGATTATATCAGCATGTGAGCGTTTCCAATTAACAGTGATTATACATCAAACGATCAAAAGAGTATCTACAATACAGCATGATCATGGGACAGAGATATATACAAAGTTAGATAGTCAGATGAGAGCATTTAGCAAAATATACATAGTCATTGAGCATCTTCCATTGAGACCAATGAGAAGGAGTCTGAACGGAAGAAGAAGCGAACAGACGAGGTATTTGGTCATAGTTACTGTAAAGATAGGCATGATTCCACCATTCATTGGGGCTCAAATGGGAGCTAATTTTCCAGTAGTACGTAATTAGGGAAATAGCAATGCCAAGCATAAAGTTCGAAAGGAGATAAGCCATTTTTGGGAGAGAGGGGATCCCCGCAACTGGGCGAGGTCCCACTATCCTCCAAGAAAGGGGCTCCTGAGAGTGCGAGATAGACTAAATACGACCCCAGACCCGACGCTAGTAATACTGTAGTGCGGGATATTCATGCATAACATGAGGCAATGAACCAATGGCCGCAGGACGTGTCCAGCAACCATTGCCCTGAGTAGTGTTCCATTTGTCTAATCTGTGAGAAGTTGAAAAACACCGGTGGGCTAGAAAGAAGAGGGTCTGAATGAGTAAGGCGGAACGGGAACCCATGTCCCTCTACTCCAGATAAGGCTCTATTGCTCCGAGGTCAAAGTCACATGCAATTCTCTCTCCCATACTTTCTACGCTATAGGGGCATCTCTAGTGATAGCATTACAGAAGGTTTAGCAAAATTGGATGCTACACCCGGTGAACTACCGAGAGATCGGAAAGTCTCCAATCAACCTTGTGTAGAGAATGCCGATGGCGGGAGTACTCTAGTGCACCGAAGGCGATGCTGAAGTTGCACAGACCAGAGTCGGGAGTCTAAAGATTGCATAAGAGTATTAAAGGCACCTAAAGTGTCTAAAAGCATTGGTGGATAGTGGGAGTCTGATGGGAGAGTCATACCAGGGAGAAAGGTAAGAGGAATCGGTTTGCAAAGGCCCGCTTCTATATCTAGCCACACAGGTCTACTCGGTACTGGATCTTCCAACCAACGAGCACCTTGTTTGAGAAGAAAAGATTGAGGGAACACTTGAGTAAAATCGCCACCAAGTATTAATGGGGCATTGGCAGAGGCCAAGGCCAACTGCGCAATACTTGCATAGTAAGCAGGGTTGTCCACATTCGGGGCATAATGCAAATACACGTGAATTCACTATCTCCAACCTCAAGGTGTACACGGGCCCATCTACCCTCCTTGTCAGCGCTAATATCAGGTACAGTAGCGTGCTAAGACATTCTTAACCAGAGTGGCTATCCCGTACCATTTGAAAACGGTGGGAGAAGAGGCAGCTACCATGTGAGGCTTAGCATTGAGTTTCAGTGTTTCAGCAGAGTTTAAATGCGTTTCCTGAAGAAACACTAAATCAACATGCTCATGGCTAAGATAGCTAAGGATTTTCTTGCCTTTGAGTGGACCATTAATGCCTTTGACGGTGAATGATAAGATTTTACATAAGGCCATTCAGAAAAGTTAAGAATTCTGAGCATGATAGCACACATAATTTCACTATGTCCCTCAAACTGACTGTATCTGGCTGTACACATGACATAGGAAAAATAAACTAATATAATACAATGAAGCGCCCCACATTAACAAAGAAAACCGCAGTACGGTAGAGGAGAAGCAAAACCCCAAAATTACTGGCGACCATGTGTCTGCGGGGAGAAACCCCCGAGAAGGCCGAAATTGAAAAACACATAACCTGTAGGACTGTGCGTGCTCCGAATCCGACCGAGGCACACACCATGAAGGGATAGGAGACCAAAAAAACAAAAGTCATATGGAGAAAGAAAGAAAGTCCAGGCTATTTCGGTGCTTGGCTATGACCGCCGCATCGGGCCCTTCAAAATGGCGGATAGAGCCGGCAATTAAGAGTCCAAGATTTGGGATTAGCGCATCTGCTCTGCTTCTTTGGAGTCTAAAAATGTTGATAGTAGATCAGGATCTTCGAACGTCCTGGTTTGGTTGTGGAGAGTCACTCGGAGCTTCGCTGGATACAACAGGCCAAAGCGAGCCTGTAGCTGTTGAAGTCGAGGGCGAAAAGCAAGGAGTTTCTTCCGCCGGTCAACGGTAGGCTTTGCCAAATCAGGAAAGAAGGAGACCTTACGACCTTCAAATTCCAAATGATGATTCGCTCGGGCAGCATGTAAAATTTGTTCCACTTGTTGATATCGTAGCAAACTAAAGACAATAGGCCGGGGGGTCGTGCGGTTGAGCGCCATATGGGCAGGAACACGGTGTGCTCGATCGATTTCCAGTTCTCGGTGAAAAGTGATCTTCAGCAAGGAGGGAAGAGTTTTGAGCAAGAATTCTCTTATATCTCCTGCTTCCACCCCCTCCGGCATTCCGAGGAGCCTCACATTGTTGCGACGGGCTCGATTATTGCTATCTTCTAACTCCTTTTGAAGATTCTGTATCTGGCGCTCAGCCTCATCCAGTTTGCCCAAGCGCACCTCGTGCGAGTCGAGGACCCCCGCCATGTTGTCCTGCCGTAATGAAAGACTTTCAAGTCGGTCCTGGAGCACTCCAAAGTCTTCTCGCATGGCTCGAAGCGCTTCTCCATTGGACTGCACCAATTCCTTCACGCCGCGTATTTCCTTCAGAATCTCCAGGTGCATCTCGGGGTTTTCACGAAATGGAACCATCTTCTGTGGGGAGGACACCTCTGTTTTGGAGCGTTTTCCGTGAGAAGAAGAAGGAGACCCGAAGTCCAAGCGCGCTGGTTTATGGGCCGCCATTCCCCCCGAGGTGCCCCGGTCAGCCCGGAGCGAAATAGTAAATTTGTATAGGTATTAAGTCAGGATTCTTAGTAGGCCTCTCGGGAGCTTCAACGCAAAGCGTCCTACCCGCTGGACATCAGGCTCCGCCCCCCCTTTGTAACATTTCTTAATGTTTGTGGAGAAAACCTCTTTGGCCATATTACCACTAGGTGCCTTAATTCTTTCATACCTCTTCCATTCATCTGATTCATCCATACCTGCTACTTTTAAAAGGTTTCCCCTGGATGTCTCAGTTCTCTTAGCTTCCCTGAATACTTCAGCCATCCTAGTTGCTTCCTCCATATTGGAGCAATTCTGTAACGTAAGAAACGTTTTCATCTCTGGGGTTACTGCCAACAAGAACTGTTCTAGAATAATTTCGTCTAGAATTGATTCTACTGGTTTTCCCTCTGGATCTAACCATTTATAGGCAAGATTCCTAAGCCTTTGATACAATGCTTTCGGGGTTTCAGTTATATGCATGTGTGCCTCTCTAAACAATCGCCTATAATGCTTAGGTGAAAGGCCTAGTCTGTCTTTTACAGCCTTTTTAATTTCTACATAATTATTAGCCAGGCTGGCCGGCATAGCTTTAAATGCAGACAAAGCTTCACCGCTTAGGGTCATTGCAAACCGCATTGCCCATTGCTCAGATGGCCATTGAAGATTACTAGCAATCCTCTCAAAAGCTTCTATAAAATCATCCGGATTGTCCTCTGGTTTTAACTGTCCCAAAGACAAAGCAAAGTTAGTGTTCATCTCTACTTGCGGTATTGATGTAGTACGTGTTACTTCTTCACCAGTTTTTTTCAGCAGAGCGTCCACAGCTTCTAATAGCGGCCTTTGCTGCTCCCTCGCAGAAGCTATGTATTGCTCCTGTAAATGCTGCACCATTTTGGGCTTGCTTGTCCCACTGTTCAGCTATCCACGACATCACGTCCTGTGGTTCCATCTTCTCCAGATGCTGTTCCTGTAAGAAAAAGAAAAGAGAAAGGCCCACCAAGTGCGGTATCTTTTATACAGGACTTTACTCTAAACTAGAGCGCCCCCTCTTTCCTCACAGGATATCCTATCCCAGTCTACACAGGCTACTATTACCTTAGTCTCCTGGCAGACTCAAGCATGTGAGAAAAGGGTCTTTTCCAGTCCTCTGGCCGACCTGCCAGCGAATATTCCACTGCACTTGTCTTGTGATGCCAATATTCTCCTTTCCTTTGGGCAATGTCTTTTTGTTTCTTCTGTTCCAAAAATATTTTGCCCCCCCAAAAAAAAATATCCTGCCAACTACGCCATTTTTATGTCACACCCTCATCGGGCCCCTCCGGTGGAGACTGGTATTACAGCTTAATACCTTTTCTTGGCTTTCTATATGCTATAGATAGCCCTGCCTGGCCCTCTGTGGGTAGTAGTTGTACCGTCTTCTTGTAATCACTCAAACACACAGTTCACACTTTAAATCAAGGGCTTTATTCCCCGTCCAATGAGGTATTCTTTTTTCTTGAAGCACAAAATAATCAAAAGCCACTCTGGCAAATAACAGAAGCAAACATTGAACAAAAATGCTTTCCTCAGCTTTAACTTTTTAACAAAAGAAAACAGTTCTCTTCATGAGCACTTAATCCTTTTCTTTTGGCTGATATAAATCAATCAGGATTCAGTTTAAACCAAGCAACTTCTGCCAGTTACTGCGTTGCTGTTTAAACCCTCCTTGTACATGTATTTTCTTATCTCAAGGAAAACTCTTCTTCTTCAGTTGTCACTAACGAGCATTCCATGGGTTCAGTGTTATCTGGTACATTAGAAATATCATGTGGTATTAAAGGATAACCATTTGTACCTACGTTTTCTGTAGCAGCTGTCCTGCCGAGCTCACTCTGGTTAATCACGTCAGCTACGTGACTGCTTCCTGGCTTTAGGCTAAAACACTGCTGGGTATTACCGTATACCCTGGATAATGGCTTGTAAGAGCACTCCTCCTGTGTAAAGCTATGAGGTAACTGCCCATAAACACTGGTATTAGAGTCAAACAGCTTGTATCCTGTCTTGAATGGGTTAAAGGCTAATTCCTCTGATACAGCTGTGGGAGTTTTCAGTGCTGACAACGGCACTCGAGAGAAGTCTGAGCATTTAAAGTTGCTAGCAGAATTATAAGGTAAGAGACCTTCCTTTCTCTTGTAACTGCCCGTACAAGGAAAGAAGTTGTTTCCTTTTCCCTTTATCTCTGCTCTAGGCTGGCTTCTTCTATTAATCCTGGACTTAGCCCATTCGGGTGTAAAACAGTCCTGTTCCACTTTGAATGCCTTGCTTCCTGTAACAGGATTCCTCCCTCTTCTCTTCTGGCTTTCACACACACACTCTGTGTTCAACAGCTGATCTCCACACGTACTCACATAGTCCTGAGACTCATTCAAGCTGTCCTCTGGTATATGTTGCTGACACTCTCTCTCATTTCCTTCCTTCCACCAACTTTGGTCCTGGAGATGAGATTGGCTTATAGTGTTTCTTTCTCTTTCCCTCCGTTCCCACGACTGAGGCTGTTGCTTCCACCTCTGTCCGTGCTCACTCTCCCTCACTGCTTGTGAGTGTGCCTTATGTATCTGTCCCCGGGTTCCACCCCTTCTCAGCTGATCCCTATCAGGTAAATCAACCTCCATTCTCATGCTGGCTGGGTGTGTCTTTTTACCCTTTTCCCACGTGTGCCGTGGTCGCTCATAGCAATTATTTGACATGTTTTTGTTTACCTCATCAGGTTCTGCCTGATTTTCTCCGTTAATCTCCATTTCCTCTGGGTCCCCTGGGTTTACCTTGTGACACAACGCAGGCTTGCCATAGAATGGGTGGCCCTCTAGAGATGGATGCTGAGGCTAAATGTGCTGTATCAGAAAAGAGAATAATTAAGAATGTTTCTGAAAATGAATGTACTGTATCAAACCAGATGACACAGTGGAATAGAAAGAAATGTTTCAAGTTTGGAAAAGTGGGACACTTAGAGAAGAGATGCCAGACACACACTAGTTTAATGGGTCTGGATTTAAAACAGCCCAAGGAAGGATTTCTTTTGATGGTTGATGTGCAAGGAATTACCACAAATGCATTATTAGACTCTGGGGCAGACCAGAGTATGATGTCAAAAAGGCTTTGGAAGAGGATAGAGGCCCAAGAAAGATTTGTGCCTAGAACCCCTGAAAGCCAAGTTCACATCAGATGCATTCATGGTGCTGCAACATCATATCCCACCTATAGGTTTAAGGTTAAGTGCCTGGGGGAACAAGAGGAAGTCCTATTAGCAGTGGTGCCTAGGCTACCCTTTGATTTGGTCCTAGGAAAGGACTGGCCAAGATTTAAGCAGGAACTAGTGAAAGGGCTAGGAAAGAAGGAGGGAGAAGGTTTAATAATGAAAATAGCTCCCGGGCCTTTCTTTGGAAGTCCTCAGTCCCTAGCTAAAAAGATGGTTAAGCTTCCAGAAGGCCAAACTATGGGTAATAAGAGGGGCCTTGTATCCACCCGCTCGCAGGCTAAGTTAGAGAGCCAGCAGAAGGAGGAGGGGGAGCAGGCAGAGTTATTAGGAGATTTACCCTCTCATGATGATTTAATAACCCCATCATCTGGTAAAGTAAGAAAGTTGAAAGCACAAAAGAGGCGTGAGAGACTTTGCAGAGCACAGGGTAGGGCTGAGTTGTTAGCTGGTCAAAGTTTACCCTGGGTGCCAGCTGAGTTGGTGGCAAAGTTTCCTAACTTTCCACAAGAGCAGCGAGCTGATCAAGCTCTCACCCGAGCTTTTAAGTATGCTCAGGAGGTCAGGGAGGAGTTGCCCAGATTCAGACTAGATAATGACATATTATATAGAGAGAGTCAGGACCCCAGAAATGGTGCCATACGTAAACAATTGGTGGTACCCACAACTTTCAAAGGGCGAGTACTTAGGCTAGCACATGATCATCCAGTGGGAGGTCATAAAGGTATGCAAGGAACGCTGGATCAAATACTTGTGCATTTTTACTGGCCAGGTATATTCAAAGAAACTGCCCAGTTTTGTGCTGCATGTCCAGCATGTCAGCGAGTTACAGCGGCTCACCCACCGGTGGTGCCATTGATCCCCATGCCAATCATCACAGACCCAATTGGTCGCATTGCCATGGATATTGTAGGCCCATTAGTTAAAACGCCCCGAGGTTTCCAATACATCCTAGTTATGGTAGATCAGGCAACAAGGTTTCCCTGGGCCATACCATTGAGGAATGTTTCTGCAAAAACAATAGCTTTAGAGCTAGTAAAATTGTTTTGTGAAGTGGGATTCCCAAGAGAGGTGTTGACTGACCGAGGGTCCAATTTTGTATCCAAATATTTGGCCCAGGTCTGGGATGCCTTTGGCATTTGTCACGTGAAAACCTCAGCCTACCATCCACAATCAAATGGTTTGGTGGAGAGATTCAACCAAACTCTCAAACAAATGTTGAGAAGGGGGTTAGCAGGAGAGGTAAAAGAATGGGATATGTTATTACCCTTTGCCTTATATGCCTGCAGGGAAAGAATTCAAGTGTCCCTAGGTGTAACTCCGTATGAGTTGATGTATGGTAGGGCTCCCCGGGGTTTGTTGGATATTTTGAGGGAACAATGGATTGATCCTGAACCAGGAAGTCAGGAGGTGCCACTGTTTCTACGTGATTTGAGAGCACGTTTGAAAAGGACGTCGCAGGTTGCTGAGAGGAACCTGCAGGACAGTCAAGTTCGCCAGAAAGGGTGGTATGATAGAAAGGCCAAAAGCTGCCAATTAAGCATTGGTGAAAAGGTTTTGGTTCAAGTAGCAGGAACTGCTCCAAAATTTGAGGTACAGTGGAAAGGCCCATGGGAGGTTGTTAAACAAGTAAGCCCAGTGTCTTATATGGTAGAAAATGCCAGAGGGCGTAGGCAGACCTACCATATTAATGTACTTAAGTCTTGGAGGGAGAGGCCTGTAGATAATGACCTTGAACCCAGTCAGGAAGTAAGTGAGCTTCAAGAAGATAACACTCTCATAGGTATTACGGACTGTAGAGAAGAAGTTTCACCAGTAAAACCAGTCCGTAATAACTTAAGCAGGGGGGTATGTGATAAGGAAGCTTATCATAGCTCAGGTAGGAGCTATAGAAAAGATGATGTGACTCTGAACAAGCAACCTGTCAGTTCTGGTAGAAGCAAGAAAACAGAGTTTTCACATAAAAGACTACCAGTCCCAGAATGCACCAGGTTTCCAGCAGCCATGAGAGGGGCTGAAGTGAGAGAATGTGTGTGCAATCAAGAGAGCTATGAGGTAATCCCTAAGCACTCATCTCAAAGGGCAGGGCTTGATTCAACACAGCTGCGCTGTGTTAGGGAGCAGCACACATTAGGAAAGAATAAGAATAGAGCTTATTCTTCAGATAACAGTTACTACAAGCTCCAGCCCAGCTTCAGGGAGAGCTTCAGCTACAGAGGGAGAAAGAGATACAGAGACAGCAACGGCTACAAGCTCAAGCACCAGTATGACCTGGAGAAACAGAAGCCAAGCCAAGCAGATAGAGAGAGAAGGAAACTCTCTGGAAGGAAGAGAAGAAAGGCCATTGGAAGGTCTGGGAGATTCCAAGGCAGTACTCATACTGGGAGGTATTCCAAAAGCCAGCAGAGTCCATTGGACTGGATTCAGCCAGAGGAATGGAGTGGCAGAGATAGGAATCACCAGTGGCTACCTGGAAGAGAGAAGACTGCATATGGAAGGGACTTTCAGACCAAGGCCAGAAGGTATGTGAGAGAAGATCCAGTGTCCAGGGATCAAGATTGGAAGGCTGGACATCAGAATTGGATTACATATTGGCCAGGCTATACAGAGAGGAATAATGATAGCAGGAGAGGCTCAGGTATGAACACTGATCCAGACCCTATCTATAATAGAGAATGGCAGCAAGGGAATGAGCATTCTCATGATAGTGCCTTAATGAAAGACTCGTCTGTGCCAATGTATGATAGTGACCATATGCTGATTGATACAGCAGATGAAAATACAGTTTACACGGACTGTTCTCTATCTAAATGCTATTGCTAGCTTTCTGTGAGCAAACACATCAGCCATCACAAAGAAACCTAACTTTGTTCTTTATTTCCACTGCAAACAGCTCTTAAAGCAGGATTTGGGCTCACACAGTAGCAGCCAGCCAGCTAAAGGCTTTCAGCTGGTCCATTGATAGTAATTAGGGCTGCACCTGATTGTGTGTGTGAGCAAGGGAGAATCACTGCTGAGATCGGCGTGGAAAATAAGCAGAAGTTAACCTAACCAGCAAAGTTTATTCTTTACTTTGTGCCTTTGTATTTGGTAATTATTTGCTAAGAAAACATTAGCTAATTGCCTGACAAGCTGAAGGTTGTTTTCTGGTTTACTTTGTGACTTTTTGTTATCCATTTTAAACACTGCAAGCAAGTAACCTCATTTATAGTGCTATCAAGCATACATGTGCTGGGTGAATTAAACCCCATCAATAAAAGAAGTATTTTATTGATCTTACCACTTGGTTTCACAACTCAAATTATTGTCATCAGCTGTGTTTGGGAGTGAATGAACTACAATACCCACAATACCTTGCAAGAATCATATGAATATATGCATCGTCAAGATTGTGTAAGTTCTCACCCTAGGCAGCCGTCTGACAACCTACAATCCCACATCTACAAGACTACCAGGAATGCTTACCACAAGATGACAATAATCAGGAGGCTGAGGCCTCTCCTCAGCCAAGATCATTTCCGTTCAGTATGCCAAGCCGTTATTACACCTGTTTTGGACTACTGCAATTCCCTATACCATGGCCTCTTAAAACAAACTATCCGTCTTTTGCAGATGGCACAGAACACTGCTGTGTACATCAGAAAGACACGATCATATTACCCCATTCTGAACCAGCTGCACTGACTCCCAGTTCACTCCCACACCAATTTTAAGATAGTGCTCAACATTTTTGAAGTTCTACAGAACACATTGGCAGACATCCTGAAGAACCTAATCAAAAAAGACCCAGACCACGGCGCAGAAGGCACAACATGTGAAACCTTATCACCACACCCAGCACCTACACAAAGTCTACACAGTCGATATCTGGAAGAGCATTTTCCGTTGCTTCTCCAGTCCTGTGTAACTCCCTACTGGATGATTTAAGAGTCACCACAGACACCAAGGACTTCAAAAAATTTTTGAAGACTCTCCTATACATGGAGCACTTCAGTAGCATCACCTAGCATATAGTGCCCTCTCTCCCAGTGGCGCCCCTAGCCCCAGGATGATCTTAAGCCACACTAACTAATCTCCCATGATCCTTTGCCACCACATTGTATATAATGTATATAGGTTAGGTTGTTCTGCAATTCCCACATGCCATTTCCTCTTCCCTGTCACATTGTTGCTATGTAAACTGGTCAAACCTACAATGTAAACTACTTTGTCTGAAGGATAAGATGGTACAGAAAGCCTGTTAGGAACATAAGAACATAAGAAATGCCTTACTGGGTCAGAACAAGGTTCATCAAGCCCAATATCCTGTTTTCAACAGTGGCCAATCTAAGATGCAAGTACCTAGCAGTTTCCCAAAAAGACACACAGGTTCCATAATGCTTGTATTGGGGCAAGCAGTGAATTACCTGGGTCCTCTTTAATAATGGTTTATGGACCTTTCCTCCAGGAACTTGTCCAAACCTTTTTTAAACCCAGCTACACTAACAACTTTTATTACATCCTCCAGTAACAAATTCCAGAGTTTGATTACTCATTGCATGAAAAAATAGTTTCTCTTATTAGTCTTAAACGGGTTATGCTGTAGCTTGTGATAAGAAAGCTTATCATAGTTCAGGAAAAAATAATACAAGAGGTGAATTGGCTCTGAATAAGCAACCTGCGCTGGCTGGTAAAAGCACTAAAACAGAGTGTTTACCTAAAAGACTACCAGACCCAGAATGCACTGGTTTACAGAAATCCTCTAGGAGAGCTAAAGTAGGGAAACGTGTGCCTAATCAGAGAAGCAATGATGTAATCCCTAATCACCCATTTCCTAGGGCAGGGCTTGATTCAGAACACCTGGAGTGTACTAGGGTAGAGCAGCCATCTAGGCACTTTAAAGCTAGAAGAAATTCATCAGACAGACAGAAAAGATGGCGAAAGCAAGGAGAGCAAGAAAAAGGATGGCAATAGCAGGAGAAGGAGAGACTGATCGTGAACAGAAGGAAGAACAGCAAGACGTCCAAAAGGTCTAAGAAAGGAGCCCAAGGCAGTACGTATACTGGGAGAGATTCCTGGGGCAAGCATTCTTCATTGGACTGGAAGAAACCAGAGGCTTGGAGATATACAGCCAGGAACCCTCGGACAGCACCTGTAAAGGAGACGGCTGCATCTACAGAGAGAAGGAGCTCTAATACCTATTTAAGGAGATATGGGAAAAGAGACCTAAAGTCCAGAGATTCTGACTGGAGAGCTGGGCACAGAAGCTTTGCTACCTACTGGCCAAAGTACCCAGAGAGGAAACCTAATGACAACGTGATCTCAGGTATGAACTCTGATCTGTTCCCTAGCTTTGCACAAGGAAGACAGCAGGGAAACAGTTTCTATCCTGGTAGAGATCAGTTAGAGAAATCCTCTGAGCCAGTGTTTAAAAGTGATCCTATGATATTTCAAGAGCAAGGGGAAATATCAGAGGAGGAAATTGAATGCATGGATTGTTCTCTGCTGTTCTAAAGTAATCCTCAGATAAGAATCAAACACCAAAAAGAACTGTACTGATTTTTAACTTCCCAGAAAAGTTTCTTTGAGAGAAAGCTTTGGGGAAAGTTAGAGCCACGTGGAGAGAGGACCAGCAATGGTTTGCAGCTGGTTAAGCACCTGTGATTAGAGCAAGGCACAAGTGCACGTGGGACTTGGAGAAAAAAACTTCTCTGTGTGAAAGGAAGAAGGCTGGTTTTTTTTTGATAAAGAGAATTTTCCTTTTGGGTTTATTTTTCATTCCAGCACTGCTAAGAAAGTTTATTAGCAGGGGTTAGAAGAAAGACCTTTTCTGTTCCATCAAGGTCTTTACTAAATTGTTGCCTAAGTAGTTCAGTTTGCCTTATTTGTTTTGTTTCCTGAATAAAACACCTGAAGAAAAGTATCCTGTTGATGTTACCAAGCATATCTGTGCGAGGGAATAACTCCCCATAAATAAAATCTGTTTTCTGCTTTACACTTGAGCAACTACAATTCTTTATTCTTGTTAAATGGCTAGTTTTGTGTGATTGAACTACAAGATCCACAATCCTTTGCAAGCCAAGTGAATTCATGTCTTTGCCAAGATTGTGGAACTTTCATAACAAGCACCCCTGTTTACAAGCTTCATTTTTATTTATTTATTTATATTCTCTTATATACTGTGCTATTCTGCATCAGTATGGTTTACATTGAACAAACTGAAATTACATTGAACAGGGCATTATAACTTGGAGATAACTATTTTACAGGGAACATGGGCTATGGAGGGTTAAGTGGCTTGCCCAAGACCACAAGGAGCACCTGTGGGACTAGAAGCCCCAGTTCTTCTGGCCCAAGGTTGCTGTCCTCCAGTGGGATTTGAACCCCTGACCTTCTGGCCTGAAGTACCTTGCCCCAACCACTAGGCCACTCCTCCTCCTCCTCATTGCATGTCATGTAGTCTTTCTACTTTTTGATGACATAAACAATCGATCTACGTTTACCCGTTCCACTCCATTCTTTAATTTATAGACCTCTATCATATCTCCCCTCAGGCAGCTCTTTTTCAGGTTGAAGAGCCCTAACCTTTTAAGCCTCTCCCCATAGGGGTATCCTTCCATTCCCTTTACCTTTTTGGTGACTGTTCTCTGTACCTTTTCTAATTCCGCTATATCAGCTATGACTTTTTCTAATTATAGCCTTGTCAATTATATTTTTTTAATAGACAAAATTCACAAAATACCTTATTTATTATATCTGTTTCTTTTGGCTGGATTACAAATTCACAGAGCAGGGACTCTTTTATGAGCATCTGTACATATATTTTGTTCAGTAGTACTATAAGAATGAATTAGTAGTTGAAGTGACAAGTCCATGTTTTACGAAGGAAGAAAAGAGTCAGGATAATCACATAACTTATTTTAGTAAGTATTTGGGGCCAAAATGATATATAGGCAAATGTCAGAGATACCCTAAAGGAGAAAGGAAGAATCCTGACACTATCAAGTGTGAGTCTGCTATCGATTAGATGCAGTAGATGGCACTAATGAGCCATTTTTGAGGTTGACTGTTTTACTTCACTATAAGAAGAAGAAACAGGACGGAGAGATTACCAGAACAGGCTGTGAGAGAGCTGGTGGGAGACGGGACCACAGCATTGAAGGGATTTCAAACTCATTTCTGCAAATCATCTCTGCTGCAAAAGCAAAACCTTTCTTCTCTTTAACCATACATCTTACCAGGTAAGGGTTTAGAAATGTTTTCAGCTGCATCAAAACTTTGGCATGCAATTGGGTTTAAGTTGTTAGCTAGACATACTGAAGCCAGAAGACTGGGGAAGAAAGTTACTCTTGCAGGCTTACTTTTTAATTTGCTTTAATTGCGTGCAAATTGTAGAACTGTGCAGCGTATGCTCAGTGTAGGACTAGCACAGATGCTCTCCATGTACTTTGAGCTGTAATCATTCTTGCAATGCTGGGCAGATAGTAATATTTTTTATGAACAGAATTTATTTTTACTTCCTTTTCTATTTTAAGCATTAAAAGCTTATACTCCTGAAACTTTCTCTTGCAACTGTTTTATTGTAGCCTCTGTTCAGCTGGGGGAGTTTGTGTAGATCCCTATGATATTTTGCACTATGGCAAATTAGTTTCCCTCTGAATCTAGGTCTGATGGAAAGCAAAGAGAACAATATTGATATGCATTGTAAGTTTGTTATATTAGCTTTTGTTTTACTTAACAATTTGTAATTGTAATGGTTTACTGCTGCTCAAGTTGCGGCACAGTAGCAGGAAAGTTTGGCATAGTGTAATAGGACAGGATGAAATAATTTAGACCATTGCAAGCATGGATGACACAAACACTCTTCCTTTAGATGTTGAGCAGACTAATTTGATGGAACCAGAACCTCTATGCTGGTGGGCAATATTGAACATTTTGTGTAAATCGTAAACTGGGCATCTTAACCTCCCATTAAAATGTATTAGGCAAGAAAAATATTCTATAGGACAAAACATTGCCATTTTTTCCCTGAAAATTAAGTATTATGGGGAGGTCCCCTAAAGCATTACAAGAAGCAGCCCAGCTAAGACTAGGAAGACCATATAAAGGATGAATAGAGTATGTGGACTAGATATATTATTTTAAGGTTTTGGCCAAAATTTGATCAATTACTAAATGTGTTGCCAAGTTGACACTACTAGGAAAGAAACTGCGTCTCACTATCACACTAATGGATTAGAGCAGTGCTCCACAGCCTTTTTCATTGTATGGCCCCTCCCCCTTATGTTTGTTCAGTCCTCAGGGCACAGCAAACCCAGTTTTGCACGATCCTCACTTAGTCCCTCCCACTAGCAGAAGGGGAGCAACACTTTTATCTGTGTGGGACTCATTCTCCTGGGTTCTGTCTGATTTGTGAATATGTGAGGTCGGCAAAGACATGCACAGAAAAGGACTGTCCTACCAGGGGAGGCAAGGTGGGGAGTAAGGCTGCCCAAATTCCTGTGCTAGTAAGGAGGCAGTTCGGGTTAGAAGGCAGATGGCTTTTCTCTGGAGCACTATCGAATAGAAATAGGGCAACACCTTCATGAACCCATGCCCCTATCAGTCACCCCAAGGCACACTAAGGACTTTCCAAGGCACACCAGTGTGCACAGCATACCAGTTGAGAAGCACTGGATTAGAGAATGCAGAATGGGTACTAATCCAATCACAAGCGACTGGAATTCTGGTGAAAGTAGAAGTGCTAAAGAAACGTAAATTAGCTTTCCATGTAAAAAACATGACCACGTTTGCAGAGGCCATCCAAGCCGTTTCTGTATTTCATAGTAGCTTTGGAGACTAGAAACCTCTCCCTTTTAATCCTGCTATTTTTTTCATGTATTTTTCTCCCCTCCAAAGGCATGCTTGGGCAGTTTAATGGACCTGAGGGAGGGAGGGAACCTTTTCTGGGTGCACCAGCAACATCACTCACTGGCCAGCAGAGGCCACATAGTAACAGAAAGCCATCTTCCCTCCTTCTTTGGGCTTGTGTGCACCACTTCCAAAGTATCCCCAAACTAATAACATATTTAAAGCAAAAAGGAATTGTCTTACAAAAAAATATGAGAATAACAAATGCACCTTATGCTTATTTTGTAAATCAATGCAGGGGGTTTGTAGTCACTGAAAACTTTTATCGGGTTAATAATGCTAGCTGAGAACATGCATCAAGCAGTTTCCATCTGTGGTGTGCTGGCTGTGTGCAGAATCACAGTTTTTTAGATGTTTGCAGTGAAAACATATCTTTTGTTTTCAATTAACTTTGGCCAGATTCTCAGTTCTTGTTAGGTTATACATGAAACTGCTTTTACTAATGATGCAGATGAATTTCAGTTGTTTCAATGATGTCATGCCATTCACACAATGTATTTCCTGCTTACAGCAGTTGAGTTGATTGATATTATTCATTCACATTCATTTTCATGGAACCTAAGGGCCGTGACATCTTGAACATTCTCCAGGGCTTTTACTGTCTTTAGTAGCAATCTATTATTCTGGCAAATACCGATATTGGAATACATAGTGCATTTCAATCTAGTTGAAATAAAATAAACCAGGGATGCATTGTAGGGTTCTGTGCCTCCGGATTTTTTAAATTTTTTTTTTTTTCAAAACTTTATTTATAGACACCATGTGAAAACAACCGGCCAATACAGCAAACAAGCTCCAGGAGGGGGTGAACTCTGATCCCCGTCCAGGAGAACAAGCAAAACATACAGGTGCATTGTTGTTTTTTTCACAATCAACCCTCCCCCCCATACCCCCTACCCCCCCCACCCTCCCTTGTCGTCACGTCCACCCCAGGAGACCCCCCTATACCATTCCGAAGCTGAGTCCCACATCACACGAAGCAGTTTAAGAACCCAACTGTAGGACTTCATTCCTACTGCGAGAGCTCAAAATTTGGAGATAAGGATCCCAAAGCAGCTGAAAAAGTGGCCAGCGTTTAACATTTCCGCGGGCGTATCTCGCCTCCAACAGCATCAGCTGATGTAAGGCATTGCGCCATTCCCAGAAAGAGGGCGGAGTCTGGTCTCGCCAGTGATGCAGTAGGGGACCTTTGCCCACCAGACAAGCTTTACGCACTAGTAATCTCTCCCATTTACCTTTAGGCTGTAGCAGGCGCAATTGATCGAGAAGCACTAAGGAGGCATCGAAGCACACCCGCTGCCCCAGAAGCCTCTCCAGGAAGGAGCCAATTCTAGCCCAGTAAGAGCGGAGAAGTCTACAGCCCCACCACATGTGCGACAAGTTCGCCAATGGCGCCCGGCATCTCGGGCACCATCCATCCTGGGTGAGCTTGGAGCGAAAGGCCCGACGGGGAGAAAAATGTACTCTAGAGAGCGCTTTATATTGCATTTCCCGCCAACGGGTCCCTACCGCCAGCTCTCCTACCCGCTGCAAAGCTTTCAAAAGCGTCCCTGGTTCGATTTCCCGCCCCATCTCTGCGGCCCACGCTAATTCCACAGGACGATAATCTGGAGAGGACCTATATGGGATCAAACGCGACTTCAACGACCGTATGGACGGCGGGGACTCCCCCGCTATATCAAAAAAGGACAGAATCTGCGCCGAGCGGTCGGCCTGCAATTCCGCTGCCGGTAGGGAGGCAATATAATGCGTAAGCTGCATAAATGCAAAACAGTGTCGAGGTCCTAGGTCAAATTCAGCACATAAAGGCAAGAACTTCTTACAGAGCCCCGAAGAATCCACCATATGTCCAAGACTAGTGAGACCCTTGTCTGCCCAATCACGAAAAATCGCATGATCCAGTCCTGGGGGAAAAGGACATTCCCCCGAATCGGCAACCAACTCGAGACTCTCCAATTCGTTCCCCAGTATCCATTAAGTTGCCGCCAAGTTCGACGCACCGAATCAATCAGAACACTCTCAGCCAATCTATCGGGGAGCAATCGAGTATCCAGGTGTAAGAGGGCAAGCAACGACACTGGGGCAGCAAAGGCCTCTTCCAAGGCCAACGGAGTATACACTGCCGTCCCCCCCCAGCCAGTCACCCAAGTGCCTCGCCTGGCAAGCCAGAGCATAGGCCCCTAAATCAGGCAGGCCCAGCCCTCCCTGCCGCCAATTCCCCATCAGACGAGAGTAGGAAACACGCGCTCGGGCTGTGCCCCACAAAAACCCCCGGAAGAGCCCTTCTATCCGCTTTAGATCCTTCCGCAGCAACCATACAGGCAGCGTCTGTAACCAATAAAGAATCCTTGGTAAAATAACTAATTTGATCGCTGCAATTCTTCCAGACAGGGACAATGGGAGTGGTCGCCAGGCGTGTAACTGGTCCTGCAGACCCCGCAGAATTTTATCGAGATTACAACCATACAACTGAGAGGGCTGACCAGTCAACAGTATACCAAGATATTTAAAGTGGTGAACCGCCCAGCGGAGAGGAAAAGTGCCCCGCCAAGCAGTCCGCACCCCACCCGATATGTCTAGGGCCTCAGATTTAGTCTGATTAATTTTTAACCCGGCGAACTGGCCAAACTTCGCAAACTCCTGCAGCAGCCGGGGAAGCGATTCCTGCGGTCGGAGCAAATGTACAAGGAGATCGTCGGCAAAGGCCGAAATCTTAAAAGTCGAAGAACGAATGTGCACCCCCTGTATATCCCGCAGCGCCTCCACCTGTCGTATGAACGGGTCCAAGGAGAGGACAAACAGTAAGGGGGAAAGAGGGCAACCCTGCCTAGTCCCCCGATGTAATGGGAAGGCCTCCGAGAGCACTCCGTTACAGCAAATCGCCGCCATCGGGTCAATGTAGAGACTGCGAACCATGGCACAGAAAGAACTCCCTAGCCCATAACAAGGCAGCAGGTGCCATAGATACTGCCAACTCACCCTGTCAAAGGCCTTCTCTGCATCAAAGCTGATTAACAGAGAAGGGAGGCGACTATTCTGCACCCATTCCAGGGAGGCCAAGATTTTCCGAAGATTGCGGACGGCATACCGTCCCCGCACAAAGCCTACTTGGGAGTCATGCACCAAATACCCCAATACAGTGGCCAGGCGGTCTGCAAGAACCTTTGCGAGAATTTTCAAATCAAAGTTGAGGAGGGAAATGGGGCGGTAAGATTCCGCACACAGCAAGTCTTTCCCAGGTTTAGGAATGAGTATCACATGGGCCAAGTTATTTCCCCAATGAAAGGTTCCCTGTTCTGACCTCCGATTGTGAACGTCCGCCAGCAGCGGTGAGACCAACTCGCCCAAAATCTTATAAAATTCCGCCCCTAATCCATCCGCGCCTGGGGTTTTATAACAACTCGCTTTAGCAATAACAGTTTGCACCTCCTGGATCGATATCGGCTGATCCAGGGCCTCCCGTTGCTGAGCGGTCAATTGAGGTAGCCTCAGGCCCTCCAGGTATGCGGACATCTGCACAGGAGAGCTCGGTTCTGCTGCATAAAGTTTCTGAAAGAATGAACGGAACACCCGAGCTATCTCTGGGCTCTCCTTGTGAAGGATCCCCTGATCATCCCGAAGCGCGTGTACTAGCCGAGAGACCCGAGAACCACGTAGGCAACGGGCCAATAACCTCCCAGGCTTATCCCCATGACAATAAAGCTGAAAGCGATAATACTGAACTGATTTTTTAGCTCTCTGGTGTAAAAGTTCATTAAGAGTTGTCTGCGTCTCCCAAACCTGCTTCTTCAAAGATACACTCGGGTTAGCCGCCCATCTCCGCCGCTGTTGAGTGACCAAGCGTTCTAAGTGAATAATACGTTCCGCCAGGAGCCTACGCTTTCTCGCCAAAAAGCCAATAATATCCCCGCGCAGGACCACTTTCGCCGTTTCCCAAATCAGCTCCGGATCCCCTCGATGCCCACTGTGATCCTCTTCAAACTCACGCCAGCGCTGCTGCAAAAACCGTCGAAACTGTGAGTCCCTATAGAGTTCCAAAGGGAACCGCCACATTCTCGTCGCGGCCCGGGCCGCACCCCAGCGCAGTTGCAGCCATATCAAGGCATGGTCAGAGATTTCCGCGGGACCGATCTGCGCCTCATCCGCCAACGCGAACAGTCCTTGCGAGATCAACAAATAATCAATTCGGGCACTGGAGTTATGTGCTCGAGCATGGTGCGTATAATCTTTTTCAGTGGGGTGCAATAGTCTCCACGGGTCCACCAACCCCAATCGCGTACGGAGACCATGCAGAGCACGGGCCGCCAAGGCCCGCTCCCTAGTTCCGGCACCTCGAGAGGTATCCATCTCCACGTCCATCACTCCATTAAGATCCCCCCCTAAAATCAACGGGGACTCTGGAAGCTGTTCCACCTGGGAGGCCAGTCTGGCATAAAAAGCACGATCCAACACATTAGGGCTGTAAATATTGCCCAGGATGACAGAGCGGCCCTCCAAGCTGCCGTGCAATAGGAGAAATCTTCCCGCCGGATCAATTATGTCCTTCACAGCCTCAAAGCGTACATTCTTATGTATTAGTATGGCCACCCCCCCTTTCTTATTCACCGCAGGCGCCCCCCAGACCTGCCCCACCCACATTCTACACAATTTGGCATGCTCTTCAGCTGTCTGGTGGGTTTCTTGAAGTAAGGCAATATCGGCTTTTTGCCGCGCTAAAGCCTGTAAAACTTTAGCTCGCTTAATCGGGCTCCCGAGTCCACAAACGTTCCAGGAAATTATCTTCAGTCTGGGATAATATCACCCCAATATCGCAGGAATATAGTCAACCATATCCCAGGAGGAACCCCCCCAGCCTGGAATTCCTCCCTACTACCCTGTATTAGGATCCCACTGTATCTGGGGTCTCCCGGTTGGACGCGACTAACACCCTCCCCCCACCCCCCCTCCCTCCCCCTCCCCCTCCCCCCCCTTCCCCCCACCCCCTCCACATAACGAGACATCCCCACCTCTAATAGGTAGAGACAAGCTGTAACGCGATCGGTCTCTTCCAACCCTTATTAACGTAAAGAGGCACCCTCCACCGCCCGCCCGCACTCAATACTGCAGTTACCCCCATAAATGGTCCTATTTCCAAAACAGTAGGCATACAAGTAGGGGCAGAGATAGTCCCCGCCAACAAAAAAAGTTTTTCCCTATACAAAAAGACATCAGGCTACTAGACCCCATAACCAGCATATCTATCACTCACACAAACGAAATATAAGTATCCACCAATGCTCCCGCCACTCCTCAGCAGGCCGTACGCGCACAAAGCAGCAGCTGTGCAGCTGCTGAAGGAGGGCCACAGGCTTGTACTTTACATAGTATCAATCAGAGTTATACACTTAAAATTTAACTACATGTCAGATCACAGTATGTACACCACATTGATTACACTAGAAAGTATTATAGAACTTGTGAAAACCATAAATACACAACAACTTTTCAATTTTAGGAACGTCTATGTTGTTTTTTCCAGAATCAGAACCATGACCTTTGTGCGCTCTGTTGTAAAGTACGTGCGCTCACTCGGCGAGGCGCGTGCACTCGCACACGCGCACCGCCCAAAGGGAACAGTGGTGTCCATCGCACCCCTCCAGCATCCCACAGCACACAAGGGCCGAGAGCAGCCTAGATCCCCTGTAGAAATAACAAGCAAGCCCAAACACCTCAGAAAGAGAACAAGCCCCAGTCATACTCTGCATCAGCACCATTCACTCAAGGGATCCCACCCCACCCCCCGCAGTCAAGCCCAACAAAACCAAGCTCAGTGATCCCATTCTACAGGAAAGTCCCCGTAGTCTCCGACAGACCCCCTCCAATACACACAAACCACCCCTCTCCCAATAAAAAAACACAACCACCCCCCCATTCAAAAAGAAACCCCGCCAACAGCACAGTCCGGTCATCACCCACACATTCCCACACCCTCAACCCCCTCCTCTCATACCTCACTCGATCCGCATCATACTCGGCTCCCTGGCAGCAGAGCCAGATGGTGTAGAGTACCGTCCAGCCTGGGCCCCACCACGTGCATGTCAGACATACGTCCCGAAGCCACCACTGCACAAGGCCTAACGTATAGGTCTGGCCCACTCACTCAGAACTGCCAGCAAATAACATAAATCCCACAGACCAAGCACAAACCGCCCTAACCCACCCCCTCCCGTCTCCAGCCTTTGCAGTCAGCGAGACTTAAAGTTCACACCAATACCCTTATTCGGGTAAACATTCCGGTTGCCTCACAGCTGCCGTTCGGGGGACTGTGATGGTCTCTCTTCGCCCACAAGCTGATCAATGTAGGGTTGAGCGTCAGCCGCTGATTCAAAAGTCTGGTGGGCACCCGCATGAAAAACATGCAGTCTAGAGGGGTACTGCACCGAGAATTTTATCTTCGCTTCAAGCAGACGCTGGCAGAGAGGAGCATAGGCCCTGCGCCTCTGACTGAGGGCGGCAGAGTAATCCTGGGCCACCCGCAGTTTCAAATTATTATGCACCAGCTCTCCCTTCTGCCGTGCAGCTCGCAGAATGGCCTCCTTCTGAGGGAAGTGCAGGAATTTAGCTAGCACTACCCGTGGTCGGTGGTCTCGAGATTGTCGGGCACCCACGCGGTGCGCTCGTTCTATGAGCAGCTTGCCGCCATCTTCAAGGCCCTCAAAAAGCTGGGGGAGTAGAGTCTCCAAATAGGTTTTTAAGTCTCTGTCGGTGATCGAGTCAGGGATACCCATCAGTCTCAGGTTGTTACGCCTCGAACGATTTTCCAAATCGTCAAGTTTGGCATCGTAAGACTGAAGTCGGGTTTTTTACCGCCGACAATTCGCGGGTCAAAGAGGTCAGGCTATCCTCAGTCACCCCAAGGCGGGTTTCAGCTTCTTGCAGGCGGCTGCCCATTGCCCCAAAGGAGGCATAGAGATTGTCCATTTTGTCGTGTAAGGCCGTGAATTGCACCGCCAGAGCCTCCGCCACCGCCGCAGATACCTCTGCCAAAAAGGCCGGCGAGGTCGGTGAGTTCGGCCTGCCCACTGCATCAGCCATCTTGGGTAGCGGAGTTCCGCGCTCTTTCTCTTTCCTCGCGGCTTTAACTGTTGCTGCCATCCTCGCAGCGCCTCTTCTGACACTCGTCGGCTTTTAGGCGTCTCTCCTCTCTCGGCACTTATATGTTTTATCTTTGCAACAGCTCTCAGACCGGCATTAATAGCCCGATTCAGGTCGGAAGAGACCGGAGCTCAAGCAGAGTACGTCCGCCGAGCTCACCGCATCACGTGCTCTCTTAAATTTTTTTTTTACTAAAATCTTTTCTCTCAGATTCTCAGTAACATAAAAAGTCATTGATAGCTCTAGGGTTAAAATAAAAGGTTTAGTGGAAGACAGTCTATTTACATAGCCCAGAAAATGCTGAAAGTGAAGTCACTGCTTGGGAAGACAAGAAGGAGAAGGAAAGACAAACAGCTTTTAGAAATTATTAAAGCCAGGGAGAACTCCTTGCATTGCTGATTGGTATATATCAAAACAGCAGCAACACTTCAGGGGCTCCAGTTATAGGACTGATTGTCTTGACTGTAGTCAGTGAGACAGGATATAAAAGATTAGGAAAATAACAGTGTGGATGAAAACAAAGCAGGAGTCAAAGTATTGTTCATACAATGGAGAAAAATACTCTGTAATATGCAATTTCTATAGTTCCATACTTAGAAAAATGAGTAGATTATAGCCACTGGGTTTGACTTTGGGGCATGTTTACTAAGCTGCGTTAGCTGCTAATGCATGCTAATGGGTCACGCTAACAGTGCACAAGCTAAACAGACAATGTGGGGTTAATTCCGCATTATTTGCTTAGAGCATGATAGGGCGGGAAATGGGTGGGGTAGGGGGTGAGTTGGATGTGTCTGCACAGCGCGGTTTGTGCAGAGGTTGACAGCACCCATTTGCCATCCATGCTGCAGTTAGCACGGGTATACTTCGTTGGGTGGAATTAGTGCATCTGTGCTGTGTGCACATGCCGCTGGCGCACGTTAGAATTTGAATCAATGCGGTATCTGATGAGGTCATACTGCAAACACCCCCAACAGGTAGTGCGTGATTGTTGCACATCCCTCAATTCATACCTGCAAAACCACAAAGACAGCACCTAGTCCTGCCACCTCACTGCTCAAACCTGAATTACAGTTAACCCAGTTCACTATGTTGCTATGTATTTAAGTTCTGCCTACAGGCAACTCCTGCATGCCACCCCTACCTGAATTGTTCATTGAGTTCTCTGTAACACTATTAACATGCTCCTTAAAGTGTTAGGATAGTTTCTTCAGGATTGAATGCAATTTAAAAACTAATTGGAGGAAACCATTTGGCATTTAATAGTCATGCTGGTATGAAAATATAATTCCACTGTAATTCTAAACATCTGGGGGACTCAAAATAGTTGTTATGAAGTTGTGACTTCATAAAAATAAAATGAAATTAATTTGCAGTGATGGAAAGATTATAACCACAGTCTTTAATGTCTTCATTAGACTTGTTGGCCACCATGACAAAAGTTATTATTTTGAAGCTGAGTGAGCTCTTCTCTGTTTTCTAATACCATAGAGTCAATGTAACCACTGGAATATAAGTCTTGGAATGAGTGAACCAGCGCCTATGTATAGCTGTGTTTTAGAGAGCCCTCCGTTTTAGGCTGCGGACACTATAACATGGCCAAACCCCTTCCAAGCAATGGCAGGTAGAGTAGAATGGGAAGTGAGGGTAGGGGGCGGGTAAGTGGCTGATGACTGGTGGCAAGGGAATGAGGGGGAGGGTATATAGAAGTGACAGAGTAGAGGGGAGTTTTGGTGGGTTAGGGTCAGTTTTGTTGGGCAGGCTGCCAAGGCAGAAGGAATATGGGGTGTGCATTTGACTTTCCTGCTCATACCTTTCCTTTTCAGTTGGAGGACTTTGGAGTTTTGGATTGGTAGAGTTAGGGGGTGATGGGCTGGGGTTTGTGGTTGAAGCTGGGGGAGGGGTTTGTGGGCTTGGCCTTCTCCTAGAATCAGCCAGAGATGAGGGAGAATAGGGCTAAATGAAGAGAAAGGAGAGGGATTCAGAGGTTAGTGAACGACACCACCATAAGCCATGGGCATAGCCAAGTTTCACCACAGGCTATGTGTGGGTTATGAGGGTTGGCTAGCTCTGCACTGACTAGCCAAGTGGCCAACTGTGTTGTGGAAGTGGGATGAAGACTGATCTGGAAGAGGATGGGGACTAAGTACTGTGTCTCTATACAATTGTGGTCAACATTATTGGCACTCTTGCAGTTCAACACCTTAATGTCCAATAGCTTCTAAAAAGAGTGACCAGTGAAATATCTTTGGGCTATATATGCACACTTATTTGACACATAAAAGAATCAAATAAAAAAAAACAATTAAAAAAGGAAATAGTGGGAGGCAGAACTTGCCGTCGACTACGATGGCTGCTTGAGTGTTTCTCTCTGGCGGCTTTTTGAAGAATCCTTGTCCCTCTGATCTCCTCTGCCCACCAGATTTACCCAATGCTGCTGGAATTTGTTGCTTAAAAGTCAGCGATTAAGCCCACAAAGTTGGATTATGCCGTGGCTGCGGCAGCGAGGGCTGAGCATCCCAAACCTGACACCCATTCACCAGATAAGATGGCAGCCTCTAAAGACTCCGATGGAGGGCTTCGAGAAATCCTGTTGGAGATCCATCAAGTAAAGGAACTGGTGGCCACAGATGGTGAAGCTCTTACTTTTGGCAAGCAGAGTCGCTTGAAGTGAAAATTTAGTTTGCGTTGCTTTCTGTGAAACTTGACACAGCAGACGCCACTATAGCGTACCATGAGGTGCTCATGAAATGAGTGGGCTGGGATAGCAAGTGCATCACAAAATTGGAGAGGGATCTCGAGGACTTGAACAACCATACATGCAGGAGCAATGTATGGATTTTGGGAATGCCCGAAGGAACGGATCCTAGCCTACTTAGAGCATTTGTTGCGATTGTTCCTCAAGTTAGAATTCCAGCATCCCTTCGAAATTGAAAGGGCCCATAGGGCCCCATCCCATCCGGTCACTGGAGTGAGGTACCCCAGACCATTTGTTCTTAAGATCTTGCGATATCCTCAAGTGTTGCAGATTTTGCAAGCGGCACATCAGCAAACACCACTCAGTCTGAATGGATAGAAACTACTATGGATCACAGGAAACAACTGTTATCTTTCCACCCTCAACTACTCAAGCTTCAGGCTAAATATAGTGTGTTCTACCCTGCTCATCTTTGGATAACTATCAAAAACACCACCAGACCTTGCAAAGACCCAGCAGCCATCTGGAATTTCCTGCTGAGACCACGGGTATGGACACTGAATGTCTACTGTCAACTCCCGTCTTTGCTCTGTGTCAGAGGGAAGAGTGCGCTTGGGTGCCGTAGAGTGTCATTTATGGCTGGTCTGTTTTGTGCCTTTATGATACTCTAAACAGCTGGATCCTTTACCTCCCCTGCTTTTGGACGCCTGTTCCTCCTATCTGCGCCGATTGTGCATGCCCCTGCGCCCATGCGGGAGTGCGAGCATGGATGATTTGCTCTTTTGGTGGCAAGGGCATGGTCTGTATGTGCTCTTTCATAAGGTCTTCCTGCACCTTCTATCTTGCAAGTGCTTATTTGGGCTGGACTTTATGCATGTATCTGGTGTGAATGTGGTGTGTATGATCTGTCTGCAGGATTGTTTATTGGGTACTGTGGGTTGCTGCTGGATTTTCCATTTATCTTGGTTTGGTAGTGAGAAGGGGGTAGTTGAGTTTGGACTTTTAGACTTAAGGGCGGGTGGAGGAGGGGGAGGGACAACTTTATTTTCTTTCTTAAGAGGTTCATCTTGGTCGCCTGTCACAGAAGGTCTTTGCCCAAGAAGTGCTGGAAGTGTTTGGGTCAGTCCCTGGCTTCAGTCTATTATTTTGTAAAGTTGTGTTACTGGTGTTCCATAGGTGAATTTGCTATTTGTATTTCGATTAGCCAATTCCAAGGTTGCAAGGTAGCTGCACCCCCATTTCTCAATGTTTTTATTTTTTTCTGGTAGTCATGCTATGTTAGTCTCGTGATGCCAATTCTATGGCCAATCCACTTAGGTTTCTTTCCCTTAAGGGCTCAACCATCCAGTTAAAAGAAAGAAGATCCTATTCTACTGCCAGAAAGCTTCAGCAGATGTAATATATCTGCACACTTGCCCTCATGTTATCTACACCTTCATGGGTGATGAAAAGGAAGTTACTAGTGGTGTGCCCCAGGGATCTATCCTTGGTCCAATTCTTTTTTTAACAGTAATATTGCGGAAGGGTTGTCAGGTAAGGTTTGCCTCTTTGTGGATGATACCAAAATCTGCAATACAGTAGACACTCAGGAAGGTGTAGATAGCATGAGGAAGGATATAGCTAAGCTTGAAGAATGGTCTAGAATTTAGCAGCTGAGATTTAATGTTAAAAAATGCAAGGTCATGCATTTGGGCTGCAGCAATCCAAGGGAGCAATATAGTAAAGGGTGTGAAGTACTTCTGTCCACAAAAGAAGAGTGGGACCTAGGTGTGATTGTGTCTGATGAACTTAAAGTAGCTAAACAGGTAGAAAAAGCAACGGTGAAAGCTAGAAGCTTGGGTGGATAGGGAGAGGATTGGCCAGAAGATGAAAGTGATAGTGCCTCTGTATAAGTCTTTGGAGTATTGGTGCAATTCTGAAGACTGCATCTTCAAAAAGATATAAACAGGTTGGAGTTGGTACAGAGGGTGGCTACTAAAATGGTTAGTGGTCTTCATGATAAAGCATATGAGAATATTAGTATGTATACTATAGAGAAAAGGTGGGCCAGAGGTGATATGGATTGAGACATTTAAATACCTCCATGGCATAAATGCACAGGAGGAGAGCCTCTTTTGATGGAAAGCAAGCCCTGCTATGAGGGAACATAGGATGAGGGTGAAAGGGGATAGACTCAGGAGTAATATGCGGAAATATTTCTTTATGGAAGTGTGGTAGATGCGTGGAATAGTCTCCCAGTGGAGGTGGTAGAGATGAGGACAGTATCTGAATTCAAAAAAAGCATGGGACAATCACAGAGGCTCTCTAAAGCAAAAAAGGGGACTGTTATAGTGTTAATATGGAAGATCATACTAGATAGGCCATGTGGTGGTTTTCTGCCATCACGTTTCTATGTTTATTCCCAACTTTTTCTAAAAAGGAATTATTTCTATTAAAGCTAATTAATCTGTGAACCCACTATTTTTTGTTGAATCAGTCAGGGCCTAGTAGCAGCAGTTTAAGTTTAAATTTGAAACACAGAGTTTTCTGGTTAAATTTGGAACCCAGCAGAGATCTTGTAGTTTAAATTTAATAGTCACTCAGGGCCTAGCATCAGCAAAGTACTTTTAGTTTAAATTTAAAACACAGAAGAGTTTTATGATTAAATTTGGAACCCATCAGAGAGCTTGTAGTTTAAATTTCATAATAAGTTAGAGCCTAGCAGCAGCAAAGAGCTATAATTTATTATTTAACCGATTTTATATACCGTCCTTCTACAATTCAAGACGGTTTACAGAAAACATTTAAAATAGAGTGTTTCCACTGTTTACATAGAACAAAGTAACAATATATATAAAATAACAATGAAACCAACTATTTACAAAGGAATTTACTGAAATATCAGTTGTCAGTAAGTAGTTTAGAAGGGGTAGGAGCTAGAGGGAAATAGACGAGATTAGAACTAAGGTGGAAGGGGAAAATGTTCCTGAAAAAACAGGGTTTTTAAGTTTTTTTGGAACTCAATTTAAATCAAATCAGAATATAGCTTTCCTCAGCAGCACAGGACAGGGTACAGTGTAGCAACCCTCTTTTAATAAGTGTTATTTCCCTCCCTCCCTTCCCAACACCCACCCCTGGGATAATTGTAGCTTTATAGGTACTTACACATCTTAAAAAAATAGGTGGTGCTCTCATGTGAAGCTCGTTACCCAAATCAGTCATACACTAAGGACCTGAGATTAATTAAGTTTCAGGTGAACAAGGTATATTAAATGTATTAGGTACAGATTTATTAGTATAAATATCCATAGCAACCCTTAGTAAGTAAAGAAATGTAAAGATCTAAACCCAAACTTAAAACAAAGATGCAGACAGCAGTCCAGCAGAGAGATGGGGGCTTTCCAGTCTTTTGCATTGAGTGTCACATGTATGATTTTCTCCCAGGACTTACGTGTGCACTAGGTGCAAGGAGCTCTTTGCTCTCAGGGAACAAGTCCATTCTCTAGAGGCTAGAGTAGCAGACTTGGAAAACATAAGAAAGACAGAGAGGTACATAGATGAGACCTACAGGGATATAGTCCTGAAGTCCCACCTCCAATCTGGCAGCATCCCTGTTGCCATGGAGGAGAGAGGTCACGTGACAGGAGAGCATCACCCTGGTGTGGCAGGAAGTGATTCTGTAACTAGGACCTGTCCTCCAGGTGACGTAAAACCCTCTCGCACCGAGGAAGTTTCTCCAGGACCATGTGCCCATGAGGAAAGGATTAGGACAGCCGTTATTGTTGGTGATTCAATCATTAGGCATGTAGATAGCTGGGTGGCTGGTGGACATGAGGATCACCTGGTAACATGCCTGCCTGGTGCGAAGGTAGCGGATCTCACGCGCCACATAGATAAGGTCTTAGATAGTGCTGGGAAGGAGTCTGCTGTCTTGGTACATGTCGGTACCAATGACATAGGGAAATGTGGTAGGGAGGTTCTGGAGGCTAAATTTAGGCTTTTAGGTAGAAAGTTGAACTCCAGAACTTCCAGGGTAGCGTTCTCTGAAATGCTTCCTGTTCCACGCGCAAGACCCAAAAGGCAGGCAGAGCTCCAGAGTCTCAATGCATGGATGAGACAACGGTGCAGAGATGAGGGTTTTAGTTTTGTTAGGAACTGGGGAACATTCTGGGGAAAGGAGGGGCTCTTCCGAAGGGATGGGCTTCACCTTAACTGGGATGGAAGCAGGCTGCTGGCATTAACCTCTAAAAAGGAGATAAAGCAGCTTTTAAACTAGATAATAGGGGAAAGCCGACAGTCGCCCAAGAGTGGATGGTTCGGAAGAATGTATCCTTGAAGGATACTACCAAAAGCAGAGAGGTTCCAAAAAAGAGTAAAGTAGCCCAAATGCCCTCGAGTATGGAGCAGACAGAGCTTAAAGATCCCAAATTACCCATGTCTACCAATAGCCAAATTAATATGAATAAAACACAGTCTCTAAAATGCTTGTATGCAAATGCTAGAAGTCTAAAAAATAAGATGGGAGAGTTAGAATATATAGCACTAAATGAGAGGTTAGATATGATTGGAATATCAGAGACATGGTGGAAGGAGGACAACCAGTGGGACACTGATACCTGGGTCCAAACTATATCGTAATGGTGGAGGAGTTGCACTCTATGTTAGAGAGGGCATTGAGTCAGAAAGGATTAAAGTTTTGTAGGAAACAAAATTTGCTGTTGAATATCTATGGATTGAAATTCCATGTAAAAAGGTGAAGGCAATGGCAGTGAGGGTGTACTATCGACTGCCTGGCCAGAATGAACAAATGGATGATGAAATGCTCAAAGAAATCAAGGAAGCTAACAAACGTTACAGCGCAGTAATAATAATGGGTGATTTCAATTATCCCTGTATCGACTGGGTCAGTGTCATGGCAGGACATGCTAGAGAGATAAAGATCCTAGATGAAATAAATGACTGCTTCTTTTAGCAGCTGGTTCATGAACCGACCAGAGGGGAAGCCATATTAGACCTAGTCCTTAGTGGAACACCAGATCTAGTGCAAGAGATAAGGGTGTTGGGGCCACTTGGCAATAGTGTTCATAGCATGATTGCCTTTGATATAATTAGTGGAGGATAGTAAGGAAATCCACAGTACTACCTTTTAACTATAGAAAGAGAGACTATGATAAAATGAGGAAATTAGTTAAGAAAAAACTAAAAGGAGCAGTTGCAAAGGTTAAAGACTTACATCAAGCTTGGGTGTTGTTGAAAACTACTATCTTGGAAGCCCAGACCAGCTGTATTCCACGCTTTAAGAAAAGTGGAAGGAAGCAAAAAAACCCTGCCAGCATGGTTTAAAAGTGAAGTCAGAGAGGCTGTTGTCAAAAAAGCATCTTTCAGGAAATGGAAAAAAGAGCCAAACGACGAAACCTGGAAACAACACAAGCACTGGCAAGTCAAATACAAGGCAATGATAAGGCAGGCAAAGGGAGAATTTGAGAAGAAGGTTGCTGCTGAAGCAAAAACGTGAAATAAAGACTTTTTCAAGTACATTTGTAGCAAAAAACCTGTGAGAGAGTCAGTTGGTCCATTAGATGATAGAGGGGTTAAAGGGGCACTAAGAGGCGACAAGGAGATAGCAGAGAGACTGAATGAATTCTTTGCTTCGGTCTTTACTGAGGAAGATGTAGGGATGTTACCCATGACTGAAGTGGTATTTAAAGGTGCGAAAGAATTGAAAGAAATATCGATACATCGGGAAGATGTATTACAACTATTAGATAAACTGAAGAGTAGCAAATCACCTGAGCCTGATGGTATACATCCAAGGGTGCTGAAAGAATTGAAATATGAGATTGCAGACCTCCTATTAGTAATCTGTGAACTATCATTAAAATCATCTCTAATACCTGAAGATTGGAGGATCGCCAATGTAACACCAATTTTTAAAAAGGGTTCCAGGGGTGATCCGGGAAACTACAGACTGGTGAGCCTGATGTCAGTACCGGGAAAAAACCATCATAAAGAATAAAATTACTCAGCATGTAGATAGTCATGGCCTAATGGGAGACAGCCAACATGACTTTAGACAAGGAAGATCTTGTCTTACTAATCTGTTATGTTTTTTTGAAGTTGTGAATAAACAGGTGGACAAAGGTGAGTCAGTTGATATAGTGTATCTGGACTTTCAGAAAGCCTTTGACAAGGTCCCTTATCAGAGACTTTTGGCAAAACTAAAGAGTCATGGGATAGGAGGCAGTGTACTACTGTGGATCAGGAACTGTTTAAAAGATAGAAAGCAGGTAGGGCTAAATGGCCAATTCACCCAAAGGAGAAAGGTGAATAGTGGTGTACCCCAGGGATCTGTGCTGGGTCCGCTGCTTTTTGATATATTCATAAATGACTTGGAAAGTGGAATAACGAGAGAGGTTATCAAATTTGCAGATGACACAAAACTATTTAATCCAAGAGGATTGTGGAAAATTGTAAGAGATTCTTGATAAATTGGAAAACTGGGCATCAAAATGGCAGATGAAATTTAATGTGGACAAGGGCAAAGTTATGCACCTAGGGAAGAACAACTCAAACTATGGTTACACGATGCAAGGTTCCACATTAGGAACCACCACCCCGGAAAAAGATTTAGGCATCATTGTGGATAACATGTTAAAACCCTCGGCCCAGTGTGCAGCGGCGACCAAGAGAGCAAATAGAATGCTAGGTATCATAAGGAAAGGAATGGAAAATAAAACAAAAGATATTATAATGCCTCTATATTGTTCCATGGTTAGACCGCACCTTGAATACAGTCAAACCTCGGTTTTAATGATTAATCCGTTCTAAGCAGTCTGACTAAAACCGAAACGTACGAAAACCGAAGCAATATTTCCCATAGGAAATAATGTAAATTCAATGTAATCCGTTCCAGACACCCAGCTCCTGTCACTTCTCTCACCTGCCCGATCGTCCACAGGACAGCAAACACACAGATATTGTACTGTACGGCACTGTAATCTGATCGCTGCCTCCCACAGCCATGCAACATCTCCTGCTTACATTGACAGCTACCCTGCTACCTCCGAGCCTGAGGGGGCGCTCCAGAGAACAGGCAGGCGGTGGAGAGATCGGGGCCTTCCTCTCTGTGCAATCCTTGCATCTCTGGCTCGAGGATGTTGCTCAGCTGACATTGGCTTCTCAACACGCGATTGGGTGAGTCTGGGGGGGGGGGGGGTAGTGCTGCCGGGACTGGGCGGGCAGACCAGCGCGAGGGTGTAGATTTTCAGATCTGGCAGCACTGGTTCCTGACGAAAACCGAGGCGAAAACCGATAACCGAGACAAGATCTCAGTTAGAAAAGACGTCGAAAACCGAAACCAACGAAAACCGGGGCACACGAAAACCGAGGTTTGACTGTATTGTGTGCAATTCTGGTCGCCGTATCTTAAAAAGGATATAGCGTTATTAGAAAAGGTTCAGAGAAGAGCCACCTAAATGGTAAAGGGGATGGAAGGATACTCCTATGAAGAAAGGCTAAAAAGGTTAGGGCTCTTTAACCTGGAAAAGAGACAGCTGAGGGGAGATATGATAGAAGTCTATAAATTAATGAACGGAGTGGAACGGGTAAACGTAGATCGATTGTTTATGTTATCAGAATATAGAAAGACTAGGGGACATGCAATGAAGCTACAGGGTAAACTATTTAAGACTAATAAAGGAAATATTTTTTCACTCAAAGTGTAATCAAACTCTGGAATTTGTTACCGGAGGATGTAGTAAAGGCTGTTACTGTATCTGGGTTTAAAAAAGGTTTGGACAAGTTCCTGGAGGAAAGGTCCATAAACCATTACTAAGAAGGGACCCAGGATATCAATGCTTGACCCAATACAAGCATTGTGGAACCTGTGTCTTTTGGCGAAACTGCTAGGTACGTATAACCTAGATTGGCCACTGTTGGAAACAGGATGCTGGGCTTGATGGACCTTGGTCTGACCCAGTATGGCATATGTTATGTTCTTATGTTCTTATACATGTTCACCTTCAAAAAATATGATCTTCCTTGGCTAAATCCATGTTGGCTTTCTCAAATTAAATCATGACTACCTACATGTTCAGTAATTTTGTTATTTATAATGGTTTCTATCATTTTGCCCAGTACTTACATCTTGCTCAGCAATCTATAATTTTCCGGATCACCCATGGAACCCTTTTTAAAAATTGGCATTACATTGGCCATTTGCCAGTCTCCAGGTACTACATATGATTTTTATGATAGTTCACAGATTACTAATAATAACTCTGAAATCTCATATTTCAGTTCTTTGAACACACTGAGATATATACCATCCTGTCCAGGTGATTAGGTACTCTTCTGTTTATCAAATAGTTGTAATACATCTTCCCGGCTTATCGATATTTCTTTCAATTCTTCCTAAGCATCACCTTTAAATACCACTTCAGGCATTGGTAACTTCCCTACATCTTTTTCAGTAAAGACCTAAGCAAAGAATTTATTCAGTCTCTCCGCTATGGCCTTGTCCCCTCTTAGTGCCCCTTTTACCCCTCTATCATCTAATAGTCCAGCTGAGACTTTCACAGGTTTTCTGCTATGAATGTATTTGAAAATGTCTTTATTATGCTTTTATGCTTCCATGGCAAGCTTTTAGTCAAATTCTCACTTTGCCTGCCTTATCAATTCCTTGCATATAACTTGCCAGTGCTTGTGTTGTTTCCAGCTTTCATCATTTGGCTCCTTTATCCATTTCCTGAAAGATGCTTTTTTGGCCACTATAGGCTCTCTGAGCTCACCTTAAACCATGTTGGCAATTTATTTGGCCTTCCTTCCACTTTTCTTAAAGCATGGAATACATCTGGTTTGGGCTTCCAAGATAGTATTTTTAAGCAATGCCCATACTTGATGTAAATCTTTAACCTTTGCAGCTGTTCCTTTTAGTTTTTTCTTAATGATTTTCGTCATTTTATCACAGTGTCCCTTTTGAAAGTCAAATGGTAGTGCTGTGGATTTCCTTGCCATCCTTCCTCCATTTATTAAATGAAATGTGATCATGCAATGATCACTATTAACAAGGGACCCCAACACCCTTATATCTTGCACCAGATGCTGTGTTCCACTAGTCCAAAATAGCTTGCCCTTTTGTCAGCTCATGAATCAGCTGCTCCAAGAAGTAGTCATCTATTTCATATAGAAAGTTTATCTCCCTAGCATGTCCTGCCATGACACTGACCCAGTCGATACTGGGGTAATTGAAATCACACATTATTATTACTGTGTTCTAACATTTGTTAGCTTCCCTGATCTCTTTTAGCATTTTATCATCCATTTGTTCATTCTGGCCGGGTGGTCAGTAGTACACCCTCACTGCCATCACCTTCCCTTTTTTACATGGAATTTCTTTCTGTAGAGTTTCTACAGTGATCAACTCTATTATTGGAATATAGTTTGTATCCAGGTATCACAGAGTTCCATTGGTTGTCCTCCTTACACTTGGTCTCTGAGACACCAATCATATCTAACTTCTCATTTAGTACTATATATTCTAACTCTCCCATCTTATTTTTTAACTTCTAGATTTGCATATTGGCATTTTAGAGGTTATATTTTATTCATATTAATCTGGTTATCAGTAGACAGGGGTAATTTGGAATCTTTAACTCTGCTCTGTACTTAGGGACATCTGGGCTACTTTTATCTTTACTGGATCCTCTCTGTCAGGATGCCCTGTCTTCCCTCTTTTGCTAGTATCCTTCAAAGATACATCCTTCTGAACCATGCGCTCTTGGATGACTGTCGGCTTTCCACTATGATCTAGTTTAAAAGCTGCTCTATATCCTTTTTAAAGGTTTATATCAGCAGCCTGGTTCCATCCCAGTTAAGGTGCAGCCGATCCCTTAGGAAAAGCCCCACCTTACCCCAGAATATTGCCCAGTTCCTAGCAAATCCAAACCCTTCTTTCTTGCACCATTGTCTCATCCATGCATTGAGACTCTGGAGTTCTGCCTGCCTTTTGGGTCCTGTGCATGGAACAGGACGACTTTCAGAGAACACTACCCTGGAAGTTTTGGATTTCAACTTCCTGCCTAAAATCCTAAATTTGGCCTCCAGAACCTTCCTCCCACACTTTCCTATGTCTTTGGTACCAACGTACCAAGACAGAAGACTCCTCCCCAGCACTAAAACCTTGTGTAGGTGGCACATGAGATCCGCTATCTTTGCATCAGGCAGGCATGTTATCAGGCGATCCTCACGTCCATCATTAACCTAGCTATCTACATGCCTAATGATTGACTCACCAACTATAACAGCTTTCCTAACCCTTCCCTCATAGGCACATGTCCCTGGAGAAACTTCCTCTGTGCGGGAGGGTTTTACATCACCTGGAGGACAGGTTCTAGCTACAGGATTACTTCCTCCCACAACTGGGTGATGCTCTCCTGTCACATGACCTTTCTCCTCCATGGCAACATGGAGGCTGCCAGAGCGGAGGTAGGATTTCAGTACTACGTCCCTGTAGGTCTCATCTATATACCTCTCTGTCTTCCTTATGTCCTCAAAGTCTGCTGCTCTAGCCTCCAGAGATTGGACTCGTTCCCTGAGAGCAAAGAGCTCCTTGCACTTAATGCACACAAGTCCCCTCGCCAACTGGGAGAAAATCATACATGCAAAATGCAAAAGAATTGATAGCCCCCATCTCACTGCTGGACTGCGGTCTTCATCTTAGTTTTAATGTTTATTTAAGTTGTTTACTAAGTTTGCTGGGGATACTTGTACTAATACCACTATACCTAATATGTTTTAATGGACTTTGTTCACCTCAAGATTCATTCATTTCAGGTCAGGGGTGGGGTAGCTATCAATTTTAGGGACTCCCTTCTCATGTCAGAGCTATCAATCAATTGTTGGGCCATCATCAAGCTAGGACCCTGTCTACCTCTTGCTTCTATATATTGTGCTTTATCACTATCCACTGCACAGTGGGATAGCATATATCAATTAATCTTGGACACTTCTGTATCCCTCACCAACCTGTTTATTTTAGGTGATTTTAATATCCATTTTCTTTCCCCTCCCATTCACAAGATTTCATTTTCTGTCAATTTCTAAGAGGTTATGATTTCCTCCAACTCATCGATGTCCCTACACACACAGCAGGCCACCCGCTAGACCTACTCTTCACTCACTCGGACTCAAACATTCATACCTCTAAAATCTTTTCATGTCTCTTTCCCCTGGTCAGACCACCTTCTGATTTGTTTATCCCTTGTGGGATCCTCTACTGTCTCTAACCGCCTCATCAGGATCTCCACTCTATACTGCCCATCGACACTTGACACCATAATCCAAGGAAAAATGTCCAGTAGCATCCAATATTCTCTCCTTTAAACTTCCCTTTTCTCCATATTGATCAACTATCTGGCTTATGGAATTCCCTTCTCCTGAAACAGTTGGACTTGATTGCCCCTTTTATACAATGTCCGCTCTTTTCTTGTCACTCTCAAGCTTGGCTTCACCCTGGCCTTCACCTCTTGAAGAGAAGCTTCATGCTGCGGATCATGCCTAGAAGAAAAAGGAGGAACCAGCTTTTCTCCATGCCTTCCAAACACACTATCAATACTATAGAAATGCGGTTTTAGCAGCCAAGAAAAACTATTATTCTTCCCTGGTTATAGCCTCTGCTCATGACCCCAAAACTCTCTACTAGTGCTTCTCATCTTTCTAAACTTCCAGAATCAGCTTCCTCTCTCACCCATGCTGGTCCATCTCCTAATGTCTTAGCTAGTATTTTTAGGACCAAAGTTGACGCCGCTTGTGCAGATCTTCCTCCATTAGAACCTTTTATCTATCCTCCTTCTCCTACTCAACCACTATCTTCAGTATCACACACTTGGAATTCCATTTCACCTATTGATGAATCCTTCCTGTCCAGAACTCTTTCCTCTATTAAAGATTTCATAAAATAAAATAAATAAAATAAATATTTCATCAGCTATCCGATCATATTGAACATTCCCTCGACTTCCACCCATGACAATCAGGTTTTCTCCCTTTCCATAGCTCAGAAATGATTATTGCATCAATGCTTATTTATATCCATTCTTTCCTAGATCAGGGATGCTATGCTCTTGCCATCTCACTTGATCTTACATTGGCCTTTGACCTAGTAGACCATAATCATCTCTTGTTTCTTTGAAGTGGGTCTCTGGGGTCTACTCTTTTATGGTTTTCATCCTTCCTTCAAGATCATTCCTACCAAGTGCTACATCATGGTAATTTCTCCTCTCCCTTCTCACTTCCTTGTAGGATTCCTCAGGGTTTTGCTCTCTCTCCCCTTCTTTCTTTCTTTGATTTTAAACGTGCTTACAATAAGCAAGGATGAGGAAATATACAAAAATAAACAAAAAGGATAAAGTCAATATAGGGTAATCCAAACCAATATACTGCCCACATTTAGAGGAGATTAATAAGGATAAAACAAAATAAGAAATTGAAGGAAAATCTCCACAAACTCAGAGCCTTATTCCAATAACTCCCTAAACCCCTCATCATTACCCAGGCTTCTCCCTTCCAGATAGAAAGGTCTTCAAGTAAGGGAATCTGCAAAAATAAACTTTATGCACTGAAGTGTTATTACATACTTATAGGGGAACCTTAGAAAAAAGGATGCCCAAGGGCTAACACCCTCGATCTGAGGGACAGAAAGGCCCGCCTCCAAAATGGTGTTGCCTTTGATACATTCTGAAACAATTGTACTTTAGCACCACAAAATAAAGCATCTTTATGTTTAAAGTAACTCCTAAAGACTAAGGGCCTGATCCGAAGGTGGAATGTCCTGCCCGCCCAGGCCAGGATCTGGACGGGCCTGTCTAGTCCCTGATTCTGAGCCCGCAGGAGCTAGATGTTCCTGCATGATCAGAATCAGGTCTAGATGGCTGGCCTGTGCCTGAATGGGCAGGCCGTCCCCTAATTCTATGCCGTTGGACATCCCGTCGTTTCTTCGCACAGGCCTGCCCTGGCTCCTGCATGGAGCCGCAGTACCAGGCGTCTTGTTGCCATTGCACCATGACTCCATTAAGGAACCGCGATCCCCGGCTGCTGCCACAAAGTTCATTCCCCACAGCCCAACCCCTGATGCAGCATTCCAAAGGCAGGGTCAGGCTGCAGGGAAGTTCTTGCACCCCCTTGCCTCACTGATCTGACCCTGTGCCACCGTCCCCCAATGTCCAGGGGGACTTATTCCACCTCGGAGGTGGAATAAGTCCCCTATCCATATTGGTGACCCTGGACATACAGGGCCAACATCAGGATCAGCCCTGTGTGTCCGGGTCACATCTCTGCCCACCACCCGCCCTCTCCCATCCCCATATAGAGCTCCCCATACATCTCATATGTACGTGCGGGGAGTTTTGGGCAGGGGATATGATCCTGGCGTTTAGCTACATGGCTGGTTCAATTCAGCTCTCCCCCCTCTTCTCTTCTTTGTAACATTTACCTTGCTCCATTGGCTACTCTTATTCAATCTTTGGGGATCTCCTTTTATTTTTATGCTAATGAATTTTACTCTTGGCTTACCTAGACAGTGTGTCCCCATGCTCTTTCCCTTCTTAATTCAGCACTAGAGTGTATTACAGTCTGGTTACATGATGACTCACTCAAACTTAACCCCAGTAAAATGAATGCCACTTGGTTTACTGGCTCATCCTGTGCCCCCACTTTAGCCCCTGACTTGGGGTCTCATCCCATCTTAGTTCAGCCCTCTTTTGAATATCTTGGAATCCACTTTGATATGGATCTCACCTTTCTATCTTATATCTCTTATCTCTCCCGTTCCACCTTCACTACATTCTGCAGATGTAGAGCTCTATGCTCCTTCCTCAATAAATCAGTTATGACCACCCCTCTTTTAGCACTGTAATTTCATGGATTGACTACTACAATATCTGTTTTGCTGGCCTTCCTCAGTTACAACTGAAGTACCTTCAGTTGATTCAAAATGTCACTATCTGTATCCTTACCCAAGTTAAGAAGTACGATCATATATTACCACTTTTGATCCAACACCATAGGCTCCCCATTACCCAGAGAATTCAGTTTAAAATCCTTATCTTGGCACATAAAGCTTTACATAACTGTGCTCTGCTTTATTTGTCTTCTTCCATTATCCCTTATATATCACAATGCTGCTTAAGGTCCTTGAAAGACAACCGATTAGTTCTCTTGTCACACACAAGGGTAAAATATGAATCTATACGATGCTCTCTCTTTTTCTACTTAGCCCTGGACCTCTGGAATTGTCTTTCTGCTCATGTATGTCTTGAATCTTCCTTTGTCTGTTTTAAATTATCCTTGAAGGCCTATCTTTTTACCCAAGCCTTTGGGTTAGACCTGCCCCCCTGAATTGCAGAACAGACAGTAACAACAACTACAAGTATGTCTATAGAGTATGCCTCTCTATCTTTCTTTTCTGTTCTTTTCTTTTCTGTGCTAATATGGAGTTCCCTCTTCTGTTTCTGATGTATTGTTATTATTTGTTTTTAATTTTATTATAAACTATACTGCACGCTCTGCAAAGTGCAGTCTATCAAGGCTCAGTAAACCATAAACCTCAAGATTAATTAATTTCACGTCCTTAATTAGTCTATTCCTGATGATGATAACCAGCTGAACCTGAAAGTGAATTTGACCACTTCCTTCCCTTTAATAGGTCTAAAAGCCTATAAAGTTAAGATTATGCATGGGGTGGGTGTGAAATGAGGTGGGTGGGAGGGAGGGAAAGAAGAAAAAGCTGGCTTGCTACACAGTGCCCTGACCTGTGCTTTTAAAGAAATGTCTTAACAATTTCCTGGGTGATTCAAACAGCTCTTGGTTTGATTGAGGGGACCTTTCTATTTGCCCCTTTGATCTGTCACTTGCTTTAACATCTATTTAAGACAACTTCAAAGATCTTTTGCCTCCTAACTGGAAGGCCTCTTTGTAAAGGTCTCTAAAATCAAATTCAGAGACTATTTACTCTATTTTACTTTCTATTCTAAGCTATACTCTCATTTGATTTAAATAAGAAGCTCTCTGATGATAATAAGACCTGACTGACTCATCAAAAACACTGAATTCGAAAATACACAGATTTATCAGTTTTAACCCAAAGAATTCCTATTTCCTCAAGATTTAGAGTATTTCCCAGAAGATAAATATTTACAAGTGCAGATCTTTTTCCAGCTTTAGCAGTCCCTTTTGGTGAAGGGTGCCATTAATGTTGTCCAGGTCATATTTTTTTTTATTTATGCATAGACATTGTTTTTTGTTGTATACCTTTGAACATACTATTAAAATATTATGGTGACATACAGTTGGAATATTTCCAATTATTTTTTAAGATATTATACACAACATACCTAAAATGCAGGGGTGCCAATAATGCTGACCACAACTGTAGCAGGATGGTTATTTGAAGTTGGAATAAAGCTGCAGCCCAACGTTTGCCATTAATATGGTGTTGGAGGAGTTGTTCCAGTTTTGGATACGAGGAAGATGTGCAAGTGTCTATGTTATCACTTTGTGGTCATAACTCATTGGATACTGATTACACTGACAATACCTAATAGAATCGATTTGCAAAGACTCTGGTGCATTTTAGGTGGATGAACCTTCCTAAGTCTGCCACATCCAACAAGTATCTTATTCTATCCTCAAATCCCATCTACAGTTGTGTGGAAAAATTTAGACACCCTTGTCAAATTATGTATTTTAATAAATCCCCAAGTGAATGGGAGCTGAGACAGCCTCCAACTAGTACTCTGGTGACTGTTTATTTGCATTTGTTTACAGATTCAAAATATGAAAACAGCCAACATTGTGTATGCAAGTTTGTCTACCCTTTTAGTCAGGATTATTGGCAGAAATAACAGCTTCCAACTATTTCCTCTAGTGAACTAAGAATTTTCTATTCTTGCTTTTGAACTTTTTCTCATTCCTCCTTGCAGAACTCTTCTAGTTCAGAAATAGTCTTAGGTCTCCTTGCATGTGCTGTATGTTTGAGATCTCTCACAGATTTTCCATAGTATTCATATCTGGGGACCATGAAGTTCATTTCAAACCTTCATCTTTCTTTCCTATTGGTACTTCATGGTTGATTTTGTGGTATATTTTGAATGATTGTCTTGCTGAACTAGCAAATTTTTCTTTAGGTTTGGGAGATTAGCTTTGAGGATATGCTGATATTTAGCTGAATCCATTCTTCCTTTCATCCATACAATATTGTCTGTGACACTGGCTGGCATATAACCTAAAGTATAACGGATCCATCCTCATGCTTAATGGTTGGTAAAGTGTTCTTTTTTTCCAAACGCTTCTTTTCTTCAAATGTGTCTTATGTGGTTGTGGGTAGCAATTCGATTTTACTTTTCCAGTTCAAATCACTTTGTTCCAAAAAGTTTCAAGCTTATCAAGATTTTCTTTTGTGATCATGTTATAGAAAAGATTTCTGTCTGACTGCTCTCCCATGCAGATAATTTTTGTGTAAGCAACACCGTACTGTGGACTCCAGGAAATCTATTCCAATATCAGTTAAACTTTTCAACAGTTAATTTACAGTGATTTGTGGATTTTATTTTGCAGATCTAATCCGTTTTTGGACAGTTCTATCAGATATTTTTCTTAGTCTTCAAGATCTTGCCTTGTCTTCTAGTAAACAGCAATAAAAAGTTGTGTGGTGCGGGCAGATGCAGTAGAACCACTAGGCAGATAGTCCAGAAAGTTATTAACCAGAGTTTCTCTGACCTCTTGGAGTGCTAAATATCAGGGTTCAGAATTAAGAGTTGCTAGTTAGCAGCAACTATTTAAGGTTTTCGCACTTGACACACTCGTTCGCCCTTTTCAGTAATTAGTGTTCAGGCCAGAAGTCTGTGTTCTGAACCAAAGATTTACTGACAAATAACATTAATGTTGAACAATTTACAATCTTAAAAAATAAGGATAATACAATGGATTAATTTCTTCAGATAGTTTATGGTGTATAGTTTATCCCAGTCCTTCCACAATGTGCAATCTTACTTTAAATGTTTACTTTGGAGGTCATTCCAGAACACGAATAAGCCAGTTAGACATGTGAGATAGATGTTTTTCTTGCTAAAACATCTAGAACCGTATTCCAAAACCACGTGGCCCTGCACATTCACAGCGCTAGGACAGGGATCTCAGAACATGGACGGGAGGGGGTAGAAGGGGGTGTGTCAAGCCAAAGAGATGTAGAAAACATATAAAACAAATAAATAACAAATAAATCTGCTGATGACAACAACTCTTCCCATAAGGTATTATCGAATACCAATACATGGCACTCCTTTCATCAAATTGACCAAAAACACCTACTGACCATAATAGACAAAATTAACACCACCACCTCCCCATTGGTCCTATGTCCTGTATCATTGATAAAGACAACAAAAACAGACCTAGCTCCATACCTACAGCAAATAGTCAACCATTCCCTCTCCCAGGGATATATGCCACAAGAGCTCAAGCACACAATGATCCGTCCTATCCTAAAAAATAAATCCCTGGATAAATATAGCCCCAGCTCTTACAGACCCATAGTCAGTATATCTTTTGTTTCCAAGGTAATTGAGAAAGTTGTTCAAAATCAGTTACAAGACTTTATAGACTTCTATGCTCACTTGATGAACATCAATATGGTTTCCACCCATTCCATGGTATGGAGACATTGGTATTAGCCCTCTTTGACAAACTTATAACAGGCATGGACGATGCTAAACAAGCATTCATCCTCAACTTTTTGGACATTGCCTCTGCCTTTGACAATGTTAATCATAACACCTTATTATCAAGACTGGAGCAAATTGGAATAACTGGAATTACTCTTCAATGGTTCAGGTCATACTTATCTGACCGCACCCAACAGGTACAGTTAGACCAAGAAACATAAACAATCTTCAAACAGGAACAGGGTCTCCCACAGGGATCTGCCCTATCAGCGCTCCTTTTCAATCTATATTTACAACCCATATGCAATATCTTTAGAAAAGTCAAAGTAGGACATCACATCTATGCGGATGACATCATGCTGTACATCCCCATAGACATAAACAATCCCAACCAGCATATAACCTCATCTTGTATCAATGAAGCAGAGAATTGGCTTAAATCATACAACCTAAACATTAACTTCAAGAAAACGAAAGTCCTTTACACCACAAGGATTCAAAACTTTACCCCACCCATGACGCTTCCCATGTATGCCTCAGAGCTTCCTGTGAGTAAAGAGGTAAAATATTTGGGGGTTACCATAGACCAGTCTCTCAGCATGATGACCCACATAAAACTGACCACAAGAAACATATTCTTCATATTAAAGATTCTACAACACTTTAGACCTTTACTCAATACTTATGACTTCAGATCCATAGTCCAAGGCCTAGTCACTCCTCACTTCAACTTTTGCAATATTTACTCTATGGAATAGCCAAAAAGACACTAAACCAACTCCAAATGGCCCAAAATGTCACAGCCAGAATCATCTCTAAGGCCCACCTGACAAATTACATCACTCCGATTATGTCCAGTCTTCACTGGCTCCCAATCGCGAGCAGAATAAAATTTAAGTTATTGATGATCACATTCAAATTAGTGAACAACATATCTCCTTGCCACCTATCATCTATAATTATCCCTAACACAGACTCAAGAGCCAAAAGAGGATATTCGCAGAACACAATTAAAATCCCCACCAACTTCCGTAGAACAAACAAGCCACAAGTAAACAAGCTTTTTCATACATAGCCCCTACTCTATGGAACGCTCTACCTGACAATTTGCAAGCCATCGCAGACTTTCAAATATTCAGAAAGGAAATTAAAACATATCTATTCATAAAGTACTACGGCAGCAACATTAAAAAAAATAACATATACCCAACCTAAAGCACCTTACAGAATGCCCTCTAACAATGCTATCAAATGTATTACCCATGAAGCTTTGTAAAACCGACGTTGCTTTCCAATTTATGCGTTCTGATTAATTGATATATTGTAAATTATGTAAATCTTGTAAATAGTTACTTATATATACTTAGGCCCTGCACATCTCCCAGGAGGGATTGTGCCTTGCTGATTGTGGGCCTTGCCTCAAACGTCCAATCACGCTCTACTGCCCAATCGGGGCTGATGTCTACATTTAAAAAAGAGCGCTGGCACCAACCTCCTCCTCTTCAGCCCTGCACATCTCCCAGGAGGGAGTGTGCCTTGCTGATCGTGGGCCTTGCCTCGGACGTCCCATCACGCTCTACTGCCCAATCGGGGCAGATTTCTACATTTAAAAAAGAGCGCCAGCACCGATCTCCTCCTCTTTGACCCTGCACATCTCCCAGGAGGGAGTGTGCCTTGCTGATCGTGGGCCTTGCCTCGGACATCCCATCACGCTCTACTTCCCACTCGGGGCAGATTTCTACATTTAAAAAAGAGCACCGGTACCGACCTCCTCCTCTTTGGCCCTGCACATCTCCCAGGAGGGAGTGTGCCTTGCTGATTGTGGGCCTTGCCTCAGACGTCCCATCATGCTCTACTGCCCAATCGGGGCAGATTTCTACATTTAAAAAAGAGCGCCGGCACCGACCTCCTCCTCTTCGGCCCTGCACATCTCCCAGGAGGGAGTGTGCCTTGCTGATCATGGGCCTTGCCTCGGACATCCCATCACGCTCTACTGCCCAATTGGGGCAGATTTCTACATTTAAAAAAGAGCGCCGGCAGGCACACCCGCACCTGGCGGTCCCGCACCTGAGGGCCTTGCCAGAGGGCCCTTTGGCTCGGCCCTTAGGTGGAGGCCCCAACATCGCGGCCTGCACATAATCCAGCAGTAGAATTTGAGCTCCCCCCTCCTACTCGGCCGAACTCCTCCTTTTGCAATCACCGCGAGCAACAGCTACAACAGGAACCACATAAAGATGGGTCTACCAGTAACGCAGACCCCTCCTACTTCGAAAAGGAAGTCTTCCAGCTACCAAAGAACTCAAAAAACCTAAACCTACATGAAGTCAAATCTCCAGAGTCAAATACCACATAACTCAAGTTGAACTCAGCACCTTTAATCAACTTGAACTCAGCAAGCAAAAAAACCTACTGACAAAAACGATATACTGCATACCACAACATTTAAAACGACAGAGAACCATACTCAGCTCTTCACTCTCAGGTACTTGCTGCTACATAATTTGAAACAAAAGCTATATTTTAGTAGCATTCAAATTGATAAATGTTTAAGAACTCTCAAAATGTTTAAAATTGAGGTTTAACATAATTGTGTTACTGATTTACTCCCTCATACTAAAGAGCTATTGTGTTACTCTTACTATTGATTTACTGCCTCATACTAAAGAGCTATTGTGTTACTCTTACTATTGATTTACTGCCTCATACTAAAGAGCTATTGTGTTACTATAAAGTGGATACAATATTCAATTTACTCTAAAGTGGATACAATATTTGAATCATTAACAATTTGATACATTTTGGTTTACACAGTAACACTCAAGAATAACAGAGACCAAATACTATCACACCACAGATCATACAAAATATCACTCTTATTCCCTCATCCTCACAACACATAGGTACTACATCGTACACAAAAATCAAAAGATGGAATTCTTGAATATCCTACTAATCACTTTGCTATGTGCTTTCCTGTATGCAAAAACATCTTCAGCTTACCTATATTTTTATCCTATATATGCACCCCCAAGCCACACGCACTTATATCAACTAACACAATGCACCCAATGGATACCAAATAAAATCAAATCTAATATACATCAATCTAACCCAAAAACAATGAAACCATGCTCAAGACTAATTACAATTAAAACTATCCCTACAGTTACACCTTATAAACCTAGCACACTAATCCCCCAAACATGCCTACTAATAAATGCCAGGTCCATCAAAAACAAAACACATATCATACAGGATCTAATTACTGATGAAAAACCAGGTTTATTATGCATCACAGAAACGTGGCTCTCAGAGACAGATACAGTCCCCCTCAACATACTAAATGCACCAGGATATAATCTATTTAACTGCCCCCGTACTAACAGAAGAGGGGGAGGAGTGCTATTAATAGCAAGAGACAACTTAAAACTAACTTACAGTGCCCAGAAGTCATTCGAAGGAATAGACATCCTCAAGGTGGAGAATAAAACTTTTGCTATTTCCTTCATATACAGACCACCTTCGGTAAAACACGAAGCCCTTGCATCAGCGCTCGAAACAATATGTGAAACTTCAATAAAAAAAAATACCAGATGATACTAGTGGACTTAAACCTTGCTTCACTTAATACCACACACACTAATACTTTCATTGAGGCCATGGTTCAAATGGGTTACCACCAAATAATCCAAACACCCACACATGACAAGGGAAATATCTTAGACATGGTATTCCTTCCCAAAAAACACTCAAACAACATAGTAACAAATACAACACCAAAAATAACACAGATGCCATGGTCAGACCACCACCTTATACAATTCACGTTTGAAATGCCAATACAATCACCCAATATAGAAGCTATTACCAACACACAAAAAAGCATGTTTAAAAAGCTAGACAAAGACATACTAATAAAATTGATTTTCTCTCATATAAAAATGAAAACTTCAAACTTAGATGACTTAATAAAACAATGGAACAATGGAATAGAAACAGTTTCTAAACAACCACCCAAAATCGCCCTTAAAGAAAACAACAAGCCAAGGAAAAAAAATGAACCCTGGTACACAGCAGACCTAGCCAAAGCAAAGAAAGATCTCAGAAGAATGGAAAAAAATTGGAGAATTAGGAAATCAATAGAGATCAAAGAACAATATCTATTACTACTTAAACCCTACAAAGAAATAGTAAACACAGCAAAAAAGAATTACCACACCAAAAATTTAACTAATGCTTTAAATAGACCAAGAGAATTATTTGAGCTTGTAAAATCCCCCACCAAATCCCCAAAAGATGTCATAACTGGGTAAGGCGGACCAGTCCGCAGCTCTACCTAGCAGCCCCCCTTTTTACCATGCACCACAAAATACTCCACCACAAATAAATATACAAGACCTGTTTGGGAATTCAACTGGTCGCAGCTTTATTGACCATTAACAACATTTAACAATAAACATCAACAAATTCCAACATTTTGTTGCCCCCCCCCCCACCTCCAGCAGAGCGAATTCTCACCAGCCATGTGGGTAACAAAGTGAGGCCGCTTCTGCCGTGTCCAGGCCCCGGCAAATTGCCTAGCCTCCCTCTTCCGACTTCGCCATATTATTAGCAAAAGCCTGAGGGACTGTCCGGGTTGGGGGTACCCGACCCCGCCCTACTGCTTAGCTCCGGCTCCGGACCCCGGAAACCTCTGGGATCCCGCCACTGGCTCAGGCCCAACCTGACCTGAGCCGCCCCCCCCGGCCAAGCTGCGACCAGTTACCCTGTGTCTGAGCATATCTTCCAAGGCCTCCTGCCAATCATTAAGGAGTAAATCCATCCCGACCGGAGACAGATGTACCCCATCTTCCCTATATAAGCCAGCACATTCCACATCTACCCAGGAATATGATATTTGACACCCCCCCCCCCCGCTCCCCTACTCATCTGCCTATTTGACGATTAATTTTCGTCAATCCGCGCGACCATCGCCGCTGAGCTTTGCAAGCTGGCCTTGGAATAATATCTGACCACAGCAGGAATACCCCCTTGAAAAGTAACAGTATTGCCCCCAAGTCCTTAATGACAGTGCGAATCAACTGTCAACAGGTCCATGATGCTAAATCATTGCCACCGAGATGAATTAACAAGGCATCCGGCGTCCTTCTCAGCCGAGCGTGGTGCTGCAGCAAAGGCAACAGCTGCATCCATCGCAGTCCCCGCTCAACCAGCCATAAGACGGTCACCTCGCAGTCCTTCAATCCCAAATTCCGCCCAACCGGGCGCAGGGCTGCTCGACGACTGGCCCAATACACAAACGAGTGGCCAATCACCCAGCATTGACACGCATCTGGCAAAACTTCTGTAAAACAAAAAGATCCATAGTTAGGCAACACCCCCCGCCCTTACAAGCGCACATATCTGCGACACGCCCCAGACTTCCATCTCCCTATGTGCCGGATGGCATCCTCGGGCAACCCTACAGCGGCAGCACTCGTCGCCGCCCCGATCCGAAAAGAGTGTGGCGTGAACAGCCCCGCATCCTCCCCCAGCCACCGCAACGTTAGCCGCAGTACCGCCGTAAACTGGAACCGCGTAAGAACGCTGCGATCCGCATGAATGAAGAAATCCCCCCCCCCGGGGCCGCCGCTGAAAATATGCCTTCAGTAGCCCCACCGGGCAAACGGCTGCCCCTGCGATAGCTCGCAACTGAACCCACGTGCCACGCCCTAATTGGTCTGTCTTGGAACGCGCTAAATAAAGCCCAACCCCGCACGGCTCCCACTTCACATGGTGCGCTTGTAGGCCCCCTACTCCTGCTGCCCCCCGAGAGTCCGCAATCAACTCTCCCACGCGGAAAGCCCCAAAGAAGGCCAAGGAAAAAACAGCACGAAAGAGAACGCCCTCGAACGCCGATGAAGCCACCTGCGGCACAGCCAAGCACAAACGATGTAGCAACTCATAAGTAATGGGCCGACGGCCATCCCTCGGGGACGGGCAGACCCGCTCCCATCCCTGTAGGAGTCGACGCGTGAGGAAACCCACACCGACCGCCCCCCAACCCACCGCCTTGGCAAAGAAGGCAAACCCCGCCAAATTCCTACTCACCGTGGCACGAGAGAAACCCGCCGCCTTCGCTGACGACACATACAAACCCGTAAGCTGATCTGTTGGCGGACCCCCACGCCATCCGTGCTCCTCAAGGAACTCCACCACGTTATCACAGCCCCGCTTGTAAGCCCTCCACGTAGTCGCCGCAACCGATGCCTGCAATAGTTCGGTCATCTCTGGAGGCCAATCTGCCATAACTGCTCGGGGACCGACCTCCCTTCCTCTTCTGCCTCCGCTGCCAATGAACGGAACCGCTCCCACTTGAAATGGGAAAGAGCATCAGCGACATGATTAGAACTCCCAGGAATATGCCTCGCGCGTATCACAGTATTCAATCTCAGACAAGCCAACACAACATGTCGCATCAAGTCGGTGACCGGCCGGCAGCGCGGCGAGTAATGATTCACGACCGACACCACTGCCTCGTTGTCACACCACCAAACAATCCGCCGATTACGAACCTTGTCTGGCCACAACTCCAAAACGACCAGGATAGGGAATAACTCTAAAAAAGTTATGTTAGCCGTGAGACCCAATGCAGTCTATGCCCTGGGCCATGCAGCTGAGCACCAGGAGCCCCCGAAATAAATCCCCATGCCTAGACCACCAGCTGCATCCGTAAACAATTGCAACTCCGGAGTTGTAATCTCCCTGTCCCTGAGCACCATAATACCATTAAAATCCTTAAGGAATTCGTCCCAAATCGCCAGGTCGTCCCGAATGCTATGCGACACCCTCAGCCGATGATGTGGCTTGCGAACTCCCACAGTAGCCGCTGCAAGGCGCCTCATGAAGACCCGACCCATTGGAATCACCCTACAGGCGAAGTTTAAAGACCCGATCAACGACTGCATTTCTCGTAACGTCAGCCTCGCGGAAGACAACGCATTCGCAACCAAGACCCTGAGCTTGCATAATTTGATCATTGGCAGACGCGCTACCATCTCTACGGAATCCAACTCGATTCCCAAAAAGGTGAGCCGCATCGTTGGGCCCTCCGTCTTAACAGACGCCAACGGCACACCCCATTCACGCGCCAAACCGACTAAACCATCAAGCAGTACCTGACACTGCTCGGTCCCAGCCGCCCCTACGATCAAAAAGTCATCCAGATAGTGGACCAGCTGATCCAAACCCACTCTGTCCACCAGCGCCCAGTGCAAAAAGGTGCTGAACCGCTCAAAGTGCGCACAGGAGATCGAACACCCCATCGGCATACACCTATCGAAGTAATAACTGCCCTCGAAACAAAATCCTAACAACGGAAAAGCCGACGGTGTACCGGCAACAATCGGAAAGCCGCTTCAATATCCGCCTTTGCCATCAAACAGGCCCACCCGCAGCTACGGACGAGCTCAACAGCTGCATCAAACGATGCATACCGTACCTCACAAAGCTCTCTGGGAATCAGGTCGTTCACTGAAGCCCCGCTAGGATACGAGAGGTTGTGTATGAGCCGAAACTTGCCGGGCTCCTTTTTTGGAATTACCCCCAGCGGGGACACCGTCAAATCTGCAAAAGGTGGCTGGTCAAAAGGACCCGCTACCCTCCCCAGCGCCATCTCCTCCGCTAACTTCTTCCGCACCACACTGGCAAAGCGCCTCACTGAAGGAGCATTCCGCACTACGCTCATCCCCACCCGCCCGCACGTCGGAATCTGAAACCCCTCACGAAACCCCCCTCCAATATAAACCTATCTTTTTTCTTGGGATAATGCCTCAAAACTTCCAGAAACACATCGAGCTTAACAGGAGTCGGGGCCAAACTCCGCCAATTCTCACTGCTTTGTGGGGGGCAAGCCTGATCTGCCTGGTCCCCTTTTAACACATTTAAGGGCGGAGTGCCCCCCATTACAGACTGAACACGCATGCCGGAATTTGCAGTCTGTAAACGGGCAGGAGGACTTGTTAAAATGCCAACATAAATCCCCAACACCCCCCCCCCCCACCGCCCGCTTTCGGCCCTGTCGCGGACTCCCCGACCCGAAAGGGCCGCTGTGCCCCAGGCGCTGTCACTAACCTGCCCCGTACCCCTTGCACCGGCCCCCCGGCGGATCTGACCGACATCTGGGTCAGCCATAAATTGATGTCCTGCGTACCCCACGACAGCGACCGATTCTCCTCCATCTTGTCCCGAAATTTTTCGTCGTAGTTGAGCCAAGCCCAACCATCGTGAGACTGAGAGGCCTCCAATATGGAGTCCACATACGCCAATAACATCCCGTATTGCTCAGGATGCACCCGCCCCCAAACACTGGCTAGCTGCAAGAAAGCACGAGTCCAGTTTGTCACATTACGCGCCACGTGGCGTACCCTCCCTGCCTTTTCATCGGCTTTCCTTTTCCTCCTACTGTCCCCGGAACGCTTACAGCCTTCCAGCAATCTAAAAATGTCCACGTAACGGCGCTCCTGAATCCTCCGCTGCAATTTCCGCGGGATGCCTTGCCAAAGCTCAGAGAACGTGGCCACAGTTGGCACCGGCCCCATCGCACCTTCCCCCTCTCCCTTGCTATCCCTAGAGACTGATGATGGTGTCGAAGATCACGACGAGGTGGACGACCCCGAGCCTGACGCCCGCCGCCGGCGATGAGAACGCCACCTTCTTTTCTTAGACGCTGCCCTCCCCGGACCGTCACTCGATGCCGACACCGCAGTGACCTGACCAATAGCCTCACCTGCCGTACCCGCTGCCTCCGTAGACGCTGCAGCAGATCCCTGTCATTCCGATGTGGTGGTCGTCGAGCTCGGCAATACCTCGTGGAGTGCCGCGGGACGCATCGTCTCTTCCCGTCTCTGCGACATACCCGGCCAAGTTGCTCCTGAGCCTTGCCAACCGAGGGGTACCTGTGGAGAGAAGAAAGGAAAAGGCGCCAAAGCACCCGCCCCGGCGCAAGGCTGTTGCCATGCCCCCACCCAGTCCGTCCTCGAAGACCCTTGCCCTCCACGCTGCCAGTGCTCCCAAGTGGGAGCGAAGGCCCCACCAAAAAACCCCGGTCCCCCCATGTAACCCTGCCAGGCCCCCTAATTACTCGCCCCCGCCCCTCCCACAGGCTGGACATCACCCCTGAAGGGACCTTCCCCCACCCCCACACCCCCAACCAGGACATGGGCCTGCCCTTGCCCAGTGACTTCATTGACCAGCCCTGCTGGGGCTGAGTCCGGACTAGGCGGTGCCATAAGCCTCCCCTCCATGGCCCCGCCCATTGTGAAAGACCCCCCCACATCAGCTTTCCCCCCTCTCGGATGCAGGGGACCCTCCCTCAGCCCTTCGAGCCCCCTGTGACTCCCACGCTGACTATCTGAAGATCCCGGCGCACCTTTGCCCTGAGATGCGCTGGGTACCTGGTCACTGCGTGGACCAGCACTGCACCCCCTTGCCGGCCCGCCCCCCTGGCCTTGTGCAGAAGCCTGCTGCCCCCCCCTTCCCCCTTGCGCTGCCCCACGCCCTTGAGGGGCCCCCATCCTCCCACCCTCCTGGACCCTGTCCTGGTCCGCCTTCCCATGCTCCCAAAAACACTGCTGTTCAGTAAAGCAGCGTCAATTAAAAAGGGGTTTACCTTTTTTTTTTTTTTGCTAGTAGGTAATTAGTTAGCGCGCTTACCCTTCCCCATGGTGAAAAGAGGGGGTCCACCCGATTCCCACTTGAAACCACCGCTGGGCACCTTTTTCGCTGCCACGTGGCTGGGCCTCCCCGCAGCAGAAAAACATGCGCCTGACCCCTCCGGCCGCCACACGGGAAAAGCCGGAGGAGCCACACAGCCCCCACCACATCCCTCACTCAAACCGCCGTGCTAACCTCTCATTGGCTCCCGCACCTTTCAGTGCCCCCAGGAGCCAATGAGAGCGCCGCGACCTGCTAGCCCACCCCCGTGTTCTCCCCGAAGCCGGCGCTGCACGCGACCGCCACCCCCCCAGTTAACGCTGGCCGCGCGCATGCCGGGGGGGGGGGGGGCCCACGGCCTTGCTAATACAATATATCCAATAAATGCACAAGCACTTGCAGATCACTACTCTAAAAAATTAAACACTAATGGAGAGATAATCTCCCATAACATCGAAAACAACACATCTCAAAAGGTAACACAAAATACTAAACCCACAGTAGTGTGGGAAAACTTTCACTCAATAGATAGTAGACAATTACTAAACACAATTTCAAACATAAACACCACCACATCACCCCTCGATCCTTGCCCAGTAGACTGGATCAAGACTACAAAAACAGAAATCGCACCCATAATACTAAACATAGTAAACCAATCCCTACTACAAGGAAACATGCCAACAGAACTAAAAAGATCCCTTATACGACCTATACTAAAAAACAAATCTCTAAAGCAGACCCATCTGCTTACAGACCCATATCAAGTATACCATTCATAGCCAAAATCATTGAAAAAACCATATAATACCAATTACAAGATCATATAGATAGCACAAATGCACTAGATGCTCAACAATATGGTTTTCGACAATCGCATGGAGTAGAAACACTCCTACTCGTACTATTTGATAAACTTCATAGAGGCATTGAAAACTGCAAGAAAATGTTTATCCTAATTTTCATTGACATAACAGCAGCTTTTGATTCAGTGAACCATAACACCCTTATAAAGAGATTGGAATCAATAGGAATAATAGGAGCCCCCTTAAAATGGTTCACTTCCTATATATCTAATAGGATACAACAAGTATACTTTGATAAAAATCTACCTAACACCTTCCCACAGACACAAGGTATTCCACAGGGCTCAGCATTATCTGCCACACTATTTAACCTATATCTAAGACCCATCTGCACAATATTCCAAAAACACAAAATTGACTGTCATCTATATGCAGATGGCATAATGCTTTATACAAAACTGGATATATGTAACCCAGATTACAGCCACATAGAAACTTGCCTTAAAGAAGCACAACTATGGCTCCAACAAAACAATATGTTTATCAACCAAAAAAAAACAGAAGTAATGTTTATCTCTAAAAACCCAGAATTTAAACACTCCCCCCACAATCATACTAAATAATACAACCTACAACACTAAACAAGAACTAAAATACCTAGGTGTTACCCTTGATATGACACTTAACATGGAAACCCATCTAAGACTATTAAACAGAACTACAAAATAAGAACCGTACAACCCTTACGCAATATCATTGAACTATCAGATTTTAGATCAATAATACAAACAATCATAACTCCACATCTGGACTACTGTAATGGCATATTACAAGGACTTCCTAAAAAAACAACAAACATACTACAGATGGCACAGAATGTCACAGCTCGAATCTTGATGAACGCACCTTTCTCAGATCACATCACACCCATTCTAAGAGAACTTCACTGGCTACCGATACATGCACGCATAAGATACAAGATAATAATTACAACATTCAAGTTAATACACAATATTGCACCATCTTACCTTGCCACACTCATTAATGCACAACCCACTAATCGGAAAAGGCGTACACACAATCTAAATACACTACAAACTCCTCTCTCCATTTGCAAGGTAAAAGTAAACACTAGCAATAGAGCATTCACATACATAGCTCCCACACAATGGAACAAACTCCCCGACACCTTAAGAGCTAACAAAGATCTCACATCATTCCGTAAAAACCTTAAAACACATTTATTTCAAGAATACTACAATCAGACAGAAATAACATAGAGCAAAGTTTTACACAAAACATTATTTATTTACATTCTCTTATATACTGTGCTATTCTGCATCAGTGTGGTTTACATTGAACAAATTGAAATTACATTGAACAGGGCATTATAACTTGGAGATAACTATTTTACAGGGAACATGGGCTATGGAGGGTTAAGTAGCTTGCCCAAGACCACAAGGAGCACCTGTGGGATTAGAAACCCTGGTCCTTCCGGCCCAAGGTTGCTGTCTTCTAGTGGGATTTGAACCCCTGACCTTCTGGCCTGAAGTACCTTGCCCCAACCACTAGGCCACTCCTCCACTCCAAATACACAAAGAATTAATTATCTTATGAAACTCCAAATACACAAAGAATTAATTAAACAGTAAACCTACTTGCATGTACTTCATCATAAACATTGTATATATTAAATTATAACACGTGTTTTAACATATTTTCTTCTATTATGTAAATAGTTTGAGATAATGAGTTATTTGAATTATTTGAAATTAATGTTACACTACAATGTTCAATGTTATTCTCCTACTGTTATTTGTAACTGCTAACTGTGCAGAGTTTAATTGTTAAATGTAAACCGCTGCTGATCACTGGAGGGAGCGGTATAAAAATATGTTCAAATAAATAAAATAAATAAGATAAAAATATATATAGTTTCCCCAATGTTAGTCATTATACATACCAATGTTTGATGTAATATTACCTATGTTTGATGTACAATGTTTGTTCTTTGTAAACTGCTTCTGATCTTGGGAAGGGGCAGTATAGAAAAGCTTCTCAAATAAATAAATAAAAATATTCAAGAAAGGCCCATGTACCTCCTGCTTCCTGTGTATGTTTACGTTATACAACCAGCAATGTGGAATAAGGCAGTTGTAAAGAACAGAATGCACAGATGAGACATTTGTAAGATTAAGAAACACTAAAATATACCTCTACAGAAATATAAAGCACTGCATTAGTCTTTATTCTAGCTATGCTGACATTTGCTGTTTGTGCTAAAGGGGCAATTCTTTGCTTCCCTAACAATTCCAGTGTTCAGAAAAACGGGAATGTAGATGTAGGGATGGTATGTGAGATCGTATGGAGCAGAATCATGTTTGGCTGAGAAATGCAGATTGGATTTGGTGTCCTGAGATGTCATGCCATTATGTCTTCACAGCAGTTGTTTATAGGGGCAGGGCATGGTTTTGGCAGAGATATGTTATTTGTGACTGCAAGTGAGAGTGTGTTTGTGTGTGTGTGAGTGGTTTGAGTGTTGCATGGGAGGATCTGGTGTGCTCATCTGCAAATCTAGGGGGACATGAATGCCTGGCCTATACCTAGCAAACAAAAACTCTGACATAGTAAAGAGAGACCCCGAGATACCAAGGGGTCTCTCTTTACTACGTCAGGGTTTTTATTTGCTTGGTAGTTTACTCTGCACGAGGGTTTGTCTATAATTCTTGGCCTGTACCTAGACAGGCGGGATGACTGCAGCATCACCAGGTGCCAGTGTGATTGGGCAGAATAAATCAGAACAGGTTCTCTATAGTGAAATGTAAAAACATATGCCTGTCACTAATAAAAGAACCGCAGAATGAGAGCATTCAACAGTGCAAACAGCGCTAAGACATGCCCAGAAGCCCCATTATTGGTCTCTAAAAATGTGCATATTTGTAGATAGCGATGATGGTTCCTTTGGGCATGTATGCCAGAAAATTTGGAAGGCATCATGACCTACTGACTGGAAAAGATCTGTGTTTATACCAATACTTAAGAAAGGTGATCCGAAAGACTGTGGAAATTATTGCACAATTGCTCTGAATCCACATGCCAGCACGATTCTACTCAAGATCACCCAGCGGAGACTACAACCATACCTGGAATGGGAACTGCCTGAAGTGCAAGCAGAGTTCAGGAAAGGGCGAGGAACGAGAGACATTATCATAGATGTAAAATGGATCCTTGAAAAGACAAAAGAATGCCAAAAAAGATATCTATAAGTGTTTTATTGACTGTAGCAGCCTTTTGACTGTGTAAACCTATATGGGCTCTATAGTTCTCGTACAGAACTTTTGAATAATAGTTACATTGATCCAGTAAACGTCATTGTGGCATGCAAAGAATCCGTTTTACTCTAGGACTCTACAACTAAAAGATCTCTGCATTAGCCTGAGACTGCAAGCTCTGTATCTCTCCTCTTGTTTTTCTTCATTGTTTTGGCAACAGCAGCTTCGTGGATTTCTTTGAGCTCCCTGAAGAAGCCATCTGGCGAAACACCCAGTGTTGGGGCTCCTGATTGTTGTTTTGGATGTTGCAGACTGCATGACCTTCATTACGCTGCCATGCTGAGCTTGCGGACTCTAAGTTAAGTTTCTTCAGTATTTTTTGTTCTTTATTGCCACTGCTTTCATGATTTCTACTATGCTGCAGTCTCAGGCTGGTGATTTTTGGCTGCTGGTGATATATAGTTGTTAGTACCCATCTGAGCATTTTTGGGGATCCTTTTTAGACATATTTTTTACAATTTTGTTTTGGCACCCCATTATCGAGGTTTTTTCTGGCTCATCCTCTACGTCTACATTGGAATGAGAGGTGGCTGAGGTTTTTTTTCCTCTATTATGTGTAGTATTTGGCTCTAACTGGTACTTCCTTTCCTTTTCTTCTTATTTTGACTCTCATGGTTTGTGTGGTTTTTTTGTAGCCTGGTTTGGAGAGTTTAGTGGAGCAATGGGTGACCCCACATCGTAAATCGTTGGAGACCGAGATCAGCACTGATAGCATCCTGGGTCACTAGGCTTGGGCAAATATCACACTAGTGATAGAAGTCCTGAAGCCCTATTAGGATGCCATGGAGGAATTGAGTTCCACAAGGGTCACCCTGAGCCTTCTTATCCCAGTAGTGCACATTTTACTGAGCAAGTTACAAGGTTTTCAGCAGTGACAGGGATTCACAGCAGAGGTTTTGATGATGGTAGGCTTCTGGATAGATGGATGGAGGTTGGAACCCTTTATGAAGGAAGATGCTTACATGATAGCTGGTCACTGTGATGTGAGGAGGAAAGGAATGATCCTCTGTGGTGCAGCTCACTGACTTACTGGAAGGAAAGCTGTTGTCAGACGTGAAGGAAAGGGGATGCCAGAGGCAGGGGTGGTAGGGCAGTGTCAGTGGTGATGCAGTAGGAGATATACCAGGCACAGCAGAAAGTAGTATTGTTAGCATCTACCACTTCCCACCCCTCAGCTTTATATGCCCATGGACCATGAGTCTCATCCAGGGACAATCTTTGGTGACCAAAGTCCTAGCTACAATGCTAAACTAGAGAAAACCTTTCACAAGTTGAACTCCGATATTGGTTTCAGTGACATGCTACCTTGCAGAGCCCATCATCAGCACTTAGCATACTGGGCATAAAAGTTGGCAGTCTGGCCACGCCTAGCCAAAGTTGTGCAGGATTTCCTGTTGTGTCCTCCAAATGGTGTGCCTAGTGAATGTAAATTCCCCATAGCAGGGGAGATTATAGCTCTCATCATTCATGACCATCACTAGAGTTGGTGTAAAAGCTAGTGTTTCTGAAGATAAACCTCCCCTTACTTGGTTTCCATTCATTTTCATGCAGCTGGGAGGAGGGCAAACTGGGTAGTTGCCTAGGGTGACAGTTTCTGGGCGTGGCAAACAAACTCTGAAAATGAGGGGGAGGGGGATTAAGGCTTAAGGTTTGCCTAGGGCACCAACAACTCAAACAACTCTGGGGCCGGTCTTGCCACCCACACTAAGATCCATGAGGGATTTAAATGATTTCAGAAAAAACCCTAAAAACACATCTCTTCAAGGAAACATTCGTAAATATCAAATAGTTTATCCACAGCACCTTCGGAAATATCAAATAGTTTATCCACAGCAAGATGCGACTCACTTCAGATTGCCATTCACTACATTTTCAAATCTCATTCAAACCTATGCTAAGCTGCTCAAATTAACTCTTCTTACATACAATGTATACTATAGTTACAAATTGCATATGCAATGATCTATGCACTACACAGTCGAGCTCCACAAAAGCCAATCCTATGTATATAGTTCTCTCTGTTAATGCTGTTCAAAATACAATGTGCATACAGTAGTTACATGTTACCGACGTCATGTTCTATGTACTATGCAGTTGAGTTCCATGTAAACCACTATGATACTCTGACTAGCGGCATAAAAGAAACATTAAATAAATAAATAAATATCAAAAGTGAACAAAAATAATTGAAAAACGTCTGCCTCTGATGCTGGTACCAGTCTCGCCGCCCTGCCATTTCTCTCATGGTCTGCGCCTTTGAGATCAAAACCACAACAACCTTATTGCAGCAGTGGCAAATCCCTCTTCTACCTATAGAGTCGCTCTGCAGCCTGCCAGTGCGTTTCCTATGTGTAAATTTAGGCTCATATGGCAAAACTGAAAAAAAGGAATGGAAAAAAATGAAATAAACAAAAGAAGAGGCCCTCTTTCCCCTAGCCTCTCTTTGCTGTTGCTGTCTGTGTCACTGTTGACACTGCTCTCATTGACCCTGGGTCAGCTACTTCCACATGGGAATGCTGGTGTTTCGACATGGAAGTGGTGATTTTGCAACTTCCACATATAAGTGCCAGCACCTCCATATGTATCCAGCCATGTTGTAAACCTTTACATAAGTGCTGCCAATTAAGTGCCGAGGCCAATTTGGGAGGAGGAAATAAACAAGAGGGGTTTAAGGATAATTACTGCTTCAATTCCTTCTGTAAAGCACTGACCGAAATGAACACTTTAAAAAAATATATACGTGCCTATGAAGTGGTATAAAAACTAACAAGGGAATTTTTTCTCATATACATATATCCCCTTTGTGAAATAGGGAATACACCCATTTTCAGACCACCCAAATCATACCCTCTTGAGGCTCAAATCATGCCTTCTTGAAATCTCTATGTGGTAGGCATCTCCTTTGTAAAACAGTGGCCTTTTAAAATTTCTGTTTGCATGTGGAGCTGATCTACCTGTGTAGATAGTGCTGTTTACACATTGAGATACTTCAAGACTAAGAACCTTAGTGGGCTAATTACTAAGGTTTGTTTACTTTAATGTGCATTCATTCAGCGTTAATATGTGTCATTAGTAACTAGGTCCCATTGACCAATATGGCACCTGCACTAAAATAACATTCATTAATGTTGAATTAACATGCATTAACATTAGCGCACCTTAGCAATTAGCCCCCTCAGGTTTTACAACTGTACAGATATTGGAGATATAAATAAAATAAATTTTAAAATCGATTATTTTGGCAATTCTTTCAGAATCAGCAGTCTACAAAATTGTCATTGGTTATTTTTAAACCCTCAAGAGCTCAAATACAAGACTTCCAGTAGTATATTAGTGTGGAAATGTGAGGATGAATTTTACATAGGACTTCTAGGTAAGAAAATCAACATTCAAGTTGGGATGTTCAGGACTTCCTGGATATTTTGCAAAAGGCTTGCTGAACATGGACCATTTAGTAAGGAACATATCAGGGTATGCAGGTGTACATTTGTATTGGCAAGAACAAACATTTTACAAAAAAAAAAACCTAGGTAAAAAAGGAGCAGCTTCTTGTGGTGACCTACATGTGTGTTTGCTGATACTTAAACGTGTGCATGCTGAGTTTGCATCTTACATGTGCAAATGCCGGGAAATCCATACCTCCTGCCAGATTTTGTAAAACTGCATGTACAAGAGGAGCCAATTAAGGAGCCTAGCCCCACCTCTCAGCGTTTGGGCTTTCTTAGCTGGCTTTTAAGGCCAAAGAGATAATCTCAATTGCCCCACACTCACTTCTCAGAAGCCCAAGTCAAGCAGTTAGCTCATTCCTATGTGTGATTCAGAGGTGTAAATACCGAGAGGGAAATTTTAAAAAATGTACATGAATTCCCTTCGTAAAATGGAAATATATGTATACATTAAAAGTCGACTCACACCATGCCCAGAACTTGCTCCCTTGACATCTGTGCATGCTGCGTATATGAATGTCTAAGTTGTGGCTTCTCTAAAATCACTGGGGTAGGATATTCAAAGGTGTTTACATAATTTGCAGACTGGCATACCATGTAAATGCTGTTCTGTGGGATATTCAGAGGCATTAACATGGTTAGTGCCACTGAATATTCATGGCTGCTGCCGTTACACTCTCCGATGTTAACCAGTTAGAATCAGGGTGTGCCGGAACATTCTGGGATAGCACCGATCACTATCCAGGCAGCAGCAATATTGAGCCATTGCTCAGTTAGCGACATACAGCTAAAGCTAGGCGCAGGAAACTGGCCTAACGTTTGCCGCAGATGCTAACCGGGTAGCAGCTGAATATTGCCGCTGCCAGGTTAGCTTTGCAGCAATTCGGGCAACCTGGATATTCAATGCCGGGGCCCAGATATGGTCCCCGGTATTGATTATTCAGGGTTAAAGTTCAGCACCGGCAGCTAGCTGCTGTCGCTGAATATCGAGCCCACTGTTTTCAAGTGCATGGTCATTTACACACGTAAACTGCATTTTTACACGCGCAAATGCTGCCCAACCATTGGAAACGGACTTTCTTCATATCCCAAAAGTGTAGTAACTGGGAATATAATTCTACTCAGAATGAAATTTTTAAAAAGTCTCTGTTTCACGACCTTGCATGCCATACGGGAGAAACTTGCTCCTGGACATGTTTCTTGATGGAACATATGCATTCTTTTGTTGCTGCCTGTCGGACCTCTTGTCTTGCAGGATGTCGGGCTTATTCTACACCATTCAGCTTTAGATGACTTATGCTGGATGACTACTTCAGTTCATTTTGGATGACTTACATCACCACACCCTATACCTGTTTTCCCAGCAAAACAAAAGGACTAAATAACCCACACAATCCAAATCCTTTCGAACTATTACTGTAGAGCTTTATGCACTGATTAAAGTAAAACAAAGATGTCTTTCATTCTGCATGACACTACTCTTTGCTGAACACTATGGCTCCATCAACCAATAATCCCCACACACCAATAATCCCCACACTCTAATTACCTTACAGCATTGTTTATTGTTCTGTATTGTTTTCCTCTCCCCCTCTTAAATGTTCCCTCTATCCACCCTTCTTTGTAACCACTTTGATTGAAGGAAAAGGTGGTATATAAAACTCGATAAATAAATAAATAAAATTCATCACACCCTGTCAATATATCAATTTAATTAAATTTGATTATTGCAACGTTTAGCAGTTCTACTTAGAATAGCAATTATTCAGGTATTGTAAGCATACCTTAGCTGCCATATCATTTTAATATCTAGCACTGAAGATATAAACCGTCATTTTCCACTTGTCCACATTTAATTGAATGTTCTATTTAGATGTGAACCCTGAATCTTGCAAGGTCCTCCAGCAACTCCTTACAATCTGCTCTTATTTGGTAGCTTGACCCCCAGTGGAAGTGGTACAAGATTACTACTAGGGGTTGAGCAGTGCTATTTGGAATCTAGGCACCAACAGAGCAGGACTGGGAGATCACTCTTGGTCTCTCATTAGATGCCAAGGAGACACTAGTAGGTGTCAAGGGGGGATAGCATGAAGGATCTTGTTGGGGCAGAGTCTTCTCAGGTGATGTGACCTCTTTGTGAGGAGGTCTGTTTGGGGATATCTTTATGTGTTTTCTGTTTAGGGGAGTCTTCTCAGGAGGTCCTTTTTGGTGGGCTCTGTTTGGGGGCATCTGTTCAAGGGGAGATGGGGGGGGGGGTGGATGGGTTCTTGTCTACACCACTGGCATCTTTAAAAGATAGCAGTCCTGACATTTGCATTGCTGCATCCAGGAATGTGTGATGTTCTGAACTGTAGTAACACAAAGATACATTTACTACATATGTCACTAACCTGTGGTACTGAGGTATGGTGGATTCGTGACTTATGTAGTAAATTTCATCATGATAAAATTTAATATTTGAGTACCCCTGCTAATCAGTTAAATTTTGTTCAACCAATAAGTTGTACAAAGTATAATCTTTCTGTGGACAAGAAATTTCAAAACTAAAAATGTGTTTGGGTAACTCCTGAAGTTAGGTGGGTGAAGCTTTAGAACATCTACTTCAAGCACAACTACTGGCTTAGAAAATCCAGCAACACTGAAAAGCATGACCTCATGCACAACAGTGACTGGAATAATTATGGCTGTGCACAGCCCAAAAAACTTTGGTTCATGGTCATTTTTAATCAATTTTCGGGCATTTTTTTAGTGCTCATTTCACCACTTTATTTTTTAGATGCACAATGCATGTAAGCTAGACCTTTTTAAAGCATGCAAAGCAATTGTACGTGCATTAATCAATAGGTAAATATGTGTACAAATGATATGCTTGAATGCTTGAACTTTTTGGGAGTCCAAACAAAGAGCGTTTTCATGAATGCACATCCCTAATAATTATAGGCTTCACACTATCACTTGACAGACCTATACTGAGGGCTACTGAGTGGAGGAGTAGCCTAATGGTTAGAGCAGTGGCTTGGGACCCTAGGGACCAGCATTCAGTTCCCACTAGCACTCCTTGTGACCTTGGACAAGTCGCTTAGTCCTCCATTACCTCAGGAAAAATCCAAGTTGTCAATGTCCCTGTTTAATGTACATTGCCAAGTTTAAGTTACATCATAAACCACTTTGACTAAGTGGTATAAAAAAAGAGAAAACCTGCTACCAAGATCTAAATTTATTTTGTCAGACCTTTTTAGTGAATTGCCACCATCCCAGTTACAGCTAGTAAACACTTAGGACCTTTTTAATATGAATATATTAAAAATCATCTTCATAAAATAAGCAGAAATGTTTCATTTCCCGAAGCTTCAGATTACATAATTATCATATTCCTTCCAACATTCATCATCTTGTTTTGAACTAACAACTTTTTCTATAATTCAGCTTTATTATAGTTTGCTCTATTTATGAAGTATTTATCTGATTCGTGATTCTGCTACTTCATCGTCATACTTACCCTTGATTATACTTCTGGTCATTTGGCTCTCCTTCTAAAATGACCATGGTGTTCTTAACGTTCTTGCAATGATGTCAGTAGACCATTATTTAAAGCAGTGGTTCTCAACCTAGCCCTGGGGACATACCTACCTAGCCCAGTCAGGTTTTCAAGATAACCACAATGAACATGCTTGAGAGATATTTGCATGCACTGCCTCCAATGTATTCAAATCTCTTATGCATATTCATTGTGGTTTTCTTGAAAAGCTGAGTGGCTAAGTGTGTCCCAAGGACTGGGTTGAGAATCCCTGATTTAAAGAGCTCAAGTCAAGGAATACCATTCTAGTTCCAAATTTAGACCTCATGGGGACACGGTTCCAATTTTGAAATCCAATATTGCTCCCGATAATTGAGCCTTGCCACTCGGTTTCCCTCACGCCAATTCGGGGCGACATAATCAACAACCCTCCACTGGAACGGCTGAAACTTGTGCTATTTCATTAAGCAATGCTGAACTATAGGGGCAGAGTGGTTCTGTATGTGCACCCAAGAGCGATGCTCCTTTTTGTGTGTCCTACATATATCAAAGAGCATGGGAATATTATTAGATAGATTTTGAACATGTTGTGCAATATCTAGCCAACAAAGTCCTCCACTGCAACCCGTATGTCCATGTTGCCCTTCTATGGTTTGCTCACAGAAGTCACTATTTATTTATTTAAACATATTTTTATACTGCCTTTCTACCATTCAAAGCAGTTTACAGATAACTAACATATGTAACAGGGCTTTAGGACGCACTCTGTTTTACAGGTAACTAACCGATGAAACAACAGTATATATAGATCATGTCTGTTATATTAATTAATTACCCTGTTATCCGAGTTGTATTTCCTGTTTTTTCTGTAAACACAAAGGGGTATGTTTACTAAATGGCGCACTTGAGCGCCCTAAAATGATGCATTTAAGTGCTCTTAAGCGCCCCGTATGCGTGCGCATCACATTAACGGGCCCCGTACGCGTGCGCCGAAAACGCGCACGTTTGCGGGGCGCTCATGTGCGATAGAGGCGTGGGAAGGCGAAATGAGGGCGGAGGTAGGCCCCCGAGGGGCGGAGAGACGGGGTCAATGGGTGGAATGTGGGAGGGGAGAGACTCCCCGCACAGGAGCGTGCCCGAATTTACAAGGAAAAAATACCGCGAGTGTAACACTCGCGGTAGAGCGCATTTAAAGGGAAGAGAAACCATTTCTGTCAGCAATGTACAGCAAAATCGGGGAAACCTAACAAACGTGAGCAGTGTGATACATGTGCACAGAACAAAATAGCAAATATGATATGAAAATGACCACAACAAATTCTAAGAAAATTATAATCCAGCTGGGCAACAGTGATATTAATGGGCAACCATACAAAACACTCCCAGGAAAGCTCCAAAAAAAGAAATGATTTTTTGAAGGGTCTACGCTCATTCAAAAGCACTGCATTTTAATGGAGCTTTCCTGGGAGTGTTTTCCAGGTTGCCCATTGATATCACTGTTGCGCAGCTTGGTTATAGTTTTCTTCCCCTTTTTTGAAGGGCATTTGTGAGGTTTATTTGCACCTTTGTCCCCATACAAGGTCAACGAGCCCACAGTAAAATTGTGAAGAGCAGGGTGTCTGACTCGTGCGGCCAGGTATCACATCTCCAGAGACTGCACTGTTTCTGTGGCCACAGTGTGGTGCAGCAGACACAGCCAGTACCTGTAGGATCAGAGGGCCACAAGTTCAAAGCCCAGCTGGGGCTCCTGCCAACCCCATCCCCATCATGTTACCCACAACTAAACAGTGAGAATACAGACCCTCTTTTATTGCAGAGAACATAAGCATGGTCCCAACACCTATATTTTACCCTACACCGCACGCAAACCATAACAATGGACATTGCCTACAGCCGAGTCCCCCAAAGTCAGTCCTGGAGTGCTACAACTCACTCAGGTCATATGTTTTTCCCAGATAGGAACATGTCTGCATGTTTGTGGAAGGGTACAGGTGGCGGAGGGGGCAGTGGCTGCAAACCACAGCAGACAGTGGCCTAGGCCTGTGCAGGCTGGCACGTCCACCACAACAGACAGGCTCTGTCGGATGTACAGTCATGTACTCCCCAGGGAACACAGCATATCTGTGGCAACACGGTGGTGCAGTGCACACAGACAGTGTATGCAGGAACAGATGGTCACAGGTTCAAAGCCCAGCTGGGGCTACTGCCAATCCAGTCCACATATTTTTCCTACAACTAAACCGTGATAGTAAGGACAAAACTGTATAGCTAGGAACATATGCATGATTAATACGCCTATATTTTACCATAGCACTCACAGACACCATAAACAGGCGCATTACCTGGAGCAGAGTCTCCCAAATGCAGTCCTGGAGGGCCCCACACCATTCAGGTTCCATGCTGCCTCTAACAAAGATGCCTGTGCTGCATAGCTATGCACCACCCCCATGGTATGCAGATGTAGCTCATGCATATTTATGAGGGATAGCATGAATACCAGAACAGTGTGTGGAACACCAGGACTGGATTTGGGGAACTCTGCCGTAAAGCAGCAGCCAACAGGGCCAGACACCTCCCCACAGGCCCCATTGGCCAATGCCTCCTGGAGAGGCAGGACATTGGGCCCTGCCTGTATCTCCCAATACTAACAGTTGCATACCTCAGCACTGCCACCCTACATCTGGGTTTACGGTACACAGCTATCAAGCGTTTCCCATTATAACTGGCAGATCTCCAGTCCTACGTAAAGCACAATTTGCTCATTCAGCTCCACCATAACACTCAAACAGATGTCTGCGGTGTGTGCTGCAGGTCTGGTCTCTGACAGTGTTTACCACCCTGGGATGTGACCCCCAACAGTAATGCGTACCATATCCATGCATGTACTGTGTCCAGGACTGGTGTGGTGGGTATGGCTGCTGAACCCCTCTATAGTAGCACAATGCTGGCATAGGTGTGGGGGTGGTTGTCTGTCTATCCAGTGTGTGGTGGCTGCAAACACCTTCTACAGCCCACACTGCCAGCAATGTTGCCAGTATTGGGCTGGCAATGTGCATAATGAGGAGCAAGGTACCATGGGTATAGGCCGGACAGGGTGGCCTGGCCAGGGTGCATCTGCACAGGGCATAGGGCACTGACTGGGACATTGTAATGCTCGGCCACCACCGACACAGACAGGGTGACCTCAGTATGTCCTCCTGAGTGACCACAGCATGGCTAGGCACCACCATAGTGCTATATAGTATTTCTCTCATGTGATAGATATGGGTTTCCATTTGGGGCCCAGTCACTGATTTATCTGCTTGCTGTGTATGCTGACAGCCCAGTTCTGGGTGTATGCATCTCCACTGGGAACATGTACTATGGACTAACTAGCAGATTGTTTGTAGCTGGTATGTGTCTTGCTGGAGTGGCTTGCAGTGGCTGTTGGCTTGCTGCAGGGGAATAATCAGATGGTGGTGGGGTGCAGCTTACCATATCCTGGTTTTATGTCTGTCTGCTATTGTGGTATGGCTGTGTATAGAGCTGCACTGCCTGCCCTGTGGGGTGTGTGTTCCTCAGTGGGACTGAGGTTGATGTTGCCCTCTACTGCCACCTTTGCAGGGAGGTAGAGTGTGGATCTATTGATGGAAGACCATGATTTGCCACCTGGGGGGCTGCTGGGCCTGACTGAGGCAGACACTACCTATCTTGCACAGAGAACAATGCTCTGGATCTCCCACATGGCTTCCATCAGCCATGGAAGGTGTTGTGGACCTGGTCCTGGGTGCCTCACTGCACACTCAGGGTGAGTACAGTACCCGCACGATGTGACGTGTGTAGCTACTCTGTGCCAGTAAAACACCCGGTCAGTACACCCTTACCAGGCCGAGGTGCTGTGTGGGTGCATTCCCCATCTTGTGTCCATCTGTGGACAGCTGATTTGCATGTGCAGTGCATCATGGGTACGGGTGGGCTAACCCTATCCTGGTGACCACAGCAGACTGTCTGTGTGGTGACATGCAGGCTTTCTGCAGCCAGCCAGGGGCTTGCTAGCAGCTATAGAGCTGTAGCCTAATGGCTATGTCCCTGCCTGTGAAGCCAGAGGCTGTGGGTTCAAACCCACATTGGGGTTGTTTGTTAGGGTTGTCCAAAGCATTATTTGTCTTTAATGTACATATTTTGTTGCCAGCAAACAAACCCTCAGCGTACTGTACCCATAGGGTGCCGCTTTATATGGCGCCCTATCGGGCACCCTATGGTTTCCGTCCATATAAGGTGCACTATACATTATCCTGTGACACAACTTATAGGGTTCCCTATGGGGGACATATTAGGGTGCCGTGGCGGATAGTGCACTTTATAATGTGCCCTATGGAGTGCCGTATAGGGTGCCTTATACGGCACCTTCAATTACGGCACGTGAGGGTGTGTTTGCTGGCAGAAATTAATAAAATAAACATACGGTGCTGCAGGACAAAATATGTACATTGCAAACCTGCTGCCAAAGCCAGCCTTCCGTATTAGGCACCATGGGGAGCAAACCCATGACCCCTGTATCAGCAGTCAGTGCCTTAACCATTGTGCTCCACTGCTGCTCTCCCTTGCATGTCAACGCACCTACCTATGCTTTTCATTCCTTAAACTACACAGTGCTGCCATCGAAAACAGTACTCTGACCTTGCGGTACCTCATACGACACCCTCTACAGCGCCCTGTGAGCAACATTCTAGGGTTCCGTGGCAGACAGTGCACTTTGCAATGTGCCTTATGGGGTGCATTATGTTCACACGCTTTAAGGGTGCATTTGCTGGTACTGTAAATTAACATAAACATAAATTGACTCCTAAAGCAACCTTCCCCATAATACGTAATGTTTCAGCTAGCCCTGTTCATTGGGCACTGTGAGAAATTGAACTCTTGCTCCCTGCATCATTGGTCAGTGTCATAACCATTGTGCTGTGGTTCTATTCCTGTGTTTGCACATCAGCGCGCCGCCTTATGCCTCCTATTATTAAATAGCCTCCTTAAGCAATAGCCTAATGCCCATCTGCGCGCCGCCTTAAGCCGCCCATTATTTGTATGCCTCCTAAAATATCACCTTACCAAGCCCTGTTCATTGAGCACAGTGGGGGATTGAACCCCTGATCCCTGCACCATTGGTAAGTGCCTTAACCATTGTGCTGTGGCTCTGTTCTTCTGTTTGCAGATCAGCGCGACACATATGCCTCCCGTTCAGCTCTCAGTTGCGGTAAGATGCGGGGCGCACACGGGCGCCGCGCACCTTAGCGCATCTGTCAATCACGGCTTTTCTTCTTCAGGACGGAACACCCACTCCTTATATGGCACACGCACTCTACCGCGGCCCGCACTTTACCGGGCTTTTAGTAAACATACCCCATAGTAACGTTGAATTGTGTAACTCCTTGTTTATTGTAAACCGCGCTGATGCTGAATAGTGCGGTATATAAGAGACTATAAGTAAATAAATAAATAAATAATAACAGTAAGATGCTGTACATTAACCCTCTGAACTATTTACAATGAAAATGTAATTCTGGCATTGATAATGTTCTTTAGGACCTTGATCTTCCTCCTGCCATGTGATGGTGATCATCATGTCTGAGATGTTCCTTCCTTGTTTATATGCTCTGAGCGGATGTTGCTAAAAACAGCCGTATTTCCAAAACAGCCCAATGCTTATGCACAATGTTAGCCACTTGAGTAGCTCTCACTGAGTAGGGCAACGACAGACCATATGATTTGTCTCTTCTTGTGGCTGATTAAACATAAACAACCCTCTTTAATCATATAATCCCCACAAATATACTGGTCATATCACTCTATTAGGATACCTTCTCTGTTGAAAAATGGTAGGTGATATCTACTGCTTGCCTCTTAAAATCCTCTGCTGTGCTGCAAATATGGCATAATCTCAAATATAGACTGATAGGAGTACCATTTTTCAAATGCCAAATATGGTGGCTCTGATACCTGAGAAGATTGTTCACGTCCTTCTGATATGAGATGTAAATCCTGTTACCTTTTCTTATACGTTATGGGGTCTATTCTGAGCCACGAATAGCGGGAATATATGTCCTGCCTGGACGTGCATCCCCGCTATTTGTCCCCCTTGCCATCCCCATGCAAGACTTCCTGTATGAACAACGGAGTTGTATGGGGAGCCTTAGACAGGGGTGGGAGGGGGCGGGTTGAAAGCGGAGCGAGGGTGGTCCATAGGCAGGCCATCACCCTGTATGTACAGGGCAAATTCTGAGGTTGGCCCTGTATGTCATGATAGGCCAATTAGACGAGGGACTTATTCCACCTCAGAGATGGAATAAGTCTCCCTGGATGCAGGGTAGCAGTGGCAGCCAGCAGGGACAAGACTGGGAGGCCTGCAGGAGGTTCCAGACAGCCGGACTCTGGCCATGGAAGGCTGGATCGGGGGTCTAGCTGTAGAAAAAGGACAATCTTGGCAGCAGCCAGCATTCACAGCTCTGTAATGGAGCCATGGTGCCATGGCGATGAGACACCATGGCACTGCAGCTCCATTACAGAGTCAGGTTGAGTTAGCTGGGTATGGGACTGGGCATGAGGCCAAACAGAATCGGGGCTGGCCTGCACTCCAGGCCGGTAGATCCAATTCTGATCCCACGAGGATTAGATGCCCCCCATGGGATCAGAATAGGATCTATTGCTGTATGCCCCAGTTCTACACAACCACACAAGGTGCTGGACCTCCAGAAGGGAATAGACCTCTGTATATCCAGAAAAGTAATATTCAATTCACTGATATCTGAAACTTCAAATTGAGTTTGTATGCATTTACCTAAAAGAGGGGAAACTATTTTGGACTTAGGGGCATGTTTACTAAACATTCCTAACATGCAGGGCCGCGGTAGTGTGCCTGTGCCATATAAGGAGTGGGCGGATCAGGCTGAAAAAAGGAAAAAAACGACCGTACGTGTGCGCGCCGCGCAAATGTGCGGGGCCCACATTAGCGCGTGGGAAGGCTAAGTGGGGTGCCGCTGGGCACATAGAGGAACAGAGCCGTAGCACAACAGTGAAGACACGAACCAATGGTGCAGGGGCCACAGTTTCGACTCCCCATTTTGCTCCACAAAAAAGGCCAGCTGAGGCATCAACTTTAATGGTTAAAAGTGGTTGAGGAGGCAAAATAATTGAAGGTGGCGCACTGTCATTTTAGGCGGCAGCAGGCGGCACACTGTCATTTTGGGCGGCAGAAGGCGGCGCACTGTTAATTGTGGGCAGCAGGAGGCGGCGCGCTGATGGGCATCAGGCTGCGTGCTGATGTGTGCGGAGGCATTCAAATAGTGTGCGGCAGAAGTGGCGCTCTGATGCTCATGCACAGGAATAGAGCCACAGCACAATGGTTTGGATACTGACCAATGGTGCAGGGAGCAGGGGTTCAAATCCATACAGTGCCCAGTAAACAAGGCTGGCTGAGGCATTATATATTATGGGGATGAGTGCTGTAGGGGGCAAGTTAAGTTTATTTTAGTACTCACGACTAGCAGACGCACACGCAAAGCGTGTTAACATAAGGCGGCCCATACGGCACATGTTACAGCTCACTGTCTGCCAAGGCACCCTAGAATGTCCCCTATAGGGCACCATATATGTTGCGGCACAGGGTAAGGTATAGTGCACCTTATATGGACGGCAACCATAAGGTGGCCAATAGGGCGCCCAATAAAGCACCCGCAGAGGCACCCCATGGGTACAGTACGCTGAGGGTGTTATTGCTGGCAGCAATATATGTAAAAGAAATAAAACAATGCTGTGGAAAACCCTATCAGGTAACCCCACTGTGGGTTTGAACCCATGACCTCTGGCATCATAGGCAGTGACGTAACCATTGGGCTACAGCCCTATAGCTGACAGTAAGCCCCTGGCTGGCTGCAGAGAGCCTGCACGTCACCCCACAGACAGTCTGCTGTTGTAGACAGGATAGGGTTAGGCCACCCGTACCCATGATGCACTGCACATGCAAATCAGCTGTCCACAGATGCACACAAGATGGGGAATGCACCTCAACAGCTCCCAGGCCTGGCAGGAGGAAGTGTCCATGTGCACCCACACAGCACCCCGGCCTGGTAGGGTGTACTGAGCGTGTGTTCTACTGGCACAGAGTAGCTACACCCCGTCGCATTGTGCTTGTACTGTGCTCACCCTGAGGGTGCGATGAGGCGCCCAGGACCAGGTCCACAACACCCTCCATGGCTGAGAGAGGCCATGTCAGAGCTCCAAAGCAGTGTTAATCTGTGAGATAGGTTGTTTCTGCAGAAACATCCTGGATATATCTGTCTCAGTCAGGGGAACCCCCCCCCCTCCCCAGCTGAGGGTGGCAAACAGGGTCATCCATCAATGGATCCACATTCTACCCCCCTGCAATGATAGCAGTAGAGTGGACCATCAACCCCAGCCCTACTGGGGAACAGACACCCCACAGGGCAGTCACAGCAGCTCTATACACCCCCAGAACACAATATCAGACAGACATTAGGCCTGGATATGCTAAGCTGCACCCCACCGCTGTCAGATATTCTCCTGCAGCAAGCCATCAGCCGCTGCACCCTGCATGGCACCCCTTCAAGACACAGACCAGCTGAATACAGTCTGCTAGTTAGTCCTGGTGGAAATGCATGCACCCAGAACTGGGATGGCACACACAAGCAGTTACATCAGTGACTGGGCCCCAAAAGGATACCCATATATATCACATGAGAGGAATACTATATAGCACTATGGGGGTGCCTAGCCATGCTGTGGTCACTGCACAGTCAGGGTGGAGTGATCCCCCAGCAGCACATACAGAGGTCACCCTGTCTGAGCTATACCCATGGTACCTTGCTGCTCATTATGCACATTGGCAGGCCAATACTGGCAACAATGCTGGCAGTGTGGGCTGTGGAAGGTGTTTGCAGCCACCACACACTGTATAGACAGACACACACCCCCACACCTATGCCAGCAATGTGCTACTATAGAGGAGGTTAGTAGCCCTGCCCACCACTCCAGTCCTGGGCACGGTACAGCCATGGATATGGTACACAGTACTGCTGGGGGTCACTCCCCAGGGTGGTAAACACTGTCAGGGGCCAGACCTGGAGCACGCACCGCAGACATCAGACAGCTTGTTCTGATGGAGCTCAAGAAGCAAACAGTGCTGAACGTAGGACTGTCTATCTGCCGGTACCCACATCAAACGTTTGAGGGCTGTGTACCGTGTACCCAGGTATAGGGTGGCATTGCTAAGGTACGCAGGTGCTAGATCTGGGAGATGCACACAGGGCCCAATGTCCTGCCTCTCCAGGAGGCATTGGCCAATGGGGCCTGTGGGTGTGGGTGTGTCTGGCCCTGTTGTCTGCTGCTTTACGGCAGAGTTTCCCTACTCCAGTCCTGGTGTTCCAGACACTGTTCGGGTCTTCATGCTGTCCCCTATGAATATGCATGAGCTATATCTGCATACCATGGGGGTGGTGCAGACATATGCAGCACAGGCATCTTTCTTAGGGGAAGCATGGAACCTGAATGGTGTTTGGCCCTCCAGGACTGCATTTGGGAGACTCTGCTCTAGATAATGTGCTTGTTTATGGTGTCTGTGTTTGGTGTGTTAAAATATAGGCGTATTAACCATGCCTATGTTCTCAGCAATAAAGGTTTGTCCTTACTATCACGGTGTAGTTGTGGGAAAAAATATGTGGACAGTGTTGGCAGTAGCTGCAGCTGGGATTTGAACCTGTGACCCTCTGGTCTTAGGGGTACTGGCTCTGTCCGCTGCACCACACTGTGGCCACAGAGACAGTGCAGTCCCTGGAGATGGTAAACCTGGCAGGATGGGGTCGCAAACCCTGCTCTGCACATGTTTACTGTGGGCTCATTCATCTTGTCTGTTCACATACGTGCAGATAAACTCCGGAAATGACCACGAAAAACAGGGGCTATACTTTTAGCCAAGCTGGGCAACAGTGCTATTAATGGGCAACCATAGGGAACACTCCCAGGAAAGCTCCAAAGATGGCAATTAGTTTTGGTGGAGTCTCCGCTCCGTAGACCCTTCCAAAATTCATTTCTTTTTTCTGGAGCTTTCCTGGGTGTGGTTTTTATATTTGCCCATTACTATAACTGTTCCCCAGCTGAATTACTATTTTTAATATTTTTGCTGTGGTCATTTTCTATTTTTATTTTCACTTTTGTGCTGTGCACATGTATCACACTGCTTACGTTTTGCAGGTTTCCCCGGTTTTCCTGTACATTGCTGACGGAAATGGTTTCTCTTCCCTTTAACTGCCCTCTACTGCGAGTGTTTCACTCGCGCTATTTTTTCCTTGTAAATTCGGACCTGATAATGTGCGGGGAGCCTCTCCCCTCCCCTTCCCTGCCCATTGACCCCGTCTCTCTGCCCCTCGGGAGCCTTCCTCCGCCCTCCGTTAGCCGTTCCACGCCTCTATCGGACATCTGCGGGCCCGTACTTGTGCAGGGCCCGTTAGTGTGTCGCGCACATGCGCAGGGGTTCATCGCACGTGTGCGGGGCGTTTAAGAGCGTTTAGAAGCGTTTAAGTGCCGCTTTTCCGTGCGCTATTGTGCGGCGCGCACTTTTGCGGTTTTTAGTAAACATCCCCCTTAGTCCTTAGTGGAACACAAAATCTGGTACAAGAGATAAGGGTTTTGGGGCCACTTGGCAATAGTGATCATAGCATGATTGCATTTCATTTAATGAATGGAAGAAAGACGGCAAGGAAATACACAGTACTACCTTTTAACTTTCAAAAGAGAGACTATGATAAAATGAGGAAAATACTTAAGAAAAAACTAAAAGGAGCAGCTGCAAAGGTTAATGATGTACATCAAGCATGGGCGTTGTTTAAAAGTACTATTTTGGAAGCCCAGACCAGATGCATTCCACGCTTTAAGAAAAGTGGAAGGGAGGCAAAAAAACTGCCAGCACGGTTTAAAGGCAAGGTCAGAGAGGCTGTTGTTACCAAAAAAACATCCTTCAGAAAATGGAAAAAAGAGCCTAATGACAAACAGCGGAAAGAACATAAGCATTGGCAAGTTAGATGCAAGGCATTGATAAGGCAGGCAAAGAAAGAATTTGAGAAAAAGCTTTCTTAGGGAGCAAAAACACATAATAAATCCTTTTTCAAGTACATTTGTAACAAAAAACCTGTGAGAGTCAATTGGATCATTGGATGATAGAGGGGTAAAAGAGGCATTAAGGAAGGACAAGGCCATAGCAGAGAGACGGAATGAATTCTTTGCTTCAGTCTTTACTGAAGAAGATGTAGAGAAGCTATCCGTGCCTGAAATGGTATATAAAGGTGATGTAGTGGAAGAATTGAAAGAAATATTGATAAACTGGGAGGATGTATTACAACTGTTTGATAAACTGAAGTGTTGCAAATCACCTGGACCGAATGGTATATATATATCCAAAGGTGTTGAAAGAACTGAAATATGAGATTGCAGACCTACTATTTGTAATCTGTGAACTATCATTAAAATCATCTGTTGTATCTGAGGACTGGGGAGTGGCTAATGTAACTCCAATTTTTAAAAGGGTTGCAGGGGTGATCTGGGAAACTATAGACTGGTGAGCCTGATGTGAGTACTGGGTAAAATGGTAGAAACCATTATAATGAATAAAATTACTAAACATGTAGATCAGAGGTTCCCAACTCCAGTCCTGGAGGGCCAGGCACCGTTCAGGTTTTCAGGCTGTCCCTAATAAATATGCATGAGATACATTTGCATGCACTGCCCCAATGTATCTCATACATCTTCATTAGGGACACCCTGAAAACCTGAATGGTGTTTGGCCCTCCAGGACTGGAGTTGGGAACCTCTGATGTAGATAGCCATGGTTTAATGGGAGAAAGCCAACATGGATGTAGCCAAGGAAAGTCTTGTTTTATTAATCTGTCATATTGTTTTGAAAGTGTGAATAAACAGGTAGACAAAGGGGAGCTGGCTGATATAGTGTATTTGGATTTTCAGAAAACCTTTGACAAGTCCTTCCTGAGAGACTCTTGGTGATATTAAAAAGTCATGGGATCGGAGGCAGTGTACTATTGTGGGTCAGGAACTTTTTAAACGATAGAAAGCAGAGAGTAGGGCTAAATGATCCATTTTCTTAATGTTACTACTACTACTGCTACTTGTTATTTGTATAGCGCTACAAGGCATGCACAGCACTGTACAGACACATGTAAAAGACGGTCCCTGATCATCAGAACTTACAATCTAGTTAAGACAGACAATACAAGAGCTGAGGACAAGGACACATCTAGGAGAGTGACAAGAAAACACATAAAAGACCAAGCGGATCAGGATCCAAAAGCAGACTCGAAGAGGTGAGTTTTCAGCCTGGATTTGAAAAGGGCCAGAGATGAAGTCTGATACACAGACTCAGATAGTTTGTTCCAGTCGTAAGGAGCAGCAAGGAGGAAGGATTGAAACCTGGAGTTGGCAGTAGAAGAGAAGGGCACAGATAGAAGGAATCTGCCAGAAAAGCGGCGTTCCCGAGGAGGAGTATAGGGAGAGATAAGAGAGGAAAGGTAGTGAGGAGCAGCAGACTGAATGCATTTATAGGTCAGTTGGAGAAGTTTGAACTGAATACGGAAGCGGATAGGGAACCAGTGAAGCAACTTGAGAAGAGGGCTTATATGAGCATGTAGAGGTTGGTGGAAGAATAACTGTGCAGCTGAGTTTTGAACAGATTGAAGGGGAGAGAGATGATTCAGAGTGAGGCTCGCAAGGAGGAGGTTGCAATAGTCTAGACAGGAATTGACTAAAGAGTGGATAAGTGTCTTAGTAGTATGTTGTGAATAAAGGGATGAATTTTGCCAATGTTATAGAGAAAGAAGCAACAGGTTTTAGATATCTGTTGGATGTGCACAGAGAAAGAGAGAATAGTCAAAGATGACCCCAAGGTTGTTATAAGAAAAGTTATTGTACTTCAATACTATTCTTAATATCTCCATTACCAAAGCTTTAGAGGTTCTATCATTTTCCATTGTATCCCAATTCAACTCTCCAATAATTTGTAATGCTTCCTCTTGATCAATGTTTGCATAAAGAGAAATAATATCCTTTGTTATTGGCCAATACTGAATCTGAGTGATAGTTTTTATTTCCAAAATATTTGATAAATGAGTTGTATCCTTCAAATATGAAATCGCTTTTTCTGCAAATGGCTTAAAAAAAAAAGGGTCGGCAAAAGTTGAATATTGCTCTAAAATAGATCCTCTCTCCCATTCTATTGGTCTTCCTGGGGGACCCATCATGGATTTCTGAATCTTAGGCACAGTGTAAACTATATACATTTTTGGATTCATTTGCTCTAAATATTATTTCTCATTAAATGTTAAAAATTCCATTTCAAAACTCGTTTTAACAATGGTTGTATTCACTTCTATATTTTGTTAGGATCCCCTTCTAATTCCTTGTAATACAATACATTCTGTACCTGTTTCTCAATCTCTTTGTGATATTGATCTCTTCATTGCAAGATCACTCCACCTCCTTTATCTGCCTTATGAATCCTCATATCCTTACGATGAGCTAATGCCTTTAATGCCATACTTTGTTCTTTAGTGTGATCAGATTTAACAAAAATTCAGTTTCCTCAAGTTTAGATAGATCCTGCAATACCAAGCATTGTTATGTGGTAATTATCGAATCTGCAGGACCCCCTTGGAGTCCATCTAGGTTTAATGAGATATGAAAGAATTATCTGTGAACATCACATTTTGACTAGTATATTGGCATAATATCAGCTTTCTGAAGAACCTGTATACCTAAAATCTTTCTACTGTTCTATGTGAAATGTTATCCTGTTCAAAAATTGTTTCTTGTTCTATGTAAACTGTTGTTGAGTTCCTTGTAAACCGCTCCTGATCTCTGGAAGGGGCAGTATAGAAAATGTAACAAATAAATTATCAAATAAATAAATAAATAAAGTGAAATTTTCATTTCAAATGGGTCATAGGAAATCATAGGCACCCACGCTAAACCTTGGTTTAATACCTGTTCTTGAATTTTTAATATTTCTACCTCAATTAAATTTATGACAGCGGACTCCTTGATTGCCATTGCATTTGTGGGCCCGTTTGTAGACCTCTCCATTCTGATGTGTAGTTGTCATTTCTGGGCATGCAGTCATGTCCCCTTTGTTAGCCTCAGGTTTGTACACCTAATGATGGACCTCCAGGAGCAAAATAATCAGACTCAGCTATTTTGAGAACTTTTGAGCATGGGATGGCCTCATTATCACAAGAAAAGCAGCTGTTGGAATTTTTTCTTGTGTGAAGCAATCATATTCACATCTGAAATGATGAAATAATGTAACAAGAAATGATAATATTGAATGTATGAAACAGTTTTTTTAACAATAGATTGATTGAAATCAAGCTTTTGGCAACAAAGGGGCATGTTTACTAAACACCGTTGCTGTGCGGGTTCCCGTTAGTGTGCTGGTGCCATATAAGGAGTGGGCAGGCCAGGCAGAAAAAAGAAAAAAACCGGACCATACGTGTGTGCATCGCGCAAATGTGCGGGGCCCACATTAGCGCGTGGGAAGGCTAAGTGGGGCGCTGCTGCATAACCAAACAACAGAGCTGTAGTACAACGGTGAAGACACTGACCTATGGTGCAGGGGCCAGGGGTTCAAACCCCCATTGCGCTCAATGAAAAAGACCAGCTGAGGCATCAACTTTTATGGGCAAAAGTGGTGTAGGAGGTATATTGATTATGGGCGGCAGAAGGCGGCGCACTCTTTTTTTATACGGCATGAGGCGGCGCACTGATCATTGTGGGCGGCAGATGGCGGCGCGCTGATAAAATGGGGCAACAGAAGGTGGCGAGCCTGTGGGCAGAAGGCGTCGCGCTGATGTGTGAGGGGGCAGCCCAATAGTGGGAGGGATAAGTGGCGCGCTGATGTGCAAATAGTAGGAATGGAGCCATAGCACAATGGTTAAGACACTAACCACTCATGCAGGCATCATGGGTTCAATTCCCCACAGTGCCCATTGAAGACAGCTGGCTGAGGCATTATTATAAAGGGCATGCCCATGTTGGGTGGCATAAGGCTGCGCACTGCTAATTTTGTGCGCCACAAGACGGCGCACCGATGGCTACAAGGATGCGCGCTGCTGCTCAAGCACAGGAACAGAGCCACAGCACAATGGTTGTGACACTGACCAATGGTGCAGGGACCAGGGGTTAAATCCCTCCCAATGCTCATTGAAAAAGACTAGCAGAGACAGTATGCTTTATGTTGTGGAGTGCTGTAGTAGGCCCACTAATTTTATTTTGTGATAACAACTAGAAAACGCACGCTCACAGCATGTTAACATAAGGCAGCCCATAAGGCACATGTGACAGTGCACCATCTGCCAAGGCACCCTAGAATGTCCCCTATAGGGCAGCATGTATGTTGCGACACAGGATAATGTATAGTGCACCCTATATGGATGGCAACCATAAAGTGCCGTATACGGCGCCCCATAAAGCGCCCTCAGAGGCACCTTATGGGTACAGTACGCTCAGGGTGTTATTGCTGGCAGCAGCATATGTACAGTAAATTAAAAAGATGCTGTGGACACCCCTATCACAGAACCCCACTGTGGGTTTGAACCCATGACCTCTGACTGCACAGGGAGTGATGTAACCATTGGGCTACAATTCCATAGCTGTAAGCAAGCCCCTGGCTGGCTGCAGATAGCCTGCACATCACCTCACAGACAGTCTGCCGGTGTAAACAGGATAGGGTTAGGCCACACGTACCCATGATGCACTGCACATGCAAATTAGCTGTCCACAGATGGACACAAGATGGGTAATGCACCCCACAGCACCTCGGCCCTGTTGGGGGGAGTGACCGGGTGCACCCACACAGCACCTCGGCCTGGTAGGGGGCACTGACCGGGTGTTTTACTGGCACAGAGTAGCTACACACCGTTACATCGTGTGGGTTCTGTGCTCACCCTGAGTGTGCAATGAGGCGCCCAGGACCAGGTCCACAACACCTTCCATGGCTGATGGAGGCCAAGCAGGAGTTTCAAAGCTGTGTTAATGTGTAAGATAGCTAGTTTCTGCACAAACACCATGGATATCCCAGTCAGGCTCAGCACCCCCTGGGAACCCCCAGCAGGGCCCTCCCTCCCTCCCCCCCAGCAGCAAACATGGTCCCCCATCAAGAGATCCACACTGTACCTCCCTGCAAAGGTGGCAGTAGAGGGCAACATCAACCCCAGTCCTGCTGAGGAATGAACACCACCCCCACAACACAATAGCAGACAGACATAGGACCAGGATAAGGTAAGCTGCACCCCACCACCAGATATTCCCCTGCAGCAAGCCAACAGCCACCGCACCCTGCAAGCCATTCCAGCAAGACACATACCAGCTACAAACAGTCTGCTGGTTAGTCCATAGTGCATGCTCCCAATGGAGACACATGCACCCAGAACTGGTCTGCCAGCATACACAGCAAGCAGATAAATCAGTGACTGGGCCCCAAATAGAAACCCATATCTATCACATGAGAGAAATACTGTATAGCACTATAGGGGTGCCTAGCCATGCTGTGGTCACTGCACAGTCACGGTGAGCGTGATCTCCCAGAAGGACATGCTTTGGCCACCCTGTCTGTGTAGGTGGTGGCCGGACACTACAATGTCCCTGCCAGTGCCCTATGCCCGGTGCAGATGCATCCTGGCCAGGCTACCCTGTCCTGGCTATACCCATGGTACCTTGCACCTCATTATGCATATTGGCAGGCCAATACTGGCAACAGTGCTGGCAGTGTGGGCTGTGGAAGGGGCTTGCAGCCAACACCCACTGTATAGCCAGACACACACTTCCACACCTATGCCATCATGGTGCTACTATTGAGGAAGTAATTAGCCTTGCCCACCAAACCGGTCCTGAGCACGGCAAGGCATGGATATGGTACGCAGTACAGCTGGGGGTCACTCCCCAGGGTGGTAAACACCGTCAGAGGCCAGGCCTGGAGCACGCACCGCAAACACCTAACAGATTGTTCGGATGGGGTCAACTAGCAGTATGTGCGTAACGTATGGATATCTAGCTGCCTGTGCTCCTAGCAAACGTCTCAGAGCTGTGTACCATATACCTCAGGTGTAGGGTGACATTGGTAAGTTATGCAAGTGCTAGTTTTGGGAGATGCATGCAGGGTCCAATGGTCTGCCCCTCCAGGAGACATTGGCCAATGAGGACTGTGGGTGTGGGTGTGTCTGCCCTTGATGGCTGCTGCTTTACGGCACAGATTCCCAACTCCAGTCCAGGTTTGCATCACACTGTTCTGGTTTTCCTGCTGTCTCTCATGGATATGCATGAGCTACATCTACATACCATGGGTGTGGTGCATAGATATACAGCACAGGCATTTGTATGAGTGGCATCATGGAACCTGACTGGTGTGTGCCCCACCAGGACTGCATTTGGGTGATTCTGCTCTGGGTACTGGCCCTGTTCATGGTGTCTTTGCTCAGTGGGGTAAAAGATAGACGTATTGCCATTGCATATGTCCAAGCCAGGAAAGGTGTACCCTTACTATCACTGTTTACTTGGGGGAAAAATATGTGGGCAAGATTGGCAGTTGCCCCAGTTGGGCTTTGAACCTGTGACCTTCTGCTCTTGCATGCAGTGTCTGCGTGTACTGCACCACTGTGTAGCCACAGATTGGGTGGATTCCCTGGCATGTCCATGACTGTGGATCCAGCAGGGCCTGTCTGTTGCAGTCTGTTGCAGTGGATGGTGGCAGCCTGCACATGGCTAGCTAGGCCTCTGTCTTCTGTCGCTAGCAGCCACTGCCCCCTGCACCACATGTACTCGTCCGCCAACATGCTGGCATGAGCTCCTCCCATAAAAAGCAGGTGACCTGATTGGAATGTGGCAGTACGGGACTGCATTTGGGGTACTTGGCTGTGGGTAATGCCCATTGTTGTGGTGTGTGTGCGTTGTTGGGTAAAATATGGGTGTTTTCCCCATGCTTATGTCACCTGCAATACAGGGGTGTCTGCGCTATCTGTGTTTAGTGGTGGGTAAAATATAGGGACTGGGCTGGCAAGTGCCCCAGCTGGGCTTTGAACTTCTGACCCTTTGGTCCTAGAGGTACTGACTTTGTCCACTGCACCACACTATGGCAACAGAGATAGTGCAGCCCCTGGAGGTAGTAAGCCTGGCAGGATGGAGTCACAAACCCTGCTCTACGCAATTTTACTGTGGGCATATGCACCCTGTCTGGTGACAAACGTGCACATCAACCACGGAAATGACCACGGGAACTGGGGGAAACAATATTACCACACTGGGCAACAGTGATATTAATGGGCAACCATAGCAAACACTCCCAGGACAGCTCCACAACAGGAAATGTTGTTTGGAAGAGTCTCCGCTCCGTAAACCCTTCCAAAATTCATTTCTTTTTTCTGGAGCTTTGTTGGGTGTGTTTTCTGTATTTGCCCATCACTATCACTGTTCCCCAGCTGAATTACTATTTTTAATAGTTCTGTTGTGGTCATTTCCTATTTTTATGTGCACTTTTGTGCTGTGCACATGTATCACACTGCTCACGTTTTGCTGGTTTCCCAGGTTTTCCTGTACATTGCTGACGGAAATGGTTTCTCTTCCCTTTAAATGCTTTCTACCGCGAGTGTTTCAATCGCGGTAGTTTTTACATGCAAATTCGGGCCCGATACTGTGCGGGGACCCTCTCCCCTCCCACTCTCCACCCATTGACCCCGTACCTCCGCCCCTCCGGAGCCTTCCTCCGCCCTCCTTTAGCCGTTCCACGCCTCTATCGGACATTTGCGGGCCCGCACTTGTACGGGGCCCGTTGGTGTGCCGCGTACCTGTGCGGGGCTGACACGCACGTGTGCGGGGCGTTTAAACGCGTTTATGCACGTTTCAGTGGCGCGTTGCCGTGCGCTATTTTGCGGCGCGCAAATTTGCGGACTTTAGTAAACATGCCCCAAAGTCGTTTCAGTGTTCTATGTTCTGGGTTATAAATCACACAGACAGAATCAGTGTAAATACAGTAGCTGTTTACTCGCTTCTCAGCAGAGTACGATCAAAGCAGAGTAGAGGAGTAGCCCAATAGTCAAAGTACTGGGCTGAGACTGAGGAATGTCAGTTTGAAATCCCATGGCTGCTCTTTGTGATCTTGGGCAAGTCACCTACCCCTCCATTACTTCTGGTACAAACTTAGATTGTAAGTTCTTTGGCGACAGGAAAATATATCTGCTATACCTGAATATAATTCATGCTGTGCTCCCGAGAAAAAGCATGAGCCGAATCTACTCAAAGACCAAAGCCAGATGCCTGAAAGCAAAGATATTTGGCAATGTGTGATGTGTGTTCAAGCCTCTGTGGATAATATTCATCCAGGGCCGGTGCAAGGATATGAAGTACCCGAGGTGAGCCTCATTCCCAGCACTCATTGCAGCCACTGCTGCACCTCTCCAGGACGTTCAGCGATGGCAAAACACTCAAAAAGGCACTGTGGTACTGGAATTATCTTCTCTTTTGGACTGCGGTGCAGTTTGCCCCTATCACTATACAAAACATTTCTAAAATCGTAGGTATCATCTTGACTCATTTCTCGGGACACACCTAGCCAGTCAGGTTTTCAGGATAACCACAATGAATATGCATAAGAGAGATTTGCATACAATGGAGGCAGTGCATGCAAATCTCGTTCATGTGCATTCCCTATGGTTATTCTGAATACCTGGCTGGCTAAGTATGTCCTAAGTATTGGGTTGAGAACCCCTGTCTTAGACAACTAACTTTTGACCATCAGATTAATGTTCTAATTAGAAGTTCTTCCTTTAATCTTTGGACTATCTGTAATATCTTTGGCCCTAAATCACTAAATACACTTACTCATGCTTAGAATACTGTAATGCATTAAACCAAGTCAAAAGATTTCAGTATTAGGTTATTATGTAGGGCAAGGATATAGGACCACATGACCTCTCTTTTAAAAGAACACACTAGCTTCCCATCTCTTATAGAACAACTTACAAGATTGTAGCCTTTGTTCACAGAAATTTTATACAGGTTTTCCACTCTTTTGATGTAGCCTCATTATTCGTTATGAGCCCGATTCTAGGAGGTGAACAGCGGGGCTGCACATTCTGCCGGGACATGCAGCCCTGCTATCGCCTTGCTGGTATTCTGTTTCCATCCCCCGTTGCATGCATAGAGCCGCTGTGCATACTGCGGGGGTTGGGGCGTGATGTGGATGGAGAGTGGGAGGGTTGTGGGCGGGCCCGGACCCCGGACATACAGGGCCGATTCTGCTCATGGCCCTGTATGTCTAGGGGTCAACGGGAAGGGGATGCCCTGCTTATACTATGTCTGAGGTGGAATAAGAGTGGGGCTGGCAGCCCCCCTGGAGCCCAGGAGCACCAGGACATGGAGGGTGAGTCCCCGCCACCCAATCTGGGCCCCAGGGCCCCCATCAGGGACTCAGGGATCCAGGATTGTGGACAGATAGAGCCATGGGGAGGACATCCCTGCAACTGTGGGAGGGGCATGCTGGGCCATCTCAAGCCCGATTCTGATAGCCACAGGAACGTTTTCCTCCATGTTTCAGAATCGGGTCCAAATGGACCCGTCCTGTGCCCCTTCTGGAATCAAGCTCTTTATACAAATGGGTATGCAAACTCATTAGAAAATTATAAGGCCAGTATTCAGAATCACTTATCCAGTCAGCAGTACCTGTGGAGCTGCTCAAACCATTTATCTTCATGATGTCCTATCTGCAGAATCAGCCTTCATGTGTACTGCTTATCTTCTTGAATTGGAAATAGAGGTCATATATCAGAAGCTGGGAAAAAGCACACTTTACCGAGCATTTGGGCACCTGGCTAGACAGTATAACCATTATTGCCATTCCAACATTAGAGAGTGACCCGGCCCATACAGATGACATCATCACTAGGGGCAAGCTAATTGTTTTCTGCTGTTTCCTTATGCACAGCATATTTTGCCTGAGTCTGCAGAGTGTCTGAGAGCTTTGGGGTGCCTGACTGGACATTAATACCATTATTGCCTTTCCTGACACTACAGAGTGACCCCACCCATGCAGATGATAGCAACAGTATGGACTTTGATGAGTTACCATCCTATTGAGATACTGTGAATCTAGTGTCATACCAAAGGTGTGTGTCAAAGGGCCTGCCCCATAATATGCACCTTTGTGGGACCTGTGCAGAACAACATTTTTGGAAAATTCTGCTAGGGGAAGCTTAGGTGAATTTTGTGTTTGGATTTAATAATATGTTTTTAAATTCCTACCGTATGGGGGCAAATGTGCTATGGGGACAGGGAGAGATAAAGATTTTTTTTTCTATTACTAGGATGTATCAAATGGTTAGGGAGACATGTTTAATAGAATCTTTAAGGTTAAGTACAGAAGATACCAGGATGTTATGTGCACACAATGGCAGAACTAGTTTACTGTGGCTATATCCGTGCTCAATCTGTGATTAATGAAACGTCATTATCTCATGTGTTCATTGTGCAAAATTCATTGGATATTTCATTTCTAAATGAAATCTGGTTTCCCTAAGTAGATGGCTCTTATGTATTAGATTTAGCATTTTTAGCCAGCTGGTCACAATATTTTGCCTGAGTCTAGATGGGGGAGGGGGGGAGGGAGTTAATTGGGGTGATGGAGTGGCAATTGTTTTTAAAGCTGAACTAAAATTCAGGTGGTACTGCAGATTGAAATTATTGAAGAATTGGAAGCTTTATTATTGAAATCTATATAAGTTGATAATTGAATTGTATTTATTGAAATACTTCTTCTCAGGTATTTATTTATTTATTTATTTATTTAAACGGACTTGGTATACCGCTTTATCATGAAATCAAAGCGGTTGGCACAGCAAACAATCAAGAAGGGTGAGGTTGTCATTAGCATGCAGTGTGAGAAATGATACAGTGTGCTGCGTGAGTGCGTGTGGATGATTTTGATGTGAGCTATATACAGCGTGCGCTTAAGATACATATTTACAGATACATATTTACATGGATGGCTTTGCTATCTTAGGAGTCATTCTGTGAGGTCCTTGAAGTAGCCTGTGAATAGTTCAGTTTTAAGCAGCAGGTAGGGAGGAGGCTTTGCTCAATAGGTTTTTGGAATGGTTGTTTAATATTTCAGTAAAGTATCAAGATAAAATTGTTATTGGTGATTTCAATTATAACATGGATGACTTGAATGATCCTTTCTCAAAAGAATTTGCAGCTTTTATTAGGTCGATGGATTGGCAGTTATTAATTGACTTCCCGACATATATGAAAGGGCATGTTTCGTGTTTACTTTTACTCACTAATTGGTTATATAGAAATTACAAGTTGTGGAATATTTATTCCTTACTGATGGTTTGGACAGATCATTGTTTTTTTTATTACATTTAGATTGGGAGGATTAATGGTTAATTATCAGATTAAAGAGGAAGACTGGTACTTTATTTAACTTAGGTATATTGCAGGAGAGGTTTTTCAACACAGTATTGAACATTAATTGATGTTTTTTGAGAATGTGAGCACAGATAGCAGAGATATCCCACAATTGTACAAACCGAAGGAAAATACAGCAGGGATGAAGGAGGGAGTCAATGGAATCAATAGTTTTGTTTATTTATACCCAAGACAGCCATGTTTCAACACATAAGTGCTTGCATCAGGGGTCATAAAAACCAGAGTCCAATACAAACTTTATAAAGAATAATAAATCGTATACCCAACTCATCAATTGTGTATATCTTTAATATTAATGTCCTTGCTCCATGCTAACTAGGTAATTCACAACTGGGTGAGGACTGGGCAGATTGTGGGTGGATTATGACTGTGGAAGGTGCTTTACCGTTAGCATGGGCATTTTGGATGTTCACTAACTATGAAGGTTGCAATTATTGTGAGTGCACATAACACCACCACAGTGAGTGGCAGTGCATGCAGGTTAGCATGGTTTCATGTAGTAACACTGTGCTAACAGAAGAAAGATGAACATACATGCCCCCAAAAGTTAGTATGGGTGCCTGCACTAACTTTCAGCCCCAAATGTGCATTCTTTCATAAACATGCTCCTATGTAATCCATCCTTAAGAACTTCGAGCCCGATATTCAGTTGGGCGGGCTATGTGTCATTTCAGCGCATAGCCCTGCCTGCTGACCTCTAAATTCAATGCTGCGGTGATAGCATTGAATATTCAGGTTAGGTGCCGAGGGGATTCACCCGCAGAGCCATCCGAGTAGCAGCGATAATAAATAGTTAAATAAATTGCTTTTGGCTTGCCAAGTTCTAGCTGTGGATGGCTAACTGGGAGCGGTCCAATATCACTGCTACCTGGTTACTGGGACTCCCTGCCTCCACTCCTCTCCAGAACACTCCCAGCACACCCCAATATTAACTGGGAATATTCATCAGCACTAACCGTGTATGTGCCGTTGATATTCCCATCTAAGGTATTTACATGGTTCATAGGGCTGTAAACTGTGCAAATGCCTTTTGAATATCAGGCACTTTCTTTCTTCTTGAGTAATGAGCAGTTCTCAGAATAATGCCTTGTTTCAAAAAGGCTCCAAAAGTGAACCAGTTTGACAATCGTTATATAGCTAAATACTATAAATAAATAAATTAAAATAGAGAATCTAGTAAATTTTCAGATAAAATGATCCTTCAATTTGGGGAAAATATGTATACAATTTTGTGAAAAAGGAAACAAAATTTGACTGAATATACTGTATTTACAAGAAACTGGAAATGTTTTAGAAGGACTCTCCTCCCCTTGACTCGAGACAGCTTTGCATGATGTTGAAAGATTGCTCTACATACGAGGAGTCAAACTCTTTGGCATCAGAATAATTACATGCTTTTGCAGCCAAGATGAAAAACGCACACTTGAATACCTGAAATGTAATGAATAAAAATCTGTACATTTCTGGATTCCAGAAAGTTGAGAATAAAAGTAGTATATGGGAAGTTAAGCTGGTATTGTGATTTGACTGTTAGAGTTCCTTTGGGCTATGGAAGAAAAGCACAATTAATTTAAAAATGCCATAGGTATTATAATTAAGATTAGTAATGAACCATCTCATTTTTTTCTCATAAAGAACATATTGTAGTTAAAACAACCCACACAACCCAGTCCTTGATGTGTCTTTTGTTTTTTATTGGGTTTTTTTTCACACCCATATGCTCTGCAGCTTTTGTTTAACTTACCTAGTTCCCATTATACAAGTCTTATTTGTCAGAATCCAGAAGTTGCTTTAGTAGAGTCAGGACCCGATTTAAGATTTTTGCAGCCATAGGCAATACTAGAGTGGACGAGTAGCCTAGTGGTTAGAGTAGCTGCCTATTACACAGAAAATCAAGGGCTCAATTCCCTCAGAACTGGACCAAGTCCCACTGGACATCAGAGGACTGGGGCAGAGGGGGTTCCTTGCAACCCGATCCTGGCCATGAAAGGTGAGATTGGGGATCAGGCTGCAGGGAAAGAAGTTCATATTTAACTGCCAGGGATCACAGTTGTTCTAACCACTAGGCTACTCCAGTAAACCATTATTAAAAAGGGACCCAGAATAATCAATGCTTGACCCAGTACAAGCATTGTGGAACCTGTGTCTTTTGGGGAAACTGCTAGGTACGTATGACCTAGATTGGCCACTGTTGGAAACAGGATACTGGGCTTGATGGACCTCGGTCTGACCCAGTATGGCATATCTTATGTTCTTATGGGTGCCAAAATCTTAAATCTGGTTCTGACTCTGCTAAAGCAACTTCTGGATTCTGACAAATAAGACTTGTGTACTGGGAACTAGGTAAGTTAAACAAAAGCTGCAGAAAATATGGGTGTGAAAAATGTTTTATTCTAACTTTTGTAGAGCTTTTTCATGTTTTCAACTCCATTTGGCTTTTCCATTCTATTGCAAATCTTTGTCATTAGCAGAAGGCAAACGTTTCCTTCTAACACTTCAGCAATATCATCACAGTTGTGGTCAACATTATTGGCACCCTTGTAGTTGTGACGTAGAAGCCTCTCAAGATGCTATGGAAACAGATAGAGATCCGATGGAGAGAACCAGTACTGCAAGAAAATGCAGGATTTTCTCTTCAGAGAGAAAAAAACACAGAGCTAATCAGGAACCACACCTCACCTCAAGGAAGGAGAGAAGTCAAGTCTCTGATTGGGCACGCCCAAGCAGGAGACGGGCAGTGCAGTACACAGGCAGCTTGTTAAGCACTCAGAAACAGAAACAGTTAGACGATTTGAACGAAGACAACGACGAAGAAGGACGTTGACCAGGAGGAGTTGGAGAGAGAGCAATTAGGCAGCTGTGAACCACTAAGGAGAAGACTGGACTCACGAAGCAAGTACCTGGGAGACTCAGGGGCAGGGAGAATCTTCTGTGACCAGAAGGATTCAGGAGCACTGAGAGACCCAAGGCTACAGCACAGGCTTCTAGAGGACCAAGCAGAACCTTGGAACAGAAGGCAGAGGGACAGAGAATTACCCTGGAGAAAGCCTCAGCACAAGGTACACAGTGAGTTTGAAGCAGCCAGCAAGTTTAACATTGGGAAGCCAGAAAGAGTAAAAGCTAACGTTAAAAGCCAAGACAAAGTCAGACAACATGGTAGCAATTAGTTGCAGTCTGAAAAGCATTTAAGCAGCCTAGGCTATTCGCATAAGCCAGCAGAAACCTATAGTAAAGGAACAGCTGAGTCTTATTACAGAGACAGGAGCCACGAGAAGCCTGACAGTTTTACTTTTAACACTCTGTTGAGAAACTCTCCACTCACAGCTGAAGTTTTAAACCCAGCACTTACATTTGGTGATAAGTGGGGGAAGGATAATTCTAACACACAGAATGGTTGTCCTAGTAAGAGCAGCATTGCTAAGTATCAAGAGATAAGCAGTTTAAACAAACAATTACCTGAAGGAGGAAGACATTATCTGCTTAGCCCAGGAAGAACGCAGGCTAAATTGCTTCTGAAAGACTTTAGAGAATTCCTTGAAAGCAGGGCAGTTTCTTCCTCTAATGTAGCACAGCCCACAAACAGCTGGGAAGAGGAAATGCCTTTAGTTTCTTCTCTACCGTTCACAGAGCCAGACATGCCAATGGACTGTTCAGCTTGTGTCATTGAGAAAGACATTTAATTGAAATGCTGTACAAAGTTATATGAAGAAATATAACAGAAGTTGCTGTATTGATTCCTATGCTGAGGAGCTTATCAGAAGGGAATAAGTTAAAGCATAATTGTCTGCATACCAGAAGCATTGCTGTTTGCCAGAGTTTGTTTCTTCCGTTAGTAAAAGGGTCACATGACAACTGAATGTGATCACAGAAGATAAACGGACATGTAGCCTAGCCATGCAATACCTTGTTTTGGTTTCTCACTCTTGTTTTGTGCTATTATACTTTATTTGAGTCTGTTTGCACTTGAACTGCAATGCGGAAATAAATGTCATCAAAGAAATTTTCTTTGCCTGCCTTACTACTTGAGCACACACAACTACAATTCTCAACCCTGAAGGGCATCAAAGGCCACCCCCTCCTGAAACCCTCAAGGTCCAGGGAGCGGGTGCGTGGCATAGTTCAATGCTTTAATGTCCAATATCTCCTAAAACAGCAGCCAGTGAAAAAGCTTTGGCCTATATATGCACACATATTTAACATCTAAAAGAATCAAATAAAACAAGACCAATTAAAAAAGGGAATAATAGGAAATAGTATAAAAACTTGGACATGGCTAGGGACATGATTATTCACACCCTTATAAACAATTCAAATCAGTTTGAACAGAAGAACCACATTCCCATTGCAGTAAAATTAGATGTACCTGTGATCAATTGTCAGTGCTCAGATGACTTGAATCAACCAGTGAATGAAACTCTAATGTTTACAATGGCCACATTCACTCCTTGTTCCATTTTCACAATGGTGAAGACAAGAGAGTTGCCTGAGACCATCATAAAAGCCATTATTACCCAACATCAACATCAAAGGGGTACAAGGTAAAAGACAGAAAGCAGAGGGTAAGACTAAATGGCCAATTTTCTGAATGGAGAAAGGTGAATAGTGGAGCACTCCAGGGATCTGATTTTCTGTCCGCTGCTTTTTAAGATTTTTGTAAATGACCTAGAATTGGGAAAAACAAGTGAGGCAATCAAATTTGCAGATGACACAAAATTATTCAAAGTGGTTAAAACCCAAGAGGATTGTGAAAAATTGCAAGAGGACCTTGATAAATTGGAAAACTGGATGTTCAAATGGCAGATGAAACTTAATGTGGAAATTTCATGCAGCTAGGAAAGAATAACACAAACTATGGTTACACAATGCAAAGTTCCATATTAGTAACCACCACACAGGAAAAAGATTTAGGCTCCTTCATGGATAGCCCTTTGGAACCCTCCACCCAGTGTGCTGCAGTGGCCAAGAAAGCAATTAGAATGCTAGGAATCATAAGAAAAGGAATGGAGAATAAAACAAAGGATATCATAATGCCTCTGTATCATTCCTTTTTTTTAAACTTTTTATTTATAAATTTCAAATTACATTCAAGAATACATCTTGAAACGGAAACTGAGGAGGGTATAAGCAATACAAATTAAGGACAATCTCAAAAACATAGGCAAAATTAATCCTACAACCCAACCCACTCTAGCCCACAATATAGAATACCAAAGAAAGGAAATCCAAACTAACAAAATTCAGCAAGAAATAAGAGGCGTGAAAAACAGCCAAACCTAATTCTTGGACTGGAGAGGTGGGGGTATATCCAACACCCAGTTATGACGGGCATTAATAAAAGCAAGCAATTGGGATGGCTCAAAAAATATAAGAATCTGATTGATACTTAATCAGACACTTACAGGGAAACTTTAGGAAAAAGAGCCCACCCAATTGCTGTACCCCAGGACAAAGGAGAAGAAAATCCCTCCGTCTCCGTTGGGTCTCCCTAGAGAGGTCTGGAAACATACGGACCTGCAACCCCTTAAACAAAACATTACATTTTTTAAAGAATAACTTCATTTGCCATTCTTTATCAGAAAGCAAGGCCAATGTAACAAACAAAGTAGACGGTACTAGCTAATCTTCTTGCGATGACTCCAACAATGCAGTTACATTCAAAACATCTACAGGAGATAAACCCTTAACCGCCCCCACACCTACAGCTTTTTTTTCTCAGAGGTAGATAGTACATTTTCACTATCGGGGGATGAGACTCAGGGGGAATCCCCAAAATATCTACCAGGTAACTTCTAAACATATCTCTCGCAGGTACTAGAGTGGATCTAGGAAAGTTTACCAAACGTAAATTACTAACTCTAGACATATTGTCCAGCAATTCCAGTTTTGCACCAATAGGCACCATATTCTTCTTCAAAGTTTCCACCTCCTTCTCCAAAAGCACAAAACTTTCCTGGGCATCAGCAACTACCTTCTGCATATTAGTTATTTTAACTGCATGTTCCTGAATAGTCAATTCAGTGTTACTAACTGGAGAAGCCAGACCAGAGATCCATGGCACCATCTCTTCCCGGAGTTGCATAATAGCGGCCCATATTGTATCCAGAGTCACCACTGCTGGGGGCACCAAAGGAGATGAAGAAACACTGTCCTCCACTCCACCAGATGATAAAAAGACACCTGAAACAGGGGTCGACGTGGTGGGCCCAGGAACCAGGCCCGCACCTTCATCCACCAGCTCTTCAACGACCTGTGACCTCTGTCGTTGCACCGGGGAAGGACCAGCAACCGCCCCACACTCCACTGGCAGGCGCTGCACCACAGGGGAGTCCGACGACTCAACCCCCTCCATCAGCTTCCCTTCCACGTCGATATCTTGGCGAGGCACCTTCGAGGCCCGTACCGAGGCAGGGGAGGACAGATCACCGCCTGAAACAAAAGTCGAGGACTCCACCTCTGGCTGCTGTTTAGCCAGGCTACACTCTCCTGAATCCAATGGCTGTCTCGGAGCAAGCAGAAAATATGAATCCAACGGACCAGTATCCACAGGTAACTGGGTAGCAACCGAAGAGGCAGTAGAAGGCTGTTTAGCCCCTTTGGACTTCCGCTTTTTTCCCATAGGTAATCACCGCTCCGAACACATGCCTCACCAAATCGCCATCTTGGATTCCCCCGCCTCTGTATCGTTCCATGAAGCGACCGTACCTTGAATATTGTGTGCAATTCTGGTCACTGTATCTTAAAAATGATATAGCGTTATTAGAAAAGGTACAGAGAAGAGCCACCAAAATAGTAAAGAGGATGGAAGGATACCCCTAGGAAGAGAGACTAAAAAGGGGCTCTTCAACCTGGAAAAGAGACGGCTATAAATTAATGAATGGAGTGGAATGGATACCCCTAGGAAGAGAGACTAAAAAGGGGCTCTTCAACCTGGAAAAGAGACGGCTATAAATTAATGAATGGAGTGGAATGGGTAAACGTAGATCAATTGTTTACACCATCACAATATAGAAAGACTAGAGAACATGCAATAAAGTTGCAGTGTAATCTATTTAAGACTAATAAGAGAAAATATTTTTTTGCTCAACGTGTAATCAAATTCTGGAATTCGTTACCAGACGATGTAGTAAAAGCTGTTAGTGTAGCTGGGTTTAAAAAAGGTTTGGACAAGTTCCTGGAGGAAAAATCCATAAACAATTATTAAAGGGGACCTGGGAAATCCGCTGCTTGCCACAATACCAGAATTGTGGAACCTGTGTCCTTTGGACAAACTGCAAAGTACTTACATAGTAATATAGTAACATAGTATATGATGGCAGATAAAGACCAGTATAGTCCATCTAGTCTGCCCAGCAAGGCGGCAAGAGTAGGTGCACCTGCTGCTCTGTGCAGGTCACCCCTCCCCATGCTTTTGTTTAGGGGTGTACCCACCACTCTGTGTAGGCCAGATTGCCGTTACGTTTACCCCCTTGTAGCTTCATGTTATGCCCTCTAGTTTTACAGTTTCCCCATCTTTGGAAGAGGTTTATTTGTTCGTTAATACTCTTTAAGTATTTAAAGGTCTGAATCATATCTCTCCTGTCTCTCCTCTCCTCCAGAGTGTACATATTTAGGTCTTCAAGTCTCTTCTTTAAGTCTTCTGACACAGACTCCAAATCATTTTGGTCACCTTCCTCTGAACCATTTCCAGTCTTTTTATATCCTTTGTGAGATATGGTCTCCAAAACTCAACACAATATTCCAAGCGAGGCCTCACCAGCGACTTGTACAGTTGCATTAGTACCTCTTCTTTCTGCTGATAACTCCTCTTTGTATGCAACCCAGCATCCTTTTAGCTTTTGCCATTGCCTTGTCATACTGTTTTGCCACCTTGAAATACTCAGAAACAATCACTCTAAGGTCCTTCTCCTGGTCCGTGCACACTATTCTCTCACTCCTAGATTACTGCTTCCCAAGTGCATGATACTGCACTTCTTCACATTAAATCTTAACTGCCAAGCATTAGACCATTCTTCCAGCTTTTGTAGAACTTTCCTCATGCTATTCACTCCCTCAGGGGACTCCAATCTGTTGCAAATTTTCATGTCATCTGTGAAAATACAGACTTTTCCATTCAGTCCTTCAGCAATATCACTCACAAATGCATTGACCAGTAACTGTCCCAAGACCAAACCTTGTGGCACACCACTAATCACCTTCCTTTCAGTGAGTTCTGTTTACTATCACCTTCTGTCGTCTGTTTATTGGTCAGCCTCCTATGAGGAACAGTATCAAAGGCTTTACTGAAATCTAGGTAGATCACATCCACTGCATGCATTTGATCTAGTTCTCTGGTCACCCAGTAAAAGAACTCAATCAGATTTGTTTGGCAAGATTGTCCTTTGGTAAAACCATGTTGCCTCGGATCATGCAACCTGTTGTTTTTGAGAATGTCCACTATTCACTCTTTCAGGAGCACCTCCATTACTTTTCCCACCACCGAGGTAAGGCTTAGTGTAGTTTGTCACTTCTTCCCTATTACCACTTTTATGAAGAGGTACCACATCAGCCCTTCTCCAGTCCTGTGGAACTTCTCCTGTCTCCAGGGATCTATTAAAAACCTCCTTTAATGTACCCTGCAAGAATCTCTCTGAGCTCTTTAGTATCCTGGTATGTATCCCATCTGGTCCCATGCCTTGTCCACTTTTAGTTTTGCAAGCTGTTTTAACACATCTTCTGTGAATAGTGTAGTATCTACTCCATTCCCATTTATATTTGTCAATCATAGGTGGTCCTTCTCCAGGATTTTCTTTAGTAAAAACAGAGCAGAAGTATTTGTTTAGCATTTTTGCTTTTTCAATGTGTCATGAGGCAGACAGCACTGAGCCTGAAATAATAAAGGGAAATGTAAAAGAAGAGCTTACCTCACAGCCACATGTGCAGTTGATACATTCACGTTGCAGGGGAGCAGGGAATGGAGAAACAAACTTTCCTCATGGCAATAGTGACGCAGTAGAAATTCAGAGTCCCAGTCAGGCTCACCTGAGGGAAGAGTCACGTTCTACATCTAACAAGCAGGAAAATAAAACCAGGTGGGAAATCCCACAAAAGAGGTTCACGGAGAGCAGTGAGATCAGGGGGATCAGGGAGATCACGGAGATCAGGGAGATCAGGGAGATCAGGAGGAGGAGAGAGAAGGAGACAAGGACTCCAGAGCAAACACAGAGAGACACGCTGTCTTGGAGAAACAGGGCTGAAGGGAAGCAGGCTGTTGAACCCGAGAGGGCTGGAAAGAACAGTGCAAAAGACTTCCAAGCCAGAGGGGTCCCATGACCACCCGGTGGGAGGGCATAAAGGGGTTGTAGGTACCCTGGACCAGGTACTGGCCTGTTTCTATTGGCCAGGGATGTTCCAAGAGACCAAGCGTTTTTGCGAGGCATGCCCTTCGTGTCAGAGGGTCTCTGCCGCAAAACCCAGAGGGGTTCCCATGATACCAATACTTACCATATCTGAACCAGTATGCCGGATGGCGATGGATATAGTAGGACCCTTAGTAAAAACCCCTAGGGGGTTCCAGTATATTTTGGTCATAATGGATCAGGCCACCCTGTTCCCCTGGGCCATACCGCTGAGGAACATTTCAGCAAAAACAATAGCGGGGGAATTAATCAAAATATTCTGTGAAGTAGGATTCCCGAAGGAGATGTTAACGGATAGGGGGAGCAATTTCCTATCACGATATCTGACACAAGTCTGGGACGCCTTCGGGATATGTCACCTAAAAACATCAGCTTACCATCCCCAGTCCAACGGAATGGTAGAGCGGTTCAATCAGACCCTCAAACAAATGTTGAGGCGGGGATTAGACGGGAAGATGGCTGATTGGGACATTATGCTCCCATTTGCTTTATATGCCAGCAGGGAGCGCACACAGGCCTCGTTAGGAGCTTCCCCATATGAATTGATGTTTGGCCGGGCTCCAAGGGGTGTCCTTGACATTTTAAGGGAGCAGTGGGCAGAGCCAAAAGGGGAGGAAATAGGGGTACCGCAGTTCCTCCAGGAACTCCGTTTGCGGTTACAGAGGGCCTCACAAGCTGCTGAACAACATCTGCAAGATAGTCAACAGCGGCAGAAAAATATTATGACCGGGGGAAAAAACCCCTTCAACTCACGATCGGTGAGAGAGTAGTCGTAATGGTAGCAGACCCTGGGCCAAAATTTGAAGCTCAGTGGAGAGGGCCCTATACTGTAGTAGCTCGCAAGGGACCAGTCTCCTATGTCATGGAGACTGACAAGGGACGCCGTCAGGTGTACCATGTCAATGTCCTAAAATCCTGGCAGGAGCGGACGGCAGCTGTTGGGTAGTTACAGGTACAGCTTCAGGACAATGCGGATGCAGTATCACATATTCCGTGCTGTAAGGACATATGTCCCTCAGCCCGAAATAGCTTAAGTGGGGGGGGGGGATATGTCATGAGGCAGACAGCACTGAGCCTGAAATAATAAAGGGAAATGTAAAAGAAGAGCTTACCTCACAGCCACATGTGCAGTTGATACATTCACATTGCAGGGGAGCAGGGAATGGAGAAACAAACTTTCCTCATGGCATTAGTGATGCAGTAGAAATTCAGAGTCCCAATCAGGCTCACCTGAGGGAAGAGTCACGCTCTACGTCTAACAAGCAGGGAAATAAAACCAGGTGGGAAATCCCACAAAAGAGGTTCACGGAGAGCAGTGAGATCAGGGGGATCAGGGAGATCACGGAGATCAGTGAGATCAGGAGGAGGAGAGAGAAGGAGACAAGGACTCCGGAGCAAACACAGAGAGACATGCTGTCTTGGAGAAACAGGGCTGAAGGGAAGCAGGCTGTTGAACCCGAGAGGGCTGGAAAGAACAGTGCAAAAGACTTCCAAGCCAGAGGGGTCCTCGTGCAGAGGAAAGCAACCAAGCAGGCAGAGAGCAAAGGTCACACCCAGGAAAGCTCCCTGAAACCAGGAAGTGATTTCAGCTCAGCTAAGCCCAGTGTCTGGTACTCATGGAGAAAGGCAGTTTGCACCCTGGAGAAGAAGCCTTGGCTAGAGGAGGAAGGACTGGAAACAATCTTCACCCAGAAGAAAGATAAGTACCCTGTCTTCTAAAAAGGGAAAGAAGTGGGTCCTTGTATAAAAAGCCAAGCTTACAGGGTGCTAGAAAACCCCTATTGGAATAGGTGGTGGGAAGAAACCCCAAGCACAGCTCCCTGTATATCTGACTGTACAAAGCAGTCTCCTCTCCCAAAAGCTGAGGTCTCCCGAGGGCAAGGTTCTGAAAGCAGTGATACAGAAACATGGTGCCCATATACAGGACCAGGACCTGAGGTTATGCAGTGGGAAAGTTTAAACCCAGAGGTCATTCCAGAACCGATGGAGTGTGCTTTATGCATTTCAGATGAGATAGAATCTCTTTGTTAAAAAGAAGCAAGAAGAAGCCTAAGTATTGTTTGGAAGAAACTTTTATTTATCTGTGAAGCAACAGTTTATTTATGTTATCCTTGTTTGAAGTATTCAAAAGGCAATCCTCAAGGAAAGGGGAATAAAGCCCAGCTTTAATTTACACTTTGGACACGACTACAGAGTATTTCTTTAACAGCCCAGGCTATACCCCATGTCTAGGCGGGCGCCTAAGGCGGGTGTAGTCTCACAAATGTCACTTCCCAAAAATTTGTTCTGAAAACCTTTGAGTCCTGCAATTCCACCTCTGATTTTCCTCCTCTCCTGAATATACCTGAAACAAGTTTTGTCACCACACTTCACATCTTTAGCCATCTTTTCTTCTGCCTCTGATTTTGCTATCCTTATTTCTCTTTTTGTGAATTTTGTGAAAGCTGTGTTTTTTGCCTTTATTTGTGCAGCCACTTCTTTGGAGAACCAAATAGGTTTCCTTTTCTTCTTGTTTTTATTTACTTTCCTTACATATGTATCTGTTGCCACTTTTATTGCCTCCTTTAGTTTAGCCCATTGCAATTCCCTTATCCCTTCCCACCCTGCCATCTCCTCCTTCAGGTACTTGGCCATTTTTACTGAAGTCATTGTTTAGATTATAGCCAGCTATGGCTATATCCCATTCATGCAATTTGTTAAACCATGTTTCTGTAATGACCAAAATGTCCGAGTCCATTTCCACCATTAGGGCTTCCAGGTCAGGAACTTTGTTGGCTAGGCTTTGAGCATTTGTGCTCCTGGCTTTCGAGCATTTGTTGACTGGCTTGTCTGTATTTTGCATAGATTTTGTTCTACATGCCTCTTCCCACTTGCCATTGATATGTGGTTTAAAAGTGTGGCGGTTTCCAATGTTATTATGCTTTTGCTGTGAGTGACATCTTGAACTTATCTTTCTCCATCCATTGCCCTCTTTCCCTAGTTTAAATGCCTGTCCACATAATGCCTGAAATTTTCACTTAGAATCCTTTTCCCTGTGACGGAGAAATGTGTTCCATCAATTTGTGACCTAGATTAACCATTTTTGGAAACAGGATACTGGGTATGATGGACCTTGGTCTGACCCAGTATGGCATATGTTATGTTCTTATGACCTGGAACATATTAAAGGTACTTTTGGAGTGAAATGTGCAACCTAGTGTCAGAAAGCTAGTTCTGGGTGGAAGGTCATGGGTCCTCCAGCAGGACAATGACCTAAAACATACATCCAAAAGTACAAAATAATGATTATAAAGGAAAAAATGGACTGTTTTAACTGTGCAGCAATGAATTCTGATTTCATTCCAGTCGAGAACTTTGGAAAGAGCTGAAATCTGTCTTTCATAAAATGAATCTGGAAACATTCATGAGCTGGAACAAATTGCCTTGCATAATCAAATCTACTGACACCTCTAGTTCTCAGACCAGGCAAGCCTTTGGCTCTATCACCCCCAGCCAATTGGAGAACATAATATCTAACCTCCCCATTGGATCCACACCCATTCACATGGATTAAAGTTGCCAGACAAGAACTATTAACACTAACCCGACACATTGTCTAGTCGTTGCTTGATCTTGGATGCATGTGAACCACCCTGAAACAAGCATCTATCAGACCAATGCTGAAGTTCCACATGCTCGACCCAACTGCTCCATCTTCATACAGACTCATCTCAAGTATCCCATCACTTGCCAAGATAATAGAAAAGGTGGTCCAACTACAGTTGTAAGATTACATAGAATCCCACACACCCCTTGACGAACATCAGCATGGCTTTAAACCCTTCAATAGTGCCGAGATTCTACTAATATCCCTCCTTAACAACCTAATCAGAGGCACGAGAAAACCACCCAAGGATTCATCATGGTATTTTTGGATATATCCGCAGCCTTTGGCTCACTGCTCAGCCCATGAAATTGGCCTAAGGAATAAAACACTACTATGGTTCCAGTCCTATCTCTCTGACCACTCACAGCAGGTCCGTGCAGGATCAGAAACCTCACAACCCTTCAAGCTCCAACAAGGCCTACCACAGGTCTCTGCATTATTCTTGTTACTATTCAACATCTCTATCCAACCTCTATGTAAGATTATCCAAAGCCACAAAGCCCTTTACCACCTTTACATAGATGATATCCTCATCTACACCCCTTTTACCACTACTAACTCTGACTACTTTACAATTAGCAGATGCCTTGAAGCAGTCATACAATTGCTCAGCCTCTATATCCTACCCCAACAAAACAGAAGTCCTTCATGTCACCAGGCACCCCACCTTCTCTCCACCAGACACAACAACACTTGCAAATGTAAAACTGCAAGTAAAACATCAAGTAAAATACCTGGGCAAAATCCTTGATCAGAACTTAAGTTTTAATGCCCACATCAAGCAAATCACCAGAACAGTATATCACTGCATTAAGACCCTAAGCCACTGCGGGAACACAAGGATTTCAGAAACGTCTGCCAGGCACTTATAACTCCCATCTGTGACTATGCCAACATCATCTATCATGGACTCCCTAAATCCTCATTATAATCTCTGCAGCTGGCACAAAACGTAGCAGCCAGACTCATCAAAGGCACCTCTGATACGATCACATAACACCTGTTTTGAAGCAACTACACTGGTTCCCAATCCACAGAAGAGTGAAATATAAAGTGGCTCTAACAACCTCCAGGGTGATCCAACAAATATCATCTCACACCCTACAGTCTATGCTTGACAGACCCCAGGGCCAGAGAACCCGCAGAAGCACCAACAATACATTCCTTGCAAAACCTCCGACAATCACCTGCACCAACAGCTCCATATCCAACAGAGCTTTCTGTTATTACGTGCCTGTTACCTGGAATGCACTTCCCCCTGACCTCTGCTCCCTATCAGATGATGGAGAATTTGACTGAAAGTTGTTCCTGGAATATCTCAGAACAGACCCATAACACCCTGACTTTCTGTGGACAACTAAGCACTGCTAGAAACAGTTAACTGATACAATGCTTCCTATTATGCCACATAGTTTATTTTGTTCATAGTGTTCCTGAGTTACTGATTGTTAGTTTATTAGTTCCTCAACAAATTGTTCCATGTAAAGTTCAGTTTCGTTTCTTCTGCTTATTCAATGTAAACTGCCATGACTAGTAGATACGGTGGTATAAAAGAGTTGGCAAATAAATAAATAAATAACTATCTCTTTATTCACACCTTCAACAAAATATAACAAATTAGTAAGACAAGACTTTCCTTGGCTAAATCCATGTTGACTTTCTCCTATAAACCATGACTAGCTACATGTTCAGTAATTCCATTCTTTATAATGGTTTTTATCACTGTTCCCAGTACTGACATCAAGCTCACTGGTCTATAGTTTCCCCGAATCACTTCTGAAACCCTTTTTAAAAATTGGCATTGCACTGGCCATTCTCCAATCTTCAGGTACTACAGATGATTTTAATGATAGTACACAATTATTAATAGTAGGTCTGATATCTCATATCTCTGTTCTTTCATCACCCTTGGATGTATACCATCTGGTTTAGGTGATTTTCTACTCTTCAGTTTATCAAATAGTTGTAATACACCTTCCCAGTTTATCAATATTTCTTTGAAGTTCTCTGATACATCACCTTTAAATACTATTTCAGGCATGGGTAACTTCTGTATATCTTCCTCAGTAAACAATGAAGGATATAATTCATTCAGTCTCTCTGCTATGCCCTTCTCCACTCTTAGCACCCCTTTTACCCCTCTGTCATCTAATGGTCCAACTGACTCTCTCACAGGGTTTTTGCTATGAATGTACTTGAAAATGTTTTTATTATGTGTTTTTGCTTCCAGGCCAAGCTTTTTGTCAAATTCTCTCTTTGCCTGCCTTACAAATGCCTTGCATCTAACTTGTCAATGTTTATGTTGTTTCCAGTTTACATCATTTGGCTCCTTTTTCCATTTACTGAAAGATGCTTTTTTTGGCTACAACAGCATCTCTGACCTTGATCTCACCTTTAAACCATGCTGGCAGTTTTTTGGTCTCCCTTCCACTTTTCTTAAATTGTGGAATACATCTGGTCTGGGCTTCCAAGATAGTATTTTGAAACAACGTCCATGCTTGATGTAAGTCTTTAACCTTTGTAACTGCTCCTTTTAGTTTTTTCTTAACTATTTTCCTTATTGTATCATAGATTCCCTTTTGAAAGTTAAAAGATAGTACTGTGGATTTCCTTGCCATACTCCTTTAATTTATTTTTATGGGGTTTTTGTTAGGTATATTTATACCATCTTACTTTAGGTGAAGCGGTATACTTGAAACAACATAGCTAGTAGATACAATGTAACAATTGTACTATATACAACATGCAATGGATAATTAGGTTGGATAACTATATACAAAGATACAATTTTGTAGCAATTATGTCAGGTAGGGTGGTTAACTGTATACAGTGAATGCCATACGGTGGGGGAGGACAACTCTTCTGCTGGAGGGGGAGATCTTCTGGACATCCAGAAGGCCCAGACGTACACCTGCAGAATTGTCCTCTATGTTGGGCTAACACTGCACTCCTCAAAAGGAACCCCTGCTGGGTAACTAATAACTACCAGAGCCCAGCCCTACTATTGCAAGTACAGCCCATAGCTTTTCCTTTAAGCAACTATTTTCAAAAGGCTGAAAATGTGAACAGTTTTATCTGTAGTGACAGATTTATGAAAGGCAAAAGAGCTAGGCTGTTTCTATACAACATGAAAAACTTCTATAAAGCCACAGGAAACCTGCATAGACAGATCATTAAGCAATTTTCAAAGGAAAAAGTTAATCAAAGACAGCAAATAAGGAACTTTTTGAGCAACGTATTGAAAGAAACACGAAAGGTACAAACAGCTAGAGACTATTTAGTAAGCAAGCAAAAAGAAAACATAAAACAGCCAGATTGGTTTATTTAGGGGCCTAGGGTGTTGCAGCAAATGCCTCAACAGAGCTGAAACTATGGCGTGTTAAGTACAACACCATTGCGTTAACTGTGGGGTACAGGGAAAGCATTCCCCTGGCAGTTAACATGGAGCCCTGTCCCTTAGCGCATGTCACATTAGCATGGGTTCACTTAACTCCATCTACTGAGTTAGCATTAGGTGATCCTGCACTAATGCAGTTAGCGTGCGGTGTGAACCTGTGCTAACTGCATAGAGCACACCATGCCCACTCTCCACCTCTACTCCGCCCACTCACTACCCTAACACAAGCACGGAAATCATCCCGTGCTATTGTGGTCCTGCACAAGCTGCCATGTGTCCCAATGTGCATTCAGCGTGCTAGAATACGTGTTGTCAGATAGCGCCCTTTAATAAAAGACTTCCCTAGTGTGCTTCTCTGTCCCAGTACTCTGGAGACTAAGGATTAAATTGTGGGACCTGTTCCTAGTAGTTTTGTAAATGGAGAGCTCTTTTTTCCTTTTGTTTGACCTCCTCAGCCAGAGACTCTTGCTGTGCAACTGTTAACAACCATAGCAGATTCCTGCTATTGCAAAGACAGGCCAAAGCTTTTCCTTTAAGCAACTATTTCAGAAGACTGAAAATGTGCACAGTTCTTCTATAGCATTCAGGTACAATAAATATTCCCCTATCTGCTGAAGGCTTTAAATCTAAGGGATATGTTTACTAATCAGCAGTAGCGGCTTCCCATGGGGGCCGCGGCTCTGATATTGCACAGAAGCCACTACCGCTGATTAGTAAACATATCCATGAGGCAATGGATGGTTAAGTAATTTGTTCAAGGGCACAAGGAATGTCAGTAGAATCTGAATCCTGGCTTCCCTGGTTCCCAGCCTATTCCTCTTAGCACTAATCTATTCCTCCACTCTAATGTCTATGTAATTCTTTGAGTACAGTGTTCTTGTGCGCAAAACTGCTCAGTCCATAGGGCAAACATAACAGCGCAGAAAATTTATTTATTTGGTACATTTATAAACCATGCATCCTGCAAGCTGATCTGAGTGGTGTACAACCAAACATACATAATAAAAATAACCTGTTTTAATGTAACTCAGACATTGTTTTTGTACTGAAGTGGTGTGTGCGATGTAAACCGCGCTGATGTCGAATAGTGCGGTATATAAGAAATGTAAAATAAATAAATAAATAAACATTGCACATACAGCATAAAAAGCTCAGTCCTTCAAACCATGAAACTCATGAACGCTTTATATTCCAACCAATCCACCACCCACCATCCACCGACAACCCAGCCCTCCAAAAAACATTGACTATGGAGAAAAAGAACCCCATCACTGCTCAACAGTGGGGACAAGCCAACAGGCACCCACTAAAAATCTCTATATATCCTATCTAACCCTACTCTAGCCCACTTGGCAACAGAAACAAAGCTGGAGAAAGACTGATAGAATTGTGCAAGACCAATGATCTATTCATCTCAAACACCTTTTTCCAGCAATACAAGCACCAACTGTACACATGCACTTCACCCAGTGGATTGTACAGAAATCAAATTGACTACATCTGTGCAGGACAATGATGGAAAAGCTTGATAAATAGAGAGGCCGCGGGCAGGGTCCCGGCGGCTGCCAGAAGCCAGGCGCGCGGCCCGGTGCGGGGACCCTGCATGTGGCCAAGGCTGGGGGGCGCGTGGATGAATAATTTAAATCCATTGGCTCCCGGCGAATGCAGTCACGTGGGAGTCAATGGGGGAGCGATCTGGCAGCGTAGTGGGGGAGGAGTCGAATGCCGGAGGCCTCCGCATGGGCATTTGCGGTGGCGGAGGCCAGAGAGGTGCCGGCTTCCCGCCCGCCCGCCCCTGGGGGTTTGAGGGGTGTTGCAGCTTTGGGGGGTGGTGGGATCCCGGAGGTGTCCGGGGTCCGGAGCCTCATGGTACACTTGGGCGGGGGTGGGGTCCCCTGACCCAGACAGACCCTGGCCCGACTTTTGCTAAGGAATGGCGAAGTCGGGGAAAGGGGTTAGGAGGCTTGACGAGGCAAGTTATGGCTGTAGCGGTGGGAATGCACTTTGCTAAGGTATGGCTGGTGCGGCACTGCTCTGCTAAGAGGTTTGGTTAAGGTTTATAAGGTTGATATATTGTTGAATGGTTAATGGTGAATAAAGCTGCGACCAGTTTTGTCCATAACATGGTGTGTGGTCTGTTTTGTGGGAATGGGGTCGAAAGGTGGGGGGAAGGGGTGTTAAGGGCCAGGAGCACCGGGTCCGCTTGCCTTGGCTACATTAACAAAGTCAAAACTTGGAGCTGACTGTGGTACAGATCACCAACTACTAGTATGCAAACTCAGGCTAAAGTTGAAAAAGAGCAAGCCACTTATAAATGTAGCAAAAGATGACCTTGAGAATAAACCACTGGAATTTAAAGACTGAAAAATTGATTTGTTTCTTAGATACAAATGGCAGAGTCCCAGAATAGTTATGGGATGACATAAAGAAGGTTGTGTTGGAAGAAAGCAAGAAACCTCTACATAAGGTGAAAAAGCAAAAACGGCAAAAATGAATGATTGAAGAAACTCTGAAAATTGTCCAGAAACGCAGAGAAGTTAAAGCCAGAAAAAGACGTAATCGCAGAACTCAATAGAGATTTCCAACATGCAGCAAGATAAGACAAGGAGAAGTACTACAAGTACACTTGCAAGGAAATAGAATCAGAAGCTATTAGAGGAAGAACAAAATTAGCTTTTCTAAAGCTATGAGAGTTAAAGAAAAAATTCCAGCCTCGAATTGGAATGCTACATGATGCTCAAGGATTCATGTTGAATGATGCTGAGAAGATCAAGAAAAGGTGGAAAGAATATACAGAATCATTATACCATAAAGATCAAGTGGACCAACAGCTGTTTCACAGCTGGACCTTATGATCAGGAACCATTGATGATGAAAGAAGAAGTTGAAGCAGCATTGAAAGCCTTATCAAAGAACAAAGTGCTGGGCATTGATGGCATTCCCATTGAAGTATTACAGCAATTGGATGAAGCTGTTTCCATACTTAAAAGGCTCTGCCAGGAATTTTGGAAGTCAAATTCATGGCCAACTGACTGGAAAAGATCTGTGCTTATACCAATACTGAACAAAGGTGACCTGACTGACTTTGGAAATTATCTCACAATCGCTCTGATCCCACATGCCAACAGATTCTATTCAAGACTACAAACATACCTGGAACGAGAACTGCCTGAAGTGCAAGCAGGGTTCAGAAAAGAGTGAGGAGCGAGAGACATTATCATGGATGTGAGATGGATCCTTGAAAAGACAAAATTTCAAAAGGATATCCATATGTGTTTTATTGACTACAGGGAGGCTTTTGACTATGTAAACCATAGAAACTCTGGGCCACATTAAGAATAATGGGTATACCAGAACACCCTATCGTTCTCTTGCACAACCTTTACATTGATCAAGAAGCAACAGTTCAAACGGAACTCAGAGAAACAGAATGGTTTAAAATCAGCAAAGGTGTACGAAAAGGCTGCATTCTCTCTCCCTACCTCTTTAATTTATATGCAGAACAAATCATCAGAGAAGCAGGACTGTATGAAGACAACCGAGTTGTGAAGATTGGTGGAAGACCCATCAACAACCTTCTCTATGCTGATGATACCACATTACTGGCTGAAAGTGAAGACAATTTGAAACATTTTCTTCTCAAGATCAAGGAATATAGTCTTAAAATGGGTCTGCACTTTAACATTAAGAAAACAAAGATCCTGACAACTGGCAATTCAATAAGTTCATCATTGATAGAGAAGAAATTGAAATAGTTTGCAGCTTTAACTTACTTGGATCAATAATCAATAAAGAAAGAACTAGCAGTCAAGAAATCTGACAACATATTGCTCTAGGTAGAATAGCTATGAAGGACTTAGACAAGATCCTCAAGAGCAGAGATGTCTCTCTCCATACAAAGATTTGACTTGTCCAGGCCATGATATTTTCAATAATGTCATATGGATGCAAAAGTTGGACAGTGAAAAAGATAGATAGGAAGGAAATTGATGCCTTTGAATTATGGTGCTGGTGATGAATACTGTGCATACTGTGGACTGCCCGAAGAACAAGCCAGTCAGTACTAGAGGAGATCAATCCTAAGCTTTCCTTAGAAGCTCAGCTTACAAGACTTCAATTTTCATACTTTGGACATAGCATGTGAAGAGAAAGATCATTGGAGAAAGACATAATGCTTGGCAAGGTAGAAGGTCACCATAAAAGAGGAAGGCCAGCAATGATATGGATTGATAGGATAACAGCAGCTATGGACACCACTCTATCAATAATGAGCCACTTGGCTGAAGACCGAACAAAGTTTTGGTCAACAGGCTCTCCAAAAGACTGATGGAAATAATAGGCCTTAAGCTCCCTATGAAACTTCACGTAATCACTCTCAGCCCTCAGTGACAACGGCAGTTGGTTCCATATTGCTGGACCAGCCACAGAAAAAGCCATAAAAAATAAAGGTTGAAAGAAAAAAAGAGCATATCCCACCAATACTATACTTATTTTCTTATGTCAGACTGTATAGCTTGGGAGGGAAAACCACTCCCGAATGGCAAACCTTCCTTTTAATTACATTTTTATTTTCAAATTCAAAGTAAATAGGCATAAAAGTCCTGGACTTTAATTCTAATGCTTATATTGGAGTATGAGGTTGTTCAAATCACCGGAGGCAGAGCTCTTTGAAAAGAGAATATGAGCTTGAAACGAGACCCTCGTCTGTTCTTTTGGTTACCTCACAGCCAGCTCCTTTGGCGTGTTGCAGCTAAATGAATTTTACTGTGAATGAGGCTTCAAATATTTTTATGCCTACTTACCTTGAATTTAGAAATAAAAATTTGATTAAAAGGATGGTTTGCCAATCGAGAGTGGTTTTCCCTCCCAATGTTTACTGTCCGACATAAGAAAATAAGAATAGTTTTGGTAGGATTTGCTATTCTTTCTTTCAAGCTTTATATTTTGTGGTTCTTTGGTGTTGAAATCTTTTAGGTTTTTACAGAAAAAGCCATTGCATGAGTTTTACACAAACTAGCCTCACACTCTTAAGGGATTGCCAACAACTGAGAGGTCAAGGACTGTACCTGACACAGCATTTGTGCTAACAGATGCAATAAGTTTCCTGCATTGTATTGCATCATCTGTTCTGTGCTTACAGTCTGCCCCTGTGCTCCTGCCTCTTCTGGTGCCAGGATTCCAAATGATGGATCTGACCTCTAAGGTTATCTTACAGTACTACCACTAGAGGTTAATTTGCTAACTAAGGAAACAATCACTAGGAGTCAGATTCACTATTTTGAACCACAACACCGAAAGGGGCAGGAGCAGAGGGCGACTACTCTTGTATCCTACACAAGGAGAACTTCTGTTGGTGGGGGGGGGGGGGGGGGGGGGGGGTTGGAGGAGGTCCTCTGGTCAATTGTGGAGGCGGATCTTGATCAGTAGAAGGGGATTGGAGAGGGTCCTGATCAGGGAGCTCTTTGGTGGGAGGGGGAGTTCTGCATCCAGAAGGCTTTATTGTGGGTGATTTGCATTGGGGAGCTTTCTGGTGGGAGGGTCTGCTTTGCAGGGGGGGGGGGAGTATTCTGCTGTGGGCACATCACATTGTGGGGCTGGGCGACTACGGCTGCTAATATGTTTTTTTTTAACAACTTACAATGGGGAATGCTGAGGGTCTGTGTTACATGTATCAGCAGGTTATGTGGGTGCACTCACACTATCTACTGATGCATGTAACACATCCCCATGCATTAAGTGTCTGTCCTGTGTGGAAAATGCATGGCAGATGTTTGCCATGTCCCCTGCATTTACTGCACATACTACACTTTCTGCATGTTACGTTTTATACTTAAAATGCAGTAAGTGCAAAAATTTACCACAATTTAATAAACATACCCCTAAATAGAAAAAGCTGTACAATGCCAGCTCCAGGACCACGTGGACACAAACTATCCACTCGACCCACAGCAGCACGGATTCCAAGAATCACACAGAGTTGAAACCTTATTCACATCACTAATGAACACAGCCATCAAAGGAATCAAAAATATCAAACAAGGCTTCCTACTTATTTTCATCAAGATCACCGCATCATTTGACTCAATAATACACTCCTCTCTCCTTGACAGACTAGCAGAGATTGGACTATGTGACACCATGCTGATCTGGTTCCGTTCCTATTTAACGGAAAGAACAGCAGAGGTAAAGATAACGAACAGCAAATCAAAACCATTCAATCTTCACCAATGCCTACCTCAAGGCTCAGCCTTATCAGCCTTACTCTTCAACATATACATTCAACCAGTCTGCAACATCATACAAAAACACAATATGCATTATCATTTATACGTAGATGATGTTATGATATACTCCTCAATAGACACAACAACTCTGGACTTCTCACCCATCTCCGCATGTATGACAGAAGCAACTGAATGGCTAGCCCAGAGGAATTTAACAATCAACTACAAGAAATCTGAAGCCCTTGTGATCACAAGAAATGCTTGATTTACACCCCCAAACAATATACTAATTGGAAACTACCCAATCCCAATAAAGGACGAAGTAAAATATCTGGGAATACACCTGTTTCCAAACATATCAACAGGACAACCACCAAAGTTTATTACAAAATCAAGATGCTACAAAACCTATGACCCATATTAGAACAGAATCACTTTAGAACCATTTGCCAGGCAATAATCACCCCACAGCTAGACTACAGTAATATGATAGTCCACGGCCTACCCAAGAGCATAGCTTGCCCCCTGCAACTGGCACAAAATACAGCCACCAGACTGATTACCGGATCAAAAAAACATGAGCACATCACGCCAACCTTAAAAGACCTACACTGGCTTCGTATCAGAGCCAGAATCGAATATAAGGCCTTAATGATGACATACAAGATAGTAAATAATCAGTCAGCCGAATGCCTAAATGACATAATCAGAAAAGTACCAAACACGTGCTCAAGGAGGAAACCCCACCAAAATACTCTATCAACAGCTGCCATACCACCGAACTCCACTCAAAGAGTACTCCACAGAGCATTTGAATACTACTCACCAACACTTTGGAATTCACTCCCATCCAACCTAAGAGAGATCACAGACATTGCCGACTTCAGAAAACACCTAAAAACCTACCTCTTCAAAAACCACTACAACAACACATCAGATACACAATCACAGAACTGAACTCAGCACTCAACTGTCCCCCCTAAACAAAAGTCTACATCACTGTACATAATTATTGTGTTTTAAACTACTAAATGTAAATAGTTTTTAAAGTTGTAAACTGTTAAATGTAAAGAGTTCTTTTACTGTTCATTATAACAATGTTTTGTTCTCTGTGAACCGCTTTGATAAACTTGAAAAGCGGTATACAAAAAAAAAAATTGTTAAATAAATAAATTAATTAATTCCACCATGTTTCCATGTAGCATAGTATTATCTTTATAATGGTTTACTATTAATTTTGTAGCCACAGAGATTAGAACATTTAACAGATAGACCTTCTCGCTACACAGCCTTGTAGTAACTCCAAGGGGTATGTTTACTAAACTGCATTAGTGTGATTTGCGTTAGGAGCCGCGTTAGTGGAAGAAATGCCAAAAAAGGACATGGGCAGTACATCGTTAGTGATAACGCGCGTTAGAACGCGCCGCCCAGCAACGATCATTACAGGGTGCGTTACTGCATGTTAAGCGTAAGAAGGCGCGCAGACACCCAATTACAGAAACAGAGCTGTAGCACAATGGTTACTACACAGACCAATGGTACAAGGGTCATGGGTTTGATTCCCCAGTGTGCCTAATGAATAAGGCTGACTGAGGTGTCAAGTGTAACCCTTTGAAAGCCTACTATAATATTATAATCCACAGTCTGCATCCGGGTTAATGTTTGCATATGTCAGGAAAATTGTACCCGTCTTATTCAATATGTCCCAATAGTGACGTTCCCTCTGCCATGGTCATGTATTATATACCATTTGATAGGAATTAGGCAGAAGTTTGGATCCCGAAAGTTTTGGGCTTGGCCTGGAAAGGGTTAAGTATTGGGCTGTGAGGAAGTGTAGTTGTACTGTAATAGTGCTGCCAGCAAACACACCCTCACAGTTTTGTAACCTAAGGTGCCACATAAGGCACCCTAGAAGGCACTCCATAGGGCACATTATAAAGTGCGCTGTCTGCCAAGGCACCCTATAATGTCCCCTATAGGACTGCATATAAGGCACCTTATAAGATGTTTTATAGGGCGCCGTATAGGGCGCCCTATAGGGTGCATATAAGGCACCCTATAGGGTGATGTATAAGGCGCCCTATAGGACGCCTTATGAGCCACCCTAAGGTGACAGTACCCTGAGGATGGTTCCGCTGGCAGCACTAATATACAATAAAAATAGACAATGCCTAAGACAGCCCTATTGATGAACCCCACTGTGGGTTGTGAACCCATGACCTCTGGCTCAATGGGCAGTGAAGTAACCAGTGGGCTAGAGCTGCTAATAAACACCTGGCTGGCTACAGGAGGACTGCACTGCACCACACCCACATTCTGCTGTGGTTACCAGGGAGATTACATACCACCACCCAACCCACCCTCTGGGGCTCAGGGTGGGGGACAGGATCTCCCGCCCACAGATCCACTTTTTACCCCCCTGCAATGGTGGCAGTAGAGGGGAACATCACCCCAGTCCTGCTAGGGATCAAACACCCTACAGGGCAGGCAATGCAGAGCAGTACACATCCATAACGCAATAGCAGACAGACGGCAGGTCTGGAAATGCTCAGCTGCCCCCCATCATTATCTGACATTCTCCAGCAGCAAGCCTACAGCCTCTGCACGGTGTTCCAGCAAGACACGTACTAGCTACAGACAGTCTGCCAGCTAGTCCATAGTGCATGGTCCTGGAGGAGATGCATGTACCCAGAACGGGGATATCAGCATACACACCAAGCAGATAAGTCAGTGATTGGGCCCCAAAAGGAAACCCATAAATATCACATAAGAAAAATACTATATAGCAATATGGGGTAACCTAGCCATGCCATGGTCACTGCTCAGTCAGGGTGAGAGAGACCTCCCAGCAGGACATGCTATGGCCACCCTGTCCGTGCAGGTGGTACCGGGCACTACAATGTCCGGCCATTGCCCTATGCCCTGTGCAGATGCGGCCAGGCCAGGCCACCCTATCCAGGCTATTCCCACGGTACCTTGCTCCTCATTATGCACATTGGCAGGCCAATACTGGCAACAGTGCTAGCAGTGTGGGCTGTGGAGGGTGTTGGCAGCCACCACACACTGGATAGACAGACACACACTCCCCACACCTATGCCAGCACTGTGCAACTATAGAGGTGTTGGGCAGCCCAGGCCACCACACCAGTCCTGGGCACAGTGCAGGCTTGGCTATGGTACGCAATAATGTAGCAGTCACCCCCCAGATTGGTAAACACTGTCAGACACAAGACCTGTAGCACACTCCACAGACATCAGAAAGGTTGCTATGATGCAGCTCACTCCGAAAATTGTACTTAACCTAGGAATTGCTATCTGCCAGTAATCAAAGCAACCTTTTGATAGCTGTGTACCATATTCCCAGGTTTAGGGTGGCATTACTAAGGTATGCAAGTGCTAGTATTGGGAGATGCACGCAGAGCCCAAAGTCCTGCCTCTCCAGGAGGCTTTGGATAATGGGGCCTGTGGGTGTGGGTGTGTCTGTCCCTGTTGGCTGCTTTATGGCAGAGGTTCCCAACTCCAGTCCTGCGGTGCCAAACACTGTTCGGGTTTTCATGCTGTCCCTCATGAATATGCATGAGATACATCTGCATACCATGGGGGTGGCGCATAGAAATGCAGCACAGGCATCTTTATCAGAGGCAGCATGGAACCTGAATGGTGTTTGGCACTCCAGGACTGCATTTAGGCGGCTCTGCTCTAGGTAATGTGCATGTTTATGGTGTCTGTGCTCTGTAGGGTAAAATGTAGGTGTTTTGGCCATGTTTACGTCATCTGCAAGAAAGGTTCTGTCTGTATTAGCACGTTATAGCAGTGGGTAAAATATGAGGACTGGGTTGGCAGAAACCACAGCTGGGATTTGAACCTGTGATATTCTACTTCTGAATACACTGGTTTTGTGCACTGCACCACCATGTTATCACAGAGATGGTGTTTTCCCTGGTGATACCATGACTGTTGGTCAGACAGGGCCTGTCTGTTGCAGTGCATGGCACCCACCTACACAGGGCTAGGCCACGGTCTGCTCTGGGCAGCTGCCACTGCCCCCTCCACCACCAGTATCCCTCAGCCACCATGCTGACATGCCCTTCTGCTGGTGGAGCTGGTGGTGCGCAGTCTCAGGCCATCCAGTGTGCAGGTAGGCAGCTGCCTATGGTGTGGGCTCTGGGGTAGGGATGCCTGCATAGACGTCCACGCTCCCCCCAGCCCCGCCTGCCAATGTTCTGTGCCCTTGGGGGTAGCTGTTGGGTACTATCCCCTGTGACACTGTGGGAAATACACTCGTGCCCATGTTGGCCCTTCAGCAGTTGCTGTTTGGCTGCTCTGCTGTTTCAGCATTCGTATGGGCCACCTAGGCATCACCCTAGTCCGCACTGTGGCCCAGCTCCACCACAGCATGTGCTGCCTGCGGCCCTCTGTATCCCCTTCTCCGGCATCTGTCCAGTTGCCATTCCGACATGCCCACCCTGATGTTGCGGGACATGTGCACCTGTCTGATGGTGGGGAAAACCCTGAGCTGCGCTATGTCACTATGGGCTCATTCACCTTGTATGGGGACGGCGTATAGACCCTTCCACGATTTATATCTGTTCTATGGAGCTTACTCAGGGGGGGTGGGGTTGATGTTTCTCATTGATACCACTATTGGCCAGCTTGGTTTTTGTTTTTTTCCAGTTTTTTGGGGTCATTTTCAGTGTTTCTGTGCCCTTTTGTTCTGTGCACATGTATCACACCTATCACTGTTTTTTGGTTTCCCTGCCTGGGCTGTACATTGCTGACACTGAAATGGTTTCTCTCCCCTGTAATGTGCCTTTAACAGCAGGTTTTCATTCGCGTTGGAATTGAGCCCTGAAATTCAATGCGTTAGTGTGAGGGGAGCCTCTCCCCTCCCACTCTCCGCCCATTGACCCCTTCTCTCTGCCCTCTCTCCACCTTCTGCGGTGTTTTACCGCACCGCGGAGCATTACGATCGTTAGCACGTCATAACGCGTGTTATGACGCGCTAACGATCGTTAACGTTACATAACGTGCATTATTCACGATTATCGCAGTTTAGTAAACATACCCCCAAGAGTTTTCCAAACTACAATCTTAAGAGAGAACATTTCATATATACCCACTACATTTTAAACAGTACATCTCCCCTAGAAAAAAGGTGCCGCTACTCATGCAGGGCTCTTTCATTACTACATGAGGATAATTGGTCAGTTTTAGCAGGCAATGGAAAAGGTGCCATTACTACATACCACCACGAACCCGCCCTCAAAAAAAGCCCTGTGCATAAATGAAATAGACAGGTATCTGGTTAGAAATGCTTTTTAAAAGAAATCAGATAAGTGGGAGTATTTTATATGTCTATCTAAATATATCTATATATTGTAAGAGAGGGAGAGAGAGAGAGAGATTTATTTGTGAAATTGTGTTGTTCATTAGTTATTAGCAAGTAATTTCTCTAAATCTTAACTTGTTTCTGTGCTGTGTCAAGTTTATTTTTTTTTAAATACATCAACGGGTTTGTTGGTCTTGGATCAAGAAATTAGAGGGAAACCTTGTGTACTTTTACATTCCGTGACGATGAGAGAAACAGCAAGAAGGTTTTGTGTTAACTTTCCAAGGTCTTTGAATTAGAATTCCACAATTAGATCCTTGACTTGGCAACTTTTACAGAATCTAACTGTGTCTGATGAGCTGTTTAGTTTCTTAATTTGTACCATTTATTTATCCTTGTATAGCCAGCCATACATATCTTAGTAATGTAGCATTTCATACACCATTCTATACAGTCCTTACCTCCACTTCTGGGCCTAGTAACTATTTGCCAGCTCCATCTGGCAGAAGATCAGTTTGAACTTGGAAAAAATCTAAGAAGCAGTGGAAGGTGCCAGAACAAATCAAGATAGACGTATAGATACTGAAGCTAGCACTGGGAGTTCATCTGCTGAAGAGCTGAAACTGCCTGTTGCTATCTTATTCTGACTACTTCGTCAAATACGGATTAAGTTAAACGAGTCAGAATAAATGTAAGAGGGCAATTTTTTAAAACGGCATCTGGACTATAAAGGCATTTATAGGGCCCGTCTTCTAAAGGTAACATATAGACCTATGCGTTTTTATAAAAATACCCCACCAGAAAGCAGAAGCACATATTTATGTCTACCCCAAGGCAGGTGTAACTATGTGCATGTATGTGCTGGTGAGAATCATCTCATATGTAAAATAGAAGAGAAAGAGAGGGTAGAAAAGGAGGAAGAGTAACCCTATATGTCAAAAGTAATATTAAAGCTGCTTAAATACAGAGAACCTGGGGAAAAGAAGAAGCACTGTGGATTGTGTTGGAAAGAAGAGATGGCACTGTCATCCATACTGGTGTAGTCTAGAGACCTTCAACTCAAACCAAAGAAATGGATAGCGAATTGATTATTGATATTGCAAAGATAGCCATGAAGGGGGAAATGATCATATAGGGTTACATTAATATACGCAATGTGGATTGGCGTATTCCTTCTGCAAATCTGGAAAGAAGTAAAAAAATTGTGGATGCCTTCCAAGATGCATTACTTAAACAAATGGTAATGGAACTGACCAGGGAAAGCTCAATACTGGATTTAGTGCTCACCAATAGAGATAACGTGTCAAGGGATCTACTGCTATTTGGAGGAGGTGTGTGGAGTCATCTACCAGCCTGGAGACTGCCACTGCAGCGAAAGTATGAGAAGTTGCTGTTTCCCCTCCCCATTCCATCAGGCAGGCACAGCCAGGACAGCTCAGACCGGAGGGTCTTGCCTCTGGGAAATAAAAGCTGTGCCGGGAGGTATCTCTAGTGGATCTACTGCTATTTGGAGGAGGTGTGTGGAGTCATCTACCAGTCTGTAGACTGCCGCTGCAGCGGAGGTGTGAGAAGTTGCTGTTTCCCCTCCCCACTCCATCGGGCAGGCACAGCCGGGACAGCTCAGATCACTCGGGTCTTCCTTTATTTCCTGTGCTATAAATTTGGTTTGCTTCCTTTTATGCGGAGCGTGTCCGCGGAGCATGGTCCAAAGGGTCGTGCCCAAAGGGGCTGGTTCCGCCCCTTTGGCGCCCCTTTGGCGTCACTGTGGCGGTTCTGCAGCGTTTTTTTGTTTCTTTGTAGAGTTTGCTTGTTGTAGTTGGTTTGTTAGATAATGGGGAAGCGGAAGGCCAAAGGGGGCAAAATTTCAGAGGTCGTGGCTGGTGATATTAAACCAGTTGGACCTCTTGATAAGCATTTTGCCCCCCTTCCGATCGCGCAGTCTTCTCCGGATCTGGCGTCATTGAGCTCCAGTGGGAGATCTCCTCCTATGCACCCTATTCCTGGGCACTCGTTTGATTTACTTGTGGAGTCCTCCGAATCGGTAAGAAAATTAAAGCCGATTTCTTTACCTACGTTAATTCCATTAGTAGGGGTGAGTGGCTCTTCTGAGCTTCCTGTTCCTTCTTCTGGTTCTGAAATTACATTGAATGATGTATGGGCCACGTTAAAATGTATTGATTCTAAAGAGTCTTTTTCCTTAAATTCTTTCTCCACTTTTTCTCAGGAAACTGTTGCTTCCTTGCAACAGTTGGATGAAAAAGTCACATTTGTTGATGCGGCCGTTAGTAAACTGGAATCTCAGGTGCAGGGATTGAGGACTCCTTGATGCTCCATTCTAAATTAGAGCTCCTGGAGAATTCCATCTGTGCTTCTAATTTGCGGTTTCTTAATTTTCCTTATTACCCTTTAATATCGCACAAGATTCTTTTAGATAAGTTTCTAAAAGAAGTTCTGGCTATTACGGATACTATTGATGTTTCACAGATTTATAATATTCCTTCAACTGTTAGGAAACTTAATGTGGTAGAAGGGGAATTAGATGAGATTGTTTCTCCTATGGCTAATTTGACGGTCTTTTTGGAGGACTCCCATGATATTATTAATGTTCGGGCTACATTGTTGGTAACTTTTCCCTCTGTGGAAATTAAGCAGCGTATACGTAAGGCCTTTTTTAAGGTTAAACTGGTTAAATTTTGTGGCCAGTTGGTCAATATTTTTCCCGATGTTGCACGTAGCACCCAGTTGCGCCGGAGACATATTTTTAGATCTTAAGTCTCGGGTTCTGGCATTGGGGGCTACGTTTTTTCTAAAGTTTCCCTGTAAATGTATTATTGGTTTTGATGGTGCTGTTTATTCCTTTGTTGAAGTTTCTCATCTTGAGAATTTCCTTGCCGGGAAATGGGGCTTCAGTATAGGAGGGGATGTAAAAAACCTCTAGCTATGGATAGATAAATTATATTCTTGTTTTCCTTTTCATTTGTTTCTTTTGGTATTTAGCAGTTAGATTCCATGATGTGGACTTTATCATAGTTTAATTTCCTTTTGATGTAACAGTGTTTTATCTGTTCTATTTGCTTTGTTAATGATTATGGGATTATCTTGTACTTAATTTGGTTATTGTATTGACTAAAAATTCACAAAAAAAAAAAGAGATAATGTGTCAAATATCTGGGTGGGTGCCCATGTGAGCAACAGTAATCATCACACGGTGTGGTTTGAGATAAAAGCCAAGGCAGAGTCCAATCACAGCAAGCTCAAAGTCCTAGGGGCATGTTTACTAAACCGCCTTAATGTGCGCTCTGCAATGTTATCGCGCGATAAGGTACCTTATTGTGCAATAATAGCGCTTTATCAGGCGCACAGGTACCTTAGCGCGTGATAATGCGCGCAGCGGCGCAAATGAGCGCTGAAGGCGGGGAAAGGCTCCCGGAGGGCGGAGGAAGGCTCCCCAGGGGTGGAGAGAGAGGGTCAATGGGCGGAGAGTGGTTGGGGAGAGGCTCCCCACACACTAACGCTGTGAAATCCGAGGCTCAAAACTAACGCCAGTGAAACCCTGGCGTTAGAGCCGATTTAAAGGGAAAAGAAACCATTTACGTCAGCAATGTACAGCAAAACCAGGGAAACCTACAAAAAGTGATAAGTGTGATACATGTGCATGGAACAAAAGGGCAAATAAACATTGAAAAGGACCCCAACAAAATATAAAAAAAACATAAACAAGCTGGGCAATAGTGATATCAATGGGAAACATCAAAAAACACTCCAAAGAAAGCTCCAAAAAAAAAGATATGAATTTTGGAAGGGTCTACGCTCCGTCCCCATACAAGGTGAATGATCCCACAGTGAGATTGCGCTGAGCAGGGTTTCTGACTCCATTGGCCAGGTTTCCTATGGCATGCACACATGTTCCACAACAGCAGGGCAGGCATGTCGGAACAGGCAACTGGACAGATGCTGGAAAAGGGGACACAGAGGGCTGCAGGCGGCACATGCTGTGGTGCAGCTGGGCCACAGTGCGGACTAGGGTGATGCCTAGCTGGCCCATAGGAATACTGAAACAGTAGAGCAGCCAGACAGCAACTGCTGAGGGCCCAACATGGGCATGAGTGTGCTCCCCACAGTGTCACAGGGGATAGTACCCAGCAGGTACCCACAAGGGCACGGAACATTGGCATGCGGTGCTGGGGGGAAGTGTGGACAGCTATGCAGGCACCCCTACCCCTGAACCCGCACCATAGTCAGCCGCCTACCCGCACACTGGATGGCCTGAGACTGCGCGCCACCAGCACCACCAGCAGAAGGGCATGTCAGCATGGTGGCAGAGGGATACTGGTGGTGGAGGTGGCAAAGGCAGCTGCCCAGAGCAGACCGTGGCCTAGTCTTGTTCAGATGGGTGCCGTGCACTGCAACAGACAGGCTCTGTATGACAAACAGCCCATGGTATCTCCAGGGACTGCACTGCCTCTGTGGACACAGTGTGGTGCAGTACACACAGCCAGTGTGTTCAGGAACAGAAGGTCACAGGTTCAAATCACAGCTGTGGCTCCTACCAACCCAGTCCCCATATTTTACCCACTACTATACCATGGTAGGAAAGACGAACCTTTATTGCAGAGAACATAAACATGCGTCAAACGCCTACAGAGCACAGACACCATAAACATGCGCATTACCTAGAGCAGAGTCCCCCAAATGCAGTCCTGGAGGGCCACAAATCATTCAGGTTTTATGCTGTCTCCAATATAAGGATGGCCTGAGACTGCGCGCCACCAGCACCACCAGCAGAAGGACATGTAAGCATGGTGGCGGAGGTGTACTGGTGGTGGAGGGGGCAGTGGCTGCTGCCCACAGCAGACCGTGGCCTAGCCTTGTTCAGGTGGGTGCCATGCATTGCAACAGACAGGCCTGTCTGACAAACAGTCATGGTATCACCAGGGAATACACAGGCCCTGTGGCAACACGGTGGTGCAGTGCACACAGCAAGTGTGTTCAGAAACAGAAGGTCATAGGTTCAAGTCCCAGCTGTAGTTCCTGTCAACCCAGTACCCATATTTTACCCACTACTAAAACGTGCTAATACAGACAGAACCTTTATTGCAGATGACGTAAACATGCCCAAAACACCTACATTTTACCCTACAGAGCACAGACACCATAAACATGTGCATTACCTAGAGCAGAGTCTCCCAAATGCAGTCTGGAGGCCAAACACCATTCAGGTTCCATGCTGTCTGTAATAAAGATGCCTGTGCTGCATTTCTATGCGCCGCCACCATGGTATGCAGATGTATCTCATGCATATTCATTAGGGACAGCATGAAAACCCGAACAGTGTCTGGCCCACCAGGACTGGAGTCGGGAACCTCTGCCCTAAAGCAGCGGCCAACAGGGGCAGACACACCCGCACCCACAGGCTCCATTATCCAATGCCTCCTGGAGAGGCAGGATGTTGGGCCCTGCGTGCATCTCCCAATACTAGCACTTGCATACCTTAGCAATGCCACCCTAAACCTGGGAATATGGTACACAGCTATCAAAAGGTTGCTATGATTACTGGCAGATAGCAATTCTGAAGTTAGGTACAATTTTCTGAGCTGCATCATAGCAACCTTTCTGATGTCTGTGGAGTGTGCTACAGGTCTTGCGTCTGACAGTGTTTACCACCCTGGGGAGTGACCCCAACAGTATTGCATACCATAGCCATGCCTGCACTGTGCCCAGGACTGGTGCAGTGGCCAGGGCTGCCAAACACCTCTATAGTTGCGCAATGCTGGCATAGGTGTGGGGAATGTGTGTCTGTCTATCCAGTGTGTGGTAGCTGCAAACACCCTCCACAGCCCACACTGCTAGCACTGTTGCCAGTATTGGCCTGCCAATGTGCATAATGAGGAACAAGGTACTGTGGGAATAGCCTGGATAGGGTGGCCTGGCCTGGATTCATCTGTACAGAGCATAGGGCAATGGCTCGGACACTGTAGTGCCCGGCCACCACCTGCATGGACAGGGTGGCCACAGCATGTCCTGCTGAGAGGTCACTCTCACCCTGACTGGTCAGTGACCATGGCATGGCTAGGTTCCCCCATAGTACTGTATAGCATTTCTCTCATGTGATATTCATGGGTTTTCTTTTGGGGCCCAATCACTGACATTTCTGTTTGGTGGGTATGTTGATATCCCAGGTCTGGGTACACGCATCTCTTCTAGGAACATGCACTATGGACTAGCTAGCAGACTGTCTGCAGCTAGTATGTGTCTTGCTGGAGCACCTTGCAGGGTGCAGCGGCTGGAGGCTTGCTGCTGGAGAATGTCCGATAGTGGTGGGAGGCAGCTGAGCATTTCCAGGCCTTCTGTCTGTCTGCTATTGCTTTATGGATGTGTACAGCTCTGCATTGCCTGTGCTGTAGGGTGTCTGTCTCCCCAGCCAGACTGGGGTTGATGGTCCCCCTACTGCCACCATTGTAGGGAGGTAGAATGTGGATCCTGTTTCCCACCCTGAGCCCCAGAGAGTGGGTTGTGTGGTGGTACATAATCCACCTATGGGTCCAACCCCTTCCCTTCCCTCCCCTTCCCTCCCCTTCCCTCATGTAACCATAGCACCAACACAGGATATGCACTATTCTGGGTGCATCATAGCCCATAAGGGCTAGACATCACTGAGAAATACAGAAGGACACAGATGTATCCTAGGTGTGTCTGCAGGGACTACCTATCATACACAGTAGCACTGATGGGGACCTACAGCATGGTGTGTTTCAACCATGAAAGGTGCTGTGGACCTGGTGCTGGGCGCCCCACCTCACCCTCAGGGTGAGCACAGTACCCACACAATGTGACGGTCTGTAGCTACTCTGTGCCAGTACCACACATGGTCAGTTCCCCCTACCAGGCCGAGGTGCTGTGGGGGTGCATTCCCCATCTTGTGCCCATCTGTAGACTGCTGATTTGCATGTGCAGTGCATCATGGGTATGGGTGGGTTAACCCTATCCTGGTAACCACAGCAGTTTGTGTGGTGACGTGCAATCCTTCTGCAGCCAGCCAGAGGTTTGTTAGCAGCTGTAGTCCACTGGTTACTTCACTGCCTGTGAAAACAGAGGTCATGGGTTCAAACCAATGGTGGGGTTATTTGATAAGGCTGTCCAAGGCATTGTCTATTTTTTAATGTGCATTAGTGCTGCCAGCAAAAACACCCTCAGTGTACTGTAACCATAAAGCGCTTTATAAGGCACCTTATAGGGTGCCCTATAAAGCGCCTTATATGGTGCCTTATCAGGTGTCCTCTAAAGCACCTTATAGGGTGCCCTATATGGGACATTATGGGGTGCCTTGGCAGACAGTGCGCTTTATAATGTGCCCTATGGAGTGCCTTATAGGGTGCCTTATGCGGCACCTTAGGTTACCACATGTGAGGGTGTGTTTGCTGGTAGCACTAATTAAACTACAAATAAAATGCCTCAAAAATCAATACTTACACGTAAAAGCTAAAACCTCAGCTAGCCTTATGGATTAGGCACACCAAGGATCAAACTCATGACCCCTGTACGATCAGTCAGTGTATTAACCATTGTGCTACACCTCTGTTTCTGTGTGTGCATGTCTGCGCGCCTACTTAAGATTACCGCACGTTAACATGCTTAGTGGCATCTCGCCCGATAATGTGCGCAGCACGCGTTATTGCGTGATAATCCTGTTTTGCTACTTTAAGACCGAAATGCCCACTCCTTTTATGGCATCCTGCACACTAACGCCGGGCGCACGTTAAGACAGTTTAGTAAACATACCCCTAGACTTCAAAAACACTGACTTCAGTAAATTGGCCAAGTTCCTGAAGGAGGAGTTGGCAGGATGGGAGGGGATAAGGGATGTGGAATTGCAGTGGGTTAAACTAAAGCAGGCAATAAAAGAGGCAACAGATACATATGTAAGGAAAGTAAATATAAACGAGGAAAAGGAAACCTATTTGGCAAATAAAGGCAAAAAACACAGCTTTCATAAAATTCAAAAGTTTGAAAACAGAGGAACACAGAAAAGAATGCAGGATAAAACTAAAAGAGACAAAAAGAGAAATAAGGATAGCAAAATCAAAGGCAGAAGAAAAGATGGCTAAAGATGTGAAGTATGGGGACAAAACATCTTTCAGGTATATTCGGGAGAGGAGGAAATCAGAGGTGGAATTGCAGGACTCAAAAATGCCAGGAACGGTTTTATTGAAAGTGACATTGAAAAAACGAAAATGCTAAACAAATACTTCTTTTTTAACTAAAGAAAATCCTGGAGAAGGACCACCTATGATTGACAAATATACCAATGGGAATGGAGTAGATACCACACCATTCACAGAAGATGATGTGTTAGAACAGATTGCAAAACTGAAAGTGGACAAGGCCATGGAACTGGATGGGATACATCTCAGGATACTAAAGGAGTTCAGAGAGGTTCTTGCAGAGCCATTAAAGGATGTTTTTAATAGATCTTTGGAGACAGGAGAAGTTCCACAGGACTGGAGAAGGACTAATGTGTTACCTCTTCACAAAAGTGGTAATAGGGAAGAAGTGACAAACTACAGGCCAGTAAGCCTTAACTCAGTGCAGGGAAAAGTAATGAAGGCACACCTGAAAAAGCGAATAGTGGAATTTCTCGAAACCAACAGGTTGCATGATCCGAGGCAACATGGTTTTACCAAAGGACAATCTTGCCAAACAAATCTGATTGAGTTCTTTGAATGGATGACCAGAGAACTAGATCAAGGCCTTTGATACTGTTTCTCATAGGAGGCTTATCTATAAATTCAGCAGCTTGCAGATGGGTCCCAAGGTAGTGAACTGGATCAGAAGATTGGTTGACCAACAGACGATAGAAAGTGATGGTAAATGGAACTCACTTGGATGTAAGGAAGGTGATTAGTGGCATGCCCCAGGGTTCAGTCCTGGGACCGGTACTGTTCAATGTATTTGTGAGTAATATTGCTGAAGGACTAAATGGAAAAGTCTGTCTTTTTGCAGATGACACCAAAATTTGCAACAGAGTGGACTCCCCTGAGGGAGTGGGGAACATGAGGAAAGTTCTACAAAAGCTGGAAGAATGGTCTAATGCTTAGCAGTTAAGATTTAATGTGAAGAAATGCAGTGTCATGCACTTGGGAAGCAGAAATCCAAGGGAATTGTATGCAATAGGGGGCGAGAGGTTGGTGTACACAGACCAGGAGAAGGACCTTGGAGTGATTGTTTCTGAGGATCTCAAGGTGGCAAAACAGTATGATAATGCGGTGGCAAAAGCCAGAAGGATGCTGGGTTGCATACAGAGAGGAATTTCCAGCAGAAAGGAAGAAGTACTAATGCCACTGTTCAAGTTACTGGTGAGGCCTCACTTGGAATATTCAGTTTTGAAGACCATGTCTCACAAAGGATGTAAAAAGAATGGAAATGGTTCAGAGGAAGGTGATCAAAATGATTTGGAGCCTGCGTCAGAAGGTGTATGAGAAGAGACTTGAAGACCTAAATATGTACACTCTGGAGGAGAGGAGGAACAGGGGAGATATGATTCAGACCTTTAAATACTTAGAGTACTAATGAAGAAACAGACCTCTTCCAAAGATGGGAAAGCTGTAATACTAGAGGGCATAACATGCTGCAATGGGGTAAACTGAAAGGCAACATCAGGAAATACTTTTTCACTGAATGGGTGGTGGATGCTTGGAATGCCCTCCCGATGGAAGTGGTGGGGGCAAATACAGTGACAGAATTCAAAATGGCATGGGACAGACACAGTGGATCCCTTTATAGCAACTGAATAAAATCAAAATAAACATAACTATCTCTTATATCTCAACAAGTAGGGGTGACCTACATGGAGCGTGCTACATCCCTAAACAAAGGCATAGGGAGGGGTGCACGGAGCAGCAGGTGCACCCACTCTTGCCGCCTTGCTGGGCAGACTAGATGGACAATACTGGTCTTTATCTGCTATTATATACTGTGTTACTATATGTATTTAATAAAATATGTGCATAAGTGCCAATCCAGCCTCCATTCTGCCCATTCGCTGTCCCTAGGAACACCTACGCATGTGAAGTGGCATTTTAGAAAGGACATCCATGTCAGGGACATCTTAAATGTTGGCCTGATTTTAGAAACATGGACGTCCCCAAAATGGATGGCTGCACCAGTGGCCACATAGACATTCCGGCTAGAAAAAACAGGGTAGGGATGTTTGTCCTATGCTGAATGCATGCTATTTTTCATGTGGGGATGCGCATCAGCGTGCCGAACCAAAATCAAGTGCCCTAGTTTCCGTGCTGTCTTTCTTATCAACAGAAAAAAATATACGGGTATCAGATACACGCTTCTCTATGTCCTCCTAGTGTCTGGATAGCAGAATTAGAGCTTTGCCAATACTTATACTGAAATTGGATGAGGACATCCAAGTATTTGAGAATGCCCCAGACGTACCTACACCAGACTCCTGTTCAGCCTCGGACCTACTCATGCCAGGGACATCCTTAGAACTGCTTTCTAAAATGGCTCCAGGGATGTCTCTGGGCTTTGGACACCTGTATACCTATTTTCAGACTTTCAAATCACCAACAGGGCTTCTAAAATAACCCCAATAGCAAACAAAAGTAGGTGATTTTTAAAAGAACCTGGGAAATTGTTATAAGAGCCTACTTGAACACTTAAAATGTTATTCAAGATGCTCAAGTCCCTTATTAAGTTGCCCCTAAAAGTCAAATTTACAAATTAATTCTATAATTCAATGTGGTGACTTTGTAAATGATGGTAGTAAAATGATAGCAGTCAAAGAACAAAATGCTCTTCCAGTCTGCCGAGTAAAGTGGTTAGGCTTGTAACTACAATTCTGTGTGGCTTACTAACCAATGTTCCCACCCATGCCTTCTTGAAGAGTTCCATGCATGGTTTCATTTAAGGATCCTCTGCATTATTTTGTAAAAAGCTTTGTATCACTAGATTAGCGCAGGAAGCATTTGATGAAATACTTCTTTGAATATAGAAAGCTTTGTGTTTATTTTAATTTCCTTATTCCTTTTTATTTATCATAAAGATGTTTTGACCTATTTTAAAAGTGTAGCAGTGAGGTTCGTTTTGCTATAGTGAGGCTTAGGGGCTTGTTTACAAAGCCACGGTAGCGGTTTCCGTTCGTTAACGATGTAAACAAGCCCCTTATAGTTAAATTTGCTTGCATTGCATTCAATTTATTTTCTTCAGCATTTGAAGGAATAAGACTGAGCTGCCTCATTTTTTTGCAAAGGTCCCATTATAGTCTAAATGTGTCAAATTTATTTTCTTTTCCTCCCTGGAGAACCGTGGGAGCTGGGCTATAAATGCCATTTTCTTGTGACATGCTGGAGCTGCCTCTATCTTTTGGTTATGTCTCGCATTGAGATGAACTTTTCTTTTCCTAGATGGTCTAGCAGCTCATTTGATACGAGGCATAGGGTAAACATTGAGCTTAGTGATCTCATCAATGAGGTAGAAATCAATACAGAAGTGAATCTTTCTATTCACCTTAGGCCCATTGAATGGTTGATTCCTCTATTATCCTGAAGTATGGCAGGGCCTTCGTCTCTTCACATCAGGCTTCCGGCATACTGCCTACTTGCTCCCCTGGCTCCATCCCAATTATGGGGCTGATTCTATATAGGGAGTGTGACCAGTTATGTACTTGAAAAGTGCATAAGTCTCTATTCTAAAAGACTTACTCATGTGAAACGGCACATATGTGTGCGCTTTGGACGATTGCTATTCTGCATAAGTGCCATTGTGCCTAAGTACCGTAGGGGTGTGCACAGGGGCACTGCTTGAGTGGAGCATATGTGGGGCCCAAATTTACATGCACATTATTGAATGCTATGACTTATGAGCATCACTGCCAGGGCTAGCTAGACTCAGGCACATCCGTACATCCCTATTATATAAAGTAAGGTCTGCGTGTACATTTCTTACTCAATTTTACTGTAAACCACTTTGCTATAACAAGGAAAGGCAGTATATCAAAACTTTTAATAAACTATAAATGCATGCAGCCATGTGGGATTATAGAATTACCCTCTACGTGAGTGATTAGCAGAGTCTACCTGGGTTTAACAGAGAAGAAGTCTGGGAATTATCTTGCTATCCTTCTGAGCTACTCATACTGACTATGAGCCAACCTTTCCCCCTAGTCTTGAAGTCACTGCCTCTGAGGTGACTACTAGCCTCAGAGTCAGGTCTGGTCTAACCACTAGGCAAACTAGGGAAGCAGCTTCTGGAGGAGAGGAGGGGGAAATAACAGATTCGGACAGCTAGAGGAATGTAAGATTTATGGTTTGCCCAAGGGTGGCCCAAGGTTCTTGTCACCCCCACCACACTGCCTGTCCACCCGCAATATCCAGCTTCTCACTGGGGGTTGATGGGTGGCACAGTATTCACCACTTTGAAGCTGCAGCAAGCCTTAAAGTGCATGTGCTCACTCATGGCCTGCTACTCCTGCCCCCTCCGACACTTTCCGCCTACGGTGCCAACACCTTGAATCAACTCTGGGGATAAGAACATAAGATATGACATACTGAGACAGACCAAAGTCCATCAAGCCTAGTATTCTATTTCCAACAGTGGCCAATCTAGGTCACAAGTACCTAGTAGTTTCCCCAAAGGACACAGGTTCCACAATGCTTCTATTGGAGCAAGCAGTGGATTTCCCAGGTCCCCTTTGATAATGGCTTATGGACCTTTCCTCCAGGAACTTCTCAAAACCTTTTTTAAAGCCAGCTGCACTAACAGCTTTTACTACATCCTCTGGTAATGAATTCCAGGGATGGCCCTGCTCAGTCAGCCTTTGTCATGCTTTACACTGGCACCCTGCTCTGGCAGAGGATCTACAGTATATTTTACTCTGAGCCACCAGTGGATACAATGGGAATCAGCTTCTTGTTATTAAGTTGCCTGCTAGGGAATCTCATAGCTAGGTTTCTTGTTTTCTCATAGCTGCACCGCCCTTAGAGCGGATGCATTATTTCCAAGCCAATGTTGTCCCCGAACCAAGGTGGTTATCGGTGACCATGTAAAAAGAGTTTCTGTGAGCATTTCAGCGCTTCTGGAACCTTGAGAGTAGGCTGAGAGTAGCATGACTACTGGTGAAAGGTGAAGTGTGTATCCATGATCCAAGCCTTGAATCCCTGACCTGAGAACCTAATCCTGAATGTTTAACCTTTTCAACCAGTTTATTCCTGTGTGTCAAGCCCAAATAGTAGAGTTACTGACTCTGCTCATGGTGGATGCAATTTATAATCCTGTGGAGCAGATCCAGATTCCCTGACCTAGACTGGGATCTGCCGGCGTGATTTATCTGTTATTCTTATCATGAAGAACAAACCCAGAAGAACTCTGGCCTCAATAGTTCCAGTCAAGAAACTGACCTTTCCTTTCTTTTATTCCCTCGCTTCTTTTCTCCCTTCCTCCCTCGCTTCTTTTCTCCCTTCCTACAACTCTGTTTTTAGTCTTGCCTGCCCTGGATTCTAGCCCTGCCTGGTTCTAATCTTTAATTCCAATCCGGCCTGACCTATTACTAGCCTTTCTTAGTTGCAGTTCTGCTCAGTTCCAGTCTCTTCATTGTTCTCCTCCAGCTGATATTACTTTTCACTCTGCTCTAGCCTTGCCTTATTTTTTTAATTCCAGCTCCTCATTTCATTCCAGCTTCTCTAGCTTCCCTTGCTTCTTGCCCCTGTTAATTTCAGTTCCTACTTTGTTCCAGTCTGCCTAGTCCAAGTCTTGATTTTCAAAGTCCCAACTTCCTGCTTTAAGTTGTAACTCTAACTTCTGTTTTGGCCTCCTCAAGTTCCTATTCCAAATTCCAGTCTAACTTCCTCAAGTTCCAGCACTACATTTCAGTGCCTTGTTCCTGCTTGCTCCAGTTCATGTGTGAGTTTCAGTTCCAGTTACTGTACTGAGTCCTTGTTTCAGCCCCGGTCTACTGCGCCTCTGCTACCTATGAATAGTTGGTTGGCTGCAGAATTCAACAGCTAATGTGTCTTGTTACTGCCAAGGTTTGATTACATTCATGTAGTAGATCTGCTGAGTGAACCTCAGACCCACTTGACAGACTTTATAGTCTGAGCCAGTTTGGAAGACCGCCTCATAGTTTCCTTTTCACTCTGCCAGAAATAGATTAACACTCAGGAGCAGAACCAGCACATGATCATTGACATTTCTAATGTTGTTTCAAACAAATGCACATCACTATAGTGTGATGGATGTGGTAGTAAGTACCTACTCATACATGAAGTGGCATATATGAAAGCCAGGCTCCGTCTAGGAGGACAGAACTACTGGGATGCCCTTTACATTCTCCTATATAGAGGGTGATGCACGGTTGAAGGTCTTGCGTAGGGCAGCTTTGGTTCCTTTTCTTATTGACTGTATTCTAATTTCCCTAAGTTGATTTATTCACTACTACTACGTACTTCTACTGCTATTACTACTACAACTACTTACCATTCTATAGTGCTACTAGGCATACTCAGCCCTGCAGACATACACATAAGAGTGAGTCTCTCCCACATAAAGCTTACAATCTGGTCAAGCATGGAGGGGTAGCCTAATGGTTAGAGCACAGGCTTAGGGACCAAACAAGCAGGGTTTGATTCTCACTAGCATTCCTTGTGGCCTAAGACAAGTCACTCAGTCCTCCATTGCCTCAGAAAAATACAAGCTATTAATGTCCCTGTTTAATGTGCATTACCAGGTTTAAGTTACAATGAAAACCACTTTGAATAAAATGATAAAGCAGTATAAAAATCCTGTTAAAAAATAAATAAAACAAACAGGGAACTAGGCAGGACTGGCACTGCCCTGTGTGAATCATTACTGTGCTGCCCCACTCTGGTGGATTCCAATGGAGCCCTTCTTGAGCTTCTTTTCTGTCCAACAATAATGGGCCAATGCAGAAAGCCGGCTCTGAAGTCACACGCTATTAACTCTGTAAGCCTCTACGCAGTGCACTGATAGTGCACGACTTCAGCGCCAGCATACAGAAAAAGGCACACATGCAAATTAGCCACATGTTGAACTGTGCTGCAAATGGCAGCATTGAATTGGGAGAGCAAGCCAAATACATGCACACAAAAGGTGGCACAAGTTTGGCATGTTCTCCCAGAGAAACAGGGGCACCATGTGGCTAATTTGGATATATACCCCAATAGTACTTTGATGGCATCTGATGCTTCGATCATCTGAGGTGAAGCATCAAACTTCCCCTCAGATGATCCAGGCATTGGGGAAAGCTCCCAATGCCATCAAAATACTGTTAGGGGGCCAGTACCCCCGATAGAAATCAAATCAATCCCTGGTGGCCCAGATGTCCCGATCCCCCCAACCACCCAATTAAAATAAGCCCAGCATCCCTGAACCCCCAGCCCCTTCCTGGTAGCTTTACAATGGAACAGGAGTGTTGCCATGCAAAAAACACAGACAGCTCTTCCCCAAATACAGGGCAAGGGGCCAAAATTAGAAATAGAAATATATAAACATAATTTAACTGAAAACTCAAAGAAGTCAGACTCTGCATGAATTGCAAAACTGAACAAACTGAAACGGAAATGCATTTCCTCATGTACTAAGCAAAATACAAAGTCATCAGAGATATGCATTTTCCATTAATTCAAAATAAAGTATTTTTTTCTACTTTTATTGTCTGAACATTTTATTTTTTTAGTTGTGTTGGTCCCAGACTTTTTGTCTGCTTTCTTCAGCCTGTTTTTTCCCTAATTTTTCTGGGGTGTGCTACTCATTTGTTATTTCTCCTCTCTCTTCCAGTTTTTTCCATTTTCCCTTACATCTGACACAGATGGTGAATTTTTCCTTTTATTTCTTTCAAATCTTCATATTTGCTCAAATTGTACCCTCCTTCTCACTCTCCAGTACAGAATCTCCCTTTCACTTATCTCCTATCTCCATCTTTGTTGATATTCCCAGCCAATGTTCCCTCTAATTTTCTGTAGGCTGTGTGCGCATAAAATATCAGCTGTGCAGTTTTTGAAGGAAGGTTAAATTTTTGTGTGCCACATAACGACACTCGGAGTTATATACTTTAAAATTTGACTACACATCAGAATACAGTATGTACACCACATTGATTGCACTAGAAAATATTGTAGAACTTGCGAAAACCGTAAATACATAACAACTTTAAAATTTTAAGACGTCTGGGTTGTTTTCTTTTTTTTTAAATGCTTTATTTTCGTTTTATAACAACAAAGGAAAGGAAGACATACAGCTAAAAGACAAATACATACAGAGAATGTGATACATACACCAAAGTAAACCCCTACCACCCCCCTCCCCCCTGCTTCTTCTCTAGAAACTAATCATTCCCGAAAACGGGCGTGTACTGACATTATTGTGGTACAAACCTAACGGTGAGATAAAACATGATAAGTATGCATTAAACAGACATGTTGGAACAATGGGCAGAGTGTACATAATCATTGAGCATCTGCCATTTAGACAAGCGAAAGTGAGTTTGGATATGAGGAATAGCCCTCCGAGATATCTGCTCATATTTACTATATAAGCAGACAAGGTTCCACCATTCATTGGCAGTAATTCGAGAGCTATCCTTCCAATTCCTCGTAATTAAACATATGGCTATACCCAGCAGGAAGTCAAGGAGAAAGCGACCCTTCTTAGGAAGAGAGGGGACCTCCGCCACTGAGCGGAGTCCCACAATCTTCCAGGATAGAGGCTCGTGGAGGTGTAAGATAGATTGAATACGACCCCAGACCCACCCCCAGTAAACCTGCAGTTGAGGACATTCATAAAGAACATGAGCGAGGGTTCCCACAGCAGTATGGCAAGACCAACACTGGTCCCTAGTAGTGGTGTTCCATTTGGCAATTCTTTCTGGAGTATAAAAGCATCTATGTGCAAAAAAGAAGAGAGTTTGGGTGACAGAGGCCGATCTGGAAACCCGCACCACCTTGCTCCAGAAAACGCTCCATTGTACAGGGGTTAAAGTGATTTGCAGTTCGCGTTCCCAGGCTTGTTGAGCTCTACAAATAGCAGCGTCAGTACCCTGACATAATAGTTTATAAAAGTTAGAGGCTACCCCATGTGTACTACTAATAGAGTGAATTAGTTCTAATAGCCCGTTCTCAGTAGGGGCAGAAGGCGGCAGGATTTGAGCTCTTTTGAGGCAGTGTTGAAGCTGCATCAATTGAAAGTAATGTTTCGCTGGTAACGCAAATTCCTTTTCTAAGTCGGAACAAGTCTTCCAGCGAGCTGCAGAGAAGAGTTGTTGGGGTGTCCAGATCCCCCTAGAGTACCAGGATTTCCATGCAATCGTTTTATGTAGGACTTGAATTCTGGAGTTATTCCACAGCGGGAGTCTGTCCTGAGGACATACGTTTGAACCCAGTGATAGAATGAGAGTGTTAAAGGCCACAAGAGTATCAACAATCATTGGGGGATGGCGTAGGTCGACTTGATGGGACATGCCGGGAAGATGGATCAACGGAATTGGGTTACTTAGCTCCTCTTCAATGTCAAGCCAAACTGGTCTGTTGTCTGTTGAGGCAGCTAGCCATCGGGCACCTTGTTTGAGTAGGAAGGCTTGATGATACCTAAGAAAATCAGGAAAGCGGGTACCCCCTAATTCCTTCGCAGACTGTAGTTTGTGTTTAGCTACTCTTGGTGGTTTTCCCTGCCAGAGATAACGGACGAGAAGGCCCTCAATGTCTTTGTAGGTGTGTAGCGGGAGGAAGCAGGGCAGCATTTCTAAAATGTAATTCACTTTAGGGACTATCATCATTTTGACGGTTTCTAGGCGGCCCCACCATGTAAGGGATAGGGGAGACCACCGATTTGTGAGCTCACGGACTTTGGAGACTACCTCCTTGGCATTAAAGCTAATAGTGTCTTCTAAAGGAGAACAGTAGTGGACGCCAAGATATTTCACCATGCGGGATTGCCAAAGGAAAGGAAAGGCCCGCATGTCAGCCTCATGTACCCAGCGATTTAGTGGGAATGCTACGGATTTGGTCCAGTTTATTTTATAGCCCGATAATTGCGAGTATCCATCAATCAGGTCTAAGACAGCCGGGACCGAATCAAGGGATACAAAGAGCATAAGGTCATCTGCATATGCAGAGAGTTTAATCTCTCTGTGACTAAAGGGGATACCTCAGATACGTGCGGACTGTCTAATAAGGAGGGCGAGGGGTTCAAGAGCTAGATCAAAGAGCATTGGTGATAGGGGGCAACCTTGACGCGTGCCTCTTTGAAGCTTAAAAGGCCGAGACTTTATGGCATTTACACAAATACTGGCAACAGGTTGAGAATACATGACTTGGAGGTATCGGAGGAAGCCCTCCCCAAAGCCATACCATCGGAGAACTGCAAATAAGAAGGGCCATTCTAGGTGATCAAAAGCTTTTTCAGCATCTAGGGAAAGACCCACCCAAGGGTGGTCCAAATTGGCAGCACGGGATAGCACATGGCACAAAGTCCGAGCATTGTCAGCGGTGGAGCGGCCGGGTATAAAACCACATTGGTCGGGATGGACTAAAGTGGCCATCCTGTCTGATAGCCGGGTAGCCAAGATCGTTGCGAAGATCTTATAATCGGCATTAAGTAGGGAGATTGGACGATAGTTGGCGGTTAGCAGCGGGTCTCTGCCTTCTTTCTCAAAACTACCACATTAGCTGCAGAAAAGGATCCCAAAGAGGATGTATCTACCGCAAGGGCAGTAAAGTAAAGTTTTAAGTAGGGAACTAAATCCGCACTGAACGTTCTGTAGAATTCTGTCGGGAGACCATCAGGCCCAGCGGCTCGACCCGAGGCTGTTCGTTTTAGGGCAGAATGGATCTCTGAAGTAGAGAAGGGTTCATCCAAGGCATCCCTATCAGCTTCAGAAAGGGTCGGCCGCTGAATACCAGAAAACAAGCGCTCAAAGGTCTCAGAGGAGAACTCACATTCAGATTGATATAGACGGGTATAAAAATCCCGAAAAAGTTCTACGATATCGGAGTCTGTGGTCAGTATGCCCCCTCCCTGTGGGGCGCGAAGGGCCGCAACGCGTTTGGCTTCTTTTTGACCTTTCAAGGCATTAGCTAAAAGTCGACCGGCTCGGTTGCTTTCACGGTAATATGTCCCTTGCTGAAGTGCAATACTCTGAGAAGCTGCAGTTGAGAGGATTGCATTATATTGAAAACGGAGACGCTGTAAGCGAACTAAAACGCATGGATCAGTACGTGAAGTTAGAACGCGTTCGCCTGCTTTGATTTGTTGGTCTAGTATGAGGAGCTGCTGCTTGCGTTGTTTCCGCAGGCGAATTTGATAACTAGTGATCGTTGCGCGAATGGCCGCTTTAAAACCCTCCCACCAAGCCCAGGTTGCAGTGTCCTGGGGTAGATTAAAGTGAAAGTAGTCCTGTATGGCTGCTCGAATTTCTAACTGGAACTCTGGTTGAGTTAATAGGGCTCTATCAAAAAACCAGGCCCCCGAGTTCCCTTGGGGCGCAGTGGTATGTAATTGAAAAGAAATAGCAGCGTGATCCGAGATATGTTGGGAGTGAATCTTTGCATCGTTTACCTGAGGAACTAACAGTTTTGATATTAAAAAGAAGTCTATACGAGACTGGGATTTATGAGGGGAAGAGAAGAAGGTAAAGTCAAGCTCATTGGGATGCAGCAACCTCCATAGATCAACTAAAGCAAGATCTTTGATCATAGAGGTAAGCGTAGTGTGACTCTTGGGGGGACCACTCGTCCGAGGCGGCTGTTTGTCAATCAGGGGATCGAGAACTAAATTGAAATCCCCCCCAATTATCAATGAAGTATTAGCAGAGGCCTGCGCAACCTGAGCAATGGTAGCAAAAAAGGCAGGGTCATCTACATTAGGAGCATAAAGGCATATACATGTAAATTCAAGGTCACCTATCTTGAGATGAACCCTGGACCATCTGCCTGCAGTATCCGAGCTAGTCGCAATAATAGTGGCATGCAGAGATTTCCTAACCAGTATGGCAACCCCACATTTCTTAGAAACAGCTGGAGAATAGGCGGCCACCATGTAAGGTTTAATATTGAGTTTAAGAGTTTCCTTCGAATTTAAATGCGTTTCTTGGAGGAAAATCAGATCAGCTGCTTCATGACTTAGATAGCTCAGGATTTTCTTCCGTTTTATCGGGTTATTGATGCCTTTGACGTTCAATGATAAAATCTTACATGGTGCCATCAATCGATAATAGACATTTTAGATAATGGCGCTTGAAGATATACAATATAAACAGAATCTGTACAGCAATGACATAATCACCAAGTATACTAGCCAATACACCCCATATTGAAAAACATGTACCAAAGTAACTTAGAGAAGAAGCAAAACCCCCAATGAATATGGCGACCATATGTCTGCGGGAGGAGGCCCCAGAGAGGAGGATAAAGACATGAAAAGAGAAGAAACACCAGAGTCCATAATTAACACTGTCTCTGATATTCATCGAGGCAACTCTGGGTAGATGGAGTCGGGTCACAAATATCATCAAAAGAAGGCTACAAACCGCCCTCGACGGCCTCCTTGCTGAGCCGTGGCAAATCCAAAATGGCGGGTACAGCGGACATGAGAACACTAGTAGGAACACTCTAGAAGTCAGCGCATCAAGTCGGCTTCTTTAGCATCCAAAAACTCTGCTAGTAGATCAGGGTCCTCAAATGTTCTTGTCTGATTGTGCAGCGTGACTCGGAGCTTGGCCGGGTACATCAGGCCATAGCGTGCTTGTAATTGTTGAAGCCTCGGCCGGAATTCCAGAAAGCGCTTTCGGCGGTCAACCGTGGGTTTAGCCAAGTCAGGATAGAAGGAGATTTTATGGCTCTCAAACTCCAGAGGGCCCTTCGCCCGAGAGGCGCTGAGAATTTGCTCCACATGTTGATATCTCAAAAGTCGAAAGATAATAGGCCGCGGGGTCTTCCTGTTGAGCGTTATGTTCGTGGGCACACGATGAGCGCGATCGATCTCCAATTCCTTGGTAAAGGTGATTTGGAGCAGAGAAGGGAGGATTTTATATAAAAACTCCTTCATGTCTCCCGATTCCGCTCCCTCCGGTATGCCCACTAATCGTAGATTGTTACGGCGCGCTCTATTATTGCTATCTTCCACTTCTTTCTGCAAGGCCCGCACCTGACGTTCCACTTTGTCGAGTTTGGACAGCCGGACCACATGGGAGTCTAATATGCTCTCCATTTTGTCCTGACGCGAGGAGAGTCCCTCTAGTCTGCCTTGCAATACACCAAGGTCTTCCCGCAGCGCTCGGAGTGCTTCCCCGTTGGACTGCACGAGGTCTTTAACCCCTCTGATCTCTGCGAGGATCTCCTGCTGCATTTCGGGGCCCTCGTGTAGAGCCAGCCCCTTCTGCGGGGACGGGGGCTCGGTTTTAGAGCGTTTGCCGTGAGAAGCCGCTGGAGATCCAAATTCCAGGCGCGTAGGTTTGGTCCCCGCCATCTCAGCAATGTGCCCAGGTAAAATCAGAGCATAAATTCAAGAATGTCCGGTGTTAATTCAGGATTCTGAGTAGGCCTCTCGGGAGCCTCAGCGTTATGCGACCATCCCGCTGGACATCAGGCTCCGCCCCCCGTCTGGGTTGTTTTCTATCAGAATCAGAACTGTAATTCTTGTGCGCTCTGTTGTAAAGTATGTGCACTCGCTCGGCGAGGTGTGTGCGCGCGCACACGCGCACAGCTTAGAGGGAACAGTGTTCCCCGCCCATCTATCTTTCACCTATCCCTCTTCCACCCTCCCCAATTATTATCCACCCTCTCTTACTTCCTCATCAACCCCAGCATTTTCCCTATTGGTCATTCTCTCCAATCCCTTTTTTGTCTGTTATCAGCACCCAGTCTCCTACTGTCCCCTCCCCAGCTTTATTTCCAACATGTTATTAGCATTTAGTCACACTTTTCCAGGAGAAGATCAATGCAAGTTACATTCAGGTACAGTATGCATATTCCTGTCCCCAAAGGACTTACAATCTAAGTTAGTACCTGAGGCAATGGAGAATTAAGTGGTTTGTCCAAGGCTACAAGGAGCACCAGTGAAATTTGAACACTGATTGTTCTGGCTCTAGGCTGCTGTCCTAACCACTAGGCCACTCTCCCTTAACTTTTCACCAACATGGCTTCTTCCACCATGTTCAGCATCTCCCTATTTTCCTCTGAATTCTAGCATCTCTCCTTTACTCTTCCCTTCAGTCCATCACCCCCTTTTCTCCTTCTTCCCTCAGTCCAGCATTGCCCCCTTTCACCTTCTCTCTCTCTCCCCCTCAGTCCAGCATTGACCCCTTTCCCCTTCTCCCTCTCTCCCTTCCAGTCCAGCATCTCTCATTTCCCCTTCTCCCCTCTATTCAGCATTGCTCCCTTCCCCCTTTCTCCCAACTTCTACGGTGCACCTATTCAATGTAATAACCTTTTTTTAAGCGTAGTGTTCCTTCTCAGATCTCGCTGCAGCCCCAGCTCTTTCCCTATCACTCATACCCTCCCTACCTACATCATGCGAAGAGAGAGATCATTAGAGAAAGACATCATGCTTGGCAAGGCTGAAGGTCAATGCAAAAGAGGAAGGCCAGCAATGAGATGGATCGATACAATAACAGCAGCCATGGATGCCACTCTATCAACAATGAGCCACCTGACTGAAGACTAGATGCAATTTAGAATAGCTATCCAGAGGGTCGCCATGAGTTGACACCGAATTGATGGCACTTAACAACAACAGCACCCCTATCTAGGCTTCAATTTACTCTTAAGCTTCCCTCATTTCTACCCTTTCTCACCTTCAAAGACCTGCCCCCTTTCTTTGTCTCTCACCCACTCCATAACCCTCTGTCCTTTTCAACTGCCCCTCAACTCCTTCAGGTCTCTTCAGCCTTCTCTTTTTCCCATATTTCTGCATTTGTTTTTGCAGCCTAATTCATACCCAAAACCAAGTCCTTACCATCCTTCCAATTTCTGGCCAATTTCTTAATCCCCACTCTCCCCCAACTAATACTAAAATCATCCTATGTCCCCTCATTGCAGAGCTTGCTTTAAACCTTCTTGTGCATTTATGCCGCGGAGGTATTTAAACATCTCTATGATATCTCCTCTATCCTGCCTTTCCTCTAAAGTATACATATTGAGATCTTTAAGTCTGTCCCCATATGGTTTATAATGAAGACCACTGACTATTTTGGTAGCCACCCTCTTTACCAACTCCATCCTGTTTTTATTCTTTTGAAGGTGTGGTCTCCAGAATTGCACATCAAAGACTTACACAGAGACATTATCACCTCCTTTTTATGTTTAAAGCGTTTCTTTATTCATTTTAAACAGCATACATATTAAAACATTGTAAGCTGCTTACATATTGAAACATTGTAAGCTGCTTACATATTGAAACATTGTAAGTAGCAAACATATTGAAACATTATAAGCAGCATACATATTGAAACATTGTAAACAACAATATTCTATCCCACTACAGGGAATATTTCTTACTTTTTCTCTCCCCCCCCCCTTTGTCCACCACCACCCTTCCCTCCTCCCCCCCATTCCTCACCTCCACCCCCTTCCAACCCCCACCCTCACCATCAACCCCCCTTCCCTTTTGTCTTCTAGTCCTAATTAAACCAATTTAAACTGTTAAGATATCATTTCTTACCAACTTAAACTGTTGAAATATAATTTATTGCCCTGGCCGACACCCTTTCAAGATATGGAGACCAAGTCATCAAAAAACATGCTCTTCTACAAACATGTCTTCTAGAAGCCTCTCCCTCCCATAATACCAGTTGATGTAAAACATTCCTCCATTCCCAGTATTCTGGACCTCCAGATTCTCTCAATTTCCAAAGGATACAATGCTTTGCTAGCAGACAACACTTTCTTACTAATAATCAATTCCCTGATGATAAAAGTCCCTGAAGAGGACCATCCAAAACAGTGAACCCCGAGGTTAATTTCAAAGTCTGCCCTAATATGCCCATTAGAAATTTTTGAATTCCATTCCATAACTTCCTTACTCATCCACATGTCCAGAACATATGCCCCAAATCCGCCCGCTCCATTCCAAACCATGGACAATCACCGTGCTGTGCAAAGTCCGCCTTCCACACTCTGTATGATGAGATATAAGCACGCACTAGTATTTTGAATTGCATATCACGTAATTTTGCCCCTATAATTATTTTAGGGATTCACCCGATGGCTTTTTCTCATACAAATGCTTCAAGATTAACTCCAAGATCCCTCCCCCATTGTAAACTCAAGTGTCTATAGCTCTTGACTTGTGTTAGGTTATACAAGGCTTTACTATAATTAGTGACCAATATTCTTTCTTTGTCCTTTATCGCAAACCATTTCTCTAACTTTCCAAAATTTTCCTGTCTCAATCCTTGTCTCCCATCTTTCATTGAAATCAAATAATACTTTAATTGCAAGTATGCATGAAAATGCCCCTGTGGCAATCCATAACATTTTTTTAATTCCAAGAAAGGTTTAAGTGCGCCCTCTCCATTGATTACTTGCCACATCTGTTGTAGACCTTTTTTCTCCCATCCCTTGAAAAAATTAGACATTGTACTCGGCTGAAAGGCTAAATTACCTTGCAATGGCAAATATCCTGACACCTCACTTGGAAGGCCCAATTTTCCACAGAGCATTTGCCAACTCCAGCGAACCCCTTGCCATAAAATATTATTTCTAAAATCTTTCGGCAACTTCACTTTCGTCACATGTAACACAGACCAAAGTGAATAAGGGGCAACTAACGCAGACTCAAAATCATATGAGGTATATACTGATGTCCCTCCTATCCAATCTCTAACATGTCGGAGTAGACATCCTAAATTATATTGTTCTATTTGAGGTAACCCCATACCACCCTGTTGCCACGGCCCATATAATTGATCAATTCTGAGTCTAGGTTTTGTTCCCTCTCCAAAAAAAGTTCTGTAATAATCTTTCCATTTTTTGAACATCTTGCCTCAATAGCCGCAACGGAATGAGCTGCAAAACATATAAAATCACCTCCTTTTTTCTGCTGACCATTCCTCTCGCTATGCACCCAAGCATTCTTCTGGCTTTTGCTGTTGCTTTTTTTACTTGTTAAGCCACTTTAAGATCATCAAACACAATCATACCCAGGTACCGCTCTTCTTTCGTGAACAGAAGTACTTCATCCCTTATACTATGCTGCTCCCTGCATTTTTTAGTGTTAAATCTCAACTGCCAAATTCCTCACCATTCTTCAAGCTTACTGTAATTAGATCCTTCCTCATGTTAGCTACTCTTTCCTGCGTGTCCATCCACAAAGAGGGAAACCTTACCCAATAACCCTTCTGCAATATCACTAACAAAAATATTAAAAAGTATCGGACTAAGGACAGATCCCTGCAACATACCACTGGTAAAATCCTTTTCCTCAGAGTGAGCTCCATTTACCTGTACCCTTTATTTTATTAGGCTTATATACCACTTTTCACCTGGTCAAAGCAGTTTACATGGAACAGAATTTTTTTTTACAATGAACATATGTCTTATAAGGAACAGAATAACAGTTTCAGTGAAACAGTCAACAGTTTTGATAACAAAGTAATATTAATGCTTACTTAAGGCCCAATTCCATCCCAGACCTACAAGCCCTCTGTGCGCCCAGTCTGAAGTAGACTTACAGAGAGCATGGTAATTCTGATCCCACGGGGCATGTCTAGCCCCGTGGGATCAGAATCATGATCAGGCCTGTACGTGCAAGCCTAGACGGTGATTCCATCTGGCCTGCATGTACAGGTCATGCCCGATTAACTCAGTCTGGGCTTTACAATAGAGCCGTGGTGCCATGGTGTCTGGTTGCCATGGTACTGCGGCTCCATTATAAACCCTCAATCCTGGCCACTGGCTCCTGCTGTGCTTTCCCCACCTGACCCCTGATCTGGCCCCCAAGGCCAGGGTCGGCCTGCAGGGAATGCTCACTGCCTCCTCCTGCTGCTTTCTGGCCCTGGACCCGCTGACCCCTGGTGACTAGGGAAGTTATTCCACCTTGGAGGTGGAATAACTTCCCCGTGCAGGTCGCTGGCCCCGGACATACAGGGTCAACATTAGAATTCGGCCTTGTACATCTAGGACCGATGATCGCCTACTGCCCGTCCTAAGTCCACCCCCAATCCGCCCCTTCCCCGCCCCCATCTAACTTCCTCATACAACCGGAGGAAAAGTTAGCTGCCGCAGGAAGGGGCACGAATAGTGGGGATTGATGTCCCGTTGGGACATCCTTCCCTGCTATTCGCGGCTCAGAATGACTCAATAGTGTTTGTAGGAGAACGTTATATACAAACTTGAAACTAAACATTATGTTCAACAACTATTTACAATCACGGGTCTGTTTTTTATAGTGCCATGTTGGAAGGGATGTTAGGTAGTAGAACCAAAGTGTTCAGTGAATAAATGGGTTTTCAAGTGTTTGCAGAAGGTGGGAAGACTGCTAGGGTGTCAGGTAGGGAGTTCCATATGGAAGGAGCGACATGTCTGTAGGCTGTATTTAGTTTTGGATTTTGGTATGTTAAGTTTGTTGATTGTGTTATGCCTTCATGGTCTGTTTATAGAGGGTTTCTGCAGCAGGAATTGGAGGCTGGTTTCCTGATGGGAGTGAAGAGCTTTGTGAATGTGGAGGATGCATTTATATTTGATTCTGTTGGTAAGGGGAAGCCAGTGTATTTGTTTTAGGATATCGCCTCCCACTCAAACAATTTCTAACCCAGTCATTTTAGGGTCCATCCCTAGAGTGCTCAATTTATTTGTAAGGTGCCTGTGTAGAAAAGTGTCAAAGACTTTACTGAAATCTAAGTACACCACTAGGGCTCTCCCTCAGTCCAACTGTCTAGTCACCATTCAAAGAAATCTATCAGATTTGTCTGACAAGAGCTGTCTCTAATAAATTCATGCTGCCTTGGATCCTGCAATCCATTGGACTTCCCATCCTTTTTTATACCTTTGCTTCCCTGACTATTTTCCAAATATTGATGCTTGTCTTCCTCTTTCTGTGATTTCTTGTATTTTATTTAACTTTCTAACAAAACGATGTGTTGCCCTTAAAATATTCCCTTTCAATTTTGCCCATTCCTTTTCTACATCCCCCAGCTATTCCCATCCTGCTAACAACTCCTTGAGGTATTGTCCTCTCTTGACCAAATTAGTTTTCTTAAAGTCTAAGACCCTCGTTTTTGAATGGACTTTATCAGCCCTAATCCTAATACTAAATCACGCCATCTGATGATCATGAGATGATCTCTCACTATAACATCAGAAACACTTTCCCCATTGGTAAGCACCATTTCCAGTATGGCCCTTTCACATGTGGGTTCTGTTATCAGTTGCCAGAATAGTTCTTTTGTAGAGAATCTAGGATCTCCTTACTTCTAGATGACACCATAGCAGGGAAGTTACCCATGACTGAAATGTTATTTAAAGGTGATGCATGAGAAGAATTGAAAGAAATATTGATAAACCAGGAAGATGGATTACAACTATTTTATAAAGAATAGCAAATCACCTGGACTGAATGGCATACATCTGAGGGTGTTGAAAGAACTGAAATATGAGATTGCAGACTTACTATTAGTAATCTGTGAACTATCATTAAAATCATCTGTAGTGCCTGAAGACTGGATAATTGCCAATGTAACACCAATTTTTAAAAAAGTGTTCCAAGAGTGATCTTGGAAAATACAGACTGGTGAGCCTGTCATAGGTAGCGGGCAAAATGGTAGGAACCATTATAAAGAATAAAAAAATTAAGGAACATGTACTGTAGATAGTCATGGTTTAATTGGAGAAAGCCAACATTGTTTTAGCCAAAGAAGGTCTTGTCTTACTAATCTTTTATATATTTTTATTTTATTTTTTATTGCATTTTACATTTATCAAGCACACAAAACTTGTACAGCAAAGAAAAACCTGTATTCATACAGTTAAGGAAACAGTTCACAACAAAATGTAAAACAGATTTATCTTTAGTCCCCAAAGTTAAGAAGGAGAGGAACGAAAAGTGGCAGAGGGCAGGAACTCCCCTGCACGCGTTACCACAAGTAATAAAGAGAACTACCAACATGAGACAGGGAACCAAGCAAAATACTTAGGATGCAGCTACTCAAATAGAAGAAGAAGTCACAATATGGGTACTGATGAAAGAGGACAAAACCTCTGGCTGAAAGAAAACATATTTATGGGACTGAAAAACTACTATACATTTACAGGAATATCTAAGCATAAAGGTTGCCCCAAGACGAGTTACCCCAGGTCGCAATAAAATAAAAGACTTGCGCCGCCTTTGCATTTCTCTGGATACATCTGGGAATACCGCAACCTTTTTCCCCATAAATAAATAGGCGCGCTGTTTGAAATAAAGCTTAAGAGCCCAATCTCTGTCTGCTGATAATGCTAGTGAAACTATTAAAGTAGAAAGAGGTATATCATCATCCTTAGGAGTTTGAAGCAAGGCCGAAATATCTAAAAACTCCATATCCGTCGACCCAGCTACTCTCTCCCCTGTTTTCTTCCCCAAAGGCAAGAAATAAGCTTTAGTAACAGGGGGAATCAAGTTAGCTGACACCTTCAAAGTTTCATGAAGATACCTCTTAAACAAGTCCACCGGAGAGACTGCAGACAACATAGGAAAATTGAGTAAATGAAGATTTGAAGATCTAGTAGCATTTTCAAGAGCTTCCAGCTTCAGCCTGATTGCCATATTTTCTTTAACCAAGGACCCCGACAGATCGGAAACTTGCAACAGTTTCTGGTCCATAGTAGAAACTTGCGCTTTAATTTCAACCACCTCCAATTGGAGTTTAGTACAGGAATCTTCCAAGCTAGTGACCCTGGAAACAGCCAACGTCAATTGTTGAGTCACCACCGCAGATAGTTGCGAAATTGCATCCCAGATATTATCCAAAGATATCACCGACGGACGCAGTAAAGTAAAATCCACAGAAGACTTTGCGCCCGGGAGAAGACCAGAAGAGCTCTCCTTCACATCAGGCCCAATCCCACCTTGAGTAGTAGCCACTACCTCCGGAGTCTGTAAACTCACCGAGCCTGCAGCATGAGCTGTAACCCGCTGCTCACCGATCGTCACCTCGAGCCAGCCCCGCTCATCAGCTACCGGCCCCACCACTTGGGAGGGGCTCTCGACTGCACCTGTGGGAGGAGTCGTCAGAAGGCCCGGGACCGAAGGGGGCAGTCGTCCATCCGGGGAGAGAGTTACATCTAGGGTATGCGACGCCGATACCTCCTCAGCCGGAGGCGCAGCACCCTCTCGAATCTCCCAAATTTGCTGCTGGGTTAGCTGGACATAACGATCCATCGGTCCAGAGACAATAGAAGGCAGTTCCAAAGAGGATGGCTCCGCGGGAGGAGCCTTTTGCTTACCCTTCTGTTCAGGCATTGCAGCTCAAAACAGCCCTGTCGCCATATTGGAAAAACCACTCCCCTCCTTTTATATTTTTTTGAATGTGTGAATAAACAGGTAGACAAAGGTGAGCTGGTCGATATAGTGCATCTGGATTTTCAGACAGCTTTTAACAAGGCCCCTTATGAGAGACTCTTGGCAAAATTAAAAGGTCATGGGATAGGAGGCAGTGCACTATTGTGGATCAGGAATCGGTTAAAAGATAGAAAGCAGAGTGTAAGGCTAAGGGGCCAATCAGGGGCGGCCCAAGGGGGGCGCGGGGCCATGTGCGGAGACTCGGTGCGGGGCCTCATTTGCATAAGTGGCCTCATTTGCATAAATATTTGCATAATGTTACCATACACTAACTTTTAGTAAACATGCCTCTTCATGAGTGTATGGATAAAGAAAGACAAAGATTTCTACATTACTATAATCCAGTGCTAACCGCCAAGCACATTAGGAACTACTACAAACACTGCCCATTTAGAACCCATAGCAAACCCACCGTATCCTAACAGCACTACCAGGACTCATAAAGCACCATACCCTACCTATCAAAAGGCAACACTGCAAATATTAAACCAATACATTTCATAGAATAACAATACATGACCTACAGGGGAAAGAGAACAAGTGACAATGTCAAATAGGAATTACATAAACAGAATACCTCAGCTCAGTTACACATGCAGAACATAGACCATCACCAAACAAGGAATCACAATTTAAAAACAGGAAGACAATAATTAAACTGGGAACCCTAAAAGCCAAACTTGGAATGTACAACAACAATGTAGAAATAAAACTATAAATTAATTTCCTCTTGTACTAAACAAAGCACAGACATTAATGATGCACATTTCCCAGAACTGACATATTCCAGTTAATAAATTCAAAATAAAGAGATATCTTTGTACCTTTTGTGCATTTTTTTTTCAGTTGCAATTGTTCCAGCCACTTTCTTCTGGTTTATTTGTGTCTTCTACTATCTCTCCATCGTCTGCTGTCCATTTGTCCTTTCTTCTCTTCTAGTTTTTTTCCATTCTCTCTCTACATCTGCTTTAACATAATAATCTTTCTCCTTTTGCTCTTTCCTCATTCCTATTTCATCCACTCAAATTTTACCCCTCCATCCTCAATCCCCACTTAGTCTCCCAATACCCGGCCAATTGTACCTTTTTCTTCCCTCCCACACAAAATATTTTTCCCCTCTCCATTTCACTCTCCCAGCCCCATCCCCTTCTAATCTCCCCCAACATCAGCTCCCTTTTAGTTCCAGCCCCACCCAGTATCCGCTCCCTTCTAGTCCCCACATCAGCCCATTTCCAGTCCTGGCCCCCCATCAGTCCATTTCCAGTCCTAGCTCTCCCATCCATTTCCAGTCCTATCCGAGTCCCTTCATCAGCTCATTTCCAATACCAGCCTCCCATCAGCCCATTTCTAGTCCTTTCCTAGCCCCACCATCAGCCCATGTTAAATCCTAGCTCCCCTCCACTCAGCCCATTTCTAATCCAAGCCCCCCATGAGTCTACTTCCAGTTCTAGCCCCTCCATGAGTCCATTTCAATCCAAGCCCCCACCACAGCCCATTTCCAATCTTAGCTCCCCCCAACACCCAATTCCCAGTCCTATCCTAGCCCCTCCATCAGCCCATTTCCTGTCCTAGCTCCCTCCCCTAAGAGCCCATTCCAAGCCCCCCTTCCCATCAGCTATTTGCAGTTCAAGCCCCCTTCCACTCAGCCCATTTCCATTCCAAGTCCCCCTCCCCATCAGCTATTTGCAGTTTAAGCCCCCCACTTTCCCTCAGCCCATTTCCATTCCAAGCCCCGTCCCCATCAGCTATTTGCAGTTCAAGCCCCCTTCCACTCAGCCCATTTCCAGTCCTAGCAACCCCCCAACCCATTACCAGTCCTAGTCCCCCATAGCCCACTCCCAGTCCTAATCCCACCAGCCCATTTCCAGTCCTAATCCCCCATCACCCAATTTTCAGTTTAAGCCCCCCCATAGCCCATTACCAGTCCTAACCTCCCCATCAGCCCACTCCCAGTCCTAATCCCACCAGCCCATTTCCAGTCCTAATCCCCCATCACCCAATTTTTAGTTTAAGCCCCCCATAGCCCATTACCAGTCCTAACCCCCCATCAACCCACTTCCAGTCCTAATCCCACCAGCCCATTTCCAGTCCTAATCCCCCATCACCCAATTTTTAGTTTAAGCCCCCCCATAGCCCATTACCAGTCCTAACCTCCCCATCAGCCCACTCCCAGTCCTAATCCCACCAGCCCATTTCCAGTCCTAATCCCCCATCACCCAATTTTTAGTTTAAGCCCTCCCAGAGCCCATCACCACTCCTAACCCCCCCAGTGCCCATCACCACTCCTAACCCCCCCCAGTGCCCATCACCACTCCTAACCCCCCCCAGCGCCCATCACCCATCACCACTCCTAACACCCCCCCAGCCCAGCCCAGCCCAGCCCAGGGAAAATTTAAAATAAAGAAAGCTGTCTGCTGCCGCTTCCGGGGCCGCCGCGGCAGAATAGAGTGTGCCGCGGGGCCCCCCCTGTGCCCGGCAGAGCCTGCCCTCCCCTGTATTACCTCTCTTTCAGCTGCAGTCAGTCACACGCGCCGGCTTTCAGAGCGCGAAGGGACTAGTTTCCCTTTCGTGGCTCTGTTAAGCCCGCGGGGGCTGATGGGAGTTCCTCATCCCTGCATCCATTCTTGTACCCTCCTTCTCAGTCTTTCCTCATATATGACCTTGTTTATTCCCCCTGCAAGTACACAATATATTCCCCCTCTCCTTTTTCACTCTCACAACTTATGCCTCTTTTCCCCACCCTGACCCAGCATCTACCAGCACCTCAAGGCCCAATATCAGTTCCCTTCCAGTCCCAGATCCATTCTAGTTCCCTCTGCATTAGCCCATTTCCAGCCCCAGGATCGGCCTTTTTACAGTTCTTGCACCTCCACAGTGTCAACACCTTTTCAGTCTCTGTACCTCCTTCAGTATCAGCCCCTTACAGTCCCTGTAGGCCCATGTATCAGTACCTTTCCAGTCTCTGTACCCCCCCCCCCTCAGTGTCAGCCACAATCCAAACCCTGTACCTCCCTTCAGAGTCAGCTTCTTTCCAGTCCCAGTAACCCCCTACTGTCAATTCCCTTCTGGTCTGAGTTTTACCCTTCCAGTACCTTCCAGTGTCAGCCCCTTACATTCCCAGCCTCCTTCCCCCACCATCCAGTGTAAGCTCTCTTCCAGTCCCAGCCTCCCCCCCCATTATCAAGCACTCTTCCAGTCCCAGTACCCCCCCCCCAAGTCTCAACTCCCTTCCAGTGCTATGCCCCATGAGTCACAGTTTCAGACAACCTTCACTCCAAAATTGATCACCTTCTGTTCTCTCTTCTCGCAGCCAGATTTAAACAGCCACAGGAGCATTTTTCTTTTGCTCCCAAGGCTGTGCTGCCTTCCAGGCACTGTCACCACTGTGTTTTCAAAGGTAAACAAAAGCATTTCCTGTTTATTACAAGAAACAGGAAATGCACAGTGCTGGTGGCTTGGAAGATAGCACAACCACAAGAGCAAAGAAAAATGCTCCTGCGGCTGTTTAAATCTGTTTTCCCTGCCATGATGCTCTGTTTCTAATGCTGCCTGCCCCCTACCTCCCCCGACCAAAGTGGCTATAGCTATGGTCGTGACTTCTGAAACATCTGGGCTCTGTTCTCTGCTGGTTCTGCCCCCGAATTTGGTCATCAAGCAAGGCTTGCCACTGCCCTCCTCAATGTGCTGCCCTGTGTAGTTGCAAACTTTGCACACCTGCTATTGCCGGTCTAGGGTAATCCTTAAAGGGAAATGATAAAAATGCACACGAGGGTACAGGAGAATAAGACAATCAGGATTCAAAAGCAGCTGTTGTGAGTTGTTAAGTCATGAAAGCAGAGCAGAGGTCTAGTATTAACGTGTCTTTGTAAGGGAAAGGTCTACTATGGCAGCTGAAGTATTAAGGCTATGATAGACAGGACAGCTGTCTATGAATGACTGAGAAAAAAGGTTGTAAACATGAAAAAAGTTGTGTTTTGTGGGGCTGGAAACATGTTTGAAATTCTTGACCATGGTTCCTTGTTAAGCTGTTGTGGTTATGTCTGTGAACTCTAGCAAAGCATTTTCTGTAGGTGTCTTGTTACTAGCTTTTTCTTCTTTATATTCAATGAAGTCAGGTTTCATAAGCATTTCAAAGCACAGGTAAATGAATGTAAGCTTTAAATAAAGAGTGCAATTTTATAAAGACATTTTCGCATGTTTGTGACCACATACAAGCATAAGTGGTCATTACAAAATATTGACTGGTGTAAAGATCTGCATGTTAGCTTGAAGACGTGCACTTTGCCATTAGGTATAGCCAGAGGTGCAGTCTGGGTGGAGCATGGGAGGAATTCACAAATAATGCATGTTGACTATGAAATGCCTTAATTTTTCCCCCATTTTCAAACTTTACACCTGTATTTAAGGCATTATTTATTTATTTATTTTTTATTTATTTAACATTTTTATATACCGCACTATTTATTATCAGCGCAGTTTACATAGAACTACAAAACATCAGATAAGATACATATATCTGTTTTTACATGGAACAGGAAGAAAAACTTGGAAAACCGGGGTAATTGTAACAAAGGATAATAGACATTGAACTATATACATATGATAGTAATATTACATGAAAAGGCATCTTGTTAGATAGGAACGGGATTAGAGCTATTTGGATGAACTTGTGTTATTGTGTTCTCTGGAAAGTATTGGATGAAAAGGTGATGCTTCAAGGCCTTTTTGAACTGGGGGATATCAGAGATGGCCCTAATGTGTGGTGGGAGGGTGTTCCACAGTTTTGGAGCACATAAGCTGAATGCTCGGTTCACAGTTGCAGAGATGTATTTTAAGGATTCTTTTGGAACTTTAAGCATGTTTAGTTCCGAGGTTCTTCTAAGCCTGTTGGAGGGGATAGGTTGTATCAACTCTGATAGAGAGGAGGGAGCAGGTCCTTTGTGAGCTTTGAAGACTAGTAGCAGGGTCTTGAAGGTGATTCTCGCTTGGATAGGGAGCCAGTGTAATTGTTTCAGGAGAGGTGTTACATGTTCTCTTTTTGGTACCCCGAAGAGCATTCTTGCAGCACTGTTTAATGCTAGTTGAAGCGGGTTGAGGGTTGATTGGGGGAGCCCCTGTAGTATACAATTTGCGAAGTCAAAGTGTGGGATAATTAAAGCCTGGTAGACAGTACGGAAATCATCTGGATCAATTAGTTGGCGAAGGTGTCTAAGGGAGCGAATCTTGAAATAAATTGACTTTACAGTGTTGGCTATGTGGGTCTTCATGTCTAGATTTTGATCCAGGGTAACACCAAGATAACGGATGTGGGGTTTTACTTGCAACTTAGCATCATGGACTTCAAGGAATGTAGGTGGTGTGAACTTGGGGTTTCTTGAGATGAAAAGTACCTCTGTTTTCTTGTTCTGGATTCTGAGATTTTGAGTCAGTAGCCAGTCTGAGATGGCGTTAAAACAGTTGGATATGGTGGTGAGATTCATCTTATCAATGCAGAATGGCATATATAATAAGACATCATCAGCATATATCATGTAATTGACTTTGAAGGACCTGATAATGTTGCATAAGGGTTGCATGTAGATGTTGAATAATAATGATGACAAAGAGGAACCTTGTGGGACTCCTTGACCTTGGTGAAATGGATCTGATGTTTCACCATTTGAGCGAACTTGCTGCCATCTTTCTGAGAGGTAAGAATTGCACCATTCAAGAGCATTTCCACAGAGGCCCTTCTCTCTTAGGCGGACAATAAGAATGTCATGACAGACCGAGTCAAAAGCAGCCGCGATATCTAAAAAGATGAGGACAAAACCCTGTTTGATGTTGTTGATGCCAGAGTTTAAGCTGTTGAGAAGTGAGGTGAGGAGCGTTTCGACCCCGTAAGATTCCCGGAATCCATGTTGACAGGTGTCCAGAGGTGCTTCAGTGTCGATATGGTCTTGCAATTGTCTGTAGACTATCTTTTCGATTATTTTCGCAAGGGTGGGTATGCTGGAGATGGGTCGGTAAGAGTCTGTTTTTTGCGGATCTAATTTGAGGTTTTTTAGTAGAGGTCGTATGGAGGTCTGTTTGAGGGCAGAAGGGAATGAGCCAGTGTCAAATGATAGACTTATGATTTTGGATATTGTTGGAGCAAGTTCTTTGCGGAGGTCCTTTATCCAAAAAGCTGGACACGGATCGGTGTGTGCTGTGGATAAGTTGAGAGATGAGATAATATCTTCAATTAGCTTCAAAGAAGGGGTGGAGAAAGAAGCTAAAGGAGCTGGGAGTGTATGAGCATTCAAGATGGTGGGTATAGTAATTTTATTTGTGCAGCATATCTTAGATTGTATGTAAAGGGCATAAGCTTGTGGGTTGATTTCACACTGGTGCTCCTGTGAGGGTTCTTTGGCTAATTTCTTAACGAGGGTAAATAGGTCGTGAGGTTTGTTTATAGCACGTTTAAGGATGTCTGTATGATATAGTCTCATTTTTTCAGAAATAGCTTTGCGGTGGGTTTCAAGATGTTACATGTATGCAGACTGATTAATATCGTTGCGTGATCTCCTCCATTTCTTCTCAAGTTTTCGCAAATGTTTTAGGGATTCTTTCAAATCTGATGTAAACCAAGGTGCCGTAGCTTTTCTTCTTAATGACTTATTTCTGGTCGGACGAGATGAGATGCGGTTGAGTCTGTTGTTCCAAGAAGTGATAATCTCTTCCAGGTTTAGGGTAGAATCATTAAAGAGATCATCAGTTTCCTTGAGGATTTGTTCCCTGTTAAAAGGTTGGAAGCTTCTGGATGTGGTATTTGCATATTTGTTTAGGTTCTTGTCATCGGAATATTGCTTCTTTTGAATGGGAATCTGGAACATAATGAGGTTATGATCTGACCAAGGAACCTCTGTAATTGCTAGAATAATATTCTGAAGTTGGTTGAGAGCGGATAGTGGGGCAAATATGAGATCAAGGATGTTGCCTTTTATATGTGTGGATTGTTGTATGACTTGCTTGTAGCCTAGTGTTTCTAGGGCATCTATGAAGGCATCAGATTGGTTGTCTTGTAGAGATGGTAGGTTAATGTCTCCTAAGATCCAATTGGGTCTGTTTGGGTTCTGTGAATTGGAGGCAAGATTTATAATGGTTGAGAGATCATCTGGGGAAGGTGATGGCGCTCTGTAGACTAAGTTTATAGAGTAGAGGTTGTTAGAGATAGAGACTGTTTCAAGTAGATTGTTGCTAGAAGAGTCAACCATTTTAAGTTGGAGTCCGTTCTTAGCGATGATAAGAACTCCTCCACCTCTTTTGCATTATCTCTGCTTCTTATGCTAATATGTTATAAAGTAACGGGTATTTATGTGTCTCTATAAATAGCGCCTAAGTAGGCACCAATTTGCCCTAACCAACTAGGTACCCTGTTAAAAAATTGCATTAAAATGCAGGCGAACATCTTTGATAAGATGGTGTAGACATGTTCTTGAATATGCTCCACGTGCTTCTGCTAATCAAAGACAGATGTTGACGACATCATGTGAGCAACTTTGGATATCCAAAAAGGGATAACAAGCCTCATGCATATTACAATGAGCCAGATGTTTTTTATCATATGGGCTTCCAAGGAGTCTTTTTCCAAATTCAGTATAATATATAAGACCTTTGCCTTAACCTCCTTAATACGTATTCATCATGATCACCTTTCAGCCTTCCAAATAGGTAAATCAACCACAGAAAGGGTGGTGGCTTCATGAACATATCCTCCGTAGAATCCATGAGAAAAAGATAGCGTCAGAATTCAAAATCTATGAAATTAAAACAGAGGAGTATTAGTGATAGAAAAATTAGAAGAAAACCACAGATTAAGTAGGTGGTATTGAATAATGTGTGGAAGATACAGTAGGCAAGTACATGGATCTGGTGGTTATAATCCACCATCAGTTTCTTTGATTTTGTTAAGCAAATATATAATGAAGACATCTACATCAAAATGGTCTTCTTGATTGCTAACACAGAGTGAAGTATAGTAGATTAACCAAAATGATATAAAAATGTATTGAGCTTACACTTCAAACAAATTATTATCTTGTGGTTTCCAGAGATACTAGAAAGTTGATCTATCAATAAGATATTACACATCATGGAAGTCATTTTGGAAGCCCTATTCATGTTTTGGATGTCAAAAAATGGGCACAAGAGATATCTCCAGAGCCATTTTAGAAGCTGGCTCTGTGGACGTCCACGTCTGGTATTGGAGGCATGGCTGGGGCATTCCCAGAAACCTGGATGTCCCCACCTAATATCAGATATGTTCTGGATAGCCAGAGTCATGTCTAAGTTTAGACCAGCTCCAGCCATGAATAGTGCTTGTTTTGGCTGAAAAACATTCAGAGAGTATAGAGAAGAAAGCACTCCATTATCATCAGCACACTTTCAATAATAGCAGCAGTGGGATTCCTAGATGTCCAGGTTCTAAAATACTATTTTGGGGATGTCTATATGGATACCTCCACAGACGTCCATATTGGGCACGTTCACATTTGTAAAATCATGTCTGCACCTGAATGTGCCTGCTTTTTTTGTCAGACATTCTGACTTTGATGTCCCAGATTGCACTTGGATGTCCTTTCTAAAATTCCCTTCCACATATACAAAAAAAAGTACAAGATTCAATGGAAAATTCAAATATGTGGAGCAAAATGAAAGAAGCTATAAAAAGGGCAACTGATCTAAAACAAATTGACAAACTTTGCTCAGGTATATGCAAGAAAGGAGAAAGGCAAGGTATGACATTCTAAAACTGAATGATGCTGAAAACCAATATATAGTAAAAGATACAGATAAAACAGAAATGCAAAACAAATATTTCTATTTGCTATTCACAGAAGAAAACTCTGTAGAGGGATCATGAATAACTAGCAAAAATACATATCAAAATAGAATAGACACATTATCATTCACAGAAGAGAATGTCTTTGAAGAACTTGCAAGACTAAAACTGGACAAAGCCATGGGATCAGACAGAACACATCCCAGAAAAATGAGGGAGCTCAGAGATGTTCTGGCAGGCCCACAGAAGGATATATTTAACAGATAAGAGAGGTTCCACATTATTGGAAAAAGGCAGATATAGTTCCTCTTTACAAAATCAGTAAGAAAGAAGTGGAAACTTCAGGCCAATAAGCCTCACTTCAGTGGTGGGAAAAGTAATGGAGAAGCTACTGAAGGGCTGCATAGTGAAAGTTTTACGTTCCAGTGGCTTTCAAGATCCAAAGCCACATGGATTTAGCAGCAGCAGGTAATGCCAAACAGATCTGATTGATTTCTTCAACTAGGTGATTAAAGACGTAGGCAGTAGACATTTGCTAGATGTGGTGTATTTGGATTTCAGAAAAGCCTTTGATATGGTTCCTTATAGGAGGCTTATAAATAAACTGAGTAGCCTGGAGGTTGGTCCCAGGGTAATCAGAAGGATTAAAAATTGGTTGATTGACACTATAGAGCAGGGGTCTCAAACACGCGGCCCGCGGGCCGAAGGTTGTGCGGCCCGCGACGGAGGGAAATAAAAAAAGCCTTGCTTCTGCCGTTGCCGCCGTGGCAGCGGCAGAATCGACTGTCAATTTTTTTTTTAAAACGGGCTTCTGCTGCTCAAGCAGCAAAATCAGCTGTGCTGCGGTACCTTCCTCTCTGCCCGGAGATCCTTCATTGTGCTCCATCAGCGTGTGCTTTTCAAGCCGCGAAGAGAGTATTCCCCTCTCGCGAGGCTTGACAAGTGAATAGGCTTAAGCCGCGCGAGAGGGAAATACTCTCTTCGCGGCTTAAGAAGCACACGCTGATGAAGCACAATGAGGGATCTCCGGGCAGAGAGGAAGGGGCCGCGGGACAGCTGATTTTCTGCTGCAGCAGCAGCAGCAGCAGAAGAAGCCAGGTGTTTTTTTATTTACCGGGGGGGGGGTAGGACTGGAAATGGGCTATTGGCAGGGGGGGTGTAGGACTGGAAATGGGCTATTGGCAGGGGGGGGGGGGTAGGACTGGAAATGGGCTATTGGCAGGGGGGGTGTAGGACTGGAAATGGGCTATTGGCAAGGGGGGGTTATGACTGGAAATGGGCTATTGGCAGGGGGGGTTATGACTGGAAATGGGCTATTGGCAGGGGGGGGTTATGACTGGAAATGGGCTATTGGCAGGGGGGGTTATGACTGGAAATGGGCTATTGGCCGGGGGGGGGTAGGAATGGAAATGGGCGATTGGAAGGGTGGGGGGTTATGACTGCAAAAGGGCTATGTGCAGTGGCGGTGTAGGAATGGAAATGGGCTATTGGCAGGGGGGGGTGTAGGACTGTAAATGGGCTATTGGCAGGGGGGGGTAGGACTGGAAATGGGCTATTGGCAGGGGGGGTGTAGGACTGGAAATGGGCTATTGGCAAGGGGGGGTTATGACTGGAAATGGGCTATTGGCAGGGGGGGGTTATGACTGGAAATGGGCTATTGGCAGGGGGGGTTATGACTGGAAATGGGCTATTGGCGGGGGGGGGGGGTTATGACTGGAAATGGGCTATTGGCAGGGGGGGTATTACTGGTAATTGGCTATGGGTGGGGCTAGGACTGGAAATGGGCAGGTGGGGGTTAGGAAGGACTGGAAGTGGGCTGATGGGGGGAGTTAGGACTGGTAATGAGCTATGGAGGGGCTGACTGAAATGGGGTAATGGGGGTTAGGGCTGGAAGTGGGCTATTGGCAGGGGGGGGTTATGACTGGTAATGGGCTATGGTGGGGGCTAGGACTGGAAATGGGCAGATGGGGGTTAGGACTGGAGGTGGGCTGATTGGAAGGGGGGCTTGAACTGCAAATGGCTGATGGGGAGGGGGCTTGGAATGGAAATGGGCTGTGAGGGGAGGGAGCTAGGATTGGAAATGGGGGGCTAGGATTGGAAATGGGCTGATGGGGGGCTAGGATTGGAAATGGGCTGATGCAGGGACTAGAAGGGAGCGTATGCTGGGTGGGGCTGGAACTAGAAGGGAGCTGATGTTGGGGGAGGATTAGAATGGGATGGAGCTGGGAAAGTGAAATGGAGAGGGGAAAAATATTTTGTCTGGGAGAGAAGACAAATCTACAATTGGCCAGGTATTGGGAGAGTAAGTGGGGATTGAGGATGGAGGGGTAAAATTTGAGTGGATGAAATAGGAATGAGGAAAGAGAAAAAGGAGAAAGATTAGTATGTTAAAGCAGATGTAGAGAGAGAATGGAAAAAAAACTAGGAGAGAAGAAAGGGCAAATGGACAGCAGACGATGGAGAGTTAGCAGAAGACATGAAGAAACCAGAAGAAAGTGGCTGGAACAATTGCAACTGAAAAAAAATGCACAAAAGGTAGAAAAATATCTCTTTATTTTGAATGTATTAACTGGAATATGTCAGCTCTGGGAAATGTGCATCATTAATGTTTGCGCTTTGTTTAGTACAAGAGGAAATTAATTTATAGTTTTATTTCTACAGTGTTGTTGTACATTCCAAGTTTGGCTTTTGGGGTTCCCAGTTTAATTATTGTCTTCCTGTTTCTAAATCTTTTAGTCTTTCTTTATCCATGCACTCATTAAAGAGGCATGTTTACTAAAAGTTAGTGCATGGTAACATTATGCAAATATTTATGCAAATGAGGCCCCTTATGCAAATGAGGCCCCGCGTCTTATGCGGCCCCCGGGTTACTTTACAAGTCCTCATTCGGCCCTCAAAGCAATTTGAGTTTGAGACCCCTGCTATAGAGGGTGGTGGTAAATGTGATTCATTTGGAAGGAAGAAAAGTTGAGTAGTGGAGTGCCTCGGGGGTCATTCCTGGGACCAATTTTGTTGAATATCTTTATAAGTGATATTACTGAAGGGTTAGAAGGCAAATCTGCAAAAGAGTGAACATTCCAGTGGGAGTAGACAAAATGAGGAGTGAGCCATAAGAACCAGAAGACTGGTTGAATACTTGGCAGTTTACTTTTAATGCAAAGAAGTGCAGAGTGATGCATTTGGGATGCAGAAACCCAAGGTAGCTGTATAATGTTCCTACAAAGCTGTGAAGGAGTTCTCTGCCCGCACTACTGTTGGTAGGTATTGCTTATGTCTCACAACTAAAAGCACAATATTCAGCACCTCTCCCTACCGACAAGCATAGGTGGAGGACTCCCATACAGCCTCGCAGGAATATTGAGCTGAATGTGATAGAAGGGGAGAGGCTGATGCACATGAGTGGAGGGGAGGAGTAGCCTAGTGGTTGGGGCAAGGTACTTCAGGCCAGAAGGTTGGGGGTTCAAATCCCACTAGAGGACAGCAACCTTGGGCCGGAAGGACTGGGGTTTCTAGTCCCACAGGTGCTCCTTGTGGTCTTGGGCAAGCTACTTAACTCTCCATTGCCCATGTTCCCTGTAAAATAGTTATCTCCAAGTTATAATGCCCTGTTCAATGTAATTTCAGTTTGTTCAATGTAAACTGCACTGATGCAGAATAGTGCAGTATATAAGAGAACATAAATAAATGAGACCTTGAAGTGAAAGTATCTCAGAATCTCAAGGTTATGAAACAGTGTAAAAGGGTGGTGGCCAAAGTCAGAAGGAATTTAGGCTGCAGAGAGAGGGGCATAACTAGCAGGAAGGAGGAGGTAATAATGTCCATGTACAGGACACTAGTAAAGCTTCACTTGGGGGCATGTTTACCAAACTGTGTTAACCTAGCAGCAGCTATGTTAAGGTGCCTTAAGGCACCTTAACGTACGCAGCCACGTTAAGTGCAGAAAAGGTGGAGAGAGAGCTGGGAGAAGGGGTCAATGGGCAGGGAGTGGGTGGGAGACGCCCCTTTCACACTAATGCAGAAGACTTAAGGGCTGAATCCTAACACAACTGAAAACCATGTGTTAGCACACCATTGCAGGAGAGAGAAACCATTTCAGTCAGCAATGTACAGCAAAGCCAGGGAAACCTACAAAAAGTGATGTCTGATACATGTGCATGCATGGAACAAAAGGGCAAATAAACAGTGAAAATGACCTGAACAGAATGAAAAAAAAACATAACCAAGCTGGGCAATAGCGATATTATTGGGAAACATCAACAAACACTACCAAGAAAGCCCCCAAAAAAGATATTATGTTCGGAAGGGTCTATGCTCTTTCCCCTTACAAGGTAAATGATCCCACAGTGCAATAGCGCTGATCAGGGTCTTCCCTTTTTATTGGGCAGGTTCCCTATGGCGTGCACATGTTCCTCAACAGCAGGGTGGGCATGTCGGAATGGGCAACTGGACAGATGCTGGAGAATGGGGTACAGAGGGCTGCAGGCGGCACATGCTGTGGTGCAGCTGGGCCAAAGTGCGGACTAAGGTATTGCCTAGGTTGGCCAAAGGAATGCTGAAACAGTAGAGCAGCCAGACAGCAACTGATGATAACCCAACATGGGCACGAGTGTGTTTCCCACAGTGTCACAGGGGATAGCACCCAGCAGGTACCCCTAAGGGCAAAGAACATTGGCAGGTGGTGCTGGGGGGAAGTGTGGACAGCTATGCAGGCACCCTTACCCAGAACCTGCACCATAGGCAGCCACCTACCAGAACACTGTATGGCCTGAGACTGGGCACCACCAGCACCACCAGCAGAAGGGCATGTCAGCATGGTTGCGGAGGGGTACTGGTGGTGGAGGGGGCAGTGGCAGCTGCCCACAGCAGACCATGGCCTAGCCCTGCGTAGGTGGGTGCCATGCACTGCAGCAGACAGGCCCTGTCTGACAAACAGTCATGGTATCCCCAGGGAATGCACTGTCCCTGTGGCAACACAGTGGTGCAGTACACACAGCCAGTGTGTTCAGGAGTGGAAAGTCACGGGTTCAAGTCCCAGCTGTGGTTCCTGCTAACCCTGTCCCCATATTTTTCCCACTACTAAAACATGGTAATAAAGAAGGAACCCTTATTACAGATAAATTAAACATGCCCAAAATGCCTATATTTTACCCTACAGAGCACAGACACCATAAACATGTGCATTACCTAGAGCAGAGTCTCCCAAATGCAGTCCTGGAGGGCCAAACACCATTCAGGTTCCATGCTGTCTGTAATAAAGATGCCTGTGCTGCATTTCTATGTGCCGCCACCATGGTATGCAGATGTATCTCATGCATATTCATTAGGGACAGCATGAAAACCCGAACAGTGTTTGGCCCACCAGGACCAGAGTTGGGAACCTCTGCCCTAGAGCAGCGGCCAACAGGGGCAGAAACACCCGCACCCACAGGCTCCATTATCCAAAGCCTCCTGGAGAGGCAGGATGTTGGGCCCTGCGTGCATCTCCCAATACTAGCACTTGCATACCTTAGCAATGCCACCCTAAACCTGGGAATACGGTACACATATATCAAGATGTTGCTATGATTACTGGCAGATAGCAATTCCTACGTTAAGCACAATCTGCTCATTGAGCTGTATCATACCAACCTCTGTGATGTCTGTGGAGTGTGTTTCAGGTCTGGTGTCTGACAGTGTTCACCACCCTGGGGATTGACCCCAACAGTATTGCGTACCAGAGCCATGCTTGCACTGTGCCCAGGACTGGTGCGGTGGCCAGGGCTGCCAAGAGCCTCTATAGTTGCACAATGCTGGCATAGGTGTGGGAGTGTGTGTCTGTCTATCCAGTGTGTGGTAGCTGCCAACACCCTCCTCAGCCCACACTGCTTGCACTGTTGCCAGTGTAAGCCTGCCAATGTGCATAATGAGGAGCAAGGTACTGTGGGTATGGCCTGGACAGGGCGGTCTGGCCTGGATGCATCTGCACAGGGCATAGGGCAATGGCTGGGACATTGTAGTGGCCGGCCACAACCTGCACGGACAGGGTGAACATAAGAACATAAGATATGCCATACTGGGTCAGACCAAGGTCCATCAAGCCCAGTATCCTGTTTCCAACAGTGGCCAATCTAGGTCATACGTACCTAGCAGTTTCCCCAAAAGAGACAGGTTCCACAATGCTTGGACTGGGTCAAGCATTGATATCCTGGGTCCCTTCTTAATAATGGTTTATGGACCTTTCCTCCAGGAACTTGTCCAAACCTTTTTTAAACCCAGCTACACTAACAGCCTTTACTACATCCTCCAGTAACAAATTCCAGAGTTTGATTACACGTTGAGTGAAAAAATATGTTCTTTTATTAGTCTTAAATAGTTTACCCTGTAGCTTCATTGCATGTCCCCTAGTCTTTCTATATTCTGATAACATAAACAATCGATCTACGTTTACCCGTTCCACTCCGTTCATTAATTTATAGACTTCTATCATATCTCCCCTCAGCCGTCTCTTTTCCAGGTTAAAGAGCTCTAACCTTTTTAGCCTTTCTTCTTAGGAGTATCCTTCCATCCCCTTTACCATTTTGGTGGCTCTTCTCTGAACCTTTTCTAATAACGCTATATCCTGTTTAAGATACGGCGACCAGAATTGCACACAATATTCAAGGTGCAGTCTTTCTGTAGCCAGCCAGCGGTGTGTTAGACACTAGTGAGCTGTAGCCCACTGGTTACATTGATGACTAAGGAGGAAGAGGTTGTGGGTTCAATTCCTTGTTGTTCCCTCCTGTCCAAGGCAGATATTTTGCTTTCCTGTGACAGTCATATCCTCGCAGATCTGTGCTGCCAGCCACACAGTACCCTCACCACAGCTATCAACAATCCTTAAAAGACGTTATAGGGCTCCTAATTAGACAGAGGACAAAGCGCCTTATAAGGCACGTATGGCACGTCAGGCACGTATGGCACTTTAAGGCACGTATGGCGCTTTATAAGGCACGTATGGCACGTCAGGCACATAAGGCACGTAGGCACGTGCCTTCTATGGTGCCTTGTAACGCGCCTTTTAACGCGCCTTTTAATGTGCCTTTTAATGCGCCTTATCTGACACACGGCTTTACTGCTGCCCCGCCCACTCCTTTATATGGGCATCTCTACCTTTACCGCGGAATGACATTACCGCAGTTTAGTAAACATGCCCTTTGGAGTACTGTGTTCTGTGCTCCAAGTGAGGCAGATGAAATTGAATGTAGACAAGTACAAAGTGATGCATGTAGAGAAGAATAATCCAAACCATGCAATAATCCAAACAATGCAAGGTTCTACATTAGGGTCACCACCCAGGAAAAGGATCTAAGTGTCATCGAGGGCAATATATTGATATTTTTTGTTCGGTCTGCAGCGGCAACCAAAAAAGCAAACAGAAAGTTAGGAATCAGAATGGAAAATAAAGATTATCATGCCTCTGTCACTCCATGGTACAGTATGACCACACCTAGAATATTGTGTGCAGTTCTAGTCCCTGTATCACAAAAAAGATATAGCATATTAGATAATGTACAGAGAATGGCAATCACAGTGATAAAGGGGATGGAACAACTGATGGGGAAGAAAGGTTAGGGCACCTTCAGTGTGGAAAAGAGATGGCTGAGGGGAAATAAGATTGAGGTCTATAAAATCCTGAATGAAGTGAATCGATTGTTTACTCTTTCAAAATACACAAGGACTAAAGGACATGCAATGAAACTACAAGGTAGAGTATTTAAAACAAATAGGAGAAAATATTTTTTCTCTCAACATATAATTAAGTCTTGGAACTCATTGATAGAGGTTTTGGCAAAAACAGATAGTGTTGCTAGATTTTAAAAAATAACATTTGTACAAATTCCTGGAGGAAAAGTCCATACACCATTAAGATAGACCATGATAAAACCATGGCTTATCCTGCGGATAAGAAGCATAGAATAGCTACTTTTAGAATACGCCAGTTACTTGTGATCTGGATTGGCCACTGTTGGAAACGGGACACTGGGCTTGATGGACCTTTGGTCTGACCCTTTATGACAGATCTTATGTTCTTATCTTGCTAAGGACATAAATAGGCTGGAGTTGGCACATAGGAAATCCACTAAAATAGTAAGAGGTCTCTATCAGATGACATTTGGAAAGAGTCTGGAGACCCTAAATATGTACACCTTAGAGAAGAGGAGGGACAGAGGATACATGATACAGACTTTTAAAAAAGCTTGAAAAGTATTAAAGTTTTCAGATGAGGAAACACTCTAGAACTAGAGGACATGATATCAGGCTACAAGGAGATAGAAAGAAAAGCAACCTCAGGAAATATTTCTTCACAGATGCCTTGAATGCCCTCCCAAAATAAGTGGAAGCAAAAATGGTACTGGAATTTGAAAAGGAGAGGGACTCTTAAAGGGATAGATCCCTAAAGGGCCAGAGGATATTAACCAAGAATGAAGCAACTCAACTCAAAACAGATTCAAAATGCCTGTTTAAAAAAAACAAGGGCAAAGTACCCTGCACTATGAGGCAGGTTCCACTCCCAAATAAAACATGCTTCATGGCACCGCTAGGATAGTTGTACCTGTAGATGGGCTCCCAGGCTGCATAGCGGGGACCCTGGATTACAGAAAGAATGGAAACATTGCTGGTCTCACAGTGGGCTGGGGAATTAATCAAATGCAATATGTCTGAAGTTTGTTGAAAACAAAAGGCATGGGAAATGTAACAGCACAATACAACCCCCCTCGCAAAAAAAACAAACAAACACAAAAGCATGGGAAATGTAATCTTTACAGCATCACAGGTTCTGCCCAAGCAGCCCTACTGGGCAGACTGGATGGAGCATGTTGTTCTTTTTTTGTCTCCATCCACTATGGAGGTAATTCTGTAAGTAGCAGCTAGATTTACATGCATATGTATGCGTGTTAATGGCGCCTATTCTATATAGTCAAATCCATGCTGATTTGACTTTATAGAATACTAGCATCGGGGGCCACGAACATGTGTAAATGAAGCTACATCTGCTTATGCGTTGAGCCATATTCTATAGAGTATTTGCATACATTTGCATTCCGCCCAAACTCTGCTGATGTGCACCCCCACACTGAATGTGCACACCATTGGTCCATGGAGAGTACTTTCACAATAGTGACTGACTAAACTCCAGCTCAAGTGGTCATTTACGCACGTAAGCCACTAAAACTCCACGATTTGCATGGAAATCTAGCCAGACCTTACAGAATTGCCTTCTATGTTATTATGTTATGTAGAAATGAACTTTCATTACCTTTCTGGGTTCTAGATTGTGCTTATCGTTCTATTGTGGTAGATCCCTAACTTCCAAAGAGCTATTTGTTTTCCAGGTGAGAAGCTGAAATGATGTAGTACTCTCAGTCACACTATCATTACACTCTTTACCACATTAGGATAATGAAAAACAGATGGTAGCCTTGCTGCTTCAATTATCCATTGCAAGTGACTGTGCTTGGACAGTTTTCAATAGAGCTGCCTTTAAACCTTTCTAAATGGCCCCTGTAGATTTTCCTACTTTCTTATTAGAATTGCGAATTCTAGAGTATTTGGTAATAGAAGAGCCAAATTGATGCCACTGGAAAGTGAGTTAGTTCCTCCATTTGTCAAAGGTAGTGCCAAATGGCGCATACTAATCCGCCACTGCTATTCTGATAGAGAAGGACCAAACTTTTATGATCAAACGTTTCAATTCAATGTCAGGAAGTTTGCAGGCCCAATAGTCGTGGATCTGTAAGTTAACTTTTAAGGGGAAACCCACAGACCTTGCATTTACTATTTGTGCAAGGAGAGTCTATGATTTGGAAATCAAAACCGAATATCTATCTGGCTCAAAGTGCGGTTGAAAATCCTCACTAAAATTAACCGGACAAAGTTGTTCAACTGACTTTAGGCATGCTATTTGAACAAACAGAATTACCTGATTAACTTTGGCTAGCTGATGCTGAATTTATTTATTTTGTATTAATAATTATTAATTGCCTTTATAAAGAGATTCATCCCAGATTGTCTACAGTAAATATAGCTTGACAATGACAACTTATATTGTAGTAACAGCCTAATAATTGAAAAATGACCAAATGTCAGATTAATACAAAAATTGGAATATAAGTAAGCAGGGAATAATAATAGCAATAATATGATACAGTGTTAATAATATATCTATGAAAACAGCAAAGTAGAACATTCATACTACAAACATATTGTAAAATGTCAATATAATACAAATCAAGCACTTGAACAGGCAGCACAGTAGAACATTCGTAGTACAATGGCACATCTTAATGGGCAACAAAGAGGGCTTGTGCAGCTGGCACATATGAAGCCCCATTTTGCATAGGCCATCGACGAAGGAATTCAGACACCCAAATAAGGGCATTTTAGGATCCTGCCAGATACTTGTGACCTATTTTGGCCACTGCTGGAAACAGGATACTGGGTTTAATTGACCTTTGGTCTGTTCCAGTATGGCATATCTTATGTTCTTATATTCAGACGCAGAGCCTTGATCAGGCCCACGCAGACTCACACAATGAAATAGATCTATATTCACACAGGCATAGACCGACACAAACACACATACACCTGGGCACACGCAGAATGGGAGAGGAAGGGAGACAGGGGAAGTGGCCATATGTGCACAGAGCAGCAGGGGAGGAGCTTGAGGGGCTGGGGCTGGGCAGGTGATGGGACTGCAAGAGAGGAAGCTCCTGATGGCACGGTGGGTGGGAAGGGGCAGCAGAAGATGGAGGGTTGGGTCAGGTGGAAAACAACAGGAAAGTTGCTATTAGGGGAATATAGGATTGACAATGCAATAGAATGCCAAACAGCAACATCAAGCTCCAGCAACTGTACTCATAGGTCTTGAGAGACACCTTTCCCCTGGCCCAATCAACATATATGGCAGGCATAAATGTGGGTATGGCCTTTTGCTGATGCCCGCATGCATACCGCCTATGAAATATGACTTCTGCACATGCTTTGCAGACCTACCCAGCCCTTGCTTATTTTCCACCCTTCTCATGCCTCTTTTGAGAGGCAGCCAGGTGTTCATTGCTATACTCTGTAGAATCGTGCTTAGAGCTTTCCCTCCATTTTTGCCTCATCCTCACATATATCTAGCACATATCTCTTATAAAATCAGCCTCTTAATGTGAAACCTTGTATCATGTAGCTATAGTTTGGGTTGTTCTTCCCTAAGTGCACTTCTGAGAGGATAGGATTAGGGGTAACATCAGAAATATAACTTCACAGAGAAGGTAGTGAATGGATGAAATAATCAATCAGAGGAAATGGCAGAGAAAACAACAGTAGCAAGTAATGGGATAAACATAGGATAAAGGGATGAGATAAACATAGATGGTCCCTAGACACAAGGATGTGAAGTTTGGGCAGATTGGATAAGGTCTGAGCTTCTTACCTGACATCACAGTCTATGTTTCCATGAAAATAAACTTTTATTCATGAGGTAGAATTTGATTTAAAGTGTTTCAAGCCAGTAGGTTTTTGGAAAAACTTCCATGACCTTAGGTTATTCAAAAGATGTCAGTCTTAGAAACATGTAGGTCAATATCTAACCGCAAAAGCCAGGGTTTTTTTTTAAACACCAGTTACTGTGGTTAAATAATATTGAGATCTTCAGAGTTGGCATTGGGATAGCAGCCAGTGCTGAATATCTTGGATACTGCAGTGACCAGTGCCACTCTCTGAAAAGCACATAAAGTTAGGACTGCCTTTTATCTGGCCTAACTTTATGGCTTATTTACTCATGGCTTGGTATACCACCATTTCACAATAGTGTTTGTTATCAAGGCAGTTTATAGTACATAATTGCAAAGCTGTAAAGAGAATAAAAACGAAGCCACCAATGGGATAAAGTAACCGGAGTACAGTTAGTTCATTCAAAGGCGAAGATGTATAGGACAATAATATAATCTAAGACATTGCACTATTGCAGAATACACTGAGGAGGGTACAAGATGGTATTCATAGGTGATCAGCACACATACGATGCAATTCATACATAATCAGTATATGCACATTGGAATAGCCAGTTTTATAATCCTTAATAATAAGGGGAGATGGGATGAGGGTGAAGGGAGATAGATTCAGGAGTGATATGCGGAAATATATCTTTACGGAAAGAGTAGTGGATCCGTGTAATAGTCTCCCAGTGGAGGTGGTAGGGATGAGGACAGTAACTGAATTCAAAAAAAGCATGGGACAAACACAGAGGATCTCTAAAGGTAAAAAGGGGACTGTTGTAGTTGTTGATATGGAAGGACAGACTAGATAGGCCATGTGGTCTTTTTCTGTCATCATATTTCTATGTTTCTATGTTTCTAGTTATCTGCTTAGTGGCCGGAATATTGCTGCTAACTGGATAACCAGCTCTACCAATGCACAGCTCCGGCACTATGCGGATAGTGGCGAGGTATGCCCATCTACACCAACTACTAAGCTCTGTAACAGGAAGGCCGCGGCGCCTCGTGCCCGCGGCTGGAATTAACCGGGGGGGGCGCCACGGCGCTCGCACCCGGCTGGTCGGCCGCGCTGGCGGCGTCGGCGTGTTTGGCTTCAAAGTGATTGGCTCCCGCAGTTGTTGTGGCAGCGCGGGAGCCAATCACGGAGTTAGGCCAGGGTTGAGTGGGGGGGCGGCACGGAGCACAGCCGTTTTTTGCGAGCGGTGGCTGAAGGGGACGGTTGCTCCCGCCCGCCCACCCTCTTCATGGTCTGATTGACCGGGGGGTGTGGGGTTGTTGCAGCTGGAGGGGGGTGGCGGGATCCCGGAGGTTTCCGGGGTCCGGAGCCGGAGGAAATCCTTAGGACGGGGGTGGGGTACCCCCGACCTGGACAATCCCTCGGGCTTTTGCTAATAATATGGCGAAGCCGGATGAGGGAGGGATACGGAAGTAGCCGGGGCTTGGGCCCGGCGGAAGCGGAGACAGCGTCACCTTGCTACTAAGATGGTTGGTGAAGGCTTGATCTGCGGGGGAGGGGGGGGGTAAGTTTGTTGATTGTGAACTTTGTTTAGTTATTGTTAAAGGCAAATAAAGCTGCGACCAGTTTTAATCCCAGAACAGGTGTAGTGTTGTCATTGCATAATGGTTGTATATATGGGTGGGGGGGGGAGGGATTAGGGGGAGGGGGGAGTCGTGAGGCGGCTAGTGCGCCGTACCCGGTTATATCTTCCTTTCCCTCAGAGATCATCTGTACTTCTCCCATTGTTTCTTGAATTCTGATACAGTCCTTGTCTTCGCTGGGAGGCTGTTCTGCACATCTACCACTCTTTCTGTAAAGACATATTTCCCTAGATTATTCCTGAGCAAGGGTTATCAACCCAGTCCTTGGGATACACCCAGCCTGTCAGGTTTTCAGGATAATCACAGTGACTATGCATGAGAGAAATGTTCATGCCTTGCCTCCATTGTGTGCAGGTCTCGTTCATGCATATGCATTGGGGTTAGACTGAAAACCTGACTGACTAAGTGCGTGCCAAGGTCTGGGTCGAGAACGCTAGCTCCAGAGCCTCTTTCACCCTCATCCTATGACCCCTCCTTCCAGAGCTTCCTTTCAATTAAAAAAGGCCCACCTCCTTTGTATTTAAACCATGGATATATTTAAATTGCTGCAAATACTGCCTTTGGCTCTTCCACCAGTCTCTTGCATGATTCTTGGCAAAGTGCTGCATCAATTTTACAGTTTACATGTTACTGTTGTAGCTAGATTTCCAAGAAATAAAAAGAGAGGCGGTTTTATCTTCATTTTTATTCAGAGAAGGGAAGTAAAAATAGATGGAGATTTTAAAAATAGTAACATGTGTAGCCCTCAAGGCTCTGTTCATCAAAGTTATGATCTCTTTGCTTTTACCTAAACCTCATTATGAGTCCCCTAAAGGAAGAGTTGCAATGCCATTTGTTCCTTAGTAGGTTTGGCACAAAACAATCTTATACTGAGTAATTTTGCTAGTCTGCATTAGCAGTTCTATCGCCTTTTTATGGAAGATTTTGCTGCTGCACTAAGGGCTCTTTTACTAAAGTGTGCTCGGAGTTTGCACCTACTGTGCATTTTGGACAAAACCTAAAGCATCGTAATTGAACCCACCATGTGCTAACTGTGAGGGTGTGGCCAGCATGTTCCCAGCAGTTACTGCATTGGATGGGACCCTAACATGCAGAAGCAGCATCCTCAGTTTGTGTGGGTGGAGTGGTCTAGTGGTAATTCCACTGGAGAACAACAACCTCAGACTGGGGAATTGGGGTTTCTAGTCCTATAGGCACTTCTTATAGCTTTGGGCAAGCCACTTAATGTATATTGTGAGCCCCTTTGGGGGCAAGGGAAACATATAGTGTACCTGAATATACACTGCTTTGACCAGGTGAAAAGCAGTATATAAGCCATTGAGGTAGAGATAACCACATCTTTGCTAACTGCAACATCAATAGTTAGTGTGCAGTATTTACCCCCATGCTAATTGAAATATGCACATTCTCTGCCCCAAATGCTCATTCTCCACTCCAAGGTGCAAGTGGCTGTTAGCATGCAATCAGCGTGTGGTAACTGTCATGCCTCTGCACTATCAGTTATCACAGGCCCAAGCATGCCAAAATGCGTGCTAACTTCTTAACGCACTTTAGGAAAAGGGCCCCTAAAATTGCAACCTGCTTTCTGATTGGGAAAATATGTTGTTGTTTTTTTTTGCCATGTTATCATTGGACCAAATGTTTCAAGCATATTTGTTCAAATATGCAGCCAATCCTACATCTTATCTTAAAGCCAACTCATGAGCTCATCGGAGCTTTTCTTAAAGAAAATTCATTTGCAAGCATGAAAGTCATTTCTAATGCATGCAAATATGCTTACTCTGCTAATTTTCATATTCTCTCAGTTTAGGTCACACAACACTGGAACTATTATATACATGGCAGAGAGCATAAGGTTGCTACAGACGCTCATAATTCTTCTACTTCAGGACTATGCTTTATCTGAGGATGCTGAAATACGAGCAAGTAAGTATCTGCACATCTGCTAAACTACTAGTACTACTTATCATTTGTATAACACTACAAGGCACACACAGTGCTGCTCGTAGACACATAAGAGATAGTCCCTGCTCATCAGAGCTTACAATCTAATCAAGACAGACAGCCTCACAAAACTGCAGATCAGAATATGGAAAGATACACGTAAGTGGTGAACAAGAGAGAGATAGGCATCAGGATCCAAAAGCAGCCTTGAAGAGGTGGGTTTTTAGCCTGGATGTGAATAGGGTTAGAGAAGGAGCCTGACGTACTGAGTCAGGTAGTTTATTCCAGGCATATGGAGCAGCAAGATGGAATGAACAAAGTTTGGACTTGGCAGTGGAAGAGAAGGGCACAGATAAAGGAATCTGCCAGAGAAGCGGAGTTCCCAAGGAGGGGTGTAGGGAGAGATAAGAGAGGAAAGGTAGTGAGGAGCTGCAGAATGAATGCACTTGTAGGTTAGTAGGAGAAGTTAGAACTGGATGTGGAAAAGGATAGGGAGCCTGTGAAGTGATTTGAGAAGATGTTTTCATGATCTGTTACTCCGATTGTTTTTTTAGATATAGAAATTGTTATCATAACTGCTCATACTTTCAAAAAGTACTACAATAAATTATCTAAAAATTAGGATATGCTCTAAATTGTATATGCAAAGAACATTATGGTCATTTCATTCTTTTTCACTATTCCAACGTCTGAAAAACATGGGGGCAACTTCCCTGGGAAAAATTTCTTCTTGCAGATGACTTTTCTAATAGAAAATTATACAGATAGATTTGAAAATGTTATTTGCACATGTTCTCTCGCTCTCTTGACCTAAACATTCCTTCCCCTCTCAGGGAACGCTACTCATCCTAATGTGGCGAAAGGTTTGCTTGCTGTGGAATTTAACTGGGTAAAGGATGGGCAATTTTCAGATAATTCTTCTAGCCAGTTAAATCAGTATCCACCTAGGTAAATAGCTTATATGCGGCATTGAGTTTAACATCCTTCCATATCAATTGGGCTGTTTGGAATCTCCATGGATAATCACCCTATAATATGAAAGGGCTGAACACTCGGAAACAGGCTATAAGCAAAATGTCTATAGGATGTGATTCAATCCTGTTTATGCAAATAAAACAAATGGGCAAATGTTCCCTGAGAGGGATAATTACTGAGCTGTGGTGAAATACGGCAGTTTCCCACAGGACTTTATTGATTTATTTTATTTAGCTTTTTTTATATACTGCTAAATCTGCAAGTCTAAGCAGTTTACAGCATAACCAGATGGCCAACTTGGCTTTACATAGAACATTATAACATGATAATTCAATACTGCACATTAGTAACCCCCGCTGTAAATGAATAATGTAACTGGTATTCAACCTTGCAAGCTTTTTTATTTCTAGAAATATAATAGCAGCTTTGAGCAGGTGTTTTTTTCATCCCTAGGGATATCGAGTTGACAATGCACAGCCCGATTCTCTGCGCCATATCTCTCACCCCCAATCTCTCCCTAACAGATTCTCCGCTGGGTAAATTTCCCACTCCTTAACCTCCTCCTAGCACATGATTTCTCCCAGCTTAATATTTTTGGCACAAGACACCCCCCCCCCCCAACCCCTCCAGGAACTTAGAAGTTCCCCTAGTGTCTATCAGGTGAAGAAGGAGCAATCTCCCATTGGGTGCCGGGGTTCAAAATAGCATCTCTGATTGCCTAACAATGGTCTCATGATACTACTACTAGAGGGTCATTGAGTTGGCAAAAGTTTTATCTGTAACAACTACATTGACAGCATACTGAAATGATCCCCGTGCTAACTACAACGTGCAGTAAATTCTACTCTCCACGCCTAACCTTCCCATTTCCTACTCTGTCGCATACTAAGCAGTTAGAATGGGGTTTTTTACCACCCTGGCTGTTTTAGTACACCATCGCAGTTACCACACTCCCACACTATTTGCCATGTGCAAAACCCAGCGCTAAATGTTACCACACTTTTGTAAATGGGCCCTGAAGTGTCTTGTGTTTTTCTGAAAAAAATTAAAGTGCAACATAAATTAATATTTTAATTAGAATTTTTTTCATCGTCATCTTGAATGATTATTATGTGCTGAAATTTTAATTTCTGAACAATAAAAAAGTAACTTTATTGCACAATTTATTTCATTTTAAATATTGCAAATAATTCCTTAGAGCAATTAAACACATTTTTTATACGAATGCCTACTCTTTCTTTGCAAGTGTGGGAATGTATAGCTCCCATGGTTGCAGAATCAGATACAAATGTGCCCCGTCCATTTTCTGGATGTCTGGATGGCCCGGATGTGCTCCACACAGAATCGGCCTCCACCTGGATGGCAACATCCAGGGACCCAGGGTAGCTCTTCTTGGGCTCAGTCCCTCCATTGCATCCTTGAAGGGCTTCAGAACTTACAGGCCCAGAATTAAGATTTCAGCATGCACGTGCATGACCACACAGCAGATTCCAGAGATCTAGGGAGTAAGAGTGTTAGAATCCCATAAAGACTGGCAAGGTACAAGAGAAGGAGAGAAAGACCGTAATGCCTCAGAGGTGCCCCTTTGAAGCAGCATATGCATACAGACCTAAAGTAAGCAGGATCAGGCTCTTCACTGGCCTGGATATTTGACACCTCTGAAATTGTTCACCTTAAGCAATTGCCTATGCTGCCTATTCCTATATCCAGGCCTGAGTGATTTGCCCAATCCTGATGGCCCAGGGAGCTTTCGTTATCAATTTCAGTCTGCAATAACATCTGATGGAGGCAGACCATTGCTCCACAAACCTCTTCTGCATCAGATAGGTGCAATTCTACTTGGTGCTAACATCCTGAATGAGCTGGTACGCAGGTGCCCCGGCTGCTTCCTCCTTTCATGCAGCAAACTCCAGTGGAAATACCCTTTTATGATGTGGTACATCTTGATCAGTACCTTAAGGAGCCACTTCCCTTGTTCCCTATGCCCAGGGTGTCTCTAAGTACCACGTACAGCAAGTGTGCAAACATTAGATGCCATGAAAACGATCTCCACTGTCTTAATAACAAGAGTTACTTTTGCTATGAAACTGATAGAGATCCAGTCTTCTTTTATTGTGGGTTTCTTTTCTCTTACCCTCATTCTAGCAGGAAAAAGCTTTGCTTTGGTGCCTTAGGGCTATGGACGTGCTCCTATGGTTCTTGAAATAATAACAGCTCCAGCTAAAATTGTGGTATGCCAGACCAAATACTGCTTACTGATGTATTAAACATGCTGAATAATGATAAACTGACAAAAACACATTTTCTTCTACTCATGTCTCTAAACAGTTACTTGAACAGTTAAAAAAACACTAGTACTACTATTAATCATTTGTATAGAGCTACAAGGAATACACAGCGCTGTACATATAGATGTAAGACACAGTCTTTTATTTATCTATTTATTTATTTAAGTGTGTGGGGCGGGGGAGGGGGGGGTTCATGCCATTTAATCTAAAGTCTAGGCTGTTTACAGAGAACTAGCAATTACAGGGAACTTGTAATTCTCATACATGGAACATGGGTGTGCTTAAACTGAACAATATATACATTGAACATACCATTAGCATGAACCATATAACAAGTTTACATAATTGCATATTTACAGGCTTGTGCCTAGGACTATGGGGGGCTGGGGGAGGCTGGTCGGAGGGGGTTAGGGAGCAATAGCTAGGGAAGGGGGGAGGGAAGGGAGAGGGGTAGCTGGAGGGAGTGCGGGTAGGGAAAATCTTGGGTCACAGGCTGGGTGGGGTATGGATTAGAATGGGTTAGTCCTCATTTCCAAGGAATTTGTGGAACAAAAGGGTTTTTAATTTTCTCCTGAAGTCTCCTGAAGTCAGTTAAGACATGCATCTCTGCTGGTAGGGAATTCCACATGATCGGGGCATACATGGAGAGGGCCGTACTGGATGTGTTTTTATTACTTTTTGAGATTGTGGTGGTTATGAAGAGCGTATTTTGGTGGTGCGTTCTCCTGGATCTGTTAGTGGGAGTTTCCTGTAGGAGTGATTAGAGGTATATGGAGGAGAGTCCCAGGGATACTTTGAATGTTGTAAATATCGTTTTATATTTCGTCCTTGCAGGTAGCCAGTGGAACTGTTTGAGAATAAGAGTAATGTGGGTGAATGGGGTGGCATTGCAGAACACACAAGCAGCGGTGTTCTGAGCCAGTTGCAGAGGATGGAGAATGTAGTTCGGCAGACCATGTAAGAGGATGTTGCATTAGTCGACGTGAGGTGCAATGAGTGCTTGGAAGACTGTGCGGCAGTTTTGATAGTCGAGTAGTGGCTTGAGGTGCTGGGTGGTTTTCATTTTGTGATATATGGACTTGATGGTGTTGTTAATGTGCAGTTGAAAGGTTAGGTGCTGATCAAGGGTTCTACCAAGGTATCACACTTGGGAGTGTACTTTCAGTCGGGTTCTTTCTATTGAGATGTTGGATGAAGGGGTGTAGTTTGAGTCTCTAAAGATTTTATTTTATTTATTTATTTATTTAACAATTCTTACATACCGCGCTATTTCTTATCAGTGCGGTTTACATTAAAACAATAAACACTTGGACATACAAATAGTCCTACGTTTACAGAAAACAGGGATTTGAACATGGATTACTGGGGAAACTATATACATTTGAGATTTAGCTACAAGTAATTAACAGGTTGGGCCCATAACAAGGTTTTGCTGCCAGGTTTATCTAACAGCGTGTTTGTACTCTGTTGGTAAGGGCTTCTGTTTGCTTATCAGAGCTTATTATCTAATCAAGATGAAAAAAACAGAGCAAAACTGGAGACTAAAGTAAGGTAAGATACACATAAGTAGTGGACAAGAGAGTGAGGAGTATTCCTTGACTCTAGGCATCCCATCAGGCCACTCCAGGGATTTATCCAGTTCCTTAGGACCACACTTTGTACCTGAGTTTTCTTGACTCTACACCTTTGACTCTCTTCCACATGTAAAATGCTTCAAAGCATCTCTTTCCTTTCTTCTTTTATTCAACGCCTACTGGAGACAGTCCTGCTGTACAGTTTCACAGCCACAGGCTTTTGAGAATTTTCTGACACACTGAATGTCTTTGAAGTAGTTCTGCTCAAGCAAGCTGTGCGTTTTGGGCCAATGTCTCTTGTGGTTTCTAAAGACCAGCTGTTATCTGTATGAAAATGACATTTTTATGGGATTGCCTTTCATTCACTTCTTTGTTATGCTACTTAGGGGTATGTTTACTAAACCGTCTTAACGTAGCAGCACAGACGTTATCACGCAATACGTAACATTATCGCATGATAAATTGTGCGATAATGTAATGTTATCATGTGATAATGTAACGTTATCGCACGATAATGTAATGTTATCACGCGATAACGTCACGTATCGCGCGATAATGTCGGCAGCAGCATTAAGGCACACTAGCGCTGTGAAAGCCGGGTCTGAAGGGTGGAGTAAGGCTCCCCAGAGGGCGGAGAAAGGGGTCAATGGGCGGAGAGTGGGCGGGGAGAGGCTCCATACACACTAACGCCGTGAAATGAAGGTCTGAAAATTAGCGCCAGTGAAAACCTCGTGTTAGAGGCACATTTGCAGGAGAGAGAAACTATTTCAGTCAGCAATGTACAGCAAAGGCAGGGAAAGCCAGAAAAGTGATAGTAGTGATACATATGCAGGAACCAAAAAGGCAAATAAACATAGAAAATGACCAGAACCACATTTGAAATCCCAATAACCAAGCTGACCAATAGTGATATTAATGATAAACATAAAGCAACACTACTGACAAAGCGTAAAAAGGAAGATATCATGTTTGAAGGGCCTATGCTCTGTCCCCCTACAAAGTGAATGAGCCCACATTGAAATAGCGGTGATCAGGGTTTTTTGTCGTTTACACTGGGCAGGTTTGTTATGGCGTGCACATGTGCAGCAACAGCAGAGTGGGCACGTAGGAAAGGGCAACTGTACTGATGCTGTAAATGGGATACAGGGGGCTGCAGGTGGCACATGCTGTGGTCCAGCTGGGGCACAGTGCAGACTAGGCATATGCCTAGGTGGCACATAGGAATGTCAAAACTGTAAAGCAGCAAGACAGCAACTGACGAGGGTCCAACATGGGCATGAGTGTGTGTCCCACAGTGTCACAGGGGATATTACCCAGAAGGTACTCCCAAGGGCACATAACATTGGCAGGCGGTGCCGGGGAGAAGCGCACTTGTCCATGTAGGCACCCCTACCCGAGAACCTACATCGTAGGCAGCTGCCTACTGGCACACTGGATGGCCTGGGACTGCGCACCACCAGCACCAATGGCATAAGATCATGTCAGCATGGTGGCGGAGGGGTGCTGGTGGTGGAAGGGGCAGTGGTATCTGCCCACAGCAGACCACAGCCAAGCCCTGTTTAAGTGGGTGCCGTGCACTGCAACAGACAAGTTCTGTCTGACAATCAGTCATGGTATCCCAAGGGAATAATCTGCCCCCTGTGGCAACACTTTGGTGCAGTACACACAGCCAGCATGTTCAGGAGCAGAAGGTCACAAGTTCAAGTCCCAGCTGTGGCTCCTGCCAACCCTGTCCCCATATTTTACCCAGTACTAAACCGTGGTAATAAAGACGGAACCTTTTATTGCAGATAAAATAAACATGCCTGAAACGCCTATATTTTACCCTACAGAGCACAGACACAATAAACATATGCAATCCCTAGAGCAGAGTTTCCCAACTGAAGTCCTGGAGGGCCAAACACCATTCAGGTTTCATGCTGTCCCTAATAAATATGCCTATGCTGCATTTGTATGCGCCACCCCCATTGTATGCAAATGTATCTTATGCATATTCATTAGGGACAGCATGAAAACCTGAACAGTGTTTGGCCCATCAGGACCGGAGTTGGGAAACTCAGCCCTAGGGTTGGGGTACAAACACCCACACCCACAGGCTCCACTATCCAATGCCTCATGGAGAGTCAGGCTGTTGGGCCCTGCATGGAGCAGCATCTCCCAATACTGGCACCTGCATACCTTAGCATTGCCGTCCTAAACTTGGGAACACGTTCCACATATATCAAAAGGTTGCCATGATTAATGTCAGATAACAAATCCTAAGTTAAACACGATTTGTTTATAGAGATCCATCATAGCAACCTTTCTGATATCTGTGGAGTGTGATTCAGTTATTGCTTCTGACAGTGATTACCACCCTGGGGAGTGACCCCAACAGTTTTCCATACCATAGCAATGCCTCCACTGTGCTCAGGACTGGTGTGGCGGCCAGGGCTGCCACAAACCTCTATATTTGCACAATGCTGGCATAGGTTTGGGAGTGTGTGTCTGTCTATCCAGTGTGTTGTGGCTGCCTACACCTTACTGAGCCCATACTGCTTGCACTGTTTCCAGTGTTAGCCTGTCAATGTGCATAATGAGGAGTAAGGTACTGTGGGTATTTTATTTATTTATTTAGTAAACACTTGTATACCGCTGCTTCCTACGATCAGCAGCGGTTTACTTTACAGAATCATAATGTATTGTACGGTACATTGAGATTTCAGTTTTACATTTTGATTAGTCAATGATTACGTAACACGGGACAAGCATTTGGATACGATACATATTTGATTAAAGCACACAGATCAAGGTATACATTTGATTTCAGTAGATTGGGGGAGGGCCCCATATATACAATTTGTACAGAATTAGTTGCCAAGGTGTACAGACTATACATGGTTATATACAATTTGTACGGAATTAGTTGCCAAGGTGTACAAGTTATACATGACTATATACTATTAGATTATATGCTGCCGAGTGTGGCAGAGGAGATCTGGTTGAGGTAGGGTATCGCAGTTAGATCAAGTTGTAGTGGGTTTGAAACAGATAGGTTTTCAGTTTTCGTCTAAATTCGTTCAGGTTGTTTGTGAGCCTTAATTCATGCGGTAGTTGGTTCCATTGGATTGGCGCTGAGTATGTGAACGCCCTATTGCTTGTTTCGGCCTTGACAGATCTTATGCTGGTCGGGATACATAGGGTGTTGAGATTCATAGTTCTCCTGCTTCTGTTGCTAGGTTGAATAGTGATTAGGTTATTGAGGTAGGATGGTGCGATGCCATTGATGAGTTTAAATGTTGTGATGAGTAGTTTGTAGATGATGCGGGCGGCCACTGGGAGCCAGTGCAGATCCATTAGAACTGGGGTTATGTGGTCGGTGACTTTCTTTTCCATGATGACTCTTGCAGCCACGTTCTGAGCCATTTGCAGGATGCTTAGTGTGCTCTTTGGAAGCCCTTGTAGAATGGCATTGCTGTAATCCAGGTGGGGAATGATTAGTGCTTGAGCAACAGACCTAAAGTCGGATTTCTCGAGGATATTGCGGAGTGGTTGAAGGATTTTGAGTTTGTAAAAGATGGCTCGGTTAACTGTTCTGAGGTGTTTGTCCATCTTGAGGTTGCTGTCAAGTAGGACTCCTAGATACTTTATTACAGGCTTTGTATCGTATATGTTTTTGTTTAGTGTGACTGTGGTGGGCGGGATGAAATTGGCTTTCTTGGACATGAACATGACCTCTGTTTTTTTGTGATTTATTGACATGTTGTTTTGCTGAAGCCATGATTGGAGCATGTCAAGGCATTCTTCTAGTGGACTGAAGTTAGGCTGTGTTATGTCGAGCTGTGTGTATAACATCACATCGTCGGCATATATGTGGTAATTTATGTTGTATTTCTGGAAAATACTGCATACCGGCTTTATATACAAATTGAACAGTAGGGATGAGAGGGCAGACCCTTGAGGGATCCCTTGGGTTTGGGGGAAAGCATCAGCTCTGTCGTTGTTGAATTGCACTTGTTGCATCCTATTGGATATGTATGATGTGAACCATTTCAGGGGGGTCCCTGTTATACCTAGCGAGGCCAGGCGGTCCAAAAGGGTGGTGTGATGTACTGTATCAAATGCCGCTGAGATATCGATGAATATGAGTATGAACATGGAGTTTTTGTTCTCGAGGCCCCTAAGTAGATTGTCAAGGAGTGCCAGTAGTAGTGTTTCCATTCCGTGATTCTGACGGAATCCGTATTGATGTTCATCTAGGGCTTTTATCTCGTCCATGTGGTCCTGGAGTTGGTGCTGGACCGCTTTTTCAATCATCTTTGCTAGGAAAGCTATGCTTGAGATTGGGCGATATGATGCAGGGTCACTTTTGTTGAGCGATTTGTTTTTTAATATGGGTCTAATAATTGATTTCTTGAGATGAGACGGCATGATTCCTTGTTTCAGTGACTGATTGACAATGTGCGCGATGGGTTTTGCGTTGTCTTTCTTGGTTGCTTTCATCCAAGCGGCTGGGCATGGGTCGAGGGGGGAGGTAGTGGTGTTTAAGTTGGTTAAGATGTTTAAGATTTGTTGCTCACCTAATTGCTGGAAGGTGTTCCATTCTGTTTCTGGGTCTGCTTGAGGGGCAGTTGTGGTTTCTCGAGTGGTGAGAGCTAGTGGCATGCCTTTGGTCATGCTTGTGGGAAGTTTCGGATTTAGCTTTTTGGCATAGTGGTCGGCAAGCGTCTGGGCCTTTATATCGTCTGCAGAGATGGAGTTTTGTGAAGATTTGGTCAGAGATTTTACGAGTTCAAAAAGTTCTCTGGGTCTGTTGAGCGCTTTGTTGAGTAGATTAGTGTGGTGTGTCTTTTTAGCGAGGTTTACCTCATTCTTGTATCTTGCGAGGAGTGTTAGGTATAGTTGCTTGCCTTCTTCGGTTTGCTTTTTCCTCCATTTCCTTTCGAGTTTGCGTAGTTCTCTCTTCATTTTAGATAGCGTGGGAGAGTACCATGGTTCGGTTCCTGTCTTTGTTACAGCGTTTGTGTTCTTCCATGTTGGACTTGCAGCTGCTTCGATCCCTGAGTTCCATTGGTCTACCAGCTTGTCTAGGTCTGTGGTGGTGTACTCAAAATGTGTAGATATAGAAGTTACCAAAGCTTCGCTATTGAATTTTTGGAATTTCCTCTGTTGATGTGTTTTTGGGTCGGCTTGAGGCTTTACCTTTTGTGGAGGTAGGTGGATTTCAATTTCGACTAGGAAATGGTCGGACCATGGGACTGGGGTTACTCGAGGTTTGGTGTATTTTTGGATGTTGTGTGATAAGAACACCATATCAAGGGTGTTACCTTTGTTATGTGTGGGTTCTTGTATGATTTGTGTGTAGCCGAGCTGATGCATGGCTTCAAAGAATGCGTCTGCCTGTACAGGGGGAATCGATGGGAGATTTAGGTCACCCAGAATGATGCGCAGTTTTTTGGTTGCAGAGGTTGAGATATTTTCTAGTGCGGTGGCCAGGGTTTCATGATGGGCTGAGGGGGGTCTGTAGATTAAGCAAAGTATTGATGTTTTGTTTTCGATCTTGAGTATATCAATGCCTTTGGATTCAGTTAGGGAGGGGCTTGAGAACATGAGGGAGGTTTTGGCAATGACAAGTACTCCTCCTCCTCTCCTGTTGTGACGGGGGCAGTTAAATACTGTGTAGTTGGGATGGGGTAATTGGTTTAGTATTGCTGGGTCAGTGTCAGTGATCCAAGTCTCGGTGACACAGAGGATATCGGGTTTGTTGTCTGTAATGATATCGTGTATGATGTGGGTTTTATTTCTAATGGATCTGGCGTTGATGAGACAGATTGTGGTGGGGGTTTGTGATAATTGGTGTGGTTGCTGTTGCTTGTTTCTGGTCTTTGTGGCTGTCGGTTTCCTATGTTTATTATGTTTTGTTTTGGAGCTACGTCTTTTATGGGGTTTTTCAGTGACCTTTAACGCAGTGTTCAGGCCTGGGTTGAGTAGGGTTTCATCATGGGCTATGTATGTTGGCCCTAGCGGAGTTAGTAGGGGTAACAGTATTTGGCCATGGATAAGGAAAGGATGCCATCCTATTGCCTGGTGTTGCGTCAAGTGTGGTAAGTATGCGTATGCGGCTAGGGATACGTAGAGGCAGAGAATTACCATATAGGTGATGGGTGCCATGGTTTGTGTGGTTGGGTGTGGTGCAGAGTTTGTTATGAAAATCCTTGGAGGAGAAATTCTGTGCGAAGGTGGCAGAGGTTATTTACTTGTAGTTTACGGTCATTTGTTAGTTGTCGCACATGTGATGTCTCAATCAGTATATAAAATATAAGTATAACGGGAAAAACTTCTGATACCATGTGAGAGATGAGCAATAAGTGGTTTGGAATTGCAGGTATTACAGAGAGGTATTGCAGGTATTACAGAGAATTACAGAAAGGTATTACAAGTATTACAGGTATTACAGAGAATTGCAGGTATTACAGAGAGGGATTAATCCGTATGGTTATTGCATCTAATTAATGACAAAATCAGGTGGTATGGGAGTGATCGGATTTCATTCCTACAGTAAACATTCCTTCAGTATACTGGTTTGATATAGTACAGTGTATTGAAGTTGCAGGCAGATTGTGAAACTTGTGGGGAAGTTTCTTAAAAGTCCAATAAAGTCAGAAATGTCATACAGTCTGTAGGAGGAAGTTGCAGTATTGTGTTTACCTGAATAGTTTAGTTGTTGTCGTCATTCAGTGCCTGGTCGAGTTGGCGAGCTCAACCCAGGCAGGGGAGCTCGAGCCGTGTGCGGTTGTGGAGGCTTGCAGTTTCGGTGTCAAGATTGGTACTTTAGGAGAGAGATGAAGGGTCTGTGGTTTTTTTGGGACCTGTTTCTTCTGGATTGCCTTAGGGGGAGGCCGGCTGTTATCTCTCTCTTGCGGTCGGGTGGCGAAGCTGTCTCCAGGGCCTAATGGCCAACCGCCTAAGGGCTGACGCCAAAGGGCCCTCTGGCGAGGCCCTCAGGCGCGGGCCCGCCAGGCGCGGGCGCGCCCTGTAGGGACGCCGCTTTTAAGCGGTGCTGGAGCGTGTGTGTGTGTGCCTCCCACTGCCTCCGATTGGGCAGGAGTGCTTGTGGGCTTGCCTCCCACTGCCACCGATTGGGCAGGAGTGAATGTGTGTGGTCTCCCACTGCCCCGATCTGGGCAGGAGTGTGTGTGTGTGTGTGAGCTCCCACTGCCCCGATCTGGGCAGGAGCTGAACCAGGGACCTCTGCTGGACTCAGAAGCGGCTCCCTCGGGGTAGGGACGCCGCTTTTAAGCGGTGCTGGAGCGTGTGTGTGCCTCCCACTGCCTCCGATTGGGCAGGAGTGCTTGTGGGCTTGCCTCCCACTGCCACCGATTGGGCAGGAGTGAATGTGTGTGTGGTCTCCCACTGCCCCGATCTGGGCAGGAGTGTGTGTGTGTGTGAGCTCCCACTGCCCCGATCTGGGCAGGAGCTGAACCAGGGACCTCTGCTGGACTCAGAAGCGGCTCCCTCGGGGTAGGGACGCCGCTTTTAAGCGGTGCTGGAGCGTGTGTGTGTGCCTCCCACTGCCTCCGATTGGGCAGGAGTGCTTGTGGGCTTGCCTCCCACTGCCACCGATTGGGCAGGAGTGAATGTGTGTGTGGTCTCCCACTGCCCCGATCTGGGCAGGAGTGTGTGTGTGTGAGCTCCCACTGCCCCGATCTGGGCAGGAGCTGAACCAGGGACCTCTGCTGGACTCAGAAGCGGCTCCCTCGGGGTAGGGACGCCGCTTTTAAGCGGTGCTGGAGCGTGTGTGTGTGCCTCCCACTGCCTCCGATTGGGCAGGAGTGCTTGTGGGCTTGCCTCCCACTGCCACCGATTGGGCAGGAGTGAATGTGTGTGTGGTCTCCCACTGCCCCGATCTGGGCAGGAGTGTGTGTGTGTGTGAGCTCCCACTGCTCCGATCTGGGCAGGAGCTGAACCAGGGACCTCTGCTGGACTCAGAAGCGGCTCCCTCGGGGTAGGGACGCCGCTTTTAAGCGGTGCTGGAGCGTGTGTGTGTGCCTCCCACTGCCTCCGATTGGGCAGGAGTGCTTGTGGGCTTGCCTCCCACTGCCACCGATTGGGCAGGAGTGAATGTGTGTGTGGTCTCCCACTGCCCCGATCTGGGCAGGAGTGTGTGTGTGTGAGCTCCCACTGCCCCGATCTGGGCAGGAGCTGAACCAGGGACCTCTGCTGGACTCAGAAGCGGCTCCCTCGGGGTAGGGACGCCGCTTTTAAGCGGTGCTGGAGCATGTGTGTGTGCCTCCCACTGCCTCCGATTGGGCAGGAGTGCTTGTGGGCTTGCCTCCCACTGCCACCGATTGGGCAGGAGTGAATGTGTGTGTGGTCTCCCACTGCCCCGATCTGGGCAGGAGTGTGTGTGTGTGTGAGCTCCCACTGCCCCTATCTGGGCAGGAGCTGAACCAGGGACCTCTGCTGGACTCAGAAGCGGCTCCCTCGGGGTAGGGACGCCGCTTTTAAGCGGTGCTGGAGCGTGTGTGTGTGCCTCCCACTGCCTCCGATTGGGCAGGAGTGCTTGTGGGCTTGCCTCCCACTGCCACCGATTGGGCAGGAGTGAATGTGTGTGTGGTCTCCCACTGCCCCGATCTGGGCAGGAGTGTGTGTGTGTGTGAGCTCCCACTGCCCCGATCTGGGCAGGAGCTGAACCAGGGACCTCTGCTGGACTCAGAAGCGGCTCCCTCGGGGTAGGGACGCCGCTTTTAAGCGGTGCTGGAGCGTGTGTGTGTGCCTCCCACTGCCTCCGATTGGGCAGGAGTGCTTGTGGGCTTGCCTCCCACTGCCACTGATTGGGCAGGAGTGAATGTGTGCGTGGTCTCCCACTGCCCCGATCTGGGCAGGAGTGTGTGTGTGTGTGTGAGCTCCCACTGCTCCGATCTGGGCAGGAGCTGAACCAGGGACCTCTGCTGGACTCAGAAGCGGCTCCCTCGCGGTAGGGACGCCGCTTTTAAGCGGTGCTGGAGCGTGTGTGTGTGCCTCCCACTGCCTCCGATTGGGCAGGAGTGCTTGTGGGCTTGCCTCCCACTGCCACTGATTGGGCAGGAGTGAATGTGTGTGTGGTCTCCCACTGCCCCGATCTGGGCAGGAGTGTGTGTGTGTGTGAGCTCCCACTGCTCCGATCTGGGCAGGAGCTGAACCAGGGACCTCTGCTGGACTCAGAAGCGGCTCCCTCGGGGTAGGGACGCCGCTTTTAAGCGGGGCTGGAGCGTGTGTGTGTGCCTCCCACTGCCTCCGATTGGGCTGGAGTGCTTGTGGGCTTGCCTCCCACTGCCACCGATTGGGCAGGAGTGAATGTGTGTGTGGTCTCCCACTGCCCCGATCTGGGCAGGAGTGTGTGTGTGTGTGAGCTCCCACTGCCCCGATCTGGGCAGGAGCTGAACCAGGGACCTCTGCTGGACTTAGAAGTATGGGTATGGCCCGGACAGGGTGGCCTGGGCAGGATGCATCTGCACAGGGTATAGGGCAATGGCTGGGATATTGTAGTGCCCAACCACCACCTGCATGGACAGGATGGCCACAGCATGTCATGCTGGGAGGTCACTCCCACCCTGACTGAGCAGTGACCACAGCATGGCTAGGTTGCCCCATAGTGCTATACAGCATTTCTCTCAAGTGATATTTATGGGTTATTTTTTCTGGGGTTCAATCACTGCCATACCTGCTTGGTGTGTGTGTGCACATCCCATGTTTGGGTACACACAGTTCCTCCATGCACTATATACTAACTAGCAGACTGTCTGCAGTTAGCATGTGTATGGTTGGAACACCTTGCAGGGTGCAGCAGGTGAATGTCAGATAGTGGTGAGGGGCAGATGAGCTTCTCCAGCATTCTGCCTGTCTGCCATTGCCTTATGTGATGCCTACAGATCTGCATTGACTGCCCTGTAGGGTGCCTATTCCCAGCAGGACTGGGGTTGATGGTCCTCTCTACTGCCACCATTGCAGAGATGTACAATGTGGATCTGTTGGTGGGAAGTCCTGTCCCCCCACTGTGAACCACAGAGGGTGGGTTGGGTGGTGCTACATAATCCACTTTTGGGTCCAAGCACCCCCCTTCACCTATAACATGTGACTGTGGCACCCACACAGGATATGCACTATTCTGGGTGCATCATAGTCCACAAGGGCTAGACGTGACTGGGAAATGCATTATAACTTGGAGATAACTATTTACAGGGCACATGGGCAATGGAGGGTTAAGGGGCTTGCCCAAGACCACGAGGATCACCTGTGGGACTAGAAACCCCAGTTCTCCTGGCCCAAGGTTGCTGTCCTCTAGTGGGATTTGAACCCATGACTTTCTGGCCTGAGGTAACTTGCCCCAACCACTAGGCCACTCCTCCTTCTGTATGTTTTTTTTTATGCCTAACATGTTTGGTTTTTCTTTTTTTTTAATTGCCGCATGCCAGTATCTGGTCTTCCTGGTAAAGAAGATTTTATTCCTTGTTCTTTTCTTGTGTTTGCTCTTTCATATAAGTATTTGCTGTTAAAACTCACATCTAACACAGGAGTGATATGACTTGTGGTGTCTACCTTGAAGAAATACGCCTTGGAGCCAGTATTGAAATGACTTGTCTGTGTAATTTGAGAAGATACACAGATAAGTCTTTTGCTTTAAAATTCCTGCTTAAAGTTCTACAGAAAAAGTGGAACAACAGTAGAGGCATGCCGCTAGGATCAGGATGTGTCCGTTAACAAGATGGCCATCATAGGAAAGAAGCAAGTGGCCATTGCTCCTATCTCCTTCAGCAAAGGGGAATGGGGATGAATGGGGGTTTAGGGAAGATCCAGTCTTGGATATGGGTGTTCTCTGCAAAGGAGGTGCAGTTTCCAAGGTTTGAGGTGTAAAAGGGGCTGGAAAATTTCACACTTAATCCCTATGGGGAGGTAGGTTGTACAATTTTCCCAAGAACCCAATAAGAATGGGTGCAGCACTAGGAAAGAGGTCTTTTTTTACAACCTTCCACACCAGCCCCTTTAACTTGGTCCCTTGGGGCATTGGTTCTCTTATAAGTGTAATTGCAACCAGCAGTAGCAGGACTAATACTGTGTTAGATGCAGCTCATTACTTTACCATGTCCATGATTTTTTGTGGCAGTCAACATGTGTTACTTGGCAAAGAATGCACAATCATGCTGATTAGTAAATAGGAGCCAAAGTGAGGTATCACATTTTAATGGGGGTTTCCTACTTTGGAAAAAAAAACTATAAGAACATAAGAAATCGCACACTGGGTCAGACAAAGGTCCATCAAGTCCAATATCCTGCTTCCAACAGGGGCCTATTCAGGTCACAAGTATCTGGCAGGTTTCCAAAAGGCACACAGGTTCCACAATGCTTGTATTGGAGTAAGCAGTGGATTTCCCAGGTTCTCTTTAGTTTATGGACCTTTCCTCCAGGAACTTGTCCAAACCTTTTTTAAACCAAGCTACACTAACAGCTTTTTCTACATCCTTTGGTAAAAAATTCCAGAGTTTGATTATGCGTTGAGTGAAAAAATATTTTCTCTTATTAGTCTTAAATGGGTTACGTTGTAGTTTCATTGCATGTCCCTTAGTCTTTCTATTTTTTTGATGGCATAAACAACTGATCTATGTTTACCTTTTCCACTCTATTCATTAATTTATAGACCTCTTATGAATATGTTAAATTTATTTTATTTATTTAAAAGGATTTCTATGCTGCCTTCTCCTTCAATTAAGGCGGTCTACACAGCAAACAATCAGCAAGTAATGGATTTTTGTGTGCGCATGCAGAGAAACAGTGAGTGTGTGTGCAGTAGGATGAAGTAGATTCTTGTTGAGCTATTTACAGCGTGCGCTATTATACAATACTATATACATGGGGGAATGGGGGGGGTTTGGTCTGTGGTCCTGGCTGGTGAGCAGCTTATGTGGCGCCCCCATACTGTTCGATGAAGAGGGTCATTTTGAGCTGCTTCCAAAAGTCCTTGATGTCAGTTGTTAATTGCAATTCATCTGGGAGGGCGTTCCAAATTGCTGGTGCAGCCAGTGAAAGGGTTCGGTCTGCAGTGTCCTTGCGGGCCTTGGTGAAGACTTTTGGGGGCATGTTTACTAAACTGCGGTAATGTCATTCACGTTCGATTCTGCGGTAAAGGTACAGATGTCCATATAAAGGCGTGGATGGGGCATCAGTATGGCAAGCCGTCAGGTAGCGCGCGTTATAAGGCACGTTATAAGGCACCTTATTAGGCACAGTACAAGGCACGTGCCTTAACATACCTTGTACTGTGCCTAATAAGGTGCCTTATAATGCACCTTGTACTGTGCCTAATAAGGTGCCTTATAACGTGCCTTGTACTGTGCCTAATAACAGTGCCTTGTAACGTGCCTTCTACTGTGCCTAATAAGGTGCCTTATAACGTGCCTTGTACTGTGCCTAATAAAGGTGCCTTGTAACATGCCATATAACGTGCCTTATAACGTGCCTTATAACGCGCCTTATAAGGCACGTTACCTGACGGCTTGCCATACTGATGCCCCGCCCACGCCTTTATATGGGCATCTGTACCTTTACCGTGGAAACTAATGCTAATGACATTACCGCAGTTTAGTAAACATACCCCTAAGTTCCATGTAAACCTCTTTGACTAGGAGAAAAGCGGTATATGAAACTCTGTTAACTAAATAAATAAATAAATAAGCCAGAGAGGTTTCACTTATAGTCAAATGTATGTGCACAGATTTCACTAATGCGCATCCTTTTACCAAAGTAAGCAGAAGTGTCCCCAGGGGACAGAGGTGGGGATGGGTTTGCATTCACATGCATACTTTTAAAAATTCAAATGCCTGGATGCCATTGTTCACAGAAACGTTTGCACATCAAAGAGCAGCTGTGAATTTCTGCAGAGTTTTCCTGGGGTGATTTTCAAAGCAAAGATACACGTGCATTTTCAATTAGAAAATCCAACAAAGTCCATGTTGGAAAACTACATGTGTGCTATTCACTAAAGTGGCCATCTAAAAATTACCTCTTGGGAGGGAAAATTTGAAAGCCATTTACATGGACAAAAGACATTTTGCCCTTGTAAATCAACTGTCTGAAAATTGCGCTCCCTCATTCTGGCTAAAAGCATGTCTTTTACAAGGTATTAAGAGGGGGATGTTGAGATGGGCAGAGGTATGGATGCATTTCAAAGCAAAATTCTACCTGCATTAAAGACAGGAAATTTTCAAAAGTTAAAATTTGTGCATACTTTCCCTATGAAAACTGATGCAGCGACCGCACACTAAAAATAACTGTCAACTCTACACCAATGTAGACAGTTTCAAAACTACCCCCATAATTGTTAATGACACACCAAATGTATTTGATGATTATTACAGTATATCCTGAAGGCAACCAAACTTGCTCTGTTAAAACTATTGTTCTGATCTGCTTTAATTTCAGGTTGCAGAACTGCCCCGGCTGACTTAGTTTTTATCTTAGATGGATCTTGGAGTGTTGGCCCTGAGAATTTTGAAATAGTGAAAAAATGGATTGTTAACATTTCAAGTAATTTTGACATAGGACCTAAATTTACTCAAGTTGGGATAATCCAGTACAGTGATTACCCTACACTTGAAATCCCACTCGGAAGTTATGAGTCCAGTGAAGACCTCCTCAGAAGAATGGAGCTCATACAATATATAGGCGGAAATACTCGAACAGGAAATGCAATTAAATTTGCAGTGGAACATGTTTTTGCTAGGGCCTTGCGACCTTTGACTAAAACAGCAATTGTTCTCACGGATGGCAAGTCACAGGATGAGGTAAAAGATGCAGCAGAGGAAGCAAGAAAAAACCAAATCACTTTATTTGCCATTGGAGTGGGTTCTGAAATTGAAGAGGGTGAACTTCGAGCTATTGCCAACAAGCCTTCTTCGACTTACGTATTCTATGTTGAAGACTACATTGCAATATCCAGAATAAGAGAAGTAATAAAGCAAAAACTCTGTGAAGGTAAGGTATAATATTTAATATTATTTATGGTACGGATGGTAAAGCTTCCTTTGATGTAACTTGTTTGATATTGTACTGCATGGTAACAATATTTGATCAGATATTCATATTCTGTTATAAAGACGCTCTCCAGTTTCTGCTGTTAATGCTGATCTGGTCATTATCTAACCCTTGAGTTTTTTTGAAATTTGACTAAGGGACTCCTTTTACTAAAGTGTGTTAAGCAGTTAACGTGCATTTTTGTGCATGGTAACTGTTACCGTGGGGGCAAGACAATTACCATACGCTGATTTGTGTGCTAAATAGCAATTAAACATTGGGGTGGTGAATGGGGGAGTTAGGGGTGGAGAGTGAGAATTGAGAACACATTGCAATTAGTGCAGGGGGAAATATCAAGTGCTGTCAATGTTGCAATTAGCGCAGGGGCAACTAACTTCATCTCAGTAGGTGGAGTTAGTTACACCTGTGGCACTTGTGCGTTAACTGCCAGGAAGATGCTGGCCACGCCTCTAACTGTTATCATAGAGACTTTGTTCTTAACACATATTAGTTAGTGCTAAATGGGGCATGATTACTAAAGTGCCCTATCCAGTAGCCTGGGGTTCAGAGTGTGGTTTTGGCGCAATGCTAGAAAGTAGTCCCAAATATTCCATGCTACCCAAGTTGCACACAATGAGGTAGGGACTCAGTCAGACAGGGTGGAAGAAAGGCATTGAGGGTCCATCACAGCTAGCTCTAACTGCACTTGCCACCCTTAGTGTGGGTTCACATAATGTCACAATGATGGGTGGCGTTAAATTTGCCAATGTACTGGCTAGCATGGCTCTGCATCTTGGGTCCTCCCTACCTGCAAGGAGGTGGACACACACATCTCCTGAAGTTAGCACAGGCCAACTGTGCTAGTAATGGGGCCAACTGTGCTAGTAATGGGGCCAACATGCGCGTTATCAGCACAGGACTTAGTAAACATGCTCCAATGTGCATTAAGTGCAATAAATGATCACAGTGCAGTAAAAGGGCCTCTAAATATACTAGCTATAGTAAAACTGATTTTTGTTTTAATAAAATCAGATTTATGGGAAGGAAATAGTATGTCACATTATCCTGTGCACTATTATTTTCCTCCCACATGTATTGGTTTTACTCTCAGTAATTAAGACGAGAGGTTTTTCTTTTCTGTTTTATAATAAGTCCTTCCTCTACCATGTGCAAAGGGGCCTGTGAAGAGTTTCCACATTTTTGAATCCATTCCAGGGAATCATGCCAAACTGCCATGTACATTTAATTTCTTAGAAGGTTTCAGATTAGAATTAGCCAAAAGGCACAAATAAAAAATGTGCCATTATTTACACTAAAATGTGAGCACAATGGAAAATTTCTAACCCCTGCTGACTTTTTGATCTGCTTTGGAAAAGGCTGATCTGATTTCAATGAAAGAATATTCTCCGGTGATTTAGTGCTGCAATATGAACTTCCTTCAGTAATGAAAATTGTGCTGTTTGTAAGTTATTCCGAAGAACAGACAAGTCACATCCTACCAGGGCCATTTGGACTGTTCAAGGTATCATCTACAGTAGATAGAGAGGATATGGTGAGGATGTTTCTGCGCTTTATGAATCTCCTTTGATTCAGCAACTGAAGGCAATTAGAGACAGACACAGTCTTTTGATTCTGAGAAATCTGGTGATTTATTTATAATTATAGTGCATTGCTCTTTAAATAGATAAACACAAAATAGTTCTACTTATCTACACCGAGTGGTTTTTTCTGCCTCCATTTGAAGCCCTCTAAACACATACACAGTTTTCATACTCATGAACCGAGTTGTGCCAGACCTCTTGGCAACACAGGAAGACATCTTAAATAAACTTCCCTCTCTGGCAACTGCAGCTTCATCCTCCAGACCTTCTTGTCTTCCAAAACTTTCTCTCTGAGTTTAAAAGACAGCGTTTTTTTCTTTCCCAAAAAAATGAACCATCAACGCTGGCAGCAACATAGAGCATAGTCTCTGAGCCTCCTCACTTGTCTTTCCTTCTTTCCTACTTCCTGAATATACTTAAAAAGAAGTTTGACCCTGCTCCCATGGAAAACAGTTAACACACATGTAACAGCTTTAAGCACAAGCTGCTTAATCATCATCTAGTACACTGTGCCAGACTGTCTGTTACGAGCAACCCTCAAACAACATTCATTTCACTTAATGTAGCATATATATTAAACGTGGTTATTTATGAGATAGATATAGAACTTTCCAGTTTGGCTTGCCAAAGCTAATAGCGGGAATTGCTGTAACTCTTGGAGTTGTTATTAGGCTCAGAAATTGATTATTCCTTAAAAGAGTAATTCTTAATAAAAGGCGGATCTAGTGCCATACCGTATAGCTGATTATGCCCGATGTTCTATTGGTTGCTGGTTGTTAATTGTTAGCTATTCAATTCCTTTAGTAATTGTTAGATTATACTGTACCTGAATGTACACTGCTTTGACCCAGTGAAAAGCAATATATAAGCCTTGCTAAATAAATGAGTCTGTCTCAGCATTGCTAAATAAATAGATGATTCTTAATCAATGTAAATGTAAGCTGGACCATTTTGCTATGGTGCACTCTCTAGGAGTGACTACAATGATGTAGTCAGTGGTGTTAGTAAGTGCCTAGAAGGTTCTAGTGAGATGGTGTGTAAGAGAGAAGGACAGTCTGGATGAAGATGAGGGCATCAACCCACTGTCCTGCTTCCTGTTTGCTGTCGGAACTGGAATGGAGCTGGAAACAGAGGAAACCTGCCATCTGCTCTAGTGCCCAGCAATGAAAAGCGTGAGACACACAATAAGGTCCCTATGGTAGTGCATCTGACACTCTACCATAAGGAATTGCTTCTGGGGGTATAAAACACACACTCTACCTGTAGGACTGTCTCTTCATGGAGAAAGGTGTAAAAGTACGTTTTCAAAAGGTCTTTTATGTGGTTCCAGCAACGTCCAAGTGAAAATTTAAAGAAGAAGGTAGACAAGTGTTAGCCTTTTCTCCGGGAACAAGCAGGAAGTCAGTCCTCACATTGGGTGACATTGGCACTGATGGCGCCCTAATGAAAGCATCTCCCCAGCTTTCAAAGAAAGCCTTTGGGAGATACCACCATGCATGCATGGTCCCCTTCTCTCCCAAGGGTGCCATCTTGCTCAGACTCCTTTTTTCCACAGAGTTCACCGGACATGTGTCTGATTTCCCTGGAAAAAGTTGATTATTTTCTCCATAAAGTGTTTTTATTTTCTCCAGTTGCAACCGGTTCCTTTCCCGCCTCCGAGTTCACTTGCCCCGGCATCGAGCCTGTCTTTCCTCGGTGTAGATTCATGATTTTTTTGTCTCCACCCACCGGCTACTCCTTGAGTCTTTTACCTCACAGGGCTACCTTTTTCCCTAATGGCCAGCGGCTTTAAAAAGTGTGATTGGTGCACTAAAAATATGTCCCTCACTGACACACACAATTGCTGCCTCCAGTGTCTGCGAGCTGACCACAACCCAGAGATCTGCAGCCTTTGCAGAAAGATGTCCACCAAGGCCATCAAACTCCATCAGCAGAAGCATGACGAGATCTTCAAAAGGTCAGAGTCTGCCCTGAAGTCACCAGTGACTCCATGGTCCAGGGCCCCATCTGAATCGCAAGAGTTGTGTAGTGATCCCTCAGCTACCAACTGGGGCTGCAGGGTCTCTGACAGGGTTTTCCCTGGAGTGGGAACACATGAAGAAGAAGAAAAAATCCTTAAGGATCTCCTCTCAGGATTCAGATAAGACAGACAAGCCCCATTCTAGATCCCACAATCTGCTTACAGGATCCGAGAAGTCGGAGCGGAGCGGCCAGTCAAGATCCCCTGGAAGGATTTGGAGGCCTCCAGTGATCGGCATCGGAAACCTGAGGCCATCCTCATCGAGGACTCCCTCTCCTCAACACTGGACCTGGTAACCCCGGCATCCGGGTTGAAGGCTGAGTGAGAAACCAGGATGTGGCCTTGGAGTGTAGTTTGCCTTCCTCGCCACGCAGCAAGCACCGATGCCTGACTCCACTGGTGCATCCAGTCAGACCACTGGGACCTCAACATAGAGGACTTCTCTGGTTGCCGAGCAGATCCTTGTGAGCCCACTGCCTTGAGTCAATCATCAGCAGAGGTCTTGATCATGGTCCCGCTCCTTGGGAATGAGATCCTCACTGGTTGGTACTTGTAGCTCCAGCCACAAAGCTGCCATGGTCCATCAGCCCCCCGACCTGGGTCCTGCTCCACAGGCCCAGCCTGGTGCCGAATTCTCCACCAATTACTCTTACTGGGAGTCTGAAAACGAGGCATCACCGGACACCCACAAACACCACGATGTCCCGTTGGACCCATTCCCTCCAGCGACTCAACATCAGTCACCACCTGAGATCACCTGATTCCTCAACTTTGTGCGGGACACATTGAGGGCACTGGTCATCTCCAAGGAGTCAGAGGAGGATCCTTGCATGGAGGAGCTAGAGATTCTCCAATATGATTCTCTGCCAAAGGAGTCACTGATGGTTCCCAGTCCCACCATCCTTGAGAGACTTCTCCTCTGCATGTGGGAGAGGCCGGCACCCATAGTCAGCTGTCAACCCGATGCAACGTATTGAGTCTGGCGAGGTCCCGGCTTCATGAAGCCAGATTTAACACATAACTCCATGGTAGTGGAGTCGGCCATGCGTCGACTCAAGAGCCAGGAGATGAATTCCTTGGTGTCCCTAGGCAGGGAAGCCCTCAACACCTTTGGTAGGAAGTGTTACCAGGGCTTGATGCTTGCCTGCTGATTCCAAGCATACCAGCTCTATATGGATATGTACCTTTGAGACTTGATGAAGGAACTCACTGGGTTCTCTGCTGGCCTCAGGAATGACCATCTCCAGCGATTCCAGAACCTGACCAAGGGTGTTGGGGAATGCTCAAGGTACCTGACATGGGCAGCCTATGATGGCTTTGAGTCAACAGCGAGGATAGCTACAGCGGGCATCGGTGCCTGAAGCCTGGCATTGCTGCAGTCTTCAGATCTGGAGCAATGGGTTAAGGACAAGCTCATTGATGTCCCATGCCAAGGAGAGAATCTCTTTGGCAAACCAATGGCAGAGAGATTGGCAGAGATCGAGTCCAGGTTCCTGACAAGGACTTGACTCTCCAAGAAAACTGCTACCCTCCCCAGGAAGAAAAGCCTGGGGGAAAAGCCTCCCTACCTGAGGAAGGGTCATTAGAACATAAGATATGCCATACTGGGTCAGACCAAGGTCCATCAAATCCAGTGTCCTGTATCCTGTTTCCAACAGTGGCCAATCTAGGTCACAAATACCTAACAGTTTCCCCAAAATATATTATTGGGGCAAGCAGTGGATTTCCCGGGTCCCCTTTAATAATGTTTTTTGTACCTATCCTCCAGGAACTTGTCCAAATCTTTTTTAAACCCAGCTACACTACATCCTCTGGTAGCAAGAGTTTGATTATGCATTGAGTGAAAAATAAATCTCTTATTAGTCTTAAATAGGTTGCCCTGTAGCTTCATTGCATGTCCCCTAGTCTTTCTATATTTTGATGGCTTAAACAATCGATCTATGTTAACCTGTTCCACTCCATTCATCAATTTATAGACCTTTATTATATCTCCCCTCAGCCGTCTCTTTTCCAGGTTGAAGAGCCCTAAGCTTTTTAGCTTCTCCTCTCCTCTCATGCTCTCCTGGATCCCTTACAGTCTGGCTTATGCCTTTACACTCTACTGAAATGGCTCTTGTCAAAGTCTCCAGTGACTTGTTCCTGGCAAAATCCAAGGGCCTGTACTCTGTCCTCATCCTCCTTGACCTCTCTGCTGCTTTCGACACCATTGACCACAACCTTCTCCTCGTTACCCTGTCCTCACTTGGCTTTAAGGGCTCTGTACTATTCTGGTTCTCCTCCTATCTCTCCCATTGCTCCAGTGTGTGTTCTGGTGGCTCCTCCTCCTCCACTACCCCGCTCCCAGTCAGTGTACCCCAAGGATCTGTCTTGGGTCCGCTCCTTTTCTCTCTATATACCTAGTCCCTTGGTGCGCTTATCTCGTCCCCATGGCTTTCAGTACCATCTGTATGCCGATGACTCCCAGATCTACCTCTCTACGCCTGAACTCTCTCCGGCAACCCAGACCCGGATCTCTGCCTGCCTTTCTGACATTGCTGTCTGGATGTCCCACCATCACTTGAAATTGAACATGGCCAAGACTGAACTTCTTATCTTTCCCCCTAAAACCTCATCTCCTCTTCCTCCTTTTTCAGAGTCTGTGGACAGCTTTGTACTCCTTCCTGTTTCCTTGGCCTGCAATCTGGGGGTTGTTTTTGACTCCTCCCTATCTTTCTTCACACATATCTCATAGCTAAGACCCGCTGTTTCTTTCTCTATAACATTAGCAAAAGCCGCCCTTTCCTTTCTGAACACACTACTAAAATGTTTATCCACTCCTTAATCACCTCCCGTCTTGACTGCTGTAACCTACTCCTTGCTGGTCTCCCTTTGAGTCATCTCTCTCCTCTTTTATCTGTTGAACACTCTGCTGCACGGCTAAACTTCTGCCAGCCTCATCATACCCATATTACTCCTCTTCTCAAGTCACTTCACTGGCTCCCTATCCGTCTTCACATCCAATTCAAACATCTCCTGCTGACCTATAAATGCATTCACTCTGCGGCTCCTCAGTACCTTTCTTCTCTTATCTCTCCTTACAAACCCTCCCGGGAATTCCTCTGTTCTAATCAACTGCTTCTATATGTGCCCTTCTCTCCTACTGCCAACTCCAGACTTCACTCCTTTCACTGTGCTGCACCTTACGCCTGGAACAAACTACCTATATCTGTACGCCATTCACCTTCTCTAACCCTCTTCAAATCCAAGTTAAAGACTCACCTCTTCGCTGCTGCCTTTGGATCTTGACTCACCTGATCTCCTTTACCTTTCCCCCTGTTTTACCCCTGTTTATGCCTTCTGTGTTTTTCTTGATTAGATTGTAAGCTCTGATGAGCAAGGACTGTCATGTTTGTACAGCGCTGTGTACAACTGGTAGCGCTATAAAAATGCTCAGTAGTAGTAGTAGGGGTGTCCTGCCATCCCCTTTACCATTTTGGTGGTTCTTCTCTGTACCCTTTCTAATAACGCTATATCCTTTTTAAGATACGCGACCAGAATTGCATACAATATTTAAGGTGTGGTCGCAACATGGAACGATACAGAGGCATTATAATATCCTTTGTTTTATACTCCATTTAGTTCCTTGTGATTCCTAGTATTCTATTTGCTTTCTTGGCTGCCGCAGTACACTGGGCCGAGGGTTTCAACATTTTATCCATGATGACACTTAAATCTTTTTCCTGGGTGGTGGTTCCTAATGTGGAACCTTGCATTGTATAACCATAGTTTGGATTATTCTTCCTTAATTGTATAACTTTGCACTTGCCCATATTAAATTTCATCTGCCATTTGAACATCCAGTCTTCCTAGTTATCAAGGTCCTCTTGAAAGTTTTCAGAATATTCTGGGGTTTTGACAATTTTGAACAATTTTGTGTCATCAGCAAATCTGATTTCCTCACACATTATTCCAATTTCCAGGTCATTTACAAATATGTTAAAAAGTAGCGGACCCGTTGGGAAAATTGACCATTTAGCCCTATCCTCTGCTTTCTATTTTTAACCAGCTCCTGATTCACAATAGTACACTGCCTCCTATCCTATGACTTTTTAAATTTGCCAAGAGTCTCTCCTGAGGGACCTTGTCAAAGGCTTTCGCAAATCCAGATGCACTGTATTGATGGGCAAACCTTTGTCTACCTGTTTATTCACACCTTCAAACAAATATAACCGATTAGTAATACAGGACCTTCCTTGGCTAAAGCCATGTTGGCTTTCTCCCATTAGTGGTTGGGGCAAGGTACTTCAGTCCGGAAGGTCGGGGGTTCAAATCCCACTAGAGGACAGCAACCTTGGGCCGGAAGAACTGGGGTTTAAAGTCCCACAGGTGCTCCTTGTGGTCTTGGGCAAGCCACTTAACCCTCCATAGCCCATGTTCCCTGTAAAATAGTTATCTCCAAGTTATAATGTCCTGTTCAATGTAATTTCAGTTTGTTCAATGTAAACCGCACTGATACAGAATAGCACGGTATATAAGAGAATGTAAATAAAAAATAAATAAAAAAAATATTCAGTAATTTTGTTCTTTATAATGGTTTCCACCATTTTGCCCTGTACTGACATCAGGCTTAATGGTCTGCAGTTTCCCAGATCATCCCTGGAACCCTTTTTAAAAATTGGCGTTACATTGGCCAACCTCCAATCTTAAGGTATTACAGATGATTTTAATGATAGTTCACAGATTACTAATAGTAGGTTTGCAATCTCATATTTCAATTCTTTGAGCACCCTTGGATGTATACCATCTGGTCCAGGTGATTTGCTACTCTTCAGTTTATCAAATCATTTTAATACATCTTCCTGGTGTATCAAAATTCTTTCAATTCTTCCGTGGCATCACCTTTAAATACCATTTCAATCATAGGTAACATCCCTACATCTTCCTTATTAAATACCAAAGCAAAGAATTCATTCAGTCTCTCTGCTATGGCCTTGTCCCCCCCTTAGTGCCCCTTTTATCCCTCTATAATCTAATGGTCCAACTGACTCTCATAGGTTTTTTGCTATGAATGTACTTGAAAAAGAATTTATTATGTGTTTTTACTTACACAGCAAGCTTCTTCTCAAATTCTGTCTTTGCCTGCCTTATCAATGTCTTGCATCTAACTTGCCAGAGCTTATGTTGTTTCCAATTTTCATCAATTGGCTCCTTTTTCCATTTCCTAAAAGATGCTTTTTGGAAACAACAGGCTCTCTGACCTCACCTTTAAACCATGATGGCAGTTTTTTGAACTTCCTTCAATTTTTCTTAAAGCATGGAAGCCCAGCTTATCTGGGCTTCCAAGATAGTATTTTTAAACATCACCCATGCTTGATGTAAATCTTTAACCTTTGCAACTGCTCCTTTTAGTTTTTTCTTAACTATTTTCCTCATTTTATCATCGTGTTCCTTTTGAAAGTTAAAAGGTAGTATTGTGGATTTCATTGCCATTCTTTCTCCATTTACTAAATCAAACGAGATCATGCTATGACCACTATTGCCAAGTGGCCCCAACACACTTATCTCTTGCACCAGATCTTGTGTTCCACAAAGAACTAGGTCCAAAATGGCTTCCCCTCATGTCTTTTCATGAACCAGCTGCTCCAGAAAGCAGTCATTTATTTCATATAGAAACTTTATCTCCTTAGCATGTCTTGCCGTGACATTGACACAATCGATACTGGGGTAATTGAAATCACCCATTTTTATTTCCCTGATTACTTTGAGCATTATATCATCCATTTGTTCACTCTGGCCAGTTGGTTGATAGTACACTTCCACTACCATCGCCTTCCCTTTCCTCTTTTTACATGGAATTTCAATCCATAGAGATTCTACAGTGAATTTTGTTTTCTGCAATACTTTAATCCTTTGTGACTCGATGCCCTCTAACATAAAGTGCAACCTCTTCACCAATTTGATCTGCTCTATCATTACAATTTAGTTTGTAACAGATATCACAGTGTCCCACTGGTTGTCCTTCCACCATGTCTCTGAAATGTTTATTTATTTTTATTTATTTATTTATTTTATACATATTTATATACCGCATCTTCCAAAGTTCAGTTGCGGTTCACAGTGAACAACAATTAACAAAGCAAGTTTGTTTTACAGAGAACGTCATAATATAGCAGAACATATGTACAGGGTAACATTATATAATAGTCTAAACAATGTGAAATAATACAGAACAGCATAAACTATATACAAATGTATATTTGTAAATATACATGGAGGTGAGAAGACAAAAGAACAGCATAAACTATATACAAATGTATATTTGTAAATACCAATACCAATACCAATCATATCTAACCTCTCATTTAATGCTATATATTCTAACTCTCTCATCTTATTTTTTAGACTTCTAGCATTTGCATACAAGCATTTTAGAGGCTGTATTTTATTCATATTAATCTGGCAGGGGTTATTTGGATTCTTCAAGCTCTTTTTGCTCTGTACTTAAGGGCATTTGGGTTACTTTTGTCTTCATTGGAACCTCTGTTGATATGCCCTAACTTCAATCTTTTGTTAGTATCTTTCAAGGATACATTGTTCCAAACCACACACTCTTGGGCAACTGTCGGCTTTCCCCTATTAGTTAGTTTAAAAGCTACTCTATCTCCTTTTTTAAAGGGTTAATGCCATCAGCCTGGTTCCATTCCGGTTAAGGTGGAGCACATTACTTCAGAAAAGCCCCTCCTTTTCCCAGAATGTTCCCCTGTTCCTAACAAATAAAAACCGTTCTTCCTTGCACCATTGTCTCATCCATGCATTGAGACTCCAGAGCTCTGCCTGCCTTTTGGGTCTTGCATGTGGAATGGGAAGCATTTCGGAGAATGCTACCCAGGAAGTTATGGATTTAAACTTCCTACCTAAAAGCCTAAATTTGGCCTCAAATACCTTCCTACTACACTTTCCTATGCCATTGGTAGCAACATGTACCAAGATAGCAGACTCCTCCCCAGCACTAACTAAAACCTTGTCTAGGTGGCGCTTGAGGTCTGCTACCTTTGCACCAGGCAGGCATGTTACCAGGCGATCCTCACATTCACCAGCCACCCAGCTATCTATATGCCTAATGATCTAATCACCAACTATAACAGCTGTCCTAACCCTTCCCTCATAGGCACATGGCCCTGGAGAAACCTCCTTGGTGTGAGAGTGTTTTACATCACATGGAGGACAGATCCTAGCTATAGGATCACTTTCCGCTACACCAGGGATGCTGCCAGACTGGAGGTGGGATTTCTCTGTCTTTCTTATGTCCTCCAAGTCTGCTACTCTAACTTCCAGAGATCGGACTCATTCCCTGAGAGCAAAGAGCTCCTTGCAGCTCGTGCATGCCTAAGACCCTTCACAAACTGGGAGACAATCATACATGTGACACTCAATGCAAAAGACTGGAAAGCCCCGATCTCACTGCTGGACTGCTGTCTGCATCTTAGTTTTAAGGCTGTGTTTAGGTATTTAAGTTGTTTACTTACTTAGGTTTGTTGGGGATACTTATACTAATAAAACTATACCTAATATGTTTAATGGACTTTGTTACCCTCAAGATTAATTAAGCTAGTGTCCTTATTGTATGCCTGATGAGGATAAACAGTTGCACCTGAGAGTGAATATGGGCACCTCCTTCCCTTTAAGAGGTTTAAGCACCTATAAAGCTATGACTATCCAAGGGATGGGTAGGAGTCGGGGAGGGAGGGAGGAAAGAAGGCTTATTAAAAATTGACTGCTACATAGTGTCCTGTCCTGTGCTTCTAAGGTAAAGTCTTACCAATTTCCTGGGTGATTCACACATCCCTTGGTTTGATAGAAGGGGCCTTTTAAATTGCCCCTTTGATCTGTCACTTTGTAAAGGTCACTAGAAACAAGTTTATTTTTCTTTCTACTCAGACTATTCTACTTGTATGCCAAACTATATTCTGATTTGATTTAATTTAAAGAGCTCTCTAGAAACAAATTTATTTCAGAAACTATTTACTCAATTTTATTTTCTAGGTTAAGCTATATTTTGATTTGATTGAAATGAAAAGCTTCCTAGAAACAAATTTATTTCAAAGTTTATTTACTCTTATTTTATGTGCTATGCTAAGCTATACGCTGCTTTGACTCAGCACCATCAACCTGGTTTACAGAGCTCCCTCCCCTTCCTCAGAGGACCTATCCACAATAATCGACCTCGCCTGCAACCCCAAAAATACTTGTATGCCAAACTGGGTGCTGGGCGATTTCAACCTCCCTGCGCTCCAAGATACTCACACCAAGGCCTTCCTTGAGTCTCTCAAAGAACTTGGATATAAACAAATAATTGATGCCCCCACCCACGCAAAGGGAAACATGCTGGACCTGATCTTTGCCCCGTGGGCAGTCCTAGACCCCAGGCACAACTTTGATTTATCCATTAGCCCAGTGCCATTGTCAGATCACAGCCTGATCAGATTCCGGATGCCAACACATCTCGACCATATTAGCACCCAGCCCTCAGCTAAGGCCCCCGCAATATCATTAAGATGTTTCTGGCCATTCAACAAAGAGGAAATTCTGGACAGAGCCCAGCCTCTCCGTAACCCACCAGCACACAGTCTCGACAAAATGGTCTCCACATGGAACACGAGCCTGGCTGCCATAGCCCATCTACCAACCACAAATAAGCCTCTAGGAAGAAGGCAGAATGCTCCCTGGTATTCCCCTGAGCTACGGACATCACTGCTTCACCTCAGAAAGCTTGAAAGACACTGGCATCGCTCACGGTCAACTGAGAACCACAAATTATACATAGATCATCTAGGAAGGCACCGTGCAGAAGTAACAGCAAGAATGAAGCAATTCCATGCCGAGATATTGCAGTGCTCCATGAATAAGCCACACAAACTCTTCAGCTTAGTCAAGACCCTAACGAAAGAGCCTTCCCCTACCCAACCTAGCCTTCCTGACCCACAGGAGTACACTGACTACTTGCACGCTAAAGTGAACCAGACCACCACGACCAGAGACGTCTCCACCTCCAGCGGGGCATCCCATCTGACCCCTGCCCCTTCCTTGATGCCAGTCATGAAGGACACCCAGCACGTCATCTCTACCTTTTCGGCCCTGACAGAGAAAGGTCTTCAAGACATCATCACAGCCATAAACACCACCACAGCACCTAATGACCCTTGTCCAGCATTTTGGATAAAATCAATATGTGCTAACCTCGGCCCTTTCCTGACCAAACTCATAGAACTCTCTTTCTCCACTGGGATCTTCCCTCAAAGCTTGAAGCAAAAAGCTATCAGACCGCTACTAAAAAACAACAAGCTGGACCCTGCCAAGATGGAATCCTACAGACCAATATTGAGTATCCCCCTTCTGGCAAAAATTATCGAGAAGGTCGTCCAACCCCAGCTTCAGCACCACATTGAGTCCAGTTCACCCCTCAACCCGTGCCAGCATGGATTCAGGGAGTCACATGGCGTTGAGACCCTATTGACCACTCTATTCTCACTGACCATCGGGTTGGATAATATCAGACAGGGGTTTGCCCTGATCTTCAGGGACATTGTTGCAGCCTTTGACTCCATTAGCCACGAAATATGCTTAACATGCCTCAAGGAGAAGGGCATCCATGGGTCAGCGCTAACCTTGTGTGCATCATACTTAGCAAACAGATGGCAGCATGTCCGAACCAGCTCCTCTACCTCCACACCTTTCCCACAAGAGAAAGGCGTGCCACAGGGATCTTCAATTTCAGCCTTACTGTTAAACGTTTACATGAAGCCCATTTGCAATCTCATCCGCTCCTTCAATATCAACTGCCTGGTCTACGTGACGATGTTTTGCTATATATGCCTATCTCAACAGAACATCCAGACCTCTCTCCACTATCCACCTGCTTCGATGCCATCACAGACTGGCTACACACGCAGAGGCTCAGAATAAATTTCAACAAAATGGAGGTTCTATTTGTCTCCAGGAACCCAGCTTTCACCCTGCCCACTTCGCTGAAGGTGCGGGATGCAGAGCTCCTTAGCAAGCCCACAATATGGTAGCTAGGGGTCACGCTAGACCAGTGGTTCCCAAACCTGTCCTGGGAGACCCCCCAGCCAGTTGGGTTTTCAGGGTATCCACAATGAATATGCATGAGAGAGATCTGCATGCAGTGGAGGCAGTATATGCAAATCTCTCTCATGCATATTCAGTGTGGTTATCCTGAAAACCCGACTGACTGGGGGTCCCCCAGGACAGGTTTGGGAACCACTGCGCTAGACCAACAGCTCAACATGAAAGCCCAAATAAGCAACATGGTCAAAATGGTGTACCACAAAATTTGGACGCTCAATCACCTGCGACAGCTACTCGAGCCAGAAGACTTCTGGACAGTCTATCAAGCCCTAGTAATCCCACTACTAACGCAATACTCCACGGACTCCCGAAAAGCATGCTGAATCCTCTGCAGCTGGGAATGAATGCAGCCGCCAGAATCTTGCCCGGAACCTCCAGGAGAGAGCATATAACCCAGTTCTGAAACATCTGCACTGGCTGCTGGTCCACTGTAGACTTTCCTTCAAGATTCTTCTGATGTCCTACAAAGCCATCAACAAGTGCTCCTCCACCTCCCTCACAGATCTCATCCGGACCACCCCCCTCAACAGAGCTAGGAGATCAGCCGCCACCAATACTCTGTTACTCCTAAAGGCGATTACAAAATGTTCACAGGCAACAAGAAACAGAGCCTTCGCATTGTATGCGCCCACATGATGGAACGCCCTGCCTCCAGCCCTCCGTGCCATCACTGACCTCATCCAGTTTAGGAAGTCACTAAAGTACTGCCTGTTCCTCCAGCACTTTACCTGCTCAGATGCCGTCTCACAGCCAGTCACACTCGGGAACCAGGCTGACATCCCCAGTACAGCTACCATGCATATTTGCAGCCCCACCCTCTAGTTCCCAATACCCTCGACTGTAACAATGCATCTGTATATAGTTAGGCCAACCTGTAATAGCTGTGAGCTGCTCATGTAGCTGGTGACAGCCAGCTTTGCCTGCACATAGTTACCCCTGTTAGCCTTGTTAGAAACCCCTGCTCATTGTAAGTCCAGTGTAGGATCTGCCTGCACTGCACACTTTTGTTATATGTAAACCACACTGATTCTAAATAGCACGGTATAAAAGAGACACTAAATAAAATAAATAAATAAATACAAAGCCCACTGATGGTACTAAAACATGACTGACTCAGCAAAAAACACTGAATTCTAAAATACACATATTTATCAGCTTTAATCCCAAGAAGTCCCTTTTGCCCCAAGATTTAGAATTTATTCCAGAAGATTATACTGACAAGTGTAGATCTACTTCCAGTTGTAGCAGTCCCTTTTGGTAGTCCGGTTTACTGGAGATACCTGCAGTATCAGCTCTTCCAGCTCCTCAGAAGGGTCATCATGACAAAGGAGCAGGTCAGGGCCCCCACAAGCAGAAGGGCCCCAAGCTCCCAGCGCCAGCTCCAGCACAGCCTGGAGGGGGGGAGCTTCTGACTCCCCGGGCATCGCCTCTCCACCCTCAGGAGGTCAGCTGCCCACAGGTGGATGTCTTGTCCATTTTGCCCACTGGTGGCCTGCCATCAACACCGATGCTTGGGCACTCCAGATAGTCAGAAAAGGCTACCTTCTCCAACTGGACCAGAAGCCTCTCCCATTCTTACACTCTCTGCTAGGAGTTAATAGCCCTCTAATCATATGCGAGGATGGTGTACCTGCTGGACCAGGACAATGCCCTGGTGGTCAGACTGAGCAAGGCCCTACAGCTGCATGAATGGTGACTAGACCCCAGGGCAGCCCAATGGCTCTTCTGTCTCTTGGGCATCACATGAGTTAGCCTCTTTGCCAGCCCAGCCAATGCTCAGCTGCCCTGCTTCTGCTCTCGCCAGCCTCACCCATCCCGGGTGACAGTGGATACCTTCCTCATCTCATCATCAGAGGGCCTCCTGTATGCCTTCCTGCCTATACCACTGGTCGCCAAGACCCTTTTAAAGGTCCTCTGGGACAAGGCATCACTGATCCTGGTGGCCCCGCGGTGACCCAGGCAGCCGTGGTTCCTGCTGCTGCTCCGCTTGTTGACGGAGGCCCCGGTCCCTCTGGAGAATGCCCTAGGATTACTGACTCAGGAGGATGGCTCCCTCCTTCACCCCAACCTGGGGTCTCTGGCACTAACAGCATGGCTGCTGAACAGGTTGCCTTGGCTCCCTTCAACCTCCGAGGGAGGTGGAGGAGGTACTCCTAACTTCTTGTAAGACCTCCATGAAGCAGACCTATGCCTTCAAGAGGTGTAGATTCTCAGTGTGGTGCACAGAGCAACAGGTCAAACCATCCTCAAAACACTTCTCTTTATTGAGCACTTTGGACACAACGATAAAATTATAAGCTGTGACCCAACCTAATCATTAAGTATTACAGGACACACTCATAACCCCCCCCCCTTCTTCCCAACTCATCCATAATCTCCCTATATTGCAACAGACTAATGGGTAATTAATCTATCAAACATACCAAAGATGTTATACATAAGAATTCAAGTACTGTTAGGAATTGTACATAGTTTGCCAAATGTTTTGAATCTTGTATAGATTTGTGATTGATATTTCTGCACCTGTTCAAATGTTTTAATGTTATAATGTAACTCAGTTGTTAACAATGTAAACTGCTATGATTAGCTGATACGATGGTATAGAAGTCATAGAAATAAATAAATAAATATATAAATTTGCCTTCCTGCTGCAGTACCTGCTTCATCTCTCGCAGGCTGGAATCAAGTCCAACTCCTTCAGGGTGCAACTGAGTGCTCTTTTGGTGCACCACCACCTCATCGAGGGCAAACTCCTCTCTGTACAGCACCTTGTTACCCAGTTCTTATGGGGTCTCCTTCTCTCTAAGCTCCCCATCTGCTCACCTCCAGCAGAATGGGACCTTAATGTGGTACTGTCATGGCTCACTGGGCCGCCTTTCAAGCCCCTGGCTTCTTGCCACCTATGGTACCTCTCATGAAAGGTCATCTTCTTGGTGGAACTCACATTCACTCGCAGGGTCAGAGAGCTTCAAGGCTTGGTGGTAGAGCCATCCTACACCAGGTTCTATAAGAAAAGGGTCATGCTTTGCGTGCACCCTAAATTTCTTCTGAAGGTGATATCCTCATTCCATCTCAATTAGGACGAGGTGCTGCCCACCTTCTTTCCACAGCTGCATGCCAACAGAGCAATGGCCATCCTCCATCCCTTGGATTGTAAGAGGGCCCTGTCCTACTTCAGCATACCTAGGGCTACTGCAAAGCCTCCCAACCTTTCATCTCCTATGACCTCAGTAGACTGGGGGAGGTGGTAACCAAGCGGACCTTGTCCACTTGGGTGGCAGACTGCATTTCCCTCACCTACAAACAGTCAGGGCTCCTGCTGGAGTGCCGGGTTACAGCAGACAGCGTCAAGGCTATGGCGACCTCGGTTGAAAACTTGTGCTCTGTCCCCATGACAGACATCTGCCGGGCTGCCATGTGGTCCTCAGTCTACAACTTCACAGCTCACTACTGCCTGGAGAGGGAGTTCTGATGGGACAGCGCCTTTGGCCAGGCCGTACTCTGTAATCTCTTCAGGGTCTAGGCAACTCCTACCCTCCAATTCTTCTTGTTCAGGCTACCGGAGTGATGGTTCTCCCTGGACACTGGGATCCTTTCAGAGTCTGCTCTTTGGACTCACATGCCCTTCAGACCATGGTTTTCTACAGGTTTGCAGTAACCTGTAGCTAGGAAGTCCCATATGTGAGGACTGACTTCTTGCTTGTTCCAGGAGAAAACGTAGTTACTCATCTGTAACAGGTATTCTCTGGGACAGCAGGAATCAGTCTTCACAACCCCTCCCTCCTCCCTGTGGAGCTGCTGTATTTTGAAATCTTCTTTTGTCAGCTCTAGCTATTTTATCTGGCTGAGCAAGATGGCACCCTTGGGTGGGAAGGGGACCACACATGCATAGTGGCGTCTCCCAAAGGTGACGGGATGCCATGGCACTGAGGCTCCATTCAGGAGCTTGGCTGAGGTAATTGGTGATCTGCTGGGCATGCAGCCAATCAGAATCGATCTACAGCCTGCATGTCCAGGCTGATAGACCCGGTTCTGGTCCCACAGGCACGTCTAGCCCCCATGGGATCAGGATCGGGTGCTACTGCTGTGCACCTAGATTCTGATCGGCCGTACAGGGACAAGACGACCAGGATAGAATTGCCCTCTAAGTGTTTTGGAAGTTTTTAAATGCATTTAGAAAATCATTAAAACAAGCTTGTAAGCCTATGAAGTTTGTTTATTTATTTTATTTAACAAGTTTTAAATACTGCCTTTCTTGCATTCAAAGCGGTTTACGTTGAACCTTTACAGTGAACAGGTAATCAAACTTGAAGTTAAGGGAGAGGTGCAGTACAAGATTTATAACAGGGAGTAACAATTTATGCAATACAATATTTATAGCAGGGCAAAGCTATGAATGGGACAATCAGGAGAGAATAAGTGTGCGCTATTGCAAAGCAATGTAGAAATATGCCACTTATGAAACACATGCTCCCTGAGACTGAGGGTCCATATTAAACACTCTTATACAATTGTATCTAATCAAGTACTTTTTTGATAAGATTATGTAGATACTCCCTGCATATTCCTTTACAATAGTAGTAACTCTTATTTAAGTCTTTTTGTATTTTAACTTAAGCAATTCACTCCGGCAACCCACAATATTTAGCCAATCTCCTTCATTACCACACTCCCCATTGCCTCCTTTGCTCCCTTCACACCCACCGCTTGGTTCACACCTCAGACGCCCAAGCACACCTAAAGCAGACACATCACTCTGCCTTCTTCTTCCTTGCCCCGCACTGTGGAACTCATTACCCACCACTCTACGTGCTGAACCTTCCTTTACCCGGTTCAAGGCCCACCTTAAAACCCATCTATTTCAGTCAGCCTACGACCTGCCTCCCTCTTACCCCTAATATCTATCACCCCCTTAGGTTCTTTGTGCCCTGTCTCCCCCTCCCTATTAGTATGCCCCCCTTTTACCTCCCCCCCCCCCGGCTCTCTTCTGCTCCCATCTGTCCTGTCTATTTGATGGCGTTCTTTTCATTTCCAAGCTATATTTTATTTTACTGTTATTGTATACCACACTGATGCCCCGATGCCACGGGCAGTATATCAAGAATTTATAAAGATAAAGATAAAGAGTGATATGGAGTGAATCTTTTTTGTAATGATACCATGCACTAAAAACAACCAGTGGAGTAAAAATCCCTCCAGGGACTGAGTAGGTTGGGGTGGAGAGTGGAGGTGGACTGCATATTATGGTTAGCACAGAGGGAATTTACGCTAAAGATGTGCAATCATTTGAAATGAAATGTGAAATGTCAACAATATTTCCAATTTCATTTCATATAGTTTTTAAGCAAAAATGATAGAGAACATGATGAAATGTCATCAATTCTGGGTCTTCGTCAATAGTGCACAATAGTACACTATTATACAATAGTACACGCTATTCATGCATGCCCGAATAGCATATACTATTTCATAATAGTGTACACTATTTGCCAGCAGCGCACATTGTTCTCTTAGGCTTCTGCGGCTAGTATCATGATCTTTGCAGTTTTACGGGTCACGCCGCACCTTGGTAGGTGGCGCCGATGTTCCAGTCATCATTCTGTGAAGTGGTTATGCAGTGAATGTCTCTTCCTATATATAGTGGATTTCAAACCAGATTGGTTGGTTTGAAGCAGGAAATTTGAATTTTGTCGGGAATGTTTGCTGAAGAAAAGAAGGGAAATTTGAATTAGGATTTCAGAGGGAAAGTTCATTGGAAAAAGGCAGGAGTTTGAAATGTGAATTTTGGCGGGAAGGTTCATTGGAGAAAGAGTGGAAAAAGTGCAAGTAGGAATCCTGGAAGGAGGGGATTTGGATATAAGGTTCTGGAAGATGGAAAAAATATTTTTGTCTTCAGCCCTAAACCTTCTTTGAAAGAATGGTTGCCATGCTTTGCTGATGTTCAGACCTTTGTCTCCATTGAAGTTTTGTGAGTGTCTTACTATATCTACTGCCTCTTTGATCCTCCTTGACCACCAGCTTTCTTCTTTTTCCAGGATTCTTGTGTCATTAAATTTGATTGTATGACCATACCACCATCTATCCACAAAAAGAGGCATCCTGTGCACACCAGTAAGCATGGCAGTAAGGGTCTGCAATTTGGACAGTCTCTGGGAAGAAAGGAACACCCTCCAAGACATGTCAACCAATGGTTACAACAAAATGGTCATCTCCCAAGTTTTAAAACCATTGGACAAACCAATTTCCAAGAATAGTAACCACCAACAACCATAAGATAACAACCCCATGACAGAAGAAAGATTTGTGGTGCTTCTTTATGTCCAAAGAGTAACAGACCACATAGGTAAACTGCTTAAAAAGGAAAATGTCAGAACAATGTATAGCTCACCACAGAAGCTAGCATCCTCACTCACACACGTGAAGTATCACATCCCCCTGCTCCAAACTGCTGGAGTCTATGAAATTCCATTCAATTGCGGTCAATCGTATATAGGTGAAACTGGTCACACCATATTATATACTCTGTAACACAGAAAAAAAAACTGCTGTAGTCCTCCATGAGATAAAAACTGGTCACACAAGCAAATTTAATGACACAAGAATCCTAGAAAAGAAGAATGCTGGGGGCCAAAAAGGATCAAAGAGGTGGTAGAGATAGCATGAAACTTCAATGGAGACACAGGACTACAAATCAACAAAGTATGGTAACCCCTCTTTCAAAGAAGGTTTAGTGGTACAAGCTCTAGTGCTAAAGACAAAAGATTATTTCTACCTTCCAGAATCAGAAATCCAAATTCCCTCCTTCCAGGATTCGTACTTGCACTTTTTCCACTTTTTCTTCAATGAAGCTTCCTGTCAAAATTCAAAATTTAAAACTCCCCCTTTTTAAAAAAAAATTCTTTCCAAAATTCAAATTCAAATTTCCAGCCATTTCTTCAAAGAACTTTCCTGCCAAAATTCAAGTTTCCTGCTTCAAACCAACCAATCCGATTTGAGATCCTCTGTATATACTTAAGAACACACATTCACTGCATAACCACTTCAGCTTGAAGATAGCCACAGAATAATGGCTGAAATGTCAGTTCCACCTACCAAGACAAGACATGACCCAGAAAGATGCAAAAATCAGCAGTGCATACTATTTGCCAATAATATGCATTATTGATGAAAGCCTAGAAATGACAAAAACACCCTAAAAAAGACAAAATGAGAAGAAAGTTTTAGTAATTTCATCAGAAAATGAAATAATATGAAATCTTTATGACTGCACCCCTTAATTACTGCACACTAATTATCAATAAGAACATAAAAATTGCCATACTGGGTCAGACCAAGGGTCCATCAAGCCCAGTATCCTGTTTCTAGCAGTGGCCATTTCAGGTCTCAAGTACCTCTCAAACTCCCAAAGGTATACACATTCCATGCTGCTTGTCCCAGGAATGAGCAGTGGATTTCCCTGGTCCTCTTTAATAATGGTTTATGGACTTTTCCTCCAGGAACTCATCCAAAACTGTTTTGAACCCAGCTACACTAACAGCTTTTACTACATTTTTATTTATTTAACACTCATTTTTATACCGCATCTTCCAGAGATCAGTTGCGGTGTACAAACAACATTTAACAAAGCTAAGTTTGTTTTACATAGAACATCTTAATTTTACATAGAACATCTTAACATATCAAAAATAAACAAGGTGAGATTTTGAACTGGGACCGTGTAAAAACAGTTTACTAACAAAGTGGAGTATCTATATACGTAAGACAGTACATAACTGATACAACTATATACATGCGTAGGTATTAGGGCATAAGAGATAGGATCGTCAATTCGTTAGAGCTGAGTGTTGTCCGTTTAGGTGGGAGGATTGTGCTTTAAGTGGTCATTTACCTGATTATCCTTTGTCTATGTTGAATGCAAGGTTTTCCATGGTATTGTAGTGTTTAGTAAATAGATAAGTTTTTAATTTTTTGCGGAATTCCAAGATCTCTGTTAGTGAACGTAGATCCTCTGGTAGGGAATTCCAGATAGTTGGGGCTATGTGTGAGAAGGCTCTGTTGTTGGTCAATTTATGTGCTTTTATGAAGTCCTTCGGGGTCTTTATTTTATTTAACTGTTCTTTTCTATTAGTAGGCTTAGGTGTTTCTTTGCATATTAGATTACATAGAGTAATCGGCGCCATGTCGTTTAATGCTTTAAATGAGGTTATTATTGTTTTGTATATTATCCTGCTTTGTATTGGTAACCAGTGAAGTGATGCAAGTATAGGTGTTATGTGTTGGAGAGAGTTTATTTTTAGTATAATTCTTGCTGTTGCATTTTGGGCTAATTGAATTCTTTTAATGTTCTGTTTTGAAATGCCTATAAGTATTAGGTTGGCGAAATCAAAGTGAGGGGTTATGATAGCTTGTGTTATATTAATGAAATCTTGTACAAATACAAGCGGACGTAGTTGTTTGAGAATTTTAAGCTTGAAATAGATTTTCTTTAAAGTGTTTCTAATATGGGTTTCCATTGTAAGGTGTGTATCTAGGATAACACCTAGATATCTTATTTCATTTTTTATTTTAATTTCTTGCTCTTGTAGTGTTATATGGGTAGGATGGATAAATGATTGATTTTTTGTTACGATTAGGACTTCAGTTTTGGCATGGTTTATGTGAAGGTTTTGAGTTTTTAGCCAAATTGTGATTTCATTATAGCAGTCTGAGAGGAGTTGTAATGGTATGTTAGGGATTGTAAATGGAATGTACATCATAATATCGTCTGCATAGAGGTGATAATGTACTCCAAATTTTTTAAAGATATTGCAAACCGGCTTTATGTAAATGTTAAAGAGTAGGGCTGAAAGAGCAGATCCTTGTGGTAAACCTATTTCTTGGTTATATGTAGTTGAAGTTTGATTACCTATTCGTACATTTTGTGTTCTGTTGTTTAAATAGGAAGTGAACCAATTATGTACTGTGGAGTTTATGCCTATCTGTCTTAAGTTGCTGAGCATTATTGAATGATGAACACTATCAAAGGCTGCTGATATGTCGATAAAGAGGAGGATGAATGCTTGTTTATGATTATCGATTCCTCTTAGTAGAGTATCAATTAATACTGTTAGTAGTGTTTCTACTCCGTGGCGGGGCCGAAATCCATATTGTTGTTCGTCAAGTGGGTAAGAAGTGTCTATGTATTCCTGTGTCTGTAATTGCACTACTTTTTCTATTATTTTGGCCAAAAATGGGATGCTAGAAATGGGCCTGTATGATGCTGGGCATGTTTTATCTAGTTTGCCATTCTTTAGGATTGGGCGTATTTGTGCATGTTTGAGTGATTGAGGGAGGTAACCTTGGGATAATGAGAGGTTGACTATTGGGAGAATGAAGGATAGTAAGGTAGGCAGAGTGTTTTTTATCCATGACACTGGGCATGGGTCTAAATAAGAGGTGGTAGTGTTGAGTCCTGATATGATAGTTTTTAATGTTGTTCTTGAAATGGGGTAAAAGTCTGACCATTGGTCAACAGATTGGTGAGAGTTGTTGATTGTATCAAAAGGCATTTGAGGTTTTTTTGATTTATCTTGGTAGTGATTAGCTAGTGTTTGTACTGAGATGTCGGTGATTTCGTTGCTAGAATTTTGAGCGTTATTGGTAAGGTTTCTGACAATAGAGAATAGTTCTCTAGGTCTGTTATATGATTTTGATAAGGTTGCAGCGTAGTAGTTTTTCTTTGTACTATCGAGTGTTTCTTTATATTTTATGAGATGGTTATTGTATATTTCCTTATGTATAGTCAACTTAGATTTTCGCCATTTACTTTCATGTTTTCTTAGTTCTTTTTTCATTTGTTTTAATGTGTTATTGAACCATGGTGTGTTGTTGGTTTTGGGGTGTATCCTTTGTTTATTTATGTGATTGATTTTGGCTGCATTATTGATGGTATCATACCAATTTTTAACAGCATCATCTAGGTCTGATGTGGATGGTAGAAGGTGGGGAATTGTTAAATCGAGGAATTCCGTTTCATTAAATTTTTTAAATTTTGATGTGGGGCCACTTAATGTATAGCTTTTGACATTAGTAGTATGATATGTGAAGTTTGTTTTGATTAAATAATGATCAGACCATGGTGTCTCTGTGAGTACTATGGAATTTAGATTCATTAGTTTGAAGAGTGAATCGGGAAGAAAGATCAGGTCTAGTGTTCCTCCTTTTATGTGTGTTGCGGTATTTATTATTTGATGATAATCTATATCTGATAAGGCATCCATAAATAATTTGGAGTTTTGTGTTGATAGTGATGGTAAGTTGAAGTCACCTAGCATGATTATAGGGTTTTGTTTGGTAGATGAGCTAAGGAGATCAATAAATGAGTCCAGACAATCTGCACTTTGGTCTGGAGGTCTATAAATTAAACAGATTTTCATGAGGCCAATTTTTATCAATAATGTGTCTATGTTATTAGAGATATTTGATTGAATTGATTTGGCTTTTAGTATCTTTTTTGTCATCATTAAGACTCCTCCACCTTTTTTGTTGGATCTATGTTTGTAAAACAGGTCGTAGTTTTCATTATCAAGTTGGTTTAGGTAGACTGTGGGGCTTGTTTACAAAGCCGCGGTAGCGGTTTGCGATCGTAATCGGAGCCGCGGCCCCATTGATTTCAATGGGGCCGCGGTTGCGATCGCGATCGCGAACCACTACCGCGGCTTTGTAAACAAGCCCCTGTGTCCGTTTCAGAAAGCCAAGTCTCTGTGACACATAATATGTCTGGTTTAGTGTCTGTTATTAGATCATTAAATATAGGGAGTTTGTTTTTCATTGAGCGAGCATTAATAAGTATGCATGACAGTGAGGATGTGTTTGAGCAGGTTTCCTTGTAAATTTGGGATGAGTTTGTTTGTTTTATGTGTATTAGTCTATGATAGTTTATTTTTGGATAGTTATTTGGGTGATTGTGTCCAATATAGTTGTCATATCGAGGTTGGGTGTGTATTATGGGAATGGTCATGTAATTTTTGATGTTTAGGCTTAGTGATAGATTAATTATTAATATTGCTAAAAGTATACAAGTGTATGATATTCTTAGAAACATGATGTTGTGGTGTGGCAATGCAAGTGATAGTGCGGCCATGGCGTAGGATGCCGTGTTGTTAGTAGATCGTAGAGGGTCAGGTTGAGCCTTTAGTGTGGGCGGTTGGTGGCAATTTACTACATCTTCCGGTAATGAACTTCAGACTTTAATTATGCGCTGAGTGAAAAAATATTTTCTCTGATTAGTCTTAAATGTGCCACATTGTAGCTTCATTGTGTGTCCCCTAATCTTTCTACTTTTTGAAGGAGTAAACAATTGATTTACATTTACCCATTCCACTCCATTCATTATTTTATAGACCTCTCATATCTTCCCAGCTGTCTCTTTTCCAAGTTGAAGAGCCCTAACCTTTTAAGCCTTTCCTCATAGGGGTATCTTTCCATCCCTTTTACTATTTCGATTGCTCTTCTCTGTACCTTTTCCAATTCAGTTATGTCCTTTTTAAGATATGATGACCAAAACTGCACACGATATTCAGGGTGCGGTCACACCGTGAAGCAATACAGAGGCATTATAATATCTTTGGTTTTATTTTCTGTTCCTTTCCTTATGATCCTTAGCATTCTATTTGCTTTCTTGGCCGTGGCTGCACACTGGGCAGAGGGATTTAACGTATTATCCACAATGACGCCCGGATCCTTTTCCTGAGTGGTGATTCCTAATGTGGAATCTTGCATTGTGCAACTGTAGTTTGCATTGTTCTTCCCTAATTGCATAACTTTGCACTTGCCCACATTAAATTTCATCTACCATTTGGACACCCAATCTCCAAATTTGTCAAGGTCCTCTTGCAATTTTTCACAATCCTCTTATGTTTTGACAACTTTGAATAATTTTGTGTCATCTGCAAATTTGATCATCTCACTTGTTATTCCCATTTCCAGGTCTTTTATTAATATGTTAAAAAGTACTAGGCCCAGCACAGATCCATGGGGTACTCCACTATTCACCTTTCTACACTGAGAAAATTGTCCATTTAGCCCTACTCTTTGTTTTCTTTTAGCCAGTTCCTAAAACACAATAGTACACTGCCTCCTATCCCATGACTTTTTAATTTCTGCAAGAGTCTCTCATGAGGGACCTTGTCAAAGGCTTTCTGAAAATCCAGATACACTATATCAACTGGCTCACCTTTATCTACCTATTTATTCCAAATGAGGAAAATGATTACAAATATATATAACAGATTAGCGAGACAAGACTTTCCTTGGCTAAATCCATGTTGGCTTACCACCATTAAGCCCTGACTATCCACATGTTCAGTAATCTTGTTCTTTATAATGGTTTCTACCAATTTGCCCGGTACAGACGTCAGTCTCACTGGTCTGTACTTTTCCGTATCAAACTTTGAAACCCTTTTAAAAACTGGCATGGCTTTGTCCACTTTCCAATCTTCAGGTACTACAGATGATTTTAAGGATAGATCACAGATTACTAAAACTAGGTCTGCAATCTCATATTTCAGTTCTTTCAGCATCCTGGGATGTATACCATCTGGTCCAGGTGATTTGCTGCTCTTTAGTTTATCAAATAGCTGTATTACATCTTTCCAATTTATCAAAATGTGTTTCAGTTCCTCTGTTAACACCTTTGGATATCATTTCTGGCATAGGTTAGTTTCCTACATCTTCTCCAGTAAAGACTGAAACAAACAGTCTCTCCGCTATGGACTTGTCCTCTCTAAATGCCCCCTTTACAGCTCTATCACCTAATGGCCCATCAGGCTCTCTTACAGGTATTTTGCTATGAATATACTTGAAAAGCTTTTTATTATGCACTTTTGCTTCTTTTCAAATTCTCTCTTTGCCTGCCTTATCGATGCCTTGCATTTAACTTACCAGTACTTATTTTTCCTGTTTTAATCATTTGCCTCTTTTTTCCATTTTCTGAAGGATTTTCTCTTAGTTATAACAGCCTTTTTGACATCACCTTTAAGCCATGCTGGCTGTCGTTTGGCCTTCTTCCACCTTTCTTAAATTATAGAATACATCTGGTCTGGCTTTCAAGACAGTATATTTAAGTAACGTCCAGGCCTGATGTAAACTCTTAACTTCTGCAGTTACTCCTTTTAGTGTTTCCTCATTTTATCATAGTCTCTATGTTGCAGTTAGTGTGGGTACACTTAACGTCAACTCAGTGGGTAGTGTTAAGTTGATCTGTGTTAATTGTGAATGATATTTTATGATGCAATAAAGAACCTCTCTGTATAACTTCAGAGCACATGCTGGACATGCCCCATTAGTTAGCATACAACCTTTGCACTTATCATATGCTCTTAGTATGTGGTAAATGCAAAAACCTATGACACTTTAGTAAATATACCCCCAAGTACTGCTGTTTATTTTAAGCTATTTTTCATTTTAGCTGATATGTCAGACGCTGGATCGCTTGAGGCATATAAATAACTACAGTGATAACATTCCTCAGTGAAAAGAAATCCCGTGCTAGAATAAGTGTTATATATTGATTGTGTATCCCATCAAAATAATATTTGTTTTATTTTAATAGAATTATCATCACCAAGATCTGTAAATATCAATATATTCAATTTTTTGCAGAATCTGTTTGCCCAACAAGAATTCCCGTGGCAGCTCGAGATGAAAAAGGATTTGATATTCTTTTGGGATTAGGGATGAAAAAGAAAAAAGCACTTAGAATTGAAGGTTCCTCACCTAATACCAAAGCTTATGAAGTGACATCGCTGGTCGATTTGTCGGAACTTACAAGGTACAAGACTTTATTATGTTTCTTTACTGACAGTGTTTTTATTTGATAGCATAGTAAGTACTTCAGGACAATACAGGCGGAATTTTCAAAGGCATTTATACGTGTAACAGCCATAGTTACCTGTGTAAATACCTTATCTGGGATTTTTGAAAGGCACCTACACAGGAAGTATCTTTCGAAAATCCCAGATAAGTCCCTAATCCGCCCAGATGATATGTGGTTAGCATCAGGACATGTTGGGGGCGTTCTGGGAGGAGCAGGCATGGAGGAAAGGGCTAAGCAGGTAGCAGTGATTTTTGATGCTACTCGCTTAACCTTCTGTGCCTTGAAGATAGGCGAGGTTTTTCCTCGCTTATCTTTAAGACGCAGGAGCTAAGCAGGTAGCATTGAAAATCGCTGCTACCTGCTTAGCCTTGGTGGCTGCTGACGCAGCCAGCATAATCCATATAGTCTCTTCCATTGCTGCAGAAGTGAAAATCTGGGTTAAGGGAGTTGGCGGGCATGCTATGCACCGAAGCGGCACATAGCCTGCCTAAATCAAAATCAGGTCCTATATATATAGATTCAAAGATCAACATCTCTCACTGAAAATTACAAGTGTAAACATAAACATGAGCATAACTTCAGGATCTGATGGATTACATTCAAGGACTCTCAGAAAAATCTGGTGACATCTAGACCATTTGTATTGGCTGAGGAGCTACTGTGTTACTTTGCGTAACAAGGACAAAATAATTAAGCCATGCAATTACTAGTAATGTGCATGGTAAAGATTGTTGTGCTTGTTTGTGTTCATCAGAATATACCCATTTGGCTAGTATTCGGGAGTTGAACCGTTCATCTATTCATCCCATTAGTCCCTATCAAAAGACTATGGAGGAAGCTATTTTACAATGGAACTTTGAGCTTGCCGTTTATTTTCAATCAAAACTGCTTGAAACTTGATGTGAAGCCATTAAGAGTGTCACCCTTCCCCTCTCTGGGGCACCAGAAAAAGGACAAAAAGTATGTACGGTGGCAGGATGAGTACCAGAAGCTACCATCAGAATGATAAAACAGTACAATGAGCAGAATGAATACCTCAAGATAGCAGAAGAGGACAAAGGTACATCACAATTGGTGGAAGCAGACCAAAACACTTTGAGAAGAAAAATGACACCAACATTGGCAGGAAGACACCAAGTCATAGGCAGGCAAGCACAATATTTGGACAAACCCAAGGCAGTGTGAGTAGGTTAAGGAAGCAATAATGTTGGCTGGAAGGCACTAAGATTGACTGGAAGGACTTAAAGCTCCTAAAGTGAGCCAACATAGCAGCTAGACAGCCTGAAAGGCCTTAAGACACCAAAAGAGAACCAAGGCACCATCAAAATCAGTTGAAATGCTCAAAAACAAAGTGTCAACATAGCAGCAAGACAGGCTAGAAGTCACAACCATACCCAAGGAGAGACACAACACAACAAGATCAACTGCAACGAGCTATAACATGCTAGGAGTGCTAGCAGAGTACCTCGATCAGTTAAAAGCCATGAAACTCCCAGGGAGGACCAGCACAGAACCAAGATCAGCTGCAAGGCCCTAAAACATGCCAGGATATCAGGAAAATGAGCAACAGATCACCTCTATCAGCTGAAAAACCTTAAAATACCCAAGAAGGACTGCACAGCACCTCAATCAGCTGTAAGGTCCGAGGACTCCCAAGGAGGGTCAGCACAGGACCTTGATAGGCTGTAAGGCCTAAAAACATACCAGGAAGACCAAAACAGAGCACCTCAATCAGCTTTAAAATCATGAAACAGCCAAAGAGGGATAGCACAGCATCTCCGTTAGCTGTAAAGCCTTAAAACATGCCAGGAGAACCAACAGGAGAACATCTCTACTTGCTGTAAGGCCCTAAGACATGCCAAGAGGACCATCAGAGCACCATGATTGGCCATAAGGTCCTAAGGCAGCAGATAAGAGCCAACACAGTAGCAGAAGAGGCCACATGAGCTCAGGATTAAGGTGAATTCAGCAAAGCTGTGGTCCACAAGAGTCCTGGCACTGAAGAATTTGATCCCAGCTAGGAACCATGAATACAGAGGAAAATCTTTCCAGGGTGGAAGAAGTATTCATTGACTGCTCAGATCACATACTGAGGGATTTAAAGTAAGAATAAGAGGATGCACCATCGTGAAGGCCCCTAAAGCAATGGGCGTGGGACTGCAGAACTGTGATGACAGCTCAGAAGATCTGAGGACGACCAACACAGCAGTAAGATAGGATGGAAGCACTTGCACTGAAAGGCTAATATGTGTGAGAAAGGGTATATAGTTAACAAGCACAGTAATGCAGGAAGGTGGCGGGGAGGGAAATTATGACCCCCTGATAGCTAGGCTTGGTTTGGCTATGAGGCTGACTAAGTAGTTGTCAACTTCCTTCTTCACCGCACCATGTTTATCACTCTCAGTAGAAGAGGTACCAGGGTGAATGAAACATTTGTGTAATGCCTCCAATCATTGATTAAAAGCCATGGGGGTTATTCTGAGATACGACTTATGCAGGGAAGTTAGTCAGGGGCAGGGAAGAGGCGGCCCGGGGGCGGAGAGTGGGCAGGCAGTGGTCCAAGGCCGGCAAAATGGCCAGGGAAGTTATTCCAACATTTTTTTCTTTCAACCTCGGGACGTGGGAGGGGCGGGGGGGACGGGGACCAGGGTTTATTCCCTGCAGCCTGATCCTGGCCTTAGGAGACCAGATCGGGGGTCGCACTGCAGGGAATAAACCTTTTTCTGTGGCGGTGCGACTCCATTTAAAAGCCTGACTGAGCTACCTGGGCAGGTCCTGTACGTGCAGGCCGGGTTTGATTCGCAGTCCTGGCCTGCACGTACAGGCCTATTTGTGATTCTGATCCCATGGGGGCTAGATATGCCCCGCGGGATCAGAATCACAATCCTCTTTGTACGTTTGGCTCAGAACGGACATACAAAGGAGATGTACGTGTGGGACAGAATCGGGCCCTATTTGTTGTTCAATAACTCAACAAGTAAAGTTTCTTAGTCAGCAAGTACAATAATGGAGGATGGTGGATATGAGGGCAATCTGGCACCTCATGACAGCTAAGGTTGGTTTGGTTGTCAGGGTGGCTAGGCGAGTGTCTACTTCCTCTGTCAGCACTCTATGCTCATCCCCTCTGAAAGAAAAAGTACCTCTATCTGGTCAAGGATAGAGCAGTTGCTATGCTCCCCTGCATAGACCTCCAAACAAGTACAATAATGGAAATTTGAAATGAAATTTGAAGGGAGATATTAAAGGTTGTGTTGTTAGGAACTGCATGCCAAAGTGGTGGCAGAACACCCAAAGAGACATACAGCGACAACTCAAAGGTACTTACAAAGGTGCAAAGCAGACTTAGGAGTGGCCCAGAAAAAGCCAAAGCACACTGATCACAGTTCATGCAGCAACAAACCCCCACGGCATTAAAAGAGGGTGAAAACCATTCAGTGACAAGTGAAAGGTATCCCCAAAGGTACAAAGGAGGAGGAGGAGGAATTGCCTAAAAAAAGCCAAAGCATACAGATTACAGACCTACACAGCAAGGAGGATGGCATGAACTACTCGAATCAGCAGAGGAGTTGTAAAGGGCAACAGCAAGACAGTGCATGTGAGCAGCCAACAGAGCGATGCAGGCAGCAGTGGCAGAGAAAGACAAGCTCTTTAGTTTTATTTTTGGTTCATTTGTATTTCATTTTTTTTCCCTTTTAGTTTTGCAATGTGAGCCTAACTTTTGTGCTTTAACTAACTGGGCAGTAGCTGATTATCACCACTGTCCGGTTAGCTGTGATGCTATCCAGCTGACCTGGATATTCAGTGCTGGTGGCCAGATATGGCCTCTGGATTGAATATCCTGGTTTAGAGTTCAGCAGTGAAGACTAGCTGCTTTATTAGTGCTAGCCACTTTCACTGAACACTCCCTCGCCCCCCCCCCCCCCTTAGTAATCAGGAGCTAAGAGATGCAGCAGCCATTTAAACACCACTTTTTAAACCACGTCCAGGGCTATCATTTCCCTGATGCACTGTGTCACCATCCTCGATACTGCCTGCTGCATGACCTGTGACAGTATTGCTGAACACTACCCATCTCTTCCATGGTAGTTTGCTTTGATGCTTGTGAGATTGCTGCCATGCCATCTGACTGACAGAATAGACTAGGGGATTTATTTTGGTAAATAATAGTTTTTTCTGTACTTTTGCTACCATTGCTAGTTCCACTCCTACTGTAGATGCAGCCTCCAGCATATGATCAGCACCCTCCTTAGAACTTAAAACTAAGCTGGGAAGGGTTCTGTTTTGCAAATGATCACAAGATGGCCCATCAGCTTCTCTCTACTAATGTGCTTCCTGCAGTAATTGCATTCTGCACACCATGGGTACTCAGGCACTTTAAAATGCTTCCACACCTGTGAGGTTTTACAAGACTTCTATTCTTGGTGTTGCTCCTGGACCTGTAGTTTTAATTAGAGGACAGGATAAAACTCCAGCTGCATCCTTCCTACTCTTAATTATCTCCAGTTCCTGTGCGGTATTCTTGGCCTTAGTACTTTTAATATCACTTTCAACTTCATCATTAGTTAGCATGCTAAAACACTTTTCATTACCCTCTTCAGCCAGTAAACTTTCAATATATGATGATTCTGATGCAAATCCTGCCAATGTGGATCCCTCAGATTCTATATCTGCCAAGGCCATCTCCACATACTTTTCATCAGGGACTATGGTGCTCCTATTTCTTGCTCAGTTAAGAACATAAGAACATAAGACATGCCATACTGGGTCAGACCGAGGTCCATCAAGCCCAGTATCCTGTTTCCAACAGTGGCCAATCTAGGTCATACGTACCTAGCAATATCCCCAAAAGACACAGGTTCCTCAATGCTTGTACTGGGTCAAGCATTGATATCCTGGGTCCCTTTTTAATAGTGGTTTATGGACCTTTCCCCCAGGAACTTGTCCAAACCTTTTTTAAACCCAGCTATACTAACAGCCCTTACTACATCCTCCGGTAACAGATTCCAGAGTTTGATTACACGTTGAGTGAAAAAATATTTTCTCTTATTTGTCTTAAATAGTTTACCCTGTAGCTTCATTACATGTCCCCTAGTCTTTCTATATTCTGATAGTGTAAACAATTGATCCACATTTATCCGTTCCACTCCATTCATTAATTTATAGACCTCTATCATATCTCCCCTCAGCCATCTCTTTTCCAGGTTAAAGAGCCCTAACCTTTTTAGCCTCTCTTTATAGGAGTAGCCTTCCATCCCCTTCACCAATTTGGTGGCTCTTCTCTGTACTTTTTCTAATAATGCTATGTCCTTTTTAAGATATGGTGACCAGAATTGCACACAATATTCAAGGTGCGGTCGTACCATGGAGCGATACAGAGGCATTATAATATCCTTTGTTTTATTCTCCATCCCTTTCCTTATGATACCTAGCATTCTATTTGCTTTCTTGGCCGCCGCTGCACACTGGGCGGAGGGTTTTAACATGTTATCCACGATGACTCCTAAATCTTTTTCCTGGGTGGTGGTTTCTAATGTGGAGCCTTGCATCGTGTAACTATAGTGTGGGTTGTTCTTTCCTAGGTGCATAACTTTGCACTTGTCCACATTAAATTTAATCTGCCATTTGGATGCCCAGTCTTCCAATTTATCCAGATCCTCCTGCAGTTTTCCACAATCCTCTTGGGTTTTAACAACTTTAAACAGTTTTGTGTCATCTGCAAATTTGATAACCTCACTAGTTATTCCCTTTTCCAGGTCATTTATGAATATGTCAAAAAGTAGCGGACCCAGTACAGATCCCTGGGGTACTCCACTATTCACCTTTTTCCATTGGGAATATTGGCCATTTAGCACTACCCTCTGCTTTCTATCTTTTAACCAGTTCCCGATCCACAATAGTACACTGCCTCCTATCCCATGACTTTTTAGCTTCGCCAAAAGTCTCTGATGGGGGACCTTGTCAAAAGCTTTCTGAAAGTCCAGATACACTATATCAACCGACTCACCTTTGTCTACCTGTTTATGCACACCTTCAAAAAAACATATCAGATTATTAAGACAAGATCTTCCTTGTCTAAAGCCATGTTGGCTGTCTCCCATTAGGCCATGACTATCTACATGCTGTGTAATTTTGTTCTTTATGATGGTTTCTACCATTTTCCCTGGTACTGACGTCAGGCTCACCGGTCTGTAATTTCCCGGGTCACCCCTGGAACCCTTTTTAAAAATTGGTGTTACGTTGGCGACCCTCCAATCTTCAGGTATTACAGATGATTTTAATGAAAGTTCACAGATTACCAATAGCAGGTCTGCAATCTCATATTTCAGTTCTTTCAACACTCTGGGATGTATACCATCTGGTCCAGGTGATTTGCTACTATTCAGTTTATCAAATAGTTGTAATATATCTTCCCGGTGTAGCGATATTTCTCTCAATTCCTCTGCAGTATCACCTTTAAATACCACTTCAGTCTTGGGTAACATCCCTACATCTTCCTCAGTAAAGACCGAAGCAAAGAATTCATTCAGTCTCTCTGCTATAGCCTTGTCTCCTCTTACTGCCCCTTTTACCCCTCTATCATCTAACGGTCCAATTGATTCTCTCACAGGCCTTTTGCTACGAATGTACTTGAAAAAGTCTTTATTTCGTGTTTTTGCTTCCGTAGCAAGTTTCTTCTCAAATTCCCGCTTTGCCTGCCTTATCAATGCTTTGCATTTAACTTGCCAGTGCTTGTGCTGTTTCCAGTTTTCATCATTTGGCTCTTTTTTCCATTTCCTGAAGGTTGCTTTTTTGGCAGCAACAGCCTCTCTGATCTCACCTTTAAACCATGCTGGCAGTTTTTTGGACTTTCTTCCACTCTTCTTAATACGTGGAATACAGCTGGTCTGGGCTTCGAGGATAGTAGTTTTAAATAACGCCCAAGCTTGCTGTAAGTCTTTAACCTTTGGAACCGCTCCTTTTAGTTTTTTCCTAACTATATTCCTCATTCTATCATAGTCTCCCTTTTGAAAGTTAAAAGGTAGTACTGTGGATTCCTTTACTATTTGTCCTCCAATAATTAAATCAAACATGATCATACTATGATCACTATCGCCAAGTGGTCCCAACACCCTTATTTCTTGCACCAGATCTGGCATTCCACTAAGGACTAGGTCCAGTATGGCTTCCCCTCTGGTCGGTTCATGAACCAGCTGCTCCAAGAAGCAGTCATTTATTCCATCTAGAAACTTTATCTCTTTAGCTTGTCCTGCCGTGACACTGACCCAGTCGATACCGGGGTAATTGAAATCACCCATTATTACTACTCTGTTGTGACTTTTGTTAGCTTCCGTGATTTCTTTGAGCATTTCATCATCCATGTGTTCATTCTGGCCAGGCGGTCGATAGTATACTCCCACTGCCATCACCTTCCCCTTCATAAGTGGAATTTCAATCCATAGAGATTCTACAGCAAATTTTGTTCCCTGCAAAACTTTAATCCTTTCTGACTCAATGCCCTCTCTAACATATAGCGCAACCCCTCCACCAATTTGATCAGCTCTATCATTACGATATAGTTTGTATCCAGGTATCACAGTGTCCCACTGGTTATCCTCCTTCCACCATGTCTCTGAGAGTGCAATCATATCTAACATCTCATTTAGTGCTATATATTCTAACTCTCCCATCTTATTGTTTAGACTTCTAGCATTGGCATACAAGCATTTTAGAGACTGTATTTTATTCATATTAATCTGGCTATTGGTAGGCATGGGTAATTTGGAATCTTTATGCTCTGTCTGCTCCTTACTCAAGGGCATTTCGGCTACTATACTCCCTTTTGGAACCTCACTGCTTTTGGTAGTATCCTTCAAGGATACCTTCGTCCGAACCATGCGCTCCTGGGTGACTGTCGGCTTTCCCCTATTTTCTAGTTTAAAAGCTTCTCTATCTCTTTTTTAAAGGTTAATGCCAGCAGTCTCGTCCCATCCTGATTAAGGTGAAGCCCATCCCTTTGGAAGAGCCCCCCCTTTCCCCAGAATGCTCCCCAGTTCCTAACAAATCCAAAACCCTCATCCTTGCACCATTGTCTCATCCACGCATTGAGACTCCGGAGCTCTGCCTGTCTTTTGGGTCCTGCACGTGGAACAGGAAGCATTTCGGAGAACGCTATCCTGGAAGTTCTGGATTTAAACTTCCTACCTAAAAGTTACCTTCACCTGTTTCTTCTCTCGTGCCTTCCCACCCTGCACCGTCTCAGTACCAGACACCTGCACTTTCACAGCTGCACTGGAAGCTGCAGCTTTTTCTACTGTCCTTGTAAAGGCACCTCTCTAACTTCATCGGTGGACTAGAGGAGCCCATAAGTATACCCAAGGAACAATCTGTCTCTTCTGTGGACCTCTGCAGTGATACTTTTACCTTCTCTCCCTTCTCTGATTCTAGAACCATTTAATGTTCCAAAGTACCCTTCCCAAGCATTATGATATGCCCAGACTGACTTACCATCTCTTTGCTAGCAGGGGCTACCCATCTTTTTGCACCCTGCAACACCCACCAGCTCTGCCCTGGAACCCCAAGTGTGCTGCATCAGATAATGGCACCAAGGTCACCTGCCCTGCCTGATGTAGGGCCTGGAGTGTCTAGTTACCTGGCCTCCCTGATTTCATTCTTCAATGGACTGGGAACAGAGGGAATGTATTTGCCTAGCTAATGCTCCTTTCAACTGGAGGCAGGTGTACGGGCTGCCTGTCTTTTAGCAACCAGTGCCTCCCACCAGCTGCTTTATATTACTGGTACTCCAAGTGTGCTGCGCCCTATACTGGCTCTGGTGTAGGCCCTGCAGCTGGTGAGAAGTATTTCTACAAGAAACGTATTTAACTATATCATATGAGTGCGGAATGCAGTAAGGTGCTCTTCCCTTCCATCCCTACAGCTGCTGCTATAGACAACAGATGAGAAAGACAGTTACAAAAAATGATTCCACTTTCTGTCTTTTGTAAAGTGTTATGTAATTTTCTATTCTGATTGTCCTGTATCATATGGTTGGTTGATATACTAATTATAGACTCAATTTAAAAAAAAAAATGATTCCACTTTTAGCACCCTCCACAACCCCCTAGGCCTTTGCTGCCCTGCATCTGATACTGGCCCCATGGTCACCTGCCTGGCCTGCTGTAGGCCCTCTAGTGCCCAGTGAGCCCACTTCCCTGCTTTAGTGAACTGGGGAATGTGTTTGCCTGGCTAATGTTCCTATCGGACTAGATTCTCAACTCTTGGGGGAAAGGACTAGCTGTCATTTAGCACATTAACCCACTAGGCCTCTGCTGCCCTAGAGTGCCGCCACCCCAAGTGTGCTGCATCAGATACTGGCGTTGGGATCACCTGCTCGGCCTGTTGTAAGCCCTGGAGTGCTCAGTGACCCTGCTTCCCTGCTCCCACTCTTCAATGGACTGGGAAATGAATGGACACTCTTTATGTTTCCTTTTTATGCACATAAAATAATAAAACAAATACATAAAAAAGAAAAATGGAAAAACAAAACAAAAACTTCCTTGCTCACCCCTGCCAGTTATATGAGCATCTGTGTTTCCATTAGGATTTCCAATTTTTACTGTGCCTGCTGTCTCCTAGACAGACCCAGCTAATGGCTTCATTTCTTCACTGCTCCCTAGTGCAGTTGCTAATCAAATATCCAGTTTCCTAGTTCCTTTCCATAAACTTGCATTTGATTAATTTGGGTGCCTAAAAATGTAAAATGCTAATTGCTTGCATGTATGTATACCTATGAATGAGAATCAATTGTGTGCGTAAAAAATGCACACTTAAAAAATGCAAAGGTGAGATGAACAAGAAAGATGCACAAAAATCAGGAAAACATGAGTTTAAACGAAGACAAACCAAATTTTGTTTTTGACCATGCACACCCCTAGTGCTTAAATACCCATACAGCCATGTCTTCACACCAAGCAGTGGAATAATCTAAACAGTTAACAAAACAATTGAAGCTGTTGCTCAGAATTCCACCATTGTTAGCCCCCATTGCCTTGACGGACATGAACAGCTGCTGGCAGAGAGCTGATGGTTTTCTAAGGAATCGTAGCCTGCTGAAACCAACCTGGCTTCCCCATGGCCTTCAGTATTGCTAGGTCATATTACCTTGTTCTTCTTCCTTAATCATTTCTCTTCTTCTACTCTTGAGAGAGTGAAGGGTGAGGTTGTTAGTAGCAGAGCTGAAAGATTGGAGCTTTGCAATCGCCATCATATAATTTGGCAGCAGGTAAGAAGCTGGGTCATGCCATGCTGGGTCATTCTAGATACAATGTCAGCTGAACTCTGACATTAGAGATCCTCTGCCTCACTTCTTTGACATTAGAGATCTTCTTTGCTTATCCCATGGCTTTTTGAATTGTATTAATGATTTTGTCTTCATAGTATATGCCATTTACTTATACTTGCCACTTCACCTGTTAGCTGGCACAGATCTGCAGTGGTTTCTTCTTTTGTTGATCAGTGGGTAGGGAGAAAGAAAGTCACATATGCAATTCTCCAGTAAATGGAACCATCCTTCCCTCTACCCAGCAGGATGTGAGGATCTTGCCCTGGGCAATTTTGTTGTTGAAAGCTAATGGAAAAAACCAGCCACAGTGGTAAATTCACATGTCAGCAGCACAGGTCTACATCAAACTTGTCTTATTGGTTGTTGGAGTAAGTGGAATGGGTCATATCTTCAGCTTCTTGTACTGTTATTGGGGAGATGGCCTGCAGTAGACACCTTTTCTCCTGTGGGTTGAGGCAGAGGAGGAGATGTTGGTAGAATTGGCTGTTTCTTCTCTGGCAGGCTTGGTTTGCCAAGGCTACACTCTGACACTAGCTGCTCTGCTGTTTTGCCTTGTGACACACTAACTGTTGTGTCATAAACTTTTCTTTGTGCTTCATTTTTAGAAGAAATCAAGATTATTTTCAAAACTGTGCATTTTTTTCCCTTCAGACACCTCAGTCTTGTATTTAATGTAACAGGAAGCAGGCTAACTTTGCATCCACATGAATCCTGAAATTTCTCTGGTTCAGAAATTCAAATATCTTCTGCAAGTTTTTACTACATAAGCAAAAAACACAGTAATTGTATCTGTTTGTGTTTCCAAAACCCATACAGGTTAATATTCAGTCACTTTGGGCAGAGTTTTACTTAAACATTGGCCACAGCAGCCAAAAAAGATTCCAGATATTCTGTGCTAGTATCCAGATAAGTGACAAGTGCTGAATATATGGAAAGAGCAGTGACTGACACTGCTATCTCAGTGTTTCCCAAACTTGGGGTCGGGACTCCAAATGGGGTCACATCATCAGTGGGTCACAGAAGCATGGCCATTTCCCCTTCTCTCTGGACTTTCACTGTGACCTATGTCATGTAGTGGACGTCACTAGTCAGCCTGTGGCCTGTGAGCCACTGAACATTCATAGGCCCGTGCCCCCTCCTGGGTAAGCTTCTTGTTAGACTGGAAACCCATGCTGAGTACAGGGGACGGTAGGCACACACTGCACATTGACACTGAAACCCCTGTGCTGATTGCTGCTACTGCTGTTGCCGCTACTGTTAAGAACATAAGAACATAAGATATGCCATACTGGGTCAGACCAAGGTCCATCAAGCCCAGTATTCTGTTTCCAACAGTGGCCAATCTAGGTCACAAGTACCTAGCAGTTTCCCCAAAATACACAGGTTCCACAATGCTTGTACTGGATCAAGCAGGGATATCCTGGGTCCCTTTTAATAATGTTGTTGCTTCTTTCCTGCTTTAGATGAGTGGAGGGAGAGGAAGGAGGCTGGAGACCAGCTATTTTGATTTCATCATCATCTGGGGGTCATGTGAATTGCAGTTGTCAAAATGGGGTCATACAGGATAAAAGTTTGAAAAACATTGTCAGCTGTCTTGATAGTGGTGATGTTCAGTTGACTATCTGGTTAGCTAGCTAGATAAAATTAAGACAGCGTTTTTGCTGTCCTAAAATTTCTGCATATTTTTCCAGACAGCAGGCTGGCTGAATATGACCCTCTATCTAAATAATTCGTCACTCGCCCCAGGACTATCTGCATAATGCTGAGGTGGTCTTTAAGATATCAAGTGACTCAGTCCAGATAGTATCGTTGCTAAGCAATGGATAATCTGACTTAACAGCAGTTATCCACCTAAGAGGTGCTACTATCCAAATGAATGCCTTTGAATATTGAATCTATAGGTTCTTTAAGAGTTTTGTTTTTCATTGTCTCATCCTACAGTTCATATGAATTCTATTTTACAGCTATTAAAAATATGTATTTTCTTCATCAGGAATGTATTTCCAGAAGGGCTTCCTCCATCCTATGTGTTTGTCGCCACGCTGAGGTTCAAGGTCAAGAAAAAATGGGATCTATGGAGAATTCTGGCTCTCGATGGAACACCTCAAATAGCAGTTACTCTAAACGGAGAAGATAAGACCTTACTGTTTACCACCACAAGCTTGGTTAATGATACTCAAGTGGTCACATTTAGTGCCCTTGGGGTGAAGGTAATGAGCTAATTGCTACTTCTAGAAAAATTCCGTGTTTATATGAGATGCAGAATAGAAACATGATGCCAGCTGAAAGGCTAACATGATGTTCGCACCAAACATTTTTGATTAGAAGGATGCAAAAAATAAGCTCTCTTGTTTCACACTTCCCAAAAAAGAAGGGGGTTTATATTCACAGCTGTCTAATTATGGAGTTAGCTGTCTTGATACCCAGGGATGAAAATTTACCCCCCCCCCCCCACACACACACGTTGACTCAGCACATCTAGTTGGCTAGTATTAATTTTCAGCCTGGAGCACTGAGAATGGGGGAGTAACCTAATGGTTAGAACACTGGCTTGGTAACAAAAAAAAACAGGGTTTGATTCCCGCTAGCACTCCTTATGACCTTAGGCAAATCACTTAACCATCCATTGTCTCCAAAGTAAGACCTAGCAATCTGTTTCTGGTTATGCTGATATTGTGGCTAAGAACTCAACCATCCATTCAAAACCCTCTAACATTTTATAGATGTCTAGATTACAAGTTGCCTGAGTCTCATTTATCCCTTTTCTAGATTTATTTATTTATTTATTTATTTAACAATCATTTATATACCGCATCTTCCAGAGATCAGTTGCGGTTTACAATAAACAGTCAACAAAGCTGGAGCTTGGTTTTACATGGAACATTTTGAAGCAGTAAACAATATATCATCTAACATCATATGTTAATACAAAACAAAAACAAAACAAAACATTATAAACTATATACAATTACAAGTTAGTGGGCACTTTAGAATTGAATCGCGGTACACTTTCAGCTTGGTATATTATCTGTTTAAGTTGTTGGAATTAATTTGACACAGTCAGGTATCTTTTTAGCCTTTATCTGAGTCGATCGGAGGATTATCTATGTTGCTGTAGTGTATGGAAAATAGAAAGGTTTTCAGTTTTTTACGGAATTTCATAATCTCAGTTAAATTTCATAGGTCCTCTGGGAGGGAATTCCAAATGGTTGGGGCTGCGTGTGAAAAGGCTCTGTTATTAGTTAATTTATTTGCTTTTATGAAATCATTAGGAGTCCTTAGTTTATTTGATTGTCCTTTTCTGTGAGTAGCTTTTTGTGATTCTTTGCTAATTAGTGATTGGAGCCATGTCATTTAAAGCTTTGAATGCAGTTATTATTGTTTTATAAATTATCCTGCTTTGTATTGGTAACCAGTGCAGGGATGCTAGTATTGGTATTATGTGTTGGAATGAGTTTACTTTCATTATGATCCTAGCAGCTGCGTTTTGTGCTAGTTGGATTCTTTTAATATTTTGTTTCGTTGTACCTAATAGAATTAGGTTGGCAAAATCGAGGTGAGGGGTTATGGTAGTCTGAATTATATTAATAAAGTCTTGTAAGTATACTAGAGGGCATAGTTGTTTAAGAATTTTGAGTTTGAAATAAATTTTCTTTATAGTATTTCTGATGTGGGTATTCATTGTAAGGTGTGTGTCTAGAATAACACCTAAGTATCTTATTTCATTTTTTATTTTAATTTCATGGTTTTGTATTGTTATGTGGGTTGGGGGAATATATGATTTGTTTTTTGTTACAATTAGTACTTCAGTTTTTGAATGATTTATGTGGAGGTTTTGTGCATTTAGTCAAGTTGTGATTTCATTGAAGCAGTCTGATAGAAGTTGTATCGGTAAATTAGGGATCGTGAATGGGATGTACATCATAATATCGTCTGCATATAGATGATAGTGTACTCCAAATTTTTTAAAAATATTGCAGACCGGTTTTATGTATATATTAAATAGGAGGGCTGATAACACAGAGCCTTGTGGGAGACCAATTTCTTGTTTATATATAGTGGATATTTGATTGCCTATTTATACATTTTGCGTTCTGTTATCTAAATATGAGGTGAACCATTTGTGTACCGTGGAATTTATGCCTATTTGTCTCAGGTTGTTAAGCATTATAGTGTGATGTACACTATCAAATGCTGCTGATATATCAATAAATAATAGGATAAATGCTTGTTTATGATTGTCAATCCCTCTCAGAAGAACGTCAGTTAAAACTGTTAAGAGTGTTTCCACTCCATGGCGAGGCCTAAATCCATATTGGTGCTCATCAAGTGGGTAGGAGGAGTCTAGATATTCCTGTGCCTGAATTTGTACAACTTTTTCAATTATTTTAGCCAAAAAAGGGATACTTGGTATGGGTCTATACGATTTTGGTGATGTTTTGTCGAGTGTACCGTTCTTGAGAATTGGGCGGATTTGTGCATGTTTGAGTGTAGGTGGGAGGTAACCTTGAAGTAACGAGAGGTTGACTATGGGAAGAATGTATGATATTAGTATTGGAAGTGTGTTTTTTATCCAAGTTACTGGGCATGGATCAAGGAAGGAGGTTGTGGTGTTGAGATTAGAGATGATATTCTTCAGTGAATCTTTAGTTATAGGGTGAAAGTCTGACCATTCATCTGAACAATAATGAGCTATATTGATAGTGTCTGGAGTCGTTAGGGGTTGTTTTGATTTGTTTTGATAGTGATTGGCTAAGATTTGTACTGATATGTTGATAATTTCATTGCTGGATGTTTGTGGGTTATTCGTTAGGTTTCTAACAATGGAGAAATGAAGAGGCCGCGGCCGGTGCGAGGGCCCTGCGTGCGGCTGCGAACAGTTTAAAGGCATTGGCTCCCGGCGGCTGCAGCCGTGCGGGAGCCAATCAGAGGGATTCTGGGCGGCGTGGTGGATGGGGAGGGCCGGCGTGCAGCCTCCGCATGGTCATTCGCGGCGGAGGCTGCTCGGGGGTGCCGGCTTCCTGCCCACCCGCCCACGTATATTTATGAGGGTGTGGATTATGGGGTGTTGCAGCTTGGGGGGGGGGTTGGCGGGATCCCGGAGGTTTCCGGGGTCCGGAGCCGCAGGCTACACTTGGGCGGGGGCGGGGTGCCCCTGACCCGGACAAACCCTGGTCGACTTTTGCTATTAGCATGGCGAAGTCGGGGGGAAGGGAAGGGTTAGGTAACTTGCCGGGGGGGCAAGTTATGGCGTTAGCGGTGGCAAGGCACTTTGCTAAGGTATGGCTGGTGCGGGCCGGGTGCCGCTAACCGATTGATAAGGTGTAGCATGTTGGCATATTGTGAAATTGTTAAAGGTTAATAAAGCTGCGACCAGTTGTGTTCCATAATTTTGGTGTGGTGTCTTTTGTGGGGTGGGGAGATGGGGGGTGATGGGGGGATGGTAAAAATGGGCCCGAGGCACCAGGTCCGCCTGCCTCGGTTATAGCTCTCGTGGTCTGTTATAAGATTTTGATAGGATTGCTGCATAGTAAGTTTTCTTTGTGCTATCTATGGTATCCTTGTATTTTGTGAGGAGGTTATTATATATTTCCTTGTGGATGATTGATTTGGTTTTGCGCCATTTGAGTTCTGTTTTTCTTAGTTCTCTTTTCATTTGTTTTAGCATGTTGTTGAACCATGGTGTTCTGTTAGTTTTTGGGTAAGTGGGTTTTTTGTTGCGTTGATTAATTTTGGCAGCATTGTTGATTGTGTCATGCCAGTTTTTGACAGCTTCATCTAAATCCATTGGGGATGATGAGAGGTGGGGGATTGTTATATCCAGGAATTCAGTTTCATTAAATTTTTTAAATCTAGTAGTCGGATCACTTCTAGTGTAATTTTTGGTACTATTAGTGTAGAATGTGAGTTTTGTTTTGATGATGTAATGATCAGACCAAGGTATTTGTGTACATTCTACGGATTCTGGGTTGAATAGCTTGAAGAGTGTATTTGGGAGAAGAATAAGGTCAAGTGTACCTCCTTTGATATGTGTTGTTGTGTTGATTATTTGGTGAAAGTCCATGTCTGATATGGATTCTAGAAAGAGGTTGGATTCCGATGTTCGAAGGGAGGGGAGGTTGAAATCGCCTAGCATGATTATGGGATTTTGTTCCGTGGATGAGCTAAGGAATTCAATTAGTGAATCTAAACTATCTGCTTTTTGGTCAGGGGGTCTATATATTAAGCAGATTCTAAGAATGCCGATTTTGATAATGAGGGTGTCAATGTTGTTGGCAATATTATATTGTATTGTTCTGGCATTTAATATCTTTCTCGTCATTATAAGTACTCCTCCTCCTTTTTTGTTGGTTCTATGTGTATAGGCTATATCATAGTCATCACTATTAAGTTGGTTTATGTAGACTGTATCCGTTTCAGATAGCCAAGTCTCAGTAACACATAAAATATCAGGTTTTAAGTCAGTTATTAAGTCATTGAATATTGGAAGTTTATTTTTCATCGAGCGTGCATTTATAAGGATGCAAGATAGTGATGTAGTGTTATTGGTGCTATTTTCCTTGGCTATTTGTTGTAAGTTAGTTTGTCTTATTTGTATAAGTCGATGGTAGTTTATTTTTGCATGGTGGTATGGCTTTGTGTGTCCAATATGGTGGTTATTTCTGGTCGTTGTTTGTATTATAGGGATTGCCATGTGATCTAGATATCCTGCTATCAGTTGTATCTGGAATAATGTAGAGGAAGCATTTGGAGCATGACATCTGCAGGCAATAAGGACCCCTGCCTAAACTTTCATCACCTCGTTGTCTCTTTTGCATTTTCCCCTGAAATATTTCCATGGTCCTATTTTGGAAGAGGCACTGGGAAAGTGAATAGTTAATAGGAAAATAGGACTAAAGGAAGGGGAGCTCTTTTAGACACATCACGTATGTGTAAATAGCAATCTTTACATGTGTAGATTTGCATACACATAAATGCCATTTAGAAAGGGGCTTTTTTGCACATTGGTATTCAAAGTACATATAGATGTCAAGAGAACATGATTAGGGCAAGGATAGGGAATGATCTGGGTGGTCCTATAATATAGTCATGGATTTCGCATTTTGCAAGAGAAATCCACATCATTATAGAGGTTGGCATTTACAGCTGCCCCAAGGCATAAATAAATGCCTGCTTGAAAGGTCAGTTGTCAAGGTCGAGATCTTCCCCCAGTCACCCCCAGCATTGTTCCATCCCAATAATCCTGGTAGCCTTCTGATTCCCCAACCCCTAAATCCAATTCCCTCCACAGCCCCTTCTGACAGTCGATTTTCCCCAGCACGTCTTATTCCACTCAATACATTTGAATTTTCTGAGGTTCCCCCATGACAGATCCATCCCACCCAAACCCCCTGAACCCTACCCTGAGTCTTACTGGGGTTCCTGGTATCTACTAGGCGCAGGAGAGATCCCAGGTTGCTTCTACGTTTACAGGCCTAGTTTTCAAAATGGCATCCATAACCCCTAATGGTAATTTCACAAAACTATTGGATGTGATGGAGAGATATCAGCTGTCATGGGGAACTGAAAAAGGGAATCTGATGCTTCGGCTGGAGGGGAGTTGGAATGCCACTAGGGGGTGATTGAGGGGATTGATATCAGAGGGAATTATTGAGGGGGAAATGGGAGCCGCAGGATCAGGAGGCTCATGGAGAGAGGGAGCAGCAATTTTAAAAATCTGTTCCCACTCACATGTGGGGAACATATGCACGTTTTTGCCCCATACAGTATACAGATTTTTTAAAATCAGTACTTCCGCTGGATGTAGGGTGATATCAATGTGCAGTCCTGTAACTATTTTACAAGAGGATCTATGTTTGGCAGGACCTTTTAGGCCTGGTCCTTGGGTTCCGCTTTTGGTTTGAGGACCTTTTATAAAACAGTATGTGAAACTGTATAAAAACTTATGTGGACCCAGACCAATGCATTACCCTCTCCATATACTATCCAAAATCTGCCTTCACATGTATAAAATAGTTTAGTATTTACAGAGAAGTAACATTATTTACACTTAGGGAATTTTGTGTCCAAAATGTCAAAATTATGTAAAATTAAGTACTTTGGGCCTGATAGTCAAAGGCTTTTACACAGTTTGCAGACCTGCAAACCGCGTAAATGCCACTCAGCAAGATATTCAGTGGCACTAATATGGCTGCATGCTCTGGTGCTTTCTGGCTAGCATCAGGCCATTCCGGAGTGCCACCATCACTAACCAGGCAGCTGTTGCCGAGTTTGGGACACGTGGCAAACATCAGACGCAGTCAACACTGCTCTAAGTTTCACCGTAGAGACTATCTGAACAGCGGCTGAATATTGCCACTGGTTCACTTCTTGACAATCTAGATATTCATTGCCGGAGCCCGGATATGGCCCGGCATTGAATATTCACATTTAAAGTTAAGCGCTGGCGGCTGACTGCTGTAGGAGCTCTCGCCACCAGTGCTAAATATTGGGCCCTTTTATTTTTCACACAGATCAAATAACAGTATAGAACCTGCTTGAAAATAAATGCAGGTACTTTGACAGCACTTATAAAAATTTATATTCTTGGAATCAGATGTCTCATGCCATATATTAGACAGTACATGCAAAAAAGTATGTCAAAAAAGGCACAAGCATGTTTCCGTATGATCAAGTGCACATATGCATTGGCAGTGGGTATGAGTGAGATGTTATGGTAGACATTAAATTGGAGTTAAGGGGATGGCTGCATTGAGACCTGCATGTGCAACTGCATGGCTGTGAATCAGTGAGTGTGGGGGGGGGGGGGGAATACGACAGAGTGTATGACTTACGTGTAAAGTGCAGTGTGTTGGGTGAGAAAGGAGTGTGATGTGATTGAATGTGAATGTTTGACTGTGAGTAGTGAATGATTAATTGCAGTGTGTCTGAACAGATGAATGACTAGTGGGTGTAAGGTATCAGTTTGTGGCATGTTTGTGAGAATGAATAACTGGATTTTGTATGTCTGAGTGGGTAAGCACATCTATAGGAGGGGATTGTTGTTCTTGGCCATGGCTAAGTGGGAATGGGTGGAATGCATGTTGGATAGGGGGATGTCTACAAGTGTGTAGTTCAGGTGTGTGCATGGTGTTTGTAAATGATAGCGTAGATAGTGTGGGTATTTAGCTGCATATGTGACCAGGTGAATTTTTTAAACTTCTTTGCAGCCACCATCTCTCCTCACCCTTTGTATGATTCCCTCTCTTCTACTGCCTCACCAGTCAAGTCCTTGATCAGCTGCTGCCCCCAAGGCACTTCCACTGTCAGCCATCCCTCCTTCTCCTGTTTTCCCCATCAAATGCCCCTTCTCCCTATCAGGTGCTTCATTGCCCCATGTGGGAGCTCTTTTCCCCCATAAGATCCTCTTCTCTCCATCCTCCTCCCTTCCCCCCAGTGTTATCTCTTCTCTCTCACCCTTCCCTCCATCAGGTGCTCTCTGTCCCATCAGGGAAGTTTCCTCTCTCCCATGAGGCTCCCCTTTCCCCATCAATTATCCTCTTGTCGTTCTCCCCTTCCACATTAGATCCCTCTCCCCCACCAGGATCAGGATCCTTTTGTTCTACAACAGGAATTTCCAGACTTCTCTTCCTTCTCCTCCGTCAGACCATTTCAGCTGGTTTCTCCATTCCACAAGGCTAGGAAAGGAAGACATCCAAGAAGAGGATGCAAACATATGCACCAGCACCAGACACTACAAAGCTCACAATGTAATTAGAGAATCTACCTCAAAAAAATTAATCTGTGCGGTGCTAACCATTTGTGAATTTTTTTTTTAAACAAAACACTATATGCAATGTAAGTGACAGATATTCAAAAGGGTTTATCTGACCTGCTAACCACATAAACCCCACTAAATGTGATAGTCTGTGGTACTATCTGGATATCACCTCTAGCTGCCATGATACTATTCAGCTAGTTCTGGGGCAGCCTGTGGGTGGGGCAAGGGCAGTGGTGATTTTTAGTCCACTAACTGGATAAGTAGTGCATAAAGCTAGGCCAAAAAAAAGAAGGTGGCCTATCTTTATTTGCTTCTTGCTGTCCGCATAGCAGCTGGATATCACTGCTATCTGGTTATCTCTGATGGTCAGCAATGAAATCGGACATTCAGTGCCAGAAAATATCCAGATTCTAGGGATGACTAACTCCATTTCATTAAAAAAAAATCATTGTGCAAGTCTCTCTCTCTTCTGAGCCACCTGCAGTCAACAGCAGGTGCAGCGGCAGGCCCAAACTCTGCTTTCCATTCCACTCTGATGGCTCTCGGACTGTCTATCCATCGGCTGCAGTTATGTTGGTCCCTCCTCTGCCAACCAGAAGGAACATGCAGCAGACTGATTGGTTTTGGAAAAGTGTCAAAACTTCTGTCTGCTGCCACTGTGCTTGCCAGCCCTCCACATGGCGCTTGACCTCTATTTCCTCTTTGGCTCGACTGCTGCCACTCAAATTATGTGTAATTATGCGATTATGTGTGAAAATTTACAGGTGCGCTTAATCACGTAATTCCCCAGGATATAATCATTTTGCAGAAGTAACGCAATGGCACACATGTAAAATTTAAAAAAGAACTAAGAAAGTATCCATGTACATGGCAAATTGAACCTGGCTCTGCTGCCTTATTTCGAACATAAAAGAAAACTATTTACTTCACTAGCAACACATTTCTGCATTTTGCAGCTAGGAAACATCTTCTTTATTACACGTTATATGTAACATGCATTAGTGATGGCACAGGAAACACTCAATCTGAATTATCTAATGAAGGAAATAAATTATGTTTCAAATATTGCATTTTAATAATTGCAATGAGAAAGGTTACCCCAGGCACAGTGAGGAACACTTGTTGGGGGTCATTTCTCTCTAACAGCGGTATACTTTTTTCATGCAAGAGTCTGTTTGTTTAGGTGACTAAAAAATGAATGTGTGTGCAAACCGTTTCTATGCACATATACCTATGAACTGACGCACATACAATCAATTTGCACATTTAAAAAAGCTCCTGTGTGTGTATAGTGCATGTGCAAATGACAACTAGATGGAACAAACATGAGAAAATGCCTGAAAATCAGGAAGAATGTGCTTGAAATGAGCATGAGCCAATTTTTTCTTCTGGAGAAGCACTGGGCACAGATAAGTCGACTGTGTTGCTGTGCTGGTTGTAGAGCCATACTTTCTAAAATTGGGAATCTAGCAGGATCATGTAACCACTCATGTATGATGCTCTTTGGGATGGAAGGGTTTACAACATCCTCTTCGTGGTTTTGAAATGTTTGAATTGTGAAAGTTTAAAAGTTTAAATTTAAAACCTAGCCAGTTGGGAGTTTTTCAGGATCCTAGATGAAGGGGATATACACCCAAGGTTAAAACATTGGTTACCTATTGTGCAGTTTGTACGCCATTCTAAGATCCTTTATCCCCTTTTTGAAAGGTTCCTGTGATAATCGCTTGTGGTTAGTGGAATGAAGCTATAGTTACATTTTGAATTTTCCTTTTGGCCAGGCACACCCCTGCTTTCTAAGCTACATAGGCACAAGGTACAGAGGTAATTTGGGACGGCTTTTTTTCTTGTCAAGTGTCAGTCAGTGTCTTTGAAGATTAGCTACAAGGTGCAGATTTACAAATCTGTCACGCACCAACTGTGTCTGCAAATGAACTATACAATACAAATTATGCATGGATGTTTGAAAATTAAATGCACATGCAGCTTGTCCTTTCCCAATCCAGCCCTACCTTCTGGAATACAAATACATACATGCATCCTGAAACCAGGCATGTGTATTTACATGCCTGCTGGGTGCCTTTTCCCTCCCTACCTAGCTGGTTAACTCCTGAATTAGCTATAAGAGAAAATATATAAGTATAAAAGTAACAGATACAGGGAAATGGGCTGACATCGGTAGAGAAAGTCATGACAGAGTGAAAGAGACACAAAAAGGAGTGACACAGCATTAAGGAAAAAAACATATATGCAAAGACGAAATCCAGGATTAAGAAGTAAATTACCAGGCACTAAGAAAGATGAAGAAGAGGAAGAAAAAACACAATAGGGGAAAAAAGGCATACCAAACTATGGGAGCCTACTTTTCAGAATGCTTTCCTATGTACACATTCACACATTTATGGGTCCCAAAAAATACACATCTGTTAGAATCCCATTGGATTCCTTGATGTGTTGAAAATCTGGTATAGAAGCGACACACAAAAGCAGGGAAAAGCACAAGTGGATGAGAGAAGTAACCTACCTTTAGTGTCATTTTGGAGATTTCTTCTTCTGAATCATAACTCCTAAGTATGATGTACCTCAAGGAATGATATTAGCCCCCCCCCCCCATTTGTTTAATGTCTTTCTCATCCCACTTGCTACATTGGCATAATCTTTTGGAGTCCATGGATTCTACTTTGTAGTGGCTAATTGGCTTCATGGTAACAAATTAAACTTGAATCCATCAAAATCCCAAGTGCTATGGATCACTAGAAGACTCCGTCATCCTTCAGAGACCCCATTATTGTTAGGTAAAACTATCCCACTATCATTATCATTAAAAATTTTAGGCTGTCATATCAATCCAGAATTATTTTTAGAGATTAAAATCTCATAAATTTCTAGTTCTTGCTTTTTGCTATCTTCATTCAGTTAGGTCATTTCTTGACCTGAAGGACTCACATACATTGATCCATGCTACATTAATTTTGTGACTCGACTATTGTAATTCTCTGCACATTGATACTCAAAAATTTATCTTGAGATAACTTCTATTGATTCAGAACACTGCTGTACAGTTATGTTCAACATTACTGACACCCTTGCATTTTAGGTATGTTATGTACAATATCTTGAGAAATAATTGGAAATACTCCAATTGTATGTCATCATGATATATTAATAGTATGTTCAAAGGTATGCAACAGTGAAAGATGCCTGTGCAACTTAGATGTAGTCATTTCTGAGAAAAAAAAATAAAACAAAATATAACCTGGACAGTTTTGTACATCTGTCTGCTAGTAGTTTCTCCCACTCTTGTACTGCAATTTGTTCCAGCTTATGAATATTTCCAGGATTCCTTTTACCAATGGCAGATTTCAGCTCTTTCCATAGGCTTTCAATTGGATTGAGATCAGGACTCACTGCTGACCATTTTACAACAGTCCATTTCTTCCTTTTTAATCATTCTTTTGTACTTTTGGATATATGTTTTGGATCATTGTCCTGCTGGAGGACTCATGACCATAGACCCAGACCTAGCTTTCTGACACTAAGTAGCACATTTCATTCCAAAATACCTTGTTAGTCCTCTGACTTCATGATTCCTTTAATATGTTCCAGGCCTCCAGTTCCTGAGACAGCAAAACAGCCCCACAACATTATGGAACCTCCACCATATTTAACTGTAGGAAGGTTGTATTTTCCTTATAAGCTTTATTTCTTCTCTTGTAAATGTATCGCTGGTCTGCATTGCCAAAGAGCTCAAGTTAGGTTTCATCTGTACACAGAACATTTTCCCAAAAGGATTATGGTTTCTCAAGGTGGGTTTGGGTAAAAATCAAGTGTGCCTTTTTATGTTTGTCTTTGAGTAGGGGGGTCCTCCTTGGCCTTTGCACATGAAGTCCTTCTTTGTTTAGCACATGGCATATGCTGTGGGTTGAAACCACCAGATTGCTCCAGGTCAGCCTTAAGTTCTTTGGATGTTGTACATGGTATTTTTCCAACAGTTCACACTAACCTTCCAAGACTTCTTGGATTCATTTTCCTCTTCCCATTATGTCCTGGGATGTTCTTGACAGTTCCATGCACAGAAAACTTCTCAATAACATTGCAGACTATAGACACAGGAAACCCAAGGTCTTTGGAGATGGCCTTGCACCCCTTTGAAGATTGATGTTTGGTGATAATGGCTTTTTTGAAAGTGTTTTGTCTTCATCATTGTGAAAATGGAACAGGGGATGAATGTGGCCAGTTTAAAGTTTAGAGACATTATTCATTGGTTGATTTAAGTCATGTGAGTACTGACAATTGATCACAGGAGTGTCTTATTTTATTGCAATGGGAATATGGTTCTTCTGTTCAAACTGATTTGAATTGTTTATAAAAGTTCCAATAATCATGTCCTGGCAATGTTCCAGTTGTGTACTATTTTCTGTTTTAATGGTCTTGTTTTATTTGATTCTTTTATGTGTTAAATATGTGTGCATATATAGTCCAAAGCCATTTACTGGTCACTTTTTTTTTTTTTTTTTAGGAAATATTGGACATTAGGGGGATTGACTGCAAGGGTGCCAATGATATTGACAACAACTGTAAAACTCCTCCATAATGCAAAAAAAAAAAAAAAAAAGATCATGTCACTACACTGTTATTCACCAGGCACTGGCTATTTGTTCCCCATGTTGTTGTTAAGTGCTGTTGAGTCGGTGTCGACTCATGGCGACCCTCTGGATAGTTGTTCTAAATTGTGTTCGGTCTTCAGTCAGGCGGCTCATTGTTGACAGACTGGCACCCATAGCTGCTGTTATTGTATCGATCCATCTCATTGCTGGCCTTCCGCTTTTGCATTGACCTTCTACCTTGCCAAGCATGATGTCTTTCTCTAATGACATCCCTCTTCGCATACCTTGCAAAGCATGATATCTTTCTCTCATGATATCTCTCTTCGCATGATGTGTCCAAAGTATGAAAGTCAAAGTCTTGTCATTTGAGCTTCTAAAGAAAGCTTAGGTTTGATCTCCTCTAGTACTGACTGGTTTGTTCTTCGGGCAGTCCATGGTATACACAGTATTCATTGCCAGCACCAAAATTCAAAGGCATCAATTTTCTTCCTGTCTCTTTATTTCACTGTCCAACTTTATCTTCCGTATGACATTATTGAAAATACCATGGCTTGAACAAGTTGAATCTTTGTATGGAGAGAAATATCTCTGCTCTTGAGAATCTTGTCTAGGTCCTTCACAGCCTTTCTGCCAACAGCAATGCATCATCGGATTTCTTGACTGCTTGTTGCTTCTTTTTTGATAGTTGATCCAAGTAGGTTAAAATTGTCCACTATTTCAATTTCTTTTCCATCAACGATGAGCTTATTGATTTTGCCAGTTGTCATGATATTTGTCTTCTTTACAATAAGGTGCAGGCCCATTTTAAGACTATTGTTCCTTGATCTTGAGAAGCAAATGTTTGAGATCGTCTTCACTTTCAGCCAATAATGTGGTATCATCAGCATAGCGAAGTTTGTTGATGAGTCTTCCACCAATCTTTACATCTCTGTTGTCTTCATACAATCCTGTTTCTCTGATGATTGGTTCTGCATGTAAATTAAACAGGTAAGGGGAAAGTATGCAGCCTTTTCATGCACCTTTGCTGATTTTAAACCATTCTGTTTCCCCTTGTTCTGTTCGAACTGTTGCTTCTTGATCAATGTAAAGTTTGTGCAAGAGAACAATCAGGTGTTCTGGTATACCCATGCTTCTTAATGTGGTCCAGAGTATCTAATCATTTATACAGTCAAAAGCCTTGCTGTAGTCAGTAAAGCACAAATAGATATCTTTTTGGTATTCTTTTTTCTTTTCAAAGATCCATCTCACATCCACCATGATGTCTCTCGTTCCTCGCCTTTTCCTGAAACCTGCTTGCACTTCAGGTAGTTCTTCTTCCAGGTATGGTTGTAGTCTCTGTTGAATAATCTTCAGTGGAATCTTGCTGGCATGTGGGATCAGAGCAATTGTGCAATAATTTGCACAATCAGTTGGATGACCTTTCTTTAGTATTGGTATAAACACAGATCTTTTCCGGTTAGTTGGCCATGATGTTGTATTTCAAATTTAAGAACATTAAGACCATAAGATATGCCATACTGGGTCAGACCAAGGTCCATCAAGCCCAGTATCCTGTTTCCAACAGTGGCCAATCTAGGTCACAAGTACCTAGCAGTTTCCTCAAAAGACACAGGTTCCACAATGCTTATATTAGAAACATAGAAATATAGAAATATGATGACAGAAAAAGACCACATGGCCAATTTAGTCTGTCCTTCCATATCAACAACTACAACAGTCCCCTATTTTAATTTAGAGGTCCTCTGTGTTTTTCCCATGCTTTTTTAAATTCAGTTACTGTCCTCATCTCTACCACCTCCACTGGGAGACTATTCCACGGATCCACCACTCTTTCCGTAAAGAAATATTTCTGCAAATCACTCCTGAATCTATCCCCCTTCACCCTCATCCCATGTCCCCTCATAGCAGAACTTGCTTTCAATTGAAAGAGGCTCTCCCCCTGAACATTTATGCCATGGAGGTATTTAAACATCTCAATCATATCACCTCTATCCCGCCTTTCCTCTAAGGTGTACATATTAAGATCCTTAAGTCTGTCCTCATATGCTTTATAATGAAGACAACTAACCATTTTAGTAGCCACCCTCTGCACCGACTCCATCCTGTTCACATCCTTTTGAAGGTGCGGTCTTTAGAATTGTACACTATACTCCAAACGAGGTCGCACCAAAGACTTATACAGAGGCACTATCACCTCCTCTTTTATGCTAGTCATTCCTCTCCGTATGCACCCAAGCATCCTTCTAGCTTTTTCCATTGCCTTTTTTACCTGTTTAGCTACTTTAAGATCATCAGACACAACCACACCTAGGTCCCACTCTTCTTTAGTGGACAAAAGTACTTCACCCCCTATACTGTATTGCTCCCTTGGATTGCTGCAGCCGAAATGCATGACCTTCCTTTTTTTAACATTAAATCCCAGCTGCCAGAATCTAGACCTTCTTCAAGCTTAGCTAGATCCCTCCTCATGTTATCTGTACCTTCCTGGGTGTCTACTCTATTGCAGATTTTGGAATCATCCACAAAATGGCAAACCTTACCCGACAGCTCTTCTGCTATATCACTAACAAAGATGTTAAAAAGAATCGGACCAAGGACAGATTCCTGGGGCACACCACTGGTTACTTCCTTCTCCTCAGAGTGAGCCCCATTTACCTGTATTCTTTGTCGCCTCCCACCCAAACAATTTCTATCCCAAGCAGTAACTTTAGGGTCCATCTCTAGGGTGCTCAGTTTGTTTATAAGTCGCCTGTGAGGAACAGTGTCAAAGGCTTTACTGAAATCTAAATACACCACATCTAGGGCTCTCCCTCAGTCCAACTCCCTGGTCACCCAGTCAAAGAAATCAATCAGATTTGTCTGACAAGACCTGCCTTTGGTGAATCCATGCTGCCTCGGATCCTGTAATCTGCTGGACTCCAGAAACCTCACTATTTTCTCTTTCAGCAGCATTTCCAATAATTCACTCACCACCAAAGTTAAACTAACCGGACTGTAGTTTTCAACCACATCCTTACTTCCGCTTTTGTGTAAAGGCACCACGAGAACTAGATGGTCCAGACTGATGACATCAACCAGCGGCGACCGCAATGCTTGGAATCCCCGCCAGAAGTCACGACTGTATTTATTTCTGATTTTGCCGTCTCTGGCCTGCCGCTACCTTCCCGCTGCTTTTTTTCTCGTTCGAACGAGCTTAAGTGGGAAAAAGAGCAGCAGAAAGGCAGTGTCAGCCCAGAGGCAGCAAAATCAGAAATAAACACAGCCGGAGTGCTGCCCCCTAAAAACTGCCGCCTGAGGCCACCGCCCCTGAGTGCTTTACCCAAACGTCCTTTGGAATCACTTGTTTGTTTTGCTTAACTGAGACAATTCTAAACATTCCAGTATGCCCCAAAATAAAAGTATAGCGCGCCTTTATGCAGCATGCTGGTAGCACTCCTTACCCACACAAACACCAGGCTAGTTGTAGGTAACAGACAGCAGGATAATATTAGCTATAATCTGGTCAAAAGGTACAGGGAACGTCTTAAAAATGACATCAGAGAAGAAAACAGCAATTAGTCATTTAGGATCTGCTTACTAACTTGTGTTAAAGTGTCTCAAGCACATGTGTCGATTATAAAATACCTTAATTTACATTCGTACTTAACATGCATTCATTTAGACCTACTATTAAATGGTGTAACTGTCTGTGCCTAAATTTAAAGCACAATTTCTATCACATACACTAGTATTTTAGAAAGACAAGTAGGTAACTACTTGTCTTTATAAAATAGGTGCCCTGTTATAAAATTATCCTCAATGTGTGGCAGTGGTCCATGAGGTAAATGCAAGGCAAAGTCCCACCCATTCCACACCTTCAATAGGAATTTTTCCATTAGGCATTTAACTCAGAAATTAGCATATGCTAACATTAATGCATTGTGTTAAATGCTAATATGATACTACACTGTTAACATAGTAACATAGTAAATGATGGCAGATAAAGACCAGTATGGTCCATCTAGTCTGCCCAGTACGGTGTCAAGAGTAGGTACACCTGCCGCTCTGTGCAGGCCCCCCTTCCCCATGTCTTTGTTTAGGAGTGATCCCACTACTCCATGTAGGACACCCCTATTTGTTAAGGAATTAGATGGTTTAGATTATTTGATATTTTCTTGTTGCTGTAAGGGGATCCACTGTGTCTGTCCCATGCCCTTTTGAACTCCGTCACCGTATTTGCCCCCACCACTTCCATCGGGAGCGCATTCCAAGCATCCACCACCCTTTCAGTGAAAAAGTATTTCCTGACATTGCCTTTCAATTTACCACCTTGTAGCTTCATGTTATGCCCTCTAGTTTTGCAGCTTCTCCGTCTTTGGAAGAGGTTTGTTTGTTCATTATTTCTCTTTAAATATTTAAAGGTCTGAATCATATCTCCCCTTTCCCTCCTCTCCTCCAAAGTGTACATGTTTAGGTCTTCAAGTCTCTTCTCATAAGGCTTCTGATGCAGGCTCCAAATCATTTTGGTCGCCTTCCTCTGAACAGTTTCCAGTCTTTTTACATCCTTTGCAAGATATGGTCTCCAAAACTGAACACAATATTCCAAGTGAGGCCTCACCAGCAACTTGTACAGTGGCATAAGTACCTCTTCCTTTCTGCTGGTAATTCTTCTTTTTATGCAGCCCAACATCCTCCTGGCTTTTGCCACTGCCTTGTCGCACTGTTTTGCCACCTTGAGATCTTCAGAAATAATCACTCCAGGGTCTTTTCCTGATCTGTACACACCAATCTCTCGCCCCTATCACATACATTTCCCTTGGATTTCTGCTTCCCAAGTGCATGACTCTGCACTTCTTCACATTAAATCTTAATTGCCAAGCATTAGACCATTCTTCCAGCTTTTGTAGATCATTCCTCATGTTAACCACTCCCTCGGGGGAGTCCACTCTGTTGCAAATTTTCGTGTCATCTGCAAAAAGACAGACTTTTCATGTAGTCCTTCAGCAATATCACTCACAAATACATTGAACAGTGCCGGGCCCAGGACCGACCCCTGGGGCACCCCGCTAATCACCTTCCTTTCATCCGAGTGAGCTCCTTGAACCATCACCTTCTGTCGTCTGTCAGTCAATGAATTTCTGATCCAATTTACCATCTTGGGATCTATCCCCAAACTATTGAGTTTATTGATAAGCCTCCTATGAGGAACAGTATCAAAGTCCATTGCATGCCCCTGATCTAGTTCCCTGGTCACCCAGTCAAAGAACTCAATCAGATTTGTTTGGCAAGATCATCCTTCGGTAAAACCATGTTGCCTCAGATCTTGCAGCCTGTTGGCTTTGAGAAAGTTCACAATTCGCTCTTTCAGGAGCGCCTCCATTACTTTTCCCGCCACTGAGGTAAAGCTCACAGGCCTGTAGTTTGACACTTCTTCCCTGTCACCACTTTTGTGTAGAGGTACGACATCAGCCATTCTCCAGTCCTGAGGAACCTCTCCTGTTTCCAAGGATCTGTTGAAAAACATCCTTTATCGGCCCTGCAAGAACCTCTCTGAGCTCTTTCAGTATCTCATCTGGTCCCATGGCCTTGTCCACTTTCAGTTTTGCAAGTTGTTCTAACACATCATCTTCTGTGAATGGTGTGGTATCTACTTCATTCCCAGTTTTATATTTGGGAGTCACAGGTAGTCCTTCTCCAGGACTTTCCTTAGTAAAAACAGAGCAGAAGTATTCATTTAGCAGTTTTGCTTTTTCAATGTCACTTTCCACGAGTGTGTTCCCAGCATTTCTGAGTCCTGCCATTCCACCTCTGATCTTTTTCCTTTCCCCAATATACCTGAAGAAAGTTTTGTCACCACACTTCACATCTTTAGCCATTTTTCTATCCTTATTTCTCTCTGTCTCTTTGAATTTGATCCTGTATTCATTTCTGTGTTCCTCTGTTTGCAAGCTTTTGAATTTTGCGACAGCTATGTTTTTTGCCTTTATTTGAGCAGCCACTTCTTTGGAAAACCAAATAGTTTTTCTTCTCCTCTTGTTTTTGTTTACTTTTCTTACATATTTATCCATTGCCTCTTTTATTGCCACCTTTAGTTTAGCCCATTTCAATTCCACTTCCCTTGTCTTCTTCCAGCCTGTCAGCTCCTCCTTTAGGTACTCGGCCATTTTATTGAAGTCTGTGTTTTGAAGTTTAGGAACTTGAGCTTGCTTTGATTGGCCTGTACCATGGCTTTTATTTCAAACCACACCGTGTGATGATCGCTGCTGCTCACAGGGGCACCCACGCAGACATTCGACATGCTATCACCGTTGGTGAGCACTAAATCCAGCGGTGAGCTTTCCCTGGTTGGTTCCATCACCACTTGTCTAAGTAATGCATCTTGGAGAGCATCCAAAATATTTTTGCTTCTTTCCAGATTTGCAGAAGGAGTAATCCAATCCACATCAGCTTCTCCCTTTGTGGCTATCTTGGCAATATCTATAATCAATTCATTATCTATCTCTTCAGTTTGTGTCGGAGGTCTGTATACTACAGCAGTATTGATGACAGTGCCATCTCCTCTTTCCAACACAATCCAGAGCGCTTCTTCTTTTCCCCATGCATTAAAATCCACACTAAACACCTACAGAGTAATTTTATAACCAGATGCCTAGGTTTAGGCACCCAGAAGACACCTTTCTTAAGCCTATTTTATAAGGAAAGGTAGACACCTACTTTTCTTTATAAGATAGGGGCGTTAGAGGCTCCAAATGTGCATTAAATCTTGACACAATCACTTTGTTTTTTTAAGGAACGTGCATAAATTATAGTATTTTATAACTTATGCATGTAACTTTGCACTCCTCCCAAACTCCTCCTGATATGTACCCACAGTGAAAGTATACACAATCAGTGTGACATACATACTTTCCGAATAATGGTCACCTAAAGTACATGTGTAACTGCCCAATTAAATGCATTAAGCATCTCTGAACCATCTCTGACCTCTCAGTCTTCTGTAAGGCAATAAAGACTCATCTGTTCCAACTATTCTATGATCATATACCATAAATTAATCAATAGCCATAGACTGACGGCCCCACGCCTCTGCTTAACCTTATGTTTACCCTTACATCTTTAGAAACATATACAATACGTAATATAGTTCTTTCACCTTAGCTATCCACGTTGACATCCCTGTTCAATGTAAAACGTTTATTGTTACTGTTCTATGTAAACCTCTCTGATCTTAAAATAGAGCGATATGTAAAATCAGATAAATAAAATAAATAAACACTAAAATAGTGTGATTTATGCATGCAAACGGCACAAAATGTTCCACCATTCCTTATAAAATTACCCTCCTAAATGGTTTGTAAATTGGCCCCATAATGCTTTTTCATGAAACATAGCGTAAGAAAGCACAACAAAAGGGAAAACGAACTTTGCTGATCAGACCACAAAAATGCAGCCAGGCAACTGCAAAACTGCCACATTCTATGGTCCCTGAGTTATTTTTTAGTCAGCCAAAACTAAATGTGAACAGTCAGAGGAAATCTCAATTTCTAGTGTTCTTTATACTAAGAAAACAGAGGGGCCAGCACAACCTACCTGGTAAGAAGTTAGAGGGAACTTAATAACCTCTGAGAAGAACGAAGAGAGGGGAGGAGGAGGAAATTCCTGATTCAGATTAAAATCAAATTTGAATTAGAATGACAAAATAACTTTGTTTTCATCATTGCAACTTTCATATTCTGAAAAAGACTGTACAAAAAAAACATGCATGTTTAGTTATCCATGGAAATAAAGTCACAATAGCCTTGCTCCCCTGCAGTTTAAGCACTAGACGGACCTAGCAACTCTCACTGATTATGCAAGAATGAAATCCAAACGAAAAGAGCACACAAAACAAATTCACTCAAAATTACTTGCAAGAAAAAGTCTTGTTATTTCTGTATCCTACTACGGTTCTTCCTAAACATTAACAAGAAATGGATGTGAATAGCATAAGAAGGTTTATTTATACCCTCTCTCATGCCCTGGGTCCAGCAGTGCATTCATGCTTTCTAACTACCAAATTAGGAGCAGTAACAAGCAAGGAGAAAGCCCAGTAATAGCAGAAGTAAAAGCTGGAACGGGTTAAGAAAGGTGAGGATTAAGCTGGGAAATGAGTGGAGGAGTAGCCTAATAATTAGAGCAGGTCCTGGTGACAAGGAAACCAGCGTTTGAATCCCACTGGCACGCCTTGTGGCCTTGGACACGTCATGTTACCTTCCATTGCCTTAGAAGAAAGGCCTGAAATCACTGATAAGAGACGGGTAACTAGAGCCTAATCATGCAAAAAAATGTTTGTAGGAAGGTTTGTGAAGGGGAGGCTCAGTGCCCGCTGCAATTGTGGGGAATTTTTGTAGTATTATTAGAAGAAAGGCCTGGCAGTCTATTTCCAGTCACACCCAGCCAAGAAAACCCAGGGGCTGCTGGGCTGCCAGGAGTCAGCATTTACTCAAACGCACCCACACACAAGCTGGGAAATGATTTAACTGATACCTTTTTCAGTAGAGGCTTAAGGTGAGTTACATGCAAGAATAGTAGGTACTTTCCCGTCCCTGGAGGGCTTACAATCTAAGTTTGTACAGTACATGAAGCAATGGAGGATTTAACGAATGGCCCAAGAACACAAGGAACAGCAGGGGAATTTATATCCTGAGTTCCCTGGTTTTCAGCCCACTAACCGTTTCAGCAATTTGTTTTGTTGTAACTATCCTTTGGGTTTTCATGGCAAGATACAGAAGTAGATTGCCGGGCCTTTTTCAGCACAGTTTAAGTTTGGTGTTGTTGCTGTTGTCACAGAAATGTGATCCTCCGCCGTCAACACTATCCCATTCTGCTGCTGCCCAGATGGGTGGTTTGTCTTGGTCGGGCACCTCAGCTAAGACCTGTCCATCTTGGGAGACCCTGCCAGTAGTTAAACTACAGATAGTTTAGCTCTCAGCATCACTGATGCACCCAAGCCCTCACAGCACGACAAACAGAATTTCAACTAGCTACTGGGGAAGAGCTGAAGACATTTCAGAGTAAAGCCAGCATTTATGATGTGGTTGGCTCAAAGCCCTCAGGACGTCTGACTGCTGATGTAACTGTGCATGAAATGAGAGTCAGAAGCTGTAAAGATGTCTTACACATTGGGACATGGAACGTACGAAGCATGAACCAAGGGAAGTTGGAGGTAGTCAAGAATGAAATGGAACGTGTACAACTTGATCTGTTGGCTGTCAGCGAACTGAAATGGACTGGCATCAGGCACTTTGCATCAGATGATCACATGGTCTACTATGCTGGAAATGAAAGTCAAAGAAGAAATGGTGATGCATTTATAATAAAGAAGAAACTTGCAAGAACTGTAATAAAATACAATGCAGTTAGCGAACGCTTAATCTCTATTTGTCTACGAGGAATGCCTATCAACACAACTATAGTTTAAGTATATGCCCTAACAACAGCTGCAGAAGAGAATGAAATTGAAGAGTTCTATGAACAAGTACAAGCTGAAATTGACAGAACATGCAAACAGGCTATCTTGAGAGTCATGGGTGACTGGAACGCAAAGGTTGGCAACAAAGCAGAAGACAAAATAGTTGGAAAATATGGACTTGGCAACAGAAATGAAGCTGGAGAAAGACTGATAGAATTCTGCAAGACCAACGATCTATTCATCTCAAACACCTTCTTCCAGCAACACAAGCGGTGACCCTACACATGGACTTCACACAATGGATTGTATAAAAATCAAATTGACTACATCTGTGGAAGTCAACGATGGAAAGGCTCTATAACATCAACAAAGACAAAACCTGGAGCTGTCTGTGGTACAGATCATCAACTACTAGTATGCAAATTCAAGCTAAAGTTGAAAAAGAGCAAACCACTCATGAATGCAGCAAAATCTGACCATGAGAATATACCACTGGAATTTAAAGATTGCCTGCAAAATCGATTTGCTGCTTTAGATACAAATGACAGAACTCCAGAAGAGTTATGGAATGACATCAAGAAGGTTGTGTTGGAAGAAATCGCAAAGTCTCTACAAAAGGTGAAAAAGAAAACACAGTCAAAATGGATGACGGAAGAAACTCAGAAAATTGCCCAGAAATGCAGAGAAGCTAAAGCTAGAGGAGAAAGAAAGACAATCACAGAACTCAACAGAGATTTCCAACGTGCAGCAAGACAGGACAAGGGAAAGTACTACAATAATGCATGCAAGGAAACAGAAGCAGAAACTAATAGAGGAAGAATAAGATCGGCTTTCCTAAAGCTACGAGAGTTAAAGAAAAAGTTCCAGCCTCAAATTGGAATGTTACAAGATGCTCAGGGTTCTATGTTGAATGATGCTGAGAAGATCAAGAAAAGATGGAAGGAATATACAGAGTTTTTATATGATAAAGATCAAGTGGACCAACAGCCATTTCAATCTGTACCTTATGATCGGGAACCATTGGTGATGAAAGAAGAAGTTGAAGCAGCATTGAAAGCCTTATCAAAGAACAAAACACCAGGCATTGATAGCATTCCCATAGAAGTATTACAGCAATCTGATGCAGCTGTTACCATACTTACAAGGCTCTGCCAAGAAATATGGAAGACAACATCATGGCCAATTGACTGGAAAAGATCTATGTTTATACCAATACTAAAGGAAGGTGATCCAACTGACTGTGGAAATTATTGCACAATCACTCTGATCCCACATGCCAGCAAGATTCTACTGAAGATTATTCAAAAGAGACTACAACCATACCTGGAACAAGAACTACCTGAAGTGCAAGCAGGGTTTAGGAAAGGGTGAGGAACGAGAGACATCATTGTGGATGTGAGATGGATCCTTGAAAAGAATAAAGAATACCAAAAGGATATCTATTTGTGTTTTATCGACTATCGCAAAGCTTTCGACTGTGTAAACCATGAGAAACTCTGGGCCACATTAAGAAGCTTGGGTATACCAGAACACCTGATCGTACTCTTGCATAATCTGTACATTGATCAAGAAGCAACAGTTCAAACGGAACATGGAGAACCAGAATGGTTTAAAATAAGCAAAGGTGTAAGACAAGGCTGCATACTTTCCCCCTACCTGTTTAATTTATATGCAAAACAAATCATCAGAGAAGTAGGATTGTAAGAAGACAACAGAGGTGTGAAGATTGGTGGAAGACTCATCAACAACCTTCGCTATGCTGATGATACCACATTACTGACTGAAAGTGAAGATGATCTGAATCATTTGCTTCTCATAATCAAAGAACATAGTTTCAAAATGTGGCTGCACCTTAATGTAAAGAAGACAAAGATCATGAAAACTGGCATAATCAACAGGTTCATCGTTGAAGGAGAAGAAATTGAAATCGTGAACAACTTTAACCTACTTGGGATCAATCAATAAAGAAGCAACAAGCAGTCAAGAAATCAGACGACGCATTGCTCTTGGCAGAATTGCTATGAAAGACCTAGATAAGATTCTCAAGAGCAGAGATGTTTCTCTCCATATAAAGATTCAACATGTTCAAGCCATGGTATTTTCAATAACATCATATGGATGTGAAAGCTGGACAGTGATAAAGATAGACAGGCGGCGAATACTGTGTATACCATGGACTGCCCGAAGAATAAACCAGTCGGTACTAGAGGAGATCAAACCTAAGCTTTCTTTAGAAGCTCAGATGACAAGACTTCGACTTTCATACTTTGGACACATTATGTGAAGAGAGAGATCATTAGAGAAAGATATCATGCTTGCCAAGATAGAAGGTCAACGCAAAAGAGGAAGGCCAGCAATGAGATGGATCGATACAATAACAGCAGCTATGGGTACCAGTCTGTCAACAATGAGTCACCTGACTGAAGACCGAACACAATTTAGGATAGCTATCCAGAGGGTCGCTATGAGTTGACTCTGACTCAACGGCACCTAACAACAACAACAAACCATTTCAGCTCCAGGCATGTACATTAGTTTTAATATGAATGGAGAAATCAATGAAAACTGTGATTTTCAAATCATTCCTGGGCCAACTAACTAACTGCATATGCTCAGAAAATTTTGCTGAATTGCCATCCATGAACTGCTCTTAGGGCATTCACCACATTGCATCCACTGATTCTTATTTAAATCTCACACATGTCATCTAAGCACTCCATGAATGCTTCTTCCATTCAAGGGTAGATCTTCCTCTGTACTTAAGACTCCTATGCTGGGACCAAAGTCCTAAGTGCCTTGTGGTCATTCTGCTTAGCTGAGATAACCCCACTCATGTGGTCTGAGCTTGAGCCACCTCTTCTGCTGTTGTGTTGACCCTCCTTTGGTGTTTCAAGGCCTTCCAGCCCGCCTGCCTGATGTGCTGGCTCCCCTACTATAATTGAAGGCCTTACAGCCAATTTGGGTGCAGTGCTTTTTTGTGCTGTCCTCTTGGCACGTTTTAGGGTTTTGCAGGCAATCAAGGTTCTGTGCTGGTCCTCCTGGCATAAGTTAGGGTTTTGCAACTGACCTGGGTGCTGCACTGGTCCCCTTCAAAGAAATAAAATTGAACTGCTATTCAACAATTATTATTACATCAACAAATATTTCTTTTATTGGACCACAAGGTCTATTTTACTGAATTATAACCTTTTTTTATTCTCACACTTCAAAAAATCATTACAAACAATCCAATTGTAAAAAAAATGTAACAGTTCAATTGTAGCAAAATGTATCTTTCATCAACATTGTATCCACGCAATGATATTTCTAACACTTTCAAATCCCGTTGCAGCAGTTTTGTATATAAATGGAATATTACACTCAAACACTTGTTATATTACAGCAGCTTACTTCACCACCTGACACAGTGCTATGTTTTGGACAGGAATACACACTTATATCTTGCTTCAGGGGTTAGAATTATCGCATTTGCATCGCCAAAATGCTTATTCACGTCCAACTTCACTGTCGGTGTTCTGCACTCAAAGACTGCATTTTGGCTTCAATCTCATGAACTTCCGGTGCCTCTTTAAAACAACACTCCAATTAACATTCCTATGAAAGCTCAGCTATAATCAGCAATGAACATCATTTCACCACTGCATTCATCCCAGCAGGGTAAACAGTATTGAGCTTATCAATCCAAAATTGTTCTTTAAAGTTCAAGATCTTATTCCGATCTCCCCTTCCCCTGCCAATGGTGGAGGGAGACACATAATCAATTACTCTCCATTTGAAGAATCCAAAATTATGATGCTTTTCAACACAATGGAGTAGAGGAGTAGCATGGTGAGTAGAGAACTGGCTTGGTAAACAAGAGACCAGCATTCAATCCCACTCACCTCCTCCATTACCTCGGAAGAAAGGCCTGGCACTCTACCTCCAGGCACACTACTAAGAAAAGCCAGGAGTTGGCATTGACTGAAAGGCACACTTTGGTGTCTTTCTGATAAAGGACTCTTGTTTTACACTCCTTGCTCCTTTTGTTCTGTTCCTGCTTGTGTGAAGGGTGTTGCTCCCTTGTGGACCCCAGGTTTTAAATCTCAATTTATAGTCATTCAGGCAGACTGCATGGCAAGGGATATTATTGATACCATGAACTGGTTTCAAACATATTTTCCTAGGATGTACAATAATTGCCCCTGATGCAGGCATATTGTGCCGAAACACGGTCCTGCTGGGCTGAATAAGAAAAACATAAGAACATAAGATATGCCATACTGGGTCAGACCAAGGTCCATCAAGCCCAGTATCCTGTTTCCAACAGTGGCTAATCTAGGTCACAAGTACCTAGCAGTTTCCCCAGATGATAATTATTCTGCAACGTTTTCATTAACCCCTCTCTCCTTTTGCTTTTTGTCATATTCATTTTGGATATCCGGAAAACCAGACTGGCTGGGTATATCCTGATGATTGGATTGAGAGCCACTGTTCTAGAATATGTTCAAGTCTTGTTTATTTAAGAATAATCTGAATTTATGGTAGAGAGTTAATTTAGCTTTTTCTGGAAAATAATCATTTCTTTCTTTTCCAGATTTATTTGTAGGTTTATGTCCTGCAGTAGCTTTCTAGCATGTTTAGCTTAATGCACAGTAACAGACATTACTGCACATTAAATGTCACCACAGCCTTAGGGATAAAATGGGCTGTGGTGGCTCTTAATGCGTGGTAATGAATGATCCTGTTCAAATCCAGGCTAAAAACTCTCTGTGTCCTATGTGTTTCCTTATCATTTCCCTTGATATATCCTAGTCTCCTGTTGTGTTGTCTGTCTTGACTAAATTGTAAACTCTTACGGGCAGGGACTGTCTCTTACATGTCTTTGTACAACACTGCATTCGCCTTGTAATGCCATACAAATGATAAGTAGTAATAATAGTAACGATGTTACCATACATTAACATTTAGTAAATATGCCCCTTCTAGGTAAGTTAGGGATAACATCAATTAATTTATTTATAATTGAGCTGATATTAAAATGAAGCCATACGTTCACTGCCAGCTGGTTAACACATAGGGGTAGTAAAAAGGGCCTGTGGAAGGAGATGATGGGCCTTAAATGAACCTCATCCCTTGCACCTTCTGCGCCTTCCCTGCGGCACCAAAGTTTAAAGGTAAACACTGTGGGATTGTTTTCTGCCATTGCCACCACTGCCCGTCCCAAGGGGGCCGACAGCAGCAGCAATGGGTGCCCCAGAGGGTCAGCGTTCTAGGTGACCGCCTAGTTCACCTAATGGCACCGACCCTAGCAGCAACTGATTTTGCTGCTACCATGTGGCACATGTGAAAATACCATGTGATAGCTACAAAATCTGTGTGGTGTCTGCAGGGGGAGTGACCAGCACCAGCCCTGCAGATGCCATGCAGGGCTAGCACTTACCATTCTGACCCATAATGCACCCATGGCAACTTCCAATGCAGGGATCGTGGGCTAAAGGGCTGGAGTCAGAGGAGGACAGAGCAATTAATTGCTCTATCCCTCCCCCCCATTCACATGAGGCAATCCCCCTTGGGCAACCTCAAGGGGGCCATGGGGGGATCAGGGTCTTGTCGCATTAGCAATTGCCAGGTGACAGGAGTCATGATGCAGCTCACAAACATCAACTTCAGCTAATGTCACCTCTTGAGGCGGTGTAATCTATAACCGTAATCGCGGGCGATTGAGGCAGCCATTGGGCAAACATTGTTCACATGGTGGCTGCCTCAGAGTGCCACTCCTTTTCCCTGCCCCGATCACACTTTCCCCTCCTCTATTGCACAAATGCAGCTATTGCAGAAAACGAACTGAGATAGCTGCATTTCGACTGTTTTAGCTGTCACCATGGCACTTTCTTTCCCACATTGGTGCTGCGATGACAGCTAATGCTCTTTAGTGAACATCCCCCATAAATTCACTAGCTCTATAGTTTTTTAAATTATATGGATACTATTGAGCCAAAGATTATATGGATAGTATCAGGGCTAGGTTTGGGGTGGAAACAATTATTTGGAGAGCAGCAATATTCAGCAGTTGTCCAAATAAATTATCCATTTAGCAGGTGTAAACTAAACAGATAGTGGCAGACTGGTGACTGAATTATATCTATAGACTGCACCACTGCTTATACCTATAATGGTGTGAATTTAAGTGTTGGTGCCAGTGCTTAAATTAATACAGTCACTGTGCTGGTCGAATATATGCTGTAAAATGAACAGGTCACCTGCAAATACTGTAGCAGGCATATTTTAGATATTACATGGAGATTAGGATTGTGTGTATGGGATCCAGATGTGTGAATACAGTTCTCCTGGTTAGGACTACTGGATAGGAATGTTTAGGATTAGCTTGACTAACAGCTCTTGATTTACTAAGCATTTTCCTCACAAACACAAAGAACAAAATATTTCTGGGAAGTATATGCAAAAATAATTTAATGAAAGCAATTTATGTATGATATTGAATTAATTTTTTTCCCTATGGTTTCAGATGTTATTTGATGGATCCTGGCACCAAATTCGACTTTTGGTAACAGAAGACAATGTGGCGTTGTTCCTAGATGATCGAGAAATTGAAAAGAAGCCTTTGTTCCCTGTTTTAGGTATTTTTATCAGTGGAACAACCCAAATAGGAAAATATTCAGGGAGACAAGAAACTGTGCAGGTCAGTATAAGAATGTCGCTACATAGTAACCATAATTTCAGTTAACTAGTAGATACAAGTATATCATATATGGATTTACTTCTCTTTTCTCTTCCATTGGGTCTGAGTTGGTAGAAAATCCATTTCTACATGGGTCCAGCTCAATTCTGCCCATTTCTAAAATCTATGAGGTTCAGTTAAAAAAAAGTTGATTCCTCAAAAATGGAATAAATTACTCAGGATCTAGTGAATGAAGTATATGAAATTTTAATAACAAATCTCAGACAGTAGATCTAAATCTGATTTACTTGCTCATAAAATATTGAAGTTCTGAATCTAGGGATTCAGCGGGTCTACAGATTTAAATCTGATTTTTTACTGGGGTCTGGACAAGAATGTCTAGATTCAGCATGAATGGTTCTACTCATCTCTAATAGAGGATACATTTGAAATGTGGATTTTATAATTCTATGATCCAAAACAAATTTCTTTATTTTAGCAACTCCGAGTGCATAAATCTAAGATTTTTAATCCTTGGGATGAGGCAGGAAATAGAAATTAAGTTATTGAAGGTCAAAGGGTACTGCACTTTATATAATGTTTTGGGTTTATTTATACTTTTCCATATCTTATATACTGTAAAGAAAAAGTCAATAATGGAGCAATTAATAAACTTATTTTAATATTTTGATTGTTGATAACTTCCTCTCTGTAGATCACACTACTGTTGGTAACCATCGGGTGTTTGATGTTTTCTCAGTTCTGTGGATATAAGAGCGAAAAGAATGAATACTATTGATGTTCTTGCAATATTTTGGGATCCATGTTCTTTTATTATCCATTTAAAACCAAGTTATCTTGTATAAATACAAAAGACTCAGATGAAGAATTTGTGTGAAGTTCCAGGATTCTTACAGGGACTTCAAGAATGGAACATATAACCCCAGTAATGAAAAACCTACATTGGCTGCCACTACAAGCCCGAATCCAATACAAGGTACTGGTCATGACCTTCAAGGCACTGAAGAATCAATCCCCCACACCAATCAGCAAACTGATCAACAACACACACAACACCAGAGTCAGAAGACCCACACTACTGAACAGGCTAACTGTACCTAAGTTCACTACAAGATGTACAAAGGCAACTACCAATAGAGCTTTTTCAATTTATGCCCCGACAGCCTGGAATGAACTTCCTGCCAGTATTCGTTCCATAGTCAGCCTCACCTCCTTCAGAAAGGCAATAAAACACTACCTCTTTTTAACTCACTATCCTGAACCCATGCCTGAAAAACATAAGTCAATTGCACTCACACCATACAGTAACTGCCTTGTCACACAACATGATAATGGGTAGGTGCTCCTCCCATATAGATCTACACATTCGCCCATCCTGACCTAAAAATGCCCACGGTGTAATGGAATAAATTTCTCTATGTAAATACTTGTATATACCATGTAAATAGTTTCCCTGTTTTTCCCAAGTTTGATTATGCCATTGTTATTGTAAAAACACATGTTATATGTAAGCCATGTTCTATGTAAGCACATTGCGATATTTATCGCATTGTTGCTCTGTTCAGTTTTAATGTAAACCGAGCTGATTTTCAATAGCGCGGTATATAAAAAATAAAAATAAATAAATGTAGAAACTGGTTATCTGATTTCTACATTTCTAATTTTAACAAATATTTCAAATACATAGGTAACCCGCTTCCATATCAGACCTAGATAAAGTGGCACCTCAGATGTTACCAGGCTATCATAGAATCAATACAACTTACATAGTAACCTAGCACATGATGGCAGATAAAGAACAGCATGGTGAGAGAGTCAATTGGACCATTAGATGATAGAGGGGTAAAAGGGGCAGTAAGAGGGGACAAGGCTATAGTGGAGAAACTGAATGAATTCTTTGCTTTGGTCTTTACTGAGGAAGATGTAGGGATGTTACTCATGACTGAAGTGGTATATAAAAGTTATACTACAGAGGAATTGAAAGAAATATTGCTACACAGGGAAGATGTATTACAACTATTTGATAAACTGAAGAGTAGCAAATCACCTGGACTGGATTGTATACATCCAAGGGTGTTGAAAGAACTGAAATATGAGATTGCAGACCTGCTATTAGTAATCTGTGAACTTTCATTAAAATCATCTGTAATACCTGAAGATTGGAGAATCGCCAATGTAACGCCAATATTTAAAAAGGGTTCTAGGGGTGATCCAGGAAACTACAGACTGGGGAGCTTGACGTCAGTACCGGGAAAAATGGTAGAAACCATCATAAAGAACAAAATTACTCAGCATTTAGATAGTCATGGCCTAATGGGAGACAGCCAACATGGCTTTAGACAAGGAAGATCTTGTCTTACAAATCTGTTATGTTTTTTTGAAGGTGTGAATAAACAGGTGGACAAAGATGAGTCGGTTGATATAGTGTATCTGGACTTTCAGAAAGCCTTTGAAAAAGTCCCTCATCAGAGACATTTGGCAAAACAAAAAAGTCATGGTATAGGAGGCAGTATACTATTGTGGATGAGGGTAGGGCTAAATGGCCAATTTTCCCAATGGAAAAAGGTGAATAATGGAGTACCCCAGGGATCTGTGCTGGGTCCGCTGCTTTTTGACATATTCATAAATGACCTGGAAAAGGGAATAACGAGTGAGGTTATCAAATTTGCAGATGACACAAAACTATTTAAAGTTGTTAAAACACAAGAGAATTGTGGAAAATTGCAAGAGGATCTTGATAAATTGGAAGACTGGGCATCAAAATCAGATGAAATTTAATGTGGACAAGTGCAAAGCAATGCACGTAGGAAAAAAACAACCCAAACTATGGTTACACGATGCAAGGTTCCACATTAGGAACCACCACCCAGGAAAAAGATTTAGGCGTCATTGTGGATAACATGTTAAAACCCTCCGCCCAGTGTGCAGCGGTAGCCAAGAGAGCAAATAGAATGCTAGGTATCATAAGGAAAGGAATGGAAAATAAAACAAAAGATATTATAATGCCTCTATATCATTCCATGGTGAGGCCGCACCTTGAATATTGTGTGCAATTCTGGTTGCCGTATCTTAAAAAGGATATAGCGTTATTAGAAAAGGTTCAGAGAAGAGCCACAAAAATGGTAAAGGGGATGGAAGGCTACTCCTATGAGGAGAGGCTAAAAAGGTTAGGGCTCTTCAACCTGGAAAAGAGACGACTGAGGGGAGATATGATAGAGGTCTATAAATTAATGAATGGAATGGAATGGGTAAACGTAGATCGATTGTTTACGTTATCATAATATAGAAAGACTAGGGGACATGCAATGAAGATGCAGGGTAAACTATTTAAGACAAATAAGAGAAAATATTTTTTCACTCAACATGTAATCAAACTCTGAAATTTGTTACCAGAGGATGTAGTAAAGGCTGTTAGTGTACTGGGTTTAAAAAAGGTTTGGACAAGTTCCTGGAGGAAAGGGACATAAACCACTATTAAAAAGGGACCCAGGATATCAATGCTTGACCCAATACAAGCATTGTGGAACCTATGTCTTTTGGGGAAACCTCTAGGTATGTATGACCTAGATTGGCCACTGTTGGAAACAGGATACTGGGCTTGATGGACCTTGGTCTGACCCAGTATGGCATATGTTATGTTCTTATGGTCCATCCAGTCTGCCCAGAAAGGTGACCAGAGCAGGTGTACCCGCTGCTCCATATAGGCCACCTTCCTCTATTGCTCTGTTCAGTGTTGCACCCGCCACTCTGTGCAGGTCTCCCCTCACCATTTGTTGAAGTACAAGAAATAGTTAAGTTTATCCTTATTTCATCCTCTTGCTACAGAGGGATCCACTGTGTCTGTCCCACACTACCCCATCACTGCACCCACCTCCACCACCTCCATCGGGAGGGCACTCCAAGCATACACTCTCCTTCCATACTTTTGTGGATTCTTCTGGGTGGTGGGGGGGAACAATTGTTTCAAAGCCCTAGGAACTTTGGATATCCTCCGGGCAACCAAGAACAAAGACAAATATGCTTCTGCTGGGCTTGTCTTAAAATGAAAATACTTTAATGCAGTAAATATATCTGTAGTGGGTCTTTTCAGACAGGAATAGCCAGCTGATATTATAATGGCCCTGTATTGATCCATGGTGGGACCGTACCTTGAATATTGTGCTCAATTATGGCCGTATCTTAAAAAGGATATAGCGTTATTATAAAAAGTACAGAGAAGAGCCACCAAAATGGTAAAGGGGATGGAAGGATACCCCTATGAGGAGAAACGTAAAAGGTTAGGGTTCTTCAACCTGGAACCTGGATTCGTTGGGGATGGGTGAAGAAAGCCCCAAGGTAGGTGAAAGCCCCCAGGTAGGTGATACATTAAATACCTTTATGGAAATGGGTAATAGGGTTAACATATGGAAAGCAGTGTGTATAAATTCCCGTAGCATGGGAAATAAGATCCCTGATGTTGAAGCTTTGGTGGGAGTGGTTGACTTGGATTTAGTGGCAGTTACAGAAACATGGTTCACAGAAAACCATGATTGGGATGTAACTATACCTGGCTATTGTTTATTCAGAAAGGACAGGGTAGGACAAAGGGGAGGAGGAGTGGCACTATATGTAAAAACTACTATTAAAGCTTTGGAATTAAAGAGCTTGAAAGGGAGAGAGGAGACATTGTGGGTTAAACTAGAAATAGGGAAAGAGAAATCTATTTGCATTGGTATGATATACAGACCTCCCTCTCAAGAGGAAGAGGTGGACAGGGAGTTAATTGAAGACATACACAGCATTGCTAGGAAAGGGGAAGTGCTACTTATAGGAGATTTCAATATGCCAGATTTTGATTGGCACATTCCTGCTGCAGTATCATCTATAAGTAAGGAGATCCTGGATTCTCTACAGGGAGAACTATTCAGGCAATTGGTAATAGACCCCACACGTGAAGGGGCCATGCTGGACTTGGTGCTTACCAATGGTGAAAGTGTTTCTGATGTTGTAATGGGAGATCATTTTGCATCCAGTGATCACCAGATGGTGTGGTTCAGTATTAGGACTAGGGCTGTTAGAATACATTCAAAGGTGAGGATCTTAGACTTTAGGAAAATTAACTTTGCCAAGATGGGCCAATACCTCAGGGAGTTGTTATTGGGATGGGAACACCTGGGGGATGTAGTGGGCAAACCTGAAAGGGGATATTTTAAGGGCAACCAACATTTTTGCTAAAATGGTAAATAAAGGGAAAAGGAAAAGGAGACCGCTATGGCTTTCGAAAGAAGTAGCTGAAAAAGTGTAGAAAAAGAGGGAGGCCTTCATGAAATAAAAGAGATCACAGAGAGAGGAAGACAGGCATCTGTATTTGGAAAAACTTAGAGAAGCTAGTAAAGTAGTCAAGAAGGCAAAGATTCAAAAAAAGGAGGAAATAGCCAATGCAATAAAATGGGGGGATAAGACATTTTTCAGAGATGTTAGTGAGAAGAGGAAGGGCAAAAGTGATATTGTCAGACTCAAGGGTGCAGGGGAGGAATATGTAGAAGCTGATAAGGATAAAGCGGAAATTGCTTAACAGATATTTCTGTTCTGTGTTCACAGATGAAGAACCAGGAGCAGGACCTCAGAAAACACCCACAAACAGGAACGAAAGCGAGGGACATCTTGAACAATTTTCAGAGGACTGTGTTCGCGGGAGACTAGCTCAACTTAAAGAAGACAGAGCTATGGGACCGGATGGGATACACCCTAGAATACTGAGGGAACTTGGGGACGTTCTAGCAGCTACACTGACTGACCTTTTCAATGCCTCGTTGGAGTCAGGAGTGGTGCCAAAGGACTGGAGAGAGGCTCATGTGGTGCCTTTACACAAAAGCAGAAGTAAAGATGTGGTTGAAATCTACAGGCCGGTTAGTTTAACTTCGGTGGTGAGTAAATTATTTGAAACACTGCTGAAAGAGAAAATAGTGAGGTTTCTGGAGTCCAGTGGATTACAGGATCCAAGCCAGCATGGATTCACCAGAGGCAGGTCTTGTCAGACAAATCTGATTGATTTCTTTGACTGTGTGACCAGGGAGTTGGACCAAGGGAGACCCCTAGATGTGGTGTATTTAGATTTCAGTAAAGCCTTTGACACTGTTCCTCACTGGAAACTTATAAACAAACTGAGCACCCTAGGGATGGACCCTAAAGTTACTGCTTGGGTTAGAAATTGGTTGGGTGGGAGGCGACAAATGGTTCAGGTAAATGGAGCTCACTCTGAGGAGAAGGATGTTACCAGGGGTGTGCCCCAGGGATCTGTCCTTGGTCCGATTCTTTTTAACATCTTTGTTAGTGATATAGCGGAAGGGCTGTCGGGTAAGGTTTGCCTCTTTGTGGATGATACCAAAATCTGCAATAGAGTAGACACCCAGGAAGGTGTAGATAACATGAGGAGGGATCTAGCTAAGCTTGAAGAATGGTCTAGAATTTGGCAGCTGGGATTTAGTATTAAAAAATGTAAGGTCATGCATTTGGGCTGCAGCAATCCAAGGGAGCAATATAGTATAGGGGGTGAAGTACTTTTGTCCACTAAAGAAGAGTGGGACCTCCGTGGCATAAATGTTCAGGGAGAGAGCCTCTTTCAATTGAAAGCAAGTTCTGCTACGAGGGGACATGGGATGAGGGTGAAGGGAGATAGATTCAGTAGTGATATGCGGAAATATTTCTTTATGGGAAGAGTAGTGGATCCATGGAATAGGCTCCCGGTGCAGGTGGTAGAGATGAGGACAGTAAATGAATTTTAAAAAGCATGGGACAAACACAGAGAATCTCTAAAGGTAAAAAGGGGACTGTTATAGTTGCTGATATGGAAGGACAGACTAGATAGGCCATGTGGTCTTTTTCTGTCGTCATATTTCTATGTTTCTATGTAAAAGAGATGGCTGAGAGGAGATATGATAGAGGTCTATAAATTAATGAATGGAGTGGAATGGGTAAACGTAGATCGATTGTTTACAGCATCAAAAAGTAGAAAGACTAGGGGACATGAAATGAAGCATTTAAGACTAATAAGAGAAAATATTTTTTCACTCAATGTGTAAGCAAACTCTGCAATTCGTTACCGGAGGATGTAGTAAAAGCTGTTAGTGTAGCTGGGTTTAAAAAAGGTTTGGACGAGTCCCTAGAGTTAAGGTCCTTAAACCATTACACACGTCTGTGACTAAAAAGCTGTTTGATTATTTTCATCTAATTTCCATGTATTTTGGTGTGCTGAAACAAATAAAATATTGAAAAAACTCCTAGACGTCATGATTTCCACAACATGCAAAATTGTCTACAAATTTATCAAATTTTTTCAAATTACTATTAATTAATTCAAATTACTATTAATTAATTCATATAAGTGCATTTAAGATATAAAATGCCAAAAAAACCTTAAAGGGGTTGTCCAAGTTATGTAAAAAAAAATATAGCACTGTAAATCTGATGGTCAGCAAATATATACATAAGCTAAGCAAGTTTTAAGTCCGTGCTTCTAATGGTAGAAGGGGTTAATCTTTCCTGAAGAATCCAGTGGGAGGGAGACACAGGGCAGATAGCAGCAGCTCCGGTCAGTGCAGGAGGGCGTGGCCAGCACTGTGACGTTTCATGTACAGACACAGAGCTGCTCTCTCCTGCATGCCACACTTGTGCATGAATCATCATCAGGTTCTTGGTTCTAGGCTGTTCACACTTTTTCATTGCAATTTGTGTTAACTTGTCATTCTTCAACCGTTATGTTATGGCTCCACAAAAGTGTATTAATTCGCCAGACAGTTTTTGTTTCATCTGTGGTGAATATACAGTGTTGAAGCAACAGCAGAATATTACAGACTTTGTGAAAAAAGTATACTTTGCATACTTTGGACTAAAAATTGGAGATCAAGATAAAGTCTGGGTGCCTCATAAAGTGTGCAAACGGTGTGTTGAGGACCTTCGAAACTGGTTCAAGGGTAAGAAAAAATCTTTCCGTTATGGGATTCCTATGGTATGGCGAGAGCAAAAGAACCATAGTGATGACTGTTACTTTTGTTCATGAGATGTGAAAGGTTTAATTCCAAATGGAAGCATTCCATTTCATATCCCAATCTTCACTCGGCAATTCATCCCATCCCCCATGGCACAGATATACCAGTACCCAAGCCCCCTGCTACCTTGGAAGAGATACCTAGCTCCGATGAAGGTGAAGTCATACCTGAACCAGATGACGAATCAAGTTCTGCCTTTGAAGATGATACAAGACCAAAATTGTTTTCTCAGGAGGAGATGAATGATTTGGTAAGAGACTTGAATCTTCCCAAAGATGCCACTGAGTTACTCGGATCAAGGCTGAAAATGTCATGGTCCAGGGCAGAATAGACCAGAGGAAATGCAGGAAAATGCTCGGGGGAGTTTTAAAAGGCACACTGAGAAGCACATGGCTAGGGGTTGCCATGAGCAACAAAGGAAAACACAAGCTCATGCTGCAGCAAAACACCCAGAGAGAGCATTACGTAAGGGCTCATTAGTAAGGCAGAAACAGCTGCAGGAAGTTAGCCCAATGGAAGTCTCAAGCTATGACGCAGTTAAAATAGGGCCAGCTTTGAGCACAGAAGGGAGGAAGGAGAGAACCAGCAGATACACAGGAAACAGATACACGAGGAGCACAACAGGAAGCTCAGCTAAAGGCATGAGGAAAGAAGGAAGTTACTACACCAGCCCAGAAGCAGTTGACAGAACTGTAGGATACAGAAAGACTGCAACTAGCAGAGAAGCCATTGCCAGAAACCAAGGCAGAGGAAGGGATAGAGAGAGATCCCAGGAGCCATACTGGAGTGTTTCTGAAGAAGAATCTATCTGCTCTGAAGGAGAGTTTGCCTCAGAAGAATTCTCTCAGGTCAGTGTTTTAAACCAGGGCTACAATAAGGAAAAGCCTGGCTGTGAGCTGACGAGAATTGCTTATAGCAAACCGAGGGAGAGAGAGATAGATAACAGGCTTAGCAGTCACACTTCTAAGCAAACAAACCGACGCTGGGCTGGGAAGCACCCTGGTGAATGGAATAGAGGGGCACTGGAATTTCTGTCTAGAGATCTGAGAGGGAAAGATCCCGTGAGGGCAGAAGCCAGACTCTATGGTAAACAGCCTTTCCTCACTGATAGAAATGAGAGCAGCTTCAGCTATGAAGAAAGAGAGTTAAATGATTGCCAGAGAAGTTACAGTCCTGAGCAAGTTTGCACAGAAGAAAGTCCTGAAGATATGGATTATGAATGTTGTGCTGATACTGATAATTGCTCTAGAATGGACTGTACACTAGTTCTTTCAGATGCTATAACCTCTTTTTGCTGAAGTGCCGTTCCCATTGAAATCTGTGCAGGTGGCACTGATTTCAACAGCACAGTTCTTCTGAAAAGTAAGAAAACTGTTTTCCTGTTTTGTTTGTTTAAGCTGAAGAGAAGCATTTTTGTTATCCTTACTGATCCTTTTGTGTTACCAGAAAAATATGGTTTATTTCCTTTTTGTAACATTGATGCAAGAATTCTCCCGGGACGGGAAATAAAACCTCTTGAAAGCTTAGTCACTCGCGCACAACTACTTTCTTATTGACTGGCTATTGGGATACACAAACCCAGGGGACATTATAAAGTCCCTGCTTGAAATAAGAGGACCCCACTGCACATCTCCAGCCTTCCACCACAGGGGCCTGGGGAGTCGGTGACAAAGTGGCGACGTCTGCAGGATTTTTGCATAAGACAGCAAAAGGAATAAGCACAGAGGATTACAGTCTGCAAGGAAAAAAAAACATCTTAAAGGAGAAGCACTGTCAAGCAGGTTCCTGCCACCAAGAGCTGACCAGAAAAGAAACTTTCTCATAGGCTGACCCCTGCCAGGAGACTCAGGTAAAGGGTACCTAGGCCTGTGCAGGGAGGATAAGAGTGAGAAAGAGGGTGTTGGTGGGCAGAGGGAAGACGGTAGAAAAAAGAAAAAAATATATATACATAGAAGTGGCGGTATCGCACTTGGTTTGGTTTTTTTCTTGTTTCTCCCACAGGTACATCAGTGAAAGATGGAGCCTCGTGAGGTAGCTCACTGGATGAAGGAGCAGTGGGATAAGCAGGTCAAGCTCATCCACTTTCTACAGGAGCAGACCACGCAGACTATACAAGCACAGCAGAAGCCATTGATTGAGGCCATAGAAGCTTTACTGAAGAAACCAGCGGACACTGGAGCGGATATCCCCATGACATTGCAAGCTGCAGGAATGAGGTCGTATGAGGCTTTTTCTTTAAGGCCATTACAGCCTCAGGATAACCTGGACGACTATTTGGACACTTTCGAGCGTATAGCCACTACTCTAAAATGGCCAGAAGAGCAATGGGCCATTCGGTTCGCCCTATCGCTCTCTGGAGAGGCGCTTTCGGCCTATAAGGCTATGCCCGCGGAGTTAGCCTCTAACTATCTTGAGGCCAAAAAGGCCGTAAAAGATAGGTTAGGGCTTACCCCTCTTCATTACCAGAGAATTTTGAGAGAGGCAGTGATTAAGCCCCAGGAAACTCCTAAAGCCCTAGCACAAAGGCTCAAGAGTCTAGCAAGAAAATGGTTGTTAGCAGAAGGTGCAACAATGGAAACAGTCATAGATAAAATTGTTTTGGAACAATTTCTACAGGCTGTTCCCAGTGGGCTAAAAACTTTCCTTACCCTCCAGCAATGCCAGACCTCGGAGGATGCAGCTACTGTAGCAGAGCGATACTTTGCTGCTGAGAGAATTGACACCTCGGGGCATGATATCTGGGTGGCCGCAGGGAGAAGGAAAGAGAATAGGAAAGGAAAATATGTACATGATAGGATGTATAACCCGGCAGCAGTAAATGTTAATGTCTCTGATGATAATGTTCAGTCCATGCCTAAGGGTAAATGTTTCAGGTGTGGAAAGGCTGGGCATTACCAAAGATCCTGCACCGAACGAATGGTCTTGGTGATGGGAGCAGAGGAAACAGGGCAAGATCAATTCCTGATCCAGGTGCAAGTGGAGGGCATTTATACTCTGGCTCTGCTTGATTCAGGGGCGGACCAGAGCATGATTTCCAAAAGACTCTGGGAAGCTATTAGGAAGTACCACCAGGCACCCCTGAGTCAAGCAGAAGGGCAGGTTCGTGTCCGATGTGTACACGGCGCGACCTCACATTACCCCCTGTATAATGTAAGGGTGAAAGCATTTGGAACTCACCAGGAAATGCCAGTAGCCATAGTCCCGAAGCTACCAAGGGAGGTTGTACTGGGGAGGGACTGGCCACCCTTTGTTGAAAAGATGGAGAGAAAACTTAGTATACCTCACATACGTTCCCGCCAACCCCAGGGAGGAACACAAAATGTAGAGGTCAAAGCCTTGGCCGCTAAGCTCCCAAGTCCTCTATTTGGAAAAGAGCCAAAAGGTAGGACAAGGCCCCAGGTTCCTAAGAAGGAGGTTCCCTTAGGAAAGTCAAAGTTTGTACTACAATTTTGTAAGATGACAGACCGAGCAAAAAGTCCCCAAAGAGCTACACCGGGAGCAGCGGGGTATGATTTATTTAGCGCAGAGGAGGTTTTGGTGGAGAGAAGAGGGAAGGCCTTAGTGGATACAGGCATCCAAGTCCAAATCCCTGAAGGCTGCTACGGCAGAATCGCCCCACGATCCGGTCTTGCGCTAAAGTTCTTTATAGACATAGGGGCCGGGGTAATAGACCCTGACTATAGAGGATGCCTCAAGGTCTTGGTCTTCAATTTTGGGAAGGCCGATTTCCAGATTCATATAGGCGATCGTATCGCCCAACTTATATGTGAGCGTGTGGGTTTCCCTAGAATAGAGGAGGTACCCTCCTTGTCCTCAACCATGTAAAACAGCAAAATTGTACCTAGTTAACAAATGTTCCATGTAAAACAGACTTGTAAATCTGTTCATTCCTTGTTCAATGTAAACCGCACCTGATCTGTGGAAGGTAGCGGTATATAAGCAACTGTTAAATAAATAAAATAAATAAATAAAACCACTAGGGGAGAAAAGGGGTTCGGGTCCACGGGCCAGGGGGAGGTGAAAATTTTGACAGCCCAAGCTGAACTACCAATAGAGGAGGACCTTGGCCCACAAATCAATGATTTGAAGGGCAAAGAAAAACCTAGGTTAGGTGAAGGGCTTTCTTTGCCACAACAGCAGGAATTGGCCCAAGTCTTGAACAGGTTCTCCGATGTTCTAACGACAAAGCCGGGAGAAACTCATGTAGTGGCCCATGAGATCATTACTACGCCCGGGCGAATAATTCGCCAGAGGCCATACCGCATGCCCGAGGCTAAAAAGAAAGAAATTGTAGAACAGGTAAAAGAGATGGTAAAACTCGGGGTCATAGAGGAATCACGCAGCCCATGGTCCAGCCCCGTAGTATTAGTCCCCAAACCCGATGGGTCTGTTAGGTTCTGCATCAATTTTCGTCGAGTAAACGAAATCTCGCAATTCGATGCCTATCCAATGCCTAGGATCGACGATCTGTTAGATCGCGTAGGGCAGGCAAGATACCTAACCACCCTGGACCTCACCAAAGGGTACTGGCAAGTCCCTTTGACGAGGGAGTCCAAGCCTAAGACGGCGTTTAGTACGCCTATAGGCCTTTTTCAATTTACACGCATGCCCTTTGGCTTGCACGGAGCGGCGGCTACTTGCCAGCAGTTGGTGGACCTAGTTCTGAGGCCCCACCAAGAATATACCCTGGCATACATGGATGATGTCATAATTTATAGCGCAACATGGACCCAACACCTGGCCAGAATAGAGGCTGTACTCAGGGCACTTCGCAAGGCCGGATTGACCCTGAATCCAGCCAAATGTTTATTTGCGGCAGAAGAGGCCAAGTACTTAGGTCATATAGTTGGGAAAGGGGTAGTCCGACCCCTTACTGGTAAAATAGAGAGCGTCAGGAATTTCCCTCGTCCAAGCACAAAAAAGCAGGTGCGTAGCTTTCTTGGGCTGGTAGGGTATTATAGAAGGTTTATACCTCGTTTTTTCCGAAGAAAGCAATATATTTACAGAAATGTTGCGGAAAAACGCTCCAAATACTGTCCAATGGTCCCCGGAGGCGGAGGAAGCCTTTATTGTTCTGAAAGAAGCACTCTGTAAGGCACCTGTACTAAGGGGCATAGATTTTGATCTTCCCTATGTTCTCCAGACAGATGCGTCTGATACAGGGTTGGGTGCCGTATTGGCGCAAAAATTTGAGGGGGTAGAACACCCCGTAACCTATTTAAGCCAGAAACTCAATAGAGCGGAAAAAAATTACTCTACCATTGAGCGGGAATGTCTGGCGATTAAATGGGCAGTAGAGGCATTACGCTTCTATTTAACTGGCAGACAGTTCCTTCTGGTCACGGACCACGCCCCGTTAACATGGTTACACCAGATGAGAAACAGTAATCCCCGTCTCACCCGTTGGCACCTAGCGCTCCAGCCTTTTGACTTTGTGGTCAGGCACAGGGCAGGCCGGCTACACGGGAATGTAGATGCGTTATCACGTATTCCCGGCTGTCAAGTAAGGACTGCAGCCAGGAATAGTTTAAGGGGGGGGATTTGTCATGGTCCAGGGCAGAATAGACCAGAGGAAATGCAGGAAAATGCTCGGGGGAGTTTTAAAAGGCACACTGAGAAGCACATGGCTAGGGGTTGCCATGAGCAACAAAGGAAAACACAAGCTCATGCTGCAGCAAAACACCCAGAGAGAGCATTACGTAAGGGCTCATTAGTAAGGCAGAAACAGCTGCAGGAAGTTAGCCCAATGGAAGTCTCAAGCTATGACGCAGTTAAAATAGGGCCAGCTTTGAGCACAGAAGGGAGGAAGGAGAGAGAACCAGCAGATACACAGGAAACAGATACACGAGGAGCACAACAGGAAGCTCAGCTAAAGGCACGAGGAAAGAAGGAAGTTACTACACCAGCCCAGAAGCAGTTGACAGAACTGTAGGATACAGAAAGACTGCAACTAGCAGAGAAGCCATTGCCAGAAACCAAGGAAGAGGAAGGGATAGAGAGAGATCCCAGGAGCCATACTGGAGTGTTTCTGAAGAAGAATCTATCTGCTCTGAAGGAGAGTTTGCCTCAGAAGAATTCTCTCAGGTCAGTGTTTTAAACCAGGGCTACAATAAGGAAAAGCCTGGCTGTGAGCTGACGAGAATTGCTTATAGCAAACCGAGGGAGAGAGAGATAGATAACAGGCTTAGCAGTCACACTTCTAAGCAAACAAACCGACGCTGGGCTGGGAAGCACCCTGGTGAATGGAATAGAGGGGCACTGGAATTTCTGTCTAGAGATCTGAGAGGGAAAGATCCCGTGAGGGCAGAAGCCAGACTCTATGGTAAACAGCCTTTCCTCACTGATAGAAATGAGAGCAGCTTCAGCTATGAAGAAAGAGAGTTAAATGATTGCCAGAGAAGTTATAGCCCTGAGCAAGTTTGCACAGAAGAAAGTCCTGAAGATATGGATTATGAATGTTGTGCTGATACTGATAATTGCTCTAAAATGGACTGTACACTAGTTCTTTCAGATGCTATAACCTCTTTTTGCTGAAGTGCCATTCCCATTGAAATCTGTGCAGGTGGCACTGATTTCAACAGCACAGTTCTTCTGAAAAGTAAGAAAACTGTTTTCCTGTTTTGTTTGTTTAAGCTGAAGAGAAGCATTTTTGTTATCCTTACTGATCCTTTTGTGTTACCAGAAAAATATGGTTTATTTCCTTTTTGTAACATTGATGCAAGAATTCTCCCGGGACGGGAAATAAAACCTCTTGAAAGCTTAGTCACTCGCGCACAACTACTTTCTTATTGACTGGCTATTGGGATACACAAACCCAGGGGACATTATAAAGTCCCTGCTTGAAATAAGAGGACCCCACTGCACATCTCCAGCCTTCCACCACAGGGGCCTGGGGAGTCGGTGACAAAAAGCAGGAATTTATGGTTGCCAGGAGTGTCATCTTCATGGTTCAGACATCGTGAAAAGGAGTTCATTCCTTACTTCGCCCAGGAAGACAAGTTGGTTTATTGCATCGATGTCGAAGGTCTGATGGGTCAATTTAAAATCCAATATGATTCAGAGCAATGGCGTCTTTTTATAGATTCTTCAAAAAGAAGTCTCAAAGCAGTTTTACTCCACAATGGTTTTTACGCTTCCATACCTGTAGGTCCTTCCGTACACTTGAAGGAAACCTATGAGAACTTGGAATTGGTTCTTCGTAAACTTAAATATGAAGACCATGGTTGGCAAGTGTGTGGGGACTTGAAGGTCTTGTGCATGCTGCTCGGGCAACAAGCTGAGTATACCAAATATCCTTGTTTTCTGTGTCCATGGGACAGTCGAGACCGACAAAATCACTGGACCAAGAAGAGTTGGCAGCCGAGGGTGCTAACAGTCGGTGAAAAAAATGTCCTCCGAGAAACTTTGGTACCTTCCCATAAAGTTCTTCTACCACCTCTCCACATAAAATTGGGATTGATGAAGCAATTCGTAAAATCACTTCCAAGAGATGGAGAATGCTTCAAATACTTGGTCACCAAGTTTCCAGGCCTCTCGGAGGCAAAATTGAAGGAAGGTGTGTTCGTCGGACCAGACATTAGAAGGCTTATAGTTGATCAAGAGTTTATCAATACCATGACGGATCCTCAAAAAGAAGGGTGGATTGCATTTAAAGAAGTCGTACAGAAATTTTTAGGCAATAACAAAGATCCTCACTACAAAAAGATCGTCGGACGAATGCTGAAAGCATTTCAAGCTGTAGGTTGCCTGATGAGTTTGAAAGTGCATTTCCTCCAGTCCCACCTTGACTACTTTCCTGAAAATTTGGGAGCTGTGAGTGAGGAACAAGGTGAACGATTCCACCAAAACATTAAAAAGATGGAAAGGAGATACCAGGGAAAATGGAGCATTACAATGATGGCAGACTACTGTTGGATGCTTCAAAGAGACATTCCAGATGCTACTCACAAGTGTAAATGCACCAAGAGGAGCCTCACAAGGAAGAAGAATCGAGTTTAGTGTGTGTAGGTGAGCTCATTTCAGTTCAAAAAAGGATTTTCATGAAAATATTGTAATAAAACTTTAATTTTATAAGTCTATTTCCATTTATTTTGAGGTATTGCCTTATTTAACATAGTTACCTAAATTGTCAGGAAACGTGATATCCTATGACAAAATGGAGGTTATTTTCGGATTCAGCGCACCAAAACACATAAAGATTACGTGGAATAACCAAAACAGCTCTTGAAAAAATTTTATTTGCAGACCTGTGTTATTAAAGAGGACCCGGTAAATCCACTGCTTGCCCCAGTACTAGCATTGTGGAACCTGTGTGTCTTTTTGGGAAACTGCCAAATACTTGTGACCTGGCTTTGGCCACTGTTGGAAACAGAATACTGGGCTTGATAGACCTTGGTCTGACCCAATATGACATTGCTTATGTTCTTATGATCCAGGTTTATGTTTATGTTCATTAAACTTGGTATACTGTCCTTCATAAAACAGCAGGGCAGCTTACAAGAAAATATAATATAATACAATACAAAGCACGGCTTTATTCAGAAAAAGAAACTTTACAGCAGTACACCCCCCATTCAAATGTAAATAGTGTGAGCACAGGTTGGAGACTTCCCTTTTCCTGTTCTGGGGCCCTCTGCTTCACTCTAGGCCTGTTTTTTAACTTCCTCTCCTGGGCCTTGCCCTCTACTTCAGTGGTCCTCTTAAGGTAAGTGGGGATGTTGTGCCCTTAAGGAGGATTGGGGATCTGTTCTGCATAACCTTTAACAGGGAAATTTAAACCCCTTTACACTTGAATTAGTGGTTATCAATTATGCTTTTTGAACTACTTTCTTCCATGGAACCTGAATTGAAACACAATATAAATTCTTTGGTTCTTCAAAGCTACTCACTGCTGAACTTAGAAGAGTGAAGGCACATTTTATAATGGGACATCCAAGTGCAATCTGAGACGTCAAAGCTAGCCAGAACATCTGAAAAATTAAGTAGGCAATTGCAAGTTCAGACATGAATTCAGAAATGTGGACATGCCCGATATGGACATCTTTAGAGATGTCCAATATTGAAGCACGACTACAGCATGATCATAGCAACAAACGTGGTGATCTCAAATGGATAATTTATTCAGTGAAACTGTCAATCCTGGGGTACAAAAAGCCTTACCTGACACGGCCATGTTTCAGCAATGCCTTCCTCAGGGGTTACAAGGCACATTGTAGAACTTCATAGAAGAAACATCCATTTGGTAATACTATATTTTTTTCCGCTAAGAAGCTTGATTGCGGTTAATTTGATGTCCACGTGCATGTCTTCAGATGTACTAAATCACGACTAAGCCTTTTAAAATGACCCCATTGATATCAACCTACCCATGCCCCTTCCCCCCCTCTAGTGTTCACATTAGAGGTATCCTCCGCTATTGTTTCCGATCTTCTTGAGAGCACTTCCTCCTCTATTTCTAGACAGTAGTAAGGTAGCAGATATACCCGGGAAGGCATGGCATAGCAACAAGTCCCTTGCAGCTGCATAAATGGTATAACAATATTGCATTATTTAATTCAGTTCAGACATTTCTCCAGGCTTGTAAGAAAAATACAGATATTTTAGTATCCTGCAATTTCAGGGTCATAAACCAATTATAGGAAACATTAGGCACCACAGTTTTTGCAAAAAATATTCACATTCATCAGAGTTGTGTAGAAACTACGCACTTTGTCTAATTAATCACCTGCACGTTCTTCAATTCCTAGGTGTATGCGACCTTTCTAAGAGGGATACATAATTTATTTATTTATTTATTTAACAGTTTTTCTATACCGCTTTTCTTGTATTCAAAAGTGGTTTACATTGAATAATAACAATGAACATTACATAGAACAAGGTCAATAAACTTAGAGAGGGGGAACATTGAACAGTAACAAGGAACGTTACATAGAACAAGGTCATTGAACTTGGAGAGAGGGGGTTAACATATTATTTACATGAATGCTTGTTACAGGTTGTGGGGTGCTATTATTAGGTGGTAGGGATTGAGCCAGGTTGTAAATATTGGTTTTGTAGGTGGGGTCAGATATTATTGTAGTGGCTATGTTTCATGTACTGGTTCTGCTTCAGGTCCGTAGTACTCTGAAAAGAGGTGTGTCTTTTACTGGTTCATGACCTATGCAAGTACTTCAGTATGAGTTGTAATACTCACAAAAGTTTCCTTTATATATAATTGTCTGAATAGTGCCATAATACAACAATATACAATTCTCACTCCAACTCAGACATATTGACCCTCAAATAAATGGAAACCCCCTCCCCCCCCCACGCTGGGTACACAGTAGAAAATATGTTGAGGGTCCTTCTTTTCATAGTACTACCTTCACATTGGTATCTGCCTGTGATGGTATCAGTGATGTGACTAGTTCAAGAGAGTTGTTGGGTCCTTTTAATGGGCATACCACATAGACTTTGATCATATCTAAGTACCTTTTATAGGTATTGGGCCCAGAACATGTCATATGATTACCTTTAAGATTAATAGTTCTCTAATGTTGTGGAACTATACCACTACTCCTAGTGCTATTTACATGTTCTCTGCAATGTGCTGACCTTAATGGAATCTACCTGCTCTTATCCTCCAGGTTTTCACACTCGGGATTTCTCTGAGGATAGCCATGTAATTTTAATTAGTATTTAGAGTTTACATAAAGGCACAGAATATGATAAAAGATAGAGTGCGGTGGCAATTTTATGATTTGGACATCTGAAAATACGTGTTCAGATGTCAAAATCATGGAGGCGTCCTTGGACCCAATTTAGAAAGCCAGGCATGGAGATGTCTATTGCATGGGCACATCCATGTTCGATGGAGAGATGATGGAAGGGTGTTCTCTCTTTTACCTTCTTACATCCCTCCCTCAAAACTCCACTCTTCTGGAAAATTGCTTCTATCTGTGCCCTTCTTGTCTACTGCTAACTGCAGACTTTGCTTCTTTCACCTTGCTGCTCCTTATGCCTGAGTCTGTACGTCAGACGTCTTCTCTGGCCCTTTTCATATACAGGCTGAAAACTTACCTCTTCGCTGTCTCTTTCGGATTTTGACTCACCTATTATTTCTGTTTTCTTACCATTCCCCCTAGTTGCATCCCTGTCTATACCTACTGTGTTGTCTCTCTTGACTAGATTGTAAGCTCTGATGAGCAGGGATTGTCTCTTACATGTCTGTGCAGTGCTGTGTATGTCTTGTAGCACTATACAAATGCTCAGTAGTAGTAGTAGTAGTAGCAGTAGTAGCAGTAGTAGTAGTAGTAGCAGCAGTAGCAGCAGTAGTAGCAGTAGTAGTAGTGTTTGAGATATTCTTATTATTTTAGATGTGTGTGCCCAATTTCAGAAACGTCCGGCATGTCTCCACCCTTGCTCAAGTCTATACATACTCCAGGGCACAAATAGGTATCAGAAAAATGATTGTTTTGCCAGCAAAAACATCCAGAGGGTATAGATAAGATGGTACTCTACTCTTACTAATGATGAATGATAGGAAACATATTTTGCGAATGTTGTGTTGCTGAATGTTTCAGCTTGAAGAAAGGCAAGCAACATGTCCCCTATTTAGAATGCTGTTGTAGGGATGTGCATGTAGTCATTACTGACAGTGTCCATATAGGCTATGCACACATTTTTAAAATCATGCCCGAACTTGCATATGCCAGGTTTCTTTTTGGGATGTTTTGGCCTGGATGTCCTGCATTGTGCCTAGATATCATTTCAAAAATGTACCTTCACCTGGCTCCTGATTCCCTAAGGGGCATGTCCGGGCTGTCCAGATGGCCCCGAGCAGGATGGGTCCTTTTGGACCCAATTCTGAACTGTGGGAACAAAATGTTCCCATGGCAGTTAGAATCAGACTCAAGGATGGCCTGGAGTGCCCCTTCTGTTGTCATGGGGACATCCTCCCTATGACAGCACATGTGTGGTGCACCGCAGGACCCCGATTCTCTGCCACCCATGCATGACGGGGGTAGCTAGTGCCCCAGTTGGGTGGCGGGAACCCACATGAGCCATGATCTGACTCCAGGGGGGGGGATGACAGGCAAGATTGGGGGGGCGGCCTGTTCTTATTCTACCTGAAAGGCAGAATAAGCAGGCTGTCCCCCTGTGAACCCTGGACATAAAGGGCTGACAATGGAATCGGCCCTGTACGTCTGGGGGTCGAGCCCACCCACGCCCCGCCCGTGAAAATCTGTGTTAGTCTGCATGCCCTGGCAGTTGCAGAGGCTACATGGGTAGCAGCGATTTTCGATGCTATCCGCATAGCCTTCTGCACCTTAAAGATAAGCGAGGTTTTTCCTTGCTTTTCTGGGTAGCATTGAAATCGCTGCTACCCGTGTAGCCCCTTCCTCCTCCCCACTCTGCCACGGAACACCCCTAACACGCCCCAATGTTATGCAGATAGCATCTGGGCACGTTAGGGACTTAGCCAGGATATTCGAAGGGAACTACCTGTGTAGGTGCCCTTCGAATACCCCAGATACGGCCCTTACATGAGTAACTAAGGAAGTTGCCCTTCTAAGGGTAGGATAGGAGAAAATAATTTTTATCTTAACATATAATTAGTTTCTGGAATTCATTGCTAGAAGAAGTGGTAGAAGCAGGCAGTGTAGCTTTGGATAAATTCCTGGAGGAAAAGTCCATAAACTATTATTAAAGTAGGCCAAGAGAAAACCACTGCTTATCCCTGAGGACAAGAAGCATGGAATTGGCTTCCTTTGGGGTATATCAGGTACTTGTGACCTGGATTGGCCACTGTTAAAAACAAGACATATTTCTTCTTGATGGACCATTGGTCTGACTCAGTATGGCATGTTATGGGGGTTATTTTAGAAACCCTTTTCATAATATGGCCATCCAAAATTGGGCATACAGATGTCCAAAGCATGGAGATGTCCCTGAAGCTATTTTAGTAAGACATTTTAAAGATGTCCCAGTGCGAGAACATCTAAGTTGGAATTGGAACATGGTGTAGGCATGTCTAGGGTGTTACCAAGAACTTGGATATTCTCGCCTGATCTCAGAAACTCTTAGATCTGCATTGTTTTTTTGTATGTAGGTTGTTGCTTGAGTTAGTAATAATTGATATATCTTTTGCTACGTTAACTCGTAGCCTATTCACATGGTAGCTCTTTTTACTGTGGGTAATTGCAAAATAGGGCATCTCTGTGGCTAGTCCAAAAAAGCAGCCTATTTTGTAAAGGTAACATTGCTGCCTATGTATTCTTCTACTACTACTACTACCTCTACTACTACTGATCATTTGTATAGCGCTACAAGGCATGCACAGCACTGTGCAGACACATGTAAAAGACGGTCCCTGCTCATCAGAGCTTATAATCTAGTCAAGACAGACAATAAAACAGCTGGGGACCAGGATATGTCTAAGGGAATGATAAGGAAAGACATAGTTGGAGAGCAGGAGACTGTGCAGATCAGGATCCAAAAGCAGCCTCAAAGAATTGAGCATTCAGCCTAGATTTGAAAATCGCCACAGATGAAGCCTGATGTACAGATACAGGTAGTTTGTTCCAGGCATAAGGAGCAGCAAGGTAGAAGGATCGAAGTCTGGAGTTTGCAGCAGAAGAGAAGGGCCCAGATAGAAGCAATCTGCAGAACAGTGGAGCCCCAAGGAGGGGTGTAGGGAGATCTAAGAGAGGAAAGATAGTGAGGAGCAGCAGAATGAGTGCACTTATAGGTCAGTAGGAGAAGTAAGAACTGTATATGGAAACAGATAGGGAGCCAATGAAGCGACTTGAGAACAGGGTTTATATGAGCATATCGAGGCTGGTGGAAGATTAGCCATACAGCTGAGTTTTGAACACATACCCTAAACCAGCTCCAATAAGGTGAAATTTTATTTACTGGATAATGTCCTTTCCTTGAGTCCTGCTAGACCATTTCAGACAAGTGAGTTGTATTCCCCTACCGGCAGATGTGTGGAGACATATAGTCAATGAAATACCCAGATTTCAATGACCTCACTCCAATGCCTCTATCAGCTTGATCCACTAGAGGACAATTTAGTATTCATCCCAAAGCATATCTCAATATTCCTCCCAACCTCAACATGGGCAACAATGATGAATCAAGCAGTAGAGAAACTATGTACAGAAGAAAGGAACAGAAGGTTGTCAATAGTATATCAGCCTACAAAGCCAAGCATGTAAATCATAGCAGACAAAAGTACTGCCACAACATAGCAGACCAAAAACAGTTACAGGGGCAGGTCCTGTACTGGCCTAGCAGGACTCAAGGAAAGAACATTATCTGGTAAGTAAAATGTCACTTTCCATATCTTCCTGCTAGACCAGTCCAGACATGATATGTACCAAAGCTATGCCTCTACTAGGCGGGAAGAAGACACAGTAGCTCATGAGTCAAAGCCGGGCCCACCTGAGCATGGACATCCAAGTGGTAATGCTTAACAAAAGTGGAAAGTGATGCCCATGTTGCCGCCTGACAAATATCTGAAGGGGCTACTGAGCTATGCTCCACCGATGAAGATGCTTGTACTTGAATAGAATGGGTGTGCCAATCTTCCAGAACCAGCTGGTTCCGTAACAGATATGCTGAGGCAATGGCCTCATGGATCCAGTGCCCCAAAGTAGACTTGACTGCTGTGTCACCTTTGTGTGGTCCAGCAAACAGCATAAAAATATGATCAGACTTATGAAAGGAATTCGTAACCTCCAAGTACCGGATAAGCATCCTTTGGACATCTACAAGGCGAAGATCTTTAACTTTCATAAAGGAGGGCAAGCAATCTACCTGGTTCACATGAAAGTGAGATATCACCTTGGGCAAAAGGAAGGCACAGGCAGAATGGAAATGGCCTCTTCCAAAAAGGACAAATATAGATCCCAGCAAAACAGAACCTGCAGCTTGGAAATCCACCTTGCCGAACAAATCATGACCAAAAAAACAGTCTTGAGAGACAAGTCCTTCAGAGTAGCACGATTTAGAGGTTCAAAGGGCACTGACATCGGGGTCCTGAACAGCAGATGGAGACCAGGAAGGGACAAACAACCAGAGGGGAGGACACAGATGCTGAACTGCTTGCAGAAAATGCAAAACATTTGGGTGCAAGGCTGAAGACTTTCCATTCACCAGACCTCTGAAACAAGACAAAACTTCCACCTGGACTTTCAGGGACATAAGAAAAAAATCCTTTTGCAAACCATCCTGCAGAAAGACCAATAGAGCTGGACCCTTGGCAGCCTTAGGAACAAGCTGTTGTGTGCCGCACCCATGCTCAAAGATGTACGAGACTCAAAGGTATGCCAGGCTAGTAGAACCCCTCTGGGCTCTGAGCAGAGTGGAAACTACTGCAGGAGAATACACTTATACAACAGCTGACTCCTTTCAAGAGCCAAGCTGTAAGCAAAAAAGGAGCTGTGTCATCCAGGACAAACTGCCCCTGATGTAACCAGCCCTGAAATGGGGAAGATGAAGAGGAGGATCCTACAGGAACTGCATACAGGATCCTTGGCGAATCTGGCACAACCAGAACAATCCAGCCTGGATGGCGCTCTGTGTGCTAAAGCACATGCCCCAACAGCAACCATGGAAGAAACACATACAGCAGGCATTGCCGTGACCAGGATTGAACCAGGGTGACAAGGCTCTTGGATCCAGTTTCTGTGTGGTGACTGAAGAACTGGCACACTTTTTCATTGGAGCAGGATGCCATAAATTCCATCCTGGGGTGACCCCAATGGCAAAGAAGCATCATAAATGTCTCCTGATTCAACTCCTACTCTCCAGATTCGAAAGACGGATGATGGAGGAAGACCACTTCCACATTGACAACCCCAGCAATGTGCTGAGCCAACAGAGCTAAGAAACTCATTTTCACCCAGGGAAACCAGAGAGCCATACCCATGGCTACTCCTGTACACTTCATGCTGCCTTGGCAGTTGACATATGCCACTGCCATGGTGTTGCCCAAGAATACTCGTACCACACTGCTCTTGACCAAGGACAGAAAACGGAAGAGGGCCAGCTAAATAGCCCTTGCTTTGAGACGCTTGATGGATCATGCTGCATCTTTGTGGCTCCAATAACCTCTGAGCTGTTTGTTCTTGATATGGACTCCTCAGCCCATAAGACTGGCGTCTTTTGCCAGAAGAATCCACAAGTGATCACCAAGCAGCATGCCCCTCTTCAGATAATGTGGGTGTAGCCACCACCTCAAGCTGGCTCTCACTCCCAGCTAGAGCAGAAACCTGAGCTCGAAGTCTGGTCAGGAAGGACCACTGGAGCATCCTCAAATGAGCATGGCACAATTCTGATTGCCACCACCATGAAACCGAGAAGCTGTAGATAATCCCAAACCTTGAGAGCCTGTTGAGAACAGAATACCTCACGTTGTTCCCACAATCTCTGTACTCTTTCCTGTGGCAGGAAGACTATTCCCACTGGAGCATCGAATCATGCTCCCAGGAATTCCAGGGATTGAAAAGGATCCAATAGGCACTTCCCCTATTGACTATCCAGCCAAGGCCTTCCAGAAGGACACCACTCGAGCTGAAACCTGAGAGGCCTATAACAGAGAATTGGCTTAGATGAGCCAGTCATCCAGAAATAGGTGTATACATAGCTCATTTGCGTGTGTTGTGCTTCCGAATGGGAACTCTGAGATCTGTAATTTCGGCAGGATCAGCAAAGATAGAGACAGAGAAATACTGAGTTGCCCTTTAGTGGCTCAGGCTGATAGAGGCATAGGAGTGATGCTATTGAAACCTGGCTATTCCATTGGCTCTCTTTCTCCACAGATCTGCTGTTAGGGGAACACATCCCACTTGTCTGGATTGGTCTAGCAGGACGATATGGAATATGTGAATGCTAATGTACACCAATTTTGAAGTTGGTGTAAATGTGTGAGTGCACTCTATGCGTATACATATATATTTTACAAAATGTGCATGTACACTGAAACTCAACCCGCTATGCCCCGAGGAACACCTATGTGTGGTGAGCATATAAATATGCAATATTGATGTGTGTATTAATATACCCATAAACAGCTGCACAATCATATAAAAGTCCTTTTCCACATGTAAAACAAGGTTTACAGGCAGGAAAACCTTAACAAAATTAACCCCCTATGTGATTATTGATGGTTCTCAATTTAGGCATGTCTGTCCAGTTTTATCATATCTACACTGAATCTTTTACAAAGTTCAGAACCTTAACTCTGGCTTTTATAACTTTGCAGGGTTTAAGGTCTAACATTTTTTTAAAAAAGTGTTAAAATATATGTGTTTTTGTTCCCTAAATTTAGAAAATCAAAACATGGTGTGTATTACCTCTGTATGGGCCCAAGGATTCTAGATTAATTAAAAACAGAGAACAATCAGTGCATGAATGTTAAATGAGATGCTGTGCAGTATTTGACTGTCTACTAATCTGATTTAAGTCAGTTTTAATTTTTGAGGTTAGTTTGTGATGTTTTATGGATGCTTATTTAATTTATTTGAGTTTTTGAAGCATTTAGGCCTATATAAAATATTACATTATGGCCTCTTTTGTGTCATTAGAATTTATTGAGATGCATATTTTATAGAGAATTTTTGGTGGGAAGGATGACTGCAGTCATTTTATACTATGACATAATACTTTTGTCAGGCCCCACTGGAATTCTTATAAGGACTGTGGCTTAATAGTAAGCACAGTGGAATCTGGAAGAAAGTACGATCTTTGCCACAACACCCCATGGGAATTTGCTGCAAGGTTTTATGTTCAAACCCCTACACTGACATATTAATAACTTATTGGAACACAGTTAGAGGAGATATCAGCCTATGCTTTGGGTTCTAAAGGTTAATGCTTCCCCCCCTCCCCCCAGTTGACAATTCATACCAGGATTTTTGCAGATTGCATGAGGACTAAGCATTGGTAGTGAGTATGAGTCCTTCTCCTTAAGGACAAACTGGGAAAGAGCTGCACAAAATGATGCCAAACATAGGGTCTGAGGGCATTAGAGATTGGGGGAGCTAGTTACTAAGGTGCACTAACATTAGGCTGCATTAATTCAACATCAACATAACTCTGACCCTAGCCATCTCTGTTACTCTCAACTCTCTCCTCAAAGTGCCTCCTCTTCCAACCCCTCCTTCACTTTCTGCCACAAGTGTCACTAGGCTCACATAACCCCTTTGCTCAAATGACTTCACTGGTTCCCCATCCATTTCTGCATCCAGTTCAAACTTCTGCTACTGATCTAAAAGCACACTCATTCTGCAGCTGCTCATTACACTGGTCAACAAATCTTTATAAAAGTCATGTTACTGAAATAAAAATAGTCATTTCTTATCAATTTTTATATATTGAACATGAATATGACAGTGAAATTGCAAAGTTGGCTCTAGTTTTTTTGTAATCTACAAGAATTAATGTTTACATCACGAAATACATGTCAATAGTAAATATAATAGGCCTTTGGTTAATACCTGTAAAAAACCAAGTCATAAAAGTCCAACAAAGGAAGCACGAAACCACGTGCAAATAGACCACCCAGTAGAAAACGTGGATTGCAATGAAGGAACGTATAAATGTAACCTTTATTGAAACTTATTGTTATTCCTCTTCAGCCACTGGCCCGACACAGGCCGTGTTTCGTGAAAGCCTTCTTCAGGGGCTTGAATGGCTAAAATGTGTCATATAAAACGAATTATATCATACAAAGAAAATTAATATCGACACAAATATTAAAAGAACAAAGCAAACATGTAAAAACTAAAAACATAAAAGAATATATAAAAATAAGATAACATATATAAATATGCATTAAAAATCGGAGCTAATGAATATATAAATGTTACCACATATAAATATAAACTTGTTACATTATAAAATATAAATAAATACATAATATAATAACAAATAAAAATGAATAAACCAATAAATGAATAAATATATGTGGACAATTACATAACAAATTCATGTATAAGATAATAAATAAACAAATTATTAAAATAATTTAAACCAATTTTATGTAATCAATGAAAGACAAGTATAATAAATAAAAAACAAACTAAAAACACGCAAAGGATGTGATAAATATGAGAAACATACCTGATTCTGATGTTATTAATTACTGAACTATCTCTTGTAATATCATATAGGATGATAAACCTAAAGCAAATAACAACGAAACTTTGAAAAAGCATTCAATACAAGACAAAACAAACGAGGGATGAGGACCAAAAAATGAGGGTTAAAAAGGGCAAATGCCTGCTCAAATTATATATGTGTTTGTTTAAAAATATCATCCAAAAGTAAAAGATAAAATATCGTAATCTAAGAAATTATTTAAAACTACATAGTACCATACGGTGTAAGCTATAAAAACTAAAGGTAATAGGAAAATGGGATACTACCTGTGTAAGAGAACACGTGACCAATATAAATACTTTGGTGATACCTGAGCCTGTGGAGAGAGTTAATGAAAAACTCATTTTATATTTTCGAATGGTTTTAAAAAATGTGATTATCTCATCATTATCTTGGGTAAATGCACCTACCCTACACACGCCAAACATACAAATGAATCCATTCATAAAAAGGAAAAAGAGAAAAGGAGTAAGGAGGAATTAAATTTTATGGACTCCAAAACTCTTATAATACCTGGTCGATGGAAAAGTGCAACCACCACTTTATACAACTAATTAAGATCTGGGACTATAGAAATGTCTTTCTCAATTTGATCGTAACCACCAAATTGATTGGATATTATAAAAGCCGAATAGTTGCATTTTGATAGCAATAACAATTTATCCTAGGTCTATTAATGAAGAATATATGTGACATCACAAACATTATATGTAAAGGGATGAGAAACTGCAAACTCCAAGCCTATTAAATTGTCAGACAAAAGGGTAGGTGTCACCACTATATGTAAGAATAAACCATCAAAATAGTACACTGAACGAGGGTTATGCCGAAGTGAATAAAAAGTTTGAAAAAATTATTATTATACTGGTACGTATCTGAAAATAGAATCCATAAACAAACATAGAAAACAAAAAGGGGGGAAAGGGGGAAGGGAAGGGGGGAGGGAAGGAAGGGAAAAAGGGGGGGAAGGGGGGAGGGAGAGAAGGGGGGGGAAAGGCGAAAAAAGAAAGGGAAGGAAAAACAGAAGGGAAAGGAAGAGAAGAAAGAAAAGAAGGAAAGAAAGAAAGAAAAGAAGAAACAAAGGGGACGGAGAGGGGGAAAGGAAAGAAGAGGGGAGGGGAGAGGGGAAAAGGAAGAAGGAAAGGGAAAAACCGCGTGATAGGAACACTTTGAACCAATGTCTGAAAAAAACTTCAAAAACATCTGTAGAATATGCAGGTAGTGTTTTGCCAGCACTCACATCAAATTTAATGAAAATGCATAGAATGTACTGCAACGGAGTGAAAAACCAATTTCTCGTTTAGCGCTCACAGCAAATTTAATAAAAATGCATAAAGAATATTTAAACGGAATGGGAACCCAATTACACGTTCAGAAATGTATTAGAATGAATGTGCAGTATGACTTCAAACCATCCAACACAGTGTGTCCGCCGCCGACAGAAGGTGAATATCATAGTTATATTTGTACAGGAAACCTGAATGTGACCCACAAAATCTTAAAAGAATCATAAAAAACATACTTAAAAGTATAAGCAATGCCCAATCTCCGCGGCGGCAAAAATCGTGGACCTCACACAGGATATACTTAAAAAACGCCCACGGCTGCGCATTTTAAATGTAGTGAGGCTGGTACCAGAAAATGACATCACGGCTGCTATGTAAATGCCAGACGTAAAATGCTTGGGGACAGCCCGCAATCATCCAAAGAAATATAAATGAAACGAAGGAAAAAAGGCAATGGATATAAATCAATCATTAATGCAAATGATGAGAAACCTCTTAAAACACTAATGTGGAAAAAGAACTGATTCTGAAAACCACTCTAAATAATAAGTTGATAACATCAAGCACCATATAATTGGGCACAAGGAGGGAGAAGTAGAAAGAAACTCCCAAAAACATCCACATTAAAAGGCCCCCCAACAGCAACAAAACTACTGCCCAAAAAAATGTGTACATACATATTAATATATAAAAAAAAAAAATTAAGGCATAACCTAGCCTCAAGTATAAAAACTATAGAAAAACAGACAAATCTCTCTCCATATTCAAACCTCATTTTTTGGTCCTCATCCCTCATTTGTTTTGTCTTGTATTGAATGCTTTTTCAAAGTTTTGTTGTTATTTGCCTTAGGTTTATCATCCTATATGATATTACAAGAGATAGTTCAGCAATTAATAACATCAGAATCAGGTATGTTTCTCATATTTATCACATCCTTTGCGTGTTTTTAGTTTGTTTTTTATTTATTATACTTGTCTTTCATTGATTACATACAATCGGTTTAAATTATTTTAATAATTTGTTTATTTATTATCTTATACATGAATTTGTTATGTAATTGTCCACATATATTTATTCATTTATTGGTTTATTCGTTTTTATTTGTTATTATATTATGTATTTATTTATAATTTATAATGTAACAAGTTTATATTTATATGTGGTAACATTTATATATTCATTAGCTCTGATTTTTAATGCATATTTATATACATTATCTTATTTTTATATATTCTTTTATGTTTTTAGTTTTTACATGTTTGCTTTGTTCTTTTAATATTTGTGTCGATATTAGTTTTATTTGTATGATATAATTTGTTTTATATGACACATTTTAGCCATTCAAGCCCCTGAAGAAGGCTTTCACGAGACACGGCCTGTGTCGGGCCAGTGGCTGAAGAGGAATAACAATAAGTTTCAATAAAGGTTACATTTATACGTTCCTTCATTGCAATCCACAAAAACCAAGTCATAGACTTTTTTCGCCTGTCTCTTGTACAGTTGTTCGGGAGCTTCTCTGGGGAGTGTCCAGCAGTAGTCAGCCAGCATTGTAGTGGACCATTTTCCCTGGTATCTTTGCTCCATCATTGCGATATCCTGGTGAAAATGTTCGCCTGTTCATCACTAACCATACCACAGTTGTCAGGAAAGAAATCGAGATGGGAATCAAGGAAATGGATCTTTAGCACTAGAAGCCCCAAAAAGGCATTTTACCTAGAAATCCCAAAGTGCGTCAATTGACGCATAATCACGACGACTGCGTTGAGCATGAAATGGAGATGTGAATTAATTTGAAGTTACTTATTTGTTTACTAACTGCAGTATGTGACATCACTACATAACTGACATAGTTCTAGCAGTGGCGCTGGTATAAACCTTTGAAGATGCATTTGCATCAATTGACGCACTTTAGGGCTTCTAGTGTTAAAGACATATTGCAGCCAAGTTTCTGATACTGCATCAGTATGTCTTCTACTAGTTCCTTGTAGTTTTCTGGCCTAACATTCCCGAGAAAGTTTGTTGACACTAGGCGAAAAGCATTCCATGCTTGTTTTGCATCACCCTGCAGCAAGTTGTTGAACTGGTCATCTTTGAAGAGCTCTCGAATCTGAGGACCCACAAAAATTCCCTCTTTAATCTTTGCTTCACTGAGTCGAGGGAATTTTTCATGCAGGTATCAGAAAGCTGGCGAAGTGCGGTCCATGGCTTTCACAAAGTTTTTCATCAAACCTAGTTTGATGTGAAGGGGTGGTAGCAGGATTTTTTGAGGCTCAACCAGAGCTGGGTGCTGGATATTCTTCTCTCCAATTGTTACATTTTGTCTACAATTCCATTCCTTCCGCAAGTAGTGCCAATCCCTTGCTCGGCTATCCCACTCACATAAGAAACATATGTATTTTATATATCCCTGCTGCAGTCCCATTAAATGGGCAACTACCTTCAAGTCACCACAGAGGTGCTGGCTGTATGTTTATGTTTATATTTATGTTTATTTATTTGATATACCACCCTACTTTATCAATCAGAGCGGTTTACAATTTACAAACAATTAGAAACAGGCACAGGGCCAGAAAGGAGGAAAGGAAGTTACAATTGTTGATATAATAGAACGAGAGAAAGGATACAGGACTATATGTAGGGGACAGGATCAGACAAGAGGGGAGGGAAGGTCATAGGCCAAGGAAAAGAGGTGGGTTTTTAGGTCTCGCTTGAAGGTGGCGTGATGGGGTTCTACCTGGAGGGAGGTGAGGAGTGAATTCCAGAGTGTGGGGCCAATGAAAAAGAAAGCAGAGGAGCGAGTGGATTGAAGGTGAGCAAGGGAGGGGGAAGGGAGATTAAGGCGGTTAAGGTGGAAGGAGCGGGGAGTGTGTCTGGGGGTGTGGAATGTAATAAGGTCTGACAGGTATTGTGGAGTACTAGTGTGAAGAGCCCAGTGAACTAGAGTAAGTAACTTAAACTGAGTGCGAAAGGAGTGGAAGTCAGTAGAGGCTTTAAGTTATCGTATGTCTCTTTCATGTGGACGGCATGTGCTACTGGAATAGATGGAAGACGGTTTCCATTGTTCAAAAGCACAGCCTTCAGACTCAGTTTCGAAGAGGCTATAAATAGTCTCCAGTCTTGTGGGTCATGAGTGATTTTTAAGGCATTCATGAGGCTTTCAATATTGGAACAGAATACCAGATTACTTTCCTTTCCGACTGCGTATAGTATACTGCTGACGTTAGCAATCAACTCTGGATGATGTGTGCATGCTGGTATTATGCAATGTGATGCAATATTACATCATTGAAGGCTTATTTGGGATGTTGTTAATGTCCTACTGGATCAAAAATGAACTACATGCAATATCTTCAAAACGAGAGCCAATAAAAATTTTTTAATGTTATATTCGTGTTCAGCTGACCAAGATACTACAGATTAGGGCCTTTTAAAATCAGTAACGATTTCAGTGTTGACCAGTGTTACCTTGCCTTTTTTATCTCACACTACACCTCTTCTCGGGAACTCTGCTCCTCTAGCAGATCCCTTTTATCTGTGACCTTCTCTACCACTGCCAATTCCAGACTTCGTTCATTCTACCTTGCTGCTCTATATGCCTGCAACAAAATACCTGAGTCAGTACACCAGGCTTTTTCTCTTGCCCTATTCAAATCCAAGCTAAAAAAAACCACCTCTTTGATGCTGCTTTTGGATCCTGATGCCTCTCACTCTTTTGTTCACCACTTATGTGAATCTTACCATACTCTTGTCCCCAATTTTGTGATGTTGTTCATATTGATTAGACTGTAAGCAGGGACTGTCTCTTACATCTATATGTACAGTGCTGCATACTGTACATCATGTAGCGCTATGCCAATGATAAACAGTAGTAGAATTATTAGTAACTAGGTCCTGTTGAATAATATGAGATCTGAGCTGAAAGAATGTGTGTTACGGTGTATTAACATTGGTAACTAGCCTCCTGTATTTCTTGTATTTTGACAGCAGAATCACAGATTTTTGGATTCATAAGAACATACAAACTGCCATGCCTGGTCAGAATAATAATTTGCCAAGTTCAGCATTCTGTTTTCAGCAGTGGCCAATACAGGTCACAAAAACAGTGCCTTGTGAAAGTTTTCATCCGCTCGGTGTTTGTCCTTTTTTGTCGCATTACAACCTGGAATTAAAATTGAGATTTGGGGGTTAGCACAATGTGAATTACACACCATGCCTACCACTTTGAAGGTGCAAAATATCCTTTATTGTGACACAAACAATAATTAAGACAAAAACAAATGGAAATCAGGGAGTGTGCATAGGTATCCCCCCTCCTCCACAAAGTCAATAATTTGTATTTTATAGAGCCATCTTTTGTTGCAATTACAGCTGCAGGTCTCTTGGGGTATGTCTCTATTAACTTAGCACAGCTAGCCACTTGGACTTTCACCCATTCCTCAAGGCAAAACTGCTCAAACTCCTCCAAGTTAGATGGGTTGCGTTGGTGTACAGCAATCTTCAAGTCATGCCACAGATTCTCAAATTGGATTGAGGTCTGGGCTTTGACTAGGCCATTCCAAGATATTTAAATGTTTCCCTTTAAACCAGCTTCAGCAGTATGTTTAGGGTCATTGCCCTGCTGGAAGGTGAACCTTCGTCCCAATCTCAAATTTCTGGCAAACTGAAACAGGGTTTGCTCAAGAGTTGCCCTGTATTTAGTGCCATCCATCGTTCCTTCAATCCTGACCACTTTTCCTGTCTCTGCCAATGAAAAACATCCCTACAGCAGTGGCTTTTTTCTGGCCACTCTTCCATAAAGCTCTGCTCTGAGGAATGTATGGCTTAAAGTGGTCCTATGGACAAATACTTCCTTCAATCTTGACCAGTTTTCCTGTCCCTGCCGATGAAAAACATCCCCACAGCATAATGCTGCCATCAGCATGTTTCATTATGGGAATGGTGCTCTTGGGGTGATGGAAAGTGTTGGATTTACGCCACACATGGCATTTCCCATGATGGCAAAAAAGTTAATTTTCTGTCTCATCTGATCAGAGAACATTCTTCCATGTGTTTGGGGGATCCGCCACATGCTGTTGTACAAACTCCAAATGTGTTTTCTTATTTCTTTCTCTAAGCAATGGCTTTTTTCTGGCCACTCTTCCATAAAGCCCCACTCTGTGGAGTGTATGGCTTAAAGTGATCCTATGGACAGATACTCCCATCTCCACTGTGGATTTTTGCAGCTCCTTCAGTGTTAGAAACATAGAAACATGACGACAGAAAAAGACCACATGGCCTATCTATTCTGTCCTTCCATATCAACCACTACAACAATCCCCTTTTTACCTTTAGAGATTCTCTGTGTTTGTCCCATGCTTCTTTGAATTCAGATACTGTCCTCATCTCTGCCACCTCAACTATTCCACAGATCCAACACTCTTTCCGTAAATAAATATTTCCGTATATCACTCCTGAATCTATCCCTTTTCACCGTCATCCCATGTCCCCTCATAGCAGAGCTTGCTTGCAATCGAAAGAGGCTCTCCTCCTGTGCATTTATGCCATAGAGGTATTTAAACATCTCTGTCATATCACCTCTATCCCACCTTTCCTCTACGGTGTACATATTAAGATCCTTAAGTTTGTCCTCATATGCTTTATAATGAAGAACACTAACCATTTTAGTAACAACCCTCTGTTCTGACTCCAGCCTGTTTATATCCTTTTGAAGGTGCGGACTCCAGAATTGCAGACAATACTCCAAATGAGGTCACACCAAACACTTATATAGAGGCACTATCAAATCCTTTCTTCTGCTGGCCATTCCTCTCCCTATGCACCCAAACATCCTTCTAGCTTTTGCTGTCACCTTTTCTACCTGTTTAGCTACTTTAAGATCATCAGACATAATCATGCCTAGGTCCTACTCTTCTATAGTGGACAAATGTACGTCACCCCCCCCCCCCTATACTATATCTCTCCCTTGGATTGCTGAAGCCCAAATGCATGATCTTGCATTTTTTAACATTAAATCTCAGCTGACAAATTCTAGACTGTTCTTCAAACTTAGCTAGATCCATCCTCATGTTATCTACACCTTCCTGGGTGTCTACTTTATTGTAGATTTTGGTATCATCTGCAAAGAAGCAAACCTTACCCTACAGCCCTTCCGCTATATCACTAACAAAAATGTTAAAAAGAATTGGACCAAGGACAGATCCCTCAGGCATACCACTGGTAACCGCCTTCTCCTCAGAATGAGCTCCATTTACCTGTACCCTTTGTCGCCTCCCACTCAACCAGTTTCTAATCCAAGCAGTAACTTTAGGGTCCAGCCCAAGTGTGTTCAGTTTGTTTATAAGTCTGCTGCGAGGAACAGTGTCAAAAGGCTTTACTGAAATCTAGGGCTCTCCCTTGGTCCAACTCCCTGGTCACCCAGTCAAAGAAATCAATCAGATTTGTTTGACAAGACCGCTTCTGGTGAATCCATTCTGCCTCGGATCCTGTAATCCGCTGGACTCCAGAAACCTCACTATTTTCTCTTTCAGCAGTACATCCAGTAATTCACTCACCACCGAAGTTAAACTAACCAGTCTGTACTTTTCAACCACATCCTTACTTCTGCTTTTGTGTAAAGGGACCATACGTGCCTCTCTCCAGTCCTTTGGCACAACTCCCGACTCCAATGAGGTATTGAAAAGGTCAGTCAGTGGAGCTGCTAGAACGTCCCCAAGTTCCCTCAGTATTCTAGGGTGTACCTCATCACTTTATCTGCTTTATGTTTAGCTAGTTTCTCACAAACACAGTTTTCTGAAAGTTGTTCAAGATGCTCCTTGCTTCTATTCCTGTTTGTGGGTGTTTTCTGAGGTCCTGCTCCTGGTTCTTCATCTGTGAACACAGAACAGAAATATTTATTTATTTACATTCTCTTATATACCGTGCTATTCTGCATCAGTGCAGTTTACATTGAACAAACTGAAATTACATTGAACAGGGCATTATAACTTGGAGATAGCTATTTTACAGGGAACATGGGCTATGGAGGGTTAAGTGGCTTGCCCAAGACCACAAGGAGCACCTGTAGGACTAGAAACCCCTGTCCTTCCGGCCCAAGGTTGCTGTCCTTTAGTGGGATTTGAGCCCCCAACCTTATGGCCTGAAGTACCTTGTCCCAACCACTAGGCCACTCCTCCACTTGTTATTTGTTATTTGTTAAGCAATTCTGCTTTATCCTAATCAGCTTATACATATTCCTCCCCTTCACCCTTGAATCTGACAATACCACTTTTGCCCTTCCTGTTCTCACTAACATATCTGAAAAATGTCTTATCCCCCCATTTTATTGCATTGGCTATTTCCTCCTCTTTTTGAATCTTTACTTTCCTGACTACTTTGCTAACATCTCTAAGTTTTTCAAAAATATAGATGCCTGTCTTCCTCTCTCTGTGTTCTCTTGTATTTCATGAAGGCCTCCCTCTTTTTCTTCACCTTTTCAGCTACTTCTTCTTTCAAAAACCATAGCGGGCTCCTTTTCCTTTACCTTTATTTATCATTTTAATGAAAAGGTTGGTTGCCTTTAAAATGTCCCCTTTCAGTTTTTCCCATTGTTTTTCTACATCGCCCAGCTGTTCCCATCCCGCTAACGATTCCCTGAGGTACTGGCCCATCTTGACAAAGTTAGTTTTCCTAAAGTCTAAGACCCTCACTTTTGAATGCATTTTAACAGCCCTAGTCCTAATACTGAACCACAACATCTGGTGATCACTGGATGCAAAATGATCTCCCACTACAACATCAGAAACACTTTCACCATTGGTGAGCACCAAGTCCAGTATGGTCCCTTCATGTGTGGTTTCTGTTACCAGTTGACTGAATAGTTCGCCCTGTAGAGAATCCAGGATCTTCTAGATTATACTGTAGCAGGATTGTGCCAATCAACATCTGGCATATTGAAATCCCCTATCAGTAGCACTTCCTTTCCTAGCAATGCTGTGTATGTCTTCAATTAACTCTCCATCCACCTCTTCCTCCTGTGAGGGAGGTCTGTATATCATGCCAATGCAAATAGATTTCTCTTTCCCTCTTTCTAGTTTAACCTACAGTGCCTCCTCTCTCCCTTTCAAGCTCTGTAGTTCCAAAGCTTTAATATTATTTTTACATATAGTGCCTCTCCTCCTCCCCTTCTTCCTACCCTATCCTTTCTGAATAAAGTATAGCCTGGTATAGCTACATCCCAGTCATGGTTTTCTGTTGAACCATGTTTCTGTAACTGCCACTAAATCCAAGTCAGCCTCTCCCATTAAAGCTTCAACATCTGGGATCATATTTCTCATGCTATGGGCATTTATACACACCACTTTCCATATGTTGCCCCTTTTACCCATTTCCATAAAGATATTTAATGTTTCACTTACTTGGGGGCTTTCTTCACCCATTCCCAACAAATCTAGTTTAAAGCCCTCTTCAGTAGATTAGCCAGTCTGCTACTGAAGACACATCAACCTTTCTTGGACAAATGGATGCCATCTCCGCTCTGCAACCCTTGGAACAGCATCCCATGGTCCAAGAAACCAAAACGCTCTCGATGACACCATCCACACAGCCATGCATTCATCTCCAGGATGCAAGTTTCTCTGCCTTGGCCTTTACCCTCAACAGGGAGGATTGAAGAAAACACCACCTGCACACCTATCTGCTTCACCCTCTGTCCCAGAGCCATGAAGTCCCTTTTGATACACTCAGAGGGATACCTGACAGTATCATTTGTGCCAACATGGATTAACAACATTGGGTAATAGTCAGTGGGCTTGAAGAGTCTCTGCAAACTCTCCGTAACATATCAGATTTTGGCATGTGGCAGACAGCATACCTCTCTGGACAACAAGTCTGGTCGGCAGATGGACACCTTAGTACCCCTCAGAAGAGAGTTACCAACCACCACTACCATTCGCTTCCTTGTGGTCACTGATTCTGCAACTTTGGGGTGCTCGAGCTCTGTTTTTTCCTTTTTCAGGGATGCTTTCACCTCTTCCACTTCCAAGGCTGCATAATGTTTTTTCAGTTCAAGGGCTGGAGAAGTTTGATTGATGATTCTGCAGGCCCTGGTGACTTGTGTCCAACCTTCTTCATTCTGTAGGCTCCCATCTTCACCTCTGCTGGAGAGCTTGGATGTTGCAAGAAGCACCTCATCAATGCACTTCTCACTGTCTTGAATGATCCTCAGCCTCGCCACCTCCTCTCTGAGTTCCTTCACTTGTTTCCTGAGAGCTTCAGTATGCAGGCATCCTGCACATGAAACCAGTCCTTCAACTGGGGAGGGGGGGATAGGGAGGGAACTAACACCTGATGAAGTGCCAGTAGCTTCAAAGAGTTTAAACCTACCCCACTAAAGAAAATAGTTCCCCTTTTAAATTAAAGCACCAAAAAGAACGCAACTTATTGTTTTAAAAATGTACCAAAACCTTTTTAAGAGCTCCCAGTCAGAGAGCTAGTAATTTAAAAAGCCACAAATTGTTACCTTTGATTGAAATGTATAGCCCCTGTTAGGAATGCCTCAACAGTGCAAGGCTCTGAAGCTTTTTATGCAGACCTCAGCTGCTCTCAGTTCTTTCACAGGCTAATCAGGCCCACTAACTCTTGATGAGGTGTCAGTAGCTTCAAAGAGCTGAGAAAGATACTAAAGCAGAGTTTTAAACCTACCCCACTAAAGAAAATACAGTATTTCCGCCTTTAAACTAAAGCACCAAAAAGAATATAACTTTTTGTTTTAAAAATGTACCAAAACCCTTTTAAGAGCTCCCAGGCAGAGCTAGTAATTTAAAAAGCCACACACTTTTACCTTTGCTTGAAATGTATAGCCCCTGTTAGGAATGCCTTGTTGTCTTTGTAGCATCTTTGATTAATGTCTTCCTTGCCTATTCTGTGAGTTTTGGTGAGCGGCCTTCTCTTGTCAGGTTTGTAGTGGTGCCATATTCATTCTATTTTGTTATAATGGATTTAATGGTGCTCCATGGGATATTTAGAATTTGGAATATATTTTTATAATGCAACCCTGATCTATACTTCTCCACAACTTTGTCTCTGACCTGTTTGGAGTGCTCCTTGTTCTTCATGTTGCTTGCTTAGTGGTGTTGCAGAGTCAGGGGCCTTTCAGAACAGGCATATTTATACAGGCATGATGTCACAGATCATGTAACACTGATTGCACACAGGTGGACCCTAATCAACTAATTATGTGACTTCTGAGGTTAATTGGTTGGACCAGATCTTATTTAGGGGTTTCATAGCAAAAGGGATGAATACATATGCACTCACATCTTTTCAGTTTTTACTTGTTTTTTTTAATATATAAAAAGTATTTTATTGTCATGCCATTTCATCAATTTGGACTATATTGTTAGGTCCATTACCTAACATACAAATAAACCTCCATATAGTTCCATATTAATAAAACTCTGTTTCACCAATGTCAATGTATATAGTTAAAAGCGTTCTATGTAATGGAATATGCAGATGTTTTGTACTTTCCAAATTGTTGTTAAATGTAAACCGCTTTTGATCGCCTGGAAAAACGCGGTATAAAGATGTTAAATAAATAAATTCCAGGTTGTACAGTAATGCAGCAAAACAGGACAAAAAATGAGGGGATGAATACTTTCACAAGGCACTGTGCCTGGCAGGATCCCAAAAGCTAGACAGATTTCATGCTGATTATCTCAAGTCTATCTTAATAATGGTTTATGGAATTTGGGCCCGATATTCAAAGGCATTTACACGGTTTAAAAACCTGCAAACCATGTAAATGCTGCTATAGAGGGATATTCATCGGCACTAATAGAATTAGAACTGATGAATATCCATTGGTTCTACCGCTACACACCTCATGATACCCGTGTAGAATCAAGACATGCTGTGGGTATTCCAGGGCAGAGCGGAGGTGATATCCATTGTTAATTGGGCAGTGGTTATATTGAACCACTGCCCGGTTAGCAACCCACTGGTAAAACTAGGCATGGGAAAACCTTGATTATCTTTACCCGTAGGAGCTAACTGAACAGCGGCTGAGTATCGCTGCTGCCCAGTTAGCTTCTGTGACCTGTGGTGCATGGCAGCGTGTTGTGGCAGACTCATATATTCAAGTGCAGTGGCCAGATATGGCCCCAGATTTGAATATCTGGGGTTAAAGTTCGGCAGCGACGGCTATGTACCTTAGAAGCGCATAGCCGTTGCAACTCAATATCAGGACCTTGTCTAGGAACTTGTCCAAACCTGGACTGTTTCATGGAGCAGCTGGTTCAGGAACTGACATGAGGTGGAGCTATTTTCGATCTAGTTGTTAGTAGAATACAGGATATGGTGAAGAGTTAACGGTGTTTGGGGTTACTTGGCAACAGTGATCATAACATGGTCAAACTTGATTTAATAAATAGAGGGAGGACAGCAAGTAAATCTACAGCACTAGAATTTAATTTTCCAAAGGGTGACTATTTTATTTATTTAGCTGTATTTATATCCCACTTTTCACCGGGTCAAAGCAGTCAATTGGGAGATACATTTAACACGAGGGGATATGACACACATACGCTAATACTTACAGGGAACATGGGCAATGGAGGGTTAAGTGGCTTGCCCAAGACCACAAGGAGTTCCTATAGGACTAGAAATCCCAGTCCCTCCAGCCTGAGATTGCTGTCCCCAGGTGGGACTTGAACCCCCAGCCCTCCGGCCCGAAGTACCTTGTCTTAACCACTAGGCCACTCCTTCCACTATGATAAAATGACAAATATGGTTAGGAAAATACTAAAAGGAGTAACTGCAAATTCTAAGAGTTTACATCAGGCCTTGAAAATTCTTCAAAAATGCCACCTTCGAAGCCCAGACCAAATATATTTCATGCTTTGATTTTAAGAGAAGGCGGTATAGAAACCCTATTAAATAAATAAAATAAATAAATGCTTTAATGAAAGTGGAAAGATGACCTAATAACTGCCACATCTTGAAAGTAAGGTGGCAAAGGCTGTTATAGTCAAACCAATTTCTCAATAAATGGAAAAGAATCTTAATGAGCAAAACATTAAACAGTATAAGCACTGGCAAATTCGATTCAAAAAAGGCAAAGATAAGGCAGATAAAGAAAAATTTTGAAAAGAGGCTTGCAGTGGAAGTGAAATTCATTAATAAAAACTTATTTTAGCAAAATGCCTGTGAGGGAGTTCGTTGGACCATTATACGATAGAGGGGTTAAAGGGGAACTAAGAGAGGACAAGGCCATATTGGGAAGACTAAATTAATTCTTTGCATTGGTCTTCACTAAAGAAGATGCAGGGGAGATTCCCATACTGGAAATGATATTCAGAGGTGATGAACTGTATGAATTCAAACACATTTAAGTGAATATGGAAGATATAGTCTTGTAATAGGGCAATTTGACAAACTCAGGGTGTTGAAAGGACTTAAAAATTAAATTGCAGACCTACCATTAGTAATTTGTAGATTATCATTAAAATCATCCATAATACATGAACATTCAAGGGTGACCAATGTAATGATAATTTTTTTTATAAAGATTTCCATGGATGATCCAGTTACAGACTGGGAAGCCTTACGTCAGTGTTAGACAAAATGATAGAATCCATTATAATGAACAAAATTAATGAACATATAGATTGTCATGGTTTAATAGGACAAAGCCAGCATAGCTTTAGCCAAGAAAAGTCTTATCTCACCAATCTGATACAGTTTTTGAAGGTGTGTATAAATATGTAGATAAAGTGAACTGGTTGGATTTTTAGAAAGCCTTTGACAAGTCTCTCGTGAGAGACTCTTGAGGAAATTAAAAATTCATAGGATAGGAGGAAATGTCCGATTGTGGATTGGAAACTGGTTAAAAAGATAGAAAACAGAGAGTAGGGCTAAATGGACAGTTTTCTCAATTGAGAAAGGTGAATAGTGGAGTAGCCTATGGATGTGTACTGGGCCTACTGCTTTTTAACATATTTATAAATGAACTGGAGATGGGAACAACAAGTAAGGTGATCGAAATTGCAGATGACACAAAAGGTTCCAGTTTAGGAATCACCACCCAGGAAAAGGTGCTAGGCCTCATCATGGATAATACATTGAAATCTTCTGCTCAATGTGCAGCGGTAGCCAAGAAAGTCAATAAAATTCTAGGAACTAAAAGGAATGGAATATAAAGGATATCATAATGCCTCTGTGTCTCTCCATGGTGTGCAGTTTTACTTGCCATATCTAAAAAAAGATATAATAGAATTAGAAAAGATGCAGAGAAGGGTAACCAAAATGTTAAAGGGGATGGAAGGATACCCTTATGAGGAAAGGCTTGAAAGGTTAGGATTCTTTAGCTTGGAGAAGAGACTGCTGAGGGGAGATATTATACAGGGCCGGCCCTACCCATGTGCAGGCATGTCGGCCTCACATGGACCTGCTCCCAGAGGAGCCCCGCGGCCTCCCTGGCTTAAGATTTGAGTCAGTGAAACATGAAGCCTGCCTCATCGGCTCACCTCTTCACAGTCCCAGGAGCGATTTCCCTTGTTCCAGTGACTGTTTTACGTTGCAGCCACTGGAACTGTGGAGTCTGTAAAAGTGAAACCGGGGCACTTCATGTCTTGTGCAAGAGACATAAAGTGCCCTGTTTCACTTTCAGAGACTCTGCGGTCAATGGCTGCAACTTAGAACAGCCACAGGAATGATGGAAATCGCTCCCATGACTCTGCAATGAGTGTAGGCAGTGGCAGGGCGGAGGGGGGGGAAGAAGAAAGAGAGGGTGACTGGATGGGTTTGATGCTGGGGATGTGGTGGGGGAGGCTGGCTGGAACATGAAGAGTGCTCTTGGGGGGGCTGGCTGACACTGGAAGATTCTGCTCTTGGGGGGGAGGCTGGCAGGCAGCTGAAGAGGAGCTAGGATTGGAAATGGGCTGATGCTAGGGGATGGAGAGACTTTGACTGGAAGGGAGATGATAGTGGGAGGGTCTGGGACTGTAGGAGGACTGATGCTGGGGGGTGGGGATGGCACTGGAAGAGGATTGCAGGGAAGCTAGGACTGGAAGTGGGCTGATGCTGGGGGATGGGGGGTGAGACTGGATGGGAGATGATGCTGGGAGAGTCTCAAACTGGAGAAAGACTGTGCTGGGGAATGGGAGGACTGAGACTGGAAGGGAGATGATTCTGGGAGGGTCTGAGACTGGAAGAGGACTGATGCTGGGGGATGGGGGATTGGGACTGGAAGGAAATGATGCTGGGAGGGTCTGGGATTGGAGGAGGATGGATGTTGGGGGGGCTGGCACTGGAATAGGACTGCTGCAGAGCTAGGACTGGAAATAGGCTGATGCTGGAGAATGGGGGGCTGATACTGGAGGAGGACTGCTGCTAGGGAGGGCTGGAACTAGAAGGGAGATGATGGTGGGATGGACAGGGACTGGAAAGGAGCTGATGCCGGGAGAGGCTGTGGCTAGAAAGGAGCTGATGCTGGGAGATGCTGAGACTGTAAGAAGGCTCATGATGGGAGGGGCTGGAACTCAGAGTGGAGGAGTAGCCTACTGGTTAAGGTAGCAGCCTGGAACCAGAAAAGATCAGGGTTTGAATCTCACTAACACTCCTTGTGCTTTTGGCAAGCCACTTAACCCTCCATTGCCTTTGATACAAGCTTAGACTGTAAGCCCTCTAGGGACAGGGCAATACCTCCAGCACCTGCCTGGAAAGGTGTGAGCTAAATATTGAAACTAGAAGGGAGATGAAGCTGAAGCTGGGACTGGAATTAGAAATGAGCCGGGAATGGAAGGGAGCTGAGGTTGGGGAGGACTGGAAAGGGGGCAGATGCTGGGGTGAGGATGGAGAGGGGGATAGATATTTTGTGTGAGAGGGAAGAAACAAGGTCATACAGAGGGAAAGATGAGAGGGAGGGGCATAAGAATAGATGTTGGGGTGAAAAGGAGGAATGGCAGGGTCAATGAAAATCAGAGAAGGAAGTAGCTGGGTAGGTTTGGGGAAGGATGTAGGAGGCAGATGTATAGATACTAGGGATGGGAAGACCAGGGGCTGGGACTTAGGTGGAGACTTTAAAATATGGTGAGAGAAAAGAAAACAGACTCTTAAGATTGACTGAGTACTGGAAGAGCAAGTTCAACCGAGGCGACACAATCAGGGCTGGTGCAACACACTATGCATGCAGCTCTGGCAGCAGAAAGCTTGCTGCATTGTCCAACTTTATCTTTCTTTCTCTGATTTTCATTGGCTGCTGCATACTGACTCAGAGAAAGAAAGATGAAAATAGGGATGTTGCCATGTTTCTGACTTGGAGAAAGAAACGAGGATGTCAGAGATGGTGCCACAAAATATTTTGCCATGGGGAGGAAGGAGGGACGGGGAAATAGAGAGAGGGGATATGCTGGAATGGGGGGATGAATAGGGAGAAAAAGAGGGAGATTTTGGATTATGAGGAAGGAGGGTTATACTAGACTTGGGATGGGGGGATAGGGAGAGAAAGAGAGAGAGAAGATACTGGGCTGGGAGTGGATAAGAAAGATGCTGGACTACTGGAGGGGGAGAGGATGGAGAAGGGGTAGGGGATAGAAAGCTGTTGGTCTATGGGTTGGTGGAAATGAAAAAAGGCCTGGAGAGGTAGAAGAAAATGAGGGAGATGCTGGACTTTGGGGATAAAGGAGAAGGGTTAGGGGATTGGGAGCTGCTGAATTGGGATGGTGAGAGAGAGATCGGAGATGGTGGAACTATGTGAAAGAGGCCATGGAAAGTTAGCAAGGAGATGAGTGAAAGGAGGATTGTGATTACAAAGTATTGATATGTGGTAATGGTGAGTGAGTGAAAGACAGAAGGGAATAAGAGGCTAGCGAAGGAGTGAGATGGGAAATGGGATAACTAGGGAGATGGGCTGGGCTGGAGGTTAGAGGAGTAGATGGAAGTTGATAAGTCAAAAGGGGACTGAGGATGGGGGGTGAAATTTGAAGGGGTGAAAAAAGGAGAAAAGAAAGAAATGGAGGGAAGATTAAAAGGGGAAAGAGGCAAATGTAGTGAAAGAATAGAAAAAAATAGGAGAAGAGAGAAGAAAGTACAAATTGACAGCAGAAGCAGAAGACACAAAGATAGCAGAAGAAAGTGACTGGGGTAATAGTGACTGAAACATAAAATGCCCAAACAACAAAAGGTAGAAACAACTATTTTATTTTGAATTTATTAACTGGAACATGCCAGCTCTGGGAAACGTGCACTGCTGACGTCTTTGTGTTTTGTTCAGTGCAAGAGGAAATTATTTTATAGTTTTATTTCTTCAGTGTTGTTGTACATTTCAAGTTTGGCTTTTGGGGTTCCCAGTTTAATTGTTGTGTTCATATTTCTAAATTGTGATCCCTCGTTCTTTATTTGAAGATTGTCTGCCTATATTTTACAAGTATTACTGAGCTGCAGTATTCTGTGTGAGTAGTTTCTATGTAGCAGTCCCAATTGTTCTCTTTTCCTAGTAGGAGATGTATTGGTTTAATATTTGCAATGCTACCTTTTGATAAGTAGAATGTGGTGCTGTGTGAGTCCTTGAAGTGCTGTTATGATATGGCGGGTTTGCTATGAGCAGGATTTTGTAGTACTTCCTAATTTACCTGGCAGTTGGCACTGGAGGGTAGTAATGTAGAAATATGGTAGCCTTTCTTTATCCTCAGTGTACATGCAAATGATATTCTGACACTCATTAAGAGGCATGTTTATTAAAAGTTAATGCAGTGCCAATTAATTTCTGTGGATGCAGTGACACGATGCACTTTAATGTCTAGAAAACATGCTCTTAAGTCATTGCTGGGACAAAAAAAGAGGCTTGTGAATGGGTCCTTTGAAAGTTTCCTAAAAGTTTTGATGAGCAGCATATAAATTTTAAAATAAAATAAATTGCATTTATGCAAATGAGGCTCAGTGGATTAGCAAATATTTATGCAAAAGAGACCCATAGTGAGCTTCTGCACATGGTTCCGCATCACCCTTGGGCCGTCTCTGGTTCTATAAAATCATGAGTGGAATGGAATGAGTAAACTGGAATTGGTTGTTTACTCCTAACCGTACAAAGAGACATGCAATAAAGCTGTAAAGCAGTACATTAAGACAAATTGGATAAAATAGTTTTTCACTCGGCCCGATTCTGTTCCAGTTCTCGATCCCCTCTGTACGTCCGCTCTGACCTGGAGTACAGAGGGGATCGCGATTCTGATACCATGGGGCACGTCTAGTCCCGCGGGATCAGAATCATGAACAGTCCTGCAAGTACAGGCCGGGACTGTGATTCTGTCCAGTTTGCATGTGCAGGACAGTCCCTGGCTAACTCAGTCAAGCTCCTCAATGAAGCCGCGGCACTATAGTTTCATGTTGCCATGGCATCGCGGCTCCATTGAAGAGCCGCGATGCCAGCTGCTTGACTGCAGGACCTCAGTCCTCATAGCCTGACTCCTGATCTGGCCTCCAAACACCGGGGTCTGGCTGTGGGGACTACCTTCAGACCCCCTCTACCCACTGCAAGCCCCGGGCCCACTGCAAAATGACATACGGGAAAGTTATTCCACCTCGGAGGTGGAATAATTTTCCCGTATAAGTCGCTGGCCCTGGCAACCTCCCTGACTCCACCCAGACTCCGCTCCTGATCTGCCCTTTCCCCGTCCCATCTAACTTCCCCTCACAACCGGCAGGGAAGTTAGTCGCGTCCGGGTGAAGGCATGAATAGTGGGGATGTCATCCCTGCTATTAGTGGCACAGAATAAACCCCTCAGTGTATAATTAAGCTCTGGAATTCATTGCTGGAGAATGTGATATCAGCTGTAAGCCTAGCTGGGTTAAAAAAAGATTTGGACAAATGCATAGAGAAAAAGTCCATAAATGAAAATTAAGGTGGACTTTGGCAAATCCACTGCTTATCACTGGGATTAGCAGCATAGAATCTGAATTATGCATTGTGTGCTAAACTTTTTCTACAATTTATTTTAAATGTCTTACTTAGTAACTTCATGGCGTTTATCTATTCCATTCCACTCAAGAATTTATAGATCTCTTTCATATCTTCTCTAAGCTGTCTCTTCTCCAAGCTGAAGATGACTATCCTCTGTGGGCCCGATATTCATTCGGGCAGGCTATGTGCCGCTATGGCACATAGCCTTGCCCATCGACCTTTAACCCTGGATATTCAATGCCAGGGTCATATGTTGCCCCAGCATGGAATATCGGGGGATCGTTGCACATGCTGGCAGCCACAGAAGCTAACTGGGCTGCCGGCATGTGCGGCGATCCCCTGATATTCAATGCTGGGGCCACATTTGACACTCCTGCACCTTAAAGATAGGTGAGGGTTTTCTTCGCCTATCATTTAGGTGCAGGTCACTAACTGGGCAGCATGCAATATTGCTGCTGCCCAGTTAGCGACAGTCTCTGCCTCCGCTCCGCCGCAGAAAGCCTCCAACATTCCCTGATGCTAACCGCATAGTATCAAGGCATGTAACAGGGTTAGAAGGGGATATTCAATGGCACAAACTATACAAGTGCCATTGAATGTCCCAATTAAAGGTATGTACATGGTTTACTGGGCTATAAAATAAATGATGTAAATGCTTTTCAAATATCGAGCCTTTTAACCTTTCTTCATACGGGAGTTGTTCCAACACGTTTATCATTGTGGTTGCCTTTCTCTGTAGCTTTCCTAATTCCACTATTGAGATGCGATGACCAGAATTGCACTTGCGTATCACCATGGAGCAGTGCAGAGGCATTATTATATTCTCAGTTTTATTCCCCTAAGGCCCGATATTCAGATGGGCAGGCTATGCACTGTTACAGAGCACAGCCCTGCCTGCCGAACCTTAACTCGCATATTCAATGCCGGGGTCATATGTTGCCCTGGCATTGAATATCCGAGAATTGACACAAATGCTGGAAGCCGCAGTAGTTAACCGGGCACTAGTGAAATTGCATGCTGCCCGGTTACCTCCTGTGCCTTAAAGATAGGCAACAGTTTTCCTCGCCTATCTTTTAAGCACAAGTCGCTAACCGGGCAGCATGCAATATTGCCGCTGCCTGGTTAGCGACAATCTCTGCCTCTGCTCAACTCCAGAATGCCCCTAACACAGCCCAATCCTAATTGCATAGCATTGGGGCATGTAGCAGGGTTTGATGGGGATATTCAACAACACTAGCCATCTAAGTGTTGTTGAATATCCTGATTAAAGGCATTTATACGGTTTACTGGGCTGTAAACCATGTATTTATTTAATTTATTTATTTAACTGTATTTATATCCTGCTTTTCACTGGTTCAAAGCGGCGTAACATTAAAAGGGGGGGGGGGTGGACAATAATCAAATTATGGGGTTGGGGCTATCACTGGGTGGCCAACATTGATGATTTTGGTGGGTGCTTATTTCTGGTCCGAGGTATTCCTGGAATAGGACGGTTTTTAGTTGTTTCCTGAATGATAGGGGGTCTCCGTTGCCTCTGATATGGCTTGGTAGAGAGTTCCAGAGGGATGGTGCGTATAGTTTGAAGGCTCTGTTGCAGGTCCGTTGGTTGTATTTGGTTCATTTATGGGGGATGGTGAGGGAGTTGCTGATGGTTTGTCTGGTTGTTCTGTTGTGGGCTGGTCAGGGCAGTAGTGCGCAGAGCTGGGAAGTCTGAATTTGGTAGAGAGCCTTGTGAGTAAGTAGGGCAGATTTGTATTTGATTCTTGCTTCGAGGGGGAGTATGTGCAGCTCCCTCAGTATTGGGGTGATGCGGTCTTGTTTTTTTGCTTTCTGGATAATCCTTGCTGTGGTATTTAAGGCAGTTCAAAGTGGGTTGGTATGGGTGGCTGGTAGTCCGTGGTAGATTATATTGCAGTAGTCCAGGTGGGGGAGTGTCATGGCTTGCATCACTGTTCTGAGGTCCCGTGGTTCAAGGAGAGGTCTGAGGCGCTGTACTGTTTTAGCCTTGTGGAATATTGGTCCGGTGGTTTTTTTGATTTGTTGCTTGAGTGTGAGGGCTTGGTCTATGATGATTCCTAGATACTTTATGTGCGGTTGTATTTGTATTTGTGTGGTTCCAATGTTGAGGTGTGTAGGTGGTGTGAAGTCTGGGTCCTTTGTTACTATGAGGGCTTCTGTTTTCTTTATGTTGATGGATAGGTTGTTCTTCTGTAGCCAGCTGGATACTTCTGTGAAGCATTCTGATAAGTGGTTGTTTGTTGGGTTAGAGGTTGTGATTGGGGCATAGAGCATTATGTCATCTGCATAGATGTGATAGTTGATGTTGTGGGCGCTGTCAGACGGCTGCCTGGGTGAGAATCTTCACAGTCTTGGCAAGTGCATATATCTATATGATTTGCAAGGGATTGTGGGCAATGTAGTTCATTCACACCAGACACAGCTGCTGACAATAATTAGTTGTGCTTTTGGGTAAAGCCAATAAGATATTTATTTATGGGGTTATTTCTCCCAACACAGATATGCTTGGTAGCACATAAATCAGGTTACTTGCCTTCAGTGTTAAACTTAAAAAAAACAAAGTCAAAATCAGGAAAACAACATTCAAACTTGTCAGGCATTAGCTAATGTTTTCTTAGCGTATATCAAACAACAAACGAAAAGCCACAAAGAAAGAATAAAACTGTTCTTTTCAGGTTAACTTCTGATAACTTCCCACATAGATTCAGAAGTGATTCTCTCCTAGCTCACAAGCAATTAGGTAAGGCTCAATTGCTAGCAGTTATCCAGCTGAAACCCCTTAGCTGGCTTGCTTTCTACTGTGTGGGTCAAATCCTGCTTCAGGAGCTTTTCTGAGTAGATTAAAGAACAAGTTTGTATTTCTTTGTGATGGTTGCTGTACTTTATAACAGAAAATCACCAAAGGAGTTTGGACAGAGAGCAGTCCATATAAGCACATTCTTCATCGGCAATCATTCCCCCTTCTTCAACAAGCATGGGTTCAATATCATGGATTGGCACATATGAATCTTTCAATGGAGCACTTTCAGGAGAATACTTGTTTCCCTGCTGTCTTTCAAGGTTATAGCTAGGGCATAGATCAGTGTTCATACCTGAGCTTCCATTGCTGTTAGAGTTCCTCTCTATATAGCCTGGCCAGTATGTAGTCCAGTTCTTATGTCCAGCCTTCCAATCCAGATCCCTGGACACTGGATCTCTCTTCACATACCTTCTGGCACAGGTCTTAGGGTCCCTTCCACGTGCAGCCGTCTCCCTCACAGGTAGCGTCTGGAGTTTCCTAGCTCTGCAGCACCATTCCTCTGGCTTTCCCCAGTCCAATGGTGTATGCTGGCCCTTGAAATGCCTCCCAGTATACGTACTGCTCTGGACTCTTCTGGACCTCTCAAAGGCTTTTCTCTTCCTTCTTCCAAAGGGTTTCTTTCCTTCTCTGTCCATCCGGTTTGGCTTCTGCTTCTGATGATCCTTCAGATGAAACTGATGATCAAGCTCAAGCTGATTCTCAGGATAATGAGGATAATTCTCTGTAGAATAAACCCTACCTTTATTCTGCCTAGATGAGTGCTCCCCCCTAATACAGCGCAGCTGTGCTGAATCAGGCCCTGCCCTTTCAGATGAGTGCTTAGGGATTGCCTCATAGCCCTCCTGATTGAACACACGTTTCCCCACTTCAGCTCCTCTAATGGCTGTTGGAAACCTGGTGCATTCTGGGACTGGTAGTCTTTTATGGGAAAATTCTGTTTTCTTATTTCTACCAGAACTGACAGGTTGCTTGTTCAGAGTCACTTCACCTTTTCTATAGCTCCTTCCTGAGCTATGATAAGCTTCCTTATCACATACCCCCCTGCTTAAGTTATTATGGACTGGTGTCACTGGTGAAACTTCTTTCCTATAGTCCGTAATACCTACGAGAGTGTTCTCTTTTTGAAGCTCACTTACTTCCTGACTGGCTTCAGGATCATTATTATTTACAGGCCTCTCCTTCCAAGACTTAAGTACATTAATATGGTAGGTCTGCCTACGCCCTCTTGCATTTTCTACCATATAAGATACTGGGCTCACTTGTTTAACAACCTTCCATGGCCCTTTCCACTGTACTTCAAATTTTGGAGCAGTACCTGCTATTTGAACCAAAACCTTTTCACCAATGCTTAATTGGCGGCTTTTGGCCTTCCTATCATATCACCCTTTCTGGCGCACTTGACTGTCCTGCAGGTTCCTCTCAGCAACCTGCGAGGTCCTTTTCAAACGTGCTCTCAGGTCATGTAGAAACTGTGGCACCTCCTGACTTCCTGGTTCAGGATCAAGCCATTGTTCCCTCAAAATATCTAACAAACCCCGTGGAGCCCTACCATACATCAATTCATATGGAGTTACACCTAGGGACACTTGAATTCTTTCCCTGCAGGCATATAAGGCAAAGGGCAATAACATATCCCATTCTTTTACCTCTCCTGCTAACCCCCTTCTCAACATTTGTTTGAGAGTTTGGTTGAATCTCTCCACCAAACCGTTTGATTGTGGATGGTAGGCTGAGGTTTTCACGTGATGAATGCCAAAGGCATCCCAGACCTGGGCCAAATATTTGGATACAAAATTGGACCCTCGGTCAGTCAACACCTCTCTTGGGAATCCCACTTCACAAAACAATTTTACTAGCTCTAAAGCTATTGTTTTTGCAGAAACATTCCTCAATGGTATGGCCCAGGGAAACCTTGTTGCCTGATCTACCATAACTAGGATGTATTGGAAACCTCGGGGCGTTTTGACTAATGGGCCTACAATATCCATGGCAATGCGACCAATTGGGTCTGTGATAATTGGCATGGGGATCAAAGGCACCACCGGTGGGTGAGCCGCTGTAACTCGCTGACATGCTGGACATGCAGCACAAAACTGGGCAGTTTCTTTGAAGATACCTGGCCAGTAAAAACGCTTAAGTATTTGATCCAGCGTTCCTTGCATCCCTTTATGACCTCCAACTGGATGATCATGGGCTAATCTAAGTACTAGCCCTTTGAAAGTTGTGGGTACCACCAATTGTTTACGTATGGTCCCATTCCTGGGGTCCTGACTCTCTCTATATAATATTTCATTATCTAGTCTGAATCTGGGCAACTCCTCCCTGACCTCATGAGCATACTTAAAAGCTCGGGTGAGAGCTTGATCAGCTCGCTGCTCTTGTGGAAAGTTAGGAAACTTTGCCACTAACTCAGCTGGCACCCAGGGTAAACTTTGACCAGCTAACATCTCAGCCCTACCCTGTGCTCTGCAAAGTCTCTCACACCACTTTTGTGCTTTCAACTTTCTTACTTTACCAGATGATGGGGTTATTAAATCATCATGAGAGGGTAAGTCTCCTAATAACTCTGCCTGCTCCCCCTCCTCCTTCTGCTGGCTCTCTATCTTAGCCTGCGAGCGGGTGGATACAAGGCCCCTCTTATTACCTATAGTTTGGCCTTCTGGAAGCTTAATCATCTTTTTAGCTAGGGACTGAGGACTTCCAAAGAAAGGCCCGGGAGCTATTTCCATTAATCCTTCTCCCTCCTTCTTTCCTAGCCCTTCCACTAGACCCTGCTTAAATCTTGGCCAGTCCCTTCCTAGAACCAAATCAAAGGGTAGCCTAGGCACCACTGCTAACAGGACTTCCTCTTGTTTCCCCAGGCACTTAACCTTTAGCCTATAGGTGGGATATGATGTTGCAGCACCATGAATGCATCTGATGTGAACTTGGCTTTCAGGGGTTCTGAGCACAAATCCTTCTTGGGCCTCTATCCTCTTCCAAAGCCCTTTTGACATCATACTCTGGTCTGCCCCAGAGTCTAACAAAGCATTTATGGTAATTCCTTGCACATCAACCATCAAAAGAAATCCTTCTTTGGGCTGTTTTAAATCCAGACCCATTAAGCTAGTGTGTGTCTGGCATCTCTTTTCTAAATGTCCCCATTTTCCACACTTGAAACATTTCTTTCTATTCCACTGTGTCATCTGGTTTGATACAGTACATTCATTTTCAGAAACATTTTTAATTATTCTCTTTTCTGATACAGCACATCTAGCCTCAGCACCAATCTTTAGAGGGCCACCCATTCTATGGCAAGCCTGCGTGGCTTCCAAGAATCTCTCTGCTAGCATGGTTGCCTCTCCAAGATTTTGGCAATTTTGCTGTATAAGGAAAGTGTGAAAATCTTTAGGGACCGCAGACATAAATTGTTCAAGCATTATAATGTCTAATAACATTTCTACCGTCTTTTGCTCAGGCTCCAACCATTTTACAGCTAAACCTCTGATTCTCTGACTCAGAGCCATGGGTCTTTCACCCACTCTCAATGTAGTAGCTCTAAACATTCGCCTATACTCTGAAATAGACAACCTTAGGCGATCTCTAATAGCAGCCTTTACATCCTTATAATTCAAAGCCTGGGCTGCTGTCATTGCTCTATAAGCCGCAAGCGCCTCTCCAGTTAATGAGGCTGCCAGCCTTACTGCCCACTGGGTCTCTGGCCATGCTAATGCTTGTGCCACTCTTTCAAAAGACTCTAGAAAATCATCAACATTATCATCTGGAGTTAGCTTCCCAAAACTAAATGCCCCAATCCCCTGATTGAGTCCCACACTGTCCACATGTGGTGTACCAGTATTTTCTGCTGGTCTTGCATCTGTTCCACTTTGGTTCTGCAGCTTAACTAGGGCTTGCACCAGATCAAGCACTGGCCTCTGCTGGTCCATTAAGGCTTTCATAGCAGTGTCCTGAGCCTGCTGTGCTAGCTCCTGTTGCCTGCTAAACTGGGCTGCCATCCATTGAGCTAGTTCCTTTGGATCCATCTTGATGCCTGCAAGAAACAAACAAAAAAAAAACAACAAAGTGCACCACCTTCCAAACAGGTGTGCTTTTTTCTACTTTTTTATTTTATTTTATTTTTTTTTAATTACCCCTGTGCCTTACTCCCATCCACCACTAGACATGCCCAGGTACTTATTACCTTGTGTCAGTGATGAATCCAGCTCTGCACAGGGTCTTTTCCTCCTGGGACAGCTTCCTGGAACCACCACTTCTCCTCCAAAGTGCAGTTGAGGGAAAATCGTTTTTTCCAGCTTTAAACTTGAACTTTAGTTGTAATCCTCAGCAAGTAAATCCCCTTTGTGCAAAAGCAATCCTGCCAACTATGCCATTTGTCAGACGGCTGCCTGGGTGAGAATCTTCACAGTCTTGGCAAGTGCATATATCTATATGATTTGCAAGGGATTGTGGGCAATGTAGTTCATTCACACCAGACACAGCTGCTGACAATAATTAGTTGTGCTTTTGGGTAAAGCCAATAAGATATTTATTTATGGGGTTATTTCTCCCAACACAGATATGCTTGGTAGCACATAAATCAGGTTACTTGCCTTCAGTGTTAAACTTAAAAAAAACAAAGTCAAAATCAGGAAAACAACATTCAAACTTGTCAGGCATTAGCTAATGTTTTCTTAGCGTATATCAAACAACAAACGAAAAGCCACAAAGAAAGAATAAAACTGTTCTTTTCAGGTTAACTTCTGATAACTTCCCACATAGATTCAGAAGTGATTCTCTCCTAGCTCACAAGCAATTAGGTAAGGCTCAATTGCTAGCAGTTATCCAGCTGAAACCCCTTAGCTGGCTTGCTTTCTACTGTGTGGGTCAAATCCTGCTTCAGGAGCTTTTCTGAGTAGATTAAAGAACAAGTTTGTATTTCTTTGTGATGGTTGCTGTACTTTATAACAGAAAATCACCAAAGGAGTTTGGACAGAGAGCAGTCCATATAAACACATTCTTCATCGGCAATCATTCCCCCTTCTTCAACAAGCATGGGTTCAATATCATGGATTGGCACATATGAATCTTTCAATGGAGCACTTTCAGGAGAATACTTGTTTCCCTGCTGTCTTTCAAGGTTATAGCTAGGGCATAGATCAGTGTTCATACCTGAGCTTCCATTGCTGTTAGAGTTCCTCTCTATATAGCCTGGCCAGTATGTAGTCCAGTTCTTATGTCCAGCCTTCCAATCCAGATCCCTGGACACTGGATCTCTCTTCACATACCTTCTGGCACAGGTCTTAGGGTCCCTTCCACGTGCAGCCGTCTCCCTCATAGGTAGCGTCTGGAGTTTCCTAGCTCTGCAGCACCATTCCTCTGGCTTTCCCCAGTCCAATGGTGCATGCTGGCCCTTGAAATGCCTCCCAGTATACGTACTGCTCTGGACTCTTCTAGACCTCTCAAAGGCTTTTCTCTTCCTTCTTCCAAAGGGTTTCTTTCCTTCTCTGTCTGTCCGGTTTGGCTTCTGCTTCTGATGATCCTTCAGATGAAACTGATGATCAAGCTCAAGCTGATTCTCAGGATAATGAGGATAATTCTCTGTAGAATAAACCCTACCTTTATTCTGCCTAGATGAGTGCTCCCCCCTAATACAGCGCAGCTGTGCTGAATCAGGCCCTGCCCTTTCAGATGAGTGCTTAGGGATTACCTCATAGCCCTCCTGATTGAACACACGTTTCCCCACTTCAGCTCCTCTAATGGCTGTTGGAAACCTGGTGCATTCTGGGACTGGTAGTCTTTTATGGGAAAATTCTGTTTTCTTATTTCTACCAGAACTGACAGGTTGCTTGTTCAGAGTCACTTCACCTTTTCTATAGCTCCTTCCTGAGCTATGATAGGCTTCCTTATCACAGCACGTATGATTGAACAGAGTGGTTACAGGTAGATGTTGAAGAGCATGGCAGATAGTGTGGATCCTTGGGGTACTCCTTGGTGTTGCTGGAAGGGGGGTGAGGTTGATGTGTTTGTGCGGATCAGTTGTTGTCTATTGGTTAGGTAGGAGTGGAACCATTGAAGTATGGTATCTTTGATGCCAATTGCTTGTAGTCTGTTTAGGAGGATGTTGTGGGAGATGGTGTCGAAGGCTGCTGATATGTCTAGGAAGATCATGGCATATCCAGAGTGTTTGGCTTGAGTTCCTATGATGAGGGTGTTCATTAGTGATGTCATGAGTGTCTCGACTCCGTGGAGTGGACGGAGGCCATGTTGTTGCGGGTCCAGTATGTTGTTGGTATCTAAATGTTCTTGGAGCTGTTGCTGAACTACCTTATCAATGATTTTGGCGGTGAATGGGAGGCTTGCTATAGGTCTGTAAGAGGCGGGGTCCAGGGGATCCAGGTTGTGTTTTTTTAGGGTTGGCCAGATGATTGAAGTTTTGAAGAGGTCTGGCATGCGTCCCTGGCTGAGGGATTCATTAACAATGCGGGTTAATGGTGTGCTCAGGTCTTCTTTGGTTTTCTTTATCCATTCTGTAGGGCAGGGGTCTAGCGGAGAGGTGGTGGTATTCAGGCGGGAGATGGTGGATGTTATTTCTTCTTTCATGATTGCTTCGAATGAGCTCCATTCTCTGTCTATGGTGGTGGGGTGGTTTGATGTTGTTGTCTCTGTATTCGGTTGTGGATTTTGTGGCTGTTGAAGCTGCTTGTATTGTCGTGCTAGTAATTCTGGTGGGATGTTTGGTAGTTGGTCGGATTGGTTGGGCGTTTTTGTTAGTTTTTTGACAATCTCAAAGAGTTCTTGTGGTTTGTTTATTGATGAGTTTATGATCTTTGAATGGTAGGTTTTTTTTGCTTTGTCGGTTTCTGTGTGGTACGCATCTAGTTCGTACATGTAGTTCATTTTGTCATCCTCTTTTTTGGTTTTTCTCTATTTTCTTTCCGCTCTTCTGAGTTTGGTCTTTAGCTTCCAGAGGTTGGGGGTGAACCATCGAGCTTTTGTGGAGGTATGTATAGTTTTAGTTTTGTTTGTTGTTGCGCTGGATGCAGAGGAGATTGTGGTGTTCCAACTGTAGATTAGGTCATCGTTATTGTTGGAGCTTGTTTGGAGTTTAGGTAGAATTTGTGCCAGGAAATCTTCTTTGATGAATGGTTTAAATCTTCTTGTATGTTGCTTGTTCTCTTTGCTGTTTGTATGTTGGTAGGTGTGGGATATATTGATACATGTGTGATTTCTGGATTTTTGTATGAGGTGGCAGTTTGGGAATTTAGGAATATGAGGTCCAGTGTATTTCATTTTTCGTGCATTGGTTCGTGTATGATCTGTGTCAGGTTCATTGCTTCCATGGCATTGATGAAGGTTTCTTCTTGTTTGTCTTGGAGTGATGGGAGGTAGAAGCTCCGAGGATTATTTGCTCTTTTGCGGAGATGGCGCTTTCAGATCTGTGTTGTTGTATCCTTGGTAGGTCGGTGCTTGGGGTGGGTAAATGCCTTTCAAATATCGAGCCCCTAGTGGTTAGAGCAGCAGGCTGGGAACTAGGGAAGCTAGGGTTGAAATCTCTCTGGCACTCATTTTGGTTTTGGGCAGGTCACTTAGCCATCTGTTGCCTCAGGTGCAAACTTAGGGCCCCTTTTACTAAATTGCTGTAAGGTTTTGCACTTACCACAGGTTTTCTGCCCAAAATAACCCCAAGCAATAAGGGCAAAGGCTGTGTGATAAATGCGGAGATCATGCCTACCATCTGCTCTGAACTTAATGCACAGGACAGACACTACTACATGGGTCCACACTCCTTTCCTCGGCTCTGGCAGCTTCTAAAATGGGTGCCAGTAACCTCTAGCAGTAGTCTCTTGGTACTGATCCATAGCGGTAGTACCATTAGACAACTGCTAGAGGTTACTGGCATCATTTTGAAAGTGGAATGGAGAGAGACTGCTCCTGCCCAATGCACCACTAGGTAAGACCCAGGGGGCAGTTGGAAGGGGGTCCCTGCTGAGTCCCTCTTGATGGATGGGACCCATCAGGTGTGCAGAGTCTTGGGTGGAGCCTGTGTGTTAGATTGCATTCCAGGGCATGGGGGGTGTTGGAGAGGTGTATGCAGGGACCTTCATAGGGTGCACTAGGGGGACCTTGGATCGGGAGAGTTTGATTGTGGGGTGCAAGTAATACTTGTGGGAATGGGGAACACTGACATGGACAGGGAGCTTTTCATTTGTATGATCAACAACCCTGCTATTGGACTGCTATGTGCCTTACTGTACCTCTTGAGATGGTGGTAAGTGCAGCCATACAATCAGCAGTCATGACCAATGTTCCCTCTAATTTCCTGTAGGCTGTGTGCGCATAAAATATCAGCTGTGTGCAGCTTTTGAAGGAAGGTTAAATTTTTGTGCACCACATAATGACACTCGGAGTTATATACTTTAAAATTTGACTACACGTCAGAATACAGTATGTACACCACATTGATTTTAATCAAATTAAATGAAAATAGACGATTACTAAATGAAGCGGGAAATTTCTAGTAATTACAATCATAACTTTTAAATTTTAAGACATCTGTGTTGTTTTCTATCAGAATCGGAGCTGTAATTTTTGTGCGCTCTGTTGTAAAGTATGTGCACTTGCTCGGTGAGGTGTGTGCGCGCGCACATGCGCACAGCTTAGAGGGAACAGTGGTCATGACAGCTATCACATGGGAACATCTCACATGCTAGCTGTCCCCAGCTAACATGCCCACTTTCTGCCCCAATCCCTCCCTGAATCCACCTCTGTCCTCCTGCAGCTCAAAGGGCAGGTAGCACAGGAATTACCCCATGCTGTCAGCTCTTGGTGGGTGTTAGCAGTCACCGGGGGCTGTCCAGTGCATGCTGAATCCAATGGTATCTGCTTACTGCACTTTAATAAAAGGGACCCTTAGGCTGAAAGCCCTCTAGGGACATGGAAATATCTACTGTACTTAACTTCAACTCACCTTGATTTGCTACTGGAAAGGTGTGAGCTAAATACTAATAAAATAAAATTCCCAGCATTTGCTTTTTTAACTATCACCAGTTCGTGCAGTGGAGCTTGTGGCTATTCTTTCTTGTTGGGCAATTCTCCAATGTAGGGAACGCTTCCTCATCGTATCCCAATGGCATCAGAGCGGTAAGAAAAATGATTAAAATTCATTAGCTGGTGTAAAGGGATTTTTAGCCTGAATGATACTGACGATACTTTTATAATAATGCTTTGTACATGGTTCAGTCTGAGTGAACTCATGCGACTTTTGATTGAACCTGTAAGGTTCTGCAGAGTGTGGTGAAAAATCTAACTGATGGAGAACTAATCTGCACCTTATGTACAAAGAGAGGTACTAATATGCACTGTCGATGCACATTATTAGTAGCTAGGCTCCACTGCATGATACGGGACCTTTAGTAAAATAATACACGTTGACCCTTTAGTACACTCTAACATAGTATCAAGTGGAGGACCGGCCTAGTGGTTAAAGCAACAGCCTCATACCCAAGAGCCCAGCATTCAATTCACATTAACACTCCTTGTGACCTTGACACTATTATATGGTCTGTTCTTATGGAGTAAGATAACGGTTGAGCTATCTAGAAAAAATATTACTCCAATTTCAACTGCAGAACTCTAATTCCATATTTGTTCCCGTCAATTGTGTGTAAATCTTAAATGAAAGCAACAGGGAGGAGTGGCCTAGTGGTTAGGACAAGGTACTTCAGGCCGGAGGGCCGAGGGTTCAAGTCCCACCTGGGGACAGCAATCTCAGGCCGGAGGGACTGGGATTTCTAGTCCTATAGGTACTCCTTGTGGTCTTGGGCAAGCCACTTAACCCTCCATCGCCCATGTTCCCTGTAAGTATTAGCGTATGTGTGTCATATCCCCTCGTGTTAAATGTATCTCCCAATTGACCGCTTTGACCCGGTGAAAAGCGGGATATAAATACAGCTAAATAAATAAATAAATAAATAAACAGGTCTCAGACTTTGAAGAGCTGCGGTCTTCATGTGATATCGACCCTTTGCTCTATTTTGCATCAATGACCTATAGGTTGCTTCACAATCAGCTGTTAATTTTTAACTTGTGTTACTTGCAAAAAGAGAAAATGAGTGCTTATCTTTATATGCACCCATTACTTGCAAAAAGAGAAAATGAGTGCTTATCTTTAAATGCGCCCAACGCCAGTTTCAGCGCTGCTGCGTTTCACATCCAAGCTGTTTCTTCAGGGGCCGGACTCACTCATGCTTCCTCATTGTATATTATTCTTTCATGGTTTTCTAATGATCTTCACGCTCATAATCTTCTAGCAATTTTCACGTTCTAAACAGGGAATCATGTGTTAGTTCTGTATATTAGTAACACGTTTCATATTAGACTGTATATGTAAGAAACTAAGTTATATTGAAACAAGAAAAGTTTTTACCATGTTCTTCATTGCTGGTTTCTTCTAACTCTGTAACCGTTCAATTCCTACAACGCCGCGCATGCGGTCTACTTACTGGGCGGGCTATATATCCCATTGCCACCCTCCTACCTCTATTGTTGCTCGTGTTCAAACACATAGGTTCCAATCTATTTGCAAATTGAGCCCCCCGGGTTTCACAGATTGCAACATGAATATACATCTCTGTTCTTTCACGATCAGTGCATGATCTCGTGATCTACCCTCCATTCCTGATAGACATCTATCAATGCAGAAGCATTTCAATTCCTCAAATCGGTGATGTTCCTGAAGGCAATGTTCAACTATTGGAGCAGCTAGTGTTTGGCATTTTAGCCTGCTGCGGTGTTCCGCCAGTCTGACTTTAAACGGTCTTGATGTCTTCCCGATATATAATAGCCGACAGGGACATTCTATAGCGTAAACTACATACGACGTGTTGCATGTTGTAGAGTGACGTAATTGATAGGTTTTTCCATGGTAATCAAATGATGTGACTTCCTTAGTGACTTCACATAATTGACCCTTGGGTTGGTTTAAAGAGCTATGTTCCAGGGAACGTAACTTTGCGGGACTCAAAACTTCTTTGAAATTTCTGTGTCTTTGCCAAACACACCGTATTCGAAGATCTCTAAACGATGGAATGCTCTGAAGCACATTTAGATGTTTGATTAGGATCTGTTGGATCCGGTGGTCAAACGGGGAATGTTTCGTCACTAAATTCATGACAGCTTCCTCTGAATGTTGTGGTCGAGGCGTCAATAGATGTTCTCTATTGTTGAACAGGGCTCTTTTATATGCCCTATCAACTATTAGTGGGGGATATCCTCTATCATAAAATTTCTTCCGTAATATGTTCGCCTGACTTTTATAATCCTGCACATTAGAACAATTCCTCCTGTATCGGAGGAATTGAGAAAAGGGGAGCCCGTTTTTTAACCCTTTCGGGTGAATACTGGAGTAATGGAGTAGTGCGTTCCGATCAGTGGGTTTATGATGCACTGTGGTCTCCCACTCATGAATACCTTTCTTCACTTCCACGTCCAAAAATGTTATCACTTCTTGATCGTAAGTACATGTGAATTTGATCAATTCCTCTCTCTGATTTAACCACTCAACATATTGGAGTAAGTGTGAAACTTGTCCCTCCCAAATGACAAAAATGTCATCTGTGTAGCGACACCACAGTTTTACTTGTGAACAAAATTCAGATTTATTTAGCCATATCTCCTCAAATGATCCCATGAAGAGATTGGCTATGGATGGAGCGCATGTGGCTCCCATAGCCACTCCTATCTTCTGATGATACAGTTGGTCTTCAAATTGAAAATAGTTATGAAAAAGTATCAACCGCACTATTTCTGCCATAAAAACCAGATGCTTTTCGGAAAGATCTCCCCTGGCTGTTAAAGCTTGCATTGTTACCTCATGTGCTTTGTTTTGACATATATTTGTAAACAGGGCACTAACGTCTAGTGTCACCAACCAGATATTCTCTCCATGCGCCCATTGTGAGTGATTATCCAGTATTTGCAAAAAGTGCATCGTGTCCCGTATATACATTGGCATAGTAGGTATAAGCGGTCTTAGAAAGGTGTCCAAATATATGGAAAGCGGTTCTAACAAAGATCCTTTAGTGGACACTATAGGACGTCCCGGCAGGCAAGTCAGATGTTTATGTATTTTTGGCACTATATAAAACACCGCCTGTCGTGGCTCCATGTTATTCAGAAATTGATACTCCTTGTTGTTTAAAAGCTTATCTTGGCGGGCTACTGATGTGAGCGATTTAATTCGCTCCATCAGTCGCGGAGTAGAGTCCACCGTTAAGACTGCGTATGTTTTTTCATCCTGTAATAGACGATGGACTTCACCTAAATATTGATCCTGTGACATAATAACGATTGCTCCTCCCTTGTCCGCCCTCTTTATAAATAGATCATTCCGTGCCTTTAACTCCAACAGTATTGAATCCTCCTGCCGTGTAAGGGCAGTTTTAAGCTTTCTATTAGTGGATTCTACCAGTGTGGTCATGTCTCGCATCACCAGGGTTCGAAAAATAGCTAAAGCTCCCGGTTGTGAACCCGGAGGAATCCAAGTAGATTTAACTGGTAGTTTTAATCGATTAATCTGTGATAAAGTAGACAACGCCTCCGGTGGTTGGCGTGTTTCAAAAAAGATTCTTAAATTCAAGTTCCTCAATAATTTTTCAAAGTCCACATTAAACTGGAACCAATCAAACTTCGCTTTGGGTACAAAAGATAGACCCTTCTCTAAAAGGTGTTTATAAGACTCCGGCAACATTTTGCCCGAAATATTGATAACTATCGATGGAGTTGTATTTGCTCCTCCTCCTAATGTCACCGTTTCTTGTTCATCCCTCTCCCTTGTGTTGTTTTGGTGTCTGTCTTGTCTCCTTTCTTCTTGACCCGTCCTGCTCCTTCTCTGTGAAAATCCCCTGTCTTAGTGCTGGCATTGGAATCCGGTGAAAGTCCTTCCTCTGAACTATCTTCAAACGTCACTTTTCTCGATGTCTTCGTCTTCTTCGTGTTCATCCATGGATAGACGTATCCTATTGTGTAGTCATTATAGTCACGTTGTAATTTCTTTTGTTTCACTTTCTTAACTTCATCCCTCAAAGTGTCAATACTTTTTTTCAACTCTCCCATGCTTTGTGTGTACTTCTCCTCCATCATGGATTTTTTCAAATCAGACAGCAGAGTCTCCTCTTCTTTCTTCACTGACTCTAAATGAATTTTGGTGGTATCAGTAATTAGTACCATGAGATCAAGCGAACACTTGTTCAGTATTTTATTCCATTGATCAATGAAGGAGAGGTCTGTCGTAAACATTTTCGGCTCCTCGTAATCCTCTCGGTATATGCTGTCTCTTAATATACTCGATTAGTGATAGACGATGTAACTCTAAACGTACTATGCGTTTCTGAATCTTCAGTAATCTATCCCATGTGGCTGGATCTGATTGACCTTGGGCAAGTCACTTTACCCCCCATCACCTTGGAAGAAAAGGCCTGGCAATCTGCTTCCAGTCATAACTTGACAAGAAAACCCAGGGGCTGCTGGGTCACCAAGAGTCAGCATTGACTTGACTGCACTTAAAAAAATAGGGGCTAAAAGATTGCATTTTTTCTGCAAGTTTTAGGTCAGTTAATTAATATGCGAAGGCACATTTTACAAATGATGTCCAAGTACAATCTGGGACGTCCAAGCCAGAACATCTGAAAAAAACCCCCAAACAAACAGGCACAAACCTGAATTTGCCCAATATGGATGTCTGCGGGACTATCCCTGGAATGGTATTCAAGACTTTGGATGTCTAGGAATAGCCTAAAGTTTAGAATACCAGCCTAGGACCTGGGATGCGAGAGTTTGAAATCCCACTACTGCTATCATTGTGATTGTGGAGAGTACTAGGGATGGTGGCATGCTATTTTCTCTATATCCTCTGGATGTTTTATGGCCAAAAGGAGCACTTTCCCGATGCCTATTCATGCCTGGAACAGATCTAACTTGGATGGGGTTACAGATGTCCCTGACCTTTCTGAAGTCGAGCGGGGATGTCTAAGTCTATTGCACTCCCCCAGACACCCCCCCTGCCTAATTGGCCATTCCCGCACCAGAGACATCTTTAAAGGGCATAAGCAAAATAGCTCTGGGGACATCTCTGTGATTTGGATGTCTGCATGCATGTTTTCATAGATCCAAATCTCCACTAAGGCTTTTTAAATGACCCCATAGACCAAATTTTCAAATCTTTATGCATTCTTTTCCAGAAAAATCTGGTACAATTATCAGTGAATAATGTGTACCTACCCTTCCCCTAGATATATCCTAGTCCCCAGTTGTTGTGTTGTCTGTTTTGACTAGACTGTAAGCTCTTATGAACAGGGACTCTCTTATGTCTCTGTACAGTGCTGCATACGCCTTTTAGTATTATAGTATACAAATGATAAGTAGTAGTAGTAGTAGTTACGTGCATACTGTGAGGTTCTGCTGCCAGTGTGCAGGTGGTTTTAATCCTGGAAGAACCTTACCCAGATGAACCACCAACCCCCTAGCCAGCAGGTGTCAGTAGGTTCCATTTGGCTGACTGGATGCTTTAGCCTGCTTTACGCCTGCTACTTCCTTTTAGAAGCCATCTTGTTTTGGCCGAGCAGGGCCGTACCAGGGACTGTGTAAGCAGTGCGGCCGCATAGGGTGCAAGTACAGAAGGGGGCACTGATATCCTTACTGGGCTTCCAGGAAGCTCGAAATGAGTGAGTTACTGCATGTGGTTGGGGTGAAGTTGGGAATCAGATTCATTAGTCTCACTCAGTGCATTTCTAGCTTGGTAAGGTCCTACTGCCGAGCACCTGTATGTAATCACAGCTCTGGTTAAGACCTTTGACAGAACCTGGTCTGCATTGTTCCTCTGCATTTCCAAGTCTTCTCTGTAGAGGCCTTCTCGAGCCTCTGTGGAGAAGACTTTGTTCCAAGTTGTTCCAAGCTAATCCTGTGTACCAGCCCAGTTTCCTTTCATAGACTTCATGGCAAGTTCCTGAATACTTGGGTTCTCTATCTTCTTTCGGGGTTTTCCTGGCTTCCAGCTTTCCATCGTGGATTCTTGACACTGTGTAGCTGTGTCCTGGTGGCTACCAGCACTGGAGGGCCTAACCTGACAGTGGCTGCTAAAGGTGGAAAACACTGCCCAACCTTACCCTGACCCACTGTTCTCCTCTTCAGTGGGGAGCTAATCTGAGGACCTTGCCTGCTCACAGTTCCCAGGTCCTCTCTACTGACTGAAAATATTCACACATAATTTCAGTTAAGCTTATGAGCAAAATGTATGTATGATCGTTGTACCTTGACAGGCAGTTTGAAAATTGCTTCCTTAATGTAGATTTCCAGTTAATGCCAGGTTCATGGTAACTTTGCCTTGGCTCTTAGCCTACAATTACATTTTGTTCATTTTGTTAAAAATGAATTAGTTGAAGTTTTACTTGACTGGCTTCTTTTCCTGGATTTATAGTCCAGTTTAAGGCAGCAGAAATTAATATTTGTTGATACAGTACATGCATCAATAGATACAATACAATTCTAAATTATTCATATGGACCCACTTAGGGGCTTGTTTACAAAGCTGCGGTAGCGGTTCGCGATCGTTATCGGAGCCGCGACCCCATTGATTTCAATGGGGCCGCGGCTCCGATAACGACTGCGAACCGCTACCGCGGCTTTGTAAACAAGCCCCTTAATATTGTATTTATTTATTTAATTGATTTTATATACCGCTCTATTTTGCAGTCAGAGTGGTTTACATAAAACAATAACTGTAAACAGAGTACATAGAATAGGTAAATTAACTTGGCATAATTACGAGGAGAAAATTTAACAATTGGGTTCGCTCAGAGGAACATGGGATAATGTATAGAACATGGGTCTGTGAGCTAGTAGTGAGGATGGGTTGTTGAATGTAGGTGATATGATTGTTCTCTCACTTTAACTCTCCACATCTTATGATACTATATAGGCTCATAATACTGTTGGAATAAGTGAGTCTTGAGGGTCTTGATATGAAAAGGGCTTCAGAAGTAAAAGCATAACCTGCCTTTCTCAATTCACTGCAAACAAAACGCCAGTTATCGGTCCAATCCTTCTACTTCTATGTTTTAGTCTTTTTGTAGAGGCAAATGATCGCTTATACTCATCAGCTCTCCACTTGCACATCTTCAGAGCATGCTGGTGGATTTAATCAGCGTAATCCTCTGAAGATGATAAGCAGAAGTTTTTATTTGCATTGATAAAATGACTAAAAAAAATCAGAGATAGAAGAACTAGACTGATGATTATATGCTGGCATTGTATTAGCAGCGAATGCTGAAGGTAACATCTTTTTCTTAGGTCCTTTTTATATAAATGATCGTATTAAGTGGTTCTGTATGAATAATTTACAATTAGATCACATGTGTTATTGAGTTTACTCATTTCTGTGAGGTTTGCTTGGAAGTGTTTGATCCATGCAGCATACATCCCATATGCTCATTACCACTGGAGGATATTCCACCTTTGCAATACATACGAATTTCGGTTTTGGAGGGACTTTCCAATGCATACATTTTAATTGAAGTTATGCACAAAGTTGTATGTTGAAAGAGTATAATGCTGGTTTAAGATGACATTTTATTTCTTGATTAGATACGGTATTTGTTTCTTTTCATACTGAATGAGCTTTCATGCAGAAGGAGGATGTTTAATGTACAAACAGGAGAAAACGAACCGCTTGGCTAAGTGCTGCATAGTCTGTGTAAGCCACATGTTTATAATCTCTTCAAACAAAAGAGAAGTGTATTTCCTTTATCTCCCACTCCAGTTTCAGTGTTTGTTATTTGCACAGTCTGTTCATTTTTGTTTCTGAAGAGTTAGTTCTCTGTAAAAAAAAAAAAGAAAAGTAAAATTGCAAACAAAATACTAACTTAATTGGTAGCAAAGGATTTGCCTCCTCGTACTTGTAAGTTCTGAATATTACCACATATGTAGTTATGATGTATAATATGAACTACCAAATATGTCCTATGCCTCTGGATCCATATGTCACCACAAAAGGAGAGAGCAGACTACAGAATGTGTACATGACTGAGACTGGTGACTCTGTGAGTAGGGAAACCTAAGACTTTCCAGATGTTGGCAAACTAAATGAAGCCCATTTGTTAATGCTGGATGATTCACAGCAGAAGGCTGGTTTGTATTATACTTATATCTAATTTACACTTCAGAAGATCTCAGAAGTAATTTGCCAGGACTTGTAATAGAAAGCCCAAAAGTCTGTTTTACCTACCTTATCAGGCAAAAGGTTGGGCAGAAAGATCTGGGATGGATACTGTTGCATGTTATACAGGGGAAAATGCTCATATAAAGTCTGCAGATATTCTGAAAATGGACATAGAGAAAATAAGAACATAAGAAATGCCATGAGGATGCCCCATTACTAGAAACGGAAATGGCCTTATTTATTTATTTATTTATTTTTATATACCGCTTTGTCTAGGTAAACAGAGCGGTTTACATGGAACATAACTATTGTCGGAGGCAGTTTACAGGGAACAATTAAAGAGAACAGTTACAATTAACAATAATATGGAATGTGATGACTATTTACATAAGGTAAGATTGTTAGTGGTCTGGGGAGATAAGAAAGGATTATGTGGCTAGTGAGTATAGCAATAGATAGAATACGAGGGGAAGTTGTTAGACTGTTGGTTCATGATATGACTGAGGTCTATGGTCGTTGATCGCATCGATAGTAGTCTTTAAAGATGAATGTTTTGAGGCATTATCTGAATTGCATCAAGTCTTTGACTTCTCTTAGGGTGTAAGGTAGATTATTCCAAAGGGTAGGGGTGTAGAGTGAAAATGCTCTGTTGGCTGTTGATTGATTTGCTTTTCTTACATTCTTAGGAGTGGATAGTGTGTTTTTCAATTGTCTCTTTTTGTTCTTGTGTGCTGCTGCATGTTTATCAGAGTGCTGAGGTAAGTTGGTGCTATGTTGTTTATTATTTTGAAAATGTTTATTAGAACTTTGAATTTAATCCTTTGAAGTTTTGGGAGCCAGTGGAGTTGGAACAGGATGGGTGTTATGTGATCAGATCTTTCAGCTCGCATTATTGTACGCACAATCATGTTTTGAGCAAGTTGTAAGGGCTTTAGAGTTTTCTTGGGAAGTCCATGGAGTATGTTATTACTGTAGTTGAAATGTGGGCATATCAGAGCTTGAGCAACTGTCTGGAAGTCAGTGTGGGAAAGCAGAGGTCTCAGATGTTGTATCATTTTAGTTATATTGTAAATGGCACGGGTAGTCATATGAATGTGTTTGGTCAGATTGAGATTTTGATCAAGATAACTTCTTTATTTATATTTTCCAACAAAATACAAAAGAAAGAAACCCAAATTACAGTAAATCAAAATACATAATACTTCTCTGTAACAAGAAACAAGAAAAGAAAAGGCTATTCACAGCCCACCCCACCCTGTCCCTCCCATCATCATGCGATCATCAAGGGCTATAGAAAACAAACAAACAAACAAACAAACAGCTGAAGGCCTGTAAGGCCTACAAGGGCTATGTAACATCAAATACTCCACTACATAAGAAACGAGAAGATTTGACTAATTACCCCTTATTATATCTCATATCGTGCTTTAGGGATGTAATTCTGTAGGGGTTTCCACTTGAGAAAAGTGGAGGGTGCAAGGGTTCTACCACACCGTGGCATTTGCTCATATTGGCAGCATAGGCATAAGCGGTTCCACCATTCGTGCCAACTAAGCTCTGCTGCATGTTTCCAGTTAGAAATAATGAGATGTAGGGCCACTCCCAAAATGAAGTCAAATAAAAACTGACAATCCCTCTGTAACGACAAGATGTCAATTGCTGATTGAAAAACAACCACAGACCAGGAGAGAGTGGCCCGGAATCACAGTACCTACTGAATGCGATTCCATATTGAAACCCAATAAGACTGAATGTTAGGGGAATCAGACACCACATGTCTCAAAGTGCCGACATCTCCCTGACAAGACCAACACTCATTCCCAGCTGCCTTATCCCATTTAGCAACCTTTACCGAAGTAAAGTGCACTCTATGTGCAAAGAAGTATAAAGCTTGTGAGAAAGAGGCAGACTGAGAAACCCTGTTTATCTTACTCCAGAATTTTGTCCAAGTTTCCGGAGAAAGAACTTTCTCAGTGTCATATTCCCAAATTCGTTGAACACCAATGGCCTGAGAACTATCGTTCTGAACCACCAGTTTATAATAGTGAGAAGCCACATGTACTGAGCCTATCTTACTCATTTTATTTATTTACATTTTCTTATATACCGCGTTATTCACCATCAGTGTGGTTTACATTGAACAGGTTTTACGGTGCAGGAACTACATCGTAATTACAGATAACAGGGAGTTCAACTTGGATAGGCAGGTTAACTATTTACACATATATTGTAGTGATGAAAGCTCCCAGGAAGACATGGAAGTGGAAGAAAATCCTAGTTTCCCCTTTGAAATGAATGGCAGTTCACTTGTGCATAAGACTTGCAAGCCAGATCAGAAAAAACCAGCTCCCTGCTAAGGTCAGGCCACGCCCTAGCTCAGGGGTGGAGACAAGCTTGCCTGATGATTGGTCACACAGGTGCAGAGAGCAGGGAGTGCCTAGCAGCCAACGGTTCTTAAAACCACGAGCAGAGCAGAAAGAGGAGGGAAGGAGGAAGGCAAAGGACAACAGAGAGAGCAAGGCTGAGCATAGCTGGAGGAGAAAGAAAGAAGAAACCTCCTGGGAAAGCAGCTACCCAAGAGGGCCTGGAGAAGGACATAAGGAGGCTGAATTTCAGAGCCTGGAGGATCCCAGGAAGAAAGAAATCAGCGCTTGTCTGAGGAACCATCCCCAGGGAAAAGCCAGCAGTTTCAGAGCTGAGAAATCAACAGAGAAACAGTTTGCTATTGCTAAGGTCCAGGAAGCAGAGCCCTCACCATCTACTGCTAAGAGGTGGGTGGAGAGTTTTACGTATGGGAAAAGTCATAGCCTTGATAAAAGCAGAACAGCTGAGTCTTCAAAGCTAGAAGCACTGAGAGAGTTGTTTGCTGAGGGAAAGGTCCACTCCCCTAATACAACTGTGCCTTTACAAGCTGAATTGCTGTGGAATCAGTTCCAGGAATTTCTAAAGGAGAGAAAGTCTCGGAGAGTTTGTAACTTTGATAGAGATTCCATATATCCTGAGGCCATAGAAGGAATGCAAATAGATTCCTGTTTGCCAGGCTCTGAGTGTGAACCTGTACCAATGGATTGCTCATTGTGTTTAAAAGAAGAGTCTGCATTATTGAACTGAGTTGAGAGACTGTGAAACAATATAGAGAATAAGTGAAGTATCTGCTTAGAATTAAGGAAAACTAATACTGTGTTTTACTAAGCTTAATTGCTTTCTGAAGCTAAGAAGCAGTGCTTAGAAGAAGTTTGCTTTGAGAAAAGAAAATCACAGCTGTTGCAAGTTTATCTGTATTTCTGTTGAATGACCACACGAGGCAGTCCTCGGTGTAAGCTTGTGGGAATAAGAACAGCTGAACAGTGAAAAGAGGTTTTTACGTCACTCTCTGTTACCTGATTTATCCTTTATGTTGGAGAAGCATCCTTTTTGCCTTGTTTGTGTATTGAGGTTAAATGCCCTGGAAATCCCCACAAAATAAATTTTCTTGCTGCCTTGAACCACCGACTTACAACTACAATTTGTCCTTAAAGAATAAACTAACTACAAGTCCCAGCATACCTCTGGTAACAACAAGGGAAGCTTTATTCAAAACTGGACAACATAAGGCTGTTTCCTGCTTGTAAGCTCTTGGGCCCAAGCGGAAGCATCACAATATGTATGTACACATCATTCCAGGGCATGATTACATGATAGTCATGGCATTTTCATTGTCATGGTTGGTGTACCTCCCTCTGGGTAGTATTTGAGGAAAAAGTGGTGCTTTAAAGTTTTTCTGAATTTTGTTAGCTCAGTGATTGCATGTATGTTGGGTGGAAGAGCATTGGGTGGAAGAGCATTCCAGCATCTGGGTGCACAGAGGCTAAATGCCCTGTTTGCTGTTGCCTGGGTGCATTGGGTCATTGTTTTGGGGATTGTCAGTATGTTTATTGCTGCAGATCATCTGGCTCTGTTGGGGGGAGTGATGTGTGTGAGGTCTGCAAGGGTGGATGAGGAGAGCCCATTGATGGACTTGAAAGTTAGTAGCAAGGTCTTGAAAATGAGCCTACTATGGATGGGGAGCCAGTGAAGCCTTTTCAGGATGGCTGCAGTGTTCATGGCGAGTTGGAGCGGGCTTAGGGTGGCTTGTGGGAGTCCTTGGAGGATCGCGTTGGCGTGGTCGAAGTGTGGAATGGTCCGTGCTTGGAAGATTGTTCGGAAGTCATCTGGTTGTAGCAGGGGGCGTAAATGTCTGAGCGTCCTGATCTTATGATATGTTGCTCTTACCATGTTGCCAATGTGGGTCTTCATGTCCAGTCGCTGGTCCAGGGTGACTCCCAGGTAACGGATTGTAGGTTTGGTTTGCAGCTCCACCTCCCTGACTTTTAGGTAGGTTGGGGGGGGGGGTGAAATTTTGATTTCTGCTAATGAACAGAACTTCCGTCTTTTTGTGCTGTATCCGGAGGTTTTGATTCTGGAGCCAGTTGGCTACTGCGTCAAAACAGTCTGTTAGTGGGGAGAGGTCTATTTGATCAGTACTGAAGGGCATGTAGGGTAGAACGTCATCCACATATATCAGGCATTCTACATTGAACGAGCGGATGAGGTCGCAGATGGGCTGCATGTAAAGGTTGAACATCAGGGCCGATAGTGAGGATCCTTGCGGAACGCCCTGTTTCTGGTGGAACGGTTCAGATGTTGAGGTCTCTGTTCGTACATGCTGCCATCTGTCAGACAAATATGACTTGCACCAAGTTAGTGCTATGTCACAGATGCCCTTCTCCTTGAGTCGCCCCAGGAGAATCTCGTGGCTTACTGAGTCAAATGCAGCGGCTATATCCAAGAAGATATATTCCATATATTCCGGAAAGAACTAAAAACATATCTGTTTATAGAACACTTTTTCCAAGGCCGCGGCCTGGTCGGGATGTGCGCGCTCGGCCCTGACAGGCACGAGCGCGCGTCCTTTAAATTGATTGGCTCCCGTGGGTTGCGGCCCCACGGGAGCCAATTAGCGCCTTGGGGTTGGGGCGCGGGGGGGGGGGGATTGGGGCCGAGCAGCCTCTGTGTGGTCAGTCGTGCGGAGGCTGCTTCGGTGCCGGCGTTACCTGAGGTCGTTGCAGAGCGTGGTCCTCTGTTGCCGCGGTTCGCGTCCGGTTCCCTTCGTGCGGCTGGGGCAGGGTGAGTCTGTCTTCGTCGCGTTGCGGCTGGCGGCTGTTTAAAAAAAAAAAGCAAGCACCGAAGGTTGGGTGGATGGCAGGGGATGCCTGGCAGGGCAAAGGATGGGGGTTTGGCCCCTAAGAAAGCGGTGGCTAAGGGGCGGGGGTCCAGATCGCGGGGTGCGGGCACTGGGAGAGGTGGGGGGTTTCCCGGGCCTGTGGGGGAAGGGGGGTGGGGGTGCCATCAGCTGTAGGGGGGGGTGTGAGGGGTCGGGGAGGTGTGGTTCGGGGCAGAAAAGGCGGGAGGGGTTCCCTCCCTCCCCGCGGATCGCAGGGGGTTGCAGAGGGGTTGCGGGGGGCTGGAGTGGTGCAAGGGGGGGATGTGGGAGTGGGGGCCGGGGCTGCTGGTGGGGCGGGTGATGACTTTGGGGCACCGGGCCAAGGGGTGGGTTACGGCCCGATGGGGCACCGTGGGTGGCGAGCTGTAGTGGACCCGTGGGGTGGTTCCCAGGCCCCGGGGGGTTTGGCTCGCCAGGGAGGGCTTCCCCATGGGAGCAGTGGATATCCGGAGGGCAGGGTACATCTAGGGCTGGGTGGGGAGGTTCGTGGCCTTCGGCATGGCCGGTGTCGGTTTCCCCCCCTGTTTTCCCCTTTTTATCTCCGCAGGGGCAGTTCATGGCACAGACCTCGTGGCCCGTGGGCTCGTCTCGCGGAGAGAGCTGGGTGAGTTCTCCGGCTGGAGCGGAGTCGCAGCGTGGAGCGTCAGCGGGGTCGGCCCAGCAGTGTTCCAGGGATTTGGCCTGCGCCGATGTTGAGGACCTGGCGGTGGCTGGTGAGCGGATAGCTTCGCCGGGTGAGTTAATGGGTGAAGGGGGTGGGGTGACCAAGGTGGCAGGGGGGGCTTCCCGTAAGAAGCGCCGGCGGTCGTGTCGGCGGCGTTGCAGCTCTGACTCGTCCTCGTCCTCTTCATCCTCGAGTGGTTCATCCGGGGGGTCGGAAAGGGGGGGGGGATCGGCAGTTTACGGATTGTGGGGGGTGTGTGGGTGGGGGGGCTTCTTCGGTGGTGTCCTTGCCGGAATTATGGGTGGGGGTGCCACACAAGCTGAGGCGTAGAATCCGCAAGCGGCGCTACATTGATATCTTCCGTTTGCTGGAAGGGAGGAAGCGCTCGGGTGAAAGTCGAAAAAAAAGGAAGGATGATGAGAAGGCCGGCCGGGTTAGTAAGGTGGCGCGTAATGTGGTTAACTGGACGCGTTCCTTTTTGCGGTTGGCCAGTGTTTGGGGTCAGCGCGATCCGTCGCAGTATGGGATGCTGCTGGCGTATGCCGATTCCATCCTCGAGGCGTCTCAGACACACGAGGGTTGGTCTTGGCTTAATTATGATGAAAAGTTCAGGGACCGGATGGAGGAAAGCCACGCGCTTTCGTGGGGCACGCAGGATATTAACCTGTGGTTGACACAGATGTCGGCGAGGTCCGGTGCGGGTGCGGGGGGTGGGGCCAAGAGTGGCGTCGGGGCGGTGGGGGGGGGACAGCACGGCCCTTTCGGGGAGGGGCGGCCGGGGTGCCCACAAAGGCAGTCTCGGCCGGGAGCGGTGACGTGTGCTGGCGTTTCAACCGTTCAACCTGTCCCTTTCCCGATTGCAAGTTCCAGCACGTCTGTTCCTTGTGCGGGGGTCCCCATTCCGCGGTCAAGTGCATCAAGAAGAGCACCTCCGGCGTGGCCGGTCCTGCCCCAAAAGGGCAGTGAGTGGCGCGGGCGCGCCCCCTCCCCGGTGCTGGTGGAGGCGTTGGTAGGGTGGCTTAGTCTTTATCCCCGGCGGCGTGAGGCGGCGATTTTGGGCTTTGGGTTTTGAAACGGTTTTGTCATTCCGGTGAGGGGGGTGGTGTCGGCGCCTTCTGCTCGGAACTCCCCCTTGGTGCACCGTTGGGCGGAGGTGGTGCAGGACAAATTGTTGGGCGAACTTCAATTGGGGAGGGTGGCGGGCCCCTTTGCGGAGCCGCCATTTTCGAATATGGTGATTTCGCCTCTGGGTGTTGTGCCCAAGAAGGAGCCGGGCAAATTCCGCTTGATTCACAATTTGTCCTGTCCCATCGGGGCTTCTGTGAACGATTCTATCCCGCGTCAATTGTGTACGGTTCGCTATGCTTCCTTCGACAGGGCGGCTTCGCTGGTGCGCGGGGCCGGTCGGTCGGCGTTACTGGCGAAGGTGGACATTGAATCGGCTTTTCGTTTGTTACCCGTCCACCCGGCTTCCTTCCCTTTTTTGGGGTTTTGTTTCCCGGATGGGTATTACTTTGACAAGTGTATGCCGATGGGCTGTTCTATCTCTTGCGCTTACTTTGAGATGTTTAGTACTTTCTTGGAGTGGGTGTTGGTTCGTGCCTCTGGCTTGTCGTCTGTGGTGCATTACCTGGATGATTTCTTGTTTGTAGGAACGGCGGACTCCGGGGAATGTCAAGGGTTGTTATCTGGCTTTGTGCGGCTGGCGCAGGAGTTCGGGGTTCCCTTGGCGGGCGGGAAGACTGAGGGTCCGGCTACGCGGTTGACCTTTTTGGGGGTAGAGTTGGATTCTGAGGACATGGTGGTGCGGTTGCCTCAAGACAAAGTCGCTCGCTTGAGGATTTCGGTGGCCAATGTGTTGTCGGTTCGTAAGGTTTCCTTGCGGGAGTTGCAGTCCCTGTTGGGGTCCTTAAATTTTGCCTGTCGGACGATTCCAATGGGGAGAGTGTTTTCCAGGCGGTTAGCCTGTGCGACGGCTGGGGTGCAGAAGCCTCATCATCGGATTAGGGTGACGGCAGCAATGCGCGGGGATTTGCGGGTGTGGGATCGTTTTCTGGTGGACTTCAATGGGACTTCGGTGCTTCTCGAGCCCGAGGTATCCACTGACGAGTTGCAGTTGTACATTGATGCGGCGGGGGGGGGCGGGCTTGGGAGTGTATTTCGGAGGGTCTTGGTGCGCGGACCAGTGGCCAGCGTCTTGGCATGCGGCGGGCCTGACCAGGAATATCACATTTTTGGAGCTCTTTCTGATTCGGGTAGTTTTGGAGCTCTGGCTGGAGTGCCTTCGGAACAGGAGGGTGCTTTGGTGGTGTGATAATGCGGCGGTAGTCAGTGTGATTAACCGTTACACTCCAAGGTGCGTGTGGGTGGCTAGCTTGATGCGGGAAGTGGTCCTAGCGTGTTTACAGTTGAATGTGGCGGTGCGGGCCCGGCACATCCCAGGGTCCACTAACGAGATTGCTGATTCTATTTCTCGTTTTCAGTGGGAGCGGTTCCGGGCGTTGGCCCCCGAAGCGGACGAGGAAGGAGCTGTGATCCCAGAGACATTGTGGAGCATTGGCCTCGAGAGATGCTAGACCTGCTGAAGAATTGAGTGTCCGAAGGGACCTGGTCGGCGTACCGGAGGGGGTGCGACCGGGTGGTCGCTTTTTTGCGCTGTTGCGGGTGGCAGGCAGGGGGGGTCCCGGAGGGTTTGCTTGGCCAATATATTGTGGCGGCCAAGTGCGCCGGGTTTTCGCGATCGGCGGTGCGCACGCAGTTGGCGGGGTTTAACTTTTTTGCGAGCGCGGCGGGCTGGGGTTTCCCGGCTGGGGGGGTCTTAACGCGTAGGCTTATGCAAGGTTGGGAGCGGGCGCAGCCGACTCCGCGCGATTCGCGGTTGCCGATCACTCATGGGCTCCTGGTGCGGGTCTGTGGGGCCTTGGGACAGGTGGCTTCGTCTGAGTATGAGGCTGTTTTGTTCCGGGCGGTTTTTTGCCTGGCCTTTTTTGGAGCGTTTCGTATCGGGGAACTGGTTGTGGGCTCTGGTCGGGGGATGGGTGTTGGGGGGCTGTTGGCTCGTCATGTCCGGGTGGTGGAAGGGGGGGGGCGCGGATTCTTTTGGCTAAGTCCAAAACGGATCCGATGGGTAAAGGTTTGTGGGTATGCCTTGGTGTGGGCGTGGAACCACGGACTTGCCCGGTTCGGGCGCTGCTCCAGTATGTTGCAGTGCGTCCGGCGGGCGCAGTTGGGTTTTTCGTACACGCGGATTCGCGGGTTGTAACCCGTTTCCAGGTTTCTGCTGTGTTGCGGCTGGTGTTGTCCGCGGTGGGGGAAGATCCGCTCCGATTTGCTCCCCACTCCTTTCGGATTGGGGCAGCCACTAGTGCGGCGGCTGCGGGGTTACCTGCTTCGGTCATCCAGGCCATTGGGAGGTGGCGTTCTTCGGCTTTCAAGGGGTATGTGCGGCTGTAGGTGCCTGGGTGTTGCTGGATGGGGGCTTTAACTGTTTATTTCTTTTTCAGATGGGGGTGTCGGACCTGGTGGATGTTGGGTTGCTGGCCACTCTTTCGTCCATTGGGCGAGTCTGCGCGCGGCGGACCGCCCTATCGGCGCCAATTTGGGATTGAACCCGTCGTCAGTGGCTGTCCAATGGCTGGGTGTGAGAGGCATGCGGTGGCCGCATCTGCTGCCTTTGCTGCGACGCCATGGGAGGACGTCGCGGTGGCCGGCAGCCCTGTTGGTGCATCTGGGTGGAAATGACCTGTCGTCCTGGTCCTGCCTGCAGCTGATCCGGGCGGTTCAAGATGATCTAGGACTTGTGTTGCGGATGTTTCCCGGGGTTATTGTTCTATGGTCAGACATTATTCCAAGGCCGGCTTGCCGTGAGCAGCGTCGCTGGTCAAGGGGGTTGACCAAGGTCAATCGTCAGATTGGTCGTTGGGTCTGTGAGAGGGGCGGGTATCGTATCCTGCATGACTGGGTGGATGTTGGGTGTTCGGGACTTTATAGGGCTGATGGGGTTCATTTGTCGCCGGTTGGCATGGATCTACTTCTTAATGATTGGCAGGAGGCCTTGGAATATATGTCTGGCCATGATGTTCGCTGGTCGCAGCTTGGGGCCGGGGGGGCGGCACATGAACAGTGTTATGTGCCGGTGGCGGGATCCCGGAGGTTTCCGGGGTCCGGAGCAGCAGGCTACAATTGGGCGGGGGTGGGGTGCCCCTGACCCGGTCAAACCCTCGGACGACTTTTGCTTAGCATGGCGAAGTCGGGCAGAGGGGTATGGTAACTTGCCGGGTGGCGAGTTACGGCATTAGCGGTGGCAGGCACTTTGCTGAGGTATGGCTGGTGCAGCCGGGTGCCGCTAATTGAGTGGTTTTGGAAAATGTATTGTTGGATTGTTAAATTGTTGGCTAATAAAAGCTGCGACCAGTTTTGTTCCATAAAATTATTGGTGTGTTGTGTTTTGTGGGGGGGGGGGGGGGGAGGGGTGGGGATGGGGGGGATGTGGGGGGGGACGTGGTTGTGGTGGAGCGGGGGGTGTAAGGTAGGGGCCTGCAGCGCTGGGTCCGCCTGCCTCAGTTATTCCAAGGCCGCGGGCAGGGTCCCGGCGGCCGATGCTAACCGGGCGCGCGGCCCGGCGCGGGGACCCTGTGCGCGGCCTGGTCGGGATGTGCACGCTCGGCCCTGACGGGCATGAGCGCGCGTCCTTTAAATTGATTGGCTCCCGTGGGTTGCGGCCCCACGGGAGCCAATTAGCGCCTTGGGGTTGGGGCGTGGGGGGGAGGATTGGGGCCGAGCAGCCTCCGCGTGGTCAGTCGTGCGGAGGCTGCTTCGGTGCCGGCATCCCACCCGCCCGCCCTAACGGTAGGGGGGGGGGGGTTTGGGGGGGTGCCGCGGGGGGGGGGGGGGGGCGGGGTCCCGGGGGTTTGCGGGGGCCGGAGCCACTGGCGACACGTGGGCGGGGGCGGGGTGCCCCTGACCCGGTCAAACCCTCGGACGACTTTTGCTTAGCATGGCGAAGTCGGGGAGAGGGGTATGGTAACTTGCCGGGTGGCGAGTTACGGCATTAGCGGTGGCAGGCACTTTGCTGAGGTATGGCTGGTGCAGCCGGGTGCCGCTAATTGAGTGGTTTTGGAAAATTTATTGTTGGATTGTTAAATTGTTGGCTAATAAAAGCTGCGACCAGTTTTGTTCCATAAAATTGTTGGTGTGTTGTGTTTTGTGGGGGGGGGGAGGGGTGGGGATGGGGGGATGTGGGGGGGGGACGTGGTTGTGGTGGAGCGGGGGGTGTAAGGTAGGGGCCTGCAGCGCCGGGTCCGCCTGCCTCGGTTAATAAATCTTAATGAATCCCCTCCATCCCGCACACTACACCTCCATAACAATCCTCCTTAACCACAGATCAAAAAGCCTCAAACCTCAATACACTTAAGAAAAAAAGCAACTCTTACAAACTACGATTAATAATGAATGATTAATGTAAATAGTTACAGCATTACTAGCCAATGTTAATTGTATATAGTTATGAAAAAAACACTGTTCCGTGTTATTGTTCATGAAAAGTTAATTGTACATAGTTATGAAAAACGCTGTTCCATGTAAAACCATGTTCATTATATGTTAAGTGTAAACCGCCTTTGATCTCTGGAAAAAGCGGTATAAAAGAAAAGCATAAATAAATAAATAAGATAAGGATGACACCGCGGTGTATGTTATCGATAGCAGTGAGTATGTTGTTGAAAAGGGTGGTGAGTAGCGTCTCCACACCGTGAGATTCTCTGAATCCATGTTGGCAGGGGTCCAGTGGTGCGGTGTTATTGATGTGTTGTTGTATCTGGCGTTGGACCTCTTTTTTGATTAACTTAACTAGAAGTGGGATGCTGGATATCGGTCTATATGAGTCCACTTTCTGGGGGTCAAGCTTGCTGTTTTTCAGCAGTGGTCTGATGGAGGTGTGTTTGAGGCTTTGGGGGAAGGAGTCGGTAGTAAAAGATACGTCCATGAGTCTGGCTATGAATGGGCTGAACTCTGTCCGTAGTTCCTTTATCCAATAGGCGGGACATGGGTCAGTCTGAGCTGTAGTGGTGTTAATTGTGCCGATGGTGTCCTCGATGTGCTTCTTGGATGGAGTGGTGAATGTGGTTAGTGGCATTGTGGTTGCCGGTTTCTTGGTGGTAGTAGGTGGAGTGGACCTGTTGGTTTGGCATAACTTTGATTGAAGGACGTCAGCGAAGTCTTGAGGGTGGATCTCGGTTTTTTGCTCCGAGTCTGGTTCTTTTTTCAGGTTCTTGACGAGGTTGAATAAATTGTGTGGGTTGCTTAGGGATCGCTTTAGGGTGTCTGAGTGTGCTTGCCTCATTTTCTCTGTTATTGCACTGCGGTGTCTTGCCAGATGGCAGTTATATGCGTTCTGATCTTCTGTAGAGCGTGATCGCCGCCAGCATCTTTCGAGTTTTCTTAGGTAGAGGAGAGATGTCCAGAGTTTGTTTGAGTACCAGGGTGCCGCGGCTCGTTTCCTTGGAGTCTTGTTGGGTGTTGTGAGTTGTGCAATGGTGCTAAGGCTGTTATTCCAGCTGGTTATCAGCTCATCAATATTAGGTGTTGTCATGGAGAGGAGTGGCTGGGTGTGTTGCATGATGGTCTCCTTTTTGAAAGATCAGAAGCTTCTTGAGGGCATCCTTGTGGGGTTCCTCTGGCCTCCTGGGAGTTTCCAACAGTAGGTAGGTAGGGGTATTTGAAACATGATTAGCTTGTGGTCGGACCAGAGTACTGCAGTATAGTTTGGCAAAGGGACGTGAGCCGTATCAGAGGTGTTTAGTGGGGCGAAAATCAACTCCAATATGTTTCCCTTCATGTGTGTTGGTTTGTTGATTAGTTGTCACATAGAAACATAGAAACATGATGACAGAAAAAGACCACATGGCCTATCTAGTCTGTCCTTCCATATCAACAACTACAACATGTTGTTGATATCCTAGCTCTTTGAAGGCATCAAGAAATGCTGTTGCTTGAATGTCTTGTAGGGTTGGCAGATTCAAATCTCCTAGTATCCAGTTTGGTGTGTGGAGGTTTGGGGTATTGCAGGCCAGCTCAATTATTGTGGCTAGGTCATCGGGGGAGGTTGTTGGTGCTCTGTACAGCAGGTTGATGGAGCAGTAATTATTTGCTATGATTACTATATCGAGGTTGGTTGTGCCGGTGGTGTTGACCAAGTGAAAATTAAGGTCTGTTTTGGCGAGGATAAGTACTCCCCCACCCCTCTTGGTGTCTCTGTGGCAGCTGTGTATTGTAAAGTTGGGGGGGTAAAAGGTGGTTGAGGAGGACCGTGTCATCGTTGGATAGCCAGATCTCTGTGATCAGGAGCATGTCGAGGTTGTGGAGGGCTATTAGGTCAGTGATAACAGGCCATTTCTGGCAGACTGAGCGTGCATTTATGAGGGCACATTTCAGATTTTGGGGAGGCGGGCTGTCCTTCTTTTTTGTACTTGCGGTGTGTTGGAGCATGATGTGTAGTAGGTGCTGATGGGTGGTTTGGTTATCTACTACTGGTTGGTGATGGGGGTCGCTTGACCATCTCCACCCGTGTCTGTGTAAGATCTGTATGTGGTTGTGATTATTTGTTAGGGCCATTGTGTTGCATATCCACCCAGAGAGGAGGTAGCAGCAGATTATTGTGGTGATGTTGTGTGCCATTCTTGGTATTTGAACTGCCATGTGTGAATAGTTCCTCTGTATGGTGTAAATGTAGCTAGTGGAATTGGCCTAATTTGGTCTGTTATGCAAGTATACAATTTTCTTAGAGAAACCTGTTATGCAGGTAAGCAATTATCCTGAAGAACCTCAGGGTCGGATGGGTATATGTGCATATACAGCCAGGAACGGTATTCTTGCAGTTTGAAATATGCAAAAATCTATAGGCTCATAGGTATGCATAAACAAAGACTATCATAATCCTAAGTTTATAGGCAATATATCAGTCACAGGTAAGCGATATAGTCCATCAAGCAGCAGTTAAATGTCACGGTACCTATTTCACTTCCCGGTTGGTATCTGGAGCAGCTTCAGTTGTGTCTGGACTTGGTGGAGTCCTCTCTGGTTGCTTTAGTGAAAGTATGCTCCGTCCGTTTCGTTCAGCATTCTGGTTTTAACTTCTGGCTTTTTCAAGGGTGCACTCCTCATTAGGTCCACGCCTAGGGTCACGCCAAAGGGCCCTCTGGCGAGGCCCTCAGGCATGGGCCAGTCAGGCACGGGTGCGCCTGTTCTCGTGCTCTTTTAAACCCTCAAGGTGTGCCCCGATTGGGCGGCTGCAGCAGCTAGAGGCGAATCGGAGGGCCGGATTAGCTCAATCCCTCCTGGGAGAGCTTCGATGTAGAAGAAGGAGGCTGCCCGGTTCGTGCTCTTTTAAACCCTCAAGGGGTGCCCCGATTGGGCGGCTGCAGCAGCTGGAGGCGGATCGGAGGGCCAGATTAGCTCAATCCCTCCTGGGAGAGCTTCGATGTAGAGGAAGGAGGCTGCCTAGTTCGTGCTCTTTTAAACCCTCAAGGGGTGCCCCGATTGGGCGGCTGCAGCAGCTGGAGGTGGATTGGAGGGCCGGATTAGCTCAATCCCTCCTGGGAGAGCTTCGATGTAGACCCCCACTCATCAGACAACGATGTAATATCCAACTGAGATTTCTCTATACAATGCCTCAGCTGAATCCACTGAAAGTATAGGGATTTAGGCAAACCAAATTCACTTTGTAAAGAGGAAAAAGGTTTCCACTTACCATCCATTATCAGTTGGCCAACGCTCCAAATGCCCCGCTAAGCCATTGTTGCCATGCAAATGAACTTTGCTTGATTTAAAAAAAAAGACTATGCTATATGGGTATCAATTTGGATAGGCAATCCTCCTTAGGAATTGCATTTGCTATCTGTTGAAAAGCCTTCTGAGTGTCCGATATAACCCTATGAGACTTCAACCTCTTAACAGACACCATTCCAGGAAGGAGATTCAATGGGAAAGGAGCACTTAATCTCTCTTCTAATTCAAGCCATTTTGGACGTATACCTACAGCCCCCTCCACCCATTGTGAACCTTGTTTTAGCAAAAAAGCAGTGATAGGCCTGAAAGTCAGGGAAATTCACCCCTCCCCTCCCCCCTTTTTCTTTTTTAGATTTGAGTTTCCTAAGAGCAATTCTAGGCGGTTTATTTTTCCATAGAAATTGAACCAGAATCCTTTCAATTTGATGATAAACTTTGCTTGTAAGAAAGACTGGTAGCATTTCCAACATAGATTTCACTTTAGGAGTGATAGTCATTTTTATAGCTTCTAGACAACCCCACCAAGAAAGATAGACTGGCGACCACTTTGCTGTTATATTACGAACTGTAGATAGGATCTCTTCTTCATTGTACTGTAGGGTTACACTAAGTGGGTAGCAGTAGTGAACTCCCAAATAATTCACCATCTTAGGCTCCCATACAAAAGGAAAATCCTCCATATCCATCCTACATACTCGAGTTCAAGGGGAAGACGACAGACTTTGACTAATTAATTTTATAGCCAGACAATCCTAAATATTTATCTATCAATTCTAAAATAACCGGTATAGAGCTAGGTGTGGTGAAAAGCAGCAAATCATCCGCATATGCAGATAGTTTAATTTCCATGCCAGCAATAGAAATGCCCTTAACCATGAGGCTTTGCCTTATCAGTAAGGCCAAAGGTTCCAAGGCCAGATTAAAGAGAATGGGAGAAAGAGGACAACCCTGACCGGTACCCTGCCCTAAAAGAAATTCTCTAGACTGAGTCGCATTCACAGACATTTTTACACTCGGTCTCCCATACATAAGTTTAATTAGATTGCAAAAACTCTCACCAAATCCAAACCACTTCAGAACAGCAAACAGGAAAGGCCACTCCAACCGAACAAATGCTTTCTCTGCATCTAGTAAGAGTCCCACAAGAGGGTACTCTCTTTCCTCTGCGCCTTCCAAAACATGACAAAGCTCTCTGGCATTATCAGCTGTGGAGCGTCCTTCAATAAAGCCAACTTGGTCCGGGTGAATCAAATTTAAATGCGTTTCTTGGAGAAAAATCAGATCCGCAGCTTCCTGACTTAGGTAGCTTAGGATTTTCTTCCGTTTTATCGGATTATTGATTCCTTTTACGTTCAATGAGAAAATCTTACATGGTGCCATCAATCAGTAATAGACATTTTAAGTGAGGGCGCTTGAAAACATACAACATAATCAGAATCTGTGCAACAATGACATAATCACCGAGTATTCTGGCTAATACACCCCATATTGAAAAGTATGTACCAAAGTATCTTAGAGAAGAAGCAAAACCCCCAAAGAATATGGCGACCATATGTCTGCGGGAGGAGGCCCTAGAGAGGAAATAGAAAGACATGAAAAAAAGGAAAAGAAACACCAGAGTCCATAATTAACACTGTCTCTGATACTCATCGAGGCTACTGTGGGTAGATGGAGTCGGGTCACAGATATCATCGAAAGTAAGGCAACAAACCGCCCTCGCCAGACTCTTTGCTGGGCTGCGGCAGATCCAATATGGCAGGTACAGCGGATATGAGAATACTTGCAGGAATATTCTGGAAGTCAGCGCATCAAGTCGGCTTCTTTGGAATCCAAAAACTCCGCTAGTAGATCAGGGTCCTCAAATGTTCTTGTCTGATTGTGAAGCGTGACTCGGAGCTTGGCCGGGTACATCAGGCCATAGCCTGCTTGTAGTTGTTGAAGCCTCGGCCGGAATTCCAGAAAGCGCTTTCGGCGGTCGACCGTGGGTTTAGCCAAGTCGGGATAGAAGGAGATCTTGTGGCTCTCAAACTCCATATGGCCCTTTGCCCGAGAGGCATTTAGAATTTGCTCAACGTGTTGATATCTCAAAAGTCGAAAAATGATAGGCCGCGGGGTCTTCCTGTTGAGCGTTATGCTTGTGGGTACACGATGAGCGCGATCGATCTCCAAATCTTTGGTAAAGGTGATTTGGAGCAGGGAAGGGAGGATTTTGCATAAAAACTCTTTCATGTCTCCCGATTCCGCTCCCTCCGGTATGCCCACGAGTCGTATGTTGTTGCGGCGCGCTCTATTATTGCCATCTTCCACTTCTTTCTGCAAGGCCCGCACCTGACGTTCAACTTTGTCGAGTTTGGACAACCGGGCCGCATGGGAGTCCAATATGCTCTCCATTTTGTCCTGACGCGAAGAAAGCCCTTCTAGCTTGCTTTGCAGCACACCAAAATCTTCCCGCAGCGCTCGGAGTGCTTCACCGTTTGACTGCACGAGGTTTTTGACCCCTCTAATCTCTGCGAGGATTTCCTGCTGCATTTCGGGGCCCTCGCGCAAGGCCAGCCCCTTCTGCGGGGACGGAGGTTCAGTTTTGGAACGTTTGCCGTGAGAAGCTGCTGGAGATCCAAATTCCAAGCGCGTGGGTTTGGTCCCCGCCATCTCACCAATGTGCCCCGGCAAGATCAGAGTAGAAGTTCCAAGTATGTACGGTGTTAATTCAGGATTCTGAGTAGGCCTCTCGGGAGCCTCAGCGTTATGCGACCATCCCGCTGGACATCAGGCTCGGTCCGGGTGAATCAAAGAAGGGATCAATTTGGAGAGACGACCAGCTAAGATGGTCGCAAAGATTTTATAATCTGCGTTTAACAATGAAATTGGCCGATAGTTACTAATTAACTGAGGGTCCCTCCCAGGTTTTTCTAGAACAACAATGTTTGCAGAGGCAAACGTTCTGGTCTGTGTTGCATTATCCAGAAGAAGTCTATAATATTGTTGAAGGTATGGTCCTAAGGTTTTGGAAAAGGTTTTATAGAATTCAGCCGGAAGGCTGTCTGGTCTGGTAGCCTTGCCACCTTGCGTAGAATCAATAGCCTGAATAATTTCCATGACTGTGATCTGCTTATTCAGTCTGGTCTGCTTTATAGCAAAACTGGTAATGGTGGCTTGCATACTAGCCTTAAAGCCTTCCCACCACACCCACCCTGAGGAATCTTGAGGTAGATTAAATTGAAAATACTCCTCTATAGCCACCAGGATGGTCTCACGAAATTCCAGACTAGCTAGAAGAGTCCTATCGAATTGCCAGCGTGAGTGAGATTGATAGCTCATTGAGTCAAATAGGGTGAATGAGATTGCGGAATGATCAGAGATGTGAGCCGCATGGATATTAGACTCACTAATTCTAGAACAAAGTCCCTTGGAGACTAGGAAAAAGTCTATACATGATAATAAGTGATGAGGAAGAGAAAAGAAAGCAAATTCTTTATCTGCAGGGTGTTGCAACCGCCATATGTCTATCAGGCCCAATTCCTGCATTAATTGAACTGGGTGAGCCCTGGGAACCCTAGTGGTTCTCACTGGACTCCTATCCACCAATGAGTCTAACACGAGGTTGAAGTCTCCCCCCACTATAGTTGGATATCTGGACACCTCCTGCACCAAGGCTGCAATAGAGCAAAAAAAGTAGGGCAATCAATGTTAGGAGCATAAATATTATTTAAGGCCAGTTCAGTGGATCCCATTTTAATGACAGCCATTGTCCACCGCCCATCAGTATCAGACCTAGTTTGAATAACCATGGGGGCTAAAGCTTTCCTCACTAAAATGGCTACCCCATTTTTCTTATGATGGGCAGCTGAAAAAGCTACTGGAGAAAAGGGTTTCATATCTAGTTTTAATGACTCCTTTGCATTTAAGTGTATCTGCTGTAGCAGTAAGATGTCAGCACCCTCTTTCTTACCATACAGAATAATCTTTTTCCTCTTAATGGGATTGTTAATGCCCTTAACATTCAGTGAAACTATCCTAAAGGAAGACATACTGACAGCATAGCACAGATTGACAGTCAAATGCTGCAAAAACATACCAACTTATAGCATATAGTTTTACATTGTAGAACAACATCTTAAATGCCCTCAGAGTGTTAGCTGCACTTATAGCCCAAAAAAGAAAACCCAACAAAAAGAGACACAATTTAGCCCTGGCCCCTGCACATGATCGCTCACAATAAGAACACATAATTCTGAAAAACAAATCACCAAAACCACCAAACCCAGGGGGGCTATAAAACACACAAAACTTAGCGGGTGAGCCCACCAGGACAAGACAGACACGGAGGTCAAAATGACCTAGTACAATTCCTACTTCTTTGTCACTTAAAATATCGCGCCTTATCCACCTCTCACAATAAGAGTAGAAAACAATGTACTCAAATCCCAAAACACCAGAGCTGCATGGCAGGGCAGCCCTCGTCGAATCAGTTTATGACCTAGAAGACCCCGCCTAATGAATAAGGGCCACCCCGCTCATTCAAGCCCCAATACTCTCTTAACTGCCATAGACATTACAAACAACATAGAACATAAAAGAAGAAAGAAAGAAACAACAGGAGAAACATCTTGACCAGGATATTACCCTGGAGCTCCTTCAAAATAAACAGAATGGATGTCCCAGTGTATAGTAATACTGCATGATTAAATGTCACTTCTGCATGGATAATTCGCCTTTACACGATCTCAGACCAGTGAAACCAGCCAAACCCTCATGATAGCAAGCGCCGCAGAACTTTAGCAAATAAGAGCTGCAAAGTGAACTTCACCGCATCACCGCTGACTCCTTATCTTCCAGAAATGCATATAACTCCCCTGGATCATCAAAAGTCTTGGTCTGATTAAGCAGCGTGACTCTCATGTGGGCAGGATACAGCAGCCCAAAACGGGCCTGCAGCTGTAACACGCATGAGTGCAGCACCAGAAAACTCTTTCTCAGATCCACCATTGCCTTTGCGAAATCCAGGAAGAACAGGAGTTTATGTCCCTTATATTCTAAAGTTGAAAGTGTTCTGGCAGCTCCCATTATTTGCGATACTTTCAAAATGATTGGGCGTGGACGCTTACCTGCGGCCACGGACTGAGTAGGCACTCGATGGGCACGCTTGATCTCAAATGGCATGGCAAATTGCAACATTAACACACCCAAAATTATGGCCTGCAAAAAGGACACCATATCAGGGCCCTCTGCTTCCTCAGGAACTCCTAGTATTCTTATGTTGTTTCCCCAAGAGTGACTGTTACCTTCTTCCACCTCTCTTTGGAATGAATGTATCAGCTTGGCCTGCTTCTCAACGGCCTTGAGTCTTTCTCCATGTGATGCCACCACATTCTCTGACTTCTCCAAATGAGCCGTAATTGACTCCAAAGAAGTTCTCAAAGCATTGATATCTTCCTGCATTGCACATAGCGATTCTCCATTAAATTTGACCAAGTCTTTGACTGCCCGAATCTCAGCCAGGAGTTCCTGCAAGGTCTCAGGACAATGTCGGATGACCGCCATCTTGTGAGGAGAGAGAGGTTCCGTTTTGGTTCTCTTTGCGCTGGCGTTTTGAGATATTTGGTAATCCAGCCACGTTGTCTCCGGGATCGAATAATATCAAAGTAGGTAGGAACTATTTGATTAAAGACTGCAGAAGTCAGGATTCTTGCCTATTGCCCTCCGGAGCACAGCTCTTACACGTCCATCTTGACCAAAAACCAGGCTCCGCCCCTGCCATTTTATTATTTTTTTGTTTATTTCAAGTGAGATATTGTTTACATGCCGTTGATGGGGAGGGTCAAATTGTTTGTTCCTAGTAATGATGAGAACTTCAGTTTCCTTCAGGTTAACTGCGAAGTTAAGTTGGAGTGAAGGAGTGGCCTAGTGGTTGGGGCAAGGTACTTCAGGCCAGAAGGTTGGGGGTTCAAATCCCACTAGAGGACAGCAACCTTGGGCCGGTAGGACTGGGGTTTCTAGTCCCACAGGTGCTCCTTGTGGTCTTGGGCAAGCCACTTAACCCTCCATATCCCATGTTCCCTGTAAAATAGTTATCTCCTAGTTATAATGCCCTGTTCAATGTAATTTCAGTTTGTTCAATGTAAACCACACTGATGCAGAATAGCGCGGTATATAAGAGAATATAAATAAAAAATAAACTGAGTTGAGCCATTCAGTGACATCATTGCAGCGATTGATGATCTTCATGTAATTAGTGTCTGCGGTGTCGACTTGGTGACCTTATATCTTAAGTTCTTTTTCCTCCCAGTGGCTTTTTCTGTGTATCTCCTGTCCTGTTGTTAGATTTTCTGTGAAAATCATGTAAAGTACATCGTTGGCCAACAATATATTGTTGTAAGTATGCTTTAAAATATTATGGACGCACGCCAGGTTTCCTTCAAATTAATGTATGTAGCCTTGAAAAAGGCCATTTTTATGTGTCAGTGATGGCTCAGTATTTGATGGGCCACCCTTTGTTCTTGATCATCTGACTGCACCTTGTTGGCAATGAATGAACCAGTCTGACAAGGTGATCGTTGGTGACAATGCGGTTCCAAGCTGCAATGAGTGACTCAGTCTTCTCACGCTTTGATGTCAGATGCCTCTTGGGTATTTCCAAGGCCACCTTGTGCCACAGGTTCTCAATTGGATTCAGATCTGGAGACTGGGCAGGCCAGTTTATTGACTTGATGTTGTTCTGCTGCTTCCAGCTTATCACCTGTCTGGAGTGATGGCAGGGTGCATTGTCATCTTGGAAAAGGAACTGGCCAGGAAACAGCTGATGTGCTGATGGCACCATGCACTTTTGCAGTATGGTGATGTACTTGGCCCCATTGACCATTCCATCGATGATGTGAAGACGTCCAACGCCATTGGTAGACATGCAGCCCCAGACCATGACCTTCAAATGATGCTTCACAGTGAGGTTGAGACACTCAGGCTTGAATTCCTCTCCAGGAAACCTCCTCACATAGGTGTGGGCCTGGTTACCAAACAGGCAGAAGGTGCTTTCATCACTGAATAGCACCTTTTCCCCACATTTCAGTCGACCAGGTTGAGTGTTTTCTCACACACACGATCTTGTTGCGCCTTTGTATGTCAGTCATCAGTGGCTTATTCTGAGCTTTGCAGCCCCGGAGACTGAACTGCAGGCACCGACGATGAACTGTTGATGAGCTGACACTGACCTCACTCTTGTCTGACCACTCTCGAGGTCAACTTGCGATTAGTCATTGAAATGCATTGTAGTGTATGGTCCTGGTGTGATGTTGATGCACGTGGACGACCTGATCGAGGCTTGTCCACCACTGAACCCGTTTCTTTCTTCTTCTGTACAATCTTAACAGCGCTCTGACTGCAGCCAACTTTCCTGGCTATCTGACGGCTTGAAAATCCTTCCTCGCTCATAAAGGACACATGAACAAGCTCCTCCAATGTCAGGGTCTGAGTCATCTTCATGGTCGATCCAGAAAGCATATGAAATTCAAAGATTTTGCACATTTTTATAGCTGCACTGTTGGCTAGATATTTGCATTGTGATTGGTTAGTGAAACCAGCCTCCTGATTGGTCATAACATGTGTATATTGGATAATCTCGATCCAGTTTTGATGCAGGATCCACAAAAATCGCAGTAGCTATCTCCCAGTGTCTGTAAAGTATTTAAATTGGAAGCAAGGAATGCAAAAAAGTCAACTCTAATAGCCAAATGTATCCCTTTTAACGTGGTAGAAAGATGAATATGCTGGGCTAACGCACAATTTTAAAAAAACACATTAGAAAGTATGAAAAACGCAAAACTCAAAAGTGATTCCAGACTTTTGCACACCACTGTACATCCAAGGGTGTTGAAAGAACTGAAATATGAGATTGCAGATATACTATTAGTAATCCATGAACTATCATTAAAATCATCTGCATTACATAAAGATTGGAGAATGGCCAATGTAACAGCAATTTTTAAAAAGGGTTCCAGGGGTGATCGGGAAACTACAGACTGGTGAACCTGACATCAGTACAAGGCAAATGGTAGAAACCATTATAAAGAACAAAATTACTGAACATGTAGATAGTCATGGCTTAATGGAAGAAAGCCAACATGGCTTTAGCCAAGGAAGGTCTTGTCTTCCTAAGATGAGCCAGTCAATATTGTGTTTCTGGATTGTCAGAAAGCCTTTGACAAGGCCCTCATGAGAGACTCTTGGTGAAATTAAAAAGTCATGGGATAGGAGGCAGTGTACTATTGTGGATCAGTAATTGGTTAAAAGATAGAGGCTAGGGCTAAATTGCCAATTTTCCCAATGGAGAAAAGTGAATAATAGAGTACCCCAGGAATCTGTGCTGTGTTCGCTGCTTTTTAACATATTCATAAATTACCTGGAAATTTGAATAACTAGTGAGGTAATATAATTTGAAAATGACACAAAATTATTCAAAGTTGTTAAAACACAACAGGATTGTGAAAAATTGCAAGAAGACCTTAATAAATTGGAAGACAGGACATTCAAATGGCAGATGAAATTTAATATGAACAACTGCAAAGTTATGCTCCTAGGAAAGAACAACTCAAAACTATGGTTACATGATGCAAGTTTCCATATTAGGATCCAACACCCAGGAAAAAGATTTAGGCATCATCATGGATAACACGCAGTGTGCAGTGGCAGCCAAGAAGGCAAATGGAATGCTAGGAATCATAAGGAAAGGAATGGAGAATAAGACAAAGGATATTATAATGCTTCTGTATCGTTCCATGGTACAACCACACCTTGAATGTTGTGTGCAATTCTGGTCTCTGTATCTTAAAAAGGATATAGCGGAATTAGAAAAGGTACAGAGAAGAGCCACCAAATGGTAAAGAGGATGTAAGGATACACGTATCCCTATTAGGAGAGACTTAAAAGGTTAGGGTTTTTCAACCTGGAAAAGAGACGTCTGAGGGGAGATATGATAGAGGCCTATAAATTAATGAATGGAGTGGAACAGGTAAACGTAGATTGATTGTTTACACCATCAAAAAGTAGAAAGACTAGGGGACATGCAATGAAGCTACAGTGTAACCCGTTTAAGATTAATAAGAGAAAATATTTTTTCACTCAACACATAATCAAACTCTAGAATTCATTATCGGAGGATGTAGTAAAAGCTGTTAGTGTAGCTAGGTTTAAAAAAGGTTTGGACAAGTTCATGGAGGAAAGGTCCATCAACCATTATTAAAGAGGACCTGGGAAATCCACTGCTTGCCCCAATACAAGCATTATGGAACCTGTGTGTCTTTTAGGGAAACTGCTAGGTACTTCTGACCTGACTTGGCCACTATTGGAAACAGGATATTGGGCTTGATGGACCTTGGTCTGAACCAGTATGGAGCATCTTATGTTCTTATGTTCTTAAAGCTAGGCGTAGCAAAAGCTGGCATAACTTGACCAGCAGGAGCTAACCGAATAGCAGTGCAATATCACTGCTATCCGGTTAGTTTTTGCGGCTGCGGAGGCTGTGCGGTGACTCCGAAAATTTAATGCCGGGACCACATATAACTCCAGCATTGAATATCCATGGTTAAGGGGTGGTGGTGATGGATCCCAGCTCAATATCAGGCCCGAAGACTTTAGATATATAGATGGCTGAGGCAATAGATGGTCTACATTGTCTTGAAGCAGGGAAAAAAAGTTCCTAGGTGAAAAATCAGACAATATGTATCCTGATCCTGATCCCCCTCATCTCCTGTTCACTTCCTATGTGTTTCCTTACCATTCCCTGAGATATATCCTAGTCCCCAGTTGTGTTGTCTGTCTTGACCAGACCGTAAGCACTTATGAGTAGGGACTGTCCCTTAGATGTCTCTGTACAGAGCTGTGCACCTTTTTTTGCACTATATAAATGATAAGTAGTAGAAGCAGTAGTAGACAAGCACTGAAACTAGAGAAAGGGAGCGATGAATGGAAAAAAAAATCAGGATATCCCCCAACAAAAGCATAACAGTAATGATAAAAATAGAAAGAGACATCATCTTCACTCATGAATCAATAACAAAAGGGAAGAGGAGTGAGGAATAAAACCATGCACAATAGACGGAAGCCAACCAAAACATGCTAGAAGGCAGGAAGCACAAATGCTCACAATTTGAGTAACAAAGTTCCTGACCTGGAAGCCCTGATGGCGCAAATGGTCTTGGACATTGTGACCATTACTGAAACAAGGTTTAATGAGCCTCATGAATGGGATATTGCCATACCTGAATTTAATCTATTTAGGAGGAATCGAGAGGGCAAGAAGGAGTAGCCTTTTATTTCAAAAACATTATTAAAGCGACTGAAATGCAGGGGGCTTGGGAAAAAGCAGAAGCACTGTGGACTGGTTTGGAAAGAGGAGATGGCACTCTCATCCACAATGGTGTAGCTTACAGACCTCCAACTCAAATGGAGGACAGAGACTCAATCAATGCTATTGCAAAGGCAGTAAAGGGGAGAGATGATGATTCTGGGGGACTTTCATCTACCAGATGTGGATTGGAGTATCCAGTCTGCAAATATGGAAAGAAGTAGAAAGATCATGGATGTCCTACAAGAGGCTTTGCTTAGGCAACTGGTAAAGAAACCCACTGGTAAAGGGTCAGTTCTGGATCTGGTGCTCACTAATGGAGACAGTGGGTCCGATTTTAAGTTAGGATGACTAGGCGCGAATTCAGCGCTTAATCATCGCTGCCATCCGCTAATCCTGGATATTCAATGCTGGGGGTCATATGTGGCCCTGGCATTGAATATCTGGGGTCGCTACGCATGCCTGGAAGCCAGAGAGGCTAACCAGATAGCGGCGATATTGCACTGCTGCCCGGTTAGCAACGGGGCATGTAGGGGAGAATATCAGGGATTGAATATCCTGCTGAGTGGCATTTACACAGTTTACAGGGCTGTAAACCATGTAAATGCCTTTTTAATATCGGGCCCAGTATGCCTAATGTCTGGGTGGATGCCCACTGGAGCAGCAGTGATCGCCACATGATGTGGTTTGAGGAAAAAGCAAGGCAAAGTCTAATCACGGCAAACTCAGTCTTAGATTGCAAAAATGCTGACTTCAGTAAAATGGGAAAGTACCTGAAGTTGGAGCTGGCAGGGTGGGAGGAGATAAGGGAGGTGGAAAGACAGTGGGCTAGAGGCCATAATAAAGACAACTGTTCTATATGCAAGGAAAGTATATAGAAACAAGAGAAACAGGAAACCAAAGAAGTGGCTGCAAAAATAAAGACAAAAAGACAATGTTGACAATTTTCAGAAGATCACAAAAAGAGGAACATAGAAAAGAATTCCCAGAAAAAATTGAAAGAGGCAAAAAAAAATCAGGATGGCAAAAGCACACCCAGAAGAAAAAATGGCTACAGATGTGAAGCAAGATACAATACTTTCTTCAGGTACACTGGGGAGAGGGGGAAGGCCAGAGGTGGAATTGCAAGACTCAAAAGTGCTGAGGACCGATTTGTGGAAAGTGAAAAAGGAAAAGCAGAATTGCTAAACAAATATTTTGGTTCCGTGTTCACAAAAGAAAATCATGGAGAAGGGCCATACATGACTGAGAATGGTAATAAGGGGAATGAAGCAGATGTCACACCATTCATAAAAGATGATGTTTTATGCAAAACTTGCAAAACTGAAGGTAGACTAGGCATGGGGGAGTCCAACAGATGGGGCAGAAAATCACGTAGTAGCAAGACACAGTCCAAAGCGTGATTTGAGTGGAAAAACAATTGGGAAAGAACAAAATGTGTTTGTGTGTATTTTAATTAGCATTTTGTTCTTTCCCAATTGTTTTACTTTTATTTTTAATTTAATTACTTTGTATATTTTTATGTTTTTAGTACTTACTCCAACAACCCCTGATGAAGGTTTTCGAAACACGGCCTGTGTCGGGTTGTATAATAGGTCTTAGATATCTGTAACAATAAAGTGTTTTTCCACTCAAAAGACTAGGCATGGGGGGACTGGATGTGCTACATCCCAGTATACTGAAGGAGCTCAGGGAGGTTTTGGCAGGACCTTTAAAAGATGTTTTTAATAGATCCTTGGAAATTGGGGAAGTACCACAGGATTGGAGAAGGGCTGATGTGGTCCCTTTTTCGAAATGTGGCAACAGAGAAGAGGTGGGAAACTACAGGCCAGAAAAGCTTACCTCAGTGGTGGGAAAAGTAACAGAGATGCTGCTGAAAGAAAGGATAGTAGTTTTCCTAGAATCGAATGGGTTGCAAGGTCTGAAGCAACATGACTGTACCAAGGTAAGATCATGCCAAACAAATTTGATTAATTTGTTTGACTGGATAACCAGAGAACTAGATCAAGAGCATGCAATGGATGTGGTCTATTTAGATTTCAGCAAAGTGTTTTCTACTATTTCTCAGAGGAGGCTTGTGAATAAACTGAGCAATCCGAGGATGGGTCTCAAGGTGGTGTACTGACATAGGAACTGGATGACTGACAGATTACAGAGAGTTGTGGTGAATGGAATTCACCCTGAAGAAAGGAGAGGGAGTAGCGGGATGTCTCAGAGATCAGCCAATGTCTTTGTGAGTGATATTGTCGAAGTGTTAAAAGGAACAGTTTTGCCTTTTTGCAGATGACATGAAGATTTGCAATAGAGTGAACACCACAGAGGGAATATACAGCATAAGAAAAGATCTACAAAAATTAGAAGAGTGGTCTAATGCTTGGCATTTGAGACTCAATGCAAAGAAATGCAGTGATGCAGAAATCTAAAGGAGCAGAATGCGATAGGGGGCGAAAGGCTGGTGTGTACAAACCATGAGTAGGATTGCCAACTGGCCGGTTTTCAACTAGCCTGGCTGGCTACCGGCAGATAGCCAAAACTAGCCATGTAAAGGCTGTGTTTTTTTTTTAGGGAAATAGAGGAGTGAGATGGCTGCCCAGTTGGCAAAAATATGCCCCAAAAATAGCCCAGCCGTGGCTGCCTCACTCTGCATCACTCTGCCTTGACCTGCTGCTGCTGCTGCAATTGCTTAGTAAAAGCGTGGGGTCCCAATTCCAGTGCACTTGTAAGTCTCTGCTGGTCCCATCCCCTTCTGACACTGAAGTATGCAACAAAAGGGGGCAGGACCAGCAGAGACAAGTGTGCTGAAATCGGGACCCTGTGCTTTTGCTTCTTTTTAAAATTTCCTTTTTTAAGCCGCCGCTGCCTCCCTCAATATCGGTTGCAGCGGCAGCTTAAAAAAGAAATAAAAACAAAACCCCACAAGCAAATGTGCTGGGTCCCCATTCCAGCACACTTGTAAGTCTCCATCAGTCCCGCCTCTTCTGATGTGGAAGTATGTATTAGAAGGGGTCGGGAATGACAGAGACTTACAAGCGTGTTGGAATTGGGACCCTGCACTTTTACTAAGCCAACGCTGTTGCTGCTTGTTATCAGCTGGGCGGAGGGGGTGATTTATGCAGCCACATGCAAACCTGGGAGAAGCAGCAGCGACGACGGCAGCAGCAGAAAGATGCTGGATGTGGTGAGGGAAATGGGACAGGATGCTGGCTGGGGGGAAGGAGGACAAATGGTGACTGCAGGGGGAAGCGGAGGGCAGGTGCCAGCCATGGGATGATGGGGGTAGTGGACAGAAGGTTGCCATAGGAAAGATGGAGGGGAGATAGGGGAAAAGGGCAGATGCTGGTCTTGATGGGGGCATAGGGGAGACAGGGTGGATGCAGGACATGGGGGTTTGAAGGGCAGATGCTGGGCATAGGCATATGGGAGTAAGGGCAGAAGGGAGATATAGGGGAAAAGGGCAGATACTGGGCATAATGGGGGCATAGGGGAGAAAGGGTGTATGCTGGACATGGGTGAAATACGGGTAAAAAGACAGGTGGTGGGTGGATATGGGGAAAAGGGCAGATAATGGGCATGATGGGGGCAAAGGGCAGAACATGGGGGTATGGAGGGTGGATGCTGGGCATGTGGATATAGGGGAAAAGGGCAGATACTGGGCATGATGGGGCATGGGTGAGAAGGGCAGATGCAGAACATGGGGATATGGAGGATGGATGCTGAGCATGCTGGGGTATAGGCGAAAAAGGGGATGCTGGGCATGGGGGATATAGGGGAAAAGCGTGAATACTGGGCATTATGAGGGACATAGGGAAGAAAGGGTGGATGCTGGGTATGGGGGAGAGATAGGAAAGGGTGGATGCTGGACAATGGGGCATGGAGTGAAGATGCTGGGCATGGGGGGAAGAGGGGAGAAAGGGCAGATGCTGGGCAGATGCTCTGCATGAGGGTGCTGGTAAGGGGCACACTGAGGAGAGATGCTGACCATGGGGAGGAGATAGGGACAGAGAGGAGATTTTTCACAGGGAAAAGATAGCCATAGAGGGGAAGTGCTGGACATGGGGGGAGAAGGATAGTGGCAGGAAAAGAGGGGAGATGATGGACATGGGGAGGATAGGGATAAGGACATAGAGGAGAGATGCTGAATATGGAGGGAGAGAGGAGGAGTGTTAGTTAGAGACTGGGGAAGGAGAGTGAGAGGGAATGGGAGGGTTGTGGTGAGAAAGAGACGGAAAGCTGCAAATACAGTAAAAAAAAAAAAGTAAAATTTAGAAGTGGTTGGTAAGGAGGGGTGAAATTTGAAGAAAGAAGCAAAAAATAATCAGAGGAAAACTGAAAAGAAGAAATCGGTGTTAGAGACTGAGCTAATGGAGGAAGTAAAGACAGGAAGAGAGAGTAGATATGGCAAATGAATAGAAGAGCATGAAAGAAAGAAGAGGTAAGAGAAGACAGAGAAAAATAGACACAAGAGACTGGGACCAAAAACAATGAAAAAAATAAAATGACCTGACATCAAAGATAGAAAAAATAATTATATTTTCTATTTAGTAATTGGAATATGTCAGTTTTTGGAAGGTACATCTGCCAGGACTGGTGTTTTACATGGTTGGGGCCCAGCCTAGGCAAAACTTTCGAGGGGATCCTAAACCTACTATCAAGCTGTTCCTTCTTCAGCATCAGATTGGTTTGGGGGCCTTCTCTGTCTTGGGTGTCCAGAGCAAATGCCCTGGTCGTATTCCTCCTAAGGCCAGTTCTAACATCTGCTATCTTTTGTTTTGTACTATATAGGGGGAATGTATCTCTTTCTGTTTCTCTGCTGTTGCATTACGTGCAGGGTCTGGCTTTTTGAAGTTTCAGTTTCCCTTCTGTGTATATATTTCTATTATCACTTTTTGGTAACTTATTTTTTATTTGGTGAAGGTCCATCTGTGTTCTGCATGTGCAACCAAGGCTGGGTATTCTGTTAGAATGTAATTTCTATTTAAGAATGTGTAGTAATCTGGTTTATTCAGATTTCCTAATAGATTTCCTAATATTCTAGAGCCCATTGCAATATTTACAGTGCTGACTTTTCGTTATGGGGTCCTTGGGTGTGTTTAGGCAGTTAGTGCTGGCATGGCAGATTTGCTCTTGGCTCTGAAGGATGTTTTTTTATTCATTTCCAATACACCTGGTACTCGGAAGGTTTATATTGCCATTACTGAGATCTTTGTTTGGTATGAGTAGTTTTAAGGAGAAGTGGCCTAGATCTGCTCTGCACAGATTGTTAGGGAAGGGGTAGGAGTGGGGGAGTCTGTGGATGCAGAATATATATTTTGATTTAATATCATATGGGAGAGCATATGTGTATTGGGGTCTGAGGAGGGGACTATGGTGGAATGGATGCCGAAGAATGCAACCTCTTAACACCCCCCCTCCCCCCTCACCCTTTGATATGGCCTGCAGATAAAAACATAAGAACATAAGAAATGCCATACAGGGTCAGACCAAGGTCCATCAAGCCCAACATTCTGTTTCCAATAGTGGACAATCCAGGTCACAAGTACCTAGCAGGTTCCCAAAAAGGCGCACAGGTTCCACAATGCTTATTCTGGGGCAAGCAATGGATTTCCTTTTTAATAATGGTTTATGGACCTTTCCTCCAGAAACGTGTCCAAACCTTTTTTAAACCCAGCTACACTAACAGCCTTTACTACATACTCCGGTAATGAATTCCAGAGTTTTGCCCCTTCTTACAGTGTGTTCTGGCTTCTTTTCACCATGGTCCTCACATCATTGTTCGATCCAGCTTCATATACTCCTTTTTGGATTCTTAAGGTGCCGATTCCGGTCTGTTGGTCCCACCAACCTGAAACCACTCCCATAGCTTTCAGGTATGTCAACAATTCTCATCCTTTCCGGCACCTTATTACCTGTGAATTGCATACGGTTCTTTCAGGCCTCCAAGCAGGAAGTAATACCTCCAGAATCCCACAGTGCAGGTGCAACCACTCCATATCGCTCTCTTGAATTGCCGGTCACTTAAAACAAAATCCCCACTTATAACAGATACAATTCTGTCCCACTTATTGGATATTTTTTGCCTCATGGAAACATGGCTTCAGGAGGAGGAAGAGGCATATCTGTTCCACTGTCTCCCATCTGGCTACCTGACAGCTTCCGCCCCTCGATCCTCCCGTAAGGGAGGAAACATGGCCATAATTTACAAATCCACCTTGACATTGTCTGAATGCCTATACCATTACCTTTGAAGCTGAGCCTTTATTGGTGAAATTCGGCTCCACCGTAGAAGTTTCCTTACTACTTCTATATTGCCCACCTTCCCTATTGCATGCTGATAGGGAGGACATTCAACAGCTAATACTTGATTTGTTTGTGTTTTGCCCAGATCTTATTATTTTGCTGTTGTTGTTAAGTGACGTCGAGTTGGAGTCGACTCATAGCGACCCTCTGGATAGCTATCCTAAATTGTGTTCAGTCTTCAGTCAGGCGGCTCATTGTTGACAGACTGGTACCCGTAGCTGCTGTTATTGTATCGATCCATCTCATTGCTGGCCTTCCTCTTTTGCGTAGACCTTCTATCTTGCCAAGCATGATGTCTTTCTCTAATGATCTCTCTCTTCGCATGATGTGTCCAAACTATGAACGTCAAAGTCTTGTCATCTGAGCTTCTAAAGAAAGCTTAGGTTTGATCTCCTCTAGTACTGACTGGTTTGTTCTTTTGGCAGTCCATGGCATACACAGTATTCACTGCCAGCACCATAATTCAAAGGCATCAATTTTCTTCCTGTCTATCTTTTTCACTGTCCAGCTTTCACATCCATATGATGTTATTGAAAATACCATGGCTTGAACAAGTCGAATCTTTGTATGGAGAGAGACATCTCTGCTCTTGGAAGTCTTATCTAGGTCTTTCATAGCCATTCTGCCAAGAGCAATGTGTCGTCTGATTTCTTGACTGCTTGTTGCTTCTTTATTGATAGTTGATTCAAGTAGGTTAAAGTTGTTCACGATTTCAATTTCTTCTCCTTCAACCATGAACCTGTTGATTATGCCAGTTGTCATGATCTTTGTCTTCTTTACATTAAGGTGCAGGCCCATTTTGAGACTATGTTCTTTGATTGTGTGAAGCAAATGTTTCAGATCATTTTCACTTTCAGCCAGTAATGTGGTATCATCAGCATAGCAAAGGTTGTTGATGAGTCTTCCACAAATCTTCACACCTCTGTTGTCTTCATACAATCCTGCTTCTCTGATGATTTGTTCTGCATATAAATTAAACAGGTAGGGGGAAAGTATGCAGCCTTGTCTTACACCTTTGCTTATTTTAAACCATTCTGTTTCTCCTTGTTCCGTTCGAACTGTTGCTTCTTGATCAATGTACAGATTGTGCAAGAGTACGATCAGGTGTTCTGATATACCCATGCTTCTTAATGTGGCCCAGAGTTTCTCATGGTTTACACAGTCAAAAGCTTTACTATAGTCGATAAAGCACAAATAGATATCCTTTTGGTATTCTTTAGTCTTTTCAAGGATCCATCTCACATCCACAATGATGTCTCTTGTTCCTCGCCCTTTCCTGAACCCTGCTTGCACTTCAGGTAGTTCTTGTTCCAGGTATGGTTGTAGTCTCTTTTGAATAATCTTCAGTAGAATCTTGCTGGCATGTGGGATCAGAGCGATTGTGCGATAATTTCCACAGTCAGTTGGATCACCTTTCTTTAGTATTGGTATAAACACAGATCTTTTCCAGTCAGTTGGCCATGATGTTGTCTTCCATATTTCCTGGCAGAGCCTTGTAAGTACGGTAACAGCTGCATCAGATTGCTGTAATACTTCTATGGGAATGCTATCAATGCCTGGTGCTTTGTTCTTTGATAAGGCTTTCAATGCTGCTTCAACTTCTTCTTTCATCACCAATGGTTCCAGATCATAAGGTATTATTATTATTATATTAGGAGATTTTAATATCCATTATGATGACCCACTTTGATCATGGGATCAAGCCTTTCATACGTTTCTTTCTGACCATGATATCCTACAACATGTTCATTTGCCAACCTACTCTGCGGGGCATATGCTTGATCTTTCAAATGCATGCTTATCGATCACTAATCTTAATACAATCCCTGTATGCCCTGGTCTGATCATACCATATTGCTTTTTGATTTGATTTACGTGAAACTGTCCCTATCTGCTGGTTCGAGCACCTCTCCTGTGACTTTTTCCTATAGAGCCATCACTCTGGATACTATTGCAGCTTTTCTGGCTGCCGACACCTTACTTCCTGCAAATTTCTCTGATCTGCCTGTAGCTGAGCAGGCTTATATGTGACACACTACGCTCTCCACAGAATTAAATAAGCTAGCACCACTGCAGACTAAGACTCGTGCTCCCAGAGTATCATACAAATAGTATTATGCAGGTCTCCAGTTGCTTGAACGACAAACCCGAGCTGCAGGAAGATCTTGGAGGAAGGCTAAATCAACTCAAACCCTACAGAGGTTTAAGGCCTGCCAGCTTTTCCATCATCGTAAAATATTAGAGGCAAAGAAAGATTACTTTTCCATGCTCATCATCAACTCTCCATCTACAATAAAAGTTATATTTTTAGTTGTCCCTCAACTTTCTATGCAATGCTGACTCTGCCCTGGTCTGGGCCTACCCCAGAAACACTAGTGGACTACTTTTTGAACAAAGTTTAGTCACTCAACGCTATGCTATCCTTACCTCCGCCTTTCCACTGGCTGAAGATGGAGGTACTTCTCCCCTACTGCAGTCCTAGTCACATTTTACCCCGTGTCCCTCACCCAATTAGAGAGGGTATCACAGTCCATTCATAAAACTACTACCTCCTTAGACCCAATTCTATCAACATGGCTAAAGGAGCCCAATTAGGACCCCTCCCGATCTTGCTTTCACTGGCAAGCCAAACTCTATCTTCAGGAGTGGTACTTGTGGCCTGGAAAAAAGCTATGCTCCATCCTTTAATAAAGGATCTCCATGGGGATCGGTCTGATCCTCAAAATTACTGCCATATCTCAAACTTAGTCGTCACATCGAAGATAGTCGAGAAAATTGTCTTCTGTCAGATTGCAGATCATGGAGAAATTCATTTTCTCCATCCTTGTCAATCAGGGTTTTACCCATGCCACAGTACGGAAACAGTCCTGGCAGCAGTCCTTAATAATATTTGTAGGTCACTTGATTGTGGGAATTACACTCTTGCAGTTTCGCTGGACTTATCTGCGGCCTTTGATCTGGTGGATCACAACCTACTTTTGGCCTGCCTGTACGAGGCAGGGATCCGAGGCACAGTGCTTGACTGGTTTTATTCCTTCCTAAATCATAGATCTTTCCAGGTTCATATTCAAAGAGAGTTCTCTACCCTCCAAGACCTTTTGTGAAGCATCCCCCAGGGTTTTATTTTATTGTCTTTATTATTTAACTTTTTCCTCAACCCATTAATTACTCAAATACAGGGATTAGGCATTTCCTGTTATGTTTGTGCAGATGACATCTTACTGTTATACCCTATTGGTGATTCACTAATAGATTTGGCCCCTCTAAACAACTGTTTAATAACAATATCCTCCTGGTTATTTGAACACTCTCTTAAACTGAACCCTACTAAGTCGACAGCCATCTGGTGTATTGGTTCAGATTTTCAGCCTATACTTGCCCCTACAATATATGGTGAGCCTTTAGTTTACATACTTCCCTTCAATATCTTGGCCCAGGTAAGTAAATTGGCTTTCCTCACCTTATGACGTTTTCATAGCATTCATTCATTTTTGGATCACCCAGCCCAGATAACCATGCTTTTATACACTGCTAGAGACGTGACTATTGCAATATTGTTTATCTAGGCCTTCCACTGGTCCATCTCCATCACCTCCAGACCATCCAAAATACGGTTCTTCATGTATTAGCTCACACATCAAATTTGATCATATTACATCACTATTTGTTAAATATCATTGGCTACCTATAAATTCTCAGATCATTTTCAGACTTCTTATCCTGACACACAAAATTATTCATGACACAATTCCGGATTACTTGTCTACTATTGTCTCCCTATATGCCCCGGCAAGATTTTTTCGCTCGCTCCATGATTTTCGTTTACACCTCCTCTCCTCGCGGGAAATAAAATATGAATCTACAAGAAAATTAGCCTTTTCTGTTGTAGCTTCGGCATATTGTAATCGCTTGCTGGGCTACCTCCGCATAGAATTAAATTTCAATTGCTTCATAAAATCACTGAAAAACTTCCTTTTTAGGATTGCTTTTAACTTACCTGAGTAGGGCATAGTATAGTCTAAGGGAATTGTGTGTATTTATCTTTATGTCTTATTCCATTTGCCTATTTTTTCTATGCTGTTCCTATCTCTCCTATACTGTCCAGTCTACAGTAAGGAGTTCCTTTCACTTATTTTCTTTTTTAGTTATTGTACACCGCATAGACTGCTATGCAATGTTGCGGTATATCAAATAAAATATAACCATAACCATAACTATTATGTGCTGAGCGAAAAAATATTTTCTCTGATTAGTCTTAAATGTGCTACATTGTAGTTTCATTGAGTGTCCTCTAGTTTTTCTACCTTTTAAAGGAGTAAACAGCCGATCTACTTTAACCAGTTCCACTCCATTCATTAATTTATAAACCTCTATCATATCCCCCCCCCCCCCATCTTTTTTCAAAGTTGAAGAGCCCTAACCTTTTAAGCCTCTTCTCATAGGGGTATTCTTCCATCCGCTTTACCATTTTTGTCGCTCTTTTCTGAACAGGAGGTGCCAGAGTTCAAAAACCCCAAAGCTGTAGGAATAACAATCATTAGGAGTGAAGGGTAAGAACATAAGAGCATAAAAAGTCCATCAAGTCCTCTTTCCATCAGTGGCCAATCCAGGTCACAAGTAACTGTCAGATTACCAAAAGGCATACAGATTCCATGCTGCTTTCTAATGGGTAAGCAGTGGATTTCCCCGGTCTTCAATAATGGTTTATGGATCTTTCCTCAAGGAACTTGTCCAAACCTCTTAAATCCAGCTACATTAACAGCTTTTACTACATCCTCCGGTAATGAATTCCAAAGTTTGATGACATGTTGAGTGAAAAAATATTTTCTCTGATTAGTCTTAAATGCACTACATTGTAGCTTCATAGCGTGTTCTTGCCTTTTCACTATTTGAAGGAGTAAACAACCAATCTACGTTTACCCATTCTATTCATACTCCATTCATTATTTTATAGATCTATATCATATCTCCCCTCAGCAGTCTCTTTTCCAAGTTGAAGAGCCCTAACGTTTTAAGCTTTTCCTCAAAGGGATATCCTTCCATTCCCTTTACCATTTATGTCGCTCTTATCTGTACCTTTTCTAATTCTGCTATATCCTTTTTAAGATATGGTAACCAGAACTGCACACAATAGTCAAGGTGTAGTCAGACCATGGAGCGATACAGAGACATTATAATATTCTTTATAAGATGTGCCATACTGGGTCAGACCAAGGTCCATCAAGCCCAGTATCCTGTTTCCAACAGCGGCCAATCCAGGTCATACGTACCTAGCAGTTTCCCCAAAAGACACAGGTTCCACAATGCTTTTATTGGGTCAAGCATTGATATCCTGGGTCCCTTCTTAATAATGGTTTATGGACTTTTCCTCCAGGAACTTGTCTAAACCTTTTTTAACCCAGCTACACTAACAGCCTTTACTACATCCTCTGGTAACAAATTCCAGAGTTTGATTATACCTTGAGTGAAAAAATATTTTCTTTTATTAGTCTTAAATAGTTTACCCTGTAGCTTCATTGCATGTCCCCTAGTCTTTCTATATTCTGATGACATAAACAACCGATCTACGTTTACCCGTTCCACTCCGTTCATTAATTTATACACTTCTATCATATCTCCCCTCAGCCGTATCTTTTCCAGGTTAAAGAGCCCTAACCTTTTTAGCCTTTCTTCATAGGGGTATCCTTCCATCCCCTTTACCATTTTGTTGGCTCTTCTCTGAACCTTTTCTAATAACGCTATATCCTTTTTAAGATATGGTGACCAGAATTGCACACAATATTCAAGGTGCGGTCTCACCATGGAACGATATAGAGGCATTATAATATCCTTTATTTTATTTTCTATTCCTTTCCTTATGATACCTAGAATTCTATTTGCTTTCTTGGCCACCGCTGCACACTGGGCCGAGGGTTTTAACATGTTATCCACAATGACGCCTAAATCTTTTTCCTGGATGGTGGTTGCTAATGTGTAACCTTGCATCGTGTAACCTCACTCTTTATTCCCTTTTCCAGGTAATTTATGAATATGTCAAAAAGCAACGGACACAGCACAGATCCCTGGGGTACACAACTATTCAACTTTCTCCATTGGGAAAATTGGCCATTTAGTCTTACCCTCAGCTTTCTATCTTTTAACCAGTTCCTGATCCACAATAGTACACTGCCTCCTGTCCCATGACTCTTTAATTTTGCCAAAAGTCTCTGATGAGGGAAATTGTCAAAGGCTTTCTGAAAGTCCAAATACACTATATCAACCGACTCACCTTTGTCTACCTGTTTATTCACACATTCAAAAAAACATAACAGATTAGTAAGACAAGATCTTCCTTGTCTAAAGCCATTAAGCCATGACTATCTACATGTTCAGCAATTTTGTTCTTTATGATGGTTTCTACCATTTTTCCCGGTACTGACGTCAGGCTCACCGGTCTGTATTTTCCCGGATCACCCCTGGAATCCTTTTTAAAAATTAGTGTTACGTTCGCCATCCTCCAGTCTTCAGGTATTACAGATGATTTTAATGATAGTTCACAGATTACTAATAGCAGGTCTGCAATCTCATATTTCAGTTCTTTCAACACCCTTGGATGTATATCATCTGGCCCAGGTGATTTGCTACTCTTCAGTTTATCTAATAGTTGTAATACATCTTCCTGATGTATCGATATTTCCTTCAATTCTTCCGCACCTTTAAATACCACTTCAGTCATGGGTAACATCCCTACATCTTCCTCAGTAAAGACGAAAGCAAAGAATTCATTCAGTCTCTCCGCTATCGCCTTGTCGCCTCTTAGTGCCCCTTTAACCCCTCTATCATCTAATGGACCAACTGACTCTCTCACAGGTTTTTTGCTACGTATGTACTTGAAAAAGTCTTTATTACGCATTTTTGCTTCCGCAGCAAGCTTCTTCTTAAATTCTCCCTTTGCCTGCCTTATCAATGCCTTGCCTTTAAATTGCCAGTGCTTGTGCTGTTTCCAGGTTTCGTTGTTTGGCTCTTTTTTTTCTATTTTCTGAAAGATGCTTTTTTTTGGCAACAACAGCCTCTCTGACCTCACCTTTAACCCATGTTGACAGTTTTTTGGACTTCCTTCCACTTTTCTCAAAGCATGGAATACAGCTGGTCTGGGCTTCCAAGATGGTATTTTTCAAAAACACCCAAGCTTGGAGGGGGCGGAGCCTGATGTCCAGCGGGATGGTCGCATAACGCTGAGGCTCCCGAGAGGCCTACGAAGAATCCTGAATTAACACCTCACATTTTTGGAACTTCTACTCTGATCTTGCCGGGGCACATTGGTGAGATGGTGGGGACCAAACCAACGCGCCTGGAATTTGGGTCTCCAGCGGCTTCTCACGGCAAACGTTCCAAAATCGAACCTCCGTCCCCGCAGAAGGGGCCGGCCTTGTGCGAGGGCCCCGAAATGCAGCAGGAAATCCTCGTAGAGATTAGAGGGGTCAAAAACCTTGTGCAGGCAAACGGTGAAGCACTCCGAGCGCTGCGGGACGATTTTGGTGTGCTGCAAAGCAAGCTAGAAGGGCTTTCTTCGCGTCAGGACAAAATGGAGGGCATATTGGACTCCCATGCGGCCCGGTTGTCCAAACTCGACAAAGTTGAACGACAGGTGCGGGCCTTGCAGAAAGAGGTGGAAGATGGCAATAATAGAGCGCTCCGCAACAACATACGACTCGTGGGCATACCGGAGGGAGCGGAATCGGGAGACATGAAAGAGTTTTTATGTAAAATCCTCCCTTCCTTGCTCCAAATCACCTTTACCAAAGATTTGGAGATTGATCGCGCTCATCGTGTACCCACCAGCATAACGCTCAACAGGAAGACCCCGCGGCCTATCATTTTTCGACTACTGAGATATCAACACGTGGAGCAAATTCTAAGTGCCTCTCGGGCAAAGGGCCATATGGAGTTTGAGAGCCACAAGATCTCCTTCTATCCCGACTTGTCTAAACCCACAGTCGACCGCCGAAAGCGCTTTCTGGAATTCCGGCCGAGGCTTCAAACAACTACAAGCACGCTATGGCCTGATGTACCCGGCCAAGCTCCGAGTCACGCTTCACAATCAGACAAGAACATTCGAGGACCCTGATCTACTAGCGGAGTTTTTGGATTCCAAAGAAGCCGACTTGATGCGCTGACTTCCAGACTGTTCCTGCAAGTCTCCTTCTATCCACTGTACCTGCCATATTGGATCTGCCGCAGCCTAGCAAAGAGTCTGGCGTGGGCAGTCTGTTGCCTTACTCTTGATGGTATCTGTGACCCGACTCCATCTACCCACAGTAGCCTCGATGAGTATCAGAGACAGTGTTATTATGGACTCTGGTGTTTCTGTTCTTTTTTTACATGTCTTCTATTTCCTCTCTAGGGCCTCCTCCCGCAGACATATGGTCGCCATATTCTTTGGGGGTTTTGCTTCTTCTCTAAGATACGTTGGTACATACTTTTCAATATGGGGTGTATTAGCCAGCATACTCGGTGATTATGACATTGTTGTACAGATTCTGCTTATGTTTTATGTTATCAAGCGCCCTTACCTAAAATGTCTACTACCGATTGATGGCACCATGTAAGATTTTTTCATTGAACGTAAAAGGCATCAATAATCCGATAAAACGGAAGAAAATACTAAGCTACCTCAGTCAGGAAGCTGCGGATCTGATTTTTCTCCAAGAAACGCATTTAAATTCGAAGGAAACTCTTAAACTCAATATTAAACCTTACATGGTGGCCGCTTATTCCCCAGCCGTTTCTAAGAAATGTGGGGTTGCCATACTGGTTAGGAAATCTTTGCATGCTACTGTTATTGCGACTAGCTCAGATACAGAAGGTAGATGGGCTAGAGTTCACCTTAAGATAGGTAGCCTGGAAGTTACATGTATATGCCTTTACGCTCCTAATGTTGATGACCCTGCCTTTTTTGCTACCATTGCTCAGGTTGCGCAGGCTTCTGCTAATACTTCATTGATCATTGGGGGGGATTTCAATCTAGTCCTTGATCCCCTGATTGACAAACAGCCGCCTAGGACGAGTGGTCCCCCCAAGAGTCATGCTACGCTTACCTCCCTGATCAAGGATCTTGCTTTAGTTGATCTATGGAGATTACTACACCCCAATGAGCTTGACTTCACCTTCTTCTCCTCCCCTCATAAATCTCAGTCTCGCATAGACTTCTTTCTAATCTCAAAACTGTTAGTTCCTCAGGTGGACACTGCAAAGATTCACTCCCAACATATCTCAGATCATGCTGCCATTTCCTTCCAATTACACACTACTGCACCCCAGGGAAACTCGGGAGCCTGGTTCTTTGATAGAGCCCTGTTAACTCAGCCTGAGTTCCAGTCAGAAATTCGAGTAGCCATACAGAATTACTTCCATTTTAATCTACCCCAAGATACTGCGAATTGGGCTTGGTGGGAGGGCTTCAAAGCGGCCATTCGGGCAACGATCACTAGCTATCAAATCCGCCTGCGGAAACAACGTAAACAGCAGCTGCTCATACTAGACCAACAAATAAAAGCAGGCGAACGAGTTCTAACTTCACGCACTGACCCATGTGTATTAATTCGATTACAGCGTCTCCGTTTTCAATATAATTCAATCCTCTCAACTGCAGCTTCTAAGAGTATTGAGCTTCAGCGAGGGACATATTATCGTGAAAATAACCGAGCCGGTCGACTCTTAGCCAATGCCTTGAAAGGTCAAAAAGAAGCCAAACGCGTTGCGGCCCTTCGAGCTCCACAGGGAGGGGGCATAGTGACCACAGACTCCGATATTGTAGAGCTCTTTCGGGATTTCTATACCCGCCTATATCAATCTGAATGTGAGTTCTCGTCATAGACATTCGAGCGATTGCTCTCTGGCATTCAGCGGCCGACCCTCTCTGAAGTTGATAGAGATGCGATGGACGAACCCTTCTCTACTTCAGAGATCCAATCTGCCCTAAAACGAACAGCCTTGGGCCGTGCCGCCGGGCCCGATGGTCTCCCGACCGAATTCTACAGAACGTTCAGTGCAGATTTAGTTCCCTATTTAAAACTCTATTTTACTGCCCTTGCGGTAGATACATCCTCTTTGGGATCCTTTTCTGCAGCTAATGTGGTTGTATTTGAGAAAGAAGGCAGAGACCCGTTACTGACCGCCAACTACCGTCCAATCTCCCTACTTAATGCCGACTATAAGATCTTCGCAACGATCTTGGCCACTCGGCTATCTGACATGATGGCTACCCTAATTCACCCCGATCAATGCGGTTTTATACCCGGCAGATCAACTGCTGACAATGCTCGGACCTTGTGCCATGTGTTATCTAGTGCTGCCAATCTCGACCATCCATGGGTGGGTCTTTCCCTGGATGCCGAAAAAGCCTTTGATCATCTAGAATGGCCCTTCTTATTTGCAGTTCTCCGATGGTATGGCTTTGGAGAGGGCTTCCTCCGATATCTCCAAGTCATGTACACTCAACCCGTCGCCAGTATTTGTGTAAATGCCATCAAATCTCAGCCATTTAACCTCCAAAGAGGCACGCGTCAAGGCTGCCCCCTATCACCAATGCTTTTTGATCTCGCTCTTGAACCCCTAGCCCTCCTTATTAGACAGTCTGCACGTATTCGAGGTGTCCCCTTTAGTCATAGGGAGATTAAACTCTCTGCATATGCAGATGACCTTATGCTCTTCGTTTCCCTCGATTCGGTTCCAGCTGTCTTGGATCTGATTGACGGATACTCACAATTATCGGGCTATAAAATTAACTGGACCAAATCTGTAGCATTCCCACTGAACCGCTGGGTACATGAGGCTGACATGCAGGCCTTTCCCTTCCTCTGGCAATCCCGTATGGTGAAGTATCTCGGGGTCCATTACTGTTCTCCTTTAGAAGACACTATCAGTTTTAATGCCAAAGAGATAGTCTCCAAAGTCCGTGAACTCACAAATCGTTGGTCTCCCTTATCTCTCACATGGTGGGGCCGCTTGGACACTGTGAAAATGATGATAGTCCCCAAAGTGAACTACATTTTAGAAATGCTACCATGCTTACTTCCGCTACATACTTATAAAGATATTGAGGGCCTTCTCGTCCGTTATCTCTGGCAGGGCAAGCCACCAAGGATAGCTAAACATAAACTGCAGTCTGCAAAGGAACGAGGGGGTACCAGATTTCCTGATTTTCTTAGATATCATCAAGCCTTTCTACTTAAGCAAGGTGCCCGATGGCTAGATACCTCAACAGACCGCCGACCAGTTTGGCTTGACATAGAAGAGGAGCTTAGTAGCCCAATTCCGTTGACCCATCTCCCCGGTATGTCCTATCAAGTAGGCACCCGCCATCCACCAATGATTGTCGATACTCTTGCGGCCTTTAACACTCTCATTCTATCACTGGGCCCGCATGTATGTCCTCAGGACGGACTCCCGCTATGGAATAACCCCAGAATTCAAGTCCTAAATAGAACAATAGCCTGGAAACCCTGGTACTCCAGGGGGATCTGGACACCCCAACAGCTTTTCTCTGCAGCTCGTTGGAAAACCTTTTCGGATTTACAAAAGGAATTTGCGTTACCAGCGAAACACTACTTTCAATTGATGCAGCTTCAACACTGCCTCAAATGGGCTCGAATCATGCCGCCCTCTGCCCCTACTGAGGATGGGCTATTAGAGATAGTTCACTCCATTAGTAGTACACATGGGGTAGCCTCTAATTTCTATAAAATACTTTGTCAGGGTACAGATACGGACACTTTTAGAGCCCAACAAGCCTGGGAGCGCGAACTGCAAATCACTATAACCCCTGTGCAATGGAGCGTCTTTTGGCGTAAAGTAGTGCGGGTTTCCCGGTCTGCCTCTGTTACCCAAACTCTCTTCTTCTTTGCACACAGATGCTTTTATACCCCAGAAAAAATAGCCAAATGGAACCCAAATGCTAGTGACCTGTGTTGGTCTTGCCATACTGCTGTGGGATCCTTCGCTCATGTTATTTATGAATGTCCTCAACTGCAGGTCTATTGGGGGCGGGTCTGGGGTCGTATTCAATCTATCTTACACTTTCATGAACCTCTCTCTTGGAAGGTCGTGGGACTCCGCTCTGCGGCGGAGGTCCCCTCTCTTCCTAAGAAGGGTCGCTTTCTCCTTGATTTCATGCTAGGTATAGCCATATGCTTAATCACGAGGAATTGGAAGGATAGCTCTCGACTTACTGTCAATGAGTGGTGGAACCTCGTCTGCTTATATAGTAAATATGAGCAGATACCTCGGAGAGCTATTCCCCATGTCCAAACTCACTCTTGCTTGTCTAAATGGCAGATGCTTAATGATTATGTACAATCTGCTCATTGCTCCAATATGCCTGTATAATGTGCACTCATCATGTTTTAGATCACCGTTAGGTTTTGTAATATAATAATGTAAGTACACGCCCGCTTCGGGAATGTTTAGTTTCTAGAGAAGAAGCAGGGGGGAGGGGGGTGGTAGGGGTTTACTTTGGTGTATGTATTACACGTTATGTATTTGTCTTTTAGCTGTATGTCTTCCTTTCCTTTGTTGTTATAAAACGAAAATAAAGAATTTAAAAAAAAAAAAAACACCCAAGCTTGATGTAAGTCTTTAACCTTTGCAACTTCTCCTTTTAGTTTTTTCTTAACTATTTTCCTCATTTATCATAGTTTCCCATTCAAAAGTTAAAAGGTAGTACTGTGGATTTCCTTACTATCACTCCTCCACTAATTAAATCAAAGGCGATCATGCTATGATCACTATTGCCAAGTGGCCCCAACACCCTTATCTCTTGCACTAGATCTGGTGTTCCACTAAGGACTAGATCAAATATGACTTCCCCTCTGATCAGTTCATGAACCATCTGCTCCAAGAAGCAGTCATTTATTTAATCTAGGAACTATATATATCTCCTTAGCATGTCCTGCTGTGACACTGACCCATTTGATACCGGGGTAATTGAAGTCACCAATTATTATTACTGTGCTGTAACTTTTGTTAGCTTCCTTGATTTCTTTGAACATTTCATCATCTTTTTGTTCATTCTGGCCAGGCGGTCGATAGTACACCCCCACTACCATTGCCTTCCCCTTTTTACATGAAATTTAAATCCATAGAGATTCTACAGCAAATTTTGTTTCCTGCAAAACTTTAATCCTTTCTGACTCAATGCCCTCTCTAACATAGAGCGCAACCCCTCCACAAATTTGATCAGCTCTATCATTACGATATAGTTTGTACCCAGGTATTACAGTGTCCCACTGGTTGTCCTCCTTCCACCATGTCTCTGATATTCCAATCATATCTAACCTCTCATTTAGTGCTATATATTCTAACTCTCCCATCTTATTTTTTAGATGTCTAGCATTTGCATACGAGCATTTTAGAGACTGTATTTTATTCATATTAATTTGGCTATTGATAGGCATGAGTAATTTGGGATCTTTAAGCTCTGTCTGCTCCATACCCGAGGACATTAGGGCTACTTTACTCTTTTTTGGAACCTCTCTGCTTTTGGTAGTATCCTTCGAGAATACATTCTTCCGAACCATCCGCTCTTGGGCGACTGTCGGCTTTCCCCTATTATCTAGTTTAAAAGCTGCTCTATCTCCTTTTTAAAGGTTAATGCCAGCAGCCTGGTTCCATCCCGGTTAAGGTGAAACCCATCCCTTCGGAAGAGCCCCTCCTTTCCCCAGAATGTTCCCAGTTCCTAACAAATCCAAAACCCTCATCCTTGCACCATCGTCTCATCCACACATTGAGACTCCAGAGCTCTGTCTGCCTTTTGGGTCCTGCGCATGGAACGGGAAGCATTTCGGAGAACGCTACCCTGGAAGTTCTGGATTTCAACTTCCTAACTAAAAGTTTAAATTTAGCCTCCAGAACCTCCCTACCACATTTTCCTATGTCATTGTTACCGACATGTACCAAGACAGCAGTCTCCTCCCCAGCATTATCTAAGACCTTATCTAGGTGTCGCGTGAGGTTTTATCCTCAATTCCGTTCTTTATGATTCCCGGTATTCTATTTGCTTTCTTGGCTACCACTGCACACTGGGACGAGTGTTTCAATATATTATCCATGATGATGCCTGAATCCTTTTCCTGGGTGGTGGTTTCTTTTTTTTTGAAACTTTTATTTTCATTTTGCAACAAACAAAAGAAACAACACACCAAAGGAAACAATACTATTATACAATAAAGAAAAGTAAACCCAATTACCCCCCACCCCCACGCTTCTTCTCTAGCTGATTATGTCAGCATGTGAGCGCTTCCAAACAAACGTGATTGTACATCAAAACAATCAAAAGAGTATCTACGATACAGAATAATCATGAGACAAAGATATATATAAATTTAGACAGTCAGATGAGAGCATTGAGCAGAATGTACATAATCATTGAGCATCTTCCATTTAGACCGATGATGAGGAGTCTGAATGGGGGAAGCAAACATACGAGGTATTTGTTCATATTTACTGTAGAGACAGACATGATTCCACCATTCATTGGGGCTCAACTGGGAGCTATTTTTCCAGTATTTCGTAATTAGGGAAATAGCAATACCTAGCATAAAGTCCAAAAGGAAGTAAGCCGTTTTTGGAAGAGAGGGGATCCCCGCTGCTGAGCGAAGTCCCACTATCCTCCAAGAAAGGGGCTCTTGAAAGTGCAAAATAGACTGGATACGGCCCCAGACCCGACTCCAGTAATACTGTAGTGTGGGACATTCATACATAACATGAGGTAGTGAACCAATGGCCGCATGACATGTCCAACAATTATTGCCCTGAGCAGTGTTCCATTTGGCTAATCTGTCAGGAGTGTAAAAACACCGGTGGGCTAGAAAGAAGAGTGTCTGAGTGAGTGAGGCGGATCGGGAGACCCGTGTCACTCTACTCCAGACAAAGCTCCATTGCTCCGGGGTCAAAGTCACATGCAGTTCTCTCTCCCATGCTTTCTGCGCTATAGGGGTATCCCTAGTTATAGCATTACATAAGGTTTTGTAAAAATTGGATGCTACACCCGGTGAACTACCGATAGATCGGATAGTCTCCAACCAACCTTGTGTAGGGGAGGGCCGATGGCGGGAGCACCTTAGCACTTCTAAGGCAATGCTGAAGTTGCACCAACTGAAAGTAGTGTTTCGCTGGGAGACCAAATTCAATTTGCAATTCACTAAAAGTTTTCCAGCGACCTTCATGGAACAATGGCTAGGAATCCAAATGCCCCTAGTGTACCAGGGGCTCCACGCCATCGGCTTATTTTGTATTCGAAATCGAGTGTTGTACCAAAGTGGGAGTTGGTCTAACGGACAGAGTCGGGAGTCTAAAGATTGCATGAGATTATTATAGGCACCTAAGGTGTCTAAAAGCATTGGTGGGAAGTGAGAGTCTGATGGGAGAGTCATACCAGGGAGAAAAGTAAGAGGAATCGGTTTGCAAAGGTCCTCTTCTATGTCTAGCCACACAGGTCTACTCGGTACTGGATCTTCCAGCCAACGAGCACCTTGTTTGAGAAGAAAAGATTGATGATACTTCAGGAAATCAGGGAATCTGACACCCCCATATTCCTTATCTGCTTGTAGCTTATGTTTCGCTATCCTAGGTGTCTTATTTTGCCACAAGTATCTAGTCAGAAGGCCCTCGATATCTTTATATATACGTCGAGGGAAGAGACAGGGCACCATTTCTAAGATATAATTCACTTTCGGAACAATCATCATTTTTATGGTTTCTAATCGACCCCACCAGGTAAGCGTTAAAGGAGTCCAGCGGTGAGTAAGCGCCCGGACTTTAGAGGTTAAGTCTTTGGCATTGAAGGAGATAGTGTCTTCCAAAGGAGAACAATAGTGAACCCCAAGGTATTTGACCATGCGAGGTTGCCATAAAAAGGGGAAGGATTGCATATCTGCCTGATGAAGCAGAGGATTTAATGGGAAGGCTACCGACTTGGTCCAATTTATCTTATAACCGGACAGTTGTGAGTATTTACCAATTTGCTCTAAGACAGCCGGTACTGAGTCTATAGAGACAAAGAGCATAAGATCATCAGCATACGCTGAAATTTTGATTTCCCTATGGGTGAAGGGGACTCCATGAATCTCCTCCGATTGCCGGATTAGTAAAGCCAAGGGTTCGAGTGCAAGATCGAAGAGGAGTGGAGACAGTGGGCATCCCTGGCGAGTGCCGCGTTGAAGAGGAAAAGGTTGAGACTTTAAAGCATTTGCACATATACTGGCTGTAGGCTGAGCGTACATGGTGCGAAGACAACGGAGAAAACCTTCCCCGAATCCGTACCAGCGGAGGACTGCAAACAGGAAGGGCCATTCTAAGCGATCAAAGGCCTTCTCAGCATCAAGTGAGAGGCCAACAAATGGGCGATCAAGATTAACTGCGGTAGTCAATACATGGCATAGAGTCCGAGCATTGTCAGCAGTCGATCTACCAGGAATGAAACCGCATTGATCTGGGTGTATTAAGGTAGGCATCCTATCCGAGAGCCGGGTAGAGAGAATGGTGGCAAAGATTTTATAGTCCGCGTTTAGGAGGGAAATTGGACGATAATTAGCTGTTAGTTGCGGGTCTCTCCCCTCTTTCTCAAAAACTACTACATTTGCCATTGAAAAGGACCCAGAAGGAGAACCCTCCTCGGCCAGAGCAGAAAAAATAAATTTTCAAAACTGGAGCTAAATCAGCGTGAAAGGTTTTGTAGAATTCAGCGGGGAGACCGTCTGGGCCTGCGGCTCGACCTGAGGCACATTTCTTGATAGCAGAATGAATTTCTGAGACAGTAAATGGTGTGTCTAAGGCCACTCTATCTTCGTCAGATAGGGTCGGTCTTTGTACTCCTGAAAGTAAGCGTTCAAATACATCTGGCTCAAAATCACATTCAGATTGATAAAGCCGAGTATAAAAGTCGCGGAAGAGTTCTAAGATTTCGGTATCTTTAGTGACCAAGCCCCCCCCTGACGGATTGCGGAGGGCGGTAACACGCTTGGCTTCTTTTCGACCTTTTAGGGCATTTGCTAATAATTTGCCAGCACGATTATTTTCCCGATAATAAAGCCCTTGTTGTGATTCAATATTTTTAACAGCAGCAGTGTGCAAAAGCTGATTGTATTGAAAACGCAAGCGTTGTAAACGGAGTAAAATACATGGGTCAGTACGGGACGTGAGGAGACGCTCCCCAGCTTGTATCTGCTGCTCCAGAGTCAGTAAAAGCTGCTTTCTTTGTTTCCCCTGCCGAATTTGATAGCTAGTTATAGTGGCACGGATAGATGCTTTAAAACCCTCCCACCAAGCCCAGCCCGCTGTATCATGGGGTGAGTTAAAATGAAAATAATCTTGGATAGCGGCCTTTATATCAATCTGAAAATCTTTTTGACCCAGTAGGGATCTATCAAAAAACCAAGCTCGGGGAGAATCGTCCCGCGCAGTGACACGTAATGATAAAGATATGGCAGCATGATCCGAAATATGGAGAGGATGAGTCCTAGTCGTGTCTACTTGAGAAATCAGTGCTTTGGAAATGAGAAAGAAATCTATTCTAGATTGGGAGTGATGGGGGGCAGAAAAGAAAGTGAACTCTAAGTCGGAGGGGTGAAGCAGCCTCCATATATCTACCAGCGCAAGATCTTGCATCAGAGCTGTAAGGGTAGCAAGACTCTTGGGTGGACTACTCGTTCTTGGCGGCTGTCTATCTATCAGAGGGTCTAACACTTGATTAAAGTCACCACCAAGTATTAATGGAGTATTGGCAGAGGCCTGTGCCAACTGCGCAATACTTGCATAGTAAGCAGGGTTGTCCACATTCGGGGCATAAATGCAAATACATGTAAATTCACTATCTCCGACCTTAAGATGTACTCGGGCCCATCTACCCTCCTTGTCAGCGCTAGTATCAATTACAGTAGCTTGCAAAGATTTCTTAACCAGGATGGCAACCCCGCACCGTTTAGAAACGGCGGGAGAATAGGCAGCCACCATGTAAGGCTTAACATTGAGTTTCAGTGTTTCAGCAGAGTTTAAGTGCGTTTCCTGAAGAAACGCTAAATCAGCATGCTCATGGCTAAGATAGCTAAGGATTTTCTTTCTTTTGATTGGACTATTAATGCCCTTTACGTTGAGTGATAAAATTTTACATAAAGCCATTCAGACAAGTTAAAAATTCTGAGCATGATAGCGCACCTAATTTCACAATGTGTGCCTTTGAGTCAGTCCTGACTCCTGGTGACCCAGAAGCTCCTGGGTTTTCTTGGCAGGTTCACTGGAAGTAGATTGCCAGGCCTTTCTTCCGAGGCAATGGAGGGTTAAGTGACTTGCCCAAGGCCACAAGGAGTGCTAGTGGGAATTGAACCCTGGTTGCTTGGTTACCAAGCCAGTGTTCTAACCACTAGGCTACTCCTCCACTCCCCTAATTTCACAACGTCCCTCATATTGACTGTATCAGGCTGTACATATGGCATAAAAGAAACTAAGCTTAGATAACACAATGAAGCGCCCCACATTAAAAAAGAAAAACCGCAGCGCGGTAGAGAAGAAGCAAAACCCCAAAAATTACTGGCGACCATGTGTCTGCGGGGAGAAGCCCCAGAGAAGGCCAAAATTGAAAAACACATAACCTGTAGGACTGTGCGTGCTCCGAATCCGACCGAGGCACACATCATGGAGGGGGAGGAGACCACAAGACAAGAGTCATAGAAAGAAAGAAAGAAAGTCCAGGAAGTCTCTGTGCTTGACTATGACCGCCGCATCGGGCCCTTCAAAATGGCGGACAGAGCCGGCGAATAAAAGTCCACGTCGTTGGATTAGCGCATCTGCTCTGCCTCTTTGGAGTCTAAAAATGTTGATAGTAGATCAGGATCTTCGAATGTCCTGGTTTGGTTGTGGAGAGTCACTCGGAGTTTCGCGGGATACAACAGGCCAAAGCGAGCCTGTAGCTGTTGAAGTCGAGGGCGAAAAGCAAGGAGTTTCTTCCGTCGGTCAACGGTAGGCTTTGCCAAGTCAGGGAAGAAGGAGACTTTGTGACCTTCAAATTCCAAATGATGGTTCGCCCGGGCAGCATTTAAAATTTGTTCCACTTGTTGATATCGTAGCAAGCGAAAGATAATAGGCCGGGGGGTCGTTCGGTTGAGCGCCATGTGGGTAGGAGCACGGTGTGCACGATCGATTTCCAATTCTTTATGAAAGGTGATCTTCAGCAAGGAGGGAAGAATTTTGAGCAGGAATTCTCTCATATCTCCCGCTTCCGCCCCCTCCGGTATTCCAATGAGCCTCACATTGTTGCGACGGGCTCGATTATTGCTATCTTCTAACTCCTTTTGCAGATTCTGTATCTGGCGCTCGGCCTTGTCCAGTGCGCCCAAGCGCACCGCGTGCGAATCGAGGACCCCCGCCATATTGTCCTGCCGTAATGAGAGTCTTTCAAGTCGGTCCTGGAGCACTCCAAAGTCTTCTCGCAGGGCTCTAAGCGCTTCTCCATTGGACTGCACCAATTCCTTCACGCCGCGTAGTTCCTCCAAAATCTCCAGGTGCATTTCGGGGTTTTCACGAAATGGAACCATCTTCTGTGGGGAGGACACCTCTGTTTTGGAGCGTTTTCCGTGAGAAGAAGAAGGAGACCCGAAGTCCAAGCGCGCTGGTTTATGGGCCTCCATCCCCCCCGAGGTACCCCGGTCAACCCGGAGCGAAATAGTAAGTTTGTATAGGTATTAAGTCAGGATTCTAAGTAGGCCTCTCGGGAGCTTCAGCGCGAAGCGTCTTACCCGCTGGACATCAGGCTCCGCCCCCCCTGGGTGGTGGTTTCTAATGTGGAACCTAGCATTGTTTAGTTATAGTTTGGGTTGTTCTTCCCTAAGTGCATAACTTGTACTTGTCCACATTAAATTTCATCTGCCATTTGGATGCCCACTTTTTCAAGGTCCTCTTGCAATTTTTTACAATGCTCTTGTGTTTTAACAACTTTGAATACTTAGTTATTTTCTGTAAATTTGATCACCTCACTCATTTTTCCCATTTCCAGGTCATTTCTAAATTTCTTAGAAAGCAGCAGACCCAACATAGATCCCTGGGGTACTTTACTATTCACCTTTGTGACCTGGATTGGCCACTGTTGGAAACAGGATACTGGGATTGACGGACCCTTGGTCTGACCCAATATGGCATATTTTATGTTCTTATGTAACTGCCTTTGAAAGTTTTCCTCACCAAGTGATAAATACAAAAGATTAAACAAGCCTATTTGAGATATTAGAGTTGTAATAAAGAGAGTGATTCAGAAAAGATATTTGTCAAATTAGTTAAGATGAAAGATAAAATAAATCTTCCAGGCACCGGCAATGCAGAGTATTTATTTATTTATTTATTTATTTATTTATTGAACAGTTTTATATACCGCCTTTCAGAAAAATCAAAGCGGTTTACATAGAACACAACTTGAACATTATATTGAAACCTATTCAAACAATTGAAATTACAGTGAACATTAAATTGTATATAATAAAAATGGTAATTTGAGGGTTACAATGCTGAGTAAATGCTGATTAGGTATATAGATAGTTTAAACATATACAGATTTAAATATTTACAAATTTCAAAAATCTTATCATCTTATCTGAGCAAGGAAAAATGTATTGTAGTTCACTAGAATTATTAGTGTAAAGAGTAAATGTGATAATGTGGAGAATTGGGTATTGTAAGATAGAGTAAGAAAAAGGAAAAAGTAAGTTGTGAATTAATGAATATGAGTATACATGAGTTTAAGTGGGAAATATTTCATCTATTGGGAATGAGTCTCCAATATTAAAAGAATATTAAATATAGAATATTAAAAGAAATCAGTGTCTGCCTGACTATACAAAAAAACCCTTTCCCTCTGACCATCTACACACACAGATTTAACTGGTTAAAAAGGGGATCTGCTGGGGATATGGCAGGGGTGAGCTCCATTATTTAGTTGGTTAGTCCATCCTTTAAGGATAAGTGCTAAACATAGCCAGACAAATCCAAACATTGCAAAAACGGGTCAAAATTTGATTGGCCAGCTCTTTCTCCTATATATAAGAGCCAAAACGTTCACACATATAGGACCTGGTTTTATAAGTTATGTGCTGCATTCACACAACTTTAAAGAATTTATGTGCATGAATGGGCATGTATGCATGTGCTTTGGTCGGTTGCTACTTTGCAAGCAGAAGTGGAAGTTGAATTTTATGTGCTTTCTTTGTAGGTGTGCCCGGGGGTGGAGCTTCCGCGCCGTGGAAATTTCCACTTGTAAATAATTAAATAATGTAACAGGCTTGTTTCTGAAAAATCTAATCACGGGCATTTATACCTGCTCTAGAGCAGTCGTAACTGCTGCACTTTATGCCCCTCTTTGATAAAGTAAAGCATGCATGAACTTCACTTTATAATATAGGCCCCACATATATGCATGTTAATGTGCTTTAACTCCATGATTCCTCTTCCTCTCTTCACAAACCCACGCATGTCTGTTTTGGGAACTTGGTTGGAAGAGAAATGGTGAAGTGCATCTCATTAGTGTTTGCAGGGGCTGGATGATGTTTTTTGCCATTGCCACAGTTTGCTGGCTCCCTTGTGCCTCCTACTGTTCTTCATGCACAGGTTTGTTTGCACATGAACAAACAAACCTAGCATATGAATGGACAGACAGACAGACGTACAGGCCCTCTGTAATAAGTGCTATTGCTCCAGCAAAATGTGCAGTATCCAACACCTGAAACAGTCTTTCCTGTAGTAAAATACAAAAGAATATGCTATCTTGAAACCGCCACCCCAACTGTCATATCCTCCAGAAAGTAAAATTTAAAAAAATGATGCTGGGTCCCAGACTGCCTCCTTTTAGCCCATACTTAAGGGAGGATGTGGCCTAGTGGTTAGGACAAGGTACTTCAGGCCGGAGGGCCTGGGGGTTCAAGTCCCTCCTGGGGTCAGCAATCTCAGGCCGGCGGGACTGGGATTTCTAGTCCTATAGGCACTCCTTGTGGTCTTGGGCAAGCCACTTAACCCTCCATTGCCCATGTTCCCTGTACGTATTAGCGTATGTGTGTCATATCCCCTCGTGTTAAATGTATCTCCCAATTGACCGCTTTGACCCGGTGAAAAGCGGGATATAAATACAGTTAAATAAATAAATTAAATAAATAAATAAACATGGGTCCTGTGCCTGAACCCTCTCCTGGTCCCACGTCAGCAACATATGAACCCAACCTGACCCTTTTCTCCACACTAGTCAATTTAAAATTGTGTGTGTATGGGGGGGGGAGGGGTCTCCTCTCCTCATCCCCCTCCCTCCTTAATGAAAACCCAAGTGACCCCCCAGCAAGAGTTGGACGTTCAAATGTAATTGTATGCACTTAGTGACAGCAGTTTAATATATATTGATTTCCACACATAAAGAACTACTTTAACCCTTTATCACACACGTTAAATTACCAACGACTTTACACAGCTGGGGTCAAATGGACCCCATCAGTAAATGACCAGAAACCGTGAACAATTTCATCGACATAGGATTGGTATTTTAATGCATTTATTAAAAACAGTTCTCAGTTTTTGCTGTTTACAAATGTTCAGTGTTTATGATATAAAAGTAGTCTAACTATTAACTTCAGTTTATCACTTAATTGTAATTAAGTCTCGACACCCCTAGTATAATCATCTATCTAGGCGTCTTTTAGTCAGCACTTTCATTGCATAACAGCTGGCAATGTTCTGGGTATATGGCTGTACCACATCACTTGCAGTATTTTGATGTTTTCTTATCTGATGATCTGGTGCAAAGCTGGCAACGCGAATGTGCCCCTCTGGATTCACAGCCTGTAGGACCAGGTAAGCTGAATCCAAGTAGTTGCATGCAGATCCGCACCCCTTTCTGAAGACAGACAGAGAGGTACATAGACGAGACCTACAGGGATATAGTCCTGAAGTCCCATCTCCAGTCTGGCAGCACCCCTGTTGCCATGGAGGAGAGAGGTCACGTGACAAGAGAGCATCACCCTGGTGTGGCAGGAAGTGATCCTGTAACTAGGACCTGTCCTCCAGGTGATGTAATACCCTCTCGCACCGAGGAAGTTTCTCCAGGGCCATGTGCTCATGAGGGAAGGGTTAGGACAGCCGTTATAGTTGGTGATTCGAGCATTAGGCATGTAGATAGCTGGGTGGCTGGTGGACGTGAGGATCGCCTGGTAACATGCCTGCCTGGTGCGAAGGTAGCGGACCTCACGCGCCACCTAGATAAGGTCTTAGATAGTGCTGGGGAGGAGTCTGCTGTCTTGGTACATGTCGGTACCAATGACATAGGAAAATGTGCTAGGGAGGTTCTGGAGGCTAAATTTAGGCTTTTAGGTAGGAAGTTGAAATCCAGAACTTCCAGGGTAGCATTCTCCGAAATGCTTCCTGTTCCATGCGCAGGACCCAAAAGGCAGGCAGAGCTCCGGAGTCTCAATGCGTGGATGAGACAGTGGTGCAGAAATGAGGGTTTTGGATTTGTTAGGAACTGGGGAACATTCTGGGGAAAGGAGGGGCTCTTCCGAAGGGATGGGCTTCACCTTAACCAGGATGGAACCAGGCTGCTGGCATTAATCTTTAAAAAGGAGATAGAGCAGCTTTTAAACTAGATATTAGGGGAAAGCCGACAGTCGCCCAAGAGCGGATGGTTCGGAAGACTGTATCTTTGAAGGATGCTACCAAAAGCAGAGAGGTTCCACAAAAGAGTAAAGTAGCCCAAATGCCCTCAAGTATGGAGCAGACTGAGCTTAAAGATCACAAATTACCCATGTCTAACAATAGCCAAATTAATATGAGTAAAATACATTCTCTAAAATGCTTGTATGCAAATACTAGAAGTCTAAAAAATAAGATGGGAGAGTTAGAATATATAGCACTAAATGAAAGGTTAGATATGATTGGAATATCAGAGACATGGTGGAAGGAGGACAACCAGTGGGACACTGTGATACCTGGGTACAAACTATATCATAATGATAGAGCTGATCAAATTGGTGAAGGGGTTGCTCTCTATGTTAGAGAGGGCATTGAGTCAGAAAGGATTAAAGTTTTGCAGGAAACAAAATCTGCTGTAGAATCTATATGGATTGAAATTCCATGTAAAAGGGGGAAGGCAATGGCAGTGGGGGTGTACTATCGAGCGCCTTGCCAGAATGACCAAATGGATGATGAAATGCTCAAAGAAATCAAGGAAGCTAACAAAAGTTACAGTGCAGTAATAATAATGGGTGATTTCAACTACCCCGGTATCGACTGGGTCAGTGTCACGTCAGGACATGCTAGGGAGATAAAGTTCCTAGATGAAATAAATGACTGCTTCTTGGAGCAGCTGGTTCATGATCTGACCAGAGGGGAAGCCATATTAGACCTAGCCCTTAGTGGAACACCAGATCTAGTGCAAGAGATAAGGTTGTTGGGGCCACTTGGCAATAGTGATCATAGCATGATCGCCTTTGATTTAATTAGTGGAGGAGGGATAGTAAGGAAATCCACAGTACTACCTTTTATCTTTCAAAAGGGAAACTATGATAAAATGAGGAAATCAGTTAAGAAAAAACTAAAAGGAGCAGTTGCAAAGGTTAAAGACGTACATCAGACTTGCCTGCTGTTGAAAAATACTATCTTGGAAGCCCAGACCAGCTGTATTCCATGCTTTAAGAAAAGTGGAAGGAAGTCCAAAAAACTGCCAGCATGGTTTAAAGGTGAAGTCAGAGAGGCTGTTGTTGCCAAAAAAGCATCTTTCATGAAATGGAAAAAAGAGCCAAACAACAAAACCTGGAAACAGCACAAGCACTGCAAGTCAAATGCAAGGCATTGATAAGGCAGGCAAAGGGAGAATTTCAGAAGAAGCTTGCTGCGGAAGCAAAAACGCAAAGTAAAGACCTTTTCAAGTACATTCGTAGCAAAAAACCTGTGAGAGAGTCAGTTGGTCCATTACATGATAAAGGGTTTAAAGGAGCACTAAGAGGCGACAAGGTGATAGCGGAGAGATTGAATGTATTCTTTGCTTCAGTCTTTACTGAGGAAGATGTAGGGATGTTACCCATGACTGAAGTGGTATTTAAAGGTGCGGAAGAATTGAAGGAAATATCGATACATCGGGAAGATGTATTACAACAATTAGATAAACTGAAGAGTAGCAAATCACCTGGGCCGGATGGTATACATCCAAGGGTGTTGAAAGAAATGAAATACGAGATTGCAGACCTGCTATTAGTTATCTGTGAACTATCATTAAAATCATCTCTAATACCTGAAGATTGGAGGATCGCCAATGTAACACCAATTTTTAAAAAGGGTTCGAGGGGTGATCCGGGAAACTACAGACCGGTGAGCCTGACATCAGTACCGGGAAAAATGGTAGAAACCATCATAAAGAATAAAATTACTCAGCATGTAGATAGTCATGACCTAATGGGAGACAGCCAACATGGCTTTAGACAAGGAAGATCTTGTCTTACTAATCTGTTATGTTTTTTTGAAGGAGTGAATAATCAGGTGGACAAAGGTGAGTCGGTTGATATTGTGTATCTGGACTTTCAGAAAGCCTTTGACAAGGTCCCTCATCAGAGACCTTTGGCAAAACTAAAGAGTCATGGGATAGGAGGCAGTGTACTATTGTGGATCAGGAACTGGTTAAAAGATACAAAGCAGAGGGTAGGGCTAAATGGCCAATTTTCCCAATGGAGAAAGGTGAATAGTGGTGTACCCCAGGGATATGTGCTGAGTCCGCTGCTTTTTGACATATTCATAAATGACCTGGAAAGTGGAATAACGAGTGAGGTTATCAAATTTGCAGATGACACAAAACTATTTAAAGTTGTTAAAACCCAAGAGGATTGTGGAAAATTGCAAGAGGATCTTGATAAATTGGAAGACTGGGCATCAAAATGGCAGATGAAATTTAATGTGGATAAGTGCAAGGTTATGCACCTAGGGAAGAACAACCCAAACTATGGTTACACGATGCAAGGTTCCACATTAGGAACCACCACCCAGGAAAAAGATTTAGGCATCATTGTGGATACCATGTTAATACCCTCGGCCCAGTGTGCAGCAGCAGCCAAGAGAGCAAATAGAATGCTAGGTATGATAAGGAAAGGAATGGAAAATAAAACAAAATATATTATAATGCCTCTATATCATTCCATGGTGAGACCGCACCTTGAATATTGTGTTCATTTCTGTTCGCCGTATCTTAAAAAGGATATAGCGATTTTAGAAAAGGTTCAGAGAAGAGCCACCAAAATGGTAAAGAGGATGGAAGGATACTCCTATGAAGAAAGGCTAAAAAGGTTGGGGCTCTTTAACCTGGAAAAGAGACGGCTGAGGGGAGATATGATAGAAGTCTATAAATTAATGAACGGAGTGGAACGGGTAAACGTAGATCGATTGTTTACCTTATCAGAATATAGAAAGACTAGGGGACATGCAATGAAGCTACAGGGTAAACTATTTAAGACTAATAAAAGAAAATATTTTTTCACTCAACGTGTAATCAAACTCTGGAATTTGTTACCAGAGGATGTAGTAAAGGCTGTTAGTGTAGCTGGGTTTAAAAAAGGTTTGGACAAGTTCCTGGAGGAAAGGTCCATAAACCATTATTAAGAAGGGACCCAGGATATCAATGCTTGAACCAATACAAGCATTGTGGAACCTGTGTCCCTTGGGGAAACTGCTAGGTACGTATGACCTAGATTGGCCACTGTTGGAAACAGAATACTGGGCTTGATGGACCTTGGTCTGACCCAATATGGCATATCTTATGTTCTTATGTTCTTAAGTGTTCTTGGGTTCTGCAATCGCATTGTTTGCTGTGGCAAAACTAACTCCTTTGCCAGTTCTGTTAGGAACAGTCTCCATTTGTGGGACACCTCTGTTTGCCATTTGGGTTTTTGCTGCACCCAAATTATATATATGTACGCACAAGCTTGTCCAGATTGTCTACTCCAGACTTAGTAGCATTATAGAGCAGAATCATCTCAGGCTTCTTTTCATTCTTGTCGTCTATTGTCTTGTCATGATGCATGCTGCTCAAAACAATGACCATTTTGTTTTTCTTTGGAACGTAACTCACTAGTGTGATCTCTTTGCAAAAACCAAACTGTGATGAAAACAGTTCCTTGTTCCGTGAAATCAGCAGTTCACCTGGTATGTCCCTTTTGTTTTTTCTCATGGTGCCAACAACTGTAGTGTGTTGAATCAGAAGATCTTCAGCCAGTCCTACATCAGTAAAGAAATTATCACATGTAACATTGCGGCCAGTTTTCCACCAATGTCTAGTCAATCGTTTCACTACTTCAACTCTTTTCTTCAGTTCGACCGCTGCTCCTGGTTGCTTCCCCAGATAAACTTCTCCTTTCAGTGGATAGCTGGTCTCTGCATCGCAGTTCCAGAATATCTTTATTCCACACTTTCCTGGCTTTGTGGAAATGTATTGTTGAAAGCCACACTTGCCTCTGAAGCTGACCAGTTGCTTAGCAACTGTCGTATCCATTCCAGGTAAGTACATCATTGTTAGACAACGAGGATGACTACTACTCATTTCACTCAGAATTCTTGGAATTATAAAATAACTGAAATCATAATAAATAACTGTTATTACCAATCAAATATATCTCAGAAAAAAGAAACAATGTTGGCAGCAAAGCGCCATTACTTCTATAACAGCAATGAATAGGTCTATACGAACACATGCCTGGTATGAACTCAAATGCTAAAAAATGTCACCTTAATTTCACATGAAGATCACAGTAGTCTACAGATGAAATAGCCTAGCAATGCCACATTAACAATAATAATTACAACATGAACCTGAAACAGGAATTCTGACAGCGCTAAGCTGGGGTCAATTTGACCCCAGGTGTTTATAATAGGTATATACACCATAAAAATGTTAACAAAAAATTACTGTTCTGATTAAATGATAACACTCTACGGGAAATTCAATGGCTGTCAATATTGAGAAGCTACAGGAAGTTTTAAGTCATGGCTGAAATAAATAAGTAAGTAATTTGACATAACAAAAGGCTTGGGGTCAAAATGACCTCACATGTGTGGTGAAGGGTTAAGTGCAGAAATGACTTTAAAAATGGTCCTATGAAAACAAACCATATAACTCTGGTGATACAGTGGTAATCACTCATAACAACCACAACAGAATTCACTGATTAATATCCATCATATTTTTTCAGAGGGTAAAATACCTCAGATAATTGTCCTTGAATTTATTAGCTATGAAATGTCACCAAAGGATACTCATGTGGCTATAAGGACTAATCGTTACTGGTTGAGAAAAAAACCCTTTCTTTGGAATTTTCTCAGAATATAGCAATTTTTTATTTTTCACTCTCATAGAACTTTTTAATATAATTTTGTGAGATAAGTACACCAGAGCACTGGTTAAAATTGTTTTTGCATAAATGTCAGTGAGGAGAGAGATTAGCAAGTAACAAAATAACCATGTTAATTAAAAATTTCTATGATAGTGAAAAATAGAAAATTACTATGGTATGTGAACATTTTAAAAAGGTTTTTTTCTGGACCTGGCTAATAAACTCAAGAAGGACAATTATCTAAGATCCTGTTCCCACTCTATAAAAAACATACTCTCGGTTATTAAACAGTAAATTCTGTTTTGGGGGTTTAAAAACCGTCCTCCATGAGGCTGATATTCGAAGATTGTTGAGTATCTCAATTTAGGTTCCTAAATTAGGCATCTATTTTCAGTGATCGTAGGAGCCTATATATTGGAAAATAGGCCACCAAATTAATACTTAAGAGTCATAAAACCAAAGAACCAAAATTTATAGGTATCTATAAATGCACCCAAGTTAGATGCCCTGCCTTAGAAATCATTATTAACTTCTTAACTTCACTCCCTTGAACTGGCCCCACTGCTGGGGGAGAATGTTTTATTCAGATGATCTCAATGCATGGAAATTGGACGTTGCTTGTCCAGGGTGAGAGACAAAGAGAAAGTGACTGATTGTGCATGAAGGAAGTTGCTCTTTGTTACGCACTTCTCAAAGCAAGCTCTCATTTTTTCTATTGGCATTATCCTTCAGAAATAAACTACGTTTCAAAGGAGGATAATTTATAGATTTGATGGTATAATTGCACCAACAAAAAGAAATCAAAAGGTTGACATTCGGACAATTTATCCAATTAACCTTTCGGGAGTCTGATACTGAGTCCGTGGTGGTCAGCTTTTCTAAGGCGCCTGACTGCCATGGGAAAAAGTGAAACCTGATATTAAGTGACAGAGCCTGTCTGGTGTATGGTGCTGAGTATTCGGTTTTGACACAGACCGTGTTTGCTATTCAGTCAGTGGCGATATTCAGCCTGTTCTAACTTTATGTGCTTATTTATCCGATTAGTGAGCTGAAACGTACCACTGACTAGATAGGTACTGGGTCTGCCCACGGACCGCTCCAGCAGTGTCTTGTTAGTGTCAAGGCAGACTGTGGTATATTCAGTGGGACTAGCCGGTTAGTGCCACCGAATGTCTGTCTCAGTGGGTTTTATGGGGTTTGTAGGTCTTGCAAACCACATAAAACCCTTTGAACAACAAGTCCCCAGATTAAATTTTAGTCAGATAACTCATTTAATTTAGGAAGGACCAGAGGTACAGTGGGAGCATGTTTACAATTTATCTGGATAGCACCAATTTCCAGTGCTGTCTGGTTATACATAACAGACTCAACATTCAAAGGGATTCATGCGGTTAGCAGAGCTGTTAATTCATTAATCACCGTGAACGAGATATTCAGCAGCACTAACAGAGTTAGTGGACTGAATATCCACGGTTGCTGGCTCTCCACACCTCTATGCTAACCGCTTAGCATCGCAGTGTGTTGGGGGCGTTCTTGGACGGAGTCAATAGATAGCCGATCACTACCTATTGAGCCACTGCCTGGTTAGCAATATGCATCGAAAGCCAGGTGCAAGTAACCTTAGCCTAACCTCTGCCGTATATCATTAACTGGGCAGTGGCGCAATATAGCCGCAGCCCGGTTACCGATTGGACTTTGTGGCTAACCTGGATAGTCAATGCTGTGGCCGGTTATCACTCTGACATTGAATATCCAGGTTTACTGTTCATTGCCAGCAGCTGGCTGCATTAGTAATGCTAGCTGCCAGCGCTGAATATCAGGCCCAACAAGTCTAATCAAAAAATACCTGTCCTATAGCTAAACCATATATGCTTAACTGGAGAATTTTAGTTGAGTACTTTCAAAATGGCAGATTTAAAGTTAGAATTAATAAGGTATCTTTGCCAAATAATGAATCCTAAATGGCAAAATTGTGCAATATTTTCCTTTAGCCTATGCTTTATTAGCACAGCACAAATTAAGTAATAATGAGATCAAAAACTTGCAAATGCATACAAAGCAGCTAAATGAACTACAAAATTTGTAAGGTTAAATGAAAGCTGTATTATTCCCCTAATGAGGGGTTATTTTGGTGCCATTTTGAACCCATGCACCGATGGGGCAAGAGTGAGTAGCGATCATTCCTGTCCCCTCAACTAGCCACCAGGGATATCTGGGTGAAGCGGGTGGGTTGGTGGCAGAGTTTGTTTTGGGGGAGTTAGGGGATGGGAAGGTTTAAAATGGAAGGTCAGATTGGCAATTTGAATGGGGAATCTTAGTGGGTTGATTTTGGGGTTCAAAGTCGTTCCTGAAACTACTGCCCCCTTTAAAAGATAGTGGGCAGCACTTTAAGAATGGGCAGTGTTCTCATCTGCAGCAACACAAAAACACATTGGTCTCTGCTATTATTTATTTATTTATGTTGACGCAGTTATATACTGCTTGTCTGCGACACACATGTTTTGTAAATGTAAATTGGCTATAAAGTGGTTGATAAATAGGTGAATACTTCTTTGCACAACGCAAACCTTTGCATACTCGCATTGCTTGATTTTTTTTTTTTTAATTTATTAGCGAGGCTTGATGTACCACCCAAACCAAAGTGTCAGGGTAGTGCACAATAAGAAAACAAAGTGGCTACTATAAAATCAAGAAGGAAAGGAATGCCATTGGATTAATAGGAAAGCAGTAGCGAAAGAATGAGAGGAGGACAGAAGAGGAGCAAAGGTAGACACATAAACAAGGCTGACTGCTAAGGGGATGGAAGGGACAAGGGGAAGGGGGAATAGAGGCAATATATAACATCATGACCATCATATGGTGTCAGGGAGATCGAAAGCCTGGCGGTAGAGATAGGTTTTAAGTAGAGCTTTGAAGCTAGGAAATGAGGGCTCAGTGCGAAGAGAATGTGGGAGAGAATTCCACAGGGCAGGACTTAGAAAGAAGAATGCAGAGTAACGAGTGAGTTCGAGGTGTGGTTGTGATGGAGAGGGAAGAAAAAGACGATTACCATGAGCAGAATGGAGAAGACGAGGAGCGGACTGGAGGAAAATAAGATCGGACAAATACTGGGGGACACCCATGTGGAGAACTTTGTGTGTGGTGATGAGGTACTTATAGACAAATCTGAATTTAACAGGGAGCCAATGGAGGGTGAGAAGACAAGGGGTAATGTGATCAAAAGGAGATGATTGGGTGATGAGCGGCAGAGTTTTGGATAAGCTGAAAGCGATGGAGCTGATAATTGGGAAGGCCGGCGAAAATTGAATTACTGTAGTCCAAGCAGGAGATCACGAGGGAGAGAACCAGGGTGGTGAGGGAGGGAGCAGAAAGGTATGGCCGGAGCGTCTGAACCCTACAGAGGTGGAAAAAACAGCTACGCACGAGGGAGGAAATATGTGGGTGGAAAAACATTGAGGAATCAAGGGTGACACCAAGATAGTGGAGAGTGGGGGCAAGTGGAATGGGGAGGGAGGACATAGTGGGAGCTAGAGTGGGAGCAGTAGCAGTGAAGGAGAGCCAGATGGCGGAGGACTTAGTGGGATTGACGCAGAGGAAGTTATCAGAAAACCAGCCGGCAATGAGAGTGCGACAAGCATTGAGGGCAGTGAGGTCCGGGGTTGAAGAGCTAGTGTGATAAATGAGAAGAGTATCATCAGCGTAGAAGTATGAGGATTTGCCAGTCTGTTGAATGAGCAGGGTGAGAGGAGCCACAGTGCAGGGGGAAAGAGGAGGAGATGTTGGGACCTGAGTGAACAGCAAAAGTGTGGGATGAGAGAAAAGAGTGAAACCAGTGAAGGACAGTGTACTATCGACCGCCTGGCCAGAATGAACAAATGGATGATGAAATGCTCAAAGAAATCAAGGAAGCTAACAAAAGTTACAGCGCAGTAATAATAATGGGCGATTTCAATTACCTCGGCATCGACTGAGTCAGTGTCACGGCAGGACATGCTAGGGAGATAAAGTTCCTAGATGAAATAAATGACTGCTTCTTGGAGCAGCTGGTTTATGAACCAACCAGAGGGGAAGCCATATTAGACCTAGTCCTTAGTGGAACACCAGATCTAGTGCAAGAGATAAGGGTGTTGGGGCCACTTGGCAATAGTGATCATAGCATGATCGCCTTTGATTTAATTAGTGGAGGAGGGATAGTAAGGAAATCCACAGTACTACCTTTTAACTTTCGAAAGGGAGACTATGATAAAATGAGGAAAATAGTTAAGAAAAAACTAAAAGGAGCAGTTGCAAAGGTTAAAGACTTACATCAAGCTTGGGTGTTGTTGAAAAATACTATCTTGGAAGCCCAGACCAGCTGTATTCTACGCTTTAAGAAAAATGGAGGGAAATCCAAAAAAACTGCCAGCATGGTTTAAAGGTGAGGTCAGAGAGGCTGTTGTTGCCAAAAAAGCATCTTTCAGGAAATGGAAAAAAAGAGCCAAATGATGAAACCTGGAAACAGCACAAGCACTGGCAGGTCAAATGCAAGGCATTGCTAAAGAAGGCAAAGGGAGAATTTGAGAAGAAGCTTGCTGCAGAAGCAAAAATGTGAAATAAAGATTTTTTCAAGTACATTCGTAGCAAAAAACATGTGAGAGAGTCAGTTGGACCATTAGATGATAGAGCAGTTAAAGGGGCACTAAGAAGCGACAAGGCGATAGCAGAGAGACTGAATGAATTCTTTGCTTCGGTCTTTACTGAGGAAGATGTAGGGATGTTACCCATGACTGAAGTGGTATTTAAAGGTGCGGAAGAATTGAAGGAAATATTGATACTTTGGGAAGATGTATTACAACTATTAGATAAACTGAAGAGTAGCAAATCATCTGGGCCGGATGGTATACATCCAAGGGTGTTGAAAGAACTGAAATATAAGATTGCAGACCTGCTATTAGTAATCTGTGAACTATCATTAAAATCATCTCTAATACCTGAAGATTGGCGGATCGCCAATGTAACACCAATTTTTAAAAAGGGTTCGAGGGGTGATCCGGGAAACTACAGACCGGTGAGCCTCACGTCAGTACTGGGAAAAATGGTAGAAACCATCATAAAAAATAAAATTACTCAGCATGTAGATAGTGTCAGACGGCTGCCTGGGTGAGAATCTTCACAGTCTTGGCAATGCATATATCTATATGATTTGCAAGGTATTTTGGGAAATGTAGTTCATTCACACCAGACACAGCTGCTGACAATAATTTAGTTGTGCTCTTGGGTAAAGTCAATAAGATATTTATTTATGGGGTTATTTCTCCCAACACAGATATGCTTGGTAGCACATAAATCAGGTAACTTGCTTTCAGTGTTAACTTGGAAAAACAAAGTCAAAATCAGGAAAACAACAAATGAAAAGCCACAAAGCAAGAAACAAACTTTTCAGGTTAACTTCTGATTACTTCCCACATAGATTCAGAAGTGATTCTCACAAGCAATTAGGTAAGGCTTAATTGCTAGCAGTTATCCAGCTGAAACCCCTTAGCTGGCTTGCTTTCTACTGTGTGGGTCAAATCCTGCTTCAGGAGCTTTTCTGAGTAGATTAAAGAACAAATTTGTATTTCTTTGTGATGGTTGCTGTACTTTATAACAGAAAGTTACCAACGGAGTTTAGATAGAGAACAATCCATATAAATACATTCTTCATCTGCAATCATTTCCCCATCTTCAACAAGCATAGGTTCAATATCATGGATTGGCACAGATGAATCTCTCAATGGAACACTTTCAGGAGAATACTTGTTTTCCTGCTGTCTTTCAAGGTTATAGCTAGGGCATAGATCAGTGTTCATACCTGAGCTTCCATTGCTGTTAGAGTTCCTCTCTATATAGCCTGGCCAGTATGTAGTCCAGTTCTTATGTCCAGCCTTCCAATCCAGATCCCTGGACACTGGATCTCTCTTCACATACCTTCTGGCACGGGTCCTAGGGTCCCTTCTAGGTGCAGCCGTCTCCCTCACAGGTAGCGTCTGGAGATTCCTAGCTCTGCAGCACCATTCCTCTGGCTTTCCCCAGTCCAATGGTGTATGCTGGCCCTTGAAATGCCTCCCAGTATACGTACTGCTTTGGACTCTTCTAGATCTCTCAAAGGCTTTTCTCTTCCTTCTTCCAAAGGGTCTCTTTCTCTCTCTGTCCGTCCGGTTTGGCTTCTGCTTCTGATGATCCTTCAGATGAAACTGATGATCCTTCTCTGGATATCCAAGGTGATCATGAAGATCATGAAGATGGTCATCTGTAGAATAAACTCTACTCTTATTCTGCTTAGATGAGTGCTCCTCCCTAACACAGCGCAGCTGTGCTGAATCAGGCCTTGCCCTTTGAGATGAGTGTTCCATCCTAGCACAGCGCAGCTGTGCTGAATCAAGCCCTGCCCTTTGCAATGAGTGCTTGGGGATTACCTCATAGCCCTTTTGATTGAACACACGTTTTCTCACTTCAGCTCCTCTCATGGCTGTTGGAAACCTGGTGCATTCTGGGACTGGTAGTCTTTTATGGCAAAATTCTGTTTTCTCATTTCTACCAGCACTGACAGGTTGCTTGTTCAGAGACACTTCACCTTTTCTATAGCCCCTTCCTGAGCTATGATAAGCTTCCTTATCACATTAGTCATAACCTAATGGGAGACAGCCAACATGGCTTTAGACAAGGAAGATCTTGTCTTACTAATCTGTTATGTTTTTTTGAAAGTGTGAATAAACAGGTGGACAAAGGTGAGTCGGTTGATATAGTGTATCTGGACTTTCAGAAAGCCTTTGACAAGGTCCCTCATTAGAGACTTTTGGCAAAATTAAAGAGTCATAGGATAGGAGGCAGTGTACTACTGTGGATCAGGAACTGGTTAAAAGATTAAAAGCAGAGGGTTGGGCTAAATGGCCAATTTTCCCAATGGAGAAAGGTGAATATTGGGATCTGTGCTGGGTCCGCTGCTTTTTGACATATTCATAAATGACCTGGAAAGTGGAATAACGAGTGAGGTTATCAAATTTGCAGATGACACAAAACTATTTAAAATTGTTAAACCCCAAGAGGATTGTGGAAAATTGCAAGAGGATCTTGATAAATTGGAAGACTGGGCATCAAAATGGCAGATGAAATTTAATGTGGACAAGTGCAAAGTTATGCACCTAGGGAAGAACAACCCAAACTATAGTTCAACATTAGGAACCACCACCCAGGAAAAAGATTTAGGCGTCATTGTGGATAACATGTTAAAACCCTCGGCCCAGTGTGCAGTGGCAGCCAAGACAGCAAATAGAATGCTAGGTATCATAAGGAAAGGAATGGAAAATAAAACAAAAGATATTATAATGCCTCTATATCGTTCCATGGTGAGACCGCATCTTGAATATTGTGTGCAATTCTGGTCGCCGTATCTTAAAAAGGATATAGCGTTATTAGAAAAGGTTCAGAGAAGAGCCACCAAAATGGTAAAGGGGATGGAAGGATACTCCTATGAAGAAAGGCTAAAAAGGTTAGGGCTCTTTAACCTGGAAAAGAGACGGCTGAGGGGAGATATGACAGAAGTCTATAAATTAATGAACGGAGTGGAACGGGTAAACGTAGATCGACTGTTTACGTTATCAGAATATAGAAAGACTAGGGGACATGCAATGAAGCTACAGGGTAAACTATTTAAGACTAATAAAAGAAAATATTTTTTCACTCAACGTGTAATCAAACTCTGGACTTTGTTACCGGAGGATGTAGTAAAGGCTGTTAGTGTAGCTGGGTTTAAAAAAGGTTTAGACAAGTTCGTGGAGGAAAGGTCCATAAACCATTATTAAGAAGGGACCCAGGATATCAATGCTTGACCTAGTACAAGCATTGCAAAACCTGTGTCTTTTGGGGAAACTGCTAGGTACGTATGACCTAGATTGGCCACTGTTGGAAACAGGATACTGGGCTTGATGGACCTTGGCCTGACCCAGTATGGCATATCTTATGTTCTTATGTTCTTACAGTGCCTCGAATACCAAAGTCAGACAGACGACTGAGGAGAGTATGGTGGTCGACAACATCAAAGGTGGCAGAAAGATCCAGGGAGACTGCGATAGACAAATCACCATGATCGTGAGAATGGTGGAGTTCACTAAGGAGAGCTAGAAGAATAGTTTCAGTGCTGTGGCCCGCCCTGAAACCAGACTGACGAGGGTGGAGAGAGAGGTTGGTGTCAAGATGTGAAGAGAGCTGCATGAATACCAGTTTTTCAAGAACCTTGGCGAGAAAAGTGAGATTTGAAACGGGCCGCCAGTTGGTGTGGAGGCTGGGGTCAAGAGTGGGTTTCTTCATAAGGGGGGTGGGGACCAGGGCATGTTTCCAACGGGTGGGAAAACTGCCGGAGGTAAGACTAGAATTGATTATAGCCAGGGCATAGGGGAGAAGTGTGAGAGAGGGATCAAGGAGTCAAGTAGAGGGGAGGGGATCCAATGGACAAGTAGCTTTGTGAGATGAGGAGATTACCTTAGCAAGTTCAGAGGAGTGATAGATTGGAAGGAGTGCCAAGTTTGGGGGAAGATACAGGAGGGCGGGGGAGAACGCATAGTGGGAGGGGCAGGAAGGGGAGGATGAGGGGAGATAGGAGGCAAAGATGAAAAGAGGAACAGAGAGACTGGATCTTGTCGACAAAAAAGGAGGCAAGGCTTGTTGGGTTAGGGGCAGCAGGAGGTAACACTGACGAGGAAGGGAGAGTGGTGAGGGAAGACAGAGAATGGAGTACCTGATACAGACGATGGGAAGAGTTAGAGGAAGAAGTGATAAGATTTGAGTAATTTATTTATTTATTTATTTAACATCTCTTCTATACCACGCTATTAAAATCAGCGCCGTGTACATCGAAGAAAATATACTGCAATGCATACAGGTAACATTGAGTTTACAGAGAACAAAGGAATATATAACACGGAGTAACAGGGATAACTATGTACAGTCAACATTATACTATATATATGCTTTTACTATATAAAATATTTAAACTCGAGTGGATATTGTATGTGTATTCATGTAGGTGGCACGGGTCAACAGTAGTAAAGTGAACTATCGTGGAGTTTAGGAGTATCGTGGAGTAATGAGCTCGTTTAACATCGGTGAGCATGGAACGGTATAGATGATGTTCATGGCAGAATGTGGCGGGGGAGGTTGCAGAAGGGTGTTTGCGCCAACAATGCTCAGCGTGCCGGAGGTGGGCACATTGAAGGTACAGACCCGGATGATACCAGGGATGACGGGACATAGGGCGATAGGGAATGGGGCGAAGAGGGGCCAGAGTATCAAGAGTCGCAGTGAGGGTGGAGGACCAGGTGTCGACCTGCTGATCCACGGGAAGGGAGAAAAATTCGGAAGAAAAGAGGGAATCGGCTGATGGGAAGTGCTGGAGGGTAAGAGGGGTAAGGTGCCATTTGAGAGTCTGAGAGGAAGTAACAGTGATAGGCAAGGTGGGAGCTTATAGGGGAGGAAGAGAGAAGGAAAACAGCAGACAATAATAGTCAGACCAGGGAAGAGGAAGAGGTAGGATCCCAGATGGAATGTAAGGGGAGGGGGTGGAGGTAAAGATAAGGTCAAGGATATGTCCGGAGGAATGAGTTGGACAATCCACATGCTGAGTTAGGGATAGATCAGTAAGGAGTGACAGAAGAGCCCTATCACAGGTTCGGGTCTGAGAGTTCAGATGGACGTTGAAGACACCTAGGACGACGAGATGAGAAGGCAGAAGGGCTGTCTCGGAGAGAGTAAGTAATAGAGAATCCCAAAAATCTGGGCACATTGAAGGTGGTGCATAAAGAAGGAGAAAATACACAGGAATAGAGGTGTCCGAGCACAACAGCAAGGATTCTGGGTAGCGGGGAGGGGGTGAGACAAGTATGAGAGGGAGAGAGGCTTGATGTATAACTCCCACGCCACCACCTGTTCGATGGAGGCGAGGAACATGGAAGATCATGTACCAGAGGGGGTTTTGCATGGAGAGATCTGCTGTTCAAGTGGGCAAAAGAGAGGGTCAGTAAGGAAGTAACTGGCAGAGTGGGCAGTGTAGGGGGAAGCTGACTCGGGCGGCAAACAAGAAGGTTACTCATATTGCGAGCAATGCTCCCAGGTGGAGATGTAAAGGCAGTGGGTGGGTGGTGTCCCCAGAATACAGGGATAGCAGTCATGGAGAGCACCTGCAAAGAGGGAGACAAATGAGATGAGAATGTGGGGAAAAACCTAAGTGAGCAAAGTGGGGGAAATTTTAGGGAGATATGTAGTGATTTCATCCCCAGCATACAGCCACCAAAGGCAAGCAAATTGGCCTGTGTCTTCACCAAAAGGCTGTGCTTGCAGATTGGCCCATGTCATCACCAAAATGATGCCAACTGTTGGCATCACCACCAAACACTGCTGGAACAAGCTTTCTTACCATAAAAGAGAAAGCATTGTCCATCTATGAAGATCTTAAAACAAGTGGAAACTCCTTCAAATGTGTTTTCCTTTAGTTCCAATTGAGGCTGGATTGCTGGGTTTAAAAACTGAAATGCTTTTCATAACATGAAATTATATGGTGAAGCTGCCAACAGGCAAGAGGAAGTTGCAAAGCCATTTCCCTCCATAGTTAAAACATTGACTGAGGAAGAAAACTTTTGATGAAAGCTTTGATGAAAAAGGATTGTACTGGAAAAGAATGTCATCAAGAACCTACATTTCTAAGAATGAAGCACATGTACCAGGCTGTAAGACTGCAAAAGACTGTGTGACTGTGATAGTAGCTGCCAGTGTAAGTGGAGATTTAAAGTTTAAGCCTGTGGTGATGCACCACTCTGCCAACCCATGAGCCTTGAAAGGATTTCTTAAGTCTGCCCTGGGCATGTACTTTATGTCAAGCAAAAGGGGTTAGATGAGAGCATATTTATTTATTTATTTATTTAAAGTTTCTTATATACCGCGCTCTTTAGCATCAGCGCGGTTTACATGGAACAAAACATTCTCAGTACATTTGAAAACACGTATGAGTTACATATAACAGGGCAATAAACTTGGGAAAACAAGGGTAACTATCTACAGTAACGATTGAACTATTAACATAAATTCAACTAGCAGAGAGATTTTAGTGAGCAGCGGAATTACAACAAAATTTTAGTTCTAGAAGGTATGTTGTTTCCAACTTTATTATTGATTTTTCCAAGATATGTTTAAGCATTAATGAAGGAAAAAATTAGATTTCAAGATTCTCCTCCTTCTTGATGATGAGCCAAGCCAACCTTCCACAATCACTGAACTTTCGGAAAACATTAAAGTCCGATTTCTACCTCCAAACACCACCTCTCTTCTTCAGTCCATGGACAAAAGCATGATACCTGCTTTATAAGCTAATTATTATGATGAACGTTTAAGAGGTTAATTGCGGCTAGTGAGGGAGACAGTAAGGAAAGTGTTCTTCAATTATGGAAGAGTTTTAACATAAAAAATGCTATTTATCTGGACAAATGGAGGCCTGGGTAGTGTCAGCAGAGTGCTTGCATTCAGCTTGATGGAAGCGTCTCCCAGATTTTATTTATGATTTGAAAGGCTTTGAAGTATTATAGGAGCTCTCAATAAATCAAGAAACATTGTGTTACTTTTGCAAAGTAGTTCAGATTAGAAGAAATGGAAAGTGAGGATTTCTTTTTGGAAATTTTTATACTGCATTTTCCAACAGATCAAATGCGGTTTACAATAAACAACTTTTGAATTGTATAATAACGGTACATATTCAATTACATGGAACAGTTAGAACTATGTACATTATTATAAACAGAGAAAGAACAAGTAACAATCAAACTATGTGCATATTTAAATGTAGTACACTATTTGGTTAAGGTCTAGATAGAGTAGCCCTTGGAAGAATGCCTTTAGAGAAGGGGTGTGTGATATGTGGTTTATGTGATGGGATGTGTGGGATCGGTACTATTAGGTTCATTTTGGTTTCCAAAGTATAGAGTAAATAGATGAGTTTTGAGTTTTTTATGGAAGGTAGAGAGGCCATTGATGTCTCTTTAGAGTGTCTGAAAGTGGGAGCATAATTTGATATTTATCATTTTTCTGGTTATCCTGTTCTCTAATGCAGTGGTAAGTTTATTTTTATTACAAACCCATTGTATATGAGTGTTTGGTTCTTTGGTAAAGAGTGTGGAGAGGTGTGATGGGGCGATATCTTTAATTTGAACTGCTTGAAACCCATTGTGAAGATCTCTCTACAGCTGAAAAGTAGAAGCTGGAGAAGAAGATGAAGACGAAGTCCAGAATGCAGGACCAAAAGAGCTTCCCACTTCTCTTTTGACTTCGGTCTCAAAGGAATTGGAAAGCATTTGCAGCTATGAGAAGATCATGATTAAAATGCAGAACACAGCAGGAAAGCTGTTAGTGGAATAAGGTCTTATTTGGCACCCTATGAACAGCTTGATATGAAAGAAGTAAAATGGCAAATGAGGACTAGATGTCCTTTTTAAGTCTACTGTAACTCCAAACAAACAGTCCAAAGACAAAGAACTAAACTCATCCATTTCTGCAATTACAACTGCACCTGAAAGTGAGAATGATGATAAAGATAACAAACTGAAGACAATAAACCTTAGCTATCCACCTTTGACTTAACTATAACGACTACTGGGCCTGGAAGTGATGATGAATCTCTGCCCCTTAGCAACCTCAAAATTTAACACAGTAAATCTAACATGGTAAATTTAAAACTGAGAGGTAGATTCCATATAGGCCGGCTAGCTCCAGTGGAAACGTTTAAATTGGGCACGGGCACGATTCAAGTGAATTCCACAGCCATGGGAATAGACGCGCCCAGGTTTCTGGAATCACCTCATAGATGTGTCCGGCATGGCTGTTCAGCCAGCCCGTTCAGGTATCCAGCATGAGATCCGCGCACAGGTGCAGACATGGGCCAGAGAGTAAAGTGTAGAAACACATCCCCGCTGATATTATGGGACATGGGTAAATGCTGAAATTGTTTTGGAAATCCCCATGCTTACTGTATTCTGAAAAGTTGCACATTTCCGATCGTGCCTGTCTTTGCGGATGCCATGCTTCCTCAGTTAAAATGTGCATCTCCTAAGCTGCTGTTCTTGCTAACAGTGTTTTGCTGATGCAAACTAGACATAAATAGTGATGATACATAAATGCTGATGCAAATGAAGTCTGTTTCATGCCCAGAACACCGCAAAGTAATCACAATGCACTTTAATGTATTATAAGATCAAGTAGAGATTAACAAGTTTGTCATGATATACCTTGCCAAATCAACAATACCCTATTTATGATGGTGAATCTCTAAGAGACCAAAATTAAACCAACATAAGAAAACCCCTTAATTATGCAATTCTTTTGTCGAAGCCCACCGGGGGAGGGCCAGCACTGTTAACCTAGCCCTCACCAGACTGTGGACTGCTTTTTATCGTTTTTTGTTTCACCCTCGTGAATTTAAAAATCAATTACTTATCTTCATCCACTAGCCGCAGTTAGTGTCCTTCATGTTGCAGATTCCAAGATATACCATACACGACGGTATTATGATCATAATACCCAAGCAAGCCACGATGAAGGTGGCGGTGTTTAGAGTTGGAAGAGAATGACGGCAGTTTGTTGTAATACTTTATACGGAGATTACACTTGATACAGGGCGCACACCCGAAACGTGCACGTCGTGTATGGTATATCTTGGAATCTGCAACATGAAGGACACTAACTGCGGCTAGTGGATGAAGATAAGTAATTGATTTTTAAATTCACGAGGGTGAAACAAAAAACGAAAAAAAGCAGTCCACAGTCTGGTGAGGGCTAGGTTAACAGTGCTGGCCCTCCCCCGGTGGGCTTCGACAAAAGAATTGCATAATTAAGGGGTTTTCTTATGATGATATACCTTGCAACAAATAGTATATGGTAGTATAACAACTCCTCAATTATTCTTGTATTGGTGATCTCTAAAAACACACTTTAAATGATAAATGTGGACCTTTACCAACCTCACAAAAACCTAAGCTAACTTTGCAATTCCCAAAAGGATGCATTGTATTGCTGAGCCACAAAACTATGCTCTTCTAGACTATGGTTGTCTGGCTATTGCATCTGTTTCCCACATATCTGGGTACTTGCATTTCTCACAGCAGCTCCCTACATGTAGCCATCCTCCAGATATATCACTACTCTCGCAGCTTGCATAGATCCTGGACTGGGTAAGGATGTAGGCCTCGTGGCACAGTCTGGGGAATGTTGACACAACCACTGTCAGGTCTTCCAGTGCCTGGCACAGCTGCTGTATGGTGCCCTAACACAGTAGCACCCGGTGTGACTGCTGTCATCTCAATTGCAGATCAGCACACCAGATTCTACTGTGCAACCATCATACCACACACATACACTCTCACTTGCAGGGATGAATTGTAGAACAGTGCAGAATATTTTCCAAGTACTGGCCTAATTCCATGTCTCCCCAGCAGGAAAATTGGGGATGTCTGTAGGGAAGTCCAAAAATGTACATGGGCCCTTCCTGAATACATTATACGTGTCTCCATGGCAAACCATGACTCATTCTGCCCTTCTCAGACACTTTCTGACATCTCTGTGGCAAGCTCCATGGATGTGCATGGATGATGTGTACCAGAATATGGTTGTAGACGTTTTCGTGAGATATACATCTCCCATGCACGTGCAAACAGCCTATTCAGGAAGTGGAATGACCCCAATAGTATATGATGGCAGATAAAGACCAGTATGGTCCATCTAGTCCAGTGTTTCCCAACCCAGTCCTACGGGGCACACCGGCCAGTCAGGTTTTCGGGATATCCCTAATGACTATGCATGAGATATATATGCATTAGAGATATCCTGCCAACCTGACTGGTTTGTGGCCCTCCAGGGCTGGATTTGGAGACCCCTGCCTTACACCTCTGTCATTTAAGATTGTGAGTGGGCAAGGTGCAGATGTCCTAGACATCGAAAGGGTATATAGAATGTGACACATTCCTCCTCGATTCTCACCACCACCAAAATATTGTCTATTAGACAACTTTTTGGTGGTGGTGAGAATCGAGGAGGAATGTGTCACATTCTATATACCCTTTCAATGTCTAGGACATCTGCACCTTGCCCACTCACAATCTTAAATGACAGAGGTGTAAGGCAGGGGTCTCCAAATCCAGCCCTGGAGGGCCACAAACCAGTCAGTTTGGCAGGATATCTCTAATGCATATATATCTCATGCATAGTCATTAGGGATATCCCGAAAACCTGACTGGCCGGTGTGCCCCGTAGGACTGGGTTGGGAAACACTGACTAGTCTACCAAGAAAGGTGTCCAGAATGTTTGTACCCATTGCTACATGCAAGTCACTCCCCTTCTATGCCTTTCTTTAGGGTTGTACCCACCGCTCTGTGCAAATCACCCCCTCTATTTATTGAAGTATAAAAGATATTTAAGTTTGTTTTGATTTCATACTCTTGCTATACAGGGATCCACTGTGTCTGTCCTATGCCATTTTGAATTCTGTCATTGTATTTGCCTCCACCACCTTCATTGGGAGGGCATTACAAGCATCCACCACCCTGTCAGTGAAAAAGTATTTCCTGATGCTGTTTTTAAGTTTACCTCCTTGCAGCTTCATTATATGCCCTTTAGTTTTACAGCTTCCCCTTCTTTGAAAAAGATTTGTTTGCTCATTAATACCCTTCAAGTATTTAAAGGTCTGCAGCATATCTCCCCTGTCCCTCCTCTCCTCTAGGTTATGCATATTTAGGTCTTCAAGTCTCTTTTCATACATCTTCTGGCGCAGTGTCCAAATCATTTTGGTTATCTTCCTCTGAAACATTTCAAGTCTTTTTTTGTCTTTTGTGAGATATTTGTATTTATTTATTTATTTATTTAACATCTTTTTTTTTATACTATCTTTCTACAAGGCTAGATGGTTTACAGAGAACTCAGTGCATGAAGCTTAAACAACTCCATCAAAAGGTGCATATTACATTGAACATTTAGTTTAACAGCAATGCGATATGTGAGGCCTCACCATCGACTTGTACAGGGCATTAATACCTCTTCCTTTCTGCTGCTTATTCCTCTCTAAATGCAGCTCAGCATTCTTCTGGCTTTGGCCACCACTTTGTCACACTGTTTCGCCACCTTGGAATCCTCAGACACTATCACTCCGAGGTCCCTCTCCTAGTCCATGCATACCAACCTCCACCCCCCCCCCCCCCCCATCGCATACAATTCCTTTGGATTTCTGCATCCCAACTGCATGACTCTGCACTTCTTCACATTAAATCTTGACTGCCAAGCACTAGACCATTCTTCTAGTTTTTGTAGATCTTTCCTCATGTTGTCCACTCCCTCAGAAGCTCCACTCTGTTGCAAATTTTCATGTCATCTGCCAAAAGACAGATTTTTCTCTTCAATCCTTCCGCATTATCACTCACAAATATATTGAACATTGAACAGTATTGGTCCCAAGTGGCATTTTAAAATGATGTCCAAGCTAGAACGTCTGAAAAAAGGCAGGTATGTCTATGCTCAGCCCCTAGTTCACAACCATGGGTGTGCCTGATATGGATGTCTGTGAAGGCCTCTTATAGACATCCCCAGAATAGAGGTTAGAGTAGTGGTTAGGACCAAGGTTCAAATCCCTCTGCTGCTATCATTGGGATTGTGCAGAATACTGGGGATGATAGAATCATTATTTATCATAAATGTAGTGAAACCTTTCTGGCTTTAGTATTATGCAAACTAATAAAATGTTTTGATTTTTATCTAATTTTTTCTGTTTCCCCCAACCCTATTTTTTCCATAAGCCCTGTTATTTTCAATGTGTGATGTTCTATAGTGTGAGGTTTCACACAAACTATTGTGTTGTATCACAGAAGACTGTACATTTTACCACATAAGTCACTAACTGGCAAATTTTACCACAACTTAGTAATTATGTTTGTAGAATAATTATCTTCTCTTTCATTCTGTATCTGAACATATCACTGCTGCAGTGCATCTGGTCTCATCGAGCCCTTTTAGACAGGGAGGATTGCAACTTAAGTCATGGTTTCTACCCGATTGTTTAATTCTCTTTTTTATGTAATGTGCCCTAAGTAAGGCACAACATAAATGTTACAGATTGAGTAAATATCACCAACAGAAACAGAATAAGAAGGGTAAAGAAGGTGATTCTTTAAGAACCATAAAGCAGAATTAATTGAAACTATTTTAAACATTTGTGTTTCAAATGAAACAATTAATACTACATTATTTTGGTTTAAATTACAGTTTGATCTCCAGAAACTAAGAATCTATTGTGATCCAGAGCAAAATAACAGGGAAAGAGCCTGTGAAATCCCAGGAATTGTAAGTACACCTTCCTAATCTGGCTGTTTATGTGTATACTATGAAAAAGGGATGGGTGAATTAACTCTGACCTACACAGTTTATGTTGTTTGGGTCCCTGATGACCAAACTGATGAATGTTACCAGAACTGGATGAAAATCATCATTTTCTGACACGTTCACAGCACTTAGTAAGCAGAAGGAAAGCCAGGTGTAAAATTGCGTTTAAGCGTTTGGATTACTGTACCATTTACTTGTAGATTCTAAAAATTGGCAGCGTTCTTTTACAAACATTTAATGAAACCTTTTGGAATGGAAGCTGAAAACCGTCAAGGGAAGCCAAAATAATTAACTGAACAGTAATTTCAAATGCAATGTGCATTGCATTAAGCTAATCACATCAGTAATATAGCAAATAAATCATCAAATATACAAATACAAAATGATTAAAGTATACAAATCTTTTTTTAAATGTTTTAATTTAAATACTAGAAGCAGGTATTTTAAGACCAAAACCTGTAGTCTCACGCTGCCTGCTGATGCAGGCATCGCAGGATCCAGGGCAGAAACCAGGGAAGGACTGAGCAGGTAATTGGGCCAGGCAAACAAACCCTGGTGTCTAGTGGTCATTAGGGCAGAAGCAATCCCCCTCCACTCCTGTCTCAGCTGTGGATGCAGTCAAAATAGTGGCTGTGACCCTAGCAGTATTCTTGTGGTGCTACTACTAGGGGTCATTCCCTAGAGGTAATATCACAAGGGGTACTACTGTTAGGGTTCCTAGTCACCATTTTCACATGCTCTGCAGCAATGGCAGGAGTGAAGGGGGACCGCTCTTGCCCTGATGACCACTAGACACCAGGGATTAGCTGAGTAAGAGTCAGGGTAGGGCTTTGGGGAATTGGGGGGAACAGTCAGGGTATGGACCTTGATGGGGGAGGCATTCTGTTTGGGGTGGGGAGTCACAGAGGGGCCTTTCATTTCATGTGGTGTTGGCACTTTCCACTGGGGGGTATTGAAGAGGAGTCGTGCTGAGATGGTTTTGTGTTTGGGGGGTCTTGTGTGCCTCTGTGTTTTGCTTGTAGCATGTAGGGGGTCTGTGTTGAGGGGAGAGGAGGTTGCCATGACAGCAGTTTTTTTTTTTTAAGGTTGATGGGCGTTGGAATGTCAGTAGGACAGTTGCTCTTACTATTAGAAGTCATGACAGCTAGTGCATGGCAAAATCCCATATATTAGCTGTCACTAGCTGACATGTTCACTTTCTGTTCCGATCCTGCCCCAATCCCACTCCATCAAGCTTAGAACAGTTAGTGTGCGATTGCCATCCCATTGTCTTCTCTTAGCATGTGGAAGTGGTAACCATGGGCCCTTAGCGTGCACTAAAACCCATGTGAACTAATACTATACTTTAGCAAAAGAACCCTTTAGTGTCTCAGTACAAAATCAATTCATTGTGGAGGCTGATAACATTTTTTTATCCTTTTTGTTTTTCAGAACGGAGAGGTACAGTAGACTAAAGCATGCTTGGTTAAATTTATTCAGACTGAATGCAAGGTAGTATATGCCTTTTTCTAAATACTTCCTTAATCACTGGTAACAGTTATTACTCAAAGAAAGAGGGAGTGTTTTGATAGCAGGACATAAGGGAATTGCACTTAGAGGGCAACTTTTATATTGCCCATGGGTACAACCTACCTGTTGGCTGCAAGTTGATTTTCAAAGGGAAAATCTACTGTTGGGTTCGTGGTATGTAAAGATTTACCTTTGTATCTTCTAGATGCAAAGTGTGAGGGGTAAAGCTGAAGTGAGAATTTCTAAATTAAGTCCCTGCATATACTTAATGGGACCTACCTCTCTTCTGGTGCCATCCCTCTGCCCTGCAGGGAAAAATATATACAATATGTACAGTGAATGAACTTTTCCCTGGATATAGGAGCAGAGAGGACTATTCAAAGGATTTATTTCCATGGGTAAACTGTTTACTAGCATAAATCTCTTTGAAAAATTGACCTTTAATATTTATGATATCTGATGCTTTTTAAAAAGAGAATGGGAGTAATTTTATAAGGAGATGTATATGCATAAATTGCCTATTTACAAGGGCTTGCGTGTGTACTTGAGCCAGTTGCTATTCTGGTAAGCATGCACGTAAGACCAACCGCGTGTACTGTCTCTGTGGGTGTTCACATAGGTGGAGAATGGGCAGAATGTAAATTATAAAATATTATAACATGTGTTCATTCCTGGATGTAGCACCACATGTTTTTGAACGCTATCAGGCATCTGTTTTCTAAGGAAAAGTAGTTGCTTGCTTTTATTTCTTTATTTAGCTGGTTTGATATACCGCCTTTCAAAATGCCAAGGCGGTTTACATAGAACAATAATGGAACTTGCATGGAACTTTAATGGTAATTGACATGAAGCTTTTCAAACAATTTACAAGGAACATAATATGTAACAGACTACATAACATACATGGGACTTATAAGTAGTTACCATTGACAATCGACAGGAGAACTTTATATGGGAAATTATACAGGGGGAACCGTGTGAGGGTAAGTGAAGAACATTGGGGGGGAGGATCGTGTAGGTGTTCTGAGTGGCAAAAACTAAACGCCTGATTATAAAATTACACTACATTTGCTTTTTATAGAGAGAATATATATAGTATGTCATGATGAGGTCCATTAAAATCATTGGTAGTCCTAGCAACAACCCCAAAGCGAACTACAGGATTGCCACTGTTTTTTCAGGAACACTCAAAAGGCAGCACAAGTTGTATAATATTTCCAAACCTTAGATCTGATATGAGAAATATCATTGGTTGGGTAAGATGACATGACTGAAAACAGCTAATAGTTCATATAGCACTTAAGATGCTGGCATACGTTTCAGATCATATTGACATTGCTTTCTTCTGACAGTGCATAAATGGTCCAAGTGATGTCGGCTCCACACTTGCTCCCTGTGTATGCCCTCCTGGAGAACAAGGACCACCAGGTCCCAAGGTTAGTAGTATAATGTTACGGTACCTTTTTAACTGTGATGTTGATACGTAAAAATTTGCTCTGATCTATTGCTTTTTAGATTATTATAACATACATCACGAGGCTAATTTTATGATGGTGCAAGAAAGGCACAGAGGTACAGAGATTATGTGTCTTCTATATGTAAAGGCAACATAAAATTCCCTTTCTATCACAAGTTTGAAGTTTGGGATAGAACTATGAAACTACAAACTAACTTTACATAGGTTGGAGTCGTGTCTTTCTTTTGATAATTTTAGAACTGTCTTTCAGCTCCTAGTTTTATCTCAACGTGATCACTGTAGTTTGATGTATTTGGGGTTACCTAATTCTTCTTTTCAAGTTTGATAGGTCAAACAAAACTCAGCTGCACATTTATTCACTGGCACACTCAAATTTGAGTATTTCACTACAATTATAAGTTTTATACTGGTTTCTGGTAGAAGAAAAAGTTTAAAATTTTTACTTTCACACATAAGCTTCAGAAAGGAAAGGCAACATTTTATAGTAACACATCACTAACAATATGTATAGTGCTCTGTGTTATGAGATTGAAGCATACTGGTTTACTACTAATCCTGCAAATCCAACAACTGCACTTAGTGGACATTCATTTGTGATCCGTTGCGGTGGCCAGCCCTACTAAATGGAATAAACTACCAGCTGGACTTAGAGCTTTAGTAGGCACAATATTTAATAAGGATGTGTACACATTTAAAAAAAACCAGTGTTTACATTCTCTTATATACCATGCTATTCTGCATCAGTGTGGTTTACATCGAACAAACTGAAATGAAATTGAACAGGGCATTATAACTTGGAGATAACTATTTTACAGGGAACATGGGCTATGGAGGGTTAAGTGGCTTGCCCAAGACCACAAGGAGCACCTGTGGGACTAGAAACCCCAGTCCTTCCGGCCGAAGGTTGCTGTCCTCTAGTGGGATTTGAACCCCCGACCTTCCAGCCTTGGGCCTTGTTTAGTAAGCATTTTCCCCATACACACATCCTTTGGTAAACAGGCCTCTTCGTTTCATTTTGGTTTATACATTTTCATTTCAGGGCAATTTTATTGCTTAAAAGGTAACTGTGGCTGTTGCCCATATTAAAAAAAACCCCAGATCACTAATTGGAAAACCAGGATCTGGATTAGGCTTGGTAAATGTCACTGATAATGCACATAGGGCCCCTTTTACTAAACCCAATTAACTTTTAACATGTTGTTTGGCATGTGATATCTGGCTGCAGTTATTTCTAATGTATGACCATGCTAGCCACTGTCCTCCAAAACACATATTAACTGTCACTCAAGCACTATTATGAAGAGTGGGTGGTTTAGAGGTGGAGCATGGACTTGGAGAGCACAGTAGCGTGTGATCACAGTTAGCATGGCAAATAGCGCAAGTTCACCTGCAGCTCCTCTATAGTGTTATTAGTTGAACTTGCATTAATTGCCCCACACATTAGCTGATGGAAACATATAGACTGCACCACTGACAGCTAATGCTTTGGCAGCTTCCGGTATGTGCAGCGATCCCGCTGAGGCTTTGAACTTAACATATGCTGTCAACGCATATTCATTGTAAATGAACATGGCTAAAAGAAAGTCTTTAGAGTAAGTCTCCAGAGCAGGAGTCAATAGATTCACAAGGTAAAAAGCCAAGGAAGGGTTTTCTAAAGAGTTCAAGCACAATCTAGCTTTGAGCCAATTAGAAAACAAAGAACAAAGATCACCATAAATACACAACACAGTAAAGAGCAGGCTAATTAGAGCCAACCCCCTTGGAAACACACTGTAATAGCTCCTCCTAAAGATGCCTGCTTTCCAACCTAAGGTAACCAGTTTCAAGCCAGGCTGTGATGACACTGGGGGAAAACAGAATTCTAGTTTTTTTTTTCATGTTTGTATTTGAATTATTTATTTATTTTATTTTATTTATTTATTTTTCATTTATATACCGCTACTTCCAGTGATCAGAAGCGGATAACTTGCACATCAACATAACTATAACTTGCACATCAAAATAACTATAGGTTACAAATAACTTGAACAACAATATAATTATGGATTATAACTGTATGAGTTACAAATTACAATTGATTTTTGGGTGAAGAACATTAGGGTGAAGAACATTAATTAAAAATGATATGAAAAGGCAAAGGAAATGCCATTGATATTTCTCATCTGATTTCAAATGAACACATATATCTAATGTTTAGGAAGTAGCTAAATACACTGGGCCTGATATTGAGCTAGGCTCATTTTTGAAGGCCAATGTACCTCGTTGGTGCATAGCCCTCCCCGCCGACCTCCAACCTGGATATTCAATGACGCAGCGATAGCATTGAATATCTACGGGATCGCTGCACATACTGGAAGCTGCCAAAGCTAACTGGGCAGCAGTGATATCGCATGCTGCCCGGGTAGCTCCTGTGCCTTAAAGATAGGTAAGGATTTTCCTCGCCTTTCTTTTTGGGGCAGATCAGTAACCAGGCAGCATGCAATATTGCTGCTGCCTGGTTATCGCTCGTCGCCGCCTCTGCTACACCCTGTAATGCCTCTGACATTCCCCGATGCTAACCAGATAGTATCGGGACGCGTAGTGGGAGGGGGAAGGGCATATTCAATGCCACTAATCGTGTAAGTGGGCTGTAAACCATGTAAATGCCTTTCAAAAATTGGGCCCATTGTTTTTTGCTTTGTATTTATCTTTATTTATCCACTTATCAAATTATATGATACAAGCCGAAAAAAATAAACTTGTACAGAAATAAGATCCTCATAAAGCAATAAAAACAGCCCAAAAACATAATACAAAGAAAGAAGTTACCTTAGCCCACAAATAAAGTAAAGGAACCAACCTAGAAATGAAAGAGAGCCGCGACTATCTAGAAGAAAACATACAGAAAGGCAAGCAAATAAGGAAATCATACCTATGTCATAACAGAGTCATTAGGGCCTGGAGATAGCACATTTGAAGCAGTGCCCAACACTTATTTCTATAGCCTTTCTGGGCATCTTAGGAAGAGCATGCAGTTAAGTATGATAAAAACAATGTCAGAGGGTCCATGTAGTCTGTAATTGCTTTTATTGAATATGAGGCATGCTTACTAAAGGGCATGCTGTTAGCTACAAAACTAGTGCGGAACTCTGCATTAACTGTTGGGAGTGTGTACGACCATCCCCCCACAGTTAGTGTGTTGATTCATCATGCCACACTATGTTAACGACCATGCAGGTACACTTACCGCTACCACTTGAGGTAGTGTTAAGTACACCTGCATTCATGGCAACATTTGTGGTTAGCACATGCCAATATCATCTGTGTTATCAGCAATGCGCCATTAATACCTCTATTATGCCCCTAATCTGCTTAGTCCCCACTCAATCACGTGTTAATCAGTTAGTGTGGGATTTTTATCATGGCACCCCATGGTAAGAGCACAACTTGCTTAGTGTGTGGTAAACCCTATAGGCCCGATTCAGTCCTGGACTTCCTGGCCCTCTCTGCATCTGGTTGGAACCGGACACACAGAGTTAGCTGGGATTCTGATCCCCTGGGGCACATCTAGCTCCACGGGATCAGAATCACGTCCAGTCCTATACTTGCAGGCTGGGACCCCAATTCTCGTCAGCCTGCACATATAGGACTTGCCGAATAACTCAGTCAGGGCTCTTGAATGGAGCCACAGCACCATGGCTCCATTCAAGAGCCTCGATCCCCGGGCATCGGAACAAATGCTTCATTCCCCGCAACCTGACCCCCAATCTGGCCTCCCAAGGCCAGGGTCAGGCTGTGAGGAATTTCCTCTGCCCTCTCCCACCATTTTGGGGCACATAAGGACAGACTTAAAGATCTTAATATGTATACTTTAGAGGAAATGTGAGATAGAGGAGATGTGATAGGTGATTTCAATATGCCAGATGTTGATTGGCACATCCCTGCTGCAGTGTCATCCAGAAATAAGGAGATCTTGGATTCTCTACAGGGAGAACTATTCAGACAACTAGTAACAGAACCCACACATGAAAGGACTGGACTTGGTGCTTACCAATGGGGAAAGTGTTTCTGATGCTATAGTGGGAGATCATCTCGCATCCAGTGATCACCAGATGGTGTGGTTCAGTATTAGGACTAGGGCTGATAAAATCCATTCAAAAGCGAGGGTCTTAGATTTTAGGAAAATTAACTTTGCCAAGATGGGATGATACCTCAAGTAGTCGTTAGCAAGATGGGAACAGCTGGGTGATGTAGAAAAAGAGTGGACAAAACTGAAAGGGGATATTTTAAGGGCAACAAAACTTTTTGTTAGAAAGGTAAATAAATGAAAAAGTAAAAGGAGGCTGCTATGGTTCACAAAAGAAGTAGGTGAAAAGGTGAAGAAAAATATGAGGCCTTCAGGAAATACCATAGATCACAGAGAGAGAAAGACAGGCATCTATATTTGGAAAAACTTAGAGAAGCTAGTAAAGAAGTCAGGAAAGCAAAGATACAAAAAGAAGAAAAAATAGCCAATGCAATAAAATGAGGGGGATAAGACATTTTTCAGATATGTTAGTGAGAGGAGGAAGGGCAAAAGTGGTATTGTCAGACTCAAGGGTGAAGGGGAGGAATAAGTAGAAGCTGATGAGGATAAAGTGGAATTGCTTAACAAATATTTCTGTTCTGTGTTCACAGATGAAGAGCCAGGAGCAAGACCTCAGAAAACACCCAAATATAGGAACAGAAGTGACAGGGAGCTCGAACAATTTTCAGAAGACTCAGTTCGTTAGGAACTAGCTAAACTAAAAGTAGATAAAATGATGGCACACCTTTTCACTGCTTCTTTGAGTCGGGAGTGGTCCCAGAGGACTGGAGAAAGGCACATGTAGTCCCTTTAAACAAAAGTGGAAGTAAGGATGAGGTTGAAAACTACAGGCTAGTTAGTCTAACCTCTGTGTGAGTAAATTATTGGAAATGCTGCTAAAAGAGAGAATAGTGAGGTTTCTGCAGTCCAATGGATTGCAGGATCCGAAGCAGCATGGATTCACCAGAGGCAAGTTTTGTCAGACATATCTGATTTCTTTGACTGGATAACCAGGGAGTTGGACTGAGGGAGAGCCCTAGGTATGGTGTACTAAGATTTCAGTAAAGCCTTTGACACCGTTCCTCACAGCTGACTTATAAACAAACTGAGAACTCTAGGGATGGACCCTAAAGTTACTGATTGGGTTAGAAAATGGTTGAGTGGGATGTGGCTAAGGGTACAGGTAAATGGAGCTCACTCTGAGAAGAAGGAGGTTCTTTTTAACATCTTTGTTAATGATATTATGGAAGGGCTGTTAGGTAAGGTTTGCCTGTTTGTGGATGATACCAAAATCTTCAATAGAGCAGACAAACATCCAAGAAGGAGTAGATAACGTGAAGAGGGATCCAGCTAAGTTTGAAGAATGGTCTAGAATTTGGTAGTTGAGATTTAATGCTAAAAAAATGCAGGGTCATGCATTTGAGCTGCAAAAATCCAAGGGAGCTGTACAGTGTATGGGGTGAAGTTCTATTTTCCACAAAAGAGGTGCGGGACCTGGTGTGATTGTGTTTGACAATCTTAATGTAGTAAACAGGTAGAAAAGGTGAAGGCAAAAGCCAGAAGGATACTTGGGTGCATACGGAGAGGAATGGCCAACAGAAAAAAGGAGGTGATAGTGCCCCTGTATAAGTCTCTGGTATGACCTCATCTGGAGTATTGTGTGCAGTTCTGGAGACCACACCTTCAAAAGGATATAAACAGGTTTATGTTTTATGTTTATGTTTTATTGAGTTTGATATACCGCCTTTCTACATAAGTCAAGGCGGTGTACAATATACAAACAAAGAGAGGTTCGCGGCCAAAGCCAGTGAAGGTAGGAAAAGAAGTTACAGTTTCAATTGACAGGAAAGTAGGAGAAAGAAGAAGAGAGAGGACAAGACAACACGAGACGAGAGAGACTGTATGTTATAGGGAAAACAGCTGGGTAGGGAGAGAGGTCAGACAAAAGGAGAGGGGAGGTCAAAGGCTAGTGCAAAAAGGTGAGTCTTGAGATTGCGTTTAAAGGTAGGGTGATGGGTCTCTAGGTGTAGGGAGGAAGGGAGAGCATTCCAAAGAGCGGGACCAGCAAAGAAAAAGGCGGAAGAACGGGTGGATTGCAGGTGAGCATATGAGGGGGAGGGAAGAGTAAGGCGGTTGAGGTGGAATGACCGGGGTGTGTATCTGGGAGAGTGGAAGCTGATAAGGTCGGCAAGATACTGAGGGGTGCTGGTATAGAGAACTTTATGAACCAGAGTGAGTAATTTGAAGTGAGTGCGGGCAGAGATGGGAAGCCAGTGAAGGTGTAAGAGTAGAGGAGTTGCGTGATCACGGAGGGAGGATTGAGTGATGAGGCGGGCTGCAGTGTTTTGAATCCTTTGAAGCCATGATAGTTGAGATTTAGGTAAGCCATGGAGAACAGAATTTGAAAAGTCCACGCGTGCCATGACCAGGGATAGCAATAGGGTGTTGAGGGCTGTGGGGGTAAGAAATGGGCGGATGGCACGAATTTGCCGAAGGAGGAAGAAGGAAGTCTTAGTGATGTGTGAAATGTGGGAATGAAAAGAGAGCTCTGAGTCAAAATGAACCCCGAGGTAGCGGAAGGTGGTGACTAGTGGGATAGGAGTACCAGAAAAAGAAGGAGCCGGGGGGGGGGGGTGCTATGGGAGAACCAAATTGCAATGGTCTTGGTAAGGTTAAGGTGCAGGCAGTTTTGTGTTAGCCAATTGGCCACCGTTGAGAGGCAGGAGTTCAACATGGAGAGGTCAGGAGAGGATGGGGAGGTGTGATATAATAAGACAATGTCATCTGCGTAGTTAAATGCAGTGATGCCGGATTGCTGTATCAAAAGGGCAAGGGGAGCCAGGAAGAGGTTGAAGAGGAGAGGGGCCAATACTGAACCCTGGGGAACCCCGCAGGGGAGGTGAAGTGAGTCAGAAGGTGGGATAGAGGGAGAAGAGGAAAAAATCGCACAGGACCGAGAGGAAAGAAAAGAGTGAAACCAACGGTGTACCACACTACAGAGTCCCACATCCCGGAGACAGGAAAGAAGAAGAGAGTGATCAACCAGGTCAAAAGCTGCCGAAAGGTCAAGTGCTACTGCCACCGAGATATCACCATGGTCTCGAGCGACGTGCAAAGAATTAGTGAAGGCAAGCAAAACTGTCTCAACACTATGTCCCTGGCGAAATCCTAACTGACGTGGGTGCAAATAGTTAGTAGAATCAAGATGGTGTGAGAGCTGTGAAAAGACAAATTTCTCGAGAAGTTTGGAGAGGAAGGGGAGATTGGAAACAGGACGGTAGTAGGCAGGAATCAAGGGATCAAGTAAAGGGTTCTTCAGAATGGGACGTATCAGTGCATGTTTCCATGATTGGGGAAAGGTGCCGGTGGAAAGGCTGGAGTTGAACATTGTAAGAATAGGGGGAAGGAGTGCAAGATGGGGGACCAGTAGCCATGAGGAGGGGATGGGATCAAGGGAGCATGAGGTTTTCTTAGAGGAGGAGATAAGCCGGTGCAGTTCAGGGGGGTGATCAGAGAAAAAGAAGCCCAGGAATGGGAAAGCTGGGACAGGGGAGGAGGGCAGGCACAGGGAGGAGGGGAGGAGATAGGAAGTGGGCAGGAAGGTATGGACACCTTTAAGGAAGCAATCTTTCCACTAAAGAAGGATGCAAGAAGAGAGGGAGCAGGGGAAGGGGATATAGAGGTAATGGAGGATGAGGAATGCAGAGAGGTGAGAGTCCGGAGGGTAGCATAGAGGTGCCGAGTTTGGTTTGGAGCAGTTGAAATAGCGTTTGAGAAGTAGGAACGTTTGACCAGGTGTACCTGTGAGCGATAGTAAGAGTGGGCGGATTTAAAGGAGGCTAATTTGGTGGGCGAGGGGTTCTTCCTCCATAGCCGCTCGGATCTGCGGAGGTGAGAACGCAATAGGTAGAGACCCTTATGGTACCATGGGTGAGAAGGCTTTTGGCGCAGAGGGCAAGGGAGGAGAGGGGCGGTATGTTCAAAAGTGGCTGAGAGGACAGAGGACCATAGAGAAGCCTGGGAGTTTGGTGAGAGAGAAGGGAAATCGGGTGGGAGGAGTTCTGAGGCTGTTGGGAATTGCTGGAGTGTGAGATGAGTAATGGAGCGAGAGAGTCGCAAAGGAGGGGGCAAAGGAGGAACCGGGGATGAGGGGAGCAGTGACTCAGCATGGGAACAGAACATGGAGAGACAAGCATGGTCCGTCCAGGGAAGGTAGGTCGCATCTATGTTCTTAAGCGTGAGAGATGAGGCAGAGTGAGTTAACAAAAGATCGAGGGTGTGGCCAGCTTGGTGGGTGGGGAAAGAGACATGTTGTAATAAGGATAGATCGTGGAGGAGGGACATAAAGGAGAGCTCTCTGGAGGAGGTAGGTAAGTTCAAGTGTAAGTTAAAGTCTCCAGCGATGAGAAGATGAGGATTGGAGGTTGGAGTCGGTGCAGAGGGTGGCTACTAAAATAGTTAGTGGCCTTCATTATAAAGCATATAAGGACAGACTTAAAGATCTTAATTTGTATACATTAGAGGAAATGTGAGATAGAGGAGATATGATAGAGATGTTTAAATTGTTCCATGGCATAAATGAACAGGAAGAGAGTCTCTTTTGATTGAAAGCAGGCTCTGCTACGAGGGGATATAGGATGAGGGTGAAAGGGGATAGTCTCAGGAGTAATATGTGGAAATATTTCTTTATGGAAAGAGTGGTAGATGCATGGAATAGTCTCTCTTTGGAGGTGGTAGAGACGAGGACAGTATCTGAATTAAAAAAAAACCCGCAAAGGATCTCTAAAGGTAAAAAGGGGACTATTGTAGTTATTATGGAAGGGCAGACTGCATAGGCCATGTGGTCTTTTTCTGCCGTCATGTTTCTATGTTTCTAAGGTATTTTGGAGCAAAATGTGCTACCTTATGTCAGAAAGCTAGGTCTGGGTCAAAGGTCATGGGCCCATATACATCCAAAGGTCAAAGCTCATGGGTCTATATACATCCAAAAATACAAAAGACTGGTTAAAAAGGAACACATGGACTGTTTTAAACTGGCCAGCAAGGAGTCCTGATTTCAATCCAATCAAGAACCTTTAGGAAGAGCTGAATCAGCCATTGGTAAAAGGAATCCTGGAAACATTCATGAGCTGGAACAAATCGCAGTTGAAGAGTTGGAAAAACCACCAGCAGACAGACCTAAGAAATGTATAGATGACTGCAAGAAACGTCTGGAGGCTGTCATCACTGCCAAGGATTGTGCAACCAAATATTAGTGAAGGATGCCATTAATCCTGTCCAGGTCATATTTTGTTTTATTTTTTTTTCTCAGAAATTACTAGTCCAAGTTGTACAGAAATCTGTTTTTTTGTTGTTGCAGACCTTTGAACATACTATTAAGATATTATGATGACACACAGTTGAAATATGTCCAACTATTTCTCAAGATATTTTACACAACGTACTGAAAATGCAAGGATGCCAATAATGTTAACCACAACTGTAACTTATACTATTCTAACTTATTTGAATTTGTTTTATATTGTTCTCTGTAAACCACTTTGGTTTCAAAAGTGGTCTATATAAAACCTGATAAATAAATCAATAAACTGGCAGCAGTTGCTCTCCACAGCAGTATTAATAAAGTAAGCTGTACTAAATAGGGAGACGGCTGTATCTGCCCTCCCCTCCCCCCCCCCCCCTGCATCTAGTACAGTGCCTCTTGCTACTAATGTGGCCCAAACATTTGTTACTAATGTGGGGCTTAGTAAATATGTACCTTAGGATCTCAAATTTAGCTGAAAATAGGGCACACATTTAGGAGCCAAACTTAGGAGCTGAGTTTTATTGGAACATCAGGCCCATAATTTTTAAGATTCTAAATTAAGATGGATTTTCAGATGAAAACTTATGCTCCTAAATTTAGCTGAAAGTAGGGTACAAATTTGGGAACCTAAATTTAAGTGCTCAATGTTTTTTGAATATCTGGCCTTCATCATTTTAGAAGCCCTAGTCATGAGTTTTTTTCTTAAAAAAATAGAGAAATGTATGACCTAAGTCAAAAACTGACGTATATGGATCTATGAATGTCGGAAAAATAGCCTTGAGATAGTAATACTATCTCTTGAAGCTAATATTCCATTTTACTCAAATTGTTGAGCCCATATAAGAGCTTATGATAAATAAGGTTTAACACCACTTGAAAGTGTCACCAATAAACAATATAATGTCATAAAACCACTTTAAAGTTTTGAGACTGAGGGCCAAAGCAATCCACTGTGAACAGGGTACTTATCTGAAGTCTCTCCGCCATGTAGCCATAGTCCCGTTTCATCAAGGTATGCAGTTGGCCCCAACACTCTTCCTTTGAAAAATATTCAAGGGGCTGAAGTTGTGGAAAAGATTCTTTAAGTAGGAATCAGTACTTTTAAGTAGCCTAAAAGCAGACACAGCACTGCGTTTCGGGCGATTCAAAGCTTTTCGCCCTGTTTCAACGCTTTAGTTTGACATCTAAAAACGGGTCTGTAGCAATGCAATTCCTGAAGACATCCATGGAGACATTTTAGAAAGTCCGGTATACGGATGTCTCTGGACAAACACGTCCATGTTGCATGGGGGCATGGTGGAGGCACGCCCTGGCATTCTGGAAAAGATACACATGTGTGCCTAATTTCTGAAATTGTGAGCATGTCTAAACCTATCAGTGGTAATGTCTCTTCCTGCTCTAGGGCATGAATTGGCATCGGAAAAGTTCTCGTTCTGCCATCAATATACTTGAAGGTAATAGAAAAAGTATTCTGATATCTGCAATATTTTTCAGAACCAAAAAGAAAATGGTAGGGAAACGTGGACGCTTATTTGCTGGTTGGCACACTGATGCATGTCCTTGCTTGCAAAATACTGTAGCAGGCAGGGACATGTATACAGTATGGGATAGACATCCCTGTTTTAAAATTTTGTAATGGGAACATTTAAGTGGCCATGATCGCCAATGTCTATTTCAGGTACATGCAAGTTTCTGAAATTGGGCTGAAACTTGTACGCAATTGGCTTTTTGTCATACATTTTGACCTGTACATCCTAGATTGCATCTAGTCATCATCTAGAATGCACCTTCATATTTTCTGGAAAACCGACTTTTATATGGGTATTCCCCATCGTAGTTTCATAAGATCTTGCTTGAGTGCATAAAACGCTGTTCTGTGTGTTGAAATCATTTTTAAAATTACTCACTACAGGTGCAAATTCTATTTCTTCAGAATTCTCTTTCACAATTGATGTCAAGACTCATAAAAACAATAGTCTATATCAGGGGTTCTCAACCCAATCCTCAGGACACACCTAATCAATGAGGTTTTCAGATAACCACAATGAATATGCATGAGCAAGATTGGCATGTACTGTCTCCATTGCACGTAAATCTTTCTCATGCATATTCATTGTGGTTATCCTGAAAACCTGACTGGCTAGATGTGTCCCGAGAACTGTATTAAGAACCCCTGGTCTAGATTGTGAGCTTGATGGAGCAGAGATTGTCTTTAGGTGTTTCTGTATAGTGCTATATAAATACGCAGTAGTTGTAGTATCTAGAGCGTCACAGAGCACAATTGCTGTGTTCTTCTAAAAATGTAGGGCATAATATTCAAAAGCATTTACACGGTTTGCAAACCTGTAAACCGTGTAACTGCCTCTAAGCGGATTATTCAACAGCACTAACAAGGTTAGTGCCACTGAATATCCTCAGATACCGCCACTATACGCCCCGATGCTACACGGTTAGCACTGGGGTGTTCTGGGGGCGGGATAACCAATCAGTGAAGATATTCAGCTGCTGCCCAGTTATCCCTCAATGGCCAAAGTTAGGCAGCAAAAGCTGTCCTAACATTTGCCGCCAAAGTCAACCAAACAGTGGCTGAATATCGCCACAGCCCGGACAGCAGCTGAATATGACCACTGCCTGGTTAGCTTCCAGCTTCTGCGGCAAACCCGGATATTTAATGGTAGTGGCCGGATATGCTCCTGGCATTGACTAGCCAGGTTAACTCTTTAGCAGTGATGGCTAGGTGCTGTACTCACACTAGACGCTACCGCTGATTATTTAGTGGTGCTTTTCATTTAACAGTCTAATTTCTGCGTGTTTGGTAGTATCAAGGAAAACATACCTTGGATATAAAAATGCAGTGCTGAATTCATTCATTTTCCGTTAAATGTAACATAGCTGCCTTTTTTTTTTTTCCTGGGCCTGCTTACAAAGATAATTAAAATAATATGTGTCAGTAAACTTGCCCCTAGCTCTGCATCAGCTTTCTGAAATAGTTAACCTGCTCTTATAAATTAACAAAAAGCTTTGTATTCCTTCTATATATATGTGGGATTGCTATACATATTGTGGGTTTTCCAGAAACCTAATAAGTGTTTGGACATGCGCTGGGGGACTTTTATGTACAGAAAACATCTACAAACGTATTCCAGTACATGGTGCCTGCACACATTTATCTCGCTAGCACAGGGATTTCTGCACGCATCCCCAAGGGAACAGAATGGGGGTTTGGCCAGCTGCAGAGATGTGTATAGCGTAATGCCCTCCCCCCCACCCCCGGCGTGCTTGTTATTCCTACCAAAAATGTGGAATAAGGCTAGTACTTAGAAAATGTATTGCTGTATTCTACAATTTGGCCCTGCAAGTGAGAGAGTGTGTGTGTGTGTGTGGTTTGAGGATTGCAAGTGAGAGTGTGGATCTGGTGTGCTGCTCTGCAATTCAGGAAGGACATGACTGCCTGGCCAGTACCTGGACCTTACAGAAGGCCTCAATGTCACTAGGTTCCACTGTGATATGGCAACCATACATCAGCTGTGCAAGGCATTGGGAGTCATAAGAGCTGTTGTACCAACATTTCCAAGATTGTGTCATGAGGCCTACATCTTTACCCATTCCAGGATCTATTCAAGCTGCGGGAGTGTTGATATATCTGGAGGCTGGCTACTGGTATGATGGCACAGGGATCCCCTCTCCCATGCCCACACAAGCTTGACCAGGGGAGCATTGACACAAAGCAGACTGTGGGAAGGCAGGCAGGGTTGCCCCACAGATAGCAGATGTATGAAGACCAAAATAAGCTAGGACAGAGAGTGGACATTGTATGGAACAGGTGTAGCTACAGGTAGGGAGCAGCTGTGAGAAATGTCAGTATCAAGATATGTGGGAAACAGATGTCACAGTCAGAAAGGCATCATCATTAGAGGAGCATAGGTTTGTCACTCAGCAATATAATGCTTCCTTTTTAATATTTATCACCTGTTATGCAGGATGTTACCTGAGAAATTGCTCATCAGCAGTAATTTCCTTCAGGCATATCTGCTTACACATGCTCATACCTGTCTCCAAACATGCCAGTAGATATTGCCTCAGATATATAAACACATTCCAACTCAACCCAAAGATTCACATTAGTAAAAGCTACTAAGGTAAGGCAAGGTATATCTATATTTAATATTTTTTAATGATCTTGCCCACATTTTTAGTCTTTTGAAATGGCTGCTTTAAGAAAAAACCTTGGTCTATACTTTGCAATAGCAGGGCTGGGCTTATTGGGTTAACAGTTGCCCAAAAGGAGTCTTTGGCTGAGGAATTCAAACATACAGCTTGTTAACATTTTTGTTTCAGTTCTATTTTGGGGTCTAAGAGAATTTACCATTTAAAATTTTCTCCACCCTACTCTTCACCCACCCAACCAATGGTTTGCTTTTCTTAATAGCCTTACCAATATATATAATCAATTTTCTTTTTTTAATTGACAATCAATTAATTTTAATATTTGGATATCATTATGAGGATATAGCTGTTCTAACTCATGTCAACCAACCAGCCAATCATCATGAGTATAATTCAATGGAATAAGTGTGGTACCTTAGTCCTAAGGCCAGACCATTTGGAGATTCAGAGTTTGCTCCATCTGTCTCCAGTTCTCTGCTATGAAAAAGGAGCTCACACAACTCAAACAGGAATTGGCTGCAATTAAAGGTGCTTCCCAAGATATACAGTATCCAGGCAATTTACCCACAGTGCCACAGAGAATAAACAATCCAGGAACAGATGGATTACAATGGGCTCAGGTAGATTATGATCTGTGACACTGAAGCATCCATTCTCAGAATTATTGCACCTGACAAAATTCCTTTGCTGAATTTGAACATTACGATGCTCATGAAAGGAAAGCTGAGATGGGGTCGGGGATGACAACAGTTACTCAGTGCAAACAAAATCCCCAAAGCACTGACAAAGTATTTCAAAACAGAAAAGTGCTAGGAGACTCAATTATCAGACATGAAGATCATCGTCCAAGGATTTTAACAAGGTGAAATGCCTTCCTGGACCCTTAGCTAACAGAAATACAAACCAGATACTAAGCATTTTTGGTCAAGAAAGTAAGGTCTCTAAAACAGACATTATAATCCACATGGGGGCAAATAACCTGGCTAATACTGCAGGAATTTTCAGACATTGGGAGAGGCATTAAAGTCCATGGTAAAGACTGCAGCTTTTCCAGAAGTACTACCTGCATATGTAAAGGAAGACAAAAGGCTGCATTGTACAGACAACTTCAGTAAGTGGCTCAAACCCTGATGGCAACATGAAGGTTTATGATGCATGGAAACTGCTAGGTACGTATGACCTAGATTGGCCACTGTTGGAAACAGAATACTGGGCTTGATGGACCTTGGTCTGACCCAGTATGGCATATCTTATGTTCTTATTGGAGGCAGGGGTAATATATGAAAAAACAAAAAGCCATATTGTAATGATGGTTTACATCTTTCCATGGCTTTAGACCACTCAACCAGAGCATAGTCCTAGAGAATCTCAGACCCCTCATGGCCAACACAACCATGGACTTAGATGATCTCATATCCAAATGGGATGAAAACCTGAGAGCTGCCTCCTGCCCATCACTCACCGAAAAGAGAATTCGAAAACGTGAACATACTCCATGGTTCTCCACAGACCTTCGTACATCTCTCCACCATCTACGCAAACTTGAGCGACAGTGGCGACGAACTCACTCTCCTGAGGCGCTGGTAGCATACAGCTCATACCTATCTACCCACCGAGAAAAGATATCACAGAGCAGGAAAACCTACCACACAGGCTTAATAAAACGCTCCATCAACAAACCACATGCATTGTTCAGCATAGTAAAGTCCATAACAGGTGAACCGGTCTCAGCACAACCCCCTATGCCTCAGCCGCAGGACTACGCAAACTACCTGCAATCAAAGATGATTAAAACCAACACAGACATAAATGTCAATAACTCCTCCACTTCACCTAAGGCATCCCATGCAATGCCGCTACACAACTTCTCCACTGTATCAAATAGAGAGGTTGTGAACATCATTGCATCAATCAACCCCAGTACAGCTCCTAATGACCCGTGTCCAGCCAGCTGGATCAAGGACATGCGACATAACCTCAGTCAAATATTGAGCAAAATACTGAACCAGTCTTTCTCAACAGGTTCATTCCCGCAGAGTCTAAAACACACTTCCATCAAGCCCCTACTGAAGAATAATAGACTGGACCCATCCAAGGTTGATTCCTTCAGGCCTATCTCGAGCATACCACAGCTCGCAAAAATCATTGAGAAGGCCGCCCAACAACAAATCCAACATCATATTGACACTGAAGCACCACTAGATCCATCTCAACATGGCTTCAGGGAAGCACATGGAGTTGACACAGTCCTTACAACCCTATTCAATGTTCTGGTAACAGGAATAAATAACATACAACAGGGTTTCGTCCTCATCTTCCTGGACATCTCCGCCGCTTTCGACTCTGTGAGTCATGACATACTCCTACAACGCTTGAAAGATAAGGGGATTCAAAGCACAGCACTCGAGTGGTGTAAATCCTACCTATCTAACAGGTGGCAACAAGTAAAAACAGGTCACGCATCCTCAGATCCATTCCTGCAATCACAGGGAGTACCCCAAGGATCGTCCTTATCGGCACTAATGTTTAACATCTACATGCAGCCAATATGTGACTTGATCAGATCCTTTAATGTACAATGTCTCGCTTACGCAGATGACATCCTCCTATATGCCGTTCACAATTGAACATCCAGTATTCTCCCCAATAATCAACTGTTTTGAAGCTGTAGCCAAATGGTTGCTATCACAAAACCTTCGGATTAACCACAACAAAACTGACGTTCTTTTTGTCACAAGGAACCGTAAGTTCATACCTCCTCCATCACTACTCGTCAACAACATAGAGTTGAAATCAAAAGCTACCATCCGTTACCTCGGCATCACATTGGATCAGCACTTGGATATGACAACGCATGTCAAGAACATCACAAAAAACTATATATTATAAGATCAAATCGCTACGTCACCTCCGCTCCCTACTAGATCCCACAGACTTCCGAACAACCTTCCAGGCATTAGTCCTCCCACACCTGGATTTTGCCAACATCATCCTTCATGGCCTACCTCAATCAACTTTAAATCCGCTCCGCCTAGCCATGAATACAGCCGCCAGAGTCCTCTCCGGCTCATCAAGATCTGACCATATAACACCCATCATGAAAGAACTGCATTGGTTACCATTACAAGCCAGAATCCAGTATAAGTCTTTAGTCCTTACTTTCAAGGCACTAAATAACTGCCCCCCTACGCCAATCAGCAAGCTTATTCATGGCACCCTGGAAAACAGACAAAGGAGAACCACATCAATGAACACCTTAATCGTCCCAAAAATAATAACGAAGTGCACTAAGGCCACCTCCAACAGGGCCTTCTCCTTATTTGCACCTCTAAACTGGAATGCGCTACCTCACGAAATCCGTGCTATCAAAAACCTAATCCTATTCAGAAAAGCATTGAAATACCACTTGTTCACGAAATGCTACCCAGAAGTCAACCTAGACATTAACAAAACTAACACCTCAATACAACCTGAAAAGGGCTAGTTGGTCAACCTTCTCTCTAGTCCTATTAGTGAACCACATTGCAACATCCAAACGAGTTTTATATTACTGTATATACCATTAAGTTAATCTGTACATAGTTCCCCCGGTTGTCCTATTGTTGAAGTTCCCTGTTCAATGTAAAACTCAATGTTACTTGTATGCATTGTAGTATGTTCTTGTTCAATGTACACCGCACTGATTGTAATAGCGCGGTATAAAAGAAGTGTTAAATAAATAAATAAATAAAATAAATAAATAAATAAGAAAAATAATCTCCTAAGTGATAAATCCATGAAATATATTACTAGATGTTCAAACTAGATGATGGAAGTGGCATATGGAAGCCGATGAACTGGAATTTCCCATAAACTGTAGAAATGATAGTTTTGAAGAGTATATACATGTAATTAAGATGCTTATGGAAGCAAATATATTTAGTTCTTTATGGCTTTGAAAATGTGAGCAATTTTCAAAGGAATTTCTGTGCATAGATCAGGGTTTTATGCATAGAACTGGGGGTCTTGAAAATACAGAGAAGTCAAGATGGTGAAGAGGGTGGAAGTACATGTATGAGATCCAGGTCTCCCCATGCTAAACGTATTACCCTTAGAGAAAATTTGACCTTTTCTCTTTATGGGCAGATGAGTTGGGAAGCGCAAGGGGGCTGGCCAGCATACTTCCTCCTCAATGCTGGTTCAGCCTGCTCTTACATATCCTTCAATACTAGAGTTCCTCACTGCATACAGTCTAATTCAAATGGGTGAATACGCTGCTGTGGGACACAGTAGAGCAATGGCTCTGCTAGAGTTGGTGATATCTTTGAACCCTAATGGTCCTGTTCTCCCAAAGCCTCCAGTAAGAACATGAGCCAAGGCCAAGGAGAAGCATGAGCACCAGAAGGAGGACAAAGTGACTCCTCCCAAGAAGGGGTAGAGGAGACAGCAGTCTTCCCGGTAGTCATGGGAACAGCACAATAACAAGTCTACAAGTGCAGGAGTTGCAAGGAGGTAGTCAGCTCAGGGGGGCTGAAGCTGCCGGCTGCAAGGAAGCCTGTGGATGAAGAGCTATGTGAAGCAGAGCAGTTGCAAGGTTTGTACTGAGTTACTTCCCTGGAGGTAATGGGGGCCATATCACAGCTAACGCAGAGGGTTTCCTTGGCTAAGGCAGATCATATTACCTTGGATACCATTTGGGACTGCATGTCTGGAATGGAAAAGAAGTTTTCCTCATTAGCTACATTGACTTTGGATATTCATTTTAAAAGTCAATAGTGTGAGACTCCAAATCTCTAAGCTTGAGAAGTTAGACACAGCTGCTACTCAGGCCCAAGGGATTCAGGATACCATGGTTCAAGATAGATTCATGGTCCATTACAGACTTGAGAACATGGAGAATATATTAACATCACTCAATTTAAGGGTTTAAAATGTTCCTAAACCAGTGTTTAGCTCATCCGTGGATCTCTTTTGGAGATATTTGAAATATATTTTCCATATGTTGGAGGAAGCTTTACCTTCTTTGGAGAGGGTTTATTACCTATCAACAAGTGCTAGGTCCCCTAATGAAGATCCAGAAGGAGGAATTAATACTCCTGCCAAGGATGTTTCCACTACATTAAATGAGTCTAAAGATGAGATATTGGGCAAGTCACTTTACCCTCCACTGCATCGGAAGAAAAGGCCTGGCAATCTACTTCTGGTGATACATTGCCAAGAAAACCCAGAGGCAGCTGGGTTGCCAGGAGTCAGCACTGACTTGACGACACTAAAAAAAATAAAAAAGATGAGAATGTTGAGAGAGCTAACTCTCCTAATGGCATGTATTTTTCCACAGGATAAAGTCTCTGTTTTGAGTTTCTAGTTTAGAAATTGTCACTTTGTTTTATGATCAAAGGGGGTCACATTTTCTTGGAGAGACACAAAGTAAGAGAAGGAAATTTTTTGATGTGGTCTGAAGTTTTGGCCCTAGGTGCATTTTGTATTGTCCTATGTTCTTGAGTATGAAGATCTCAATTATATATTTTTGAACTGCCTCGGGTGCGACAATTCCTGGATGCAAGACGTGCATAGATGAAAGACCCCTTAGCACATGCTATCTGTCACAGAGCCCATGGGAATAAAATAGGCCAGGCAGCAGATAGCTCATGCTAAATGTTTAATAAAAGGCGCCCTTAGTAATTTTTATTTTTTGGCTCTGGTCTGCCAGAGTATATCTACTGCTGTTATGTGAGGACTGAGAGTATAGATAGGCTGATTATTACATTTCATTGTAATTTCTTTCCTTAGGTATCCCTGCTTCATTGGGGTTTCTCTTTGGACTCTTTCCCCCAGAGTATTGTGGATGTGAGAGTATATTATAATTGTATGTTTTTCTGAATGGAATTGGTTTTCTCTTCATCTGTATTTTTCAATATTTCCTTTTATGTATCAAGTGGATACTTGACTGTGTAACATTGAATTTTATAAATAATACAATTTAAAAAATAAATGGAGTCCTTGAAAACTGCTCAACACATATGCTGGTGCAATGATATGCATCTAGCCAGGAGGTGTATAACTATATCCATGCATCTAAGCACATAAATGTGTGTTTCCTAAAATACGTGCATAAATACAGAATACAGTGACTGTACGTTTTCTCACTCGATTTTCAAAGATCTGGAGATAGATGTATAAAATGTATTTGCATAAAACTGTTGATTTATGTGTGTAATAGGCTTGTCGTATCTAATATTATGTACACTGAAAATAGATTGTATTTGCAGAATAGGTGTGCTCAGGGGAGAGGAATAGGAAGACTGTGGTTAGAGTCGTGATTTGCATGCATTCTTTATAAAAGATACCCAAGCAGGCATAAATGGCAGCATCCACAATCTAGGCCAAGGGTGTCCAACTGCGGTCCTGGAGGGCCACAATCTGGCCTGGTTTTCAGGATCTCCCTAATGAATATTCATGAGATATGTTTGAATTTGCTACCCAGCATATGCAAATATATCTCATGCATATTCATTAGGGAATCCTGAAATCCAGGCTGAATTGTGGTCCTTCAGGACTGGAGTTGAACCCCTCCCTGATCTAGGTACTATTTCTTCAGGATTTGAGCTTGTATTTTATATAGACACTTAGGTGCCTATGTGTCTATAACATAGGCTAAAAATAGATATTTTTGCCACCTCCAAACCTACATGCCCTGTTATAAAATTATTTTTTCTGGGCCTAATTTTCAATTGTCTGGATTTTGGAAGGGTTATGCACCTCATCAGCGCATAGTCCTCCCTGCCGATCTCTAAACCAGACATTCAATGCTACAGCGACGGCATTGAATAACTGGTGATCGCTGCAAAAGCCGGAAACCGCCAAAGCTAATCGGGCAGTAACGCTATTGGATGCTGCCCGGTTACCTCCAGCACCTTAAAGATAGGCGAGGGTTTTGCCATTAGTTAGTGCCGTTGAATATTCCCAACTAAGGCATCTACATGATTTACTGGGCTGCAAACTGTGTAGATGCCTTTAAAAAATCGGGCCCTATGCGTAAAAAGTACCCACAGACTTTACATATATAAAGGAATGTACATCTGATGCATTATAAGTTTCAAAGAGTTTCCAGACCATTTTTTGGAAGAACAATTTCAGGATGCATTGTATTAATCAAAGAACCTTGACCACACTCAAAAAATAGCACATGAGCTTAGTACAGCATATATATTTACTACAAAAACTGGATTATAATTGGCAGACAGCCTCAGCGAAATGGGTAGGCACAAAGGATTGTCTTTGAAAATAGAAGAAACACAGAGAGAGAGAGAGCATAATGGGAAGTATGTTCAATGATGCAGTGCATTTATATGAGCCAATCAATACGCAAGGATTGCCCTAGGGGGCTAACAACAATTTAAAAGTTCATAAAGGCCACACTATTACAGATTTTACCAGATCTCTAGTTGCGACCTTATTTCCTCTTCACTAAAGATTTTCTGCATCAATGATTCCATAATTTATTGAGTTCCAAAATTATTTTTGACCCTTATAAGAAAGTACACCCATTGCCTTTCTTCAGGTTCTTAAGAGCTTCCAGTCTACAAAATGTCTGCTTTGCTTAGATGATGAACTATCTGAAAATAGCTGGCACATAGCATATTTCTCATGCTTGGTGAATAGTTAGCTCTGTCTTGTGCAGACTTAGGGGCAGGTTTACTAAAGTGTAGTAAACATAGAAACATGACAGCAGAAACGACCACATGGCCTACCTAGTCTGCCCTTCCATATCAACTACAATAGTCCCCTTTTTACCAATAGAGATCCTCTGTGTTAGTCCTGTGCTTTTTTGAATTCAGATATTGTCCTGGTGTCCACCACCTCCACTGGGAGACTACTCCACACATCTACCACTCTTTCCATAAAGAAATATTTCTGCATATTATTTCTGAGTCAATCCCTTTTCACTATCATACTATGTCCCCTTGTAGCAGAGTTTGCATTCAATTGAAAGAGACCCTCTTGTTCATTTATACCACAGAGAAATTTAAATGTCTCCTATAGCCTCTATCCTGCCTTTCTTCTAAAGCAGGGGTCTGCAACCTTTAAGACATAAAGAGCCACTTGGACCCGTTTCCGAAGGGAAAAAAAAAACTGGGAGCCGCAAAACCATTGCGACATTTAAAACAAATCTAACACTGCATATATTGTTTCTTACCTTAATGCTATATACGACCCCCTACTTTTCCTGTTAAAATATAGGTGTTTGGCCTATACTCGCCGTATAAGACTACCCCTCTTCCTTCGCACACCAAAAAAAATACGCCAGAAAATATCACAACAACAAGTAACAATATTTGATTTCAAAATTATGATGATTTTGCAGTCAAATCACTAATATGAAATAAAATTATTTTTTCTACCTTTGTTGTCTGACCAATTTATTCTTTGATCATGCTGGTCCCGATCTGAGGCTTTTGCTTTCCTGTCTTCTCTTAGCTCTCTTTCTGTGGTCTATGGTCCATCTGCCATTTCTTATCTCTTCTTTCGTTTTCTTCACTTCTTTCCATCAGCCTATTTCCAGTCCCAGTAACCCTCCCCAATATCAGCCCCTTTCCAGTCCTCACTCCCAGTACCTTCCAATGTCAACTTGCATTCCCATGATTGCCACTGGTGTCCATTTTCCTTCCAGTCCCCCTCCTTCCCCACTGACCAGTCCCTTCTAGTACAAATACCATGGCAGCCCCTCTCAGATCCAGTTCCATTCTCCCATCCCCTCATATCAGCCCATTTGTAGCCTTAGCCCCCAGTTATGTTCCAGGGCCAGCAGCTCTATCCTCCCCTCCCCACAATCAGCCCATGCCCAGTCAAAGCCCCCCAATCAGCTCGCTTCCAGTGCTAATCCCCCCTCAACCCCATTACCAGTGCTAGCCTCCACTAATCAGCCCAATACCAGTCCTACCCCCCATCAGCTCATTACCAGTCCTAGCCTCCCCTAATCAGCTCATTTCCAGTGCTAGTCCCCTCAACCCTCCATCCATATCAGCTCCCTCCCTCCATGTCAGCCCGCCTCCACAATCCCTCCATGTCAGCCCCCTCCATCCCTCCATGTCAGCCCCCCTCCATCCCTCCATGTCAGCCCCCCTCCCTCCATCCATATCAGCTCCCTCCCTCCATGTCAGCCCCCTCCATCCCTCCATGTCAGCCCCCTCCCTCCATCCATATCAGCTCCCTCCCTCCATGTCAGCCCCCTCCATCCCTCCATGTCAGCCCCCCTCCCTCCATCCATATCAGCTCCCTCCCTCCATATCAGCCCCCCTCCCTCCATGTCAGCCGCCCTCCCTCCATGTCAGCCCCTCCATCCCTCCATGTCAGCCCCCCTCCCTCCATCCATATCAGCTCCCTCCCTCCATGTCAGCCCCCCTCCCTCCATCCATCCATATCAGCTCCCTCCCTCCATGTCAGCCCCCCTTCCTCCATGTCAGCCCCCTCCATCCCTCCATGTCAGCCCCCCTCCCTCCATCCATATCAGCTCCCTCCCTCCATGTCAGCCCCCCTCCCTCCATCCATCCATATCAGCTCCCTCCCTCCATGTCAGCCCCCTCCATCCCTCCATGTCAGCCCCCCTCCCTCCATCCATATCAGCTCCCTCCCTCCATGTCAGCCCCCCTCCCTCCATCCATATCAGCTCCCTCCCTCCATGTCAGCCCCCCTCCCTCCATCCATCCATATCAGCTCCCTCCCTCCATGTCAGCCCCCTCCATCCCTCCATGTCAGCCCCCCTCCCTCCATCCATATCAGCTCCCTCCCTCCATGTCAGCCCCCCTCCCTCCATGTCAGCCCCCTCCATCCCTCCATGTCAGCCCCCCTCCCTCCATCCATATCAGCCCCCCTCCCTCCATCCATATCAGCTCCCTCCCTCCATGTCAGCCCCCCTCCCTCCATGTCAGCTCCCTCCCTTCTTCTGCAGCCGCGGCTCCCTGCCTCTTAGGGAACCGCGGCAAAGCTTTGAAAAACATCTCGGAGCCCTTACTGTCATGAAGGGCTCCGTGCAGCATTGTCCCGCCTCCAAAACTTCCTTTAGAGGCGGGACAATGCTGCACGGAGCCCGTCAAGACAGGAAGGGCTCCGAGATGATTTTAAAAGCACAGCCGCGGTTCCCTAAGAGGCAGGGAGCCGCGGCTGCAGAAGAAGGGAGGGAGCTGACATGGAGGGAGCCCATAACGCCACGTTTAAATACATCTTTACAACACTATTGCCTGTCACCGGGCGGGCAGTGTGCTCCGGAGCCGCGGCAAAGGTGAGAAAGAGCCGCATGCGGCTCCGGAGCCGCGGGTTGCCGACCCCTGTTCTAAAGTATACATATTAAGATTTTTAAGTCTATCCTCATATGCTACATAATGAAGACCACTAACCATTTTAGTAGCCATCTTCTGCAATGACTCCATCTTGCTTACTGTATATCCTTTTGAAGGTACAGTCTCCAGAATTGCACACAATACTCCAAATGAGGTCACACCAGAGACTTATACAGAGGCATTATCACCTCCTTTTTTTCTGCTGGTCATTCTTCTCCCTATACAGCCAAGCATCCTTCTAGCTTTTGCAGTCACCTTTTCTACCTGTTTAGCTACTTTAAGATCTTCAGAAACAATTATGCCCCAGCCCCACTCTTCTTTTGTGGACAAAAGTACCTCACCCCGTACACTTTACTACTCCTTTGGATATTGGCAGCCCAAATGCATGACCCTGCATTTTTTAGCATTAGATTTCAGCTGCCAAATTCTGAACTATTTTTCAAGCTAAGCGTGATTCGCTTCATTGGAGGATGTTCATCAAGCTGAAAGAGAATATTACACAGAGTATCAAAAACCTATCCTTTTCCATAATGAAGATTACTTTAGTGTACCAAGCAATAGCTTATGCTGAATATTTCCTATTAATAGATGTCTTGTTCTACAACGGTTTCATTGGAAAGGCTTCTGCCCTTTTCTGAAAATAGATAACCTTGCTGTCAAACATAACACCAGTTGCTTGGGGTGGGGGGAATTTGATGGGACACTAATCCTTTCTACACTGCTATATAAGACTTTTACAATACTGTTATTTCCTGTGCAGTTTTATGGTTTTAATTCTGATCCACTTCATTAGTCTAAATGATTAAACTTTTAAATATTTGTGATGTTAGTAGCCTCTACAGAATATCTTCAACAGTGGGTTCATTAACTTTTTTCCTGATTTGAATTTTTTTTTTGAAGACTGGATTATATATTAGTTTATGGATAAAATAGCTATTTTTTCTCATGAAAAATAAAACATATGGGCTTATTGTCAATGTCCTATAGAACAATATTTCTGCAAGGCCTTAACTTCTGTGACTTGAAGGTGTGATAGAATAAGGCATGATGATTAGAGGCATCGGTATAGTTTTTCTTCTTATTCTGGGGGACAAATGATAAGGAAGTAATTCTGACAGTGGAGGCAAGGGTACCAGATTACCATTAGTGCCTGTTACATTTGCGGGCGCTACCGCCCCCTCCCTCCCAAGCTATGTCTATGTTGAAAGGTGCATATTCTGTGCTGTACGCAGACTAATATAGAATTGTTTTTCTCTAGGGAGATCATGGATTTCCTGGAAGTGCTGGACAACCTGGTCAAGATGGTAAGCCTGTGAGTACTAAAAAGCTTAGTCATCTCATACAAAGCTTATTTTTTTTATATATATACATTGAATTAAACTTGTTAGAGAGGATTTACAAATATTTTTTCAGTTTCACCTCAGGTGAAACATTGCTTCAGGCCTATCAATGAAAACGTCCCATCATTTTCGATCAAGAAAATTTGTCAACAAAACTGGAGCTAGTTCTGCACGGAAACAAAATGTTAATAAATTTACCCCATTGTCTAGAAAATTATCTCTTCTACAAGGGTGCCTATATTGGAAAAGCTGATTAGTCGGAAAGTTAATGAGATATCTTTGTCTGATTAATTCTGTCTTGGTATTTTGCCTTTGTCTTTATGGGATGAATAGGTCAGTAATGGGATATCCCAGTCGGGACTCACAATTTCCTGGATATTTCACAAAAGGCTCACTGAGTATGGAAACTTTTGTAAACGAGTATAAGGATGCAGCATGGCCAGTAGAAACAGCCATTTTGCTAACCCCCCCCAAACCCCCCCCCCCAACATATCCAGAAAAAGAATAGCATCACTCGGGGCTTTGTATGTATAAGTCTCGACATTTACCCATAAATTCCTATTTTGCAGCTTACATGTGTAAATGTTAGCATCCGCATGCATATGTGGTGGATTTTAGAAAACTGGACATCCACGATGAGCCAATCAAAGAGCCAAGCTCAATAACTTTTTTTTTTAAATTTTGCCATGGTTTACACACCAGAATGGTAGGCACAATTGATCCCTCAATGACTGTTGCAGACCTTAGACCCACTTAGTTGGCACTTACGCCTTCTTTTGGGCAGTTCTAAATGGTGATGCCCTTTTCTTTTTGCTATTGCATGTATGTATTCTCTTTGTAAAATCAGAAATGCATGCATACCTTTAGTTCTGGCCCAAACCTCCCCCTGCAACATGCATCCTTCCACGTGTAAACAGCAGCTTTAAACGATCACAGTTTACACATATTCACCATTTATACATGTAAAAAGCTTTTAAAGTTGTCTAAGAGAACTGTCTGACTACAGTTATCCTGAGGCAGAGGTACATTTGGCCAGCCACTATTGAATATCAGTACAGGCCAATCAAAGTTAAATTATGCCCTGGGGACGGCTCTAATGCTGCCTCGTTTTATCTGGATAACTTTTGTGTGCACTATCACTTGCCCATATGAAGTGTGACTGTTCAGTGGTGGGGGTGGGGGAATTTTAAAAATAAAAGTGTTTGGTTAGAATATTGACCTCAGGGGGGGCGGAGCTAGCCACTGAACAGAATGGACGCCTGAATTTTTGCTCCCGTTGCTGCCCAAGAATCCTGAACATATCCCGGTATTCCATTGAAGTTTGTACCCCCTACCTACATCAATAACACCGCAATACAGCTGGATGGCATCCCTGAAGCCTGCCCGGCTGGAATTTCCACAGGGATCCGGCTCAGCAGCGAAACGATCCAAACCCGAAGTGGGTTCCCCGCAGAAAATGGCCGCGGGAGAGAAGGAGGGAGTGACTGCCGGTGGCCTACGTGAAGTGCTACAGGAATTGAAATGCGTTAAAGAAATGATTGCAGCCAATTCTAGTTCACTGAACATGATTCAAGAAGACTTGCTGGAGGTAAAAGAGAAACTCCTCACCATCACCACTCGACTTAATGCAGTTGAATTACAAACCCAGAAGCATGGCGTTGCATTAGAACAGCTGGGCCCTTTGGCCAAATGAGTCCAGCACATAGAAAATCTGATTGAAGATCAAAATAACCATTCCCGTAGAAATAATATCCGCCTTGTTGGAGTCCCTGAAGGCGCTGAAGGTACCGATCCGATTGGATTTCTGGAAAAAACCATACCGGAGATGCTGCAGCTTGTCTTTGCAAGGCCTTTTGAACTAGAACGGGCCCATCGAATCCCAGCGCACAAAGCTGAAAACACACGATACCCGCGCCCACTCATAATGAAGGTACTGAGATACCCACAGGTCCTACAGATCTTTCAAGCTGCACGGAAGGCCGGATCACTGCAAATCCAGGGACACAAAGTAACACTTTATCCGGATTTGAGCAAGCAAACGGTAGATCGGAGAAAAGCGTTGCTGGCCTGTAGACCCATGCTACAAAGTGCACAGGCAAGATACGGGCTATACTACCCAGGAACCATGCGGGTCACGCTGCATAATGAAACGAGGAATTTTGTTGATGCTGAAAAACTGAAAACTTTCCTACAAGAAAAATGCGGTATGGAAACCTGAGGTCAATATTCTGATCTCTCACGCAGTGTAGAGAACTCAGCATATACTCAGGGGGTGCGGCCGTGCGTTCTCACAAATTTTAGAACGCCTTAAGCCTTGTTAAACACCTCATTGATTGTATTTCTGTTGTTCTAAATAGTTTTAATTAAACAGATATTTCTGCTTGAAATGTAGGGGTGGCAACGGAAGGTCGGGGTTGGTTACTGTTTCAGTGGATTGTGTTCACCTTAGCGATACAATGTTTGCCAGTTATGCAGTTGTTTGTGTCAGTCCAGTCCAGTACAAAACCCTCCACATACACGCAAATGCAAGTACGCGGCAGGCCTATCCATAGGATAGCTTTCACCTATAAGACAGCTTATCCCAACGTTGATGTCTAGTGATCTTTTAATGCTTTCGTTAAATGTAAAAGGTATTACTGGCCCTGTCAAGCGAAAGAAGATTTTAGCGTACTGCCAGCAAAAAAAAGCGGATATTGCCCTCTTACAAGAGACACATTTAACAGATACTGAATCGCAGAAAGTAACCTCTAAATACTTCCTGGTGGCGGCCTCGGCCTCTGCCACTCAACGCAAAGGGGGGGTAATAATATTAGTGCGCAAATTCCTGCAATCCGCCATTACCGACACACGGATTGATCCGCTAGGTCGATGGGCCAGAGTGACGATGAAAATAAATCAACAGCTTTACACATTCTTCAATATTTACGCGCCCAACCTCGATGACCCTAACTTTTTCAAACTGATAGCTAAAGAAGTTACAGCCGCGGCTCACACCAATATCATATTAGGGGGCGATTTCAATGTCATCTTGGATCCACTGTTAGATCGCACGCCCTATCGGGCTGTAGACAAAGTCAAATCGCAGGCGATTCTTAAAGGCATCATAACAGAGCTACACTTGGTAGACCCCTGGCGCCTACTTCATCCCCAAGAAAGAGACTACACATTTTATTCCATCCCACATAATACCCAAACAAGGATCGATTTCTTCCTACTGTCCACAGAGCTGATGCCCCAAGTGTTGTCCGCAGAGATATATGCTACAACGGTATCGGACCACGCCGCTGTCTCCCTAGTGTTGAATACCAACGTTACACAGCATGTTCCACCAAGATGGACATTTGATAAATCCCTACTAGCAGATGACTCCTTTGTACAGCTACTGTCAGGGGAAATTGAGACCTATTTTAAATATAATACACCCACTGATACCTCCATCTGGAGCTGGTGGGAAGGTTTTAAAGCGACCATACGAGCTCATATTACCACCTACACCATTAGACGGCGTAAAGCCAGGAAAAAAGAAAAAGATGAATTGGAACTCCAAATAAAAGCTGGGGAAAGGTTACTAGCCAAAAGAGCTGACTCAATGATATTGATTAGACTCCAAAAATTGCGATACCAATATAATGCTCTCCTCAACAAAGAAGCACTGAGTAGCATCCAGCTACAACGTAGTATATACTACTATGACAGCAACCGCTCAGGATCCCTCTTAGCTCGGCAGCTCAGACCAAAAACCTGCAAGACCGCTATAGCGGCGTTGCAGGACAATTCCGGGGGCCTTCTCCTGAGATCTGACAAAATACTAGACCGCTGCAAAGAATTCTATGAGGAACTATATCGCTCAGATACCCAATGTAGTGACAGAGCCTTTGAAGATTTTGTCTCCAAGATAGTAGGACCCACATTAACCAGTCATCAAAGTCGAACGCTGGAACAAGAGATCTCAGTAACTGAAATACAAGATGCGATCAAACAGATGGCTCGTGGCAAAGCCGCCGGTCCAGATGGTATCCCGTTGGAATTCTATAATAAATATTGCATTCAATTGGCTCCCATGCTACAGATCTACTACAGTGGCCTGCAAGATGAATCTCCAGAGATTGGAGCCCTGGCAGAGGCTGTGGTGGTAATTCACCCGAAACCGGGCAGGGATACACAAAAGATAGAGAATTACAGACCCATCTCTCTCCTAAACTCTGATTATAAAATCTATGCTAAAGTGCTTGCTAACCGATTAGGACGGATCTTAAAAGATTTGATACATGAGGATCAATGTGGATTTATACAAAACAGATCCACTACAGATAATGGAAGATTATTGGCACATGTACTGGCATCTGCCAAGACCAAGGCCGAGCCCCTGATAGGGCTAGCATTGGATGCCGAAAAAGCCTTCGATCGACTGGAATGGTCCTTTCTATTTCGATCCCTACGGTGGTTTGGGATAGGAGAAAAGTTCCTAAAACGCGTTGAATTGTTATATACCAAACCCACAGCTCGAATAGCGGTCAACTCACACCTCTCAGCCCCTTTTCAGTTGCAAAGAGGGACCAGACAGGGTTGCCCCCTGTCACCGATGCTTTTTAATTTAGCCCTGGAACCCTTATTAATAGCGCTCCGACAGAAGGAAAACATAAAAGGAATTGAGTTAGCTGATGGTCCCTGTAAATTGTCAGCATATGCCGATGACCTGCTCATTTTTCTACAACCATCAGACCTTCCTGAAACACTGCAACTCATAGATGCATACTCAGCGATATCCGGATATAAAGTAAATTTGAATAAAACAACAATTATTCCTCTGAATGAACAGGTCAGCGAAGAAATGATGCGTGGATACCCCTTTCAATATGAGAAGTCATCCTTTAGATACCTGGGCGTGACCTATGGCACCACCTTGGAAGAGACTGTCGCAATCAACATTAAGATGTGTCAAGAAATTGTACATGATAACATCTGCAAGTGGACCCCCCTTCATTTGAGCTGGTGGGGCAGGCTAGAAACGATAAAAATGATGTTGGTACCAAAACTCAGCTATATATTAAGTATGATACCCTTACGTTTCCCGACAGCCTTCTATAAGAAAATGAATAGTCAACTGATAGCCTTTCTATGGAACAACCGAGTACCCCGAATAGCTGCCTGGAAACTGAAGTTACCTAATACACAAGGAGGTGTCCATTTCCCAGATCTCGGCTGGCTACACACTGCCTCTCTTTTAAAGCAGGGTGCTCAATGGGTCGGCTCTGACGACACGGATAAAGGACCTAGATGGCTGAGTGTGGAGCGGGCCCTACATTCCCCCCTGCCCACATGGCTACTGGTAGGCACAGTAGTAGACCAGACTGCACCACATAATGCTATTATCCGAGAAACACAGCATGCCTGTCGATTATTGGCATCATGTATCGATGGAGGGGATGACTTTGCCGCAGATATGCCCATATGGCTGAACCCGCGCCTTATCATCGGAGGGAAGCCTGTCTTATGGAAAAAATGGGTGGAACATGATCTTATCACCATTGGACAACTGATCAATGGAAGTGCATTTAAAACCTTTGACAGATTAAGAACGGAATTCCGATTGCCTAATACATGCTATTTCCAATGGTGTCAGCTCCGATCCTGCATGAGCAAAGCGGGTGTGTCACCTGTCTTGATACGTACAGGATGGCCACTGCGACAGAAACTTCAAGAATTACAAACAGATGCTAAAGCTGTTTCAAGATGTGTTGCGATTCTCCGATCCAAAAGTGACAAGACATGTTCTAAGATACAGTCGGTGTGGGCTACTGAAACCGGTCAAGATCTACCTCCGGAAAATTGGGACACTTTTTGGGGAACTCAAATACGTGCCACGAGAGCAGCGTCTCTCACACAATCGATGTACTTTATAGCACATCGAGCGCATATTACACCGGCTAAGAAAATGAAATGGACACTACAGGAGGGAAATCGATGTTGGTCCTGTAACATGGAAATTGGGACACTGGCACATATGTTGTTCCATTGTAAATCCCTGGAAATATATTGGAACAGAGTTTGGGAACGCATATCACAGATCCTCAACTTACAAACTCCTATCACTTATCGGATAGTGATATATAAATCCATAGCTCTGGAACCTACTCTGATGAAATGGGATGGTAAACTGCTGGACTTAATGCTCGGGATAGCGCTTAAAATAGTTCTAATACACTGGAAGAATCTCGACAAAGCTTGTTTCGAGCATTGGTGGAGTCTCTTAATCCTACATAAGACCTACGAAGAGATCTATATAGCCAAGAACCCATGGTCTGGTAAACTAAGTAAGAAATGGTCAGCTTTACAAAATTATGTTTGATGAAAATGATTGCTGGAGGCTGCCTTGTGGAATGGTCTCTGCTGTACCCACATTGAACGGAGAGAGGGAGGGTGGCGTGCTGGCATGGACTGATACTAGTTCTTGTTAACGTTATTGTACTGTCTTGTTCAAGTTATTATATTCTTTTGCTATTTTGATCAATAACATCTGCTTGTATCCTGCTATATCACGATCGTTTGTATTGTTATTTTATATGTTAAAACTGAATAAAAACTACTATTAAATAAGAATATTGACCTCAAAGACCTAAATATTAAAAAATACATATATAATTGGCCTTGATGCCAGCTCCATATAAGGATCCTTTCAGGACCCTCACTAGCCCTTGTGCCTTTGTGTTCAGGACCATGCAATCATAGTGTAGTCAGTAGTGGCATACCATCCTGCTGTAACATTCCCTGTGAGGATGACTGCTCTGGTTCTGCCTACTTCTTTCTGACCACCAGGATCTTGAAGTGTGTATGGTGGTTAATATTGGTAAGGTCTGCATTTTGTTTGATGATTGTCTAATGTACTGTGTGTGGGCCAGTATGGGGTCTGTCTTATTTTGTGTCCAGTGTAAGAATTCCTTTGAACCAATATTCAATGGCGGAGGTCAGCACACTTAAAGCAGCTGTCTGTTGCGGCTTTAATTTATACCCAGATATTCAATGCCGTGGCCATATCTGTCCACTAGCATTGAATATTCAGTATGCCTGGATAACATTTTAGCTATCCAGTCAGTGGCAATATTCAGCTGCTGGCCACATAACTAAACAGGCTAAAGTTAGGCCTGCTTTTATTTTGCCCCTGCACTGCCCTTGGAATGCTTTCACGCTAAGAGGTCAAGTCCATCCTGCATGACCTGACCCTGTTCAGCTGGGCAGAATCACAGCATGCAGCAGTAGCACCCGATTTTGATCCCACGAGGGCTAGACGTGCCCGTGGGATCGGGATCAGGCCTACTGGCCTGGACATGCAGGCTGGTCCTGATTCTGATCGACCGCACACCCAGCCACATACCCGGCTAACTCAGCCAGGCACCTGAATGGAGTCACAGTACCATGGCATCCCATCATCAAAGTGAACATGGAGTCAGATCAACAAACATTAACTCGTAGGATAGGCTAAGTAGCAAAGGCACTGAAGTTCACCTGTCTCCTTACTGAAGGGCACCCCAAGGGGACAACACCCCAGATTCAGAAACAAGGGATAATCAACAGGATCTTACACTCATTCCTAATTTCTCACTCTTCTGCATTTTGACACCACCAACACCCACCTAAGCTGTATTGAAAGGGAGTCCCTAATTCCCTGTCAAAAACAAGTTATTGAAATGTGCTTCTAGAACTGATTGAAGACTCCCTGCAATAACTGTGCCCTACTCAATCCTAGTTAAAATGTTGAAGGAACTGAGAGAAAGAATAGTTGCTGAGTGACATCCGGTTGATTAAAATGGCAGACCTCTACCAACCCCTCCCACAATCAGTATACCAAAGAAATGCAGGAAGAGTTCACACAGTTGATCCACTGACAGAAACACCTTGATGCCCCCCCACCCTTACCCCATGTGAAGTCCTAATACCCTGAAATGGGCCCTAACTATGGCTTCCCAAGGTCAAAGAAACCAACAGTGAGAAGAAGCCTACAGTGCCTGGTATTCCCCAGAAGGTTTCTCATCCAAATACTAACCAGGCTTGACCCTGTTTAGCTTCTGAAATCAGACAAGATCAGATGTACTCAAGGTGGTGTGGCCATAGGCATTAGTCTTATGTGCCCCCAACTGGCCCAGAGTCCCTTTTCATGAAATATACCCCTATTTTTCTGAAGACCCACACTCGACAGATTTTTTTGGGAGATCACCTTCTCTCCCTGTGCATGCAGATTTCTCCGTTGCAGCATTTAAATAGCAGCTGCAAATTGAGTCACAAACATTTTCTTTTGGCCTATAAATTGCGCAGGCATGTCACACCATTCCTGTCCTTTTGCATACCATTCAGATGTCCCCTGAAAATCCTGTGCTGCCTCCAATCCAGCCACTACCTGGCCTCACTCCAATAATACAGTTCCCTTTAGCAGATCTCTATGCTTTCCATCGAACTGGTACCAGCCCAAGCCCACCGTTGATCTACTCCACCCTCTCTCCCGCCCACACAAAGACCCATATGTAGGGCTAGCCCCAGATTAGCCCCAGAATTAGCCCTAGGCAAACCTCAAGATTTGTTCCCACCCATCTGTTGAAATCTATTGTTTTGCTTTGAATGCCCTGGTCTTTGCAGTCCCCAGAAGTTGCCACCCTCTGATGGTTAGGCTGGTTCTGCCTATGTTCTCTCGAACATGTTGGCAACCCAGTCCTTCCCCAGACCAACTTGTCCCAAAACCTCTCCAACAGAGGTTCACCAACCTTGGGCCTGCAATCCAATCTATACCCTATGACTTTCTCGGAACTAAAGAAAAAAAAAAACAACAACAGACAAATCCCCATTTTGACCCACATCCCACCATCCAGCTGTCTCCCACTGTGATCAACCCATTAACCCTCAACACCCAAAATGTCATCCCTTCTACCACCCTCTTGTAGTTCCAAAAGTAAAGGTTAACCTTGATGAAAAATACGCAGGACAGTAGGTCCCTGGGGCCAGCCAGCATGATACTGGCATCAGCTGATCAAGGATGTGACCAACAGTTCTGATGACTGTATCGGAGGCCTATGACAGCAAGCTGCAATGGATCAGACTCTTTGATCATTCTTAGTCAACTCTCTTTTGCTCTCCCACAGTCCCCTCGTTCTGCTGCTAATCAAGGCACAGCAATTGGTTGGCCCCAGACAGTCTCATTACCATTAGCACAAGTCAGCTGCCCCTGGGACCCAAGCCCCTGGAGATCACCTATCACCAAGCAACTCCCTAATATCAATGGCCTGCAAGCAGCACCCTAGCACCTAGAGCCTAGAACCCAAGGCAGGTCTGGATCTCAACAGGAGCTCCCTCCAATCAAGACTATTAAATGTGGCATTCCTCCTGCAAAGGCCGCTTGCCTCACTGAGCCTACTTCAGCCACAAAGGAACACATGCTAATCCTACACCCAACTTCTTCCCGTACTCCTTAATTTCCAATCCATTCCACTTGTCTGGTTATCTACGTGCCCCTTTTCTCACATGATGCCAGCATCATGAGGATGGGGTGGCATAACATATTGCTTAGTATACTATTTAATTAGCACATGCTAAATGTCCTTGATGTGCACATTACCATTACCAGGTCTGTAAGCATCTTTAAGCATATATCTCTTGTGTGCTATTTCATAAATGTATTCTTAAAGGTCTGATTTAGCATTTGAAAGGAAAGTTGGAAGAGACTATACCCATGACAACAGATGTTCTCTTTGTTGTCACAACATTTTAAATTAAAATAATAGCACTGGCAAATATATAAACCAGTGTTTTAGAAAAAAATGAAGTGTTTATCTAAAATCTGACGATCACTGGTATATGCAAGAAATTTTATATATTACTAAATTTTCATTTTATTAAATCATCTTTAGAAATAAATGAGTATGTCTGTTTTTAAGGACTCATCCAATATGAGTCCCACGTAATTTAATACTCTGGAACTCACACATTTTATTTATACGTCATTAGCGTATGGAAAATGTAATAAATAGTTGGAATTAAATTCTCTACTACCAAATATATGAACTGTGTCTGTTCCAGAGAGAAAAACCATGTTTTGCACTTGCAGAAAATTTCCAGTTTTTGCTATTTGTTTGCTTGGTAACCTCTTGGCAATATGATTTGGGATAACAGATGGATGATATTATTTTGGTGATTTCCATTTGGATGCTGGTATACTATTTTATAAATGACCTTAGTATAAATGATGCATTCTTAAAATAGAATGCAGTCAGCCCACTAGGATTCATTTTAATTATTCACTCATAAAAACCAGGTGCTAAAAATAAGCACGTAAAAATGATCTACACCCTGAAAATTCTCTAGCAAATTCAAGCCTTTGCTGGTCAAAAGCACTGCATAAGTATATTGTGGAGGAGTAGACTGGCAACCAAGAGACCAGGGTTTGATTCCCACTAGCACTCCTTGTGGCCTTGGGCAAGTCACTTAACCCTCCATTGCCTTAGAAGAATCCAAGTTATCAATGTCCTGCATTGCCAAGTTTAAGTTACAATGTAGACTGCTTTGACTATATGATAAAGCAGTATAAAAAAACCTGTTATAAATACATATCTAAAATAAAACAATTATAAATAAAGGGGATGTTTACTAAACCATGTTAGGCTTTTTCAGCTAACACGGCAAAAAGTGCATATAGCACAGTGTTAGCTGCAAAAGTATCTGTTGGGGGTGTGCACGGCATTTCCTCAGCAAATACTGCACTAGAATTACAAGGAATATGGCCCAGCAGCACCTTGGATGCAATTAACGCCACCCACTGAGGTGGCATTAGTTGCACACGTGCTGTTTGCAAGTTTGACAGTTACCATACCCTGCTGTTGTCTACAGTAACTGCCCTTTGCAGACACATGAACTCTCCGCCCCCTGTCCCGCCCACTTCAACAGTTAGCATGGGATCTGCAGATAGTTCAGAAAATTGCTGCGCTATCTGCACTTCCCTGTGCTATGTGTTAATGCAGCCCAATAGAGCGTACTATCTGCCATAGAAACATAGAAATATGACGACAGAAAAAGACCACATGGCCTATCTAGTTTGTCCTTCCATATCAACAACTACAATAGTCCCCTTTTTTCCTTTAAAGATCCTCTGTGTTTGTCCCATGCTTTTTTCAATTCAGTTACTGTCCTCATCTCTACCACCTCCACTGGGAGACTATTCCACGGATCCACCACTCTTTCCGTAAAGAAATATTTCCGCAAATCACTCCTGAATCTATCCCCCTTCACCCTCATCCCATGTCCCCTCGTAGCAGAACTTGCTTTCAACTGAAAGAGGCTCTCCCCCTGAACATTTATGCCACAGAGGTATTTAAACATCTGAATCATATCACCTCTATCCCGCCTTTCCTCTAAGGTGCACATATTAAGATCCTTAAGTCTGTCCTCATATGCTATATAATGAAGACCACTAACCATTTTAGTAGCCACCCTCTGCACCGACTCCATCCTGTTCACATCCTTTTGAAGGTGCGGTCTCCAGAACTGCACACTATACTTCAAATGAGGTCGCACCAAAGACTTATACAGAGGCACTATCACCTCCCTTTTTCTGCTAGCCATTCCTCTTCGTATGCACCCAGGCATCCTTCTAGCTTTTGCCATCACCTTTTCTACCTGTTTAGCCACTTTAAGATCATCAGACACAACCACGCCCAGGTCCCGCTTTTCTTTAGTGGACAAAAGTACTTCACCCCCTATACCATATTGCTCCCTTGGATTGCTGCAGCCCAAATGCATGACCTTACATTTTTTAACATTAAATCCCAGCTGCCAGATTCTAGACCATTCTTCAAGCTTAGCTAGATCCCTCCTCATGTTATCTGTACCTTCCTGGGTGTCTACTCTATTGCATATTTTGGTATCATCCGCAAAAAGGCAAACCTTACCTAACAACCCTTCGGCTATATCACTAACAAAGATGTTAAAAAGAATTGGACCAAGGACAGATCCCTGGGATACACCACTGGTAACATCCTTCTCCTCAGAGTGAGCCCCATTTACCTGTACTCTTTGTTGCCTCCCACCCAACCAATTTCTAACCCAAGCAGTAACTTTAGGGTCCATCCCTAGGGTGCTCAGTTTGTTTACAAGTCGCCTGTGAGGAACAGTGTCAAAGGCTTTACTGAAATCCAAATACACCACATCCAGGGCTCTCCCTCGGTCCAACTCCCTGGTCACCCAGTCAAAGAAATCAATCAGATTTGTCTGACAAGACCTGCCTCTGGTGAATCCATGCTGCCTCGGATCCTGCAATCCGCTGGACTCCATAAAACTCACTATTTTCTCTTTCAGCAGCATTTCCAATAATTTACTCACCACCGAAGTTAAACTAACCGGCCTGTAGTTTTCAACCACATCCTTACTTCCGCTTTTGTGTAAAGGCACCACATGAGCCTCTCTCCAGTCCTTTGGCACCACTCCCGACACCAAAAGAGGCATTGAAAAGGTCAGTCAGTGGAGCTGCTAAAACATCCCAATGTTCCCTCAGTATTCTATGGTGTATCCCATCCGGTCCCATCGCTTTGTCTACTTTAAGTTGAGCAAGTCTCTCACGAACACAGTCATCTGAAAATTATTCAAGATGTCCCTCACTTCTGTTCCTGTTTGTGGGTGTTTTCTGAGGTCCTGCTCTTGGTTCTTCATCTGTGAACACAGAAAAGAAATATTTGTTAAGCAATTCCGCTTTATCCTCATCAGCTTCTACATATTCCTCCCCTGCACCCTTGAGTCTGACAATACCACTTTTGCCCTTCCTCTTCTCACTAACATATCTGAAAAATGTCTTATCCCCCCCATTTTATTGCATTGGTTATTTCCTCCTCTTTTTGAATCTCTGCTTTCCTGACTAATTTGCTAGCTTCTCTAAGTTTTTCCAAATATAGATGCCTGTCTTCCTCTCTCTGTGATCTCTTGTATTTCATGAAGGCCTCCCTCTTTTTCTTCACCTTTTCAGCTACTTCTTTCGAAAGCCATAGCGTTCTCCTTTTCCTTTTACCTTTATTTATCATTTTAACAAAAAGGTTGGTTGCCCTTAAAATATCTCCTTTCAGTTTTGCCCACTGTTTTTCTACATCCCCCAGCTGTTCCCATCCCGCTAACGACTCCCTGAGGTATTGGCCTATATTGGCAAAGTTAGTCTTCCTAAAGTCTAAGACCCTCACCTTTGAATGGATTCTAACAGTTCTAGTCCTAATACTGAACCATACCATCCGGTGATCACTGGATGCAAAATGATCTCCCACTATAACATCAGAAACACTTTCACCATTGGTAAGCACCAAGTCCAGTATGGCCCCTTCACGTGTGGGATTTGTTACCAATTGCTTGAAAAGTTCTCCCTGTAAAGAATCCAGGATCTCTTTACTTCTAGATGATACTGCAGCAGGAATGTGCCAATCAACATCTGACGTATTGAAATCCCCTATCAGTAGCACGTCCCCTTTCCTAGCAATGCTGCATATGTCTTCAATTAACTCTCTGTCCAACTCTTCCTCTTGTGAGGGAGATCTGTATATCACGCCAATGCAAATAGATTTCTCTTTCCCTCTTTCTAGTTTAATCCACAATGCCTCCTCTCTCCCTTTTAAACTCTGTAATTCCAAAGCTTTAATAGTATTTTTTACATATAGTGCCACTCCTCCTCCCCTTCTTCCTCCCCTGTCCTTTCTGAATAAAGTATTGCCAGGTATAGTTACATCCCAGTCATGGTTTTCTGTGAACCATGTTTCTGTAACTGTCAATAATCCAAGTTGGCCACTCCCACCAAAGCTTCAACATCAGGGATCTTATTCCCCATGCTATGGGCATTTATACACACTGCTTTCCATATGTTACCCCTGTTACCCATTTCCATAAAGGTATTTAATGCATCACTTACCTGGGGGCTTTCACTTACCTGGGTGCTTTTTTCACCCATCCCCAATGAATCTAGTTTAAAGCCCTCTTCAGTAGATTAGCCAGTCTACTACTGAAGACGCGTTGACCTTTCTTGGACAGATGGATGCCATCTCTGCTCTGCAACCCTTAGAACAGCATCCCATGGTCTAAGAAACCAAAACACTCTCAATGACACCATCCATGAGGCCATGCATTCATCTTCAGGATGTGAGCCTCTCTGCCTTGGCCTTTACCCTCAACAGAGAGGATTGAAGAGAACACCACCTGTGCACCTAACTGCTTCACCCTCTGTCCCAAGCCATGAAGTCACTTATGATATGCTCAGAGGGATACCTGGCAGTATCATTTGTTCCGACATGGATTAGCAACATTGGGTAATAGTCAGTGGGCTTGATGAGTCTTGGCAAACTCTCCATAACATCTTGGATTTTGGCACCAGGCAGACAGGATACCTCTCTGGACATCAAGTCTGGTCTGCAGATGGACGCTTCAGTACCCCTCAGAAGAGAGTCACCGATCACCACTACCCTTCGCTTCCTTGTGGTCAACTGATTCTAAAATATACCAGAACCCTTTTAAGAGCCATGTTAACAGCACAGCTTAGTAAACATCCCCCTGAGTAAATTCAAAGAATTTACTTGCCACTTATCAAAAATCATTAATTTCAAATATGCTCAATCAATCTCGGCTTCCTGAACTTCAGTACACAAAAATCATTTTTAAAAATATTTTCACATAGGGTATGGTTAAATGTATTGCTGTTTCCGAAACAGAATTAAAGATGGGTAGAAATAAATTTGTACAGATGCAGACCCTAAACTGTTTCTGATATTTATCGACCTGAAGAGTTCATTCAGGGAGCCTCAGTTTTAAACCAAATTCAAGAGTTGTCTATTCGAAGCTACTGCTTATAATTAGATATTACTTTTTAAAAACTGTTCAGTGATTTCATTGAAGATGTTTAGTTAACTGGGGGGTAATGTCTCCATATGGATTCATTTTGCACATGTTATTGTTAATTGCCATTGAGTCAGTGTCAACTCATGACAACTCTCTGAATAGCTGTCCTAAATTGTGTTTGGTCTTCAGCTCATTGTTGATAGAGTGGCAACCATAGCTGCTGTTAATGTATCGACCAATCTCATTCCTGGTTTTCCTCTTTTGCATTGACCTTCAACCTTGCAAAGCATGATGTCTTTCTCTAATGATCTCTCTCTTCGCAAGATGTGTCCAAAGTATGAAAGTTGAAGTCTTGTTATCTCAGCTTCTAAAAAGAACCTAGGTTTGATCTCCTCTAATACTGACTGGTTTGTTCTTCAGGCAGTCCATGGTATACACAGTATTCTTCACCAGCACCATAATTCAAAGGCATCAATTTTCTTCCTGTCTTTTTTTTTTTTCACTGTCCAATTTTCACATTCATAAGATGTTATTGAAAATACCTGTCTTGGACAAGTCAAATCTTTGTATGGAGAGAGATATCTAGGTCCTTCATAGCCATTCTTTTTTAAATTTATATATGTATTGGATTTTGCTTCAAATTACAAACATTAAATAAAATTACATAGACCTTCCATCTCAGAAGATACCACAAATAAATAGAACCCCCTCCCAATAATATTACAGACCAAAAACAGTCTGAGATAACAAATATAATCAGCTCCAATACTAGGAAAAATAAAAACTGGGAGAAGCCTAACAAAAAAATTAAACAGATACACATAATTAAGCCAGGAGACAAACAATCATTGGCCACATACTGACATCCCAGTTCGGTAACCCCTTAACCATCCAGCAAAGCTGTAAACTAGTCAGGAAAACAATATCTACTCAGTATTTTCAACATTAATGTTATTAACCCCTTTATGCAATGTTATAAGCATTAAAAGTTGAGAGGGATCTATAAACTCTTTACACAAAAACTTTATACCTCATTGACGAGGATACTTCAAGAAAAAGGTCATTTCCAAAGACAAAGCACGAGGCCTTAATTGTAGAAAGGCCCTGCAAACTTGTTGGGTCTTTGGTGAAACATCAGGAAAAACATTGACTACATTCCCAGGAAAAGAATGCCGAAAATATCCTCTCCGTATCCAGAGATTCACGGAAGGTTACCATCAGGGTGCCCCTATTGATGGTCTCCTCCATCAAAGTCTCTAGTTGAGCTGTTAAATCGTCCTCCAGAGGCCTAAAGAAACTTACACCCATAATATCTTTAATCAAAAACTTAACATTATATATACTCACTAATACAATTAGTTTGTCTACCTTGAGGAGCAAAATATTAAAAAAACAAGCTTTAAGCATTTCAGACGCTGATATTGAATAGCCATTCTGCTAAGAGCAATGTGTTGTTGGATTTATTGACTGCTTGTCATTTCTTTATTGATTGATCCAAGCAGTTTAAAGTTGTCCATTATTTGAATTTCTTCTCCATCAATGATGAACTTATGGATTTTGCCAGTTGTCAGGAGTTATGGCTTCTTTACGTTAAGGTGTAGGCTCATTTTAAGACTATTGACCCGATATTGAAAGGCATTATTTAGACAGATTTGTATACCACCTTATCCTACAATCAAAGTGGAATATCTGGGGTCACCTGTAAACCATGTAAATGCCGCTGACTGGGATATTCAATGGCACTAACATGGCTAGTGCTGCTTAATATCCCCAACTAACGTCGCTATACACCCCGATGCTAACTGCTTAGCATTGGGCATGTCATGGGCATTATGGGGTGTGTCATGGGCAGTGACAATCGCTAACTGGGTAGCAGCAATATTGACCCACTACCTGGTTAGTGACCTTATTGCCCTACTCCCCAGTTAGTGACCCTTGCATAAAAGTGGCAAAGCAAAATCTGGCTTAGTTTTACCCACAGCAGGTAACTTACCCACTGTGCCATAGCAGAACATTGTTGTCCCAATTGAATATTGGGCCCTATGTTCCTTGATCTTCAGAAGCAAATGTTTTCGATTGTCCTCACTTGCGGCCAGTATTGTGGTGTCATTAGCATTGCAAAAGTGGTTGATTCTTCCACCAATCTTTACACCTCTGTTTTCATAAATTCCTGTTTTTCTGATTTGTTCTGTATATAAATTATAGGATTAGGAGTAAGTTCAACAGTACACAAGTGGTTCAAATCCTATCTGAGCAACAGAACACAAACAGTCCGTATCGGCTCCCAAACTTCGAACACATACAATCAAACACTCGGCCTCCCGCAAGGCTCTGCCCTATCAGCCCTCCTCTTCAATATTTATATCCAACCAATCTGCAACATCTTTAAAAAATTCAATGTACTCTATCATATATACGCAGACGATATAATGATGTACATTCCTTTCACAATCCCCATACTCCCACTCCAATTATTAACTGACTGTTTCGACGAACTAGCTACATGGCTAAAAGATCACAATCTTCATATTAACCACTCTAAAACTGACATACTAATTGTAACAAAAAAACAATCATTCATTCCCCCAACACACATTACACTTCAAAATCATGACATCCATATAAAGAATGAAGTGAAATACCTAGGCGTGATCCTAGATACACACCTCAGCATGAATACCCAGACTAGAAACATAACAAAAAAAGTCTATTTTAAACTCAAAATCCTAAAACAATTACGCCCACTTGTTCATTTACACGACTTTATAAGTATAATTCAGGCCATAATTACTCCGCACTTTGATTTTGCCAACCTAACTCTTATTGGTGAAACTAAACAAAACATAAAAAGACTTCAACTTGCTCAAAATGCAGTAGCTAGAACTATAATGAAGGTGCACCCTTTTGAGCATATAACACCCATATTAGCAAACTTACACTGGCTTCCAATCCAATCCAGAATTAACTATAAAATGATAATAACCACATTTAAGGCACTAAATAATATGGCACCTGCTTCTCTAAACAAGCTTATCACTAAAGAATCAAATAAAACTATACAAAGGAGTGGCAACTCAAATAAAATAAGGATTTCTAAAGATTTCATAAAGGCCAAAAAGCTAACTAACAAAAAAGCTTTCTCCCACGCAGCTCCCATTCTCTGGAACTCCCTCCCTGAAGCAATAAGAACATTAACTGAACTTAAAGAGCTCCGCAAGAATTTAAAGACCCACCTGTTCAGCCTTCACTATGAACCAAACATAAACCAATTATCTCAGACAGAAAATGGATAACAGATGTTAGATGGATATAAGTTATATCGACCCAATACTTACAAGAGCTCAATTTTTTCACATTGTCCCATCATTGACCTAAGCCCAAAATGAATAGCTCATCCTTTGGTTCAATCTAACCATAACATTACTCACCCTACACTCTCACTAATACCTTCCTTCTTATTCTCTTTCTCCATTCAGTTTCTTCTACCTTGCTTGTCCCACTCTAACTCAAGTTAAGAATTGTCTACGGGACTCATTTCCATTGTATATAGTTACCTATATGAACCATACCTTTGTAAATAGTTTTATAATGTTTTTACTATAACCAAATGTTTAATGTAATTAACAGTATATTGTATATAGTTCACAGAAGTTCCATGTAAAAACAGCTCTGTTCACTGTTTCCTAAATTGTTCATTATAAACCGCACCTGATCTTTGGAAGGTTGCGGTATATAAGCAACTGTTAAAATAAATAAATAAATAAAATTAAATTAAACAGGTAGGGGGAAAATATGCAGCCTTGTTCTACACCTTTGCAGATTTTAAACCATTCTGTTTCTCCTTGTTTCATTCATACTGCTGCTTCTTGATCAATGTAAAGGTTGTGCAAGAGAACTATCAGGTGTTCTGGTATACCCATGCTTCTTAATGTGTCCCACAGTTTCTCATGGTTTAGACAGTCAAAAGCCTTGCTATAGTCAAGGATATAGACATCCTTTTGGTATTCTTTTATCTTTTAAAGTATCCATCTCACATCTGCAAGGACGTTTCTTGTTCCTCACCCTTTCCTGAACCCTGCTTCCACTTCAGACAGCTCTCATTACAGGTATGGCTGTAATCTCTGCTGAATGATCTTTACTAGAATCTTGCTGGCATGTGGGATCAGAGCGATTGTGTGATAATTTCCACAGTCATTTTGACTTCAGTACTGGTAAAAAAAACCAGACATTTTCCAGTTAGTTGGCCATGATGTCATCATCCAAATTTCCTGGTAGAATCTTGTTAAGTATAGCAATAGCCAAATCCAATTGCTGTAATACTTCAATGGGAATGCCATCAATACCTAGTGCTTTGTTCTTTGATGCTTTCAGTGCTGCTTTGACTCCTTCTGTCATCACCAATGGTTCCTGATCATGAGGTACAGATGGAAAAGGCTCTTGGTACACTTGCTCTTTATAATATACTGATTCTGTATATTCTTTCCACCTTTTCTTGATCTTCTCAGCATCACTGAACATCAATCCTTGAGCATGCTGTAGTATTCCAGTTCGAGGCTGGAATTTTCTCTAACTCTCATAGCATTAGGAAAGCCAATCTTGTTCTTCCTCTAATAGTTTCTGATTCAATTTCCTTGCATGTGTCAATGTAGTATTTCTCCTTGTCTTGTCTTGCTGCACATTGGACATCTCCGAGTTCTGTGATTGCCTCTTTCTCCCCTGGCTTTAGCTTCTCTGCATTTCTGGGCAATCTTCAGAGTTTCTTCAATCATCCATTTGGTCATTTTTGCTTTTTCACTTTTTGTAGAGGCTTCTCACTTTCTTTGAGCACAACTTTCTTGATGTCATCCCATAACTCTTCAGGTGCTTTGCCATTTATATCCAAAGCAGAAAACTGATTTTGCAAGTAATCCTTAAATTCTGGTGAAAGATTCTCAAGATCATATTTTGCTACATTCATGAGTGGTTTGCTCTTTTTAAACTTTAGCTTGAGTTTGCATACTAGTAGTTAGTGATCTGTACCATAGTCTGCTCCAGGTTTTGTCTTTGTTGATGTTATTGAGCTTTTCCAACATTGACTTCTGCAGATGTAGTCAATTTGATTTTTGTACAATCCTTTGGGTGAAGACCATGTGTACAGTCACTGTTTGTGTTGCTGGAAGAAGGTGTTTGAGATGAATAGATTGTTGGTCTTGTAGAATTCTATCGATCTTTCTCCAGTCTCATTTCTGTTGCTAAATCCATATTTTCCAACTACTTTGCCTTCTTCTTTGTTGCCAACTTTTGCATTTCAGTTACTCATGATTATCAGGATGTCCTCTTTGCATGTTCTGTCAATTTCAGCTTGTACTTGTTCATAGAACTCATCCACTTTTTCCTTTTCTACAGCTGTTGTTGGGGCATATGGATTTGGTTTACACATATCATGACAGTAGTAAACCTAATTTCTAAGCTATATGGAGTATACTCTATATCAATCATACTGTTTATGAAGGTTCTAGTGGATGAGATGAGCCATCTTATTATGCCTTTCAGTATAGATATTTTCTCCCATTAGAGCATTGTAGTCATCTACAAGATTAATCATTTTCGGCATTTTCAGGAATGTTCATATCTGTTTTATGCTTGCTGGAAACCATATCATCTGTAATCCAGAATCCTAGGCTGCAACTAGGTTTCAGTTCACCTTTCCATAATCATTCATATATGGGGATGGTGCAAGTATTAGAGGTGGGCCCGCCATCCTGTATCAAACCCTCCCCCCCCCCCCCATCCAACCCCACTGCTACCACTGCTGCCCCTTTCTGGGGCCTGAAGCAGTGGCAATGGTTTTGAAAGTGCAACACAATGCTTACCAAGTCTCTGCCATTGCATCATGATTCCTGCCGTCTATGACCTGTTGCTGCTATCCTCTCCGATGTAGACTTAAGGTTTATGCAAACCAGACATCTGCATTGAAGGGGAATGATACTTTGTATTTTCCATTGTATTTGTACATTTGTCACTTGTTTTTCCTCATTTGGTAACTGAATTCTTTAACAAGTTTATTTCTCTTATTTTGCAAATTCTGTTGCTTTGTTTCCTTCTTATACTGGTGGATTCTCGCTCATTCCTTCTGCTCGTCAAAATGCATGTCTGAGTTTATGGAAAGTGAATTCTGGACATTTGCTTTTATACTTTAACACTGTTTTGTGCATTTGGGTTCACTGAGACTCATGTCTTATTCCGTTTTGTTAAAGCACTTTTCAATATAGATTTTAATCTCCTGCAATATTCTTGGCTAATATTTTCTCTCAGTAATTTATGATGGATTTTTTGCTCCTTCGTCTCCTACTGGATATCTATATACACCTTCCTGTTCAAGTTTCTTTATGTTGCAGCCATCAGTCAGAGCAGGAAAAAGTAGGCCTCACAGTACACCGTGGTCGTATAAGACAGAATCTTTATTACAGTGTTCTAGGAGGTTTACCCTACACATGTTCTTCAGGGGTGAGGGACCTCAAAAGAAATAATTACAGTAAAAAAATAACAATAAAACATGGAGTAATAAAATTACATCAAACATCACAGTAATCAAAAAGAGGACACAATAATTAAAAATCATATATATAAAAAAAACATGCATATGTGTAAAACATATCGACCAAACAATGCACAAAATCATTGAATCATGCAAATCCACTGCAACCAAATGGGTCTAAAATACTATTGTCAAGGATAAAAAAGAAATTAGTAAACCCAATGGTTGCTCCTATACAAAAAACATGTTCCGGCATACTAATACAATAGGAAAATAATAAATAGATCATTGGCATAGGAATATCCATGATAAAATATTAAAACCAATTCTAAAACTATAAAGTATAACTATAACACAAATGAAAATAAAAAGTCCAAGAAACAATACTAAGGTATCTGATCAAAGACTTACCAAAAGGCAGAACACTTGAAATCAGACCTGGTAAGTAGTTGAACTGGACAGCCCAGTACTACTGGGTGAAGGAGTCCAGGAAACATGGTAGACATAAAGGGTGGAGGAAAGTAAACATGAGTCATAATTAAACCAGGACTATGTTTACCATAAGCCATTCCATAACGCAATATACATTGAAGAGGGGAGAAAAACAGATCTATATCCAAGAGGAGCACCCCAAACTGTAAAAGTGAAGCCTATATTCTAGCTATATTCAAAAGTGACTAATTAGAGGGTAGCATGAGGACTATAAATGCTTATTAAAAGGTGTAGTATATATTAAAAATAAATAAAAAGAACACTTAAAAATATACAGAATTGGTGTTAATATAAGGTTATATTGGCAAATCTTGCCAATAAAAGATCACATTTATTTATTTAACATTTCTTATACACCGCCTTTCATGATATCAAGGTAGTTTACATTTAACAAACTAAAATTACATTGAACAGGGCATTATAACTTGGAGATAACTATTTTACAGGGAACATGGGCAATGGAGGGTTAAGTGGCATGCACAAGACCACGAGGAGCACCTGTGGGACTAGAAACCCCAGTCCTTCTGGCCCAAGGTTGCTGTCTTCTAGTGAAATTTGAACCTCTGACCTGAGGTAACTTGCCCCAACCACTAAACCATATATCGAGCACATACTGATGCTAAGGGACAGTGGAGTACCAGGTATAAAAGACCATTAGAGATGAATAAGCTCAGGCGACAAAGGAGGACCATATAAACAATAAAAAGGGGTGGGGATGAACAAAACATTGTTAAGACAAAAAAATTCTAACTGACCTTAGCTGCTCGTAAAGAAAGCATAATTACTCACCTGTAGCAGGTGTTCTTTGTGAATAGCAGGAATAAGTCCTCATATATGTGTGACATCACCGACAGAGCACCACACGGAATGATCCCCAGCTTTCAAAGAAAGCTTTTGGGAGGAATGCCGTGCATGCGTGCCTGTCTTTCCTGCCCATTGCGGCGCCATGCTATCCACTATGATAACATAGCAGGAGCCAAAAAAGGCAACTCCCCGGGGAGGTGGGAGGGTTGTGAGGACTTATTTCTGCTATTCACAAAGAACACCTGATACGGGTGAGTAACTGCTTTATCCGTGAACAAGCAGGAAATAAGTCCTCATGTATGGGACTCCCAAGCTCCATGCCACTGGAACCTGAGGAGAAGAATAGCCCAATCGAACATTGAGAACTGGAGAAGCCAGGAAGACCAGAGAGGCAGTCCCGTCAAGGGATTCATCTGATGCAGTGTCCACAGTCGACATCGACCAAGGGAATTTTGAGCAGGTAGCCCGGATGGAAAGAAAGGCCGGTGGGCAGGAGTTGACCCTCCATACCCAAAGAGATGCTGGGGTACGGCCTGGCCAAAATTTCTGTCCCATCAGGAATCCCCATCCCAACAGTAGTGGGCTGCAAAGGTATAGACTGAAGACCATGTCGCAGCCCTGCAGATCTCTTCTGCGGAGACAGAATGAAGGTTGGCTACCGATGTAGCTATCACATGGTCATTGTGAGCCATGACATGACCCTCAGACCAGGCAAGGAATATGCAATCTGTGAGCCAGAGGGATAGCATACACTTTGAAACAGCGACCCCCAGCCTATTGGGGTCAAAGGAGATGAACAACATGCACTCCAAGTAGAAGGCCAACGTACGCTTGCAATCCAGTGTGTGAAACATTGCTTTACCACGATTGGCGTGAGACCGGAAAAGAATGTCGGAAGGACAATGGACTGGTTGAGGTGAAAAGCCAAGACCACCTTCAGCAGAAATGCAGGTGCGTGCAGAGCACCCCACAGTTCTGCTAGAACCTGGTGTATGAAGAGTGTGCGACCAGAGCCTGGAGCCGAGATGGCCACCAGGAAAAGGACCTTCCAGGTCAAGAACTTCAGCGGACATATGTTCAGCAGCTAAAATGGGGCCCACATGAATTGGCTGAGAACCACATACGGGTCCAAAGCAAACCATAAGGGGCTTAACTGAAGGCTTTGAGAGAAGCAAGCCCTGCATGAATCAGTGTACCAGGGGCTGAGCTGAAATGGGCTTCCCATCGCAGCCACGATGGACCATTCCTATTGCACTAAAATGCACACACATTGAGAAAGGCTGAGAAGGGCTCAAAAAGTACTTCAATAGCTGTTCCACAGGACAGACAAAAGAGTCCAATGCCTGACCAGCACACCAGATGGCAAAATAGTGCCATGAATGCGTAGGCTTTACATGTTGATGCCTTGTGAAATGCAAGCAGGATTTTGGTGACACCCTCAGGGAGGGCAAGTTCCATGAGGGTACCTGCTCAGCATACATGCTGTGAGGGCTAGGAAGTGGATGTTGGGATGCAGCAGGGAGTTGCCCTCCTGCGAGATGAGGTCTGGGTCAGAGCCTAGATGAAGAGATTCCTTTTGCGAGAGCTGTAGCAGTAATGGCTGTCAAGTTTAGTAAGGAGTGATGAGAATCAGGGATCCCCTCTCAGCCTAGAGCTTCAGAACCACCTTCATGATGATCAGAACTGGGGAGTAGGCATATAATAGGCCTCTCCCCCAGTGGATCAGGAAGGCATCCGGAGCCAGGAGATCACTGGTCGACCTCCGGTCGCAGAACTGAGCTACCTGGATATTCTGTGCCGTAGCAAAGAGATCATTTTGCGTGTGCCCCACTCCCAAAAGATTGAGTCTACCACCTCCCTCTTGAGGGACCACTCGTGTGGTTGAAGAACTCTGCTGAGTCCAGGGAGTTGCTCTCACCGGGCAAATGCCCTGAGATCCATGCCATGGATTAGGGCAAACTTCCAAAGGCAAACCGCCTCCCAATGCAGGATGTATGAGCCACTTTGCTTGTTCACATAGAACATGATGACCTGGTTGTCTATCTGGATCAGGATCATCTAATTCACCAGATTCATCCAAAAGGCACTGAGAACAGTCACAATGGCTCGGAGTTTGAGGAAGTTGATCTAATGGAGACTCTCTCTTTTGGACCACAGGATCTGGATGCAGAGACCATCCAGCTGCGGGCCCCAACCAAGCTTGGAGGCATCCATTGTGAGCGGCATGCAGTGTGCTGAAGGTTGGAATGGAAGGCCCTGGCTCAAGTTTTTGTGCACAAGCCACTAATGCAGGGACTGTGCAAGAGGCACAGTGACCATTACCCTGACCCGCAGGTGGCGCAAGGCTTGCTGCTATTGCATTCACAAGGTCCATTGGGCTTGCTGCATGCAGAGGCAGGCCTGGGGGATGATATGCACTGTGGCTGCCATGTGTCTGATGGCTCTCAGCAGGCCATGGGCCATGATGTATTGGCACTATAACACATTTACCACCTTGGTGAGATGCTGTAGGCAGTTCACCAGCAGGAAAGGTCTCACCCGAATGGTATCAAGCAGAGCCCCAATGAACTCCAGTTGTTGTACCAGCTGGAGGTGAGACTTTGGGAAATTGCTCATGAAGTCAAGGTCTTCAAGCCCCCGAATGATGAGTTTGGTGGACTGCCATACACTGGTTGACATGAGACCCTTTATGAGCCAGTCATCCAGATATGGAAAGACAAAGACCCCCTAGGTCCGGAGGAAGGTGGCTATGGCCACCAAGCACTTCGCTAAGAGCTTGGGGGCTGTGACCGAAGGGTAGAACCTGGTATTTGTAGTGCTGGCCACCCAGCATGAATCAAAGGTGCTGTCTGTAATGCAGATGGATTGGAATATGCACGTGTGCATCCTTCAGATCCAAGGAGCAAAACCAGTCATCTCGTAGGAGAAATGGGTTCAACCTCCACAATGAGACCATTTTGAACTTTTCATGCACCAAGAAGCAGTTGAGATTTCGCAGATCCAAAATGGGGTGGAACCCTCCAGTCTTTTTGGGAACCAGGAAGTACCTGGAGTAAAAGCCCTGCCCAACCTGAGCAGGGGGCACTGGCTCTATGGTGAGATCAGCCAGCAGGGCTACAACCTCAGCCTGCAGGAGGCTCCAGTGTGTGGTCCAAGGGGTATTCCCTGGGATTGTAAGAAGGCAGCAGCTGGGTGAAATGCAACTGATAGCCGCTCTGGATGATCTGTAATACCCAGGCATCCGAGGTGACCAGAGGCCACCTGTGGTAAAAATGGACAAGCCGGCCTCCCACCTGTGTGGGGACCTGAGGCAGCAGTTGACTGGCCATGCTCCTGAAGACCTCATCAAAACCCCAACCCGCCTTGGGCTGGGGGATAGACTGCACCTTCAGGGTTTCCTCTTTTCGCTAGGTGTGGGAGGTCTGGGCCTTAGGCTACACTTGCAGCTAGGACAGAAAGTACCTTCTTGGCCACTGGAGGAAAGCCTTCTTGGTTGGCACTTTCTTCCATGCATGAACCTCAGTCTTTCTGGAGAGCCTAGTGAGGGTCACCTGCTCCTTTTCCAGCTCCTTAGTCTTTTCCTCTAGGGGCTTACTGAAGAGGTTTTCATCCCAACAAGGGATTTTGGCGATCTTGTCCTGGACCCACTGCTCCAGTTCAGAGGACTGCAACCAGGCCATCTGCCATGAAGCAATCCCTATGGCCGCTACTCTACCGGTGAATACAAAGGTGTCGTAAGTGCCCTGGACCATAAATTTAGAACAATCTTTGCTGTGAGCTACAAGACTTCGAAAGGACTCACTGCGGTCCTCAGGGACGAGGGAAGCAAAGTCCTCGATGTCCAGCATGACATATTTGAGGAACATAGCCCAGATCTTGGCCTACCAAACATATTTGGCCATCTGCATGGAACCCTGGAAGCACCTCCTCCTGAAGGAGTTCAGGGTCTGTGCTTCCTGTGTAGGGAACACCAAGGAGCATATCTTGGCACTCTTTGCCTGCTTCAAGGTATATTCAACCACAATAGAATTGTGGGGTAATTGAGGCTTCTTGAAACCCAGAGCCTTCTGGACCCAGTACAGGGAATTGATCTGACAACTGACGACCAGGAGTGTGAGAAGCAGCCTCTGCAGAACATGGTAAACAGGAACCATCCCTACCTCACGAGGGGCCGAGGAGTATTGGAGGAGTTCCAGTTTCTCCGCCCTCAGTTCCCCTTCTGATTCCAGAGAAAATGGGATGGCCTTGGCCAAGTCCTGAACAAAATCCTGTAAGGACATGTCTTCCAGAGGCGACTTCTGCCAATCTGGAGGGGGTGATGGGTCAGCCAGGAGATGCAACATTATGCAAGAGAACAACATTCAATACACAATATATGCAGACGACATCATGATATACACCCCGATATCAATCGACAACCCGGACTTCTCTAAGATAACAGACTGCCTTACCCAAATGACGAGTTGGTGCCAAAACAACAACCTCGCAATAAACTACAACAAGACCGAAGCTTTAATCATCACGTGGAACCAAAGCTTCATATACCCACCAAACATAAAGATACAAAGCACCACGATACCGATAAGATCAGAGGTGAGATACCTTGGGGTTACTCTGGACAATAAACTCAATCTCAAACCACACATTGACAAAACAATCCAAAAAGCCTACTACAAGATGCGAATCATCAGGAGACTGAAACCACTCCTCGCCCCAGAACACTTCCGTACCGTCTGTCAAGCATTGATAACCCCACTACTGGGCTTCTGCAATCCGATATACCTTGGACTACCGAAACAAGCCCTCAAACCACTCCAACTGGCACAAAACACTGCAGCACGAATCATATGCGGAGCTGCAAGGCAGGAGCACATCACACCTACCTTAAAGGACTTACACTGGCTCCCAATCAGTGCACGCATCAGATACAAGACTATCATAAACCTATTTAAGATAAAACAGCACACATCAGCCAACAGCCTCCACACGCTCATACAACCAGAAACCAGCACACGTCCTAGAAGAAGACAAACATGCAACCGAGCCAGTACCCCAAATGAATACAAGCACACACGCAAGGACACAACAGACAGAGCACTCTCCATGGCTGCTCCAACAATATGGAACAATCTACCGGACGATTTAAGGGCAACTCCAGACCTCAAAGACTTCAGAAAACAGCTGAAAACCATGCTGTTCATAGAGCACTATGGACACATCACATAACCTAAGAGAATGTATAATAGCACACCATACCTCCTAACACAGTATGTATATAAAATGTGTCTTAGCACCACTGTAGATAGCCCACATTGTACAAAGCTCAAACAAATCTAGCACACAACACAGCCCACACACAACTAAGTTTCACCCTCACTGCATGTATAACACACCCACTTTACCTGATTGCTTGCTGTGATACCACCTTGATTATTAAGATAAGGCGGTTTAGAAATACTGTTAAATAAATAAATAAATAAATAAATCCTGAGCCCGAAGGTCCGACACCATTGATTTTGCCTCGGTTTCCTATTTCAATTTGGATTCCGAGAGGAATGCCAAGTCTCCTCTAAGCGCCGACTGTGCAGCTCCGAGGGTGGATGTCAATAGTTCCCCTTGCACCTGGCATACTGATGGCGATGCTTGGTGGCCTTCGACTCTGATACACTGGAGAGGGAGATGGGTCCGGCCACTGGCATTGATACCAGTCTCCCACCTGATGATGACACGCTCTGTATCATGAAGCCTGTGTTCTACAGGGCTTCCACTGACACCTACTGAGCTTCTAAGGCTCATAGGCATTTCTCCAGAACCACCACTGATGAGAACATTAATGCTGTAGACATCACCGTTGAACCTTTTGGTACAGATTCCATGATGATAGAAGCATCGGGAGACATCTGGTAGCCCTCCTAGGCACTGGGAATGGACTCTGCCATTCAGGTAAGGTCCTTCCACCAGGGAAGCTTGGTCAGCCATTCTTTGCCCTTGTTGTCCATCTCACATCTAGAGGGGCTGCAATGGCACTGCATGTGGATTTTCCCCTTGTACTCCCCTTTCGATGTGAGCAGGGTCTCTGTAGAAGGACACTCTTCTCTGCTCGAATCCTTCTGTTCTGTTGAGTCCTCTGCTCTTTTCCCTTGGCCACCTCAGGCATGGACGAGGGGGTTGGGTTTGAGGATACTGAATCAGATGAGCCAAAGAGGGACTTCTGCTTTTCCTGGTCCTTCAGCCCTCAACGCGTCATCTGCAACAGAGTTCACAGGATGCTGGCTGGTGATCGGATCCAAGGCACTGCAAGCACCAATTATGGTGGTCAGTAGCAGAAATGGTCTTGCCACATTTGGTGCATTTTATGAAAGTGCTAACAGGTTTAGACATGCTGAAAAATACCACCTCTGCAGAATCAAACTGAAAAACAGCCATGGGCAGGAAAAAGCCCCAGAAGGGGAGAAAGATGCCAAAAGGCACACAAATTATAGAAAAAAAACCCACCCAGAGAAGTAAGAAAAAAGCTAACCGATGACAGGCAGGTGAAATAATGAGCAAAGCTCAGCCACAAGGCCAAGAAAGTCAAACTTTTTTTTGGACTACAGGAGCACATCCTAGGGATTCCGTGGAAAAAAGAAAACTGGAGAATATTGTGCCGTGGCAGGTGGAGAAGGCAGGTGCACATGCATGGTATACCTCCCAAAAGCTTCCTTTGGAAGCTGGGGTGCATTCCTCGTGGGCTCCATCGATGAAATCACTTATTTCCTGCTTGTTCGCAGAGAATGCAGTAGTTTGTAAAGTATGTACAAAGCCAGAGCCTTGAATAATGGCCATTTTAAAAGTCTAGCATTTCCCGCCTAAGAAAGGTCATAGTATCATGTTTTCATGGAGATTAGACTCAGCCAACCAGAGGCAACGGGCATGCAAAGAACCACGATGAGGAAAAATCACAATTTTGATGAGAGAATACAGGAACCACAGATTTGGATGAGACAAGCCATATTGACAGTGGATAAAATCTTAAAAAAAGAAATCATGAAAAACAATACCGACATCTGGCATAAAAACCGGAGTATAAAGATAAAATTATAATAAAATAATAATAATAATAATAATAATAATAATAATAAAAAATGGGGGCCATCTAAAATATCTATAATTAGAAAAATCAGGCTGAGCGCTCACCTCTTTGTTGCCGCTGTTGGATCTGATCCACCTAAGCTCCCTTGTGATCCCTCACCATTCCCCCTGGATGTATCCTGTCCATAGCTGCTGTGTTGTCTGTCCTGAGTAGATTGTAAGCTCTGCTCAGCAGGGACCACATTTTACATGTGTCTGTGCAGTGCTGCATATGCTTTGTAGTGCTATACAAATGATCAGTGGTAGTAGTAGTAGTAGGGCCTTCTGGCTATTGCATCTGAGGCCCACCTATCTGAGTACTGGCATGTCTCACAGTAGCTATACCTATCCCGTTGTGGTGTATGTCAGTCTATATACATCTGCTATCTGTGGGGCAACCCTGTCTGTCTTCCCACTTTCTTCTTTCTAGCACTGCTCCCCTGTTCAGGCCTGTATATGCATGGGAGGGGAGATCCCTGTGCCATCACCCCAACAAGCCAAACTCCAGATATATCACCACTCTCGCAGCTCTCATAGATCCTGGACTGGGTAGGGATGTAGGCTGCATGGTACAATCCGAGAAATGTTGGCACAACATCAGTCATGTCTCCCAGTGCCTGGCACAGTGGCGGTATGGCTTCCCTATCACACTGCCAACAATATCTGATCTTATTACAGTACCCAGTGAAAAATAATCCAGAAAGAATCTGCATAGGTTCCCTATGGCTAAATGTCAAAACATATCCCTGTCAATAATAAGGGACCCTCAGAATAAGAGCATTTAGCAGTGCCAACAGCACTAATACATGCTCGACAGCAACACCATTAGTCCCAAAAAATGTGCATCATGGTCATGCATTAGTGCTGTTTTCACTGTTGAATGCCCTTATTCTGAGGGTTCCTTATTATTGACAGGGATATGTGTTGAGATTTAGCATTAGTGAACTCTCTCTGATTCACTGGCACCTGGTGACGCTGTGGTCATCCATTCAGCCCAGGTAATGGTCAGGCTTTCAGATCCCCCAGGAATTGCAGATGCACACACCCTATGCACCTCTCAAACTACACACGCACACACACACTCTTCCTTTCTGTCACAAAAACATACTTCTGCCCAAAAGATGCCCTTAACCTATACATTAGAATCAAAACACTTTTACTAAAAATCATACCATATTAAGAAAAAGAACCTCAAATAATGTGAGTATATTAGGCTTAATTAAGCCTCCTAGATTGATGGCCTAGAAAAGGCTATTACTAGTATAACTCAGTAGCATTATAGGCCCCAAAGATCCCAAACTTTATAAAGCAGTTATTTCAAACAAGGCTGTACACCATATTACATACAACCCAGCACAATATTGTGTTTCAATAAGAGAGACTTAGCTGCATCAAGGAGAATTTAAACCAGAACAAAAGATCCCAATAACTGCTCTCCAGCCGGATGAGCACCCATACTTTTAGGTACTAGTGTTATAATCTGAACTTATACATGGCAGCTATGACATAACATAATCGCCTGGGGTACCAGGACTGAAAATATGATCTCCCTTTCTAACCCAAACAAGAATCCTTTCCCTGCTCGCACCCATGCTATCTCTATATCAGCAGTCCCATTTTTTAGAACATGGGAATTGTTAGGGTCCCCTAGATTGGCTCCTTTAGCACAAACAGCACCTTTAAGCATAGTCAGAATAAACAATATTGCTCTTCTTAATATTTCTGTATGGGTGTTTATTATTGTGTCTATACAACATTCCCTCACCTCTGCTCCATTGTACCTTAAGACAGCATCTTGTGTTTTTCCAGACTGCAGTCACACCAATTCAAAACATACTTGTCACAACCATTCTTCAGTATGGGACGCATTACAGAGAAGAACAGAATTTTTTCTAAGTCCTGGCCTTATTCTACGTTTCAGCAGGAATAACGTGGACATTTCTGGGAAACACAATAAATAAACGGGCCTTTCCTGAAAACGCTTTATGTCTCTCTGTGGCTGACCACGCCCCCATTCCACCCCTTCTGGGCACTTTCTGAGATCCCCATGCTACTGCTGGGGATGTGCATGACAGCAGTGTTTCAGAATATGGTAGGGGACATTTTTGGCACCTAAACATCCCTGCTGCAGATACAAGCCCCTTATTTGTGTTCTGGAATGACCCCTATAACCTTTGGAGTACTTTTACTGCACCTAAAAGTCTTTTATAAAATTGCCTGCTAAATGTGCTGTTTGCTACAAACCTGATGCTTCTTGTAGCCCTTATTATCACTTTGGCTGTCTTGGGCCTTAATATTCTCATTACTGATACTGCTGTCGATCAAAGTTATCCAGTTCTTTCCACATATCTTTAAAGCACGGTTCCAAGAGCAGTGTCTTTTAGATTAGTAGTGGGTTTTCCATATTGCAGTTTCTGTTTTCCATTTCATTGCTTTACATCTTTCCAGGAACTTCTTAACATATATAGTAATGAAAAATGGAATTACTTTGTAACCTTTCAGTAACCTTACAATTGGCAAGAGAAACATTTTTTTTCCTAGAAATGAGTCATTCTGGGCAAAGAGGATCTATTACTGGACATGGAAACCCTTTTTTGTAAAAAAAAATAAAATATTTTGACAAAGAATAGGACCTGAATACTCAGGAGTGAAGAACAAATTATTTCATATTAATTAAGTATATTTGTATATATTGTTATATATTCTAATATATTAATTTGTATGAAAAGTTAAAAGAAAATGCGCCGAATCTGTCAAATGCAATTGAATTGGCTACTGCAAGGTAGCTCACATCAAAGAGACATGGTTGGGCAGCTGCTTTGGGACATGTATGTAGAGCAGAACTCAACAAACTCAGGTCACTATGGTGACTAAAAAATTAGACTGGGGCATCGGAAGTGTTGGGCCGAGGCTGGCTCTGGCTGTCCATGGGGATCCCATCTCCCACGGGCAGAAGAGAAGGGGAAGGCCACAATCACAGCCCAGATGTAAGTTGTCTGTCTACAGGAGATGACTTGAGAATATCAGACCAGCTTGAAAGAACCAAGGGGGGAGGGGGCATGAGGAGTTCATGAGCACTGACTCCTAAGATTGGCCTGGCTCCTAAATATGCACAAAATGTGTCAAGGCCTGATTTAGAGAACTGATTTTTAAGTCATAGAGACTGATGAACTCAAGTATGAAGCTGCTTAATAAACTTTTCTTTACCCAAAAAGAACACACCAAAATCTCAAAATATTGCTGTTTTGCACTGTTTTTTTAATGCAAAGCACATTTTTGTGAAGTGGCTTCACACTTTAGTAAATCTTTCCCTAGAAATAAAAATCAGTTCTTTGCATATCATAAGGCACATTTTACAGTGGAACGTCCAAGTGCAATCTGGGATGTCAAAGTCAAAACGTCTGCAAGAAAATACAGGCATGTGCAAGTTCAGACACGATTTCAGAAACGTGGGCATGCCCGATATGGAGGTCTATAGAGACATCTACATAAACAGCCCCAGAAGAGCCTCCCAGAACATGGAGGTCTAAAAGCATAATGGCAAAAGTAGTGGGTTTGGACCAGCATGGGCAGGGTTCAAATCCCAGTGTGGGTTGTTGTGGTCTTAAATTGCTCTCTTAACTTGCCATTTCTCTATACACTCCGGGTGCTTTAAGGCCAAAACAAGCACTTTCCTGATGCTAGCAGCATATATAAATATCAGCGTGCCCTCAAACATCGTTGTATCTGAAATCAAAGATGTGTCTCCCCCTCTCCTCCTTGGATGTCCCTGCACCAGAGGTGTCTGTGGAATGACTGCAGAGATCTCTGTGGTTTTGACATCCATGTGCATGTCTTCAGACGTCCTCCCATCTCTCTAAGCAATAAACTTCTACTTAAAGTCTAAATTGCTCAACAGTTTATGTAAATTAGACATTAATGCACTGCTGCAATGCAAATTCATACAAAGCAGCTCACTAATGTGGAACTTAGCAAGAAATGGTACTCAAAAAAGGCTTTGCACATTGATTTTCAGATCAGGAGCTGTAGGTATCTTTCAGCTGGCTCTATGAAGCACAATTTGTTGGCAGCAGTGGGAAATTATAAGGGCTGCAGGCCCCAATTCAGAGGCTTTCTTCAGGGATCCTCTCATCCTTGGAGGCCCTCCATAAGAACATAAGATATGCCATACTGGGTCAGACCAAGGTCCATCAAGCCCAGTATCCTGTTTCCAACAGTGGCCAATCTAGGTCATACGTACCTAGCAGTTTCCCCAAAAGACACAGGTTCCGCAATGCTTGTACTGGGTCAAGCATTGATATCCTGGGTCCCTTCTTAATAATGGTTTATGGCCCTTTCCTCCAGGAACATGTCCAAACCTTTTTTAAACCCAGCTACACTAACAGCATTTACTACATCCTCCGGTAACAAATTCCAAAGTTTGATTACACGTTGAGTGAAGAAATATTTTCTTTTATTAGATTTAAATAGTTTACCCTGTAGCTTCATTGCATGTCCCCTAGTCTTTCTATATTCTGATAACGTAAACAATCGATCTACGTTTACCCGTTCCACTCCGTTCATTAATTTATAGACTTCTATCATATCTCCCCTCAGCCGTCTCTTTTCCAGGTTAAAGAGCCCTAACCTTTTTAGCCTTTCTTCCTAGGAGTATCCTTCCATCCCCTTTACCATTTTGGTGGCTCTTCTCTGAACCTTTTCTAATAACGCTATATCCTTTTTAAGATATGGCTACCAGAATTGCACACAATATTCAAGGTGCGGTCTCACCATGGAACGATATAGAGGCATTATAATATCTTTTGTTTTATTTTCCATTCCTTTCCTTATGATACCTAGCATTCTATTTGCTCTCTTGGCTGCCGCAGCACACTGGGCCGAGGGTTTTAACATGGTATCCACAATGACGCCTAAATCTTTTTCCTGGGTGGTGGTTCCTAATGTGGAACCTTGCATTGTGTAACCATAGTTTGGGTTGTTCTTCCCTAGGTGCATAACTTTGCACTTGCCCACATTAAATTTCATCTGCCATTTTGATGCCCAGTCTTCCGATTTATCAAGATCCTCTTGCAATTTTCCACAATCCTCTTGGGTTTTAACAACTTTAAAAAGTTTTGTGTCATCTGCAAATTTGATAACCTCACTCGTTATTCCACTTTCCAGGTCATTTATGAATATGTCAAAAAGCTGCGGACTCAGCACAGATCCCTGGGGTACACCACTATTCACTTTTCTCCATTGGGAAAATTGGCCATTTAGTCCAACCCTCTGCTTTCAATCTTTTAACCAGTTCTTGATCCACAGTAGTACACTGCCTCCTTTCCCATGACTCTTTAGTTTTGCCAAAAGTCTCTGATGAGGGACCTTGTCAAAGGATTTCTGAAAGTCCAGATACACTATGTCAACCGACTCACCTTTGTCCACCTGTTTATTCACACTTTCAAAAAAACATAATAGATTAGTAAGACAAGATCTTCCTTGTCTAAAACCATGTTGGCTGTCTCCCATTTGGCCATGACTATCTACATGCTGAGTAATTTTATTCTTTATGATGGTTTCTACCATTTTTTCCCGGTACTGACGTGAGGCTCACCGGTCTGTAGTTTCCCGGATCACCCCTGGAACCCTTTTTAAAAATTGGCATTACATTGGCAATCCTCCAATCTTCAGGTATTAGAGATGGTTTTAATGAAAATTCACAGATTACTAATAGCAGGTCTGCAATCTCATATTTCAGTTCTTTCAACACCCTTGGATGTATACCATCCGGCCCCGGTAATTTGCTACTCTTAAGTTTATCTAATAGTTGTAATACATCTTCCAGATGTATCGATATTTCCTTCAATTCTTCCGCACCTTTAAATACCACTTCAGTCATGGGTAACATCCCTACATCTTCCTCAGTAAAGACCGAAGCAAAGAATTCATTCAGTCTCTCCGCTATCGCCTTATCGCCTCTTAGTGCCCCTTTAACTCCTCTGTCATCGAATGGACCAACAGACTCTCTCACAAGTTTTTTGCTACGAATGTACTTGAAAAAATCTTTATTTCGCGTTTTTGCTTCCGCAGCAAGCTTCTTTTCAAATTCTCCCTTTGCCTGCTTTATCAATGCCTTGCATTTGACTTGCCAGTGCTTGTGCTCTTTCCAGGTTTCTTCGTTTGGCTCTTTTTTCCATTTCCTGAAAGATGCTTTTTTGGCAACAACAGCCTTTCTGACCTCCCCTTTAAACCATGCTGGCAGTTTTTTGGACTTCCTTCCACTTTTCTTAAAGCGTGGAATACAGCTAGTCTGGGCTTCCAAGATAGTATTTTTCAACAACACCCAAGCTTGATGTAAGTCTTTAACCTTTGCAACTGCTCCTTTTAGTTTTTTCTTAACTATTTTCCTCATTTTAACATAGTCTCCCTTTCGAAAGTTAAAAGGTAGTACTGTGGATTTCCCTATTATCCCTCCTCCACTAATTAAATCAAAGGCGATCATGCTATGATCACTATTGCCAAGTGACCCCAACACCCTTATCTCTTGTACTATATCTGGTGTTCCACTAAGGTCTAGGTCTAATATGGCTTCCCCTCTGGTCGGTTCATGAACCAGCTGCTCCAAGAAGCAGTCATTTATGTCATCTAGGAACTTTATCTCCCTTGCATGTCCTGCCGTGACACTGACCCAGTCGATACCGGGGTAATTGAAATCACCCATTATTATTACTGCGCTATAACGTTTGTTAGCTTCCTTGATTTCTTTGAGCATTTCATCATCCATTTGTTCATTCTGGCCAGGTGGTCGATAGTACACCCCCACTGCCATCGCCTTCCCCTTTTTACATGGAATTTCAATCCATAGAGATTCTACAGCAAATTTTGTTTCCTGCAAAGCTTTAATCCTTTCTGACTCAATGCCCTCTCTAACATAGAGCGCAACCCCTCCACCAATTTGATCAGCTCTATCATTACGATATAGTTTGTATCCAGGTATCACATTGTCCCACTGGTGGTCCTCCTTCCACCATGTCTCTGATATCCCAATCATATCTAACCTCTCATATATAACTCATATTCTAACTCTCCCATCATATTTTTTAGACTTCTAGCATTTGCATACAAGCATTTTAGAGACTGTATTTTATTCATATTAGTTTGGCTGTTGGTAGACATGGGTAATTTGGGATCTTTAAGCTCTGTCTGCTCCATACATGAGGGCATTTGGGCTACTTTACTCTTTTCTGGAACCTCTCTGCTTTTGGTAGTATCCTTCAAGGATACATTCTTCTGAACCATCCGCTCTTGGGCGACTGTCGGCTTTCCCCTATTATCTAGTTTAAAAGCTGCTCTATCTCCTTTTTAAATGTTAATGCCAGCAGCCTGGTTCCATCCCGGTTAAGGTGAAGCCCATCCCTTCGGAAGAGCCTCTTTTTTCCCCAGAATGTTCCCCAGTTCCTTACAAATCCAAAACCCTCATCTCTGCACCATTGTCTCATCCACGCATTGAGACTCCGGAGCTCTGCCTGCCTTTTGGGTCCTGCACATGGAACGGGAAGCATTTCGGAGAACGCTACCCTGGAAATTTTGGATTTCAACTTCCTACCTAAAAGCCTAAATTTAGCCTCCAGAACCTCCCTACCACGTTTTCCTATGTCATTGGTACCGACATGTACCAAGACAGCAGACTCCTCCCCAGCACTATCTAAGACCTTATCTAGGTGGCGCGTGAGGTCCGCTACCTTCGCACCAGGCACGCATGTTACCAGGCGATCCTCATGTCCACCAGCCTCCCAGCTATCTACATGCCTAATGATCGAATCACCAACTATAACGGCTGTCCTAGCCCTTCCCTTATGGGCACATGGCCCTGGAGAAACTTCCTCGGTGCGAGAGGGTTTTACATCACCTGGAGGACAGGTCCTAGTTACAGGATCACTTCCTGCCACACCAGGGTGATGCTCTCCTGTCACGTGACCTCTCTCCTCCATGGCAACAGGGATGCTGCCAGACTGGAGGTGGGACTTCAGGACTATATCCCTGTAGGTCTCGTCTATGTACCTCTCTGTCTTTCTTATGTTTTCCAAGTCTGCTACTCTAGCCTCTAGAGAACAGACTTGTTCCCTGAGAGCAAAGAGCTCCTTGCACCTAGTGCACATGTAAGACCTCTCACCAACTGGGAGAAAATCATACATGTGACACTCAATGCAAAAGACTGGAAAGCCCCCATCTAGCTGCTGGACTGCTGTCTACATCTTTAGTTTTAAGTTTTTGTTTAGATCTTTAAGTTCTTTACTTCCTAAGGGTTGCTATGGATATTTACACTAATAAAACTGTACCTATTACATTTAATATACCTTGTTCACCTGAAGCTTAATTAATCTCAGGTCCTTAGTGTATGACTGATTTGGGTAACGAGCTGCACCTGAGAGCACCCCCTGTCTTTTAAGATGTGTAAGTACCTATAAAGCTACGATTATCCCAGGGGTGGGTGGGTGGGTGTGGGGAGGGAGGGAGGGAAATAACACTTATTAAAAGAGGGCTGCTACACAGTACCCTGTCCTGTGCTGCTGAGGTAAGCTATATTCTTATTTTATTTTAAATTTTAAATTATAGCTCTTTGCTGCTGCTGCTAGGCTCTAACTTATTATGAAATTTAAACTACAAGCTCTCTGCTGGGTTCTAAATTTAACCAGAAAGCTCTCTTCTGTGTTTTAAATTTAAACTAAAAGTACTTTGCTGATACTAGGCCCTGAGTGACTATCAATTTAAACTACAAGCTCTCTGCTGGGTATGATATATAACCAGAAAGTTGTCTTCTGTGTTTTACATTTAAACTTAAACTGCTGCTACTAGGCCCTGACTGATTTAACAAAAAATAGTGGGTTCACAGATTAATTAGCTTTAATACAAAGAATTCCTTACAGAAAATTCCCAGAAGTATATACTCACAATTGCAGATCTCTCTCCAGAAGTAACAGTCCCCTTTTGTAGTCCTGCAAGACTCCACCTGACAATTGTCTAAAGGCACCATCAAGAAGCTCTTGGTGGACCAGTGGACTCAATACCCCATCAGCCTCAGGTCCAGGGCTCAGTCTAAACTGCTTAAGAGCCCCCTCCTGCCAATCCCATACCCGTCTCCTTTTAAAATAAAGCCTCTGATTTTGGGGACCCCATTAATGTCTCTTTCCTTTTCTAAATCCAAAGCCCACCCCAAAGAGGCAGATCTTGAAGAGGGCAGGAGTGATTCCCATTCACTTCTGCCCCATAGTGGCCAGACGTTTGGAAATGGATAGTAAAGTGCACTAAGCAGTTAGCATGGGTTAATCACAAGCTCACCATTAGCATGGGACTGTGCTAATGGCTGCCATGTGCTGAAACAACCACACAGTAAAAATACCATGCTAACTGCTTGGCAAGAATTGGGGTGAGATCGGGGTGGGTTATGGGTGGAGACAGGACATGGACAAGGCTAGCAGTTAGTGCAGAATACTATACATTACCACTCAGGACTCGAAAGGAGGTGTTAAGAGCTTCTGTACTACTGGCAGCAGGTGGCATGGCCCCTGTTAAAAAAAAAAAACAAACATCATCTCACAGCTAACGAAACTCATTCCACCCTCCTGATCTCAACCCTCCACCTCCCTGGTTAGACGGGGAGGGAGGGATAAGGGGGAAGACTCGTATATAGTTTAGCCAATATTATTTATTTTATGGTGTTGTATCGGATTGCTTTCAAGATGTTTAGGTTTTATTGTTTTAAATCACTGTATGTGTGGGATTATTAGCGATATATAAAATGAATAAATCAAATCAATATCAAATCAAATCCATCATAGAAACTGACAGCATCTTACTCCTGTTAAATGTAACTGACCAGACATATGTAAACTGTCGGATGTTTTCTGTTCAATGTAAACCGCGCTGATGTCTAATAGTGCGGTATATAAGAATTGTTAATAAATAAATAAATAAATAAATAACTGAATTTACCAGCACTAGGGACCAGTCTATAAAATGATAATTGATTTAGAAAGATATTCTTCAGGTAATTTGTAATGATCTAAAAGAATACAGTTTTCAATCTTATCAAGTGTGGCTGAAAGTTCTAATATAAAACATCAGGAGGGGCTATTTCTCTCTACATGATGTAACAGATCATCAAAAAGGGCCACCAGTCCTGTCTCTTTCTGACGGCCTGCTAAAAAGCTAATTGGCTTATATGGAACACATAATTGAAAAAGGTTTGAATAAAGAAAGGAGCATTAGAGATAGATTTTCTCTTAGGCTTCTGCAGCTAGTATCATGATCTTTGCAGTTTTCCGGGTCATGCTGTGTCTTAGTAAGCCGAACAACTTCAGCCATGACTTGGAATGACCCGGAAAACGTCAAAGATAATTAATGATAGGATGATGATTTTTGAGTCAGACAAGATCCAATAAATGCTTTTTTAAGAGTAGTCTCATAACGGCTTGCTTCAAGCAATCCAAAATCTATCCCTTACTGTGACAAGTTCATGATGACAAACTTCTCCAAGTCAGGACCTGCAGCCTTGATCAGCTAGTAGAACCTGGCTCCAGAATGCTAGATGAGGCATTTAAGGCAGCCATCTACTACAAAAGATCCTTTTCCAAAATTACAAGAAAAGATGACAACCTCCTAAGGCACTAGCTTAAAAACTGCCATTGGAGGATTTCTAATCTCTAACTCAATATACAGTTTTACTACTTACTCAGGTAAATGAACAGCCACCCTTTCACAATTTTTGCCAGAAGATGGCAAAGAACTTATTTGGCTATACTACGTAAATGCCCCCTCAATTGGGTTAGTAGCCAGTTCAGGCTGATTAGAAAAAAGTTTCTTTTTGCACTTTGAAAAATAAGAAGAGGACAAAATAACATTAAGAGGTATGAAGTGGTTAGGCTTTTGCAGCTTTTTTTGCAAATAGCTCCATGTTAATTGCAAATGTGGTGCACTATTTATTGAGGGTGTGCTCAGCATTTTCCCAGCAGATCATGCACCAAAATTGCAAAGAGTGTGACCTGGCAGCACTGTGAATGCTCACAATGCCACCCATTTATGTGCTGTTATATGCATCCACACTGTCTGTAACTTTGATGGTTACTGCATGCTTTTAATGCCCACATATTACAAACAAGCCTAATGTGCACCCATTTCCCACTCACTCTAGCAGTTAACGTGGTCAGTGCAGACAGGGCAGGCGATATATAAGAAATGATAAATAAATAAATAAAATCACTGTGCTATCTGCATTTGCCCTGCGCTATCTATTAGCATGGCCAGATAGCACGTGCTATCTGCTTTAATAGGTAACACAGCTTAGTAAACATGCCCCCAAGCCAAGGTCAAATCCAAATGCCATCTGGCAGGTAAACATAAGTCATCATTAATCTAATAATATACAGAAAAAATAAAAATATTTTCTAAATATCTTGTCCAACTATGATTAAATTATATCAGTTATTAACAATAAACATATATTCCAAAAGGTGCTATAGCGACCTCTGACTTCTTCACCCTGTCATTCTTAATTATGTCTTGGAAATAGAAAGGTCTTTAGTATTGTTTTCTGGGAGGTCAAAAGGGAAAATTCCCTTTGAATTTCAAATGGTAGATTAGCATTGGAATTGCTATAGAAAAATCTCCAGCAGTAACCTAGTATATGGTTATGGTTATGGTTAGGCATTTGATATACCGCCCTTTACTTACGCATCAGAGCGGTTTACATGTATATACTAACAGGTACTTTTATTTAGTAAGAGAATTTACTTGATAACCAAGAAACCAGGGCTTGATTTCCAGTAGCACTTCCTGTGGCCTTGGGTAAGTCACTTAACCCTCCATTGCCTTGGAAGACAGGCCTAACAGTCTGCTAATGATCACACTCCCAAGAAAGCCCAGGAGCTGCTGGGTCACCAGGAGTCAGCACTGACTCAAAGGCACACATTGTATTGCAATAATGAGAGAAAACCACTATCCTTGGCTAGAACACAATGGCCTTACAGCAGATACTCTTGCAAGGTTTTCTTGAGATAAGCTGGACTATTAGTATGAAGGATCTTGAAAGCTAAGTCTACAACTTTAAATTAAACCTTCTCCACCATTGGAAGCCAAAGACGTTCTGCTAGCAATGGTCAAGTGCTCTGTCTCCTTCCCTGGGCTATGACCAATCAGGCCAATGTATTTGAATAACCTGAAGCTTTCTCAGGGCAAGATTAAGTACTAGTGCATCTATATTTCCTCATTTGATTTGCAGCTTGTTGTGTTGTGTGCATCCAGTGATGCTGAGAACTAAGGTATCGGCAGGGTCTCCCAAGATAAGAACATAAGAACATAAGATATGCCATACTGGGTCAGACCAAGGTCCGTCAAGCCCAGTATTCTGTTTCCAATAGTGGCCAATCTAGGTCATATGTACCTAGCAGTTTCCCCAAGAGACACAAGTTCCACAATGCTTGTACTGGGTCAAGCATTGATATCTTCGGTCACTTCTTAATAATGGTTTATGGACCTTTCCTCCAGGAACTTGTCCAAACCTTTTTTAAACCCAGCTACACTAACAGCCTTTACTACATCCTCCGGTAACAAATTCCAGAGTTTGATTACACGTTGAGTGAAAAAATATTTTCTTTTATTGGTCTTAAATAGTTTACCCTGTAGCTTCATCGCATGTCCCCTAGTCTTTCTATATTCTGATAACGTAAACAATCGATCTACGTTTACCCGTTCCACTCCGTTCATTAATTTATAGACTTCTATCATATCTCCCCTCAGCCGTCTCTTTTCCAGGTGAAAGAGCCCTAACCTTTTTAGCCTTTCTTCTTAGGAGTATCCTTCCATCCCCTTTACCATTTTGGTGGCTCTTCTCTGTACCTTTTCTAAAATCGCTATATCCTTTTTAAGATATGGCGACCAGAATTGCACACAATATTCAAGGTGCGGTCTCACCATGGAACGATATAGAGGCATTATAATATCTTTTGTTTTATTTTCCATGGACAGGTCTCAGTTGAGGTGTCAGACTAAAACAAACTAACCATCTAGGCAGCATCAGAATGGGAGGTGCTGGTGATGGAGGATCACATTTCTGTGATAACAGCAACAACACCAGCATTACCTGCATAGAACAAAGGCATGGCAATCTACTTCTGCATCTTGCCATGAAAACCCAATGGATAGTCACAACAAAACAAACTGAACTATAGTGATGAAAGATGAGACTTTCAGGTCAGAAGGCCCTCAACTGGCTACTGGGGATGCGCTAAAGACTTTTCAGAGTAAAGCCAGCATTTATGATATGGTTGGATCAAAACCCTCTTACTTAATTTCCCCACCCCTGAATGTAACGCCGCTTTGACCCGGTGAAAAGCGGGATATAAATACAGTTAAATAAATAAAATAAATAAATCTGGCTGTTGATGTAGCTGGGCATGAAATGAGAGTCAGAAACTGCCAAGATGTCTTACATATTCTGACATGGAATCATGAACCAAGGGAAGTTGGAGGTGGTCAAGAATGAAATGGAACGTGTACGACTCAATCTGTTGGGTGTCATGCAAACTGAAATGGTCTAGCATCGGAAACTTAGCATCTGATAATCACATGAAAACGCTGGAAATGAAAGACAAATAAGAAATGGTGGATTTAGGGGGGCGGAGCCTGATGTCCAACGGGGGGGCGGAGCCTGATGTCCAACGGGGTAGACGCCTTGTGCTGAAGCTCCCGAGAGGCCTACACAGAATCCTGACTAAACTCCTGCAAAACTTCACTATTTTGCTTTAAAATCGCCGGGGCGCATCGGAGGGATGGCGGGACCTAAACCACAGCGCCTAGATTTCGGCTCCCCCACTTCGTCGCACGGCAAACGCTCCAAAACGGAACTGCCTTCCCCGCATAAGATGGCGCCGCTCTGTGAGAGCCCTGAAATGCAGCGGGTGATACTCGAGGAGATTCGTGGTGTAAAGGAACTGGTACAATCCAACGGAGAAGCGATCCGCGCCATGCGTGCGGACCTTACCATGATGCAGGAAAGGCTCGAGGGCCTCTCGTTGCGCCAAGACAAAATGGCGGAGACTCTTGAATCGCACGCGGTGCGAATGGGGAAGATCGATAAAGCTGAACGCCAGATTTTGCTCCTTCAAAAGGAACTTGAAGATAGCAATAATAGAGCTCGTCGCAATAACATTCGACTCATTGGAGCTCCAGAGGGCGTAGAAGCAGGAGATCTGCGGGAATATCTGGGCAATATTCTACCCTCTCTATTGAAGACGACGTTTCTTAAGGACCTGGAGATAGACCGGGCACATCGTGTCCCCACTAATATGGCGCTCAACCGGACGACTCCCAGGCCCATCATTTTTCGGCTACTGCGCTATCAACAAGCTGAGCAAATTCTGGCTGCTGCCCGGGCTAATCATCACCTCGAGATAGATGGGCATAAAGTGTCTTTCTTCCCTGATCTCTCTAAGCCCACGATGGACCGCCGAAAGAAGCTTCTTGCTTATCGCCCTCGCCTTCAGCAACTGCAGGCCCGATTTGGTCTCCTGTATCCGGCAAAGCTACGCGTTACGCTGCATAACCATACCAGGACCTTCGAGGATCCTGACCTCCTCGCTGCATTTTTGGACTCTAAAGAAGCTGAACTGATGCGTTGATGTTACCATCAAGCTGTGTTGCTGTTCAAAGCTCTCTTAAATCTCTACCTCATTGGGGCCTATCGCAGTGATTTCGCTGCGGACGCGGTTGGACTGCTCTCCTGACCTACTTCTTTGAACCGCCATCCTGCTTCTCTGCACCCTTCGGTGGCTCCCGGGACTTGTTCCTGCTGCAGGGAGTATGGCCAGTATCGGGCCTTCTCTGGGGCTTTCCCCCGCAGACTCATGGTCGCCAGTAATAGTTGGGGTTTTGCTTCTTCTCTAGTACACTTCGGTGCCTGTCTCTTTTTTTTTGGGGTTATTTATGCTTTCTACCAAAAGTTTATTATTTCATGTCGTGTGTACAGTCATTTGCTACCAATATGCATAGTTTAGGGAATAATGTGCAACTTCATGTTCTCTCAGAATTTTGTATATTACTAGATGGCTTTCTGTAAGCTCTTATCATTGAATGTCAAAGGTATCAATAGTCCAATCAAAAGGAAGAAAATTCTTAGCTATTTGAATACGGAGCATGCTGATTTAGTACTGCTTCAAGAAACGCATTTAAATGCTAAAGAAACACTAAAGCTTAATGTCAAGCCTTATGCTGTTGTGGCGTATTCTCCCGCTGTTGCTAAACGCTGTGGTGTTGCCATACTTGTTAAGAAATCCCTGCAGGCCACCGTGCTAGATATTAGCTCAGATAATGAGGGTAGATGGGCTCGCGCTCATCTCAAAGTGGGGGATCTAGAATTTACGTGTATTTGTATTTATGCTCCAAATGTTGACAATCCTGGTTTTTTTGCTAAAATTGCACAAGCTGCGCAAGCCTCCGCTCATACCCCACTAATACTGGGAGGAGACTTTAATCAGGTCCTCGACCCTTTGGTGGATCGGCAGCCGCCTAGAACCTGTGGTCCACCCAAGAGTCTCTCCATACTTACAGCTATGATCGCTGATTTGGCTTTGGTGGACATATGGAGGTTATTGAATCCTTCTGATTTGGATTTTACCTTTTTCTCCGCTCCTCACCAATCACAATCCCGAATAGATTTTTTTCTTTTATCTAAAACATTGGTATCGCAGATTGGTATGGCTAAGATTCACCCCTTGCACATTTCAGACCATGCTGCCATATCTTTTACGATACACACTGCTGCGCAAAATGCAAGTCCCCGAGCATGGTCTTTTGATAGGTCTCTCCTAGACCAACAGGATTTTCAAACTGTAATACGGGCTGCCATACAAGATTACTTTCATTTTAACTCTCCCCTTGACACAACGAACTGGGCCTGGTGGGAGGGTTTTAAGGCGTCTATTCGAGCCACGGTGACTAGTTATCAAATCCGTCTTGGGAAACAAAGAAGGCAACAATTGGTGATCCTTGAACAACAGATACAGGCTGGTGAACGTATTCTTACGTCCCGAACAGACCCATGTGTTCTGCTTCGTTTGCAACGTCTCCGTTTTCAGTACAACAAGATTTTGCATAATGCCGCTGTTAGAAATATAGCATCCCAGCAGGGATTGTATTACCGGGAAAATAATCGCGCTGGTAAACTACTAGCTAATGCTTTGAAGGGGAAAAAAGAAGCCAAACGGGTAGCAGCTCTCCGAAGCCCATCTGGGAATGGCCTTGTCACAAAAGATCATGAGATTTTAGAGCTTTTTCGCGATTTTTATGCTAGCTTGTATAAATCTGAATGTGAGTTTGTTCCTGAACATTTCGACCGCTTGTTAGCTGGTGTACAGCGTCCTACTCTCTCGGCTGAGGAATGCACGGCCCTTGATCATTCGTTTACTCTTGTGGAAATACAGGATGCAATTAAAAGATGTGCCTCCGGCCGTGCTGCGGGTCCAGACAGCCTTCCGGCTGAGTTCTTCAAAACTTTCAGCTCTGATCTGGCCCCGTTTTTGCAGCAATACTTTACTACCCTAGTAGCCGACGGATCCTCCCTTGGTTCCTTTTCAGAGGCCAACATAGTGGTCTTTGAGAAGGAGGGGAGAGACCCACACCTGACAGCCAATTACCGACCCATCTCCCTGCTTAACGCAGATTATAAAATCTTCGCCACTATTCTTTCTACTCGGCTCTCTCACAAAATGACCACTTTAATACATCCAGATCAATGTGGATTTATTCCCGGCAGATCAACTGCTGATAATGCCAGGACTCTTTGTCATGTACTAACTAATATGGCCTCCCACGATCGTCCATTGGTTGGCCTTTCCCTAGATGCCGAAAAAGCCTTTGACCGGCTAGAATGGCCATTCCTATTTGCGACCCTCCGTTGGTTTGGTTTCGGCGATAATTTTCTCCGTTGCCTTCAAGTGCTATACTCTCAACCAACTGCTAGTGTCTGTGCCAACACATTGAAGTCCCAGCCATTTTTACTGCAAAGAGGCACCCGTCAGGGGTGCCCACTTTCCCCCTTACTTTTTGATCTTGCGTTAGAACCCCTAATCCTGTTAATCCGTCAGTCTCCACATATCCACGGCGCTCCCTTTCCCCGTCGGGATATAAAAGTCTCAGCGTATGCAGATGATCTTATGCTTTTTGTTTCCTTAGACTCCGTATCTGTTGTTCTGGATCTAATTGACCGCTATTCTCAACTTTCAGGTTACAAAATTAATTGGACCAAATCAGTCGCCTTTCCCCTAAACCACCAGGTTCACCAAGCAGACTTGCAAACCTTTCCTTTTGTATGGCAGCCCCGTATGGTAAAATATTTAGGGGTACATTACTGTTATCCTCTCGAAGAAACCGTCGCTTTTAATGTCAAAAATTTAATCACCAAGGTCCGTGAGCTCACCCAACGTTGGTCTCCACTTACTCTTACGTGGTGGGGCCGTATGGATACCATAAAGATGATGATTGTTCCCAAGGTTAATTATGTCTTAGAAATGTTACCGTGCCTTCTCCCTCGACACACTTACAAAGATATCGAGGGCCTGTTGATCAGATTTTTGTGGCAGAACAAACCGCCTAGAATAGCGAAACATAAACTTCAGTCAGATAAGGAACATGGTGGGATAAGATTTCCTGATTTTTTCAACTATCACCTCTCTTTTCTTCTCAAACAGGGTGCCCGTTGGTTGGACGCTTCTTTCCCGTCCAGACCAATATGGTTAGATATAGAAGAAGACCTCTGTAAGCCCATTCCACTTAGCTATCTCCCTGGAATGACTTTCCCACTGGATGCCCACTATCCACCAATGCTCCTGGATACACTTCGCTCCTTCAATGTTCTCATCAGCTCCCTAGATTCCCTAGCTTGCCCACTAGATAGGCTTCCAATTTGGCATAATGCTCGATTCCAAATTCAACATAAGCCGGTGGCCTGGAGTCCCTGGTATTCCAGAGGCATCTGGACTCCCAATCAACTGTTTCACAATGCTCGCTGGAAGTCCATTAATGAGCTCCATTGTGAGTTTGGCCTTCCTTCTAAATACTATTTTCAACTGCTTCAGTTGCAGCACTGTCTCAAGAGTGCTGGGGTTTTTCCCCCACTAACTCCTCATGACCAAGGGATAACTGAGGTGGTCTCCTTTATTGGGGCTCAGTCCGGTGTTGCTTCCACCTTTTATAAAACTCTTTGTGCTCCTCAGAATGCTGTCCCCCCTTCTGCACAGCAGACTTGGGAGCGAGAATTGGGTGTAACTCTAACCCCTGAACATTGGAACCTCTTCTGGAGCAAAGTGGTTCGTGTTTCCCGCTCGGCTTCCTTAACCCAGACGCTTTTCTTCTTTGCCCATCGCTGTTTCTATACCCCTGATAGACTGGCCAAATGGACTTCCACTCTGAGTAATCAATGTTGGACTTGCCATGCAGCTACAGGCACCCTCACTCATGTCATGTACGAATGCCCCGCACTACAACACTACTGGAGCCGGGTCTGGGGTCGTATTCAATCTATCTTACACTTTACTGAACCACTCTCCTGGAAAATAGTGGGACTCCGTTCTGCAGCGGGCATCCCCTCTCTCCCGAAGTCTGCTTACTTCCTCCTTGACTTTCTAATGGGTATTGCCATATCGTTAATCATGAAATATTGGAAAAATAGCTCTTCACTGAGTCCTCTAGAATGGTGGAATTGTGTCTGTCTATATAGTAAGTTTGAACAAATTCCTCGTAGGGCTACCCCTTCCCTTCAGGCCCGCTACCAGGTGTCTAAATGGAAATTACTCACAGATTTCGTGCAGTCGGCCAAATGCTCGCACTTGACTGTCTAGTTATATCTCTCTCTTGATCCATAGTATATCATGACTGTTATGTTTATGTTCTAACATAATTGCTATGGACCCCATGCCTGGGTTAATATCTTTTCTTTTCTTTTTTTTTTTTATTATCTAGAGAAGAAGCATAGGGGGGGAGGGTTGATGGGGTTATTTTCCGGTTTATTCCATTTTATTTTGATGCAATCATCCTTGTTTTATTACTGTGTGTATTGTTATTGTTATAAAATGAAAATAAAAGTTTAAAAAAAAAAAGAAATGGTGGATTTATAATGAAGAAGAAACTTGCAAGAACTGTAATGAAATACAATGTAATCAGTGAAAGCTTAATTTCTATTCATCTACAAGGAATGCCCATGACCACAACTATAAGTACAAGCTGAAACTGACAGGACATGCAGACAGAATATCCTGATAGTCATGGGTGATTGGAACGCAAACGTTGGCAACAAAAAAAGAGGCAAAGTAGTTGGAAAATACCAATTTTGCAACCGAAATTAAGCTGGATAAATACTGATAGAATTCTGCAAGACCAATGATCTATTCATCTCAAACACTTTCTTCTCGCAACACAAGCAGTGACTGTACTCATGGACTTCACAAAATGGATTGTACAAAAATCAAATTGACAACAACCGTGGAAGTCAATGATGGAAAAGCTCAATAACATCAATAAAGGCAAAACCAGCAGCTGACTGCGGTACAGATCACCAACTACTAGTATGCAAGCTGAAAAAGATCAAGCTACTCATGAATATAGCAAAAGATGATCTTGGGAATCTTCCACCAAAATTTAAAGATTGCCTGGAAAATTGATGTGGTGCTTTCACTACAAATGAAAGAGTACCAGAAGAGTTATGAGATGACAATAAAAATGTTATGCTTGAAGAACGTGAAAAGTCTCTACAAAAGGTGAAAAAGCAAAACTGGCCAAAATGGATGACTGAGAAAAACTCTGAAAATTGCCCAGAAATGCAGAGAAGCTAAAGCCAGAGGAGAAAGAGAGGCAATCACAGAACTCAACAGAGATTTCCAACATGCAGTGAGACAAGACAAGGAGAAGTACTACAATGACACATGCATGGAATTAGAATCAGAAACTATTAGAGGAAGAACAAGATTGGCTTTCCTAAAGCTAAGAGAGTTAAAGAAAAAATTCCAGCATTGAATTGAAATGCAACAAGATGCTTAAGGATCCATAAGATCATAAGATATGCCATACTGGGTCAGACCAAGGTCCATCAAGCCCAGCATTCTGTTTCCAACAGTGGCCAATCTAGGTCATACGTACCTAGCAGTTGAATGATGAGAAGATCAAGAAAAGGTGGAAAGAATATACAAAGTCATTATACAATAAAGAACAAGTGGACCAACAGTTTTTTCAACCTATATTTTATGATCGGGAACCATTGGTGATGAAAGAAGAAGTCAAAGCAGCAATGAAAGCATTATCAAAAAACAAAACACCAGAAAATCGTAACATGCCCATTGAAATATTACAGCAATCAGATGCAGCTGTTACCATACTCACAAGCCACTGCCAGTAAATTTGGAAGATAACCGCATGGCCAACTGACTGGAAAAGATCTGTGTTTATACCAATCCAGAAGAAAGGTGATCCGACTGACTCTGGAAATTATTGTGTAATTGTTCTGATTTCACAATCCAGGAAGATTCTACTCAAGATCATTCAAAACACACTACAACCATACCTGGAACGAGAACTGCTTGGAATGCAAGCAGGGTTCAGGAACATAATAACATAGCAAGATAGTAAATGATGGCAGATAAAGACCAGTATGGTCCATCTAGTCTGCCCAGTAAGATGGCAGGAGTAGGTGCACCTGCCACTCTGTGCAGGCCACCCCTCCCCATGTCTTTGTCTAGGGGTGAACCGCTCCTTGTAGGACACCCCTATTTGCTGAGAAATTAGATGGTTCAGTTTATTGTGATTATATGACATTTTGAATTCTGTCACTGTGTTTGCCATCACCACTTCCATCGGGAGGGCATTCCAAGCATCCACCACCCTTTCAGTGAAAAAGTATTTCCTGACATTGTCTTTCAATTTACCACCTTACAGCTTCATGTTATGCCCTCTAGTTTTACAGCTTCCCCGTCTTTGGAAGAGGTTTGTTTGTTCATTATTTCTCTTTAAGTATTTAAAGGTCTGAATCATATCTCCCCTATCCCTCCTCTCCTCCAAAGTGTACATATTTAGGTCTTCAAGTCTCTTCTCATAAGGCTTCTGATGCAGGCTCTAAATCATTTTGGTCGCCTTCCTCTGAACAGTTTCCAGTCTTTTTACATCCTTTGCAAGATATGGTCTCCAAAACTGAACACAGTATTCCAAGTGAGGCCTCACCAGTAACTTATACAGTGGTATTAGTATCTCTTCCTTTCTGCTGGTAATTCCTCTTTGTATGCAAGCCAACATTCTCCTGGCTTTTGCCACCGCCTTGTCGCACTGTTTTCCCACCTTGAGATCTTCAGAAATAATCACACCAAGGTCTTTCTCCTGATCCATGCATACCAACCTTTCGCCCCCTATAGCATACATTTCCCTTGGATTTCTGCTACCCAAGTGCATGACACTGCACTTCTTTGCATTAAATCTTCATTGCCAAGAATTTGATCATTCTTCCAGCTTTTGCAGATCTTTCCTTATGTTAACACTCCCTTGGGGGAGTCCACTCTGTTGCAAATTTTCGTGTCATCTGCAAAAAGACACACTTATCCATTCAGTCTTTCAACAATATCACTCAAAAATACATTGAACAGTGCCAGGCCCAGGACCGAACCCTGGGGCACCTCGCTAATTACCTTCCTTTCATCCGAATGAGCTCCATTTACCATCACTTTCTGTCATCTGTCAACCAATTTCTGATCCAGTTTACCACCTTGGGACCCATCCCCAAACTACTGAGTTTATTGATAAGCCTCTTATGAGGAACAGTATCAAAGGCTTTGCTGAAATCCAGGTAGATGACATCCATCACATGCCCCTGATCTAGTTCTCTGGTCACCCAGTCAAAGAACTCAATCAGCTTTGTTTGGCAAGATCGTCCTTCGGTAAAACCATGTTGCCTCGGATCTTGCAACCTGTTGGTTTCGAGAAAGTCCACTATTTGGATTTCAGTTTGTTCAATGTAAACCGCACTGATGCAGAATAGCATGGTATATAAGAGAATGTAAATAAATAAATACATTTGCTCTTTCAGGAGTGCCTCCATTACTTTTCCCGCCACCGAAGTAAGGCTCATGGGCCTGTAGTTTGTCACTTCTTCCCTGTCACCACTTTTGTGTAGAGGTACCACATCAGCCATTCTCCAGTCCTGAGGAACTTCTCCTGCTTCCAAGGATCTGTTGAAAACATCCTTTAATGGCCCTGCAAGAACCTCTCTGAGCTCTTTCAGTATCCTGGGATGTATCCCATCCGGTCCCATAGCCTTGTCCACTTTCAGTTCTGCAAGTTGTTCTAACACATCATCTTCTGTGAATGGTGTGGTATCTACTTCATTCCCATTTCTATATTTAGGAGTCACAGGTGGTCCTTCTCCAGGATTTTCTTTAATAAAAACAGAGCAGAAGTATGTGTTTAGCAATTTCGCTTTTTCAATGTCACTTTCCACGAGTCCATTCCCAGCACTTCTGAGTCCTGCAATTCCACCTCTGATCTTCTTCCTTTCCCGAATATACCTGAAGAAAGTTTTGTCACCACACTTCACATCTTTAGCCATCTTTTCCTCTGCCTTTGATTTTGCTTTCCTTATTTCTCTTTTTGTCTCTTTGAGTTTGATCCTGTATTCATTTGCAAGCTTTTGAATTTTGCGAAAGCTGTGTTTTTTGCCTTTATTTGAGCAGCCACTTCTTTGGAAAACCAAATAGGTTTCCTTCTCCTCTTGTTTTTATTTACTTTTCTTACATATTTATCTGTTGCCCCTTTTATTGCCACCTTTAGTTTATCCCATTACAATTCCACTTCCCTTATCCCCTTCCACCCTGCCAACTCCTCCTTTAGGTACTTGGCCATTTTACTGAAGTCAGTGTTTTTGAAGCTTAGGTCTTTGAGCTTGCTATGATTGCATCCTCCAATCTTCAGGTATTACAGATGATTTTAATGATAGTTCACAGATTACTAATGGTAGGTCTACAATCTCATCTTTCAGTTCTTTCAACACCCTAGGATGTATACCATCTGGTCCAGGTGATTTGCTACTCTTCAGTTTATCAAATAGTTGTAATACATCTTCCTGGTGCATCGATATTTCTTTCAATTCTTCCACAACATCTCCTTTAAATACCATTTCAGTCATGCCTACATCTTCCTCAGTAAAGACCAAAGCAAATAATTCATTCAGTCTCTCTGCTATGGCCTTGTCCCCGCTTAGTGCCCCTTTCACCCCTCTATCATCTAATGGTCCAACTGACTCTGCCACAGGTTTTTTGCTACAAATTTATTTGAAAAAGTCTTTATTATGCATTTTTGCTTCTTCAGCAAGCTTCTTCTCAAATTCTCTCTTTGCCTGCCTTATCAATACCTTGCATCTAACTTGCCAGTTGCATGTGTTGTTTCCAGTTTCGTCAGTTGGCTCCTTTTTCCATTTCCTGAAAGATGCTTTTTTGGTAAGAAAAGCTTCTCAGATCTCATCTTGAAACCATGCTGGCAGTTTTTTAAAATTTCCTTTTACTTTTCTTAAAGCGTGGAATACAGCTGATCTGGGCCTCCAAGATATTATTTTTAAACAATACCCAAGCTTGATGTAAATCTTTAACCTTTTCAACTGCTCCTTTTAGCTTTTTCTTAACTATTTTCCTCATTTTATCATAGTCTCCCTTTTGAAAGTTAAAAGGCAGTACTGTGAATGTCCTTACCCTCCCTCCTCCATGTATTAAATCAAACACGATGATGCTATGATAAATATTGCCAAGTAGCCCCAACACCCTTATCTCCTGAACCAGATCTTGTATTCCACTAAGGAATAGGTAAAAAATGGCTTCCCCTCTGGTCGGTTCATGAACCGGCTGCTCCAAAAAACAGTCATTTATTTCATCTAGAAATTTTATCTCCCTAGCATGTCCTGCCATGACACTGACCCAGTCGATACCGGGGTAATTGAAATCACCCATTATTATTACTGTGTTGTAACGTTTGTTAGCTTCCCTGATTTCTTTGAGCATTTCATCATCCATTTGAACATTCTGGCCAGATGGTCGATAGTACACCCCCACTGCCATCACCTCCCCCTTTCCCTTTTTACATGGAATTTCAATCCATAGAAATTCTACAGCAAATTTTGTTTCCTGCAAAACTTTAATCCTTTCTGACTCAATGCCCTCTCTAACATAGAGCACAACCCTTCCACCAATTTGTTTTGCTCTGTCATTACGATATAGTTTGTACCCAGGTATCACAGTGTCCCACTGGTTGTCTTCCTTCCACCATGTCTCTGAGATACCAATCATATCTAAGCTCTCATTTAGTGATATATATTCTAACTCTCCCATCTTATTTTTTAGATTTCTAGAATCTGCATACAAGCATTTTAGAGGCTGTATGTTATTCATATTAATCTGGCTATCGGTAGACAGGGGTAATTTGGAATCTTTAAGCTCTGTCTACTCTGTACTCAAGGGCATTTGGGCTACTTTTGTCCTTATTGGAACCTCTCTGCTGATATACCCTAACTTCAATCATTTGCTAGTATCCTTCAAGATAAATTGTTCCGAACCATGTGCTCTTGGGCGACTCTTGGCTCTCCCCTATTAACTAGTATAAAAGCTGCTCTATCTCCTTTTTAAAGGTTAATGCCATCAGCTTGGTTCCATCCCGTTAAAGATGAGCCCCTCCTTTCCCCATAATGTTCCCCAGTTCCTAACAAATCCAAAACCCTCATCCTTGAACCATTGTCTCATCCATGTATTGGGACTCTGGAGCTCTGCCTGCCTTTTGGGTTCTGCATGTGGAACTGGAAGCATTTCAGAGAATTCTACCCTGGAAGTTCTGGATTTCAACTTTCTACCTAAAATCCTAACTGTAGCCTCCAGAACATCCCTACCACACTTTCCTATGTCATTGGTATAGACATGTACCAAGACAGTAGACTCCTCCCCAGCGCTATCTAAGACCTTGTCTAGGTGGTGCGTGAGGTTTGCTACCTTTGCACCAAGCAGGCATGTTACTAGGTGATCCTCATGCCCACCAGCCACTCAGCTATCTACATGCAGAATTATTGAATCACCAACTATAACGGCTGTCTTAACCCTTCCCTCGTGGGCACATTGCCCTGAAGAAACCTCCTTTGTGTGAGTCTTGAAGGACTACAAAAAGGGACTGCTACTTCTGAACAGAGATCTGCAATTGTAAGTATTTACTTCTGGGAATTTTTCTAAATCTTGGTGTAAAAGGAATTCTTTAGATTTAAGCTGATGAATCTGTGAATCCAGTGTATTTGTTAAATCAGTCAGGGCCTGGTGTCAGCAATGAGCTTTTAGTTAAATTAAAAACTGAACAAGTAGCTTTCAGTTTAAGTTTAAAACCCAGCAGAGAGCTTCTGGTTTAAATTTAATACTCAGTCAGGGCCTAGTAGCAGCAAAGAGCTTTCAGTTTAAATTTAAAACACGGCAGAAAGATTTCTGGTTAAAATTAAAACCCAGGACTCCCCCAATCCAAACAAGGGTTGTGTGAATCACCCAGGAAAGTGTCACAGATTACGTTAGAAGCACAGGACAGGGTACTGTGTAGCAGTCAGTTTTTAATGAGTCTTTTTTCCCTCCCTCCCTGACATCCACCAACCCCTGGGATAATCATAGCTTTATAGGTGCCTAAATCTCTTAAAGGAAAGGAGGTGCCATATTCACTCTCAGGTGCAGCTGTTTATCCTCATCAGCATACATTAAGAACCTGAGATTAATTAAGCTTCAGGTGAACAAAGTACATTAAATGTATTAAGTATAGTTTTATTAGTATAAGTATCCCTAGCAACCCTTAGTAAGTAAAGAACTTAAATACCTAAACACAACCTTACAACTAAGATGCAGACAGCAGTCCAGCAGCGAGGTGGGGGGTTTTCAGTCTTTTGCATTGAGTGTCACATGTATGATTTTCTCCCATTTGGTGAGTGGTCTTATGTGTGCACTAGATGCAAGGAGCTATTTGCTCTCAGGGAACGAGCCTGATCTCAGGAATATAGAGTAGCAGACTTGGAGGACATAAGGAAGACAGAGAGGTACACAAACGAGACCTACAGGGATATAGTGCTGAAGTCTCACCTCCAGTCTGGCAGCATCCCTGTTGCCATGGAGGAGAGAGATCACATGACAGGAGAGCATCACCCTGGTGTGGCAGGAAGTGATCCTGTAGCTAGGACCTGTCCTCCAGGTTATTGCAAAGTCTCCCAGGAAATGTAGAGATCAAGGTATGCTGTTATCCAACCTGGAAATGCAATACCATCATCAAACCCCTCTAGATGCACATCCTGGATATACCACTTTAACAAATAACTTGTTTGTGCATGATCTCACTCTCTGGAATGGCACATCCCACTCTATGATATGGTCCACTTAGGGTATACATGAATCTCTCCCCCCCCCGCCCCGCCCAAGAAAGGATCCACCACACCATATACCATCAGCAAAACATCTACACAGTAGATCTAGAGATGTACATTGATATGATGGCATGTACCAACCAGGGAAAGGGATGTCAGGGTAGATGGAAAGGAGAATGCTCATGCCACTCAATTGGTTGCTACATCAGCTTTTTCTTCCCTGAGTGCCACAGCTAAAGGCTGTGATCTGGAGTAGTGCACTGGTGCAAAGGCCATGAGGGTGGATGGAGGGGGTGAAGGAGTGGAAAAGTGAAACAGACCATTAAGCCGTAGGGTGCCCTCCCAACGTGTGACAGTTTGTGACTCAGAGGGGGTTGCTCTGTTGAGCTGCCGGGAAGGGCAAGGAAAGTGAGGAACACACAGTTGCTACATGATAGAGCCAGCAAGCAACACAGACCTCCCCTTTGGCACATACCCTGACCGTACGACCATGCGGGTGCCATAGACTGGCTCCACAAGAGAGAGAGATAAGATCACATAAGGGGACCTATATAAGGAAAAGCCAGTGAGTAGCATGCTAATCCAAAAGAAAAATCACTCCACTCACACATAAATGCCAACCTTGTTGTACAGAAAAAACTACAAAGAGGAGAAAAGGCCTCAGAACTGCATCAAACATAGAGCTAACACAATTTATTTTATTTATTTAGACAGTTTTGTATACTGCCTTATCCTTCAATCAAAGTGGTCACAACACAATTGGGGGATACATTTAACATGAGGGGAGATGAGACACATACACTAATACTTACAGGGAATGTGGCAATGGAAGGTTACGTGGCTTGCTCAAAACCACAAGGAGCACCTGTGGGACTAGAAACCCCAGTCCTTCTGGCCCAAGGTTGCTGTCTTCTAGTGGGATTTGAGTCCCTGACCTTATGGCCTGAAGTACCTTGCCCCAACCACTAGGCCACTCCTCCACTCCAGAAACTGCCCTAAGCTCAATACAGAAACATCAATGACCTAAAAAACTCCTCCAATATTACACATAATTCTGTTCTCTACTGGAGCATAGATGGTATAAAGCATATCCAAAAGTACGGTGCACTCATCTCAAAATGAAAATCTGCCATTTCCAAAACAACAAGGTCAGTCGCATCATAGCATCACAGCAAGGTAAACCCTGACGCCACCAACGATGCCGGCTAGGCGTTTCGCTGAGCACTTTTTCAAGGGGAACCTCATATGCTACAGGAGAGAACAGAAAGATACTTTAATCAACAAATTGGAAAAAATGGCAAAACGCAAACATAACCCTCAACAGCATTTCTCAAAAAAATTCTTCTATACAAAACCGAACCCCAAACTAACTTGAAAAGACACAGGGAAAGCTTCTCACACAATCAGACCACAGACACCGTAATACCAACGCTCCAGCCAACCACAAAAATGTCACGCATGTGCAGAAATATAGACCCACGGCACTCCACCCACCTACCAACGTCAAAGCAGGCAAACATCATTCAGAATACCAAAACTCCTGCGGAGACCCCAATGATAATCAACAAGCTGACACAAAGCATATAATGTATGTCCTGATACATTTTCTACACTTGCGTTTTGCTCAGCGAAACGCCTAGCCAGCATCGTTGGTGGCGTCGGGGTTTACCTTGCTGTGATGCTATGATGCGACTGACCTCGTTGTTTTGGAAACGGAAGAATTTTATTTTGAGATAAGTGCACCGTACTTTTGGCTATGCTTTATACCATCTATGCTCCAGTAGAGAACAGAATTAAGTATAATAAGTGTTAAATAAGTGTTAAATAAAATAAATAAAAATAAATAAATAAAATAAATAATATTGGAGGAGTTTTTTACGCCACTGATGTTTCTGTATTTAGCTTAGGGCGGTTTCTGCCCATTGTGTTAGCTCTATGTTTGATGCAGTTCTGAGGCCTTTTCTCTTCTTTGTAGTTTTTCTGTACAAGTTTGGAGTTTATTTGTGAGTGGAGTGATTTTTCTTTTGGATTAGTATCTTTCACTCTGATATTGACCCTATGTTTTACAGTGAGTAGCATGCGGCATAGCATGGATACACAATAGAAGGAAAGGGCTGGAGTAGCCAGCATGCTGAATGTGAGCCATCCTGCTGCAAGATGAGCTCTGTGCACTCAATGAAGGCAGAACAATGCCATCTAGCACTCACACATGCACTCACTGGAAGCCTTTCCGATAGATCACTGCAATCCATGACCGACCCAGCAGGATGCCAGATGGGATGGGGTAGGTTCATCTGTGCACCTTTCCCTTTCCAGATGCACCTGCATCCTGGAAAGTGACTGTAGGAGGTTCTCAGAACTATGGAGGAGGAAGCAGGTCAGTTCAGAGCCTCCATAAACAGATTTTATTTATTTATTTGATGTCTTTTTTTTATACTGTCTTTCTACAAGTCAAGATGGTTTAAACAAAACAAGGTGCTTATAACATTAAACTAGGTGACATATGTGAACATTACATTTAACAGATAAATATAATATCATAGAATAAAGCTACTGGAGGGACATATTAATGATAACAAAAATTGTGAAAACTGCAGAAACTGAAGCTATGTAGAAGATACAGTAAGGGGTTAGGTGCCTAGCACGCATTATGTCGATTCTAGTGGGGGGTCTGCACCGTAGTGTTCCAGGAATAGCTGAGTTTTACGTTTCTGGCAGACTTCTTCTATGGAGTAAATGGTTCTTATTTGAGGTGGTAGAGTGTTCACATTTGAGGAGCATAGAGGGAGAATGCTCTATTGTTTGTTCTTTGACTTGTAGATAGCCTCTCGGATGGTATGTCGGATAGTAGGTTGATTGTGTTATGTCTCCTCGGCTGTACAGGAAGACATCTTCACTGTACAGACAAAAACTAGCAAATATGTGCAAGACAGCCACCGGTGGTCACCAAGCAGGATAGGAGGCCCCGGGACAGATCACAGTGCTACCAGTGTCCCAAGGGCTCCCCAACACCCTAGCAAGATAAGTTGTGGAGGGGCAGTGGATGTATCTGAAAGCAGACCAAAATGGGAGGAGGGTGTGACAAATGTGACAGTGGGCACAGCACAGACAGGTGCCCTATGCATATGTTGATAGTGGTAAATGCCCATTGGCAGTGTCTGCCTGAGGTGGTACAGAGGGACATTGTCCAGCAGACCAATGCCACACACACCAGGATCCTGGGCTGGACAGTGTGTGGATGTTGTGAACATATACTGTCATAGAGCAGGAGCTAATAAAAGTGAGGACATAGGAAAAGAAGCTGTCTGTCCCAAAACAAATGAGGTGCAGAGAATGCAATTGTCTAGCAAAACAGCTAGAGGGAGCAGGCGTGCACTTACAGAGGCTGAGTGGACACACCTAGCTAATCAGCAGCACCTGAGAACTAGCCCGGGAAGCTCGAAGGCAGAAGACCTTTATAAGCAAGAGGCTGGAGACAGAAAGCAGAGCAGCACCGGAAAGGAGAGCATGGCTGAGAAAAGGAGCAGTGGAACCAGGACTAGTGGCACGGCTGAAGGTCCCAGGGAGAAAGACAGACGGAGGAGAGTCAGTCCTGTGGAAGTCGTGGTAGCCAGAAACTCCAGAGGTAAAGAGCTAAGAAGCAGGAAGCCAGGCTTGGAGAGAGGCCTACGCTTGCCAGAAAGCCCGGAGACCAGATTGAAAGGTACCAGAAGCTTTCAAGAGAAAGATTGTCAGAGAGACTGGGTCCTAAGGGAAATACCTGAGGACACTTCCAGCTATGCCTATTACAGGAAACCAAGGTATGATGATTCTTTATTCATGAAGATAGGCTCAGCTGCTAGAAGCCCTTATAAAACAGATGCCCAGTTTAAAGGAAGAGAAAGCAGGCCAGAGTTTCACCAGCCAAGATATAGAGACAATAAAACAGGCCATGCTCATTTAAGAACCTTAGAACAACTGTATGGAAAACAAGGGAACAGAAATAGGGACTGGCCAGTGATAACAGCCAGAGAAAGCACCAGCCCAGAAGAAGATAATAGTGATTTAGAACCGATGCAAGTGGAGCTTATAGACCCTATTCCCTCATCTCAGGAGGAATTGATGGATTGTTCCATGTGTGTTGTGGGTAGTTTGGAATCACTGCCGGAACTGTGAGCCATACAGATATTACCTTAAGAAGTTTTCATATTTGTGCTGAATGAAAGAAGAATGTTCAGCCATGTAATTTACTCCAATGTTGAAAGAATCCTTGGTTAAATTCCTTTCTACAACTGTGAAGATTATAACATTTTACTTTGTACCTTGAGTTTGGTTTATACCTGAAAAGAAGGACTTTCTTTAATTTTTGTAGCCCAACAAATCTTTTTGTGAAAAGAGAAATAAAAGCCTTATTCTCCCTCCATTTGGTTTACATTACTTATTTGCACCAGGAGCAGGACTACATAGACCAGGCTGCACCTGGCCTTAAAAAACCCTCCTCTCCTAAAATTAACTATATGCCCAACCTCCCCATTCAGCCACCGGCCACCAAGGGGAGGTTGGCGACATAAATGGCATAGTTGTTCGGATTTTTGGCCTAAGAACTACAAAAAGAGAAAAGAAACAAACCACCACCAAGGTTAAAAAAAAAGAAAAAAAAAACCCGGAGTGGGAAAGGAAAACCTGGAGTGGAAAAGAAAAAAAAAACCCGGAGTGGAAAAAAAACCAACCCTGGAGTAGAAAAGAAAAACCCGGAGAGGAAAACACGGAAGGGGAAAGTCGTGGTGTTGCTGGCAGTGGTGGCAGAGTGCTACAAGGCGGAGCAGCAGTGTCTTTTCCCAAAAGTTGACTCAACACCAGCATCAGGTAAAATGTAGATGAGCATTACCTGTGCTGGATGTGGGTGTAAGATTTGAAGAAAAAAAAAAAAAAAAGGGGAGAGCGTGAACTGATTTTTGGTTATCAGGCCGCACTTGGTTTTCTCTCTGATTTTTTTTTTTTTTTTAGGCATACCATCGCTATGGATCAGAAAGAGCTATGTGCATTGATGGCCCTCCAATTCGACAAGCAAAGAGAACTGGCTTGCCAAACTCAGCATTAGGCAGTACTGGCCATGCACGAGCAGCAGAAGCCCATCTTACAGATGATGGAGGCATGGATAACCCATCAGCAGAAGTCACAGGAAACAGCCGCAAGTCATCAGGGACAGAATCCTGGACTGGGTAGCTGTCCAGGTGGACAATGGTCTGTTGACGCTTTAACTGTAGGGAAGTTAAGTGCTACAGATGATATTGATGATTTCCTTGATTCTTTTGATAGGATTGCACATTTGGCGGCTTGGCCGAAGGAACAATGGGCAATTCACCTGGCAGCTTCTCTTACAGGGGAGGCGCTGTCAGCTTACAGGGCGATGCCTCCTACTTTAGTAAAGGATTACAATGAGGTAACCAAGGCCATCAGGGATCGCCTGGGCCTCACACCACTTGTGTATAATCGTATGCTACGAGCCGTTCACCTTAAGATAGGCGAGACACCTAAGGCTCTAGGCCATAGGCTAAGGAGCTTAGCAGCGAAATGGTTAAAACCGGAGGAAAAAACTGTAGACACTTTAATGGACATGATAGTGTTAGAACAATATATGTCTGCAGTACCTAAAAGCGTGCAGAGCTTCCTCATTTTGCAGAACTGTCACACCACTGCTGAAGCCATTACGCTAACCAAGTGTTATTTGGAGGCGGAATTGGCCACCCAGCAAAGTGGGGAAAGTCCAAAGATGGCAGCTGGTGCGATGAAGCAAACATCAGAAAGTCTCTCATGCTATAAAACTCAAGGAATGACAAATGTTAGTTCTGTGTTGAGGGACCGCTCTAAAAGATGTTTTTCATGTGGGAAAACGGGCCACATAAAGAGCGAATGTCAGACCCGTACTGCTCTCATTGGTGAGAACATGAAAACATTACGGGAGGGATTTGTATTGGACGTAACGGTACAAGGCATTGATGCCAAGGCTCTCCTGGACTCTGGCGCGGATCAAACCATGATCTCCCAAAAACTATGGCCTTTGATCAAGGAGCAAGGTGAATCCGCACCAGATCAGCCAGAAGGGAGGGTAAAGATAAAGTGTATTCATGGGGCTGCAACATATTATCCGGTGTTTAAGCTGATTGTGAAAGGCTTTGGTATTGAAAGAGAAATGTTGGTTGCAGTTGTACCCAAACTACCCCAAGAGCTAGTGCTAGGCAGAGACTGGCCTCAATTTAGAAAAGGGTTAAGAAAGGGCCTATCTCCTTGGGAAGTTCTTGTCTCTACTCGTACACAGACAAAAGCCTCAGAAAAACCCTCTTGTTCCAGAGAAGCAACTTTAGATGACCTCCCTTCTCATGATGGCTTAATAAATTTCCCCACTGAGAGGGAAAGAAAGTCGAAAGCTGAAAAGCGAAAAGAGAGAAGGGGTCGCTCGCAGGGCAGAGCCGAGTTGGAAGCGGGGAAGGGAATGCCCTGGGTTCCTTCAGAATTAGTGGAGAAGTTCCCCTCCTTTAAAAAGGAACAAAGAAGTGATCCCGCGCTAGCCCGCGCTTTTGAGCACGCACAAGGGGAGAAAGATACCTTTCCCAGGTTTATTATAGAGGAAGAGGTACTACACAGGGAAAGTATAGACCCCCGGTCTGGAAATATTCGGAAGCAGCTGGTAGTGCCGAATACCTTCAAGTCTTTGATTCTGTGGTTAGTCCATGATCACCCCATAGGAGGCCACAAGGGAGCACAAGGGACCCTTGATCAAATACTGGCTCGATTTTATTGGCCAGGAGTCTTTAGAGAAACCACCCGTTTTTGTGAGTCTTGTGCCTCCTGCCAACTCGTAACCCCTATACGACCGCCCAAGGTACCCTTACTCCTGAAGCCTGTAATTTCGGAGCCTATTAGAAGGCTGGCAATGGATATAGTGGGGCCTCTCATAAAAACGCCAATGGGATTTCAGTACATACTGGTTATTATTGACCAAGCCACACGGTTTCCGTGGGCTGTCCCCCTAAGGAACGTGTCAGCGAAATCCATTGCTACTGAACTAATAAAACTGTTTTGTGAGGTGTTTTTTTTTTTTCCTGAATATCACGGATCTGATAGAGAATTCTGGGCTTAATTCTCAGGAATCTTCCACTTTACTTATTACATTTGCCCTATTGTCTGATAAAGAATGGATGTTGAAGCTGTATTTTAGGAAAAGGAAGCTTCCCTTTAGGGGCTTGGCTGTCCGTATGTACCCTGATTTGGCTTGTGATACCCAGAAAAGATGCAGGGAGTTTCTCCTGCTCCGTTCTGGAGTCCTACAGCTGGGAGGGCTTTTCTTCCTTAAACACCCTTGTAAATGTCTGGTGAAGTACCAGGCGGTTTCCTATATTTTTTTTGAGCCCTCCCAGCTGGTATCCTTCATTAGTGCTAAGCGGTCAGACTTAATAAGTGATCCTCCTTAACTCATGATGTGTTTGTCCTGAATTTTGACTGCTACCTTGTTTCTTACGTATTTGGTATAATTATTACTTTATAAGAGTTCCCCCCTTATAGTGGGCTAGTGAGGTTGGCATTGTATGTATAATTTCTTAAATTTGCCACGGGAGATGTAGTGGAGCCGTGCGTATTTTCCTATTTTGTTATATGTTTTGTTTTTCTGAGTGTCAACCTGTTTCTGCAGGAAAGAACTATGTTTCTTTCTTGATTATTAAAAAAAAAAAATGGCTTACATGACTTATTTGCACCAGGAGCAGGACTACATAGACCAGGCTGCACGTGACCTTAAAAAACCCTCCTCTCCTAAAATTAACTATATGCCCAACCTCCCCGTTCAGCCACCGGCCACCAGGGGGAGGTTGGCGACAATACATGTGTGAGTCACATTAATATGTCCACAACACATATGCAGCAACACCTGAAGATAGGTGTCCATGTCATGCAGAGTAGTGTGTCCCCTACACACACCCAATGCCATACCCCTGAGGCAGTTCTACTCTGTGGATCTCCCCAACCACCCATGCCCACCCACATGGCACAATGTCACACAGACAGCCCTGGAGTGTGACTGACACCCACCACACACATCCCTGCAAAAAAATCTTGCTGCTTGTGCATCACCTTGGGACCTAAGCCCACACATCAAGCATTCTGCACCCCAATCCTGGTACTAGATGGCATTCCTGTGTCCCCTCCCTCATGTATGGCCCTTGCTCCTCCCTCTTCCTGAGGAAACATGCACCTGTGCCACAGTTACAGGTGTGCATGGTGCTAGTTCCTCAGACCATGAGATATCACAGCTTGTGCTGCCTGGCTCCATCATACCCTCATGGAATGGGGGACCAGTGCCCCTTGGAACTGGCCCAAGGAAAGAGGGTGTCTGTGTGGTGGGCTGACCAACAGTGATGTGGGTACATGCTGAGGCCCGCGTTGTGGTTCCTGGCTGTGGAGGTGCAAGTGCACATGCTGGTGAGGATGCTGCAGCTGTGGGATCCTGCCCAGACCCTATGGGAGGTGCACTGGAGTGTGCATGGGGCATTGTAGGGATGAACTGGCCCGGGACACACTACAACTCCATCAAGATCTTCACCATGGTTGCCTGGAGGTTGGTGGTAGCTATGATCAGCTGCTCTGTGGCCACAGCATGCTGTTCCTACAATGCCGCGGACTGTCATAGCAGGTCCAGCAGTTGCTCAGACCATGCCTGCTAGGCGGTGCTGTGTGCAGGCAGACACTCAGCACAATGATGCAGGTGATATTTTGCACCCCTGTGGATGCACCCCTTCTGGTCATTGCTGTTAATAGTGCTCTGTGGTGGAAGCAATGGAAAGGGGACATGGAGCTCCAGATCATCTGTCCCACGGATATCATGTGGCTGCTTTATACTTTATTCTTTATTTACAACATTTGATGTACCATCCACTACCGAAGTGTCAGGGTGGTGTACAATAATAACAAGGTGCAGCTGGTGGAAATAAAGGAGGAAGAAAGAATGCCATCAAATTAATAGGAAAGCAAATAGAAAAAGGAGAGAGAAGGATAGATAGAATTGGGGGGTGGGGGAGGGAATGGCAGTATCTGATGTACCAGTCAAATCAAGGGGTTATTGCAGTGGAGGATAACTTAGTGGTATCTTGGTGAAAGGTGATTGGAAGGGGTGGGAAGATCATAGGCCTGACAGTAAAGGTGGGTTTTGAGAAGGGCCTTGAACTGGGGGAAAGACAGTTCAGTGCGAAGAAGATGGGGAAGGGAATTCCAGAGGGCAGGACTCACAAAGAAGAAAGCAGCATGACGGGTCAATTCGAGGTGGGCCTGGGCAGGGGACGGGAGGAAAAGATGGCTACCATGTGCAGAATGAAGTAGACGAGGGGTGGGTTGAAGGTAGATGATGTCAGCGAGATACTGAGGCGTATTGGTGTGGAGGACCTTGTGAGTAATAGTGAGAAGCTTATATAGAAATTGGACTTTACTAGGGAGCCGTGAAGGGAGAGAAGACAGGGAGTCACATGATCCTGAGGGGAGGAGTGAGTAAGAAGACGTGCAGCCGTGTTTTGGATTAATTGAAGTCGTCAAAGCTGATATTGGGGGAGACCAGCGAAAAGTGAGTTGCAATAATCAAGCCGGGTAATCACCAGTGAGATGACAAGAGTGGTAAGTGAGGAGGGGGGAAGAAATGGCCGAACAGCCCAGATTCTACGAAGGTAAAAGAATGAACTATGCACCAGTGTGGAGATGTGTTGGTGAAATGAAAGAGAGGGATCAAGAGTAACACTAAGGTAACGAAGAACAGGGACCAGAGGAATCGGAGAAGTGGACATAAGGGTTGCCAAGTTGGGGGTGGGGGCACTGAAATTAAACCAAATGGTGGCTGACTTAGAAGGATTGACATGTAGAAAGTTACTAGTGAACCAATCAAAAACAGAGGCAAGACAGGTGTTGAGAGCGAGGAGATATGGGGCTGAGGGGCTGGTATGGTGGACCAAAAGAATATTATCGGTAAAAAAGTAGGCAGATATCCCAGCCTGTTGTATAAGCAAGGCCAAGGGAGAAAGGAAGACATTAAAGAGGAGGGGGCGAGGATACAGCCCTGGGGGACACCACAGTGCAAAGAAAAGGAGGGGGAGGTGTTGGGTCCTGAGCAAATGGCAAAGGTGCGAGATGAAAGGAAAGACCGAAACCATTGTAGAACAGTGCCATGAATACCGAGATCTGATAGACAGGTGAGGAGAGTACGGTGGTTGACAACATCAAAAGCAGCAGAAAGATCCAGGGAAACAGCAATAGATATATCACCACGATCGTGCGAATGGTATAGTTCACTAAGAAGTCCCAAGATGATGGTTTCAGTGCTGTGGCTGGTCTTAAATCCTGATTGACAGGGGTGTAATGAAAGAGTGGAATCGAGGTGTGAGGTGAGTTGGTGGAAAACAAGTTTTTCAAGAATCTTTCACCCAGTCTATGATACGTGGTGGTTAAACAAGGATACTTTATTTGTTATGCTAAAAACCTGAGAGCCCGACACAGGCCGTGTTTCGTATTGTCACTTCATCAGGGGATACAGGTTTGCTGCAAATACAGAATCATAAAAACTATAACACGTTTAAAAAAAACCTTAAAAACATTAAATAAATATTATTAATAATAAATACTGTTACAAACCTTATAAAACCAATAAGACCATAAACACTATATAATAAATTAAATATCTATATCAAATTATAGAAAGGGTGTGTAATATCATATATACATAAAATCACATGTATAAAAGCACATGTATAAAAACATGCTTTGTGTAACCACTGTGACTACATGCAAATAAATAGGAGCAGGAGTTGAGTGAGTAGAACAACTTGTGAGAAATACTGAATCAATACTAACCACAATATATGAAAACATACATATATTAAAAGTAAAAAATAAAAATAACCATAGAGATAAAAACCTTTTCATGAGGCCATATGACATAAAAATAAATAAAAAGTCAAACATTACCTAAATGAACCACTTTTCGCTTAATATATGTAGTAAAAATAAATGTAACTTAACTATATCATGAATACTAGACTCAGGGCTGTTTAAAACCCCAATATGAGATCTCATCTATGTGATTGTGATATATATCTAAAAATTACGTCCAAAGAATGCCATACCCTTGTCTACGTTCTAACATACACCGTTGAAACTTGGACGCTTTCTCATAGATGAGTCTGTACTTTCTTTCTATGAAAGATATAACACGTTAAATCTATTACTGAAATATATCAGACATATGACATTGACTTATTTGTGGAATAAATACCTTTCAATCTAAAAGCTTACATTTAAAAACATTGCCGCTTTCTCAAATAAATCGATTTATTTGTCTGCTCTATGGGTACTTCTTCAGTTTGTGAGGACAGTACCCTAATAGCAAAAGACATCATTCTTATGCTGTCCGGCATCGACTAATTGCAGTATTACTATAGACTTTCTAGGCGGCGAAGGAGTGTCCTTCAAACCTATTATCTGATTGTATTAGCAGTCAGCTACACGATTGTGTTACACACCTTCCAATATTTAATCACGTTATGACATGACTAGGATAAAAGTATTCCTTGCCATTGTTGAATAAAAACCTTCTCACTTTCGATTACCCGATGGGTCTTGAATGCAACGAATGTGATAATTTGTGGGGCTTTTTTATCAAGCGTTTACCGAAGACACGAACCACCCAGTGAATCAAAAAATTGTGTCTTCGCAGACCCCAGAATATTATAAAGCTCATATGTACAACCGATCACTCATTGGCCTAACCAACGAAACGTGTGTTCTGACTCGAATAGACCTCTTCGAGCAAGTTTTTCAAATAAAAATGTAAAGACTCTTATTCGTGTCCTAATGGGGAACTTCTCGCTAGGCACCATCTAGTTATTCTATCATATCCTATATTCGCAAACTGATATCACATCATCATTCAGAGGCCAACCTTGATCTTAAAAATCTCCTACTATACATCACAATACATTGAGATAATTAAACCTTTGATGGTACCTCCTGTCACAAAATCCGGAAGATCTTGTATGAAGAACTGCCGTCTACTTCGTGAGGGAAAATTTTGATCCAAAACGCCCACACTTGCGCTTTTGTTAGCCACGGGAAAAGTGACGTGTTCTGCTTAATTATCATTTACGTCACTAGTTGCTAGGTAGAGGTTGAAACTCTAACCACTTTCATTATCGCAAACTTGCACTCACTCAGTATGATGATTATATCCATTATGTAATCGCTTTGTTTCCTTCTACGTTAAAAATATAATATTAAAAATAAGTGAATGTGCATTTAACCTCATCTGTTATAGTACCAACTACTAACATTATGACCTGAGATCCATCGTACCTAATCTTTGTAAACCTGCCTACACTCCGTTGTTATGGTCATATCAGTAATTGAATAAATGATTCTAATTGGATGGACAAATAAAATAAATAAAATGTATAAACGAATGAACAAAATTTTTATCACAACAGCTCTCTTATTCTAATATAGATTGTTATTTTAATTGTTATTGTTAATTTTGTTCATTCGTTTATACATTTTATTTATTTTATTTGTCCATCCAGGTGACCAAGGTGGCGGCAGCAGACCTGAATGTGGTGATGTGTCATGCAGCTCCATCTACCGCCACCCAGGGGGTGTACCTGATGTGAGCCTGGCATAGAGCAGGAATACCAGACATACACATGGTGCCAAGGCACCCCCCCCAACTGGGACCCCACCACCTTTGGGGGCACCCATGGTGGGCTGTGGACACACTGTGGCCTGCTGTCACCCCTGCGACCCTCCAGACGGTGTCCACAGATTCATATATGCACAGTCAGCTGTCCACAGCCAACTACATGCCCGGCACACATGGCCTCCTCACTGGCACACCAGCTGATTAATGGTTTGCTGTTCTGTCTCACCCTGCATGACCAGAGCTGCCCCTTTCGCGATGGGCTAATGACCCCCATACTCCACTCCAGCAACTCAGCACAGCATTAGTACAACCATGTGCACCAGACCACAAGGTGTATCATAGAGAAGACCTTTGGCCAGCTGAAGTGCCGGTTCCGCTGCCTGGAGCAGTCCAGGGGGGAGCTGCTGTATAGGCCTCGCAAGGTGTGCAAGATTGTTATGGCATGCTGCATGCTCCATAAATTTGACCTGCAGTGCAGGCAGCCACTGCCTAATGAGCCTGAGCCCGCCATGGATGACAGGGATGAGCCCAACACCGATGCAGATGTGCACCATCCAGACTGGATATGTTGGTGCATGCTAGCCTTCTCAAGGCACACTTTGCCTGACAGCCTGGTATATATGTATCCAATCCATAACAACCAAAGCACATGCCAGAGAATGGGGAGGGGATGGAGTATGTGCCGCAGCCGCCACGGGCCTGTGCATGCCCGTACCATTCAGACATGGCCTGTGTGTCCAGGCCATGCCCCTGTGCATTGTGCACATTGTCTGCCTGTGACATTGCTGATAGTGGTGCTCTGCTGTTGTTTGGTGGTATGTGGGCTGCCCCAGGGTCCCTGGGTGTTAGGTTTGGTACCCACCCCACCACTATTTTTGAAGACATGTGCCACGTGCATGCTGTCTGCCCAGCCATGTAATGCACCCTCCCTGAACCTGTGTATGGCATGACATGTGTTCGGGGGCATTCACCAATGTTGCCCTGCATGGTTGCCCTACGTGTGGACAAGGGCATCCATGCACTGGCACCCACTGCTGCTATACCAGGGATACACACATTGCACGGTACACCTGTCCCTTGGCCATCCATCACATGCCTATTATCCGCTGCAGGATGCGCACACCTGTGAACTGGAATGGGGGTGCGGGACAGGTGCATGGTGTGCCACCTACACATGGTACTCCCAGCACAGCACCATCCATCTGCCCTTGCCACCCCCGTGGGTCACTGACTGTGCTGCTGCCACATGTTCATGGATCTCCCAGCCCCGTAGCCTCTCCTCTTTCCCCCTGGGTGTTTGCACCATCTCCTGCTACTGTGGTGGCCAGTCTACCTGGCTATATGCCTCAGACATGCATTGGCTACCATTTATGTGTAGCATGCAGGCATGCAGCACAGCGTCTCCCCTGTGGCACAACACATATGTCCAGGGCCATTTGTGGCCAGGGTTGTTTTTGCCGACAGATACATAGGCATACAAGGCACACATGTTGAACTCCATATCATTTTATTTTCCCAGTCAACATGCATGGAACAGATAGAGAATATGGGCGAACAGTGCCCACACACACACTGGCCAACAGGTGTGCCCCGGCACCCAACCACCACCCTTGCTAGACCTATAGGGCCATTACAGTGGCGGCCAGTCTGCCCTTGTGGCTGTCACTGTACCAGCAACCACTGTTGCCGACCATGACACTTAGTGCTACTGCTGCTCCTGGGTGCCTCTCTGATGGTGTGGCCCCCCTCAATGCCCCACAGGGCTGCCTGTTGTGTGGCTGGGGGGGTAGGTTGTGGGGCTGCAGATGGGCCTCCATCAGCAGGTACAGGCCCCTGAGCTCATTCCTCAGGCCCTGCACCTCACCCCTGAGACCCTTGACATGGCACAAGGGATATGAGAGAGGCCTGTGCAGCCGTGCAAGGCTGTGTTCCAGCATGTGCTCCAGATGGGCCAGGGCTGGCATGTTCTTGGGGCCGTCAACTGCCTTCTGGGCCCCCTCATCAGGCCCCACATCAGATAGGTGTAGACTAAGTTGCCCACCAACATAGAAATGCCGTTGCCATGTGGACATGGGCAATGGCACCTCCGTAGCACCACCATCCTCATCATTGATGTGACTTGGCACTGCCACTGCATCCTGGCAATCCCAGCTTCCATAACCTAGACCTCCTGCTACCTCCTCACCATTCACATTCCCCTATAGTTGCACTGTCACATCCCTTCCCACACCCCTGCTCAGATCCTCCATCCACATCCACATCCACACCCACACCCTGACTCCCCTCCATCCACACAACCTTGATCCCCCCTGCCACTCACACACCCCCACACACTAATCCTGCATGCACTCTGAGCCCTCTTATTCCCTCCCACCCTGTCACTCACACATAAGAACAAGAGAACATAAGATATGCCATACTGGGTCAGACCAAGGTCCATCAAGCCCAGTATCCTGTTTCCAACATTGGCCAATCTAGGTCATACGTACCTAGCACTTTCCCCAAAAGACACAGGTTCCACAATGATTGTACTGGGTCAAGCATTGATATCCTGGGTTCCTTCTTAATAATGGTTTATGGACCTTTCCTCCAGGAACTTGTCCAAACCTTTTTTAAACCCAGCTACACTAACAGCCTTTACTAAATCCTCTGGTAACAAATTCCAGAGTTTGATTACACGTTGAGTGAAAAAATATTTTCTTTTATTAGTCTTAAATAGTTTACCCTGTAGCTTCATTGAATGTCCCCTAGTCTTTCTATATTCTGATAACGTATACAATCGATCTACATTTACCCTTTCCACTCCATTCATTAATTTACAGACTTCTATCATATCTCCCATCAGCCGTCTCTTTTCCAGGTTAAAGAACCCTAACCTTTTTAGCCTTTCTTCATAGGAGTATCCTTCCATCCCCTTTACTATTTTGGTGGCTCTTCTCTGAACCTTTTCTAATATCGCTATATCCTTTTTAAGATACGGCTACCAGAATTGCACACAATATTCAAGGTGCGGTCTCACCATGGAACGATATAGAGGCATTATAATATCTTTTGTTTTATTTTCCATTCCTTTCCGTATGATACCTAGCATTCTATTTGCTCTCTTGGCTGCCGCTGCACACTGGGCCGAGGGTTTTAACATGGTATCCACAATGACGCCTAAATCTTTTTCCTGGGTGGTGGTTCCTAATGTGGAACCTTGCATTGTGTAACCATAGTTTGGGTTGTTCTTCCCTAGGTGCATAACTTTGCACTTGTCCACATTAAATTTCATCTGCCATTTTGATGCCCAGTCTTCCAATTTATCAAGATCCTCTTGCAATTTTCCACAATCCTCTTGGGTTTTAACAAATTTAAATAGTTTTGTGTCATCTGCAAATTTGATAACCTCAATCGTTATTCCACTTTCCAGGTCATTTATGAATATGTCAAAAAGCAGCGGACCCAATAGGAGGCGGAGCCAGCGGGGATTCAAGATGGCTGCATAAAAGCTTTGCTCCGAGGCCCCCGGTCAAGATTCCTGCAAATTCCGCTGCATTGTTAACCCAAATTTGACACTACTTGCTGCGGGTCTATCCTTAATCGGTGGAGACGGGATGTCGGGCAGTAAACCTACAAAACTGGATTTCGTCAACCCCACAAACCCCGGATCCAAAAGGGCGAAATCGGACCCTCTCTCGCCCCACAAGATGGCCTCTCCCCGTGAATCGGAGGACTCTCTGAAAGAAGTGCTAGGAGAAATAAGGGCGGTAAAGGGCCTGGTCGTCGCAAACGGCGATGCCATTGCGAGAGTACAAGCTGAAGTATCTGAAATGAGAGCTCAGATTCGGGGGCTCTCTGAGCGCATCGATAAAGTTGACGCAGAAGTAAACGCGCACTCAGCTCAGCTGACCTGCCTTCACAAGACAGCCAAGAAAGTGGAGAGTTTAGAACAACAACTGGAGGACCTGAACAATCGCGGTTGGAGAAACAACGTACGATTGATAGATCTCCCGGAGGGCGCTGAAGGTGCGGATCTCTCAACTTCCTTAGCAAGCTGATTCCTGCGGCGCTGAAACTTAACTTCCTGGGGCCGCTCGAATTTGAAAGGGCACACAGAGTCCCGGCGCAAATAAGTCTACATGCGAAGGGCCCTAGACCGGTGATCTTCTGTCTGTTAAAACACCAGCAGGCCATTCAGATTCTCGCAGCGGCTAAGGCTCAGCATTCTGTGTCATATGAGGGCAGGAGCATATCTTTCTTACCGGACCTGTGCAAGACAACTGTGGATAAACGGCGGAGATTTCTGGCGATGAGGCCGCGGTTGCAACAGCTTCAAGCACGATATGGCCTGCTATACCCTGCGCGTCTCCGAGTCACTTTCCATAATGTTACCAAGACTTATGATGACCCAAGGGAAGTCTTACAATTTCTTGAAGAGCAAGAAGGCCTCAAGATGGAATAATTTGATCCCTGTTTTTAGGGAAGCCTCCTCGAAGGATAATGGACCCTGGTCTTCCTAGTATGAAAGGTTCTTTAGGTTTAGAATGGCTGAGCTGTTTTCGATGTGCACTATGGCCTTTTGTTTTAAAGCTCTTACATTTACGGGCATATTGCTGTGAGGGTGGTGTTATAGGGGGAGGGGAGCGGGATTTACCCTGCTCTTGTAGAGGGTGGTTATGTATGTGGGTGCCTTAATTTCTCTCTGCCCTTTTGTTTTCTTTCTCCCTTTCCTTCACCTGAACATATGCTTATGTAATGCGGCTTTGTGTTGATGTTTGAGCTCTTCTGGGCATTGCTCAGTACCTAGTATTACTGTAGATGCACAGGGAGACTGGTGGACTGTTAAGGAATGTACTAGGTTATAACTGTGATAGATCTCTGTTAGCTTATGTGGGTTAAATGTTTTACACTATGGGTGGCCTTCTTGATATGCTACTGGCTCACCCAGGGCTTACCCCCGTATTGTTGGGGGGATATTGGGACCTTGCAAACCTCTTTTCCTTGAGATGCGGCATGAGGGTCATGTTACTGCAGCAGATCCAGAGAGGTCCTCAGGCGGACGTGAGTATCTTCCCATTCTAACCCAGTATGTCCTCAATCAAAATATTATCCCTCAACGTAAAGGGCATTAAGAATCCTATTAAGAGAAAAAAGATTCTAACTTATTGTCAAAAGCAGGGGGTTGACGTAGTGCTTCTTCAGGAAACGCATCTAACCAATAAAGAGTCTCTGAAATTGACAGGGAAGCACTACTCTCTCATGTCCTATGCTGCTACTATGGGAAAGAAAAATGGGGTGGCGATACTTGTCAAACGCTCCTGTGCAATTCAGATGTTATCGTCTAGAGCTGATCCAGAGGGAAGGTGGACCTACGTGCAAATCAAACTTGATAACCGACAAATGTTAATAGCTAATGTATATGCACCTAACTGTGACAACCCTAGTTTCTTTTCAAATCTGGCAGAGGCGCTGATGGAGTTCTCCTCTCTCCCTGCCATTTTCGGGGGTGATTTCAATTTGGTCCTCGACCCCTTATTGGACTGTCAGCCTTGTCGAGCTCCACGACGAAGCAGAGCATCCGAAGTCCTTCTTACCATGATGGAAGACATGGGAATGGTTGATATCTGGCGGATTTTTCACCCCCATGAAAGAGACTACACTTTTTACTCGCATCCGCACGGGTCGCACTCGCGGATTGATTTCTTTCTGGTGTCCCGGTCGGTGGCTACAGATATCAAGTGTGCAGAGATTTTAAGTACACATATTTCAGATCATGCTGCAATAATGCTTGAAATGGGGCCATCAGTAGAGTCTGTCAAAGGTGGCGGCTGGTTCTTCCCCAGGCCGTTGCTGGCGGAGGAACCTTTTCGTCAACATGTCAAACAAGCTATTGAAGAATACTTCACGATAAACTCCCCGGAGGATACTTCTATCTGGGCATGGTGGGAGGCCTTTAAGGCGTCCATCAGAGCAAGGATTTCCAGCTATGTCATAGCAAATAAGCGGAAGGCGAAAAGAGAGCTCGCGGATCTGGATTCTCAGATCAGGGCTGGTGAGAGGCTGCTACAACGTCAGTACCGCTCAGAGGTCCTCACACGGCTTCAAAGGTTGCGATATCAGTATAATATGCTACTAAGCAATGAGGTGGAACAGAAGGTCTTTGAGCAGAAAGCGTGTTACCATACAGAAATGAATAAGGCTGGTAAGTTACTGGCTGCTCACTTGAAGCCTCGTAAGGAGAAATCGCATATAGTGTCTTTAAAAGATGAACATGGAAACTCTCAGGACGGCAATGTCCAGATAATGGAAATCTTCAGAAATTTCTACATGCAACTGTATACTTCCGAAGGAGTTGGAGACGTTCCAGAAGTGGAGCGTTTCTTGGAAGGGATATCGCACCCATCAGTGGATGAGGCTCAGGCTGCCTTGCTTGGCAGAGACATAGACCAAGAAGAACTTCAGGAAGCAATATCTGAAATGAAAAGCGGTAAGGCTGCGGACCCTGATGGCATCCCGATTGAGTTTTATCAAACATTTGCCTCAGAAATGTCTCCTCGTTTATTAACATACTTCCAATTGCTTCAAGAACACGCTTCGGATACAGGAGCCTTTGCGGAGGCCACGATAGTGGTACTTGAAAAGCCTGGAAGGGATCCGACTCTAGTGGGTAACTACCGACCCATCTCCCTATTGAACGCTGATTACAAGCTTTACTCGGCCATACTGGCCGGGCGTCTTAACAGAGTGCTTCACACGCTTGTCCATCCGGATCAATGCGGTTTTGTGGTGGGAAGATCCATTGCGGACAATTCCAGACTTCTGTGCTCCCTCCTGGATGTGGCAGAACTCAGTGACTCGCCCCTCATAGGCCTGTCTCTGGATGCTGAAAAGGCATTTGACAGACTGGAATGGCCTTTCCTTTTCCGAGTACTGGAGTGGTTTGGACTACCCAGGAAATACATAAATATGATACAGGTGCTGTATTCTCATCCATCCGCTAGAATCCTAGTCAATCAGGAGCTTTCCCGGTCCTTCAGCCTGCGTAGAGGTACTCGGCAAGGGTGTCCAATGTCGCCCCTTCTATTCAACTTGGCACTGGAACCTTTGGTACTGCTGGCGAGGCAATCCAGCGACATTGTCGGCATCAAGGTTGCCGACCTTCACATCAAGCTTTCAGCCTATGCCGACGATCTTATGTTCTTTTTGCAACCACCTTCCATATCTCCCTTACTAAAGCTGATTGACAAGTACACCAAATATTCAGGCTATAAGGTGAATTGGTCAAAATCAGTGGCTTTCCCCCTCAACACCCAAGCTAATAGCAGCCTTGTGCTGGAGTTCTCTTTTCAATGGGCAGCAGGTCCTATAAAATACTTAGGAGCTCACTTTGTCGCTCCATTGGAGGAAACAGTATGAAGCAACGTGGAATGCGTAAAAGAGATAACTCGATCTTTCACATTACAATGGTCCCCGCTCCATTTGTCGTGGTGGGGGCGGCTGGAATCCATCAAGATGGTGCTTATGCAAAAAATAAATTACATATTGGGAATGATACCTATTGTGCTCCCGATATCTGTCTACAAGGGGATTGAACGCACTCTGAGTGTTTTTCTTTGGAACGGGAAGACCCCTAGAATAGCTCTACGGAAACCGAAAGCGGGAAAAAAGAAGGGGGGAGTCCACTTTCCCGATTTCCACTGGTACCATCTGGCGGCGATACTTAAGCAAGGCAGCCTTTGGGCGTCGGCAGAATCACTTGAGTACAAGCCCACCTGGCTAGAACTAGAAGAGCGACTTTGCCACCCATATCCGATGCGGCTTGTCATGGGAATGAAATTTCCAGAGTCTTGTAAGATGGGGAGCATAATTGTATCTACGCAAAGTGCATTTCAATCATTCATTCCGGTTATTGCAGCAGAGAACCCACCTTCTCTCCTCCTGCCCATATGGTACAATCCGGGTTTCAAGATCCATTCGTCCCTTTTTGCATGGACTGTATGGCAGAGATGTGGCATTTGGACAGTGGGGCAACTGATAGACGGCGGCCAATGGAAAGAGTTTGGAGCGCTATGCACAGAATTTGGGCTGCCTTCAACGTGTTATTTTCAGTGGCTTCAGCTTAGGCACTGCTTTTCACAGTCAGGTATAAGGCCTGGAGAATGTATGCCTAGTTGGGGCCTAGCGAGGATTATGATGGACCTGAATTCCAAGAAAGGTGGAATTACAAATATTTATGCGCTCTTTCGTGCGCAGGGCCCAAGCCATCTGCAGGGTTTAAGCAAACTCTGGGAAGAAGAAGTAGACTTACCCTGGTCACCAAAGTCCGGGAGTTTGTTTTGGGGGCCGGTTACACGCGCCTCAAGATCGGCGGCACTTACTCAATCGATGTTTTTTTTTGCCCATCGGACATTCATAACTCCTGTTAAGCTGGCTAAGTGGTCTCCAACTAAATCCTCCCTGTGCTGGTCTTGTCAGCAAACTGAGGGCACCATGCGGCACATGTTCTTTGATTGCTCTTTTGTTCAGGGATTCTGGGTATCAGTATGGGACAGGATTCAGAAGTTACTGGGCTACTCTGTTCCGTTAACGTGGTGTATAGTTACGCTGCGATCGCTGGCAGGAATCCCACAATTAGATAAAGAACATTTATTTATCCTGAACTTTATGATGGCTATCGCCATCAAAACGATATTATTTTGCTGGAAGGACGCCTCTAAGCTAACTTGGCTTCTTTGGTGGAACCAAGTTTGTCTTTTCAGCAGATATGAAAAAATTCAGGATAAAGCTCTTATTTTAAGGGGGAATAGAGTCAGTCCCAATAAATGGACCGCCTTGGATCGGTTTGCAGGTTCTGCAGCAAGCTAATTCCGTGCATCTAGAGAGGTTTGCAAGGTACGGGGTGGGTGGTTTAAAGGTCTTTTGGGGTGTTTTTGTGTGAGTTTATGGTTTTGGTTATAGTGTAATGGTTGTACTATGACTGCTTTTGATGTAAAGCTATAAAAAGATGAAATAAAAAAAAAAAAAAAAGCAGCGGACCCAGCACAGATCCCTGGGGTACACCACTATTCACCTTTCTCCATTGAGAAAATTGGCCATTTAGCCCTATCCTCAGCTTTCTATCTTTTAACCAGTTCCTGATCCACAGTAGTACACAGCCTCCTATCCCATGACTCTTTAGTTTTGCCAAAAGTCTCTGATAAGGGACCTTGTCAAAGGCTTTTTGAAAATCCAGATACACTATATCAACCGACTCACCTTTGTCCACCTGTTTATTCACACCTTCAAAAAAACATAACAGATTAGTAAGACAAGATCTTCCTTGTCTAAAGCCTTGTTGGCTGTTTTCCATTAGGCCGTGGCTATCTACATGCTGAGTAATTTTATTCTTTATGATGGTTTCTACCCTTTTTCCCAGTACTGACGTCAGGCTCACCGGTCTGTAGTTTCCTGGATCTTCCCTGGAACCCTTTTTAAAAATTGGTGTTACATTGGCGATCCTCCAATCTTTAGGTATTAGAGATGATTTTAATGATAGTTCACAGATTACTAATAGCTGGTCTGCAATCTCATATTTCAGTTCTTTCAACACCCTTGGATGTATACCATCCGGCCCAGGTGATTTGCTACTCTTCAGTTTATCTAATAGTTGTAATACATCTTCCTGATGTATCGATATTTCCTTCAATTTTTCAACACCTTTAAATAGCACCTCAGTCATGGGTAACATCCCTACATCTTCCTCAGTAAAGACCGAAGCAAAGAATTCATTCAGTCTCTCCACTATTGCCTTGTCGCCTCTTAGTGCCCTTTTAACCCCTCTATCATCTAATGGACCAACTGACTCTCACACAGGTTTTTTGCTAAAAATGTACTTGAAAAAGTCTTTATTACGCGTTTTTGCTTCCGCAGCAAGATTCTTCTCAAATTCTCCCTTTGCCTGCCTTATCAATGCCTTGCATTTGACTTGTCAGTGCTTGTGCTGTTTCCAGGTTTGGTCGTTTGGCTCTTTTTTCTATTTCCTGAAAGATGCTTTTTTGGCAACAACAGCCTCTCTGACCTCACCTTTAAAGCATGCTGGCAGTTTTTTGGACTTCCTTCCACTTTTCTTAAACCGTGGAATACAGCTGGTCTGGGCTTCCAAGATTGTTTTTTTCAACAACACCCAAGCTTGATGTACGTCTTTAACCTTTGCAACTGCTCCTTTTAGTTTTTTCTTAACTATGTTCCTCATTTTATCATAGTCTCCCTTTCAAAATTTAAAAGGTAGTACTGTGGATTTCCTTACTATCCCTCCTCCACTAATTAAATCAAAGGCGATCATGCTATAATCACTATTGCCAAGTGGCCCCAACACCTTTATCTCTTGCACTAGATCTGGTGTTCCACTAAGGACTAGATCTAATATGGCTTCCCCTCTGGTCTATTCATGAACCAGCTTCTCCAAGAAGCAGTCATTTATTTCATCTAGGAACTTTATCTCCCTAGCATGTCCTGCCGTGACACTGACCCATTCTATACCGGGGTAATTGAAATCACCCATATTACTGCGCTGTAACTTATGTTGGCTTCCTTAATTTCTTTGAACATTTCATTATCCATTTGTTCATTCTGGCCAGGCGGTCGATAGTACACCCCCACTGCCATCGCCTTCCCCCTTTTACATGGAATTTCAATCCATAGAGATTCTACAACAAATTTTGTTTCCTGCAAAACTTTAATCCTTTCTGACTCAATGCCCTCTCTAACATAGGGCGCAACCCCTCCACCAATTTGATCAGCTCTATCATTAAGATATAGTTTGTACCCAGGTATCACAGTGTCCCACTGGTTGTCCTCTTTCCACCATATCTCTGATATTCCAATCATATGTAACCTCTCATTTAGTGCTATATATTCTAACTCTCCCATCTTATTTTTTAGACTTCTAGCATTTGCATACAAGCATTTTAGAGACTATATTTTATTCATATTAATTTGGATATTGGTAGACATGGGTAATTTTGGATCTTTAAGCTCTGTCTGCTCCATACTCGAAGGCATTTGGGCTACTTTACTCTTTTTTGGAACCTCTCTGCTTTTGGTAGTATCCTTCAAGGGTACATTCTTCTGAACCATCCGCTCTTGGGCGACTGTCGGCTTTCCCCTATTATCTACTTTAAAAGCTGCTCTATCTCCTTTTTAAAGGTTAATGCCAGCAGTCTGGTTCCATCCTGGTTAAGATGAAGCCCATCCCTTCGGAAGAGCCCCTCCTTTCCCCAGAATGTTCCCCAGTTCCTAACAAATCCAAAACCCTCATCTCTTCACCATTGTCTCATCCACACATTGAGACTCTGGAGCTCTGCCTGCCTTTTGGGTCCTGCGCGTGGAACTGGAAACATTTTGGAGAACGCTACTCTGGAAGTTCTGGTTTTCAGCTTTCTACCTAAAAGCCTAAATTTAGCCTCCAGAACCTCCCTACCACATTTTCCTATGTCATTGGTACCGACATGTACCAAGACAGCAGACTCCTCTCCAGCACTATCTAAGACCTTATCTAGGTGGCGCGTGAGGATCGGTACCTTCGCACCAGGCAGGCATGTTACCAGGCTATCCTCACGTCCACCAGCCACCCAGCTATCTACATGCCTAATGATCGAATCACCAACTATAATGGCTGTCCTAACCCTTCCCTCATGGGTACACACCCCAACATGCTCCCCCTGCATGCACTCAGAGCCCTCACCCTCACTACCACCCTCCAAACACCCACTCTCCTGCATTAACTCAACCACCACACCCGCTGCAACACATCCCATGGGGCCCCTTAGTCTGTGCAACTACAGCCTCACCCAACACACTCCATGGGGCCTCCCCAGCTGCCTGCCCTGCCATGCCACATGTCTCCTCCAATAGGAGCTGGAGGAAGAGAGTCCAGAGGTCGCCCCCTGTCTCCAGGGCTTCTATACATGGCACCTGTGGGACCTGATTACCACCCTGCTACACACTATTCCCGGGTGTGCTGTGGGACATAGGTCCCCTTGCCCACTGCCATTGGCTCTGCCCCCTTCAGGGGGGGTGAAGGGGGAGAATGCTGCCTCCCCTGCCGGACCCTTATCGTCATCCTTTTCATCCGCATATGGTGTTGGACTGGACAGGAGGATGGGGCTTTGAAGTGCACTGCTGCTGTCCCCTCTGCTGTTAGTGCTGCTGCTCCCATTGGGGCTGGGGGGTATATCTGTGCCAGCATCCTCCACAGTGTCAGGGGTGGAGCCATCTGGAGACGTGGTGTGGAGTCCCCATCTCCTCTCAGTGGCACTTCACCCTGCCATGCCATGCCGGGGAGGGAGTGGGGAACAGCAGTTGATCATTGCATTTAGTGTACATGCACAGGACATGTTCCCTCACCTCTGAAGGCTTGGGAGCACTGACAGCTGTAGCCTGATGGTTGGGGTCCTAAACCACAGTGCTCGGGATCCTGGGGTTCACTTTGGGGCATGTACAGGTCATTTTTATTTTGCCTTATCAGGGTGCATCTGTGTGACCTGGGGATGTAGTTGACATTCTAGGGATGTTCTCTGTTATGTGTGTCCCATCTGTCTCTGTGTCCCCTGTGTCTTCACTGTGGGCCTGCATATATCCTGTTCTCCCTTGTTTCTTGGGCCTCTGCTGTCGGGCTGCTCTGTCTGTGCTGTGCTGTCCTGTCACTGCACAACCTGCCTGCTTTCTGCCTGGGGCAGATCCTGACTTCCCCTGGCCTTTCTCTCCACCTTGGTGCATACCTGTCTCTGTGCCAAGTTGGGTGCTGCCTCAGCCTGCCCACTTCTCTCTGCTTCCGGATTTACTGGGCAAGGGTGGTCCTGATATGTTCCCAGTCCCTGCCTGCTGCTGTGTGGGCTGGCCTCCTCTGCCCATGGCTATCATCCTGCTCAATGACCATGGTCACAGCAGCCTTGTCTCTGCCTCCCTGAATTTGGGCTGCCTGGTAGCCATGTTGATGTGTGCATTATGTTGGGGGGGAGCCTTCTTCCTGGATCCAGTCACACATTTATTTATTTAAAAGGATTTATATACCGCTATGTCCTGAAATCAAAGCGGTTTACACATCAAACAAATCAAAAAGTGCGTGGGTGCGGGCATGCAGTTAGAATTGACAGTGTAAAAGATGATTGCAGGGTGAGCTATATACTGTACAATGAGATCTATGTACAGTTGAGCTATATACAATGAGATCTATGTATAGGAACTATATACACATGGTCTGCAGGACATGGGGTTGGGGACATTTTTGGGATTACAGGTGCGTGGGGTGGCTGCTCAGTATGTGCATTTCCTACACATGCGCATGGTGTAAGGTGGGCTGATAGGCCGCCAGTTAGGTGTGCATCGCCGTCACAGCCACACACCGATTCTATGACACCTTGTACGTGTCTACACAGGATTGTAGAATCTGTCCTCTGCATGCACATCGTATCTGGAGACATGCAAAGGGCCTGGACGTGCCCCTTTCAGAATCGGGCGCCACAGCTCTGAATGATTTTGAAAAGTGGTTGAATGTAAATATTGAATAGTATTGATAAAATGAAGAACCTTGAGGCACACCTCAGTTTAGGTAAAATGGAGGGATTTATGATTCCCTACTTTTATTTGTTTGTGATCTGATGAGAAGGAATGAAACCATTTTAATGTGGTTGCATGAAGTCCAATGCCATTAAGTCTATTGAGCAGTAGTTGGTGGGAGACAGAATTGAATACAGTTGGTATGTCTAGAAAAAGCAGTATAAAACATTGTGATATGTTTTCTGTGCCTGTGATTAGAGTGTTAAACGATGAGGTGAGGAGGATCTCCACACCGTGATGAGGGTGAAAAACATGCTGGTGTGGATCCAGGGGTGTATGTTTGTAGATATGGGATTATAACTAGCTAAACTAAAAGTAGACAAAGCCATGGGTCTGGATGGGATACATCCAAGAATACTGAGGGAACTGAGGGGACGTTCTAGTGGCTCCACTGTCTGACCTTTTCAATGCCTATTTGGAGTCAGAAGTGGTGCAAGAGGACTGGAGAAAGGCGCATGTGGTCCCTTTACACAAAAGCAGACGTAAGGATGACATTGAGAAGTTCAGGTCAGTTAGTCTAACCTATGTGGTTAGTAAATTATTGGAAAGGATACTAAAAGAGAAAATAGTGAGGTTTCTGGAGTCCAATATTTCCCAGGATCTGAAGCAGCATGGATTCATCAGAGGTAGGTCTTGTCAGACAAATCTGATTTCTTTGACTGAGTGACCAGGAAGTTGAACTGAGGGAGAGCCCTAGATGTGGTGTATTTGGATTTTAGTAAAGCCTTTGACACCGTTCCACACAGACAACTTATAAACAAACTGAGCACCCTAGGGATGAATCCCAAAGTTACAGATTGGGTTAGAAATTGGTTGAGAAGGAGGCAACAAAGGGTACAGGTAAATGGAGCTCACTCTGAGGAGATGGAGTTACCAGTGGTGTGCCACAGGGATCTGTCCTAGTTCCGATTCTTTTTAACATCTTTATTAGTGTTAATGCGGAAGGGCTGTCAGGTAAGATTTGCTTGTTTGTGGATGATATTAAAATCTGCAATAGAGTAGACACCCAGGAAGGGGTAGATAACATAAGAAGGGATCTAGCTAAGCTTGAAGAATGGTCTAGAATTTGGCAGCTGAACTTTAATGCTAAAAAATGCAGGGTCATGCATTTGGGCTGCAAAAATCCAAAGGAGCAGTATAGTGTAGGAGGTGAGGTACTTCTGTCTACAAAAGAGGAGTGGGGCCTGGACATAATTGTGTCTGATGGTCTTGAAGTAGCTAAACAAGTAGAAAAGGTGACTTTGAAAGCCAGAAAGATGTCTGGGGTGTATATGGAGAGGACTGGCTAACAGAAAAAAGGAGGTGATAATGCCTCTATATAAGTCTCTGGTGTGACCTCATTTGGAGTATTGTGTGCAATTCTGGAGACCGCACCTTCAAATAGATATAAGCAGATTGGAGTCGGTGCAGAGGGTGGCTACTAAAATGGTTAATGGTCTTCGTTATGAAGCATATGAGGACAGACTTAATATGCATACTTTAGAGGAAAGGCAGAATAGAGGCAACATGAGAGTGAAAGGGGATAATATGCGGAAATATTTCTTTACAGAAAGAGTGGTAGATGTATGGAATAATCTCCCAGTGGAGGTGGTGCACACGAGAACAGTAACTGAATTCAAGTATGGGACAAACACAGAGGACCTCTAAAGGTAAAAAGAGGATTATTGTAGTTGATATGGAAGGACAGACTAGATAGGCCATGCGGTCTTTTTCTGCCGTCATATTTCTATGTTTTTCGATGATTTTAGCAATGAACGGAATACTGAAAATTGGTCTGTAAGAGGCAGGGGAGGATGTGTCCATGTTAGGCTCTTTTGGGATAGGACAAATGGATGATTGCTTAAGTGGGGGTGGGAGGAGCCCATGTGAGAGGGAATAATTGACCATGTGTGCAATGAATGGAATAAGGTGGGGCTTTGAGATTTTGATCCATGAGACAGGGCAAAGGTCTAAAGCAGAGATTGTAGTGTTTAAGGAGGTGATTAAAACATCTAATTGCTTGTGGCTGATGGGGTCAAAGGAGAAACAGAGGCCAGTCTTATCATTCCATTGGCTATGGGAGGGAAGTTCTGGTTTGTTGTCAGTGTGAGTTATGTAGATATTGTAGGTGGAGCGCCATGTTATGTGGGCTGATGGTGATCTCACTTTGGGCTAAAGAGTGATCCTTTTTTGAGTGATCTTGCTATGTCAAATAGCTCCCTAGGTTTGTTGATGGTGATCTTGAATAAATTGGTGTGATATTCCTGTTTGGCTTTGTTGGTGAATGTACAATATTTGCTTTGTTCCTCTAAGTATAGGGTTCATATCTGTTGGTCCATAGTTTATCTCCATTTCTGCACCATGCAATGTATCTTGAATTTTAGATCCTTCAGTGAAGATGAGTACCATGGGGTGGTGTGTGGATGTTTACCTTTGTAATACAGATGATCGGTATTTGATGTACACTTGAGAGTCCTCAGATTCAGGTTATCTTGATGTAGTCTCTGCATACAGAACAATGTCTGTGACCAATCAGCCAGGGTGGAGGCACATCTGCCTCTTAAGCCAGCATATAGGACAATGTCCACACCAATCCCAGAAAATGCAGCTTATAACTGACACAAAGCAATGGACATTGCATTTCAAAGGGTGTGCACAACATCCACCACCGCTCTTTTCCTCTGTACCTCAGCTCCATCTATGCATCTAGCAGGAAATATAGCCAAACCACATCACCTGTCAGTGCAGCACATCATCCAGTTCAGCCCCATAACATGTACATGTATGGCCATTCGCCCACACCATATACGTATGCAAGCTCCAAAATGCAGAACCCGCTTCACCTCCACCCATATCTACATGCCTTTGCAACTGTATTAAATCTGTTCACATGGTGTTGACCCTAATGGGAGCCCTGAGGCCATATTCTTCCTGTGCACACATCCCTAATGCAGTGGCATTGATGTGCCACATTGATATGCAAAGGGAATATCTCTGAGGTGTTATGGTAGGCCTTGTGTCATGAAGATATGGCCCCCACGCCATTGGAGAGTGCCCAAGAGAGCAGCAGTCTGGCTCATATACCTGCATCCCCTCTGCATGACAACATGTAAGGCATGTGAAAGGAGGAACCATGGCAGGAGCAGACAGAGGAAACAGAAGATCCATGGCTCACAAGTATGGCCTGCTTCCCCAGTGAAAAAATGAGATGGATTGGGCAGGTACAGCATACCATAGCAGACTCTCCTTGCACCATCCCCATCACATCCACAGGTCATGCAGAGACAGCAACTCATAACTCAAATGCAAATCAGATGAGGGAACATTCGGCCAGTAACTGATTGGCTCCTACAGCAGCCTGCAAGCACTGCAATACAGTTGAAATGTCCTCTGACACACTTCCAAAGGTCACATCCTAGAGGCTGAGCTGCATGGTTTTTTTTTTCAGAAGTGTCTCTGGGGCTGTCACATAGTAACATGATGGCGGAAAAAGACCATACAGCCTATCCAGTCTGCCCTTCCATTGTTGTTGTTGTTGTTGTTAAGTGCCGGCGAGTCGGAGTCGACTCATGGCGACCCTCTGGATAGCTATTCTAAATTGTGTTCAGTCTTGAGTCAGGCGGCTCATTGTTGACAGACTGGTCCCATAGCTGCTGTTACTGTATCAATCCATCTCATTGCTGGCCTTCCTCTTTTGCGCTGACCTTCTATCTTGCCAAGCATGATGTCTTTCTCTAATGATCTCTCTCTTCGCATGATGTGTCCAAAGTATGAAAGTCGAAGTCTTGTCATCTGAGCTTCTAAAGAAAGCTTAAGTTTGATCTCCTCTAGTACCGACTGGTTTGTTCTTTGGGCAGTCCATGATATACACAGTATTTGCCACCAGCACCATAATTCAAAGGGATCAATTTTCTTCCTGTCTATCTTTTTCACTGTCCAGCTTTCACATCCATATGATGTTATTGAAAATACCATGGCTTGAACAAGTCAAATCTTTGTATGGGGAGAAACATCTCTGCTCTTGAGAATCTTATCTAGGTCTTTCATAGCCATTCTGCCAAGAGCAATGCGTCATCTGATTTCTTGACTGCTTGCTGCTTCTTTATTGATAGTTGATCCAAGTAGGTTAAAGTTGTTCACGATTTCAATTTCTTCTCCTTCAACCATGAACCTGTTGATTATGCCAGTTGTCATGATCTTTGTCTTCTTTACATTAAGGTGCAGGCCCATTTTGAGACTATGTTCTTTGATTGTGAGAAGAAAATGTTTCAGATCATCTTCACTTTCAGCCAGTAATGTGGTATCATCAGCATAGCGAAGGTTGTTGATGAGTCTTCCACCAATCTTCACACCTCTGTTGTCTTCATACAATCCTGCTTCTCTGATGATTTGTTCTGCATATAAATTAAACAGATAGGGGGAAAGTATGCAGCCTTGTCTTACACCTTTGCTTATTTTAAACCATTCTGTTTCTCCTTGTTCAGTTCGACCTGCTGCTTCTTGATCAATGTACAGATTGTGCAAGAGTACGATCAGGTGTTCTGGTATACCCATGCTTCTTAATGTGGCCCAGTGTTTCTCATGGTTTACACAGTCAAAAGTCTTGCTATAGTCGAAAAAGCACAAATAGATATCCTTTTGGTATTCTTTAATCTTTACAAGGATCCATTTCACATCCACAATGATGTCTCTCGTTCCTCGCCCTTTCCTGAACCCTGCTTGCACTTCAGGTAGTTCTTCTTCTAGGTATGGTTGTAGTCTCTTTTGAATAATCTTCAGTAGAATCTTGCTGGCATGTGGGAACAGAGCAATTGTGCGATAATTTCCACAGTCAGTTGGATCACCTTTCTTTAGTATTGGTATAAACACAGATCTTTTCCAGTCAGTTGGCCATGATGTTGTCTTCCATATTTCTTGGCAGAGCCTAGTAAGTATGGTAACAGCTGCATCAGATTGCTGTAATACTTCTATGGGAATGCTATCAATGCCTGGTGCTTTGTTCTTTGATAAGGCTTTCAATGCTGCTTTAACTTCTTCTTTCATCACCAATGGTTCCCGATCATAAGGGATCAGCTTTCCTAAAGCTACGAGAGTTAAAGAAAAAGTTCCAGCCTCGAATTGGAATGTTAGAAGATGCTCAAGGTTCTATGTTGAATGATGCTGGGAAGATCAAGAAAAGGTGGAAGGAATATACAGAGTTTTTATATGATAAAGATCAAGTGGACCAACAGCCGTTTCAACCTGTAACCTGCCCTTCCATATCAACTACTAAAGTCACTTTTCTTCCTCCAGAGATCTTCTGTGTTGGTCCCATGCTTTCTTGAATGCAGATACCATCCTGGTCTTTACTACCTCTGCTGGGAGACTGTTCCATGTATCTACCACTCTATCCGTAAAGAAATTTTAAAAATAATTAGATCAAGAACTAATCCCTGGGGTACACCACTGGTTACATTCTTCTCCACAGAATAAGCTTTATTTACCTGGACCTTTTGTCACCTCCCACTCAAACAATTTCTAACCCAGTCAGTCACTTTAGGGTCTATTCCTAGGATGCTCAATTTATTTATAAGTCCTTTGTGCGGAGCAGTGTCAAAAGCTTTACTGAAGTGTAAGTACCCCACATCTAGGGCTGGGCAGATTGGGCATCAAAATGGCAGATGAAATTTAATGTGGACAAGTGCAAAGTTATGCACCTAGGGAAGAACAACCCAAACTATGGTTACATGATGCAAGGTTCCACATTAGGAACCACCACCCAGGAAAAAGATTTAGGCGTCATTGTGGATAACATGTTAAAACCCTCCTCCCAGTGTGCAGTGGTGGCCAAGGGAGCAAATAGAATGCTAGGTATCATAAGGAAAGAATTTGAAAATAAAACAAAGGATATTATAATGCCTCTGTATCTTTCCATGGTGTGACCGCACCTTGAATATTGGGTGCAATTCTGGTCGCCGTATCTTAAAAAGGATATAGCCTTATTAGAAAAGGTTCAGAGAAGAGCTACCAAAATGGTAAAGAGGATGGAAGGATACCCCTATGGAGAAAGGCTGAAAAGGTTAGGGCTCTTTAACCTGGAAAAGAGACGGCTGAGGGGAGATATGATAGAAGTCTATAAATTAATGAATGGAGTTGAACAGGTAAACATAGATTGATTGCTTCCGTCATCAGAATATAGAAAGACTAGGGGACATGCAATGAAGCTACAGGGTAAACTATTCAAGATAAATAAGAGAAAATATTTTTTCACTCAACGTGTAATCAAACTCCGGAATTTGTTACCGGAGGATGTAGTAAAAGCTGTTAGTGTAGCTGGGTTTAAAAAAGGTTTGGACAAGTTCCTGGAGGAAAGGTCCATAAACCATTATTAAAAAGGGACCCAGGATATCACTGCTTGACCCAATACAAGCATTGTGGAACCTGGGTCTTTTGGGGAAACTGCTAGATACGTATGACCTAGATTGGCCACTGTTGGAAACAGAATACTGGGCTTGATGTACCTTGGTCTGACCCAGTATGGCATATCTTATGTTCTTATGTTCCCTCGGTCCAACTCTCTAGTCACCCAATCAAAGAATTTAATTAGCAGCATTTCATTAATTTACTTACCACAGAGGTCAGACTGTCCTGTAGTTTTCAACCTCTTTTATACTTCCGCTTTTGTGTATAGATACCATATATGCCTTTCTGCAGTCCTCTGAGACCACTCCCAACTTTAAAGAAGCATTGAAAAGTTCAGACAGTAGAGCTGCTAGAACTTCCCCAAGTTCCTTCAAGACTCTAGGATGTATCCCATATGGCCCCCTCTCTTTATCTACTTTTAGTTTATCTAGCTCTTCACAAACAGTCTTCTGAAAATCGTTCAAGATCCCCTTCACTATTGTTCCTATTTGTGGGTATTTTCTGAGGTCCTACTCTTGGCCCTAATCTCTCCTCCTCCCTGTCTCCTCAGATCACAACCTTGGGGTCGTCTTTGACTCCTCTCTCTTCTCCACACACATCCAACTGATAGCTAAAACCTGTCGTTTCTTTCTCTACAACATTAACAAAATTCGCCCATTCCTTTTTGAACACACTATGAAAACACATATCCACTCCTTAGTCACCTCACATCTATTGTAACCTACTCCTCGCTGGTTTCCCTCTGAATCATCTCTCTCCCCTTCAATCTGTTCAACACTCTGCTGCGTCGCTAATCTTCCACCAGCCTCGTCATACTTATATTACCCCTTTTCTCAAGTCACTTTGTTGGCTCCCTATCCATTTCCACATTCAGTTCAAACTTCTTCTGACTTGTAAGTGCATTCACTCTGCAGCTCCTCACTACCCTTTCCTCTCTTATCTCTCCCTACACCCCTTCTTGGGAACTTCGCTCTTTTGGCAAATCACTTCTATCTGTACCTTTCTCTTCTATTGCTAACTCCAGCCTTCGCTCCTTTCACCTTGCTGCTCCATATGCCTGGAACAAACTATCTGAGTCTGTAGGTCAGGCGCCTTCTCTGAACCTTTTCAAATCCAGACTGAAAACTCACCTCTTCGCTGCCGCTTTTGGATCTTGACTCACCTGATCTTCTTTGTGTTTCCTTACCATTTCCCTAGATGTATCCTAAGCTACTGTGTTGTCTGTCTTGACTAGATTGTAAGCTATGATGAGCAGGGACTGTCTTTCACATGTACCTGTGCAGCATTGCATATGTCTTGTAGCATTGTACAAATGTTCAGTAGTAGTAGTAGTAGTAGTAATACCATCCGCTAAAATGAGTAACAATTGTTCATTGTGTGCTAAGGTGGCAATTGGATGAGTTAGTAGTGGAGTGTGGACTGGGCATGGAACACTTTGCTGCTAGCACAAGGACAATTGCCATGTACTCAGTGGCAATTATCATGCGTGCACAGAATGATAGCTTTATGGGTGTCATTAGCTGCACCTGCGGTAATTGCACTGCACATTAACATCTGCATCCACACCCCCAACAGCTAGTGTATGATGGGCATACTTACAATTAGCCTCAGTTTTGCTGCTAATCGTGTTGTTAGTGCAACCTTTATTATAAGAGCCCCTATGTTACTATAAAATATTAATAGCAAATATATAGAATAACAATCTATTTTTCTAAAACTCAGCATTACCTAAATAAAAGCAGGGTGCCTTAAGGATGAATAACATTCTAAAAGATTTTTGTAATCTACATTGCAGATTCTACATTATTATTCTTTATAATATTTCTCCAACTATGAATCATGAACTGCTATCCTTGATCTAAAATTCTGATTTTTGAAATAGATAACAAAAATGAAAATTAATTCTAAATGTATTTATTTAAAAATTGTATCACCCCCTATTCCATAGATTAGCTGCTAGTGCATAACAAGATAAAAACATATGGGTCAATAGTTAAAAAAGCACTTAGATGTTCTGTACCATCCTGAACATACTGTATAAGAACTATTTTTAAAAAAAATAAGGCAGCATTATATGTATAGCACCATAATGCTGTATGGAAAGCAGGGAGCGCAGGGTTGGAGCATTCCAGATGAAGTGCCACATATTGGTATAAATTGTACATGTGGAGGGGCATTTTAGAAAGTTCGTCCAAGTGCAATCTAGGTCAACTAAGCCTGAAAGTCTGAAAATAGCAGGCACGTTCAGGTGCAGACACAAATTCACAAATGTGAGCATGACTGATATGGACATCTACCTAAATATCCCCAGAATAGCCTAATGGTTAGAGTAGTAGGTTAGGACCAGGGAAGCCAGGGTTCAAATCCACTGTCATTGTTATTGTCGTTGACATTGTGCTGAGTATTGGGGATGGTGGAGTGCTAACTTCTCTACACTCTTTGGACGTTTTTCAGCCAAAACGAGCACTTTCCCAATACTGCCTGGAGCAGTTTGAAGCTTAGGACATTCCTGAGATCAGGCAGTGATGGTCAGGCTCCTGGGAACACCCCCAGCCATACCTCTACCATGCCCCCGTTCAGCTTCTAAAATGGCTCTGCTTTTGCAGATGTCCAGAACATGGATAGGGCTTCCAAAATAACCCCATAGGTACTGATGTTAGTAAGTATAGCTTCTGCGTTGGGTTGGGTGTGCTAAAACCAGGTATAATTTTGGCTGTACAACTGATATATAAGACTGATATCCAGATATTCTACGTATACATATAAGTATACTTATACATGAAGGGTCCCATAGTCAGTGCCTGAGGCTAGAGCTGCTAAAGCAGCTAGCTGCCGGCACTGAACTTAAAACCAAGATATTCAACACCAGGGCCATATCCGGGCTCCGGCATTGCAAAGTCAGGCTGCTCAGATTGCAGTGAAGGTATCTGGGCAGTGGCAAAATTCAGCTGCTTCCCAGTAGGTTTATGCAGCAAAGGTTAGGCCAGGGTTTCCTGCACATGACTTTCACGCATGTCACGAAATGGGCAGCAGCTCAATATTGCCACTGCCCAGTTAGCAGAAGATGCCACCCAAGACCTTCCCTGGCAAACCCCGATACTAACCGCTTAGCATCGGGGAATGTAGCGGTGGCACACAGTGTTAGTGCCGCTGAATATCCCACAGAGTGACATTTACACGTTTTGCAGGTCTGCAGACATTTCTTCTAATAATGGAAATTAATTTTGTCAAATGTCATTTCGATGTTAGTTTTTAATGCTGTATAAATCTGTTCTGGTGATAGGCCACAGATTTCCGTGAAGATAATACAACTGTAATGTGTTTCCCTTTCACTGTTTCATGTTACCACTAAATGCTATTGTGAACTGTCATATTTTTAGTATATATTGTTTTGATGTGACGGTTCAGAGAACAGCTGAGCATTCCAGAAAGATTACTCTCTATTTTGGCAAAGTTTTCTGTATTGTTATCTGGTCTCTTCCTCAAATGGAGAAAGGATATCATCTTCAGACTTGTGGAGGTTTATGAAGACTTTTGGAGGATGGTTCTTAAAGCTCGCTCAGCAGGTAGTGCAGGTTTTTAGTGTGCGCTAACCATACTAATGACAAGCATTCACTAAAAACAGCCACATAGTAAAAATCCTTAGTGTGGGTCGGGGCGGGATGGGAAGAGATAGTGCTTGGACATCACTAGTAAGTAGTAAACAGTACGTAACTGCACATTAATTGTCAGGGCTGCTGATAGCATGGATATATTTAATTCCACCTCAAGAGGTGACTTTAAGTGCACTTGTACTACAGTAGCATTACAACTGTTAAAAAATATTCTTGCAGCCGGCAAAACCCAAGCCACCCTTCCATCCATCCTTCCTTCCTAGTTATAATCTACCCTCCTGATCTCAATCCTCCTTCTCCCCAGCAGGTACAGACCCCCACTAATCTGACAGGCTCCCCCCATTAAAACACAACTGAATCCTTAAACTTGCACAAATATTTGTAACTGAACTATTTTTGTGTCTTTTTTCTAAGGGATTTCAAGGAATACCAGGAAGTTCAGGTGCCCCAGGTGTCCCAGGTATTCAGGTAATTTCTAATTTTACTAAATTTGGAAAATTTCACTTGCAAATAGAAAGTAACCTAAATGATACAACACATTTTGTCAAAGCAGTAACAACAGTTTAACTTTCAAATACACGTACAGAAATCGGAAACTCATGTCAAAAACATTTCAAACTTAACTTGAAGGGAAACGATGTGCACACTTTCAGACCTATAATCTGTTAGCTCTATAAATTCAAAGATCATACTTGTTAAAAGATTTGTAGAGATCTAATTACTTAGCACCCAAGGGGCCAATTTTGAGTGAAGTCACCATGTTAATTTAAGTACGTAATACATATATTCTGTGATACCAGTCGCATAGTAGTGGAGATGAGTATACATATTGGAGGTAATTTTATAATGAGCCATGTAGAGTTATACGCCATCAGCTCATGTAAATCACGTATTTGCCATCATTTATAGAAGCAAATTAGCTTTTATGTGCATACTTTAGTCGGGTGCTATTCTGTAAGAATGTGTATCAGGCCAATGGTGGATGCTTTTGATGAGGGCATACTGCTAGAGCAGAGCACAAATTTATACGCATAGGGGGTCATTCTGAGCCACGAATAGCAGGATTGGACGTCCCATTGGGACATCCATCCCCGCTATTTAGCCCCTCTGCTGACCCTGACTAACTTTCCCATACACTGTATGGGGAGGTTACACAGGGGCAGGAAAGGGGCTGTGCAGGTGTGGAGTTAGGTTGGGCATTGTGTGGTCTGCGGCCTTGGACTTACAGGGCCGATTCCAATGTCGGCAGAGGATGGCAGGCCCAGATGGCGGAGGAGGTAAGAGGGAGTGGAGGAGATTCCACGCAGCCTGACCCTGGCCTTGGGAGGCCAGATTGGGGGTCAGACTGCGGGGAATGAAAAATCTGGTCGGCTGCCACGGTCCCATGGCAACCGGACACCATGGTGCTGCATATCCAGTCCATTCAGAAGCCTTGACTGAGTTAGCCAAGCTAGGCCTTTACGTGCAGGCCACCCGGATTTGGGGTCCCGGCCTGCAAGTACAGGCCTGGACGTGATTCTGATCTCATGGGGCTAGACGTGCCCCATGGAATCAGAATCCCATCTAACTCTGTGTGTCCAATTCTGAGCGGGTGCACAGAGGGCTGGGACGTCTAGGATGGAATCGAGCCCATAAGTTATAAGGGCTCAATATTGAAAGGCTCCTAACTTTAAATGTTATGCTCCTTAATTGATCTCTTTGAAATTTTACTAGGATTGAGTGCCTAATTTTTTTCTTTAAATTTCAATAAACTCATACATTTAGGAGCATAAAAAGAGGGTGGCACCAAGGCAAAATTAGGGCAAAGGAAAAAAGTTAGAAACTTAGTACTGATTTTCAGCATTAGGCATCTAAATAAGGCTCATAAATCTAGGCCAATGAATGGCAGGCCTAAGTAGCAGGCATAGGTTTAGGAGCCTAAATTGTGAGCTGCTAAATTAGGATGGAGTGGAGTGCATAAGTAGCTTAGTACCCAAGAGATACGGGCTCAGTTCCCCACTGGCACTCTTTGTGACCTTTGGCAAATCACTTAACCCTCCATTGCCTCAGAAGAAAAGGCCTGGCGGTCTACTTCCAATCATACCAGGGGCTGCTGGGTCACCAGGAGTCAGAATTGACTTTGTGGCACTTAAAAAAAAAAAGGATGAATTATCAGCTGAAAATAGAGCCCAAATTTAGGTGTTTAAATTTAGGAGCTCTGCTTTTTTTTTTAATACTGGGCCCTAAATTACTGTAACTTATGCATGTTTGGTACAAATTTGCTTATGGACGTGTGCATGGGCAGAGTTTAGATGGAGCATAGGTGTAGCACACATGTACACACATAGATTATAAACTATATAAGAACATAAGAACATAATGTAGCAGCAAAGCGCAGACAAACCAATGATACCAGGAGTCTGTTCAGAAGGTCCAAATCATTTATTTGTGCACAAGTCTCAAGCAAGACAATTTCAAAATGGCTGAGCAAAGTTTTCAAGCATTACAACAACTTTTATAGACTTCTGTTCCATTCTAGGTATAGAAAAACATTTCATTGGTCCCGGTACGCTCCCGTACCTCCCGTAGCCCTTCCATTGGTCCCGGTACTGATAAGTTTCTCCAATTATGTTCCTTCTGTGGGCTTCTGTAGGCATGACACCTGCCTGCCCCCCTTCTAGTCCCAATTACAATGGTCAGTTCATCAACTTGTTACTTTCACACTTTCAAGGCTATGGGACCATTTGTGCGTGCAGAAGAGCAAGGTTCTGTAACTCATCTGTCAGCACTCCTCAATATTTCTCTGCAAATGTACTCTTTCTTATCAGTAACTTTAAAACACATCTTTTCTGTATTTTTCCATTTCTTAATTCTGCAATTCTGCTTATCTAAGCTAATTCAATATTTCTACTGAGTTCTTTCTTACAATAGCAGCATATTGGGGGATGTGCAATCCTATATGCCTCTCCACAGGCCTCATTTACAGGTCAAGCTAGCCATGCTGGCCTGCCTATGTCAGACACCGTGGGTCACAGGCCTGCACCTGCCACATTCCCCCCTTTGATTAATCTCACCCTATTACTTAATAAGGTGTGAGAATTAAATCACTTTCCAGAGGGTTCAAATCCTGATTAAAGGATTCTTACTAGTTCCACTAGGGCTGACTTTGTATAAAGCCATTATTCTAGTTGCGGTCTTCCGCTCTACTGTACTATCAATAGCACTATGAAGGGAACGCATGCAACATGGGATTAAACATGGTAAGCAGAGGACTACAGCAACAAGGATTAGTACTAAGATAATAAAAGTCTTAAATCCTCCCAGCCAAGAGAAAAGGTTAGCAAACCAATTAGGAAATTTCAAGGCGTGCCAAGTCTGTACTGGCACATAAGCATGTCTTTGCATATCTTTAGCAATTTCTTCAACTACTTGACCTTTATCATCTATTTTCAAACAGCAATTGGTTAAATTCAGTTTACCACATACTCCTCCTTCAGCTGCTAGCAAATAATCAAGGGCTAAGCGATTCTGATATATGGCAGTGCGCATCTGAGTACTTTGTCTAGCTAAAAGCGTGAGAGCATGACTAGTTTCATTAGTTATTATTTCAACTACTGCTTGTAAGCGAATAATACGATTAATCATGTAGACTGGGGTTCGGTAGCCCCACATACCATCATCATTCCAAGTGGCAGGTCCATAATACTCAATAATTCTTTCTGGTGGCCAATCATCACCTTGCCATTTCTCCCACTTGCCTATCTGTAAGGCCTCTCTTTTCTGTCTAGATGCTCCTTTGTGTTTGTGGGTAGTATATACAGGGTATCCTAATTGTTCTCCATGTTCAGTGTTTAACAGGAAGAAAGAAGGTCTGATGGTTCCTAAGACACATGCTCCTCCCCATTGTGGTGGGAGTTGCGCATATGCTCGGTTTCCACAGATCCAATATAGGCCAGGTGGGGCTTGCCAGGCTTGGATTTTGGCAAGGTTAGTCCATAGACCTGCAAGTTCAGGAAATCTGGCTAATGGGTTAGGAGGTTCAGGATGTCTGATTCCTGACCACCATGCTACCTTCTTGGTCGTGGCATTATAGTATTTCTGGCTAAGACAGACCAGCTGTCCTACCTTTTGAGTGAACTGGGGTCCAGTTCTGGCATAGCAAAGACGTCCAACGATTGAGTGCGCTAACACCCATTCACTGGTTGTCTTGTGTAATTCAGTCTGATTGTAGATCATGGAATAATTCAATTCTTGGGCTTCCCAGGGCCATTGGTCTCCCATTTGGGTTCCGCCACAGAAATAACAATCTGTGATCTTAAGACTAGATACTACTGCTCCGGCTAATTCTAGAAACAAATTCTGTGAAGGGTGAGGGATCTCAAACTTATTTACATGCATAGCTTCATAAAAGGTGCTATGAATATGATATTTAGATGACTTGTGGGCTTGGGTATTCAATCTAACATGCACAATGGTCCCTGGATCTGTTCCTCCTCCCGCAATACGTAAACCAAACTTATATCCTTGTTTCCATGCATGGGGGTTATGTACACGCAAATGTAAGGGGTTACAAGCATCTTTCTGACATTTATCATTCGTGGTTGGCTTGGTTAGAGTAGCCATCCGCTTATCTATTTTCTCATCAATTATACCAGTGTTCCAGGTAGCATAAAAAACACATTCCCAATACGGGCAATAGTAGTCTGCCGCTGTAGCAGTACTATACCCTGGTTCCTTTTTACCTGTACACTTCCTCCATCCTGTGGCTCCTTCTGGACACATATACTTATGGTCATTCCGATACGCTTTCTCCCATGTACCACAGGTGGACTGACTATCTCTATTAATAGCATTACATGCATCAAAATTCAAAACAGCAGGTTTAGTAATGTCCTTAAGTGGTGGTGTAGCAGCTAATATAGGTCCATCTGCATCCTTCCATCTTATTTCCAACGTGTAATAGGATGGATTCTGATGCGGATTATAGCATGCTTTAATTTTGCCATGAGTGCAAACATTTAGTTCAGTGGTGTTATAGATACACCGAGTTATTGTTCCCTTGCAGGTATAGTAAGAATGGTAAAGCAAAGTCTGAGTTACTTTCAGTCCAGTTCTAGTAGAGGTAATACAAGCTGTGCATGGAGGTAGAGCATAAGTCTGTTCAAAACCTCCAAAGAAGGCAACCAAGGCAAAGCAGAAGCAAAGATACATGTTGATGTTGATTGGAGTTCTTCTGAATCCTCAGCTTGCTGATCTTGACCACGACGGTCTATTATTCTTCGTCCCGTTTGCTAATGAAGCAATTTAACGGGTGCTGAGTGTTGATTGAAGATCCTCAAGATGTCCAGCACACATTAACCAACTTAGCAATCCAGTTGGCTTGTGAAGTCTGGCTTAGTCAATGTAGTCTCACAGTAGTGTGTCAGATCACACACGCAAATTGGGTTCGTTGAAACAAAGCTGTTGCTGCATGGAAAACAGCAATCCTCTTCGAAAGACTTGGCTACTGCAAAGCACTTGTGATGAAGTGTCTATGCTGCTGGTTGCCGTCTCAAAGTAACTCGCAAGGGTACATCAGGGTGCTGTTCTGCTGTCCACCGCTCTGGTTCAGGATCGGCGGCGGGCTTGACTCGGCTGTGGTGGATCCAGGCGTCGATCTCGGCTACCTTTACTGCAGTTGGGGTAGACAGGATGACGGTATACGGTCCCTTCCAATGGGGTTCCAACGGTATCTTCTTCCAATCTTTGATCCACACCGAAGTTCCTGGCTGGTAGGGATGCAAGGGTTCCGTCAAGTTGATAGGCAACTGGTCTTGGATCCACGTATGGAGAGTCTGCAGAACAAAACTAAGAGCTAGGAGTTCTTGTCTGGTTACTTCTGAACCAATCTGGGCTAAATTTCCTTTGACTCCCTGCACTATTGGTGGGGGTTTACCATACAAAACTTCAAAAGGGGAAAATCCTGTTGACTTTACAGGGGCTGAGCGTATTCTGAGTAAAGCTATGGGGAGCACTTGGGGCCATTTCAAGTGTGTCTCCTGACAAAGCTTAGACATTTGGGCTTTCAATGTACGATTCATTCGCTCAACTTTCCCTGAACTCTGGGGTCGGTATGCAGTGTGGAGCTTCCACTGTATCTGCAAAGCTTTTGCTAACTGCTGAGTAACTTGGGAGACAAATGAGGGTCCATTGTCTGACCCTATCACTGCCGGGATTCCAAATCTGGGGACAATCTCTCTCATTAAGGCTTTGGTAACTTCTCGGGCTTTCTCAGTTCTGGTTGGGAATGCTTCTACCCATCCAGAGAAAGTACAAACTAATACTAGTAGGTAATGGTATCCATTGGCTTTTGGCATTTCGGTGAAATCAACTTGGAGGTTGTGCATGGGGGTTACACCTCTTGACTGAACTCGGGGTGCTGTAATAAGGCCTTGCTTGGCATTATTCTTGGCACAGATTTGACATTGTCGGGCTACTGAGGCTGATATGGTTGTCATCAGAGGAATGTAGAAATGTGGTCTGAGTGCTTTCTCCATAGCACTCTTTCCATAGTGGGTGGCTTCATGGAAAGCTTTAACAAAGGCTGGTCCTAACAATTCTGGAATTACTATTCTTCCCGGAGGTTGACTGCCTTCTTCTGGTGGCAGCTCAATCCATCCATCTTTCAATACTCCCTCTTCTTTGTCACAATAGTAATCCAATTCTTTGGTGGTATATCGTGGGGTCCATAGATTCAAAGGTACTGGAAACAATGCTGCTTGCATTGGCATAGCTTGTGGGGCAATTTGTCCTGTCATAGCTGCTTGTCGTGCTGAGGCATCTGCGAATCTATTCCCTCGAGCAACTTCTCCTTTTCCTGCTTGATGTCCTCTACAATGCATGACAGCTACACGTGTTGGGGCCCAGACTGCATCAAGTAACATCAATATCTCGGGACCATATTTGACTGATTTTCCTCCGGATGTGATGAGTCCTCTTTCTTTGTAGAGAGCTCCATGGGCATGCAAGGTAGTGAAAGCATATTTGGAATCTGTATATACATTTAGCACAAGTTTTTCTCCTAATAACAATGCTCTGGTGAGTGCTATCAATTCGGCTTTCTGGGCTGATGTGCCTGAGGCTAGGGCTGATGATTCAACTACTTCGTGTTGAGTGACGACTGCATATCCGGCACAGCGTCGTCCGTCAAGGATGAGACTGCTCCCATCAACATAATAGATCTGGTCAGGATTGTCTATGGGCACATCTGTTAGGTCAGGTCGACTAGAGAACACAGTTTCCATGACTTCGATGCAGTCATGTTCTGGGAGTTCTTCACTGATGGGTATCAAGGTGGCTGGATTCAGGGCATGGCTCACTTCGAGTTGTATCTGTGGATTTTCACATAACATGCTCTGGTACTTTAGCATTCGGGAATTGGTGAGCCAATAATTTGCTTTCTGTTCCATAAGGGCAAGGACTGCATGTGGCACAGTGACTCGTATGTTCTGTCCTAATGTGAGTTTGTCTGCTTCACTCACTAATAGTGCTGTAGCTGCAACTGCTCTCAAGCAGGGTGGCCATCCTTTGGCCACAGGGTCCAATTGTTTCGATAGGTAGGCTACAGGTCGTTCCCAATTTCCTAATTTCTGAGTCAACATGCCTAAGGCATTTCCCTGTGCTTCATGTACAAACAAGTGGAAAGGTTTGTGGACATCTGGTAGTCCAAGTGCTGGTGATGACATCAATTCTTCTTTTAACTTCTGGAAGGCTGTATCCTGCTCAAGTCCCCACTCCAGTGGTGACTTCTCTTCTCCTTTTGTGGCTTCATACAGTGGTTTGGCAATTTGGGCAAAGTTGGGTATCCAGATTCGGCAATATCCTGCCGCTCCCAGAAAGGCTCTAACTTGCTTTCTGGTTGTTGGAGTTGGAATTCTGCATACTGCTTCTTTTCTTTCTCTGCCTAATCTTCTGCTTCCTTGGGTGATACGAAAACCCAAGTATTTCACTTCTGTTTGGCATAGTTGTGCTTTGGCTCTGGAAACTTTATATCCAGCTTCATTTAGTAACTGCAAGAGATCTTGGGTGGCTCGTATACATTCTTTTTCTGATATGGCAGCTATCAACAGATCATCCACGTACTGGAGAAGTACTCTCCTTCCCGGGGCTACTGGATAGCTTGAAAGGTCTTGATTTAGTGCAGCACTAAAGATGGTAGGTGAATTCTTGAATCCTTGGGGTAATCTTGTCCAGGTGAGTTGGCCCCCTCTTCCAGAGATGGGGTCCTGCCATTCAAATGCAAACAATATTTGGCTTACAGGGGCTAATCTTATGCAAAAGAATGCGTCTTTTAAATCCAGTACAGTGAAATGGGTAGCTTCAGCAGGTATCAATCCTAGTAGAGTGTAAGGATTGGGTACAACTGGGTGTATAGTTTCAACTGCATCATTTACTCTTCTCAAATCTTGCACTGGGCGATAATCATCTGTCTCAGGCTTCTTTACTGGCAAAAGTGGGGTGTTCCATGGGGATTGACATACTTTCAGTAGGCCATACTCAAGTAATCTCTGTAGGTGGCGATGAATGCCTTCAATTGCAGCTCTTGGGAGAGGGTACTGTTTGACGTGCACTGGTGTAGCACTAGGCTTGAGGGTTACAATCACTGGTGCTATATGCTTGGCTAGGCCTGGGGGACTGCCTTCTGCCCATACTTCAAGTGGTGCATGAATGTTCTTTAAAGTTTGTTCAAAATAGGTATCTTGAATCGAATCATCAATGTAATATCTCCATTCTTCTTCTCGGGGTACTGTCAGCAGCATTATTCCTGCTGGTTTGGCTTGAGAATTCACTGTCATTTGCATTTCTCCTTGCTCAGAGAAAGATATTTGGGCTTGAAGCTTGGCTAGCATGTCTCGTCCCAGTAGGGGTACTGGACATTCGGGCATGTAAAGGAATTGATGAGTTACTTGCTGTCCTCCTAGACTGCATATTCGGTTTTGTAGAAAAGACTTTGTGGCTTTGGCACCAGTTGCTCCTATAATGGTGACTGCTTTCTTGGTGAATGGGGCTATCTTTTTGTCTATTACTGAATGTTCTGCTCCAGTATCAACCATAAAGTTCATAAATTGGTCTCCTATTTGTATTTCGACCATAGGCTCCTGGAGACCTAAAGCAAACTTGGAGCCCGGTCTGTCCTAATCCACGTCATCCTCATCATGGGCCTGTGTGGCCAATGCTTGGATGGCTCCTCCTCCTCCCCTCTCTCGCTTGAATTGTTCTCGATTGGCTCCTCCTCGGCCTCGGGGACGGCCTCTTCTTTCTTCTCGCCACTGATGATCGTATTCGTCATCTTGCTGGGCGTCTTCGAGTTGCGGGCAAGTATCTCTCCAATGTCCTTCTTCTTTGCAATAGGCGCATTGGTTCACGCCTAGTCTCTGGGTCCGGCCTCCGCCTTGACCCCGCCCTCTTCCTCTGCTCCTTCGATTAGGGACACCTCCCCTTTTCTTTTCAACTATGGCCGCAGCCAAAAAATCAGCTTTCTTCTTCATCTTTCTATCACATTCTCTCTGTCTTTCAGTATCACGATTCACATACACTTTATGAGCGACTTCCAATAACTGTGTTGCATTCATGCCCGCAAACCCTTCTAATTTCTGTAATTTACGTCTAATGTCTGGTTGAGACTGGTTTACAAAAGCAGAATTCACCATGCATAAACTTCCTGGTGCCTCGGGATCATAGGGAGTATACATTCTATAAGCTTCAGTTAATCTTTCATAATAATCTGCTGGGCTCTCATCTATTCCTTGGATAATTCCTGCTACTTTGGAAAGGTTCATAGCTTTTTGGCCTCCTCTTCGCAGGCCTTGTAAAAAGCCTTGGCGAAAACGGGCTAGGGCGGTGGATCCTTCATCTGTATTTGGATCCCATTGGGGGTCTTCATTTGGGAATTCTCTCTGAGCTGCTTCTCTACGATCTATTATATTCTGCCCCTGCGCTGGAGCTGCAGGGTTTTCTGCCATCCATTCAATAGCTGCTTTTCTAATTCTCGCTCGTTCTTCTGTAGTGAATAGGGTGGTCAGGAGCTGACGGCAATCTGGCCAAGTGGGTTGGTGAGTTTCCATAATACTAGTTACTAATTCTGTCAGCTCCTGGGGTTTACTAGTATAGGAGGCATAGTGCGACCTCCAATTTAATAAATCCGTTGTAGAGAACGGGATATACACATAGGTTAGGGGTCCCGCTACCACTTCATCATTATCATTCTTTACGGGCACCCCCGGGACCTGCCTTAAGGGAAACAGTTTGGCTGTCCTCGGCGTCATTTGAGTCTGGGATCTAAGGGCTATTGTCGTTGTCTTTGCAGGAGTTGCTGTCTTTTTCTCAACTGGTTTTGCTTTGGGTTTTTCTTTCACTGGCTTGCTAGTGCTGGCGCTGACTTCCTCAATTATTTGTACACTTTCCTCTTCTTCTTCTTCTGGGGGATCCTCACTTTCCTCCTCTTCTAGCTCCGCTTCTGGCTCACTTTTTACATCCTCCTCTCTTCTCTCCGCTAATTCTCTCTCTTCCTCTTCTCCAGGAGGAGGGAGGTCAGGGATTGGGTCTGGCCTCGGCTCCGGCGGTCTCTGGGGTGCTGGGGCAGGACGCCGCCGGGCTATTCTCACTGGACCTGGGGTTCGGGGCTGCCTGAGGACTACTTCTGGGGAATCGGGATCTGCCAAGATGGGTTTCTTCTTGGCTTTCTTATCCTGCTCTTTCATTCTAGGCTGTTCCTTTTTCTGTCTAGAATCTGTTTTAGCTAACATTATTCTGCACTGTTCCTCATAACAGCGCTGCGCCCAGGAGGGCGGATCTTCACAAATACTTAACCAGGAATCTATATAGGGGTACTGGTCTGGGTGCGCTACTCGCACTCTACGATGTATTGACTGGATAATCTCTACAGTGAACGTTCCCTCTCGGGGCCAGATGGGGTCTAGATCGGGCCACTCCCTAGTACACAAAATCTGCAAACGGGCTGCTGTCATTTTAATACCATAATCTCCTGAATATCCCTCTTTAAAATGTGCGATCATACATTCTAATGGAGTGTTCCTAGTAGACTCCGCCCCTCCCATTTCGATGTGTGCGCGCAACAACAGACAGAAGGGAAAAGGTGGGCGGACCGTGGGTAAGGGGTCCTCACGGCCCTGGAAACATACAGGGAATACAAATAACAAGACAAGACGACAATCGCTTCCCCCTTTTCGCGACCTGAACGCGGTCGCCCGGTCAGGAAATGCGCTAATCAGGGGTCAGCTTTCACTTGGTCCGTGCTGCCAGACCTCTCAATCACACTTCGTTCACACACTCATGCTAGCAACGTATTCCCAGAATGCATTCGTTTCTATCTGTTCTGACTAGTCTTTTTCCCAGTACAATTACAAAAAGGATGAGGGTTTCACCTAGCGCATTCCCATGCCAGGCTACTCGGCTCTTCCTTGAGAGTTGATCAAGCTCTCTTACCAATTCCCAATATCTCGAGATTACAAATTCCAAGTTCCAAGTTTCAATGGCAGTACTGTTCTTTCTATTTCTGTCTAGACCCAAAATCAAAACTATACTCACCGGATCCGGTCCTCAAAACTTCCCAAGCAGGCGCATGAGTTGGACCTCGGACTCCCCTCACTCGGGTTCGAGGCGTTGACTCCAGCCGGGCTCGTCGCCCGCCGAGGTCCGACCAGCTCCCTCCGATACAAGGGACCGGTGGCGCCAGGGAGCGGCCCTCGTCGGAAGGGCGCGATCCCGGCAGGACCAAGCCTATAGAGGCGGAAAGTCGTGGTATATTGCCCTATATACACTTTGATTCCACAACTTCCCGGCCAACGCACCAAGGAATATGTAGCAGCAAAGCGCAGACAAACCAATGATACCAGGAGTCTGTTCAGAAGGTCCAAATCATTTATTTGTGCACAAGTCTCAAGCAAGACAATTTCAAAATGGCTGAGCAAAGTTTTCAAGCATTACAACAACTTTTATAGACTTCTGTTCCATTCTAGGTATAGAAAAACATTTCATTGGTCCCGGTACGCTCCCGTACCTCCCGTAGCCCTTCCATTGGTCCCGGTACTGATAAGTTTCTCCAATTATGTTCCTTCTGTGGGCTTCTGTAGGCATGACACCTGCCTGCCCCCCTTCTAGTCCCAATTACAATGGTCAGTTCATCAACTTGTTACTTTCACACTTTCAAGGCTATGGGACCATTTGTGCGTGCAGAAGAGCAAGGTTCTGTAACTCATCTGTCAGCACTCCTCAATATTTCTCTGCAAATGTACTCTTTCTTATCAGTAACTTTAAAACACATCTTTTCTGTATTTTTCCATTTCTTAATTCTGCAATTCTGCTTATCTAAGCTAATTCAATATTTCTACTGAGTTCTTTCTTACAATAGCAGCATATTGGGGGATGTGCAATCCTATATGCCTCTCCACAGGCCTCATTTACAGGTCAAGCTAGCCATGCTGGCCTGCCTATGTCAGACACCGTGGGTCACAGGCCTGCACCTGCCACAATAAGATATGCCATACTGGGTCAGACCAAGGTCCATCAAGCCCAGTATTCTGTTTCCAACAGTGGCCAATCTAGGTCATATGTACCTAGCAGTTTCCCCAAGGGACACGGGTTCCACAATGCTTGTATTGGTTCAAGCATTGATATCCTGGGTCCCTTCTTAATAATGGTTTATGGAACTTTCCTCCAGGAACTTGTCCAAACCTTTTTTAAACCCAGCTACACTAACAGCCTTTACTACATCCTCCGGTAACAAATTCCAGAGTTTGATTACACTTTGAGTGAAAAAATATTTTCTTTTATTAGTCTTAAATAGTTTACCCTGTAGCTTCATTGCATGTCCCCTAGTCTTTCTATATTCTGATAAGGTAAACAATCGATCTACGTTTACCTGTTCCACTCCGTTCATTAATTTATAGACTTCTATCATATCTCCCCTCAGCCGTCTCTTTTCCAGGTTAAAGAGCCCTAACCTTTTTAGCCTTTCTTCATAGGAGTATCCTTCCATCCCCTTTACCATTTTGGTGGCTCTTCTCTGAACCTTTTCTAAAATCGCTATATCCTTTTTAAGATACGGTGACCAGAATTGCACACAATATTCAAGGTGCGGTCTCACCATGGAACGATATAGAGGCATTATAATATCTTTTGTTTTATTTTCCATTCCTTTCCTTATTATACCTAGCATTCAATAATTTACAGTATGTGTGTTATTGCAACTATCTAAGCATGGGCGTTTATCCCACACTAGGGCTGGTATAACTGTCCATGCCTCAGCTTAAGGTGTGATTTGTACTACTTAAGCTAGTATTGAATGAAGATGAGTAGATGCTTACTTATTTTTACAACATAGGCTTAACTTAGATAGGCACTTTGAAGGTGCTTTAACTAGGCACTCCCTTACCCTAGTGAAAGCACATGTTAGAAAAACCATTTAGGTGCTTTTTAATCAAAAGTCCGAAATTCTGTAGATGGGACAGTAGAGGAGATGGACACGTACAAATGCATTTTGAAATTGAAGTATCCCAGACCTGAAAGATAAACATCCTCGTCATGTCCCAGACAATGGAACTGTGCAAAATGAACACCCAGTCTCATGAAGGGAGAGGGTCAATTTCAGAAATATGTGCGAAAGTTCATCATGGGATTACCTGGCAACATACAGTGCTAGTATTTCTAAAACTGCATTTATATATATCGCCACAACTACATTTTGCAAACAGAAACGTTCAACAGAATACTAGCTATTTATCTGCTATCCTTTTTTGAAGGGGAGAAAATAGTTGGAGTGAGAGGGCATTCCCCTGTCATCCCTACCGAGCGTATACAAAATATGATATCATGTCAGATGGGCTTTGGATGACTTTAGAAAAAGAAATGTGATATTAATTATCAATATTTTTAAGGATGCTGGGTGCAGTTTATACGATAAAGTAATACTGATAAGTGTTTGCTTATGTGTGTGTATATATATATATATATATATATATCTAGGGTTTCCAACTGGCTCCAGATATGCCCAACAGGCTTGATCCAGTCCTGTGTTTATATAGATATAGATACTGGCGGGGGCATGTTTACAAAAGTGTGGCAATTTTTTGCACTTACCACACATTAGAAGTAAACACGAATGTAAATGCAAAGGCCATGTGCTAACTGCCAAGGGCATGACCATTATGTGCCCCAGAGTTACTGCTTTGAAAAGTTCCTTCTCGCACATTAACTTATGCAGGTGCACTTAACAGCTCCTCTTGAGGAGGCATTAAGAGCTAACTGTAATGTGCAGTTCACACCCACCCTCTGCGCAAAACCCATCCAGTCTCCACCTCATTATATGCTAAGCAGTTTTCATGGAATTTTTACTGTATTAGCTTCTTTTAGTGTGGGCTGTTAGCACATGCCGAGACACATTTTAACTATTACCACACTTTAGCAAACATGCCACATAATATTATAGTTCACTTGTGAAAGATTATTATTTATTTTTCACTGGTAAACATTTTGTCTTTCTGGAGAAGGATCAACATACATATATATATATATATATATATATATATATATTAGCATATTTTCTAAAACAGATACTTATACAGGTATGCTGACCTACTCCTTTAAATGGAGCGTGACTTCTAAATTCAACTGCTAAATGTCTAATAGCAGCAATGGAGTAGGGTGGATCACTGGGCCATGGCTTGCCCAATATTTTGGCAAATACAACATCAGAAACTAAAGAGCTTGGGGACAGGGATGAGGAATAGTTTGTTGGCCCCTCCAACCCAAAAGGTGTTCCACTGCCCCTTAGCAGCACAAATAATTTTGTAAATTAGAATGATATTTATCAATTGTGATGCAGTTCTTATTTCTCTTTCTTTAGGGACCACGTGGTTTGCCAGGTTATAAGGGTGATGTAGGAAGAGATGGTAACAAGGTAATATATCCGAGTATTCAAAAACACTGCAAAATAACACAAAATCAACATTGGTTGCAATGCTATTATGAAGATTATCAAAGAAATACATGTGAATTATTCTCTTATTTTACACAGACCTGCTCCTTGCAAGTCCATATCCCATCCCTATCCCATAATCCCACTTGCCCAACCTCGTCTCATCATACCCTATTGCTCTTCCAAGGAAAGACACTCTGCTGGCCAGCACTTAATCGTTTCAAACCTTCTGGGATTAGGGTTGCCAACTGGCTCCAGATATGCCCAACAGGCTTGATCCAGTCCTATGTTTATTTGTATGCAGGACACAAGAAAAGCAAAACTACAAGTCCCTGCATGCACTGGGGTAAACTTAGGACTGGATCACGCCTGTCAAGTGCACCTGGAACCTGTTAGCAACCCTATCTGGGATGCCCCACCCCAGACCTCATATGGCTATTGGCCATAATGGTCAATCTAGTATTAGCTGACCCTACACCGAGGAACCTGGTCTAGGTCCAGAGATCAGGCTAGTAGTTTGGCCATAAAAATGCTGTGCCTCATGGGAGTAGCCATGCTGTGCTCTCGGCTGTGTTGACAGTGCAGCAACTTTACGATTTTAACAAATCTACAGTACAAAGACAACACAGTCCTCATGCAGTTTTTGTGTTTAACATGCTCTCATTTGTATTCCTTCTATTAATTTAATTTCAACTGACAGTCAAAATATTTTTCAAATTCATATGTAGAACAAGTCTACACATATTTTATGCAGGAGTGTCAGAGTCCAGGAGGGCCACAAATCGGTCTGATTTTCAGGATATCCCTAATGAATATGCACAAGATATATCTGTATACAGTGGAGACAGTGCTTGCAAATATATTTCATGAGTATTCATTAAGGACATCCTGAAAACCAGGCTGGTTTGTGGCCCTCTAGAACTGGAGTTTGATACCCGTACGCTAAAGGGCCTGAGAGATATACTTTTGCCTGCATAGAATCCAAACTTAGCTTTCAAGCAATGCTAGCATCTTTGCTTGCAGAACAGAAGTCATCCACCTTCTCCAGGCACATTTTGTGTTGCTAGGGGATGGCATTTATATTTGTGCATCAGTGCCAGCAAGAAGTAGAGGGATTCCTTCCCAATGACCAAGACTTTAGGAATAAATGGGGAGTAAATCTGAGTTATGGAGGGTCGACAAAGGGATCCAGAGATCCACTTTAGTGTGGGAGCTGGGAAGGAAGGAAACCTTTATTGAAAAGTATATGTGTAAGGGAGCTTTTTATGTGGAGAAAGCCTCATGGACATCCCCCTCCATGTTAAATGCTAGCTTGTTGACTCATAACATTTAACACAAACCCTTGAGCAGGTGCTACATTTTTGAGGACTCACACTGTTTCAGTCATTATAGTGTTTGTTACACGGTGGGGTGATAATAATGAATGGGTTGATTATTATGCCAATTGAATATTTTGTATATGCATCCAGACTACTTACATACACATATCTAGTTTAGCACATTACCACTAGAGTGACAGTGAATTAGGGTAATTTAGAATGAAACACTGTTAGAGACCTTTGGTAAATCAGCTCAATAATGACTGAAATATGAAGCAGATATGAATAAATCTAAATGTTTAAGATCATTAATACTGTTATGGTAAATCATTTGTTGTATGCCTTTTTTTCTTTCACTGCACTGCAGTTATTAATTAATTTGTCTGTGTATATGTTTGCGTGCAATTCTAAATAGATATTTTCTTAAGAAAACCATATGTGCATACCTCTGGTCACAGTCGGAAGCAACTCCCTGAGAATCATCTTTTGTTAATCTGTGTCTTTGAATGAGAGGCAATAAAAACCTCACAAAGTCTTAATGTCCCCCATTCAAGGAATTTCTGAGTGCAAACAGTGCTAAGTAGAAATTTGCTTTAGGATGTTTGCTTTACTTTGTGTTTTCTTGTACAGTATGATATCTTTCCAAGGGTTTATTTCTGTCCCACTGCTGTGTGTTTTACTACAACAGAAACCACATAGTTTGGAACTTGGAAGATAATATCCAAGGTGTGATAATTTCACAGTCCCTCCATCTCTCTGTCCCTTCACTTTGTGGATAATGTTCATAGAAACATAGAAACATGATGACAGAAAAAGACTAGTCTGTCCTTCCATAACAACAACTACAACAGTCCACTTTTTACCTTTAGAGATCCTCTGTGTTGGTCCCATGCTTTTTTGAATTCAGTTACTGTCCTCATCTCTACCACCTCCACTGGGAGACTATTCCATGGATCCACTACTCTTTCTGTAAAGAAATATTTCCGCATATCACTCCTGAATCTATCTCCCTTCACCCTCATCCCATGTCCCCTCGTAGCAGAACTTGCTTTCAATTGAAAGAGGCTCTCTCCTTGAACATTTATGCCATGGAGGTATTTAAACATCTCAATCATATCACCTCTATCCCGCCTTTCCTCTAAGGTGTACATATTAAGATCCTTAAGTCTGTCCTCATATGCTTTATAATGAAGCCCATTAATCATTTTAGTAGCAGCCCTCTGCACCGACTCCATCCTGTTCACATCCTTTTGAAGGTGCGGTCTCCAGAATTTATTATTTATTTATTTATTTAACAGTTCTTCTATACCGCTCTATTTTAGATCAGAGCGGTTTACATTTAACATCAACTATACAACACAGGGAACTTTGAGTTGTATTTACAATAAACAGGGAGATCAACTTGGAAGTAACTGGGGGAAACTATGTACATTGTATAACTTTATGGATTGTATTACACTGGTACCTGGTTTCAGGTAGAACATATTCACATCTTATTTACACTGGGGTCTTAATTCTATTTCAGTGGGTACATTCTGAGCGATCGGTTGATTATCCTTTTTCATGCTGAGTCTGATTGTTTAATTGTAATGAGTGATTATCTGAGGGGCCATATGTATGGTTACTAAGGCTAGATTCAGGGTAGTATGTAGTGAACAGGTGCTGCTTTATTGCTTTCCTGAAGTGGGTTAGGTAAGTGATGTTTCGAATAGAGGTGGGGAGAGCATTCCATGCTCTGGGAGCGTAAATCGTAAAGGCCCTATTTGTTGTTGCTTTTGTGCATTTTGTTATTACTTTTGGGACCTCTAGGGTGTTTTGCATCATGGGTCTTCTATTTCTGTTCTGTGGTACTTTATGTATCATCTTGCTGAGGGCTGTGGGGGTCAGAGTGTTTGAGGCTTTGAATGTTAAGGTTAGAACTTTGTGGAGGGTTCTTGCTTGAACCGGTAACCAATGGAGGCTCATCAGTATTGGCGTTATGTGCTCTCTCCGTGAAGCCCCTGTTAGTACTCGTGCAGCAGTGTTCATTGCAAGCTGGAGAGGAGCTATCGTTGCTTGAGGGAGACCGTGTAGAATTACGTTGGCATAGTCGAAATGAGGTAATATTAATGCCTGATAGATCGATCGGTAGTCACTGAAGTCAAGTAGCGGTCGGAGATGTTTTAAGGTCCTTATTTTCATGTATGCTGTTTTTGCTGTGTTTTTTATGTGGGTTTTCAGATCCAGATGTTGATCCAGTGTAACGCCAAGGTAGCGGATTGTGGGTTTGGTTTTCAGTTCTGTGTTGCCGATTTTTAAAGAGAGTGGAGGGGTGAAGTCCTGGTTCCTTGAGATGAAAAGGACATCTGTTTTACTGTAGTTGATTCTCATGTTTTGTGTGTTGAACCATTCTGCTACTGCCTCAAAACATCTTGTTAGGGAGGAGAGGTCTGGTTGGTTGATCCTGAATGGGATGTATAGGAGGATGTCATCTGCGTAGGCTAGACAGTTGACTTTGAATGAACGTGCTAGGGCACATATGGGCTGCATGTAGATGTTAAACATCAATGCAGATAGTGACGAGCCCTGTGGTACACCCTGGTTTTGTAAAAATGGTTCGGAGGTTGTGGAGCCTGACCTTACATGTTGCCATCTATTAGTCAGGTATGACTTGCACCACTTTAGGGCTGTTCCCTGAATTCCTTTCTCGCTGAGGCGTTGTATGAGTATCTCGTGGCTCACCGAGTCGAAAGCCGCCGCAATGTCGAGGAATATAAGGGCGAATCCTTGATGAATTTTGTCGGTTCCAGATATTAGATGGTCAAATAGGTTGGTGAGGAGGGTTTCAACCCCATGTGCTTCTCTGAACCCATGCTGGGAGGGATTCAGTGGGGCTTCCGTATCAATATGTTGTTGGATTTGGCGCTGTACTAACTTTTCGATTACTTTGGCAAGCATGGGGATACTTGAAATTGGTCTGTATGATTCCACTTTCGATGGGTCCATCTTGTTATTTTTTAGCAGTGGTCTGATAGATGTTTGTTTCAGACTTTGTGGAAACAATCCGGTTGTAAGAGATTGGTTTATTAATTTGCTCAGATATTGGCTTGAATTGCACACCATACTCCAAATGAGGTCGCACCAAAGACTTATACAGAGGCATTATCACCTCCTTTTTTCTGCTAGCCATTCCTCTCCATATGCACCCAAGCATCTGGCTGGTTAGAGGGATTTTTCAGCCTAACAGAATGCTTATGAAGGTAGATTTTAGATAGTACATGGAGAGGGGAATTCACATGTCCACATTAGGATATGAAGAATTCCCATAATATTTTACAAGACGAACTGCCAAACTCAGAGCCTCTTGTAAAATCGGTGCAAGACTGCACACCTATGGCTCTCCATGTATAGCGGGAGCAAGGATTTTAGAAAGTTGCACAGGAGAATAAATACGTTGAAATACCGCCCACATAGGCATCGGGTGCAGCTTTCTAAAATCCATGCTCCCAGTCTGTATGGACATCCTGAGCCATCAGGAGCATCCTGTCTCTGATCCCCTCTGATCAACCCCTCAACTTCAACCCCTCCCTCTGTTACCATTTCTAACATATGACTTTCTCTTGATCCCCCATCAAAGCATCCAATTGGATCTCCAAAGCAATTTCCACAGCACAACGAACCTCCCACCCAACAGCCCACGGCAACAAGCCAACCCCTCAAAGACCCCCCAATGCTCCTCCAGCCCTATTGGGTGGTCCCTGGTTCTTGTGGATTCGGAGTGCTCCCCAATTGCTCCTGCTCAACTGGCCATGAGTATCAAGAGGAGTAGCCTAATTGCTAAAGCAGTATGCTAAGAATTAGGGAAACCTAGTCCAAATCCCTCCCTAACACCCAGACTCACACCCACCCCAGGGATAATGTTAGCTTTATAGGCTCTTAAATCTATTAAAGAGGGGAGGAGCTCATAGTCATTTTCAGAAGTGGTTGGTTATCTTCATCAGGGATACATTTATTAAGGACCTGAGATTAATTATTCTTGAGATGAACACACTCCATTTAACATATAAGGTATAGTTGTATTAGTATAAGTATCCCCAGCAAACCTTAGTAAGTAAAGAACTTTAATATCTGAACAAAACCTTAAAACTAAGATGCAGACAGCAGTCCAGCAGTGAGATGGGGTCTTTGGCTTTGAGTGTCACATGTATGATTTTCTCCCAGTTAGTCTTACGTGTGCACTAGGCGTAAGGAGCTCTTTGCTCTCAGGGAATGAGTCTGATCTTGGAGGACATTAAGGAGACAGATAAGTATATAAACAAGATCTACAGGGATGTAGTACTGAAGTCTCACCTTCAGTCTGGCAGCCTCCCTGTTGACATGGAGGGGAAAGGTTACGTGACAGGAGAGCATCACTCTAGTGTGGCAGGAAGTGATCCTGTAGCTAGGACCTGTCCTCCAGGTAATGTAAAACCCTCCTGCACTGAGGAGGTTTCTCCAGGGCCATATGCCCATGGAGGGAGGGTTAGGACGGCCATTATAGTTGTTTTTTTGATCTTTAGGACTATAGATTGCTGGGTGGCTGGTGGACATGAAAATCACCTGGTAATATGCCTGCCTTGTGCAAACCTCACACGCCATCATATGCCTGCCTCATATGCCTCATATGCCTGCCTTGTGCAGACCTCACATGCCATCTAGACAAGGTGTTAGAAAGGGCTGGGGAGGTTTCTGCTGTCTTGGTACAAGTTGGCACCAATGACATAGGAAAGTGTGATAGGGAGGTTCTGGAGGACAAATTTAGGCTTTTAGGTAGCAAGTTGAAATCCAGAACCTCCAGGGTTGCGTTCAGGACTCAAAGGCAGGCAGAGCTCCGGATTCTCAATGCGTGGATGAGACAATGCTGCAAAGAAGATGGAACCAGGCTGCTAGCATTAACCTTTAAAAAGGAAATATAGCAGCTTTTAAACTAGATAATAGGGGAAGCCGACAGTCGCTCAAGAGCGCATGGATCAGAACAATGTATCCATGAAGGATACTAGCAAAAGATTGAAGTTAGGGCATATCGACAGACAGGATCCAATAAAGACAAAAGTATAGCAAACGCTCTTAAGTACAGAGCAGACAGAGCATAAATATTCCAAATTATCCCTGTTTACCAATACCCAGATTACTATGAATAAAATACGACTTCTAAAATGCTTGTATGCAAATGCTAGAAGTCTAAAAAATAAGATGGGAGAGTTAGAATATATAGCACTAAATGAGAAGTTAGATATCATTGGTATCTCAGAGACCTGGTGGAAAGAGGGCAACCAGTTCGACACTGTGATACCTGGGTACAAATTATATCACAATGTTAGAGCAGATTAAGTTGGTGGAGAGGTTGTGCTTTCTGTTAGATAGAGCATTGAGTCATACAGGATTATAGTGTCGCAGGAAACAAAATACACGGTAGAATCTCTATGGATTGAAATTCTATGTAAAAAGAAGGCAATGGCAGTGGCGGTGTACTACTGACCGCCTACCCAGAATAAACAAATGGATGATGAAATGCTCAAAGAAATCAGGGAAGCTAACAAAAGTTGCAACATAGTAATAATAATGGGTGGTTTCAATTACCCCAGTATCGACTGGGTCAATGTCACGGCAGGCCATGCTACGGACATAAAGTTTTTAGATGAAATAAATGACTGCTTCTTAGAGCAGCTGGTTAATGAACCGACAAGAGGGGAAGCCATTTTGGACCTAGTCCTTAGTGGTACACAAGATCTGATGCAAGAGAGAAGGGTATTGGGGCCACTTGGCAATAGTGATCATAGCATGATTGTGTTTCATTTCATAAATGGAAGAAGGACAGCAAGAAACCCACAGTACTACCTTTTAACTTTCAAAAGGGACACTGTGATAAAATGAGGAAAATAGTTAAAAAAAAACCCTAAAAGGAGCAGCTGCAAAAGTTAAAGACTTACATCAAGCATGGACATTGTTTAAAAATACTATCTTGGAAGCCCAGACCACGTGTATTCCACACTTTAAGAAAAGTGGAAGGAAGGCCAAAAAACTGCTATCATGGTTTTAAGGTGAAGTCAGAGAGACTATTATAGCCAAAAAAAGTGTTTTTAAGGAAATGGAAAAAGGAGTCAAATGATAAACTGGAAACAACATAAGCACTGACAAGTTAGATGGAAGGCATTGATAAGGCAGGCAAAAAGAGAATTTGAGAAGCTTGCTGTGGAAGCAAAAATGTGAAATAAAGACTTTTTAAAGTCCATTCGTAGCAAATAAAAAAAACTGTGAGAAAGTCAGTTGGATCATTAGAAGATTGATGTGTAAAATGGGCACTAAGAGGGGGACAGACAAGAACATAGCAGAAAGACTGAATGAATTCTTTGCTTCAGTCTTTACTGAAGAAGATATAGGGAAGTTACCCATGATTGAAATGGTATTTAAAGTTGACGCACTGGAAGAAATGAAAGAAATGTTTATATCCGTAAAGATATATTACAACCATTTGATAAACAGTAGCAAATCACCTTGACCGGATGGTGTACAACTGAGGGTGTTGAAATAACTGAAAGCTGTTAGTATAGCTGGGTTTAAAAAAGGTTTGGACAAGTTCCTGGAGGAAAGGTCCATAAACTATTATTAAAGAGGACCTGGAAAATCCACTGCTTGCCCCAATACAAGCATTATGGAACCTGTGTGTCTTTTTAGAAAACTGCTAGGTACTTGTGACCTGGATTGGTCACTGTTGGAAACGGGATACTGGGCTTTACGGACCTTGGTCTGACCCAGTATGCATTTCTTATGTTCTTATGTTAAATCTCACTGCTACCCCTTGTGAATTTGGGCAAATTACTTAACTCCCCATTGCCTCAAGTGCAAACTTAGATTGTAAGTCCTCTGGGGACAGAAAAATATATACTGTAGCTGTATACAACCCTGTGAAAGCTGTGAACTCATTTCCCAAAATGATGACTGGAACCTTAACCAGCTGAGCAGAACCTGGTACCCCAGGTAAAGCTGGTATGGGGAGTCTCAGGGATGGACTAGTTGCTGTCCCATTTAAATTATAGCACTGAATATGTGGCCCTAAACCTATAGATCTGTTTTCTGTTTAAATCAGGACAGCTATTTACGTGGCTCTGTGTAAACTGATAAAGTTATGTGGATAGTGCTAATGACTGATACTATCTGGATAACGTTTGACCTTGTCGCCACAACTCCTTCCAGCGCACCTAAATTTTATAAATTTTGGCCATGAGGTCTGGACAGATGTTATGTGGGGCTGTCCTGAATTTTAAATGTAAATGATTTATGCAGTTAAAACTGCATAAATTATTGTAAATGTTGACCTCCCATTTGTCTACTAAAGTTTCCTTAGAACAATATCATACACATATAAACGAGAAAAGTAAAACTTTTAATGCATTTTACACTGACCAGCATTTTCTCAAGAGGCACAGGGACATTAAACATGCAAGTTTTTTTTAGCACTTTTGAAAATCAAATTCTTGTTCAGATATTGAAGTCTTGTATGTGCCATTTATGAGTTTGCTCAGTTATTAAATTAATCTCCTAACTCTGGACTTAGATCAGGGGGTCCAACTCCAGTTTTGGAGGACTACAATCCAGCTTAATTTTCAGGATGTCCTCAATGAATATTAATAAGATATAATGGCATGTGTTATCCCATTTTATGGAAATTTATCTCATGAATATTCATTAGGGGCATCCTGAAAACCAGGCTAGATTGTGGCCCTCTAGGACTGGAGTTGGACACCCCTGACTTAGATGCACAACTGCATATCTCTAAAATTTAGCCATAAGTATATTTCCTGTGGCCTATATATATTATGAAGAAGAACACTCACCCCAGGAAGAAAACAGCTTATTAGAAAGCTTCCAGGATAATCTAGCTACCAACCTAATTACCAGTATCCAAGGTTGGTAGTACAGTGGTTCCCAAACCTGTCCTAGGGGTTCCCCAGTCAGTCAGGTTTTCAGGATATCCACAATGAATATTCATGAGAGAGATCTGCATGCACTACCTCCAGGACAGGACGACCTCAGGACAGGTTTGGGAATCACTGTGGTAGTAAAAACCCCAGAGCAAGGATATACTAAAGTGGGAGTACAAATTCCAGAAACCTTCGGGGAGGAGCGGACCAATGGGGCTCTAAGAGTAAAGTCTGAGTGCTGTTTGGGCAGAGACTTCAGCTTCACAAGCAGTGAAGATAAGGCACGTAGGAGAGACAGAATGAGCAGAAAGACACCAATAGAAACCCAGGCTGGCAGCAGGGAGCAGATTACAGGATAAATGGATCAAAGCCTGCAAGTGAGTAGAGGGGAGCAGTAGGGCCTGTGGTCTGTATGACTGACCTTGTTATTTTCTTCTCTTAATAAATTGATGCTGGTGTGATGTCATAAGCTGATGGCGGGTGAGGTCTAAGAACAGGACCAACTTAACTATTAGGCAAGCTAGGCATTTGCCTATGATGGCACTTTCTGGGGGACAACAGCTGTAGTCAAAGCAAAATAGATCCAACAGCCACACAAACCCATGCTTTTTGCCTGTTTAATATTTAAAAGTATGATGTACAATTATGTGTTTTTACAGTATCATTTTGGGATGGATGATTAGATTCTTGGGGGGGGGGGGAGGGAGTCTATCAGCCTGAAAGTTAATTAAGAGGGGGTGTGCAAGGCTGAAGAAGTACCTAGGGTACCTAATTCCCTTGCATTAGCTCTTCCCAAGAGCCCAAAGATGGGGACTGTGGAGGCGGGATTGTTTTGCTGAGGGCTAACAGACTAAATTGCAAACCCAGATGTGCTTTGTACTGTTTATATTTATTTTGCTTTGGAGAATACAGCTAGAAGATGAACAGATAGACCAAAGCCTAGATATTTTTTTTTTCACACTGCTTGCTCACCACTAAAAGTAGAGCCAGAGGACTGACAGGGAAGTGAAAGAACTATCTGCTTTGAAGTTTGCCCTGAAAGAGGATCACAGGATTGGTGCGAGGAGCCAGAATAGCAGTGTTGCCAAATAAACCCCAAATTTCCAGCCCAATGCTCACTGAAAGCAATCCCAAAGTAGTCATCTCTTTTGTCTATGCCCCTGATAACAGCAGGTGATGTCACTGTGCACACAGAAGGGGGTGGGGTGGGAGGGAGGTGGTAGCCTTGGATTCTCCCAGGCTCTTTATAATGTAGGTACATCCCCCAAGTGATGTTACAGCACACTTGGGAAGGGAGTGGAGGTTGCCATCCTCCCTCCCCTGTTGCATCTCATTGGTCAGCACTCTCACTTGACCAATAGGACTGACATCTTCATGCTATGACTCAGAGTGGAGCTGAAGTAAAGCATAAGACACTGGGACATTGCTGAGATTCGCTGTTTTTCGGCGCCATAGCCTGGACACTAACAGTCTGCAACCCTCAAATTCTTCCCATTACCTGGGCAAAACAGTCGCCCAATTGGGCAGGAAAACTGGAAATAGCAACATTGCAGAGCAGGAAAAGGACACCATTTATTATAACCGAAGAGGCAATATTGATTGCAGAGCCACAAGAGGGTGGGGCCCAGGGGTAGAAACAGATTACATTTGTTTGAACTGATCATAAAATAGTATAAAGTGCAGACCCAGGAGTAGAAAAGGATTTTTTTTGGAATTGACTGTTCCACTATTCACAGAGTCCCAGTGAGGTAGCACTTAGCAGATACAAAGCTAGTGACAGAAACCTTTACTTTTTTTGGATGGGGTGGGGGGGGGGGAAGGAGCTAGATCCACATGCAATTGGAAGAGCATCAGGAAGAGTATAATCAGGGTGGTGGTGGTGGTGGTAGACCAGTTATGATGTCTGTTCTTGCAGTCTAAATTTCATGGAGATTCAATAGAGACCTTGATTGGGATGGGAAGGTGGTACCAAAGCAACAGTTCTGAGGAAGCTAGCATCATGAGAGGAGGACACCCCAACAGAGTCAGCTAAAGCAGATCCAGAAGCCAGAAGGAGCAATGGGTTGGGACATCACAGCTGCTATATACAGTAATATTGATTCCATATCTCAAGGCCACACAGCTAAAAAGAGAATGCTTTTTCTTAGCTGAAATAGTATATTTATCACCAACATTTTTTAGACTTCCGAATGGAAGTTGGTTTCAATATTTGCTCATATGCATTGGTTATCTTCTCAAAATATTTGACTTTTCTATCTTGCAAAAGAATGCAAGATGACAAATCACAAGAAAGCATTGTTCCCCAATTAGATGAACTCTGTGGCTTTCTAATTTGATCTTTTCTAAAGAAACTTTTCATGAAGTATGTTTCCTAAGGCTTAAAACCTTTTCCAGCTTTTGAACAGAACGTTGATCAAATATTTGCAGATTTCTATATCATATAATACCTTATGGGAATATATGAAAAACCATTTCAAAGTGGAGCTTCTAGAAGCTTCAGATTGAAGTGGCTGTCCAACTACTATTCTAAAATTATTTCTAAGAAAATGCAGCTTTTATTGAGAAAAATAGCTAGATTTCTTTTCTTGTAGTCAGATGTTTGCAATCTAAAGTTGAACTTCACTCAGGAATAATTCAAACTAGCATGAAAATAAATTGGCAAGATAAACTGTCCACCCCCAGTAGTAACTGTAAAATGCTTTGGGAATCCTGACATTTGGACAAAGACAATGGAAGGAAAAGCCCTTAAATAGAAGTTTCCTATTTAAATGTGAACTAGTGTCTACAGAGATTGTTGCCAATAGTTTTTGCAAGGGATTCTCTGTCCTTGAAATCCTGGGATTGCCCTTTCAACACAGTAAAGTCAGAGAAAATTTGGCATGACCTCTAGTGGTATCAGTTTTGTTCCATGCTAAATCATGTATTTCCATAGCATAGTCTGCCTTTTTGGTAAGTGACTGCTGCACACAGTCTCAAAAAGGACACACTAAACCTAGAAAAGATACGAAGAAGGGTAACAAGGGCGAAGGGTGAAATGGGTTATAACACAAATTCCTTATGAGGAGATATTCTAAGAGCACTTCAGCTTCAGAAAGAACAAGTGAGGAAAATTGTAATAGGGATGTATAAAATCATGAAAGGAATGGGGAAAGTTGTAGAATAATTAATGTAACCTGATAAAATTCTGAAGTGGCTTATGGACCTTATTTCTGCTTGAGTAACCCACGACGGCAGATTACAACACAAAACAAGAAAATGAACAGCGTATTCCACAGTGTGATAGAATCTTCTAGAGATGAGGTGATCCTTCACTGTAAATGCCAGCCCCACCTTCGAGGTAGCTTGCAATGTGTCAGTGATTGGCAAGCACTCAAAACCAGTATCCTAAGAAGGTTTGTTTTCCTGTTTTCTAAAAGAGAAGGATAACATGTATCCTACCACTGTTTGAATCCAGGAGGATTATAGAAGATATAAAAAATGTGATTCCTGTCCACCCACAGCGCCACTGTCGTATCAGGGGATTTTTAAAACTGAGCAGGAATGCATTTCAAAACAGCCCGCAGCCAGTACATGAATGGTACTTTTAAAAAATAGTGTCAAACCTGTAACATCTAAAAGAGAAAAATATACTTTGTCAAAAATTATATATCTAACTTTTTAATGTAATATGGAGGTTGAATGATGAAGGCAAACCCACAAGCAACTTTAATGCATTAGATCAAATTTATGTTTTATTCCAAAAGCTTTTTTCTTTATCATAGCAGAAACAATATGCTCGGCCTTCTATGGGCATTCCTCCTTCACAGTAGAAACATAGAAACATGACGACAGAAAAAGAAAAAATGGCCTATCTAGTCTGCCCTTCCATATCAACCATTACAATAGTCCCCTTTTTTCCTTTAGAGATCCTCTGTGTTTGTCCCATGCTTCTTTGAATTCAGATATTGTCCTCATCTCCACCACCTCCACTGGGAGACTATGCCACGGATCCACCACTCTTTCTGTAAAGAAATATTTCCGCATAACACTCCTGAATCTATCCCCTTTCAGCCTCATCCCATGTCCCCTCGAGGAAGAGCTTGCTTTCAATCGAAAGAGGCTCTCCTCCTGTGCATTTATGTCATGGAGGTATTTAAACACCTCTGTTCTGCTAACCATTTTATGAGCCACCCTATGTACCGACTCCAGCCTGGTTATATCCTTTTGAAGGTGCGGTCTCAAGAATTGCACACAATACTCCAAATGAGATCGCACCAAAGACTTATACAGAGGCACTATTACCTCCTTTCTTCTGCTGGCCATTCCTCTCCGTATGCACCCAAGCATCCTTCTAGCTTTTGCTGTCGCCTTTTCTACCTGTTTAGCTACTTTAAGCTCATCAGACACAATCACGCCTAGGTCCCTCTCTTCTTTAGTGAACACAAAGTACTTCACCCCCTATACTATATTGCTCCCTTGGTTTGCTGCAGCCCAAATGCATGACGTTGCATTTTTTAACCTTAAATCTCAGCTGCCAAATTCTAGACCATTCTTCAAGCTTAGCTAGATCCCTCCTCATTTTATCAATACCTTCCTAGGTGTCTACTCTATTGCAGATTTTGGTATCATCCACAAAGAGGCAAACCTTACCCAACAGCCCTTCCACTATATCACTAACAAAGATGTTAAAAAGAATCGGACCAAGGACAAATCTCCTTGTGTGACTGTCAGTAAGAAACTTTTGTTCTGGAAAATCCTGGGCTTTTTCCTACCCACCTTGTAGTAGTTTAGAAGGGGCACTGGATGGTGCTGCTGTTTGCACAGTAACATCTAAATGGCCTCTACATACAAAATTGCCCTCAAAAATCTTTACATCCTGTAGGAACTAGTCTATTAAAGCACTGCAGTAACATGTATTAAAGTTTGCATGACTGAGTGTTTTTAACACAAAATGCTTTAAACAAACCTAAATAATACATCTTGTTTTATTTAGAAAACTACATACAGTCTGTGTCATATTTACAGGAGTTTCTGGCTACCTTTAATATTATATACTAACAGGATATCCCTTTCTTCTATGAGTCCACAAATTCCTTCCTTCCTGTGGAATTCCCCACTCTCTCCAGGATTGTAACTGGAGACCATTGATGGCACCGACAGCAGTCTTCCTACTTCTGCTTCCTAACCCTCCTGTATCGATTCCTGTTTGCATGGAGAGGAGATCAGCAGCAGTACAGAACCTCAGGCTGCTTCCCCCTCTTCTGCTGCCCAGGCCTAGTATGACGCTATAAATCATACAGTACAACGGTGTTCAATGCAGTTTAAACATATGGCATCAGACCTGGGCACCGGAGGAGGAGAATGGAGCCTAAAGCATTGCACTGCACCACCCCATCCTCTTAATAAGCTGAGAGCATGAGTGAGGGTTTTGGAGGGAGAAAGGTGGCCAGGAGCAAAAGAGTGAGTGAGGAGACGTAGGGGAGGGGAAAGAAAGCGAATGAGTAGATTGGAGGGACTGTAGGTTGTTTGGGGGGGGGGGGAGGAAGAGAGTAGGTTAGGCTTATTTAAGAGACACATAATTTGTTCCATGTAAACCGCCCTTGATCACTGGAAGGGGCGGTATAGAAGAAATAAGTAAATAAATAAATAAATAAATAAAATTATAAGGCATCTACTATTGCTTCTACTTATTATTTATATAGCTCTACTAGGTATATGCAGTGCTGTAAACAGGGGCGGCCCAAGGGTGGTGCAGGGCCATGTGCGGAGACTGATTGTGGGGCCTTGTTTGCATATCCACTGGACCTCATTTGCATACATTTAATTTACTTTATTTTAAAATGTATATGCTGCCAACTGAAATTTTAGGTGGCTTTCAAAGGAGCCCTTCACAAGCCTTTCTTTTGTCCTGGCAATGGCTTAGGGGCATGTTTACTAAATATTAATGTGTGTTAAATGCCACTGCGCCAATAGAAACAAATGGGTGTTCCTGCACTTAGCACACATTAACATTTGTGAATGCACATTAACTTTTAAATATGCCTCTTAATGAGTGTCTGAATACCATTTGCATGAGCAGTGAGGATAAAGAAAGATTACCAGATTTCTACATTACTACACTCCAGTGCCAATTGCCAGGAAGTACTATAAACCCTGCTCGATTACAACCCATAGCAAACCTGCCATAGCATAATAGCACTACCAGGACTCACAAAGCACTGAACCCTACCTATCAAAAGGCAACACTGCAAATATTAAACCAATACATCTCGCAGAATACCAATACATCTCCGACTGGAGAAAGAGAACAAGTGAGACTGTCACATAGAAACTGCAAGAACAGAATACCGCAGCTCAGTTACACATACAGAACACAGACCATCGGCAAACATAGAACAAGGGATCACAATTTAGGAATATGAAGACAATAATTAAACTGGGAACCCCAGAAACCAAACTTGGAATGTAAAACTACACTGGAGAAATAAAACCATAAATTAATTTCCTCTTCTACTAAAGAAAACACAAAGATGTTAGCAATGCACATTTCCCAGATCTGACATATTCCAGTTAATAAATTCAAAATAAAATAGTATTTTTCTACCTTTTTGTTGTTTGGGTATTTTATTTTTCCGTTGCAACTGCCCCAGTCACTTTCTTCTGTTTTCTTCGTGGCTTCTGCTAACTCTCCATTGTCTGCTATCCATTTGTCTTTTCTTCTCTCTTCTGTTTTTTTCCATTCTCTCTCTACATCTGCTTTAACATACTGATCTTTCCCCTTTTGCTCTTTCCTCCATCTCTTTCTTTATTCCTTTTTCGTCCACTCAAATTTCACCCCTCTGTCCTCAATCCTCACTTACTCTCCCAATACCCGGCCAATAGTAGATTTTTCTTCCCTCCCACACAAAATATATTTTCCCCTCTCCATCCTCACTCCCCCAGCCCCATCCCCTTCTAGTCTTCCCCCAAGATCAGCTCCCTTCTAGTTCCAGCCCCAAACAGCATCCGCTCGCTTCTAGTCCCATTCTCCCATGCCCCCGCATCAGCCCATTTCTAGTCCCAGCCTCCCGCATCAGCCCATTTCCAATCCTATCCTAGCCCCCCATTAGCCATTTCCATTTCTATCCTAGCCCCTCCATCAGCCCATTTGCAGTCCTATACTAGCCTCCCCATTAGTCCATTTCCAGTCTAAGCACCCCCCAATCAGCCCATTTCCAGTCCTAAACCCCCCATCAGTCCTTTCCAGTCTTATCCTAGAGGTCCCATCAGCCATTTCTAGTCCTAGCCCCCTCATCAGCCCTTTCAAGTCCTTTCCTATCCCTCCCATCAGCCCATTTCCAATCCTGGCCCCTATCAGCCCATTTATAGTCCTATCCTAGACCCCCATTAACCATTTCCAGTTCTATCGTAGCCCCTCCATCAGCCCATTTGCAGTCCTATACTAGCCTCCCCATTAGCCTATTTCCAGTCCAAACACCCCCCCCAATCAGCCCATTTCTAGTTCTAGCCACCCAGTCAGCCCATTTCCAGTCCTAGCCCCCATCAGTCCTTTCCACTCCTATCCTAGCCCCCCCAATCAGCCCATTTCCAGTCCTAGCCCCACCATAAGCCCATTTCCAGTTCAAGCCCCCCAATCAGCCCATTTCCAGTCCTAGACCTCCCATTAGTCCTTTCCAGTCTAGCCTAGCCCCCTCATCAGCCCTTTCAAGCCCGTTCCTAGCCCTCCCATCAGCCCATTTCCAATTCTAGCCCCCATCAGCTCATTCCAGTCCAAGCCCCCCATGAGCCCATTTCCAGTCCTTGCTCCCCCTCAGCCCTTTTCCAGTCCTATCCTAGCCCCCCATCAGCCACTTCCAACCTAGTTCCCCCCTCCCCCCCCCCGAAGAGCCCTGCATCTGTCTGACAGGCTTCAGAGAGAGCTGGGGAGGCCTGAGGCCCGACTCACCTCTTTACAGCTGCCAGAGTGAAGAGAGGTATTTTCCTTCACAATGGCAGCTGTATTCTCGTAGAGCCCGCTAGCACGCCGGAGGTTAAAGGGCATTTCCTGTTTCCCAGTACTCAGCGCACCAGCGGGCTCCACGAGAACACAGCTGCCAGAGTGAATGAAAATGACATTCTTCACTCCAGCGGCTGTGCAGAGGTGAGCCGGGGCCTTGGGCCTCCCTGGCTCCCTCTGAAGCCGGCCCTGCCGGGAGCCGAACAACCGGTCCTGCTGGGAGCCAAACAGCATGTGCAGGATGAAGTTGGTGTGGGGCCCCCTGAAGCGTGGAGCGCTGTGCAAACATTCCCACACAATGGATGGGCTGGCTGTACACATACTAACCTAAGACAGTCCCTGCTTCACAGAATTAATCTGCTAAGCCAGACAAACAAACAAGGGATTCTTAAAGGAAATTCACATAGGTGTAGACAGGGGAATAAAGGGGTCAAGATCCAAAAGTAGCCTCTGGGGCTGAGTCTGCCCTACTGTCTTCAGAAGATATCTGTATAGCCCTCCTGTCTGATATAGCACGAATTCCCTCTATTCAGCCTGGTAGTCTCAAATATGACGTCAGGATCTATCACAGTTTTTCTTTCAACATAACCAGCTAACCATTGAAACGAGACAAATCCTCTTCCCCCCCCCAAAAAAAAAAAACAAAAAAAAGGGCCTTAAGCACACTTCCATGCACAGGCATGCACTGTTTCCACCAGTCCACCCACAGATATATACATATATATACAGTATAGGCATACATATACCTACATACACAGCCCTCCAGCTATTCCCCCTTTCAGTGTACCACTAATTTCTCATATATGTAGCTGTGTACATATGCATAAATCCAGATACATACGCACAGACATGTAGGTACTGTCTCTGCATATGTCTGGGTCTATGTACACACATATATCTACTTATATGAATCCGGAACCGCATTTATTTATCCATGTACCCAGGTCTGCATGCTGAAGCTTTTTTTAAAAGAAAAGAGCTGTGATTCCTGCTGATAAAAGTGACATATGCCTTTAAAAACAGCTTTTTGTTAAAACAGGGGAAACGTTTTAAAACTTTAGAAATGATATAGAGCAGAAGAGGGTTTCCAACAGCTAGCCTTCAATTAGACACATTTTGAAAGTATCAAAATCATTCTCACTGGAAGTAATGGGAGCAAGTTGTTAGAGTGGGCTTGCAGTTGCATGCCACATGTCTGGACAGTTTGCATGCATTTAAGTTAAATGGGTGTTTCTGAGCACGTTTGTGGGTGAAGTGAATGACATTAAAGTAGAATTTAGCATGGTTCATCTTCTTGCTTGCTCCAAATGCTGTTTTTTAGGATATGAAAAATAGTTTTCTGAATAACTTCTGAATATGTTTTTATGACAGTTGCTATATATTTTTACTAATTGTTCTCTTGGAGCCAAAAACTGTGGGTGAATCAAGCGCTGAGTCACTGTAATGGGAATTTGGCTTCAAGATAAGATCTCTACATATGAATATATTTAGCAACCTCCTGCATTAATTTACAACAAATGCATTCAGGATGAGAAATCATTTTAGTTGAACTTGTTTTATTGTTTGGTGACTGAGTGAGGATATATGTACATGGTGTGAAAGCAATTATTTTGTGATAGTGTATCTATCCAACATTGTAGTAAGAACTGCAGGATAATCATTAGTGTCATTCAATTACAAGGAAACAGAAAAAATGATGGCAGATAAAAACCATATGGCCTATCCCTTCTTCAAATCGATACCAATGACTAAGCCCAACAATCCATTTATATTTTCAGTGCTTGTCCCATGCTTTATTAATTTAATTTAATAGCAACACTTATATTCTGCTTTTGCAATCTACAGATGTACAAAGCTGAGTACAAAATTGAAGTACAGACAATTCACATTAAGTATGATTAAAATATTTATCCCATAACTATGTCTTCTAAACTTTTCAAAATTGAACATAATCCTCAAAGTCCCTAATTATATAGCAAGTAATTCATTCCACAATTTTGGCATCACACCTGAAAAACACCTTTTGCCGATCCACTTTTGTCGAAAGGCAGAAGCAGAAGGCAATATGTTCAAAAAGTCGACAAACGGAGTGATTTAGTTGATGAACAATGAAACAATCTGATGAATATTTTTAAAAGTCAGGTCCAAAAAAGTGCTTCTATTGGCAGCCAATGAAGATTTAACAGTAAGAAACTAACCCTATCCTTATGACTACTATGTGTGATCATCTTAGCAGCAATATTTTGAATCTATTGTAATTTATGTAATAATGCTTTTGGCATTCCTAAGAATATTGAATTACAATAGTCCAACTGACTCAAAACTGTCAATTGGACAATAATCTGGAAATCCTGTGGCTTCAACACTGACCACAATTATCTCATTATCTTCAACTTATGCCAAGCTCTATTTTGAAAATATCGTACATATGGCTCAAGAGTCAAATTAGAATTGATGATGACCCCCAAGGTACATACTTTTGAAGATATTTCAATTTTCTGTCCCAAAAACTGGACAAATTTGGTATCATCTGGAATCACTATCTTCCCCACCCATAAAACCTCAATTTTTCCCAGGTTTAAACTTAACTTATTTCTCTGCAGCCTCCTCCTGCAAAGTTCGGAACTTAATTGATCCACTAATAAGAACTCTTCATTGGTATAAGAAATTGGACATTGTCTGCATAAATATAAGGGGAAACCCCTAATTTCCTAATGTATTGAGCTAAAGAACTAAAATAGATATTAAATAATAAAGGAAATAAAGGTGACTCTTGAGGTACCCCTATTGTACAAGAAAATATTTTAGACACTTTTCCATTAAATTCTACTCTAAATTATCTGTTAGTCAAAAAACACTTACACCATTTTAAAACCAACCACTGTACTCCCAACAGACGCAACCTGACTACAAGTAAAGAGTGTGAAATAGTACCAATGGCTGATGAAAGCTCTAACAAGGCCAAAACTCCACAGCCTCCAGAATCTTTCCATCTCTGCATTTCATCCAATGAGGCCACTACCACAGTTTCAGTACTAAATGTAGCCCTAAATCCCAAATGGTATTCATCTAAATGCCTAATCTCTTCCATATACCCCTGCAACTGAGAGGTCAATATGGATTCCAAAATCTTCGCAACACAAGGCAAATTGGACACTGACCTATAACTTTTCACATTGTCTATCAGCAAAGAGGGGTTTTTTTAAACACAGGCCGAATTAAGGCCTCTTTCAGATCTGATGGGAAGACACCCTCCTGTAGAGATTGAGCTACTATCGCGCGGAGATACAAAAAACAACTTTCCAGTTAAGTTTTCAAAAGCTGCGCTGGACAAGGATCAACATCCAATCATAATCCACCTTATTTATTTAGCTGTATTTATATTCCGCTTTTCACCGGGTCAAAGCGGTCAATTGGGGGATACATTTAACACGAGGGGATATGACACACATATGTTAATACTTACAGGGAACATGGGCAATGGAGGGTTAAGTGGCTTCCCCAAGACCACAAGGAGTGCCTATAGGACTAGAAATCCCAGTCCCTCCGGCCTGAGATTGCTGTCCCCAGGTGGGACTTGAACCCTTGGCCCTCCGGCCTGAAGTACCTTGTCCTAACCACTAGACCACTCCACCTAATTAACTTCCACAGATAATCATCTGCAGGAACACAGAACTCTGACAAATTCATCTTCATTTCCATACTCACATCCTTCATTTCAAATACTGACACTATCGTAAAATCTTTTTGAATATTCTCAATTTTTTTCCACAAAAACTGGGCTAATTTATCACCTGATAATTTTGATACTATTTGATCTTGGGAACTCTCACAAGTTAGTTTTCTGCCAATAGAAAACACTTCTCCGTTTGCATCTTTCGTCTTCAAAATCCATTTAGTAAAATAACCTCTTTTCAGTAGCCGTAAGACCTGCTTATAGTTCTTAAATTTATCTTTCCACAGCTGTTTTATATCATCCCTTTGCTGTTTACGCCATGTCCTTTCTAGCCTCAAAACTTCTAATCTTAGCTGTTTGGCTTCTTCAGAAAAAGGGAAGAGTAGTTTTCTACCTCTCCTCTTTTTCCTAACCTTCAGAGCTACTGTTTCCAAAGCATTAGTTAATACATCATTCCAGTTGTGTAACGTCTGCTCTAAACTGCATGAATCCTTGCTTCAAATGATTTTGAAAATGACCCCATTCATTTCCCTGATCAGTTTTACTACTGATATTCCCTCCTCCCCACAAACCTGCTTCCTCATACCCTCAATGCTAAAGGAAATAAAATAATTATCTGATCAGGGACTTATTGAACCCAATACATTTTTCACTTTAAACGACTAAACTGGTTAAAAAACATGACGAGATCCAGCATATGTGAGTAGGAAAGTCAATTAAAAGCTTCCAATCCAAAGAACTAATACAAGTATTAAATTCTTGCATGGAAGAATCATCAACCTGATCCATATGATAATTAAATCTCCTATGATCAACATACTCATATTGTACAGATAAATTGAACAACCATTCTAAAAATGTTTTATGGACATTATCTGATCTACCTGGGGGGGAATAGACTAATAAAACAACAAAACTATTATCCACTGCAGACCCCACCATCAATGCCTCAACCCCTTCAAAATGACATAGGTCTAATCTCTGCAATTTCAAATTCTTTTTAAAATTAATCCCAACCCCCTCCCCTCTTACCCTCCTCCTCCCCCAGCCTAGCTTGATGTAACAATTTGTATCCAACTCCTGGGTATAAGCTCTGTCCACGTCAGATAGCCAAGTTTTAGCCAAGTTAAATTCATATGCAGTCCTTAACTCCTCCATGTCCTCTGGTAAGCTGCTCCTTGCATCCACCATCCTTTTCACGAAGAAATATTTCTTTAGATTGCTCCCGAGTCTATCCCATTTCACCTTCACCCTATGATCTCTTGTTCTAGAGTTTCCTTTCATTTGAAAGAAATCTGCCTCCTGTGCATTTATGCCATGGAGGTAATTCAATGTCTCTATGATATCTGCCCTCTCCCGCCTTTCTTCTAAAGTATACTTATTGAGATCCTTAAGTCTGGCCCCATATGCTTTATGTTGAAGGCCACTGACCATTTTAGAAACTGCTCTTCAAATTGACTTCATTCTGTTCATATTTTTGGGAAGGTGTGATCTTCAGAATTGCACATAGAACATCTAAATGAAGTCTCACTAGAGACTTCAATTCAGAGATACTGCAATGTCCTTTTTTCCTGATGACTATTCCTCTCCCTGTGCATCAAGCATCTTCCTGACATTTGCTATCACCTTTACTGTTTGTCCCTCAAATCCCAGGTCTTTTGTTCAAATACATTTTTACCCCCCCCCCCCCTTCCCCAATATGTTAATGCTCCCAAGAGTTTTTTCAGCTCAAATTCATTACTCTACATTGTCTGGCATTAAATCTTAGCTCCAAATTCTAGATCATCTTCCAAATTTTCTAGATGCCTCCTCATGTTATCTATAGGGTGCCTACTGTTTTGCATAGGGCAGCGATGGCGAACCTATGGCACGCGTGCCAGCTGTGGCACGCGAAGGCCTTGCAGCTGGCACGCGGGCCATAGGTCCGCAAAAAAAAGAAAAAGCTGTCTCTGACTGCTGCCGCGGACGCGGCAAGGGCAGAATGCAGCGTCCCGCGGGGCCCCTCCGCCCGCTAAGCCCCTCTGCAAGAGCTTTCAGATTCGCGAGGGAGAGCGTCTCCCTCGCGTCTCTGTTAAGCCCGCAGGGGCTAATGGGAAATTTCCCATCAGCCCCTTTAGACGCGAGGGACTGATGGGAAATTTCCCATTAGCCCCTGCGGGCTTAACAGAGACGCGAGGGAGACGCTCACCCTCACGAATCTGAAAGCCCTTGCAGAGGGGATTAGCGGGCGGAGGGGGCCCCGCGGGACATTGCAATCTGCCGCGGCAGCAGCCAGAGCCTGCTTTTTTTTTTTTTTTAAATTTGCCCGGGGGGGGGGGGGGTTAGGACTGCTAATGGGCAGGAGGAGAGGAGGGGGGTGGTTAGGACTGCTAATGGGCAGGAGGGGGGGTTAGGACTGCTAATGGGCAGGGGGGGGTGTTAGGACTGCTAATGGGCAGGAGGGGGGGGTTAGGACGGCTACTGGGCAGGGGGGGAGGTTAGGACTGCTAATGGGCAGGAGAGGGGGGGTTAGGACTGCTAATGGGCAGGAGGGGGGGTTAGGACTGCTAATGGGCAGGAGGGGGGGGGGGGTGTTAGGACTGCTAATGGGCAGGAGGGGGGGTTAGGACTGCTAATGGGCAGGGGGGGGTGTTAGGACTGCTAATGGGCAGGAGGGGGGGTTAGGACTGCTAATGGGCAGGGGGGGGGAGGTTAGGACTGCTAATGGCAGGAGGGGGGGGGGGTTAGGACTGCTAATGGGCAGGAGGAGGGGGGGGGTTAGGACTGCTAATGGGCAGGAGGGGGGGGGGGGTGTGTTAGGACTGCTAATGGGCAGGGGGGGTTAGGACTGCTAATGGGCAGGAGGGGGGGTTAGGATGCTAATGGGAGGGGCGGGGGGGGTTTAGGACTGCTAATGGCGGGGCCGGGGGGGGGTTTAGGACTGCTAATGGGCTGGGGGGGTTAGGACTGCTAATGGGCGGGAGGGCGGGCGGGCGGCGGGGGGGTTAGGACTCTAATGGGCAGGAGGGGGGGTTAGGACTGCTAATGGGCAGGAGGAGGGGGGGTTGAGGTTAGGACTGCTAATGGGCAGGAGGGGGGGGTGTTACGACTGCTAATGGGAAGGAGGGGGGGTTAGGACTGCTAATGGGCAGGGGGGGGTGTTAGGACTGCTAATGGGCAGGAGGGGGGGGAATGACTGCTAATGGGCAGGTGTGGGGGTTAGTACTGCAAATGTGCAGGAGGGGGGGTTAGGACTGCTAAGGGGCGGGGGGGGGGGTGTTAGGAATGCTAATGGGCAGGAGGGGGGGGGGGGTTTAGGACTGCTAATGGGCAGGGGGGAGGTTAGGACTGCTAATGGGCAGGAGGGGGGGGGGTTAGGACTGCTAATGGGCAGGAGGAGGGGGGGTTAGGACTGCTAATGGGCAGGAGGGGGGGAGGTGTTAGGACTGCTAATGGGCAGGGGGGGGTTAGGACTGCTAATGGGCAGGAGGGGGGTTAGGACTGCTAATGGGAGGGGCGGGGGGGGGGGGTTTAGGACTGCTAATGGGCGGGGCGGGGGGGGGTTTAGGACTGCTAATGGGGGGGGGGGGTTAGGAATGCTCATGGGCGGGCGGGCGGGCGGGCGGGCGGGGGGGGTTAGGACTGCTAATTGGGCAGGGGGGGGGTTAGGACTGCTAATGGGCAGGAGGAGGGGGGGTTAGGACTGCTAATGGGCAGGAGGGGGTGTGTTAGGACTGCTAATGGGCAGGAGGGGGGTGTGTAGGACTGCTAATGGGCGGGGGGGGGTTAGGACTGCTAATGGGCTGGGGGGGTTAGGACTGCTAATGGGCGGAGCGGGCGGGGGGGTAGGACTGCTAATGGGCTGGGGGGTAGGACCGCTAATGGGCTGTGGGCTGATGGGGGCTGTCTGGAAATGGGGGTGATGGGGGTTTAGGGCTGGAAGTGAGTTGATGGGGGGGGGCTAGGACTGGTATTGGGTTGGGGGGTTGCTAGGACTGGAAAGGGGCTGCTGCAGGGACTAGAAGGGACTGGATGCTGGGTGAGGCTGGAACTAGCAGGGAGCTGATGTTGGGGGCGGATTAGAAGGGGATGGGGCTGGGAGAGTAAAATGGAGAGGGGAAAAATATTTTGTGTGGGAGGGATAAAAAATCTACAATTGGCCGGGTATTGGGAGAGTAAGTGGGGATTGAGGATGGAGGGGTAAAATTTGAGTGGATGAAATAGGAATGAGGAAAGAGCAAAAGGAGAAAGATTAGTATGTTAAAGCGGATGTAGAGAGAGAGAATGGAAAAAAAAACTAGAAGAGAGAAGAAAGAACAACAGGACAGCAGATGATGGAGAGTAAGCAGAAAACATGAAGAAACCAGAAGAAAGTGGCTGGAGCAATTGCAACTGTGTAACTGAGCTGAGGTATTCTGTTTATGTAATTCCTTTTTGACATTGCCACTTGTTCTCTTTCCCCAGTAGGTCATGTATGGTTATTGTCTGAAATGTATTGGTTTAATATTTGCAGTGTTGCCTTTTGATAGGTATGGTGTGGTGCTTTGTGAGTCCTGGTAGTGCTGTTAGGATACGGCGGGTTTGCTATTGGTTCTAAATGGGCAGTGTTTGTAGTAGTTCCTAATGTGCCTGGCGGTTGGCACTGGATTATAGTAATGTAGAAATCTTTTAGTCTGTCTTTATCCATACACTCATTAAAAGACATGTTACTAAAAGTTAGTGTATGTTAGCATTATGCAAATATTTATGCAAATTGACGTGCTGGCACTTTGAGGAAATTCTTTGGTTTTGTGCGGCAGTTTGGGCACTCGGGCTCAAAAAGGTTAGCCATCACTGGCATAGGGTATCATCTTCAAACAGGCAAACCTTACATAACAGCCCTTCTAAATTATTACTTACAAAAATGTTATAAAGAACCAGACCAGACCTGTAGCACATCAGTGGTAATATTCTTATTCTGAGAGTGAACTCCATCTACCATTATCCTTTGTTCCCTTCCCCCCTTCACGCTTCTAACACAGTCATTTTGGGCCTCATCCAAAGGAAGCTCAGTTTATAGGTCAAAGGCTTTAGCAAAATTGAAATGCATCTTATCTAGATCTTTCCCTCAATCTAACTCTCTGGTCTCCCAGTCAAAGAACTCAATCAGATTAATCTGACAAGATCAACCTCTAGTAAAACACAGAAGTCAGACTAAATGGCCAGGAGTTCCCAACCCCCTTCTTAGAAACATAGAAACATGACCATACAGCCTATCAAGTGTGCCCTTCCATACCAACCATTAAGCTCTACAGTCCCTTTTTTCCAGGGATACCCCAGTAAGTGTTGTGCAAGATTAGTGGGGTGGGAGGAAGGTCTACATCATTAGGGGTTTGGAGGGATGTTTTGAACCAGATTGGGAGGGATACACTTTTTTTTAATGCAGCGGGCTATAGTAACTGCATGTCGAGGCATGGGCGCATTCAATGCCTCCTCTTGAGGAGGTGTTGGTTGGCGCATAGTAAAGTACCATGCACTAACTCAATGTGCATTCCATGCCCATTCTCTGCCCATAACCCACCCAGTTCCTACACTATAACTTGGCAAACAGGTAGAACATGAATAATGATGTGGTGTCTTGCCTGTGCAATAAAAGTTTACCGAATGAGCTAATTTGAAAGCCAGCTGTTTAGTGCACTTGTAAAACAGGCCCCTAAGTATATTTAATGTAAAAAAATTTCAAAAAACATAGATACATCCTAGGGTTATTAATTTCTTAAAGGAAACCCCTTGACTTCATTAGAAGAGTAGATGTTATGCTGGAGTTCATAATCAACATAAGACAAGTAAATGTGCTAATGGAATATATCCAAATTAGGCAAAAGTTCCAGCATTGAGAAATTCACAAAACTATCAAGGATTGCAGTGGATTGGATGTACAAACAGGAAAATTCCTCCATGACCATGAGGTAATTTATAAGAATTATTGTATGCTGCGACCATATAGTCCTCGAGCTGAAGGAAGAATGGACCTTAAAGATACGCAGCTCCATACCTAGTCTTGTACGAGGGGCACGGCCTCACAGGGTGCAAAGAAATAGGGGCCTATTTGCTGGCCTCGGCTCCCCCCCATGCTGCTGCCCTTGCTCCACTGCTGCTATTCATGTTTCCTTGGTGTTGGTGGCAGCAGCGGATTGGACAGCAAATTGAAAAAAACAAAAAACCTCGGGTCTTTCTGATTTCCTGCTAGCATGCAAGCCTGATCCCTCCCTCCTCTGATGTATGCCCGCATCAGAGAAGCGAGGGACCAGACCAGCCATTCAAACCCAAGTCTTTGCAACTCCACACTTCAATGGCTGGTCTGATCCCTTCCTCCTTTGACGTGGGCATACATCAGAGGAAGGAGGGATCAGACCTGCATGCTAGCAGGAAATCGGAAAGACCCGCGTTTTTTGAGCTTTTCTTTTTTTCAATTTCATATCAGTTCCACTGCTGCCACCACCGCTGTCAAGGAAATATGGCAAGTGGTGGCGGGGCAAGATCAGGCAACGCGGGGAGCCAGCTGGACATGGAAGTGTGGGGTAAGGCAATATGGGGAGATGTTGGGCATGGGGCAAATGGCAAACCTGTGATGGGGGAGGGGGCGCGCCAGAAGTGCAACTTGCACAGGGTGCATTTTTGGCTTGGTACGACCCTACAGATATGCACCTATTTTAAGTTTATGTGTCTCTATAAAATATTAGCACAAATCCAGCTGAAAAAGTTGCTAGATTAAAACTGCAGGCATATATGTTTGCTCTGGACACATTTAACGTATGTGTAGTGGGGGCCTTCTCTGTAGCACTTCTGTCTATCCTCCACTCATACAAACACTAAGCTAGGCTCAGTTACCATCAACAGGATTTCATTAGCTGGTTCTGGTAAGAAGCCAGGAAAAGCTTCTTAGTACATAACATTAAATTCACTTTACAAAAACATATCAAGTGATTATACAATTGTTTTTTTCTTAACACAGCACAATAGCATAAAAGAAAAACGTCATACCATGATACATTTCTATTACAAACAAGGCCAGTGTATTCCTGAGCCCTTTAACAAAACCCAACACAAATAAGCTTAGACAGGATGAAGGAAAATAGCACCTTATGTTCAAACAAGAAATCAATTAACATATCTTATCTGGTTAGAAGTCAGGAAAAGCTTAACCTCTGACCCAGGCAGAATGGGAAAGGGGAAGAGGGAGAGAGGAAGAAGAGGGAAGCATGGGTGAGGTCAGGGGAATAGACATTCCCCAGAATATTGCTCAAACTCAAGTTGTACTTACAAACAGCAATTGATATTATGCTTTATTGGTGAAATTTCCATATTATGGAACAGAACCAGGCTAAGGGAGCAAAGTCTCTGCAGGTTATTCACAGAGATAAGCATCCACAACATACTAAACTCCCCTTTTTTCAGTTACACTTTGGAATGGTCCAACAATCCTCCCTCTGGGCTAAAAGTAAAACCCGCTGAAACTGCTCTAGAAAGAACCCAACCAGACGCAAAAACCCTTTGAAAGGCTCCTTTACATTAAGGAGTATGTAGTTGTTTTTTTTTAATTTATGCAATTTTTAGATAAATACAAGGAAAAAACCTTGTACAGAAAGGGCACATTTCTTACACATTTCTCAAATAATAGGGACATTTTTTCCCACCCAAGGCAAAATCAACTAATACATAACCCACACAAGTCCACAATAATAGCAAGATAGGTCACAATATATAGGATAAATTAATTGCAATGCATAATACAGGAAATTGAACGGACTAAGTGAGAGTGTACAGCTATATATTCCTAATTTAGCCCTCCATAACAGAAGAACTAATTTGAGGAAGAATAGAAGAGGTACCCTGCACATTACATACTCTAGAAGAAATAAAGGTGGCTAACTGAGAGGGTTCAAAAAAAAGGTAACTATGCCCAGCTAACTTCACCAGGCATTTTCACGGAAAGTGAAGGAAAAATAACCCTCCCAACTGAATCACCCCAGAACGATATAACAAAAACTGCTTCCTTCTCTTTTGGGTTGCTCTAGAAACATCAGGAAATATTCTTAGGTGAGAATCCAAGAACACTTTACATGGAGACCTAAAAAACAATCTTAACAGCCAATCTCTATCCGCCTCTAGGGAAAAAGTGACTAGCAACGTGGCAGTCATCCCGACAGCAGAAGGGAACCGCTCCAGGAAAGTACACAAATCCAAACTGTCCGAAGATAATAACCGGTGCTCATCAGGACCCACAAGACCAGCCTTAGCAGTTGGTAAATAGAAAACCTTGGAAATAGGTGACATGGAATCATCCGAAACCTTGAGGGTAGTTACCAAGAACTTCTTGAAAAGTTCCAGAGCAGATACCGACGGAACCTTAGGAAAATTTAATATTCTAAGGTTACGGCACTTTGCAGCATTTTCCAGAAACTCCAGCCTCCTATGCAACACCACAGAGTCTTTCACAAAGGCTTGGGAGACCTCCTGAACTTGCCCCAAGTGACCCTCAAAAGAGGCCACTTTGGCAGAAATCTTAGTCTGAACTGATTCATACAACTTTAGTTGCTGCCGAAACACTTGAAATTGCTGCATTATAGACTGAAGCTGTGATGTAATATTCACATACATAGATGAGAAGGCATCCCATAGAGCAGTGATGGCTAACCTTTTTGAGCCCGAGTGCCCAAACTGCCGCACAAAACCAAAGAATTTCCTCAAAGTGCCAGCACGTCAATTAAAGCTCCATTTGCATAAGGTGCTTCATTTGCATAAATATTTGCATAATGTTACCATACACTAACTTTTAGTAAACATGCCTCTTAATGAGTATATGGATAAAGAAAGACTAAAAGGTTTCTACATTACTATAATCCAGTACCAACCGCCAGGCACATTAGGAGGAACTACTACAAACGCTGCCCATTTAGAACCCATAGCAAACCCGCCGTATCCCTAACAGCACTACCAGGACTCACAAAGCACCATACTCTACCTATCAAAAGGCAACACTGCAAATATTAAACCAATACATCTCAGAGAACAACAATACATGACCTACTGGGGAAAGAACAAGTGGCAATGTCAAATAGGAATTATATAAACAGAATACCTCAGCCAGTTACACATGCAGAACAGACCATTACCAAACAAGGAATCACAATTTAGAAACAGGAAGACAATAATTAAACTGGGAACCCCAAAAGCCAAACTTGGAATATACAACAACACTGTAGAAATAAAACTATATATTAATTTCCTCTTGTACTAAACAAAGCGCAAAAATTAATGATGCACATTTCCCAGAGCTGACATATTCCAATTAATAAATTCAAAATAAAGAGATATTTTTCTACCTTTTGTGCATTTTTTTTCAGTTGCAATTGTTCCAGCCACTTTCTTCTGGTTTCTTCGTGTCTTCTGCTAACTCTCCATCTGCTGTCCATTTGTCCTTTCTTCTGTCTTCTTGGTTTTTTTTTTCCATTCTCTCTCTACATCTGCTTTAACATACTAATCTTTCTCCTTTTGCTCTTTCCTCATTCCTATTTCATCTACTCAAAATTTACCCCTCCATCCTCAATCCCCACTTACTCTCCCAATACCCGGCCAATTGTAGATTTTTTATCCCTCCCACACAAAATATTTTTCCCCTCTCCATTTTACTCTCCCAGCCCCATCCCATTCTAATCCTCCCCCAATACCAGCTCCCTTCTAGTTCCAGCCTCACCCAGCATCCATTCCCTTCTAGTCCCTGCATCAGCCCATTTCCAGTCCTAGCAGCCCCCCAACCCATTTCCAGTCCTAGCAAACCCCCAACCCAATACCAGTCCTATCCCCCCCTCATCAACCCACTTCCAGTCCTAACCCCCCATCACCCCATTTTCAGTTTAAGCCCCCCCCCCCCTATAACCCATTACCAGTCCTAACCCCCCATCAGCCCACTTCCAGTCCTAACCCCCCATCAGCCCACTTCCAGTCAGCCCCCCATAGCCCATTGCCAGTCCTAACCCCCCCCATCAGCCCACAGTCCATTACCAGTCCTAACCCCATCAGCCCACCTCAAGTCCTAACCCCTCCCCATCAGCCCATTTCTTGTCCCAGCCCCCATAGCCCATTATCAGTCCTAAACCCCCCCATAGCCCATTACCAGTCCTAACCCCATCAGACCACCTCCACTGTTAACCCCCCATCATGCCATTGCCAGACATACCCCTACCCATCTGCCCACGTCTAGTCCTAACCACTCCCCATCAGCTGTCCTAACCCCCCCTAGCCCATTAGCAGTCCTAACCCCCCCCCTCTCTAGCCCATTAGCGGTCCTAACCCCCCCCCCATAGCCCATTACCAGTCGCTAACCCCCCCATCACCCCATTTCCAGACAGCCCCCATCAGCCCACAGCCCATTAGCAGTCCTACCCCCCCAGCCCATTAGCAGTCCTAACCCCCCTAGCCCATTAGCAGTCCTAACCCCCCCAGCCCATTAGCAGTCCTAACCCCCCCCTAGCCCATTCGCAGTCCTAACCCCCCCCCCAGCCCATTAGCAGTCCTAACCCACCCCCCATGGCAAATTTAAAAAAAAAAAAAAGCAGCTGGCTCTGGCTTCTGCCGCGGCAGCGGCAGAATGCAATGTCCCGCGGGGCCCCCTCCGCCCGCTAAGCCCCTCTGCAAGGGCTTTCAGATTCGCGAGGGAGAGCGTCTCCCTCGCGTCTCTGTTAAGCCCGCAGGGGCTAATGGGAAATTTCCCATCAGTCCCTCTAAAGGGGCTGATGGGAAATTTCCCATTAGCCCCTGCGGGCTTAACAGAGACGCGAGGGAGACGCTGTCTCCCTCGCGAATCTGAAAGCCCTTGCAGAGGGGCTTAGCGGGCGGAGGGGGCCCCGCGGGACACTGCATGCTGCCGCGTCCGCGTCCGCGGCAGCAGCCAGAGCCCGCTTTTTCTTTTTCTGCGGACCTTCACGCGTACCAGCTGCAAGGCCTTCGCGTGCCACAGCTGGCACGCGTGCCATAGGTTCGCCATCGCTGCCATAGAGTATCAGGAGTAATAACATCAGGTCTCACAGGATTGTGCACTAAAGCAGGCCTGTAGATTGCGGAGGGGTCAGAGGTAGATTGCCAGCCCCGCTTGGCTCCATCTCTCCAGCAGCTCACCCCGTCACTAGGAGAGAGCTCTTGCCGGCAGGTCATCTGCCGAGGGCTTGCCGCCGCTGCTGATCCTTCGCCTGTATTTTTTCCCTGGCTGTGGGAATCTTGCCTGCGGGTGTATTGGGGGCACTTGTTGTTTTCGTGCCAATAGTTTGTGGGTACCACAGGGGGACACCGCCCGCGCCCCGCAACGAGACGCAACAGGCTCAGCATCATACCTCGTCTCTTGCCTCTCAGAAGCATCCATTCCTGCCCCCGCCCCAACACCCCTTAAAAGTGTGTTATATACCGGGCGATATCCATTCACCCGGGCTTTACCTGAAAACACTTACCGTATTAGTTGTGTCGTGTGCTGGTCGTTGGTTGCTTTATAATTCACTTTCATTAAACGTTTTCAGGCAGACAGAACAAAGTGTTAAGAATTTGGTGATTTTGGCAGGCTTTTCCAATTTTGTTCTAACTTGCCTATGCCTTGCCTTTGAATTGGTTCAAACCACTGTGACTTTTGTTTGCCTCTGCAATTTTATTTTGCCTAGCCTTTGCGTTGATTCTACACTGTGTGCAGAAGTTATTAAACCACGAATGGTGGCATTTGAACTTGTTTGGTGGTATTTGATTTTATCTGGTTTGCTGGACAGGTGTTTGAGTTTTTTTGATGATTGTTTGGTGGTATTTGATTATGGTGCCAGTATGATGAATTCTTATTTTTACTTTTAGAGCTGCATGTGTGGTTTTGGCATCTCCAGTCCCTGTATTGCACATCATCCAGAGGTCTTCAGTTCCTGTTGATTTTTAATACTTTGGGGCAGTGAGAGTTTTGGACCAGATTCAGCCAGTATTTATACTAACTTAGCAGATTTGGCCTTCTTACATCCACCCACCCCAGTATTACGAAGATGAGTGTTCCAAAGAAGAGCAAAACCTACCACTTTCATGATGAATGGGAAATGGACTACTTCTTCATCATGGTGGAAGACAAGTGTTGTTGTCTAATTTGTAACGCCCCAGTATCCTTGCCCAAAAAGGGTAATCTGGAACGTCATTATAACGCTCTACATAGTAATAAGTTCAATGCTGATTTTCCACCCAAGAGTGAAATTTGTAAACTGAAGCTCAAAACTCTTAAATCGAAATTGGCTACTCAGCAACAGTTGATGGCAAAGCTAAGGTCACATTCAGTCAATGCAACCATAGCATCCTTCAAGGTCAGCAACCTGAACGCAAAGAAATGCAAACCTTTCACTGAAGGGGAATTTGTAAAAGATTGTTTTCTTGAAGCAGCTGACAATCTTTTTGACGGATTTAAAAATAAGAAAGTGATCATAGCTGCTATTCAAGATGTACAATTGGCAAGAAACTCCGTCGTGCGGCGAATAGAAAAGATGTGTGGGGACACAACTGAACAATTGTTGGAGGATGTTGCAAATTGTGTTGCTTTCTCACTCCAACTGAATGAATCTACAGACGTAAGAGACATAGCTCAGTTACTAGTCTTTATCCGGATGGTTTTTGAAGACTTCAGTATTAAAGAAGAACTACTTGGAATGATTTCTTTAAAAGGGAGAACTACCGGTCAGGAAATATTCAGTTCTTTCCATTCTTTTGTGACAACGTGTAATCTTCCATTGCATAGACTTGTTTCCATCACTACTGATGGAGCAAGAGCAATGACAGGTGAGGTTAATGGTTTCATAGCCCTCTGTAGACAACATGACGACTTTCCTTTCTTGCCACTGCATCATTCACCAGCAAGTTTTGGCAAGCAAGAGGCTCAGTACAAAGACTGTCATGGACATCACTTTCAAAATTGTAAATTCAGTTCGTGGAAGATCACTTCAAAGATGGCTTTTCAATCTTAATCTTGATGAAGGGGCAGCGGAAATGTTTTTGCACACAGATGTAAGGTGGTTAAGTAGGCACAAATTTCTGCAAAGATTTTGTGATTTGCTGAATGAAATAAGAAGTTTTTTGAAGGAGAAGGGAGATGACCAAGCAGAGTTGGAAGATGAGGAGTGGTTATGTGATCTGGCATTTCTCGCTGACTTTACAGGCGAACTAAGTGATATGAACCTTGAACTACAAGGTAAAAACAAATGCATTGGTGCGATGACTGACCTTACAAACAACACTTTTGATCATTTTCCTAATACGCAGGACCATCTGGGACAATGTCCAAATTTTGTTTTTCAGAACGAGTAGTATGTGACAGAAATCTGTTCTGTTATCCAGGAATTCAAAAATAGATTCTGTGACTTCCAAAAAATTGGAACAGTCCCATTCAAAGTAGATGTGGACATTAAAGAAACTGCAGCTGCTGTCAGTAAAAATTATTCATTGAACAAGCCATCTCTTGAAAACAAAATATTAACCCTTAAAAATGACATTTTTCTCAAGATCCGTGCTGAGCAAGAATCGTTTTGGAAGCAAGTGCCTAGAGACAAATTTCCCAACTTGAGAAGATGCAGTGAAGCTGTACACTCCTGTTTCAGTTCAACTTATTTGTGTGAATCTGCGTATTCCCATCTGAAAATGACAAAAAGTACATAACTTTCCAACATGACAGATGAACATCTCCAGGATTCCCTGAGAGTGGCCCTCATGCAATATTCACCCAACTTCAAAAAGCTGGTGGATGAAATGCAGGCTCAGACGTCTCACTAATGAGCAAGAGCGAAATATTAAAGATTGTGCAAGATCAGCCTGGATCAATACTCGACCTAAATTTAACATAAATTACTCAATAAAAGTTAAAGAAAGTTATTAAGACAGTTAAAGAAAGTTACTACTCAATAAAACTTTAAGAAAAAATGTACTTTCCATTTCCCCTTGCAGTTCTTACTGGATGTTCGTCTCTGTGTTTTGTTTTTGCTTAACTTGCTTTAACAGCTGATCACATTCAAGTAAATGACAGAAGGTTTGTTAAAAATGGGGGGGGGGGCGGGGAATCCTCCATCTTTATTGGGTTAAAATTTAATTTGAATCTAATTTGAAACTTAATTTTCATGGTGGTAGATCACCGGCACTTTTGGCCTGAAAAAGTAGATCACGACCTGTTCAAAGTTGGACATGCCTGCCCTAAAGCATTCCCACCAACCTGAGACTGTTCAACCAACAAAAGCAAAGGTGGCATCTCCAATGAATGCAGAGCAAGAATAGATTCATTTCGGCTTCTTCCCTCCACGCCGGGTAACACAACCGGGTAACACATCCGGAGACCCCAGCACCGGCTGACTCCCTCCGGGGCTGGACGGCTGCAACTGGGATTCCCGAGGCAGGCTTGCCACCTCCCTCACGCCCACACTCAGTGACCCCTGCAAGAACTCTCCTTCCAGCTGACCAGCTGTGTTCAGTATTCTGGGCTGAGGGAAACCTCTAGCCTCTCGGCACTGAGAAGCCTTCCTTCCGCTCCATCAGCACACTGCAGGCTTCCCAGAACCAGCTCACTCCTCCCCACGGGCTTCACGAATGCATCCATGAGCAGGAGTATGTAGCTTTATTACCAGGATAGCTTGGTTTTGATGGACTTTGGGCCTGATTCTGAGATGGATCCCATGGGACAGCATGTCCTGGAGGAACGTGCAGCCCCACAGGCCGTCCTGCCCCTATTTCCCCTCCAGCTCTCCCCACACGGCTGGAGCAGCAGGATGAAGAGAGCGGGCGGGATCTGGGTAGAGTGGGGGCAGGCCAAAGAGGCAGGATGTACAGGGCTTATTCCAGTCATGGCCCTTATGTCCTGCAGGGTCATGGGGGATGTGCTGCTTATTCCAATTCAAAGGTGGAATAATCAGCACAATGGTGCGATCGGGGGCAGTGATCCCCCCAGGCCGGGGCCGGGTGCAGGGTAAAAGGGGGTCCTCTCTGCCCAATCCAGGTCCAGACTAGCCAGTTGTGGGTCAGGCGGTGGGGAAGAGGGGGGTCTGTGCCAGGGGAGCCTGCGGTGAGGATATCCTCATAGGCATGCAGGGGTATCCTTGGGCCCAATTTAGTACGCTGCGGGAACATTCTGCTCCCGCGGTACAGAATCAGGTCCTAACAGGCCTGCCCTGCTTGGGTCCGTGAAAGATGGCTCGGATGTGCTCCTTTCAGAATCGGGTTCCACATGTATTGAAGTCCTTCCCACTTGCTAGCAGGCAGAAAACATGAATTCCAGAAGCCAGTTACTGGCCTTGTTGTACCCACCTTAAATGAGAGTATCTTCATAAAGGTGGATCTTAAAATCTAATGAATAAATAAGGGAATTTCCCTGTGGCCAATGCCAGGGGCTAGATAGTGTAACCACAATATAACAAACTAACTGCCACTCTACACTATGTACCCCAAACCAAAAATAGAGTGAAAATAATTGTGTATGAGCTAGCGTGTATGCAGGGGCAGCCCAAGGGGGGTGCGAGGCCATGTGCGGAGACTCGGTGCGGGGCCTCATTTGCATAAAGGGCATCATTTGCATAGATATTTGCATAATGTTACCATATACTAACTCTTAGTAAACATGCCTCTTAATGAGTGTATGGATTAAGAAAGACTAAAAGATTTCTACATTACTATAATCCAGTGCCAACCACCAGACACATTAGGAACTACTACAAACACTGCCCATTTAGAACCCATAGCAAACCCGCCGTATCCTAACAGCACTACCAGGACTCACAAAGCACCTGACCCTACCTATCAAAAGGCAACACTGCAAATATTAAACCAATACATTTCAGAGAACAACAATACATGACCTACTGGGGAAAGAGAACAAGTGGCAATGTCAAATAGGAATTACATAAACAGAATACCTCAGCTCAGTTACACATGCAGAACATAGACCATCACCAAACAAGGAATCACAATTTAGAAACTGGAAGACAATAATTAAACTGGGAATCCCAAAAGCCAAACTTGGAATGTACAACACTGTAGAAATAAAACTATACATTAATTTGCTCTTGTACTAAACAAAGCGCAGACGTTAATGATGCACATTTTCCAGAGCTTTCATAATCCAAATAATAAATTCAAAATAAAGAGATATTTTTCTACCTTTTGTGCATTTTTTTTCAGCTGCAATTGCTCCAGCCACTTTCTTCTGGTTTCTTCGTGTCTTCTGCTAACTCTCCATCATCTGCTGTCCATTTGTCCTTTCTTCTCTCTTCTAGTTTTTTTCCATTCTCTCTCTACATCTGCTTTAACATACTAATCTTTCTCCTTTTGCTCTTTCCTCATTCCTATTTCATCCCCTCAAATTTTACCCCTCCATCCTCAATCCCCACTTACTCTCCCAATACCGGGCCAATTGTAGATTTTTTATCCCTCCCACACAAAATATTTTTCCCTCTCCATTTTACTCTCCCAGCCCCATCCCATTCTAATCCTCCCCCAACATCAGCTCCCTTCTAGTTCCAGCCTCACCCAGCATCCATTCCCTTCTAGTCCCTGCATCAGCCCATTTCCAGTCCTAGCCCCCCATCAGCCCATTTCCAGTCCTAGTAACCCCCCAACCCAATACCAGTCCTAGCCCCCCCATCAACCCACTTCCAGTCCTAACCCCCATCACCCCATTTTCAGTTTAAGCCCCCCTATAACCCATTACCTGTCCTTACCCCCCATCAGCCCTCTTCCTGTCCTCACCCCATCAACCCATTTCCAGTCAGCCCCCATCAGCCCACAGCCCATTACCAGTCTTAACCCCCCCATCAGCCCACAGCCCATTACCAGTCCTAACCCCATCAGCCCACCTCAAGTCCTAACCCCTCCCCATCAGCCCATTTCCTGTCCTAGCCCCCCCATAGCCCATTATCAGTCCTAACCCCCCCATAGCCCATTACCAGACAGCCTCCATCAGCCAACTTCCCATCAGCCCCCGCGGGCTTAACAGAGCAGCGAGGGAGAAACTCTCCCCTCGTGCTCTGAAAGCCTGTGCGTGTGACTGCAGCTGTAAAGAGAGAGGTGATACAGGGGAGGGCAGACTCTGCTGGGCAGGGGGGGCCCCGAGGCACACTCGATTCTGCCGCGGCGGCCCCGGCAGCGGCCGCAGACAGCTTTTTTTTTTTTAAATTTTACTTTTAGATCAGAATGTTTTTTGCACGGGGCCCCCTGAAATGCGGGGCCCTGTGCAAAAAACATTCTCGCTCAATGGACGGGCCGGCCCTGCGTGTATGCATTTTTGTTGGAAGAGCAGCCATGAGGTAAAATCCACCTCTCGAAGCTATACTTCCATTTTGTTCAAATTTTAATAAGCCCACATCAGAGCTATTTAAACACAGGTAAAACACCAAAAATAAGTGCCACCTATAGAAAACCAAAACAATTTTGTGGTCTTGTAAAAAGCTGTGCAGAAGTCCAAACAGGAAGATCAGAACTGCTACTTATCTTAGTCCTCAAATGTATGATTAAAATCCAGGCAGTGTTGAACTATAGGAGCTGACACCGTGACATTCCTAATTCTGGATGCATGTTCACTCAAACGAATTTTGACAGAACGAGTAGTCCTGCCAATATATAAAAGATCCAAATTGAAAAGGAATACCGCTAATCCCAGACAGCAATCATGACTTATTTTTTGTCGGGCATAAACCGCAAGAAAAAGAGGAAACCCCTCTCACTCTCACGCATTACATGCCCCTTTTTTTAGAAACTTATTCAAACATTTGCATTCATCTTGTTATATCATTATAAAAATCCACACTTATCTGATCGATCACTCACGACGTGCACGTTTCGAAGCTAAAAGCCTATGTCTCAAGTGCCCCCGATTGAAAAGAAGTGTGTCCGTTTATTGAAACTGACAGAAAATGCCAAATCCTTGGCTAATGACGTCAGGGATACCTATTCACCGAAAGGCCATTTATAGAACCGCCCATTATAAGAGAGCCAATCACACATAGGGAAATCCCCACAGATGATGGGAGCCCCTACTTGAAAGGCCATCGTTTAAAGATCCAACCATTCAATGTCCGGATTTAATCCAGTGGGTGCAACAGTCTACAATAGAAAAATCCATCGTTGTTCCAGCCTACGTAATCTAGACATACGGTCACATCCCCTAGGGTCCTCCGGTACATGATCAATCACCGTCCACTGAAAATGTTCAAATTCATGATGACAGTCAAGACAGTGCTGTACCATTGGAGCTGTCAAAACAGATTGTCGGATGCGTGAAGCATGTTCTCCCAAACGGACCCGTACAACTCGTGTAGTACTCCCCACATATCGCTGCGGGCAAGGGCATTCCAGAAAGTAGACCACATGACTCAAAGCACAAGTAGTCCGCCACCGTCGATAAAAAACACGACCAGACTGTGTGTCAGACCAGGACGGCCCAGTCATAGTAGTAGCACAATATCTACATTCCGAACATGCTGCATGAAAACCCGACCGAACGTCAGGTAGCAACGGTCTGTCTCGTAAAGTTGTCGATTTAACCAACAAATCCCGCAAATTACGTCCCCGTGAATATGCAATCTGCAAAGGTTTGTTAAAGCTAGAACATAGAGAGAGCACCGACCAATGTTTCCTCAAAATATGAGCCACTGTCCCTGAATGGCTCAGATATGGTAAGATGCCTGTCACATTTTTAGAAGAATCTTCAGAAGATGAAAGAGGAGCCTGAGTAGTTTCCAGATACCATTCTCTATGAGAATATAAAGCCCTCCGGTAAGCTCGGGAAATGACCGATATGGGATAACCTTTACTGGATAACCTCTGCCATAAATCCCGTGCATGATGTTTATACTGAGATATTGAAGTGCACAGCCGACGGATCCTTAAAAATTGTCCAAAGGGGAGACCCCTGCGAAGGGGTTCTGGATGGAAGCTTTCATAATTAAGCAAACTGTTTCTCTGAACCGGTTTCCTGTATAGCGTGGTCAATAGAGCGGAACCCTCCCGGTATACTGTCATGTCCAAAAATTTCAGTTTGTCTAAAGAAATGTGTGCTGTATATTTAAGACGAGGTTTAATAGTATCCAGCCAAATAATAAAGTCATTTAAAGAAGCCCGATCAGACGTCCAGACAAAAAATATATCAGCAAGGAATCTCTTCCATATAGCCACATTAGCAAAACCAGCAGAAGGAAAAATATAGCGTTCCTCTATATCCACCATATAGAGCGTGGCAATGGAAGGGGCCACAGTGGCCCCCATGGCTATCCCAAAAACCTGCCGAAAAAATTTGCTCTCAAACAAAAAGTAGTTGCGGGTTAACAAAAATGATGCTAGTTCCATCAAGAAATCCCTAGGCAAGCGTGCTGGAGCCTGCGTAAACTTAGACTGAAGACGATGTAAAACCTCTGTCTGGTCCACATTAGTATACAGTGCAATTACGTCCAAAGTCACTATGTACCATTCTGTTGATGGCAAAATTAATGAATGCAAACAACTCAAAAAGTGTGTAGAATCCCAGAGGTAGGACCGCACCATGGCCGCTTCCCCCCTAAGAAACACATTTTATTTATTTATTTAGCTGTATTTATATACCGCTTTTCACCGGGTCAAAGCGGTGTTACATAGGGGTGGGGGAATTAAGTACAAGGGTAGGGCCATCACCGGGGAGGCAACATTGATGATTTTGACATAGGACAGACTTTGGACATAGGACAGACGTTGGACATAGACAGGTTAGGGTAGCTTTGAGTTAGAGGTTCATTGTGGGTGAGATCAGGTGTTTGTGGCTTTTTCGGTGGGATTCGAGTTGAAGTATTCCTGGAAAAGGATGGTTTTTAGCTGTTTTCTGAAAGATAGTAGGTCGGCGTTGTTTCTGAGATAGCTCGGTAGAGAGTTTCATAAGGATGGAGCATAAAGTTCAAAGGCTCGATTGCAGGTCCGTTGTGAGCATTTGGTTCTTTTGTGAGAGACAGTGAGGGAAATGCTGGAGGTTTGTCTAGTAGATCTGCCGTGGGCTGGAAGAGCCAGTAGGGTGCGAAGCTGGGTGTCCTGTGTTTGATGGATAGCTTTGTGGGTGAGTAGGATGGCTTTGTATTTTGTCCGTGCTTCGAGGGGGAGAATGTGTAGTTCTTTCAGAATTGGGGTGATATGGTTGGTTTTCTTTGCGCTCTGAATGATTCTCGCAGTGGTGTTTAATGCAGTTCGGAGGGGGTTGGTGTGTGTGGCTGGAAGGCCATGGTAGATTATGTTGCAGTAGTCCAGATGTGGGAGTGCCATGGCTTGCATCACTGTTTGGAAGTCTTGATGTTCCAGGAGGGGTCTGAGACGTTGCACTGTTCTTGCCTTATGAAATATAGTTCCGGAGGTTTTAGTGATCTGTTGCTTTAAGGTGAGGGCTTGGTCAATAATAATGCCCAGGTATCTTATCTGTGTATTTGGATGTTTGTAGTTCCAATGATGAGGTGTGTGGGTGGTGTGAAGTCTGGGTCCTTTGTCACTATGAGGGCTTCAGTTTTCTTTATGTTGATGGATAGGTTGTTTGTTTGTAACCAGTCAGAGACTGTGGTGAAGCATGCTGATAGGTGGGTGTTTGTTGGGTTTGTGGTTGTAATGGGGGCGTAGAGCATGATATCGTCAGCATAGATGTGGAAGCTGACGTTGTGGGTGCGTATGACTGTGCAGAGTGGCTGGAGGTAAATATTGAACAGCATGGCTGATAGTGTGGATCCTTGGGGTACTCCCTGGAGTTGTTGGAATGGGGGGGAGGTTGAGTCGCTGGTGCAGATTAGTTGTTGTCTGTTAGTTAGGTAGGATTGAAACCACTTCAGCACGGTGTCCTTGATCCCAATAGTCTGTGTGTATGAGGATGTTGTGGGAGATGGTGTCAAAGGCTTCAGATATATCGAGGAAGATCATGGCGTATCCGGAGTGTCTTCCTTGAATTCCTGTGAGGAGGGTGTTCATCAGCATGGTCATGAGGGTTTCGCTCCATGTAGCGGGCGGAAGCCGTGTTGTTGAGGGTCCAGTATGTTGTTAACATCCAGGTGTTCCTGAAGCTGCTGCTGGACAATCTTCTCGATTATTTTGACTATGAAAGGTAGACTTGCTATGGGTCTGTAGGATGCAGGGTCAAGAGGATCCAGGTTTTGCTTTTTCAAGGAGGGTCGGATGATCGTGGTTTTGAGTGCGTCTGGCATGTGTCCTCTGGAGAAGGATTCGTTGACGATACGGGTTAATGGTGTGCTCAGTTCATTTTTTGATTTCTTTATCCAGTCAGTGGGGCATGGGTCCAGCGGTGAGGTGGTAGTGTGGAGGCAGGAGATAGTGGTTGAGATTTCTTCTGTTGATGTTTCTTTGAAGGTGGTCCAGTCACTGTGCAAGTTGGGGTGGAGGTTCTCTGTAGTTGACTGTGCGGTTAGCTGCAGGTTTTGTGGTTGTTGTAGTTGTTTGTATTGACGGGCCAGTAGTTCTGGTGGAACATCACAAAATTTTGAGAGCGGCTCGAGGACCGACCCCCGACAAGATACTATGGGTCGGCCCGGAGGGTCACTCAAGGATTTGTGAATTTTAGGTACAAAATAAATAACCGGAATTTTTGGATGAGGATTGAGAAGAAAACGCAATTCTTGTGAGGCAATCCAACCGCTCGAGAAAGCCAACATAAGCAATTCCCGGATCTCCCCTTTTAACGCCTCCTTAGGGTCGACATCCAATTTTGTATAAAGTGTGCACATCCAACACATGTGATCTCAATTTAAAAAGATATGCCTCCGTATCCCATAACACAATCGTTCCCCCTTTGTCCGCACTACGAATCATGATGGAAGGGTCCCAAGAAAGTTCATTCAAATGCATCAAATCCGATCGAGTAATATTGGAACGCCATTTCCCGAACTTGTGCTCACTCATCTCAAGGTCACGTAATACTAAAGCCTGAAAGGTCACTATCGCTGGATCAGGAACCCCCGGTGGAATCCACCTTGAAACTAGTGTCACCAATGAAGTGTCAATCAAATCAACTTGTTTATCTTCAAAATAGCGCAGCACATGTAAACGGCAAAAAAAGTTTTGTAATGCAACCCGCATAACAAACGGATCGTAAAGCACTGTCGGTATGAAAGATAAACCCAAGTTAAGAAGTCGCTCACAAGAGGGGTTCAGCGGTCGATTAGTCAAGTTCACCACTAGGGATTGTGAGATTGCCTGGCCCATTGTCGAGTAACCGGGGGATCCACCTCCCGGTAGTAATCGTCCCCTTTTCGCGGACGATGTCCTTGAGTACCATGCACTTGAAAAACCTGTCGATTTTGTTTAGGTTTGGTTCCAGAAGATTCCTCTTCAGTGTCATCTGATGAACAATCAAATGTGACCCGTTTACCACCTCTTCCATCCCTACCAACAGCTCCTTCTTCTTGGTCATACATCCAACTATAAACGTGTCCTGAATCATAGTCACTTTTATCACGGGAAAATTTACCCGTCTTAAAAGCTTTCAGATAGTCCGAGAAACCCTTCAATTGCCGACCAATCTCTTCATCCTTTAACTGAAAAATTGGTGCTTCCACTGTCTTACGCAGAGTCTCCTTCACCTCCACTACTTGGGCATCCAATGTCTTCTCTTCTTGGAGCGTCTGCTCAAGTATCAAGGCAATAAGGTCAAAACTGCATTTATTGCAAATACGGTTCCACTTAGACACAAATTCGGAATCCATTAGAAACATTTTCGGTGCTCTGGTCATGCGTAGTCCACGCGGAATAATTCGAGTCTTCAAATATCGAGACATAGATGCACCGTGATATTGAGCACGAATTAACCGCTTCCTCAAAGCCTTAAACTCAGTCCATGAAGGGCCAGTAGGGTCATCAGATTACACTGATTCATCAAACAAATTGGAACGCTGACATAAACGCTCCAGCTGCTCCTCAGTATAGGCGAAAGTATTCATAGCCTTCACTCCGGGAAGTTAATGAATATAATCAAAAATAAATAAACCCAGTACTCCGGTATTCAAAGATAAAATCCAAATTGAAAAGGAATACCGCTAATCCCAGACAGCAATCATGACTTATTTTTTGTCGGGCATAAACCGCAAGAAAAAGAGGAAACCCCTCTCACTCTCACGCAGTACATGCCCCTTTTTTTAGAAACTTATTCAAACATTTGCATTCATCTTGTTATATCATTATAAAAATCCACACTTATCTGATCAATCACTCACGACATGCACGTTTTGAAGCTAAAAGCCTCTGTCTCAAGTGCCCCCGATTGAAAAGAAGTGTGTCCGTTTATTCAAACCGACAGAAAACGCCAAATCCTTGGCTAATAACGTCAGGGATACCTATTCACCAATAGGCCATTTATAGAACCGCCCATTATAAGAGAGCCAATCACACGTAGGGAAATCCCCACAGATGATGGGAGCCCCTACTTGAAAGGCCAGCGTTTAAAGGTCCAACCATTCAATGTCTGAATTTAATCCAGTGGGTGCAACAGTCCACAATAGAAAAATCCATCGTTGTTCCAGCCTACGTAATCTAGACATACGGTCACCTCCCCTAGGGTCCTCCGGTACATGATCAATCACCGTCCACTGAAAATGTTCAAATTCATGATGACAGTCAAGACAGTGCTGTACCATTGGAGCTGTCAAAACAGATTGTCGGATGCGTGAAGCATGTTCCCCCAAACGGACCCGTACAACTCATGTAGTACTCCCCACATATCGCTGCGGGCAAGGGCATTCCAGAAAGTAGACCACATGACTCGAAGCACAAGTAGTCCGCCACCGTCGATAAAAAACACGACCAGACTGTGTGTCAGACCAGGACGGCCCAGTCGTGAGTGATCGATCAGATAAGTGTGGATTTTTATAATGATATAACAAGATGAATGCAAATGTTTGAATAGGTTTCTAAAAAAAGGGGCATGTACTGCGTGAGAGTGAGAGGGGTTTCCTCTTTTTCTTGCGGTTTATGCCCGACAAAAAATAAGTCATGAATGCTGTCTGGGATTAGCGGTATTCCTTTTCAATTTGGATTTTATCTTTGAATACCGGAGTACTGGGTTTATTTATTTTTGATTATATTCATTAACTTCCCGGAGTGAAGGCTATGAATACTTTCGCCTATACTGAGGAGCAGCTGGAGCATTTATGTCAGCGTCCCAATTTGTTTGATGAATGAAAGATGGCACGGACAAATCAAAACATACACCACAAATGATGTTAAACAAGTAGTATGCCATCTAGCTTTGGCGTTAATAAGTCTCTTGAGGTGGGTCATTTCACATGTGCCTCTTGCTGGATATTCAGATGGTCCACTGTTGAACCGTTAGGTCTCAATAAAGAGTTGGATTGGACAAGTATACTTTAATTGGGTTGGCGGGTCCTGGATTATGTACCTGAAAATCCCCGGGGTGATGATCGAGAACAACTTCTTCAAACATTGGAACAAAACTGGATATTCAGATGGTCCACTGTTGAACCATTAGGTCTCAATAAAGAGTTGGCTTGGACAAGTATACTTTAATTTTTGACCATTTATAAATTGGTTTGGGATTATCTACTATATTGGGATTGGGATTTTTAGATCACAAGTAGTATCCTTGTTTCTGCCATGATTGGTTGTTTTGCGCTATTTAAACCATGAATCTTGTTACGTGGTTCAGATCGCTAAAGAGCATGCGCTGGCGTTTCCAAGCAGTGGATTAGCCGGGAGACTGTTCTAATGTTGCAGTTGAATCCAGCATTGAAACAGGGCATGAATTTGGTATTTGCCCGAAACACAGTGCTGTGTACTTTCATGTAACTGCAGTTTATACTGTGCGAAGCCTGAGAAGATCGGTGAGAGTGCCGTTGAGATAACAGTGAGAGATCAACTAAGATAAGTAGCAGTTCTGATCTTCCTGTTTGGACTTCTGCACAGCTTTTTACAAGACCACAAAATTGTTTTGGTTTTCTATAGGTGGCACTTATTTTTGGTGTTTTACCTGTGTTTAAATAGCTCCGATGTGGGCTCATTAAAATTTGAGCAAAATGGAAGTATAGCTTCGAGAGGTGGATTTTACCTCATGGCTGCTCTTCCGACAAAAATGCATACACGCTAGCTCATACACAATTATTTTCACTCTATTTTTGGTTTAGGGGCTAGATAGTGGCAGGGCTTCCTGGAATGCATGGCTTCGTCAAGATATGAGGTGAGGGGTCCTTAATAGTGATAAGAACATTTATTTATTTATTTATCTGTATTTATATCCCGCTTTTCACCGGGTCAAAGTGGTCAATTGGGAGATACATTTAACATGAGGGGATATGACACACATCCGCTAATACTTACAGGGAACATGGGCAATGGAGGGTTAAGTGGCTTGCCCAAGACCACAAAGAGTACCTATAGGACTTGAAATCCCAGTCCCTCTGGCCTGAGATTGCTGTCCCCAGGTGGGACTTGAACCCCCAGCCCTCCGGCCTGAAGTACCTTGTCCTAACCACTAGGCCACTCCTCCCACCCACTAGGCCACTCCTCCCACATAACATAAGATATGCCATACTGGGTCAGGCCAAGGTCCATCAAGACCAGTATCCTGTTTCAACAGTGGCCAATGTAGATCACAACTACCTTGCAGATTCCCCAAAAGACACAGGTTCCACAAAGCTTGTATTGGGTCAAGCAGTGGATATCCCGGGACCCCTTTAATAATGGTTTATGGACCTTTCCTCCAGGAACTTGTCCAAACCTTTTTTAAACTCAGCTACACTAAGAGCTTCTACTACATCCTCTGGTAACAAATTCCAGAGTTTGATTACACATTGAGTGAAAAAATATTTTCTCTTATTAGTCTTAAAAAGGTTACCCTATAGCTTCATTGCATGCCCCCTAGTCTTTCTATATCTTGATGGCGTAAAAAATCAATTTATGTTTATCTCTTCCACTCCATTCATTGTTTTGTAGACTTCCATCATATCTCCCCTCAGCTGTCTCTTTTCCAGGTTGAAGAGCCCTAACCTTCTTAGCCTCTCTTCATAGAGGTATTCTTCCATACCCTTCACCATTTTGGTAGCTCTTCTCTGTACCTTTTCTAATAAATCTATATCCTTTTTAAGATAAGGCAACCAGAATTGCACACAATATTCAAGGTGCGGTCACACCATGGAACGATACAGAGGTATTATAATATCCTTTGTTTTATTTTCCATTCCTTTCCTTATCATACCTAGCATTCTATTTGCTCTCTTGGCCACCGCTGCACACTGGGCCGAGGGTTTTAACATGGTATCCACAATGACGCCTAAATCTTTTTCCTGGGTGGTGGTTTCTAATGTGGAACCTTGCATCGTGTATTCATAGTTTGGGTTGTTCTTTCCTAGGTGCATAAATTTGCACTTGTCCACATTAAATTTCATCTGCCATTTGGATGCCTAGTTTTCCAATTTATCAAGGTCCTCTTGCAATTTTCCACAATCCTCTTGGGTTTTAACAACTTTGAATAATTTTGTGTCATCTGAAAATTTCATTACCTCCCTCGTTATTCCCATTTCTAGGTCATTTATGAATATGTTAAAAAGCAGCAGACCTAGCACAGGTCCCTGGAGTACGGCACTATTTACCTTTCTCCATTGGGAAAATTGGCCATTTAGACCTACCCTCTGCCCCCTATCTTTTAACCAGTTCCTGATCCACAATAGTGCACTTCCTCCTATCCCATGACTTTTTAATTTCACCAAAAGTCTCTCATGAGGGACCTTGTCAAAGGCTTTATGAAAATCCAGATACACTATATCAACTGACTAACCTTTGTCTAGCTGTTTATTCACACCCACAAAAAAAAACAACAAATTAGTAAGACAAGATATTCCTTGGCTAAAGCCATGTTGGCTGTCTCCCATTAAACTATGACCATCTACATGTTCAATAATTTTGTTCTTTAGAATGGTTTCTACCATTTTTCCTGGTACTGACTTTAGGTTCACTGATCTGTAGTTTCCTGGATTACCCCTGAAACCCTTTTTAAAAATTTGCGCTGCATTGGCCATCCTCCAATCTTCAGGTAGTACAGATGATTTTAATAATAGTTCACAGATTACTAATAGTAGGTCTGCGATCTCATATTTAAGTTCTTTCAACATCCTTGGATGTATACCATCCAGTCAGGGTGATTTTCTACTCTTCAGTTTATCAAATAGTTGTAATATATCTTCCTGGTGTATCAATATTTCTTTCAATTCTTCCGAAGCATCACCTTTAAATACCTTTTCAGTCATGGGTAACATCCCTACATCTTCCTCAGTAAAGACTGAAGCAAAGAATTCATTCAGTCTCTCCACTATGGCCTTGTCCATTTTTAGTGTCCCTTTTACCCCTCTATCATCTAATGGTCCAACTGACTCTGTCACAGTTTTTTTGCTATGATTGTACTGTACTTGAAAAGTCTTTATTATGCATTTTTGTTTCCACAGCAAGCTTCTTCTCAAATTCTCTCTTTGCCTGTCTTATCAATGTCTTGCATCTAACTTGCCAGTGCTTATGTTGTGTATGCTTGTGTTGTTTCCAGTTTTCGTCATTTGGCTCTTATTTTCATTTCCTGCAAGATGCTTTTTTGGCAACAACAGCTTCCTTGACCTCACCTTTAAACTATGCTGGCAGTTTTTTGGACTTCCTTCCACTTTTCTGGTCTGGGCTTCCAAGATAGTACTTTTAAACAACACCATGCTTGATGTAAATCTTTAACCTTTGTAACTGCTCCTTTTAGTTTTTTTCTTAACTATTTTCCTCATTTTATCATTGTCTCCCTTTTGAAAGTTAATAGGTAGTACTATGGATTTCCTTACCTCCCTCCTCCATTTATTAATGCAATCATGTTATGATCACTATTGCCAAGTAGCCCCAACACCCTTATCTCTTGCACCAGGTCTTGTCTTCCATTAAGGACAAAGTCCTAAATGGCTTCCCTTCTGGTCAGTTCATGAACCACCTGCTGCAGAGGCAGTCATTTATTTTATTTTTATTTATTTATTTAACACTCATTTATATACCGCATCTTCCAAAGTTCAGCTGCGGTATACAATTAACAACAATTAACAAAGCGCAGTTTGTTTTACATAGAACGTCATAAAATCTTACATAGAACATCATAAATTAAACAAATTATTTCATCTAGAAATGTTATCTCCATAGCGTGTCCTGCTGTGACACTGACCCAGTCGATACCGGGGTAATTGAAATCACCCATTAGTATTATGTGCTGTAACTTTTGTTAGCTTCCCTGATTTCTTTGAGAATTTCATCATTCATTTCTTCATTCTGGCCAGGCGGTCGATAATATACCCCCATCTGCCATCGCCTTCCCCTATTTACATGGAATTTCAATCCATAGAGATTTTATAGTGAATTTTGTTTCCTGCAAAACTTTAATCCTTTATGACTTAATGCCCTCTCTAACATAAAGTGAAACCCCTCTACTAATTTGATCAGCTCTATCATTACGATATAGTTTGTGCCCAGGTATCACAATGTCCCACTGGTTGTTCTACTTCCACCATGTTTCTGAGATACCAATCATAACTAACCTCTCATTTAGTGCTATATATTCTAGCTCTCCCATCTTATTTTTTAGACTTCTAGCATTTGCATACAAGCTGTATTTAATTCATATTAATCTGGCTATCAGTAGGCAGGGATAATTTGGAATTTTTAATCTCTGACTGCTCTGTACTTAAGGGCATTTGGTATACTTTTGTCTTTATTGGAATCTATCAATATGACCTAACTTCAAGCTTTTGCTAGTATCCTTCATGGATACATCATTCTGAACCATGTGCTTTTGGGCGATTGTTGGCTTTCCCCTATTATCTAGTTTAAAAGCTGCTGTATCTCCTTTTTAAAGGTTAATACCAGCAGCCTGGTTCCATCTCATTTAAGGGGGAGCCCATCCCTTCAGAAAAGCCCCTCCTTTCCCCGGAATGTTCCCCAGTTCCTAACAAATCCAAAACTCTCTTCCTTGCACCATCATCTCATCCATGCATTGAGATTCTGGATCTCTGCCTGCCTTTTGGAACGTGAAGTATTTTGGAGAATGCTACTCTGAAAGTTCTGGATTTCAGCTTCCTTCCTAAAAACCTAAAGTTAGCCTCCAGAACCTCCCTACCACACTTTCCTATGTCATTGGTACCAACATGTACCAATACAGCAGACTCCTCCCCAGCACTTTCTAAGACCTAAACAAGAGAAAACAAAATTATAAATAGTGATGAAGGGGAAGGCCAATAATAAAACAAGTAGTATTAGGAAGCTGAGGTACACCCTCAATAACCACTCTGTTCTACTGAAATGGAGTGTATAAAGTGCAAGGTATGTGATATTGAAGCTTGTTGATCTGAATTGCTGAAATGAACAATGCAAGGAATAAGGTTATGAAGGAAAAAGATCATAGGTAAAGGGAGGGGGGTGGAGTGGACATATCTATTGGATCATGAAGGTTAGAGATGGCACTGAGGTGAGCTCTGCCAGAGGGAGAAATCAAAGGCAGGTGATAAAAGTATGACACGGTAATGTCAAGTGAATACTTGGAGACAATTCTCATTCACAGTCAAGCACTAAAGGGGGAATCTCATCCATTTTGATTCCGATTTTCCTATGGAATCTTGCCAAGGTCATTAAGATGAGAAGCATATCAGAGCCAATGGCTAACCTCTGAAGTAATCATGGTGCCTGTTTGATTAGAGTCTTTGCTAGGAGAATGAGGGGGAACTCGATGTCTAGCTAAAGAAGTTAATATGAATCAAGGTCATCTATTCTCTTACTCACCACATATATGTAGAGACTATATTTACCTTAGTCTCTAATTTGTTGTGTTGTCTCTGTCCATTAGATTGTAAGCCCTGTGAAGCAGGGTCTATCTCTTATATGTATATGTACAGTACTGCGTATGCCTCAGGGCACTGTACAAATGATAAGTAGTAGTAGTAGTATAATACTCATATTGTAGTTGTAGAGCTCCAAATGTGCTAAATGACTATGGCTTCAAGGCAACTAGGTGGTTTGAAGAGGCAGAGTAGTGTATGCTTATGAGGTACTGCTATTGGATAGCCCTTCTGCCATGGGGACACATTTTTGCTCCCAAGGGCATGAATGAAGCATCTTAGTGTTATGGATGGCAACAAGAATTAGAGGCAAGTTACAGGGAGAAGTGTATTCCTTGTCAGAACTGTGGCCTCTGGTATGTTGGTGATTAAAGTGAGCTTCCTAACCTGCAGATGGTGAATTCTGTCAAGGCAGTAGGACTTTGAAGTCCACAACTTCAGTTTTGAGTGGGGCGAGTGTTAATAGCCCAATAGTAGCTTAATGGGAGGAATAGCCTAATGGTTAGTGCACTGGCTTAAGAACCAATGGGTCAGGGTTTGATTCCCACTAGCACTCCATGAGGCTTTTGGTAAATCACTTAGCCTCCACTGTCTTAGAAAAATCCAAGTTATCAATCTCCCTGTTTAATGTACATTATCAAGTTGAAGTTACTCTATAAACTGCTTTGACTGAAATGAAAAAGCAGTATAAAAAACCTGTTAAATAAATATAACTGTGGAGGCATCATGTCTGAATATTCAGAGAGAGGATGTGACTGTCAATCTTCTAGGAATGGGTTATTGAGTGAGCCTTATGTGTCAGAGTCAGCCTTTGAACTTGTTGCAAAAGCAAAATCCCAGCCCTATATACAGAAGTAAATAAACCAATAAAAAGTGGATCTGGTTGGAGGAGTTCTACACACCTTCTTTCTTGTTTATTTGGGTTTTTTTTTTCCCAAAGATTGCTAAGGTAGTAGCAAAATAATGGATTACAGGGTGAAGGCAGCCCCTCACATAGCTGTCATGTTTTGTAAGATGGGGAGATGCTAGTGGACAAGATGAGTGGTGTAGAGATATGGATAAATTGCTATGAGACTAGGAGGATCCTTTTTAACTTTCTGTGCCAGAGAACTGTATAAAGCCTACATGAGCCCAGGCAGGAAGGAGCAGACACGAGGTTAAAAATGGAACCGCTTAATAACTGAGGCAGCAACAGCTTCTGGCCGAGAAACGTCACATGCACACAGGAGATCCAGTTCCCCCTGGTACTCAAATGATATTTGGGATGCAAAACGCACACTCCGATGACTAGAAAGGCAGGGCTCCAGGGCACAATACAGACTCAAGCAGGTGGAATACAACAACATGATCAACGAGCACAAGCAACAGCATCACACCAACCTTATCATGAGGTCAGCCAACAAACCAAGGGAACTATTCACCATTGTACAGAAGCTCAACAAAGACCCCATGCAGCACTGCACTCACCACCTTGACCCCCAAGAATTTGCAGATTACATGAAGTCAAAGTACACCCCCCAGACAGACACCCCTCTCCCCATGACCTACAACCCTGGAAGGTCTGGACATAAGCAAACCTGTGAGGACTTTAGCATACCATCACCACAGCAAATAGAAAACATGGTGAATCACCTTAACACAACGACCTCACCATCTGACCCATGCCCAGTGGCCTGGACAAAAGCCACTAGGAACCAAATAGCCCGCTACCTCCACAATATCGTCAGGGAATCTTTCCAGCAAGGACATATGCCGCAAGCTCTGAAGCAAGCCACGATATAGCCCATACTCAAGGGAACCACACTGAGCCCCTCCAAAGCAAAATCCTAACACCCCATCTCCAACCTACCATTCCTTGCAAAAATCATTGAAAAAACAGTACAAAGACAACTTCAGGACCATATAGATTTGAATGCCCCACTAGACACCCACCAGCATGGCTTTAAACCACAGCATAATGTGGAAACCCTGCTCACCTCCCTCTTCGACAACCTCCTAAAGGGCATAGATAACATAAGGAAAGGATTCTTACTAGTATTCATGGACATCTTTGATACTGTGTCTCATACCATAATGTTACAACGCCTACAGCAGATCGGAATAAGTAAGAACACCCTAAATTGGTTTACCTCGTACATAAGAGACAGGACGCAGCAAGTCAAATGTGACCAAAAGAAATCACTACAGTTCCCAGTCATGCAAGGAATACCACAGGGTTCAGCACTATCATTCATACTCTTTAACATATACATTCAACTCATATGCAGCATCATCAAATGCCACAAGCTACTTTACCACCTGTATGCAGATGATATTATGGTATATGCCCTAATCAACCTACAGTCACTCGACATGACAACGATGACAAAATGCATCGAAGACATGACCTCCTGGCTCACTGCTAACAACCTGACAGTCAACTAGAAGGACTAGAAAAAAGGACTGCTACTTCAGGAGAGAGATCTGCAATTGTGAGTATATACTTCTGGGAATTTTATGAAAGGACTTCTTTGTATTAAAGCCAAGTAATCTATGAACCCAGTGGTTTTTTGTTAAATCAGTCAGGGCCTAGTAGCAGCAGTTTAAGTTTAAATTTAAAACACAGAAGAGAACTTTCTGGTTACATTTCATACCCAGCAGAGAGCTTGTAGTTTAAATTTCATAATAAATCAGAGCCTAGCAGCAGCAAAGAGCTGTAATTTAAATCAAATCAGAATATAACTTAGCACAAAAGGCAAAACAGGGTCAGTACTCTTTGAGCAACAAATAAAGTCTTCTAGAGACCTTTACAAAGAGGCCTTCTACCTAGGGGGCACGAGACCTATGAAACTCTTTCAATAGGAGTTAACACCAGGTGGCAGGTCAAAAGGCCATTTTGAAAGACTCCTTCTATCTAAACAAGGACTGTTAATCACCCAGGAAGTTGGTAACAGCTTACCTCAGCAGCACTGGCATAAATAGCTCAAACAGAGCTCTCTGATCCTCAGTCTTGAAGGACTAGAAAAAGGGACTGCTACTTCTGGAGAGAGATCTGCAATTGTGAGTATATACTTCTGGGAATTTTCTGAAAGGACTTCTTTGTATTAAAGCTAATCTATGAACCCAGTGTTTTTTTGTTAAATCAGTCAGGGCCTAGTAGCAGCAGTTTAAGTTTAAATTTAAAACACAGAAGAGAACTTTCTTGTTACATTTCATACCCAGCAGAGAGCTTGTAGTTTAAATTTAATAGTCACTCAGGGCCTAGTATCAGCAAAGTACTTTTAGTTTAAATTTAAAACACAGAAGAGAGCTTTCTGGTTAAATTTGGAACCCAGCAGAGAGCTTGTAGTTTAAATTTAATAGTCACTCGGGGCCTAGTATCAGCAAAGTACTTTTAGTTTAAATTTAAAACACAGAAGAGAGCTTTCTGGTTAAATTTAGAACCCAGCAGAAAGCTTGTAGTTTAAATTTCATAATAAGTCAGAGCCTAGCAGCAGCAAAGAGCTTTAATTTAAATCAAATCAGAACATAACTTAGCATAAAAGGCAAAACAGGGTCAGTACTCTTTGAGTAACAAATAAAGTCTTCTAGAGACCTTTACAAAGAGGTCTTCTACCTAGGGAGCAAGAGACCTGTGAAACTCTTTCAATAAGTGTTAACACCAGGTGGCAGGTCAAAAGGTCATTTTGAAAGACTCCTTCTATCCAAGCAAGGACTGTTAATCACTCAGGAAGTTGGTCACAGCTTACCTCAAAAGCACAGGACAGGGTACTCTGTAGCAGCCCTCTTTTAATAAGCGTTATTTCCCTCCCTCCCTCCCCAACATCCAACCACCCATGGGATAATCGTAGCTTTATAGGTACTAACACATCTTAAAGGAAAGGAGGTGCTCTCAGGTGAAGCTTGTTATCCAAATAAGTCTTACACTAAGGACCTGAGATTAATTAAGCTTCAGGTGAACAAGGTATAGTAAATGTATTAGGTACAGTTTTATTAGAATAAATATCCATAGCAACCCTTAGTAAGTAAAGAACTTAAAGATCTAAACACAAGTCTAAAACTAAGATGCAGACAGCAGTCCAGCAGCAAGTCCAGTCTTTTGCATTGAGTGTCACTTGTATGATTTTCTTCCAGTTGGTGAGAGGTCTTACGTGTGCACTAGGTGCAAGGAGCTCTTTGCTCTCAGGGAACGAGTCCGTTCTCTAGGCTAGAGTAGCAGACTTGGAAAACATAAGACATACAGAGAGGTACATAGACGAGACCTACAGGGATATAGTCCTGAAGTCCCACCTCCAGTCTGGCAGCATCCCTGTTGCCATGGAGGAGAGAAGTCACGTGACAGGAGAGCATCACCCTGGTGTGGCAGGAAGTGATCCTGTAACTAGGACCTGTCCTCCAGGTTATGTAAAACCCTCTCGCACCGAGGAAGTTTCTCCAGGGCCATGTGCACATGACGGAAGGGTTAGGACAGCCGTTATAGTTGGTGATTCGAACATTAGGCATGTAGAAAGCTGGGTGGCTGGTGGACATAAGGATCACTTGGTAACATGCCTGCCAAGTGCGAAGGTAGTGGACCTCATGCGCCACCTAGATAAGGTCTTAGATAGTGCTGGGGAGGAGTCTGCTGTCTTGGTACATGTCGGTACCAATGACATAGGACAATGTGGTAGGGAGGTTCTGGAGGCTAAATTTAGGCTTTTAGGTAGGAAGTTGAAATCCAGAACTTCCAGGGTAGCGTTCTCCGAAATGCTTCCCATTCCATGCGCAGGACCCAAAAGGCAGGCAGAGCTCCGGAGTCTCAATGAGTGGATGAGACAATGGTGCAGAGTGAGGGTTTTGGATTTGTTAGGAACTGGGGAACATTATGGGGAAAGGTGGGGCTCTTCCGAAGGGATGGGCTTCACCTTAACCGGGATGGAACCAGGCTGCTGGCATTAACCTTTAAAAAGGAGATAGAGCAGCTTTTAAACTAGATAATAGGGGAAAGCCGACAGTCGCCCAAGAGCGGATGGTTCAGAAGAATGTATCCTTGAAGGATACTACCAAAAGCAGAGAGGTTCCAAAAAAGAATATAGTAGCCCAAATGCCCTTGATTATGGAGCAGACAGAGCTTAAAGATCCCAAATTACCCATGTCTACCAATATCCAGATTAATATGAATAAAATACAGTCTCTAAAATGCTTCTATGCAAATGCTAGACATCTAAAAATAAGATGGGAGAGTTGGAATATATAGCACTAAATGAGAGGTTAGATATGATTGGAATATCAGAGACATGGTGGAAGGACAACCAGTGAGATACTGTGATACCTGGGTACAAACTATATCGTAATTATAGAGCTGATCAAATTTTTGGAGGGGTTGCGCTCTATGTTAGAGAGGGCATTGAGACAGAAAGGATTAAAGTTTTGCAGGAAACAAAATTTGCTGTAGAATCTCTATGGATTGAAATTCCAAGTAAAAAGGGGAAGGCGATGACAGTGCGGGTGTACTATCAACCGCTTGGCCAGAGTGAACAAATGGATGATGAAATGCTCAAAGAAATCAAGGAAGCTAAGAAAAGTTACAGTGCAGTAATAATAATGGGTGATTTCAATTACTCTGGTATCGACTGGGTCAGAGTCATGGCAGGACATTCTAGGGAGATAAAGTTCCTAGATGAAATAAATGACTGCTTTTTGGAGCAGCTGGTTCATGAACTGACCAGGGGGAAGCCATATTGGACCTAGTCCTTAGTGGAACACCAGATCTAGTGCAAGAGATAAGGGTGTTGGGGCCACTTGGCAATAGTGATCATAGCATGATCGCGTTTGATTTTATTAGTGGAGGAGGGATAGTAAGGAAATCCACAGTACTACCTTTTAACTTTCGAAAGGGAGACTATGATAAAATGAGGAAAATAGTTAAGAAAAAACTAAAAGGAGCAGTTGCAAAGGTTAAAGACTTACATCAAACTTGGGTGTTGTTGAAAAATACTATTTGGAAGCCCAGACCAGCTGTATTCCATGCTTTAATAAAAGTGGAAGGAAGTCCAAAAAACTGCCAGCATGCTTTAAAGGTGAGGTCAGAGAGGCTGTTGTTGCCAAAAAAGCATCTTTCAGGAAATGGAAAAAAGAGCCAAATGACAAAACCTGGAAACAGCACAAGCACTAGCAAGTCAAATGCAAGGCATTGATAAGGCAGGCAGAGGGACAATTTGAGAAGAAGCTTGCTGCAGAAGCAAAAATGAGAAATAAAGACTTTTTCAAGTACATTCGTAGCAAAAAACCTGTGAGTCAGTTGGTCCATTAGATGATAGAGGGGTTAAAGGGTCACTAAGAGGCGACAGGGCGATAGTGGAGAGACTGAATGAATTCTTTGCTTCGGTCTTTACTGAGGAAGATATAGGGATGTTACCCATGACTGAAGTGGTATTTAAAGGTGTGAAAGAATTGAAGGAAATATCGATACATTGGGAAGATGTATTTCAACTATTAGATAAATTGAAGAGTAGCAAATCACCTGAGGTGGAAGGTATACATCCAAGGGTGTTGAAAGAACTGAAACATGAGATTGCAGACTTGCTTTTAGTAAATTTTCATTAAAATCATCTGTAATACCTGAAGATTGGAGGATCGCCAATGTAACGCCTATTTTTAAAAAGGGCTCCAGGGGTGATCCGGGAAACTACAGACTGGTGAGCCTGACGTCAGTACCGGGAAAAATGGTAGAAACCATCATAAAGAACAAAATTACTCAGCATGTAGATAGTCATGGCCTAATGGGAGACAGCCAACATGACTTTAGACAAGGAAGGTATTGTCTTGCTAATCTGTTATGTTTTTTTGAAGGTGTGAATAAACAGGTGGACAAAGATGAGTCGGTTGATATAGTGTATCTGGACTTTCAGAAAGCCTTTGACAAGGTCCCTCATCAGAGACTTTTGGCAAAACTAAAGAGTCATGGGATAGGAGGCAGTGTACTATTGTGGATCAGGAACTGGTTAAAAGATAGAAGGCAGAGGGTAGGGCTAAATGGCCAATTTTCCCAATGGAAAAAGGTAAATAGTGGTATACCCCAGGGATTTGTGCTGGGTCCCGCTGCTTTTTGACATATTCATAAATGACCTGGAAAGGAGAATAATGAGTGAGGTTATCAAATTTGCAGATGACACAAAGCTATTTAAAGTTGTTAAAACCCAAGAGGATTGTGGAAAATTGCAAGAGGATCTTGATAAATTGGAAAACTGGGCATCAAAATGGCAGATGAAATTAATGTGAACAAGTGCAAAGTTATGTACCTAGGTAAGAACAACCTAAACTATGTTTACATGATGCAAGGTTCCACATTAGGAACCACCACCCAGGAAAAAGATTTAGGCATCATTGTGGATAACAAGTTAAAACCCTAGGCCCCCAGTGTGCAGCAGCGGTCAAGAGAGCAAATAGAATGCTAGGTATCATAAGGAAAGGAATGGAAAATAAAACAAAGGATATTATAATGCCTCTATATTGTACCATTGTGAGACCGCACCTTGAATATTGTGTGCAATTCTGTTCGCCGTATCTTAAAAAGGATATAGCGTTATTAGAAAAGGTTCAAATAAGTGCCATCAAAATGGTAAAGGGGATGGAAGGATACTCCTATGAAGAAAGGCTGAAAAGGTTAGGGCTCTTTAACCTGGAAAAGAGACGGATGAGGGGAGATATGATAGAAGTCTATATATTAATGAACGGAGTGGAACGGGTAAACGTAGATCAATTGTTTACGTTATCAGAATATAGAAAGACTAGGGGACATGCTATGAAGCTACAGGGTAAACTATTTAAGACTAATAAAAGAAAATATTTTTTCACTCAACGTGTAATCAAACTCTGGAATTTGTTACCGGAGGATGTAGTAAAGGCTGTTAGTGTAGCTGGGTTTAAAAAAAGGTTTGGACAAGTTCCTGGGGAAAGGTCCATAAACCATTATTAAGAAGGGACCCAGGATATCAATGCTTGACCCAGTACAAGCATTGCGGAACCTGTGTCTTTTGGGGAAACTGCTAGGTACATATGAACTAGATTGGCCACTGCTGGAAACAGTATACTGGGCTTTATGGACCTTGGTCTGACCCAGTATGGCATATCTTATGTTCTTAAGTTCAGAGGCCATGTTTATCACTAGAGATTCCACCTTCATTCCACCAGAAACAATCAACATTTTGGACAAAGCTATCACAGTCAAGGACAAGGTAAGGTTCCTGGGCATTACATTAGACAGAGCTCTGAACCTAAAAGCACACATTACTAATATTACATCAAGAGCCTACCACTGATTAAGAACTATCAGGAAGCTCAAACCAATACTTACCCAAGACCACTTCCGCACAGTCTGCCAAGCAGTCATCACTCCACTGCTTGACTATGGAAACTCTTTATACCAAGGCCTCCCCCAGCAGACTATTCACCCACTACAAATGGTGCAGAACACCGCAGCACTCATCATCACGGGCACTGCAAGATCGGACCACATCACCCCAGTCCTACAACAGCTACACTGGCTCTCAGTAACCTCCAGGGCCAAATTCAAAACAATCCTGAACATCTTCAAAATCTTCCACCACTGCTCCACAGATGCATTTCAGGATATAATATCCAAAGATGCCAGTAGCAAACCCAGAAGGACCAACAGTGGCAACAGGATAAGCACACCCACAGGCTATCACAGAACTAAACAAGCAACATCTAAGAGAGCACCCTTCGCTGCTAGTCCTTGCAATGTGGAATTCCCTCTCTATGGAATTACGGGCCCTGAACGACTCTAAAGACTCCCGTAAGGCACTCAAAACCCTGCTCTTTATTGAGGCCTACACGCAAGCACTATAAGTTTCTATACTTGATATCACCCACATGGCCCAACATCAACCTACAATACCTGACCCCAACCACCCACCACACCCAGACCCATAAATACTTTGTATTTACGCTTGTGAGTCGTACCCTACCTGTTGAATGTGAACCACTTGTGTTGTGACCACTTTGATTGAAGGATAAAGTGGTATATAAAACTGTCTAAATAAATAAATAAAATAAATAAAAAGCAATAAGAAGAGCCTCTCCATTGTTCTGAGTGGCATTTCATCTAATGCCAAGCTAGAGTCAAGAGTTCAGTGGCATGAAAATTTACAGGTGCTGCAAATGGCAGATCATTAGGAGAACTCTCTGGATACTGGGAAGTGTACCCTCCTTTAATGACGATAAGACCTATGATCCATTTGGGATTGATTCCCCAGCCGCTGAGTTCAGGTTAAATAATGAGGAAGGTGTTCTTCATAGTGTACAGATATGGTCATGATAGGCTGATAGAATGGTGGTTTTCTCCTGAGTTGTTGCCAAAGTCAAGCATGCTATGGGAGATTGATTTATTAATTACTTTTCAGTTGCAACTCAAGGTGTATGATACTAATATAGAAACATAGAAACATGACAGCAGAAAAAGAGCATATGGCCTATCTAGTCTACCCTCCATATAAACTACTGTAGTCCCCTTTTTTCCTTTAGAAATTCCTATGTTTGTCCCGTGCTTTCTTGAATTCAGATACTGTTCTCGTCTCTACTACCTGCACTGGGAGACTATTCCACATATCTACCACTCTTTCCGTAAAGAAATATTTCCGCATATTTCTTATATTTCCCCTTTTAGCCTCATCCTATGTATTCATCCCCTCTCTGTTTGTCCTGTTTTGTTGCATTACAACCTGGAATTAAAATGGAGTTTTGGGGGTTAGCACCATGTGGTATACACAACATGCCTATGACTTTGAGAGTGCAAAAAATAATTAAGATTAAAAAAAAGCCTTAAAGTAGGAGAGTGCATATGTATTCATCCCCCAAAGTCATTACATTGTAGAGACACCTTTTGCTGCAATTACAGCTGCAAGTCTCTTGGGGATATGTCTCTATTAGTTTAGCACATCTAGCCACTGGGATTTTCACCCATTCCTTAAGGCAAAACTGCTTCAACTCCTTCAAGTTAGATGGGTTGCATTGGTGTACAGCAATATTCAAGTCATGCCACAGATTTTCAATTGGATTGAGATCTGGGCTTTGACTAGACCATCCAAGATATTTAAATGTTTCCCTTTAAACCAGCTTTAGCAGTATGTTTAGGGTCATTGTCCAGCTGGAAGATGAACCTCTGTCCCAATCTCAAATCTCTGACAGACTGAAACAGGTTTTCCTCAAGAATTGCCTTGTATTTAGTGTCATCCATCATTCCTTCAATCCAGACCAGTTTTCCTGTCCCTGCCAATGAAGAACATCCCCACAGCATGATGCTGCCACCACCATGTTTCACTGTGTGAATGGTGTTCTTGGGGTGATGGGAAGTATTGGATTTGTGCCACACATGGTGTTTCCCTTGATGGCCAAAAAGTTCAATTTTGCCTCTCATCTCACCAGAGAACCTTCTTCCATGTGTTTTGGGGGTCTACCACATGCTGTTGTGCAAGCTCCAAACGTGTTTTCTTATTTATTTCTCTAAGCAATGTTTTTTTTTTTTTCTGGCCACTCTTCCATAAAGCCCTGCTCCGTGGGGTGCATGGCTTAAAATGGTCCTATGGACAGATACTTCCATATCCACTGTGAATCTTTGCAACTCCTTCAGTATTATCCTTGGTGTCATTGTAACATCTCTGATTAATGTCCTCCTTGCCTGGTCTGTGAGTTTTGGTGGCCGGCCTTCTCTTGTCATGTGGTGGTGTCATATCCTTTCTATTTTGTTATAATGGATTTAATGGTGCTCTGTGGAATATTCAGAATTTGGGATATTTTTATAGCCCAACCCTTATCTATACTCCACAACATTGTCTCTGATCTGTTTGGAATGCTCCTTGGTCTTCATGTTGCTTGCTTAGTCGTGCGCAGAGTCAGGGGCCTTTCAGAACGGGTATATTTATATAGGCATCATGTGAAAGATCATGTGACAATGATTGCACACAGGTGAACCCTAATCGACTAATTATGTGACTTCTGAGGTTAATTGGTTGGACCAGATCTTATTTAGGGGTTTCATAGCAAAAAGGATGAATACACATATGCACTCACAAGAGTTTTTACTTGTTTTTTATATATACAAGGTATTTTATTGTCATTTCACTTCACCAATTTGGACTATATCATTAGGTCTATTACCTACCATCCAGATAAACCTCCATTTTCATTCCAGGCTGTACATAATGCGACAAAACAAGACAAAAACCAAGGGGATGAATACTTTTGCAAGGCACTGTAAATCAGTGGTTTTCAACCCAGTCCCCTAGGACCCCTAGTCCAGTTGGGTTTTCAGGGTATCCACAATGAATATGCATGAAATAGATCTGCATACAATGGAAGCAGTGGCATGCGGATCTATCTCATGCATATTCATTGTGGATATCCTGAAAACCTGATTGGCCTGGGAGTCCTAGAGGACTGGGTTGAGAACCACTGATCTAAATCATTGCTTTCCTCTTTGATAACCTCAGAAATCAGAGACATAGCAATCTCCGATCATGCTTCAGTCGCTCTCACACTTCATAATACACAACCCCAACTGCACCCCTTCATGGAGGCTCAACAAACAGCTTCTTTGTGATACACATTTTATTGGCACTGTCAGACAAGCCATACTTGCCTATTTTGAAGCTAACAATATAGTGGACACAGTCACACAGAAGCAGAGCTGGCCCAAGATTTCTGCTACCCTAGGCAGAAGCTCCGGCCATGCTGCCCCCCCCCCACCATATGCATCGTACCGTCTCCCCATGCTGAGCCATGCTGCCCCTCCTCCATGCTGAACTGTGTCCCCCCCCCCCCACTGCCACTACCTCTGGTAGTGGACAGTGGCAGGCTGCTGCCGCCGAGCCTATCGTCCACCACCAGAATCAGCAGCAGTGGGGGTCAGCATCGTTGGTCAGCATGTGGGGAGGGTGACACAGCTGGGCATGTGCAGGGGTGGCAGGCCATGCATGCCAAAGAACATGTCCTGCCACACACAGAAGTCTGCCACCCTAGGCTGCCACCTAGCCTACCTGGTGGACGAGCCAGCTCTGCACAGAAGGCTGGGTGTGGTGGGAAGCCTTCAAGACTAATGAAAGAGCTCATATAATGAGCTCTGTGATAAGGGCCACTCAAAAGAGCACACAGGAACGTCAAAATCATGAACATCAAATTAAAGAGGAGGAACGTTTGCTAGCTGGTGGGATCGACCCAACCATACTTATCTGCCTACAGAAACTGCAATACCAATTCAATAGTCTCCTTAGCGTGGAGACGGATCAGTTACTACTTACACAAAATAGCCAATACTATGTTGAAAACAATGGATTTAATGGTGCTTCGTGAGATATTCAGATTTTGGGATATTTTTTATAACCCAACCCTGATCTATACTTCTTCACAACATTGTCTCTGACCTGTTTGGAGTGCTCCTTGGTCTTCATGTTGCTTGCTTAGTGATGATGCAGAGTCAGAGGCCTTTCAGAACAGGTATATTTATACAGGCATCATGTGACACTGATTGCACACAGGTGGACCCTAATCGACTAATTATGCGACTTCTGAGGTTAATTGGTTGGACTAGATCTTATTTAGGGGTTTCATAGCAAAAGGGATGAATACATATGCACTCACAACTTTTCAATTTTTACTTGTTTTTTTTTATATATACAAGGTATTTTATTGTCATTTCACTTCACCAATTTGGACTATATTATTAGGTCCATTACCTAACATTCAAATGAACCTCCATTTTCATTCCAGGCTGTATGTAATGCAACAAAACAGAACAAAAAACAAAGGGATGAATATTTTCACAAGAAACTGTATCTACCATTGCTCTCCAGATTTCTTGTTTCCCTTCTGTGATCCCTTTGTTTTTTCCAAAAGTAAACTTGCAAGATCCTCACTTTTATATTTCACTCTCGTAACTTCATTTGTTTGTCCTTGCCGATGTCCTAAATCAGTGGGCTTCCATCTAGTACACTCTATTCAGGTTTAAACACCTGTTGATATATAATCTGAATCTATTATCTAGGATCCTTCTTTCTCTCAGAGTTAGATGCAGGCTATCCCTGTAGTATAACCTTACCATATGGGCATAACCCCCATATATCAAAAACTATCTTTGTCACACCTAGTGTTGAATCATTTATTGAAGCTGACTCTTCTTACAATCTGTTGGAGTTGCAGCCTCCAAAATTCTCTTTGATTCTATTATTCTTATAAACGATCTTTTTTCTCTAGTAGGTAGATAATAGTCCAGATGAGAACCTACAAATGAATTATATAGAGACCTTTTTAAGGCTGCTTGTAAACCCAGGAGCTGCTGGGTCACCATGAGTCAGCATTGACTCAAAGGCACACATTGCATTGCAGCGAAGCTACAATTTAAGACTAATAAGAGAAAATATATTTTTTATTCGATGCGTAATCAAACTCTGGAATTCATTTCCAGAAGATGTAGTAAAAGCTGTTAGTGTAGCTGGATTTTAAAAAGGTTTGGACAAGATCCTGGAGGAAAGGTCCATAAACCATTATTAAATGCACTGCTTACCCCAGGAGGAGCACTGCTGAAATGCACTGCTTACCCCAGGAGGAGCACTGCTTACCCCTGAAATGCACTGCTTACCCCAGGAGGTGCACTCTGGAACCTGTGTGCCTTTTTGGGAACCTGTTAGGTACTTGCGACCTGGATTGTCCACTGTTGGAAACAAGATACTGGGCTTGATGGACCTTGGTCTGACCCAATAAGGCATTTCTTATGTTCTTATGCAATTTGTAAATCTTTACCCCTGTTTCTCCTAATCACAGCCTTGTTGATTTCCATAATTTTCTTAATAAATGAAATTCCCAATGGTTTTTTTTTCCTGTATATTTTTATGGACTAGATTGTATGCTCTACTGAGCACAGATTCTTCCTTATATGTATTTGTATGTTTATGTTTATGTTTATTTCATTTGATATACCGCCCTTCCATGATAAGCAGGGCAGTTTACAATTCATAAAATTACATTAGAGGCACAGAGCCAGCAGAAAAGAAAAGGAACTACAATTGGTGACAGGAGAGTGGAAGGAAAAGAAGAATAGACAAAGCGTGAAGAAAACAGTTATACAAAGGGGGAGGGTAGGTCAAAGGCCAGAGAAAATAGGTGGGTTTTTAGGTTTTGCTTAAAGGTGGCATGATGGGGGTCTAAGCGAAGAGCAGAGGGAAGGGAGTTCCAAAGGGCAGGACCGGCAAAGAAAAAGGCTGAGGAGCGGGTGGAGTGCAAGTGGGCAAGGGAGGGAGAGGGGAGGGTGAGACGGTTGAGATGAAAGGAGCATGGAGAGTATCTGGGAGTATGGAAGGTGATGAGATCTGCTAGGTATTGTGGAGTGCTGGTATGGAGAGCCTTGTGAACAAGGGAGAGCAGTTTGTATTGAGCATGGTAGGGGACTGGTAACCAATGAAGATGAAAAAGAAGAGGTGGTCACGGGAGGAAGAGTGAGTAATGAGGCGTTAGGCGGTGTTTTGAATCCTCTGAAGGTGGGTCAATTGGGCTTTAGAGAGACCAGTAAAGATTGAATTAGAAAAGTCAACGCGCGACATGACAAGAGATAATAACAGGGTAGTAAGAGCAGATGGGGAGAGAAAGGGGCGGATTGCACGGATTTGGCGGAGAAAGAAAAAGGAGGTCTTAGTGATGTGGGAGATGTGTGTCTGAAATGATTATTAGTATTTATAATAATAACAGATCTTCTAGAATCAAGAAAGCTATAAGCAGGGTCAGCGCTAGGTGGGGGAGGGGCTTAGATTAGAGGGGCACCATTGCTAACCGTTCCCCACTGTCGCTTCCACCCCCACTCCCCAGCCACCACTGCCGCTGTCACTGCCTCCCAGGAGGGATGACAAATGCAGCGCTGGACAGAAAGCAGCACAAGACCACTCCAGAGAAGCAGATACTATTCCTGTGGGCAGAAGGCAACACAAGGCCATGTTCGTAGCCCATAGAGGCGGATCCTTTCTGTGAGAGCAGCATGCCCTTTGGGCATGATCCACCTCTCTGAGCTGCGATCATTGCTTTGTGCTGCCTTCTGCCAATGGGAGCAGCATGGCCTGTGGGCAGGATTCATCTCTCTGGGCACGGGTGCTGGACAAGGGAGGAGAGGGTTTCAGGAAAACAGTGGAGATGCTGGACAATGGGAGCATTGGGAGGTAGAAGGAAGATGCTGAACATGGAGGGGCAGAGAAAGACAGAGAGAAGATGCTGGATGGAGGGGGGATAACAAGGCAGAGAAGACATATTAGACACCAGGAGTTAGGGAGATTAAAGGAGATATTGGACTTGGAAAGAGGGCATAGGGAGAACAAGCATAGGTACAGCAAGGATGGGATATTTTTGAGATAAAGTGGTGATGCCGGACACAGGGTTATAGGGAGGCTATGGGGGAAATGCTAGACATGGGGGGTGGAACAGAGGGAGACAAAGGGGAGATGCTGGACAAATGGATAATGGGGGGGGGGGAAGAAGGATATAGGGTAATAAGGAAAGAGAGGGGAGAAGATAGATATGGGGTAAATAGGATGAGAAAGATATGGAGGGATGCTGGTCATGAGAGTAATAGGGAGAGAATGGGATGGAGATAAGAGGAGATGCTGGACATCAGGGGGATAAAAATGGAGAGGGAGAGATGCTCGACATGGGATAGGAAGTGAGAAGGAAGGACACAGAAGGATAGGGAGAGAGATGAAGTGCAGTGATACTGGGTGGGAGGAAAGAGAAAGAAAGAGAGAGAGAGAGAGAGAGAGAGATACTGGGGGTGGGGGGGGGGGTGCAGAGAGATGTTAGATATGAAGGGGAGAAAGAGTGAATGAAAGTCTGGGAAATAATGAACCAGGGAAGAAGAGGTGGAGAATGCAAGGACTGGGGTGAGGGTTAAAAAGTGGTAGATACTGCAGATGGAGTAAAAATTAGGGGAATTAAGGACTGGATAGTAAGAAACAGTAATGAAATCTGGGTGGACAGAGAGAGAAAAAATAAATGGAAGAAAGCTACAAGGGAAAGATCAATATTCCAAGATGGAAGTAAGTGAAGAAAACAAAAGGGAAGACAAGAAATGGAAAATGGGCTAGAGACTGTAGAAACAGAGTTAAGAGAAGACCGAGGAAAGCAGAAACTTCAGATTGGGACCAGCATGATCAGAGAATAAAATGGTCAGACAATAAAAGTAGATTGATTGAGTCAAACACTACAAATGGCATTTGCAGTATGAGGGCTCAAAGGTCTTCAAACGTCTACCTTTAGTATGGCGTAAATTGCTTGCTTCCACTGTGACCTATTCTCATGTGGTGTAATAATTGTAGGCTATCTCCAGAGACGTACTTGCATAAAAATAGAGTAGCACCATTGTCTTACTTTCTCCTTCCTAGAAGTTCACTGAGATTAAAATGTTTCTAGTTTTTACCATCAGAGTTATGTACTTTGGAGTTTTCGGTATTGGATTGCTTAAGATATGTCCAGTCATTTGTCAGTTCAGTAGAAATATCTCCTTAACAATGAACTCCACCATTTTCCAGGTTGGAAATGTTTCTGATATCTTTATTTTATTTTTATCTTTTTTATTCTAGGGTGAAAGTGGGCTTCCTGGTTTCCCTGGACTTCACGGCAAGCCAGGATCAAAGGTTGGGGATATTAGCTGATTTAGTCATTGAAATTTATTTATGTCACACCTATCATATTCTTGCTTGGCCAGTTACAAATAAAACACTCAGAACATTTTTTAAAATGGTACAACTAATACCATTTAAAATAAAATTCAAGTATACATTGCTACAAACAAGAAAGCTATAATAATTGTCCGACAGTTGTGGACTGCAATACCGGTAGAACTGCAACAGGAAAAGGATTTTCTGAAAATCTTCGGGATTTTCCAGTTCTCTGAAAAATCAGAAAATCCTTTTCCTGCTGCAGTTATGTGCCAGGCCACAGGCCGGGTCCCCGCGGCCGCCAGTAACCTGGGCCCGGGCCCAGCCTCAGCCTCAGCCTCTGACACGTGACAGTGGTGTCGGGGGGGGGAGGGGAGGAGGAAGTGTAGAGCGGCGGCAATGGGATCGCTCCCTGACGGTGAGTGGAGCGATCTCATTGGCTGAGGCATTGTGGGTGGGGACTGGTGTGCCAAGGAGCTGCGTGGTCAGTCCTTTCGGTGTGGCTCCTCGGCAGGGATGGCAGCGTTGTTTGGAGCTCCAGCCCAACGATCGCAGCGTGAAGGCCATCGCGGCATCGGGGACAGCTGAGGGCGGTGAGAGTGTGCGTGGGGAGGGGGGGGCTCCGCGGCGACCGGGTGAGTGGGGTAGAGTGGGAGGGGGTGAATAATTACAAAAGAAAAAAAAAAAAAAGGAGAACCGGCCGGGTATTTAGTAAAGAAAGGGGGAGGAGGGCTAGTTTGGGCCTGGGGGTGCTGATAAAAATTAAAAAAGAAAACAAACAAACCAAGGAGAAAAGAAAACCAAAAAGAGGTGGAAAGGAGCAGGAAGAGGTCGGTCCGTGGGATTGCGGAGGGGGCAAGCAGCTTGGGGGGGCATGGCACGTTCTCCGAAGGGACCGGGGGGGGGGGCAGCAGAGGGGTAAGGGCCATGGCGCTAGTGCTCGGGGGACAGGAGGCTGGTCTCGGGGGGGTGGTGTGTCCCTGGGAGCTGAGGCTGGTGGACAGTCCGCTCGGGTGGGCAGGGGAGCGGCTAGGTTGCTGGGGAGGGGGAGGGGGAGCAGAAGGGGTGGCGAGGCAGGCGGCAGGGGTTTGGGGGAGGAGAATGCTTCACCTTGCTACTAAGATGGCGGGTGGGGGCATTGTCCGGTGCCGGGAGGAGGGGGGGCGGGGTTATGTGGGGATGTTGAAGATGTTGGCCCATGTTGGGCCAGTTGTGTTTATTGTTACATGTGTTAAATAAAGCTGCGACCAGAATTGTTCCATGATCTAGTCTCCAGGGTATTTTTGTGGGTTGGGAATGGGGTGCTTAGGTGTCTGGTGGGAAGGTTGGCTATTGGAGGCGAGTAGGGCCTCCGGGTTACCAGGGTTACTACCGGTATTGCATTCCACAACTGTTGGCCAATATGTGACGAGACACATGCACGAGTTGCAACCTTATGGGCAACTTTACCGTAAGAAGTGATAAAAGATTGGTTTGACTAGATCAAAAAGGTACACGGCAGTTCATAAACATAAACAAAGATGATAGATCCAAATTTTCATCATGCTTCCTTGCTTTATTGATAATGCATAAACACTTAAATTGGGTGTGATATTTTATTGGCAGCCAGTGTAATTTCTGTATAGTCTGTGTAATATGTTCATGTTTCGGTATGCTATATATTACTTTGGCAGTTGGTATCAAGTATAATCCCTAAATACTTCACTTCTGCCGCTATTGTGATTTCATTTCCCTCTAACATCACTGAAGGGGACAGATGAATACTTTTATTCATACAGGATATCATAGCTTCAGTCGTTCGGAAATTGATAACCCATTAATTTTCAGCCAGTTTGTAATGTGAGAAAATTCAGTCACTAATTTAGCTGACAAATCCAGAGTCAACTAGAAGAGGAACAAACAACAAGATATCATCTGTATAGATCCTAAACATAATTTGCAATTGCTGCAACAATTTATATCCTGGGAGGAAATAAATATTAAATAATGTCACAGATAACACAGATCCCTGTGGATCACCACAGGGGGACCTATATAATGCAAATATTTCATTATTAATACATATGTGTTGCTGTTTATTATTCAAATAAGATTTAAACTGTAGTAAAACTATGCCACAAATTCCAATTGAGTATAGCTGAGAGATCCATATATCAGAAATAACTACATAAAATGTGGACATTATAGTAATGAATAGGTAAGTTGATGTGCAATTATCTACGCCCTTCATGGTAGTGTCTATTAATGACACCGTTATGGTTTCTGAGCTATGTCCTGTCCTGAAACTGTGTTGCTTTATGTCCAGGGTCTTGTTAGTGACTAAACATTCCTCTAATTGCTGTTGGACTGATTATTCAATGATTTTACCAAGTAATGGTATAATCAAGGTTGGCCAATAACTAGCACATTCATGCATAGGTAAAGAGCTTTTTTTTTAGCACTGCTTGGATGGAGAACTGCTTTAAGATCGTTAGTAATAAATCTGATCTCATTGATCAGCAGACTAGATTTCATAGAAAAGTTTGCAACAGATGTATTTATTATTTTATTTATTTATTTAGCTCACACTTTTCCAGAAGTAGGTCAAGGCGAGTTACAATCAGGTACTAGATATCAGGAGACTATCAAGGGAACATGTGGAAGATGAAGAATTTTAATATTTCAAGAATCTTTCAGCACCTACTGGAGTAATTTGGCCCCATGATTAGGTGTTGCATCAGAGACTCAAGTCGTTAATTAGTAGGTTAGCTTTACATTGAAAAGTCTGAAAATTCTTGCATTAAAGGAATCATATTCTTACCAGCTCTTTTAGGTTCATGGGGGGGGGGGGGGGAGGGGAGGAGATATTCAGCACCACCGGCGCTGAAAGCTAAACCCGGATATTCGATGACGGATTCATATTCAGTCATGGCATTGACTATCTGAGTTCACTGCATTGCAGTGATACTAACCAGGCAGCAATGATATTCAGCCAGTGCCTGGTTAGCTAACGCAGTAAAGGTTAATCCAGGGTTTCCTCGCCTTATTTTCACCACGTACCGTCTAATATTTAGAAAAGTAGTGGGAAAGAATGCATGGTATTTTTTTACCTTTAATACATATTTCATTCAGTTCTCTATTCCATTCAACTGCATAATGGAACTTTTATTATGCAGATAATGTCTTATTTTTCAATAAACTAGTTCATTGTTTGTGGTTTCCTTGAAAACAATAACTCCTTCCATGATATTCTGTCTCTTAGGGTGAACAAGGGCCCAAGGGAGATATAGGGAAGCCAGGATTTTATGGCAAAAAGGTAAGCATATGTAAGCATCAGCCAATGACATATACAGGTCTGTGATTTTGTTTGCCCAGTGTCTTATATATTAAGGATCTCACATTGGAATCCTGTTGTTTACTCCATAGAGTGATGCACTAGCAGTATACAATATTTTTGTCTTTGAAGCAAACTATTTGATTTTAATGGAAGGTATGAAAACAAGATGACTTTGCTGACACATAGCAGAAATTAAGCATGTTTATATGATGTGCATTCAGATGGATGGACAGACATGGCAAAGCTAATAGCTGCATTTACTTTGATAGAAATGGTCTTTAAAAAGAAAAATACACGAGTCAATATTCAGGCTTCATCTGTGGCCTTTATAAATCCAGGCTAAAAACTCACCTCTTCAAGGCTGCTTTTGGATCCTGATTCAGTTAGGGATATGTCTACTAAAGTGCATTAACTGCTACCGCAAGGCTAATGAAGGATTAATGTCCTGTAGTAACCGAGGTATCCGGATGCCCTGACCCGTCATGCCACCACCACCCCTTCCCCCCGCCCCATAACCCCTCTCACCTCCCACCACCCCTTGAACCTTTGACAAAGACAAGCAGACATCAGGGAGTGGTGCAATTGCTTGGTCGCAGCTTTTATTTAAGGTATTAAACACCGACCCAACATGGGCCCAAATCAACCTTCATAACAATAACCAAAACACCCCCCCCCCACCCGTCCTCCGGATGACGCTCCCACCAGCCATTTCTAGCAAAGTGGTGCATCATCCACACCCCCCGATTCCCCCTACCGCCCGCCTTGCCGTCATTAGCAAAGGCCGGCTCCAGGGTTGCCAATTTCCGGGCAGAGACCCCCAGCCGGGGCGTCTCCCCCCACGAAAAAGAATAGTGCCGCTCCTGTGGAAAGCGGCATAAAGCTGAAATGCCCCGCCGGGTCAGCGAGCACCTGCTCGCCACCCCGCCACAGCCCTAAGCGATGAGTCCCCCACCAGCTGCAACACCCTATTTTCCCCCCCCCCCAGCCTAAATAACGGGAGGGAGGGAGGGAAAACCTTCCGGCAGCGCGAGCAACGAGGAAGAGGGAGAACGCCAGCCGGCGCTCCCCCGTTGCTCGCGCTGACCCCGCCCCCTGACCGCCCGCGCGGTCCAATCACCGGGCTCCACCTTCCAGTGTGGAGCCCGAGTGCGGAAGCCCCGCCCACTACAATCCGGGGCAGAACTCCCCCACCTCCCCCCCCCAGCAACAGGCCTGCCATGCGGTCGGGCCCCGGGAACCCGGTTACTGGGCCGGCCGCGGGACTGGGGCCCGGCGGCACAGCCCGAATTAACCGAGGTATCCGGATGCCCCGACCCGTCATGCCACCACCACCCCTTCCCCCCGCCCCATAACCCCTCTCACCTCCCACCACCCCTTGAACCTTTGACAAAGACAAGCAGACATCAGGGAGTGGTGCAATTGCTTGGTCGCAGCTTTTATTTAAGGTATTAAACACCGACCCAACATGGGCCCAAATCAACCTTCATAACAATAACCAAAACACCCCCCCCCCCCCGTCCCCCGGATGACGCTCCCCCCCGCCATTTCTAGCAAAGTAGTGCATCATCCACACCCCCCGATTCCCCCTACCACCCGCCTTGCCGTCATTAGCAAAGGCCGGCTCCAGGGTTGCCAATTTCCGGGCAGAGACCCCCAGCCGGGGCGTCTCCCCCAACGAAAAGAATAGTGCCGCTCCTGTGGAAAGCGGCATAAAGCTGAAATGCCCCGCCGGGTCAGCGAGCACCTGCTCGCCACCCCGCCACCGGCGCAAAGGTAGGCTACTATCCTTGCGCCGCCCCCACCACCGAAAGCTGCGACCAGCACCAAGACTCCAATGCCTCCTGCCAATCATTTAAAAGCAGGTCCCGTCCCACCGGGGCAAGATGAACCCCCTCGAGCCGATAGAGGCCGGCACAGGAAACATCCGCCCAAGGGTGCAGGACATGTCGCCCCCCCGTCTGCTGAACCCAGCGTCCAAACTGCCTGTTAATCTTAACCAGGCCCCTCGAGCAACACCGCTGGGTTCAACAAGCCGGACGGGGCACAATGTCTGACCAGAATAATAGCCACTCCCGGGAGGAGTTCCCGCAACTGAGCAATGTCTCTCTGTACAGTCCGGATGAGCTGCCGGCAAGACCAAGCCACCAGGTCATTGCCGCCGAGATGGAGTAGCAACCCCCACCGACTGCCGCCGCAGTCCGATCTCCGCCTGAACCCGAGTCAAGAGCAGCTCCCAATGCATGCCACATTGACCCATCCAGCAAAGCCGCACTCCAGACGTGGCGAGACCAAGATGGGCACCCAACGGCCGGACTGCCGCCCGACGCTCCGCCCAGTAGACGAAGGAGTGCCCAATGATCCACCAGTCGCCGGAGCACACGCCACTGGAAAGCAGAAAACAAGCGGACTGCCACCACCAGGCAACTCTGACATAACCAGAAGACCGGAGGAGCCCCCCCCAAGCCCCCCCCCCCCCCGGGACCCTCGTCCTGCCACCCGCAGGCGCTAGACCGCACCCCCGGGAGCCGCCGGGCGCACGTACCCAGCATAAGCCCCCGAATGCCACCTGCCAATGTGCTGGATCACCTGACCGTCCAGACCCGCAGCCGCGGCACTAGTCGCCGCCCCGATCCGGAACGAATGCGAAGCATACCGGCGGTCGGCACAACCCTAGGCACGCAGCACCAGACGCAGCACAGCCGTGAATTGGAACTGAGTCACTGGGTTGCAATCCGCATGGATGAAAAATTAGCCACACGCTGCCGGCCGCTGCTGAACATTGGAGCACAACGCGCGAACCGGGCAGGGTAACAAAGGAGGAATGGGACTTAAGAGGACCCAGCTACCCTTCCCAGACTGATCTGTCTTCGAACGCGGTAGAAAAAATCCGAGCCTGTTCCGCGTCGACCCGAACGTGCGAAACGTCGATCCCGCCAAACGCCCCACACCGGGCGGAGCGAGGAACCAGCTTGGATACCCGAAACGCACCAAAGGAAGCCGTGGTGAACAGCGCATGAAACAAGATGGCCTCAAAGCCAGAGGCCACCAGACACGGCAAAACCTCGCAGATTCGCAGTAACAGCTCGTGCGACACCGGGAGCCGCCAGTCACGCGACGCAGGATGGACCCGGGCCCAGCCCGCCAGCCACCGCCGAACCAAAAAAAGGACATATGTGGGTTACCCCAACCAGCGGCCTTGCAAAAGAAGGAAAAAACCCCGCCAATGCTCCGCCGACCGCCGACCGGGCCCAGCCCTCCTTCTTAGCCGACAGAACAAACCGGCCGACCAGTCCGTCAGGAACCACCCCCCCCTGACCAGCCCTGCGCACAAAGGAACGCACTCACCTGAGAGTAGCCCCGTCGGTACGACGCCCAGGCACTGGAGGCCACCGACGCGGCCAATAAGGACATCACTTCAGGGCCCCAACTGTCCAGAGGTGCTCTGGGACCCGTGAGGCCAGCTCGTCCGCCCCCGGGGCCAGTCGCCGGAACAATACCCACTGAAAACGGGATAAAGCGTCAGCAATGGAATTCTGGGCGCCCGGCACATGCCGTGCTCGAGCGGTGACATTAAGACGCAAGCAGGCCAGGACGAACACCCGCATCAGCGCAGCTACACGCGGACAACGAGGCGCGCGCCGGTTAATGACCTCCACCACTGCGGCATTGTCACACCAGAACACTACCCGCCGGTTGCGCAGCTTGTCCGGCCAGATCCAGAAAACCGCCACGATCGGGAAGAGCTCCAAGAAAGTGATGTTCCGAGTCAAACCGGAGTGGACCCAATCCGCCGGGCAAGGCCCCGCGCACCAGGCACCATGACAGAAAGGACCGAAGCCGGAACCGCCAGCCGCATCGGCAAACAGCTGCAGATCGACACTCGAGGGTTCAGGCAACTGAAGCACGGAGCACCCATCGAAACCCACGAGGAAGGCATCCCAGACCCGTAAATCCTCCCGCATCCCTGCAGAGACCCGGATTCAATGATGGGGAGACGGAGGCCCGCCATTGCCAGAGATACGCGCCGGGCAAAGGGGCGCCCCATGGGAAGGACGCGGCAAGCAAAATTGAGGTGCCCAGCAACGACTGAAGGACCCGGAGGGAAACCTTAGCGGCAGAGCCGACCGAAGCCACCAGTTCACGCAGCCGCTGGACCTTCGGCGCCGGCAAACGTACAACCCTCGCGACCGTATCAATCTCGATGCCTAAAAAGGTGAGGCAAGTGACCGGCCCCACCTTTTTTTTTTTTTTTTTTGTTTTGTTTTGTTTTTTTTTTTTTTTTTTTTTGGCCGCAATAGGAATACCAAAGTCGACGGACAAGCCGAGGAAAGTCCATAGGAGAGTGGAACAAGTAGTAGTCCGCTCCGGCCCGACAAATAGGAAATCATCAAGGTAGCGGACTATGCTAGAGACCCCCGACTGCCGCTCGACCACCCAATGCAAGAAGGTGCTAAAGGCCTCGAAATAGGCACAGGAGATCGAACAGCCCCGAAGGAAGCGTAACGGACTGAATAGAGCTCGCGGGGTATGCGGCCGTTGACAGAATCGCCCGGAGGGCAGGAGAGGTTGTGGATCAGACTGAACCTACCCGCCTCCTTCTTGGAGACCACCCCCAAGGGCGAAACCGTGAACGGGGAAAAGGGGGGCACCGAAAAGGGGCCCGCAACCCTACCCAGAGCACACTCCTCCGAAATCTTCCTACGCACGAAATCACCGTGTGCGTGCACCGAAGCAGCGTTCCGGAGCCCACCCCGTGCGGACGCGCCCCGAACCGGGATACAGAAATCCCCCCGAGAACCCCTCTAAAAGCAAGCCGGCCGCCTGCCCATGACGGGACCGCCCATACTCCGCCAGCCGTGGACGCATCGCCTCGATCCGCACGGGAGTAGGGGCCAGCCCCCCACCCCCGACCTCACTTACCCCCAGAGGGAGCTCCCGCGACCCCCTTCCGACTACACTTAGCGGCAGCGTGGGTGCCCCCACACAAGGAACAGGCATGCTTAAATTTGCAGTCGGGGAACGGGCAGGACGCCTTGTTGAAGCGCCAGCAGACGTCCCCCCCACGGGACTGAGGCGGGGCCGAGACGGGGACTCGAAAGGAACGCCCCGCCGCCGGAACAGGAGCGGAGCCCCCTTTGCCAGCCGCAGCACCCGCTCCCCCGACTCGCCCCTTCGCGGACATCTGGGTCAACCAAAGATGGATGTCCTTCGTCCCCCATGACAAGTGACAATTTTCCTCCATCTGATCCCGAAACTCCTCATCATAATTCAACCAGGCCCACCCATCGTGAGCCTGGGACGCCGCCAAGATGTGTCGGCATAAGCCAGTAATGCCCCATACTGCCCCGGGAAATAGTGACCCCAGACACTCGCAAGCCACAAGAAGGCACGAGTCCAATTGAGCGTATTCCGGGAGGCCTTGCGGACCCTACCCACCTTTTCGTCCTCCCGACACTTCTTCCTGCTCTCTCCAGAACGCTTCCGACCCTCGAGCAGGCAGAAGATATCGATGTACCGACGACGCTTGGTTTGCCGGTGCAATTTACGCGGAACGCCCTCCCATAACTCTGCACAGCGGACGACGGAGGCCCCAGCACCCGCCCCGGCGTCCGACGTCCCAGGCACCGAACCACGGGAAGAGGTCGAGGATGACGTCGAGGAGGAGGAAGACGAAGACGCCCGCCGACCACGGCGCCCCCGCCGGTGCTTAGCCCTTCTTTGCCGCAGGCAACCCGGGAACGGAAACAAGGGCTCCTCCCACAGCCCCACCGGAGACCCCCGCATACTCACCCGACCCACCGGAAGGGTCCACCGGGGCACTCCCCGGAGACAGCCCAGACGCCTCCGAGACCAGCACAGCCGCGGGACATGAAGGATCGGGACCGGCCCCCGCGGCAGAAGCAGCCATGGATGTCGCCGGAGTCGAATTCCATGGGACCTGCGAAGAAAAAGCAGAAAACCCAGCAGCCAGAGCCGCAGGAGTACTAGGCGCTGCGCTCGGCCCGGCGCCCCAGCCGTGCGCCGAGGACCCCAGCCCACCGGCATCCCAGGCCGCCGTACTCCCAGCCGCCCCGCGGCCATCACCAACCCCGCCACCCCAGCCCCCCCCCCCCAGTGGCCCAAACCCCCCAGGGGACAGCCCTGAAAGCCCACGTGCCCGGGGAAGGGAGGAAGCCGGGAGGGGGAGGGGAATCCAGCGGGGCGGGAATGAGGCCCACCCCTCTAAGATATGAAATAGGGTGGAAAATAGAGAGTAAAGTGACTTGCCCAAAGTCACAAGGAGTACCAGTGGGAATCAATCCCAGATCTCTAAGGCACTAACCTGTTGCTGTAACCACTAGGCTACTGCTCCTACAATTGGCCCAGGGGTAAGGAAGAGCTGCAGGGCGAAGCAACTAGCCCCCCCGCCCAGCAAAGACCCCCCGACCCCCCCCCCAGCAAAGACACCCCGACCCCCCCCCAGCAAAGACCCCCGGCCCCCCGCCGGGACACGCACAGGCCACCGGGGAAGAGGAGCGCCGGTCGGGCATCGACCACGTGGCTCCCCAACGGGAGAAGCAACATGGAAAATCCCTGGCTAGAGGGATTATAATGAATTTTCCATAGTGTAGGGCAGAAGGAAGGGACGACGCTACGCGAGCCCCCCCCCCTTGCCGAACGAACGCAAACCCCCCGCTACCCGGAGGAGAGGCCTGTATCCCCCGCAGCGCAGAACAAACCTTCCGGCAGCGCGAGCAACGAGGAAGAGGGAGAACGCCAGCCGGCGCTCCCCCGTTGCTCGCGCTGACCCCGCCCCCTGATCGCCCACGCGGTCCAATCACCGGGCTCCACCTTCCAGTGTGGAGCCCGAGTGCGGAAGCCCCGCCCACTACAATCCGGGGCAGAACTCCCCCACCTCCCCCCCCCAGCAACAGGCCTGCCATGCGGTCGGGCCCCGGGAACCCGGTTACTGGGCCGGCCGCGGGACCGGGGCCCGGCGGCACAGCCCGAATTAGCAGCTAACCCACAAAAATATCACATATCACAGGCAATTTTCCATGGTATCTGATTTTTTTGTGGTACAGCTCCCTTGGGGAGGAATTGGAGTGGATGGGGTGGGTAGTGGGGGTGCGTGATAGCACCATCTCAAGAAGTAACATTATCTGCTCAGGACCTGCTTATGTCGCACAGTCACTTTGCACCTCCCCGCACCAGCAGGAATACTGGTGGAGGACTCCAGTGCAGCTTCAAGCTGCTTAAAGGGAACATTGTACATATGAATGGGTTGTGAAATGACGGCCCCTACATGTGGAAACCCCTGGCAGCCAACAACCACAGCAAAGATGACTTAGTTGACAAGCATTACCAGCCTAATTTGTTTAGTCTCTCTTCTTTCTGTTTTTTTTTTCTTCCCTCCATCCTTTTTTTTCTTCCTCAATTTTGTGCATCTCTTTCTTAGTCAATTTTTAGTTGATACTGTAATGCTGGATTGATTTTTCTTGTTTTATACAAATCTGTGTTAGATTAGATTAGTATTATTTTTTTACTATTTTATTTTCAATATACAGAATAACAACAATATTAGGAATAAAAAAGGGAAAAATATCAGAAGGATAATATTTTTCCCTTTTTTATTCCTAATATTGTTGTTATTCTGAAAATTGAAAATAAAATAGTAAAAAAATAATACTAATCTAATCTAACGCAGATTTGTGTACCGCAACGATTCCAATCGAAACAGTGGTTGTATGCAGCTTTACAACAAAAAATAATAAACATAAAAGAAAGATAAAAATAAAAGTAATTAAATTTAAATAAGCAGGTTTTCAAAATTTTTTGAAATTGAGAAAAAGAGGAAATACTTTTCAATTATTTAGGTATTTCAGACCAGCACTGTGCCACCATGTAGGGAAGAATGTGCATAAAGTATGATTTTGAACAAATATCTCTACATGGTGGATAGAACATATTACTGGCAGATTGTAAGTGCTTAGATTTACATGACACAAATGGAAGTAATAAAGAAGAAAAATGTTCTGGAACAAAAATCATTTAAAAAATCTATATAAAAAAATAAAAAACTTAAAATGGATCCGGTTGGGACTTTAAGCCAATATAATTTATGAAGTAAAGGGGTTATCGCAGTATGCCAAAAATAAGATGTACCACCCCTATTTTGACACAGTTGTAATCGTTTGATTTGGTATTGGGAACAGTTTAAAAATAACAAATTTCCATAATCTAAATATGATAAAATAGAACTTTGAAAATGTTCTTTAGAAAAATGCCCTCTTATTCTATGTAATTGTCATAGCTTATAAAATGTTTTTGAGACACTTGAGCTGACCTAAGCCTCAAACGATAAATTTGTATCAATCAGAATCCCTAAGGCTTTTAAAACGGGATCAATCTTCAAATGTAGCTGCGACGATGCAAGTAATAAGGATTCTGGTAAGGGTTTGTTATTAATCCCAAAAAAGGCTGTACTGTTTTTCAATTTGGAAAATTGACCTTGAAAACCTAAATGACAATATAACTGGTACTTGTGAAGCTTGAAATAGCTACCTAGTGATAATGCTAGTTATAACATTATTTTTAAGTGAAAATGATTTTTCTATATATTTCAAATCCTACTTTTTATAGGGTGCAAAGGGGGACAAAGGAGGTGTTGGCTTTCCTGGTCAGCCTGGGCATTCTGTAAGTATTGCAAGGGACTCTGGGACATAAAGTATTGATTCATTTTCACTAATTTTGCTTGGTACAAACATTGTGCCAGATTTATCCTAACATTTTTTCATGAAATATCTTGCCGTCTTTAGCATGGAAAGACTGGTGAAAATCCAGTACAAACCTTTATAAATTACCATTTCGCTGTTTAGTTGTAATGTCTGAATTACAATATTCACACGTCATCTGATTTTTATAACAGGGGGAGCCTGGAATTGATGGAAAAGACGGCTTTCCTGGAAACGCTGGTCCAAAGGTATGTCCATCTATGCATACATATTAGAAACTGAACACTTTTTACAGTTTGACATCAAGCATTTCTGCTGTAGCACTAATGACTGCCGTTCATGAAGCACTGGAAAAATTATAGCAATAGGTTATTTATTTTTGGTATTAATTTGTTAAATATGATCTTATCGGCATAATATTGACAGAATTGCTTCTATTCTACTGCAGATTCATAGCAAACAGTATGGCTAATAAGCACATCATAGAGAAGGCGTTAAGGTAGCATGTTTAGGATGGGAGAGGACAGTATAGACACAGAGGGCCCGATTCCATCCCAGACATAGATCCCCTCTGTGCATCCGGTCTGAACCGGATGCACAGAGGGAATCGCGATTCTGATGCCGCGGGGCATGTCTAGCCCCGCGGGATCAGAATCACGAATAGCAATGTATGTGATTCAGTCCAGCCTGCATCTACATTAGTAGCTAGACTAACTCAGGGCTTTTAAATGGAGCCACGGTGCCAAGGCGTCCTGTTGCCATGGCACCGCGGCTTCATTTAAAAGCCATGGTGCCGGCCGCCAAGAAAAAGAGCTTATTTCCCACAGCCCGACCCCAAATCTGGCTTCCTAAGGACAGGGTCAAGCTGTGGGGAATAAACCCTGCCCCCCCCCTATCCATGCCACAGGCCTTCCAAAAACAAACGTCCAGGGAAGTTATTCCACCTCGGAGGTGGAATAGCTTCTCTGGACATTTCACTGGCTCTGGACATACAGGGCCAAGATTCAAATCGGCCCTGTATGTCCAGGGCAGGCGACCACCCACTGCCCGCCCACTCTCCGCCCCCGTGCCACCCATTCCCCACCACTGTCTAACTTCCCCACTCAACCGGCGGGGATGTTATTTGGGGGCAGGTGAAGCCACGAATAGCAGGGATGGACATCCCTTCGGGCCGTCCATCCCTGCTATTCATGGCTCAGAATAACCCCCAGAGTGAACTTTTAACTATATTTGTATTAATTGTCATGAAAAGCATACCCTCACAAAGAACAGATGAAAATGTTCATGGGTACTCTTCAAATAAGAGAACATATGTACCCGAGCTTTGCAATATGGGACAAGATTTGTGGGATAAAAATACCTGTGAACTTTGTCCCAAAACACCCAGATGTTTATTTAATACATTATAATAAAGTATATTATTTTCAAATTAATGCAGATTAATTTATGTTAATGCAAGTTTTAACAAATAAATACAAAATCTGATGTAACGGGCAGTAAAATTACAAGCTATGTCATGTTTAAAGGCAGGCAAATCAGTGTAGTTAACACTGACTTATGAACAAGAGAGCCGGTACTCCCAAGGACCAACTGAAATCCCTAATCATCTAGTATAGAAAATATATTTCCAAAGCCCACTCTCCATAGTGCTTAATCCCCTCTGAGAGCCCTCTAGTGGCAACCATCCACCCCTAGAAAATTTGAACAGGAGTGCCAGTGGGACAACAGTGACTGGGGATTACTCGTACTTCCAATTAGATGCCAGGGTTGTTCAGGTTATCTGGAAGGGTCTACAGAAGAGGGATTTAAGGTTCCCGAGGGATAGTTTTCCAAAGGGGATGGGACTATGGACAGGGAATGGGGCTTCTGGGGCCCTTACTTTAAATCATATGTAACTGCCTCTCTGCAGGTCAGTACATCTAAACTCACTTCTATCATGTTAATCTAATGCTTATATCTAAGAATGCAACACACTCTAATAATAGGTAGCATTGTCTCCAGGGAAAAGTTGAGATTGTTCAGGAAATACGTTCTTAGTGGCAAAGTAAATAAGTCTTGGAAAAAGCTTTACATGAGCCTAGTGTCCTTTCTACTCACAAAAGTGAAGAAATAGCCATGAAACCCTCCCTAATCTAGTCACAGAATATTAAGTCACATTCTAAAGCCTCAGCATTAGACAACCATGTGTTTGGCCTTCAGGTCTTCTGCACAGTTATTTGTATCTGGTTTAACAGCTAATTCTTCATTAGCATTGGATTTAGGTGGTCACTGCACTGATGTCTACGGGAATCCTTTTATGCAGTTCTCTTATATGTTAAACCCCTTTCTGCAGAGGTGAAAAAAGTTATCTGCAGAATCCACACTAAGCCACTTCACTTTATCACATTGCCCTTTCATTTGCTTCTCCTGAAACATAAAGGGCCGATTCTGTAAATGAACAGCGGAGATGTACAGTATGTCCTGGTGGGATGTGCAGCCTTTTATTTATTTAAGGGTATTTCTATCCCGCCTTATCCTTCAATCAAGGCGGTGAGCAGAGCAAACGATCATTACTATCTGTCTGGCCTGAATACTGCAAACCTTTCTCCCCGCACGCACAGAGCCGCTGTGCGGGGACAGCTGGATGGGGGCGGCATGGGGACAGAGAGTGGGTGGAGCGGAGGCAGACCAGGCACCCGGACGTACAGGTCTGATTCAAGTCATGGCCCTGTACGTCTGGCGGTCAGCAGGAGGACACCCAGCTTATTCCATCTCCGAGGTAGAATAAGCATGGGCACCCATGCACTCTGGCCCAGCAGACCCTCCAGATGCATTGGAGCCACAGAAGGTGAGGTTCCGCTGCCCGATCCCAGCCCTGGCAGCCCCGCCAAGGGTCAGGCCATGGGGAAATGAGGTTTGATGGGGAGTGGGGCCATTGGCGCTCCTGCTAGGCATCCTAGTGCCAGGATGAGAGAATGCCTCGGTACCACACACCAGCAGGAGCATGGGGAAACCTGGCTGTGTTGCAGTTTGGATATTTCCCACGGACAATGCAGGAGCGTCTTGCTCTTGTGGTGCAGAATCGGGTGCAGATCGGCCCGTCCAGGGCTTGGCCATCAGGTTGGCCCAGACATGCCCCTTTGGGGATCGGGCTCCACCTGAAATGATTTTCACTTTGGAATATCTCTTTGCCAGATTGGCAAAAGGTACTCATGATCACAGTTTCTAATCACAAAAGAAACAGGGCGTGATTCCCTCCAAGTGAGTCAGTTCTCATCTCCTCTCACTTTTGGCTTACAGGTCCTTTTAGAGCCTCTTTATATCTCTGTGGCAGGGAGAAAAATGTTTATTTTCTGCTACTTGTAGCCCTTTGAGGTTTGTTTTCTAAAGAGCATTAGGGTTTTGCAGATACCGCGTGTTTAAAGTACAAATAAATGAACAGCACCTGCAAACGTTGTACATTACCAGCCTTTAATGTATACAACATTACTACAGTAGATAATGCAAAGATTGTGACCCAAACTACTACTACTATTACCACTGAGCATTTGTATAATGCTACAAGATGTATGCAGCACTGCACAGACATGTAAGAGACAAACCCTGCTCATCAGAGCTTACAATCTAGTCAAGACAGACAACACAGAAGCTGTAGACAGGGATAAAACAAGGGGGAAAGGTAAAGAAACAAGGAGATCAGGTGAGTCAAAATCCAAAAGCAGCAGCGACGAAGTGAATTTTCAGCCTGGATTTGAAAAGAGTCAGAGAAGGTGCAGGTAGTTTGTTCCAGGCGTAAGGTGCAGCAAGGTGAAGGAAGAGAAGTCTGGAGTTAGCAGTGGAAGAGAAGGGCACAGATAGAAGTGATTTGCCAGAAGAGCGGAGTTCCCGAGGGGGGTTGTAAGGAGAGATAAGAGAGAATGGTAGTGAGGAGCTGCAGAGTGAATGCCAGGAGAAGTTTGAACTGGATGTGGAAACGGATAGGGAGCCAATGACGTGACCTGATAAGAGGAGTAATTGGGCATGAAGAGGCTGCCAGAAGATTAGCCGCGCAGTAGAGTGTTGAACAGATTGAAGGGGAGAGAGATGATTCAAAGTCATGGCCGCCTTGATTATTAAGATAAGGCGGTTTAGAAATACTGTTAAATAAATAAATAAATGGGAGACAGCCAACATGGCTTTAGACAAGGAAGATCTTGTCTTACTAATCTGTTATGTTTTTTTGAAGGTGTGAATAAACAGGTGGACAAAGCTGAGTCAGTTGATATAGTGTATCTGGACTTTCAGAAAGCCTTTGACAAAGTCCCCCATCAGAGACATTTGGCAAAACTAAAGAGTCATGGTATAAGAGGCAGTGTACTATTGTGGATCAGGAACTGGTTAAAAGATAGAAAGCAGAGGGTAGGGCTAAATGGCCAATTTTCCCAGTGGAGAAAGGTGAATAGTGGTGTACCCCAGGGATCTGTGCTGGGCCCACTGCTTTTTGACATATTCATAAATGACCTGGAAAGGGGAATAACGAGTGAGGTTATCAAATTTGCAGATGACACAAAACTATTTAAAGTTGTTAAAACCCAACTGGATGTGTAAAATTGCAAGAGGATCTTGATAAATTGGAAGACTGGGCATCAAAATGGCAGATGAAATTTAATGTGAACAAGTGCAAAGTTATGCACCTAGGGAAGAACAACCCAAACTATGGTTACACAATGCAAGGTTCCACATTAGGAACCACCACCCAGGAAAAAGATTTAGGCGTCATTGTGGATAACATGTTAAAACCCTCGGCCCAGTGTGCAGAGGCGGCCAAGAGAGCAAATAGAAAGCTTGGTATCATAAAGAAAGGAATGGAAAATAAAACAAAAGATATTATAATGCCTTTATATCGTTCCATGGTGAGACCGCACCTTGAATATTGTGTGCAATTCTGGTCGCCGTATCTTAAAAAGGATATAGCATTTTTAGAAAAGGTTCAGAGAAGAGCCACCAAAATGGTAAAGGGGATGGAAGGATACTCCTATGAAGAAAGGCTAAAAAGGTTAGGGCTCTTTAACCTGGAAAAGAGACGGCTGAGGGGAGATATGATAGAAGTCTATAAATTAATGAATGGAGTGGAACGGGTAAACGTAGATCAATTGTTTACGTTATCAGAATATAGAAAGACTAGGGGACATGCAATGAAGCTGCAGGGTAAACTTTTTAAGACTAATAAAAGAAAATATTTTTTCACTCAACGTGTAATCAAACTCTGGAATTTGTTACCAGAGGATGTAGTAAAGGCTGTTAGTGTAGCTGGGTTTAAAAAAGGTTTGGACAAGTTCCTGGAGGAAAGGTCTATAAACCATTATTAAGAAGGGACCCAGGATATCAATGCTTGACCCAGTACAAGCATTGTGGAACCTGTGTCTTTTGAGGAAACTGCTAGGTACGTATGACCTAGATTGGCCACTGTTGGAAATGATACTGGGCTTGATGGACCTTGATCTAACCCAGTATGGCATATCTTATGTTATGTTCTTAAAGGGAGACCAGCAAGAAGTAGGTTACAGTAGTCAAGACAGGAGGTGATTAAGGAGTGGATAAGTGTCTTAGTAGTGTGTTCAGAAAGGAATGGGCGGATTTTGTTGTTATAGAGAAAGAAACGGCAGGCCTTAGCTATCAGATGGATCAAACGCGCTCCGGCAGCAACGCTGATACAACTAATACCACCCATTCAGGTAGCATTACTTGCAGCTGCATGACCTGCAGTTTAGACTGTGAATGCGCATTGTAAACGCCTATGCTAACCATGAGGTGAGGATGCACCCATTCTTGGCCCCACTCCCATTTTCTCCCAGTCACATGCTACACAGATAGTGTGGCAATAACCCCACACTGTCTCTTTATATCTACACTAACTGTTAACATGGGCCATTTACTGCAAATATTCTCTTTTCCTCCAAACTGACTCCCTGCTCCTCTGATCCCATCCCCTCACATCTACTAAGCTCTATCCCTTCTTCTATCATCCCTGTCAACTGTCATATCCTTAACCTATCACTTTCCACTGCAAATGTTCCTATGGCCCTCAAACATGCTGTGGTTACACCTCGCCTCAAAACAACCTTCACAAGATCCTACCTGTCCTTCTTTCCAGTTATCAACCTATCTCTCTCTTCCCCTTTGCTTCAAAACTACTTGAATGAGCAGTTCACCACTGCTGTCTTGACTCTCAAGATTTTCTGGATCCACTGCAGTCTGGCTTTCGTCATCTACATTCCACATAAACGGCTTTTGCCAAAGTCTCCAGTGACTTGTTCCTCACCAAATCCAATGACCTTTTCTTGATCTTCATCTTTCTTGACTTTTCTGCTGCCTTTGACACTGTCGATCACCACCTTCTCCTTGATACCCTGTTCTATCTTGGATTTAGGGGGTCTGTTTTGTCCTGGTTTTATTCTTATTTCTCCAATCGCACCTTAAGTGTATGCTCTGGTGGTTCCTCCTCAGCCGTCATCCTACTTTCAGTTGGTATACCTCAGGGCTCTGTCTTAGGATCTCTCCTTTTCTCTCTCTCTACAGCCATTCCCTTGGTGCATCTATTTCTTCCCAAGTTCTTCAGTACCAACTTTATTCTGATGACTGTCAGATCTACCTTTCTCTGCCTGAAAGCTCTGCCTGCTTATCTGACATTGCTGCCTCAATGTCCCACTGCCATCTGAACTGTCCCCTTGGACATTGGGGGGATACTACAGCCAGGCTAGGCAAACAGGTAGGGGTGCAGGAGGATCCCCACAGCTGGACCCTGGCCATGGGAGGCCAGATCGAAGGTCTGACTGTGGGGAAAGAAGAAAATTGGCGGCAGCCAGCATTCATAGCTCCTGAATAGAGCCCTGGTGCCATGGTGAACCATGCCATGGCACTGTGGCTCCATTCAGGAGCCTGACTGAGGTAGCCAGGGATCTGCTGGGTGTGCAGGCCAACCAGAATTGGGCCCAGCCTACACGTTCAGGTCAAGACCCGATTCCAATCCCGTGGGCATGTCTAGCCCCCACAGGATCAGAATGGGGTCTACCTCTGGGCATCATGCACAAGAGGCTGGGCAGCCAGGTCAGAATGTGCCTCTATGTATTCACTTTTGAGTGATCCCCGAGTTTCTAGCAGCCTCCTGATGGGTTAAGCTATCTTCCAGTTATTGATCTCTTGTTTATGATACCTCTTCAGGCTAAGTGAAACAGCAGTGTAATCAAAAATTAGCTCTGTGTATGTTAGGTTGCTAAAGTCTTTCATGGGACAAGAGTTATTCAGGTGGTATATGTGCATGTAAGGAAAATGAGTTAGAGGAATGGCAAGTCTATGATTTTATTGAACATGTCAAGTTGGACAGTTAGATATACTGGTTTGACCTTTCCTAGAGAATAAAACTTAGATACAAGATCATTATGCATTTATACAAGATTTGAATGGTGCCCTAGGTAAGGGCTTCACAGTCCTGTCTTGGGACCCTACAGCCAGTCGGATTTTCTAGATATCCACATGCATTGGAGACCCACCATATATATTTTATGTTTCATGGATATTTATTGTGAATATTCTGAAAATTCAACTGGCTTAGGATCTTGGGAACAAGTTCAGGAAGTCTTTCCCTTGTTAATTGATGTAGCAATTTTAACTAGGGATAAGCATACAAAAAGATTTTGGCTTGAACAGGATATTTTTAGAATGTTCTTTCCTGATTTTTGAAGATTTCTTCCTGTTAGAGTGAACCCTTTTATTTATTTATTTAATGGTATTTATATACCACCTTATCATACAATCAAAGCGTTTCCACGGCAAACAATCAAGGGGCAAATGTTTTCATGCAGTGTACAGAGTGGTGTGTATGTGTTGGCGGGGATGTGATTAGATTTGGTTTATCTACATAGTGTGCTATTATACATCATGAGCTTTTATACAGTCTTATATACAGTCTTGGGGTGGTGGGGGGGGGTTGATGATCTGACTTGTATGCTGGTTCAGGGGGTATGTCCATAGTAATCGATGAACAGGGTTGTCTTCAGCTGTTTTCGGAAGTCCTTGATTTCTGTGGTTAGTCTCAGATCATCTGGGAGGGAGTTCCATATGGATGGAGCAGCCAGGGAGATTACTTGATGTGCGGTGTCTTTGCGGGTCTTGGTGAAGTCTTTTGGGATGTTAACCCGATTGTAGGTGCCTCTTCTTCTTGGCCGTGTGCTTGTGTTGGGTTGTATGAGTGTGTGTAGGCTTATGGCGGAGGAGTGTTGTTTGATCTTGAATATGTTTATGATAGTCTTGTATTTGATGCGTGAGATGATTGGGAGCCAGTGCAGTTCTTTCAGTATGGGTGTGATGTGATCGTGTCTTGTAATACCGGCTATTATGCGGGCAGCTGTGTTTTGGGCCAGTTGTAGTGGTCTGAGGGTCTGCTTTGGTAGCCCGGTGAATATTGGATTGCAGAAGTCTAGTAGAGGGGTTATCAGCGCCTGGCAAACGGTGTGAAAGTCCTCTGGGTCGAGGAGGGGCTTGAGTCTTCTGATGAGTCGCATTCTTAGGTATGCACTTTTGGTTGCTCTGCCTATGTGTGCTTAGAGGTTAAGTTCTTTGTCCAGGATGACTCCAAGGTACTTAACTTCTGATTTTATGGGTATGAGTGCATCTCTTATCTTGATGTCGGGTGGAGGGATAAAGGCTGGGTTTCGCGTGATGATCAGTGCCTCCGTCTTGCTGTAGTTGATTGATAGGTTGTTTTCCTGAAGCCAGTTTGCCATTTGGGTGAGGCAGTTTGTTATGTTGGTGTAGTCCAGGTTGTCGACTGAGATGGGTGTGTAGATCATGATGTCATCTGTGTAGATTGTATAATGTATGTGGTGCTCTTTCATGATGGCACATATTGGCTGGATGTATAGGTTGAGTAGGAGAGCTGAAAAGGCCGATCCCTGTGGCACTCCTTGTTTGACTTTTATGGGTCGAGATGTGTTGTGTCCTACTTTGACCTGTTTTTGTCTGTCGGTTAGGTATGAATGGAACCAATTCAGGGTGGCACCGTGTAGACCGATGTTCTGTAGTCTATCCAATAGAGTCTTGTGGTTAACTATGTCAAATGCAGATGAGATGTCAATGAATATCATGAGTATGCCTTTCTTGGTGTTGTCTATGATGTGGAGAACGCTGTCGAAGAGGTATATCAGAAGAGTTTCTACCCCGTGGTTGGGGCGGAACCCGTGTTGATTGTTGTCCAGGGGAGCGTGGTTGTCTATGTGTTCTTGTAGTTGGTGCTGTACAGTTTTTTCGATTATTTTTGCTAAAAGTGGTATGCTGGAGATGGGTCTGTATGCTGCTGGATTGTTCTTGTCAAGTGTGGATTTCTTCGGGATAGGTCTTATTGTTACGAGCTTCAATTGATTTGGCATGCACCCTTGGGTTAGGGAGGAGTGTACTATCTTGTGGATGGTTTGGATGAAGTTTGATCTGGTGGCCTTGATCCAGGGCATTGGGCAGGGATCCATGGGGGCAGTGCTTGTCTTGATTGCTGAGATGATGTGGGAGAGTTGCTCCGTGGATGGGGTGTTGAATGTTCCCCAGGTGTTCAAGGGTGTGATAGTCTTTGGGGTTGGGCTGGGTCTTGTTTGTTCTGCTGAGTGGAACTTTTCTTGGATGTGGTCTGCAAATTTTTGTGGGTCCACTTGCACTTTGTCTTTGGTATCCTGGTCTTTGGTGAGGGCTTTTACAATTTCAAATAGTTCTCTGGGTTTGTTGTTGGAGTTGCGTATGAGGTTTGTATGGTATTCCCTTTTTGTTTGGTTGATGCATTCGTTGTATTGTTTTTGCTTTGTTAGGTATAGTTCCTGGTTCTTGGGTGACTTGTTCTGTCTCCATCTCCGTTCTATTTTTCTGAGGCTCCTCTTTTCGTTTCTTATAGTTTTAGAGTACCATGGTTTGTGTTGTAGTTTGTTGCAGCGAGGTGTCCTGTGTCTATATTCTGTTGCTTTGGCAGCGTTGTATATGGTGTTGTTCCAGTTGGTGATTAGTGCATCTAGGTCATCTGTTTCATGGTTTAGGTTTTGTATTGTGTCCTGTAGGAACTGGTCTCTGTTGAAGCATTTAAATCTTCTTTGTGTGGGGTGTTGTCTGGGTATTTGTTTAGTATCTCCTCATTAGGTGTAATTTTTACTTCAATTAAGTGATGGTCAGACCATGGTACTGGTGTGGTGATGGGTGTTGATATTAGGCCTCTTGAGGTTAGGTAGTTGGGTGCAAAAATAAGGTCTGGTGAGGATCCATGTCTGTGTGTCGGGGTGGTGATTATTTGCGTGAATTGGAGTGAACTCATTGCTTGGAGAAAAGCTTCTGCATCTTTTTTGTTGGTGGACTTAAGGTTGAAGTCTCCTAGGAGTATTGTGGGATTGTGGCTGGAGTTCACTGCACAGACTGTCTCTAGAGTTGATGCTAGTTCTTCAGGTGGCACATGGGGTGCTCTGTAGGTGAGACATATGGCCATATGTTTGTTCTCTATCGAGATGGTGTTAGAGTGTTGGGTGTCCATGTTACTTTTTGATTTGAATTTTAGGCTGCTCTTTGCTATTATGAGTGCGCAGGCAGTTGTATGCTGTGTATGCATCAGGCACTAATTGATTGAGTAGGATGTTGTCAGTGGGACTGAGCCACGTTTCTGTGATGCAGAGTATGTCGGGCTGATGGTCATCTATGAGGTCAACTAGGGTATAGATCTTGTTGCGTTTATGAGCTCAATTGTTATTGGTCTTGGGGTGTTGTGTGTCCTATGTGGTTCCTTTGTTTTGGCATGTATGTTGGACTTGTGTTTTGCTTGTCTCTTTGTTGTAGGAGAACGTTGTGAGTCCCTGCGGGTATGCTGTTGGTCTATGTATGTCCATATAGTTGTTGGAGGCCATGGTGAGTATGTGTGTGGGTGGTGGTAGTGTGTGTGAGGTGGAATGAGTAGTGTGAGTATGAGGCCGAGGGGGAAGATCAGATCTGTGTGCATGTTTTTGTTCAGTTCTGTGGTTTGCACTTACGGTTGCTGCTCTTCTCTCCTGGCTGCTTGCTGGGTCTTTTTGTTTCTTTTGTGTGCTTTTTTGGTGAGGCTGTCTCTTTTTTGCTCTTTATGCCTTTGTGCCACGCCTAAGGGCCACGCCAAAGGGCCCTCTGTCGAGGCCCTCAGGTGCGGGCCCGCCAGGCGCAGGCGCACTGGCTGGCGCCGGCCTTTTCAAGCTGGCTCGGCTCCGCCTCCCACAGCCCCGATTGGGAAGGAGCCTCCGAGCAGGAGACAAAGGCTTCCCTCCTGTTCGGGTGCTCTACCCCCGATCGGGGGAGCTGCTGGACTGCTGGCTGCTCTGCTCTGTTGGAGCCGGCCTTTTCAAGCTGGCTCGGCTCTGCCTCCCACTGCCCTGATTGGGCAGGAGCCTCCGAGCAGGAGACAAAGGCTTCCCTCCTGTTCGGGCGCTCTACCCCCGATTTGGGGAGCTGCTGGACCGCTGGCTTAATAAATTTTTTGTCTTAATAAATCTTTTTTAATGTTACTTATAACTTTTTAACACACATTAACTTGTACACAGAATTTTTAGGGCACACTAGCAAACCAAATGTGTGCTAATGAAAGCACATTTATGTACTAACCATTCTAAAGCGTGTGGGGTATCACCTTTGTTAATTTTTATACCTTGTTTCTTGCTGTTAATTTGGAATTATTTAAATAGCTTTCAAAAATTTAATCTAAGTGATAATTGTATAAAAGAAGACAACACTTATTTATTATGAATGCAGAACATGCATCTGTTAGTCTGTATGTCACAATGTGCTTTCATTTTGCAGGGTGAAGTTGGGAAACCTGGCCTTCCAGGTCCTGAAGGACTTCAAGGCCTGCCTGTAAGTAGCTTGATTTAACTATTTATGTTAAGACTGAGTTATTTTATTACTTGTAGCTCTGAAGAATCTGCTGTTGTTTTTCAGCCATTCCAGGTGTGTTTACCTTCCCCAGATTTGTACCATAATGTGTAGTTAATTCATGCCTTCTTCCTTCATCAGTTTGTCAAATACCCGCTTAATCCCTTAACTGTGCTCAGAAAATTATAATTAAATATTTCTGTAATATAAAGTTTGGAAATAACTTCTAGATGTCTATACTGCTTCATATGTTTGGATACTGAAGTTTTCACTTAAATATTGAAGAAGGGGCCTATGAAGTTTCATAAATTCAGATACAACATCTCATTGGCATTTTAAAAGGTATCACAGCTTATAAAGATATCAGTTTCTCCGGGATTCAAGACAGTTAATAGAATTCTACACTAAATATAGGGTTGGATTTTTATAAACTTAATTGCCATCTACCCATGTAAAACAAAAGCTTACATGAGTGGGTTGTTTCTATCTACATAAAGTAATTTTCAAAGACTGATAAAATATGGACATTTTCAGTCATCTAAAAGTAGCCATTTGCAGAAAGAGATGATGAGGGTTTGTAACTAGCTTGGTGTGTACATTTCATTTTCAAAATGTATGTGAGTAGCAGATGCATGTGATTCAAAATTCACTTCACAACTAGAAATCATTAGGTCATCGTGGAAACTGAGCAAGGACAATGTAGGAGGTTTAAGAACATAAGAACATAAGATACGCCATACGGGGTCAAGCCAAGGTCCATCAAGCCCAGTATCCTGTTTCCAACAATGGTCAAACCAGGTCACAAGTACTTGGCAGTTTCCCAAAAAGACACACAGGTTCCACAATTCTTGTCCCTGAGCAAGCAGTGGACTTTCTGGGGCCTTTTTAATAATGGTTTATGGACCTTTCCTCTAGGAACTTGTCCAAACCTTTGCTAAACTCAGCTACACTAACAGCTTTTGCTACATCCTCTGGTTACAAATTCCAAAGTTTGTTTACACATTGAGTGAAAAAGTATCTTCTCTTATTAGTTGTAAATGGGTGACATTGTAGCTTCATTGCATGTCCCCTAGTCATTCTATTTTTTGATAGCGTAAACATAAGAACATAAAAAATGCCATACTGGGTCAAACCAAGGTCCATCAAGCCCAGTATGCTGTTTCCAACAGTGGCCAATCCATATCACAGATACCTAGCAGTTTCCCAAAAAGACACACAGGTTCCATAATGCTTGTACTGGGGCAAGCTGTGGATATCTCGGGTCCCCTTTAATAATAGTTTATGGACTTTCCTCCAAGAACTTTTATTAGTCTTAAACAGGTTACGATGTAGCTGCATTGCATGTCCTCTAGCCTTTCCACTTTTTGATGCTGTAAATAATTGATCTACATTTACCCGTTCCACTCCATTCATTTATAGACTTCTATCATATCTCCCTTCAGCCATCTTTTTCCAGGTTGAAAAGCCCTAAACCTTTAAGCCTCTCCTCATAAGGGTATCCTTCCATCTCCTTTACAATTTTGGTGGCTCTTCTCTGTGCCTTTTCTAATTCCGCTATATCCTTTTTAAGACACGATATCCAGAATTGCAGACAATGTTCAAGGTGCAGTCGCACCATGGAATGATACAGAGGCATTATATCTTTTGTTTTATTCTCCATTCCTTTCCTTATGATTCCCAGCATTCTATTTACTTTCTTGGCTGCCGCTGCACACTGGGCGGAGGGTTTTAATGTGTTATCCAGGAAGACACCTAAATCTTTTTTCTAGATGCTGGCTTCTAATATGGAGCCATGCATCGTTTAACCATAGTTTTGGTTTTTTCTTTCTTAGATGCATAACTTTGCACTTGTCCACATTAAATTTCATCTGCCATTTGGATGCCCAGTCTTCTGATTTATCAAGGTCCTCTTGCAATTTTTCATAATCCTCTTGGGTTTTAAGAACTTTGAATAATTTTGTGTCAGCTGCAAATTGGACTACTTCACTCGTTATTCCCATTTCTAGGTCTTTTACGAATATGTTAAAAAGCAAGGACCTGGCACAGATCCCTGAGATACTCCATCATTCACCTTTCTCCATTGGGAAAATTGGCCATTCAGCCCTACCCTCTCCTTTCTATCTTTTAACCAGTTCCTGATCCACAATAGTACACTGCCTCCTATCCCTTGACTTTTTAACTTCACCAAGTCTCTCATGAGGGTCCTTGTCAAAGGCTTTCTGAAAATCCAGATACACTATATCGACTGGTTCATCTTTGTCTACTTGTTTATCCCCACCTTCAAAAAAATATAACTGATTAGTAAGACGACCTTTCCTGGCTAAAGCCATGTTGGCTTTCTCCCATTAAACCATGACTATCTACATGTTCAGTAACTTTGCTCTTTATAATGGTTTCTACCATTTTTCCCAGTACTGATGTCAGGCTAACCAGCCTGTAGTTTCCCAGATCACCCCTGGAGTCCTTTTTAAAAATTGGTGTTACATTGATGATTCACCAATCTTCAGGCATCACAGATGACTTTAATGATAGCTCACAGATTAATAATAGTAGGTCTGCAAGCTCATATTTTAGTTCTTTCAAGATCCTTGGGTGTATATCGTCCAGTCCAGGTGATTTGCTAATGTTAAGTTTATCAAATAATTATAATATATTTATTGATATTTCCTTCAATTCTTACAATGCATCACCTTTAAATACCATTTCAGTCATGGGTAACTTCCCTACATCTTCTTCAGTAAAGACTAAAACAAAGAATTCATTCAGTCTCTCCGCTATGGCCTTGTCCCCTCTTAGTGCCCCTTTTACCCCTCTATCATCTAATGGTCTAACTGACTCGCTCACAGGTTTTTTGCTACAAATCTACTTGAAAAAGTCTTTATTATGTGTTTTTGCTTCCACGGCAGGATTCTTCTCAAATTCTCTCTTTGCCTGCCTTATCAATGCCTTGCATCTAACTTGCCAGTGCTTATGTTATTTCCAGTTTTTATCATTTGGCTCCTTTTTCCATTTTCTGAAAGATGCTTTTTTGGCTACAATAGCCTCTCTGACCTCACATTTAAACCTGTTTTTTGAGCTTCCTTCCACCTTTCTTAAAGCGTAGAATACAGCTGGTCTGGGCTTCCAAGGTAGTATTTTTAAACAACACCCATGCTTGATGTAAATATTTAACCTTTGCTGCTGCTCCTTTTATTTTTTTCTTAACTGTTTTCTTCATTTTATCATAGTCTCCCTTTTGAAAGTTAAAAGGCAATACTGTGGATTTCCTTCCTCCATTTATGAAGTCAAATGTAATCATGCTATCTTCCCCATTGCCAAGTGGCCCCAACACCCATATCTCTTGCACCAGATCTTGTGTACTACTAAGGACAAGGTCCAAAATGAATTCCCCTCTTGTCATTTCATGAACCAGCTGCTCCAAGAAGGAGTCATTTAGTTCATATAGAAACTATCTCCCAAGCATGTCCTGCTATGACACTGACCCAGTTGATACCAGGGTAATTGAAAATCACCAATATTAATATTGTATTATAACTTTTCTTAGATTCCCTGATTTCTTTGAGCATTTCATCATCCATTTGTTCATTTTAGCCAGGCAGTCAGTAGTATACCCCCATTGCCATCAGCTTCCTCTTTTTACATTGAATTTCAATCCACAGAGATTCTACCATGTGTTTGGCTTCCTGCAACACTTTAATCTTGTGTGACTTATGCCCTTTCTAACATAGAGCGCAACCACTCCACCAATTTGATCTACTCTATCATTGCGATATAATTTGTACCCAGGTATCACAGTGTCCCCCTGTTTGTCCTTCATTTACCACATTTCTGAGACACCAATTATATCTAACCTCTGATTTAGTGCTATATATTCTAACTCTCCCATCTTAATTTTTAGACTTCTAACATTTGCATACAAGGATTGTAGAGGTTGTATTTTATTCACATTAATCTTGTAATCAGATGGCAGGGGTAATTTGGAATCTTTAAGCTCTCTCTGATCTGTACTTAAGGGCATTTGAGTTATTTTTGTCTTTACCAGAACCTCCCTGTTGATATTTATTTATATTCTCTTATATACAGCACTATTCTGCATCAGTGTTGTTTACATTGAACAAACTGAAATTACATTGAACAGGGCATTATAACTTGGAGATAACTATTTTACAGGGAACATGGGCTATGGAGGGTTAAGTGGCTTGCCCAAGACCACAAGGAGCACCTGTGGGACGAGAAACCACAGTCCTTCCGGCACAAGGTTGCTGTCCTCTAGTGGGATTTGAACCCCCAACCTTCCGGCCTGAAGTACCTTGCCCCAACCACTAGGCCACTCCTCCACTCCATATGCCCTAATTTCAATCTTTTGCTAGTATTCTTCATGGATACATCATTCTGAACCATGCACTCTTGGGCAACTGTCGGCTTTCCCCTGTTATCTAGTTTAAAAGCTTCTCTATCTCCTTTTTAAATGTAAATGTCAGCAGCCTAGTTCCATCCCGGTTACCTGTTCCACTTCATTCATTAATTTATAGACCTTTATCATATCTCCCTTCAGCTTTCTCTTTTCCAAGTAGAAGAGCACCGTCCTTCAAAGCCTTTCCTCATAGTGGTATCCTTACATCCCCTTTACCATTTTGGTGACTCTACTCTGTACCTTTTCTAATTTCGCTATATCCTTTTTAAGATACGGCTACCAGAATTGCACCCAATATTCAAGGTGCGGTCTCACCATGGAATGATATTAAGGCATTATAATATCCTTTGTTTTATTTTCCATTCCTTTCCTTATGATACCTAGCATTCTATTTGTTCTCTTGGCTGCCGCTGCACACTGGGCCAAGGGTTTTAACATGTTATCCACAAGGACGCCCAAATCTTTTTCCTGGGTGGTGGTTCCTAATGTGGAACCTTGCATCGTGTAACCATAGTTTGGGTTATTCTTCCCTAGGTGCATAACTTTGCAAGACGTGCTCCTTGGGCATAAGAACATAAGAACATAAGATATGCCATACTGGGTCAGACCAAGATCCATTAAGCCCAGTATCCTGTTTCCAACAGTGGCCAATCTAGGTCATACATACCTAGCAGTTTCCCCAAAAGACACAGGTTCCACAATGCTTGTATTTGGTCAAGCATTGATATCCTGGGTCCCTTCTTAATAATGGTTTATGGACCTTTCCTCCAGGAACTTGTCCAAACCTTTTTTTTAAACCCAGCTACACTAACAGCCTTTACTACATCCTCCGGTAAAAAATTCTAGAGTTTGATTACACGTTGAGTGAAAAAATATTTTCTTTTATTAGTCTTAAATAGTTTACCCTGTAGTTTCATTGCATGTCCCCTAGTCTTTCTATAAACTGATAATGCAAACAATCGATCTGCGTTTACCCATTCCACTCCGTTCATTAATATATAGACTTCTATCATATCTCCCCTCAGCTGTCTCTTTTCCAGGTTAAAGAGCCCTAATCTTTTTAGCCTTTCTTCATAGGGGTATCCTTCCATCTCTTTTATCATTTTGGTGGCTCTTCTCTGAACCTTTTCTAATAACGCTATATCCTTTTTAAGATACGGCTACCAGAATTGCACCCAATATTCAAGGTGCGGTCTCACCATGGAACAATATAGAGGCATTAGAATATCCTTTGTTTTATTTTCCATTCCTTTCCTTATGATACCTAGCATTCTATTTGCTCTCTTGGCCGCCGCTGCACATTGGGCTGAGGGTTTTAAAATGTTATCCACAATGACACCTATATCTTTTTCCTGGGTAGTGTTTCCTTATGTGGAACCTTGAATCATGTAACCATAGTTTGGGTTGTTCTTCCCTAGGTGCATATCTTTGCACTTGTCCACATTAAATTTCATCTGCCATTTTGATGCCCAGTCTTCCATTTTATCAAGATCCTCTTGCAATTTTCCACAATCCTCTTGAGTTTTAACAACTTTAAATAGTTTTGTGTCATCTGCAGATTTGATAACCTCACTTTGATAACCTCCCTTTTCCAGGTCATTTATGAATATGTCTAAAAGTAGCGGACCCAGCATAGATCCCTGGGGTACACCACTGTTCACCTTTCTCCATTAGGAAAATTGGCCATTTAGCTCTACCCTCTGCTTTCTATCTTTTAATCAGTTCCTGATCCACAATAGTACACTGCCTCCTATCCCATGACTCTTTAGCTTTGCCAAAAGTCTCTGATGAGGGACCTTGTCAAAGGCTTTCTGAAAGTCCAAATATACTATATCAACCAACTCACCTTTGTCTACCTGTTTATTCACGCTTTCAAAAAAACATAAGAGATTAGTAAGACAAGATCTTCCTTGTCTAAAGCCTTGTTGGCTGTCTCCCATTAGGTCATGACTATCTACATGTTCAGCAATTTTGTTCTTTATGATGGTTTCTACCATTTTTCCCGGTACAGATGTCAGGCTCACCGGTCTGTGGTTTCCCGGATCACCCCTGGAACCCTTTTTAAAAATTGGCGTTACATTGGCCATCCTCCAATCTTCAGGTATTACAGATGATTTTAATGATAGTTCACAGATTACTAATAGTAGGTCTGCAATCTCATATTTCAGTTTTTTCAATACCCTTGGATGTATATCATCCAGCCCAGGTGATTTGCTACTCTTCAGTTTATCTAATAGTTGTAATACATCTTCCCAATATATTGATATTTCCTTCATTTCTTCCACACCTTTAAATACCACTTCAGTTATGGGTAACATCCCTACATCTTCCTCAGTAAAGACCGAAGCAAAGAATTCATTCAGTCTCTCCGCTATCGCTTTGTCGCCTCTTAGTGCCCCATTAACCTCTCTATCATCTAATGGATCAACTGACTCACTCACAGGTTTTTTGCTACAAATGTACTTGAAAAAGTCTTTATTGCACGTTTTTGCTTCTGCAGCAAACTCAAATTCTCCCTTTGCCTGCCTTATCAATGCCTTGCATTTAACTTGCCAGTGCTTGTGCTGTTTCCAGGTTTCGTCATTTGGCTCTTTTTTCCATTTCCTGAAAGATGCTTTTTTGGCAAGAACAGCCTTGCTGACCTCACCTTTAAACCATGCTGTTGGTTTTTTGGACTTCCTTCCACTTTTCTTAAAGCGTGGAATACAGCTGGACTGGGCTTCCAAGATGATATTTTTCAACAACACCCAAGCTCGATGTAAGTCTTTAACCTTTGTAACTGCTCCTTTTAATTTTTTCTTAACTATTTTCCTCATTTTATCATAGTCACCCTTTCGAAAGTTAAAAGGTAATACTGTGGATTACCTTGCCACTTCTTGGGGTGACTTCAGTGATCTGGGCAGGGGCACAGGAACCCCTGCAGCCCATTGCCCTTCTAGAGCCTGTCAGCCATTGTTCCACGCTTGGTGTAAGCCCACTCTTTGTGCTCTTAGTTTTTTGCTCTTCTGCTTCTTCTTTACTGTGTTTGTTAAACCATTAAGGATGACTTCTAGCCCAGTTCATTAGTGTTGGTGCTCCCAACCGATCAAGTCTGCTGGCATCTTATCTCGAAGCCGCACCACTTCAAACCTAATTCCATGCCTCATAATTGCTCCTCTTTTATTATCTTCAATTGCTCCCTCTACGTCTTATCTGTCCTCCGCCCTACTGAACTGTTTCTCTCTCTCTGCAATAAGACCCACTTTGTTCATGATTTTCTGCTCCTAGATGCCTTATTCCTCATGGAGACCTGGTTCCAGGAGGAGGAGTTGCCCTTACTCAACCGGTACCTCACTCCTTGGTTTGCGGCTCACTCCATGCCTCAGGTTGGTCTTACTAGGGGCGGTGTTGCTGCTACTTTCTGGGCCTCTCTCCTGGTGTCCGAGGTATTAATCCCATTGCTTTACTGCCTGGTGTCCCTCCTGTTGCGTCTGGGTAGCTTTCCCTCTATGCATTTCCTTCTGCTGAACATCCCTCTACACCTTTGGCTCCATCTCTGGGATTCTCTTTTATTAACCCTCTCAGAAGTTTCTCTTCACTTCACACATCTCCTGATACCTGGTGATTTCAACTCAGATTTTGATTCCCCTAGGCCCTCTGACAGATCTCTCCTGACCACTCTGCAGGATTTCTCCCTCTCACAGTATACCTCCTTTCCCACACAAACGTCCTCTGATTTCAGTCATAGTATTTTGTTTTCTCCTGTCCTATTACCCCCCCCCCCCTTGGTCTGATCGCGCATATATCTTCTTTAGCCTTCTTGATTTCTTGTCCAGTCCTTTCATTCCCCCTATCCTACCTCCCACTTCCTCCCCTGCCTCTGTCCTTTCCTGATCTCTTCCTGCCCACACATTTCAGTTTTTTTCTCTGTCAGATCTTTTGTTTCCCAATGATTTCTCTTCCCGCCCAAATAATACCCAGGTTGAGCTCTGGTCTTCAATTCTTACTGCCACCCTGGATCAGATTGCCCTCATTCGTCCCATCATAGATCTTCAAAGATCTCCCAACCTTGGTACCACTTGCATCTCCATCTCTTGCATTCCAACCTACATCACGCTGAAAGCCTCTAGGGCAGGCACCATTTCCCCAGCTCCTTTCAATGTTTTAAGGACCTTCATCGCTGTTATCACCATTGTCTTAATGAGGTTAAATGTAACTTCTTCAATAATCTTATCTCCTCTGTGCCTAATTCCACTCGTCAACTGTATTCTGTTCTCTCTTCTCTTTCCCAGATCAGGACTGCGTCCTCATCTGCTGATATCCCTCCTCTTACTGTAGTCCCATTGTTCTCACCCAATACTTTCAGTCCAAGGTCCACTCTCTTCGTTCAGCTTTTCCCAACTGCCCCCTCTACTGCCCCCATCATTGGTAACCTTTCCTGTGTCCCCTCCTCCCCTCTCCCCCTTCCAAGTCCCTCATCAATCATGGTCCTCCTTCCACCAAATTTCCCCAGTAAAACTTCATAAAACTCTAACATCCTTGCACAAGACCCACAGCCTTCTAACCCTATTCCCTCAGTCTGGCTCACTGAATCATCTTTAGCCCTCTCTCCACTAATTTTCTCCATGTTCAATAATAGTCTTACCTCGGGAACCTTTCTGTCTGCCTGGAAGCACGCCTTAGTCTGGCCTCTGCTGAAGAACCCCTTGCGTGACCCTTACATCTCAGCACACTTTGCCCATTCTCTATCCTCCCTTATTTTGCTAAAGTCCTTGAGAAGCTTGTCTTTTTCAGCTCTCTTCCTATCTCGATACTACCCACTCACTCCACCTCCATTAGTCTGGGTTTCATAGGGGCCAGATCAGTGAAACTATTCTCACTTCTCAAAGAAATTCATCAATCCCATGATAGGGGCAATATATCACTAGCTGTGTCATTGGACCTATCCTCTGCCTTTGACCTTGTTGACTACCGCACCCTTCTTTCCCCTTTGCACGATCTAGGAATCCACGGGACTGTTCACAGATGGTTTCAATCATTTCTCACCTGCTGGTCTTTTTCTGTCCTTCGTCGCAATCCCTCACCACATTCCTCACACTCCATTTCACTCACCTTTGGTGTGATGTTCCCCGAGCGTTCGTTCTGACCCTTCTTTTATTTAAAATATTCCTGATACCTCTCACACTCCTCAACCAGCAACATGCTGAAGAGCCACATGCCTCTCACACTCCTCATCCAGCAACATGCCAACAATGTCATCATCTTCCATCACACTGATTCTTGTGTCCCTTATCTGCTTCCTCTCAATTTCTGTCTTTCCAGCATTTCCACCTTGTTCTCCCAAACTGTCTTTCACTTGAATCCCACAAAAACAGCTCCTATCTGGTTTTCCCTCTCAACTGCCCCTCCATCACTAGTTCCCATTTTTTCCTCTGGTCCGATTCCTCTGGTATCCACTCTTCATTACCTTGGTGTGATCCTTGATTCCTCTCTTAATTTTCAGGCCCACCTTTCCTCATTAATTCGTCAGGCTTTCTTCGCATTCTGCTGTGTTCGAACTGTATGCCCGTTTCTCTCTGCTGCCTCTCTTACTACCCTTCTTCTGACTTTCATGATTGCCAAACTTGATTATTGTAATGTTTCTTTCCTCTGTCTTCTCTAGTACTCTCTCACTCATTTACAACTTGTTCAGAGCACTGCTGTTCCCACCTACATCACGCTGAATGCCGCTGGCGCAGGCACCATTCCCCCAGCTCCCTTCAACATTTTAAGGACCTTCATCACTGTTATCATCATTATCTGAATGAGGCTAAATGTAACTTTTCAATAATCTTATCTCCTCTGTGCCTTATTCCACTTGTCAACTGTATTCTGTTCCGCTGGCATCCCAACACAGCACTTCCCACTCTCTGAAAAACAAGAGGGGCTTTGTGATCCCAACACAACACCTCCCACTCCAATATAAACACCAAGAAGAGCTTGGTAACCACAACATAACTCCTGAAACTGCGCACTGGACCAACATGGTGTTAATATAAATACATATTCTATAAAAAAACAAAGGAAATGCAAATACAAGATGCTCGCACACCAAGGAACTAAAAGAAAAAGTGAGAACCACAGCACAGTTTATAAGACCAAATTATAACTCATTTTATTCTGTTATAAACTGCATTATAGTTCTCACTTTTCTTTTTGAATATATATTCTGCATCCACAGAAACCTCTCCCTCGACAATGTGTGCAGCAGAGACGTAGGACATTCACCCATAGAACTCAATATATTTTTAAAAAATATATCTGTTTCTGGTCATCTCACTAACAACAAACATTCTTCAGTACCAAGCATAATAGGAACAAATATAAAACCCTACAAAAGTCACCAAAGATCTACAAGGCCAAATCTACCATACCATACATACCAGCATAAACTTCCAGAACTCATACAAGGTGCCTACCCAGAAAAAAGCAACACTGCAGCAGGCCCTAGAACATCTAACACCTATTTGTAAAGCTGAACAAGGCAAATTACTACAGTTCAGATCCCTGCGTACAAACTCCATAAACAGAACATGCAGCCTCAGTCACACACTCAGAACACACTCTCACCAAGTACAGAATAAATGATCACAACCTAAAGCAAAAATAAAAATATGTAGACAAAAATTAAAATGAAACCCCAAGATGCCAGACTCCGCATGAGGCACCAGATAAATAAGAGATGTAGTTCCCCATACTGTGTAAAATATAAAGATAGCGTAAAGTCTATTCATTAAATTGAAAACAAAATTATTTTTCTACCTTTGCTGTCTGACCATTTTATTCTCTGATCATGCTGGTGCCTATCTGAAGCTTCTGCTTTCCTGCTTCTTCTCTTAGTTCTCTTTCTATGGTCCATAGTCTATCTGCCATTTCTTGTCTCTTTTTTTTTCCTTCACTTCCTCCCATCAGCCTATTTCTAGTCCCAGTAACCCTCCCCAGTGTCAGCTCCCTTTCTAGCCCTCCCCTCTCAGAATCTTCCAATGTCAACCCCTTTGCATTCCCAGCACTGCCACTGGTGTCCATTCCCTTCCAGTCCCCCTCCTTCCCCACTGTCCAGCCCCTTCTAGTCTAAATACCATCCCAGGTATCAGCTTACTTCCACTCTCAGTGCCACCCCCCCCCCCGTGTCAGCACCTTTCCAGTCATCCTACCCTCTGTCCATTCCCCTTCCAGTTCCATCCCCATGTGCCCCTTCCTTCCAGCTTCCTCCCCATTACCCAGCCATCTACCAGTCCCATCCCCAAGTGTCAGCTCCCTTCAGTCCCATCCCCAAGTGTCAGCTCTCTTCCAGTCCCCCCTCCAGTACCATTCCCAGTTATCAGCTCCCTTCCAGCTCCCTCTTTCCCCTGTCAGTTCCCTTCCAGCATCTCCTTCCCCTGTGCCAGCTCTCTTCCAGCCCTCTCTTTCCCCTTCTGTCAGGTCCCTTCCAGCCCCCTCTTTCCCTCTCTGTCAGCTCCCATCCAGCCATCTCCTTCCCCTCATGCCAGCTCTCTTCCTGCCCCCACATTTCCCCCTATGTCAGCTCTCTCCCTGTACCTTCCTTCCCCCATGTCAACTCTGTTCCTGCCCCCCTCCTTCCCCTCTGTGTCAGCTTCATTCATGGCCACTCCTTCCCCTGGCAGCCACGGCTCCTGCGTCCCTCAGTGGCTGCGATAATGGTAATAATTTAAAATTTAACGAAACAGGTGCGGAGCCTTCCAGCACTATGGAAACCCTGCTGCTGCATCCTGCTCTAGCATAGCTTCCTTTAGGGGGTGAGGTGCAGCAGCACAGAGTTCTATAGGGCCAGAAGACTCCAGACTGGTTTTCTTTTAATTTTAAATTATTACCGCTATCGCAACCATGGCTCTGTAGGACTCAGGAGCCATGACTGGAGCAGTGGCAGCAGCTTGTCCATCTTTTTTTTATTTTTAAATTCGAAAGCAGAATGAGATGGCTGATTTGGAGGCATTTTTTGCAGCCGCCAAAAGTTTGCTGCCTGAGGCGGCTGCCTCACTCCACCTTATTATAGAGCTGCCCCAGACTGCACTGACTTGATGAAGAGAAGTTAACTCTCAAAATCTTGCCAAAGATATAAGTTAATCCAATAAAAAGGTATCACCTAAAGCTTGTTTGTTGATTCTTATTTCCACATCCAAGTGGATTAACACAGTAACTACAATTCTTTACTCAATTTCTATATAAACAGTCGTTTTCAATTACCTAGGCGCATTTAAAATGTTTTAATTCTGAAGTCTGATTCTTTGGAAATAAAACAAATATTTCTTACTTTTTTCCTGGATTCAGATTTTGACAACCTATCTGAAGCACCTGAATTAAGGGAATTTATTTGCTTAACTGATTTTACCTTATGAGTAAACATTGCATGTGCCAGCCAAGAAGATTTAAATTATGCCTTTACATCTTAATATACCAGATAATTTGTGCGCAGCACAGTTTGAACAGTCTTTGACCTAGTTAATTTTTCTGTTTGACAAGTAATATTCTGGCCTAGCAAGAGAAATGGTAAATTATTAGGAGACAGATACAAATGGTGTGAAGCTGAAGTTGGAGAAAAACAAAAAAACATATAAAAGATAAATTATAGTTTTTTTTCTGGATGCTGAGTTAAGAGCAGATATTATAATAGCGAATCATATCCAGAGGTGCTAAAAGGTTTATCCCATTTTGTGTATGTGGATAAAAAGTATTCATCTTAAGTTTCTATAAGACATCTATTTCTTCTATATTTATTTATTTATTTAGCAGTTTTTCTATTCCACTTTATCCTACCGTCAAAGCATTTTACATTGCAACAGAACATTATACATTGCACAGGGAAATCAACTTGGAGGTAATAATCAACATTAGTTTAGATTTGTAAATCTAGGGTATCATAATGATGTAGAGAGGTCAAGGGTGGGTGAAATATTAGATGGAGGTAAACTTGAGAGGATGGAGAGGTGGGGGGGGGGGGTTGAGTAGTTAATTGGTGGCTGGTTAAGTTTTGTTGTCTGAGAAGCAGTCTTTGAATATATGCATCTTTAGAGCTTTTCTAAAGGTTAATGTGTCCATTGTGGTCCATAGCTTATCAGGAATAGAGTTACATAAATGTGCAGTGTAGAGTGAAAAGGCTCTCTTTGAGGTGGTAGAGCTGTTTTTTTGTAAATAACGATGGTATACATAGCATGTTCTGTGAGCCAGTTTGTCATTTTCTGTTATCAGGTGTGATCTGAAGTAGGGATTGCAGGTGCGGCAAAGATGAATTGTTGAGAATCTTGAAGGTTATGAGAATGGATTTGTAATTTATGTGTTCTAGCATTGGTAGCCAGTGAAGTTGTCTGAATAGGGATGATATGTGTTCTGTTTTTTGTGAGTTGATGAGGGCTTCGTGCTGCAGTGTTGAGTGTGAGTTGGAGTGGGTGGATAGTTGCTTTCGGTAAACCTTGAAAGACTGAGCGAAAGTTATGATTGCTTAGAGGTTTGAAGTGCTTGATTGTTTTGAGTTTGAAGTAGATGCCTAGATAGGCCATGTGGTCTTTTTCTGTCATCATATTTCTATGTTTCTATAAAGGTAAAAAGGGGGACTGTTGTAGTTGTTGATATGGAAGGACAGACTAGATAGGCCATGTGGTCTTTTTCTGTCATCATATTTCTATGTTTCTCATTGTTATGTTCTTTATGTGTCCTGTGAAGGTGAGGTGTTGATCTAGTTTGACCCCAAGGTATCATACATCCTGTTTCACTTGGATTTGGGTCCCATCTATAGTTATAGAGCTTTGTGGCTTAAAGCTATTGTCTCAGGTGATGTGCATGGTCTCTGTCTTCTTGAAGTTTATGGAGTCCACGTAAACAATGGAGACCCAGTGGTATTCAAAAGTCCTTTATTGAAGATTTCTTCAAAGGCACCACAAAGGGGATTCACTGGACAAAACTGGACATTTGAATACCACGCACAGACTGGGTCTTCTTGAAATTTATGGCCATATTATGTCTTCTGAGTCACTCGCTGACCGAGGAGAAACAGTTTGTTATGGGTGTGATATTTGGGTTTGATGTGTTGATAGGTGCGTAGATCATTACATCATCAGCATAGATGTGGTATAGGATGTTGAATGCTTTTATGACAGTGCAGATTGGTTGGAAAAATATGTTTAATATTAACAAAGAGAGAATAGAGCCTTTTGGGACTCCCTGAGATTGGGTGAATGGGGTGGATCTTATAAGGCCAATCTTACTTGTAGTTGCCTTTCTGTTAGGTAGAACTTGAACCAGGTGAGGGGTGTGTCTGATAGTCCAAGAGCTTGCAGTCACTGAATGATTAGATTGTGCGGTATGGAGTTGAATGCTGCTTTTATGTCTAAAAAGATGAGTATGAAGCCAGTTTTGGGTTTATCAGTGCCCTTGATTAGATTGTCTAGCAGGGTGGTCATTAGGGATTCCACTTCATAGCATGGTCTGAATCTATATTGTTGGTGGTTGAGTGGATGATGTGTTTCTATGTGATCCTGGAGTTGATGGTAGATGATTTTTTCTAATACTTTTGCCATGAAGGGAAGGCTGGCTATGGGCCTGTAAGAGGTTGGTTGGTTGATGTCATTTGAGGTCACTTTTCTTACAAGTCAGATGGAGGCAGTTTTGATATTGGGGGGTACATATCCTTGTTGCAGTGAAAGTTGGATAATCTTCAGTATTTTTGGAATAAGCTCTTGTCTTTCTAGCTTGATCCAGCTGACTAGACAAGGGACAAGTGGCGAAGTGGTTGTGTTGATATTTGTGATAATTTTCTCTAGGTAGTCAGGTGTGCTATTACTGAAAGAGCTCCATGTGTTCATGTATGTGGTTTCTTGATGTTCTGTTGGGGCTATGAGCATGTTGGTGCTAATAGCATGGGCTGAAGTCTAGGTCTGGAAGTAATTTGCCATCATTTGTGGAGTAAGGTTGATTTTTTTTGGTTTGCTGTGTTGTATCTTTGCTCGGTGATTTCACTATGTTGAAGAGCTTCCGTGGGCGATTGAGAGAGCTTTGGATTAGCTTGGTGTAGTAGTCTTTCTTTGCTTGGGGTGTAGCTGCTTGGTATGCTTGTAATTTGTGCTTGTAGGTGTTTAGGCTGTTGCTTGATCTGGTGCTTCTCCATTTTCTCTCTGTGATACATTGGTTTTGCTTCATGTCCTTCAGTAGCAGCATGTACCAGGTTTCTGTTCTTTGTCTTGTGCACTGGTTGATGTTATTGGTTTTGTTGCAATATCTGCAATGGTTTTGTTCCATTTTTTATTATGGAGTTTATGTCTTTGGAGATGTCTTGGAGTTTAGGTAGGATGTTTGCAAGGAAAGCTTCTTTTTCTAGCCTGTGAAACCTGTGTATGGTGTGTTCCAAGGTAGAACATCTTTGGAGTCGCTTGTGTTGAGTGGTATGTTGATTGAAATCATCTTGTGATCTGACCAGGGGACACAAACTATGATGGGAGGTGGAACTGAGTGTTTGTTAAGCAAGTTTTGTGGCAGAAAAATCATGTTAAATGTGTTCCTTTTGATGTGGGTAGTTGTCTGATGATTGGGTATAGTCCAGGGAGCCCGTAGCTTCCAGGGAGGTCTTTGATTTGCTTGGTGACATGGAGGCGAAGTTCAGGTCACCTAGTAGCATGATGTATTTTTTTGGGGGGTTATTGTTGCATAGTCTCTAGGATTGTGTCCAGTTGGTTGGAGTCAGTGTTTGGGGATCTATAGGCAAGGAGAATTGTTATGTTGTTGTTTATTATTGTCAGTAGTCTAGGCCATTGTTAGATGTTTTTGAGAGGATGCAGAAGTTCAGGTTTCTTCTTGTTCGGATGCAAACCCCACCACCATGGCATTTGGTCCTTTGGAAGCTGAAGAGGTAGTAGTCTTGTGAGGCAAATGGGTTTATTAGGACTGTGTCGATTTCAGTGAACCAGGACTCAGTTTTGTTAAGAATATCAATGAGGTTGTTAAAATATCTGAAAGGAGCTGTATCTTCTTTCTTGCAGATCAAGCATTTAGAAGGGTGCCTTTTATAGGGAGGAATTCCCTTATATCTTTTGATGGTGAAAGTATATTTGTGAGTCTTGCGGTTTGATTTGAATGATATTTTGTGTATGTCTGGGTTTATTTCCATGGTAGTTGAGGGAAGTTATAATGAGTGGGTGAGTATGGATGATTGATATGCTAGGGTTGGGAATGAGTGAATGGTGAATGTGAGTAATGAGGAAAGGCATAGTAGGATGGTAAGCAGAGTCATCATTGTGGTTGAATTTGGGCTGCTTAGCTGTTACCTTGATTTGCTTTCTATTGGTGTGTAGAGATCCTTGGTTTCTGTTGATTGGTGAGCACTGCTGTGCTGATATAACTGCAAGCCTTCAGTAGGGATGTTGTCTTTGCAGTCTTTCCTCATTCCATCTCGCAGGTCCAGAGAGGTTCCCGCCTATGGGCCATGCCAAACGGTCCTCTAGTGAGGCCCTCTGGCATGGGTCCACCAGGCACGGGCACATCCAGTTGTACTGGCTTTTAAATTTCCTGGTGATGGGCCCGATTGACCTTGGCGGTGGGGAGTGGTGTGGAGCTAACCGGCCCACTTCCTGCTGCTGATGCCATTTGGGACCTGCTTCTAGACTGGAAAACACTGTTTAGATCTTTGCCTGCAAAATTGTTATATTATTTTATAAAAGCCTTGTTGAATGTAGAGCCTTTTATAAAATAGATATATATTTTTTAAGAGTATGCCATTGAGTCAATGCTGACTTCTGGTGGCCCAGCAGCCCCTAGGTTTTTTTGGCAAGGTATGATCTGAAGTAGATTGCCAGGCCTTTCTTCCGAGGCAATGGCCACAAGGAGTGCCAGTGGGAATAAAACCCTAACTACTAGGCTACTCCTTGACTCAAAATAGGACAGCAACCTTGGGCCGGAAGGACTGGGGTTTCTAGTCCCACAGGTGCTCCTTGTGGTCTTGGGCAAGCCACTTAACCCTCTATAGCCCATGTTCCCTGTAAAATAGTTATCTCCAAGTTATAATGCCCTGTTCAAAGTAATTTCAGTTTGTTCAATGTAAACCGCACTGATGCAGAATAGCGCGGTATATAAGAGAATGTAAATAAATAAAAAATAAAATAAATAGTGCCACATAAAAGACACATATTTTGTGGGGCATGCATATGAGAAGAACCCATTTAACAAAAGTACAGGTTCAAATAAAGTGCAGCATCTCTCAGGCACTTTACACAGAAAGTGCGCAATTCCATAAAGTGCATGTCCGGTCCGCGGACACATCTAAATAAAAAATGGGCCTCCTTTGACTCTAATTCTGCATTTGCGGGTCTGGATGTGTCTGCAGGCACGTGTTCAGCAGGCACATGCAAGTGCTATTCAGCCAGCCCCAAGCCTCGGATGCAGGCAAACCTTTTGAAAGTCTCCGTGCCCACCATATTCTGAAACGTTACATGATTTGGATCCTGCTCGTCCCTGTGATGAACCCACAGACACCACAGCCCTCAGGAAAAGCATGCATCTCCAAAGCTGCTCATCACAGACAGTAGTTTGCTGATACACATGAGACATAAATACTGATGAGAAATGACAGTTGCTTCAACCTAGACCATATTCCAGTCCCCTTTATGCTCTGAAAAGTGCTAAGTAAGCCCAATGCATCCCAATATGGTATATGAGAATGTAAATCTGAACATGTATGTCAGGACATGCCTTGCAGTAGATCACAAGAGCCACCTCCTGACATGGCTGTGTTTTGGTACTGCCTTCGTCAGGGATTTTGGCCAGTTTATTTCCATTTACCTTGCTTATTACTGACATGGACAACCGCTATATCTGCTTAAAGCATTTCTGAACCTGCAGTATCACTGTCCTGGCCATGTCAGGTAGTGGCTCTTGTAATCTACTGCAAATAAAATATCTCTGATATACACCTTGCTTCTGACTGGTGCTATTTAACGTGAGTGTGGTTGTTCTTTGTTACTGGAGTACGAGGACATACCTTGCATCAAATGTTATGTGGCATTAAGAACCAGTCCCAGTGATTCCTGCCCTGGTCATCTCTATAAATATGCCTTAATCTGCTAGGAATGTACCCTCACCAAGTGCACAAAACTTTGCAGGTGTCCAAAGGATGCATAATATTGCTGAGCAACAAATATATGCCCTTTTTGTGCCTATGGTGTATAAATGCACTCATTCTGCTGTTCTGCACTACCATTCCCCTCTTATGTCTTGAAGCTCCGCTCTTTTGTCAGATTGCTTCTATCTGTGCCCTTCTCTCCCACTGCCTAATCCAGATGTCACTCCCTTTACCTTGCTGCTCCTTATGTCTGGAACAAACTACCTGAGTCTGTAGGTCACTTCATCGTTGCCACTGTTAGATCTGATCCACCTAAGCTCCCTTGTGTTTCCTGACCATTCCCCCTGGATATATACTGTAGACAGCTGCAGTGTTGTCTGCCTTGACTAGATTGTAAGCTCTGCTGAGCAGGGACCATCTTTTACATGTGTCTGTGCAGTGCTTTGTATGCCGTATAGAGCTATATAAATGATCAGTAGTAGTGATAGGACCTTCTGTCTATGGCATCTAAGACCCAGCTATCTAGGTACTGGCATTTCTCACAGCAGCTACACCTGTCCCATCATGGTGTATTTGGCATGTATACATTTATTTATTTAATGGGGTTTTTTTTATACCACTTGATCATTTCAGTCAAAGCAGTTTACATTGTAACTTAAACTTGGCAATGTACATTAAAGAGGGACATTGATAACTTGGATTTTTCTGAGGCAATGGAGGGTTAAAGTAACTTGCCCAGGGCATACTACTGGGAATTGAACCCTGGTCTCTTGGGTTCCCAAACCAGTGCTCTAACCATTAAGCTACTCCTCCACTCCACCCCATCTGCTATCTGTGGGACAACCCTCTCTGCCTTCCCACAGCCAGCTTTGTGGCACTTCTTCCCTGGTCAGGGCTGTATGGGCATGGGAGGGGACATCCCTGTGCCATTACACCAAGTAGCCAGATTCCAGATATATCACCACTTTTGCAGCTCTCATTGATCCTGGCCTGGGTAGAGATATAGGCTGCATGGGAAAATCCGGAGAATGTTGGCACTACATCAGTCGTGTCTCCCGGTGCAAGGAACAGCGGATGTATGGCTGCCTTATCATACTGCCAACAATATCTGATTTTTAGAGTACCCTTTGTAAAATAATCCAGAAGGGATCAGCATAGGTTTCCTTTGGCTAAATATCAAAACATATCCCTGGCAATAATAGGGACTCTCAGAATAAGGTATTCAATAGTGCAAATAACACCAATACATGCTCAACAACAACACCATTGGTCCCACAAAATGTGCATTATGGACATGCATAAGTGTTGTTTTCATTGTTGTGTGTCCTTTTTCTGAGGGTTCTTTATTATTGACAGGGCTATAGTGAACCCTCTCTGAGTTTGACTGCCCAATTACACTGGCACCTGGTGAGGCTGCAGTCATCCATACTGTCCAGGTACTGGCCAGGCTTTTATGTCCCCACTGAATTGCAGATGAGCATACCAGATCCCCCCCATGCACCCCTCAAACCACACACACACACACACACACACACACACACACACACACACACACACTTTCTGTCAGAAAAACATGATTCTACCAAAAGATGCCCTGAACCTATGCATAACAGCTATGACATAACAATTGCATGGGGTACCAGGACTACAAATATGATCTCTGTTTCTCACCCCAAAAAAAAAATCCTTTCCCTGCTCACGCTCATACTATCCCTGCATCAGCAGTCCCATTTTTCAGAACATGGGAATTGTTAGGGTCCCATAGATTGGAGCCTTTAGCACAAATAGCACAATAGTGCATAGCCTGAATAAACACTTTTGCTCTTCTTATTATTTCTGTAAATGTGTTTATTACAACATTCCCTCACCCTGTACCTGCACAAGACTGCATCTTGTGTTTTTCCAGACTGCGGTCACACCAGTTCAAAACATACTTGTCACAACCATTCTTCACACCAGTTCAAAACATACTTGTCACAACCATTCTTCAATATAGGCCACATTGCAGAGAAGAGCAGAATTTTTTCTAAGTCCTGGCCTTATTCCATGTCTCAGCTGGAATAACGTGGACGTTTCTGGGAAACACTTAATACATACATGGGCCTTTCTGAATACGCTTTCTACATATCCATGGCTGACCATACCCCCATTCCACCTCTCCCACCCACATTCTGAGATCCCTGTGGACATACATGTCAACAGGGCGCTGTGGACATACATGTCAACAGGGCGCTGTGGACATACATGTCAACAGTGTTTCAGAATACAGTCGGGGGCATTTTTGGCACATAAACGTCTCTTTCGCACGTGTAAACCCCTTATTTGTGTTCTGGAATGACCCCTTAAGTGTAAGTAGATACATGGAATAGTCTCCCAATGAAGGTGGCAGAGACGAGAACAGTATCTGAATTCAAAAAATCATGGAACAAGCACAGAGCATCTCTAAAGGTAAAAAGGGGACTAGGGTAACTGATGAGGAAGGGCAGATTACATAGTTTAATTTAATTTAATTTAATTTAATTTAATTAGCAAGTTTTTATATACCGCACCTTCCATTGATCAGTTGCGGTTTACATGGAACAACAGTAAACAAGGCAATGCTGTTTTTACAGATAACAATGTGAAACTACAAAAAGTTAAATCTTACAATTAACAGTTGTAAACTATATACAAAGAACAGAATTAGAACTATATACAAAATATGTATGTTATCAAAAAGACCACATAGGCCATGTGGTCTTTTTCTGTTATCATATTTCTCTGTTTCTATGTATCTAAAGCAGCATGTGCTGTTATGCAACAGGTAGGCAGGTTCTGGGTTAAAGCTAGGATGGACCATGGGCATAGTTGCAAAGTATATGTGGACTTTATAAAACATGTGGAATTGAACAGATAAAGCTCCCTTCCAGCCCTCTCTTTCCCCCTGTCAGCACCCTTTCAGTCCTTTCTTCCCTCCACCCTCCCCACCATCAGTTTCCTTGCAACCCTCTCTTTCCCCTTCTGTCAGCTCCCTTCCAGCCCTCTCTTCCCCCCCTGTCAGCCCCCTTCCAGTCATGTTATTTCTATTCTCTTATATACTGTGCTATTCTGCATCAGTGTGGTTTACATTGAACAGGGCATTATAACTTGGAGATAACTATTTTACAGGGAACATGGGCTATGGAGAGTTAAGTGGCTTGCCCAAGACCACAAGGAGCACCTGTGGGACTAGAAACCCCAGTCCTTCCAGCCCAAGGTTGTTGTCCTCTAGTGGGATTTGAACCCCTGACCTTCTGGCCTGAAGTACCTTGCCCCAACCACTAGGCCACTCCTCCATGCCATCTCTTTACCCCTCTGTCAGCTCCCTTCCAACCCTCTCTGTCAGCCCCCTTCCTGCCATCTCTTTCCTTCTCTGTCAGCTCTGTTCACCTCATTATAGAGCCGCCCCTGCTCAGTAGTCTATACATGGTCATAGGGAGCAATCCTTCTTGATTTCAAAGAAAACTGTGGCCTCCACCAGAAAGGTTGAAGGCCTGATAAATTCTTTCTTTAAGTTTTCTTTCAGATATTCCCTTAGAACTTTAAGTTATGGCTCAGATAGGAAGTATATTCTATCAAATGGGACTTCTAACCCAGGCTGCAAGTTTATTGGACAGTCATAGGATCTATGGAGGAGTAAGGTCTTCACAGTGCATTATCAAATGGTTTCTGGTATTTCAAATATTTCTCCAGTAGATGTCCGATTTCCTTCTGGGTTGCTGCATATTCCTGGATTTCTACAGCCGCATTCTCTGGTTCACACTCTTTCATTTTAAGATTAGAAATACAGTTTTTTTGGCAAACCATAGGCGGAAAGGTGATCTGATGTGTTCTCCACAATTGTATTCTATTCATGCTATTGTTGACAGGGCACACAGAGCAGGGCACATCAAATCAAATCATATCACCTCCTGACCAGTCTCTAGAATGACAGGACCCAATGACAGGGGCAAGTCATCAATAATTTCCACAGCTAAGCTCACCCCTTTTTCACATACTGGAACTTTATGCTGCTGAATAAATGAAAGTCTGTAAAACTCACTTAGGGGTATGTTTACTAAACTGCGGTAACGTTACAGACCGCACGTTAGGTAACGTTAATGCTCGTTAGGTAACATTAATGTGTGGTATGTAACGTTAACACGCAGTAACGTTACAAACCATGCAGAAGCGTTCCACGGCGCGGTACACACCACAGAGGGAGGCGAGAGGGCGGAGAGCAGGGGTCAGTGGGCGGGGAGTGGGTGGGGAGAGGCTCCCTGCTCACCAACGTGCTGAACTGAAGGGCTGAATCCTACCACGAATGAGAACCTGCCGTTAGATGCACATTTGCAGGAGAGAGAAACCATTTAGGTGTCAGCAATGTACTGCATAGGCAGGGAGCACAAGAAACGTGATAGTAGTGTTCTATTTTCAGCAACACCATAGTGCCCAAGTATGAGAGGCCACTATGGCAATGGTGTAAATGGGGCATAGGGGGCTGCAGGCGGCACATGTACTGTGGGCAGCCAGAGCATAGGGAGGACCTGGGTGTCGCCCAAGTGGCACATAGGAACATAGAAACTGGAAGTCTGAGAAGTGGTAAAGGTAGCTCCAGGGACTGCTGGGCCTCTGTGGCAACACCATGGTGCAGTACACACAGCCAGTGTGTCCAGGACCAGAGGGTTACAGGTACAGGTCTCAGCTGCTGGAACCTGCAGAACACATCCCAAAATTTTACCCTACTAAGTAGATACAACACTGGACACTGGAGCCGGGCAGCCAGTGCTGGCTGAAGACGACCTGGAGGGCATGGAGGCGGCTGACGGCAAGGAGGCCGAGAAGTAGGGGGATGCCGGAAACAGAGAGGAGGAGGAGGGAGCGGGGTGGAGGGGGGGGTGGCTGGGAGTCTGGGGAGGGGGGAGGTGCGGGGGGAGGTTGGGGAGGGGGAGTGAGGGGTGGTGGGTGAGGCAGGGGAGGGGGCAGGAGGCCTGGGAGGGGGAAGGGGTGGCAGGGGTTGGGGAGGGGGCAGGGGGTTGGGGTGAGGGCATGGCATGGCCAGTCCTGAGCAGCACAGGCCACCACAGGGCACTAGGGGCCCCAGCCATCTGCCCAACAATGCTGGTGATGGCCCCCATCTGGCCGCTGGCCTGCCACACATAGCCGCAGACAGGCACGCCATACATGCAGCCACAAAGATAAGGGGAGATGTGTGTCTGTGCGGGTGCATGTACGGCCTCCGCCTGGCTGTGGCTGTGCATGCCCAGGCACACACCCAGTGGCAGCACGCACGCATTCTGGGGTGGGTGCTAGAGACCATGGCCATGGTGGCTGACCGGCTGCGCATGCTGAACGACAGATGTGCAGCAGGCACAGCTGGCCAGCCACCCAGCATTGAGGGCCCCCGGGGGTGTGAGTGTGGGCACAATGCATGCAATCCCTGCCCTGTGCCGGCCTTTGCCCTGGGACTGCCACCACCACCAGCAACATGGGAAGGTAGGGCCCATACCTGCACAGGGTCCCACAGCTTTGTTCACCCCCCCAATAAATACTGTACATATGGTTGACGTACTCACAATGGTCAGCTGTCCCTTATTGCAACATGTCAGTGGGTTGCGAATGACAGGTGTGAGCATATACGTGTGTGTATGTGTGCATGACAATGGTACCATACATGGTACCGTACCTGTGGCAAGGGCAGGGAATGGCCTTCTCCGGGGTTCTGGGTCGCCCAGCTCCAGAGGCTGGTACAGTGCCATCGTGTGCCATTCTATGACATTGTATGTTTGTGTCCCTGTTTATCTGTTGTCCAGTTAAATGTTGCTACTTCTGTGCATTTGTGTGTCCATCATCTCCCGCTTGACCGTACCACATTTCTTTCTGCAGGTGATGCGGGATATGGCTGTCGTACCTGGTTGCTGACCCCTGTGCGTCCCCCACGGCCAGGTGCAGAGATGAGGTACAATGAGGCCCATGCCTCCAGCTGCTCAGTCATTGAGCGCACCTTTAGCGTTCTGAAGAGTCACTTCAGGTGTCTGGATAGGACCGGTGGTGCCTTACAATACGGACCCATGACTGTGGCACATATCATTCTGGCCTGTTGCATCCTGCAAAACATTTCTCTCAGGCACAATGTCCCAGTCAAAATTAATGAGGATCTAGAGGAGGATCCTGTGTGCCCTCCTGTATGTGGCCGTGGTGACACATGTGAGGGGATGGCAGTCAGGCAACATCTGATCGAGAAGCTGTTCTCCTGTAAGTTCTGCATATGTGGGGATGTGCATATGTGTCTCCATGTATGTGCTGCCCTATGTGTTTCACGGCACTATCATGATATATATATATATATATATATATATATATATATATATTTATATATATATATATATATATATATATATATATATGTCACTTGTGTTTTTGACTCCCCAGGATAGGCTGCAGACCCTGCCCGGTGCTGTTGTGCATGTGGGACCTGTGTGTACATCATTCAGACCTGCAGGTGACTGGGGTGGGTGGACATACAGGTAGGTGTACTATGGGGGTAGTGCAGCATTACACATGTCTGTGTTTCCCTCTCCACTGCACCTATGTTGTTGTATGTGTGTTTGGCCTGTGGCTCCATCCCCCATATGTTCCGGTTGACATGCATATGACCATTGGCCTGTGCACATTTCGGGTGTTTACACACTGTATCTAGGGCACATGTTACCAGGCTGTGTGTGTTTCCAGGCACAGGGTGTGGGGTTGGTGGATAGCACATACAGACTTCCCTGGCATTGTGGCATTAACATCAGTGTATCATTGCATGGACTATAATGATTGTCTCCACTGGTCGCTGATTGTGCACAGACATGCCGTATGCAACTTGCGGCATGCTCACCTTGTCTCACAGTGTATGTCTCTGTGTCTTTGGGGCGTGTCTAGGTGACAGTACCTTCTGATGCCCTCTGCCATTGTCTGGTGCAGGGATGTGTCTGGGCACCTGTGCAGTGGTGATCACCCATCTCTCTGTTACTTCTGCTGTTGCCCTTGTGTACATTGTGCGCATGTGTCTAAGCATGTGTCATGTATTGTTGCCTGATGTGTCTCATGTTTGCTGACAGGACACTATGCATCAGTGTTTCGGTAACATGCAACTCAGCATACCTTGGACATGTGCCACTGACGGCTGACCATGACGACGTGGTGATGGATGCATTTCATTGATATCCGCTGCCTCTTCTGTGGCCCCTCTCAAAACCACATGATGATGGAACTTTAAAGCAGAATCAGACACAAAACTCAGCAAAGGAAGACTTTTTTTTTGCTGAAGTCACATCTATTATTAAAAACAAACACTCAAGCATTTTTTCAACTGTCCTTCACCCTCAGGAAGGTTAAGATCCCAACATTCTCCTTCAAAATATATCTCCTTCAAAATACTATTGTTGACCTTCAAGGCCATCAACAGCTGCACCTCCACCTCCATCACGGACCTCGTCCTCCCCACTCCCTCCCCAAACAGAGCCAGAAATTCATTCGCTGCCAACACACTGAGAATCCCTAGCACAGTTACGAAATGCTCTCAAGCAACAAGGAACAGAGCCTTCATGTACTATGCACCCACATATTGGAACACCCTCCCACCCTCCATCCGGTCCATCACTGACCTTGCCCAATTTAAGAAGGCACTGAAGCACCACCTCTTCATTCAGCACTACTCCCATAATAGTGACACATCACATCCAGTCACATTCAACCACCAGGACAACCCCCCAACACACCCACATCACACCGATGCAGCCCCGCCCAGTAGCACCACTATACAATAGCTGCCAGGCAGCTCCTGTCAATTCTGTACATCTGTGACCCGACTGCTTAGACTGTATATAGTTACCTGAAAGAGTTGCCAAACAGTCCTGGTCGTTACATTATTCCGTGACCGCTGCTCAGCCTGTACATAGTTACCCTAGTTAGTCCCAAGTTGCAACACCTATTTATTGTAAGTAAAGTGCAGGTTGACCTGCACTGTACAAATTATTGTTGATTGTAAACCGCATTGATTCTAAAGAGCGCGGTATAGAAAAGACATTAAATAAATAAACATTTCATTCTAAAGAACTATTCCTCCCACCCCATCGGTCCCTGATTTATTCACCCTAAATTTTTGAAAAAATCCAAACTCTTAAGGTCAAATACACAAGAGAGTGATAAAATCATCCTCACACGTGCACCTGGGTCTCTGTAAGACAGTCAATATCCAATCTGTTATCCAACAAAAAATAGCTTATCTGAACAAACCTTGAGAAAGCAAAAAGCTATTTTTAAAATATCAGACCCATCTCCCCTTCCTCAATCCTAAGACTGGAATGAAAGCAAATAATTTCAACCCACAGTTCTCTTTCCCTCTTCCCTTACTTCAGGGAGGGGGTGGGGAAAGCAAAGAGCAGATCATTCAAAGTTAACAGATTCTGACAGTCGGGGGGGGGGGGGGTAAAGCTTAAGGTTTGCCTAGGGGGCCAACATCTTGAATAAACTCTGGGGCCAGCCCTGGTGAGATCTAATTTAAGGATGAAGGGGAGCATTTTCAAAGGCGTTTACACAGTTTGCAGACCTGTAAACCATTTAAATGTCACTCTATGGGGTGTTGCTGCTGAATACCCACGGATGCCGTCGCTACATACCCCGATGCTAGTTGGTTATCACTGGGGTGTTCTGGGGCAGAGCAGAGGTAGCACCCATCACTAACCAGGCAGCAGTGATATTGAACCGCTGCCTGGTTAGCTATACACAGTGATAGTGATGCAAAGGAAACCCTGGTCTCACTTTTACCATGTTAACTAACCAAGCAGCAGCTTAATATCGCCACTGCCTAGTTAGCCTCATGGCAGTGCGGTGAACAGATATGACTCTAGCACTGATCATCTGGGTTTAAATTTCAGCGCCGACGGCTTGTCATATTAGCAGCACTAGCCACCAGCGCTAAATATCCCCCCCTAGAAATTCTTCCTCTTCTTGAAGCAATAACAAAAAAAATCTAAAGGTAATTTTTATTTTCTTCTTGTAATTTCAGCTAAGAATTTTGTCAATGACAAAAAGTAAAAACAATTAAGAAAACCATGCAAAGCAGAAATGAATGTGTGGAATAGTCTCCCAGTGGAGGTGGTAGAGATGAGGACAGTATCTAAATTCTAAAGGAAAAAAGAGGACTCTTGTAGTAGGGCAGACTAGATAGGCCATGTGGTCTTTTTCTGCCATCATGTTTCTATGTTTCTAATAAATGAGTGAAAAATATTATGTAAAAATTGCATACAGTCAGGGGAAAACACATCTAAAAAAAAATTCAGGATATACTGTACAGTATGATAGCTTTCAGTAGCTTGAAATAAGTGACTTAGGAGTATGTTTACTAAACAGCACTAACATCGCAGTGGTGACATTATCACGCAATACGTAATGTTATCGCACGATAAATCACGCGATAACGTCTCTGGCGGTGTTAAGGCACACAGAGGGTGGACTAAGTCTTCCCAGAGGGCGGAGAACAGGGGGTCAATGGGCGGGGAGTGGGCAGGGAGAGGCTCCAGGTACACTAACGCTGTGAAATGAAGGGCAGAACATTATCGTGCTTGAAAACCTGGCATTAGAGGCACAATTGCAGGAAAGAGAAACCATTTAAGTCAGCAATGTACAGCAAAGGCAGGGAGACAAAGAAAAGTGAGAGTATTGCTACATGTGCAGTTACAGCATAGTGCCGAAGTACGAAAGGGCACTACGGCGAGGCTGCAAATGGGGTACAGGGGGCTGCAGGTAGGACATGCTGTGGGGCAACTGGGGCACAGGGTGGACTAGACAGATGCCTAGGTGGCACATAGGAACGCAGAAACTGCAAGTCAGCAAGCCAGCAACAGACAACGGTCAAACATGCCCATGAGTGTGTGTCCCACAGTGTCCCAGGGGGCAGTACTCAGCAGGTACCCCAAAGGGTACATAACATTGACAGGCCCTACCCCAGATCCCACACCATAGGCAGCTGCCTACCAACACACTGGATGGCCTGGGACTGTGCACCACCAGCACCACCGGCATAAGGGCATGTCAGCATGGTGGGGGAAGGGTGCTGGTGGTGGACGGGGCAGTGGCAGCTGCCCACAGCAGACCAAGGTCAAGCCCTGTTTAGGTGGGTGGTGTGCAGTGCAACAGACAAGGTCTGTCTGAAGAACAGTCAAATGAGCTGTCTCTGTGACAACAGTTTGGTGCAGTACACACAGCCAGTGTATTCAGGGACATGAAGGTCACAGGTTCAAGTCCCACCTGTGGCTTCTGAAGACCGTGTCCCTATATTTTACCCTACAGAACACATACACCATAAACATTTGAACTCCCTAGAGCAGAGGTTCCCAACTGCAGTCCTGGAGGCCCAACACCATTCAGGTTTTCATGTTGTCCCTAGTAAATATGCATGAGATGCATTTGTATGCACTGCCCCCATTGTATGCAAATTTAACTCATGCATATACATTAGGGACAGCCTGATATCCTGAATGGTGGTTGGCCCCCCAGGACTGGAGTTGGGAACCTCTGCCCTGGAGCATTGGCCCACAGGGGCACAAACACCCACACCCACAGGCCCCACTATCCATATCCTCATGGAGAGTCAGACTTTTGGGCCCTGCGCGGAGCAGAGGCTACCACTACTACCACCTGCATACCTTAGCAATGCCGTCATAAACATGGAAACACGCTCCATATATATCAAAAGGTTGCTATGATGAATGTCAGATAACAGATCCTAGATTAAACACAAATTGTTAACAGAGATTCATCATAGCAACCTTTCTGATATATGTGGAGTGTGTTTCCTTTCTGTTTGTTTTCTGACAGTGTTTACCACCCCAGAGAGTGACCATAACAGTAAGGAATACCTTAGCAATGCATGCACTGTTCCCAGGACTGGTGTGGCGGCCAGGGCTGCCAACCACCTCTATCTTTGCACAATGCTGAAATAGGTGAGGAAGTGTGTGTATGTCTATCCAGTGTTTTGTGGCGGCCTACACCTTACAGAGCCCACAATGGTTACACTGTTTCCATTGTTAGCCTGCCAATGTGCATAATGAGGAGCAAGGTATTGTGGGTATGGCCCAGACTGGGCAGTCTGGGCAGGATGCATCTGCACAGGGCATAGGGCAATGGCTAGGATATTGTAGTGGCCGACCACCACCTGCATGGACAGGGTGGCCACAGCATGTCATGCTGGGAGGACAGTCTCACCCTGACTGAGCAGTGATCATGGCATGTCTAGGTTTCCACATAGTGCTCTATGTTGTTTCTTTCAAGTGATATCTCTGTGGTCTCTGTTCTGGGGCCCATCACTGAGATACCTGCTTGGTGTTTGTGCTTACATCACACATGTGGGTGCGTATTGTTTCTCTAGGAACATGCACTATGTACTGGCTAGCAGACTGTCTGCAGTTGGCATCTGTAAGGTTGCAACAACTTGTAGGGTGCAGATTGACTGTGCCCTCTGCTGGTGAATGTCTGATTGTGGTTCCAGACAGATGAATGTTTCCAGGCCTACTGCCTGTCTGCCAGTGCCCTATGTGATAAGTACAGGTTTGCATTGACTGCCCTGGAGGGTGCCCATTCCCCCAGCAGGACTAGGGTTGATGGTCTCCTCTACTGCCTCCATTTCAGAGATGTAGAGTGTGGTTCCTGTTGGTGGGAAATCCTGTCCTCCCACCCTGACCCAGAGAGGGCAGGTTGGGTGGTGCTATATAAACCGCATGTGGGTCCAAACACCACCCTTCTCTTATAACAAGTGACCATGGCAACCACACAGGATATGCACTATTCTGGGTGCATCATAGTCCACAAGGGCTAGACATGACTGGGAAATACAGATGGACACAGGTGTATCCTAGGTGTGTCTACAAGGACTACCTGCCTGGCACTGATGGGGACCTGCAGCACAGCCTATCTCAGCCAAGTCAGGTGCTGCGGACCTGGTGCTGGGCGCCCCACCTCACCCTCATGACACCACTGCAGAATCAAACTCACAATCTCTGCCTCCACAGTCATTGCAGTAAGCAGTGGGCTACATCTCTAGAGCTTCTAACACAACACTGGCATGAACTTAAGGTTAACACGTGTTAACGAGCCAAGGCGCCCTCTATCGCGCGATACAGATTCATTGCTACCTTGCTGCCGGAATGCCCACTACCTTATATGGCATTCCTCACATTAACGCTGTAACTAGCGCCGGTAACATTAGGACGGTTTAGTAAACATAACCCTTAGAGATCCTTTTATTCAGAATATTTAAAGAAAACTTATTATAATGGAATACAATCATTCATTTTCAAACTCATATATAGAATTGTAATACAGGATATTTTACAGAGTACACAATACTTGCTAAAATTCATCTTATTATTGAAAACACAAATTAAGGAAATAATTCATGATCTTTGCCAGTGTTAAATGGCAGAATCATGCATTATTTTTTTCATAATGCTTTGTAAAGGCCACCCAGATTGTGCCCCCAGCTACGCCTACCAGCAAAGTAAGTGTCTTCATGACATAGTAGGCATACATTCAAGGCATGCTCTCTTCTGTATATGCTAGCATTTTATAAAGACAAGCAGGCACCTATTTGCTTTTATAAAAGAGCGTCTAATCATTTCCTTTGTTAAGAACATAAGATATGCTATACTGGGTCAGACTAAGGGTTCATCAGACCCAGTACTTTGTTTCCAGAAGTAGCCAATCCAGGTCACAAACGTTAGGCAAATTCCATGCTGCTTATCTCTGTGGATTTCCCCAATCCCCATTAATAATAGTTTATGGATTTTTGTTCCAGTAATTAGTCCAAAACTCTTTTACACCCAGTTACTGCACACTGACAGGTACAGTACATAACAGTGGAGGAGTAGCCTAGTGGTTATAGCACTGGCTTGGAAAACACTCACACTCCTTGTGGCCTTGGACAAGTCACTTAACCCTCCATTGCCTCAGAAAAATCCAAGTTATTAATGTCTCTGTTTAATGTACATTACTAAGTTTAAATTACAATATAAACCGCTTTGGCTGAAATGATAAAGCAGTATAAAAAACCTGTTAAATAAATACTAACAGCTTTTGCTACATTCTCTGGCAATGAATTCCAGAGCCTGATTACACGTTGAGTGAAAATATATTAGTCTTAAATGTGCTACATTGAGCCTGATTCTGTGAAGAGGATGTCTGGGCCATCCGGACATCCCCAATGAAGATGGGGATGTTTGGATCCGATTCTGATCCGCGGCTCTGGCCCCCCAAATCCCCGCCTCCTAACCCACAGCTGGCCTCACATGGCCTGGAGCAGGTGGCGGGGACCCTCCCGCACTTGGCCATGGCCCTGAGGATGGCTCACCTGCCCAAGTGCTCCCAATTGTGCTGCTTTATACCACCTCTGAAGTGGCATAAGCAGCACAGCCCAACAGGCCCAGCAGCATGTACAGGACGGGGACCTGAATTGGAACTGTACATGCTGCCGGGCTAGCCCGCCCCCGCTCCTCCCCAATCCTGCCTCCTTCTGCCCTCCACCAGATCTCCCCATCCTGATGCACAGGATGTATAGAGAGTGGGTGGGGGAATAGGGTCTAAGCAGATTGCGGTACATGCAGCCCTGCAACCTGTGTTTATGAATGAGGGCCATTGTAGTTTCATTGCTTGTACCCTACTCCTATATTGCTATCTGTATAAGTGTGCTATAGATATAGCACTGTACACATTCTATGAGTTCTGTTTGCTAAACATCTTCTCGCATTTTGTGTCTATGGGAAAATTCTTAGTAAACAGGGCCCATAATGAAAGCAATCGCTTTCCAGGAGTGCTCACTATGAAAGTAATTTTATAAGGAAGCGTCTAGATTTAGATGCTGACAATGCCTGTAAATGCCAGTATTTTATGCCAGTTGGCAAGAGGTCCTTTACTTCCTTATCCCTCTGCCTATATAGCTTCATTAAATTACCTCCTAAATGAATAATGCTGGCAGATATTTTTAAAAACAACACTTACATAGTTTAGCATGGCGCTGAACATATAACTGCTTTTTGAATATTGATCTAAAGGTCTTTAGGACTGAAATATTAACTCCCTTCAATAGTTTTGTATTATAGCAACTATTTTGTGCATTTCTCATTTCAGGGGATACCTGGTAGTCCTGGAAATGAAGGTGCAGCTGGTTTAAAGGTTAGTAGAAAATATTTTTAAATTATTTTATTTGTTTGGCCCAAGTACTGTTTTTTCACAGGGTTTATGTCTAAATTCTTGGAAGATGAAATTTAGAAATATTCATTAATGAAGCAACTTCCAATTAACACATAAAAATTGCAAACTATGAAGGGGCTGTTAATGTGTGCACTTTATGTAAATGTTCATAGAGAAACTACCCTTGTTTCTCTTTGACTATTAACTTGTGTAATGTATCCCATAAAAAGTGCTTATTGACTTTGTACCTGCTGGTTATGTGGGGCCAGTGTACTCTGGTAATGGGGATATGCATCCATTAACATATTTTCAGAAATTGAAAGGGTCTTTTACTAAAGGGAGCTAAGCACCCGTTAACCGTACATGGGCAGTTAGCATGACCCAATTTCCACGCTAGCTGAGCTTCATACATTGGGGTGATAAGTGGGCAGGTTATGGGGTGGTGGGTGGGTGTGGTGCTAACTGTAAGGCTGACAATTTGTGTGGATGCAATTACTGCTACCTGAATAGGTGGAAGTACGTGCACCTATGTTCATTTTGACATGCATTAGAATACAGTGGACAGCCAGTTGTCTTGATACAGTAGATGTGTTAAAAACATTTTTGACAAGGCACCATGTTGTAAAATTACCCTTCATGGGTTTGATTTTATAATAACATCTATGTAAGAAGTCCAAAAAGCCACCTGTGTGCCTTTATAAAATAGGCTCCCAGATGCAGCCACATGCAAAAATTCCCACCTGCTCAAAAGAAAAGGTGTAAATATGTGCATGTACTCTATGGGGGTAATTCAGTAAGTAGTGGCTAGACTATGTGTATATTTACATGCATTAATGGTGCCTGTTCTATAAATTTGAATCCATGCTGATATGACTTTATACAATACCAGTGTAAATGCCATGGTCACTTGCAGCAGCTCCAGAGCAGGTGTAAAGAACTGTGTAGATCTTGCATGTGTTGGGCCATATTCTGTAAAGTATATTTGTAAATCTGTGCTCTGCCCAAACTCTGTCCCTGTGCATGTCTACAGTAAAAGTACTTGCAGTCAGTCCATGGAGCGTATTTTTAGAACAGTGACCAACTAAACTCCACACTCAAGGGGTCATATATGCATGTAAACCACTAAAATACAATGATTTATGTGTGTGAACATATGTGGATATCTAGCCATGCCTACATGTGTACCTGCCTGTTTTATAAAATACACGACACTGCAATTTCTCCTCCGTTCCATGCAAACTATGTCCACAGGTATGCCTACATCCAGATTGCATAAACATGGGATTGGGGGTTCAAATCCCACTAGAGGATGGCAACCTTGGGCCGGAAAGACTGGGGTTTCTAGTCCCACAGGTGCTCCTTGTGGTCTTGGGCAAGCCACTTAACCCTCCATTGCCCATGTTCCCTGTAGAATAGTTATCTCCAAGTTATAATGCCCTGTTCAATGTAATTTCAGTTTGTTCAATGTAAACCGCCTTGATATCATGAAAGGCGGTATATAAGAAAATGTTAGATAAATAAAAATACTTTTTATGCACATATGTGGTCGCAGAGTTGTCTAAAAGCCCTTTTCTATGTGCGAGGAGTGGAGGAGTTGCCTAATGATTATAGCAGTGGGCTGAGAACCAGGTTCAAATTCTATGCTGCTCCTTATGATCTTGGGCAAGTCTCTTAAGCTTCTATTGCCTTAGATACAAACTTAGATTGCAAGCCCACTGGGTACAGCGAATGAACTACTATCGAAAAAGACGTGAGCTAAATCAAACACGTATCCGGTTAGTGGGATTTTTCCATCAGCACTTATCCAGAATTCAACTCAGGACAGCTTTTCATGCAGCCTATGTTGCCTGGATAAGTGACGACTGAAAATCCTCCCAGCTGAAAAAAGATAGCACTTACAGTATCTGGATGGCACCGATACCATCCTTGGTCTGCCCCCAGACTGCCCCTGCAATAACCAGATAATGCCAGGGTGGTCCGTGCAGATGTTCAGTGGCACTATCCGGATAGTGCCGCTGAATCTCGATCAGCATCCTTAGCTGGCTGGCCTCCCATTGGTTGATCGGCTCAGGGTTCTGAATATCAGCCCCATTGTGTGATACAGGCCACAGGAATGCATGATGGCGGGCCCAATACTTTGCCTCCCAGCTCTTAAAGTAACTTGCATGTGATGTGGCAGCTTCTATTATTGCACTTTGGGCCCAATTTAGCTTGTATTAAAATCTGCATTCAGGCATTTTAACGCATGATATGTGCCTAATAATGTAGATTAATGTCTTACTAAGGCTTAGGAAATAGACCTCTTAAAAATTATTTTGCATTGTAGAACAGTTTATTTTATGTTAGCCTCAGTTTAACGGAAAGTTTGGTTATCTTTCAGGGTGAAACTGGACCTCCAGGTCATCAAGGAGAAAAAGGCCCAGCGGGCATACCTGTATGTTTGTATTTTCCATTTATTCTACTGCATGTGCATTGTCACTGACAGTTAAAAATGCACATTAATCATATCAAAGTGGAACAATTCATTTTCTAGATGACCTAATTTTGTATGTCATTTGTAGCAACCAGTGGCTTAACCCTGCTACGTAACACCTACTTTTTGGAATAATATTCAGCGTAACAGCTATCATGCTGAATAGTTGCCAACACCACTATAAAAACTATTTTAGTGAGATCCATGAATGTAACTGGTCAATTTAATGCAGCTTTTTTAACATGATCACTAGTTTCAGTCAGCCTTATTCTGAGCTTCTGCTGCTTTCCTGCGGATGCATTCTTTCACCCTTCCACTTCCCCGTTTCCCATTGCTATTTCTGATGGAGCAAAGAACATGCTCCAGTACTTTCCACCCTAGGATGTTTCTGCTGACTCTTGTTTCCGAAGAGGGAAAAAAAAGTTTTGATGACATATTAAGAGAGCTGAGTATTCCTTTTTCCTTCTTGCTTCTAAGTGAGTAATGAGCCAAGTTTCCACTAGAAGAGATGAGCTACTGGTATATAGATTCATAATAACAGTTTGATGGTGTTTCCTTATGTAACAATCTTTTTTTTCACTCTTGCTTTGTTAATAGTCTAGGGGCCCATGTACTAACCATTTTCTCACAGGCACAGAATGGGAGAAGATCTTTATTCAACTGGGTATAAATGCCTAGTTTACCATCGGGGCTTATTTTTATTCCTGCTATATATTACTGTAACATGATAAAGTCTATATAATACTAGAATGAGGTCTCAATTATCAAATTTGGGATTTAACAAAACTGTGACCAAAATATAGTTGCTGAATATGGTAAATTATGCTAAAAAAAAGACAAGGGCCTGATTTATAATGGCTTACTTTTCCCATTCTGCATTTGGGGGGGGGGGGGGAGCTTAGAAGTCAATTTGCAAATAATTTACCCAGTTGAAATGAATTTTTAACTGTGAAATTTTGATGTTTGAAAATTTGACCTCTCTGAACAACTGCATTTCTTTGGACAAATTCCAGGCTAAACAATTTTGACCCGAGAGAGTTTAATATACTTGGCTAGTGCAATATCCTCTGCTAGCCTCCTGAATTTTAAGCCCCATTTTGCATAGGTAGTTGAGTTAGGAATTCAGATGTGTATTTAAAGTTCTTATATGGATGATGGTAAATATACGTGTATTAATGATGAGTATTCATTAGTACCTATTTGGTTCATTTGGCTGTCTAAAAGATTTTTGTGTATGCAAATTGCTTGTACACACGTATATCTACAAGTTACATAGTGTCATACGCCCCCCAGCCTAGGGGTCAGAGGGTTGGGGCTGCCATGATGTCCTTTATGCAGAAAATGACTATAGATTTTACTCCCGCTATGCCTTATGGGAGTGGTAGTTTTTAGTCCTCTAATAAAAGGATAGCCGTGAGTCGAGTGTTAGGCAAAAATTGACAAGAAAATTTATTCCCCTTCCCAAAACAGACTTAGTGCAGAACAAACTGTACTCTTTACAGGAGCTTTTGCTTGAAGGTTATTTACAGAAACAAAATAGCTGTATTTTCATACTCCTGGCTTTCAAAACGTGCAAAACGTGCAAGGTATTTTTCTCTTCAACAAAGTAGTAAATCAAACAGCTTCTTCTTTTTCCTCAAAGAAGAAGATTCCTTTCCTCTGCTTTATCTCAACTCATTCACCCAAATCTTTAGCGAAGGGATTTAATGTCATCTGCGAGGCAGAGCGTACAATCCATTGGAATTTCTTCTGAGTCAGCAGAATTAAATTCCTGTTGCATCTCCTCAACATCAGGGCTTACTGAGCTTTGTTTCAAACAGTTACTGCTACACTGGGAATAACCTCTCTCTAAGAACTGGGGCAATAAACTTAAAAGCAACATCAGAAAATACTTTTTCCCTGAAAGGGGGAGGGTGCTTGGAATGCCCTTCCGATGGAGGTGGTGGGGACAAATACAGTGACAGAATTCCAAATAGCATGGGACAGACACAGAGGATCTCTTTATAACAAGAGGATAAAATCAAAATAAACTTAGCTATCTTTTTTACTTCAACAAATAGAGGGGGTGACCTGCACAGTGCAGCGGTTACAACCTTAAACAAAGGCCTACAGGGGGATGACTGAACGGAGTGGTGGGTAGAACTATTCTAGCTTCCTTACTAGGCCGACCTAATGGACTATACTGGTCTTTATCTACCATAAAACAGTATGTTACAATGGTACTTGTAAGTGATATAGACATGTCAATGCCATTATTTACACATTTTGATGCATCTATAATGACCTCCTTACTCAAACAAGTATTTTCTGTTCTGGGATATATCTTATAAAGCAAAGATGGGGTTAGGTACTGTCAGCATAAGAGTTTTGGTTTATTACTTAGGGTGGAATTAAAGATCACATATAGATTAGAAAAGAGGGCTGTATTACCCTGGATCTTACTACTTAATATTTCAAATGGAATTTTATTTTTAAATACATTCTTTGTACATTCCCTATTATAAAACCTGAGCTGGAAAGTATACAGTCACTCTTTATCCAATAGATGGTTCATTCCCATAAGATTTCAAAGGTAGTCTTCACATTTTGTTAGTTATTTGGTCCAGACAGCAGAGCTCTCAGCCTGTAGCAAATGGTAATGGGAGAAATTTATTATGCCTTATAGTGTGTGTGTGGCAAATTCCTCTTCATCTCTCATAGTCAAGGTCTTATTTGGTAGTTTTTTTAAAACAATGTGGCCTCAGATATGATCCCATCTTCCTCAATACTTAGCGCCCAAGAATTGGGTTTTTTTTTGTTTGTTTTTTTAAATAAAGTGACCCTACCTGTAATCCCTCTTCCTGGGACCCAACAAACTCCTTCTGAGACATGATTCTCCCTTACCTCATCTCCAAAATGTTGTCGCAAACCCTCCAACCCTCACCTGCAACCCTTAGACTCCCCTCGATGCACTCTAAGTGATTTCAAGCCAAGTCTCCAGAAGGACGCACTTTTTCTTCCTTCTGGCTCAGCATCCAGCATTTCTCTGGCAAAAGTGCTTAACGGCACCTCTGTTTCTTAGTATTTCAGAAAAGTTACATAAACTTGAGTCATGCATTGATTCCCCTATGAGTATTGTTATGACTGGTTTGGAGGAAGTTCACTATTTTTTTTTTGATATTTCATGATATATTTCATGATTTTGTGTTCTGTGAACCACTTTGATTGTTTGTTCAGGAAAGCAGTATATAAATGTTTCCTAAGTAAATAATTTAAATAAATAAATACATAATTAATTAACTTAAAATGACTCCTTATCTTTTTCTTGGGTACCCCTGGTAGGTTGTAGGGCAACCCAGATGGAATCATGAATTCATTAAGGCATCCCAGGGAGAGATTGATGTAGATACATTTGCACATGTTTGACAGGGAACATATTCTAAATTGTTCCTAGTTGAATATGCGGAGGACATGAATGAAGCTTTCGCAGATGCTCTGTTTAAGATGTATGTTTACAGAAAAGCTCATTGGACACCCTGATATTCAGAAGAAGTCAAATCTGCAAAATGAACCCTTTGCTGTGCAGAATGGTGTTGGCGTGAATGTACGACTCCAGATACCAAAATGCAATTTGGTTTGGCACTGTGAGATTATTGCCAAGTAATGGAAAAAGTCAAGAAATTATATTCTTCTTAGAAACTCAATTGTGCCCTGAACCATTTTCATGAATTACATTCTACTGTTAACAGTTTGAAACAATCTGTTGTAAACAGAGAGAATGGGCCTCCAGTGTATTCTGAGGAACTGGCACAGTTTTGTTTTGTTTTTTAACATAGATTAGCTCATATAAAGTTTGATGACTTGATTGATGAAGGGATATTGAAAGACAAGTGTTTAGATAGTGCTGGGGAGAAGCCTGCTGTCTTGGCACATGTTGGTACCTATGACATAGGAAAATGTGGGAGGGAGGTTCTGGATGCCAAATTTAGGCTTTTAGATGGGAAGTTGACATCTCAGAAATCCTTCCCGTTCCACATTCAGGACCCAAAAGGCAGTAGAGCTCCGGAGTCTCAAAGCATGGATAAAACAATGGTGCAAAGAAGAGGGGTTTGGATTTGTTAAGAACTGGGCAATATCCAGGGGAAGGGAGGGGCTTTCTGAATGGACGGGCTGTACCTTAACCAGGGTGAAACCAGGCTACTGGCATTAACCCTTGAAAAGGAGATAGAACAGCTTTTAAACTAGATAACAGTGGAAAGCCGACAGTCGCCCAAGAATGCATGGTTTGGAAGGATGTATCCCAGAATGATACTAGCAAAAGAGCGAAGTTAGGGAATCTTGCTAGGGAGGTTTCAATAAAGATACAACGTACCCAGATGCCTTTAAGTGCAGAGCAGAAAGAGCTGAAAAATACCAAATTATCTCTGATTTGCTAATAGGAATAAAATACAACCTCTAAAATGCCTGTATGCAAATGCTAGAAGGATGGGGCGAAGTAGAATATATATCACTAAATGAAAGGTTTGATATAATTGGCATCTCAAAGATCTGGTGGAAGGAGGACAACCAATGGGATACCGTGATACCTGGGTACAAACTATAGCGCAATGATAGGGTAGATCAAATTGGTGGAAGGATTGCATTCTATGTGTACTACTATCCGCCTGGCCAGAATGAACAAATGGATGATGAAATGCTAAAAGAAATCAAGGAAGCTAATAAAAGTTACAACACAGTAATAATGGGTGATTCCAAGTATCCTCGTATCAACTGAGTGAATGTCACAGCAGGACATGCTAGGGAGATAACGTTTCTAGATGAAATAAATGATTGCTTCTTGGAGCGGCTAGTTCAAGAACTGACAAGAGGGGAAGCTATTTTAGACCTAGTACTTAGTGGGACACAGGATCTGGTGCAAAAGACAACAGTGTTAGGGCCATTTGGCAATAGTGATCATAGCATGATCACATTTGATTTAATAAAAGAAGGAAAGATGGCAAAGAAATACACATTTCTATCTTTTAACTTTGAAAAGGGAGACTGATAAAATGAGGAAAATAGTTAAGAAAAAACTAAGAGGAGCAGCTGCAAAGGTTAAAGGTTTATATCAAGCATGGACATTGTTTAAAAATACCATCTTGGAAGCCCAGACCACCTGTATTCAACACTTTATGAAAAGTAGAAGGAAGGTCAAAAAACTGCAACATGGTTTAAAGGCGAGGTCAGAGAGGCTGTTGTAGCAAAAAAAACCAAAACAACATCTTTCAGGAAATGGAAAAAGGAGTCAAATGATGAAAACAGGAAACAACATAAACACTTACAAGTTAGATGCAAGACAGGCAAAGAGAACATTTGAAAAAAAGCTTGCCATGGAAGCAAAAACGCATAATGAAAACTTTTTCAAGTACATTCGTAGCAAGAAACCTGTGAGAGAATCATTTGAACCATTAGATGATAGAGGGGTAAAAGAGGTGCTATGAGAGGACAAGGCCATAGCGGAGAGATTGAATGCTTTACTTTGGTCTTTACTGAAGAATATGAAGGGAAGTTACTCATGGCTGAAATGGTATTTAAAGGTGACATATCGGAAAAATTGAAAGAAATAACAATAAACTGGGAAGATGTATTACCAGTATTTGATAAACTGAAGAGTAGTAAATCACCTGGACTGGATAGTATACATCCAAAAGTGTTGAAAGAACTGAAAGATGAGATTGCAGACCTACTATTAGTAATCTGTGAACTATCATTAAAATTATCTGTAGTACCTGAAGATTGGAGAATGGCCAATGTAACATCAATTTTTAAAAAGGGTTGCAGGGGGGATCTGAGAAACTACAGACCAGTGAGCCTGACACTGGTACCAGGCAAAACAGTAGAAACCATTATAAAGAATTAAATTACTGAACATGTTTAATTACTGCCATGGTTTAATGGGAGAAAGCCAACATGGATTTAGCAAAGGGAATTCTCCTATTAATAATCTGTTATAATTTTTTGAAGCTGTGAATAAACAAGTATACCATGATGAGCCGGTTGATATAGTGTACCTGGGTTTTCAGAAAGTCTTTGACAACGAGCCTTATGAGAGACTCTTGGCCAAATTAAAAACTCATGGGATTGGAGGCAGTGTAGCATTGTGGATGAGGAGCTGGTTAAAAGAAAGGAGAGAGTAGAGCTAAATGGCCAGTTTTCTTACTGGAGAAAGGTGAATAGTGGAGTACCCCAGGGATCTGTGCTGGGTGCTCTGTTTTTAACATATTCATAAATGACCTGGAAATAGGAATAACGAGTGAGGTAATCAAATTTGCAGATGACACAAAATTATTAAAAGTTGTTAAAACACAAGGAGATTGTGAAAAATTGCAAGAGGACCTTGATAAATTGGAAGACTGGATGTTCAAATGATAGATGAAATTTAATGTGGACAAGTGCAAAGTTATGCACCTCGGAAAGAGAAACCCAAACTATGGTTACCACCCAGGAAAAAGATTTAGGCGTCATTGTGGATAACATGTTGAAACCTTCCACCCAGTTTGCAGCGGCAGCCAAGAAAGCAAATAAAATGCTAGGTATCATAAGGAAAGAAACAAAGAATAAAATCAAAGATATCATAATGCCCCTGAATCATTCCATGGTGCAACTGCACCTTGAATATTGTGTGCAATTCCAGTCGCCATATCTTAAAAAGGATATAGTGGAATTAGAGAAGGTAAATAGAGGAGCCACCAAAATAATAAAGAGGATGAAAGGATACCGCTGTGAGGAAAGCCTTAAAAGGTTAGAGCTTTCCAACTTCGAAAAGATATGGCTAATGGGAGATATGATAGAGGTCTTATAAATTAATGAAAGAAATGGAACAGGTAAATGTAGATTGTTTTTTTATGCCATCAAAATGTATAAAGATTAGGGGACATGCAATGAAGCTACAACATAACCCCTTTAAGAGTAATAAGATAAAATATTTTTTCACTCTACGTGTAATAAAATTCTGGAATTCATTACCAGAGGATATAGTAAAAGCTGTTAGCATAGCTGGGTTTAAAAAAGATTTGGAGAGGGGAGTGGCTAATTCCAAGATGGCGACAGAGAAGCATTGAGTTGAAAATGCCTAAACGAAAAGGCAAGCAGGTTTTTCCCGCGGAGCCTCCTCTTGCTCGTGTGGGACCTATGGATCGGTTTGTTCGGCTGACTGAGCAACAAGTTGGGGAGATACGAGCGGGCTTGGTTTTGCCGGCTGAGGAGGTTCCGGCATTTCCCGCCCTGAATGTGTCTCTCTCCCCTGATGGGTGCACTCCTCCTCCGGCCCCGAGCCTTCCGGTGACTCCTCCTGTGGGCGGAGTCGAGTCTCTTTCCGAAGTGGTGGGAGCGGTAGCTCGTGAGCGGGGCTTGCTCGAGGTGGACTCTGGTGAGCAGTCAATTACACCAAGAGCTGCAGGCTCGGTGGTGTTTCAAACTTCAGTGGCAGCGGTTTCCACTCAAGGATTGAGTGGGTCTGGTGAAGGGAAAGTTCCTCTTCTTCCAACGGCAGCGTCTGAGTCGCCGCTGGGCTTCACTTTGCCACATCCAGCCATGATCTCTCTGGAGAGCATTTGGGAGGCGATGTCTCAGCTTTCCACTGTCGTAAGTCAGCAGTTGGCTTTGTCTACTTCTCGGGTGGATAAGCTTGAAGACTCTAAACTGCTCTAAACTGAAGTCTGATGTGGTGGATATTAACGTGAAAGTAGACGTTGTAGACCAGAAACTGCTGCAGGTTTCTGAGGTATCCGGGTCCTTATTAAAGGATAATATGGCCATAAGGTTGAAGCTGGAATCATTAGAAAATTCTACCAGATCCTCCAATATCCGTTTGCTTAATTTTCTTATAGTTCCTGCGGTTGCTCCCTTGGAACTGTTTAAGAAGTATCTTCAAGATTCATTGTTGGTGCCATCTGACTTAATTCCTCCAGTATCTAAAGTATACTTTTTGCCATCGGGTAAGAAAGTGGGGGAGAAGGTAGTTGGATCAGTGTATATGGATTTCCTGGACGTATCAGCTTTGCTTCAAACTCCTAAGGATGATGAATTATCTGTTTCCACCATGCTAGTTACCTTTGCTTTACCGTTGGATAGAGATTGGATTCTCAAGCTATACTTTAAAAAGTGTGCCAACTTGTTTATGGATAAGAGAATTTCGATCTTCCCAGATGTGGCCAGAGAGACTCAAAAAAGACACAAATCTTTCTTATTGTTGCGTCCTGTGATGACTCAGATGGGGGCTTCTTTTGTACTTCGATTTCCATGTAAATGTATAGTCGTATTTCAGTTCCACAAATATGTTTTCTTTCAGCCCGAGGACCTGTCTTCCTTTATCAGTACCCATATTGTTACATCTTCTCTTTCTTGAGTGGTTCCCCATTATTATGGAATAGAATGCTTGATTCTCTGCCTTCTCTTGGTTTTTGGTATAACTTTTTCCTTTCTTAATTCATACCGGGGATTTCTTGTTCTCTGTATGTTTGTTATGCTGCTCTCCCTTTTATGGGGACTATTGATACTCTTATATTATGTTCTTGGTTTGTTTTCTTATATTGTTATTGTGACAGGCATATCTTTTCTGTACAAGGGTGTTGCTTGATTAATTATAAAATGCATAAATAGAAAATAAAAAAAACAGATTTGGACAAGTTCCTGGAGGAAAGGTCCATAAACCATTATGAAAGAGGACCTGGGAAATTCCCTGCTTGCCCCAGGACAAGCATTGTGGAACCTGTGTGCCTTTTGGGAACCTGCCATATATGGTAACCTGGATTGGCCACTTTTGGAAACAAGATACTGGGCTTATATTCTTATGTTCAATGACAGGTTTTAGTTCTTATTTATTTATTTACATTCTCTTATATACTGCGCTATTCTGCACCAGTGTGGTTTACTTTGAACAAACTGAAATTACATTGAACAGGGTATTATAACTTGGAGATAACTATTTTACAGGGAACATAGGCTATGGAGGGTTAAGTGGCTTGCCCAAGACCACAAGGAGCACCTGTGGGACTAGAAACCCCAGTCCTTCTGGCCCAAGGTTGCTGTCCTCTAGTGGGATTTGAACCCCCGACTTTCCAGCCTGAAGTACCTTGCCCCAACCACTAGGCTACTCCTCCACTTATGTTCAATGACAGGTTTTAGTTATGTGTTGAATGTGTGCAGAGAAAGAGAAAAGAGTCAAAGATGACCCCAAGGTTGAGGAAACAGGTAGGAGTATAGTGGTATCTACAGAAATAGAGAAAGAAGGAAGGGGGAAGGTGAGTTTAGAGGGAAAGATAAGAAGTTCCATTTTGGTCATATTCAGTTTCAGACGTCTGTGGGGCATCCAGGCAGCAATGTCAAATAAACAGAGTGAGATACGGGCCTGGATTCCTGAAGAGATTTTATGTGAAGAGAGATAGTTCTGAGAGGCGTCAACATAAAGATGGTACTGAAAACCATCTGAGGAGATAAGTGCCTCAAGGGGATGAGTGTGAAGAGAAAAAAGAAGAGATCCCAAGACAGAGTCCTGAGATACATTGACTGAAAGTGGAATGGCAGTAGAGGAAGACCCATCAGAACATATACTTAATGGCAGTGGGAGAGATAAGAAGAAAACCAGGACAGAACAGAGCCCCTAAATCCAAATGAGAACAGGGTATTGAGGAGAAGGTTGTGATCAACAGTGTCAGAAGCAGCAGAAAGGTCAAATAGGTACAAAATGGCAAAAATAAGTGCAAAGAAAATTCTGAGTAATCACAAAGCTAAGACTCTCACAAACAAGGTAAGGCCAGAATGATAGGAAGGTCACATGGGAAGCAAACTTCCTGGAAGCACTGATTTCACCAAAAACCATGCATATGATCCCTTTGCAGCACGTGTGGCTGTACATACATTTATACGCAAATTATATCTTTGTATTTTCACAATAAGGAATATCAATCTGTGGACTTGGCTCAACCTTGATCTTCTTGGTCCCCACCTGGCCCTATCCCGCCAACTATTCTTACATTTCAAAATTTAGTGTTGTAAGATTTGGACGAGCTGGAGAGTTCCACTCATGGTGTGCAGCGTTCCAGTCTTTCTGCTGTGGAATGGGATGCTTTAACATGGTCCCTCAGATTGCTGGGCTGATCAAGCGGCATTGGTGCACCCTGCAAATTTTGATCAATGTCCCGCAAAGTCTTCCTTATTTTGCTTATAAGCATGGGAGACATAAAAAACTGGTTACAAGGAAGGAGAGGACTCACTGAAGGGAACCATGCAAACTGCTGTCACTGCTGTTGGTTTGCAAACACTAACATTAAATACCTTTATGGAAATGGGTAACAGGGGTAACATATGGAAAGCAGTGTGTATAAATGCCCGTAGCATTGGAAATAAGATCCATGATGTTGAAGCGTTGGTGGGAGTGGCTGACTTGGATTTAGTGGCAGTTACAGAAACATGGTTCACAGAAAACCATGATTGGGATGTAACTATACCTGGCTATACTTTATTCAGAAAGGACAGGGGAGGAAGAAGGGGAGGAGGAGTGGCATTATATGTAAAAACTACTATTAAAGCTTTGGAATTACAGAGCTTAAAAGGGAGAGAGGAGGCATTGTGGGTTAAACTAGAAAGAGGGAAAGAGAAATCTATTTGCATTGGGGTGATATACAGACCTCCCTCACAAGAGGAAGAGGTGGACAGAGAGTTAATTGAAGACATACACAGCATTGCTAGGAAAGGGGAAGTGCTACTGATAGGGGATTTCAATATGCTATATGTTAAGTGGCACATTCCTGCTGCAGTATCTTCTAGAAGTAAGGAGATCCTGTATTCTCTTCAGGGAGAACTATTCAGGCAATTGGTAACAGACCCCACAAGTGAAGGGGCCATACTGGACTTGGTGCTTACTAATGGTGAAAGTGTTTCTGATGTTGTAGTGGGAGATCATTTTGCATCCAGTGATCACCAGATGGTGTGGTTCAGTATTAGGACTAGGGCTGTTCAAATCCATTCCAAGGTGAGGATCTTAGACTTTAGGAAGACTAACTTTGCCAAGATGGGCCAATACCTCAGGGAGTCGTTAGTGGGATGGGAACAGATGGGGGATGTAGAAAAACAGTGGGCAAAACTGAAAGGGGATATTTTAAGGGCAACCAACCTTTTTGTTAAAATGGTAAATAAAGGTAAAAGGAAAAGGAGACCGCTATGGCTTTCGAAAGAAGTAGCTGAAAAAGTGAAGAAAAAGAGGGAGGCCTTCATGAAATACAAGAGATCACAGAGAGAGGAAGACAGACATCTATATTTGGAAAAAGTTAGAGAAGCTAGCAAAGTAGTCAGGAAGGCAAAGATTCAAAAAGAGGAGGAAATAGCCAATGCAATAAAATGGGGGGATAAGACATTTTTCAGATATGTTAGTGAGATGAAGACGGGCAAAAGTGGTATTGTCAGACTCAAGGGTGCAGGGGAGGAATATGTAGAAGCTGATAAGGATAAAGCGGAATTGCTTAACAAATATTGCTGTTCTGTGTTCACAGATGAAGAACCAGGAGCAGGACCTCAGAAAACACCCACAAACAGGAAGAAAAGCGAGGGACATCTTGAACAATTTTCAGAAGACTGTGTTCGTGAGAAACTAGCTCAACTTAAAGTAGACAAAGCGATGGAACCGGATGGGGTACACCCTAGAAAACTGAGGGAACTTGGGGACATTCTAGCAGCAACACTGACTGACCTTTTCAATGCCTCGTTGGAGTTGGGAGTGGTGCCAAAGGACTGGAGAGAGGCTCATGTGGTGCCTTTACACAAAAGCGGAAGTAAGGATGTGGTTGAAAACTACAGGCCGGTTTGTTTAACTTTGGTGGTGAGTAAATTATTGGAAACACTGCTGAAAGAGAAAATAGTGAGGTTTCTGGAGTCCAGCGGATTGCAAGATCTGAGGCAGTATGGATTCACCAGAGGCAGGTCTTGTCAGACAAATCTGATTGATTTCTTTGACTGGGTGACCAGGGAGTTGGACTGAGGGAGAGCCCTAGATGTGGTGTATTTGGATTTCAGTAAAGCCGTTGACACTGTTCCTCACAGGCGACTTATAAACAAACTGAGCACCCTAGGGATGGACCCTAAAGTTACTGCTTGGGTTAGAAATTGGTTGGGTGGGAGGCGACAAAGAGTACAGGTAAATGGAGCTCACTCTGAAGAGAAGGATGTTTATTTATTTATTTACATTCTCTTATATACCGCACTATTCTGCATCAGTGCGGTTTACATTGAACAAACTGAAATTACATTGAACAGGGCATTATAACTTGGAGATAACTATTTTACAGGGAACATGGGCTATGGAGGGTTAAGTGGCTTGCCCAAGACTACAAGGAGCACCTGTGGGACTAGAAACCCCAGTCCTTCCGGCCCAATGTTACCAGTGGTTTGCCCCAGAGATCTGTTCTTGGGCCGATTCTTTTAATCATCTTTATTAGTGATATAGCGGAAGGGCTGTCGGGTAAGGCTTGCCTCTTTGCAGATGATATCAAAATCTGCAATAGAGTAGACACCCAGGAAGGTGTAGATAACATGAGGAGGGATCTAGCTAAGCTTGAAGAATGTCTAGAATTTGGCAGCTGGGATTTAATGTTAAAAAATGTAAGGTCATGCATTTGGGCTGTAGCAATCCAAGGGAGCAATATAGTATAGGGGGTGAAGTACTTTTGTATACTAAAGAAGAGCTGGACCTAGGCGTGGTTGTGTCTGATGATCTTAAAGTAGCTAAAAACAGGTAGAAAACGCAACGACAAAAGCTAGAAGGATGCTTGGGTGCATACGGAGAGGAATGGCTAGCAGAAAAAAGGAGGTGATAGTGCCTCTGTATAAGTCTTTGGTGCAACCTCATTTGGAGTATAGTGTGCAATTCTGGAGACTGCACCTTCAAAAGGATGTGAACAGGATGGAGTCGGTGCAAAGGGTGGCTACTAAAATGGTTAGTGGTCTTCATTATAAAGCATATAAGGACAGACTTAAGGATCTTAATATGTACACCTTAGAGGAAAGGTGGTATAGAGGTGATATGATTGAGATGTTTAAATACTTCCGTGGCATAAATGTTCAGGGAGAGAGCCTCTTTCAATTGAAAGCAAGTTCTTCTACATGGAATGAGGGTGAAGGGGGATAGATTAAGGAGTGATATGCGGAAATATTTCTTTACGGAAAGAGTTGTGGATCCATGGAATAGTCTCCCAGTGGAGGTGGTAGAGATGAGGACGGTATCTGAATTTAAAAAAGCATGGGATAAACACAGAGGATCTCTAAAGGTAAAAAGCGAACTGTTGTAGTTGTTGATATGGAAGGACAGACTAGATAGGCCATGTGGTCTTTTTCTGTCATCATATTTCTGTATTTTTAACATCGGCTCGAGTTGTATTATTTATTTGATCATTTGTCCATGTCCAAAGATATATGTAGGTCAGACTGTTTGGTCAATCCGCAAGCTCCTGAATGAACACCACAGCAGGCTGTCCAATCATGTTTTGGTGGCTCCAATGGTAGTTCATTTTGTTGAATGTCAGTATCAAGCCTTACAATTCCAATGGGTGGTGATTGATCAAGTAATTGTGGATTGGCGCGGGGCTGATCATTTGGAGCAGAAATGGAATTATCATTTATGATCATTGGAACCTGGTAGATTAAATTATGAAATTGAGTGGACCTCTCTGGCTCGTGTTAATTGATAGGGTTGTTATGTGAATTCATATTTTATAATGGAAGGCATCAGGTGTTTGTGGGGTTCATTTAGATAATTGGCTCCCCATATATATCCTGATGTGGGCTTTGGATGGGAAAACAGTTGAGAGGCTGGTTGGCTAGGAAGCTGATGGTTGCTTGAATGTATTTCCCTGAAGCAAGACGTGTGGGTCTGAAACATGATGTCATGTCGCTGGTGATTTGAATGCTTTGTGGCACATTTTATTCAACAGATGAGACCTATGAATGAGAGCACTACAACCTATAACATCGAGGGATTTATCCCTCTAATATAGTCCCTATTGCGGTGATCTGATGGTTTCTCTTTTGTTTGTTGTTTGCTACTACCTGTATAGTTTAAATTATATGTGAGCACGAAAGCAGGAGAGCGATTTTGAGAGTGAGTTTGTTTGATTGAGTATTGATTATTCTACTCCTCTGATTTTGAAATCGTTTGACTATAGAAGAAAAAGAATGGCATTACTGTGCTTTAAACATGTAATCACTGATAGCTACTCATATAAGTGCTGATCTTGCAACATATACATGCATTTGCTGCCACTTACATGTGTAAATGATGGATTTTACAAAACTCCAAGCACCAGAGGAGAAAATTATGGAATTGATTAAAATAACTTTTTTTGTAGTTTTGAGGTGGTGTTAGACACCACTGAGACAAGCACAATTTCTCCTTCCTCAGTCACTGGTGGAGACCACATGTCCAAATAAGCAGGTTGTTGTTATGTGCCATCAGGATGACCCTCTGTATAGTTGTCCTAAACTGTGTTTCATCTTCAGTCAAATGGCTAATTGTTGACAGAGCTTCTGTTATTGTGCTGATCCATCTCATTGTTGACCTTCCTCTTTTGCGTTGACCTTCAACCTTATCAATCATAATGTCTTACTCTAATGATCTCTCTGTTTGCATGATGTGTCCAAAATTTGAAAGTCTTGTCATCTGAACTTCTAAAGAAAGCTTAGGTTTGATTTCCTCTTGTACGAGCTGGTTAGTTATTCGGACAGTCCATGGTATACACAGTATATTTTGCAGCACAATAATTCAAAGGCATCAATTTTCTTCCTATCTATCTTTTTCACTGTCCAGCTTTTGCATCCATATGACATTTGTGTATATACCATGGCTTGGACAAGTCAAATCCTTGTGTGGAGAGATACATCTCTGCTTTTGAGAATTTTATCTACGTCCTTCATAGCCATTCTGCCAAAGCAATGCATTCTCAGATTTTTTTGACTGCTTGTCATTTCTTTATTGGTATTGATCCAAACAGGTTAAAGTTGTCCACTATTTATATTTCTTCTCCATGAGCAATGAACACTATTGATTTTGCCATCTGTCAGGATCTTTATCTCCTTCGCGTTAAGATACAGGCCTATTTTAAGACTATGTTCCTTCATCTTGAGAAAAAAATGTTTCTGATCATCTTCACTTTCAGCCAGTAATGTGTCATCAGCATCATAGCAAAGGTTGTTGATGAGTCTTCCACCAATCTTCATACCTTGGGCATGTGGGATTAGAGTGTGATTATTTCCACAGTCAATTGGATTACCTTTCTTCAGTATTGGTATGAACACAGATCTTTTCCAGTCAGTTGGCTATGATGTTGTCTTCTAAATTTCCTAGCAGAGCTTTGTAAGTATGGTAACAGCCATATCTGATTGCTGTAATACTTCAATGGGCATGCTATGAATTCACGGTGTTTTGTTCTTTGATAATGCTTTCAATGCTGCTTCAACTTCTTTTTTCATCACCAATGGTTCCTGATTTGAAGATTAGATGAAGTATTTTCCTTCCCACCTCTTTTTTTTTACTGCAAATCCCTCTGAATGGGAACAAAAGTGTGGAACTACACTTTCCAGTACCCCACTTTCTAGTGATGATGTTCCAGTTCATAGGGGAGTTATCAATTAAAAAGAAACTTTGCAAGGGAAAGAATTGTCCTGATCATTTCCTATGAAACCCTCATTTTCTCTTGCATCTGAAATTATATATCTTATGGCAAGATGCCTTGTTGTGCAAACATTATTGTTACAGAGGAAAGAAAAGTTGTTTCTATGGTTATATCTAGGTTGTCTGGAAAATACAGATGGTTATTTGGGACTCTATCATATTTTTCCTGAAATATGTATAACTAAACAGTAAAACAAAGTATCATGGACTATATTTGATTAAGCTAGACAAAAATAAGATTTCACAAATGAACAAGATTTGTCTCCCAAAGTTACCAAAAAGCCATTTTGAACTGGAGTGTATGGAATGGTCATGCTTTTCAATAATAATGCTCTATTTTAAGGGCAATTATAGGGAAAAATAACCATCTAGTTTCAGAAAATATGTTTTATGTCAGGTACCGTGCCTTGTTAAAAGTCTTTACACTCATTCCTTTTTCACATTCCATTGTCCAAAAAGACTATGCTCTAAACTTTCACTGTGAAAGAACAATTATAGGAATATGTAAAAGTATAAAAAACAAAAAGCCTTGCTTGAAAGGGCCCTCACACATTTTGTCATAAATAACCCAAACTAGCTCCATTTCTAAAAATGGCCATAACAATGCCCAAAATAAGTTAAATAGAACCTACCTAATGGCAGCACTGGGGCTGGGAAGGGGCAGCAGGGTGCAAAGGGCATTCCCCGCAGCCCGACCCTGGCCCTGAGAGGCCAGATCGGGGGTTGGGCTCTGGGGAAAGCTCTTTGTGTGCCAGCGGCCGGGGATTGCAGCTTTTAAATGGAGCCATGGTGCCATGGCAACCAGACAGTATGGGGCTGCGGCTCCATTTAAATGCCCTGATTGAGTTAGCCGGACAAGGCCTGTATGTGCAGGCCAAGCTGAATCGCGGTCCCGGCTTGTTCATGATTCTGATCCTGCGGGGCTAGACCTGCCCCACGGGATCAGAATTGAGATTACCTCTGTGCATCTGGTTCCAACCGGACACACAGAGGGTCTGTACATCCAGGATGGAATGACCCCCTTAACCTAAATGACTCATGAGTCAAGGGCTTTTAAGACATATGCAGTCAACACTCTAATCCAGTAGGCTACGCCTGTTCCTGATTAAGCCTCTGGAAATGTACCTCTTTTGTCAAATAAAGCAAATGTTTATTCAGGAACATAATGTTCTTGTATCATATTACCTATTATCCTGTAATCGACTGGGTTCAAGGTACTCAATATGCTTTCATTACTTGCCCATCACTGATCTAAAACCTATAGGTCTATATTCTCTACATCTTCCTTTTCCCCCAGACTTGTGGAGTAGTATTATATCTGATCTTTTTCACACTCTTTGAACCCCTGAAGTTTCAAGTGATAGGTTGTACAGAGTAGTGAGTGTTAAATGATTGTTAAATAAATAAATTAAATAAAAATAAAGCCAGCTCCTCCTTTAACACTTTCAGTATTTTGAGATGTAACCCCAATTGGTCCAATAGTTTTGTTTAAAACCTGGAATAGTACCTCCTCAACACATATTAGTGGTACTCATTCTACAGTCTTTTATTTCTTTGCCACTGGTCCATCACCCTTGCTTCATTACCTAAATGCCAAACTTATTATTGAGGTTTATCTCGGGGCAGTGTCTTCAAATGGTTTAGTTTTGCATATATCATAGCAATAGTGAATCTCATTCTTAAGCCAAGATATGTGGAGAACAATGGAGTGTCTCTAATTTACTACTAACACTCACCATAGTATGTGCATCATGTCAATGAGAACTTCCTTCTGGAGTTCATAGGATGTAATATAGAAATACAGAAACATTAAAAATGGCAGCAATTAATGGACATACAGCCTATCCAGTCTTCCCATCCATACAGGACATCTACTTAGATCTTCAATCCTTTCTTCTTCTTTAGAGATCTTCTCTGCTTGTCCCACACTTTCTTGAATCCAGATACAGTCCAAGTCTCCACAACTTCTGCTGGAGGGCTGTTCCATGCATCTACTACCCTTTCTATAAAGAACTATTTCCTGAGATTGCAACAAAATGCCAGGCTGTGCCTGTAAGTCAATGTTGACTCCTGGAGACCCAGCAGCTTCTGGGTTTTCTTGGCAGTGTGACTGGAAGTAGATTGCCAGGCCTTTCTTTTGAGGCAGTAGAGTACTAGTGGAATCAAACCATCCTCTCTTGGTTAGCAAGCCAGTGTCTAACAAATAGACTATTCTGCCTTTCTTGGATCACTCCTGAGTCTATCCCATTTCACCTGCATATTATCCTCTCTCATTTCAGAGCTTACTTTCAATTGAAAGAGGCCTGCCCCCTGTGCATTTATACCACTGAGGTATTTAAACATAGCGGGCCTGATATTGAGTTGGGCAAGCTATGAGCCCCTACAGTGCATAGCACTGCTCACCGATCCTTAATCCCAGATGATCAATGCCGGGGTCACATGCAGTCCTGGCATTGAATATTTGGGGATTGCCACACAAGCCGGAAGTCACAGAAGCTAACCAGGCAGCAGCAATATTGCATGCTTCCTGGTTAACTCCAGTGCCTTAAAGATAGGTGAAGGTTTTCCATGCTTATCTTTTAGGTATAGGTCACTAACCGGGCAGCATACAATATCGCTGCTGCCTGGATAGCGATAGTCTCCACCACTGCTCTGCCCCAGAATGCCCCCAACACTCCCAATGCTAACCACATAGCATCAGGGCATGTAGCGGGGTTAGAAGAGGATATTCAATGGCACTAACTGTGTAAGTGCCATTGAATATCCCAATTAAAGGCATTTACAAATTGTGAACAAAAACATCGAGCCTTGTTGTGTAGCTATATAACAATATTTCACACCACGATATTATTAAGCATGCAATAATCTAGCTATGTGCTCTGCATGTGCAGAGTATAGTATGGCTGCAGCATACCTGTATTTTTTTTTTTTATTGAAAGGCTTCCAACGGGTACATAGTAACAAAAACCACAAACAGCATCAAAAAAGAGTGCTACAGCAAAAGCAGGGTTTCAGAACACAGTAGTAGCGTATAATACGCCTTCATTTTTATATTTTATTTTCTGTTTTTTGTTTCCCAGAAAAAGTACAAAACAACCACCCTCCCCCTTCCCCATCCCCCCCAACTATGGCTAGCTAGGTCGTAAGCAAAGGAAGGCGGTGAGCAAGAAGCGCACACAGGGGATAAGGTCCCTGCAAGGTTTAAGTGTCCCCCTCCAATTGCCCATAGCAATTACGCACCATAACGGGAAATAAAGGGAGCCCACACCAGTTCAAAGCGCGCCAAACGCATCCTATTAAGAGCTACCCCCCGCTCCATGGAGTATATATCCCACATTCTGTCCAACCAAGCCAAGAGGGAGGGGGCCAAGGCACGCTTCCATGCTGCAGCAAGAGTTAACCGGGCCGCATTCAAACCGTGGCGGAGCAGAGCAAGCTGCAGGGCCCGTGCACCTGGCACCAAGGCCCCAAAGAGAAAAATCCCCGGGTCCCAAGGAATGCTCACTCCCAAAAGCAGCTGCAGCTGGAACTGTACACCCCTCCAGAAGGCACGAATGCGGGGACAAGCCCACCAAATATGCCCCAGAGTACCTCGCTGTCCACAGTTACGCCAACAGAGGTCCACAGCCCCAGGATAAATACGAGCAATCCGTGCCGGGGTCATATACCAACGGTACACCAGTTTATAATTAGTTTCACGGGCATTAGTCGCTAATGAACTCCGCCATAAGCGCGTTTCCACCCGCTCCCATTGTTGCTCGGTATAAGCGAGATTCAAGTCAGAGTTCCAAAGCTCTCTGTGCCTTGTAGTGCACGGTTGGCGCCCCTGCAAGTGGGCATATAAGGTCGCCACGAGTCCCTTAGTAGTGGTGCACCCCTCACAGTAACGTTCCAGATCTGTCAGGTCCCGTGCAACCTGGGGTCGAACAAGCCTGGAGCGGGCCCAGTGCGCCACTTGAATATATTGATAGATATGCCCATCCGGAATGCCAAATTCATTTTGCAATGCCCGGAAGGATTGCAACTGACCATCGTCAAAAAGTTGTCCAACCCGGCTAAGGCCAAGGTGTCCCCACTGCCGAAAAACCGAATCACTCAACCCCGGTGGGAAAGAAACATTGTCTACTATAGGGGCCAAGGGAGACAGGTCTGCACCCCGGGACCGAAAATGCTGGTCCCAGCACCGGAGGGTATGAAGAACATAGGGATTACTAATGCATTTACCACGCCGGAGTTTGGAACCAAGCCACAGCCAATCCCCCAACCCCGCTCCCCCCGCCAAACTCATTTCCATCTGTACCCAACGTTTGGTGCTATCGGCAATCATCCACTCCACCCCCGCCCGACATTGCGACGCCGCATAGTACCAATGCAAATTGGGCATGCCCATACCCCCAGAGCGCGTGTGGGCATGGAGAACGTGCCGCGCTAATCGTGGGCAGCGGTAATGCCAGACAAACTTCATAAGCAACTGCTGCCCAGTCGCCAAAGTAGCCCGTGCAATGGGAAGCGGTAGTACCTGAAAAAAATAGAGAAAGCGAGGAACAATCACCATTTTGACCGCCGCTATGCGCCCAAACCAGGAAAGGAGCAAACCACTCCAAATATCCAGGTCCCGCCGAACCCGACGGAGCAGGGGATCATAGTTAGCCCTAAAGAGGTCCGCCCGCTCAACAGTCAAGTGCACCCCTAAATAGTGTAAGGCACCTGACACCCAGCGAAGAGGATAGGCCGCTTGGAGCTCCGCACAAACCACCCCGGGGACCCCGACATTCAAAATCTCCGATTTAGTATAATTAATTTTAAAACCGGATATCCGAGAAAAGTTATCAAACAGTTGCATTGCGGCTGGAAGGGAAGCGGATGGATCCACCAGGGACAATATAATGTCGTCCGCAAAGAGCGCAATCCGATATTCCGTGTGACCAATGCGGACCCCCCGCAAGTCTGGGTGATCACGAAAGCTTTGCGCCAGGGGTTCCATCGCAAGTGCGAAGAGCAGGGGAGAAAGTGGACACCCCTGACGTGTACCTCTCCCCAGGAAAAAGTTCCTCGAGTGTCCCCCATTGATCCGAACGCACGCCTGAGGATATTGATAGAGACTACGGACCCAACGGATATAGTTAGGGCCGAAGCCCATTGTCCCCAAAACACACCATAGGTATTCCCAATCGACCCGATCGAAAGCTTTTTCTGCGTCAATCCCCACTAGCAAAGCTGGTTTTGGTTCCCGACGTGCCACGTGCAGGACCTGCAAAATGCACCTTATGTTATCGGCAGCCTGGCGACCAGGCACAAACCCCACCTGATCAGGGTGGACCAAACTCGGAAGGACCCGATTCAGGCGCGCCGCCAAAACAGAAGCAAAGATTTTAACATCAGCATTTAACAGGGAGATGGGGCGATACGACGCCACGTCATGCATGGGCTTACCCAGTTTGGGTATCATCACTATCAACGCCTCGCGCTGAGTCAGAGGGAGAGAAACCCCACCCAAGACCTCATTGAACAGGATGGTCAAGGTTGGCGCCAATTGTACCTGGAACTTCTTATAATATTCTGCTGGTAAGCCATCATTACCCGGGGCACTGCCAGTTTTCAGCCTCCGGATTGCAGTGACCACTTCATCCACCGTGAAATCAGAATCTAACTGGGCTCGGTCAGGGTCAGGGAGACGCGGCAGCGCAATCCTTTGTAAATAGTCCTGCACACGGTCCCACGGTCAAAGGGTTCTGCCATATAGAGCTGCTCCAGATAATCAGCAAAAAGATCTCGGATCTCTCGTGGACTGTTGTTGCCGAAGACGCAGGGCCAAAAAGCGGCCAGTTTTATTCCCATGTTCATAAAACGTTTGCCGTAGTTTCCGGCGCTTATTATCTAATTCCCTCTGTGAACACGCGTCCAATTTGGCTCGTATAGCCCACCACTGGCGCAAGACCTGCCGCGAGCCAGTTCGGGCATGTTCCAAACCTAGCCGAGAGGAATCCCGCACCAACTGATCGTGATCACGCGTCCATATTTTCCGTGTGCGGGCCGCTTCTGCCATAAGTTGGCCACGGGCCGTAGCCTTGAAAGCATCCCACACCGTGGGGAGGGTAACATCCCCAGAATCATTAAGCTCAAAAAATTCAGTAATGAAGCGGGCGTGCTCCTGAACCGCACCCTGTCGCCGCAGGAACCTTGCGTCTAAGCGCCAAAGACGGTGATGCTCGCTGTACAGTCCCTTCGGGAGGGCAAGCCAGCATGGGGCATGGTCTGACCAGGTCAGCGCGCCATGTCCAGCCTTCACTCTCCCGTCCATCAGACGCTGATCCAGTAGGAAATAATCAATGCGAGTGTGAACCTGATGGACCGGAGAGTAATAGGTATAGCCCCTCTCCCCCTCATGGGTGTCCCTCCAAACATCCCGCAAGCCTAAGTCTAGCATAAGGCGCTGAAGAGCTCTAGCCGGTCCCCCCTCCCCCTCCAGCGCGACCTGTGGAATCCAAGTGGGGCACTAAATGCGTGTTACAGTCCCCACCAAATATAATGGGGCCCTTTGCAAAGTCCACCAAAAGGGCTTTTAAGCGCTGAAAGAATGACCCCTGGCCTGTATTGGGCGCATAAACATTAGCCAAGGTTAGCAAATGCCCCTCTAAGCGGATATTCAGAAAAAGCCACCTCCCCAGGGTATCTCTGCTAACCTCCTCTACCTGCAAGGACAGATTCTGATGGAATAGAAAGGCTACCCCCCTCTTCTTCCGGCCCTGCGCGTCTGAGGCCACCTGCACCTCAGAGTACGGGGACCGCTTCAGCCAGCCCTGCTTACAATTCTGGAGGTGGGTCTCCTGTAAAAAGACAATGTCCCCCTGTAAGGCACGCAATTCTGAAAACAGCAGCGACCGTTTTCGTGGGGAGTTAAGGCCCTTAACGTTCAAAGAGATAAATCGCACCATTAATATTCACAGTCTAAACCCCCGCTCCTTCCAGTTGCTCGAGGGGTCCCGGTGTCAGCTTCCCCCCCGCGGACCCAAAGGATTAACTAGCTTAGCCCACCTATCCCACACCCCAGAAACAAGTGCCATAGTCCTCCCCCCCAAACCCAAACCCACCCTCCACCCCCAGAATAGAATGCCCTCCCTCAAAACCCAACCCCCCCCCTTCCCGTCAATACCACCTGCCTGTCAAAGGTAATACAGGACACGGTAAATTGACCACAAACCCTGTTCCCCCCCAAACCCCCACAAAACAACATTACAAGCAAAGCAGGTAATAACAGTTCCCCACTATCCCCCCACCCACCCTGAGTCAGCTACTCCAGCGCGTCTCCTCAGCAAGACAATATCATCATCAAGACATTTGTGGAGGAGTGGCCTAGTGGTTGGGGCAAGGTACTTCAGACCGGAAGGTCGGGGGTTCAAATCCCACTAGAGGACAGCAACCTTGGGCCGGAAGAACTGGGGTTTCTAGTCCCACAGGTGCTCCTTGTAGTCTTGGGCAAGCCACTTAACCCTCCATAGCCCATGTTCCCTGTAAAATGGTTATCTCCAAGTTATAATGCCCTGTTCAATGTAATTTCAGTTTGTTCAATGTAAACCGCACTGATGCAGAATAGAGCGGTATATAAGAGAATGTAAATAAATAAATAAATAAATTTGCCAATCACCCGTCGCCCCCCCTGTATACTAGAGTGGGAGCTCAGGCTGGCTCACGCCAATGACCAATAACTCAGTGAAAAAATACTACTGAGAGAGAACACAAAGCGGTCAGGCATCAAGAGCCAGTCCTGCTATCCCAGTTCTGAGGGTCGAGAAACCCAGCAGATGGGGCTCACAAAAAGGTAATAGGAGCGCTCCCACTCCCGAAAAGATCAAGCGGAGTTACCCACTCGATTCCACTTGGAGTGATGGGGCTTAGGGGGCTGCGGGTGAGGCTGAGCATTATCATCAACTAGTCCCGCCTGACGAAGAGCTCGCCAAGCTTCAGTATGGTCTTTTGCAGAAATCTTTTTGTTTCCCAAAAGGAAGTTCATTCGAAATGGAAAAGACCAAGAGTAATGAATCCCCTTGCTATTCAGGACCGTCGTAATTGGCTTCATCTCCCTCCGGCGCGCCAAGGTGAACGTCGAAAGATCTTGATAGATGGATACTGTTGCGTCCCGAAAGCGGATCGTTTTCCTCTCCCGGCCACGGCGGGTGAGCAGCTCAGCATCAGAATAGCGCAAGAATCTCGCAATAACATCACGAGGCTGATTATTGGGAGGCTTCCCCAAGGCACGATGGACTCGTTCAATTTCCATCCCAGAGGCATGGGCAGTCAGATCCTCCACCGGGAGCAATTCTGTCATCAACAGCTTAAGCATAGTCGGCAAATCCTCTCCGCCCCCCACCGCTTCTGGAATCCCTCGAAAACGCACATTATTGCGGCGGGAGCGGTTTTCAATGTCATCAGTTTTGTAGGTCAGCTCCATTGCTTGCGCATGCTGCCGGTCAAGCGCACACTGTAAATCCACCAAGGACCCATCATGGTCAGCTACCTTGGTCTCCACATCCTCCACACGGGTTCCCAGCTCTTTGACGTCATTTCGGAGTTCTGCAACATCCTTCATCAGTTCCTCGCGTAAAGAGCGGAATTCGCTGGCTAACTCCGCAAAACCCCTGCGGAGCTCTTGTTTGATTAGAGCAGAGGTGAGCGGTTGGTGGGAAACCAGGTCATCTTCACTTACAGTCTCATCATCAGTGTCTGATGGATGGGTTTGCTCAGGGGGGCTGCCTGAGGGCCCAGATTTACTCTGCAGGCGCTGGGAGGAACACGTCCCCTCTCGGGTATCAGAATTTTTAGCTTTAGCGGCCATTCCGCAGGGCCCCCAATGTCACACAGTGTTAGGAGAGGGAGAGAGTCAATGTCAGCAAGGGCAGAGGCGCTAGAGAGGTAACGGAGCACTAGGCTTCACAAGCCCGCGGGACAGTTATTATCACACAGTGTGGGGAGAGAAGCACAAGCAATGTCCGCAAAGACCAAGGCTCGGAAGGAGCAGCAATGCAAAGATGGAGACGGCTGCTTTTGACCCCCTTGGATAGACGGGCTGCCAGATATAGTGTTCAGAGTGCTCTGCAGGGCTGTATGAGAATAGGTCACAAAAGGCCCATGGCTGCGAGGTGTGCACCCCGAGAGATGATCCAAGATCACAGAAAACTCAGAGAAATCCCAGCAGGGCACAGGAGGTCCACGTTGATAAATGTAGGCCTCAGCAGGGCCCTAGAGCGCTAACAGGCAGGCACTGTCGTTGATTCCATATGTTATCCAGGGACTCTGAGATTCTGAGAAGAAAGAGGCAGTCTGTAAATCTACCCCCCTCGGGATTTGCACTAATAGGTTGAGGTATTGGGCACTTACGTTCGCCGCCGAAACTCCAGTCCTTCTCCTCAGCCCCGCCGAAGTGATTCCAAAGCCGCGTGCAGGCAGCTCAACCCTGGGAAAGTTGCTCCACCCGGCGGCCCACTATCGCACGTGCTCCGACGAGACGGAGAGATCCGCAGGGACAGCCCAAGGGAAGTCTGCTCAAGCACCGCTCAATTTACCCAGAGTGTAGGGGCAGCCGCGGAGTGCGCCGGGCCCAAGGCAAGCGTCGAGTAGCGGAACCCAGCAGGCCTCACTTCAGAGATGGGCTCCACCGCCGCCCAGCCGCCAGAGCTCTTACCGGGAGACAGATCGGGCTTCCGCGGGACACCGCTCGCCGGCGCCGACCCAGGGTAGGTGAATTCAGGGGAATTTGCAATATTTAGCGCATGTTAGCTGTAGCTTTTGTGGTGGTTGAGACGGAGCTCAGCTAGGATGCGGCCATCACGCAGCGGGCTCACGAGCACCCCATACCTGCATTTTTTTAATCACATGATGTCTGGTATAGTGTAAAAGCAGTTCATCAGATTTATGATGAGTGAAAAAACTGAAAAGTGAATTTACATTAAATTCTACCAAAAACTTAGAAATTCATGCAAAGAGACTTATGACAAGTGTATGGCGATGAATGTATGAGTCATGCTCGAGTTTATGACTGATACAAAAATTTCTAAGAGGGCCACCAAAGTCTTGATAGTGACAAACATTCTGGAAGGACATCCATGAGCAGGAATGAAGACAAAATTGAAGCAATGCATGCCACAATATGTTCAAATTACCGATTGACTATCAGGGATCTTGCTGAGGACATGGACATTAGTTTCGGGTTGTTACAGTTCATTCTTACTGTTGATTTAGGGATGAGATGTGTGTCTGCAAAATTTGTGCCAAAGCTGCTGTTCCCCGACCAAAAAGATCAGTTATCTGCAGCCAGGAAGTTGTTGGAATGCATTGACTCAGATGTCATCAAAAGATTATTACTGATGATGAATCATGGGTTTATGGTTATGACCTGAAAACTAAGGTTGAATCCTCACAATGGAAGACTCCAAACTCTCTCAGACCCAAGAAAGCCTGTCAGGTGAGGAGCAATGTCAAGATCATGCTCACAGTTTTCTTTGTTTACCAGGGGTATTATTCATCATGAGTTTGCTCCAAAAGGCCAAACCATCAATAAGGAGTACTATGTCCAGGTTCTGACTCATTTGAGAGAAGAAGTTTGTCGTAAGAGGCCAAAGTTTCACAGGAATGGTGAATGGTTGTTTCATCACGATAACACACCAGCTCATGCATCACTTCTTGTCTAGCAGTTCTTGGCCAAATACCAAATTGAGTGAGTCTGCAGCCTCCGTACTTGCCTAATCTTGCACCTGTGACATTTTCTTGTTTCCAAAACTGAAATTGGCAGGAATAAAGGAGTGAGAAGAGCCTCCACAGTAACACACTAGAGTCCACAAAAACGTAGGTCTTTTGAATAAAGGTGATTTTTCAAAACCCTTATTGAGGTGGTGTGATGGCGCAGAAAGCAGAGAGAATAGAGAAAGAGGGAAAAAACAGGCATTTTCCCCAGATAGTAGGGAAAGAACCAGAAGTTTAAGGGTTAAAACTTCTGAACTAGAAGAAAACTCTCCACAGAAAGCAGGTAGCAAGGAGACACACCCCAGCTCCATGGTTACCAACCCTGCTCACGAGGGACAGCTGGGGGTGGGGCCAGGAAGCCGAAGGGGAAAGCACTCATATAAACTGCCAGAGAGTGAACTCGAGGGAGAGGAAGCAGCAGAGGAGGACAGAGAGGAGTCTGAACTCAGAGGGAAGTCTGAACTCAGAGAGAGGTCTGAGAACCGTGAAGGGAAACGCTTGACGAGGATTCCTAGTTCTGATTCCAGTGCAGCTTGGAACAGGTCAGAACGTCCTAGGAGGGGAGGAGGTCCTAGAAGCTCTGGAGAACCACGCAAAGAAGGTACCCGGGGAGTCAAGGGAGCTTCATTGGAAACCTCTGGGAGAAGGGCAGAGCCAGCCAGAGGATTTGGAGCTAACCCAGGGCCCTGTAAGGGAGACAGGAGATATACTTCTAGAAGGAAAGCTTACCCAGGGGAGTTGGTCAGCCATGTTGGCAGCAGAAGCCCTTCCCCCGAAGTATGCATGGAGCATGAGCCTTCAGCAGTAAAGCCTGTTAAGTGCTCAATTCCAAAAGATAAGGTGAGCAGCCTAAAGCCTTCTATTAACTCCTTAAAAGCTAAGAGACTTTCTAACTGCTATACTATTCCTCAGAGAAGGAAGGACACTGCCTTGACTAAAGTCTTAGAAATCCTGAAGGGATTAAAGCCAGATAGTTTTGAGCCTGAATCCTGTGCCTCTCAAGCAGACTCTGACCTGGAGAGTATGGAAATAGAGATGCCTGGTTTAATAGAGGAGAATTCTGATGAGGAAATGGAATGTTCGGTAGCCTCTAGGCATTGAGAAAGGCCAGAACATTTGCAGAAGCTTTAAACCTGGTAGCTACTCCTTCAAGAGAGCACGGCTGGGAAATATGCAAATAAGGTTCCTGAAGTTTTAAGCCGTAGCTGAGTGTGTGAGCATTTGAATGCTAGAAAGTGGAAAGCCTGAGATACAACAAGCTGAAGGAATTACTTGGTGAAAGGAAAGAAAAACCAATGTGTAACAGAAGTTTGCCTGCTTGGAAATGTAACAACTTCTGTTTGTTTTAAAGCTATGAAAGAAGATGGGGTTTTTTTCTAATTCTTTTTGCACCGGAGTTTCAGTGCTGTGTTTGGTTATAGTATGAGGAAATACTGTGTTTTCATTTAAGTGCCAAAGCTGAAGAGAAGCGAGTTTGCCTTTGTTTGATGCTGTTGGAAAATATCCTTACCTTATCCTGATAATTGGAATCTTTAAAGTTCCTTTGGCTGAAAATAATAAAAATCCTGTGTGCCTATAATTACCATCTCGGCTGGATTATTATACAACTATAAGAAATAGGCACTTAGAACAAATAAATATATTGACTGCCCAGTCCCAAGCCTTAGGCAACCGCCTGGGCAAGGGAGGCGGTGACAGGTGGCCATGCTTTCCTCCACTCTTTTGTGGAATCCAAAACTGAAATTACCATGGAAAGGAAGGAGATTCAATTACTTGGAGACCATTAAGCAAAATTTGACAAAGCATCTACACAGCAAAATGAAAGAGGCATTTCAAAATTGTTTCCAGCAGTGGCATAAAGTGTGTTTTATTGGAAGGGGACTACTTGGAAGGAGACTGAATGCAATAACTGTCAGTGTTATACTTCTTATGTTATTGTACAAGTCTCAGTACTTTTTGATTGCACCTCATACACTGTTTACTGGGCTGTAAACCGCGTAAATGCCTTTCAAATATCAGGCCCCTCAATCTTATCTCCCCTCTCCATTCTTTCTTCCGAAGTATTGTCACCATGCCCCCTGCTGGTAGCTTGTTGAAGGGACAAGGTGGACATTTTAATTATTTTGTAGAAGTAGGAAACCTTTTTTGGACCAGAGGGATCATGGTCCTTGTAGTCCTTCTTCTTAAAGAAATGAGTTGTGTACGCCTTGTGTAAGGTCAAACAAAAGGCTTTTATTTCCCTTTAGCACTAAGGTTCGCTAAGAAACCAAAAGTAGAATTTACCTTATTTTTCAGGTTTATGCCAAATTAATTACAGAGCAAGAAAACTGTTATGAGAGCTTCATAGTTCCTTGTAAAAATACACAGGGTTTTCAACACTGTAGTAAAACAAATAAACAAGCTCTTCTTTAGCTCAACACAGGCAAAAGATATTGTTAAAGCATGTAACTCTGGTAACTCGGAGGCCCTCCTCGTCCTCCTTCACCCCTTTTCCTCCCCCATCTCCCCCCATTCTTTTACACTTAACAAATACACCAACACAATAATATGGTAGAACCTTGGTCGCAGCTTTATTAATACATATAACAACCCGCCCAACATGGGCAACACATGATCAACCTCACCCCCCCACCCCTTTTCCGGACATTGCCCTCACCCGCCATACTATTAGCAAGGCTGAGCATCATCCTCACCACCCCCCCACCGCCTGCCTCGCCATGCTAGTAGCAAAGGCCGGCACACCCACCCCGCTACCGGGCCGAGACCCCCCAACCGGGATGTCTCGCCCCACTCCGGGGAGCTCCTTCGCTCCCCACCAGCTCCTAAATCAGTTAACGCCGCGCCGCCTGGGCGAGCGCTGGCCCTCTACCCCGCCCCCCCCCCAGCTGCAACAATCACTCCCTTAACCTATTATAGGGAGGGTGGGCGGGAAAAACGCCTGATCCCTCCGAGGAGCCGTGGCGAAAAGAGAGAGCCACGCGGCTCCTCGGAGTCTTAAGGACCGCCCTTCCTTTGCCTCACGGCCAATGGGATCGCCCCACAATACTGTGGTGCGATCCCAGCATGCCGCTCTCCTCCCTCCACCACCCCCCCCTCCCCCGCAAACCCCCGCCGCGTTACACGGCCGAGGCCGGGCCTGGGCCCAGGTTACCGTCGGCCGCGGGACCCGGCCCGGCGGCCTCGGGCATTAACTCTGGTAACCCGGAGGCCCTCCTCGTCCTCCTTCACCCCTTTTCCTCCCCCATCTCCCCCCGTTCTTTTACACTTAACAAATACACCAACACAATAATATGGTAGAACCTTGGTCGCAGCTTTATTAATACATATAACAACCCGCCCAACATGGGCAACACATGATCAACCTCACCCCCCCACCCCTTTTCCAGACGATGCCCTCACCCGCCATACTATTAGCAAGGCTGAGCATCATCCTCCCCACCCCCCCACTGCCTGCCTCGCCATGCTAGTAGCAAAGGCCGGCACACCCACCCCGCTACCGGGCCGAGACCCCCCAACCGGGATGTCTCGCCCCACTCCGGGGAGCTCCTTCGCTCCCCACCAGCTCCTAAATCAGTTACCGACGCGCCGCCTGGGCGAGCGCTGGCCCTCTACCCCGCCACCGGCGTGAGGTATTCACATATCCTCACGCCGACCCACCCCCATAAAGCTGCGACCAACCAACTGCTCAAACATTTCTTGCCAATCATTTAACAAAAGATCTTGTCCGACAGGAGATAGGTGTACCCCATCAGTATGGTACAAGCCCGCACAATGTGCATCCGCCCACGGGTGCTGCACCTGCCAGCCACCCACCTGCTGCACCCAACGCCCGACCTGCCGATTAACTTTCGCCAGGCCACGCGACCACCGTCGCTGAGCCTGGCAGGCCGGCCTTGGTATAATGTCAGACCATATAACGGCCACCCCTGGCCACTCCAACAGCAGCTCCCTCAAGTCCCGCTGCACTGCTCGAATTAACTGTCGACAAGTCCAACTGGATAAGTCGTTGCCGCCCAAGTGAATCAACACTCAACGTGGGCGCTGCCGCCGGTCCGCTTGTCGCCGCACCAAAGGAAGAAGTTGCCACCAGCGCATGCCCCGCTCTCCAATCCACAGCAATCGAACGTTGCAGGTCGCCAGGCCCAGATGCTCTCCTAGGGGGCGTAACCGAGCCCTCCGCTCCGCCCAATACACAAAGGAGTACCCGACGATCCACCATTCGCTCGCTGTGCCTTCAAAGGAATCCCCGTCCAGTACCGGACCTCGCAGCAGCCCACCTGAAACAGGAAACACATCATTAGTACCCCCCCTCTTGCTTTCCAGCCCGAGACCTGATCACAGCCACTCCGGCCGGACATATCCCGCATATGCCCGAGATCTCCATCCCCCAATCCTTTTAATCACCTCACCGTCCAAACCCGCCGCTGCAGCACTCGTTGCCGCCCCTATCCGGAAGGAATGAGACGCGAACTGCCGCTCCTCATAGCCCAACCGCCGCAAGGCCAAGCGCAGCACCGCCGTAAACTGAAACTGCGTTACTGGCTGTTCATCCGCGTGTCGAAAAAATTGGCCCGCCGTCGGAGGCCGCCGTTGTGCATAGGTCCGTAAATTCCTCACCGGGCAGGAACATAGCTCCGGGATCGCTTTCAACACCACCCGGCGTCCCACACCCAATTGGTCAGTCTTCGACCGCTTGAGATAGATCTGCACCGATGCCGCCTCTACGACTACATGCTGCGCTTCCAAACCCCCCAGCACCTCCTTCCGGTGGGACCACGGAACCAATTCGCTAACCCGAAATGCGCCGAAGAAGGCTGTCACGAACAGAGCACGAAATAATACCACCTCGAACTCCGACGCCGCCACCTCCGGCAACGCGCCCCATATCTGCAATAGCAACTCATGCGAAATTGGCCGCTGCCAATCCCGTCCTCGGGGCCTCTCACGCACCCACCCCGCCAACAGTCGCTTTACCAAAAAGGAAGCACTGGGGTTACCCCAACCGGCCACCTTGCTGAAAAAGGAGAATCCCGCAACTGCTGCCTGCTCAGTCGACCGCGACCAGCCTTGCCCTTTCGCCCACACTATGAACGCACCCACCTGCTGGCCATCTACTCTCCCCCCACTCCAACCCTTACTCTGCAGAAAAGCCCATACCTTGGCATATCCTCGCATATAGGCCGCCCACGTACCTGGAGCAACAGAAGACCGCAACAACCCCGTCACTGCAGGGTCCCAAGCTGCCAAAGGTGTTCCGGCACTACCGTCGCCGTCTCGTCCGCTCCTGGAGCCAAAGCCCGGAATTTCGCCCACTGGAAACGAGACAAAGCATCAGCAATGGAATTACACGAACCTGGCACATGCCGTGCTCTAGCCGTGACATTAAGGCGCAGGCATGCCAGCACCCAAACCCGCATGAGAGCCACCACCCTCGGACACTTGGGAGAGTGCCGGTTGATCACCTGCACTACCGCCGCATTGTCACACCAGAAGACCACCTTCCTGTTCCTCAACCTCTCGGGCCATGCCCAAAACGCCACCACTATCGGGAACAACTCCAAGAAGGTCACATTACGCGTCAAACCACTCTCCACCCACAATGCAGGCGAAGCTGCCGCACACCACGAGCCCTGACAAAACAACCCAAACCCCGAACCGCCCGCTGCATCCGAAAATAGCTGCAGATCGACATTGGACAACTCTGCCAATTGGACTAGCGAGCAACCGTTGAAATCCGCCAGAAAAACACTCCAAACCCGCAGATCCTCCCGCATCCCCGCCGTCACCCGAATACGATGATGCGGGCACTGCACCCCCGCCATGGCCAACGACAGCCTCCGTGCGAACGGCCGCCCCATCGCGATCACCCGACACGCAAAGTTCAAGTGCCTGCAAAGCCTTCAGCGTCACTTTCGACGCAGCCCCCACCTCCTCCACTGAGGAAGATGTAGGGGTGTTACCCAAGACTGAAGTGGTATTTAAAGGTGATACTGCAGAGGAATTGAGAGAAATATCGCTACACCGGGAAGATATATTACAACTATTTGATAAACTGAATAGTAGCAAATCACCTGGACCGGATGGTATACATCCCAGAGTGTTGAAAGAACTGAAATATGAGATTGCAGACCTGTTATTGGTAATCTGTGAACTTTCATTAAAATCATCTGTAATACCTGAAGATTGGAGGGTCGCCAACGTAACACCAATTTTTAAAAAGGGTTCCAGGGGTGACCCGGGAAATTACAGACCGGTGAGCCTGACGTCAGTACCAGGGAAAATGGTAGAAGCCATCATAAAGAACAAAATTACACAGCATGTAGATAGTCATGGCCTAATGGGAGACAGCCAACATGGCTTTAGACAAGGCAGATCTTGTCTTACTAATCTGATCTGTTTTTTTGAAGGTGTGCATAAACAGGTAGACAAAGGTGAGTCGGTTGATATAGTGTATCTGGACTTTCAGAAAGCTTTTGACAAGGTCCCCCATCAGAGACTTTTGGCGAAGCTAAAAAGTCATGGGATAGGAGGCAGTGTACTATTGTGGATCGGGAACTGGTTAAAAGATAGAAAGCAGAGGGTAGGGCTAAATGGCCAATATTCCCAATGGAAAAAGGTGAATAGTGGAGTACCCCAGGGATCTGTACTGGGTCCGCTACTTTTTGACATATTCATAAATGACCTGGAAAAGGGAATAACTAGTGAGGTAATCAAATTTGCAGATGACACAAAACTGTTTAAAGTTGTTAAAACCCAAGAGGATTGTGGAAAACTGCAGGAGGATCTGGATAAATTGGAAGACTGGGCATCCAAATGGCAGATGAAATTTAATGTGGACAAGTGCAAAGTTATGCACCTAGGAAAGAACAACCCACACTATAGTTACAAGATGCAAGGCTCCACATTAGAAACCACCACCCAGGAAAAAGATTTAGGAGTCATCGTGGATAACATGTTAAAACCCTCCGCCCAGTGTGCAGCGGCGGCCAAGAAAGCAAATAGAATGCTAGGTATCCTAAGGAAAGGGATGGAGAATAAAACAAAGGATATTATAATGCCTCTGTATCGCTCCATGGTACGACCGCACCTTGAATATTGTGTGCAATTCTGGTCACCGTATCTTAAAAAGGACATAGAGTTATTAGAAAAAGTACAGAGAAGAGCCACCAAATTGGTGAAGGGGATGGAAGGCTACTCCTATGAAGAGAGGCTAAAAAGGTTAGGGCTCTTTAACCTAGAAAAGAGGCGGCTGAGGGGAGATATGATAGAGGTGTATAAATTAATGAATGGAGTGGAACGGATAAACGTGGATAAATTGTTTACGCTATCAGAATATAGAAGGACTAGGGGGCATGTAATGAAGCTACAGGGTAAACTATTTAAGACAAATAGGAGAAAATATTTCTTCTCTCAACGTGTAATCAAACTCTGGAATCTGTTACCGGAGGATGTAGTAAGGGCTGTTAGTATAGCTGGGTTTAAAAAAGGTTTGGACAAGTTCCTGGAGGAAAGGTCCATAAACCACTATTAAAAAGGGACCCAGGATATCAATGCTTGGCCTAGTACAAGCACTGCAGAACCTGTGTCTTTTGGGGAAACTGCTAGGTACGTATGACCTAGATTGGCCACTGTTGGAAACAGGATACTGGGCTTGATGGACCTCGGTCTGACCCAGTATGGCATTTCTTATGTTCTTATGTTCTTATGTTCCTCTACCAATGCTTTCAGTCGCTCAATCTTTTCCGCTGGCAAGCGAACCTCAAAGGCAATGGAATCTAACTCGATCCCCAAGAAGGAAAGGCACGTGACCGGCCCAAGCGTCTTCTCTGCTGCCAACGGTATTCCAAATTCTACAGCCATCGCCTGAAACGATCGCAACAAGGATGCGCACTCGGCGCTCCGCGCGGGACCTACAAACAGAAAATCATCTAAATAGTGTACGATAGAACTACTACCCGCCCGCTGAACCAGCACCCAATGCAAGAAGGAACTGAAGGTCTCAAAATAGGCACATGAAATCGCACAACCCATCGGCAAACACTTGTCAAAGTAGAATTGGCCATCTAGCTGGAATCCCAACAAGGGAAATGCCGAGGGGTGAACTGGCAAGAGCCTGAAAGCCGATGCAATGTCCGCCTTCGCCATCAAGGCCCCCCTGCCACACTGGCGCAGCAGGTCAACAGCCACATTGAACGGCGCATAGCGCACCGAACAGCGCTCCGGCGGAATATGATCATTTACCGAGTCCCCTGGCGGGAAGGACAGGTTGTGTATTAAACGGTAATGCCCCGGCTCCTTCTTAGGTATTACCCCCAAGGGTGAAACGATAAATGGCGAAAATGGGGGGTGATCAAAAGGCCCCGCTACCCTGCCCAATGCGCATTCGGTCGCAATTTTTTGACGGGCCACCTCAATCAGCACCCGCACCGAGCTAGGATTACTAGCCACCACTCCCGTGACTTTACCTTGATACGGAATACGGAAACCCTCTGAAAAACCCCACCACAACAACTGGGCTGCCTTGCCACGTCGACGCCTCCCGTAATGCTCCAGCCATGGCTGCAGCGCCTGCGCCTTAATGGGAGTAGGCGCCAACCCCCCAAGCACCCCCTCATTTGCCTCCACTCCCTGCTCCCGACACTCCTTTCCTGATACATTTTGTGGCTGCATGACTCCCCCCGCACATTGAACAAGCGTGACGGAACTTGCAATCCGGGAAGGGACAGGACGATTTATTGTAGCGCCAACAGAGATCTCCCGCTGCCCCCCCATTAGGCAAGCCCGGTACCAGACCCGCCGCCCGAAAGGACCGCAAACCAGCCGCCGAACTCTGCCCACTAACCTTTCCTTGACCGCTTATATTCCCACTAACCTTTTTGGTCGACATTTGCGTCAGAGAGAGGTTAATATCTCTCATCCCCCAGGACAACTGCGTGTTCTCCTCCATCATATCCCTAAACTCCTCATCATAGTTGAGCCATGCCCAACCTTCATGCGCCTGAGATACAGCCAAAATTGCATCAGCATACGCCAACAACTCGCCGTACAGTCCCGGATCCGAATGTCCACACACACTGGCCAAGCGCAAGAACGCGCGCGTCCAGTTCAATGTGTTACGGGATACCTTCCGCACCCTCCCCGCCTTCTCGTCCTCCTTACGCTTCTTCCGACTCTCTCCCGAACGCTTCCGGCCCTCCAAGAGCCGAAAGATATCAATGTATCTTTTCTTGCGGATGCGCCTGCGCAACTTGCGCGGAACACTCTCCCACAACTCAGCGCAACGTACCACCGAAGACCCCGCTCTCTCCCCTCGTCCCTTTCCTGCTGCCGAAGCACTCGACGAACTCCCAGTGGAGGAGGAGGATGACGATGAGGACGAACCACGCCGACAACGATGCCCATGCTTTCGCTTAGATTTAGCTTTTCGTCCCACTGTCGCCGCTGCCGCAGCCGATACTCCGTCACCGCCTGGCGCACCCGAACCCCCAATACACTCACCCTCTGCACCTTGCTCGCTGGTCTCCGCTGATGCTCCAGCCGAACCGCTCTGCTCCATTGCTTGAGCCGTCGCAACTGCACCTGTCCCCGCACTCCCAACCACTGGCGTTCCACTCACCGGCACCTGCAGAGGAAGAGAAGAACCACCAGCAGCCATACCCAACCCATATTGCCCTGCTCCCCAAACTACCCCCCCCCAGGTTGCCAAGCCGAGGTACTCCCACCCCCTGCCCACCGAGGCCCCTCCCATGCCCCTTGGACCCCCATACATGGGAAACCCGTACTGGGCCAATCACCCCAGCCGGGTCCCCACTGCCCCATAGCCATCGGCTGCCCCCCTCCCTGTGGCACCCACATCCAGCCCCCCCCCAGGAGCATACTGTACCACCTGCCCACTCTGCCTCCATGGAGCAAACCCTCCATCACCAGATACCCCGGATGAAACCCTTAAGTGGCTTGTCTCAGCCTCCTGCGAACCCCGAGACGCCGCCCCCTGCTCCCCCCCCCTCACCGCTACTGCCCCTCAGCCCCACTGCCCCAACTCGCTAACATCTGTCAGCCCCAACCATACCATCCTCACCCGGCGCTGGCCCTGCTTGCTCGGGACCAAGGGCTCCGGCATTCCCCCCCCTCCCAGACTCAGAGTTGGGATCGCTCACTTCAAGCTCCCCCCTTCCTCTACGGCCTCCCCTACCCCTGGGACCCATGGGAAGGGAAGCCATACTGGCATTCCGCCCCTCTACATGTGCTCTGTTGGCCGCACTAACTCCCTGCGGCTCCACACCCCTCCCCCCAGGCTGAGCCCGCTGCCTCCCTTTCACTCCCTTCTTTGCCCGCCCCATGATCCCCCGCTATTTATAGCTATATTAATTGCTTTATGTATTTAACTATCCTCCAAATTCAATTTAAAATACTGCCCCCCCCAGCCCACCGGGAACTCCCGCACACCCAAAACCCTGCTCACACCGCGTCCCGGCTCACCCAGCAGCTGTCGATGTCGTCCCGCAATCCGCAGTAACAGGCCCACACTGCTGGAAACCGGCGCTTGAAGAAACACGCCTGATCCCTCCGAGGAGCCGCGGCGAAAAGAGAGAGCCACGCGGCTCCTCGGAGTCTTAAGGACCGCCATTCCTTTGCCTCGCGGCCAATGGGATCGCCCCACAATACCGTGGTGCGATCCCAGCATGCCGCTCTCCTCCCTCCACCCCCCCCCCCCCCCCGCAAACCCCCGCCGCGTTACACGGCCGAGGCCGGGCCCGGGCCCAGGTTACCGTCGGCAGCGGGACCCGGCCCAGCGGCCTCGGGCATTTCTGGTAATTACAGCTCTGGGAGAGACTCTAGGTTTTCAGCAATACACATCGAACAGTCCATTTGTTCTTCAGGCATCAACGGCTCTAGTTCCCCAAGCTCAATCTGCATGGGTTCCAGCTCAGCCGTGCTTTCTTCTACACCTGTGCTTTCCCTGGCTGAAATAGTTTGCAGTTCAGAAGTTCTCTTCCCTAGTTTCCAGCCTGGCAGTTCTGGGTTTTGCAAACAAGTGGTATGTCTTGTTCCTATGCCTCTTTGTAGTGGTTTCCAAAATTTCTGCCAGCTTTCTTTCCTCTCAATATTGCTATCTGAGTTATAAGTCTTTCTAGGACCTGGCTTCTTTGTGAGAAATAAAGTATCACTGTACCTTGGCTCCTTGAAGTCTGTGCCACTGGTATTCCCCCTTCCAGGCACCCTCCTTCTGATACCGTCTTCTCTGAAGACTGTTTCTTGGAGTTCTCTGGGCTGGGCTTGTCATCCCTGGAGCTTAGCTCTGCCATGTAAGGATTCCAAACTCCTCTGCTTTGCAGTAAAGGAGGTTCCTCTATCATGTCTTTTCTTCCCAGTATCCTTGGGTTCCTTTCCAGATCCTTTCTCAGAGCTTCTCTCTATGCGTAGGCCTTTCTCTAGGCATGGCTCTCTCTGCAGCCGTGGCTCTCCCTCTAGCCGTGGCTCTCTCTCTTGCCGTGGTTCTCTCTCTTGCCGAGGCTCTCTCTGCTTCCTTCCTGCAGAGCCCTGCTTATAAAGCCCTTTTTCCCTTGAGTTTTCTGACCCTCTCCTCAGGTGCACCTGATTAGCTTCTGCTTCATCAGTACCTGGGTGTGTCAGCTCAGCATCTGCAGGCTCGTGCCTGCCCCCTCTAGCTGTCCTGCTAGGTAATTGCACCCTCTGCAAGTCAGTTGCTTTATGTAAAACAGCGTTTTTTTCCAAGTTCATAGCTTCACTAGCTTCAGCTCTATCACAGTATACATATTGAGATCTGCCCACATATGCTTTATGACAAAGGCCACTGACCATTTTAGTAGTCATCCTCTGTACAGACTCCATCCTGTTTAAATCTTTTGGAAGATTGTACACAGTATTCCAAATATGGTCATACTAATCACTTATACAGAGGAACCTACATCTTTTTCTGGCTGCCCATTCCTCTCCCTATGCATTCAAACATCCCTCAGGCTTATACCATTGCCTTTTCTACCTGTTTGACATCTTAAAATCATCAGATATGATCACTCCCAGTTTCCATTCTTCTTTTATGCATAGAAGTACTTTACTCCTTATACTGTACCCCTCTCTTGAGTTTCTGCAACCCAAATGCATCACACTGCATTTTTTTGTATTAAATATTCACAAATTCTAAGCCATTCTTCAAGCTTCCCTAGATTCCTCATTTTTGTCCACCCCTTCTGGGTGTCTCCCCTATTTCAGATGTTGGTATCATCCACAAAGAGTTAAATCTCATCCAACACCCCTTCCATACTATCACATACAAAAATGTTAAAATGAACAGGAACAAGGACTGATCCTTGCAGTACACCACTGGTACCATTCTTACCCTATGAGTGAACTCTATTACCATTGCCCTTTCAACCATTCAACCAGTTTCTAACCCAGTCACACACTTAAGGACCTATCCCAAGTACACTCAGTTTATTGATAAACTATCAATGTGGAACAGTGTCAACAGCTTTTCTGAAATCTAAGTACACCGTATCTAGCGCTCTCCTTCTGTCAAATACATTTATCAAAATTGTCTAAGATCTATCCCTAGTAAAACCATTCTGCCTCAGATCCTGCAATCTACTGGATTCCAGAAACTACACTCTTTCTTGTTTTAGCTGCATTCCCATTAATTTACTCATCACAGAGGTCGAACTGGAACTGGATCAGAAATTGGTTGACTGATAGACGACAGAAGGTGGTTGTAAATGGAACTTAGTCAGAAGAAAGGAAGATGCATAGTAGTGTGCCTCAGGGATTGGTCCTGGGACCAATACTATTCAATGTACTTGTGAGTGATATTTAGGAAGGAGTGAATGGAAAGACCTAAAAACACTGGATGGTCTACTGCTTGGCAGTTAAGATTTAAATGAAAAATGTTTAGAGCACTTGGGATCCAGAAATCCAAAGGAATTGTATGCAATAGGAGGCGAAAGGTTGGTGTGCACAGACCAGGAGAGGGACCTCGGAGTGCTAGTGTCTGATGATCTCAAGGTGGCGAAATGATGTGAGAAGGCACTAGCCAAAGCCAGAAGGATGCAGGACTGCATACAGAGAGGAATAACCAGCAGAAAGGAGGAGGTATTAATGCCTCTATACAAGTCATTGGTGAGGCCCCACTTGGAGTATTGTGTTACCTTTTGGAGACCATACCTCACAAAGGACATAAAGAGACTTGAAATGGTTCAGAAGAAGGCAACCAAAATAATTTGGAGCCTGCTCCAGAAGACATATGAAAAGAGACCTAAATATGTATACTCTAGATGAGAGGAAGGACAGGGGCGATATGAACAGGGCCGGCCCGTCCATTGATCAAGAATGTTGTTGGCACAGGACCCTGCGCTTCACAGGGCCCCGCGCCAACAACATCCTGCACGCTGCTCACCTCCTTTAGCGGCACCCGGCAGGCTCAGCACAGCTCATTACAGCCGCTGAAGTGAAGAGCATTGTTCCCTTCACTTCGGCAGCTATATTGTAATTAAGATCGCAGGTGCGCTGAGAGCCGGGACACAGAAAGTGTCCTTTGACCTCCGTCACGCCTGCGATCTTCATTACAATACAGCTGCCGACGTGAAGGAAATAACACTCTTCACTTTGGCGGCTGTAACGAGCTGTGGTGAGCCTGCCGGGAGCCTCTTTGGGGAGGGGAAGGGCTTGGGCTTGAAATGGGCTGAGTGGAGGGGTCTAAAATTGGAAATGGGCTGAGGGGGCTATAATTGGAAATGGGCTGAGTGGGGGACTAGGAATGGAAATGGGCTGAGTGGGGGGGGGGCTAGGACTGCAAATGAGTTGATGAGGAGGACTAGGACAACAAATGGGCTTTGGGGGGGTAGGATTGGAAATGGACTGATGTGGTTCTGGAATAGGGTTGGAAATGTCTGATGGGGGGGCTACCTTTAGAAATGGCTGATAGGGGCATCTTGGACTGGAAATGAGCTGATGGGGGGCTCAGACTGGAAATGGGCTGAAGCTCCCCCACACTCGGCCCAATTTCCAGTCCAAGCCCCCTCCCCCCATTAGTTCACTGGAATAGGATTGGAATTGGTTTATGGGGGGGAATAGTATTGCAAATGAGCTGATGGGGGGGAGCTTGCACTGGAAATGGGCTGATGGGGGGATGGAATAGGACTGGAAATGAGCTGATTTGGGGGTTAGGACTGGAAATGGGCAGATGGGGGGTGGAATAGGACTGGAAATTAGCTGATTGGGGGGGCTAGGACTGGAAATGGGCTGATACGGGGGGGGGGGGAGAATGCAATTATAAGGGAGCGGATGCTGAGTGGGGCTGGAACTAGAAGGGAGCTGATTTTGGGGGAGGACCACCTGGACCACCCAAACCATCTGCTGCATCAGTAAATAACTGCAAGTCACAATTGGAAATCTCAGCCTCCCTGCAAACCGTGGTGCCGTTGAAATCTTTCAAAAAATCATCCCATACTCCCAAATTGGCCCGCATGCTCCTTGACACCTTAATACGGTGATGAGGTTTAGTCATCCCCGCCATAGCTGCAGCAAATCTACGTAGAAACACCCTTCCCATCGGAATTACCCTGCACCCAAAATTGAGTGAGCCTATCAAGGCCTGGATTTCTCTCAGCGCGATCTTACTCGATCCCATCACGTTCGCTACTAATACATGCAGGCTCCATACTTTGTCTATCGGCAATTGCGCCACCATGGTCACGGTATTGAACTCCACCCCTAGAAACATGATACACGTCAAAGGGCCCTCCATTTTTCCCGCCGCCAACGGGACGCCCCAAGACCGGGACAACTCTATGAATCCGTCCAGTAACTCCTGGCACTGCCCGGACTGCGCCTCCCCTACAAACAGGAAGTCATCCAGGTAATGTACTACATTTACACAACCCACCTGCTCCATGAAAGCCCAATGCATAATTGTACTAAACTGTTCAAAATAAGCACAGGACACTGAACAACCCATTGGCATACATTTATCAAAGTAATTGTTACCCTCAAAACAAAATCCTAACAAATGAAATGCAGATGGGTGCACCGGCAACAAACGAAATGCGGATTTGATGTCCACCTTGGCCATCAAACACCCTTGACCGCATCTTCTCACCAGCTCCACCGCCTCATCAAAGGATGCATAGTGCACCACGCACAATTCTTTTGGGATGTGGTCATTCACGGAAGATCCCACCGGGAAGGACAAGTTATGAATTAACCAATACTTCCCCAGCTCTTTTTTTAGTATAATTCCCAATGGGGAAACCACAAAGTCCGCAAATGGCTGTTCTGCAAAGGGGCCAGCTACCCTGCCCAAATCAAGCTCTACTGCCAGTTTATCCCTCACAATATGGGTATACCGCTTAACCGAGGGAGAATTCCTGGCTTTTTTCAAAACCACCGTACCTACTACTGGAATCCAGAACCCACACTGAAATCCCTCCTCGAGCACCACCCTGTCCCTGCGCCTGGAGTACTTCCTAAGCCACGGTCTTAAAGCCTCGATCCTAATTGGAGTCGAAGCTAAGCTCAAAAATGTCCTACTGTTTGTTGGCTGGCATAGTGGTACCGACCGCCCCCTTCTTGACACATTTGAGGGTGGAATGCCCCCCATTACATAGGGAACAAGCATGTTGGAACTTGCAATCTGGAAAGGGTCACGAAGACTTGTTGAATCGCCAACAAACTTATCCAGTTCCCCCCCCCCCCACACCCGTTCTCTGCAATGCGGGAGTCCCACTCACTCGAAAGAACCACCCCACCCCTAATGTAGCTTCTAGTCCTCCTCTTGCTCCACTCAACCCCCCACCGCCCAGTCTGGCTGCCATCTGCGTTAACCAAAAATTAATATCCTGTGTCCCCCAGGACAAAAACTGGTTTTCCTCCATCCTATTGTGGAACTTCTCATCATAGTTGAGCCAAGCCCAACCTTTGTGCATCTGAGCTGCCTCTAAGATAGAGTCCGCATAAGCTAACAACATCCCATAGTGTTCAGGATGCTGGTGCAAAAAGGCAAAAAGGCTCTGGTCCAGTTTAATACATTCTGTGCTACCTTCCTGACCCTCCCCGCCTTCTCATCTTCCTTCCTCTTATTCCTACTGTCCCCTGACCATTTTCTACCCTCCAACAACCGGAAAATGTCTATATACCGCCTCTTCTTGATCTTCCGATGCAAATTCCTTGGCACCCCTTCCCAAAATTCCGAAAAGGCTGCCAGCGTAGGTGTCACCCTGCTCGACCCCGCCCCTTCCGTACTCATGCCATTCACTTTACGTGCACCTTCCACTGCCTCTGACAATGTTGACGAAGAAGCGGTTGACGACAAGGAGGAAGACCTCGACCTATGACGCTGTTGACATGAATGCTTTCGTTTCTTTTTGGCCTTTCCCCCAACACCATTGGACGCCCCTCTTCTGAGAACCACCCCCTCCCCTTATTCCGCTGTTAACTCACCTGCAACGCCCATCCGTGGACCCACTGCCTCCGCATTCCGACTTGGCTCCTGCTGTTCCGACGCCATCTGGGACGCTGCTTCCCACTCCGCTGCCATCCCTTCCACCGGGTGATTTCATTCCACACTCTCCGCCATGTTATCCTATCGCCCTGGACCGCTCAGACCTTGTCCCACTGCATACTGCCATCCAGGGGGTATCTGTGGAGATAAGACAGCAAAAAGCAAAGGGGAACCTGCCATGGCCCAAGGTGATTGCCACACCCCCAGCCACTCCACCTGAGATGAGCCCTGTCCCCCTCCATGCCAGTGCTCCCAGGCCGCCAGGTAATAGCCGCCTGGTATCCCGGGCCAGCTCGCCGTGCCAGCTAGCCCCTGCCTATTGCAACCAGCCTGCCCCCCTCTGTGCTACCTTCCCACCCCTGAGGAATAAGTCCTGGCCCTGGCAGTCCCAGTCCCGCCCAACCTACGCTAGGGAGCTCTCCAGTACCCCACACCGCACCTGCTGCCCCTTGCCCAGGAGCGCCCCTAGCCAATCCTTCCCCACCCAACTCTCGTCCTTCTGAGGCCAACTCTCGTCCTTTTGAGACCAATTTTCATCCTTCTGAGGCCCGCTCCCCCCAACCCCCTCCACCCTCGTGCTGCCCCTTCCCCCGCCTGCTTCTACCCACTGACCCCATACCCCTGCCCGCTTTTCCATACCTTCCTCTGCCTTGAGCCCTTCTCCCCTTTGAACTCCCTCCCTGGTTCCCTGCCCCCCGACCCGTGCGCCCACTGTCTACCTGCTCCCCTCGGGCAGCCGCCGCTTGCCAACACCCGGCCCCTAACCCCTGTCCTGCCTCCCTCCCCCGGCCCATGCGAGGATACATTCCCCAATCCACCAAGCCGACCCTTATCCAAACTGCCCCCCCTTTTTTTTTCTTTATTAATGCCGTTTATTTCTGTTATTCTTTCTATGTATTTATTTTATTTATGAACCCTTTCTGCTGCCCAACACTTGACTGTTGCCACACTAGTGCCGTTCCAACCTCCACGTGGCCGGCACCACCTCACCCCCTCCTGCTGGAGCTCCGTCTCACTCTCCTGCCAACCACCGCTGACTCCGCCAGCCACCGCTCTCACACTCGCCGTCCGATTCCGCTTCCCCGCACAGCAAAAAACATCAGCCGCCTCCAGCTCCATCTTTCGATGTCCCCTGCCTCGCCAGCCTTCCACCACCTCACCTGCCCCCTGCAGGACTCTCTCTGCCTCTCATTGGCTCCCGCACCCCTCACTCAGCCCGCGGGAGCCAACGAGTTTGTGAGACGTGTCTGCATCTTGTTGCCCGGTATCCGATCCGCTGCCACACCGGGACCATGCACCGCACCGCCCCCCCCCCCCCCCCCGGTTAACAGCAGTCACCCAGTACGTGGCCCCACGGCCTTCCCGTTCCCGTGACATATTGTTGAAACCACAAAACAAAAAAGCACAAACTAATATAGTATGCCCCTTGTTATACTCACTGCAGTCGCATAATATTACAGATATTCTTAAAAAAGCATGGCATTTGATACAAGCCATCCCTGGTTTTCATGACATTTCTCTTATAGTGGCTCATAAACTGAATGTAAACCTCCGAAATTTATTAGTTCCTTCAGCCTTTACGGAAAGGAAAATATTATCCAAATACAAGGGACAATATCAGTGTGGTCACTGTTCAGTCTGTTTACATGTGTTGCCAGTTCGTAATGTTTTTATTCATCCTGTCACACAAAAAAAAAAAAATTATTGAAGATTTTTCAAACTGTGACAAATCACGTTATTTACATTATCCAATGTCCCTGTAACAAGCTTTACGTTGGTAAGATAATTTGCAATATATGTGTACGCATAGTAGAACATAAGAGTTGTATAAAAAGGAAGTTAGTAGACCAACCATTGGTTCCACTTTGGTTAGAGATGGGACACAATATATCAGATTTGAAATTTTTCGTTATCAAAAAGGTCAAACTGAATTGGAGAGGAGATATTGATAAAACTATGTTACGATTAGAACAACGATACATCTTTTATTTATTTATTTTATTTATTTATTTTAATTTCTTATATACCGCACTCTTTGACATCAGCGCGGTTCACAGAGAACATAAACAAAACCAGAACAACAGGCTGTTCGGTATTACATATAACAGGAGTATAAACTTGGAGCAACATGGGAGAACTATTTACATGGAATATGCAATCTGTTAACTGGATAACATACTCAAACTATGTACATGACTTAGCAAGGGTGCTGGAGCGAGGAAGAAAAGAAAAAAGGACAAGTGGTTGGATATGTAGTGGGACTATTATGTTAACTTCATATGGAGTAGTATTTGGTGAATAGGATGAATTTAAGGGCCTTCCTAAACTGGGTTAAGTCGGTTATGGTACGGATGTCAGAGGGGAGGGAGTTCCAGCACTTTGGTGCGCAAAACAAGAAAGCTCTGTTCGCTGTTGATAGATTGCATGTTGTTATGGCCTTTGGTAATGCTAAGGAGCTTAATGCTGCCTGTCTTCTAATTCTGTTTGGTGGTACGGATTGGATGAGCTCGGAGAGTGAGTTGGAAGATATACCCTTGATAGCCTTGAATGTAAGAATGAGGGTTTTGAACATCAGCCTTCCGTGTATGAGGAGCCAATGGAGCTGTTTGAGGATAGGTGTGATATGTTCACTCTTGGATGCTCCTTGAAGAACCCTTGCTGCTGTATTCATAGCGAGCTGCAATGGGCTCAAGGTGGATTGTGGGAGTCCTTGAAGAATTGAGTTGGCGAAGTCAAAATGAGGTAGGATTAGTGCTTGGTAAATGGTTCTGAAGTCCTCTGGGTCAAGAAGGGAACGTAGGTGCTTGAGAGTGCGTATCTTGAAATACAGCTTTTACGATATTATTTATGTGTGGTATCATGTTGAGCCGATGGTCAAGTGTTACTCCAAGGTATTTTATTGCTTCCTTGGTGTATAGTTCAGCTCCCTTGACGTTTATATATGGTGGTGGTGTGAAGTTGGGGTCTCTGGAGATAAAGAGAACCTCAGTTTTCTTGTGCTGAATGCGGAGGTTCTGTGACAGGAGCCATTCAGAGACTGCATTAAAGCAATTCGTTATAGGCAGTAAATCCATTTGCTTTGTGGAAAATGGCATGTAGAGTAGGATATCATCCGCATATACCATGCATCTCACATTGAATGATCTGATGATATTGCAGATCGGCTGCATATAGATGTTGAACATGAGGGAAGAGAGAGAGGACCCTTGTGGAACGCCTTGTTTTTGATGGAAGAATTTGGATTCTCCTGTTGCGGATTTCACATATTGCATTCTGGTGTTGAGGTATGATTTGCACCATTCGAGTGCTGAGTTGCAGATGCCTTTTTCTTTTAGTCGACTGAGGAGGATCTCATGGTTTACTGAATCGAATGCTGCTGCTATATCCAAGAAGATTAGTACGACGCCTTGCTGTAGGTTGTCTATGGTGGTGAGAACATCATTGAATAGAGTAGTAAGTAGTGTCTCAACACCATGGAATTCTCTGAAGCCGTGTTGGGAACGGTCCAGGGGGGCTGCGGAATCTATATGGTCTTGGATTTGCCTTTGTGCCTCTTTTTCAAATATCTTTGCTAGAAGGGGGATGCTGGCTATTGGCCTGTAGGAATCGGGGCGTTTAGGGTCTAGTTTCGCGTTTTTTAGCAGAGGTCTAATGGATGTGAGCTTTAATGCAGATGGGAAGGAGCCAGATGTAAAGGAGAGGTCAATGATTCTTGCAATGAAAGGGCTAAATGAGCTTCGGAGATCCTTTATCCAGAAGGCTGGGCACGGGTCGGTTTGTGCAGTCGTGGTGTTGAGTGAGGCGATTGTGTCTTCAATGTGTTTAGCAGAGGGTGTGTTAAGTGCAGATAGGGGTGTTATGCAGGTTGTTTTGTGTACAGTGGTTTTTGATAGTTCTTCTGTTTGTAGAAGTTTTGATTGTAAGTAATCAGCAAATTCCTGTGGGTGGATATCTTCTTTTTGTTCTGAAGATGGTTCCTTTGATAGTGATTTAACCAGGTTGAAGAGGTCGCGAGGTTTGTTTAAAGATCTTTTGAGCATATCAGTGTGGTATTGCTTCTTTGTGGTTGTGATTGCCTCGCGGTGAGATGAAAGGTGTTGATTGTAGGCTGCGTGATCATCGATGGAAGTGAGCGGCGCCAGCATTTTTCGAGTCTTCGTAGGTGGGAAAGGGAGGACTGTAAATCGGGGGAAAACCATGGAGCAGAGGTTTTTTTCTTGATGATGTGTTCTTTTTGTGTGGTAGTTGAGCAATGGTGTTGAGGTTGTTGTACCAGGCGGTGACAGACTCATCAAGGTTGAGTACTGTGTTGTTTAGGAGTGGTTGGGTGCTTGATAGTATAAGTTCTCTATTGAAAGGTCGAAAGCCTTTTGTTACTCTAGATGTGTTGTCCGGTTTTCTGTTGATTAGATGATTTTTGCTCAGAGGAATTTGTAGGTTTATAAGTTTATGGTCTGACCATGGTACATTGGTGATCGATTTTACAATGTTGCAGTTCTGTTCAGAAACAGATTGGGGAGCGAAGACCATATCAAGAATGTTTCCTTTAGTATGAGTAGGCTCCGTGATAAGCTGTTGATATCCAAGATCTTCAATGGCGTTGATGAGTGAAGATGACTGGTTTTGCTGTAATGATGGGAGGTTGAGGTCTCCCATTATCCAGTTAGGAGTGGTGGGGTTGCTGGTGTTGGCAGCCAGGTCCAATATGGTGGGAAGTTCATCCGGTGAGCTCGTGGGGGCTCTGTAGACTAGGTTGATGGAGCATTGTTTGTTTACTATGGTGATTATATCTAGGTTGCTTGTGCTATGAGAGCTGGTCATATTGAAAAGGAGTTCGGACTTGGTGAGTATCAGTGCTCCTCCTCCCTTCTTGTTTTCTCTATGGGTTGTGTGTATAGAGAAGTTAGGTGGAATAAGTTGGTTGATGAGGACATTGTCCTCTTTGGATAACCAGGTTTCGGTGATCATGAGTGCATCAAGGTTGTTGTGGAGGGTAATTATGTCTAGGATTACAGGCCATTTTTTTCGAATCGAGCGTGCATTTATGAGGGCACATTTTAAGCTATGTGGGAGTTGGGATTTGTGTTGCTTAGGGTTGCTGGTATGATGTATTGCTATGTGGATGAGGTGGGAGTGTCGTATACGAGCTTCATTATCTGGATGACGGTAAGGGTTGCCTGACCATTGTTTTCCGCGGTTCTTGAGGATCGGTATATGATTGGTGGAGGGAGAGTAGGCAAGGGAGGTCCCTAGCCAGTCTGTGAGAAGGTAAAAACTGAGGAAGGTGATGAGGTGGAAAGACATTTTAGTTTCTTGATATGGGATGTGTATGGGAGTCTCAGATTCTTGGGAGGCAATTTACAGGTTACAGTATAATTAATAAAGGCTATGTTACAGTATAAGTGGTGCCGTACAATGTTACAGTAAAGTGTGACTACTGAAACAGTATGATATTTACTGGCAACAGTATAATACTATGGTAGAAATGAGACTACTGCAACAGTATGATATCTACTGGCAACAGTATAAAATTATGACACAAGTATGACTACTGGCAACAGTATAAGACTAGGTTAGGAGTATAGGCGGTCAGTTGGTGATAGCTAGTGGACATTTAATTATTATGAATGCAGATTCAATGAACAGTACAGGCTTGCACTTCTAGCAATAAAGGGGGGTTACTTTCATACGGAGACGCAGTTGTGCAGGATTTCGGGGTATATAGTTAGATTGTACTTGCTGTGAGTTCATGTGGTGGACGCGTTGGAGAAGGTAGAGAGTTCCTCTTGCAGGGTCGGTGCGGGCTATGGATTGTTGGGATCTTCCGAGGGGGCCTCTGCCTAAGGGCCATGCCAAAGGGCCCTCTGGCGAGGCCCTCAGGCACGGGCCCGCCTGACGGCGGCTTCCTTTTGTGCGCTGGGCTCCGCCTCCCACAGCCCCGATTGGGCCGGAGGCTCCTGAGCAGGGCAGATGGCTTTGTCCTGCTCAGGTGTGCTCTACCCCGATCGGGGAGCACGGAGCAGGAGAAGGAGGGTGGAGAGAGGCTTGCTCCCGACGGTGGCTTCCTTTTGTGCGCTGGGCTCCGCCTCCCACAGCCCCGATTGGGCCGGAGGCTCCTGAGCAGGGCAGATGGCTTTGTCCTGCTCAGGTGTGCTCTACCCCGATCGGGGAGCACGGAGCAGGAGAAGGAGGGTGGAGAGAGGCTTGCTCCCGACGGCGGCTTCCTTTTGTGCGCTGGGCTCCGCCTCCCACAGCCCCGATTGGGCCGGAGGCTCCTGAGCAGGGCAGATGGCTTTGTCCTGCTCAGGTGTGCTCTACCCCGATCGGGGAGCACGGAGCAGGAGAAGGAGGGTGGAGAGAGGCTTGCTCCCGACGGCGGCTTCCTTTTGTGCGCTGGGCTCCGCCTCCCACAGCCCCGATTGGGCCGGAGGCTCCTGAGCAGGGCAGATGGCTTTGTCCTGCTCAGGTGTGCTCTACCCCGATCGGGGAGCACGGAGCAGGAGAAGGAGGGTGGAGAGAGGCTTGCTCCCGACGGCGGCTTCCTTTTGTGCGCTGGGCTCCGCCTCCCACAGCCCCGATTGGGCCGGAGGCTCCTGAGCAGGGCAGATGGCTTTGTCCTGCTCAGGTGTGCTCTACCCCGATCGGGGAGCACGGAGCAGGAGAAGGAGGGTGGAGAGAGGCTTGCTCCCGACGGCGGCTTCCTTTTGTGCGCTGGGCTCCGCCTCCCACAGCCCCGATTGGGCCGGAGGCTCCTGAGCAGGGCAGATGGCTTTGTCCTGCTCAGGTGTGCTCTACCCCGATCGGGGAGCACGGAGCAGGAGAAGGAGGGTGTATTTGGCTTAATACAATTGTATTTGGCTTAATACAATTACTCCATATGGTTTAAATTTAGATAGAGATTTTTCTGTCTTTTTGTAGTTTTCAACTAAGTATAATTTTTATTTTAGTATATTATGTACATCATATTTGCGGTTTTATAGGGTCTCAGTCTGTTTTTGCTTCTTGGATTGGTTTTGTTGTTTAATGTGTTCATTTATTGACTATAGGTTCACATATTTATTCATTATGGTATTACTCCATTTTTTATTTATGGTACTATTTATGTTTTTAAGCATTAGAGCATCACTACATTATATTATGGCATGGTTTAAAAGCCCTTTCGTTTGACATGTCTAGAGCCTCCGCACTGTTTTTTCAGTGCATGGGGGTTTGTAAGTTCACTTCACCCATGAGATACAGTGTGTCTGCTTTGATACTTTTTAGGATACTAAAAGGCTCTTGAACGATCGGTTTGCAGCATTGTATGTACACAATAAGACAAATGTATGCAGATTTGCTTTAATCCCTGTTTATGGCCATGTCTAAGTATCACTCGATTTTTTGTAATCTTTTAGTATATTCACAGGTTCATAGTGGCGGTCCTCTCATGGAGCGGTTGCTAGCACCCTTTTTTTATTACTACACAGTCTGTGGAGAATGATTATGCAATCGGCAGCACTTTTAAATTAATGCTTAACAATATGGGTGTAATAGATGGGTTCATTTCATGAACTGATGGCTTGTTATAGTAAAAGTTTTTATTTCCCGCGGTTTGGAACGCATTTATACAGCGCATGTGCTAGCGTTTTTTTCACAATCCTTTAGTGATTTTTCAGCCTGGCGGCATCTTCTGTGCAACAGAGAATATTTCCTCAGGTTTAAAACCCTTCTTTTCTCCTTTTAGTTTTTATGGTTTACAATTTAGATTTGTTGTTTGGTTTTAAATTATATGTTCAAACCAGTGCCATTTCATATTTGTGTTTTTAATTCAAACCAAAGCATCGGCAGATGCGATTTGGGCACGTTTGCCCCGGGGCAAATGTTAAAACCCCACACACATTTTTCATATACATAAAAAGAATATAAGTAATATTTTATGTCTTTTCCCTTGGGGTACGTATAAGTAACTGGACTGTTTATATTTGACTTTGACTGCTGGATAACAACCATGTGTTATGCACTCATCGTATATTAATGTATTAGCGTCGCTAGTCACATTTTTGCTTGTACAGATGTTTTTCTTATATTTATTTATTTATTTTTTATTTATTTATTTAATTCTCTTATATACTGCACTATTCTGCATCAGTGTGGTTTACATTGAACAAACTGAAATTACATTGAACAGGGCATTATAACTTGGAGATAACTATTTTACAGGGAACATGGGCTATGGAGGGTTAAGTGGCTTGCCCAAGACCACAAGGAGCACCAGTGGGACTAGAAACCCCAGTCCTTCCAGCCCAAGGTTGCTGTCCTCTAGTGGGATTTGAACCCCCAACCTTCCGGCCTGAAGTACCTTGCCCCAACCACTAGGCTACTCCTCCACTCCTTTTAATATTCTTTTAAATGATGCTTTTTCGCATGGTGCATTTAGGGTTTTATAAGTGTGGATTAAAAATGACTAAGTGGCACCATCAAGTCATAATTTACCACGGCAAACGGTGAGCGGTGAAATAAATGCCCATATATTTTTTACTTATAACACAGTATTTTTTACTTATAACACAGTTTTTCTATTGCACAGTTATGCATCAGTGTTTGCTGGTTACATAATTTTATTTTGGAATTGATAGTTTTAACTATTTATTGTAAACAGATTCTATTGCACAGTTATGCATCAGTGTTTGCTGGTTACATAATTTTATTTTGGAATTGATAGTTTTAACTATTTATTGTAAACAGAGTTTTTTAAGTTTGGTGTCCTTTGGATTCTTATAGTGTGAATAGAAAATGGCCTAAGGGCACAATTGTGGCCTAATATACCACTGTAAATTGCAAGTGGCAATAAATACGCCCAAAAGGTAATTTTACATTTCTTATAAGCTTTCACCATTTCACTAACTTCATGATTGTTTGTGCTTCCATTTGTTCCTTTTTCCGATTCACTCCTATTTCTCTTCTTTAGTTTCTCATCCCTCTTCCAACGTCTCCTTTTTTAAGATGAGGTTTTACAAACACATAACCGGGTAAGGCGGACCGGCCCCCGCCACACCGCAACACCCCCCTCCACCCCCCTCAACCATCATAACAAAAGTAGACCACACATAGATGGGAATTCAACTGGTCGCAGCTTTATTGCCATAAACCATAACATCAACAATCCAAACCTTAAATTGTATTCCCCCCCCCCCAGCAGAGCGAACCCTCACTAGCCATGTGAGTAGCAAAGTGATGCCGCTTCCGCTTCCGCCTTGTCCAGGCCCCGGCAAATTGCCTAGCCTCCCTCATCCGGCTTTGCCATATTATTAGCAAAAGCCTGAGGGACTGCCCGGGCGGGGGTACCCCACCCCCGCCCTACTGCTTGGCTCCGGCTCCGGACCCCGGAAACCTACGGGATCCCGCCCCCCACCCCCCCCCCCCCGGCACCACCCCTCCAAAGCCGCCCCACCCCCGAACCCCAAAAAATGGCCGGAGGGCCGGACGTCCGGCACCTCCGGCCACCTCGAGGGAAAGGCCGGAGGGCACCGCAACGCTCCCCTTACTCCCCCCCCCCCTGAAACTCCTCTACACCTCCCATTGGCTCCCGCGCCCTGCCATGTGCCGCGGGAGCCAATGAGAGCCCTCCACGCCCCGCGGGCCCTCCCCGCGAACCGCGTAGCCGTGCCGTGGCGGGCGCGTGGCCGACCGCCCCCCCCCCCGGTTAATGCCGGCCGCTCGCACACCCCGGGGGGGGGCACGCGGCCTCGCCATTATAGAAATTTCTATTTATTTATAATGATACACTTTTAACTGTCTGTCTTTTTATACATATTGTTGTTCACATTCTTTAATCAATATGTTCATTAATCACATGCACTCCTTTTTATATTTTCCTTTTTATATTTTATCTGTTATATTTTATTATAATAATAAGCATCTGTATAATGATTGAACACATATATTATTTTATATGTTTTTAATTGTTATGATTAACATTGTATTTATTGTATCTTATTATTGTTTTAATTATTTATTTATTTATTTTATCATTTGATGTATGACATTTTTTTGTATTATGGTAATGTTTTATGGTTTGTAGTTGAGCCTCAATACCCCTGAAGAAGTACTATACGAAACATGGCCTGTGTTGGGTTTCTGGCTACCTCTATTTGTATAAGGATCAATAAAGTTTTCTGGTTTTTTGCTGCCCACGTCTTTGGACTGGTTTTTCCCTGCTTGGAGCTTTAGCCATCTTACTAGTCAGACTAGATGGACCATACTGGCTTTTATCTGCTGTCACATACTATGTTACTATGACTAACAGGCCTGTAGTTCCCAACCTCCTCCTTACTTCTGTTTTGTTTAGAGAGAAGACATTGGTCTTCTGCAGTCCTCTGGGACCACTCCTGACTCTAATGAAGCACTGAAGAAGCCAGAATGCTGAGCTGCTAGAACTTCCCTAAGTTCCTTCAATATCCCATCCAAGTTACTGTACAAGCACCAAAGTTATAATGTATTCACCAAACCCTCACACCCTATGTTCTTTGTAACAAGTTAACATTCTCTGTAAACCATTTTGACAGCTTGAAAAGTGATATATAAAAGTTGAAATCAATCAGTCAATAAATCCCATCTGGTCCCATTGCTTTGTCTGTTTCTAGTGTTGCTAGCTTCTCATGTAAACAATCTTTTGAAAAGCTGTCAATGTCCACCTCACTTCCATTCTTATGTATGTTTGTTTTCTATGGTCCTACTCCTTGTCCTTCATCTGAGAGTACAGAATAGAAATATTTGTTAAGCAATTCTGCTTTATCTTCATCAGTTTCTTCATATTTATTTATTTATTTAGCTGTATTTATATCCCGCTTTTCACCGGGTCAAAGCGGTGGAACATACAATAATCAATTACAAGGGTTTGGGGCCATCACCTGGTGGCCAACAATAATGATTGTTAACAATTAATTGGGACATAGACATAGACATTGTGTTATGGTTACATATGACATATGTTCAGGGGGACGAAATATGGTGGTTGGGAGGGAGTCAGTGGTGGGTGCTTGTCTCTGGTCCGAGGAATTCTTGGAATAGTGCAGTTTTAAGTTGTTTCCTGAAGGATAAGAGGTCTGTGTTGCCTCTGATGTGATTTGGTAGAGAGTTCCAGAGGGATGGTGCATATAGTTCGAAGGCTCTGTTGCAGGTCCGTTGATTGTATTTCGTTCTTTTGTGTGGGATGGTGAGTGAGTTATTGGTGGTTTGTCTGGTTGTTCTGTTGTGGGCTGGCTGAGGCTGTAGAGTGCGGAGCTGGGAGGTTTGAGTTTGGTAGAGAGCTTTGTGGGTGAGTAGGGCGGATTTGTATTTGATTCTTGCTTCTAGAGGGAGTATGAGTATCCTCTTCACTCTTGAGTCTGACAATACCGCTTTCTGCACGTCTTCCTGTCATCAGTGTATCTAAAACAAAGTCTAGCACCCTCATTTTACGGTATCAGCTATTTTTTCTTACATTTGCATTTTTGTTTTCCTCACTACTTTTCCAGTCTCTCTTAAGCTTTTCCAGATACTGTTCATCTTTCTCATTCTATGGTCTTGTGTATTTTATGAAAGATAACCTCTTTTTCCTTATATTTTCAGCTATTTCCTTCAAGAAAAATAGCAAACTTCTTTTCTTCTTACTTTTATTTACTTTCCTAACTAAAATGTTTGTTGCTTTTAACATATCTCATTTCCGTTTTGCCCACTTTTTTATAAGGATTCCCTTCTATACAGAGAATGTCTACTTGCTCTTACTGATTTACACTTTACTCCTCACCTCTGATTCTGGTATCTTGTAGGTACCTCCTTAGGTGTCTCTTCTAAGAAGCGCCATATGGATGGTTCGTCTCTGCACTTTACTTTATATGGAATCAGCTAGGCAACTTCTCATAATACAGATTTTTTCCCTGTTGACATGAGTCTCTTGGACTGAGATATGCTGAGTGACTGAAAGAATTCCATAAACCTTAGCAAAACCTCCAATCACAAAAAGCAAAAGCTCCTTGCTACCAGGGGCGGCCCAAGGGGGGTGCGGGGCCATGTGCGGAGACTCGGTGCGGGGCCTCATTTGCATAAGTGGCCTTATTTGCATAAATATTTGCATAATGTTACCATACACTAACTTTTAGTAAACATGTCTCTTAATGAGTGTATGGATAAAGAAAGACTAAAAGATTTCTACATTACTATAATCCAGTGCCAACCGCCAGGCACATTAGGAACTACTACAAACGCTGCCCATTTAGAACCCATAGCAAACCCGCCGTTTCCTGACAGCATTACCAGGACTCACAAAGTACCATACTCTACCTATCAAAAGGCAACACTGCAAATATTAAACCAGTACATTTCAGAGAATATTGGGGAAAGAGAACAAGTGGCAATGTCAAATAGGAATTACATAAATAGAATACCTCAGCTCAGTTACACATGCAGAACATAGACCATCACCAAACAAGGAATCACAATTTAGAAACAGGAAGGCAAATTAAACTGGGAACCCCAAAAGCCAAACTTGGAATGTACAACAACACTGTAGAAATAAAACTATAAATTAATTTCCTCTTGTACCAAACAAAGCGCAGACGTTAATGATGCACATTTCCCAGAGCTTTCATATTCCAGTTAATAAATTCAAAATAAAGAGATATCTTTCTACCTTTTGTGCATTTTTTTCAGTTGCAATTGCTCCAGCCACTTTCTTCTGGTTTCTTCATGTTTTCTGCTAACTGTCCATCATCTGCTGTCCATTTGTTCTTTCTTCTCTCTTCTAGTTTTTTTTTTTCCATTCTCTCTCTCTACATCTGCTTTAACATACTAATCTTTCTCCTTTTGCTCTTTCCTCATTCCTATTTCATCCACACAAATTTTACCCCTCCATCCTCAATCCCCACTTACTCTCCCAATACCCGGCCAATTGTAGATTTTTCATCCCTCCCACACAAAATATTTTTCCCCTCTCCATTTTACTCTCCCAGCCCCATCCCATTCTAATCCTCCCCCAACATCAGCTCCCTTCTAGTTCCAGTCTCACCCAGCATCCATTCCCTTCTAGTCCCTGCATCAGCCCATTTCCAGTCCTAGCCCCCCATCAACCCATTTCCAGTCCTAGCTCCCCCATCCATTTTCAGTCTGAGTCCCTTCATCAGCTCATTTCCAATCCTAGCCCCCATCAGCCCATTTCTAGTCATTTCCTAGCCCCACCATCAGCCCATGTCAAATCCTAGCTCCCCTCCACTCAGCCCAATTCCAGTCCAAGCCCCCCATGAGCCTACTTCCAGTTCTAGCCCCTCCATGAGTCCATTTCAATTCAAGCCCCCACCACAGCCCATTTCCAATCTTAGCTCCCCCAACAGCCCATTTCCAGTCCTATCCTAGCTGCTCCATCAGCCCATTTTCAGTCCTAGCTCCCTTCCCTCACAGCCCATTTCCATTCCAAGCTCCCTCCCCATCAGCTATTTGCAGTTCAAGCCTCCCCTTCCACTCAGCCCATTTCCAGTCATAGCAACCCCCCAACCCATTACCAGTCCTAGCCCCCCATCAACCCACTTCCAGTCCTAACCCCCCATCACTCCATTTTCAGTTTAAGCCCCCCTATAACCCATTACCAGTCCTAACCCCCCATCAGCCCACTTCCCGTCTTAACCCCATCAGCCCATTTCCAGTCAGCCCCCCATAGCTCATTGCCAGTCCTAACCCCCCCATCAGCCCACAGCCCATTACCAGTCCTAACCACATCAGTCCACCTCAAATCCTAACCCCTCCCCATCAGCCCATTTCCTGTCCTAGCCCCCCATAGCCCATTATCAGTCCTAACCCCCCCCCCATAGCCCATTATCAGTCCTAACCCCCCATCACCTCATTTCCAGACAGCCCCCATCAGCCCACCGCTCAGTCCCATCTTAACCCCCCCCAGCAGCCCACAGCCCATTACGTCCTAACCCCTCCCCATCAGCCCATTTCCTGTCCTAGCCCCCCCCATAGCCCATTATCAGTCCTAACCCCCCATAGCCCCATTTCCAGACAGCCCCCAGCCCATTGCCAGTCTTAACCCCCCCCAGCCCAGCCCAGCCCAGTGCCAGTCTTAACCCCCCCCCAGCCCAGCCCAGCCCATTGCCAGTCTTAAACCCCCCCCAGCCCAGCCCAGCCCATTGCAGTCTTAACCCCCCCCCGCCCAGCCCAGCCCAGCCCATTGCCAGTCTTAACCCCCCCAGCCCAGCCCAGCCCAGCGCCAGTCTTAACCCCCCCCAGCCCAGCCCAGCCATTTGCAAGTATTAACCCCCCCAGCCCAGCCCAGCCCAGCGCCAGTCTTAACCCCCCCCAGCCCAGCCCAGCCCATTGCCAGTCTTACCCCCCCCCCCAGCCCAGCCCAGCCCAGCCCATTGCCAGTCTTAACCCCCCCAGCCCAGCCCAGCGCCAGTCTTAACCCCCCCCAGCCCAGCCCATCCCAGCCCATTGCCAGTCTTAACCCCCCCCCAGCCCAGCCCAGCCCAGCCCATTGCCAGTCTTAACCCCCCCCAGCCCAGCCCAGCCCATTGCCAGTCTTAACCCCCCCAGCCCAGCCAGCCCAGCCCATCCCATTGCCCGTCTTAACCCCCCCCCGCCCATCCCAGCCCAGCCCAGCCCATTGCAGTCTTAACCCCCCCCCCCGCCCAGCCCAGCCCAGCACAGCCCATTGCCAGTCTTAACCACCCCAGCCCAGCCCAGCCCAGCGCCTGTCTTAACCCCCCCAGCCCAGCCCAGCCCAGCCCATTGCCAGTCTTAACCCCCCCCCAGCCCAGCCCAGCCCAGACCAGCACCAGTCTTAACCCCCCCAGCCCAGCCCAGCCCATTGCCAGTCTTAACCCCCCCCCAGCCCAGCCCAGCCCAGCCCAGCCCTAACCCCCCCCAGCCCATTGCCAGTCTTAACCCCCCCCCCCGCCCAGCCCAGCCCATTACCACTCTTAACCCCCCCCAGCCCAGCCCAGCCCAGCCCATTGCCAGTCTTAACCCCCCCCAGCCCAGCCCAGCCCAGCGCCATTCGTAACCCCCCTCCTTGCCAGTCTTAACCTCCCCCAGCCCCCCATATCCCATCAGCACTCCTAACCCCCCCCCCCCGCGCATCAGCACTCCTAACCCCCCAGCCCCCCCATAGCCCATCAGCACTCCTAACCCCCCCAGCCCATCAGCATTCCTACCCCCCCAGCCCCCCCCCATAGCCCATCAGCATTCCTAACCCCCCCCCAGCCCATCAGCATTCCTAACCCCCCCCCCCAGCCCCCCGCCCATCAGCATTCCTAAGCCCCCAGCCCAGTCCAGCCGAGGGAATTTTTTTTCTTTTTAAAGCTGTCTTCTCCGCTGCCGGGGCCGCCGCGGCAGAATCGAGTGTGCCGCGGGGCCCCCCCTGCCCAGCACAGCCTGCCCTCCCCCTCTATCCGTTCTCTCGTTCAGCTCACAGTCACCCCGCGCCGGCTTTCAGAGCGCGAAGGGACTAGTTTCCCTTTCGCGGCTCTGTTAAGCCCGCGGGGGCTGATGGGAACTTCCCATCAGCCCCCGCGGGCTCAACAGAGCAGCGAGGGAGAAACTCTTCCCTCGCGCTCTGAAAGCCGGCGCGGGGTGACTGCGAGCTGAACGAGAGAACGGATAGAGGGGGAGGGCAGGCTGTGCTGGGCAGGGGGGGCCCCGCGGCACACTCGATTCTGCCGCGGCGGCCCCGGCAGCGGAGAAGACAGTTTTGTTTTGTTTTTTAATTTTACTTTAGTAGGATCAGAATGTTTTTTGCGCGGGGCCCCCTGAAACGCGGGGCCCTGTGCAAAAAACATTCTCGCTCAATGGACGGGCCGGCCCTGCTTGCTACTAAAAGGCAAAGACCCTACATCAATCTAGAGGAACCAAAGGCCTAGCCTAGTTTTTAAACTACCTCTGTACTATTTCTGTGGAAAGGAAGGAAGAACTGTAGGGAGAACAAAATCTACTCACAGAGAGAAATATTTCATTGACTATTTGGCGTGAGCTAATGTCAGATCTCTGATCAATTGCGCAGACTTCATCAAGGCTTTGGGCCTATGCATTCAAACAGAAGAAGAGGTGGAAAGTTTTTCTGTTCTCCCATAATCCAAATCCACATAGACACTTTGGGGTCATCCACTGATATGAAAGTAGGCATAAATCATTGTGGCAACTTCCAGCGGAGGTGCTGTGGCAAGATCACACAGTACATTCCTTGAGTTTACATTAAAATGTAGATATGTTCTGCCTGAAATCAGGTACCAGTGTGATACAATGTATAGAATTAAGAATGTACATAGTTTCCCCCAGTTACTTCCAAGTTGATCTCCCTGTTTATTGTAAATACAACTCAAAGTTCCTTGTGTTGTATAGTTGATGTTAAATGTAAACCGCTCTGATCTAAAATAGAGCGGTATAGAAGAACTGTTAAATAAATAAATAAATAAATAAATAAATTACGTATTACTTAGGTTCCCAGTAGGACTGACTGCAAACATTTGATTTTTGCTATATTTTCACCGTGCTTTTATTTTCAGAACTATAAAGACCACGGGGCATGTTTGCTAAGATCTACATTGGTAGTACGCAGTCAACCACAAAAATAAGCCTGGGGTTACATGACCTATGCTAGCAACTGGAGGCATGCCTGGCATGTCCCCATGTTGCTAGCATGGGTGCTATGCTGCTCCCTTGCTTGTTACTTTTGGTGTGATCAGTACTGGTGCACTTAATGCCACCCATTGAGATTGTAGTAAGTGCACCCATGCTAAGTGCATCATCGATTGGGGGGGGGGGGGCACACTGAAAATGCCCATGCTACCTATGATGTGAATACTCTGCCCAAGAACTGCCTAGCCTTTGCCCCAACCCAGACTACATTTGAGAGCCTTAAAAACTGAAGTGTGTGCAAATTGTATGCATATATACCTACAAATTAATGCATGCACTATAAATTTATTTGCACACAAAATATTCTAGTGTGTGTACAGTGCATGTGCAAAAAATGAATAGGTGAAACATAAAAAAGGCCCCCAAAATTGGGAAAACCTCATTTTAAATGAGCACCAACTGAACTTTTTTTGGCAATGCACACCCTTACCATTCCTATTCTTCACTGGCTTGTCTACCTACAAAATTATTTTACTGTTATGTTATGTTTTCTGTAGTAATTTGTTTAATTAGTAAACCTCACTAGTAAGGATATCCAAGCATAAGGGAATCTCTTTGCAAAGCCAAGAACTCCCTTTGTAATAAGCATAGTACTTAATATGGTCTCTCTCATCTCGGTTGCCATGCCTTTTACTATTCTTTCATTCTGTTTCTTGGACTCAAGAAATGGCAGACAAAATACTGTCCACAAATTATATATTAATACCAGATGTGGAGAGTAGATGGGAATTCCTTCTTGGAAAATTTGTCATGCAAATGCACTTTGTCTTTTCCAAAATATTCTTTCCAAATATTCTTGGAAGCACGTTTTGCTAACAAAATTAAGGAATAAATTAAGCTTCAAGAAAAAAAATAACGTGCTTAAAAATGTTCACTTGGAATGCATGCATTAATAGATTATTTAAGTGACCCACTTCTGCATAAAGAATTCCAAGTAATATAGCACAGCTCTTAAAAAGCGATTTTGACATCTCAAATGATGCAGAATACAATTAACTTAGATAATGAGAAATACTGAAATGCAAAACTTTAATATAGTTTTCTCGTTGTAATTTGAAATGGATCAAACTAAGTAATATAACTGTTTGTAAATAGTAAATCCATAAACTGTCTGATGTTAAATAGCTGTTAAATCAAATGTTCTATGTAATGTGCACTTTATTGTTTTAATGTTTATCCTTACTGCACTCAGTTCTCTGGAAACTGTTTGACTGGTAGAAAGATGGTATACAAAAAGATGCTAAATAAAGAAATTAAATAGATAAATGTCATGATAGAGCTATTTTTATTCTTGCCCTATATGATGGAGCTGCATGATATAGTCATGGAGAAGGACTCTCTGGATAGGATATAACAGGGAAAATTAATTTATTAAAAATATATAGTCCTTTCCAGCACACAGAGAGGGTTCCCGGAGCACTTTCCCTCCAGTTTTTGCTTGCTGATGTTCCCTCTTTCTTTAATGGGACTTCTAGAAACAAGATTTTGGAGGCACACATACATCAGTACTAGACTAGAATCCATCGAACAATGGTCTGAAAACTTAAATGTTTGGTCCTACAATTTGAAACCTGCAGACTAAGGAGTCTTTACTAAGCTGCTTTACCTGTTAATGCAGCAGATAGCATGTGCTATCGGGGCTCATTAGCAGGTCACACAAGGCAAATGCAGATAGCACAGTGATTTTCTGCACTATTTGCAAAAATCATGCTACCTGCCCTTGTGGGTGGGGTAAGAATGGAGAGTGGACATGTCTGCACTACACAGTTACCCCGCACATCAACAGCACACAGCAACCATCGGATTTGCAGACAGCCAGGCTGAAACTAATGGCACGTAATCCAGGCTGCTGTCAGACCGTACTCTCTACATTTTTGGTTTGGTATATACTGGGGAAATGCTGTGAATGTTCCCAGAACATACCACATAGCTTTTGCACCTAACGCAGTGCAATCTCTGCTAAAATGCTGCATTAGCCACAAATGCCTACTGCAATTTAGTAAACGGACCCCTAATTGATGATGTTGAACTGAGCCATTACTGACTATGCTTTCCAAGCTAGGCAGAAAAAAAAATCATTTTTGATCTTTGTACAGTTTCTACATATGTGGGTGCATGTTTAATAATGTGCGCAACCCGCGCAGTTCGATTTGTGGTATGTGTGCTGCACTAAAAAGCAACCCTAAATTCCCCACGTTACCTGGGTAGTGTGCATCTGGATGGTGACTAAGTGGGATGGGGTCTTCGTACTGCAGTGCTGCTAGCGCAGACCTTTGAGGCTTCTGCCATCTGCACTTGGCCAAGTAGCATGGGTACAACTAACGCCACCACAATGGGTGGCATTAGTTGCTCCCATGGGAGGTTTACTATAGTGGCCCGTGGCCCGTGGCAACTGCAGAAGGATGGCAGTGCATAAGAAATGCCATATTGGGTCAGACCAAGGTCCATCAAGCCCAGCATCCTGTTTCCAAATACCTGGCAGGTTCCCAAAAAGGTACATAGGTTCCACAATGCTTGTCCGGAGTAAGCAGTGGATTTCCCGGGTCTTCTTTAATAGTGATTTATGGACCTTTCCAGAGTTTGATTACATATTAAGTGAAAAAATATTTTCTCTTATTAGTCTTAAATGGGTTACACTGTAGCTTCATTGTGTGCCCCCCTAGTCTTTCTACTTTTTGATGGAGTAAACAACCTATCTACGTTTACCCATTCTACTCCATTCATTAATTTATAGACCTCTATCATATCTCCCCTCAGCTGTCTCCCCTTTACCATTTTGGTGGCTCTTCTCTCTACCTTTTCTAATTCTGCTATATCCTTTTTAAGATAGGGTGACCAGAATTACACACAATAGGAATAGAAGAATAGAAGAGCAGACAGACCCCATAAATGTTTGCTGTGTTCCTTATAGGCTCTTGTGAGCAGGAGCTCAGTAAAGCAGTTCCACATGTGACAGAGAGCTGCCGCATAGCTTAGTGTGGGGAAGGAGAATGCTGGGCCATAGCAAGGGCTGTCCAAGCAGTGTGGCTGCACTAGGCACAATTACAGAAAAGGTGCCGATATCATCACTGGGTTTCCAGAAAGCTCAAAAAGAATGAGTTACTGCACGTGGCTGGGGCAGAGGAGGGTGCCAGATTCATTAGTCACACAGCACAGAGCTCTAGCTTGGTACTGTCCTGGGTGAATGAACAGGGGTCTTGTGAAAGAAACTGCAAACGGTGCAGGAGCAGCTCCAGGGATCCATAGAAGGGAGGGAAAGAAGACCTTTCCTTGCCTCTTGGTGAGCGGTCCTGAGGGTGGGAAGGAGACCTCTCTTCGAGGCCCTCGTTCCCTGAGCATACAGTTCACACTTCTCAAACCATACAGCCTTACCCAGAAAATCTACTATTTACTTCAGAGGGCTGTGTATAAACAAATATATCTTTAGTGGGCGAGTTAAAGAAAACATTCTAGTTAGAACTTGACCGTCCCCCTTTAGTTGGCATGTACCCCATGCTAGTATTGCAACCTAACCCCGCATTACCAGTGCAGAGTTTATTAGACATGCCCATGAAGCATGGTGTCTTTATTATTTTGAGTGCCACTCTACTGCAACTAAATATTTCACATTTGGGGTAAGTTTCTAAAGGTTCTTCTGAGCATAAGGTGGGTTTTCCCACAGAAAAAGCCTTTTATAAAATTGTGGGGCTTTTTTGAGCACTTCTGCCAATAAGAGAGAGAAGCAGAGTTGCAACGGACATGCATTTTATAAAATATGCTAGTATACATGTAGGGCACGCGCGCAAATTTTCTCCACCTTTGGAGCAGGCAAAAACATGTTTGTTGGCATTTACACATTATCAGGGGTGGTCCTGGGATTTTATTTATAGGGGCACATAGGTGAATATGTTGTCTTTATAAAATAAAACTATCAATTCATCTCTCATGGGAGATATATGCAGCCACTTAACCCAGTGTTGCAACCCTCCTGTATCTTCAATGAATTGTATATACATACTTCTCTACAGCAATCTTTTCCTTTGTACTTTCTCCATCTTTTAGTCATATTTCATACATGAAAAATAGTGAAAGCGAGACCATCAGTAAGGAGATATTCACATGCGGGTCTTCCAATTGCAATGCAATGTGTATTGCTGAGTCAATGCTGACTCCTGGCAACCCAACAGACCCTAGGTTTTCATGGGAAGGCATGACTGAAAGGTATAGAAGAATAACCTAGTAGTTAGTGCAGTGGACTGGTGACCAATTTATTTAAAATTTGGTAAAAGATTTGATATACCGCTATTTGGCTGTGACATCATAGTGGTTTTCAAAGAAAAAGGGTTCAGTAACATAATGTCAGAATAGTCACGTAAAATAAAAACATTCTCCAATTTATAATACACACCAGGGTTTGATTCTCACTAGCATGCCTTGGACAGCTCACTTTACCCTCCATTGCCTCAAAAGAAAAGCCTGGCAATCTACTTCAAGTGGATCATCTAACCCTTACTGTATCAATCTCAATCACTGGTCTCATTCTAGTTTTCCTTTCCAGTTCATATTTTTTAAACATTTCACAAATGCATTTAAAATCACTTATCTTCAACTTATTAGCTCTCCCAACATGAATTCATGTTGCATGCATTTGTCAGGGGAACTGTAATTGCTACACAGCCTCTTCCTCGAGGCTTATACCACAGTCATCAGTTTTATTACAGCATCTTGCAGCTCTCCTCCAACCCCACTGTACAGAAAGAAAAAGCTGATGAATGTACAAATAAAGAGATTGCTGTAGAAAAAGATGCATTATTTAAAATTCATTGAAGATAGAGAAGGGTTGTGACATTGGGGTAAATGGATGCCTTTATTAAAATAGGCACCATTTTGGATTTCTCACTAGGGCCATACCAAGGGCTGTGAGAGCGGTGTGGCCACATAGCGTGTAAGAACAGAAAGGGCACTAATTTCATCACTGGACTTCCAGAAAGCTCAAAAAGAGTGAGGAGGGAGGTTCCTGATTTGTTAGTTGCACAGGGTACATTGCTAGCTTGGTATGGTCCTGCTTCTCACATAGGTTTCCAATTATAAAACTACCCCCTTAGTACTTTGAGAAACTTGTCTGGGCTTCCTTTGTTTGGGAAAGCTGTTTGCTTTATTTATCTACAGAATCCCTGGTGGTGTAATTTGTTGCCTTTTAAATGTATCTTGGACTTTTACACTCTTACAGATTTCATATTCATAGAACGCTTATTGCCTTTGTAGTGCAATGTGGTAAAATTGATCAGTATGATCTTCAATTTTATAAAATAAATGTTACGTTAATTCTCATCTTATGAAATTCTGGGATTTTGTTTTAATGAAAAGGGTGAAATGGGACCTGAAGGTTTACGTGGTGAAGTTGGAGAACCTGGACCTAAGGTATGCTTTTTGAATAAAATAAACTGTGGGAGATAGGAGCATAGTTGGATGCCTCTTCAGGGGTCTGCTGATGTTGCTAGTGATCAGGGATTTGGAGTGGTTATTATTGTGATTGGGTGGAGGGAGGTAGTATAGGGAAGGGTGATGCTTGGGACTCTGTACTTTTATTGCATAGGGCCATAATAACTGCATCAGCAGATAGCACCAATGCATGTAGGGACAGGTTAATGGGTCTAGGACAATTCAGTGTGGCCAACTCAGAGCAGCCAACTCAGTGTGGGCCAACTCAGTGTGGCCAACTCAGCGTGGCCAATTCAGTATGCCACGCTGAGTTGCCCTAGATCCACTACTGGTCACGATTATGAGATGAAATTTGGAAATGTCAAAAAAGTGCAAAAGTAAATGCAATAGTAAAACATCCAAAAACATTTTATTAAGCTATCTGATAATTTTGGATTTGTCAAATGAAATCTGGAATGTCCATTTTGGCTTTAATGGGAAACTTTAAAAAGCTGCTTCCTCCACCTGGTTCAGAAAACGAGGAAACATTTGACGTCAATAGGTGCTGTCCAAGAATGCAACACGAACATGGAGTTCTCCCTTAAAGCCAAAACGGTTGTGGCCATAGCATTTGTGCCTGTCCCAGACTTGGGAGATTATGTTGCTGCTCTGGAAGGACACCTGCTCAGAGAGATTCATCCTCTGCTCAACTGGTTTGAGGACAGCTACATCAGTCGCACAAATAGGAGAGGAAACGGTAGACAATCTCCTCTGTTTCCTCCACCTATATGGAATCTGTTCGATAGAACACAGCGCCAAGGATTGCACTAACAACCATTCTGAAGCTGCTAAAAGTATTTCAAAGATTTTGTCAGATTATGGAATTAGATGTCCTATAGAATACTTGCGTGCCATAGCTCATAATTATCAGATAGCATAACAAAATCTTTGTTAATAAATGTTTTTGGATGTTTTACTATTGTATATTCTATTGCACTGAGTTGGTCCGCACTTAGTTGGCTGCATTGAGTTGGCTGCTCTGAGCTGACCGCACTGAGTTGTCCCTTTCCCCATGTTCACTAAGCCCCATGCTGGTAATGCATGTGTAGGTCATATTACTAGCGTGGGGCTCCTTGCTAATTGCAGGCTGTCATGTGCATCCATTCCCTATCAGCACAAACAAGCCATGTGGTACTGTGGAGACTGGACTACGGGTGCAACTAACACCACCCATTGAAGTGGCTTTAGTTGCACCTGTACCACATTACCTCTCTGGATAGCTGCTATTTATAGACCCCCTGAAAAATCCGCCACTACCTTTTTCACTGACTTTCACTCATGGCTCTCCTTATTTCTGGATTTCTCTTCTCCTTCTCTTATTCTTGATGACTTTAATATTCACGTTGATAACCCTTCCAACCCCTATGCTTTAAAGCTCCTTTCCCTTATCTCTTCATTCAGCCTCCATCTTTGCTCTTCTGTCCCCACTCATCAGTACAGTCACCTCCTTGACCTTGTTTTCTTCTCTAATTGTTTACCTTCTAAATTATGTTCCTCAGATCATCCCTTATCTGACCATCACATTATCCTCACTTGGTTTTAGGGGCTCTGTGCTGCCCTGGTTCTCTTCTCTTCTTATCTCTCGTATCGCTCTTTTAGTGTCTTTTCTGGTGGTTCCTCTTCTATGCCTATCCTGCTCTCAGTTGGTGTTCCCCAAGGATCAGTTCTGGGCTGTCTCCTTTTCTCTCTCTATACTCAGTCCCTTGGTGCTCTGATCTCCTCTCATGGTTTTCAGCATTATTTTTATGCTGATGACTCTTCGATCTATCTAGCTACACCTGATATTTCTCTAACACTCCAGACCCATATCTCTGCATGCCTTTCTGACATTGCTGCCTGGATGTCTCGCCACTGTTCAAAATTGAACATTGCCAAAACTGAACTTCTTGATTTTCCCCTAAATCCTCCTTCCTCCTTTCTCTATCTCTATAGATAACACCCTTCTACTTCCTGTTTCCTCAGCCCACACCCTTGGGGTCATCTTTGACTCCTTCCTCTCCTCCACACACATCCAACTGCTAAAACCTGTTTTTTCTTTCTCTATAACATTAACAAAATGTGCCTCTTTCTTTCTGAACATACTACTAAAACACTTATCCACTCTTTAATCTCCTTCCGTCTAGACTATTACAACTTCCTCCTTGCTGGTTTCCTTCTGAGGCATCTGTCTTCCCTTCAATCTGTTCAGAACTCTGCTGCATAGCTAATCTTCTGCCAGCCCTGATATATAACCCCTCTTCATTGGCTCCCCTTCTGTTTCCATATCCAATTCAAACGTCTTCTGACCTATAAGCGCATTCACTCTTCTGCTCCTTTCTACCTTTCCTCTCTCCTCTCTCCCTACACCCCTCTTCATGAAGTCCACTCTTCCTCTGACTTGCTTCTCTCTATGCTCTTCTCTTCCACTACCAACTCCAGACTTCAATCCTTTCACCTTCCTTCTCCTTATGCCTGGAGCAAACTTCCTGAGTCTGTACATCAGGTTTCATCTCTGCCCCTTTTCAAATCCATGCTGAAGGCTCCTTTCTTTGAGACTGCTTTTGGCTCCTGATGCCTTGTTTTCCCTTGTGTTTCCTTACCTTTCCCTTATTTGTACCCTTCTTCTCACCTTTTGTATTTTCTGTCTTGATTAGATTGTAAGCTCTAATGAACAGGGACCATCTTTTATATGCATCTGTACAGCACTACGTACGCCTGGTAGCGACATATAAATGATTAATAGTAATAGTAGTAGGATAGCATGGGCCACTAGTGCCTGTGCTAGTTATGATGCATAGGAAATCCCCCTGTCACATCCATTCCCTGCACTGATGCATCCTACCAGCATAGTGCAGGGCTATGGGCTGCTTTTTAGAGGCTTTCAAACTGTGTGCTAACACCACACTATACTGGTAATACAGATCAGTAAACATGCCCCTTACTGTGCTATCTGCCAATGCATTTACTGTGGGATAAGAGTTTGCCCTGTGCAGTAACCACAGGGCAGATTCTGGGCATGCACCCAACAGTTATTGCAGAGTCTTTAGACTTAATACTTGTTAATTTTGACACCTAGCGCATGGTAAGTGCAAACTCTTATCACACTTTAGTAAAAGGGTCCCTTTGTTTCAGGTCCAATATGATATAGGAAGACATTTTCCTGGCATTGAGCTGGGAAAGCTCACTGGTCATGCTTCTCTTATGATGTCTGTTAGAAATATTGGCAAGAAGTCAAACCTGCATAGTCTATTACTGTGTGCAAGCATAAAAGGCAGGTGCATACATACTCGTGTACGCATTTAGGTACATTTTCAAAGAGAACATAATCACACACTTCTGCTTTCATAATTACCTGAGGGAACCTGTGCACACATTCACACCTGCCCTTTGGCATCCACAAATATTCATAATTAAATTGTGTGCATGCATGTATATTTTCCAAACTATGGGCATAAATACTGATGTCTTCCCAACTTTACCTTTGGGAATACCTACACCAAAGGCCCCGTTTACTAAGCATGTTTCCTATAGACACAAAATTGGAGGCCTTTAGTAAATAGAGCCCCATATCTAGGTAAACCTACGCATGACAGGTTGAATGTATGTGACTTTCTGCACATTGGATGCACAATATTATTAAAACCTATTTCTGCACATAAAGCATTGCTTTACGTGCAGAAGTGTGTTTGAAAAATTGTCTTTATAGTCACAGATCAATGCATAGTATAAGTTGACAAATAAAGACCAAGACCCACCTAAGAGAGCGCAAGAGCCATCTAGTTTACCCATTTTCTGCTGCTTGAACGCTGTCTTCACATTCATTTTGCAAAACACAGAGGTCGGCCTTCTGCAGGAGCAAAACAGACTAGCAGAGGGGAGAAAAAGCAAATAAAAGAGAAATCAAATAAATATATCATTTAAAAGTTAATTTAATATACAAATAATTAAAAACCTATAAACATTTTAATAAACAAATAACTAATTAAAAACCATGACATAGACATGGTACTAATTGAAATGAGAAAGACAACACAGTTCAATTGGAAATTCTTACCTGAAGGCATAAGCACCTTTGCAGTAGCAGAGATACTAGAGGCAAGCTACTAGAGTACACTACTGGAATTAGCACAATATTTTCCCCTTAATGCATGTTAAAGGACAGTAACAACTGTTATTTTGCCGTAGTGAATGTCAATTTACTCCAATGCGTTCTGAGTAGTAATGAGCTGCAAATCCTGCAAATGTGTGCTAAGCACCCCACTATTATTCAAATGGAATAACGCAGCTTTCATGGAACACCGCAAGCTGTGTTATTCCTGGAAAAGTAATGCCAGGAGAACAGAAAAACACATGGCCCATTGCTCTCAGCCTCATTCTTATAGAGGCTGGCACACACATGGAAAAATGGTGGGCCTGGAATCCCAGCCTCCAGCTTGAAAACAGAGTCAGCCTCACCTATTAAGAGACCCTCTCCCCTTACAGATCTGCCCCCCCCCCCAAATCTCATTGCAACTCCCCTCAGAAGACTCTTCGCACCCAAAACCCTAAATTACAACCACCAACCTCTAGTGATGGTCCAGTGGTAGCCAAACAAGAATGATTCCCACTTGCTTCTATCTAGCTGGATGCTGGGTTCAAAATGGTGCCCACAACCCCTAGCAGTAGTCTCTGGGGTTTCCACAGGGGTGTTGCAATTCAGTTTTGGGTGGGCTGGGTCTGTGTGGGGAGGAGGCTTTCGTAAGGAGGAGAGCACTGACTCTATGCTTGGGCCTGCTCCTTTTAGAAGGCTCCCCTGGAGAACTGTACTGTGTGCTAGTGGCCTGATACTCCAGGAGAGCAGAATAACAAACCTTGCGAGGGTGATTGCAAGCCACGTTTTATTTATTTTATTTATTTAGTGTACACTTATATCCCACTACTTCCAGCGATCAGCAGCGGTTTGCTATACATAACAGTATGGTTGTACAGGCCATGGATTAAAACGTACATAATGATTCAGTACAGAACACAAACATTCAGATTACAGGTTTACACTTGATTGCAAGACATTGATTACACATGTATGTACATATTGACAGGCTGTCGGAGTCTATAGGTATATGACGTGTAGTGCTCTTTGCTTGTGCATGGTGAAAGAGGTTATGTGGGATTGAAGTGTGTCTGGAAAAGATGCGTCTTTAGCTTTTTTCTGAATACCAACAGGTCACTGATTGCCCTCAGTTCGCATGGTAGTTTGTTCCATAGCAGTGGCGCTACGAATGAGAATGCTCGGTTGCTCGTAGTTGCAGTGACAGATCTCAGGCTAGCCGGAACAATGAGGGTATTGAGGTGTGTGGTTCTTCTGCTTCTGTTATTTGGCTGCGATGTGATAAGGGCGTTGAGAAACGAGGGTGCTATATTATGAATGAGCTTGAATGTGGTGATTAGGATTTTGTATTGTATGCGTGCAGTGATGGGGAGCCAATGTAGGTCCATTAGAATTGGTGTGATATGCTCCTTCAGGCCTTTCCTCATGATTAATCTAGCTGCCACATTTTGCGCCATTTGGAGGATGTTGAGGGTTTTTTTAGGCAACCCTTGTAGTATGGTGTTGCAGTAGTCCAGGTGAGAAATGATGAGGGCTTGTGCAACAGTCCTAAAATCTGAGTGTTCTATGATGCTACGCAGTGGGTGCAAGACTTTTATTTTGTGGAAAATGGCTCGATTGGTAATTTGGAGATGCTTTTCCATCTTTAGGTTGCAATCCAGTGTCACGCCCAGGTATTTTAGCTCGCTCTTTGTGGCGTAGACGTTATTGTTCATGGTGACTGTAGGTGGTGGGTTGAAATCTGGTTTTCTGGAAATGAACATCACTTCGGTCTTTTTGTGATTAATGGCCATGTTATTCTGTTGCAGCCAGAATTGTAGCTCACTGAGGCATTTTTCCAGTTGACTGATGTTCGGGTTGTCTACATCAAGTTGAGTGTAGAGCATTAGGTCATCAGCATAGATGTGATAACTGATCTGGTGTTCCTGGAATGTTTTACAAACTGGCCGTAGATAAAGGTTGAAGAGGAGGGAAGACAGGGCCGAGCCTTGAGGCATTGGAGTTACTAATCTAAGGCATTGAGTTATGGTAAATGAAACTGCGATAACGTGAGATTTTACCGCAGCTTTGTAACCAGTCCCCTTAAATGTATCATTTCTACATCTAAGTGGTGAAATTCAGTCCCTAAGAGGGTAATTTTATAACAGGTTGCCTAGGTTAAGTGGGCTGAAAGGCATCTGTTGTTTACCTATTTTCTAAAGATAAAGAGGAGCATCTTTGCCGTTATTAAATACCAGTATAAATCCTGCAGGAATAGTGCCTATATTTTAGGTACGCTCATTATACCTGCTACAGAATGGGTGCAAATGCCTGCCTAGAGATTACTGTAGTATGTGTGCATATTGAGGTATTTTATAATCTGTGCATGTCCTTTGCAATGTGACCCTTGCTCCACCCAGATCCTGATTCTGGCGACACGTCCAGCAAAAGTACACATCCACATGCCTTCACACATACTTTTTCACCCGGTACCTCCTAAGATGGACATTTCATAGAAAGTCACCTAGATAGAGAGGTCAAGCAAGTGACTATTTATGGTCTATTTTATAAAGGCATAGAGGCATCTTTACCAAATTTTCCCAGAAGTGCTGCATTAATCACAGCTAAAATGAAACTGTGGATATTTACACCTGCTCAGGAGCGGATACAAATGGCTGAAGTGCACACATAATTGCAAATCCACAAGCGCTCTGCTCAACCCCCCCCCCCCCCCCCCACCGAACATGCCTGCTACAACGTCACCTACAGGTTTGTGCATTCTTGATATCACACATACTTGTACGTGCAAGGCAATTGTATAAGAGGCATTTTACAAGAGTGTACTGATATATCCTTGTGAAAAAGCCTTTATAAAAATATATATACAGTATGGATATTCAGAAGTGCTTCCTAATGGAGAGCTTTGCTGAATATTTGTTTGATTTGAAAACATCCAATTTAGGTACTGTCATATTACAGGTTGAATACTGTTCTTAGATATACCTAGGTGGAACCCAACGTGTTTTACAGCACATTCAAATTAAACAAAAATCAAACAGCATAAAACCTAACAATCATTACATCCAAAACTTAAAACCCCATCAAAAAAGTGGGAAAAAAGAAAAAAGAAATTTTACAGCATTCTTGGCTCACAAAAATAAAAAGAAATCTCATAACAGACCAAGAATATCCAAATGCTCTGCCAAAGGACAAGTCCTAAATTCCCTTAGCAAATGATTACAGCTTATCAGGGCAACAAAAACCAAATCTCTTTGTCTTATTCTCTTTAAACAAGCCTGATGCGCTCCAGGAACTGTTAACAATAGGCAGGGCCACTGCTGTCATGAGATGAAATAAGTGGTCGCCTAGAGTGTCCTCCCTCTAGGAGGGGCAACTGCTGCCACCTCTCTCTGGAGCCTGCAGCAATGGCTCCCAAGCTGTGATGCAGCACTTACCTACACACTTGGCTTCCATTTCTTTCTCCAACTATCTGCCATTTCTGCAGACTTCCATGCAAGCATTTAAGTAAGTGCAGCATCACAGTTTGGGAGCCATTGCCGCCATGTCAGGCCCCCAAAGATGGGCGGCAGCGCTGGCAGTGGAAGTGGGGGGGGGGGGGGGCCCTGACAATAGGACTTGATTAGACTGCAGTGTCCTACTCAGGTCATCCTGGGACAAAAGCTTAGTCAAATAAATTAGAGCAAGCCCATGTGAAGCTTTAAAATTAAGCTTCACTATCTTAAATGTGGTATGGAGGAGTAGCCTAATGGTTAGAGCACTGACTTGGGATCCAAGTGACCAGGTTTTGATCCCCATTCCTTGTGGCCTTGGGCAAGTCACTTAACCCTCCATTGCCTCAGAAAAAAATCCAAGTTATCAATGTCCCTGTTTAATGTACATTACCAGGTTTAAGCTACAATGCAAATTGCTTTGACTGAAATGATAAAGCAGTATAAAAAAAGCAGGCTTGATAAGGGAACAGGAACCCAATGTAAGTTATATAACAGAAAAGTAAATTGGCCAAAATAAAATGCCTAGCTGCAGTGCTCTGTATGAGCTGACATGTTCTCAGCACTATGACTGGAAGCCACACTATAACCTTAAGGAGGTGTTAAGTGCACCAGCTCTATCTGAAGCATGACCGCACATGGGAATTGTTTATGTCTTCTGTCTGCCAATAACCCAGCCCATTCCTGCTCTTATATAGTACTCAGCCAAAGGTGAATGGGTGTTAAGCACCACTGAACATAGAAATAAAAGGGATTTTGAATACCTTTTAGTCAATGCTGATTCCTTGCAACCCAGCAGCTTCCAGGTTTTCATGGTAGTGTGACCAGAAGTAGATTGCCAGGTCTTCTTTCTAAGGCAATGGAATGAAAGTCTAGGTGATTTGCCCACAGCCACAGGACGTACTAATGGGATTCAAACCCCGGTCGCTAAGGTTACCAAGCCAATGTTCTAACCTCTAGGTTACTCCTCCACACTGAATACTTTATAAACATGCCCCTTAGAGGGCAAATATTTTTAGCGCATGGTAGCCATTACCATGGGCCCACACTAATTTATTTGCAACGTTTTTATATACCGCCATTTCCCAAGATCAGTGGCGGTTTACATTGAACATAAATAGTTAGTAACCAGCTAATAGTTAGCTTTTGCTAAATGCCAGTGTTATCTGCTTAGCACACTTTAGTAAACATGTCCCTTAATTTATATTCTTTTTATTACCTAAAACCAGACTGGTTTCAATTAAACAGGGTTTCATGGAAAGAAGCTGAGAAACTTTCTCTTGGCACAGAAATCCTCCGTGCCAATGGCTTCATCAGCAAGGTAAAAGTTAAAAGGAAGAGTAGGCAGTTCAGGCAAGTGCCTTTCTGAAGGATGAAGAAAGACGACAATTTACTGTTTGCACATTTTCTGCTAATGGGCCAGCATAGAAAAGAGTTGCAACAAAAAAACATTGAGCTGCTCATAAAATTGCCCTGGCATATAGGAGCATAAAAGCAGGCACACAGAAAACATATTCAAAGGCATTTATCCACATAGTGCCACTGAATAATATGTATGTGCATATGTGCCAGTTCTTTCCAGCACATTTACAAAGTTGCAAAATGCAATGTGTGACTTTGAGTCCATTCTGACAGCAACTCCTGGGTTTTCTTGGCAGTGTGACTCAAAGCAGATTGCCAGGCCTTTCTTCCAAGGCAATGGAGGGTTGTGTGTCTTGTCCAAAGCCTCAAGGAGTACTAGTGAGAATCAAACCATGGTTATGTTAGCGGTTACCTTCCGCTCAGGTTCAGATGTGACACTCTTTTGGACACTCACCTGGTGACTCTGAAGTGTTGGGGAATTACCTGGGATAGCCTTCCCTTGCTCTACCCTTCCTTCCCCCCCTCAGGCACACATATACACATATTAATAAGCATAGCAAACAATTATCGCAGAACTCAATAAGAAATCTTTATTATAGAGATGTGAATATAATACCCGATTGTACCTAGCAAGCAGATAGCATAAGCTTACCAAACAAGAAAGAGAGAGGTCGGTAGAGCCCACCTCCGTGATCTGTCACTACTAACTCCCTCCTTATTGGTCTATGAATGGTCTTTTAAAATCTGTTCTGAGAAAAGTGTGTGCTGAAACTTCATTGAATTGGGTGCAAGCTTTGTCTTTAGCTCTCTTTTCTTTACGAAACTCACCACTGAAGAAAAGATTCACTAACTCCCTCCATACAGTTCTTCTCTTATTTCCTTTACAGGCCTTCCAGCACGTACACCTGCGAACACACATATATTGTTATCTGTATATTTCTTCACTAACACCTTTGTAGTTTTTTTTCCCCTGACATCATGTCTGTATCATTTCTTTCCGCAAAACATGTTTCTCTCTTTTTAATTAACTTGCACCTAGTGTGTTGTATTTCAGTTATGATCGCCTCCCCTACATTCCTGCTTTCTTCTGGCCAAATTGGTGCTGGTTATGCACTATTACTGGATTGTCACACTGCTCGTTTGCAAGCAATATGAGCAGTGTGGCAATCCAGTACTGGTGCATAACCAGCACCAATTTGGCCAGGATGATTCAGGATGGTGACCTGTGCTGTGAAGCCAGCAGCTTCCTGGGGTGGGTCATTTTTGCTATCATCAGCAACATTGCCATGACGGACATCTTTAATAGACACATTCTTGACATTGAAGCCAACATCGTCACCAGGAAGAGCCTCACTCAGAGCTTCATGGTGCATCTCAACAGATTTTACTTTAGTTGGGACATTGACAGGGGCAAAGGTTACCACCATGCCTGGTTTCAGAACACAAGTTTCCACACGACCAACTGGCACCGTTCCAATACCACCAATCTTGTAGACATCCTGAAGTGGCAGATGGAGAGGTTTGTCAGTTGGGCGGCTTGGTGGTAGAATGGAATCTAAGGCTTCAAGCAGTGTTATTTATTTATTTATTTATTTATTTATTTGAACAGCTTTTATATACCGCTGCTTCCAAGGATCAGCAGCGGTTTACATTACAACAAAAGTCAAAACAGATACATAGAACATTATAAACTATATTACATTATAACATGAATTGTATGGAACAGATTAATGTATTGCAATATAACAGAAACATTATTAAACTATTAAACTATATTACATTAAAATTGTGTAACAATAATGTATTACAATATAACAGAAACAATTATTGAACTATAATACAATTAAACTGTATAATACATTTAAACTGTATAACAGGTATCAAGGGTTACTTTGATTTTATTTATAGGTGGGAAGAAACATTATTAAGTTAATTATCGTTTGAGGATGACGTTGTTCATGTTGTAGATATACATTTGGAAAGGGTAAATAAAATTGATTATGGTGGTTGGGAAACTACAAATGTTTCTCCATTGTTGTAGTGTTGGCTGAATAGATGGGTTTTTAGATCTTTTCTGAATGTTAGCAGATCTTTAGTTTCTCTTAATTGGTCTGGAAGGTTGTTCCACAATATTGGAGCAACAAACGAAAAGGCACTGTTACTAGTTGAGTGTTTTGTTTTCTTTATTAGATCTGCGACTGCTAGTGTGTTAAGGTTTTTTCTCCATCTTATCCTATTTTTGATTGGGCTGTTAAGAAGAGTAGTTAAGTATGATGGGGCAATATTATTAATTAATTTAAAAGTGGTTAATAGTATTTTGTATTGGATCCTACTGAAAATGGGTAACCAGTGTAGTGTGTATAGAATAGGAGTAATATGATCAGATAGTTTGGCTTTGAATATAACTCTTGCTGTTACATTTTGGGCCATTTGTTGAGCCATTAGCATTGCCATCCTTACGGGTAACGTTCCATCCCTTGAACCAAGGCATATTAGAGCTAGGCTCAAGCATGTTGTCACTGTTCCAGCCAGAAAATGGTACAAAGGCCACTATATCTGGACTATAGCCAATCTTCTTGATGTAAGTGCTGACTTCTTTAACAGTTTCATCATATCTCTTCTGGCTGTAAGGTGGTTCGGTGGAATCCATCTTGTTAAAACCAACAATAAGCTGCTTTACACCCAGTGTGTAGGTCCAGAGGACATGCTCACAAGTCTATCTGTTCTTAGAAATACCAGCTTCAAATTCACCAACACTAGCAGCAAAAATCAAGACAGCATAATCAGCCTGAGATGTGCCAGTGATCATGTTCTTGATAAAATCTCTGTGGCCAGGAGAATCAATGATGGTGGCATAATATTTGCTGTCTCAAACTTCCAAAGGGACATGTCAATGGTGATACCATGCTCACGTTTAACCTTCAGTTTGTCCAACACCTAGGCATACTGTTACCAAGTCAGTTCTCTGGCCACTAGACTACTCCTCCACTCCATCAGAGTCCTCTCCTCCACTCCTCCGGTCCTCTTCAGCCCTATCCGGGCAGCCCAGCCACAATAAAAAGGAGCGCCATCGGGCGCAAGCCCCTTTCTGCTGCCTTCACCATCTCCTGCCCGGCCGCAGCTCTCCCAGGAGGGATCGAGCACGCGGCGAAGAAAAGAACGCCCTCCGGTCCTCTTCAGCCCTATCCGGGCAGCCCAGCCACAATAAAAAGGAGCGCCATCGAGCGCAAGCCCCTTTCTGCTGCCTTCACCATCTCCTGCCCGGCCACAGCTCTCCCAGGAGGGATCGAGCACGCGGCGAAGAAAAGAACGCCCTCCGGTCCTCTTCAGCCCTATCCGGGCAGCCCAGCCACAATAAAAAGGAGCGCCATCGGGCGCAAGCCCCTTTCTGCTGCCTTCACCATCTCCTGCCCGGCCGCAGCTCTCCCAGGAGGGATCGAGCACGCGGCGAAGAAAAGAACGCCCTCCGGTCCTCTTCAGCCCTATCCGGGCAGCCCAGCCACAATAAAAAGGAGCGCCATCGGGCGCAAGCCCCTTTCTGCTGCCTTCACCATCTCCTGCCCGGCCGCAGCTCTCCCAGGAGGGATCGAGCACGCGGCGAAGAAAAGAACGCCCTCCGGTCCTCTTCAGCCCTATCTGGGCAGCCCAGCCACAATAAAAAGGAGCGCCATCGGGCGCACCCGCGCCGGCGGGCCCGCGCCTGAGGGCCTCGCCAGAGGGCCCTTTGGCGTGGCCCTTAGGCAGCTGGCCCACACAACACAGTGGCCATTGTAGCGAAGTCCAACTCCATACAACCCAGCAGCTTGAGCTCCTATGTGTTGAGCTCGCTCACCAGCAACTCTTTCACTTCTCCTCGTAAAGCCCAGTGCTAGCGAAAGTCTCCAAGTGATATGAACCGAGCAAACCTCTCTCATCAGATGATCCTGCTCTCATGCTGCTTACCGCAAGTATAGTCCCACAATCCTAACCTCCGTAAACTAACATCAACAGCCTTATCAATAACAGTTTACATTGTACTGTTGTCAGTAATTCCTTAATGCTATCTAAACATTGCACTGTTAACATTGTACTGTAGTCAGTAATGGTTACTATTGCACTGTAGTCAGTAATTGTACGGTAGTCAATAATTGTTACTATTGTACTGTAGTCAGTAATTTCTTACTGCCATCTCGCCACTGTACTGTTACCATTGTCCTGTAGTCAGTATTTGTTACTATTGTACTGTTGTCAGTAATTCCTTACTACTATCTAGCCATAGTACTATGGTTAACAATTCCTTAATGCTATCTAGCTAGTTAACATTGCATTGTTGTCAGTAATTCTCCCCACAATACTTGTCCACAATCACAAGGAATTCTGCCCTAATCTACCCATTTCACAATCACACAGTGTCCTGCCACAATGGGTTCCCCCTTCACCACCATAATCGGATGTTACATCATCCTTGCTAGTTGGTTCTCCTGCTCTCTTACCTTAACCCCTCCTTCCAACCAGATTCCAATATTACAAAGCCATGGAAGAAGATGGTCTGGTGCATCCCATCACAATGTAAATTGGGATACCCGCGCACGTCACCCGCATCTGCTACACATTGCGCTCCAGCACTCTGTGCAATCCAAGAAGGTGGAAAACTCCTACCCTTATAACCTAAAATGTGCCCTCATTAATGCCCGTTCTATCCGAAAGAAGTGGCCAGCTGTCATCGACTTGATTTCCCTCCACGACCTTGATATACTCTTAGTCACTGAGACATGGCTATCCGATGAGGACAACGTCATACTCAACCAACTCCTCCCTCCTCCCTCCGAACTTCACAGCTCACACAAGTCATAGACGAGACAAAAGAGGAGGAGGGGTGCTCATCATCACCAGAACAGATCTCCACTTCCATACGGTTGATGCCACCAACGCTAATCACCTTGAAACCGTCACCATATCCAACAAACGCTGCTCAATCAACCTGCTCTACAGAGCACCTTCAGCTTCTCCGGATGATCTTGCTGCAATAATTGACCTCGCCTCCAACACGCATAACCCAAACATCCCAAACTGGATCCTAGGTGATTTCAACCTGCCAACACTGCAGGACAATCAAGTGTTATCCTTCCTTGATGCCCTTACAAATCTCGGCTTCAAACAATTAGTGAAGGAACCTACCCATACTAAGGGAAATATTCTGGACCTAGTATTCGCCCCTCAGATATCTCTTAACACATCACATGACCCGATAACGTCCATAACTCCTGTTCCATGGTCAGATCACAAACTGATCATCCTCCAGATCCCTTCACACAAAACTGATTCAAAGTTCAATAAGATACCAAGCAACACTACAAGACTTCACTCCAGATGTTTCAAGCCTTTCAACAGAGACCTTATCCTCATGGAAACGCAACAACTCATTAGCGAAACCACCATGAACCTTGACGACCTGATTACTCACTGGAACAAGTGCCTTAGTGCAATCGCCCTACGCACACCAACTAACAAGCCCCCAAGGAAAAGAATGAACGCTCCATGGTACACAGCCGATCTTAGAGCCTCTCTTACCCAATTACGGAAACTCGAGAAGCGCTGGCGCCGATCCCACTCTTCAATTGACCAGACTGCATACAACTGTCATCTGGCTGCTCACCGCAAGGCAACCACTGATGCAATGAAACAATACTACTCAGAGACCTTAAAGAGATCACTTAATAAACCCCATGATCTTTTTGACCTAGTCAAGACTCTATCAAAGGAACCAACCCCCGGACCGCAATTTGAGATTCACCCACAAGATTTTGCTAACTATGCACAATCCAAGATATGCCGGATTATCAACACCTCGACTACAACCACCACCCCTGAACGAGACGGCCCCACAGCTCTAACCATATTCTCTACCCCTACCAAAAAAGGAATTGAAGACACGATTATGGCCCTTAACACCACCACATCTCAGTCTGACCCATGCCCAGCCTTCTGGATTAAGGAGCTCCGCAGCCACTTCAGCCCAATACTGTCCAATATAATGAACCTCTCCTTCACAACAGGTTCCTTCCCCTCCGCTCTTAAGCACACCTCTATCAGACCTCTTTTGAAAAACTGCAAACTCGACCCCCAAAAAGTGGATTCATATAGACCTATATCCAGTATTCCGTTACTTGCGAAGATCATCGAAAAAGAGGTACAACGACAACTACAAGATCACGTCGACATTGCCTCACCATTAGACCCCTGCCAACATGGTTTTAGGGAATCCCACGGAGTGGAAACCCTTCTTACCACCCTCTTCTGCAGGATAATCACTGGCATTGATGACATCCGTCAAGGATTTGCTCTCATCTTTCTGGACATCGCTGCAGCTTTTGACTCAGTAAGTCATGAGCTTCTCTTAGGTCGACTATTTGAGAAAGGAATTACTGGTAGAGCGCTTGATTGGTGCAGATCTTACCTGTCTGGAAGATGGCAGCATGTGCGTTCTGGAGGGATGACATCAGAACCTTTCCACCAAAGCCAGGGAGTCCCACAAGGTTCTTCCCTTTCGGCCCTCTTGTTTAACATTTACATGCAGCCAATTTGCAAGATCATCCGATCCTTCAATGTCGACTGCATGTTATACGCTGATGATGTCCTGCTGTACATACCCTTCTCTACGGAACATCTGGACCTCTCTCCACTGACGAGTTGCTTCAACGCAATATCTGACTGGCTTCTCTCCCAAAACCTCCGAATACAACATAAGAAAACGGAAGTACTCTTCATTACTAGGAACACTAACTTCACACCACCACAATTCCTTAAAGTAAAAGAAGCAGAGCTACAAACTAAACCATCAATACGCTACCTGGGAGTCACCTTGGATCAGCGCCTAGACATGAAAGCCCACATAGGGAACACAGTCAGAGCAGTATACTACAAGATCCGCTCACTTCGGCATTTACGATCTATGCTGGAACCAAATGACTTCAGGACTATATACCAGGCATTGATCATACCTCATTTTGATTACGCCAATGCCATCCTTCAAGGCCTGCCCCTATCCACCCTACACCCGCTGCAGCTCGCCATGAACGCTGCAGCAAGGGTCATCCATGGAGCCCCCAGAAGCGACCACGTGACACCTCTGTTGATACAATTACATTGGCTACCTATCCAGGCTAGAATCGTTTTTAAGACTCTGTTACTCACTTTTAAAGCTATTAACAAGCTCTCCCCTGAATCAATAATGGCCCTCATCCATACCATATCTCCTAATAGAGCAAGGAGATCCACAGCTACAAACACCCTAAAAGTCCCGAAAGCATTAACAGTTTGCACTTCATCTACAGCCAACAGGGCGTTTAGTATCAGCGCACTAAGATGCTGGAACGCATTACCTCCAGATATCCGGGCTATTAAGGGCCTTACGCAGTTTAGGAAAGCCCTCAAGTACCATCTTTTCAATAAGTACCTCATAGAACCCAACCTCACCCACCGAGACAGAGATGCAACCCACTAAGCAAATATATGGTTTCCCAACAACATGCCAAGAAAGATTCTCTAACCCTTAGTGGTGCATTTGTTTCTATAGAATTCATGATCATACAACCTTATGTAGCAATATTTGTAAATAGTTTACAAGCTTATGTAGCAAGTTTTTGTAAATAGTTTACCCCTGTTATCTAAGTTACTTGCCCTGTTATCTGTAAACTCATACATGTTAACTGTACTGAGCGTTTCTGTTCCATGTAAACCGCGCTGATGCCGAATAGTGCGGTATATAAGAGAATGTAAATAAATAAATAAATAAATAACTTTGCCTGAAATCGGGATTAATTTTAGTGGGAGTTTTCGGTATAGGCAAATTTATACATGCACATAGACACATACTTGCCTTTGTAAAATAGGTGCAATGTGAATCTAGGTACCCTTTTGCAAAATTATCCTCCAGATTGGAGTTTAGCTGAAACCGTCCTGATACAGAGCTTTCAGAACACTCTAAACACCGTCAAAGATTTGTCTCCCATGACACTTGATTGCTAGATCTATTGCTCTGTCATGAACCAATGGAATATCTAAGCTTACAGCAATAGATTTAGGGGCCTATTTACTAATGCTTAGTATATATTAATAGAGCTGGTGCATGCTATCTTTCGTCACAGTCCCTTATATTCCTGTGGGTGTGGAGCTAGATAGCACATGCTAACACTCGTTAGTTTGTGCTAAGTGTTATTAAACAAACTCCTTAAAGCCTTTCAGCACTTCTCAAAATGTCTGAGATAAGTGGAAAAGTAGTCTCGTGCAAGCCATAAAAGTCAGAATGCAAATCTTGCTTCTCCCACTGATGTTCCTTGTAACTCTGAACAAGTCACATCATATTCCACTGCTCCTGGTAGAAAGCTAGGGCTAGATTTACTAACAGTTCTTAATGCCATTTAAAAGATATACTTTAACACATGCCCCATTATGGATAATGGGGCCTATTTACTAGGTAAGCACTTAACTTACATTAGCTCGTATTAACACTTTAGTGCATGTTAGTAAGTCAGGCCCTTAGACTATTAGCCCAGTGTAGCAGGGGAATAACTACTGTTCCTGAATTTGTAACTGGCCTTGAGCTTGGATTTGGAAAGGTGAGTGATTAATAAAAATAATAATCAAATTCAGATGCCTCAGGAGCCAAGATAGGTGCTATCATTCGAGTAATGGATGATTGTTGACCAAGTCACTGTTGAATTGACCCAGTGAATGAAAAAATAACCAAGGCAGTTGACTCTATACAGACTAAATAATTTGAGGGCCAAGCTTTCAAGGACAAGAGTCTACTTCATCAGATGCATGCACATCAGAGGGTGTAGTCCATTGCCATATTATTGTTGTTAAGTGCTATTGAATTGATGCCAACTCCTGGTGACCTTTTAGATAGTTGTCCATGCTGTGACTACCCAATGGGTTTTCTTGTCAAATTGTGACCAAAAGTAGATTGCTGCACCTTTCTTCCATGCAGTAAGCCTTCAGCACCTGTCTAAGCACTAACCAGGCCCAACCCTGCTTAGACTTCAAGATAAGACAGGATAGGGATCACTGAGAGTGGCGTGGTCATAGTGACCTCAGTCTTAGGTAGGTTAAGAGTACTCACACCTCAGCAGTGTAGCTGTTTCAAAGAATATTTGCTATTCTTCTCTGATCTTGCAGGCTAGAGGAAATAGGAAAAAAACCCAATGGCAGTAAAACATAAAGTCTTGTTTAAAACTGAAAATTCCCTTTCTGCAAACAGCTACAAAAATACACCAGTAGCTTTAAGCAGAAAAAAAAGGTTATCTAGAAAAAATAACAATCTTTTTACGTAACTTTCAGGCAGAAAGTGTGCAGCAAAAAAGTCACTGAATTACCTTGCTTGAAATAAAGTCCCTCCAAGAATGGCAATGCTTTCAAGGTACTGTAGTACAGTGGCTTCACTGCTGAAATATGAGTGCTCTTAATTAACTTTCCATTGACAAACACTTGTTGAAATAACATACGTCACAAAACATAAAACCAAGCAGTAGGAAAATGTCAAGTGTAGTGGAAGCAAGCAAAAGGCAGTCTATATCAGCTTTATCTTATGACTCATATAGCATGAGCAATTTCCAAAGATCCCATTTCCTGGGTATGGCTTTGAAAAATACCCTCATACTAAGTTCATTCCTGTTTATAGCCCTGGAAAATCACTACTGTCAATTTCTGTAATAGTAAGTTTGGCGGCATCTGTGGTCTCATAGTAAGGTAAAAGAGTAAAATGACAAATGCTTTTAGCAACTGGAATCAATCACCAACGGCTACAAGCCAAACCCTTCGAGCCAAATCCCGTCACCCAGCTCAAGGAATATCTACACTATATGAGTGAAGGAACAAGAAACATTCCCATCAAGGTATGTTTTTTGTCGGACTATATAATACCTTGCCTGGGGCCATTTAAGCCAGTCCGACAAATATAGTCCGACAAAAAACATATCTTGATGGGAATGTTTCTTGTTCCTTCACTCATATAGTGTAGATTTAGCAACTGGAAAGCATATCAAAATATTTTCAAGTACAGTTTATGTACAAAACTTTCTTTTATAATGTAACTTCACCTCATTAATATTTCCATGAGACTTGAAACATTTAGTAATATTATCAAGCATTTCAAAAAATGCTTTCCATTGACTGAGCGTCTCATCTCGTATTGATTTTTTTTTATGCCCTATTACTTCTGTCTCACAGATAAAATTATTTTTCCAGACATTTTATAGTCATAAAAGAACAGCAACAATTTATTTGCTTTATTCACAGGGCAGAAAGGGTGAGGCGGGAAACCAAGGACCCCCAGGATCAGCAGGAGTGAAGGTATGCATGCACTGATTTCTTTCATAAAAATTCCAAGATATATATATATAGCACATTTCATGAAAATGTTTTATGTATTTATAAACATCACGGTGAATTTGGAGATACATTTTTGAAGATTTAGGGCCCAATTTGGAGACAGGGTTGCGGGACTTGCAGCCCTGCAAGCCATCTGGACCCTATTCCCCCTCCTACTCTCCCCGCACAGCTAGAGCTATAGGACAGTGAGAGCCAGTGGGCGGTGGGAGGAGAAAGGATCTGGCGGAGCAGGGGTGGGCTGAGCCAGGTTTGCTGCCTTGGGGGAGATGTCCCCACAGCAACAGAAGGGGCACTCCGGGACATCCTTGGGCCCAATTCTGTGCACCATGGGAACATTTTGTTCCCATGGCACAGAATGGGGACCAAATGGGCCTGTCTTGCTCAGGGCTGTCCGGACAGCCTGGATGTGCCCCTTCGTGAATCGAGCTCTTAGTCATGCCTACCTTAGCTTGAGGTCTAAAACACTTGTGATACTATTTTGAATTTGGCACTTTGAATGACAGGAGATAAACTGGTTTCCTCATGTCAGTGAAGATTATGGAAGCCCTGCTATAGTGTCATTTGAGGCATCCATGGTGACTTGCAGACTGTGAATGATGAAGCTACTTCTAGGTGTGTGAGGGCTGATACCAAATTGTTTCTTAGCAGAGTGATGGAGAGCTGTGAAATTTATATGTCTTCCAGGTACTAGGGGGGAGGGAGAAGGAGAAAAGAGTGTACGGATCACTGTCCCAAAAACCCAACTGCATTTGAAGAAGAAGGGGTTTCCTTGTGTTAACTGATTCTTTTGCCTTGGGGGAGGGGGGGAAACCTAATGTGCAAAGCACATTCTGCATTACCAAGGATATACTGTCTTTAATAAGACTGTGGAACACTGGCCATTATATTTGGATATCATGCTGGTGTTAAAACTAACAAGTTAGTTACCATACAACAGTGGTTCTCAATGCAGTCCTCAAGGCACACTCAGGCAGTCTAATTTTAAGGATATCCACCATGAGTATTTATGAGACAGAGCTCTGTACTGTGGAGGCAATATATGTAAATCTAGACTGACTGGGTATGTCCACCACAGTCTGATCGCCAACTATTTAATATTGCCTGGTATCCAACGGGTTCTTCAGCATTGATTTACACAATCCAACAGACTCTGTAGCATAATTAAATAATCAGTAATTAAAATACCAAAATACAATTGGGTTGATGTTCAAAGAGAATTATTTGGATAGTGACACCCAGTCATCCGGATAATCCATAGATAGTGCCAGCTCAGGGAATTTTCAGTGGCACTATATGGGTATTGTCACTGAAAATTCTTACAGAGTACTTCTGTACCATCTGTAGAGTTCAAGGGCACTGCGTCAGTGGAGGGTCAGTAGAGTGTCAAGTTCTATGGAGAACGGTCTTCTAAATGTATCTGGATCATAACCCAAGGGTAGATTGGCCATCATTGTCACCTGGATAACTCTGATGTTGATTGCTATACGCATATATTCAGCACCTTGAACTATCCGGATAGCAGCACTGAATAGAAGTGTTTTATTTAACCACCACAGCCAGCATCTAAAATAAAAACATTGACTGTGGCTGTTAAATATCAGGCCAAATATTTCTATGGATTCTTAAATTATGAAAACTTAAAAGTACTATATGTAAGTATATGTGCATTTTTTTAAACCAACATATTTGTGATACTTAAAGAACTGTTGTATTGCTCAGGGAGAAAATGGTGAATCAGGTCTCCCAGGTGAACCAGGCTATGCAGGCTTACCAGGGATGACAGGAGCCAAGGTATTGTACTGATTTCTCTTATTTGTTTTCTATCTTGTTCAAATGCATGCAACAGTTTTTATTAAGGTCGTTGATGTAAGCATTGTAATTTGGTACATGTAATTCTGTAGAATAATCAATAGCAATAGTATCTATGCCTTCTGAAATTGCCATTTTGATCATAAATGTGAAAGCAAATCTTAGCAAATTTACATATGAACCTAGTCAAAAAGACATAGGTCATGAAAATGTGGTATACTGTAGGAATGTGAAATTTTTTAGTACACATTCAGTTTGTTTGGTCACCTAAAGTGCATGCAAATAGCTTGTCTACGTACATGTATGTTAAGTGCCATCGAGATGATGCCAACTCATGGTGACCCTGTGTATAGTTTTCTTAAATTGAGCCCAGTCGTCCATCAGGCAGATAATTGTTGATAGAGTGGGATCCATAGCTGTTGTTGTAGCAATCCATCACATTGACGGCCTTTCTCTTTTGAGTTAACCTGCAACTTTGCCAATTAATGCACATACAAGCAATCAATGTGCATCTAAAGAACATATATGTGAAATGAATACTCAAAATCAACCCTGAAATTTGTGAAAATTTTGTTTTAAACAAGTATGAACTGAATATTTTTACAGCCGTGCACACCCCATACTAGTCTTAGTGAAGTCATAATGGCTTAGTTTTATTTGATCCCCTTCATAGTCTGCCCTCTTTCTCTCTGATTAAACCAACCATTCTCTTCCTTCATAGTGCAGGTGTTGTTAAGGATTAGAAGATACATTTATTTCCATGATTAAAACAGCACTTTATCCACTAATGGTTTTTTGTTTTTTAAATTACCCTCCCAAAATGTGGGTAAAAGTGCATGCATTAACCCCATATGTGCTCACTTTTGCCTACAGTCAGGAGAGGTGTTCCACGGAGCTGAGTCTGAGTAAAGTTCTTATTTACATTTATTTAACTTTATTTATTTAACTTTTCTTATATACCGCGCTATTACAATATCAGTGCGGTTTACAATAAACAGCATATTACTATGTGGGTGGGCCACATAGAGTTTACATTAAACAAGGGAGTAAAAACTTGGATTTAACAGGGAATGAACATATCTACAGCGTTATTTATAGCAATAAATACAGTACAGATTATGTATTGGGTTGGTGCCCCATGTTATTCAGTGTGGGCCAGCTTAGGCTGGGTCTGCTTTTCTGTGCTGGTCTGGTCTGGGTAGATTGAGAGGTTTGATGTTGTATGGGTTACGTTGTTAGACTCTGGGTAGTGTCTCACAAATAGGTAATGCTTAAGTGCTTTCCGGAATTGGGATTGGCTAGAAATGATACGTACGTCGGCTGGGAGAGCATTCCAGGCCAAGGGGGCACAGATTGAGAACGCTCGGTTAGAGGCTGTCCTTGTGCAAGTGGTCGTTTGTTTGAGAATCAGCAATGTGTTGGCCATTATAGTTCGTTTGGTTCTGTATGGATGTGAATAGTGGATCAATTATTTGATGGCTGGGGAAGATTGGTTGTGCATGCAAGCTATTTTATAATAATAATAAGAAGAATACATCTGTATTTTTTATTGAGTGCTACTATAATAGCCTTCACACGAACAAATAGTTCTTATTTCCTGGTTTGTTTCACTTCGGTGCAAAATGCTATAATGGACCTGCTAAAAGCCAACTATTTTTTCTTGACCTTTCCAAAGTGCTCTAACCCTTCCGATTCTTCTGGTCTTCTGAATATTAAGTAAGCATCAGGAAGACCCATCGGTTTTATATTTAGGTGCCCTCTTACTAAAGGTCACTAAGTGGTTAACTCGTGTTTTAGCATGCAGTAACTGGTAGCCAAGAACGCTAATGCATGTGCATGCAAGCTACTGGCCATTACAATGCATGATAAGTGGCCATGGCATGGATGGGTTGGGGCAGATGATGGGCATTACTGCCGGCACAAGGGGCAATTGACATGCACTCAGTGGCAATGTGGCTATTAGCGCGAGGACACAGAACAGTGCTTCTATGGGTGTCATTAGGTGCACCTGAGTTCTGGTGTTCAGTTGTATGCTGAGTGCCAGGAACTTACTGACAGGTAATGCATTACAGTTGCACTTACTGCGCATTGGCTTTCCTGCTAATTGCGCGGTAAATGCAACCCTTTAGTAAAAGGGCGCCTTAGTTTGCCATTGCACGATAACTTTCTAACAATATTGTTGCAGTTTTCTGGGTTACCCTGAAGAAAGCCACAGCACGATGGCTGAAACGTTGGTTCCGCTTACTAAGATGCGGTGTGACCCGGAAAGCTGCAAAGCTCATGATACTGGCCGCAGAAGCCTAAGAGAACAAGTTTCTAAAAAGGTTTTATTTTTACAAATGAAAATTTTCATTTTAATTTGGCATTTATATTCTGCTTCTCCCAAAGGGGTTGAGGGAGAATGCAATAAGAAAAAAGATCTTACTCATTAAGTTAACAGACAAAAAAAACTACACAACACATAATACAAGCCATTGTAAACCAATATACAATATACAAATTAAAACAGTTTTATCAATAATGTTACAGGAAGTATTTCAGTATTTGATTTTAGAAATAGAGAAATGGAGAAAAATGGTGGCAGAATGTAATTGTTGTGTTGCTCGTTCCTCGACCCTGCGCTATCCACTGTGGGCCCGATATTGAGTTAGAACAGCTAGATGCAAGTACAGCGCCTAGCAGTCACCTCCATCCTCTAACCCTGGATATTCAATGCTGGAGTCATATGCGACCCTTGCATTGAATATCCAGGGTCGCCTCACAAGCCTGGAAGCCACAGAGGCTAACCGGATAGCAGCGATATTGCACCATTGCCTGGCTAGCTTCTTCAGGTAAAGATATGCCAGATTTTGCAGTGCCTATCTTTTACCCGTAGAAGCTAACTGGGTAGCAGTGCAATATCGCTGCTACCTGGTTAGCCTCTGTCGCTGCCCATGACACACCCCAGAATGCCCATGACACGCACCGATGCTAAGCGGTTAGCATGTAAGGGAGAAGATCAGGGATATTCAGTGGCAATAACCGTGTTAGTGCCGTTGAATATCCAGCTGAGCGGCATTTACATGGTTTACAGGGCTATAACCAAAAAACAACTGCAAGGAAGGGAAATATAATATTCAAACAAACACCAACCTTCCTTAACCCCTACGTTCCCAACTAATACAATAATAGAATAGATTACAAGTTCAATAAAGGCAAACAGGCCTCAGAGAAATCTTCCCCTTCACTTGGCGAAACAAGTCACCATAGGGTTAGATGGTACATTCCACATCACGGGCCAACAGCCTTTTCACTTTTTATTATTTCAATTAGATTACAAAAATGATTATCAATAGTCAATTCAGACCTGATTAAAAGATAAATTACTAATATCACCTAAAAGTACTTTTTTGGGATTTCAAAGAAATTCATTATAATTAAACACACATCTGAAGAGTGTGCATGGGGTACCCGCGCTGGGCCCGTGATGTGGAATGTACCATCTAACCCTATGGTGACTTATTTCGCCAAGTGAAGGGGAAGATTTCTCTGAGGCCTGTTTGCCTTTATTGAACTTGTAATCTATTCTATTATTGTATTAGTTGGGAACGTAGGGGTTAAGGAAGGTTGGTGTTTGTTTGAATATTACAGGGCTATAAACCATGTAACTGCCTTTTGAATATTGGGCTCTGTGTTTTTATTGTTATTGCTATTTTTGTAAACCACTTTGGTTATTTTTTAGCTAAATGGTTGTATACCAAATATCACTAAATAAATAAATACTGTAAATATATCCTATCCAGTCTGTCCTTCATGCCATCTCCATTTTGGTAGATGTGGGTGTCTTTGCTTTTCATTGCATCATTTACAGAACTGATGGAATGTGTATATATTGAACTGAATTATTTAGAAATCTTTTATGTAAATTTATACAGGGGATCATTCCGATCCTTGTTTAGCGGGTCTAGATGTCCGAACTAACCACCTGGATCGTGCTGCTGGGGACAGAGCTCCCAGCACCTACAGCCGAGTTATGCGGGGAGCTTTGTTCGTGGGCGGGAGGGGATGGGCCGGGGGAGGTGCGAGGGCAGGCAGTGGCCAGCACCTGACCACAGACTTACAGGGCTGATTCAGAGGTTGGCCCTGTTCATCTGTGATCTGCAGTGGTAGAATAAGTCGCCTTGGATGGTGGGGGATTGCAGCGCAGGACCTGGGGAACAGGTTTAGGGGGCACAGGGGGTTCTCTGCAGCTCAACCCTGGCCTTGGAAGGCCCAATCAGGGGTCGGGCTGCGGGAAAACACATGTATTTATGTAAGCTGGTGATCACGGCTCCTGAATGGAGCCGCGATAGTGTGACTAAAGGACGCTATGTTACTGCTGCTCCATTCAAGAGTCTGACTGGGCTAGCCGGGGATCTGCTGGGCATGTGACCTATCAGAATTGGGGCCGGCCTGCACCTTCAGGTGTTAGACCCAATTCTGATCCCGCAGGCATGTCTAGCCCCCGTGAATTCAGAATCGGGTGCTACCCCTTCACCCTCAGATTCTGCCAGGCCGTACAGGGGGCAGGGCGTGCAGAATAGAATTGTCTTCACAGTATACAGAATAATGTTAGATTTTGTTACATTAATTAATTCTTATGCAGTGAATTTATTCTAATTGGGCAAATGCAGTTTTTGTTTTTATTTTTGCAACCAACTCAAAACCAAACAAAAAAGCTTATGTCGGATATACATAATTTAAAAAAATGCATCTTTACAGTATCTCAAACTTGTTTTACAGGGGAACAAAGGAAGTCAAGGTGAGAGAGGGATCCAGGTACGACATTAACTTTCATTTTCACGTAAAAAGATAATTCACTATGAAGTTAATGGCAGATACAATTAGACAAAGTAGCAATGCGCTATGGAACATTTGTATAACCAAAGACTATGTGGTGTTCAGAAACCACACAAAAATTGTTTTGTGGATAAACTATGAGGATGGTATTCAGAAGCTGTTTTGTGGGTTGTATTAGGTAGTAGATGCATAAGGGCTTTTTCCAAAAATGCTAGTATGGATAACACTTAGGGACATGTTTACTAAAGCATGGTGCTTTTATGCACTTAATGTATACTAACAGCAAAGATTAGTGTGCAGGGTATAGTCAGTATGTCTTATGCAGATATTGCACAGAAACGTCCCTTACTGCGTGGCAACTTCATTCACAATTAATGTGGGTGCACTTAATGCCACCCATTAAGACATCTTGTCTGTGTCCATACTGCCTGCTCCTTGGAGGTTAATGTGCCGCAAACATTTTTGTTAATTTAGGTGTCCCTTGGGCGTCAAAAATTGTAAAACACTGTCATACAGTTGCCACAATGAGAAAATATGTGCTGTGTAGTAACTACATTGTCATAGGAACATAAGATATGCCATACTGAGTCAGACCAATGATTCATCAAACCCAGTAACCTATTTCCAGCAGTGGCTTATCCAGGTTATAGGCACCTGTCAGATTCTCAAAAAGTACATATATTTGGCACAAATGATACTACAAGGTATCTCTTCAACAATATTAAAAGAGTGACTTTTGGCTGTGGGAGAGAGCTTGAAGCAAATAGGTGGGCAGGTGATGTCCTCCTTAATCCCCCCTATTAACAGCAAAGATCAGGGCTTAGAAGCTTGGATCCTGGAGACTAATGCACGATTGCATGAGTGGTATCAAAGAGCATTTTAGCTACCTGGACCATGATATGATTTTCCAAGGAATGTTGAGTACACAAGGGTGAAGTATATAATGAAGAGAACTTTAAAATTAGGCTTGCCAGGAATGGGGAACAAAGCCCCCAGTTAAGTAAAAGCTCTCAGGTAAGTAAAACATTAAATACCCATATAGAAATGGAAAAAGAAAAGAGCAAACATCAGGAAACTGGAAAATAAGATTCTGGATGTTGTTGTTAAGTACCGTCAAGTTGATGGTGACCTTCTGGATAGTTGTCCGAAACTGTGTTCTGTCTTTAGTCAGGCAGTTAATTGTTGATAGCTGCTGTTATCGTATAGATCCATCGCATTGCTGGCCTTCATCTTTTGCACTGACCTTCTACCTTCCCAAACATGATGTCTTTCTCTAATGATCTTTCTCTTCACATGATGTGTCCGAAGTATGAAAGTTGAAGTCTTGTCATTTGAGCTTGTAAAGAATGCTTAAGTTCAATCTCCTCTAGTACTGAATGATTTGGGCAGTTCATAGTATACACAGTATTTTCCAAGAGCACCATAATTCAGTATGCATAGAATCCCTTCCCTGAATGTGTTGTGGAGGCTAAAGAAATGGAATAAACACAGAGGATCCATGCTTGTAACACGTGAAGGACTAGTTGAAATATAATCTACTGGTAGTACATACCAAGGACTAATCTGCACAGTGCAGCTGTTACAGCCATAAAAGTAGTGGGAAGACTGCATCTCGACATGTCTGTTGGTGGTGTGTGTGTGTGTGATGAGTAGGTGTGTGTGAAGGATGACAATGCACGTGAGGCTGTGTGTGTGGTGAGACATGGATGTGGGGTTGTGGAGTGAAGGAGTAGCCTAAAGCTGCAGGCTGACGGAAACCAGGTTCAAAACCATTGCCACTCATTGCGATCTTGGGTAAGTTGTTTAATCCTCTACTACCTCGGGGTCACATTTAAATTGTAAGCCCTATGGGAACAGGGAAATATCTACTATACCTGAATGCAACTCACCTTGAGCTCTTCCCTTCCCTTTTAGGTTGGTATGTGTCTGCATGGAGGTTTTGTGTGTGAGACAGAATGATGAGTTAGCCAGAATTCTACATAAGAACATAAGAAATGCCATACTGGGTCTGACCAAGGTCCTTCAAGCCCAGTATCCTGTTTCCAACAGTGGCCAATCCAGGTCACAAGTACCTGACAGGTTCCCAAAAAGGTACATAAGTTCCACAGTACTTGTCCCAGGGGTAAGCAGTGGATTTCCTCGGTCCTCTTTAATAATAGTTTATGAATGTTTCCTCCAGGAAGATGTCCAAACCTTTTTTATACCCAGCTACACTGACAGTTTTTACTACATTTTCTGGTAACAAATTCCAGAGCTTGATTATGCATTGAATGAAAAAATATTTTTCTTATTAGCTTAAAAGGGGTTCCATTGCACCTTCATTATGTGTCCCTTAGTCTTTCTACTTTTTGATGGTGTAAAAAAACGATCTATGTTTAGCCATTCCATTCCATTCATTAATTTCTAGACCTCTATTATATCTCCCCTCAGCCAACTTTTATTCAAATTGTAAAGCCCTAATCATTTAAGGCTTTCCTCATAGGGGTATCCTTCTATCCCCTTTACCATTTTGGTGGCTCTTCTGTGCACCTTTTCTAATTCTGCTATATCCTTTTTAAGATATGTTGACCAGAACTGCAGACAATAATCAAGGTCTGGTCGCACCATGGAACGATACTGATATCCTTTGTTTTATTCTCCATTACTTTCCTTGATTCCCAGCATTCTATTTAATTTCTTGGCTGCTGCTGCACACAGGGTGGAGGGTTTCAATGTATTAGCCATGATGATGCCTACATCTTATAGTTTGAGTTGCTCTTTCCTAGGTGCAAAACTTTGCACTTGTCCACATAAATTTCATCTGGCATTTGGATGTCCAGTTTTCCAACTTATCAAGATCCTCTTGCAATTATTCACAATCCTCTTGTGTTTTAACAACTTTGAATAATTTTGTGTCATCTGCAAATTTGATCACCTCACTCGTTATTCCTTTTTCCAGGTCATTTATGAATATGTTAAAAAGCAGCGCACCCAGCACAGATCCCTGGGATACTCCAGTATTCACTTTTCTCTAGTGAGAAAACTGGCCATTTAGCTCTACTCTCTGCTTTCTTTTAACCAGCTCCTCATCCAAAATACCATACTGCCTCCAATCCCATAACTTTTTAATTTGGCCAAGAATCTCTCATGAGGGACCTTGTCAAAGGCTTTCTGAAAATTCAGATATACTATATCAACTGGCTCACCTTTGTCTACCTATTTATTCATACCTTCAAAAAAAATATAACAGATTAATAAAACAAGACTTTCCTTGGCTAAATCCATGTTGGCTTTTTCCCATTCTTTATTTTATTTATTTATTTGTTTTTATATACCGCGCTTTTTCAGATCAGTGTGGTTTACATATAACATGAACAATAAACTGGTTTACAAAGAACAGGTTACATGAAACAAATTTACATCAAATTGGCATTAACATGAACAGTTAACAGCAACATTAAAACATCAACATTTTTGTGTAGGACAGATTAACTTGGATAGGAACCAATGGAGAACAGATGTATACTAGTGTTAAGGGTGGTAGCTAAGTGTTAAGCGATAGTTATCAGTTAATCTTAAGACTTGTTTAGGGTGGCTGGTTGTAAGCTAGTTGGAATAGGTATATTTTTAGTGCCTTCCTGAAAGATGTAAGGTCTGGGATGGCTCGTATTGCTGGGGGTAAGGTGTTCCATCGGTGCAAATAAAGAAAATGCACGATTCTTAGTCGATTGGGTACAAGACCTTACTGCTGAGGGGATGATGAGAGCGTTCACCATGCATGATCTCCTAGTTCTAGTCTCCAGCGTATGTTGTATGAGTTTTGTGAGCGAGGTTACAGACAATCCATGAAGGGTCTTGAAGGTGAGCAGGAGGGCTTTGTAAATCAGGTGACTTGCGATGGGGAGCCAGTGAAGCCGAATCAATAGGGGAGTGATGTGGTCATATCTGGATGCAGACAGGATTGTTCGGGCAGATGTGTTCATGGCTAATTGTAATGGTTGGAGAACATGTTTTGACATGCCATGGAAGATGATGTTGGACTAGTCTAAATGAGGGAAGATGAGGGCTTGGGATACAGAACGGTAGTCTGAGTACTCAAGGAGAGGGTGCAGATGCTGGAGGGTTCTCAGCTTATGGTAGACTGTGTGACACAGCAGATCTGTCCTATGCTATAGAAGTGCAGAATTCTGAGAGAAACAGGTCAGATTCTGTCAGGCAGTCTAATCAGAAGCTTCCCTGTTGCCCTGAGCAACCTAGGCAAACACGAGGTTTGCAGCCTTGCCTCCCTGACAAGCAATTCTCACAGAGAAAAGAGAATGATTTGCACGTGAGGGAAGCCACGCCTTCAAGGCACTATAAGACCTGCTCAGGCAGAGGAGCAAGGGGGTGGAGTTGCAGTTGCAGTTCAAGCTTGGGTGCTTGTTCTTGTGGTGATTCAGGTTATGATTCCAGTCCCAGACTAGGCTCGGGTTGGGACTCAGAAGAAGTCAATTTCAACTTACCTTGCAGAAGGAAAGCAGGTTTTACTTCACGTCAGAATCCAGGCTGGTTTCCAAAGCCTAAGGCAGCTTACAGAGGTAATTGCCAAGGGGGTTGGAGAGGAAGCTGCCCTGAGTGTGACCCAGGAAGCTCTAGAGAGAGTTGGAGGAGGGGTTACACTAGACATGCTGGCAGAGACAGAAGCCAGAGTGAGAGAGAGCTGATTGATTCCGACGGCACTGAATTTGCAGGCACACGCTGTGAACCGCTGAGGATTCCCCCAGGAGAAGCTCACAGTAACCCCAGGAGTGGAGTGAGGAAAGCTGCAAAACCAGAGGTCAGTAAGAAGTTAACCAAACCTCTGACGCAGGGAGAATTTCCCCAGCTTTTTGAGAGGGTGGAACGTGACCTAAGGAGGAAGCCTTATGTAAATGAGAAACAAGGTGTTAAGACACAGTTGCCTTACTTTGAAAGAAATCCTATTGTGGAAGATGTGTGTATGAGGGATATAGAGGATTGTATGCATGAAAAGTCCAGACACCGATTAACTAAAGGGAAGTCTGTTTGCCATGAAAACCAGCAGTTTGAGCTAGCAGCCATTAAGGGAAACAGAGGGTTTAAAGATAGCCCGAGAACAAAGCATACTAGGAAGCCTGTCTTTCTACCCTCCTGTTATAACGTTGATGATAATTTCTGGCCATGCTCTTATGAAGAGGGCTTAATAAACTCTGGAGAAGAAACAGGGTTGAGAAGCATACAATCGGGCTGTGCAAAAGACAATGACATAGAACCCATGTGCACAGAGGATAATACTTTGTCTCCACAGTATGAACAGATGGATTGTTCTCTAATGTTGGAAGAAGAGCCAATCTCTTTATTATAAAGTTCTGAGCAATTGATTTCATAACACTGTTTGAAGCTAAGAGGAAGCGATTAGCTGCAGTGAAAAGTGAATGTGTTTGGAAGCAAGTTGCTATACTTTACTTTGTCAGTTTGTATCCTGAGTTGTCTTTGAGTTGCTGTACTATTTGAAAATCCTAAAACCCCGGGAGCGGAAATAAAACCCTTATTTGAACTTTAACCACTTTGGACTCACAACTACAATTATTCCTTAGTGAAAGATTCATGCACCCCTATTAACCTAGCCTACTGCCTACGCCTCGGCTTCGCTGGGATATAGGGGGTGACAAAATGGCGCAGTAGTTGGATTTTTGAAAAAAAAACAGCACTCGATACTACTAACAAGCTCTACAAGGAAGGTACGGCTGATTGGAAAAAAAAAAAAGTGTGTGGAATTGAAAATCCTGAAAAAGGAGAAACCTGCACCGGAGTGTCGGGAGAGGATCTCCACATCCAGAGCTGGCCAAGACCTTTTTCTCAAGGCAAGATCCTACACCGTGATCAGGTACAAGTGGCTGGGCACGGGTAGCAAGGATTGAGTGAGAAAAAGGGGGAAAAAAGAAAAGTTAAAAACCAAGTAGCAGCGAAGGGACAGAAAAAAGTGTGTTCCGCACTTGGTGGGCTTGTTTTTCGTTTTTCTTTCAGAGATATCGACGCTGAGATGGACCCCGCTGAAATGCGCAGCTGGATGGAGGCCCAGTGGAAGGCCCAGGGAGAACTCGCACGGCAGGCACAAGAGAAGACGATGGCTGCAATGGCAGCGCAGCAGAAGCCCCTTCTTGAGATTCTCACTGCACTGGTGAAGAGACTGAGCCCCACAGAGGAGGACATTGTTCAAGTGACCCCTGTGGTAGGACTAAATAGTTGTAATGCATTGGCACTAGGGCCTTTGCAGCATTCTGACAGTTTCGACGATTATGCAGAAGCTTTTCAGCGGATCGCTGTAGCGGCCCGGTGGCCACTAGATCAGTGGGCAGTACGATTCGCCGTGTCTCTAACAGGAGAGGCACTAGCTGCGTATAAGGCGATGCCTGCTGATCTAGCGTCCCAGTACCATGAGGTAAAACTCGCAGTCAGGGATAGGCTAGGGCTGACGCAGACCCATTACCGCCGTCTCTTTAGGCAGGCCAGGATCCTGCCAAAAGAAACACCAAAGGCCTTGATGCAAAGGTTAACAGGCCTGGCATCAAAATGGCTTGCTCCCGAAACAGCTACAGTAGCCTCCCTGCTAGATGCTGTAATACTGGAGCAATATTTTGAAGCCATACCCCCAGAAGTAAAAGCCTTTCTCTTTTTGCAAAAATGTAAGTCCACAAAGGAAGCAGTGCAGCTAACCGACTGCTATTTTGAGGCAGAATTAGCTGGTGCTTCTCAAGGCCAAATGTTAAAGGTTACAGGCAGGGAAAGAATGCCAGGGACAGGAAGAGCTTACTCCCAAAGAGGGCCTAAGAAAAATGAAAAGAATGCTGAAGTAATGAGATGTTTCCAATGTGGAGAAAGAGGGCACATTCGCAAATACTGTACTGAGCATGTTGTCCTAATAGCAAAGGGAGAGGAACCCACTGAAGGAGAATTCATGGTTAGTGTTAAGATGGAAGGGGTAAAAGCTATCGCGCTCCTGGATACAGGAGCGGATCATAATATGATCTCCAGCACTATGTGGCAGGCTATGATAGCCAGTAACCCCCAAGTAGTATGTCAGGTACCCCCGAATGTCAAGTTGAAGTGTATGAATGGAGACTCCTCTTATTATCCCCTATATGATGTGCGAATGGAGGCACTGGGGGTGAGTATGAAGGTGCCTGTAGTGGTGATTCACAACCTCCCGAGCGAGGTCGTATTAGGGAAAGGGTGGCCTTTTTTCCAACAAGCACTCAAGGGAAGACTTGATGGTAAAATAGGCCTAGTGTCCACCCGATCCCAGAGTAAGGGTGAAAGCTCAGGGCCCAGTTCAGAAACTGAGCCGAGAGAGAGGCCCGAGGATAGGGATCTATCCCCCGAGCGAGAGGTAGACCCGGATAGAACACTACAAGATACACTTCCTAGTGATGAAGGGCTAATCAACCCCCCTAAAAAGGTCAGGAAAGAGAAGCCAGTGAGGCGTCGAGAGAGGAGGAGCAGGTCACAGGGGAAAGCAAGCTTGGAAGAGGGGGAGGAATTACCATGGGTGCCAGCGGAGCTGGTGAAGAAATTCCCTTCTTTCCCAGCCGAGCAACAGAGTGACCCTGCCCTTAAGAGGGCATTTGAGTATGCCCGGGAAAAAAGAGCAATTTTGCCCAGGTTTTTCCTGGAGGGAGAAGTGCTGTATAGGGAAAGTGCCGATCCCCGAACAGGCTCTATACGTAAGCAATTGGTGGTGCCAACTACCTTTAAGGCGGTAGTGATGAAACTGGCGCATGACCACCCGGTAGGTAGTCATAAGGGCGTCCAAGGGACGCTGGATCAGGTGTTGGCTCGCTTCTATTGGCCGGGTGTGTTTAGGGAAACAACACGCTACTGCGAGTCATGCCCGGCCTGTCAGAGAGTTACAGCAACGAAGCCTAAGCCAGTACCCCTAGTTTCAACCCCCACCATTGCGACACCAGTCAGACGGTTGGCTATGGATATTGTAGGCCCCCTAGTGAGGACTCCCAGGGGATTTTCCTATATCCTAGTACTAATTGACCATGCGACAAGGTTCCCATGGGCCATACCACTCAGGAATATATCCGCCAAGACCATAGCGGTAGAGCTTATAAAGCTCTTCTGTGAAATTGGGTTCCCCCAAGAGATACTGACTGACCAGGGCACTAACTTTACATCCAAACACTTAGCTATGCTATGGGACGCCTTCGGGATACGCCATGTCCGTACCTCCGCGTATCACCCCCAGTCGAATGGATTGGTAGAGAGGCTTAATCAGTCCCTGAAGCAAATGCTGAGGAGAAGCCTTGATGGAAATATGGTCGAGTGGGATACTGTCCTCCCATTCGTCCTGTATGCGTGCAGGGAGCGCACGCAGGCATCATTGGGCGCATCCCCATACGAATTGTTGTTTGGGAGGGCCCCAAGAGGCATCTTGGATATCCTCAAGGAGCAATGGGTTGCCCCCGAGGAGACAGAGGTAGGGGTCCCACAATTCCTAAAAGATTTACGGGATCGTTTAGAGCGGACATCCAGGGTGTCCATGAATAATTTACAGGCCAGCCAGCGTAGGCAAAAGAAATACTATGACCGCGGGACTAAGACACGAAAGTTATCTCTAGGGGATAAAGTGTTGATCCTGGTAGCTGGTACGGGCCCGAAGTTTGAGGCTAAATGGAGGGGCCCAGGCACGGTAGTTGGTCAGGTAGGTCCCGTTACATATAATGTTGAGAATGAAAGGGGACGTCGCCAAACGTACCATGTAAATTTGCTGAAACCTTGGCGGGAAAGGTCAGCAACGGTATGCCTGGTGTATGTAGAGGACTGTTGTGTCAGGCCCGATAGGATTACACGCTGTCAGACGAGGACGTCAGCAGCGTGTAATAACTTAAGGAGGGGGATATGTGACACAGCAGATCTGTCCTATGCTATAGAAGTGCAGAATTCTGAGAGAAACAGGTCAGATTCTGTCAGGCAGTCTAATCAGAAGCTTCCCTGTTGCCCTGAGCAACCTAGGCAAACACGAGGTTTGCAGCCTTGCCTCCCTGACAAGCAATTCTCACAGAGAAAAGAGAATGATTTGCACGTGAGGGAAGCCACGCCTTCAAGGCACTATAAGACCTGCTCAGGCAGAGGAGCAAGGGGGTGGAGTTGCAGTTGCAGTTCAAGCTTGGGTGCTTGTTCTTGTGGTGATTCAGGTTATGATTCCAGTCCCAGACTAGGCTCGGGTTGGGACTCAGAAGAAGTCAATTTCAACTTACCTTGCAGAAGGAAAGCAGGTTTTACTTCACGTCAGAATCCAGGCTGGTTTCCAAAGCCTAAGGCAGCTTACAGAGGTAATTGCCAAGGGGGTTGGAGAGGAAGCTGCCCTGAGTGTGACCCAGGAAGCTCTAGAGAGAGTTGGAGGAGGGGTTACACTAGACATGCTGGCAGAGACAGAAGCCAGAGTGAGAGAGAGCTGATTGATTCCGACGGCACTGAATTTGCAGGCACACGCTGTGAACCGCTGAGGATTCCCCCAGGAGAAGCTCACAGTAACCCCAGGAGTGGAGTGAGGAAAGCTGCAAAACCAGAGGTCAGTAAGAAGTTAACCAAACCTCTGACGCAGGGAGAATTTCCCCAGCTCTTTGAGAGGGTGGAACGTGACCTAAGGAGGAAGCCTTATGTAAATGAGAAACAAGGTGTTAAGACACAGTTGCCTTACTTTGAAAGAAATCCTATTGTGGAAGATGTGTGTATGAGGGATATAGAGGATTGTATGCATGAAAAGTCCAGACACCGATTAACTAAAGGGAAGTCTGTTTGCCATGAAAACCAGCAGTTTGAGCTAGCAGCCATTAAGGGAAACAGAGGGTTTAAAGATAGCCCGAGAACAAAGCATACTAGGAAGCCTGTCTTTCTACCCTCCTGTTATAACGTTGATGATAATTTCTGGCCATGCTCTTATGAAGAGGGCTTAATAAACTCTGGAGAAGAAACAGGGTTGAGAAGCATACAATCGGGCTGTGCAAAAGACAATGACATAGAACCCATGTGCACAGAGGATAATACTTTGTCTCCACAGTATGAACAGATGGATTGTTCTCTAATGTTGGAAGAAGAGCCAATCTCTTTATTATAAAGTTCTGAGCAATTGATTTCATAACACTGTTTGAAGCTAAGAGGAAGCGATTAGCTGCAGTGAAAAGTGAATGTGTTTGGAAGCAAGTTGCTATACTTTACTTTGTCAGTTTGTATCCTGAGTTGTCTTTGAGTTGCTGTACTATTTGAAAATCCTAAAACCCCGGGAGGGGAAATAAAACCCTTATTTGAACTTTAACCACTTTGGACTCACAACTACAATTATTCCTTAGTGAAAGATTCATGCACCCCTATTAACCTAGCCTACTGCCTACGCCTCGGCTTCGCTGGGATATAGGGGGTGACAACTGCTTTGGAAACTTTTTGAATGTGGGCCTCACAATTCAGATGTTGGTCGATTGTAATTCCCAGATAACAAACTTCTTGCTTGGTTATGAGGTCGAAGCCTTTCACCCTGAGGGAAGTAGGCGGGGTAAAGGTGGAGTCTTTGGTTATGAATAGTACCTCCAACTTTTTGCTGTTGACCATCAGATTGTGGGTCGCAAGCCAATCTGAGACTGCATTGAAGCATTCTGCTATGGAGTAGTCAGGGCTGTCTATGAGGAATGGAGTGTATAGCAATACATCGTCGGCGTAGATGTGGTAGAGCACATTGAACGATTGAATAATGGCTGAATATATATATTGAAGAGTAGGGCTGAGAGGGATGATCATTGAGGGACTCCTTGTGTCTGTTGGAATGGTCCGGATGATTGACTATCTATGCGGACTTGTTGTAGCCGGTCAGATAGGTATGATTTGAACCAGTCAAGAGCTAGGTTTCTTATGCCTTTTTGATGCAGGCGAGTGAGAAGGAGATTGCGATTGACTCTGTTGAAGGTGGAGGCGATGTCCATGAATATGAGGATGAATCCATGTTTCTTCTTGTCTAAGCCTGTGTGAAGTCTTTCCAGGAGAGTCGTAAGAAGGCTTTCCATACCATGCTGCTGGCGGAATCCGTGCTGTTGTGGGTCCAGAGGTGCGTAGGAGTCGATACGATCCTGGGTTTGTTGGTGGATGATCTTTTCTATGATTTTGGTTAGGAAGGGGAGGCTTGAGATAGGTCTGTAGGACTTGATCTCTGTAGGGTCCAGCTTGTTGTTCTTGATCAGAGGTCTGATGGAGACATTTTTCAGTGGTGAAGGAAGGATGTCTTCTGATAGTGATAGGTTAGTGATTCTGGCGATGACTGGGCTGAGGTAGGTTCGTGTTTGTTTGATCCAAAATGCTGGACATGAGTCCACTGGGGAAGTAGTGGTATTGATCCCACTGATGATCCTCTCTATTTGTTCAGGAGGGTATGGATAGAAGGATTTTAGTGTAGGTCAGCTCTCTTTATCTTGTCAACATGTAGCTTGTCACATTAAACTGTGACAAGCTACATGTTCAGTAATTTTATTCTTTATAATGGTTTCTACCATTTTTAACAATTGGCCTTGCATTGGCCATCCTCCATTCTTCAGGTATTACAGATGATTTTACATAGTAACATAGTAAATGACGGCAGATAAAGACCAGTATGGTCCATCTAGTCTGCCCAGTATGATGCCCCCCTCCCCATGTCTTTGTCCAGGGGTGATCCCGTCACTCCATGTAGGATACCCCTATTTGTTAAGGAATTAGATGGTTCAGATTATTTTGATATTTTCTTGTTGCTGTAAAGGGATCCACTGTGTCTGTCCCATGCCCTTTTGAACTCCGACACCATATTTGCCCCCACCACTTCCATCGAGAGCGCATTCCAAGCATCCACCACCCTTTCAGTGAAAAAGTATTTCCTGACATTGCCTTTCAATTTACCACCTTGTAGCTTCATGTTATGCCCTCTAGTTTTGCAGCGTCTCTGTCTTTGGAAGAGGTTTGTTTGTTCATTATTTCTCTTTAAGTATTTAAAGGTCTGAAGCATATCTCCCCTGTCCCTCCTCTCCTCCAAAGTGTACATGTTTAGGTCTTCAAGTCTCTTCTCATAAGGCTTCTGACGCAGGCTCCAAATCATTTTGGTCACCTTCCTCTGAACTGTTTCCAGTCTTTATACATCCTTTGCAAGATATGGTCTCCAAAACTGAACACAGTATTCCAAATAAGGCCTCACCAGTGACTTGTATAGTGGCATAAGTACCTCTTCCTTTCTGATGGTAATACCTCTTCGTATGCAGCCCAACATCCTCCTGGCTTTTGCCACTGCCTTGTCGCACTGTTTTGCCACCTTGAGATCTTCAGAAATAATCACTCCAAGGTCTTTCTCCTGATCCATAGACACCAATCTCTCGCTCCCTATCGTGTACATTTCCCTTGGATTTATGCTTCCCAAGTGCATGACTCTGCACTTCTTCGCATTAAATCTTAATTGCCAAGCATTAGACCATTCTTCCAGCTTTTGTAGATCATTCCTCATGTTAACCACTCCCTCAGGGGAGTCCACTCTGTTGCAAATTTTCGTGTCATCCGCAAAAAGACAAACTTTTCCATTCAGTCCTTCAGCAATATCACTCACAAATACATTGAACCATGCCGGGCCCAGGACCAACCCCTGGGACACCTCGCTAATCACCTTCCTTTCATCTGAGTGAGCTCCTTGTATCATCACCTTCTGTCGTCTGTCAGTCAACCAATTTCTGATCCAATTTACCATCTTGGGATCTATCCCCAAGCTACTGAGTTTATTGATAAGCCTCCTATGAGGAACAGATTTGCTGATAGTTCACAGATTACTAATAGTCGGTCTGCAATCTCATATTTTAGTTCTTTCAACACCCTCGAATGTATACCATCCATTCAGGTAATTGGCTACTCTTCAGTTTATCAAATAGTTGTAATACCTCTTCCTGGTTTATCAATATTTCTTTCAATTCTTCTGATGCATCACCTTTAAATGGATAACTTCCCTACATCTTCTTCAGTAAAGGCCGAAGCAAAGAATTCATTCAGTCTTTCCACTATGACCTTGTCCTTCCTTAACGCTCCTTTTACCCCTCTATCATCCAATGATCCAACTGACTCTCTCACAGGTTTTTTGGTATGAATGTATTTGAAAAAGTTTTTTCATATGTTTTTGCTTCCATGGCAAACTTTTTTTCAAATTCTGTCTTTGCCTTCCTTATCAATGCCTTGCATCAAACTTGCCAGTGCTTATGTTGTTTACCATTTTCGTCATTTGGCAAAAGCCTCTCTGACCTCACCTTTAAACTATGCTGGCAGGTTTTTTGACCTTCCTTCCTCTTTTCTTAAAGCGTGGAATACATCTGATCTGGGCTTCCAAGAAAGTATTTTTAAACAACATCTATTCTTCATGTAAATCTTTAACCTTTGCAGTTGCTACTTTTAGTTTTTTCTTCATTTTCTCATAGTCCCTCTTTTGAAAGTTAAAAGGTAGTACTGTGAATTTCCTTGTCCTTCCATTTATTAAATCAAATGTGATCATGCCATGATTACTATTACCAAGTGGCCTCAACACCCTTATCTCTTGCACCAGATCCCGTATTCCACTAAGGACTAGGTCCAGAATATTTTCCCCTCTTGTTGATTCATGAACTAGCTGCTCCAAGAAGCAGTCATTTATTTCATCTAAAAACTTTATCTCCTTAGCATGTAATTGAAATCACCCATTATTACTGTGTTGCAACTTTTGTTGGCTTCCCTGATTTCATTTAGCATTTTATCATCCATCTGTTCATTCTGGCCAGGCAGTTGGTAGTACACCCCCCCCCCCCCTTTTTACATGGAATTTCTATCTATAGAGTTTCTCCAGTGTATTTTGTTTCCTGCAAAACTTTAATCCTGTGTGACTCAATGCCCTCTCTAACATAGAGCACAACCCCTCCACCGAATAGATGTACCCTATCTTTGAGATATAGTTTGTACCCAGGTATCACAGTGTCCCATTGGTTGTCCTCCTTCGACCAGGTCTCTGAGATGTCAATTATATCTAACCTTTCATTTAGCACTATATATTCTAACTCTCCCGTCTGATTTTTCAGACTTCTAGCATTTGCATACCGGCATTTTAGAGGTTGATAGAGGTAATTTAGAATCTTTTAGCTCTTTTCTGTACTTAAGGGCATCTGGGTTACTTTTATCTTTATTGGAATCTCTCTGCCGGGATGTCCTAACTTCCATCTTTTACTAGAACCCTTCAAGGAAACATCCTTCCAAACAATGTGCTCTTGTGTGACTGTTGGCTTTCCCCTATTATCTATTTAAAAGCTGCTCTATCATCTTTTTAAAGGTTAATGTGAACAGCCTGGTTCCATCCCAACTAAGATGGAGCCCATCCTTTTGGAAAAGCCTCTCCCTTCTCCAGAATGTTGCCCAGTTCCTAACAAATCCAAAACCCTCTTCCTTGCATCATCATCTCATCCATGCATTGAGACTCTGGAGATCAGCCTGCCTTTTGGGTCCTGCATGTTGAATGGGAAGCATTTAAGAGACTGCAATATTGGAAATTCTCTATTTCAACTTCCTACCTAAAAGACTAAATTTGGCCTTCAAACACCACCTTTTTCTCATGCATTTTACACATCTAGATATTCCCCCCTTCACCCTCCCCCACCCTCACAATCTCAAACAACTGCTATATGATGGCAAAAAAACCTACAACGAACTTGTCTCCAATATGTTTATCTCCATGTTTAATTCCTGTTCTATGTAAACGATGGCCAAATTTAACTGGTCTAGTGTTATATTGTTTCAATGTAAACCGCACTGATGACAAAGAGCGCAGTATATAAGAAATGTTAAATAAATAAATAAATAAAATAAATAAAAACCCTCCCACACTTTCCTATGTCATTGGGACCAACATGTACCAAGAGAGCAAGCTCCTTCCCAGCACTATCTATAAACTTGTCTGGGTGGCACGTGAGCCCCACTATCTTCACAGTAGCAGGGATGTTACCCGATGATCCTCACATCCACCAGCCACCCAACAATCTACATGTCTGATGCTTGAATCACCAAGTATAATGGCCGCCCTAATCCTTCCCTCATGGGCACATGTCGCTGGAGAAACATTCTTGGTGTTAGAGGGTTTTACATTACCTGGAGGACAGGTCCTAGATACAGGATCACTTCCTATCACACTGAGGTGATGCTCTCCTCCATGGCAACAGAGAGGCTGCCAGACTGGAGATAGGACTTCTGTACTTTGTCCCTGTAGGTCTCGTCTATATACTGGACCTCTTTGTCCTCTTTAGGTCCTCTAAGTCTGGTACTCTAGCTTCTATAGATCAGATTTGTTCCCTGAGAGAAAAGAGCTCTTTGCACCTACTGTACATGTAATTCCCCTCACCAACAGGTAGAAAATCATACATGTGATATTCAATGCAAAAGACTGGCTAGCCCCCATCTTGCTGCTGGACTACTGTCTGCATCTTAGTTTTAAGTTTTGTTTAGCTATTTAAGTTGTTTATTTATTTAACATTGCTATGGATACTTGTAATAATACAACTATACCTAATACATTTAAGGGACTTTGTTTACCTCAAGATTATTTAAATGTAAGGCCTTAATTAATCTATTCCTGATGAGGATAACCAGCTGAACCTGAAAGTGAATTTGACCACCGCTTTCCCTTTAATAGGTTTAAGAGACTATAAAGCTGAGATTATGCCTGGGATGGGTGGGAAGGAAAGAACACTTAGTAAAAGATGGCTTTCTACTCAGTGCCCTGACCTGTGCTTCTAAGTTAATCTCTTGTCAATTCCTGGGTGATTCACACTTGTTTGATAGGAGTCTTTCAAATTGGCTCTTTGATCTGTCACTTGTCTTTAACACCTATTTAAAACAATTTTGCAGGTCTTGCCTCCTAATGGGAAGGCCTCTTTTTGTAAAGGTCTCTAGAATTTTTTTTTTCTACTCAAAGAATATTTCCCCTATTCTATCGTCTATGCTAAGTTATACTCTGATTTTATTTACATGATAGCTCTCTAATGGTACAAAGCCCTGACTGACCTAACAAAAACACTGAATTCTAAAATACTCAGATTTATCAGCTTTAACCCAAAGAAGTCCCTTTTCCCCAAGATTTAGAGAATTTACCAGCAGTTAAATACTTACAAGTGCAGATTTCTTTCCAGCAGTAGCAGTAGCAGTCTCTTTTGGTAGTTCTTCATGACTGATAAGCAAATAAGAGTTTTTTGAAGACTTAGATGTCTGAAACTATTAATCTGTTTTTTTCTGATTTTTAGTCTACTAGAGATATTCACATTTGTATTTATTTATTCATATTTAATTTGATTTAGGAGACACCCCTATCACAGCGGCACGGGGAAATTTACAACATAAAATTAATACAGATTGAATTATAAAATACCATAATAAAGTACAATATAGTACAGTGACAACCCTCATCTCCCACTATAATCCACCACATACATAACTGTCACAACACATAACTACTTACAAACCACCATAGGCCTGAGCCCATAGCCAAGCTTAACCAACTTACAAAACCTCAAGTTATTTGTCTCATGCCACTCCGCCACGATTGCACATGATTGGAACCACCACTGAAAAAAACCCTTGTTCTAGCAAACTTCAGCCATACTTCTCTGAACTAAGGAATTCATAAGACGGCCCCTGAACTGATCTGAAGTTCAAATTAAGTTAATACGAGACCAAAGTGAGTCTATCCCATGCTGCAATTTAAACACTAGAATTAAAACTTGAAATTAGTGGTCTTCAACCTAGTCCTCCTATACCCCCTAGGCCAATCAGACCTTAGGATATCCATAATGAATATGCATGAGATAGATCTGCATATAATCGAGGCAGTGCATGCAAATCTATCTTGTGCCTATTCATTGTGGATATCCTGAAAACCTGACTGGCCTAGAAAATACCAAAGGGCTAGGTTTAGAGTCACTGCTTTAAGTCAGCTTTTATACTCAATTGGTAATCAACCAACCTTCCTGCATACCACATTTAGTGAATTTCAACCCTTGCTTTGGATAATTGTGTGCTGACAGATAATTAAAAGTATAAAATAGGTAAACAGAGTCGCCAAGTTACCCGTTTCCAGGAGTGAGATTTAATGTCAGTTCTGGTTTAAAAGTTGCATTGCAGTGCAGTATGTCATTTGTGGTCCTTGATTGTACCCATTGGAATCAGTGCTGCAGGTCCTACAATGCATCAGGATGAGACTGTGAGAAATCCAGGACTGACTTAAACTCTCACTCCTGAAACCGGATAACTTGGAAACTCTGGGTCAGTGTTTATGTTTGAATGCCTAACAATAACCATTATAAATACCACTGTTCTACAGCCTGGGAGCAATTTATTTTACAGGGTAGCTCCAAGGAATCAAGCTGTATTACTTATAAAACCCTTTCCAGCTCTATCTGGGAACCCTGTTCTGCAATTTTGTAGCCATGAGAAGAGCCAGAATATCCCGACTTTCCTCTGGAATTCCCCATTCCTCATGGAATCATCTTGGCAATACAAGTGCTGCAGTATCAGAAATGTTTGGTTGGCAACAACCGTCTTGTTTCTTTTCATTGCTCTTTATGTACTGTAGTGCAATCCCAACTTCTGAGCAGAGTGGCAGCACTAGGCTTCAAGATGCTTCTTTCCCCTTTATTTCCAGTCCTGAGTGTCAAGCTCTAAACTGTGCAGTACAAAGCATGGCACCAACTGCTGGAAGTGGAGGAGGGGATGTGGCCTGAGGTGGCAGATTGCCAATAGCCTCCTCCATAAACATGCCAAGCTGGGAAAATGAGGGAGGAAATGAGGGATAGCAAGTTAAATGTATGGGCGGCGGGGGGGGGGGGGGGGGAATAAAGTGAGAGTATGAGAGGATGGAGAGTACAAGGAAGAGTAAGTGAGTGAATGGGGGGCATGGGAAAGTAAATGAGGGAGATCAGGGATGTTGTAGGTGTGAATGAGAAGAATGGGGCATGAGAGTGAGTTGACGAGGGAATCGTAGGAGTTTGGGAGAAAGTGTGGTAGTAGTGGAAGGTGAGTGAGAAAAGGGTACAGTGTCAAGAGAACGATTATGAGTGGATTGTCCCTTCCTCTGTTGATCCTGGATCCACTCTTTCTCCATTTCCTGATACCTCTTCCATCCCCTTTTTCTTTACCTTTTTTCTACTTCCTGATTCTCTCTATCCTCCGTTCCTTCAGTGCTTCCATCCATCCCTTCTTCCCCTCTCTACTTCTCTTGGCACATGCTCTCTCTCTCTTCCAAGGCCTCTTTCCTCTCATTCTTCCACCTTTCTCTCTTCTTCCAGGCACTCTGTCACTCTTCATCCTCCCCTCCCTCTTTTAGCATATAATCTCTCTACTCTACCTACCTCTTCTCAGGTGCTGTCTCTATCACTCCCCGCCCCACCCCCACTCTTTCCTTCACTTTCTTACCCTTTTGAGCACTCTCTTCCTCTCTTTCTTCCTCCCCAGTACATTTTATCCCTCCCTTCCTTCCTCCCCAATCATGTTCCTTTAACTTCCCATTCCTCAGCTCCCTCAGCTACCTGGCACACCTCTTCCAGTAGTGTTGGGACTCTTGAGCTTCCATGGTGCCATCAGCAGATGTCCCATGCATTGCAGCACATCTCCTTCAGTCACAACATTTTTCAGCCTCCGGTAGACCCAACTGTCACTTAAGAACATAAGATATGCTATACTGGGTCAGACCATCATCCATCAAGCCCAGTATCGTGCTTCCAACAGTGGCCAATCCAGGTCACAAGTACCTAGCATGTTCCCAAAAAGGCACACGGGTTCCACAATACTTGTCCTGGGGCAAGCAGCGGATTTTCCGGGTCCTCTATAATAATGGTTTATGGACCTTTCCTCCAGGAACTTGCCCAAACCTTTTTTAAACCCAGTTACACTAACAGCTTTTACTACATCCTCCGGTAATGAATTCCAGAGTTTGATTACGCGTTGGGTGAAAAAATATTTTATTAGTCTTAAATGGTTACATTGTAATTTCATTGCATGTCCCCTAGTCTTTCTACTTTTTGATGGTGTAAGCAATTGATCTACGTTTACCCTTTCCACTCCATTCATTTTTTATAGACCTTTATCATATCTCCCCTCAGATGTCTTTTTTTCCAGGTTGAACAGCTCTAACATTTTAAGCCTTTCCTCATAGGGGTATCCTTCCATTTCCTTTATGATTTTGGTGGCTTTTCTCTGTACCTTTTCTAATTCTGCTATATCCTTTTTAAGATATGATGACCAAAATTGCACACAATATTCAAGGTGTGGTCGCACCATGGAACAATACAGAATAATACATGATTCCTAGCTTTCTATTTGCTTTCTTGGCTGCCACTGCACAGTGGGCAGAGGGTTTCAACATGTTATCCATGATGACCCCTAAATCCTTTTCCTGGTTGGTGGTTCCTAATATGGAACTTTGTCTGTTTGTGGCCGGAGGGATCTGCATACATGCACCCCTTACTCTCTGAAGACCAACACTATTTCTGGCTCTCGCATCACAGAAATTTTCTTTGTCACTCTGGCTGAAGAAACAACATTTAAAGGTGACCATGCAGCATTTAGTGCAGCATTGCCCCCAAACTACACCCATGAATTTTACCTCAGTTTTAAAAAATTGTAAGCAGACTATTTTTAAGCATTACTTTAGCAGTTATCTGCAGAGTAGTGGTAAAAACAAAGTTTGCTGTGCAACATTTAAGGATGCAAGCTCAGAGCTAAATAAAATGGAATTTTTCACATCTGGCATTCTTAGATCACAGGGACGCTCTCACGTAAGAAGGCATAAACATCAGCCCAGTTCAAAGGATTCAGAACATTAGGACAATGACTCTGTTGCCCACAAGTTAGAAATTTACTAAGACTAGGGCTATTAAACAAAATCCAAGAAAACCTTAAAGAAAGCCAAATTCAAGAAGTCTTATTCCATTGATCTAAGTATTTTCTAGTTTCTACAACATATAGGGGCTTGTTTACAAAGCCGCGGTAGCGTTTTCCGATCGTTATCGGAGCTGCAGCCCCATTGATTTCAATGGGGCCGCGGCTCCGATAACGACCGGAAACTGCTACCGTGGCTTTGTAAACAAGCCTCATAATCTCATAAGAAAGCAATCCATAAACAATTATACAAAGCACTTGCAAAGGTCCAGAGCACTTAAACCAATAAATAATCAGATTCAAAGAGCATCCCTACTGGCAAGGAGGGTGTCTAGTTGGACTAGATAATATTCTGACAGTGGATGGAATATGGTTGAGAGGTTGCAATATTTTTAACAACCCCTTTCTCCACCAAGCACAGCAGCAAGGGAGTGGCAAAGGGATAGAGAATGGCAGTGTAATCCAGTGATACTGCAAGCCGTGCAGGCCATGGAGTAGCTGAGCTTATATCAGTGGGCTACAAATCCCCACAAACTGACCCAGAGCCCTGACTCGTGAATTTAAAGCTCTGGATTTCATTTGTAGGCATTTGTATGTCTTCCTAGTAGACAAGCAGGTGTGCATGACCAGTTATTTCCATACCTTCTAGAATGAAGCGCATCATTTTTCTCAGTTTCTCCTTCAGGTCTACTTGGCCTAGCATGTATTTGAAATGGTACAGGGTGCTACTGCCTGAGCTGTTGACTCCCACAGAACTGTGCAAACGTCAGGTGTCAGAGGATGGCTGTGCAAGATGGGGTCAGTCATGTACTATATCCTGAAGAAAATATCTTTGGAAATAAAGTGAGAGAGGTCACAGATAGGGCCAGTGCCAGGATATGAGATGCTCCAAGCCGCCTGCTCCCGCTGCTGCTCACACTGCTACCATTGCCGCTCCTCTCCAGTGCTGTGGTGCTGAACATGTTTCTGCCCCCCCCCCTTTGATTCCACTTCCTGTTCTGCCCCCATACATAAGTAAGTAGAATTGGAAGAGGGCAGAAGCACGAACAGCATCACAGCACCGGAGCTGAGGGTGACTCTGGAGCTTTGGTGCAGTTTTCAAACTATTGCCAGCACTACATGTCCATGAGAGGGGAGGCAGCCGTGGCAATTGCTACCCCTGAAGGCCTGTGTTCTAGGAAGCTGCCTAGTTCACCTAGCAGTAGCGCCAGCCCTGGTCACAAACCATAAGGGCCTTCAACTGAATTTAAAGACTTTTCCCACTTAGTGTTGTTCGTAAGACGCTAACATTTTGATGTCATGTTCTGATCCACTTTGTTTCGGCAGGAAACTGTTAAGTGCAGAATAGAAATATTAAATTAAATGTTAGTAAGTTCTGCCTCTAATCCATCTCTTGGCCATTAGAGGTTCCTGAGCTGTATGCACAGGACACACTTTGTTTCCTCAAAAAGAAAAGAGAAAAACAGATTCTATCTCTGAGGTCAGGGCTCGGGACTTTACCAATATGATGAGAAGAGCTCTAAACTCTCAATGGAGGTAAAAAGAAAGAAAATGGTTTGAGAGAAAAGTTAAATATTTTGCAAGCTTCAAAAAGCATGGAAAGGTGAAATTGCCCATAGGAGGGGAATGTCAAGGGCAAAGAGTCATGATATGCAGCTGGAGGAAGGAAGGTAAAGAGGAAACAGGAGAAAACATTTTTGTACCGAGAGGGCAGCAACATAATACTCAAGAGTAGAGACAGACCAATTGATCTATCCAGTCTGCCTAATTATTCCTGTTCATGCTGCTAAATATGCCATATATCCAGCTGCTAGGCACACCCATTGTTTGAAAAGTGGCCCATGGAAAGTGCACACACATGCACAACATTTATACCTGCTCTTTGGCATGCACAAATGTGCTGGTTTATTTAACATGCATGTGTGACTTATTAAATATACAGATAAATCGATATCCCATGCCAGGGAATGTCTCAGCCAAGGTATATATATATATATATACAGGAGATACGAGCCTATATCAGTTTAAGTGCATGCACTCCAGGCAATTTAAGACAAGACTTAAAATAAACAAAATGGTAATCAATTTTAGTGCACGGTAAAATTTAAAAGCACAGTGTAAAAAATATTTGGTTCCATTTAAAATGACCTTAATTAAAATGACAGTCACTTACATTCAGGTATGGTAGATATTTCCTTATCCCCAGAGGACTCAAAGTCTAAGTTTATACCTGCAACAGTTTCTATTTTGGTCAAATTTACCATGATAATGGGACATTAATATGGTGATGTAGGACATGCAGGCTATGATTTGATAATAGATTCCTGGAGAAGGGTCTGGTGCAAGGAGGTGAATCTGAGAGTTGCCAGCATAAAGCTAATACTGAAAGCCACAGGACAAGATAATAGCACCATGAAAATGAGTAGAGGGAGTGAAGAGTGCTTAGGACAGGGCCGTGGATGGCATATCTTATGTTCTTATGTTCTTATGGATTACACCAAATGATAATGAGTTAGTGGTGGAGGAGGTTCCACCAGATGATACAGTAGATGTGAGATGAGAGAGGTAAGAAGAGAACAGCAAAAGAAGAGAGTCACCAAATCTAAGGGGCTTGTTTACAAAGCCGCGGTAGCAGTTTGCGATCGTAATCGGAGCCGCGGCCCCATTGATTTCAATGGGGCCGCGGCTGCGATCGCGATCGCGAACCACTACCGCGGCTTTGTAAACAAGCCCCTAAGTGAAGACGGTATGTGATGGAGTGGATTGCGATTATCAGTGTTGACTGTGAATTGGTAGAGCATCAAGTAGATACCATGGGCTTGGTCACTGTTGAATGTGGCAAAGGTTTTCACTGTGGAATGAAGGTGATAGAGGTGAGATTGAGTGGACCATGAATGCCTTACAATGCATGAAGAGTAAGACAACAGACATAAACCCTAAACAAAGACATGTGAAGGGGAGGGAGGTAACCAGCAAAGAGCTGCTATTATAACGTTAAAGAAAGGCATTGAGGAGTAACCTGCATAGAGCAGCAGATACAACCCTAATCACCCTACTGGACAGACTGGATGGACCACACTGATCTTTATTTGCCATCATTACTATGCGATGTCAGTTAGCAAATCTAAGGGGCTTGTTTACAAAGCCGCGGTAGTGGTTCGCGATCGCGATCGCAACCGCGGCCCCATTGAAATCAATGGGGCCGCGGCTCCGATTACGATCGCAAACCGCTACCGCGGCTTTGTAAACAAGCCCCTAAGTTGTTTAGATGGAAAAGAGAAGAATGGGCAAATATTTTTTCCTCTTTATTTAAAGACATTCTTTAATTGGTTAATTCCATATGTATGACTCATTTTTCCTACTTGCTATCAAAGTGTAATTTCTTGCCTTTAATAATTGTTCTCAGCAGCAGAAAAAAATGAGTCACAGCCCACCCACTTCATTTGTTGAAAGTAGTTAAATCCTTTATTTTAGTAATTTTCTTCTAGTTAGGATAAACGGTCAGTTAAAAGGGAGAACTTCATGCACAGAAGTCTTTACCAAAAGATAATTCATGAAACACAAGTTACAGAACTCATATGCGACATATTATTATGCTTGCAAATTGCTAAAATATTGTGATTTATGTGCATCGATAACTTTAAGAAGCTCCTTATAACATTATCCCCTTCATGGTCAATGTGAGAACCATATGGAGGACAGAAAAGAGCAACACTGTTGTTCATACACCATGAATAAACCACATTTATATTTGCCACCCACTTGGTCAGAGATATCATTTATATACCAATCGGTGCAAACAAGCATTGAATTAAAGGGGCTAAAATGCCACTTATTCTGCCTGAGCGAGAGAGCAAACATTTGAGAAATGTAAAGTGAAACTAGTGGTCCTCAGGAACCTGTCACCCAGTGAATGATGATTTGTTGTTTTGGTCTGTGTTTTATTCCCCTAATGAATCACAGATCATAATTTTCTCATATCTTCTTGCTGCGAATACGTTTCTTAATGAGTGGGGTTATTTTTAAGTATGTACATTTTTACCGAACTAGGATCATGTATGTTTAATAAAAAAGGCCCTATTAATCTCAGTGGGGACTATTTACTATCTTCATGCCAATACATTTTGGTAAATAAGCCTCATAATTTGTTCAGCTCAAGATCAGCTGTTTTCAATTTATTTTTACTGCTCATTAGTAAACTGTTTAAGGATGAATAATCTCTTTTTATTAAAGGGGCAAAGAGGAGAAAATGGAAGACCAGGTATTCCAGGGCAAAAGGTATGAAATTCATTTGTAAAAGCTTTAAAAATGACTGCTTGCAGATGCTTCTCTATTTAATAGTTTATGAGTTAAAGTTCATCTATCTTACTTTTGCTTTCATCACTACGTGTGTTGGACTATGCACAGCAGTATATTGGAAATCAATAGTGAACTACCATGAATAAGTGGATGGATGTTTGCTGCCTCTGGATGTGCAAGGAAAAGAATTGAAATCTGACACAAATTACTGAAGAAAATTAAAGAAAATTTAATTTAATTTAATTAATAACATCGCTTATATTCCACTTTTATTATCCATAGATGTACAAGGCGGAGTACAAAATACCATTACAAACAATACAATCATTTATCATTAACAAATTTCCTCCATAACCACGTCTTTAAAACATTATGAAATTGAACATAATCCACAAGATCCCTAAACATAGAAAGTAGATCATTCCACATCTATCTCTAATCCTGCCGAAAAGCGAAAGCCACAGGCAGTACTAATGTACAATAAGTCGTAAAGATCTTACAAAGCATCAATCTAGCAGACAAGTAGATTGGGCCTATCCTATGAATGGCTAAACATAAAATCTTAAACAAGACTCATGCTTCTATTGGCAACCAATGAAGGTTTAACAATAAAGGGGTCACTTTCTCCTCATAACTAGGATGAGTGATCAGTTTTGCAGAAATATTTTGAATCCGTTGTAATTTACATAATAGTTGTCTGGGCATACCTAAAAATATTGAATTACAATAGTCCAAATGACTCAGGGCTACTGACTGGACCACTGTCTGAAAGTCTTGTGATCTTAACACTGATCGCATTTGCCTCACCAACTTCAATTTGTGCCATGTCTTCCCCCGTATATATTGAATATATGGTTCAGGGGTCAAGTTAGAATCTATAATTACCTCAAGGTACTCACTTCAGAGGATATATCCAACTTCTGATGCCCCAGTTGAACAAATTTAGTATCATGTGGAATCATAACTTTCCTCATCCAAAAGATTTCAGTTTTCCCTAGATTCAAACTCAATTTATTTTCTTGTAACCACTCTCGCAAAACACCAAGACCAGATCCCAACTGGTCCAACAGATTTTGAAAGGATTTCTTCATTGAGATAAAAAATGGAACATCATCAGCATAGATATATGGGGAAAATCTTAGCTTCCTAATATGCTGTGCTAAAGGACTGAAATAGATATTTAACCACAGTGGGGATAAAGGAGACCCCTGAGGCACCCCTGTCATACATGGAAAAACCTTTGAAACTGCCCCATTAAATTCCACCTTAAAAGATCTATTAGTCAAAAAAGAAGCACACCGGTTTAAGGCCGGACCCTCTACATTCAACGAGCGTAGCCTGGTCTAAAGTAAATTATGTGAAATTGTATAAAAGGCTGAGGATAGATCTAACAAAACCAAAAAAATACAGCCACCCGAATCTCCATCTCTGCATTTCATCCAGCAATGCCACTGTCACTGTCTCAGTACTAAAAGCGGCCCTAAATCCTGATTGACAATCATTCAACCCTACAGTTTCTTCCCTATACATCTGCAATTGGGAGGTAACAATGGATTCCCAAATCTTAGAGATACAAGACAAATTAGACACCATCCTGTAACTATTCATATCATTCACAGGGCAGGTTTTTTTAAATATTGACTGAATTAATGCCTACTTTAATGCTGACGGAAAATGTCTTCTTGCAAAGACTGAGCTACCATTGAATGTAAATATGAGAAGCACTTCTCCAGTAAAGTTAAAAAGAACTGTGCTGGACAGGGATCAACTGAACTATATCCCACCATAAAACGACTTAACTTCTTCAAAAGATCATCAGATGGAAAAAAAATGAGATAAGTTCATATCCCTTACCCCAATCAAATTCTCTACTTCAAATATTTTAAAAATGCTAAACTGGAATTCAAAACAACTATTTACTCTACTGATCTAGAAGAATCTTTCTTTCCCTAGGATTTATTTACCACAAAATCTTTCTGATGACTAAGTAGTGATTTTAAAAGTAGATGTTCTGTTGAACATAAATAAATCCAAATATCAATTCCAAACCAGAGTCCTCTAAATATCCAAAAATATAAACCCTGAAGCAGTCCCAATGTGAAAAATTTTTGATTCTTTTTGTCGGATCGCGTCCAGGAAGGGAAAGATGAACCACTTAATTCCACCAACTGACACAGTCCATTTTATTCAAAAAGTTCCTTCTTGTGATCTAAAAACTTATCTCATATTGTAGAAGCAGCGTACTCATGCTTAACTGCACAGCATTCTCCAAGTCCAATGAAGCACGACATGCACGATTCGGGAAATCCACCTCCCTGTATCAACTGCTTAATGGTAATCGTGATCCATGGCATCCTTCCACCTCAAACAAGCCGCTTCAAAATCAGAGGTTCAATCACCTTATAGGACATGAAAAGTCTGAAAATAGGCTGGTAAGAATGTCAATCACGGAAACAACCAATCACAAACCCGAGGTGACTTATCCATGCGCCTCCCCCACGCCGGTTGAAATGGAATCCCCCCAATCCTAGTGATGAAATTGCAGTTCCTCTAGATAAACTTATAAGTCAGTCAAAAAGGAACAACCAATCATAAAGGGAATAACCCAATGACATAGAGAAACTCCTTACCCGATTGGTACCTCCCTATAACAAACTAAGCCAATCAATTTCCCAATTGAGACCAGTGGGTTGCACAGAATGCAATTCATAAATCCATCGTTGTTCACGCAGACGGGCCACCCAATCTCCCCACTGCGGGTCCTCTGGAACATGATCAATTACAGTCCAACGCAAATCCTCGAACTGATGGCCATGTGATACACAGTGCTCCACTATAGGTGCCGAAAGAACCTTCTGAAATCTAAGGAACTGCCCATATGGGAGACCACGTTGAAGAGAAGCAGGGTGAAAACTGCTATAGCTCAATAAGCTGTTCCGTTGTATCAATTTTCTAAATAACGATGTATGAAGGGAAGCCCCAGTTCTAAAGACCAACATGTTGAGAAATTCTATTTTCTGGGAGTCGACATGTTCCGTAAACCTAATGTTAGACTTCAGTCCGTTTAACCAAAGCAAAAATTCTTGCAAAGACCCCAAGTCCGATGTCCAAACAAAAAAGATGTCATCAAGGAACCTCTTCCAAAATAACATGTGACTGAAAAACGTAGACCCATAAATGCTGTTTTCCTCTAACTGCGCCAAATACAAGATCGCAATGGATGGCGCCACCGTTGCCCCCATGGCAATGCCAAAAATAGGTACAATGGAACAGCTTATTGACCTATAGCAGTTCCTTAGATTACATCAATTGTGTTCCTCTCTTATTGATTACAAACGTCATGCTTTGGATTTGAGGAAACGTTTGGTGGTTAGGGGTTATCCTCCTTCTATTGTGGATCAAGCTTATCGCCAAGCTCAGTATACTCATAGGGAATGGTTATTACAATCTAGAGTTTCGACTCGGGAAGACACCACTAGTGAACATATGGTGGGTGTGCTTCCCTATATGGTTCAAAGTTCTGCGGTCATGGGCATTCTTCGTAGACATTGGCTGTGCTATCTGTACACTCTTGTTTTGATCGACCATTAACGATAGCTTTTACTAAAGCATCTAATTTACGTGACTTATTGGTGAAATCTACTGTTCCCTCTGACAGACCACTTTGTCCCGGGGAAGTGCGGGGACATTTTTCTTGTCAGGATTGTGGATTTTGTACAAGTACTATCTCTGGCACTACTTGGACCCATCCTCAATCAAATCGACTTTACTACAGATGGTGGTTGACCACCTGCTCCTCCACTTATATGGTGTATTTAATAATATGCACATGTTCTTTGATTTATGTGGGTCGCACTACACGACCAATTAGGGTTCGAATCTGAGAACATGCCTCTCGTTTGAGACAGAAGGTTCTTTCGGCACCTATAGTGGAGCACTGTGTATCACATGGCCATCAGTTCGAGGATTTGCATTGGACTGTAATTGATCAAGTTCCAGAGGACCCATGGGGGGGAGATTGGGTGGCCCGTCTACAGTGGAGTGAACAACGATGGATTTATGAATTGCATTCTGTGCAACCCACTGGTCTCAATCGGGAAATTGATTGGCTTAGTTTGTTGTAGGGAGGTACCAATCAGGTAAGGGGTTTCCCTATGTCATTGGGTTATTCCTTTATGATTGGTTGTTCCTTTTTGACTGAATTATAAGTTTATCTAGAGGAATTGCAGTTTCATCACTAGGATTGGGGGGATTCCATTCCAACCGGCGTGGGGGAGGCGCACGGATAAGTCACCTTGGTTTTGTGATTGGTTGTTTCCGTGATTGACATTCTTACCAGCCTATTTTCAGACTTTTCATTTCCTCTTGTTGATATCGCAGCAAGCGAAAGATAATAGGCCGGGGGGTCGTTCGGTTGAGCGCCATGTGGGTAGGAACACGGTGTGCACGATCGATTTCCAATTCTTTATGAAAGGTGATCTTCAGCAAGGAGGGAAGAGTTTTGAGCAGGAATTCTCTCATATCTCCCGCTTCCGCCCCCTCCGGTATTCCAATGAGCCTCACATTGTTGCGACGGGCTCAATTATTGCTATCTTCTAACTCCTTTTGCAGATTCTGTATCTGGCGCTCGGCCTTGTCCAGTGCGCCCAAGCGCACCGCGTGCGAGTCGAGGACCCCCGCCATATTGTCCTGCCGTAATGAGAGACTTTCAAGTCGGTCCTGGAGCACTCCAAAGTCTTCTCGCAGGGCTCTAAGCGCTTCTCCATTGGACTGCACCAATTCCTTCACGCCGCGTAGTTCCTCCAAAATCTCCAGGTGCATTTCGGGGTTTTCACGAAATGGAACCATCTTCTGTGGGGAGGACACCTCTGTTTTGGAGCGTTTTCCGTGAGAAGAAGAAGGAGACCCGAAGTCCAAGCGCGCTGGTTTATGGGCCGCCATCCCCCCCGAGGTACCCCGGTCAGCCCGGAGCGAAATAGTAAGTTTGTATAGGTATTAAGTCAGGATTCTAAGTAGGCCTCTCGGGAGCTTCAGCGCGAAGCGTCTTACCCGCTGGACATCAGGCTCCGCCCCCCAGACTTTTCATTTCCTATAAGGTGATTGAACCGCTGATTTTGAAGCGGCTTGTTTGAGGTGTAAGTACACCATGGATCACGATTACTATTAAGCACTTGATACAGGGAGGTGGATTTCCCGAAACATGCACGTCGTGCTTCATTGGACTTGGAGAATGCCGTGCAGTCAAGCATGAGTACACTGCTTCTACAATATGAGAAGTTTTTAGATAACAAGAAAGAACTTTTTGAATAAAAATGGACTGTGTCAGTTGGTAGGGTTAAGTGGTTCATCTTTCCCTTCCTGGACACGATCCGACAAAAAGAATCAAAAATTTTTCACAGTGGGACTGCTTCAGGGTTTGCATTTTTGAACATAAATAAATAACATATTTGCCTTGAAAGAGGAGGACCATGAAAGAGGAGGAGCCTCTACTGCTAATCTTATGCACCTCACATATAAATATGCTTGCTCCAGTTGAAGACTTGTGTAGTTCAGGTCAGGACATTTCCATCCTCACGTAGCTCATTTATCAGAAATTCAGTAAACGCTATGGGAGCCTCTTCCTGGTCCCATTTACCTTCCCCGTGTCTTGTACGGGGAAGGTAGATGGGGGCAGGAAAGGGGTGGATTGGGGGTGGCATAAGGGCAGGCAGTGAGCTGTTGCCAGCCCTGGATGTACAGGGCTGATTTTAATGTTGGCCCTGTATGTCTGGGGCCGGTGACTTGCACAAGGAACTTATTCCACCTACGAGGGGCATGGGGGGGCTGAGGACATTCCCCGCAGCCTGACACTGGTTTAGGAGGTCAGGTCAGGGGTCTGGCTGTGGGGAAATCACTGCTGGAGCCAGCGGCTGGGGATCGCGGCTCTTCAATGGAGCCGTGGTGCCATGGCAATCGGACACCTTGGTGCCGTGGCTCCATCAAAGAGCCCTGATTCAGTTAGCTGGGGAAGGCCTGTACATGCAGGCCAGATGGAATCGGGGCCCAGCCTGCACTTACTGGCCTATTAGTAATTCTGATCCCGTGGGGCTAGATGTGCCCCACAGGATCAGAATTGCGACTCACTCTGTGCATCCGGTTCTGGCAAAATGCACAGAGAGCCCGGATGTGCAGGATGGAATCGGGCCCTATGTCATTATTGTACCAGAAAAACACTACAATCACAACTCTTGAGGAATTTTAGAAGAAGCTGAAGCCATCTTCAATATTTTTATTCTATCATATAAAATATCTTGAAGAAAGATCACTGGATATTGCGTAGGTAAAAACAAAAAATGATTGCTAATAGAAAATCCATTCCTGCCAAGCAAGGGGGGGGGGGAAGGGGGTGGAGGGGGATCAGAGTGATCCCTATATTCTCATGCCCCATCACTAGCTTGGTTTCAAAATAGCAGCTCTGACTCCTAACAGTAGTACCACAAGAAGACTACTACTAAGGGGCTTGTTTACAAAGCCGCGGTAGCGGTTCACGATCGTTATCGGAGCCACGGCCCGCGGCTCCGATAACGATCGAGAATCGCTACCGCGGCTTTGTAAACAAGCCCCTAAGAGTCAAGGCAGCCAATTTTCTGCTAAGTGCCCAACTTTTGAATCACATATTTATTTATTTATTTTATTTATTTAACATTTCTTTTATACCGCACTCTTTATCATCAGTGCGGTTTACAGTTAACAGAACGACTCGAGGACCACAGGGCACACCTGAGCTTACATCGAACAGGGAAAAACAACTTGGAGAAAAAACAGGGAAAACTATGTACAATTTACATATCTCTCCATCAAGACTGACAAACTAAAAACCTAGATCAGACAGCTATAATCAAGCACATAGAGGTTAATTACAGGAAAAGCATCCTCCCTAGCCCCCCTCCTCCCCTACCCCCCCCCCCCCCAGGGAAAAATCACAGAATAAGATCAGCTGGCAATTTCTGTTCTCTCACATAGCTTTAGGATTGTAGAGTGGTCTCTTAAAGATCTTTAGAAACTGGACGTATGAACAAAAAAACTTCACCATATGCTTGAGATAATATATAAGAACCAGTGTATGCTGAAACTGTACATCCCTATAAGGAGGACAGTGCCTCATAGAAATTGATAATACTTACAAAGCTACTGCCATAGGTTTTCAGGCCTATTTAACAGCATCATCAGATCCAAATACGCAAAAAGTGCTGAACTATGAAACTAAACATCCAGAATCTGTCTCCTACTAAAACATTTAACTTGGACAAGCTTTTCCAAAGAAGAGATAGGTGAGAATCCACCAACACACATAAGGAAAAAAGCAATAGAATTTTCAAAACAAGAGAAAAAAAAGCACTTCCAATAATTAAATCAGCCATCAAGGAAAAACAAGTGGCAAATGCATAAATAAAGTGGGAAATGCAGAGTGTTACTCCAGGAACCATTTGTTGATCAAGACAAGACAAATCAATGGTTAAGGAGACATATGCTGATTATGTAAGAAAAAGCTGGAAACAGTTATCTTATAGCTGGTTATGAAATTCAGATGGCTATAACTGTCTTTTTTTATTTCGATGTCTTTATTGAGTTTTCAGTGTTTCATTACAACCAATAAAAAACAAACAAAACAAAAAGTAAATAAAAACAATACCAGACATCTACAACTGCCTAAGCAGAGCTTGTGCCCATATAAACAAAAGGCATCAATTGATTCCCAGATTTTTGCATGACATATACCTTCCTGTACATATTGTACTTTAACAGATTCAAATGATTGTATTGTACAGATGGTATTTCACCAGTAATGAAAGTTCACTAAGGAGAAATCTTTCCAATTGTATTAATCACATAGAATGTCACCCCTATTAAAATATTGAGTAAGAGCTGATGATGTACTACTACTACTACTGAGCATTTGTATAGCGCTGCAAGTCACATGCTATCAGATACACTGCAGACTTGTACATAATCCTAACATAGGTTGGAGAATCAGGTATATGTAGTAAATCTTGGATTCTTTGCACACCACCTTCCGAAAGCACTGTAGGAAAGAGCATTCATAAATAATGTGGTCAAAGTTTCCTTCCTTTATACCAGTGTTTCTCAACCAGTGTGCCTTGGGAAAATCCTTGGTGTGCCTTGGTGGTGGCGGCAGCCAAGGGCATGGCTTTCTATGATTACATAAGACTCTTGCTCCATCTTTGTTGAAAGTGCTCCAGAAGTCATCTACTTCTTATTGTAGCCCTTTTCTCCCAGGTAGTATGTAGGAATAGGAGAGGAGAAGGTGAGCTTGGAGTAAACAAACCAGGATCTCTCTCCTCCTGTCTTTCAAGAATACAAATGTTGCTCTAGTCCCTTTCTCTTATGTCCTAGAGTCAAAATGAAGCTGTTAGGGATGGCTACTGGGAAAGAAAGGAACCAGAAAGTAGGAGATTGATGGAGAAGCAGAAGCAGGAGACTGATAGAGAATCAGAAGTAGGAGATTAATGGAGAACCAGAAGTAGGAGATTGATGAAGAAGACAACTGGACGTTGTGATATAGGTAAACAAAATTAGAGGGAGAGTGAGATCTGAGAGGATCAAGTGTTGAGACAGGGAGATCTGGATGGTGAAAGTTGGTAAAGAAAAGAAGAGAACGAGAAAAGAGGTAAAATCTCATTATGATTGCATAGAGTTTGAAGAGATGATCCTGTAAGGGAAAGATTTAGAGGGACAGAAGAAAAAAAGGAGGAAAATATGATAAGAGGAAGAAGATAGAAAGGTTAGGGAGGAAGTGATAAAGACAAACAAGAAAAGTAAAATTGAATTGAGAGCCTGGAGAAGAAGCTGGGAGAAAATAGACAGGGAGGAAAAAAAATAAAAGAGAGAAAAAGACTGGGACCAACATGATTAGGAAAAAGACCCTACCCAATTTAGGTAGAATATAAGAACATAAGATATGCCATGCTGGGTCAGACCAAAGGTCCATCAAGCCCAATATCCTGTTTCTAAAAGTGGCCAATCCGGGTCACAAGTACCTGTCAGGTTCCCAAAAGGTAGACATATTCTATGCTGCTTATCCTAGGGATAAAAAGCATTTTATTTTCAGAATAGTGATTAAAAAATGTGACAGTGATCTCTTAGCTCTATGGCTGCTCAAGTAAACTGGGAGTGTTAAAACCTAATCTGGATGTAACTCCTACACAGAAATGGCTTGTTCAAATGGCTTGTTAGATAATTTGATTACTATTCTATCTAGTACATGTGTAGTTCTCTTGTAGGGAGGATGCATTTGTCTCAAAAGTATTTTGCGGTAACCAATAAAAGTAGAGAATGTGCTTGTAATTATAGTTTGAGAGTAGATTCTACAATTTTCCAGGAAGACAGTCCACTGGACTTCCCCCACCTCAAAAAAATAGAACTGCTCACGCACTACAGGCACCACAGGGAACAAATCTCAGATTTACCACCAGAAAACAAATCTTACTGTCCCTCCTTCCTTCCCATTCTAGGTCTATACCTCCTTGCCTGGCTTCAATCTGACAAAGCATTTTGCAGTACCCACTGGCCTCATATGTTCAGGCATTAGTTTGAAACCAGCAGAATGAGGAGCACATGTAAAAATGTTGCCATCTTTCCACCAGTGGGAGGGAGTGGGATTTAAGGATCATGCAAATTTTGGATCAATGTGCCATGAGGATTGGATGGATTCAGAAGTGTGTCTCAAAATGAAAAACGTTGAAATACTGCTTTACACCATAAGACCAACACGTTTTGTCCTTGGTTATTCGAGCCCTATATGATTTAATTCAGTCCATAACTATCTATTTAAGATAAAGACATCGGACTGAGCATACTCACTGCTTAGCACGCCTTTACCACTCTCAGCCAGAGGTGGTTCCTGCTTGGGTGAACACCATCATTGCAAGCTTCAGCTAACTTTGTATGCTCTGTTCAGGTATTTTCCTGTGCCTGTTCAGAATTTAACTTGTTGTTTATTTATTTATTGTTCTGTATATACTTCTGTTTTGTCAGTGTGTGTCCTATCCTTTGTCTGTCCTTTACCCAGCTCCTTTCCTCTGTATCTCTCTCTCTCTCTCCTCTTCTTTACTATCCCACCCTCCCTCCCCATAGCCCACCCGCCCTCTGGCTTATAGTCTCTTATAACCGCCCTATGCTCATTACCATGATCACTCACAGGTGCAGCTTATCCCCTGCAATCTCTACCACCTATCCTTTTACTCCTTCTGACTTCTGTGCTCCTCTCTATCTCTCTCTTTATGGCTCCTCAACACTTTCTCTTCCTATTGCTCATACTCCCTAATTGTCTCCCCTCCTACCAACACCTTCAAGCACCTCCCCCCTTATCTCTCCTTGACCATCCTCACTTCCCCCACCATCTTGTCATCTACCCTATCATCAGTTCTTAAGCTTCACCACTTTCTCCCTCTCATTCAGCCATCTCCTCTCTCTCTGAAACAACCTCACCCTCATTACCGCTGTGCTGTCTGCTTTCTGCCCCACACTCTTCTACTCCTTCTCCTTCTCTCTTCCGGAGTTATTAGCCCAACCCTGGCCCCACTAGACTTTTGTCATACTCCTAGAACAGATCCCCATGCAACAGTTCAAATTGTATTTATATCCCTCTCCTCTCCCCTTCCTCTCTTCCTTTCTCATGCACCTTGTGGAACACACACACTCCATCTCAAATAAACTAGCCTTTACTCATGATCTCTTTATCTGTAATGCTTTCCATCCCCTTGCTCAAACTGAGACCTGACTCCTTCCTGAGGACTCAGCTTCAGTCACTGTTCTCTGTCATGGCGGCTATCAATTCTCCCACACACCTTGTCCCACTGGCCGAAGTGGAGGTGCTGGGCTTCTACTTTCTCCTTCCTGCCAATTTCAACTCCTCCTTTTGCATCAGTTTCACTCCTTTCCCTCCTTTGAAGTCCATTCCATCTGGCTTTTACTCCACTACCTCTCCGATTAGCTGTTATTTATCAACCCTCTGACAAGTCCACCTCTACCTTTCTCTCTGACTTTGATTCATGACCTTCCTTTTTTCTGTATTCTTATTCTCAGAAATTTTATTCATGTTGATAGCCCCTCTGACCTTTATGCTTTAAAGTTCCTCTCCTTTGTCTCATCATTCAACCTCCAGTTTTGCTCTACTGCCCCTACTCACCAGCAAGGCCACTGCCTTAACTTGTATTCTTCTCGACTTGTTTACCCTCAAACATCTGTACCTCACTTCTTCCCTTATCGGAACATCACCTGCTAAGCTTCAATCTTCATCACTCACTGCCTCAACCTCACCCTATCTCCTCCAACCTCTTTAGAAATCTTCATGCTATTGACCCATTGGCTCTCTCCTCCACTATGTCATCTGAGTTTGTTAATGAGGCAGTAGCTTCCTATAACACTGCACTGTCTTCTGCTCTGGATGCTCTTTCTCCACCCATGCCATGTTCTATGAGGCGTACTGTACCTCAACCCTTGCTGTCTTCCACTACACACTATCTACATTTCTGTGCCTGCTCAGCTGAACATGCTTGACTCAAATCCCATACCCTTTTGGACTTTCTGCACTTCATATTCATGCTTTTCTCTTTCCAGTCAGCCATAGCACTCGCGAAACAAGACTATTATGTCCATCTGATTAACTCTTCTGTCTCTGACCCTCGCCGTCTCTTTACAACTCTCAACTCTCTTATCAAGGTGCCCTGTCTCTGATTCCTCCCTCCCTTTCTGCCCAAATCCTGACTGACTATTTCAATTCCCCATGAGGTCAGATACTCCCCCTTCTCCCCCTCTTCACTCTCAACTTCCCACTTCCCCCACCTCTGTTACCCTTTCTTCCTTTTTTTATGATCTCTGAGGAGGAAACCAATCACCTTCTTTCCTCATCCAAACTCACTACCTGCTCCTCTGAACCTTTTCCCATCTGTCTCCTTAGCTCCATCTCCTCCACTGTAGTCCCTTCCATCTCTCATATTCTCAACCATTATTCTCCACTGAAACTTTCCCTGCAGCCTTCAAGCATGCTGTGGTCACTCCTCTCCTCAAGAAACCCTCACTAGACCCTATTTATTTATTTGCATTCTCTTATATACCACGCTATTCTGCATCAGTGCGGTTTACATTGAACAAACTGAAATTACGTTGAACAGGGCATTATAACTTGGAGATAACTATTTTACAGGGAACATGGGCTATGGAGGGTTAAGTGGCTTGCCCAAGACCACAAGGAGCACCTGTGGGACTAGAAACCTTCCGGCCCAAGGTTGCTGTCCTCTAGTGGGATTTGAACCCCCGACCTTCCAGCCTGAAGTACTTTGCCCCAACCACTAGGCCACTCCTCCACTCCCTACCTGTCCTTTTCACTATTGACCCATCTCCCTCCTTTGTTTCTAAACTACTTGAACATACGGTTCACCGCCATTACCTTGACTTTCTTGCCTCTCATGCCCTTCTGGATCCTCTACAATCTGGCTTTCATCCTTTACATTCTACCAAAACGGCTCTTGCCAAAGTCTCCAGTGAACTGTTTCTGGCCAAATCCAAGTGCCTTTACTCAGTCCTCATCCTTCTTGACCTTTCTGTTGCTTTTGATACTATTGACACAAGCATCTCCTTGATACCTTGTCCTCGCTTGGTTTTAAGGGCTCTGTGTTATCCTGGTTCTCCTCTTATATCTCCCATCACTCTACTGCTAGCCCACTCTGAGTTGGTGTACCTGAAGGATCTGTCTTGGGTCCACTTGTTTTCTCTATACCCAGTCCCTTGGTATACTCATCTCTTCCCATGGCTTTCAGTACCATCTTTACACCTGAAATCTATCTGGCAATCCAGGCCTGGATCTCTGCCTGCCTTTCTGACATAGCTGATTGTGTGTCTCACCACTACTTCAACATGGCCAAAACTAAGCTTCTTATTTTTTCCCCTAAACACTCCTCTCCACTTTTCTCCTTTCTCAGTCACTGTGGATAACTCTCTACTTCTCTCTATCTCCTCAACTTGCAACCTTGTGGTCATTTTTGACTCCGGTCTCTCCTTATCCACACACATCCAACTGATAACTAAAGTCTGCCATTTCTTTCTCTACATCATCAACAAAATTTGTCCATTCCTTTCTGAACAAATTACTAAGACACCTATCCACTCCTTAGTCACCTCCCATCTAGACTATTGTAATCTACTCCTTGCTGGTCTCCCTCTGAGTCATCTATCTCCCCTTCAATCTGTTCAACACTCTGCTGCTGGCTAATCGTCCACCAGCCTCATCATGCTCATATTACCCCTCTTCTCAAGTCACTTCATTGGCTCCCTATCCATTTCCACATCCAGTTCAGACTTGTCCTGCTGACCTATAAGTGCATTCACTTTGCAGCGCTTCACTACCTTTCCTCTCTTATCTTTCCCTACACCCTTCCTCTGGAACTCCGCTCTTCTGGCAAATAGCTTCTAGCTGTGCCTTTCTCTTCTATTGCTAACTCCAATCTTGCTCCTTTCACCTTGCTGCTCTTTATGCCTGGAACAAACTACATGTGCCTTCTTTGGCCCTTTTCAAACCCAGGCTGAAAACTCACCTCTTCGTTGCTGCTTTCGGATCTTGACTCACCTGATCTCCTTTGTGTTTCCTTACCATTCCCCCTAGCTGTATCCCATGTCTACAGCTACTATGTTGTCTGTCTTGAGTAGAGTGTAAGCTCTGATGAGCAGGGACCATCTTTTACATGAGTCTGTGCAGTGCTGCGTATCTTGTAGCGCTATACAAATGTTCAGTAGTAGTAGTAGTAGAAGTAGTAGTAGTAGTAGTAGGTGTTGCCATTGATGTTGTCAAGTTATATTTGAGCTCTTCTTTCCAGGTAGAATATAATTATTGGTGTTGTATTGGCTCTAAAGATAATAATAATCTGTAGCATTGTGAAGCAACATGACCAGTATGAAGAATTAATTGGAGTTGAGAAACTATGCCAGATTCTCTATCGACTAGACTAGATACACATTTATTGATTGTTATACAGTGTCTGAGTTGAATACACTTATATAATTGATTGTCAGGTAGCTTACATTTCCTTTTGTAATTCTAGAAAGGTCTTGGGTTTATGAAAAGGTTTGAAACTAATTTGAAAATCATTATTGTATCATAGGTCTCTAAGGACAGTCTCTTCCCAAAGTAGAGACATTTGCCCATTTTTTCATGATTTAATAAGCATCTGTAATGATGTGATTTTTTACCATATCCCCAGATATATTTACACCAAGCAATAGTAAGGTAACACTATGGTGCATGTTTACTAAAGGTTAACAAGCATTAAATAAAGTTAACACATGTTAAGCACTGCAATAGCCCATAGAAATGAATGGGCAGTCACAGCACTTAACTCATGTTAATTTTACTTAACACACGTTAACCTTTTCTAAAAATGCCCCTATATGTGATTCCACCTGTAGCCATGGAGGTGTATCTATCATATACTCAATATTTACACAGAAAGCGCATGGTCTCATTAAGATAGCCTTGTGGTATAACATAAAATCCAGCAGTCATATACCATCTTAGTCTCTGGATGCATGCAATGTCTGCCATTTCATTCTTGATACATTGCCTTCCATAAAAAGATTATACCTCTCATTTCCTGCTATTGAAAATTTACCTGACAACCTAATAGAGATCGCCAAATGATCAGATATTATGAAAAAATAAATGTGCACCTCCAGTACTTCAGCAATTAACATCTTGGAGACTAGAAAAAAAATCTGTGCGTGAATATGATTGATGTGGGAAGGAGGAAAAAGTGTATTTCTTCCCTGTGGGATATAGCAAACACCAAGGGTCCATCACATAGAAATCCTTATGTGCTCTAGTACCTCACGTGAATATAATTTCATAGGCATACAACATGATTGCCTATCTAAAACAGGATCCAGTGACAGGTTAAAATCTCCCCCAAGAATCCAAGCTGTTCATTGAGGTCTTGGAACAACTCAGGGGAATCTGTAAATGGAGCATATATATATACAACACAGTAGCTCTTGCTTATTAAGTAGAACTTTTAATATTAGCATTCTATGGGGGCAATTTCTCCAAATGGGTGAGTTTTGCACATAACATGACAGTCATGAACCTCACTACTAAGCCAGGATATGTGGAGTATGACCTCAGTTTTTCAAATTTACTGCTAATGCTCAGTATTGTACTTGCATCGTGCCAAAGAGAGCCTCCTTCTGGAGTTCATTAGATGTTACGTGTATGGGTAATTTATCAAGGTATGCTTGGAAGTTCCTCTTAATTAGGCCTGTGGCACCCAACACAATGGGAAATAACTCGGTATCTTTCTGCCACATTTTCAGTCTCTAATGGCATTCCTTGGTACTTGAAGATTATCTCCCTCTCAATGTGATTCACAAAGTAGTAGCTTGGAACTGACACCTCTATAATCAATGCCGTTTGGGTGTTTTTCTCCTTTACTACTCTATCCGACTTCCTCGCGTCCAACTTTTTATTGGTCAGAATGGGAGTATCCCAGGTGATCATAACCTCTTCATTCTCTGTAATCCTTTTAGGGTCATGATCCCAGTGCTTTTCAGGCACAGTGATGTAGTGTTTACAAAGTTTCCAATGGATGAGGCGCGCTACTTTATTGTGCCTTTCTGTATAGAAATTTTCGGCCATTAGAACTTCACAGCCAGCTTTGAGGTGAGTCACTGTTTCCAGCTCTTTCCCACAAAAGCAGCCTGTTTTGTTAGTTTTTTCAATGTTCACTGTAAACCATCTCATCCATAATCTGCTGTCCTGAGCTGCTATTTTCGATTTCTCATCCTTTGGTTTCAGTTTCTCTCTCCTGAACCATTCATGTGTCCATTCTTGATTGACAAAGGGTTCCTAGAGTAACACTCTGTATTTCCCACTGTATTTGTGCATTTGCCACTTGTTTTTCCTCTCTTGTTGATCCATTTCTTTGTAGAGTTTTTTTTTCTCTTGCTTTGCAAATTTTGTTATTTCCTTCCCTGTGTATGCCTGTGGATTGCCACTCATTCCTTCTAATTGTCCGAACGCTTGTCCAAGTTTGATGATGTAGACAGATTCCGGATATTTTCTTTTATATTTCAGTACTTTTTCTGCATTTGGATCCGATGATGCAGTTAGATAGGCTTGGAGGCCTATGACAGTAGCTCCGTATGTGTAATCAATCTCTATGATGCCTAGGCCTCCTTCAGCTCTAGGGATATACAGTCTTGGCATATACTGATTCTTGTAAATTAATTCATGGGCATGGAGGAGTTTTCTTGTCCACACATCCAGTTTTTCAAGATCTTTGAGTGGCCAGTCCACAATCCCAAAGCTGTATGAGAGTACAGGAATTGCCAGCTGATTAATAGCCTGTATCTTATTCCGCAATGTTCAAGCACTTTTCAGTAACGATTTTAATCTCCTATAGTATTTTTTTACTGATCTTTTCTTTCAGTAATTTCTGCTTGAGTGTCATCCATCCATCCATTAAGATCATCCATCTGTTGTATCACCTGGCACCATTTCTTTTTTTATCATTGCTAGCAAATGCCTTGATCCCAATCCAGCCCACTCTAGTACATGCAGAACTGACACGAGGGCCAACGCGATCATTATGCGAACTAGGCAGCCACCTAGAGTGCCAGTGGTCCAGGGACGGCCCTTAGTCACTGCTGCTGTCCCTCTTCAGGTCCTGCAGCAGTGGCAATCACTTCAAACAGATCCACAGAGCTTAAATCAACCTCCAGCACTGAGGCACTGCTTGTGCTTCTGACCCCTCCAGTGCTTGATGCCGACTTACTTTTGCACGGGGGTGGAAGTGGCTAATCGGATGTGGTAAAATCAAGTGTGTTTAATATGCAAGTATGAGGCTGTTGCAGCAGAAAAAAGGGGAGCCTTAGAGAAGAACAATAAAGTTTGGTTTCCATTAGATTCTGTCATATCTAGTACAAGTGGCATTGTGCATCTGTCCTTGATCTGGTGGTTGGGATTGTAAACTGTGAGCACATAGTGTATTTTTCCTATACAGTAAAGTGATCAAAAACACTCTTCCTTCTCTTCCCCAAGGCCATCTCTCAATCTATCTCTATTCCTCCCTCCCCAGAAAGCACTTTCCGTGCCCTCTCCCCTTTTCTTCTCTCCTGTCTTCACTTTGACTTCTAGGTCCCCAAATGAACAGGTTTCTTCAGGTCACAGTGACTCTTCAGCTGCCAGGCTGATAGATGCAAGGAAGTAAAAACAAGCCCAATGGGGCAACTGACAGGAGAACTGGAAGAAACAGCATGAGGAACCCTCCAAGGGACTCCCGATTCAGCGTCCTTATTTATTTTTATTTTATTTAACATTTCTTATATACCGCGCTCTTTGTCATCAGTGCGGTTTACATTGAACAATATAACACTTGGTCAATTGAATTAGACCATCGTCTACATAGAACAGGGATTTAACATGGAGGTAACTTGGGGGAACTATTTACATTCTTAGTACAAGTACATTTAGGTCTAAATTTGCTGTAGGTTTTTGGACTCATATAGCTGCGGTTTGGGATTGGGAGGGTGGGGAAGGGTGAGGGGGGGAAATATCCAGATGTGTAAAATACGTGAGGAAAAGGTGGTGTTTGAGGGATTTTCTGAACAGCCTAAGGTCCTTGATTGCTCTAATGCTGGGAGGGAGCTTGTTCCAACATCTAGGAGCATAGTTCTGGAATGCCCTATTGATGGTGGCCTGGTTGAGCTTTGTAGATTCACTTGGTATGAGAAGCGTGTCTGCGGCCAGTGGTCTCCTAGGTCTGTTTGCAGTGTGTATGATGAGGTTGGAAATAGATGCAGTTGACATTTTGTTGAAGGCCTTGAAGGTAGTGAGGAGGACCTTGTAAAGGATTCTGGAGCATACTGGGAGCCAGTGAAGTTCTTTTAGAATGGGGGAGATGTGGTCATTCCGTGAGGCTCCACAAAGTACGCGGGCTGCTGCATTCATGGCTAGCTGTAGAGGGTTGAGGGTGGTTTTCGGGAGACCGTGAAGTATTATATTGGCATAATCAAAGTGCGGTGTGACTAGCGCTTGGAAGATGGTGCAGAAGTCACTGGGTTCGATCATTGGTCTCAAGTGCCTCAGGGTTTTGACCTGGTAATAGATAGCTTTTACAGTGCGTTTTATGTGTTCCTTGAAGTCCAGCTGTTGATCCAATATGACCCCAAGATAACGTATATTGGATTTGACCAGGAGTTCTGCGTCTCTGACTTTCAGTGCTGGTGGAGGAGAGAAACCTTTATTTCTTGTTATTATTAGGACTTCTGTTTTTTTGAAATTTATACGGAGGTTCTGAGTGAGTAGCCAATCCGTTATTGCATTGAAGCAGTTGATTAGTACAGTGTAGTCTGGGCAAGTGACAGTTATTGGTGTAAACAGCAGCACGTCATCTGCGTACATAAGGCAGGATATGCCGAAAGAGCGGGCAATGTCACAGACTGGCTGCATGTAGATATTAAAGAGCAGAGCAGACAGGGAGGAGCCTTGGGGTACACCCTGTTTCTGCTGGAAAGGTTCAGATGTGTCATTACCAATGCGTACTTGCTGCCATCTGTATTTGATGTAGGATTTACACCAGTTCCATGCTTGGTCTTGGATTCCAGTCTCATGAAGCCACTTCAGGAGCTGCACATGATCTACGGAGTCGAACGCTGCTGCTATATCGAGGAGTGGCCTAGTGGTTGGGGCAAGGTAGTTCAGGCCGGAAGGTCGGGGGTTCAAATCCCACTAGAGGACAGCAACCTTGGGCTGGAAGGACTGGGGTTTCTAGTCCCACAGGTGCTCCTTGTGGTCTTGGGCAAGCCACTTAACCCTCCATAGCCCATGTTCCCTGTAAAATAGTTATCTCCAAGTTATAATACCCTGTTCAATGTAATTTCAGTTTGTTCAATGTAAACCGCACTGATGCAGAATAGTGCGGTATATAAGAGAATGTAAATAAATAAATAAATAAATAAAAAATTAGTGCGAATCCATTTTTGATGCTGTTTATTCCATTGATGAGTGTATTGGTTAATACTGTTAATAGAGTTTCTACAGCGTGGGCTTCTCTGAATCCATGTTGAGATGGATCTAATGGGGAGGACGTATCAACATGTTGCTGAATCTGTCTCTGGGTCAACTTCTCTAGAATTTTAGCTAGTAATGGGATACTAGAGATTGGTCGGTAAGAATCCTCTTTCTTCGGATCCAGCTGGTTGTTTTTAAGTAGTGGGCGAATTGATGTGTGCTTGAGAGCATCTGGGAAGACTCCGGCTTTGAAGGAAAACTTGGAAATGTTGGCTATGAATGGGCTGAGTTGAGAGCACATAGTTCTGATCCAATGGGCTGGACAATGATCAGTTGGTGCAGTCGTAGTGTTGATTGCGGCGATGATCTCTTCAATGGTCTTTGCTGAGGGAGGTGAGAGTTTGGTGAGTGGAAACTGTATGTGGGGAGTCTTGGGGGGTTCATGTGCTGTTGTTGTGGTGATCTTTATTGCTTTGGATTGAATGTAGTTCGCGTATGCCTGGGGTTGAACGCTTTCTTGCTGAGGTGGGGAATGTTGGTTGGTAAAGGATTTTACTAGGTTGAATAGGTCTCTTGGCTTATTTAGTGAGCGGTTGAGGATCTCGGCGTGGAATTCCTTCCTCTTGGACCATGTTGATTCACGATGTTGTTTCAGATATTCTAAGTAGATGATCTGGTCAGAGGTTCTATGGGTAATTCTCCATTTTCTCTCAAGATTTCTTAGATGGAGCAGGGAAGCTCGGAGATCAGGGGAGAACCATGGAGCAGACTGCTTTTTGGTGACTCCGTTGTCGGGTGTGGCTTTTTTGGTGAAGGCTGGTTGATGAGCATATGATGAGAGGGCATCATTCCAGTTGGAGACCATTTCATTGAGGCTGACTGTGGATCGAGTGAGCTTTGGGATTGCGCAGTTCGTGAACATCTCTCTGTCAAGTTGCTTGAAGCGGGCGGCTCTTGATATCTCCTTTTTGTTTGAGTGGTGGCATGTGGTTTGTTGCATTGGTATATGAAATGTTATCAGGTTATGGTCTGACCATGGAACAGGGGTGATGGCAATGTCAATTTGTTTTATCATACTCAAGGCTGGATGGGGGCGAAGATTAGGTCCAGGAGGTTTCCTCCTTGATGGGTGGGATCGATCACTACTTGCTTGTAGTTAAGGTTGGACATTGCTTCTAGGAAGATTTTGGCTAGGGTGGGTTGAGTGGAAGCAAGATTAAAGTCTCCCAACAGCCAGTTAGGTTTGGAGGGGTCATTCGGGTTACAGGCTAAGTCAATAATTTCTGAGAATTCATCTGCCTCAGTCCCTGGTGCCCTATAAATGAGGTTAATAGTGTTGAGTTTATTGGTAATAGTTAGCGTGTTTAGATGCTGTGTGCTCCTGATCAGGCTAGCCCGATATTGTAGCGCTGTTTTTGCAATTACTAGTACACCTCCACCTCTTTTGTTTTCCCTGTTAAAGGTGTAAATCGAGAAGTTAGGTGGTGTGAGGTGGTTTAGAATTACGTTGTCTGTGTCAGAGAGCCAGGTTTCCGTGACCATCAGTATGTCCAGATTGTGGGTGGCTATTAGGTCTGTGACTACCGGCCATTTATTATGGACCAAGCGTGCATTGATGAGTGCACATCTAAGATCCTGCTGAGGCTTGGCTTCTTTGTCTTTTGTGGGGGTTGTGATTTCCAAGGATACATAAAGCAAGTGTGCTTGCCTTCTATGATGAGGGCTTGGGGGTGGTTGGTATTGGTAGTTGTGGTGTTTCCGGCTGGCGTTTTGGATTAGTTGGATAGGGTTGTATCCATTTGCAGCAGCATCAGAATCATGGAATGTGCTGGCTAGTGCGTAGACTAGGGCAAGAGTAAATAAGGAGGGGGCCATTATGTTGTTCCAATGGTTTGCTCTGTATCAATGAGTAATGTATAGGGGGGTTGGTGCGCTTCTGGTGGAGAGAAGGGTGGGAGCAAGTAGGTCAGTATGCAAAGTATGGATGAGTTCGGGGATATACAGGTCAGGGAATGCTTTTGAGTGTTATGTTCTGGTTTAGCTATACTTAGTACAACAGTTTGGTTACTTAGTAGCAGATATTTATAACAGGTGCATGTACTAGATACTTTGTAACTGAGGTCTATAATTATACTATGTAACAGATACTTTGTATGGCGGTCAAAGTTACATCAGGCTAGTAGCAGGAGTATGCAGACTTTGTACAGCAGGCTAAATTACAACAGGCAGGTATGTAGACGGTGGTAGGTGGGTTTACTTTACGAAAATTTGATGCGTTACATGTGCTTTACGGGTTAGAGTTCCGGTACACTTACACTTTCAGAGTTCGTCGTTTAGCATCCAGTTCTTAAGTTCTGTTGCTGTGGTGGTGAAGATGGCTGTGTTGACGGTGTAAAATTTGGGAGGATGGCTGTGACATTGGAGAGGTGCGAGCTCGACCATGGGGGAGCTCAAGCTACTGAATCATTGAAGTGATGCAGATATATCCTTGAGATTTTGGTTGGTTTCGTTGATGCTCGCGTGTGTGCCACTGCCTAAGGGCCACGCCAAAGGGCCCTCTGGCGAGGCCCTCAGGCGCGGGCCCGCAAGGTGCGGGTGCGCCCTCTGGAGCTCCTTTTTAAAAGTGTAGATCAGCCCCGATTGGGCAGGAGGAGCTGGCTGGGACGTCGGAGATGGCCCGAGATGTGAGCAGAGCACACTCCCTCCAGCGAGCTGTGCAGGGCCGAAGAGAGGGTCGCTGCTTTCGGCGCTCCTTTTTAAAAGTGTAGATCAGCCCCAATTGGGCAGGAGGAGCTGGCTGGGATGTCGGAGATGGCCCGAGATGTGAGCAGAGCACACTCCCTCCAGGGAGCTGTGCAGGGCCGAAGACTCTATGGTAGCCTGGACAAACAGAAGGGCCGGTGAGAAGGAGTTGAATTTAAGTCCCAAACAGATGCCAGAGTATGGCTTGACCAGAATTGCTGTCTCATGAGAATCGCTATCCAGACAGTAGTGGGCCATGAAGGTGTAGACAGAGGACCATGTAGTAGCCTTGCAAATCTCCACCATGCAGACCAAGTGCCAGTTGGCCACAGAAGCAGCCATGCCTTGAACTTTATAAGCCATGACATGACTTTCAAGTCTTTGACCAGTCTGCATGTAAACGAATGAAATGCAGCTCACCACCCAAATGGACAGCATGTGTTTGGAGATGGCCACACCCAACTGCTGGAGTCAAGGAGACAAAAAGCTAGGTGGAACACCGATGGGATTTCATCCTCTCCAGGTAGAAAGCCAAAGCATGCTTATAGTCCAACGTGTGCAGTGTGGCCTCTGCCCTGTTAGTGTGAGGCCTGGGAAAGAAGGTGGGCAAAATCACTGACTGGTTGAGGTGGAAAGAAGAGACCTCCTTGGGCAAGAAACATGGATGTGTTCGCAGAACCAATCAGTTATGATGAAATCTGGTATAGGGCACATGCGTCACGAGGGCTTGCAGTTTGCTAATCCGGGGGCAGAAATGACCACCCTTAGGAACATGAACTTCCAAGTCAGGAATTTCAGTGTAGTGGACACCAGCAGCTGAAAGGGGGCTGAGAGAAGTTACAAAATGAACCAGCCGACCCCCCACCTGAGTGGGTACCTCATTGGGTAAGGGGAGATTGGTTATGCTCCTTAGAAACCAGTCAACCCCCACCCCCAGCTGGGGCTGAGGAGCGGGCTGGGCCTTTTGAGGCTTGGGACACTGCTGCTGGCCTGACACACAAGCCTTTTCTTGGGCAGGCTGAGAGCTCTGGTAGATGTGGTAACTAGGGTAATACCTGCGCTTCCATGGGTAAAAGGCCTTCTTGCCTGCAGACTTCTTTTCAAGGGATCCGTGTTTTTTTGCAAGATCCTGTTCATGGTAAGTTGCTCCTTTTCGATCAGCCTTCTCAATCAGTTTACCTAAAAGGTTTTACCTCCTGCAAGGCACATCAGCCAACTTGTCCTAGACCCACTGTTCCAGGTCCGAAGACTGAAGCCAGGCTACTCAGCAAGCACTGATGCCCACCCAGCTGACAGATTCAAAGGCATCGTATGCTACCCTGCTCATGTATGTGGAGCATTCCTTGCCACGTCCCACAAGGGTATGGAATGCCTCAAGATGCTCCGAGGGTATCAGAGCTGAAAACTCATTGATGTCCCCTATGATGTATTTTAGGAACATGGCCATGTACAGCTGGTATGAAGGAATGTGAGCCACCAGCATGAACCCTTGATAGCATCGCCTCCTGAGCCCATCAAAGGTGTGAGACTCTTTACCCGGTGGCAGCAATGAATGATTCTTGGAGCTCTTTACTCAGTACATGGCTGACTCCATCACCATAGAGTTGTGAGATAACTGGGGCTTCTTGAAGCCCAAGCTTTTCTGTACCTGGTTCATGGTGTCCAGTCTGCAGCACTGTAAGGGGTTCTTCCTCATATGGATGAGGAGCCACTGGAGGATGCGGTTCACCAATACCGTGACTGCCTCCTTGGGTGGCAATAAGTTCTGTAGAATCTCAAGATCCTTGGCCCTTGGTTGCTCCTTGGTTTCCAGGGGAGTGGAAGAGCCTTTGCCATGTCACAAACTCCTGAAAGAAGATGTCCTCGGGCTGAGACTTGTGCCTCTCATATGGAGGGGACGGGTCCGCAGAAATATCTCGGTGTCCCTATCCGAGACTGTAGTCCTTTGTTTCCCATCCATCTGAGTCCAATTATGATAGGAAATTGAAATATCGCCAGGCATCCTCATGGCCCCTCCACTGCTTGGGTGGAGACAGTGGAGTCCGAGGTGCTTGATGCTGGTGTGTTTTAGTCAGAGAAATGGTGATTAGAACCCACGTGGGATCTGATCTATGACTTGACTTCCTTCCCAATTCAGGCAGGGTGTGGGCCTACAGAATGGCTGGACTGTAGGAAGCAGTTTCATTGCAAGCGGTTGCTCTGCTGCTGGCATCAGAGCACCCAAAGGCATCAGGGCCACTGGGGTGTGGGCTGCTAAGAACACCGTCATGCTCCTCTTGAGAGTTTGCAGGTGTTTGGCCAGTACCGCTGTCTCCGAAGCCATTGGGGCCAGGGCAATAGCCTTGGTCACTGACTCCAGAACCCACATGATAGCCAGAGCATTGGGAAAGTGCCAGCAATCTTCTGGAGCCTTGGGAGTCAACTCCTCCCTCCAGGGCAGCTTTGCCAATGTCGATGCCAGCACTGAGGATGCCGAGTCCAATGGCCCAAAAAGAGACTCATGCTGTTTCTTGTGGTTCTTCAAACCCTTTCTTGTCATGTGAAGGCACAAATTACAAGAAGTGGGCTCATGGTCAGGCCTGAGGTACTGAATACACCAATAATGGCAGTCCATCATTGAAATGGTGCAGGCACACCATGTGCACTTCTTAAATCCAGTGGCTGGCTTGGACATGGCCAAAAAGATGGCTGCAGCTAAATCAAATGGCTCAATGTCTCAGCCAGCCAGGAAAAGCGCATGGGTAAAAATTCCCACATGGTGAAAATAAAATGCTACCACTGAACATTTGTATAGTGCTACAAGACATACACAGCGCTGCACAGACACACGTAAAAGACGGTTCCTGCTCATCAGAAAGGAATCAGTGTCGATGGCTCAACACCCCCGATGACAGGCTAGAATGTAAAGAAAAGAACTACTTTGAAATAAGGAAAAAAAAAACACAATAGGGCAGAAATGTAGGCTGCTACCCTAACCCCTAGGTTATTCCTAATGCATCTGTTTACATGTGCATAAGCACACATGCCTATATGAGTGTGTGTAGGCTTCCTTGGGATCATAGTTTGGGTAAAGCAGAGGCAGATTTGCGATGTATACACATATTTTATGAAATTCTTGAACATCTAGGGCATAAATTGAAACATCTAAATAAGATGGTCCCGATATTGAGCTAGGCTTATTTTTGAAGGGCTATGTGCCTCGTCGGCGCATAGCTCTCCCCGCTGACCTCTAACCTGGATATTCAATGCTGTGGCGACGGTATTGAATATCCAAGGATCATTGCACATACCAGAAGCCGCCAAAGCTAACTGGGCAGCAGTGATAGTGCATGCTGCCCGATTAGCTCCAGCGCCTTTTGGCGCAGATTGCTAACTGGGCAGCATGCAGTATCACTGCTGCCGGTTATCGCTTGTCGTCGCCTCCGCTCCACCCTGGAATGCTTCGACATGCCCCAATGCTAACCAGATAGCACTGGGGCACATAGGGATATTCAATGGCACTAACCATGTAAGTGCCATTGAATATCCTGATTTAAGGCATTTATATGGTTTACTGGGCTGTAAACCGTGTAAATGCCTTTCAAAAATTGGGCTTGATGTTTTTATTTATGCTGATTTAGCAGCAATATGCATTTTCCTAGCACCATTGAATATAGATGCACGAGTATGCATAAAAATATATGCATGCATACAAATATGTGCATGCATAGTATATACATATAGACTATGCATTTGGCCCAGATATCCCAGGTTCTATCAAATTTTTGCTTGCCTCTAAGCCAAATGCATAGTCTAGACGTATGAAAACTGGCATCTCTGCGTGTAGACTTTGTGCACATGTGGCACCATCCCAGCCCCCAGAATGCACCTAACCCACCTTTCCCATGGAACGCATAGCATTAAGCTTAGAGAGGGATATTTAAATACCACTCTAGATATAATGCTGCTGAAAATAAGGAATAAAACCTACCTCGGCATTCAACACAAGACTGAACATCTAGATGTTCTTTAAAAACTGAGGAGATGGTATACGTGTCAGTGTGTGTGTGTGTGTGTGTGCTCTAACCACCCAATATGTGTCAATTTGTGTATGTGTTGGCATTAACGCCTATAAGAGCTAGTTCTGAGAACCTATCTTATAAAGGCACATAGACATCTATGTTGCCCTTTTAAAATAGGTATGTTTTCTGCTACTTGGACACAGAGAACACCTATATACATTTTTCTATCCCAAATGTGGCATGATCTAAAAACCCATTTTAAAAGGCTCTGTTTGATTTCCCAGAGATATGCAGGGCCTCTGACATGCCTTTTTATAACATGCTATCTGATAAATTGTATTTGCTAAAGTTGGCCTGTGATCCACCTAAAATCAGCCTGTGATCCACCTAAATATCCATATTTATGCATATTATTTATAAAATGCATACCTATGCTGTACCTTACTTATAAAAATGCATGCCTGCTCCCAAACAGATGTTAATATGCACCTATATGTCTTTATAAAATAGCATCACATTAGGTACCTACTTGGTGTACATACACACAGGCAGCCTGTTATAAAATTACCTTCTCCATGGTTAAAACTGCATGTATTTCCACAACACAGTAGGAATGCACATTTGTTAGCACACTTTAAAGTATTTGTGTGCACAAATTTCAGTTAATGAGCATCAATAACTTGGATTTTTCTGAAGTAATGAAGAGTTAAGTGATTTGCCCAAGGCCACAAAGAGTGCTAGTGTGAATTGAACCCTGGCCCCTAGGCTACTTCTCCATACATAAAAAGGATCTAATATGCATTAATATTTTTTTATTAAACCAAATGTATGATACAAACTGAAAAATATATGAAAATTAGGGATAAAGCCCAAAGATTGCCTGGAAATGAACTGAATATTTTTTTCATTGCACATCCCTAGAGCACAAGTACCATTACATGTGCAGTTTAGAAGTCTTCCTGGCATGAGGTAGGTTGGGAAGACAAATATGCAGGTAGTTTGATTATTGCCTCCTGAATGTTAAATAATTGAGTCTAATGATTTTCATAAATTCTGTTTGTTTGTTTCTAAAGGGAACAGATGGCTTAAATGGACTGAAGGGAGAGGTATGTTTTCCTATTATTTTTGTCTATTTATTTTTAATTATTGGAAAAAATTATTTTGGGGCACACTGGGGGTGAATTTTCAAAGACTTATCCAAACCAGCACTTTTCCAATGTCTATTTGTGCCTGGAGTAGGTATAAACTTCTATACAGCTCTGGACATCCAAGGCATTAATGAAATCGGGTGAGGATATCCAATTTCTGGTAACACCTCAAAAATGCCTACACCATGCCCTCATTCAGAAATGGACATCCTCATGCCAGGGGCGTCCACAGAACCGACTTCTAAAATGGATCTGGAGAATGTCTCTTTGCTTTGGATGTCTGCATGCCCATTTTCAAATGTCCAAAGCACGAATAGGTCTTCTAAAATAACCCCTATAATATTTAATGGTGATGATTCAGAGGAACTGAAACAAATCTCAATGAACATAGAAATTATAGGAGGTCAAATTGATAAGATGAATAGTAGTAATCTGTAATCTTATCATTAAATCATTAACAGAACCTTAAGATTGGAGCGTAGCCAACATAACGCCAGTTCTTAAAAGAGGTTCCAGGTGTGATCTGGGAAACGTCATATCAGTGGGCCTAATGTCAGTACTGGGCAAAATGGGAGAAACTGTTATCAAGAAAAAAATTGCTGAATACATAGACATAGATGGTTTAATGGGACAAAGCCTATGCAGAGTTTGCACCAGTGCAAGAAGTTTCATTTGCCAACCATGCTGTAAAAATATAGAACAACCCCTTTAACTCGATATATTTTATAACACAAAATCATCACAATTTAACAGTAGGAAACATTTAAGATGGTAAATTTATAAGGAGGCACCTATGTTTTATGCACGAGAGTAGGCACCTGAAAGAGGTTTGTAGTCATTTATGCATTAAATGTTCCTTATAGAATTGAGCTGAGCATAAAAGTGCAGACATTAATTTCACGATGTGCAGGGCACATACGGAGGCAGTTGCTCCAAATGGGTCAGTTTTGCATATACTATAAGTAATGAACCTGATTCTTAAGCCAGGGTATGTGGAATATGATCTCAGTCTCTCAAATTTACTGCTTATGCATGTCATCATACTCACATTGTGCCAAAGAGAGCTTCCTTCTGGAGCTCATAAGTTGTGTAACATGTATAGCCAACTTGTCAAGGTGCGATTGGAAATTCCTCTTAATCAAACCTGTGGCTCACAATACAACAAAAAATATTTTTATATCTTTCTGCCACATTTTTTTGGTCTCTGACTGCATTTCTTGGTATTTCAAGGTCTTCCTTTGCCAAAGAATAATTGCTTGGAACCGACACCTCTATTCTCTATGCCGTTCTGGCGTTTTCTCCTTTACCACTATGCCAGGTTTCCTTACATCCAGCTTCTTATTCATAGAAATGGGAATGTCCCAAGTGATCATAACTTCATTCTCCATAATTCTCTTAGTGTGATGAACCCATTGCCTTTCCAGTACAGCAATGTTATAGTGTTTACAAAGTTCCCAATGGATGAGGCAAGCCACTTTGTTGTCCCTTTCTGTGTAGAAATTTTCTGCTATCAGAACTTCACAACCAGCTACAAGATGAGTAATTGTTTCCAGATCTTTCTTTCAGAACCTGCATATGTCTGTTTTACCAATTTTCTCCATGCTGACTGTAAATCATCTCATCCGTAATCCACTATCCTGGGCTTCAGCTATCAATGTCTCAGTTTACGGTTTCATTTCATCTCTCCTTATCCATTCATGTGTCTGATCTTGATTGACAAATGGTTCCTGGAGTAATACTTTGTATTTCCTACTGTATTTATGTTTTTTTCCAATTATTTTTCATATCTGGTGACCTGATTCTTTGAAGAGTTTTTTTCTCTTGTTTCTCAAATTCTATTGCTTCCATCCCTTCTACTCTTAGGAATGCTTGCCTCAGTTAAATGATGGAGATAGATTCAGGGCATTTATTTTCATGTTTCAGCACTTTTTGTGTATTTGGATTTGATGATGCTGTTAAATAGGCCTGAAGTCCTATGATAGTAGCTCAGTAAATATAATTGATTTCTATCAGGCCCAGTTCTCCTTCAGTTCTAGGGATGTGTAGTCTTGCCATACACTAGTTCTTATAATTTACTTCATGGGGATGGAGAAGCTTTCTTGTTCATATGTTGAGTTTCTCAAGATCTTTAAGAGGCCTGTTTACAATCCCAAAGCAATATGAAAGTGTAAGAATTGCCTGCTGATTAATGGCTTGTATCTTATTCCACAATGCAAATCACTTTTCAATAGCAGTTTTAATCCCCTGCAGAATTCTTTACTGACCTTTTTTTCAGCAATTTTTGCTTGATTGTTATTCCTTCATCTACTCCTAGGTATTTATATACGCATTCCTGTTCAAGTTCCCTGATGCCACAATCCTCAGTCAGGGAGATGTCTTCTGTTTTGCTCAGTTTTCCTTTTAGGAAGGTTGCCTTAGCACATTTTTTAAAGCCAAGAGACATCTTGATGCCATCTGAGATGTTCCACCAATTGTTGGTCACTGGAATTGTGGCGCTTCAGATGATCTACAAAGAGTAAGTGTGATGTTACCTCTGTGTAGTTACCTGTAGAATTAACCGGGCTTTCTTTCCAAAATCTCCTTTCTTATTGCCCTTCTGCTTTATTGCCATGATATTATTGGAATCAACATGTTCATATATTCTGTCAGCATCAAATAAATAAATAAATAAAATAAATAAGCATCAAAAGTATGGCTATAAATGTCTTATAGATTGTAATCAGGCAAGTTACTGGCCTGTAATTTTTAGGGACATTACTTTGAGATCCCTTTGGAAGGAGAAGTGTTCTTCCTGTTACTAGCCATTGTGGTCTTAAATCTGGCTACTTGACCATCTGGATTTTACAATGTATCAGGTCTTGGTGGAGTGATGTGAAATGTTTGAGCCAAAAATCAGGCACTCTAACTGGGCCAGAGCTTTTCCAATTTGGAGCTCTTTATAACCTGGGTTCCAATTCTCTAGTTATTATTTCAGGCCATTCCATTGGTTTGATGTTTGCCTTTTCCAAATTCACCCATATGCAGAACTTTGGGTAGAGTGTTGACAAAGCACACAAGTATGCAGGTTGATTTTAGAATATTATAATTTACATGCTCTTGGTTGGCATATACAATCACATCTTGTTTCAGTTCCTTTGAATCACTGTTTTGGCTATTGAAGGTGTAAATAAATATAGGTGAGCCAGTTGGACTTTCAGACTCTTGAGGGCATTAAAAAGCCATGGCATAAGAAGCAATGTCACGCAATCTCTCTTCTCAAGTCACTTCATTGGCTTCCCATCTGTTTCTGCATCCAGTTCAAACTTATACTGACCTACAAGTGCATTCATTCTAAGGCTCCTGACTACCTCTTCTCCCTTAAATCTCCCTACACCCCTCATCAGGAGCTCCACTAATCAGTCATGTCCCTCTTATCTATGCCCTTCTCTTCCACTGCCAACTCCAGACTTCGTTTGTTCTACCTTGCTGCACCATTTACCTGGAACAGACTACCTGAGTCAGTATGTTATTTTATTTATTTATTTAACTGTATTTATATCCCGCTTTTCACTGGGTCAAAGTGGTGTAACAAATAAAAAAAGGGGGGGGGGGGGGGTTAATCAGTTATAGGGTAGGGCCATCACCGGGAGAGCAACATTGATGATTTGATAGAGGAGGGACATAGACATGGACAAGGTAGCACAGTTTTTGATCATAAGTTCTTGAGGGGGGGGGGGGGTTATTTGTGGGATGGAGCTTCTGTTTTGAGATGTTCTTGGAATAGGATGTTTTTTAGCTGTTTTTTGAATGACAGGAGATTGCTATTGTTTCTGATGTGGTTCGGTAGAGAGTTCCAGAGGGATGGAGCATAAAGTTCGAAGGCCCTGTTGCAGGTCTGCTGTGTGCATTTGGTTCTTTTGTGAGGGATGGTGATGATGTTGCTGGAGGTCTGTCTGGTTGTTTTGCTGTGGGCCTCCATCTCTGGCTGTATTCAAATCCTGGCTAAAAGCCCACCTCTTTGAGGCTGCTTTTGGATCCTGACTCCCTTATTCTCCTGTTTACCATTCATGTGTGCTATAATCATTTTCCTTTAGTTCTAACCTAGCCCCTGTTTGTTATGGGCCTGATTCTGATCTGCAAGTCTCGGCCCTCTGTGCTCCCTGTCAGAAACGGACACACAGAGGGCGTTGCAATGCTGATCCCGTGGGGCATATCTAACCCTGCGGGATCAGAATCACCAACAGGTCTGTACGTGCAGACCAGGACCCCAATTCCATCCAGCCTGCATGTACAGACGTTGCCTGGCTAGCTCAGTCAGGGCTTTCCAATGGAGCCACAGCGCCATGGCGTCCGGTTGCCATGGTACTGCGGCTCGATTGAAAAGCCACAATCTCCTGCCACCGGCTCCAAAGTTATATTCCTCACAGCCCAACCCATGATCTGTCCTCTTAAAGCCAGGGTCGGGATGCAGGGAATGTCCTCTGCCGCCCCTGCCCTTGGGCCCACCGTCCCCCACCAACTAGGGGAACTTATTCCACTTTGAAGGTGGAATAAGTTCCTTGTTCAGGCTGCCAGCCCCAATAGTACAGGGCCGACATTAGAATCAGCCCTGTATGTCCACGGCCGACAACCTCCCACTGCCCACCCTAACGCTGCCCCCGATCTGCCCCCATCTACCTTCCCTATACAATACACGGGGGAATGTGGATGTGGCTGGGAAAGGACCCGAATCGCGGGGTTGGGGCGTCTATCCCTGCTATTCATGCCTCAGAATGACCCTGTATATGTCTGTTTTATATAGACTGTGAGCTCTTTTGAGCAAGGACTGTCTCTTACATGTACATGAACAGTGATGCATACACTCTATAGTGCTATACAAATGATAAGTAATAGTGGCAGTAGTGCTGTTGTGAATTGGGAACTGTTTAAAAGCTGGAAAATAGAGAGTAGGGTTAGATGGTCTTTTTTCTCAATGGAGGAAGGATAATAGTGGCGTACCCAGGGATCAGTACCAGGAATGGTGCTTTTTAACATACTATAAATGATCTGGAAATGAGAACAAGTGAGGTCACCAAATTCAGAGATGACATCTTATCCAAGGTTGTTTAATCTCATGCAGATTGTTAAAAATTACAGGAGCATCTTGTGTAGGCATCCAATGACAGATGAAATTTAATGTGTAAAAGTGCAAAGTGATGCTCTTAGGGAAAATAACCCTAACTAAATCTATAGTTTTCCATGCTGTGAAAGTGTGGAGCAGCCTCTTTAAGTCAATATATCTTATAACACAAAAGAAACACTATTTAACAGTAGGAACTATTAAGGAGTTAATTTTATAAGGAGGCATCTATTTTTATGTGTGAGAGTAGGCACCTAAAAGGGGTATTTTAGTCATTTATGCAATTAAATGGCTCTTATAGAAGTGAGTGCATGTACTCATTTCATGGTGTGTACTCTTATCTGTGAGCATGCACCAGGGTGGAGTTTCGATAGAGCGTTGGTAAGGCATGGAGGTATGTGTGTTGATTATAGAATATTGTAACTTACACTTTTACTTAAAACGCAAGGGTGATCATTTACACCTATTCTAGGGCTGGGGTATACAACCGAATCTTAAATTAAACCACATTTTCAGCCACTAATGCAAGTATTTCATAAAGAAAGGTAGGCTCCAATGCAGGCGGAAATGGCCATAGTTTCATTTTAGTAGCAATTTCTATAGCTTTTGTGGGGCATTTGTATAAAGACACAAAGATGCCTATGGGGGTCATTTTAAAAGCTTTAGTCATGATTTAGACATCCGAAAAAGTGCATGCAGACATCCCTTTAGTCATTTCACAAATGTCTTTTAAAGAATTCTTTGGTACAGGGGGCATAGTAGAGGCATGTCTGGGACGGTGCAATGGACTTAGAAACTCCCATTCGATTTCAGAAACGTCAGGGACATCTGCAATTCGTCCAAGTTTAGACTTGCTCCTGGCACAAATAGGCATTGTTTTGGCTGTAATATATCCAGAGGGTTAGAGAAGATGGAAGGTTAAGTGACGTGCCCAAGATTACAAGGGTCAGCAGTGGGTTTTGATCCCTGGCCCTAGCCCACTACTCTAATCATTAGGCTATTAGACATCATAGGTTATAAATACTATTCCGGGGTCGTCTATATAGACAGCCCCATAAATACCCATATCGGGCACATCAACATTTATGAAATTGTGCCTGAACTTGGATGTGCCTGTTTTTTTTTTTTTTTTCAGATGTTCTGGATTGGATGTCCCAGACTTGGATATCATTTGTAAAATGTGCCTTTATGTATCTTCAGAAAATAAGCCCAAAATAGATGCCTACAGTACTTGCCCTTCCAACCTAGGTGACGTGTTAAAAAATCACTTTCTAAATGGATAAGTTATGCATTTAAATTTATGCCTGCTAAATGGCAGGTATAACTTTAAACATATAAGTACTTCTACAGTTGCCTATCAATAGCACAGGTTAAATGCTGAACATGCAGCACTGGCACTTAACTTTAGACAGTCACCTGCCCCTTTGAATATTGGGCCCCCTGAATACAACTGTAAAGCTGTGACTACTTGAAACATAGAAACATGATGGCAGATAAAGATCACGTGGCCTATCCTGTCTGCCTTTCCATGTGAACCACTAAACTCTACAGTCTTTTTTTCCTTTAGAGATCCTCTGTGTTTCTCCCGTGCTTTCTTGAATTCAGATACAGTCTCCACTGGGAGACTATTCCACTCATCTGTCACTCTTTCCATAAAGAAATATTTCCGCAAATTACTCCTGAGTCTATCTCCTTTCACCTTCATCCTATGCTCCCTCGTTGCAGAGCTTTCTTTAAGTTGAAAGATACTTTCCTGTGCATTTATGCTACGGAGGTATTTGACCTTCTCTATCATATCAGAGTCTCCTGTGCATTTATGCTACGGAAGTATTTAAACTTCTCTATCTTACCTCCCCTCTCCTGTCCTTCCAAAGGATTCATATTTAGATCTTTCCCCATATGCCTTATGGTGAAGTCCACTGACCATTTTGGTAGCCACCCTCTGTACTGACTTCATTCTGTTTATATCCATTTGAAGGTGTGGTCTCCAGAACTGCACACAGTACTCTAAATTAGGTCTCACCAAAGACTTATACAAAGGCACTGTCACCTCCCTTTTCCTGCATCTGAATAAACCAAGTGACAAAGATCTGAGGCAAATACATACTGAGGTTCAGGATGAGCCATGAAAATGATCTGGTTTTATGTCATTTGAGTTTGAATGACTCACATTTTTCTAATTGCATTTGCAATATGTCCTCAATTAATTCTAATTTTCCAGGCTTCCCCATGTTTCTATTGAGACCTGGATTTCATCTGGACAGATATAGTCATCCTTAATGAAGTAACATATTTAACCAATATTAAATGGAGTTAGGATTAAAAACATGAAGCTATTTTTTCAGTTATCTGCTGTGTCCTACAAATCTAAGCCTATTCTTTCATTGATTTGGGATATAGACAGGTGACCCAGGAGAACCCGGGCTTAAAGGCATTGATGGACAAAGAGGAGAACGTGGTGATAATGGTATCACTGGGGCTCCAGGTCCCAGGGGGGCAAATGGGGAGAGAGGATCACCAGGTTTACCTGGACCAGAAGGAAGACCTGTAAGTACAGTATATGGTTTTTTTATGCAAAATGTTTTTTTTTTATTGTCATGGTTATTTGGTTAAACATAACTAATATTCTTAATATTCTCAATATTTGATCTAGGGAAAAGAATTTTCTGAAGAATTCATTAGACAAGTTTGCAGAGATGTACTGAGAAGTATGTTTTAAACATTTCTCCTATAAATGAGGGATTGTTTCATTGCATTTGTCTCAACAACATTAGGGTGTCTCAGTGGAAGGGCAGAGAGAAAGAGAGAGAGAGAGAGAGAGAGAGAGAGAGACAGAGAGAGCTTTTCATTTTTAGATTAACGACTTAAATTTGTCCCAGACTGGTAGTAATTTCAACACATAAGCTAATGCAGTCCATTTCTTGGTAGAAAAGTATCCATGTTATAAAAATTAAATCAAAACTTACAGTAATTGAGAGAGTGAACTCTATTTGAGAAATATCTGTTCTTGAAACAGATAAAACAGTTCCATGTCAATAGATGGAGTGGAGGAGTAGCCTAGTATGTTCTCTTTGGCTGCAGCTGGGCATTTGCCTCCACTCGTCCAGAGGTTGTGTCACTGTCTGTCCTGTAGTGGGTTGAATGAGGGCTATCTTCATGTCTCTCTTGCCTTTGTTGAATGGATGTGTGAGCTTCTATGTCTTCTGCCTTTGAGGCCAGTCCAAAAAGTGGCGAGGTTTTCTATGCGGCTTCTGAGTTAGTTCAGTGTTGTATTATCTGTGCTATCTTCTTTGCCTTCTGGGAATGGATTCCCCACCCCAGACTCACATTCTAGCTGGCCTAGTTTCCTTTTGTTCCTGGATGTTTTGTCTTGTGCCTAATGTCCCATGGATTCATGTTTCATTCATATCTGAATGTTGTCTACATTAATGGTCTACTATAAGGTTGAGTGCAGTTAACCTGCCCATTGTACCAGAGGTCAGTGTTTTGTTGAACCTCCCTGTCTTGATAAAGCTAGTGCTATTAACTTGCCTTTGAAATGAACTGTGAAGCTGCACTCATTATTGCTTATCTTTAAGGTGACCTCTCTTAAGTGACTGCCTCTGTCCCAACCAGAGTCCCCTCTCAAACAAATAAAATGTATCCTGTTATGCAAAGCCAGTGCTTGAGGCATTCTGGGGATACAGTTTAGCTTTATTTACTTATTTACAAGTCATTTGATATACCATAGTTCAACGAGTTACCATGCTAACAAAGTTTACAAAACCGGACCCAAGCAGATCACCATAAACACTAAGTGCATAAAAATATTAAGTAAAATAAAAACATGCAGAAGACAAAGTCAGCGAGCACCACCAGGAAGGAATGAGTAAAACAACCAGAAAACAGCAACCATCCAGAGACACAAAAGGGAAGGGAAAAGACAAATTTGTTATTAGCAAAATGACAGGGATTTTCAAGGAATTCTCTAAAGGTACATTGGAACAACCACGTCTTGACAGTTTTCTTAAAGATAATAGAGGACGTCTTCATACCTAAGTCTAATGGAAGAGAATTCCAAAACAAAGAAGCTGGACAGGCAAAAGCTGCATTGCAAAACAATTTATATTTAAATTTATGCACAGAGGGAATTACTAATAGGTGGGCTTGAGAAGATCTTAATTGCCTCTGAGAAAGATAAGAAACAGTAGTGAAATGTTCGTTCGGGGAGGCTTTTGACAGGGCCAGCAGGGGGATGAATAGTGGGCTATTTGTAGGAAAGAATGACCCCCATACTGTTTGTTGCCCTTATAAAATACATAGTTAAATATTAAACAAAGGGTTCCCTATTTTATCAAAGCTAATTTTTAGCAAAACACATTTTTTCAAGAAATTTTCTTATCTTTATATACTATGGGCCCAATTTTGATCTGGGCAGTGCTATGTTTTACATCAGTGCATAACCCACCCCCCTCCCACCTAACATGGATTTTCCATGCCGAGGTCATATGCAGCCCTGGCATTGAAAATCTGGGTATCACTGCACAGCTAGGAGGCTACAGGAGCTACCCGTGTAGTACCAATATTTCAATGCTACTTGGGTAGCACCATGGCCCGCCTCTGCACTGCCCCGGAATACCCCCGACACACCCCGATGCTAACCGCATAGCATAGGGGCACATGAGGGACAAAGCAAGGAATTTTCAAAGGCACTACCCATGTAAATGCCTTTGAAAATTGGGCCCTATATGGTTACTCACTATTTATAAATATATATAAAAAGGAAAAGAGGCATCAGCAGCAGTATTTGTATGGCACTATTTCTGCCAAATCATACCTTCTTTTCTTCCTCTGCCTTGCACCTTCATTTATGTAGGGCCTGATATTCAAAGACATTTATGCAGCTTACAGATCTTTCAATCATGTAAATGCCTCTAAGAGAGATATTCAGCGGCACTAACCATGTTAGTGCCACTGAATATCCCCAGGTACTGCCACTATATGCCCCAGTGCTAGCCACTTAGTATCAGGGCGTTCCAGGGGCAGTACCTGTCACTAACCAGGCAGTGGCGATATTGAGTCACTGTCTGGTTAGAGCTTCACAGGTAAAGATAGGCCAGCTTTTCCTGTGCCTATCTTTACCCATGGGAGATAACCGGGCAGTGGCTCAATATCGCCACTGTCCGATAAGTTTATGGGCTGTGCAGTTGACCCAGATATTCAATGCCAGTGGACGGATATGACCCGGCATTGGCTATCTGGGTTTTGTTTTCAGCGGGGATGACTAGGCACTGTAATCATGTTAGCTGCCTCTGCTGAATACCAGCCTGTAATGTTTTGCATTTGCACCCAGTGTTCTTAAAAATCAGTATACAGCACAAGCTGCCCTGCTCTATCTAGCTGTTTTAAGCTACTTATGAAACAATTACAACATCGTAGTGATCTTTTGTGTGGCTCATATCTTACTACTATAAAATAGGCATAACATAGGCACATTTCTCGAAATTTCTGTAGGCACCCTATTGTGGAATTACTCCTAATAGGTATATTTAAATTATCAAATCATATTTAAAAATGTAAATAGAAATATAACTTTTCCAATTCATTCTAGCCCAGTTGCCATCTTTACTTCATGGCAGAAGAATACAAAACTGTGATCACTGTCAGTCTCTGCAAGGTTCTCCTGGTCCACCTGGCTCAATTGGTCCTGAAGGCCCTAGGGGACCTCCCGGTCTTCCAGGAAGAGATGGCCATACAGGACTTACAGGGCCTCCTGGACATCCAGGTATCCCTGGATTAGAAGGTAGGTATTATTTTGTCAGATTAGTAAAATACAGAATATTACTTCTTGTTTTTGGTTTATTTTTTTATTTTTTGCTCCAGTCTAGTCCTAGTGATGCTTGTTGAAAATAAGCACGGACGTTCTCTGTAAAATTATATCCTTATTTGTACATCCACAGTCTTCCTGTCATTACAGATTTAACCCTTTGGCCTACTGTAGGTGTGCCTTTCTTTGTTTATAACACTGCTGGGGCTTTTTACTTTACCATGTTATGCATTTAATACAGAAATAACATGTACTATTAGCAAACACCCATGTCAACAGTTAATGCAGCAGCATAACATTGAGTGCATGCTATTTCCCATGTTAGCTGCATAACATAGAATGGGGTGGAGACAGGGCAAGGATTAGGCAGAGACTGCACCTCACTAAGTGCCTAATCCTAGCCCTGTCTCCACCCCATTTTAGAGTGTAGTATGGAACTGTGTACTAACTGTTAAGGCAACAAATAACATTGAGCAGTTAAAGATACTTTGGTAGGTGGCATTAAGGATAGTGGTTACTAAAGTATGTTATGGGGATAACACACAATACTTGCTAATCACTGTCTGTTATTTTACTGTAACACACTAAAATGAAATGCAAAGCATGTGAATGCATGCACAACTCCTCATTATTAACCAAATTGAATTAAACATCTTACAGTGATTACCACAGCCTTCTCTATTCTTGGAAACATAATGCCAGCTCAAAGCTGAATACAAGCTCTCTTCCTGAGAGCTCTTAAAGGATTTTTTTTTTCATTTTTAATAGCTAATTCTTTTTTTGCTGCATTGTAGTAGTATTGAAAAAGAGGAATTTTTTGTGTTCTTGGATAAAGCTATTTTTCTGCTACTAGAGTTCTTTTTTTCCTCCTCTAGCCTTCAAGTTCAAAGAGGTAAGCGAGTTTTTTGAAATCACTGACCTCATCAGATGTTTGGTCACCCTTTCCACCCCAGCTCCCACCCACCACATGGAACTCCCTCCCCACTTCCTTTCGTTTAGAATCCCATCATATCAACTTTAAACGTGACCTAAAGACCCACCTCCTTTCCTTGGCCTTTAATCTTCTCTCCCCTCTCATGTGAGTCTCTCCTTCTACGTTTACTGTCCTATTTTCCTATTTTCTCCCCTATTCTGTCAAGGATTGTAAATTCTTTTTCCATTTTCCTGGCCGTGTGCCTCTCCTTTGTTTTTTTTTTGTTTTTTTTAATTTATTGTATTGTAAACCGCTCTGATTACCACAGAAGGGAGGTCTATCAAGCAAAATAAACATAAACATAAACATAAGGATTCTTGCTACATAGGACAACTCTCCCATTAGCATGTTGACAAAAGATAACAGATTTTTATTGCTTGGTAGGAAAAATCGAAGCAAATAGTTTCACATTTAGATATCTACTAAAAGTAAACAATTTGCCATTCTTCAAAGAGATTTGATTAGACAATTTTACAAAGGGAGCACATTAATCTATATACTTCAGATATATAGAGGCACATTCCAATGTGGTCATCCAGGCCCCTGTGCAGTCAATCAGAATCGGGATGCTCAGAGGTAGACCCAATTCTTATCCCATGTGGCTAGACATGCACGCAGGATCAGAATCAGGTCTAGGGCCTGAATGTGCAGGTCAGGCCCCGATTTCGATTAGTCTGCATTCACAGCCACATGCCTGGCTACCTCAGTCAGGCTCCTGAATGGAGCCGCAGTGTCATGGTGTCCCATCACCATGGCACTGCAGCTCCATTCAGGAGCTGCAAATGCTGGCCACCACTGATTTTCTTCATTCCATGCAGCTGGACCCCCAATCCAGCCTTCCATTGCCAGGGTACTTACTGCATCCCTTACCTTTATTACGGGGCCTGGCAGCAGGATCCCCCAATGTCCTGGGGGACGTATTCCACCTCTGCAGTGGAATAAGTCCTCCGTTTATGTTCACAGACCTGGACATACAGGGCCGACCTCAGAATTGGCCCTGTACATCTGGGTATGAGGACTGCCCATGCCCCATCCTCACTCTGCCGCTGCAATGCTCCCCTCTTGTCCCCATCTAGGCCTCCCCATACAAACATGCTGTTTGTATGGGGAAGCATTAGCCAGGGCCGGCAGAAGAGCGAATAGTGGGAATGGACGTCCAAACGGGATGTCCATCCCCGCTATTCACTGTACTGAATGACCCTCATAATATCTAAATTTATTAGTGTAAAATAATAACTATTTAATAAAGAAGCAGGGCTATATACAAGGACAGACCAATGCTGCTAAAACACACATTAAAAAGGTTTTCTGCTTTTTTTCTTAAAAGATGGCTGAGGATAAGTTAAGGACTTTGGTAGGTCTTTCTCATTTACTTCAATGGGTATCAAAGCTCCACCAACTGAACAATGGCTGGGAAAATCATATTGCCAAAGCTACTGCCCTCATTACAACTTCTGCCTCTGTCCAGACAGACATCTCAATGCAAGTCAAGGGACTGGTTATATGTGCAAGATGCCTGCAGGCTGAAGCCTTCAAGAAACAATTGGAAGAGTTCAGAGAAGAGGTGGCGAGATTGAGAAGCATTTGAGGCAGTGAGAAGTATACTGATGAGATGCTACTTGAAACATCCAAGCTCTCTGACAGACATGAAGATGGGATACTACAGAATTAAGAGAGGTGGACATGAGTCATCAAAGTCTGCAGAATTTACAATCCAACTCCTACAGCCCTTGAACTGAAGAACCAGCATGCAACTCTGGAAGTGAAGGAGGTGAAAGCATCCCAGGAAAGGGAAGAACCAGAGGTCAAGCACCCCAAGGAAATTAAGGGTAGTGGTGGTTGGTGATTCTCTTCTGAGGGGTACTGAGGCATTCATCTGCCAACCAGACTTGCTATTCAGAGAAGTATGCTGTCTGCCAGGTGCCAAAATCCAAAATGTTACAGAGAGTTTGCCAAGACTCATCAAACCTACTGACTATTATCCAATGTTGCTCATTCATGTAGGCACAAATGATACTGCTAGATATTCCTATGAGCATATCAAAAGTGACTTCATGGCTCTGGGACAGAGGGTGATGCAGATAGGTGCATAAGTGGTGTTCTCTTCAATCCTTCCTGTTGAGAGTAAAGGCCAAGGACAGAAGCTCGCATCCTGCAGATGAATATGTGGCTGCGTGGATGGTGTCATCAAGAGCAGTTTGATTTCCTGGACCATGAGATGATTTTCCAAGGGCTGCAGAACAGCGATGGTGTCCACCTATCCAAGAAGGGACAATGGGTCTTCTGCAGCAGAGTGGCTAACCTACTGAAGAGGACTTTAAACTAGATTTATTGGGGATGGGTGAAGAAAGCCCCCAGATAAGTGAAAGCCCTTGGGTACGTAAAACATTAAATACCTCAGTAGAAATGGGTAAAAGGGGCAACATCTGGAAAGTGGTGTGCAGAAATGCCTGTAGCATGGGAAATAAGATCCCAGATGTTGAGGCTTTAATGGAAGAGGCTGACTTGGCTTTAGTGGTGGTTGTGGAGACATGGTTCATGGACAACCATGACTAGGATGCAATTATATTGGGACTTCTTTATTTAGGAAGGACAGCATAGGAAGAAAGGGAGGAGGAGTGGCACTATATGTAAAGAAATATATATTAAAGCTATAGAATTACAGGGTTTAAAAGGGAGCAAGAAGGTACTGTGGGTTAAACTAGAAAGAGGGAATGGGAACTCCATTTGCATTGGTGTTACTTACCTGTAACAGGGGTTCTCCATAGACAACAAGGGAATGCAGCCACACTTGTTGGTGAAGCTCGTAGGCTGATTCTTCAAACAGAACTCTCTCCTAGCTTTTGAAAAATCAGTCATTTTTTTTATTAGTTCAGCACTGGGCATGTGTCTTGCACCTCCTGTCACTCAGTCCACCATCAATCTGTCCAAAGCATAAACAAAAGAAAAAGAGGGGAAACTGGTGAGAATGAAAAGTGTGGCTGCATTCCTCTGATGTCTATGGAGAACCCCTGTTACAGGTAAGCAACCACGCTTTCTGTGTTGACAAGTAGGGGATATGCAGCCATACTTGTTTGTGGAATTCATATTGGAGAGTTGCTGAAGAGGAGTGAATAAGCCATAATTGTTCTTGGAAAGTGACCCAACAAAGTCCTAGGGAGGTTGATAGTAAGACAATTCAGAGTGTAAAGAGACTGTGTAACACTGATTGCCCGAAGGCTGTATCTATAGATGACGAATAGTCCAGGCAGTAATGCTTAGTGAAGGTGTGGGTGTTTGACCAGGTAGATGCATTGCATATGTTCGTTATGGAGACTGAGCAGAGATTAACTATTGTCAAAGCTTTTGCTCTAAGGTGATGATGGGTAACTCTTCCAGGAACAGTGTAACTCTCTGTTTGATATGCAAAGTTAACACAGTCTGAAATTAAAGTGGAAAGAGTCCTCTTGGAAGCCAGAAGACAGGGTTATTTGGATTAAAAGATACAGACATTTGGGACGACTTATGATGGCTCGTGAAGCATGAAGATAATAAAGTAAGACTCTATGACAGTCCAAAGAATGAAGTGTCTTTTCAATCTCAGACTCATGAGGTTTAGGAAAAAACATGGACAGAACTATTGACTGATTTAAGTGATAGGCAGAAACCACTTTGGGTAAAAATGTTGGATGACTATGCAGAAGGACTTTAGTGGGTAAAAATTGGGTATAGGGTGGATAGTGAACAAAGGCTTGAAGTTCACTTATGCATCGAACAGATGCTATAACAATAAGGAAAATTGTCTTCCAAGAATAGTGTTTCAGAGACACCCAGGCTGTGGTTCAAAAGGCAGTTTGACCAGTGCTGAGAGAACAAAATTTAGGTCTCATGCTGGAGGAGGCTGTCAAAGCGGAGCTCTGAAGTTCTCTAGTTCTCTTTGTGACCAAAAGATGATCAGCAATGGATTTATCTTCAATTATATCATGATAGCTTGAAATAGCAACAAGATGCATGTGCATAGAGGAGGTTTTGAGATCACCATCTGAGAGTGACATAAGATAGGTGAGTATCTCAGACAAAGAGCAGGAAAATGGGTGAAGGTGGCCATCAAAACACTATCAAGAAAACCGAAACCACTTGAAAGTATATGCAATTTTGGTTGACTCTTTCATAGATGCTAGAATTGCATGACAAACGCTGTCAGAGACAGGAAGTCAAAGAGCTAATTGGGCTTCAACATCCATGCCATTAGATAAAGGCTGTGAAGATCTGGGTGTAGAAGATGGCCTTTCTGTTGTGTCAGCAAATGAGAATGAGAGCCCAGTGGTAATGAAGTGTCTGCCAGTAGCGAAAGAAGCAAAATGATACCAGACTTGTCAGGGCCAGCTGGGGACACCGATCCTTGGTCTTGAATATTTTTCAAAGTACTCTGGTTATGAGTAGGAAAGGTGTGAAAGCATGCATTAAGTCATTGTGTGAGGAAATTGCAAAGGCAATGTGGGAAACCGTTACAGTCCTGGTCTGAGGAAACAGAATTGGGGACATTTGGTATTGTCTGCAGAGGCAAAGAAGTCTATCCATGGAGTGCCCTACTTGTGAAAAATATATTGTACCACATGGGGGTTGAGAGACCATTCGTGAAGCTGTAGTTGTCTGCTTAGGGAATCTGCAATTTGATTTTGGTTGCCCAGGACTTAGGTCAATTGAATCGTGCAGTTGAGAGTAGCTATAAATGTCCATATTTGAAGAGCTTCTCTAAAGAGGTGCAGGGAGCCCGATCCACCTTGTTTGTTTATATAAAACATTGAGACTTGATTGTCTGTGCAAAACTGAAGGTTCACATTTGTTAACCAGCTGGCAAAAGTCTTGAGACTGTAAAGGACTGCTCATAATTCTAGATGATTGATATGTAATCAATGTTCTATGGGAGACCAGAGACCTTGGGTATGGAGAGAACCGAGATGATCTCCCCAATCCCATAGAGAATTGTTGGTGGTTAGAATCTGTTGCACCAGAGGGGGACAGAAAGAACTACCTTTTGAGAGGTTTGAAGAGTGGATTCACCAGTGAAGAGTATCCTTTAGAGAGTTGGGAATGGGAATCTTTTTGGAGAGGGGATGAAAGATCAGATTCCAAGATTTATTGAGGTGCCACTGCAGTGATCTCATTCTCCATCTGGCATTGGGAACTACCTGTATTACAGCAACCATGGGTCCTAGGAGGCATAAGAATGACCTTGCTGAAGCTGTGCATGAAGCTAAAAGGGAATTTGTCAACACAATTCTGGTCTGTATCCTTGTTTGAGGAGGTAAGCAGTGGCAGTGTGGATATCTAGGTTGGCTAAGAACATAAGATATGCCATACTGGGTCAGACGAAGGTCCATCAAGCCCAGTATCCTGTTTCTAACAGTGGCCAATCTAGGTCATAAGTACCTAGCTCCAATTAAGCAATCAAGCATAGTTGCTGGGTTGGAAAAAGGTTGGATTTGCTCTTGTTGATGAGGAATCCTAGGCTCTGAAGAAGCTGGATCATGACAGTCAGAGTTGTGCTCACTGTTTGAAGTGATTTTCTTGAGATATATCAACCAATTGTGAGATAGGAGAACACAAAGTGGCCTTCTCTGCATAGATTTGCTGCCACTACATCAAGGTACTTTGTGAATAATCGGGGAGCTGAAGTTAGGACAAAGGAGAGGACACGATACTGATAATGAGTATTGATGAATGTGAAATGGAGAAATTTCCAGTGGGATGGATACATTGGAATGTAGAATAAGCATCATTGAGGTCTAGGAATGCAAGCCAGTCATCCTTTTGAATGAAGGGCAGAAAAGTGGCCAAGGTGTTCATCTTGAATTTCTGATTTGTTAGATAAACATTTAATTATCATAGGTCAAGGATGGGTCAAAGTCCTCCAGTCTACTTCAGAATGAGGAAGAAGGAGAATAGAAGCCTAGGCCATACCATGAAGGAAAAAATAGCTCCACTGCTCTGGCTTCCAGCAAGGACAGGAGTTTATTCTGTACTGTATAATGTTTAAATGCTGCTGAGAACTAGATCAGAGGTGCAGGGGTGGAGCATTTGGGGGAATAGTGGAAAATTATAGGTGGTATCCTAGGTTTACTATGGCCAAGATCCATCAATCTGATGTTATGGGGGTGGGGGGACAGGTGTTCTTGAAATGTGTGAGGCGACCCCCCACTAGAAGATAGTCAGAACGGGTTTTGTCTGGTGGTGACTGTAGTGGGAGCAGGCTGCTTCTTGTGTTCCTTAGGTCTCTGGTGGGGTAAATATGTAGATGCAGAGTGATGTGATGGTGGTGGTGGTGGTGGTGATCTTGTATAAGGCTGATACTATCATCTAGAGTAGAAATGCTGCAAGTACTGATAAGGATAGGGCTTTCTGAAATAAACAGGTTAAGTTTGGTGATATGGAGGAACTGCATCAGTTGTGGGAACAAAGAGTTCCTTGACTGAAGAGGTATTATCCTTCATTTGAGTGAAGGTAGGGTTTACATTCTGACCAAAAATGGAATCTCCCTTGCGAGGGGCAGCTGCAAGGCAACCGTGATAGTCTTCTCGCAGTCCTAATGAACGGAGTCATGCTGTTCTCCTTGTAGCAATGGCCACTGCCGCAGACCGAGAAGCATCATAGGTGGCTCTTAAGAGGTGATAGGTGCACTCTCAAATGGCTGTATGAGTGTGAACTAGACCTTCTTCAGAAATGTTAGGGTCAGTGACCTGTTTCATTAAGGCATGATGATAATGCAGTATCTGGAAATGGTGAGCTAGAATTTGTAGAGCCAACATGGAAGAGTGATATATCCTGTGTCCTGCCATATCTAAAAGGCAGTGGTCCTTACCTGGAGAAATGTAGGAAGAGGCTTTAGAAGATTTAAAATCCTTTAGGGCAGTTTCAGAGATAAGGGAAGAGTGGGATAATTGTGGCTGCAGATGACCTGGACCCCCTGTTAATTTGTACTTAGCATCTAGATGGTGAGAGAAAACTTTGACAGAAAGAGGGGTATGCTATTCCGTTATCTCTAGGTCCACTAACACTTCATGGAGAGGGAGGGCAAGGATTTATTTAGGCATAGACAAGGACTTAAGAATGGATTGAAAATCCATATTAGTATAAGGTATGTCCCCTTGACCCAAAGTCAGTGGTTTGGTGAACTTCAGCAGGAATTTGGAATAGGAGTGATCCTCTTACATTTCAGTTTGAGAGGATCACAGACTTTTAGCAATAGGTGAAGTCAAACCCTCTCCCTCTGGTTCATCATCTGAGTCATGTATGCTAGAATGCTCACCCACAGAACTGATGTCATCTGATTGTTCACAAGGGATGGTATGAAAATCTGCAGGTTGATATACTGAGGTCTGAGATAATGGCTGTAATGGACAGCCTAATAGATGTTGATCAGGCACTTGAATGGTAGTGAAAGAGAAAACCTTGCTCTGCAACTTCTGAGTAGTCTTCCATAGAAATCTTTGCATTAGAAGCAAAAGAGAATCCTGCAGCGACTAGAAATGAGAGACTGGCAAGGGTCATTGTTGTGGATGTAAACAAGGAGAAACCTGGGAGATAAAGGGGCCTCTATCCCAGACTATCTTTCTTGCCTCTGAACCTTGCCATCTCTTTACAACTCTCAACTCTCTCTTCAAGGTGCCTTCATCTCCAACCCCTCCTTTTCTTTCTGCCCAAACACTGGCTGATTATTTCCATGACAAAATCCAGAAGATCACACTCCAATTCCCCACAATGTCAGCTACTTCCCCTCCCCCCACTCCCAACTTTCCCCTTCTACCTCTGCTACCCTCTCTTCCTTTTCTATGATCTTTGAGGAAGAAACCACACACCTTCTGTCATCCTCCAAACTCAGTACCTGTTCCTCTGATCCTATTCCCACCCATCTCCTAAGCTCCATCTCCCATATTTTCAACCTGTCACTCTAAATTGCAACTCTACCTGCAGCCTTCAAACATGCCGTGGTCACACCCGTCCTCAAGAAATCCTCACTAGGCCATACCTGTCCCTCTCCCTCCTCCCCTTTGTTTCGAAATTACTTGGATGTAAAGTTCACCGCTGTTGCCTCAACTTTCTCTCCTCTCAAGCCCTCCTGGATCCTTTACAATCTGACTTTCATCCTTTACATTCTAATGAAACAGCTCTTGCCAAAGTCTCCAGCAACCTTTTTTCTGGCTAAATGCAAGGGCCTCACTTGGAATATTGTGTTCAGTTTTGGAGACCATATCTCGCAAAGACCATATCTGGAAAAGGTTCAGAGGAAGGCGACCAAAATGATTTTGAGCCTGGATCAGAAGACGTATGAGAAGAGACTTGAAGACCTAAATATATACACTCTGGATGAGAGGAGGGACAGGGGAGATATGATTCAGACCTTTAAATACTTAAAGAGTGTTAAACAAACAAACCTCTTCCAAAGATGGGAAAGCTGTAAAACTAGAGGGCATAACATGAAGCTGCAGGGGATAAACTGAAAGGAAAAGTTAGGAAATACTTTTTTCACTGAAAGGTTGGTGGATGCTAGGAAAGCCCGCCCGATGGAAGTTGTGGGGGCATATACAGTGACAGAATTCAAAATGGCATGGGACAAACACAGAGGATCATTTTAATAGCAACAGGATAAAATCAAAATAAACATAACTCTCTCTTGTATCTCAACAAATAGGGGTGACCTACACAGAGCGGTGGGTACACCCCCTAAACAAAGTCATATGGAGGGGTGATCTGCACAGAGTGGCAGGTGCATCTACTCTTACCGCCTTGCTGGGCAAACTAGATGGACCATACTGGTCTTTATCTTCCATCATATACTATGTTACTATGTTTACTCGATCCTCATCCTTCTTATTTATTTATTTATTTATTTTACATTTCTTATATACCGCACTATTTACGATCAGCGCGGTTTACATAAAACAAAACAGAATCCGACAATGAACAAGAGTCAGGTCATTACAATGAACAGGAGCAATCAACTTGGATAACGGGGGAAACTATGTACATAAATGGAATACTGAAATTGGTAAACTATGTACACAAATGGGATACTGAAATTGGTAACTGTCTATATGTGAGATGAGGTCATTGTGTGTTGTTCGTACCTGGTGGCTGGGGTTCGAGGGAGGCTGTGAGGTATTTAATAAAGAGGAGGTGTTTTAAGGCCTTCCTGAACTGGCTCAAGTTGGGGATAGCTCTGATGTGTGGTGGTAAGGAGTTCCAGAGGCTTGGGGCGCTCAGGCTGTAGGCTCTATTTGAAGTTGATATGGTGCATCTTGTCATAGCTTTTGGTATTGCTAGCATGTTGGTTGCAGCCGTTCTTCTTATCCTGTTGGGCATGGGTTGTTGTATGAGGTCACATATTGAAGAAGAGGATAACCCATTGATGGCCTTGAATGTCATCACTAAGATCTTGAAGTTAATCCTGGCTTGGATGGGGAGCCAGTGCAGCTGCATCAGGAGGGGTGTGATGTGCTCTTTCCTTGGTGCTCCTAAAAGGATTCGCGCAGCGCTGTTCATGGCGAGTTGTAAGGGATGTAAGGTTGCTTTAGGGAGACCTTGTAGGATGGCGTTTGCATAATCAAAATGAGGGATGATGAGGGCTTGGTAGATGGTACGGAAGTCATTCAGCTCGAGTAGAGGGCGTATGTGTCTGAGGGATCTGATCTTGAAGTAGATCGCTCTTACTGTTTTTGCTATGGTATTTGCATGTATCATATATAATTGCAGTGTGTATTCTAGTTTGCTTGTTTAATATTAACATTGTACCATACTGATAGTTGGAGAGAGAAAGATTCCTATGATATATTTAATCCTAACTGGAAAGCTTCTATGGTTGAGATATTGGCAAAGTTTAAGCCCACTAATATTCTGTTAAGTGTCGTACATACTAATCATATGAGCACAAACATTTTTTTTTATCTAGCACGTCTGCCTACTTTTTGGACTTCCAAGTTAATTGGAACCGGTCTCCTGTTCTAGAACTATTAAGGATGCACATGGGCTACAAATTTGTAGTCCATTTTTGCTTTGTTTGGCTTTTGTTCTGATATTTGGGTATTTTTGCAGTTCATTTCATATATTCTTTTGGATAACTTTTTTTTTCATGTGTTTGAACTTTTTGACAGGTACAAATTGATTGCATTTGTGTTCATCCATTTTGTGTGCACTATAATTTTTAAGCGGCATTAATGAGCCAAATGCATGCTTACAAATGCATATTTCTCGAGTATATGGTGCCATAAGTCATCATTTACAACTACCCATGTGTTATACACATTTTAACTCTCTTCTGTTCCACATAGACTCTCACTGCAGTATCAGTCCTTGCTGAGGTCCATAGAAGACAGCACCCTTCAAAACTCAGTACTCACATACTCTAAGTGGGTCTTTTGCTAAAGGCCATTAGCTGACAATGTGTGTTCTGGTGTGCGCTGAATGAGCACTGGGACACTAGCTAGCGCATGACGGTTAATGTGGGATGATTCCTGTGCTGTCTAACTCACTTTAGGGTAGCGAGTAGTTGGGGTAGAGGAGGAGAGTGAGTATGGTGTGCTCTGTGCAGTCAGGTCCAGGTTCACACCACTCGACTGCCAGGGAAATGTTTTCCACGCCCTCCAGTGCAATGTTTTCCATGCCCTCCAGTGCAATGGTGGTGTACCCAATGTGCCTTCATTTCAGAGCTTTGTTGCATTATGTGCAACACCTTAGAACCCTTTAGTAAAAGGACCCCTAAATCTAGTTATCTTGGGGCAATTTTATAAAGCATTTTCTACATGTCAAGTGAGTTTTTAGAGGCAGAAAATCTCTCTAATAAAACTGCATGGGTGAATATGCACATATAAGTATGTGTGCTGACAAGAACATACCTAAGGAAAAAACATAAGAATGCAAAAAACAAAACAAAACATGCTGAGTCAGACCCAGGTCCATTGAACACAGCATCCTGTCTCCAACAATGACCAGTCTGGGTTGCAGGTGATTTCCCATAATTCATTTCCAGGGACGAGCCAAGGCTCTCCAAAATCTATCTGGATAATTATTTTATGACATTTCCTCCAGGATCTTGTCCAAACTTCTTTTGAATCCCACTAGTTTAGTCATCTTGGCTGCATCCTTCAAATTCCACAGCTTAATAATGCACTGAATGAAAAAAAAAGACTTTCTGAAATTTGTTTTCAATCTGCTGGTCATTAGTTTGATGGAGTGTCCTCTTGTTTTTGTGTTAGCTAACAGGTTAAACAACTGTTCCCTTTAAATTGTTCCACCAACTAATGATTTTATAAACTTCTATAAAATCCCCTATTGTTATGTGATCTGCACATAGTTTAGTAGCAGTAGGCAAAACCTTCAGGACAAAATAACATCCCTGATGGCCATAGTAGACTTGTTCATGGACCCACTGTAGCAGGAGATAAACCACAGAAACAAATGAAAAAAAGAGAGAATTCTGAAAGGAGTGATACGAGAGAGGAGCCACAATGGCCAGAACAATTAGTTGGCCCAATAAGGAAGCTCCCTGTGATATGTGAGGATATGGAGCAGGAAGGACATAGCATAGGAAGCAGAGCAAATGTGGAACAAGCCAGTGCGGGGAGAGGGAGTTGCACAGGAGGATGCAGTAAATGTGGAACAAACCAGGGGACAGAGAAAAGAGGAGAGCAGACGAGAGATCAAAAGATTTAGTTGCTGCTGTGGACTGCCTGGCCTACATGGAGAATGAAATGTGTGCTGGGGATCAGAAAAGGAAAGACTGCCTAAGTTAAACCTCAGACTTAGTGTAAAAATCATGACTAGTAAAATCAACAAAGCGATGATCTGCTGAAAGGGGCCATTTATTGATACTAGAAATATAAACTAGATAACATAGTGTGCATTAAAAATTATTACTGAGAGAATCTTACCAAAACTGTCACTGTTGTTGTTTTTAAGTGCCGTCGAGTCGGAGTCGACTCATGGCGACCCTCTGGATAGCTATCCTAAATTGTGTTCGGTCTTCAGTCAGGCGGCTCATTGTTGACAGACTGGTACCCGTAGCTGCTGTTATTGTATCGATCCATCTCATTGCAAGCCTTCCTCTTTTGTGTTGACCTTCTATCTTGCCAAGCATGATGTCTTTCTCTAATGATCTCTCTCTTCGCATGATGTGTCCAAAGTATGAAAGTCAAAGTCTTGTCATCTGAGCTTCTAAAGAAAGCTTAGGTTTGATCTCCTCTAGTACCAACTGGTTTGTTCTTCGGGCAGTCCATGGTATACACAGTATTCACCGCCAGCACCATAATTCAAAGGCATCAATTTTCTTCCTGTCTGTCTTTTTCACTGTCCAGCTTTCACATCCATATGATGTTATTGAAAATACCATGGCTTGAATAAGTCAAACCTTTGTATGGAGAGAGACATCTCTGCTCTTGAGAATCTTATCTAGGTCTTTCATAGCCATTCTTCCAAGAGCAATGCGTCGTCTGATTTCTTGACTGCTTGTTGCTTCTTTATTGATAGTTGATCCAAGTAGGTTAAAGTTGTTCACAATTTCAATTTCTTCTCCTTCAACGATGAACCTGTTGATTATGCCAGTTGTCATGATCTTTGTCTTCTTTACATTAAGGTGCAGGCCCATTTTGAGACTATGTTCTTTGATTGTGAGAAGCAAATGTTTCAGATCATCTTCACTTTCAGCCAGTAATGTAGTATCATCAGCATTGTTGATGAGTCTTCCACCAATCTTCACACCTCTGTTGTCTTCATACAATCCTGCTTCTCTGATTATTTGGTCTGCATATAAATTAAACAGGTAGGGGGAAAGTATGCAGTCTTGTCTTACACCTTTGCTTATTTTAAACCATTCTGTTTCTCCTTGTTCCGTTCGAACTGTTGCTTTTTGATCAATGTACAGATTGCGCAAGAGAACGATCAGTTGTTCTGGTATACCCATGCTTCTTAATGTGGCCCAGAGATTCTAATGGTTTACACAGTCAAAAGCCTTGCTATAGTTGATAAAACACAAATAGATATCCTTTTGGTATTCTTTAGTCTTTTCAAGGATCCATCTCACATCCACAATGATGTCTCTCGTTCCTCGCGCTTTCCTGAACCCTGCTTGCACTTCAGGTAGTTCTTGTTCCAGGTATGGTTGTAGTATCTTTTGAATAATCTTCAGTAGAATCTTGCTGGCATGTGGGATCAGAGCGATTGTCCGATAATTTCCACAGTCAGTTGGATCACCTTTCTTTAGTATTGGTATAAACACAGTTCTTTTCCAGTCAGTTGGCCATGATGTTGTCTTCCATATTTCTTGGCAGAGCCTTGTAAGTATGGTAACAGCTGCATCAGATTGCTGTAATACTTCTATGGGAATGCTATCAATGCCTGGTGCTTTGTTCTTTGATAAGGCTTTCAATGCTGCTTCAACTTCTTCTTTCATCACCAATGGTTCCCGATCATAAGGTACAGGTTGAAACGGCTGTTGGTCCACTTGATCTTTATCATATAAAAACTCTGTATATTCCTTCCACCTTTTCTTGATCTTCTCAGCATCATTCAACATGGAACCTTGAGCATCTTGTAACATTCCAATTCGAGGCTGGAACTTTTTCTTTAACTCTCGTAGCTTTAGGAAAGCCGATCTTGTTCTTCCTCTAATAGTTTCTGCTTCTATTTCCTTGCAAGTGTCATTGTAGTACTTTTCCTTGTCCTGTCTTGATGCACGTTGGAAATCTCTGTTGAGTTCTGCGATTGTCTTTCTTTCTCCTCTGGCTTTAGCTTCTCTGCGTTTCTGGGCAATTTTCAGAATTTCTTCCGTCATCCATTTTGGCCGGTTTTGCTTGTTCACCTTTTGTAGAGACTTCTTGCTTTCTTCCAACACAACCTTCTTGATGTCATTCCATAACTCTTCCGGAGCTCTGTCATTTGTATCTAAAGCAGCAAATCAATTTTGCAGGCAGTCTTTAAATTCCAGTCGTATATTCTCAAGATCATATTTTGCTGCATTCATGAGTGGTTTGCTCTTTTTCAACATTAGCTTGAGTTTGCATACTAGTAGTTGATGATCTATACCACAGTCAGCTCCAGGTTTTGTCTTTATTGATGTTACAGAGCTTTTCCATCATTGACTTCCACAGATGTAGTCAATTTGATTTTTATACAATCCATTGGGTGAAGTCCATGTGTACAGTCGCCGCTTGTGTTGCTGGAAGAAGGTGTTTGAGATGAATAGATCTTTGGTCTTGCAGAATTCTATCAGTCTTTCTCCAGCTTCATTTCTGTTGCCAAGTCCATATTTTCCAACTACTTTGCCTTCTTCTTTGTTGCCAACCTTTGCGTTCCAGTCACCCATGACTATCAGGATATCCTGTTTGCATGTTCTGTCAATTTCAGCTTGTACTTGTGCATAGAACTCTTCAATTTCATTCTCTTCTGCAGCTGTTGTTGGGGCATATACTTGAATTATAGTTGTGTTGATAGGCAATCCTTGTAGACGAATAGAGATTAAGTGTTCGCTGACTGCATTGTATTTCATTACAGTTCTTGCAAGTTTCTTCTTTATTATAAATGCAACACCATTTCTTCTTTGTCTTTCATTTCCAGCATAGTAGACCATGTGATCATCTGATGCAAAGTGCCCGATGCCAATCCATTTCAGTTCACTGACACCCAACAGATCAAGTTGTACACGTTGTCAGACGGGTGCCTGGGTGAGAATGTTCACAGTCTTGGCAAAGGCATATATTAATATGATTTGCAAGGTATTGTGGGAAATGTAGTCCATTCACACCAGACACAGCCGTTCACAATAATTAGTTGTGCTTGAGTGTAAAGCCAATAAGATATTTATTTATGGGGTTATTTCTCCCAACACAGATATGCTTGGTAGCACATAAAACAGGATACTTGCTTTCAGTGTTAAACTTAGAAAAAACAAAATCAGGAAAACAACAGCTGAACTTGTCAGGCAATCAAATCAAAAGAATAAAGACCATGAGGGTAACAGAATGGTCTTTTCTGTAGGCTCTAGCTAATATTTTCTTAGCAGTGCCTCAATCAACAAACAAAACCCACAAAGTAGGGAAAAACTGTTCTTTTCAGGTTAACTTCTTATATCTTCACACATAGACTCAGAAGTGATTTCCTCATAGCTCACAAGCAATTAGGTAAGGCTCAATTGCTAGCAGTTACCCAGCTGAAACCCCTTAGCTGGCTTGCTTTCTACTGCGTGGCTCAAATCCTACTCAGGAGCTTTTCTGAGTAGATTAAAGAACAAGTTTGTATTTCTTTGTGATGGTTGTTGTACTTTGTAACAGTAAATTACCAAAGGAGTTTAGACAGAGAGCAATCCATGTATTCACAGCCTGTATCTATAACCTCTCCCCCTTCTTCAACAATCATGGGTTCAATATCATGGATTGGCACAGAGGAATTTCTCAATGGAGCACTCTCAGGAGAATACTTGTTTCCCTGCTGTCTTTCAAGGGTATAGCTAGGGCATAGATCAGTGTTCATACCTGAGCTTCCATTGCTGTTAGAGTTCCTCTCTAAATAGCCTGGCCAGTATGTAGTCCAGTTCTTATGTCCAGCCTTCCAATCCAGATCCCTGGACACTGGATCTCTCTTCACATACCTTCTGGCACGGGTCCTAGGGTCCCTTCCAAGTGCAGCCGTCTCCCTCACAGGTACAGTCTGGAGATTCCTAGCTCTGCAGCACCACTCCTCTGGTTTTCCCCAGTCCAAGGGTGTATGCTGGCCTTTTGAAAGTCTCCCAGTATATGTACTGCTCTGGACTCCTTTAGACCTCCCAAATGCTTTTCTCTTCTTTCTTCCAAAGGGTTTCTTGCCCTCTCTGTCCATCCACTCTGGCTTCTGCTTCTGATGATCCTCCAGATGATGAAGCTGTCCAAGATCATGAAGATATCCAAGCTGCAACTGAGGATAATTCTCTGTTGAATAAACTCTACCTTTATTCTGCTTAGATGAGTGTTCCACCCTAGCACAGCGCAGCTGTGCTGAATCAGGCCCTGCCCTTTGAGATGAGTGCTTGGGGATTACCTCATAGCCCTCCTGATTGAACACACGTTTCCCCACTTCAGCTCCTCTAATGGCTGTTGGAAACCTGGTGCATTCTGGGACTGGTAGTCTTTTATGGAAAAATTCTGTTTTCTTATTTCTACCAGAACTGACAGGTTGCTTGTTCAGAGTCACTTCACCTTTTCTATAGCTCCTTCCTGAGCTATGATAAGCTTCCTTATCACAACGTTCCATTTCATTCTTGACCACCTCCAACTTCCCTTGGTTCATGCTTCGTATGTTCCATGTTCCAATGTGTAGGACATCTTTACAGCTTCTGACTCTCATTTCATGCGCAGCTACATCAGCAGTCAGACTTCCCGAGGGCTTTGATCCAACCACATCATAAATGCTGGCTTTACTCTGAAAAGTCTTCAGCTCTTCCCCAGTAGCTAGTTGAGTGCCTTCCGACCTGGGGGTCTCATCTTTCAGCACCATAGCAAAATTTGTTTTGTTGTAACTATCCATTGGGTTTTCATGGCAAGATACAGAAGTAGATTGCCGGGCCTTTCTTCCGCGCAGTTTACGTTTGGTGTTGTTGCCGGTCACAAACGTGTGATCCTCCGCTGTCAACACTATCCCATTCTGCTGCTGCCCAGAAGGGTGGTTTGTCTTGGTCTGGCACCTCAGCTGAGACCTGTCCATCTTGGGAGACCCTGCCAGTAGTTAAACTACCGATAGTTTAGCTCTCAGCATCACTGATGCACGCAAGCCCTGACAGCACGACAAGCTGCAAACCAAGTGAGAAACTGTCACTGGACCAGAAGAAAAGGAAAAATATAACTCCTTCTTGGAAAAAAAGACACAACCCCCCCCCCCATAAGAACATAAGAACTGCCATACTGGGTCATACCAAAGGTCCATTAAGCCCAGTATCTTCTTTCCATTAGTGCACAGTCTAGGTCACAAGTATCAGACAAATCCCAAGAGAGCCAGTTCAATATTAATTATCCCCAGGGATAAGCAGTGGATTTCTCTTTGGCTACATTAATAGTTGATGGATTTTTCCTCCAGAAATTTGTCCAAACCTTTTTTTAAATGCAGCTGTTTTTACCACATCCACTGGCAATGAGTACTAAAGACTAATTATACATTATACATTAATTATACATTATGAATTAATTTCTCCTATCTGTTTTAAATAAACTGCTTCATAGCTTTGTGGTGTGTCTCCTAGTCCTTGTATCAATTCATGTTTACCTGTTTTAGTCTACTCAGGATTTTATAAACCTCTATTATATCTCCTCTCAAGAGTCTCTTCTCCAGGCTGAAGAGCCCTAACTTCTTTAGCCTTTTTTCATAGGAGAGTCATTCCAGCCACATTGTCCTTCTCTGTATCTTTTCCAATATTGCTATAGAAACATAGAAAAATGATAAAGATCATATGGTCTCTCCAGTCTGCCCTTCCATACCAGTTACTAAGCTTTACAGTCCCTTTTATTCCCTTAAAGATCCTCTGCCGTGCTTTCTTAAATTCTTGAATTCAGATATAGTCTTCATCTCTATCACCTCCACTGGGAGGCCGTTCCATGCCTTTACCATTCTTTCCATAAAGAAATATTTCCTCAAATTACTTCTGAATCTATATCCTTTTACCTTCATTCTATGACCCCTCTTTGCAGAATTTTCTTTCATTTGAAAGAGGATCTCCTCCTATGCATTTATGCCATGGAGGTATTGAAATAACTCTGTCATATCTCCCCTCTTCCATCTGTCTTCCAAAGTATACATATTGAGATCTTTAAGTCTGACCCCACATACCTTATGATGAAGCCCACAGACCATTTTGGTAGCCATCCTATTTATATCATTTTGAAGGTGTGGTCTCCAGAATTGTACACAATACTCTTAAATTAGATCTCACCAAAGACTCAGAGGCACTATCACCTCCTTCTTCCTGCTGGCCATTCCTCTCCCTATGCACCCAAGCATCCTTCTGCCTTTTGCCTTCCCCTTTTCTAGCTATTTAGCCACTTGAGGATCATCAGAAACAATCACGCCCAGGTCCTGCTCTTCTATCATGGATAGAAGTACTTTACCCCTATACTGTACCACTCCCTTGGATTTTTGCAGGCATGATCTTGCATTTTTAGCACTAAATCTCAGCTGCCAAATTCTGAATCATTCTTCAAGCTTCACTAGATCCCTCCTCATATTATATACAACTTCCTGGATGTCTACTCTATTGCAGATTTTAGTATTATCTGCAAAGAGGCAAACCTTACCCAATAACCCTTTTACAATATCACTTGGAAAAATGTTAAAAGGAATCAGGCCAAGGACAGATCCTCGCAGAACACCACTGATTATCAGCCCTCTCCTCAAAGTGAGCTCCATTTCCTTCTACCCTTTGTCACCTCCCACTCAACCAGTTTCTAACCCAGTCAGTCCCTTTAAGGTCCATCCCTAGGGTGCTCAATTTATATATGTCACCTGTGTGGAAAAATTTCAAAGGTTTTCCTGAAATTTATGTACACCACATCTAGTGCTTTCCTTTGGTCCAACTCTGGTCATCCAGTCTGGCAAGACTTGTCTCTAGTAAAACCATGTTGCCTCAGATCCTGCAATACATTGGATTCCAGAAACCTCAATATCCTCTGTTTTAGCATTAATTTCCTCACCACAGAGGACAGACTAAAAGGTGTGCAGTTCCCAATCTCATCTTTGCTTCTGTTTTTCTGTTCAGGAACCACATGTGCCCTTTTCTACTCCTCTGGGACAACTTTCAACTCTAACAAAGCATTGAAAACATCAGATAGTGGAGCCACCAGAACATCCCAAAGTTCCTTCAATACTCTCAGATGTATCCCATCTGGCCCCATCAATTTGTCTACTGTTAGTTTATCTAGTTCCTCATGTACAAGGTCTTCTGAAAATCATTCAAGATCTGCCTCATTTCTGTTCCTAACTGTGGGTATTTTCTGAGGTCCTGCTCCTGGCCCTTCAACTGTGAACAGAGATGAGAAATATGCAGCCAGAAGGATGCTGGGCTGCATACAGGGAGGAATAACCAGCAGAAAGGAGGAGTTATTAATGCTCCTGCACAAGTCATTGGTGAGGCCTCGCTTAGAGTATTGTGTTTAGTTTAGGAGACCATAGGGCTTGTTTACAGAGCCACGGTAGCGGTTTCCGATCGTTATCAGAGCTGCGGCAACGATGATTGGAAGCCGCTCCCACGGCTTTGTAAACAAGCCCCCATATCTCACATAGGATACAAAAATGCTTGAAATGGTTTAGAAGAAGGCAAACAAAATGAATGGGACCTGTGCCAGAAGACATTTGAGAACAGACTTGAAGACCTAAATATGTATACCCTAGAGGAGAGGAGGGACAAGGGAGATATGATACAGACACTTAAAAAATATTTAACATAAGAACATAAGATATGCCATACTGGGTCAGACCAAGGTCCATCAAGCCCAGTATCCTATTTCCAACAGTGGCCAATCTAGGTCATACATACCTAGAAGTTTCCCCAAAAGACACAGGTTCCACAATGCTTGCATTGGGTCAAGCATTGATATCCTGGGTCCCTTCTTAATAATGGTTTATGGACCTTTCCTCCAGGAACTTGTCCAAACCTTTTTTAAATCCAGCTACACTAACAGCCTTTACTACATCCTCCGGTAACAAATTCCAGAGTTTGATTACACGTTGAGTGAAAAAATATTTTCTTTTTTTACTCTTAAATAGGTTACCCTGTAGATTCATTGCATGTCCCCTAGTCTTTATATTCTGATAATGTAAACAATCGGTCTACGTTTACCCGTTCCACTCCATTCATTAATTTATAGACTTCTATCATATCTCCCCTCAGTCATCTCTTTTCCAGGTTAAAGAGCCCTAACCTTTTTAGCCTTTCTTCATAGGGGTATCCTTCCATCCCCTTTACCATTTTGGTGGCTCTTCTCTGAACCTTTTCTAATAACGCTCTATCCTTTTTAAGATACGGCGATCAGAATTTCATGAAATATTCAAGGTGCTGTCTCACCATGGAATGATATAAAGGCATTATAATATCCTTCGTTTTATTTTCCATTCCTTTCCTTATGATACCTAGCATTCTATTTGCTCACTTGGCCGATGCTGCACATTGGGCCGAGGGTTTTAACATGTTATCCACAATGCCTAAATCTTTTTCCTGGGTGGTGGTTCCTAATGTGCAACCTTGCATCGTGTAACCATAGTTTGGGTTGTTCTTCCCTAGGTGCATAACTTTGCACTTGTCCACATTAAATTTCATCTGCAATTTTTATGCCCAGTCTTCCAATTTATCAAGATCCTCTTGCAATTTTCCACAATCCTCTTGGGTTTTAACAACTTTAAATAGTTTTGTGTCATCTGCAAATTTGATAACCTCACTTGTTATTCCCTTTTCCGGGTCATTTATGAATATGTCAAAAAGCAGCGGACCCAGCACAGATCCCTGGGGTACGCCACTATTCATCTTTCTCCATTGGGAAAATTGGCCATTTAGACCTACCCTCTGCTTTCTATCTTTTCACCAGTTGCTGATCCACAATAGTACACTGCCTCCTATCCCATGACTCTTTAGTTTTGCCAAAAGTCTCTAATGAGGGACCTTGTCAAAGACTTTCTGAAAGTCCAAATACACTATATCAACCGACTCACCTTTGTCTACCTGTTTATTCACACCTTCAAAAAACATAACAGATTAGTAGGACAAGATCTTCCTTGTCTAAAGCCCTCTTGGCTGTCTCCCATTAAGTCATGACTATCTACACGTTCAGCAATTTTGTTCTTTATGATGGTTTCTACCATTTTTCCTGGTACTGACGTCAGGCTCACCAGTCTGTAGTTTCCCGGATCACCCCGGAACCCTTTTTAAAAATTGGTGTTACATTCGCCATCCTCCAATCTTCAGGTATTTCAGATGATTTTAATGATAGTATACTGATTACTAACAGCAGATCTGTAATCTCATATTTCAGTTCTTTCAACACCCTTGGATGTATATTATCTGGCCCAGGTGATTTGCTACTCTTCAGTTTATCTAATAGTTGTAATACATCTTCCCGATGTATCAATATTTCCTTCAATTCTTCTGCACCTTTAAATACCACTTCAGTCATGGGTAACATCCCTACATCTTCCTCAGTAAAGACAGAAGCAAAGAATTCATTCAGTCTCTCTGCTATCGCCTTGTCGCCTCTTAGTGCCCCTTTAACCCCTCTGTCATCTAATGGACCAACTGACTCTCTCACTGGTTTTTTGCTACGAATGTACTTGAAAAAAGTCTTTATTATGTGTTTTTGCTTCCGCAGCAAGCTTCTTCTCAAATTCTCCCTTTGCCTGCCTTATCATTGCCTTGCATTTAACTTGCCAGTGCTTATGTTGTTTCCAGGTTTCGTCGTTTGGCTCTTTTTTCCATTTCTTGAAAGATGCTTTTTTGGCAACAACAGCCTCTCTGACCTCATCTTTAAACCATGCTGGCAGTTTTTTGGACTTCCTTCCACTTTTCTTAAAACGTGGAATATAGCTGGTCTGGGCTTCCAATATAGTATTTTTCAACAACACCCAAGCTTGATGTAAGTCTTTAACCTTTGCAACTGCTTCTTTTAGTTTTTTCTTAACTATTTTCCTCATTTTATCATAGTCTCCCTTTCGAAAGTTAAAAGGTAGTACTGTGGATTTCCTTACTATCCCTCCTCAACTAATTAAATCAAACGTGATCATGCTATGATCACTATTGCCAAGTGACCCCAACATCCTTATCTCTTGCACCAGATCTGGTATTCCACTAAGGACTAGATCCAATATGGCTTCCACCCTGGTCGGTTCATGAACCAGCTGCTCCAAGAAGCAGTCATTTATTTCATCTAGGAACTTTATCTCCCTAGCATGTCGTGTCGTGACACTGACCCAGTCAATACCGGGGTAATTTAAATCACCCATTATTATTACTGTGCTGTAACTTTTGTTAGCTTCCTTGATTTCTTTGAGCATTTCATCATCCATGTGTTCATTCTGGCCAGGCGGTCGCTAGTACACCCCCACTGCCATCGCCTTCCCCTTTTTACATGGAATTTCAATCCATAGAGATTCCACAGCAAATTTTGTTTCCTGCAAAACTTTAATCCTTTCTGACTCAATGCCCTCTCTAACATAGAGCGCAACCCCTCCACTAATTTAATCAGCTCTATCATTGCGATATAGTTTGTACCCAGTTATCACAGTGTCCCACTGGTTGTGCTCCTTCCACCATGTCTCTGATATTCCAATCATATCTAGCCTCTCATTTAGTGCTATATATTCTAACTCTCCCTTCTTATTTTTTAGACTTCTAACATTTGCATACAAGCATTTTAGAGACTGTATTTTATTCATATTAATTTGGCTATTGGTAGGCATGGGTAATTTGGGATCTTTAAGCTCTGTCTGCTCCATACTCGAGGGCATTTGGGTTATTTTACTCATAAGAACATAAGATATGCCATACTGGGTCAGACCAAGGTCCATCAAGCCCAGTATTCTGTTTCCAACAGTGGCCAATCTACGTCATATGTACCTAGCAGTTTCCCCAAGAGACACAAGTTCCACAATGCTTGTACTGGGTCAAGCATTGATATCTTCGGTCACTTCTTAATAATGGTTTATGGACCTTTCCTCTTTTTTTGGAACCTTTCTGCTTTTGGTAGTATTATTGGACAAACAAACGTTTTTCAAAGAACAGAAAACTGTAAAACTAGAGGACAAACAATGAATCTGCAAGATGGTAAACTTAAAAGCAATATCAGAAAATACTTTTTCACTGAAAGGTGTTGGATGCTTGGAATGCCCTCCTGATGGAGGTGGTTGGAGCAAATACAGTGACAGAATTTAAAATGGCATGAAACAGGCACAATGGATCCCTTTATAGCAAGTAGATGAAATCAAAGCAAACAAATATCTTTTATACTTCAATAAATTTAGGGGTGGGGGGGGGGATTTGACCTGCACGGAGCGGGCAGACTAGATGGACCATACTGGTCTTCCATCATATACTATGTTACTCTGTTTGTTAAACAATTCTGCTTTATCATCAGCTATTTCATTTTTGAGATATGGAGACCAGAACTTCACACAATATTCAAGGTACAATCACAGCATGGAGCGATACAAGACCTTATGATATCCTTTGCTCTCCAGGAACAAACACAAAGTCAGTCCTCACATACTGTTGATGTTGGCGCTGACAGAGCCCGTGTAGAACATTTCCCCAGCTTTCAAAGAAAACCTTTGGGAATGTTACTATGCATGTGTGGTCCCTTTCCCACACAAGGGTGCCATCTTGCTCAATCTCCTTTTTTCCGCAGAGCCCAATGGACATCTGTCCAGTTTCCTGGAAAACATCCTTGCTAAATCCTTAAAAAAATAGCTATTCCAAGTTTGTGTACCTGTTCCTCTTCCTGCCTTGAGCCAGTGCCGGCCCCGACGCTATCCTCTGCTCCTTTTTCCAGTTTTGATAGAGGTTTCCCTTGACCAACATTTGTGCCCTTTTTTGCCTGGGGGTTGTCAATCCCATTTGGGTGTTTTACCACCATTCCCCTCATTTGGTTCGAAAAATGTGACCGCTACAGTCAAACAATGTCTGTCACTGACAGCCATGACTGCTGCTTATGCTGGACCATGATAGTACCTCCTGCATCCTGTGCTGAAAACCTATAAAAAACAGTCAGAGTTGCAGGAGAAACTCTTCCCAAGGTTCGACTCAGCACCTGCTTTCCCGTGGCCAAGCTCCAAACCCAGCACTTCCCATGAGGGCCGAGCATCCTTGGAGTCCCAAGGTGGCAGCTCTTTTGATAAGATCTCAGACCCTGAGTGAAAGAATAAGAAATCCTCGAAACCCGTCGAGGTTCGACCAGAGAAACCCAGTAAGATGGCTCACAGGGACTCAAGCAACTCCGAGAAACATCCCAGCAATGTCCTCACAAAGAATGCCTCAGCCAGCAGAGACCATGCGAGGGACCTCAAGGCCATAGTCCTCGTTGAAGATGCACTCGTGAGAGTGCCGGCACTAGGCTCGAGATCCTCGGTGCTCATGCCGAAAGCTGCAGAGCCTTCTGGTTTGGAATCCAGAATGGCAGCCATGGAGCAGTACATCACTGCTATCCTGGCCATGAGGCAGGCAATGATGGCTGGTTCATCCGCATCGTCTGCCCCAATGACCGGGCCCCCTGACTACGGGGGAGTCCCAGGTCGTCAAGCAAAATTCCGAGTGCCACTGGCCTTGGGTAAGTCCTCGGCCATGGTTGAGGTCCCAGTCCCGCTCCTCGGGCATCCAGTCCTCACCAACCAGTTTCCAAGACTCAGACCGCAGATCCTCGGGAGTCCCCCGGCCCTTCGGCAATAGGCCTCGAGGCAAGGAGTTGCAGGGCCTCCAACTCCTCATCCTTCCTCAACTCCGAATGGGAGACTGACGATGAGGCCTCCCCGGAAACTAGATGGTACCAAGACATTCCCTTGAACTCGTCTCCCCCGACGCCCCACGCCATTCTCCGCCAGAAGATGTGGCCTTCCACAACTTAGTCAGGGATATGGCCAGAGCCCTCTCGATGCAAACTGAGGCAGAGGAGGACCCATGCACCGTGGATCTGGAGATCCTCCAGTTCAAGTCTCCACCCAAGGAAACTCTAATGGTGCTGGTGCAGCCGATCCTCAAGTGGATACTGCTGCACATGTGGGACACCGTGTCAGGGGTTTCACAAGCCCCAGCTCCCACATAACTTCTTGGTTGTCAAGTCAACCATGCAGAAGCCAGAAAACTTACTCTTCTGTTCCCCCTAGAAGGGGTGCTCGAGCCCTCATTGCCCTTGGGCGCAAGTGCTACCAGTGCTCGATACTGGAGTTTCGAATCCAGGCCTATGAGTTAAACATAGGCATATATTTGAAGGGCCTGTTCCAGAAACTGTCCAGGTTCTTAGCGGGGCTGGCCGGTTAACCTCTTCAATGGTTCTAAGCCATGACCTCTGGGATAAAGGACTGCTAGAAGTTCCTCTCCTGGGCATCCTACGATGGATTCAAGTCAATAGCTTGAGTAGCAGCGGTTGGCATCGGTGTCTGGCGCCAAGCATGGCTGCAGTCCTCGGACTTCGAGCAGTGGGTCCAGGACAAGCTACTCGACGTCCCTTGCACTGGTGAGAACCTGTTCGGCAAACCTATGGCTGACAAAGCAGCCAAGATAGAAGCTGAGGTGGTGACCTGCCAGAGGCTCTCAAAGAAGACCTTTCCTTTCCCTGCAAACCCCCCCCCCCATCACCTCCTTTTTTCTGCTAGCCATTCCTCTCCGTATGCACCCAAGCATCCTTCTAACTTTTGCTGTCACCTTTTCTAACTGTTTAGCTACTTTAAGATCATCAGACACAACCACGCCTAGGCCCCGCTCTTCTTTAGTGGACAAAAGTACTTCACCCCCTATACTATATCGCTCCCTTGGATTACTGCAGCCACTGTTCCCTCTAAGCTGTGCGCGTGTGCGCACGCACACACCTCGCTGAGCAAGCGCACATACTTTACAACAGAGCGCACAAAAATTACGGCTCTGATTCTGATAGAAAACAACACAGACGTCTTAAAATTTAAAAGTTATGATTGTAATTGCTAGAAATTTCCCGCTTCATTTAGTAATCGTCTATTTTCATTTAATTTGATTAAAATCAATGTGATGTACATACTGTATTCTGACATGTAGTCAAATTTTAAAGTATATAACTCCGAATGTCGTTATGTGGCGCACAAAAATTTAACCTTCCTTCAAAAGCTGCAAACAGCTGATATTTTATGCTCACAAAGCCTACAGAAAATTAGAGGGAACATTGACTGCAGCCCAAATGATCTTACATTTTTTAACATTAATTCCCATCTGCCAAATTCTAGAGCATTCTTCAAGCTTAGCTAGATCCCTCCTCAAGTTATCTACACCTTCTATTGCAGATTTTGGTATGATATGCAAAGAGGCAAACCATATCCGACAGCCCTTCCACTATATCACTAACAAAGATGTTAAAAAGAATCGGACCAAGGACAGATCCCTGGGGCACACCGCTGGTAACTTCCTTCTCCTTGGAGTGAGCTCCATTTACCTGTACTCTATGTCACCTCCCACTCAACCAATTTCTAACCCAAGCAGTAACTTTAGGGTCCATCCCTAGGGTGCTCAGTTAGTTTATAAGTTGCCTGTGAGGAACAGTGTCAAAGGTTTTACTGAAATCTAAATATACCACATATAGGGCTCTCCCTTGTTCCAACTCCCTGGTCACCCAGTCAAAAAAATCAATCAGATTTGTCTGACAAAACCTGCGTCTGGTGAATCCATGCTGTCTCGGATCCTATAATCCGCTGGACTCCAGAAACATTAATATTTTCTCTTTCAGCAGCGTTTCCAATAATTTACTCACGACCGAAGTTAAACTAACTGGCCTGTAGTTTTCAACCACATCCTTGCTTCCGCTTTTGTGTAAAGGCACCACATGAGCCTCTCTCCAGTCCTTTGGCACCACTCCTGACTCCAATGAGGCATTGAAAAGGTCAGCCAGTGGAGCTGCTAGAACGTCCCCAAGTTCCCTCAGTATTCTAGGGTGTATCCCATCTGGTCCCATCACTTTGTCTACTTTAAGTTTAATAAATGTCAAATAGGCTCTGTATTACAACTAGAAAGTAATATATGTTCTAAATTGAGACTGTAGACAATTATGAATATGAGACTTACAAAATGAATTTTTTATCGGCAGCTACGTGGTCTCAGTTTCTCCGGGCTGAGGTCAGAGACTCTGACTCATTACCCTCACTTTCACATCAATGACCACTGAATAGTAGCGACCTTATTTTTTAGTATTTTTAAAATGGTAAGTTAGAAATGTCTCATTCAGTAGCGAAAAATAACAAAAAATGCTTAGTTTTGCTTAACTTAGCTTTGGCTTCAAATATCTTTCAATATTGAGCTGTATACTTCTTTCCCAACGCTATCAGGTGCTAAGCGTTTCGCCAATCCAGGGTTCTTCAGGGGAGGTTGCTAAGCTCTAGGACAAAGAACAGTACTTATAGACAATACTTTCTTCATTAAAAATCTTCAAAACCTCAAAACATTATATTATAGTGTAATGGAAATTTCTTACTCACTTTTCAATATACACGCTGGCGTTCTATCCACATAAACATGCTGAACTGCTGAGTGGTTGTAAAAAACGCCGCGCATGCGCATCTTAAATAGGGGAACCAATCATGAATGGAGCCTAAGGATGATGACATCACACACAAGACTCCCACTCTATACGGGCATGTAAACCCAGTGGGGTAACAGTCTGTAGTAAATGTATCCATCGTTGTTCTACATATAATAATGTTTCATCTCTAGTGCGACCCTGCTGTGACCGTTGCACTTGAGTTAAACAAAAGCAACGTAAATCTTCGAAGGTATGATGCAAAGACAAACAATGCTCCACTATGGGAGCCTCAAGTCGTCTGCATTTTAATTTACTTTTATGTTCGTTCATACGAACTCGAAATGAACGATTGGTTTTGCCAACGTACAACAGGGTTACAAGGACATCGTATGCAATAAACCACGTGCGTGGACCCACAGGAAGTGCTGGCTCGTAACTTGTAAACATGCCTATTGTGAGAAAAACTGTCACACTCCTGAGTGATAGAACAGATTGTGCAATCACCACAAGGTTTATGGCCACAAACCTCCAAACTTGGTGTTCCAGATGTTCTTAAGACTGTCGGACTAAGTATATCTTTAAAATTCTCCTGACGTTGCCATACACAACGTGTATGGTAATTTTGTAAACCTGATATAGTAGACAGGATATTCTTATGCCTATTCAGGCTAGACTGTAACTGTTTACTTAAAGGAGAATATGCTGCTATCAAATTAACACAGTCCATCAAAGGCAGCTCTTGACGTGAGGGATGTAAAAGGAGATCTCTATATATTGACAAAGGTTCCAATAAGGATCCACGTGCCAGGCTAGGAACTGATCCCACCAATTCACTTCAGGACCGGATTCGGAAATTAACCAAGACAGCTTTGGAAAACAAGTTGATTTCTAAGAAAGAATGTACCTTTCTGAATCCTGTAGATCCGACGGTTTCAAAATTTTATTTAGTTCCTAAGATACAAAAGGATTTAAAGAAGCCCCCTGGCCGTCCAATAGTGTCCACATGTGGATCCTTATTGGAACCTTTGTCAATATATTTGGACTCTTATTTACGACTGTTGATGACTTCAATTCCATCTTACATTAAGGATTCCACTCATTTTCTTAATGTTTTACATGAATATGAACATTTGGCGATGACGACTGGAGTGTTTTTAGTAACTTTAGACGTAACTTCTTTATATACAGTGATTCCTCAAACTCAAGCTCATTTGGTAGTCATGGAAGCGCTTAGAGGTCGGGGGGATTTATCTGCCTCTTCACTTGCTTTTCTATCTATAATAGCGGAAATAATTTTGTTTAATAATTTCTTCATATTTGAGCAACAATTATATCATCAAATATCCGGAGTAGCCATGGGTGCTACTTGCGCCCCTTCAGTGGCTAACTTATATATGCAGCATTTTGAGCGCCAATGGATCCAAAACTGTCCTTTTCAAGAGTCACTGAAAGTATGGAAGCGCTATATAGATGATATTTTTGTCATTTGGCAAGGAGATAGACCTTCCCTACAAAGGTTTCTGGATTGGTTAAATTCATGTGAGCAGAATCTCAACTTCACTATGACATGTCATGAGACCCAGATCTCGTTTTTGGACATATTGGTGATGAAGACACTGATGGGGTGGCAAACTTCTATCTATCGGAAGACCACTGATAAGAATACCCTTTTACATTACTCAAGCGCCCATCCGAGACAGCTACGTAACAGTCTGCCCTTTTCTCAGTTTATCCGATATCGACGAAATTGCAGTACTGTAAGTGAATTTCAACAACAGGCAGTTCAATTGCGAGATAATTTTTCTCAGCGGGGATATCCACGAAAAATAGTTAGGGATGCATATACCAGAGCACATTTTATTAATAGAGATCTCCTTTTACATCCCTCACGTCAAGAGCTGCCTTTGATGGACTGTGTTAATTTGATAACAGCATATTCTCCTTTAAGTAAACAGTTACAGTCTAGCCTGAATAGGCATAAGAATATCCTGTCTACTATATCAGGTTTACAAAATTACCATACACGTTGTGTATGGCAATGTCAGAAGAATTTTAAAGATATACTTAGTCCGACAGTCTTAAGAACATCTGGAACACCAAGTTTGGAGGTTTGTGGCCATAAACCTTGTGGTGATTGCACAATCTGTTCTATCACTCAGGAGTGTGACAGTTTTTCTCACAATGGGCATGTTTACAAGTTATGAGCCAGCACTTCCTGTGGGTCCACGCACGTGGTTTATTGCATACGATGTCCTTGTACCCTGTTGTACGTTGGCAAAACCAATCGTTCATTTCGAGTTCGTATGAACGAACATAAAAGTAAATTAAAATGCAGACGACTTGAGGCTCCCATAGTGGAGCATTGTTTGTCTTTGCATCATACCTTCGAAGATTTACGTTGCTTTTGTTTAACTCAAGTGCAACGGTCACAGCAGGGTCGCACTAGAGATGAAACATTATTATATGTAGAACAACGATGGATACATTTACTACAGACTGTTACCCCACTGGGTTTAAATGCCCGTATAGAGTGGGAGTCTTATATGTGATGTCATCATCCTTAGGCTCCATTCATGATTGGTTCCCCTATTTAAGATGCACATGCGTGGCGTTTTTTACAACCGCTCAGCAGTTCAGCATGTTTATGTGGATAGAACGCCAGCGTGTATATTGAAAAGTGAGTAAGAAATTTCCATTACACTATAATATAATGTTTTGAGGTTTTGAAGATTTTTAATGAAGAAAGTATTGTCTATAAGTACTGTTCTTTGTCCTAGAGCTTAGCAACCTCCCCTGAAGAACCCTGGATTGGCGAAATGCTTAGTGCCTGATAGCGTTGGGAAAGAAGTATACAGCTCAATATTGAAAGATATTTGAAGCCAAAGCTAAGTTAAGCAAAACTAAGCATTTTTTGTTATTTTTCGCTACTGAATGAGACATTTCTAACTTACCATTTTAAGAATACTAAAAAATAAGGTCGCTACTATTCAGTGGTCATTGATGTGAAAGTGAGGGTAATGAGTCAGAGTCTCTGACCTCAGCCCGGAGAAACTGAGACCACGTAGCTGCCGATAAAAAATTCATTTTGTAAGTCTCATATTCATAACTGTCTACAGTCTCAATTTAGAACATATATTACTTTCTAGTTGTAATACAGAGCCTATTTGACATTTTTTATATATACTCTGTGAGAAACGGACCGATGGAGTGATTTGTACTTTAAGTTTAAATCATTGAGGACATTATCGCCACCATCAACACTACGACTGCCCCAACTGACTCATGCCCAGCTCACTGGATCAGGACTATGCGTTCAGAACTCAGTCCATTCATTGCCAACATTACAAAGTTGTCCTTTGCAACTGGAGTTTTCCCAGATGCTTTCAAGCATACATCCATTTGTCCATTACTAAAGAACAACCAGCTGGACCCAAAGAAAGAGGATTCTTACCGACCAATCTCTAGTATCCCATTACTAGCTAAAATTCTTGAGAAGATGACCCAGAGACAGATCCAGCAGCATATAGATTCATCTTCCCCATTAGACCCATGTCAACATGGATTCAGGGAAGCCCATGGTGTGGAAACTCTCCTAACTACATTAACCAACACACTTATCAATGGGATTGATAGCATCAAGAAGGGCTTTGCGTTAATCTTCCTTGATATAGTGGCAGCCTTCGACTCAGTAGACCACACGCAGCTCCTTATGTGGCTTCATGAGAAGGGAATCCAAGACCGAGCATGGGATTGGTGCAAATCCTACCTAGAAGGTAGATGGCAGCAAGTTCGAATTGGTAACATTACATCCAAACCTTTCCAGCAGAAACAAGGAGTACCCCTGTCTGCCCTGCTCTTTAATATTTACATGCAGCCAATTTGTGACATCACACGTTCCTTCGGCATATCTTGCCTCATGTACGCAGATGACGTGCTGTTGTTTACACCTATAACTGTCACATGCCTGGACTATACAGCGTTAATCAACTGCTTCAACGCAATAACGGATTGGCTACTCAATCAAAACCTCCATATAAACTTAAAAAAAACTGAAGTCCTAATAGTCACAAGAAATAAATGCTTCTCACCTCCTCCAACACTAAAAGTTAGAGACGCAGACCTTCCAGTCAAGTCCAACATACGCTATCTAGGAGTGATACTGGATCAACAGTTGGACTTCAAGGAGCACATTAAACGCACGGTAAAAGCTATCTACTTCAAGATCAAAACCCTGCGGCACTTGAGACCCATGATGGAGCCCGATGACTTCTGCACCATTTTCCAAGCGCTAGTTACACCGCATTTTGATTATGCTAATATAATTCTGCACGGCCTCCCCAAGATTAACCTAAACCCTCCACAGTTAGCTATGAATGCAGCAGCCCGCATCCTGTGCGGAGCCTCAAGGAGTGACCACATTTCCCCCATTCTAAAAAAACTCCGTTGGCTTCCAATAAGCTGTAGAATCATTACCTTCAAGGCCTTCAACAAAACGTCACCTTCATCAATTTCTGACCTTCTCGCACACACCACAAACAATAGATCTAGGAGATCACTATCTGCAAATATGCTACTTACACCAAGTGAATCTACAAAACTTAACCAGTCAACCTTCAATAGAGCATTTGTGAACTACGCTCCTAGGTGCTGGAACAGACTCTCTCCCAGCATTAGAGCAATCAGGGACCTCAAGCAGTTTGGAAAGGCCCTCAAACATCACCTGTTTCTCATGCATTTTACACAGCTAGATGTCCCCCCCTTATCCCCCTCCCCCCACCCCCTCAATCTCAAACCCGTGCTATCTGATAGCATAGAAGCTACAGCGAATTAGCACCAGCAAGTAAATTGTCTGAAATGTAAATAGTTTCCCCCAGTTTACCTCCATGTTAAAGCCCTGTTATCTGTAAACGAAGGTCAGACTTGTCTGACCAAGTGTTATATTGTTTTAATGTAAACCGCACTGATAACAAAGAGCACGGTATATAAGAACTGTTAAATAAATAAATAAGTTGAGTTAGTTTCTCACGAACACAGTCTTCTGAAAATTGTTCAAGTTGCCCCTCGCTTCTGTTCCTGTTTGTGGGTGTTTTCTGAGGTCCTGTTCCTGGTTCTTCATCTGTGAACACAGAACAGAAGTATTTGTTAAGCAATTCCGCTTTATCCTTATCAGCTTCTACATATTCAACCCCTTCACCCTCGAGTCTGATAATACCACTTTTGCCCTTCCTCTTCTCACTAACATATCTGAAAAATGTCTATTCCCCCCATTTTATTGCATTGGCTATTTTGAATCTTAGCTTTCCTGACTACTTTCCTAGCTTCTCTAAGTTTTTCCAAATATAGATGTCTGTCTTCCTTTCTCTGTGATCTCTTGTATTTCATGACGGCCTCCCTCTTTTTCTTCACCTTTTCAGCTACTTCTTTCGAAGGCCATAGTGGTCTCCTTTTCCTTTATTTACCATTTTAACAAAAAGGTTGGTTGCCCTTAAAATATCCCCTTTCAGTTCTGCCCACTGTTTTTCTACATCCCCCAGCTGTTCCCATCCCACTAACGACTCCCTGAGGTATTGGCCCATCTTGGCAAAGTTAGTTTTCCTAAAGTCTAAGACCCTCACTTTTGAATGGATTCTAACAACCCTAGTCCTAATACTGAACCACACCATCTGGTGATCACTGGATGCAAAATGATCTCCCACTATAACATCAGGAACACTTTCACCATTGGTAAGCACCAAGTCCAGTATGGCCTCTTCATGTGTGGGGCCTGTTTGTTAGCAAACCTTTTTGTTAGCATGGTAAATAAATGTAAAATGAAAAGGAGAACACAAGAACATAACATATTCCATACTGGAACAGACCAAGGTCCATCAAGCCCAGTATCCTGTTTCCAACAGTGGCCAATCTAGGTCATAGGTACCTAGCAGTCTCCCCAAAAGACACAGGTTCCTCAATGCTTGTATTGGGCCAAGCAGGGGGTTAGAATGGAGTGAGCATAGGGAACAGTGAAGGGTGTGAAGAAGAATGCTGTAAAATATGTAATTATGTACACAGCTGCATACGCCTTATAGTGCTATATAAATGAGTAATAATAGTAGTAGTAGTAAATATTGAACTGCTATATTTGTGTATATATTATATCTATATTTATTATACACACTCATCCCTATGCACACATGAAATGAAAGCAATTTGTAAAAAAAAAAAAAGTCACTTACCTGTGTAATTTATTATTTGAAAAATGCTCACACCCTTCCTCTGTTGGGTAAAAATATTTAATGTATCACTTACCTGGGGGCTTTCACTTACCTGGGGCCTTTCTTCACCCATCCCCAATGAATCTAGTTTAAATCCATATTCAGTAGATTAGCCAGTCTACTACTGAAGACTCGTCGACCTTTCTTGGACAGATGGACACCACCTCTCCTCTGAAACCCTTGGAACAGCATCCCATGGTCCAGGAAACCAAAAACGCTCTCAATGACACCATCCACACAGCCATGCATTCATCTCCAAGATGCGAGCCTCTCTGCCTTGGCCTTTACCCTCAACTGGTAGGATGGAAGAGAACACCACCTGTGCACCTCTCTGCTTCGCCCTCTGTCCCAGAGCCATGAAGTCACTTTTGATATGCTCAGAGGGATACCTGGCAGTATCTTTTGTTCTGACATGGATTAGCAACATTGGTAATAGTCAGTGGGCTTGATGAGTCTCGGCAAACTCTCCGTAACATCTTGGGTTTTGGCACAAGGCAGACAGCATACCTCTCTGGGCATCAAGTCTGGTCGGCAGATGGACGCCTCAGTACCTCTCAGAAGAGAGTCACCAACCACCACTACCCTTCGCTTCCTTGTGGTCAGTGATTCTGCAACTTTGGGGTACTTGAGTTCTGGTTCTTTCCTTTCCAGGGATGCTTTCACCTCCTCCACTTCCAGGGCTGCATAATGGTTTCATTTCAAGGACTGGAAAATTTGGATTGCTGATTCTGCATGACCTGGTGACTTGTGTCCAACCTTCGTCATTCTGTAGGCACCCATCTTCTACTCTGCTGAAGAGCTTGGTTGCTGCAAGAAGCATCTCATCAATGTACTTCTCACTGTCTTGAATGTTCCTCAGCCTCACCACCTCCTCCACTTGTTTCCTGAGAGCTTCAACATGCAGGCACCCTGCACATGGAATCGATCCTTCACCTGGCATTGGTATCTCTGTCTGGACAGAGGTACAATGTCTGGACAATGTCTGGACAGAGGTACCTCTGTCTGGACAGAGGTAGAAACTGTAACGGGGGCAACAGCTTTAGCGATATGATTTTTCCCATCCATTGTTCTGTTCGTAGGGCTTAGGTATCTGTTAAAGCAAAAGAGAGAGATCTACAAAAGTACCAGCCAGTTTCCCAGCTGTCCTTTCAGAGAAAAAGCAGTTAAATCTCTTTAATTATATTCAAAATGTGCTGTTACAAGTCCCTGTGTTTTGTTAATTGGGGAGGTGCCCTATAAAGCAAGACTGCTCACTAGGAGTGGGTGGGAGTTGGAGGGGGGGGGTAAGGAGGGTACTAACTCCTGATTAGATGTCAGCAGCTCTCAAAAGCTGAGAAAGTTACCAAAGCAGAGTTTTAAACCTACCCCACTAAAGAAAATATTTCTCCTTTTAAACTTTCCAGGAAAGCCAGTGCAACCTCTCCTTCACCAGACCCTTCTGATCTCAGATCTCACAGGTTTGCCAGGGATAATGCAGTGGAGCCTGTACCCTAGCATCTGTTTGGAAAGAGCTTCTATACAAGGTACTTCCTTGTCCCCAAAAGAATAGGGGGCCTTAGGCCCATACTAGACCTGTGAAACTTAAACAAGTTTCTGGTGAGAGAGAAGTTCAAAATATTCTCCATTGGATCATTACTGCCCTACCTCCAGCAGGGAGATTGGCTGTTGTCCCTTGTACCTAAAGGATGCATATACCCACACCCTGATCCACCCGTCCCATAGGCAGTACCTAAGGTTTGTGGTGGGAGGAAGGCACTACCAGTACAGAGTGCCGCCCTTCAGCCTGCCTCTTCACCAAGGGTCTTTACCAAGTGCTTGGCGGTCATAGCAGCATACTTGCGCCTAAAAAGGCTTTCATCTTCCCCTACCTGGACGACTGGCTAATCAGAAGAGGTACGGCTTCAGAGGCCAGCCAAGCTGCAAAGCATACAATCCTCCTGCTGCAGCACCCAGGGTTCATCATCAACTACCTCAAATCCCATCTCTCGCCAACCCAAATCCTGGAGTTCATAGGGGCTCGTTTGGACATGTTACAGGTCAAGGCTGTCCTCCCAAGAGAAAGGGCAGACCACCTTATACAGCTGGCAGGAGAGATACAATGCCACTGGTCAGTACCAGCTCATCTCCTTCTCCACCTGTTGGTCACATAGCCTCAACAGTCCATGTCATGCCATAGCCCACCTGCAAATGCGGACAGCCCAATGGTGCCTCCATTCACAGTGAATTCAAGCCATGGGCAGACTACGGGACAGGGTCAGAGTCACCCGTCAACTGGCGGAGTCCCTCACCTGGTGGCAAAATTTGTGCCACCTCCAAGCTGGGATTCCATTCTAGGTACTCGCACTGCAGAGGACCCTGACAACAGTTACCTCCCTCCTGGGTTGGGGACGCATTGCGGGGACTGCTGCACTTAAGGCAGCTGAGCCCAGGAGGAGTCACTCTTGCAGATCAGTCTCCTAGAACTCATAGCAACTCTTGGCCCTGTGAGCGTTCCACCACCGCCTGAGGCACCGACCTGTGCTGATCTGAGACAGACAACCAGGTGGCCATGTTTTATATCAGCAAGTAGGGGGCACAGGCTCATAATCCCCCTGCCCCTCTCTCAAATGCAGTGCGCAACAGCATGTTCCTGAGAGCGGTATATCTGCCAGGCCAAGACGACTGCTTAGAAGACAGGCTGAGCAGAGTCCTCTGCCCACACGAGTGGTGCTTGAACCCCAGGGTAACAAAGCAACTCTTCCACCGCTGGGGCAGGCCCATGATGGACCTTTTTGCCTCCTCGGACAATGCGCAGCTACCTCGCTTCTGCTCGCACCAACTGCATCCAGGGAGAGCAGCAGCAGACGCCTTCCTGATCTTGTGGTCAGAGGGTCTACTCTATGCATGGCCATACTGAGCCAGAATCGCACCCTGTGTAACTTGTATATGCCCCGCCCCATACCTTTGTCTAGCCGCTGCCTGCTCCTGCCCTGCTGCTACCTCCTTCTGTTTTCTCCATGGTGATGGAAGCAGGGCAAGAGCAGGCAAGGCTGGATGGGGTTATGGGGAGGGGGCGTGCCCGATGTGCAAGTCGCCGGAAGCAGATATGATCTCTCCCTGCTCTGACATTGCATCAGAGGAGGGAGGGACCAGACCTGCAGGAAGACCTGAAAAGGCTTAGGGGCACATTTCGGCTGTCTGCTGTTGCCCTGCCACTGCTGAGAGAACAAAAAGTGGTGGTGGCAGGGAAACAGCAGGCAGCCAAAATGCCCCCCCCCCTAAGTCTTTGCACCCTATGCGGCCACACCGCTCACACAGGGCTAGGTATGGTAGTGATTCTATTTGTTCCCACTGACCATCCTGGTCGCCAGGCCCCTCTTCAAGGTCCAGAATGAGGGAGCATCAGATATACTGATCGCACTCAGGTAGCCCAGGCAACCCTGGTTTTCTCTGTTGCTTTCCCTGTCAGTGGCACTCACAGTCCCACTGGGCCAAGCCCTGGACCTCCTGTCCCAGGAGGAGGGCTCCCTCCTGCACCTCAATCTGGGCTCACTATCGCTAACAGCATAGCTGCTGAAAGGGTAGCCCTAGCCCCTTTCATCCTCCCAGGGGAGGCAGAGGAGATCCTACTGGTCTCCTGGAAACCCTCCACCAGGTGGGCTTACATCCATAAGTGGTGTGCGGAAAAGGAGGAGAATCCCTTTCTCCTGCCATGTGCAACTGTTTATGCCTGTTTTATTTGGTTCTAAGTGGGGTAGTTGCAATGCTACCATAATTTATTACATTTTACCATAGTTTAATTTACCATGGGAGTCACTAACCAGCAGTTAGTTGGTACCACAAATTACTAGCTCCTACAGAGTTGAGGAATAGCCTGATGGTTAGAGCACCAGATTGGGAACCAAGAGACTAGTGTTCAATTCCTGCTAGGATGTATTGGGCAAGTCTCTTAATTTGCCATTGCCTCAGAAAAATCCAAATTATCAATGTTCCTTCTTAATGTACATTACCAAGTGTAAGTTGCTTTAACTGAAATGATAAAGCAGTATAAAAAACCTGTTAAATGAATAAATAATGTGGCTTGCATTCAACCTCTCAAGATACATTATTTTTCCTCCCTGGAAGCATTATTTTTCTTCCCTGTCTCCGATGCTCCTGGAGACAGTGTTAAAGGGCCAGGGCTTTTCTTATAACCACTCCTGCTTTTCTTACCAACAAAAACTCCCAAGCCCTCTCAGAATCTGCAGTAGACACCCCACTACTCCCTTGCTCCAACCAAGAGACTTCTCTCCTCGACTGAACAGCCCCCTTTCCCCTGAAGAAATCTTAGATCTTCCTAGAACAGCTCCCCACTAAAGAGATCCCCGCTGTCCTAACTCTACCAGGCATATTCCTTGTGACTAGCTGAGTGGGGCATAGAAATGATCTCCAGTCCCTTCTGCCCTGTAACCAGACCACGTTTAAAATGTTGCTTCTGCCTCTCCTTTTTTCTCTGTCCCCTGGTCTGCTCCTTATTTGGCAGCAGGACTCCTAGTGATGGTACTGCAACACTACCGCTAGGGGTGGATGACACCATTTTGAACCCAACAGCCTAGGAGGTAAGAGTGACTGGAGATCGCTGCTGTGCACCTCCCACTAGACACCATAGAGAGGTCCAGTAGGTTTGGAGAAGGGTGTAGGATAGAGGGGTCTCTTCGGTGAGGTGAGATAATGTTCTAGGAGGTTAGAGATCTCTTGGTTGGGGGAAAAAGGAGGTAGGGTGTCTATTGGTAGGGATCTGATCAAAAGGGAGCATGCATGTCTTTTAGAAAACCTCCAGTCCTTTTAACATGGCCCCTGGAAACATCAGGCTGCGTGTTGGCAATCTGATGTTTCTGCAGCATCTCAAAGCTGGCATTATTTTTCTATGAATAGCACAGTTTGCAAAGTTAAACTCAAACAGCTATATTCAGTTTTCCAAATAATGATGGGCTTTGCATTGTTTTGCATAATTGTAAGTGTTAAAGTAAAATAACACACAATTTCCCCTTTTAATATGCACTGTTTAGCAAAATCCATGTTATTCCCTTAATTCGCATTAATAACTTCCCTTCAACCCACTGAATACTATTAACAATTCTTTGAGCAATGTATTTAGCTTTAATCTTAAAGATGCTAATGATCCGCAGGATGAGAGATTGAGAGCTGCAGCCTAGGAGAGTGGATTATGGATGAGATGGATCACAGCAAATACAGGAAAAAAAAACTGGTAAAACAGTTGTGTAAGAAAAAACAAAATCTTAATTTATTTATTTATTTTTATTTAACAATTTTTCTATACCGCCTTTTAATTCAATCAAGGCAGTTTATAAAACATCAACTTATGCAAAGAACTTGCATATATCAACTTATTCAAAGAACTAACGAACATCAATTCAACTTATCCAAAGAGCTTACATATATCAACTTATTCCAAGAACTTGTAAATATCAACAGTAACATTATCACATCAAAAACCTGAGTATTTTCTTGTAACATTATCTAAACTATGTACATCTTAATGAGAGTAATGGGGTGTTTGTTTGGTGTGGTTGTCGTGGCTTAGGTCAGTTTGTGGGGTGATTTGGGCGATTGGTGGTCTTCATTGAATTGTTCGATGAATAGGGTGGTTTTGAGTAGCTTCCAGAATTCTTTTATATCTGTTGTTGATTTCAGATTATCTGGGAGGACATTCCAGACAGCAGGGGCAGCAAGAGAGAAGGCTCACATGGATGTGGATTTGTTGGTTCTTGTGAATAGATTGGGTGTTGGTATGTTGTTTTTAGTGCTGTTTCTGTCTGGTCTTTTGCTTGTTTTGTTTCCGATGAGTTCCTGTAGTATTTCTGCTGACATGTTGTTTTTAATTTTGAAGATGGTGAGTGCTGATTTGTATTTTTCCCATGATGAGATTGGTAGCCAGTGCAGATCGTATAGTATAGGAGTTATGTGGTCTTGTATTGAAGCGCTAGTAATAATGTGGGCAGCAGTGTTCTGGACTATTTGTAGAGGACGGGTGGTTTGTTTGGGTAGACCTTGGTATAGTATATTACAGTAGTCCAGCATAGGTGTAATGATGGCCTGGCATATTGGGTGGAAATGTTCTTTATTGAGGAGAGGTTTTAGTCTCCAGAGCATTGCGAGTTTGAAGAAGGCTGTTTTGGATATCTTGTTGATATGCGGTTGGAGGGTGAGTTGCTTGTCTAGAATCACTCCAAGGTATCAGACTTCATCTTTTATTGTGATCAGTGTATTGGATATGTTGATAGAAGTAGAAGGAATGAATGTGGAGTCTCTCGTAATGATGATTGCTTCAGATTTTTTTAAGTTGGTGTTTATGTTATTGTTAGCTAGCCAGGTCGACATTTCTTGAATGCAGGTTGATATGGTCGTATAATCTGGGGAGTCCAGTTGAATAGGAGTATATGCCATGATGTCGTCAGCATATATGGTGTATTGTATCTTGTATTTGTTAAATATTTTGCATATAGGCTGAATATAGAAATTGAAGAGAAGAGCTGATAGTGATGAGCCTTGGAGAACTCCTTGAGTAGTTCTGAAGGGTTTTGAGGTGAGGTTACCAGATTTTACTTTCTGCTGTCTGTCTTTGAGGTATGATTGAAACCATTTAATGGTGGTATCTCGTAGTCCAATCTCCATTAGGCGCTTCAATAGGATGTGATGGAAAACTGTATCGAAGGCTATTGATATATAGATAAATATTAATAAGAAGCCCTGTTTTATCTTGTCTATTCCTTTGATTATGTTATCGAATAGTTGTATGAGGAGTGTCTCAACGCCATGTTTTGGATGGAATCTGTGCTGGTGGGGATCTAGTGGGGAAAATTCATCAATATGATCTTGGAGCTGTCTCTGTACAATTTTTTCAGTTATTTTAGCCAGGAATGGGAGGCTGGATATTGGGTGGTAGGTTGAAGGGTCTGTACTGTTGGATGAGGTGGTTTTAGGGATGGGTCAGATAGTAGATTGCTTGAATGCTTTTGGCATGTAGCCCTGAGAGAGAGAGGTACTTACTACCTTTTGGATGAATATGTTGAATTCTTCTTTGGTGAATTTAATCTAAGTCACTGGGCAGGGGTACAATGGAGAAGTGGTGATGTTTAGAGCAGTGATGGTTTGTTCTGTTTCTTTAGTTGATGGAATGCTGACGTTCTTCCATTGATTGGTAGTTGTGGAGCCATCTGTAATTGGTGTGCCCATAAGATAGATGTTCTTATGAGGTGTGGTGGTACTGTTCTTGGCTATTTCAGCAAAGGTTTGTGGGTGCATCTTGCTTTCATCTTTCATGATTGGGTCATTTGCTAGGGTATGGATGATGTTGAAGAGTTCTTTGGGTTTATTGCAGGCTTTTAGTATAAGGTTTGTGTGGTATTGTTGTTTATATTTATTTATTAAGTTATTGTAATCTTTTTGCATCTCTTGGTATTGTTTCAATGTAGCTTCTGATTTGTTACGTCTCCAGAGATGTTACAGTTGTCGTAATTTTCTTTTGGATTCTCTTATTGTGTTAGAGTACCATGGTGTAGATTTTGGCCTGTTTTTGTTGTGGTGTGAATTCATTCAAGGTGTGAGTTGAGATACGGCAAGGATGGTGGTATTCCATGCGGTGATGGCATCGTCCAGGTCAGTGAAATCTTGGGGTAGCTATTGCATGGTATCTTTGAGGAAGTGCTCTTTGTTAAAAGCTTTGAAGTGTCTGGTTGGTTGTTCGGTTTTCCGAGCTGTCTTTTGGGTATTTGTGTACAAATGATATGGCATGGTGGTCTGACCATGGTATTGGTATAGTTTTAGATGGTGTCATGAGACCTTATTCTAGGGTGTTAATTGGTACGAATATGCCGATAAGACTTGCTTGAGTTGAATGGATTCCATTGCTTTGTGAAAAGCTATTTCAGTTGTTGTTGTGGCAGATGTGAGGTTTAAGTTCCCTAGTACAATGAGTGTCTTGTGTGGTAAGTTAACTGCATATATCATATCCAGGATGTTGGATGTGTCCTCTGTTGGGGCATTGGAGGGTCAGTATATCAGGCAGATGGATAGATGTTTGTTTACAGTGTTGATGAATTTGCAGTGCTCGAAGCATTTTGGAGGTTGACGTCTTGAGCCTCAAGTCTGTTCGGGCAAGGATTAGTACTCCACCTCCTCGTTTGTGGGTTCTGGGGCAGTTGTATGCTGTGAATGCTGGTTGTGTTATTTGGTTCAGTATTACCTGGTCTGTATTCTTGAGCCATGATTCAGTAATGCATAGGATGTCAATATTGTTTTCATGGATGTAATCGGTAATAGTGTTTGTTTTGTTACATATAGAGCGTGCATTTATCAGGCCTATGGTTATGCGGGTGGCATGTGCAGAGTGTGAATGAGGTATGGATGTTTGTGACCATGGCTCTATTTGAATGTGTCTGGTAGGTTTCTTGCTGTTAGGTTTGTGGTAAGCAGATATGTATATAGGTTGGTATATGGAAGGGAGGTATGATATATATATGGGGGGAGCTTGTAAGGCTGTGAAGTAGGTAGTGTAGTAATGTGCATTTGTTTGGTAAGAGCATAGGGTAAGAATTAGTATAACAACATACATTTGTTGGATGAACATTCTTTTGTACATTTGCTGTCTGTACAGGAGTTTGTTGCTTTTTTGTGTTGGAAGGTAGTGAAGGGGTTGATTTTCCATGTTGGTGTGCTCCTTGTGGGGTGAGCTACTCACCGCTGTTTGCTGCTCTTGGTTGTTAGTCTGGAGAGTTGGTGTCTGGTTGTAGGAGTTGTCGGCTCTTCGTTGTGGAGTCCTCTTGAAATGTTGTGTTGTGATCTTCTTGTGGTGTACGTTGGTTCATGCTTCAGGGCTCTCCGTCGGGGGAGCCTGCTGCTGTGGTCATCTGCTACTGCGCCCGATGGTGCTCCTTTTTTAAAATGCAGTTCAGACCTCTGATTTGGCAGTTGTTGCTGCAGGCGGGAGGTCGAGGTGTGGCCCGGCTCGACTCCAGTCAATCGGGGGATCCCGCTGATGTGGCCGTCTGCACCTATTTGTGAAGAAGACAACGATCCTGACAACTGGCAAAATCAATAAATTCATCACTGATGGAGAAGAAATAGAAATAGTGAACAACTTGAACTTACTTGGATCAATAAAGAAATGACAAGCAGTCAAGAAATCAGAATGGCAGAATGGCTATGAAGGACCTAGACAAGATTCTCAAGAGCAGAGATGTCTTTCTCCATACAAAAATTCAACTTGTCCAAGCCAAGGTATTTTTAATAACATCATAAGATGCGTAAGTTGGACAGTGAAAAAAATAGGAAGAAAATCAATGCCTTTGAATTATGGTTCTAGTGAAGAATATTATGAAGATCATTTTAAAAGGTAGTCATGATTTGGATGTCTGAAGACGTGCCCGTGGATGTTGAAATCATGGAGATGGCTTCATAGCCATTCAACAAATGACATTCACAGACATCTCCCATGCATGGACGTCCAAATAGGCAAGGGGTGTGGCAGATGCATGTCTGGGGAGGAGCAATGGACTTATATTTCCCTGTTCAATCTCAGAAATATCAAAGATGCTGCAGGGACGTCCATCTTTATATCTGCTCCAAGTATGAATAGGCATCAGGAAAGTGCTTGTTTTTACCTTAAAACATCCAGAGTGCAAAAAAGATGGGGGGAATTAAGTGACTAGCCTTAGAACACTAAGACCCACGCTGCAATTTGAACCTTGACTACCCAGTTCTTAAGCTGCTAGCTAGCCATTATGCTATTAGACATCTTGGCTCTGAAAGGCTCTTCTTGGAATGTCTATATAGATGTTTGATAGACGTCCATATCAAATACATCCCTGTTTCCAAAATCATGCCTGAACTTGCACGTGCCTGATTTGCTTTCAGACGCTCTGGCATTGACGTCCCAGAATGCACTTGGATTTCCCATTGTGAAATACGCCTTTATGTATACTATGGACTGCCTAAGCTTTCTTTAGAAGCTCAGATGACAAGACATCAACTTTGATACTTTGGTCACATCCTGCAAAGAGAGAGATCATTAGAGAAAGATATCATGTTTAGCAAGTTTGAAGGTCAACAGAAAAGAGGAAGGCCAGCAATGCGGTGGTTCGATACAATAAAGCAGCTATGGGCACCACTATCAACAATTCACCACCTGATTGAAGACTGAATAAAGTTTAAGACGAATATCCAGAGAGTCGCCATGAGTTGACACTGACTCAAAGGCACTTAACAACAACAAAGAAAAAGTTGGAAATGGTTATTCATCTCAAAAATGGTTGCAAAGAAGTTGTGATTACCTGGGATATTCCCATTCCAACAAATGAGAAACTCAATGCAAAGGAGAAAAATCCAAAATCAGCATAACAGAATTTTCAGTGCCAAGTGATTATTATGCAAACTAGAGGAAAAAGACCTCAGTGTACGCAATGGGCTTTATATGGCTGGCCTATCATTGCTAGACCTGCTTATTCATGCCCTGGTCAATACCATCATGGGTCACAAAGGACCTCCCATAGAGGAGTAGCTTAGTGGTCAGAGCATCTACCAGAAGATCAAGGATTTGATTCTTACTAGCACTCCTTGTGATCTTGGGCAAGTCACTCTACCTTCCACTGTTCTTGGAAGAAAAGACCTGGCAATCTACTCCTCGTGATATGTTGTCAAGAAAACCTAGAGGCAGCTGGGTTACCAAGAATCAGCACTGACTTGATGGCACTAAAAACCCCCAAAGAAAATTAAAGAACTTCCAATAAGTTGCCTCAACCTTTAGTTTTCAGTGCTTCCAACGAACCTGAAAATTGAGGCAACACATTGAAAAGATAAGTGATTGCTTCAAATCTCTTTACATATTTTGTTTGTGTTATGGGAGTTTTTTAATGATCCATGATGGTAATGACCAGGGCATGAATTAACCATATAAAGCCCATTGTGTACACTGAGGTCTTTTTCCTCCCATTTTAAGTTTGGATGAAAAACATGAATAGAAGACAAGATTAATGGTTTGGGGACATGAGAATTTGGTAGCATTTTTTACATACTTTACTGGATCTAGTTGCTACCTAATTTGAGGTTGTTTTTTGGCAAGTGATTATTATGCACATCATGTGGGGAGAGAGAGAAAGAGAGAGTACCAAGAAATGCTGCCAGAGATCAAGAAAATATGGCAGAATGGAACAGAAATATTTTCCATCATATTGCATGCCACAGGCCTGAATAAAAGCAATGTTCTAGAACACCTTGCCAGTTTGCCTATACACATTGCATCTTATGAACTCCAAAAGAAGCTCTCTTTGGCAAGATGCAAGTATTATGCTGAACGCTAGCAGTGAAATGAAGAGATCGAGATCATACTGAGTGGAGGAGTGGCCTAGTGGTTGGGGCAAGGTACTTCAGGCCGGAAGGTCGGGGGTTCAAATCCCACTAGAGGACAGCAACCTTGGGCTGGAAGGACTGGGGTTTCTAGTCCCACAGGTGCTCCTTGTGGTCTTGGGCAAGCCACTTAACCCTCCATAGCCCATGTTCCCTGTAAAATAGTTATCTCCAAGTTATAATGCCCTGTTCAGTTTGTTCAATGTAAACTGCACTGATGCAGAATAGCGCGGTATATAAGAGAATGTAAATAAATAAATACTTCATGTACACTGGCATAGGATGAGAGTCATTATTGTCATGGTATGCTCAAAACTAAGGGGTATGTTTACTAAACTGTCTTAACGTCGCAGTGGTGGTATTATCGTGCAATAAGTGATGTTATCGTGCGATAACGTAACATTATCACGTGATAACGTAACTTATCGGATGATAATGCGGCAGTGGCGTTAAGGCACACTAACGCTGTGAAATCCGGGTCTGAAGGGTGGAGTAAGGCTTCCCAGAGAGCGGAGAGAAGGGATCAATGGGCGGAGAGTGGGCGGGGAGAGGCTCCAGGCACACTAACGCTGTGAAATCCGGGTCTGAAAACTAATGCCAGTGAAACCCTCATGTTAGGCATATTTTCAGGAAAGAGAAACCATTTAGGTCAGCAATGTGCAGCAAAGGCAAGGAAACCCAGAAAAGTGATAGTAGTGATATATGTGCAGGAACCAAAAAGGCAAATAAACATATAAAATGACCAGAACCACATTTAAAATCCCAATAACCAAGCTGGCCAATAGTGATATTAATTATAAACATAAAGCAACACTACTGACAAAGCGTAAAAATTAAGATATCATGTTTGGAAGGGTCTATGCTCTGTCCCCCTACAAAGTGAATGATCCCACATTGAAATAGCACTGATCAGGGTTTCTGTCGTTTAGAATGGGCAGGTTTGTTATGGCGTGCACATGTGCAGCAACAGCAGAATGGGCACATAGGAAAGGGCAACTGTACTGATGCTGTAAATGGGATACAGGGAGCTGCAGGCGGCACATGCTGTGGCCCAGCTGGGGCACAGTGTGGACTAGGCAGATGCCTAGGTGGCCCATAGGAATGCCAAAACTGTAAAGCAGCAAGACAGCAACTGATGAGGGTCCAACATGGGCATGAGTGTGTGTCCCACAGTGTCACAGGGGATATTTAAGTCAGCAATGTAGTGGTTGGGGCAAGGTACTTCAGGCCCGAAGGTCAGGGGTTCAAATCCCACTAGAGGACAGCAACCTTGGGCCGGAAGGACTGGGGTTTCTAGTCCCACAGGTGCTCCTTTGGTCTTGGGCAAGCCACTTAACCCTCCATAGCCCATGTTCCCTGTAAAATAGTTATCTCCAAGTTATAATGCCCTGTTCAATGTAATTTCAGTTTGTTCAATGAAAACTTCACTGATGCAGAATGGCGCGGTATATAAGAGAATATAAATAAATAAATATTACCCAGCAAGTACCCCCAAGGGCACATAACATTGGCAGGCGGTGCCGGGGGGAAGCATGCATGTCCATGTAGGCACCCCTACCCGAGAACCCACACCATAGTCAGCTGTCTACCAGCACACTGGATGGCCTGGGACTGCGCACCACCAGCACCACTGGCATAAGGGCATGTCAGCATGGTGGCGGAGGGGTGCTGGTGGCAGAGGCATCTGCCCACAGCAGACCACGGCCAAGCACCGTTTAGGTGGGTACCGTGCACTGCAACAGACAAGGTCTGTCTGACAAACAGTCATGGTATCCTCAGGGAATGATCTGTCCCTGTGGCAACAGTGTGGTGCAGTACACACAGCCAGTTTGTTCAGGAGCAGAAGGTCACAAGTTCAAGTCCCAGCCGTGGCTCCTGCCAACCCTGTCCCCATTTTTTACCCAGTACTAAACCATGGTAATAAAAACGGAACCTTTATTGCAGATAAAATAAACATGCCTGAAACGCCTATATTTTACCCTACAGAGCACAGACACCATACACATGTGCAATACCTAAAGCAGATTTTCCCAACTGCAGTCCTGGAGGGCCAAACACCATTCAGGTTTCATGCTGTCCCTCATAAATATGCCTGTGCTGCATTTGTATGCACCGCCCCCATTGTATGCAAATGTATCTCATGCATATTCAGTAGGGGCAGCATGAAAACCTGAACAGTGTTTGGCCCACCAGGACCGGAGTTGGGAACCTCTGCCCTAGAGCAGCAGCCAACAGGGGCATAAACACCCACACCCACAGGCTCCGCTATCCAAAGCCTCATGGAGAGTCAGGCTGTTGGGCCCTGCACGGAGCAGCATCTCCCACTACAGGCACCTGCATACCTTAGCAATACCGTCCTAAACTTGGGAACACGTTCCACATATATCAAATGGTTGCTATGATTAATGTCAGCAACAAATCCTAAGTTAAACACAATTTGTTGATAGAGATTCATCATAACAACCTTTCTGATATCTGTGGAGTGTGTTTCAGTCATTGATTCTGACAGTGTTTACCACCCCGGGGAGTGACCCTAACAGTACTGAGTACCATAGCAATGCCTACACTGTGCCCAGGACTGGTGTGGCGGCCAGGGCTGCCACAAACCTCTATATTTCCACAATGCTGGCATAGGTGTGGGAGTGTGTGTCTGTCTATCCAGTGTGTTATGGCTGCCTACACCTTACTGAGCCCACACTGCTTGCACTGTTTCCAGTGTTAGCCTGCCAATGTGCATAATGAGGAGTAAGGTACTGTGGGTATGGCCCGGACAGGGTGGCATGGGCAGGATGCATTTGCACAGGGTATAGGGCAATGGCTGGGACATTGTAGTGCCCGACCACCACCTGCATGGACAGGGTGGCCACAGCATGTCATGCTGGGAGGTCACTCTCACCCTGACTGAGCAGTGACCATGGCATGGCTAGGTTCCCCCATAGTGCTCTACAGTATTTTTCTCAAGTGATATTTATGGGTTCTCTTTTCTGGGCTCCAATCACTGACATACCTGTGTGGTGTGTGTGCTGACATCCCAGTTTTGGGTGCACACAGTTCCTCCAGGAACATGCACTATGTACTAGCTAGCAGACTGTCTGTAGTTAGCATCTGTATGGCTGTGCCACCTTGCAAGGTGCAGCAGGTGCACACTGACTGACCTCTGCTGGTGAATGTCAGATTGTAGTGGGGGGCAGCTGAGCTGACTGGGCCCACTACCTATCTGCCTGTGGCCCTGTCCCAAGTGCAGATCTGCAGCAGCTCTCCATTTGCCACCAGGACTGGGGTTGCTTGTCTCACAGCCTGTCCTCATGTACCTCCACAGCCCCCCTTGCAAAGGGTGAGATTGTGGGTCTGTTGGGGGCAGATCATGTCCCCCACCCTGACCCAGAGAGGGTGGTTTGCTAAATACATTGTCGCCATGTGAACCCTGACACACCCCTGCTCCTTAAACAGGTGACCATAGCAAGCACAGTGGATATGCACTATGTTGTGTGCATCATGGTCCACAAGGGCCAGACATGACTGCCAATTACAAATGGACACAGAGACCTCCTAAAGGTGACTGCAACAAATACCTGTCATACATTGGCACTGATGGAGACCTGCAGCAAAGCCCACCTCAACCAATTCAGGTACTGCAGACCTGGTGCTGGCCACTCCACCTCACCCTCAGGGTGAGCACAGAACACGCACATTGGCATGGCCTGTGGGTACTCTGTGCCAGTAACATGCACGGTCATTCCCCCCTGCCAAGCTGACGTGCTGTAGAGTGCATACCCCATCTGGTGAGCAGATGTAGACTGCTGTTTGCATGTGAATTGCATTATGGGTACTGTTGGTTCTATCCTATCCTGGTAGCCATAGCAGACAGTTTTATGGTGACGTGCACTCTTTCTGTAGCCAGCCATTGATGTGATAGCTCCCATAGTGATGTAGCACAATGGTTAATGCAATAACTTCAGTAGCAGAGGTCATGGGTTCAATTCCTCTGTGTTCCCTTTTTTTATGGCTGTCCTATACAACTACGTTTCATTCGTGTAACAGTCATATCTGTGCAGATCTGTGCTGCCGCCACATTATATCCTCATCATTATTGCCATCCATCCTTCTGTCCGTCTATGTGTGTGTGCCAGCTGTGTGGCATCCTGCCCTAATGTGCAGGCTACTACCCCATGTCCTGCATTGGCACATGTTTCTGCATTGCAGCTCTTCATGCTTGCCTCTCCTGTGTCTGCTCTGCATGGCACTGCTCTCCTCTGTCCTCCTGTCATTGCACTTATCCTGCCACCTCTACCTCCTCTGGTGGACACGTATCTCCATCCTCTGCCACACAATGTCATTGTTGCACTGTACATTACCATCACCCTGTACATCAGTACAGCTGCCCCTGATATGTTTGTCCACTTTACCTGCTGCCACATGGGCTGCACGCAGATTTGGCTGGTCCATGAGCTCCGTCATCTACTTCCTTCCATCACTTGTTCATTGCCTTTCCTTGGTGCTCTGTGCAGTGTTATGGTTAATCTGTGTTTGAGCCATACATTTCATGCTTGTGACCTTGAGGCACCTTTGTGCCCCTGGGCACCATCTCCTGTGTTACCTTAGCATCCCTGGGGCATCTTTCACGGCACCTTAGGTTTGGCCAGCTTATCGGGTGTCTTATATGCTACCTTTGAGGCTGCCAACCTTTCCTGCCGCCCTTTGGGGCACATTATGACCTGCCTTGGATGACATGGTGCTTTATGATGTGCCTTATGGTGCTCCCTGAAAGGTGCATTAGGTTGCGGCACTGGGGTGAGGCTTTTTTGGCTGGCAGTGCAGATTGTTGGGATGTGTATGACTGTTACAAGCAGGATAAGAGATTGCCTCAGACAGCCTTTTAACTGAGCCCACTGAGGGATTGAACTCATGACCACTGTATCAGCAGTCAATGTACTAACCAGTGTGCTACACCTCTGTTGCTGTGATTGCAGGTCAGCGCGCCTAATTAAGGCTAACGCGTGTTAACGTGCCACAGCTCCCTCTATCATGCGATAACGGACTTTATCGCGCGATAACCCAAAATGCTACCTTAAGACCAGAACGCCCACTAACTTATATGGCATTTGTCACAGTAAGACTGCAACTAACGCCGGTAACATTAAGACGGTTTAGTAAACATACCCCTAAGAGATGTGAGACATTGCTCCCCAGGAAACAGAAACCTCACCTGTAGAACTAATGCAGGTCTCCCACATGGCAATGTGCAGTACTACCACTGAGCCATCAGGCAAACCCCATATGCATAATAGAAACCATTAGGCTGATATTCAAGGCATGCTGGGAACGCATGGCTTGTTTATCAGTAGATTTTTTTTTTAAATGTCATACAGTTTCTTTTCACTTCATTGAAGGTTTACATTTCTTTTCATCTTTGTACTGTTTTCTTTAATAGTGTGCCCTGTTTTAATAGTGCACACTAGTCGTGCATGTGCAAATAGTGGGGGCACACTATCGCCACTTTTGTTTCAAAATGAAAGCACATCCCTGCTAGCATTTTCACATGAAGGCCTAAACTGTGGAATGAGGTGCCAGGCGATATCCAATTGGTAGACCACTACTGAGATTTTAGGAAAAAAAGGAGATTCTGGTTATCTATTCAGTCAGATTGATGGATGCACTGTGTATTATATGTTTTAATTATTATAAATTTTCCTTTAAGGCTGTTATATTGCTATTTCTATGTATTTTGTTTATTGTGACAGTTAAGGTTTTTGATGCACTGATGGATGTTATATAACAGCAACACATTTTAGTAAACATGCAGGCAGTGTCTTACACACATTTATCACATATAGAATTATTTTCCTTTCTGACAGCACTGTCATTTTGTCCTGTATGTTCTTATATTATGCAGCACCATATTTAGGTCTGTGTCAAGCAGTAACTAGTATTCCACCAGACAGTGTAATATGTGGTCTGGAAGCCACTTCATAGCATAATTTGCAGTGAGTATCTGGAGTAAGCTGTTCATGTTGCCTTTGTTTTTGTAGCTCTAAGTTCAAAGATCAAAATTAGGCCACCAGAACACTGATATTTTGTGTTTTTGTGTTTTTGCACTTATGAGGAAAGGCCATGGGTGAACTGTTGTTTCACATATAGCATCTGTATCATAATATCTTGTTTAGAAAGACCATAGCTGAAATTTCTGAAGTTTACACAGTACATTAAATGAAAGTGTTAAACTCAATTCTAATTAGTAATTTAGAATAATATGGCCTGTTTTTGTAATGGAAGGGCGCTTTAGAAACCTGTAATTTAATGAAGTAATTGTGTATCAGATTTTTCTCCACTAATTTAGAAAATAATGTGAATATATCCTGTCAGTAGAAAAATTAAGATGCAATCTTTAAATATTTGTAAAATAAATATATCTTTTCCAAGCCATTATTTTAGCATCTGGCTTAAATCTGTGTGCTAGAAGGAAGATAACATGTTGGCTTTTTGGTTTTAGGACAACCTGGAAATACAGGCGAAAAGGGTAGTAAAGGAACTGGACAGCCTGGAATACAAGGTCCTCCTGGTTTACCAGGTAAGTAATGTAATCTATATTTGGTAATATATAAAGATCACTCTAACTCGGGGGTTTCATAACCCAGTATTTGGGATACACCTAGCCAGTCAGGTTTTCAGGATAACCACAATGAATATGCATGAGAGAGATTTGCATGCATTGCCTATATTGTATGCAAATCTCTCTCAGGCATATTCATTGTGGCTATCCTGAAGACCTGACTAGCAAGGTGTGTCCCGAGGACTAGGTCAAGAATCCCTGCCTAATGCATTAAAGCACATTAGGTAGTTGAACTCGTACTTTTTGAACCAGGTTTAAAAGTTTTGCTTGAAAGTAGCTTTATTGAACCAGTTAGTATTTAAAATTTATTGGGTCAATATATAAAGACACATATCTGTATAATGTCGACTACTATTTGGGTATGTGCTCTATATATAACCCAGGCATGGAGCATAAGGCTGGGGCTCACTTTAACTCTTCTTTTCCCACCATCTTTATTACCCTTCTTCCCTGAATATACCTACTATATTTGACCATGCAACCAGCATTTTAAAAAATACTGACTGTGGCATTGCACTATTGACCCACAGAGGCACTTTCCAAATGGGACATCCAAGTGCAATCTGGGACGTCAAAGCCAGAATGAAAAGAAAGGCAGGCACATGCAAGTTCCGGCACAATTCCAGAAACAAGGACGTGCCCGATATGCATGTGTATCAAATGTCTATATAGATGCCCCCAGGGGAGTGCTTTAGAGCCAAAATAATAGCATCATGGTTAGAATAGTGCCTTAGGAGCTAGGTAGCCAGGATTCATATCCCAGCTTGGGACTTTGTAATCTAAAACTAGTCACTTAATTCTCTGTCTTCTCTACGCTCTCTGGATGCTTTAAGGTGAAAACAAACACTTTCCTGATACCTAGTCATGTCTGGAGCAGGAATAAACATGCAGATGGCTCTGCTGCTTCTGGGGACGTGGAAGTCCATTGCCTCTCTGCCACACCCTGGGTGCCTACTTGAATGTCCCTGTACTGGAGATGTTACAGAGAGATGTCCATGTGCATGTCTGCAGACGTCCAAACCACAACTAAAGCATTTAGAATGTCCCTCTACTGTATATTTCCAATGCAATTCTTACAGTTTAGTTAATTTAGTTCAAGGAATTATTTTTAGGGTGTGTTTCACTTAGGTGTAGCACCTATGGTCAAGAGTTCAGGTAGCTGGGCAAATTTTGTCTGTCCATACACATGTTGGTTTTTGTGTGTGTAAGCACACACTATCAAACATGCATATGCTAGACTCCAATTTGGCTACAGATCGTGAAAATTTCAGCGTCTCACACTTCTCCCCACCTCAATTGGTTGTCTGCATGATTGAGTTCTGCAATGGAAGAAGTTCAGACTGATCTTATGCTTTCAAGTCTCACAAGATTTGAAACTGTGAGATCAGCCCAAACTTCCTCCACCGCATGGCTCAACCATTCAGAGTGCTCATCACAGTTGGGGAAATTTGAAACACCATGTTTTTTGCCAGGAGCCGATTCCTGGTCCAATGCTCCGCACACATACAGGGCTGCTGTGCAGAGATCTCTGGATGGGGGCGAGAGGGGCGGCATAGGGAGGAGAATGGTTGGGGTGGAGGCAGCACCCTGAACTCACATGTACCTGGCTGATTTTAGTTGTGGCCCTGTATGTCCGGGGCGGCAGGAATGGATGGGGGACTTATTGCACCTCAGAAGTAGAATAAGTCCTCCCGAGAATTGGAATCAGCCCCAGCAGACCCCCACAGAACCAGTGAGGAGCATGTGGGGGTTCTCCGCAGCCTGACCCCGACCTTGGCAGGCCCTTTCGGGGGTTGGGTGGTGGGGAAAAAGGAACTTAAAAAAGCTAGCAAGCAATCGTGGCTCCTGCATGGCGTTCTAGTGCCATGGTGACGGGATGCCATGGCACTGGGCTCTGTGCAGGGGCCTTGGAAGGCTTAGACGTGGAGGGAAGCGAACAAGAAGTGGGCCTGAATTGGGGCATGTCCTGCCCGTCCAGGCCCGTTGCACCCAATTCTGCTCCTGTGGGAACGTCTTGCTCCTGCGCATGCAGAATCGAGTGCAAATACAGCCTGTCCAGTTTTTGGACATCCAGATGGGCCCCTTTCTGCATTGGGCTCTAAGTAAATACAGCATGGACACCCCTACCCCCCCCAGCAAGAATGCTCACCATCTCCTGAAGACCCCCCCTCCAAATTTACCAGGGGTTTGCCTGATGTCTATCGGGTAGGGCAGGAGCAATCCCCAGTAACTCCTACCCCAACAGGTGCTGGTTTCAGAGGATCTCGGCTGAGTCACGCCACTTTATTCTGTATTTCTGTTTTGTAATTTTCCCCATTCAGAACTTTGCAGTCAGATATGAGATAAGCAGCTGTTTTCAGCTCTCTTTTACAGAATCGAAATATCTCTGTTTTACCATTTCTTTCTATTCTTGCTATGAACCATCTTATCCATAAGCCGCTGTTCTAGGCTTCTGTTAGCAATTCTCTCCTAAGGTTCATCTCTCATTAACTATTCATGTATCTGGTTTTGATTGACATCTGACTCCTGGAGCACCACTTTTTTTTAAATTTCCTGCTGTATTTATGCATTTGTCACTTGTTTCTCTTCATTTGCTGATCTAATTCCTTGAATAGTTTTATTCTCTTGTTTTGCAAATTCTGTTGCTTCTTACCTATGCGTACTGGTGGATTCTCAGTCATTCCTTCTGCTCATCAGAATGCTTGTCCAAATTTAATGATAGAACCAGATTTTGGATGTTTACTTTCATACTTTACCGCTTTTTGTGTATTTGGGTCCATTGATGCTGTTATGGGTAATGTTTTGGTGATTTTGCTATCTGTGTTTGTTGTAGCTCCCTTCGTATGGAAAAGTTGGAAAGTCATAAATCAATAAAAGAAATTAATCGTAGAATTCACTAATCTGATTCACTTTGGTGCTGCAGGTTAATTAATCCTGCTATAAATTTTTACATGGTAAAATAGAGCAACCATGCAATCCTTTCATGCATCTCTGTAAATATGGGCTTTATTAAAAAAAAAAAAGATCGGGAGCTACCGTGTACGGCCAGAATAGAATTGGCCTCATAATAATAAATAAATAATAATTATTTATTATTATGAGGTCAATTCTATTCTGGCTGTATATGGTAGCTCCCGATCATGATCCCATGGGGGCTAGATGTGTCCATGGGATTAGAATCGGGTCCCGACTCTGATGAGCTGCATGCCCAGCAGATCCCCGGCTAACTCAGCCGGGCTCCATAATGGAGCCACAGTGGCATAGTGCCTCATTACCATTATGGAGCTACGATCCCCAGCCGCTGACCCAAAGTGCTCATTCCCCATAGCCTGACCCCTGATCCAGCCTCCCATGGCCAAGGTCAGGCTATAGGGATCCTCCTGCACCCCCTCACCTCATCACCACCCCCCCAGTTCCAATGTTCCCCGATGTCCAGAGGAATTATTCCACTTCCGAGGTGGAATAAGTCCCTCGTCTACATGGCTGACCCCAGACATACAAGGCCAACCTCAGAATCATTCCTATATGTCCAGGGTCACAGTCTACCCATGCCCTGCCCTCGCTCTGCCTCCAGACCACCCCTTCTTGCCCCTGTCTAAGGCTCCCCGTACAACAGCATTGTTCGTACGGGAAGCCTTTGCACCGGGAGTGGCAGAGGGACGAATAGTGGGGATGTACATCCAGGCAGGATGTAAATTCCCGCTATTTGTGGCATAGAATGACCCCCTATGCAATTACTTTGATCCAGTCTTTGTTTATTCTAGGCCATAAGCACTCTTGCCTGTAACACTGCTACATAAGAACAGTAAATTTTTGAATGTACTGTAGCTAGACTAGTATTTTACAGTATATTGCTAATGTTCTGTTCTACAATTTTTATTTAGTTATTGATTGCTGATTTCATTTTTTATTGAATGCCATACTAAGGTCCTGAAGGTCCTCCTGGAGTAAGCAAAGATGGACAGCCTGGAGAACCTGGATCTCCTGGTAGACAAGGAGACCACGGAAACCCTGGAGCACAAGGACGACCTGGACCACCTGGAATCTGTGATCCCTCTTTATGTTTTAGCACAATTGTAGGAAGAGATCCATTCAGAAAAGGACCAAACTATTAATCCCTGACTCTTAAGTCTTTAAGATGTATATGGGGTTTTATCTTTTTCGGTCTTTCATGTCTCAGGAAGATTTCCAAAATAGTCCCATTCTACACCAACAGAAGTACCTCTGGTTTTATAAAATTGTTATACAAAATGATATATACTGTATGCTTTTAAAGGTTTCATTAATGTGCCTTGTGAATACATAACTGGCATATATTGAATTTCAAGAATATTTTTAGAAGATGGTTGCTTTTAATACAAGACATCAGTAAGGTTAATTTATAGCCTTAGACTTGTAGTAGCTGATGGTACAGTTGTAAAAGTTTGTTTTTGTGTGTTTAGTCTACAGATAGGACTTTTCATTTGAGGATTATTGTTTGACAATACTTAGGGAAATGTTTCACAACCAGTCTTGGAAATACACTTAGCCAATATGATATTTTCATACATTGGGTCTCCAATGCATGAAGATCTATATCATGAATATTCATTATCGAATAATATAAAAAGTAGACCAGTTGCATATGCTTCCAAGACAAGGTTGGGAATCACTGATTTAGAGCCTGGTTCCCTTTAACACTCGCTTCTATGACTTTTGCTGCAGAACAGTTTCCAAGATGAAGCCATTGTGCTGTGATGCTATCAATCCCTGTGGCAGGGAGCTCAGATCTCTGGTCAGTCCTGGACTATTGTCAAATAGTAATTCCTGATTGTGTAGGTAGCCTACTGGTAGTGGTTTGAAGATAAATACTGTGAAGTATTTCACATTAGGTCAACTTTAGTATTTAATTTGACTTTCCTAGGAGATATTTCATATGTGTGAATTCCAATGGCTAATATTGCCTGGTTCAAGCTTTTCAATAATTTTGTAGCAAGTTTGTATAAAAAAGATAGAAATCATCAACATTTGCATGCAGTTTATCTCATATCGTGCATCTTAAAAATGTTGTTTTCAAAGATCAGATAATAGATGAAGCCCTTTCTGAACTAATTTTGAGAATTTGTTTATTTAAGCTTAAATTATACATATCGGAGGTAATTTTATAATGAGATACATAAAGTTACATGTCATCGATGCTTGTAAATCATGTATTTTCCATGGCTTACACATATGAATGGACCTTTATAGGTGTCATTTGTGCACATCTTTATAAAATTACTTTCGTCATTCTTAAACATTAAATAATGCTTGTTGTTTGGTTGTTAAGCAGCAATGTCTCCAGTTTTGTACCACAATCTACAACTGTCTTACCTTTTGGTTTATTTTTCCAAAGAGTAAATATTAAAATTGAGAGGCACTAAGTTTACAAACATTGAGAAGTTCTTATTCATGCAAGTTAAATGCAGTCATACTACTTTACCAGTTAAGACATCCATTTGTTAAAGATGCTACTTAGAAAGCTAAATGTAAAAAAAAAATAAGTTTCATGCAAAAATAAATTGCACAATGAAACATAGGGTTCATTTTATCCAAGATGATGTTGGTCCTTGGAAGGTGAATAATGATAAATATTTGTGGTCCAATATTCAGTGAAACATATAAACATGACGGCAGAAATAGACCATATTGCCTCTCTAATCTGCCCTTCCATGTCAACTACTACAGTATAGTCCTTTTAGTTTCCTTTAGAGGCCTTCTCTGTTTGACCAGTGTTTTGTTGAATTCAGATCTTGTCCTTGTCTCTATTGCCTCCACTGGGAGACTATTCCATGCATCTACCACTGTTTCAGTAAAAAAATGCTTCCGCATATTACTTCTGAGTCTATCCCCTTTCACCCTCATCCTACGTCCCCTCATAGCAGAGCTTGTTTTCAATCAAAAGAGGTTCTCCTCTTGTTCATTTATGCCAGGGTGGTATTTAAACATCTCTATCATATCTCCTCTATCCCGTCTTTCCTCTAACATATATATCCTTTTGAGGGTGTGGTCCCCATATTACACACAATACTCCAAATGAGGTCACACCAGACTTATATAGAGGCACTATGATCTCCTTTTTTTCTGCTAGCCATTCCTCTCCCTATGTATCCAAGCATCCTTCTGGCTTTTGCTGTCATCTTTTCTATCTGTTTAGCCACTTTAAAATTATCAGAGACAATCACGCCCAGGTCCCACTCTTCTTTCATGGACAGAAGTACTTCACCCTCTACACTATAGCACTCCTTAGGATTTTTGCAGCCCAAATACATGGCCCTCCATTTTTTAGCACTGAATCTCAACTGCCAAATTCTCGACCATTACTCAAGTTTAGTTTGAACCCTCCTCATGTTATATACTCCTTTCTGGGTGTCTACTTTATTGCAGATTTTGGTATCATCCACAAAGATGCAAACCATACCCAAAAGCCCTTCTTCAATGTCATTAACAAAGATGTTAAAAAGAATCGGACCAAGGACAGATCCCTGTGGCACACCACTGGTAACATCCTTCTCTTCAGAGTGAGTTCCATTTACCTGCACCCTTTGTCGCCTCCCACTCAACCAATTTCTAACCCCGTCAGTCACTTTAGGGTCCATCCCTAGGGTGCTAACTTTGTTTATAAGTCGCCTGTGTGGAATGGTGTCAAAGGCTTTACTGAAATCTAAGTGCACAACATCTAGGGCTCTCCCTCGGTAAACAGTAGCTTTCTGATCACCCAAAGGAGTCAATCAGATTTGTCTGACATAAGAACATAAGATCTGCTGTATTGAGTCAGACCAAGATCCATTAAGCCCAGTATCTTGTTTCCAACAGTAGCCAATCCTCGTCAGAAGTATCTAGTAGCTTCCCAAAAAGACACACAGGTTGCACAATGGGGAAAGAGCTGCTTCTAGTAAACCCATGCTGTCTTGGATCCTGCAATTCATTGGACTCCAGAAACCTCACTATCCTCTGTTTTAGCAGCATTTCCAATAATTTACTCCCCAAGGTGGTTAGATTAACCGGCCTGTAGTTCTCAACCTCATCCTTACTTCCACTTTTGCGTAAAGGTATATGTGCCTTTTTCCAGTCCTCTGGGACTATTCTTGACTCTAAAGAAGCATTGGAAAGGTCAATGGAGCCACTAGAACATTCTCAAGTTCCTTTAATATTATTGGATGTATTCCATCTGGTCCCACTGTTATTTTTAGTTTAGCTAGTTTCTCACAACACAATCTTCTGAAAAATTTTCAAGATCCCTTTCACTTCTGTTCCTATTTGTGGGTATTTTTTAAGGTGCAGCTCCTGACCCTTTATCTGTGAACACAGAACAAACATATTTGTTAAGCAATTCCACGTTATCCTCATCAGCTTTTACATATTCCTCGCCTTCACCCTTGAGTCTGACAATATCACTTCTGCACTTCCTCCTCTAGCTAACATATCTTAAAAATGTCTTGTCCTCCCATTTTATTGCATTGGCTAGTTCTTCTTATTTTTGTATCTTTGCTTTCCTGATAACTTTCCTAGCTTTTTTTTCCCAAATATGGGTGCTTCTCTTTCTTTCTCTGTGATCTCTTATATTTTATGAAGGTCACCCTCTTTTTCTTCACCTTTTCAGCCACTTCTTTTGAGAACCATAGTGGCCTCCTTTTCCTTTTACAGTTATTTACTTTTCTAACAAAAAAGTTTTGTTGCCCTTAAAATATCCCCTTTCAGTTTTTCCCATTGCTTTTCTATATCACCCAGCTCTTCCCATTCCACTAATGACTCCTGAGGTATTGTCTCATCTTGGCAAAGTTAGTTTTCCTAAAGTCTAAGACCCTCGCTTTTGAATGGACTTTATCAGCCCTAGTCCTAACACTGAACCACACTATCTGGAGATTACTGGATGCGATATGATCTCCCACTATGACATCAGAAACACTTTCTCCATTGGAAAGCACCAAGCCCAGAATGGCCCCTTCACGAGTGGGTTCTGTTAGCAGTTGCCGGAATAGTTCTCCTTGGAGAGCATCTAGGATCTCCTTACTTCAAGATGACACCTTCAGTAGGGATGTGCCAATTAACATTCAGCATATTGAAATCACCTGCCAGTAGCACTTCTTTTACAGCAATACTGCGTATGTCTTCTATTAAATCTCCATCCACTTCTCCCTGTGAGGGAGAACTGCATATCACACCAATGCAAATGGATTTCCCTTTCCCTCTTTCTAGTTTAACCCACAGTGCCTCTTCTCTCCCTTTTAAGTCCTGTATTTCCATAGCTTTAATATTATTTTTTACATATAGTGCCACTCCTCCTCCCCTTCTTTCCACCCTGTCCTTCCTGAATAAAGTATAGCCCAGTATAATTACATCCCAGTCATGGTTGCCCATGAACCATGTCTCTATAACTGCCACTAAATGCAAGTCAGCCTCTTCCATTACAGGCTCAACATCTGGGATCTTATTTCCCATGCTACAGGCATTTCTGCACACCACTTTCCAGATGTTGCCCTTTACCAATTTCTACAGAGGTATTTAATGTTTCATTTACCTGGGGGATTTCATTTACCTGTGGGCTTTCTTCATCCATCCCCAATGAAGCTAGTCTAAATCCCTCTTCAATAGGTTAGCCAGTCTGCTGCAGAAGACACTTTGACCCTTCTTGGACAAATGGACACCATTTCTGCTCTGCAGCCCCTTGAAAATCATCCCATGATCCAGGAAACCAAAACACTCTCAATGATACCATCCATGCAACCATGCATTCATCTTCAGGATGCGAGTTTCTCTGCCTCGGCCTTTACCCTGAACAGGGAAGATAGAAGAGAACACCACCTGCACACCTATCTGCTTCCCTCTTCCTTCCCAGAGCTATGAAGCCACCTTTGATGTGCTTGGAGGGTACTTAACAGTATCATTTGTGCCGACATGGATGAGCACATCAGATAATAGTCAGTAGGCTTGATGAGTCTTGGCAAACTCTCTGTATCGTCTTGAATTTTGGCACTTGGCAGACAGCACACCTCTCTGGACCTCAAGTCTGGTCGGCAGATGGATGCCTCAGTACCCCTCTGAAGAGTGTCACCAGCCACCATTACTCTTCACTTCCTTGTGGTCACTGATTCTGCAACTTTGGGGGACTTGAGCTCTAGTTGTTCCTTTTCCTGGGATGCTTTGACCTCCTCCACTTCCAGGGCTGCATACTGGTTCTTCACGTCGAGGGCTGGTGGATTTGGATTGTTGATTCTGCAGGCTCTGGAGACTCATGTCCAACTCTCTTCATTCTGTAGCCTCCCATCTTCACGTCTGTTGGAGAGCTTGGATTCTTCAAAAAGCATTTCATCAATGTACTTCTCACTGTCTCAAATGTTTCTCAACCATGTCACCTCTTCTTTGAGCTCTTCCTCAGTGGTGGCAGATAGCTCATCTAACGTATCTAGCTGTCGCCACTGAACTTTAAACCTGGATATTCAATGCCAGAGCCATATCTGTTTGTGAAGTTTATGTTCCTGCTATAGATTTTGTCAAATATGCATGTATTTGCTGGCATCCTTATATGTATTTTACAAAAGATGCTGTTTTTAGGACAACTGTTTGTAAAACAACCAGGAAAATGTAAATGTTCCAAGCTGGATATCTCACTTTGTATGTAAAATGGGGCTTTATCTCTGTTAGTCTACTGCATAACCTTGTTCTTGTCACCAGTCTCCTTTATCTACTTAGAAGTCAATTACAAAGCAACTGTAAGGGACATGTTTACTGAATTATGCTAAGCAGCTATCACATATTTTAATACATGGTAACCATTAGAGTGGCCTTACAGTAATGGTTATCATATGTTAGAAGAGTCAAGGCCCTTTTACTAAAATGCAGTACATTTTTGTACTTAAGACATGTCCCTTGCAGTTGCCATACTAAAAAGTCTCTTACTGTGAATATTCTTCAATTTGCTATGTGCTATGGGTCTCATTCTGATCAGGACATCCAGGCCCTTGTGCGCCCGATCGGAATCGGATGCACAGGGTCAGATGCAATTCTGATCCCGTGGGGCACATCTAGCCCCATGGGATCAGAATTGCGACTAGGTCTGTACATGCAAACTGGGACCCAATTCTGGTCAGCCTGCATGTACAGGCCTCTACCCGACTAACTCAGTTAAGGCTCCTGAATGGAGCTGCTGCGCCATGGCATCCAGTTGCCATGACACTGTGGCTCCATTCAGGAGCCATGATCCCTGGCTGCTGACCTGTTCTCGTATTCCCCGCAGCCCAACTCCCGATCTGGTTTCCCAAGCCCAGGGTTGGGCTGTGGGGAATCACCTGCACCCCCTCTGATCCCTCCCACGACCTGGGCCTGCCATCCCCGCCGTCTAGGGGAAAATATTCCACCTCAGAGGCCACCCACTGCATGCCCTAACTCTGCCTCCACAGCGCCTCTTTCAAGCCCCCATCTAGTCTGCCTGTACAAACACCTTGTTCGTATGGGGAGGTTAGTCGGGGACGCAGAGGGGGCCGAATAGCGGGGATGGATGTCCCACTATTCATGGCTCAGAATGACCCCGCATGTGTTTTGTCTTGATTAGATTGTAAGCTCTGATGAGCAAGGACTGTTTCTTGTATCTATTTGTACAGCGCTGTATTCGCCCTGTAGTGCTATACAAATGATTAGTAGTAGTAGTAGCAATAGTAGAATTAGGTTCATTCGCATTTAGCGCAGGTGTACTTAACACCACTTCTTGAAGTGGCATTAAATGCATCCATGCTAACTACAAACGTGAAAGCGCGTACTAATCCCTGTGCGCTAACTGCAATGTGCAGTCCACATTGATTTTCCACTCGCAACCTACCCATTTCCCACCCTATCACACCGTGCTGTCATGCCGTGTGATAACAGTTACCGCAGACCTGGGCATAATCATTAGCTGCTTACTGAACTTTAGTAAAAGGGCCCCTCAATGTGAAACATCTTGTATTAACTGCTTAGTGTGCAATTGGATGGGGTCAGGGCAGGTTATGGGCATGGACTGCACGTTGTAGTTACCAAGCAGAACTTAGCATGTGATAACTGTCAGTTTTGCAGTTAATTTGGATTTGCTTAATGCTTTCTCAAGAGGAGGCATTAAGCGCACCCTCGCTAACTGCAAATGAACTTAATGCATATACAGTCAAGGCACTTGATCATGCGGTAATTGTAGGGAACATGCTGGCCATGCCCCAAATAGCCCATGGCCACTTACTGCACATTAGTTTTCACTCCTAATACTGTACATGGTATGTGCAAAAATGTACTGCACCTTAGTAAATATGCCCCTAAATCTTAGTGGATTTTTCTTTAAAATGCAATGGAAGTAATGTTTCCAATCTCCTCCAAGAATTTTTTTTTATTTTACATTCTCTTATATACCGTGCTATTCTGCATCAGTGTGGTTTATATTGAACAAACTGAAATTACATTGAACAGGGCATTATAACTTGGAGATAACTATTTTACAGGGAACATGGGCTATGGAGGGTTAAGTGGCTTGCCCAAGACCACAAGGAGCACCTGTGGGACTAGAAACCCCAGTCCTTTCAGCCCAAGGTTGCTGTCCTCTAGTGGGATTTGAACCCCTGACCTTCCAGCCTGAAGTACCTTGCCCCAACCACTAGGCCACTCCTCCACTCCATGATTTTACTTTATGTTGCGGAAAGTTTGACTCCCCCCTTAATTATTATTATATATATAATTTGAAAGTGGAATTGAAAGGACTGAGGTAGGATATATAGCAATATCAAATATAAATTCAAATTCAAAGCAGATTTAAAACTTGAAACAATACTTAGGGGTATGTTTATTAAGCAGCGATAGCGGTTGCCGTGCGGTATCGGAGCCGTGGCCCCATTGATACTGCATGGCAATCGCTATCGCTGCTTAGTAAACATGCCCCTTAGACTAGTCCTCTGGGATTTTGGAAAAGTTCTCATGTATGGTTAACGTCATCCAATGGAGCCCCTCAAGGGAGTATGCCCAGCTCCTTCTAGAAGCTTTTGAAAGCTCCACTGCTTGTGCCTTCCCATCCATTGCTGCAGTACCATTTTGACCTAAGTAAGTATCATTTTGAGCTAAATAGAATACACCTAGGAGAGCAGGGTGGGTTTTGAGGACTTTTCCTGCTGTCAATTGAAAATACCTGTTACAGGCATTTTCTCCGTGAACAAGCAGTCCCTACGAATGGGACTCCTTAACTACAGGCTACCTTGAACTGGCTTGAACTGGCTTGAACTGGAGTCGTGAGTTTCACACAAAGCTCTGCCGCTTCAATCTAGGTGCAATTTCTGCTGCTTTGTCCCTAGTAAACATAGGCGCCTAAGCGTCTTTATAAATTAGCTTACAATAGGGGCTTCCTTGGACTTCATACATAGATGACCTATTTTTACAGTTACTCTTTCTGTGGACTCCCCTATGAAGAGAGGCTAAAAAGGTTAGGGCTCTTTAACCTGGAAAAGAGACGGCTGAGGGGAGATATGATAGAGGTCTATAAATTAATGAACGGAGTGGAACGGGTAAACGTAGATCGATTGTTTACGTTATCAGAATATAGGAAGACTAGGGGACATGCAATGAAGCTACAGGGTAAACTATTTAAGACTAATAAGAGAAAATATTTTTTCACTCAACATGTAATCAAACTCTGGAATTTGTTACCGGAGGATGTAGTAAAAGCTGTTAATGTAGCTGGGTTTAAAAAAGGTTTGGACAAGTTCCTGGAGGAAAGGTCCATAAACCCTTATTAAAAAGGGACCCAGGATATCACTGCTTTCACCCAGTACAAGCATTGTGGAACCTATGTCTTTTGGGGAAACTGCTAGGTACGTATGACCTAGATTGGCCACTGTTGGAAACAGGATACTGGGCTCGATGGACCTTGGTCTGACCCAGTATGGCATATCTTATGTTCTTATGGCTTTTGTCTTTTGTGTCTCCCCTATAGGTTTCCTATGTGCTATGGGCCTCATTCCGATTAGGACATCCAGGCCCCTGTGCGCCCGATTGGAATTGGATGCACAGGGGTAGATGCAATTCTGATCCCGTGGAGCATGTCTGTGATTTGCTGCTTCATCTGTGCTAGTCTCCTGATTCAAAGCCGTGAATGTGGCTGCCATCGTCCCATATACTGACCCTTTTTTATTTACTTCAGATTTCCATCAACATATTAGTGTTCCCACACACATTGCTGGCCAGACTTTAGATCTGGTTATATTCACATCTTCTGTGTCCATCTCTACTCCCCTGGTTACCCATCTTGCCCTGGACTGATCACTCCTTTGTTTCTGTTCCTTCTCTTCTCCCTTTTCTCTCCTGTCCATGATGGCTTTGCCTTCCTGTTGGCGATGTCTTCATAATTTTACTACTGATTCATTTATCATGCATTGTCAGTTCTTTTGCATTTTGATTCATGCCTTCCTGAGGAGCAATTAAATTTGTTTAATTCTTCTCTCTCTACTACTCTTGATTCTATTGCCCCTCTGTGGCCTGCATTTTCTCAGCCATGCCCCTCCAATCAATGATATCACTCAGGTTTGCACCTTTTTAAGTGCCAGCTTCGCCAACTGGAGCTGGCAGAAATCCCACTCTTCCTCTTCGCTCTCCTCTTTTAAGTCTACTTCTTGTCACTTATCACTTTGCTGTCACCATGACCAAAATGTCCTATTACTCCGCTCTCGTGCATAAAGATACCAGTTCTTCTCAGCTTTTTTGACTCCTGCATTAATTCTCTGATCCCCCTCCAATTCCTGTTGCAACTTCGCCTCTCCTTCCTCAGGACTTTGCTTCAGCTTTTCAGCAGAAGATCCTTGATATTCAATCCACCCTGATGTTTTCCCCTTTTTGTTCATCTCCCTGCCTCTGCTTTTTCTCCTTCTGTGGCCTCTGGGCTCTCTGCTTTTCAAGTTCCTACATACAATGATTTTTCACATGCTATAGCAAAATCCTGGCCCATCTCTTTAAGTTGGTTAGCAGATCTTTTCTTTCCCTGTTGTACTGCAGTATAACCGCATGTGTTTCCTCTGGTAACTTTTCCTCCTTTTGGAAACAGGCTACATTCCTTTCTATTCCTAAACCTGGGAATATTTACCCCCTGACCCCTCTTAACTATAGACCCATTTCTCTTTTGCCTTTCCTCTCCAGAGTTGTAGAGTGGCCGATTGCCCAGCAACTTCAGACTTATCTTCTTCATTCTGGTGCTCTTCACTCTGCTCAAACTGGTTTTCATCCTAAGTTGTCTGCCGAGCATTTGCTTTTGTCCATCATTGACTTCATTCACTCTGGTCTTGATTTTGATCATGAAGTTATTTTGGTATCTTTGGATCTCACCACTGTGTTTGATATGGTTGATCACTCTCTTCTCCTGTTTCAGTTGTTTTCTCTTTGGCATTTCTGGTTCAGCTTTGGCATGGTTCCATTCCTATCTATACAATCATACCTTTAGGGTTTCCTGGTCCTTTTCACCTTCTGCTCCACAGACTCTCCACTGTGGTGTCCCTCTGGAATTTGTTTTGGGACCTATTCTCTTCAATATTTTTCTTGCCCCATTGGCTTTTTAATTCAGTCCCTCAAGGTCATTTTTTTCATCTATGCCGATGATGTTCAGCTCCGTTTCCATCTGCCTGCATGCTCCTATATGACCATTTCTTCTGTTTCCCAGAAGCTCAACATAATTGCAGATTGGCTGTCCACCCATGGCCTCAAGCTCAACACCTCTAAAAGTGCTGCTATGCTCCTTTCTACTGCTGTTTCTCTTTCTATTCCTGTGCCTCCTTCTGTTCATGGAACCCCTATACCCCTCCAAGATTCTGTTAAGATTCTTGGTGCATTTTTTGACTGCCACCTCTCATTTTCCCATCACATTCAGTGTTGCTTATTTCTTCTCTGACAGATCCACTCTTCCATAAATTCCTTGATCTGCAATCCACCCATCTGCTTATTCTTTCCTTGGTCATTACTCATTTTGATTATGTTAATTTTCTCCTCTCTGGATTTCCTCAGTCTCAACTTCACCATCTTCACTTGATCCAAAACACCCCTATAAAACATCTACATGGTGCCCACAAATTCCATAGTGTTACTCCTCTATCACTGAACATTAGCTTCTGGTTACCTATAATCTGCTATAAACTTCTTATTCTAACAATTCACATATAATATTGAGATATTCCTTCATTCCTATCCTGATTTATGATTTCTTATGCCCCCTAGGGTGCTCTATGGTCTGATTCACAAAATCTCTTGGTTGTCCCTGGTCTTCACCAAGTCCGTTCATCTGCCACTCATTCCTCTGCTTTTAGGGGTGTTGCTCCTGTCCTGTGGAATTCTCTTCCTCAACACCTTTACTGTCATATTTCCTTCTCATGCTTCAAGCTCAGCTTAAGGGTTACTTTTTTATCCAGGTTTTCCCTTTGGTTGCCTCCCTTTGATTATGGTCCTCCTGGTTCCTGACAAACTTGTGGTCGCGTCTCAGCATTGCGTTGCAGGATTGCATCAGCCACTTGTCTCATCTTGGTCTGTCCTTATTGTCTCTTCCCTCTTCTTGTGTCCTGGGTTTACAACCGCTCTGCTCTTACTGTAACCTAATAAATGGAGGAAGGACGGCAAGGAAATCCACAGTACTACCTTTTAACTTTCAAAAGGAAGAATATGATAAAATGAGGAAAATAGTTAAGAAAAAAACTAAAAGGAGCAGTTGGAAAGGTTAAAGATTTACATTAATCATGGGTGTTGTTTAAAAAAAAAACTATCTTGGAAGCCCAGACCAGCTGTATTCCACTCTTTAATAAAAGTGGATGGAAGTCCAAAAAACTGCCAGCATGGTTTAAAGGTGAGATCAGAGAGGCTGTTGTTTCAAAATAAGCATCTTTCAGGAAATGGAAAAAGGTGCCAAATGATGAAAACTGGAAACAACATAAGCACTGGCAAGTTAGATGCAGACATTGATAAGGCAGGCAAAGAGAAATTTGAGAAGAAGCTTGCCACGGAAGCAAAAATGTATAATAAAGACTTTTTCAAGTACATTTGTGAGAAAGTCAGTTGGACCATTAGATGATAGAGGGGTAAATGGGACACTAAGAGGGAACAAGGCCATAGCGGTCAGACTGAATGAATTCTTTGCTTTGGTCTTTACAGAGAAAGCTGTAGGGATGTCACCCATAACTGAAATGGTATTAAAACGTGATGCCGCAGAATAATTGAAAGAAATATCAATACACTGGGAAGATGTATTACAACATCCGGGAACAAGCAGGAAGTGAGTTCTCACATATGGGTAACATCAGTGATGATGGAACCCTCGTGGAAGGACCCCACCAGCTTTCAAAGAAAGCATTTGGGAGATGCCACCACACATGCGTGGTCACCTTCCTGCCCAATGGTGCCCTCTTGCTCAGTCTCCTTTTTTCCATGGAGCCCTTCAGATGTCTGTCTGCTCTCTCCGGATAAAGTTGATTTTCTCGACATGAGTCTCATAATCTCCTCTGGTAGTGCACTGGTACTCTTCCTGACACCTGAGACTGCTGCCCCAGCATTGAGTCTTGGGTTCTTAGTTTTCTTTCTTCCATGGTACCTCCTAAGGCCAAAGCCTCCTCCAAAACCACAGAATCTTGGGGCAGCCTGGTGGACCCCGACCAATGCCGTGGTTCCTCGGAAAGCTGGTCTCCCTCGAGATCTAAAATAGTGCGGTATAGAAGAAATGTAAAATAAATAAATAAATAAATAAATAAAACTCAAGAAGAAGAAGGCCTCAAAGGCAGCATCTCTGGATGGCTTTGACGGGCCAGGTAAGTAGTGAGCCAGGTCCCTCAGTCCTAGATGCTCGTCCGAGGGATCATAGAAGGAGCAGCCTGCGAAGGTCCCCTGAACGGACTCGACCTCGGACTGGCCTCGGATGCCTGACACCATCCTCTTCAAGGACACCCCTTTGGGGGAACCAGCTTTGGACCCGATTCCTTTGGTGCCCATGACAATGGCTGTGAAGCCTTCTGGCCTGGAGTCCAGAATGGCGACCCTGGCACACAGCTTGTCTGCCTTCATGGACCAGCAGCGAGCACTGTTGTCGGGTACCACTGGTTCATCACCCCAGACCACTGACATTGAGGCAATCCCCAGAGGCCGAGCCAATTCTCAAGGTCTTTTGGCCTCAAGTTGATCCTTGGCCAAAGTCTTGATCCAGTTCCCGTTCTATGGGGATGCAATCTTCCCCAGCTTGTGTGCTCGGTGCCAGCTGTGGGGCCTCTGAGGGCCATGGGCAGGGATCATCCCCGTAGCCTGTGAGCCATCCTTCCTTAGAGACCTCGATGGACTACGCTGAGTGGGAGACAGAGGATGAGGCATTGCCAGACACCCGTTGCCACCGCAATGTCCCCTTGGACTCCCCTCCTTCAGAGCCCCAGTGTTGGTCCCTACCCAAGGACATGGCATTCCTCAATTTTGTTAGGGACATGTCCAAGGCTCTAGCATTCCTGATGGAATCAGAGGAGTATCCTCAGATGGAAAAGCTAGAAATCCTCCAATATGAGACCTCTCCGAGGGAATCGCTTATGGTGCCCATCCCACCCATCCTAGAACAGCTAATGCTCCGTATGTGGGAGAAACCGGCATCAGTGCCAGTGGTGAGCAAGCGACTCGACTCGATGTATTGAGTCTGCCAGAGCTCGGTCTTCCAGAAGTCACAGCTGCCGCACAACTCCATGGTGGTGGAGTTGGCCATGCTTCATCTGAAGAGTCATAAGGTGCACTCTCAGTGCCTCTGGCAGGGAGACACATACCCTGGATGCCCTCAGCAGAAAGTGCTACCAGGCCTCGATGCTCATCGGCTGGATCCAGGCATACCAGCTGTACATCAGCATATACCTGAGAGACCTGGCAAAGGAACTTGCTGGGTTCTCAGCTGGTCTTTCTAAGTAACCCCTTCAGTGGTTCAAGATCCTGGCCAAGGCTGTCCATGAGTGTTCCAAGTTTATGTCTCAGGCAGCCTATGAAGGCTTCGAGTCAGCAGCTCCAGTAGCGGCGGCGGGCATCGGTGCCTGATGCCAGGCTTGGCTACAGTCATCCGACCTTGAGCAATGGGCTCGGAAAAGTTGTTCGATGCCCATGCCAAGGAGAGAACCTCTTTGGAAAACCCATGACCGACAAGGCTGCCGAGCTAAAGACCGAGTTCATGATGAGGACCAGGCTCTCTAAGAAGACCGCTGCCTCTCCCTGATGGAAGGGCTTGGGTAAAAAGCCCTTCTATCTGAGGAAAGAGGCTGCTTACAGAAACTTTTCAGGCCTCCCCGGTGACCCTGCACGGGCAGCAGGCCAAGGAACATGGGTAAGACCCTAGTAAGCAGAAGACTTCCAAGCCCGAGGCATTGACGCTGGCCCAGCCAGGGGGGAGCTTTTGACTCCTTGAGCATAGCCTCTCTGCCCCAAGGAAGTCAGAAGTCCACAGGGGGATGTCTCATTCACTATGCCCAAAGGTGGCTAGCCATCACCACCAGCTCTTGGGCACACAAGGTGGTCAAGGAGGGCTATCTCTTCCATCTGGCCCAGATGCCTCCCCCTTTCTTCCTGAGAGAGTCCCAACCCCCCCCCCCCCCCTACAGGACCCCTCCTGCATTGGGACCCCCCTCTTCCATCTGGCCCAGGTCTCCCCTGCACTGGGACCTTCTACTGAAGGAACTGGCAGGTCTTATCAAGGACAGAGCATTAGAACCAGTTCCCCACCATCTCAGTGGCAAGGGGTTTCTACGCCAGGTACTTCCTCATACCAAAAAGAACAGGGGGGCTAAGGCCCATCCTCAACCTGTGCAATCTGAACAGATTCCTGGTGAGGGAGAATTCAAGATGCTCTCCCTTGGAACATTGCTGCCTTAATTCCAGCAGGAAGATTGGCTATGCTCCTTGGATCTGAAGGATGCTTACACACACATCCTCATTCACCACAACCACAGCAATTACCAGTAAAGGGTGCTGCCCTTCGGCTTGGCTTCTGCCCCAAGTGTCTTCATCAAGTGCCTGGCAGTCATGGCCACCTTCCTCTATCTCCAGGGGGTATTTGTTTTACTCTACATGGACAATTGGCTCATAAAGGGAGGCACGGCCTCAGAAGTGCAGCAGGTAACCGCATGTACCATCCATGTCCTGCAGCATCTGGGCGTCATAATAAACTACCCCAAGTCCCACCTCCTCCCAACACAGTGTCTGGAATTCATAGGGGCAAAATTAGACACTATGAAGGCAAAGGCCTTCCTTCCAGGGGACCGAGCAGATCACCTCAGAACACTGGCCCTGGACATACGACTATCCCTTGGTGTCTGCTTGGCTCCTGCTGAGCCTACTTGAACATATGGCCTCCATGGTCCATGTCACCCTGGATGCCCACACAGTGGTGCCTTCAGGATCAGTTGACACAGGCCACAGGCCATCTCTGGGACAGAGTCTTAGTGACTCACCAGTTGGCAGAATCCCTGACCTGTTGGCAAAACCCGCAGTACCTCGAGGCAGGGATGCTAAAGCTACGAGAGTTAAAGAAAACGTTCCAGCCTCGAATTGGAATGTTACAAGATGCTCAAGGTTCTATGTTGAATGATGCTGAGAAGATCAAGAAAAGATGGAAGGAATTAACAGAGTTTTTATATGATAAAGATCAAGTGGACCAACAGCCGTTTCAACCTGTACCTTATGATCGGGAACCATTGGTGATGAAAGAAGAAGTTGAAGCAGCATTGAAAGCCTTATCAAAGAACAAAGCACCAGGCATTGATAGCATTCCCAAAGAAGTATTACAGCAATCTGATGCAGCTGTTACCATACTTACAAGGCTCTGCAAAGAAATATGGAAGACAACATCATGGCCAACTGACTGGAAACGATCTGTGTTTATATCAATACTAAAGAAAGGTGATCCAACTGACTGTGGAAATTATCGCACAATCGCTCTGATCCCACATGCCAACAAGATTCTACTGAAGATTATTCAAAAGAGACTACAACCATACCTGGAACAAGAACTACCTGAAGTGCAAGCAGGATTCAGGAAAGGGCAAGGAACGAGAGACATCATTCCCCCAAGAAAAGACCCCAAGTGAATACAAACACACACGCAAGGACACAACAGACAGAGCACTCTCCATGGCTGCTCCAACAATATGGAACAAACTACCGGACGATTTGAGGGCAACTACAGACCTCAAAGACTTTAGAAAACAGCTGAAAACCATGCTGTTCATAGAACACTATGGACACATCACATAACCTCAGAGAATGTATAACAGTACATGATACCGCCTAAACAATGTATGTATGGAAAATGTTTTTAGCACCACTGTATATAGCCCACCTTGTATATAGCTCAAACCAATCTAGCACACATTACAACACACACTCAACTAAATTTCACCCTCACTGCATGTATAACACACTTTACCAGATTGTTTGCTGTGATACCACCTTGATTATTAAGATAAGGAGGTTTAGAAATACTGTTAAATAAATAAAAATAAAATCATTGCGGATGTGAGATGGATCCTTGAAAAGACTAAAGAATACCAAAAGGATATCTATTTGTGCTTTATCGACTATAGCAAAGCTTTTGACTGTGTAAACCATGAGAAACTCTGGGCCACATTAAGAAGCATGGGTATACCAGAACACCTGATCGTACTCTTGCACAATCTGTACATTGATCAAGAAGCAACAGTTCAAACGGAACAAGGAGAAACAGAATGGTTTAAAATAAGCAAAGGTGTAAGACAAGGCTGCATACTTTCCCCCAACCTGATTAATTTATATGCAGAACAAATCATCAGAGAAGCAGGATTGTATGAAGACAACAGAGGTATGAAGATCGGTGGAAGACTCATCAACAACCTTCGCTATGCGGATGATTCCACATTACTGGCTGAAAGTGAAGATGATCTGAAACATTTGCTTCTCACAAAGAACATAGTCTCAAAATGGGCCTGCACCTTAATGTTAAGAAGACAAAGATCATGACAACTGGCATAATCAACAGGTTCATTGTTGAAGGAGAAGAAATTGAAATCATGAACAACTTTAACCTACTTGGATCAACTATCAATAAAGAAGCAACAAGCAGTCAAGAAATCAAACGACACATTGCTCTTGGCAGAATGGCTATGAAAGATCTAGATAAGATTCTCAAGAGCAGAGATGTCTCTCTCCATACAAAGATTCAACTTGTTCAAGCCATGGTATTTTCAATAACATCATATGGATGTGAAAGCTGGATAGTGAAAAAGATAGATAGGAAGAAAATTGATGCTTTTGAATTATGGTGCTGACGGAGAATACTGTGTATACCATGCACTGCCTGAAGAACAAACCAGAGGAGATCAAACCTAAGCTTTCTTTAGAAGCTCAGATGACAAGACTTCGACTTTCATACTTTGGACACATCATGCGAAGAGAGAAATCATTAGAGAAAGACACCATGCTTGGCAAGATAGAAGGTCAACACAAAAAAGGAAGGTCAGCAATGAGATGGATCGATAGACTAACAGCAGCTACGGGTACCAGTCTGTCAACAATGAGCCGCCTGACTGAAGACTGAACACAATTCAGGATAGCTATCCAGAGGGTCTCCATGAGTCGACTCCGACTCTACGGCACTTAACAACAACAACATTACCCCAGTAGGCTGGGGGAGGCAGTGACCAAACGTACACTGTCTACATGGGTGGTGGACTGTATCACCCTCGCCTATGAGCAGGCAGGGCTTCTGCTGGAAGACCAGGTCACAGCGCACTGTGTCAGGGCCATGGCCACCTCTGTAGCAAACCTGTGCTCCGTCCCAATGGTGGACATCTGCCGGGCCGCCACTTGGTCTTCAGTACATACCTTCACAGCTCATTACTGCCTGGAAAGGGAGTTACAACTGGACAGTGCTTTTGGCCAGGCCATGCTCCATAATCTTTTCAGGGTCTAGGCAACTCCTACCCTTCACCCTTCTCTATTCAGTCTACTGGAGTGTCACTTCCATTGGTCACATGGGTCCTGCACCTACAGATTAAATTGCTGCTGCTCACGGCTTCCCCTGAGGGTAAAAGTGTCTTTTCTTTATTGGCTTTCGGTGGTCTATAGCTAGAGAGTCCTATATGTAACAGGTGTTCTCCAGGGACAACAGGAATCAGACCTCACAACCCACCCTCCTCCCCTTGGAGTTGCTTCCTTCATTTTTGCTGCTCTTAGCTCTTTCATCTGACTGAGCAAGATGGAACCCTTGGGCAGAAAGGGGACCATGCATGCATGGTGGCATCTTCCAAAGACTTTCTTTGAAAGTTGGGGGGATGCTTTCATGAGGGCTCCATCAGAGCCAACATCATCCATATTGAGGACTGATTCCTGCTCCCCCCAGAGAACACCTGTTACAGGTGATTAACTACACTATTTGATAAACTGAAGAGTAGTAAATCACCTGGATCAGATGGTATATATCCAAGGGTGTTGAAAGGACTGAAATATGAGACTGCAGACCTACTATTAGTAAACTGTGAACTATCATTAAAATCATCTGTAATACCTGAAGATTGGAGAATGGCCAATGTAACACCAATTTTAAAAGGGGTTCCAGGGATAATACAGGAAACTAGAAACTGGTGAACCAGATATCAGTACCGGGAAAAATGGTAAAAACCATTATAACGAACAAAATTACTGAAAATGTAGATAGTCATGGCTTTATGGGAGACAACCAACATGGCTTTAGCCAAGAAAGGTCTTGTCTTACTGATCTGTTATGTTTTGTTTGAAGGTGTGAATAAACAGATAGACAAAGGTGAATCGGTTGATATAGTGTATCTGGATTTTCAGAAAGCCTTTGACAAGGTCCCTCATGAGAGACTTTTGGCAAAACTAAAAAGTCATGGGATAGAAGGCAGTGTACTATTGTGGATCAGGAACTGGTTAAAAGATAGAAAGCAGAGGGTAGGCCTAAATGGCCAATTTTCCCAATGGAGAAAGGTGAATAGTGGAGTACCCCAGGGATCTGTGCTGGGTCCGCTGCTTTTTAACACATTCGTAAATGACCTGGAAATGGGAATAATGAGTGAGGTAATCAAATTTGCAGATGACACAAAAATATTCAAAGTTGTAAAAACCCAAGAGGATTGTGAAAAATTGCGAGAGGACCTTGATAGATTGGATGTTCAAATGACAGATGAAATTTAATGTGGACAGGTGCAAAGTTATACACCTAGGGAAGAACAACCCAAACTATGGTTACACACTGCAAGGTTCCACATTAGGAAACACCACCCAGGAAAAAGATTTAGGCATCATCGTGGATAACATGTTGAAGCTCTCCGCCCAGTTTGCAGCGGCAGCCAAGAAAGAAAATAGAATTCTAGGTATTATAAGGAAAGGAATGGAGAATAAAACAAAGGATATTATAATACCTCTGTACTGTTCCATGCTGCAACCACACCTTGAATATTGTGTGGAATTCTGGTTGCCATATCTTAAAAAGGATATAGTGTTATTAGAAAAGGTACAGAGAAGAGCCACAAAAATGGTAAAGGGGATAGAAGGATACCCCTATGAGATAGGCTAAAAGGGTTAGGACTCTTCAACCTGGAAAAGAGATGGCTGAGGAGAGATATGATAGAGGTCTATAAATTAATGAATGGAGTAGAACCAGTAAACGTAGATCAATTGTTTACATCATCAGAATATAGAAAGAGTAGGGGACATGCAATGAAGCTACAGGGTAACCTATTTAGGTCTAATAAGAGGAAATATTTTGTCACTCAACGCGTAATCAAACTCTGGAATTCATTACCGGAGGATGCAGTAAAAACTGTTAGTGTAGCTGGGTTTAATAAAGGTTTGGACAAGTTCCTGGAGGAAAGGTCCATAAACCATTATTAAAGGGGATCCAGGAAATCCACTGCTTCCCCTAATACAAGCATTGTGGATCCTGTTTCTTTTCGGGAATTTGCTAGGTGCATCTGACCTAGATTTGCCATTGTTGGAAACAGGATACTGGGCATGATGTATCTTGGTCTGACCCAGTATGGCATGTCTTATGTTATGTTATGTTCTTAACCTAGGCCCCTCACTCCCTTCTTTGTTGTGCTTTGTTTCATTTGTCTGCTCCTTACAGTTTGTTTTTTTTATTTCTTTGTACTTTTATTGTTCAGTGCCTAGATGCTTGAAACAATAGATATATCAAATATAATAAACTGTAAATGTAACTGGGTTAACAGAGCCCAACATGGCAATAGATAACCTTTTATTTTTGGCAACAGGCCTTTTATTTAATTTTATATAGCAAGAGTAAGAGTGGAGGAGTAGCCTAATGGTTAGAGCAACAGCCTAGTACCCTGGAAATCTGTATTCAATTCCCACTGGTACTCCTTGTTATCTAGATGCTTTCACTTGTCCCACAAAAGCACTGCTTGAGTATTTTCTTCACCTCATAGAATCTGGACTTAAATCGATTTCCATAAGGGTTCACCTCATTGCAATTGGAGTATACAACTGAGGAGTAGAAGGTAAACCCATGTCTGTACAGTTTTCAGTTGTTCGCTTCATGTAGAGCTTATTACTGCTAAAGCCTCCTTATAAATCACCCGTAGTATCTTGGGACTTTAATGTGGTTCTTGCACAGCTGGTGAAAGCTTCCTTTAAGTCGCTCACTGCCTGTCTTCGGAAGTTCTTGACTTGGAAGGCATTGAACATAACAATGTAAGAAATGCCATACTGGGTCAGACCAAGGTCCATCAAGACCAGTATCCTGTTTCCAACAGTGGCCAATCCAGGACACAAGTACCTGGCAGATTCCCAAAAAGGTACACAGGTTCCACAATTCATGTTCTGGGGTAAGCAGTGGATTTCCGGGGTCTTCTTTAATAATGATTTATTGACCTTTCCTCCAGGAACTTGTCCAAACCTTTTTTAAACCCATCTACATTTACAGCTTTTACTACATCCTCCAGTAATGAAGTCCAGAGTTTGATAATGCACTGAGTAAAAAAATATTTTCTCCTATTAGACTTATTGTATCTTCATTGCGTGTCCCCTAGTCTTTCTACTTTATCATGGCATAAACAACTGATCTACATTTACCCGTTCCACTCCGTTCATTAATTAATATATCTCTAGCATATCTCCCCTCAGTCATCTCTTTTCCAAGTTGAAGAGCCTTAACCTTTAAAGCCTTTCCTTATGGGGGTATCCTTCCATTCCCTTTAAAATTTTGGTGGCTTTTTTCTGTACCTTTCCTAATTTTGCTATAATCTTTTTAAAATATGGCACCTAGAATTGCACACAATATTTAAGGTGCGGTCACACCATGGAACGATACAGAAGCATTATAATATCCTTGATTTTATTCTCCTTTCCTTTCCTTTCCTTATTATTCCTAGCATTCATTTGTTTTCTTGGCTGCTGCTGCACACTGGGTGGAGGATTTCAATGTGTTATCCATGAAGATACCTAAATCTTTTTCCTGGGTGGTGGTTTCTAATGTGTAACCTTGCATCGTGTAACCATAGTTTGAGTTGTTCTCCCCTAGGTACATAACTTTGCACTTGTCCACATTAAATTCATCTGTCATTTGAATGTTCAGTCTTCTAATTTAGCAAGGTCCTCTTATAATTTTTCATATTCCTCTTGGGCCCCATCATGATAAGGACATGTCCGGCCCATCTGGACATCCAGAATCTGGAAGGGTCGGATCTGCATCTGATTCTGATCCTGAAGGGGCTATATGTCCCTGTGGGATCAGAATCAGGGGAAACTGGCTTGGACAGGCAGGACGTGCCCTGATTCTGGGCCTCTCTACATCCAGGCCACTCCCCGTACAACTCATCCAGGGCTATTGCATGGAACCCGGTGCCTTGGTGTCCCATTGCTATCGCACCTGGATGCCATGCAGGAGTCCTGATTGCTGGCAAGCAGCTCCACTGCTCACTTCCCTGCTGCCCGATCACTGATCAGGCCTGCCATGGCCAGGATCAGGCATCAGGGAACCTCTGCTGCACCTTACTTGCTGTCAGCAGCCCGCGGGTGATGATCTCTTACTCCTGGCGGTGACCTATTGGCCACAACCAGAATTGGCTCGTTATGTCCTGGTCAGATTCCCACCTCCGGCCCATCCCCTCCTGCCCCCATCCAGAGCTCCACTAAACGTGACTCGAAATGATCCCCTTGTTTTTAACAACTTTGAATAATTTTGTGTCACCTGCAAATTTGATCACCTTTCTCCATTGAGAAAATAGGCCATTTAGTCTGACTCCCTTCTTTCTGTCTTTTAACCAGTACACTGTTCTTTTATCTTTTAATAGTACACTGCCTCTAATCCAGTGACTTTAATTTCGCCAAGAGTTTCTCATGAGAGACCTTGTCAAAGGCTTTCTGAAAACTCAGATACGCTATATCAATGGCACACCTTTGTTTACTTGTTTATTCACACCTTCAAAAAAATATAACAGATTTGTAAGACAAGACTTTCCTTGGCTAAATTTTGTTGGCTTTTTCTCATTAAAACATTACTATCTACATGTTCAGTAATTTTATTCTTTATAATGTTTTCTACCATTTTGACCGGTACTGAAGTCTGGCTCACCGGTCTGTAGTTTCCTGGATCACCCCTGGAACCCCCTTTTTTTTATCATTTTGAAAACTTACACTTAATACGAGAATAAAGTGACAAGGAAAAACAAAAAAATAAACACCAATAATAGGAAATAAACCAGAAGCGATACATTTTGTACAATATCATGCAAACAGCCCACAAGGTGAGTTAAATGGATCCAAGAAAACAAAAATATAGAAAAAGAAATTTATACTAAACCAGAGCATGCATCCTCCAGTGATAAGATCCCAAGCGGGCCTACTGTGGTGCCTGAGGGGCACACACTTTGACTTTTTTTTTAAGATATCTCTTTTTTGATGCCCAAAACAAAAGCAATGTATCAACACCATTCAGAAAGAGATCACAAATTTAAAAGAAACATAAAATGAACAAAAATAGAGGATTCCAAGGAAATACATATTATGACAAACTGTCATTACCAAACAATATATGTGCGACCAGGACACAAAAATCTACAAGACAGATTCAGAATTAATTTAACAAACAGAACATAAACATCGGATGTAGAAAAATGTTCTTCCACCTCATCTTGAACTAATCCCTGTATTTGTGCAGACAAAAATGCATCAAGCTGATCAGGCTCATTAAAATATAACATTTTCCTTAATAAATTATCCTACACTTACAAGGGTACAAGGTGTGATCAAAAAGTATCAAGACTTGTACAATAACACAAGAAGTATAACACTGACAGTTATTGCACTCAGTCTCCTTCAAAGTTGTCCCCTTCCAATAAAACGCACTTCTACAAGCATTCCTGACACTGCTGGAAACAATTTTGAAATGTCTCTTTCGTTATGCTGTGAACTGCTGTGTCAGATTTTGCTTAATGGTCTCCAAGTCGTCAAATCTCCTTCCTTTCAGTAGTAATTTCAGATTTGGAAACAAGAAAAAAGTCACAGGGTGCAAGTTCAGGTGAGTACAGAGGCGGATGGACTTGCTCGATTTGGTGTTTGGCCAAGAACTGCTGGACAGAATGTGATATGTAAGCTGGGGCATTATCATGATAAAGCAACCATTCACCATTCCTGTACAATTCTGTCCTCTTACATTGAACTGCATCTCTCAAATGAGTCAGAACGTGGACATAGTACTCCTTATTGATGGTTTGGCCTTTTTGGAGCATACTCATGATGAACAATACCCTGGTAATCAAAGAAAATTGTGAGCATGACCTTGACATTGCGCCTCACATGACGGGCTTTCTTGGGTCTTTGAGTGTCTGGAGTCCTCCATTGTGAGGATTGAGCCTCAGTTTCCGGGTCATAACCATAAACCCATGATTAATCTGATCATTTTCAACGCATTCCAACAATTCCCTGGGTGCAGACAGTTGATATTCGTTTTGATCAAGGGACAGGAGTTTTGGCACAAATTTTGCAGATGCATGTCTCATCCCCAAAGCGACAGTGAGAATGGACTGTACTGATGCAAAACTAATGTCCATGTCCTCAGCAAGCTCCCCAATAGTCAATTGATGATTTGAGCGTTTTGTGGCACACACAGCTTCAACTTTATCTTCATTCCTGCTTGTGGATGGCCTTCCAGAATGTTCCCCACTGTCAACACTTTGGCGGTCCTCTTGGAAATGTTTGTACCAGTCATAAACTTGAGCACAATTCATGCATTCATCACCATACATGTGCTGTAACTTGTCATATATCTCTTTGCATGAATCTCCAAGTTTCTGGCAGAATTTAATGCAAATTTGCTGTTCAAGTTTTTCATTCATCGTAAGTCTGATGAATTGATTTTACACGATACCAAACATCATGTAATTAAAAAAAATACAGGTGTGCTGCATCCAAGCTACACTCTGCACATGCAGAACACATAACTAAGCCACTGCATGTTTAGTAGCATCATGGTGTGATGTATTGTTACATAGTTACATAATAAGTCGTGATGCTTTTTGATCACACCTCACATAAATGATGCTCCCAGCTCTAAGACATGCAATATATAAGTAAGAATTTTTTTTCTGTGGTGTTGGGTCTCCCATGCGAGATTGGGATAAATTATTATAACCTGTCCCAAAAAATTTTGATTGCGCTTGGGAAAAAAGATCTTAAAAAGCCAATCCCTATCTGACTGAATAAGTAAGGTTACAATTAAAGTTGTAAATTCTAAATTATCTGGAAGCAGAGACGCGGAGTCATCTAAATTTTAGAGGATTGCCCCCCCCCCCCCAGTCCCACCAGTCTTATGCGGAAAAAAGAGGACAGAATCAACTTTATCTGGAGGAGTCTTGACAGTTAGATAATAAGCCGATACTATAGCTGGAATTACAGTCATTTATTTCACCTAGAAACTTTGGACCCAATATTTGAAAGGCATTTACACAGTTTACAGCCCAGTAAACCTTATATATGCCTTAAATCAGTTAGTGCCATTGAATATATCCTTCTAACCTCACTACATGCCCTGATGCTATTCGGTTAGAATCGGGGCATGTTGGGGCAGAGCAAAAGGCAGAGACTGTCGCTAACTGAGTAGCGGTGTTATTGCACCATTATCTGGTTAGTGATTGGTGGGTAAAACTAGGTGTAGCAAAAGCTGGTTCTAGTTTTACCATAGCATTGAATATTCGGGGTTACCATGGCATTGAATATTCAGGGTTAAGGGTCAGTGGGCAGGCTATGTGCTGTGTCAATGCATAGCCTGCCCAATTCAATACTGGGTCCTTTATCTCCCTAGCATGTCCTGCTGTGACACTGACCCAGTTGATGGGGTAATTAAAATCACCCATTATTACTGTGTTGTAATTTTTGTTTCTGGTGTTAATCACTTCAGCATGCAGACTGAGCAAGCTTCAGGCCTTAGTAGTTCATCCACCTCACAAGAATAATAGCAAAGTGGTCCTTCATACTCATCCCATTGTATTCATCAGTCAATCACCCTTCCAACATTTTTCCCAAAACTTCATGCTCACAGAGAGGAAAATGTGCTACACATGTTGGACTGCAAGCAAACCTTAGCTTTCTACTTGGAGTGGACAAAATCCCATATAACATCCATCCAACTTTTTGTTTCTTTTGACCCCAAAAAGTTGGGGGTTGTCATTTCCAATTTGATTGGACAATTGATCTTTAAAATCTTTTAGAATGTTTCCAATAGGTCTTATTTCGAAGAAGTTAATCTGATGGAGACTTTCTTGGAGGGACCAAGTACCTTGAAAGTTGAAGCCATTGAGATGAACTCCCCAGCTAAACTTGGATGCATCTGTCGTCAATAACACCGTGCAAGACAATTTTTGTTCCTGGGTAGTGACTGATATTTCCTAATTGCTTATAACTTAAAAGTATGGAAAATGGCTATTATTCTCATTCAACTTTGCTTTTCTGAACCGGAGATTGATATTTGTGAAATTTACATATTCCCATTGTTAAAACAGGCTTACTTGTGCCTTTTTGTTCATCTAATATAGGGGAGTAGTGGCTCAGTGGTTGGGACAGGTTATCTCAGGCCACAAGGCTAGAGGTTCATTTCCCACATGGGGACAAGCAACCTCAGGCCAGAGGGACTGGGGTCTCCAGCCCCATGGCCACCCCTTGTGGCCTCAGGCAAGCCACTTAACCCTCCACTGCCTCAGGTACACTTAGACTGTGAGCCCTTCAGGGACAAGGGAATAAAACATGCCTGGTAGTATACATTTAAACCACACTGATTCTAAAGAGCACAGTATAAAAATAAATAATATAAAAAAATCCACAACATATAATATTTACTTATATTTAGATTATTCAAGAAAGACCATAAAACATTTAGAAGTGAGTAGATTTTCGACATTTATGATTATATTGTAAATCACTTTCACGAATAAGCTCCCAAATGTAGTCTCCCATCATGTTCTCATTATACTGTCCTTGATAGCAGTGTTCAAATTCAGTATATCCTGATGGAAACATTCTCCTTGCTCCTCTGAGTACGCTCCCATGTTCTCCTTGAACTTATCAAGATGAGCATCAAGGATATGGACTTTGTGAGACATCTTGCCGCCCATTTTGCTGTAATTCTTAACCAGAGTGTCAACCAGCTCTACATAGTTTTCAGTCTTGTGATTTCCCAAAAAGCCACGAACCACTGCAACAAAACTGCTCCAAGCCACCTTCTCCTTCCTAGTAAGCAGCTTGGGAAATTCCATGAACTCAAGCATCTTTTTTTATTTGTGGTCCAACAAAGACACCAGCTTTGACCTTTGCCTCAGACAGTTTAGGGAAGAGTTTTGAAGGTACTTGAAGGCTGTCAACTCTTTCTCTAGAACTGTGACAAATGTTTTCATAAAGCCCAATTTGATATGCAGTGGTGGCATCAGCACCTACTGTGATTCCACCAGTAGCTCCCACTTCATATTCTTTGTCCCAACAGAAAATTCAGTTCACTGTGGCCAGTCCCACCTGCAGTAGTGCACCACGGTGTCCCTGCTATCCCATAGACAAAGATAGCAGGGAAACTTGGTAAAACTGCTTTGGAGATCCATCAGAAATGCCACCATTTTAAAGTCTCTGATAACTTCAAGGCTTCTAGCAAGGTATTGATACTGCTGTAATCTTCTTTGAGGCTCACTGAGTAAGCTAGGGGAAGAGACAGGTACTTGTTCCCGTTATGTAGCAGCATGGCTTTGAGGCTCCCGGAAGAGCTGTCAATGAACAGGTGTCACTCCGATAATGTTGAACAGACCAGTCACATTGTGGCAAAAGCAGAGCCCAACTTGACTAGTGAAGAAGCTAGAAAAAGTGTGATGACGCTTCCTCTGACTTGTGACTTGCACACTTTCATCCAATAAGTTCCAACTGCTTGAACCTGGGCATCAAAAGATCGGCATTGGACTTGGTGAGACCAAGATATCTGACCAAGTCATTGATGTCATTTTGGTTCGGGTAGTAAGGGTTTCTCTCCTCAGCTTCACCTCTGATATTGTAATCTAGATCTGCAATGTCTTCTTCGTTTTGTGACTTGCTGCTTTCTTCTGAAGACAGACGCTTTCTCCTTAGAGGAGTGGGTACAGGGAGTTCTGGGCAGTGTGGCAGTGGGGCAATGGATGAAGGAATGCTCAGATACATAACAGAAGGAGAATTTTTGCCAGTCCAATGTTTAGAAGGATCCACCATGCAAAAGTAACAATTGCTCAAGTGGTCAGTGGGTTCCCACCAAATTCTTGGGATAGTGAACTTCATGACTTTTCCCCTCTGTACCATCCTGCCAAAGAGAAAATAAAAATGTGAAAATAAAAAATAATTTTATATATATTTCTGATAATAAAATTAATTTGAATTAATGATGTTCTTGTTAAATATTTCATACATTATGTAAAAAATCAGTAATAATAAAGATTTATAACATAAAATGCCAGTCTAAGCCAGCATGAATTGTCTATCTTAACTTCCAGAGTTTTCTTGCAGTGCTCGCAAGTGAAATGAGGCACCCAGGGTTTGTCCTGATCTCCAACAGGCATGCCAAAATATGCCTTGTAAGCTTCATACATCTTGACAGATGCTTCCATGGAGTACTTTTTTGCTCTTGTCTTGATAAAATCACCACAGACATAGCAAAATGTGTCTGCCAGATGGTTACAGCCACTTAAGAAGCTACAATGAAAATAAACTGGTGAGTTTAAGGCACGTGTTATTTTTGCTCACTCCTAGGTTTCCAGTTGGTAAGGAAGCTGCTGAACGACGGTGCTCACTGCGCACAAATCCGTTGTTCATATAGACGTGAAGCAGAAGTGACATTATAACGGTCAGCAAAAGATTTTTATTAAAAGTTCTCAAAAGCTATACAAAGTTCCAAAAGTTTTGCAAAGTTCTGGAAATCTCTAGAATGTTCTAGAATTTTCCAAAAGGTACTCCAAGTTTACTTTGCACTAAATCTATCTAGTTTGCCCTGCAAAATAGGCAATTTTCAAAAATATCACTTTCCTGGTCCCAAAAGCAATGTTTGTGGGCCTTAATTGCCATTTCCTATGGTTTTGAGATATAAGATAACAGAAAATAACACTTATTATCTAAGAACAAGAAAAAAATAAAACATTTTTACACAGTGTAATTTTTGGGATAGAAGAATTTGGAAGGGAAGGCCTTTGGCCATACTGTTCTGAATATTCCACCAGTCCAGATACTGAATGAATGGATTAGTGACAAACAGAAGGTCTCTGAAATGCCCTGAGGTCTGTGACCACTAGGTCCACAGTGCCCATTGAGCCTGTCACATATGGAGATGTGCCAAAGGTATTACATGTACTGTTGAGGACATGTGGCCTAGTAATGTTAATATCTCGTGAGCTGACATCTACCAACTCTGAGTCTCTTGCTCTATTGCTGTAAGCCTGGAGAGGCTGTTGTGTGGGAGGAAAGCTCTCCCTTGGGTCATGCCGAGCAGGGCTCTGATCATTTCCAATTGCTGGGTGGGATGGAGGTGGGATTTTAGATAACTTCTTAAAACTCTAATAGTTCCAGCACCTGAATGGTCAATTGTGTTGATTTGCGAACTTGATTCGGAGAGGCACTTTTGTTCAACCAATCATCAAGGTAGAGGAAAACATACCCTCCCAGTCTGCGTAAGAACACTGCTACCATGTGAATATGTAAGGTGTTGATGAGAAGTCAAAAGGCAGAATGTGATACTGGAAATGCTGCCAACCTACTATGAATCTGAGATACCTTCTGTGAGTGGATGTATCTGTATGTGGGTATATGCATCATTTAGATCCAGAGAGCATAGTCAATCTCCTGTTACAAAATAAGGGAGTAGGGTACCTAGAGCAATCATTCTGAACTTTTCTCTGACCAGATATTTGTTTGAATCTCTCAGGTCTAGGATGGGATGGAATCCCTGATTTTCTTGATGATCACGAAACACCTGGAATAAAATCATTTTGCTGTGGTAGCACAAGCTCAATTGCTATATCTTTTTGAAGAGTGGCGACTTCTTGCTGAAATAATTCCTGATGCTAAAGGTTTAAATATTGAACACTCAGAAGGCCATTTGGAGGAAGATCAAATAGATGCATTTTGTAACCGCTTTAGATAATTTGACCAGAATGTCTGAGGTTATAAGGGGCCATCTCTGGGTAAAAACAGTGAGCCTCCCTCTGACAGGGGAATCCTCTGTTGTGGTTACTAGAAGAATGGCTACTCTTTTCAGTAACCAGTCACAACCTTGCCCTGGCTTTGGCTGAAGAGCCGGCTGGGTCTTCTGAGGCTTCTCTTGCTTTACTTGAGCTCCAGGAGTCTGCATTGCATGGGAATAGTGAGAACCAGGAAAATGCTTATGGCCTTTGAGAGTAATACATTTTTTTCTGGTTGCCACCTTGAAACCTCTTGCAGTATGAGGCTGGCTCAGATGTGCACCTTGAGAAGCTTCAAAGGGTGATGTGCAGCTTTTCGAGGAAGACTGCTTTCTCTTTGACTTTTTCTCCGAAGAGATTCTCTCCATGGCATAGTAGGTCAGCAAGCTTGTCTTGCACAAATTATTCAAGGTATGAAACCCAGAGCCAGCAAGCTTACAGGCGCCATTACCTGCTGCAGAAGCTCTCAATACTATTTTGAAGATATCATATGTCGCTTGGACCATGAACTTTTAGCAGTCTTTGCCATGTTTCATCAGGCAATGATACTGTTCCAATCTCTCTGGAGAGAGATATTGGGACAGATCATCTAGGCCACACATGATGACCTTCAAGAACATGCCCATGTCGAGCTGGTAAGAAGCCATGTGGGCTGCAAGCATGAAACCCTCCTCAAATAGTCTAACATTTGAGCCTCCTTCCCAGGGGTGCCAAGGAGTGAGTTTGGAGTGTTTAGATCTTTTGAAGTTAGATTCAACCACATAGGAGTGCTGAGGTTTTTTGACTCTAGGAGCCTTCTGAACTCTGTTCATAGATTCAGATTCAGAGAGGGGTCTCCCACATTCTCATCTGTACTCTCTCAAGGGTACGGTGCACGGGCACTGTCACCGCTTCCTTGGGAGTGGAGGAGTACTGACGGATCTCCAGTTGTTCTGTCTTGGGCTCATCCTCGGTCTCCAAAGTAAATGGTATGGCCTTAGACATATCCCACACACAAAATCCTGGAATGTCATGTCCTCAGGAGGTGATTTAAGCCTCTCATGAGGAGGACATTCTAGAGATCTTTTCTCTGATATTCCCTCAGACTCCTCATCTGTGATCCAGCCTTCTGGATCAGACTCAGAGAGGAAATTGAAATACTTCTGAGTCTCAGCCTGGATGACTCTCCTGCACTTTGAGGATCAGGAGCTCCTTCACGAGCATTGACACATTGATGACTTTCTAGGTTTCAGGGGTACATCAGACCCCGATGCACTAGATAGTGATATTGGCTGGCAGGATCCAGCATTAGGGTTCTTTGATGCCCTGATGTCAATTCCTCTCCCGCAGGCACTCGATGATTCTCAAGGATAGGCTGAATTGTTGTCAATGCCGATGCAGTAGACATCAAGGCACTGACTTGTCGCATGGTGAAAAGCATCGTGATGCATTCCTCAATAGCCTTCAGAAGGTATTTCTCCAGGACTGCTGTGTCAAAACTCTGTGGGACCAAGAAATATTGACCGATGGTCCAGAATCAGCTGACTAATCTCAGCTCTCTGTAGGCTATCACTGCCCCTCCAATGTCCTGGAAGATAAACTGTCCTTTCTTCAGGTATGCTTAAAAGAGTGCTCTCACAAAGTGACACTTAGAAGAAGACCTTAATATACTTGCTCCAAACAATTTTTTGTCGGACTACATTAAGAGGTAGCTATATTCATCCTCCTCCCATAAGTCCATTTTAATTTATTAAAAGTGATCATGCATAATTTCTAAACTGCTGAGAAATGTAAACCAACACGTTTCAAACCACAAAATTATCGATTCTGCTTCAGGGTAAAGAAACATGTTTGGTGGTACTTATCTGAATGGAAGCATTCCGTCATCCGTAGGACTCCATTGCTTTACTTGAGCTCCAGGAGTCTGCATTGCATGGGAATAGTGAGAACCAGGAAAATGCTTATGGCCTTTGAGAGTAATACATTTTTTTCTGGTTGCCACCTTGAAACCTCTTGCAGTATGAGGCTGGCTCAGATGTGCACCTTGAGAAGCTTCAAAGGGTGATGTGCAGCTTTTCGAGGAAGACTGCTTTCTCTTTGACTTTTTCTCCGAAGAGATTCTCTCCATGGCATAGTAGGTCAGCAAGCTTGTCTTGCACAAATTATTCAAGGTATGAAACCCAGAGCCAGCAAGCTTACAGGCGCCATTACCTGCTGCAGAAGCTCTCAATACTATTTTGAAGATATCATATGTCGCTTGGACCATGAACTTTTAGCAGTCTTTGCCATGTTTCATCAGGCAATGATACTGTTCCAATCTCTCTGGAGAGAGATATTGGGACAGATCATCTAGGCCACACATGATGACCTTCAAGAACATGCCCACAGAAAAACAATTCCTGTAACTAGAACGTTAACTTAAATGTATTTTGATTTCAATAAGTAGTGTTTCTTTAAGAATTCACTATGTATTTTGCCGCCTGAGGCAAAGTAAAGCATCTGGAAACAGGTTAGTCCTTCTATTCCTGTCAGCAGGGCCGTATCAAGCCAGAAATGTGCCTGGTGTGACGCAAAGACTTTGGCCCCCTCCCCCTTCACAGTCACATGCAAGCAGGGACTCACTCTTATCAGGCTTCCTGGAAGCCCAGTGATGACATCAGTGCCTCTTCCGTACTTGTTCCCTGTGTTGCCACATAGGGGATACTTTTGTCTACCTTAACCAGTGCATGACTCAATATGACAATTATACCATTTCTCTTATTCTAATTCAGGTATAAATACCATTCATCAGTACTGTTTCTCTCAGGGCCAGCCCCAGAGTTAGTTCAAGGTATTGCCACCCTAGGCAAACCTTAAGCCTTATGTCCCACTGACTGTCAGAATCTCTAGTTAGCTTTGAATACCATGCTCTTTGCCACCCCCCCAGAAGCCGCCACCCTAAGTGACTGCTTAATTTTCCTGGGGCGATCCTAGTTTCTCCTGCTTTATGTGCTTATATTCTGTGGCCCTTTATATGCTCATAATTGAACTCTATTATCTCTGAGACCTATATTCAAAGCGCCCGATATTCAACACAATTAATGCAGTTAGCGGACCTGCTGCTACTGAATATCCTGATGCAACCCGACTAGCATCAGGCAATTCCAGGCATGGGTGGAGGTGGCAGCCGGGGATACCTGGGCACCAGTGATATTCAGCCGTAAGCAGCAAAAGTTAAGCACCTTTAAGGGTGGCCTAGCTTTCAGTGCAGAAGCTTACCAGACAGTGGCTGAATATCCCCCGATTAGCTTCCACACTATCTGGCTGACCCGGATATTCAATACTGGGTATAGCCCAGCATTGAATATCCAGGTTTTAGGGTAAGTGGCAATGGCTAGTCGCTTTATAGTGTCTAGCCGCTGCCGCTGAACATCAAGCCCAAAGAGTTTAGGCTCTTTTAGAGTTAGATGCCTAAACTAAAAAACTACTAGAGCTAAGAATTTATACTCTAAGGGTCCCTTTTACTATAGTGCACTAACAGTTAATGTGCGCTGTACGGTTAGTGTGGGCCTGCACTAATAGCTGCTACATGCCAAAAACAGCCAGAACAATAAAAATCCCATGCTGTTAAGCATGGACAAGGTGGGGAGTGGGAGGTTTGGAGTAGACAGTGGGTGTTGGCACAGGGTAAATTACTGCATGCTAATTGGCAATGTTGCAGTTAGCATGGGTGCACTTAATGTCATCTCAATGAGTGACGTTAAGTGCACCTGCGGTAATTATGAATGCTGCTGTCACATGCTAGAGAACCTTTCAGAACAGTAAGTGCTGGGTACACACCTGAAAATGTGGGGACATTGCACTTTCTGCACTTTAGTTGTTGCTCCTAATGAGTGGTAAGTGCAAAAACTTACCACACTTCAGTAAAAGGGGCTCCTTGTTTTATGAGGTTTCTAAATTTAGATGGCTAAAGGGTGGGTGGCAATGGGTAGATTTAAGATGAGTAAAAAGTTAAGAATGTAGCACTAGGCTCCTAATTCCGGGTAAATGAATGGCAGGTCTAAATTTAAAACCATTCAGATATCTGCAAGCTCACAGTTATGTCGGTAGCTTACGGGCTGAAGATTTACGAGGAGAGCTATGCTGAAAATTAGAAGAGCTAATGTACACAGGAATGCCACAGCAGGCAAGTATATCATTGCTACAGAAGGAATATCTAGCCTTGGAGGCTCCTTTGGAAGAGACGACTTTGGCGGAGCAATGGACAAGGGATTTGCAAGTACAGATTACCAGTGAACACATAGCGGAGGCATTAGCGCAGATACCGCAAATGAGTGGCTATAGCAAATAGAGGGATATGCAGTATCAGATTATAAGAAGGAGTCACTTTGCCCCCAATAGAGCTTACAGAGCAGGGGCAACCGCCTCGGCGGGATGTCCTAGATGTGCGGAGGGAGCGGCCACTTTGGGACATATGTGGTGGGGATGCCCTCGAATATCTCAATTTTGGATGGAAGTGTATGGATTTCTAGGGGGGCTGTTTGCAGTGGATATGGGAGCGGAGCCTCAGTCGGCAGTGTTGGGGTTGAAGGATACTGAAGGGAAGTTACTAAGGAAATATACCCAGTGGATACAATGGGTGATGTTGGTTGCGTGGCATCTTATTCTTAAGGGATGGTTATCGAGGAGTGGACCCCAGTTGGCCGATTGGAGACAGGAAATATATGATTTAATGTTGGTAGAGAGGGTTGGAATACGAGGAAATGACAAATTGGAGGAGAGATTCCTGATTGAATGGGGACCCTTTGTACAGACCCTCTCTGCGTGGGAGAGGAGCAGGATACTCAATACATTGAGGTAGAGATCTGATTATACATGATATCGGGAGTACATGGACCACTAGCAATGGGGATGTAGAAGAGGGGTTTGGGGTAGGATGGGAGGGGTAGAAGGAAGGCATAGAGTGGGGCAGTAGGGAGGTTTGGGGGGAGGGGAAAGATGAAGCGACGAGTTGGACTGTGGGATTGTAGCTGAGGTATAGCTGAATAGAAGAAGTGAATGGACCCCTGTGCGGAGTGTAAGAATCCACACACGCCGGGGGAGTGGGTAGGGGGTAGGGGAAGAGGGTTGAGGCACATCATAGGGTAGGTAAGTGGGGCATGGGGGGAAGGGGTGGAGGGATGGGAGGAGGGGGAAATATTGAAAGGGGAAAGGGGGATAAAATAAATAACATAGGCAAAAGGCATGTATGATACAGTGAAAATGTTATTGGATAAGGAGTATGCCTAATAAAAGAAAATTGACATAAAACCATACAGGTCAAATTACAGACCTGTTCCAGTCCCTTGTATGTTAGCAGTCCAAATGCATGACCCTGCATTTTGTTTTTGCATTAAATCTCACCTTCCAAATTCTCAACCATTTGTTAAGCTTCGCTATTTCCCTCTTCGTGTTATCTGCTCCTTCCTGAGTGTCTACCCTATTGCAGATTTTGGTATCATCTGCAAAGAGGCAAACCTTACCCGATAGCCCTTCTGCAATTTCACTTACTAAAATGTTAAAAAGAATTAGAACAACGACTGATCTCTATAGCACACCACTGGCAATGTCCTTACCCTCAAAGTGACCTCCATTTACCTGTACCTTTTGTCATCTCCCACTCAACCAATTTCTATCCCAGTCACTTTATGATCTATTCTTAGGATACTCAATTTATTTATAAGTCATCTGTACAGAATGGTGTCATAGGCTTTACTAAAATCTAAGTACACCGCATCTAGGGCTCTCCTTCAGTCCACCTCTCTAGTCACCCAGCAAAGAAATTAATGACATTTGTCTGACAAGAACTGACTCTAGTCAAACCATGTTGCCTCAGATCCTGCAATCCACTGGATTCCAGAAACCTCACTATCTTCTGCTTTAGCAATGTTTCCATTAAGCTTAAGTAGGACTAAATCAAACCACTTAGTTTTATGAATAGCAGCTGAATATCAGCACTACGAGAGTAATTTTATAACTAAGAGTCTAGTTGTAGGCACGTAGAACATGCCTATCCTAAGCATATTTTATAAAGAAAGGTGGACACCTAGTTTTCTTTATCAAATAGGGGCTTAAGCGATGCACAAATCTAGGTGTGGGCACCTCTAGGGCAGGTGCAAATCCCTGCATCGAGATTTTTCAAGAACATGAATAAGTTATAGTAGTTTATAACTTACGAGCATAAACTTAGGCTCTGCCCAAGCTCCGCCCTTGTGCACGCTCAAGAAGAAAGTATGCACGGTTGCTCTTATGTGTGCGTTTACTAAATAGTGACCGCCTAAAGCATCCACGCACTTAAGACTTTTAAAATAAGGCCATACACATGTAAATGGCACATAACTCTCTGTGTGTCCATTATAAAACCAGTGTCCTTGCTCTTCCCTCACTCTGCTTTGGCACTATCCAGATAGTGCCAGCGTATTTAGAGTGTTTTTTGGCAGCACTATAAGAGTGCTGCTGAAAAATATTTGAAGGGGACTTATACATTTGTTGGTGGCTGCTAAGGAGATAAGTTTATGCAACTCCTTATAAGGTACGTGCTAACATGCCTTTATGCACATATTTTAGCTGGTCATTATTGTGTAAGTATGCACATCAGACCAATGGTGTGCATTTTTGATGTCGGCGTGTATGGGACAGTGGTTGGGTGAAGTACACATTTATACACGTATGTTAAAAATATACTATAACATGCATGAGTTCATTCAAAATCTATGTGTGGACATTTACACTAGTCTTAGGATTGGAAACAGGGCTCACTCCTAGATTTAACGCATATTTTTGGATACTTAAGCCCTTATTTTTTTAAGAAAATAGGCACTTGCTTTTTTTTTTTATAAAATAAGCTTTAGATAGGCGCATTTTGGGTACCTAAAACTAGATGCTCAGTTATAAAATTATTTTCTAAGGGGGTCATTCTGTGCCACGAATAGTGGGGATGTATGTCCTGCCTGGACGTATATCCCTGCTATTTGTCTGCCTGCCGCTCCCGGTGAAAAGGCTCCCCATATGAACAGCGCTGTTGTACAGAAAGCCTTAGACAGAGGCAGAAGGGGATAGTCTGGAAGTGGAGCGAGGGCAGGGCATGGTTGGGCAGTGACCTCAGCTGTACAGGGCCGACTCTGAGGTTGGCCCTGTATGCCCGGGGTTGGCCACATAGATGGAGGAATTCGATGGAATAAGTCCTCCTGGATGTCAGGGGATGCTGGAGCTGGGGGGCAGCGACAAGTTGAGGAGGCACAGGGGGATCCCCGCAGCCTGACCCTGGCTATGGGAGGCCAGATCGGGTGTCGGGCTGCAGGGAAAGGATGTTGGGTCTTGCGGCCAAGGATGGGGGCTCCATAATGGAGCTGCGTGCCATGGCTCTGAGGCTCCATTATAGAGCCTGGCTGAGTTAGCCAGGGATCTGCTGGGCATGAGGCCCATCAGAATCAGGTCCCTGCCTGCATATTCAGGCTGATAGACTTGATTCTGATCCCGCAGGCATATCTAGCCCTCACGAGATCAGAATCAGGTGCTACCATTGTACACCCCTATTCTGAGGGACCGCACAGGGGCTGGATGGCCAGAACAGAATTGGCCTCTAAATATACAAACCTCCTTTAGAAATTGGCCTCATTGATTTTACACTACTATATTCAGGTGAATTTCTCAGCTGAAAACTTAGGGGCTCTATTGCTAAGGTGTGCTAAGCGGTTAGTTCTCTGCCATTGCTCGGGACACCAAATTCCTCTGATATAGATTCCATAACCTATTCTGCATGAAGCATCAGTAAAGAATTATAGTTTGTTGCTATTCACAGGCCTGCCTTGTCAGAATGTGAGCCCATTGAAGGAATGAAGGAACCTCTCCCATAGCCAGAGGTCTTCTTTTATCGCTCTGTAACCCTGAATGTGACAACATCTGCCCACACCATCACAGCCACATTGACCCCCCTCCCCAAATTGGAGCACCAATTTCAACCCATGGCAGGCCCACCACACATCCTTTGCACTTATACATGACTGTGAACAGGAAGGTGGCTGAACCAAAGGTGTCCCGACCACCCTGAAAGGCTGACACATTGGAGAATACTGGCTCTCCACAGCACCAAGGTACAAGCAAGAAAACACAAAGATAGGGTATGGGGGGGGGGGGTTGGGATCAAAAGCACACCATGCTCGTCAGTATTCCAAGAAGAAAAGAAAACACCTATCAGCCCACCACTCAAAGCAGCATGGCACAACACTTGTTGCTCCCCTCCCAGACACAATATTTACGGCAGCCCTAGAGCTCCTGGGAGCTAGTAGTTTATAATCTTTGCACATACTTGCATACTCCGCCCGAACTCCATCCATGTGCATGTCCACCATCAAAGTATGTTCCTTGATGCCAAAGCACATACTTGTATGCCAGTCAGTATTTTATAATGGGTTATTTACACATGTATGTGGCATATATGTGCAGCAATTACTTTAAAAATTATCTCCGTTAAGTACATTGACAGCATGGATACACTTAACACCTCCTATTGAAATGGCATTAAGTGATCTGTGCTATCTGCGGTGGTAATGGTTAACATGTGATGTTGCTGTGTACCTGCTGCATGGTGCAATCCATGCTCATTACCTGCCAATAACCTACCCATTTCTCATTCCATTGCATGCTATGCAGTTAGTATGTGAATTAGCACTCGTTAAATGCCAAGCTAGCGGGATTACAGTGTACTAAGGGGTATGTTTACTAACCTCCATGTTAACACTCATGAGATCCATATTACCAGTGTGGAATTTTAGTGGTAACTGCAGGGGCATGTGCTTCCTTCTCCTTACATTCATATGGGCCGAGCACACTGCCACCACACAAGCCAGAATGTGGGAGTAACTAACACCACCCATTGAGGCTACTGGCATCAAGCACATTTATTGTGGGCCATTTACACCCACGATAGCTGTGGCATGTCAGGAATGCCCTTGTCCTGCCCATTCCCTGCCTCAAATGCACTCTACCAGGGTCGTGCAGAGTTTTTAGTTGGGAGACTCTGCTCTAGGTATTGCACATGTTTATGGTGTCTGTGCTCTGTAGGGTAAAATATAGGCGTTTCAGGCATGTTTATTTTATCTGCAATAATGGTTCTGTCTTTATTACCACAGTTTAGTACTGGGTAAAATATGGTTAAAGGGTTGGCAGGAGCACAGCTGGGACTTGAACTTGTGACCTTCTGCTTCTGAACACACTGGCTGTGTGTACTGTACCACACTGTTGCCATGGGAAAGTTCATTCCCTGGGAATACCATGACTGTTCGTCAGAAAGACCCTGCGTGCCTGTTGCATCCTGCACAACATTGCTCTTAGGCACAATATCCCTGTCCAAATTAATGAGGATCTGGAGGATGATCCTATGTGCCCTGCTGTGCATGGCCGTGTTGACACATGTGAAAGGACAGCAGTCAGGCGGCAGGTGATTGAGGAGGTCTTCTCATGTAAGTACTGCATATGTTGCCACATACATTTGTTTAGATATGTGTGTACTACTACTACTAGTGAACATTTGAATCCCAGTAGCAGTAAGATGCAACACTGCACTGACATATAACAGACACTGCCTGGCCATCCTAGCTTACAATCTAGTCATGACTGAAACGCAGAAGATGTGAGCAGGGCACAACAGCGGGTGGAGGTGGATTATGTGTGTCAGGGATATTAGGCTTGGGGGAGGTGTTAAGATGTCACACATGATTTGTGGGTGATTGGGATAGGGGCTGCTGTACAGCCACAGGTAGTTAGTTTGAGGCTTTGGGTGTAGCAAGGTGAAAGGCGTGTAGTATGGAGTCAACAGTAGGAGAGCGGCCCATAGATGGGACCAGTTGCCTAAACGTGTGTGTTTCACATTTTGTAATATGAGATGATGGATTGGTTGGTATGCTCTGAAGAGCATGGACTGAGTGTTAGTTGTTTCTGTGTAGCGCTACATGTGACATGTAGCACTATATACATGCTCTGTAGTAGTTGGATTACTGGTAGTTGAGATCAGTAAGGGATGTTACTGCAACACCACAGTGTACCTGCATGTATAGGTCAGCATGGGAGCCTTGACATGGATGTGGAGACGGATAGGGAACCTGTGAGGTGTCCTGACAGGGGGTGTATTATTGCCATTATGTGTGTGGCTGTGGAAAGGCCATGCAGTGCAGTGTTGCATGTGTTCAGGCAGACAGAGATGATTCAAAGCCAGATCAGCAAAGTGTGGGTTACAGTAGGCAAGCCGGGAGCTGATTTGGAAGTGGATTTGGATTTTAGTTGTGTGTTCAGGGAGGACAGGGGAAATATAGCTGATGACATCTAGGCAGAAACCACAAGCCTCAACTACAAGCTGGATATATGTGTAGAGGAGGAGAGCGCAGTTCAAGACAACACCTACACCCAGGAGAAAGGAGGGTATAGCCACACACACAAAGACGCTCAGATGGGAGGGGAGGGTTTAGGTGCACATATAGGATATCCATGCTTTGCCTGTATCAATTTCACACAGTGGGATGACATGCAGCCATCAATGTCAGTTGGCAAGCAGACATCGGACTGTGGTTTGGCAGACATGACTCAGGCATGGAGACATATCTTTGCAACTCATCAGCACACAGCTGGTAATGTATGTCAAGGGATGAGATAGCCAAAGCAAGGAAATGTATATCGACAGAGGATAAGGAAGTAGCCACTGGATATTCCCCTGTGGTACAGGAACTGACAGCAGGGTAGCAGTGGACATTGAGACACCAGAACACACACAGAAGGGGTAGGGGGAATGATATAGGGGACGCAGGATAGTACTGCGGCCTTAGAACAGAGCAGGGACACGGTAGCGAGGAGACGGATCAGTTCAATAGTTTTACTGCAGCAGAGAGGTGGGGAAGGGGACAGACAGAGTACAGGACTTGTAGTTTGCCACACACACTTCAGTGATAACGTTAGCATGAGGGGAATCTGTACAGTGTGATGGGGCACAGTCAGTCTGTAAAGGATCTTGGGGGATCTGCGAGCTGAGGACGTGAAGGTGCAGTGTGTGTTGCGCAGCTCCAACATGACATATGTATGTTTCTCTTGTGTTCCTCAATCCACAGGACATACTTGGTGACCCTCCAGATGCTGTGTTGCCTTGGCATCTGACTGTAGATGATCCAACATGCACTAGTCTGAGGTAGGTGGATCTACAGCTACTTTGTCTGTGACGACAGTCAGGGGGAGCACATGTCTGCAGGGATCTGTCAAATTGTACATATGTTGTTGTTCACCTCTTTGCCCTGCACCCCCATACCCCATATTTTGCTATTGGCACACATATCCACATGTGTTCCTGGCCAGTTCATGTTCTCCAACATTGTCTCTGGGACACGTACAATAGAGCTCCAAGTGTGTGTAGGTCCTAGGTGTTCGAATAGTGGGCTGCACGTACACCCTTCCCTGACATTGCAGCATCAGCCAACAGCAGTGTATCATTGCATTTGACAAGCCTTTATCTCTAGTAATCTCCAATTGTGCACATACAGGCCATATGCTACTGCTGGCACGCTCACCTTAGCATACTGTGTGGGTGGGTGTTTATGGGTTGGCTGTGTGATGATACAGCGTGCAAGCATTTTTCATTATCATGTGGTGTGAGGGGTCTGTACACCTGGGGAGCAGTGGTGGCTGTGCTATCTCTACCTTACTGCTGTTTACCTTGTGAACATTGTGGCCATGTGTTGTGTGTTGTGAGCTGACCTATCTCTTGTATGCTGACAGACCACTGAGCAACAGCATTTTTGCATCACAGATATCACCATAATGTGGACATGCATCAACAGTGGCTGGACATGGGGACATGGTGATTCTACACATTTCAATGACATCTTCTCCCTTCACTGTGACGTGTTGTGGTCTTTGAGAGCCTCAAGGGAACCCAAACAGACACTTGCTGCAGACACAAGGTAGGTTGCACCTTTGGTCTTCTGGAAATGACATCAGCCTTTACATGTTGATGATTTACTGTTTGTTTCATGGACATTTCATGTGGAGTCTCTGTACACAAACGCTGATGCACATGGGGTGGAGCTGTGAAACGCCAGTGTAACATGGGCATGAACATGACCATATCCATGTGACACCCTAGTTTTCAGTTCCAATTCCAAATGTCCACAACATGCACTGTGTTCTGTGTTGTGATCATGTTATGTTTGCCTGTGTGATGTTACATTACATACATATTGATGTTTGACTCTCTGCAATTTGGGCTGATGTTGCAAGCAGCATACCAATACATTCTTTATCTTCTTTTGACACAGGGCAGATGACACACAAAGCACATCTACTACAGGGCATCCGGTATCACCATCACCCACCTGCTGGAGGACACAACAACACCATGGAACTATCCCTGGGACATGGTGCCATAGGATGTTTGACCTCTGCGAATGGGACACATGCCTAGGATGGACATTATTGTTGGACTGCTACTTTGGCCATGACAGGTCTGTCCAACACACCGTTTGCTGCCGTGTTCTGGCTGGGTGTCCTGTTCATCACAGGAGACACACCTGATCTTTCCAGTACTGTCCAAAGAAGAAAGTCATTGAACATCCCCACCAGTAGCTACCACTGGAAAATAAGACTCCCACACCATTATTTTTTGTCGGGGGCTATCGGTTGGAGAGGAAGGACAGTACCATTCCCCTCATTACCGAAAGAACCCTTTTTAATCAAAAAGGCCAAGACGTGCCCAGTCCACTTAATATCAAAAGCATTCAATCAGTACTTATCTTGAACAGACAAAACCAGTGTCTTCTTTAGGCGAATATTAACATCCACAATTTGCCACGACATGACATGCATGTTTCGGGCCCCACCGGGTCCTGTCTCAAGTGGTATATCGCCCAAACAATCGCCCACAAGAACGCCGTGAGCCAACAGTTCTTTTTGTAGCTAAAGAATTTTTTCAATTGGCTGTCAAACCACATGTCACAATCAGAGGAGGAGTCAACACGAAAGTCTCTTCATACACACTCATTGCTCCACCCTCTGAAACATCTCAGCGAAGCCAACCACCAATCAGAGAAGGCTCCACCCATCCAGTTCCAAGTTTAAGCCAGAGGGAATCACAGTTTGCAACTTATATATCCACTGCTGTTCCTTCCACTGAAGACGCTGTTCCCTGTCCCCACCCCAAGGGCTCACCGGGACATCATCAGTGACCCTCCAATGTAAATCCGCAAAACTGTGATTCAGAGCCACACAGTGTTCAACCATGGGTGCAGATAAATTCCTTGTCCGGATGCGGCTCGCATGTTCCCCCACCCTGATCTTCACTGGGCGAATAGTGCGCCCTACATAGAATAAATCACAAGGGCAAACTATAATGTACACCACAAAACTCGTCTGGCATGTAGAAAATCTTAAAAAGGGTTCTTTCGGTAATGAGGGAAATGGTACTGTCCTTCCTCTCCAACCGATAGCCCCCGACAAAAAATAATGGTGTGGGAGTCTTATTTTCCAGTGGTAGCTACTGGTGGGGATGTTCAATGACTTTCTTCTTTGGAGTGTAATTCCTTTGTCATTGACTTGGGGGGTTTTCTTTGCAATATTTCATTTGCCCCTGTCGTGCATTATGGCTGCTGACACGTTCGCATTTTCAGAGGACTATTTGGAGAAATTAAGACAACGAAAATCTCTTTTTGACTCCTCCGGTTTGGAGCTTGACAAAAGATCTCCTACGATTTCCAAGCTAAAGGCTCTTCGAAAACGCTCTATACGGGCTCAACTTCATGGGGCGGCCATGTTGCAATATTTAAAGACTCAAATTATTCCTAGGGGGTTGAGGATGTTGCGAGCTCCGAAGCTGTTTTTGTCTGATGCAGAATTCATTTCAAAATGAAATTGCATTTTGAATAAATGCAGCTTTGATCTCATAGCTTTGATTATTGATCGTACAACTTTGGAAGAAACTGTGATTGCTGTGGAAATTGGGGAATTGAAAACTTCTCTTCAAGATACTTTGGACAAAGAACAATTTGATTCCAGGATGGCTGACATGGATCGTCAATTACAGGGATTTTTTTATTACTTGCGGGGTCTCAAGGCCAATAAATTTCAAAGAGACAAGACGGACTATGATTCTGCAAAGGTGTACCGCAGGATGTATGAGCAATCGGGTTCTGAGGAGTCCGTGGGTGAACAGAGCAAGCGGGTCACTTTTGATCATTCTTCGGAAGATATGGATTCCAGTGATCCACCGCGGGAGCAGGCACGATAGCAGAGGGGGAGAGGAGGGTCAGATTTTACAGGGGGTCGGCGCAGAGGAGATCGGTCTCGCCGACCCTATGTGACCGACCAGTGGGAACCTCCCAACACCTGGCAGAGGGCACGTCGTCAGCAACAGTCATCAACACCTCCGGACTGGTATTGACATCCTCTCAGCAACAGGTGCTTGTTTGGGTCTTTCTTTTGTACCCACAATATCTTATAGTCCTTTTAGGATGCGTGTGACATTATTCCGTTTTTTTAGGAAGTTAAGAGTCATGAAATTTTTTTCTGATACGGAGGTTGCGGAGGGTGGTTCTTTAGTCCGCCCTCGGTCTCGCTGGATTCCACCAGGGGTTCCTGACCAAGCGATTTCCACCTATCAATTATTGATATTGAGAGAATTGTCCTTGATGGAGAAGGGGTTTACACAGAATTTTGCTAACCTCTCTAGAGAACATCGTCTGGCCCTTGATCAGCTGTCTCAAAATAAGAATATGATTATTCGGGGCGCCGATAAGGGGAGAGGGGTGGTGGTTCAATCTTGGGATCACTACAATGCGGAGATTCTAATGCAATTGAATAATCCTGCATATTATTCCCCTTTGCGGGGGGACCCCACTCCACAATTACAGATTCAGATTCGGGCGATTGTAACGGAGGCACAGGAGAAGGGGTGGATTATGGCTAAGGAGGCCTTTTTTCTCTTTCAGAAACATCCAAATATTCCAGTTTTTTACACAGTGTCCAAAGTTCATAAGTCCCTTTCTGCCCCCCCTGGTTGCCCCATTGTGTCCTGTAGGGGATCGGTACTGGAGCCTTTATCCCAGTTTTTGGACATTTTTTTGAAACAGGAGGCCAGATTGGTGAGATCTTATTTGAGAGATACCTCACATTTTTTACATCTGCTTACTACTTTTGAGGAACCATTGGGATCAGTTTGGCTTGTGACCCTGGATGTGACTGCTTTATATACTAATATCTGTCAAGAGGAAGCTCTTCTTTTATTGACGCAGGCATTTACCACAGCTCCGACCAGGCTTCTGAAGCCTTTTTTGTTGGATCTGACCAGGTTGGTCCTTAAGAAGAATATTTCAGATATGGTGATCAGTTTTACCTCCAATGTCAGGGGATCGCTATGGGGGCTACGGTTGCTCCCTCCATTGCTACTTTGTATTTGGCGGCAATGGAGGAGCAGCATGTTTATCCGGCCCCGGCATTTCAACATGTACGCCTCTGGGTGAGTTTCCTGGATGATGTGTTTTTTCTGTGGACTTCTTCCAGGGAGAGCCTTTTGGAATTTGTGGCTTGGCTGAACTCGCTTAAAGAAAACATCAAATTTACCGTACACATGGATGAGCGTAGCATCGAGTTTTTAGATGTGCTGGTGGGAGTACGGGAGGGGAAGTTTTTTACAACCTTGTTCAGAAAGCCATGCCAGCGAAATAGCCTGCTTTATTACCATAGTCATCACCCCTTTCCTTTACGGAATAACTTCCCTTTGGGCCAGTTCCTTCGCCTTCAAAGGATCTGTTCTTCTTTGTGGGAGTTTAAGCTACAGGCACATGCCTTGAGGGAACGTCTCTTGGAGCGGGGTTACCCCATTAGGGTGATTAGGAGAGCTTACATCAGGGCTCGTTTTTCCCATCGTGAATGCAGCCTTTTGAACCACGGGAAACATCGCCTTCAAATGAACCAGATGATTTTGTCACAGGGGTTTTACCTTTTATGGCTCATTCTGCGGAGGTGTCTCGACTGCTCAAGAAATATTGGGGGGTTTTGCAGGCCAGTAGTTGTTTTCAGAAACCGGTGCGGTTTGCGTATACCCGGGGTGTGAATTTACGGGATCGTTTGGTTAACGTGACTGCAGGTTTTGCTGTGAGGCAGGAGTCGGAAGGAGTGAGGGGACATTGGGCTTGTCATCATTGTAAATACTGCTCCAACACCATGGAGGGCATACAGTGGTGTCATCTGCCATCGGGGCGATTTTATTCCTATTTTGGATTTTCTACATGCCAGATGAGTTTTGTGGTGTACATTATAGTTTGCCCTTGTGATTTATTTTATGTATGGCGCACTATTCGCCCAGTGAAGATCAGGGTGGGGGAACATGTGAGCCGCATCCGGAGAAGGAATTTATCTGCACCCATGGTTGAACACTGTGTGGCTCTGAATCACAGTTTTGTGGATTTACGTTGGAGGGTCATTGATGACGTCCCGGCGAGCCCTTAGGGTGGGGACAGGGAACAGCGTCTTCAGTGGAAGGAACAGCAGTGGATATATAAGTTGCAAACTGTGATTCCCTCTGGCTTAAACTTGGAACTGGATTGGTGGAGCCTTCTCTGATTGGTGGTTGGCTTCGCTGAGATGTTTCAGAGGGTGGAGCAATGAGTGTGTACGAAGAGACTTTTGTGTTGACTCCTCCTCTGATTGTGACGTGTGGTTTGACAGCCAATTGAAAAAATTCTCTAGCTACAAAAAGAACTGTTGGCTCACGGCGTTCTTGTGGGCGATTGTTTGGGCGATATACCACTTGAGACAGGACCCGGTGGGGCCCGAAACATGCATGTCATGTTGTGGCAAATTGTGGATGTTAATATTCGCCTAAAGAAGACACTGGTTTTGTCTGTTCAAGATAAGTACTGATTGAATGCTTTTGATATTAAGCGGACTGGGCACGTGGTGGCCTTTTTGATTAAAAAGGGTTCTTTCGGTAATGAGGGGAATGGTACTGTCCTTCCTCTCCAACCGATAGCCCCGACAAAAAATAATGGTGTGGGAGTCTTATTTTCCAGTGGTAGCTACTGGTGGGGATGTTCAATGACTTTCTTCTTTGGAGTGTAATTCCTTTGTCATTGACTTGGGGGGTTTTCTTTGCAATATTTCATTTGCCCCTGTCGTGCATTATGGCTGCTGACACGTTCGCATTTTCAGAGGACTATTTGGAGAAATTAAGACAACGAAAATCTCTTTTTGTCTCCTCCGGTTTGGAGCTTGGCAAAAGATCTCCTACGATTTCCAAGCTAAAGGCTCTTCGAAAACGCTCTATACGGGCTCAACTTCATGGGGCGGCCATGTTGCAATATTTAAAGACTCTAATTATTCCTAGGGGTTGAGGATGCCGCGAGCCCCGAAGCTGTTTTTGTCTGATGCAGAATTCATTTCAAAATGGAATTGCATTTTGAATAAATGCAGCTTTGATCTCATAGCTTTGATTATTGATCGTACAACTTTGGAAGAAACTGTGATTGCTGTGGAAATTGGGGAATTGAAAACTTCTCTTCAAGATACTTTGACAAAGAACAATTTGATTCCAGGATGGCTGACATGGATCGTCAATTACAGGGATTTTTTGATTACTTGCAGGGTCTCAAGGCCAATAAATTTCAAAGAGACAAGACGGACTATGATTCTGCAAAGGTGTACCGCTGGATGTATGAGCAATCGGGTTCTGAGGAGTCCGTGGGTGAACAGAGCAAGCGGGTCACTTTTGATCATTCTTCGGAAGATACGGATTCCAGTGATCCACCGCGGGAGCAGGCATGATCGCAGAGGGGGAGAGGAGGGTCGGATTTTACAGGGGGTCGGCGCAGAGGAGGTCGGTCTCGCCGACCCTATGTGACCGACCAGTGGGAACCTCCCAACACCCGGCAGAAGGCACGTCGTCAGCAACAGTCATCAACACCTCCGGACTGGTATTGACATCCTCTCAGCAACAGGTGCTTGCTTTGGGTCTTTCTTTTGTACCCACAATATCTTATAGTCCTTTTAGGATGCTTGTGGCATTATTCCGTTTTTTTAGGAAGTTAAGAGTCATGAAATTTTTTTCTGATACGGAGGTTGCGGAGGGTGGTTCTTTAGTCTGCCCTCGGTCTCGCTGGATTCCACCAGGGGTTCCTGACCCAGCGATTTCCACCTATCAATTATTAATATTGAGAGAATTGTCCTCGATGGAGAAGGGGTTTACACAGAATTTTGCTAACCTCTCTAGAGAACATCGTCTGGCCCTTGATCAGCTGTCTCAAAATAAGAATATGATTATTCGGGGCGCCGATAAGGGGGGAGGGGTGGTGGTTCAATCTTGGGATCATTACAATGCGTAGATTCTAATGCAATTGACTAATCCTGCATATTATTCCCCTTTGCGGGGGGACCCCACTCCGCAATTACAGATTCAGATTCGGGCGATTGTAACGGAGGCCCGGGAGAAGGGGTGGATTACGGCTAAGGAGGCCTTTTTTCTCTTTCAGAAACATCCAAATATTCCAGTTTTTTACACAGTGCCCAAAGTTCATAAGTCCCTTTCTGCCCCCCCTGGTCGCCCCATTGTGTCCGGTAGGGGATCAGTACTGGAGCCTTTATCCCAGTTTTTGGACATTTTTTTGAAACAGGAGGCCAGATTGGTGAGATCTTATTTGAGAGATACCTCACATTTTTTACATCTGCTTACTACTTTTGAGGAACCATTGGGATCGGTTTGGCTTGTGACCCTGGATGTGACTTCTTTATATACTAATATCTGTCAAGAGGAAGCTCTTCTTTTATTGACGCAGGCATTTACCACAGCTCCGACCAGGCTTCCGAAGTCTTTTTTGTTGGATCTGGCCAGGTTGGTCCTTAAGAAGAATTATTTCAGATATGGTGATCAGTTTTACTTCCAATGTCAGGGGATCGCTATGGGGGCTACGGTTGCTCCCTCCATTGCTACTTTGTATTTGGTGGCAATGGAGGAGCAGCATGTTTATCCGGCCCCGGCATTTCAACATGTACGCCTCTGGGTGAGGTTCCTGGATGATATGTTTTTTCTGTGGACTTCTTCCAGGGAGAGCCTTTTGGAATTTGTGGCTTGGCTGAACTCGCTTAAAGAAAACATCAAATTTACCGTACACATGGATGAGCGTAGCATCGAGTTTTTAGATGTGCTGGTGGGAGTACGGGAGGGGAAGTTTTTTACAACCTTGTTCAGAAAGCCATGCCAGCGAAATAGCCTGCTTTATTACCATAGTCATCACCCCTTTCCTTTACGGAATAACCTCCCTTTGGGCCAGTTCCTTCACCTTCGAAGGATCTGCTCTTCTTTGTGGGAGTTTAAGCTACAGGCACATGCCTTGAGGGAACGTCTCTTAGAGTGGGCTTACCCCATTAGGGCGATTAGGAGAGCTTACATCAGGGCTCGTTTTTCCCATCGTGAATGGCTATTGCAGCCTTTTGAACCGCGGGAAACATCACCTTCAAATGAACCAGATGATTTTGTCACAGGGGTTTTACCTATTATGGCTCATTCTGCGGAGGTGTCTCGACTGCTCAAGAAATATTGGGGGGGTTTGCAGGCCAGTAGTTGTTTTCAGAAACCGGTGCGGTTTGCGTATACCTGGGGTGCGAATTTACGGGATCGTTTGGTTAACGTGACTGCAGGTTTTGCTGTGAGGCAGGAGTCGGAAGGAGTGAGGGGACATTGGGCTTGTCATCATTGTAAATACTGCTCCAACACCATGGAGGGCATACAGTGGTGTCATCTGCCATCGGGGCGATTTTATTCCTATTTTGGATTTTCTACATGCCAGACTAGTTTTGTGGTGTACATTATAGTTTGCCCTTGTGATTTATTTTATGTAGGGCGCACTATTCGCCCAGTGAAGATCAGGGTGGGGGAACATGCGAGCCACATACGGACAAGGAATTTATCTGCACCCATGGTTGAACACTGTGTGGCTCTGAATCACAGTTTTGCGGATTTACGTTGGAGGGTCATTGATGACGTCCCGGCGAGCCCTCGGGGTGGGGACAGCGAACAGCGTCTTCAGTGGAAGGAACAGCAGTGGATATATAAGTTGCAAACTGTGATTCCCTCTGGCTTAAACTTGGAACTGGATTGGTGGAGCCTTCTCTGATTGGTGGTTGGCTTTGCTGAGATGTTTCAGAGGGTGGAGCAATGAGTGTGTACGAAGAGACTTTCGTGTTGACTCCTCCTCTGATTGTGACGTGTGGTTTGACAGCCAATTGAAAAAATTCTCTAGCTACAAAAAGAACTGTTGGCTCACAGCGTTCTTGTGGGCGATTGTTTGGGCGATATACCACTTGAGAGAGGACCCGGTGGGGCCCGAAACATGCATGTCATGTTGTGGCAAATTGTGGATGTTAATATTCGCCTAAAGAAGACACTGGTTTTGTCTGTTCAAGATAAGTACTGATTGAATGCTTTTGATATTAAGTGGACTGGGCACGTGGTGGCATTTTGATTAAAAAGGGTTCTTTCGGTAATGAGGGGAATGGTACTGTCCTTCCTCTCCAACCGATAGCCCCCGACAAAAAATAATGGTGTGGGAGTCTTATTTTCCAGCTGTAGCTACTGGTGGGGATGTTCAATGACTTTCTTCTTTGGAGTGTAATTCCTTTGTCATTGACTTGGGGGGTTTTCTTTGCAAACTTTCCAGTACTGTGGCATATTGGTATGTCACACTTTCACTATGCATGCCCAAGGTTTCAAGGACAGTCTTCACGGGACTTGTTGGGTTGCAGACCCCCTTTGCACTGTGGACACTGTGTACAGGTCCCCACATATGCAGCTGGGACTGACATTGTCACTGTATGTTGTACATCCTTCTGACATTGTGCTGTTGTGTTTTGCCCATGTGTGTGACATGGGATGAAGGATACGCTCATCTGTTTGGTTCAACATGAGCATATAGCCATGCGTGTGGCACAGGGGGAACACTGGAGAGGTCCTCTTGTCCATGTCTGCCTACCCTCCACTTGGAAATGACACAGTATTTGCCACTACACCACTTTACTGCACACCAACATCTTGGATTGATGTTTGCACTCACCAAGGGTGTTACAGTGCATGTGTGGCATCACTGTATCATGTTTCAATGTACATGGTCCATGTGCATGTGACTGACTATTTTGTTGCAACACAGCATGTGGCAATATGGCTTCTGTGTGGGTTACTGTAACATGTTTGACCTTTCTTTCCACCTCTATATACAGGTTATTGTGTTTGTTTACTGTACAGACGTGAGGCTCTGCATTGGTTTACAAACCTAGCATTGCATGTCTGCACAGCCCTATTTATCCCCTGAGGTTCTGGCTCTCACATTGCCCAGCTATATTTGGAGTGTGGCAGTGTGTGTGTCCATTTTCCTCCTTCATTTGTGCATTCCATGTATCGTGATATATGTGTACAGACACTGTATCCACACCAACCAGTGCAGGAGACCTTCTGCATAGTGTTATGTCTGCATGTTTCTGTGGCTTGTTTCATTTGAATTCTCTGTGTTCATGTGCCTCTGATACCTGTTAGCATATCCTCATTTTGCATTTGATGATTGTTTTGGGTTACATTGTTGCTGCTTTGATTCCTATATCAGGCATTTTGTGACAGCTGTAACATATATTTCAATATCCGTGTTTACACTTTCTTACGTTTAACAACATATGCTGTTTCATTTGTGTGCCTCCTGTGTTGGAAGACAGATATATTTTTATGAAGAGATCATGATTGATGTGTGTTGGGCCCTCATCATGCACCACCTAGTGTCTACATGCACACATATGTAATTAATGCATTTGGGGCGTGCAGGAACATGTGGGGGGTGGGGGGCAAATGCATACTGCACACCATGCACCTAATGCACATTATCTCTCCTGCCCAGCATCTGTAGATGGGCCAGTGACTTTTCTGTAACATGTGGGTTGCTGCTCTGCAAAATGTGTTTTTGGGTTTTCCCCTTTATCCAATCACCTTGATATTCTGATAGGCGGTATCTACACTATCTCTGATGATTAACCAAAATAAAAACGTTTTGGACGTACATTTGTCTCTGCTGCTGCTTGAACACACTGACACATGTATTTAGTGATTTCCTGGTCATGTACATTTCCCATCTGTGCTCACATTCTTTTACGGTGCCAGCTGTCTATCTGCCAGCCGTCTGCCCCGTCACTGGATGTTACAGGTTCCCATACACACATTCCCTTTGAGGTAATATCTTTGCATTGTGCTTGGTGTGGTTGTTTGGGATAGTGGTTACGGACATGTGTTGTAACACCATAGGTTGCAGGTTTGATTCCCACATGGGGCTTTTTTGTGTTGTGCTAACCTGGCCATGAGTTAACTACAGGTTTATTACCTATCCACACACCCTTCCACCTCTTCACTGTACACCAAAGTGTGCCCTCTGTGCTGCCTATCCATCACATATTAGCTGTTACATATGTCTCTTTCTTTGTAGTGTTCACATAGGCAGTCTGTTTGGGTGATTGGCATTGCTGTGGTTTAGCTGGTCTGTGGTACACCTGTTTGCAGGTTCAATTCTCACATGTTCCTTTTCTGTTCTGTTCCATATTTTGCCCTGCTCCACAGGGCATCCCCTGCCACCCTTTGGGTTTAGGTTCTTTCCTCTTTTGCATGCTGTATCCACTGCATAACATTTAATTGTGTGTGTACATGTAGTTATATGTGGTTCTGGTCCCAATTACAGACTGTGATTTGAGCTGTACACACCAGATCTGCATATGCATTCCATCATGGTTACTGTTGGAGGTTTGCCTATCCTAGCAGCCAGCAGGTTTCTTGTGTGATGCCCTGCAGTATTCGTGTATGCAGCCTTTGCTAATGACCTCACGTTGGTGGTGTAGCCTATCGGTTTGTGCACTGATATTTGTGCTAACGGTCATAGGTTTGATTCCTCTCTGTTATCTTTCATTTGTATGCCTGTCCTGCACAGCTACTTTTCATTCCTTTAATAGTCATATCTGTGCAGATCTGTGCTGTTAGCACATTGTACCCTTATCACAGTTGCCAACCATCCTTCTGTCCTTCTATGTGTGTCTGGCAGCTGTGTGCCGTCCTGCCCTGATGTGCAAGCTCCTACCCCATGTCCTGCACTGATACATGTTTCTGCATTGCAGCTGTTCCGGGTTGCCTCTCCTGTGTGTGCTGTGCATGGCACTGCTACTCCTCTGTCCTCCTGTCATTGTACCTATCCTGCCACCTCTACCTCCTCTGCTGGACACATCTTCCCATCCTCTGCCACAAACTGTCATTGTTGCATGGTAGATTACCATCATCCTGTGCATCACTACAGCTGGCCCCGATATGTTTGTCCATTTTTCAAGCTGCCACGGGCTGAACGCAGATTTGTCTGATCCATCAGCTCAGATCTACTTCCTTCCATCACTTGTACATTATCTTTCCTTGGTGCTCTGTGCAATGTTAGGGTTACATCTGTGTTCGGCCCATACCTTTCTTGCTTTCCAACTTGGGGAACCTTACTGCCCTTGGCCAACATTTCTTGAGTGCCCTATACATCCTTGGGGCATCTTTAGCCAAACCTTATATTCAGCCAGCTTATGGGGCACCTAATATTGTGCCTTGGGGGTTGACAACCTTTCAACACGCCCTCTGGGACACATAATAACCCACCTTGGCTGACATGGTGATTTAGGATGTGCCTTCTGGTGTGCCCTAAAAGGTGCATTAGTTTATGGCCCTGGAGTGCAGGTATTTTTAGCTGACAGCACAGATTGTTGGACTGTTACGAGCAGGAAGAGGAATTGCCTTGGTCACCCTTATTCATTAAGCCCACTGGGGGATTGAACTCATGACCCCTGTTTTAGCAGTCATTGTATTAACCAGTGTGCTACACCTCTATTGGTGTGATTATAGGTCAGCACGCGAAGTTAAGGTTAACGTGCGGTAACGTGTGTGTCTCCCTCTATTACGCGATAATGGACACGGCGCACTTTATCGCGTGATAACCCATGATTTCTACCTTAAGACCGGAACGCCCACTCCTTATATGACATCCTTCACATTATCACCGCAACTAGCGCTGGGAATATTAAGACGGTTTAGTAAACATACTCCTTAGTCTTTTTTTTTTTTTAAGACGTTTATTTTCATTTTACAACAAACAAAAGTAACAACACACCAAAAGATACAAATACACACATACAATAAAGAAAACAACCCCAATTACCCCCCACCCCTATGCTTCTTCTCTAAGCTAATAAGAGTCATCACATAAGCGCTTACACACATCAGTTATTGTACAGCAAACAAGCAGAAATGGTATTGATGATACAGGCTGATCCTGTGGCAGAAATGTATACAAAAGTAAACAGCCAAATGAGAGCAGTTAGCAGTTAGAACATAATCATGGAACACCTTCCTTTTAAACAAGCAGTGAAGGGCTTGAGTGGAAGAGATTGACATACGAGGTAGTTGCTCATAATTACAGTAAAATGGACATAATTCCACCAATCATTGAGGTTCAGATGGGAGCCAATTTCCAGTATGTCGTAATGAAGGAGATAGGAAATAGCTATGCCCAGTAAATGGGCCTCCTGAAAAAACACTAACTCAGAATAATCATGATTAAGAGAGCTAGGGAGTGTCCTTCTTTGGAATGGACTATTGATGCCTTTTACAGTCAGTAATGATAACGTACATAAAGCCATGCCAAATAGTTAAACAATCTGAAAAGAAACATAATAGCGCGCAGAGGTACACAATGTCGCTCATAGTACCAATAAATGACTGCAGAAACAACATGATAGGAATTAAACTAAGGAAAACCATGAAGCGCCCCTTATAACAAAATAAGCACCGAAGTGCCTTAGAGAAGAAGCAAAACCCCAGAAATTACTGGCGGCCTGATGTCTGCGGGGAGAAACCCCAGAGAAGGCCTGAATTGAAACATAAATCCTACAATGCTATACAAGCTCCGAAACTGACCAAGGATCTCATCGTGGAAAGAAAGGAGACCAATAAGGTATATATAAAGAGAAAGAAAAGTCCAGGCAGTCTCCGTTTCAGGCAGCGATCACCGCATCGGGCCATTCAAAATGGCGGACAGTTCCAGCGGATTCCATCCAAGCTGTTGGATTAGCGCATCTGGTCTGCTTCTTTAGAAGCTAGAAATGTTGCTAGCAGATCAGGATCTTCGAAGGTACGAGTTTGGTTATGGAGAGTCACTCTAAGCTTCGCAGGATATAAGATGCCGAAGCGAGCCTGTAACTGTTGAAGTCTAGGTCGAAAAGCAAGGAGTCTCTTCCGACGGTCAGCTGTGGGCTTAGCCAAGTCAGGGAAGAAGGAGACTTTATGATTTTCAAACTCCAAATGACGATTCGCCCGGGCAGCATTTAGAATTTGCTCAACTTGCTGATATCTCAGTAGACGAAAAATGATGGGCCGGGGGGTCGTCCGATTGAGCGCCATGCTGGTAGGAACACGATGTGCTCGGTCAATTTCCAAATCTCTGTGAAAAGTAATCTTCAGCAAGGAGGGAAGAGTTTTGACCAGGAATTCTCTCATATCTCCTGCTTCCGCGCCCTCCGGTACACCGATGAGCCTTACATTGTTGCGACGGGCTCGATTATTGCTATCCTCTAACTCTTTTTGTAGATTCTGTATCTGACGCTCAGCCTCATCCAGTTTCACCAAGCGCACCACGTGCGAGTCGAGGACCCCCCGCCATATTGTCCTGCCGTAATGAAAGACCTTCAAAACGATCCTGAAGCACACCAAAATCTTCTCTCATGGCTCGGAGCGCTTCTCCGTTGGACTGCACCAGTTCCTTCACACCACGTATTTCCTCCAAGATCTCCTGTTGCATTTCGGGGTTATCCCGAAATGGCACCATCTTTTGTGGGGAAGGCAGCTCTGTCTTGGAACGTTTTCCGTGTGAAGAAGAGGGAGATCCGAAGTCTAAGCGCGCTGGTTTATGGGCCGCCATCTCCCCCGAGGCACCCCGGTAAGTTCTGAGCAAAATATTAAGTTAATGTAGGTATTAAGTCAGGATTCTGAGTAGGCCCCTCGGGAGCTTCAGCGCAAAGCGTCTAACCCGCTGGACATCAGGCTCCGCCCCCCCATACTCCTTAGTCTTATTTGGGTCTTCAAGTCTCTTCTCATAAGTCTTCTGACGCAGGCTCCAAATCATTTTAGTTGCCTTTCTCTGAACTGTTTCCAGACTTTTTGTGTCCTTTCCGAGATATGGTTTTCAAAACTGAACACAATGGGGCATGTTTACTAAACTGCGGTAACGTAGCAGCGGCTACGTTAAGGCGCGTTATGTAACATTAAGGCGCGTTAATGTAACGTAACGTTAACGTGCCTTAATGTTACCGGCAACGGTAAGTTCTGCAGAGTGTGGAGAGAGGGTGGAGAGAAGGGGTCAATGGGCGGGGAGTGGGCGGGGAGAAGCCCCTTCCACACTAACGCGGAGAAATTAAGGGCTGAATCCTAACGCAACTAAAAACCTGGCATTAGCACACATTTGCAAGCGAGAGAAACCATTTCAGTGTCAGCAATGTACAGCATAGGCAGGGAGCCCAAGAAAGGTGATAGCAGTGCTTCATTTGCAGCAACAGCATAGTGCCCTGGTATGAAAGGCCAATATGGTGATGGTGCAAATGGGGCATGGGTGCTGCAGGCGGAATATGCGGTGGGGGCTACTGGGACACAGGGTGGACTAGGCGGTTGCTGAGGTGGCACATAGGAATGCAGAAAATGGAAACCAGCAAGACAGGAACTGACCAGGGTCAGACATGTCCATGAGTCTGTGTCTCACAGTGTCTCATCCAGGAGACATTACCCAGCAGGCACCCCAAGTGGCACATAACATTGACAAGCAGTGCCGGGGGATGCGTGGACATCTATGTAGGCACCCCTACCCCAGAACCCACACCTTAGGCAGCCGCCTTCCTGCCCCATGGATGGCCTGGGATGGCGCACCACCGGCACCGACAGCATATGGTCATGGTGGCATGGCAGAGGGGGTGGGTGATTGTGCTGGAGGGAGCAGTGGCACCCGCTGGCAGTGGACCTAGGGCATGCCCTGTACCAGTACGTGGTGTGCAGTGCAACAGAAGAGGTCTGGCCGAGGAACATAAGGGTAGTCCCAGGGACCACTATGCTGCTGTGGCAACAGTTTGGTGCAGTACAGTCCAAGAGCAGAGGGTCAGAGGTTCAGGTCCCATCTGTGGACCCTGCAGAGCATCTACCCATAGCTTTAGCCCACAATGCAGCCACAACAACAACATGGGCAAACCCCAATGCAGTGGTGCACAGTGGAACGGACACCCACTCACAAGGGCTCCACTATCCACAGCTTCATGGAGTGTCAGGCTGTTGGCCCCAGCACAGAGCTGCAGTTATCACCAGAGCACTACTACTACTACTACCCCCTGAACAGATTAGCAATGTCAGCACTGTGATCAGGACCAGTGCGGCGGGTAGGGTTGTCAACCACCTCCATCTCTGCACAATGCTGAGATAGGTGTGGGAGTGTGCGTATGTCTCTCTATTGTTTTGTGTCTGCCAACACCTCACTGAGCCCATATTGCTCACACTGCTTCCAGCATTAGCCTGCAAATGTGCATAATGAGGAGCAAGGTATTGTGGGTATGGCCCAGACAGGGCAGATTGGCCAGGATGCATCTGCACAGGGTGTAGGACACTGGCTGGGACACTGTAGTGCTCGACAACCACCTGCATGGACAGGGTGGCCACAGCATGTCATGCTGGGGGGGGGGGGGTGTCACTCTCACTCTGACCGAGCAGTGACCATGGCATGTCTATGTTCCCACATAGTGTCACATGTTATTTGTTTCCAGTGATATCTGTGTGTTCCTGGTTTTGGGGCCCAATCATGGAGATACCTCCTTGGTGCCTGTGCTTTGCATCCCATCTCTGGGTGCACAGGGTTCCCCTGTGAGCATGCACTATGGACTGGTTAGTGGCTGTCTGCAGTTTGCCTGTGCATGGTGGGAACACCTTGTAGGTTGCTGCAGGTGAAGTCTGACTGTGCTGTTTGTTGATGAAGGGCAGACTGTGGCTTGGGGCAGTTGAGCCTTCCCCTGCCTACCCCAAGCATCATTGCTGGTCTGCAAGGGTCACAGGTATGGCACTGGCCCAGCAGCACTGGAGGGCTGTCATCGGCCAGCAGGACTGTGGTTGCTGGTACTGCATCCATGCTGCAGGGTGCAGGCAAATGTCCCACCGCACTCTCATCTACAATAGGGGTGATTGAGGCCCTTTGGGGTATATAGCACATACCACTTAGACCCATAGTGGCAGTGCTACATAGCTCTCATGAGAGTGTAGACTCCCCACTGCCCTGATAACAGGTACCCTTGGCAGCCAGACCTTAACACCGGGTACACACTAATCTAGGTGGTGTCCGGTCCCACAGGGCCACATGTACCTTTGGGTGCACTGCTAGGAACACCTGTCACACACTAGCAGTGCTGGGGATGTACAGCATGACCTATCTCTAGCACCACATGTACTGTGGACCTAGTGCTGGGCACCCATCCTATCCCTCAGGGTGAACATGGAACCTGCACAATGGTATGGTCTGTAGCTACTCTGTGCCAGTATCACACACTGTCAGTCCATCTTACCACGCTGCAGTACCGGAGAGGTGCAGACACCATTTGGTGGTCAGCTGTAGGCCGCTGTTCTGCATGTGCAATGCATCATGGGAGCTGGTGGGGCTACGCTATCCTGGCACACAGAGCAGACGGTTTGTGCAGTGACCTGCAGTCCTTCTGTACCCAGCCATTGCTGTGCAACAGGCCACTGAGGTATAGCCTACTGGTTAGTACACTGACATTCTAGGTGGAGGTCATGGGTTTGATTCCTCGTTGTCCCCTCCTGTCCAAGGCAGATATTTTGCTTGCCTGTGACAGTCATATCTTTGCAGATCCATGCTGCCAGTCCATAGTACCCTCGCCACAGTTGCCAGCAATCCTTGTAAGGCATTATAAGGCTCCTAATTAGGCACATTATAAGGCACCTTATTAGGCACAGAACAAGGCACGTTATAAGGCACGTTGCAAGGCACCTTATTAGGCACAGTGGAAGGCACGTTAAGGAACGTGCCTTGTACTGTGCCTAATAAGGTGCTGTCACACCCCAGCCCTCTGCCTAAGGCTTAGAGGGGTAGGGTTGCCATTAACTTCTCTTATAAAAGGTTGAATAAACTATATTTCCCAGTGAAGCATGCTGGAAGTTGTAGTTTTGGCCTTCTAAGATGAAGTGTAATCATGAAACCGAAAGTAAAGGCAAATGACAAAATTTATTCCCCAAATGCAAACAAAGTCCATGTAGACTGTAACAGGATACTTCTCCATTCATTCGCTCCAGGTTATTTACAACTTAGGCTGGATGAGCTTCACAGTCATTAATTACATGCAGCTGCTTATCAATATAATGGATAAAAAAAAATACAGCTTCTTAATTCAACAAAGTAAAAATATCTTCTTTTTACCTTTGTCTTCATTAAGCATTCAAATGTACATGCAACTGGTATCTTCCCATTAAAAAGAGCAAGTTCCTACCTTCAGTTCAGGCTAGGTTTCAATACTCTGCTTTTCAGGAGACTTTATCTTTTCAGCTATTCTTTAGCAAAGGGACTCAATGCTAACAGCTTGACATAGAGTACAGTCCATGAGTATTTCTGGAGGCAATAAATCCTGCTCAATAGGCTCAACCTGCATTTCCTCTGGCTACGGTAATGCAGTGCCCTGCTCTGAGCTTTTAACGTATGTCTCAGGGTATACTCTCTCTGAGGATCCCTGTGTCTCTCTTGAGCACAGCTCCACCCGGTAAGGATAAATTGTACCTGAAGCTGTGGACACTTCTCCCTGGCTGTGTTCACCAGTCTCCCACCAGCTTCTGGGAAACAATCCCTGGTTCACTTCCCTGAGTTCCTTCCTGGAGCTCTGCCATGGCTCCCTGCTCCAGGCTTGGCTCCTTTGAATCCTGTGCTGAGTCCTGGGCTCCCACCTCTGAACTCTCTGAACCTTCTGATCAGGAACTGGGGTTTGAAGCCTTCTCTGCTCTTTCCTCCAGTGCTCTCTCCCTCTGGGCTCTCCTCCTCCGGGCTCTCTCCCCTACTTTCTCTCTAGCCAAGGTTTATATTGCTGCTTCCCGGGCAGTGCTCTCCCTCTCTGGACAGGTGCTTGCAATTATCTTCCAAGACTGCAACTACATCAGCAGGGCTTGGGTGTTGCAGCCTAGGTTCAGTTTCTCTCTGTTTGCTTTCTTTATGCCAACGCTGAAACCTGTGCACTGCAGAGATGTCACTTTTCTTAAAAGCAAAATCATTAGTTTCTCCTATTTCCATAGGCTCACTACAGGCTTCCTTATCACATACCCCCCTCCCTAAGATATTACGGGCTGGCGGCATTTCCCCCGCACAGTCCGTAATTCTCGATAGGGCATCAGCATTCTGATGCAACCTTCCTGCCCTGTGTTCCACCCTAAAGTTGAAGGCTTGCAATGCCATATACCAGCGGGTCAGTCGGGCATTATGGTTCTTCATTTGATGTAACCATTTCAGGGGCACGTGATCCATGACCAATAAGAACTTCCACCTGGTGAGATAAAACCTGAGGGCCTCGACTGCCCATTTGATGGCCAAACATTCCTTTTCAATAGTCGAGTAGTTCCGTTCCTCGGAGACAGTTTCCTGCTGAGAAACATTATAGGATGTTCCTTTCCCTCATGCGTTTGCGATAGAACTGCCCCTAAGCCTGTCTCTGACGCGTCTGTTTGGACGATAAATGGCTGCCCAAAGTCTACGCCACATAACACCGGAGCTTTACACAACTTCCCTTTTAACACCGCGAAAGCCTTCTCAGCCTCCGGGGTCCACATGAGGTGATTCGGGGGAGTTTTTCTTCAGCATGTCTGTAAATAAGGAGCTTTCTTCAGCAAAACGAGGGATGAATCGTCGGTAGTACCCGATTAGGCCCAGAAAACTCCTCAATTGTTTTTTGGTTGTTGGCCTAGGAAAACTTTTAAACAAACGAAAATATACTGTCACTTCTCAGAGCCGTACAAACTATCCAGTTAAGTATACAATTCAGCTCTACTCTTTTACCCTTAAGATGATCTACAATACATAATTCCTTGTGTTATACCTCATCCTTTGCTTCCCCTTTTTTTTGTGATTTTCTTTTTATGTTTTTCTTTTTTGTATTCTACGCAACTGGGTCTCAGAAATTCCGGCTTGTTTCAATATTACAGATCTTTAACGAGGATCAACACTGAGTTTGAGCAGGACTGATGAGTATCCCCTGAGGAAACGTTTGACTGTGAAACGCTACGGCGCCATGATTCAAGCGTCGAGAGAAAAGCTCATCGTATTTCAGATAAGCATCCTCAGTTTAAAGCCACATACATAATAATGAATTACTAAGCACAAGTGTGAAGACATCCGTTTTAGCTTTAATTAAAAAATCAAGCAACTAAGTAAGGTCATTGATGTGAAGTTTGGGCGCAGTTTCCACTCGAATGAGTGTGACTAGTAAGACGCCCCATTCTGATTCTGAGACCCAGTTGCGTAGAATACAAAAAATAAAAACATAAAAAGAAAATCACAAAAAAAAGGGGAAGCAAAGGATGAGGTATAACACAAGGAATTATGTATTGTAGATCATCTTAAGGGTAAAAGAGTAGAGCTGAATTGTATACTTAACTGGCTAGGAAAATTTTTGACACTATCTATTGGCTAGCAGAAAAAAGGAGGTGATAATGCCTCTGTATAAGTCTTTGGTGCGACCTCATTTGGAGTATGGTGTGCAATTCTGGAGACTGCACCTTCAAAAGAATGTGAACAGGATGGAGTCGGTGCAGAGGGTGGCTTCTAAAATGATTAGTGGGTTTCATTATAAAGCATATGAGGACAGACTTAAGGATCTTAATATGTACACCTTAGAGGAAAGGCGGGATAGAGGTGATATGATTGAGATGTTTAAATACCTCTGTGGCATAAATGTTCAGGGAGAGAGCCTCTTTCAATTGAAAGCAAGTTCTGCTATGAGGGGACATGGGATGAGGGTGAAGGGAGATAGATTCAGGAGTGATATGCGGAAATGTTTCTTTACAGAAAGAGTAGTGGATCCATGGAATAGTCTCCCAGTGGAGGTGGTAGAGATGAGGACAGTAACTGAATTCAAAAAAGCATGGGACTAACACAGAGGATCTCTAAAGGTAAAAAGTGGACTGTTGTAGTTGTTGTTATGGAAGGACAGACTAGATAGGCCATGTGGTCTTTTTCTGTCATCATGTTTCTATGTTTCTATGTTTCTGTCTATCTTGTCAATTAAAGGTCTGACCATGCCTCGCCCCACCATGTGTCCGAGGTATTTCACTTCTTTTCTGGCAAACGTACATTTACCTGGGTTCAGGGTAAGGCTGGCCCGTCTCATAGCCCGTAGAACAGCTTCAACTCTTGGTAAATGTTGCACCCAACTGGAACTATGTATGATGATGTCATCCATGTAGGCCACGATGTACTCCTGATGTGGGCGCAAAACGTGGTCCACCAACCTCTGACAAGTTGCTGCTGCACCATGTAGGCCGAAGGGCATCCTTCGAAACTGGAACAGTCCAATCGGCGTACTGAAAGCCGTCTTTGGTCGGGACTCCCTAGTTAGGGGAATTTGCCAGTAGCCCTTTGTCATCTCTAACGTGGTCAGAAATTGAGCCTGTCCCAACCGATCCAACAATTCTTCAATGCAGGGCATGGGGTACGCATCAAACATTGAGATGGCATTCACCTGCCTAAAATCTATGCAAAATCTTAGAGTGCCATCGGGCTTGGCACCAGCACTATGGGGCTACACCATGGGCTTTTGGATTCCTCAATAATCCCCATTTCCAGCATCTCCCGTACCTGGGCCACAACCTCTTGTTTCCTGGCCTCGGGTAGCCGATAAGGCCTTTGCCTAACCACCTTCCCAGGTGGGATTATAATTTCATGGGCTACCAATTTGGTCTCACTGGGGATTGGTGTTAGGACATCTGTAAATCTTTCCAGCAATCTGGCCAGTTCTGGCCTCTGCAGCAGGGAAAGTTCTTCACCCATTCTAGGCTCCAGGTTCATTTTCCATTTCACCAGTTCCGGTCCTAAGTCCTCTTCCACTTTCTCCTTGCAGGTGGCAGTCAGTCCCTTCATACCGGTTCGCCCAGTGGACCCGAACCCTCCGGCTCCTTGACCCGTATGGGTCACCATGGGGACTTCTTCCAACGGGGGAAACCCCACTCTCCCACAAATGAGCTGAGCAATTTGATCGCCCACCTTTACTATGAAATCCTCATCCCCAAAATTAAAGAGCAATACTTTTATTGCCCCCCTACGTATAATCTGAGTCAATTACGCCAGCGCCGACATCAAGAAAATGTTTTAAGGCTAGACTAGAGCGTGGTGCAATCCGACCGTAACACCCAATTGGCATCTCCATCTGTAGGCCAGTGTCCACCAGGGCCTTTCCATGTCTGGGAATTCCTTCCTCCACAGCGCTGCACAAATCATAACCTGCTGCTTGGGGTGAGGCTCTCTGGGGACTCTGAGCTTTCGTAGACACCTTGCAAAATTTTAATACAAATTTCTGCTTAACTGGGGAATCATTTTGCAGAGGCTGTTCCTTCGGGTTCTTGCCCGGTTTCCTGGGTTTCTCGAACAGGGGGCTGGGAACCACTGTTACCATGGCCTCTGTCTTCTGGCCGAAATCCTTTTCCAACCCTTTTCCTGCGTCCAACTCAGCTCTCCTTTGAGACCTACACTGTCTTTCATGGCATTGCTCAGCTTTTCCCTTCTTACTCCTATCAGAAGAGGAAGCTACTAGGTCATCATGTGATGGTAATTCACCTAGGGATTCATCTGGGTGTTCATCTTTTTTATCTTGGGCCTCTGACTGGGACCATGTAGATACCAGTCCAACCTTTTGATGTAGGCCCTTCTCTAATCCTCTTTTGAACTGGGGCCAATCCCTACCCAACACTAGATCATGGGGCAGTCTCAGGACTACGGCTACCAGGACTTCCCTCTGTATCCCTAACCCTTTATTAACACCTTGTACATGGGATGAAAGGAGGCTGCTCTGTGGATACATCTGATCTGGACCCTTCCCTCTGGTTGGCTCGGGACTGACTCACTCTGGGCTTCTATTGCCTGCTAGAGTCTCCATGAGATCATACTCTGGTCAGCACCTGAGTCAAGTAGAGCGTTAGTAGCAATGCCCTGAATATCAGCATTCAAAAGGAAACCCTCTCTTAGCTGTTTCACATTAGCACCTATCAATGCTGTACGTGCTTTACATTCCTTTTGTATGTGACCTAACTTTCCACATTGAAAACATTTTTTCCTTGCCCACTTGCTCTCCTGTGTAGGCAGATAAGTTTTCATACATTTTCCTTGGTTTCCTTTCTGCTTCTAAATATCGCTCAGTCAGCAGGGTTGCTTCGCCTGTGGTCTGGCAGTTTTGTAATATCAGAAAGGATTGGATTTCTTTAGGAACCACAGCCATAAACTGCTCTAACACAATTGTATCTAGCACCATATCCATGGTTTTACCTTCTGGAGCTAACCATTTCAAAGCTAAGCCTCTGACCCTTTGGAACAAAGCCTTAGGTGTCTCACCGGCTATTAAGCTTGTAGCTCTCAGCCTGCGATGGTAGACCATCTGAGTTAAACCTAAGCGATCTCGGATAGTCTTTTTTAGCTCTCCATAATCTGTAGCAAGTGCCGCTGGCATGGCCCTGTAGGCCGCTAATGCCTCTCCTGTGAGAGATGTGGCTAGCCGTACAGCCCACTGTTCCATTGGCCACCCTACAGTATGAGCAACTCTCTCAAAGGATTCTAAGAAATCGTCAATATCATCTTCTGCTGAACGTTTTCCAAAGGAAAATGTCCCACATGTCTGTGGTCCTACCATAAAGGTATTTGGTGTCCCTTCCAATCCCGATGGGGTTGGCAATGCTCCAGCTGACGCTTTCTGGTTAGCGAGCAATGCCTCCATCAAGTCCAGTACCGGCTTCTGTTGTGCCTGCAAAGCAGCGGCTGCCTGTTCTTGTGCCTGGTGTGCCATTTCTCGCTGTTTCTGGAATTGGGACGCCATCCATTGCAGTATGTCCTTTGGATCCATCTCAGCAATTTCTGCAGGAGAAAAGAAAAACAAAACCCACCAAGTGCGGTACCACCAAAACTCTGCTAGTCCCTTTTAGCTGAATGCTTGGAATCTTCCACCCCTTTTACTTGAATCCAGGTTTGACCCAAGTCTAAATATTCTTTACCTGAGGTTAGGCGTTGACTCTGGCCTTAAAAAGGGAGTGTCTCACTGGCCACCTCTGTCGCTCTGGCCGACCCTGCCAGCGATTTTCCACTCTGCAGCTCACAGCACAGCTCAGCAGTTTGGTGTTGAAAAATCTTTGGGGTGTATATCCTGAAGTGTTGTATATCCTGATACAGGCGAGATCCAAACAACTACGCCACTTGTCACGCCCCAGCCCTCTGCCTAAGGCTTAGAGGGGTAGGGTTGCCATTAACTTCTCTTATAAAAGGTTGAATAAACAATTTTTCCCAGTGAAGCATGCTGGGAGTTGTAGTTTTGGCCTTATCAGATGAAGTGTAGTCATGAAACCGAAAGTAAGGGCAAATGACAAAATTTATTCCCCAAATGCAAACAAAGTCCATGTAGACTATAACAGGATACTTCTCCATTCATTCGCTCCAGGTTATTTACAACTTAGGCTGGATGAGCTTCACAGTCATTAATTACATGCAGCTGCTTATCAATATAACGGATAAAGAAAACACAGCTTCTTCATTCAACAAAGTAAAAATATCTTTTTTTTACCTTTGTCTTCATTAAGCATTCAAATGTACATGCAACAGGTATCTTCCCATTAAAAAGAGCAAGTTCCTACCTTCAGTTCGAGCTAAGTTTCAATACTCTACTATTCAGGAGACTTTACCTTTTCAGCTATTCTTTAGCAAAGGGACTCAATGCTAACAGCTTGACAAAGGGTACAGTCCATGAGTATTTCTGGAGGCAATAAATCCTGCTCAATAGGCTCAATCTGCATTTCCTCTGGCTCCGGTAATGCAGTGCCCTGCTCTGAGCTTTTAACGTATGTCTCAAGGTATACTCTCTCTGAGGATCCCTGTGCCTCTCTTGAGCACAGCTCCACCCGGTAAGGATAAATTGTACCTGAAGCTGTGGACACTTCTCATAAGAACATAAAATATGCCATACTGGGTCAGACCAAGGTCCATCAAGCCCAGTATCCTGTTTCCAACAGTGGCCAATCTAGGTCATACGTACCTAGAAGTTTCCCCAAAAGACACAGGTTCCGCAATGCTGCTACTGGGTCAAGCATTGATATCCTGGGTCCCTTCTTAATAATGGTTAATGGACCTTTCCTCCAGGAACTTGTCCAAACCTTTTTTAAACCCAGCTACACTAACAGCCTTTACTACATCCTCCGGTAACAAATTCCAGAGTTTGATTACACGTTGAGTGAAAAAATATTTTCTTTTATTAGTCTTAAATAGTTTACCCTGTAGCTTCATTGCATGTCCCCTAGTCTTTCTATATTCTGATAATGTAAACAATTGATCTACGTTTACCCGTTCCACTCCATTCATTAATTTATAGACTTCTATCATATCTCCCCTCAGCCATCTCTTTTCCAGGTTAAAGAGCCATAACCTTTTTAGCCTTTCTTCGTAGGAGTATCCTTCCATCCCCTTTACCATTTTGGTGGCTCTTCACTGAACCTTTTCTAATAACGCTATATTTTATTTATTTATTTAACAGTTGCTTATATACCGCTACCTTCCACAGATCAGGTGCGGTTTACAGTGAACAAGGAATGAACAGATTAACAGGTCTGTTTTACATGAAATATTAATTAACTAGGTACAATTTTGCTAAATACATGAAACATTAATTAACTAGGTACAATTTTGCTAAATACATTAAACATGATTGGACTAAATATGGTAAATAATTTGTTAAATAACAATTGAACTATTTAAATATTTTGAACTATTTACATATATCTATTTACAGGATTTACAAATAGTTATTTAATCGACTTTAATTGTAGTTAGATAGAGTAATTGGAGTTGGTGTACCCTGAGGTCGCTATTAACCATTTCCTGTTAGTGGTAAGGTATTTTCTAGTTTGCCGAAATGGGAGATGAATAAATATGTTTTTAATTTCTTGCAGAGTTCCTTTGCATCATTTAGTGCTCTTATTTCTTCGGGGAGGGAGTTCCATAGGGTGGGAGCTGCATGAGAAAACGTTTTTTTATTAGTTGTTTTTTTGGTAGTTGTGAAATCTTTCGGGATCCTAATTTTATTCGTGTGGCCTCTCCGTAGCGTAGCTTGGGATGTGTCTTTAATGATAAGTTTTGTTAAAGAGACTGGGGCCATTGTATTTAATGTCTTAAATGTAGTGATAATCAATTTGTGATTTATTCTGGATTGAATTGGGAGCCAGTGAAGGTTTGCTAGTATAGGGGTAATGTGTTCAAATGGTGGAACCTTCATTACAATTCTTGCTGCTGCATTTTGGGCAAGTTGGAGTCTTTTAATGTTTTGTTTTGTTGTTCCTAGTAGGGTGAGATTTGCGAAATCAAAGTGTGGTGTGATGATAGCCTGGATAATGCTCAGAAAATCATGTAGGAGTACAAGAGGACGTAATTGTTTTAAAATTTTGAGTTTAAAGTAGATTTTCTTAGTGATGTTTCTAATATGTGTGTCCATACTAAGGTGTGAGTCAAGGGTGACACCTAGGTATTTTACTTCATTTTTTATAGTAATGTTGTGATTTTGGAGAGTGATGTGTGTTGGAGGTATGTAGGATTGATTTTTAGTTACTATTAATATATCTGTTTTAGAATGATTGATATGGAGATTGTGGTCTTTTAGCCAGATTGTTAATTCAGAGAAGCATTCTGTTAACAGTTGTAATGGGAGTGTTGGGATTGTGAATGGTATGTACATCATCATATCGTCTGCATATATGTGATAGTGGACTTTAAATTTCTTGAAAATGTTGCAGACTGGTTGAATATATATTAAATAGGAGGGCAGAGAGGGCGGAGCCTTGTGGGAGACCAATTTCCTGTTTATATGTTTTAGATGTTTCTGTGTTAGTTCGGACGGTTTGGGTTCGATCAGTTAGATATGAGGTGAACCAATTATGTACAGTTGAGTGGATTCCTATTTGTTTTAGTCTGTTAAGCATTACAGCATGGTGTACACTGTCAAACGCTGCAGAGATGTCTAGAAAGAGGAGAATGAAAGCTTGTTTAGGGTTATCAATACCTCGTGTTAAGGTATCGAGGAGTACTGTTAATAGAGTGTCTACACCATGATAGGGGCGAAAGCCATATTGTGGCCATATATCCTTATATAAGCCATATATCCTTTTTAAGATACGGCGAACAGAATTGCACACAATATTCAAGGTGCGGTCTCACCATGGAACAATATAGAGGCATTATAATATCTTTTGATTTATTTTCCATTCCTTTCCATATGATACCTAGCATTCTATTTGCTCTCTTGGCTACCGCTGCACACTGGGCCGAGTGTTTTAACATGCTATCCACAATGACGCCTAAATCCTTTTCCTGGGTGGTGGTTCCTAATGTGGAACCTTGCATCGTGTAACCATAGTTTCGGTTGTTCTTCCCTAGGTGCACAACTTTGCACTTGTCCACATTAAATTTCATCTGTCATTTTGATGCCCAGTCTTCCAATTTTTCAAGATCCTCTTGCAATTTTACACAATCCTCTTGCGTTTTAACAACTTTAAATAGTTTTGTGTCATCTGCAAATTTGATAACCTCACTCGTTATTCCACTTTCCAGGTCATTTATGAATATGTCAAAAAGCAGCGGACCCAGCACAGATCCCTGGGGTACACCACTATTCACATTTCTCCATTGGGAAAATTGGCCATTTAGCCCAACCCTCTGCTTTCTATCTTTTAACCAGTTCTTGATCCACAGTAGTACACTGCCTCCTATCTCATGACTCTTTAGTTTTGCCAAAAGTCTCTGATGAGGGACCTTGTCAAAGACTTTCTGAAAGTTCAGATACACTATATCAACCGACTCACCTTTGTCCACCTGTTTATTCACACTTTCAAAAAAACATAACAAATTAGTAAGACAAGATCTTCTTTGTCTAAAGCCATGTTGGCTGTCTCCCATTAGGCCATGACTATCTACATGCTGAGTAATTTTATTCTTTATGATGGTTTCTACCATTTTTCCAGGTACTGACGTGAGGCTCACCGGTCTGTAGTTTCCCGGATCACCCCTGGAACCCTTTTTAAAAATTGGTGTTACATTTGCGATCCTCCAATATTCAGGTATTAGAGATGATTTTAATGATAGTTCACAGATTATTAATAGCAGGTCTGCAATCTCATATTTCAGTTCTTTCAACACCCTTGGATGTATGCCATCCGGCCCAGGTGATTTGCTACTCTTCAGTTTATCTAACAGTTGTAATACATCTTCCCGATGTATTGATATTTCCTTCAATTCTTCCACACCTTTAAATACCACTTCAGTCATGGGTAACATCCCTACATCTTCCTCAGTAAAGACCGAAGCAAAGAATTCATTCAGTCTCTCCGCTATCGCCTTGTCGCCTCTTAGTGCCTCTTTAACTCCTCTATCATCTAATGAACCAACTGACTCTCTCACAGGTTTTTTTGCTACGAATGTACTTGAAAAAAATTTTATTTCACGTTTTTGCTTCCGCAGCAAGCTTCTTCTCAAATTGTCCCTTTGCCTGCTTTATCAATGCCTTGCATTTGACTTGCCAGTGCTTGTGCTCTTTCCAGGTTTCGTCGTTTGGCTCTTTTTTCCATTTCCTGAAAGATGCTTTTTTGGCAACAACAGCCTCTCTGACCTCACCTTTAAACCATGCTGGCAGTTTTTTGGACTTCCTTCCACTTTTCTTAAAGCGTGGAATACAGCTGGTCTGGGCTTCCAAGATAGTATTTTTCAACAACACCCAAGCTTGATGTAAGTCTTTAACCTTTGCAACTGCTCCTTTTAGTTTTTTCTTAACTATTTTCCTCATTTTATCATAGTCTCCCTTTCGCAAGTTAAAAGGTAGTACAGTGGATTTCCTTACTATCCCTCCTCCCCTAATTAAATCAAAGGCAATCATGCTATGATCACTATTGCCAAGTGGCCCCAACACCCTTATCTCTTGCACTAGATCTGGTGTTCCACTAAGGACTAGGTCTAATATGGCTTCTCCTCTGGTCGGTTCATAAACCAACTGCTCCAAGAAGCAGTCATTTATGTCATCTAGGAACTTTATCTCCCTAGCATGTCCTGCCGTGACACCTACCCAGTTGATACTGGGGTAATTGAAATCACCCATTATTATTACTGCGCTGTAACCTTTGTTAGCTTCCTTGATTTCTTTGAGCATTTCATCATCCATTTGTTCATTCTGGCCAGGCGGTCGATAGTACACCACCATTGCCATTGCCTTTCCCTTTTTACATGGAATTTCAATCCATAGAGATTCTACAGCAAATTTTGTTTCCTGCAAATCTTTAATCCTTTCTGACTCAATGCCCTCTCTAACATAAAGAGCAACCCCTCCACCAACTAAATCAGCTCTATCATTACAATATAGTTTGTACCCAGGTATCACAGTGTCCCATTGGTTGTCCTCCTTCCACCATGTCTCTGATATTCCAATCATATCTAACCTCTCATTTAGTGCTATATATTCTAACTCTCCCATCTTATTTTTTAGACTTCTAGCATTTGCATACAAGCATTTTAGAGACTGTATTTTATTCATATTAAATTGTCTATTGGTAGACATGGGTAATTTGGGATCTTTAAGCTCTGTCTGCTCCATACTCCATTCTCCCTGGCTGTGTTCACCAGTCTCCCTCCAGCTTCTGGGAAACAGTCCCTGGTTCACTTCCCTGAGTTCCTTCCTGGAGCTCTGCCATGTCTCCCTGTTCCAAGTTTGGCTCCTTTGACTCCTGGGCTGAGTCCTGGGCTCCCACCTCTGAACTCTCTGAACCTTCTGATCAGGAACTGGGGTTTAAAGCCTTCTCTGCTCTCTCCTCCAGTGCTCTCTCCCTCCGGGCTCTCTCCCCTGCTTTCTCTCTAGCCAAGGTTTATATCGCTGCTTCCCAGGCAGTGTCTCTCCCTCTCTGGACAGGTGCTTGCAATTATCTTCCAAGCCTGCAACTACGTCAGCAGAGCTTGGGTGTGGCAGCCTAGGTTCAGTTTCTCTCTGTTTGCTTTCTTTATGCCAATGCTGAAACCTGTGCACTGCAGGGATGTCACTTTTCTTAAAAGCAAAATCATTAGTTTCTCCTATTTCCATAGGCTCACTACAGGCTTCCTTATCACAGTGCCTTATAAAGCACCATATAATGCGCGTTACCTGACATGGCTTGCCATTATGATGCCCTGCCCACGCCTTTATATGGGCATATGTGCCTTTACCGCAGAACCTAATGCGAATGACATTAACACAGTTTAGTAAACATGCCCCAATATTCCAATTGAGGCCTCACAAGCAACTTGTACAGTGACATTAGTACCTCTTCCTGTCTGCTGATAATTCCTCTCTGTATGCAACCCAGCATCCTTCTGGTTTTTGCCACCGCCTTGCCACACTGTTTCGCCACCTTTAGATCCTCAGAAACAATCACTCTGAGGTCCTTCTCCTGGTTCGGAAACAGGAAGGCCGCGGCGCCTCGTGCCCGCGGCCGGAATTAACCGGGGGGGCGCCGCCGCGCTTGCCCCCCCCCCCGGCTAGGCGTCCGCGCTGGCCGCGTCGGGGCTGTGTCGCTTCTGAGTGATTGGCTCCCACGGTTGTTGTGGCAGCGCGGGAGCCAATCACTCAGTTAGGACAGAGTTTGGTGGAGGGGGGGCGGCGCGGAGCTCAGCCGTTTTGCGAGCGGCGGCTGAAGGGGACGGTTGCTCTTCACCTCTTCTCCTACCTGGTCGTCCGGTGTTGGGCCTTTGCGGCTTGTCGGAAGCGGGCATTGCAGCGCCGATTGGGGGGTTGGCTGCACTGTTTCGCGGCGGTTCGTTGAGGCCCGAGCACGTGTCCTCCGGATCGTCAGGCAAGGCAGGTGTAATTCTGGGTTTTCTTCTTTGGGTCTTGGCCTTGTTCCGGTTCTTGTTTACTTATTCTCTTAAACGGAGTGATTAAAAAAAAAAAAAAAAACCCTTTTTTCTATTTTTCTCCCGCGGGGACTCTGTGCTGTCAGGGCACCATGCGGCCTTCCCAACAGCGGGGCAGAGGTGTTCAGCGCGGTAAGGGAGCGGGACGGGGGGTAGGAGCGGGGGGGGTGCATCGGGGTTAGAGGCTACAGCTGGGTCTGGGTCGCGGGAACAGAGGGGCTCGAGGCGTGGGGCTGTGGGGCAAAAGGGGAGTGTGCGGGGGCGGGGCAAGCAAAAGAAGGCTCGCAGGGGCCTTGGGGCTACTGTGACTGGGGGTAGGGGGCGGGTTGATGTGACGCCAATAAGGGGTACCTTTCCTGTGGGGTCGGGTGACCCTTCTATTCCTCTTGCGGGGGGCAGGGGTAGTTTGGGGGGCATTGCGGGTTTAGAGGGGCAGGAGGCGATGGGGGTGTCTGGTGTCAGCCCTTCTGTGGCTTGGGCGGGACAGTCTGCCGAGTGGGCAGGGGGTAGAGTGGGGGCTAATTTCCAGGGCGGGTCGGGTTTTCCCATGGGGCAGGGGGGCGCGCCCTTGGCTTGGGAACATTGGAGTGGGGGTGGACAGGGATCTTCTCAGGTAAACTGGATGGGGGCATGGCCGCCGCCTTGGGCCATGGCTGGTGTTTCTTCGCCGTTTGGTGTTTTCTCTCCTCAGGTCCCTCTGGGATGGCAGTTTCGGGATGCTACAGATGTCCATCGGTCAGGCCAGCAAGGTGCGGGTGTATCGAGCGGTGAAGGAAACCGTTTGGGAGCGGACCCTGGTGCGGGGCCTGTGATGCGCTGACTCCTTCCATCCGAGGGGACTACCAGCAGTGGTGCAGGTGAGTTGGCAATGGGCCTTTCTGGGGAGGTGGGGGGTGCGGGTGCTATGGCAGCAGCGCATAGCGTAGAGGAGGGTGACGTTTCGGCGGTAGCGGGTGATGTCGGCAAAAAGGCCAAGAAGAAAAGTAAGCATTCTCGTCGGCGGCGCCGTAGATCTAGTTCTTCTTCATCTTCTTCTACTTCCGTGAGAGAGAGGGAGGATCCTTCTATGAGCTTAGCGCAGCCGACGTTAGCAGCTTTTTCGGAGTTGTGGGAAGGGGTACCGAAAAAGTTGCGGCGTAAAATACAAAAACGGCGTTATATTGACCTGTTTCGGTTATTGGAGGGTAGGAAGCGGACGGGGGATAGTCGCAAAAAACGGAAAGAGGATGAGAAGGCAGGGCGGGTGCGCAAAGTAGCTAGGAATGTGGTTAATTGGACGAGGTCCTTCTTACGTCTTGCGAGTGTTTGGGGACATTTGCATCCTCAGCAGTATGGGATGCTTTTAGCTTATATGGATTCCATTCTAGAGGCTTCTCAGTCCCATCCGGGTTGGGCTTGGCTCAATTACGATGAGAAGTTCCGCGATAAGATGGAGGAGAATCGGCTGTTGTCTTGGGGAACGCAAGATATTAATCTTTGGTTAACTCAGATGGCTGTTCGTCCGGGCGGGGGATTGCTAGTGGTCCGAGAAGTGCAGCTGGGGCCGCTGATGGATCTGTGCGGTCCTTTCGTGCGACCACCTCGCCGGCGGCTCCGAGGCCAGCAGGGGGCAGCGCAGGAGATCTGTGTTGGCGTTTCAACAAGTCTTCGTGCCCCTTTCCGGACTGTAAGTTCCGGCATGCCTGCTCTATCTGTGCGGGAGGACATTCCGCACTTAAGTGTGTTAAGCGGGGGTCAGTCGCTCCCGGAGTGCCGCCTCTCAAGCAGTAGTGACCTTTTGGCTTTAGCTCCGACTCCTATTCTGTTTTCGGCTCTTAGTCTGTGGTTGGGGAGTTACCCCAGGCGAAAGGCTGGGAGGGTGTTGTTGGAGGGGTTTCAAAAGGGGTTTTCCATTCCGGTAGTAGGTACGGTGGAGTCGGGGAGGGTTCGGAATGCGCCGTTGGTGCGGAGATTTCCGCATATTGTGCGGGACAAGCTGGCGGTGGAGCTGCGTTTGGGAAGAGTAGCTGGCCCTTTTGCTGAGCCGCCCTTCCCCAACTTAGTAGTGTCCCCTTTGGGGATTGTTCCGAAGAAGGAGCCGGGAAAATACAGGTTGATCCATAATTTGTCTTTTCCTCCTGGCTCTTCCGTCAACGACCACATCCCTGAGAAGTATTGTACAGTTCGTTACGCATCGTTTGATACGGCGGTGGACCTAGTCCGGCAATGTGGTCGTGGGAGCTTGTTGGCCAAGGTGGACATTGAGTCGGCGTTTCGTTTGTTGCCGGTTCATCCGTCCGCTTTTCATTTATTGGGGTTTTCCTTCGAGGATCAGTTCTATTACGATAAGTGTATGCCCATGGGTTGTTCGGTGTCCTGTGCGTACTTCGAGCTGTTTAGTTCGTTTCTGCATTGGGTCTTCTCGAGGAAGACAGGTTGCGCGAATGCCGTGCATTACCTGGATGACTTTTTGTTTGTGGGCGAAGCACGTTCTGGTCGGTGTCAGGCCTTATTAGAAGCATTTCTCCAATTAGCTCATGAGTGGGGAGTTCCCTTGGCTCAGGACAAAACGGCTGGCCCGATGACGAAGCTTACATTTTTGGGCATTGAATTAGACTCTGTGGCGATGGTCGCGCGCTTGCCTCCCGATAAAGTGGTTCGGTTGCGAGTGTTGGTAGCGACTGCTATTGCCGCCAATAAGCTGACGTTGAAGGAGATGCAAGCGCTGATTGGCTCTCTGAATTTTGCGTGTCGGGTGATCCCGATGGGGAGGGTTTTCTTGCGTCGCTTCGCTTTGGCTACGACAGGGGTGGCAAGACCTCATCATCGTATTCGAATATCGCGGGGTATGCGTGCGGACTTGTCTGTGTGGGACACCTTTTTGCAGGACTTTAATGGGTACACCGTCTTTAGAGACGTGGAAACCACCAGTGCTGAGCTGGATTTGTATACGGATGCCGCCGGCGGTGGTGGTTTCGGCGTGTACTTCGGTGGTTCGTGGTGTGCCGAGCCATGGCCACCGTCGTGGGGTGTGGCTGGCTTAACCCGTAATATTACCTTTTTGGAGTTGTTCCCGATACTCGTGGTTCTCACTTTATGGCCTGATAGGCTTCGTAATCGGACGGTTCTATGGTGGTGCGATAACGCGGCAGTTGTGAGCGTTGTTAATACTTATTCCCCGCGGTCAGTGCCGGTAGCAGACTTGATGCGTCAGGTCGTATTGGCCTGCTTGAGACTTAATGTGGTGGTTAGGGCTAGGCATATCCCGGGAGTTACTAACAAGATTGCTGATGCTCTTTCCCGTTTTAAGTGGGAGCAGTTTCGGGCGTTGGCGCCAACGGCGGACATGGAGGGAGCATCGGTACCGGAGCACTTATGGCAGATTGGCCTTCTGAGATGATCCACTTGCTGCGTAGCTCGGTGTCGGCGGCTACTTGGACGGCATATCGGCGGGGCTGCAGCAGGGTCGAGAGCTTTCTGGCAGTTCGTGGTTGGCGGCATGGACCTGTTTCAGATCACCTCACGAGTCAGTATGTTCTCTGGGCGAAGGCGGCGGGGTTTTCGCGGACGGCGGTTCGGCTGCATTTGGCTGGGTTTTCCTTTTTCTCAAAGGCAGTGGGGTGGGGGGCTGTTGGGGGCGGTTTTCTGACGCGGCGGTTGTTGCAGGGTTGGGAACGCTCCTGCCCTTCCTCGGGTGATTGTAGGCGCCCCATCACCCATGACTTACTTCTCCGGCTTTGTGGCGCCCTGCCCGGAGTGGTTACCTCCCCTTTTGAGGCTGCGCTATTTCGAGCCGTCTTTGTAGTTGCCTTTTTTGGGGCGTTTCGCGTTGGCGAGTTGGTGGCGGAGTCTGGGCGCTTGTCGCGTCCTCAGGGCTTGCTACTTCGCCATGTGGTCTTCTCGGCGGGCTCGGTTCGCATTCGCTTGGAGCGTTCCAAGACTGATCCGGCGGGTAAGGGGCTTTGGGTAATTTTGCGGGCGCTTCCCGGGGTTATTACTTGTCCGGTTGCCTCGCTGCAGGCGTATTTGCAACTGCGGCCTGTCGGCGCGGGTAGTCTTTTTCGGCACGCGGATGGGCGGGCGCTAACGCGCTTCCAGTTTACTGCTGTTTTGCGGTTAGCGCTGCGCGGGTTGGGTGAGGACTCGAGTCAGTTTGCGCCTCATTCATTCCGGATAGGGGCAGCGACTACTGCGGCGGGGGAGGGTTTGCCTGTGGCGGACATTAAGAGGATCGGTAGATGGAAGTCCCGGGCTTTCCGCAGCTATGTGCGGTTGTAAGGGTGGGGGGGATGTGGTTAACTGTTCATTTTGTTTTGCAGATCTTCGAAAGGGACCGTGTAGCTGTTGGGTGATTGGCCACTCTTTTGTTTATTGGGCCGGTCGACGAGCAGAGACGCGGCCCGTTGGCAGGAACCTCGGCCTGGCCACTTCCTTGGTAACCGTTTCATGGCTGGGCGAACGCGGTCTGCAGTGGATACAGCTATTGCCTTTGCTGCGGCACCATGAGCATCGGCGAGGACTGCCTGACATCACCGTGATTCATCTTGGGGGCAATGATTTGGGGGCTTGGACTTGTCGACAGTTGATTCGTGCAGCACAGCGCGATTTTGGAGAATTGTTAATTATGTTTCCAGGCGTGGTTATCGCCTGGTCTGATATCATTCCAAGGCCTGCTTCCTGGGGTGAGAGGCGGTGGTCACGGGGGTTGACCAAAATCAATCGGCAGATTGGTCGATGGGTGCGGGAGCGTGGGGGGTATCAGATTCTTCATTCTTGGGCGGAAGTAGCCTGTACGGGATTGTACCGGCAAGATGGGGTACATCTATCCCCTGTGGGGATGGATTTACTTCTCAACGACTGGCAGGAGGCCTTGGAGGATATTTTGCGGGAACCTGGGGCTGGTCGCAGCTTTGCCGTGGGGGCGGCTCAGGTTGAGGTGTCCTGAGCCGTTGGCGGGATCCCGGAGGTTTCCGGGGTCCGGAGCCGGAGGCAATCCTTAGGACGGGGGTGGGGTACCCCCGACCTGGACAATCCCTCGGCTTTTGCTAATAATATGGCAAAGCCGGATGAGGGAGGGATATGAAGTAGCCGGGGCTTGGGCCCGGCAGAAGCGGAGATAGCGTCACCTTGCTACTAGGATGGCTGGTGAAGGCTTGATCTGCGGGGGGTGGGGGGGGGAAGTTTGTTGATTGTGAACTCTGTTTAGTTATTGTTAAAGGCAAATAAAGCTGCGACCAGTTTTAATCCCAGAGCAGGTGTGATGTTGTTATTGCATGATGGTTTTAGGCATGGGAGGGGGAGGGGGGGGGAAGGTTTGGGTGGGGGGGGTTGCGAGGCGGCTAGTGCGCCGTACCCGGTTACAGGAAGGCCGCGGCGCCTCGTGCCCGCGGCCGGAATTAACCGGGGGGGCGCCGCCGCGCTTGCCCCCCCCCGGCTAGGCGTCCGCGCTGGCCGCGTCGGGGCTGTGTCGCTTCTGAGTGATTGGCTCCCACGGTTGTTGTGGCAGCGCGGGAGCCAATCACTCAGTTAGGACAGAGTTTGGTGGAGGGGGGGCGGCGCGGAGCTCAGCCGTTTTGCGAGCGGCGGCTGAAGGGGACGGTTGCTCCCACCCGCCCTCCCTCTCCTTGGTCTGATTGACCTGGGGGTTGTGGGGGTGTTGCAGCTGGAGGGGGGTGGCGGGATCCCGGAGGTTTCCGGGGTCCGGAGCCGGAGGCAATCCTTAGGACGGGGGTGGGGTACCCCCGACCTGGACAATCCCTCGGCTTTTGCTAATAATATGGCAAAGCCGGATGAGGGAGGGATATGAAGTAGCCGGGGCTTGGGCCCGGCAGAAGCGGAGATAGCGTCACCTTGCTACTAGGATGGCTGGTGAAGTCTTGATCTGCGGGGGTGGGGGGGGGGAAGTTTGTTGATTGTGAACTCTGTTTAGTTATTGTTAAAGGCAAATAAAGCTGCGACCAGTTTTAATCCCAGAGCAGGTGTGATGTTGTTATTGCATGATGGTTTTAGGCATGGGAGGGGGAGGGGGGGGGAAGGTTTGGGTGGGGGGGGTTGCGAGGCGGCTAGTGCGCCGTACCCGGTTACACCAACCTCTTGCTCCTTATTGCATACAATTCCCTTGGATTTCTGCTTCCCAAGTGCATGACACTACATTCCTTCATATTAAATCTTAATGCAAAGCATTAGACCATTATTCCAGCTTTTGTAGATCTTTCCTCTTCTTATCCACTCCCTCAGGGGAGGCCACTCTGTAGCTAATTTTTATGTCATCTGCAAAAAGACAGAAGGTGTGAATAAACAGGTAGACAAAGGTGAGTCGGTTGATATAGTGTATCTGGATTTTCTTAAAGCATTTGACAAGGTGCCTCATCAGAGACTTTTGGCAAAACTAAAAAGTCATGGGATAGGAAGTGATATACTATTGTGTATCAGGAACTGGTTACTAGATAGAAAGCAGAGGGTAGGGCTAAATGGCCAATTTTCCCAATCGAAAAAGGTGAATAGTGGAGTACCTCAGGAATCTGTGCTGGGTTTGCTGCTTTTTGACATATTCATAAATGACCTGGAAAAGGGAATAGCGAGTGAGGTTATCAAATTTGCAGATGACACAAAACTATTTAAAGTTGTTAAAATCCAAGAGGATTGTGGAAAATTGCAAGAGGATCTTGATAAATTGGAAGACTGGGCATCCAAATGGCAGATGAAATTTAATGTGGACAAGTGCAAAGTTATGCACCTAGGAAAGGACAACCCAAACTATGGTTACACGATGCAAGATTCCACATTGGGAACGCCACCCAGGAAAAAGATTTAGGCGTCATCATGGATAACATGTTGAAAACCTCTGCCCAGTGTGCAGCAGTAGCAAAGAGAGCAAATAAAATGCTAGGTATCATAAGGAAAGGAATGGAAAATAAAACAAAGGATATTATAATGCCTCTGTATCGTTCCATGGTAAGACCGCACCTTGAATATAAAAAGGATATAGTGTTATTAGAAAAGGTGCAGAGAAGAGCCACCAAAATGGTAAAGGGGATAGAAGGATACTCCTGTGAAGGTTGGGGCTCTTCAACCTGGAAAAGAGACGACTGAGGGGACATATGATAGAAGTCTATAAATTAATGAATGGAGTGGAATCAGTAAATGTAGATCGATTGTTTACGTCATCAGAATATCAAAAGACTAGGGGACATGCAATGAAGCTACAGGGTAACCTATTTAAGACTAATAAAAGAAAATATTTTTTCACTCAATATGTAATCAAACTCTGGAATTTGGAGGAAAGGTCCATAAACCATTATTAAACGGGACCCAGGATATCACAGCTTGACACAATATAAGCATTGAGCAATCTGTGTCTTTTGGGGAGACTGCTAGGTACTTATGATCTAGATTGTCCACTGTTGGAAACAGGATACTGGGCTTGATGGACCTTCATCTGACCCAGTATGGCATATCTTATGTTCTTATGTTCTTATGACTTTTCCATTCAGTCCTTCAGCAATATCATTCACAAATATACTGAGCAGTCCCGGCCCCAGAACCAAACCCTGGGGCACACTGCTAATCACCTTTCTTTCATCCGAGTGAGTTCCGTTTGCCATCACCTTTTGTCATCTGTCTGTCAACCATTTTCTGGTCCAGTTCACCACCTTGGGTCCCATCCCCAAGGTGTTGAGTTTATTGATAAGCCTCCTATGAGGAACACTTTCAAAGAAATATAGATCACATGCATCACATGCCCTCGATCTAGTTATCTGGTCAAAGAACTCGGTCAGATTTGTTTGGCATGATCTTCCTTTAGTAAAACCATGTTGCCTCGGATCATGAAAACTGTTGGTTTTGAGGAAGTCTACTATTTGCTCTTTCAGGAGCACCTCCATTATCTTTCACGCCACTGAGGTAAGGCTTACTGGCCTGAAGTTTGTCACTTCTTCCCTACCTCCACTTTTGTGAAGAGGTACCGCATCAGCCCTTCTCCAGTCCTGTGGAACTTCTCCTGTCTCCAAGGATCTATAAAAAACATCCTTTAATGGCTCTTCAGTATCCTGGGATGTATCCCATCCAGTCTTGACCACATGTTAATGAATATAATTGTCAGATGCAAATCAGCACTTAAAGTGAAGTCATAAGAAGTTGTTTTGCTGGGTTGTACATGTTAGATTTTCATGCTCGTTGCATTTATATATGGGATCAGAGAGGCCATAGTGGCCATAACCAGAAACTACTGGAATAAAGAACTCTCTGTATTGGCTAGAGAGAGATGCAAATAACCAATGTAAATATGCAGCATATTAGCATCAGGATACAGGAGTGATTCATGTTGCTGATAGATTATCATAGTCTCATGATCACTGAGGCCAAACATGTGGCTATCACGAAGGTCCACACAAAGGGCTCTTTGGTGTGGCCTTTTGGTGAGGGCCTACTGATGGGCGAGATGCAACTAGGGGCCTTTTCTTTTGTGGTGGCGAATTGTGAAGCTTCCCAGAAAAAGGGAAGAGCTTCAGGCATACAGAGCATAGCACGGCCGGGAAGAGCAAGGCCAGTGAGGGCTTCAGTCTAAAGTGATGAGTCAAGATGCCTTACTGTGGTCAGCAGAGCATGCATCTAGCATAGCTGAGGCAAACTAGGGGCCTTTCCTTTTGTTCAGGCAAAGCTGGTCAATCCTTTGCGACCTTGCTCAGCAAACACGCAGAGCTTCAGGTGTACAGAGCATATCAGTGACCATCCAGGTATGAATACTTATACTGCTTGTCCACAGAGAAATATAGTTGACTGAATTATCTGTAATAAGGGTGTCTATTCATTAGTGCACATTTGGTTTCTTAAAGTGCCTTAAAATTTAATGTGCACCTAAATTGTTTTAACACACATTAATCAATTTAGTGTACCTTAATTTGTTGGTTAGTGCATGAAAAATCAATTTAGTGCTCCCTAAAAATTCTCTGTTAAAATGAATAAAAAGAATTGAAAAAAAATCAAAATTGGGAAAACTTTGTGAAAAAACAATAAATAACCATATTGTCCTTGCCTGTGCACATCCCTACTTGGGGAGTGAACATCTGATGTTGCACGTTGGTGAATGAAAAAAAGGATTGTTGACCATAGGTTCCAGAGCCTTGTGGTCTATTAGAATGGTAAAAGGGCATCTCTATAGGAAGAAATGAAAAAGAGAATATCCCCATTTACTGGAAATGCCTCCCTTTCAATTTAAGACTATATATGTTCGGTTGGCAACAGACTTCCTGAAATAAGCAGCAATATGGTGTTGACCCTATTTAATCACTTGTATGAGAACAATTCCTAAACAAACAGTATTGGCATACACCAAAATTCAGTCTTCTTGCCAGGATCAAAATAAAGCATGATAATAAGCTAGCAACACGTTTTTAACTCAGCAAAAGCATCTGTATTTTTCTTTTTCCATTCCAGCACCTGTTCTTTTTGGCGAGATTTCAAATGATTGTGTAATCATAGCTAGCTGTGGCATGAATCTGCCATCGTTGTTGGTAAGCCCTAACAAACTCCACATTTCCATTTGTGGGCATGAAAACCTTTTAAATGTCCATCACTTTCTTAGGGTCTGCAGAAATCTTCATCCTTGGAAACTATCTGTCTTAAAAATATGTCTGGGTTTGTTATATTTATGTTTATCCTGTGAGATTCTCCTCATGAAGTTGTTGAAAGACTGCTATGAGTCAAATGGTATGTTCTTCATATGTGGTCCAAACGTTAATATGTCACCACTTAAATTATAAACTCCAAGGACTGCAGATTATATCTCCAAAGAAGTATGGTAAAAGAATTTTGCAGCTGAAGAAATCTGAGGCATTTGTATAGGCTATAGCCCAAATGAGCACAGAATATATCTGGATAAGAAAAGGCTGCACTTTGGGTATTCTGAGGACACAGCTTTAGTTTAGTTGGATTGCACTGAATGTGAACACTCTTTGGCTAAGTTGGGCCACCAATATAAATTGCCCAAGTTATCCAAATACATTTATGCAGATAAGTCTACTGTTGAATATAATGGTTTAAAGTTATCTGTTAAGTCCCCTGATATAAAGGCCATGGTTACCCAAACAACTTTATCCTGATGCTGGTTTGCTGAATATCAATTTCTATGTATCTTAATTTAGGGTGACATTGAAATTATTGATAACCTGTTTTGAGACTAAGGGGCTTGTTTACAAAGCCGCGGTAACGGCTTCCACCAGTTATTTGAACCGCGGCTTTGTAAACAAGCCCCTTAGACTAGAAAAATTGTGCTTTATCTAGATCTGCAATGATGTCATCCATAATAGAAGTGGATTCCCCAATTGAAAAGCACAATTTGATAAAAGCATGCCAAAATTTATTAGGATTTTTCCTGGCAGCTTTCATTTAGGAGCAAATGTTTTTGGGAACACCCATGAAGTGGGGCCCTTAACAAACTGTATATATCAAGTTCTTTGAGGCATGATAACTCTTCCTCAAACATTTGCCTAGGGATACACCCTAGGATACTGAGAGAATTTGGGGATGTTCTAGCAGCTCCACGGATTGACCTTTTCAATGCCTCTTTGGAGTCGGGAGTGGTGCCAAAGGACTGGAGAGTGGCTCATGTGGTCCCTTTACTTAATTATTAAGCTTCAGGTACACAAGGTGTATTAGGGGTATTAGATACACTTTTATTGGTATAAGCATCCACACCAATCCTTATTATATACAGAATTTAAAAGACCTAAACACAAGCTTTAAACTAAGATGCAGACAGAAGTCCATCAACGAGATGGGGGTTCTCCGGTCTTTTGCATTGAATGTCACATGTATGATTGTCTCCCAGTTGGTGAGAGGTCTTACGTATGCACTAAGTGCAAAGAACTCTTTGCTCTCAGGGAACGAGTCCGTTCTCTAGAGGCTAGAGTAGCAGACCTGGAAGACATAAGAAAGACAGAGAAGTACATGGACGAGACCTACAGGGATATAGTCCTGAAGTCCCACCTCCAGTCTGGCAGCATCCCTGTTGCCATGGAGGAGAGAGGTCATGTGACAGGAGAGCATCACCCTGGTGTGGCAGGAAGTGATCCTGTAACTAGGACCTGTCCTCCAGGTGATGTAAAACCCTCTCGCACCGAGGACGTTTCTCCAGGGCCATGTCCCCATGAGGGGAGGGTCAGGACAGCTGTTATAGTTGGTGATTCAATCATTAGGAATGTAGATAGCTGGGTGGCTGGTGGACGTGAGGATCGCCTGGTAACATGCCTGCCTGGTGCGAAGGTAGCGGACCTCACGCACCGCCTAGATAGGATCATAGATAGTGCTGGGGAGGAGTCTGCTATCTTGGTACATGTTGGTACCAATGACATAGGAAAATGTGGTAGGGAAGTTCTGGAGGCTAAATTTAAGCTTTTAGGTAGGAAGTTGAAATCCAGAACTTCCAAGATAGCGTTCTCCGAAATGCTTCCTGTTCCACGTGCAGGACCCAAAAGACAGGCAGAGCTCCGGAGTCTCAATGCGTGGATGAGACAATGGTCCAAGGATGAGGGTTTTGGATTTGTTAGGAACTGGGGAACATTCTGGGGAAAGGGGGGGCTCTTCCGAAGGGATGGGCTTCACCTTAATCAGGATGGGACCAGACTGCTAGCATTAACCTTTAAAAAAAGAGATAGAGAAGCTTTTAAACTAGAAATTAGGGGAAAGCCGACAGTCACCCAGGAGTGCATGGTTCGGACAAAGGTATCCTTGAAGGATACTACCAAAAGCAGTGAGGTTCCAAAAGGTAGTATAGTAGCCCAAATGCCCTTGAGTAAGGAGCAGACAGAGCATAAAGATTCCAAATTACCCCTGCCTACCAATAGCCAGATTAATATGAATAAAATACAGTCTCTAAAATGCTTGTATGCCAATGCTAGAAGTCTAAACAATAAGATGGGAGAGTTAGAATATATAGCACTAAATGAGAGGTTAGATATGATTGCACTCTCAGAGACATGGTGGAAGGAGGATAACCAGTGGGACACTGTGATACCTGGATACACACTATATCGTAATGATAGAGCTGATCAAATTGGTGGAGGGGTTGCGCTCTATGTTAGAGAGGGCATTGAGTCAGAAAGGATTAAAGTTTTGCAGGGAACAAAATTTGCTGTAGAATCTCTATGGATTGAAATTCCATTTATGAAGGGGAAGATGATGGCAGTTGGAGTATACTATCGACCGCCTGGCCAGAATGAACAAATGGATGATGAAATGCTCAAAGAAATCAAGGAAGCTAACAAAAGTCACAACAGAGTAGTAATAATGGGTGATTTCAATTACCCCGGTATCGACTGGGTCAGTGTCACAGCAGGACAAGCTAAAGAGATAAAGTTTCTAGATGGAATAAATGACTGCTTCTTGGAGCAGGTGGTTCATGAACCGACCAGAGGGGAAGCCATACTGGACCTAGTCCTTAGTGGAACGCCAGATCTGGTGCAAGAAATAAGGGTGTTGGGACCACTTGGCAATAGTGATCATAGTATGATCATGTTTGATTTAATTAGTGGAGGACAGATAGTAAAGGCATCCACAGTACTACCTTTTAACTTTCAAAAGGGAGACTATGATAGAATGAGGAATATAGTTAGGAAAAAACTAAAAGGAGCGGTTCCAAAGGTTAAAGACTTACAGCAAGCTTGGGTGTTATTTAAAAATACTATCCTCGAAGCCCAGACCAGCTGTATTCCACGCATTAGGAAAAGTGGAAGAAAGTCCAAAAAACTGCCAGCATGGTTTAAAGGTGAGGTCAGAGAGGCTGTTGCTGCCAAAAAAAGCAACCTTCAGGAAATGGAAAAAAGAGCCAAATGATGAAAACTGGAAACAGCACAAGCACTGGCAAGTTAAATGCAAAGCATTGATAAGGCAGGCAAAGCGGGAATTTGAGAAGAAACTTGCTACGGAAGCAAAAACACGAAATAAAGACTTTTTCAAGTACATTCGTAGCAAAAGGCCTGTGAGAGAGTAAATTGGACCATTAGATGATAGAGGGGTAAAAGGGGCAGTAAGAGGAAACGAGGCTATAGCAGAGAGACTGAATGAATTCTTTGCTTCGGTCTTTACTGAGGAAGATGTAGGGATGTTACCCAAGACTGAAGTGGTATTTAAAGGTGATACTGCAGAGGAATTGAGAGAAATATCTCTACACCGGGAAGATATATTACAACTATTTGATAAACTGAATAGTAGCAAATCACCTGGACCGGATGGTATACATCCCAGAGTGTTGAAAGAACTGAAATATGAGATTGCAGACCTGCTATTGGTAATCTGTGAACTTTCATTAAAATCATCTGTAATACCTGAAGATTGGAGGGTCGCCAACGTAACACCAATTTTTAAAAAGGGTTCCAGGGGTGACCCAGGAAATTACAGACCGGTGAGCCTGACGTCAGTACCAGGGAAAATGGTAGAAACCATCATAAAGAACAAAATTACACAGCATGTAGATAGTCATGGCCTAATGGGAGACAGCCAACATGGCTTTAGATCTTGTCTTACTAATCTGATATGTTTTTTTGAAGGTGTGCATAAACAGGTAGACAAAGGTGAGTCGGTTGATATAGTGTATTTGGGCTTTCAGAAAGCTTTTGACAAAGTCCCCCATCAGAGACTTTTGGCGAAGCTAAAAAGTCATGGGATAGGAGGCAGTGTACTATTGTGGATCGGGAACTGGTTAAAAGATAGAAAGCAGAGGGTAGGGCTAAATGGCCAATATTCCCAATGGAAAAAGGTGAATAGTGGAGTACCCCAGGGATCTGTACTGGGTCCGCTGCTTTTTGACATATTCATAAATGACCTGGAAAAGGGAATAACTAGTGAGGTTATCAAATTTGCAGATGACACAAAACTGTTTAAAGTTGTTAAAACCCAAGAGGATTGTGGAAAACTGCAGGAGGATCTGGATAAATTGGAAGACTGGGCATCCAAATGGCAGATGAAATTTAATGTGGACAAGTGCAAAGTTATGCACCTAGGAAAGAACAACCCACACTATAGTTACACGATGCAAGGCTCCACATTAGAAACCACCACCCAGGAAAAAGATTTAGGAGTCATCGTGGATAACATGTTAAAACCCTCCGCCCAGTGTGCAGCGGCGGCCAAGAAAGCAAATAGAATGCTAGGTATCATAAGGAAAGAATAAAACAAAGGATGTTATAATGCCTCTGTATCGCTCCATGGTACGACCGCACCTTGAATATTGTGTGCAATTCTGGTCACTGTATCTTAAAAAGGACATAGCGTTATTAGAAAAAGTACAGAGAAGAGCCACCAAATTGGTGAAGGGGATGGAAGGCTACTCCTATGAAGAGAGGCTAAGAAGGTTAGGGCTCTTTAGCCTGGAGAAGAGACGGCTGAGGGGAGATATGATAGAGGTCTATAAATTAATGAATGGAGTGGAACGGATAAACGTGGATCAATTGTTTACGCTATCAGAGTATAGAAAGACTAGGGGACATGTAATGAAGCTACAGGGTAAACTATTTAAGACAAATAAGAGAAAATATTTTTTCACTCAACGTGTAATCAAACTCTGGAATCTGTTACCGGAGGATGTAGTAAGGGCTGTTAGTATAGTTGGGTTTAAAAAAGGTTTGGACAAGTTCCTGGAGGAAAGGTCCATAAACCACTATTAAAAGGGACCCAGGATATCAATGCTTGACCCAGTACAAGCATTGTGGAACCTGTGTCTTTTGGGGATATTGCTAGGTACGTATGACCTAGATTGGCCACTGTTGGAAACAGGATACTGGGCTTGATGGACCTCGGTCTGACCCAGTATGGCATGTCTTATGTTCTTATGTTCTTATATACACAAAAGCAGAAGTAAGGATGTGATTGAAAACTACAGGCCAGTTAGTTTAACTTCAGTGGTGAGTAAATTATTGGAAACGTTGCTGAAAGAGAAAATAGTGAGGTTTCTGGAGTCCAGCGGATTGCAGGATCTGAGGGAGCATGGATTCACCAGAGGCAGGTCTTGTCAGACAAATCTGATTGATTTCTTTGACTGGGTTACCAGGGAGATGGACCGAGGGAGAGCCCTAGATGTGGTATATTTAGATTTCAGCAAAGCCTTTGACACCGTTCCTCACAGGCGACTTATAAACAAACTGAGCACCCTAGGGATGGGCCCTAAAGTTACTGCTTGGGTTGGAAATAGTTTGAATGGGAGGCGACAAAGGGTACATGTAAATGGAGCTCACTCTGAGGAGATGGAGGTTACCAGTGGTGTGCCCCAGAGATCTGTCCTTGGTACGATTCTTTTTAACATCTTTGTTAGTGATATAGTGGAAGGGCTGTCAGGTAAGGTTTGCCTCTTTGCGGATGATAACAAAATCTGCAATAGAGTAGACACCCACGAAGGTGTAGATAACATGAGGAAGGATCTAGATAAGCTTTTTGAATGGTCTAGAATTTGGCAGCTGAGATTTAATGTTAAAAAATGTAAGGTCATGCATTTGGGCTGCAGCAATCCAAGGGAGCGATATAGTATAGGGGTGAAGTACTTTTGTCCACTAAAGAAGAGCGGGACCCAGACGTAATTGTGTCTGATGATCTGTGGGGTTTTTTTTTTAGTTATATTTAATTTGTTCAATTTAAAACCATTCCATTGTTTTGTTATTGTTATCTCTGGTTCTATGTAAAACGTTGGTTACCTTTGTTATATATAAACCACACTGATTACTAAAAGTGCGGTATATATAAGAAAATAAGTAAATAAAAGGTGACAGCAAAAGTTAGAAGGATGCTTGGGTGCATAGGGAGAGGAATGGCTAGCAGAAAAAAGGAGGTGATAATGCCTCTGTATAAGTCTTTGGTGCGACCTCATTTGGAGTATAGTGTGCAATTCTGGAGACCGCATCTTCAAAAGAATATAAATAGGCTGGAGTCGGTGCAGAGGGTGGCTGCTAAAATGGTTAGTGGTCTTCATTATAAAGCAAATGAGGACTGAAGGATCTTATTATGTATACCTTAGAGGAAAGGCGGGATAGAGGTGATATGATTGAGATGTTTAAATACCTCCATGGCATAAATGTTTAGGGAGAGAGCTCTTTCAATTGAAAGCAAGTTCTGCTACGAGGGGACATGGGATGAAGGTGAAGGGAGATAGATTCAGGAGTGATATGCGGAAATATTTCTTTACGGAAAGAGTAGTGGATCCGTGGAATAGTCTCCCAGTGGAGGTGGTAGTGATGAGGACAGTATCTGAATTCAAAGAAGCATGGGACAAACACAGAGGATCTCTAAAGGTAAAAAGGGGACTGTTATAGTGGTTGATATGGAAGGACAGACTAGATAGGCCATGTGGTCTTTTTCTGTGGTCATGTTTCTATGTTTCTATGAAAGGATATGTAGGTGTGACAGGGTCATCAGCTGAACAGTATTATTGATTTATGTATTTATTACACTTGATTACCTAATTTCTATTAAAAAAAATCCCAAACAAACCTCTGTAGCTGAACTTGTTTTCCTTCTGTTTAATCTATCCTATGGAATAAAAACATATAAAATGATTGCAGATAAAGACCATATTGCCTTTCTCTACTACTACTACTATTTGTATAGCGCTACAAGATGTACGTAGCACTGTACATATAGATGTAAGACACAGCCCCTGCTTATCAGAGCTTACATCTAATCAAGACAAAACACATAGGGGGTCTTTCCGAACCACAAATATCAGGGATGGATGCCCTTTTGGGATGTCCATCCCCACTATTTGTGGTCTTTCCCGACCCCATCCTCCTTCCCCATACATTGTACAGGGAAGTTAGACGGGGTTGGAAAGGGGAGGATTGGGAGCGGCATTAGGGCAGGCAGTGGGCGGTCGCCCTCCCTGGATGTAAAGGGTCGATTCTAATGTCAGCACTGCATATCCAGGGCTGGTGACTTAAACGGGGAAATTATTCTACCTCTGAGGTGGAATAATTTCTCCGATGCAAGGGGAATGCCGGGGCATGGCAATGGAGGGAGGGTGTGGAGAGCATTCTCCACAGCCTGACCTTGGCCGTAGGTGGCCGGATTGGGAGTTGGGCTGTGGGGAATGCAGTTGAGCAGCCAGCGGCGGGGATCAGGGCTTTTAAATGGAGCCATGGTGCCATGGCAACTGGATGCCATGGCACCGCGGCTCCAATGAAAAGCCCTGATTGAGTTAGTCGGGCATGTCCTGCACATACAGGATTGTTCGCGATTCTGATTCCATGGGGTTAGATGTGCCTCGCAGGATCAGAATTGTGACACTGTCTTTGCGTCCTGTTCCGGCCGGGCACACAGAGGGTTTCTACGTCTGCACTGGAATTGGGCCCATAGTAAAACTGGGGACTAGAGCATGCTAAAATACACATTAGTAATGGACAAGAGAGTGAGGAGCATCAGGATTCAAAAGTGGCTTCAGAGATGTAGGTTTTTAGCTTAGATTTGAATAGGGCTGGAGAAGGAGCTCGACACACAGATTCAGGTAGTTTGTTCCAGGCATATAGAGCAGAAAGATGGAATGAACGAAGTCTGAAGTTGGTAGTGGCAAAGAAGGGCACAGATAAAAGGTATCTATTAGAGGAGCAGCATTCCCAAGGAGGGATGTAGAGTGAGATGAAAGGTAGTTAGGAGCCGCAGAATGAATGCACTTATAGGTCAGTAGGAGATATTTGGACTGGATGTGGAAACTGATAGGGAGTTGGTGAAGTAACTTGAGAAGAGAAATTATATGAGTATAGTGAGACTGGTGGAAGATAAGCTGAACAGCTGAGTTTTGAACAGGATGAAGGGGAGAGAGATGATTCAGAAGGAGACTAGCGAAGTTACAATAGTCAAGGAGGGAGGTGACTAGGGAGTGGATAAGGGTCTAAGTAGTGTAAGTAGAAAGGAAGGGACAAATTTTGCTGATGTTATAAAAAAGAAGTGACAGGTTTAGCTATCTATTGGATGTGCACAGAGAAAAAGAGATTAGAGTTAAAGATGATCCCAAGCTTTTGAGATGAGGAAACAGAAAGAGTGCAATGCCATCCACAGAAATAGAGAAGAGGTGGGTTTAGGGGGAAAGATAAGGAGCTCAGTTTTGGCCATGTTCAATTTCAGATGGCAGTGAGACATCCAGGAAGCAATGTCAGATAAGCAGGTAGAGATCTGGGACTGGATTTCTGGAGAGATTTCAGGCAGAGAAAGCCAGATCTGCAAGTCATCAGCATAAAGATGGTATTGAAAACCATGGGAGGAAATAAGTGCACCAAGGGACTGAGTGGAGAGAGAGAGAAAAGTAGAAGTCCCAAGACAGAGCCCTGACAGCAGGATGGCAGTAGAGGAGGATCCACCAGAACATACACATATCATACACATATCATGATGCCTAAATCTTTTTCCTGGATGTTGGTTCCTAATGTGGAATCTTGCATCGTGTAACCATAGTTTGGGTTGTTCTTTCTTAGGTGCATAACTTTGTACTTATCCAAATCAAATTTCATCTGCCATTTGGATGTCTAGTCTTCCAATTTATCAAGATCTTCTTGCAATTTTTCACAATCCTCTTGTGGTTTTTTACAACTTTAATAATTTTGTGTCATCTGTAAATCTGATCACCTCACTCATTATTCCCATTTCCTGGTCATTTATAAATATGTTAAAAAGCAGAGGGCGGGGGGAGGAGACAAATCAAGATGGCTGCGGTGTGTTTGATTCCTTGACTGTCTATGCCTAAGAGAAAGGGGAATTTGAGGGTTTTCCCCTCTGAGCCGCAACTACCCAGTGCCGGTCCTATGGACCGTTTTGTTACCTTGTCCTCGGAGAAGAAGCAGGAGATACGAGCTGGCTTGGCCACGCCGAGTGTGGAGGCTACGACGCGGCCGCTGGAAATTGAAAGTTCTCTCTCTCCTGAAGTGAGGAGTCCACCACCACGCCCCGCTGCGTTAGAACCTTCCTCAGATTCTGTGACGCCGGCGTCTCTCGAGGTGGGGGCGCCAACTGTGGAGAGGGCGCAGTCTGAGTGGCTGGGTTCATTGACCCCCGATAGTCTCGGGGAGGTATCGGGCGGAGGCCTAGAGCTGTGCAGCTTGGAGGAAATTCCTGCCCCGCAGTTTGTGTCGACACCGTTGTTGCCTTTACCACCTTTGATTCGTCCTCTGGTTTTTACTCTGGAGACTATTTGGGAATCTATTTCCTCTCTTTCTACTTCCATTAACGCACAATCTGCAACTTTGATGACCCATGTCCGAGAAAACGCGGTTAGCATACAGAAGAACGTTGCTAACATTGATATGGCCTTGTCTACATGTGAGCAGCTTAAGGTACAAAACATTGCTATTAGTTCTCAGCTTGCTACAGTTTCTGATGTGTCATCGGCTTTGACTAAAGAGAATGGTTTATTGAGGTATAAGTTGGAGATATTGGAAAATGCTTCCAGAGCAGCGAATCTACGTGTTTTGAACTTCCCATGGCTATCTGGGGTTACGGCCCTAGATATGTTCAAACGGTATATGAAGGAGGTTCTGAAAGTTCCTGATGACTTGATTCCACCTCTTACTAAGGTATACTATTTGCCACGATTGAAAAAGAAAGCTGAGACTGTAGAGTCGGTGTCCAAAGTGAACTTTAACGTCTTGGATGTCACCGGTCTTCTTGAGGACACTGGGTGAGGGGGTTCCACTATTGTATCATCAACATTGTTAGTTCAATGTGCATTAGCATCAGATAAAGACTGGCTCTTAAAAATGTTCTTCAAGAAATGATTGGAAACCTTCCTAGGGTTTAGATCAATGTTTCCAGATTTAGTTAAGGAAACTCAAAAGAGGAGGAAGCAGTTTTTATTTTATAAACCCGGTGTGTTACAAATTGGGGGAACCTTTTTCCTTAGATATCCTTGCAGATGTTTAGTGTTTTATAATGACTTGAAATATGTTTTTGCTGATCCTAATGATTTGAATGCCTTTATTAATGCTAGACTTTCTGCGGCTGCTGTACCCGAGTAACACTGGTCATTATAACAGCTTAATCCTCCTAGATATAGTTCCGGGGCTCCCTGCAGTTACCTGGTTTCTTTGGTTTGGTATTCCTGGTGTTTTTCTTTAGCCAAAGGCTCTGATTTGGCTGAATGTTTTCTCTCTCTCTCCCCCCACTTTAACCAACTACAGCAGTTTATGATTATATTTATTTCTTTGTTGTTTATGTATCGGCATTATCTCTTTCATATGCTGTAATCTCTGTAAGGAATTTTGTTCTTTGCTGTATAATTGAAAATTTTGCATAAATAAAAAGCAGAGGGCTCAGAACAGATCTCTAGGATACTCCATTGTTCACCCTTCTCCTTTGAGAAAATTGGCCAGTTAGCCAATAGTACACTACCTCCTATCCCATGACTTTTTAATTTCTTCAAGAGTCTCTCATGAGGAACCTTATCAAAGGCTTTCTGAAAATCCAGATGCACGTGTATGAATTGGCTTTCCTTTGTCTATCTATTTATTCACACTTTCAAAAAATAGTAGGACTGGGGAGGCGGGGCCAGCAAGACACCAATATGGCTGCTTGAGAATTTTCTCCTCTGACCCCCACCACCAATTCCTGTATATTACCGGGATTATCCCTCGATTTCCAGGACCTGAATTGAGTCGGAGGCTTTAATTATGGCGGGGAGCAAACAAACGCGCCTAGAATTTGGTAATCCGCCTGTTTCTGGTACAAAAAGATCCAAGACGGATCCGCTCTCCCCGCAGAAGCAGGCCTCTCTGCAAGAGAAATCTGAGAGCATGGCGGAATTGCTGAAAGAAGTACGGGCGATCCACACACGTATGGACTTGAATGGGGATGCTCTGGGCGAGATGCAGGCCGATATGAAAGAGCTGCGGTCCCAAATGGCATCGCTATCTTGCTGGATGGAGAAGGCTGAGGCGGCGATTATCAAGTGTGAGGAGGGGACCCTGCAGGCAGCTAAATCGACCCGGAAGGTGGAATACCTGGAGCGGTCTATTGAAGACATGAATAATAGGGCCCGACGCAACAACCTACGTCTCGTCGGCCTTCCGGAGGGCCTGGAAGGGAAGGACCCCATTCGTTATTTGGAAGCGTGGCTGCCGGAGTTTCTCCATCTGGACCTTGCTCGGCCTCTGGAGATTGAGCGTGCACACCGCATACCATCTAACACCTCGGTGCAAAGTAACAGGCCGCGCCCGCTGATATTTTGTCTCCTACGCCATCAACATGCAATTCAGATTTTGGCGGCGGCAAAAGGGAAACATCTTCAGCTAACTGAAGGGCAGAAAATATTCTTTTTCCCTGATTTCAGCAGGCCTACGGTGGAGAAAAGGAAGGCTTTCCTTGCGCTCCGCCCCCGTCTACAGCACCTACAAGCTCGGTACGGCTTAATGAACCCGGCGCGGTTCAAAGTCACATTGCATAATTCAACCAAGACTTTTGAGGATCCGCTGTCTCAAACGCTATATTGAAGACCAGGAAGCCCTCATGATGCATCAAAATTAGATGCGAGTGATTCTTGAATTGTCTCGGAGCATTCGGGGGAGCGGTGAGGAGAGCTGGCCGCTGGGAGCTCCTCGGACCTGTTTCAGGCCTGCTCTAGCTGTATAACCTTGCCCCAGTAATGCAATCTGGGTTTAGTCCCCCGGTATTAGTTAATAATACCCAGCTGTGTCTTCGACCACTTCTTGTGGGATACCCGGCTTATTGGCCGTTGTGTGCTGTAACACTAGTGATGTTAAGGTTAACAGATTTCATGTGCTGCTTAATTTTTTTTTTGCCATGGTGGTGAGTGTCGAGTCAGCCATATTTTAATTTAGTCATGCTGACTTACCTATTGTTGGGGTATGGGTGGGGGAAACATAAGGTGGTTCTCTGGGATCAGTGGGAGGAATGGGTTCTGGACATTTATATTTTAGAGTTTATGTATATGCTGGGGGGTACTTTACTGTTTCATGTAAGGTGCAATGGCTAATAAGTTACAATTGTTGTCCCTGAATGTTAAGGGTCTCCGGTCTCCAGCCAAACGACAGAAAATTTTGTCGTATTGTGGGAGGCAAAAGGCTGACCTCTTCCTTTTACAGGAAACCCATCTCACGCCTGCAGAAGTGTCTAAATTAAATAACAAGAAATTTGGTGTAATAGGCTCCGCTCCTGCAAGCCATAAAAAAAATGGGGTGGTTACATTAATCAGGAAAACGTTGGGGGCCCAGGTCCTTAGCTCATCTCATGATGAAGGGGGCAGATGGGCACACTCTCTCATACAGGTTGGGAATCAGAATCTTTCTATCTTTAACATTTATGGCCCTAACTCCGATGACCCTCTCTTTTTTCGCGCTCTCTCGGGTAGATTACAGAGGGAAACGGCCCCCATTATTGTGGGAGGGGACTTTAACCTGGTTTCTGACTCCCTTGTGGATCGCTCTCCGGGGAGGGTGGACAAACCTTCTAAGCAATTATTAGCCTTTCAGGCTCTTTGTGAGTCTTCAGGTTTGGTGGATGTCTGGCGGATGCTCCATCCTACGGGCAGGGATTTCACATATTTTTCTCCCTGCCATAAGTCTTCTTCGCGTATTGATTTTTTTTTGGTGACAAAGTCCTTGGTCTCCTGGGGTTGCTCGGCCGGCATAGAAAGCATTTGTATATCTGATCATGCTGCGGTTACGCTCCAATTTGAGTTACAAGGTTTAGACCGCCCTGTCTCGCCTTGGGCGTTTAATAGAGCTTGGTTAGCTGTCCCTTCTTTTCAGTCCGAAATCCGTGAGGCTATCAGAGCTTACTTTGACACTAACAAGGTGGGTGACACCATGATCTGGGCCTGGTGGGAGGCGTTTAAGGCCACTCTTCGATCGGTCATTACTAGTTATGCCATTCGAGAGCGTAAAAAGAAAAAGGCCCACTTAACGGCTCTAGAAACCCAGATTAAGGCAGGGGAAAGATTGTGGGTGGCATGCCCTAACCCTAACATTTTACTTAGGCTTCAAAGACTACGATATCAGTATAACGAGGTAGTGTCTTCAGAGGTGGAGCAAGTTTTATTACAGCAATCGGCTAGATTTCATGTCGAGCGTAATAGGGCAAGTAAAGCTCTTGCTACTGCTTTAAGAGGGCAACATGAGAAGAAAAGAATTGCCTCTTTGCTGGATGAAAACGCAGTGCCACAAACGACGTGTGAACGCATATTGGATGAATTCTCTAAATTTTACGGAAGGCTATACTCCTCCGATATAAACCCGGATGCCAACGCTTTTTCTGCTTTTATGGGAGAGTTAGCTCACCCTTCAGCATCTGCCCGACAGGCGAGGGATCTTGGCGCCGCATTTTCTAGTAAAGAATTGTGCTCTGTTATCAGAGGAATGCCCAGGGGCAAGGCCACTGGTCCGGATGGGATTCCGGCTGAATTCTATCAGGTATTCTGCGAGGAATTACTCCCATATCTTCTGATATATTTCACAGAGTTAAGTGGGGTGCAAGGCACTACTGGGAAGTTCTCGGAGGCCACTATTGTAGTCCTGGAAAAGCCCGGAAAGGACCCCCAGTTAGTGACGAACTATCGGCCGATTTCTCTGCTGAATTCAGATTATAAGCTTTATGCTAGTGTTTTGGCGCAGAGGCTTACTAAAGTAATTGGGGATCTTATTCATTCGGACCAATGTGGCTTTGTTCCTGGGAGATCTACTACGGATAACGCGCGGCTATTATGCAATCTGTTAGAGAGGGCTTACGTTAGCTCTCTGCCTTATGTCGGTCTGTCACTCGACGCTGAGAAAGCGTTTGACAGATTGGAGTGGGCCTTTCTTTTTCAGGTGCTACACTGGTTCAAACTGGGGCCCGATTTTATCCGGATGGTCAAAGTCTTATATATGGAGGCTAGCGCTCGTATTTCCGCCAATGGCATTCTTTCTAATTCTTTTTCACTCCATAGAGGAACTAGGCAGGGGTGCCCTCTTTCTCCCCTTTTGTTTAACCTAGCATTGGAACCGTTAGCTATTGCTCTCAGGCAGCATAAGGAGATTGCTGGCTTCCGTTTGGGAGATCTACAGATAAAGCTCTCCGCTTACGCGGATGACTTACTGCTCTTCACTCAGCCGGCAGAGGTCCCCGCAATTTTAGCGTTAATAGAGAGTTACTCTGCGATCTCTGGGTATAAGATCAATTGGTCTAAATCGGTTGCATTTCCGCTGAATAGGACTTCTCATTCTAGCCTGATGGCGGAGTTTCCCTTTAAGTGGGCAGCCGACAAAATCACGTACTTAGGCATCCAATATTGTGCCTCTCGGGAAGATACCATTACTTCCAATTTGTCAGATCTCCTTTTGCTGATTCGTAAACGGTCTCTCTCCTGGTCTCCCCTTCATCTCTCATGGTGGGGCCGACTGGAGACCATAAAAATGGTACTCACCCCGAAAATAAATTATGTGTTGGGCATGCTCCCCTTTGTTTTTTCCCCGTAATGCCTATGAAGATTTGGAGCGCTCATTGTTGGCCTTTCTTTGGAGCGGGAAACGCCCGAGAATAGCCACCCAGAAGCTTAAGGCGTCTAAAGAGGAAGGAGGCGTTTTATTCCCTGATTTTCAAAGGTATCATCAAGCCCTCTTGCTAAAGCAAGGGGCCATGTGGTCAGCTCCTGAGGATCATGAGCACAGACCGAGTTGGTTAGCGGTAGAGGAACAGCTGGTGGCTCCCTGGCCCTTGCGGCACCTGTTGGGCATGCAATTCCCAGGCGACGCTGTGACTGGGGGGGTCATTCTGGCCACTCAGGTGGCCTTTTTGCAGCTGATTCGTCTTCAGAGCCCTCCAATTCCCTTTTCTAGGCAAACGCCTTTGTGGTGGAATCCATCGTTTAAGATCCGCAACCGCGTGTTTGCCTGGCATAAGTGGATGTGTCGTGGAATATGGGTCTTAGGGCAATTATATACTGACCAGGGCTGGAAAGATTTCTCAGCCTTACAGAGAGAGTTTGATCTTCCCCTCTCTTGTCACTTCCAGTGGATTCAGCTTAAACATTGTTTAGACGCTAAGGGAGTGACGAGGAGGGAACTGGCCCCTGATGGGTTTCCTTACCATATTATTCAGGAAGCCCTAGGCCAGCGGGGGGCTATGTCCTATCTGTATAGATCGATCAGAGAGTGTTTCCTAATATCCAACCGGGGACTCACTAAAACATGGGAGGCGGACATGGGTGGTGTGATTTCTCCAGTCAGTTGGAAGTCCTTGTGGGGCCCAGTCACAAGAGTGTCACGTTCAGCGGCACTCACTCAATCCATGTTTTTCTTTTTGCATAGAGCCTTCATCACCCCTGTCAAAGTATCCAAATGGGACAAGTTGTCGGACGGCAGATGCTGGTCCTGTCAACTCGAGTTAGGCACCTACAGACACATGTTTTTTGATTGCCCCCTGCTCCAAGATTTTTGGCAAAAGGTGTGGGCTCGGGTACAGAGCATTTTAGGATTTTTATATCCTTTTTCAAGTGTTATGGTGTTGCTACGTGCTGTGGAGCCTTCTTTGAATATCTCTAAGGAGCAGGCATTTTTGCTCAATTTCCTGTTAGCCATTGCACTTAAACTTATTCTTTCTCATTGGAAGCAATTTCGCTCTTTACATTTTGATTGCTGGTGGAATCTTGTTTGTTTATATGCCAAGCTTGAAAAACTGTACAGCCAGCTGCACTACCCGAGTACACCGACGCTTAGCGTAGACAGATGGGCGATTCTTGATCAATATTGTGCTCGCTCCTCCGTTTCCTGAGAGAGCGAAGTGCTCTACTATTAGGCCTTGTGGTCTAATCATATTTTCTTTTAGGTAATATCTGGGATAACCTCCATTATAGTGTACTTAGTAATTGATGTCCCCCATTGATCCTTAGAGAACCGGGGGGGGGGGGGGGAGGGGTTTGAGACTTTGTTTGTGTATGTAGGTTTTGATTTTCTGTTTTGATTGTTTGATTAGTTTGTTATGTATCTAATTACTCCGAATTGTTATCCTGCACTGTTTGTGGCTTTTCCTTTTTTTGTTGTTTTTTTTTTTTTCTTCTGTGTTTGATGTCCTTTATAAACTTAAATAAACATTTCAAAAAAAAAAAAATAGTAGGACAAGTATTTCCTTAGCTAAATCCATGTTGGCTATCTGCCATTAAACCAAGACTAGCTACAAGTTTAGTAATTTTATTCTTTATAATGGTTTCTACTATTTTGCCCAATACTGACGTCAGGCTCACCGGTCTATTATATCCCTGATCACCCCTGGAACCCATTTTAAAAATTGGTGTAACATTAGCCATTCTCCATTCTTCAGGTACTATGGATGATTTTAAGGATAGTTCACAGATTCTAAGATTTCATATTGGATATTTACCATCCAGTACAGGTGATTTGCTAATCTTCAGTTGATCAAATACTTGTAATACATCTTCCGTTTATCAAAATTTCTTTCAATTCTTCTGATACACCACCTTTAATTACCATTTTAAGCATTGATAACTTCTATGCATCTTCTTCAGTAAAGAGAGAAGTAAAGAATTACTTTAGTTTCTCCGCTATGGCCTTGTCCTCCCTTAGCACCCCTTTTACTCCTCTATCGTGTAATGGTCCAACTGACTCACATTTTTTTTTGCTACAAATGTACTTGAAAACGATTTTATTATATGTTTTTGCTTCCACAGCAAGCATTTTTGCAAATTCTCTTTGTCTGCCTTATCAGTGTTTTGCATCTAACTTGCCAGTGCTTTTGTTGTTTCTTGTTTTCGTCATTTGGCTTCTTTTTCCATTTCCTGAAAGATGCCTTTTTGGCTACAATAACCTCTATGACCTCACCTTTAAACCATGCTGGCAGTATTTTGGCCTTCCTTCCACTTTTCTTAAAGCAAGCAATATATCTGGTCTTGGCTTCCAAGAAAATATTTTTAAACAACGCCCATGCTTGACTGGACCTGGAGCAGTGGGGGAACATATCAGCCTACCACTATTGATGAGCCTTGAGCTCTCTATTCAGAGCTCTTTTCATATTTCCATTATTCTACATGTTTGGAGGTTTTAACAGGGAGTGCAGCTACTGTTATACCCTTGACCAAAGAATGGTACTTCTATCAGGAGGGATGAATATACAGTGTGCCTTCTCAGATGACATACCCAGTCTGCAGAAAGGCTATGGTCCAAAAGTAGATCTCCCTCTGCTTTGATCCACTTCAAGAACTGTCACTCATACTACCAATCCCAGATCATTACAGATAAAAAAGACTATTTATCCTTTATTATTATGGCTTCCTCTAACTCCAGGTGAGCAGTGTTCTCTGTGGTAAACCAGCTTGCCTCTCTAAAACAGGTTGACTGTTGCTCGATCTGGTCAGGCTCCTTTGTGAAGAATTGGCTGTCTTCTTTTCTGAAAATATTTCCCAATATTGAGCTACTCTTTGCGTCTATCCCCCTTTTTCCCTTCTGGATCCAGATGATTCCACTTCCACCATACACACTTGGGCCAGCTTTGTGCCCATTATGTTGACTGACCTTTCCCATTCAGTGCAATCCATCTGTAAGACTACTTGCTTACTGGACCTCATTTCCTCCAGTTGGCTGATTGAACAGTCCCTGGGATTGCTTCCAGTCATGCTCACAATCATAAATGGTAGTCTTTCCTTTGGCACAGTACCAGATGCCTGGAAGAAGGCAAGGTTTAGACCAATCCCAAAGGATCACCAGGGTGACCTAAGTGATTCTTAAAACTATTGCCCCATTTCTAACTTGCCATTCATATCTAAAGTCACTGAATGGATAGTGTTCAAACAACTCTCTGATCTTATTGAACATGTGCATGCCTACACTCTCATCAGTCAGGCTTTTACGCCTTGCAGTATACAGAAACCATCATTGCAGCTGCATTAAATGAAATTCACAGAGCATATGATTAGGGCAAAATAACTATTGCCATCTCAATGGACCTATCTAAAGCATTTGATCTGGTAGATCATAGCCTGCTTCTTACCCATCTATACAATAGAGGTCTCCACAGCTCCGTACTTCCCTGATCCTTTTCCTTCCTCAAAAAATTCTTGTTTCAGGACCAGATACTTGATGCCCCATTATCATCATTTTACCTTCCTTGTGGGGTACACCAAGGATCCACTCTCTCACCCATTCTCTTTAATATCTTCATTAGTCCCCTTGTCAAAGCCTTGAAATCTCTAGCTTCATCTATATAGACAACATTTTGTTACTGTTCTCAACTGATGAACTATTGCCTCTTGTTTAGAAAGAGTTGCCTCATGACTGCCTAGTAACTCACTCAAACTCAACCCAAGACCATTTCCACTTGGTTCACAAGTTCTCCTAACAGCCCAGTCCTTGCCCGTTGTAAAGAAGATATCCCTGTGACACTACAATCCACTCTCAAATATCTAGGTATAATTATGGACTCCCAATTATCTTTTTCCCCACAGTTGGCCCAAGTTATTTAGATATCTTTCTTCATGCTCCACCATTTCCAGACTATACAACCATTCCTGGATCAAGCGGCACAAATTAGTTATGCTCCATACAGTCATATCTCATATGGACTACTGCAATATTGCATACTTCGGGCTTCACCAGTATCAACTTAAACATCTACAAACAGTGCAGAATTTGGCCATTTGCACCCTTGCCCATGCCCAGAGAATTTACTATATCACACCTCTACTCATGCGATATCATTGACTCCCTATCACTTCACGTACCTTGTTTAAGGCCTTGACATTTACCTATAAGGCTATACACAGTGTGGACCCAGAATATCTTTCCATTCTGATCACACTTCATGGTTTTTGTTTAAATATCCCAGCTCCCTCTTTGATTAGATATGGGAGGAATATATCTCTTAAAATTACTAAAGTCTATGTAGAATCTTTTGTAGCGTTATATATTTATTGCTAGGTTTTCTGCCTGCAATTATTTTTGCTCTATTTGATGAGACTATGGTAATTTCAGTTGTCCACAGTAGATTGATTTATGAATTTATATTGAAGCTAATTTGATAGATTCAAGTGATAATATTTCTATCATTGGCCTTAAGCTGTCATAATTTTCAATTTTTTTTGTACTATCAAGGCAGTGCTGACTCCTCATGACCCAGCTGCCTCTGGGTATTTTTGGCAATGTATCACCAGAAGTAGATTACCAGGCCTTTTTTTCCAAGGAAATGGAGGGTAAAGTGACTTGCCCAAGGTCACAAGCAATGCCAGTGGGAGTCAAACCCTTGATTTTCTGGATACTAGACAGTAGCTCTAACCACTAGGCTATTCCTTCACTCTTTAACTGCAATATTCTTTATTAAATAATAAAAAAGGAAAAGTTACAACAGTCCAAGTCCTCAATCAAGAACAATAATTCTAATAATACAAAATACAATGTTAAATACACATTTCAGGACCCCTAGTATAGTCATATCTTGAACCACCATTAACTAAACCAGATAGTCAAATAAAAAGTTAAGAATAAATTCAATTTCTTTCCTTCCCAGACATAAAAAAGCCTCAAGTAGTACAGAGTCAAAAAAGAAGTATTTATCATCTTGATACATAACAACATATTTACCAGGGCATTTTATAAAAAAGAAAGCCCCCAGGGCTAAGACGTGGAGCTTGAGACTCAGAAAAGCTTTCCTACATTTCCAAATAATTTTACAAACATCCAAAAATATTTGTATAGGGCCACTACAAAAATCAATGTTCTTTTTTTGAAACATATAACCAGATAATTATATTTTATCTAGGACACAATCAGTGTGGCTCAAGTAGGAATAGCATCTACAGATGACTCCAAAAAAGTTGGTAAGTCTAAAGTATCAGATGGGGAGAGATGCACAAACTCTTCCTCTTTCTGTCCCTCATTCTTGATCTCCCGGGGAATATAATAAATGTTAGAAAATTTAATTGCATCCACATCACTAATCAAATCTCTTTATTTATAATTTATTTTTATTTATTTATCGTTATTTTTATACCGCTCCTTCCTGAGATCAGGGGCGGTGTACAATGAACAATATTAAATAGAACAATTTTAACATTCTAAAATTCTAACAGGCAGAACTATGTACAAGACATGGTGTGTGTGTGCTTTCAGGAGCATTCTAAAAGGCAGAACTATGTACAAGGGGTAGCAGGTGAGACTATTTACAATTGAAGCAGAGGTGAGTGTCATTGTATGGGTTGAGTTTGGGGTGATTCAAGGGACGAGCCATTACCTCCATTCAGTTCCCCAAAATGTTGAGTAAACAGGAAGGTTTTTAATTCTTTCCTACACATTTTTAAATCTTTGATTGTACCTAGGAAGTCCAGGAGGTCATTCTATAACATAGGTGCAGCAAGAGAGAAGGCTTGGTTACCTATAATTTGCTTTGATTTGCGATAAGTGGGAAGGATTGCAAGGGTGTTCTGAGAGTGTTTCCTTCTCGATCTAGTGTTAGTGGATTGGGTGATTAATGTTGAGAGGTTGCATGGAGCAATATTATTAGTAATCTTGAATGTTGTCATTATATTATATATTGCCCTTCCAATTTGGTTATTGAAGACTTAAAATTTGCAATCTTAGCATCTTGGTCTACCAATTTCACCACAGCATCAGAGGGAAACTGTGAGACCTTTGCTAGAAATGCCCACAGTGAAATCTCAGTACGAGCCACCACCTCCCAGATGTCTCGCAGCAAAACCCCTTTAGGAGCAGTCACCTTAGACATGCTTGTAGGAGAACTAAGAGGAATCAGAATTTTGACCGTAGTAGTAGGTATCTGAAAGCCATTCAGCTCAAGAGAATCTAACCAGGAAGTCTGAGGCTTGGCGCCAACCCCTTCTACATTTGCAGGGGGGAATTCCCCCCCGGAATTAATCCCATGGAGGTAAACCCATTGCACCGGAGGAAGAAACATAAAAGGGCGTACTCACAGTTCCAGATGATAGATCGATATCTGCTGTAGCCACCTCCAGTGATACCGTCCGAAGGTGGTGGTCCATTGGGCCAACAACCTTGACCGATTTCCCAAAGGCAGCTGGGCAGGTCTTCTTTTTGCTTTTTCCTATCAGTAGTCCTCTTCTTCACATTTCTGCTCCTGTAGGGTTCAAAGGGCTCCAAAGGGGCAGGACATGCCCCTTTGGATATGCCCCTTCAGGCACACCCATTCGGACATTCGTCCCACAGCAGGCCAGAGATTTAAATCCAGCTGGAGTGATGTCTATGCAGAGATTCCTCTTCCCTGTGGTAACCAGGGATCCAGGAACTGAAACAGGCAAGTGATGTAACAGCAAGCAGGCTTCTCTCTGCCTTAAGTTGTCTTTTAAGACTCCTGACACAGGCCTATTTGTCAAAACTTGACCGAATTGGGTCCCACTAATTAAAATAATTTTTGAGGACATTCAAAGTTTATTGTTGTGGACCCTCCCTGTTTTTTTGTTTCTGCTTATTTGGATTGTACCTGAGAAAAGACAGGCCTGGGCTCAAGTAGTTAACAATTGCCCAGCAGGGGTTTCTGGTTGAGAAATTCAAACATGTGGAGCCCAAATCAGAAAGAGGCATGTCCAGACCATCAGGATGGCCCCGAGGAGGATATGCTCATTAGGACTTGATTCTGCAATGCAGGAGCAAAATGGTCATGCAGCATACAGAATCGGGCCCTCGGATGGACCGACGTGCCCCTTCATGCCTGCAGGGACATCCTCCCTGCAAGCTCCCCTGTTAGTCACAACACCAATCCTCTTCTTCCCCATTGCCAGACCCATGGCTGGGCAGCCGGGGTCTGGATAGGGCAGCAGGGACCTACTTGTCCCTAGTCCTGGCCTCTGGAAGGGGGTTCCTTGATTGCCAGGTTCATGCTGCTTATTCCACCTTCAAGGTGGAATAAGCAGCACATTCCCCCTGACCCCGCAGGACATGCAGGACTGTGACCTGAATCGGCCCTGAACGTCCTTCAACCTCAGCCTACCCAAACTCTGCCCAGACTCCGCCCCTCCCACCCTCCACCAGCTTTCCCGTACTGCTACTCTAGCTGTGCGGGGAAGGCCTGAGGGAGAATAGGGGCAGGATGGTTTGAGGGGTTGCATGTCCCAACGGGACATACAGCCCCACAGTCGCCTCTTTGAATTGGGCCCTTAGTTTATTGCCAATTTATTTCAATAAAAAATTGAGGATCGAAATAGCTTTTCCCCTTATATCTCTCCCTCCCTATTCCTCTCCCACTCACCCACTCACCCCACACAGTCATCCTAATATACATAATCAATAGTTATCAATTAAGGGAAAATCAAACGTGCTATTGGACCTTCATTATCATAGTACAGCAGTTCTACCTCTTTCCAACTAATTTATCATGTCTTTCATTCAATGTAGTAATGTGGTGCTTTAGTCCTAAGACAGACAATCTGGAGGCTCCAAGCTTCTTCTATCTGTCCTCATCTCTCTGCTATGAAAACGAAGCTCACTCACTTAAAAAAAAAATTGGCTGCAATTAAAAGAGCTATTAAGTATCCTGACATTGTACCCCTATTACCACAGAAAATAAAACATTCTAGAAACAGGTGGGTTACAGTGGGGTCAGGTAGATTATGTCCTGTGACACAGAGGCATCCTCTTTCCCAATTGTTGTCCTTACAAAATTCCCTTGCTCCACTGAAACATTATGATGCTCATGACATAAAATTTGAAGTGGAGAGAGTTACTCAGTGCAAAAGATCCTAAAGAACTGATAAAACATCTCCAAATTGAAAATTCATACTGCTATGAGACTTCATTACACTGGTCAACATGAAAAAACTATCACCAATAATTTCATGTATATTAGATAACCTATAATGAACAATGTTCAAAAACAGTTTGGTTTTTGATGTATCACACCAATATTAAAGAAAGGCGATCTAACCGACTGTGGAAATTATCGCACAATCATCTGATTCTATTGAAGATTATTCAACAGAGACTACAACCACACCTGGAACGAGAACTACCTGAAGTGCAAGCAGGGTTCAGGAAAGGGTGATGAATGAGAGATATCATCACGGATGTGAGATGGATTCTTGAAAAGACTAAAGAATACCAAAAGGATATCTATTTGTGCTTTATTGACTACAGCAAGGCTTTTGACTGTGTAAACTATGAGAAACTCTGGGCCACATTAAGAAGCATGGGCATACCTGAACACCTGATCATTCTCCTGCATAACCTTTACATTGATCAAGAAGCAACAGTTCGAACGGAACAAGGAGAAACAGAATAGTTTAAAATCAGCAAAGGTGTACGATAAGGTTGCATACGTTCCCCCTACCTGTTTTATTTATATGCAGAACAAATCATCAGAGAAGCAGGATTGTATGAAGACAACAGAGGCATGAAGATTGGTGGAAGACTCATCAACAAACTTCGCTATGCTGATGATACCACATCATTGGCTGAAAGTGAAGATGACATGAAACATTTGCATCTCAAGATCAAGGAACATACTCTTAAAATGGGCTTGCACCTTAATGTAAAGAAGACAAAGATCATGACAACTGGCAAAATCAATAAGTTCATTGTTGGTGTAGAAGAAATTGAAATAGTGGAGAACTTTAACCTACTTGGATCAACTATCAATAAAGAAGCAACAAGCAGTCAAGAAATCTGATGACGCATTGCTCTTGGTCAAATGACTATAAAAGACCTAGATAAGATTCTCAAGAGCAGAGATTTCTCTATCCATACAAAGATTTGACTTTTTCAAGCCATGGCATTTTCAATAACGTCATGTGGATGCGAAAGTTGGACAGTAAAAAAAGTAGACAGGAAGAAAATTGATGCTTTTGAATTACAGTCCTGGTGATGAATACCATATATACCATGGACTGCCCGAAGAACAAACCTGAGAGTATTAGAGGAGATCACACCTAAGCTTTCTTTAGAAGCTCAGATGACAAGACTTTGACTTTCATATATGGACACATCATGAGAAGAGAGAGATCATTAGAGAAAGACATCATGCATGGTAAGGTAGAAGGTCAACACAAAAAAGAAAGGTCAGCAATGAGATGGATCGATACAATAACAGCAGCTATGGGTGCCAGTCTGTCAACAATGAGCTGCCTGACTGAAGACTGAACACAATTTAGGACAACTATCCAGAGGATCACCATGAGCTGACACCAACTTGACAGCACTTAACAATAACAACATCACGTTTGAAAGATGATAGTGTTAGAAGTTTTGCTATACTAGCCAAATTGATATCAATTGTGTCAGTAATTACTCGACCAGTATTGATTGGTATTTATTTTGCTTTTCAGTTTAATTATTTAATTACTATAACAGGCATCATTACTGACACTCCAAGATCTGAGCACATCACCCCCGTCTTACAACAACTACACTGGCTCCCAATGGTGGTCAGAGCAAAATTTAAAACAATCCTGATTATCTTCAAAATCATCCACCATCTATTGGCAGATGCACTACAAGAAATCATAACAAGAGGTATCAGTAATAGACCATGAAGGAACAATAATGACAACATGATTGGCACACCTGCAGGATACCACAAGACTAAACAAAATACATCAAGAAGAACTCCATCACTAATGGCGTCCACACTATGGAACTCCCTCCCAATGAGCCTAAGGGCATTAGAAGACATCACAGACTTCCTCAAGAACCTTAAAACTTTGCTCTTTACAGAAACATGAGCAAATAGACAATAGTACCCACTTGAGCGGTATTGCAGCTACCCCTGCCAACTCAATACCCAATCAGCCCAACTAGACTCACGAAGATACCCTCATGCTAAATGTAACCCTCCAACTGTGCTGTCTAAATGTTGTTAATTACCCTCATGTTAAATGTTGTAAAGCATCCACATGTTAAATGTAACCCCAATTGTGATGTCATGTAACCACTTTGATTGTAGGATAAGGTGGTATACAAATTTGTCTAAATAAATAAATAGCCTGCAGATATTGTTCCAGTCTATACTCTATGACAATTATCAGTGGAAGATTTGCAGGGATCTTAAGGTTATTGGCATGCTGATGGGCATGCAAGTTGGATTTACCACATATTGCTGTTTTCTCTGCCTCTGGACAGTCACAATGTCAAAGATCATTATGCTGTTCACGACTGGCTTTTAGAATTGCCTATAATCCAGGAAGCAGCAGTGTTAGTCATGTTCCATTAGTTGATCCAGCAAACATTTTGCTTCCTCCTTTGCATATAAAACTGGATTTCATGAAAACTTTAGTGAAAAGAATATTGCAAACAAATTCAAAAGCATTTCAGTATCTTGTTTTTAAATTTCCAAAGATCACTACTGCAAAACTGAAAGAAGGCATTTTTGTAGGGCCACAAATAAGACAGGTGATGGAGCATGAAGAATTTGAAAAATACCCGGATGCTTTGGAACTTGAAGCCTATCAAGCCTTAAGTACATCTATGAAGACTTTCTGGGTAATCACAAATTGTCAGATTATGTTGATGGAGTACAGAGTTTATTTGACACATGTTGTAAACTTGGTTGCCACATGCCATTGAAAATGTACTTCATGCATTCACATCTTCACTTTTTTTTCACCAAACTTGGGTGAAATGAGTGAGAGGTTTCACCAAGACATTCAGATCATGGAAAAATGTTACCAAGGATTCTGGGATTAGAGCATGATGGCAGATTACTGCTGGATGTTGTATTGTGACAAATCTGACAAACTATAAGGCAGTCTTCTGTAAAACACTTTTATTAGTGTGTTTCTTACAGGCAAACATGCCAAATATAGTTATTAGCATGTATGACATTTGACTTTTTCAATTTTTATGATATGTAACATTCTACAGAATTGTCTATGGAAGATATCTCTAGAACCCTATGTGCTAGAGAAAATCTAATTACAGAGTTAGAATCAGTGTAAAAAGCTGCTTTAGAAAAACCCGATTTCACTTTTGATGAAGAAAAAAATATTTTGGTGTAAACCAGTGATTAAAGTATTAAGTTGGGAACACATTCCAAGGATACCAACAAGATGAAATGATCTCTAGTATCATCAGTGAACAGGAATATAAACCAAATATTGGTTGCAATCAGAGAAAAAAGTAAGGATTCTAAAACTGACATAATCTCAATGTTGACAAATTACTTGTCCAGAAACAGCAGTCTTGTAGCACAGAGAGATTTTCAAAAGGTTGGAAGGGTTCTGAAGTCCATGGAATGTGGATAATCCCCTCTCCGGGAAGAGAGGCCTTACTCAAATTTCCACCACTAAAATGTAATTTATCTGTCATAATGACAAAAAGGTTACTTCAGGTTGCCTCCCAGTCAAGTGAACAACCACATAAAGAAATTCTGTCACAACCCAGAAAGGCAATTAAGGAAAGAACTGTGCATCAACAATATGTTTTATTCTTTTCAAATTCAAATAAACATATTTTCCCTTTAAAATATAAATAGACATTAAATAACACTCAGTCATTATGGGCCCGATTCTGTCCTGGATGTGGATTCCCTCTGTACGTCCGGTCTGAACCGGACGTATAGAGGGGATCACAATTCTGATCCCGCGGGCACGTCTAGACACGCGAGATCAGAATCGCAAACAGTCCTGCACGTGCAGAACAGGACTGTCCCCGGCTAGCTCAGTCAAGGCTCTTCAATGGAGCTCCGGCACTATGGCATCATGTTGCCATGGCACCACAGCTCCATTGAAGAGCCGCGATGCCGGCCACCTGAACAAAGTGGTTATTCCCCGTTGCCTCCTAAGGCCAGGGTTGGGCTGCGTGGAATGTCCCCTGGCCCCCCTTGCTCCATCTGTATTCCGGCATGTTATAAAAAGCATGTCCAGGGAAGTTATTGCACCTCGGAGGTGGAATAACTTCCCTGAACATGTCGCCGGCCCTGGACGTACAGGATCAGCATTAGAATCGGCCCTGTACGTCCAGGGTCGGCAACCACCCACTGCCTGCTCAGACTCTGCCCCCGGGCCACCCATTTCCCTCCCCCATCTAACTTTCCCACACAACTGGCGGGGAAGTTATTCGGTGGCAGGAGAAGCCACAAATAGCGGGCATGGACATCCTGTTGGGACATCCATCCCTACTATTTGTGACTCAGAATAACCCTCTATGAGAGGAATTTTAGAGGATCCATCCAAGTGAAATCTGGGACGTCTAAGCCAGAACCTCTGAAAACAATGCAGGCACATCCAGATGCCAATGTGATTTCATAAACCTGGATGTCCTTACTCTGGAACCTGGACATCTAGATATGAGTAGTAGGTTAAGAACAGGGCAACTAGGGTTCAAATCCTGATGCTGCTTGAACTTGTGCTGAGTACTGGGGATGATAGAGTGCTTTCCTCTTTACCCACTCTGGATGCCCCAGCCATATCTCCTCCATGCCCCTGTTCAGAGTCAGATATCCTTAAGCTGGAGACATCCCCAGAGCCACACTATATAATGTGTAGTGTCGTCTTCTAAAAAAACAACCACTGGCCAGGATATGTGTATAATTGTGTGTGTGTGTACACTTAACTTTGCTCTTGGAGTTTTTTCAGTCCAGGCTCTTGCTGGGTTTCTTCCTAGCACATGTCGGGTATCTTGATTAAAGACAATGGTCAGGCCCTCTTCTTCAATTCTCAGGCAGTGTCCTACAACACTATAACAACTCAAAGAAGCAAAACCCAAGATAAAACTACCCAACAAGGTTTTAACTCACTATTACGTTGTATTTCCTCTTATATACTATGTTCTGTGTTTTTTTTACTGTACCAGCAGCTTTTCCCTATTCCTGGCACTGTCCCTACCTAATTGAAAAGAAATTATAATTGATACGCCCCAACTGAATAGGAGACCAAGGTTGTCCTGTAGATCAGGCATGCATTCTCTCCCTTAACTGTATTTCTCTCTCTGCATATCATTGGTTAAAATGACTCAAGATTAACTTTCCTTTGGCAGTGGCAAATTCCAGTAGCCAGTTTAACTGCTAGCCTTCTGCAGTCATTATAAGACAACCTTCACACCCTTCCAACAATCTTAGGCTTGCTTCTGCATGAAGCCTGTGAATTCTTTGGAGCACTTGCTACGAGCAAATTATAGAGTATTTATATGCTGTAGGGCTACCAATGAGCATAGGCCACTTTACAAATTAATTCTCTAGCAGGTCCTCTCAGGGGTAGCACACAAGCACCTCAGTCACATTTAAAGCAGCAAAGTTGTGGGCTGCTTAAATTTAACTTTAATGTACACTCTCACTCTCACAATCAAGGAAAATAAATTCTTTGCAATTTTATTTAGTTTTCTGAGCTCATAACAGTTAACCTCACATACATAGGTCTGCTCTCACTGAAATCTCCTGACAGACATGCGGTGGTGGGCCAGTAATTTGTTTGGAATATATATTTACATACAGGTTTCTTTGGGCATGAAATAATACTTGTGGCGATGAAAGTGCATTATGTGCTTTCCCCTAGAAGAGTTACATCCATGAAATGAACCCTTTTCTTCACCTTATTTATTTATTTATTTATTTAGCTGTATTTATATCCTGCTTTTCACCTTATTTGTGGTCAGGGATAAGCATTGATGTCTCTAAAACCAGGGCCAGAGGTGCTTGTTCTTTTTTGAAATTGCACCATGACGTGCGTCTCCCTTGGCCCGCCCAGGCCACGCCTCCACCACACTCCCATACCACATTGATGTTCTTGTGCTAGGGACATCTATATATGGTTTTGTGGTTTTGGTTATGGTTTGTAGGCATTTGATATACTGCCCTTTACTTACGCATCAGAGCGGTTTACAGATATATACTAACAGGTACTTTTTATTCCCTTGTCCCCGAAGGGCTCACAATCTAAGGGGTATGTTTACTAAACTGCGCACTTGTGCGGGGCGCACTTGAGCATGCTAAAATGATGCACATAAGTGCTCTTAAGCTCCCCGCACGCGTGCGCGTCACATTAACGGGCCGCCGCACGTGTGCGGGGCGCTCATGTGCGATAGAGGCGGGGAAACGCTTACGGAGGACGGAGGAAGGCTCCCGAGGGGCGGGGAGACGGGGTCAATGGGTGGAGAGTGGGAGGGGAGAGGCTCCCCGCACAGGAGCGGGGCTGAATGTCGGCATTAAAAATACCGCGAGTGAAACCCTCGCGTTAGAGCCGATTTAAAGGGAAGAGAAACCATTTACGTCAGCAATGTACAGCAAAACCTGGGAAACCTGCAAAACGTGAGCAGTGTGATACATGTGCACAGAACAAAACAGCAAATATAAATTTAAAATGACCACAAAAAATTCCAAATAAATTACACCCCAGCTGGGCAACAGTGATATTAATGGGCAACCATAAAAAACACTCCCAGGAAAGATCCAGAAAAAAGAAATGATTTTTGGAAGGGTCTACGCTCTGTAGACCCGTTCAAAAAGCACTGCATATTAATGGAGCTTTCCTGGGAGTGTTTCTCATGTTGCCCATTAATATCACTGTTGCCCAGCTTGGTTTTGGTTTTTTCCCCTTTTTTGGAGGTCAATTATGAGGTTTAATTGCACCCCTGTCCCCAGACAAGGTAAACGAGCCCACAGTAAGATTGTGCAGAGCAGGGTGTCTGACTCGTGCGGCCAGGTTCCCTATCACCAGAGATTGCACTGCTTCTGTGGCCACAGTGTGGTGCAGCAGACACAGCCAGTGCCTGTAGGACCAGAGGGTCACAGGTTCAAATCCCAGCTGTGGCTCAAGCCAACCCAGTCCCCATAGTTTTACCCACCACTAAACAGTGATAGTACAGACACTTCTGTATGGCAGAGAACATAAGCATGGTTCCAACACCTATATTTTACCCTACACCACACACAAACCATAACAATGGGCATTACCAACAGCCGATTCCCACAAATTCAGTCCTGGAGTGCCACAACTCAATCAGGTCATATGCTTTTTGCCAGATAGGGACATGTCTGCATGTTGGCTGAAGGATACAGGTGGTGGAGGGGGCAGTGGCTGCAAACCACAGCAGACAGTGGCCTAGGCCTGTGCAGGCTGGCACCGTCCACCGCAACAGACAGGCTCTGTCGGATGTACAGTCATGGACTCCCCAGGAAACACAGCATAGCTGTGGCAACACGGTGGTGCAGTGCACACAGACAGCATGTGCAGGAACAGAGGGTCACAAGTTCAAAGCCCAGCTGGGGCTACTGCCAATCCAGTCCACATATTTTTCCTACAACTAAACCGTGATAATACGGACAAACCTTTATTGCTGAGAACATACGCATGGTTCATACGCCGATAATTTTACCACACCAAACACATACACCATAAACAGCTGCATTACCTAGAGCAGAGTCTCCCAAATGCAGTCCTGGAGGGCCCCCACACCATTCAGGATTCATGCTGCCTCTAATAAAGATGCCTGTGCTGCATATCTATGCACCACCCACATGGTATGCTGATGTAGCTCATGCATATCTATGAGGGACAGCATGAAAACCCAAACAGTGGTTGGAACACCAGGACTGGAGTTGGGACACTCTGCCGTAAAGCAGCAGCCAACAGGGCCAGACATACCCACACACACACCCACAGGCCCCTTTGGCCAATGCCTCATGGAGAGGCAGGACATTGGGCCCTGCCTGTATCTCCCAATACTAGCAGTTGCATACCTTAGCACTGCCACCCTACACCTGGGTATATGGTACACAGCTATCAAACATTGCCCATGATAACTGGCAGATATCAATTCCTACGTTAAGCACATTTTGCTCATTGATCTCCACCATAACAATCATTGTGATGTCTGCGTTGTGCGCTGCAGGTCTGGTCTCTGACAGTGACCCCCAACAGTAGTGCATACCATATCCATGCCTGTACTGCGCCCAGGACTGGTGTGGTGGGTATGGCTCCTGGACCCCTCTATAGTAGCACAATGCTGGCATAGGTGTGGGGGTAGCTGTCTGCCTAACCAGTGTGTGGTGGCTGCAAACACCTTCCACAGCCCACACTGCCAGCAATGTTGCCAGTATTGGGCTGCCAATGTGCATAATGAGGAGCAAGGTACCATGGGTATAGACCGGACAGGTGGCCTGGCCAGGGTGCATCTGCACAGGGCATAGGGCACTGACTGGGACATTTTAGTGCCCGGCCACCACCTACACAGACAGGGTGACCTCAGTATGTCATGCTGAGAGATCACTCTTACCCTGACTGTGCAGTGACCACAGCATGGCTAGGCACCCCCATAGTGCTGTATAGTAGTTCTCTCATGTGATGAGGCCCAGTCACTGATTTATCTGCTTGCTGTGTATGCTGACATCCCAGTTCTGGGTGCATGCATCTCCACTGGGAACATGCACTTTGGACTAATTAGCACACTGTTTGCAGCTGGTATATGTTGTGATGGAGCAGCTTGCAGGGTGCAGCAGCTGATGACTTGCTGCAGGAGAATATCAGATAGTGGTGGGGTGAAGCTCACCATATTCAGGCCTAATATCTGTCTGCTATTGTGTTATGTATGTGTATAGAGCTGCATTGACTGCCCTGTCTCCATTCTTTGCATGTATAAGTGCATGTTTTCAGACGTCCAGCTCACAAATAGGGCTTCTAAAATACCCTCCTCCGTTCACATTAATTTGTGGAGTAATGAACCTAATTCGTACCACTGAATTCACATCCCTAATTTTCCCTGCAAAAGTTGAATGGAAGAGTACAGCACAGAAGCTGATACCATAGAATACTGTACACGGATTGGTGAACAAGAGGAGATCTGCACTGGCTTTGCACTCGATAAGTCATTACCTAAAGAAAGAATGGAGTTGTGTTAAACCTCAACTGATATGCGGTGGCCTGCATCGAAGCACCTCCACCATCTGCACTGTAAACCATCTACCCAACTTTCTGCTGGATAAAAAGCTGGGGCCTGATCTTCAGCGAGGCTTATACAGTTAGCAGCAGGACCAGTGCAAGGATATGAGGAGCCCTAGGAGAACTTCATCCCTTGTGCCGCCTGCTCCCACCTCCTCCCCAGCCCCCCATTGCCGCCACTGTCACCCCTCTCTGGGACCTATAGCAGCAGCAAGTGCTTCAAACAACCTCAGAACGCTTACCTTAAACCTCTGGAGCTCTGAGGCTGTTTGGCTTCCACCCCTTCTGATACCTGATGCCAACTTCTTGTTTGTATGGGGCAGAAGCGGTCACCTAGTTTGCCTGATGGTCACCAGCACCTGCAAACTATATAAGTCCCACTAACCGTGATATTCAACATCGCGATTTTGATAGTGCCACAGAATATCACCACAGACTACCTTAGCACCAATATTGGGTTTGTGCTGTGGCAGTCTGGAGGCAGAGTTAGGGCTGGGGAGGACAGCAGCGATTTTTAATGTCACTATCGGATAGCAATCCACATAATTTCGGACAGCAAACAAACTGTCATAAGTGTTATGCAGATAGCTATCTGGATAGCAGGCTGAAAATTATTGTTATCGGTGGCCAGTGGCGAATCCAGATATTCAGTGCTGGTCACTATCTAGATAATGGCATTGAATATCTGGGATGTATTTTTACCAACAGTGGCCTGCTGATTTTTAAATTTAGCTTTAGAAAGCTGGGGTTTTCTTAGATGCATTTATTTTCATTTAACTGAAAGGCACCTATTCTTTTTTTTAAGTATAATTACTTGTGTGTATCTTGTGATTAATTGCTGTCTTTCAATTTATTCAGGGAGCTAGTTAGTAAGACATGCTAACGTTAGTTCATTGTTAATGTGCTATTAGCAACACGATCTAATTGAATAACATGGGACCTGTACTAAAGTACTTCACGTTATAGTGAATTAGCATGGGTTAACTTTAATGCACCTTAGTAACTAGCTCTCTAAATGTGGTCAGTTTATTGTTTAGGTATTTGTGATCTTATATTGCTCTAATGTTTTCTGTAGTTTTTTTTCAAACCTATTTGTATTATCATATATTTAATTTACAAATTTTAAGAGTACAAACAAGAATAAACTTTTTTTGTGTTAGAAATAACAATTTGAAGAAAATATAAGCAATAAAAAAAGAAGAAAAAAATCAGTACCAATCAAAAACTGAGCAAATTATACAATTTGGCCACATTAGAGAGCAAAGTATGACAAATTAAAAAAGGTATTCATTAAATAATGTATTAGAAATAATATAAAACAAAGAACATGGGCAAACTAGGAAGCTATAACCATACACAACATCAGTGGCCATGCAATAGTAGGCAACAGTTCAAATGGAAATTGAAGCAAACTTATTGTCAAGAAAATTTTGCAGCTGAGCAGGATCATAAAAAAATAAACTTAATATTTTATAATTTTGCTACTCACAAACATGGAAAACAGAGCAGAAACGTTGTCCCCAATGAGATAATGGCCCTGCTTTGGCCGTGTTAGTTTTAGATATGACCTAATTTCATAAAAGACCTTTTCTGCTCATAAATTAGCATTAAGAAGCATTTTTACTAAACTGCACTAATTTTTGATACCTTAGCATGAACTAAGAGGGTATTTAAAAAGCCTTAGACATGACTTGGACACCTAAAAAACATGCATGTGGATGTTCAAACCACAAGACATCCCCAGATCCATTTTACAAATAGTTTTTAAAGACGTCTCCAGTGTGGGAATGTCCAAATAGGCATGGGTCATGGTGGAAGCATTCCTGGGGCTATGCAATGTACTTAGACATCCCTGCTCGATTTAAAAAATGTCTGGGATGTCTGGGATCCCATCCAAGTTTAGACTACTCCAGACAAGAATAAGCATTGGGAAAGTGCTCTTTTTGGCTGTAAAATATCCAGAGGGTGTAGAGAAGATGGAGGGTTAAATGACTTGCCCAAGATCACAAGGAGCATTAGTGGGATTTAAATCCTGGCCCTAACCCACTACTCTAACCAATAGAATATTAGACGTTCCCAGTCTAAAATACTATTCTGGGGATGTCTATGTAGATGAACTCATAGACATCCATATCAGGTACATCCATGTTTGTGAAAATGTGCCTTTTTTATGTTCTGTCTTGGCATCCCATATTGCACTTGGACATCATGTGCAAAATGTGCCTTTAAGTGTCCAAACTTAGTGTGGGGGCTGAGCCAGACCTATTTTAAAACTAGTTAAAATTACACTGTATGTGACCAATCACATAGAGAATCTCTAAAATAAAATAACACAGGTACACTACCAAAAAACTGCCTCCAGTTTTGCAACTGATTCCTATAGATTTTGGGGTGCTGAATCCAGGACAAATAGCCAAAATGTTCCATCACGTCACGTTTTCTTGCAAAATTAGATTTCTTACCCATATAAGGAATGTTCACATAATTTCTTTTTAGCCGACTGCAGTTTATTTTCTTGGCCCAAAATAGAGGTTGTAATGGTTAACTAACTAGAAACACTCCCTCATGATATTTTAGAGTGTTTTGTATTCATTTTATACATTAACAGGACAATTGGGAGGCGGGGGGCTAAATCCAGTACTCGCGCTGGCGCATGTTTTTTCCTGTTCGCCTCGCCTCGTTCGCTCGCTCAAACACGGTGGTTGCGAAATGAACGTTCCTGTCAAATTTCAGTTTCTTGCAAGTTCATTATTACCTTTTGTTTGCTCAGTCGTAATCCAGCTTTATTCCGAATTGGTTCACTAGAGTTGTAGTTTGCAGTGCTGTGTATTTGTGATGGCTCACAGAGCCAGAGGTTGCGTCAACTCTCCGGACAGTTTTTGTTTTATTTGTGGGGAATATACCGTGAAAAAGCGGCAGAGGAACATTTCTGCATTTATTTAAAAAGTATATTTCGGGAGGCGGAGCCTGGCCAGGAGCGAGATGGCCGCTTGATCACTGCTCTCTCTGAAATCCTGCTCTAAATCCTGGTTGCCCCCTGTCTGGCGGGTGTGATTTTCTCCCCTTTACCTTGCTATAATCTGGCAATGGCAATGGGCAAGTCCGGTAATCTGGATTTCGGTTCTGCGGTGAATACCGGTGTTAAACGGCAGAAGCCGGACCCTCCCTCCCCGCAAAAGCTACCAGGCCCATAAGAGAGTGCCGACGCCATGCAGGAGATGCTTGCGGAAATCAGGGCCGTTAAAGAGCTGGTGGAGGCTAACGGGGAAACACTGTCGGGCGTACAGGCTGATATCCTGGAGCTTAAGGAAATGAAGGAGCAGATACTTGGGCTGGCGGAAAAAGTGGCGGGCATCGAAAGCAAGGTCGAGTGCCACGAGGAGCGCCTAAAGCTTACTCTGGTCAACAGTAAGCGCATTGTACAACTGGAGCGCAATCTGGAGGATCTCAACAACCGCACGCGCAGGAACAACGTGCGCATCATTGGTATACCTGAGGGCGCGGAAGCTGGCGACATGATCACTTTCCTAGAAGCGCAGCTCCCGAAACTCCTGCGCATCGAGTTTGCACCGCCGCTGGAGATTGAAAGAGCACATCGCGTGCCTACGCAGGCCGGGCCCCAAACTCGGAGACCGCGGCCTATTATCATGAGGGTTCTGAGACACCAGCAGGTCTTAAAGATTATGGCAGCGGCGAAAGCTTTGGCGCCGATCGTCCTAGAGGGCCATAACATCGCATTTTTTCCAGACTTTAACAAGGCTACTGTTGAGAGACGGCGGCAGATGCTGGCTCTCCGTCCTCGGCTGCAACATCTTCAGGCCCGGTATGGCCTTTTTGCTCCGGCGAGGCTAAGAGTGACTTTGCATAACCAGACGAAGACCCGCAAGCTCTCTTGAAATTCGTGGAGGAGCAGGAAGCCACGTTGATGCGTTGAAGTACTATCTTCCAGTAGTTGCTGCTCCTTCCAGTTCCTGGACTACCTGAGCTACCGGGCCTGGCTGGTCGGACTCGGGAGGGGCAGTTTTGCCTATGCATGGGAATTCCTTCTGTAGTTGTTTTGGAATTCCCTTTTTGGGGGGGCAGGGGTGGGAGGTGGGAGGCGTGGGAGGCCTGGGGACATGATAATATGGCAGCTAGTTCTTTCTTTGATGCTCTTGTCTCTTTCCTCCCCTTCTTTCCTTCCCTCCCTGTCTCCCCGGCCCTATGGTTTTCGCCCTCTGGCCTCCTTCTCTCCCCCCCCCTTAGTTTATATAGGGGTCTGTGTTTGAACGGGATGTAGGGGAGGGGGGGTTAGGGGGGAGTGAGAGGGAGGTATTTTTTGGGTACTCTGGTGTATTTTGGGGTTAGTTGCTTGGTGGAGGGGTTCTGATTCTAATAAGGGGCTCAAGATGGCAACACAAGAGATGGCGGGAGATTGAGGGGCACTTTGTTCAGGCTGGCTCACCCAAATTCGGGCTGGGGAGTTTGTTTGCGACTTGGGTATGGGTTGTCTCCATGTGAGGGGGTTTATTGTATGCTAGCAGTTGGAATTATGTCAAGATATGTATCATGCCCTAGCCTGCTTAGTATGTTGCTGAAGATTAGTGCTGGGAACGCTTAATGTCTTATCTTTGAACGTGAAGGGCATCAATAATCCTATGAAACGGAAAAAGATTCTCCTCTATTGCAAGAAGAAGGGTGCCGATGTTATCCTGCTTCAGGAGACCCGGCTGAGTCTGGGAGAAGCACGGAAGATGGGCGGGGGACATTTTATGTTAATAGGGGTTGCTGAGGCTTGCCATAAGCGGAATGGGGTGATCATCCTGGCACGGAAGGCATTGCAGCCTGTCATCGAGATGACTCGGGCAGACCCGGGTGGGAGATGGGTGAAAGTCCGCCTCCGAATCGGGAACCGGACATTTGGTTTTATGAATATCTATGGCCCGAATGTGGACGATGTGTCCTTTTTCCATAGGCTTGCTGAGGAGGTGCAAGAGTTAGCACACTGCGATCTCGTTGTAGGAGGGGACTTTAACCTAGTGATGGACCCTTTAATAGATCGTCAACCGTACCGATCCCTTCGCCCTAGCCGGGCTAGTTTGGCGCTGAAGGGGCTGGTTCAGGAGTTGAACTTGGTAGATATCTGGCGGCTCCTGTATCCCTCACAGAAAGAGTTTACCTTCTATTCTCCCCCACACGGGTCACACTCGAGGATCGACTTTTTCCTTATCTCACAGTCTCTGGTTTCTCAGGTGTTAGACGCACAAATTGGGGCCTGCACTGTCTCGGACCATGCGGATATCTCTCTGTCCATAGGGTTACTCTCTGACTCCATGAGGAGTGCTGGGTGGTTTTTTCAAAGGACATTGTTAGCAGATTCGGCTTTTTGTGAATACATGAGAGGGGCAATAAAGGAATATTTCTCGGTGAATCTTCCGGAGGCTACACCTGGGTGGGCATGGTGGGAGGCTTTTAAGGCCTTCCTGCGGGCTAAAATTACTAGCTTTTCAATTAGGGCCGCGTGGCAGAAGAAGTTAACACTGAGAGAGCTTGAGGCTCAGATCCAGGCAGGGGAGAGGCTCCTAAGAACGCGCTCGGAGCCCTGTATCTTATTGCGCCTGCAAAAATTAAGATTCCAATATAATAACATCCTCAGTGAAGAAGCTGAGAAGCTCTCGCACGCCCTGAAGGCCAAGTATTATAGGGAACAAAACAAGGCTGGCAGGTCGCTGGCCACGACCCTGAAACCTAGAGCTGAGCAGACTAAGATCGCTGCTATCTTGTCTAACAGTCAGCAATTGCACATCAAGACCCCGGAGATAGCTGAGGAGTTTAGGTCTTTCTATGCAGGGTTGTACTCCTCCGAGGGTGGGGACAAAGGGGAGGAGTGTGAGGCTTTCTTGGAACCTATAGCGCACCCTTCCCTCTCAGTGCAACAGGTGTCTGAGTTGGACTCCCCCTTGTCCTTGGGCGAACTCCGGGTGGCTTTAAAATCAGCTAAAAAAGGGAAAGTGGCGGGTCCCGATGGGATACCCATTGAGTTTTATCAGGCGTTCCAAGAGGAGCTCCTCCCATTTGTGCTTAAATACTATCAGCTTCTACATGACCAGGCTCCTAGAGTGGGTGGTTTTAATGAGGCTACTGTAGTCGTCTTAGAGAAGCCAGGGAGAGATCCTCTTAGAGTGGAAAATTATCGACCGATCTCGCTGTTAAATGCCGATTATAAGCTCTTTGCCACGGTCCTGGCGAGTCGACTGTCAAAGGTCTCATCCGATCTGATTCATCCCGATCAATGTGGCTTCATGCCTGGTAGGGCGACATCGGATAATGCGCGGTTGCTATTGAATCTCCTGGCTGTCTCGGAACAGCTCCGTACTCCCATGGTCGGGATTTCGTTAGATGCTGAAAAGGCCTTTGACAGGCTTGAATGGGGGTTTTTGCTGAAGGTCCTGAGATGGTTCGGTTTCGGGGAGGGGTTTATCAGTTCGATCCGGGTCTTATATGCCACTCCTCAGGCGCGTATCTTGGTAGATGGTCAGCTGTCTGCTCCTCTCTCTCTCTATCGCGGGACTAGACAAGGATGCCCACTATCACCGATTCTGTTCAACTTAGCGTTAGAACCTTTGGGACTTCTAATCAGGCAGTCGGAAAGGATTTGTGGTATCAGGGTGGGGGACTTACAGATCAAATTGTCGGCTTATGCCGATGACCTGTTGCTTTTCTCACAACCGGAATCCCTCGAGGAGATACTTCAGGTTATTACTAGGTACTCACAGGTCTCTGGATATAAGATTAATTGGACTAAATCTGTGGCTTTCCCCATGGACAGGGTTACTTTTTCAAAGGACATCGGGCAGTTCCCCTTTGTCTGGGAAGGGAAGGCAATTAAGTACCTTGGGGTTCGATTCTGTGGCTCCATTGAGGAGACTATTTCACTCAATTGTAAGTATATAGGGGAGTTGATTCAATCCTTCACTGCAAAATGGTCCCCTTTGCATCTCTCTTGGTGGGGTCGCTTGGAGTCTATTAAGATGACTCTAGCTCCAAAGATAAACTACATTCTGGAGATGTTGCCGCTCTCCTTCCCACAGCGCGTTTACAAAGAGTGGGAGAGGTTAGTCATGACCTTTTTGTGGCAAGGTAAGCCCTCCAGGATCGCGGTTAGTAAACTCAAAGCGCCTAAGGACAAGGGTGGGGTGAATTTCCCCGACTTTCGTAGGTATCACCTGGCTTTCCTGCTCAAGCAGGGGGCGTTGTGGTGCCTCAGGGAGTGTGGGGGCTCGGCACCGGTGTGGGTGGAGGTGGAGAAGCGCCTGGTCAATCCGATCCCATTATATTTACTGATTGGTATGAAGTGCAAGGCCTCCTCCGCAGCCCTAGATGTCGTTCAGGCTACGCAAGAGGCTTTCCATACTTTGGCAAGAGCTATGAGTCCTGTTAACCCTGTGTCCCTCTCGCTGCCAATTTGGTATAATCCTCTGTTTAAGATTGGGCATAATACTATCGGGTGGAGGCATTGGCAGAATCAAGGTATTTGGACAGTCGGTCAATTGCTCCAGGATGGGGCTTGGAAACCCTGGGCACGGCTGCGGCAGGAATTTTCGTTGCCAGCAGCTAGTCACTTCCAGTGGCTTCAATTAATCAGCTGTCTATCAAAAGCGGGAGTGTCAAGTTTGACCGTATCACAGGCCTGGGACATGCAGGAGTTGGCCCTTGCATATTCCTGCAAGCCTGGTGCGGCGTCTAAATTTTATGCTTACTTGGGGGAGGGGGACACTGTCCCGAATGGAAGCCACAGGGGCTGGGAGGTTGATCTAGGTATTCCTATTTCCTCCCAGGAATGGACGCGCCTGTGCTCTAAGGTCAGCAGGGTCTCCAAAGCTGCGGGTATGACTCAAACCTTATTCTTCTTGCTTCATCGTGCATTTATTACGCCTGCCCGGCTTGTTAGGTGGCAGGCGGAAGCAGGTAATTTATGCTGGACCTGCAACCTTAGTCCTGGCACTTATAAGCATATGTTCTTTGATTGCCTTCATGTTCAAACTTTCTGGATCTCAGTTTGGGAGAGGGTACAAAAGATCTTGTGTTTCCGGGCTCCTCTCACTTGGCAGGTGGTGATCTTGCGTTCTTCTCTGAGTGCCCTTCCGGACATGAAAGGAAAGCATTTCTTGCTGGACTTTCTAGTTGCCATAGCTCTAAAGCTTATTTTGGTATGCTGGAAGGACTCTAGCAAGCTGGATGTCCATCAATGGTGGAGCATGGTATGTCTGTATGCCAGCTATGAGAAGGCGCAGGATCACTCTAGTAATCTTAAGAGGTGGGGGAGCGCTAAGGGGCAGCTTTCTTCCTTAGATAAGTGGTGGTGGTTGGATAGTTATACTGCGACTGCAAGACTACGGGCATAACTGTCTGGGGGAGCCTGTCGGACCTTTGTACCTTGTCTTTCTTTTTGTTTTGTTCCCCTTTCTTTTGTGCAGATCTGGGGTTTCTAGTCTGACTGTGGATGATCTCTTATTGTTGACTCACATGGAGACAGGGTGTCCGGGGTGGGGGGGTGGGAGGGGTGGGGTTTTACACTTGTTGTAACTGTTGTATGGTTGCTCTTTCTGTGTATTAAAAGTTAAATAAATAATTTAAAAAAAAAAAAAAAGTATATTTCACCTATTTCGGTTTGAAGTTAGGCAATCAAGACAAACCGTGGGCTCCTCACAAAGTGTGCAAGACATGTGAGGAAGATCTACGCTTATGGATGAAAGGTAAAAAACAAGCATTTCGTTTCGGAAAACCTATGATGTGGCGTGAACAAAGAGACCACAGCAGTGACTGCTATTTTTGCTCTTGCATTGTGAAGGGATACAACTTAAAAAATAAGAACGTAATAAGTTACCCCAACCTTCCCTCAGCAATTAGGCCTATGCCTCATAGCAACGAAGTACCTGTGCCTGAACCACCAAAATCTTTGGATCATATTTGTGTGGACGGTTCTGATCATGATGAGACTCATCAGATGGCTTTTCCCGAAGAGTCCAGTACTTCCGAGTTTGAAACTGAACCAGATCCGAAACCTGAACTTTTCTCTCAAGCTGAATTGAATGATTTAGTCCGGGATTTAGGACTCCCAAAAGATGCTGCCCAACTGCTAGGTTCTCGGCTTAAACAGAAAAATCTATTGTCACCAGGAACAACTTTTTATTAGTACCGCAACCGCGAGACACAATTTTTGAAGTATTTCAGCAAAGAGGAAGATTTGGTATTTTGCAACGATATATACGGAGTGATGGAAAAGTTTAAACTCAAGTATGATCCTGCTGAATGGCGGCTGTTCATTGATTCGTCAAAAGACAGCATAAAAGGTGTTCTTCTTCATAATGGCAACACATTCGCTTCAGTTCCTATTGCTCACTCTGTTACTCTCCAAGAAAAATACGAGAATTTGGCCCCGATTCTTCAGAAGATTCGTTATGATGAGCATAAGTGGATGATTTGTGGAGACTTTAAAATTCTATCCATGCTATTAGGGCAGCAATCCGGTTTCACCAAATATCCCTGCTTCCTTTGCTTGTGGGATAGCTGGGCCCGCGACCTACACTGGGGGAAAAAAGACTGGCCAATTCGGGAGTATTTGAGACCCGGTGAGAAAAATGTTCTTCATGAGAGCTTGGTACCTCGTGATAAAATTCTATTACCACCTCTCCACATTAAGTTGGGTCTCATTAAGCAATTCATCAAGTCCCTTCCAAAAGATGGTGAGTGCTTTCAGTACCTTTGCTCAAAGTTCCCCCGACTTTCTGAAGCAAAGCTAAAGGAAGGAGTGTTTGTTGGCCCTGATATAAGGAAACTCATTTCAGATGGAGCATTCGCTGAAACGATGTCTGAGAAGGAAAAAGAAGCCTGGGATTTCTTCAAGGATGTTGTTCTCAAATTCTTGGGGAACAGGCGGGATGAGAACTCTAAGGATATTGTTGCCAGGATGCTCAATGCCTTCAAAGAACAAGGCTGTAACATGAGCCTGAAAGTCCATTTCTTGCACTCCCATGTGAACTACTTTCCCGAAAACTTGGGGGCGTACAGTGAAGAACAAGGTGAAAGGTTTCACCAGGACATCAAGGACGCAGAGAGAAGGTACCAAGGAAGATGGAACACCACTATGATGGCTGATTTCTGCTGGTTGCTGCTGCGGGAAACCCCAGATGAAAAATACGCCAAGCAGCGCACCAAGAGAAGCATTCGGGGGAAGAAGAAACGGGCCCACCAGGAGATTGATTGACCCAAGAATGACTTTAAAATCTAAACTGTGTTGACAAATATCGTGTTTTTACTAAACTTTGAAATAAAAATTTGCTAGTTATTACCACAGTGTCGGATCTCATTTATTAGAATTTTATTTTCACACCATCGGGTGTTTGTCTTCATGTATTGCAATGGTGCGGTTTGCGTTTTCTATTCTTACGTACATACCTGTACAACATTTTTTGCACATTTCTTTGCTTTGCTTTGTGTCTAACCTCGCTCTTATATGCTCAATGTTTGTGCACATGTATGTGGCTGTTTTAAGTGCAGACAATTTTGCTACCATCACAGTGTGTTTTGTTGACATTACTCTATTCTTATGTGCTGCCTTGTTACAATTTTCTTTATTCTTATTTGAATAACTACTAAACAATTAGTATAAAGAATTCATCCATGAAACTTTTATCTCGATCGCACTCAATCTGAAACGTTCACCTCAAACTGCTAACCCAATGTAGCAAAAAATCTGTACGTGATGGAGCAAATTGGTTACCAGATTTGGATTCAGCGCACCAAAAAACATAAAAATCAATCTAAACATTAGAGGCAGTTTAAAAAAAAATTTTTTTAGTGTACCTGTGTAATTTGCAAAACTTAACCTAAAATTGAGAAGACAGCCAAGGAAACAAAGCTGTTTGAAGAAGACACTCTTACCGTGTTCCGTAGCATACTGAGTTTTTTCGTTGTAAGGAACTCGACGGGTAGCGCCGTACAAAATTAAAGGCTTCTTCCCACCATGGGGAGGTGAAAGGTTATGGCTGAGGAATCAGCCATAATGGATTGAAGCACAACTTTAAAAAAAATTGCACTTTGTCTTGCAAGGACCTATCCAATTGTATATAAGCAAAGGAGTGGAGGAGTGGCCTAGTGGTTGGGGCAAGGTACTTCAGGCCAGAAGGTCAGGGGTTCAAATCCCACTAGAGGACAGCAACCTTGGGCTGGAAGGACTGGGGTTTCTAGTCCCACAGGTGCTCCTTGTGGTCTTGGGCAAGCCACTTAACCCTCCATAGCCCATGTTCCCTGTAAAATAGTTATCTCCAAGTTATAATACCCTGTTCAATGTAATTTCAGTTTGTTCAATGTAAACTGCACTGATGCAGAATAGCACAGTATATAAGAGAATGTAAATAAATGAATACATATAGTCGGTGTGAAATTACTAAAAATACCAAATAGTGTGAAATTATGTCAAATTAACATCAAGGAATTATATTTATTCCCACGGTGAAACTGACTGAATTATAGTGTATATGACCGATCACTCAGAGAATGTCTAAAGTAAAATAGATAATCTGTTAAGGAACCAGCCAAAGGGACAAAGTTGTTTAAAGGAAATAATCCTACCGTGTCCTGTAGCATAATGACTATTTTTTGTTGTGAGAGCTCGACGGAATGCACTGACAAACTTAAAGGATTTATCTCAGCATGGGGAGGTGAAAGGTTAAAGATCACTAATAACAGATTAAGAACTCTTAAAATATAAGAAATTCAGAAACTGCACCACATGCAGCACATCCTGCTCCCACTCAGATTCCATATCCAGGGTCACGGCTAAAGAACAAACAAACCTCTTCCAAAGACAGGGAAGCTGTAAAACTAGAGGGCATAACATGAAGCTGCGAGGGGATACATTGAAAGGCAATGTCAGGAAATACTTTTTCACTGAAAGGGTGGTGGATGCTTGGCATGCCCTCCCGATGAAAGTGGTGGGGGCAAATACAGTGACAGAATTCAAAATGGCATGGAACAAACACAATGGATCCCTTTATAGCAACAGGATAAAATCAAAATAAAATTAACTATCTATTTTCTCAACAAACAGAGGTGCTCTACATGGAGCGGTGGGTTCACCCCTAAGCAAAGACATGGGGATGGGTGACCTGCATGTAGTGGCAGGTGCACCCACTCTTGCCACCTTGCTGGGCAGACTAGATGGACCATACTGGTCTTTATCTGCTGCCATTTACTATGTATGTTACTATGCAGCCCTGACTGTATAGTCTGTCTGCTGTGCTTCTCTACCCTCCCTGTCATGGGTCCCTTCACATCCCTCCTCAGTAGTACCCGAACATCTGGGGCACCCATGTGACCTGGGTCTGCCATATCCATGGTCTACTCTGGGCTGTTCCCCTCTCCCCAGCGTGCCCCCTCTGCATGGCATGTACCACTGGCATCTGTGCTATGGCTGGCCCTGCCACCCTAGGTCATGGTGCCCCCATGGACCTCTGGCTGTGCTGCTGCCACATGTTCATGGCTCCCATCTTGTCCCATGTGGTGCCTTCCCATTCCCCTGGGTGTTTGAACCAACTCTTGCTACTGTGGTGGCCAGTCTACCTGGCTTTTTGGCTCAGTTGTGCATGTGCTACCATGAATGTGTGGCATGAAGCACAGCATCTCCTCTGTAGCACTACACACATGATTGGGGCCATTATTGGTCAGGGTTGCTGTGGGCAACAGATATATAGGCACACACGGCACACATGTTGAACAGCATAACACTTTATTTACCAAGCAAGCATGCATGGGACAGCCACAGATTATGGACAAACAGTGCCCACACACACTGGCTAACAGGTGTGCCCCACAGCACCCACCCCTGCCCCTGCTGCACCTATAGGGCCATTAACACTGCCATCCAGTCTGCCCTGGTGGCTGTCAATGCAACAGCAGCCATTGGTTTGGCTCAAGCCTCTTAGTGGTATTGCTGCCCCTATGTGCCTTCCAGATGGTGTGGACCCCCTCCGTAACCCATAGGGCTGCCTGCTCTGTGACTGGGGGGGCTGCAGGTGAGCCCCCAGTAGCAGTCGGAGGCCCCTGAGCTCACCCCTGAGGCCCCATACCTCACCCCTGAGGCTTTCCACATAGCAGGAGAGGTGGGAGAGAGGCTTGCACAGCCATGCAAGTCTGCGTGCAAGCACATTCTCCAGATGGACCAAGGCTGGTGTGTCTTTGGGGCCTCCACTTGCCTCTTGGGTCCCCTCATTGAGCTCCACATCAGATAAGAGTGGGGTTATGACAACCAACATGAGCACACTGCTCCCACATGCACCTGGCTGCAGGCACCTCCGCCACATCACCGCCCTCATCATGCTATGACCTGGCACCACCATTGCCTCCTAGCAACCCAAGCTTCCATAGCCTGGGTCCCCCCACTGCCTCTTCACCATCCATGTCCCTCTCCAGCTGGATTGCCACATCACACCCTACACCCGCACTTGGAACTCCCATTCACTCTGCACACCCACCCTTGCCCACATGCTCCCCTTGCATGCACTCAGACCTCTCATCCTTGCTTCCACCCTTCTGCCACTCACAAAACCCCATATGCTCACCCTGAATGCACTCAGACCCCTCATCCTCACTCTCACTCTCCTGCCACTCAAATACCCCTACATGCTCCCCTGCATACATTCAGACCCCTCATGCTTGCTGCCACCCTCCTGCCACTCACACACCCCCGCACACTCCCTCTGCATGCACTCCATTCCCTTGCCCTCACCACCACCCTCCAGCCACTCACCCTCCCCCATGCACTCACCCACCACCACCTCTCTACCCCTGCCTGACCCCTCAGCCTGTGTCACCCCAGCTTCTCCCACAACACTCCATGAGGCCTCCCTGGCCTCCTTCCCTGTTACACCACACATCCCCTCCACCAGGGGTTGGAGGATGAGGATCCATAGGTCGCCCCCTGTTTCTTCAGCACCTGCACATGGCACTGGTGGGACCTGGCTGCTGACCTGCTGCACATTATCCCCCAGATGTGCTGAGGGACATAGCTCACCTCTTCCCATTGCCATTGGCTCTGTGCCTCCTTCAGGGAAGGTGGAAGTGGAGAATATTGTCTCCCCTGCTGGGCCCTCCACGTCATCCTCCTCATCCACTGATGGTGTTGGGCTGGACATGAAGATGGGGCTTGATGGTGCACTGCTGCTGCCCCTGCTGGTGGTTGTGCTGCCACTCCCACTGGGGCTGGGGGAATATCTGCACTGGTGTCCTCCACAGTGTCAGGAGTCAAGCCATCAGGGAACAGGGCTGAGGAGTCCTCCTCCTGCTGTGCTGTCACTGTGAGGGACAAAGGTCATGTTTAGCTGCTTGGCTGTGTTGTCTGTGTTGTATGTCTGAAAGGTCATGCATGGGCAGCTGGGTTCCTGGTGTGCTAGTAGCACAGGGTGCTATAATTCAGGGCCCATGTGTGGCCCACATAAGCTATGTGTTTCCTGTGTCAACCTCCAGACAGTGCTCCTGTCACTGCCACTGTGGTGGGGCAGGCAGGCATCTTTGTGCCACCTTATCATGCTCAATGCCCATACCTCTTTGTGGGATAGCATGGTGGCTATGCCACACATGTCCACACCCTGTTATTCCTGTTGCTGCACTACTGTGGTTGCTGGAGGGGGAGCAGGCACACACACAGGGTGTTTCAGCATGTCCTAGCTCTACAGGGGGTGGGGCAGTATGGGCCGGGACTATGTGTTGTGTGACCCTGGGGAGGGCATGCTGGTTCCATGGTGTCCATGTCACAACAGTGTGTGCTGCTATATGTGGAGCTCCAAGTCCCTTCCCCATTGCCTCTGCCACAGCAGCCTATTGATTATGGAAATGACAAGGGGAGGGGCACACACACAGGGGTGCACAGCGACACCTGCGTCAATGTGCTGAGCGTCTGCTTGCTCACAGTGCTGCCCAACAGGCACAGTCCAAGCAACAGCTAGAGCTGCTGTGCCAGTCCATGGCATTGCAGGCCACAGAACAGATGACCATGTCTACTGACACCCTCCAGGCTACCATGGTGGAGATCCCAATGGAGTTACACCATGTCATTGGGCGGTCTGTCCTTACCCAGCACCATGCATCCTCCAGTGTGCCTCCCATGGGGTCTGGGCAGGGCAAGGTGGGACAACTCCCACAGCTGCAGTTGCTCAGCAGCATGTGCACCTTCACCTTTGCACCCGGGCTCCAGTGGTGTGACAATGTAGGTCTCTGCATGTCCCACACCACTGTTGGTCAGCTCACCCAAAGGCACCCCCCTCTCCTTGGGCCAGTTCCTGTTGGCAGTAGCCTCCGGATGATGCTTCCTCCATTCCATGATGTTATTGTGGAGTCAGGTAGCATGAGCTGTGACACCTCTGGACTCACCATCATGCACCACAATGCACACCTGTGACCATGGTGACAGAGGCACAGCTGCATGTATCTTAAGGGAGGGGGAGGGGCAAGGAGCAGGCATGGGGAGGGGATGCAGGGGGAGGCATGATGGGTGGGTAGGGTTGGGGCCCATGGGGGTGCATAGGTGGTATGTTTTTGGGCAGGGGTGTGTGTCAGTCACATTCCAGAACTGTCTGTGTGACATTGTGATATGTGGGAGGGCATGGGTGGTTGAGGAGTGGGTGGATCCCCAGGATAGCACTACCTCATAGTTTTGGCCTTGGGTGGGTGCAGGGGACACAACATTCTGCAGAGAATGGACACACATGTTCATGTGTTGTTGCAGAACTCGCACATTGATATGTCCATGCTGGCCACACATTGTGTGTGTGGCATCAGTCTGTTGGCCAGTGCTCCTCTGTGCCATCTCTGGAGGTCATTGCTGGGGGCATTTTCCAGCATCACTGCATGCATGGGGCACATGTTCATGCTGTGACCACTGTCACATTTCTCTCACATCCTCCCCCCCATCTGGGTCTGCTTGGACATACATCCGCTGCCATAAAATTGGGTGCTGGCCCTGGGGTTCCATCCACAACTGATCTTGCTAGGGTGTTAGGGGTGCCAGTTACCCTGCCTCTGCACCTTCCACAGGGTGCTGGGGCTGCTGCCTGTGCTTGAGTGCTGTGGCCCATTCGGGGTCTGCTGTCTTGCTTGCTGACCAGTGGCTACAGTGGTGGCTGTCCCAGACACATTTGCTTGTCGTTGGCAGTGCTGTGCAGATGTTTTTCTGGGCCTTTTCTGACAAGCACAGTGTGATTGCTGCATGTGGTGCACTCCTGTGGACAGCACATGTGCCTCATATTTTGTACCATGTGGTGCTGTGGATGTTTTATTGCCACAGTGGATGGTGGTGGGTTGCAACCCATGGCTGTCCGGTCCCCAGGTAGTGCTGTTTCTAGTGCCCTTTGCTAAAAAACCCACACTTCCTGAGCAGTGTACAACACAGTGCCTGGGTGGGGTGTGACTGTTCCTGCCATGGCTTTGCTGGTGCTAGGCAGGGAGCAATTACTACCAATACAATGGATGGCAGTAGTTGCTCCCAGTGGTGGTATTAATGCCGCTCAAAAGTGCTGAATTCAGAGGGACGGCTGTCTCTATCTCCTCTGAATCTAGTGCTGTATCCTGTCCTAGTAATGTGGCCAAACCTGCGTTACTAGTGTGGGGCTTAGTGAAAATGTCTCTTAAGCTCCTAAATTTGACCAAAAATAGGGCACACATTTAGGAGCCTAATATTTATTTGAAACTTTATTGAAAACTTCATATATTAAAAAAAATTCAGAAATAGCAGTAAATTCCAAATTTCAGTGTTATTCAGGCTTCTAATAGAAGGGGGTCCAGTTCATCATACCAGATAGAATGAGGCACCAATGGGAAACAAAAAAAAACAATGGAAAATCAATCAGCATATTCTTAATCCCATGTTTATGAATGGGTTAGACTAACAGCACTCCATTAGTATCAAGGAGTTAGCAAAGGAACAATAGAAGAGAAAGTCAGAAAGGAATCTGGTTTTGATTTACTATTCAAAAAATGGGTCAGTTGAAAAGATTCATAAAAAATATAGGACCAGCTGTACTGAAGGGTTTTTCTCATTTTGTGTTTATGAGAAAACATTCTTAGTACATCAATTCATAGAAGGCGCTAATCAAGTCACTTTCCTGGGCAAAGCAATGTTCTACCCAGGAAAATGAGCTCTTGGACTATATCTCATTTTCAAAGATAGTGAGATTAATGCATTATTCGATGTACAGATTTTTACCTAAATTGTTTTGCAACATTTCCAGAAGTGATGTTTATAATGAGGTCAATATTTAGCACCAATGATAAGGGTATTTAGAGTGGAGGAGTAGCCTAATGGTTAGAGCACTGACTTAGGAACCAAGAGAACAGCATTCATTTCCCACTAGCACACCTTGGGCAAGTTACTTAACCCTTCATTGCCTCAGAAAAATCAGTTACCAATGTCCCTATTTAATGCAGTTTAAGTTACAATGCAAACCACTTTGACGGAAATGATAAAGCAGTATAAAAAAACCCTAATAAATAATAATCTATTTAAATGCTGACTGTGGCTTTTAAACACATGCATACATACACACACTTAGCACCTCTATACACATAATGGTGCAATTTGGATAATACGTAGAGATTGCAATTGAGTTCAAAATGTATTCAATTCTGACAGCATTATTATTTTGTATATACTGCCTTTTGTGAGATCAAGGAGGTTTACATTGAACAAGCTGAAACTACATTGAACAGGGCATTATAATTCAGAGATAACTATTTTACAGGGAACACAGGCAATGGAGGGTTAGGTGGCTTGCCCAAGACCACAAGGAGCACCTGTGGGATTGGAAAGCCCATTCCTTCTGGCCCAAGGTGGCTGTCCTCTAGTGGGATTTGAACTGCTGACTTTGGGGCTTGAGGTAACTTGCCCCAACCACCACGCCACTCCTCCCTTGTCATTACAGAAACAGTCCTGCTAAACATGGAGTTGTTTCCAAAATACATAGAAAGAAATGCAGGAACACATTTTCCAAATTAAAATCTGGAAAAAATCAGTGGAGAAAACCCAGCAACTTACACCTGTAAGTGTCAGCATTAAATGTTGTTGCTTCACATGCGTGTGAGCCATTTTGCAAATTTTGATGTGTGGCTGCTGCTATTTAACTACAGAGAACACTGTCTTGAACTCATTGCAGTTGGGAGGGAGAAATAAACTAGGCTTTAGTATCAGCCTGGATAACCCCCTTAATCCCTTCTGTAAAGTGCTTGCAAAACACACAGGACCTGAGATTCTGTGGCGGCAGCTAGTGCAACTAAAGCATCGGAACTCCCCGATATTAACTGGTTAGCACTGAGACATGCTAGTGGCATCATGTTAGTGCCACTGCACATCTCGGCTAGGGGGATTAATACAGTTAGCAGGTCTGCTACCTTTGTTAATCGCTTTGCATATCAGGACTACTTTTAAAAGTCTGCTCATGCCAGAAAGAAGATGTAAATTAGGGCATGCGGAATTATGGGATTACATGTGCATTCTCTAAATGGAATGGCGAATACATGGTTACAGTTTTGTCCCGCTCAAGTCATGCCCAGATCACACCTTTGACATGCCTCCTTGAAACTTACACATATCAAGGACATGCACTTACAGACTGAACGCTTTCTAAAATGGCCATTTACATATGGATGTGATTTACTCATGCATATGCCTGATTATACATGTATAAATGGTGACTAGGGCTCTAAAATAACCTTCATCGTGAGTCGCACTATCGTGAGTCGCACTGACTGTTTGTCTTCACCTCTAACCACTGCTACCATGTGCCTTTCAGTTTTCCTAAATTTTATCATTTTAGTACCTGAATATTGCTACTAAATGAACAGTATTGGGCTGCTGCCTTCATTCTGCCTTAACTCTACCTCTGCACTATATGGATAGTAGAGGTGTGGCTAGATAAATTTTCAATCCACTGCTATCAATAAAGCAGCTGCCCAAATGTTTTTCACTTACTGAGCGGTAATGGCCAATTGGAGGATGTAACTAGCTGTCTTAATTGTGGAGGCATTCCCAGTAGTTTATTTATTTATAAGAAGAAGAAACTTGCAAGAACTGTAATGAAATACAATGCAGTCAGCGAACGCTTAACCTCTATTCGTCTACGAGGATTGCCTATCAAAACAACTATAATTCAAGAATATGCCCCAACAACAGCTGCAGAAGAGAATGAAATTGAAGATTTCTATGAACAAGTACAAGCTGAAATTGACAGAACATGCAAACAGGATATCCTGATAGTCATGGGTGACTGGAATGCAAAAGTTGGCAACAAAGAAGAAGGCAAAGTAGTTGGAAAATATGGACTTGGCAACAGAAATGAAGCTGGAGAAAGACTGATAGAATTCTGCATGACCAATGATCTATTCATCTCAAACACCTTCTTCCAGCAACAGAAGCGGCGACTGTACACATGGACTTCACCCAATGGATTGTATAAAAATCAAATTGATTACATCTGTGGAAGTCAATGATGGAAAAGCTCTGTAACATCAACAAAGACAAAACCTGGAGCTGACTGTGGTACAGATCATCAACTACTAGTATGCAAACTCAAGCTAAATTTGAAAAAGAGCAAACCACTCATGAATGCAGCAAAATATGACCTTGAGAATATACCACTGGAATTTAAAGACTGCCTGCAAAATCGATTTGCTGCTTTAGATACAAATGACAGAGCTCTGGAAGAGTTATGGAATGACATCAAGAAGGTTGTGTTGGAAGAAAGCGAGAAGTCTCTACAAAAAGTGAAAAAGCAAAAACGGCCAAAATGGATGACGGAAGAAAAAATTGCCCAGAAATGCAGAGAAGCTAAAGCCAGAGGAGAAAGAAAGACAGTCACAGAACTCAACAGAGATTTCCAACATGCAGCAAGACAGGACAAGGAAAAGTACTACAATGACACTTGCAAGGAAATAGAAGCAGAAACTATTAGAGGAAGAACAAGATCGGCTTTCCTAAAGCTACGAGAGTTAAAGAAAAAGTTCCAGCCTCGAATTGGAATGTTACAAGATGCTCAAGGTTCTGTTGAATGATGCTGAGAAGATCAAGAAAAGGTGGAAGGAATATACAGAGTTTATATATGATAAAGATCAAGTGGACCAACAGCCGTTTCAACCTGTACCTTATGATCGGGAACCATTGGTGATGAAAGAAGAAGTTGAAGCAGCATTGAAAGCCTTATCAAAGAACAAAGCACCAGGCATTGATAGCATTCCCATAGAAGTATTGCAGCAATCTGATGCAGCTGTTACAGTACTCACAAGGCTCTGCCAAGAAATATGGAAGACAACATCATGGCCAACTGACTGGAAAAGATCTGTGTTTATACCAATACTAAAGAAAGGGGATTCAACTGACTGTGGAAATTATCGCACAATCGCTCTGATCCCACATGCCAGCAAGATTCTACTGAAGATTATTCAAAAGAGACTACAACCATACCTGGAACAAGAACTACCTGAAGTGCAAGCAGGGTTCAGGAAAGGGCGAGGAACGAGAGACATCATTGCAGATGTGAGATGAATCCTTGAAAAGACTAAAGAATACCAAAAGGATATCTATTTGTGCTTTATCGACTATAGCAAGGCTTTTGACTGTGTAAACCATGAGAAACTCTGGGCCACATTAAGAAGCATGGGCATACCAGAACACCTGATCGTTCTCTTGCGCAATCTGTACATTGATCAAGAAGCAACAGTTCAAACGGAACAAGGAGAAACAGAATGGTTTAAAATAAGCAAAGGTGTAAGCCAAGGCTGCATACTTTCCCCCTACCTGTTTAATTTATATGCAGAACAAATCATCAGAGAAGCAGGATTGTATGAAGACAACAGAGGTGTGAAGATTGGTGGAAGACTCAGCAACAACCTTCGCTATGCTGATGATACTACATTACTGGCTGAAAGTGAAGATGATCTGAAGCATTTGCTTCTCACAATCAAAGAACATAGTCTCAAAATGGGCTTGCATCTTAATGTAAAGAAGACAAAGATCATGACAACTGTCATAATCAACAGGTTCATCATTGAAGGAGAAGAAATTGAAATTGTGAGCAACTTTAACCTACTTGGATCAACTATCAATAAAGAAGCAACAAGCAGTCAAGAAATCAGACGACGCATTGCTCTTGGCAGAATGGCTGTGAAAGACCTAGATAAGATTCTCAAGAGCAGAGATGTCTCTCTCCATACAAAGATTCGACTTGTTCAGGCCATGGTATTTTCAATAACATCATATGGATGTGAAAGCTGGACAGTGAAAAAGACAGATAGGAAGAAAATTGATGCCTTTGAATTATGGTGCTGGCGGCGAATACTGTGTATACTGTCACCACCAGGTGGGCAGACTGCCTCCTGGCTAGCAGGCCTGCGTCTGGTGGTAAGAAATATAGTTGCACGCCTCGAGTGGTAAAGGCAAATTAGGATTTATTCCCCTCCCGGTGTCGGATCATTCAGGATAACAAAACACAAGTACTCAAAATAAATAAGCCATGGTTGCTGGCAAAAACATAAAGGAATAAACAGAACAATTTCTTCTTGCTTCAAAGTAAATTAGGCATTCAAATACAGGAGATATAGTGTTTTCTTCTCTCACACTATACAGCATTGACTAGCACAAAGATCCTATTTTATCTGATAAAATCAGTGTGCAATCCATCGGGTCACCATAGCTAGAACAGTCACTGAATGTATCAGTTATCATCGGCTCTTGCAAGCTCTCAGAATTCTCCTTATTATACTCTGTTTGCAAATTCCCCTGTGCCGTGCCGTCACAGAACTTCCTGGCAGCACTTTCTCTAGGGCTGGAATAACTGCCCTGGTACTCTTTAGCGTCTGGGAGAGAGAGAAGCCACCCCTCAGGGTTCTTATAAACTCTCCTCCTAGTATCAGGTTTTAGCCTGCGTGGCTTTCTCTGACTCTTAGGGCTTTCTATAATGTCCTCTTCTGACATACATATGTCTTCTGGGTAATGTCTGTCTTTCACTGGAGGTATCACTTGCCCTTGGCTCAGCTCTCTCTTTGAATCCTTCTGTGGGGAGTAACAACCCTGCCCCCACCTTGGACTTCCTGCACGAGGCTGCTCCACATTCACTCTATCAAAACTTTTATCATTCACCACTCTTAGCTTCCCCCTATAATCACTCTTCAGGTCACAGCTCCCTGATACATACGGTTTTGCCTTTTGCTTCCATTCACTCTGGCTGTAACGTAGCCTTCGTGTTCCACAGGGTTTGTAATCAAGAGAACACTCACACCTGCTCTCTGCTTCTGTTAGCTGCTTCCTTCTGTAGGACTCTGGGTAGCTGCTCGTGTGAATCCTTCCTGCCTCTGGCTCTGACTCACTTCCTGGGTCAAAGTGGGAAAGCCTTCCTGCTTTCTCTCGGCCAGCTGCTTCAGGTAAATCAGCTTGTTCTAACAGCTCTCTCCGTTCTCGTTCATGCTGTTCCTGTTCTAACCCTGTGTTCCCTGCACTGTCCTTATAAGGGCTGTAAACTCTTCCCCTTCTAAGGTGCACGCTATCAGGAACTAGGTCATGTTTCCCAGCTGAGTGTTTTTTCAGACCTCGTGGCTGCCTTTGTTTCTGTTGTCCCTGGCAACAGCTGCTCACCTGGTCTGTTTTCCTGTCAGCTTCAGGACTGAATTTCCGTGAATCTTGTGCTTTTAAGGTATAAAATGGGGCTTCTTCATCACAATACCATGGACTGCCCGAAGAACAAACTAGTCGGTACTAGAGGAGATCAAACCTAAGCTTTCTTTAGAAGCTCAGATGACAAGACTTCGACTTTCATACTTTGGACACATCATGCGAAGAGAGAGATCATTAGAGAAAGACATTATGCTTGGCAAGATAGAAGGTCAACGCAAAAGAGGAAGGCCAGCAATGAGATGGATTGATACAATAACAGCAGCTACAGGTACCAGTCTGTCAACAATGAGCCGCCTGACTGAAGACCGAACACAATTTAGGATAGCTATCCAGAGGGTCGCCATGAGTCGACTCCGACTCGACGGCACTTAACAACAACAACAAAGAATGATTTTTTAGCATGAGTTAAATGCACTGCAAATAATGTGAAATAGTCAGGTGATATTATGGGGGTAATTTGATAAGGAGGTGTCTGCATTTACCTTTGAAAGCAGCTTCCTACAAAGGATATTTTACTCATTGTGCACATAAATGCCAATTTGCATATGAAAATGGCCTCATATAAAATTGTCCCAGTGTAACAGTACTGTATGAGCATTAATTTCACAATATGTGCTTTCATTGTGGACATCAACAGGGGCAGAGTTTGGGCAGGACACAGGCAGAATGCACAAGTACACATGTTGATCACAGAATACTATAAATTTATGTGTGTATTTCCAAAATGTACGTGTGATCATTTATACAAGCTCTAAGGTTGGTGTTCATGTGAAATTAATGCCTATGTATGGAGACTTATGCTAGTATTTAATAAAGGAAAATAGGCACCTTCTTTTCTTTATAAAATAGGTTTAAAATAGGCACATTTTGCCTGCCTTAAACTTTAAACTAGGTGCCTGGTTCTGATCCAGCAAATGCCATCACAACCCCAAGAGACTACAAAGCTAAGCTTCTAAATTTACTATTTTGGCTGGTTTTGATATAAATTCTCCTTGCCTATTTATTACCTGTTTATATTCTCTTAGATTTGAGTGTGCCCTTAGTTCATAGAAGGCCAGGGACAATACAATCCTTGATATTTGTCTACTAGGACTTGCAGTACACATTTGCTTTTAGATTTGCAAAGACCTGGTTTCCTATTCAATTTTTCAGTAAAAGGTATACATTTTAAAGTTCCTGGGTCCTTTGCATAGTAGACTGGTACATAGGAGTAGGATTTCATTTGAAAGTTTAAAGTTACATTGCTCTGTTTGAAGCCCACTTCAGAGGGTGTGGTTAATTCAATCAGCTTCTGCTGCCTGAGAGTTAATTCAATTAGTCTCTGCTGCCTGAGCAGGAGTTCTGATCCAGCAACTGCTATCATAACCCCAAGAGACTACAAAGCAAAGCTTTTAATTTACTATTTTGGCTGGTTTTTAAATTTATTTATTATCTGTTTATATTCTCTTAGATCTGAGTGTACCCTCAGTTCACAGAAGCTCTACTGGCCAGGGACACAAATTCCAACCCACCCTACCTCTCAGCCTCCCCCACCTCAGAGTTGAATTGCCTATATAGTCATCTTATAGAGGTGTAACACTCATTTTTTTCCTTGTCCTAGAATTGCTTTAAAACCACACTAATCAGCATGTCATGTATTAAATGCAATAGTTTGTGGTGCTTTAATACTGTGCTTTATCGACTATAGCAAGGCTTTTGACTGTGTAAACCATGAGAAACTCTGGGCCACATTAAGAAGCATGGGTATAACAGAACACCTGATCGTTCTCTTGCACAATCTGTACATTGATCAAGAAGCAACAGTTTGAACGGAACAAGGAAAAACAGAATGGTTTAAAATAAGCAAAGGTGTAAGACAAGGCTGCATACTTTCCCCCTACCTGTTTAATTTATATGCAGAACAAATCATCAGCGAAGCAGGATTGTATGAAGACAACAGAGGTGTGAAGATTGGTGGAAGACTCATCAACAACCTTCGCTATGCTGATGATACCAAATTATTGGCTGAAAGTGAAGATGATCTAAAACATATGCTTCTCACAATCAAAGAACATAGTCTCAAAATGGGCCTGCACCTTAAAGTAAAGAAGACAAAGGTCATGACAACTGGCATAATCAACAGGTTCATCGTTGAAGGAAAAGAAATTGAAATCGTGAACAACTTTAACCTACTTGGATCAACTATCAATAAAGAAGCAACAAGCAGTCAAGAAATCATTCGACACATTGCTCTTGGCAGAATGGCTATGAAAGACCTAGATAAGATTTTCAAGAGCAGAGATGTCTCTCTCCATACAAAGATTTGACTTGTTCAAGCCATGGTATTTTCAATAACATCATAGGGATGTGAAAGCTGGACAGTGAAAAAGACAGGAAGAAAATTGATGCCTTTGAATTATGGTGCTGGCGGCGAATACTGTGTATACCATGGACTGCCCAAAGAACAAACCAGTCGGTACTAGAGGAGATCAAACCTAAGCTTTCTTTGGAAGCTCAAATGACAAGACTTCAACTTTCATACCTTGGACACATCATGCGAAGAGAGAGATCATTAGAGAAAGACATCATGCTTGGCAAGATAGAAGGTCAACGCAAAAGAGGAAGGCCAGCAATGAGATGGATTGATACAATAACAGCAGCTACGGGTACCAGTCTGTCAACAATGAGCCACCTGACTGAAGACTGAACACAATTTAGGATAGCTATCCAGAGGGTCGCCATGAGTCGTTTCCGACTCAACGTCATTTAACAACAACAACAACAATACTAAGAAGAATCATTTGGAGCCTAAAGGCTTGGCCTATATGTCTCAAGTTATCTGCCATGCATAAAGAATTAATTCTATTGAGGGAAGAATTAGCTAAAATTAAACACACCTTCTCTAGGGTACAAACTGAAAAAAAATACACCACCACTCCCACAAAGAATCAAGCATCCAGGAACAAATGGATCACAGTGGGCTCTGGTAGGCTGTGACCTGTAACACAGAGACACCTTCTCCATCAAAAGATATCTCTGCATAACACCTTCTCTGCCTTGGGAAATTTGAGTGCCCAATTAGTGGAAACTGAAGTGCTCTTAAATGAGAAGGTTAATGCCCAATCTACTAATAATGCCATAAATCTGAAGAACCTGTCACAAAGAGGAAACTACTACTACTTGGAGATTACATCATCAGAGGCACCAACTTGGGAGCCCAGTTCAAAGGAGAGAAGATGGTCAAATGCCTTCCAGGTTCTTCAGCCAGAAAAAATATGAAGTAAATTGCTGGCATAATTAGTGCAGAAAGCGAGCACTCCAAATTTGATGTTATCATCCACTTGGGTACAAATGATCTTGCTAGATACAGTGCCTCTACACTTAAGAGGGACTTCCAGAGTCTGGGAGAGAAACTCAAACTCATTGCTAACACTATAGCATTCTCAGAAGTTCTACCTGTTCTTCGGAAGGGGCAGAAAGGCTGCATTGCATAAATGGCTCCAAACCTGATGCAAACAAGAAGGGTTTAGATATATAGGTGACTGGGAAAATAGATGGAAAACAAGAGGCTGTACTGTGTTGATGGACTACATCTCTCTGTTGCAGGGTAAAGGATCCTAAGTGAAAAATTCAGGCATTACCTGGACAGGCATTTAAACTTGGGAAAGGGGGTGAGGGATGAAAAAGAACAAGTTCAAGACATCACTCTCAGCAAAAACATAACAAGTTTGGAAACAGCGCAGTATTAACCCATACAACAATGCCAAGTGGAAAGAGGTGTCTAGAACAAAATCCATGCAAAATACAGGCAAGCCATTCAACAAATGCTGGAAAGCAATGAGCACAAAATACTCAAAGCTTAGCCAACAAAGTTCCTGTCCTGGAAGCCCTAATGGTGGAAATGGACTTGGACATTGTGGCCATTACAGAGACATGGTTTAACGAGTCGCATGAATGGGATATAGCCATAGCTGACTATAATCTATTTAGAAGAGATAGAGAGAGTAGAAAAGGAGGAGGAGTAGTTCTATATGTGAAAAGCAATATTAAAGCTGCTGAAATGCAGGAGACATGGAGAAAAGAAGAAACACTGTGGATTGTATTGGAAAGAGGAGATGGCACTATCATCCATACTGATGTAGACTACAGGCCTCTTACTCAAATCAAAGAAATGGATAGTGAATTGATTATTGATATTGCAAAGATAGCCATGAAGGGGGAAGTGATCATACTGGATGACTTTAATCTATCTGATGTGGCTTGATGTATTCCTTCTGCAAATCTGGAAAGAAGTAAAAAAATGTGGATGCCTTCCAAGATGCATTAGTTAGACAAATGGTGATGGAATCAACCAGGGAAAGCTTGATGCTGGATCTAGTACTCACCAATGGAGATAGCATGTTGAATATACGTGTGGGTGCCCATGAGAGCAGCAGTGATCATCACACGGTGTGATTTAAGATAAAAGCCAAGGTGGAGTCCAATCACAACAAGCTCAAAGTCCTAGACTTCAAAACACTGACTTAAGTAAAATGGCCAAATGCCTGAAGGAGGAGTTGGCAGGGTGGGAGGGGATAAGGAAAGTGGAATTGTAGTGGGCTAAAGGAGGTAATAAAAAGGGCAACGATACTACATATGCAAAGAAAGTAAATAAAATCAAGAGGAAAAGGAAACCTAGTTGGTTCTCCAAAGAAGTGGCTGCAAAAATAAAGGCAAAAAATACAGCTTTCATAAAATTCAGATGTTCACAAATAGAGGAACACAAAAAAGAATACAGTATAAAACTAAAAGAGACAAAAAGACAAGGATAGCAAAATTAAAGGCAGAAGAAAAAATGGTTAAAGATGTGAAATGTGGCGACAAAACATTTTCAGGTATAATATTTGGGAGAGGAGGAAAATCACAAGTGGAACTGCAGGACTCAGAAGTGCCGGGAACAGATTTGTGGAAAGTGACATTGGAAAAGCAAAAATGCTAAAAAATATGTCTGTTCTGTTTTTACTAAAGAAAATCCTGGAGATTGAGAAATTTACAAATGGAATGGAGTAGATACCACACCATTCACAGAAGATGATGTGTTAGAACAGCTTGCAAAACTGAAAGTGGACAACGCCATGGGACGGATGGGATACATTCCAGGATACCGAAAGAGCTCAGAGAAGTTCTTGCAGGGCCATTAAAGGATGTTTTTCATAGATCCTTGGAGATAGGAGAAGTTCCATAGGACTGAGAAGGGCTGATGTGTTACCTCTTCACAAAAGTGGTAATAGAAACATAGAAAACATAGAAACATAGAAATATTACGACAGAAAAAGACCACATGGCCTATCTAGTCTGTCCTTCCATAACAACTACAACAGTTCCCTTTTTACCTTTAGAGATCCTCTGTGTTTGTCCCATGCTTATTTGAATTCAGTTACTGTCCTCATCTCTACCACCTCCACTGGGAGACTATTCCACGGATCCACCACTCTTTCCGTAAAGAAATATTTCCACATTATCACTCCTGAATCTATCCCCCTTCACCCTCATCCCATGACCCCTCGTAGCAGAACTTGCTTTCAATTGAAAGAGGCTCTCTCGCTGAACATTTATGCCATGGAGGTATTTATTTATTTAAACGTATTTCTATACTGCCTTATCCTGCAATCAAGGCGCTCTGAACAGCAAACAATCAATAAGATACAGTGTATAGTGTGTACATGCAGTGAGTAGTGTATGCGTGTGAGTGTGTCTGGACGTTGATTCTTGTGGTGCTATTTACAGCGTGCGCTATTTACAATGATATCTGTATCAGTTCCTTGCTTAATTACAATTATAGTCTTGGTGTAACTAAGCAATGGTCTTGGTGTAACTAAGCAAGCCTTAAAAAAACTTCAATTAGCACAAAACGCGGCAGCAAGGACCATTACGAAGGCCCCACCTTTCCAACATATAACCCCGATCTTAGAATATCTACACTGGCTCCCGATTCAAAGCCGCATAGAATACAAAACTCTCTTAACCACATACAAAGCCATAATTAAAACAGCACCCCCAACCATAAATAACCTCATCAAAATAGAATCCACCCATAATCTCCAAAGGAGAGACCAGTTAAATAAACTAACAACACCAAAAGAATTCATTAGGGCCAAAAAATCCACAAACAAGAAAGCCTTCTCCCATGCAGCCCCCATCTTGTGGAACACAGTCCCAATAGAATTAAGACAATTACCTGAAATCATGGAGTTTAGGAAAAAACTTTAAACACACCTATTCACAATGCACTATGGATCCGTGACAAACTCACCACTCACCTCTCAGCTAGATAAAGGATAATCCTACTCCAGATAATACATTTTTCAACAAAGGAATGAAGTACTGTAACCATAAAACAATGTATTGAGGACACTTGTATAACAAATAACTCTGTATATAGTTATATCCTGTTCATTTGTACATAGTTCACTAATTGTTAATTGTTACCTGTAATTTCCAAGTTTCAAATTGTTATATGTAAAAACAGCTCGCTCTGTTTATTGTTGTTCTATGGGAACCGCATCTGATCAATGGAAGGAGCGGTATATAAAAAATCTGTTAATTAAATTAAATTAAATAGTGACATGTGGGGGGAATTGAGGTGTCTTTTGCATGGTTTAAGTAATGTCACCATAGTGTTCTATGAAGAGGGTTGTCTTAAATAGTTTCCTGAACTCCTTAAAGTCTGTTGTTGAACGCAGTTCGTCGGGGAGGGTGTTCCAGATTGTTGGTGCCGCCTTTGATAAGGCTCGTTTTTCGGTGTCCTTGCGTACCCTGTTGATATCTTTAGGTGTGTTGACACGGTTGGATGTGCCTCTTCTTCTCGGTCTTGTGCTGTTGTCTGGTTGAATGAGTGGGTGTAGGCTGAAAGCTGATGATTGATGTTTGATTTTGAAAATGTTTATGATTGTCTTGTATCTAATGCGGGCACTGATAGGTAGCCAGTGGAGCTCTTTTAGGGTGGGTGTGATGTGTTCTTGTCTTGTGGTGCCAGCAATTATGCGTGCTGCAGAGTTTTGTGCCAGTTGCAATGGTCTTAGTGTCTGTTTCGTTAGACCTAGATAAATTGGGTTGCAGAAGTCTAGGATTGGGGTTATTAGTGCTTGACAAACTGTGCGGAAGTGTTCCTGCGTGAGGAGGGGCTTGAGGCGTCATACTAGTCTCATCCTGTGGTATGCATTTTTGGTGGTTCTGCTGTTGTGGGACTAAAGGTTAAGTTCTTTGTCCATTGTCACTCCGAGGTATTTCACTTCTGATTTAAACATCTCAATCATATCACCTCTATCCCACCTTTCCTCTAAGGTGTACATATTAAGATACTTAAGTCTGTCCTCATATGCTTTATAATGAAAACCACTAACCATTTTAGTAGCCACCCTCTGCACCAACTCCATCCTGTTCACATCCTTTTGAAGGTGCGGTCTCCAGAATTGCACACTATACTCCAAATGAGGTCACACCAAAGACTTATACAGAGGCACTATCACCTCTTTTTTCTGCTAGCCATTCCTCTCCGTATGCGCCCAAGCATCCTTCTAGCTTTTGCCATTGCCTTTTCTCCCTGTTTAGCTACTTTAAGATCATCAGACACAACCACGCCTACGTCCCACTCTTCTTTAGTGGACAAAAGTACTTCACCCCCCTATACTATATTGCTCCCTTGGATTGCTGCAGCCCAAATGCATGACCTTGCATTTTTTAACATTAAATCCCAGCTGCCAAATTCTAGACCATTCTTCAAGCTTAGCTAGATCCCTCCTCATATTATTTACACCTTCCTGGGTGTCTACTCTATTGCAGATTTTGGTATCATCTGCAAAGAGGCAAACCTTACCCGACAGCCCTTCCGCTATATCACTAACAAAGATATTAAAAAGAATCGGACCAAGGACAGATCCCTGGGGCACACCACTGGTAACATCCTTCTCCTCAGAGTGAGCTCCATTTACCTGTACTCTTTGTTGCCTCCCACCCAACCAATATCGAACCCAAGCAGTAACTTTAGCGTCCATCCCTAGGGTGCTCAGTTTGTTTATAAGTCGCCTGTGAGGAACAGTGTCAAAGGCTTTACTGAAATCCAAATACACCACATCTAGGGCTCTCCATCGGTCCAACTCCCTGGTCACCCAGTCAAAGAAATCAATCAGATTTGTCTGACAAGACCTGCCTCTGGTGAATCCATGCTGCCTCGGATTCTGTAATCCGCTGGACTCCAGAAACCTCACTATTTTCTCTTTCAGCAGCGTTTCCGATAATTTACTCACCATCAAAGTTAAACTAACCGGCCTGTAGTTTTCAACCACATCCTTATTTCCACTTTTGTGTAAATGCACCACATGAGCCTCTCTCCAGTCCTTTAGCACCACTCCCGACTCCAACGAGGCATTATTAAGGTCAGTCATTGGAGCTGCTAGAACGTCCCCATGTTCCCTCAGTATTCTAGCGTTTTACCCATTCGGTCCCATTGTATTGTCTACTTTAATGTAAGCTATTTTCACAATAATAAACTATAATTTGAGCTAGTTTCACAATATAAACTACTTCATTTACATCATGTTGTTTGCTCCATGCGACATAGATAATCCCAGTTATGACAAAATAGCAACCTGTCTCTCCGAAGCCAAACTTTGGCTCCGCTCAATACAGATGGATATTAACTTCAAAAAAACAGAAGTGCTTTTTGTTTCCAGAAACCCAAATTTCATCCCCCCGTCTGTTGTTAATCTAATGAACATCACCCTTCAAGTCAAATCTGAAGTAAAATATCTAGGAGTTATCCTTGACAAAACACTAAGCATGACACCTCATATAAAACAGACTGCTAAAACTATATTCTTTAAACTTAGGACCATTCAGCAACTCAGACCCCTCATTGACATTGGTAATTTCAGAACGGTTGCCCAGGCACTTATAATGCCACACCTAGATTTTTGCAACGGTTTATTTCAAGGTACATCTAAGAAAAACCTTCACATACTACAAATGGCCCAAAATGTTACTGCTTGGATTATTTTCAAAGCCAAGCTATCCAACCACATCTCTCCAATTCTATACACTCTCCACTGGCTACCTGTTGCCCGTAGGATTCAATATAAAACATTAGTCACTATATTCAAGCTCATTAACAAAATAGCCCCTTCTTATCTAGCAACCCTAATCCAGACTCCCGCAGAAAACAGAATGAGAAGAAGGGTTAACCTTAACATGCTTCTAATCCCTGACTCTGTAAGAAAATGAAGCAGATAACAAGCAATACTGTCTTCTCTTATTATGCATCCAGTCAATGGAACAAACTACAATGCAACCTAAGAGAGATTAAAGACCTTCTAACCTTCAGGAAGGAACTTAAAACATACCTTTTCACCCAGCACTATCACAAGTTACAGCTCACATCCGAGCAGATGTCACAAGAGTATACAAATCACCTAACACAAGTTTACTCTACCTAACTCATGTCCCACTCTCCCTTGCACTTTTCCACTGATAACCTCGCAATACTCCTTCCACCGAACTATAGTCAGTCCTGTTCTGGCTGTTGTAAATAGTTAATAAGTTTATTATTGATGTGCATATTTGTCCTACTCTCTGTAAATAATACATATGTGCTCAATCTATGTAAAATAGTTAATATTTTCTCTATAAAATAGTTATTATGTGCTCAAAAATGTTCTATGTAATTGATGTTTATCATGTTCTCTGTAAACCACCCCTGAAGGGGCGGTATAGAAAAGCGCACAAATAAATAAATAAACACAGTTTTTTGAAAATTGTTCAAGATGTCCCTCGCTTCTGTTCCTGTTTGTGGGTGTTTTCTGAGGTCCTGCTCCTGGTTCTTCATCTGTGAACACAGAACATAAATATCTGTTAAGCAATTCCGCTTTATCCTTATCAGCTTCTACATATTCCTCCCCTGCACCCTTGAGTCTGACAATACCACTTTTGCCCTTCCTCTTCTCACTAACATCTGAAAAATGTCTTATCCCCCCATTTTATTGCATTGGCTATTTCCTCCTCTTTTTGAATCTTTGTCTTCCTGACTACTTTGCTAGCTTCTCTAACTTTTTCCAAATATAGATGCCTATATTCCTCTCTCTGTGATCTCTTGTATTTCATAAAGGCATCTCTCTTTTCCTTCACTTTTTCAGCTACTTCTTTCAAAAGCCATAGCGATCTCCTTTTCCTTTTCCCTTTATTTACCATTTTAACAAAAAGGTTGGTTGCCCTTAAAATATCCCCTTTCAGTTTTTCCCACTGTTTTTCTACATCCCCCAGCTGTTCCCATCCCACTAATGACTCCCTAAGGTATTGGCCCATCTTGGCAAAGTTAGTCTTCCTAAAGTCTAAGATCCTCACCTTTGAATGGATTCTAACAGCCCTAGTCCTAATACTGAACCACACCATCTGGTGATCACTGGATGCAAAATTATCTCCCACTACAACATCAGAAACACTTTCACCATTGGTAGGCCCCAAGTCCAGTATGACCCCTTCACGTGTGGAATCTGTTACCAATTGCCTGAATAGTTCTCCCTGTAGAGAATCCAGAATCTCCTAACTTCTAGATGATACTGCAGCAAGAATGTGCCAATCAACATCTGGCATATTGAAATCCCCTATCAGTAGCACTTCCACTTTCCTAGCAATGCTGCGTTATGTCTTCAATTAACTATCTATCCACCTCTTCCTCTTGTGAGGAGGTCTGTATAGCACACCAATGCAAATAGATTTCTCTTTCCCTCTTTCTAGTTTAACCCACAATGCCTCCTCTCTCCCTTTTAAGCTCTGTAATTCCAAAGCTTTAATAGTAGTTTTTACATATAGTGCCACTCCTCCTCCCCTTCTTCCTACCCTTTCCTTTCTGAATAAAGTATAGCCAGGTATAGTTACATCCCAATCATGGTTTTCTGTGAACTATGTTTCTGTAACTGCCACGAAATCCAAGTCAGCCACTCCCACCAAAGCTTCAACATCAGGGATCTTATTTCCCATGCTACAGGCATTTTTACACCCTGCTTTCCACATGTTACCCTTGTTACCCATTTCCATAAAGGTATTTAATGTATTACTTACCTGGGGGCTTTCACTTACCTGGGGGCTTTTTTTACCCATCCCCAATGAATCTATTTTAAAGCCCTCTTCAGTAGATTAGCCGGTCTACTACCGAAGATGAGTTGACCTTTCTTGGACAGATGGATGCCATCTCTGCTCTGCAACCCTTGGAACAGCATCCCATGGCCTAGGAAACCAAAACACTCTTGATGACACCATCCACGCAGCCATGCATTCATCTCCAGGATGCAAGCCTCTCTGCCTTGGCCTTTACCCTCAACAGGGAGGATTGAAGAGAACACCACCTGTGCACCTAAGTGCTTCACCCACTTTTGATATGTTCCGAGAGATACCTGGCAGTATCATTTGTTCCAACATGGATTAGCAACATTGGGTATTAGTCAGTGGGCTTGATGAGTCTCACCAAACTCTCCATAACATCTTGGATTTTGGCACCAGGCAGACAGCATACCTCTCTGGACATCAAGTCTGGTCAGCAGATGAACGCTTCAGTACCCCTCAGAAGAGAGACTCCAACCACCGCTACCCTTTGCTTCCTTGTGGTCACTGATTCTGCAACTTGAGCTCTGGTTCTTCCCTTTCCAGGGATGCTTTCACCTCCTCCACTTTCAGGGCTGCATAATGGTTCTTCAATTCAAGGGCTGGAGAAGTTGGATTGCTGAGTCTGCAGACCCATGGTGATTTGTGTCCAGCATCGACATTCTGTTGGCACCCATCTTCTCCTCTGCTGGAGAGCTTGGTTGCTGCAAGAAGCATCTCATCAATGTACTTCTCACTGTCTTGAATGCTCTTTAGCCTCGCTACCTCCTCTCTGAGTTCCTCCTCTTGTTTCCTCAGAGCTTCAGCATGCAGGCACCCTGCACATGGAACCGGTCCTTCAACTAGCATTCGAACCTCTGTCTGGACAGAGGCAGAAGCTGTAACAGGGGCAACAGCTTTAGCGATATGATTTTTCCCAGCCATTTTTCTGTTCGTGGAGCTTAGGTATCTGTTAAAGCAAAAGAGAGAGATCTACCAAGTACCAGCCGGTTTCCCAGCTGTCCTTTCAGAGAAAAATCAGTTAAATCTCTTTAATTATATTCAAAATGTGCTGCTCCAAGTCTCTGTGCTTTGTTAAATGGGGAGGTGTCCTATAAATTAAGACTGCTCACTAGGGGTGGGTGGGAGTCGGGGTGGGTAGGGAGGGAACTAACTCCTGATTAGGTGTCAGCAGTTCCCAAAAGCTGAGAAGGTTACTAGAGTTAAACAACCTACTCTGCTCAAGGAAATATTTCTACTAAAGCACCAAAAAGAAAGTAACTTTGCTTTAAAATTATACAAAAACCCTTTTAAGAGCTCCCAGTCAGAGAGCTAACAATTTAATATACATAAACCCTCAAGACCTTACCGTTGTTTTGACCTGTAGAGCTCCTGTTAGGAATGCCTCAACAGGGCAGGGCTCTGGAGCCTTTTATGCAGGCCTCAGCTGCTTTCAGGTAATCAGGCCCACTAACTCCTGATTAGGTGTCAGAAGTTCCCTAATGCTGAGAAGGTTGCTAGAGTTCAACAACCTACTCTGCTCAAGGAAATATTTCTAATAAAGCACCAAAAAGAAAGTAACTTTGCTTTAAAATTATACAAACCCCCTTTTAAGAGCTCCCAGTCGGAGATCTAGCAATTTACTAAAAATAAACTCTCCAATCCTTACTGTTGTTTGACCTGTAGAGCCCCTGTTAGGAAGAAGTGACAAACTACAGGCCAGTAAGCCTTACTTTTGTGGCGGGAAAAGTAATGGAGGCACTCCTACAAGTGGACTTTTTTGAAACCAACAGGTTGCATGATCCGAGGCAACATAGTTTTAACAAAGGACAATCTTGCCAAACAAATCTGATTGAGTTCTTTCACTGGGTGACCAGAGCACTAGATCAAGAGCATGCAATGGATGTGATCTACCTAGATTTCAGCAAAACCTTTGATACTGTTCCTCATAGGAGGCTTAGCAATAAACTAAATAGCTTGGGGTTGGGTCCAGAAGTAGTGAACTGGATCAGAAATTGGTTTACTGAGAGATGACAGACGGTGATGGCAAACGGAACTCACTCAGATGAAAGGAAGGTGATTAGCGGTGTGCCTCAGAGTTCGGTCCTGGGACCAGTACTGTTCAATGTATTTGTAAGTGATATTGCTGAAAGACTGAATGGAAAAGTCTGTCTTTTTGCAGATGATATGAAAATTTGCAACAGAGTTGACTCCCCTGAGAGATTGAATAAGATGAGGAAAGATCTACAAAAGCTGGAAGAATGGTCTAATGCTTAACAGGTAAGATTTAATGTGAAGAAGTGCAGTGTCATGCATTTGGGAAGCAGAAATCCAAAGGAATTGTATGCGATAGGGGGCGAGAGGTTGGCGTGCATGGACCAGGAGAAGGACCAGCAGTAAAATTGGGGGAGGGGGGACAAGACATTTTTCAGATATATTAGTGAGAGGAGGAAGTGCAAAATTGGTTTTGTCAAACTCAAGGGTGAAGGGGGGGGGGGGTGGTATATGTAGAAGCTGATGAGGACAAAATGAATGGTTTAACAAATATTTTTCTTCTTTGTTCACGTTGAAGAGCCAGGGCAGGACGTCATAAAACATCCACAAAAAGAAGCAGAAGTGAAGGCGATCTTGAACAATTTTCAGAAAACTAAAAGTAGACAAAGCAATGGGTCCATTTGGGCCAAAAATATTGAAGAAATTGGGGATGTTCTAGCAATTCCACTGACGTATCTTTTCAATGCTTCTTTAGGGTTGAGAGTGGTCCCAGAGGACTGGAGAAAGGCACATGTGGTCCCTTTACACAAAAGCAGAAATAAGGATGAGGTTGAGAACGACAGGCTGATTAGTCTGACTTCTGTGGTGAATAAATTAATGGAAATGCTGCTAAAATTGAGGATAGTGAGGTTTCTGGATTGCAGGATCTGAGGCAGCATGGGTTTACCAGAGATAGGTTTTGTCAGACAAATCTGATTGATTTCTTTCACTGAGTGACAAGAGAGAAAAGAACATAAGATATGCCATACTGGGTCAGACCAAGGTCCATCAAGCCCAGTATCCTGTTTCCAACAGTGGACAATCTAGGTCATACGTACCTAGCAGATTCCCCAAAAGACAATGCTTGTATTGGGTCAAGCATTGATATCCTGGGTCCCTTCTTAATAATGGTTTATGGACCTTTCCTCCAGGAACTTGTCCAGACCTTTTTTAAACCCAGATACACTAACAGCCTTTACTACATCCTCCAGTAACAAATTCCAGAGTTTGTACCAAAGGAGAGCCCTAGATGTGGTGTACTTGGATTTCAGTAAAGCCTTTAACACTGTTCCACACAGGCGACTTATAAATAAATTGAACACTCTAGGGATGGACCCTAAAGTGACTGACTTGGTTAGAAATTGGTTGAATGGGAGGTAACAAAGGGAGCTCACTCTGAGGAGAAGGAGGTTACCAGTGGTGTGCTGCAGGGATCTGTTCTTCGTCCGATTCTTTTTAACGTCTTTGTTAGTGATTTTGCTGAAGGGCTGTCAGGTAAAGTTTGCCACTTTGTGGATGATACCAAAACCTGAAATAGAGTAGACACCCAGGAAGGAATAGATAACATGAGGAGGGATCTAGATAAATTTGAAGAATGTTTGAGAATTTGGCAGTTGAGGTTTAATGCTGAGAAATGCAGGCTGCAAAAATCCAAAGGAGCGGTACAGTGTAGAGAGCAAAGTAGAGAGCAAAGTACTTCTGTCTATGAAAGAAGAGTGATTGTTTCTGATGATCTTAAAGAGGATAAACAGGAAGAAAAGGTGTCAGCGAAACCCAAATGTAATCTTGGGTGCATAGGGAGAAGAATGGCCAGCAGAAAAAAGGAAGAGATAGTGCCTCTGTATAAGTCATTTGGAGTATTGTGTGCAGTTCTGGAGAACACACCTTCAAAAGCATATAAACAGGATGGAGTCAGTGCAGATGGTGGCTACTAAAATGGGGACAGATGGTGGGATAGAAGAGGTTTTAAAGATACATTTAAATACCTCTGTGATATAAATGCACAGGAGGAGAGTCTCATTCAGTTGAAAATAAGCTCTGCAAGGAGGGGTTCCAGGAGTGATCCGGGAAACTACAGAGGTCAGTAGCATGCAAAATGGTAGAAACCATTACAAAGAATAAAATTACTGAACATGTACATAGACATGGTTTATTGGAAGAAAGCGAATATGGATTTAGCCAAGAAAAGCCTTGTTTTACTAATCTATTATATTTTTTGAAGTTGTAAATAAACAGGTAGATAAAGGTGACCCGGTTGATATAGTGTATCTGGATTTTCAGAAAGCCTTTGACAAGGTCCCTCATGAGAGACTCTTGGTGAAAAAAAAAAGTTATGGGATAGCAGGCAATGTACTAATGTGGATCAGGAGTGAGGTGATCAGATTTGCAGATGACACAAAATTATTCAAAGTTGTTAAAACACAAGAAGTTTGTGGAAAACTGCAAGAGGATCTCGATAAATTGGAAGACTGGACATCCAAATGGCAGATAAAATTTAATGTAAACAAATGCAAAGTTATACACCTAGGAAAGAACAGCCCAAACTATGGCTATACGATGCAAGGTTCCATATTAGGAACCACCACCCAGGAAAAAGATCTATGAGTCATTGTGTGCAGCGGCAGCCAAGAAAGCAAATAGAATGCTAGGAATCATAAGGAAGGGAATGGAGAATAAAACCAAGCATATTATAATGCCTTTGTATCATTCTATGGTGTGATCACACCTTGAATATTGTGTGCAATTCTGGTCACCATACAGTATTGTAAAAAACATATAGCAGAATTAGAAAAGGTACAGAGAAGAGTCAGCCAAATGTAAACAGAATGTAAGGATACCCCTATGAGGAAAGGCTTAAACAATTAGGGATTTTCAGCTTAGACAAGAGACATCTAAGGGGGGATATGATAAGAGGTCTAAACATTAATGAATGCAGTGGAATGGGTAAATGTAGATCAGTTTTTTATGCTATCAAAAAGTAGAAAGACTAGGGGACATGCAATGAAGCTACAATGCAACCCATTTAAGACTAATAAGAGAAAATATTCTTTCACTCAAAGCATGGAGCCCAATTCCAAAAGGGCATGTCTGAGCCATCCAGACATCCCCGTGCAGGATGGGCCTGTTAGGGCCCGATTCTGGACCATGGGAACAAAACATTCCCGTAGTACACAGAATCAGGCCCGAGGATGGTCCGATGTGCCCTTGCCTGCCTACAGGGACATCTTCCCTGCAGGATCCTTTGACTGTCAAGGCTCGGCCCCCCTCTTCCCTGCCGCCCTACCTATGGCTGACCAGCTAGAGCCTGGATCAGGTGTCGGGGACCCCCCCTGCACCCGGACCTGGCCCCAGGGGGATCCCCAGATCCGATAGCTGGCTCAGTGCTGGGTGATAAAGTAATCCAAAGCTTCTATCAACCAATGGGCACATGGAGCAGACTAGTGCCTGGTAACATCATAGATATATTTCCTTTCTTTTACTTGATAAGACATAAGAAATGCCATACTGAGTCAGACCAAGGTCCATCAAGCCTAGTATCCTGCTTCCAACAGTGGCCAATCCGAGTCACAAGTATCTTGCAGGTTCCCAAAAAAGCACAGAGGTTCCACAATGCTCATCTCGGGGAAGAAGTGGATTTCCCAGCTACTCTTCAATAATGGTTATGGACCTTTCCTCCAAGAAGTTGTCCAAGCCTTTTTTAAGAACATAAGAACCTAAGATATGCCATACTGAGTCAGACCAAGGTCTATCAAGCCCCGTATCCTTTTTCCAATAGTGGCCAATCTAGGTCATACATACCTAGCAGTTTCCCCAAAAGAAACAGGTTCCGCAATGCTTGTACTGCGTCAAGCATTGATATCCTGGGTCCCTTCTTAATAATGGTTTATGGACCTTTCCTCCAGGAACTTGTCCAAACCTTTTTTAAACCCAGCTACACTAACAGCCTTTGCTACATCCTCCGGTAACAAATTCCAGAGTTTGATTACACGTTGAGTGAAAAAATATTTTCTTTTATTAGTCTTAAATAGTTTACCCTGGAGCTTCATTGCATGTCCCCTAATCTTTCTATATTCTGATAACGTAAATAATCAATCTACGTTTACCCGTTACATTCCGTTCATTAATTTATAGACTTCTATCATATCTCCCCTCAGCCGTCTCTTTTCCAGGTTAAAGAGCCCTAACCTTTTTAGCCTTTCTTCATAGGAGTATCCTTCCATCCCCTTTACCATTTTGGTGGCTCTTCTCTGAACCTTTTATAATAACGCTATATCCTTTTTAAGATATGGTAACAAGAATTGCACACAATATTCAAGGTGCGGTCTCACCATGGAACGATATAGAGGCATTATAATATCTTTTGTTTTATTTTCCATTCCTTTCCTTATGATACCTAGCATTCTATTTGCTCTCTTGGCTGCCGCTCCACACTGGGCTGAGGGTTTTAACATGTTATCCACAATAACGCCTAAATCTTTTTCCTGGGTGGTGGTTCCTAATGTGGAACCTTGCATCATGGTTTCTTCGACATGTAACCATAGTTTGGGTTATTCTTCCCTAGGTGCATAACCTTGCACTTGTCCACATTAAATTTCATCTGCCATTTTGATGCCCAATCTTCCAATTTATCAAGATCCTCTTGCAATTTTCCACAATCCTCTTGGGTTTTAACAACTTTAAATAGTATTGTGTCATCTGCAAATTTGATTGCCTCACTCGTTATTCCAATTTCCAGGTCATTTATGAATATGTCAAAAAGCAGCGGACCCAGAACAGATCCCTAGGGTACACCACTATTCACCTTTCTCCATTGGGAAAATTGGCCATTTAGCCCTACCCTCTGCTTTCTATCTTTTAAACAGTTCTTGATCCATAATAGTACACTGCCTCCTATCCCATGACTCTTTAGTTTTGCCAAAAGTCTCTGATGAGGGACCTTGTCAAAGGCTTTCTGAAAGTCCAGATACACTATATCAACCGATTCACCTTTGTCCATCTGTTTATTCACACTTTCAAAAAAACATAACAGATTAATAAGACAAGATCTTCCTTGTCTAAAGCCATGTCTAAAGCCATTAGGCCATGATTATCTACATGCTGAGTAATTTTATTCTTTATGATGGTTTCTACCATTTTTCCCGGTACTGACGTGAGGCTCACTGGTCTGTAGTTTCCCGGATCACCCCTGGAACCCTTTTTAAAAATTGGTTTTACATTGGCGATCCTCCAATCTTCAGGTATTAGAGATTATTTTAATGATAGTTCACAGATTACTAATAGCAGGTCTGCAATCTCATATTTCAGTTCTTTCAACACCCTTGGATGTATACCATCTGGCCCAGGTGATTTGCTACTCTTCAGTTTATCTAATAGTTGCAATACATCTTTCCGATGTATCAATATTTCCTTCAATTCTTCCGCACCTTTAAATACCACTTCAGTCATGGGTAACATCCCTACATCTTCCTCAGTAAAGACCGAAGCAAAGAATTCATTCAGTTTCTCCACTATCGCCTTGTCGCCTCTTAGTGCCCCTTTAACTCCTCTATTATCTAATGGACCAACTGACTCTCTCACAGGTTTTTTACTACAAATGTACTTTATGTTTGAATTTCTTTAATGAGAAACAAATACAAATAACAAACAACAGACCTATACCAGTGAACAACCAGGAACCAACAATATACAGCTCTACGTCCGCCAGACCAAAATCAGAAAATCTAGCTACACTAGCAGCTTTTACCACATCCTCTGTTAATGAATTCCAGAGTTTGATTATGTGTTGAGTAAAAAAATGTTTTCTTTTGTTAGTCTTAATATGAGTTACGTTGTAGCTTCATTGCATGTTCTCTAGTCTTTCTACTTTTCATTGGTGTAAGCAACTAATCTACTTTTACCCTTTCTACTCCATTCATTAATTTATTGACCTCTATCATTTACCCCCTCAGCCATATCTTTGCCAAAATGAAGAGCTCCAACCTTTTAAGCCTCTCCTCATACGGGTATCCTTCCATTTTTGTCACTGTTCTCTGTACCTTTTTTTAATTCTGTTATATCCTTTTTAAAATATGGCAAACAGAACTTCACACAAAGTTCAAGGTATGGTCATATCAGGGAACGATACAGAGGCATTATAATATCCTTGATTTTCTTCTCCATTCCTTTCCTTATGATTCATAGCACTCTATTTGGAGTGGAGGAGTGGCCTAGTGGTTGGGGCAAGGTACTTCAGGCCAGAAGGTCAGGGGTTCAAATCCCACTAGAGGACAGCAACCTTGGGCCAGAAGGACTGGGGTTTCTAGTCCCACAGGTGCTCCTTGTGGTCTTGGGCAAGCCACTTAACCCTCCATAGCCTATGTTCCCTGTAAAATAGTTTATAATGCCCTGTTCAATGTAATTTCAGTTTGTTCAATGTAAACCACACTGATGCAGAATAGCACAGTATATAAGAGAAAATAAATATTTGCATTCTTGTCTGCTGCTGCACACTGGGTGGAGGGTTTCAACATATTATTCATGATGACACCTAAATCTTGTTCCTGTTTGGTGGCTTCTAGCCCTAGCTTGGGTTGTTCTTTTCTAGGTGCATAACTTTGCACTTGTCCACATTAAATTTCATTTGCCATTTGGGCGTCCAGTCTTCCAATTTATCAAGGTCTTCTCACAATTCTTCACAATCTTCTTGCATTTTAACAACTTTGAATAATTTTGTGTTATTTGCAAATTTGATCACCTCACTCGTTATTCCTATTTACAGGTCATTATTGAATATGTTAAAAAGCAACGGGCCTAGTACAGATCCATGGGGTACTCCACTATTCACCTTTCTCAATTGTGAAAATTGCCCATTTAGTCCTACTCTCTGCTTTCAATCTTTTAATACTACACTGCCTCCAATCCCATGACTTTAATTTTGCCAAATGTTTCTCATGAGAACCCTTGTAAAAGGCGTTCTGAAAATCCATATACAGTATATCAACCAGCTCACCTTTGTTTACCTATTTATTTACAATAAAAATATAACAGATTAGTAAGGCAAGAATTTCCTTGGCTAAATCCATGTTGTTTTTTTGCCATTAAACCATGATTATCTACATGGTATTTTTATTCTTGGTAATTTTATTCTTTAAAATGGTTTCTACTATTTTGCTTGGCACTTATGTCAGGCTTACTCGTCTGTAGTTTCACGGATCAGCCCTCTAACCCTTTACATTGGCCATTCTCCAGTCTTCCGGTAACTACAGATGATTTTAATGATAGTTCACAGATTGCTAATAGTAGGTCTGCAATCTCATATTTCAGTTCTTTTAACACCCTTGGATATATACCATCTGGTCCAGATGATTTGCAACTCTTCAGTTTATCAAATAGTTGTAATACATCTTCCCAGTTTATCAATATTTCTTTCAATTCTTCTGATACATCACCTTTATATACAATTTCAGGCATGGATAACTTCCCTACTACATCTTCTTCAGTAAAAAAACAAAGCAAAGAATTAAATTTAAACTAAAAGCTCTCTTCTGGGTTTTAAATTTAAACTTAAAATTATCGGCTGATACTAGGCCTCGACTTAGTTAACAAATGCACTGGATTCTAAAATACACAAATTTATCAGATTTACACCAAATAATTCCCTTTCCCCCAAGATTTAGAGAATTTCCCAGAAGTAAATACTTACAAGTGCAGATTTCTGTCCTGCAGTATTACCAGTGATACCATACGGTAACAAAGTGATTATTCTGTGAATCATGTAAAGTGCCCCAAGTATAACATAGAGAATAGAAAATACTTGTAAAACAGACATATGCACATTCTGTAAGAAAGAGCTGGAAACAGTTACTCATCTCAAAGTTTGTTGCAAAGGTCTGATAGCAAAAAAACTTCTATACAGAAAGGCAGGAGGTGGCATGCCTCATCCATTGGAAATTTTGTGAACGCTATAGCACTACTGAACCAGAAAAGCACTGGGATCATGACCCTAAAAGAATTACAGAGTATGATAATTTGGGGCTGTCCCATTCTGATGGATAAAAAGTTGGATGCAAGGAAACCTGACATAGTAAAAGGGACAAAAATACCAGAATGGCATTGATAATAGAGGAGTTAGTTCCAAACAATTATTCTGTGAATCGTGTGGAGAAAGAGAAATCCTGAACTACTAATAATTTCAATCATAGACCAAGAGCATAATGCAGAAATATTTCCTATCATATTGGGAGTCATGGATCTGATTAAAAGAATTTTCAATCGCATCAAACTTGACAATTTGCTTATACATATTACATCTTATGAAGGTACTACAGCAAGCATTAGCAGTTAATTTTAGAGCAACTGAGATCATACTCCACATATCCTGGCTTAGGAGTGAGGTTTATGACTGTCATGGTATGAGTAAAACTAAAGATATACTGAATACCAACACCCTTAGAAACGCCAACCTACACCAATCACAAATTTCTATAATAAATAAGCACAACTTTCACATATTCATATAAGGTATATATGACCTCAGGGTATCCTTTTCCTTACATGTGGTGAGATGAATCACCATAGGGTTAGGTAACAAACTTCAGATCATGGGTCAAAACCATCTTATTTTTAATTTAAATTTACAAAAAATTAGTCCAAATATATAAAATTTCCTACACCTATAAAGTACTTTTTAGGGATTTTCAAAATGTGTTTTTAAAGATTTAAATTTTATCTTAATTGATTTCCAAGTTTCACACTGTCACGCTTTAGCAGAGAGCCAAAGCCCACAAATTGCCCATTCAGATCCTACAAAGAAAAAGTAAAATCCTCTTCAATTTAATAGTGCACAATACCATACTAGTAACAAAGATTCACTTATCTGGACGTTGTAAAGACTTCAGTCTGCACCGCAGCGGGATACCATCACTTTCATAGCCCATGTTCCCTGTAAAATAGCTATCTCCAAGTTATAATGCCCTGTTCAATGTAATTTCTGTTTGTTCAATGTAAACCGCACTGATGCAGAATAGCGCGGTATATAAGAGAATGTAAATAAATAAATAAATAAATTGTAATTTTCAAATACCGAAGGAGCAGCAAATTGTTTCTACTATCATGAAGAATTTCCTGTTATATACTTTGAACACCCTACTGAAATTGCCACTGACCAAATTCACCACCCTATCAAAAAGGGACATTGAGCACACCATCGCCTCCATCAACACCACCAGCGCACCAAATGACCCTTGTCCAGAGTTCTGGATAAAGAACTACACAGCGAACTCAGCCAGTTCCTAACCAAGCTCATGGATCTGTCATTCTCATCGGGTTCTTTCCCACAAAAACTGAAACACACCTCCATCAGGCCACTGCTGAAAAACAGCAAACTGGACCCCCTGAAGGTCAAATCCTTCCGACCAATTTCAAGCATTCCGCGCTTCTCGCCAAGATAATAGAAAAGGTAGTACAACGCCAAATTCAACACCATATAAAGATGGCCGCACTGCTAGATCCATGTCAGCACGGATTCAGAGAAGCACATGGCGTCGAAACCCTCCTTACCACCATCTTCAATACAATAGTACTTGCAATCGATGACATCCAGATATTGCAGCAGCCTTTGACTCTGTGAGCCAAGAGCTGCTATTGGGTCGTCTCGAGGAAAAGGGAATACAGGATTCAGTTCTAAACTGGTGCAAATTGTACCTGACTGACAGATGGCAACATGTAAGAATCGGCACCTCAATCTCGGAACCCTTCCAACAGAAACAGGGTGTGCCACAGGGCTCTTCACTATCGGCACTGATGTTCAACATATACATGCAGTCCATCTGTGCCCTGATCCGCTCTTTTAATGTCAGGTATACGCAGACAACATACTGCTATACATGCCTTTCTCAATGGACCAGCCCGACTTCTCCCCATTAACGAGCTGCTTCAACGCGGTTGCCAACTGGCTCCATACTTAAAATCTCCAAATAAACCACAACAAAACAGATGTTCTCTTCATCACGAGGAATCAAGATTTCACCCCTCCAGCCACCTTAAAGGTGAAGAATGCCGAGCTGACTGCCAAACCCACAATCCGCTACTTAGGAGTCACTTTGGACCAACGGCTGGACTTAAAAACCCACATAGGAAACACAGTCAAGGCAATATACTACAAAATACGGACACTACGAAATCTGTGACTGCTACTGGACCCTGATGACTTCCACACAATCTACCAAGTCCTCGTAATCCCACATTTCGACTATGCTAATGCAATACTACACGGACTCTCACAGGTAGCACTGAACCCACTCCAACTGGCAATGAACTCAACCGCCAGAATTCTATATGGAGCATCAAGAACAGACCACATTACACCAATCCTGAAACAGCTCCACTGGTTACCGATCCATGGCAGACTAGCTTTCAAGATCCTAGTAATGACCTTCAAGGCCATAAACAACCAACTGACCACCTCCATCACTGGGCTAATCCACCTCACACCTCCAACCAGATCCAGAAGATCTGCAGCTGTCAACAAATTGATAACACCCAACGCAATAACAAAATGCAATCACGCAACATCCAACAGAGCATTCATGCTTTATGCACCCAGATGCTGGAATGCTCTCCCGACAGCCATTAGAGCATGCACTGACCTGGCCAAATTTAGGAAGGCACTGAAGCACCACCTATTCTTGCAGTACTACCCGGAAGACAGCACACAAACAGACACCCCAAGCTACAGGACTTTACCAACAACACACCCAACACACTCTCCTGTAGCTAACCCTTCAAACACCACTCCACGTAAAGATTAGGAGGTTCAGACTGTTACTAGTGCATATACTTTGTAGATAGTTACCCCATTTATGTCCATGTTATAGTTCCTGTTCATTGTAAATACACTGCAGCCCGACTGCCTTGTATATGTTCTGTTTTATGTAAACCTCACTGATTTGAATAGCACGGTATAGAAGAGAACGTTTGCAAATATTCCTGGAGGAAAAGTCTATAAACCATTGTTAAGGCAGACTTGGAGAAAGCCACTACTTATCCCTTGACATAGTAGTATGGAGCTGGCTACTTGAGGGATAAGTCAGATACTTATGACCTGGATTGGACACTGTTGGAAACAGGATACTGAGTTTGATGGACTTTTGGTTTGAAGCAGTATGGCAATTCTTATGTTCTTTTCTACAGTGTTGACCTCCCCATGCTTTTTTTGGAGCCCTGATGCAATTGTGCATCTGCTGTTTCAGGGTGGAACTGCTGCTCCATGGAGATCCCCCATGTTTTGGGCATATATGGTACAATATACTGTTAGGGTTCTAACTACCATTTCATGCAGGTTTATTTCCAATATGTTTTCTCTCCATCCTCTTCAAACTGTGGATCATGCTACAAAATTAGCACTGTAGGATCTGGAGCCCCTTCTGATCCTGCTATAACTTTCTGGCTCCAATAGAAGGCTGGCATAAGAATCAATGAGGCCAAAACATAATAAGAAACAGACAAAACAAATAGCGTAAAGAAAATCAAACACACATGAGCAGTATGTTCAGTAAGTATACTGTTACAGTTGGCTCAGGAAGAGAAAAAAATGGGTCTAAAAGCAACAGTTCCAGTTGGAATCTTTAAGATCTCAGCTTATTCCTTCTTTCGTCCATGTATCAGTTGTTCAAACTATTTTTCATGAATTTGAAGCTGATTCTGATAGGCTGTGTCAGAACATAAAGAAAATGGATACCAGTAGAAACCAGTGCGTGCACCACCTTATTAATAGTGAGACCTCGATTCTTCAAAATTCTTAACTAAAGGCATAGTCAAACACTTGGAGATATTCATTATAGAGGTAATTTTAAAAAAGTTTATTGGTATATAATGCATTGTTTTATTCACATAAAAGTGCTTTTGTAAAATTGCCTCACTCTTAAAAGTTTATGCGGTGCAATTAGTTGCCTACTTGCTCTTTATTTTAGAGTATAGAAACATAGAAACATGATGGCAGAAAAAGACCACATGGTCTATCTAGTCAGCCTTTCCATATCAACCACTATGACAGTCCCCTTTTTTTCTTTAGATATCATCTGTGTTTGTCCCATGCTTTTTTGAATTCAGACACTGCCTTCATCTCTACCACCTCCACTGGGAGACTATTCTAAGGATCTATAACTCTTTCCATAAAAACATATTTACACATATTACACCTAGTCTATCCCCTTTCACCATCATGCTATGTCCCCTAGTAGCAGAGCTTGCTTTCATTCGAAACAGGCACTCCTCCTGTGCATTTATGCCATAGAGTTATTTAAACGACTCAATAATATCACCTCTATCCCACCTTTCCTCTAAAGTATACATAGCCTTTTCCTGGGGCCAGAATCTTGCTGATCGTTTAGTCAAGACGACTTTACTACAGGATCAAGTGATGATATCACCTATGACACTTGGACATACACCTTGTAACGCTTGTAGTTACTGTTCGATGACCCTTTCTGGGCAATCATGGTGTCACCCGCGGACTTCAAAAGAGTATAAACACCGGTGGGATACTACCTGTACTTCTTATGTAATATACCTTCTGCAATGCCCTTGTGGTTTGCTCTACCTTGGTAAGACCATTCGCCCAGTTAAAAAAAGACTGGCAGAACATGCTTCTCGCATTCGCTGCCGAGTGGAAACAGCGCAGCTGGTGACCCATTGTATTGAGAAAGCCCACTCTTTTGAGGATTTTCGTTGGACTATTATGCATCATGTGCCTAATAATCCGCAGCGAGGTGACAGAGAGCGGAAACTTTTGAGGCTGGAGCAGAGATGGATTTTTACTGTGAATACTGTTGAACCACATGGCTTGAATTGTGAAATCGATTGGCAGAGCACTTTATGACACCCTTACGTTGTCTTATCCAATCAGAACAGGGATTCCCCTGACTGTGGGGTTCCCCCTGCTCTCATTGTTTGGTTCTTCCTTTAAACTAACGTTTCCATTCGGCCTACGTGACTGATCAACCTGAGCCGCGTTGACGGCATTTTTTCATCTTGTTGCTGTATTTTGGGAAAAACGAGATTATACACTTGATACAGGGCTGTGGCCCGAAACGTGCACGTCGTGTCAAATAGTTCGTTTTAAGAGCAACATATTTTGGAGGACTTTAACAAGATAAGTGTGCTTTTTAATATTAATGATGAATAAAGAAAATTTTTGGAGGAGAACCTTCACTTGATAAAAAGTAGCTAGCTGCTTGGTGTGGATTGATTGTCCACCTCAACCCTCCTACAGTTTGCTTCGACAAAAAAAATAATAGCAATTATAGAGTATAGGTTTTTATAAATTTGGTGGACCTTTTCCTGTAGTTATATATTTTGTTCACTGGATCTGGGTTTTGGCTCTTTTCTACCTGTTTAGCTACTTTAAGATCATCAGACACAATCATACCTAGGTCTCGCTCTTCTTTTGTGGACAGAAGTACAACACCCCCTATACTATATCGCTCCCTTGGATTGCAGCAGCCCCAATGCATGACCTTGCATTTTTTAACATTAAATCTCAGCTGCCAAATTCTCTACAGTCCTCTGGCACCACTCCTGACTCCAACGAGGCATTGAAAAGTCATAGTTGTCAGTGGTGCTGCTAGAACGTCCCCAAGTTCCCTCAGTATTCTCAGGTGTATCTCATCCGGTTCCATCGCTTTGTCTACTTTAAGTTGTGCTAGTTTCTCATGAACACAGTCTTCTGAAAATTGTTCAAGATGTCCCCCACTTCTTTTCCTGATGGTGGGCGTTTTCTGAGGTTCTGCTCCTGGTTCTTCATCTGTGAACACAGAACAGAAATATTTGCTAAGCAATTCCGCTTTATCCACATCAGCTTCTACATATTCCTCCCCTTCACCCTTGAGTCTGACAATTCCATTTTTGCCCTTCCTCATCTCACTAACATATCTGAAAAATGTCTTATCCCGCCATTTTATTGCATTGGCTATTTTCTCCTCTTTTTGAATCTTTGCTTTCCTGACTTCTTTGCTAGCTTCTCTAAGTTTTTTTTTCAAATATAGATGCCTATCTTCCTCTCTCTATGATCTCTTGTATTTCATGAAGGCCTCCCTCTTTTTCTTCATCTTTTCAACTACTTCTTTTGCAAACCATAGCAGTCTCCTTTTCCTTTTACCTTTATTTACCATTTTAATAAAAAGATTGGTTGCCCTTAAAATATCCCCTTTCAGTTTTGCCCACTTCTTTTCTACATCCCTCAGCTGTTCCCATCCCACTAATGACTCCCTGAGGTGTTGGCCCATCTTGGCAAAGTTAGTTTTCCTATAGTCTAAGGCCCTCATTTTTGAATGGATTTTATCAGCCCTAGTCAGCAGAAATCCAAGGGAAATGTACGCGATAGGGGGCAAGAGGTTGGTGTGCACAGTTCAGGAGAAAGACCTTGGTGTGATTATCTCTGATGAGCTCAAGGTGGCAAAACAGTGCGACAAGGCAGTGGCAAAAGCCAGGAGGATGTTGGGCTGCATACAAAGAGGGATTACCAGCAGAAAGGAAGAGGTACTTATGCCACTGTACAAGTCACTGGTGAGGCCTCACTTGGAATACTGTGTTCAGTTTTGGAGACCATATCTTGCAAAAGATGTTAAAAGACTGGAAACTGTTCAGAGGAAGGCGACCAAAATGATTTGGAGCCTACGTCAGAAGCCTTATGAGAAGAGACTTGAAGACCTAAATATGTGCACTTTGGAGGAGAGGAGGGACAGGGGAGATATGATTCATACCTTTAAATACTTAAAGAGAAATAATGAACAAACAAACCTCTTCCAAAGACGGGGAAGCTGTAAAACTAGAGGGCATAACATGAAGCTGCAAGGTGGTAAATTGAAAGGCAATGTCAGGAAATATTTTTTCACTGAAAGGGTGGTAGATGCTTGGAATGCCCTCCCGATGGAAGTGGTGGGGGCAAACACGGTGATGGAATTCAAAATGGCATGGGACAAACACAGTGATTCCCTTTACAGCAACAGGATAAAAACAAAATAAACTGAAACATATAACTTCTGAACCATTTAACGTCTCAAAAAATAGGGGTGTCCTACATGGAGTGGTGGGTTCACCCCTAAACAAAGACATGAGGAGAGGTGGTCTGCACCTACTCTTGCCATCTTGCTGGGCAGACTAAATGGACCATGCTGGTCTTTATCTGCCGTCATTTACTATGTTACTATGTAGTCCTAATACTAAACCACACCATCTGGTGATCACTGGATGTGAAATGATCTCCCACTATAACATCAGAAACACTTTCACCACTGGTAAGCATCAAGTCCAGTATCGCTCCTTGACGTGTGGGTTCTGTTACCAATTGCCTGAATAGCTCTTCCTATAGAGAATCCAGCAACTCCTTACTTCTAGATGATACTGCAGCAGAGATGTGCCAATCAACATCTGACATATTAAAATCCTCTTCAGTAGCACTTCCCCTTTCCTGGCAATGCTGCATATATCTTCAATTAATTCTCCGTCCACCTCTTCTCTCTGTGAAGGAGGTCTGTATATCACACCAATGCAGACAGATTTCTCTTTCCCTCTTTATAGTTTAACAGTGCCTCCTCTCTCCCTTTTATGCCCTGTATTTCAATAGCTTTCTTCCTACCCTGTCCTTTCTGAATAAAGTATAGCCTGGTATAGTTACATCCCAGTCATGGTTGTCCATGAACAGTGTCTCTGTTACTGCCATTAAATCCAAGGCAGCCTCTCCCATTAAAGCCTCAACAGCTGGGGTCTTATTTCCCATGCAACGGGCATTTATACACACTGCTTTCCATATGTTGTCCCTTTTACCCATTGCCATAAAGTTATTTAATGTTTCACTTATCTGGAGGCTTTCACTTACTGGGGGCTTTCTTCACCCATCCCCCAGTCTGCTACTGAAGACACATCGACCCTTCTTGGACAGATGGATATCATCTCTGCTCTGCAACCCTTGGAACAACACCCCATGGTCTAGGAAACCAAAACACCCTCGATGACACCATCCACACAGCCATGCATTCATCTCCAGGATGCGAGCTTCTCTGCCTTGACATTTACCCTCATCAGAGAGGATTGAAGAGAACATCACCTGTGCCTCTATCTGCTTCACCCTCAGATCCATGAAGTCACTTTTGATACGCTCAGATGGATACCTGGCAGTATCATTTGTGCTGACAGGGATGAGCATTATTGAATAATAATCAGTGGGCTTGATGAGTTTCGGCAAACTCTCTGTAACATCTCGGATTTTGGCACCTGGCAGACAGCATACCTCTCTGGATATCAAGTCTGTTAGGCAGATGGACGCCTCAGTACCCCTCAGAAGAGAGTCACCAACCACCTTGGGGGTGGTATAAGAGAGTGACTTACATCACCTCGGCGGTGGTGTAAGTCACCTTGAGTGAGGCAATCTGTGGTGGCAAACCCCCCTGAAAGGTAGGAAAGACACAGGAGATTCCCTGCACCCCGACCCCAGCCTCGGCGGCCTGTTTGGGGGTTGGGAGGCAGGGAAAGCAAGCTATTCTTGGTCTGAGGGTGAGTGCAGCTACTGCATTGCATCCCGGTGCTATGGTGATGGGACGCCATGGCACCAGGCTCCGTGCAGGAGCCATGGCAGGGTTGGACAGGGAGGGAACAGGGCATCCAAAGGGCCTGATTTGGGGCATGTCCTGCCTGTCCAAAGTCTTTGCACCCGATTCTGATCTCATGAGGCCATCTAGGTCCCGTGAGATCAGGATCAGAATTGGGTGCAAATCCAGCCTGTCCAGATCTTGGATGTCAGGACGGGCCGGATGTGCCCCTTTCTGCATGGGGCTCCACGTGTATAAGGTACACATGTATGTTCTTTGTTACAGCAGAATAACAATGAGTGGCTATAAATTTACTAAATTAAATTCAATGGTTTTATAAAATATGTACGTAAATCATGACTTTGTCCATGCTCCACCCCTCCCCTGAGCATGCTCCACCCCTCCCCTGAGCATGCCTATTTTAAAATCACATGCAAATACTCACCTAATTGCACTGTGCCTACTCTTTAAGAATGAGGTAATTTAATAACAGCCTTTCTGCACACATAAAACAGTGTGTTACATGCAAGAAGTTTATAAAACTGCCTCCTTTGTTGCATTTTGTTTCATGCAGTAAAATACGAGGGTTGCTCAGAAAGTAATGCCCCACATGTTTTTTCTCAGTGCAGAATGAAGACAGAGGTGTGAAATTGAAAGGGTAGTAACTTGGAACTTCAAAGGACACATGTGTGTAATTTTACAGTCGTCTGACAAATAGCGAGGCGGTAGTGATCCTTCAAATGGTGACACACGGTACAAACAACGAGCTGTAATTGAATTCTTGGTGGAGGAGAAAGAAAATGTGAGAAACATTCACAAACGGTTGTGTGCTGTGTATGGAAGTTCTGCGGTAGATAGGAGCACCATTGGATGATGGGTGAAGAGTGTAAAGGCTTCAGAAAGTGGTAAAATGGAACTGGAAGATTGGCCGCAGTCTGGGCATCCTGCCTCAGCCACCATTCCAGACAATGATGGCATTATTAATGCGGATCGATGCATCATGAGTCGGGAATTGTCCGTACAGCTTTCCGTCAGTAGAGGTAGTGCAATATCAATTATTGACTCTTTGGGATATTCAAAGATGTGTGCAAGGCACACCGCAACAGCTTACAGTATTTTAATACCCACTGGCAGCTATCGCAGGGCGCTGCAACTTGTCTGGACTGGTGGCTGGGGGGAAGGGGGAAGTTACTAAGCTGTGGTAAAATATCACAGCTAAATTAATGACACAACTTGCGATCAACCTCATTGTGTTATTCTCTCTGGAAGCATCGGTCTGCACGGGCCACTAATGTGCAACCCAATGCTCCTGGGGCTTCTTAAAGGGGTGCACATCCTCCTACTCCTCCCCAGCAAAGACTCCTAATCCCCTCCAAAGATTCTGCCCACCGCTAGGGATCAACTTGCCAATTAAGGTCAGCAAGCTGCATTATCAGATTTATATTATAATGAGGTGCTTTGCATCTCATTATTACGTGGCAGTCATTGTTTTAAACAAACATGTGTTATGATAAAATAATGTATGGTTCCACCTGGGAGGTGGTATAGGTCACCCCGAGTGAAGCAATCTGTGGTGGCAAACCTCTCTGAAAGGTAGGAAAGGCACATGCATTAGGGGGGTTATTTTAGAAGCCTCGTTCGTGCTTTGGACATCTGAAAATGGGCATAAAGATGTCCACGGCACAGAGTCCTCTCCAGAGCCATTTTAGAAGCCAGGTCTGTGGACATCCTAGCACGAGGACATCTGAGTCTGAATGGGGGTATTGTAGAGGCATGGCTGGGGCATTCCCAAGACCTTGGACATCTCTTCTGAATCTCAGAAACATCCTGGACATCCTGAGTCACACCTAAAGTTAGACCTCCTCTAGGCATGAACAGGCATCTGAAAAGTGCTCATTTTGCCATGCAAATGTCTGGAGTGTGTGGAGGAGATACAATAGCACCCCCTTTATTTTACCCTATGTTAGCAAACACTGGTGGGGAATGGGGGATCATCTTTGACTGCTCTCTTTCTCTGCACACATCCAAACGATAGCTATAACATCGAGCTTCTTTCTCTATAATATCAGCAAAATGTGTCCCTTCCTTTCTGAACACACTACTAAGACCACCATACACTCTCTAGTCACCTCCTTTCTTGACTATTGTAACTTGTTCCTCGCTGTCTCCCTATGAATCATCTCTCTCCCCTTCAATCTGTTCAAAACTTAGCTGCACGGCTTATCTTCCACCAGTATCGCTCTTCTCAAGTCGCTTCACTGGTTCCCTATCCCTTTCCACATCCAGTTCAAACTTCTTCTACTCACCTACGAGTGCATTCATGCTGCGGCTTCTCACTACCTTTCATCTCCTATCTCACTCTACACCCCTCCTTAGGAACTCTTCTGGCAGATCCCTTTTATCTGTGCCCTTCTCTGCCACTGCCAGCTACAGGCTTTGTCCATTCCACCTTGCTGCTCCATATGCCTTGAACAAACTTCCTGAGTCAATGTGTCAGGGTCTTTCTCTAGCTCTATTCAAATCTACGTAGGCTAAAAATGCACCTCTTTGAGTCTGCTGTTGGATCCTGATGTTCCTCACTCTCTTGTCCATTATTTATGTGTATTTTACTATACTCTAGTCTCTAGTTTTGCTATATTTTTTGTCTTGATTAGATTGTAAGTTCCGATGAGCAGGGACTGTGTCTTACATCTATATGTACAGTGCTGCGTATGCCTTGTAGCGCTATACAAATGATTATTATTATTAGTAGTAGTAGAACAGGGCTCATGCTTTCATCTTTTTATTTCACTGGACATCCTAGGGGCATAACTAGGGGGGGAGCTTTGAAGGCCTGCTCAGCCCCCCTAGCCAAACAGCCACATGGTTATTTTATTTGCAGTTTGCAGCTCTCTCGGCATGCTGCAGCTACATCTCCAGGGTCCCTATTCCCCAGCTACAGTTTTTTCTCTTCTCTTCTTTGTCTGTCTCCCTCCATGCTATTGTCATGCATGCCAGCACTTTATCATTTGCATGGTTTAAGGAACAGTTTCAACTGCATGGGAGGAAGAAGCACCAGTATGTGCCGCAAGTTGCAGCAGGAAGCAGATGATCTTCTTTCTGTTACAACTCGCAACACATACCAGTGCTTCCTCCTCCCATGGGGTTCAGTCACTATTCGATGACTTGAACTGCACAAATGGTAAAGTGCTGGCACGTGCAACAATAGCAAGGAAGGAGACAGACAGAGAAGAGAAAGAGCTGGAGTTGGGGACCCAGCAGATAGAAGAAGCATGAAGTGTGGATCAGATAGGTGCTTGTGGCAAGGGAGGGAGAGGCGGGTGCTCGGGACAGGAGAAGGAGAAAAGGGAGTTGGAGATCAGATGGGTGTCGGGGCATGGGAAGGAGAGTAGGGATTTGTAATCAGGGAGGTAGAAAGGAAAAGCGAGAACATGGACTTGTGATGAGGTGGATGCTTGGGGCAGAAGGGAAAGGACTTGTGAATCAGCTGGGCGCTTGGAGCAGGGTCATCAGAAAATTGGGAATCATATGGGTGCTTGGGGCAGAGGGGAAACAGGGATTAGTTGGGGATGGAGGAATTAGATAAAAAAAACCCCAGAAGACCATGAGTTTAAGATTGGTGTTAGCGTAAGGCCTTAGAGATTGGACAGAGAGGAGAGCAGGGGTTAAGAGTGAACAGGCATCCATGGATTTTGCAGTCGGGTGAGAACTATGATTCGGAAGGTATTAGATCGGCTGGATGGGATGAGAAAATGCAGAAAGATGAGAAAGGGTGGATAGATGATTTGAAGTACCTAGAGGGGCTGGTTGAGCAATGAAAGGGGACAGGGGGGATATGAAGGCAAGGAGAGACATGGGAAAGGGACAGGCCATTGAAGGGGTGTGAGAGGCAGGGTCGGCCCATCCATTGAGCAAGGATGTTTTTTGCACAGGGCCCCGCGTTTCAGGGGGCCCCACGCAAAAAACATTCTTCATTAGCACAAGTAGAAAAAAAAACAAACTGGCTGCTGCTGCCGCTGCCACCGTGGCAGCGGCAGAATCAAATGTCCCGCCACGGGGCCCCGCCTGCCCGGCAGAGCCTCTCTTCACCATCAGCTCCTGAGTCCCTCCTAATGCACAGGCTTTCAGAGCCATGAGAGCTTCTCTGACCTCTCGCGGCTCTGTTAATCCCGCCGGGGCTGATGGGAAATCCCATCAGCCCCGGCGAGATTAACAGAGCCGTGAGAAGAAAGATTAAAAAAGCCGCGAGAGTTTCCCTATCGGGGCTGATGGGGGGAGGGGGGTTAGGACTGGTAATGGGCTTTGGGGGGGTTAGGACTGGTAATGGGCTATGGGGGGGGGGATAAGACTGGAAGTGGGTTGATGGGGGGAGGGGGGGAGGGGGTTAGGACTGGTAATGGGCTATGGGGGGTTAGGACTACTAATGGGCTATGGGGGGCTAAGACTGGAAGTGGGCTGATGGGGGGGGTTTAGGATTGGAAATGGGCTGATGGGGGGTTAGGATGTAATGGGCTATGGGGGGGCTAAGATTGGAAATGGGCTGATGGGGGTAGGACTGGCAATGGGCTATAGGGGGACTAGGACTGGAAATGTGCTGATGGGGGGTTAGGACTGGTAATGGGCTATGGGGGTGCTAAGACTGGAAATGGGCTGATGGGGGGTTAGGACTAGTAATGGGCTATGGGGGGGGCTAGGACTGGAAATGGGTTATGGGGGCTAGGACTGGAAATGGGCTAATGGGGGGTTAGGACTGGAATGGGCTGTGGGGAGGCTAAGACTGGAAATGGGCTGATGGGGGTTAGGACTGGTAATGAGCTATGGGGGGGCTAAGACTGAAAATGGGGTGATGGGGGGGCTTAGGACTGGAAGTGGGCTGATGGGCTTAGGACTGGTAATGGGTTATGGGGGGCTTAGGACTGGTAATGGGCCATGGGGGGGGGGCTAGGACTGGTAATCCAATCAGAAAAATAAAATGATCAGAGCACAAAGACACAAACTATGCATTTTATTTTAAATTCTTAGCGATTGGAATAAGTCAGTTTTGGGAATGTACGTTTATTCAATATTTGGTGAAGGTCTATCTGTCTGAGTTCTGTGTGTGTGATTGAGATGAAGTATTCTTCTACGGATCTGTAGAAATCCACCCTGTTCCTTTTACCTATAGAGGGCATATTAGGATCATATTTACTAAAGTTTTAATGTGCATTAAGTACCTACAGACCTTTGATTTCTATGGGTGCAATGGCACTTAATGTGCATCAACTTTTAGAAATCATACCCCTTAATGTTCTATGCTTCAGTGTAATATTTGCAGGGTTGCCTTTCCATTGATAGTTGTTGCTCTTTTGAGTGTTGGGTGTTATTACTGATATGGAATGGTAAGGTTCCTAATGGAGGATTTTGTGTTACTTTACAGAATGTTGGCAGTGGAGATATTTTTTTGTTACTGTTACTGAGGTGACACTAGAACTTGAATATAATTTTATATAATTTTAAATATACTGGGTTGTAAAGGGAGCAATCGTAAAGATAACTGAAGCTATAAGGAAGTAAAGTAAATTTAGTACATCTAAGGTTTTGAATCATCATACACCAGTTGTGCCTTCTTAAAACTCTGTGCAAAGAGTAGCATTTATTTGTCATAAACAAAGATGAATATTATGTACTAAATAATGGCAATTATTTTGTAATAACATCAGGCAGGAGTTTTAGAACACTTTGCAGGATATTTTGATATTTGTTGAGATGTTTGTCTTTATAGAAGACTACTCTTTGCTCAAAAGTAAGGTATGAGATACTTACAGTACTCTTGAACATTTTTTAAGGTAATTAACCGGCTTCCATAAGTATATATATATATAGTTTCATGCTGAGAAGTGCTTAAGATGATTGAGTTTAAAATATTTAAAGTCTTAGCCATGTTACATGACAGAAATCCATTGTAAAATACACTCTAAGGTATTATTGTTGTTAAGAGTAGAACTACAAGAGCTCAGGCACGTATGCCTAGTGCCCCCCCACGTTAAACTTAGGCATCCCCAAAAATTCAGTTCTGGCTAAGCTAGCTTGTATGATATGCTTTCCTAAGGGGGATATCTATGTTCATGAAAATGACCAGAAACATAGACATCCCTGGTATTTTCTGCACAATCTGTCCTGCACGTTCCAGTTTGACTTAGCTGTCCTTTTAAAATGCCACTTCATGTACCATATAACTTGCATTATTTCCTGAAGATACATTAATAACTAACTCCCTTAGAGGCCTCTTTAATAAAGATTATTAAAAATTTGCCGTGCATTTAAATGTACTTTTAATGCTCCAGTGAAAGCAGGATTCATTAAAAGATGTAAGCTTTTCATAATGTTTATGCTGGAAATGCACATTCCTAAGACTAGAGAACTACAGGTATTCGTTGTCAGGGCAATGTATGATCTTTATTACCCCAACCTCTGATCTTTAAATGGGCAGATAACCCAAAATGATGTCTCTACCATTCCCCCTCCCCCTCCCCTGCTACTTATACAACTGCTGGAAAAGCTGACTCCCCTTCCTTTCTCTGGCACATCATAGATTCCAAAAGGTCATTCTGCTCTCATTTCCAAATCTCACTCTCCAAACCACAAAAATTCACCCATTTCACTACCCTCCTCAGTGCCCACTTCCCCTCAAATCATCCTTAACTGCATGAGCCCCTGGGTGTGAATCAGGCAAGAACAATTATAAGTCACGTGGGCTATCTTGTACCAAAATGTATTATATTTTGTTAACACTTAGAATGTCATTTCAATGATTTTAAATAAAAATAAATAAAATCCAAGATAACACAGAACAACCCAAAGATTCACTTTCCCCTTCACATGCTGTGATATACCAGGTAAAATGAGAATCTGCTTTTTAGGAAGGGAGGTTGCATCTGCACAGGGACGTCATTTCAGACTGGATGCTCCTTTATGGATCTAGGGATTTTTATTTATTTATTTTATTTAATGTTTCTTTTATACCACACTATTTGAAATCAGTGTGGTTTACATGTAACACATTTGTCCAGTGCAGGCAGGTCTGCAAGGGAATTACAATGAACGGGGTTCTATATACAGGGCTAACAGGGTAACTATGTACACTTTGGCTATAGCAGGTTATAGGGCAGCTCAGGTTTATCTACAGGGTTAACAGGATTGGCCCTGAGAGCTTTACTCTCTATACTCCTTTAATTTCCAAAGCTTGTGTATATCGTGAGGTTTATCGCGACCCACTTTACTACTTTTTAGGCATGTTCTGCATCAGGCAAAATCATCTATTGTTGAGAGTCGGTCCATCTGTCTGTCTATCCATACCTACTGTATGTACAAACAAAGCTGTGCCTACGAAGACAGAATGCAGAGGCACACTCTCTATCCCCACATCACAAACACACACACGTATACACACGCTAATCCCCCCACACATACACACGCTATCTCAAGATAGATACAAATATATAGATGCCAAAGTCACAGAAGCCTCATACGGCTCCAGACACATTTTATCATGTCTCTTTGCTCCCCCCATGCATGTATGAGTTTGCAAAGCAAGGAAGGGAAAACACACCATTTTATCACCTTGTGGGGGTTATTTCAGAAGCCCTATTCATGACTTAAACACCTATAAGTAGTCATATGCATGTGTAAATAATGGCCATGTGTAAATGGACATTTTAGAAAGGATAAAATGTACATAGAAACATGATGGCAGAAAAAGACCACATGGTCTATCTAGTCTGCCCTTCCATTTCACCCACTACAACATTCCCCAGATCGTGGCAATATTCAGCCAGTATTTAGGTAAGTTACATGTTCAGTTTAGGCCTGCCAACATTTCAGCATTTTGCATTTTCAAATTGAATGTGTTGACTGCTGTGGAAACAGCGGCTGTGAAATGTGTTGGCAGTTGCAGTGTGCTTGGTGTAAGCACGTGACATCCTTCTCCCTGATGCAGCCTGGAGGCGAAACGCCTGGCATCGGAAGATAGGCTTAGTTTTGATTGGAAAAGCACCATGAGCATAATTTTCTCTATTACAGCCATACCATAGCTAAGTGGGATTTGATATTTTATTTATTATATCTGCTACAACTGCCTGTTCACGGTTGACTGAGATCTGATGCTACGTTTAGAGTGAGATCTGTTGTCATATTATGATCTCCTGAGTACAGCATAGTAGCACAGACTGTTATGTGTCATATAGTTATAGGTTACCCACGAGTGGAGTTTCTTGACCTATGATGGTAAGTTGTGGCTTGGTGTCAATTTATACTGAAGTTTTTCCACCACTTGTGTGGCTTTTTTGTGCTTCTGAGGTTGTTATTTTGTATGCACTGGTTTTTATATTTTGTCTGCAGAGCTGTAAACAAAAGTAAGCAAATACTTCTGGCTCTGGCGCCATCCCCACAGGTCACTTCCAGTCCCGCCAACAGTTCCACTTCTTTTTTGTCTACAAATTAAGCCCTGCCTTTTACTAACACTTAGTTTGAGTTATCTTCTGCATGGACCATTTTACTCCTATGGGCTGTGTGGCAGATAGCTTGAGGTGAGTGTTTGTTAAAGGGGCCCATAGTGCAGTAAGACAGACAGAGCAGCATCTTGAGTGAGCAATGACAGAGAAGGGCAAAGATAGCAGCTTGCTGAGTGAGTGGAGATAAGTGAGGAAAAGCAGTATAGAGCTCTATAGTGAAAACACTTGTAGACTTATTCTGATGTACAGAGGAGATCGTGATTCTGATCCCGTGGGGCACATCAGAATTGCGAACAGTCCTGTATGTGCAGGCCGGGATTGTGATTTAGTCCAGCCTGCACGTACAGCACCTTCCCGGCTAACTCAGTCAAGGCTCTTCAATGGAAACTGCTAGGTACGTATGACCTAGATTGGCCACTGTTGGAAACAGGATACTGGGCTTGATGGACCTTGGTCTGACCCAGTATGGCATATCTTATGTTCTTATGTTGCCATGGCACCCCGGCTCCATTGAAAAGCCTCAATGCCAGCTGCTGGAAACAAAAGCTTATTCCTCGCAGTCCAATGCTCAATCTGGCCTCCTAAGGCAAGAGTCAGGCTGTGAGGAATGTCCTCCAGCCACCCGCCCCCATCCACACTCCGGCACTGACAAAATAACACGTCCAGGGAAGTTATTCCACCTTGGAGGTGGAATAACTTCCCTGCACATGTCGCCGGCCCTGGATGTAGAGGGTTGACATTAGAATCAGCCCTGTATGTTCAGGGCTGGTGACCGCCCACTGCCTGCCCAGACACCGCCCCTGAGTCACCCCTTCCTCTCCCCTGTCTAACTTCCCCACACAACTGGTGGGGAAGTTAGATGCGGCAGGGGAAGGCACGAATAGCGGGGATGGGCGTCCAGTTCGGACATCCATCCCCGCTATTTGTGGCACAGAATCAGGCCCTTGTAGGTGAGAAGCAGTCGTTTGGATTGAATTTGCCTATGTTCATTTTAGAACAATAATTTATAGAACACAATTAATTACGTGGTCAAAAGGACTGCAAACCACTTTCTTTGACTGAAAGCAGTGGCTTCTCTTTTACTTATCATGAAAACACTAAAAGGTTACAAAGGAAAATGGAGAACTCATACAAAAACGAGACCTCTCTCTCTGCCTCACCAATTGAAGATCCCTTCAGGGAGTGGGCAGGTAAGCTCCTCCCTACTCCCCACCAGCAGCCCAATCAGTCCGGTGACTTTCCCATTCAAAAGGACAGTACGCCAAGGCATGCCCGCACCTGGCAGGCCTGTGCCTGAGGACCTCGCCAGAGGGTCCTTTGGTGAGGCCCTTAGGTGAAGGCACCTTAGGCTGAGGTACCAAACTAAAGCAGCTAGAACCTACCACTTTACAACATCGGCACCAGAGTCCTATAAAACTGCATGTAACCGAGGAATTTCCCATCGCTCCTCAAGTGATCCCAGATTACCACTCCTCTTAACAGATGCCCAGGAGAAGCCTTCTCATACTGGAGGGTGAGATCAGGAGCCTTTCCCTCATTCTACAATACTACTAATTGACTATCTGCAAGAACTGCGTGACTCATCCTTCTCACCAGAACAGTACCTGCACCAGCCTAATGATTGCTTATCGTACTACTACCAACCATGATCGGTCTGCCCCTCTGCCCACCAGACCACCGTGAGCCCTCTTACATGACTAGCCTCATCTCCTTGGGACAACCACTAGGCGATATGACAAAAATGGTGGAACCAACTACCAGATACTCTGCTATACTCATTCATTTCATCATACTAATGCTCTTTTCAGCTTTACTCACAGCCTCTACAAATATAGAACACAGTTCTTACATACCCATTATTCACACCTACCTTTAACCAGTTATCCACCTTACACATTTACCAGTACAAACGAAGTGTGCATTAGAAAAGATCAGTCTCTCTACTATACCAAATGAGATACTTAACAACAAGAGTCACCCTCTAATATGTGCTCTCATCAATGCATGCTCTGCAAGGAACAAAATTCCAAGGAACAAAATTCCAAGGAACTTCATCTCACATCAAGAGCTAGACATCCTTTGTATCACTGAAACATGGCTCAGTGAAACTAACTCTATTCTCATCAACCAGTTGTGCCCTCCCTCATACACCTTCCACAATTGTAACAGATCAGACAACAGAGGAGGAAGAGTCTGCATCATTGCAAAAAAGAGCTTAAAACTCAGCACTACTGACTCTAACTCCACGTCTAGCACCCTAAATGTTTCCAGTGCCTTCTTTTCAATGTGCCTGGTATATAGAGCCCCCCATGGTGATTCTTCCAACCTATCCACATTACTAGAGTCAACTTGCTCCCCACCAAATGTCCATTACCTCCTCATCATCTTTGGCAAACTGAATTTATCCCCGTCCCCCTATAAACAGTCCTCTGCCTTTATAGAAGTAATGGAAGCCTTACACTTTACTCAGATACTTACACCTCCAACCCATAACAAGGGTAACCATTCTTGATATGATTTTCCTGCCTCATACCTTGACAACAGATACAAACCTTATATCCCACTCAGTACTCCCATTACCCTGGTCAGACCATGCAGCTATCCTCTTCACTACACCACAGGGAAATCATAGAAGAAACCCCTCATTAACTCCTCCAACAAATCAAAGATTTAAACAGTTTGATAAAGAGTCCTTTTTCAACTCAGTCACCCCTCCCCCCCCATCTAGAACATCTTAAACAAGAAGACACTGACCTTGACTCACAAATAGAACAATGGAACAAAATCATGGCAACAGCAGCTCAGGCACCACCTAAGAAAATATAAAATAATTGCTCTAACAGAGCCCCATGGTTCTCTTCATCCCTCCTAGCTCTGAAGCGGGAACTCCAGCACCTAGAACACAACTGGAGACACTTGGGAGACTCTATCAGCCATGCCAATTACATGGAAAAACACCATTTATGCTGCAAAGAAACCTTAAGAAGGAAGAGAGAATACTAGAATAATATCATATTTTGTTCATTAAACAAACCCAGAGACCTCTTTACCATCAGAAATCCCTCCTAAATGACCCAACTAAACAACAATCCCAAGATAAAATCTCCCCACAGGTCATAGCCAGCCACATATGTGAGAAATACCAGAAAACCTTACCCAACACCCCTCTAGAACTCACGCTAAATAATGTCTCCAGTGCCACATGGTCAGAATTCACGCTCTCATCTCTTGAAAATATTGAGACCACAATAATGAATCTCAATACAACTACTTCAGCCCTTGACTCTTGCCCTGTTGCCTGGATCAAGAGCACAAGAGCAAGCCTCAGTTCCTTCCTACAGACCATAATACATGCATCGCTATCTCAAGGAAAAATGCCCACCTCTCTGAAGAGAAGCTCAATTCTTCCCATATTAAAAGGAACTAATCTAGGCGTCAAATCACCCAAGGTCTATAGGCTGATCTCAAGTATCCCTGTTATAGCAAAAATAATAGAAAAACTGGTACAAAACCAACTCCAAGACCTCATTGATGACTATGCCCTCTTGATCCATATCAACATGGGTTCAAACCAAACCATGGAGTTGAAACCCTGCTCACTTCCCTGCTAGACTCAGTATTAACTTACACACAAAATGCCAACCAAGGATGCCTATTAATATTTCTAGATATCTTCTCTGCCTTTGACTCCTTACCAGACCACCTACTTCTTCAAAGACTATAGGACATTGGCCTACAAAAGACCATGCTAAGCTGGTTCCGTTCCTATCTCAACAACAGAATCCAATAAGTTAAGATTGGCTGCAGTACCTCATGCCCATTCAACCAACAACAAGAGGTATCCCAAGGCTCAAGCTGTCAGCTCTCTTATTTAATCTCTTCCTCCAGCCCATATGCCAAATTAAAAAAAAACAAATGATCAACCTCCAAGCACAAATAAAAAGAACAGCCCAAGCCACCTACTACAAACTAAGAACCTTGAAGAACCTCCACCAACTACTAAGTTCAGACTTATTTTGCAAAGTTTGTCAAGCCATAGTCACCCCTACACTTGACTACTGCAATATAATATATCATGGACTCTCCAAACAATCCCTACAACCTTTCCAGATGGCACAAAATACTGCAGTGAGGATAATCCATAGACTCTCAAGAGAAGTCCATATCACTACTGTCCTTCAACACCTCCACTGGCTCCCCATCCAACCAAGAATAAAGTACAAGGCACTCATTATGACACACAAAGTCATATACAATGAATCTGCAACCTGCTTATACCCCCTCCTCTCAAAACCGAAGGGTGACAGACTCTGACGACACAGTTCTTGCAACCTTCTAGCCATCCCAGCTCATAAACTCAAAAACAAACAATCCACATGCAACCATGCTTTCTCCCTCTTTGCCCCCACCAGATGGAATGCCTTCCCCCCACATCTGAGAGGTTGTTCTAATCATCCTGACTTTAGAAAAAAGCTCAAAACCTTCCTATTCCAGAAACATTTCAGATCATGCTTAAGAAATCTTTATTCATTCTCTTGTCATGCACATAAACGACCCACAAAGGGGAGTCCCTCAAGACTCTGCACTATCACCACTTCTATTTAATATATACATTCAACCAAGATGCAAGTCATATATGCTCACGATGTGTTCTACCACATCTATGCAGATGACATTATGATTTATCCCCTTTTCTTAACCTCAAAACCTAACTACTCTGCAATAATAAATTGATTCAATGCAATTTCACTATGGCTATCAGAACACAATTTAACAATAAATTATAAAAAGACAGACATGCTCTACATAACAAAGAACAAGAAGTTCAACCACCAACATCACTGCCAGTAAAAGATACAGAATTTAAGGTAAACCCTTAAAATTGTATACTTAGAAATAACCCTTGATCAACAACTATCCTTCGATTCTCACATTAAAAAAGCCTACCAAAATGATATACTACAAAATTTGGACCCTGCAACATCTGTACCCATTACTTGAGACAATCAACTTCTGAACAGTATTCCAGGCCATGATATTATCACACCTGGATTACTACAATATCATCTTCCAAGGAATCCTGAAACACACATGAAACACCATACAAATGGCAAAACACACAGCAGCCTACATCCTATATGGAATATCGAGATTCAGTCATCTCACATCCATCCTAAAACATCTGCAGTGACTACCCTTGACAAGTTGCATCAAATATGAAATATTGATAACCATCTTCAAATTAAGGGCCCAATTCTTGAATGTGGATTGTGGGACTGCACATCTCGGTGAGATGTGCAGCCTCGCAAGCCACCCGGGCCCGATTCACCCTCCAGCTTTCCCAGTACGTCCTGAGCAGCAGGATGGGGAGAGCTGGTGGGGGGAGGGATCTGGGCAAAATGAGGGCAGGCCAGGCTGGCAGAATGTATAGGGCTGATTCAAATCACAGCTCTGTACATCCTGCTGGTTCAAAAGGGACATGCTGCTTATTCTACCTGGAAGTAGAATAAGCAGCACTGACCAGGCGATTGGGCCCGGGGATCCCCCTGAGGCCGGGTCCAGGTGTGGGAGGTCCCCGCCACCCGATCCAGGCCCAGGCAGGCCAGCCGAGGTTGAGAGACAGAGAAGAGGGGAGCCTAAGTCACAGACGTCAGGACCGCCTGTGGGGAGGACATTCCTGCAGGCAGTAGGGGCACGCTTAGCCGTCCAAATGTCCAATTCTGTGCACCATGGGAACGTTTTATTCCCATGACCCAAAATCGGGTCCTAACGCTGATGTCCCCCTCTCTGAATCGGGCTCTAAATCACAATTTATCTTCACCCTACCTACAATCTATCTTGCATAAAGCTCCAAACAACAGAGCCAGGAGACCCTATACATAAAATACATATACCATGCCACGCAAGAAAATCAAGAGCACACAAGCAGCTTGTACACTTGCCTTCTCATTATATGCACCAGAACTTTGCAACGCTCTCCCTGAGAAAACAAGAGTCATCTCAGACCTCCTAATCTTTTGTAAGGAACTAAAAACTCTTCTTTTTAAGGAACACTTTATAAGTGAAATATAACACATGGAACCTAAACAAAGAAACAATACACCTAAACTTTTAATATTGAGATCATCCATTAACATAAGTAGCTTAACTCTGTCACTCTCAGATGAAACGAAGTAACAAACAATGTAGCATAACCAAATATATCCACAAGTGACTTTACAAAGTATATCTGAATTGTTTAGCAGTAAAACAGAAGTGAGGTATATCAAACAGTTGGTATATCAGACAGTTTTATTAATGGCACTTGCCTTCTTCAGGGGGTAGAAGCCTCAAACAAAACGAAATATGTAAAATTATAAACAGTAAATAATTAACAACAATTATAACACATCATAATCATATAAATACAAATTATTAAAAAAACAACCAATAATAGATAAAATATGTAAGACTAAAGCATGTTAAAAACCTACAAAAAAATCAAAAAACCCACTGACTCATACTCACTGAATACTTAATCTGAAACAAGAGCCCCTGAGAAAGAACTAGGGAGCAAAAGCGGTTGCCTACAAAATACTAATAATGTATCAAATGCAATATAAGACCCTTAGAACAGACACTAAACAGGAATGTGTAATGAGAGACCAAGGAGCTCGCATATGAACTAAAAGAATATGGGAGTATGCATAGGAAAGAGCCTCAGACAAGGAGAGTGGGATTACAATGAGGTGAAACAAATGCCACCAGCATAGCTATCACCACTTTATCTCCTGCAATGTCAATCATAGGCATTAATGTGTTCTACCATTTTTTAAATGCATTTAAAATAAATAAAAACACTTAGCTGTAAATAATGGCTCCTCAGTCTAAACCAGGCACATTCCGTTGGCGCTGGAAAATGTCACAAGATAAATCTTGACTCAAGTTTCGCCCAAACAGTTTCAAAGGGCTGCATCAGGACAAGACAACCAGCATCTCTGAGGATCATTGTTAATTATGTATTGATTATAATTTTACATATTTTGTTTTGTTTGAGGCTTTTACCCCCTGAAGAAGACAAATGCCGAAACGCGTTGGGGTTCTTCATTAATAACTGTGGTGGAAGTGAGTTAAAGTTGACTACTGATTATGTGTCAGCTTTAAGTCAACAATTAATTAAACCTCAGTTTTGTATGAAAGAAATTCCTGCCTGTGCAATTTTGTGAGAAACATCTTGCATAACTACATCATGTGAAACCTATGAGAGGGAGTCCTGATATAAGGATATAGATAAGGAAAAGCTTTTTCACATAACAACTTTGCTTTTTCTCATAGACAAAACATATTGAAGGTCATCTATCGATGGAATTCCAAGTTCCTGAACCATGGGATGGGAGATGCCTCTCCGTTGAGGGTTCTCAGGCACCTTGCCAGCGTCTTGATTATGTTTAATGGATAACTGATCCTATTCTGTGTGTATGTCAACTGATGGAAAATTACTGGTTGCTCTTGCAACAAGTATAAGAAACAGGGCCTCATTGTCAGTCAGAGAGAAGAGATAAAGTCTCACCTACGGGGTGAACGCGTGCATCGCCTAATTATCTCTATTCTAAAGTATGGAAGTGTGTTAGTTCTTATTTTATACCCTTTCTAGGCAGGACACTATCTGATATATCAACTATTTGATATACCTCACGTCTGTTATGCTGCTTATCCTTTTCCGAGTGTGGTTGCTCTTGTTGGACACTCCTATCAGAACTGTTTATCCATGTTATTCTGGTTTTAATAATATTTTGGGTTTAAAAGTTTAATGCTATATGTAAACTTGTTTTCTTTTTTTTAATACAAACCACTTTGATGTAAGAAGGCAGTCTATAAAAAGCAAACAAACATAAAGGGTTGATTGCTAATATATTTTTTTGATCAATAATTTATTCTGTTCAGTGTTGTGTAAGAATCTATCTGGTTTACAAGAATTTTAATAATTCAGTCAAATGAAAAGTCATCAAACAAGTTGCAAGTGATAATTTTTACCTCTATATCCAGCCAGTGAATGAACAAGTAAATTGTTAGTTGGATTACATCAGTGTTTGTTTCAAAAGTCGTAAACAGATTTAGTGAAAGGAAAGTCGGAGAGAAAGAAAACATTTGTACTAATTTTCTAGCAATTGCATTTGCCAAAGTGTATTTGTTTGATCTAATGTGGGGAGCATTATGAGGGAATGATGAAGTCCAGAGAAAAGAAAAACATCCAGCAGAGCATTTATATGAAAAATACGTTTGGAAATGCGCGAGGAACCCAATGGCTGCTTTGAATCCCTTTATATTTGTTTGAAAGTATCCAATCATTTTAAGTTTAAATGTTATACATTTCTATATAGTACCCTTGATTGAAAAGTCATTGGTGAAATAGTGTGGCCTGGAAAAAATCTTCTACCACAGGCATGTCCCTTTCATGTTTTCGCTGCTGAAGGTTTGATTTTATTTCTAAATTCTGCACTTTTTCACATTTTCTCCTTCAGATAATATACAGTTAAAAAAGCATAAATATGATTCTTTTATGTTGACTTGACTGTCTTCCCTATTAGGCAGGGTCCTTTCATAAGCACTTAAGTATATCAGCGCTATTTCTTCCCTGCTTTCCATTTTGGTTAAATTTGTTATTCTTTCTCACCAGTTCTTTTAGATTAGCAATCTTTAGAACTCTGTGCAAAATAAGATCAATGTTACAGATGGGCTGCTTCTGATGCTGCAACCTCCTAACCTTATTCCTATTACTATCCTTTGTATCTTCAAAGAAGCCTCTTATCTTTTTTTCCTTAAGCAATTTTCTTGAACAAATATCATTGTGGCCTTTAACCTAATGTCCTCTGTAAGTAATATTTGTCCCTTCATACTATTCTGAAGGCCTTTAATACTCGAGGAATCAATTCTGAACAATTCTCATAATTTTCTAGATTTGGAAATCAGAGGGCAGCTTAAGAAGCAATGTTTAATTTTCTAATTCAGCTTTCAATTCTACACACATGCCAGCTTAATAGCGACCTATTCACATACCCATCAAACATGTCAACCAATCCATGTAGGCAAATTTAATATTCAGAAGTCTCCATACAAGCTATCCCAAGATCTGGTCCCCTGTCTCAATCAACTGACTACAACTTCTTCCAGCATTTGTTAGAAATCCTTAAGAAAGAATGGAGGAATAGTGTGATCCACAGGATAAGCCATATATTCTTAAAAGATTAGTCAGAACTTGCGAAAAAAAAAAAGGTCACATATATATAGAATGCTGTGCACTAAATCAATAACCCATCACCACCTATCTAAGGAGGCCAGAAAAGGAGAGAGACAGAGAACCATGAGAGGGCTGTAAAGAAAGTAAGAGTGGAGAATGAGGATAGGAGGGTGAGAGAAGGGGAGAATGATGGGTAAAATCTAACCGAGTAGAGACAGAAAAGAAAGAAGTGGAATAAAAAGCTGAAAGGGAAGATTAGTGTCAAGCTGATGAAGGAAAGAAGACAGGAGGAAAGAGAAGGAAAGGAAAGGAAAGGAAACCCCAGAAAACAACTTAGGAGATCAGTATGAGGAAAGTGGATAAAAGAGATCTGGACTAGCTAAATTCCAAGATAAGAAAGGTAGAAAAGAAAAAAAAACATTTGAAAAATGTAAGGAATGATAAATTTAAGGAATGAAATGTGTTAGCTATGGAAAATATGCATCCTTTCTATTTTTATATTTTGTACAATACAGGAGAAAAGGTATTTTGTGCAAGGGAAATGCATTTGTTTCTTTTTTTTCCACTATTGTGAGGCCAGCTATGCCTGGGAGCTGGCCCACAATCAGGCTTCTGGCGAGGAAGGGCTCCAGATGGCTACAGGGATAGGCGGCCAAGCAAGGAGGTGGGGAGCTAAGGAAAAAAGAACAGGGGTGGAGGGTGTGGCCTCCTCTTTGAGACCTTGACGTGTGGCAGTCGGAGGTGCTTGCAGCCCATTTAGAAACCTTCAAGTCAGCAGACAAGCATGGTGAATCACGCAGGGGGACCAGCAAGACTGAGGCAGCCAAGTGATCATGCAGCCTTGGTAAAGACACAGCCTGGGGGGGGAGAGGGGGAGGGGTAGGAACAGTGGTGAAGTGGAGTGCAGCATGACTCACTCACAGTGGGAAAAAGGACCCAGAGTGGTGGGAGCCAGGATATGGTGGTGAGTCCACGGGATCACAGGAGCTGACCTCCCAGTGCAGTGGCCATCTTTGAAGTCCAGGATTTCGGGATGGGAGGCAGATCTTCAGCTTTAAAGGGACAAAGCCTCCCTACAGCTCTTATTGGATTTTGTGGATATTGCTGGTGCCAGCTCTACCACGAGTAAGGGGGTATGACCATTGGTTCGGCTGGCAAAGAAAATGCAGGCTAACAGCAGGCTCCAGAAGGTAAAGGTAAGGCCAGTGGGGAGAAGGACAAAGGACAAACTAAAAAGAAGCAGAGGGCAGCAAGTGGACAGAGGCAAGGTGGCAAGTGGCCTAGTGGTTCGGGCAAGGTACCTCAGGCCGGAAGGTCGGGGGTTCAAATCCCAATAGAGGACAGCAACCTTGGGCTGGAAGGACTGGGGTTTCTAGTCCCACAGGTGCTCCTTGTGGTCTTGGGCAAGCCACTTAACCCTCCATAGCCCATGTTCCCTGTAAAATAGTTATCTCCAAGTTATAGTGCCCTGTTCAATGTAATTTCAGTTTGTTCAATGTAAACCGCATTGATGCAGAATGACACGGTATATAAGAGAATGTAAATAAATAAATGAGTCAAGCAAGGCTAGAACGGTGTGGGACAAAACTGGCACAGAAAAATGGAAGCAGGCCACAGAAGATGGTCACATGATGGATTGGGCAGGCAGTATGAGTGGACATCAGCCCACCGGAATGACTGGAGGAACAATTATTACAATAATGGACTATGGGGCGGCTATATGAATAGCTTGGGCACCCACAATGCAGTGACAGTTACTGACAGCATGTGGTGAGAGGAACCAGGGGTGTGTAACCATATAAACATGGTGAGAGCCATGGCCACTGTCCATTTGTGGGACATGTGCAGGCTCTCCTGAGTTCACTGGAAGAAATGCAAGGTCCATCACAGGAGCAGATGAGGCCAGCAGACCACACAGTATGAGGGAGGTGGGAATCAACCAGGCATCTACACCCTGGGGCCTTCAACAAAGGAGCAAGTACTCACAGTTATCAGATGTTTGGGTCAATGTGGGGTTGCAAGGGGAGGTGGGAGGGATGGGTGGGGAACCAAGGATGGCACAGCTGGCATTTGTGAATGTGGGAGAGCATGGGAGAGAAGGGAGGTCTGACAAAGCAGTCGGGGGGCAGTTGTCTGCTTCTCAGAGGGTGATAGACAATGAAGCAGATAAGGAAGGGTTAATAGCAGCAGCACAGGTATGGGATGGGGGGAAGGCAGCTCAGGAGGGGGAGGAGAGGAACAGTCGGGTATTCTATGTTTGCTGCAGCAGTTAATCCACATGGTAGCCAAAGCCAACACGACACAAAGCATGGCCCAGACAGAACTGGGCAGCACAACTCAAAGCATGGCTCAACTGGGATTAGGCCTGCCTGGGGGAAGACACAGTGACTAGGATAAGGGGCCTGATGGTGACAACCAGGCAAGTCCAACAGAGGGAGGGTCACAAGGCATGGTTAGCAGTACAGTGGTAGGCATAAGGGAAGGAGACAAGGTTCTGGTGTCTGAGGCAAAGCTGGCAGAGTACAACTGCCTCACTAGCACGCTTGACAGCCATGTGCTCTTGGCCCAAAAGGAGAAGATATATCAACATATTCACCTTGCTGCTTAGATGGAACAACATTAATTGTGACTGTATATGTTGCATGGTAAGTACAAGTTGGCCAGCTGGAAGGTAGAGTGCCAAGAACAATAGTGAACCGGTATGCAGCCTTCCATATCTTGGCTAGTGTCGTAGGCAAAAACCACCCAGAACAGTGCAGGGGCCTATTCAAATATCAAGATTGCATATGTGAGGTATACAGGGTCTACAGGGGAAGTGCCTGGTTAGAGTATGATGAACAGTTTTATAGGAACATGGTGGGAAACAAGGGGCTCAGCCGGGACATGAATAACATAGACTTATAGATCCGGCTGATGACTCAGGGCCAAAAGGGGGAAAGAAATGGTACAAACTTGCCCCCACAGTAGCCAGGCAAGAGTGCAGAGCCTCGGCAGCTCTTTTGGGGGAAGAATAAGATCACAGCTGGGAGAAAAGTGGGCACCCATTGCCATTCCAGAGTGCCCAAAGAGGTGTCTGCAGGTTGTTTAATGGGGGCTCCTATAGATTTGGCAGTACCTGCAAGTACAGGTATGCCTGCATGATATGTGGTGAGGGACACTCCTAGACCAGATGCAACAAGAGACTGGGAGGGGAGCCCCAGCAGGTATGTTAAGCCGGGAGTCTATGGCTGGGCCTCCATGCCAATTAAGATGGCAGCACTTCAGAGGACCCTGGTGGGGTATGATATTCAGAAAGTGGACTGGTTAGTTCACAAGTTTTCATTTAGTTTTGTTATTTCTTATAATGTCCTTCTGGGTCCCAGGCAATGTTCCCTCTAATTTTGTGTAGGCTGTGTGCGCATACAATATCAGCTGTGCAGCTTTTGAAGGAAGGTTAAATTTTTGTGCGCCACATAACGACACTCGGAGTTATATACTTTAAAATTTGACTACATGTCAGAATACAGTATGTACACCACATTGATTGCACTAGAAAATATTGTAGAACTTGTGAAAACCATAAATACACTACAACTTTTCAATTTTAAAAACGTCTGTGGTGTTTTCTATCAGAATCAGAACCGTAATTTTTGTGCGCTCTGTTGTAAAGTATGTGCGCTCACTTGGCGAGGTGTGTGCGCGCGCACACGCGCACAGCTTAGAGGGAACAGTGGTCCCAGGGCAGCTTGTAACCTGAAGTCAGCCTTGGAAAATGAGTGGGAGGTTCAGCGGAAAATTGACAAAAAGTGTGTTCTCGGAAGCATAACAGGCCCCTTTGGGAGCAGGCCCCTGCCTAATTTGATAGTATTACCATTGGGTCTGGTTCCGAAGGAGCTGGGTGAATACTGGCTCATACATCATCTACCGATGGAAGTGGTGGGGGCAAATACAGTAACAGAATTGAAAATGGCATGGGACAGACACAATGGGTCCCTTTATAGCAACATAATAAAATCAAAATAAATATTTATTTATTTATTTTATTTAGAAAATATTTATATACCGCAGCTTCCAGCGATCAGCAGCGGTTTGATTATAGATTGAAAATTTGCCAAATTAAGACAAAAATTTTGGAGTATCATTACATTGATTAGAAAGAAAAGCACGGCACACAGTAATAAGGTCCTAGTAGAGGAGACAGTAATTTACATATGTACATTTCACCTAACAGAATTCTTGTCACAAATTGTGACATCCTGTATTCCCTTGGATTTACATCAAGTTGTAATAGCACTGGAAAAGATGGGTCTTTAGCTGTTTCCTGAACGCATTAAGGTCTTTGGTCATTCTGAGCTCAGGCGGTAGTTGGTTCCAGAGGGTCGGGGCAGAGTAAGAGTATGCTCGGCGGCTAGTACTAGATTTGACTGCTCTGATGTCAGGCGGAACGTCTAGGGTGTCTGAGTTGACAGATCTTCTGACTCTGTTGGGTGGTTGCGTGCTGATAAGGGTGGAGAGAAAGGATGGAGCTATGTTATGTATGAGTTTATGTGTGGTTATCAATGTTTTGTATTGTATCCGGACAGTGATAGGGAGCCAATGCAGTTCGATTAGTACAGGCGTGATGTGTTCGGCTATGCTTTTTCGCATGATGATCCTTGTGGCCACATTCTGGGCCATTTGTAGGATGTTTAGTGTTTTCTTTGGGAGACCCTGCAGGATGGCGTTGCAGTAGTCTAGGTGCGGAATGATGAGTGCTTGTGCCACAGTCCTAAAATCGTGGGGTTCGAGGATGTTCCGTAGAGGTTGTAGAACTCTAAGTTTGTGGAAAATGGCCTTGTTGGTTTTGCGTAGGTGTTTTTCCATCTTTAGGTTGTTGTCCAATGTGACTCCCAGGTATTTGATCTCTTTCTTTGTGTGGTATGTATTGTTACAGAGTGTAATTGTCGCGGGAGGTTCAAAATTTGGTTTGCTGGAGATAAACATCACCTCTGTTTTCTTATGGTTTATCGTCATGTTGTTTTGCTTTAACCATTGTAACATTGTATTCAGGCATGTTTCAAGTAGCGTATAGTTAGGGTCGACTGTATCCAGTTGCGTGTATATCATAATATCATCCGCATAGATGTGGTATTTGACATTATGCTGTTGGAAAATATCACAGAGGGGCTGCATATAAATGTTGAAAAGTAGTGCCGAGAGAGCCGATCCCTGAGGTATGCCCTGCGTCTGAGAGAAAGCTTCAGCCTTTTTGCCATTGAATTGTACCTGTGGCATTCTATTTGATATGTAGGAGGAGAACCATTTTAGGGGGGATCCCAATATCCCTATCGATTCGAGCTTGTTTATGAGGATTCCATGATGGACCGTATCAAAGGCAGCAGAGATGTCAATGAAGATGAGTATGAACATTTTCTTCTTATCTTCAAGGCCTTTGAGGAGGTTGTTAAGGAGTGCTATTAGTAGCGTTTCTACCCCGTGATGTTGCCTGAAGCCGTATTGTTGCTCATCCAGGATTTCATGGTCATCCAGATGATCTTGTAGTAACTTGTATAACTATCTCTTATAGTTATACAAGATGATCTTGTATGATCTTGTATAACTATCTCTTATATCGCAACAAATAGGGATGACCTACATGGAGCGGAGGTATACCCCTAAACAAAGGCATGGGGAGGGATGACCTACATGGAGCGGCAGGTGCACCTATTCTTGCCACCTTGCTGGAGAGACTAGATGGATCATGTTGGTCTTCATCTGCCGTCATATCCTATGTTACTATGTTATCTGTTCTACCCGGGTGGGAATTTGGTTTAATTACCACTTGGAGCAGTCAGTGTGCTCAGTCAAATATGCATCAGTAGACCAGGCCTTAAGCCTGCTGAGAGTGCATGGAAGAGAGGCATGGTTGGCTAAGATGGGTATGAAGGCAGTTTTCTGGATGTTACCCATTCACCTGTCGGGCTTTTATTTACTGGGATTTTGTTTTAAGGGTTACTACTACTTTGACAAATGCCTCCTGATGGGATGCTCGGTGTCCTGTGTGTTCTTTGATGAATTCAACTCTGCCATATAGTGGATGATGGAAAGGGAAATCAGGAAGTGTAATATTATGCATTACCTGGATGATTTCTTCTTCTTGGCCAGCGACAAGTGGGCCTGCAGTAGCAACCTAAAGGTTTTCCATTGGAGGATTTCAGAACTGGGTGTCCCACTAGTGGAGAATAAGATGGAGGACCCAGCTCAGTGCTTGTCCTTTTTGAGGATTGAGATAGACACCTTGGTGATGGTGACCTGACTGCCAAGATGTTGGCGGCTCTGAGGGAAGCAGTGCAAATGATTGCCTCTGCCAAGAAGGTCACACTGAAGCAAATGCAGTCTCTGATCGGGCACTTGAACTTTGCATGCAGGGTTATGCTGATGGCCAGGGCTTTCATACGAGATCTGGCAGATGCCATGAGTGGTATTTGCAGGGGCCAGCACTTCATCAGGGTTGGCATCACCATCCGACAGGATCTGACCATATGGCGAGAGTTCCTGGCAAACAGGAACATATAGAGGGAGCTCCCCGTCAGCAACAAGGACTTGGAGCTGTTCACAAATACATCGGGTGGCATTGTTTTTGGGATTTATTTCAGAGGGCAATGGTGTCAAGAGAGATGGCCTGAAGAATGGTACAAGTAGGGTACAACTAAGGACATCAAGTTCCTTGAAATGTCCCCCATCGTAGTAGTGCTGGTCTTATGGGGGCCTCAGTTTGAGAATAAAAGGATAGCTTTCCAGTCTGACAATGCCGCCGTGGATTATGCAATGAACAGTCGGCCAGGGCCGGGAGGGTAATGGGACTGCTTAGGAGGCTAGTTTTGCTGAGTCTGGAGCTGAAAATAAACAAAAAATCACTCCACAAAATGCACATTTCTCAATGAAAATGATGATTCATACAAATAGAAAAAACAAACAGAACTTCGCGCTGAAGCTCCCGAGAGGCCTACTCAGAATCCTGACTTAATACCTAGGCGGAGCCTGATGTCCAGCGGGTTAGACGCTTCGCGCTGAAGCTCCCGAGAGGCCTACTCAGAATCCTGACTTAATACCTACATAAACTTAATATTTTGCTCCGAACTTACCGGGGTGCCTCGGGGGGGATGGCGGCCCACAAACCAGCGCGCTTAGACTTCGGGTCTCCCTCTTCTTCACACACGGAAAACGCTCCAAAACAGAGTTGTCTTCCCCACAAAAGATGGTTCCACTTCGGGAAAACCCCGAAATGCAACAGGAGATCTTGGAGGAAATACGCGGTGTGAAGGAACTGGTACAGTCCAACGGAGAAGCGCTCCGAGCCATGCGAGAAGATTTCGGTATGCTTCAGGACCGGCTTGAAGGTCTTTCACTACGGCAGGACAACATGGCGGGGGTCCTCGACTCGCACGCGGTGCGCTTGGTGAAACTGGACAAGGCTGAGCGTCAGATACAGAATCTTCAAAAAGAGTTAGAGGATAGCAATAATCGAGCCCGTCGCAACAATGTAAGGCTCATTGGAGTACCGGAGGGGGCAGAAGCAGGAGATATAAGAGAATTCCTGGTCAAAACTCTTCCCTCCTTGCTGAAGATCACTTTTCACAGAGATCTGGAAATTGACCGAGCACATCGTGTTCCCACCAACATGGCGCTCAATCGGACGACCCCCCGGCCTATCATCTTTCGCTTACTGAGATATCAGCAAGTTGAGCAAATTCTAAATGCTGCCCGGGCGAATCATCATCTGGAGTTTGAAAGTCATAAAGTCTCCTTTTTCCCTGACCTGGCAAAGCCCACGGTTGACCGTCGGAAGAGATTCCTTGCTTTTCGACCTAGACTTCAACAGCTACAGGCTCGCTTTGGCCTATTGTATCCAGCGAAGCTCAGAGTGACTCTCCATAACCAAACTAGAACCTTCGAAGATCCTGATCTGCTAGCAACATTTTTAGATTCCAAAGAAGCAGACCAGATGCGCTAATCCAACAACTTGGATCTGTAATCCGCCGGATCTGCCCGCCATTTTGAATGGCCCGACGCGGTGATCACAGCCTGGAACAGAGACTGCCTGGACTTTTCTTTCTTTCTATATATAACTCTCTTGGTCTCCTTTCCCTCCATGATGTGCACCTCGGTTGGATTCGGAGCATGCACAGCTATACAGGTTATATGTTTCAATATAGGCCTTCTCTGGGGTTTCTCCCCGCAGACATACGGTCGCCAGTAATTTCTGGGGTTCTGCTTCTTCTCTAATGCACTTCGGTGCTTATTTTTTGTATATGGGGCGCTTCATTGTTTTTCATTAGCTTCTTTTCTATCATGTCATGTGTACAGCCATATACAGTTACTATGAGGGACATAGTGAAATTCTGTGCGTTATCATGTTCTTTCTCAGAATTTTTAACCCTTCTGAATGGCCTTATGCAAGATCTTATCACTGAATGTAAAAGGCATTAATAGTCCAATCAAAAGAAAGAAAATCCTTAGCTATCTTAATCATGAACATGCTGATTTAATGTTTCTTCAGGAAACGCATTTAAACTCCGTTGAAACACTGAAACTTAACGCTAAGCCTAACATGGTGGCTGCCTATTCTCCCGCCGTTTCCAAACGGTGTGGGGTAGCCATCTTGGTTAAGAAGTCTTTGCAAGCTACTGTAATGGATACTAGCTCTGATAAGGAGGGTAGATGGGTCCGTGCACACCTTAAGGTTGGAGATAGTGAATTCACGTGTATTTGTATTTATGCTCCGAATGTGGATAATCCTGTTTACTATGCAAGTATTGCGCAGTTGGCACAGGCCTCTGCCAATACTCCATTGATACTTGGTGGCGATTTCAACCAAGTACTTGATCCTTTGATAGATAGACTGCCGCCTAGAACGAGTGGTCCACCCAAGAGTCTTGATACCCTTACAGCTCTGATGAAAGATCTTGCGTTAGTAGATATATGGAGGCTGCTTCACCCCTTCGACTTAGAGTTCACCTTTTTCTCAGCCCCCCATCACTCACAATTTAGACTAGATTTTTTTTTTTTCCTATCTCCGAAGCACTGATATCCCAAGTGGACATGGCTAGGATTCATCCTCTCCATATTTCAGATCATGCTGCCATATCTTTCTCATTACATGTCACTACGCAAGGTGAACATCCCCGTGCTTGGTTTTTTGATAGATCCCTACTAGACCAAAAAGATTTTCAGGTTGACATAAAGGCCGCTATCCAAGACTACTTTCATTTTAATTCACCCCATGACACTGCGAGCTGGGCTTGGTGGGAGGGTTTCAAGGCGTCTATCCGTGCAACTATAACTAGCTATCAAATTCGACAGGGGAAACAAAGAAAGCAACATTTACTGATTCTAGAACAACAGATACAAGCTGGAGAGCGTCTCCTCACGTCCCGTACTGACCCATGTATTTTACTTCGCTTACAACGCCTTCGTTTTCAATACAATCAGCTTTTATATATTGCTGCTGCTAAAATATTCAGTTGGTGCAACTTCAGCATTGTCTTCGGAGTGCTAAGGTGCTCCCGCCATCGGAAACCCATACCCAAGGATTGTCGGAGATAATCCGATCTATCGGGAGCTCATCGGGTGTGGCATCTAACTTTTACAAAACTTTATGTAATACTGTAAATAGAGGCACTCCTACTGCACAGAAATCCTGGGAGCGGGAAATGCATGTAGCTTTGACCCCGGAGCAATGGAGCTCAGTCTGGAGCAAGGTGACACGGGTCTCTCGATCCGCCTCACTCACTCAGACTCCTCTTTCTAGCCCACCGATGTTTCTATACTCCTGACAGGTTAGCCAACTGGAACGCCACCCAGAGCAATAGATGCTGGACATGCCATGTGGCCATTGGTTCACTAACTCATGTTATGTATGAATGCCCCGCATTACAGTATTACTGGAGTCGGGTCTGGGGTCGTATTCAATCTCTTTTGCACTTTCAGGAGCCCCTCTCTTGGAAGATAGTGGGACTCCGCTCAGCTGCGGGGATCCCCTCTCTTACCAAATCGGCTTACTTCCTCTTAGACTTTATGCTGGGCATAGCTATTTCCCTAATTACGAAATACTGGAAAATAGCTCCCATCTGAGCCCCAATGAATGGTGGAATCATGTCTGTCTCTACAGTAAAAATGAGCAAATACCTCGTAAGTTAGCCTCTTCCGCTCAGACCCCCCACCACTTGTCTAAATGGAAGATGCTCAACGACTATGTTCAAACTGCTAAATGCTCTCATCTGACTGTTTAAGTCTGTGTTAATCTCTGTCACATGATCATACTGTATCGCAGATACTATTTCTGTTTGTTTTGATGTACAATTACTGTTGTTTGTAAGCGCTTATATGATGATACTTATCAGCTTAGAGAAGAAGCATAGGGGTGGGGGGTAATTGGGGTTGTTTTTTCCTTATTGTATGCTTGTATTTGTTTCCTTTGGTGTGTTGTTTCTTTTTGCTTGTTGTAAAATGAAAATAAAAGTTAAAAAAAAAAAAAAGAAAAAACAAACAGAGAGGAGAAAAAGGCCTCAGAATCACTGGGGTTCACAGCATATCTACCCAAAGCTCCCCCACATACATCAACAGCCAGAAAAAACTCCTCACTCAAGCAAAAATGTAAATATAAACACTTTGTTCTCTTCTAGAGCATATCACGAGTAATTCACAATCTTCAACAGCTCCTTAACGGCTCACAAATAACTGCAGAGAACTGCATGTGATTGTCAGATATTCATTAATTCATTCCAAAACCCCGACGCCATCAGTGATGCCAGCTAGGCATTTCGCCATGTGCTTTTTCAAGGGGAAATCCATTAAAGACAACAAATGCCCTTAAAGTCAGCAGACAGCCTCTCACGATATGCTCCACCGTTACCATACGCGGAGGAGTGCATGTTTCCATAGGGTGGGAAAGCTCCCTGAAGACAAGCTGGAGTTGAGTATAGTAAAGACAGTGGAAAGAAGGGCTAGAGAATGTTCCAAATGTCACTTTGAGAGAATGGGATCAAGTGCACATGGAGCTTTGTGTGATGTTGAGATGAGCTTGAAGAGTTCAGTTGAAATGATGGGATAGAACTTACAGTAGACCAGTGGTGGGAGAGAGAAAGAGCACAGGAGTGGTGAAGCTCCTTTTAAGCACTGCACAGTTGATGGGGTGGTACCTTTTAGTCACATGGCCATGGGATCGCAGCCACAGCTTCACTGGAGGTGATGTAAATGCTTTGACCAGCCTTTAGTCACATTGCCATCACGGAGTGGGTGGTAGTGGGAAAAAGGTACACCTAGGCCACAGTGTGGGCCTGGGTCGAGAAACTGGCAATAGTGTTATGGTACTCCTCCAAGGGGTTTTATAGTATGAAGACTACCATTGTAATTATTGGGTTATTGTTGTTATTATTTAAATGCCTGATGCAATTGTTGGGTAATGGTATGAAAGCTGTGGCCTGTTATTCCCCTCCCCCCCCCCCCATCCTCCTTCCCTCCTCCTCCCCTTTCTTCTTCTCCCCTTCATCTCCCTCCCCCCTTTCCTCTGTATGATAGAACCATGATTTTTGTTTTTTATTGCTATTCAGTTTTATTCGTTATTCCATTTTAATATAGTCCTCCTCATCATATGTTGTATTATATCTTTTATGTCTATAATATCTGTTATATCTTTTAATGTTCCTGTTTTTACTGTGTCTATTTTTAATTGTTTTATGATCAATTTTACATTCATTTGTTTTATAAGAAATTGTATTTTGTACTTTTTAGTGTGATTATTTATATGGAAGGAATGTTGGTTATGTATTTTATTTTACAATATTTTAGAAATCTGCCTTTTCAGTTTTAGCATAATTTGGTTATTCATTGTTTTAATTTATTAATTGTGTTGTATCTGTTTTATGTATGTTTTACCACACAGAGTTCTGACCCCTGAAGAAGGCTCTGCCGAAACACGGCTTGTGTAGGGACTTGTGGTGTTGGTAGTCCAACTTCTAACCTTTGTGGTCTTAATAAAACTTTCCTTTGAGTAGCTCGCTTCTTTGTGTGCCCTTGGATGTTGGTGAGTACTTTGTGCTCTTGTTGTTTTGGACATTCCTCTCCCTATACACCCAAGAATCCTTCTGGCTCTCATAGTTGCCTTTTTTACCTATTTAGCTACTTTAAGATCATCAGACACAATTACACCCAGGTCCTACTCTTCTTTAATGGACAGAAATACCTCACCGCCCACACTGTACCTCTCCTTTGAATTTTTGCAGCCCAAATGCATTACCCTGCATTTATTTGCATTAAATTTCAGCTGCCAAATTCTAGACCATTCTTCAAACTTAGCTAAATCCCTCCTCAAGTTATCTACTCCTTCCTGGGTGTCTACTTTTTTGCAGATTTTGGTATTATCCGCAAACAAGCAAGTCTTACCTGACAGCCTTTCCGCAATGTCACTAACAAAGATGTTAAAGAGAATCAGATCAAGGACAGATCCCTGTGGCACACCACTGTTAACCTCCTTATCCTCAGAGTGAGTTCCATTTACCTGTACTCTTTGTCGCCTTGCACACAAACCAATTTCTAACCCAATCAGTAACTTTAGGGTCCATCCCTAGGGTGCTCAGTTTGTTTATAAGTCTCCTGCGAAACAGTGTCAAAGGCTTTATGGAAATTAAAGTACACCACATCAAGGGCTCTCCCTCGGTCCATTTCCCTGGTCAGCCAGTCAAAGAAATCAGTAAGATTTGTCTGACAAAATCTGCCTTTGGTGAATCCATGCTGCCTTGGATCCTGCAAGCACCTTGTAGTCAGCATGGGAGTAAACACTGAGCACTAACTGTTACTGTGGCCGTTAGTGTGGGTGCAATTACCTCCACCTCAATAGGTGGAATTAAGTGGACCTGAGGTAATAGCACCCCATGATAGGTTATAGCATATAAATTAGCTGCTGGGAACAAGCTGTCCACAACCCCAAGAGTTAACGTGGTGTCTGCCTTTAATGCACATGAAGTTTTGAACAATTGGTGAGTTAGATGCAAAGCTACGGTGTACTTTAGTAAAAGGGCCCCTTAATGTTTTATTGCATTTTGTTGTAGCTGTATTTAGGTTTGGTAATAGTATTGATGTTTGATCAGAATGTTTCTTATGTTTGCTTGTGATCTACCTTGAAGTGTGGATGGGCATGCTAGAAATTTTATTGAATAAATTAATAGGAATATATCATCTCAATTTGTTTTTGATGTAAGTGTGAACAAATAAAGACAAAGTATCCTTGGTGGCGTTTTTGAATATCCCTTAACAAAATATTGAGGATCTTACTTTAGAAGCATCTTCATGGGTAAATAGTGGCATGTACTCTATGTTTGTAGATTGACTCCATGTGCAGGCAGCAATTTTAGAAAGTCATTATTTACTAGTGGAGATTCACACTATGAAACAACTTCAAGGTAGCATGGTTTAGGTATGGATATGGCATGGTTTGCACAAGAGGCAAGGGGCATGCACATGTATACCAAACACACATGTGTACTTTCAGTTTTTATTATATCTACCCTGAGCTATGCACAAGTGTCTGCTTGAAGGGCAGGTGCAAAGGCTGCCCACCTCTTACACTTCCCTGATAACTCCAGATACCCCTCTCATAGTCTCACAAAACAACCACTCTCCTACCATTATGACTACCCTCCCCTGGATCCCCCATGACATCTTGACTACTCTCCGCCTATCTTGACTCTTACCAGTGGCTCTTCCATCTGGTTTAATGGGGTGGAGTAACATTCCTGGTCTTTTGGATGCCTAGGTTCAAAATGGTGCCTCTGACACTTAATGGATCTAATAGTACCCAATGGAAAAATAGTGAATGTGGATTGCTTCTTCTCCCTGCTAGACCACTAAGGAGAATCCCCAATAAGAGCCAGGGGAGTCCAGGAGAGTGGGGGAGGGTAATCATGATGTTTTAGGGTCCAAGGGAAAGGGGATTAGTAGCCATGATGTCAGGGTGGGGAGTCAGATTAAGGTGATCAGAATCCAAAACTCACTTCTTCAAGACTGCTTTTGGATCTTGACCCCCTTACTCTCCTGTTTTACACCTGTGGTGTTTGAATAATTTTCTTAAAAGAACTACCCTGGTCCCTTGTTTGCTTTTGTTTGTCTGTCTTAAGAAGATTGTAAGCCCTATGGAGCAGGCACTCTCTCTGGTATATATGAGTACAGCACTGCGTATGCCTTGTAGTGCTATACAGATGAGAAGTAGTAGTAGTACTAGTAGTTGTACTAGGGGTAGTAGTAGTAGTTGTAGTAGTAGTAGTAGTTGTAGTAGGGGTAGTAGTTGTAGTAGGGGTCTAGGGGGGAGGTTTATGGAGTGCTGTTGAAGGAGGGTGAAATGTGTGATGGCAGGTCTGGCAGTGAGGGGAGGTGATGGGGGAGATGTCTGTACTGGAGGTGTAAGTGCCAGTAACTATAATGCAAATTCTAAAATAAGCATTTGTACCGTGTAGTTGCCAGTGCTTACAGGTGTAAAGCCCTACAGGCCCAAGTGTTATTTTTTTAATTACAAAATCACTGTTGGCTTTCCAAGTGCTAACAAATGCACATGTATTTGACAGTGCCCCATATAAGGATTTTACGAAAGACTGCTTGTTTGGCAGAGACTTTTGTAAATACTGAGGGAACTGAGCACATCCTGATCTAGACGTTTCAGTTCTCCTTCTGACAACCTATTAAAATGTGCCTTAAAAATCTATTAACATAATCATTTTCATGCCATCATACCGACCTTGTGCATTATTATCAATCTTTGATCATAAAATGAAACCATCCAAACTTGTACCATAAGGTATGTTTACCTTATGCATGTCTATATTTTACAGTGAATCCTGTAAAGTAAATGCAGGATAATATTCTTCTTTTTACCATTTCAATGTAGAAGATGCATTCCCATTTAAGATGACTTCAGGAAGTGGAGGGGGGGGGGACTTTTCTGCTTCATTCTAGATGTGGGCACAAAGGCTTAATATTTTCTAGCACTGGGAGGGTTGCCAGAGTTCAAGGAGGCTTTCTTTTGTGGCTTTTAGCAAACTATTCAATTAGATCGATATTCAAAAGCACGTCCAAGGTAGTTTTATAACAGATACCTTGTGTGTAAATGTCAAGAAGACATGTACTTTTTCACCTTTTTTCATAAAGACATATAGGTGCATATGTGTCTTTATAAAATCCTAGGAATAAACCAACAGAAATCATGACTTGATGAAACTATGGACAAATACGCCTGTATGAGAGCAGGTGTAAATGCCCACATATAAAGTTCTTTCTTTCTCTGCCATTTGGGCAGCAGCAGAATTGGACAGTGTTGGCGGCAGAGGATCACATTTCTGTGACAATGGCAACAACACTAAACTTAAAGTGTGTGGAAGAAAGGCCTGGCAATCTACTTCTGTATCTTGCCACGAAAACCCAATGGATAGTCACAACAAAAAAAATTGGGCTGGAAGAAACCCCCAGGTCGAAAGGCACTCAACTGGCTACCAAGGAGGGGCTGATGACTTTTCAGAGTAAAGTCAGCTTTTATGATGTGGTTGGATCAAAGCCCTTGGGACATCTGTCTGCTGATGTAGCTGCACATGAAATGAGAGTCAGAAGCTGCAAAGATGTCTTACATATTCGGACATGGAACCTATGAAGCATGAACCAAGGGAAGTTGGAGGTGGTCAAGAATGAAATGGAATGTGTACAACTCGATCTGTTGGATGTCAGCGAAATGAAATGGATTGGCATCGGGCACTTTGCATCAGATGATCACATGGTCTACTATGCTGGAAATGAAAGACGAAGAAGAAATGGTGTTGCATTTATAATTAAGAAGAAACTTGCAAGAACTGTATGAATTACAATGCAGTCAGTGAACACTTCATTTCTATTTCTATATGATGAATGCCCATCAACACAACTATATTTCAAGTATATGCCCCAACAACAGCTGCAGAAGAGAATGAAACCAATGAGCTCTATTAACAAGTACAAGCTGAAACTGACAGAACTTGCAAACAGGATATCCTGATAGTCATGGGTGACTGAAACACAAAAGTTGGCAACAAAGAAGAAGACAAAATGGTTGGAAAATATAGACTTGGCAACAAAAATGAAGCTGGAGAAAGATTGATAGAATTCTGCAAGACCAACAATCTATTCATCTCTAACACCTTCTTCTAGCAACAAAAGGAGCAACTGTACACATGGACTTCACCCAATGGTTTGCACAAAAATCAAATTGATTAATCTGTGGAAGTCAGGGATGGAAAAGCTCTAACATCAACAAAGACAAAACTTCAAGCTGACTGTGGTACAGATCATCAACTACTAGTATGCAAATTCAAGCTAAAGTTGAAAAAGAGCAAGCCACTCATGAATGCAGCAAAATATGACCTTGAGAATATACCACTGGAATTTAAAGACTGAAAAATTGATTTGCTGCTTTAGATAGAAATGACAGAGCTCCAGAAGAGTTATGGGATGGCATTAAGAAGGTTGTGTTGGAAGAAAGCGAGAAGTCTCTAAAGGTGAAAAAGCAGCACGCATAATATCTGGCTCATGAAGAGAAGCCCCCATTCTAAAAGACCTCCACTGGCTCCCATAAGCTCCTGCATCAGGTACAAGACAGTCCTAAACATTTTTAAAATCAAACACCAGACCTCAGCACTCAGCCTACAACCACTCATACAACCAGACACCAGCACAAGGCCAAGGAGGAGAGGCACCTCTGGCACCATCAACACACCAAAGGACTACACAAAGGCCTGCAAGAGCACCGCAAGAAGAGCTCTATCGATGGCAGCACCTGCAATATGGAACGTCCTCCCTGATGAACTACGATCGACAGAAGACATTAAAGAATTTTGAAAACAACTCAAGACAAAGCTCTTCATCGAACATTACGGCGACAACACATAATAATGCCAGACAGTCCCTGAACTAAGACTGGCCCCCCCACCCTTTATCTCTAATGTACATAACATTGTAATGTAGCTCATGCTGTAAATAGTCCACAATGAATCAATGCCTACTTACACACACACACACAAAAACACACTGTATAACACTGCATGATAACACAAATGTCAATATAAATCGATTGATTTGCTGTGTACACTGCCTTGATTAAAGGAGAAGGTGGGATATAAGTCCTGTTAAATAAATAATAAATAAAATAAAAATGGCCAAAATAGATGACTGAAGAAACACTGAAAATTGCCCAGAAACGCAGAGAAGCTAAAGCTAGAGAAGAAAGAGAGGCAATTGCAGAACTCAATAGAGATTTCCAATGTGCAACAAGACAAGAAAAGGAGAAGTACTACCATGACTCATGCAAGGAAACAGAAACATAAACTATTAGAGGAAGAACAAGATCGGTTTTCCTAAAGCTATGAGAGTTAAAGAAAAAATTCCAGCCTTGAATTGGAATGTTACAAGATGTTCAAAGATCTATGTTGAATGATGCTGAAAGGATCAAGAAAAGGTGAAAAGAATATACAGAGATTTTATATGATAAAGATCAAGTGGACCAACAGCCATTTCAACCTGTACATTATGATCCAGAATCATTGGTGATGAAAGAAGAAGTTGAAGCAGCGTTGGAAGCCTTATTTTATTTTATTTATTTTTATTTATTTACATTCTCTTATATACCGCGCTATTCTGCATCAGTGCGGTTTACATTGAACAAACTGAAATTACATTGAACAGGGCATTATAACTTGGAGATAACTATTTTACAGGGAACATGGGCTATGGAGGGTTAAGTGGCTTGCCCAAGACCACAAGGAGCACCTGTGGGACTAGAAACCCCAGTCCTTCCAGCCCAAGGTTGCTGTCCTCTAGTGGGATTTGAACCCCTGACCTTCCGGCCTGAAGTACCTTGCCCCAACCACTAGGCCACTCCTCCACTCCTTATCAAAGAACAAAGCACCAGGCATTGATGGCATTCCCAAAGAAGTATTACAGCAATCTGATGCAGTTGTTACCATACTTGCAAGGCTCTGCGAAGAAATTTGGAAGACAACATCATGGCCAACTGACTGAAAAAGATCTGTGTTTATGCCAATACTAAAGAAAGGTGATCCAACTGACTGTGCAAATTATTGCACAATCACTCTGATCCCACATGCCAGCAAGATTCTACTGAAGATTGTTCAACCGAGACTACAACCATACCTGGAATGAGAACTATCTGAAGTGCAAGCAGGGTTCAGGAAAGGGCGAGGAATGAGAGACATCATCGCAGATGTGAGCTGGATCTTTGAAAAGACTAAAGAATACCAAAAGGATATCTATCTGTGCTTTATTGACTAGAGCAAGACTTTTGAAAGTGTAAACCATAAGAAACTCTGGGCCACATTAAAAAGCATGGGTATACCAGAACACCTGACCATTCTCTTGTATAATCTTTACATTGATCAAGAAGCAACAGTTGGAATGGAACAAGGAGAAACAGAATGGTTTAAAACCAGCAAACGTGTATGACAAGGCTGTATACTTTCCCCATACCTGTTTAATTTATATGCAGAGCAAATCATCAGAGAAGCAGGATTATATGAAGACAACAGAGGTGTGAAGATTGGTGGAAAATTCATCAACAACCTTCGCTATGCTGATGATACCACATTACTGGCTGAAAGAGAAGACGATCTGAAACATTTGCTTCTCAAGATCAAGGAACATACTCTTAAAGTGGGCTTGCATCTTAATGTAAAAAAGACAATGATCATAACAACTGGCAAAATCAATAAGTTCATCGTTGATGGAGAAGAAATTTAAATAGTGTACAACTTTAACCTACTTGGATCAGCTATCAATAAAGAAGCAACAAGCAGCCAATAAATCTGATGATGCATTGCTCTTGTCGGAATGACTATGAAGGACCTAGACAAGATTCTCAAGAGCAGAGATGTCTCTCTCCATACAAAGATTTGACTTGTTCAAGCCATGGCATTTTCAATAATGTACAGTAATATGGATGCAAAAGTTGGACAGTAAAAAAAAAGGAAGAAAATTGATACCTTTGAATTATAATGCTGGCAATGTATGCCATGGACTGCCCGAAGAACAAACCAGTCAGTACTAGAGAAGATCAAGCCTAAGCTTTGTTTGGAATCTCAGATGACAAGACTTTGACTTTCATACTTGGGACACATCATGCGAAGAGAGAGATCATTAGAGAAAGACATCATGCTTGGCAAGGTAGAAGGTCAACGCAAAAGAGGAAGGACAGCAATGAGATGGATTGACATAACAACAGCAGCTATTGGTGCAGTCTGTCAACAATGAGCCACCTGTCTGAAGACTGAGCACAATTAAAGACAACTATCCAGAGAGTTTCCATGAGTCTACACCGACTCAACGGCACTTAACAACAACAATAAAGTTCATTCTTTCTCTAGAACATTAGCAAAATGGGCCCTTTCCTTTCTGAACACACTATTAAGACCCTTATCCATTCTTTAATCATCTCTAGTTTAGGGAGAGCCTATTTAACTGTCTGCAATGTGATCCACAGATGGGAAGCCCCAGACAGTGATAGTAGTGCTCTTTTAGCAGTCACAGTATACTGCCCGAGAATGAAGGGGCACTATGTTAATGGTGAAATTTGGGCAAAACAGGCAGCATATGGGTCATGCAGTGGGGGTTTCTGATGAACAAGGCATACCAGGCAGCTGCCTAGGTGGCACACCTGTGATGTCTGTCATGATCCTATTGCATAAAGGTCATATGCCACATGGGGAATTCCAAGGGTTCCTAGCACCCTAGACAGAAATGCCACACATCACCCCTTGCTGACACTGAACCAGCTCCAGAGGAAGAGGCCGATAGCACCAGCAGCTGTAGCACCAAAGAGAGCTGCAAAATGCAGGCACCTGGGGAAATACTACAGCTGCAGATGCCTGCCTCCCCCTGAGACATATTAGTGGCAGGCGGGGATGGTGTTCCAGCAGCAGTGGCTGGTTGGTGAGGCAGCATGGCCATCAATGTGTGCCTCTGCCCCTCCCCCATCCAAACCAGGCTCCCTAGGCATCCATCAAAGACTCATGGTGGACAGACCGGAACTGTGCATCACCCCCACTGATAGCATGCTTGCATATCAGCATGGTTTGAGGTGCAGTGGCTTCCGGCTGCAGTAGACAAAACCATGTCCCTGTGTATCCTGCACATCATAACATTTGCCAAGGTCTACTTGATGGGGAGCATTTCAGCACCAGGGACAGCAGAGCACATGCTAATCCCACACTACCAAGGCCAGATATAGCATGACGTGTGCCCACATCCCCGGTGGAGGGGGGCATGAGTGGCAAGGTGTGCACAGCTGCACAGGTGCATCATCAGTGAGGCCCCTGCAGCATTGAACCAGTGGGTGGTCCACAATGGGAGGGAGGGATCGAGTGGGTGACAGATCATCCACTCTGGCCATTGGCCCATGCCCACTGGTCTAGGGAACCGTGTGGATCACTTGGCCCATGGATCAGACATAGGAAGACCCCTACACAGGCCTACATTCACTCCATCAATGACCAAACTCCACACAGGGAGCATTGAATCCATATGGAAGCTCTGTGGCTCAATACACAAAGCTCCTCATTAACAGCACTTCTCTTCAACATCTATATTTATTTATTTAGCTGTATTTATATCCCGCTTTTCACCAGGTCAAAGCGGGATATCCAACCTAATTGCAAAATATTTAATAAATACAAGATTCAATATGCCATATATGCTGACGAAATCATGGCATATACTCCAATCCACCTGGATGCCCCAGACTATACAGATATATCAACCTGCATTCACGAAATTATGACATGGCTTATTAACAACAATTTAAAAATAAACATAAAAAAACTGAAGCAATCATCATCACAAGGGAATCCACCTTCACTCCTCCAACCACCATCAACATTGCAAATACACCAATCACTGTAAAAGAGGAAGTTCAATATCTTGGAGTGATACTAGACAAACAATTCACTCTTCAGGCACACATTAACATAACATCCAAACAGCCCTCTTCAAACTAGCAATGCTCCGAAGACTAAAGCCTCTGCTTAGAAAAGAACACTTCCATACAGTATGCCAGTCAATCATCACACCTGTGCTTGACTATTGTAATCTCCTCTTCCAAGGCCTACCCAAACAATCCACTCGACCCCTTCAAATAGTCCAAAACACTGCTGCCCGCATTATTGCTGGAGCCTCACTGTTGTTAAGTGCCGTCGAGTCAGAGTCGACTCATAGCGACCCTCTGGATAGCTGTCCTAAATTGTGTTCGGTCTTCAGTCAGGCGACTCATTGTTGACAGACTGGTACCCGTAGCTGCTGTTATTGTATCGATCCATCTCATTGCTGGCCTTCCACTTTTGCGTTGACCTTCTATCTTGCCAAGCATAATGTCTTTCTCTAATGATCTCTCTCTTCGCATGATGTGTCCAAAGTATGAAAGTAGAAGTCTTGTCATCTGAGCTTCTAAAGAAAGCTTAGGTTTCATCTCCTCTAGTACCGACTGGTTTGTTCTTTGGGCAGTCCATGGTATACACAGTATTCGCCACCAGCACCATAATTCAAAGGCATCAATTTTCTTCCTGACTGTCTTTTTCACTGTCCAGCTTTCACATCCATATGATGTTATTGAAATTACCATGGCTTGAACAAGTTGAATTTTTGTATGGAGATAGACATCTCTGCTCTTGAGAATCTTATCTAGGTCTTTCATAACCATTCTGCCAAGAGCAATGTGTCATTTGATTTCTTGACTTCTTGTTGCTTCTTTATTGATAGTTGATCCAAGTAGGTTAAAGTTGTTCACAATTTCAATTTCTTCTCCTTCAACGATGAACCTGTTGATTATGCCAGTTGTCATGATCTTTGTCTTCTGTACATTAAGGTGCAGGCCCATTTTGAGACTATGTTCTTTGATTGTGAGAAGCAAATGTTTCAGATCATCTTCACTTTCAGCCAGTAATGTAGTATCACCAGCATAGCGAAGGTTGTTGATGAGTCTTCCACTAATCTTCATACCTCTGTTGTCTTCATACAATCCTGCTTCTCTGATGATTTGTTCTGCATATAAATTAAACAGGTAGGGGGAAAGTATTCAGCCTTGTCTTACACCTTTGCTTATTTTAAACCATTCTGTTTCTCCTTGTTCCATTCGAACTGTTGCTTCTTGATCAATGTACAGATTGCGCAAGAGAACAATCAGGTGTTCTGGTATACCCATGCTTCTTAATGTGGCCCAGAGTTTCTCATGGTTTACACAGTCAAAAGCCTTGTTATAGTCGATAAAGCACAAATAGATATCCTTTTGGTATTCTTTAGTCTTTTCAAGGATCCATCTCACATCCACAATGATGTCTCTCGTTCCTCGCCTTTTCCTGAACCCTGCTTGCACTTCAGGTAGTTCTTGTTCCAGGTATGGTTATAGTCTCTTTTGAATAATCTTCAGTAGAATCGTGCTGGCATGTGGGATCAGAGCGATTGTGCGATAATTTCCACAGTCAGTTGCATCACCTTTCTTTAGTATTGGTACAAACACAGATCTTTTCCAGTCAGATGGCCATGATGTTGTCTTCCATATTTCTTGGAAGAGCCTTGTAAGTATGGTAACAGCTGCATCAGATTGCTGCAATACTTCTATAGGAATGTTATCAATGCCTGGTGCTTTGTTCTTTGATATGGCTTTCAATGCTGCTTCAACTTCTTCTTTCATCACCAATGGTTCCCGATCATAAGGTACAGGTTGAAACGACTGTTGGTCCACTTGATCTTTATCATATAAAAACTCTGTATATTCCTTCCACCTTTTCTTGATCTTCTCAGCATCATTCAACATAGAACCTTGAGCATCTTGTAACATTCCAATTCAAGGCTGGAACTTTTTCTTCAACTCTCGTAGCTTCAGGAAAGCCGATCTTGTTCTTCCTCTAACAGTTTCTGCTTCTATTTCCTTGCAAGTGTCATTGTAGTACTTTTCCTTGTCCAGACCTGGCCTCGACTTTAACCGCGGCCGGGCACAGGCGGGCGCCGGCGGGCCGAGGGTTAACCTCGGGGGGGGGGGGGGCGTGGCGGGGGGGAGGGCGGGCGGCGCGGCGGGCTATATAAAGGCCGGCGGCGCCGCGGCTCGCCCTCTTTACCCCCCCTCACGGTACCGTTCGGAAGACGGTCGGTCTCTGTATCATCCTGAGCAGACGCGTGGAGGGACGCCTGTCGATCCACAGCATTCATCGAGGAGGAGCGCAGGGGTTTGAGCCAGGAAATCAAGGTTGCATCGGAGGTAGGAGCAGAGCGTCTGACCCCCATCCCCGGATTGGCCCAGGGAACGTGGCGACGCAGGAGGAACGGAGGGAGGGAGGGAGGGAGGGATGGGGGGTTGGAGCGTATAGAGGGCAGCACGATGGGCGGTGAAGTTGTGTGCGCGAGGAGGGCTGCCTGGGTCCACCGAGTGGTCTTCCCCCCCTGCGCCACCCCCCCCCCCTGGATGTCTTAAACAAAGGGAGAGGGGTAAAGGCAGCGAAGAGGTGCCTAAGGGAAGAGCCTCGTGGTGTATTGAGCGGGTAAAGGATGAACATGGGGCCCGATGCTAGTGCAGATGAAGGGGTTTAGCCGGCAGCACAGGGCTTCGACCGCATGGCGGGGTAGCAGGGCGGGCCGCCGGAAATCGGGGCTAACTGTTGCTGGAATCCATGTTCCTGGACTTCGAGGGGGGGGGGGCTGGATGTATAGGTATGCATGGGGAGGCTGAGAGGGTTTGTTGAAGAACGGGGGCTGGTCATGGCCTGCAGGGGAGGCATGTTGTGGACTCCGGTGGTTGGGGCACTAACATTAGAATAGAACTAACATGTATATATATAGAGGTTAACGCGGGAGGGAGTGCAATAGCAACAGCTGCTCCTTAGGGGCGAAGTCTATGAAAAGGAGGCTATCGGGTCTTTCTCTCTCTCTCATTCTCTTAAAGCATCAGGGGCTCGTGCATAATTCTTGCCGTGTTCCTTGTTCTTTGTGATCAGAAGTACTTACCACATGCACGGGCTGCCATCTAGTGGCATAGCAGGGGTACTAAGCGTACAAGGTTATTGATGGGGGAATTTGTATATTGTTGGAATATTGGGAACCACAGGGACCTTTCCCAGACACATATGGGCACATGGTGCTATTGGAAGAGCATCCAAAAAAAATAAAATAAAATAAAATAAATAAATAAATAAATAATATAATGGGAATAAATGTATGGTATATACACATATACTTATAGATATATATTCACATATATCCGTATATGCGCGTACATATTTATATGCATGTATGTTTCTATAAGCAGGTGATGGGGAGAGAAAGGTAAGTGCGATGGTGCCTCATCAGTTATAGGGGTCCACGAGTACAACATTAATGTGAATTCATGTCCCTTCCTGTCCCTCCCATAGCATTGTGTGCAAGCAGGTCAGTATGCCACGGCGGGCAGCACAGGGCGGAGAAAGGAGCCAGGGGAGACGCCACGACCCGGAAGATGCCAGCCGGGGTCAGAGCACCGTGGGCAGAGCGACACGCGGTGCTACGAAACGGGCGCCTGCAAAGGAGACAAAAAGAAAAGCCAGCGGCGAAGACGGTTCGCGCAGGAGCCGCGCAACTAAGAATTTGCGACCGGACACTACACGAACACAGGGACAATCGGCATCAAGTCCGGAGCTGGAGGAGCTATTACGGCTCATACGCAAACAGGTGGACCAGCACGGCTTGAGCGCCTTCAAACAACGGCTGGAAGCAGCTAGCGTGCGGCAAGACGAACCACAGGCCGTGACTGACAGCGCGCCAAGCACCACCTCGTCAGGGGATGGCAGCACGCCGTGCCTCAGCTCGGCAACAGGTGATGGCGCGCCCAGCACCAGCGCTGCGGATGTCGGCAGGACACCGCCCGCCCCGGCGGTTCAAGGTAAGCCAGCGGGCAACAGATCAGTGGTGGCAGGACTGTCCTCTTCGTCATCTGAGGAAACAGGCTCGGATGACGAGGGAGACATTTCACTGGCAAACGCCATGTGCAGCATGTTAAAAAATTTTAAAAGAAAAAATAATAGACCCCATAAGGAGAGGCGGTTAGCAAGGGTGTGGGAAGGGCAGAGTGAGATACGCGCACAGACACCTGATAGCGGGAAATCAGTGCCCCCCGGGCTGGCGACGCCAGCCACGCTAATAAGCCCAGTGGCAGTTAGCGGGGACCCGCATTGCGGGGTCAGCTCTCTAGCCAGCGCGGTGCCCAGAAAATTGAAAAAATGAATTTGGTGCAGGGAGTATATTAATATATTCTCGTTACTGATCAGGGATCAGGACGGAGCAATAATGGAGGGCAAGGAAAAGGACAAGAAATGGGAGAAGAAGCCGAAAATTGTAAAATCCATAAGTAACTGGGTTTTGGCCTTCCATATTTTTATGAGCGTGGTCTTGGAGCGTGAGCCAGAATTGAACCAGTATCTAATTAAATATTTGGATACAATAACACAGGGACACAAGCGGCTAGGGGGATGGGCTTGGCTGAACTACGATGTCAAGTTCAGGCAAAGCTTAGCCGAAGACCCAACCATGACCTGGCAGAACAGGATCGTGGATTTATGGCTGGAAGAGATGTCACCCAACAGACCGTACTGCCAGGAAGGGTCCTTTCAGTCCTTTCAGGCGCCACAGTGGCGAACGGCCCCCCAGACGAGCGGGCGCAGAGCATGCCGCCAATTCAATGCGGGTAGCTGCACATGGCGGCCTTGCAAATTTCGGCACATGTGTTCCAGCTGCGGGGGAAACCACCCAGTCACTGTCTGCCGCACCAGCAAAGACAATAAATCCTTCCGCCCAGGGCAGCTGCGAGGAGGCGATGGCCATGGCCCCAACCCCCATCAGGCTTGACCTCATGCGACCATGGTTACGCGCATACCCGTGCCATGACGATGCCCTCAGCATCGAGAGCGGTTTTGCCTACGACTTCAGGATACCAGTTGCCGCCAACCCAATGGCGCAAGGAGTACGCAATGCCCAGTCAGTCAACAAATTTAACAATGTAGTCTAACAAAAATTACTAAAGGAACGAGAGCTAGGGAGGGTGGCAGGCCCATTTAAGACCCCACCCATGGTGAATTTGGTGCTGTCCCCGCTGGGAATTGTGCCTAAGAAGGAGCCAGGGAAATTCCGCCTGATACACAACTTATCATACCCCGAGGGAAGCTCAGTGAACGATCAAATCGATCCGGCGTTATGCTCGGTGAGATATTCGACGATCGACCACGCTATAGACCTCATAAAGAAACGAGGACGTCAGGCGAAACTGGCAAAGGTAGACATCGAATCAGCCTTCTGACTCCTGCCGGTCCACCCTGAGTCCTTTCTATAGTTGGGATTCACTTTCAATGGCGACTACTACTTCGATAAGTGTTTGCCCATGGGTTGCTCGATATCGTGCGCATATTTCGAGCAATTCAGCACATTTATACACTGGGTCGTAGCGGATATCGCAGGGTCAGGTGCGTTGGTGCACTACCTGGATGATTTCCTCTTCATTGGAAGTGACCAGCAGTACTGCCAAAGAGTCCTCAGGGTCTTCCAGCAAGTAGCTGAAAGCTTCGGCATTCCGCTGGCGGGCGACAAGACCTGTGGGCCGGTGGAGACCATCACCTTCTTGGGTATTGATCTAGATGTGGCAATGCAGCAGTCACGCCTCCCAGATGACAAAATCAAAAAATTGAGAGCCGCCATTCAGGCTATCCAGGCCCGCAAAAAGGCGACCTTGGAGCAATTTCAATCAATGCTGGGCCTGTTATGTTTCGCATGCAGAATCATGCCTATGGGGCGGGTCTTCTGCCGTCGCATAGCAATGGTGATGAAAGGGATTTGGAGGAAACATCATAAGATCAGGATCACGAAGGGCATAAAGGAGGACTTGCGAATGTGGGAATTCTTCCTGCAATCCTTCAACGGGCTGACCTTCTGGCAAGAACTGCCCGTGTCGAACGAGGATATTGATCTGTTCACTGATGCCGCCGGTAGTGCGGGATTTGGGATTTACTTCAAAGGAGCGTGGTGCGCAGAGGAGTGGCCCCCCAAATGGCACACGGCAGGTGTGACCAGGGATATCACATTCCTCGAGCTCTTTCCCATAGCCGTGGCATTAGCCATATGGGCCCCGCAGCTCCGCGATAAGGCAATCACGTTTCACTCGGACAATATGGCAGTGGTGTATGCCTTGAATGGGATGCGTGCGCATACTCAAGGGGTGATAGCACTCCTGAGGAATATAGTGTGGGCATGCCTATCGCATAATGTAACTATCAGGGCGAGGCACATTCCAGGTACCTGCAATAACCTTGCCGATGCTCTCTCTCGTTCCAAGATATCACTCTTCAGATCCCTTGTGCCCAACGCCGACGCAGCCAAAACAGCCATCCCAGATCAAGCATGGGATCTTGGTCCACCGAAGTATGGGAACTGGTACTGGGCTCACTATCCGAAAGGACAAGGCGAAGATACCTCACGGCCTGGGAGAAGTTCCGGGCTTTCTGTGGGATGAACACGAGCCCCGAAGTTTGCCCTAACACGGGATCCATTATACGGTGGATCTTGCAGCAAAAGAGCATGGGCGTGAAAAAATCAGCGGTGCAAGCTCAATTGGCTGTGATCACTTTCTTTACAAAGGCGATGGGCAGGAACAGCCCTAGAGCGGACTTTGTGATAACAAGGTTAATGAAGGGCTGGACAAGCGAACAGCCATGCAGAAGGGAATTACGGCGCCCTATAACACACCCAACATTACATAAGTTGATGGAAGTCGCAGGCCGACTATGTTTCGACAACTTCGAGACGCTCCTGTTCCGATGAGCTTTCTCATGGGCCTTCTTCGGGGCATTCCGGGTAGGCGAGCTGGTCGCCTCAGCGAGCAAGGCCAATGCAAAAGGGGGTATTAAGGAATGGGATATCAGTCTAACCAATGGGGTGCTCTCGTTGCATGTGCCAAAATCCAAGACGGACACGGAGGCGAGGGGCACCACCATAAGGTTAGCCCAGCTACCAGGGGATCCATCCTGCCCAGTAAAAACCTTTGCTGACTACAAGCGAGTCCGACCAAAAGGGACAGATCACTGGTTAGTGCACGCAAATGGTGCCCCACTATCACGCTTCCAATTCGCCAAGGTCCTGAAGCGGGCCCTAGAGACTATAAGCTTGGAATCGCGCTTCTACGGCACGCATTCCTTCCGGATCGGCGCCGCTTCAACGGCGGCCAGGCTGGGGATGACCAAGGAGCAGATTATGGGCATCGGTAGATGGCGCTCCGATAGGTACAAGTTATATCTACGCCAGCTTTAACATCATGGGCAAGGCTGGCGGGGGCGCAGACAAAAAAAAAAAACAAGGATTTTAATCAATGATAAAGTGTACGACCTATAAGCAGTATGCGATACAGTATATTTTGTTGTTCTTTGTGGTGTAAGTTGTCTTTTCATGCAGTGCAGTGACGGTTGTCCAACAAGTTTAACATGCTCATCTTATCTCAACGACGATGTACGTAGGTGCCAGACCCGGACGGGAAGCGTGGATATGCGGCCATTCGTTCGTGCATTGGGCGGAGAGGAGAGCAAGCGTCAGACCACAAGGCCCTAATTTGGGATTCGCCACAGATAAAGTGGTGGTGAAGTGGATGGGTCGCCGAGGTATGGTGTGGGACCAGTTGATGCCAGCCCTATTGCGGGCAAGAAATGCAGGGGAACGTCCTTGGGTGATAGTCATCCACCTCGGCGGTAATGACCTGACGAGTACGCGCAGTGTCGAACTCACGAGGAAGATGCAAAGGGACATACAGACACTAGCGACTACTTTCCCGGGTACATTAATAGTCTGGTCACACATCATACCTCGGCGAGTCTGGAGGGGCGCATGGTCGCATCAGGCGGTGGAGCGAACTAGGAAGAAAGTGAACAGGTGGATGATGCGATTTATGGACACCATTGGGGGGCATAGCATAGTTCATGATCTACTAGAGGAAAAGTGACCTGGCTTGTACCGTACAGACAGCGTACATCTATCCGAAATTGGGATGGACGTATACCTATGTGCGATACAAGACACGCTGGAGCGCCTATGGCAAAAAAGAGTGTTGGCCACAGCTGCGGGAGGGGACCCATCGCGAAGTGGGGACCCCCCCGGCGATCGAGGAGTCGACGCCAGGAGGGATTGGCAGGAGAGATAGGGACCCCTCCTCTCGAGAGAGCGCACAGCCCAGACATGATAAGGGGAATGGAGCAGAGAGGATGTCTCCGTAAACGGGACACTGAGGGGAAGCAGGAACAGTGTCTACAGGGCCTCCCGATGCTTTCACGGCGGGAGAAACGAGGATAGAGATTTACAACGTAGCCCTGCTCAAGCCTTCTGACGGGACTTGGGCAGAGGCGGATAGGGACACTGTTGCGAGAGAGACAGAGCCCAGAACAGGGCCTGCTAGCGAAAACATCCCCCTGAAGATATCATGCTAGTAAGAAACGACGGCAGTGGGGAAAAGGCTTGGACGGCCGCTTTCCAGAGATCCCTGCCGGGCGACAAGAACCTAATCAGAGTGGGCTGTGCCTCTGGAGAAGGGCTGATAGAAAATGTAATTTAATATCATTTACTGTCAGTTACTGTAGAATGGTTGTATATTATGGATAAACGAGTCTGTAAATAATTATGCTTTAGGATCATGCTGTGGCCAACAGTTCTGTACTGTAATTTCCATGAATATGTTGTTAGCCAAATAAAATAATGAGTTCTTTGTTGCAAATTCCGTGTGAGTGCAGTGACTCCGGCAGGGAGGTGGAGGGGGGGATAGGGGTGTCGGGAAAAGGGGGGGGGGAGGCAGGGCGCGGTAGTGACCCGAGGCTTTCATGCTGGTCGCCTGGCTGTGTCTTGCTGCACGTTGAAAATCTCTGTTGAGTTCTGCAATTGACTTTCTTTCTCCTCTGGCTTTAGCTTCTCTGCGTTTCTGAGCAATTTTCAGAGTTTCTTCCGTCATCCATTTTGGCCATTTTTGCTTTTTCACCTTTTGTAGAGACTTCTCGCTTTCTTCCAACACAACCTTCTTGATATCATTCCATAACTCTTCCGGAGCTCTGTCATTTGTATCTAAAGCAGCAAATCGATTTTGCAGGCAGTCTTTAAATTCCAGTGGTATATTCACAAGGTCATATTTTGCTGCATTCATGAGTGGTTTGCTCTCTTTCAACTTTAGCTTGAGCTTGCATACTAGTAGTTGATGATCTGTACCACAGTTGGCTCCAGGTTTTGTCTTTGTTGATGTTATAGAGCTTTTCCATTGTTGACTTCCACAGATGTAGTCAATTTGATTTTTATACAATCCATTGGGTGAAGTCCATGTGTACAGTCGCCACTTCTGTTGCTGGAAGAAGGTGTTTGAGATGAATAGATCATTGGTCTTTGAGAATTCTATCAGTCTTTCTCCAGCTTCATTTCTGTTGCCAAGTCCATATTTTCCAACTACTTTGCCTTCTTCTTTGTTGCCAACTTTTGCGTTCCAGTCACCCATGACTATCAGGATATCCTGTTTGCATGTTCTGTCAATTTCAGCTTGTACTTGTTCATAGAACTCTTCAATTTCATTCTCTTCTGCAGCTGTTGTTGGGGCATATACTTGAATTATAGTTGTGTTGATAGGCAATCCTCGTAGACGAATAGAGATTAAGCGTTCGCTGACTGCATTGTATTTCATTACAATTCTTGCAAGTTTCTTCTTTATTATAAATGCAACACCATTTCTTCTTTGTCTTTCATTTCCAGCATAGTAGACCATGTGATCATCTGATGCAAAGTGCCCGATGCCAGTCCATTTCAGTTCGCTGACACCCAACAGATCAAGTTGTACACGTTCCATTTCATTCTTGACCACCTCCAACTTCCCTTGGTTCATGCTTCGTACGTTCCATGTTCCAATGTGTAAGACATCTTTACAGCTTCTGACTGTCATTTCATGCACAGCTACATCAGCAGTCAGACTTCATGACATTGCCGTTTACAGTTAAAAGTTCTTTGTATATATTATTGTTTAAACTTGAAGCTCTTTGTAGAAGTTAATGTTAATTTAAACCTCCTGGGATTAAATGTTAACCTAAACAGCCTGGAACCCCCTTCCCGGATGACTGACAATCAACTATGGACCTCAAGGACCTCAGGAAGCAGCCCAAAACTGTGCTCATCATTGAACACTATAGTGACATCACATAAACTACCCTAAGGCCCCATGGCTACCTACCAATCCGCTCTGTATATAACCCCTCTGTATATAACCCTCCCTGTATATAACCCATTTTACATACCATAGCTCATCCCGTACATAGCACACCAAGAAATCATCGTCTTCACTCACACAAATACTCACCAGGGCCGGATTTACCTATACGCCAACTACGCCGTGGCATAGGGCCCACAGCTGGCAAGGGCCCACAAAAATTGAACAAATTGTTAGCTTTTTTTAAATTAAATTTAAAAAAAGGCTGGCTGCTGCCGCGGCAGCATGGACTGTCCCGCGGGGCCCCCTCTGCCCGGCTGAGCCCCTCTGTGCCGGCTTTGAGAGGCGCGAAGGGAGAGTGTCTCCCTCGCGTCTCTGTTAAGCCCACAGGGGCAGATTTCCCATCAGCAGAGATGCGAGGGAGACACTCTCCCTTCGCGCCTCTCAAAGCCGGCACGGAGGGGCTCAGCCGGGCAGAGGGGGCCCCGCGAGACAGTCCATGCTGCTGCGGCGGCAGCGGCAGCGGCCAGCGTTTTATTTTTTTTTATTAAAGTTTACTTGAGCCAATGGGGGGGGGCTGGGACTGGAAATGGGCTGGGGGGGTTAAGACTGGAGTTGGGCTGACACGAAGAAACCAGAAGAAAGTGGCTGTAGCAATTGCAGCTGAAAAAAAATGCACAAAAGGTAGAAAAATATCTCTTTATTTTGAATTTATTAATTGGAATATGTCAGCTCTGGTAAATGTGCATCATTAATGTCTGCACTTTGTTTAGTACAAGAGCAAATTAATGTATAGTTTTATTTCTACTGTGTTGTACATTCCAAGTTTGGCTTTTGGGATTCCCAGTTTAATTATGATGTCAGGGCCAACAGCGCGCAGCTGATCCGGCGTGCTCGTTTTTATCTTTTCTGGGGGCCCACAATTTTTGTTGGCGTAGGGCCTCACTCAAGGTAAATCTGGCCCTGATACTCACCCATGTTAACACTGCATGCCTACCTCTACTGACACTGACTTTTGATTGTTTGAAGTGTAAACTGTTTTGATTTCAGGACAAAGCGGTACATAAATCCTTTTAAATAAAATAAAATAAATAAATAGGCAACTGGTCAGAGATTCAAGTCCTGGACGTGGATCATGTAATGCATGTCCCTCTGGGTAAACCTTATCCTACAGTCCAGGTACGGCACCAGCATGTGCAAACCTGAATAAAGCAACCAGCAAGGAGACAGACAGACAGACTTCACTATCCACAGCTGGATGGAAAGGAAGCCTGATAGCACCAGCATACTGAGCAGGCATTGATGTCAGAGCGCAATACTAATGTCTGCACAATGTGTACACGTTAATAATGCTTGAGCTGATATGGAGACCAAAGTGGCAGGAATGCCACCCATTCCCACTTTTGCACAGCACAGTGATGTGAGTGCGTGTGTGTGTATATGTGTGTGTGTGTGTGTGTGTGCTCATATGTCTCCCCAGAGTTCTGTGGTCTTCTGCACTGCACTGTGCCTTGCATTGACTAGGCTGATTCCAGCTTTAGTATGCAAATATGCATGATGAGGAGAAGAGGATTGTGGGCATGGCCTGAAACAGAGTGGATTGGCTGGCATTTGTCTGCATCGGTGGTAGGGTCAATGGCTGAGATAGCATAGTGCCCATCTATCACGTGAATGGATTAGATGGCCGCAGCATGTCACGCTGAGAGGGTACTCTCATTATGACTGAGCAGTAACCATCAATCAAAAAAAGCCCCAGATTAGTGATAAATAAGTATCGTATCCACAAAAATCACCAAAAGTGCCCCCTAAAAAAACAATTCAAAACATTTTTTGTCGGATGCCACTGAAAAAGGCACACACTTTAAACTGCGCCCTCAATTCAGTTGTATTATTTATTTATTTATTTATTTATTATTTATTACAATTTCTTATATACCGCACTATTGTCAGCGCGGTTTACATACAACAAAATGACCATAACAAACTGTTTGGCTTCACATAGAACAGGAGAAAACAACTTGGATAACATGCTTATGCTTTACATAGAAGAGGAGTAATAACTTGGATAACATGCTTATGCTTTACATAGAACAGGAGTAATAACTTGGATAAACGGGGAATGCAAACTAAACTACTTACATATGTACAATGAGATCGAGTATTGGGAATTCAGTGTGAACATGTGTACAATAGAGTTGATATATCCCTTTTAATCAGTTTAAAGTAGAACTTAATGCTACTTAACTTAGTCAGGAGTATCAATTCCTTAAGAGGTTCGCTCTATCTTCAGAGAGCAGACATCAAAATACCAATTTAGTAGTGCATGGCATGGTTATGTATCCACATAGTGCTATATCATGTCTGGCTCCCGTGATGTGGGTGCACTTTCTGTCCTGGGTGCCCGACCATTGAGCATGGGTGTCCATGCCATTTATCCCAAGCCAGGGTGCATATGGTTGCTCTGTGCATGGCCAAAACACCCTGGTGATGGGTAGCTAGTGCAGTCTGATTGTGCTTGCTGTGGTAGATTGTTAGTTCTAGATGGTTAGGACAGCAGTTGTTCCTGGCATACTCACTGTGGTCATGGTAGGACAAGCAAGCCCAGAAGCCCCATGCCGTTAGCATCCATGGCATCAGCTGTTTCACACTGGGCACTGACATGCAGTGTTTTAGGAGGGTTCCTCTCCAACAGTGCCAAGATGTGACTGGCACCTACATGATGATAAAATCAAGGTGACTAGTATAACACACTAGGAATATGCAAGTGGATTGGCATACGGTACTGTAATGCTGCCTTTTACCATTCATGAATAATTTTTTTGAGTTTGGGGGCGGTCTCTGTTCAGTGATTCCTCTCCTTCTTATTTTGATTGGCTCCTTTCTTTTTGCACCCATTTGATTGGTGCATTCTGAAACAGCTGGGCGAACGTTGGCAGGACTGGTGTATATAAAAAAACGTTCTCCACAGAAACAAGTTTGATGGCTGATTTCTTACCACACAGTGGCTTTGACCTGAAGCAGGGGGATTACTGTGAACACCCCGAAACGTGACACGTCGTATTACTGCTGTTTGTGGCGTTGTTGGAGCAGCCCTTTCAAGTTTATGATTCAGCTAAGTAACTGATGCTGTCTTTAAAAATGAAAAAGTTTGTTTTTTATTTATTAAAATGGACGGGCCACAACGGTGAGAAGTGAATTCCTCTGCTTGGTTGGCCTTTCCGACAAAAAAAGTTGTTACACAGATTATTTTCACTGATTTTGGGTAGAAGGTTTATTTAAAACCGGGTTCTGTTTTTTGTAATAGTATAACACACTGGCAGTGATGTAGACCTGAAGCATGGCCAGCAGATACCATCACTAGCAGTGCAATTTCTGGGGACCAGGTGCTGGGCACCCATCCTCATCCTCAGGGTGACCTCTAAAACTGCACAGTGGCATGGTTTGTAGCTGTTATATGTTTGTAGCACACACTGTTGGTGCATCTTACTGAGCTGATGTGATGGATCAGTGCATTCTCTATTTGGTGATCAGCTGCAGACTGCTGTTCCACATATGCAGTGCCTCATGGGTACTGGAGGGGCTAACTTATACTAAGATATGCCATACTGGGTCAGACCAAGGTCCATCAAGCCCAGTATTCTGTTTCCAACAGTGGCCAATCTAGGTCATATGTACCTAGCAGTTTCCCCAAGAGACACAAGTTCCACAATGCTTGTACTGGGTCAAGCATTGATATCTTCGGTCACTTCTTAATAATGGTTTATGGACCTTTCCTCCAGGAACTTGTCCAAACCTTTTTTAAACCCAGCTACACTAACAGCCTTTACTTTACTGACACACATAGGAGATCATTTAGGCAGAGACCTGCAGGCTCTTTGAATCCAGACATTGCTATGTTGAGGGGTGTGGAAGTGTAGCCCACTGCTTCATGAAATGTCCCCATAAATCAGCAGACAAGGGTTCAATTCTCAATTGCTCATTTTATGCCTGTGTGCTACTCAGGTCATTTCCCTGCAACAGTCCAGGCTCTGCTGTGACTTGCAGACACTCATCCTTCTACTTTGTTATGCATTCTGGCCACACTTTGGATCAGCTAACATGCTATTCTGAGAGCATGACTTTATTGGCTCTGCTGCAGCCCATTGCAGGGGGTCACACATGTTCCCACTGCAGATGTCAGGCCCCACCCCCACTTGGAGGTGTGGCGTAATGGTCATGGCAATGGATTGGGAACCAAAATACCAGGGTTTGAGGCCCACTACCACTCCTTATGTGACATTTCGGAATGTATTACTATTGCATTTTATGTCTGCCACAACCTTCATGGACTGACAGCACCTCCTTATGACCTTGAGCTGGTCACTTAACCCACCAATGGCTCAGCTGAATGAAGGTCCTTACAGTGCCTGTTTATCATCAGACATTACCAATTCATTGGTAAGATGTACCACAATGTGACTGCACTGATACAGCGGTATACTAACAGGCAGTTATATGCATACAGCTGTAAGCTACATGTGTGACATGAGTCATGTATGACATCATAACTATGACTGTACAGCTTTGGCTCCATCACACCTCTGCAGTACATGCGGACACATCCTAGCCCTCGGATATCCACCTGCAGGTATCACCTCATGTCCCTACATGTCCTACTTGCTCAGTTTGGATGACACCTGTCCAGTTGTTATCTGCACATTTGTCTGGGGTGTTGTATAGTGGTTGTGTGGTTGGGAGGTGTGCAACCCACATGTCTGGTTTCAGGCCTTCCATGTGGCACTGATACACATTTTCCCACACAGTACAAATACGTTGGGGATTTATTTATTTAACTGTATTTATATCCCGCTTTTCACCGGGTCAAAGGGTGATATGGGCTGGCAGCACCTACAGCACATCGGTGCTGCCAGCCCATATCACCCTTTCCTTCAGCCCATCCATCTGCCTCTGTTGGCTGTGTGCAGACATGTCTTCTCGTGCAAGCTGCTACACCATGGCCTACGCAGTTGCTCTTTTCCACATTTCAGCTCGTCATCCACACTTCTCCTGTGCCTCCTTCTGCTCTGTCCTCCTTTTGCTGCACACATCCTGCCACTTCTGCCTCTGCTGAGGGACATCTCTTCCCCATCCTATGCCACACACTCACATTGTGCTCTTTTAGATTGGCACCCACCAGTGCATCAATACAGCTGCCTCCCACATGCTCTAACAATATACTGGCTGCCACGTAGGATGCCCATGGATCTGTCAGATCGATCACCTCCCACCTGTCCTTAAATCTATCATCTTTGCATTGACTTTCCTTGGTGCTCTCTTATCCAGCGGTAGAGTGACAGCCATTTTCAGACGTTGAGGTGCATGCTTGCACCTTAACGCCTGTTGTCCTGTTAATGCACGTTAAATGGCCAATTGCGCCCTTAACGCCTGAATGCCTCCTATCTGTCCACAGCCTTTATCGTATGTAAAGCCCCTTATCGCTGCCGTTAACACATACTACCTTAATGCCCTTTAGTAAACATATCCCCTAGATTGACATATTTAAAGCTAGCTTAATACAATTCTCTGTAATTCTAAACATAGAAACAAGGGTAGAAAGGATAATGTTTAAAATCTCAAATTTGAGTTAATGGGGTGAGTTTCAGTGAAGACATGGGCAATTTTAATTAACTGATAAACTTGCAAGAATTTGGGTTATTGCAACAAACATCAATCTACATAAGAAAAACACAGAACATGGGATGAGTGGGTAAAGTGGAGGGTGGAAGGAAATATAACTGAGAAAGCTCTGGCCCTAAAGAGCAATTTTCAGACTGTTATCTACTTTCTTTGCAAGTCTAGCATTTCTCCAGCAAATGTTTTTCTGATTTCTCCAGAAAAAAAAATGACTGAATGTGCTGAAAAATTAAGAATTATGTAAAACATCCTTCCAGGGATTTGGTGGTCAGATTGAAATCAGATGTTAATTTTTTGACATTACATGGCTCATGAGGGTATTACTATGAATTTATATATTGACATTCTCTATGAAAATTAGTATGCTCATGTTATCTTGCATTTTTCCATTTTTCTGATTAAAATTATATACATACCAGTAAAATCATTATACCGGGTCCAATCAAAGGTCCATCAAGGAAAGTGTCCTGTTTCCAAAAATGGACAATCCGGTTCACAAGTAGCTGATTTATCCCAAAAGTAGCAAGTTCCATGTTACTTTCCCAAGGGATAAGCAATGATTTTCTCCTGGACTATCTTAATAATTGTTTTTGGACTTTTCCACCAGAAATTTGTCCAAACCTTTTTTAAACCCAGCTACACTACCTGCTTTTACCACATCTGCCGGCAATGAGTTTCAAAAACTAATACATTGAGAGAAAAATACTTTCTCCTGTTTTAAATACACTACTTTGTAGCTTCATGGCATATCTCCTAGTCATTGTATTTTTTGAGAGATTGAGCAATCGATTTGTGTCTACTGTAGTTGTTCCATTTCACTCAGGATTTTGTAGACCTCTATAATATCTCCCCTCAGCCATCTCTTAACTAGGCTGAAGAGCCCTAACCTCTTTAGCCTTTCCTCTTAGGAGACTTGTTCCATCCCCTTTATCATTTTGGTTTCCCTTCTCTGTACCTTTCCTAATGCCGCTTTATCTTTTTCGAGATGCGGAGACCAGAGCTGCACACAAAACTCAAGGTGTGTTCACAGAAAGAAGCAACAAAGAGACATTGTGATATCTTTTGTTTTATATTTTTTTCTTTTTCTAATGATTCCTAACATTCTGCTGGCTTTTCTGGCTGCTGCCACACACTGAACAGACAGGTGCATGTTTAGACATCCTGGAATGCACTTAATGCCAGTCCAGCAGTCTGGTAGTGTGTCAGCTAGCATGCATGGTCAAAACAAAATAGAATCCTGCAGTCACAACTATCAACTCCTCCTCCTTGATTGGCCTCTCCGGGGCCTGCGTTGGTGATATTGACTCAGAAAATATGGCACACAGTCAGAGAACGTGTAAGGAACAACCAAGGAATGAATAAAGTAAAAAAGAACTTTATTTGATTTGCCAATAAAACCCGACACAGGCCGTGTTTCGTTTAAAAACTTCTTCAGGGGTAAAAGGCAAACTCACCGATGAAATGAAATCCCTGTACTTGAGGGCTACAAATACAAACTACTTCACAAGTCCTTGTACCAAACCGCGATGAAAAAAAAATCAATTCAGCCGGCACGGTACCAACGGACTAGCAGAGCACTTTCACTTTCTGTTCATGAAGAACGCCGGCGCATGTGCATAGAGTTAAAAAGCAGTCTGGCTATGATGCAACAAGGTTTTCCTCTTCAAACTAGCAATGCTCCGAAGCCGGCTGAATTGATTTGAGTTTTTTCATCACGGGTTGGTACAAGGACTTCTGAAGTGGTTTGTTTGCTTCTTCTGATGCAACTTCTGATTTTGAAGTTTGTGTCAGAGGGAGGAGGAAGACACATAGAGGGCAAAAACCACGGGGAAGCATCAGAGAGTTGAGATAAGCACTGCCCCACATTTTCTGAGCCATTGCCAGAGCTGCAGGCCCTGGAGAGAGACGGCAGCGGTGGCAATGAGTGCTCCCAAAGGACAGACATGCATAGGCAACTGCCTAGTTTGCTTTATGGTAAAGCTGATCCTGCATGCTCCAGCAGATAAAGCCGAGACATATAATATGGGCCCTGTGCTAGGTGTCTGCCCTGTGCACTAAATGCAGGGCAGAGCTGTGAACACCGCCTGCATTTACCACACAGGGTTTGCACTTAATTTACCATAACTTTTGCGGTTAATGTGTGGTAAGTGCAGAACCTTACCGTACTTTACTAAAAAGGCCCCTTAAATATGACAACCCTACGGAGAAATAAACTTTCACAAAATAGTTTCTCATTTTTGTCCCAGCTTCTTGTCCAAGCCTCCAAGATACCCATGTTGTTTGATAGGGTTTGTCTAAATATACACCACAATTTACAATGTGGTTCTTCAAAAATCCCAAATAAACCACTAACTTCCCAATATGAAAACATTTTTTGTTGAACTTTCACACCGATTGATCTCATTAACCCCGACTACAGCAAGATCACAAATTGCCTTGACAACATGTCTTCCTGGCTCACATGCAATAACCTTGCGTTAAACTACAATAAAACAGAGGCGCTTATTGTCACTCGAAACACCGACTTCAACCCCCACCTTTCATTAAATACAACAACATTACAATACCAGTTAAGGATGAAGTTAGATATCTTGGAATTACCCTCGATAAAGGTCTAACCCTCCAGTCACACATCAGAAAAACTGTGAGGTCTGCATACTACAGAATGAAAGTGATTAGACGCCTCAAGCCCTTACTCTCATATGACCACTTCCGGTCTGTCTGCCAAGCCTTAATAACTCCTATTCTGGACTTTTGTAATCCTATCTACTACGGTCTTTCAAAACACTCACTTAAACCTCTTCAGATGGCTCAGAACACGGCAGCCAGAATTATTGCTGGCTCAGCATCTCAAGATCACATTACCCCTACTCTCAAAGAGCTCCACTGGCTTCCAATAAGCCAGCGCGTCAAATACAAGATAGTAATTAATATATTCAAGATCAGACATAAATGCTCTGCTTTTAGCCTTCATAACCTCTTACTCCAGAATAACAACAGGCCAAGACGAATAACTACATCAAACACCCTCAGCACCCCAAGTAGTTTCAGAAAAGCGTGTAAATGTACTACACAAAGGGCAATTTCCTTATCGGCCCCACTTATATGGAACTCTCTCCCTCCCGATGTGCGATCCATGGATGATTTAAAGGAGTTCAGAAAACAACTGAAATTTGTACTCTTCACTGAGTACTATGGCACAGACATCTAACAGTCTCTATTATTATAGCCTGCATATAACTTGTTTTACTGTAACGGTTCCTTGATGTTGCGTATCCCAATTTTACCTTCACTCTTTAGTTTAGTCAGTGTATGCCCCCCTGTCTCTGTTCTCCCTTCTTGTGTCTGGTAACCGCTTTGATTTAAGGAAAAGGCGGTATAGAAAACCTGTTAAATAAATAAATAAATAAATAAATTAAAAGTCCATTTCAATTTTTAATATTTAGTAGTGATCAACCAAAAATGTCATTAAAATATCAGTGTCCAACCACCAATACAACGTTGGGTTTCAAACTTGCAATCTGCTAAGTTCTGCTTCAAGGTAACATTGATATACTCATCTGAAACGGAGGTCATTAGCACCTCCTTCCTCCATAATGCAGCTGGACTATCTCTGGCTTGAGAGCAAAATGGCTGCAGCATCTTTTTAAACTTGCAATGCCCATCCTCTATCAAGCCCTTAAAAGGCCACTGCACAAATTCAACCGATGAAAGTATACCAGTCTACTTGATGATTCAAACCCGATGGATGTACTGTATTCAGAATGTAAATCCAGTATTGTTCTTTGTAATTCAACCATGCCTCTCTATTGCCTCCCCTCCAATAGATCGGAACATCTTCAATCACTCGCCATTTTAATTGTTCAAATGAATGCCCATACTGTATGGACTTGTAATTGGGGCAGCTCTCATAATAGCAGTCTTCGTTGTGCAAGTCCAACAATTTTTTTTTATATTGGAAAGCTGGTAATTTATATGGGATTTTTTGACTAGTCACTTTGTGAGATTGTTATTCATGTATTGATTCATTTGGTCAATTCTATCTGTCATCATGATTTACCGGCAGAAAATGGCTATTTCAAAATCATACAGAGTAGTAAACAGTAGATATTTAAAGGAACTTAGATTTGGCTCACGCCTTTCTCAAAGATCAAGGAGAGTTACATTGTATTTATATATTTATTACCTCATTGTCAGCAAAGCCTGCTGTCCAATATAGTGGACAGATCTATGACATCTAATGTACAACTTAAATAAATGAATAAGTTGAACATTAGGGGTTTTTTAGAAGCCTTGTTCATGTTTTGGATGTCTGAAAACAGGTACACAGTCATCCAAGTCACAAGGTGTCCTTGGAGACATTTTAGAAGCCAGGAATATGGACATCTCTACCACAAGGACATCCAAATAGAATGGGGGTATGCCGGAGGAGTGGCCTGGGTGGAGCAATGAAGATACACATTGCGATGAGATTCCAGAACAACAGAATTACGTCTGGCCTTGATGGTTGAGGCATGAATGCCAATACTTGCTCCTGATCATAAATAAGAAGCAAACAAGTGCTTGTTTCATGGTGGCAGTGTTACCAGGGGGGGAAGCACAGGTGCTGTCATTGTCACTGTCCATATTTCCTGAACAAAAAAGCCTGCATATAGATGCAAACTCCAAACAGATGATTAACACATCTACTGCATATCTGAGTACCTGAAATATTACTGAACATGGATGATGTCCCCCTTCTGAAAATCTCTGGCCAGGATGCCCAAGAATATGTTTGTGTGGTCGTTCATTTGGGGATGTCCATGTTTCTAAAATCAGGCCAAAATATAAATGTTCCTGGGGTTTTCTCAGATGTTTTGCCCTGGACATCTCAGATTGTACTTGGACATCCTTTCTGAAATGCCACTTCACAAGTCTTAGATCTGCCCACTACATTTACGAGTATGTTTACTATGTTGGGCTAACGGTTAGTGTGCACTCTTTGTAACTAGGTCCCATTGAATTACAGGGGCCTAGTTACAACTAGCATGTGCTGTTAGTCCAGCTTAGTAAACATGCCCCTCATTTATTTTTTAAAATTATTGTAATTTTAAAATAGAATTCTGTAACATAAAAAAGGAGGTTCTGTTACATAATCAATCAATAATTAGTAGCCAATTTAAAGAATAATTTCTCGGTGACATCTTCTAGTCCACAACATAGCTGGGAGAACAATAATTACACAAAATAAAAGAAATTACTATTAATTCAATAGAATATCACTGCAAAATTTGTATAGAACCCCCATTACAAACAAGCCAGAGATTACACAAAGAAAAATAACTAAGCAGATTCTTTTCTCAATAGAAGTGATTCAAGTTAAAGTGGATCAAAGAAAACATAACTAGTTCCCTGATGCCTGACCAGACATTTATAGGAGATTCTTAAAAAAAAAAAGACATCCCTCTATCCCCCAGTCTAGGCTTAAGCCTAGCCTAGCTGGTGGAAAGCCTTTGCCATAGCTGGATAGATAATACATTTCTACGATCACGGTTTCCTCTGGTTTTAAGATCTCTGGTACATCCCTCAACTACATGCAATAGAATCCTTAGGGACTAATAACCTGGTTTTGGGAAATTGAATAGTCTATTGTTCTTAGACTTACTCGTGTTCTCAAATACTTCTAATTTTAAGGGTACCGCAAAACTGTCCTTGACAAAAGCCCCTCCAGATCTTCATATTGAAGCTACTTGATCTTCCATAATCTGAATCTGTTGCTCCAGCTCTCCTAGCCTTGTCTCATGCTATCTTAACTTGACAGCTGTTTGTTTTGTGAATTCAGATAGTTGAGAAATAAAATTAGTTATACCAGCCTCAATCCTCACCTCAGCCTCCCAAATATCTTCCAAGGTCAACTTTTTCCCACTTGGCAGGGCTTTGGGAGAGGGACTAAGGCCTTAATACAGGATACAACTTTGACTTGTTCCACTAAACTATTGGCTTCAACACTCACTACTGTAAGTCCCTGGAATACCTCACCAATCTCGCAGTATTTTATTCATATTAATCTGGTTATTGGTAGGCAGGGGTAATTTGGAATCTTTAAGCTCTGCCTGCTCTGTGTTAAAGGGCATTTAGATTACTTTTATCTTTATTGGAACCTCAATCTTTTGCTAGTATCCTTCACGGATACATAGTTCTAAACTATGCGCTCTTGGGCAACTGTTAGCTTTCCCCTTTTTAAAAGCTGCTCTATCTCTTTTTAAAAGGTTAATGCCATCAGCCTGGTTCCATCCCGGTTAAGGTGGAGCCCATCCCTTTGGAAAAACCTCCCTTTCCACAGAATGTTACCCAGTTCCTAGCAAATCCAAAACCCTCTTCTTTGCACCATCATCTCATCCATGCATTGATATTCCAGAGCTCTCCCTGTCTTTTGGGTCCTACACATGGAACAGGAAGTATTTCTGAGAATGCTACCCTGGAAGTTCTGGATTGCATCTTCCTACCTAAAATCCTAAATTTAGTCTCCAGAACCTCCCTACCATATTTTACTATGTCATTGGTACCAACATGTACCAAGACAGCAGACTCCTTCCCAGTGCTATCTAACACCTTGTCTAGGTGGCGCATGCGGTCCACTACTTTTGCAGCAGGCAGACATGTTACCAGGCGATCCTCACATCCACCAGCCACACAGCTATCTATATGCCTAATGATCAAATCAACAACTATATCAGCCATCCTAACCCTCCTCTCATAGGCATATGGCCCTTGAGAAACCTCCTTGGTGTAAGAGAGTTTTACATCACCTGGAGGACAGATCCTAGCTTCAGGATCACTTCCTGCCACACCAGGGTAATGCTCTCCTGTCACGTGACCTCTCTTCTCCATGGCAACAGGGAAGTTGCCAGACTGGAGGTGGGATCTCAGTACTACATCCCTGAGGTCTCATCTATATATTTGTCTCTCTTATGTCCTCCAAGTCTGCTACCCTAGCTTCCAGAGATCGGACTCATTCACTCAGAGCAAAGAGCTCCTTGCACCTAGTGCACACTTAAGACCCCTCACCAACTGCAAGAAAATTATACACGTGACACTCATTGTAAAAGACTGGAAAGCCCTCATCTCACTGCTGGACTGCTGTCTGCATTTCAGTTTTAAGGTTTTGTTCAGATATTGAAGTTGTTTACTTACTTAGGTTTGCAGGGGAAACATATACTAATACAACTATATCTTATATGTTAAATAGACTTTGTTCACTTCAAGAATAATTTATTTATTTATTATTTATTTATTTGTCACCTTTTATATACCGCCCCTTCCAAAGATCAGGGGCGGTTCACAATGAACAACAGGAAACATACATTGAACTTCTGAACATCATAACATTCCATGTACAGTTGAACATAACTGAGTATGAACTATATACAATAATGTGGATATTTATTATAACTATTTGTAGTCTGCAAATGAAATAGGCCGATAATTACTGACCAGCCTAGAATCCCTTCTGGGTTTTTCTAGAACAAAATGACCGCTTCTGAAAGGCGCCCAGTATCTTCCAAATTTTCCTGTAGGAGTTGAAAGTACTTTAACATCTGTGGGGTTAATTCTTTATCAAACGTTTTATAAAACTTATTTGGGATACCATCCAGGCCAGCCGCTTTGCCCTGTGCCATGGTATTTATTGCCAATTGGATCTCTGCCTCTGTCATAAGCTTATCTAGTTCCTTAGCCTGAGCCTCCTCTACTGTTGGCTGATTTAGGTGACTTAAGAATGTATTTGTGTCATCCAGTCCTGCTGTTACCTCAGATTTATATAGCTTAGCATAAAACTGCAAGAAGGCATCCAAGATTAATTATTAATTAATTAATAATTAATTAATTAATCTCAAGTCCTTAATAAATGTATTCCCGATGAGGATAACCAGCCACACCTGAAAGTGATTATGGGCACCTCTCCCCTTTAATAGGTTTAAGAGCCTATGAAGCTAAGATTACCCCTGGGTGAGAGTAGGGGAGAGGGAGAGAAAGAAGACTTACAAGCTGGCTTTCTACATAGTGCTATGATCTGTGCTTCTAAGGTAAAGCCTTACCAATTTCCTGGGTGAATCACATAGCCCTTAGTTTGATAGTGGGGGCCCTTAAAATTGCCCTTTTGATCTGTCACTTGCCTTTGTTGTTGTTGTTAAGTGCCGTTGAGTTGAAGTCGACTCATGGCAACCTTCTGGATAGCTATCCTAAATTGTGTTCGGTCTTCAGTCAGGCGGCTCATTGTTGACAGACTGGTACCCGTAGCTGCTGTTATTGCATCGATCCATCTCATTGCTGGCCTTCCTCTTTTGCGTTGACCTTCTATCTTGCCAAGCATGATGTCTTTCTCTAATGATCTCTCTCTTCGCATGATGTGTCCAAAGTATGAAAGTTGAAGTCTTGTCATCTGAGCTTCTAAAGAAAGCTTAGGTTTGATCTCCTCTAGTACCCACTGGTTTGTTCTTCGGGCAGTCCATGGTATACACAGTATTCGCCACCAGCACCATAATTCAAAGGCATCAATTTTCTTCCTGTCTGTCTTTTTCACTGTCCAGCTTTCACATCCATATGATGTTATTGAAAATATCATGGCTTGAACAAGTCGAATCTTTGTATGGAGAGAGACATCTCTGCTCTTGAGAATCTTATCTAGGTTTTTCATAGCCATTCTGCCAAGAGCAATGCGTCGTTTGATTTCTTGACTGCTTGTTGCTTCTTTATTGATAGTTGATCCAAGTAGGTTAAAGTTGTTCACAATTTCAATTTCTTCTCCTTCAACGACGAACCTGTTGATTATGCCAGTTGTCATGATCTTTGTCTTCTTTACATTAAGGTGCAGGCCCATTTTGAGACTATGTTCTTTGATTGTGAGAAGCAAATGTTTCAGATCATCTTCACTTTCAGCCAGTAATGTAGTATCATCAGCATAGCGAAGGTTGTTGATGAGTCTTCCACCAATCTTCACACCTCTGTTGTCTTCATACAATCCTGCTTCTCTGATGATTTGTTCTGCATATAAATTAAACAGGTAGGGGGAAAGTATGCAGCCTTGTCTTACACCTTTGCTTATTTTAAACCATTCTGTTTCTCCTTGTTCTGTTCAAATTGTTGCTTCTTGATCCATATACAGATTGTGCAAGAGAACGATCAGTTGTTCACTTGCCTTTAACATCTATTTAAAACAACTTCACAGTTCTTTTGCTCCCTAACTGAAAGGCCTCTTTATAAAGGTCACTAGAAACAAGTTTAGTTCTTTGTACTCAGAAAACTATGTGCTAAGCTATACTCTGATTTGATTTAAATTTAATGCTCTCTGCTGGTACTAAGACCTGACTGACTCAGCAAACACACAAATTTATCTGCTTTAACCCAAAAATTACCCTTTTTCCCCAAGATTTAGAATATATTCCAGAAGATAAGTACTTACAAGTGCAGATCTATTTCCAGTTGTAGTAGTCTGTGTGTGTAGTAGTCTTGTATATGCATTTTTATAGGCTGATATGAGTGTGTGTATTTGCATATGCTTGTTTGTCTTTGCATGCTTACATATGTGTTCATGAATGCTTGCATATATGTGTCTATGAATGAGTAGACATGTTATATGTGTGTGTGTGTGTTTGTATATTTACAGTATATTTTATTTATTTTATTTATTTAAGGTTTTTCTATACCGCACTATTCGGCATCAGCACGGTTTACAATAAACAAGTTTGTACAATGAGGAACAGCCATACATTGAACTTACATAGAACAGGGAGTTTAAACATGGATAACAGGTGAACTTTATACATAGCAAACAAAGGGAGATTTAAACAAGGGTAACAGGTGAACTTTATACATTATATACACAGGGATTGCATCACATCTAAGTTTATGATACAGGCCCTAAGGGGGATAGATGGGGGAGGTGAAGAGTTTTCATCGGAAATTGGTTAGACAGCGTTGGCTTGTTAGACTATAAGATCATGTGGTACTGTCTAGGTGATGCTGTCGGAGTTACCAAAGTGTTGTATAAATAATTGCAGTTTGAGGGCTTTTCTGAACTGGGGGAGGTTATTTATGCTGCGGATTTCTGTTGGGAGGGAGTTCCAGCAAGAAGGGGCGAATAAGGCAAAGGCACGCTTTCTAGTGGATTTGTTGCATTTTGTGATGGCTTTTGGAAGGAGGATGGTATTGCAGGATGTGGTTCTTCTTAATCTGTTGTTTGGAGTAAGTTGGATCAGATCTAACAATATATTTGCGGTGATACAGATGACTGCTTTGAAGGTCAAGGTGAGGATCTTAAATGTGATCCTGTACTGGACGGGGAGCCAGTGCAAGCTCTTCAGGATAGGGGTGATATGTTCTCTGCGAGATGCGCCATAGAGGGTTCTTGCTGCGGTATTCATCGCAAGCTGTAAGGGGTTTATCGAGCTCTTTGGGAGTCCGAGTAGGATGGGGTTGGCGTAATCGAAGTGGGGCATGATTATGGCCTGGAAGACTGTTCTGAAGTCGTTTGGTTCAAGGGTGTTCTTTATGAGGCGTATTGTCCGTAATTTGTGGTATATTGTTATGATTGTATTGTCTATATGAGCATGCATGTCCAGGTGCTGGTCCAGTGTTACGCCTAAGTATTTGATCGTTGTCTTGGAGAGGAGTTCTGCGTTGTTCACCTTGATTGAAGATGGGGGAGTGAATGACTGGTTTCTTCCGATGAATAGAACTTCTGTCTTTTTCAGATTTATTCTGAGCATTTGGTTGTGTAGCCAATCTGTGACGGCATTGAAGCAAGAGGAGAGCTGGTCGAGGTTTGGATGATCTGTGTCTATTGGGGTGAACATTAGGACATCATCAGCATATACTAGGCAGTTGATGTTAAAGGACCGGATAAGATTGCAGATGGGCTGCATATAGATATTGAATAAAAGTGCTGAGAGGGATGAGCCCTGGGGAACGCCTTTTTCTAGTGGGAAAGGGTCCGATAAAGAGGATCCGGAGCGGACATGTTGCCATCTGTTATTCAGATATGAGGCGCACCAAGCTAGAGCGTTGCCACGAAGACCCTTCTCAGTGAGGCGTGATAGGAGTATCTTGTGGTCCACCGAGTCAAAGGCGGCTGCGATGTCCAGAAAGATAAGGGCAAAACCCTTCCTGATGTTATCGAGCCCAATGGTAAGGGAGTTAAATAATGTAGTCAGAAGGGTATCGACTCCATGGGACTCTCTGAATCCATGCTGGCAGTAATCAAGAGGCGCGTTGTTTTCAATGTGATGGGTTAGTTGCTGTTGGACTGTTTTTTCGATGATTTTAGCTAGAAGCGGGATGCTCGATATGGGCCTGTAAGAGTCCATCTTTGTGGGGTCGAGCTTTTTGTTCTTCAGTAGGGGTCTTATTGAAGTTTGCTTCAGGTTCTGTGGGAAAATCCCCGAAGTGAAGGATGATCCTATTAGTTTGGCGAGGAAAGGGCTGAGGTCTGATTTTAGTGCTTTTATCCATTGTGCCGGGCATGGGTCGCTCGGAGCTGTGGTGGTATTGATGCATGTGATGGTATCTTGGATCTCCCTTGCTGTTGGGGGGGAGAAGGAGTTAAGAATGTGGTGGTTATCTGCTGTCTCATTTAGAGGGAGGGAGTCGGGAGGTAGCGGGCTTGTATGTTTCAGAGGGTGGTGATTTGCAGGAGCAATGTGTTGGCTTGTCTTTGAGCGAAGGTAGTCCGCATATTCCTGAGCGTCAGGTAGATTTGTTTGGTTGGAGGTGATCTCCTTAGCCAGATTTTTGACCAGATTGAATAGCTCACGTGGTTTGTTTATGGCTCTCAGTAGGACGTCTGAATGGTATTGTTTCATTCTTGATGATACTGCTGTTCTATGGTCGTCAAGGTGGGTGTTATAGGCTTCATGGCTCTCGGTTGTCCTTGATCTGCGCCATCGTTTTTCGAGTTGACGTAACCGCCGGAGGGATGCTGTTAGTTCAGGTGAATACCAAGGTGCTTTTTTCTTACCTCTGAGGTTTTTCTTGGTAGTTGGGGCGTCTATTACTGCGTTGAGGGACTTGTTCCATAATGTTAACATGTCGTCAAGGTTGAGTTCAGGTGTTTCCAGGAGAGGGTGTATTCTCCCAATGATCTCCTGCTCATTGAATGGGAGATAACGTTTCCGAGTAGTGATGGTATTGTCAATTGTGGTGGGGAGGTAGTTAGATCTGCGAAGGGAAGGCAGTGAGAATCTCACAAGACTGTGGTCAGACCATGGTACTGGGCTCAGTGAGAGATTGAATTTGTGAAAGGGGTAGTTGTCTATTTGAGGTGCAAATACCAAGTCGAGGGTGTTTCCCTTAATATGAGTGGGGGAGTTAACTAGTTGGGTGTATCCTAATGCTTTGAGGGCATCAAGGAAGGCATTAGCTTGTGTGTCTTGCAGTACAGGGAGGTTAAAGTCTCCTAACACCCAGTTTGCTGTACGGGGATTGCTGGGGTTGCATGCAAGGTCAACAATCACTGAAAGGTCATCAGCTATTGGGGAGGGTGCTCTATATATCAGGTTGATGGTGTGGTTCTTATTTGCTATGGATAAATAATCAAGGTGGGTGGAACTGTTAGAGGAGATAGGCTGGAATTGTAGGCTTTCCTTAGAGAGGATGATTACTCCACCTCCAGTTCGGTCTGTCCTATGACAGGAGTGTATGGCAAAATAGGGAGGGACATGTTGGTGGAGGAGGACAGAGTCTGAGGTAGACATCCACGTCTCTGTGATGCATAGGATGTCGAGATCGTGGTCTGCTAGCATGGCGGTAATGGCAGGCCATTTCTTGCGGATGGAGCGGGCGTTAATGAGTGCGCACTTCAGGTTATGGGGGGGGACTCAGATTTGGGTGGGAGGGACTGTTGGATGGATATGTAGAGAAGGTGGGAGTGTAGGGGTTGCCCATGTCTTTGAGGTTGTATGTTTGGGGGTGTGTGATGTCTCTTCCATGCATTATGTAGAACAGGGATAGAGTTATAGGTGAGGGCTTGAGAGTGGTGAATGAGGGTGAAAATCATGCAGTAAGCTGCAAGGATATGTAGTGAAGTTGATGCTATGGGTGAAATCATGGTGTGAGTGTGAAAACAGATACAGCTAGATAGAATAGAAACAAGTTGCAATGTAATTGTAATTAATGCCCTTAGTAAAGGTTACTGGTAACAGTATAGTAATTAAGTAGCAGTCTGGCAAGTGGCGATAATAAAATAACACTGGAAAGGCTGTTGGTAACAAATAGTAGTTAGCTATAAAGCAGGCTACTGACCATAGTATTAAAGCAGCTGACGAAAGTATAACAGCAACAGTGTAGAAATTAAGTATCAGTTAGGCTATTGACAAAAATATAATTGCAATATAGGTACTGGTAGCAAGACAAAGGTGGTTATTAAAGCTACAGGCAGTAGTGTAATGACAATGTAGCAGTGCTGTTGCGGGGTTATACTTGCACGGAAAGCAGGGGAGAAAAGTCATCTGGGCAGCTCTGTAGGATCAGGTCTTTGCGGCGCGTTGAGTAGTTGCTGGTGCTTTGTTTTCGTCTTTTTCTGATACGGACGGCTGGCTCTGTTCTGGGTGAAGGTTCTGCCTTTATTCGTAGAATTGCTGAGGTGCCACTGCCTAAGGGCCACGCCAAAGGGCCCTCTGGCGAGGCCCTCAGGCGCGGGCCCGCCAGGCGCGGGCACGCCTGCCGGCGCGCTGAAATTTAAATCCCTGCTGCACGTGGCTGCCCCGACTGGGCAGGGTTAGATGGCCGCAGCTCCTCCGGTGCAGGAGGCTCGATCCTCCGAAGAGGAGAGCTGATGATGGTGCCGGGGGAGTCTTTGAGATGAGCGCCTGCCGGCGCGCTGAAATTTAAATCCCTGCTGCACGTGGCTGCCCCGACTGGGCAGGGTTAGATGGCCGCAGCTCCTCCGGTGCAGGAGGCTCGATCCTCCGAAGAGGAGAGCTGATGATGGTGCCGGGGGAGTCTTTGAGATGAGCGCCTGCCGGCGCGCTGAAATTTAAATCCCTGCTGCACGTGGCTGCCCCGACTGGGCAGGGTTAGATGGCCGCAGCTCCTCCGGTGCAGGAGGCTCGATCCTCCGAAGAGGAGAGCTGATGATGGTGCCGGGGGAGTCTTTGAGATGAGCGCCTGCCGGCGCGCTGAAATTTAAATCCCTGCTGCACGTGGCTGCCCCGACTGGGCAGGGTTAGATGGCCGCAGCTCCTCCGGTGCAGGAGGCTCGATCCTCCGAAGAGGAGAGCTGATGATGGTGCCGGGGGAGTCTTTGAGATGAGCGCCTGCCGGCGCGCTGAAATTTAAATCCCTGCTGCACGTGGCTGCCCCGACTGGGCAGGGTTAGATGGCCGCAGCTCCTCCGGTGCAGGAGGCTCGATCCTCCGAAGAGGAGAGCTGATGATGGTGCCGGGGGAGTCTTTGAGATGAGCGCCTGCCGGCGCGCTGAAATTTAAATCCCTGCTGCACGTGGCTGCCCCGACTGGGCAGGGTTAGATGGCCGCAGCTCCTCCGGTGCAGGAGGCTCGATCCTCCGAAGAGGAGAGCTGATGATATTAAGATTACATAGAAACATAATGACAGATAAAGACCATAGGGCTCATCGAGTCTGCCCATCCATACATAATACCTAATATGATTCACCCTGGAACTATCCAAATTGTGTCAGGGCAGTTTGCAAGGATATTCATTGGCCCTATCTGCCAATGTCTGTCAGTAGCACTTATCCAGTTAGTAGGTTCTGCTTATCACACAAGTGCAGCTGAATATCAACCCATGTGTTTTTAAAGAGATAAAATGTATTTAAGCCATATGCAGAGCACTCCTAATTTAATTTTCCTCTAAACTTTAAACATATTTGAGTATGCGTGATTGAATATCAAGATACATTTAAAATTTAAGGAAAGGTAAACATGGATTTATTATATTCTGCTTAGTGAACATTTAAATGTTTCGTATTTTTAACCTATATTTTTTATCTCTGCTTTCTTATATAAACCAGATATGGTGTGGGTGAATTGGATCTATTTCAGCTTTGATCCATGTTTTTATCCTTAAATCACAGCTGTGTAGGCCTCTTGAATATTATCTGAGTCATCACGAAACTCTGGTTTGACCTGGTATATGGTCATGTGAGAACTTTACATTTTCCTGTTTTATCTAAGAATGATAAAAACAGATGTTTGTAGCGCTCAGCATAGGAAATAAATCTGTTATCTTTACTCAAGCCTATTACCCTTCACAAAAATAACTTCCAACTATCTGGAGTGCAGCCTATTATTCCAAACAATGAACACTTTACAAACATGGACAGCTGAGTCCTGTAGGACCTCTTCCACTGCCCCCTTTTAATGTGCATATTCTTCCATACTCCCGTTCCATTTTATGCTTCAATAGAATGGAATACAAAGTTATTTTTGAGTAAAAAGACTGCAGATTTACTAATATTTACAGCATAATTTCAGATCCCAGCATTCTTAATATTAACACATTATGAGACCTATTTACTAAATATTTTCTAAACTGTGTTAGATGTTTAATGGGTGTTTCAATGTGGGTTAACAGCATTATGCCACATTAACATTTAATGGAGAAATTTGTACTAGGGTGTGTGGAATGGACTGCACCTTGCAGTCAATGTGGAAGTAGTTATTGCAGCTGAGTTACTAGCATGGCAGACAACACAGAGCAGTTATACCTTAAGAGGTAACGCTAACTACATTCTATGTTAGCAGGCAGGCAGTTCACGTGTAACAGTGACCATTTCTCTGTGATGTCTGTATGGGGTATTCTCCAAAATGCCAGGAATGTCCTCCAAATGTTACCACAGGAAATTTTGCACCATGGGGTCAATACAAAATCCCAGAGGTATGTTTACTAATCGGCGGTAACGGCTTCCACGCGATATCTGAACCACGACCCCATTGAATTGAATGGGGCCATGGCGCCAGTAATGCATGGAAGCCGCTACCGCCGATTAGTAAACATACCCCTTAATGTTGTTTAGCATATTGGCCCCATAAAAACCTGAATTGGGAATTTTTCAATTATATAGCTTAATTTCAGGTTTTCCAAACATATTTCATGTTCCTTTCCAGATTATATTGAGGGGCTGCCATTGGGGCTAGGCATTCTATCCAGCCACTCCAAGATGCAGCCACTCTTCAGGTCTGTCACCCAAGATCTATCACCTTCAGATATTTAGGGTCTATGAATATCATTTACCATATGGTACCCTTGCTCTTTATATATCCACATAAGCACATGTTGTCACCTCCTTTATCTCCTGAAGAACAAAGGCTGTTTTGGTAACACTCATCACCTATAAGAGAATTGAAATAACTGCTAGTCTCTTCCCTGAATTTTTCTCCCCCTTCCTTTTCTGGGCCATATCTTTTCTTCTCTGGTCAGCATCCAAGGATTCTTAACCCAGTTCTCAAGGTTCATCTAGACTGCTTGGTTTTCAGGATAACCAAAATGACTATGTATGAGATATACAGTATCTGCATACATGGAGTCTTGCTTGTAGATTTTTAAAGTATGTAAATATCTCATTGATATTCTGAAAACTAAAGTGGCTAATTGGGATTCAAGGACCAGGTGGGTATCCACTTACTTGCACACCTTTATAGATAGCCAGGTCTGCTGCAACCTCCCTCTCCCCCCCAAGTTTCTTTGATAAATGTTTTCCCTTCTGACTCATTTGACTCTGATTTATTCCCTGCTGTTTTCCTCTTTCTGAGCACCCGACTCTGTTTGTGTGTGTGAGGGGGAGCTGATGCTGGCACTGGGAAGCATTGGGCATTGATGCTGATGCTGGAGGCTAGAAAAAAGAAAAAGAGCGCAAAGATGCCTGCAGCTGGAGGAAGGAGAAGGGGGACATTGATGCTGGTGGCTCTGGAAAGGAGAAAGGGGCATTGATGATGGGGGCTGGCTGCTGATGATACTGCTGTAAGCTAGAAGAAGGGGGAACACCTGCAGGGGAAGATGGAAAGGGAGAGGATATTGGAGTAGGGTGGAGGAAAGGTGGGGTAAATGAATATTGAAGACAGAAGGATGAGTGAATGCTGGAAAAGGGGGGAAAGTGCTATGGGGAGCAGCAAGGGCAATGGATGCTGGGAAATGGGGAGAAAAAAGAAAGAGTGTCGATACTGGGGAAATGCTGGTTTGGGTGAATGGGAATGTAGCCTTAGGAAGAGACTCTAGGATTTGTTGATTGAGTAGAAGATGACAGACTCTAAGATTGGCTGGCTATTGAAGTGTAAGTGGGGACTTCAGGCTTGGTTGGGATTATGAGTAAGGACTCAGAGATTTGGTAAAATGGAAGAGAAGTGACTTGGGGATTCAGTAGTGGAATACTGAAGACTGAGAAATAGCAGGGATTAGGAACGCAGCAGGGACAAAGTGATTTGGCGATGGGTACAAGTAGGTCTGTGAGTAAGTGAAAAAAATATGGGTAGGGGAGATGATTTGAAAGACCTGGAGGATTAGGGAGGAGTTGAAAGGAACCAAAAGCCATGGACAATGTGAGAGAAAGAAAGGGGACAGGTCTTTGAAGAAAATGTGAGAGGGTGGGAACGGGAGCCTGAATAGAGGGTAACACATAAGAAAGGAAGAGGGTAGAGAGGGAATGAGTGACAGGGAAGTATCTGGGGAAGTCAATGATTACAGGAGGTAGAAAATCAAGGACTAGAAAATGATAAGATGGGGGAGGGGAAAATAGGAGACTGGGGAAGGAATGAGACAGAGGTGGGGAATGGGAGGACTAGGGAAGTATGATAGGAAATGAGAAGTTCCTATAAAGGTGAAAGTTGAAAAAAAGAGACTGAAGACTAGAGGGTGAGGAATGAAATCAAAATATAGGCAGATAAGAGAAATGGTGGAAAAAGATGAAACTAAAAGCTTAATATCAGAGGTTGATGTAGAGGAGGGAGAGAAAAAGACAGAATGAAGAAACAGAAAATGGAAATGAGATCTTGGAAAAGGACTTGGGAGACAGTCAGCATGAGAAGTAGTAAAGACAGACAAAGAACAGGTCTGTTGTAAAAATAAAATGATCCAGACAACAAAAAGGTATCCAAAAATTGGACAGGTTTTAAACATTTCTTTGTATTTTGTTCAGTACATAAGGAATGAATTTGTGTTTCTTTTTCCTCAGTGTTTCACCGCACACTCAGTCTGTTTTTGGAGTTTTGCATTTCATGCTTTGTCTGCATATTTCTTTCTAATGTGCAGTTTCTTATTCTTTTGTAAGTCATGGTCTGTGTTTTCTATAAGTAACTGAGATGAAAGATTCTGTATAGGAATCAGTAGCAGTCTGGCTTGTTCTAATTGCAGTGCTGATTTTTCATAAGTAGGGTTGGTGCTGATATGATATGGTAAGCTTCTGATTGTCCCTTTGCAGGGTTTTATGTTGCTTCACACAGTGTCTGGACATGGAGGGAGTTTGCTGCTATTGCTGATGTGATTCCAGAATTTGAATGCAATCCTTTATGTATGTTGAGTTGTACAGTGAGGCATTCCACTTCTGTTCTGCATCCATTGCTAGAGGTGTTTTACTGGCCGATCTGCAGATGTTCCATGTGAATGAATAATTATACTCTGTTGGACTGATAAACAAAGCAACTTTGTGTCCGCCAAAGAATCTAGCTCATCCCTGTACATTGAAAGAATATACAAATAATACTGGGCCATTTCAGTCATTCAATGGACAGATATTATCCATCTGTTTCAGGAATGGGTTAAGGGATGAACATAGCCGGGTCAAAAAACTATCCAGTCAAATCACTGCACTAACCATATATTCAGTGCTGCTGCCTATATGGTTACTGGCACTGGATATATGGATTAAGTTAAGTTAAATGCTAACCCCAGTGTACTGTTCTGGTTGAAAATTTACCCCGATCTGCGTTGCTCATACTGCAAGAAAGGCCCAAAGAAGGAGACACAATAGCAAAAGTTGGCTCAGAGCACCTCAACTCCTTGAGCCGGCCTTTCTCTGAACCATACAAGCGTGCACTTTCTTGGCACTTTTATGGCTCGGCAGTATAATACCTCCACATTACGTTTGTCAATCTCTTTAACAATGGGTAAGAGATTTATATCAGATATTAATAGACAAATTTCTGTCGCTTGTATAGGAAATGCTAGATTAATTACTTTGCAGAAGGAAATGCACTTAGTAGTCTGAAAGGTTTGCATCCTTAAACATTCATTAAACTTATAGACACTACCCAACAATGTATGTGGGGTTTTTTTGTCTAAATTATTTTAGATAGACTAATAGGATGTGCCCTCTCTACTGTTAATGAATGGTGAACTTAAAGTATGTCTTTTATCATAGTAACATAGCAACATAGTAAATGACAGCAGATAAAGACCAGTATGGTCCATCTAGTCTGCCCAGTAAGATAGCAAGAGCAGGTGCCCCTGCCGCTCCATGCATGCCACCCTTCCCCATGTCTTTGTTTAGGGGTGAACCCACCACTCCATGTAGGACACCCCTATGTGTTGAGAAATTAGATAGTTACGTTTGTTTTGATTTTATCCTGTTGCTGTAAAGGGATCCACTGTGTCTGTCCTATGCCATTTTGAATTCTGTCATTGTATTTGCCCCCACCACTTCCATCGGGAGGGCATTCCAAGCATCCACCTCCCTTTCAGTGAAAAAGTATTTCCTGACATTGCCTTTCAGCTTACCGCCTTGCAGCTTCATGTTATGCCCTCGAGTTTTACAGCTTCCCCATCTTTGGAAGAGGTTTGTTTGTTCATCATTTCTCTTTTAAGTATTTAATGTCTGAATCATATCTCCCCTGTCCCTCCTCTCCTCCCTTTCATCTTCTTTTATAAACTGTATTAATCATAATGGGTGTAATTTTATAAGGAACTGCCTATTTTTAGACACCAATTCCACACCTAAATGCCAGTACTTTAGTTACTTTTGTACATACGTGGACACTTACGTGCATAAATGATCTATTATAAATACCAACTAGTTTAAAAGTACGGACATTGTTTGCATTGTACGTACTTTTACAACGTTGTACACATGGGTGGAATTTTGGCAGAGTGTAGGTTGATCATTCAAGTATGTGCATTGATTTTAGAATTCTATTATTTATGTGCATACTTGCAAAATTTATTTATTTATTTAACAGGTTTTCTATACCATCCTTAGGCTAAAGCGGTTTACAGAAAACAGCAAACAAACTCAATTGAGATGCAGTTACATAGAACTTAAGGGAGATGTAAACTTGGAGTTAACAAAAATGGGGGGGATTAACATATTTCAGGGGAGGGTGGTGCAGGTTATTTTGTAAGATGTTATGTGATTTCATTTGAACCGTAATCTTCAATTAAAAGGTGAGTCTTTAATAACTTCTTCAGTTCCTGTGTAGTCTGCTCAGATCTTATGGGTTCTGGAAGTGAGTTCCAGATTGAGGAGGCGAAGAGAGTGAAAGCTCTGTTGTTCGTTTGCTGAATGTGTTTTGTCTTGAGGGGTGGGACAACTAGTAGGTTTTGGTTCATTGATCTTCTTGCTCTTGTTGTAGGAGCCCTTCTAATTAGAGAGTCAAGGCAGGGGGCTGATAAGTTGTGTAAGATTTTGTATCTAGTAGTTACAACTTTGTGTTTTATCCTTTGGGCTATTTGGAAACCAGTGTAAGTTCTTGAGGGTGGGTGTGATGTGTTGATGTCTTGAGGTGCCTGTTGATTCTAGCAGCGGTACTTTGGAAGCTCCTGGTACAGTATGTTGATGTAATCTAGGTGGTGTGTTAGGATAGATTAGAATACTGTTCTATAGTCGTTGTGGTGAAGTAGTGGTCGTAAGTGTTGGAGTGATTTCATTTTGAAGAAAGCGGTATTGGCTGCCTTCTTGATATGGGAGTGCATGTTGAGGTTCTTGTCAAGGGGTATACCAAGATATTTGACTTCATCTTTTATCATGATTTCAGTATGATGGAGCATAAGCTTTGCTGGGGAAATGAAGGAGGAGTTTCTCATGACCAGTAGTAATATGGTTTTGTTGCTTTTTACTACTAGGTTTAGACCTCCAAGAAGGTTAGTGGTGGCTGAGAAACAGTCTGAGATAGTAGAGAAGTCTGGAGATAGGGTGTTGAAGGGCATATAGAACCTGATGTCATCAGCATATAGGTGAAACTGCATGTTGAATTTTCTGAGCAGGTTTCAGATGGGTTGGATGTAAATATTAAATAGGAGAGTCGATAAGGCTGATCCTTGGGGTATGCCTTCATTTAGGATGAAATGGTTGGATTTAAGGGGGCCAATTTTTACCTGAAGTTGTCTATTGGAGAGATATGAAGTAAACCTGTTTAATGTGCTATTGTGGAGGCTTATGTCACTGAGCCTAGTGAGAAGAGTGTGGTGAGAGATGGAGTTGAATGTGGCATTGATGTCAAGAAAAATCATTGTGAAACCTTGTTGTGGCTTGTTGAGACTCTTGATTAGTGTTAGAGTGTGATGAAGAGAGTATCTACACTGTGATGGGGGCAGAAGTCATGTTGCTGGGGGTCCAGGGGTGCATGTGTGTCAATGTAATCTTGGAGTTAATGTTGCACCATTTTTTTCTATTACCTTGGCTATGAAGGGATGTTTTCTATAGGGCAAGATGAGCTTGAGGAAAATTGGTCAAGTGATGATTTCTTTAGAATGGGTCTTATTGAGGCATGTTTTAGGGCATGGGATAAGTATCCTTTGGAAAGGGAGGTGTGGACAATCTTCTGTATTATTGAGTAGAATTCAGTTTGAAGTGATTTTATCTGAGAAACTGGGCATGAGTCAAGTGGTGAGGTATTGGTATTGATGTCTCTGATGATATCTGTGAGCTCTTGTAGAGAGATCAATCTGAAGGTGTCCTAGCTGATATGCATTGGTTGGCTTATCCAGAGGGTGTAGTGGGGCTTTGGTGTGGAGCGTTGTAGAGAAGTGCCTGCTGTATAGGTAGTCTGACATGGTCTGTGGATCGAGTTATGACGTTGAGATCATAATGGATGCTGATGTGGGATCCTTTGTGAGGGAGGAAACAATGGAGAATAGCTCTCTGGGTCGATTAAGGGATTTCCTTATTATATTAGAGTAGTATTCCTTTTTGCAGTTATGGATGAGACTGCAATATTCAATCTGTTTGGAGATGAATTTTTCATTGATGAGTCTGTCTAGTGTCTTTTTCCATTTTCTTTCGATAGACATGAGTTGGTGTCTGATGACTCTAAGTTTGTGGGAGTACCAGGGTGGTTGTGTGCGGTTCGAGGAGGCAGTGGTGTTTCATGGTGTAAAGTTGGCAGCATTAGAAACATAGAAACATAGAAATATGACGACAGAAAAAGACCACATGGCCTATCTAGTCTGTCCTTCCATAACAACTACAACAGTCCTCTTTTTACCTTTAGAGATCCTCTGTGTTTATCCCATGCTTGTTTGAATTCAGTTACTGTCCTCATCTCTACCACCTCCACTGGGAGGCTATTCCACGGATCCACTACTCTTTCCGTAAAGAAATATTTCCGCATATCACTCCTGAATCTATCTCCGTTCACCCTCATCCCATGTCCTCTCGTAGCAGAACTTGCTTTCAACTGAAAGAGGCTCTCTCCCTGAACATTTATGCCACAGAGGTATTTAAACATCTCAATCAGATCACCTCTATCCCACCTTTCCTCTATTATTAAGACATATTAAGATCCTTCAGTCTGTCCTCATATGTTTTATAATGAAGACCACTAATCATTTTAGTAGCCACCCTCTGCACCGACTCCATCCTGTTCACATCCTTTTGAAGGTGCGGTCTCCAGAATTGCACACTATACTCCAAATGAGGTCGCACCAAAGACTTATACAGAGGCATTATCACCTCCTTTTTTCTGCTAGCCATTCCTCTCCATATGCACCCAAGCATCCTTCTAGCTTTTGCCGTCACCTTTTCTACCTGTTTAGCTACTTTAAGATCATCAGACACAACCACGCCTAGGTCCCGCTCTTCTTTAGTGGACAAAAGTACTTCACCCCCTATACTATATTGCTCCCTTGGATTGCTGCAGCCCAAATGCATGACCTTACATTTTTTAACATTAAATCCCAGCTGCCAAATTCTAGACCATTTTTCAAGCTTAGCTAGATCCCTCCTCATGTTATCTACCCCTTCCTGGGTGTCTACTCTATTGCAGATTTTGGTATCAACCGCAAAGAGGCAAACCTTACCCAACAGCCCTTCCGCTATATCACTAACAAAGATGTTAAAAAGAATCGGACCATGGTAATTCATTTACTTTCTTTGATTCCTTACAATTGGAGACTTTTATACATAAGTCAGGATGATGGTATTTCTTATGTTACGTTTTTCTTGGCCCTAGCTAAGAAAAAGGGGTCTAATGATTAGCTTCTCCACTCTTTGTTCAGGATTGTTTCTTTCGTATATTGTCACACTCCAGAATTTTGTGGACTAGATTTTGATACTCTGTTGTTGTTTTTGCTATTGTTGGATATTATCTGTATTGCATGAGTTTTTCCAAATAAAAGAATTTAAACTTAATCATTTGATAGTGTTATTAAAAATTCTAGCCATAAGTATTAGCGATAAAGGACTGTTGCTATGGTGAACCAGTTGAGCTATTTGAAAGTTACCAGATCACATCATATTTCGGAACCATATTGATGAGAAGCACTATGAGGGATAAGGTTATATTCGCTAAACTTATGTGCAGTGGTTAGCAAGTTTGTACTTTAGCTAATGATCTGTAGCTCCGACAAGTATCAGTATCACAATGTCGCTCATAAAGTATATTCTTATTTTATATTGTTTCCTAACTTTTGCATTGTCATTACCTGATGCACTCTGCAACCAAATCCTAATCTACTACACACCTTCCATATGGTATCCACTGTTTTTCTATGTCCCACTCACTGTGACTACACTCATACCGCATGGTATTATCAATAATCCCCACAAAAAAGCCCACAAAAATGTTTCACCCCAGATCAGCTTGAAAACATCCAACATGACCCCCATCATCCACACAGCAAAACAAAGGAAACCAAATAGGACAAAGAATAAAATAAAACATAATTTATTCCTGCAGCCCAACACCCCTTCACAACCACAAATCTCATGCATACTAGTAAACGCAAGGTCCATAAGGAACAAGACCCACATCATGCATAACATACTGATGACAGGCCTGACCTCCTGTGCATCACTGAAACTTGGCTCTCCAACACAGACACAGCTATAGTAAACCAAATAAACAAGCCGGGCTATGTGATATTCAACTGCCCACGCACACACAGAAAGGGAGGAGGAGTACTAATCCTTGCAAGAGCCTCCCTCGGGCTGACAAACACCTCAAAAGTTACCACACAGGGAATCGACATTCTGCGAGTAGAGAATAACAACTTGTCAATATGCCTATTGTATAGACCTCCAACACCACACCACGAAACCCTCGCTGACATTTTGGAAACCATCTCCACCACTGCAGTTAAGAAATACCAGATAATCCTAGGCGACTTCAATCTTAACTCAATCCCACACATCCAGGCAACATCTTTCTTAGAAGCCATGGACCAGCTCAGATATAATCAAATAATCCAAGAAGAGACCCACAATAAAGGGAACACCTTGGACTTGATATTCCTCCCCAGGTTGCCATTACAATTAGAATTGAAGCAACCCAAAATCCACATAACCCAAGTTCCTTGGTCCGATCACTACCAAATTCACATCACCCTATATCCATGCTCCTCAACAAACAAGTTAGTCTCTGACTCAACTAATGAACAACGAAGAAAATTCCGGCAAATCAACAAGGAAACTCTAATAACCTCTCTTAATGAGCACATAACCCATGACAACTATGATGTCGAAGACCTAATTCAACAATGGAACTCTACAATAGAAGCCAACTCCGAGCCAACATGGAAGTCATCAACCAGAGAGACAAAAACTAGAACAGAACCCTGGTACACACCACCATTGCACAAAATGAAAAAGGATTTAAGAAAATTGGAAAGAAAATGGAGACGAACTAAGACTGATCTGCACAAGACGGAATACCTGGAGCTCCTAACCAAATACAAAAATGAGATCAACCATGCCAAAAAAGCGCACCACACCAAAGTACTCAACAAGGCTATTAACAGACCCAGAGAGCTGTTTGAGCTAGTCAAATCACTCACGAAGCCCTTGCCGGAATTTGACTGCAATGGAAAAATAAAGGCCCAAGACCTGGCAGATCACTATGCTATCAAACTAAATCCACCTATCTTGACTATCCAATCGCAGAATGTGATCACTACTTGCCCCAAGCAGCCAAACAGCATGAACTCAAGTTGTAAACCAGAAGAAGGATGGGCTACTTTCCAGTTAATCGACGAAAGACACATCATAAATACCATCTCAAATCTTAATACAACCTCGCTTCTAGATCCTTGCCCAGCAGAATGGATCAAATCTACTAAGCAGGAAATTGCCCATCTGATAACGCACATAGTAAATAAATCACTGCAGCAAGGTATCATGCCCGCCCAACTTAAAAGATCCCTAATTAGGCGTATATTAAAGAATAAAGCTCTCAACAAAGAAGACCCAACCTCCTACAGGCCGATATCAAGCATATCCTTCCTTGCAAAGATTATCGAGAAGGTAACCCAACAGCAGTTGCAAGACCACCTAGACGAAAACAAAGTCCTTGACGACCATCAATATGGTTTCAGACCGCACCATGGAGTTGAAACGCTACTCATAGCGCTTCTAGACAACCTCATCAAAGGTCTGGAAAACAAAAGCAAGATGTTCTTACTCATATTCATTGATATATCAGCAGCATTTGACACCGTACATCATCAAACACTCTTGCGAAGACTAGGGATAGCAGGAACACCGTTAAAGTGGTTCAAGTCCTACCTAACAAATAGAATGCAACAGGTATACTTCAATAACGAGCAGGCAAAGCCTTTCCCCCAAACCCAAGGAATACCTCAGGGCTCAGCTATCTCCTCCCTGCTTTTCAACGTTTACATCCAGCCAGTTTGCATGATTTTCCAAAAGCATAACATCAGATATCACTTATACGCAGATGATATCATGCTGTACACACAACTTGATATAAACAATCCTAATTTCAACCAAATAGAAGAATGCCTAGGAGAAATGCAAAATTGGCTCCAATACAACAATATGGCAATAAACCACAAAAAAACTGAAGTGATGTTCATATCAGGAAAACAAGACTTCAAACCTCCTGTTTCAATCACCCTGAACAACAACACCTATCAATCTAAAAATGAGATCAAATATCTAGGAGTACTAATTGATGCTAACCTAAAAATGGACAAACATCTCCGGTTAACCAACAGAGCAATATTTCACAAGCTGAGAGTCCTGCAACCCCTACACAGCATTATTGACCACACGGATTTCAGAACAGTAACTCAAGCGCTCATCATTCCCCACTTTGACTACTGTAATGCGAATCATCAGGAGACTGAAACCACTCCTCGCCCCAGAACACTTTTGTACCGTCTGTCAAGCACTCATAACCCCACTACTGGACTTCTGCAATCCGATATACCTTGGACTAACGAAACAAGCCCTCAAACCACTCCAGCTAGCACAAAACACTGCAGCACGAATAATATCCGGTACTGCAAGACAGGAGCACATCACACCTACCTTAAAGGACTTACACTGGCTCCCAATCAGTGCACGCATCAGATACAAAACTATCATAAACCTATTTAAGATAAATCAGCACACATCAGCCAACAGCCTGCACACCCTCATACAACCAGACACCAGCACACGTCCTAGAAGAAAACAAACAAACAACCTAGTCAGCACCCCAAGTGAATTCAAACACACACGCAAGGACACAACAGACAGAGCACTCTCAATGGCTGCTCCAACAATATGGAACAAACTACCGGACGATTTAAGGGCAACTACAGACCTCAAAGACTTTAGAAAACAGCTGAAAACCATGCTGTTCATAGAACACTATGGACACATCACATAACCTCAGAGAATGTATAACAGCTCATGATTCCGCCTAAACACTGTATGTATAGAAAATATTTTTAGCACCACTGTATATAGCCCACATTGTACATAGCTCAAACCATTCTAGCACACAATACAACACACATTGTACATAGCTCAAACCAATCTAGCACACAATACAACACACACTCAACTAAATTTCACCCTCACTGCATGTTTAACACACTCACTTTACCCGATTGTTTGCTGTGATACCACCTTGATTAATAAGATAAGGCGGTTTAGAAATACTGTTAAATAAATAAATAAATAAATCTTGCAAGGTCTTCCGAAAAAAACCTTAAACATCCTATAAATGGCACAAAATGTATCAGCCAGGATCATCATGAATAAGAAGCTGATAGATCACATTACACCAGTCCTGATTGAGCTTCACTGGCTCCCCATCTCTGCACGAATAGCTTACAAAATACTGGTAACAACATTCAAAATCATTCACAAAATATCCCCCTCTTTCATCGATAACCTCATCACCACACAGCCCCCCAACAGATGCCGACGGACTGCTAACCTGAACACACTCTGCGTTCCCAGCAGTATAAGGGCTGTCAAAGAGCGAACAAGCAACCGGGCATACACGTACGCTGCACCCATGCTTTGGAACCAACTGCCTCATGAGATGTGCCTGATCAAAAACCTACAAGACTTCAGAAAAAAGCTTAAAACCCACCTGTTCCAATCACACTACGGCATCACCTAGGCGGCTTCAACCATTATCGATGCCCAAGTTGCCCACCTCCCTCCGAACCCCATGGGTCATAAAAAATCTATTTCTCTGATATCTCACAACAATGGCGATTTAAAATGTATATATGAATATATTCCACTGTTAGTAAGATTGAATAATTGCCGATGTAATGTTATAACTGAAACCTATGTTGTTGATCAAACTGCAATTTATCTGCTTGCTCAAACTTGTTGATCAAACTGTAACTTCTCTGATTGATCAAATGTATAATTTTAATTCTTGTGTTGGTTGTGCACCCCTCCCTCAAATCGGACTGTAATCTTAAATTGTTATGTACATACTCCCTTGTTTTTTACACCGCTGCTGATCGCTGGAAGTGGCGGCATACAAATGTATACCAAATAAATAAATAAAAAGTATTAGCGATAAAGGACTGTTGGTATGGTGAACCAGTTGAGCTATTTGAAAGTTACCAGATCACATCATATTTCGGAACCATATTAATGAGAAGCACTATGAGGGATAAGATTATATTCGCTAAACTTATGTGCAGTTGTTAGCTACCAAGGAGGTCGTTGATGCGATCAAACACATACATTTCTGTATTGACGTTCAAATCTATGGAATTGGTGCTATAGTAAGTCTGAGACCTCCTGGTAGAATTTGAGTAATACATAACACTGTTGAAAATGGTAAAAGAAGAGTTTTGATGTAAGGGAATTTTTCCTTTTATGTTTTGATGAACATAATAGAGTTATTTTGACGAGTGATTTAACGTTCAGGAATAGACCATCTTTTGTGTGTTGTCAATATGGTCTGGGAGCCATGGCCGGCGTGCTGCTTTTTAAATTATCCCAGTGTTTACCTGATTGGCCTCGGTGGTGAGGAGAGGAGAGGACCTTACCTGCCCGCTCCCTTCTTCTGATGCATAGTTGTTTATACCAGCTCTAGAACTAGTATAAGTCATTATGCCTTAACTTAATTCATCTTCTCTGCCACTTATGCTAGTATTTTATAAGGGTGTACAGGCAAAAACAAAATTTTGTTTAGATTCCTGTGTCATTTGCAGGTTTGTTTTGCTTTAATAAATTTTATTTTTTTATTATTTTGTCTTTATAAGTTATCAGTTAAAGGTGATTTTGTATCTGCTGCCTAAACAAAAGCATAGCAGAAAGATTACCAGAGATTTCGGTCAAATAAAAATAAATTGTAATGTTATAACAGTTTTTTGGATAATCATTCTGTTGTTATAGGCTGGCCAACAAAGCAGTGACCCTTGGGTTGGAAAGCAGGCATTTTCCAGGAAGAACTATTATGTTTCAATGGAGGATGACTTTAACCAGCCTACTTTTAACTGTGTCTTGTATTTCTAGTGATATTCATTCCTGTTTCCTGATTGACCCAAAGTTTGTCTGGTCTGGAGCTCTATGGAATACTCTCCCTGGATTTTTGTTTTTGTTTGTGAATCTGTTGACTTCTACTCTAGAGACTTATTCCAAAGACTTTTCTTCTACCATGTTCTTGTTCCATAAATTTTGTGAAACCATATCTAAGTATACAATCTGACAGGGCTGGCCCTACCACTAGGTAGACTAGGCTTCCACCTAGGATGGCACAATTTTGGGGGTGACACCAGTGTCAGTGTGGCAGATGTTGGCAGCAGAAAAGAGCAGCTAATAAGGCCTATCTCTGCTATTTGCTGCTGCCATCAATAGTACTGTTGCTACCCCTCTCAGCAACAATAAGAATGACTTAAGGAGGAGATAGGGAAGAAGAAGGGAGATGCTGAACACTTGGAGGGGTAGGGAAGGAAAAGGTAGATGTTGGATGTGATGGCAGGGCCTTGAGCTACCTCTGGGTTGGGCAGGGGCACCAAGCTGAAGGTTTGCCTAGGGTGTCAGATATTTTTGAGCCAGCCCTACTATCAGAGACATTTACCAATCCTATTCCTGATCTTCATTGTCCATTGTGAGAGGGCCACTAATTGGACAAGCAGGATCTGGAGAAAGCTTGGTAAATGTCTCTGATAGTATACTTAGACATGGTTTCACAGAATTTCTAGCACAAGAACATGGTAAAAAAAAGTATTTGGAGTAAGTCTCTAGAGCAGGAGTCAATAGATTCACAAAGCAAAATAGTCAGGTTTTTCCACAGAGCTCCAGACCAGACAAACTTTGGAATAATCAGGAACTTGAAACAAAGGTCACCAGACATACAAGACACAGTTAAAAGTAGGATCAGCCCCCTTGAAGACATACTAGTTCTGCCGCCAAGATGCCTGGTTTCTAACCCAAGTAACACCGGTTTGAGGACAGCATGTGAATTTTGGGCTTTTTTTCATGTTGTGTTTGAATTAAAAATGATATGAAATGACTTAGAAAATGTCATTGGTATTTCCCATGCATTTCAAACAAGTGTACATCACTGGTATTTTATAAAGTAAATTATGCACCTATTTGATGTTATCACAGACATAAAATGCATGAGTGAAAATACAAATTAAGTTAAATTAGGTAAGTGGCAAATGGGATGCTATTAAGGAATAAACACTACATAGAAACTCATTCATGACAAAGTTAAAAACAATTTATTTATTTAGCAGTTTTTCTATACTGCTGTATTTCCAAGTCTAAGTGGTTTATATGGTGACAGAAATGGCCAACAGGCCTTCACAAGGAACCTTCTATATTATGATGTTGTATTGATAGAAATGATAGAAAAGGAGACTGCTATGGTTTTTGAAAGAAGTAGCTGAAAAGGTGAAGAAAAAGAGGGAGGCCTTCATGAAATACAAGAGATCACAGAGAGAAGAAGACAGGCATCTATATTTGGAAAAACTTAGAGAAGCTGGCAAAGTAGTCAGGAAAGCAAAGGTACAAAAACGAAGAAGAAATAGCTAATCAATAAAATTGGGGGATAAGACATTTTTCAGATATGTTAGTGAGAGGAGGAAGGGCAAAAGTAGTATTGTCACACTCAAGGGTGAAGGGGAGGCATATGTAGAAGCTGATGAGGATAAAGTGGAATTGCTTAACAAATATTTCTGTTCTGTGTTCACATATGAAGGGCCAAGAGCAGGACCACAGACAACACCCACAAACAGGAACAAAAGCGAGGGGCATCTGAAACAATTTTCTGAGGACAGTGTTCATGAGGAACTAGCTAAACTAAAAGTGGGCAAAGTGATGGTAGCTAAACTTGAAGAATGGTCTAGAATTTGGCAGTTGAGATGCAGTGATATGCAGAAATATGTCTTTACAGAAAGAGTGGTGGATCCATGGAATAGTTTCCCAGTGGAGGTGGTAGAGATGAGGATAGTATGGGGACGTCCATCCCTGCTATTCATGCCGGCAGCAGCCCCCGACTAATTTCTCCACCGGTTGTTTGGGGAAGTTAGTTGGGGGTGGGGAAGAGGAACCTTGGGGGCAGAGAGTGGATGGTCAGTGGGTGGTCACCAGCCCTGGACATACAGGGCCGATTCTAATGTCGGCCCTGTACGTCTAGGGCCAGCGAAATGTCCAGGGAAGTTATTCCACTTCTGAGGTGGAATAACTTCCCTGGTCTTGCTTTTTTTTTTCACAGCCCGGGGCACAGAAAGAGCTGGGAGGGCCAGGGTTTATTCCCCACAGCCCAACCCTGACCTTAGGAGGCCAGATTGGGGGTCAGGCTGTGGGGAATAAACTTTAGTTTCTGGTGGCCTGCATCATGGCATTTAAATGGAGCTGTGTTGCCATGGCAACATGATGCCATGGTGCTGTGGCTCCTTTTAAAAGCCTGACTGAGTTATCTGGGCAGTGCCTGTACGTGCAGGCTGGGACTGAATCACAGTCCTGGCCTGCACGTACAGGCCTGATCGTGATTCTGATCCTGTGGGGCTAGACTTCCCCGCAGGATCGGAATTGCGATCCCCTTTCTACGTCTGGCTCAGACCGGACGTTTAAAGGGAATGCACGTGCGGGACAGAATCAGGCTGACTGGGATTTACAGCTACTCCCTGGCATGCATAGGTTGTTAAAAAAGTGCTCATTTCAGTCAGCCCTTTACATGAGGGATCAAGGAGATTTTCTCCTTAATCTCCCAGGGTTTATTTACCCTCGAAATTTAAATCAAATAAATAGTAGTGGCCTCAGTAATTAATTGGCAGCAAAATATGAACTTATACATATAAATTGTTGAGTTTTCTCCTTTCATTTTTTCCCATGTATAGGAACAAGCAACGATTAAATTTGCAGATGACACCAAATTATTTAGAATTGTTAAACTGCATTTGGATTGTGAGAAACTGAAAAAGAGCCTGGTGAGACTGGGAGACTCATAGAAACATGATGACAGAAAAAGACCACATGGCCTATCTAGTCTGTCCTTCCATAACAACAACTACAACAGTCCACTTTTTACCTTTAGAGATCCTCTGTGTTGGTCCCATGCTTTTTTGAATTCAGTTACTGTCCTCATCTCTACCACCTCCAATGGGAGACTATTCCATGGATCCACTACTCTTTCTGTAAAGAAATATTTCCGCATATCACTCCTGAATCTATCTCCCTTCACCCTCATCCCATGTCCCCTCATAGCAGAACTTGCTTTCAATTGAAAGAGGCTCTCTCCCTGAACATTTATGCCACGGAGGTATTTAAACATCTCAATCATATCACCTCTATCCCGCCTTTCCTCTAAGGTGTACATATTAAGATCCTTAAGTCTGTCCTCATATGCTTTAGAATGAAGCCCACTAATCATTTTAGTAGCCACCCTCTGCACCGACTCCATCCTGTTCACATCCTTTTGAAGGTGCGGTCTCCAGAATTGCTCACCATACTCCAAATGAGGTCGCACCAAAGACTTATACAGAGGCATTGTCACCTCCTTTTTTCTGCTAGCCATTCCTCTCCGTATGCATCCAAGCATCCTTCTAGCTTTTGCCGTCGCCTTTTCTACCTGTTTAGCTACTTTAAGATCATCAGACACAACCACACCTAGGTCCCGCTCTTCTTTAGTGGACAAAAGTACTTCACCTCCTATACTGTATTGCTCCCTTGGATTGCTGCAGCCCAAATGCATGACCTTACATTTTTTAACATTAAATCCCAGCTGCCAAATTCTAGACCATTCTTCGAGCTTAGCTAGATCCCTCCTCATGTTATCTACACCTTCCTGAAATTTAATGTGGACAAAGTAATGAATATAGAGAATAACCCAAACTATATATATACAATGCTAGCTTCTGTGCAAGTAGTTACCAACCAAGAAAAGGATCTGGGAATGATTGTAGACATTGCACTGAGCTCTTTAGTTCCGTGTGCGGTGGCAGCCAAAGAAGCAACAGAATGTTAGGAATCCTTAGAAAAGGAATAGAGAATAAAACAAAGGATATCATAATGTCTCTATTTTGCTCCATTGTGCGACTGCACTTTGAGTATTCTGTGCAGTGCTGGTCTCCACACCTCAAGAAAGATATAGAGGAATTAAAAAGTTACTGAGAAGGGTGACCAAAATAATAAAAGTGATGGAAACACTCTCCTTTGAGGAAATGCTAAAGAGATTAGGGCTCGTCAGCCTAGTGAAAAGATGACTGAGGTAAGATAAGATAGAGGTCTAAAACCTCCAGAGTGGAGTGAAACAGGTGAATGCAAATTAATTGTTTACTCTCGCAAGAAAATACAAAGACTAGGAACCCTCCATGAAGCTGCAAAGTAATATATTTAAAAAGGGAGAAGATATGTTTTCTCTCAACATATAATTTGTTTTTGGAACTTGTTGCTAGTGGATATGATAAAAGCAGGGTAGTGTAGCTTGGTTTAAAATAGGTTTGGACAACTTCCTGGAAGAAAAGTTTGTAAACAGTTATTAAGATAGTCCAAGAGAAAACCGCTACTCATCTTTATGGATAAGTAGTGTGGAAATGGATACTTTTGGGAAATGTCAGGTACCTGCAACCTGGATTGGCCAGTGATGGAAACAGGACACTGGGCTAGATGGACCTTTGGTCTGACCTACTATGGCACTTCTCATGTTCTTATGATGCCATGCACTATGTGTGGATGCGTGTGCGAATGCATTCCTGCAATTCCCTATATATATTTTAGAAAAGGCTACACATTTGACGCAGCCTCTTATAAAATACCAGCGGAATTGTTCACGTCCCAGCCTAGATGATTGCGATCTCCAAGTACCATCTAAAATGTGCCTTCATGTGAAACAATGCAGGGAATTCTATAAAAGGCATGTACAAAGTTATACATTAGCAACATGCATGAGTCTTTATTCTAAAGGACTTGCACACTTGAGTGGACACTTACACATATGCTAAGGCAGTTGCTGTTATGTAAGCAGACAAGTAAGTCCGATCACATGTCCTTTTGCTTGTATATGCATAGGGACAGAGTTTGGGTAGAGCATAGGCAGGGCCTACATTTATGCATGTAAATTATAAAATATTATGACTTATGTGAGTTTCTGACTAATCTAGGCATGGGCATTTGCATCAGCTCTAGAGCAGGCGTAACTGCAGCGAATAGATCGAGGTGTGACCTTATACCCCTATTTTATAAAGTACATGAATACTTTTCTTTATAGAATAGGCCCCACATACACACATGCAAAGTGCATTAACTGTTGCGAGTTTGTAGAATTGCCTTCAACATGTGCTTTCATAGTGCATACCAAAATGAAATAGCTTTTGCTAAAAGGAAATGACATGAAATAAAAACATAAAAATCATAATGAAAAAAAAAGAAGCAAACTGGAATATCACAGTCTGGCCCTAAAAGAATATATAGTTGGCTGCCATTTCTTGTTAAGTCCCACACCTTGAGCCTAAGTTTCCTAAGCTCATGTTTTCTTAAAATATGCCACGTTTTTTCTTTATCTTCAAATCAAACTTCCTTGCTTTACCTCTGCAAAGACACACTTCTTCAGAGAGTAATGTCACTAATTTTTGTAAAACCTGTAGTCTTTCTGATCTATCATTATATCTTTGTCTTCATCCACATATTTCTTCAAGACTACAAGTTGTTTCCTAATGAGGGATAATTTTATTTAAAAAACGTATTGTTGAAAAGCTTGTTTTATCTTTATTAAATTGTTAAATATTGTTAGAGACTTCAAGAAACCGCCAGGCTTGCATACACATATGCTAAATGGAAAGGAAACATATCTATAGTTAGACAATGTTGTGCCTCACTGAAGATACGAAAAGAGAACATCAGATTTTGGACACTGGTCACGAGTCCGTAACCATTTGCTTGGTTAGAGTAATGTGGCATAAGCTAGGGTGATGTAGCATAAGCTCTATGAACTAGAGAGGTTGCTAGCTAGATAGAAAGATAGAAATGCGGCTGTTAAAAATATATATTTTAAAGCAGACTTGCAAATTATCTAAGTTTTGAACACCTGCTCTTGGTATATCTTAATTCTGTTTTCTTAGCATCTGTACTCCTGTAAACCTATTTTGATCCTGTGAAGTTTCGCTTATTGGCTCATAAAAAGATGTATTGCTCAATCTACAACTATGGAAATTCAATTATATTCTTGTTCCCATAAATTCTTCCACCAGATACATTTCAACTATTACTGATGTTATCATTAAGCAACGGGTCTCAGACCTCCCTGGAGCTGCAATTTCCGGTTTCACTTTTTAACCATACTAGCGCTCCTTCTTGCATCAACGACCATTTATGTTGCTTATTTCAGACTTATATTTCAATATATCCATAAGAAACTGTGCTTATCTTAATTTCAATCTCCCAACGCCATCTTCAGCGCTTTCGCGTTCCACTATCATACGTTTCTTCAGGGGTTCCTCGCACAGCCTGCTATCTTCAAGCGCATGATTACAATTCTCTTAGAGGACTTTACATGCTGGATGTCATCCTTCCTCTCCAGTCAACTTGTTCAATTTAATGATTGGACTTTGTACTACCTTTATATTTAACACAGTATGGGGAACTGCATCTCTTATTTATCTGATACTGCACTGCATGCAAAGTCTGTCTTCTTGGGGTTTCAATTTAATTTTTGTCTATGTATTTCTCTTTTTGTTTTGTGCTCATTTATTGATGAAGACCTGTCTGTATTGTGTGTGTGTGTGTACAACCAATGTTGTGTAGTCTGTCAGTATAGAATTTCTGCTTAAGAATTTGTAGAAGTCTTGCTTGTTCAGTTTGCACATTACCCTCTCTGCAATTTTTTTAGGGACAGGAGGTGGAGTAAGGGTGGGGTGGAGTGGGGGCGGGGCAGGGCAGGGGTGGGGAAAGGGCGGGGTAGGGGTTAGCATGGGCGGAGCATGACTAGCCACAGGTGGCAGGCTTTTCTCTTTCAAAAAGTTGGCAACCCAATACCACTGGCACAAACAATTTCAGGAGCTTGAGTCAGCTTAGATTTCTTTTGCCAGACCAGAACCAGAATCCGGATGTAGGTGATTGATTTTGTTAGCATGTGTATTGTAGAGACTCTAAATTATACATATATTCTGCATACTCTTACCAGGAGTGACGACAGACTGAACTTGTTACAGCTGCCACATTGTTTTCACCCATGTCCTATTGTCCCAGGAACTCTGTTTTTTTCTTCCTGTGGTCTTGCTTTGACAAGAAACCCATGCAAGGTTTGGGGGGCTTGGTGGAGATATAATAATAGGGATGATAAGTAGATATCTGTTGGCTCATAGCCGGTTCCATGCTCACAAATTAATATGCCGTAAAGTTATACGATGTCCACAATTTTTGGGGATTGTCCTTGATTTTAGAGCTGTCCCCCCAATGCCCATCTCTTTGGAAGCCTCCTGTCCCCGATTCCAGCAATGGGAAGAGAGGGGATAGAAAAAAAATATGTTCAATGTAGTGATTTGAATAAGTCAGTTTTTAGAATTTATTCCATCATCTTTCCATTTTGCACAGTCCGGGGGGATTGCATCACAGTTTCTGTTTCTCTGTTGATTTCTCTGCTTGGAAGTGATATTGGGGAGGGCAGGATGATGACTTCTCATCCCTCTTCTTTGCCTTGCTGTTCAAACTTGAAATATAAGTGCCCCCCTCCCAACAAACACTTCACATAAGTGTCCCAGATTTGCCTGAAAAAAATGTGGTAACCTTAATATCCTGCACTCACAGTAGCCACATCTTCAGTCAGCCTACAACAAAGATAGTTTTGGAAAATATTTGCTTTACAGGTGGAAAGAAAACATCAACCAAGGAGCAATGAATGCCTTTGCTGGAGGGAGGGGGATTTAACTGAAATGTAGGAGGAAGGGCATAGTATTAGAGAAGCCTATGAAAGGAAGGAGGGTATTGTTGTTTATTTAGACAGTTTTGTATACCACCTTATCCTTCAATCAAAGTGGTCACAACACAATTGGGGGATACATTTAACACGCAGGGATATGAGACACATACACTAATACTTACAGGGAACATGGGCAATGGAGGGTTAAGTGGCTTGCCCAAGACCACAAGGAGCACCTGTGGGACTAGAATTGTGGATTTTATATCTATCTAGGACTACATAGAAGGTCATTTTAAAAGGCTTAGTCATGATTTAGGACATAAGAACATAAGAAATGCCATACTGGGTCAGACTAAGGTCCATCAAGCCTAGTGTCTGTTTCTAACAGTGGCCAGTCCAGGCCACAAGTTAGAAGCAGCTTCCCAATAAGACACACAGGCTCCATATAAGGAGGAGGAGTGGCTCAGTAGTTGGGACAGGTTACCTCAGGCTAGAAGGCCAGGGGTTCAATTCCCACACAGGGACAAGTAACCTCAGGACAGAGGGACCGGGGTCCCCAATCCCATGGCCACTCCTTGTGGCCTTGGGCAAGCCACTCAACTCTACATTGCCTCAGGCACACTTAGATTGTGAGCCCTTCAGGGACAAGGAAATTTTAAAAAAGTGCCTGCTAGCAGATATCTTTAAACTGCTTTGACCCAGTGAAAAGCAGCATATAAGCACAGCAAAATAAATATTCTGGGTTCTCTTTAATAATGGTTTATGGACCTTTCCTCAAGGAACTTGTCCAACCTTTTTTAAACCCAGCTAAACTAACAGCTTTTACTATATCCTCAGGTAATGAATTACAGAGTTTGATTATGCATTGAGTGAAAAAATATTTTCTCTTATTAGTCTTAAACAGGTTATACTGTAACTTCATTGCATGTTCCCTAGTCTTTCTACTTTTTGATGGCAAAAAGAATTGATCTATGTTCCACTCCATTCATTAATTTATAGACCTCTATCATATCTCCCCTCAGCCGTCTCTTTTCCAGGTTGAAATCCCTAATCTTTTAAGCCTCATCTCTTAGGGGTATCCTTCCTTCCCCTTTACCATTTTGGTGGCTCTTCTCTGTACTTTTTCTAAATCCACTATATCCTTTTTAAGATACAGAGACCAGAATTGCACACAGTATTCAAGGTGCAGTCACACCATGGAACGAAACAGAGGCATTTTAATATCCTTTGTTTTATTCTCCATTCCTCTCCTTATGATTCCTAGTATTTTATTTGCCTACTTGGCCGCCGCTGCACACTGGATGGAGGGTCTCAACGTGTTATCCATGATGATGCCTAAATCATTTTCCTGGGTGGTGGTTCCTAATGTGGAACCTTGCATCATGTAACCATAGTTTGTGTTGTTCTTTCCTAGGTGCATAACTTTGCACTTGTCCACTTTAAATTTTATCTGCCATTTGAACATCCAGTCTTCCAATTTATCAAGATCCTCTTGCAATTTTTCACAATCCTCTTGGGTTTAACAACTTTGAATAATTTTTTGTCATTTATTTATTTAACCAGTTTTCTATACTTCAGTCAAATCAGTTTACATTATGTAATCATTACAAACAGGTACTGGATACATTCCCTTGTGCAGGACCGTACCTAGCCCTATGCTAGCAGTGTAGCCGCACAGGGTGCGAAGACTTAAGGGGCGCATTTTAGCTGTCTTCCGTTACCTGCCGCCACCACTTTTTCTTCTCTCAGCGGTGGCAGGCAATGGCAGGACAGCTAAAATGCACCCCTTAAGCCTTCTCACTGGCATGCTAAGCAGATCTTTCATCTTGCAGGGAGGGACAGATCTGCTTAGCATGCCAGCAACTTGCAAATCAGGCACACTTCTTCTCTTCCACAACAGGGGGGCACACACCTAAGGTGCAAGTCACACAGGGCACAAACTTTACTCAGTACAGCCCTGCCCTTGTGTACCTGAGGCATCAGATGGCTAAATGGCTTGTCCAAGGAGTGCCTTTGGGACTAGAAACCCCAGTCCCTCCAGCATGAGATTGCTATCCCCAGGTGGGACTTGAACCCCCCGCCCACTAGCCTGGGGTAACATATCATAACCACTAGGCCTCTCCTCCCTTAGTCATCTGCAAATTTGACTACCTCATTCATTATTCCCATTTCCAGGTCATTTACGAATATGCTAAAAATCAATGGACCCAGCACAGATCCCTGGGGTACTCTACTATTCAGCTTTCTCAAATGGAAAAATTGACCATTCAGCATTACCCTTTGCTTTCTATCTTTTAACCAATTCCTGATCCACAATAGTACACTGTCTCCTAAACCATGACTTTTTAACTTTGCCAAGAGTCTCTCATGAGGGACCTTGTCAAAGGCATTCTGAAAATCTGGAAACACTATATCGACGGCTCACCTTTGCCTACCTGTTTATTCACACCTTCAAAAAATATAACAGATTAGTAAGACCTGCATTGGCTAAAGCTTTGTTGGCTTTCTCCCATTAAACCATGACTATCGACATGTTCAGTAATTTTGTTCTTTATAATGGTTTTTACCATTTTGCCTGGTGCTGATGTCAGGCTAACCAGCCTGTAGTTTCCCAGATCACCAGCTTCATCTAGAAACTTTATCTCCCTAGCATGTCCTGCTGTGATCCTGACCCAGTCGATATCAGGGTAAATGAAATCACCCATTATTATTACTGTATTATAACTTTTGTTAGCTTCCCTGATTTCTTTGAGCATTTCATTATCCATTTGTTCATTCTGGCCAGGCGGTCGGTAGTACACCCCCACTGCCATCACTATCCTCTTTTTACATGAAATTTTAATCCATAGAGATTCTTCAGTGTGTTTTGTTTCCTGCAACACTTTAATCCTGTGCACAATCCCTTCACCAATTTGATCTGCTCTATCATTGCGGTATAATTTATACCCAGGTATCACAGTATCTCACTGGTTGTCCTCCTTCCATCAGGTCTCTGAGATACCACTCATATCTAACCTTTCATTTAGTGTTATATATTCTAACTCTCCCATCTTATTTTTTAGACTTCTAGTATTTGCATACAATCATTTTAGAGGTCATATTTTATTCATATTAATCTGGTTATCTGAAGATGTGCATGTAGACGGCAAAATCACAGCGACATCTCCAAAGCCATTCCACAAATGACGTTTACGGATGTCTCTGACAGGGATGTCCAGGTAGGCAAGGGGGTGTGCTGGAGGCATGCCTGGGGAGGTACAATGAACTTACACATCTTCAATTTCAGGAACGACCAGGACGTCTGCAGGCATGTCCACATTTAGATTTGCTGCAGGCATTAGGAAAGTGCTTGTTTTGGCCTTAAAACCTCCAGAGTGTAGAGAAGATAGAGAGTTAAGTGACTAGTCTAAGAGCACAAAGATCCACACTGGCATTTGAACCCTGGCTATTCTGCTCCCAAACCACTACTTTAACCATTATGCTATTAGACAGACATGTCTTGAAATACTATTCTGGGGATGTCTATGTAGATGCCTGCTTTTTTTGTTTAAACATTCTGGCTTTGATGTCCCAGATTGCACTTAAATGTTCCATTGAAAAATGTGTATTATAGTGTTTGTAAAATATATACAGATGTTTTTATTTTGGAGAGAAAAAGAAAATAGATTTCTATTTTTGGCATATAACCCAAATGTCATGAATCTGAAAGGGCTGTTTTTTCTCTTAAGACATATTGGGGGCATTAGTAGCAGAATTTACTAGGGAAGGGAAAAGCACAGAAAATCCTAGACACTAAAGTCTAGAAAAGCCTGAGATCTTGTGGGGTTTGCAACACTGAGCAGAAAGTAATTGGGACGGTTGTGATGGGCCTTATGGTCTTTATCTGCTGTCATAATATGTTTCTATAGTTAGTGTGGAAAGGATGGGGAGACAGTACAAAAAAAAAGCATAGAGTAGATACAATGAGTCCTAATTTAACTCTTCCACAAATGAAATGAAATGCAGTCTGCGTACGTTTCTAAGCATATTCAAGTGTGTTAATGAATAAGTTCTAGCTCATTTGTGAAGGAGTTAAAACCAGAAAATACATAATGAGAGTAATTTCAAAACAGGTAGCCTAACTTGAGAGTGCAAGAAGATGCCTATTTCTAGCCTATTTTATAAAGTCACAGAGACACTTAAAATATTATGGTTAATTGGCAAAGAACATTGCTACATTGAAGCTGTGGACATTTACATTGGCTCAGGAAATGGTAGAAATGGATGCTTATGCATACTTTGCAATTCCACCTGCATTGTACCCAAAATCCACGCAAGAACATACTGGCACACCCATCATACAAAGGTATGCACGGTCATGTCATACTTGTGCATGCTTACCCTGTGGGGTAATTTCATAAAAGCTTTTCTATGCATGTAAAACTGGGTTTACATGTGGGAAGAGTTTATAAAATTACAAGGGATGTTCAAGCCAAAAACTTGCATTATGTTTGGTTTCATTTTTGCTTTTCTTTTCTTAAAATCGTGTATCGTTTCCCATGAATACTGCACACTATTGAGCTATAGTGCTTACTCTTTAGCAATAGTGCTTGCTATTATGCAATTGTACACACTATATGCACATGTGCAAATAGTGCATGCTATTTCGTAATAGCATGCACTATTATGAAAGAGTGAACAGCATTGCTTAATACTGCATGCTATTGTGCAATTGTGTGCACTACTGATATGAAATGGGAAATGACAACTTCATTGTTTTTCTGTTTCACTGAGATTGTGGCTTTCATTTTAAATGGTATAATCCCAATAAGACCCCCTTATAAATAACCAAATCATACCATTAACCACGGTTATGGACGCGATCTGTTCTTCTTTATATACTTATATGCTTCTTTTTGTTTTGAAAATCCAAATAGTACAATAATAGAAAAGCAAAAAGTTTTGTCGGGCCCTGCTTATAACACACGATATACTAATCGTGGCATTTCTCCTCCTGAACCCATTTTACTCAATTAATCTTATTAAAAATGTCAACATCTTAGACTTCAACAGATCTTAACTCTGGTCAATTGCATCCTATAGAAAGAACCCAATTCACCAAAGTCCCCCGACACAGCATTACATAGGCATCTGACATCATTACCAAAGGTATCCGACCTACAGGTATACAAGAATCACAATCTCAGAAAACTGTAGATGAATCTATAGTAACATTCATATCCACAGGGTCTAGGGTATTTAAACAAAATATCCACCGCTGCTCAAGAAAATTTAAACAATGTTGCTGATCACCCATTAAAGGGTTCTCAGGAGTGCAGTCAATCACTCACCATTTAAGGGATAAAAATGAGTGTTCAAGTCCAAACAATGAGATATTATACTATGTTCTGCCAATTGAACTTTTATGGCCCTATTTGTCCAACCAATATAAGGTCTTGGACAATCACATTGAATCAGATAGACCACATACTGGGTGTGAGACACAATCCATCTAATACGTCAAGTAATTCTCTTTTTTCCAGTAATGGGATCCTCCCATTTGGGACCTTCTAATGTTTGATCACAATAATTACAATCGGAACACTTATAATATCCTTTCTGAAATCCCCTATAGGTTTCTAGTGGAATATGCTTCTTCTTCAGATATTCACCAATAGTCCTACCTTTAGTCAAAGTCATCAAAGGAAGGTCCTGTAGACCAGGTAGAGTTGAAAAAGCATTCCAGTGTTTCAACAAGTTCCTTCTAACATCTAATGATCTCTCTGAATAAGGCAGCACACAAGTTATATGATCATTCTCTTCATGCTGCTGATAAGATAAAATATTGTTGTGCAAAAAGAGCTCTCTTATAAGCCTTTATAACTGCCCATTCTGGATACTCATGATCTCTAAATTGCTGTTGAAGCTCATGAGCTTTACAACAAAAATATTTTCTAGAGATGCAGATCCTTCATACCAAAGAAATTGTCCTACTGCTAAATTATTCTTCAATTTAGATGGTTGATAACACTGGTCAACAAATGTTTACAAAAGTCATTCTACTGAAATAAAAATAGTCATTTCTTATCAATTTTTATATGCTGAACACAAATATGACAGTGAAATTGCAAAGTTGGCTCTAGTTTTTTTGTAATCTACAAGAATTAATGTTTACATCACGAAATGCATGTCAATAGTAAATATAATAGGCCTTCGGTTAATACCTGTAAAAAACCAAGTCATAGACTACTTCTTAGATTTTTTCGCCTGTCTCTTGTACAGCTGTTCGGGAGCTTCTCTGAGGAGTGTCCAGCAGTAGTCAGCCAGCATTGTAGTGGACCATTTTCCCTGGTATCTTTGCTCCATCGTTGTGATATCCTGGTGAAAACATTCGCCCAGTTCATCACTAACCATACCACAGTTGTCAGGAAAGAAATCGAGATGGGAATCAAGGAAATGGATCTTTAGAGACATATTGCAGCCAAGTTTCTGATACTGCATCAGCATGTCTTCTACTAGTTCCTTGTAGTTTTCTGTCCTAACATTCCCGAGAAAGTTTGTTGACACTAGGCGAAAAGCATTCCATGTTTGTTTCGCATCACCCTGCAGCAAGTTGTTGAACCAATCATCTTTGAAGAGCTCTCGAATCTGAGGACCCACAAAAAATCTCTCTTTAATCTTTGCTTCGCTGAGTCGAGGGAATTTTTCATGCAGGTATCGGAAAGCTGGCGAAGTGCGGTCCATGGTTTTCACGAAGTTTTTCATCAAACCTAGTTTGATGTGAAGGGGTGGTAGCAGGATTTTGTGAGCCTTAACCAGAGCTGGGTGCTGGATATTCTTCTCTCCAACTGTTACATTTGGTCTGCGATTCCATTCCTTCAGCAAGTAGTGCCAATCCCTTGCTCAGCTATCCCACTCACATAAGAAAAACATGTATTTTATATATCCCTGCTGCAGTCCCATTAAAAGGGCAGCTACCTTCAAGTCACCACAAAGGTGCCAGCTGTACTTGTTATAGTTAATCGAAGTCAGTAGATGCTTTAAGTTATCGTATGTCTCTTTCATGTGGACGGCATGCGCTACTGGAATAGATGGAAAACGGTTTCCATTGTTCAAAAGCACAGCCTTCAGACTAATTTTCGAAGAGTCTATAAATAGTCTCCAGTCTTGAGGGTCATGAGAGATTTTTAAGGCATTCATGAGGCTTTCAATATCGGAACAGAATACCAGATTACTTTCCTTTCCGACTGCGTATAGTACACTGCTGACGTCAGATGGCTTCAGCAGCCATCTGGCAGTAGTATTGCATTGCATCAGAAAATGATGCAATCAACTCTGGATGATGTGTGCATGCTGGTATTATGCAATGTGATGCAATATTACATCATTCAAGGCTTATTTGGGATGTTGTTGATGCCCTACTGGATCAGTTTACACGGTGAAACGTCAAAAATGAACTACATGCAATATCTACAAAACGAGAGCCAATAAAACTTTTTTAATATTATATTCGTGTTCAGCTCACCAAGATACTACAGATTAGGGCCTTTTAAAGTCAGTAACGATTTCAATGTTGATCAGTGTAACTATTATATTTCAGCAGATTATTCTATTCAATGTCCTTCCTATAGAGAGAGGTTAAAAATATATTTCCATCTTTAATAATTTTGATCTATGTTTGTCAGTTTAAATTTCAATAAATGCTTCTGGTTATCAAGCCATCTCAAAAATTAATCCAATTTGTAAAGGGTCTGCTTCTTGTTAATTACTCCAGGCCAGGGAAGTCCCGAACCCTCATCTCCGGTGTGCTGCTCCGGCTGGCTGGAATCCAGGGGAATGAAACTCACAGACCAGACAGAAGGAAAAGTATGCAAGTTTATTCCAAAGGGTGGAGGGATTGTCCGTATTTTATACATCATCAGAAACATATTCATACGTCATCCACCCATCTTCTGGGGGCCCACTATAGTTTATCAGTAACTAATGCAAATACAAGTCATCTCTGAGTAGAACAATCAGTTTAGCTTAGCACAGCACATTCCTTTTCCATACCCACACCAGAATGTACAAAGGGCACACACATAGGATTCTGATTTCTATAGGATTCTAATTTCTCTTGTGCAGGCCTCCTGTATATGCACTTAAACTAAGCATTATTATTACAAAGGGTACATATATAGGATTCTGATTTCCCTAACAATCCCCCCTTTGGGCCTGCATAGGCCCACTATAAGAACAGCCTAACAATCTACTACATAATAACTAAACAGACATTATTAATGGAACATCTGTATGCGGCAGTTCAGGTACATCAGCCACCATAAAAGCAGGAGTATAGGAATACATAAAAGTGGTAGAGCTTTGTAGAGCCTTTCAACAACAGCCAAGAACAAATGAAAATATACAACAAAAAAGAACAAGAATTATAAAACCGCTCAATAGGGCAATAAGCAGTCCTTTGAGACCACCCCAAAGAAAAATACATCAGAAAGTAATCATGAGAAACTTCCCTGTAGTTGAAGAACAGTATAGAGCAGTATTAGACAGGCTAAAAGCAGAAACAATAAAACAATCTGTAGCATTAAAACTAGAGACAGTTTACAATGGGCAAGGGACCCAGTCATATCCCAAAGAGAGGCGAGTAACACCAATGTTATACAAAAAGGTAGAAAAAGAAACATGGGGCTGGGTGCAGTTTAAATTGTCAAGTACAGTAAACCTCTGCATTTCACACAGATTAGAAAGTACAGTAATGAGACATGTTGAGAGAAAAGCTTCAGTTTGTAGCGATCTGCGCACACAAAAAGTAAGGCAGTCTGGGCAAGTAGTATTGCCGTATTAACAGTTCCCGAAATGGGCTGAAGGAGGCACCACATGAGTGGTAGGAGGAGTCAACACAGTCTTGTGCGTGATGGTCAGGAGGCTGGAGCCGAAGATGTCAGTGGAGACGATACACGCTTGATTCTTGACGCATGGATCCACGAAGGGGAGGAGTCACACAGGATGGCTGTCCACGTGATGGCGATCACTGTAGTTTGGAGGTCCGTAGAGCGGGTCTAAGGTACCGTGCTTGTGAGGTGCTCCGACCTGTCACCAACCTTGAAGGGATATGTTGGTTCGGTACCTCTAGGCCGAAAGCTGCTTTTCTTCAGGAGTCTTCTCCTCTCCCTCTCCTGTTGCTAGGGCCTTCACTGCCCTGACGTCAGCTGCTTCTCATCCTGGTCCTGAAGCCTGATCTGTATATGGAGAATGTTTCCAGCGAGGGCAATAGCTTCAGGATCTTTTAGCCGCCACCTTCACTGCAATCGGTGTTATCAGAAGAACTTGGAACGGTCCCATACTGGAAAAGGGGCTTGTACCATGTGCTGGTGGTATGTCTTTACCAAAATCCAGTCTCTGGATTGAAAGAAAAGAGCTGAGTCATCCAGTAGAAAGGACTGGACCTGCTGAGCATACCTGTGGAGGAAAGAGAGTTGCCTCTGCTGCTAGGAAATACAAGAGATCAAATGTGAGGCTCAGGAGTATAAAAAATAAGCAGTCTTCCATATAACAGTTCAGAGGGAGAAAAAGTTCAGTCTACTCCCTTAGGGCAATTTTTTTTTTTGAACAGAGTCAAAGGCAAGACAGTTTAGGTTTCGGAGGTTCCCCCTTTCGTGGATTGCTGCTTGCATACAACAGCCAATCCTAAGCAACTCAATTTAGCTAATACATTTTGACAAGATGCCCACACTTCCTCAAATTTTTTCACAATTTTAGAATTATACCAATTTGTAAAAATTTGTGTAAGTAACTCTCCTCCTTTAGCTTCATGTGTCGGGCCAGGACACATAGAGGCAAAAAGGGATAAAAACATCTGAAAAGCACCACATGGCCAGTGTGAGTCTCCCCAAAGCTCATTAGGATGAAAAGTGCACTCAGCCTATCTCCAAGTGTCTATTTCCAATTATTGGGTATATCTCTGGGCTAGATGACTTTCAAAATTGGAGTTAATGGGGATGGCATAATCAAATATTGTAGAGTATTCATTGTCAGTTTTCTTTCTAGGTGGATACATCGGATACATCTTTTCACATTTCAATTTACCCCCACCATTTTATAATGTTAATCTGAGTTCTCTTTTCCAACATGAATATTCCATCACACTCCTCTCAACACCACTTTTTTTTTCCACTTACATCATTCCATCAAACTACATGCATAGGTCCTTCTGTCTTTTTTATACCATACTAGTGTATCCTTATTTGGCAAGGCTGCTAAGAACATCAAACAATTTAAAAACTTAGTATTGTTTTGTAAACAAATGGTAGGCAGAGAATATAAATTTAGATTCTTCTCAATAAGATGACAGTATGAGTAAACAGTGTCCCTTTCCCATCAACCTATTTGTTCCAATGCTAAGTGGACATATGCTCATTCTAAGTAGGAACAATTTGGGTAAAATCCTTACAATATAAAACTATTATTTTGCAGCATTTTATAACATCAATCCCAATAGAAAAAAAAATATGGCTCATATCTCTCACGTATAACTAGAATCTATCGTATACGCTGTTCTCAGTGAGAGTGCTGTTGGACTGATTTTAAAATTGCAGTGTTCACAAGGATTTGAGTAAGCTACTCATTAATTATGGTGTCAAAAAGAGATCCTTTTGAGGTGAGAGATCTAAGAGGATACAAGGCATTGGTGGTTGGGCCTCATGGCGATGTTTCCTCGGGTTCTTCTTGGCCTATTCCCCCCTGCCTAGTCATGTCTCTTCAGAGGCATAAATATGCAAGGTTCATGTTCTTCAGGCCTTGTGGGTCCTCGAGGAGTCTTAGAGCAGTTAGAATTCCGGTGGCCCAGATCATCACACTCGGAGCAGCACGTTTATTGCCTTTCCCAAGGCTGTAGCCTCACCTTCTGTCTCTCTCTCTCACTCTCTGCTTTTTTTTTTCAATGAACTCATGTTAATGTTATTATTTACAAATATTCTCATATTTCCTGGGAACTAAGCTTCATCTTTCCACTAAATGAGATCTATATGCTTGGGAACAAAGCAATTTCAGATCAGCCTCTTTCCAAAATTCTATAATTTCTGTGTATACTGAACCTCTACATAATGTACTGCTACAACAAGTATTTTGGTAACATAAGGGCAAGTGTGTAAACTAAAGAAAATTAATATCTCACAGTGCTGCAACATATATCTGTTTTCTCTGCAACATATATCTATTTTTTCTCGAACTGTGCTGAAACTGAAATAGAAACTTTTACAACAAGGTACACTTTTTCTCTGGACACTAACACGTAAAATTCAAATACAGAAAAACAGTTGAATTTATCCTAAAATCCAATATTGTAACAAATAAAACTGAGATGTTACTGTCCTGTTCATCAGTCATCAGCACCGAGCTAAACAATGCCAAGTAGTTAACTTAAAATCTTACAGTTCAGGAAACAGACATTCAAATAACATGAAACTGCAAAGAGGTGAATTCAAAATCATGCTTTGTCACATTTAAATTAAAACCTTATACATAATACTTGAGACTGGTATCAAACTGATCTGAAACAATGAAATTATGTTAAAGCAATCTACTTAGAGTAACAGTTCAACCTTGATGTTATCTCAAACACAAATAGCAAAGTAAACAGCAGGTCTGTCTTGAGTCCAAATTCCTTCAGGCAAATGCAGATAGCTGAACAAGAGAGAAAAAAGTCCTAAATACTAAGAGTTTAAAAAGAAAAAGTTGCTTGAGAATTGTCACTAATTGTGATTGCTATTAAATTCCTATAGTTACAACTCTATGTGTTTCTATAATATATGAACAATAATTATGATCTCTGAGGTGCTTGCCACAAAATATAAAAATCATTGTTTTTAAACTCTTTAAGTTTACTCAATAGCATACACAAACAAAGAAGGACACTAAGGAGTTACTTATTTGGGAAAACTTCTGTTTCAGTTCTTATTTAAACAAGAGACAAATCAAAGCTTACAAGTGCTTTCTTAAGAAACTTCGCCCTGCATAATGAACTAGACCCTCTCCCTTGATTTCTCCACTTCAGACTTACCAGTCACATAAAGGGTTAACACCTAACAAATCCAAGCAACCAAAACAGCAGGAGGAGAGATACATTCCTTTGTGCAAAGGAAACAACAGTATTTCATCATTAGCATCTTACAGTTCTTATCATTCTCCCCCTTTTCCTTACCGTGGTCTGTGAACAGAATTTACTTGGTTGCTGCAGTGCATGCTTTGAATTCACTGTCTGTCACATTCCGATTCATAATACCTCTAGTCACCTAGGATCATTACCAGCTAGTAAAGAGACCTCTCCGCAGAGAAGGAGGTGAGACTGTTGAAATCAACAGGACGCGTCTTCGCACCTCCACTCAGCAGGAGTCACTCCACTGTGGGAAAATCCCGGCGAGCCCCAGCTGTTATTTACACCTTTACCTGTGGCCAATTCACCTTTAGCCAACCGGGCCAATGAGACTCGGAGAGGGATATTGTGAAGCAGATTAAAAGCTCTTTTAGTATTTCATTATTCAGTGCATTGCTATAGCAATGGGTGTCTAAATACAGACACACCCGTTTACATATTTCAGTGACAGTTATACCGTTGTTAAGTACAAAAGTAATTTTCTTTCTATTTAGCTTGTCTTCTTACAATATGGTAATAAATAGACACTGCAAACAAATAATAATTTACGTTTTAGTATGCTGTTTAACTTTAAGTTTCTGTTCTATCTGCCTGTCTGTAACCTTTGAACACAAAGAACAGGAAGGGAGGGGGAGGGAAGAGCAAAGCAGTGGAAGAATAAACAAACACCACTTGTCACTTGCATTCCAGAGTCATCAGTTCTAGAGAGGGGGGGGGGGGGTCGTATAGGCACAGAGATAAACATGCTAACAGACTCCTGTAACTTACAATGAAAATTTATGTAGAATGGCTGTTTTTTAGCTGCAGTTTTAAAACTTATCACAACATATAGCAGAACATGCACTCCCGCGGATTCTGGAGCGGCCCCCTCACCTTGGGACCCCCCCATCCTCTAATTAATTCAAAACAAACGCACGTCTGGCCACTTGCTTTCTGCACAGTATCTATCACGAGCGCTATATCGCTTCAAAATACGGCAGGGGCGTCTAGCCAGAGTCATACACAAACACACAGCCCTCACAGCAGCCGCAGATGAGAAAGAAAAGAAATTTAGCTTTCCCACCGATTCCCACCCAGGGAACAGGAAAGTCTTAATTACCATTTAACCATGCTTAATTACCATTTAACCATGCTACCAAAGCAATAGGGACACTCCCAACCAAAGGGAGAATACCAGTTCTAATTTAAACCGTGCTACCAAAGCACAGGGATCCCTGGCCAACGGGAGTATCGCCACTTCTGACACCAAATGTAAAGGGTCTGCTTCTTGTTAGTCACTCCAGGCCAGGGAAGTCCCGAACCCTCATCTGCGGTGTGCTGCTCGGGCTGGCTGGAATCCAGGGGAATAAAACTCACTGACCAGACAGAAGGAAAAGTATGCAAGTTTATTCCAAAGGGTGGAGGGATTGTCCGTATTTTATACATCATCAGAAACATATTCATACATCATCCACCCATCTTCTGGGGGCCCACTATAGTTTATCAGTAACTAATGCAAATACAAGTCATCTCTGAGTAGAACAATCAGTTTAGCTTAGCACAGCACATTCCTTTTCCATACCCACACCAGAATGTACAAAGGGCACACACATAGGATTCTGATTTCTATAGGATTCTAATTTCTCTTGTGCAGGCCTCCTGTATATGCACTTAAACTAAGCATTATTATTACAAAGGGCACATATATAGGATTCTGATTTCCCTAACACAATTGACTCTCAGTACCACACCACAAAAAAAAAAAAATATCGTCTAGAAAATGGTTCCATAACTTAACACATCTAAATTGATAAACATATTCTTCTTCAAAAACTGCCATATAAATAGTTGCTACCAAGGGTGCAACCATGGCACCCATTGTGATACCATTAATAGATAAAACTGACCATCATACTGAAAATAGTTTGTCTTAAGCACAATCTGCAACAACTCAAAAATCAATTTCTTAGGAATCCTCTCCAGTTTATATTCATCAAGGGGAAAATCCTGTAGTATATCTAGAACTTAATCTCGTTCAATATTTATATAAAGCAATACTACATCTTCTGTGACAAGCCATGCTTTTCTGATGGAATCAGAAAAAGATTGAAGCTTATTTAGCATAGTTGTGGTATCTTTTATATAAGACCTACAGTTCTGAGTTACTGGGTTAACAATTTTATCCAAAAACTGAGAAAAAGGTTCTAAAATAGAGCCACAACTTGCCAATATCATTCTTCCAGGGGGATGACATAGAGTCTTATATATTTTTGGTAAATATAACATAAAGGAATTTTTGGATGTTGTTGGATAAGGACATCTTTTTCTTTATTGGTGGTATATACTGTAATTAAGAAGTCTTGCCATTTCCACCACTTTCTTAATATCTGCCTTTAATAAGTCAGTAGGATCAAAATCCAGTTTTTGATGATAAACACTATCTTGAAGTTGTCTCAGATTGTCTTGGTGATAATCAGCCATCAACTGAACGACAATTGCTTCACCCTTATCAGCTAATTTTATTATAATTTTGTCATTCTCAGCCAATTCTTTAAGGGCCTCACATTGTTCTTTTGTAAAATTAAAGTAACTTCTTGCTTTCTGCTTTTCCAGAATCTCCAAATCTTTCAAAATGAAATGTTCAAAGGCAATTTCCAGTGGATCAGTGGGCCCTGAAGGAATCCATTTCAGTCTCTGACTCACCAAAAAGTCATCTGATTGAATCAAATTCTTACTTGAATAGATCTTAATTTAAAGCTTCCTAAAGAAACATTTAAGACACAATCACATATCAAATGCATCATATGTTGGGATCAGAACAGATGTTAGAGCAAGATTCAAAACGTTTTGCTCTTCAGTGATTAAAGGTATAGTAGTAAGATAAATAACTACTGTTAATTCTCTCTCAGTAATCCTTTGGTCCATATTAAGATTATTCATTCCTTAAGACTCTGCCGTGGATCTCTCCACATACTGTAATATCCCCATTACTGTAGTCCTATACCTATATCTCCATCTCTAGGGTTTCCTTCCCATTGACTCATTGTTACTATATAAAGATTCATCTGAAGAAGTAAAAGTCACCATCTTATTACTTCGTCTCAAATTTTTGCTCATCCATGGATAAACCTTGTTGTTCTCATAATCACCTTTATCCCAGGTACATTTCTTCAATTTAACTTGCCGAAGGGAACTTTTAAAATCATCAATTTTCTTCTGAGTTTCCATCAAATGTGTCTCGTAATCCTCACATTTCTCTCTAAGTTTAAGCTTATCCAGAATTTCCGTGGCTGCGAGTGACAAGGAAATTTAAGCTTATCCAGAACTTCCTTGTCACTCACATCAAAAATAATGGTATTTTTATTAATTGTCACCACTAGTAATAGCATTAGTTCCAGCAAACATTTATTCAGTATCCCATTCCATTTCTTAAGAAATTGAGAGTCTTCATTATACATCTGAGGTTCTTTTAACACCCGCAAACCACAAAGGATCATCTGACTTGCAATTTATTATGCTAAAGTCACACAGTACAGCTGTGCCCTAATTATCCATTTTTTCATTTTCAAAACATCCTTCTCAGGACTCTGATAATTTAATTTCTGGAGTGGAATCCAACAGCGGGACATCCTTCAGAATATAAGACATTTATTCTTCCGAATGCACATGAACATCAGATCATTTTTCTGCCTGCCTCCCCCCTTTGCATGGAAGGAAATGATTCTTGTTTCTGTATTATGAAGACGAAAACAGAAAGTTACTAAACTCATGAAAATGACTTTTATGTAAATGTTGATACATATGCTACCTCCACTTAAGGGAAGGAATGTCTTTCGCCTCTTTTGATATGAGAAGGAATCCTTACATCCAAGTTAATTTCTGTCTCCACTGTGCCATTGTTTTCTTAAAAACAGATTGACATTCAAAAGCTGGCCACATAAAATACTAATATGAACAAAATTTAAATTTTGTTTGCCCTGTACGTCTCAGGCTGACAGATTGGACGGGGGACATATTCCACCTCAGAGGTGAACTAAGAACCTCCTAGACATCAGGGGACGGCGGGCCCGGCCAGCAGCAAAGAGGTGAGAGGGTGCAGGAGATTCCCTGCAGCCCGACCCTAGCCATGGGAGACCAGATCAGGTGTTGAGCTGCGGGGAAATGAAAACGTCAGTGGCAGCCAGTGATTGCGGCTCCTGAATGGAGACGCACTGCCATGGCAACCGCTCACCATAGCGCAGCGGCTCCATTCAGGAGCCAGTGGGAATAGGTCGTGCCCTGTGGGATCTGAATTGCTTCTATCTCTGTGCATCTGCTTCTGACTGGACACACAGTGCTCAGGACACACAGAATGGAATGTACCTCCAAATAACCAAAATTTAAGTGTTTAATTTCTGTGGGATTTGTGGCAAGCTGTGGGTGGAGGAAAAAGTAATGTGGAGAGTGGTGAAATTCAGCCACTCTCCATATTACATACAGTATCTGTGTAAATGCCAGCAGCCAAATAGCAGATACAAATTTTTATGGATAGCAAACAAATTATAACAGTATTCCTGAAAGGTTCGGGTCCAATATTGAGTTGGGCGAACTATGCGCCATGTCGGCACACAGCCCTGCCTGCTCACCCTTAACCTCAGATATTCAATGCCGCGCCGACGGCATTGAATATCCAGTTTGGGTGCCCTGTGGAAACCGCTGCACAGCCTAACCGGTTAGCAGTGATATTGGACCGCTACCCGGTTAGCATCCATGACTAAGACTAGTTTTAGCCATGGAGCATTAACCAAGTTGCAGTCCAATATTGCCACTACCCAGTTACTGCCATTCTCCACCCCCACTCCGCCCTGGAACACCCCTTAACGCCCCGATGCTAACTGGATAGTATCCGGGCATGTAGGCGCCATCAAATATTACTGTGTAAGGCATTTAATGGTTTACTGGGCTGTAAACCTTGTAAATACCTTTTGAATATCAGGCCCTTCATGTCTAAGGATGTAACTAGAGGATGTAACAAAAAATAGCTTCTATTGTTGTCATCTTTGGCTACAGTCTTCTGGTGGCCTCAATTAGAATTATTTAGCGGTAATTGACAGAGTAACATAGTATATGATGGTAGATAAAGACCAGTATGGTCCATCTAGTCTGCCCAGTAAGGTAGTTAGAGTAATTGTACCCACTGCTCCATGCAGGTCATCCCCTTTATGCCTTTGTTTAGGGCTGAACCCGCCACTCAATGCAGGTCGCCCACCTCTATGCTTTTTTTGTGTTGTACCCCCCTCCTCATTTGTTGAAGTATAAAAGATAGTTAAGAATTTTTTTTAATTTATTCTCTTGCTATAAAGGGATTCACTGTGTTTGTCCCATGCCATTTTGAATTCCGTCACTGCATTTTCCCCCACCACCTTCACAGGGAGGGCATTCCAAGCATCCACCACCCTTTCAATTAAAAAGTATTTCCTGACGCTGCTTTTAAGTTTACCTCCTTGAAGCTTCATTTTTATGTCCTCTAGTTTTACAGCTTCCCTTCTTTGAAAAAGGTTTGTTTGTTCATTAATACCCTTTAAGTATTTAAATATCTGTATTATAATCTCCTCTGTTCCTTCTCACCTCTAGGGTAAACATATTCAGATCTTAAAGTCTGTTCGCATACTTCTTCTGATGCAGGCTCCAAATCATTTTGTTGCCTTCCTCTTAAGCATTTCAAGTCTTTTTGCGATATTGTCTCCAAAATTGAACACAATACTCCAAGTGAGGCCTCACCAATGACTTGTATGGGGACTTTCTGCTGGTTATTCCTCTCTGTACGCAACCCAGCATCCTTCTGGCTTTGGCTACCACCTTGTCACATGTTTTCGCCACCTTGAGATCCTCAGACATTATAACTCTGAAGTCTTTCTATGGGTCCATACACTTCAATCACTCACCCTCTGTCACATACAGTTTCTTTGGATTGCTGCATCCTAAGTGCATGACTCTGCACTTCTTCGCATTAAATCCTAACTGCCAAGCATTAGACCATTCTTCCAGTTTTTGTAGATTTTCCTCATGTTGTCCACTCCCTCAGAAGAGTCCACTCTGTTGCAAACTTTCTTGTCAACTGCAAAAAGGTAGACTTTTCCCTTCAATCCTTCAGCAATATCATTCACAAATATATTGAACAGTACTGGACCCAGGACCAATCCCTGGGGCACAGCACTGCTCAACTTCCTTTCTTCTGAGTGAGTTTTGTTTACCACCATCTTCCATTGTCTGTCAATCAACCAATTTCTGGTCCAGTTCACCACACTGAGACCCATCCTCAGGCTGCTCAATTTATTGATAAGACCTCTATGAGGAACAATATCAAAGGTTCTGCTGAAATCTAGTAGATCACATCCATTGCATGCTCTTGATCTAGTTTTCTGGTCACCTAGTCAAAAAACTCAATCAAATTTGTTTGGCATAATCATCCTTTGGCAATAAACCATTTTGCCTCAAATCATGCAATCCATTGGTTTCCAGAAAGTCCACTATTCTTTATTTCAGGAGAACCTCCATTAGTTTTCCTGCCACCGAGGTAAGGCTTACCAGCCTTTAGTTTGTCACCTTTTCCCTATTACCACTTTTGTGAAGAGCTACCACATTAGCCCTTCTCCAGTCCTGCGAAACCTCTCCCCTCTCCAAGGATCTATTAAAAACACACTTTAAAGGCCCTGCCAGAACCCCTATGAACTCTTTCAATATCCTAGGATGTATCCCATCTGGTCCCATGGCTTTATCTACTTTCAGTTTTTCAAGCTATTCAAAAACATTATCTTCTGTGAATTCCCATTCCCATTTGTATATTTGTTAATCATACATGATCTTTCTCCAGGATTTTCTTTAGTGTATATAGAACAGAAGTATTTATTTAGGGCCTGATTCTGTACCGCACGTCTAGCCCCATGGGATCAGAATCGTGGACAGTCATGTACTTGCAGGCCGGGACTGTGATTCAGTCTGGCCTGCATGTACATGAAAAGCCCAGCTAACTCAGTCAGATCTTTTAAATGGAGCCATGGCATCCAGTTGCCATGGCACTGAGGCTCCATTTAAAAGCCGCGATGCTGGCCACTGGCAAAAAATGTCTATTCCCCGCAGCCCGACCCCTGATCTGGCCTCCTACGGCCAGGGTCAGGCTGCAGTGAATGTCCCCTGGACCCCCCCACTGCTCCATCCGCGCCCTGGGCACACAATTTAAATACATCCAGGGAAGTTATTCCACCTCAGAAGTGGAATAAAGTCCCCACACATATCACCGGTCCTGAACGTACAGGGCCAACATTAGAATCAACCCTGTATGTCCAGGGCCAGCAACTGCCCAGATTCTGTCCAGACTCCACTCCCAAGCTGCTCTTTCACCGCCCCTGTCTACCTTCCCCACACAACCGGCAGGAAAGTTAGTCACGGCTGGGTAAAGGCACAAATAGCAGGGATGGACGTCCTGTCGGGCCGTCCATCCCCGCTATTCGTTGCACAGAATAACCCCCTTAGAATTTTCGCTTTTCGATGTCACTTTCCATAAATCCATCCTTGGCACTTTTGAGTCTTTCAGTTCCACCTCTGATCTTCCTCTTCTCCTGAATATACCTGAAAAAGGTTTTAGCCATCTTTTCTTCTGCCTTGGATTTTGCTATCCTTACTTCTCCCTTTGTCTCTCTTAGCTTTATCCTGTCTTCCTTTCTGTGTTCCTCTTTATGTGATCTTATGAATTTTGTGAAAGCTGTGTTTTTTGCCTTTATTTGTGCATCCACTTATTTGAAGAACCACTTAGGTTTCCTTTTCCTGTTGTTTTTATTTACTATCCTTACATATAATGTAAATCTATTGCCCATTTTATTATTTCCTCTTTTAGTTTAGCCCACTGCAATTCCACTTCCCTTGTCTCCTGCCTCCCTGCCAACTCCTCTTTCAGGTACTTTCCCATTTTACTGGTCAGCATTCTTGAAGTCTAGGCAGGTTAAGCGCTACGATTAGGTGAAGTAGGTAATTGCCTAGAGTGCTGGCCTTCTGGGGCCACCCATTGCCGCCACTGTTGCTCCTCTCTGGGACCAACAGCGATGGCAATAGCTGCAAACAGTCCCACAGAACCCACCTTCATGTTTCAGCACCTTGGGACTGGTTGCCTCCGCCCCTCTCCAACTCTCAGTGCCAACTTCCTGTTTGCATGGGAAATCGGCATCTGGTATCAAAGAGCGGCAGAAGCAAACAGCTCCGCAGTTTTGAAGCTTGAAGGTAAGCTCCACAGGGCTGTTTGCAGCTATTTCTGTTGCTGTTGGTCCTGGAGAGGGATGGCAGCAGTGGCAATGAGTGCTGCAGGGGAGGCACCGTGTGGGCAAGGGGGACGCAAGGGATGAGGTTCACCTAGGATGCCTCATCTCCTTGCACCTGCCCTGAGTTTAGGACTTTGAGTTTGTTGTGATTGGACTCTGATTTGGCTTTTACCTCAAACCACACCGTGTCATGATCCCTGCTACTACTATTAATCATTTGCATAGCACTACAAGGTATGTGCAGCGCTGTACATGTAGATGTAGCTGCTGCTCACATGGGCACCCATCCGGACATTCAACACGATATCTCCATTGGTGAGTACTAGATCCAGCTCAAACTTTCCATGGTTTGTTCCATCAGCATTTGTCTGAGCAATGCTTCTTGGAAGGCATCCACAATCTTTTTACTTCTCACCAGATTTGCAGAAGGAACACTCTAATCCACATCTGGTAGAGTAAATCCACCCAGTATGATCACTTCTCCCCTCATTACTACCTTTGCAATATCAGTGATCAAGTCTCTATCCATTTCTTCTGTTTGAGTTGGAAGCCTGTAGTCTACACCAGAATGGATTGATAATGTCATCTTCTCTTTCCAACACAATTCATAGTGCTTTTTCTTTTCCCCACATCTCCTGCATTTCGGCAGTTATAATATTGCTTTTGACACATAGGGCTATTCCTCCTCCTTTTCTGTCTTCTCTATCTCTTCTAAATAAATTATAGCCAGCTATGGTTATATCCTATTCATGTGGCTCATTAAACCATGTTTCTGTTATGGTCACAATGTCCACCTCCATTTCCACCATTATGGCTTTCAGGTCAAGAACTTTGTTGGCTAGATTTGGAGCATTTGTGTTCATTGCCTTCCAGCAATTGTTGGTTGGTTTGCTTGTATTTTGCATGGATTTTATTTCAGACTCTTTTTCCCTCTGGTCATTGATGGATGGATTAATATGATGATTAATTCTAATGTTATTATATTTTTGCTGGGAATAATGTCCTGAACTTGTTTTTTCCCATCAATCACACCCTTTCCCTAGTATAAATGCTTAGCCACATATTACCTGAATTTTTCACCTAGGATCATTTTCCTGCCATGGAGAGAGATGCAGTCCATCTACACAGTACAGCCTCTTGTTGTTCCATCTATTGCTCCAGTTGCCTATACAGTATATCTAAATCCTTCTTGTTTGCAGTCACATATTAAAGAAGGTTATGAGATGCAGCATCTCTTCCTCTTTATCATGAACAGGTAGAACTTCTGAGAATGCTATAGTGTTGACAATGGGTTTAAGTTTCTCTCCTAAAATCTGGAAGTCACTTTCTAACCAGGTCATTTGTAGTCAAGTGGATTTGTTTACCTGAGATGAGGATAAGAACAAGAACATAAGATATGCCATACTGGGTCAGACCAAAGTCCATCAAGCCCAGTATCCTGTTTTCAACAGTGGTCAATCTAGGTCACGAGTACCTAGCGCTTTCCCCAAAAGACACAGGTTCCGCAGTGCTTGTATTGGGTCAAGCAGCGGATATTCTGGGTCCACTTTAATTATGGTTTATGGATCTTTCCTCAAGGAACTTGTCCAAACCTTTTTTAAACCCGAGTACACTAATAGCTTTTACTACATCCTCCGGTAGCAAATTCCAGAGTTTGATTACACGTTGAGTGAAAAAATATTTTCTCTTAGTAGTCTTAAATTGTTTACCCTGTAGCTTCATTGCATGCCCAATAGGCTTTCTATATTTTGATGGTCTAAACCATCAATCTACCTTTACCCGTTCCACTCCATTCATTAATTTATAGACCTCTATTATATCTCCCCTCAGCCATCTCTTTTCCAGATTGAAGAGCCCTAACCTTTTTAGCCTCTCTTCATAGAGATATCTTTCCATCCCCTTTACCATTTTGGTGGCTCTTCTCTTTACCTTTTTTAATAATGCAATATCTTTTTTAAGATACGGTGACCAGAACTGCACACAATATTCAAGGTGCGGTCGCACTATGGAACGATACAGAGGCATTATAACATCCTTTGTTTTATTCTCCGTTCCTTTCCTTATGATACCTAGCATTCTATTTGCTCTCTTCACCGCCGCTGCACATTGGGTTTTAACATGTTATACATGATGATGCCTAAATCTTTTTCCTGGGTGGTGGATCCTAATATGGAACCTTGCATTGTGTAAACATAGTTTGAGTTGTTCTTTCCTTGGTGCCTAACTTTGCACTTGTCCACATTAAATTTCATCTGCCGTTTGGATGCCCAGTCTTCCAATTTATCAAGATCCTCTTGCACTTTTCCACAATCCTCATGGGTTTTAACAACTTTGAATAGTTTTGTGTTATCTGCAGATATGATAACCTCACTCATTATTCTCATTTCCATGTCACTTATGAATATGTTAAAAAGCAGCGGACCCAGCACAGATCCCTGGGGTACTCCACTCTTCACCTTTCTCCATTGGAAAATTTAGCCATTTAGCCCTACTCTCTGCTTTCTATCTTTTAACCAGTTCCTGGTCCACAATAGTACACTGCCTACTATCCTTTTAATTTTGCCAAAAGTCTCTCATGAGGGACCTTGACAAAGGTTTTCTGAAAGTCCAGATATACTATATAAATCAGCACACTGGAGAGCAGCTATTCAAATTGAAGGTGCTTCCAGGTATGCCTGCACCTGGTGGACCCACTTCTGAGGGCTTTACCAGAGGGCCCTTTGGTGTGGCCCTTAGGAGAAGGCTTTACCAACATGGAAGAACACCATTGTGCCTAACAAACGTCCTTACCAGCTATACAAGCACACCTTGAACTAGTGCCACAACTCAAGCAAGTACAGCTACTAATAAGCTAGCTTCACTGCTATCACCAAGCAACAAGAGCCTGGTAAGCTGTTCCCCATACCACACCAATACTCCAGCACAAAGAAAGAAATCACCTCACAAACAACTCTACTTACAAAACCCAGAACTCCAAACCAATTGATCTCCCATCACAAGGACTTGCTAAGTGTCTACCTCAAAATTAGCAACAAGAACATCCAAAAACATCAACAACCCAACCCAGCTCTGAGGCTGCAGCCACACAACATGAACCCAACTGTCACCCACCACAAGAGTCATCACACCTGGAAATTCACCTCTATAAGCTAGCTAATCACAGATCCCCTGCCTTTACCCACACCACAGTACTCCATATTTATTAAATACTCTTCAACTCCTAACAACCCTACCTCTCCCTCAGCAAACCATAATGTTCAGCTATCATCTACTTGACACCCTTCTTCTGATACTTCTCTTCACACTTCATCACTCCACCGCACATAGCTCAACATATCCCAGTAATCTTTAGAACACATCACCATCAGTACCACAACAGTACAATCCTTGGACCAGAAACCACAACAGACTCATACAAATTCAGCCCACCCTACATACCCTCAACAAGCAAAGAAGCAGTCTAAACAGCAAGCAGTTATCTAAAAATCTCAGAAGCTGCATCAACAGCTGACCTAGACAGCTTATCAATAACAACGGCCACATCACCATATGCCTAATTTACAAAGCACTCTCAACCAATACCAACAACTTGGCCAACATCCTAGGGACAGCAAGTATACACAACACTCCAAGCAAACCATTACTTCTTCTAGGACATTTCAACCTAACCATGCTCCCTAAAAACCACACAAATGCATTCTTCAAGGTGATGAATACTCTAGACTACCGAAAAATAGCAAACACCCCCACCCACGCAAAGGAAACACACTAGACCTCATATTCGTGCCCAAACTCCTAACATCAGACAATAATACCTCAGTCACACAAACAATCCCAGTCCTGTAGACTGACCACACCAGGATTGACTTCTCCACCCCCTTCTTATCCAACACATCCACCAAATATTCCATCCATGCCTCAAAAACAGGTTCTGTAGCTTCAACAATAAAGTCTTCCTTGAAGAAATTACCCCCATGTACAATCCAGCACCACCAACATAGAAACTATGTTCACAAACTGGAATCAGACACTATACAATGCAGTATCAATGCCTCTGACCAGATCTTCACCAAAACACAAACCCATTGCCACTTGGTACACCAAAGACCTCAGGAACTTAAAACAAGAACTAAGAAAGATCGAAAGAAAATGGAGAGCATTCAAGCAGCTTGAACTATAAACAAAAATCATGCACACACTAAACCAATACCATAACAAAGTGAATGATGCAGAAAGAGAGCATCATACAAAAATTCTAAGTTGTGCCCTAAACCACTCAAGAGAGCTATTCAGCATAGTGAAATCCTTAACCATGCCTCCCAGTCAGGAGACACTGGAAGACTCTTCACATTCGCAAACCCTAGCAACTTTTTCCAAACCAAAATGGGACCAAAATCCCACCAATTTTCAGGGAGGAGTGGTCTAGTGGTTAGGACAAGGTACTTCAGGCTGGAGGGCCGGGGGTTCAAGTCCCACCTGGGGACAGCAATCTCAGGCCGGAGGGACTAGGATTTCTAGTCCTATAGGCACTCCTTGTGGTCTTGGGCAAGCCACTTAACCCTCCATTGCCCATGTTCCCTGTAAGTATTAACGTATGTGTGTCATATCCCCTCGTGTTAAATGTATCCCCCAATTGACCGCTTTGACCTGGTGAAAAGCGGAATATAAATACAGCTAAATAAATAAATAAATAAAATAAATAAACCAAAATGGGACCTACAAACAATGCACAGCTCACTACAATAGACAACATACCTGCCAGAAATCAATGGACAACCTTTGACTCCATCTCCATAAAAAGCATTGAACACATAATCATTAACTTCAATACAACAACCTCACCACTAGATCCATGCCCTGTCATCTGGATCAAGTTGACTAAAACTGAATTGTCCCCCTTCATCTGCAAGCTGACACAGATCTTGCTGGAACAAGGTATCCTCCCAAATAACCTAAAATCGGCATCAGACTGACCATTACTAAAAAACCCTACAGCCGACAAAAGAGACCCTGTCTCATACAGACCCATCAGAAGCCTACCCTTCATCTCCAAAATTATTGAAAAAATAGTACTCCAGCAACTCCAAGACCATATAGACAAACATGCCCCACTAGATCAACACCAGCATGGATTCTGACCACACCATGGAGTTGAAACTCTCATCACATCTCTAACTGACACAATAATAAGAGGCATCGACAAGCTCAACCATGCATTCATCCTGATATTGTTGGACATAACCGCTGCATTCAACTCTATCCCTCACAACCTACTACTCTCCAAACTAGAGTCCATAGGAGTTGGAGGTACTCCCCTCAAATGGATACAATCAGACCTCACAGACAGACTTCAACAAATACACAAAGGATCAAGCACATCAAACCCATACAAACAACACAAGGGAGTCCCACAGGGCTCTGCTCTATCCTCACTTCTTGTCAACATTTTCGTCCAACCCATCTGCACCATTTTTCACAGGCAAAACAATCAGAACAGACTTTACGCAAACGATATTATGATGTTCTTGTCCTATGAAATCAGCAACCCAAACTTACACGAAATTTTTTCATACTTTCAAGAAATATCACAATGGCTGCTTGAACACGGCCTACAGATCAACCACAAAAAGATGGATGTCCTACACATCTCCAGAAACAGATCACTCTCAGCCCCCAAAACTATCAAAATACATAACATCGAACTAGACACCAAGCATGAAATAAGATACCTGGGCATAACAATTGACCAATACTTCACCTTCACCCCCCCCCCCCCCACATCAACAAAACAGCACAATCAATATACCATAAAATAAAGACACTGCACAATCTACAACTCATTCTAGCAACCTCAGACTTCCGCTCTGTACTCCAAGCATTCATATTCTCCATACTGTACTTCTGCAACAGCATATACCACAGACTCTCCAAGCATGCTCTCCACAAGCTACAATTGACCCAAAACACCACAACATGCAACCTTGCAAATGCAAGAAGGAATAATCATATCCCACCAATTTTGAAAAACCTACACTGGCTACCTGTACACAGCAGAGTCAAATGCAAGTTCTCTATCATCATCTTCAAAACATTACACGGCCAATCTTCGATGTATCTAGAATCCCTCATCAGCGCATCAACCCCCAACAGAACAAGATGGAAATGTAACGCTAACTTGCTCGACCTACCAGCAGAAATAACTTGCATAAACCAAAACACTCACAATAGAGCCTTCTCCATTTACACACCTGACCTGTGGAATGAATTCCCCAACAGTCTCAGGGAAACGCAGGACCTAAAAAACTTTAGCAAAGACCTAAAAATGCTTCTTTTTAAGGAACACTTTCATACCTGAGCACTGTTTTCCTTTGATCAGTACTCTCCCTGCAACAGTCCACTGGACACTCTCACATGTCATTCCCCACAATTCTCTCACCCCCCACTCGGCCCCCACTCCTTCTGTACATTGTTTGCTATACATAAGTTCAACTGTTAACATGTTTCTATTGTTATTCAACTAAATGTTTGATGTAAGCCTGTTGAATTCTTGTTCCATGTAAACCGCCTTGATGCTCAGATAAGGTGGTATAGAAAAACAGTTAAATAAATAAATAAATAAATAAATAACCATGTCCACACCTGGATGTTCCTGCCTTATTTTCAGTCATTCTGAGTTAAACGTACCAGATTGCACTTGGCTATCCTTTCTAAAATTCCCCTCTGCACTTCTAAATATTAAACTTTACTTTGTATGTATATGTGTGCCTACTCTCCCTGCAGGTAAAAGAATCTGCTGATGACTCTTGGAGTTTGTGCGACTGTCAGGAAATACTGTTTTACTTTGAACTCTGCTGCTCCTCAGAAGCTGCTGGCCCTAGGCAACCATCTGGTGGCCTTGATAACTACAATTATTTGAAAATAATTAATCCATCATTATGATAGAATGAAAATGTAACACTTAGAAATATGTTTGTTACTGCATAGGGGTTCTTTTAGCATCCTTATTCGCAATTTGCATGTGGAAAATCTGGCACCTATATGTGTAAATGGCATTCATATGTAAATGGCAGTGTTAGAAAGGGTTCAATTGACATCTGGATGTCCATAATAAGTAGAAATTGCAAGGTGTCAAGGGCTAGGGTTAAAGTATGACCTGGGAAGTTAAAAATCTACACATGTATTCCCCATTTCATATAGGGTATGCATATACAGGGGCGACTCAAGGCAATCTGCTGCCTGAGACAAGGGATGAGATGGTGCCCCCCCCAAAGCCGAGGGGGGAGGGAAGACTTTCTCAAAACTGCAGACAGAGACTGATCCAAATCAAAAAGTCAATTAGATAATGTGGAGGAAATAAAAAGATGTTCGCACACCACGGAACTAAAAGAAAGAGTAAGAACCACTGCACAGTTTATAACACCAAATTTTAACTCATTTTTATTTTGTTATAAACTATGTTATGGTTGTTGCCTTTTCTTTTTGAACATATATTTTGCATTCACAGAAACCCCTCCCTCAACAACAGGTGCAAAGCAGAACTAGGACATCCACCCACAAAACTCAATATCTAATTTAAAAAATAAAATCTGATTCTGGCCATCTCACTAACAAACATTCTCCTGTACCAGACATATTGTGAATTAATAGGAGTGGAGGAATAGTCTAATGTTTAGGGCACTGGCTTAAGAACCAAGGGCCTGATTTTCGAAAGGCATCTACATGGTTTACAGCCAAGTAAACTGTGTAGATACCTTAGTTGGGGATATTCAACAGCACTTACATGGTTAGTGCCATTGGATGTCCCCTCCTAAGTTCCCTACATGCCCCGATGCTATCCGGTTAGCATCAGGGCATGTTGGGGGCATTCCGGGCAGAGAATGATGCTAACTAAGCAGCAGCAATATTGGATGCTGCCCAGTTAGCAAAATGTGCCTTAAAGATAGGCAAGGAAAGCCCTTGCCTATCTTTAAGGTGCAGATCGCTAACAGGGTAGCATCCAATATCACTGCTGCCTCATTAGCATCCGCAGCTTCTGGCTTTTGCAGCGATTACCAGATATTCAGTGTCATTGCTGCGGCATTGAATATCCAGTTTAGGAGTTGGTGGTGAGGGCTGTGTGCCGATGAGGATCATAGCCCTTCCAAAATCAGCACAGTTGAATATCGGGCCCCAAGAGACCAGGGCTCAATTCCCACTAGCATTCCTCATGACCTTGGCCAAGTCATTAACCCTCCATTACCTCAGAAGAATACAATTTATCAATGTCCCTGTTTAATGTACATTACCAAGTTTAAGTTACAATGTAAACTGCTTTGACTAAAAATGATATAAGCAGTAAAAAAAAAAGCACCTGTTAAATAAATATAATACAAAATCCTACAAAAGTCACTGAGGATCTATAGAGCAAATCTCCATACTATGCAAGCACCAACTTCCAAAACTCACATAAGGAGCCTACCCAAAAAAAGCATCACTGTAAATACTGTAGCGGGTCCTGGAACATCCAACACCTATTTAAAAAGCTGAACAATTCAAATTACTACAGCACAAATCCCTTTCTACAAACTCCATGTTAACAGAATGCCTGGCCTCAGGCACACACTCAGAACACAGACCCTCACCAAATACAGAATAAGCAATGATAACATAAAGTAAAAATAAAAATATCTAGACAAAAATTAAACTGAAAACCCAAGAGGCCAGACTCTGTATGCAGTGCAAGCCCAGAGAAATAAAAGAGACACATTTCCCTACAGTATACTGTGTAAAATAGAAAAATAGCACAAAGTCCAATCACTCATTTGAAAATAAAATTATTTTTCTACCTTTGTCTGACCATTTTATACTCTGATCATGCTGGTCTTGATCTGAGGCTTCTGCTTTATTCTGTCTTCTCTTAGCTCTCTTTCTACTGTCTCTAGTCCATCTACCATTTCTTGTCTCTCCTTTTGTTTTCTTCACTTCCTTCATCTTGGATACTGATTTTTTTTCTTTCCATCATTCTTCCATTTATTTCTCTCTCTCTCTGGCCACCCAGATTTCACTACTCTTTAATACCCATTTTTCAATCTCCCTAATTTTTATGTCATCTACCTACCACTTTTCAACTTTCACCCCAGTCCTTCCATTCCCCAGCTCTTTTTCCCTGGTCATTTATTCACCAGCCTTTTGCTCACACTCCATGTCAAACATCTCTCATCACCCATCCAGTGTTTCTCTCTCTGGCTTTCTCTTTCCCTCCATCAAGTACCTCTTCTCTCTCTTTCTTTCCAAGTCTGCCATCTCCTTTCCTATCCCCCCTGCAACCAGTATCTAGCCCATCTCCATACCATACCATCCCCTCCCTAATACTCACATGTCCAGCATTTCTCCGTCTTTCTTAATCTATTTACCCCATATCTGTCTTCTCTTCTCTCTCTCCCTATTACCCCCATGTCCTGCATTCCCTTCTCTCCTTATTACCCAGTGTACAGCATCTCCCTCTGTCTCCCCCTCCACAAGTCCAGCATTTTCTCAAAGTCTCCCTATAGCCCTCTGGCCAACATCACCACTCCATCACCCCTCCATGCGTCTCCCTATACCCATTTCCATGTTCAGTATCTACCTAGCCCCCACCTCAATATTATCCCACTGCCTCCCTATGCCCCCCATACCCAGTATCTCCCTTCTGACTCCCTGTGCCCATTCATGTTCACTTCCCAATGCCCCCTCATGTCCACTCCCCCCTTCTCAATGTCCTCCCCCATTTATGTACAAGAGGCAGAGCCTGCCCATGGAGCAGCATGTCCCACGAGCAGGAGCTGTGCAGACCATGATCCAAGCACAGAGCGGCAGAACATGCTGATCCTGTGGGCAGGCTCTGCTTCTCTGGACCATGATCATTGCCTCACACACCCTTCTGCTGCAGGAGCAGTATGTCTTGCAGACAGGGGCTGTGCAAGCCATGACTGTGGCCCAGAGAAATAAAGCCTGCCCACAGTAGCTGACATCAGGAGGGCACCGTTGCTGGTTGCCCACCCCCACTCACCATTCAGAATGGCCTGCATGTGCTGGCAGCCTAGTGGAGAGCCTGCCCACAGGACATGCTGCTCCCATGGGCAGAAAGCTGTGAGAGGCCGCAATCACTATTCATAGTCTTCCACATGCAGGAAGAGCATGTCCTGCGAGCAGGATCTCCACTAATCCACCGGTACTCCAAAGGCCACCCTGAATGGGAAACAGGCAGCTAGTGACAGTACCCTCATGACATTGGCAGCCCTGTCACACTTACCCAGCTTATCGGGTAGTGCTGGCCCCAGTCCAGAATTTGTCTCCCTACTTCCCCCCTCCAGCATTTGTCCTCCTGCTTCCCCTGTGTTGTCCAGCATTTGTCCTCCTGTTCCCCCCATTCTCCAGCATGTCTCCTTACTTCTCTCGCATTAACCATTTGTCTCCTTGCTTCTCCCTTCATCATTTGTCTTCCTGCCCCCTCCCTTGTTGTCCACCATTTGTCCGCCCATGGTCCAGCACTTGTACCCCTGCCCCCCCCCCCACCCTATGAACATAAGAACATAAGATATGCCATACTGGGTCAGACCAAGGTCCAGCAAGCCCAGTATACTGTTTCCAACAGTGGCCAATCTAGGTCATACGTACCTAGCAGTTTCCCCAAAAGACACAAGTTCCACAATGCTTGTACTGGGTCAAGCATTGATATCCTGGGTCCCTTCTTAATGATGGTTTATGGAGCTTTCCTCCAGGAACCTGTCCAAACCTTTTTTAAACCCAGCTACACTAACAGCCTTTAATACATCCTCTGGTAACAAATTCCAGAGTTAGATTACACGTTGAGTGAAAAAATATTTTCTTTTATTAGTCTTAAATAGTTTACCCTGTAGCTTTATTGTATGTCCCTTAGTCTTTCTATATTCCGATACTGTAAACAATCGATCTACGTTTACCCTTTCCACTCCGTTCATTAATTTATAGACTTCTATCATATCTCCCCGCAGCTGTCTCTTTTCCAGGTTAAAGAGCCCTAACCTTTTTAGCCTTTCTTCATAGGAATATCCTTCCATCCCCTTTACCATTTTGGTGGCTCTTCTCTGAAGTTTTTCTAATAACGCTAAATCCTTTTTAAGATACGGTGACCAGAACTGCACACAATATTCAAGGTGCGGTCTCACCATGGAACAATATAGAGACATTATAATATCTTTTGTTTTATTTTCCATTCCTTTCCTTATTATACCTAGCATTCTATTTTCTCTCTTGGCTGCCGCTGCACACTGGGCTGAGGGTTTTAACATGTTAGCCACAATGACGCCTAAATCTTTTTCCTGGGTGCTGGTTCCTAATGTGGAATCTTGCATCGTGTAACCATAGTTTGGGTTGTTATTCCCTAGGTGCATAACTTTGCACTTGTCCACATTAAATTTCATCTGCCATTTTGATGCCCAGTCTTCCAATTTATCAAGATCCTCTTGCAATTTTCCACAATCCTCTTGGGTTTTAACAACTTTAAATAGTTTTGCGTCCTCTGCAAATTTGATAACCTCACTCGTTATTCCCTTTTCCAGGTCATTTATGAATATGTCAAAAATCAGTGGACCCAGCACAGATCCCTGGGGTACACCACCTTTCTCCATTGGGAAAATTGGCCATTTAGCCCTACCCGATGCTTTTTATCTTTTAACCAGTTCCTGATCCACAATAGTACACTGCCTCCTATCCCATGACTCTTTAGTTTTGCCAAAAGTCTCTGACAAGGGACCTTGCCAAAGGCTTTCTGAAAGTCCTGATACACTATATCAACTGACTCACCTTTGTCCACCTGTTTATTCACACCTTCAAAAAAAATAACAGATTAGTAAGACAACATCTTCCTTGTCTAAAGCCATGTTGGCTGTCTCCCATTAGGCCATGACTATCTACATGCTGAGTAAGTTTGTTCTTTATGATGGTTTCTACCATTTTTCCCGGTACTGTAGGTCAAGCTCACCGGTCTGTAGTTTCCCGAATCACCCCTGGAACCCTTTTTAAAAATTGGTGTTACATTGGCGATCCTCCAATCTTCAGGTATTACAGATGATATTAATGAAAGTTCACAGATTAATTACTAATAGCAGGTCTGCAATCTCATATTTCAGTTCTTTCAACACCCTTGGATGTATACCATCCAGCGCAGGTGATTTGCTACTCTTCAGTTTATCTAATAGTTGTAATACATGGAGAGGCGGAGCCTACTACGGAGGGAATGGACGTGTAGAGCGAGAGCTCCGGAGGATCTAACTCGCAATCCTGTGTCTGCGCTGACATTTTGAACCAAAACTACTATAAAACTCCGGCTGAGAGTGACAGCAAATGGCGAATTCTAAACCAGCCCGTTTAGACTTTACACCGGGCCCGGGGACTCGAACTAAACGATCCAAAATCGAACCCCCATCCCCACAAAAGATGGCGGCTGGGCGCGAGCAACCGGAAGCATTACAGGAGCTACTGCAGGAGGTCCGTGCTGTGAAAGCTATCGTGACGGCTAACAGTGCCTCGCTCCAAAATATGCAGGAGGAAATAGTGCAACTCAGGGAAGAATTTGGCAGTCTCGCGGTTCGCCAGGAACAAGCGGAGCAACGGATAGAGGTACACGATGAAAGGCTGAAGCTCATGGAAAAGCATACCCGGCAAATCGAGCACCTGCAAAAAGAGATGGAAGACATCAATAACAGGGCCAGGAGGAACAATGTCCGTGTGGTGGGGATCCCGGAAGGTGCGGAGGGGCAGGATATGTTTGCTTTTGTGCACAAGCTGCTTAATACCACATTGAAAATATCCTTTGAGGTCCCTTTTATAATTGAAAGAGCGCACCGTGTCCCCACGCAGGTCCTACCTAACAACAAGCAACCGCGGCCCATTATCTTCAAAACCTTGAGGCATCAGCATGCTGTAAAGATATTTGAGGCGGCACGGGCTAGATTCCCGGTGGACTTTGAAGGGCACAAGCTTATGTTCTTCCCGGATTTCGCCAAGACTACAGTGGAGAAGCGGAAACGGTTTTTGGAATTAAGGCCGCGCCTGCAGCGGCTGCAGGCCCGCTTTGGTCTTCTTCAACCAGCGCAAATGCGGGTGACACTACATAATGTTACTAAAACTTTTGACGAACCAAATGCACTGGGACTGTACATCGAGGGGAAGGAGGCCGAATTGATGAACTGCTGAACATGCTCACTGAACTTTGCTCACATTTTGATATTTGGTAGCCGATGGGTGGGGTGGAGGGCGTCGTCCCTTCTAGCGGGCACCCTAGATGGCTGGTATTTGGCTATAGGAATAACATAGCCAGTGCAGACACTTCATGTTACCCTTGTTCTCCTCTGTTATCGTTTGTTTTCTCTTCCACTCCAGGGTGGGCTCACCCATACAGTATGGTAGAGTCCTCCCCTCCCTGGGTTTCTGGGGCTGTAAGTACGATGGCAGGGTTAAAAGCATTGTAATGTTTCAGTTAAATGAGCTTACCGGGCATGATACTGCTTATGGGCTACCGTGTAGACTATGTGCTGGAAGGGGGAGTCATGCTGCTCGAGAGGTTGGGATCTATAGGAGATACTGCTTGTCCAATGGCTTCTTTGCGGATCCACTCTTTGAATGTTAATGGGGTGAATAACCCTATTAAACGTAAGAAGATCATTTTATTTGGCAAGCGGATTAATAGTGACATTTTGTTCTTGCAAGAGACACACTTAAATACAAGGGAATCCCTGAAGCTGAATATCCGCCCGTTCTCCTTGCTAGCATTTTCGCCGGCTAGGGGCAAGCATAACGGGGTGGCTATTTTAGCACGGAAATCGCTTAATTTGCAGGTGATTCACTCCCGGGGGGATAATGAGGGTAGATGGGTTCAGGCCTCTGTCAAAGTGGGGTCCTTCGAGATGCTTTTAATGAATATTTACGCCCCCAACAGGGATTGTCCGGATTTTTATAAGAGTATAGCTGAATTGTCTTGTGTGGCCTCTTCCTCACCAATAATCCTGGGAGGGGATTTTAATTTAGTGCTGGATACGCTGGTGGATAGAAAGCCTCCCAGGGCTCTTGTGAGTGGCCGGGCCCCAAGGGTTCTTCAATCATTGGTGCAGGAAGCTGGTCTGGTTGATGCATGGAGACTGCTCCACCCTGGGGGACAGGAGTTTACCTTTTATTCGCCCCCCCCCCATAAGTCCCTATCTCGGATTGATTACTTTCTGCTTTCCAAGTCCCTGATCCCCTATTTAGCGTCAGCTGATATCCTCTCCTCCACTATCTCAGATCATGCTACTGTGTCAATTGTCCTAGAGGGCGTGGGGTCTGCCTCTGGTCAGGGGAGATGGAGCTTTGATCGAACTTGGCTGCAGGATGTTGACTTCCAGCTGCAGCTGTGAGGGGCGATAGCAGACTATTTTGAACTTAATCCCCCTCACTTGACCTCAGGGTGGGCAAGATGGGAGGGCTTTAAAGCATCTATGCGGGCAGTCATTACCAGTATTAGTATTGGTCGGGCAAAGCTAAATAAGAAACAGCTGGAGGCTCTGGAAGCGCAGATCAAGGCAGGGGAGCGGCTATTGGCCGATAGATCTGATCCTTGCATATTGCTCCGATTACAGCGCTTAAGATTCCGTTATAACCAGATCCTTACATCGGAGACGGTCAAAAGTATACGTTTGCAGGAGGGTCTCTATTATAGGGAGAGTAATAGAGCCAGTAAGCTATTAGCTAATCAATTGAAGGTCCAACGGGAGCGGGGTCATGTTGCCGCCCTTCGGGCTGCCCAGCGGGATGAGGTGCTGGTCACGGAATCGGATATTTTGGAGACCTTTCGAGGTTACTATGAGAGGCTTTATTCTACCGAAGTAGATTGATCCTTAGAGGCCTTCACCCAGCTCTTAGACCGTGTTCAGGGGCCGGAATTAAACCCTGCCATACTTTCTCCACTTGATTTCCCCATAACTTTGGAGGAGCTTGGTGAGGCTGTAGCTTCCTTAGCCTCAGGGAAAGCGGCCAGTCCAGATGGGATCCTGGCTGAATTTTTTAAAGTGTTCTACAAGGACCTGGGTCCCTTTATGTTACAATACTACCAAACGCTGCTAGAGGATAGTCCCTTGTTGGGATCCTTTGCGTCCGTGAGCATTATTGTTATTGAGAAACCCGGGCGAGACCCTATGGATGTGGGGAACTATCGCCCCATATCGCTACTAAACGCGGATTATAAGGTGTATGCCTCCATTTTGGCGAAACGCCTATCCTCTGTATTCACGTTGTTGATTCACCCGGACCAGTGTGGTTTTGTGAGTGGTAGGTCTACAGCTGACAATGCCAGGCTGTTCTGTCACGTCTTGACTGAGGCTGCGTCCTTAGAAATGCCTGTGATCGGCTTATCGCTTGACGCTGAAAAAGCGTTTGACCGTTTAGAATGGTCCTTCCTGTTTCATGCCCTTCGATGGTTCGGGATAGGGGAGGGCTTTATTAATTACATAAAAGTCCTGTACGCTAAACCCACTGCCCGGATATGTGTTAACAATGCCTGTTCTCAGGAATTTCAGCTGGGCAGAGGGACGCGACAGGGTTGCCCTCTCTCCCCAATGCTGTTTAATCTGGCATTGGAACCTTTAGCAATCCTTCTCCGACAGAACGCGCAGATCCAAGGAGTCTCTTTTCGAGGTACGGAGGTCAAACTGTCGGCATATGCTGACGATTTGCTGCTTTTCACATCTCCGGCTTCAGTTCCGCATGTCCTCACTCAGATAGGAGAATATGCAGCTTTATCCAGATATAAAATTAATTGGTCGAAGTCAGTTGCTTTCCCCTTGAATGCCCGGGTATTTAAAGCGGATATGGTGCAGTTCCCGTTTATATGGGAAGCAGGTGCGGTGAAGTACCTGGGGGCTTACTATTATCACCCCTTGGAGGAGACGGTGAGTTATAATGCTGATCGACTTGTGACTTTAGTGAAGACTCTGACAGACAAATGGTCTCCTTTAACTTTGTCATGGTGGGGCCGCCTAGAGTCTATCAAAATGACCATTGCTCCTAAAATTAATTACGTCCTGGAAATGTTGCCTATCTTATTTACTCCTCAGGTGTATCGGCAGCTTGAGATAGTGCTCACGAGCTTTTTGTGGAATGGAAAGCCCCCACGTATCGCTTTATCCAAACTCAAGAGGGTTAAGGAGGAGGGAGGGGTGAATTTCCCTGATTTTCAGCTATATCATCGGGCTTTTCTGCTCAAGCAGGGGGGCCGGTGGCGAGAAGAGGTGACCAACCTAAGTCCTGTTTGGCTGGGTCTAGAGAAGAGACTAGCAGAACCATTCCCCTTGACATTGGCCCCTGGCATGCTCTTTCCTCCATCCCCGCGATGGCCCTTAATGATGACGGATACTCAAAGAGCCTTCCAGGGCCTATTGGCTCAGGATGCAATGGCAGAGCGGTTCTCTCCGGACCTTCCGATCTGGTATAATCCCCTATTTAAGATTCAGAGTAAGACATTTGCATGGCCACAGTGGTATGGTAGAGATATCTGGACGTTAAGGCAGTTGTTTCGGAAGGATGGGTGGAAAAAATTTGGTGAGCTGCAGCGGGAATTTAATATCCCAGGGACTCTTGTTTTTCAATGGCTGCAGTTAAAACACTGTATAGGGACTGCTTTGGGGGCTCTGCAGCTTTCCAGCGGGGAGGGGGCCCTATTACGTAATCTTGCTCAGGCCTGGGCGGGACATGGCATAGCTTCCTCTCTCTATAAAATACTCGGACCGCAGGGCACTTCAAGAATACAGGGGATGCAGGGGGTTTGGGAACATGAATTGAATGTTACACTATCCCAGCGACACTGGGCGGATTTCTGGGCCAAGCAGATTCGTATATCCAAATCAGCCTCCATCACGAAGACCTTGTATTTTTTTTGCTCATAGAGCTTTTGTCACCCCGGTACGAGTCGCCAAGTGGGACCCCTCGACTAATAATAAATGCTGGCTTTGTCAGGTAGAAGTGGGAACTTTCCGACATATGGTGTATGAGTGCCCCCACCTTCGTTCTTATTGGATGCAGGTGTGGGTCCGTATACAAGAGATCTTGCACATTAGCACCCCTCTCTCGTGGGAGATTTTAGTTTTCTGCTCTAGGTCTGGGATTCCCTTGGGTCCGCAGCATGACTCCTTTCTTTTAGATTTTCTACTAGGGATTGCCATTTGTTGTCGTTTGAAGAATTGGAAGGTGCTCTCCGACCTTCAATGGCATTTATGGTGGAATTGTGTCTGCCTGTATAGTAAGTACGAGCAGATGCCGCGTAGGGGCTCGCAAAACTTGGGGAGACCTCCGAAGAAGTGGCAATCTCTGGTAGCATTTTGTAATGTGGCTCGTTGTGTTCATGATGATATGCCCTTCTGAACCCTGTTTCTGTCACGATATTTGTTTTGCCCTCCCTCCTTTACCTTTTCTCTATCTTATTGCGTTAGCTTATGGTTGGATTGGAGGGGGGTGCCCGGAAGCCTGCGGGGGTGGGGAGGGAGGGAGGATGGGTGGTTTGGTGGAGGGAAGACTGTGGTTGGATTGTTGATTGTTGTTGTTGTTTGGTTTATGTGAAACTTTAAATAAACTTAATAAAAAAAAAATAGTTGTAATACATCTTCCCGATGTATCGATATTTCCTTCAATTCTTCCACCACCTTTAAATACCACTTCAGTCATGGGTAACATCCCTACATCTTCCTCAGTAAAGACCGAAGCAAAGAATTCATTCAGTCTCTCCGCTATCGCCTTGTCGCCTCTTAGTGCCCCTTTAACCCCTCTATCATCTAATGGACCAACTGACTCTCTCATAGGTTTTTTGCTACAAATGTACTTGAAAAAGTCTTTATTTCACATTTTTGCTTCCGCAGCAAGCTTCTTCTCAAATTCTCCCTTTGCCTGCCTTATCAATGCCTTGCATTTGACTTGCCAGTGCTTGTGCTGTTTCCAGGTTTCGTCATTTTGCTCTTTTTTCCATTTCCTGAAAGATGCATTTTTGGCAAAAACAGCCTCTCTGACCTCACCTTTAAACATGCTGGCAGTTTTTTGGACTTCCTTCCACTTTTCTTAAAGCGTGGAATACAGCTGCTCTGTTTTTTTCTTAACTATTTTCCTCATTTTATCATAGTTTCTCTTTCGAAAGTTAATAGGTAGTACTGTGGATTTCCTTACTATCCCTCCTCCATTAATTAAATCAAATGTGATCATGCTATGATCACTATTGCCAAGTTGCCCCAACACCCTTATCTCTTGCACTAGATCTGGTGTTCCACTAAGGACTAGGTCTAATATGGCTTCCCCTCTGGTCGGTTCATCAACCAGCTGCTCCAAGAAGCAGTCATTTTGTCCAGCATTTGTCCTATTGTCTCACCCTCATCATCCAGCATTTGTCCTCTTACCCTCCCCCCCCCTGCATTATGAAGCATTTGTCATCCTGTCTTTCACATTGTCAGGCATTTGTCCTCCTGTCCCCTCCAGCACTTGTCCTCCTATCTTCCCCTCCCTTTTTCTAGCATTTCTCCTCCTTTCTTCCCTCCCCCCATGTTGTCCAACTTTGTCCTCTTGTCCCCTGCCCATTGTCCAGCATGTGTCCCCCTGTCTCCCCCCCCCCCATTTTCCAGCACTTGTTCTCCTGTCTCCTCCTCCCTGTTGTCCAGCATGTGTCCTTCAGTCCCCACTCCCTCCACCTGCACCCCTCTTCCTGCTGTTCTGCAAGCCTTCAGGCTGATTCGTCCAGCAGCAGCACTCTGGCTGTTTTCATTTTAGATTTTGCCACCTCTGGCCTGCCACTATCTTCATGCCACTTTTTTTTCTCAAGAATTCTTGGAGCGAGTGAAAGAAAGTGTCGGGAACGCAGAGGCAAGCCAGAGATGGCAAAATCTAAAATGAAATCAGCTGGAGTACTGCCGCCAGATGAGTCAGGGTTCCTGCAGCAAGAGGAGATGATTGCATCTATTGACCAAGAGAATTCTTTGATAGTGAATCTTTCTAATTACCCTTTGACTGTACCTCAGGTCCAGTTACTTAATAAAGGACTTTCTCTGGTACCAATGATTAAATTTGACTCATTCCAATTTATACTTGATTTGAAAAAGTTTATCAGGAAGCTTAATTTAAAAGTGTTTTTTGCTTCTCAATTTACAAAAGAGGATAGTCACAGTGAGAATGCAGTAACACCAGTGATGAGTGGCCCTGGACGAATAGCTTTACCTTTTAAGTCTAATTGGAATCCTCCTGGGCCCGTACACCTGGCACTAATGATTTTTCAACAGTTGATTCTTTCAGATGTGGAGGTTCTTGAGAAACCTTCTTGTATGAAATAGAAAAATGTTACTACATCGGCTAAGAGGGGGCCTTAAAAGAATTACGCTCTAATCATGATATTGTGATCAAACATGCTGATAAAGGAGGAGTGATAGTTGTATTGAACAGAGTGGATTATGTAATTGAGGCCCTCCATCAGTTGTCTGATTCATCCACTTATTTGATTTTGCGAGATGATCCCACTTTGAATTTACAACATGTTATAAAAGATTTGAGTGAACAAGCTTATAGGGATCACTGCATCTCTCGAAAAGAATGTTTGTTTTTGAATGTTCAGTCTCCTAGTTTGTTAAAGTTGTATTTATTGCCAAAGATTCATAAGGATCCAATTCAGCCGCCAGGGAGACCAATAGTATCCACTAAGGGGCATGCTATTTGAACCATTATCTGTGTTTGTAGATTCTTTTTTTAAGCCCCTTTTGAAAGATATTCCTTCCTACCTGCAAGACACGACCCATTTTTTACAAGTTTTATCTGAGATCACCCAACTATCTAGACAACCTTATATAATTCTGGTGACACTGGACGTGGCAGCGCTTTACACTAGTATACCACAATCTGAAGTTTTAAAGGTGGTTGAGATGGCTCTTACACGTCGAGGGGATTTATCAGCCAGACAGATACGATATTTAGTACAATCTGTGGGAATTGCTCTAGAAAATAACTATTTTGGTTTTGAGAATGTTATTTACCAAGAAACTTCTGGGGTGGCCATGGTGACTACATTTGCCCCCTCAATTGCTAATTTCTATATGGGAGAGTATGAATGTAAATGGTTGTTCACTTCCCCGTTTTGGTCACTGGTTAAAATTTGGCATCGATATATAGATGTGTCTTTTTAATATGGGAAGAGCACTTACATCATTATTACAATTTCATGGCTGGCTTAATCAACTGGACCCCCATATACAGTTTACCCTCAATTATCATTGAGATAAGATTGCTTTTCTAGATGTTTTGGTGACTAGGCAAGTTGATGGTTGGAGAACTTCTGTATATAGTGAGGAGACTGAAATACTTTCTTACACTTTTTCAGTGCACACCCAGTTAAATTAAAGGAAGGGTTACCACACACAATTCATTCATTTTCAAAGGAATTGTTCTTCTATGGTTGATTTTAAGGTTAAGTCCCAGTACTTAAAGGTGGCATTTTGTGCTAGAGGATATCCCTGTAAGGTTGTAGATAGGGCGTATTGGCAAGCATTGTAGTCCCATATGAATGGAGTAGATTTTCTCCTATGAGCCTCCGTATTCAGCGTGTTTTAAATAAACATAGTAATATCTTGCAGGAGATCCCCGGGTTGACAGGTAAATGCCCCCATTGTGTTTGGTTAATGGATTTGAAATTAAAAGAATTATTGTGCCCTGCCTCTCTTTGCTCAGTGAATTCTCTTGAATTGATATAACATGGTCATCAGTTTTGTGGTAATTGTTCTATTTGTTTGGTTTTGGTGGAGTTGACAATGTTTTCCTATGGTGGCAGAGAAGTACTATCTTAATAAAGCTATGACTTGTAGCTCTAGCTTTGTGTTGTATGGTATACGCTGACCATGTGGATTGTAGTATGTAGGGAAAACTATTCATCCTTTTAAAGTGAGGATAGGGGAACATAAACGTTGATTACACTGTAGACATAGGGAAGCACTACTGGTAGAACATTGTCGAGTTCTGTCATATGTTTGCTGAATTGGGATGTTTTGTATTGATAGCGTTAGTAGTGGTAGAGACGAGTTGAGTAGGGAGCAGATTCTGGCAGTGTGTGAGCAATATTGGATTTTTCAATTGAATACTGTCATCTCCGGGGTAGTTGAATTCTCAAATTGAGTGGTGTTTGTGTGTACGAGGTATGAGTGAGATTGACAGTTCTCTACGGTGGCTGGTTTGGGTCAGCGGTAGGGATAGTTTTTCCCTGAGATGTTTCTGGTGTGATTTGATATATAAGTCACATGCGTGGCATTTTTGGGTGAATGCTGTGGTGAAATGATGCGTTATTTGAGTTGATGGAGTATTGAGTACAGGTATTTTGAATGGGTTTGTGGTGAGATTGTCTGGGTAGTTTGCTTTTGCCAGTGTGTTCTTTATAGTTGCTGTTGTAATGCGATGATGTTTTTTGTTTGTTTATATCACATTCTTTTTTGTGGTTAAAGTTTGGATGTATACCCCTGATGAAGCCATATGCAAAATGCGTTGGGGTAATGAAGTATTGCCATAAAGATGAGGAGCTGTTATAGTGTGAAGCAGATGTATCTATGACGTTTGGAATGCTGGATAAGCTGTCACTGCAGTGAAGTGTATGAATCTGCAGTTAAGCTAAGTAGCGGCTATTACCTCTTCCTGATCCACCTTTGTGTTTTCCTAAGTTTGTAAGAATGTAATTTCAATACTATAAATAATTAGAAAAAGAAAAGTGCAATAGAAAAGAGGCATTTTTTCATGGGTCGTTGATGTAGATGGGAAATGAGAAAATACAACGTCTTGAGAGGCATTGGTATGTTTAAAGCCACCCGTGGTTTTCCCAATTTCTGAGACCCATTTTTCTCCTCTTTCTTTTTTATGTTTAAGTTGCTGTAAAGAATAGTGGAAGTCGGGTAGAGTGTTATTACTTTGTTTTCCTGAGCAGGAAGGTAGAGGCAAGCCAGAGGGGGCATAATCTAAAATTAAAACAGGCCGGAGTGCCGCTGCCGTCGGAGTGCCACCTCCTGAAAACTGCCACCTGAGGAGACTGCCTCAGGTGGTCTCATGATAGATCTGCCCCTGTGCACATATATGTCCAAAATTGTGCATGTTGGGATTTACAGCTGCTCCTTGGCATGTATAGGTTTTTAAAAAGTGCTTGCTTTAGCCAGTCCTATACAGGAGGGATTCAGGAAGTCATACTGTGTTTATTTCCCCCTCGAAATTGAATTTAAATAAAGCGGACCCTGCAGTTAATTGGTGTATAAATCCATGTAGGGTTACAAAATGGCTCATATACACACGTATACAGTAGGCATCCTATTTTAAAATTACCCCCTTGTGTCTGTGCTTGCTATTCAGATTGTCTCCCTCCTTGTGGAAGTGTCTCCAATTGGTTTTATTCCTATTCACACATGTTTAGCTGTAGTTTTATTTATTTATTTGTTTACTTATTTATTTATTTGGCAGGTTTTGTATCCCACCTTATCATTAATTCAAGGCAGTTCACATGGAACAAATAAGCTTTTATATAGAACAAGGAATTAGAACTTGGAGGAGTATATGGGGTAATTGATACATTTAACAATGGATAACATTGTTGCAGATTGAGGTGTTTTTGCTACATTCAGTAGTTGTCATATACATTTTTATTAACGCTATATGGCATTTGTTCTACTAGGTGGGAACGTGATATTCAAGGAATGGGTCTTAATGGCTTTCCTGAAGTCTAGTAAGTCTTTGATTGCACGTATTGAGGCAGGCAGGTGATTCCACAGCTGGGGAGCATACAGAGAGAAGGCTCTAGTGCAAGTGGATTGCTTTGATGTTCTGTAGCTTGTTGGAGTTTTGATGATGTTGATGTCTGTACCTCATCTTGTTCTGGTTGGACTTGCTTTCTGGATCAAAGGCTGAAGAGTTGGCGGGGATAGTTTTTTTGGTATTTTGAAGATTATTAATATGCTCTTCTATTTAGCATGGACAGCGATAGGAAGCCAGTGTAGTTGATGAAGTGTTGGGGTTATATGATTGTATTTTGCAGTTCCTGTAATGATTCTCACAGCAGTGGTGTGCACCAGTTGCAAGGGGATTGTTGTTTTCTTTGGTAGGACATGATATATCACGTTGCAATAATCTATTATAGGGGTTACTATGGCATACTGGCATATTGTTCTGAAGTCATTGTTTGTTAGAAGCAGTTTATGTTTGTGCAGACTCCTCAACTTATACTAGGCTGATCTGGTTGTCTTCTTTATGTGCGCTTGGAAGCTGAGTTGATGGTCAAAAGTTACCCCGAGGAATTAGACCTCTTTTTTGTTGGTTAGGGTGTAGTCTACGATCTTGAGTGAGTCTGGTGGGGAGAATTTAATATTTCTGGTGATGTGCATCATTTTGGATTTTTTAAAGTTTTTGAAAAGATTCTGTCCTTTGAGCCACTCCGATATTGCCTCAAGGCATGTTGTGATTTGGGAGTAATCTGTATGATTGATGTTGATGTGGGTGAATATCATTATACCATCAGCTTATATTCTGTAGTGGATGTTGTGCTGTTTTATGATGTTACATATTGTCTGAAGATATATATTAAATAATAGTGCAGAGAGGGCTGTGGAACACCCTGGTATTGTCTAAATGGTTTAGACTGTTTTTGGTTCTCACTTACTGGTTACGGTGTGACAAGTAGGAGAAGAGGAGAGGAACCAGTCTAGAACTGTACCATTTATCCCTGTATCTTGGAGTCTCTGTAGCAGAGTATTGTGGTTAACAGAGTCAAAAGCAGCAGTGATATGTATAAAGCATAGTAGTATGTTGCCAATGCCTGTTATGGGCTGCTCAAGGCTATCTGCTGCCTGAGGCAAAGGATGAGATTCCCCCCCCCCCCCCCACACACACACACACACACCCGTAGAGGTGGCAGGGCTTTTTCAAAACTCCAATCAGGGACTGAACCAAACCAAAAAGCTGATTAGATTATATGGAGGAAATGCAAGATCTTTGCACACCAAGGAACTAAAAGCGAAAACCACAGCACAGTTTATAACACTAAATTATAACTCATTCTTATTGTGCTGTGCTAAACTGTGTTATGGTTCTTGCTTTTCTTTTTCAACATATATTTTGCATCCACAGAACCCCACTTCCTCAACAGTGGGTGCAAAGCAGAACCAGGAAATTCACCCACAGAACTCAATATCTTAAAAAAAAATCTGATTCTGATCACCCCATAACAACAAAAACAAACATTCTCCAGTACCAGGGTAATGGTGATCTAATACAAAACCCTACAACAAATTCATTGAGTATCTATAGAACAAATCTATCATACCATACCATATCAGCACCAACTTCCAAAACTCACATAAGGAGTCCACCAAAAAAAGTGTCACTGTAAATACTACAGTGGGCCCTGGGAACATCCATACACCTATTTGAAAAGCTGAGCATGTCAAATTACTACAGTACAGTATAGATCGTTATGTACAAACTCCATGTTAACAGAACACCTGGGCTCAGTCACACACTCAGAACACAGACTCTCACCAAGTACAGAATAAGTAACCATAATCTAAAGTAAAAATAAAAATATGTAGACAAAATTTAAACTGAAACCCCAAGAAGCCAGACTCATCAAGCAGTGCAAAATCAGATAAATAGACAGTTCCCCCATACAGTATAAAATATAAAGATAACACAAAGTCCAATCACTAAAATGAAATAAAATTATTTTTTCTACCTTTGTTGTCTGACCATTTTATTCTCTGATCATTCTGGTCCTGATCTGAGGCTTCTGCTTTCCTGTCTTCTCTTAGCTCTCTTTCTGTAGTCTATGGTCCATCTGCCATTTCTTATCTCTTCTTTTGTTTTCTTCACTTCTTTCCAACAGCCTATTTCCAGTCCCAGTAACCCTTTCCAGTATCAGCCCCTTTCCAGTCCTCCCTTCCAGTACCTTCCAATGTCAACTTGCATTCCCGTGACTGTAACAGGTGTCCCTTCCCTTCCAGTCCCCCTCCTTCCCCACTATCCAGCTCCTTCTAGTCCAAATACTATGGTAGCCCCTCTCAGCATCCACTTCCTTCCAGTCCCATTCTCCCATCCCCTCACATCAGCCCATTTGTAGCCCTAGCCCCAGTTTTCTTCCAAGGCCAGCAGCTCTATCCTCCCCTCCCCACCATCAGCCCATTCCCAGTCAAAGCCCCCCAATCAGCTCACTTCCAGTGTCAGTCCCCCCTCAGCCTATTACCAGTGCTCGCCTCCCCTAATCAGCCCATTATTAGTCCTACCCCCCATCAGTCCATTACCAGTCCTAGCCTCCTCTAATCAGCCCATTTCCAGTCCTAGTCTCCTCGATCAGCTCATTTCCAATGCTAGCCCCCATCAGTCCATTACCAGTCCTACCCCCCATCAGCCCATTACCAGTCCTAGCCTCCCCTAATCAGCTCATTTCCAGTCCTACTCCCCCCTCAGCCCATTACCAGTGCTAGCCCCCCTAATCAGCTCATTACCAGTCCCAGCCCACCCCCTCGATCAGGCCATTCCCAGTCCTAGCCTTCCCTAATCAACCTATTACCAGTCCTAGCCCCCTGATCTGCCCATTATCAGTGCTAGTCCCCCTCCATCAGCCCATTATATTCCTAACCCGCACTTTCTCTCCCCTTTGTCCAGCATTTATCCCCTGTCTGTCCAGTATGTCCTCCTGTCTCTTCTTTGTGCAGCATTTGCCCCCTGTCTCTCCCATTTGTCTAGTACTTGTCTCCTTGTATCCCCCTTTGTCCAGTATGTCTTCATCTTCCCCTTTGTCCAGAATTGTCACCCTGTCTCCCCAGTCCAGTATTTGTCCCCCATATCCCCTCTTTGTCCAGCACTTGTCCCCCTGTCTCCTGCTTTGTCCAGCATGTCCTCTGTCTCCCCCTTTGTCCACTGTCTCTCACCATTGTCTCTACTTGTCCTCCTCCTATCCCCACTCCCTCCACCTGCACCTCTCATCCGGCGGTGGCGGGGGCACTCTGGCTGTTTTAATTTTAGATTTTGCCACCTCTACCCTACCTCTCCCTTTCCACCATGTTTTTTCCTCAAGAATGCTTGCAGCAAAAAAAAAAAAAAAAAGTGGCAGAAAGGCAGAGGCAGGGCAGAGGTGGCAAAATCTAAAATTAAAACAACCGGAGTGCCGCCGCTGCCGCACAAATCAACCTGATCACTTGCAGTGATCAGGCTGATTTGTCCGACGCCAGCAGCAGTCCGGTTGTTTCCGCTGTATGAGAGGGAACCCTTATCAGTTCCCTTCCAGTCTCTTCCTCCCCCAGTGTCAACCCAGTTGCAGACCCCACCTTCTTGTCATTTGGCAGGGAGAGACATTAGGGTTAATGATCTGGAGGAGGTTCAGAAATTCCTGAACTTACATTTTGTAAATGATCCACCCTTGATAATTGCTGATCCATGCCCAGGGAGAAATGCACGACTCACTTGAAAAATTTATGGGCAGCAGCAGAGCATGCACATCAACGATTGGTGGAGGCCAATGCATATAGGGATGAAGAACAATGGGAATCCACTACATGAAGGCCCACTAGATCAGCTTTTTCAGATCTCAGACTCAAAATGGACAGGGCTGCTGTTAGCATGTTTTCTTTTTTGTCTAAGGAATGGTTTGTTTATATACTTTATGTCTGGGGTGAGCTAGTGGGAGAGCAACTATGACCCTCCTTCCTTGGTTGCAAACTCAGAACTCCCACTGGGATACATCGGGGGGGGGAGGGGGTTCTGCTTGGAGGATGTTTACATCAGTGGCTCCCAGATGACCTGCTGGATTGGTGGGGCCTGTGACCTTGTCCTGCAGGAAGAGCCCCTCCCCCTGTTTTTTGTCAGGGCTGGTCTCTCAACTCCACCAAGAGTATTTCCTCCATTGAGTCTCATTGGACCCTAAGTTATTTGAGTTTCTTGATAAATATTATGTTTTTGAGAGTGCGAGTATGTATCTTGGGTGGGCGGTTGGGAGGGATGGAGCGGGGGTTTTCTCTGAATTTTTTGTGGAGGGGGATGGCTAGTGTGGGGACTATGATAAAGATGACCTCCATCAATGTGAAGGGACTTCAAATGCTGAAGAGAAATATGGTGCTTCGGGAGATGGCTAGGTTTCATTCAGATGTTTATTTACTTCAGGAGACCCATTTAGCAACTAACAAAATAGTTCAAATTTGCCTGGAATGGGTGGAAGATAGTTTGAACTCTCCAGGGTGCTTCAATTGGATGCTGGGATATCCATTTTAGTTGTAAAAGGCTTTGCGTGCCAAATATTTAAAAAATGGAAGGACCATCAACGGCGAGCTATTGCTGTTGAGCTCCAATGTGCTGGGTTGGCATTGTGCCTGGTGTGTATGCCCCATACAGTGGCCAGCTTAGTTTTCTCCAGGGGTTATTTACTAAGAGGAGTGGGAGGAGTGGTTTAGTGGTTGGAACAAGTTACCTCAGGCCAGAAGGCCATGGGTTCAATTCCCACATGGGGGCAAGCAACTTCAGGCCAGAGGGACTGGGGTCTCTAGTCCCATGGCCACTCCTTGTGGCCTTGGGCAAGCCACTTAACCCTACATTGCCTCAGGTGCACTTAGATTGTGAGCCCTTCAGGGACAAGGGAATAATAATAAACAAAGTACCTGTTAGTATACATGTAAACCACACTGATTCTAAAGAGCACAGTATTAAAAAAAAGAAAGAAAGATTGCAGCTGGACAGTCATACCTATGGGATATAGGGGAGATTTCAATCTGGAGATGCAGGCAGGACTGGCCAGATCCACAGTGGGTGGGAAAAGAAATGGGGGAGGCAATGAGGTTTCTATATGGGCTCTTGCTTGGGAATGTAATTTGATAGATATTTGGAGGCTTAAGAATCCCTTGGTGCACCAATACTTTTGTTATTCGCCAGGGTCCAGATCCTACTCTAGGTTAGATTTCTTCCTTCTCATCCCGTCTCTGGGAACCTCGGTAGCGGATTGTACACTTGAGTTATCATCTGGTTTGATCATGTTCCAGTCCATCTTACATTTTATTTATTTATTTTATTTATATATTTATTTGGTTTTATATACCGCACTATTTCAAGTCAGTGCGGTATATAGGGGGCAATGGAATGAGGGACAAGAGGGAACGATATGGTGTCTTAATACTTCCATATTCGTAGATGGGCAGGTGATGGGGGAGCTAGGGGAGGCTATCTGGGACTATTTCCAGATGAATGAGACATGTGAGATTTCACAGCTGGTAGCGTGGGATGTGCTTAAGGCGGTCATATGAAGACGGTTCATAGAAATGGGTACTAGGAAAAAGAAGGAGTGGAAGGAGAAACATCGGGTCCTGGAAGTTGAGATAGACAGCCTGGAAGCTGCGCATATGATGTGTCCAGAACTGGATTTGGCTGGTCACCTAGCTCTCAAGAGAGGACAGCTGAATGCATGATTGTTAGATGAAAAAGAGATGCTTATGAAAACAAACTTCCCAGTCATATTATTTTAGAGGGGGAAATATGGACAAGCTTTAAGCTTCTTTATTGAAAAAGCAGATAGCGCAGACTACTATATTACAAATGTGGATAACAATGGTCAGATCCTCCATAATTGTGAGGACATTGAACGGGCATTTTTAGAATTTTACATGAGTTTCAAATTCTTGGAGTATACCAGGGAGTCAGAACAGATACTGTAGCCAGGTACTTGCAGAGCAAAGTCTAGAGAAAGCTTTCGGAGGAACAGTGTGCATGGTTAGATGGGCCTATTACCACATGGGGGGTTGCCCAGGCTATACAGGGGCTTTCTGTGGTAAGGGTGCAGGCCCAGATGACTTTCCCACTGAATTTTGTAAGACCGTTGCTGAGATTCTTGATCCCTACCTTGCTAGAGTTTTTAATCAGGTACAGGACACCGGAGAAGTTCCAAAGTCTTTTTTGGAGGTGCATACGAGTACTACACTGACTCATAAGAAGGATAAAGACCCTGCAGCTCTGGATTCTTACCAGCCTATTTCACTCCTGAATGCAGATGCCAAGTTACTGGCATACATTTATGCCCTTTGTATGAATCAGCTCGCGCCTACTCTGATACATTGTGATAAAACTGGTAATGCCTCGGACAATGTGACAGGTATTAGGCTTGGCGCATCAATGTGACATGGAGGCACATAACCCCTTGCTCTTTTTGGCTTTGGAAGCAGAACGAGCCTTCAATTCCATAGAGAGGCTCTTTCTTTTGAAGGTACAGTACTCCAGGCATTCAGCTTTGGCCCTGTTTTTAGGAGGGTAGTGGGGGTGGTCTGTATAGTGTTCCTACTGCAAGGATATAGATAAATGGGGTGTTGTCCTTGAGCTTTGCTTTGGGGAGAGGCATGAGGCAGGGCTGCCCCCTCTCTCCCCTGCTCTTTACGTTATTGTGCCATCTGCACAAGCCCTCCAGCAGAAGGAGAATTTAGTAGGAGTGAGAGTGGATGCCGTTGAGCACAAGGTGGCATTATATGTGAATGATATTATTATTTCTTGCCAAACCAATGCAGTCCTTGCAGAGTTTGCAGATGAATGTGCAATGTATGAGTCTGTCTCTGGCTATAAGTTGAACGCCACAAAATTGGTGGTGCTCCCTATCAATGTTCTATCAGACATGAAGGAGAGTTTACGATGGGGCTTTCCCTACCAGTGAGAGATGGACTTTTTGACATATTTGGAGGTTCGGATCCCTTAGGGTTGCCAACTGGCTCTAGATGCGCCCGACAGGCTTGATCCAGTCCTGGGTTTACTCCATTGCATGCAGGGACATGTAGTTCTGATTTCTCCATTGCACTCCATAAGAAAAGCAAAACTACAAGTCCCTGCATGCAATGGGGTAAACATAGAACTGGATCAAGCCTGTCGGGCGCATCAGGAGCCAGTTGGCAACCCTAGGATCCCTGCTAAGTTGGACCACCTCTATGGGTTACATTATCCACCGCTGTTAAAAAAATAAGGGAGGAGATGCGGGGCTGGCCTTTCCTGCCTGCATCTCTGCTTACTTGCATTAACATGGTCAAGATGAGTATTCTCCTGCAGTTTCTTTATTTGTTGTCCATGCTGCTTTGCCTCATTCCAGACTCTTATTTTTCTTATCTGCATAGGGTACTAGCCCATTTTATTTGGGCCAGGATAAAGCTCAGTGTGTTAATGCTTCCGAGAGACAAGAGAGGATTGGGTCTCCTGACCTTCAAACTGTACTTCTGGGCTGCCAGGTACTTGCAGGGTAAAGTCAAAAGACAGCTTTCGAAGGGTTGATAACCTAGAACAGCATTGGGTAACACTGGAGGTGGCCCAGCTGGGAGTGGCAGAGATGGTAGCGGTACCTTTTGTGTCTGTACAGGTTGGTAGAACTCGGTTTCTAGCACAACCTGTTATCCAGTCTACTTTAGTGGTTTGCACAGAATGGCTAAATTCGTGGGATTTTCTCCTCTAGACTTTCAATTTGCCTCACTCCGCTATGGACAAAGGTTCCCACTGGCTGAATTGGAGCTGGGTCGATTTTGATAGCTTGGGGTTAATAGGCTAGTGCGTGTGGTAGACTTTATGACTCAAGGTCGCTTTTTGAACTGAGAAGAGATCTTGAAGAAGTGCTTAGATTCTCCTCCCTGAATATTTATTGTGCTTCAGGTTGAATACTTTTTGCAGGAGAACAAAGCAAAGTATTTGAGACCGGCACACCCTCTGAAATACTCTTTTCAAAAGCCTGAAAAGGGGGTTGGATATCTGGCTCAATTATATAGGATATTAGTGTCCACCTAGCAGAGCTCCCTTCCCTACCAGGCACACTGGGCACGAGAGTTTGGTAAGCAATGGACACAGGATTCTTGGGTGAGGATTTGGGGAAATATGTTTTGGATCTCTATCTGCCAGTTCCACCTGAATTATGAAAATTAAAGAAAATTACTCCAATGAACCTTATAGCAGAAAGACTCGGAGGGTTCACACTTGTTATTTTGAATCTATTGCACGGAAGTTGTCTCAGACTTCACGGCTATAGTTAACTGGGTTTTCTGGAATTCTTTATAAACACCAGCTAAGCCTTAGTACATCAATGACATTTTCCGGCTTTTTTTGTATAAAGTGTCCAAATACCCTCTCTCCTCCTGTGTATCAAATTTGTCTAAAATTGACTGTAATTGCACTCGTGCTTAAACACTTAAATTCACTTGGGACTCGTACTTAACTTTAGGAGTCTTCCAATAAATCTTATTCATGTAAATCTTCTCAATTGAATCTTGTGCACCCGACGCCTCACTTTCAACGTTGAGAACAGCATTTCACTCAATGAATGAGGTTCTTCAGGGAATTTTTCAGTAGTGCATATAGTCCAGAGATTTAACCAGCTAGGACGTGTGGTCTAGGCAGCTTCCTCTAACGGACATTAGAACTTGCAATTCATTTTGGCAGCCTACGGCTGTTTCTAACTTCTTTCCGTCCAGAGAAGCTCTGCGCATGCGAATTCGCATGCGTAAGCTCTGCGAATTGTCAGCATAAACTTCTTTCCATTTGTATCTCATCCCTTCCAAGCTACATGACATGAACGCTGATTACCCTGAGTGCTGTTGAAAAAGCTGTGGATAGTGCGCCATGCTTATGCATGTCATGTGGGTATGTCCTAGAATCCAACCTCTCTGGTAGTGTGTGACCCGACTTTGTGTCTATCTGATGGAGCAGGACTATACTTTGTACCCTGTTCTCCTTTTCTGGGTTACATGGAGGGCCTGCCAGCAGTCTTTTAAAATTGGGATGACCTGGCTAACTTCCTACTTCTAGCTGTTCAGGCTTGTATAGCAAAACATAGGAGGAACTCCCAGCCCCCAACTTTTGAAGTTTGGCTGCAAAGGGTGGCCATAATTATGGAGTTGGAGCTTGGGGTCGCCCACAATAGGAAACGTTTGGATAAGGTTCAGCGAATCTAGGCCTCTTCAGTTTTTTTAATCAAGAGTGAGTGGGTTGATGAGGTTACTGAGGGTTGGGCAGACCTGGAAATTTGTTTCTATGATATGTTGTCTTCCCCCTTTCCATGTTTGCCTCAGCTTTCTCCTGTAATTTCTGGGCCCTCTGTGTGGGGTCTTCTCCCCACGTCCTGCCATTCCTGTCTTTCCTGTTTATCCTCTGTCCTTGCTCTCCCCCAGAGTCTGTCCTTCTCCCCCTCTCCCTGTTGTCCTTCCCTCCACTCTGAGATGGCTCATGGACATGTGGGAGTAACCTGATCTGGTGCTTTAATCCTTTGGTAGAGGTTGTGCTTCTACCTGACTTGGGTTACGCATGCGGTCACAATCACGCCCACACTATTGGTTGCTTCAGTTGTTAATGTGTTTTTTTTTAATATCTTTATTTATAACTTTTAACAATACAGCAAAAAAAAAATATACAACACACACACTAATACACCAACGACACAAACCTCCCCACACCCTCCCTCCCCCCCCCGGCTCTCCGAGGGTCAAGTTGACAATTCCGCAGCCCAAGCCTCCAAATGAATGAGATGTGCTGAAAACCTTACATTATTTATATAAATGCATCTAGTACTCAGAAAAGAGAACCACTTAACTTGGCACCTGTGGCAAACTTGTCTAACAAACTCCACTTGCCCCCAATTATATCTGAATTATCCGGGTAATGCAGTTTGTTGTACAACTTCTCAAATCTGGCATATTGACAGACAAGGTTCCACCACATGTCAAAGCCAAGTTTCCGTGAGTCTTTCCAATTTGTAAAAATGACTTTTAAAGCAATGGCTATCATAAAATTAAACAAGAAGCGATTTTCTTTAGTTAATCCAGATACATGCGCTGCTGATCTGCAACAAACAATACTCCAAGACAAAGTAACAGAGATCATTAGGACAGGCTGTATCCTAATCCAAATAAGCCTCCAAAATCTCTGAACATAGGGGCAATCAAAAACCATGTGCCTGAAAGTGCTAAATTCTATTTGACAAGACCAGCATTTGCCCGACGATGTTTTATCCCATTTGGCTAGTTTAATGGGAGTGATTTGAGCCCGATGCATAAAAAAAAAAGAGATTGAGTCACTGCTGCAGACCTGGAAACCCTTGTGATGGGGCCCCAAATGACACTCCAATCCCTCCCAGGGATAGGGCTCTGGACCTCCGCTTCCCAGCATCATACGAGCCCCTTCAAATGGGGCAGACGACCGTCCCGCAGGAAAGCATATATTTTAGACACAGCTCCTGCCAACCCTGCGAACTCCGACAGCTGCTGAACTAAGGAATTGTCCTCGGATAAGTCGGCCGCGTGTATGTTAGATGCTTTAATACTATGGCTAAGTTGGAGCCAGTAGAACATGGCTGAGTCAGGGAGAGAAAATTCCTGTTGCAGCGTGCGGAAGTTTTTCCAGTCCGTGAGGCCAAACACATGACCCAAGCACCAGACACCGCATGCTTGCCATTTCTTCCATGCAAATATTTTGCCATTAATTTTAAACCTTGGATTCCACCATAATGGAGTCTTCCTGTCAGGGGGGACATCTGTCCCGGTACATCGCATCAGCGCTAAATAGGCCAATTGTGTTTCAGAGATCACTTTGCCTACTAGAGACTTTTCGGGGTGTTTCATACCTAAAAGCAGCCGGGTTGAACAGGGACAAACAATCCGTTTCTCCACTTCTAACCACACTGGCCTAAAATCCAGGTTTTCCTCACAAGCCCACAGTGCTCCCTGTTTTAGAAGGAACGCTTGATGATAGTGCCGAAAATCTGGAAATTGGACACCCCCCCTCTCTTTGGCCACTTTTAACTTATGGAGGGCAATCCGAGGTTGTTGACCACCCCACAAGAAGTTACTCAAACATAATTCAGCTTCGTCATAGAAACCTGGAGGCAGAGGAATCGGGAGCATGCTTAACATGTAATTGATTTTAGGCATTAAGGTCATTTTTATTGTTTCTAGTCTGCCCCACCAGGAGAGATAAAGGGGCGACCAGGCCAACACTGATTACTTTATGGACTGTATCACATCAATCACATTCTCTTGGATGGCCTGCTCAATAGGGAAGCCATATTTAATTCCTAAATATTTAATATTCCCAGTTTCCCATCGGAATGGGAAAGGAGCCATCTGCTCCACCTTACCATTGCTATTCATCGGGAAGGCAACAGATTTAGACCAGTTTATTTTATAACCTGACAACCCAGAGTAGTGCTCTATCAAGTTTAAGATCTCTGGGATTGCAGAAGGCTGCGTGAATAATAAAAGATCATCTGCGTAAGCTGAGAGTTTGACCTGCCAATCACCAATTACAAAACCTCCAATCTGGTTGTTCTGCCAGATTGCGATAGCTAATGGTTCCAAAGCCAAGTTAAAAAGCAGGGGAGAGAGAGGACAGCCCTACCGGGTACCCCGGTGTAGTGAAAAGGAACGCGAGAGGGCACCATTTGCGCTAATCCGAGCTTTAGGATTCGAGTAGAGAACACAAATCATGTTAATAAACTTCTGGCCAAGACCGAACCATTCTAAAGTTTTAAACAGAAAAGGCCATTCCAGCCTGTCAAAGGCCTTTTCAGCATCTAAAGAGATGCCGACATAGGCATCATATAGACAGCTCTCTCTCTCTAGAAGATTACATAACAGCCTAGCATTATCAGAAGCCGCCCTCCCCGGGACGAATCCACACTGATCAGGGTGAATCAATCCCCCCATATTTTTAGCAAGCCTAATTGCTAGAATTGTAGCATAAATTTTATAATCAGCATTCAATAGAGAAATAGGCCTGTAGTTCGTTACTTGGGTAGAGTCTCTCCCGGGCTTTTCTAACACAATTACCGTGGCCTCTGCAAAACTATCTACATTAGATGTGGAATTACCAAGAGCCTCATAAAACAATAACAAGTAAGGGAGGAGATCATACTGAAACACTTTAAAAAATTCTAGCGGGAGACCATCTGGGCCCACTGCTTTCCCCATTGACATGCTAGCAATGGCACTACAAATTTCTGCGCCCGTGAGACGTTTATCCATCTCCTTAGCCTGCTGTACTGACACTTTAGGGTGATCCAGTCTCTGTAGGAAATCATCAATAACCTCTGCCGTAGGATTGCATTCAGAGGAATACAATTTTTGATAATAATCTGAAAAGGCATCTAAGATCTGATCGGTATCAGTCACTGATCCACGACAATGGTCCACAATGACCGCTATGCGGGCTTTTTCCTGCTTCCTTTTCAAGGTATTGGCCAGACGTCTACCCCCTTTATTGTTCTCACCATAATACCGAGATTGCTGCTTCAAGAATACATGCTCTATCTCTGAACTCAAGATCTCATTATATTGATACCGGAGCCTTTGCAACCGAAGCAATACGCCTCTATCGGTCTGTTTAAATAAAATCCTCTCCCCTGCTTTGATTTGTTCTTCCAAAACTTGTAACTTGGCTTTCTTCTGCCTCTGTTCTTTAATGGAAAAGCTAGTAATCGTTGCCCGAAGGTAGGCCTTAAATGCTTCCCACCATGCCCAGATCGAAGTGTCCCCCAGATTGTTTGTGCTAAAATAATCCTTTATGGCTGCTCTGATTTCCTCTTGAAACAGAGGATCAGCTAGTAAGGATCTATTGAAGGACCAGGTCCTCTGCTGACCACACCCCTCTTCCCAATCCACCTGTAGAGAAATGGCAGCATGGTCTGAGATATGCATACCTAAGATTTCAGTACCCCGCACCCCTGACACCAAGCTCTTGGAAATTAGAAAAAAATCTATCCTCGACCAAGACTGGTGAGGCGGAGAGAAAAAGGTGAATTCCTTATCTGTAGGATGTGCGAGCCTCCAGGCATCTAATAACCCTAAAGAAGTCATAAGAGCCTTGAGTACCACCCTCGCTCTGGCGGGTCTTTCCACCCTACCGGGGTTCTTATCCAATAGGGGATCAAGAACTAAGTTATAATCGCCGCCTATAATCAATGGAGATGTGGAGTGCTCCTGCAGAATTCTAGTTAAATCTGTGTAAAACTTCGGGTCATCCGAATTAGGCCCATAAACACTGACAATGGTAAAAGTAGCCTTCCCAAATTCTACCGAAACCAGGGCCCATCGCCCTTCCGCATCATTGCACGAGTCTTTAACTCTACAACCCAAGGATTTCCGCCCTAGTATGGCCACCCCGTTTTTTTTTCGTAAGGCTGGCGAGGCTCCCAGCAGGGAATAATGCTTATTCTCTAATTTTTTAGTCTCCATCAGGCTCAAATGGGTTTCCTGTAATAAAATCAGGTCTGCCTTGTGATGCTTACAATAAGTAATTATCTTTTTCCTTTTTACCGGATTTATAATCCCTTTCACATTCAAAGAAAATAGATGAACCATTTTAGCCATTTTCCTTTATGGTACCTGAAAGAAAGAGAAATTCAACAGAGACTATGAGCCACCCAACCAGACCCCCATCCTTCGTATAACCTTCAGAGAGCCAATTACTACCCACATAAACTAAAAAACCCAACACATCCCAACTTGGGTAAGCCAGCAAAGTAGACACTGCATGTCGCCCCTCGAGACCCCCCTCCAGCAGACATACATACCCTGCTCCCACAGATTACCACATCACTCAAGACCCGAATTGTAACACAAAAGAAAGAAAAGCACTGCAGCGGGACCCACTACCATGCCAGTCCTCCTGCAAGGTTAGCCCATACTTTAACAGGGCAACTCCATAGGTCCAAGAAAAGGCAAAGTCAAGATAGACAGTCATTGCATCTGAAGAGCCTCCTGATCTGCAATAAATCTCTCAAGCGCGACTGGGTCATCAACGTTTTTAGTTGAATTGTTGAGAGTGACGCGGAAACGTGCAGGATAAAATAATCCATAGCGCGCTTGTAGACATTGCAATCTTTGTCTGAGTGCTAGGAACTGTTTCCTCCTCTCCACCGTAGATTTACTAAAATCGGGAAAAAAGGAGACTTTGTGACTTTCAAACTGAAGATTCGAACGCGCCCTCGCTGCATTCATGATTTGCACAACTTGCTGGTACCGAAGGACGCAGAGGATCAGCGGCCTTGGAAACTTTGATTGCGTGTTTGGTGCAGACGGCACACAATGTGCCCTTTCAATTTCGAAAGGTTTAGCCATATTCAGCTTCAACAATTTCGGGATGAGATCCTCCAAAAACGAAATGGGATCCTTGCCCTCTGCAGCACCCTCCGGAATTCCAGTAATGCGAATGTTGTTCCTTTGCGGCCTATTGTTCATATCCTCCAAGTTACGCTCCAGTAAATCAGTTTTCCTCGCCACCTTGCTTAACTGCGCCAATCTTTCTTCATGCGCCACTGCTTTAGTTTCTATTTTTTCCACCCTAGCCTCTAGCGATAACATTTTCTCTTTCAAATCTTTAGTGTCCGCCTGCAATTCACTTAGGCATTCACCATTCGTGTCCACCTGACTTCGCACTGCTTTAAGTTCACTCAGGATCTCTCGCAATCCCTCATCCTGTTCACGCTGCAGCGCCATCTTGAGCGGGGATGGCGGGTCAGCTTTTGACCGTTTAACTCCTGAGTTTGGGGAGTTAGAGAATTCCAACCTGGATTGCTTACTGCATGCCATTTCCCACGGCAGATAGTGGAGTTTAGGCAGTCGGGTTGCCCTGCAGCACAGGGAGGGACAGGATTCTTTAGTTGGGTCTGCGGGAGCTCTCCTCTAAGCGTCCATGCCGGTCCTTGGCTGACTCCGCCTCCAATGTTTTATTATTTTAATATTTTTAGTATTTTGTTATCATGTTCTGTTTACAATGTAAAATCAAAATCAAAACAAAAAAATTATATGATAGATGATAACTGTTGATCTGGACTTTCTTCACGAAAGCTGCTTTTTATGTCTTTGCTCTTTTGAATTGGGGGGCAGTGCATTATACTATCCACCTAAAATGTTTGCTGTTTGATGGTTATTTTGGAGAAAAAAAATAAAGAAAAATAAACCTAGCACCCCACTGTCCCAGAAGAAGAGTAGAACAGTCTCTGACAGAGGTTCCAAGACCTGTATCAGCAATCAGGTTTTCCAGTTCATCAGAGTCAGGAGCCATGCAAAGCAGTTTGAGGGACCTGCATTTAAGCCACCAGCTCTTGGGAAGAGAAGGAACCAAAGCATCATGCATCGGTAGCACTAGCTTCAAGCGTGACATCCAGCATAGATTCAGGGACCAGTATCTGCCTGACATACAGTTTCAGGTACACTGGGAAAAAGTATTAGAAAAAAGAGAGAGGGATTTCCAGTCAGGGCAACTAGGCTAAATCGAATAAGGTATGTGGTGAAAAAAATCAGATTAATTAACAAAGGGTGCAAGAGTAGTAAAGAAAGGAATAACTGTTTAGATTAAGATAAAAAGGGGCATGTTTACTAAAAACCGGAAATGTGCGCGCCGCAAAATAGCGCACGGAAATGCGGCACTGAAACGCGCATAAACGCATTTAAACGCCCCGCACACGTGCGTGTCACCCCCGCACAGGTACGCGGCACACTAACGGGCCCCGTACAAGTGCGGGCCCGCAAATGTCCAATAGAGGCGTGGAACGGCTAAAGGAGGGCGGAGGAAGGCTCCGGAGGGGCGGAGGGACGAGGTCAATGGGTGGAGAGTGGGAGGGGAGAGGGTCCCCGCACAGTATCGGGCCCGAATTTGCATGTAAAAACTACCGCGAGTGAAACACTCGCGGTAGAAAGCATTTAAAGGGAAGAGAAACCATTTCCGTCAGCAATGTACAGGAAAACCGGGGAAACCAGCAAAACGTGAGCAGTGTGATACATGTGCACAGCACAAAAGTGCACATAAAAATAGGAAATGACCACAACAGAACTATTAAAAATAGTAATTCAGCTGGGGAACAGTTATAGTGATGGGCAAATACAGAAAACACACCCAACAAAGCTCCAGAAAAAAGAAATGAATTTTGGAAGGGTTTACGGAGCGGAAACTCTTCCAAACAACATTTCCTGTTGTGGAGCTGTCCTGGGAGTGTTTGCTATGGTTGCCCATTAATATCACTGTTGCCCAGCGTGGTGATATTGTTTACTCCATTTCCCGTGGTCATTTCCGTGGTTTATGTGCACGTTTGTCACCAGACAGGGTGCATATGCCCACAGTAAAATTGCGTAGAGCAGGGTTTGTGACTCCATCCTGCCAGGCTTACTACCTCCAGGGGCTGCACTGTCTCTGTGGCCATAGTGTGGTGCAGCGGACAGAGTCAGTACCTCTAGGGTCAGAGGTTCATAAGCCCAGCTGGGGCACTTGCCAACCCAGTCCCTATATTTTACCCACCACTAAACACAGATAGCGCAGACACCCCTGTATTGCAGGGGACATAAGCATGGGGAAAACACCCATATTTTACCCAACAACGCACACACACCACAACAATGGGCATTACCCACAGCCAAGTACCCCAAATGCAGTCCCGTACTGCCACATTCCAATCAGGTCACCTGCTTTTTATGGGAGGAGCTCATGCCAGCATGTTGGCGGACGAGTACATGTGGTGCAGGGGGCAGTGGCTGCTAGCGACAGAAGACAGAGGCCTAGCCATGTGCAGGCTGCCACCGTCCACTGCAACAGACTGCAACAGACAGGCCCTGCCGGATCCACAGTCATGGACAAGCCAGGGAATCCATCCAATCTGTGGCTACACAGTGGTGCAGTGCACGCAGACACTGCATGCAAGAGCAGAAGGTCACAGGTTCAAAGCCCAACTGGGGCAACTGCCAATCCTGCCCACATATTTTTCCCCCAAGTAAACAGTGATAGTAAGGGCACACCTTTCCTGGTGAGGACATATGCAATGGCAATACGTCTATCTTTTACCCCACTGAGCAAAGACACCATGAACAGGGCCAGTACCCAGAGCAGAATCACCCAAATGCAGTCCTGGTGGGGCACACACCAGTCAGGTTCCATGATGCCACTCATACAAATGCCTGTGCTGTATATCTATGCACCACACCCATGGTATGTAGATGTAGCTCATGCATATCCATGAGGGACAGCAGGAAAACCAGAACAGTGTGATGCAAACCTGGACTGGAGTTGGGAATCTGTGCCGTAAAGCAGCAGCCATCAAGGGCAGACACACCCACACCCACAGGCCTCATTGGCCAATGTCTCCTGGAGAGGCAGACCATTGGACCCTGCATGCATCTCCCAAAACTAGCACTTGCATAACTTACCAATGTCACCCTACACCTGAGGTATACGGTACACAGCTCTGAGACGTTTGCTAGGAGCACAGGCAGCTAGATATCCATACGTTACGCACATACTGCTAGTTGACCCCATCCGAACAATCTGGCCTCTGATGGTGTTTACCATCCTGGGGAGTGACCCCCAGCTGTACTGCATACCATATCCATGCCTTGCCGTGCTCAGGACCGGTTTGGTGGGCAAGGCTAATTACTTCCTCAATAGTAGCACCATGATGGCATAGGTGTGGAAGTGTGTGTCTGGCTATACAGTGGGTGTTGGCTGCAAGCCCCTTCCACAGCCCACACTGCCAGCACTGTTGGCAGTATTGGCCTGCCAATGTGCATAATGAGGTTCAAGGTACCATGGGTATAGCCAGGACAGGGTAGCCTGGCCAGGATGCATCTGCACCGGGCATAGGGCACTGGCAGGGACATTGTAGTGTCCGGCCACCACCTACACAGACAGGGTGGCCAAAGCATGTCCTTCTGGGAGATCACGCTCACCCTGACTGTGCAGTGACCACAGCATGGCTAGGCACCCCCATAGTGCTATACAGTATTTCTCTCATGTGATAGATATGGGTTTCTATTTGGGGCTTAGTCACTGATTTATCTGCTTGCTGTGTATGCTGGTCTATGCACTATGGACTAACCAGCAGACTGTAGCTGGTATGTGTCTTGCTGGAATGGCTTGCTGCAGGGGGAATATCTGGTGGTGGGGTGTAGCTTACCTTATCCTGGTCCTATGTTTGTCTGTTATTGTGTTGTGGGGGTGGTGTTCATTCCTCAGCAGGACTGGGGTTGATGTTGCCCTCTACTGCCACCTTTGCAGGAAGGTACAGTGTGGATCTCTTGATGGGGGACCATGTTTGCTGGTGGGGGTTCCCAGGAGGTGCTAAGCCTGACTGGGATATCCATGGTGTTTGTGCAGAAACTAACTATCTTACACATTAACACTGCTTTGGAACTCCTGCTTGGCCTCCATCAGCCATGGAAGGTGTTGTGGACCTGGTCCTGGGCGCCTCATTGCACACTCAGGGTGAGCACAGAACCCGCACGATGTAACGGTGTGTAGCTACTCTGTGCCAGTAAAACACCCGGTCAGTGCCCCCTACCAGGCCGAGGTGCTGTGTGGGTGCACCCGGTCACTCCCCCCAACAGGGCCGAGGTGCTGTGGGGGTGCATTCCCCATCTTGTGTCCATCTGTGGATAGCTAATTTGCATGTGCAGTGCATCATGGGTACGTGTGGCCTAACCCTATCCTGTTTACACCGGCAGACTGTCTGTGAGGTGACGTGCAGGCTATCTGCAGCCAGCCAGGGGCTTGCTTACAGCTATGGAGTTGTGGCCCAATGGTTGCATCACTCCCTGTGCAGCCAGAAGTCATGGGTTCAAACCCACAGTGGGGTTCTGTGATAGGGGTATCCACAGCATCTTTTTAATTTACTGTACATATGTTGCTGCCAGTAATAACACCCTGAGCCTACTGTACCCATAAGGTGCCTCTGAGGGCGCTTTATGGGGCGCTGTATACGGCACTTTATGGTTGCCATCCATATAGGGTGCACTATACATTATCCTGTGTCGCAACATACATGCTGCCCTATAGGGGACATTCTAGGGTGCCTTGGCGGACGGTGCACTGTCACATGTGCCTTATGGACTGCCTTATGTGAGCGTGCGTTTTCTAGTTGTTATCACAAATAAAATTAGTGGGCCTCCTACAGCACTCCACAACATAAAACATACTGCCCCTGCTAGTCTTTTTCAATGGGCATTGTGAGGGATTGAACCCCTGGTCCCTGCACCATTGGTCAGTGTCACAACCATTGTGCTGTGGCTCTGTTCCTATGCTTGAGCAGCAGCGCGCAGCCTTGTAGCCATCGGCGCGCCGTCTTGTGGCTCACAAAATTAGCAGTGCGCCACCTTCTGCCACGTAACATTAACAGCGTGCCGCCTTATGCCGCCCAACATGGGCATGCCCCTTAAAATAATGCCTCAGCCAGCTGTCTTCAATGGACACTGTGGGGAATTGAACCCATGAGGCTTGCACGAGTGGTCAGTGTCTTAACCACTGTGCTATGGCTCCATTCCTGCTATTTGCACCTCAGCGCGCCACTTATCCCTCCCACTATTGGGCTGCCCCCTCACACATCAGCGCGACGCCTTCTGCCCACAGGCTCGCCGCCTTCTGTTGCCCCATTTTATCAGCGCGCCGCCATCTGCCGCCCACAATGAACGGTGCGCCGCCTCATGCCGTATAAAAAAAGAGTGCGCCGCCTTCTGCCGCCCATAATCAATATACCTCCTACACCACTTTTGCCCATAAAAGTTGATGCCTCAGCTGGTCTTTTTCATTGAGTGCATTGGGGGTTTGAACCCCTGGCCCCTGCACCATAGGTCAGTGTCTTCACCGTTGTACTATGACTCTGTTGTTTGGTTATGCAGCAGCGCCCCACTTAGCCTTCCCATGCGCTAATGTGGGCCCCGCACATTAGCGCGACGCACACACGTACGGTCCGGTTTTTTTCTTTTTTCTGCCTGGCCCGCCCACTCCTTATATGGCACCAGCACACTAACGGGAACCCGCACAGCAACGGTGTTTAGTAAACATGCCCCAAAGAGTTATTGAAAGGAGTGTGGAAAAAATACCTAAATTGAGAGGAGAAAGAAGTACTCTATTTGTAACCATTTTTGACTAAGACAAAGGAGATAATTGCTTATAACATAGTTCTTGTTTGTTGTTTCTGCAAATTTGTATTGCTATTTTGCTCACTGACCATAATGTTTAAGCAAACCCTTGGTTCAGAACCCAATATCCGGCCTGTACTCCTGCATTTGAGAAGCAAGACTTGTGAGTGTCAAGAGCCAAGGGCCTCCTAGAAAATGCCAATCCCCAAAGTTAAAAAACCCTGATAATTTAACCCCAACAGTAAAAACTGGAAAAATCTTTTATAAAAGCTCTTGGGTTGGTGTGCTCTCTTGTTTGCCAAGCAACTTGTGAGGCGGCTACTAGGACCACACAGAAAATTTATTTATTTACTCATTTGCAGCAATTTGGTAGACATAGACAGGGGACAACCAGTGAACCATTGAGGGAAACGGGCAGAGAAGTAGCACAACATTTTCAGTTCAAAAATAATAATTGTTCAATAATGCATGGAGAGACAAGAGGAGGGAAGGGGGATCAGCAGCTGAGCTTCAGGAGTGAAAAGAAAGCAAAAAGAAAGAAAAGATTTATTCAAAGGCCTAGTTAAAAAGTCAGGTTTTCAGACGAGTTTTAAACTTTGTGTAGGAGGATTCCGTCCAAAGAGCAGTGGGCATGGTGTTCCACAGCTAGAGGGGCTTTAAAACAAAAGGCAACAGACTGATAGATTTCTAGGCATGGTGCGCATTTTGTAGGAGTCACTAAGGAGCCCTAAAATGTAACGGCACTACTTTGAGTGCTTAAGTGAAGTACACAGGGAAATGGGAGTGGGTGTTGGGTTCCATATCAAAATCTTTACGCATATCTGCCCAAAGTGGAAAGATCACTCTCAGGCAGACTGGATTCAACATTTTGGTCTTTATTGGCTATCACTGCCTACATTACTATGCTCACAAGCAGTTATTATACTTCCTGGTACAACAAGAAAAAGGTTCCTTCCTAGCTGGCTCTGTTTTTGTGAGAATCCAGTCTATTTCTGTGTCGGGGGGGGAGGGGAATGGGGAAGAGAATGATGGAATATCAAATCTTTAATCAATGAAAATCAAATGAAATGGTAGAGGGCAGAAACCACAAGGCCATGGAAGTGAGTTAAGGTAACTGCTGCCTCACAGTTTCTGACCCATCGTCTCCACGACAGGCCCCAAAGAGGGACAGCAGCAGCAGCAGAAGCAATGGGGACAGTGGGAGGAGGGGCATCAGAATGGGGGGCACGCCAAGGGCGCCTTCAATCCTTGCACTGGCCCTAACCCTGAGCTAACCATTAGCACGGTTTAGTCTGCTGTTCAGGAAATAAATCCCATAGGCGATACAGTATTTTTCCAGTCTTAAAAACAATGGGTCTGATATTCAGCAAGCCCAGCCAGTGTTTGCTGTTAAGGGTCAGCATAACCATTTGACAAACTAGGCAGTTGCCTAGGGTGGCAGCTTCTGAAGGCAATCAAAGCAGGATATTCACAGCTAAATAATAGATTCTGATGGCAGGGGGAGGGGGGAGAGAGGGTCATAAGGCTTAAGGTTTACCTAGGGTGCCAACTCTGGGGCCGGCCCTGAACTGCACTGGCGCTTAACAGACGTGTTATCCATATAACTAGCATCACTGAATATGCATTTAGCAGTTGAACATTGCCTCTAAATGAAAAAGTTCTAGTTCTGACTTTACCCTTCTCCGATGCTGGCTCTTCTTCTATGGACACAATTTGACTATTTCGCAAGTTAAATGGCTCAATTTTATTCATGGGAGTGCTGGAAATACACACATAAATGAGTTATGCAATTGCCACCTGCCAGCAAATGGATAGCTCACTTTGAATACCAGGCCCATTATAATTTACTATGAAGCAAAAATAACGCAGCAAGGAAAAAAGGAGTCTGGAGAGCAATGCCGGAAGGATCAATTAATTTATTCAGGCCCCTTTCATCGTTGCTTTCCGGGCTCTTCTTTTCCTTATTGCATTGCTAACTGTTAAGACATCTCTCTTTTTGTTGCTCCCCATTATAATTTACTGAAAAGTTTGTGGTATATCATTGATATGATTGAACTGTTCTGAAATCGTGATTTTGTATTGAATGACTAATTGTGAAAAAGTCCATAAAATTTTCTAATCTATATTTATTTATTTATTTTATTTTATTTATTATACTTTCTTATATACCGCGCTATTCGGTATCAGCGCAGTTTTACATCAAAACACAACGACCATAACAACAAGCTGTCTGGTTTTACATCGAACAGGAGTACAGACTTGGACAACAGGGTCAACTATGTACATATTCTGGATGTACTGCCAAAACGTTTAGAATATTTATTGCAATATTTCTATTCAGCCCTCGTTGAAGTTCAGTCAGAGTTTCTCCCCGATCATCAATACATAAGGCACATTTTGCAAAGCATCCTCACCTGAAATGGTTGCTCTAAAACACCATGACCATCTCTTTTTCAGCATGTCATGTTGACTGTAAAAAAACAACGTAGATATGATTACTTTTAAATGAAATAAAAATATCTTGTGATTTGGCAGCGAGTGAAGAATTAAATATGTTCAACTCCTTGCATTCATTTCCCCCTCATTATGACTTCTTGAATCATCTGTTAACAATTATTTTTGGGTAATGAGAGAGAAGGTGAAGGTCTAATTCACATGTCTCTATCAATCTGGTTCATTAAGTCAGATCAAAATGGGAACTTGGTGAAATCAAAGCTAGTTCAGAGTTTTCTGAGTCAGGGCTAAAAGGTTTAAAATTAATCCTTGCCTCACTGGGGCAAAGTTTGATGCAGTGTGATTATCCAAACCATGATGTACCTATAAGGCTTAAAGGGAATGTACATTTAATATAAACTAGATCAGTCATTGTTAGTCACTTACATGTAGAGGAAAATTTTAAAGGGTATTTCTGAGGGTAAAATAGCAGTTTAGAGCACATGCAGAAATGTTCTTTTATAAAACTACACGAATATATGCTTGTAAACGTATACATATTTTGCTTGTATACACAAATATTTATCTGACTTGAGCGCAAGTGTTCTCAGGTGTAGATGGAAACAAAAAGAAGCAAGACGCAGATTAACCACAGCCTTAGCCCCAGATACTTAAGGGCATATCTATTAAACCATGTTAGGGTTTGGCAGCTACTTCTGTGCATTAGCTAGCTGCCAAAACTGTGCTGTCAGAAAATAAAAACATGGTATCTTCAGGGGGCATTTCCAGAGTTTCCCCTGCAGATATCATGGAGGACTGGATTTTCTTTGGAGGCCCAGCGTTACCAGTCTCGACAGGTTTTGCAGGGAAAGTCCCCCAGTGCCTGCCGATGCAGGTACCGCAGGTCCCACAGTAAATCCAAGGGGAGGGATTGTAGAGATCGGATGCATGGAGCTGTCTGTAGCTCTGTGCACTTATCACTATCATGCCCCCCAACAACCATAATCAAGCCTCCTCAATAGCTCTAACAAAGATGGTGGTGGTCTCAAGATGCTGCCCCTAGCAAGAGGCTAGGGGCAACACCCCAGGATCATGGCTATTTTGATCCTGGACTGGAGCAGAGAAGATGACTTCTACCCCATTGGTTCCAGGAGTGGGGGTGCCATGGGGCCCCTCTTTGCTGACATGTTGGTGGGGAGATTTTTTTTAACATAGAAGGGTAAGGGGAGGAGGGGGCTACTGACTTGCTAGCCGGGACAACTTTATGATAATTGGGAGATTGAGGAGGGAGGGCTATTGTCCTGACTGGCTAGCCTGGATGGGAGGTGCACTGGATGGGGATCAGGAGCTGTCCAGGGGGAATCTGTGCTGCAAGGGGCCAGCATGATGTTTTGTAATATTGTTGGTGTTCTGGATCGCAATGCCACGCACCAGTAGTTTTGTGAAGGGGGGAGGCCTGATCGTGACTATTGGAGGCCAGTTGGCAGCAGCCATACTGCCACGTTATTGGGCTTCTAGGTAGATAATGCCACCTCTTGAGGTGGCATTATCTGTTGCTTCGATTGGGCTAGATTTTGGCAGCAGCTGCATGAAAACATTTTCATGCGGTGGCTGCCAACCACCACCATCACCACTAACAGCCCTAATCTGCCATGATCCCGCCCCTAGATCCCTGAGCTGCAGAAAATTGCCTGTGATATCTGATTTTTTTCCTGAGTTAGCTGGCAGAAGATTAGTCGAGCTGCGTGATTTTGTATAGATTGAAGGGGAAGGAGGTGGCTCATGGGGAGACCAGCGAGGAGTAGGTTGCAGTAATCGAGACAAGAGGAGATTAAGGAGTGGATAAGCGTTTTAGTAGTGTGTTCAGAGAGGAAGGGGTGGATTTTGCCGATGTTGTAGAGAAAGAAGCGGCAGGTCTTAGCTACAAGCTGGATATGATCGGAGAAGGAGAGGGAGGTGTCAAAGATAACCCCTAGGTTGCGGGCCGAGGGGACAGGAAGGGTAGTAGATCCATCCACATGGACTGAGAGAGGGGAGGAGTTGGGTGGAAAGACAAGGAGTTCAGTCTTGGCCATGTTCAGTTTCAATCAGCGATGAGACATCCAGGCAGCGATGTCCGAAAGACAGGCAGAGATCTTGGACTGGGTTGCTGGAGAAATATCAGGTGTAGAGAGGTAGATTTGGGAGTCGTCGGCATAGAGATGGTATTGAAAGCCGTGGGAGGAGATAAGCGCCAAGACCTTGGGTGTAGAGAGAGAAGAGGAGGGGGCCCAAGACAGATCCCTGGGGTACATCTACGTGGAGCGGGGTAGGGGAGGATGAGAAGCCACCAGAGCATACACTGAATGAGTGATGGGAGAGGTAGGAGGAGAACCAGGATAGTACGGAGTCCTTGAAGCCAAGAGAGGAGAGGGTGGTGAGGAGAAGGTTGTGGTCAATGGTGTCAAAGGCAGCAGAAAGATCAAGAAGGATGAGGATAGAATAGAGGCCCTTAGATTTAGCCAGGAACAGATTGTTGGTGACTTTTGTGAGTGCCGTTTCAGTGGAGTGTAGGGGACGGAAGCCAGATTGTAGTGGATCCAGGAGGGCCTGCGATGTGAGGAAGTTGAGGCAGCGATGGTGGACTGCTCGTTCTAATAGTTTGGATATGAAGGGAAGGAGGGAGATGGGTCGATAGTTAGAAGGGCATGTGGGATCAAGTGAGGGTTTCTTGAGGAGAGGTGTGACAACAGCATGTTTGAAGTCAACGGGAACAGTTGCAGTGGAGAGTGAAAGGTTGAGGATATGGGTGATGGAAGGGACAATGGTGAGGGAGATGGAATGTAGGAGATGGGTGGGGATAGGATCAGATGAAAAGGTGGTGGGTTTGGAGAAGGAAAGAAGGAATGTGGTTTCTTCTTCATAGATTGGGGGGAAGGAGGAGAAGGTGGCAGGGGGAGTAGGGATGGGGGGAGAGAATTGAGGAGGAGGGAAGGTAGATGAGGAGGTAGGGAATTGGAGGGTAATCTTGTGGATTTTGTCACGGAAGTAGTCAGCTAGGGTTTAGGCAGAAAGGGAGGGTGGACCTTGAGGAGAGAAGTGAGGGTATTAAAGAGACGGAAAGGATCAGAGGCAAGGGAGTTGGTCAGATGGATGTAGTAATCTTGTTTGGCAAGTGCTAAGGCTGACTGGAATGAACCAAGCGTGAATTTGAAGTGTAAGAGATCTTACGGGGAGCGGGACTTGGACCAAGCTCGTTTGGCAGAACGGGCAGAGATGTGTAGGTAACGGATTGTGGGTGAGAGCCAGGGTTGGGGAGTAGATTGTTTGGCAGGACATGGAGTGGAAGGGGCAAGAGTGTCAAGGACTGAGGATAGTGTAGCATTATATGAAGATAATGCCTCGTCAATGGACTTGGAGGATAAAATGGAGGAAAGAGATGGAGAAATGGTGGAGGAGAGAGTCAGGGGATCAATATTATGAGGGTTTCTAAATAGGTCGGAGGAGACAGGACGAGGTTGGGATGGTGGAAGCTGAAGAGTAAATGTTAAGAGGTGATGGTCAGATGAGGGAAGGATGGATTTCTGGAAGTTTTAGGGAGAGGAATTGGAGAAGAGTATTAGGTCAAGGAAGTGGCCGCGTAGGTGTGTGGGGGCAGTGGAGCAAAGTTGGAGGTCAAACGAGGAGGTAAGAGCGAGGAACTTTGAGGCATGGGGGTCGGAAGGGTTGTCGATGTGAATGTTGAAGTCGCCAAGAATAAGAGTGGGGAAGGAGGGATCCATAAAGGCAGAAAGCCAGGGGTCAAAGTCGGTGAGGAAGGTTGATTTGGATTTGTCGGGTGGGCGATAAATAACAGCTACTCGGAGGGGAAGTGGTGTGAGGAGGCGAATGGAGTGGACTTCTAAGGAGAGGGGCGAGTGTGATTGGGGTGGCAGGAGGGGTTGGAATTGGCATGAGGGAGAGAGTAGGAGGCCAACGCCACCACCGCAACCAGTAGATCGAGGTGTATAGGAGAACTGGAAGCCCCCATAGCAGAGAGAGGCAATGGATGTGGTGTCGTCTGGGGGGAGCCAGGTCTCAGTCAAGGCAAGGAGGTGTAGGGCATTAGAGATAAAAAAATTGTGAAAAAAGGGGTTTTTTTAATGACTGAGCATGCATTCCATAGGGTGTAAGAAAATGGGAGAGCGGAGGGGGGGAGGAGAGGGATATGGATAAGGTTGACTAAGTTATGTGAGGAATTATTGTTAGAGTAGCATGGGGGTCTATTTCTAGGGTAATACCAAGATTTAGAGGGAGTAGGGTGTAGGTGGGTATGTCTGGGTGTGTGTGCTCTCCAGGAAGGACATGAGGGAGGGGAAGAGAGGGGTAATTTGATGGTATTAGGTAGGTTATGTGAGGGATTATTTTTGAGGGTAGGGTTGGAGTTGATGTCTAAGGATGAGTGAGTGTGGGATGAATGAGGGAGGACGAAAGGAGGGAGGAGTGGGATGTGGATGAGATTAGATAGGGTACGTGAGGAACTTTTTTTAGTGTGAGAAGGAAATCGGGGGGGGGGGGCAGGGTTGGGATTGATATTACCTGCTGAGAGAAGGAGAAGGAGTATTAGAGAGCGAGGTAAAGTGGAGATAGTATGGTGGAAGCGAAGGTGGGGTTGCCTCAAAGAGAGGGGGGCTGGTTGAATGCAGGGGATGGTGTGGAGAAGCTCAAGAGCAGGTTCTAGGCTAGGGGCAGAATGGACGGAGAAGTGAGAAAGGTAGGGGGAAGGTAGGGGGAAGAGGAGGGAGGGTGTTGGTAGGAGGGGAGGCAGTTGGGGAGGATGAGGAAGAGAAGGACAATGAGATATGGGGCCATGGTAGTGGGCAGGAAGGTCGGAGCAAGCAATGGGTAGCAGGTTCTAGGCACACAATGGGTAGCAGGTTCTATGCAGGCAATGAGTAGCAAGTACTATGCAGGCAATGAGTAGCAAGTACTAGACGAAGAATGGGTAGCAAGTAATAGGCAAGCAAGCAGGCAATGGATAGCAGTTCTAAGCGAACAATGGGTAGCAGTTCTATGCAGGCAGTGGATAGCAGTTCTAACAATGGGTAACAGTTCTATGCAGGCAGTGGATAGCAGTTCTAAGTGAACAATGAGTAACCGATCTATACAGGCAGTGGATAGCAATTCTAAGCGTACAATGGGTAAAAGTTCTATGCAAATACGTTCTTAGCAGGTTCTATGCAAGCAAGCACTGTGCCGGTTCTGTGCAAGTAAGTTCTAGCAGAAATCGGAAGCAGGTTCAAAGCAGTTACTTGTGGGAGACACTGGGCTGTGAGTAGGGGTGGTAGGTGCTTACTTCATGTGGGATCTAATTGGCCAGGTGTGTAGGAGCAGTCGTTTTTGCTTGGCTCATTGGCGTTTCACCTGTGATCAGCTTGTGTTGGGGTGACGGCTTGCATGAGGGCGCCTTTGGTCCCTGCCTAAGGGCCACGCCAAAGGGCCCTCTGGCGAGGCCCCCAGGCACAGAGCTGCCAGCACGGGCGCGCTGAGAGCGCTCCTGCCCTTAAGCTGCTGCTGGTGTTGACCCAATTGGCCTCGGCGTGTGGAGGGGGAGGAGCCGCTTCTCCTGCTCCACTCCCCGACGCCAATCAGGTGGAGCTGCTGGCAGGGGGCTTCCTTCTGGTGCCGAGAGCGCTCCTGCCCTTAAGATGCTGCCGGTGTTGGCCCGATTGACCTCGGCATGTGGAGGGGGAGGAGCTGCTTCTCCTGCTCCACTCCCCGACGCCGATCAGATATGAATATCAAGCAGTGGAAATGGTTCATAGATTTGCCAAAAGAGGTTATCCAACACAATGCATAGAGATTGGGTATCATCGAGCCAAAGTAGCTAATGGGTCGCATAATAAGTTACAATTGAAGAACATCTGTGGTCAACCTCTATCATGCTTCACTTTGTTTCCCACTACTGATTGACTAGGGAGGTTTCCTTCCTTACTTCTGGACAGTTCTCAGGAGTAGAATTGGGAAACATTTGGATTATGTGCATCTGTTATGAAATACAGTCATATGCACATATGGAAACTAGGAAATTTGTGTTTGCTAAAGAATATGTGTAAATATGTGTGCGTACTATTTTTAATTCTAATATTTTTATTCAAGTTATGTACAAGGAAAAGTATGAGACTACCCAGCTGTTATAGCAACACTACTACAAAATAGTACATGAATCTACAGCTTTTGTCTGTTACATGCTCTCATATTTTCCAGCACCATTGAGAATCAGTTTAAAAATGCCACCACATAGTATACAATAATTGTTCCATGGAATACTTGGAAACTCCTTGTTCCCTGAACACACAGAGAAAGACGAATATTATCTCCTAAGTGCAGGCCACTAAAAAACATCTTAAAGCAATAAATCCTTAATTTTTTCCAACCACTTATATCCTCAGAATTTATTTTAGTAGGAAAGCTGAGTAAGGGTAATGTGTTTAAAATATACTGAAGCAAAAATATTCTCCACAACAGTTTTAGTTATTTAAATATTAATAGAGATGGGCTACATCACTCTCCATAAATCTATATTCTCTTTTGAAAAAGGGGGCTTGGATGAGCTTAATTCCCCCCCTCCACCAAGAAACCTTAAATATTAAATCAGGCTATAAATTAACATAGAAACATAGAAACTTGATGACAGAAAAAGACCACATGGCCTAGTCTGTCCTTCCATATCAACAACTACAACAGTCCACTTTTTACCTTTAGAGATCCTCTGTGTTGGTCCCATGCTTTTTTGAATTCAGTTACTGTCTTCATCTCTACCAACTCCACTGGGAGACTATTCCACAGATCCACTACTCTTTCCGTAAAGAAATATTTCCGCATATCACTCCTGAATCTATCTCCTTTCACCCTCATCCCATGTCCCCTCATAGCAGAACTTGCTTTCAATTGAAAGAGGCTCTCTCCCTGAACATTTATGCCACGGAGGTATTTAAACATCTCAATCATATCACCTCTATCCCGCCTTTCCTCTAAGATGTACATATTAAGATCCTTAAGTCTGTCCTCATATGCTTTATAATGAAGCCCACTAATCATTTTAGTAGCCACCCTCTGCACCGACTCCATCCTGTTCACATCCTTTTGAAGGTGCGGTCTCCAGAATTGCACACTATACTCCAAATGAGGTCGCACCAAAGACTTATACAGAGGCATTATCACCTCCTTTTTTCTGCTAGCCATTCCACTCCGTATGCACCCAAGCATCCTTCTAGCTTTTGCCGTCGCCTTTTCTATCTGTTTAGCTACTTTAAGATCATCAGACACAACCACTCCTAGGTCCCACTCTTCTTTAGTGGACAAAAGTACTTCACCCCCTATACTATATTGCTCCCTTGGATTGCTGCAGCCCAAATGCATGACCTTACATTTTTTAACACTGGAGCTTTTATGCAGGCCTCAGCTGCACTCAGGAAATTAAGCCCACTAACTCCTGATTAGGTGTTAGCAGTTTCTAAAGCTGAGGAGGTTACTAGAGTTCAGCAACCTATTGTGCTCAAGGAAAGTTCCCCTAAAGCACCAAAAAGAAAGTAACCTTGCTTTAAAAAATATACAAAAAACCCTTTTAAGAGCTCCCAGTCAGAGAGTTAGCAATGTAATATAATAAAAACAAACAAACAAACCCTCAAATCCTTACTGTTTGTTGATCTGAAGAGCCCTGGTTAGGAAAGCCTTAACAGGGCAAGGCACTGGAGCCTTTTATGCAGGCCTCAGCTGCACTCAGGAAATCAAGCCCACTAACTCCTGATTAGGTGTTAGCAGTTTCTAAACCTGAGGAGGTTACTAGAGTTCAGCAACCTATTGTGCTCAAGGAAAGTTCCCCTAAAGCACCAAAAAGAAAGTAACCTTGCTTTAAAAAATATACAAAAAACCCTTTTAAGAGCTCCCAGTCAGAGAGCTAGCAATGTAATATAATAAAAAAAAAAAACAGACCCTCAAATCCTTACTGATTGTTGATCTGTAGAGCCCTGGTTAGGAAAGCCTTAACAGGGCAAGGCACTGGAGCTTTTATGCAGGCCTCAGCTGCACTCAGGAAATCAAGCCCACTAACTCCTGATTAGGTGTTAGCAGTTTCTAAACCTGAGGAGGTTACTAGAGTTCAGCAACCTATTGTGCTCAAGGAAAGTTCCCCTAAAGCACCAAAAAGAAAGTAACCTTGCTTTAAAAAATATACAAAAAACCCTTTTAAGAGCTCCCAGTCAGAGAGCTAGCAATGTAATATAATAAAAACAAACAAACAAACCCTCAAATCCTTACTGATTGTTGATCTGTAGAGCCCTGGTTAGGAAAGCCTTAACAGGGCAAGGCACTGGAGCTTTTATGCAGGCCTCAGTTGCACTCAGGAAATCAAGCCCACTAACTCCTGATTAGGTGTTAGCAGTTTCTAAACCTGAGGAGGTTACTAGAGTTCAGCAACCTATTGTGCTCAAGGAAAGTTCCCCTAAAGCACCAAAAAGAAAGTAACCTTGCTTTAAAAAATATAAAAAAACCCTTTTAAAAGCTCCCAGTCAGAGAACTAGCAATGTAATATAATAAAAACAAACAAACAAACCCTCAAATCCTTATTGTTTGTTGATCTGTAGAGCCCTGGTTAGGAAAGCCTCAACAGGGCAAGGCACTGGAGCCTTTTATGCAGGCCTCAGCTGCACTCAGGAAATCAAGCCAACTAACTCCTGATTAGGTGTTAGCAGTTTCTAAACCTGAGGAGGTTACTAGAGTTCAGCAACCTATTGTGCTCAAGGAAAGTTCCCCTAAAGCACCAAAAAGAAAGTAACCTTGCTTTAAAAAATATACAAAAAAACCTTTTAAGAGCTCCCAGTCAGAGAGCTAGCAATGTAATATAATAAAAACAAACAAACAAACCCTCTAATTCTTACTGTTTGTTGATCTGTAGAGCCCTGGTTAGGAAAGCCTCCTAACCAGGGCTCTACAGTAATCAATTGCACTAATTAATGCTTTTCTATGCGTTTATATTATTCCCCACGCAGAACTGTTTTAGGGGGTAATTTTATAAGAGGCTTCATATTTAAAGTGGTACAGTATGTACCTACTTTGACAGTATTTTAGTCAAATATATGGGCATATGGGGTCACTTATAAATCATGGATCAACAAAAAGTACATGTCTTCACATGATGATGTGTACTTTACCAGTAGGCATGCACAAGGACGGGGTGTGGGCGGAGCATAGGAGGATCTTACAAGTAGATTATAAAATACTACAGTTTACAGTCATACCAGAATATTAGAGGCACAGATACTTACACTACTCTAGGGCAGGTGTAAATATGCATACTTACCATGTAAGTTCACAGTAGGTTACTTATGCTATTACTGTATTTTATAAAGATAAGTAGCACCTGATTGCCTTTATAAAATAGCTTCTATTTAGGCACCTAGCCTATTTAACGTGCTTTTACATGTCTATTTTATGCCTATTTTACAAAGTCAAGTACATGCATACTTGACTTTATAAAATACTATTAAGGCATGATTACTTACGCTGGTCCTAGAGCTGGTGTAAATCACCATGCCTGCTTTTTGAAAGTACATGCGTAAATTATTGTATTCCATAATCAATGTGTGCACTTACATGCACCACTTATGCTCCGCCCAAACCTTTTCCATGTGCATGCCCATTACTCACAGTGAAAGTGCACACCATGTAAACAATGTACGTACTTTCAGGCTAGTCAGTATTTTATAAGAGGTCATTTATGTGAGCAAGTGGCCACTTAGGTGCATAACTGAATAAAATATGGACATTTGCATGCATTGTTGGCATCTAAAAATAGGCACCGCCTTTTAAAATTTCCCTTTTAGTATATTAAAGCTCTGCTAATCAGGAACTAATGCAATGCACTATTACAGCTAGTTTTATTAATCTTCATTAATGTGTCTTGTTGCAGTTTAACATGTTATTTAAAGCAGACCCTATTGGGACCTCTTTACTAATAATATGTTTTAAAGAGCAATAGCATATGTTAATGCATTAGCCAAGATTAGTATACCCAGCCCTTAGCATGAAAAATAAATGTTAATGAACTGCACATGGAATTACTTCTGATGCAACAAACTGCATTACAATTTAGTGCCATTTTTTACCTCCTCGATAGCGCTGAATCTATACCTCAAGGAGTGAAGCAGAGGGGATTGTCTAGATTTAGTTCATACATTGTTTAGCAGTAGATTAAGGTAAGTTACGTTAGGTACACTAAAATTTTCCCTGTCCCTAAAGGGTTTACAAGCTAAGTTTGTGGCTGAGGGAGTGGAGGGTTAAATGACTTGTCTAAGATCACAAGAATCAGCAGTGGGATTTGAACCTGGCTGTTCTGGTTCTTAGTCCACTGCCCTAATCCTCAGGCTACTCCTCCATTAACTCCAATGCAAGTCAATGGAAAGTTTAAAAAAAAATCAGCCATCCAAAGACTGGAGATCCCCAAATTTGGGATGCCTGGAAATGGGATTCACAACTTCAGAACCAACAGCTGCATAGTTTTGTTGCTCAGCAGCATTTTCAAAATACCCCCTTTAGAGTCATTAACAGTGAAGACTGTAGCCATAATGCAATTCTAAATTCATATTGTGATATTCTATGGACTAATGGATGTTCTCAGAATGCCCATGTTAAATGCACGTGAACAGGGGCATTAAGTAATATCTGTGGATGAAGCATGTGAATTAACCTAAACACTGGTTTCTTGGAAGTAATACTAATCTGCATGAAAAGGCCAAAAAATAAAAATAATAAACATTAGAATTACTTCATTAGATTCATCTCTGGAGGCCTTAATAGTTCATGTATAACTTGGGTCTCTGGCTACAGTTGCCCTCCCCCATTCAATCTCAAGGGAGATAAAGTTCCTAGATGAAATAAATGATTGCTTCTTGGAGCAGCTGGTTCATGAACCAACCAGAGGGGACGCCATATTAGACCTAGTCCTTAGTGGAACACCAGATCTAGTGCAAGAGATAAGGGTGTTGGGGCCACTTGGCAATAGTGATCATAGCATGATCGCCTTTGATTTAATTAGTGGAGGAGGGATAGTAAGGAAATCCACAGTACTACCTTTTAACTTTCGAAAGGGAGACTATGATAAAATGAGGAAAACAGATAAGAAAAAACTAAAAGGAGCAGTTGCGAAGGTTAAAGACGTACATCAAGCTTGGGTGTTGTTGAAAAATACTATCTTGGAAGCCTAGACCAGCTGTATTCCACGCTTTAAGAAAAGTGGAAGGAAGTCCAAAAAACTGCCAGCATGGTTTAAAGGTGAGGTCAGAGAGGCTGTTGTTGCCAAAAAAGCATCTTTCAGGAAATGGAAAAAAGAGCCAAACGACGAAACCTGGAAACAGCACAAGCACTGGCAAGTCAAATGCAAGGCATTAATAAGGCAGGCAAAGAGAGAATTTGAGAAGAAGCTTGCTGCGGAAGCAAAAACGCGAAATAAAGACCTTTTCAAGTACATTCGTAGCAAAAAACCTGTGAAAGAGTCAGTTGGTCCATTAGATGATAAAGGGGTTAAAGGAGCACTAAGAGGTGACAAGGCGATAGCGGAGAGACTGAATGAATTCTTTGCTTCGGTCTTTACTGAGGAAGATGTAGGGATGTTACCCATGACTGAAGTGGTATTTAAAGGTGCGGAAGAATTGAAGGAAATATCGATACATCTGGAAGATGTCTTACAACTATTAGATAAACTGAAGAGTAGCAAATCACCTGGGCCGGATGGTATACATCCAAGGGTGTTGAAAGAACTGAAATATGAGATTGCAGAACTGCTATCAGTAATCTGTGAACTATCATTAAAATCATCTCTAATACCTGAAGATTGGAGGATCGCCAATGTAACACCAATTTTTAAAAAGGGCTCCAGGGGTGATCCGGGAAACTACAGACCGGTGAGCCTGATGTCAGTACCGGGAAAAATGGTAAAAACCATCATAAAGAATAAAATTACTCAGCATGTAGATAGTCACAACCTAATGGGAGACAGCCAACATGGCTTTAGACAAGGAAGATCTTGCCTTACTAATCTGTTATGTTATTTTGAAGGAGTGAATAAACAGGTGGACAAAGGTGAGTCGGTTGATATTGTGTATCTGGACTTTCAGAAAGCCTTTGACAAGGTCCCTCATCAGAGACTTTTGGCAAAATTAAAGAGTCATGGGATAGGAGGCAGTGTACTATTGTGGATCAGGAACTGGTTAAAAGATAGAAAGCAGAGGGTAGGGCTAAATGGCCAATTTTCCCAATGGAGAAAGGTGAATAGTGGTGTACCCCAGGGATCTGTGCTGGGTCCGCTGCTTTTTGACATATTCATAAATGACCTGGAAAATGGAATAATGAGTTAGGTTATCAAATTTGCAGATGACACAAAACTATTTAAAGTTGTTAAAACCCAAGAGGATTGTGAAAAATTGCAAGAGGATCTTGATAAATTGGAAGACTGGGCATCAAAATGGCAGATGAAATTTAATGTGGACAAGTGCAAGGTTATGCACCTAGGGAAGAACAACCCAAACTATGGTTACACGATGCAAGGTTCCACATTAGGAACCACCACCCAGGAAAAAGATTTAGGCGTCATTGTGGATACCATGTTAAAACCCTCGGCCCAGTGTGCAGCTGCGGCCAAGAGAGCAAATAGAATGCTAGGTATGATAAGGAAAGGAATGGAAAATAAAACAAAAGATATTATAATGCCCCTATATCGTTCCATGGTGAGACCGCACCTTCAATATTGTGTGCAATTCTGGTCGCCGTATCTTAAAAAGGATATAGCGATTTTAGAAAAGGTACAGAGAAGAGCCACCAAAATGGTAAAGGGGATGGAAGGATACTCCTATGAAGAAAGGCTAAAAAGGTTAGGGCTCTTTAACCTGGAAAAGAGACGGCTGAGGGGAGATATGATAGAAGTCTATAAATTAATGAACGGAGTGGAACGGGTAAACGTAGATCGATTGTTTACCTTATCAGAATATAGAAAGACTAGGGGACATGCAATGAAGCTACAGGGTAAACTATTTAAGACTAATAAAAGAAAATATTTTTTCACTCAACGTGTAATCAAACTCTGGAATTTGTTACCGGAGGATGTAGTAAAGGCTGTTAGTGTAGCTGGGTTTAAAAAAGGTTTGGACAAGTTCCTGGAGGAAAGGTCCATAAACCATTATTAAGAAGTGACCGAAGATATCAATGCTTGACCCAGTACAAGCATTGTGGAACTTCTGTCTCTTGGGGAAACTGCTAGGTACATAAGACCTAGATTGGCCACTGTTGGAAACAGAATACTGGGCTTGATGGACCTTGGTCTGACCCAGTATGGCATATCTTATGTTCTTATGTTCTTATCTGCAAACTGCCTTTGAGCCTATTTAAAATTCCTTTTGACAAGACCCTCTGGGGCTCTCATGATGCCCCAATTCACCTCAAGCTAGAGAATTTTTAGGCCCACTTGATGCTAAGTCTACAGTATAAAACCCCTCATAGCCAAAGCCAGGCAGAAAGGAAGAGAGAGAACAGCATGGCTCTTTCTTTGCATTACATCTTTTGGATCATAATAATAATTGCTCAGTATTAGACTATACCATGAATATACATATGCATTATAAATGTTACAATGACTCTTTTAACCCTTAAATCATTCATATGTTCCTTAAAGTAGAAATAGACTATTAGGTTTGCCTACAAAAATTTGCTGGATAGCAATGACACCATTTGTAATGCTGTTGCATATTCAAATATTAAAGTTATAGAGGGAAGTTTGATAAGGCGTTTTGTACTTTAAGTGACAGAGATAACCCTTAAGTTAAAGCATGGACTTTTACAACATCCCTAGAGCTGTACCTATACTTGTCAAATATGCACATAAATTGTAGTATTTTATAATCTATGCATGTATTTGCACACCCACTAGCAAAGCATGCACCATCGGGCAATGCACATACTTTTAAATTGGTCACTATTTTATAAGAGGTTGTTAACACATATTTGGCCACATACACTTGTAACCGAGGCAGGCAGACCCGGTGCTTCGGGTCCCTTTCCTCCACCCCATCACCCCCGCTCTCCCAACCCCACAAAAGACACCACACCAACAGTTCATGGAACACGATTGGTCGCAGCTTTATTAACCTTTTAACAATTTCACAATATGCCAACATCCTCAAACCTTCTCAATCGATTAGCGGCACCCGGCCCGCACCAGCCATACCTTAGCAAAGTGCCTTGCCACCGCTAGCGCCATAACTTGCCCCCCCGGCAAGTTGCCTAACCCTTCCCACGACTTCACCATGCTATTAGCAAAAGTCGGCCAGGGTTTGACCGGGTCAGGGGCATCCCGCCCCCGCCCAAGTGTAGCCTGAGGCTCCAGACCCCGGAAGCCTCCGGGATCCCACCAAACCCCCCCCCCCCAAGCTGCAACACCCCATACGTAAACCCCCATAACATTCATGGGTGGGCGGGAGGGAAGCCAGCACCCCCGAGCAGCCTCCGCCGTGACTGACCACGCGGAGGCTGCCTGCCGGGCCCAACCCACCCACCACGCTGCCCTGTTCTTCACTGATTGGCTCCCACGCGGCTGCATCCACCGGGAGCCAATGAATTCAAAGCTGCATGGCCGCACGCAGGATCCCCGCACCGGTCCGCGTGCCCGGTTAGGGTCGGCCGCCGGGACCCTGCCCGCGTCCTCGCCAGTAACCGAGCCAGGCGGACCCGGTGCTTCGGGTCCCTTTCCTCCACCCCATCACCCCCGCTCTCCCAACCCCATAAAAGACACCACACCAACAGTTCATGGAACACGACTGGTCGCAGCTTTATTAACCTTTTAACAATTTCACAATATGCCAACATCCTCAAACCTTCTCAATCGATTAGCGGCACCCGGCCCGCACCAGCCATACCTTAGCAAAGTGCCTTGCCACTGCTAATGCCATAACTTGCCCCCCCCCCCCCGGCAAGTTGCCTAACCCTTCCCCCGACTTCGCCATGCTATTAGCAAAAGTCAACCAGGGTTTGACCGGGTCAGGGGCACCCCGCCCCCGCCCAAGTGTAGCCTGAGGCTCCGGACCCCGGAAACCTCCGGGATCCCGCCACCGGCACAGGTGACAACCTTGTTCCTGTGCTGCCCCCCCAAACACCAAGCTGCGACCAGCGAGCATCCCAAACCAACACATATTCCAAGGCCTCTTGCCAGTCGTAAAGGATCAGCTCCGTCCCTACTGGCAATGACGGCACCCCCTCACCCCTATAAAGCTCCGAACTCAACCTCCACCCAAGAATGCATTAACTGGTGCCCCCATGTTGGCCAACCCAGCGACCAATCTGACGAGTACATTTAGTCAGACCCCACGACCAACACTGCTGGCACCAGCATCTGGCACCAGCATGCAGGCCTTGGAATAACGTCATACCACATCAGAACTACACCCAGCAACATCCGCAAAAGCCCACCAAATCCCCCTGCGCCGCTCTGATCAGATGTTGGCAGGACCCGGAACCATATCGCTGCCCCCACCCTGCAGGCGGTCACGATATCCCCCCTTGGTGCTGTAGCAAAGGAAGCCGCCACGACAAGCGGAGTCTGCGCTCACCCAGCCATGATACAGCCACCAAAACCGGGTCGATATCCAAATTGGCATTCACCGGCCTCGCCACAACTCACCGTCCTGCACATTGGACAAAGAAGTGACCAATCCCCCCAACATTCAGCAGGCCCAGACCCCATCTGCAAAAGAAATGAACTATGAAAATCCCCAACCCCCCGACCCCCCCAGCGCCCAAAAGCGCCATCTGCCAGTGCTCTGTATGACCTGTTCGGCCTCCCCGATGCGAACAGAGCTCAGCGCAAAGTGCATAGGATCCTCACCCACCAAACGCGGTGCCATCCTTTGCACAGTGGTCACCTGAAAACAAGTCAACACTCTCGCACTCCATAAGAAACCCCCAGCCCACCAGGGACGCACCCGTAGGTATTTCCTCACAGCCGGCACAGGGCACGTCACCAAGCCATCATCCCCCCCCAAACGCACCCCCGATCTCTTCCACGCCGATCAGTCGGAAACTTGCCAAAACATCCATAACTGCCCCACCTCCACCGCAACGGGGGGCCATTGTATCCCTCCCCCGCCCCCCGGTCCACCCGAATCCACCACCAACACCCCCATTCTAAAGGCCCCGAAAAGGCAAGACAAAAGACTGCCCAAAACATGGCGGCCTCATACCCCGATGCAGCCATATGCGGGAAAACCTCAAGGAGCCATACCGGCACATCGAGCGTGAGGGGCCGCCTTGGATCCCTAAGCGATGGCCGACCATGCTCACCCTCCCCCCCTCAGTAACCTGCGAGTTAAAATTCCCTTTATCCAGCGATCCCCACCCCACCGCCGTCGCAAACCGATGAAACCAGCCAACTGCGAATGCACCGCCGGTCTGGAGAACCCCACACCCTTTGCCTCCACGATATATCTACCAGGCGATGCTTCCGGCACCCACCCAGGTTGGCACCCGTGATTGGACCACCTGGTCACAATCCCGCCGATACGCAGACCACGCCCCCGGTGACACCGAACCCTGCAGTAAACTCAGCAGCTACCCTGGCCAGTGCTCCATAAGTTCTCTGGGACCCTTGAGCCATCCTTGTCCGCTTCTGGGTGAGAGCTCGAAACAGATCCCAAACCGCTCCCCCAGGAAACGAGAAAGAGCCAGGGATATGTAAAGCTTTCACAGACACTTGCAACTGTTGACATGCCATCACCACCTCCCACATGAAACCCGCCACCTGCAAACACCTGGGGAAGTAACAATTGACCATACTGCCCGCGGTCGCAAAGGCGCACCACCAGACCACCTTACAGTTGCGGAGCCTATCCGGCCATAACCCCAAAACCACCCTGAGCGGAAACAGCTCCCGGAAGGTGATATTGGCAGTCCATCCCGATCCCTGGCAAAACCGTGGCCATCTGACTGCGCCCCAGGCCCCGCCGAAGTACACTCCCCACCTGGCTCCCCCTGCCACATCCGCAGAGAGCTGCAACTCCTCACCCATCAAAACCAATGTCCCCTTGAAAGTGGCCAAGAATTGACTCCAGACTCGACTCCGCGACCCCAATCCGGTGGGGCGGATTCTGTACCCCCCCCTCACTGCAACCGCCAACCGCCGGGACCACCCTTCCCATCGGTATCGCACGGCGTACAAAATTCAAAGATCAAAGATCCCGGTAACCCCTGTCTCTCCCACAGAGCCCTGGTTAGGAAAGCCTTAACAGGGCAAGGCACTGGAGCCTTTTATGCAGGCCTCAGCTGCACTCAGGAAATCAAGCCCACTAACTCCTGATTAGGTGTTAGCAGTTTCTAAACCTGAGGAGGTTACTAGAGTTCAGCAACCTATTGTGCTCAAGGAAAGTTCCCCTAAAGCACCAAAAAGAAAGTAACCTTGCTTTAAAAAATACACAAAAAACCCTTTTAAGAGCTCCCAGTCAGAGAGCTAGCAATGTAATATAATAAAAAAAAAAAAAAACCCCTCAAATCCTTACTGATTGTTGATCTGTAGAGCCCTGGTTAGGAAAGCCTTAACAGGGCAAGGCACTGGAGCTTTTATGCAGGCCTCAGCTGCACTCAGGAAATCAAGCCCACTAACTCCTGATCCCGGTAACCCCTGCCTCTCCCACAAGGTCAGCTTGGAGGACGCCAAAACAGTAGCTACCCAATCCAAAACGGCAACCTTTTCCCGCGGCAGGTGAGCTACCATATGCACCAAGCCTAACTCCACTCCCAAAGTTACTCTCGAAGGACCCTCAGTCATGCCCTCTGCCACTGGCCCACCTACGTTCCGTGATAGCTCGGCATACACGTTGAACCTCTCCCGGCAGTCCTTCGATGAAGCTGCCCCCACAAACAGAAAAAACATCCAGAGAAAGCACCGCATTCTCCGGGGCCCCGGTTACACAAGCCACCACTGCAGGAAGGGACGGAACATTTGAAAAGTACTCACCCGAGACTGAGCAGCCCATAGGCCAACATTCGTCAAGATAATACAGCCATTGGAAACGGAAGTCCCGCAAAGGAAACACAGAGGGATGCACCGACAACAGGCGACAGGTCGAGGCAATTGCAACCTTGGCCAGCAATGCTGCCCGCCTGCTTCCTTCACCCTCTCAGCCACCCGATCAAATGATGCGTACCTCCCTGGACACACTCACACGGAATGTGGTCATTCACCGATACCCCCCATAGGACAGTGACAAATTATGAAGTAGCCCAAAGTTCCAGGCTCCTTATTCGGTACCATCTCTAAAATTGCCGCACTGAAAGTGAATTCCCATCACTAGGCGCCACGACTGTGCCCTGCACTGAAATAAACAAGCCAAACTGAAAAACCCTGTCCCGCCGCCTCGGATACTGCGGAAGCCACCATTGAAAAGCGTACACCCGTAGCGGAGTCGGAGCCCGACTAGCCCCGCCTTGCGCGTTGGGGTCGATCGCCAGTCGCCGGTGACCCTGTTTGCATGACTCCTTGTAGCGGAGTGCCCTCCGCCACAAACCACGCAGAAGTGCTTGACCTGCAGTCTGGAAATGGGCAGGTGGACTTATTGAACCTCACAAACGTGGCAACGACCCCCCCCCCACCCCGCCCCAGCTTTCAGCTGCAAACGGGCCGGTAGCAAGCGAATGGAACGAACCATACTGGAACCTTTGAACATAGTTTCACCAAGCCCACCCGTTGTGCGGCCGGGACACCCCCAAGACAGAATCCGCGTGTGCCAATAGCGTCCCGTAACACGCTGGCAAGGCGCAGAAAGTATCGAGTCCAACTCACTAACTTGCGTGCAACCGTCTTAACCCGCCCCGCTGTCTCATCCTCCGTCCGCTTTTTCCGACTCTCCATCGAGTGCTGCCCGCCGTCCCAACAGTCAAACCACATCTCCATATCACCATTTACAGAACTTGCGTCTGAGTCGTTCAGGCACCCCTACCCACAGCTCTGAGAACGCAACCACAGATGGGACCCTCCCACCCTAGGCTCCGCCACCCCTGCGCTATCCGGCCCCCCCATCCGCCGCTCCCCCACAGATGCCAACGACGAATCACCCGAGGAGAAAGGAAAGACCGACTCCGAGCGATGACGCCGCTGCCAGCTCTTCCTCGTCCAACCCCCCCGCTTCTCCGACCCCTCTGCCCTGGCAATTTCTCGCCCTGTGGGCCCGACCACTCACCTGCCTCGTGACCCTCTGCAGCCACAGCAGCATCAGTCCCGGCTTCCAGCTGGCCGACCTCGTCGCTGGTCTGCACCGTCTACAGCGCCTCACACCGAATGCCTCCGCTGCAGCACCTCGCCTTGTGTCCGCTCCCCTGGCCTGAAGCAGCCAGAGCTCCCGACTGCCAGCACCAGGCCTCCACAACAACTGCACCTGCACCGGCCCCTGTGGAAACATAAGAAAACAGGGGGGTGGGGAGGGGACGAGGGGGGAACACCGGAAACCATGCATGCGGCCAGAGCCCACCCGACACCGACCCAGACGTATCGTCGTTAGGAACTGGGGAACATTCTGGGGAAAGGGGGGGCTCTTCCGAAGGGATGGGCTTCACCTTAATCAGGATGGGACCAGACTGCTGGCATTAACCTTTAAAAAAGAGATAGAGAAGCTTTTAAACTAGAAAATAGGGGAAAGCCGACAGTCACCCAGGAGCGCATGGTTCGGACGAAGGTATCCTTGAAGGATACTACCAAAGGCAGTGAGGTTCCAAAAGGGAGTATAGTAGCCGAAATGCCCTTGAGTAAGGAGCAGACAGAGCATAAAGATTCCAAATTACCCATGCCTATCAATAGCCAGATTAATATGAATAAAATACAGTCTCTAAAATGCTTGTATGCCAATGCTGGAAGTCTAAACAATAAGATGGGAGAGTTAGAATATATAGCACTAAATGAGAGGTTAGATATGATTGCACTCTCAGAGACATGGTGGAAGGAGGATAACCAGTGGGACACTGTGATACCTGGATACAAACTATATCGTAATGATAGAGCTGATCAAATTGGTGGAGGGGTTGCGCTATATGTTAGAGAGGGCATTGAGTCAGAAAGGATTAAAGTTTTGCAGGGAACAAAATTTGCTGTAGAATCTCTATGGATTGAAATTCCACTTATGAAGGGGAAGGTGATGGCAGTGGGAGTATACTATCGACCGCCTGGCTAGAATGAACAAATGGATGATGAAATGCGCAAAGAAATCACGGAAGCTAACAAAAGTCACAACAGAGTAGTAATAATGGGTGATTTCAATTACCCCGGTATCGACTGGGTCAGTGTCACGGCAGGACAAGCTAAAGAGATAAAGTTTCTAGATGGAATAAATGACTGCTTCTTGGAGCAGCTGGTTCATGAACCGACCAGAGGGGAAGCCATACTGGACCTAGTCCTTAGTGGAACGCCAGATCTGGTGCGAGAAATAAGGGTGTTGGGACCACTTGGCAATAGTGATCATAGTATGATCATGTTTGATTTAATTATTGGAGGACAAATAGTAAAGGAATCCACAGTACTACCTTTTAACTTTCAAAAGGGAGACTATGATAGAATGAGGAATATAGCTAGGAAAAAACTAAAAGGAGCGGTTCCAAAGGTTAAAGACTTACAGCAAGCTTGGGTGTTAATTAAAACTACTATCCTCGAAGCCCAGACCAGCTGTATTCCACGCATTAAGAAGAGTGGAAGAAAGTCCAAAAAACTGCCAGCATGGTTTAAAGGTGAGGTCAGAGAGGCTGTTGCTGCCAAAAAAGCAACCTTCAGGAAATGGAAAAAAGAGCCAAATGATGAAAACTGGAAACAGCACAAGCACTGGCAAGTTAAATGCAAAGCATTGATAAGGCAGGCAAAGCGGGAATTTGAGAAGAAACTTGCTACGGAAACAAAAACACGAAATAAAGACTTTTTCAAGTACATTCGTAGCAAAAGGCCTGTGAGAGAGTCAATTGGACCGTTAGATGATAGAGGAGTAAAAGGGGCAGTAAGAGGAGACAAGGCTATAGCAGAGAGACTGAATGAATTCTTTGCTTCGGTCTTTACTGAGGAAGATGTAGGGATGTTACCCAAGACTGAAGTGGTATTTAAAGGTGATACTGCAGAGGAATTGAGAGAAATATCGCTACACCGGGAAGATATATTACAACTATTTGATAAACTGAATAGTAGCAAATCACCTGGACCGGATGGTATACATCCCAGAGTGTTGAAAGAACTGAAATATGAGATTGCAGACCTGCTATTGGTAATCTGTGAACTTTCATTAAAATCATCTGTAATACCTGAAGATTGGAGGGTCGCCAACGTAACACCAATTTTTAAAAAGGGTTTCAGGGGTGACCCGGGAAATTACAGACCGGTGAGCCTGACGTCAGTACCAGGGAAAATGGTAGAAACCATCATAAAGAACAAAATTACACAGTATGTAGATAGTCATGGCCTAATGGGAGACAGCCAACATGGCTTTAGACAAGGAAGATCTTGTCTTACTAATCTGATATGTTTTTTTGAAGGTGTGCATAAACAGGTAGACAAAGGTGAGTCGGTTGATATAGTGTATCTGGACTTTCAGAAAGCTTTTGACAAGGTCCCCCATCAGAGACTTTTGGCGAAGCTAAAAAGTCATGGGATAGGAGTCAGTGTACTATTGTGGATTGGGAACTGGTTAAAAGATAGAAAGCAGAGGGTAGGGCTAAATGGCCAATATTCCCAATGGAAAAAGGTGAATAGTGGAGTACCCCAGGGATCTGTACTGGGTCCGCTACTTTTTGACATATTCATAAATGACCTGGAAAAGGGAATAACTAGTGAGGTTATCAAATTTGCAGATGACACAAAACTGTTTAAAGCTGTTAAAACCCAAGAGGATTGTGGAAAACTGCAGGAGGATCTGGATAAATTGGAAGACTGGGCATACAAATGGCAGATGAAATTTAATGTGGACAAGTGCAAAGTTATGCACCTAGGAAAGAACAACCCACACTATAGTTACACGATGCAAGGCTCCACATTAGAAGCCACCACCCAGGAAAAAGATTTAGGAGTCATCATGGATAACATGTTAAAACCCTCCGCCCAGTGTGCAGCGGCGGCCAAGAAAGCAAATAGAATGCTAGGTATCATAAGGAAAGGGATGGAGAATAAAACAAAGGATATTATAATGCCTCTGTATCGCTCCATGGTACGACCGCACCTTGAATATTGTGTGCAATTCTGGTCACCGTATCTTAAAAAGGACATAGCGTTATTAGAAAAAGTACAGAGAAGAGCCACCAAATTGGTGAAAGGGATGGAAGGCTACTCCTATAAAGAGAGGCTAAAAAGTTTAGGGCTCTTTAACCTGGAAAAGAGACGGCTGAGGGGAGATATGATAGAGGTCTATAAATTAATGAATGGAGTGGAACGGATAAACGTGGATCAATTGTTTACATTATCAGAATATAGAAAGACTAGGGGACATGTAATGAAGCTACAGGGTAAACTATTTAAGACAAATAAGTGAAAATATTTTTTCACTCAAAGTGTAATCAAACTCTGGAATCTGTTACCGGAGGATGTAGTAAGGGTTGTTAGTATAGCTGGGTTTAAAAAAGGTTTGGACAAGTTCCTGGAGGAAAGGTCCATAAACCACTATTAAAAAGGGACCTAGGATATCAATGCTTGACCCAGTACAAGCATTGAGGAACCTGTGTCTTTTGGGGATATTGCTAGGTACGTATGACCTAGATTGGCCACTGTTGGAAACAGGATACTGGGCTTGATGGACCTCGGTCTGACCCAGTATGGCATGTCTTATGTTCTTATGTACCCGCCCCCGAGCCAATGCTCCCCAAGGTGAAGGCCCGCCAGCCACCATATAATCGCCTTGAACCAGAGACCAGCCAGCAGGAGCAAGGTGTCCCCCGCCCCCCACTGCCCCCAACCTGGCTGCAACCTCCACACCCGCCCGCGCTCCCCTTGCTACCCCCAAATCACCCACCATCCACCACCCCGGCCCCCCCACCCCTAACCCACCCCCAAAGTCTCCCCCCAAACCACCCAATCCCCCTGGGCTGATGACCTCGAGCCCGCTGAAGGAGGGGATACAGATCACCGCTCCCCTCATACCAGCTCCCTCCCCACCCAATGTCCTCACCACTAGGGGCCCCTCATGCCCACTAGCTGCCCCCCCGCACCCCTGCAGCCCCCCTCCGCTAAGCCCCCACACCCCCCTCGAGCCAGCACAACCCCATTCACCCCCCAATCTCACGTCCCCCCCGTTCGCCCAACTCAGCGGCACCATACGGATAGGCACGGGACAACGCCCCCAACGCCCTGCCTCATGCCCGCCCCGCACGGCACCGACGCGGCGGCAATCTACCTACTCCCCTTATCTGATCACCTTAACTTTGTCTCCCTTCTGTTGGTTTAATTATGATGTCCCTGTCTTTTTTTTTTTTTTAATTCCCCCACCAAAACCCGACGGCCTCCCCAGCAAAGGAATCCCCCACTCTCCGCTGGCGGGCACTCACAGTCCTGCATGCAAGGGCCCTGCCAAGAGGGAATCATCCTTCACCACCCCAATTAATGCCCCGCAGGCAATGAAGGGCCCCCTCACTCCGGCAGACCACACTTACAGTCTCTTCTGGCCGTACCCGCAACCACCGGAAACCACAGCCAGCGCTTCTGCAGCTCAGACCGGCCCCCACCGGGGGCGCCGGTGCTTCCAACAATGATGCACGACCACGCCGATCAGGCCGCAGCACCGATTCCCGAAAACACAAGCCGGCACCCCCGAGCAGCCTCCGCCGTGACTGACCACGCAGAGGCTGCCTGCCAGGCCCAACCCACCCACCACGCTGCCCTGTTTTTCACTGATTGGCTCCCGCGCAGAGCCAATGAATTCAAAGCTGCCGTGGCCGTGCGCAGGATCCCATTATTAAGAAGGGACCCAGGATATCAATGCTTGACCCAGTACAAGCATTGTGGAACCTGTGTCTTTTGGGGAAACTGCTAGGTACTTGTGACCTGGATTGGCCACTGTTGGAAACAGGATACTGGGCTTGATGGACCTTGGTCTGACCCAGTATGGCATATCTTATGTTCTTATGTTATGTTCTTATGTTCTGTTAGCTCATATGTTGCATCCAGTCTCGTCTATCATGTTGTTTTCTACACTTACTTTTCACTATCCTTGCTGCTCTTTCTCTCTGTCCACTTTCCTGTCCCCCCAAATGGCGTTCTTTTCTATCATTCTCTCTTTACAGCCAAGATTGTTTGTATTGTAAACCGCCTTATACTTTTGTAAGAGGCGGTATATCAAATTTGCCAAATAAAAATAAAGATGTTTTTGTTGGAAAGGCTCAGAGGTTGTGGATCCTGTACGTACCTGCTGCCATCTGTCCGTTAGATAGGATTTGCACCAGCTCCATGCTGAGCCATTAATTCTGCTATCCTGAAGCCGTATCAGGAGTTGCTCATGGTTTACGGAGTCAAATGCAGCAGCAATGTCTAGGAAAATTAAAGCATATCCTCGTTTGATGTTGTCGATTCCCGTGATCAATGTGTTGATGAGTGTGGCAAGGAGAGTTTCAATGCCATGTGATTCCCTAAAGCCATGTTGGCATGGATCGAGGGGAGCCGTAGAGTCAATGTGGTCCTGTATTTGACGTTGGACGACCTTCTCGATTCTCTTTGCTAGCAGCGGGATACTTGATATTGGTCAGTATGATTCTACCTTTTAGGGAATTTAGTTTGGTGTTCTTCAGAAGGGGCCAGATTGATGTCTGCTTGAGGCATGATGGGAATAGTCCTGTAGAGAAGGACAGGTCCATGGTCTTAGCTAGTATAGGGCTGATTTCCTTACGTAGTGATCTTATCCAGAATGCTGGACAAGGGTCGTTTGGAGCAGTGGTGGCATTGATGAAAGCGATGATGTCCTCAATACCTGCAGCCGATGGTGTCATGAGAGAGGTAAGTCGCTTAAGTTGGGCTGGGTTGTTACTAGGGCTGGACAGTGTGGCTTCGCTGACATTATTGGTTTTGGCCAACAAGTAGTCTGCGGAATCCTGAAGGTGTATCATGGCTAGTTTGGGGGGGGGGTGAGGGTTCCTTCGTTAGGGTCTTCACTAAATTGAAGAGCTCGTGGGGTTTGTTCAATGAGCGGCTCAAGAGTTTGGAGTGATGTTCTTTCATTTTTGCTGATATTGAGTCCCGGTGTATCTTCAGGTGGGAGGTGTCTGTTCGGGACTGTGTATGTCGCCATCTTCTTTCTAGTTTCCTCGACAGATGTAGTGAGGTCCGTAGCTTGGTGGTGTACCAGCATGCAGGTTTTCTACTTCTTGGTTGCTTATCTGGGGCATGTAGCTTGGCTGGGGCAGGTATGCATGCAAAGGAGCTCAGGCTGTTGTTCCATGAGGCCATCACCTCTTCAAGGTCCGGTGACGCAGTCATGATGTTAGGAAGGACCTCTTTGATGATTGCCTCTTTGTCAAAGAGTCTGAAACGTCCTGTGGGTGCTGCTGATTTTTCAGTTACTTTCTTTGTCCATTCACTATCCCGATGCATACGTATTTGGAATTTGATTAGATTGTGGTCCGATCATGGGGTGGGGGAGATAACTACGTCAAAGTTGCAGTTCGAGCTCACATCTGGTTGAGGGATGAAGACGAGGTCTAGTATGTTTCCTTTTCGATGGGTGGGGGCATCCACTATTTATTCGTAGCCCAGTTTGTTGAGTGCTTCAAGGAAGGCTTTGGAGTGATTATCCTGCAGGGCTGGTAGGTTAAAGTCTCCCAGTACCCAGTTTGGCCTGCGTGTGTTCTTGGGGTTGAAGGTTAGGTCAATTATATTTGCAAGGTCTTCAGGGGATGAAGCTGGGGATCTATTACAATTGCAGTAAAATTAGACATACCTGTGATCAATTGTCAGTACTCACATGACTTGAATCAACCAATGAATGATGGCTCTAATGTTTAACATGGTCATATTCACTCCCTGTTCCATTTTCACAATGATGAAGATGAGAGCTGCCTGAGTCCATCAGAAAAGCCATTATCACCAAACATCAAACTTCAAAAGGGAACAAGGCCATCTCCAAAGACCTTGGGATTCCTGTGTCTACAGATCACAATGTTATTAAGAAGTTTTCTGCTCATGGAACTATCAAGAACCTCCCAGGACATGGTGGGAAGAGGAAAATTAATCCAAGAAGTCTTTGACGGTTAGTGTGAACTGTTGGAAAAACACCACGTACAACATTCAAAGAGCTTAAGGCTGGCCTAGAGCAATCTGGAGAGGTGGTTTCAACACACACCATACACCAAACACTAAATAAAGAAGGACTTCATGGGCAAAGGCTCAAAGACAGACATAAAAAGACATGGCTAATCTTTGCCCAAATCCACTTTGAGAAATCACAATCCTGAGAAAATGTTCCATGGACAGATGAAACCAAACTTGAGCTCTTTGGAAATGCAAACCAGCGATACATTTACAGGTGAAGAAATTAAGCTTATAAGGAAAAAAAAACATCCTTCCTACAGTTAAATATGGTGGAGGTTCTATAATTTTGTGGAGCTATTTTGCTACCTCAGGAACTGGAGGCCTGGAGCCTATTAAAGGAATCATGAAGTCAGAGGTCTATCAAGGTATTTTGAAGTGAAATGTGCTATCTAGTGTAAGAAATCTAGATCTGAGTCGAAGGTCAAGGGTCCTCCAGCAGGACAGTGACCCAAAACATACATCCAAAAGTACAAAAGAATGGTTAAAAAGGAACAAATGGATAATTTTAAGCTGACCAGCAATGAGTCTTGCTCTCAATCCAAGTCGAGAACTTTTGGAAAGAACTGAAATCTGCCATTGGTAAAAGGAATCCTGGGAACATTCATGAGCTGAAACAAATCACAGTTGAAAAGTGGGAGAAAATACCAGCAGACAGATATATGAAACTTACCGATGGCTAGGGTTGTGCAACCAAATATTAGTGAAGAGTGACATTAATACGGTCCATGTCATATTTTGGTTTTTTTCTCAGAAATTACTACATCTAAGTTTCACAGATATCTATTTTTTTGTTGTATACCTTTGAACATATTAATTATTTATTTATTTATTTATATATACTGCCTTTCAAGGAAATCAAAGCGGTTTACATTTAACAAACTAAGAACAGTTACATCATAACATGATCTAACAGATAACTTTAAGTATACATATCTTATAGAATAGTGGGTATGGAACCATCTACTACTGAATTTTTGGCTAACATTTACAGATGGTTGATTATTTGAGGCCTATTGCAGAGTTAGCATGTAACATATTTACAGGTCATTAAGGTCTATTACTGCATTAACAAGAAAACATATTTACATGTGGATCAATCTTTGTAGGTAGGAACGATCTTTACATGTAGTTACAGTGGTATATAAAGTGTCATATACATATATGTCAATTTGAGTTTATTTGTGACAAGGGTTATTTACTTTGGTGTACTATCTTATGTCATGTGTAAATAGCCATTAAAATATTATGATGACGTATAGTTGGAATAATTTCCAATTATTTCTCAAGATATTGTACATGACATATGTAAAATACAAGGGTGTCCATAATGTTGGCCACAACTGTAGGGCCAATGTTAGCTGCATTCCAGAGGGACTTGTATGGTGCTTAGTTGAGAATTATCACTAATGAATGGGCCAAGCTGAGAGAAGACTATGAAAAGAGGGTTAAAATACCAGACTGCTGAAAATGAAGACTCATGGTGATAGATCCCAGCTTTTGTCCTAATTGAGCTTGAAGCATAAAGGAAAAGAAAGAAACTGCCAAACCAAAAATAGCATAAAGGCTTTTCAAATTCCCCTTTTTAGTATTCATATTTGTTCAAGTAAGTTCCCATTTTCCAAATTCTGCTCCAAAAAAGATTAATTGCTATACTATACTACACTGAAGATCTATAAAGGGAAAAAAGGGACTATAGTATTTGATATGGAAGGGCAGATTAGATAGGCCATATTGTCTTTTTCTGCTGACATGTTTCTATGTTTCTAAGCCTCAGCTTCCCCACAACTCCTTGGTGGGAGAGTTAGCCATGAAATGGGTCAAAAGCAGGATGGCCTCCCTCAACCAGCTGGCCGCAAATGCTTTCCTTCTTAACTGGGGGCTGGGGCTTCTTTATGCATACCCCCTATTCCGCTAGTGGCGAAGATGTTGTTGAAGCTCCAGGCAGACTGGTGTACCATGATCCTCATCAACCTCTACTGGCCCAGGCAGCTGTAGTTCCCACTGCTGATTCAACTCTTTTGGTGTGAGCCTTTCCATCTGGGTTGCAACCCAGACTTCATTTCTCAGTAGGATGGGACCTTACTCCACCCCAATGTCCATTGCCTGGCCCTCACAGCTTGAATGTTGAGCAGGTAGTTCTCTCAGAGCTTAACCTGCCTGGGGAAGTGCCGTACATTCTCCTGGCTTCCCACAGGGATTCCACACACTGTTCTTATGCCTTTAAGTGGTGAAAGTTCTCTGTTGCACTGACAGGGTTCTGGATTCCTTTTCTTGTGCAGTGGAAATGCTCCTGGAGTATCATCTAAACCTTTCCAACTTGGGTCTCAAGTCCAATTCAGTTCAGGTCCACCTGAGTGTGATTGGGGCATACCATCGTGTCTTGGAGGGCAAGCCCATCCCTGCTCAGCCACTGATGGCCTGCTTTATGCGGGGCTTACTTCTTTTGAAACCTCTGGTTAAAACTCTGATGGTGGATTGGGACCTCAATGTGGTGCTGGCGCAGCTCATGTCAGCTCCTTTTGAGCTACTTGCATCTTGCCCGCTGAAGTTCTTTACTTGGAAGGTCATGCTCCTCATGGCAGTCACCTTAGCCTGCCATGTTAGTGAGCTTCAGGCCACCAGAATAGGGTGGTGCTGCGGATGCAGCCACTTTTCTTGTCCAAGGTGGTCTCCTCTTCCACCTTAATCATTCGGTGGTGTTACCCACCTTTTCCCCCAGGCATCACACCAACAGAGCCAAGGCCATGCTGCACACTTTGGACTGTAAAAGTGCTCTGGCCTTCTATCTGGAGTAGGTGAGAGTGCATCTGTGTTCCACCCAGCTCTTCATCTCCCTTTACCCCAGCAAGTTAGGCATTGGCGTTTCCAAATGCACCCTGTCCATTTGGGTGGCAGACCACATTTCCTTCACCTATGCTCAGGCAGATCCAAGTCTTGAGGATTTTGTCACAGCTCACAGTGTATGAGCAATGGCTGCTTCGGTGGCCAACCTATGCTCAGTCTCCACAGAAGAGATTTGCAGGGCTGCAACATGGTCCTCAGTTCACATCTTCACAGCTCACTACTGTCTAGATGAGGATTCCTGATGTGACAGCAACTTTGGCAGGCAGTGCTCTGGCATCTGTTTGGGACTTAGGTTCAATTCTTCCCACTGGATCTTCTCTCTGTCCAGGCTACCGAAAGAGTCCTCCCAGTGTCAGTGGATACTGAGTCAGTCAAGCCCTCTAGAGGGACTACCATGTTGTTTCTTTTGGTTCTCCAGTTTTGATGCCCCTGTTAGGCTGTGTTTTCATTTTTTGGTAGCCTGTAGCTTGGGAGTCCCATATGTGAGGATTCACTTCCTGCTTGTCCATGGAGAAAGCATAGCTACTCACCTGTAGCAGGTGTTTTATGTTGACAGCAGGAATAAGTCCTCCCAACCTTCCCACCTACACATGGAATTGTTTTTTGGTTAGAGCACTGGCTTGGGAACCAAGAGACCAGGATTTGATTCCCACTAACACTCATTGTGGCCTTGGCCAAGTCACTTAACCTTCCATTGCCTCAGAAAAATCCAAGTTATCAATGTCCTTGTTTAATGTACAGTTCCAAGTTTAGGTTACAATGTAAATCGCTTTGACTGAAATGATAAAGCAATATTAAAAATCCTGTTAGATAAGTTAAATAAATAAATACTAGCTTGGTTATCATATTGGAGATAAGATGGAACCGTGGCGGGTGGGAAGGCAGGTGTGCATATGCGATGGAGACTCCCAAAAGCTTTCTATGGAAGCCTGGGAGCATTCCTGCGTGGGGCTCTGTCGAGGACATCACCCATACGTGAGGACTTATTCCTGCTGTCCACAGAGAAAGCAAAGTTACTTACCTGTAACAGGTGATCTCTGGGAACAGCAGGAATTAGTCCTCACATATGGGTACGTCGGTACCGACGGAGCCTGAGCGGGAAAGCTCCCCAGCTTCCCAGAAGGAAGCTTTTGGGGCTTCCCAATGCACATGCGCGCTGCCTTCCCGACCAGCTCTCCTCAGTTTGAGTTTATAGCTGAGACAATAGAGAGAGGAAAGGAAGATAGATAGAAGATACAACTCCTAGGGGAGGTGGGTGGGTTGTGAGGACTAATTCCTGCTGTTCCCAGAGATCACCTGTTACAGGTAAGTAACTGTGCTATCTCCAGGAACAAGCAGGAATAAGTCCTCACATATGGGGACTCCCTAGCTAAGATGCCTGGGAGATCCCCTTCCAAGGGTTCGCCATCTTCGTATGGATCTCAGGCATCCATCCTGGGAAGGTGGGCAGGAGTTGTTCAAGTATGGAACAGGTGTTTGAGGACAGCCTGACCAAACAAGGCATCCCGGCGGGAGTCCTTGTCCAAACAGTAATGGGCTGTGAAGGTATGAACCGAGGCCCAGGTGGCGGCTCAACAGATCTGATCTATGGATACAGAGTGAAGATGAGCCATAGAAGTGGCCATGGCTCTCACATTGTGAGCTGTGACATGGCCTTCCAGAGAAATGTTTTTACTCTGGTAAGCAAAGGAAATACACTTAGCAATCCAATTGGAAAGTGTACGTTTGGAGACTGGAAGTCCCAAATGAGAAGGATCAAAAGCCACAAAAAGTTGGGAAGACTTTCGATGTGGCTGAGTCCTGTTGAGGTAAAAGGCGAGAGCTCTTTTACAATCTAGAGTATGAAGGTTCCTCTCTGCACTGGATGCATGAGGAGCCGGAAAAAAGACAGGTAGATATACCTCTTGATTAAGATGAAAAGGCGAGACCACTTTGGGCATAAAGTGGGGATTCGTCCTGAGGACCACCTTATCATGATGAAACCTAGTATAAGTTGGATGAGCCACTAAGGCCTGTAGTTCACTGATGCGGCGAGCCGAAGTGACTGCAATAAGGAAAAGGACCTTCCAGGAAAGAAATTTCAAGGAGGTAGAAACCAACGGTTCAAAAGGTGGCTTCATAAGCTGACCTAGAACTAGGTTCAAATCCCATGCTACCGGAGGAGGTCGGATGGGAGGCTTAGTTAGAGTCAGGCCTCTCATGAACCTTGCAATAAGAGGATGAGAGGAGACAGGTTGTCCATTTATAGGTTTTAAGGATGCTGCAATAGCACTTAAATGGACTCTGACTGAATTCGTCTTAAGGCCTGCATTAGAAAGATGCAGGAGATAGTCTAGTAGAGAATTCAAGTGAAGTGCCAGAGGGTCAAGACCCTGTTGAGCACACCAAATGGAAAAGTGTTTCCATTTGAAAGCATAGGAACGCCTCGTGGAGGGTTTCCTAGAGGCATGAAGGATATCTTTCACTGGTTGAGAAAGATTAAAGTCATGAAGGCTTAGGCCTTCAGTAACCAAGCTCTGAGGTGTAGGGACTTGGGGTTTGGGTGCCACAAAGTCCCCTCCTCCTGAGATAGAAGGTCTGGCGCAGCTCCCAGGTCCAGGGAGGGTCCCTGGGAAAGATGCAGAAGTAGAGGGAACCACACTTGGCGTGGCCAGCGTGGAGCTATGAGGATCATCGATCCGTGATCCCTCTGGAGTTTGAACAGAGTCTTGGGAATCAAAGGAATGGGTGGAAAGGCATATAGGAAGTCCTGATCCCAATGTAGGAGAAAGGCGTCGTTGGCCTGAGCTCTCTGACACGGAGTCCTGGAACAGAACCGGGGAAGTTTGGCATTGCACGGACTTGCAAAGAGGTCTATGTCCGGGGTTCCCCATTCCTGAAAGATTCTGCGTATCTGGTCCATATGCAAGGACCATTCGTGTGGAAGCAGAACTCGACTGAGTCTGTCTGCCCAAGAGTTTTGAACCCCTGGAAGATACACTGCCAGAAGATGAATTTGATGCTCTCTGGCGAAGGCCCATAATCTGAAAGCTTCGTTGCAAAGCGACAGAGAGCCTGTCCCTCCTTGTTTGTTTACATAGAACATGGCCACCTGATTGTCTGTTTGAACTAGGACGGTCAGGTTGACAAGGAGGGTATGGAAGACTTTGAGGGCAAAGAAGATTGCTCGCAGTTCCAGGAGGTTGATGTGAAGGGTGGTCTCCTGTGGAGACCAAGTACCCTGAGTGGAGAGGTGTTGTAGATGGGCTCCCCACCCTGTTTGGGAGGCATCTGTTGTGAGGGTTGCTGGGGGCAACAAAGGTTGGAAGGGGGCCCCCAACAACAGATTCTTGGTGGACATCCACCATTGGAGGGACCAAAACAGACGCTTTGAGGTGAGTATTTGGTCGGAGAGCGCTCCTGATGCCTGAGTCCACTGGGTGGCCAAGGTCCATTGAGCTGCTCTCATATGAAGACGAGCGTAGGGCACCACGTGTACCGTGGAGGCCATGTGGCCCAGAAGTCGCAGCATTTCTCTGGCTGTCAAGTGACTGCTGGACTGAGCTTGGGAGGCCAAGCACAGCAGACATTGGCCCCGGACTTGAGGTAGGTAGGCCCTTGCAGTGGTGGTGTCCAACTGGGCCCCTATGAATTCCAGAGACTGAGTAGGGATAAGTTGAGACTTGGGAAGGTTTATCACCAGTCCCAGATACTGCAGAATGTGCCTTGTGCGGTCCAGGGAAATCTGGGCCTCTGACTGAGATGGAGCTCGGATGAGCCAGTCGTCCAGATATGGGAATACAAAAATTCCCAGACCTCTTAGAAATGCGGCAACAACTGCCATGCATTTGGTGAACACTCTTGGAGCAGAGGCTAGACTGAAGGGAAGTACTCTGTACTGGAAATGTTTTCCCTGAAACAGAAATCTTAGATATTTTCTGTGGGATGGGTGGATGAGTATATGTGTGTACGCATCCTTGAGATCTAGTGAACAAAGCCAATCCTGACTCTGAAGGTATGGAAGGAGAATGCCTAGAGAAAGCATTTTGAATTTCTCCTTGTACAGAAATCTGTTCAATTCTCTCAGATCTAGGATAGGTCTGAATCCCCCTGTCTTCTTTGGTATGAGAAAATAAGGGGAGTAGAATCCTGTCCCTTGTTGAAGAAGAGGAACCTCTTCTATTGCCCCTTGGGCAAGGAGAGAGAAGAGATTTCCTGACCCAACAGGCCCAGGAGAGATGGAGGAGAATTGAAGTGCCTCACCATGGTATATGGAGGAAGGTTGGAAAAATGAAGTTTGTAGCCCTCTCTGATGATAGAGAGGGTCCATTGCTCTGATGTAATTTGCCCCCATCTGGGAGCAAAGTGAGCTAACCTTCCGGGAATGGTGAGGGGCTCTGGTTGTTCTAGAGCCAGAAAGGTTAAGTTCTCTAGGGGCAAGTCAAAACCCCTGAGGGGGTTGAGCCTGCTGAGGAGTGGCAGACACTGCAGGCTTTGACCTTGCCTGTTTAGGCTGCTGACGTTTAGCTGCAAAGCGAGGCTGAGAAGATTGTTGGCCAGTATTTGTGGAAAATCTGGCCTTCTTGTAGTAAGGCCTCTTGAAAGACTTTTTCTTGGCAGGAGTAGAGGTAGACTTAGAAAGTCTATCTAATGTAGCATTTTCTGCGTCCATTTGAGTGGCTTTAATTTGCCAGTCTTTACCAAATAAGTTCTCACCTGTACAGGGCAGATTCCGTAAGCCATCCAGGACCCAGGGTTCTAGGTCAGAGGCCTGGAGCCAAGCAAATCGTCGGGCTGCAATGGCAATGCCCGAAGCTCTACCGGCACCTTAAAAGGAATCAAAGGCTGCTCTGTTGGAGAACTTAGAAACATCTAGAAGCTGTTTCACCAGAGAAATGAACTCCTCCTTTCTATCCTCAGGGATAAATGAGGTAAAATGCCGTACCTTTAGGGCAAGTTCCCTTAGAAACATGCCCATATACAGACTGTATGAATTAATCCTGGCTATAAGCATACTAGCCTGGAAGATTTTCCTACCAAAAGAGTCTAGGGTCTTACATTCTCACCCTGGAGGGGTAGAAGAGTGCCTTTTGGTACTCTTAATCTTTTTCAGCGCAGACTTCACCACAATGGAATGGTGAGGCAGCTGAGTTTTTTGAAAACCAGGAGAAGGAGGGACCCAGTACATGGTGTCCAACCTACGAGAATGAGGAGACAACGTTAGAGGAGCCTCCCATAAGTCCATCAAGTGTTCTTGAAGGATTTCATGGATAGGCAGGGTGACTGCCTCTTTAGGAACCTTAGGGTATCCTAAAATATCCAATTTCTTTGATCTAGGTTCTTTTTCAGAGGATGTAGTAATAGAAAGTCCTTTAGCTACTTCTATAATGAAGTCTTGAAAGGACAAATCCTCTGGTGGAGACATTCTCCTCTTTGGGGAAGAAGGCTCTTCAGGAAGAACCAGAGACAGCTCATCAGAGTCATCAGAGGAGTCAAAATCCTCAGAAGAATCAGAGAATCCTCTATGTGCTTCCAACGCACGATACGCATACCGATCGGTATCGACATCGGGCGTACCGGGTATGGGATCGGTATCGGGTGAAAACCCGGATCCGGCATGCGGAACCGATCTGCGTTTGGAAGATGATGGTCTCGGTTCCGGTATGGAAGACAGTACCGGAACCGGACCTGGAACCGCTAGATGCGGTACCGAGGGCGTCGCAGCTTTAATGAAAGCCAGAACGGCCTGCTGCATGGTCTGGACAGTATTGCCCATAGACGCCACTGCTGCCTGGATGTCGGTACCGGCATGGGCCGGTACCCCAGAGCAGTCTAACAGGTGATCAGTCGAGGCCGTGCCATCGATGTCAACCTGTAACCCCATAGATGGTGCTTTGGAAGCCAGAGCTTCCCACCGGGGTTGTTTGGCTGGGGCAGGATCCTCAGATTCAAAAGTGAGATCCTCTCGATACTTTGAAGGAGATTTGCTCTTTGAGGACCTGCCCGAAGAAGGTTTGGTTACCTGAGATCCATCCGGAGAGGAAGACCTGGATGACTGTGATGCTGGATTATCTGAAGCAAACAGCACATGGAGTTTGTTGGCCCGGTTCTGCAAACCACGTTTAGACATCTAGGAGCAGGATGGGCAGTCCAGAATGGAGTGGTCAGGTCCCAAACATTTAAGACACCAGTCATGGGTGTCTGTGACAGAAATAACAGCACTACACTTGGTACACTTCTTGAAACCAGGGGCTGGTTTCTCCATGAGGAGAATATGTGTAGGCCTGAGGCCTAACCGAAGTCACCAAGTTGCTAAATAAAAGTTTTTGTTTGTTTTTTTTAAAGAAAAGAAAAGAGAGACCGGCGGTACCGGTTTCGGTATGGGGAAGGCAGGTACGCGGTCTAAAGAAACAAACTAAAATAAGAATTTCTTCAGCGGTGACAGGAACACGACCTGCTGGCTCCACGGAAAAAGAGAAACTGAGGAGAGCTGGTCAGGAAGGCGGGAAGACAGCGCGCATGTGCATTGGGAGGCCCCAAAAGCTTCCTTCTGGGAAGCTGGGGAGCTTTCCCGCTCAGGCTCCGTCGGTACCGACGTACCCATATGTGAGGACTTATTCCTGCTTGTTCCTGGAGATCACCTGCTACAGATAACTATGCTTTCCTTGAAACCTTTTCTCTTTTCTCTCCCTACAGGTGGCTTTTACCTCAGGAATTTATCATTGAACAACATGTAAGGTGTGAGCAGGTATGTTCTTCAGTAATAAGTATAATCCTAAAACTTTATATACCCCTTTTTTATTGTTTAACTATTTTTCAGGCTCTCAAATATTTTCTCATTCAGGAAACCCAGATACATATAGTTAACTTTAGGAGACTTCCTTTCCTTCAGGTTAACACTGTCACTACTTTATTTGCGCTAAAATAAAAATTTAGGGGAATGTTTACTAAACCGTCTTAATGTAGCAGCGGTGGTATTATCGTGCGATAAGTGACGTTATCGCACGATAATGTAACTTATCGTGCGATAACGCAGCGGTGGCGTTAAGGCACACTAACGCTGTGAAATCTGGGTCTGAAGGGTGGAGTGGGCACGTAGGCAAGGGCAACTGTACTGATGCTGTAAATGGGATACAGGGGGTTGCAGGCGGCACATGCTGTGGTCCAGCTGGGGCACAGTGTGGACTAGGCAGATGCCTATGTGGCACATAGGAATGCCAAAACTGTAAAGCAGCAAGACAGCAACTGATGAGGGTCCAACATGGGCATGAGTGTGTGTCCCACAATGTCACAGGGGAGATTACGCAGCAGGTACCCCCAAGGGCACATAACATTGGCACCCCTGCCTCTTTGTTCCCTGCACATGTATTTCAACTATCACTTTTCTAGGTTTCCCTGCCTTTGCAGCACATTGCTGACTGGTTTCTCTTTCCTGCAAATGTGCCTTAACGCAAGGGTTTCACTGGCGTTAGTGTTCAGACCCGGATTTCACAGCGTTAGTGTGTCTGGAGCCTCTCCCCTCCCACTCTCTGCCCATTGACCCCTTCTCTCCGCCCTCTGGGAAGCCTTACTCCACCCTTCAGACCCGGATTTCACAGCGTTAGTGTGCCTTAATGCCGCCGCTGCGTTATCGTGTGATAAGTGATGTTATCATGTGATAAGTGACGTTATCGGGCGATATTATCGCGTGATTACATCACTTATCATGCGATAATACCACCGCTGCGACGTTAAGATGGTTTAGTAAACATACCCCATAGTAAAATTCCTGCTCTAATTCACTATTTTTATTTATTTATTTATTTAACAATTTTCTTTATGCTGCCTTATCTTATAATCAAGGCGCTTTACAACGTAACTTCAATTTTACAGAGAACTTGTGATAAATAGAGCTAACATTTTAAATCATGACTGGACAACTTTATAGCATGTAAAGGGAGAGGGGGGAACTTGGAGTGCTATAACATGAATTATATACAAGGTAATGTATATGCAATTGGGCACGAGATCCGTTCTTATCAAAAGCTGTTTTCACAGCAGTCAAATATTCATTAAGGCACACTGTAGCACATTTTCCATCGACGACTAGCACAAGATTCAGAACAGTCTCTACTTTTTTATTTTTTATTTTAAGACATAATTCCTTTTCCCAGCAGAGAAGAAATCAGTTCTGCTGCAGAGATTTTAAGGGTTTAGTTTTAACGATGCTAGTCGCTCACTATGAAATATTTTCCAGCAACTCACCATACTGACAGGTTTAATTATTTTCCTTGCTCATTTTTCAAAAAATAAATTGTGTCTGTCACTCACACTCAGTTTTCCTGTTCAGAATTCACATTTGGGGACTCACACCTCCTCAGAAGAATAAAGCTTTCCTTCTCTGAGACTTAGTCACTAAGAAAAGCTCGTACAATAGCCATCAACTTTATACAGCCCACACATACACTCCTCCCTCAGCCAGAGTAAACACCATTTTCCAGAATTTCATCAGTCCTCCCACACCTCAAGCACCCACACAAAGCCAGCTTCTACCTCATCCAAGCCCCAACTGCCAGTTTCAATGGTACTCACAGATGGAGCACAGAATTCGCTAGACCTTTGATGGAAATAGACCCTCAGGCACTCAAATCAGCTTAAAATCCCAAAGCTATAAACTCTGCAAACCGCTTATACTTATACAAATTGTATACCTCTTTCTAATGAGTGCCCAATTTCATTAAACTTAAAAGCGCTAAATGCATCAGCCCCTGGAGACTCCTGATGCATCCTACCCTTACCACGAGCCTCCTGGATCTCATCACACCTTTCCGTCGCTTACACCTCTGCCCTCACTGCCTGTTTGAGCCCAGACCCTCACTGTGCATGCCCAGAGCAGCGGCCACCTCCAAAACTACCCCATGGATTCTCAGATTGCGACTTTCAGAGATCTGGTTATGCGTGACTTATCACAATTAAACTATTAAGCAGTATCCAAACGGTGCTTTGTTAATTAAACTTTGCAGCAATTATCTCTGCAGGATGATATCATTATCAAACTGGCAGACAAAGGAGGGCCATTAGTTATATAAAGCTGTGATCAATATCAAGAAGAGGCTTTGTGGAAGCTACAAGATCGCCAGTTTTATCTCCCATTGGATCATGATCCCACTTGTGAATTTCCAAGTCAGGTTAATCATATTTTGGTTGAAGTTTTCAAGCAGGATATAATCACTTGTCAGGAGTACCGTTTTCTTAAGGTACAGAGTTCCAGGGTACCTATCTTTTACACAGTTCCGAAGGTCATATGATTCTGCACAATCCTCCTTGTCATCCTATAGTTTCTAGTAATTCTTCACTTTTTGAACCATTATCAAGGTTCGTGGATTATTATCTTCAGCTTCTAGTGAAACAGTTACCTTCATATATTTGTGATACTTCTGACCTTCTAAATAAACTGGAGACTCTTCATCTTGACTGTCATTCTGTCATTATGGTAACGTTTGACATTACAGCATTATACATACATATTCCTCAAGAAGCTGCCTATCAAATGGTTGAACAATTGTTAGCATCCCAACAATTAAAGCAACTTTTGATACCTTTTTATTGTCTTTGTAGACATTGATTCTGAAGAAGAGCTATTTTTAATTTGACGAAGAGTTTTGTTGAAGTTGATTCTGACAAATAACTATTTTTGATTTGATGAAGAGTTTTATTTACAAGTTCAAGGGGTGGCTATGGGTGCAGCCATAGCCCCAAGTATAGCAAATTTATACATCTCCAGTTTTGAAGACAAGTACCAGTATCCTTCATGTTGGTTTAATTCTACTGATTTATGAGTAAGATTTATTGATGAGATTTTTTGCTTATGGCATGTGTCCGAATCTGAATTAAAAGTTTTCACATAATGACTAAATTCTCAAGATCCACACCTGACATTTACTATGGCACATTCGAAGTCTGAGATTTCTTTTCTGGATGTATTGATCTCCATTCATAATGATTCCATACATAACTCATTATTTAGAAAATATGTGGATCAGAATAATTTTTTAAATTTCAAGAGCCATCATCCATACATATTGAAAAATGCTTGGCCCATTGGGCAATTTCTTTGATTGAGACATATTTGTTCTTGAGATTCAGACTTCAAATGCCAAACTACTTACCTTACCCAGCGTTTTATAAAGAAAGGTTGGCCAGCATCCATTGTTCGAGCAGTGCATTTATGGGCTAAATATGCCCATAGAGAATTGTTGCTACTGAAACAACAGGCAACTACTATGGAGAAACATGTTTGGATGCTTCATTGTGTGCTTCATTCAAACACATTGGACATCTTGTCATTGCATGCTAGTTTTCACAAAGCTCCTTGTACTGCATTTTCCAGAATTAGAAATTTACGGGACTCCTTGATCCATTCAGACTTTAAGCGACAAAAAGATCACTGCAGATTAAAGGTCAACACATCTCATGTGGTAATTGCAATGCGTGTGCAACCTCCTTGAACATTCCTATGTGGAGTGATCAGAGAACAGGCCGTATATTTGAATTTGGTCATCAGAAAGATTGCAACATAATGTAGACTATTTATGTTATCTTATGCCCTTGTGCCAAGCCATATATAGGAAGGAATTGTCGCAAGATTAGAATATGATTGAGTGAATACAAATTTCATTTGGCTAATTCTGTATTGACTGCTGCTATTGTCCAACACTGCTTACTGTAGATTATCAGCATACAGGGCCTGATTTGTGATGGTTTGTGTTGGATTGCCTAGACAGCTTACAGAAGGGAAATGTACAAGATTGTCTGACTCAATTAGAACAAAGATAGATTTTTACTTTGGATACTTTGTATCTGAATGGTCTTCGGGTATATTCAGGAGAGAAGGAAAATCAGAGGTGGAATTGTAGGACTCAAAAGTGCTGAGAACGGATATGTGGAAAGTGACATTGAAAAAGTGAAAATGCTAAACAAATACTTCTGTTCTATTTTCACTAAAGAAATTCCTGTGATTTCCAAATATACAAACAGAAATGGAGTAGATAACACACTATTCACAGAAGATGAACTCCCTAAGTCATTCCCTCCCAACACGAACCAATGATCATGGTTAGTCAAGTACACCCCCATATTCATTTCTCACCCCATTTCAAATCCCCTTAGAGCCCCAAGCCTTTGAACTATAAACGTGTGATTTCTTGCTGTAAATAGTTTGAATTCTTGTTATCTATTTAACCCCAGTTATCCAAGTTCATTCCCTGTTATCTGTAAACTTAACATATGTTCATGCTTAAGTACAATTTGTTAAAATGTAAACCGCGCTGATGACGAAGAGTGCGGTATATAAAAGATGTTAAATAAATAAATGATATGCTAGAACAGCTTGCAAAACTGAAAGTGGACAAGGCCATGGGACCAGACGGGATATATCACAGAATACAATACAAGATCAGAGAGATATTTTTAATAGATCTACAGGACTGGAGAAGAGCTGATGTGTTTGTTCTAACTGATACCTCCTCACAAAAGTGGTAACAGGGAAGAAAAGACAAACTACAGGCCAGTAAGCCTTACCTCGGTGGCGGGAAAAGTAATGGAGGCACTCCTAAAAGAGTGAATAGTGGACTTTCTCGAAACCAACAGATTGCATGATCGGAGGCAACATGGTTTTACCAAAGGACGATCTTGTCAAACAAATCTGATTGAGTACTTTGACTGGGTGACCAGAGAACTGGATCAAGGGCATGCAATGGATATAATTTACCTGGATTTCAGCAAAGCCTTTGATACTGTTTCTCTTGGAAGCTTACCAAGAAACTCAATATTTTGGGGAAGGGTCCCAAGGTGGTGAACTGGATCAGAAATTGGTTGACTGACAGACATCAGAAGGTGATGGTAAACAGAACTCACATGGATGAAAGGAAAGTGATTAGTGGTGTACCCTGGGGTTCGGTCCTGGGACCGCTATTGTTCAGTGTATTTGTGAGTGATATTGCTGAAGGACTGAATGGAAAAGTCTGTCTTTTTGCAGATGTTGCAAAACTTTTCAACAGAGTGGACTCCCTGAGGGAGTGGATAACATGAGGAAAGATTTACAAAAGCTGGAAGAATGGTTTAATGCTTGGCAATTAAGATTTAATGTGAAGAAGTGCAGTATCATGCACTTGGGAAGCAGAAATCCAAGGGAATTGTACGTGAGAGGGGGCGAGAGGTTGGTGTGCATGGACCAGGAAAAGGACCTTGGAGTGATTGTTTCTGAGGATCAAGGTGGTGAAACAGTGAGACAAGACGGTGGCAAAAGCCAGGAGGATGCCGGGTTGCATACAGAGAGGAATTACCAGCAGAAAGGAAGAGGTACTAATGCCACTGTAAAAGCCATGGTGAGGCCTCACTTGGAATATTGTGTTTAGTTTTGGAGACCATATCTCACAAAGGATATAAAAAGACTGGAAATGGTTCAGAGGAAGGTAACCAAAATGGTTTGAAGCCTGCATCAGAAGACTTATGAGAAGAGACTTGAAAACCTAAATATGTACACTCTGGAGGAGAGGAGGGACAGGGGAGATATGATTCAGACTTTTAAATACTTATTAAACAAACAAACCTCTTCCAAAGATGGGGAAGCTGTAAAACTAGAGAGCACAACAGGAAGCTGCAAGGGGGTAAATTGAAAGGCAATGTCAGGAAATACTTTTTCACTAAAATGCTGTTGGATGCTTGGAATGCCCTCGCAATGGAAGTGGTGGGGGCAAATACAGTGGCAGAGTTCAAAATGGCATAGGACAGACACAGCAGATCCCTTTATAGCAACAGGATAAAATCAAAACTAACATAACTATCTCTTATATCTCAACAAATAGAGGTGACCTACATGGAGCAGTGGGTTACCTACATGGAGCAGTGGGTACACCTCTAAACAAAGGCATAGGGAGGGGTGACACACATGGAGCGGCAGGTGCACCAATTCTTGCCGCCTTGCTGGGCAGACTAGATGGACCATGCTGGTCTTTATCTGCCATAATATACTATGATTCCCATTGATTCCCTACGGGAAGAGCAATGATACAGTGAGGATTTAGAGCCAATAACTGGGATATTACCCTTCATGATACATATGGGTGATGTTTCACGAGTGTTATGAAAACATTGGCAGGTCCTGCAAGTACATGAATGTTTTCAGAAGACTGTGCGATTTGCCTATACGAGAGGGCAGAATTTAAGTGATAGATTGGTTCAAGTCGTCCCGCGAATGGAGTTTTTCTGTGGAAATGATTCACGTCAGGGCTATTGGGCATGTAACAATTGCAAGTATTGTTGCAATACCTTACAGGGCATTTATTGGTCTCATCCCATTACGGCCCATACTTATATTTTTTCTGGAGCTTCGACTTGTCAAACATCTTTTGTTGTCTATCTGCTTCAATGCCCCTGCAATTTAATATACATTGGTAGGACCATACGCCCGGTAAAGATTCGTATGGGTGAACATGCATCTAAAATTCGAAATAACTGTATCGCAGCACCAATAGTAGAGCATTGTATGGCTTTTTCTCATTCTTATATGGACTTACGATGGAGGGTGATAGATTGGATCCTGCCGCACCCTAGAGGAGGAAATCGTGAACAACGGTTACAGTGGAGGGAGCAACATTGGATTTACCGCTTGGAAACAGTAACACCATTGGGTCTTAATTTGGAGCAGGACTGTTGGAGTCTTTTATGAATGGAACCTCTCGTGAGAGGAGGGGTTTCTTTCTACATCTAAATCCTCTGATTACGTATTTACGTAGTTTCAGCCAATCATCAGTTACGTCTCAGCTATATGAAGAACCATTGGGAAATGGGCGTGTTAGGGCCATTACCTTAGGAAGATCTACGGGATCACTTGATACAGGGATGGAGAAGGTCCGAAACATGCATGTCGTGTGATGGTGATGAATCTACAAGGGTGGAAAATTGACAGAATCACCCTCCTTGAAGCCTTGCTAGGATGGAATGGCTGTTATTTCAAGTTAAGCATTGTGTTTGTTGAATTGACACCTTTACCCAGTAAAGTGTGCAAGTTACACTAGTCTAAAACAAGGGCTGCGGCTCTCTTGAATAAAAGAGCTCTTCCAACACGGGGAGTTGGGCTCTTTCCCTTCTCTCAGGTTGGTTGTCCCCCGACAAAAAATTGATGATTGAATTTATGGAAACATAGTTACCAGGGTAGCTACTGTTCACATTTTTTCAATGACTATAGATATTGGATTTAATGTGGTGTCATTGAATTAAGGAGGTTTGGGGTGTTTGATATATGAATGACCTCGGTTGGTTAAGTATGGCTGTTGACACGTTTGCATTCACGGAGGAATACTTGGACAAATTACGGCAACGAAAATCTCTTTTTGACTCCACTGGCCAGGGCTCTGACCATCAGTCCCTAGATTCTTGAAATTAAAAGTCCTTCGTAAGAGATCAATACGAGCTCATTTACATGGAGCGGCTATGCTCCAATATTTAAAAACTCGAATTATTCCCTGGGGGTTGAGAATGCCAAGTGCCCCAAAGCTTTTTCTTTCGGATGTTGATTTCATTTCTAAGTGGAACTGCATTTTAAACAAATATAGTTTTGATTTGATAGCTTTAATTATTGATCGTACAGCGCTGGATGAAGAAAGACTTTCTAAGGACATAGAGGAGCTAAAAGGCCCTCTCTGGGAATCATTGAATGAGGAGGTTTTTCAGACAAAAATGGAAGATATGGAGAGGCAGCTTCAAAGTTTTTTTGATTACTTGCGGGGTCTAAAGGCTAGTAAGTTTCAACGGGATAAAACGGATTATGAGATGGAGAGGGTATACTATTGGATGTATGAAAAACCGGATGTAGAGAATGGAGGGGGGGAAACAAACATGTAACTTTCGATCCCTCGTCAGAGGATACTGATACGAGTGACACCTCAGGGGTTCTGAGGCACAGAGGGGTTTTCAGACAGGCCGACGGAGGGGCGGTCGCCCCCGCCGGCCCTATTCCGACAACCGAGGGGAACCCACCAATACTCGGCAACGGTTTCGCCGACAACAACCATCATCAATGTCTCAGGACTGGCTTTAACATCAACCCAAATGGAGGTGTTGAATTTGGGGCTATCTTTTGTCCCTACAATCCCTTATGATCCATTTAAAATGCAGGTTGCACTTTACCGTTTTTTTAGAAAATTGAGAATAATACATTTTTTTACAGATAAAGATCTTCCTCAAGATGGGTCCATCATGTTTTCCCCCTCACGATGGGTTCCTCCGGGGGTGGTGGAACCGGTCATCCTGACATATCAATCTTTGGTTCTGAAGGATTTGTTTTCTAAAGAAAACATTTTTGTGCAGCGATTTTCCAATATGTCTAAAATACAATGACAGGCTATCAAAGAGTTAGCAAATAATAAGGATTTGATTATAAGAAGAGCAGATAAGGGTGATGCAGTAGTGGTGCAATCATTTGATTTTTATCATAAAGGTGTTTTATCCTTGTTAAACAACATCACTTACTATAAGCCTTTGCAAAGAGATCCTTCACCACAATTATAGATCAGAATACGAGCACTGTGTAAACAGGGGTGCTGGGTGAGAACGTCCACAGTCTTGGCAAAGGCAAATACTATTATGACTTGCAAAGGATTGTGGGGAATGCAGTCCATTAATACCAGAATCAACTGTTCACAAAATAATGAGTTGTGTTGCTCGAGTGTAAGCAAAGAAAATATATTTTATTTATGGGGTTATTTCTCCCACACAGATTTACTTGGTAGCACAAAAGGATACTTGCTTTCAGTATTGTACTTAGGAAAAACAAATCATGATCAGCAACTGAACTTCTTAAGCAATCAATCAAACAATAAAGACCTTGATGGGAACAGAAAGGTCTTTCTGAGGGCTCCTGCTAATACCTTTTAGCAGTGCTCCAAAAGCAAAACAAAACCCAAAACGTAACCAAAAACTGTTCTTTTCAAGGATAACTTTCTTTGTATTTTCACACACAAACAGTAGTTCCCTTTCAGAGCTCATGTGCAACTGTGCAATGCTTAATTGCCAACAATTAACCAGCTGCAAACCTCTTGGCTGGTTTACTTTCTATACATGGCTCAAATCCTACCCTAAAGCTTTCTTGTAAACTTTTCTGGGTAGATAAAAGAACAAGTTATATTTCTTTTTGATGGTTGTTGTATTTGTGAAAGTATTTTACCACCTCAGCCTAGACAGAGAGCAATCCATGTAATCACTCTGATCATTTAAAATATCTCCTTCTTCTTCAACTATCATAGAATCAATATCATGGTCTGGCTCAGGGGAATTCCTTAATGGAGCACTCTCAGGACAATACTTGTTTCCCTGCTGTCTTCCAAGTGAAGAGCTAGGGCATAGATCAGTGTTCATAACTGATCTTCCTTTGTTGTTAGGTTTCCTCTCCAGATATCCTGGCCAATAAGTAGTCTAGTTTTTATGTCCAGCCTTCCAATCAAGATCCCTGGACACTGGGTCTCTCTTCACATACCTTCTTGCACTGGTCATAACATAAGAACATAAGAACATAAGAAATGCCATACTGGGTCAGACCGAGGTCCATCAAGCCCAGTATCCTGTTTCCAACAGTGGCCAATCTAGGTCATACGTACCTAGCAGTTTCCCCAAAAGACACCTCTTCTGCAGTGCTTGTACTAGGTCAAGCATTGATATCCTGGGTCCCTTTTTAATAGTGGTTTATGGACCTTTCCTCCAGGAACTTGTCCAAACCTTTTTTAAACCCAGCTATACTAACAGCCCTTACTACATCCTCCGGTAACAGATTCCAGAGTTTGATTACACGTTGAGTGAAGAAATATTTTCTCTTATTTGTCTTAAATAGTTTACCCTGTAGCTTCATTACATGTCCCCTAGTCCTTCTATATTCTGATAGCGTAAACAATTGATCCACGTTTATCCGTTCCACTCCATTCATTAATTTATAGACCTCTATCATATCTCCCCTCAGCCGTATCTTTTCCAGGTTAAAGAGCCCTAACCTTTTTAGCCTCTCTTCATAGGAGTAGCCTTCCATCCCCTTCACCAATTTGGTGGCTCTTCTCTGTACTTTTTCTAATAACTCTATGTCCTTTTTAAGATACGGTGACCAGAATTGCACACAATATTCAAGGTGCGGTCGTACCATGGAGCGATACAGAGGCATTATAATATCCTTTGTTTTATTCTCCATCCCTTTCCTTATGATTTATTTATTTTTTTATTTATTTTAATTCTCTTATATACCGCACTATTCTGCATCAGTGCGGTTTACATTGAACAAACTGAAATTACATTGAACAGGGCATTATAACTTGGAGATAACTATTTTACAGGGAACATGGGCTATGGAGGGTTAAGTGGCTTGCCCAAGACCACAAGGAGCACCTGTGGGACTAGAAACCCCAGTCCTTCCGGCCCAAGGTTGCTGTCCTCTAGTGGGATTTGAACCCCCGACCTTCCGGCCTGAAGTACCTTGCCCCAACCACTAGGCATTCTATTTGCTTTCTTGGCCGCCGCTGCACACTGGGCGGAGGGTTTTAACATGCTATCCACGATGACTCCTAAATCTTTTTCCTGGGTGGTGGTTTCTAATGTGGCGCCTTGCATCGTGTAACTATAGTGTGGGTTGTTCTTTCCTAGGTGCATAACTTTGCACTTGTCCACATTAAATTTCATCTGCCATTTGGATGCCCAGTCTTCCAATTTATCCAGATCCTCCTGCAGTTTTCCACAATCCTCTTGGGTTTTAACAACTTTAAACAGTTTTGTGTCATCTGCAAATTTGATAACCTCACTAGTTATTCCTTTTTCCAGGTCATTTATGAATATGTCAAAAAGTAGGGGACCCAGTACAGATCCCTGGGGTACTCCACTATTCACCTTTTTCCATTGGGAATATTGGCCATTTAGCCCTACCCTCTGCTTTCTATCTTTTAACCAGTTCCCGATCCACAATAGTACACTGCCTCCTATCCCATGACTTTTTAGCTTTGCCAAAAGTCTCTGATGGGGGACCTTGTCAAAAGCTTTCTGAAAGTCCAGATACACTATATCAACTGACTCACCTTTGTCTACCTGTTTATGCACACCTTCAAAAAAACAGATCAGATTAGTAAGACAAGATCTTCCTTGTCTAAAGCCATGTTGGCTGTCTCCCATTAGGCCATGACTATCTACATGCTGTGTAATTTTGTTCTTTATGATGGTTTCTACCATTTTCCCTGGTACTGACGTCAGGCTCACCGGTCTGTAATTTCCCGGGTCACCCCTGGAACCCTTTTTAAAAATTGGTGTTACGTTGGCGACCCTCCAATCTTCAGGTATTACAGATGATTTTAATGAAAGTTCACAGATTACCAATAGCAGGTCTGCAATCTCATATTTCAGTTCTTTCAACACTCTGGGATGTATACCATCCGGTCCAGGTGATTTGTTACTATTCAGTTTATCAAATAGTTGTAATATATCTTCCCGGTGTAGCGATATTTCTCTCAATTCCTCTGCAGTATCACCTTTAAATACCACTTCAGTCTTGGGTAACATCCCTACATCTTCCTCAGTAAAGACCGAAGCAAAGAATTCATTCAGTCTCTCTGCTATAGCCTTGTCCCCTCTTACTGCCCCTTTTACCCCTCTATCATCTAATGGTCCAATTGACTCTCTCACAGGCCTTTTGCTACGAATGTACTTGAAAAAGTCTTTATTTCGTGTTTTTGCTTCCGTAGCAAGTTTCTTCTCAAATTCCCGCTTTGCCTGCCTTATCAATGCTTTGCATTTAACTTGCCAGTGCTTGTGTTGTTTCCAGTTTTCATCATTTGGCTCTTTTTTCCATGTCCTGAAGGTTGCTCTTTTGGCAGCAACAGCCTCTCTGACCTCACCTTTAAACCATGCTGGCAGTTTTTTGGACTTTCTTCCACTTTTCTTAATGCGTGGAATACAGCTGGTCTGGGCTTCGAGGATAGTATTTTTAAATAACACCCAAGCTTGCTGTAAGTCTTTAACCTTTGGAACCGCTCCTTTTAGTTTTTTCCGAACTATATTCCTCATTCTATCATAGTCTCCCTTTTGAAAGTTAAAAGGTAGTACTGTGGATTCCTTTACTATCTGTCCTCCACTGATTAAATCAAACATGATCATACTATGATCACTATTGCCAAGTGGTCCCAACACCCTTATTTCTTGCACCAGATCTGGCGTTCCACTAAGGACTAGGTCCAGTATGGCTTCCCCTCTGGTCGGATCATGAATCAGCTGCTCCAAGAAGCAGTCATTTATTTCATCTAGAAACTTTATCTCTTTAGCTTGTCCTGCTGTGAGACTGTCCCAGTCGATACCGGGGTAATTGAAATCACCCATTATTACTACTCTGTTGTGGCTTTTGTTAGCTTCCTTGATTTCTTTGAGCATTTCATCATCCATTTGTTCATTCTGGCCAGGCGGTCGATAGTATACTCCCACTGCCATCACCTTCCCTTTCATAAATGGAATTTCAATCCATAGAGATTCTACAGCAAATTGTGTTCCCTGCAAAACTTTAATCCTTTCTGACTCAATGCCCTCTTTAACATAGAGCGCAACCCCTCCACCAATTTGTTCAGCTCTATCATTACGATATAGTTTGTATCCAGGTATCACAGTGTCCCACTGGTTATCCTCCTTCCACCATGTCTCTGAGAGTGCAATCATATCTAACCTCTCATTTAGTGCTATATATTCTAATTCTCCCATCTTATTGTTTAGACTTCTAGCATTGGCATACAAGCATTTTAGTGACTGTATTTTATTAATTTTATTATTAATCTGGCTATTGGTAGGCATGGGACCTGCGAGGTCCTTTTTAAACGTGCTCTCAAGTCACGTAAAAACTGTGGCACCTCCTGACTTCCTGGTTCAGGATCAATCCATTGTCCCCTCAAAATATCTAACAAACCACGTGGAGCCCTACCATACATCAATTCATATGGAGTTACACCTAGGGACACCTGAATTCTTTCCCTGCAGGCATATAAGGCAAAGGGCAATAACATATCCCATTCTTTTACCTCTCCTGCTAACCCCCTTCTCAACATTTGTTTGAGATTTTGTTTGAATCTCTCCACCAAATCGTTTGATTGTGGATGGTAGGCTGAGGTTTTCACGTGATGAATGCCAAAGGCATCCCAGACCTGGGCCAAATATTTTGATACAAAATTGGACCCTCGGTCAGTCAACACCTCTCCTGGGAATCCCACTTCGCAAAACAATTTGACTAGTTCTAAAGCTATTGTTTTTGCAGAAGGTACCTTGTTGCCTGATCTACCATAACTAGGATGTATTGGAAACCTCGGGGCGTTTTGACTAATGGGCCTACAATATCCATAGCAATGCGACCAATTGGGTCTGTGATAATTGGCATGGGAATCAAAGGCACTACCAGTGGGTGAGTCGCTGTAACTCGCTGACACGCTGGACATGCAGCACAAAACTGGGCAGTTTCTTTGAAAATACCTGGCCAGTAAAAATGCATAAGTATTTGATCCAGCGTTCCTTGCATCCCTTTATGACCTCCAACTGGATGATCATGTGCTAATCTAAGTACTAGTCCTTTGAAAGTTGTGGGTACCACCAATTGTTTACTTATGGTCCCATTTCTGGGGTCCTGACTCTCTCTATATAATATTTCATTATCTAGTCTGAATCTGGGCAACTTCTCCCTGACCACCCGAGCTTTTAAGTATGCTCAGGAGGTCAGGGAGGAGTTGCCCAGATTCAGACTAGATAATGAAATATTATATAGAGAGAGTCAGGACCCCAGAAATGGGACCATACATAAACAATTGGTGATACCCACAACTTTCAAAGGACTAGTACTTAGATTAGCACATGATCATCCATCCTAGTTATGATAGATCCTAGTTATGGTAGATCAGGAAACTTTGCCACTAACTCAGCTGGCACCCAGGGTAAACTTTGACCAGCCAACATCTCAGCCCTACCCTGTGCTCTGCAAAGTCTCTCACGACGCTTTTGTGCTTTCAACTTTCTTACTTTCCCAGATGGTGGAGTTATTAAATCATCATGAGAGGGTAAGTCTCCAAATAACTCTGCCTGCTCCCCCTCCTCCTGCTGGCTCTCTATCTTAGCCTGTGAGCGGGTGGATACAAGGCCCCTCTTCTTACCTATTTCCTTCCTTATAGTTTGGTCTTCTGGAAGCTTAACCATCTTTTTAGCTAGGGACTTTTCACTTCCAAACAAAGGCCCGGGAGCTATTACCATCATTCCTTCTCCCTCCTTCTTTCCTAGCCCTTTCACTAGTCCCTGCTTAAATCTTGGCCAGTCCCTTCCTAGAACCAAATCAAATGGTAGCCTAGGCACCACTGCTAAAAAAACTTCCTCTTGTTCCCCCAGGCACTTAACCATTAGCCTATAGGTGGGATATGATTTTGCAGCACCATGAATGCATCTGATGTGAACTTGGCTTTCAGGGGTTCTAGGCACAAATCCTTCTTGGGCCTCTATCCTCTTCCAAAGCCTCTTTGACAACATACTCTGGTGTGCCCCAGAGTCTAACAGAGCATTTGTGGTAATTCCATGCACATCAACCATCAAAAGAAATCCTTCTTTGGGCTGTTTTAAATCAACACCCATCAAGCTAGTGTGTATCTGGCATCCCCTTTCCAAATGTCCCCATTTTCCACATTTTCCACATTTCTTTTTACTCCACTGTGTAATCTGGGTTGGCACAGTACAATTATTCTCAGAAACATTTTTAACCATTTTCTTTTCTGATACAGCACAGCTTGCCTCAGCACCAACCTTCAGAGGGCCACCCATTCTATGGAAAGCCTGCGTGGCTTCCAAGAATCTCTCTGCTAGCATGGTTGCCTCTCCAAGATTCTGGCAATTTTGCTGTATAAGGAAAGTGTGCAAATCTTTAGGCACAGCAGACATAAATTGTTCAAGCATAATAATGTCTAATAACATTTCCACAGTCTTTCCCTCAGGCTCCAACCATTTTACAGCCAATCCTCTGATTCTCTGACTCAGAGCCCTGGGTGTTTCACCCACTCTTAATGCAGTAGCTCTAAACATTCGCCTATACTCTGAAATAGACAACCCTAGGCGATCTCTAATAGCAGCCTTTACATCTTTATAATTCAAAGCCTGAGCTGCTGGCATTGCTCTATAAGCTGCAAGCGCCTCCCCAGTTAATGAGGCTGCCAGCCTTACTGCCCACTGGGTCTCTGGCCATGCTAATGCTTGTGCCACTCTCTCAAAAGATTCAAGGAAATCATCAACATTATCATCTGGAGTCAGCTTCCCAAAACTAAATGCCCCAATTCCCTGATTGAGTCCCACATTGTCCACATGTGGTATACTAGTTGTTACTGCTGGTCTTGCATCCGGTCCACTTTGGTTATGAAGAGCCACTAAGGCTTCCACCAGATCAAGCACTGGCTTCTGCTGGTCCATTAATTCTTTCATTGCAGTGTCCTGAGCCTGCTGCGCTAGCTCCTGTTGCCTGCTAAACTGGGCTGCCATCCAGCTGGCCATTTCCCTCGGATCCATCTTGAATCCCTGCAAGAAAAACAAAAGAAAAACAAAACAAAACACAGAGCAGCACCTTCCAAACAGGTGTTTTTCTCCTAATTTTTTTTTCAATTACCCCTGTGCCTACTCCCATCCACCACTAGACATGCCCAGGTACTTATTACCTTATGCCAGTGATGAATCCAGCTCACACAGGGTCTTTTCCTCCTGGGACAGCCACCGGGAACAGCTACCTCTTTTTTTCTCCAAAGTGTTGTTAAGGGAAAATCCTTTTTCCAGCTTTTAACTTGAACTTTCTTTTTTTCTTCAGATCTCAGTTGTAATCCTTATATCATGTAAATCCTTTGCGCAAAAGCAATCCGAAAAACTACGCCAACTGTAAACGGGGGCGCTGGGTGAGAATGTCCACAGTCTTGGCAAAGGCAAATACTATTATGACTTGCAAAAGATTGTGGGGAATGTAGTCCATTCATACCAGAATCAGCCGTTCACAAAATAATGAGTTGTGTTGCTCGAGTGTAAGCAAAGAAAATATATTTTATTTATGGGGTTATTTCTCCCACACAGATTTACTTGGTAGCACAAAAGGATACTTGCTTTCAGTATTGTACTTAGGAAAAACAAATCATGATCAGCAACTGAACTTCTTAAGCAATCAATCAAACAATAAAGACCTTGATGGGAACAGAAAGGTCTTTCTGAGGGCTCCTGCTAATACCTTTTAGCAGTGCTCCAAAAGCAAAACAAAACTCAAAAAGTAACCAAAAACTGTTCTTTTCAATGATAACTTTCTTTGTATTTTCACACACAAACAGTAGTTCCCTTTCAGAGCTCACGTGCAACTGTGCAATGATTAATTGCCAACAATTAACCAGCTGCAAACCTCTTGGCTGGTTTACTTTCTATACGTGGCTCAAATCCTACCCTAAAGCTTTCTTGTAAACTTTTCTGGGTAGATAAAAGAACAAGTTATATTTCTTTTTTATGGTTGTTGTAGTTGTGAAAGTATTTTACCACAGCAGCCTAGACAGAGAGCAATCCATGTAATCACTCTGATCATTTAAAATATCTCCTTCTTCTTCAACTATCATAGAATCAATATCATGGTCTGGCTCAGGGGAATTCCTTAATGGAGCACTCTCAGGACAATACTTGTTTCCCTGCTGTCTTCCAAGTGAAGAGCTAGGGCATAGATCAGTGTTCATAACTGAGCTTCCTTTGTTGTTAGGTTTCCTCTCCAGATATCCTGGCCAATAAGTAGTCTAGTTTTTATGTCCAGCCTTCCAATCAAGATCCCTGGACACTGGGTCTCTCTTCACATACCTTCTTGCACTGGTCTTAGGGCCCCTTCCAAATGCAGCCGTTTCCTTTACAGGTGCCGTCCGGGGATTCCTGGCTCTGTAACCCCACTCATCTGGCTTCCTCCAGTCCAATGGAGTATGCTTGCCTCTGGAATGACTCCCAATACACGTACTGCTATGGGCTCCTTCTTTAGACCTCCAAGATGTTTTCCTCTTCTTTCTTCCACGCTGCTTCTTGCTCTCTCTGTCCTTGAGCTCTGGGTTCCTCATCAACTCCATCTCCGTCTGCATCTGCTGATTCTGTGTAGAATCTGTTTTACTTTTAACCTGCTTAGAGGGATACTCCACCCTAGCACAGCTCAGCTGTGCTGAATCAAGCCCTGCCCTTGGTGATGAGTGATTGGGGATTACCTCATAGCTCTCCTGATTGAACACACGTTTCCCCACTTCAGCTCTTCTAGTGGCTGTTTGAAACCTGGTGCATTCTGGGACTGGTAGTCTTTTATGAAAACATTCTGTTTTATTATTTCTACCAGCAAAGACAGGTTGCTTGTTCAGAGCCAATTCACCTCTATTACAGCTCCTTCCTGAACTATGATAAGCTTCCTTATCACAACTGTTAAAGGATGCTCAAGAGAAAGGGTGGATTACTACCAGGGAGGCTTCCTTCCTGTATCAGCAATACCATAATATACCAGTGTTTTATACAGTACCTAAGGTGCATAAATCCACTTCCTCTCCACCTGGGCGTCCTATTGTTTCTTGTAGGGGCTCAGTATTAGAGCCTCTATCTCAGTTTGTGGATACCTTTTTAAAACTGGAAGCTTAGGGGGTAAAATTATATTTAAGGGATACATCTCATTTTTTGAGTGTTTTGGCCAGTTTTACTGAATCATTAGAAGATACATGGTTGGTTACTTTAGATGTAGTAGCCTTATATTCCAATATTCACCAGGAAGAGGCATTATCTTTGCTGGAATCAGCTTATATTGCAGCACCGGCTCGTATTCCAAAATCCTTTTTGTTGGAAATGACTAGGTTGGTCTTAACTAAGAATTATTTTCAATATCATGATCGATTCTATCAACAATGTCACGGAATAGCTATGGGAGCTACTGTAGCCCCTTCCATTGCTACTTTGTATTTGGCAGCAATGGAGGAACAACAGATTTATCGAGCTGCTGCTTTCCATCATGTTAAACTAAGGTTGTGGTTCCTGGACGATATTTTCTTTTTATGGACGTCTACGGAGGATGATTTAAAGCTTTTTATTGAGTGGTTAAACTCCTTAAAAAAGAACATACAATTCACAGCGCACATGGATAAATTTCAAATTGAATTTCTTGATGTATTGGTGAAGAAGGATGATGGAGCATTTTGCACAACTTTATTTTGAAAATCCAGTCAGCGAAATAGCCTTCTCCGGTATCATAGTCACCATCCTTATCCATTACGAAAGGGTCTTCCTTTGGGACAGTTTTTGCGTCTTCAGAGAATCTGTCCATCATTACAAGATTTCAAAATACAAGCTAAATTTTTAACAGCTCGGTTGGTGGAACGTGGCTACCCCAGGTCGGTCATAAGAATGGCATATTATCGAGCTCGTTTTTCACATCTGAAATGGTTAATTCATCCCATTGATTCCCTACTGGAAGAGAAATGATACAGTGAGGATTTGGAGCCAATAACTTGGATATTACCCTTCATGATACATATGGGTGATGTTTCATGAGTGTTACGAAAACATTGGCAGGTCCTGCAAGTACATGAAAGTTTTCAGAAGACTGTGTGATTTGCCTATACGAGAGGGCAGAATTTAAGTGATAGAGTGGTACAAGTCGTCCCGCGAATGGAGTTTTTCTCTGGGAATGATTCACGTCAGGGCCATTGGGCATGCAACAATTGTAAGAATTGTTGCAATACCTTACAGGGCATTAATTGGTCTCATCCCATTACGGCCCATACTTATGTTTTTTCTGGAGCTTCAACTTTTCAAACATCTTTTGTTGTCTATCTGCTTCAATGCCCCTTCAATTTAATATACATTGGTAGGACCATACGCCTGGTAAAAATTTGTATGGGCGAACATGCGTCTAAAATTCAAAATAACTGTATTGCAGCACCAATAGTAGAGCATTGTATGGCTTTTTCTCATTCTTTTATGGACTTACGATGGAGGGTGATAGATTGGATCCCGCCGCACCCTTGAGGAGGAAATAGTGAACAACGGATACAGTGGAGGGAGCAACAATGGATTTACCACTTGGAAACAGTAACACCGTTGGGTCTTAATTTGGAGCAGGACTGGTGGAGTCTTTTATGAATGGAACCTCTCGTGAGAGGAGGGGTTTCTTTCTACATCGAAATCCTCTGATTACGTATTTACGCAGTTTCAGCCAATTGTCAGTTTCGTCTCAGCAATATGAAGAACCGTTGGGAGATGTGCGTTTTAGGGCCATTACCTTAGGAAGATCTATGGGATCACTTGATACAGGGCCCGGAGGAGGTCCGAAACATGTATGTCGTGTGATGGTGCCGAATCTACAAGGGCAGAAAATTGACAGAATCGCCCTCCTTGAAGCCTTGCTAGGATGGAATGGCCGTTATTTCAAGTTAAGCATTGTGTTTGTTGAATTGACGCCTTTACCCAGTAAAGTGTGGAAGTTACACTAGTCTAAAACGAGGGCTGCAGCTCTCTTGAATAAAAGGGTTCTTCCAACACGGGGAGTTGGGCTCTTTCCCTTCTCTCAGGTTGGTCGTCCCCAACAAAAAATTGATGATTGAATTTATGGAAACATAGTTACCAGGGTAGCTACTGGTCACATTTTTTCAATGACTATAGATATTGGATAATATACTATGGGCCTGATTCCAGTGTTAACATAGTAGCCCTCTTTGTGGCTGGGACTGCAATTCAACTACCTCAGTCAGGGCTTTACCATGGCACTGTGGCTCCCTTGTAAAGCCATGATCCCCGGCCACCTGCTGCAGAGTTGGTTTCCCCATAGCCCGACCTCCGATCTGGCCTACTAAGGCCAGGTTTTGGCTGCGGGGAATGTCCTCAGCCCCCCTGCCCCATCCGTACCCCAGGCCCACTGATCTATGTTGTCCAGGGAAGTTATTCCAACTCAGAGGTGGAATAATTTCCCCGTACAAGTTGCCAGCCCTGGATGTTCAGGGCAAACATTATAATCAACCCTGTACTTCCAGGGCCAGTGACAACCCATCACCCAACCTAACTCCGCCCCCGATCTGTCCCGTTTACCTTCCCTGTACAAATGGCAATGAAGTTAGACACCAGTGAAGAGGCCCATTGGGATGCCCATCCTCACTATTCGGAAGACAGAATAACCCCCTATGTTATTATGTTACTATGAATGAATCAGTAGAATGGATTTTGGCCCTTTAGTGCTAACATCCTTTGTGCTTCCGCTTCATACCTTTAAGTGACCACTGAGATTGTGGTGGTTGTTTAACACATCTTTCTCATCTTACGCCTTACATGTCCTGAAGCAGCCATTGTTACCTCTTATGTGTCTAAACTCAGGTAGACACCTGCATTTGGCATCTTCTGTGGTCTGAAAGTTTGGAAGGTTTCATCTTGATAGCTAAATGATTTTGTGTTTTTAAATGCATTTCAAAAAAGTAAACCCTTAGCTTGAGGCCTATGAAAGAATCTATCAGGAGTAATTTACCTGGACTGTGTCGTCAGCCATTAAATCGGAACTAGACAGGGCCCTTGTCTGAGGCCCAATTAATGCATATACTTAATTTGTATATGTTTTTACTACTTTGGACTATGATATGAGGTATGAATTTGATGGTATAAAAGTGATCCCACTGGTTTTTGTTTTACATATAGTTTATAAATTAATGAATGGAGTGGAACAGGTAAACGTAGATTGATTGTTTACGCCATCAGAATATAGAAAGACTAGGGGACATGCAATGAAGCTACAGGGTAACCTAATTAAGGCTAATAAGAGAAAACATTTTTCAATCAATGTGTAATTAAACTCTGGAATTTGTTACATAGAAACATAGAAATATGACGACAGAAAAAGACCACATGGCCTATCTAGTCTGTCCTTCCATAACAACTACAACAGTCCCCTTTTTACCTTTAGAGATCCTCTGTGTTTGTCCCATGCTTTTTTGAATTCAGTTACTGTCCTCATCTCTACCACCTCCACTGGGAGACTATTTCACGGATCCACTACTCTTTCTGTAAAGAAATATTTCCGCATATCACTCCTGAATCTCTCTCCCTTCACCCTCATCCCATGTCCCCTCGTAGCAGAACTTGCTTTCAATTGAAAGAGGCTCTCTCCCTGAACATTTATGCCACGGAGGTATTTAAACATCTCAATCATATCACCTCTATCCCGCCTTTCCTCTAAGGTGTACATATTAAGATCCTTCACTCTGTCCTCATATGCTTTATAATGAAGACCACTAATCATTTTAGTAGCCACCCTCTGCACCGACTCCATCCTGTTCACATCCTTTTGAAGGTGCGGTCTCCAGAATTGCACACTATACTCCAAATGAGGTCGCACCAAAGACTTATACAGAGGCATTATCACCTCCTTTTTTCTGCTAGCCATTCCTCTCCGTATGCACCCAAGCATCCTTCTAGCTTTTTCCGTCGCCTTTTCAACCTATTTAGCTACTTTAAGATCATCAGACACAACCACGCCTAGGTCCCGCTCTTCTTTAGTGGACAAAAGTACTTCACCCCCTATACTATATTTCTCCCTTGGATTGCTGCAGCCCAAATGCATGACCTTACATTTTTTAACATTAAATCCCAGCTGCCAAATTCTAGACCATTCTTCATGCTTAGCTAGATCCCTCCTCATGTTTTCTACCCCTTCCTGGGTGTCTACTCTATTGCATATTTTGGTATCATCTGCAAAGAGGCAAGCCTTACCTGAAAGTCCTTCCGCTTCATCACTAACAAAGATGTTAAAAAGAATCGGACCAAGGACAGATCCCTGGGGCACACCACTGATAACATCATTCTGCTCAGAGTGAGCTCCATTTACTTGTACTCTTTGTCGCCTCCCACCCAACCAATTTCTAACCCAAGCAGTAACTTTAGGGTCCATCCCTAGGGTGCTCAGTTTGTTTATAAGTTGCCTGTGAGGAACAGTGTCAAAGGCTTTACTGAAATCTAAATACACCACATCTAGGGCTCTCCCTCGGTCCAACTCCCTGGTCACACAGTCTAAGAAATCAATCAGATTTGTCTGACAAGACCTGCCTCTGGTGAATCCATGCTGCCTCGGATCCTGTAATCCAATGGACTCCAGAAACCTCACTATTTTCTCTCAGCAGCGTTTCCAATAATTTACTCACCACTGAAGTTAAACTAACCGGCCTGTAGTTTTCAACCACATCCTTACTTCCACTTTTGTGTAAAGGCGCCACATGAGTCTCTCTCCAGTCCTTTGGCACCACTCCCGACTCCAGCGAGGCATTGAGAAGGTCAGTCAGTGGAGCTGCTAGAACGTCCCCAAGTTCCCTCAGTATTCTCAGGTGTATCCCATCCGGTCCCATCGCTTTGTCTACTTTAAGTTGAGATAGTTTCTCACGAACACAGTCTTTTGAAAATTGTTGAAGATGTCCTTTGCTTCTGTTCCTATTTGAGGGTGTTTTCTGAGATCCTTCTCCTGGTTCTTCATCTGTGAACACAGAACAAAAATATTTGTTAAGCAATTCCGCTTTATCCTTATCAGCTTCTACATATTCCTCCCCTGCACCCTTGAGCCTGACAATACCACTCTTGCCCTTCCTCTTCTCACTAATATATCTGAAAAATGTCTTATCCCATTTTATTGCATTGGCTATTTCCTCCTCCTTTTGAATCTTTGCCTTCTTGACTACTTTGCTAGCTTCTCTAAGTTTTTCCAAATACAGATGCCTGTCTTCCTCTCTCTGTGATACCTTGTATTTCATGAAGGCCTCCCTCTTTTTCTTCACTTTTTCAGCTACTTCTTTCGAAAACCATAGCGGTCTCCTTTTCCTTTTACCTTTATTTACCATTTTAACAAAAAGGTTTGTTGCCCTTAAAATATCTCCTTTCAGTTTTTCCCACTGTTTTTCTATATCCCTCAGATGTTCCCATCCAACTAACGACTCGCTGAGGTATTGGCCCATCTTCGCAAAGTTAGTCTTCCTAAAGTCTAAGATCCTCACCTTTGAATGGATTCTAACAGCCCTAGTCCTAATACTGAACCACACCATCTGATGATCACTGTATGCAAAATGATCTCCCACTACAACATCAGAAACACTTTCACCATTGGTAAGCACCAAGTCCAGTATGGCCCCTTCACGTGTGGGGTCTGTTACGAATTGCCTGAATAGTTCTCCCTGTAGAGAATCCAGGATCTCCTTACTGCTAGATGATACTGCAGCAGGAATGTGACAATCAACATCTAGCATATTGAAATCTCCTATCAGTAGCACTTCCCCTTTCCTAGCAATGCTGCGCATGTCTTCAATTAACTCTCTGTCCACCTCTTCCTCTTGTGAGGGAGGTCTGTATATCACACCAATGCAAATAGATTTCTCTTTCCCTCTTTCTAGTTTAACCCGCAATGCCTCCCCTCTCCCTTTTAAGCTCTGTAATTCCAAAGCTTTAATAGTAGTTTTTACATATAGTGCCACTCCTCCTCCCCGACTTCCAGGGCCGGCCCGTCCATTGAGCAAGAATGTTTTTTGCACAGGGCCCCGCGTTTCAGGAGGCCCCGCACAAAAAATATTCTACATTAGCACAAGTAGATTTAAAAAAAAAAAACAGCTGCCGCCGTGGCAGCGGCAGAATCAAATGTCCCGCCGTGGGGCCCTGCCTGCCCAGCAGAGCCTCCCTGCAACATCAGCTCCCAAGTCCCTCCCAAAGCGCGGGCTTTCAGAACCACGAAGGGAGAGCTTCTCTGACCTCTCGCGGTTCTGTTAATCCCGCCGGGGCTGATGGGAAATCCCATCAGCCCTGGAGAGATTAACAGAGCCGCGAGAAGAAAGTGAAACTCTCGCGGCTCTGAAAGCCCGCGCATTGGGAGGGACTCTGGAGATGATGTTGCAGGGAGGCTCTGATGATGCCACGGCGGAAGCGGCAGCAGCAGCATCAGCCGGTTTGTTTTTTTAAATCTATCAGGGCTGATGAGGGGAGGGGGGTTAGGACTGGTAATGGGCTATGGGGGGGCTAAGACTGGAATGAGTTGATGTGGGAGGGGTGTTAGGACTGGTAATGGGCTATGGGGGGTTAGGACTACTAATGGGCTATGTGGTGGGCTAAGACTGGAAGTGGGCTGATGGGGGGTTAGGACTGGAAATGGGCTGAAGGGGGGTTAGGATGTAATGGGCTATGGGGGCTAAGACTGGAAATGGGCTGATGGAGGGGAGGTTAGGATGTAATGTGCTATGGCGGGCAAAGACTGGAAATGGACTGATGGGGGGTAGGACTGGTAATGGGCTATAGGGGGGACTAGGACTGGAAATGTGCTGATGGGGTGGGGTTAGGACTGGTAATGGGCTATGGGGGTGCTAAGACTGGAAATGGGCTGATGGGGAATTAGGACTAGTAATGGGCTGATGGGGGGTTAGGACTAGTAATGGTCTATGGGGGGGCTAGGACTGGAAATGGGCTATGGGGGGCTAGGACTGGAAATGGGCTAATGGGGGGTTAGGACTGGAAATGGGCTGATGGGGGTTAGGACTGGTAATGGGCTATGGGGGGGCTAAGACTGAAAATGGGGTGATGGGGGGCTTAGGACTGGAAGTGGGCTGATGGGGGGCTTAGGACTGGTAATGGGCTATGGGGGCTTAGGACTGGTAATGGGCTATGGGGGGGCTAGGACTGTCAATGGGCTGGGGGGGTGGCTAGGACTGGAAATGGGCTGAGTGGAAGGAGGGCTTGAACTGCAAATAGCTGATGGGGACGGGGGCTTGGAATGGAAATGGGCTGTGTGGAAGAAGGGTTTGAACTACAAATAGCTGATGGGGAGGGGGCTTGGAATGGAAATGGGCTGTAAGGGGAGGGAGCTAGGACTGGAAATGGGCTAAGTGAGGGGGGGCTAGGACAGGAAATGAGTTGATGGAGGGCTAGGATAGGACTGGAAATGGGCTGTTGGGGGGGCTTGGATTGAAATGGACTCATGGAGGGTCTAGAACTGGAATTAGGCTCATGGGGGGCTTGGATTGGAAATGGGCTGAGTGGAGGAGAGCTAGGATTTGACATGGGCTAATGATGGTGGGGCTAGGAAAGGACTAGAAATGGGCTGATGGTGGGCTGGGATTGGAAATGAGCTGATGGAGGGACTCGGATGGAGGAGCTAGGACTTGAAATGGGCTGATGGGGGTTAGGACTGGTAATGTGCTATGGGGGGCTAAGACTAAAAATGGGGTGATGGGGGCTTAGGATTGGAAGTGGGCTGATGGGGGGCTTAGGACTGGTAATGGGTTATGGGGGGCTTAGGACTGGAAATGGGCTGATGGTGGGGCTAGGATAGGACTAGAAATGGGCTTATGGGGGGCTGGGATTGGAAATGAGCTGATGGAGGGACTCGGATGGGGAGCTAGGACTGGAAATGGGCTGATGCGGGGACTAGAAGGGAGCGGATGCTGGGTGGGACTGGAACTAGAAGGGAGCTGATGTTGGGGGAGGATTAGAATGGGATAGAGCTGGGAGAGTGAAATGGAGAGGGAAAAAATATTTTGTGTGGGAGAGAAGACAAATCTACAATTGGCTAGATATTGGGAGAGTAAGTGGGGATTGAGGATGGTGGGGTAAAATTTGAGTGGATGAAATAGGAATGAGGAAAGAGCAAAAGGAGAAAGATTAGTATGTTAAAGCAGATGTAGAGAGAGAATGGAAAAAAAACTAGAAGAGTGAAGAAAGGACAAATGGACAGCAGACTATGGAGAGTTAGCAGAAGACACGAAGAAACCAGCAGAAAGTGGCTGGAGCAATTGCAACTGAAAAAAAAATGCACAAAAGGTAGAAATATATCTCTTTATTGAATTTATTAACTGAAATATGCCAGCTCTGGGAAATGTGCATCATTAGCGTCTGCGCTTTGTTTAGTACAAGAGGAAATTAATTTATAGTTTTATTTCTACAGTGTTGTTGGGCTTTTGGGGTTCCCAGTTTAATTATTGTCTTCCTGTTTCTACATTGTGATTTCTTGTTTGGTGACGGTCTATGTTCTGCACGTGTAACTGAGCTGAGGTATTCTGTTTATGTAATTCCTATTTGACATTGCCACTTGTTCTCTTTCCCCAGTAGGTCATGTATTGTTGTCCTATGAAATGTATTGGTTTAATATTTGTAGTGCTGCCTTTTGATAGGTAGGGTCTTGTGCTTTGTGAGTCGTGGTAGTGCTGTTAGGATACGGCGGGTTTGCTATGGGTTCTAAATGGGCAGTGTTTGTAGTAGTTCCTAATGTGCCTGGCAGCTGGCACTGGATTATAGTAATGTAGAAATCTTTTAGTCTTTCTTTATCCATACACTCATTAAGAGGCATGTTTACTAAAAGTTAGTGTATGGTAACATTATGCAAATATTTATGCAAATGAGGTCCCTTATGCAAATGAGGCCCCACACCGAGTCTCCGCACATGGCCCTGCATTCCCCTTGGGCTGCCCCTGCCTACTTCCTACCCTGTCCTTTCTGAATAAAGTATAGCCAGGTATAGTTCCATCCCAATCATGGTTTTCTGTGAACCATGCTTCTGTAACTGCCACTAAATCCAAGTCAGCCACTCCCACCAAAGCTTCAACATCAGGGATCTTATTTCCCATGCTACGGGCATTTATATACACTGCTTTCCATATGTTACCCCTGTTACCCATTTCCATAAAGTTATTTAATGTATCACCTTCCTGGGGGCTTTCACTTACCTGGGGGCTTTCTTCTCCCATCCCCAACTAATCTAGTTTAAAGCCCTCTTCAGTAGATTAGCCAGTCTACTACTGAAGACGCGTTGACCTTTCTTGGACAGATGGATGCCATCTCTGCTCTGCAACCCTTGGAACAGCATCCCATGGTCTAGTAAACCAAAACGCTCTCAATGACACCATCCACGCAGCCATGCATTCATCTCCAGGATGCGAGCCTCTCTGCCTTGGAGGATGTAGTAAAAGCTGTTAGTGTAGTTTAAAATAGGTTTGGACATGCTCCTGGTTGAAAGGTCCATAAACCATCAAGGGACCCGGGATATTCCCTGCTTGCCCCAGTACAAGCATTGGGGAACCTGTGTCTTTTAAGGAAAGTACTAGGTACTTGTAACCTAGATTGGCCACTGTTGGAAACAGGATATTGGGTTTGATGAACCTTGGTCTGACCCAGTATGGCATATCTTATGTTAATGTGGGTTCCTATTGTGGATTTGACTTTCATACTTTGGACATCATGAGAAGAGAGAGATTGTTAGAAAGACATCATGCTTGGTAAGGTAGAAGGTCAACGCAAGAGTGGAAGTCCAGCAATGAGATGGATTGATACAATAACAGCAGCTATAGATGCCACTCTATCAACAATGAGCCGCCTGACTGAAGACAAGACACAGTTTAGGACAACTATCCAGAGGGTTGCCATGAGTCGATATCGACTCGACAGCATTTAACAACAACATGGTAAATTTATATATAGTGTAATGTATCCTCCAAAACTGTGGCAACTTGCTAAAGCATCTTGATGGCTTAATCCTGCTGCAAATGCTGTTGCTTTTCTTGAACACTGTAACAACAGCTAAAAAAAAAAATACTCTAAAATGTATTTAGCCCTCAGTGTTAGATCTTGCTTCCTCTAGCATCTGCCTCCTGGGGGAGTGGAGGAGTGGCCTAGTGGTTGGGGAAAGATACCTCCAGCCAAAAAGTCAGGGGTTCAAATCCCACCAAAGGACAGCAATCTTGGGCCAGAAGGACTGGGGTTTCTAGTCCCACAGGTGCTCCTTGTGGTCTTGGGCAAGCCACATAACCCTCCATAGCCCATGTTCCCTGTAAAATAGTTATCTCCAAGTTACAATGCCCTGTTCAATGTAACTTCAGCTTGTTCAATGTAAGCCACACTGATGCAGAATAGCACAGTAAATAAGAGAACATAAATAAATAAAGAGACAGGCAGATAGCAGCATGGACTGTATATGTGGCACTCTCTCTTCCATTCAAGCCCCCTCCTCCTACTCTCCTCTCCTTTCCCTCTTCAGCTCATCCCTTCTCCTCTTACTTTACAATCTTCTTATTTCATCCATGTCCCCCTCCTTCCCTTCCCTTTCTTTTTTCTCCTCCTACTCTTTTGGATGTGTGATTTGGGTCATTGTCCTGCTGGAGGACTCATGACCTTCGACCCAGACCTAGCTTTCTGACTACCAAAATACCTTGGTAGTCCTTTGACCTTATGTTTCCTTTAATACTTTCCAGACCTCCAGTTCCTGAGGCAGCAAAACAGAGAATAGGTTTCTTTTTCCTCTTGTTTTTATTTACTTTCCTTAAATATGTATCTGTTGCACCTTTTATTGCCTCCTTTAGTTAAGCCCATAGCAATTCCACTTCCCTTATCCCCTCCCAGCCTACCAACTCTTCCCTCAGGTACTTGGCCATTTTACTGAAGCCAGCGTTTTTGAAGTCTAGGAATCTGAGCTTGCTGTGATTGGATTCCACCTTGACTTTTATCTCAAACCATACTGTGTGATGATCACTGAAGCTCACATGGGCACCCACCTGGATATTCAACATGATATCTCCGTTGGTGAGCACTAAATCCAGAACAGAGCTCCCTGGTCGGTTCCATCACCATTTGTTTATGTGATGCATCTTGGAAGGCATCCACAATTTATTTAGTTCTTTCCAGATTTGCAGAAGGAACACTCCAATCCACATCAGGTAAAGTCACCCCATATGAACACTTCCGCCTTCATGGCTATCTTTGCAATATCAACAATCAATTCGCTATCCATTTCTTTGGTTTGAGATGGAGGCCTGTAAACTACAACAGTATGGATGACAGTGCCATCTCCTCTTTCCAACACATTCAACAGTGCTTCTTCTTTCCCCCACATTCCCTGCATTTCAGCAACTTTAGTATTATTTTTGACATACAGCGCTGCTCCTCCTTCTTCTTTTCTACCCTCTCTATCTCTTCTAGATAAATTATATGGGAGGAGTGGTCTAGTGGTTAGGACAAGGTACTTCAGGCCAGAGGGTTGGGGTTCATGTCCCACCTGCGGACAGCAATCTCAGGATGGAGGGGCTGCGATTTCTAGTCCTATAGGCACTCCTTGTGGTCTTTGGCAAGCCACTTAACCCTCCATTGCCCATGTTCCCTATAAGTATTAGCATATGTGTCTCATATCCCCTCATGTTAAATGTATTCCCCAATTGACTGCTTTGAACTGGTGAAAAGCAGGATATAAATACAGCTATATATATATAAATAAAAAATAGCCAGCTATGGCTATATCCATTTATGCGACTCATTAAACCATGTTTCTGTAATGGCCACAATGTCCAGTAATGGTGCTTGTCAGTGCTTTCTCTCACCCTTCTGGGTAAGGATCACATACTGTTATCTCTTCTTAGGAACTGCATGGTCAGTCCTGACTTACATCCTTGGTTCTCACAGTACCCAGGGCCACACATCCAGTAGGTGAATTAGGCATTTGCCTAGGTCCACCTATCATGCTGAATGCCATGCCAGCCAATTCCTCCCTCCCTGCAGGCATGCCACAGCCACCACGTCAGTGCTGTGGTCAGCTTTACAGAAGTGCAACACATGCAGCTAGTCACAGCACCCCACTCCTTCCCCCCTACACCAGAGAGGGGTCTGAGCAGCATTCAGCATGCATGCTGCTGCTTTAGGCCTCACCACCACATTGAGGCAGGGATCCCCACGTCCAACACTTTACCTTCTAGTGACATGGTTGCCATGTCCCTGGCAATAGGCACACATGCATGGCACCTGACATGCAAAGCTGGAACTGAGGCTTCTTAGGAACCAGGCAGACACCATTAACACTGCAACAGCCACCTCCACAGACTGCTGACATGGCTGCATGGTGGCAGTGCCAATGGAACATCTCTTTTCAGACTCCAGCACCATTTATGTGTGCTGCAACTATCACAGCAGTCACAACAGTCTTCATGGATGTGGAACCTGGGTGGCTGTCTGGTCCACCTAGCAGACCAGCCCATATTACATGCATCTACCTTTGTCACTTTGCCACCAACAACAGTGCCCTTTGTTGATAGGGTACCATACTGTGACTGCCAATAGACCACTACTATCAACTAATTTCTGAGCTCCTGTCTGGGAGATCCATACTGTTTACAGATGACTGGGTGCCCTATGTGTGTTTAACACACAAAAATGGCTTTCTCTCTTCAAAAGGAGCTCTTAACGCCTGCTTTGAGCTAGCATTAAGGTTCCCCTCAGCTGCGCCTCGACCTCCAATGGCAACCGGTATTAGGGTTACACCCACTGACTCCTCCCACAATCCACCTGGTCAATGCCCTTTCTCTGCCCCTTTTTCCCTTAATGACCAGCAGCATTTTACCAACTGCTATGGCCATTTATGAGAGGTTTTGGCCACACTAATCCCTAGCAGGTGCCGGTAGCACCTGCAAACAAACTAAACGCTGTTTATTAAATTATCCCTCAGTAAAAGCTAGCTTGTTTCACAGTACCCTGACCTGTGCTTCTAAGGTAATCACTAAACAATTTCCTGGGTGAGTCACCTAGCCCTTGGTTTGATAAAAGAAAGCCTTTCAAATTAAGCCTTTGATCTGTCACTTGGCTTTAACACCTATTTAAAACAATTTCACGGGTCTTTTGCCCCCTAACTGGAAGGTCTCTTTGAAAAGGTCTCTAGAAACAATTTCTTTCCTTCTGCTCAAATAACATTTACCCTATTCTTCCTTCTATGCTAAGCTATATTCTGATTTAAATTAAAAGCTCCCTGCTGCTACTGACTGAGGTTTAAACTTGAATTAAAAATTCCCTGCTGCTACTGACTGAGATTTAAATTTAAATTAGTCTCTCTGAGCCTTGACTGAGTTAGCAAATACACTGGATTCTAAAGTACATAGATTTATCAGCTTTAACCCAAAGAATTCCTTTTCCCACAAGATTTAGAGAATTTCCCAGAAGTAAATACCTACAAGTGCAGATTTCTTTCCGACAGTAGTAGACCCTTTTGGTAGTCCTTCAAGAGGGTTAAAGGCAAGAGAGTTTGCCTGATGGACATAGTACTCTTGATTAGTGAGTGCAGCCAAGCACAATACCAACCCAAAACAATACCAACCAATCAAGTGAATAAACACACCAACCTCTTCCCACAAAGTAAAAATATACACAATTCAACTACTCCCAAGTTCAAACCCAAAACACTCACTAAATACACCCTTAAGTACACACTCAAGTCCAATGCTGTGATGCATGAAGGGGCACACAAAGGAGTGCCCCCCTTTGGTTGCACCCCCTTCAGAGGCATGCCTGCCAGTGGTCTACCTGCTAGCACATCCTAAGTCATCATTTAAAGACATGGCCTGGAAATGATGATAGCTTGCAAAGTCCAACTGACAGAAGACTGACCAGCACTACTCCTCCACATAGATGCTGCAGCAGTGATGAGCTCCTCTCTTCACATCCCAGGCCAGTATTTAAAGAACCATCCTGGAAATGATGACAGTATTGGGCAGTGCAAATCAAATTCTTTCAGCCACCAAGATCAGTATAGTCAACCTTTTAACAATAGCAAAACCAATAGACAAAACAGATAAATTCTCACATTTACTGACATGCATTCATGATTTAACATGCATTAATTTGAGTTAAGCACATATAGCCCAATATTCAAAGACAATTATCCAGATAATTGCTGTCATTATTTGAATTATTGCCCTAGTGTTACTGAAAACCGACTGTCTCAGCACTATCCGGATAGCGTTGAGGCAGAGTGTGGACATCCCGTCTAGCTATCCACATAATGATAATAATTACTCTGATAAATTTAGGTGAAGTGAAAGCTGTACTAAAAGTGTCCAGATAGATATCCAGATAGTGGACGAAATATCCAGGTAGCTGTGAAGCTGACTGTTCCATGTTTATTCAGCGTGATTTGCTGTCCAACTAATGGCATATTTACCGAATGTACATATTTTATGTAAGCAGCCAGAATTTAAAATAACACCAACTGTGGTGTTTAAGTATTGTCCTCATAATGCTCCAAAGAGAATAAAAAGGTTATTATTAGTTAATATGCATCAAACATTACACAGGATGGAAAATGAACACCACAGTTTGTAATGGAGAAGAAGCTTAATCACAGACAGTTTTAATTACGTATACTAAAAGTAATAATGCTTCATGAGAAAAATGTAAAAACTGCATCAAAAAATCTTTAAATAAATCGAAAGCACAAATATTACTTAAATGTAAAAAATAAACTGCCTGAGTCTCTATTCTTTTAATAATAAACTATCTTTGGCCACTAAGATCTGAAAAGAATCAAATTCTTCCGCTTTCTGAATTAAATCAGCATTAAAAACAACAAGACTGAACTTTTACATATGTTGTCTCAAGCTTCTCCTGAGTAGTCTAAACCTTATCCTTTAGATCCAAAACATCTCCCACTAAATCCTTCAGTAAATCTTGCATGACATGCCAGAGGGGAACTAAAGTAATTGATCCAGATGCCAAAGAAATGGCTGGAACAACTGCAAGGGAACCCCGGTGAATTATAAGACAAACAAGTCTAAGCTTTGCAAAACATTTCCTTTTCCAGCCCCTAAACTGCTATTCAATGTTATAGGAGTAGACACCACAGCAGCACCTTTCTTGATAGCAGCAATTGATGTGCTAGCTACCGCTTCGACAATATCAGCCCTGTGTTCCGTCTTTGTCACATCCCTTCATTGTCACATTGTCATACCCAGGAGCCAATAAGGTTCCTCATGGAATAGGGCTTTGCAGAAGCATATGGAAATAACTTCAGGGACAAACAGCTCAGTGCTGTGGGATGCACAAAAAAGCAGGAAAGGGGGCAACACAGTATGGGAAGCTAAGTTTTACCCATGTTGATTTCTTCTCTGTTCTCCTTTCTTGACCTCTTAGTTTATATAAGAAACACCTATGTGTGCACCTTAGAGTTTTAAAAATGAATCTATAGTAAAAATAGTATCTGAATATTTGATTCAGGGACCAAATAATGCATATTTACGCAACAATCACTATTATTTGCCTGGGCTTCTTGATACAACTTTTCGTGTTCAATGTTAGCTTTCTCAGCAATTCAGAGATGTAGTAATCAAAATCAATCTAGACACCCAGGTACTGAAACTAATTCAGTCTGAGAACCGTGCTTGGTTTGATGCGGACTTCTGTAGATTCATCGAAAGTGTTCCTGTTACCAAAAAACATGGATTTTGTTTTCTTGATATTAAGATACCATAGAAGTAATTTAAAAAGCCCTTATCACAATTTGGTCATTTAAAAATCTTTATGGAGACATTCAAATCACTATTTTACAAATGGCTTTTAGAGACGTCTCCTGTGCAAAGATGTCCAAGTAGGCAAGAGTCATGGTAGAGGCATGTCTGGTGCCATGCAATGGACTTAGACGTCCCCACTCGATTTCAGAAATGTCAAGGATGTCTGTGACCTTTTCCATGTTTAGAATTCCTCCAGGCATGAATAGGCATCAGGAAAGTGCTTGTTTTAGCCATAAGATATCGAGAGGGTATAGCAAAGATGTCACTCCATCATCCCCAGTATTCAGCACAATTACAATGATAGCAGCAGTGAGATTTGAGCCCTAGCTTCTCTGGTCTTTGCCTACTACTGTAACCATCAAGCTGTGCTTAGATGTCTGTGATCTGGAGTACTATTCGAGGGATGTCTATGTAGACACCCCCATAGACATCCATATCGGGCAAATCCACATTTGTGAAATTGTGCCTGAACTTGGATGTACCTGCTTTTTTATCAGATGTTCTGGATTGGATGTTCCAAATTGCACTTGGATGTCATTTGTAAAATATGCCTTCATATGCTAACATTTAACCTAATAATATACTGTGATTTTCTCCTTGGTAACACCTTCTCTCTTTCATATAATAATTGAACAAGAGTTCCCTTTAACATACAGTATATCTGAGCTGTACTGAATGAAGCTGATCTCTGAAGCTAAGCAGTGTTGGGCCTGTCTAATATTGTATGGATGAACACTTGGAATACTAGGGGCTGTAAACTCACTGCCTGGAAGAAAGGCCTGGAAAAGTACTTCCAGTTGCAACTTGCCAAGAAATCTCAAGTGCTGGGTCACTAAAAGTCAGCATTGACTCCAAGGCATGCTTTGCATAATACAGTATATTAAATTCACATGGAGGTACATTCCTAGATGATCTGCATTGTAAGAAAATTAATACTGTAGGGCTCTTGAATACATACTCTCTGCCTGAGAGCTCTTAAAGGGGTCTTTTTGGTACATTATGAGATGCTACTTGAAGCATCCAAGCGCTCTGAAAGAAGTGAAGATAGGATGCTACAGAATGAAGAGAATTGGACAGGAGTCACCAGAGCCTGCTGAATCAACAATCCAACTCCTCCAGCCCTCAAACTGAAGAACCAGTATGCAACCCTGGAAGTGGAGGAGGTGAAAGCATCCCAGCAAAAGGAAGAACCAGAGCTCAAGCACCCCAAAGTTGCAAAATCAGTGACCACAAGGAAGAAAAGGGTAGTGGTGGTTGGTGACTCTCTTCTGAGGGATACTGAGGCGTCCATCTGCCGAATAGACTTGATGTCCAGAGAGGTGTGCTGTCTGCCAGATGCCAAAATCCAAGATATTACAGAGAGTTTACCAACACTCATCAAGCCTACTGATTATGTTGGCAGAAATAATACTGCTAGGTATCCCTCTGAGCATATCAAAAGTGACTTTATGGCTCTGGGAAAGAGGGTGAAGCAGATAGTTGTGCATGTGGTGTTCTCTTCAATCCTGTCTGTTGAGGGTAAAGACTGAGGCAGGCTTGTATCCTGGAGATGAATGCATGGCTGTGTGGATGATGTCATTGAGAGTGTTTTGGTTTCCTGGACCATGGGATGATTTCCCAAAGGCTGCAGAGCAGACATGCTGTCCACCTATCCAAGAAGGGTCAAAGTGTCTTCTGCAGAAGACTGGCTAACCTACTAAGGAGGGCTTTAAGCTAGATTTGTTGGGGATGGTTAAAGAAAGCCCCCAGATAAGTGAAAGCCCCCAGGTAAGTAAAACACTAAGGGGCATGTTTACTAAAAACCGCTAATTTGCGCGCCGCAAAATAGCGCACTAAAAGCGGTACTTAAGAGCACTTAAATGGCCCGCAAACGTGCGGGTCACCACCGCACGCGTGTGCGTCACACTAACGCGCCCCGCACAAGTACGGGCCCGCAAATGTCCGATAGAGACGTGGAAAGGCTAACGGAGGGCGGAGGAAGGCTCCGGAGGGGCGGAGAGACGGGGCTTATGGGCAGGGAAGGGGAGGGGAGAGGCGCCCCGCACATTATCGGGGCTGAATTCGCAAGTAAAAAATAGCGCGAGTGAAACACTCACGGTAGAGGGCATGTAAAGGGAAGGGAAACCATTTTCGTCAGCAATGTACACCTAAACCGGGGAAACCTTCAAAACGTGAGCAGTGTGATACATGTGCACAGCACAAAAGTGCAATTACAAATATAAAATGACCACCACAGAAATAGTACAAAGAGGAGGTCAGCTGGGGAACAGTGATAGTAAAGGGCAAAACCAAAAACACACCCAGGAAAGCCCCAAAAATATAAATGAATTATGGAAGGGTCTACCGAGCGGAGACCTTTCCCAACACACATTTCCTTGTTTCGTACGTTCCCTGTGAGTGGTGTTTATGGTTGCCCATCAATAGCAAGGTTGCCCAGTTTGTTTATATATTAACCCCCTTCTGCGGTGGTCAGTTCCGGGGTTTATTTGCACGTTTGTCACCAGACAGGGTGAATGAGCCCACAGTAAAAATGTGCAGAGCAGGGTTTGCGACTCCATCCTGCCAGGTTAACTATCTCCAGGGACTGCACTGTCTCTGTGGACACACTGTGGTGCAGCGGACAGAGCCAGTACCTCTAGGACCATAAGGCATAGGATCAAATCCCAGCTGGGGCTCATGCCAGCCCAGTTCCTATGTTTTACCCACCACTAAACAAAGATAGCACAGACACCCCTGTATTGCAGGGAACATAAGCATGGTGCAAACACCCATATTTTGCCCTACCCCGCACACACCCCATAACAATGGGAATTACCTACAGCCCAGTCCCCCACATCCGGTCCCGGAGTGCCACAATGCAATCAGGGCATATGCATTCCCTGAGAGTAGGAATGCCATCATGTTGGCGGACGAGTACAGGTGGTGGAGGGGGCAGTGGCTGCTAGCCACAGAAGACAGTGGCCTAGCCATGTGCAGGCTGGCACCGTCCACTGCAACAGACAGGCCCTGTCGGATGTACAGTCATGGACTGCCCAGGGAATCAAGCACATCTGTGGCAACACAGTGGCGCACTGCACACAGACAGTGTGTGCAAGAACAGAAGGTCACAGGTTCAAAGCCCTGCCAATCCTGTCCACATATCTTTACCCATAACTAATCCGTGATAGTAAGGACAAACCATTATTGCTGGGGACATACGCATTGCTCATACGCCAATTTTACACCCCACTGATCACAGACACCATGACGAGGGGCATTACCTAGAGCAGAGTCTCACAAATGCAGTCCCAGAGGACCACACACCATTCAGGTTCAATGCTGCCGCCCATACAAATGCCAGTGCTGTATATCTCTGCACCACCCCAATGGCATGTAGATGTAGCTAATGCATATTCATGAGGGACAGCAGGAAAACGCGAACAGTGTGTTGCAACCCTGGGCTGGATTTGGGAACCTCAGCCGTAAAGCAGCAGCCAACAGGGGCAGACACACCCACACCCACACCCACACCCACAGGCCCCAATGGCCAATGCCCCCTGGAGAGGCAGGACATTGGGCCTTGTGTGCATCTCACAATACTAGCATGTGAATACCTTAGCAATGTCACTCTACACCTGGGTATACGGTACACAGCTTCCAAACACTTGCTCTGAGTACTGGCAGATAGATATCCCTACGTCACGCACATTCTGCTCCTTGAGCTCCATCATGACAATCTGTCTGTTGACTGCAGTGGGTGCATCAGGTCTGGTCTCTGACAGCGTTTACCACCCTGGGGAGTGACTCAAAACAGTATTGCTACCATATCCATGCCTGTACTGTGCCCAGGACTGGTGTGGTGGCTAATGCTGACAAACGCCTCTACAGTAGCACAATGCTGGCATACGTGTGGGAGTGTGTGTCTGTCTATACCAGGGGTGGGCAAACCTGGTCCTGGAGGGCCGCAGACCAGTCAGGTTTTCGGGATATCTCTAATGAATATGCATGAGATATATATGCATTAGAGATATCCTGCCAACCTGACTGGTTTGTGGCCCTCCAGGGCTGGATCTGGAGACCCCTGCCTTACACCTCTGTCATTTAAGATTTTGAGTGGACAAGGTGCAGATGTCCAAGACATCAAAAAGGTTAGATAGAATATGTCACAGTCCTCCTCACTTCTCACCACCACCAAAAAATTGTCTATTAGACAACTTTTTGGTGGTGGTGAGAATCAAGGAGGAATGTGACACATTCTATATACCCTTTCGATGTCTAGGACATCTGTACCTTGCCCACTCACGATCTTAAATGACAGAGGTGTAAGGCAGGGGTCTCCAAATCCAGCCCTGGAGGGTCACAAACCAGTCAGGTTGGCAGGATATCTCTCATGCATATATATCTCATGCATGTTCATTAGGGATATCCCGAAAACCTGACTGGTCTGCGGCCCTCCAGGACCGGAGGTGCCCACCCCTGGTCTATACAGTGTGTGTTGGCTGCAAACACCTTCCACAGCCCACACTGCCAGCACTGTTGCCAGTATTGGCCTGCCAATGTGCATAATGAGCAGCAAGGTACCATGGGTATAGCTCTGACAGGGCGGGTTGGCCAGGATGCATCTGCACAGGGCAGAGGGCACTGACTGGGATAGTGTAGTGGTTGCCCACCACCTACACATACATGGTGGCCTCTGTATGTGCTGCTGGGGTTGCACTCCACCCTGACTGTGCAGTGAAGACAACATGGCTAGGCACCCCCATAGTGAATGATAGTATGTCTCCCATGTGATATATATGGGTTTTGTGTCGGGGCCCAGTCAATGACTTAACTGCTGGTGTGTACTGCCATCCCAGTTCTGGGTGCATGCATTTCCAACAGGACTAACTAGCAGACATATGTCAGCTGGTGTGTGTCCTGATGGAGCGCCGTGCAGTGGCTGATGGCTTGCTGTAGGCGAAGATCAGATAGTGGTGGGGTGCAACTTAGCATATCAAGGCCTAATGTCTGTCAGATATTGTGTTATGGATGTGTATGGAGTTGCTGTGACAGCGCTGTAGGGTGTCTCTCCCACAGCAGGACTGGGGTTGATGGTCCACCCTACTGCTACCATTGCAGGGAGGTAGCATGATGATAAGAGACCCTGCTTTCCAACCTGAGGGGGAGAAATGGGGGCAAAGAGCCCACCTAGGTCTCACATAAGGGGTGCCCCTGACTCTGACCGACAGAGATATCCAAGGTGTCTCTGCAGAAACAACCTATCTCACAGAGTAATAGTGCTGTGTAGCTCTGGCATGCCCTCATTCTGCCACGGAGGTTGTGGTGGACCTGGTCCTGGGTGCCTCCACGCACACTCAGGGTGAGCACAGTACCCGCACAATGTGACGGTGTGTAGCTACTCTGTGCCAGTACAACACCCACTCAGTACACCCTACCAGGCCGAGGTGCTGTGTGGGTGCACATGGACACTCCCTCCTACCAAGCTGTGGAGATGCCGGGGTGCATTCCCGATCCTGTGTCTATCTGTGGACAGTTGATTTGCATGTGCAGTGCATCATGGGTATGGGTGGACTAACCCTATCCTGGCTACCACAACAGACTGTCTGTGTGGTGACATGCAGGCTCTCTGCAGCCAGCCAGGGGCTTGCTGGCAGCTATAGAGCTGTAGGCCAATGGGTACCTCATTGCCTGTGAAGTCAGAGGTCATGGGTTCAAACCCACAGTGGTGTAATTTTGTAGGGTGGTCCATAGGTATTGTCAGACGGCTGCCTAGGGTGAGAACTTACACAATCTTGACGATGCATATATTCATATGATTCTTGCAAGGTATTGTGGGTATTGTAGTTCATTCACTCCCAAACACAGCTGATGACAATAATTTGAGTTGTGAAACCAAGTGGTAAGATCAATAAAATACTTATTTTATTGATGGGGTTTAATTTACCCAGCACATGTATGCTTGATAGCACTATAAATGAGGTTACTTGCTTGCAGTGTTTAAATGGATAACAAAAAGTCACAAAGTAAACCAGAAAACAACCTTCAGCTTGTCAAGCAATTAGCTAATGTTTTCTTAGCAAATAATTACCAAATACAAAGGCACAAAGTAAAGAATAAACTTTGCTGGTTAGGTTAACTTCTGCTTATTTTCCACGCCGATCTCAGCAGTGATTCTCCCTTGCTCACACACACAATCAGGTGCAGCCCTAATTACTATCAATGGACCAGCTGAAAGCCTTTAGCTGGCTGGCTGCTACTGTGTGAGCCCAAATCCTGCTTTAAGAGCTGTTTGCAGTGGAAATAAAGAACAAAGTTAGGTTTCTTTGTGATGGCTGATGTGTTTGCTCAGAGTAAGCTAGCAATAGCATTTAGATAGAGAACAGTCCATGTAAACTGTATTTTCATCTGCTGTATCAATTAGCATATGGTCACTATCATACATTGGCACAGACGAGTCTTTCATTAAGGCATTATCATGAGAATGCTTATTCCCTTGCTGCCATTCTCTATTATAGATAGGGTCTGGATCAGTGTTCATACCTGAGCCTCTCCTGCTATCATTATTTCTCTCTGTATAGCCTGGCCAATATGTAATCCAATTCTGATGTCCAGCCTTCCAATCTTGATCCCTGGACACTGGATCTTCTCTCACATACCTTCTGGCCTTGGTCTGAAAGTCCCTTCCACATGCAGTCTTCTCTCTTCCAGGTAGCCACTGGTGATTCCTATCTCTGCCAATCCATTCCTCTGGCTGAATCCAGTCCAATGGACTCTGCTGGCATTTGGAATACCTCCCAGTATGGGTACTGCCTTGGAATCTCCCAGACCTTCCAATGGGCTTTCTTCTCTTCCTTCCAGAGAGTTTCCTTCTCTCTCTATCTGCTTGGCTTTTGCTGAAGCTGTTCTTCAAACTCTCCTTGAAGCCAGGCTGGAGCTTGTAGTAACTGTTATCTGAAGAATAAGCTCTATTCTTATTCTGTCCTAATGTGTGCTGCTCCCTAACACAGCGCAGCTGTGTTGAATCAGGCCCTGCCCTTTGAGATGAGTGCTTAGGGATTACCTCATAGCTCTCTTGATTGCACACACATTCTCTCACTTCAGCCCCTCTCATGGCTGCTGGAAACCTGGTGCATTCTGGGACTGGTAGTCTTTTATGTGAAAACTCTGTTTTCTTGCTTCTACCAGAACTGACAGGTTGCTTGTTCAGAGTCACATCATCTTTTCTATAGCTCCTACCTGAGCTATGATAAGCTTCCTTATCACAGTATTTAACATTTAATGTGCAGATGTTGCTGGCAGCAAATCAACCCACAGCGTACTATACCCACATGGTGCCCTTGAGTGTGGTTGATAGGGCACACAATAGGCCATCTTTTAGTTTAGGTCCATATGAGGTGCACTAGTCTCTATCCGGAGACACAACATATATGGTGCCCTATAGGGGACATGCAAGGGTGCCTTGGCGGACAGTGCACTCTAACATGTGCCTCATGAGCTGCCTCATGTCAACATGATGTGCGAGTGCGTTTGGTAGCTGTGCTAAATAAAGGAAAACTAAAAGCCACCCTACAGCACTACTCACCAAAAACATACTGCCTCAGCCAGCCCTGTGCACTGAGCACTGTGAGGGATCGAACCCCTGATCCATGCACCATTGGTCAGTGTACCCACCATTGTGCTGTGTCCCTGTTACTGTGCTGACACATCAGTACGCCGCCTCATGGCCATCTGCGCGCGGCCCTAAGCTGCTCACAATGAACAGTTCGCCGCACACTGCCGCCCCAAAAAACAGTGCGCCGCTTCATGCCGCCAAGAATGAATAGTGCGCCGCCTGCTGCTGCTCAAAATTAACACTGCTGCTCCGCCCTATGCCGTGCAAAAGTAAGATGCCCCCTAAAACACTTCTACCTATTAAAGGTGATGCCTCAGTCAGGCGTTTACGTTGTGCACAAAGGGGGTTTAAACCCATGGCCCCTGCACCATTGGTTAGTATCTTCACCGTTGTGCTACGGCACTGTTCCTATATGTGCCCAGCAGCGCCCCACTTAGCCTTCCCACGCGCTAATGTGGACCCCGCAAATGTGCGCGCCGCGCACAGGTACGGTCGTTTTTATTCCTTTTTTCTGCCTGAACCGCCCACTCCTTATATGGCACAGGCACACTAACGGGGCCCCGCACAATTTCGGTGTTTAGTAAACATGCCCCTAAATGTTTCTGTGGAAATGGGTAAAAGGGGCAACATCTAGAAAGCAATGTGCATATATTCCCATCTGGGAAACAAGATCCCAGATAGAAACATAGAAACATAGAAATATGACGACAGAAAAAGACCACATGGCCTATCTAGTCTGTCCTTCCATAACAACTACAACAGTCCCCTTTTTACCTTTAGAGATCCTCTGTTTGTCCCATGCTTTTTTGAATTCAGTTACTGTCCTCATCTCTACCACCTCCACTGGGAGACTATTCCATGGATCCACTACACTTTCCGTAAAGAAATATTTCCGCATATCACTCCTGAATCTATCTCCCTTCACCCTCATCCCATGTCCCCTCGTAGCAGAACTTGCTTTCAATTGAAAGAGGCTCTCTCCCTGAACATTTATGCCATGGAGGTATTTAAACATCTCAATCATATCACCTCTATCCCGCCTTTCCTCTAAGGTGTACATATTAAGATCCTTCAGTCTTTCCTCATATGCTTTATAATGAAGACCACTAATCATTTTAGTAGCCACCCTCTGCACCGACTCCATCCTGTTCACATCCTTTTGAAGGTGCGGTCTCCAGAATTGCACACTATACTCCAAATGAGGTCGCACCAAAGACTTATACAGAGGCATTATCACCTCCTTTTTTCTGCTAGCCATTCCACTACGTATGCACCCAAGCATCCTTCTAGTTTTTGCTGTCGCCTTTTCTATCTGTTTAGCTACTTTAAGTTCATCAGACACAACCACTCCTAGGTCCCGCTCTTTTTTAGTGGACAAAAGTACTTCACCCCCTATACTATATTGCTCCCTTGGATTGCTGCAGCCCAAATGCATGCCCTTACATTTTTTAACATTAAATCCCAGCTGCCAAATTCTAGACCATTCTTCAAGCTCAGCTAGATCCCTCCTCATGCTATCTACCCCTTCCTGGGTGTCTACTCTATTGCAGATTTTGGTATCATCCGCAAAGAGGCAAACCTTACCTGAAAGCCCTTCTGCTATATCACTAACAAAGATGTTAAAAATAATCGAACCAAGGACAGATCCCTGGGGCACACCACTCTTTGTCGCCTCCCACCCAACCAATTTCTAACCCAAGCAGTAACTTTAGGGTCCATCCCTAGGGTGCTTGGTTTGTTTATAAGTCGCCTGTGAGGAACAGTGTCAAAGGCTTTACTGAAATCTAAATACACCACATCTGGGGCTCTCCCTCGGTCCAACTCCCTGGTCACCCAGTCAAAGAAATCAATCAGATTTGTCTGACAAGACCTGTCTCTGGTGAATCCATGCTGCCTCGGATCCTGTAATCCGCTGGACTCCAGAAACCTCACTATTTTCTCTTTCAGCAGCATTTCCAATAATTTACTCACCACCGAAGTTAAAATAACCGGCCTGTAGTTTTCAACCACATCCTTACTTCCGCTTTTGTGTAAAGGCACCACATGAGCCTTTCTCCAGTCCTTTGGCACCACTCCCGACTCCAATGAGGCATTGAAAAGGTCAGTCAGTGGAGCTGCTAGAACATCCCCAAGTTCCCTCAGTATTCTCGGGTGTATCCCATCCGGTCCCATCGCTTTGTCTACTTTAAGTTGAGATAGTTTCTCACAAACACAGTCTTTTGAAAATTGTTCAAGATGTCCTTTGCTTCTGTTCCTATTTGTGGGTGTTTTCTGAGGTCCTGCTCCTGGTGCTTCATCTGTGAACACAGAACAAAAATATTTGTTAAGCAATTCTGCTTTATCCTTATCAGCTTCTACATATTCCTCCCCTGCACCCTTGAGTCTGACAATACCACTCTTGCCCTTCCTCTTCTCACTAATATATCTGAAAAATGGCCTTTCCCCCCATTTTATTGCATTGGCTATTTCCTCCTCCTTTTGAATCTTTGCCTTCTTGACTACTTTGCTAGCTTCTCTAAGTTTTTCTAAATACAGATGCCTGTCTTCCTCTCTCTGTGATCTCTTGTATTTCATGAAGGCCTCCCTCTTTTTCTTCACTTTTTCAGCTACTTCTTTCGAAAACCATAGCGGTCTCCTTTTCCTTTTACCTTAATTTACCATTTTCACAAAAAGGTTTGTCGCCCTTAAAATGTCCCCTTTCAGTTTTTCCCACTGTTTTTCTACATCCCTCAGCTGTTCCCATCCAATTAACGACTCCCTGAGGTATTGGCCCATCTTCGCAAAGTTAGTCTTCCTAAAGTCTAAGATCCTCGCCTTTGAATGGATTCTAACAGCCCTAGTCCTAATATTGAACCACACCATCTGGTGATCACTGGATGCAAAATGTTCTCCCACTACAACATCAGAAACACTTTCACCATTGGTAAGCAGCAAGTCCAGTATGGCCCCTTCACGTGTGGGGTCTGTTACCAATTGCCTGAATAGTTCTCCCTATAGAGAATCCAGGATCTCCTTACTTCTAGATGATACTGCAGCAGGAATGTGCCAATCAACATCTGGCATATTGAAATCTCCTATCAGTAGCACTTCCCCTTTCCTAGCAATGCTGCTCATGTCTTCAATTAACTCTCTGTCCACCTCTTCCTCTTGTGAGGGAGGTCTGCATATCACACCAGGGCCGGCCCGTCCATCGAGCGAGAATGTTTTTTGCACAGGGCCCCGCGTTTCTCCCTCGCTGCTCTGTTAAGCCCGCGGGGGCTGATGGGAAGGTCCCATCAGCCCCCGCGGGCTTAACAGAGCTGCGAAAGGGAAACTAGTTCCTTTGCGCTCTGAATGCCGGCGCGTGTGACTGCAGCTGTAAAGAGAGAGGTGATACAGGGGAGGTCAGGCTCTGCTGGGCAGGGGGGGCCCCGCGGCGCACTCGATTCTGCCGCGGTGGCCCCGGCAGTGGCAGCAGACAGCTTTTTTTTTTTTTTAATTTCCCTGGGCTGGACTGGGCTGGGCTGGGGTTAGGAGTGGTGATGGGCTGGGGGGGGAGGTTAGGAGTGGTGATGGGCTATGGGGGCTATGGGGGGGCTGGGGGGGTTAGGAGTGGTGATGGGCTATGGGGGACTGGGGGGGGTTAGGAGTGGTGATGGGCTATGGGGGAGCTAAGTCTGTATATGGGCTGATGGGATTAGGACTGGAAGTGGGTTGATGGAGGGTTAGGACTGGTAATGGGCTATGGGGGGGCTTAAACTAAAAATTGAGTGATGGGGGATTAGGACTGGAAATGGGCTGGTGGGATTAGGACTGGGAGTGGGATGATAGGGAGGTTAGGACTGATAATGGGGTATGGGGGGGCTTAAACTGAAAATTGGGTGATGGGGGATTAGGACTGGAAATGGGCTGGTGGGATTAGGACTGGGAGTAGGCTATGGGGTGCTAGGACTGGTAATGGGTTGGGGGGGTTTCTAGGACTGGAAATGGGCTGGGGGATTAAGACTGGAGGTGGTCTGATGGGGTTAGGACTGGTAATGGGCTGTGGGCTGTTGGGGGGGGGTTAGGACTGGTGGGCTATGGGGGGCTAGGTCAGGAAATGGGCTGATGGGGAGTTTATAGGACTTGAGGTGTGCTGTTGGGAGGGGTTAGTAATGGAAATGGGCTATGGGGGGCTAGGACTTTAAATGGGCTGATGGGGGGTTAAGACTGGGGGTGGGCTGATGGGGTTAGGACTGGTAATGGGCTGTGGGCTGTTGGGGGGTTAGGAATGGTAATTGGCTTATGGGGGGCTAGGACTGGAAATGGGCTGATGGGGGGGTTAACACTGGAGGTGGGCTGATGGGGTTAGGACTGGTAATGGGCTGTGGGCTGATGGGGGGTTAGGACTGGTAATGGGCTATGGGGGGGTTAGGACTGATAATGGTCTATGGGGGGGCTAGGACAGGAAATGGGCTGATGGGGAGGGGTTAGGACTTGAGGTGGGCTGATGGGGTTAGGACTGGTAATGGGCTGTGGGCTGCTGGGGGGGGGGTAGAACTGGTAATGGGCTATGGGGGGGTTAAGACTGGTAATGGGCTGTTGACTGATGGGGGCTCTCTGGTAATGGGCTATGGGGGGGTTAGAACTGATAATGGGCTATGGGGGGGCTAGGACAGGAATGGGCTGATGGGGAGGGTTAGGACTTGAGGTGGGCTGATGGGTTAGGACTGGTAATGGGTTGTGGGCTGATGGGGGGGTAGGACTGGCAATGGGCTATGGGGGGCTGACTGGAAATGGGCTGATGGGGGGTTAAGACTGGAGGTGGGCTGATGGGGTTAGGACTGGTAATGGGCTGTGGGCTGTTGGGGGGTTAGGACTGGTAATGGGCTATGGGGGGCTAGGACTGGAAATGGGCTGATGGGGGGGTTAACACTGGAGGTGGGCTGATGGGGTTAGGACTGGTAATGGGCTGTGGGCTGATGGGGGGTTAGGACTGGTAATGGGCTATGGGGGGTTAGGACTGATAATGGGCTATGTGGGGCTAGGACAGGAAATGGGCTGATGGGGAGGGGTTAGTACTTGAGGTGGGCTGATGGGGTTAGGACTGGTAATGGGCTGTGGGCTGTTGGGGGGGGGTAGAACTGGTAATGGGCTATGGGGGGGTTAAGACTGGTAATGGGCTGTTGACTGATGGGGGCTCTCTGGTAATGGGCTATGGGGGGGTTAGAACTGATAATGGGCTATGGGGGGGGCTAGGACAGGAAATGGGCTGATGGGGAGGGGTTAGGACTTGAGGTGGGCTGATGGGGTTAGGACTGGTAATGGGCTGTGGGCTGATGGGGGGTAGGACTGGCAATGGGCTATGGGGGGCTGACTGGAAATGGGTTGATGGGGGTTAGGACTGGAAGTGGGCTGATGGGGGGGTTAGGACTGGTAATGGGCTATAGGGGGGGCTTAAATTGAAAATGGGGTGATGGGGGTTAGGACTGGAAGTGGGTTGATGGGGGGGGGCTAGGACTGGTATTGGGTTGAGGGGTTGCAAGGACTGGAAATGGGCTGATGGGGGGCTAGGACTGGAAATGGGCTGATGCAGGGACTAGAAGGGAATGGATGCTGGGTGAGGCTGGAACTAGAAGGGAGCTGATGTTGGGGGAGGATTAGAATGGGATGGGGCTGGGAGAGTAAAATGGAGAGGGGAAAAATATTTTGTGTGGGAGGGATAAAAAATCTACAATTGGCCGGGTATTGGGAGAGTAAGTGGGGATTGAGGATGGAGGGGTAAAATTTGAGTGGATGAAATAGGAATGAGGAAAGAGCAAAAGGAGAAAGATTAGTATGTTAAAGCAGATGTAGAGAGAGAATGGAAAAAAACTAGAAGAGAGAAGAAAGGACAAATGGACAGCAGACGATGGAGAGTTAGCAGAAGACACGAAGAAACCAGAAGAAAGTGGCTGGAGCAATTGCAGCTGAAAAAAAATGCACAAAAGGTAGAAAAATATCTCTTTATTTTGAATTTATTAATTGGAATATGTCAGCTCTGGTAAATGTGCATCATTAACGTCTGCGCTTTGTTTAGTACAAGAGCAAATTAATGTATAGTTTTATTTCTACAGTGTTGTACATTCCAAGTTTGGCTTTTTGGATTCCCAGTTTAATTATTGTCTTCCTGTTTCTAAATTGTGATTCCTTGTTTGATGATGGTCTATGTTCTGCATGTGTAACTGAGCTGAGGTATTCTGTTTATGTAATTCCTATTTGACATTGCCACTTGTTCTCTTTCCCCAGTAGGTCATGTATTGTTGTTCTCTGAAATGTATTGGTTTAATATTTGCATGTTTCCTTTTGGTAGGTAGGGTATGGTGCTTTGTGAGTCCTGGTAGTGCTGTTAGGATACGGCGGGTTTGCTATGGGTTCTAAATGGGCAGCGTTTGTAGTAGTTCCTAATGTGTCTGGTGGTTGGCACTGGATTATAGTAATGTAGAAATCTTTTAGTCTTTCTTTATCCATACACTCATTAAGAGGCATGTTTACTAAATGTTAGTATATGGTAACATTATGCAAATATTTATGCAAATGAGGCCCCGCACCGAGTCTCCGCACATGGCCCCGCACCCCCCTTGGGCCGCCCCTGTATCACACCAATGTAAATAGATTTCTCTTTCCCTCTTTCTAGTTTAACCCACAATGCCTCCCCTCTCCCTTTTAAGCTCTGTAATTCCAAAGCTTTAATAGTAGTTTTTACATATAGTACCACTCCTCCTCTCCTACTTCTTACCCTGTCCTTTCTGAATAAAGTATAGTCAGGTATAGTTACATCCCAATCATGGTTTTATGTGAACCATGTTTCTGTAACTGCCACTAAATCCAAGTCAGCCACTCCCACCAAAGCTTCAATATCAGGGATCTTATTTCCCATGCTACGGGCATTTATACACACTGCTTTCCATATGTTACCCCTGTTACCCATTTCCATAAAGTTATTTAATGTATCACCTACCTGGGGGCTTACACTTACCTGGGGGCTTTCTTCACCCATCCCCAATGAATCTAGTTTAAAGCCCTCTTCAGTAGATTAGCCAGTCTACTACTGAAGACATGTTGACCTTTCTTGGACAGATGGATGCCATCTCTGCTCTGCAACCCTTGGAACAGCATCCCATGGTCTAGGAAACCAAAATGCTCTCAATGACACCACCAGATGTTGAGTCTTTAATAAAAGAGGCTGACTTAGTGGCTGTTATGGAGACATGGTCCAGAGACATGTAATTATATTGGGCTATACTTCATTCAGGAAGGACAGGGTAAGAAAAAGGGGAGGAGGAGTGATACTATATGTAAAAAATAATATTTTGGAGAGAACTGAATTGAGCCATCCGTGCAGAGTGGGAGCTTCAGTGGTGAGCAGGCTGAGGCAAGGACTGCCCCTGATGACAGCAGGTTTTTTAAAACTCATCCTCTGCTAGGCATGCAGCCATTGGCATGCCACAAGGGGACTGAATAGACCCCTTAGGAGCCCCTTAGATGTGCCTGAGGAGTCAACTGGTTTTGCTGCTTTCTTGTATCTATGGATAAAAGGAAAAAGAAGGTCTTCCCCCCAGCAGAAGGAGCAATTGGCCCCATGGATAGGCATGTGAAGATTGGGGAAGCTGTTCTCTTCCCCCGCAAATACTGTTACACCTCTGCTGTCCCTGGCGGGAGTGTCTTTAAGCTCTCCTGAGCGCACTCCGCCTCCCCTTTCATCAATAACAACTCTGCCCGACTTGACTGATAGTGGTCTGCTGGTCCAGCAGAGTACTCCTGTTCTGTCATTGATACCTCCAGTAATGGTTACTTGGACTCCACCCCAGATTGATCCCAAGGAAATACCAGATTCCCAGGTTTCCTTGGCAGATATCTGATGGGTGGTGATGTGGACAGAGGGTACCTTAGGACCTGATTCTGGGAGGGGGTTGCGAGGCTGCACATCCCAGTGGGATGTGCAGCCCCACAAACCGTTTGGGCCTGATTTCCCCCTCTGGCTCTCCCCGTACATCCTGAGCAGCAGGACGGGGAGAGCTGGCAGGGGGCAGGAGGGAGCGGGATCTGGGCAGAGCAGGGGTGGGCCAGCCTGGCAGGACATACAGGGCAGATTCAGGTCACGACCCTATACATCCTGCCGGGTCAAAGGGAATGTGCTGCTTATTCCACCTCAAAGGTGAAATAAGAAGCACCGACCCGGCAATCAGGCCCGGGGATCCCTCCCCCCCCCAGGGCCGGGGCCAGGTACAGGTAGGATTGCCAACTTTTTGAAGGAGAAAAACCCGCCACCTGTGGCTAGTCACACTCCGCCCATGCCCACCCCTAACCCTAACCCTACCCCTGCCCCACCCCCTGGCCTGCCCGTCCCACCTTTGCTCCACCCCCTGTCCCCCAAAAAATTGCAGAGAGGGCAATGTGCAAACTGAACAAGCAAGATTTCTACACATTCTTAAACAGAAATGTTATACTGACAGAACACGCAACATTGGTTGTACACACACACACACAATACAGACAGTTCTTCATCAATAAATGAGCACAAAACAAAAAGAGAAATATATAGACAAAAATTAAACTAAAACCCCAAGAAGACAGTATCTGCATGCAGTGCAGTATCAGATAAATAAGAGATGCAGTTCCCCATACTGTGTAAAATATAAAGGTAGTACAAAGTCCAATTATTTAATTGAAAATAAAATTATTTTTTCTACCTTTGTTGTTTGACCATTTTATTCTCTTTTCAACTGGGAATGTCAACTGGCATCCAACTAAGCATTATGGAACTATCACACTGATCTTCAGATAAGCACTGCTTGTTTTTACATTAAAAAGTAAAAAAGGGAAAAATAATCAGACTGGATACTATAGGCAACAATATAAGGTCGTTGATGCGATGAATAGCACCTTGTCCAAACTTTTATAGCTTGGACAAACGCTGTATAAAACTCTGAGACCTTGTTGCGCTAGTACCAATCTGCTAGCTTTGTTATTAATTTTCTATCTCATGGTTGAGAAGTAGAGCTGAAAATCCATTATTAGTTACTTGGCATTTTATTCTCTGATCATGCTGGTTCCAATCTGAGGCTTCCATTTTCCCATCTTCTCTTAGCTCGTTTTCTATGGTCTATAATCCATCTGCCATTTCTTGCCTTTTCTTTCCTTTTCTTTACTTCCTTCCATCAGCCTATTTCCAGTCCCAGTAACCCTCCATCCAGCCCCCTTTTCAGTCCTCCTTTTCCATTACATTTCAATGCCAATCCCCTTGTGTTCCCAGTGGTGTCCATTCCCTTCTAGTCACCCTCCTTCCTCACTGTCCAGCCCCTTGTAGTCCAAACACCATCCCAGGTATCAACTCACTTCCACTCCCAGTGCCTTCCCCGTGTCATCTCCCTTCCAGTCACCCTACCCTCTGTCCATCCCCCTTCTAGAGCCAAACCCATGTTTCTGCTCCCTTCCAGTACCAGTGCCCCCTCTCTTCCAGCCTCCTCCCCATTACCCAGTCACTTACCAGTACCATTCCCAGATGTCAGCTCTCTTTGAGCCCCCTCCTTACCCCCTCAGTCAGCTCCCTTCTAGCCACCTCCTCCCCACCTTTCAGCTCTCTTCCAGCCCTCACCTTCTACCTGTCAGTCCCTTCTGCCACCTCTTTCCCCTTGCAGCCACTGCTCCTGCTTCTTACAGGGCAGCGGCTGCAATAAAGTTAAGATAAAAATAAATTTAAACTTGTGTGGAGCCTTCCGCCCTCCCCCCCAGTACAGCTTCACCCCTCCCCCCAGTGCAGCTTTACCCCCTCCAGTACATCTTCACCTTCCCCCCAGTGCAGCTTAACCCCCCCTCCTCAGTGTATCCTAACCCCCCTCCTCAGTGCAGCTTAACCTCCCCAGTGCAGCTTAAACTCCTGCCCTGCAGCTTAACCCCCCCCCCCATGGAGCTTAACCTCCCATTCAGCTTAAACCCCGCTCCCGCAGCTTACCCCACCCCCGTGCATCTTAAACTCCCCCTGTGCAGATTACCCCCCGTGCAGCTCAAACCTCCCCCCGTGCTGCTTAAATCCCCCACCCCTGTACAGCTTACCCCCCCTGTGCAGCTTAACTCAACCCCCCCCCCCCTTGTGCAGCTGCTGCTCCTGCTTCTTACTGAACAGCAGCTGCAATAAAGTTAATTTAAAAGTAAGGAAACCTGTGAGGAGCCCTCTGCTCCTATGAAACTCCTTCTGCAGGGTCCCTGGCTGAAAAGGAAGTGACATCAGAGGGGCGGGCACTGCAGAAGGAGTTTCATAGGGCCGGAAGGCCCCTCACAGGATTCCTTACTTTTAAATTAACCTTATTGCAGCCGCTGCTCTGTAAGAAGCAGCGGCTGCAAGGGGGGCCAGGACTGTGATCGCAATCGTGATCGCAAGCGCAAAGCCGGTTTTCTGCTCTGGCCGCTCCTGATCTCGCAGCCAGAGCAAAAAAACGGCTTTTCAATGGCCGGTTTCGGTTCTCTGCTGGCAGCTGGCCCGGCCACAGGAAAACCGGCCAGGCCGGCTGGTTGGCAACCCTAGGTACAGGGTGGATCCCACTGCCCAATCCAGGCACCTGCAGGCCAACCATGGGTCAGGCAGCGCTGAAGAGGGGGGCCTAAGCCAGGGCACCTGTGGAGAGGATATTCCCACAGGCAAGCATGGGCAAGTCGGGCCGTCCATGTTTTGTTCTCACGGTTCAGAATCGGGTCCTAACTAATCTTCCTCGGGAATGTCCGGATGGCCCGGACGTCCCCCTCTCTGAATTGGGCTCTTAGTGACCACAGTCTCTCAGCTTTGCAGTTTTACACAGGAAAGGCTAAGAAGAGTCAAAGAATGTATGGAATCTTTATTGTTACTATATTGTTTGTCTTGACTAGATTGTAAGCTCTAATGAGCAGGGGCCTTCTTTTATATGTGTCTGTGCAGCTCTGTGTATATCTTGTAGCACTATACAAATGTTCAGTAATAGTATTAGCAGTAGGGTCTGATATTCATAGGGACTTATATGTTTAGCAGCTGCAGCTGAACATTTATGAAGTCAATATTCAGCAGTGACAATCAGGCACTTTTAAAGCGCCTCTCAGCAATAGCTGAAATTAGAACCAGATATTCAGTGCTGGAGTCTATCCAGCATCCTCAGCTGAATATCTTCTTTTGCTGGCGATTGTGGCAGCTATCCAATCAGTGGTGAAATGCAGCCACTAACCAGATAGCTAAACTGCATAAAATTAGGACAGGTCAATAGCAGTCCTAACATTATGTGGTTCAGCTATCTAGTAGTGGCTGGATATAGCCAGTGACTGGGTAGCGGCTGCAACTGCCCTGCTCCTCCCACAGATTTATCCAGGCATCTTTTCTGCTTTCTGCAGGGATATTCAATGGGCTAGCCTGATAGTGCCACTGAATATTAGGATCACTAGAGTTTAGCCAGTTGGCAGGTCCTGTTACCAGCTAAAACCTTTTTAATATTGGCCCCTTATGTTTCATATTTCTTCAATTTCAGCAGAACTCTGTATAGTGCCATTGAAAATCCTTCAGATAGTGCCGGGGCAGAGTTAGGGCAGAGCGAGGGTATTCTGCCCAACTGTGATAGAGTGATGCTATCAAGCCATTATCCGTATAGTTAAGTGGTTTAATTTAGGTCAGCCAGCAGGCTATACCCATTCAAATGAATAAACTATATGGACAGCAGCTGAATTACGGCAGTATGAATTGTTGCAGGTGGTCAGAAGTCTCCACAGGTATCCAGGACTACTATTGGGATAACTTTATAAAGTCATTTCTGCACATAAATCACATCTTATGAAATACCAATGAGCCCAAAAATCGGTGCTTTGGCAAGAAGGCGTGCACTTTGCTGACTGGCACAGCCGTGAGCATGGTCAAGGCAGAGTTTCGGCAGAGTTTACAAATACACATAGAGAAACATCTTAACCTTTGTATGTATTATGAAGAGTATGTGTGATAATTTACACGAGCTTGCTAGTACTTTATGAAGAAAGGCAAGCACATAAAATTTTCTTCACAAGATTTTGCATATCTAGGCATCTCTGTAGGTTCCTACACATGGTACTCTGTTATAAAATTACTCTCCACATGTATATATTTTTTAAATGCCATGAACAGTATTAAAAAAAAACACTGATCACCACAGTTAAATATTGGCATAATTAGTTTTGCAATTAATATTTATGAACCAGAGAAGACCCAGAACCAGCTATTGAGATGATGAAATTAGTTCTTAAATAATTTTTGTTCAGTACTGCACATGAACAGATGTGTCATTCTGTAAAATAACATCTTCTTTAATCATTTATCTATGCTGCTAAAGAATTCAGCAAGAGATTGTTTTTTTTTTAAATTTCTCATTAATTTTAAATTAATGTAAAATAGAGTACATATGGCTAAAAAGTACCTAAACAAATCCACATGTTGTTTAGCATTAGCAATAAAAACTGAATATCATTGTATTGCTGTGTAAATTACATACAAATAAAGATGATAATCATTGTTGACTCTGGGACATTCAGAATTTAAACAAAATGTTCAGTATGCTCTACATAAGCCTACATAATTATTAAAGCAGCAAAGGTTCCTTGGAGCAGATGAATCGTCAGACTCAAGAGACCAAACATTTCTGGATATTCAGAATTTGCTAAATAGCAGTGATTGTAAAAGTGGGTTTGGGGGAGTTACTTCAGATGGTCAAAAATATTTGGAATTGCTTAAAAAAGGACACACAGAGGAAGTGTTTGATATTCATTTAACCTTCCACTTTGTCTATGGTCTGCTTCACAAGGAGATATTAATCCACACATGCATTTTTTTAAAGTGTGTTTTACTTAGGGACTTGTTTACTAAGCAGCGGTAGTGGCTTCTGACCGATATCGGAGCCACAGCCCCATTGAATTGGAGTGAATTCAATGGTGCTGCGGCTCCAATATCGGTAGGAAGCCACTTCAGCCCCTTAGGCTGTAGGTAAACAAGCCCCTTAGGTATAAGCATCGATTGTCGAGGTTTCAGGCGGCAGAGAAATTGTCTGCCTGTATGCATATTTGTGCATGCATAATCATGTGAAAACAAACATGCATATGCAAGCCTAGACAAAACACCGTATGCTTTTTCAACAAAGATCAGCTCAGGAGACTTGAAACTGGAGAACAGCCCAAATTTATTGCACCGCGTAGCTTCACTATACAGAGAACCACTTATAGTAGTTGAAGTATGAATTGTCACATTTCTGAGGAGGTGCAGTCAAGGACAAGAATGGGTGAATGAAAGAGGGAATAGATGAAGCCCTTGACACTCTCCATGACACACACACACATACATGTACAAAGCCCCAATACTTACCATGACACAAGCACACACACACACACACATATACATACACACACATTTGATATGAACATATATGATAATACACAACACGAGGTTCAAAGTGTTAATTCTCTAGCAAACATCAGTGTGTGAATGGAATTTACCATTACCAGACTGGAACAATAAAGTTCAGTCAATGCTGACTGATGTCATTTCAGTTCCGGGTTCTGGGGGCTTGGCTCCACAACATTTTAAATTGCAGTGCCATTTTTCTGAAGTTGAAATCATGAAGCAAGGAAATCCACAGTATTACATTTAACTTTCAAAAGGGAGAGTATGATAAAATGAGGAAAATAGTTAAGAAAAAATTAAAAGGAGCTGCTGTAGATGTTAAAGATTAAGTATGGGTGTTGTTTAAAAGTACTATCTTTGAAGCCCAGACTAGATGTATTCCATGCTTTAAGAAAAGTGGAAGGAAGATCAAAAAACTGCAGCATGGTTTAAAGGCGAGATCAGAGATGCTGTTGTTGCTAAAAAAAAGCATCCTTCAGGAAATGGAAAAAGGAGCCAAATGATGAACACTGGAAACAACATAAGCACTGGCAAGTTAGATTCAAGGCATTGATAAGACAGGCAAAATGAGAATTTGAAAAGAAGCTTGCTGTGGAAACAAAAATGTATAATACATTTTTTTTCAAGTACATTCATAGCAAAAATACCTGTGAGAGAGTCAGTTGGACCACTGAATGACAGAGGGGTAAAAGGGACGCTAAGGGAGGTCAAGGCTATAGCAGAGAGACTGAATGAATTCTTTGCTTCAATCTTTATTGAAGAAGATGGAGTGAAGTTACCCATGCCTGAAATGGTATATAAAGGTGACGTAGCGGAAGAACTGAATGAAATAGCGATAAACCAGGCTGATCTATTAAAAATATTTGATAAACTGAAGAGTAGCAAATTACTTGGAGCAGATGGTATACATCCAAAGGTGTGGAAAGAACTGAAATATGAGATTGCAAACCTGTTATTAGTAATCTGTGAATTATCATTGAAATCATCTGTACTACCTGAGGACTGGAGAGTGGCCAATGTAACTCCAGTTTTTAAAAAGGGTTCCAGGGGTGATCCAAGAAACTAGATTGGTGAACCTGACGTCGGTACTGGGCAAAATGGTAGAAATCATTATAAAGAATAAAATTACTGAACATGTAGATAACAATAGTTTAATGGGAGAAAGCCAATATGAATTTAGCCAAGGAAAGTCTTGTCTTACTAATCTGTTATATTTTTTTGAAGGTGTGAATAAACAGGTAGACAAAGGTGTGCTGGTTGATATAGTGTATCTGGATTTTCAGAAAGCCTTTGACAAGGTCCCTCATGAGAGACTCTTGGTGAAATTAAAAAGTCATGGGATCGGAGGCAGTGTACTATTGTGGATCAGGAACTGGTTAAAAGATTGAAAGCAGAGAGTAGGGCTAAATGACCAATTTTTTCAATGGAGAAAAGTGAATAGTGGAGTATCCCAGGGATCTGTGCTGGGTCTGCTGCTCCTTAACATATTCGTAAATGACATGGAAATAGGAATAATGAGTGTGATGGTCAAATCTGCAGATGACAAAAACATATTCAAAGTTGTTAAAATGCAAAAGGATTGTGAAAAATTGCAAAAGGACCTTGAAAATTGGAAGACTGGACATCCAAATGGTAGATGAAATTGAATGTGGACACGTGCAAAGTTATGCACCTAGGAAAGAACAACCCAAACTATGGTGACATGATGCAAGGCACCACTTTAGAAACCACTATCCAGTAAAAATATTTAGAGGTATGTTTACTAAACCATTTTAATGTGCGCTTTGTAATGTTAGCGCGCGATAAGGTCGCATCTTGCGGCGCACAGGTACCTTATCGCGCGATAATGCGCGCCGTGGCAAAAACGAGCGATGAAGGCGGGCAAAGGCTCCCGGAGGGTGGAGGAAGGCTCCCCAGGGGCGGAGAGAAGGGGTCAATGGGTGGAGAGTGGGAGGAGAGAGGCTCCCCGCACACTAACGCTGTGAAATCCGAGGCAAAAAAATATCGCCAGAGAAACCCTCGCGTTAGAGCCGATTTAAAGGGAAAAGAAATCATTTCCGTCAGCAATGTACAGCAAAGTCATGGAAATCTACAAAAAGTGATAAGTGTGATACATGTGCATGGAACAAAAGGGCAAATAAACAGTGAAAAGGAGCTCAACAAAATATAAAAAAAACATAACCAAGCTGGGCAAAAGTGATCTTAATGGGAAACATCAAAGCATACTCCCATCAGAGTGGGCTGTCAGTCACCCTGGTGATATGGGGTTGTGTGTGCCTATGCTGTTCAATACATTCTCCCTATCCCCAGGGGTCCTGAGACCTGCGTATGGTGTCCTGGCAGTCACCCTGTTGCTATGCTATATGTTGCTGATGCTGTGTACTAGGACACCCAAACCCCAGGGGGCCTGAGACCTGATTGCAACGGTGGGTATGTCAGTCAGATATTGTGTTAGGGTATGGTGGGTAGGTTGCACATCTCCCCTAGTCCATGGGGTCCACACCTCATCACACACACTGTTGATGTATCCAGATGATATGGTAGGCGCAGATGTGTATGTGCGTAGAAACACCTCACCCCCATGAGCTATGAGATCAGATTATGAAGGCCTGTGACAGAGACATGTCCCCAGAACTGTATGCTGAGTCAGGTCACACATCTGCCCACCCACCCACCAGGAATCCCACACCTGTTTGCAGATGAACATTACAGATGCTGTTGGAAGGATACATGCACCTGTTGGGGTTGCACACCACAGCCTGAGACCCAGACATGAGCACAGGTGGCAATAGCCTATACACGTGCAATGGTCCCTGCCCCTGGTGTTGGCAGGCACACCTGCCCTAACCATACAAGGCCCAGGTCATAGGAACATAACAACATCAGATAGGCCAGAATGGGACAGACGCAAGTCCATCAAGACCAATATGCCCTTTGCAACAGTGGCCAATCTAGGTCAGACGTACCTACCAGTATCCCCAAGACAGATAGGTTACACAATGCTTGTAGTGGGTCAAGCATTTCTATCCAGGGCCTTGTAGAAAGCTAAATGTCATGGAAGAGGCCCCTGGTAAGATGCATAGGGCCAGCCACCCAATGTCCCATGTATGGACACATCACCCATGTGTGTTGGGATATCCTGTTGCCAGTGGGGTTGGTTTGGATGACATGTGTAGATCATGACAACACAAATGTGTGCAACAGACCACATACAGGGTTAGGGGGGTACCCTGGACACCATCATTGCCAACCCAAACGTGGTATGGTTGTGCCATGTCATGCAAGGGGGCCACAGGGGAATGGAATGCTGTGTTCAGGGTGCCACGCACACTACACATAGGTGTCAATGCACACATGCCCAGACCTACAGCTATGCATCCAGGTGGCACTGGAAACAGTTAATTCCCAGGAACAAGCATGAATTAGTTGTCACATGTGGGTATTGTCTGCACTGTCGCAGCCTGCGTGTGACCGCTTCCCAGAGTCCAATAGGACAGCATATGGGAGCATCCCACAGCGCCTGCGTGCTGCCCTCATGCCTTTCCCAAATGCTGCTCTCCAGTTCATCATGTTCCACAGAGCCAGCAAGTCATCGTTCCTGTCTGCGCAGAACACCTCTATGCTATTGGCACTCCTGTGGCAGCGTCTGCCTACGTTTTCCTTACCGGTAACACAGGTGTGTTTTAATTCCCGTCTCTCAAAGTTGTGTTTACCTCACACAAACAAACTACCAGAGGAAGAGTGAAAAGCTCCTCTGTAGGTCTCCCCTCGGTTTGTGCATAGGCCCTAATCCCACCTCCATCATGGAAAATCACTCCTCGGGTTTGAAGACATGCTCAAAATGTGCCGGTACCTCCTCTGTCACTGACAACCATGCTTGGTGTCTCAAATGCTTAGGGCCCACTCACTCCATGTCTGAATGTTTGGCCTGTGGGATGTTATCCAAGAGGGGTCAGCAGAACAGAGCAGCCAAGCTCAGTACCCTCCTCCCCTCCGACATGGCCATGGTGGCATCCATGTCCTCAGGGGATTTCCCTTCCTCCCGTGGATCGCATGTAAACAAACAGAAATCTGGCTGTTCCTCAAAGGGTACATCCCCCTCCAAATATCAGGATGCCCCGGCATTGCCCCTGAGGAACGCACTCTGACCAAACAGCCCTGGTGGGATTCCCCGGCCTCCAGAGCCACTTTGGCCCTACAGCAAGTTCTGGAGGTCGCAACCTCATCTGAACTCCATGGACCATGTGTCGGGGTACTGGCTTTCGCCGGTACCGATACACATGCATAGGCAGTGTCACTGGACCAGAGGATCCTGGCCATCAAACGCAGTCTGCTGGATATCCTTGTGGCATCAAAGCCCTCGTTACCACCCCAGACCCCACACATTGCATCACCGGTATCCACACAGATTGGGGTCCCGGCATGGGCAACTGCACCATCAGTGCAGATGGGTGCCGTTTCCGACACACCGGTACCAGGTCACTCCTGTACCCACGCCAATCGGTAACAAAACCGCACTAAACCTGAGCACCCTGTGAGAAGATACATCCAATCCTTTGAGGAGTCTGGTGACTGTGACAGCTCAGAGGGTACTAATGTACCTCTCCAGAAGGGGCCTGCATCCCCCAAGAGGAGACTGTCCTCGCCTGAGGATATCTCCCTCCAGGATTTCCTCAGACATGTAGTCAAGGGTCGCTCCATCTCAGTGGCAACTGAATCTGAGCACAGGCCACAGGAGCTAGAGAATCCACAATATCCCCAAGCTCCAAAGGAGGCAGCCACCCTGCCAATACATCAGATCATACAGGATCCTCTCCTGAAAAGATGGGAGACACCTCTCACCACCTCCCCATATTCCCACTAGCTGTATACTATGTACCCTGTGCCCTCCGTCCCCTGGTCCTCAAACAACATAGCCCCCTCAGCAATCCATTGTGTTGGAGTCTGCTATGATGATAATTTAATGTCACAGACGACATGTCTCCAACCCTCCTGGTAGGGGTGTACGACCTTAGATGCTTTGGGTTGCCGTGTCTGCCATGCATCCATGCTGTCAGCCAGGATGGGTTCCAATATCCTGTACATGGGAATGTTCTTGACGAAGGTCACAGGAGATCTAGAACTGCTAAGTCCGCCTCTCCCAGATGACAGAGGAGAGGAGTATGTATCACCTGTCAGGCATGCCCAGAACAAGTCTAAAGCTGTCAGCAGGGTAGCATTGGATTGTTTTGAGGGCATAGGCAGAATCTTTGCCATTTCCATTGTGTCAAGGACACTTGCCTGGCTGTAAGCCTCTAACCTGGAACACTGGTTACAGGATAAACTGGCCAACATCCCCTGTACTGGTTGAAACCTGTCAGGGACAAAGTGGCAGCAAACATCCAAAGAATTTATTTTATTTTATTTATTTATTTATTTAATTGGATTTCTATACCGCCTTATCATACAATCAAAGCCATCTTACAAACAAAGATATTAAGAGTATTAGTGAGAAAATGTAAAGAAATAAAAGTTAAAGTTATGGTATAATGTGTTAGAGTGAGTTGCATTATCTACATAGTGAGCTATACTATAATGTGAGCTATTATACAATATGTATATGATTTACATTCCAGACAAATTAAGTTAGTTAATTGCATGACCGTAGTGTTCTATAAACAAAGATGTTTTCAGTTGCTTTCTAAAGTCATTGATATCCTGAGCTGCTCTCCTTGACCAGGCTGTCAGAGATCTTAGATCCTGCAAAGAGGAAAGCTGTCAAAGAGCCGTCCCTGTCCAAAAAGAACGGATACTAGCAGTCCTATGCTCAGCATGTACCACCCTCAGGCTACACTGATAGAAAGGGTCAACAATCTACTAAGCCAATAAAGCTGAGAGCTACCCAGCCGCAGCAGATCCAACAGTGGCAGCCCCCACAGGGCCTTTGAGTCCCTGATAGAGTACATGCCCTCCCAGGCCATCCACGGAAAACAAACATCAACAATCTCAGGAAGTTTATGTCGCCTCATCCACAGATGGAGGGACAGAACATAAGAACCCTGGACTCTGTCCATCATAGAAGGCGGTACAGGCCTCATTCCCAAAGCCTGCCTCCTCCTACAATATTAAGGAAGGTCAGTTCTCACAACCGCACCCCAACTGAATCCAGAGGTAAAACGTATCCTAGGTCAGGAGGAATACAAGAGGTAACTCATCATCAACATGGTTCCGGGTTCTACTCCCCCTATTTCCTCATTACAAAGACAACAGGAGGTCACAGACCCATTTGATATCCCAGAGGACTGGACAGGTTATGTCTCAGGGTGAAATCAAAAATGATTTAAGTAGGAACCTTACTACCTTACCTCCACAGCCAGGACTGTCTGTGTTTCCCAGGTCACAAGGATGCCTACACCCATGTTCACAGCCACCAATCACCCCATAGGTTCCTTTGGTTCTGCTATCAAGGAAGGCACTATCACTACAAAGGTCTTCCCTTCGGCCTTGCCTCAGCACCCAGAGTATGCACAAAGAGCATGGCTGTGGGAGCTGCTTTCCTCCATACCAGGGGAATATGTGTCCACCCCTACCTGAACGAGTGGGCCATCCGGACAGAGTCACAGACAGAAGCCCAGGCCTCTCTCCCTCTTACACACTGCTTGTACGCCAATATCTAGGCTGTCTCAGAGATCTCTGGGAATCCTTTCTGACTCCCATGCAATCGCTGGAGTTCAGAGGAGCAAGGCCAGATAGCAGACTGGCAACGACGTATCTGCTGCAGACTCACTGTCCGTGCATTGTGCAACTGGTACCTTAAGCACTACAAACAACTCATCTCTTGGCTCGAGAGATGCTCCAGCTGCTGGGGCACATGGCATCTATGGTACATGTGGTCCCCTACACACGTCTCCACAGGAGAGCAGCCCAATGGTCCCGCCTCCCCCAGTGGACTCATGCAATAGGCTGTCTCTCAGATCTCAGAGTGATCTCAGATCGCCTTACCCTGTCCCTGGACTGGTGGCGTTCAGCACCCAACCGGTTGGAGGGGCCACCTGTCCTGCAACCCCCACCTCTGATCACCATAACAACAGATGCTGCCAAAGTGGGGTGGGGTGTTCATCTACTGGACACCTCCCCCCAGCTACCTGGAGGTCCAGGGGAATCATTTCAGCATAAAGTCTTTGGAGCTCTGAGCAATGCACCTGTCCCCTCAGGTATTCCATCACCCTTGACAGGGCAACAGAGTACTAGTTCACACAGACAATCAGGTAGCCATGTCCTAGGTGGACAAACAAGGAGGAACAGGCTCTCTGTCCTTTTGCAACGAAGCTCCTCAACTGTGGGCGTTTGCAGGACAGCATCAGACCCATCTCCTGGTGGTCCATCTCCCTGGCAATCAGATATTGGCCAGACAGACTCAGTAGTGTTCTGCTTCCGGACAAATGGTCCCTACACATGGACCACCTCTCCAGACTGTTTCAACTCTAGGGAACCTCAGATATAGAGCGCTTTGCAAGTCTGTCAACTGCCACACGTACACGGTTCTGTCCACCGATTCAGGCTCATGGCAGCCGAGCAAGGGATGCTTTCTCCCCACCTGGGGGCATGAATCCCTATATGCCTCTACTGCCATTCCCTTGATAGGCCAGACCCTATGCAAGCTCCAGGGGGACAGAGGCAACCTGATCCTCATAGCCCCACGCTGGCAACACCAGGTGTGGTACCCTCTGCATCCACAGCTGTCCCAGGTCCCACACCTGGACATTTTGTCTGCCACAGACCTCCTGTCGCAGGAGGAGGGGACACTATGGCATCCAAACCCCCCAGTCTGTACACCCCAGAGCCTGTCTGAAAAGGTTGTGCCCCCCCCCCCCCAGGAAGTGCGAGATGTCCTTTATGCTTCCAGGAAACCTCCCACAAGGCGGTCTCATGTGTTCAAGTGGAAGAGAGACTCCAGTTGGTGTCCACAAAAGGGCATCAACCCTCGTGCCATCCCCAGAGAAGCATTGGTGGGTTACCTCTGTTACCTATCAAACACTGGTCTCCAACGTAAGTCAGTCAAAGCCCATTGGCGTGCCATTGCTGCATCATCTCCACGCATCAATGGCCAAACCATTTCCTACCACCCGCTCAAACCCTGATGTGGGGAAGGCCTGCCTCTAAGGACACCTCCCCTGAAACCACCTCAAGTGGCATGGGGTCGCAATCTGGTTGTAGGCCAGCTTATGCTGCCGCCTTTTGAGCCCGTACCCACTACGTCCATGATGTTTCTGTCCTGGACGTTACTATTCATTCTTGCAATCATATCAGCAAGGCATATCAGTGAATTGCAAGCTCTAGTGGCTGATCCACCATACACAAGGTTTCACCATGATGAGGTCGTCCTATGTACACATCCACACATCATGCCTAAGGTGGTGGCGTACTTTCATTTGAACAAACAGGTACATCTACCTGTATTCGTCCCATACCCTCATGCCCCAGATGCAGAGACGACTTATGATACTGTGGAATGTAGAGGAGCTCTGGCTTTCTATCTGCAGGGGACCCAGCAACACAGAAGGTCCACTCAGCTATCCCTACACTATGATCCTTCCCATGTGGGTACAGCAGCTTCTCAAAGAGCTCTATCCTACTGGATTGCTAACTGTCTTACTTTCATCTATCATGGCAAACAATGTTCACTGTAGGCCCATGTCACCGCTCACAATGTGATAGCCATGGCAGCCTCTAGGGCTCACCTCCATTCTGCCTGTGTGAACGACATCTGACGAGCAGCTACCTGGTCCTCGGTTCACACCTTCACGGCTCAGATAGAGCCTCCCGCAGGGATGCTATGTTTGTTCAGGCTGCTCTTCAACACCTCTCCCATACGTACCCAACTGCAACCCACCTCCCATAAGGGATGCCATAGATCCATGGGAGGTAGTGGCACCTCTGCACAGGGCCCCACCACTCTGGGGACCCTTCCTTGGCATCTACGACTAGGGGGTACTCACATGTGAAGACTAATTCCTGCTTGTTTGCGGGGATCACATAGTTACCCACCTGTACCAGTTGATGTCCCGGAACAGCAGTGATAGGTCCTCACACCCAAGCCATCTCCCCTAGGGGATATCTCTCTCCATCTCCCCTCCCTGTCTCTCTCTCTCTCTCTCTCTCTGTTTGCCTCAGCTTTACACTCAAGTGGAGAGAAGCATTTGTGAAATGGGGGAGGACAGCATGCAGGTGCTGTGCGATGCTGCTAAATGCATTCTTATTGGACGGTGCGGGGCATTCCCGCACAGGCTCCGTTAGTACTGGCACTACACACATGTGCAGACCTATTCCCACAGTTCCCAGAGATCACCTGTTACAGGTGGGTAACTATGCTGTACATGCCACACACCGCGGTGGAGCAGGAGCAGCAAGATGCTGCCCCCACAGATGTATGTGTTTGTTGGCCACCCACCAGAGATAACCGGTCACTGATGATGCCACCCATTGTTTGCATATCCCCAGGTAGAGGATCTGAGGAAGAAGGGGCGGGAGCTGCATCAGTACCACCCTGTGTACCTTGCCCGCTTCCAGAGGGGTGCAGAGTCACACCGTGATGGTGAGTATTGCCGAGCCTGCTGCCCAGGTACAAAGGTCACATTGGCCCACCAGCCTGTGTGGTGGCTGCATATGTACATGTGTTATGTGACACACATGATAGTGTGCTAATGACTGTCATCTTCCACAGGGGGCGATGACAATGGTGAGGACCCAACCACGTCTGCCTATGCCCTGAGGCACCCCCCTACCCACCATGCGAGGGAGGTAGAGGTGGTGGTGGTGGAGGACCCCGAGGAGGAGTCAGAGAGTGAGGCCAAGGAGGAAGCAGCAGTGTTCTCCCCCGAGGAGGGGGATGATGGGGCCATGGTGGCTGTGGGGGGTGGGGTGGCAGGGGAGGGGGAGGGTGCGGCTGATGTGGGGGTGGGGGGAGGGGTGGAGGATGGTGTGGAGGGTGGGTGGGAGGTGGCAGGGGGCGGAGGGGGGTGCATGGTGGGGGGAGGGTGGTGGGGAACACAGGGCTGCACAGGGCACTGTGGGTTTCCGCCAGCCACTGCAGGTGTCTGCAGAAGATGGGCAGCGGAGTGTGGATATGCCATCCAGGGCCACACACACATCACATGCACACGCCACCACACAGACCCCTGGCACTATGTGCGTGTATGGTGGCATGTGTGTGCATGACGTGTCTGTGGCACTGAATGGCGTGGAGCGCACCCTCCATCTTCTGCTGCACACCTGCCAATGGCTGACGGGAGCTGTTCAGCGGGTGGCCGATGAGGTGGAGTGGCTGCCCTGTCGACGGCCATCCCCTGAAGGGCATCACAGGCATGAGTGATGGCACCTGTGATGCCCACACATGTGCCCTGTGCTGTCCTGTGTTCCACCAATGGAGATGCGGCAGGGGATGGGTTACGATGTCACACATTGTTATGTTGGTTGACAGTAAACTGTTGTTTTTGCAAGACACAATAGTCACGTGTTTTCCTTACCGACTCACTCTGGATGCAAGCATGGGATATGTGTGTGGACAGTTATGTGCAGTAAAGGAAGATATGGATATCATACGTGGACGGGCTCCACATGCAGTCGTGGGGGCTGACCATGTGTGTAGGGGTGTGAGTCCAGTGTGGTGCATGAGATGTTGCAATGAAGAGGGCGTCCCCGGAAAATCCATGTCACAGGGATGGGCGTAGTGTGACCAAATGCGTTTGTGGGAAGCAGCAGCCAACCTATGCAAGCCACCCATGTCTGCCTGTGCCACATGCATGCCTATGGGGGGGGGGCAGACACATCAGCAGTGTTGCAGGCAGGGGCAACGTTCACACATATGCGTCCAATGTTGGGGGTATGAGGGGAGGGAAATGGTGATGGACCACAACAGTGAACATGTGACCGCAGGACAGTCCCCCTGTTGCAACCCGGGTGGCTGTGTAAACCGCCACACTGCAGCCCAGGGGCAGTGACCACACACTGTGCATGGCACACACGGCATGTGATGGCATCTGTGCAGTAATACCTGGCAGTGCAGACACCCCACCAGCGAGGGGCCTGGGTGCAGGTCATATGGTCAGAGACACGACATGCATTTGCACACTTCATAGGGGACCACAGAGACACATATTGGAAACACACATTGCATGTTGTGGGTCACAGCTGTTTATTGTGCACAACGTCACCTCCTGCGTGGATGGCCACGCCTCCCATGGGCCAACTCTCCCCGCGGTGCTGCACCCTCTCCTGGAGCCTCTTGTGCTTGTGCTGGTGCTGCCTGATGCATCAGAGCCAGGATGCCCTCCAGGGCGTCAGCAATGCGGGTGAACGGCCCCGAACAAATCTCTTCCCGGATCAGCCTCAGCTCACTTGTATTCTCCCCCATTGCCCTGTAGATGTTCTGGAGTGCCTGCCGAGTGCCTGTGGGTGGGACACAGGGTGTTATGTGAGATACCTCTCCAGTAATCAACTGTCACACAGACACATGTCACGCATATACCACCAGAACGTTATTGTGATAGGGCAGACTCTAGTAGACACATGGATAGAGGTGAAAGTCATCATTCAAACATTAGGAAAGGTCACAGCCCTGCACAGCACATGGTCCAGCAGTTCTCTGTGGAGAGCAAACACAGAGATCCACAAGCTGCCCCGACACACACACGTATTGCAGATGTAGCAACAGGCTCGTGGACCAATAAGAAACACATGTCTAGACAGTCCTGGAGGTTGAGCATGAACCAGGGACATCATCCACAGCTAGAGAGCAGCAGTGGCGATCACAGGAAGGTCGAGGAAAAGCAGCCCAAGAGGGGCACAGTTGGAGGGCACACAGTAACATAGAAACATAGAAACATGATGACAGAAAAAGACCACATGGCCTATCTAGTCTGTCCTTCCATAACAACAACTACAACAGTCCACTTTTTACCTTTAGAGATCCTCTATGTTGGTCCCATGCTTTTTTGAACTCAGTTACTGTCCTCATCTCTACCACCTCCACAGGGAGACTATTCCATGGATCCACTACTCTTTCTGTAAAGAAATATTTCCGCATATCACTCCTGAATCAATCTCCCTTCACCCTCATCCCATGTCCCCTCGTAGCAGAGCTTGCTTTCAATTGAAAGAGGCTCTCTGCCTGAACATTTATGCCACGGAGGTATTTAAACATCTCAATCATATCACCTCTATCCCGCCTTCCCTCTAAGGTGTACATATTAAGATCCTTAAGTCTGTCCTCATATGCTTTATAATGAAGTCCATTAATCATTTTAGTAGCAACCCTCTGCACCGACTCCATCCTGTTCACATCCTTTTGAAGGTGCGGTCTCCAGAATTGCACACCATACTCCAAATGAGGTCGCACCAAAGACTTATACAGAGGCATTATCACCTCCTTTTTTCTGCTAGCCATTCCTCTCCATATGCACCTAAGCATCCTTCTAGCTTTTGCCGTTGCCTTTTCTACCTGTTTAGCTACTTTAAGATCATCAGACACAACCACGCCTAAGTCCCGCTCTTCTTTAGTGGACAAAAGTATTTCACCTCCTATACTGTATTGCTCCCTTGGATTGCTGCAGCCCAAATGCATGACCTTACATTTTTTAACATTAAATCCCAGCTGCCAAATTCTAGACCATTCTTCAAGCTAGCTAGATCCCTCCTCATGTTATCTACACCTTCCTGGGTGTCTACTCTATTGCAGATTTTGGTATCATCCGCAAAGAGACAAACCTTACCCGACAGCCCTTCCGCTATATCACTAACAAAGATGTTAAAAAGAATCGGACCAAGGACAGATCCCTGGGGCACACCACTGGCAACATCCTTCTCCTCAGAGTGAGCTCCATTTACTTGTACTCTTTGTCGCCTCCCACCCAACTGGAGTTAGGCAGCCTCGTGTGGGAAAGGGACTGAAGCAAGTGAGGCAGAGTGGGAGGGGACACAAAGGTGGTCTGGGGTGCACAGGGAGGGTGAGAATGGCAACCATCAAACCCGAGCACTGACGGAACCAGCTTCAGGGAGTCCAGAGGTGGGTGCCCATGACCCAGTGCAGAGGTCTGCACGACACAGCCTTGATTGGGAATCCATGGCAGAGCTCCAGGGAGTAACGTAGGCTATACAGCAGGGGACTGTGTCCTCAGAGCTGGCATGAGCTAGCCGCAAAACTGCAGAGAGGGGTGTTTTCCGGGCCAGGTACTGCCTATCCCTATTCACTAGTAGTGTGTGTAACAATCCACAGGGGGTTTAAGGTGGGAAACACCCTGAGGCATTTGCCAGTCGTGTGCAGCAGGGCAGTTCAGCACAGGTACATGCAGTAATGCAGGTGTACTGTAAGGGGAGTGCATCCTCTGAGACTGACCAACCTATGGATTGTACGTTGTGCTTTGCAGATAGTATGGGAAGCCCCTGCGAAGCTGAGTGAGATAAGCTGAGTGATACCCAAATAACCAAATATCTTTGCTTTGCTAAAGGACGCTGCCATGTTTGATTGTTTTTCTGTATACGTGGCAAACAGCTGCTTTTGGATTGAATGAATATAAACTCTGCCAGCACACTTGTGTACAGAACCGTCTTAGGCACTGCTGGATAGTTATACCGGTGCAGTGATTTTGTACCTTTTCGTTGGGTGGCGGAATAAACCTTGTCACATCCTTGCCTGCAACTCTGACTCCATGACTATTTGTTATCAGAGGGAAGACTAAATTTCCCAGCATGCATTGCAAGGGGAGGGTGTTTGATGGAAACATCACTAGCGAGTACTACTGGCTACCCCAGCCCACCAAGCCTAGGGCAGGGGGCGGAGTATGACAGTATGCAGGACACTCCTGCTTGCCACACATGCATATGAATGGCCAGGGTTCGACATGTGTGTCCTATGAACCAATCGCATGCCTGGACAGTGTCCCGACGAGGGCTCATGTGATCCACATAGCCCACAATATGTCAGTTTGGCAGGTTGATCTGGTGATGTCTGCTATGCACACTGGTTGTCTCAGGGGGGACAGGGAGTGTGAGGGGTAACTGCACACACAGTCCTATCCATATATGTGTCCCATACCTCAATGCAATGCTGGGGCACATTGCAGATCATGTTGGCAGACTCTGACAATACCCATGGCAGGCTGCCGCTAGGCCAGGGTGTCTGGGGGGCCCATGCCAGTGGTTCCCATGGGTGCCGTTGTCTGATCACCTGGGGTATATGGCCATGCACAGTATGTTTGTGTTGGAGCCACACACACATGCTGTATACTGGCAAAACACACCATGGGAGGGTGGTGCACAGATGGCACATGGTGTGATGTAGAGGCCCAAACAGAGTCTATGGAGATAGAGAGAAGAGATGATTGTACCTCTTGAGAGACTGACAGTCAGCCAGCACCCATGTCCTAGTGTGTGCATGAGGGAGGAAAGCAGAGGGAGACACGAGCTGAGCTGACACACCCAAGCACTAACATGGTAGCAAGCTTGGCTCCTGATTACTCACACCTGCTCAGGGAGGCATAGCCATGCCTCAGGGAACAGACATACCAAATACAGATAGGGTCTCCAGAGGGGACGACCAGAGGGGACGGGGACATGGTTGGAGAGTCTCACAGACTTCAGCGAGTTGGGGACCATGTAAGGGACCTAGCTGCATTTGTGGAATTGCAGCCAGCATAGCAGACAGAGGGAGGGTACAAATTGTTGATAGACACCTGCTTTGAGGGAGAGAAACAGGGACACCCTCGGACCCCATTGCCGGATACACGGGCCTCAGTGTCTGCGCAGGTGGGAAACCAGCACTAGGGCACGGTGTTATATATGCTCAACCTGGAACAGAGTTCCAGGGCAGTGCTCCAGACAGGGACTGCAACCAGAGAATCAGAAAGCATGTCGGGACAGCTGGAGAGGGTTAGCTGAAAGCCAGAGAGGGGTCTCCACAGACACAGGCGTGTAGACCTGTGTCCAGGGGGAACAGCCGAATTCTTAGCAGGAGGGTCCCTTACACCCTGTGATGACAGCTTGCTGCAACACTCAGGTGGCCATGGGTTTGCAGACATGCAATTGGACGTTAATGAGAGTGCCCCAGGAGAGGTCCTATGGATTGCACGCTCTGCTTGGCAGATTGTATAGAGTCGCTTTGCTAAACCTGTAGAAAATAGATGGGTGAGAGCAGAACATAGAGCAGGTGTTTTTCTTTGGGGAGACAAAGCTGCCTTTATTTAATTTATTTATTTATTTATTTAACAGTTATTTACACTGGGGGTCCTGATTCCATTTCAGTGGGTATCTCCTTGTTTTGCTCTGTTTCCTACCCATGATACATGCTGCACATTTGTGGTGAAAAGAGTGTGACAATGCAGTAACCTTCATTTCTGTACATACCCTCCAGCAAACACCTGTCTTCCTCTACACTGACCTTTTTGGTTTTGCATGATACACATCTGATCATTTTGCATTCCCACTCAACTCACAACTATTCTGTGTCACTGGGCAGAGGAACTACCACTTCCAGCTGGCCTACCGGGAAGCAACAGGGTTTCTCTCACCTTCTGCTTACAGAACATTATGGCAGCCCACAACCTCTGTGCCCTGGCCGGGTGTGGGGTTGTGACAGTGGCACCTGACCCTCCACATCATCCACACTCACATATGTTGCCATCCAAAATGTGGATGTCGCACCGACACCCATGGGGATCAGTGTGTATTGTGGCGAAGTCTGCCGATCTGATCATTTATTTTTATTTTTATTTATTTAACATTTCTTATATACCGCCTTTCATGATATCAAGGCGGTTTACATTGAACAAACTGACATTACATTGAACAGGGCATTATAACTTGGAGATAACTATTTTACAGGGAACATGGGCTATGGAGGGTTAAGTGGCTTGCCCAAGACCACAAGGAGCACCTGTGGGACTAGAAACCCCAGTCCTTCCGGCCCAAGGTTGCTGTCCTCTAGTGGGATTTGAACTCCCGACCCTCCGGCCTGAAGTACCTTGCCCCAACCACTAGGCCACTCCTCCACTCCATGGGGTAGGTGAACAGCATAAGGGAGTCACCCTGTTCATGGGGCCTCTGTGAGGTGTGCAGAGTCAGAAGGGCAGGACCACCTTTCAAAGGTGGGATAAACGCAGCTGGGACAGGTTACAGGAGATGCGCTATAGAGTCAGAGGGAGGGAGTGGAAGCACAAGGATATCAACCCTTACTTGCGCAAGTGCACTGCTGCATCACGTTTCTGACAGCAGAGGGGTTTACAAACACCTTGGGAAGAAAGGGATGGGGTGGATACCAGTGCATATACACCTTGGTAAAGGTATGGAGTGTTTGGATGGAGCAGGGGGAGCAACAGAGGATGCAGCAGAGGTGCACAGACTCCAGAAAAGCACGGACAATGTTATGCTGAGGAATCCACAGCAGGTGCTAACCCCTGGGGAAGGGCTGCGATACCCCGAGCTGGGAAGGTGATTTCCCTGAGTCAGGTTGGCAACAGGGGTGGCAGCTGGGAGGTGGCCAGTCTTTCAGGACACCACAGAGGTTGTTAGCTGACCTGTGTGATCGAGTGGGTGAGTCCCAAACCAATGCAATTGGGAGACTCAGTGTCAGAGCTACAGGAAGGGGACATGTTGATGGTTTTGTCTGTATGCCCAGCTGTCGATCTGAGTTGTTGACGTACAGGCAGCCTTGAGGGACCTGTTCCTCTCCCAAACCATGTTTAGAGCATAAGCAGTGAGGAGGTACATTTCTGTGTGGTTTGAGAGGGGACATTACTGCAACATATGGTTGTGTGCAATGCTATAATTCGTGCTGTTGTGGCAGTTGTGTTTACCCTCTGCACAGGCAGACATCTAATTTGCTGCCATAGACATATGTGCTTTGATCCTGTAATCTCTGCAAATCCTGGTATATGAGTTTGTTGACACATTCTGACTGCTAATTTGATATCCTAGGTTTGTTTTTCACCTGGAGATGCAGATTACAGGGAATGGAGGCTGAGTGATGTTAATTGACATAAGATGCTTAGGTTTCTGTTTTGTTTGCTCTGGTTGTCCAATGACTATAGGACAGGTGGCATCCTGTTCTCTGTGAGAAGGCTGGGCGTCTGCCATGAGGCTGACCGTTTCAAGGGCAATGATTGCATTCTGTTTGTTTGGCTGACAACGTGCTGCACTTTACGCAACATTCCTCATATGTCTGCATCTGTAGATGGTACCTGACCCTGGGCTGTTCTGGTGTGTGTAACATAAACATTATCTGTCATAAGCCATACCCGTATGTTTGCTCAAATACATCCCTTCTACTTGAACCATACATATAACAGCTGAGGAAGGAATGTTGCCACAACCACCACGCCCACACCAACTAGAGACTATTGGTTTGGGCGTTGTGGTTGTGACAGTATGTTGTTACCCACCTTCAGCATTGCGCCGTGCCGATGCAGTGTGGGCCCTCAGCTCTGCCAGTATGGTATCCATGCCTGTGGGATGTGCGCCTGACAATCCAGGTGCCTGCATGGGGCGTTGGTTGACCTCCATTCCAGGACTCACACCAGCCTGTGAGATGCTGGCTGCATCCCCCACTGTCGCCCTGCTTTTGCTGGGTGGCTCCTGTGGCCCAGCCACCTCATAGTCTGGATTCATGTTCTCAGACCCACTTGTGCTGCCCCCAGAGACTGCAGCCTCGGGCTCCTCCACACCCTCAGGCTCCTCCACACCCTGAGGCCCGGGCACTTCCTCCTCCTCCTCCTCCTCTTCCACCTCCTCATGAGCCCCCATGATACTGTAGTCACCTGCATTGGGAAAAGCCAGAGATAGCACACATATGTTTAGACACTCCACCTATCTATACGTGTGTACAACAGCCACCACACATATGATGGGGGGGGGGCCCTGCATATCTGCTGCATAGAATACCCACTACGCAGCGGACTATGACTATTCAGCACCTGTTGGCCACTGCCAAGCACATGCAGCACTGTGCAGATAGTATGTCAAACAAACATGCCCTGATCAAGGGCCCTCACAATCCTGCAGGGGATGGAAATAACAGGTGTGAGGGTAGGGTAGTAGCAGGTGTGTGGGGACATATTTGGGGCAGATGGGGAGAGGGATGGGATGAGGGCCACATGTGGAATGGGGTCAGTAACATGGCAACCAAACAGGGTGTGCAAGGGTACAGCACACCCATGTGCCCCAAGGATAGTTACATGGTGGGGCTCGAGAGACAGGTATGGGAGGGTGGTTGCAGATGGCTGATGTCTACACAATGGGGATTGCAGGCATGGCCTGAGAGCTGAAAGGTGTACATAGCATACATACCTGCCTGAGGATGGGCGGTGTCCAGGGCCTCTGGCAGACCAAACAGGTAAATTGGCCCTAAACGTTCGGCCAGCTCCTGTTCAAGGGGCGTGAGGGCTGGGGTGAAGGGGCCACCCCCACCAGTGCCCATCGCATGTTGCCGCTCTGCAGCCATGTGTTGCCTCACACCTCTTTTTATATCATTAAATCTCTTTCTTAGGCTGTCTAGGTCCCTGTGTGGGCCCCCTGCCTTGGCAACTGCCACCCGCACCTCCTCCCACAGCTCTGTTCGTGTGGCCACAGTTGTGCGGCTCCTGAGCCTCCCATTCAGGACCTCATAGTGTTCAAGTACACATGACAGCAGGATGTGGTTCTCCTGTGCACTGAACCTTCTAGCCCTCCTCCTTTGTGGGGCAGGCACCGGTAACCGCGTTCTCTTACCAGTGAGGATACACTGTGTGGGCTGTGGCCCACCCGATGTGCCTGCCTCTGCCACCATAGGGCCAGCTGTCCCTGCCCTATGTGTGCCCTCACTAACAGGTGGGGCCCCCTCCTCCCCCTCCTCCTCCCTCACCCTCTCCATCTCCCTCTCCATCTCCTTCTCCACTCCTGGCATGGCCTGTTGCTCCATGTCCGTGCCCTCTGTGCCCTGTCACTCCTTCCTGCACCTCACACCTCCCTCCTCTCCCTGCTGTTTGCCCCTCACCTCACCTCACCCCCTTTCTCCCTCACTTGCTCCTTGCCTGCCCTCCTTGTCTACCCTGCTTTGTCCCACACCTCACCTACACAAACCAGCCTCTGACACTGCCAAACGCAACACACTACCTCTACTACACTCACCACACACCTCGCCTACGAAACATCCCTCAACGTGGACCAGGTGTGCAGGCTGATTTATAGTTTTTTTACGTAGCGCCCATTGCGCATGCGCTGTTGTGCAAGCGCGGTGCATGTGTGCGCCATGCATGCGCAACTTGTTGCGCATGGGTGTTTGGATGTGTGCGCCATGCATGTGCAACTCGTTGCCCATGTGCGTTTGGATGTGTGCGCCGCACATGTGGAACTTGTTGTGCATGGGGGTTTGGATGCGCATCCAAACGCCCATGCGCAACGAGTTCCACATGCGCGGCGCGCACATCCAAACACACATGCGCAACGAGTTGAACATGCGCGGCGCACACATCCAAACGCCCATGCGCAACTGTGCAACGAGTTGCACATGCGCGGCGCGCACACGCACCGCTCTAGCACAACTGCGCATGCGCAACGTTAAATGCAACTATAAATCAGCCTGCACACCTGGTCCACGTTGAGGGGTGTTTCGTAGGCGAGGGAGAGAAGGTGTGTGTTGGGAGTGAGGAACGGAGAGAATCAAAGCAGGTGGAGTGTGTCTGGAATTGTGACTGGTGTTGGGTGTACTGTGTGTGTGTGTGTGTGTGTGTGTGGTTGTGGTTGTGTGTGGTTTGTAAGGTGTGTGCCCTGGTTAGGGAAGTTCTTGTGTGAGTTTGACTGTGTTAGGGGAGCCGAACGGGTGGAGTTTATGGCGGGGGTTTTTTTTTCCGCAGCTGCACTGGGAGATGGGCAGCTGCTGTGGTTGCCGGACAGGGGAGAAGGGACCCAGGATATCAATGCTTGAACCAATACAAGCATTGTGGAACCTGTGTCTCTTGGGGAAACTGCTAGGTACATATGACCTAGATTGGCCACTGTTGGAAACAGAATACTGGACTTGATGGACCTTGGTCTGACCCAGTATGGCATATCTTATGTTCTTATGTCTATGGGACTGAGGCACAGGGCATGGGTGTAGTCCCGCTGCAAATCAGATCTGCAGCTGTGGGGGCAGGCCAGGCAGGTGCTGTGCGTGCACGGCGTAGGAGGCGTGCTGAGGTGCAGGCTCGGCAGCCTCGCCTCTACAGGCCCAGGGCCCAGCTCCAGGGCATGCGTGAGGAGCAGGTTATCTCCCTCTACCGACTGAGCACAGGAGCTATTAGGGAGCTCTATGAGGATCTAAGACCTGACCTCGAGCCCCTGACTGATCGGTCTCATGCCATACCAGGTTTAGTCAAGCTCCTTGCTGCCTTACATTTCTTTGCCTCTGGCTGTTTCCAGTCATCTGTGGCCGCAGTGGGTGGCATGAGCCGCCCCACCTTCTCATGCTGTCTCCACCAAGTACTGCGTGCCATGGTCAGCCGGGTGGGGAATTACATAGCCCTTCCCCACACTAGGCAACAGTGGGGGACCCTGAACCAGGCCTTTGAGGCGTTAGCCGGGATACCACACGTGATGGGAGCTATTGATTGCACACATGTTGCCCTGGTCCCGCCTAGAGACAGGGAGGTAGTGTTCTGCAACCGCAAACACTATCATTCCCTGAATGTTCAGGTTGTATGTGATGCAAATCTGCATATTCTGAATGTGGTCCCTAGGTTTGCAGGGTCCACCCATGACTCGTATATCCTGCATCACTCAGCACTATTTCAGACAATTTGAGGCAGGCCGGTATGCGGACTGTATATTGCTGGGTGGGTATTTCCAGATTATAACATGCACATGGTGTTCATGTGACTACGCACGTGTGCAAATGTCTGTCCTGGTGTTGGATCCCTCCTTGTGTGTGTGTGTGGCATCTGCCCACATGTGATGTGTGTGTGTGTGTGGGGGGGGGGGGGGGGTTGGTGCCCTTCACATCCACCTGTGATGCTGGTTAATTGTCTGCTAGCATTTGTATGTTATTTACCATTGATGTTATTGCCAATCCATACAACTAACCCTTGTCTTGTGTGTCTTAGGTTCACAGACTCAATCTGTACTGGAGTAGACACCCAGGAAGCACTAGATAACATGAGGAGGGGTCTAGCTAAGCTGGATGAATGTTCTGGACCTTTGTAGCTGGAAGTTCATGTTTGCATATGTAAGGTCACGCATTTGGGCTGCCGCAAACCAGGGGAGCAAGATAGTATAGGGGGTGCAGTACCTTTGGCCACTGTAGACGAGCGGGACCTAGGCGTGGTTGTGTCTGCCGACCCTAATGTAGATGACCAGTTTGGAAAGGTGACGCCAAAAGCTAGGGGGCTGCTTGGGTGCATACAGAGAGGTATTGTTAGCAGATACACAGGAAGGGACACTGCCTCTGTATATGTCATTGGTGCAAACTCATGTGGGGTACAGTGTGCAATTCTGTAGACCGCAGCTTCAAAAGGCTGTGAACAGGATAGAGACAGTGCAGAGGACGGCTACTGAAATGATTTGTGGTCAGCAGTATGCAGCATATGGTGACACACTGCTCGATCTTAATATGTAGACCTTAGAGGACAGGCGCAATAGAGGTGATATGCTTGAGACTTTGCCAGACCTCCATGGCATACATGTTCTGGGAGGGCGCCTCCGTCAATTGACAGCACGTTCTTTCGTGGTTGCTATTGTGACGCGCCCCGGTCGCACAGCACCCCCTGGTGGCGGTGTAGTGGTTCCACCGAAGGGCTGGGACCGGGGGTCACCAAGATGTTTGTGATCAGGGTTGGCCGGGTGCGAGGGTCAAGGGCCAGAGCCTTGTGCCAGCCTCGTTGCCAACTCCCAAAGAGACTACAGTCTTGCACGAAAGTGGAGGGAAAAGAAAAAGGCTTTATTTTCCCCTTTTAGCACTAAGGGTTTATAACATAGGATAAACACTCCGGTACGTAGCAAAACAAGTCTTTACAGCAGATTTTGAAAGTAAGAGATGGAATAACCAAAAACTGTTAACTTCACAGTGTCAAAAACATCCAATAGCAAATTACTTCATTCACTCAATGAGCTCTGGAACGCTTCTATATCACTTCCAGCACAGTATATACATTCCATAGGACTATCAATGTCCTCCTGTACAGATTCCACCTGCATGGCCTCCTCTGACTGCTCTGAGGGATCAAGGTAAGTGTCCTTCATGTGAGTTCGTCTCACTGCTTCCCAAGGCTTGGCAGTTTGTTTGGGCCCACGGTTCAGCGTGGTGGAATACCAAAATGGCATTTCTTGCTCTAGAGGTCTAAAAACATTCTCTTTATAATGTTTTCCTCTAAAAGTTCTTTTCTTGCTCAAACTATCTTTTAACTTTTGCTTTGGCTCTTGTTTTAAATAAGGAGAACCACCTTCCCAGGATTCTTCTCTTAGCTTGACTTCAGGCACACAATAACAAAGGTTAAAAGCTTTACCTTTAGGTTTCCGTTTGGTTCTCTGGGGCGAGGCTGGAGGCCTACCTTGGCTGCTGCCTTCAGTATCAGTGCTCTCAGGTATATTCCTCCTGCTCTCCCAGTCTTTCCTCCTCTGGCCTTTGAGGCCTGTTCTCTTGTGGGCTTCAGGGCCCGGTCTGGCTTGGCTTCGGCCTTCTCGGCCTGTCCTCTCTCTTACAGGACTGGTTCTCCTTTCCCAGCCTGTCCTTTTACTCAGGCTTGCTTGCGGCCTAGATCCCACTCTTGGGTTAGTACCTTCATAGCATCTCTGTGGTCCTTCTCTGGAACACGCATTCGCTTGGTCTCTCCCAACTGGTGAGGGTGATCTTTCCACAGCTCCCTGAGTAGTAGCTCTCCAAGCAGACGAGGTTTTAGCAGCTGAGCTTCTTGCAGGTAAGCTCCTAGCAGATAAGCTTCCTTCTGACTCTTGCTTGCTTCCTCTTAAATGTGAGCTTTTGGAACATGAGTCCTGCCCACTAGGGCGTGGTTCTGTGGTCTCTGTCCTAACTCTCCTGCTCCCTCTAGGTGAATCCTCTGGAAATTGCAGGCAATTTCTTTTTCTTTCAGACTTCAAAACTATTTTTCTCTCCAGAAGAGGGTCCGCTGTATCACACATCCCCCTTCTCAAAATATTACGGGCTGGGAAAGCCTCTTCTCCGCAGCACGTAATACGGGACATGGCATCCGCATTGAAATGCAGCTTCCCGGCACGATGCTCCACTCTAAAGTCGTATGGCTGCAAGGCCATATACCACCGGGTTAGCCTGTTATTTTCGTTTCTCATAGAATGCAACCACTTCAGAGGGGCATGGTCAGTTATGAGGACAAATTTCCTCCCGGTGAGATAGAATTTTAAAGCCTCAACGGCCCATTTGATTGCGAGACATTCTCGTTCAATGGTAGCATATTTTCTCTCGGCCAGAGACAGTTTCCGACTAAGAAACATGATGGGGTGTTCCGCTCCTTCCTGTATCTGGGACAGGACCGCTCCCAGACCCGTCTCCGAGGCATCCGTTTGCAACAGGAATGTTTGGCGAAAGTCTACCCCACGCAATACGGGGGCCTGACATAACTTCCCCTTTAACTTTTGGAAGGCTGTCTCTGCTTCGGGTGTCCAGTGTATTACAGTCAGAGCATTTTTCCATAGCATTTCCGTAAACACATTGCTTTCTTCCGCAAAGTGGGGTATGAAGCGTCGGTAGTACCCAATAAGGCCAAGGAAGCTTCTCAACTGCTTCTTGTTCTGGGGAATGGGAAATTTCCTGACGCTTTCTATTTTATCTAACAAGGGTCGTACCGTTCCACGGCCCACCAGATGACCGAGATATTTAACTTCTTTGGCGGCGAAAGTACACTTCTTTGGATTTAGCGTGAGGCCGGCTCTCTTCATGGCTTCCAGTATAGTGCCCACTTGCTGGAGATGCTCCGGCCATGTGGCGCTGTGGATCACTACGTCGTCCATATAGGCCGTAGCGAAGGTCTGATACGGCCGCAGAATGACATCCATCAGACGCTGGCATATGGCCGCTGCCCCATGCAGGCCAAATGGCATTCTCCGAAATTGGAAGAGCCCCAAAGGTGTACTAAAGGCCGTCTTGGGTCTGGCATCCCGTGTCAAAGGGACCTGCCAGTAGCCTTTGGTCATGTCCAACGTCGTCAGGTACTTGGCTTGCCCGAGCCGGTCTAATAATTCCTCAATCCGGGGCATCGGGTAAGCGTCAAATGTGGACACCGCATTGAGTTGTCGGAAGTCTATGCAGAAACGCATAGACCCATCAGGTTTTGGAACCAGTACCACCGGGCTGCACCATGGGCTATGCGACTCTTCTATAATATTCATTTTCAGCATCTCTTGTACTTGGTTGACCACCTCTTGTTTTTTCGCCTCCGGTAACCGATACGGTCGCTGACGTATAATTTTACCTGGAGGAGTGAGTATTTCATGGGCTACCAATGAAGTTTCTCCTGGTAGTGGAGTTAACACATCTTGATAGTTGCTTAACAACTTAGCTAACTCTTCCTTTTGTCTCAGGGAGAGTTCCTCTCCTACCTTGGGAGTGGAGATTTCTTTACAATCTTCCACACGAGGTCCTAGATCCTCTTCCGGGGGTTCACTCCCTATGGCCATTAAACCTTCAAGTTCCGCCCTTCTAGTAGAGCCGAAACCCCCTGTTCCCCGGCTTGTAGGAGTCAGCATGTCAACTTCTTCGAGGTCGGGAAAACCAACACGTTCACAGATTATTTGTGCTATTCTATCTCCTATCTGAACTTCAAAATCTTCATGCGAGAAATTACATAAAAGTACCTTTAATATACCCCTGTAGTCGGGGTCCACCACTCCTGCAGCTACATCGATGCTGTGCTTGGCGGCAAGCCCCGATCGTGGTGCTATTCTTCCATAGCACCCTGGAGGTATCTCAACTTGTAAGTCCGTGGTAACCAACTTTCGCCCCTGCTTTGGGATAACCAGATCTTCTGCACTGTGGAGGTCATAGCCGGCAGCTTGGGTTGATGCCCTTTGAGGACTACGCGCTCTCTCCGAGGTCTTACAATACCTCAGCACAAATTTTTGTTTTGACTGCGAGCGTTCCTTTATGGTAGCCTTCTTGGATTTTTCCCAAAGTGGGCTTGGAATTACAGAACCTGCAGCGGTAGCTAAACTTTCCCGCTGTCCAGCGGGATTAACAGCCGAGTTAGAGGACATGCGCGTGGAATCTGATCTCGCCACTGGCGATAAACCTTCTTTTAGGGTCCTCCTAAATTGTGGCCAGTCACGGCCCAGGACCAATTCCTGTGGTAACCTAGGTACCACAGCGATCGTCATTTCCTTTACCATGCCCAAGCGTTTTATCTGTAATTTGTACACAGGGTATCTAGTGGCTGCACCATGCACACACTTAATTTTTACTTGTCCTATTGGAGATTCTGGAACCGATAGGCCTTGAGCCTGGATCAGCGACCATAACTTTTTAGAGACCATAGTCTGATCGGCTCCAGAATCCAACAACGCTTTCACTTTTATGCCCTGTATCTTTACATCCAGGACCAGACCGTCACGTATTGCACTGGGGGACTCTCCCACCAAAGCAGTTCGTGAAAAACATTCATATTGGAGGTGTCCTCTCCTGCCACATGTAAAACATTTCTTTACATTCCCCCTTGCCTGGGTTTTAACATTTTTCTCACCAACAAATGGAGGACGAGAAGGGTTCTCCAGCTTTTGTACCTCAGCCCCTATCGCTATCTTGGAGCTCATCCTAGGTTGGGCAACTTTTTCAGCTTCTAAATACCTTTCAGTAAGGGTTATAGCGTCAGACGTAGTGCAGCAATTTTGTAGTATTAAAAAGTTCTGCACGCGACTGGGCAGAGCAGCCATATACTGTTCAAGGATTATAACATCCATTAGGGTGTCTATATTTCTCCTCTCAGGCTGTAGCCATTTATGAGCTAGACTACGCACTCGATGACCTAGTGCCTTAGGTGTTTCATTAGCCCTCAAACAGGTAGCCCTAAACATTTTATTGTAGGTGAAAGATGAGAGGCCTAAGCGATCCCTTATAGCCAATACTACTTCCTCATAGGAATCAGCTAAGGTTGGAGGCATTGCCCTGTAGGCGGCTAGCGCCTCGCCCGTAAGGGACGCAGCTAGTCTAATTGCCCACTGTTCGCTCGGCCATTTAGCCGAAGTAGCTATTCGAGTAAAGGTATCTAGGAAATCATCTATGTCATCCTCTGCACACAATTTTCCCATCACCAAGTCATTACATGCCCATTGTCCATGGTCTGGATTCACGGGTCCAGTTGTCGCCTGATTCTCAGGCTTGCTCTTTGCCAGTTCTTCTTGCTGCTGTGCAAGCCATGTATTCATGGTCTGTATGAACGGCTGTTGCTGCTGTTGCATTGCCTGCAGTGCTTGCGTTTGGCTTAATTGCGCCAACTCTGCTTGTTTGTTGAATTGTTGTGCCATCCAGGCACATAGCTCCTTGGGTTCCATGATCCCTGAAACAACAATAAACAGAAGAGAAAGGAAACCCAAGTGCGGCACTTCCCTTAAAAAAAAAAAAAAATGCTACTTTTTTTTTTTCACTTAACCTCGCTTAACCTCTGTCAAGCACACTTCCCCAGTATCCAACACAAAACAGGTTTAATCACTTATTACCTTGTTTATTATTTATTTATTTATTTTATTTACATTCTCTTATATACCGCACTATTCGGCATCAGCGCGGTTCACATAGAACAAAAAGTCTCAGTACAATAACATGCATGGAGTTTACAGATAACAAGGGAAGGAACTTGGATAACAGGGGAAACTATTTACAGTCTATTTACAGATATAATACTACAGCATGGCTACAAGTTTAAGTGTTGAGTCAGCTTAGAGGAAGGTATGCTGCTATTCACGGCCTTGTTGCTTTTCCTGGACGGTCTCAGGATTGTCAGGTCACAGGATTTTCCTTCTGATCCGATCCGTACTTCCAGAAACTCCGTTCCAGGTTTTTGCAAGTCCAATCCAGCGAGTTGTCTGTTCCGTTCCGGATTTTCCTCGGGTTTTTTTGTTTGTTTTTTTTTCAAAAAAAAAAAAATTCGCCTTTTCAATTTTACTGCTGTGGGTTAACTTGGCACGTCCGTTGCGTTGGCGTTTATCCTGCCAATTACGCCACTTGTGACGCGCCCCGGTCGCACAGCACCCCCTGGTGGCGGCGTAGTGGTTCCACCGAAGGGCTGGGACCGGGGGTCACCAAGATGTTTGTGATCAGGGTTGGCCGGGTGCGAGGGTCAAGGGCCAGAGCCTTGTGCCAGCCTCGTTGCCAACTCCCAAAGAGACTACAGTCTTGCACGAAAGTGGAGGGAAAAGAAAAAGGCTTTATTTTCCCCTTTTAGCACTAAGGGTTCATAACATAGGATAAACACTCCGGTACGTAGCAAAACAAGTCTTTACAGCAGATTTTGAAAGTAAGAGATGGAATAACCAAAAACTGTTAACTTCACAGTGTCAAAAACATCCAATAGCAAATTACTTCATTCACTCAATGAGCTCTGGAACGCTTCTATATCACTTCCAGCACAGTATATACATTCCATAGGACTATCAATGTCCTCCTGTACAGATTCCACCTGCATGGCCTCCTCTGACTGCTCTGAGGGATCAAGGTAAGTGTCCTTCATGTGAGTTTGTCTCACTGCTTCCCAAGGCTTGGCAGTTTGTTTGGGCCCATGGTTCAGCGTGGTGGAATACCAAAATGGCATTTCTTGCTCTAGAGGTCTAAAAACATTCTCTCTATAATGTTTTCCTCTAAAAGTTCTTTTCTTGCTCAAACTATCTTTTAACTTTTGCTTTGGCTCTTATTTTAGATAAGGAGAACCACCTTCCCAGGATTCTTCTCTTAGCTTGACTTCAGGCACACAATAACAAAGGTTAAAAGCTTTACCTTTAGGTTTCCGTTTGGTTCTCTGGGGCGAGGCTGGAGGCCTACCTTGGCTGCTGCCTTCAGTATCAGTGCTCTCAGGTATATTCCTCCTGCTCTCCCAGTCTTTCCTCCTCTGGCCTTTGAGGCCTGTTCTCTTGTGGGCTTCAGGGCCCGGTCTGGCTTGGCTTCGGCCTTCTCGGCCTGTCCTCTCTCTTACAGGACTGGTTCTCCTTTCCCAGCCTGTCCTTTTACTCAGGCTTGCTTGCGGCCTAGATCCCACTCTTGGGTTAGTACCTTCATAGCATCTCTGTGGTCCTTCTCTGGAACACGCATTCGCTTGGTCTCTCCCAACTGGTGAGGGTGATCTTTCCACAGCTCCCTGAGTAGTAGCTCTCCAAGCAGACGAGGTTTTAGCAGCTGAGCTTCTTGCAGGTAAGCTCCTAGCAGATAAGCTTCCTTCTGACTCTTGCTTGCTTCCTCTTAAATGTGAGCTTTTGGAACATGAGTCCTGCCCACTAGGGCGTGGTTCTGTGGTCTCTGTCCTAACTCTCCTGCTCCCTCTAGGTGAATCCTCTGGAAATTGCAGGCAATTTCTTTTTCTTTCAGACTTCAAAACTATTTTTCTCTCCAGAAGAGGGTCCGCTGTATCACACTATGCTGACATATCCTTTGAACATGGGATCAGTGGATCGGTGGTATAGTCTCACAGTGGAGGTGGTAGAGATGAGGACAGTAACTGCGTTACAATACGCATGGGCCACACACAGAGAATCTAAAGGTATAAATGGGAGTGTTGTAGTTGCTGCCATGGACGGACAGACTAGATAGGCCATGTGGTCCTTTTCTGTCATCATATGTCTATTTTTCTCAGCTGCATAGTTGTGATGTCATATGTTTCTGTCAGGATGTGTTCTGCATTTGTTTTTTACGTCTATACCTGTGTCCATTTGGGTGAACATGAGCTCCTGCATTAACATGCCACATTTCTTTCTGCAGGTGATGCAGGATATGGGTGTCGCCCCTGGCTGCTGACCCCTGTGCGTCAACCACAGGCATGTGCAGAGCGGATGTACAATGAGGCCCATGGCTCCAGCCGCTCTATCATAGAGCGCACCTTTGGTGTGTTGAAGAGTCAATTCAGGTGTCTGGATAGGACAGGCGGGGCCTTACAATATCAGCCATGGACTGTGGCAGAGATAATCATAGCCTGTTGCATTCTGCACAACATTGCTCTCAGGCACAATATCCCTGCAGAGATTAATGAGGATCTGGAGGAGGATCTGAGGTGCCCCCCTGTACGTGCCAGCGGTGACACACGGGAGGACACAGCGGTCAGGCGGGAGTTGATTGCAGAGATCTTCTCATGTACGTAATGCATATGTTCCCACCTACATTTGTTGTTATATGTGTGTGCTGGTAATATAGGTTAACGTTTCTATCACAATATCATTAGGATGCCACACTGCACTGACATTTAACAGACAATCCCAATGTCACATAAAGGCATGGGTGAAACAAACCATATGGGCAGGGCACAACAGCAGGTGGTGGTGGTGGATTATGTGGGTGGGTGGTTCTAGGCCTGTGGGAGGTTTTGGGGTCACATTCCTGGCTGGTGGCTGATTGTGATAGCAGCTGCTGTGCAACCACAGTTAGTTGGTTTGATGCTATGGGTGCAGCACGGTGGAAGGCATGTGGTGCCGGATTCACAGTGGGGATGCAGACCATGTTTGGGGACAGTTGTCCAGCTGTGTGTGGTTTTATTGTACAATTGTAAGCTGCTTGTGTGGGTGTTATGCTCCTGTCAGCTGGATCTGTGTGTCTGTTTCTTTTGTATGGCGCTACATGTCATACATAGCACAATATACATGCTCAGTACTAGTTTTTCATGATGGTATTAACTATCCTTGAGGGGTGTTCATGCAACCCCAAAGTGTGCCTGAATGTGTAGATCATCGCTTAGCCCTGACATGGATATGGTGAAGGATGGGGACCTGTGCAGTGTCCAGCCAGGGGGAGCATCATTGCTACATTTTGTTGTTGTAGAGTAGCCATGCAGTGCAGTGTTGCATATGTACACACAGAGGTGATCCGGCCCAGATCAGCAAGGTGTGGGTTACAGTAGGCGAGCTGAGAGCTGAATGTGTGGGTGGATTGTGTTGTAGGGGTGTTTTCAGGGAGGACCCAGCATATCTAGCTGATGCTATCTCAACATAAGCCACATGCCTCAGCTACAGGCTGTGTATGTGTGTAGGGGAGGAGAGTACAGTCCACGACAACAACTAAATTGCAGGCCCTAGCAAAGGAGGTTATGTCCACATACACACAGAGACTCAGATGGGAGGGTTTTTTTTAGGTGTACATATAGGCTATCCATGCTTTGACATTCTCACTGTCACACAGTGGGATGACGTGCAGCCATCATGGTCAGGTCAGAAACAGACATGCGGGTGTGGTTTAGCAGACATGACGCAGACATTGAGATCTATTTGTGCACATCATCAGCACACAGCTGTCAATATTATTGAAGGTATGAGATGTACACACCAGGAAATGTATTTGGACAGTGTATACAGGAGGTGTCCCTGCATATTTCCATGTGTTACAGCAACTGACAGTGGGGTAACAGATGACATTGGGACACCAGTACACATGGTGAGGGGGCATTGGTGACAATATGGGGGACCAGGGCTAAGACTGCAGCCTTGGGGTGAGGCTGACACATGGTGGGGAGCAGACACTTCTATTGACCAGTGGGTACAACAACAGAGAGGTGAGGGAAGGGACAGACAGAGTACGGACCCCTGTAGTTTGCCTCCGACACCTCAGTGATGCCTCTCACATGTGAGAGATCTGGACAGTGTGATAGTGAACAGTCAGTCTGTATGTGATGTTGTGGGGTCTGAAAGCTGGGGACAGGAAGGTGCAGTGTGTGTTGCACAGCTAGAACATGACATATGCACTGTTCCCTCTAAGCTGTGCGCGTGTGCGCGCGCACACACCTCGCCGAGTGAGCGCACATACTTTACAACAGAGCGCACAAAAATTACGGTTCTGATTCTGATAGAAAACACAGACGTTCTTAAAATTGAAAAGTTGTTGTGTATTTATGGTTTTCACAAGCTATACAATATTTTCTAGTGCAATCAATGTGGTGTACATACTGTATTCTGACGTGTAGTCAAATTTTAAAGTATATAACTCCGAGTATCGTTATGTGGCGCACAAAAATTTAACCTTCCTTCAAAAGCTGCACAGCTGATATTTTATGCGCACACAGCCTACAGAAAATTAGAGGGAACATTGGACATATGTTTGTTTCCCTTGTGTTTCCCAATGCACAGGACATACTTGGTGAAGATGCTGGTGCTGTGGTGCATTGGCACGTGACTGTCAATCAGCCAACATGCTGTGGTCTGGGGTAGGTGGAACTACAGCTACATTGTCTGTGCCAACAGTCAGGGGGAACACATGTCCTTGGTGATCTTTCCTATTGTCCAGATGTTGTGGTTCAGGAGTGGAGGAGTAGCCTAGTGGTTGGGGCAAGGTACTTCAGGCCGGAAGGTCGGGGGTTCAAATCCCACTAGAGGACAGCAACCTTGGGCCAGAAGGACTGGGGTTTCTAGTCCCACAGGTGCTCCTTGTGGTCTTGGGCAAGCCACTTAACCCTCCATAGCCCATGTTCCCTGTAAAATAGTTATCTCCAAGTTATAATGCCCTGTTCAATGTAATTTCAGTTTGTTCAATGTAAACCGCACTGATGCAGAATAGCACGGTATATAAGAGAATATAAATAAATAAATAAAATAAACCTCTTTTCCCTGCACCTCCCTAAACCATATTTTGCTGTTGACACACATATCCCCATGTGTTCCTGTCCAGTATGTCTTCAGCAACACTGTCTCTGGGACATGTCCAACAGAGCTGCATGTGTGTGGAGGTTGTAGGTTTATGGGTGGTGGCCTACACGTGCACCCTTCCCCGACATTGTACCATCAGCCAACACCAGGGTATCATTGCATTTCACAAGGCCTTTATGTGTACAAATCTCCACTTGTGGACATACAGGCCATATTCTACTGCTGGCACGCTGCCCTTAGCATACTGTGTGTGTGTGTTCTTGTGTTGGCTGTGTGATGATACAGTGTTCTGGCTTTTTACATTATCATGTGTTGTGAGGGGTCTGTACACCTGGGGGGCGGTGGTGACTGTGCTATCTCTACCTTACTGGTGTTTACCGTGTAACCATTGTGGACATGTGTTGTGTGTTGGGAACAGAACTGTGTCTTGTGTTCTGACATACCACTGTTGACCTGCTTTTTGTATCACAGATATCGGCGTGACATGGTGACATGGAGATTCCACATATTTCACTGACATTGTGTCCCTTCACTGTGACCTGTTATGGCCTTTGAGTGGCTCAGAGGATCCAAGACATACACCTGATGCAAGCACAAGGTAGTTTGCACCTTTGTCCTTTTGGTAATGACATCAGCCTTTACATGTTAATGATTTACTGTTTGTGTCATATACATTTCATGTTGGCTCTCTGTTCACGAACGCTGATGCACATAGGATGGAGCTCTGAAACGCCTGTGTCACATGGGCATGGACAGAAACATATCCATGTGACACCCGTGTGTATGCTTCCAATTCTAAATGTCCCCAACATGCAATGTTTATTGTGTTGTGATCATGTCATGTTTGCCTGTGTGTCCCTTCATTATGTGTTTCTTAATGATTGACTCTCTGCAATTTGTGCTAATGTTGCAAGGCCCATACCAATACAATATTTCTCCTCTTCTGACACAGGGCAGAGAACAAACCAGACACATCTATTACAGTGCATGTGGCATCGCCATCACCCACCTGTTGGGGGACACAACACCATGGGACTTTCCCTGGAAAATGGTGCCATAGAATGTTTGACCTCTGCAAGTGCGACACATGCCTAGGATGGACAGTATTATTTTTAGATTGCTACTTTGCCCATGACAGACCTGTCAAACACACTGTTGCTGCCGTGCTCTGGTTGGGAGTCATGCTCATCGCAGAAGACACACAGGACATTTCATGTACTGTGGCATATTGGGATGTGACACTTGACTATGCATGCCCAGGGTTGCAAGAATAGTCTTAACCTAACGTGTTGGATTGCAGATACGCTTTGGACTTTGCACACTGTGTACTGGTCCCCACGTGTGAATCAGGGACTGCCATTGTCACTGTATCTTGTACATTCCTCCACAGTTGTTTCTTTTGGACATGTGTGTGACATGGAACACAGGATATGCTCATCTGTTTGTTTCAACACAAGCATACAGCCATACGTGTGGCATAGGGGTAGCGATGGAGAGGTCATGTTGTCTATGTCCACCTAATCTCCACCTGGACATGATACAGGTTTTGCCACAACACCACTTTAATGCACACCAGCATCCTGGATTGATGTTTTCAATCAACAAGGGTCTTTGCATGCATGTGTGGCATCACTGAATCATGTTGAAATATCAATGGTGCATGTGCATATGACTGACTATGTTGGGAAAACACAGCACGTGGCAATATGGCTTCTGTGTGGTTGACTGTAACATGTTTGCCCTTAATTTCCCTCTCTATATACTGTTTCTTGTGTTTGTTTACTGTATAGACGTGCCGCTCTGCATTGATTTACAAACCTTGCATTGCATGTCTGCACAGTCCTATTTATCCCCTGAGGTGACGACACTCACATTGCCACGTTATATTTGGAGTGTCGCAGTGTGAGTGTCCGTTGTCTTCCTTCAATTGTGCATTCCATGTACGGTGATATATGTGTACAGACACTGTCTACACACCAACCGGTGCAGGGGGACCTCCTGCATGGTGTTATCTCTGCATGTTTCTGCAGGTAGTTTTCATTTGAATCCTGTCTGTGTTCATGTGCCTCTGCTACCTGTTAGCATATCCTCATTGTGCATTTGATGATTGTTTAGGGTTACATTGTTGCACCTTGGATTCCTATATCAGGCATTATGTGATAGCTGTAACATTATTTTCAATCTGTGGTTCTAAAGTTACAACGTTTCAACAACATATGCTGTTTTCATTTGTGTGCCTCCTGTGTTGCCAGATAGATATATTTTAGGGAACAGATCAGGATTGATGTGTGTTGGTCCCTCATCATGCACCGCCTACTGTCTACATGCACTCATATGTGAGTAACACATTTGAGGCGTGCGTCAGCATGTGGGGGGTGAGGGCCTAATGCATAGTGCTGCACATTATGTCTCCTGCCCCTCATTTGTAGACGGTCCAGTGACCTTTCTGTCTTTCAGCTTGGATCCACTCACCTTGATATTATGATGGTGGGATCTACACTATCTGTGAAGATGAACCCAAATAAACATATGTGTTTGATATACATTTGTCTCTGCTGCTGCTTGATCATGGTGACAAACTTGCAATACAATGTGTGCCTTAGAGTCAGTCCCGACTCCTTGTGACCCAGAGACTCCAGGGTTTTCTTGTCAGTGTCACAGGAAGTAGATTGTCAGGTCTTTCTTCCAAAGTAATGGAGGGTTGCGTGACTTGCCCAAGGCCACATGGAGTGCTAGTGTAAATTGAGCCCTGGTTGCTTGGTGTCCAAGCCAGTTTTCTAAACACTAGGCTACTCCTCCACTCTTTGATCACATTGACACTTGTATCTACTGATTTGCTGGTCATGTACATGGCCCACCTGTGCTCACATCCTTGTACGGTGGCAGCTGTGTATCTGCCAGCCATTTGCCACATCACTGGGTATTACAGGTTCCCATACACACCCTCCCTTTGGGGTATTTTTTTGCATTGTGCTCAGTGTGCTGTTTGGGGTAGTGGTTAGAGGCATGTGTTATAACTCCCTAGTTTGCAGGTTTGATCCCCACATGTGGTTTATCTTTTTCTTTTCTGTTGTGCTAACTGGACCATTAGGTACCAGCAGGTTCATCACCTCTACACACACCTTCCCTCTCTTCACTGTACACCAAGGTGTGCCCTCTGTGCTGCCTAGCCATCAGATATTATCTGTTACATAGGTCTCTTTCTTTATGGTGTTTACATGGCAGTGCACTTGGGGGTTTTGTATTGCTGTGGTTCAGCTGCTGTGTGGTACACCTGTTTGCATGTTGAATTCTCTCCTGTCCTGTTCCAGATTTTTAACCAGCTCCACAGAGCATCCTCTGCTGCCCTTGGGGTTTAGTTCCTTTCCTCTTTTGCATGCTGTATCCACTGCATAACATTTCATTGTGTGTGTGCATGTGTCTCTGGTCTCAATTACAGACTGTGATCTGATCTGTACACAGCAGATCTGCATGTGCATTTGGTCATGGTTACTGTTGGAGGTTTGCTTGTCCTGACAGCCATCAGGCGTCTTGTGTGATGCCCTGCACTATTTTTGTATGCAGCCTTTGCTAATGAGCTCACGTTGGTGGTGTGGCCTACCGGTTTGTGCATTGCCATTTGTGGTAGTGGTCATAGGTGTGATTCCTCTCTGTTCTCTTTCATTTGTATGCTTGTCCTGCAGAACTAGTTTTCATTTGTGTGACAGTCATATCTGTGCAGATCTGTGCTGTGAGCACATTGTACCCTCATCAGAGTTGTGAACCATCCTTCTGTCCATCTTCTGTCTGCCAGCTGTGTGCCATCCTACCCTGATGTGCATGCTGCTACCCCACGTCCTGCACTCCTACACATTCCTGCATTGCAGCCCTCCCTGGTTGCCTCTCCTGTGTGTGCTCTGCATAGCACTGCTACTCCACTGTCATCCTGATATTTCACCTATCCTGCCATTTCTGGCTCCTCTGCTGCACACATCTTCCCATCCTCTGTCACACACTGTCATTATAGCATGATACATTACCATCACTCTGTGCATAGCTACAGCTGCCCCCAATATGTTTGTCCATTTTTCTAGCTGCCACATGGGCTGCAGCTGATTTGTGTGGTCCATCAGCTCTGATCTACGTCCTTCTTTTACTTATGCATTGTCTTTCCTTTCTGCTCTGTGCAGTTTGGGTTACGTGTGTGTTTGGCACATACCTCTCTTGCCCTTCAAATTGGGGGACCTTACTGCTCTTGGCCAACGTTTTTGGGTTCACCTATACATCCTTGGGGCATCTTACGCCACACCTTCTATTCAGGCAGCTTATGGGGTGCCTACTATGGTATCTTGGGAGTTGGGAACATTATAACTCGCCTTTGCTGACGTGGTTGTTTAGGATGTGCCTTCTGGTGCACCCTAAAGGGTGCATTAATTTATGGCACTGGGGTGGGGTTCTTTTTAGATGGCAGCACAGATTGTTGTACAGTGCAAGCAGAAAAAGGAATTACCTCAGCCAACCTTATTCATTAGGTACACTGGGGATTTGAACTCATGGCCCCTGCACCATCAGTCAGTGTCTTAACCATTGTGCTACACTGCTGTTCCTTCTTGCATGTCAGCGCACCTACTTAGGATTTCCATGCGTTAAAATGCACAGTGCTGCCATCAAAAACAGTGCTATGACCTTGCGGGGCCTCATACGGCACCCTATAAAGCGCACTATAAGGAACATTCTAGGGTGCCTGGGCGGACAGTGCACTTTATAGTATGCCCTCTGGCGTGCCTTATAGGGCGGCTGATGCGGCACCTTATGTTACAGCACTTTGAGAGTGTGTTTGCTAGCAGCACTAATTAAAACAATATTAAATTGCCTCATAATGCTATATTACACATAACAGGTAGTGCCTCAGCCAGCCTTATTCATTGGGCACAGTGGGGGATTAAACCCATGACCCCTGCACCATCAGTCAGTGTCTTAACCATTGTGCTACACTGCTGTTTCTCCTTGCATGTCAGCGCACCTACTTAACATTTCCATGCATTAAAATGCACAGTGCTGCCATCAAAAACAGTGCTATGACCTTGCCGTGCCTCATAGGGCACCCTATAGGCCACCCTTTATGCAATATTGTAGGGTGCCATGGCGGACAGTGCACTTTAAAATGTGCCCTCTGGGGTATCTTATGTGGTGCCTTATGCAGCACCTTATGTTACAGCGCTTTGAGAGTGCGTTTGCTAGCAGCAGTAATTAAAATGCCTCATAATGCAATATTACACATAACAGGTAGTGCCTCAGCCAGCCTTATTCATTGGGCACAGTGGAGGATTGAACCCATGACCCCTGCACCATCTGTCAGTGTCTTCACCATTGTGCTGCAGCCCTGTTCCTCTGTTCGCACATCAGCGCGCCTGCTTATGCTTCCCGCGCGCGTTTCTCGTGCGCTAATGTGCGCGGCACACACGAGCGTGCGATAATCCCGGTTTGCTAGGTTAAGACTGAAACGTCCACTCCTTATATGGCATCCTGCACACTAGCGTCGGGCACACATTAGGACGGTTTAGTAAACATACCCCTTTGTGTCTCCCGTTTTGTTGCAAGTAGGTGCTCTTTTTTTTGGTTTGTCATTCCATGATGCAACCATACCTTGAATATTCTGTGCAATTCTGGTCATCATATCTTAAAAAGGATATAGTAGATGTAGAAAAGGTACAGAGAAGAGCTACCAAAATGGTACAGGGGATGGAAGGATACCTCTACGAGGAAAGGCTTAAAAGGTTAGGGCTCTTCAACTTGGAAAAGAGATGGCTGAGGGGAGATATAATAGAGGTTTATAAATTAATAAGTGGAGTGGAACAGGTAAACATAGGTCGGTTGTTTACTCCTTCAAAAAGTAGAAAGATTAGGGGACACACAATGAAGCTACAATGTAGCCCATTTAAGACTAATAAGCAGAACTGGCTTGTCCACTAGGTGGGCTAGGCGGCAGACCTCTGTGGGTAGCATGGCATCCTCAGGAGGCCATGTGCTTCGACACACATGGCCTGCAGCTTTTTACCCTCCTCTCTGACAGGAAGCTGTGTCAGAGCGGGGTCAGAAGAAGCAGGTCATGTGTGCCAAAACACATGGCCTGCTATGAACTCTGCTGCCGTACTGAGCAGAGCCATCCCAACCCACCCTGACCCCACCGATGGAATTAGTGGCAGTGGGTGGCTCAGCGTGGGGGCAGTGGTGAGGCGTGGTGCTGCACGGCATGGTTGGGGGGAGGGATAGCAGCAGAGGGGAAGGCACGGCCAGGGCTTCTGCTTTGGGCAGCAGAAACCCTTGGGCTGGCCCTTCTAACAAAAGAAAATATTTTTTCACTCAATGCGTAATCAAACTCTGTTCTTTACTGGAGGATGCAGAAAAGTTGTTAATGTAGCTAAGTTTAAAAAAGGTTTGGACAAGTTCCTGGAGGAAAAGTCCATAAACCATTATTAAGAGGACCAGGAAAATCCACTACTTACCCCGGTATAAGCACTATGGAATCTGTGTACCTTTTTAGGATCCTGACAGGTACTTGTGATCTGGATTGGCCACTGTTGGAAACAGGATACTGGGTTGATGGACCCTGGACTAACCCAGTATGGCATTTCTTATATTCTTATATTAAGAGAAAAATCTCTTCAAAGAATTAGATCAGCAAATGAGGAACAATAAGTGGTGAATGAATTAAGCGTAGTTACTCAACTGTAGCAGGTGTTCTCCATGAACAGCAAGAATAAGTCCTCACGTATGGGTGACATCACTGATGAAACCCTGCCCAGGAATGCTCCCCAGCTTCCAAAGTAAGCTTTTGGGAAGCACACCACACATGTGTGCATGCCTTCCCACCTGCCACGGCGCCATCTTCTCCAGTCTAATAAAATAGCATGAGCCAAAAAGGCAACTCCCCGGGGAGGTGGGTGGGTTCTGAGGACTTATTCGTGCTGTTCAAGGAGAACATCTGCTACAGGTGAGTAACTACGCTTTCTCCGTGAACAAGCAGGAAATAAGTCCTCATGAATGGGACTCCCAAACTACAGGCTACCAGAACCTGAGGAGATCAACAGCCAAACAGGGGCAAACAACTGGAGAGACCAGGAAGAATAGTACCCTGAGGGACTCATCTGATTCAGCTTCTTCAGTAGACATCAACCTGAGGGGTTTTAGCAGGTAGCCTGGCTGGACAGAAGGGCTAGTGGGTAGGAGTTGGCTCTAAGATCCAAAGACATGCCGGAGCATGGCCTGGTCAAAATTGCTGTCCCATCAGGAATCCCTATCCAGACAGTAATGGGCTGCAAAAGTATGGACTAACGACCACATAGCAGCCTTGCAGATTTCCTCTGCAGAAATAGAACAGAGATTGGCCACTGACTCAGCCATAGCCGTCAAGGCTTAACCCAGCTTGGGAATAAGCATGAGCAATGCAGTCCGCTAGCCAAAAGAATAGCATGCGCTTCGAGACAGCGGCGCCCAGCTTACTGGGATTGAAGTAAACGAACAACTGGGTGGACCAGCAGTGTGTCTTTGTGCACTCCAGGTAGAAGGCTAGAGCCTGCTTGCAGTCCAAGGTATGCAAAACCGCCTCACCCTGGTTAACGTGAAGCCAGAGGAAGAAAATTGGCAAAACGATCAACTTGTTAAGGTGGAATGTGGAGCCCACTTTCTATAGAAAGCAGGAGTGCATATGGTGAACAGCCCTGAAACCTGGTGTAAGACGAGTGAGCCACCAGGCTTGGAGCTCACTAATGTGTCGGGTCGACATAAGTGCCTCCATAAAGAGGACCGTCCAGGTCTGGAATTTCAGTGGATATGAGTCCAGCAGCTCAAACAGGGTCTGTATCAGCTGCGTGAGCAGCGTGTTGAGATCCTAAGCCACCGTAAGGGACCTGAGTGGAAGACTCAAGAGGAGCAGGCCTCGCATGAAGCGAGCCATGAGAAGAGGGCCTGAAATGGGCTTCCTCACAGAGCTACAATGGTATGCCCCTATTGTGCTGAGGTGGATGCACACTGAATTTGACTTAAGACCTGAGTCCAAGAGATGCAGGAGGTACTCCAGCAGCTGGTCCACAGCGCAAGAGAAGGGGTCCAGCACCCTGTCCGCGCACCAGTTGGCAAACCTCTGACCCTTTAGTGCGTAGGTCTTGTATGTCGAGTCCTTACAGGATGCCAGAAGGATGTTCGTAATACCCTCAGAAAGACTGAAAGGACTACCCATTCAGCATCCACGCCATGAGGGCCAACAATGGACATTGGAATGCAGCAAGGTTTAGGTCCAGGGCAGAGTCTAGGCAGAGAGGCTCCCTCTGCAGGAGCTGCAACAGAGGTCAATAAGGAGCGATGAGGATCATGAAGCCCTTGTCAGCCTGGAGCTTAAGGAGAGTTTTCACCCAAATGGTATCGGGGGGTATGCATACAGCAATCCCTCCCCCCCCCCCCCCACAGTGGAGGAGGAAGGTACCTAAAGCCAGGCAGTTGCTGGCCGGCCTCTGGGAACAAAACCAGCCCACCTGGGCATTGTGTGCTGTGGCAAAGAGATCCACCGCAGAAGTGCCCCACCTTTGAAAGATCCGGTTCACCACTGCCCTGTTGAGGGTCCACTCGTGTGGTCGGCAGAGCTGGTCTGCTAGACCATTGAGCTCAATGGAGAGATGTCACTCTTCGGTCCATCCTTATCACAACAAGTGCCCTCGAAAAGTGATGAGAAATTCAGCTAGATAGGGTCTCTACTGTAATATATCACCTTCAATCCAAGTTTTTTTCTTTTTTTCTTTTTTTATATGCTTTTTTTATCTTTTTTTGTAGTTGTTTGAAAGTTTTTGCTTAAGCTCCAGTGTTCTATGAATATAGATAAAGTGCAGGTCTCAGACTAACACTGGCAGTGCTTTTTGCATAAATCAAAAGCAGCATACCTTCACGCATCAATGACCTGTTAAGCACTTATCCATTCATTGAAGAATTACAGTATTTCAAAACTCCCTACTAGACTTTTTCTTCAATCATTACCATCGTTTACTTATTCACGTTGTTATTTAATAAAAGATTATGCTTATCTTTTCATATTGTTGGTGATTGATCTCCCCGACGCCATCTAATGGGTACCGCAAAAATGCGTTTCGTTTTCTTCCTCAGGGGGGATTAAATTAATCACAGCACAATCTTGGAGTGGAACGCGGTTTCTTGCTCTCTAAATCTTCTCAACTTTACCAAACTAAAACTTTTTTCTAACATGCAGAAAAACGCCGCCATGGAGTAGGGCGAACTTCCATAATAGATCCAACTCCCAGCAGAGGTGGTACAAGCCTGTGCCCCCCCTCCTCCCCCTCCCCCCCCGCCCCCCCCCCCCCCCCCGCTTGTTCATGTAGAACATCACCCGGTTGTTGGTTTGGATCAGGACCACTTCATTGGCCAGGTGTGCTTGGAAGGCACGGAGGGCATTGCCTATCATCCAAAGCTCGAGAAAGTTAATCTGGAGCAGGCTCTCCTGCTTGGACTACAGGCCCTACGTGTACAGACCATCCAGGTGCTTGGACACATCAGTCGTGAGCGTCTTGCAGGGGACTACAGTCTGCAATGGGAGGGCCTTTGAGCAAATTCTCCAGCTTGAGTCTCCAGTCGAGGGACTGCACCAGGGGTGCAATGACCACCACACTCTGTTATGGAGGCAGCCCATTGCATAAGAACATAAGCATGCAATGGAACCTGCTTCCATTGCATGCTTAAGGTCCATTGGGCCTGCTGCATGAAGAGACGGGCCTGAGGGGTGACATGCACTATGGCAGCAATATGACTGAGGACCCTCAACATCCCTTGGGCTGTTGATGTGTGGTGCTGGCGCTGCACATCACCCACCACTGCTACTAGCCGCTGCATGCAGTTTTCCGGCAGAAAGGCCTGTGCCCGAGTGGTATAGATGAGGGCCCCAATGAACTCCAGCTGCTGCGTGGGCTGGAGATGGGACTTTGGGTAGTTGATGACAAAGCCCAGCCACTCGAGCATCTGAATGGTGATGTCAACAGACTGCTGGATGCTGTCTGACATGGGACTCTCGATCAGCATGTCGTCCAGGTATGGGAAGATGAAGACCCCATGGTCCAAAGGTAGGCAACCACAACCACCAGGCACTTCGTGAGGACCCATGGAACTGAGGCCAGCCTGAAGGGAAGCACTCGGCATTGATAGTGCTGGCCTCCCAGCATGAAATGTAAATATTGTCTGTGATTTGGGTGAATCAGGACATGTGTATATGCATCCTTTAGATTCAAGAAGCACAGCCAATTATCCTGTAGAAGGTATGGGAGCAGCATCCCCAGTGAGAAAATTTGGAACTTCTTGCACACCAGGAACCAGTTTAGGTTTTGTAGCTCTAGGATTGGCCTGAACCCACCAGTCTTCTTGGGAACCAGAAAGTATTTGGACTAGCCTGTATATAGTTACCCCAGTTATAATTCCAAGTTACTGCGCCTGTTCAATGTAAGCACAAGGCAGGTCCTCCCTGCTCTGTACAAGGAAATATTAATTGTAAACCGCACTGATTTTAAAGAGCGGGGTATAGAAAAGCTTTTAAATAAATAAAATAAAAATAAATAAGAAGCCCTGTCTGACCTGAATCAGGGGGAATTGGCTTGATGGCTTGGTCGGCTAACAGAGTGTCGACTTCTTCCTATAGCATGCTCTGGTGTGAAGGGTCCATGGATTACTCCCCTGGACATACGGAGGCGGCAACTGGGTGAGGTGCAGACGATATCTGATCTGGTTGATCTGCAACACCCAGGCATCAGAGGTGATGAGGAGCCACCTGTGAGCAAAGTGGACGAGCCATCCCTTATCTGAGGGGGTACTGGGCGGACAGCAGCCGGCTGGCTATGCTCCTGAGGAACGCATCAAAAGCGCACTCCAGTTTGGGCTGTGGGGCTGGCTGAGCCTTTGGGGCTTTCTCCCTCCATTGCTGGTGGGGGGCCTGCGCTTTTGGCTGGGCTGGGTAATACCAGCACAGGCATGGGTAAAAGGCCTTTTTACCTTAATGTTTCTATTGTGAGGGATCCACAGTCTTCTTTGAGAGCCTAGAAAGTGTCACATGCTCCTCTGCGTTCTCCTCCACCGGCTTCCCAAAGCGGTTCTCACCCCGGCAGAGGACTTTAGGCAACTTGTTCTGGACCCTGCTGTTCCAGATCAGAGGACTGCAGCCATGTCAGCTGGCAGGCAGCGATGCCTACTGCTGCTATTCTGCTGGTGGATTCAAAAGCATCATAGGTGCCACGCACCATGAATTTGGAGCAGTCTTTTCCATGGCCATCAAGGTCCGAAAGGGCTTGCAGCAGTCCTCAGGACATGGGCAGCAAATTCTGCCAGGTCCAACATGATGTTCTTCAGGAACATACTCATATAGGTCTGGTAGGCCAGCACCCTGAACACCGGCATGGAACCCTGATAGCATTTTTTCCCGAAGGAGTCCAGGGTCCAAGCCTCATGGCCTGGGGGCACCAAAGAATGGGTCTTGGTTCTCTTAACTGGCTTCAAGGCTGACACAGCCACGATGGAGTTCTGTGGCAATTGAGGCTTCTCGAAGCCCGGGGCTTCTGGACCTAGTACAGGGAATCAAGTCTCTGGCTAATGACAGCAACCATAACAGGAGTTTCCCACAGTTGTAACAGCAACTGTTTCAGGATGGAATAGACTCCTCCCTTCTGGGGGTCAATTCCGAATCGCATCGAGAATGGCTGTGATGATGACACACCTGGACTTTCTCCTGGTGTTCGACCTTCAACATCAATGGGGTCTCATCCGAGAATCTCCTCTCACTGCTCAGGTCCCCTGGCTCTAATTGGGCAAGGACTTCCCTCCCTGTGGATGCCTCATCAGAAGCCTTGGCCCCACTTTCTAGTTTAACCCACAGTGCCTCCTCACTCCCTTTTAAGCCCTGTAACTCTATAGCTTTAATATTATTTTTTACATATAGTGCTACTCCTCTTCCCCTTCATGGGATAGGAGGCAGTGTACTATTGTGGATCAGGAACTGGTTAAAAGATAGAAAGCAGAGGGTAGGGCTAAATGGCCAATTTTCCCAATGGAGAAAGGTGAATAGTGGTGTACCCCAGGGATCTGTGCTGGGTCCGCTGCTTTTTGACATATTCATAAATGACCTGGAAAGTGGAATAACGAGTGAGGTTATCAAATTTGCAGATGACACAAAACTATTTAAAGTTGTTAAAACCCAAGAGGATTGTGAAACATTGCAAGAGGATCTTGATAAATTGGAACACTGGGCATCAAAATGGCAGATGAAATTTAATGTGGACAAGTGCAAGGTTATGCACCTAGGGAAGAACAACCCAAACTATGGTTACATGATGCAAGGTTCCACATTAGGAACCACCACCCAGGAAAAAGATTTAGGCGTCATTGTGGATACCATGTTAAAACCCTCGGCCCAGTGTGCAGCGGCGGCCAAGAGAGCAAATAGAATGCTAGGTATGATAAGGAAAGGAATGGAAAATAAAACAAAAGATATTATAATGCCTCTATATCGTTCCATGGTGAGACCGCACCTTGAATATTGTGTGCAATTCTGGTCGCCGTATCTTAAAAAGGATATAGCGATTTTAGAAAAGGTTCAGAGAAGAGCCACCAAAATGGTAAAGGGGATGGAAGGATACTCCTATGAAGAAAGGCTAAAAAGGTTAGGGCTCTTTAACCTGGAAAAGAGACGGCTGAGGGGAGATATGAAAGAAGTCTATAAATTAATGAACGGAGTGGAACGGGTAAACGTAGATCAATTGTTTACGTTATCAGAATATAGAAAGACTAGGGGACATGCAATGAAGCTACAGGGTAAACTATTTAAGACTAATAAAAGAAAATATTTTTCACTCAACGTGTAATCAAACTCTGGAATTTGTTACCGGAGGATGTAGTAAAGGCTGTTAGTGTAGCTGGGTTTTAAAAAGGTTTGGACAAGTTCCTGGAGGAAAGGTCCATAAACCATTATTAAGAAGTGACCGAAGATATCAATGCTTGACCCAGTACAAGCATTGTGGAACCTGTGTCTTTTGGGGAAACTGCTAGGTACATATGACCTAGATTGGCCACTGTTGGAAACAGAATACTGGGCTTGATGGACCTTGGTCTGACCCAGTATGGCATATCTTATGTTCTTATGTTCTTCCTACCCTATCCTTCCTGAATAAAGTATAGCCCAGTATCATTACATCCCAGTCATGGTTGTCTGTGAACCATGACTCCGTAACTGCCGCTAAATGCAAGTCAGCTTCTTCCATTAAAGCCTCAACATCTGGAATCATATTTCTCATACTACGGGTATTTATTCACACTGCTTTCCAGATGTTGCTCCTTTTACCCTTTCAGAGGTATTTAATGTTTTTATTACCTGAGGGCTTTCACTTACCTGGGGGCTCTCTTCACCCATCCCCAATGAACCTAGTTTAAAACCCTCTTCAGTAGTTAGCCAGTCTGCTGAGGAAGAGACTTTGACCCTTCTTGGATAGATGGACACCATCTCTGCTCTGCAGCACTTGGAAAATCATCTCATGATCCAGGAAACCAAAACACTCTTAGTGACATCATCCATGCAGCCATGCATTCATCTCGAGGATGCGAGCTTCTCTGCCTCAGCCTTTACCCTCTACAGGGAGGATTGAAGAGAACACTACCTATGCACCTATCTGCTTCACCCTCTGTCCCAGAGCTATGAAGTCACTTTTGATATACTCAGAGATATACCTAGCAGTATCATTTGTGCTGACATGGATGAGCAACATCGGATAATAGTCAGTAGGCTTGATGAGTCTCAGCAAACTCTCTAACATCTCGGATTTTGGCACCTGGCAGACAGCACACTTTCCTGGGCATAAAGTCAAATCAGCAGATGGACATCTCAGTACCCTTCAGAAGAGAGTCACCAACCACCACTACCCTTTACTTCCTTGTGGTCACTGATTCGGCAACTTTGGGGTGCTTGAGCTCTAGTTCTTCTCTTTTCTGGGATGCTTCCACCTCCTCCACTTTCAAGGTTGCATACTGGTTCTGCAGTTCGAGGGCTGGAGGAGTTGGATTTTTGATTCTGAAGGCTTTTGTGAATCATGTTCAATTCTCTTCCTTCTGTAGTATTCCATCTTCACATCTGTTTGAAAGCTTGGATGCTTCAAGAAACATCTCATCAATGTACTTCTCAATGTCTCTAATGCTTCTCAGGCTCACCACCTTGGCTCTGAGCTCCTCCACTTGTTTCATGAGGGCTTCAACTTGCAGACATCCTGAACATGGAACCAGTCCTTCAACTGGCATCGGGCTGTCTGTCTGGACAGAAGCAGAATCTATAATGGGGGGCAACAGCTTTGGCAATATGATTTTTCCCAGCCATTGCTCAGTTGGTGGAGCTTTGCTACCTGTTGAAGTAAATGAGAGTGACCTACCAAAGTCCCTAACTTTTCCTCTGCTGCCTTTTAAAAGAAAAAGCAGTTAATCTCTTTTATGTGTGTTCCATCAGTGCTGTTCTATGTCCCTGTGTGTAGCCCCACTTCCTTGTTAGACAGTTATTACTTTACATTAGTAAATTTTGATATTATGCATCTGAAGAATACAGATTAATGTGGTCTCTTTGTAAAATTACCTAATCAAAGCTCCTTGACAAATGGCAAATCATTTGTCAACAAGCTAATTGGGGAGTTGCCCTATATAGCAAGAATTTTCACATGGGGTGGATAGGAGCTGGTGAGGGTAGGGAGGGAACTAACAGCTGATGAGATCAGTGACTTCAAGGAGCTTGCTTTGAATGGAAGGCTAGAAAAAGAACAATGATCTCAAACAGCAGAGTTTTATTCAAGAACAGAAAAATTCCTCTTATGTAATACAACACCAGAAAAAGAATTAGCTAGTAAAAATAAACACCAAACCCCCTTTAAGAGCTCTCAGGCAGAGAACTTGTGTTTAAAAGCCACACAGTATTACCGTGCTTGCAGTGGAGACCCTTTTAGAACTGGCAGTACTTGCAAGACACTGTAGACTTTTATACAGCATTCAGCTCTCTAGTCCCTAAGCAAGCTAATTAAGACCACTAACATCTGATGAGGCCATGACTTCAAAGAGCTTGCTTTGAATGGAAGGCTAGAAAAAGAACAGTGGCGTGGGTGAGACAAATATCTACATGTGTATTGCCCATTTGATATAGGGAATGCACCTTTTTTTCCATGTCTGGATTTATACTGCTCTTTGACATGTATAGGTATTTAAAAACGGCTCTATATGTCATCAATGGTTACCAGTGGTGTGCCCCAGGAATCTGTCCTTGGTCCGATTCTTTTTAACATCTTTGTTAGTGATATAGCGGAAGGGATGTCGGGTAAGGTTTGCCTCTTTGCGGATGATACCAAAATCTGCAATAGAGTAGACACCCAGGAAGGTGTAGATAACATGAGGAGGGATCTAGCTAAGCTTGAAGAATGGTCTAGAATTTGGCAGCTGGGATTTAATGTTAAAAAATGTAAGGTCATGCATTTGGGCTGCAGCAATCCAAGGGAGCAATACAGTATAGAGGGTGAAGTACTTTTGTCCACTAAAGAAGAGCGGAACCTAGGCGTGATTGTGTCTGATGATCTTAAAATAGCTAAACAGGTAGAAAAGGCGACGGCAAAAGCTAGAAGGATGCTTGGGTGCATACGGAGAGGAATGGCTAGCAGAAAAAAGGAGGTGATATTGCCTCTATATAAGTCTTTGGTGCTACCTCATTTGGAGTATAGTGTGCAATTCTGGAGACCGCACCTTCAGAAGGATGTGAACAGGATGGAGTCGATGCAGAGGGTGGCTACTAAAATGATTAGTGGTCTTCATTATAAAGCATATGAGAACAGACTTAAGGATCTTAATATGTACACATTAGAGGAAAGGCGGGATACAGGTGATATGATTGAGATGTTTAAATATCTCCGTGGCATAAATGTTCAGGGAGAGAGCCTCTTTCAATTGAAAGCAAGTTCTGCTACGAGGGGACATGGGATGAGTGTGAAGGGGGATAGATTCAGGAGTGATATGCAGAAATATTTCTTTACGGAAAGAGTGGTGGATCCGTGGAATAGTCTCCCAGTGGAGGTGGTAGAGATGAGGACAGTAACTGAATTAAAAAAGCATGGGACCAACACAGAGGATCTCTAAAGGAAAAAAGGGGATTGTTGTAGTTGTTGATATGGAAGGACAGACTAGATAGGCCATGTGGTCTTTTTCTGTTGTCATATTTCTATGTTTCTATCCTTCTGCAGGAGGAATTCAGGAGGATACCCCTTAATCCCCCAATGTTTATTTCTCCTTCCAAACTGAAATGAGGTAAAGCTCAAGTCCTCTGTAGTTAGGCTGGAATTTGTTTATTTATTATACAACAGTGACATGTCTACTCATTAATAACATCCTAACATAATAATATCTGCACTCCAGGAAAGTCAGATCTCTCCGTAACCAGCTAACAGAAGTTAGCCATCTCTGTCCATATTACCAGTTTTACAACATTTTCCACATTATTTTATATTATCCCCCCTATACCCTCACTCCACTCCATCCCCAAGCACCTGGGCCAATGCCCATGAGACCATATAAACCATCATCAGTCCGCTGGTTGTTCCTTCCACGCAGGACTGATCCCAACATAATTCAAAACCCAGCCCATCCTCCATGGACCCATCCCAGAACTCCAACCTGATCACCTTCTGTCTCCCCATAACCCAACACATTCCCAGCCCGGTGATGCATTTGTACATCCACACACATCCATATACTGCCATCCTTATAACACATGCTCTGCCCATCTATCATATTCTTGCAACTCATTCAGCACATCACTGCGCACTCTCAGTTAGAGTATCCAAGTAGTCTCCTGAAATTGCCAAGACGACCTTCATTCACCCCTCAGACACTTTTGCCAATCCTACTTCTATTCTAAGCAAATCAGGCACTAGATTCCGTCAGAGCCAGTAGGGCAGAGGATCTGGCCTCCTCCACTCGCCTGGTATACATTTCTTATTCAACAAGCACATCTTCCAAACAAGCAACCTACAATGCTCGCCTCGCAGCTGCAGTATCCCCCAGATATCCCAGGTTGGCTTCTTGTCTTGGTACCTTGGTCAGAAACCAGAAAATTATTTTCCAAAATGTTTGCACAATGGGACATGACCAAAAGTAGTGGCCCTAAGTTCTAGCCATATGTGTACATTTCTAACATGATGATAATGTTATACTACCTGCCTTAAACAGCTGTGCTTGAGTCCATGTAGGCTTTCATCAAAGCTTTGTACTTTCTCTGATAGAGAGATAGAAGGGGCAGTAAGAGAGGACAAGGCCAGAGTGGAGAGACTGAATGAATTCTTTGCTTCGGTCTTTACTGATGAAGATGTGGAGGCCGATGCAAGAATATAGATGTTTGTGCATCAGAGACGTCCTGACTGAAGACGTCCACAGTCAGGGCTAATTCCGTTCTCATGATTGTAGATGTTTGCGCTGTTCCAGAATGGAGATGGAAATGTCTTGCCGCTTGCACATCGAACCCGCTGCCATGAGATGGCCGGCATATACGTGCACACTTCTCAATTGCACACTGCATTCACCTCAGAGCAAGGAAAGGGGTCAAAGGGGTGTGCATCCTTAGGGGGAGAGAATAAAGTTCCCTCCTCAAGTCTTGCTGAGTACTTTCATGGGGTGAACCCATTGTATAAAATCTATACCAAATCTCAGCAAGGCAACACTACAATTAAAGTATGTTAGGAACATAGAAACATAGAAAAATGACGACAGAAATAGACCACATGGCCAATCTAGTCTGTCCTTCCATATCAACAGTCCCCTTTTTTCGTTTAGAGATCCTCTGTGTTTGTCCCATGCTTTTTTAAATTCAGATACTGTCCTCATCTCTACCACCTCCACTGGGAGACTATTCCACAGATCCACCACTCTTTCCGTAAAGAAATATTTCCACATATCACTCCTGAATCTATCCCCCTTCACCCTCATCCCAAGTCACCTCGTAGCAGAACTTGCTTTCCATTGCAAGAGGCTCTCCCCCTGTGCATTTATGTCATGGAGGTATTTAAACATCTAAATCATATCACCTCTATCCCGCCTTTCCTCTAAGGTGTACATACAGTATTAAGATCCTTAAGTCTGTCCTCATATGCTTTATAATGAAGACCACTAACCATTTTAGTAGCCACCCTCTGTACTGGCTCCATCCTGTTTATATCCTTTTGAAGGTGTGGTCTCCAGAATTGCACACTATACTCCAAATAAGGTCGCACCAAAGACTTATACAGAGGCAATATCACCTCCTTTTTTCTGCTGGCCATTCCTCTCCGTATGCACCCAAGCATCCTTCTATCTTTTGCCATTGCCTTTTCTACCTGTTTAGCTACTTTAAGATCATCAGACACAACCACACCTAGGTCCTGCTCTTCTTTAGTGGACAAAAGTACCTCACCCCCTATACTATATTGCTCCCTTGGATTGCTGCAGCCCAAATGCATGACCTTACATATTTTAACATTAAATCCCAGCTGCCAAAGTCTAGACCATTCTTCAAGCTTAGCTAGATCCCTCCTCATGTTATCTACACCTTCCTGGGTGTCTACTCTATTGCAGATTTTGGTATCATCCGCAAAGAGGCAAACCTTACCCGACAGCCCTTCTGCTATATCACTAACAAAGATGTTAAAAGGAATCGGACCAAGGACAGATCCCTGGGGCACATCACTGGTAACGTCCTTCTCCTCAGAGTGAGTTCCATTTACCTGTACTCTTTGTCGCCTCCCACTCAACCAATTTCTAACCCAAGCAGTAACTTTAGGGTCCATCCCTAGGATGCTCAGTTTGTTTATAAGTCGCCTGTGAGGAACGGTGCCAAAGAAGAAAAATACATATTGGCAGCATGTCGCCCAGGATAAAATGGTGCCCAACCGTAGCTTAAGCACTAGGGCTAATGATGGTGGTTGCAACAGTGCAAGTGCTGCAGAAGCAGATAACATCCCTGCCACAGGTAAAGGCCCCGGTGAGCCCGTTCATGGACCCACTGTGGCAGGAGATAAACCACAGAAATGAATGAAAAAGTTAAGAGGATTAACTACAGTTAAGTGGAATTCTGCAGATAAAGTGGAGATAAAGTACTGCTATTTTTATGCTATAAACTCTATATTTAAATCAAGAGGGTCTACAAAGAGTCCACCAAAAGCTGGAAGAAAGAGGAAAATTGCCATTAGAAAAACTGCAAAAAGTAACAGATGCAAATTTAAGATCTTTAATTTTAAAGATCAAAGAAAAAAAAGTATATGAATGATTCATCCTGAAGCAACTGAGGGATTCCGTGGACAAAGAAATACAGGGAGGAGGGGACCTAGGAGAGAGTACCAGAAGAAAAGACAAAACAGGGAAGGAAGGAGAGGTAGAGGGAGAGATGGAGTTGAGAGATATGGAACTGCAGGAGAGTGAGGTGACTAAAGGAAGGGTCTACAAATTAACTGAAGAGGAGGAAGCAAAGGAGGAAGAAGAAAGGGAAGAGAAAGACCCAGAGGTGGAGGAATTCAAGATGGCCCATATGGAAAGAGACGAATATGCTGGGCTCTAAGCAAGCAAAATTTAACACCTAAGGCTAGGAGTAAGATAATTAAGATGAACAAGATGATATCCAGTATAAAGAGACCATTTATTAACATCACTGGAATTAATTGAAAACAAAATTGTGCAGCTAAAATTATTACTGCAAGAATACTACCATCTAGAGCGCAAGGCCAGAAGAAAAAGAGAACAATAACAGTTCCTCCTTGGGAAAAGCGCATTGAAGGAAAAATACAATCATTGCCTGCAGAGGTATCCCTGATGGATGGGTATCTAAAAGGATTAAGATCATCAAAGATATTAAGGAAGATCCAAGACATCAAGCTGAAGCAGAACACCACCTGAAATTTATATGTTCCAACAATACATTGAAAATAGCGGCAGAAGTGCAAAAACTTTGAAGATATGAAGAAAACAGTTAAGAAAGATATCAGAATAAGCTACTTAAAGAGAACCCAAAACAATTTCACACGGAATTGGGGAAGAGCCATTAGTATGGTAAGAGCATCTCCAACCAAAGTCAAAACCAAAACCTTCTGGAGAAAGCTATATGAGGACCCTATACAGCACAATCACAAAGCAGAATGGTTACCCAGCATACAGAAGCATTTAGAAAAAACAAACATCAAATCTATGGAATGGCCTGTAGTAACAAAGGAAGAAATGGAAAGCAGGTTAAAACAAGCTCCAAATTGGAAGAGCCCTGGCCCAGATGGTGTAACCAACTTTTGGCTCAAACAGTTAACATCACTCCACCAAGACCTGGCAAACTACAAAAATCAATTGTTTAAGCAACTGGACTTAACACTGCAATGGCTTATTACAAGAAGAATGTTTCTCCTTCTGAAGGCAGACCTGACTAACATTCCTAAAAATTATAGACCAATAACCTGTTTACCTACAATCTATAAGCTTTTTACTGCGATACATGCAGACAGATTACACAATCACATTGAGCTCCATAACATCATGGCGATAGAGCAAAAGGACAATACGAGAGAAGCATATGGAACCAAAGACCAGTTAATGCTGAATAAGGCCATTATGGCCAGTGCTAAGAAAGACAAAAATCTCAGTATAGCATGGATTGATTATAAGAAAGCATTTGACAGCATCCCACACTCTTGGATAATACATTGCCTTGAAATGTATAAAATAAATTCTGGTTTGATAGAGTACATAAATTTCACTAAGACAATGTGGCAATCCATACTTTTTTTGAGATATTAAGATAGTCAGTACATCATTCCTAACATTAACATCCAGCAAGGAATATTTCAGGGAGATTCCCTGTCGCCATTTCTGTTTTGTTTGGCGCTTAATCCAGTGAGTGCTCTCATCAACTCTTTGGGGTATGAATTTAGCCTGAATTCTAAAGATGGTACCAACCCAGAAACAACTTCCCATCTGCTATTTATAGATGATCTGAAGCTCTACAGTTCCAGCAACCAACTTCGTCTGGTGACAAAGCTTTTCTGATGACACTTGGCCTTGACAAGTGTGCTAAGGCAACCTTTTTCAGAGGAAAATTGAGCAAAACCGAAAACATCTCCCTTGCTGAGGGCTGTGACATCAAGGATCTTGAACAGGAAGGCATATTTAAGTATCTCGGAATAGAGGAATGAATGACACTTGAGCTGAAACTATTGAGAGAGAAGATCAGTAAAGAATATTACAGGAGATTAAAACTGTTATTGGAAAATGCTTTAACATCACAAAATAAGATACAAGCCATCAATCAGCTGGCAATTCCTGTACTCCCCTACAGTTTTGGGATTGTGGATTGGCCTCAAAGATCTTGAAAAACTAGATGTGCGAACAAGAAAACTCCTCCATGCTCATGAAGTAATTTACAAGAATCAGTGTATGCCAAGATTGTACATTCCTAGAGCTGAAGGAGAGCTAGGACTTATAGAAATTACACCTACTGAGCTACTATCATTGGCCTCCAAGCCTATATGACAGCATCATCGAATCCAAATACGCAAAAAGTGCTGAAATATGAAAGTAAACATCCAGAATCTGTCTCCATCATCAAACCTGGACAAACATTCCGACGATTAGAAGGAATGAGTGAGAATCCACAGGCGTGCATGGGAAAGGAAGTAACAGAATTTGCAAAACAAGAGAAAAAACTCTTCAAAGAATTAGATCAGCAAGTGATGAAAAACAAGTGGCAAATGCACAAATACAGTGGAAAATACAGAGTGTTACTCCAAGAACTGGTTAAAAGATAGAAAGCTTAGGGTAGGGCTAAATGGCCAATTTTCCCAATGGAGAAAGGTGAATAATGGAGTACCCCAGGGATCTGTGCTGGGTCCGCTGCTTTTTAACATATTTGTAAATGACCTGGAAAAGGGAATAATGAGTGAGGTAAACAAATTTGCAGATGACACAAAATTATTCAAAGTTGTTAAAATCCAAGAGGATTCTGAAAAATTGCAAGAAGACCTTATAAATTGGAAGAAAGGGCACACAAATAGCAGATTAAATTTAATGTGGACAAATGCAAAGTTATGCACCTAGGAAAGAATAACCCAAACTATGGTGACACGATGCAAGGTTCCACATTAGGAACCACCACCCAGGAAAAAGATTTAGGCATCATCATGGATAACATGTTGAAACCCTCTGCCCAGTGTGCAGCGGCAGCCAAGAGAGCAAATAGAATGCTAGGTATCATAAGGAAAGAAATGGAGAATAAAACAAAGGATATTGTGTGCAATTCTGGTCACCGTATCTTAAAAAAGATATAGCGTTTTTAGAAAAGGTACAGAGAAGAGCCACCAAAATGGTAAAGGGGATGGAAGGATACCCCTATGAAGAGAGGCTAAAAAGGTTAGGGCTCTTCACCTGGAAAAGAGACGGCTGAGGGGAGATATGACAGAGGTCTATAAATTAATGAATAGAGTGGAAAGGGTAAACATAAATCAATTGTTTACGACATCAAGACTAGGGGACATGCAACGAAGCTAGAAGGTAACCTACAGTATTTAAGAGTAATAAGAGAATATATTTTTTCACTCAACGTGTAATCAAACCCAGGAATTTGTTATCGGAGGATGTAGCGAAAGCTGTTAGTGTAGCCAGGTTTAAAAAAATGTTTTACAAGTTCCTAGAGGAAAGGTCCATAAACCATTATTAAAGGGGACCTGGGATATCCATTGCTTGCCCCAGTATTGCATTGTGGGACTGTCTTTTGGGGAAACTGCTAGGTACTTGTGACCTAGATTGGCCACTGTTGGAAACAGGATACTTGGCTTGATGGACCTTGATCTGACCCAATATGGCATATCTTATGTTCTTAAGAACCTTTTGTCAATCAAGAATGGACACATGAATGGTTGAGGAGAGTTCAACTGAATACAAAGGCTGAAAAGATTGATAGTTGCAGCCCAGGACAGCGGATTATGGATGAGATGGTTTACGGCAAGTATTGAAAAAAACTGGCCCAACAGACATATGTCGATTCTGTAAGAAAGAGCTGGAGACAGTGACTCACCTTATAGCAGGCTGTGAAGTTCTGATGGCGGAAAATTTATATATAGAAAGGCACAACAATGTAGCACGCCTCCTCCACTGATAACTCTGTAAATATTACAACATCACTGTCCCTAAAAAGCACTGGGATGATGACCCTAAGAGAATAACAGAGAATGAAGAGGTTATGATCACCTGGGACATTCCCATTCCGATAGATAAGAAATCGGGCGCCAGGAAACCTGACATAGTGGTAAAGGAGAAGAATGCCAGAACGGCATTGATAATAGAAGTGTCGGTACAGAGTGATTATTCTGTGAATTGTGTGGACAGGCAGAAGATCCTGAAGTACCAAGAGATGCAGTCAGAGACAAAGAAAATATGGCAGAAAGATACAGAAATCTTTCCCATTGTACTGGGAGCCACAGGCTTGATAAAGAGGAATTTCCAAGCACATCTTGACAAACTATCCATACCTATTACATCTTATGAATTCCAGAAGGAAGCTCTCTTTGGGACGATTCAAGTATTATGCCGAGCATTAGCAGTAAATTTGAGAGACTAAGATCATACTCCACATACCCTGGCTTAGAAGTGAGGTTCACGGCTGTCTTGTATCCGCAAAATTAATCCATTTGTCGAAAATGCTCCAGTGTATCTCTCAGGTGAACTCAATCTACTTGTGGACAGACTCAGTCGTATCCTACGTCCACACGAGTAGTTCCTCAAGCACGAATCTCTGTCTTGAATCTTCCACTCATAGATCTGTTCACCACCAGAACGTACAACTGCTCACAACTTCCCTCCCTGCACAGACAGGTGACAGATTCTTTCCTTCTCCACTGGGGACAAGGTCTGCTCTATGCATTCCCACCCATCCCCTTGATACCCAAGAATCTCTTCAAACTACAGGCCGATAAGGGCTCCATGATTCTCATAGCCCCTTTTTGGCCCCGTCAGCCGTGGTTTTCTCTGCTGCTTCGACTAGCGCAGACTCAATCTCACAGTCTGAGACACCCATCCAACCTCCTCTTTCAGGATCATGGGACGCTTCTCCATTCCAGTCCACAGGGCCTCTGCCTCTTGGCTTGGCTCCTGAAAGTGTAATCCTTGCTGACCTCGACCTCCCACAACAGGTACCTACTTGCATCACGCAAACCATCCAACAGATGTTATATGCCTTCAAATGACGGAGGTTCACACTCTGGTGTTCCCCAAAGCAAATTGACCCCTCTACCTACCTGGTGGAATTTCTTCTACAGTATCTCCTCCACTTGTCCTCGGCAGGTCTAAAGACAAACTCAGTCAGAGTTCATCTCAGTGCCATTACATCTTATCACAAACCTCTGGACACGCAACCTGTTTCGTTGCACCCCTTGGTGCAACATTTTATGCGGGGTCTCCTGCTGTCCAAGCCACCTATCACATCACTACCGGTGGCCTGGGACCTCAGTGTGGTTCTAGCACAACTTCAAAAACCTCCCTTTGAGCATTTACTGTAGCTACCGCTTCATTCAAGTTTCTCACATGGAAGGTACTCTTCCTCATCTCACCTCAGCTCAGCTCACCACATCAGTGAACTGCAAGATTTAGTAGTGGATCCTCCATACACTCGGTTCCATCATGACAAGGTGGTCCTCCGTACCCATCCGCACTTCCTTCCGAAAGTGGTTTCAGCCTTGCACCTGAATCAGTTGGTAATCTTACTGATCTTCCTGAGACCACATGCCTCTCGGGCTGAAGCAGCGCTACTCACCCTCGACTGTAAACGAGTGCTGGCTTACTACTTGGACAGAACCAAGGCTCATAGGAAATCCTCACAACTATTAATTTCCTTTGATACAAGTCACCTTGGACTTCTAGTGACAAAGCGTATCCTATCCAAATGGATAGTGGACTGCATTTCTTTTGCCTATGTGCAGACAGGACTCTCCCTCAAGAGTCACGTCACCACTCACAATGTACGAGCCATGGCAACCTCAGTTGCCAACTTCCATTCCAGTTCCATTGACGAGATCTGTCAGGCAGCCACCTGGTCCTCCATTCATACCTTTGCTGCACACTACTGCCTAGACTGGGACTCCCATAGGGATGCTGTCTTTGGCCAGGCAGCACTCCAGCACCTTTTTGGGACTTAAATGCAACTCCTGAAGACTGATTTCCTGCTTGTTCCCGGAGATAATATTTTTTTCATTCAGTGCATATTCAAACTTTGGAATTTGCTATTAGAGGATGTAGTAAAAGTTGTTAGTGTATCTGGGTTTAAAAGACAAGTTCTGGAGGAAACGTCCAAAATCTATTTATTTATTTATTTATTTGCTTTTATATACCATCCCTTCCAGAGATCAAGGGTGGTTTACATCGAAGATAATAATATTACATTATAACATAGAGCTTGCTTTAAACATCATAACGGCTTTTTAGTAACATAACTATAAAACGTATCAAAAATGTATTTACAGAGTATATTGGAATACTCCAGATATACCATTTTGATGGTGTACAAAGTTAATCTAGTAGATGAGAGTAGTGCAGGGTGCAACAGACAGAGATACAGAAGTTGTCTATGCTTGTTATGTATGAGTGTCAGGTAGGTTTCCATAATAATCTATGAAAAGGAATGTTTTAAGCCTCCGTCCCAGACTTTTCTGGCACCAGACTTCTATTAGAGGTGGTCTAGCCAACTGCAGTTGAGTCCAATAGGGCCACATTATATCAACACTCTTGATTTTATCCTTTAGCCTTGGGAATACCAGGGCTACCTGCTTCCAGTCTGGTACCTGGGAGCTAGTGAGTCCTACGTGAAGACCGCATTCCTGCTTGTTCCTGGAGATAGCTTTGTTACTCACCTGTAACAGGTGAACTCCAGGAACAGCAGGAATTAGTCTTCACAACCCACCCTCCTCTCCTAGGAGTTGTAGGGTATTCTCTTTTTTCTTCTCTCAGCTACAAACTCAATTGAGGAGAGGACTTGGGAAGGCAGGAAGGCAGATGTGCAGGCACAGTGGATTGTTCCCAAAAGCTTTCCAATTGCATGCTGGGGAGCATTCCTCAAGGGCTCCATGGGTACTGACGTCACCCATATATGAAGACTGATTTCTGTTGTTCCTGGAGATCACCTGTTACAGGTGAGTAACAACACTTTCTTTTTATGATACTAGATTAACTGAAAATCCTGATACACATCGCATCCATGAAAGTGTAAAAGATTAGAATAGCAATGTCCCAGTCTATTTTAAGCCACTTGCAAGAGTCTATTGGATCTTAAATTCTCTATTGGATCCCAAAATCTCACATTGTATTTCAGTTTGTTATTATGGAATGACCCCTGCAGAACTGATGTTATCAATTGGAAGTGTGAAGCAGGTGTCACTAATGGAATAGGTAGGGCAAAAGTATCACCGATTGAGATAGATTCAAGGTGTAAACATATTTACCTGTGCAGAAGATTAATTGACCCTTTATTATTATGCTGTTCTATGCTGAGAACAGTGTAACAAAGAAAAATATTAAGTAATGACAACTGAATTTCTAATTAGTTTAAATTCTATATTTTTAAAAGTTTTGTGGTTATGAATGCATTACCTTTTCTTGAGCATAATTCTTGGTACTGGCTATGAAATGACTGTTTATGTACTGTATTTGTTCCTTTTGTTTTGTGTCCTGATTTCCTTCTTTTGTGGGCCTAGATGTCTATGTTAATCAGATAATATTGCTGACAGTATTCAAAGTAATGTGAGGCAAATCTAAGATATGAGAGCCTTCCTAAGAATTTTTTATAAACAATTGAAATGAGTTATGTTTTGATGTTTGTTACCCCTTAAGTAATAAGATTAAAAATACCTTGTACAGTTGACAAACGAGGTGCATCTATTAGCATGTGGCCGAACATTTGGTAGATAAGAGAATAACTTAAGGATTGTAGATGCAAACTAGAAGTATGCTACAAGTTAGCGTGGTCTATATATATATTCAAATAATTTGTAATAATTTAGTGTTAGCAGTAGATGCATTATAGATAAGATAACTGTAATTCTATATGGCTATTAGATAAAAGCAGTGGTGCTTATTTGCAATTGTGAGGAATCAGAGGAGTGTTGTGATGGTGAGTTTTGGTTCTCCAAATTACATACTGCATCCACTGAAGCCTACGGGCCAAAGACAATGACTACTATGAATGAAAGGAAGTCTGCAATGCCACTGAAAGCCAAATAGAAGCAAAGATCAGTGATTCAAGCAAGACTACTCATGTATATGCAGCCATGAAGCCCAGGTAGACAATCCCTGGAACTCTGTCCAGGATGTGCATAGCTCAGCCCATAGTGAAAAGATGCTGCTGAAAAATTTGGAGTTCTGACCAGTGTCATAATGTGAATGAGGATGCAGATTTCTGAATTACTAAAAGATCTATGAAGAGCAGTTGGCCACTGCCAGCAAATGGTGCTTGCAAGAATAATTGGTAAAGTCTTACTCTCTGTACATATTCTTATTGAGACTTAGCAAGGGCAAATCCGAGGTGCGATCAAAAAGTATCGAGACTTATTTATTTATTTATTTAACAGGTTTTTTATACCGCCTTTTCCTTAAATCAAAGCGGTTACAAAGACATACAAAAGCTAAACATAGGCATGGGAAGTGAAAGGTGGGATACATAACATGGTGAACTATTACAAAAAACACAATGTAGAGAGGTTACAATTAATATGAGTTGGTTAAGTGTCATAGCCGTAGTGCTCAATGAAAAGAACGAACTTTAGTTGTTTTCTGAATTCCTTCAGTTCCTCAATGGATCGTAGGTCGGGGGGGAGAGAGTTCCATATTTGAGGGGCCGATAAGGAAAGAGCTCTTTGTGAGGTGAGTTTACAGACTTTAGTATAGCTACTTGGGGTGCCGAGGGTGTCAGCTGTGGTTTTCCTTCTAGGTCTTTTGCTGGTGTTAGGGAATAAGAGGGCTTGGAGACTGATTGCTGAAGTCTTATGTCTGATTTTGAATATATTGATGACCAACTTGTATCTGATACGGAGGCTTATTGGGAGCCAGTGGAGTTCTTTAAGAATTGGGGTGATGTGGGCTTGAGTAGAAGAGCCGGCGATTATTCTGGCAGCTGTGTTCTGAGCCATCTGAAGTGGCTTTAGGGAGTGTTTCGGGATTCCGTTGTAAATAGGGTTACAGAAGTCAAGAATTGGAGTTATTAGAGCTTGACAGACTGAGCGGAAATGTTGTTGGGAGAGAAGGGGCTTCAGGCGTCTAATAATTTTCATTCTATAGTAAGCGCTTTTAACAGTTCTTCTGATATGAGATTGAAGGTTGAGTCGCTTATCAAGGGTTACTCCGAGGTATCTTACTTCGTCGTACAATAACACGAGAAGTATAGCACTAACAGTTATTTCTTGGGTCTGGGAGAGTTTGCAGTCTTCCATCGTGAGGATTGAGCCTTAGCTTCCGGGTCGTAACTATAAACCCATGATTCATCACCAGTAGTAATCTATTTGATGAAATCTGAGTCATTTTCAACGCATTCCAACAACTCCCTGGCTGCAAACAGTCAATCTTCTTTTTGGTCAGGGGACAGGAGTTTCGGCACGAATTTTGCAGACACACGTCTCATCCACAAATCATCAGTAGAAATGGACTATACTGACCTGAAACTGATGTCCATGTCCTCTGCAAGCTCCCTGATAGTCAATTGATGATTTGAGCATATTGTGGCATGCACTGCTTCAACTTTGTCTTCATTCCTGCTCATGGATGGCCTTCCAGAACATTCGCCACTGTCAACACTTTGGCGGCCCTCTTGAAAATGTTTGTACCAGTCATAAATTTGAGCACGATACATGCATTCATTGCCATACACTTGCTGTAATTTGTCATAAGTCTCTTTGCACGAATCTCCAAGTTTCTGGCAGAATTTAATGCAAATTCACTGTTCAATTTTTTCACTCATTGTAAATCTGACAAACTGTTTTTACATGATACCAAACATCACGTGATTAAAAAATACAGGAGTGCTGCAGCCACACTATACTCTGCACATGCAGAGCGCACAACTAGGTCACTGCATGTTTAATAGTACCAGAGTGCAACGCATTGTTATATAGCTACACAACAAGTTTCGATACTTTTTGATCACACTCATAGTGTCACATATCGTTGGTCAATTTACAGGATGAAGCATATAAAGACTTTTTCCAACCAGCAAGAATGAAGTTCACCTATGGACCAGATGTGTCTAGGATTCTGATGCGAAGTGAAGCGAAAGGCATTCCCCAATGTGGTAGAATATTTATTTTGGACATGTTTGAGCTACCATTCTTTTGTAGTTATTCTGTCCAGAATCAGAGGGGGGACTGTTGAAAGGGACTTGACATGGGGTACCAGGACCCTGTGAAAGGGTTAATATGGAGAACGACTTGGAATTTTGCTGACAGCCTAATACAGGGGCCTTCAGGACTTAAATTGGAAATCCCCTGGCCTAGTAGAATGTGTTATACAAGCCAAGGCTGTATTTTGTAGATATTTGTGATAAAAAGGAGACAGAATGTTTTTGCTTATCCTGATGAAGCGAGAGCAATGTCTGTGACCTAAAACATGTGGAGGCCAATTCTGGTTGGGGCAAGTCTGTGCTGTCCAGATGTCCAGAATCTGCACCTGATTCAGATCCCACAGAAACTAGACGGCCCTGCAGGAGCAGAATCAGGGCATGCCTGGACGTCCTGGATGTACCCCGAGTCCTACTACTACTACTACTACTGAGCATTTGTATAGCGCTACCAGTCGTACGCAGCGCTGCACAGACATGTAAGAGACAGTCCCTGCTCATCCGTCAGACGTCCAGATGTCTCCCCAGCTAGCACAGCAGGCTCCTACATGGACCCATGGTGCCGTGGTGTCCTGTTGCCATGGCGCCGTGGCTCCATGCAAGAGCCCAGATTGGCTGCAGTCTTTAAAATTGTTGTATTCCCCACCACCCGACCCCCGATCGGCACGTCCGATGCCAGGATCAAGCTGCGGGGAGCCCCTTGCTCATCTCACCTCTGGGGTGCAATAAGTCCCCTATCCACATCCCCATGCCCGAATCTACAGGGCCATCATTGGAATAGGCCCTGTACATTTGGGGTGGGGTCACGCCTCCAGCTCACCCTCGCTCCTCCTTCGACCCCGTCCTGAGTTCCCCGCACATCTCGGCTGTACGTGCGGGGAACTCAGGATAGGGAACTGGCCCCTGCCGTTTAGCGGGGATGTACGTTCGGTTTAGACATACATCCCTGCTAAATGAGAATAACCACCATATTGTAGTGTTTAGCATCATCTGTAAAGCAGAGGCATGATATAGAGTGATAAGACAAATTTGTACCATATTGCAGTTTTTTCCTAATAAAAGAAGATGCTGTAGCCTAGCACCTAGAGGATTTACAGGAAACTGCTCAAGCTTGCAGACCTATGGGCCTCCCTTCCTTAAGGCCTTGTTACTGATAAAATTTTGTCTTTTGTTTCTATTTGATTCCTTATTGTATTTGCAACTCAATTTAGAGAATTGGAGCCAAAGAACCAAGGAAGGCATTTTTACTTGCAATTTTTTCTCTTCCATAACTTTTTCCCCCTCTCCCCTCCCTTCCTTTTAATCTGAATGCAATTGTACAGAATATGGTTGATCAAAATGAATGTAGGATACATTGCCCTTGATTTGACCAAAGTCTCTTCAAGACAGTGCTTTTGTTGTGTACCCCCTTAATTGGTGGCTGCAATCCCCTTGGCATAATTATTATTATCAGTGTTACTGCAAGGTACAGCAATCAGCGTTTTTATTCTTTTATTTTTCTTATGTTTTACTAATTATTTCACTGAGTTTTGTATAGCACACTAAGTGGGGTTCTTACATTTAAAATAATCATTGGGCTTTACTGTATATGGGGTCCGGCTTTTATTTTATTTATTTATTTATTTAGCCGTGCTTATATACCACTTTTCACCGGGTCAAACCTGTTTACAATAAACAATTTTCAATTGACAACCACATCAGCACGATGTCAGTGTGATGTCACTGGACTTTCTTTTAAATGGAACATCTTTGGCGCCAACTCCTTCTTCTTGATAAAGTTCTTTGGCGGATTGTCTGTTTGAAGTAAGTGCCTCCACTCCAAAATAATGACTCGTTTTGATTACATATCCAGTTAGCGTGATGGTTTGCTGCATATATGCCGTCATTTGGGTCCTTGCACTACATTCATGTATCTTTACTAGATCTTGTATAGCATATTAAGTGAGGTTCTCACATCGTAAAACACACTGGTTTTTACTGCATACGAAGTCTGGCTTTCATTTTTTTGACAACCGCGTTAGCATTAGCATGACGTCACCGGACTCTCTTTCAAAATGAACACTTTTGGCACCAACTCCTTCTTCTCATTAGATTCCTTTTGCGGATTGTCTTTTTAAGGTAAGTGCCACTTGCTTCGCTTACAAATTTAGCAATTTTGATTGTGGCTGCTTATATGCCATGTTGGCTGACTCCTTGTATTATGTTCATACATTTGCTGGTTTTCAATAATTTTTCTATATATATATTTTTTAGCTGTAGACTCCTTGGGACATTCATTTGGAAATCTATGGGTTGCATATGTAACTTTGAGTGCAAATATATAGTGTGTATATATATATATATATATATATATATATATATATATATATATATATATATATATATATATATATATATATATATATATATTTTTATATATTTATATATATATATATATGTGTGTGTTTGTGTATAGTATTTGTTATGTGTGGCTGCTCCACTTCCAGTATTTTGATCCATTATAACTGGTAGTATTCAGAGTTTTCTCTTTAAATGTCTAGTGTGATTGGAGATATGTATTACCCTTGGTCAACCTTTAGCTGCTCCTGGTTTTATTAACTGTATGTATTATCTACAGGTTCTCATAGACATTTTATAGACAGGAGAATGTGCGTTTAGTATCCCTGCTGTGGGTGAGTTGTCATTTGCCACAGTGTTATTTATTTATACATTTATCTTTGTTGGTATGTTTTTACCTACTGTTCTATCATTATATGTATTTCTCATGCTCTGCTGACTTCTAGTCCAATTTTGTATGTTTTTTAACCTCCTTATTTTTGGATATATTATATACTGTTCATCACAATGGATTTTATTGATGTTTTTAGGTGTTTTTTCTCTCTTAATGTTATTTATCTTTTATTATGTCCTTGGCACATTTGGTTCCATTTAATTTGATCTTACTTTCTTTTAATTTCTTTTATTTATATTGATCTGTATTAATATATATGCTTTTTAATGTTATTTATGTATTGTTTCTCATATAATGTTTGTTTTAGAGAGGTCATTTTCCCCTGAAGAAGGCTTTGGCTGAAACACATGTAACGTGACCTCGTGGATACTCAGTAAAGCTCTCTGTTGCATCCTATGGCATGGTGTGTCCTGCTTTTTATGTGCCCTATTAACAGCAGAGACTTCCAGGGTAGTTGGGGAAGGAAGCATACAGATTGTAAACATGGCAGTAATACGGGACTGTGCTAGCAATTGCTTTGCTAGAACGTTCACTTGCAATCTCTGAGTGGGACTATGTTATGTTTCTGAAGTTTTGCTGGAATAGATACATTTTTAGCTTCTTACGAAAACTTGAGGGGTCTGTGTTGGCTCAAATCTTTTTTGAGAGTGCATTACAGAGGCTCGGTGCATACAGTAAGAATTCTCGGGAGGAAGCCATTTGGCTGCATCTTGCTCTTGTGGATGGGATGATGAATGCATTCTGTGTATAGTGTCTCCTTGATCTGTTATCAGGTGTTTTGAGCAAGGTGGTTTGGAGGTTGTTCGATGAAAGTTATGTGATATTTTAAATGTCATTAGTAAGACCTTGTATTTAATATGGATTGTTATAGGTAGTCAGTGCAATTGCCTTAGTATGGGTGTTCTGTGTTTGGATATTGAGGTTCCATGCAGGATTTGGGTGGTAGTTGTTCTGTGCCATCTATAGTGGCTTCTAGATAGTCACTTGAAGCTTGATACAGATAAAAACGAACTGCTTTGGGTGGGAACACAAGCTGAGATACACTCCTAAATCATCATGTTTTGGGGTATAGCATAGTCTCATTTTTATCAAAGATCAAGAGGCATTTTGGAATCTACTGTAAGCCTGGATGATCAAGTCAGCTTTGTTAGGAAAGCTTTTCATAATTTAAATTACATTCATAAATGTGTTCTGTTTTTCCCCAAGCTGACATGAAAATGTTGATGTTAGGCATTGGTGCTGTCCAATGTGGATTACTGCAACTCTTTGTATATAAGGATCTCTGAGAAATCTCTTAAAAGATTATAGTTGGTATGAAACCAGACAACAAGGATGGTTGAGGACAGTATTCAATCTGTAGTAGACAGCGTCACTCAAATTCCTGTGGGCAAAAATGGAACCAAATATTTAGCACTGGAGCCTATCCAGTGCTTGGCACTGAACATCCAATTTTGCCATTGACTGTGGTGTCTATTTGCTTAGCAGCATAAAGTTAGGAGAGCCATTGACCTATCCTTTCTGCGGTTTGCCTATCTGCTTAGCAGCTGAATATCATACTAAGCAGATAGCCACCAGGATTGCTCCAGCTGCATCCATGAGCTATCCGGAAAATAACCGGACATTGCAAGGCCGTCTGGTTAGTGATGCTGCGTGGGGTTTATGCGGTCTGCAGGTCTGCAAGCCACATAAACCCTTCTGAGTATCAGCCCCATTAGTTTTAATAAGAAATGGGGCAGGACCATCTTACTCCTGATTTTGTCGCACTGACTGTCTGTCTGTCTGCAAGTTGATTACTATTTTTTTTTAGGATCTTACATAATATGGCACCACATTACTTATCCCAAGGAGTTTGGTTATCTAGTCCTCTGAGCTCTCTGTTCCAATCACGAATTGCGTTTCTTGATCTTGTCCACTTAGTAGATAAGATTAGCTATTACAAGAAATGCAACACTTTTGAGTAGGGTTCCTCAGATTTGGAATGCTTTCTAGCAGACTTGAGATTGTAAACTGTTTATCTCAGTTTCGGAAGCTCTTAAAAATATGGGGGTCAGTATTTAACCACAGTGCTCAATTTTTTTTAAATGCTGGCTGCTGTAGCTAAATAAAAATTGGATATTCAGCACCATTATGTGGATAGTGTCCTTGACAAAATGCAACCGAAGTCCTTGACAAAATGCAACCTGATAACGGCGAACAGGGCCTTCAAATTTTTCGCCCCAAGATGCTGGAATGCTCTACCATCTGACGTTCGTGCTATCGTCGACTTAGCTCAGTTCAGGAAGGCACTCAAATATCACCTGTTCCTCAAGTACTACTCAGTCAGCATTGAAGCCTAGATAACCCCACCAAAGAAAATAACCACATGTTACTTCTAGAGCTTTATTATCATGCCTACTTGTAGATATTTTATGTAAATAGTTCACCCATGTTATCCAAGTTTGTACACCTGTTCTCTGTAAAACTGAACAGCCTGTTGTTCTGGTCCTTTTTTTTTAATGTAAACCGCACTGATGTCAAATAGTGTGGTATATAAGAAATTGTAATAAATAAAATAAATAAACAGTGGCCATTACAGAATATTTGGTCCCTGTGGTCAGTGCCAGTACTACCCATATAACAGCAATATTCAGTGCCATTAATGGATAGTCAACCCATATAGCCATTCAGAGCTTTCCTCAGCTATGTGGATAGCTATCTGTATAGCAGGGCGGAAAATTGCCACTTTGAGGTGTGCCCGAGCTCTGCACTCAGACTGCCCCATCGCTGTCCAGATAGCCTTGAGGCTATCAGACAGACAGTATAGTGTCACTGAATATCCTATTTTTGTGCACTTATCTGGTTAGCGGGTATTGCTGAATATCCATCTGTTGGTTTTTAAAGAAACTTACAGAGGGCTCCTGATCTTGATGGTTTTAGATGTGGACAAGTTTGTGTCTGTCTTTGGATTTTTATATATTTTTAATGTTTTGAAACTTATATTTCTCTGGGAACATGCAGGAAGTCAGTCCTCACACGTGGGTGACATCGACACCGGCGGAGCCCGTGCAGATTCATTCCCCAACTTTCAAAGAAAGTCTTTGGGAGTTAGACCTCACCTGCGCGGTCACCTTCCCACTGAAGGATGCCAAATTACCTCAGTCTTCTTCTTTCCATGGAGTCCTGCAGATGTCCTGTCTGTGTTCCAAGTAAAAGTTGATTTTTCTTCTATCTTATCCTTTGCATTTTCGTGCCCATTTTTGCCGGTTGGTTCCCCAATCACCTTCTCGTCGCCCAAGTCCACCCTCACCTCAGTGTCGCGTTCTCAGGTATCTTTTTTCTTTTTCTATTTGTGGGTGGGGAAGTTCCCTCATGCCCTCCCTGACTGAGGGAGGAGTAGCCTAGTGGTTGGGGCAAGGTACTTCAGGCCGGAAGGTTGGGGGTTCAAATCCCACTAGCGGACAGCAACCTTGGGCCGGAAGGACTGGGGTTTCTAGTCCCACAGATGCTCCTTGTGGTCTTGGGCAAGCCACTTAACCCTCCATAGCCCATGTTCCCTGTAAGTATTAGTGTATGTGTCTCATATCCCTGCGTGTTAAATGTATCCCCCAATTGTGTTGTGACCGCTTTGATTGAAGGATAAGGCAGTATACAAAACTGTCTAAATAAATAAATAAATGACTGGGACGTGTGGGTTTGATCTCGCAGTTGCCATTCCCTGCTATGTTTATGGTCAGTGGATTCAAGCAATGTGGCAAATGCAGCATAGGAGCTGTTTAGCTTACAGGGCTTGCCTCGAGCATGGTGTCGCTGCCCTCGGGGACCGCATCCAACAACTTGGCATCGCACTGGCATGCTCAATCCAAGCCCCGAGATTACGGAGCCTCAGACTGGGGATCGTTCTCTGAGGACCTCCCTTGCGGGCTCAAGACATTGTCCCAGTTGAGGCCAAAGACAAAGTCCAACCCTGGTGCCAGAGGTAAGTCCTCGGGTACCCAGGCTCGGATCCCTTGACCCGACGCCCGGAGCAGCCCTCGAAGCTGCCCTGTCAGGAGGAAACTCCCACCGTGTCTGAGGATGGGGATCAGGCTCAGTCTCCCAGCACGATCACCATCAGTGACTCCCCTTTGATGGACCTGGCTCCAGGCTCACTGCTGTTGAGACTTGAGCCAGCCGCTGCAGGGCTTACTGGCATCAAGGCCAGGATGGCGGCCCTGGAGTGCAGCCTGGCTGCCTTCCTCGAGGTGCAGTGAGGCCCAACACCCAGTGTTTCTGGGTCATCTGCACTGACCACTACACCCTCCACTGCAGGACCTCCCCCCAGAGGATGTCCAGCCTGTCTTGGAGTGGTTCACAGGCTTTCAGCCGAGGCGATCGACCTCACACTCGAGGCATGACTCACCCCTGATTATCTCTGAGTCAGTGCATTGGGCGCCATGTTCCCCGATGCCAGTGGTGCATCGGCTCAATGACCGCCCAGGCCTTGAGGTCTCCTCTGGCTCTGAATCGGGATGGGAGACCGATGATGAGTCGCCTGATACCATGCTACATAGAGATGTGCCCTCCGAGCCATCTCCACTGCAGCACCGCCAGCAGTCACCACTTGAGGACCTCACGTTCCTCGACTTTGTCCACGGTATGTCAAAGGCCCTGTCCTTTATTGTGGAGTTGGAGGATGAACCTCGTGATGAGGACCTGGAGATCCTACAGTATGAGGCCCCTCTGAAGGAGGCACTGATGGTGCCGATTCCCCCCATCCTGGAATGCTTGCTGTTCAGGATGTGGGAAAGCTCAATGATGATTTGATAAGAGCCCAGGGTTTCAAAAAATACAGCTGCCTCACAACTCCATGGTGGTAGAGTCAGCTGTGCATTGATAAAAAGTCAGAAGAGGCACTCATCGGTGCTGGCAGAGAGGCCCACACCATGGATGGCTTTGGCAGGCGGTGCTACTAGAGCTTCATGTTCGCTGCCCATATCCAGGCATACCAACTGTACATGGAGCATCACGTTACCACGCACAATATGTGTGCCATGGCAGCCTCGGTGGTCCACCTGCGTTTGGTCCCTTTGCTGGACATTTGCCAGGTCACCACCTGGTCTCTGGTCCATACCTTCACACACATTACTGTTTGGAAGAAAGTTCATGGCGCAACAGCGCCTTCAGCCAGGCAGTACTTTGTCACCTCTTTGGGGAATAGTGCAATCCCATTGTATTCAGGCTTCCAGTGAGGTGATTCCATGCCCAGTGCTGCAACTGCGTCCCTGGACTTCAAACCAGTCAGAGCTCCTTGCTGCCTTGCCAGATTCGCTTTTTTGTGCTGTTTGTGGCTCCTACAGGTTTTTTCCGTGGCCTGTAGTTGGGAGTCTCATATGTGAAGACTGACTTCCTGCTTATTCCTGGAGAAAGCGTAGTTACTCACCTGTAACAGGTGTTCTCCGGGGATAGCAGGAATCACTCCTCACAACCCTCCCTCCTCCCCGTGGAGTCGTTTTTTCTTTTTATTCTTGATTAAGCTATGTCATCATACTGAGGTAAGATGGCACCCTTGGATGGGAAGGTGACCATGCATGTTTGGTCTAACTCCCAAAAGCTTTCTTTGAAAGCTGGGGAGTGAATCCTCGCAGGCTCCTTTAGTGCCGATGTCACCCATACGTGAGGATTGATTCCTGCAGACCCCGGAGAACACCTGTTACAGGAGAGTAACTACACTTTTTTATGTATTTTTAATATTATGTGGTATTTTTAATTTGAGGTTTAAATTGTATTATGCAATAACGTTTGTTGTAACCCACTTTAACCTTTTGGTTGTTTTCAATTAAAGTAAAAGAAATTAGATGACATTAATTTGTGATTTATCCCTCTATAATGTGGAATTCAAATGGAAAAGCGTAGAATACTTCCATTTACTTTTTTTCTCATCCTTCTGTAATTTTGATGTAACTGATAAATCGCTAATACTAAAAATGAACAGTTATTTTGAAAGTCTCCTGGTGGCCTGAAGGAAACATCATAGATAAGACCTCTCCTGAAGAGCGAAGAGCAAAGTTCAGGAAAATAATTTGTTTCTAGAAGGTTGGAGGCCTTGGCACTATTCCCTGTCCCTCTCTAAGCAGTAAGATGAAGAATAGCTGCTACAGACAGACCCTTCTTGCATAGGCTGTGTGTCAGCGCGTCTCTCCACTCACAGCTCTAAGCAGTTGCCTTGCCAGGTACTCACCCTAGCCGCCCATCCATGGATGCAGCCCCACCAGGAATGATTTTGGTGATAAATATGCCAGGATCATCCAGGATATGAGGGTTATCAATGCCTCCAGCAATACTGAAGCCAAGTCCAGAATTACCCTATAGAAAAAAGAACAGATAATCAAGTCCTAAGCCATGGACAAAACTCTGTATAAAAGACCAAAATTTAGAGACTTCAGAATGTAGAGAGTCGGCAGGAGTGACTGTGCAAATCACCAACCTGCAGGTCTGTGGGGTTACAAGGGCACACAGAGAATATAAATATATAACTGTTGGACTGGTAAAAATGAAGATTTAAGAACATAAGATATGCCATACTGGGTCAGACCAAGGTCCATCAAGCCCAGTATCCTGTTTCCAACAGTGGCCACTTTAGGTCATAAGAACCTAGCAGTTTCCCCACAAAGACACAGGTTCCACAGTGCTTGTATTGGGTCAAGTAGTGATATCATGGGTCCCTTTTTAATAATGGTGTATGGACCTTTCTTCCACGAACTTGTCCAAACCTTTTTTAAACCCAGCTACACTAACAGCCTTTACTACATCCTCCGGTAACAAATTCCAGACTTTGATTACACGTTGAGTGAAAAAATATTTTCTCTTATTAGTCTTAAATAGGTTACCCTGTAGCTTCATTGCATGTCCCCTAGTCTTTCTATATTTTGATGATGTAAACAATCGATCTACGTTTACCCGTTCCACTCCGTTCATTAATTTGTAGACCTCTATCATATCTCCCCTCAGCCGTCTCTTTTCCAGGTTGAAGAGCCCTAACCTATTTAGCCTCTCTTCATAGGAGTATCCTTCCATCCCCTTTTGGAGGCTCTTCTCTGTACCTTTTCTAATAAGGCTATATCCTTTTTAAGATACGGCAACCAGAATAGCACACAATATTCAAGGTGCGGTCGCACCATGGAACGATACAGAGGCATTATAATATCGTTTGTTTTATTTTCCATTCCTTTCCTTATGATACCTAGCATTCTATTTGCTCTCTAGGCTGCCATTGCACACTGGGCAGAGGGTTTTAAGATGTTATCCATGATGATGCCTAAATCTTTTTCCTGGGTAGTGGTTCCCAATGTGGAACCTTGCATCGTTTAACCATAGTTTGGGTTGTTCTTCCCTAGGTGCATAACTTTGCACTTGTCCACATTAAGTTTCATCTGCCATTTGGATGCCCAGTCTTTCAATTTATCAAGATCCTCTTGCAATTTTCCACAATCCTCATGGGTTTTAACAACTTTAAATAGTTTTGTGTCATTTGCAAATTTGATTACCTCACTCGTTATTCCCTTTTCCAGGTCATTTATGAATATGTCAAAAAGCAGCGGACCCAGCACAGATCCCTGGGGTACTCCACTATTCACCTTTCTCCACTGGGAAAATTGGCCATTTAGCCCTACCCTCTGCTTTCTATCTTTTAACCAGTTCCTGATCCACAGTAGTACACTGCCTCCTATCCCATGACTTTTTAGTTTTGTCAAATGTCTCTGATGAGGGACCTTGTCAAAGGCTTTCTGAACGTCCAGATACACTATATCAACCGACTCACCTTTGTCTGTCTGTTTATTCACACCTTCAAAAAAACAACAGATTATTAAGACAAGATCTTCCTTGTCTAAAGCCATGTTGGCTGTCTCCCATGAAGCCATGACTATCTACATGTTCAGTAATTTTGTTCTTTATGATGGTTTCTACCATTTTCCCCAGTATTGACATCAGGTTCACCGGTCTGTAGTTTTCCGGATCACCCCTGGAACCCTTTTTAAAAATTGGCATTGCATTGGCGATCCTCCAATCTTCAGGTATTACAAATGATTTTAATGATAGTTCACCGATTACTAATAGCAGGTCTGCAATCTCATATTTAAATACATATGTCATATTTGAAATACTTATGTCAGGGTCAGGCCTGTGACTCGGGAGATAAAGGTATAGATATTCCACCATAAATCTAGATTGTGGCAAATGTTTTATTTACAAATCAATTCTAAAAATGCACTGCATGATCCATACTGGGTCAAAGGGGAACGCAACATGACAAAGACAATTAGAAAGAATTCCCAAGCTGCTAAGAACCGAGCCTTCTCATTATACGCACCAACTCTTTGGAACACCCTCCCTGCCCCGATCCATTCCAACTCTGACCTTTCCACCTTCAAGGAAGCAATAAAGATGTGTCTTTTCCATCTGTACTATAACGATAGCTATGCTATAGATCATGCTTGCCAGCCTTAGCTCCAACCACTCTACTGCTTACGGGCCACATATCAGCTTGTAAACTAGTTCTCCCTATTCCTATCCAAGTTGATGCCCCTGTTTAATATAAAATGGTTATTGTCTATTGTGCAATACCTGACATTTTTTTTACTGTTCTTTGATGCCTGTTCTATATAAAGCGTTTATTTTTGTTCTGTGTAAACTGCGCTGATTTTGAAATAGTACAGTATATAAAATCAAATAAATAAATAAACAAACAAACATAAAATTCAGCAGGAACACTAATGAAGAATTCTATATATTTCTGAAGAGGAGAGAATGCTTTCTCCGGGAACAAGCAGGAAGTCAGTTCATACATATGGGTGATGTCGGCATCGAAGGAGCCCGCTTGGTATCCACTCCCCAGCTTTTATAAAAAGCCTTTGGGAGTTCTACCATGCATGCAAGGTCACCTTCTCACCAAAGGTGCCATCTTACCTCAGTTTTCTTTTTTCCAAGGAGCCCATTGAACGCATAGACTCTGCACCTGGAAAAAGTTAGATTTTTAATGTGATTTTCTTCGCAATCCCTCTTTCTTCGGTCACATACTGTCACCTTCTTGGCTCCCGGATCTGTCACCTCGACGTCACATTTTTTTCAGGTTCCCTCCTTTTCTTTTTTCTTCTCTTTGGTGCACAGGGTTTTTTTCAAGCACTCCTGACCAAGACATTGAAGTTTGACCTCGCAGGAGCCGTCTTTCCCGCTATGTCTTCAGTCAGTGGCTTTAAGCAGTGCGATCATTATAATCATACCATGTCTCGCACAGATGGTCATGACTGTTGCCTGTAGTGCCTTGGCACTGACCGCAACGACTCTTCCTGCCCACTCTTACAGATGATGAGCAAGGGCCGGAAGAATCATGAAAGGCAGCAGGAGTCACTGTTTGGCTCTAAGACCTCCAGCATCATCCGGGGAATCAATGCCCTCAGGGGCCGCAAATGAGGCCTCAGCCTCACATGCTGACCATGCTCGCTCTGAGTCCCAAGGTCATGGGACATTAGACCCAGGATCAGCCGCGGAAGACTGTTCCCAGCAAGATAGGATCCCGTTGAAGTCAGTATCGAAGACCGACTCCAGTGCCAAGGGTAGGTCTCATGGTCACCGACATTGGAGCTACTGATGCCAATGGTGAAGGCTGGGAGCAGCCTTCCAAGCTGCCCTGGTGGGAGGAGATTCCCAAAGCCTCAGGGGATCAGCAACAGTCCTCTGAGGTCATCCTCCTCGAGAAATTCCCATCGACGGAGCTGGCATTGGGCCTGAATCCCTCGGTGCCCGTGCTAGTGCCTGCGGAGCCTACTGGTCTGGAGGCGAGGATGGCCACCTTGGAGTGCAGCATCGCTGCCTTCCTGCCACTGTAGCAGGCCCTGACAACCAGTGGACTGGTGACCAGACCCTCCAATGCGGGGGCTTCATCCATAGAGGTTCAGCCTGTGCTGGAGCGGTTCCAAACGGCCCCAATTCCAGGCATTGGTCCACCTCCCCTTTGAGGGCTTGGATCTCCCCACTGAGTGCCTCAGGGTTGGATCGCCAGGAGCCTCGGGTCCCAGTGACTCCTCCCACCAGCCATCAGGCCGATGCCTGCCGGATCCTAGAGGTATCTTCTGATAGCGATTCTGAGTGGGAGACCAATGACGAGTCCCCAAGATACTTGTTACCGGGACATTCTCTCTGATCCATCTCCACTGCAGGAGCGTCGACAGTCCCCACCCAAGGACCTCTCCTTCCAGGAGTTCATGCGGAACATGGCAAAGGTCTTGGCCTTTGCCACCGAGTCAGAGGATGAACCTTGAGAAGAGATCCTCCAGTACGTGGTTCCCACAAAGGAGATTTTCATGGTGCCCTTTCCTCCCATCCTTGAAAGGCTGCTCTTCAGAATTTGGGAGACTCCTTTTATGGTGCCAATAGTGAGCAAGCGACTCGATTCCATGTATTGGGTCTGCAAGAGCCCTGGCTTCCAGAATACACAGCTACCACCCAACCCAATGGTGGTGGAGTCAGCCATGTGTCAGATCAAGAGCCAGAAGACGCACTCCTTGGTGCCATTGGGCAGGGAATTCCACACCATAAATGCTTATGGTAGGAAGTGTTACCAGGGCTCCATGCTCTTGGCCCGTATCCAGGCCTACCAGCTGTATATGGGCATATACTTGAGAGACCTGGAAAAGAAGCTTGTTGGATTCTCAGCTGGCCTGTCTGATGAGCCTCTCCAGTGGTTCCGAACCCTGGAATCGACGGTTGAGGAGTGCTCCAAATATATGACTTGGGCGGCCTATGATGGCTTTGAGTCCATGACTAGAGTGGCTGCGGTGGGCATTGGTGCCCGGTGTCTGGCATGGCTACAGTCCTCGGACCTGGAACAATGGGTTCAGGCCAAGTTGGTCAATATCCTATGCTGGGGAGAGAATCTCTTTGGCAAGCTAATGACGGACAAGGCCGCAGAGTTGGAGTCCACGTTCATGATCAGATCCAGGCTCTCCAGGAAGACTTCAGAAATTTCTCGACAGAAGGCTTCGGGGAAAAAGGCCTTTTACCCGAAAAAGAGGAAGGCTTATGGAACATACCCACAATTTCCAGCCTATCCAGCTCCCCAGTAGAGGCAGCAGGTTGAGAGCCAGGGGCATGGCCCTCGTAAGCCTAAGGCCACCAAGTCCCAGACAGCGCCTCCGCCACAGACTGGGGAGAGTTTTTGACTCCTTGGACATAGCCACTCTTCCCCTCCAGGGTCAGAAGCCACAGCATACAGGGGGCATCTGGTCTTCCTTGCTCACCAGTGTCCCAGCATCACCACCAACACTTGGGCTTTGCAGGGAAGGAGGACTACCAGTGGGACACTGTGATAGCTGGGTACAAACTATATCAGCTGATCAAATTGGTGGAGAGGTTGCGCTCTATGTTAGAGAGGGCATTGAGTCAGAAAGGATTAAAGTTTTGCAGGAAACAAAATTTGCTGTAGAATCTCTATGGATTGAAATTCTATGTAAAAAGGGGAAGGCAATGGCAGTGGGAATGTACTATCGACCGCCTGGCCAGAATGAACAAATGGATGATGAAATGTTCAAAGAAATCAAGGAAGCTAACAAAAGTTACAGCGAAGTAATAATAATGGGTGATTTCAATTACCCCGGTATCGACTGGGTCAGTGTCACAGCAGGACATGCTAAGGAGATAAAGTTCCTAGATGAAATAAATGACTGCTTCTTGGAGCAGCTGGTTCATGAACCGACCAGAGGGGAAGCCATATTAGACCTTGTCCTTAGTGGAACAGCAGATCTAGTGCAAGAGATAAGGGTGTTGGGACCACTTGATAATAGTGATCAGAGCATGATCACGTTTGATTTAATTAGTGGAGGAGGGATGGTAAGGAAATCCACAGTACTACCTTTTAACTTTCGAAAGGGAGCTATGATAAAATGAGGAAAATAGTTAAGAAAAAACTAAAAGGAGCAGTTGCAAAGGTTAAAGATTTACATCAAGCTTGGGAGTTGTTGAAAGATACTATCTTGGAAGCCCAGACCAGCTGTATTCCACGCTTTAAGAAAAGTGGAAGGAAGTCCAAAAAACTGCCAGCATGGTTTAAAGGTGAGGTCAGAGAGGCTGTTGTTGCCAAAAAAGCATCTTTCAGGAAATGGAAAAAAGAGTCAAACGACATAAGAACATCAGATATGCCATACTGGGTCAGACCAAGGTACATCAAGCCCAGTATCCTGTTTCCAACAGTGGCCGATCTAGGTCATACGTACCTAGCAGTATCCCCAAGAGACACAGGTTCCACAATGCTTTTATTGGGTCAAGCATTGATATCCTGGGTCCCTTTTTAATAATGGTTTATGGACCTTTCCTCCAGGAACTTGTCCAAACCTTTTTTAAACCCAGCTACACTAACAGCTCTTACTACATCCTCTGGTAACAAATTCCAGAGTTTGATTACACGTTGAGTGAAAAAATATTTTCTCTTATTTGTCTTAAATAGTTTACCCTGTAGCTTCATTACATGTCCCCTAGTCTTTCTATATTCTGATAGTGTAAACAATCGATCTACGTTTACCCGTTCCACTCCATTCATTAATTTATAGACCTCTATCATATCTCCCCTCAGCCGTCTCTTTTCCAGGTTGAAGAGCCCTAACCTTTGTAGCCTCTCTTCATAGGAGTAGCCTTCCATCCCCTTTACCATTTTGGTGGCTCTTCTCTGTACCTTTTCTAATAACGCTATATCCTTTTTAAGATACGGCGACCAGAATTGCACACAATATTCAAGGTGCGGTCGTACCATGGAACGATACAGAGGCATTATAATATCCTTTGTTTTATTTTCCATTCCTTTCCTTATGATACCTAGCATTCTATTTGCTTTCTTGGCCGCTGCTGCACACTGGGCGGAGGGATTTAACATATTATCCACGATGACTCCTAAATCTTTTTCCTGGGTTCCCAATGTGGAACCTTGCATTGTGTAACCATAGTGTGGGTTATTCTTTCCTAGGTGCATAACTTTGCACCTGTCCACATTAAATTTCATCTGCCATTTGGATGCCCAGTCTTCCAATTTATCCAGATCCTCCTGCAGTTTTCCACAGTCCTCTTGGGTTTTAACAATTTGAAACAGTTTTGTGTCGTCTGCAAATTTGATAACCTCACTAGTTATTCCCTTTTCCAGGTCATTTATGAATATGTCAAAAAGTAGCGGACCCAGTACAGATCCCTGGGGTACTCCACTATTCACCTTTTTCCATTGGGAAAATTGGCCATTTAGCCCTACCCTCTGCTTTCTATCTTTTAACCAGTTCCCGATCCACAATAGTACACTGCTTCCTATCCCATGACTTTTTAGTTTTGCCAAAAGTCTCTGATGAGGGACCTTGTCAAAGGCTTTCTGAAAGTCCAGATACACTATATCAACCGACTCACCTTTGTGTACTGTTTATTCACACCTTCAAAAAAACATATCAGATTAGTAAGACAAGATCTTCCTTGTCTAAAGCCATGTTGGCTGTTTCCCATTAGGCCATGGCTATCTACATGCTGTGTAATTTTGTTCTTTATGATGGTTTCTACCATTTTCCCCGGTACTGACGTCAGGCTCACCGGTCTGTAATTTCCCGGATCACCCCTGGAACCCTTTTTAAAAATTGGCGTTACATTGGCGATCCTCCAATCTTCAGGTATTACAGATGATTTTAATGAAAGTTCACAGATTACTAATAGCAGGTCTGCAATCTCATATTTCAGTTCTTTCAACACTCTTGGATGTATACCATCCGGTCCAGGTGATTTGCTACTATTCAGTTTATCAAATAGCTGTAATACATCTTCCCGGTGTAGCGATATTTCTCTCAATTCCTCTATAGTATCACCTTTAAATACCACTTCAGTCTTGGGTAACATCCCTACATCTTCCTCAGTAAAGACCGAAGTAAAGAATTCATTCAGTCTCTCCGCTATAGCCTTGTCTCCTCTTACTGCCCCTTTTACCCCTCTATCATCTAATGGTCCAATTGACTCTCTCACAGGCCTTTTGCTACGAATGTACTTGAAAAAGTCTTTATTTCGTGTTTTTGCTTCCTTAGCAAGTTCCTTCTCAAATTCTCGCTTTGCCTGCCTTATCAATGCTTTGCATTTAACTTGCCAGTGCTTGTGCTGTTTCCAGTTTTCATCATTTGGCTCTTTTTTCCATTTCCTGAAAGATGCTTTTTTGGCAGCAACAGCCTCTCTGACCTCACCTTTAAACCATGCTGGCAGTTTTTTGAACTTTCTTCCACTTTTCTTAATGCATGGAATACAGCTGGTCTGGGCTTTCAGGATAGTATTTTTAAACAACACCCAAGCTTGATGAGAGTCTTTAACCATTGCAACCACTCCTTTTAGTTTTTTCTTAACTATATTCCTCATTTTATCATAGTCTCCCTTTCGAAAGTTAAAAGGTAGTACTGTGGATTTCTTTACTATTCCTCCTCCACTAATTAAATCAAACACGATCATGCTGGAAACAGCACAGGCACTGGCAAGTCAAATGCAAGGCATTGATAAAGCAGGCAAAGGGAGAATTTGAGAAGAAGCTTGTTGTGGAAGCAAAAACGCAAAACAAAGACTTTTTCAAGTACATTCGTAGCAAAAAACCTGTGAGAGAGTCAGTTTGTCCATTAGATGATAGAGGGGTTAAAGGGGCACTAAGAGGCGACAAGGCAATAGCGGAGAGACTGAATGAATTCTTTGCTTCGGTCTTTACTGAGGAAGATGTAGGGATGTTACCCATAACTGAAGTGGCATTTAAAGGTGTGGAAGAATTGAAGGAAATATCAATACATTGGGAAGATGTATTACAACTATTAGATAAACTGAAGAGTAGAAAATCACCTGGGCCGGATGGTATACATCCAAGGGTGTTGAAAGAATTGAAATTATATTACTCTCACCTCATAGCTTCCTCCTCCAACTCCTCTAGATGCCTTTTTCATATTCTTAAATCCCTTTCCTCTACCTCCACCCTTCCACCCCACCACCCCACTCCTCCCCTAGTCCTTCTACCCTTGCTTCCTTTTTCACCGACCAAGTCCTCTCCTTTCGCTCCTCCTTCCCCGCCTGCCCTCCTTCTCTCTCCCCCCCCCCTCCTGACTCCCCCATCTCCCCTGCTGCTGTCTCCTCACCCCCTTCCTGTAGCTTCCCTCATGGCTGGCGCTCTTTCGGGCCTATTACTTCTCCTGAGCTCATCAAAGCTATTTCATCTGCCCATCAGACCACTTGCCCTCTTGATCCCCTACCTTCCTCTTGGTTGCTCAATCTGGCACTCGCAGTTATTCCTTATATTCTCTCCATTTTTAACTCCAGTCTCACCTCCGGTCACTTTCCTTCCAGCTGGAGACATGCCATAGTACGCCCTCTTTTGAAAGAGCCCGCCCTCGACCCCGCCATTCCCGCCATCTGGCAGCCAGTTGCCAACCTCCCATTTCTTTCAAAAATCCTCAAGAAGCTTGTTTTCTCCCAACTTGCCACCCATCTTGACTCTAGCTTTGCACTCCACCCACGCCAATCGGGCTTTCGTGCCGGCCATAGCACAGAGACTATCCTTGTAGCACTGCTCTCAGAACTTCACCACGCTCACGACCGCGGTGACCTTTATCTCGTGGTTTTCTTTGGATCTCTCCTTCGCCTTTGACGTTATCGATCACCGCACTCTTCTCACACGTCTATCTGACTTTGGCGTTCGTGGCACAGTTTTACAGTGGTTTCGTTCCTTTCTTTCTTCCCATTCTTTCGCTGTTCACTCTGGCTCCTCTGCTTCTCCCTCGTCCCCCTCAATCTGTGGTGTTCCTCAGCGCTCTATCCTTGCCCCCTGCTCTTCACTGTCTTTCTCGCCCCCCTTGCCTTGCTTATTCAACAAGCTGGAATCTCTGCCTACATCTACGCTGATGACATTCTTCTAGTTCATCACACCTCCCCTTCCTCCCCCGATCTCGTTCCACTCAATTCCTGTCTTATCTCAGTTGCTTCCTGATTCGATCAAAACTTTCTCCATGCCAATCCCGCTAAATCCCCTGCGATCTGGTTTTCCTATGGGGTCCCCCCTCCCGATCTATCTCCTGTTATGTCCTCCCGCCCCATCCCCCTAGTATCGACTCTTCGATACCTGGGCGTCACCCTGGACTCTGCTCTCTTTCCATTAACATATTTCCTCTGTGGTGCGTACTTCCTTTTTTCACCTTCGTCAGATAAGGGCTGTTTGGTCGTTTCTTCCTTCTTCCTCTGTTGTCACCCTTGTTCTGTCACTTGTGATCACATGTTTAGATTACTGTAACGCTATCTTTGCAGGCCTTCCCTCCTTCCAGCTTCGCCGTCTCCAACTAGTCCAAAATGCAGCCGCTCGTCTCATCATTTGTTCCCCTGCTCACTCTCACGTTACTCCCTGCCTTTTCACCCTCCACTGGCTCCCAGTTAAGGTTAGGTTCATTTATAAATTGCTCATCATTACACATAGGGCTCTTCATGTCAGCAGCACCCCTCAGTATCTGGCTGATATTATCCATCTTCAACCTTCCCCACGTCTTCCTCGCTCAGCTTACGGCAACCACCTCTTCCTCCCCTCCCCATCTCAGACCCACCTTAGCAGGGGCGGCCCAAGGGGGGTGCGGGGCCATGTGCGGAGACTCAATGCGGGGCCTCATTTGCATAAGGTGCCTCATTTGCATATATATTTGCATAATGATACCATACACTAACTTTTAGTAAACATGCCTCTTTTAATGAGTGTATGGATAAAGAATGACTAAAAGATTTCTACATTACTATAATCCAGTGCCAACCACCAGGCACATTAGGAACTACTACAAACACTGCCCATTTAGAACCCATAGCAAACCCGCCGTATCATAACAGCACTACCAGGACTCACAAAGCGCAAGACCCTACCTATCAAAAGGCAACACTACAAATATTAAACCAATACATTTCAGAGAACAGCAATACATGACCTACTGGGGAAAGAGAACAAGTGGCAATGTCAAATAGAAACTACATAAACAGAATATCTCAGCTCAGTTACACATGCAGAGCATAGTCCATCACCAAACAAGGAATCACAATTTAGAAACAGGAAGACAATAATTAAACTGGGAACCCCAAAAGCCAAACTTGGAATGTACAACACTGTAGAAATAAAACTATAAATTAATTTCCTCTTGTACTAAACAAAGCGCAGACGTTAATGATGCACATTTCCTAGAGCTGACATATTCCAGTTAATAAATTCAAAATAAAGAGATATTTTTCTACCTTTTGTGCATTTTTTTTCAGTTGCAATTGTTCCAGCTACTTTCTTCTGGTTTCTTCGTGTCTTCTGCTAACTCTCCATCGTCTGCTGTCCATTTGTCCTTTCTTCTCTCTTCTAGTTTTTTCCATCCTCTCTCTACATCTGCTTTAACATACTAATCTTTCTCCTTTTGCTCTTTCCTCATTCCTATTTCATCCACTCAAATTTTACCCCTCCATTCTCAATCCCCACTTACTCTCCCAATATCCAGCCAATTGTAGATTTGTCTTCCCTCCCACACAAAATATTTTTTCCCCTCTCCATTTCACTCTCCCAGCTCCATCCCATTCTAATCCTCCCCCAACATCAGCTCCCTTCTAGTTCCAGCCCTACACAGCATCCGCTCCCTTCTAGTCCCTGCATCAGCCCATTTCCAGTCCTAGCCCCCCATCAGCCCATTTCCAATCCTATCCTAGCCCCACCATCAGCCCATTTCCAGTCCTAGCTCCCCCATCCATTTCCAGTCCTATCCGAGTCCCTCCATCAGCTCATTTCCAATCCCAGCCCCCCATCAGCCCATTTCTAGTCCTTTCCTAGCCCCACCATCAGTACATGTCAAATCCTAGCTCCCCTCCACTCAGCCCATTTCCAATCCAAGCCCCCCATGAGCCTACTTCCAGTTCTAGCCCCTCCATGAGTCCATTTCAATTCAAGCCCCCACTACAGCCCATTTCCAATCTTAGCACCCCCCAACAGCCCATTTCCAAACCTATCCTAGCCCCTCTATCAGCCCATTTCCTGTCCTAGCCCTCCCCCCACTCAGCCCATTTCCAGTCCTAGCTCCCTCCCCTCACAGCCCATTTCCATTCCAAGCCCCCTCCCCATCAGCTTTTTGCAGTTCAAGCCCCCCTTCCACTCAGCCCATTTCCATTCCAAGCCCCCGTCCCCATCAGCTATTTGCAGTTTAAGCCCCCTTCCACTCAGCCCATTTCCATTCCAAGCCCCCGTCCCCATCAGCTATTTGCAGTTCAAGCGCCCCTCCACTCAGCCCATTTCCAGTCCTAGCAACCCCCTCGCCCATTACCAGTCCTAAGCCCCCCCCCCACAACCCATTACCAGTCCTAAGCCTCCCATCAGCCCACTTCCATTCCTAACCCCCCATCACCCCATTTTCAGTCTTACCCCCCCCCACAGCCCATTACCAGTCCTAACCCCCCATCAGCCCATTTCCAGTCCTAGCCCATCAGCCCATTTCCAGTCCAAATCCCCCATCAGCCCACTTCCAGTCCTAACCCCCATCACCCCATTTTCAGTCTTAGCCCCCCATAGCCTATTACCAATCCTAACCCCCCATCAGCCCACTTCGTCCTACCCCCCCAATCAGCTCATTTCCAGTCTTAGTCCCCCCCTGCCCCCATAGCCCATTACCAGTCCTAACCCCCCATCAGCCCACGTCCAGTCCTAACCCCCCCATAACCCATTTTCCATTCCTAGCCCCCCCATTGTCCATTATCTGTCCTAACCCCCCATAGCCCATTACCAGTCCTAACCCCCCCATCAGCCCACTTACAGTCTTAGCCCCCCCATAGCCCATTACCAGTCCTAACCGCCCTCCCCCCCATCAGCCCTGCTAGATAATAAAAAAGCACAAACCGGCTGCCGCTGCCGCCGTGGCAGCGGCAGAATCGAGCACCCCGTGGGGCCCCCCTGCCCTGCAGAGTCCTCCTTTCAGCATCAGCTCCCAAAGCGCGGACTTTTCAGAGCCACGAAGGGAGAGCTTCTCCTCTCGCGGCTCTGTTAATCCCGCCACGGGGCTGATGGGATTAACAGAACCACGAGAGGAGAAGCTCTCCCTTCGCGGCTCTGGTAGCCAACACTGAGGGAGTTGATGCTGAAAGGAGGATTCTGCAGGGCAGGGGGCCCCGCGGGGTGCTCGATTCTGTCACTGCCACGGCGGCAGCGGCAGCCGGTTTGTGTTTTTTTTTAAAATCTAGCTGGGCTCATCGCTGATGCAAGATGTTTTTTGCACGGGGCCCCCTGAAACGCGGAATCTCTCAAGACACACATCCGAGCTGATCTCCTACCGCAGGAGATACCAAAAAAGAGCCCAGAAAAAGACCTATTACTCTCATAGGCATAGGTACCTTCCTGGGTCCCAAACCTCCCAACCGAAGCAGGCTCCTCAACCACAACCATGGTGTGAGAAGCCTCAGAAGCCCCAGCCTGCTCCTCAGCCAAAGTCTGTGCAGGATTTTGACTGGTATCTTCAGAACATAGTCACTGGGCCGATTACCGCAATGTAAAACTCTCCTGTCGGGGGAAGGCTCTCTCTTTTTGCCCAAACATGGCCCCTTGCAACCTCAGACACCTGGGTTCTGCAAATTGTCCAAAGTGATTGCAAATTACATTTATTCGACCTTCCTCCAAATTGCTCCCCAAGGGTGTATCACATTGACCCTCTGCTTCAGAGAAAAATCACCACCCTCTTGGGGGATCTTTTGATTGAGCTTGTGCCAATGGAATAAAGAAAGTGAGGATCTTATTCCAGGTATTTCTTTATTCCCAAGAAAATATGGGGATTCTGTCCCATCCTAGACCTCAGAGATCTGAACAGGTACATTGTCAAGGAAAAGTTCAAAATGATTTCTCTGGGCGCACCCTACTTCCTTATCTGCAAAAAGGAGATTGGCTATGTTCCCTGGAGCTAAAGGATGCATACACCCACATACAGATACATCCCTCTTACAGGAAGTATCTCAGATTCGTCCTGGGGGGGACAATGCTTCCAGTACCAGGTATTGCTCATTGGCCTAACCTCAGCACCATGAGTCTTCACAAAATGCCTGGCAATAGTAGTAGCTTAACCCCAGACTGGCTGATGAAGAGTACCACTCTGGAAGGAGTTCAAGAATCAGCACAGTTGACCATTCAGGTGCTGAAACTACTAGGGTTAATCATAAATTACCCAAAATCCCACCTACAGCCCACCCAACAAATGGAATTCATTGGAAATCTGTTTGACACAACTCAGACAAGAGCCTTCATCACACACAACAGACTCCACAGATTGACAGCGTTAGTGTGGGAGACTCAAGTAAGTCAGCAGGAGACAGCTCACAGGATGTTAACTGTGCTAGATCATATGGCCTCTATGGTACATGTAACACCCTTGGCATTTCTTCATATGAGACAGCCTCAGTGGATTGAGGACTCAATGGACCCAGACCACAGGTTGACTCAGGGACTGTCTGTATGTCACCGATCCACTTGTTCAGTCACTACGATACTGGACATTCCACCACAGTTTGCTCAAAGGTCTACCCTTCCAAATTTTTCCACCTCAAAATGTTTTGATGATAGACACATTCAGACTGGGTTGGGGAGCTCATCTCAATGGGTTTCACACTCAGGGCAATTGATCCTTCCAGGAAAGTTTCTACCAGATCAACATCTTGGAGTTAAGAGCCATAGCAAATGCTCTAAAGGTTTTCAGAGACTGATCAGCCAATCAAATTGTTCTGATGCAAACCGACAATCAAGAGCAACCCCTTGATAGATCTGTTTGTGACTAATCAGAATGTCCAAGGGGATCGGTTCTGTTTCAGAGGTCAGAGAGGCTCTTGTATCCAAAAAAGCATCTTTCAGGAAATGAAGAAAGGTGCTCAATGACGAAAACTGGAAAAAACATAAGCATTTGCAAGATAGATGAAAGACATTGATAAGGCGGGCAAAGAGAGAATTTGAAAAAAAGCTTGTTGTGGAAGCAAAAACACATAATAAAAAGTTTTTAAAGTACATTCGTAACAAAAAACCTGTGAGAGAATCACTTGGACCATTAGATGATAGAGGAGTCAAAGAGGACAAGGCCATAACGGAGAGACTAAATGAATTTGTTGCTATACTTGAGGAAGATGCAGGGAAGTTACCCATGCCTGAAATGGTATTTAAAAGGTGATGCATGGGAAGAATTGAAAGAAATATCAATAAACCAGGAACATGTATTACAACTATTTGTTAAACTGAAGAGCAGCAATTCACTTGGATCCGATGGTATACACCCAAGGGTGTTGAAAGAACTGAAATATGAGATTACAGACCTACTATTAGCAATTTGTGAACAATCATTAAAATCATCTGTAGTATCTGACATTGGAAATTCACCAGGCTTACAGACAATTTTTAAAAAGGGTTCAAGGGGTGATCCAGGGAATTACAGACCAGTGAGCTAACGTCAGTACCAGGCAAAATGGTAGAAACCATTATAAAGAACAAAATTACTGAACATGTAGATAGGCATGGTTTAATGGGATTTAGCCAAGGAAGGTCTTGTCTTACTAATCTGTTATATTTTTTTTGAAGGTGTGAATAAACAGGTAGACAAAGGTGAGCCAGTTGATATAGTTTATCTGGACTTTCAGAAAGCCTTTGACAAGGTCCCTCAAGAAAGACTCTTGACAAAATAAAAGTCATGGGATAGGAGGCAATGTACTATTGTGAATCACAAACTGGTTAAAAGATACAAAGCTACATAGCCAATTTTCTCAATGGAGAAAGGTGAATAGTAGAGTACCCCAGGGATCTGTGCTGGGTCCACTGGTTTTTTACGTATTCATAAATGACCTGGAAATGGGAATAATGAGTGAGGCGATCAAATTTGCAGATGACACAAAATTATTCAACGGTGTTAAAACACAAGAGAATTGTGAAAAATTGCAAAAGGACCTTGATAATTTGGAAGACTGGATATTCAAATAGCAGATGAAATTTAATGTGGACAAGTGCAAAGTTATGCACCTAGGAAAGAACAATCCAAACTATGGTTACATGATGCAAGGTTCCACATTGGGAACCACCACCCAGGAAAAAGATTTAGGCGTCACTGTGGATAACATGCAGCAGTAGCCACCTGCACATAAGGGCAGCCCAGTGATACCTCTGCTCTCAGTGGACACAAGCCACAGGCAAGCTCAGGGACAGAGTGAAAGTGACCCATCAGATGGCGGACTCCCTCGGATAGTGGCAGATTCCATGTCACCTTCAGTCTGGAATGTCCTTCCAGGCACCCGACCTCACCACGAATGCCTCTCTAATGGGCTGTGGAGCGCATTGTAGGAGCCTTCAAATGCAAGGCTGCTGTTCCCAGAGGGAATCCTGGATGCAAATCAAGCTGTTAGAGCTCCGGACAATATACCTAGCTCTCCAAGCCTTCCGCCACCAGCTCCAACACCACTCAGTGCTGATCTAGACCGACAATCAGGTTGCAATGTTCTACGTGAACAAACAGGGGTGGAACAGGGTCATACCCCTTCTGCCAGTAGATGGTAGTCCTCTAATCCTATACTGAATGCAGAGGGATGCTCCTAAGGGCGGTGTATCGCCCAGGCCAGGACAATGCCCTGGCGGGTGCTTGGTCCTCATGGCTGTTTCGTCTCTGGGGCATCCCCTCAATGGACCTGTTTGCCAGTCCAGACAACCCACAGTGCTGATCCACAACTCTGGGGGGAACATGTATGACTGGCCAGCATCACCCGATGCCAGTGTGAGTGGGCAGTAACCTCTGTACAGCTGCTCTGCAGCAACATAGCAGGGCATGTCCTTGTCAGTGATGGGGGACCCTCGGAGTGGGGGCATGCTGCAGTGTGGACAGCACTAATGCATATCCAAATGCACCATCAGAGGTCTCTAACGTTGTGCACATTCAAAAGGACAGAGGATGGTGCTTTTGGGCTTGTGTTTCTGATGTTTGCATTGCTGCATGTTCTCATCCTGATGGTTTCCTATGAATGACAGGAATATGTTTTGACATGTAGCTGTACAGACCCATTTCAGTTTTTTCTGATCCATTCTTAGCATTGCAAATACTGTTTTCAGCAATGACCACTGAAAGAATAACTAAGGTGTTCATCACATGCCATGTATGATTTACTGCAGGGTCTGTCTGGACAAACATCTCACTTTCCACTTGCTTATACAATAGCTTTGGTGCACGTACATAAGCCTGTAGTGTTTATGGGCGTGCAACAGACTAGTACATATAGTCTGGGTTGCATGATCTTATCTGTTTCATCAGTATTAATGTGTTTGCATGAGCACAACACTGTCAGTGCGAGCATCAGCTTAGGAGATGTACGTTTTGCCCCAGAGGCATGGCCACACAGAGACGGGAAGCATCACAAACGTCTATCTTTTCAGAATACAGTGAGCACGGGGACGTACAGGACGTTTACTGCATTTATCCGTGTCCTATTATAGCAGTGTGGGCCCATGTTTCCCCAGAAGTGTTGTTCATGCTGTACCAGAAACATATATCTCCTGATTCTGGAACCGCGGGCACATTTATCTCCGCGGTTTTGGAATCGGATTTATTACATGCCCATTTTAACTTTAGATGTTTCTGCCGGACGGTCGTGCACGTTATAGAATCGGGCTCAAAGGGGAAACTGTGTTACACATGTTGGACTGCAAGCAAGCCTTGGTCTTCTACTTGGAACGGATAAAGCCCTTAGAAAGTTCATCCAGTTTTTTTGTTTCTTTTGATCCCAATAAGTTAGGGACTGCCGCCTCCAAATGCTCTCTTTCATTTTGGCTAGCAGACTGCATCTCTTTCTCTTATGACCATGCAGGCCTGATCCTTGATGGTCATGTCACAGCTCACAATGTCAGAGCCATGGCTGTGTTGGTGGCCAATGTGCTCAGTCTCCATGGAAGAGATCTGCAAAGCTGCAACGTGGTCTTCAGTCCAAACATTCACATCTCACTACTGTCTGGAAGGGGATCCCGATGTGACAGCAACTTTGGCCAGTCTGTACTACAGAATCTGTTTGGGGATTATAATCCAACTCCATCTCCTCTAGGCCCATTCTTTCTGTTCAGGCTGCCTAGAAAAAAAAGGAGTACTTTTATTGTATATATTAATATATCTGAGTATGCAAAAGACCTATTGCCAGAAAGTGGACAATCTTAGTGGCCCCTGTTGGACTTGTCTGCACTCTCATGTGCTTACGGTAGCCTGTAGTTAGGGAGTCCCATATGTTAGGACTGCTTGCACAGCGGGAATAAATCCTCACTACCCTCCCACTTTCCCTGGCAGTTGTATTCTACAAAAGCTATAGTATCAGACTAATCTAAGATGCCGCTGCTGCAGCAGGTGGAAAGATAGTACGCATGCACAAAGGAAGCTCCCAAAAGCTTCAACTAGTCATGGGGGAGCATTCCTCCACGGGCTACGTAGGTTGACATTACCCATACGTGAGGACTTATTTCTGCTATCCACGGAGAATGCCTGATACAGGTGAGTAACTACCTTTTCTGAAAACCATGTGAGGAGATGAATACACCAAGGGACTGGGTGTAGAGAGAGAAAAAGAGTCGCAAGACAGAGCCGGGAGATACACTGACCAAAAGTGAGATAGGGATAGAGAAGAATCCACTAGAACATACACTGAAAGTACAATGGGAGAGATAAGAAAACCAGGACAGAACAGAGCCCCCAAATCCAAGAGAGAAGAGGGTATCAAGGAGAAGTTCGTGATCAACAGTGTCAGAAGAAGTGGAGAGGTCAAGAAGGACGAGGATCGAGTAAAGGCTCTTGGATTTGGTGAGGAACAGATAGTAAGTTTAGAGGAGGAGAGAAGATAAGTTTCCTCCTCAGTGGAATGGGCAGAGGCCCATCTACCAGCTCTGTCAGCAGCTCATATGGCAGGCAAGGAAAACATGCAAGCTGATTTATCTCAGCCAGAATTTGTTGGACTCGGGAGAATGGCCTCTTGTAGAGTCTGTATTTCAACTGATAGAAGATCATCAAGGACTGCTAGTAATGGCTCTCATGGCATCAGGGGCCAATGCCAAAGTGCCCAGGTTTTATAGTTGCCAGCGAGAGAGACTAGTAGGGAGTCTGGATGCCTTAGTCCAAAGTTGGCCTCAGCAGGGGATCTTGTACAGGTTTCCCTCATGGCCCAACTCCCTGTGTACAGTCTTCTATCGCAAGGCAATCCAATTCTCATGCCAAAGGCATATCAGTTCTCATTTATGGCTTTGCTCTTGAGAGGATTAGGTTAAAGAAGGGCTACGCTCCTCAGGTTATAGTGATTTTGCTAAAGCTGCACAAACCTCTTTGATGTGTGTTTGTGTATGTCATTTTTTCGAGCGCTGGGATGAGGAAATGGGTCTACGGCCCTTACTTTCTTGCCAGCCCAATGTGTTAGTCTGCTTTGTCGTCCTTTGCAGAAGGGGATCTTTTTGTTTTAGGCAAGGCTTTTTGTTTTGCTGCTGTGTTTTTTTTTCTTTCCTCTAGCCTTCAAGTTCAAGGGCAAGTGAAAGTAGCAAATATTATTTAAAGCCATGGTACTGCTGCAGTATTAGTTCCCTTCCTTCCCACCCCAGCTCCTTCACAGCCCCAGTGTTTGAATCTTGCTGTATATACTAGATCTCCAGATTGAAGGGGTAGACAGACTGGGAAATTAAATATGTAGGCCAAAAGTAGGTTCTCTGTGGAATAATTCATTATAGTATCTTTCAAAGGTCTTTGATTAGTAATAATTAGTAAATCCCTGAGGTAATTCTACAAAGGGGACACACTACACTCTACATACCAGATAAATAAGCACATATGAAGTCCGAAGAGATTAGATAAACTATTGTAGAACCCAATAATAAGTGAGCAAACAAGAAGGACTTCGCCCAGGGAATCTGAACAAAGGTATTATTTTTCATAAAAAAGGCTAGATTTTACTGACAAGACAGCAGAAGACAGGGTAGGGACTTGGGTAAGTCTTTTCTCCAATGGGTACCACAGCTCCAACAACAGAAATATGGCTCAAAAACATTGTGGTGCCAATGTTGTCGACCCCATTACGACTTCTATATTTATCCAGACAGACAACTGGATACAGGGCGTGGAACTGGTTCCGTATGCAAGATACCAGCATGTTGGATCCCGCAGGAAACAAGTTGAGAAACAGAGAGGAGGTGACGAGGCTAAGAAGCGTTCATGACATTGAGAGATAAATTGATTTTAAAAAAGAGTTCCTGGGGTGATCCAGGAAACTACAGATTAGTAAGCCTGACATGAGTGCCGGGCAAAATGATAGAAGCCATTACAAAGAATAAAATTAGAGGTATTCCACACTTTAAGAAAGGTGGAAGGAAGGCAAAACAACAGCCAACATTGCTTAAAGGTGAGGTCAGAGAGGCTGTTACAGCTAAGAGAGAATCTTTCGAAAAAAGGAAAAAATAGCCAAATGACAAAAACAGGAAAAAGCATTAAGTACTGGCAAGTGAAATGCAAGACATTAATAAGACAGGCAAAGAGAATTTCAAAAGAAGCTTGCCATGGAACTTTTTCAAGTACATTTGTTGTAAAACACTAATGAGAGAGGCAGTTGGGCCCTTAGATGATAGAGGGGGTAAAAGGGGCACTAAGAGAAACAAGGCTATAGTGAAGAGACTGATTGAATTCTTTGCTTCAGTCTTTACTGAAGATGATGTAGGAAACTTACCCATCCCAGAAATTGAATTAAGGGTGATGAATCAGAGGAATTGAAACAAATCTCAATAAATGGGAATGATATAGTGCAACTACTTGATAAACTAAACAGTAGCAAAGTTCAAAGAGTTAGGCAAGCTCTTTGAAGTCACTGAATGCCTCAGGTGTTAGTGGTCTTAATTAGCTTGCTTAGGAGCTAATACAATCCTAAAGTCGTGGTCTTCCAAGAGTGGTCTGAGGTATTGAATTGTTCTCAGTTTAAAGTATATATTTTTTGTAACGGTTTTTATGTGTGGAATCATGCTCAGGTTCTTATCTAATATCACTCCTAAGTATCTAGCTTCCTCCATAACTTCTATTTATGTTCCTTGTAGAAGTATTTTACTGGAGGTGATGAAGTTTGGTTTTCTTGTGATAAATAGCACTTCAGTTTTCTTGAGGTTGATTTTGAGATTCTCAGTGTTGAGCCAGTTTGTTATTTCAGCCATACATGTGGTTACTGCGGAGAAGTCCAGGTTAGTAGTATCCAATGGCAGATACATCATGATATCATCCGTATAAAGATGATATCTGATGTTATGTGCTTTAAATATGTTGCAGATTGGCTGAATGTAAATGTTAAAAAGGAGGGCGGAAAGGGAGGATTCTTGAGGGATACCTTGTTTCTATGGGAAGGTTGAAGAGAATTTTTGGGCTATTTGAACCTGTTGGGTTCAGTTATTTAGGTAAGACGTGAACCATTGTATGACTGTTCCTTGGAGTCCAATGTGTTTTAGTCTGTTTATTAGTAGATTATGATTTATACTGTCAAATGCAGCTACTATGTCTATAAAAATCATTATGAAGGCCTGTTTACCAGAGTCCAGGCCATGCATGGGCTTGTCAAGTAGGGATAACATCAGGGTTTCGACACTATGTTGAGGTCTGAACCCATGCTGGTTCTCATCTAGTGGGGCATTCATTTCAACAAAATCTTGAAGTTGGAGTTGGAGTTGAGTGCTCAATAAAAGTATACATTGCTTTGCAGGTTCTGCCAGTCCTAGAGGCTCTGCTTTGCATGCAAGGTAATACTGTGGAGCTCATGAATACAAACTCTCTGCCTGAGAGCTCTTAAAAGGGGACTTTTTTTCATTTTTAAGTTTTTTTTCTGCTGTATTACACAAGAGCAACTTTTTTTGTATTCTTGGGCAAAGCTTTTTTTCTGCTATTAAAGTTCCTTTTCTTCTTTTTTAGCCTACAAGTTCGAAGAGGTAGATAAGCTCTTTGAAGTCACTAACTGTCTCAGACGTTAGTGGTCTTAATTAGCTTGCTTAGGATCTAGGCAGCTGAGTGCTGTATAAAGGTCTACATTGCCTTGTAGGTTCTCCTATTCCTAGAAGGTCTGCATTACAAGCAATGTAATATTGTGTGGCTTTTGAATACAAACATTCTGCCTGAGAGTTCTTAAAGGGGAACTTTTTGTGTTCTTTGGCAAAGCTTTTTTTCTGCTGCTAGAGTTCTTTTTCTTCTCCTCTAGCCTACAAAGAGGTAGGCAAGCTCAATGTTACTTGTATACATTGTAGTATGTTCTTGTTCAATGTACACCGCACTGATTGTAATAGCGCGGTATAAAAGAAGTGTTAAATAAATAAAATAAATAAATTTGCATATTCCTGTGTACCGTTGCATTAGGACAAGTTGTAATACTCCTGGAATAGGTAGGTTTTTAGGTTCTTTTGGAAATCTTTTAGGTCATTGTTGGCTCTTAGTGTGTAGTGTGTTGGCACTTGTTCCATTGGGCGGGTACTGTATATGTGAAAGCTCTGTTGCTGGTGAGGGTTTTGGCATTGTGTATGTTGAGTGGGACGTGTAATGTGTTTAGGTTGTGGGTCCTCCTGGTTCTGTTGGGGGGTTGTGTTATGATAAGTGTGGAGAGGTAAGACAGGGCATAACGGAATAAAGCTATAATGATAAATATAATAATAAAGCTATAATAAACGGGCATAATGGCATAAAGCTATAATGGAAGGAGGCTAATTTGGATATAGTGACAGTCACAGAGACAAGGTAGGTAGAAACAATGACCAGGGCATAGTTGTACCAGACTATAATCTATTTAGGAAAGACAGGATAGGAAGAAAAGGAGGAGGAATGGCGCTATATGTAAAAGATAATATTAAAGCCACAGAATTGTAGGGTTTATGAAGGAAGGTGGTGGCATTGTAGGCAAGTCTGGAAAGAGAGAATGGAAAATCAGTTTGCATTGATGTAATATACAGACGTCCGTTGCAGGCAGAAGAATAGATAATTTAATTGAAGACATTCACAATATTGCTATGAAAGGGGAAGTACTATTGGTAGAAGAGTTCAACTTAGCAGATGTTGATTGGGATATCCATGCTGCAGTGTCATCTAAAAGTAGGGAGAGCCTGGATTCTCTAAAGGGAGAAATGTCCAGCAAATGGAAACAGAACCCATGCAAGAGTGGACGCTACTGGGCTTGGTGCTTACAAATGGGGAAAGTCTTTCTGATGTTGTAGTGGGTGGCCAGTAAAGTAGTCAGGAAAGCAAAAATGCTAATGGAAGAAAAAATAGCCAATACAATAAAACATGGTGACAAGATTTGTTTTTTAGGTATGCTAGTGAGAGGAGGACGTCCAAAGGTGGCATAGTGAGATTCAAGGGTGAAGGGGAGGAATATGCAGAGGCTGATAAAGACAAAGCAGAATTGCTTAAAAATATTTCTGTTCTATGTTTACAACCGAAGGGTTGGAAATGGGACCTCAGAAAACAAACACAAATAGGAATGGAAGTGACGCAGAACTTGAACTATTTTCAGAAGACTGTGAGGAGCAAGCAAAACTGAAAATGGAAAAAACAATGGGGCTGGACAGGACTTATCTGAAGGTATTGAAAAGGAAATATTGGTGGTTCCTCTGGTTGATCTTTTCAATGCTTCCTTAGAGTCGGGAGTGATCCCAGAGAAGAGAGGGTGAATGTGCTTCCTGTCCACCAAGGCAGAAGTAAGGAAGAGGTTGGTAGCGATATTAAAGTTAAGAAATGGCCTGAAGTAACAACAAAAGAGATGGAAAGTGGATTAAAAAGAGTTCCAAATCAGAAGAGCTCTGAACCAGACGAAGTGACTTAACATACCTCTGCCAAGATCTGGCAAACTGCAAAAACCAATTGATCAGGCAGCCAGATTTAATACCACAATGGCTAATAACAGGAAGTTCACTTCTCCTTCCTCATACTGACGCCAATAACATCAGTTTTCAGTTTGGCTGACTGCCCAGGATCCCTGTTTACAATTCACCATGACAATGTCTACTACAGAGTTATCATTTTTGGATGTTAATGTCTCTTTAAGGAATAGTAATATACGCACAACTCTGTTTAGAAAAACAGCAGATCGTAATAAATTGTTACATTTTGACAGCCATCACCCTTACAAACTTAAACAAGCACTACCCATTTGACAGTTTTTGCATATTCGCAGGATCTGCTCAGAGAATAAGGCGTTTTGGAAACAAGCCGAATCTTTGACACAAAGACTGTTATAATGGGAATATCCTAAAAGTATTGTACAGCGAGCATATTTACGTGCTATGTTCGCTAATCGCTTCCTACTTCTGAACAAAGACCATATGGAGCAAATGGATAGACAGGTTGTAGTGATGCAGTATTCAGACCGAGCTCAAGCAATAGCTGAAAATCTTTATTGGCAATGACCAATTTTAGCTTTACATCCGGTTTTTAAAAATAGCCCGTGTATTGCTTTTACTCGGGCTCACAACCTGAAAGATAAATTGGTGCACTCTGACTTGATGTTTCAAAGATCAAGTCAAGACAAAAATCGGCCATCAGTCCGTGTGGCAATTGGCTGATGTGTTCCACATATTTGGATATTTATGAATGGACAGTCCCACAAACAAATAAGACGTATTCTCTGAAATCAGTTACCAGTTGTTTGACAACATGGGCTATTTATGTGATAATCTGCCCATGATCGAAGGTCTATGTAGGCAGGACTTGTCGTAAAGTGAAGACACGCCTTATGGAAGATAAGTCCTGTCTAGCCGCTCACACTATGACAGCTCCGATGGTGCAACATTGTCTGGAGCATAACCATACATGGCATCAACTTTGTTGGCTAATAATTGATAGAGTTGACAGTCAGAAAAGGGGAGATATGATGCAATCTCTTGTGTCTTGAACAGAGATGGATCTTCACTTTGAACTTCACACAGCCGATGGGGATGAATGAATCACTTGAATGGATGACAGCTTTGTGATTCCATTGGATGAGGTTTATATGAGTGCGCATGGTTGCCTCTTTTTAAGGCTGTGAATGAGGCACAGCATTATTCCTGAGGAATTGAGGTTGAGGAAGGGGGTTCAAGTGCTGAAGCAGCCCTTTATATTTGAATAAGCGAAACTCAAGTCCACAGCTGATTTGTAAATACTACCTTGTAATATAGTTTGATATGTTCTATGTTCTTTGTAAACTGTCCCTGATCACTGAAAATGGTGGTATATAAAACTGTATGTATGTATAGATAAACAAACAAACAAACATCTTTTGTCCCCCACTGCTAACCCTTTCATGACTCTAAGGTGTTAATTGCATTGCAAATAAGTGGTTTCAATTCATTTAGAAAACGGAAAAACATTCTGTGAAGCTGATGAAAGTATTAGCGGCTTTGCAGCAGGCTATGCGCTACGCTGTTACAAGTTAAGCCATGCCCCGTGCTGAGGCTTCTTCACACCGTCCGTTGAGTGCCATTGGATTTTTGTTTGTAGTTAGTTTAGAAACAATATGTGTTTGACTGACACTCATTCGCTGTTTGTAACCTCTGGTTTCATGAGCTATTCCTTTGTAACTCTATTTTTGTTTATACTGTTAATATGAGAGTTACATGGAGCTGTTTTGATTTGTAATTGCCAATAACATCATGGCAGTGCTCAGCAATTATCAGATTCTCAGTTTTATGAAAAATTGAATTCAGATCCTTTAAGTCAATAAACTAAATTTTGAAGTGGTGGGCATGTTTCTCCCAAAAGTGCATAAGACTTTAGATAATCCACCTCCCCCTTCCCCCGAATAGACCAATTATTTATACTTGTGGATATTTATTGAAATCTTTAGCAATATTTGTATAACTATTTTTGAAATCAAAAGCAGCCAGTGTCATTTCTTACATTCAGTATACTGCTCAAATATTGAAATATTTATATGATCTTCATGAAGTAGCTCAGGACATGTGACAGGTTTTGGCACAGAGCCTACAGCCAGGCATATCAGGTCCAATGGCGGCCCTCAAACCAGCATCAAAGGAGCACAAGGGATAGATTCCTTCATTGGAACCACTCAATGCCCCCGGTATCCAACTGACTCAGACCGTCATGGCTCTCAGTTCCAATACCTCTGAGTACTGGTATTGGCATCGACTGTCAACTTCCACAAAGCATGAAGGTTGAGACCAAGACCGCCGATACTTTAATTTCTTACCAGACTCTGATTCAAGTTCATCAGAATCTGATGAGGGGGGATACATTTGATTTCAGAGAACTTCCCAACATCCCCTCAGACCCTTCGCTGCTTCAAGATCATCATTGGTTCCCACCAGAAGATATGTCCTTTCAGGACTTCATGCATGATATGGGCAGCAGGACTTGCCATCACAGTAGCCTCAGAGAAAGAAGCAAGGGCGGAGGAATTGGGGATACTCCAATACCCTCACATGCCAAAGAGGCGACTACATTACCAGTGCATTTTATCTTGCAGGATCTTCTGCTCCGCATGTGGGAGACCCCACTCACGGTTCCGCCTGTCAATAAGAGACTCGATACCATGTACAAAGTACCAGAGTGCCCAGGCTTCCAAACACCTCAGCTCCCCATCACTCAATGGTGGTGGAATCAGCGATGCGCCGAATAGAGTTCAAAGAAAGGCTAAAAAGGTTAGGAAAGGTTAGGAAAGGCTAAAAAGGTTAGGGCTCTTTAACCTGGAAAGAGAAGGCTGAGGGGAGATATGATAGAAGTCTATAAATTAATGAACGGAGTGGAACGGGTAAACGTAGATCGATTGTTTATGTTATCAGAATATAGAAAGACTAGGGGACATGCAATGAAGCTACAGGGTAAACTATTTAAGACTAATAAAAGAAAATATTTTTTCACTCAACATGTAATCAAACTCTGGAATTTGTTACCTGAGGATGTAGTAAAGGCTGTTAGTGTAGCTGGGTTTAAAAAAGGTTTGGACAAGTTCCTGGAGGAAAGGTCCATAAACCATTATTAAGAAGGGACCCAGGATATCAATGCTTGACCCAGTACAAGCATTGCGGAACCTGTGTCTTTTGGGGAAACTGCTAGGTACGTATGACCTAGATTGGCCACTGTTGGAAACAGGATACTAGGCTTGATGGACCTTGGTCTGACCCAGTATGGCATATCTTATGTTCTTATGTTCTTAAGAACCATTCATCCAGGCCACCTAGCAGGGAATTGAGGACACTCGATGCCTTTGGGCATCGATGTATCCAGGCATGCATGTTGACCTCTAGAATCAACTCTTACATGCTGTACATGAGCACGTTTCTGAAAGATATCACCAGAGATCTGGAGACTGTCACCCACTACTTCCTGAGGATAAGCAGAGTGCATTCCAGACACTCATCAAGCAAGGCCAAAATCCTTCTAATTTTCTTAACAGGGCCTCTTTTGATGCTTTTGAATCTACAAGGAGAGCTTCAGCAGTCTGCATTGGGGCTTGCAGATTGGCCTGATTATAAGCTTCTGACCTCGAGCAATGGGTCCAGGATAAAGTGGCCAATATCTCATGTACTGGAGAAAACCTTTTTGGCAAAGGTTAGATGGAAAAAGCAGGGGAGATTGAAACAGATGATCTCACCCTAAAACGCCATTCCAGGAAAACAGCTGACCCATCTAAAAGGAAGGCTCTTCCCAAGAAATCTAAGTAGAGATACTACCCTTCTTACCCGCCTTCTGCTACCTGTCAACCTCAGCAGAAGGAACAGGGTCCTCGCCAACCCAAGAATCCCAAGGCTGCTAAGCCTCAACCAGCTGCACAGGCACAGCCTGCACCTAGATTTTGACTCCTTCCTAGAGAGCATTGACAATCTGCCCTGGAGGGTCTGCAGCACCTCCACATAGCAGGGTTGATAGCTGCAGCCAAGGGGTTGACAGTTGCAGCCTAGGACAGAGGCTTACGGACGAGATGGTTTGCAGCAAGCTTTGAAAACACTGGCAACACAGACATCTGTCGATTCTGTAAGAAAGACCTGGAAATGGTGACTCACCTCATAGCTGGCTATGAAGTTCTGATGGCAGAAAATTTCTATAGAGAAAGACATAATAAGGTAGCACATCTCATCCATTGGAAACTCTGCAAGCACTACAACATCACTGTGCCCGAAAATCACTGGGATCATGACCCTGAGATAATTACGGAGAATGAGAAAGTTGGGATATTCCCATTCTGACTGATAAAAACTGGTTGCAAGGAAGCCAGATATAGTGGTTAAGGAAAAAAACCCCAGAATGGCATTGATAATAGAGATATCAGTTCCGAGCAACTACTCTGTAAATCGTGTGGAGAGGCAGAAGATCTTGAAATACCAGGAAATTGAGTCAGAGACCAACAAAATGTGGCAGAAAGATATAGAAATATTTCCCATCGTGTTGGGTGCCACAGGCTTCCTAAAGAAGAATTTTCAAGCACATCTTAACAAACTATTCATACATGTTACATCTTATGAACTATGGCAGGAGGCTGTCTTTGGCACGATGCAAATACTACGCCGAGCCTTAGCATTAAATTTGAGACTGAGATCATACTCCCCATGCCCTGGCTTAGAAGTGAGGTTCACAACTGTCATGGTATATGCAAAACTAGCCCATTTGGAGAAAATGCCCTCGGCAGACTTTGTCACTATGCTCACAGATGGCACCTCATAACATCAGAACAGTGGACACTCCAGATTGTCCAGAGGGGTTATCAGCTTCACTTCGAAACCTTAGCCCCTATCAGCTTCACAGGTGATTATCTCACACAACCCCTTCAAAGCAATCTCTTAAAAAAGAAGAGGTGATCATCCTGTTGTCCCAGGGTGCCATAGAAAGAGTTCCTCCTCCTCAAGTAAGATGGGCTTCTACTCTCCATCAGGGGCAGCCCAAGGGGGGTGCGGGGCCATGTGCGGAGACTCAGTGCGGGGCCTCATTTACATAAGGTACCTCATTTGCATAAATATTTGCATAATGTTACCATACACTAACTTTTAGTAAACATGCCTCTTAATGAGTGTATGGATAAAGAAAGACTAAAAGATTTCTACATTACTATAATCCAGTGCCAACCTCCAGGCACATTAGGAACTACTACAAACACTGCCCATTTAGAACCCATAGCAAACCCGCCGTATCCTAACAGCACTACCAGGACTCACAAAGCACCATGCCCTACCTATCAAAAGGCAACACTGCAAATATTAAACCAATACATTTCAGAGAATAACAATACATGACCTACTGGGGAAAGAGAACAAGTGGCAATGTCAAATAGGAATTACATAAACAGAATAACTCAGCTCAGTTACACATGCAGAACATAGACCATCACCAAACAAGGAATCACAATTTAGAAACAGGAAGACAATAATTAAACTGGGAACCCCAAAAGCCAAACTTGGAATGTACAACAACACTGTAGAAATAAAACTATAAATTAATTTCCTCTTGTACTAAACAAAGCGCAGATGTTAATGATGCACATTTCCTAGAACTGACATATTCCAGTTAATAAATTCAAAATAAAGAGATATTTTTCTACCTTTTGTGCATTTTTTTTCAGTTGCAATTGCTCCAGCTACTTTCTTCTGGTTTCTTCGTGTCTTCTGCTAACTCTCCATCATCTGCTGTCTATTTGTCCTTTCTTCTCTCTTCTAGTTTTTTCCATCCTCTCTCTACATCTGCTTTAACATACTAATCTTTCTCCTTTTGCTCTTTCCTCATTCCTATTTCATCCACTCAAATTTTACCCCTCCATCCTCAATCCCCACTTACTCTCCCAATATCCGGCCAATTGTAGATTTTTCTTCTCTCCCACACAATATATTTTTTCCCTCTCCATTTCACTCTCTCAGCTCCATCCCATTCTAATCCTCTCTCAACATCAGCTCCCTTCTAGTTCCAGCCCCACCCAGCATCCGCTCCCTTCTAGTCCCTGCATCAGCCCACTTCCAGTCCTAGCCCCCCATCAGCCCATTTCCAATCCTATCCTAGCCCCACCATCAGTCCATTTCCAGTCCTAGCTCCCCCATCCATTTCCAGTCCTATCCGAGTCCCCCCATCAGCTCATTTCCAATCCCAGCCCCCCTCCATCAGCCCTCTAGTCCTTTCCTAGCCCCACCATCAGCCCATGTCAAATCCTAGCTCCCCTCCACTCAGCCCATTTCCAATCCAAGCCCCCCATGAGCCTACTTCCAGTTCTAGCCCCTCCATGAGTCCATTTCAATTCAAGCCCCCACTACAGCCCATTTCCAATCTTAGCACCCCCCAACAGCCCATTTCCAAACCTATCCTAGCCCTTCCATCAGCCCATTTCCTGTCCTAGCCCCCCCCACTCAGCCCATTTCCAGTTCTAGCTTCCTCCCCTCACAGCCCATTTCCATTCCAAGCCCCCGTCCCCATCAGCGATTTGCAGTTCAAGCCCCCCTTCCACTCAGCCCATTTCCAGTCCTAGCAACCCCCCAGCCCATTACCAGTCCTAGCCCCCCCCATAGCCCATTACCAATCCTAAGCCCCCCACAACCCATTACCAGTACTAAGCCCCCCATCAGCCCACTTCCAGTCCTAACCCCACCATCACCCCATTTTCAGTCTTACCCCCCCACGGCCCATTACCAGTCCTACCCCCTATCTGCCCACTTCCAGTCCTAACCCCCCCCATCAGCCCATTTCCAGTCCTAGCCCCCCCCCATAGCCCATTACCCGTCCTAACGTCCCCCCTCAGCCCATTTCCAGTCCTAACCTGCCATCAGCCCACTTCCAGTCCTAACCCCCATCAACCCATTTTCAGCCTTGGCCCCCCCATAGCGCATTAGCAATCCTAACCCCCCCTCAGTACATTTCCAGTATTAGCCCCCCACCCCCATAGCCCATTACCAGTCCTAACCCCCCATCAGCCCACGTCCAGTCCTAACCCCCCCATAACCCCATTTCCAGTCCTAGCCCCCCCCCGTAGCCCATTACCTGTCCTAACCCCCCCATAGCCCATTACCAGTCCTAACCCCCCCATCAGCCCGTTACCTGTCCCAACCCCCTATAGCCTATTACCAGTCCTAACCCCCCATCAACCCACTTCCAGTCTTAGCCCCCCCCCCCCATAGCCCATTACCAGTCTTAACCCCCCTCCCCCCCATCAACCCAGATAGATGATAAAAAACACAGACTGGCTGCTGCTGCTGCCGCTGCCGCCATGGCAGCGGCAGAATCGAGCACCCCGCGGGGCCCCCCTGCCCTGCAGAGTCCTCCTTTCAGCCTCAACTCCCAAAGTGCGGGCTTTTCAGAGCCGCGAAGGGAGAGCTTCTCCTCTCTTAATCCCGCCGCGGGATTTCCCATCAGCCCCGCGGCGGGATTAACAGAGCAGCGAGAGGAGAAGCTCTCCCTTCACGGCTCTGGCAGCCAACGCTGAGGGAGCTGAGGCTGAAAGGGGAGGACTCTGCTGCGCAGGGGGGGCCCCGCGGGGTGCTCGATTCTGCCGCTGCCACAGCTGCAGCGGCAGCAGCAGCTGGTCTGTGTTTTTTTATTATCTAACTGGGCTGATCGCTGATGCAAGATGTTCTTTGCGCGGGGCCCCCTGAAACGCGGGGCCCTGTGCAAAAAACATTCTTGCTCAATGGACGGGCCGGCCCTGCTCTCCATATTTTCTCATTCCAAAGGAAACAGGAGGCTTCAGGCCCTTCTTGGATCTCAGAGACCTAATCAAGTTCATGGTCCGAGAAAAATTCAAAATGATTTCACTAGGAACTCTTCTACCATACCTCCAGAGACACGATTGGCTATGTTCTCTAGACCTAAAGGAGGTGTACACGCACTTACTGATCCATTCCTTACACAAACAGTATCTGCGCTTCATGTTTCAAGGGAACCATTATCAATACCGGGTTCTCCCCTTCGGTCTAGCCTCTGCCCCAAGGGTTTTCATAAAATGCATGCTGCCTACCTACACATTTTGGGGGTATTTATCTTGCCTTGCTTGGATGATTGGCTGATTAGGAGAATCTCCCCTCAAAAAGTAAGACTCTCACTTCATTGCACCATCACGGTGCTCCAACATCTGGGCTTTGTCATAAACTTCCCAAAGTCCCACCTCACTCCAATTTATTTATTTTTATTAATTTATTTACCAGGTTTTTTTATACCACTTTATCATTTCAGTCAAAACGGTTTACATTGTAACTTAAATTTGGCAATTTACATTAAACAGGGACATAGATAACTTGGATTTTTCTGAAGCAATGGAGAGTTAAGTGACTTTCCTAAGGCCACAAGGAGTGCTAGTGGGAATCAAACACTGGTCTCTTGGTTGCCAAGCCAGTGCTCTAACTACTAGGCTACTCCTCCACTCCAACCCAAACTCTGGAGTTTCAAAGTGCACCTAGACACTTGATAGGGCCGAGCTTTCCTCCCACAGGATGGTTGTGTCCAACTCATTGAGCTGACAAGAGGAGTACAACAGCAAAGTCGAGTGACAACTTGAGAGATGCTATGACTCTTAGGACACGTGGCCTCCACAGTCCATGTCATCCCCTATGCTCAATTACACATGCGACAAGCGCAGTGGACTCTTTCTTCTCAGTGAATGCAAGCAAAGGGTCGTATCAGAGACAGAATCCACATCACCCCTCAATTGAACAAGTCTCTTATGTGGTTGTGTCTCCCACAAAACCTACTCGGCGTGTACCTTTTTAGATGCCTCCACCTCAATGAACCCTGATGACAGATGCTTCCAAGCTGGGTTGGGGGGGGGGGGGATCTGAACTACCTGACTACACAGGAATCTGCCCTGCAGATCAACCTGCTAGAACTACAGGCACTGACAAATGCTGTTCGGGTTTTTCAATTCCAACTTTCGAGGCAACCTGTTCTAGTCAGGACGGACAACAAAGATGCCAGGTTCTACGTGAACAAACGGGGGGGGGGGGGGGAGGTCCCGTTCCCTCTGCGAGGAAGCCATTCACCTATAGTCCTTTGCCATTTCACATCGCATTCGCCTCAGAGCAGTGTACCTCCTAGGCAAACTCCATGTCCTTGCAGATAGGCTAAGCCAAATCAGTCATCCACACGAATGGACCTTGCATTGGCAGATGGCTGCTCGGATCTTCCAAACGTGGGGAACCCCACTCATAGATCTTTCTGCCACTCCACAAAACACACAGCTTCCACTCTTCTGTTCCAGAGTTTCAGCAGGCCCCGGATGCCTTCTTCCTACATTGGGGACAAGGACTGCTTTATGCATTCCCACCAATCCCCTTGATACCCAAATCGCTTTTCAAGCTAGAGGCCAACCAGGGCTCAATGATTCTCATAGCCCCCTTTTGGCCCCATCAACTGTGGTTTCCTCTGCTGCTTCACCTTGTACAGACCCAACCTCTCAGCCTGGGATTTGCACCCGAGCTCCTCCATCCAAATCTTCACTCCCTACGCTTCACAGCATGGTTGCTGAAGGGATAGTGCTCACTGACCTCGACCTGCCACAGGCGGTCAAAGATGTCCTCCTTGCATCATGCAAGGATTCCACCAGGCAATCTTATCTCTACAAGTGGCGTAGGTTTGCCCTCTGGTGCTCCCCAAAGGACATTGACCCCTTTTCTTGCCAGGTAGAGTATTTTCTGCAATATCTGCTCCACTTATCCTTATTAACAGGTCTGAAAACTAATTCAGTGAGAGTTCACTTTAGTGCCATTGCGGCCTCTCAAAAATCACTGGATGGACAGCCTATCTCCTCACACCCCTTAGTAACACTTCATGCGGAGTCTCCTACTGTCCAAGCCACCCATTAGACAGCCTATGGTAGCCTGGGATCTGAATGTGGTTCTTGTTCAAATTCTAAAACCTCCCTTCAAGCCTTTAGCCACCATATCACTGAAGTTTCTGTCTTGGAAGGTAATCTTCCTCATTGCCATCATGTCAGCTCACTGCATCAGTGAACTGCAGGGTCTAGTGGCAGATCCACTTTATACAAGCTTCCACCATAACAAGGTAGTTCTGCATACCCTTCCGTATTTCCTTCCAAAGGTAGTCTCCTCCTTCCATCTAAACCAGTCGGTGATTCTCCTGACTTTCTTACCTTGACCACATGCATCTCAAGCAGAAGCAGTGCTACACACCTTAGACTGCAAGTGAGCGCTTGCTTACTATCTGAGTAGAACTAAAGATCACAGAAGATCCTTTCAGTTATTCATTTCATTTGATCCTAGTCACCTAGGCCTACCAGTGACGTAACATACTTTGTCCAGATTGATAGCAGATTGCATTTCTTTTGCTTATACACAAGCAGGACCTTCTTTGGAGGTTCATGTTACTGCTCACAATATGCGGTCTATGGCAACCTTTGTAGCCAATCTCTGTTCAATATCCATTGAGGAGATCTGTCAGGCACCTTCCTGGTCCTCCATTCATACCTTTGCTGAGCACTACTCACTGGACAGAGACTCCCATCGGCATGCTGTCTTTGGCCAAGCTGTACTCCAGCACCTCTTTGAGAAACTCAAGTCCTACCCTCCATCCCATACTTCTACAGCAGACCAGACTATCCTTGGGGGAAGTATTGCCTACTGGAATAGAGTCCAATGACCCAGAACTCTTCAGACTCTTCGGCTACACTTTTAGCCTCAGAGATCACACTGTTTCCCCCATACCAGTCTGCTACTCGGAAGCTAGTGAGTCCTATATGTGAAGACTGCATTCCTGCTTGTTCCTGGAGATAACGTAGTTACTCACCTGTAACAAGTGATCTCTGGGAACATCAGGAATCAGTCTTCACAACCCGCCCTCCTTCCCTAGAAGTTGTTAGGTTTTTTAAATTTTCTCTTTTTCTCTGCTACAAACTCAGAGGAGAGGAGTTGGGAAGGCAGGCATGCAGGTGCAGTGGAGTGCTCCCAAAGGCTTTCCTATTGGATGCTGGGAAGCATTTCCACGCAGGCTCTATTGGTGCAGACATCACCCATATGTGAAGACTGATTCCCGTTGTTCCCAGAGAGGTTAGAAGTGAGTTACTATGCTTTACCAGACAGACCACCATTCCTTTGGAAGGCGGATCAGCCTTAAAGGATTTTCTGGACTGTAAGGTGGATTCATGGTTGAGGAGCCAGTTTCACCATGGCGGCAGCTAATCTGCAGTTGGTAGTATGTCCCAGCCTGCTGTCTTGACTCCTGCTCCAGTGGATTCAGTCTCTTCCGCCGGATGATGCTACCCCTCTTTTGGAGTTGGCTATGGCCTTCCTTTCTGATGCCATGTATGACTTGGTACTATTGGCGGCCGGATGATGCCCTGACAACGGTGCCATGGCATTGGATTTGGCTCCGGCACTGGGCAGCAGACACGTCTTTCAAAGCCCAGTTCGCTCAACTTTTTTTTAAGGGGAAGCTTCTGTCTAAGACAATTTGGAGAAGCTGGTGAAGGTCCTGGGTGAGACAAAATCTACCGTCTTTCAGAAGACAGGTACAAGTGGCTGTGAAGTAGGCTGGTGCACCTTCTCGTCAGCCTCCACCTGTACACAGAAGGTTCACTTTAGTAGTGAGTGATCAAAAGTCCAAACAGATACAACTAGCAGTATCTATCCATTTCTTTAACACCACAATCATCATCCTAAATTCCCTGCTCTTCTGCAGAGTAATGAGGGAAAGGTCACTATAGATTTCAATTTTAGCATCCCCCTAATCAAATTTCCCCATGAACCGCATTTTGTGCCATGTCCACTCCTTCACAAGAAATCTATGTAAGGAAACAACAACGTTCAGGTGCAAATTCACTCACACAGACCCCAGAGTCCTTTCAATCAACACCACCTCCTCCTGCTCCATGCCCTACTCATGGGTAAGATCGCTTTAAACACCCACTGAGCTACCTGAAGAGTGTCACTATATTGCTTAGTCTCTGGCACACCTCTTAACCTTAAATTATTTCTGCATTCAGTTTTCAGTGTGCTCTAATTTAATAGGCAGCCATTAATTGACGTGTTTCAACTCCCCAAACTGGACATGGAAGCTGAGCACATTTATACTCTGTTCCTCAATGCACTGCTCCATCTCTGAGCTCTCCCAGTAGACCTCTCACTTCACCAAGATGGCCCTGATTTCAGCGGCCAGGTCTTTACACAACTGCTCTAATATTCACTGCAAATCCTCCTTGATAAGATGAAGCAACACTTTACTGCTATCCACCTTGTGCTCCAGCTCCGATTCCAATTACAAAGACATGCTCACAGGCTACATGCCCATGCCACGTGGCTCCTCTGCCCCGCTGTTGCCGCTAGCACAAAAATAAGTTTTCAAGTTGGCAGCGGTCTTACACAAAGACATTGTTAATAACTATGGGTCTGTTTTATTTATGAATGTTATTGTGCTCTGGTAGCTGCAAAAACACTCAGCAATGCACACACATTCACATAGCTATTATACCTCCATCTTAGAGGGTGATGTAAGTTCCTCTGACCCTCAGGGTACACTTCTTAACTCTTTGGGGTAGTAGTACAGTCTTAATCCTAAAGCTGGTAAAGCTGTTTGACTTGAAAATCCATAATCCCAGCGATCAACATTTAGTGGAACAACGCTGGTTAATATACAGCTTTTCAGATGACATATGGATAAGTTTTGGCTTGGACTAATGTTGTTAAGGCAACCTTACTTGGAGGAAAATTAAGCAAAACTGAAAACATCTCTAATTGAGGATTGTGAGGTAAAGGACCATCATTATTCAAAGCTGTTAAAACACAAGAGGATTGGGAAAAATTGCAAGAGGACCTTGATAAATTCGAAGACTGGGCATCCAAATGGCAGATGAAATTTAATGTGGACAAGTGCAAAGTTATTAGGCACAAAAAAACAGCAGGTGCAAAGACAGTAGCCACAGGCACTTGATTGATCAACCCCAACGTGTTTCGGTCACACAGGCCTTCTTCAGAAAGAAAAATGCAAAGCCAACATAAAATAAACCATATATGTCCCATGCTTCAAAGAAGCATGGAACAAACATAGTGGATCTCTAAAGGAAAAAAGGGGACTGTTGTAGTGGTTGATATGGAAGGACAGACTAGATAGGCCATGTGGTCTTTTTCTGTCATCATGTTTCTATGTAAAATCAAACAATAATTAAATACTAACAATAAATAACCATACAAGATTAAAATAATGCAATATACAAGCCAATATTAAAATACATATTCATATATCATTAATAAATAATAACAACAACAACTTTAAAACAATCACATAGCATAAACAAAATTAATGACACTGGACTGCAAGGCTGAAAGAAAATAAAACATAAGGAAATAGTAAAAAAGTGAATCACACCTGGCATAAAAAGGAAATGAATGTCATATGTTTGGGGGGTTTTGCCATGAAGTCAGTGTTGACTCATAGTGACCCAGCTACCTCTGGGTTTTCTTGGCAATGTATCACCGGAAGTAGATTGCCAGCCTTTTCTTCCGAGGCAATGGAGGGTAAAGTGACTTGCCCAAGGTCACAAGGAGTGCCAGTGGGAATTGAACCCTTGATCGTCTGGGTACAAGACAGTTGCTCTAACCACTAGGCTACTCCTCCACTCCTGTCATATGTTTATGCACATGCAAATATGGATGAGGAGGATTATATACACTTCATGTAAAAATGGGAGACATATACAACATAATCCATGGAACAGATATAGGGTGAGAGAGAGGAAAAACCACTAAATCAACACAGACTGGGCTAAAACCACATAAAGATGATTCAATACGACATCAGTGTCAGGAAATAGCCACACTTGAATAAAAGCCTACCATGGCAAAATAAATAAGATAAATTAAAAGAATATCACTTGTTGTGAGTATGTAGCAGTTTTACCCACATGAATGTATAGGCACCATCTAAACAAATATGTGTGAAAGGGTGAAAAACTATGCTTGCTGCACTCCTCAGAGCCGTTGGTAAGCCCCAGTACAACGAGAGGACTTGCGGTGAAGTAAAACACCTGACCATGTGTCCTGAAAACCCACCTATGCTCAAAATCTATCTTCTCCGGAACTTTTGCCTAACATTAATAATCCATGATCCTTATTGCCTAACAAGGAGGTCCATATTATTACCAAAAGAAATAAGAAAAGGATAAAGGCAAATCTGGAGCAAGAACAGAGGTCAGCCTGTACCATTCATACACTGGCAGCAATAAACGCCAGTGTTCAGAGCCGCTTCTCTTAAGCGATCCGAATTGTGCCAAGACAGGGTGAAAGGTCAACCACTTACCATCACTGCACTAAACTTGAAGGTGTACAGGAAAGTCTACTATTAGTCTTAAATGGGTTACGTTGTAGCTTCATTGTGTGTCCCCCTAGTCTTTCTACTTTTTGAAGGAGTAAACAACTGATATATGTTTACCCGTTCCACTCCATTCATTAATTTATAGACTTCTATTATATCTCCCCTCAGTCGTCTCTTTTCCAAGATGAAGAGCCGCCAACCTTTTAAGCCTCTCCACATAGGGGTATCCTTCCATCCCGTTTATCATTCAAATTATTTAAGAGACCAGACTACAATTCCAAAGCTACATGAGAGTATCGGTATTGCAAGTTGGTTAATGATTTGTATCACATTCTTTGATGTTAGTATAATTTTTAGTATCAATATTAATCTCTTGTATGAATCTGTTGGGCTTTTTTCTCATTATTACGCTGGAATGTTGCTCCAGTCTCTATTCCTACATATTTATATACACCTTCCTATTCAAGTTCATAAGAACATAAGATGTGCCATACTGGGTCAGACCAAGGTCCATCATGCAAGGTTTCACATTAGGAGCCACCACCCAGGAAAAGGATTTAGGCATCATCATGGACAATACGTTGAAACCCTCTGCCACAGCCAAGAAAGTAAATAGAATGCTAGTAATCATAAGGAAAGGAATGGAAAGTAAAACAAAGGATATTATAATGCCTCTGTATCGCTCCATGGTGTAACCATACCTTGAATATTGTGTGCAATTCTGGTCGCTGTATCTTAAAAAGGATATAGCAGAATTAGAGAAGGTACAGAGAAGAGCCACCAAAATGATAAAGGGGATAGAAGGATACCCCTATGAAGAGACACTAAAAAGGCTGGGGCTCTTTATCTTGGAAAAGAGATGGCTGAGGGGAGATATGATAGAGGTCTATAAATTAATGAATGGAGTGGAATGGTTAAATGTAGATCAGTCGTTTACTCCTTCAAAAAGTAGGAAGACTAGGGGGACACACAATGAAGCTACAACATAACCCATTTAAGACTAAGAGGAGAAAATATTTTTTCACTTAATACGTAATCAAACTCTGGCATTTGATACCGGCGGATGTAGTAAAAGCTGTTAGCATAGCTGAGTTTAAGGTTTGGACAAGTTCCTGGAGGAAAATTCCATAAAACATTAAAAAGGACCAGGAAAATCCACTGCTTACCCTGGGATAAGCAACATGGAATCTGTACCTTTTTGGGAACCTGACAGGTACTTGTGACCTGGATTGGCCACTGTTGGAAACAGGATACTGAAAGAAAGCTTGCTTATACTGGGTTGAATACATAGTCAGGCATAAGCCCTAAGAAAGAGTTAATATCATTTGTAGCTCTTTCTTTAATACCATTCCTTGAAAAACTCTGTAGAAGAAATTGGGTAAAAGGTTTAGATAACATAAACATTAGCCTATGTTATTAGAAAGATAAGTAAAAGGCAAGTTGTTTACCTAGCTTCACAGTCTCGCTGTCTCTGGTCAGAGATATCAAACTGTCAGTGTTAGAATTAATTAGAATTAAGGCCTACATAGTCATGCCTAAGAATATATGTATATCTTTTCATGATTGTCTATGACGTGCATGCCTATAGAAAAGTATGTTATGAATATACGTAACACTAGACGTAGAATAGAATATGTATATTATGAATATATGTGATGTGAGACGTAGAATAATAAAGTGAAATTATGCTGTGTAATGGAATCTTTACCTATAAATAAAGAGGCCTAAAGCTTTGATTTCAGAGTAAACATAGGCAACTGCCTAGCTTGCTCTCCCAAAGCGCTTTGGTCCTGTGTTTATAATACAAGTGTGTTGTGTATTATTTACAGATTTGTGTATTATCTAAAGATGAAGATCAATTAACCTTCTCCTTACCTTGTGTGTGGATTTCTGTGACCCAAGAGCCCTATCTGTTATTAGGTGAGGGGGGATGCAGAGTATCTTTCAGTTTGGTGCCGTGCCAGGATAACGGATTTCTGCATTCAAGGCAAGGGCAGAGGGTGCCTGAAGATTTGTGAGTATTATAAAAATTACCAGTGATGAGTAATCTGTTAAATAGACAGGCTCTGTCTCGGATGCGTGAATGGCATGACAGAGCTAGGGCTTTAGTGTTTAGAAAAGGTAGCCCTTATTGCTTCTATTGTATGTGTGAGAAGCATAGGTGATGTAGCCATCAATTCCGTAGCACATAGGGATTCAGTGACAAAAGGTAATGTGAATTTGCAGTTTCCGTTGGAGGGAACTTTCTCTGTAGATAAGGTCCATTGCCTGAGATATGAGTTAGCGGTTAAAGGTAAACCGTGCAAATGTGCTTACATGGTGGGAACAGATGGTACATGATGAAAACATTAGGAATGTTTATGTTTTGAAACAAAAGTTGTTTGTGTTAGGAAATGTACCTATTGACCAGTTGAGCAGGTGCGGGTCACTCGTGTAGCAGAGCTAAGAGAAAGAGAAAATATTTAAAAAGAAACAGAAGTTAGGGGGAGTAGAATTGTATATTCTGGATATTTGGAATGTCTCCCAGCTCAAAGAATTGAGAGCATGTTTGAATCAAGAAACAGAAAGTGTTGTACTTGTAATACGAATCTTAGAAGTAGCAATAGGTCATAGAGTTTCTGTTGCAAAAGAATTAGCATTCTCGGGAAATAAATTACCTATGTCTGGAGTTCAGGATAGCAGTAATGATTTGAAATTCAAAGCAGTATTTATAGGTCTTTAAGCAGATTTGTTATTGTGTACTTCTCATTTGTGTGTACTTTTCAAAAAGAATTAAGTGTTTCTGATGAAGTGTGATCAATTATATTATGATTTAGGCTCTATTCAGGATGTTCTATTCAGCCTAATTTATGTTCTGCCACTGTGAAACTGAAGCAGCTGTGGGAAATGATATTGTGACTACTTAAAGAAGTGTTTGATTTGACTAAAACTTTTCCGAATTACGGGGATAATCCTGGTAGATTTGTGCCTTTATGGTCTCAAATAATTAACAGTTATAATCCTACTTGGGCAGATCTAGATAATTTGCTCAGATCTGTTTTTTTTTATCCAGCTGATTTTCATAAGGTTACTCATCCAATTAGGGATGACAACTGGCAGTGGCCTCTGACAGACCCTGTGATAGATTTCCAAAAAGAAGATTTAAAGAGATAATTTTGTTTTTGTGTAAAGGAAAAAAAAATATTGTTAGAATTCCTTATGGTAGTATGCAAACTTGTAAAGGACTGGTCGAGATTAACATCTCTAAGGCAGGATAGGGGTAAAAAAAAAAGTTACAGATTTTCACACTAGGTGTATGCTAACTTTTAAAGACTATTCTGGTGAGGCAGAAGACACACCTTCAGGATTTACTAATATTTTTGTAAATGGATTGATTCCAAGAATAAAAGAAATTTTAGAAACTTCAATAATAGATTGGCCAGCTAGAACAGTTGATGCAATTTTGGAATGGGCTCGATACAGTGAGTTGAAGTTCCTCAAGGAACAACAGGAACAACAAACCAGATTAGATATAAAAAAAAAGCGAAGCTACTTAATTTGCAGATTGCTTCCATGCAGACTCCCATGGGAAGGGGGAGGGGTAGATTCAGAGCTAGAGGAGGTTATGTGAATTCTCAGCGAGGGCGTGGACAGTCCAGAGAGCTGCGTACGTGTTACACTTGTGGAGAGGCTGGACATTTGCAGCGAGACTGCCCCCGGAATCGGAATCTTGATGGCCAGAGAGCTGATTTCCCCCCTCCCCCTCCAGTACAAGCTGACTTCACTCCAGTATATCAGTGCTTCTCTAACCCAGAAGATTGTGGAGGTGATACATGGGATGCATGACTATTCCTGAATTTGACTGTAACTCCTCAGGGTGAGTTAGAAGCTAAACTGGGAGGTTCTAATTTGAAATTCATTATTGATACTGGAGCTACAACATCAGCACTGCGTTTACAGGATTTGCCTGCTATCTATCATGCTCAATTAGCACAAGCACCGATAGTACATTATGAAGGCATTGAGGGAAAGATAATTCCTCATCGTAGACTTGAATATTTACCTTTGTAGATTGGAGAGATTGTATAGCCAACTACTTTTCTTGTGGGAGACACTTTGCCAGTGAATCTCCAAAGGTCGGGATTTTTTTTTTTTTTGTGTCACATCATGCTACTCTATCCTGGATGGGTGGCAAGTTCTCTTTCCAGCTGTACTCTCTCTCTGAAGTGCCGTCTCCTGCAGATGCCAGTACTATTCATCCTGCTCTTGGAGAACTTCTGTCTACTTTGTGGGCAGTGCCGGGATCAGATGTCGGATGCCTTTCTATCCCGCCTGTGAAAATCACCGTGAACCTGGAGTTCAGCTTCCTAAACTCAAGCAGTATCCACTGCCAGCAGCTGCCATTGATGGGATTCGTTCTGTGATTAAAGATCTTCAGAAACAAGGTGTCATTTATTCTACAACTTCATTATGTAAGACTCCAATTCTTCCTGTACTAAAGGCTGACGGTAAGACTTATAGATTTGTGCAAGACCTGCGAGCAGTAAATAATGTGATTTTGCCAATTTTTCCCTTGGTACGTAATCCACATGATATCTGGATGCAGATACCTTCAGGGACTACCTGGTTTTCTGTTGTGGATTTAAGTTCTGCTTATTTTTCAGTGAAAATTAGCAAAGACAGCCAATTTTTATTTGCCTTCTATTTTGACAATAAGCAATATACCTGGACCACTTTGTGTCAGGGGTATATTGATAGTCCTGCATATTTTCACAGGCCTTAAGAACTGCATTATTTGATGTAAGACTCGACCATTCCTCTTTAGTTCAATATGTGGATGATTTGCTTTTATGTTCACCATGTTATGAGTTTGTCTCTATTAGCTCATGTTACTAATTTAGGTTTGAAGGTTAATCTGTCTAAGCTGCAATTTGTATCTCAAAATGTTACTTTCCTGGGTGTTGATTTAACACCATCTGGTCATGCAATTACCTCTGTTAGATTAAAACCTATTCTGTCATTTCCTTTTTCCAGCGACACCAGTATTATTGTGTAGCTTCCTGAGTTTATTAATTTTCTGTAAATAATAGCTAGCGAATTTCTCAAGATTTTACTGCTCCACTTTATGCTCTTATTGGGAAAGAAGGATCTGAAGGCCTTATTGCACCCACATTATCACAGTGGGAGGTTTGTTTTAAATGTAAAAAAAAAATTTGCACTGGGAAATGATTATTCTTTACCATTCAAATTGTATGTGACTATTTCTGATTCCTCTGCTACCTGTGTGCTTTTACAAGCTTTCCCAACTAGTTGCAAGCCGGTGGGATATTTCTCAAAGCGATTTGATGCAGTGACTTTGGGACTCCCACTATGTCTACATAGTTTAGCAGCAGTGGCTTTTTGCAATTGAAATTTACTGATTTTCTGGTTCTACAGCACCCTTTTGTTCCATTTAACCAGGACTCAGCCTTTTGTCCTCCACACGTTTTATTGACTCTGGAATTAATAATTTCTTCGCTTCATGTTTCAGTCTGTACTACATCACTATGCAACCTTTCAACACTTGTGGAGGAAGATGGGTCTCATAATTGTTTCCAAACTGTACCTCTACCAGCCCCGGATTATACCTTTGTTTGTGGATAGTTCTGCTTTTAGAGATGACAAGGGCAAACATCGTGTAGGCTATGCAGTTGCTACGGTTTTGTGGAATGCAGTTTAAAATGCAAAGGACATTCTTCTGCTGAAGATTTTGTGTCAAATTTTGCAGACCACGAAGCACAGCGAGCTGTTCTTCAAGCATCGGTGTTCCCGACAGTGCTGTATTTAACACCGTTTAATATGACTTTGTTTTCCCTTTTATCTTTCTTGCAGCAATAGCAAGATACTTCCTTTGAAAACCCAGACTCTGACTTCGTGGGGTGCTTCCTGTGATGCTCAGGGCTGCTGGAAAGAGGATCATATGCTTATTTGTCCTGACAGTCTTTTGTTTCTACTTGCCCTGTTCCTGCATTATAAGCTTTGCCGCTGTGGCTATGAATTATGTCTTTTTGGTTCTCCGGTATCACCTGAACTTCTGTTATTTTTTTCTTTGGCACAGCTTGTCTGCACTGTTTCAAGACTGGCACTGTAGGGTCATCTTAGGGTCAGTTATTCAGATTTCTGCCTTCCGAACTCTTTTTGATTTTGCAGCCTGTTTTGCAGAGCTGCCCTGTGCCAGAGGAAGGAGGTGGTATTTGTCCGGATGGGTAGAAGCTTATCCATTACCAGTTTATTCCTGTCTGGGGTGTTCCTTTTGTTCTTTCTTGTCTGGGTCCAGCCATTGTTGCGAGTGTCTGGGAGGGTATTGAAAATTTGGTTTGGTATTAAGAGACAACTGCATACTCCTTATCATCTGCAAAGCTCTGGCCAGGTGGAGCGGATAAATAGGACAATCAAAAGTCACTTGCGCACTATGACACAGGATTAGGCTACAGATTGGACGGAAGCCCTTCCCTTTGCCCTTATGGCAGTTATCCCAGATCCCCAATTGTTGCGCAGCGATATTTTGACTTATTGCTCACGGTTGCACTCAGTCCTGTCTGTTTCCCTTTTATTGCAAGTGAATCCTCAACGAGATGACAGAATCATCATATCCAGAATCATCAGAATCATCATATCCAGAAGTGAAGTCACCAGACTGGGTCCTGATTAAGAATTTGCATCCAAAGACGCTTCTGGTTTCCAAGTTTCTAGGTCCATTTCGTGTGCTCCTGGTGGGATACTCGGCTTGTAAAGTGGAAGGACATTCTCATTGGATACACCTTACACAGTGTAAAAAGGCTCCTTCACAGACTCCAGACGGCGGCTCCCTTCATCAGTGAATCAAGAAAATACAACGCAGAGACTTATTGAGCATTACATTGATATTACAGAAAAGATCATCAGGATTTACATGCTTTCTGAATGAACTACTTATGCAAAAACCTTTTGTCCAGCATTTATACTACTGATTAGGTGGATAAAGGTGGTTTGATTTAGTATTTTACTAATATATAAGCAATGACCTTTGGGTACTTAACCTCTACTTCATGACGTAATTGAGAATTAAGGGGTAGTTATAGCTATACTATGCATCTTCATCATATTAAGAAGAGTAGGTGTATTTTTTATTTTGTCTTAGAACATTTATTCTGGAGTAATTATAGTTTCAGATGTTTAGAGGTCTGCTAAGAACGTTTTAGTATTTGGTCTTAGTTGTGCTGTGGCATATTATTGTTAATGAAGCAATACTGCATTTAGAATCTTGGGAAAGTATGGGGAATATCCAAATATTTTTGAGTCACATTTGCACTCAGTTACAAAATCTTTTAATCTATCACGTTGTGCAGTTTGCCTTCCAACTGTGACAGCTACTCAACACGGGTTTCTACCACAAGTTAGGCCCAAAGCCTTTGAGGAGTTTTGTGATACAGCTTTTAATCTAACTGCTGTACGATGGTCTCATACAAAAACAGAACCTAGAGTAGTTAGTTCTATGCCTTTAAAGTCCCCTCCAATATGTTTTATGGCTCAAGGTACAGGGAAAAAGGTAGGGGACACCCCATGGAACATTTGTAAAATAATAATGCTACACAATTCTTCCATCTGGTATAAGAAATCCCACGTACAGAAACCTTATATTTCCGTAGTACAATTAATGCAAGTTCAAGGGAATCAGGTGCATGATTATGACTTGTTACAGTATAATAGTAATGGCTACCTTTTGAATGACACAGTCTGAGACATACCTAACTGGAGTTGCCCCTTATTAGGATATTATCATCCCTGGGAACGTAATCTATCTGTAGGAATTAAGGAAATGAACATTACTCAGTGGGCTTTGAATAACTGTACGCAGAATCTAGTCTGTCCCCGAAATTTGACAATTTGGGAAAATGGATTAGTGGCTTTAAAGGGAGACTATTTTGTGTGTGGTAATCTTGCATATACAGAACTTCCCAGAGGTTGGTCAAGTACTTGCTATGTTGCTCAGTTAGATACCCCGTGGCGGTTTATACCTTACCAAAATGTTACTTTATTGTCAACCTTGAATAATTCCTTAAGAAGAAAAAGGGATGTTTCCCCTCAGGATGAAGCCATAATAGCAGCACAACAGTTGGTAGATTCTACAAGTCCTTTAACTAAATCTCAGATAGATGCATTTATAGGTACTGTTTGACTCTCAACCTTTGGAGCCATAGCACCCACTAGAGAATATGGTACCCAGATTATGCGATTACAGGCAGTTGTTGAACTTACAGCCCTGGATCTCACAGAGGCTATTAGTGTGCTACAAGGTGAAGTAGACAGGGTGTCTACTTATGCAGCTCAGAATCGCATGGCTTTACACTACCTACTAGCGAAGGAAAATGGTGTATGTGGCCTAATTTCTGATTACTGTTGCAGTATGCTTGATAATGAAGGAAACGTAGTGAAAGGTTTGCTGGATAGGGTTAGAAACTGTACATTTGTATCAAGTAGTAGTTATGTAAGTTCTTTTTCTGATTGTTTTGATTCTGTTTCTTCTTTTTGGAGTTTATTATCTAGGCCCCTGCAAGGCCTATTAGCTTCATTATTTGGCTTATTAGGGATTATCATTTTAGGAGCATTAATTCTTTGTGTAATATCAGCTTGCTGTAAGAAATCAGTGGAGACACTGACCCTTAAAATGATGTTGCAGATTGACTCAGAAGCTAGCAGCGATCCATTTTTAATACCGATGTCTGAGTTTCCTTATCTGTGAAATGATTCTTTACAGAATCAGAGGAAGGACTGAAAGAAAGCTTGCTTAAACCGGGTTGAATACATAGTCAGGCATAAGCCCTAAGAAAGAGTTAATATCATTTGTAGCTCTTTCTTTAATACCATCCTTGAACAACTCTGTAGAAGAAATTGGGTAAAAGGTTTAGATAACATAAACATTAGCCTATGTTATTAGAAAGATAAGTAAAAGGCAAGTTGTTTACCTAGATTCACAGTCTCGCTGTCTCTGGTCAGAGATATCAAACTGTCAGTGTTAGAATTAATTAGAATTAAGGCCTACATAGTCATGCCTGAGAATATATGTATGTCTTTTCATGATTGTCTATGACGTGCATGCCTATAGAAAAAGTATGTTATGAATATACGTAACACTAGACGTAGAATAGAATATGTATATTATGAATATACGTGATGTGAGACGTAGAATAATAAAGTGAAATTATGCTGTGTAATGGAATCTTTACCTATAAATAAAGAGGCCTAAAGCTTTGATTTCAGAGTAAACATAGGCAACTGCCTAGCTTGCTCTCCCAAAGCGTTTTGGTCCTGTGTTTATAATACAATTGTGTTGTGTATTATTTACAGATTTGTGTATTATCTAAAGATGAAGATCAATTAACCTTCTCCTTACCTTGTGTGTGGATTTCTGTGACCCAAAAGCCCTATCTGTTATTAGGTGAGGGGGGGTGCAGAGTATCTTTCAGATACTACGCATGATGGACCTTCATCTGACCCAGTATGGCATATCTTATGTTCTTATGAATTTGAATAGGAAGGTGTATATAAATACATAGGAACAGAGAACGGAGCAACATTCCAGCGTAATACTGAGAAAAAAGCCCAATAGATTAATATACAAGAGATTAATATTGATACTAAAAATTGTACTAACATCAAAGAATATGATATGAATCATCAACCATCTTGCAATACCGATACTCTCATGTAGCTTTGAAATTGTAGTCTGGTCTCTTAAATAATTTGAAAAACTAGATGTATGAACAAGAAAACTCCTCCATGCTCACATGCTAGTTTATAAGAATCAATGCATGCCCAGACTATTCATTCCAGAGTCGAAGGAGGAATAGGCTTCGTAGAAATAGAGCATACATAATGGTCTACCATCAAAGACCTGCAGGCCTACTTGACAGCATCAACAGACCCAAACACACAAAAAATGTTGAAGTATGAAAATAAACTCCAGAATCCAGTTTCACTATTAAACAGACATTCTGACGAGCAGAAGGAATAAGTGAGAATCCCACTGAACAGATATGAAAGAAAGCAAAGTTTGTAAGAGAATAACACTTTAAAGAATTAGAACAGAAAACAAAGAAAAACACATGGCAAATGCACAAATACAATGGGAAATTCAAAGTGTTACACCACAAACCATACTTGAATCAAACCCAAATACATGAATGGTTAAAGAGAAGCAAACTGAAAGCTAAGGCTGAAAGACTGATAGTTGCAACTAAGGATGGTGGATTATGGATAAGATGATTCACAGCAAATATAGAAAAAAACTGTTAAAGCAGACATATGTAGATTCTGTAAGAAAGAGCCAGAAATGATTAGTCGTCTTATAGCTAGCTGTAAAGTTGTCAGAAAATTTCTATACAGAAAGACACAGCACGATGGCACGTTTCATCCATTGGAAACTTTGGGATCAATATCCCAAGCCCTTATCCAGATAGCCCATGGGGTCCAGTTAATGCAAAGATAGTCTGTGAGCAGAGCTAGGCAGTACAGCCACTGCCCAGACAAGTGCCATCCTTATCTGAGTAGAGGCAATTTTCAGCTTAGGCTACCTAAAAAGCAGGCCTAAGTTATTACCCATATGGGATGACTGAAGATCGCCACTATCTGATCAGGCCGGCACTTATTCAGATGGAGGCAGATTCCAATGAGCGTGTGCAGGCTCCTATGCGTCCGATCGGAATCAGGACGCACAGAGGCAGACCAGATTCTGATCCTGCGGGGGCTAGATGTGCCCTGCAGGATCAGAATCAGGTTTGGGCCTGTATGTTCAGGCCGGAACACGATTCTGATCAGCCTGAACGTACAGAACCCTGCCCGGCTAACTCAGTCAGGCTCCCGAATGGAGCCGTGGTGCTATGGCATCCCATTGCCATGGCACCAGGCTCCATACAGGAGGTGCGATCCTCAGCCGCCAACCACAATCTTCTCTCCCCGCAGCCCGACCCCTGATCTGGCCGTCCATGGAGAATCTCCTGCAGCCCCTCACCTCTCCAACACTGCAGGGGCCTGCCATCCCCCGACGTCCAGGGGGACTTATTCCACCTTGGAGATGGAATAAGTCCCCCATCCAGTCTGCCGACCCCGGACATACAGGGCCGACTTCAAAATTGGACCTGTACATCCGGGGTTGCAGATCGCCCACAGCCCGCCCTCACTCTGTCTCCGCAACGCCCCCTCCCGCCCCCATCTAAGCCTCCCCATACAAGCTCCTTGTTTGTACGGGGGGCTTTTGCCAGGGATGGAAGGGGGGGGGGTGAATAGACTCCATAGCGGCTGCACAAACTGAATATTCAGCGGTACCCACAATCCAGATACAGCTGCTGAATATTTAACGCCAGAGCTGACTACCTCAGTGTTTAAATATCAGCGGTTTGTAAACACTACAACATTGCTGTACCGGCAAAGCACTAGGATCATGAATCTAAGAGAACTACGAAGAATGGTTATGATCATCTGGGATATTCCCATTTCAACAGATAAGAATCTGGATGCAAGGAAACTAGACATAGTGGTCAAGGAGAGAAACATCAAAATACTACTACTACTACTGAGCATTTGAATAACGCTATAAGATGTACGCAACGCTGCACAGACATGTAAGAGACAGTCCCGGCTCATCAGAGCTTACAATCTAGTCAAGACAAACAAAGAAGCTGTAGGCAGGGATAAAGCAAGGGGGGAAGGAAAAGAAGGAGGAGATCAGGTGAGTCAAGATCCAAAAGCAGCAGCGAAGAGGTGAGTTTTCAGCCTGGATATGAAGAGGGTTAGAGAAGGTGCCTGGCGTACAGACATAGGTAGTTTGTTCCAGGCATAAGCTGCAGCAAGGTGAAAGGAGCGAAGTCTGGAGTTAGCAATAGAAGAAAAGGACAAAGATAGAAGCAGTTTGCTAGAAGAGCGGAGTTCCCGAGGGGGGTTGTAAGGAGAGATAAGAGAAGAAAGGTACTGAGGAGCCACAGAGTGAATGCATTTATAGATCAGCAGGAGAAGTTTGAACTGGATGCGGAAACGGAAAGGGAGCCAATGAAGTGACTTGAGAAGAGGAGTAATATGGGCATGACGAGGCTGGCAGAAGATTAGCCGTGCAGCAGAGTGTTGAACAGATTGAAGGGGAGAGAGATGATTCAAAGAAAGACTAGCAAGGAGTAGGTTACAGTCAGGGGCGGCCCAAGGGGGGTGCGGGGCCATGTGCGGAGACTCGGTGCGGGGCCTCATTTGCATAAGGTGCCTCATTTGCATAAATATTTGCATAATGTTATCATACACTAACTTTTAGTAAACATGCCTCTTAATGAGTATATGGATAAAGAAAGACTAAAAGGTTTCTACATTACTATAATCCAGTACCAACCGCCAGGCACATTAGGAACTACTACAAACACTGCCCATTTAGAACCCATAGCAAACCCGCCGTATCCTAACAGCACTACCAGGACTCACAAAGCACCATACCCTAACTATCAAAAGGCAACACTGCAAATATTAAACCAATACATTTCAGAGAACAATAATACATGACCTACTGGGGAAAGAACAAGTGGCAATGTCAAATAGGAATTACATAACAGTATACCTCAGCTCAGTTACACATGCAGAACATAGACCATCACCAAACAAGGAATCACAATTTAGGAACAGGAAGACCATAATTAAACTGGGAACCCCAAAAGCCAAACTTGGAATATACAGCAACACTGTAGAAATAAAACTATAAATTAATTTCCTCTTGTACTAAACAAAGCGCAAAAATTAATGATGCACATTTCCCAGAGCTGACATATTCCAGTTAATAAATTCAAAATAAAGAGATATTTTTCTACCTTTTGTGCATTTTTTTTCAGTTGCAATTGTTCCAGCCACTTTCTTCTGGTTTCTTCCTGTCTTCTGCTAACTCTCCATCTGCTGTCCATTTGTCCTTTCTTCTGTCTTGTTTTTTTTTTCCATTGTCTTGTTTTTTTTTTCCATTCTCTCTCTAAACCTGCTTTAACATACTAATCTTTCTCCTTTTGCTCTTTCCTCATTCCTATTTCATCCACTCAAATTTTATCCCTCCATCCTCAATCCCCACTTACTCTCCCAATATCCGGCCAATTGTAGATTTGTCTTCCCTCCCACGCAAAATATTTTTCCCTCTCCATTTCACTCTCCCAGCTCCATCCCATTTTAATCCTCCCCCAACATCAGCTCCTTTCTAGTTCCAGTCCCACCCAGCATCTGCTCCCTTCTTGTCCCTGCATCAGCCCATTTCCAGTCCTAGTCCCCCATCAGCCCATTTCCAATCCTATCCTAGCCCCACCATCAGCCCATTTCCAGTCCTAGCTCCCCCATCCATTTCCAGTCCTATCCGAGTCCATCCATCAGTTCATTTCCAATCCCAGCCCCTCATCAGCCCATTTCCAGTCCTATCAGTTCCTCCATCAGCTCATTTCCAATCCCAGCCCCCCCATCAGCTCATTTCTATTCCTTTCCTAGCCCCACCATCAGCCCATGTCAAATCCTAGCTCCCCTCCACTCAGCCCATTTCCAATCCAAGCCCCCCATGAGCCTACTTCCAGTTCTAGCCCCTCCATGAGTCCATTTCCATTCAAGCCCCCACCACAGCCCATTTCCAACCTTAGCACCCCCAACAGCCCATTTCCAGTCCTATCCTGGCCCCTCCATCAGCCCATTTCCTGTCCTAGCCCCCCCCCCCACTCAGCCCATTTCCAGTCCTAGCTCCCTCTCCTCACAGCCCATTTCCATTCCAAGCCCCCCTCCCCATCAGCTATTTGCAGTTCAAGCCCCCTTTCCACTCAGCCCATTTCCATTCCAAGCCCCTGTCCCCATCAGCTATTTGCCGTTCAAGCCCCCCTTCCACTCAGCCCATTTCCAGTCCTAGCAACCCCCCATCCCATTACCAGTCCTAGCTCCCCCATCAGCCCACTTCCAGTCCGAACCCCCTATAGCCCATTACCAGTCCTAACCCCCCATCAGCCCACTTCCAGTCCGAACCCCCTATAGCCCATTACCAGTCCTAACCCCCCCATCAGCCCACTTCCAGTCCTTACCCTCCCATCAGCCCATTTTCAGTCTTAACCCCCCCATCAACCCATTACCAGTCCTAACCCATCAGCCCACTTGTAGTCATAGCCCCCCCATAGCCCAGTACCAGTCCTAACCCCCCCCCCAGCCCATTACCAGTCCTAACGCCCCCCACAGCCCATTACCAGTCCTAACCCCCTATCAGCCTACTTGTAGTCTTAGACCCCCATAGCCCATTACCTGTTGTAACCCCCCCATCAGCCCATTACCTGTCCTAACCCCCCCATAGCCCATTTCCAGTCCTAATCCCCCCATCAACCCCCTTGTAGTCGTAGCCCCCCATAGCCCATTACCTGTCATAACTTCCCCCATCAGCCCATTTCCAGTCTTAGCCCCTCCATAGTCTATTACCTGTCCTAACCCCCCATAGCCCATTCCCAGTCTTAACCCCCCCATCAGCCCACTTCCAGTCCGAACCCCCTATAGCCCATTACCAGTCCTAACCCCCCCCCATCAGCCCATTTACAGTCCTTACCCCCCTCCCTCCCTCCCTATTTACAGTCCTTACCCCCTCCCCATCAGCCCATTTACAGTCCTCCCCCCCTCAGCCCATTTACAGTCCTCCCCCCCCCATCAGCCCATTTACAGTCCTTACCCCCCCTCCCACCCCATCAGTCCATTTACAGTCCTTACCCCCCTCCCCCCCTCTCCCCATCAGCCCATTTACAGTCCTTACCCCCCCTCCCTCCCTCCCCATCAGCCCATTTACAGTCCTTACCCCCCTCCCCATCAGCCCATTTACAGTCCTTACCCCCCCTCCCTCCCTCCCCATCAGCCCATTTACAGTCCTTACCCCCCTCCCTCCCTCCCCATCAGCCCATTTACAGTCCTTACCCCCCCCCCCCTTCCCCATCAGCCCATTTACAGTCCTTACCCCCCCGCTCCCCATCCGCCCATTTACAGTCCTTACTCCCTCCCTCCCTCCCCCCCCATCAGCCCATTTACAGTCCTTACCCCCCCTCTCCCCATCAGCCCATTTACAGTCCTTATCCCCCCTTCCTCCCTCCCCATCAGCCCATTTACAGTCCTTACCCCCTCCCTCCCTCCCCATCAGCCCATTTACAGTCCTTACCCCCCCCCCCTCCCATCAGCCCATTTACAGTCCTTATCCCCCCTCCCTCCCTCCCCATCAGCCCATTTACAGTCCTTACCCCCTCCCTCCCTCCCCATCAGCCCATTTACAGTCCTTACCCCCCCTTCCCCATCAGCCCATTTACAGTCCTTACCCCCCCTCCCTCCCTCCCCATCAGCCCATTTACAGTCCTTACCCCCTCCCTCCCCCCCCCCATCAGCCCATTTACAGTCCTTACCCCCCCCCCAGCCCAGCTAAGTTTAAAAAAAAAAGACCCAGAAACCGGCTGCTGCTGCCGCTGACGCCGTGGCAGCGGCAGAATGGAGAATCCCGCGGGGCCCCCCTGTCCGGCAGTCTTTGATGCGGCCTCAGCGCGGGCTTTTCAGAGCCGCGCGAAGGGAGAGTTTCCCTTTCTCGCGGCTCTGTTAATCCCGCCGCGGGGCTGATGGGAGCCCCGCGGCGTGATTAACAGAGCTGCGAGAAGAGAAGCTTTCTCTCTTCGCGCAGCTCTGACAGCCGACGGAGGCCACAGAGAAGACTGCCGGACAGGGGGGCCCCGCGGGATTCTCCATTCTGCTGCTGCCACGGCGGCAGCGGCAGCAGCAGCCGGTTTCTGGGGTTTTTTTTTTAAACTTAGTTGGGCTGATTGGGGGGGGGGGTGGTAAGGACTGTAAATGGGCCCCGCGGGATTCTCCATTCTGCCGCTGCCACGGCGGCAGCGGCAGCCGTAGCCGGTTTATGATTTTTTTTAAACTTTAATGGGATGCAAGATGTTTTTTGCGCGGGGCCCCCTGAAACGCGAGGCCCTGTGCAAAAAACATTCTTGCTCAATGGACGGGCCGGCCCTGGTTACAGTACTCAAGACAGGAGGTGGTTAAGGAGTGGATAAGCCTTTAAGCACTGTTCCCTCTAAGCTGTGCGCGTGTGCACGCGCACATACTTTATAACAGAGTGCACAAAAATTACGGTTCTGATTCTGATAGAAAACAGAGACATCTTAAAATTTAAAAGTTGTTGTGTATTTACGGTTTTCACAAGTTCTACAATATTATCTAGTGCAATCAATGTGGTGTACATACTGTATTCTGACGTGTAGTCAAATTTTAAAGTATAGAACTCCGAGTGTCGTTATGTGCTGCACAAAAATTTAACCTTCCTTCAAAAGCTGCACAGCTGATATTTTATGCGCACACAGCCTACAGAAAATTAGAGGGAACATTGCCTTTAAGTAGTGTGTTCAGAAAGGAAAGGGCGGATTTTCGTGATGTTATAGAGAAAGAAATGGCAGGTCATAGCTATCAGGTTGATGTGTGTGCAGAAAGAGAGAGAGGACTCAAAGACAACCCCAAATTGCGGGCCGAGGAAACAGGAAGGAGTACAGAGTTAACCACAGAGACTGAGAAAGGAAGGAGGGGAGGTTTTAGGGCGAAAGATAAGAAGTTAAGTCTTGGCCATGTTCAATTTCAAGCGGTAGTGAGACATCCAGGCAGCAATGTCATAAAGGCAGGCAGAGATCTGGGTCTGGATTGCTGGAGGGATTTCAGGGTAGAGAGGTACAGTAGATCTGGGAGTCATCAGCATAAAGATGGTACTGAAAGCCATGGGAAGAGATAAGCACACCAAGGGACTGGGTATAGAGAGAGAAAAGGAGCAGACCCAAGACAGCTCCTTGGGGTACACCAACTGACAGCGGGATAGCAGAGGAGGAGGCGCCACCAGAACACACGCTGAAGGAGCAATGGGAGAGATAGGAGGAGAACCAGGATAGTACAGAGCCCTTAAAACCAAATGAGGACAGGGTATCGAGGAGAAGGTTGTGGTCAACAGTGTCAAAAGCAGCAGAGAGATCAAGAAGAATGAGGACAGAGTAAAGGCCCTTGGATTTTGCCAGGAACAAGTCACTGGAGACTTTGGCAAGAGCCGTTTCAGTAGAGTGTAAAGGACGAAAGCCAGACTGTAAGGGATCCAGGAGGGCATGAGAGGAGAGGAAGTCGAGGCAGCGGTGGTGAACCGCACGTTCAAGTAGTTTAGAAATGAAGGGAAGGAGGGAGATGGGTCGATAAATAGAAGGACAGGTAGGATCAAGTGAGGGTTTCTTGAGGAGAGGTGTAACTACAGCATGCTTGAAGGCTGCAGGGACAGTTGCAGTGGAGAGCGAAAGGTTGAGAATATGAGAGATGGAAGGGACAATAGTAGAGGAGATGGGACAGGAGATGGGTGGGGGATAGGATTAGAAGAGTAGGTGGTGAATTTGGAGGAAGAAAGAAAGTGTGCAGTTTCCTCTTCAGAGATCACAGGAAAGGAAGAGAGGGTAGCAGAGGTAGGGGGGAGAAAGTTGGGAGTGAAGAGGGGGAGGAGGGGAATTAAATGACTTTGTGGGGAATTGGAGGGTGATCTTGTGGAATTTGTCATGGAAATAGTCAGCCAGGGTTTGGGCAGAAAGGGAGGGAGGGATCAGAGGTGGAGGCACTTTGAGGAGAGAGCTAAGAGTAGTAAAGAGACGGTGAGGATCAGAGGCAAGAGAGTTAGTCAGATGGACATAGTAGTCTTGTTTGGCAAGAGCTATGGTTGACTGGAAAGAGACAAGCATGAATTTGAAGTGAAGAAAGTCTGGAGGGGAGCGGGATTTGAGCCAAGCACGCTCAGCAGAACGGCACAGGAGCATAGATAGCGGGTAGTGGATGAAAGCCAGGGCTGGGGTGCAGAACGTCTCACAGGACGTGGCATGGGCGGAGTGAGAGCATCCAGAGCTGATGAGAGTGCAGCATTATAGGAAGTTACTGCCTCGTCCACAGACTTAGATGACATAGTGGAAGAAAGAGATGAAGAAACAGTGGAAGAGAGAACCAAAGGATCAATAGCATGAAGATTTCTAAATAGGTTGGAGACGACAGGACAAGGTTGAGGCAGCGGGTGATGGATTAAAGCTTAAAAGGTGATGGTTAGATAAGGGAAGAACTGAGCTACAGAAGTTCGAGGATAAGCAACTAGAGAAAAATACCAGGTCAAGGCAGTGGCCATGCTGGTGAGTGGGGGCAATGGAACAAAGCTGGAGGGGTAAGGGAGAGGAGCTTTAAAACACAAGGATCAGAGGGGTTATCGACATGAATGTTAAAAACCCCAAGGATAAGAGTGGGTGAAGAGGAATCCAGAAAGATGGAAAGCCACGAGTCAAAATCAGAAGCAGACTTGTCAGGAGGTCGATAAATAACAGCTATCCGGTGAGGAAGTGGAGTGAAAAGGCAGATCGAGTGGACTTCAAAAGAGGGAAAAGAGCGAGACTGAGGCAGCAGGAGGGGTTGGAATTGGCAGGAGGGAGAAAGTAGAAGCCCAACACCGCCACCATGGCCAGTGGGACGAGGTGTGTGGGAGAACTGATAGCCCCCATGACAGAGAGCAGCGATAGATGCAGTATCATCTGGGAAGAGCCAGGTCTCAGCTAGAGCAAGAAGATGGAGAGCATTAGAGATACAGAGATCATGAGTAAAAGCAAGTTTATTAGAGACTGAGTGTACGTTCCACAAGGCACATGAGAAGAAAGGGAGAGTGGAAGGCGGAAAGGAGAGGGATATGAATAAGATTAGACGTGTTGTGTGAAGACCTCTTCTCAGAGTGTGACAGAAGTCTAGGGGGGCCAGGGTTGGGGTTGATATCTCTGGATGAGAGAAGGAGAAGGAGTAGCAGAGTATGGGGCAGAGAGGAGACAGTACGGCGGAAACAAAGGTGAGGTTGCCTTAGAGAGAGAGGAGATGGTTGAATGAGAGGGAGAAAGTGATGAAGCTCAAGAGCTGATGATAGGGTAGAAGACAGAATGGAGGGGGAAGTGAGGATGGTAAAGGGGAGATAAGGAGGGGAGGAGTGAGGGTGCTGGTAGGAGGGGAGACAGTTAGGGAGTATGAAGAAGAGGAAGATAATGTGATGAGGAGCCATAGAAGAGTAATAGAGAGGAGAACAATGGCCAGAGGATACAGAAGGTGGGAGAGTCAAAGATTGGGCGCACCTGTGTGTGAAGTAGGTAATGAGCAGATGACAGCTATAAGAGACAGCGAGCCACGGAGTGGGTGGGTAGAGGGGATGGGGTGGGGTATAAGTTATACAGCTGAGAAAGCTGAACAAAAGTGCAAAATAAAGGGAGCAGTGAGGTAAGGGAGCACACTAACAATGACAAATAAATAAATGTGTGGAGACAGACAGACAGATAGATAGAACTCACAGCAAATTCACTCACAGGAGCTAAAATTCACCTCTCGAGCACAGTACTTATGAGGGCACTGCTCTTCTCAGAACACAGAGAGGCAAACAGAGCTAGGCACACGTGGGATGAGACAGGAAGAGGGGCTAAACAATACCTCAGCAGGGGAGGGGAATACCCTTGACCTGATATTCCTCAATTTCCACAGCATCATCTCCTGCGAGAACCCTAGGATCACAAACGTGCCATGGTCCGACCACCATCTCATCAACCTAACATGCACATATCAGCATGCCCACACCAAAGAGAACACTCAACATGAAAGGAGATTTAAACCTTTCAACAAAGAGGACTACCTAACCCAAGTGATACCTAAACTACAAACAGACTCCTCCAAAATCAAAGACCTAATCAACAACTGGAATACAGCAGCAAATTCACCACCTACTCTACTGCATCTGCAGCGTCTACAACACGCAACACCAAAAAAAGAGCTATCACAACCAGAGCCCACTGGTTCACCCCCAACCTACAGAAACTAAAGACCCAACTAAGAAGGACCGAAAGAAAATGGAGAAAAACAAAAAATGAAACAGACAAAGCAAGATACATGAATGAATTTGATACCTACCGCAAGGAAACAGATAATGCAAAAAGTGCCTACCACTCAAAAATCATAAACACCTCAATCAACAGACCACGTGAATTCTATGAGATAGTTAAGAAGCTGACAAACTCACCCAACCACTCTAACCAGCTCCCGAACATACCACCAGAACAGCTAGCACGTCAATATAAACAGCTCCAACAACCACACAGCTCTCCCGCGGGAGCAGCAACAACAACCTTCGCACTGCGCAAAGCACAGAACGGAGTACATTTGAAACAGTCACCAAAGAAAAAATAGAATCCGCCATCTCATGCCTGCACACCACTACCTCCCCACTAGATCCCTGCCCTGTGGAGTGGATAAAGAAAACCAAACTGGACATAAGCATGACCCTAGCCCACATAGCAAACGAATCACTCAAACAAGGACACATGCCGGACAGCCTCAAAACCTCCATCATTCGCCCAACCCTCAAGAAACATAACCTGGACCCCCTTGACCCAGCATCCTTCAGACCAATAGCAAGCCTCCCTTTCACTGCCAAAATCATCGAGAAGATTGTACAACAGCAGCTCCAAGACCATCTAGACACAAGCAACTCAGTGGACCCACAACAACATGGATTCCGCCCGTCACATGGGGTCAAGACCCTCATGATATCACTAATGAACACCCTAATCAAAGGAATACAGGACAAACAGTCCAAATATGCCATGGTCTTTCTGGACATATCTGCAGCTTTTGACACCATCTCCCATAGCACCCTCCTACACAGACTACAGGAGAGATTGGCATCAAAGACATTGTGTTACAGTGGTTCCACTCCTACCTGACCAACAGAAAACAACTGATCTGCACCAGCATGACAACCTCCCCCCCCTTTTACAGCATCAAGGAGTGCCCCAAGGCTCTACGCTCGCGGCCATGCTCTTTAATATCTACCTTCAGCCTCTCTGCTCGATAATACGCTCTCATCACATCAACTACCATATCTACGCAGATGACATAATGCTTTATGAACCCATTACCACCACAAACCTAACCAACAATCATCTATCAGACTGCTTCATTGACGTCACTAACTGGCTCCAAGAGAACAACCTATCCATCAACTTTAAAAAAAACCGAAGCCCTCTTCGTAACCAAGGACCAAACCTTCACCCCGCCACCACACCTCACGTTGGGAATCACTCAAATACAAGTCCAAACCTATTTAAAATATTTGGGAGTCATCACTGATCAAGCGTTCACATTTAAGCAACACATTGAAAGAACAGCTAGAACAATATTCCTCAAGGCAAAGATGGTACAACGACTCAGACCACTCATTGACCCCCAAGACTTCAGAACAGTCATGCAAGCCATGACGCTCCCCCACCTGGACTACTGCAATGCAATCTATCATGGACTTCCAGCCACCCATACCACCGCCCTACGGACTGCCCTCAACACCACCGCAAGAATCATACAAAGGGTCATGAAACACGAGCACATCACCCCTGTCCTGAGAGAACTTCACATTCTACCTCTTGAAGCAAGGATAAAATACAAATCTCTACTGCTTATCCAAAAAGCCCTCCATCAAATACAGACGTCCCAGCTCCGGACTTTACTTCCTCAGCCCACCCTCAACAGACCAACCCGTCAGTCCACCAGCAATACTCTCACAGTCCTACATGAAAGAGCTAAATTCAATCAACAAACCTGTAACAGGGCATTTGAACTCAATGCACTCTCCCTCTGGAACTCCCTTCCCAACCAGCTCCGAAACAGCAAAGACCTCTCCACATTCACGAAACAGTTAAAAACCCTACTGTTTCGAGAACATATTGGACCTGAGCTGGTCACCTCTCAATATCTGCCGGCTTCCTGACAGCCCCCCAACCAGATTGCTTCTGACCCCACCCACCACCAACTGAGAGACTCAAGTCAAAAGTCTAGTACTGTTAATTGTCTGTCCAGATCCTTATTGTTGGACCCCCTGGTGCTGCCCCCCCCCCTGTTGAGCTGATTCTTGTACCCCCCTTTTTTGTGTTAAAACTGTTTTGACCCGGTGAAAAGCAGGATATAAATGCAGCTAAATAAATAAATAAAATAAATAAATAGTCACTCAGGTAGACTAAGAGCAGAGACAGGGAAACAGTTTAAACTCAGCAAACTATGGAGACAGAGCAAGGATGGAGGTGTCAGTTCTAAGTGATTACTGTATGATTGTGTGGAAAGGAAGAAGATCCTCAAGTACCAAGAAAAGCAATCAGAGACCAAGAAAATGTGGTAGAAAGATGCAGAAATATTACCCATCATACTGGAAGCTACAGGCCTGATTAAAAGCTATTTCCAAACACTTCTTGATAGGTTGCTTATACAGTTATGCTCAACGTTATTGGCACCTTTGCAGTTCAATCCCTTAATGCCCAGTATCTCCTAAACGAAAGTGGCCAGTGAAATGATTTTGGACTATATAAGCATACCTATTTGACACACAAAAGAATCAAATAAAACAAGATCAATTAAAAAAGGAAATACAGTCAAACCTCGGTTTTCATGATTAATCCGTTCGAAAAAGTCTGACTAAAACCGAAACGTATGAAAACTGAAGCAATATTTACCATAAGAAATAATGTTAATCCAATTAATCCGTTCCAGACACCCAAAAATATTCACAAAAAATACATTTTATAGAGAATAACTATATTTTTACATACAGAAAACAATGAGAAATAAATATAAATGACTAATGAAATGGATAAATGAACATTTAACATCACTGAAAGCAAGCTAAGTACAGTACTGTACAGTACAGTATGTTAACATCTGGCCTTAGCCACCCCTGACAAGCTGCTGTGCCCAGCTCTCTTCGGAATCACATTGGATTCAGCCCATTAAAATACCTTTACATTATCTGCTCAATGCTTCAGAATGGCAGAAAATCTTAATGATATAGCTTCAGACGTACCCTGCAAGAAAAAGAACTGCCTCCCACATTCATGCAACATCTCCTGCTTACGTTGACAGCTTTTCTTCCCTGCTACCTCCGAGCCTGAGGGGGCGCTCCAGAGAACGGGCAGGTGGTGGACGAGATCGGGGCCTTCCTCTCTGCACAATCCTTGCCTCTCTGACTCTGACCAGGCTCGAGGATGTGTTTCATTTACGTGCTCAGCTGGCTTTCGCTTCTCATCACGCTGGCGATCGGTGAGTCCGGGGGGCAGTGCTGCCAGGACCGGGCGGGCGTTCCGGCAGTGTATACAGACCGGTGTGCAGCGCAAGGGTGTATGTATTTACAGTACTGTACTTTACGAAAACCGAGGCGATGTACGAGAACTGGGACAAAATCTCAGTCAAAAAAGATGTTGAAAACCGAAGCGATGTATGAGAACCGGGACAAAATCTCAGTCAAAAAAGACGTTGAAAACCGAAGCGTATGAAAACCGGGGCAAATGAAAACCGAGGTTTGACTGTAGTAGGAAATAGTATAAAAACGTCTGAATTATTTAGAGCAAAAATGGATATATTGTTTAGGTTCATTGGAACCATCTTTAAATAATGAAATTGAGTGGACCTCTCATGCTCTGAACATCTGAATTGAGCTGTCTTGATTGTTTTATCGTTGTTTTGATTATTGAGTTTATGTTAATTGGGGAAACTTGATTGATTAATGGTCGATGCATAGGAGTGGATGATGATTTATATTCTGACACCAACCAGACATGTGCTAAGACAGCCGAATGTTTGTGAAATTGTGATGGTTGGAGGTTGTTTGTACAAATTCTCCAGATGCAAGACGTACTGATCTGAAACATATCGGTGGTATTAAAAAATGACAAACTATTTTAAGTGGATGTTGAAAATTGTTGTTAAAAATAGTCTGTTAAGAGATTGCAGTTTCACTTACAGATGAGACCAGTGAATTAGAGTGCTGGAACCTATTATATAGGCTTCGTTTCTCATTATAGTCCTAAAGCAAATATCTGAAGGTCTTTCTCTTTCTGTTTTCAGCTGTACAGTTTATTTAATGGAAATACTATTAAGAATGCAAAGTAAATAAAAGAGTGAGTTGTTTGATGTTGGATTATTATTGCTACTCCTCTGATACTGAGATCTATTTATTGAGGATATGATTACTGGTGCCCTTATAAACAATTCAAATCAGTTTGAACAGAAGAACCACATTCCCACTGTAGTAAAATCAGACGCACCTGTGATCAATTGTCAGTACTCAGATGACTTGAATCAACCAACCAATGAATGGTAACTCTAATGTTCAAAATGACCACATTAACTCCCTGTTCCATTTTCATAATGGTGAAGACAAGAGAGCTGCCTGTCAGAAAAGTCATCACCACCAAACATCAAACTTCAAAGAGGTACAAGGCCTTCTCCAAAGATCTTGGGATTCCTGTGTTGACAGTTCACAATGTTATTAAGATGTTTTCTGCTCGTGGAACTATCAAGAACCTCCGAGGATATGATGGAAAGAGGAAAGCTAATCAAAGAAGTCGTCAAAGGTTAGTGCAAACTGTTGGACAAAAACACATACAACATCCAAAGAGCTTAAGGCTAAACTGGAGCAATCTGGAGTGGTGGTTTCAACCCGCATCATATGCCATGCACTAAACAAAGAAGGACTTCATGGGCGAAAACCAAGGAGGAGCCCAGTGCTCAAAGACAGACATAAAAAGGCATGCCTGATCTTTGCCCAAACCTACCTTGAGAAACCAGTCTTTCTGAGAAAATATTCTGTGGACAGATGAAACCAAACTTGAGCTCTTTGGTAATGCCAACATTCGATACATTTACAGGTGAAGAAATGAAGCCTATAAGAAAAAACACACCCTTCCTACAGTTAAATATGGTGGAGGTTCCATAATTCTATGGGGCTGTTTTGCTGCCTCAGGAACTGGAAGCCTGGAACATATTAAAGGAGTCATGAAGTCAGAGAACTACCAAGGTATTTTAGAGCGAAATGTGCTACCTAGTGTCAGAAAGCTAGTTCTGGGTTGAAAGTCATGGATCCTCCAGAAGGACAGTGACCGAAAACATACATTCAAAAGTAGAAAAGAATGGTTAAAAAGGAACAAATGGACTGTTTTAAATGGCCAGCAATGAGTCCTGATCTCAATCCAATTGAGAACCTTTGGAAAGAGCTGAAATCTGCCATTGGTAAAAGGAATCCTGGAAACATTCATGAGCTGGAACAAATCGCAGTTGAAGAGTGGGAGAAACTACCAGCAGACAGATGTACAAAACGTATAGATGACTGCAAGAAACATTTGGAGACTCTCATCACTGCCAAGGGCTATGCAACCAAATATTAGTGAAGGGTGCCATTAATCCTGTCCAGGTCATATTTTGTTTTTTTTCTCAAAAATTACTACGTTTAAATTGCACAGACATCTTTTTTTTTGTTGTATACCTTTGAACATACTATTAAAATATTATGATGACATACAATAGGAATATTTCCAATTATTTCTCAAGATATTGTACACAGCATACCTAAAATGCAAGGGTGCCAATAATGTTGACCACAACTGTATATGTTTCATTGAATGAACTTCAGAAGAGCTCTCTTTAGTATGATGCAAGTACTTACTATGGCAAATGTTAGCAGTAAATGTGCGAAGCTGAGATCATAGTCAACATACCCTGGCCTAGGAGTGAGGTTCTTTATTGTCATGGTAAGCGTAAAACTAACCAATATGGAGACATTGCCCCAGAAAGAATCTCCAGACTACCCTGACAAAGAGGTGAAGTTCATTCCTGTCTACACTGTGGGAATGTTGTTCGCACAGGGCCCCGCACTTCAGGGGTCCTTGCACCAACATGCTGGACACGGTGTTCAGCTCCCGAGTCCTGATTGTTTGCAGAGCCATTCTACCAGAAATTACCAAAAGTCTTACCGGCGGCGTTCTAAGGTAGAGCCGGTAAGACTTTTGGTAATTTCCGGTAGAATGCGGGCAGCTCGTCATATATGAGAGGTATGGTTTTTCTCTTTATATCTTGAGGTGGGATCTGATTATTTATAGTTTGTCTAAGTGAAGAAGGGGTTGGATATATTAGTGATATAGTTTCTCTGTTGTTTTGTATGTTAGTGTGAAGAATGTTGGACGAGAGATCTTGAGTGATCCCCTGAAGAAAGCATAAGTCATGAAATGCATGACTGGTACCCGTGAAAGGCGTCGGGATCTTTGATCAGTCCACAATAGCGGGTTATTTTGATGACACAGATAAGTACAGTGCTACATGATATCTTAAAAATGTTTTGGAATTCAGTGATTGTGTTGGATAACCTGCTCTAGTTGAGAGGTCGTTGATGCAAATGGGCAACCTGCTTTGAGAACGGATGGAAGTCCCTGTGGCAGAGCCAAATTAGTCTGAGACCTCCACTATTTAAAATTAGAATTTTATTTAACTTTACACTATAGTGAATGTGAATATTTTTCAGCCATCCATTGATACATGAACGATCTTTATTGTTGTTTCTTTCTCTATAACATCATCTATAACAACATGATCGGCACACCCGCAGGCTATCACAAAACCAAACAAACAACTTCAAAAAGAGCACCATCACTGCTGGCATCCACACTATGGAACTCCCTCCTAACGAGCCTGAGGGCGTTAGATGACCTCACAAAGACCTCAAAACATTCCTATTTATAGAAACCTATGAGCATTCAGGCAACATCCCCCACCCAAAAAATAACACTACTACCTCCACCAACTAAACACATATCCATACTTCCCACACACACAAATCTTTCATACCATGTTTTAAATACCTTCATGTTAAATGTTACCTCAATTGTACTGTCTAATTACTGTTAAATAACTGTACTGTCTAAATGTTTACATGTACAGGGCATGTGGGTTTGCTCAGATTGCCTTTCTGTTTCTTGAGAAGAGCAGTGCTTACCAGGGCTCTCCCAAAAGGTGATTTTTGCTGAATTTGCTGCTAAATTGTGAGTTTTGTCTGTTTGTCTCCACATATTTATCTATCTATTTGCTCTTCTGGGTGGGTTCCCTTACCTACTCCCTTGCTGTGTGCCCACTGTTCAGGAACAGCCTCCATTGCTGTAGAGTTTTAAACTATCTTTCTCTTAGTCTACCTGAGTGACTGCCCTTCCCCCCTGCTGAGGCATTGTTGTAGACCTCCATTTCCTGTTGTGCATGTGGGTTTGCTCAGATTGCCTTTCTGTTTCTTGAGAAGAGCAGTGCTTACCAGGGCTCTCCCAAAAAGGTGATTTTTGCTGAATTTGCTGCTAAATTGTGAGTTTTGTCTGTTTGTCTCCACATATTTATCTATCTATTTGCCCTTCTGGGTGGGTTCCCTTACCTACTCCCTTGCTGTGTGCCCACTGTTCAGGAACAGCCTCCATTGCTGTAGAGTTTTAAACTATCTTTCTCTTAGTCTACCTGAGTGACTGTCCCTCCCCCCTGCTGAGGCATTGTTGTAGACCTCCATTTCCTGTTGTGCATGTGGGTTTGCTCAGATTGCCTTTCTGTTTCTTGAGAAGAGCAGTGCTTACCAGGGCTCTCCAAAAAGGTGATTTTTGCTGAATTTGCTGCTAAATTGTGAGTTTTGTCTGTTTGTCTCCACATATTTATCTATCTATTTGCCCTTCTGGGTGGGTTCCCTTACCTACTCCCTTGCTGTGTGCCCACTGTTCAGGAACAGCCTACTGGCCAGAGACACTTAGGTTCCCGCCCACCCTACCCCCACCCACCCCAGGGGCTACATTGCCTATATAGTGGTCACATACGTGCCATCTGTCGTTCCTAACTTGGGTAACGCCCACATCTTCAACTTTTCTTATTATTCTTCCTCTTCTGGGACTGCTTAATCAACATGTCGTGTATTCAGTGCAATAACTGTGGTACTTTCATTCAAAGAAAAATCATTTGGAGCCTAAGAGCTTGTCCTATATGCCTAAAGTCAGCTGCCATGCATGAAGAACTGACTCTACTAAGGAAAGACCTAGCAGCCATGCATAAAGAAGTGTCTCTACTGAGGGAGGAACTGGCTGCAATGAAGCACACCTCTTCTAAGATACAAACTGAACAAAGTCCACCACCGCTCCCACAAAGAATCAAACACCCCAGGAACAAATGGATCACAGTGGGTTCCGGAAGATTGCGACCTGTAATGCAGAGACATCCTACACATCAAGAGATATCCCTGCAAAATGCCTTCTCTGCCTTGACTAATGAGGATGCCCAACCCAAAGAAACTGAAGGGCCCTTAAATGAATCAGACAATGCCCAATCTCCTGCTAAAGCACCAAATATGAAGAAAACCTCACCAAACAGAAAACTATTACTACTTGGAGATTCCATCATCAGAGGCACCAACTTGGGAACACAGTTCAAAGGAGAGGAGATAGTCATATGCCTACCAGGCTCTTCAGCCAGCAGGAATACAAACCAAGTTGTTGAAATTCTTAGCGCAAAAAGTGAGCACTCCAAACCAGATGTTATTATCCACTTGGGCACAAATGACCTGGCTAGAAACAGTGCCTCTACAGCCCAAAAGGACTTCCAATCTCTGGGAGAGAAACTCACGCCCATTGTTAACACTGTTGCATTCTCAGAAGTTCTACCTGTTCTTGGTAAGGGGACAAAAAGGCTGCATCGCATTAACAACTTTAATACATGGCTCCAGACCTGGTGCAAACAAGAAGGATTCAGATTTATTGGCAACTGGGGCAACAGATGGACCAACAAGAGACCATACTGTGCTGATGGACTACATCTCTCTGTCACAGGGAAAAGTAACCTAAGTGAAAAATTCAGGCAGTATGTGGATATGCATTTAAACTAGGAAAAGGGGGTGACGGATGTGGAAGGTCAACATCTGCATGCCACCCCCTGCAAAAGCAGATCATCATCAGAAACAGCCACACTCTTAAATCACACATCAAAAACAAGTGGGAAGAAGTGGGCAGAATAAAATCAATGCAAAATACACACAAGCCAGGTAAATGCTGGAAAGCAATGAGCACAAATGCTCGAAGCTTAGCCAAAAAAATTCCAGACCTGGAAGCCCTAATGGTGGAAACGGATTTGGACATCGTGGCCGTTACGGAAACATGGTTTAATGAATCGCATGATTGGGATATAGCCATAGCTGGCTATAATCTATTCAGAAGAGACAGAGAAAATGGAAAAGGAGGAGGAGTAGCCTTGTATGTCAAAAGCAGTATTAAAGCTACTGAAATGCAGGTAACATGGGGAAAAGAAGAAGCGCTCTGGATTGCGTTGGAAAGAGGAGATGGCACTGTCATCCATATTGCTGTAGTCTACAGACCTCCGACTCAAATTGAAGAGAGAGATAACGAATTGATTATAGATATTGCCAAGATAGCAACAAAGGGGGAAGCGATCATATTAGGTGACTTTAATCTACCTGATGTGGATTGGATTACTCCTTCTGCACATCTGGAAAGAAGCAAAAAAATTGTGGATGCTCTCCAAGATGCATTACTTAGACAACTGGTGATGGAACCAACCAGAGAAAGCTCAACGCTGGATGTAGTGCTTACCAACAGTGATAACGTGTCGAATGTCTGCGTGAGTGCCCCTGTGAGCAACAGCGACCATCACACGGTGTGGTTTGAGATAAAAGCCATGGTACAGGCCAATCATAGCAAGCTCAAAGTCCTAAACTTCAAAAACACTGACTTCAATAAAATGGCCGAGTACTTAAAGGAGGAGATGACGGGGTGGAAGGAAATAAGGGAAGTGGAATTGCAATGGACCAAACTAAAGGCGGCAATAAAAGGGGCAACAGATAAATATGTAAGAAAATAAATAAAAACAAGAGGAGAAGGAAACCTATTTGGTTTTCCAAAGAGGTGGCTGCGCAAATAAAGGCAAAAAACACAGCTTTCGCAAAATTCAAAAGCTTGCAAACAGAAGAACACAGAAATGAATACAGGATCCAACTCAAAGAGTCTAAAGGAGTAATAAGGATAGCAAAATCAAAGGCAGAAGAAAAGATGGCTAAAGATGTTAAGGGTGGCAACAAAACTTTCTTCAGGTATATTCGGGAAAGGAAGAAGATCAGAGTTGGAATTGCAGGACTCAGAAGTGCTGGGAAAGGACTCGTGGAAAGTGACACTGAAAAAGCAAAATTGCTAAACAAATACTTCTGCTCTGTTTTTACTAAAGAAGATCCTGGAGATGGACCAGCTGTGACTCCCAAATATAAAAATAGGACTGAAGTAGATACCACACCATTCACAGAAGATGAGGTGTTAGAACAACTTGCTAAACTGAAAGTGGACAAAGCCATGGGACAGGATGGGATACATCCCAGGATACTGAAAGAGCTCAGAGAGGTTCTTGCAGGACCATTAAAGGATGTCTTCAACAGATCCTTGGAAACAGGAGTGGTTCCTCAGGACTGGAGAATGGCTAATGTTGTACCTCTACACAAAAGTGGTGACAGGGAAGAAGTGTCAAATTACAGGCCCGTGAGCCTTACCTCGGTGGCAGGAAAAGTAATGGAGGCACTCCTGAAAGAGCGAATAGTGAACTTTCTCAAAACCAACAGGTTGCAAGATCCAAGGCAACATGGTTTTACTGAAGGACGGTCTTGCCAAACAAATCTGATTGAGTTCTTTGATTGGGTGACCAAGGAACTAGATCTGGGGCATGCAATGGATGTCATCTATCTGGATTTCAGCAAAGCCTTTGATACTGTTCCTCATAGGAGGCTTGTCAATAAACTCAGTAGCTTGGGGATGGGTCCCAAGATAGTAAACTGGATTAGAAATTGGTTGACTGACAGACAACAGAGGGTGATGGTACATGGAGCTCACTCGGATGAGAGGAAGATGATTAGCGGGGTGCCTCAGGGGTCGGTCCTGGGCCCGGCACTGTTCAATATATTTGTGAGTGATATTGCTGAAGGACTGAATGGAAAAGTCTGTCTTTTTGCAGATGACACAAAAATTTGCAACAGAGTGGACTCCCCCGAGGGAGTGGATAACATGAGGAAAGATCTACAAAAGCTGGAAGACTGGTCTAATGCTTGGCAACTACGATTTAATGTGAAAAAGTGCAGTGTCATGCACTTGGGTAGCAGAAATCCTAGGGAAAAGTACACAATAGGGGGTGAGAGGTTGGTATGCACGGTTCAGGATAAAGACCTTGGTGTGATTATCTCTGATGATCTCAAGGAGGCAAAACAGTGTGACAAGGCGGTGGCAAAAGCCAGGAGGATGTTGGGCTGCATACAAAGAGGGATTACCAGCAGAAAGGAAGAGGTACTTATGCCACTGTACAAGTCACTGGTAAGGCCTCACTTGGAATACTGTGTTCAGTTTTGGAGGCCATATCTTGCAAAAGATGTAAAAAGACTGGAAACTGTTCAGAGAAAGGTGACCAAAATGATTTGGAGCCTGCGTCAGAAGCCTTATGAGAAGAGACTTGAAGACCTAAATATGTACACTTTGGAGGAGAGGAGGGACAGGGGAGATATGATTCAGACCTTTAAATATTTAAAGAGAAATGATGAACAAACAAACCTCTTCCAAAGACGGGGAAGCTGTAAAACTAGAGGGCATAACATGAAGCTGCAAGGTGGTAAATTGAAAGGCAATGTCAGGAAATATTTCTTCACTGAAAGGGTGGTGGATGCTTGGAATGCCCTCCCGATGGAAGTGGTGAGGGCAAACACGGTGATGGAATTCAAAACGGCATGGGACAAACACAGTGGATCCCTTTACAGCAACAGGATAAAAGCAAAATAAACGGTACCATCTAACTTCTGAACTATCTAGCGTCTGAACAAATAAGTTTGTCCTACATGGAGTGGTGGGTTCACCCCTAAACAGAAACAAAAACATGGGGAGGGGTGGCCTGCACAGAGCGACAGGTGCACCTACTCTTGCCATCTTGCTGGGCAGACTAGATGGACCATGCTGGTCTTTATCTGCCGTCACTTACTATGTTACTATGTACCCTAATGTTAAATGTAACCCTCCAATTGTCATGTGACATGACCACCTTGATTGAAGGAAAAGGTAGCATACTAATCTGTCTACATAAATAAATAAACATCAGCAAAATCAGCCCTTTCCTTTCTGAACACACTACTAAAACGCTTATCCACTCCTTAATCACCTCCCGTCTTGACTACTGTAACCTACTCCTTACTGGTCTCCCTCTGAATCATCTCTCTCCCCTTCTATCTGTTCAACACTCTGCTGCGCGGCTAATCTTCCGCCAGCCTCGTTATGGCCATATTACTCCTCTTCTCAAGTTACTTCATTGGCTCCCTATCCGTTTCCACATACAGTTCAAACTTCTCCTGCTGACCTATAAATGCATTCACTCTGTGACTCCTCTCTACCTTTCTTCTCTTATCTCTCCTTACAACCCCCCTCGGGAACTCCGCTCTTCTAACAAACTACTTCTGTCTATGCCTTTCACTCCTACTGCTAACTCCAGACTTCGCTCCTTTCACCTTGCTGCACCTTACGCCTGGAACAAACTACCTGTGTCTGTACGCCAGGCACCTTCTCTAGCCCTCTTCAAATTCAGGCTGAAAAGTCACCTCTTCGCTGCTGCTTTTGGATCTTGACCCACCTGATCTCCTTTTTCTTTCCCATTGCTTTATCCCTGCCTACACCTTCTGTGTTTGTCTGGACTAGATTGTAAGCTCTGATGAGCAGGGACTGTCTCTTACATCTCTGTGCAGCGCTGCGTATTACTTGTAGCGCTATATAAATGCTCACTAGTAGTAGTAATAGTAGTATTTCTGATTCCACAGAATGTATGAATTATTTAGATATAGGAATATAATTTATATAACATGGGCATTCACAATCACCATCCATTTGCCCACCACAAGCCCTGCTAACACCGAAATAACACTCCCTTGGAGAGGTGCTTGGCAAAATATTGGCCGCAGCTTTAATTCATCATCCAAATAATTAACAATAACATCAAAGCAAGTGTTATCAATCTCTACACAGGGTCGGGCTAGACAGTGTCGTCCCAGCCCCCACGAATTCATATTTCCATACTCTCCTCTCCCGCCAACCCCCTCCCCAGCTTGCAGTGACGCCAGGCTGAGGCATGCTTCCACCCATGGGAGACTTAATGTAACTGGGACCCAACATGCTTCAAGAAGCCTCCCAGTGCTCCCATTCCTGTCTTCCTCCCCGCCCTTTTGAGGGCTCAGGAGTGGAATGAATTAACCCGAGGGGGAGGTCAGCCAAAATCAGAGTCTGCACCTTGCATGTCTCTGCCCCCCCCCCCCCCCTCCAATGCCGCAGCCTGAAATGCCTTACTGCACCCCTCCAAAACATCCTGCACTGAACTTATGAAAATATCCTGACCAATATCTGACAAATGAACCCCATCCAGGCAGAAACCGGGCAATCCGCTGTAATTAAGTCATGTGCCATGACTAGGCCTTGCAATCGATAGACAAACTTAGAGACCTCCGCATTCACCCTCCTCCAACGCTTGCCTCACGCCATAGGCGCCATGGAATTATCTGCAACCAAATGACCGTTGCAGTCGAGAAGTAGCAATGGATTAAGAAAAAATCCCTCTTCATTTGTCGGATAAAGTCAACCCCTTTAACAGCACAGAGATCATTCCCTCCCATATGAACCACAATACAATGGGGTTGATTATACTGACGAGCCTCCAGCAATACAGGTAGCAATTGTGATCAGCGCATCCCTTGGTGGCTCATCCATTGCAGCAGCACTCCTTTTCCAGCTAGGCCCAATTTCAGAACCCATTTGGATTCAATCATTCTCTTCTGGGCCCAGAACATGAAGGAATGCCCACATATCCACATAAGGAACTCTTGATGCCGCCAACCTGAGGACAAAACTGAAAGAAAATTAAGCTGAACAGGCAGTTAACACACATCTCTCTTATACATGTTAGACTGCCATGACCCAAATGCTGAATCGCTGGTGCAGAGAGGCTCTGTGCCACCACAAATGTTGCCGCCCAAATACGGAATGAATGTGTTCCATATTCATGCGGTGGGAAACCCATTACGGCCAACCCAACTTCATAATGGCCTCAAACTGAAACCGGGTTAGTGGATCCCCCCACTCATGGCAAAACCAAAATAGGCCCCCTGCTGATCATGCTCACAGAAATAACCAGGCATAATGAACCAGGCAGGTGACCAAGCCAGGAACACACCTCAACCCCATTCCCACGCTCCACGTCCCAGCCTCAACCTCAACCTCATTCCCACGCTCCACGTCCCAGCTGATCCATCTTGCTGCAACGAATACACAATTGCAGCTCCTCCTTCCTGAACACCACATCCTCAACCGAGTCCCCTATTCCCCACTGCGGATTTTGACACAGCCACCATCTCCCCCACTCTAAGCGCTGCAAAGAATGCAAAGGCAAAAGCAACACTGAACAAGCTCACTTCAAATGGGGAATTACACACCCAGGGCAAGACCGTCAAAAGAGCCACCAGCATATCATGGTGAAGGGGTTGCCACACCGGCCTTACCCCCTAGGCTGCCCGTGCTCTTGCGAAGCCTTTCATGAGCTTCCGAACCATGAAAGACGCCGTCGGGTCAGGAAACCCATGTAGCTTCAACACAAAAGCCACACTTGCCAATGCCCTTGACAAAGCATGTGACGACAAGTGATGCTCCACCGCCAACTCCAGAAAACGCAAGAAGTCCTCCTGTGTAATCTGTCATCCTCCCGGGGGCACCAGGTTCACAAAATGCTGCCAGCCAGCTGTGTAAGCTTTCCATGTATTCACCACCAATGCAGTCTTCAACAATCCTCCAAGTGCTGAGGAAGGATGACCCAACAACTCCTTGGGATTCTGGAAGGGGCCGCATGCGCGGCTGGCACCAAGGCCTGGAACCGTGCCCACTGCAAATGAAATAATGCATCCGTGACTGAATTATCCACTCCCGGCACATGCTTCACCCCCAAACACACTTTGAGCTATAAGCACCACGGCACCAACTGACAGAGCAAGCCCAACACCAAAGGGGAGCTGGCAGACTGCCGGTTGATTGCCATCACTACCGCCATATTGTCAGAACAGAAGAGCACGTTCCAATTACATACATAGACACTCACCCCACAACAATAAGGCCACCCAAACTGGGAATAGTTCCAAAAAGGTGATGTTCTGGCACCAACCCCACTCCTTCCACACCTTAAGGCTCCGCACACTATGCGCCTCCAAAATATATCCCGAAGCCGATCCCCCCAGAGGCATCCATATATAACTCTAGATCATGATTAGACACCACCAAAAATGGCCACATCCGTACTCCATTGAAATCCTGCAAGAACTCCCGCCAAATACCCTAATCCGCCTGCACACAACTACTCAACCTGATAAAGTGGTGTTTCTTCTGCACCCCTTTAGTCAGTAATGCCAGCCACCACGTGAATACTCTGCCCATAGGGATCACTTGACAAGCAAATAATGCCCCAACAGTTCCTGCACCCACCCCGTCAACTTAGGCAGTCTAAAGCCTGCTGAATCAAAACCACCAACTTGGAAACCTTCTCCTCAGGCAACCACGATTCCATCCGGACAGAATCAAGCTCAATGCCAAGAAATATGAGGGAGGTTGCGAGCCCCTCTGTCTTCCCCGCCACTAACGGCACCCCGATGATTCTCGCCAACTGCTGGAAGACCCCCAACAACCGGCCACATTCCAGGGACCCTGCCGCAGCCACCATGAGAAAATCATCCAAATAATGCACCATTGTGTCAGATTGTGCCACCAGCCAGAATGCCCAATGAAGGAAAGAAGAAAAGGCTTCAAAACAGGCACAGGCCACTGAACACCTCATGGACATGTATTTGTCGACATAGTACAGCCCCTGAAAAAGAAAGCCCAGGAGATAAAAAGTGCTAGGGAGCAATCGAAATGCAGACTCAAAGTCCGTCTTCACCATCAACACCCACTCCCTCGCAGTCTGAAGAAGGCAGACGGTGGAATCAAAGGACACATAGTGCACCGAATAAACTGCCAGATTAATGAAATCATTCACAATACGCCCCACCAGATAGGACAAATTGTGAATGAGCCGATACTTGCCTGGCTCCTTCTTTGGCACAACCCCCAAAAGGAGACACCATCAGATTAGAAAGAGGCAGATATTCAAAGGGGCCCCAATCCTGCCCAGCTCCAATTCCCTCTGCAACTTGCTGGAGACAGCTCCTGGTAACTGTTGTATTGATGGAGAATTATGGGCCTGGTGAACCAGAGATGGTCCCGAAAAAGGAATCACAAACCCCTCCTGAAAACCCAGCAGCCAGCACTCCAATGCCATCAGGTTAATGGGCGAAGGGACCTTGGCTAGGAACCACTGCCGGAGGGACTCCATCTGCCTGGGCCTGACCGCACCTAAGCAGACCCCTGCCACAGGTGAAACATCGCAAGGCTGAGTGTCCACCCCCACACATCGAGCATCTATGTTTGAAGCGACACCCCGGTCTGTCACATAGGCCTGCATTGAACTGGAAACATACACTGTCCCCTCCGAGGCTCCAAAATCCCCACAACAGGGGAAAATTCCCCCCATTACTCAGCAACCCTGGACCCCCAGCCCTCCCTCCACTCCACCCATTACCCGCTGCCTGTGACCGGTCTCCAAGGAAACCCTAGCAGACGACCCTGGGAAGTCCCGCCTGCTGGGTCTCCCAAAAGGAGACAGACACGGAGTCATTTATGCCAACCAAATGTCCGCACCCCAACACCCCCAAGCCTCTGTCTTGTCCTTTACCAAACACTTCTGGAACTGCTCAGCATAGTTGAGCCAGGTCCAACCCCCATACGTCCCATGGGCCTGCAAGATCATGTCCAAATACCGCAAGAACCCCGGGTAAAAGGCCCCTCCTAGAATGGAGGAAAAAACATGAAAAGCCAACAACCAGTTACCAATAGTCTTAGGATCCCAAGACCGCCCTTTCTTACCCTCATCCTTAGAGTCCTCTCCCTTCTTCATATCTCCAATGCCAATAGAGAAAGGATATCCACATACCGCCCCTGCAAAACCTTTGCCCAAAGGTTCCACGACATATGGCAATTCAATGGAGCAATCCTGCTCAAGGTGTGCCCACTCCCCACCAACCATGGGTCACTGCCGGCCCCACATGCACCTTGCCCCAAGGAATTAAATCCCAGATGGTCCAAACTGTGCGAACCTATGCCATCATCCTCCGACTCAGTACCCTCAGAAGATGAGGAATCAGAAGAGTCCCAAGAATCCGAAGTATCCCACAAGTGTACCGCCGACTTGTCACCCCAGCGACGCAAGCTCTTCTCACAATGCATGTGCCGTACAACCCTCCACAAGTTCTTCAAAAATTTCTTATTCCTCAACATCTGGGTGATCATATGGTCCTGTTTCCTTACCCGTGCCATCCTGTGTGAGCCCATACCCTCTGTCCGCGACCCCTCATCTGACAGCAAATACTGGCCTGCACTCCCTGTCACCATATTCATCCATGGCAGACTTTCTGCACTTGGCGTACTGCTGACCGTGCTCAGGCTGATCTTCCTCACTGGTTACCGGGTCCATCCCAACAGCAACATCAGACCGTGACCCTCACAGGGACCACCCCAAATCGCCCCTTTTGTTACCCTTCTTTCCCCATCCTAACGGCTGTCCAACCCCTTCCCCCCATTTTTCCCATGACACTCCCCTTGTGTGGCCCCACATGCCCTACTTCTTCTGATCCGCTATCCCCCGCACCTACCTCAGAAAGGAATGGGCGGATTTTGTTGATGTTATAGAGAGAGAAATGGCAGGTCTTAGCTATCAGATGATGTGTGTGGAAAAAGAGAGAGGGGAGTCAAAGACAACCCCAAGGTTGCAAGCCGAGGAAACAGGGAGGAGTAGAGAGTTTTCCACAGAGACTGAGAAAGCACCACCTCTTCCTCAAACACTATTCGGATGACAGCGCACAAACAGCCATCCCCCTCCACCAGTTCCGCCACATCAACACACCCAGCACGCAATGAGGCTTCCACACTCAGTGGCGCCATCTTCAACTATGTGTACTTTGTATATAGCAGCATGTATATACCCCCACTTTTGTAAAAAGTCACTCTTCCCACCGATAGTCCTGCTCGGACCTGACTTGATTCCTACCTGTATATAGTTACCCCGGCGATATCCAAGTTATAGCACCTGTTTCATTGTAAATACAGAGCAGCTTAGTCTGCACTGTATAAGCTACTGTTGTATGTAAACCGCACTGATGTTAAATAGCGCGGTATAAAAGAGACATTAAATAAATAAATAAATAAAATAAATAAAGGAGGAAGAAGAGAGGGGGTTTTAGGGGGAAAAATAAGAAGCTCAATTTTGGCCATGTTCAATTTCAAGTGGCGGTGAGACATCCAAGCAGCAATATCAGAAAGGCAGGCAGAGAACCGGGTCTGGCTTGCTGGAGAGATTTCAGGCGTAGAGAGGTAGATCTGGGAGTCATCAGCATAAAGATGGTACTAAAAGCCATGGGAAGAGATGAGTGCACCAAGGGACTGGGTATAGAGAGAGAAAAGGAGTGGACCCAAAACAGATCCTTTGGGTACACCAACCGAGAGCAGGATAGCAGCAGAGGAGGAGCCACCAGAACAAACACTGAAAGAGTGATGGTAGAGATAAAAGGAGAACCAGGATAGTACAGAACCCTTAAAACCAAGCGACGACAGGGTATCAAAGAGAAGGTTATGGTCAACAGTGTCAAAAGCAGCAGAGAGGTCAAGAAGGATGAGGACAGAGTAAAGGCCCTTGGGTTTGCCAGGAAGAGGTCACTTGAGACTTTGGCAAGAGTCATTTCAGTAGAGTGTAAAGGACAAAAGCCAGATTGTAAAGGATCCAGGAGGGCACGAGAGAAGAGAATGTCAAGGCAGCAGCAGTGAACCGCGCATTCAAGTAGTTTAGAAATGAAGGGAAGGAGGGAGATGGGTCGATAAATAGAAGGACAGGTAGGATCAAGTGAGGGTTTCTTGAGGAGAGGTGTAACTACAGCATTCTTGAAGGCTGCAGGGACAGTTGCAGTGGAGAGCGATAGGTTGAGAATATGAGAGATGGAAGGGACAACAGTGGAGGAGATGGGCCTTAGGAGATGGATGGGGATAGGATCAGAGGAGTGGGTAGTGAGTTTGGAGGAAGAAAGAAGGAGAGCAGTTTCCACTTCAGAGATCACAGAAAAGGAAGAGAGGGTAGCAGAGGTAGAGGGGGAAATTTGGGAATGAAGATGGGGAGGTGGAGAAGGAGGGGAAGTAGCAGACTTTGTGGGGAATTATAAGGTGATCTTGTGGATTTTGTCATGGAAATAGTCAGCCAGGTTTTGGGCACCTTGAGGAGAGAGCAGAGAGTAGTAAAGAGATGGCGAGGGCCAGAAGCAAGATAATTAGTCAGATAAACATAATAGTCATGTTTGGCAAGTTCTATGGCTGACTGGAAAGAGACAAGCATGTAGAAAGTCTACAAGGGAGTGGGATTTGAGCCAAGCAGGCTCAGCTGAATGGGCACAAGAATGTAGATAGCGGGTAGTGGATAAAAGCCAGGACTGGGGTGCAGTATGCCTCACAGGACGTGGTATGAGCAGAGCATCCAGAGCAGAGGACACTGCAGCGTTATAGGAAGCTACTGCCTCATCGACAGACTTAGATGACACAGTGGAGGAAAGAGATGAAGAAACAGTGGAGAAGAGAACCAAAGGATCAATAGCATGAAGATTTCTAATTCGGTTGGAGGAGACAGGACGAGGTTGAAGCGGTGGGTGATGAAGAGTGAAGCTTAGCAGGTGAAGGTCAGATAAGGGAAGAACTGAGGTACAGAAGTTTGAGGGTAAGCAATTAGAGAAAATACAAGGTCAAGGCAGTGGCCATGCTGGTGAGTGGGGGCAGTAGAGCAAAGCTGGAGGTTGAACAAGGAGATAAGGGAAAGGAGCTTTAAAGCATGAGGAAGATGTAGGGATGTTACCCATGACTGAAGTGGTATTTAAAGGTGCAGAAGGATTGAAGGAAATATCGATACATCAGGAAGATGTATTACAACTATTAGATAAACTGAAGAGTAGCAAATCACCTGGGCCGGATGATATACATCCAAGGGTGTTGAAAGAACTGAAATATGAGATTGCAGACCTGCTATTAGTAATCTGTGAACTATCATTAAAATCATCTGTAATACCTGAAGATTGGAGGATGGCGAACGTAACACCAATTTTTAAAAAGGGTTCCAGGGATAATCTGGGAAACTACAGACCGGTGAGCCTGACGTCAGTACCGGGGAAAAATGGTAAAAACCATCATAAAGAACAAAATTGCTGAACATGTAGATAGTCATGGCTTAATGGGAGACAGCCAACATGGCTTTAGACAAGGAAGATCTTGTCTTACTAATCTGTTATGTTTTTTTAAAGTTATGAATAAACAAGTAGACAAAGGTGAGTCGGTTGATATAGTGTATTTGGATTTTCAGAAAGCCTTTGACAAGGTCTCTCATCAGAGACTTTTGGCAAAACTAGAGTCATGGGATAGGAGGCAGTGTACTATTGTGGATCAGGAACTAGTTAAAAGATAGAAAGCAGAGGGTAGGGCTAAATGGCCAATTTTCCCAATGGAGAAAGGTGAATAGTGGTGTACCCCAGGGATCTGTGCTGGGTCCGCTGCTTTTTGACATATTCATAAATGACCTGGAAAAGGGAATAACGAGTGAGGTAATCAAATTTGCAGATGACACAAAACTATTTAAAGTTGTTAAAACCCAAGAGGATTGTGGAAAATTGCAAGACGATCTTGATAAATTGGAAGACTGGGCATCAAAATGGCAGATGAAATTTAATGTGGACAAGTGCAAAGTTATGCAGCTAGGGAAGAACAACCCAGACTATGGTTACAAGATGCAAGGTTCCACATTAAGAACCACCACCCAGGAAAAAGATTTAGGCATCATTGTGGATAACATGTTAAAACCCTTGGCCCAGTGTGCAGCGGTGGCCAAGAGAGCAAATAGAATGCTAGGTATCATAAGGAAAGGAATGGAGAATAAAACAAAGTATATTATTATTTATTTATTTAATATACATTTATATACCGTGTTTTCCCAAGTATCAAACACGGTTTACAAGGAACAACAATATGAATTGTACAAACAAGTACTCAATTCACTTACATTATAACTGTTGGAACTATTTACGTTAAACTGTTGGGTTTACAATATGAATTGTACAAACATGTACTCAATCCGCTTACATTAAAGCTATTTACATTAATTTTGGATACTCAATTTACCTACATTAAAGCTGTTGGAACTATTTATAATAAGCTGTTGGAAAAACTATTTTATCAGTTTTTTACATAGGTTTTTTACATAGGTTATATAGCATATGCTTGTGAGATAATGTGCCATCAGGCTGATGGGGAGATTAGCTGCTCAGGCAGACTGTTGTAGGATTGAGATGTGTTGTTTTCTGTTCTTTTGTGAAAGAGTGTTTGTGGGCTAAAGTGTAGCGTAAATAGATGCGTTTTAAGGTTTTTGCGGAACGTTTTGATGTCATTGACCTCTCTGAGTTCGGCAGGTAACTCATTCCAGAGTGTCGGTGCAATGTGCGAGTATGCTTTACTGTTTGTCGTTTTCTTGCATTTTCTGAAGTCCTTTGGAACTGTTAATTTGTTGTTATTTTTACTCCTTTGGCTTCTGGTGGGTTTTTCGATATTGATAAGCGTATGTAAGAATGAGGGTGCTAAATTGTTGATAATTTTAAATGTTGTTACCAGTATTTTATATTTTATGCGGCTTTGGATAGGTAGCCAGTGTAGTTCATAGAGGGTAGGCGTGATGTGTTCGATGGCACTGATGTTCCTGATAGTTCGAGCTGCAATGTTTTGCACTAGTTGGAGCCTTCTGATTGAGTGTTTGGATGTACCTTGGAGAATTGCATTGGCGAAGTCAAAGTAAGGCGTGATAAGCGCCTGTATTACTGATATGAAGTTCTGTAAGTGGATTAGAGGTCGGAGCTGCTTTAGGAATTTGAGTTTATAATATATTTTAGTGACTGTATTCTTGATGTGTATTCGCATGCTTAGAGTCTGGTCAAGCGTGACTCGTAGATATTTCACCTCCTTCTTTACCAAGATGTCGGAGTCCTGTAGTCAGAAGGTTGATGGAGGTATAAAGTTTTGGTTTCCAGTAACGAATAAAACTTCCTTTTTTAAGTGGTTGATATGTAGGTGGTGGGACGTTAGCCATAGTGAGATTTCATTAAAACAGTCTGAGAGCCATCGAGTGGGCAAGTTTGGTATTTTGAATGGGATGTAAAGCATTATATAAAACGCGTAAATGTAATTTACGCAGTGTTTCGTGAAGATTGAGCATATGGGCTGCAGATACATGTTAAAGAGGAGGGCGGAGAGCGCAGAACCCTGGGGAAGTCCTTGCGCCTGCTGAAGGTTTCCGATGTCTGCTGGTTGATTCGTACAGTTTGAGTTCTGTCATTTAGATATGATGTGAACCAATTCAGTACTGTTGTTGTTAAACCTATCTGTTGGAGCCTGGATAACATTAATAGGTGGTTAACACTATCAAAGGCTGCCGTGATGTCTAAAAATAGGAGGATAAATGCCTGTTTTGTGTCATCAATACCTCGTGTCAATGTGTCCATTAGTACCGTGAGTAGTGTTTCCACACCGTGGTAGGGTCAAAAACCGTATTGCTGGTCATCCAGGGGGGCTGATGTTTCGATGCGGTCCTGGAGTTGCATTTGGACCACTTTTTCGGTACGTTTTGCCAGACATGGGATACTAGAGATAGGTCTGTATGAGTTGGGGGAGGTTTTGTCAAGGCTATTATTTTTTAATATTGGGCGGATTTGTGCGTGTTTGAGAGTTGGTGGCAAGTATCCATGCGTGAGAGAGAGGATGAATGATGAGAGTTCTGGTAATGCAGTTTTCAGCCAGTGGACTGGGCAGGGATCGAGGTACGATGTTGTGGTATTTAGTTTAGTGATGGTGTTCTTAAGGTTTTCTTTTGAGATTGGTTGAAAATTAGACCAGGAGTTGGAAGGGTCAGATTTTGCTGTTATGGATGTAATGGCTGAAATGTGCTATTATGGTTGTAATGCCTCTATATCGTTCCATGGTGAGACCGCACCTTGAATATTGTGTGCAATTCTGGTCGCCGTATCTTAAAAAGGATATAGCGTTCTTAGAAAAGGTTCAGAGAAGAGCCACCAAAATGGTAAAGGGGATGGAAGGATACTCCTATGAAGAAAGGCTAAAAAGGTTAGGGTTCTTTAACCTGGAAAAGAGATGGCTGAGGGGAGATATGATAGAAGTCTATAAATTAATGAACGGAGTGGAACAGGTAAACGTAGATCGATTGTTTATGTTATCAGAATATAGAAAGACTAGGGGACATGCAATGAAGCTACAGGGTAAACTATTTAAGACTAATAAAAGATTTTTTCACTCAACGTGTAATCAAATTCTGGAATTTGTTACCGGAGGATGTAGTAAAGGCTGTTAGTGTAGCTGGGTTTAAAAAAAGGTTTGGATACGTTCCTGGAGGAAAGGTCCATAAACCATTATTAAGAAGGGACCCAGGATATCAATGCGTGACCCAATATACAGTAAGCATTGCGGAACTTGTGTCTTTTGGGGAAATTACTAGGTACGTATGACCTAGATTGGCCACTTTGGAAACAGGATACTGGGCTTGATGGACCTTGGTCTGACCCAGTATGGCATATTTTATGTTCTTATGTTCTTATCAGAGGTGTTATCAACATGAATGTTAAAATTCCCGAGAATAAGACAGAGAGCAGTGACAGATGCCATGTCTTCTGGGAGGAGCCAGGTCTCAGTTAGAGCAAGAAGATGGAGAGCATTAGAGATAGAAATCATGAATAAGAGCAAGTTTATTAGAGATGGAGTGTGCGTTCCACAAGGCACATGAGAAAGGGAGAGTGGAAGGGGAAAGAAGAGAGATATAAATAAGATTAGAGGTGTTGCGTGAAGATCTCTTCTCAGTGTGTGACAGAAGCCTAGGGGGGAACAGGGTTGGGGTTGATATCTCCGGATGAGAGAAGGAGAAGTAGTAGCAGAGCACGGGGCAGAGAGGAGACAGTATGGCGGAAATGAGGGTGAGGTTGTCTTAGAGAGGAGATGGCTGAATGAGAGGGAGAAAGTGATGAAGCTCAAGAGCTGATGACAGGGTAGAAGACAGAATGGAAGGGGAAGTGAGGATGGTAAAGGGGAGATAAGTTCACTTCCTTATCTCCCCTTTACCATCCTGGTGCTGGTAGGAGGGGAGGCAATTAGGGAGTATGAAGAAAAGGAAGACAATGTGATGAGGAGCCATTGAAGAGAGGTGGATAGGAGAACAGAGGCCAGAAGAAATAGATAGGTGGGAGAGAGCCCACAGGGCATTAGGTGCACCTGTGAGTAAGTGAGGTAATGAGCAGATGACAGCTATAAGGGACGGAGAGCCACAGGGTGGGTGGGTAGAGTGGAGGGGGTGGGGTATAAGTTAGTCAGTTGAAAAAGCTGAACAAAAAGTGTAAAAAGAGGCAATGAGGTTACAGAGCACACTAACAATGACATTTAAATAAATATGTAGAAAGAGACCCAGACAGGACTCACAGAAAGCAAGCACCACGCCGGGCCCGCTCCTGCCATCTGCCACTACCACCGCAGTCCGCCCAATTCCTGGAGCCCTGTGATTCTGCACCGCTTCCTCTCCTTACATCCCCCCTCCTCTTTCGCTTTGCACTGGAATCACTGTTCTCCTCCCCCAGACGAATGGATAGCAGGCTCAGCCAGGTTACCAGTCCCACTCTCTATTTGCCTGGAGGGGCAGGAGCTGAGGCATTTTAACATAAGAACATAAGATATGCCATACTGGGTCAGACCAATGGTTCATACAGCTCAATATACTGTTTCCAACAGCGGCCAATCCATGTCACAAGTGCCTATCAGGTTCCAAAAAAAGGTACACATATTCCCCACACCACATTAATAATGGTTTATGGACTTTTCTTCCAAGAACTTGTTCAAACCTCTTTTAAACCCAACTACACTTTTACTATATCCTCTGGTAATGAATTCCAGAGTTTGATTACTCATTAAGTGGAAAAATATTTTCTCCAATTAGTCCTGAATGTGTTACATTGTAGCTTCATTGCATGTCCCCTAGTCTTTCTACTTTTTGAAGAAGTGAACTGATCTACATATACCCCTTCCACTCCATTCATTATTTATAGACCTCTATCATATCTCCTCTCAGCAGTCTCTTTTCCAAAATGAAGAGCCCTAATCTTTTACATTTTTCCTCGTAAGGGTAGCCTTCCTTCCCCTTTAGCATTTTGGTGGCTTTTCTCTGTATGTTTTCTAATTCTGTTATATCCTTTTAAAGATATGGCAATCAGAATTGTATGCGATATTCAAGATGCGATCGCCCATGGAGTGATACAAAGGCATTATGATATCCTTTGTTTTGTACTCCATACCATTCCTTATGATTCCTAGCATTCTGTTTGCTTTATTGGCCGTGACTGCACACTGGGCAGAGGGTTTCCAGATATTATCTACGATGATGCCCATTTTCTTAGGTGGTGACTCCTAATGTGGAACTTGAATTGTGTAACTGTAGTTTGGGTTGTTCTTCCCTAAGTGCATAACTTTGAAATTTCAACAGGACTCCGGTAGCTAAACACAATCCTCCGGAAAGGCAATCTGCAGGAACAAGCAGGAATGCAGCCTTCACATATGAGTGAACGTCACTGATGAGGGTCGCACAGGAACGCTCCCCAGCGTCCAATAGGAAGCCTTTAGGAGCACTCCACTGCACCTGCATTCCTGCCTTCCCAACTCCTATCCTCAGTTCTTCATTTTCTGCAGAGCCAATAGGACGCATCGATGCAGACCAGCCAGCCAAACGCAAGTGGGGCTCTGGGACACTCCCGAGGCATCGATTTCCGTATAGCTACAAGTTCCATATTCTGGTATGATGGCTCAAAGCCCTGTGTGTGATTCTACCTTGATATCAGCCATCTCCCTAGACCAGCGCATGCTGGCTGTTGAGAGGAGTTTGGCAGCACTCCTGGCAGCCTCGGTACTGATAACATTGAGAGCTTCAGGAGTACAAGCTTCAGCACCAAGCCTACAGCCAGGTGTATCGGGCCCAATGCCAGCCCTCGAACCGGCATCATCAGAGCACCTGAGGCCGATTCCTCCATTGGAACTGCTCAACAGACTCAGACTCCCATGCCTCTCAGTTCCGATACCTCTGAGTATCAGTATCAACCATCGACTTTCATGAAACATAGAAGTCGAACCAAAGACCGCCAATACTTTATTGCCAGACTTAGATTCAAGTTCTTCAGAATCTGATGAGGGGGTCACTCGATTCCTGAGAACTTCCCGACAACACTTCGGACCCTTCTTCGCCTCAGGAACATCGGTCCCCACCATAAGATATGTCCTTTCAGGACTTCATATGTGACATGGTTGCAGGGCTCTCTATCACAGTAGCCTCAGAAAAGGAACAGAGGGTGGAGGAATTGTAGATACTCCAATACCCTCCCAAGCCCAAGGAGGCAGCTATCTTACCAGTGCATTGTATCGTGAAAGATCTTATGCTCCGCATGTGGGAGGCCCCACACACGATTCCGCCTGTCAGCAAGAGACTTGATACCATGTACCAAGTACCAGGGTGCCCAGGCTTACAAAGACCTCAGCTCCCGCTGAGGTGGTGGAATCAGCAATGCGCTGAATAAAGAGCTCAGAGAACCATACAACCATGCCTCCTGGCAGAGACTCAAGGACACTCATTGCCTTCAGGCAGTGTTTCCAAGTATGCATGTTGGCTCCAGAATCAATTCTTGCATGCTATACATGGGCATGTTTCTAAAAGATGTCACCAGAGATCTGGAGACTTTCACCCCGCTGCTTCCTGAGGATAAGCGGAATGCATTCCAGACACTCATCAAGCAAGGCCAGAACACTTCTAAGTTTCTTACCAGAGACTCTTTTGATGCTTTTGAATCCACAAGGAGAGCTTCAGCAGTCTGCATTGGGGCTCACAGAATGGCCTTGATTACAGGCATCAGACCTCGAGCAATGGGTCCAGGATAAACTGGCCAGTATTCCATGTACTGGAGAAAACCTTTTTGGCAAAGACTGGAAGAAAAAGCAGGGGAGATTGAAACAGATGATCTCACCCTAAAATGCCTTTTCAGAAAAACAGCTGACCCAGCCAAAAGGAAGGCTCTTCCCAAGAAATCTTTTTATTCTAAAAAAAAGCAATACTATCCATCTCCAGGAACAAGTAGGAATGCCATCTCACATAAGGGTGATGTCAGCACGGACAGAGCCCATGCAGGAGTGCACCCCGGTGTCCAATAGGAAAGCCTTTGGGAGCACTCCACTGCGCCTGCGCAATTGCCTTCCCGCCTCCCCATTTCCTCTCCTCAGTGCTTCGTTTTCCGCGGAGCCAGCAGGTTACTAAATCCTGTCACCACTGAAAATCTTCTCTTTTTTGGTGTAATATTGTGCTCTGCCTTTCTGTTGACACCGGTTCCATCAAAATAGACACTAGTCCGTATAAACCTTTTCTTTTTTAGTTATAAAATTTTATATTTCTTTACTTTTTTCAGCGCCTCCACTGCTAACTAGGCCTCTAGTCCAACATATACTCTTCATTTTTGAGGAATATTTTCTCAACAAATAGGGGTGACCTACACGGAGTGGTGTGTACACCCCTAAAAAAAGGCATGGGGAAGAGCAACCTGCACGGAGCAGCAGGTGCACCTACTCTTGCCGCTTTGATGGGCAGACTAGATGTACCATGCTGGTCTTTATCTGCTATCATATACCATGTTACTATGTTACTATGAAAAACCAACTAGTGGTTTTAAGAAATGTACCAAATATGCCAGTACCATATCAGTGATTGATAAACATGACTGGTGTTTAAAATGTTTGGGCCTTCATCATTTACCAGATTCTCGTCCTTTGTGTCAACAAATGACAAAGAGAGGCCTAAAGAACAGAGCCAGACAGTATGGATCGATGTTCACCGTGGACTCTATTTCAGTGGATTCCACATCATCGAGAATATCGTCCTCCTCTCATGGGTCTCAGGTCTCTTCCAAGTTCAAACATAACAATAAGTTCCTGACTTCTAAAAAGGCATCGGCATCGAAGACCGATTCCAAGGCTAGAGGGGGCATAAGCATCAAGAATCCCCTAGGGGGGGTTTCGATGCAGATCGGCCAGCCAAGCAGTCATGGTGGAAGGACCTGGCCTCCAAAGCACAAGAGGAGCTCTGGGATGCTCCCAAGGAATTGATCTCTGCAGAGCTACCAGTTACATGCTCTCGGACGATGGCTCAAAGCCCCGTTTGTGATTTCACCCAGGCATCGGCCATTTCCCTGGACCAGCGCATGCTGGCTCTTGAGAGGAGTTTGGCTGCACTCTTGGCAGCCTCGGTACACACTTTGTTGACAGCTCTAGCAGTGCAGGCTTCAGCACCCTGCCTACAGCCAAGTGTATCGGCCCTGATGCCAGCCCTTCTTTAGGAACACCATTATCAACGCTGCAGCAAAACCCCCAGATTGGGCAAGCACAAAACACAATGAAGCTAGTCCAAAATCAGCTGCATGGTACTCCATAACAATAAGAAAGACCAAAAGAAAACTATGTCAACATGAATGTCGATGGCAACATGACAGGTCCGAATCCACATTAAAACAATACCAAACAATGCAAAAGGAATACAACAACTTAATCAACGAGCACAAGCAACAATATCACACCAACCTCATTTTAAAAGCCTGCAATAAACCCAGAGAACTCTTCAACATTGTCCTCACCCTTACAAAAGGCCCAACTCTGAAGGAAGAAGACAAGATACACCTTCAAACTTTTGCTGACTTCCTCATATCCAAGAACAAACCCCTCCCAAAGTCTCCATGCACAGACATCTCCACCACTGACACACTTACCACTCATGAAAGATCTAACAACACATACAGCTGGAGTGACTTCTTCATCCCGACAACCGAGCAAGTAGCCTGCACCTTAACCACCCTAATGTCAAGCACAGCTCCATCAGACCCCTGTCTGGTGGCCTGGATCAAGTCTGCCAAGGATGACCTGAGCAATTGCAGCCACAAGGTAATAGGCTCTTCCCTGACCCAGGGTTACATGCCCCCTATGCTACAATCTGCCCAATTCTGAAAAATACATCATCCCACAGCTCCGACCCATCAGCTTACCGGCCAATTTCCAGCCTCCCATTCCTTTCCAAAATAATTGAGAAGGTAGTTCAAGGTCAGCTCCAGGACCACATTGACACACACTCCCCTCTGGATCCCCACCAACATGGCTTTCGCCCTAATCATAATGTTGAGGCTCTACTCGCTCATCTATTTGACAACCTGCTCAAAGGAATATCTTCAACCCATTTGCACAATCTTCAATAAATACAATCTCAATTATCACATCTTCACATACGATATAATGGTTTATGCTCCAGTTGACATAAAAAACTCACATTATCACAGCATTACTGAATGCATAGTCGAAGTGGAATCATGGCTCAACTCAAACAACATGCAAATAAATTTCAAAAAAACTGAAATTTTATTCACTTCCAGAAATCAGAACTATTCACCCCCTGCTATATTCAAACTCCATAACTTCAATCTCCCTGTCAAGCATGAGGTAAAGTACCTAGGGGTCATTATTGACAGATACCTCAGCATGGCTGCACAAATCAAGCATAGTGCCAGAACAATTTTATTTAAATTAAAAACAGTATAACACTTAAGACCAATATTGGAAACACACAACTTTAGAACAGTAGTCCAAGCTCTTATTACCCCCACTTGGGCTACTGTAACAGTCTCTTACAAGGCATTCCCAAAAAGACAATCCACTCACTCCAATTGACACTCCAATTTGGCGAGGATTATTGCCAAAGCAAGCCTTTCCGATCATATCATCCCAATTCTCTACAATCTCCACTGGCTCCCTATTGCTGCTAGAGTAAAATACAAAATGTTAGTTACAGCATTTAAATTACACAACAGCATCGCCCCTTCCTATCTATCCACCTTTATACATGCTCAAGCTGATAGAGTAAGAAGAAAATGTACAAGAGACCTCCTAGACATACCTCCCTCCATACGAAAAAAACAAGCAATCTACCAGCAATAGAGCCTTTAGGTATTCAACCCCCGTCCTATGGAACGCCTCCCTGACTCGATTAGATCAATCGAGGATCTACTAACTTTTTGCAAATAATTAAAAATCCTACTCTACAGAATATTACAATTCTTTCTACTCTACTTTACCCTCTTCCTCTACCCCTATCTCTAACTATGTCCCCCCACCTATCCCCGGTAGGAATTCACCCACCTAACCTACGCATTTGCCACTATACATTGTAAATAGTTCAGACCCAGCTATCACGATACCTCCGTTTAGGTGATTAGCTGACATGTATATAGTTTCTTGTACCATAGTTGTGATATGTTCTCTGTAACCACCTCCTGGTAATTATTGTTCATTGTAAACCGCCCCTGATCGATGAAAGGGGCAATATTTAAGACATGTTTAAATAAATAAATGACATAAGGAAAGGTTTTCTGCTCGTCTTTATTGACATCTCCTCTGTCTTCGATACTGTATCACATGACACCCTTCTGAAGCAACTAATGAAGATTGGAGTCCAAAGCACCACACTCAAATGGTTCCAGTCCTATCTCAGCGACAGAAAACAGAGTCAAATTTGGTCCCCTTACTTCAGCTACTTTTCACACAGCACAAGGAGTTCCTCAAGGGTCCTCACTGTCTGCCCTCCTCTTTAACAGATATATATATAGAGCCAGTATATAACATATTAAAAAAATATAAGATACAATACTCCATATACACAGATGATATTATGGCTTACACCCCAATCCATTTGGACTCCCCGGACTTCACTACAATATCAACTTGCCTCCAAGAGATGATAAGCTGGCTCACCAACAACAACCTCAACCTCAACATCAATCGTCATTTCACGTGAAACTTCATTCACCCCTCCCTTCCCCTCCCCCCCCCCCACTCCTCAATCAACATTGCTGACACTCCAATTCCAATAAAAGACGAAGTACAGACTTTGGAGTCATCCTTGACCAGCACCTCAACCTTCAAGCCCATATCAACAAGACCGCTAAGTCTGCCTTCCATAAACTCACCACAATTTGAAGACTCAAGCCTCTCCTCAGTCAAGACTACTTCCCCACAGTCTATCAGGCCATCATAACACCCTCACTGGGCTACTGCAATGCCCTTTTCCAAGGATTACCCAAGCAAACCATCTAACCCATGCAACTAGTCCAAAATACTGCTGTCTGAATCATCGCCAGATCTTATCAACATGACCACATAACCCCCCTTCTGAACCAGCTCCACTGGTTACCAATCACTGCACATGCCAAATATAAATCGGCACTCATCATCTTCAAAATTAAAAACAGCTTATCAGCTGGAATCTTACAGGACCTGATCTGTACCAAGCCCATCAACAGACCAGTGAGACAAAGCACCATAAATACCATACCTACACCCAGCTTGTTTACAAATGTCAACAAATCCACTGCGAAGAGGGCTCTTTCACTTGCCGCTCCCGCTATCTGGAACTCCCTTCCAGAAAGTCTAAGAACCACCTCGGACTTAAAAGACTTCAGGAAGCAGCTTAAGACCCTCCTTTTCATCGAACACTTTAGTGGAAACCCCTAACAACTCCAGCAGTGCCTGGATGCATGCACACACCTCACAAACAAATGTATATATTCCAATGTACATAAGCTGTGCTATTTAGCACCTCCTGCATGTCCCCCCTCCCTTTTGTTCTCCATAGAGAATTCTATGTAATGGTTTGTGTTATAATATTTTCCTATGCAAGTTCTCTGTAATGGTTTTGAGTTACAATGTAAACTGCCTTGATTAAATAAGGTGGTATAGAAAACTTGTTAAATAAATAGTTATATCAAAATCATTTATCTTCTTGTGTAGTCTGCATGCGAGAGGTTCAATGGCCAAGGCAAATAAAAGAAGAGACATGGGGCAACCTTGCCTTGTCCCTCTACCCAAAGTAAAAATAGGTGAGAGGTGCCCGTTGACTAATACTGCTGCTGTGTAGGAACTATAGATTACACAGATACACTAAAAAAAAATTTTTTTTAACTGCCTCTAATGTTTCGATTGATTTTTATGTTTTTTGGTGCGCTGAATCCAAATCTGGTAACCAATTTGCTCCATCACGTACAGATTTTTTGCTAATACCTGAGGATTGGAGGATCGCCAATGTAACACCAATTTTTAAAAAGGGTTCGAGGGGTGATCCGGGAAACTACAGACCGGTGAGCCTGACATCAGTACCGGGAAAAATGGTAGAAACCATCATAAAGAATAAAATTACTCAGCATATAGATAGTCATGACCTAATGGGAGACAGCCAACATGGCTTTAGACAAGGAAGATCTTGTCTTACTAATCTGTTATGTTTTTTTGAAGGAGTGAATAAACAGGTGGACAAAGGTGAGTCGGTTGATATTGTGTATCTGGACTTTCAGAAAGCCTTTGACAAGGTCCCTCATGAGAGACTTTTGGCAAAACTAAAGAGTCATGGGATAGGAGGCAGTGTACTACTGTGGATCAGGAACTGGTTAAAAGATAGAAAGCAGAGGGTAGGGCTAAATGGCCAATTTTCCCAATGGAGAAAGGTGAATAGTGGTGTACCCCAGGGATCTGTGCTGGGTCCGCTGCTTTTTGACATATTCATAAATGACCTGGAAAGTGGAATAACGAGTGAGGTTATCAAATTTGCTGATGACACAAAACTATTTAAAGTTGTTAAAACCCAGGAGGATTGTGGAAAATTGCAAGAGGATCTTGATAAATTGGAAGACTGGGCATCAAAATGGCAGATGAAATTTAATGTGGAGAAGTGCAAGGTTATGCACCTAGGGAAGAACAACCCAAACTATGGTTACACGATGCAAGGTTCCACATTAGGAACCACCACCCAAGAAAAAGATTTAGGCGTCCTTGTGGATACCATGTTAAAACCCTCGGCCCAGTGTGCAGCGGCGGCCAAGAGAGCAAATAGAATGCTAGGTATGATAAGGAAAGGAATGGAAAATAAAACAAAAGATATTATAATGCCTCTATATCGTTCCATGGTGAGACCGCACCTTGAATATTGTGTGCAATTCTGGTCGCCATATCTTAAAAAGGATATAGCAATTTTAGAAAAGGTTCAGAGAAGAGCCACCAAAATGGTAAAGGGGATGGGAGGCTACTCCTATGAAGAAAGGCTAAAAAGGTTGGGGCTCTTTAACCTGGAAAAGAGACGGCTGAGGGGAGATATGATAGAAGTCTATAAATTAATGAACGGAGTGGAACGGGTAAACGTAGATCGATTGTTTACCTTATCAGAATATAGAAAGACTAGGGGACATGCAATGAAGCTACAGGGTAAACTATTTAAGACTAATAAAAGAAAATATTTTTTCACTCAACGTGTAATCAAACTCTGGAATTTGTTACCGGAGGATGTAGTAAAGGCTGTTAGTGTAGCTGGGTTTAAAAAAGGTTTGGACAAGTTCCTGGAGGAAAGGTCCATAAACCATTATTAAGAAGGGACCCAGGATATCAAAGCTTGAACCTATACAAGCATTGTGGAACCTGTGTCCCTTGGGGAAACTGCTAGGTACGTATGACCTAGATTGGCCACTGTTGGAAACAGAATACTGGGCTTGATGGACCTTGGTCTGACCCAGTATGGCATATCTTATGTTCTTATGTTCTTATGTTCTTATGAGGTGAACGTTTCAGATTGAGTGCGATCGAGATAAAAGTTTCTTGGATGAATTCTTTATACTAATTGTTTAGTAGTTATTCAAATAAGAATAAAGAAAATTGTAACAAGGCAGCACATAAGAATAGAGTAATGTCAACAAAACACACTGTGATGGTAGCAAAATTGTCTGCACTTAAAACAGCCACATACATGTGCACATACATTGAGCATATAAGAGCGAGGTTAGACACAAAGCAAAGCAAAGAAATGTGCAAAAAATGTTGTACAGGTATGTATGTAAGAATAGAAAACGCAAACCGCACCATTGCAATACATGAAGAGAAACACCCGATGGTGTGAAAATAAAATTCTAATAAATGAGATCCGACACTGTGGTAATAACTAGCAAATTTTTATTTCAAAGTTTAGTAAAAACACAATATTTGTCAACACAGTTTAGATTTTAAAGTCATTCTTGGGTCAATCAATCTCCTGGTGGGCCCGTTTCTTCTTCCCCCGAATGCTTCTCTTGGTGCGCTGCTTGGCGTATTTTTCATCTGGGGTTTCCCGCAGCAGCAACCAGCAGAAATCAGCCATCATAGTGGTGTTCCATCTTCCTTGGTACCTTCTCTCTGCGTCCTTGATGTCCTGGTGAAACCTTTCACCTTGTTCTTCACTGTACGCCCCCAAGTTTTCGGGAAAGTAGTTCACATGGGAGTGCAAGAAATGGACTTTCAGGCTCATGTTACAGCCTTGTTCTTTGAAGGCATTGAGCATCCTGGCAACAATATCCTTATAGTTCTCATCCCGCCTGTTCCCCAAGAATTTGAGAACAACATCCTTGAAGGAATCCCAGGCTTCTTTTTCCTTCTCAGACATCGTTTCAGCGAATGCTCCATCTGAAATGAGTTTCCTTATATCAGGGCCAACAAACACTCCTTCCTTTAGCTTTGCTTCAGAAAGTCGGGGGAACTTTGAGCAAAGGTACCGAAAGCATTCACCATCTTTTGGAAGGGACTTGATGAATTGCTTAATGAGACCCAACTTAATGTGGAGAGGTGGTAATAGAATTTTATCACGAGGTACCAAGCTCTCATGAAGAACATTTTTCTCACCGGGTCTCAAATATTCCCGAATTGGCCAGTCTTTTTTCCCCCAGTGTAGGTCGCGGGCCCGGCTATCCCACAAGCAAAGGAAGCAGGGATATTTGGTGAAACCGGATTGCTGCCCTAATAGCATGGATAGAATTTTAAAGTCTCCACAAATCATCCACTTATGCTCATCATAACGAATCTTCTGAAGAATCAGGGCCAAATTCTCGTATTTTTCTTGGAGAACAACAGAGTGAGCAATAGGAACTGAAGCGAATGTGTTGCCATTATGAAGAAAAACACCTTTTATGCTGTCTTTTGACGAATCAATGAACAGCCGCCATTCAGCAGGATCATACTTGAGTTTAAACTTTTCCATCACTCCGTATATATCGTTGCAAAATACCAAATCTTCCTCTTTGCTGAAATACTTCAAAAATTGTGTCTCGCGGTTGCGGTATCAATAAAAAGTTGTTCCTGGTGACAATAGATTTTTCTGTTTAAGCCGAGAACCTAGCAGTTGGGCAGCATCTTTTGGGAGTCCTAAATCCCGGACTAAATCATTCAATTCAGCTTGAGAGAAAAGTTCAGGTTTCGGATCTGGTTCCGTTTCAAACTCGGAAGTACTGGACTCATCAGGAAAAGCCATCTGATGAGTCTCATCATGATCAGAACCGTCCACACAAATATGATCCAAAGATTTTGGTGGTTCAGGCACAGGTACTTCGTTGCTATGAGGCATAGGCCTAATTGCTGAGGGAAGGTTGGGGTAACTTATTACGTTCTTATTTTTTAAGTTGTATCCCTTCACAATGCAAGAGCAAAAATAGCAGTCACTGCTGTGGTCTCTTTGTTCACGCCACATCATAGGTATTCCGAAATGAAATGCTTGTTTTTTACCTTTCATCCATAAGCGTAGATCTTCCTCACATGTCTTGCACACTTTGTGAGGAGCCCACGGTTTGTCTTGATCGCCTAACTTCAAATCGAAATAGGCGAAATATACTTTTTTAATAAATGCAGAAATGTTCCTCTGCCGCTTTTTCACGGTATATTCCCCACAAATAAAACAAAAACTGTCCGGAGAGTTGACGCAACCTCTGGCTCTGTGAGCCATCACAAATACACAGCACTGCAAACTACAACTGTAGTGAACCACTTCGGAATAAAGCTGGATTACGACTGAGCAAACAAAAGGTAATAATGAACTTGCAAGAAACTGAAATTTGACAGGAACGTTCATGTCGCAACCACCGTGTTTGAGCGAGCGAACAAGGCGAGGCGAACAGGAAAGAACATGCGCCAGCGCGAGTACTGGATTTAGCCCCCCGCCTCCCAATTGTCCTGTTAATGTATAAAATGAATACAAAACACTCTAAAATATCATGAGGGAGTGTTTCTAGTTAGTTAACCATTACAACCTCTATTTTGGGCCAAGAAAATAAACTGCAGTCGGCTAAAAAGAAATTATGTGAACATTCCTTATATGGGTAAGAAATCTAATTTTGCAAGAAAACGTGACGTGATGGAACATTTTGGCTATTTTTCCTGGATTCAGCACCCCAAAATCTATAGGAATCAGTTGCAAAACTGGAGGCAGTTTTTTGGTAGTGTACCTGTGTTATTCATATCCAATTACAAAAGTAGGAGTCGAAGCCGAAGCCTTCAAGCACAGCAAGCAAATAAGGCCACTCAGTTTTTTTTCAAAGGCCTTTTCTGCATCCAGTGATAAAACTGCATAGCTCCACTCACCATGTTGTAGTGCCTCATCAGTGCACGTTGTCTGCCCCCATATCTCCCTTTAATAAATCTGGTCTGGTCTGGATGTATTTACAACTCTTTCAATCCTAAAGCTCTGAACCTTCATTAAGATCTTATAAATGTTCAGTAATGAATGAATCTATAACTGCTACAGAGCAGTAGGACCTTCCCTTCTTTAGGAACCAATGGCTTTAATAATCTCTCCCTGGCTGAAGGGTCTGTCTCACAATTGGGTAAGGGATTGAGTTAATTTCAGCAGTTTTCTTTGCCTAATCCAATCCGCTAACTATAATATGGGAATAGAGTCGGGAGGTACAGTATAAAAGCTGGCAAAGCATTCTGCCATCTGCTCAGATAGTAAAGTAGTATTCCCCTTTTCATCTCTTTCTTTTTTCAATTAACTGTTTATTGAAACCAAATGTTTAAAAACACATATAATAATGCATATGTCCATCTTACACATTTCTCCTTCAACGCAACCCAACCCAACCCAGCCCAACCCAACCCAACCTGCCCACCACCCTCCTACCCCGCATTCAGGACCTACCAACACGTTGAGAACCCCACTGGCTTTAACTGGTCAACACATACCCAGTATAGTACACAACAAAACATTTCTGTGTCACAGGCGTCCAATACTACTGGGATTTAAGCCAGAGTATTTAGACCATACCCTCACAAAGGCATTCAAATTAACATGGTGTAAAGCAGTTAATTTACACATCAGGTATAGATGATTCAAACAGGATCCCACCTCAGCTAGAGATGGGGCATCCACTCATTTCCACAGTTGAGCAATCACTCCAAAGGTTTTCTGTAAGTGAAGAAGCACAAGATACCATCTGAAGAACATCTTATAGTTATCTTTATCTTTATTCGTTTCTTGATATACCGCACACACCAAAGACACCAGCGCAGTTTACAACAAGCTTAAAATAAGGGGCATAACATTGCTGCTAGAAAGAGAGGATAGAAGAAACAGAACTCCATTAGTGCAATAGGAAAGGGACAGAGGTAGAGAAAGGAGAGAGAACAGAAGAGTAGGTCAGAGATAGACAGACCGACAAACTGAGGAAAACGAGACAACCTATGAGGGGTCTGTAGGGTTGGAGCAGGTTGCTAGCCAGTATCCCTTTATATAAACCCAGAAATACAGATTCCCGCTGTTTATCATCCCAGGACCTATCCAAATCATCCTCACAGGCAGTCAGACAAGGCCATTTAACCTCCATCTCCTTACCCATCAGTTTATATAATTTAGAAATAGCTCCCCCCCCCCCTTCAGCAAAACAGATCCTCTACTTCAGTCGGAGTCTCCCTCAATCCTCTCTGCAACATATAATCTACTACCTGCACATACAAAAACGGTCAGAGGGCTGCAAAGATCACCCACTCCCCTTCTTGCCGAAACTGACCCACCCAATGCAACCCACATTCCGCCCACCTATTTAAAGCACAACTTTCCAAACACAGCAGGAAATCTGGGTTTCCGCACAGCAGGGTAAATCTAGAGTATCCTCAAGGCTCCAACCAGGTTCTCTTCCATTTAGACCATAGCTTCAAAGCGTTCAAGATAAAGGGGTTAGAACATTCCTCCCAGCCTGCCCATACCCCAGTCCCCTTATAAGCTCCTCCAGGTGTTTCTGATCTAACTCTCCCCATTCCAATTCCACCCATTTCTGGTGCTCATGAATCCATCATTCCAACACTGATGGCACCCGCGCCACTTCAAAATACCTACCCACATGAGGGACCTCCAGGCCCCCCTTTTCTTTCCTAGCATATAAGACCTTCCTAGCCACTTGGGGATGCTTCCCATTCCATATAAAGAACATAAGTTTACGCTATATCCTCTTCAGAAAGGATTCCGGAACCTGGATAGGCAGAGTCATGAACAGATAAAGGAGCTGGGATAATACCATCATTTTGACAGCTGAAGTACATCTAAATCAGGATAATCCTAGCACCCCTCCCCCCCATCGAACTTCCCCAGTTTTCTGCCACAGTGGTAAGTAATTTGCAGCAAATAAACCTCCAACATGAGGCATCAATTGGACCCCTAGGTATCTAATACTCGACTTGGCCCACTTAAAGGGAAAAGCCTCCCATAAGCTCTCCGCCCGCCGCTCAGATAAGGAGACATTAAGCAACTCAGATTTAGTGGTGTTCATTTTAAACCCTGCTACCTCCCCATAGGCTTCCATCTCTCGTAAGATGGCCAACAGGGAACTCTCAGGATTAGAAACTACAAACAAAACATCATCTGCAAATAATGAACGTTTATAGTCCTGCCCTCCCATACACACTCCCTTGATCTCAGGGTTCTTCCGAATTCTCTGGGCCATAGGTTTCATTGCTAACACAAATAGGAGTCGGGACAGGGAACATCCCTGGTGAGATCCTCTCCATAATTCGAAGGCACGAGTGTAACGCTCATTTATTTTTAAGCAAGCCATCAGGGACTTGTACTAAATTTTGACCCATCTTAAGAAGCCCCCTTGGATACTCATCTTCTCCAGAATCTGGAAGAGGAAGGGCCAATGTACCCTATCAAAGGCCTTCTCAGCATCTATTGCAAAGAAGGCCAGGCCTTCCTTCCATTGCTGCCCTTGCCACATAAAAATGAGGACCCTTCTGATGTTTTCTGACACTTGCCATCCTGGAACAAACCCAGATTGGTTGGGGTGAACTAAGTGAGGTAGATAGGGTAACAACCTTTTGGATAGCACTCTAAGAATTTTAAAATCAGTGCCCAACAATTATATGGGCCAATATGACCCACACACTCCCGGATCCTTTCCCTCTTTATGCAGAATGCTCACTCCTGCCAAGCGAAGGAAATCAGGCATCTGAGCCACACTCCCAAATGAGTTAAACATCTTTGTTAGCGGTTCCATCAGCACACCACTGAACTCCTTATAGAATCTATTAGGGAAACCATACTACTGAGCTACTACTGAACATTTGTATAATACTATAAGACATACGCAGCGCTGCACAAACACATGTAAAAGACAGTCCCTGCTCATCAGAGCTTACAATCTAGTCAAGACAGACAACACAGTAGGTGTAGAGAGGGATACATCTAGGAGGAATAGTAAGGAAACACGAAGGAGATCAGGTGAGTCAAGATCCGAAAGCAGCAGCAAAGAGGTGAGTTTTCAGCCTGGATTTGGAAAGGGCCAGAGAAGGCGTCTGACATACAGACTCGGGTAGTTTTTTCCAGGTATAAGGAGTAGCAGGGTGAAAGGAGCGAAGTCTGGAGTTAGCAGTAGAAGAAAAGGGCACAGATAGAAGCAATTTATTTATTTAACAGGTTTTTTTTATACTGCCTTTATGCCAAGGCGGTTTACATAGAACAATAACAAACTCAAGCGAGTTGCAGTTACATAGAACAGATGGGAATATAAACTTGGAGTTAACAAAATAGGGGTTTACTAATTTCAGCAGTGCATGAATAAAGACATATGTGCTGCTAAGTGATATCATTTGGGCCAAAATGTTCAATGAAAAGATGTGTTTTTAAGAGTTTCTTCAGGTCTTGTATAGACTGTCCAGATCTAATGGTTTCCAGTAGGATGTTCCAGATTGTTGGGGCAAAAAGAGTGAAGACTCTATTGTTTGTTTGTTGAGTGCTTCTGGTCTTGAGGGAGGGTACGACTAGAAGGTTCTGGTCCACTGATTTTCTAGGCCTTGTTGAGGGTATTTTTGTGATTAGGTCTTTAAGGCAGGAAGCTGAAAAGTTATGAAGGATTTTATACATGGTGATTGCAAATTTGTATTTTGTCCTTTGTGTAATTGGTAACCAATGAAAACTCTTGAGAGTCAGTGTGATGGGCTGTCCTCTTGGAGTTCCCGTTAAGAGTCTAGCAATGATGTTTTGCACTAATTGAAGTGGGTATAATGCTTGTTTTGGTAGTCCCTGGTAAAGTATGTTGCCGTAGTCAAGATGGAGGCTTATGATAGACTGAAAAACTGTTCTGTAGTCCTTGATTTAAGGAAAAGGTGGTATATAAATACTGTTAAATAAATAAATAAATGTTGAGGTGATTTGAGTTTCAGGTTTCAGATTTGCCAGAAGAGCGGAGTTCCCAAAGAGGGGTGTAGAGAGAGATAAGAGAGGAAAGGTAGCCCGAGTGGATGCCTCTTGGCTGAGCTCCGCTCCTAGATTCTCAACAGGCTAAAAGAACTGCAATAAAGCCCCGCAATTGCCCCACAAGCTATCCCCGGGGCTAAGCCTAAGCGGCGCAAAGCCACAGTACCGAGCCGCATGAACCGAGAAAGGCAGAATGCCGGTAAAAGCAGCACGCACTCCAAGAGAAAAAGACAGCATGACAAAGATGGCAGCTGAGCAGTGAACAGCAACGCCAATGTTACCTGATGCAATGGTCCGGGAAATGACTAATAGTATCACAGCAGTCTTAGATGACCGGCTAACTTGCTTGCAATCAGCCATCGAGGACATAAGAGGCTCCCTAAAGCTCCAGCTAACAAGAGTGACCCAGCTGGTAAATCAGGCAGATCAACAAGGCCACATGGAGGGCATGGCCGCCCAAATCACAGCTTTGGAATGCAACAACCAACAGCTCATGGATAAAATAGATGGCCAGGAAAACTGCAATCGCCATAACAACATATGTATAATGGGAGTGCCATAATCCATTAAGGAGCAAGAGTTATGGGATATCGTGGAGCAATGGCTTGTCTAGACACCGGGCCTATGTACGAACATGGAGCGCATGGTTGCAGAAAGAGTACATCGGCTGGGGCCTAGGAGAGAGGAGGGAGGCCAGCCAAGACCTGTCATTGCGAGAGTTCTCAATTTTGAGGACAAGCACTGGTTCATTGGCCTATATCACACCAATTGGCTCTGGAGTACAAAGGTAATAGACTTTTACTTTTCAATCACTATTCAGCTAGAGTGGTGGAGAGCCGGTGAGTTATGGCACCATACTGTTCAGAACTGGCAAAAAGAGGCCTGCCCATTTGCACTACAATTCCCAGCTAAGATCCGTGTGACACACAATAAGGTAGCACACCAGCTGGAGACCACAGCATCAGTCAAGGCATCACTGGAACAGCTACCCAGGCCAGGCGCAACAGGTGCCTCCGCCCTGTGAATTTAGAAGGGTCTCACGAGGACTGTGCACGCCCCCGATTGGCAGTTCTACAAGTTAATGCTCAAGTTCGAGTGTACATGCTTGGACCTGCTTGGACATGGGGATGCCCCAGTAGAGGTGGAGGGGCGGGGTGGCTCCCAGGAACATCACAACTAGCAGTGCTAATGATCTGACACCCACAGGGCATTGGAATGGCTTTGGGTACATTGGGGAGTGCAATCAAAGCACCAGGGGATGCCCGGAGGACTAGACTCAGTACTCCTACCAATGGCCATCGGGGCAACCCCTGATTGACTTCCAAATCTGGCTTCTTGGCTTGGGTGTCAGAGCCAGCCAAAATAAAAAGAGACTATACAGAGGGACTTGACCTCTCCTGAGGTGGACTTTGAAAGAATACACACTTGAACAGAATGTGAGGATGAGCATGTTGGGGCTGCATGGGGTGTGTGAGTTAATGGTTTGGGATATGATTGGGGAATCAGTGGGGGGGGGGGGGAAGGGGGGAACTGGGAGAAAAAGGATGGGATGCTTGAGAGCCCATAGGGGCCAGAGCGAAGGGAGGGAGGGGGGAAGCAGACCAGCCCCATAGAGAAATCGATAAATAGGGGAAGGAAGGGGGGGTGCATGCCACTGGGAGAAGCAAACCCCTTTTTTTTTTTTATAAAACACTGTACTGAGAAGTATTGTTGGCAACAAAAGGGTGTTGGATAAATTAAAGATCCTAACACTCAATGTGGATGGTGTATTATCTTTTTTTAGGAAAGAGGGGGCAGACATGGTGATGATGCAGGAAACACACCTGTCTGTAAAAGAGCACCAAAAGCTATGGAAAAGCTGGATTGGGGAGTTGGAGTATGCCTCTTATAATGGGAGACAAAGGGAAGTAGACACACTTATCCATAAAAAGATCCCATTGGTGATGCATAGATAGATCTTTGACCCAGAGGGGAGATTCCATATCATGGGAGGAGAAATTCAGGGCAAGAGGATAGTCTTCTGTAATATATACGCTGCCAATATATATTGCCACACATTCTTGGGGACTACTCATGGGCGGTGGGGGGGGGGGACTTCAGTCTTCCAAGGCACCCAGTGCTCAACTATAAGCCCCCATGCCAGGAACAAACACACCCTAGGCCAAAGGGAGTCAATTTTTTACTTGAGGAGTGCAAGTTAGTAGACACATGGTGCATCTTGAACCCCACAGACACTGACTTCACGTTTCACTCTACCCCTCAAGACAGCTATCCCACCTAGACTGCTTGCTAATTTCAGAGGACATGCTCCCGTGGCTAACCAGGGCTGAAATAGGCAACATCTGTATCTCTGACCACACCCCTGTATGGATAGACATCCGGTTCCAATGGGAGAGTGCCGCAAGGGGGGGGGGGGGGGAAGGAACTGGCGCATGAACCTGACTTTGTACAGAGATAAGACCTTCCACATGCATTTACAAACAGGTTGAGTGCCTACTGGGAGGAAAACACTACGGAGGGCATGGCCCCCTGATGCTTTGGGCAGCAGCTAAGGCCACAATGAGTGGAGCAATCATAGAGTGTGCAGCTAGGAAAAGAAAGGCAGAGGATGAACATATGCTGTGCTTATCAAAAATAAATTACATGATTTGAAGAAGAAGCACATAGGCAACATGAGAGGGGATGATAGGGACCAAGTCCAGGTGGTCAGAATGGAGCTGAACGCTTTGCTCACCCAGAGGGCGAAAAGAGACATATGGACCTATAAGTACAGACTACATAGGTGAGGTAATAAATAATGTGGGAAACTACTAGTGCACCTGGTGAGCCCAGCAAAAGGAAAGAGCCATATAAAGCAGATACAGGCCCCGGAGAGGGTAATGTAGATGGAAGAACTAAGATCCGGGTGCAATTACACAATTTTTATACACTACTATATGAGACGGGATCACCAAAAGAGGGAAGAGTTCTTTAGGACCATCGAGATACCCTGACTGGGAGAGGAGGAATGGTGTGCCCTAAACGTCCCCTTTACACCAGCAGAAATACAGCTGGCGGTGAAGTCCCTCAAACTCGCAAAGGCCCTGGGGCCAGATGGCCTAGGATCAGAATTCTATCAGATTCTAGGGAATGCTATCAATGCCCCCTTCCTGGCATATGGCACGGCAGCCCTCTGGGTGGAGGACCTTGGACCAGACCAGAAACATGCCACCGTCGTGGTTATACCGAAACTGGGGAGAGACCCGGAGCAGGTGGGGTCTTACAGACCCATTTCCCTCCTCAACCAAGACGTGAAGATTGTGGCGACCATGATGGCCAGGAGGTTGGGATGGGTGATCAGGCAGTTGTCCACCCTGACCAGGTGGGATTTGTCCCTGGAAGATATTGCCAACATGCTGCAAGTGCTGGAGATGCTGTCGCAGAGACAGAGGCAAGAGGGTGACGACCTTCTGATTAGTTTAGACACAGAAAAAGCTTTCGATGATGTATTCTGTGATAATGTGTTCTGGGTGCTCAAAACATTCAGGATACAGGGACAGTTCTTGAACTGGGTTAAAACCTTGTACCATGAGCCAATAGCACGAATCATGATAAATGGGGCATTATCTGACCCAATTCAACTGCGTAAAGGAACCAGGCAGGGATGCCCTTTGTCCTCAATGATATTCCTGTTCACACTGGAAGTCCTGGCAATCAAGATCCGACAGACTCCAGAGAGGGAGGATATCTGGATGGGACGAGAAACTTATAAAATCAATCTTTTTGCTGATGACATGCCGCTCTTTGTGAGCCAGGCTAATGCAAAGATCTATACTGTAATGACCACTATACAGAACTTTGGCTCTTTTTCAGGCCTAAAAATAAACTGGAGCAAATCGGAAGCTATGCCGGCTTCCCAACAGTGTAAGAGCAAGGGGCAACGTGATTTCCCCTTCTGGGTGAGGGAATATCTTAAGTACCTGGGGATCTATATGTGCTCAGACCAACGAAAAGTCTATGCCAAAAATATGGGGGGGGGGGGAAGTGCAGACAATGAAAGAGCTATGCAAGTGATGGCAAGAGCTTCCCCTGTCCCTCATGAGAAGGGTGGCACTGATCAAAATGATAGTTCTGCCCTGTCTGATATACCCACTTCAGATGGTACCACTCTGAGTCCAGAACCGAGAGGAGCAACTCTTAAAGATAACACTGCAAAGATTCTTATGGAAAGGGAATAGAGCACAAATAGACTACGCCAAATTCACCCTGGATAGGGAGAGGGGGGATTAGGAGTACCATATTTGCGGTTATGCAATGTTGCCGCATTAATGCAGTGGCTCCATGAGATGCACACGGAGGGTGACTGGTATGCACCCAAGGGATTCTTCAATGATAGCTGCTCGCCATACCATCTTTTCAGTCTGTTACAACTGACGCAGACCGGGGGGGGGGGGGGGCACAGGAATGGAGTGGCAGCTGGTGGACGAGACCTCTAGGTCATGCTTGGGATTGGTGGAGAAAGACTCTGGGGAAGGGAGAAGGCAGATCCCCCTTTCTGGGACTAGTTGGGAACCCGGAGTTCCCGCCTGGACTGGGACATTCAACCTTCTGCCAGTGGGAAGCCCAGAGATGTACTGCTGGGCCTGGGGAGGGGGGGGGGGAGATTTCCCATCCTTTGAGCAACTCAAGTCAAAATGGGACCTATCTAAAAATCATTTCATGGCATATCTCCAATGTCGACATTACATGATCCAAAGGCCACAACGGGGGATTCGCAAGACTTGATTATCGCTTCTTACACACACCCCCCAAAGTTGAATAAACTTTCTTACTGGTACAAAATGGGGAAAGAGCAGAAACTGGGGGGATGGGAACCAGCACTGATACAGACATGGGGGGTAAAGCTTGGGGAAATGGTGGGTGAAGCCACTCTGCAGGAGGGATTTTGGCGCATCCTCACATCGCACCCAATACCCAGCTACAGGAAACACAGTTCAAAGGGTCACGCATGCGACTATGGGACGACCTGACCTGTATGCGATGCCAGGAGAGGAGGGGAGCATGGTACATACATTTCTGGAGTGCAAGTGCCCAAAGACGCTCTGGGGAGCAGTGTAAGACCACATACATAGAGTTATAGACAGACAGATACAGGGGACGTACCCCGCCCTCCTTCTAGGGGATGCCCAACCTATGCGACGGGAAGGTGGAAACAGTGGAGCAGAGATTTGTGGAAATGGCAATACTGCTCGCCAAAAAAACCATCCTAGCTCACTGGACTGAACCCTGTGTGCCTGAGGTGGCACACTGGACGCACGCGATGACGGACATGGTGAGCTGGATCCAACGAGAGACCAAGCAGAGGAAGTCCCCTGACAATCTCAAATATGGGAGACTCTGGGAAGTTTTTACAGCTGGCTTCACATAAAGACACCACAATACAGTACATACACATACTAAGTCTGACATGCCAACAGTTATGTGTTAGAATACTCTCACGCCTCACCCAGGGCCGGATTTACCTTGAGTGAGGCCCTACGCCAACAAAAATTGTGGGCCCCCAGCAGGGGCGGCCCAAGGGGGGTGCGGGGCCTCATTTGCATAAGGGGCCTCATTTGCATAAATATTTGCATAATGTTACCATATACTAACTTTTAGTAAACGTGCCTCTTAATGAGTGTATGGATAAAGAAAGACTAAAAGATTTCTACATTACTATAATCCAGCGCCAACTGCCAGACACATTAGGAACTACTACAAACACTGCCCATTTAGAGCCCACAGTAAACCCGCCGTATCCTAACAGCACTACCAGGACTCACAAAGCACCATACTCTACCAATCAAAAGGCAACACTGCAAATATTAAACCAATACATTTCAGAGAACAACAATACATGACCTACTGGGGAAAGAGAACAAGTGGCAATGTCAAATAGGAATTATATAAACAGAACACCTCAGCTCAGTTACACATGCAGAACATAGACCATCACCAAACAAGTAATCACAATTTAGAAACAGGAAGACAATAATTAAACTGGGAATCCCAAAAGCCAAACTTGGAATGTACAACACTGTAGAAATAAAACTATACATTAATTTTCTCTTGTACTAAACAAAGCGCAGACGTTAATGATGCACATTTACCAGAGCTGACATATTCCAATTAATAAATTCAAAATAAAGAGATATTTTTCTACCTTTTGTGCATTTTTTTCAGCTGCAATTGCTCCAGCCACTTTCTTCTGGTTTCTTCGTGTCTTCTGCTAACTCTCCATCGTCTGCTGTCCATTTGTCCTTTCTTCTCTCTTCTAGATTTTTTTCCATTCTCTCTCTACATCTACTTTAACATACTAATCTTTCTCCTTTTGCTCTTTCTTCATTCCTATTTCATCCACTCAAATTTTACCCCTCCATCCTCAATCCCCACTTACTCTCCCAATACCCGGCCAATTGTAGATTTTTTATCCCTTCCACACAAAATATTTTTCCCTTCTCCATTTTACTCTTCCAGCCCCATCCCATTCTAATCCTCCCCCAACATCAGCTCCCTTCTAGTTCCAGCCTCACCCAGCATCCATTCCCTTCTAGTCCCTGCATCAGCCCATTTCCAGTCCTAGCCACCCATCAGCCCATTTCCAGTCCTAGCAACCCCCCAACCCAATACCAGTCCTAGCCCCCCATCAACCCACTTACAGTCCTAACCCCCCATCACCCCATTTTCAGTTTAAGCCCCCCCTATAACCCATTACCAGTCCTAACCCATCAGCCCACTTCCAGTCCTAACCCCATCAACCCATTTCCAGTCAGCCCCCCATAGCCCATTGCCAGTCCTAACCCCCCCATCAGCCCACAGCCCATTACCAGTCCTAACCCCATCAGCCCACCTCCAGTTTTAACCCCCCCAGCCCATTTCCAGTCCTAGCCCCCCCCATAGCCCATTACCAGACAACCCCCATCAGCCCACAGCCGATTACCAGTCTTAACCCCCCCCAAAAGCCCATTACCAGTTCTAAACCCCCCCAACAGCCCACAGTCCATTACCAGTCCTAACCCCATCAGCCCACCTCTAGCCTTAACCCCCCCCCCCAGCCCATTTCCAGCCCCAGCCCCCCCAATAGCCCATTACCAGTCCTACCCCCCCCCCCCGGCCTAAAGTAAAATTTAATTTAAAAAAAAAACCTGCTGGCTGCCGCCGCGGGGCCCCCTCTGCTGCCGCGGCAGCACGGACTGACCCGCGGGGGCCCCCTCTGCAAGCTGACTCTGTCGGTCCGTCAATCCCTCCCTCCCTCCGTGCACGCTGTGAGAGGCGTGAAGGAAGAGTGTCTCCCTCGCGTCTCTGTTAAGCCCGCAGGGGCTGATGGGAAATTTCCCATCAGCCCCTGCGGGCTTAACAGAGACGCGAGGAGACACTCTCCTTTCGCGTCTCTCACAGCCTGCACGGAGGGAGGGAGGGAGGGAGGAAGGAACGAACCGATGGCTTCAGCTTGTAGAGGGGGCCCCCGCGGGTCAGTCGGTGCTGCCGCGGCAGCAGAGGGGGCCCCGCGGCGGCAGCCAGCAGGTTTTTTTTTTAAATTTTATTTTAAAAAAAAATTAACTTGTTCTTTTTTTGTGGGCCCCTGCCAGCTGTGGGCCCTACGCCATGGCGTACATGGCGTATAGGTAAATCCGGCCCTGGCCCCACCAACAGGCACAGGGGCGAGGGGCTGGCCTGGGAAAGCAAGGAAGGGGTTTGAGAAGGGGGGCAGAGGCAGGGGGAAGGGAGGGGGCCTAAGGAGGGTGGCTGGGGAGGGTACAAAAGGAAATAAGGGGAAGGCTGCAGAGGAAAAGTGGAACAGCAAATGTATAGGTATGACTAACTATTACCCTACATGGAAACTATTGTTATTACATACCATGTGAACCTCTGTGGATTCCTCAATAAAGAGATTTAAAAAAAAAAGAGAGAGAGGAAAGGTAGCGAGGAGCTGCAGAGTGAATGCATTTATAGGTCAGCAGGAGATGTTTGAACTGGATGCAGAAATAGATAGGGAACCAGTGAAGTGACTTGAGAAGAGGAGTAATATGGGCATGACGAGGCTGGCGGAAGATTAGCCGCGCAGCAGAGTGTTGAAAAGATTGAAGGAGAAAGAGATGATTCAGAGGGAGACCAGGAAGGAGCAGGTTATAATAGTCTAGATGGGAAGTGATTAAGAAGTGGATAATGTCTTAGTAGGCAGGAAGTTTAAATTTCAAAGCGTCTCCAGGCGCAAGAGGATGTCACCAACACAGCACACAGCCTGATCGGCATCGGGGAGGTGAGCCCCTCCCTGATCACCCCCACAAGGCCAATCGAGCCATCCGGAGGAACGCAGCAGGAAGTTTAAATTTTAAAGCGCCTCCAGGACGCTGCCAACACAGCACACAACCTGATCAGCATTGGAGAGATGAGCAGGAAAGTGAGCTCCTCCCCAATCAACCCCACAAGGCTAATCGGGCCATCCGAAGGGATACGGCAGGAAGTTTAAATTTTAAAGCACCTCCAGGCATGCCCGCACCTGACAGGCCCACACCTGAAAGCCTTGCCAGAGGGCCTTTAGGCATGGCCCTTAAGCGTGGGCCAGAGCATGAAGGTGGAGAGTTAGACCACCAGCCCCAAAGATACATGAGAATTGGCATACAAAGAACCAATATATAGCCTATGTAGGGTGAAGGTGCAGATCAAACACCCACTACATCCCCATCTAGAGCTGGGTAAGTGATAATAGTACGAGAATTCTATACACTCCAAGGTTTCACCACATAGTAGGTAGTTCGGCAATTTAGGAATATGATTCTGCCGATGAGTCTGACTATTCTCCTCCTGACACTACTGCTTATAAGGACATCTAATACAGCCCACATAGAGAATATGAAGATACCCATCATACACACACAGAGACACTACCTAGCCAGATATATGTGATATCCGCACACCCTAAGGAACCTCAATGGTTCATATCCATTCAACCAATTCCATCCTCAACTGACCACCAATCAAACAAGCAGCGTGATCATCCCCTTAGAAGTGGCCTTGTTAATGCTCATTCAGCTCGCAATAAAATACACATCATTTCTTGACTATGTACAGGATCATGATTTTGATATCCTGTTTGTCACAGAATCCTGGCTAATGGACACTGACACCGTGCTAATTAATTAGTTAACAACTGCAACAATGACGCTCCATAATTGCTCAAGACCAAATTGCAAAGGAGGAGGGATATTCATCCTCTCTAAAAAGCATCTCAAACTCAAAGTCATCTCATACCACGCCACAAGCACTATAAACACACTACTAATAGAAAACAGACACATGGCAATATGTCTGACATACAGATCACCGAACTCTGAAAACAATGATCTTTCATCTCTGCTGGACACAGCTGCTCCTACTCCAGTAAGACCAAACCTTTTATTCTACTTGGAGATTTGAACCTCAGCTCCATACCCACATCACATGCCACCTCTTTCCTAGACGCCTTGAATGTGATGGATCTCACCCAAATAATAACAGCTCCTAAGCACATAGGTGAAAAAAACCTAGGCCTCATATTTATACCACTTAGTCTACAATCTGGGACCACTACTGGCATCCCATAAGAACATAAGATATGCCATACTGGGTCAGACCAAGGTCCATCAAGCCCAGTATCCTGTTTCCAACAGTGGCCAATCTAGGTCATACGTACCTAGCAGTTTTCCCAAAAGACACAGGTTCCACAATGCTTGTACTGGGTCAAACATTAATATCCTGGGTCCCTTCTTAATAATGGTTTATGGACCTTTCCTCCAGGAACTTGTCCAGACCTTTTTTAAACCCAGCTACACTAACAGCCTTTACTACATCCTCCGGTAACAAATTCCAGAGTTTGATTATCTTATGTTCTTAAAACAAGATCTGTCACCTTTACTACTCAAAATGATAAATCACTTGGGCAGGGTTACATTCAACAAGCTTAAAAACAGCCTCCATTTGACCTTTGCCTAAAAACCCTATGTCTGACCTCAAATCACCTTCCTCCTATCAACCAATATCAAACAGCCCACTCCAGGCTAAGATGATAGAAAAGGCAGTCCAGCTCCAGCTACAGAATTTCATAGACACATCCATCTCCTTAGGCCAGACCATGGAATAGAAACCCTGCTTACCTCTCTAATATGCTGAATAGTGCAGTATATAAGAGAATGTAAATAAATAAATAAATAATAAACACTCTATTCATAGGAATTGAGAACCCCAAGCAGGATTTCATACTTGTTTTTCTAGATATAGTAGCTGCCTTTGATTCACTAAACCACAAAAAGCTCATATACAGACTGATAGAGTTGGGAATTAGTGATATCCCCCTCTCTTGGTTCATATCTCACATCTCAGATCGTGTCTTCCAGGTCAAGGTAAAGGGCAAAATTTCAATGATAATTAAGCAACAAGGTATACCTCAGGAATCTTTTTTATCCACCCTGCTATTCAACCTATACATGTAGCACGTCTGCAAGATTATTCAAGAATACAACTTCAAATGCCATCTCTATGCAGACGACTTGATGATCTTTAACTCTAAAAGCCCGGATTACTCTGCACTAAAATACTGCCTGAAGAGAGTCGTAAGCTGGTTAAAGGAGAACAACCTGATGATCGATTGCAATAAATCTCAAATCCTCACCACCACTCATGACACCGCATATACCCCCCCCCCCCCCCAGATATATTTGAATGCGATGACATGTCTATTCCTGTCAAAGGGGAAGTGAAATATCTTGGAGTGATCCTAGACCAGAGACTAAACATGCAGACACATATAAAGAAAATGATATCTAACGCTTACTACAAAATGAAAATTCTTCGGAACCTCCACCCTCTATTGGACCACAACTATTTCCGCACTGTATGCCAGACCATAATCCCTCCACACCTGGACTATGTAATTCGATCCTTCAAGGTCTCCCCAAACACACTATCCATGCTCTACAGCTAGTCCAAAACACCGCGGCTCGACTAATCACAGGAGCCACACAACAGGATGATATCAGTACGCTGACTATTGATATCATCCTGTATCAGATATAAGGCACTTATGGTCACATTTAAAACCATACATCTCCATGCAGTTGGATGTCTCATTTCCCTAATACAGAAAGCTCCAGAATCAAGATCAAGAAGGCATTCACATCAAAACCTCCTTACAATTCTCTCTCAAAGGTCCAAGAGCCTATAAGCAACTTGCCATAGGGCATTCTCAATGTACAGTCCAACATTATGGAACTCACTGCTGACTGAGCTCCATACAATAAAAGATACATTCGATTTCAGAAAAAAGTTGAAGACACTACTTTTCTTAGAGCATATCGGTCCACTACCTAGTGGACTTGTCAATACATTCTTAGAGACTCATACACCGATGAGCAGACAAGTTACAATTCCCCATCCTATTGTTGGATCTAATCCCATATTCTCAGAGTGAACCACCTACCTTGAATTTGTAAGAGAGTGTAACAATATATCATAGTTCTAAGAGTCAGTTCAATGTTATATAGTGGTTCACATTTTAACAATGTATCATAGTTCAGGAAAGGGCAAGGAACGAGAGACATTATCGCAGATGAGAGATGGATCCTTGAAAAGACAAAAGAATACCAGAAGGATATCCATATATGTTTTATTGACTACAGCAAGCCTTTTGACTGTGTAAGCCATGAGAAACTCTGGGCCAAATTAAGAAGCATGAGTATACACCTGATCGTTTTCTTCCACAACCTTAACATTGATCAAGAATCAACAGTTCGAACGGAAGAGAAACAGAATTGTGTAAAATCATCAGAGGTGTATGACAAGGCTGCATACTTTCCCCCTATCTGTTTAATTTATATGCAGAACAACTTATCAGAGAAGCAGGTCTGTAAGAAGACAACAGAGGTGTGAAGATTGGTGGAAGACTCATCAACAACCTTCGCTATGCTGATGATAGAGAGTTATTCACAGAGACTGAGAAAGGAGGAAGAAGGAAGGGGAGAAGAGGGTTTAAGGAGAAAAATAAGAAGTTCGGTTTTGGCTATGTTCAATTTCAAGCAGCAGTGAGACATCCAAATAGCAATGTCAGAAAGGCAGGCAGAGATCCAGGCCTGGATTAGTAGAGAGATTTCAGGTGTAGAGAGGTAGATCTGGTGGACGTGAGGATCACCTGATAACATGCCTGCCTGGTGTGAAGGTAGCAGACTTCACGCACCACCTAGACAAGGTCTTAGATAGTGCTAGGCAGGAGTTTGCTCTCTTGATACATGTTGGTAACAATGACATAGGAAAGTGTGGTAGGGAGATTCTGGAAGCCAAATTTAGGCTTTTAGGTAGAAAGTTGAAATCCAGAACTTCCAGAGTAGCATTCCCTGAAATGCTTTCTGTTCCACATGCAGGACCCAAAAGGCAGGCAGCGCTCTGGAGTCTCAATGCGTGGATGAGACGATGGTACAAGGAAGGTGGTTTGGGATTTGTTAGGAACTGGGCAACATTCTGGGGAAAGGAGGGGCTTTTCCAAAGGGATGGGCTCCACCTTAACTGGGATGGAACCAGGCTACTGGCATTAACCTTTAAAAAGGAGATAGAGCAGCTTTTAAACTAGATAATAGGGAAAAGCCGACAGTTACCCAGGAGTGCATGGTTTGGAAGGATGTATCCTTGAAGGATACTAGCAAAAGACTGAAGTTAAGGCATATCGACAGAAAGGTTCCAATAAAGACAAAAGTAACCCAAATGCCCTTAAATACAGAGCAGACAGAACTTAAAGATTTCAAATTACCCCTGCCTACTGGTAACCAAATTAATATGAATAAAATACAGCCTCTAAAATGCTTATATGCAAACGCTAGAAGTCTAAAAAATAAGATGGGAGAGTTAGAATATATAGCACTAAATGAGAGGTTAGATATGATTGGTATCTCAGAGACATAGTGGAAGGAGGACAACCAGTGAGACACTGTGATACCTGGGTGCAAAATATATTGAAATGATAGAGCATTTCAAATTGGTGGAGGGGTTGCACTCTGTGTTAGAGAGAGCATTGAGTCACACAAGATTAAAGTTTTGCAGGAAACAAAACACACTGTACAATCTCTATGGATTGAAATTCCGTTTAAAAAGGGGAAGGCAATGGCAGTGGGGTTGTACTATCGACACCTGGCCAGAATGAACAAACGGATGATGAAATGTTCAAAGAAATCAGGGAAGCTAACAAAAGTTACAGAACAGTAATAATAATGGGCGATTTCAATTACCTCAGTATCGAATGGGTCAGTGTTATGGCAGGACATGCTAGGAGATAAAGTTTCTAGATGAAATAAATGACTGCTTCTTGGAAGAGCTGGTTCATGAACCAACAAGAAGGGAAGCCATCTTGGACCTAGTCCTTAGTAGAACATAAGATTTGGTGCAAGAGATAAGGGTATTGGGGCCACTTGGCAATAGTGAACATAGCATGATAGTGTTTGATTTAATAAATGGAGGAAGGATGGCAAGGAAATCCACAGTACTACCTTTTAACTTTCAAAAGGGAGACTATGATAAAATGAGAAAAACAGTTAAGAACAAACTGAAAGGAGCAGCTGCAAAGATTAAAGATTTACATCAAGAATAGCTGTTATTTAAAAATACTATCTTAGAAGCCCAGACCAGCTGTATTCCATGCTTTAAGAAAAGCAGAAGGAAGTCCAAAAAACTGCCAGCATGGTTTAAAGGGTGAGGTCAGAGAGGCTGTTGTAGCCAAAAAGGCATCTTTCAGGAAAGGGAAAAAGGAGACAAATGATGAAAACGGGAAACAACATAAGTACTGGCAAGTTAGATGTAAGGCACTGATAGGGAAGGCAATGAGAGAATTTGTAAAAAAGCTTGCTGTGGAAGCAAAAAACATATAATAAAAATGTTTTCAAGTACATTCACAGCAAAAAACCTGTGAGAGAGTCAGATGGACCATTGGATGATAGGAGGTAAAAGGGGCACTAAGAGGGGACAAGGCCATAGTGTAGAGACTGAATGAATTCTTTGTTTCTGTCTTTACTGAAGAAGATGTAAGGAAGTTACCCAAGCCTGACATAGCATTTAAAGGTGATGCAGCAGAAGAATTGAAAGAAATATTGATAAACCGGGAAGATGTATCACAACTATTTGATAAACTGAAGAGTAGCAAATCACCTGGACCAGATGGTATACATCCAAGGGAGTTGAAAGAACTGAAATATGAGATTGCAGACCTACTATTACTAAACTTTGAATTATCATTAAAATCATCAGTAATATCTGAAGATTGGAGAATAGCCAATGTAATACCAATTTTTAAAAAGGGTTCCAGGAGTGATCTACAGACCGGGGAGCCTGGCGTATCGTGAAAAATGGCAGAAACCATTTTTAACAACAAAATTTCTGAACTTGTAGATAGTCATGGTTTAATGGGAGACAGCCAACATGGCTTTAGCCAGAGAAAGTCTTGTCTTACTAATCTGTTATATTTTTTTGAAGGTGTAAATAAGCAGGAAGACAAAGGTGGGTCAGTCAATGTAGTATATCTGGATTTTCAAAAAGCCTTTGATGAGGTCCCCTATTAGCGAAATTAAAACGTCATGGGATAGGAGGCAGTGTATTATTGTGGATCAGGAATTGGTTAAAAGATAGAAAGCAGACGGTAGGACTATATGACCAATTTTCCCAATGGAGAAAGTTGAATAGTAGAGTACCCCAGGGATCTATGCTGGGTCTGCTGCTTTTTAACATATTCGTAAATGACCTGGAAATGGGAATAACGAGTGAGGTAATCAAATTTGCAAATGACACAAAATTATTCAACGTTGTTAAAACCCAAGAAGATTGCGAAAAATTGCAAGAGGACCTTAATAAATTGGAAGACTGGACATTCAAATGGCAGATGAAATTTAATGTGGACAAGTGAAAAGTTATGCACCTAGGAAAGAACAATCCAAACTATGGTTAGACGATGCAAGGTTCCACATTAGGAACCACCACCCAGGAAAAAGATTTAGTTTTCATGGATAACATGTTGAAACCTTCTGCCCAGTGTGCAGCGGCGGCCAAGAAAGTAAATAGAATGTTAGGAATCATAAGGAAAGGAATGGAGAATAAAACAAAGGATATTATAATGCCTCTGTATCGTTCCATGGTGCGGCCGCATCTCGAATATTGTGTGCAATTCTGCTCGCCGTATCTTAAAAAAGATAGAGGGAAATTAAAAAGGTACAGAGAAGAGCCACTAAAATGGTAAAGGGGATGGAAGGATACTGCTATGAGGAGAGGCTAAAAACGTTAGGGCTCTTCAACCTGGAAAAGAAATGGCTAAGGGGAGATACGATAGAGGTCTATAAATTAATGAATGGAGTGGAATGGGTAAATGTAGATTGATTGTTTACGCCTTCAAAATGTAGAAAGACTAGGGGACATGCAATGAAGCTGCAGTGTAACCCATATAAGACTAATAAGGGAAAATACTTTTTTTTTCACTCAATGCGTAATCAAACTCTGGAATTCGTTACCAGAAGATGTACTAAAAGCTGTTAGTGTAGCAGGGTTTAAAAAAAAGGTTTGGACAAGTTCCTGGAGGAAAGGTCCATAAACCATTATTAAAGGGGAGCCGGGAAATTCACTGCTTGTCCCAATACAAGCATTGTGGAACTGTGTCTTTTTGGGAAACTACTAGGTACATATGACCTAGATTGGCCACTGTTGGAAACAGGATACTGGGTTTGATGGACCTTGGTCTGAGCCTGTATGGCATATCTTATGTACTAACAAGACCCAGGAACAGCAACCCTCAGGGAAACCAACCAATCAATCCCTGCGGACCAAAGAGCTATGTCATCACCAACCCCAATATAAGTACAAATACAAACATTCAAGCACATTACCATCTGGAATCTTGCACTGATGATGTCCCTTCGAATGGTGACGAAACATCTGCAATCAAACTATTAAGATCAGAGAACAATCCGATATCATGATATTTTCTAGAATTCCACTATGGCCTGCCTTTTAGGGCCCCCAAAAACACTGGAGACCTTCAGTCTGATTGGCTGCATCTGGATACTTATGTCGAATTAGATCAACAAATGTCGACATAAGGACGAGCAGACTGCTCCCCTTCCAAATTCTTCCAAAAATTTTGCCCTCAACTCAGGAGGCAAAACGATGATAGATTACCTTCATAGGTGCAGGTCTAAGGCAAAAGACCCTGCAGCTGTTCCTGGGAGATAGAATAATCCTCTATCAGTGCTGGCTGGCGCCTCCTTCCTTCCTTTTTCTTTCCTTTTATAAAGACTTTCTCACAGCAGGCTGCTCTACAACCTTGTTTCAAATGAATCTCCCCTTCAATTCATTTCACGGCAGCCACTTTCTTGCCAAGCTCCCCTTCCCTCCTCCACCTCTGTCCTTCTCCTTCTCTCTCACTAAGTACTGGCCCCAATCTGGCTCTTACAAGCATGCTGGGTACTCACAGTTTAGGGGCAAGCACATTTTTTCTCTTCTCCTTTGCCCCTTCAGATTGCTATTTTTTTTTTATGTCTATGGCACTAAGTAGGTTTTGCGCCATGGGATGTTTTAGCCACAGCCTCTATCCCTTTTGCTCGTGCGCCACATTAATTGCTACACACAGGACAGTGCATGTGGAAGGAGCCTGCTGATCGGTAAAGCTCTCATTCTTGCATGGAGTACTCCATAGTGGGGAAGGCAAAGCCTCAATCCGGGACCCTTTATCCTTCAAAGGCTCTTCAATCGGAGGGAACTTATGCAGAACTGGGGTGCACATGCCGATGATTTTCTCGGGCGAGGATAAGAGCTAGAGGATCAGGCAACCATCTTTCTCAGGCTGGCCACCGCCCCCTCACCTAATCTCACATTTATCATATTGTTCTAATTGTGTATTATGCTTTCTGTTCCTTGCACTATTGTTATGCTGTTTCTATAATGTAAGTTGTTTATATCAAGTTATACCAGATGGTATACCAGCCTTGGGTGAATTTCTTCATAAAGATGGTTAATAAATCTTTAAAAAAAAAAAATAAATGCTTATCGGAGATCAGCGATTCCCTGCATCTGACCAATCCTGCACAACAGATGTATTAGACATCAGCAATTCTGTGTGTGCTCGATCATGTCTGAAATATATCAATGACCAGTGATGCCGTGTGTCCAACTGATCCCATGTAAAGTAATATCAGACTAGTGACACTCTGTACTTGGCTGATCCTATATACTAGAGATCGTTGACTCCCTGTAGCCATCTAATCCATATAACATGTGTATCAGAGGCCAGCAACTCTCTGTACTTGCATGATTCTGTATGACATGTATATGAGAAATCAGAGGCATCTTATACACCTGGTTCTGTGTAACATGTGTATCAGAAATCAGCAACTTCCTGTACCTGCCCAGTTTTGTTTATGGTGTGCGTGAGAGGTTAGTGATGCCCAGTACCTGCTTGATCATGTGTGATCTGTATCAGAGAGTAGTGACTCCCTGCTCCACTGGGATCCTGTGTAACGTGGGTCAAAGAACAGCTCGATCTATTACATGCCCCAGACGCTAATGGAAGATTTGGGGTTTTGCTCACACCTTGTCTGTAGCAGTTCAAGGTGAGCTGCATTGAAGTACAGTAGATATTTCCCTGTCTCCAGAGTTTATGATCTAAAGAACTTAGCAGGAGAGGTTATTCAGGGGCACTATACAACAACACAGACCACCTCGGCACTATCCAAATATTGCCAGGGCAAAGAATTCAATTATTTTCAGCACTGCTATCCAGATAACTTAGGACAGCAAAAAAAAAAAAACGTCCTATGTGTTACCAGATAGCAGCTAAATAAGAGGAGTCTAGATGGCACCTCACCACTCTATACAAATATTCAGCAGTACTGAATATCTGGATTTTTTTAACCCGCAGTGACTGGTATTGAAAAACAAAATACTGATTGTTGTAGGCTTAATATTACCCCCTAAATTTGTACCTGAGACAATGGAGGATTAACTGACTTGCCCAAGGCCACACAGAGCATCAATGAGATTTGAACCTTCACTTCCCTGATTTTTAACCCACCACCCTAATGCTAGGCTACGCCTCCAATTGCTTCTATGGAATGTGTAAATCAGAGAGGGCGTGGTTTCTTACCTGTAACAGGGGCTCTCCGTAGACAGCAGGGGAATGCAGCCACACTTGATGATGGTGAAGTTCACAGGCTGATCCTTCAAGCAGAGCTCTCTCCTAGCTTCTAAAGAAAGTTTTGGGGTTTTTTAATATGGCACTGGGTATGCCCGGTAGGTCTCGTGCCTCCTGACACTCAGTCCTCCATCAGTCGATCCAAAATATAAGCAAAGAAAAAAGGGGGAATTGGTGGGACAGAAAAGTGTGGTTGCATTCCCCTGCTGTCTACGGAGAAGCCCTGTTATAGGTAAGCAACCACGCTTTCTCCGTTAACAAGCAGGGGATATGCAGCCACACTTGATGGTGAATCTAGAGCGGAGGGTTGCTGAAGAGAAGTGAATAAGTTATAATTGCTCTTGGAAAGCAACCAAACAAATTCCTGGGAAGGTGGATAGAAAGACAGGTTGCATAAGACTGATAGCCCAAAGGCTGTATCTGTACAAGACAATTAGTCCAAGCAGTAAGACTTAGTGAAAGTGTGGCTGTGTCCGTTATGGAGACTGAGCAGAGATTAGCTATTATTGAAGCTTTTGCTCTGAGGTGAGGGGGAGTAACTCTTCCGGGAACAGGGTGACCCTGTTTCATATGCAAAGGTAATACAGTCTGAAATCCATGTGGAAAGAGTTCTCTTGGGTTATTTGGACTAAAAGTAACAAAATGTTGGGAGGTCTTATGACAGTCTTGTGTTGCTTGAAGATAATAAAGTAACTCTGTGACAGTCCAAGGAATGGAGTATCTTTTTGGCTTCAGACCCATGAGGTTTAGGAAAAAACATGGGCAGAACTATTGACTGGTTCAAGTGATCAGCAGAAACCACTTTGGGTAAACATTTTGGAAGAGTACGCAGAAGGACTTTAGTGGGTAAAAATTGGGTATAGGATGGATAGTGAACTAGAGCTTGGAGTTGCTTATGTGTTGAGCAGATGTTGTAGCAATGAGGAAAATTGTCTTCCAAGAGAGATCTTTGAGGGATGCCTGGGCTAACAGTTCAAAAGGCACTTTAACCAGGACTGAAAGAACAACATTTAGGTCCCATGCTGGAGGAGGTTGTAGAAGTGGCAGTCTGAGATTGGCTACTCCACGCATGAATTTGGTGACCCAGGGATGATAAGCAATGGATTTGCCTTCGATCATATTATGGTAGCTGGAAATGGTAACAAGATGCATGTGTACCGAGGAGGTTTCGAGACCACCGTTTGAGAGTGACATAAGATAGGCGAGTATCTCAGACAAGCTATTGCTACTGATCATTTGTATAGTGCTGCAAGGCGTACACAGCGCTATGCAGACATGTGTGAAAGACAGTCCCTGCTCATCAGAGCTTACAACCTAGTGAAGCCAGACAACACAACAGTTAAGGACACGAATCCGTCTAGCGGAATGGCAAGGAAACATACAGGAGACTCAGCAGATCAGGATCCAAAAGCGGCCTCAAAGAGGTGAGTTTTCAGCCTGGATTTGAAAAGGGCCAGAGAAGAAGCCTGATGAACAGACTCAGGTAGTTTGTTCCAGGCATGAGGAGCAGCAGGGTGAAAGGATCGGTCTAGAGTTGGCAGTAAAAGAGAAGGGCACAGATAGAAGGGATCTGCCAAAAGAGCGGAGATCCTGAGGAGGGGTGTAGTTAGTGATAAGAGAGGAAAGGTAGTGAGGAGCAGTAGAATAAGTGCACTTATAGGTCAGTAGGAGAAGTTTGAACTGCATATGGAAGCAGATAGGGAGCCAATGAAGTGACTTGAGAAGAGCAGGAGAATGGGTGAAGGTGACGATTGAAGCACCATTGAGAAAAATGAAACTACTTGAAAGCATAGGACTTTTTGACTGAATCTTTCTTAGATGCAAGAATTACGAGGCAGATTCTGTCAAAGACAGGAAGTCAAAAATCTAATTGGGCTTCAACATCCATGCCATTAGAGAAATGCTGTGAAGATTCGGGTGCAGAAGATGGCTATTTTGTTGTGTTAACAGATGAGGATGAGAGCCCAGTGGTAATGGGGTGTCAACCAGTAGCGAGGGGAACAGAGGATATCAGACTTGTCTGGGCCAGCTGGGGGCAATAAGAATCACTAAATGCCCTAAATCAGGATATTCAATGGCACTTACACGTTAGTGCCATTGAATAATCCCTTCAAAGCCCGCTACGCACTCTGATGCTCTGCAGTTAGCATTTGGGTGTGTTGGGAGCATTCTGGGGCGGAGCAGAATCAGACTTCCGCTAACCAGGTAGTAGTGATATTGCACAGCTATCCGGTTAGTGATCCACAGCTAAAGCTAGGCCACCTTTTGATTCACCTAGTTTTAGCTGCAGATGCTAACCGAGTAGCGGTACAATATTGCCATTACCCAGTTAGCCTTGGCAACTCCAGGGCATGTGCGGCGATGCCCCGCGGCACTGAATACCCAGCGTTAAGGATTGGTGGGCAGAGCTATGCACTGTAGCGGCACACATCATCCCCAATACAATATTGGGTGTGTAATATCTTTTGAAGTACTCTGGGTATGAGTGGAAAGATGGAAAGGCACACATTAAGCCATTGTGACAGGAGAATGCAAAAGCATTGTGGTGAAACATTGCAATGCTGGTCTGAGGGAACAGAATCAGGGACTTTTGGTGTTGTCTGCAGCGGGAAAGAGGTCCATCCATGGAGTGCCCCATTTGTGAAAAGTATGTTGTGCCACCCAGGGGTTGATGGACCATTCCTGAGGCTGTAATTTCCAGCTTAGGAATTCTGCAATTTGATTTTGGTTGCTTGAATCATGCAGTAGAGTAGCTGCAAATGTCCATATTTGAAGAGCTTCCTTGCAGGGGTGCAGGGAGCCCGATCCACCTTGTTTTAGAACGCTTGACCTCATCTTTGTACCAAAGAGCCTTACGCAGGATAACATAACGACCCCACTTGCCATTCCGGTACCCTGGTCTGACCATCACGCCATACATTTCAAGATTCTTCCACCCCAACAAGGAAAACCACAAAAGAAACTTTGCAATTACTACAAACACGATGGCCCGTATCATAACTGGGACACCAAGAACCAGCCACATAACCCCAACATTGAGACAACTACATTGGCCCCTATAATCATCAGGACCAAATACAAAGCAATACTCACCATTTTCAAAATCCTACACCAACTATCACCACCAATACTACAAGCCCTCATCAGCAAAGGCCCTGCAAACAGAACAAAAAGGAAACCCAATAAAAACCTACTAATAATACCAAAGACCAAAACCAAAGCTAAACATACAACCTGTCATAGAGCTTTTTCAATATATGCTCCATCACTCTGGAACCCAGAAAACATAAGAACCACCAATGGCCTATGGGACTTTCGGAAAGCCTTAAAAACACACCTCTTTTTGGAGTACTATGGACCTGAACCTGAAACACTGTGTGGAACGCATCCACTTCAATGAAATATGAACACATCCAATCATTCTGCCTTCCATACAATAGCAGCAACCATCACAACCAACATCAAGAAACCATGTATCCAATATGGTTAGTACACCTGTTATATCCAAGTTTTTAATTCCTTGATCTATGTAAAGTTCCTTTGTTTAACGTTCAATGTGAACCGCAGTATAGAAAAATTGTTTAAATAAATAAAGAACTAAAAGAAACCCCACCTAAAAGGCGATTCAAGGGATTTAATAAGGAGCAATTCCTCAACTAAACTCTTCCCAACCTCCCACAAGACTTCGCCGACCTTGATGAGGCAATCAAATCATGTAACACTACCATTAATGCAGCAGCGAAACCTCCACCCCGACCCACAGTTAGAAGCAAAGATGAAAGATCAAAATCAGCCCTGTGGTACTCGCAAGCAATAAGAGACAAGAAACAAAAATTTTGCCAATTAGAATGTAAATGGAGATACGACCGGTCTTAAGCCACTCTTTTTCAATACATGACCATGCAGAGTGAATACAACAACCTAATCAATAAACACAAACAAGAATACAACACTAATCTCATCTTAAAATCCTGCAACAAGCCTCGGGAGCTATTTGAAATTGTCCACATCCTGACAAGGGACCCATCCCACAAAGAGGACCCCATTCACCTCCAAATCTTTGCAGATTTCCTCATAAATAAATACAAGCCACCCTTCAGGACCTCACAACTAGACACCCCCTCCCCCTCCCCCGATAAAGACTATAACAGCATACACAAATGGGGAGAATTTCACATCCCATCAACAGAGCAAATAATCCACACCATCACTGCTTTAAACATCAGTACAGCACCCTCTGACCCATGCCCGGTAATATGGATCAAATCAGTCAAGGAAGAGCTCGCAATCTGCATCCATAACATCATAAGTTCACCACATGTCCTCTGTGCTCAAACAAGCCACGATCCAACCCATCCTAAAGAATGCCTCAACTAACAGCTCAGATCCTTCAAATTACCGTCTCATCTCTAGCCTCCCCTTTCTATCTAAAATAATTGAAAAGATAGTACAAGGACAACTCCAAGACCACACTGACCTGAATGCTCCTCTGGATCCACACCAACATGGATTTCTCCCTAATCACAGTGTAGAAACCCTCCTCATTCACCTCTTTGACACTCTACTAAGAGGAACAGACAACCCAAAAACTGAATTCCTTCTCGTTTTTGTGAATATATCCTCAGCTTTCAAAACACTTTATCTCACAGCACCCTACTAAAATGTCTATCTGACATTGGACTTTATGTTACAACACTCAACTGGTTCAACTCCTACCTCAGTCACAGACAACAAAAGGTTAACGTTGGTCCCAACACATCAGCTCCATTTCATTCAACTCAGGGAATTCCGTAAGGGTCCTCCCTTTCTGTCCTCCTTTTCAATATCTACTTATAACCAGTCTGCAACATCTTCAAATGGCACAAAATCCACTACCTAATTTACGCAGATGACAGCATGGTCTACTCAACTATTACCAAAGGTCTTCTAGAAATGAGCAACTGGCTGGCATCCAACAACCTCCAAGTCAGCCAAGAAATCAGAGGCACTGTTCATAACACGGGACCCATCATTTACCCCAGGGCTACTCAAATTGTTTGCGTGGCAGTCTGGAAATTTGTACAGAGACACGACTGGGGTCCGAACCAAAAGGTTCAAGTTAATTGACATCAACACCTTGGCAAACCAGTTCACAAATTTATTTATAGACCTCGTCATAATGTTATAGTAATTTAAATAAGAACACTACAATAAAAAATTAATTCATTTTTTTTTTTTATTTAAGCTTTCTTGAATAACCATACATATTATATAGGAAACAGAGGAAACATAGTAAAGGATACAAAATTAATTAGTTTTACCACTTCAACTCTGAAGTTTAAAGTAAGATGAATATGTTCCATAGCATTTCAGCAATAAAAATCATTTCAGTGCGATGTATGAAATTTGTCCTTAAGCTTCATAATGTTCTTGTAATCTGGCAGGTACGGTGTTTCAGCAATCCTCAAAGCCTGACTCAAATGTTCATTTGTTAGAGAACTTCTGTATTTTGACTTAATAATATTCATTGTTGAGAAGGCTGATTCACATGTGTACGTTGATCCAAACATAGTTAGGCAACTAATGGCAAGTTGGTTAATGCATTGAAACTGAGAATCATTGATAAATCGACACCAAAAACCAATTAAATCCACTTCCTGAAACTTCAATTTTAATGTTTCTTCTACCTGAAGTTCAACAGCTTCAAGTTGAAGCCTTGCAGGTGATATGGAAAACGTTTCCTCAGCTACACATATCCAGTCACCAACAGGAGAAACTGAAAATGGACAGGCAACAAACAGGAATAAACACTCCAAATGGTTTAATTCCATGAAACGTTGGTCAAATTTGTGTTTGACCTTTTCCACTAATTCTGTGGCAGCTCTTAGTAGTTGATGTGTGGGGTTGATACTTTTTGTTGTTTGAAAATGCAACAACTGACCAGTGGCCAAATCATCTGAAAAGATTACCAGTTTTGCTTGAAAAGCACGACAGGTAGTCACAAGAGTTATTACTGTCTTGTCTCTCCCTTGTAAACTTAGATTAAATGCATTTAAGTATCCAGTTATGTCAACTAGAAATGCAACAGCTGCCATCTGTTCAGAATTATGCATAAAGTCTGCAAACTCGCCAGCCTTTTTTTGACGGTATCGTGTGAAGGAAATCAATTACTGCATCGTGAAGGTTCCAAAATCGTTCCAAAGCTTTCCCTTTACTCATCCAACGTTCGTCATTGTGGAGAAGAAGATCATAGTATTCTGAAGAAGTTTCTTCAAGCAAGCTTCGAAACAGGCGATGTTGGAGTGAAGAATTGCATCTTATAAAATTAATCAACTGCACCACAACGTTCATAACATTTGCAAACTTTGTATTAAACTTAGAACATAACATGGACTGATGAATAATGCAGTGGTAAGACAGTAATTTGGGATGCATTTCTTTGTAATGATTTATCAGCCCCTTTGTCCCTTCCTGTCATGTCTGGAGCTCCGTCTGTTGTTATTGAAACCAATTTAGTAAAGTTAATATTATACTGATCAAAAAATTTCATCAGCGTGCTAAAAATATCTTCACCTCTGGTCTGTTTGAGCATTGGGAGCAATGCCAACAAATCTACAAATTTTTTACCATTATAAAAACGTACATAAACACACAATTGTGAAATGTCGGTATTGTTGGTCGACTCATCACAAGCTAGTGAAAAAACACGAGTCTTTTGTAGGTCCTCAAGCAGCTGTTGAAACACATTTCCCGCTAGGTCCTCAACCCGGCAGCTTGCCATGCTATCGGACAAAGGAACTGCGGCGTTGGAATCAACTATTTTCTTGTCATCAAAAAGAGTTGCCGCTACCTCGACCATGCACTCTTTAACAAACTCTGCATTGATGAAGGGCTTTTTTCTTCTTCCCAATGTCCATGTAACATGCAGGGAAGCCTCAGTAGCCTTTTGCTGTATGTTGGTGTTTTTTTTCATCATCATCATAGTCTATTCCAAAGACGATGTCATAGATTTTACTTTATCCAGACGAAGACTGGACCCCGGGGGATATTTAACATTAAAATCTGGGTGTTTTGTTTCGTAATGTCTCTTAATATTTCCACTTTTTATCACTGCCACAATTTCATTACAGATTAAACATACCGGTCTCGCATTGGGCCTATCTGGCAAAATAAACAAATACTGTCCCATCCATTTCTCCTGAAACGAATGATTTTCGCTATCGATTTTATGTCGCATCTTCTGCTTTTCCATTTTCTAGCACTCAAATTGAACTTAAATTTATAATTGTTTTATACGCCGCCACGTGTTGCTGTTAACAAACCGGAAGTGAATTTCATGCTCACTGGTCCAGCGTAAAATTTTATAGCACAAGTGCAAACATACATGGCTTATTAATGAAAATCGTTAGTAATTTTTTGGACCTGAGCGCGGTCCGTTCAGAAAGCCTCCGCGGTCCGGACTGCAGATCGCAGTCCGTGATTTGAGTAGCCCTGATTTACCCCCACTGCATCTATAACCATAGTGGACACTCTAATAGCAGTAAAGGAAGAAATATGCTACTTAGGTATCACCATCGACCGCTTCCTAAACTTACAAGCGCACATTAACAGGACCTCTAAGAATGCTTTCCAAAAGCTTGCAATTATCTGAAGACTAAAGTCACTACTCAGTCAGGACCACTTCCGCACAGTCTGTCAAGCCCTCATAAACCCTGTTCTGGACTATTGTAATTCCCTCTTCCAAGGTCTGCCAACTCAAACCAACCGTCCTTTGCAATTGGTTCAAAACACCGCTGCCTGCATCATCATTGGATCGCCCAAATATTACCACATAACCCCACTATTATATCAGCTACATTGGCTTCCAGTCTCCTCACGTGCTAAATACAAAACAGCACTTACCGTATTCAAGACAAGAAACAACCTGTCAGCTGGAACTCTAGAAGATCTGATATGTACAAACTCAAGCAACAGACTTAAGAGACAGAATACCAGAGACACCTTACCAATTCCTAGCTCCTACACGAAGGCAAATAACTCTACTACAAAGAGAGCTCTCTCATTAGATGCTCCTGCCATCAGAACTACAAAAGACTTAAAGGATTTCAGAAAACTCCTCAAGACCTTTCTCTTCTACGATCACTTCAAAGACAATAACTAGCCCTTCCTCCTCAAAACTCAAGCCCAAACTACAGATAACCCCATTTATTATGTTGCTATGTATATACGTTCTGCCTCCTGGCAACTCCTGCATGCCACCCCTACCTGAATTATTCTTTGAGTTCTCTGTAACATGTTGAGTTTTATGTAAACTACTTTGATTGTATGAGAAGGCGGTATAAAAATCTTGTTCAATAAATAAATCAAACATCATGACTTGATTGTCCATGTGAATCTGAAGGTTCACATTTGCTAACCAGCTGGCAAAGGTCTTGAGACTGTAAAGGACTGCTCATAATTCTAACTGGTTGGTGTGTAATTGACGTTCTGTGGGAGACCAGAGACCCTGGGTACAGAGAGAATCGAGATGAGCTCCCCAAACCCATGGAGAAGCGTCGGTTTGGAGGGTGGGTCCACCAGTGAAAAGTATGCTTCAGACAGTTGGAAATTGGAATCTTTTTGGGGCGAGTGTGAAAGATCAGATTCCAAGATTTCTTGAGATGCCACTGCAGCAATTACATCCTCCATCTGGCATTGGGAACTACCTGTATTACAGCAGCCATGTGATGTAGAAGACCTAAGATTGTCCTTGCTGAAGCTGTGCATGAAGCTAAAAGGGAGTTTGTCAATGCAATTATGGTCTGTACTCTTGCTTAAGGAAGGTAAGCAGTGACAGTGTGGGTATTTATAATGGCTCCAATAAAACATAGCTGCTGAGTTGAAACAAGGTGCAATTCCTATCATTGATGAGGAATCTTAGGCTCTGAAGATGCTGGTTAGTGACAGTCAGAGTTGTGCGCACTGTTGAAGTGATTTTCCCAAGATCAACCAATCATCAAGATAGGAGAACACAAAGTGGCCACCCTTGCATAATCATGCCGCCACTACACCAAGGCACTTTGTAAATACTTGGGGAGCGGAGGCAAGGGCAGGACACGATACAGATAATGAGTACCGAGGAACATGGAGGAATTTCCAGTGGGATGAATGAATTGGGATGTGGGCATAGACATCTTTGAGGTCTAAGGATGCAAGCCAGTCATCTTTTTGAATGAGGGGAATGATGGTGGCCAATATGTTCATTTTGAATTTATATTTTGTTAGATAAAAATTTAATTCTCTCAGGATAAGGATGGGCTGAAGTCTCCTGGTCTTTTTCAGAATGAGGAAGAAGGGAGAATAGAAGCCTAGGCCATGCTGTGAAGGAGGAACTAGCTCCACCGCTCTGGCTTCCAGCAGAGACTGGAGTTCTTTCTGTAAAATGTGTGAATGCTGCTGGGAAGGAGAACAAAGGCGCAAGGGTGAAGCTTTTGGGAGAATGGTGGAAAACTGTAGTTAGTATCCTAGGTTTATTATGGCCAAGACCTATCGATCTGATATTATGGGGGGCCAGGCATTCTTGAAATGTCTGAGGCAATCCCCCACCCACTGGAAGATAGTCAAAAAGTAGGATTTTGTTAGGTGGGAACTGCAGTGGGAGCAGACTGCTCCTTGCGTTCCTTGAGTCTCTAGCGGAGTAAATATGTAGACGTAGTTTGAAGTGGTGGTGGTCTTGTGTAAGACTGATACCGATGCCTAGGGTAGAAATTCTGAAAATACTGATGAGGATAGGGCTTCCTAAAATAAGCAGGTTGAGTCTTGCGATATGGAGGGACAACATCAGGTGCAGGAACAAAAAGTTCTTTGACCACAGAGGAATTATCCTTCATTTGAGTGAAGCTAGGCAGCATCTACATTCTGATCAAAAAGGGAATCTTCCATGCAAGGGTCATCCACTAAAAGGTCATGATAGTCTTTTTGCAGCCCAGAAGAATGGAGCCATGCTGTTCTCCTTGCAGAAATGGCTACTGCCGCTGATCATGAAATGATGTCGTAAGCATCATAGGTGGCTCTTAAGAGGTGATAGGCGCACTCTTGAATGGCCATATGAGCATGAAATAGGTCTTCTTTGGAAATGTCAGGATTGGTGACCTTTTCTATTTAGGAGTGATAATAATGTAGCATCTGAAGATGGCGAGTTAGAATTTTTAGAGTCAACATGGAAGATCCATCTTGCGTCCTGCAGTATCTAAAAGACAGTGGTGCTTACCTGGATGAATATGGGAAGAGGTTTTAGAAGATTTAAAATGCTTTAGGGCAGCTTCTGAGATAAGAGAAGAGTCAGATAATTGTGGTTGCAGATGACCTGGTCCCCATGTTAATTTGTACTTAGCATCTAGATGCCAGGAGAAAGAGGTGTACACCATGCAGTTAGCTATAGGTCCAACACTTCATGGAGAGGAAGGGAAAGGACTTCTTTGGGCGTAGACATGGACTTAAGAATGAATTGAAAATCCTTTTTAGTGGAAGGTACGTCTCCTTGACCCAAAGCCAGCGCTTTGGTGAGCTTAAGCAGGAATTTGGGATGAGTGATCCTCTAGCATTTCAGCTTGGGAGGATTGTTGGCCTTTAGCAATAGGTGAAGTCACACCCTCTCCCTCTGATTTGTCATCTGAGTCATGTATGATAGAATGCTCACCCACAGAACTGATATGTCATTTGGTTGTTCCCAAAGGATGTAGTGCGGCTCTGCAGGTTGAGATAATAAGATTTGAGATTATGGCTGTAGATGACAGTCCAACATGTGTTCATCAGGCACTTAATTGGTAATGAAATGGTGCGCTGAGATAGGAGAAGCCTTGCTCTGCAATATCTGGGTAGACTCCCATAGAAATCTTTGTATTAAAAGCAAAAGAGAATCCTGATGTGACTGGAAATGAGAGACTGGCAAGGGCTGTTATTGTGGATATAGACAGGCAGAAATCTGCGAGATAAAGGGATTACCCAATGAATAGTGGCCCTGCTTAGTGCATGCATCTGGTGGGGTGGAGACTCTTTTTCTAAGCCCTCTATCCCAGAATAAACGTAAGAGGCAGCAGCCGTATATTGTACTTTGACACGCTTCTACCCGATTCCTGCAGCTTTGACATGTTTTTCAAGGAGGCGTGGCCCAGGGTTGTTGGCTGGCTGCTCCTTTAACTGAAGCTATCGCGGGTGTACTGCTTTCCCCAGTGCGGCTCAGCTTTTTCTCGGAAAATGTTTCTCTCTCCCCCAGTGGTGTATTGATTGGACCTAGAGGGGGAGGAGTAGAGGGCAATCATCCGGTAGTAAAGGCCGTCAGAGCAGTATGCTCCGGCATGTCTGCTGTACTGATGAAAAAACTAAATAAGAGAAAGGTTGTTGGTGCCAGATCCTTTTATTGAGAAAGCACCAGTAATGATAAAAAATACGATAGCTGACAGGGACAAATGCTACTACTACTACTACTAAGCATTTGTACACCGCTACAAGACGTACGCAGCGCTGCACAGACACATGTAAAAAGATGGTCCCTACTCACAATCTGCTCAAGACAGACCACACAGTAGCTGTAGACACAGGATATATTTAGGGGGAATGGTAAGAAACATAGAAACATGACAGCAGAAAAAGACCACATGGCCTATCTAGTCTGCCCTTCCATATCAACTACAATAGTCCTCTTTTTACCTTTAGAGATCCTCTGTGTTTGTCACATGCTTTCTTGAATTCAGATACTGTCCGCGTGTCCACCACCTCCCTCTACTGGGAGACTATTCCATGCAATACCCCAACTCAACACCCCACCCTAGCGACACGATTATAGTATTAAAGTAAAGTTCTGATGTACATAGTATTGTAAATAGCGCACGTTGTAAATAGCCCACCAAGAATCAATGACCATCTACACACACATGCACTCACTGCTCAAAGCATGCGCACACTAGACACTGTATCTTGTTGATTGTTTGCTGTGTAGACCGCCTTGATTGTAGAAAAAGGCGGTTTCCTAATCGCTTCTCCGGGCCAGTCCAGGGAACGTTAAGGTGCGAGGAGCTGCTGAGGACTGGACTGGCCCGGAGAAGACTCCAGGAAAGACAATTAGCAGGTAAGGCCTAATTTCTCCATAGAAATCCATTTAAATAAATCTACCACTCTTTCCGTAAAGAAATATTTCTGCATATTACTCCTGAGTCTATCCCATTTCACTCTCGTGCTATGTCCCCTCGTAACAGAGCTTGCCTTCAATTGAAAGAGACCCTCCTGTGCATTTATGCTATGGAGGCATTTAAATACCTCTATCATATAGCCCCTATATTCCCTTTCCTCTAAAATATACATATTAAGATCTTTAAGTCTGTCCTCATATGCTTCATAACGAAAACCATTAACCATTTCAGTAGCCACTCTCTGCACGGACTCCAAACTGCTTATATCCTTTTGAAGGTGCGGTCTCCAGAATTGCACACAATACTCCAAATGAGGTTGCCGCAGAGACTTATACAGAGGCATAATCATCTCCTTTTTCTGCTGGGCATTTTTCTCCCTGTATACCCAATCATCCTTCTGGCTTTTGCAGTCATCTTTTCGACCTGTTTAGCTACTTTAAGATTGTTGGACACAATTATGCCCAGGTCTTGCTCTTCTCACCCTCTACACTGTACCGCTCCCTTGGATTTTTGCAGCCCAAATGCACGACCCTGCATTTTCTAGCATTAAATTTCAGCTGCCAAATTCTAGACCATTCTTCAAGCTTAGTTAGATTCCCCCCTCTCTCCCCCACCCCCATATTATGTACTCCTGAGTATCTACTCTATTGCAGATTTTGGTATCATCAGCAAACAAGCAAACCTTACCCGACAACCCTTCTTCAATATCACTAACAAAGATGTTAAAAAGAATCAGACTAAGGACAGATCCCTGCGGCACACTACTAGTAACCTCTTTCTCCTCAGTAAGCTCCATTTACCTGTACCCTTTGTTCCCTGTAAGGGAACACAAAAGAGACTAGGCAAGTCAAGATCTGAAAGCAACATAGAAGGCGCCTGATGTATAGACTAAGGTAGTTTGTTACAGGCATAAGGAGCAGCAAGATGAAAGGAGTGAAGTCTAGACTTAGCAGTAGAAGAGAAGGGCACAAATAGAAGTGATTTGCCAGAATAACGGAGTTCCAAGGAGGTGTGTAGGGAGAGATAAGAGAGGAAAGGTAATGAGGAGCTGCAGAGTGGGTGCTCTTATAGGTCATCAGGAGCCGTTTGAACTGGATGTGGAAATGGATCGGGAGTCAATGAAGTGACTTGAGAAGAGGGGGTAATATGCAATGTCAGAAAGGCAGGCAGAGATCCTGGCCTGAATTGCTGGAGAGATTTCAAGTGTAGAGAGGTAGATCTGGGAGTCATCAGCATAAAGATGGTACTGAAAGCCATGGGAAGAGATAAGTGCACCAAGGGACTGAGTATATAGAGAAAAAAGGAGTGGACCCAAGACAGATCCTTGGGATACACCAACTGAGAGCAAGATAGAAGCAGAGGAGGATCTCCAGAACAAACACTGAAAGATCGAAGGGACAAATAAGAAGAGAACCAGGATAGTACAGAATCCTTAAAACCAAGTGAGGACAAGGTTGTGGTCAACAGTGTCAAAAGCAGCTGAAAGGTCAAAAGGGATGAGGATCCAGTAAAGGCTCTTAGATTTGCCTGGAACAAGTCACTGGAGACTTTGGCAAGAACCGTTTCAGTAGAATGTAAAGGACAAAAGTTGAGGCAACGGCGGTGAACTGCACATTCAAGTAGTTTAGAAATGAAGGGGAGGAGGGAGATGGGCTGATAGTTAGAAGGATAGGTGGGATCTAGTGAGGGTTTCTTGAGGAGAGGTATAACCATAGTATGCTTGAAGGCTGCAAGGACAGTTGCAGTGGAGAGCGATAGGTTGAGAATATGAGAGATGGAAGGAACAACAGTGGAGAAGATGGAGCTGAGGAGATGGGTGGGAATAGGATCAGAGGAACGGAGTGAGTTTGGAGGAGGAAAGAAGGTGTGTGGTTTCCTCTTCAGAGATCAAAGAAAAGGAAGAAAGGGTAGCAAAGGTAGGGAGGGAAGGTTGGGAGTGAAGAGAGGGAGGAGGGAAGTAACTGACATTGTGGGGAACTGGAGGATGATCTTGTGGATTTTGTCATGGAACTAGCCAGGGTTTGGGCAGAAAGGGAAGGAGGGGTTGGAGGCAGAAGCACCTTGAGGAGAGAGTTGAGAGTTGTAAAGAGACGTCAAGGATCAGAGGTAAGAGAGTTAATCATATGGGCATAATAGTCTTGTTTGGCATGTACTATGGCTGATTGGAAAGGGACAAGCATGATTCTGAAGTGTAGAAAGTCTGCAAGGGTGCGGGATTTGAGCCAATCGTGCTCAGCTGAACAGGCACAGGAACGTAGATAGTAAGTAGTGGAAGACAGCCAGGGCATAGCATGGAAGGAGCCAGAGCATATAGAGTAGAGGAGAGTGCAGCGTTATAGGAAGCTACTGCCCTATCAACAGATTCAGATGACATAGTGGAGGAAAGAGGTGATGAGACAGTGGAGGAGAGAATCAATGGGTCAATAGCATGAAGACGTCTAAAGAGGTTGGAGGAAACAGGACAAGGTGAAGGCGGCGGGTGATGACGAGTGAAGCTTATCAGTGATAGTCCGATAAAAGAAGAACTGAGGTACAGAAGTTTGAGGGTAAGCATTTAGAGAAGAATATAAGGTTGAGGCAGTGGCTGTGGGGGCAGTAGAACAAAACTGAAGGTCGAATGAGGAGATAAGGGAAAGGAGCTTTAAAGCATAAGAGTCAAATGGGTTATCAAAATGAATGTTAAAAACCCTGAGAATAAGAGAGGGGGAAGAGGAATCCAGAAAGAAGGAAAGACATGTGTCAAAGTCAGTGAGAAAGGTAGAGATGGACTTGTCAGGAGGTTGATAAACAGCAGCTAGCCGGAGAGGTAGTGGAGTGAAAAGACTGGACTTCAAAAGGAGGGAAAGGAGTGAGATCGAGGCAGCAGAAGGGGTTGAAATTGGTAGGAAGAAGAGAGTAGAAGCCCAACACCGGTGGGATGAGGCATGTGGGAGAACTGATAGCTGCCATGACAGACAGCAGCAACTGACACCAAGTCTTCTGGGAGGAGCCAGGTCTGTTAAAGCAAGAATATGGAAAGCATTAGAGATAAAGAGATCATGAGTAGTTTATTTGAGTGGAGTGTGTGTTCCACAAGGCACATGAGAAAGGGAGAGAGGAAGGGGAAAGGAGAGGGATATGAATAAGATTTGAGGTGTTGCATGAAGATCTGTTCTGGGAGTGTGACAAAAGTCTAGGTGGGCCAGGGTTGGACTTGATATCGACAGAGCCCAGGATGGGAACACTCCCCAGCATCCAATAGAATGCTTTTGGGAGCATTGCTCCATGCATATGTGTCTGCCTTCCCACCTTCCCAGTAATTCTCCTCAGTAGTCTTTTTTCTATAGAGCTATAAGGACCTTGTCCTAGTCCTGCTGTGAAGAGACATCTTCAAACTTTTTTCAGTACCTTCTCGGAACCTGCTGTTCGCCTTCCCATCATCCGGAGCGGTCCAGCATCATTCCGGTACCCTTTCCTTTTTTTCTTTTTCTATTTTTCCTAACTTTTTTCTTTGTGTTTTTCACATTGGACCACCATTGCCCAATTTGATTTGGCCTCCATCATTTTTTTGAAGATGGAGAAACCCCATAGTGGGTTCAAAAAATGTACTAAATGCCTTAGTACCATCTCAGCCACTGATCAGCACGGCTGGTGTTTAAAATGTTTAGGCCCTGACCACAACATTTCTTCGTGTGCCCATTGCAAACACATGATGTCACGGTGGGGGTGGGGGGGCTTAAGAACAGAAAACAGCAGCAGGTTAAGCTGTTTCGGTCAGACTCAGTCCCTTTGGCACACTCGTTGGGAGCCTCTACGCCGTCAAAGTCATCGCATGCTTCACATTCATCTTCCACTTCTAAACATAGCAAGAAGCATTGGTAGAAGATAAGGTATCGAAGGCCTCGGCATCAGCACCAATACTCATCTGTGGATCCAGACTTAGGCCGACCGGCCAAACAGCCCTGGTGGGAGGATACCCCCTCCAAAGCCACAGAGGGGCTTGGGGATACTCCCAGGGCCATGTCCTCAGTGAAGCCCCTGATACCCTGCTTGGGGAAAGTAGCTCAGGCCGCCAGGCCCGAACTCACCCAGTCCTCTCTAGTCACGCTCAATGAGCGTGTGCAAGCCATCAAGCAGAGTCTGGTCACGATCTTGGCGGCCGTTGTGCCGGGGCCTTCGAGATCCTCGGGTTTCACCTCCGAGCTCACTGCTCCAATACCATCCCTCAACATTGATGCACCTGGTGCTTCTGGAGGACTGCTCAATGCACCGGTCCCACCATGCTTGGAATCTCCACCAATCCTGGTTCATTCGGGAGCATCGCACATTCCAGTTCCCATGCTGCACACTATGGGCATCGACCTTCAACGACAGGAATGAAGGATCGTCGGTACCGGGGTATAGACAGACATTACTTCAATTTTCTTCCTGAATCAGATTCAGTTTCCTCCAATTCCGAATCGGAATCTATCGAGTCTGATCCCCTCAGAGCCAGTCCATCAGATCCATCTCCACCATATGAGAGACATCGGTCTCTACCCGAAGACATGTCCTTTCAGAATTTTATCAAGGATATGGCGGCAGCCCTCTCAGTCTCAGTGACAACAAAGGCGGAACAGAGGGTGGAGGAATTAGACATCCTGCAGTATCCCTTGGCACTGAAGGAAGCAGCTGCCCTTCCCATCCACAACATCCTGAAAATCTTGATGATTCGGATGTGGGAAGCACCACTCTCACTCCTGCCATCAGCAAGAGGTTGGATACGCTGTACTAGGTTCCTCCTTGCCCAGGCTTCCAAAAACCACAACTACCACACCGCTATGTTAGTGGAATCAGCCATGAGGAGGATTAAAAGTACCAAGAACCATTCAGCAATTCCTCCAGGCAAGGACGCTAGAACCCTCAATGTTTTTGGCAGGAAAGTATTTCCAGGCTGTCATGTTGGGGTCCAGGATCAATTTCTACATGCTCTATATGGGCATGTTTTAAAGGATGTCTCCAGGGACTTATCTGAATTCAGTTCTCTTCTCCCAACAGATAAGCAGGCACCGCATGAGGCTCTTTATGCTCATGCTCAAAACACCTCCAAGTTTCTGACTAGGGCAGCTTTCGATGCCTTTGAGGTTACCAGCAGGACAGCAGCAGTCTGTATTGGAGCAAGGAGGACAGCATGGTTGCAGACCTCTGATCTTGAACAGTAGGGGCAAGATAAGCTTATCAACATCCCTTGCAATGGAAAAACCTCTTTGGAAAGGGCTGGCAGGAAAAAGCAGGTGAGATTGAAACAGACAATCTCACCATGAAGCGCTTGCCCAGAAAGACAGCTGATCAGACCAAAAAGAAGGCTTCTGCAAAAAAGCCCTTCTACCCCCAAAAGAGGAGGTATTATCCATCTTACCCCTCCTATTCTTCTTATCACCCTCAGCAGTCATAGCAAAAGCAACAGGGTACTCGTCAGCCTAGGAAGTCTAAAGCTCATAAGGCCCAGCCAATTCCACAGTCTCAGCCTCCAGTGAGTTTTTGACTCCTTCCTGGAGGGCATAGCCAGTCAGCCTCTCAAACCTCCCTTCCCCTCACACATTCCAGGAAGACTGACCTTCTTAGCCCACAGATGGTCTTAACATCAGAACCCTGGATCTTCAAGGCTCTACCTCACACTTTCTTTGTGGGCAAGGCCCATATGGATCTCCAACACTCCTCTCTACTGAAGCAGGAGATCATGAGTCTCACATCTCAAGGAGCTGTTGAGGAAGTCCGTCCACCTCAGCAAGAACTAGGGTTCTATTCACATTGGGCCTGATTCCATTGAAGACGTAGATCTCCTTTGTATGTCTGGGCTACCCAGACGTACAAAGGAGATCGCGATTCTGATCCCGTGGGGCACATCTAACTCCGCGGGATCAGAATCGCGAACAGCACTTTATGTGCAGACCGGGAACATACAGCGCTAGCCAGGCTAACTCAGCCAGGGCTTTTAAATGGAGCCACGACACTATGGCATCCTGTTGCCATAGTACTGCAGCTCCATTTAAAAGCCGCGATGCTGGCCGCTTCCCACAAAGTTAATTTCCCACAGCCCAACCCCCGATCCGGCCTCCTAAGGCCAGGGTGGGGCTGCAGGGGATTAACTTTGTCCCTCCCAGCCCCTTCCAAGCCCTGATGCCACGAAAAAAAAACATCCAGGGAAGTTATTCCTGGGGGTGGAATAACTTCCCCGGACATTTTGCCGGCCCTGGATGTACAGGGCCAATATTACATCCAGCGCCAGCAACCACCCACTACCCACCCACTCTCCACCCCTTGGGCCGCCTCTTCCCTGCCCCCGACTAACTTCCCTGCACAACCTGCGGGGAAGTTATTCGGGGGCCTGCAACCACACGAATAGCGGGATGGATGTCCTGTTGGGACGTCCATCCCCACTATTTGTGGTTTGGAATAACCCCCATTATGTCTTCATCCCAAAAAGAACAGGAGGATTCAGGCTTATCCTCAACCTGAGAAATTTCAACAAATTCCTAGTGAGGGAAAAGTTCAAAATGATTTCACTTGGCACATTTCTCCCCTACCTTCAAGAAAAAGATTGGCTCAGCTCTCTGGATCTCAAGGATGCTTACACACACATCCTGATCCACCCCCTGTACAGAAAATATCTCAGATTTGTCTTCCACGGGCACTATCATCAATATTATGTTCTCCCCTTTGGTGTGGCCTTGCCTCCAAAGATCTTCACGAAGTGTCTTGCAGTCGTAACAGCCTACCTGTGCAACTTGGGAATCTTCCTTTACTTAGACAACTGGCTAATCAAGGGAGACACCTCTCAAGTAGTCACCACATCACTTCATCATACCCTCCTGGTTCTACAATATCTGGGGTTCATGGTAAATTCTCCAAAATCACACTTAACTCAAACTCAAACTCTGGAATTTATAGGAGCTCATCTAGACATGACAACAGTTTGGACCTACTTGCCAGAAGAATGCCTTCACCGTCTCATCTCCCTTGCAACTCACTGTCAACAACAAACAACCCTCACTGCTCAAGACATGCTACGTCTCCTTGGCCACATGGCCTCCATGGTCCATGTTGTTCGATATGCCCTTCTCAACATGCACATGGGGACAATTGACCCTTTCAGAGCACTGGACGCAGTCTACAGGTTGTATCTCAGACAGGATCTCATCTCATCTCAACTGGTGAACTCCCACCAGTGGTGACACACAGCCCAAAATCTTCTCAATGGGTTACCTTTTCAAAATTCTATACTGCAGTATACCTTGACCACCAATGCATCCTAGCACAGCTGGGGTGCACATCTCCATAACCTCACCACACAGGGCCAATGGAACCTCAGGAGGCCTCGCAACATATACATTACTTGGAACTCAGGGAAACTGCAAATGTCCTCAAAGTCTTCTGTCTCCAGCTATTGGGACAAATTGTCCTAGTTCAAACTGACAATCAAGTTGCCATGTTCTGTGTCAACAAACAAGGTGGTACGTGCTCTCACCTCCTCTGCAATGAGGAGGTCCATCTCTGGGATTCTGCAATAGCTCATCACATTCATCTCCAAGCTATTTATCTCCTGGGAGAGGAGAATCAGCCAGCCAACAAGCTCAGCCGGATCCTTCGTCCACACGAGTGGATGCTCCATCACTGGACGGCACAACGCTTATTCCACTTATAGGGGACACCTTATAATTGACCTTTTCACTGCTCTAGTGAATGTGCAGCTGCCTCGGTTCTGTTCAAGGATACCCTCTCCAAGCAGTGAGAGCTCGGATGCTTTCCTCCTTCATTGGGGTCAGGGCCTGCTATATGTATTCCCACCAATTCCTCTCATTCCGAAAACACTCTTCAAGTTACAATTGGACAGGGGAAAAATGATTCTAATCGCCCCATTCTGGCCTCATCAGCCATGGTTTCTCCTACTTCGACATTTGACTCAGGGTCAGCCTCTTCGATTAGGCTGTGCACCCAACCTATTCTCACAGGACCATGGGACACTACTTCATCCCAACCTCAAGACCTTGCACTTGACTGGCATGGCTGCTGAATGCTTCATTCTCTCTGACCTTGGGATGCTAGAGGACGGACTCAAGTTTTGCTGGCTTCCAAAAAGGATTCTAACTAGACATACCTTTGCCTTTAAATAGCATAGATTTTTGCTTTCGTGCTCCCAGAGAGCTCTCAATCCATTTACTTGTACAATGGAGCACTTACCGCAGTGCCTTCTCCATCTTTCTTCATCTGGACTGAAAACTAATTCTGTCTGAGTCCACTTGGAGTGTGATCTCGGCCTCTCACCGTTCAATTGGGGATCACCCAATTTCTCCTCATCCACTAATAGCGTGGTTCATGTGGGGGCTGCTTTTAACAAATCTACCAAAACGGCCCCACCCCCACTCCAGCATAGCACGGGACCTTAATGTTTTCCTCGCACAACTTTTAAGATCCCCCTTTGAGCCCTTTAACAATGGTTCCCCTCAAATTTCTAACCTGGAAGGTTGTTTTCCTTATTACTCTGCCAATAGACTATGCCCCCTACACTCATTTCCACCATGATAAGGTAGTCCTCAGGTCTCACCCTAAATTCCTTCCAAAGGTGGTTACTCCTTTCCATCTTAACCAAACCATTTCTCTTCCAACCTTTTCTTCTAGACCTCACACTTCTAAAGCTGAAGCAAGATTGCGTACTCTCGATTGCAAAAGAGCACTTGCGATCTATCTTGACCACACTAAGGGTCAGTGCCAATCCTCACAGCTTTTTGTGTCTTTTGACCCTAGTCATCTTGGACTCCCAGTTTCCAAAAGGACCCCTTCCAATTGGATTGCTGACTGCATATCTTTCGCATATGTGAAAGCTGGTCTCTCCCTACAGGGACATGTCGCAGCACACAATGTCTGGGCCATGGCTGGTACGGTAGACAACCTTCATTATGTCTCTATTTCAGAGATTTGCCAAGCAGCCACATGGTCTTCTCTACACACCTTTGCTGCTCATTATTGCCTTGACAGGGACTGTGGTAGAGATGCACAATTCAGACAATCTGTCTTAAGGAACCTTTTTCAGGCTTATAGCAACTCCGCCCACTGTCCATTTCCAACTACCCCAAGAGGAGTGTGCCCAAAGGACTGAGTCTGACGGATCCCTGCTTTACCCAGTTTGTAGTTCTGGTCTCCTCCCTCCTGCTGGGTTGTCATGGGCTAGTGAGTCCCATATGTGAAGACTCATTCCTGCTTGTTCCTGGAGATAGCGTAGTTACTTACCTGTAACAGGTGATCTCTGGGAACAGCAGGAATCAGTCTTCACAACCTGCCCACCTTCCCTCGGAGTTGTCCATACATATTGTTCTTTACCTTTTCTCTTCTGAGAGATTTTTCTTTCTGCTATATACCTGACTGAGGAGAATTACTAGGAAGGCAGACATGCATGCATAGAGTGATGCTCCCAAAAGCATTCCTATTGGATGCTGGGGAGTGTTCCTGCGCCGGACTCCGTCGATGCCGATGTCACCCATATGTGAAGACTGATCCTTGCTGTTCCCAGAGACCATCTGTTACAGGTAAGTAAGTGCGATGTGAATAATTCTGGTAATGAGCAGAAGATGGCTGGGACTGAATGCAGCAGGATGGGTGGGTAGAAAGCTGGGAGAGAGGGATAAAGGCTATGAGGATATGTAGGAGACAGGTAAGAATGGAGAAAACCGAACAAGCTAACAGATAAATAAACCGCACACTGACAGTGATAAAACAAATATATCAATGGACACATAGGACTCACAAGCTGGCAGAAAGGCAGGTACACGGCTTCTTGGTGCTGAGGTAGGTTTAAATAAAAAAGAGAATGTCAGGAGAGGAGAGAGCAGGTTGTGTGCGTGAAGGATGCGGTAGAAAAAAAAACAACTGACGGTGGACTGAGTGTCAGGAGGCGCAAGATCTACTGTGCAAGCCCAGTGCTGTACTTAGAAAAAGACGACGACTCTTTTCAGAAGCTAGGAGAGAGCTGCACTTGAAGTATCAGCCTGCGGGCTTCACCGCCATCTAGTGTGGCTGCACATCTCTTGCTAGTCAATGGAGGACCACAAAAACCAGTCCCATCTAAGAGCTTCAATTAGAGATGTGTGACTCCCTGTACCAATCTGATCCTATGTAAAATTTATCAAAGATCAGTGATGCCCTGTACCTGGGCGACCCTTACGCAACGTGTGTCTCAAAAATCAGAAACTCCCTGTATCTGCTCAGTGCAGTATAATGTGAATATCAGAGATCAGCGACTCCCTGTGTAATGTATGTCAAGATGTTAATAAGCTTACCCGTTCAAGCACGATCTCTTCGTATTTGTACAAGCCATCGCTGCCATTCACCTGGAAAAGAGAAGAGAGAGTGTTAAGTTATCTCACTACAGACCTATTTCTCACTGCACTCTAAAATCTCATGCCCAAACTGACAGCTTCTCACCAACCTATAACACCACGTCCACACTAACAGTGATGATACCAGATGATTTTAATCTACTGGATGTGGATTGGAGTATCCTGTCTGCAAATTTGGAAAGAATTTGAAAGATCGTGGATGCCTTACAAGAGGCTTTGCTCAGATAATTGCTAATGGAACCCACCAGGGAAGGGTTGATGCTGCATCTAGTACTCACCAATGGAGATAGCATGTTTGAGCAACAGTGATCAGCACATGGTGTGGTTTGAGATAAAAGCCAAGGCAGAGTCAAATTACAGCAAACTCAAAAGTCCTAGGTTTCAAGAATGCTGACTTCAGTAAAATGGGAAAGTACCTGAAGGAAGAGCTGGCAGAGTGGGAGGTGATAAGGAAAGGTAATGGACTAAAATGGACATAAAATAGGCAACAGATCTATATGTAGGGAAAGTAAATTTTAATAAAAAGGAAAAGTAAGGCAATATGGTTCTTCAAAGAAATTGTTTTCTAGAGGCCTTTTACAAAGAGGCCTTCCAATTAGGAGGCAAGAGAACTGTGAAATTGTTTTAAATAGGTATTAAAGCCAAGTAACAGATTGAAGGGGCCACTTAAAAGGCTCCCTTTATCAACCAAGGACAGTGTGAATCACCCAGAAAATTAAGAGATTGCCTTAGAAGCACAGATATAAATCCTTCCCCTCCCCTTCCCCAGATCCCACCCTGTGCATAATCCTTGATTTATAGCCTTATAAACCAGTTAAGTGAAAGCGGGCGATCTTTCTCAGTTTCAAGTTTAACTGATTATCTTCATCAGCAGGTTATTAGGCTTTAGAAGTAGATTAAATAGGTCCTTGCAGTTCACCTTGAGATGAACACAAAGTCTTTTATATTTATTAGATATAATTGTATTGGTTCAAGTATCCCTATTCCCCTAGCTATTTTACATAACTTAACAACTTATATATAGCTAAAAGAAATCTTTAAATCTAAGATGTAGACAGCAGTCCAGCAGCAAGAAGGGGGCTATCCAGTCTTTTGCACTGAGTGTTCTATGTATGATTTTCTCCCAGTTGGTGAGTAGTCTTAAGTTTGCATTAAGTGCAAAAAGCTCTTTGCTCTCAGGGAATACAGGGATTTGTGGAGAAGTCCCACCTCCAGTTTGTCAGCCTCTCTGCAGTCATGGAGGAGAGAGGTCACGTGAAAAGGGGGCATCACCTTGGTATGGCAGGAAGTGATCCTGCAGCTAGGACTTGTCCTCCATGTGATGTCATACCCTCTCACACCGAGGATGTCTCTCCAAGGCCATGTGCCCATGAGGGAAGAGTTAGGATGGCCTTTATAGTTGGTGATTCGATCAGTAGGCATGTAGATAGCTGAGTGGCTGGTGAACATGAGGATCACCTGGTTACCAGCCTGCCTGGTGTGAAGGCAGTGGACCTCATATGCCACCTAAACAGTTGCCAAAGAGTGCATGGAATAATGGAGTGAATGGTTTGGAATGATGTATCCTTGAAGGATACCAGTGAAACATGGAAGTCAGGGCATCCCGATAGAGAGGTTCCAATAAAGGTATAAGTAACCCAAGTGCCTTTAAATAAAAATCAGACAAAATTGGAAGATTGCAAATAAACCCTGTTATCAAATAGCTAGACTGTTAATATTAGCAAAAAAAATAAACTTTCAAATGCTTGTATGCAAATTCTAAAAGTCTGAAAAATAAGATGGGAGAGTTAGAATAAATAGCAATGAATTACAGGTTCAAAATAATTGGCATTTCAGAGACCTGGTGGAAGGAGGACAATCAATGGGATACTGCGATACCAGGCTACAACCTATATCGCAATAAGAACATAAAAACATATGAAATGCCACACTAGGTCAGACAAAGGTTCATCAAGCCCAGTATCCTGTTTCCAACAGTGGCCAGTCCAGGTCACAAGTACCTGTCAGGTTCTAAAAAAGGTACATAGGTTCCATAATGCTTATCCTGGGGTAAGCAATGGATTTCCAGGGTCCTCTTTAATAATGGCTTATGGACTTTCCTCCAGGAAATTGTCCAAATCTTTTTTAAACCAACCCAGCTACACTAACAGCTTTTACTACATCCTCCGATAACAAATTCCAGAGTTTGATTACTCGTTGAGTGAAAAAATACTTTCTCTTATTAGTCCTAAATTGGCTACATTACAGCTTCATTGAGTGTTCCGTACTATTTCTACTTTTTGAAGGAATAAACAATCGATCTACGTATACATGTTTCACTCCAATCATTAATTTATAGACCTCTACCATATCTCTCCTCAGCTGTCCTTTTTCCAAGTTGAAGAGCCCTAATCTTTTAAAGCCTCTCCCCATAGGGGTATCCTTCCATCCCCTTTATCATTTTGGTGGCTCTTCTCTGTACCTTTTCTAATTCTGCTATATCCTTTTTAAGATATGGTGACCAGAAATGCACACAATATTCAAGGTGTGGTCGCACCATGGAATGATACAGAGGCATTTTTTTTTAAGTGCTGTCAAGTCAATGCTGACTCCTGGCAAACCAGTAGCCCCTGGGTTTTCTTGGCAAGGTATTACTGGAAGTAGATTGCCAGGCCTTTTCTTTCAAGGTAGTGAAGGGTAAAGTGATCTGTCCAAGGCCACAAGGAATGGCAGTGGGAATCGAACCCTGATCTCTTGGGTTCTAGGCTGTTGCTCTAACCACTAGACTACTCCTCCACCCCTTGGTTTTGCTCTTCATTCCTTTCCTTACAATTCCAAGCATTCTATTTGCTTTCATGGCCGCTGCTGCACACAGGGCAGAAGATTTCAAAATATTATCAATGATGACACCTAAATCCTTTTCCTGGGTGGTGATTCCTAATCTGGAACCCTGCATTGTATAACCACAGTTTGTGTTGTTCTTCCCTATGTGCATAACTTTGCACTTGTCTACATTAAGGGGTATGTTTACTAAACCGCGGTAATCGTGAATAACGCGCGTAATGTACGATTAACGATCGTTCGCACGTCATAACGTGCGTTCTGACGTGCGAACGATCATTAACCGTACATTACGCGCGTTAACCGCATTTAACGATCGTAAACCCCCGCGGCGCGTTAAAACAGCGCAGAAGGCGGAGAGTGGGCGGAGAGAAGGGGTCAATGGGCGGAAAGTGGGCAGGGAGAGGCTCCCTTCACACTAACGCGCTGAATTTCAGAGCTCAATTCCAACGCGAATGAAAACCTGTCGTTAAAGGCATATTAAAGGGAAGAGAAACCATTTCCGTCAGCAATGTACAGCAAAACCGGGGAAACCTACAAAACGTGAGCAGTGTGATACATGTGCACAGAACAAAATATCAAATAAAACGTTAAAATGACCACAAGAAAAATGGTAAAAATTAAAATTCAGCTGGGCAACAGTGATAGCAATGGGCAACAATAAAAAACACTCCCAGGAAAGCTCCAAAAAAAAGAAATGATGTTTGGAAGGGTCTACGCTCCGTAGACCCTTTCAAAAATCATTTCATTTTATTGGAGCTTTCCTGGGAGTGTTTTTCAATGTTACCCAATGATATCATTGTTACCCAGCTTGGTTATGGGTGTTTGCCCCTTTTTTCGAGGTTTTTTGTGAGGTTTCTTTGCACTTTTGTCTCCATACAAGGTAAATGAGCCCACAGTAAAATTGTGCCAAGCAGGGTTTCTGACTCGTCAGGCCAGTTTTCCTATCTCCAGGGACTGCACTGTCTCTGTGGCCACAGTGTGGTGCAACGGACACAGCCAGTGCCTGTAAGACCAGAGAGTCACAGGTTCAAATCCCAGCTGGGGCTCCTGCCAACCCAGTCCCCATAGTTTTACCCACCACTAAACAGTGATAGTAAAGACACTCCTTTATTGCAGAGAACATACGCATGGTTAATACGCCTATATTTTACCACACCAAACACAGACACCATAAACAGGCGCATTACCTAGAGCAGAGTCTCGCAAATGCAGTCCTGGAGGGTCCCACACCATTCAGGTTCCATGCTGCCTCTAATAAAGATGCCTGTGCTGCATATCTATGCACCACACCCATGGTATGCAGATGTGGCTCATGCATATTTATGAGGGACAGCATGAAAACCCGAACAGTGTTTGGAACACCAGGACTGGAGTTGGGAAACTCTGCCGTAAAGCAGCAGCCAACTGGAGAGGCAGGACATTGGGCCCTGCCTGTATCTCCCAATACTAGCAGTTGCATACCTTAGCAATGCCACCCTACACCTGGGTATATGGTACACAGCTATCAAACGTTTCCTCTGATAACTGGCAGATATCAATTCCTACGTTAAGCACATTTTGCTCATTGAGCTCCACCATAACAATCATTCTGATGTCTGCGGTGTGTGCTGCAGGTCTGGTCTCTGATAGTGTTTACCACCCTGGGGAGTGACCCCCAACAGTATTGCGTACCATATCCATGCCTGTACTGTGCCCAGGACTGGTCTGGTGGGTATGGCTGCTGAACACCTCTATAGTAGCACAATGCTGGCATAGGTGTGGGGGTGGCTGTCTGTCTATCCAGTGTGTGGTGGCTGCAAACACCTTCCACAGCCCACACTGCCAGCAATGTTGCCAGTATTGGGCTGCCAATGTGCATAATGAGGAGCAAGGTACCATGGGTATAGGCCGGACAGGGTGGCCTGGCCAGGGTGCATCTGCACAGGGCATAGGGCACTGACTGGGACATTTTAGTGCCCGGCCACCACCTACACAGACAGGGTGACCTCAGTATGTCCTGCTGAGAGATCACTCTCACCCTGACTGTGCAGTGACCACAGCATGGCTAGGCACCCCCATAGTGCTATATAGTATTTCTTTCATGTGATAGATATGGGTTTCCTTTTGGAGCCCAGTCACTGATTTATCTGCTTGCTGTGTATGCTGAAATCCCAGTTCTGGGTGCATGCATCTCCACTGGGCACATGCACTATTGACTAACTAGCAGACTGTTTGCAGCTGGTATGTGTCTTGATGGAGTGGCTTGCAGGGTGCAGCGGCTGATGGCTAGCAGCAGGAGAATATCAGATAGTGGTGGGGTTCAGCTTAGCATATCCAGGCCTAATGTCTGTCTGCTATTGTGTTATGGATGTGTACAGAGCTGCATTGACTGCCCTGTGGGGTGTCTGTTCCTCAGCAGGACCAGGGTTGCTGTTCCCCTCTACTGCCACCTTTGCAGGGAGGTAGAATGTGGATCTATTGTTAGGAGACCCTGTTTGCCACCCTCGGCCCTGGGGGAGGGGGGTGGTGGTACATGGGCCACCTAGGGGTCCATGGGGGCTACACCTGACTGAAACAGACAGATATCCAAGGTGTTTCTGCAGAAGCTACCTATCTCACACATTAACACTGCTTTGGACCTGCGCCATGGCCTCTTTCAGCCATGGACGGTGCTGTGGACCTGGTGCTGGGCACCTCACTGCACCCTCAGGATGAGCACAGTACCTGCACAATGTGACGGTGTGTAGCTACTCTGTGCCAGTACAACACACGGTCAGTACCCCCTACCAGGCCGAGGTGCTGTGGGGGTGCACATGGTCACTTCCCCCTACCAGGCCGAGGTGCTGTGGGGGTGCATTCCCCATGGTGTGTATCTGTGGACAGCTGATTTGCATGTGCAGTGCATCATGGGTGTGACTGGCACAATCCAACCCTGGGAAAATCCAGCACCTGCTCACAGGCTCTGATAAACCATAGGCCATCACACGTACATCTGTTAGCATAATGCATAGGTGCAAGACACCCTACAGAGTCTGTAATATAAGGTGCCCACACTGGTAAAAACACACGTGCCCACGCATGATTGTACGCACGCACCAACGCACGCACCAACGCACGCAGCCACGCACGTGGCTACGCACACTGCGAGGGTGTGTTTCTGACACCACTACTCAACGTAAAAAACATGCCTCTTCATTCCTTATGTAATGTACAGGGTGATGCCTGGGCCAGCCTTCTGCGTTAGGCACACTGGGGACTCGAACCCATGCTGCCTGTAACAGCAGTCAGTACAGTAACCATTGTGCTACAGCTCTGTTTCAGTGATTTGTGTCTGTATGCCTTCTTACGATTAACGCGCAGTAACGCGCCACGGCGCCCTGTAACGCTCGTTAGTTTTTGGAACGCGCGTTAGTGTTAACAATGTACCGCCCATGTCCTTATTTGGGGTTTCTGTCACTACCGCGGCTCCTAACGTGAATTGCACTAACGCAGTTTAGTAAACATACCCCTAAATTTCATCTGCCGTTTGGACGTCTAGTCTTCCAATTTATCAAGGTCCTTTTTCAATTTCTCACAATCCTCTTGTGTTTTAATAACTTTTAATAAGTTTGTGTCATCTTCACATTTGGTCACCTTACTCGTTATTCTCATTTCCAGGTCATTTCTGAAGATGTTAGAAAGCAGCTGGCCAAGCACAGATCCCTGGGGTACTTCATTATTCACCTTTCTCCATTGAGAAAATTGGCCATTTAGCCCTATTCTCTGCCTTCTATCTTTTAACCAGTTCCTGATCCACAATAGTACACTACCTCCCATTCCATGACTTTTTAATTGCACCAAGAGTCTGTCATGAGGGACCTTGTCAAAGGCTTTCTGAAAATCCAGATACACTATATCGACTGGTTCACCTTTGTCTACCTGTTTATTCACACCTTCAAAAAAATATAACAGATTAGTAAGACAAGACTTTCCTTGGCTACATCAGTGTTGGCTTTCTCCCATTACATCATGATCTACATGTTCAGTAATTTTATTCTATATAATAGTTTCTACCATTATGCCCGGTACTGATGTCAGGCTCACCAGTCTGTAGTTTTCCGAATCACCCCTGGAACCCTTTTTAAAAACTGGTGTTAAATTGGCCATTCTCCAATCTTCAGGTTCTACAGATGATTTTAATTATAGTTCACATTACTAATAGTAGGTCTGCATTCTCATATTTCAGGTCTTTCAACGCACTTGGATGTATACCATCCGGTTCAGGTCATTTGCTACTCTTCAATTTATCAAACAGTTGCAATATATCTTCCCGGTTTATTGATATTTCTTTCAATTCTTCTGATAAATCACCTTTAAATACAATACAAGACTGAAGCAAAGAATTCATTCAGTCTTTCCACTATGGCCTTGTCCCCCCCCCTCCCCCCCCCATGGAGGTCTATTCAGTGATGTGCTTCCCCAGGCTGTCCGGACATCCAGACATCCGGACAGCATGGGGATGCACCTGATTCTGCTCCCGCGAGGGCTAGATATCCCTTTGGGAGCAGAATCACAGCATAAGGCCAGGACATTCAGGACATGCCCCGATTCAGGCACCCCAAACGTCCCGACACTTACCTGGCCAGCCAAGCCAAGCTCCTGCATGGGGCCACAGTGCCATAGCATAATGTTGCCATGGCACCGCAGCTCCATGCAGGAGCCATGATCCCTGGCGGACCCCAAAAATATGTTTATCCCACAGCCCGACCCTCAATCGGGCCTGCCACTCACGGTTGGGCTGCGGGATACTCCCTGAGCCCCCTCACCTTGCTTTACAGGCCAAGGTCTTCAATCTTCCTTCATCTAGGGGGACTTATTCCACCTCTGAGGTGGAATAAGTCCCCTGTGCAAATGGCTGACCCCAGACGTAGAGGGCCAGCCTCGGAATTGGCTCTGTACATCCGGGGTCAGGTTCCCACCCACTGCCCACCCTCCCTCCAGTTCCAACCCACCCTCCCCCCCACCGCCCACGAACAGAGCCTCCCGCACATCTTGTCTATACATGCGGGGAGCTCTGTCAGCTGCATGGGCGCTCCAGCGTTTAGCGAGTCTGGACAATCCCCTTGGTGTCCCTTTTACCCCTCTATCATCTAATGGTCCAACTGTCTCTTACAAGTTTTTTTTGCTATGAATGTACTTTAAAAAGGTTTTGTGTGTTTTTGCTTCCACTGAAGCTTTTTTTCAAATTCTCTCTTTGCCTGCTTTATCAATGCCTTGCATTTAATTTGCTAGTGCTTATGTTGTTTGCCATTTTCGTCACTGGGCTCCTTTCTCCGTTTCCTGAAAGATCCTTTTTTGGCTGCAACAGTCTCTCTGACCTCACCTTTAAACCATGCTGGCAGTTTTTTAGCCTTCCTTCCATCTTTCTTAAAGCGTGGAATACATGTGATTGCTATTGCCAAGCTGGCCCAAAATAGTACTTCTCGCACTAGATCCCATGTTCCACTGAGGACTAGGTCTAAAATAGTACCCTTGTATGTTGGTTCCTGAACCGGCGGCTCCATGAAGCAGTCATTTACTTCATCTAGAAACCTTATCTCCCTAGCATGTCCTGATGGGACATTGACCCAGTCAGTACCAGGGTAATTGAAATCTCTCATTATTACTATGTTGTAAACTTTGCTAGCTTCCCTAATTTCTGTTAGCATTTCATCATCTGCCTGTTCATTCTGTCCAGGCGGATGGTAGTTCTCCTGATTTGGAGGGTGGGGGAGGTGGACGAGTGCATGCGTGTGTGACTGAAGTACACCAGAGTGCATGCGTGTGTGACTGAAGTACACCAGAGTGCATGTGTGTGTGACTGAAGTACACCAGAGTGCATGCGTGTGTGACTGAAGTACACCAGAGTGCATGCGTGTGTATATGTTTCTGTGTCTCTGATGGAAATTTCAGCTGGAGTGGAGAAGTCCGCTGGCACAAATGTGGAGGAGTGTAGAAGTGGGACACGTGCTTTAAAATAGGGGACATTGAGGCTTCCCATACGATTCCAAGGACAAATCCTTAAAATAAGAGACTGTCTCATATAATACAGGATGGTTGGTCACTTTAGAGAGGAAAGATGGAACCTGGGGAGCGGTTCAAGCAATAAGGAGGAGAGAGCAAGGGATGGTTAAGCCTGGGAATGGGGACAGGCCTTATGATGGGAACCTGCATGTTTAAAGAATAGCATATTTTTGTATTATGTTTTAAATTATTACTCAAAGACAGTGATCACATTCTTCTTTGTAAAACAAAGACTGCAGAAATTTAAAATACTGTATGCAAAATTTTCCTTGCATAGAATTACCTCAGGATTATTATATATAATAGAAACCAAACTACAAAAATTAAAAATAAAACTTATGCTTACACCACATTTCAACCAGTGTCTTCCTAGGGATGTGCAGGCATTTAAACTAGGGAAAGGGGGGCGACGGATGGAGATGAGCAAGTTCAGATCATCACTTCCAGCAAAAACATAGAAACACTGGAAACAGCCACACTATAAAATGGCAAGTGGGAAGAAGTGTGTAGAACAAAAGCTGTGCAAAAGGCAGGCAAGCCAGTCAACAAAATTCTGGAAAGCAATGAGCACAAATGCTCGAAGCCTAGCCAAGAAAATTCCTGACCTGGAAGCCCTAATGGTGGAAATGGACTTGGGAACTGCAGCCATTACAGAAACATGGTTTAACAAGTCAAATGAATGGGATATAGCCATAGCTGGCAATAATCTATTTAGGAGAGATAGAGAAGGCAGAGAAGGAGAAGGAGTAGCCCTATATGTCAAAAGCAGTATTACAGCTGCTGAAATGCAGGGGATGTGGGAAAAAGAAGAAACGCTGTGGATTGTGTTGGAAATAGGAGATGTCACTGTCATCCATACTGGTGTGGTCTACAGGCCTCCAATTCAAACCGAAGAAATTGATAAGAGACTTATTGATATTACAAAGGTAGCCATGAAGGGAGTAGTGATCATATTGGGTGACTTAAATCTACCGGGTGTGGATTGGAGTATTCATTCTGCAAATCTGGAAAGAAGTAAAAGAATTGTGGATGCCTTCCAAGATGCATTGTTTAGACAAATGGTGATGGAACCAACTAGAGAAAGTTCAATGCTGGATTTAGTATTGTGGTGAGGCAGGTGCAGCACAGACCTGGGAAAGAGAAAAAAAAGAAGGTTCTTCTCCTAAGAGGGGGATGGGCTCACCTAAGCACAGGTCCCAAAATGAAAGTAATACACACTTGCAAGGCTAGCCTGAAGCCACACCCAGTCTCCAGGGCAACAGCAGGGAGAGAGAGGGTGGGGTCAGAAAGGGAAGCACGCTGGCAAAGATTTAAACGTGGTCAGTCAGCAAGTGAGGAGAGAGAGCACAGCAGAGCTGAGAGAACTGGGGAAACCAGGAGAAGCAGACAGAACTGCCAAAGCGAGTGGCGGGGCCAGAGAAGAGCGGGAAGAAGCTTGAGAGAGTTCCAGGACTATAGTTCTAACTCAGAAGCAAGCAGCTCAGACTCTGAGCCAGAAACGGAGCCTTTTAGAAAGCCTGACAAAAGGAAGGTTTCTACAAGCAAGGTAAACCAGACAGTACTTTTAAGTGATTCACAAAAGGGAAGGAAGTCTAGAAGCACTGACATTATTCCAGGGGGAAGAAGGAATGTTCATTGGGGAAAACTTTTTAAGCTTTTAAGGAAAGTGAAACTAGAAATCCCTGAACGTATCCCAGTCCCTGAGCCTTGTAGCACTGAGGAAGATGTTGTAGGCGATTATATTGAGGCATTTGAGAGAATAGCTCTCCTGGCCAAGTGGCCAAAGGAACAGTGGGCGCTAAGGTTCGCCACTTCTCTCACAGGCGAAGCTTTGGTGGCCTATAGGGCCATGCCTGCCAGTTTAGTCACAGATTATAAGGAAGTAAAGCGAGCTATCAAGGATCGGATGGGATTAAACCCCATGGTCTATCGCAGGCTTCTACGTTCCTGTAAATTGAAGTTAGGTGAGACACCTCAAGCTCTCTATTATAGAGTGAAGAGCTTAGTTTATAAATGGCTTACGCCGGAGACTAAGGATTTAGAATCCGTATTAGACACTGTGATTCTAGAACAGTTTATGGAAGCTGTACCCCGCAATGTGCAAACTTTCCTAGTCCTCCAGGATTGCAAAAACACTCAGAAGCCATTGCACTGGCTGACCGCTTTCTAGAGGCTAACAGGTTGAGCCCTGAGAAAGAGGGTGTGTTTAAGAGTGCAAATGTGGAGTTACTAGAAAGGAAGGCAAAGCTTGCAAACTTTGGGAAAGAAAGTATGACTTTGGATAAAAGATTTGATGCACAGAGAAAATGTTTTATGTGTGCAGAGTTGGGTCATCTTAAAAGGGACTGTAAAGCTAAGAAAGCTTTTGTAATTACCCACCACAGAGATGCAGGAGAAGGGTTCCTGTTAACAGTGGAAGTGGAAGGGATCCCAACTGAGGCATTATTGGACTTAGGTGCAGACCAATCTATGATATCTCAGAGGCTGTGGAGGAAAATTGAGGCAAAAGATAAACCCTCACCAGAGTCCTCTGGAAATCATATTAAGATTCGCTGTATCCATGGAGCCACCTCTACCTATCCCATACATCCCGTTGAAATAAAAGGATTAGGTATGAAAAAGCAAATAAAAGTGGCTATAGTACCGAGACTTCCACATGACATAGTCCTAGGCCACGACTGGCCTCAATTCAGGAAAGGCTTAGCTGAGGAGTTGCAGGGCAAAACAAGTCAACCAGCTACCTTTTCTCAGGAAGAGAACTTAGCCAGGGGAGAAAGCCTTACCCAAGGTAGGAAAGGTTGCTGACCCCAGGCTAGGAGAAGGCAAGGCAGGTATGATAACTACCCGCACCGGCTTTAAGCCTTCAGAAAAGGAAAATGACCCTCAGGAAGACCCTATACCAGGGACATCCTTTCATGAGGAATTGATTACTCCCCCGAAAGACATTCCCAGGAAGGGAAAGGCCGAAAAGAGGCGGGAAAGGCAAACCAGGGCAAAGAATAGGGATGACTTGATAGCTGGACAGGAATTGCCCTGGGTTCCTGCAGAGTTAAAGGAAAAATTTCCCTCATTTCCAAGGGAACAGATAGCAGATCCTGCTTTGGTGCGAGCGTTTGAATACGCCAGGAAAGGATCTGAGACCCTGCCAAGATTTCTCTTGGTGGATAACATACTATATAGGGAGAGTTCGGACCCAAGAACAGGTGATACGAGGAAACAGTTAGTGATACCTCACTCCTTTAGAAACATAATCTTAAGATTGGCTCATGATCACCCAGTGGGGGGACATAAAGGCGTACAAGGCACATTGGATCAGGTACTAGCTAGGTTTTATTGGCCCGGTGTTTTTAGAGAGACGTCAAGATTTTGCGCATCTTGCCCGTCCTGTCAGAGGGTCACGGCGAATCATCCGCCGGAGGTGCCTTTAATCCCGATGCCAGTTATAACCAAACCCGTATACAGGTTGGCAGTTGATATAGTGGGACCCTTGTTAAAAACACCAAGGGGATACCGATACATATTGGTCATAATGGACCACGCCACTAGATTTCCTTGGGCAGTCCCCTTGCGGAATACGTCCGCACGTATCATAGCTATGGAATTGGTAAAGGTATTTTGTGAAGTGGGGTTCCCTCGGGAGGTTTTAACGGATAGAGGGAGCAACTTCATGTCCCAATACCTTGCTCAGCTATGGGATGCCTTTGGTATCCATCATGTTCGCATGGCGGCGGATCATCCACAAACCAATGGCCTGGTCGAAAGGTTCAACCAGACTTTAAAGAGCATGTTAAGGAGAACCCTTGAAGGTAACATGGGGGAATGGGATACAATGCTCCCATTCGTGCTATACACATGTAGGGAGAGAAAGCAGACCTCTACAGGCGCTTCCCCATACGAACTCATGTATGGGCGTGCCCCACGGGGATTACTAGATATATTGAGAGAACAGTGGATAGCACCCACTGAAGACGAGCAGGAGGTACCCAAGTTCCTGACAGATTTGAAAGGGCGCTTGCAGCGGATGGCTACAGCGGTGGAAGGGAACTTGAAAGCGAGTCAGGCCCGTCAAAAGTCTTATGACCGACGAGCAAGACCACGTATCCTGAAGGTTGGGGATAGGGTACTTGTGATGGTTGCAGCTGCTAGCTCCAAGTTTGAGAATGCCTGGAAAGGGCCTTACAGAGTTTTAAAACAAGTAGGTCCTGTAACTTATGCATTGGAGACCGGGAAAGGGAGGCAGCAAGTATACCATATTAATATACTGCGCCCATGGCAAGAGCGAACAGTTAAATTAGCCCTAAGAGAGAACAGTAACCCACAGGTCCTATCTAGGATTACAGGCTGTGCGCGGGTTGCGTCGCCAACCTGTAATAGCTTAAGGGGGGGGGGGATATGTGGTGAGGCAGGTGCAGCACAGACCTGGGAAAGAGAAAAAAAAGAAGGTTTTTCTCCTAAGAGGGGGATGGGCTCACCTAAGCACAGGTCCCAAAATGAAAGTAATACTGAAACACACACTTGCAAGGCTAGCCTGAAGCCACACCCAGTCTCCAGGGCAACAGCAGGGAGAGAGAGGGTGGGGTCAGAAAGGGAAGCACGCTGGCAAACATTTAAACGTGGTCAGTCAGCAAGTGAGGAGAGAGAGCACAGCAGAGCTGAGAGAACTGGGGAAACCAGAAGAAGCAGACAGAACTGCCAAAGCGAGTGGCGGGGCCAGAGAAGAGCGGGAAGAAGTTTGAGAGAGTTCCAGGACTATAGTTCTAACTCAGAAGCAAGCAGCTCAGACTCTGAGCCAGAAACGGAGCCTTTTAGAAAGCCTGACAAAAGGAAGGTTTCTACAAGCAAGGTAAACCAGACAGTACTTTTAAGTGATTCACAAAAGGGAAGGAAGTCCAGGAGCACTGACATTATTCCAGGGGGAAGAAGGAATGTTCATTGGGGAAAACTTTTTAAGCTTTTAAGGAAAGTGAAACTAGAAATCCCTGAACCTTGTAGCACTGAGGAAGAAATGGAGGTGGAATTCTATAAAGGGGATTCAGATTCTACAGAAGTCTCAATGGAATGCTCATTGTGCATGAGAAGTGCTTAGAAAGCATTTAGTAGATATTATAAAGAAAGCCAAGAAGTAGTTATACTGAGCAATTGATACTGTGAAGTGCTGGAAAGAGAAAGTCTCATTTTAAAGCTGAAATAGTACTTGTGCTATGAAACTGTTCCAACAGCAGTTTAGTTCCTATGCTGAAAAGTAGAGCCTGTTTTCAAGCTTACCTGAAACAGCTGGGAGAAGCTAATAAGGTTAGCTGGACTTTACTTGCAGCAGTGATTTTTCAACTGTGTTTGGTTTGGATTAAAAAGGAAACTTGTTTTGTTTCAAAGACTGAAGGAAACTGATTTGTTATAGCACTGCTGAAGTACCTTTACAAAGAAGCTTTTTGTTGGAGAAAATATCCTCACTTTCTGTTAATGGTTTGGAACCTTCTGCCAAGGTCCAATTTGCAAACTTGATGATTAAAATAAAATTTAGAAATAAATTTTCCTGTGTTGGCCTATTTCCACTTGGACTGCTTTAACTGCCCCACAACTACACAATTAAGGGCCTCAGCTACCAGGCTGAAGCAAGACACAAGTAATATGGCCCGCCGCCCCTACTAGGCAGCCGCCTAGTAGGACAGCCGGCCCACAGTATTCACCAATGGAGATAGTGTGTCGAATTTTCAGGTGGGTGCCCATGTGAGCAGCAGCGATCATCACACGGTGTGGTTTGAGGCAAGGTAGAGTCCAATCACAGCAAGCTCAAAGTCCTAGACTTCAAAAACGCTAACTCAGTAAAATGGCCAAGTACCTGAAGGAGTCGTCGGCAGGGTGGAAGGGGATAAGGGAAGTGGAATTGCAATGGGCTAAACTAAAGGAGGCAATAAAAGGGACAACAGATACATATGTAAGGAAAGTAAACAAAAACAAGAGGAAAAGGAAACCTATCTGGTTCTCTAAAGAAGTGGCTGCACAAATAAAGGCAAAAAACACAGCGTCAGAGGTTCACAAATAGAGGAACATAGAAAATAATACAGTATAAAGAAAAAAGAGAAATGAGGACAGCAAAATCAAAGGCAGAAGAAAAGATGGCTAAAGATCTAAAGCATGATGATAAAACATTTTTCAGGTATAGTCAGGAGAAGAGGAAGATCAGAGGTGGAATTGCAAGACTCAAAAGTGCCGAGAACGGATTTGTAGAAAGTGACATTGAAAAAGCAAAAATACTAAACAAATACTTCTGTTTTTACTAAAGAAAATCCCGGAGAAGGATCACTTGTGATTGACAAATAGGAATGGAGTAGATATCACGCCATTCACAGAAGATGATGTGTTAGAACAGCTTGCAAAACTGAAAGTGGACAAGGCCATGGGACCAGATGGGATACATCCCAGGATACTGAAAGAGCTCAGAGTGGTTCTTGCAGGGCCATTAAAGGATGTTTTTAATAGATCCTTGGAGACAGGAGAAGTTCTACAGGACTGGAGAAGGGCCAATGTGGTATCTCTTCATAAAAGTGGTAAAAGGGAAGAAGTAGCAAATTACAGGTCAGTAAGCTTTACCTCAGTGGTGGGAAAAGTAATCGAGGCGCTCCTGAAAGAGAGAATAGTGGACTTTCTTGAAACCAATGGGTTGCATGATTCAAAGGACGATCATGCCAAACAAATCTAGCTGAGTTCTTTGACTGGGTGACCAGAGAACTAGATTAAGGGCCTGCGATGGATGTGATCTACCCAGATTTCAGCAAAGCCTTTGATACTGTTCCTCATAGGAGGCTTATCAATAAACTCAACAGCTTGGGGATGGGTCCCAAGGTAGTGAACTGGATCAGAAATTGGTTGACTGACAGACGTTAGAAGGTGATGGTAAATGGAACTCACTCAGATGAAAGGAAGGTGATTAGTGGCATGCCCCAGGGTTTGGTCCTGGGACTGGTACTGTTCAATGTATTTGTGAGTGATATTGCTGAAGGATTGAATGGAAAAGACTGTCTTTTTGCAGATGACACAAAAATTTGCAACAGAGTGGACTCCCCTGAGGGCATGGATAACATAAGATCATCTACAAAAGCTGGAAAAATGGTCTAATGCTTGACAGTTACGATTTAACGTGACGAAGTGCAGTGTAATGCACTTGGGATGCAGAAATCCAAGGAAATTGTATGCAATAGGGGGCAAGAGGTTGGTGTGCACAGACCAGGAGAAGGACCTCGGAGTGATTGTTTCTGAGGATCTCAAGGTGGTGAAACAGTGTGAAAAGGCAGTGGCCAAAGCCAGAAGGATGCTGGGCTGCATACAGAGAGGAATTACCAGTAGAAAGGAAGAGACAGTAATGCCACTGTACAAGTCACTGGTGAGGCCTCACTTGGAATATTGTGTTCAGTTTTGGAGACCATATCTTGCAAAGGGTATAAAAGAATGGAAACAGTTCAGAGGAAGGTGACCAAAATGATTCAGTGTCTGCGCCAGAAGACATATGAGAAGAGACTCGAAGACCTAAATATGTATACGCTAGAGGAGAGGAGGGACAGGGGAGATATGATTCAGACCTTTAAATACTTAAAGAGAAATAATGAACAAACAAACCTCTTCCAAAGACGGGGAAGCTGTAAAACTAGAGGGCAAAACATGAAGCTGCAAGGGGGTAAACTGAAAGGCAACGTCAGGAAATACTTTTTCATTGAAAGGGTGGTGGATAATTGGAATGCCCTCCCGATGGAAGTGGTGGGGGAAAATACAGTGACAGGATTCAAAATGGCATGGGACAGACAGAATGGATCCCTTTATAGCAACAGGATAAAATCAAAATAACCTGCACAGAGAGGTGGGTACACGTACTCTTGCCACTTTGCTGAGCAGACTAGATGGACCATGATGGTCTTTATCTGCCATCATATACAATGTTACTATGTAAGGTGTACACCTCATGACGATGTCCTTGTCAGTGATGTCACCCATACTTGCCAGCTTCTCACTGCCCGCTAGCACCTTGAACCCACCTAACAGCTTCTCACTGTCCCACGGTCCACCAAACCTATACTTCCAGCCTCTCACTGCCCTCCAGCACCTCAAACCCACCCAAAGGCTTCTCACTGTCCCACAGTCCACCAAACCTATACTTCCAGCCTCTCACTGCCTTCCTCCAACCCACCCCAACAGCTCCTCACTGCCCAGCAGTACAACACATCTACACTGCAAGCTTCTCTGCCCCCCATCACCTCCAACTCAGCCCAACAGCTTCTCATTACCCTGCGTACAGTACACCCACACTGGCAGCTTCTTCCAGTAGACTGCACGCTACAGTCACAGACCAGCGATTATTCTTTATAAAGTACCATCAGCACACACAGCACTATAGTCACAGAAGGGTGATTATTATTTCTCAAGCATTTCACTTTGTTTAATTTAAAAACCACGCTTCTCGGGTACAGAAAACTGAAGCCTGCCCAAGACGATGCACAAAATCAATACAAAAGGGTCAATATTCAGCAGCAGTTATCTGGATAGCACAATCTACTAACGGGATAATCACCAGCACTATCCAGATAGCGCTGGTGAATATCCTCAGCACTGTCTGAACAGTGAGTACCTATGAGGAGCTAGGGCTGGCACAACGGCTTCTGCCATCCTACGCAGAAGGATTGGCATGCCGCCTTCCCCCCTTCACCGTGCTGAGCCACACTGCCACTGATTCTGGCGGCAGGGTTGGGAGCAGCTCAACAGCAGCGGCCAGTGGCACAACTTTGGGGGGGGGGGGGGCTGGAAGTAGCAAGCCATGTGAGCTGGAGCACCAGAATCAGCAGCAGATGGGGGGGGGGGGGGGGAAGCAGCATGATGTGGCTCGCCTCGGCTCAGCATAAGGGTGTGGCAGACAATTGGTGCCATACCGACTGCAGAGGTCTGCTGCCCTAGGCGAACACCTAGGTTCGTGTAGTGGATAAGCTGGCTCTGGACGGAACTAGAAGCAGACAGCACAGTATGAGGAACATAATGGGAAAACAATGGGGAGCTGCAGCTTTAAAACTAACCATCAGAACAAGGATGGTTGGTAGTGGAGTAACAGCGTGAGAGTTCAGAGGCGGGGTCCGTGAGTAGAATGGTCGGTAGTGGAGTGACAGCGTGGGAGTTCAGGGGCTCTGAGGGGCGGGGTTCTGTGAGTAGGATGGTCGGTAGTGGAGTGACAGCGTGGGAGTTCAGGGGCTCTGAGGGGCGGGGGTCCGTGAGTAGAATGGTCGGTAGTGGGGTGACAGCGTGAGAGTTCAGGGGCTCTGAGGGGCGGGGTTCCGTGAGTAGGACGGTCGGTAGTGGGGTGACAGCGTGGGAGTTCAGGGGCTCTGAGGGGCGGGGTTCCGTGAGTAGAACGGTCGGTACTGGAGTAACAGCGTGGGAGTTCAGGGGCTCTGAGGGGCGGGGTTCCGTGAGTAGGATGGTCGGTAGTGGGGTGACAGCGTGGGAGTTCAGGGGTTCTGAGGGGCAGGGTGCCATGAGTAGGACAGTCGGCAGTGGGGTGACAGCGTGCGAGTTCAGGGACTCTGTGGGGGCGGGGTTCCGTGAGTAGAACGGTCAGTAGTGGGGTGACAGCGTGCAAGTTCAGGGGCTCTGAGGGGCAGGGTTCCATGAGTAGGACGGTCAGTAGTGGGGTGACAGCATGGGAGTTCAGGGGCTCTGAGGGGCGGGGTTCCGTGAGTAGGATGGTCGGTAGTGGGGTGACAGCGTGGGAGTTCAGGGGCTCTGAGGGGCAGGGTTCCGTGAGTGGAACAGTCGGTACAGGAGTAACAGCGTGGGAGTTCAGGGGCTCTGAGGGGTGGGGTTCCGTGAGTAGAACGGTCGGTACTGGAGTAACAGCGTGGGCGTTCAGGGGCTCTGAGGGGTGGGGTTCCGTGAGTAGAATGTTCGGTAGTGGAGTAACAGCGTGGGAGTTCAGGGGCTCTGAGGGGCGGGGTTCCGTGAGTAGAATGTTCGGTAGTGGGGTGACAGCGTGGGAGTTCAGTGGCTCTGAGGGGCGGGGTTCCGTGAGTAGAACGGTCGGTAGTGGGGTGACACCGTGGGAGTTCAGGGGCTCTGAGGGGCGGGGTTCCGTGAGTAGGACGGTCGGTAGTGGGGTGACACCGTGGGAGTTCAGGGGCTCTGAGGGGCGGGGTTCCGTGAGTAGAACGGTCGGTAGTGGGGTGACACCGTGGGAGTTCAGGGGCTCTGAGGGGCGGGGTTCCGTGAGTAGGACGGTCGGTAGTGGGGTGACACCGTGGGAGTTCAGGGGCTCTGAGGGGCGGGGATCCGTGAGTAGGACGGTCGGTAGTGGGGTGATAGCGTGAGAGTTCAGGGGCTCTGAGGGGCGGGGTTCCGTGAGTAGGACGGTCGGTAGTGGGGTGACAGCGTGGGAGTTCAGTGGCTCTGAGGGGCGGGGTTCCGTGAGTAGGACGGTCGGTAGTGGGGTGACAGCGTGGGAGTTCAGTGGCTCTGAGGGGCGGGGTTCCATGAGTAGGACGGTCGGTATTGGGGTGACAGCGTGAGAGTTCAGGGGTTCTGAGGAGCGGGGTTCCGTAAGTAGGACGGTCGGTAGTGGGGTGACAGCGTGGGAGTTCAGGTGCTCTGAGTGGTGGGGTTCCGTGAGTAGGATGGTCGGTAGTAGGATGACACCGTGGGAGTTCAGTGGCTCTGAGGGGCGGGGTTCCGTGAGTAGTACGGTCGGTAGTGGGGTGACAGCGTGGGAGTTCAGCAGCTCTGAGTGGCGGGGTTCCGTGAGTAGGATGGTCGGTAGTGGGATGACACCGTGGGAGTTCAGTGGCTCTGAGGGGCGGGGTTCCGTGAGTAGGACGGTCGGTAGTGGGGTGACAGCGTGAGAGTTCAGTGGCTCTGAGGGGCGGGGTTCCGTGAGTAGGATGGTCGGTAGTGGGGTGACAGTGTGGGAGTTCAGGTGCTCTGAGGGGTGGGGTTCCATGAGTAGGAGGTCGGTAGTGGGGTGACAGCGTGGGAGTTCAGGGGCTCTGAGGGGCGGGGTTCCATGAGTAGGAGGTCGGTAGTGGGGTGACAGCGTGGGAGTTCAGTGGCTCTGAGGGGCGGGGTTCCGTGAGTAGGATGGTGAAGTCCTGCATACATCATCTTGCTTAAATGAGTGGCTTGGGGCAATCTAGAGATGCAGCCACTTTGGATGAAGAAGATGAAAGGAACAGGAAGACATGAGCATCACTGAGAGAGAAGTGGTTTTGCTGTGCTTTGTGAACTCGTTGAAGAATATCTGGAAGTTTAACTTCAGAATTCAGATTTTGCTTTTCTTTTGGCATTATTGAAAGAGCATCTAAAAGTTTGGCTGAGATATTGATACATTTACGGGGAGGGAGGTTAGTAGGCAAGGTGAATCTGTTGTGGTATTGCGGAAGGCTGGAGAAGGACAGAGCAGTACATGTGGAAAGTTAGGAGCTGATGTTTACGTCACAGCTGCTACAGTGGAGCATCACAGAATTTGTTCAGAGCACTTCTTCTTTGGAAGCCTTTATTACAGAAATGTGAGGCTGCAGCAATCACAGCGTCACAGGGACTTGGCTTAAGACTCACGTCAGTGAACCATCTTGATAAAAATGGCCATGATGATGCCCTGTCTGGATATTCAGAACCTGGCACTACCCACATACACTGGGGCTGAATATCCAGAGGGCTTTTTAGCTGCCACAGTTGTTGAATTACCATCAAGTATGGCAGCTCAGTATTGCCTCAAAAATGTTCACATCCATTAATACACGTTACAAACACACTCCAAGTCACCTCCTGCTCAGTAAGCTAGGGAGAAGCGGCATGTTAACCTTCCTTTGGAAAGCAGATATTTGTCTCCATTGTAAGAGTTACTAAAGAGAAGGTCCCATCACAGTACAGACTGTGGCCCAAGCAAACAGAGGGTGAACTTTCTCACTAGACACCAGAGGGACATACAAAAGCGTTCCCTCAGAGGGTCACGGTTCCCACTCCCCACACTACTGACGCTTTGTAAGTAATTATCGCTGCAGTGATTATTTGTAAAGCTGCATCAGTTTACACAGCATCATTCCGAGTGGGGCACATTATTATATTCCTAGTTCCACCCTATGTCAGTACTGGACCCTCAGCAGTCACTCGCAAGCCCTCCACAGTTGTGCGAAACAGTCACACTTCCTCTCATGAGGTGACGCACATAAACTCTCGATCTTCAGTTTTATTAAGAGGCCCCAGACCTATGCAGCCTCCCACACACTCAGAGATGACAGGCTGCAGCCTCTTCTTCCCCACACTCGCTCCTGCACACAGTTACAGCATGATCCGGAAAATGCAGGCAATCACAGTCCTTGCATGTGCTCTAAAGTCAGACTTTCAACACCCAACAGACAAGTGCCAAGAGACAGACAGACCTGCCCTGCCTCCCCCCCTTGCCTACTCCCAAGGACATGTACCCACATATTGCAAATGAATGTGGCACAAGTGTGCAGGCTTGCCATCAAACAGACTGAAAGCATTCAGGCAAAGGAAGAGAGGTTTGCACTTACGGAGGGACCTGCATCCAAGCAGTCTGTATTCACCAGCATGGGAGCAGGACTTGCCTGTAACAGACACAGAAATAAGATGAGGAAATTCCCCACAAGCACTGCGTACACCAGCGCCAAACTAATGCCCAGCACCAGCGCTTCATTTTTCATTTCATTTCATATCTGTATTTATACACCACGTCCCCATCGTAGATTGATGAAAGTGCTTTACAGTACAAACGTCTAATACTTAATAATAATAAACACAACAATCTAATCAAAAATTTCAATATCAAAAGACAGCAACAAGTAGACATATCACCCAAGCCATAACACTGAAAGGTGCAAGGGGGAAAGGGGGAAGGATTCTTTTTATCCTCTGAGCGATATGGGGGGGGGGGGTCACTGTAGCTCCTGAGTTACAGCAGCAGCGGCTGCAGGAGGTCTTTGTTTCATCTGAGCTACAGTGGTAGGTAGAGGCAGGTCCCCGTATATCCTGTACTAACGCACTGACAGGTGCACTGGGTTACAGCAGTACTGAGGGGAGGGTTAAGGTCTATTTTAGTATCTCGATATAAAGACTGAATTGGAACAGCTGAGACTGTAATTATGTGTCATGAACTGCTGCAGGGTCTCATTACTATGCCGTGTACGCACTTACTAATCAGATTCACAAAGATGCAAAGCTGTGGAGAGAAAAGGGGCTCGTCTCATTATCCATCTCTCTGACACCACTGTCCGGGAAGACCTAGAGCCATCAGCCCTGATATATAAAATCAAAGCATTCTGTATCACGAGACATTTTCAGCCTTTGCACATAAAACTAGAGCCCTGATTTAGTTCCCCTTTCTAGGCTTAACAGGTTCTGCTATCAGTAGGAAGAGGATATTGAAGGCCATTTTTCTGAGGGGAGGTGTCTGAGTGTGTATATAAAAACTCTATTTTGGTCTTTTCCTTCCAGCTTTCCTTGGGAGTACAGAGGTTCATAGGAAGTGGTTCCAAGGGCCAGGGAAGTCTCGGTCTCCAGAAAGGACCTAAAACACTTATTGGTGTTGAAGAGGTGGATTTGGTCTCCACAGGCTTGAGGAACCAGCAGAGGGGAGTTCTGTAAACTGCAGAGACAGAGGAGAAGAGTGCTGGCCAGGGAAGCAGAAGTCCAGACTGGCCCCAGAGTTGGGTCAAAGTGTTGGCACCCTAGGCAAACCTTAAGCCTTATTCCGCCCCCCCCCCCTCCCCTACTGGCTGTCAGACACAGCAGCGACTATGACCCAATATTTAAAAACTAAGATGATTCCGAGAGGACATAGGATGTTGAAACCACCCAAGCTTATTTTGGATGACACAGCCTTTACCACCAAATGACAAAGCATTTTGAACAAGTGGAGAGACTGATGGTCGAAGGTGATGACATGTAACAACAAATAACTTTAAATCAAGCATATCTGATACTATATTTAGATCATCTTATGACGAGCTGCTTCTACAGATATCACAATAGAAGGAGTTGGTTAAAAATGGTAAGATCAAAAAAATTTCCCGTGATACTGTAAGAAGGATTATGACACTAGCCAGGTATACAACTGGTATCAAACTTCGAAACTATCATCTACCAAGCAAGTGACTTTTTTTTTTTAATTTTCAATATTTATTTTATTTTCAACTTCAAACTTTTCGTTACATTACACTGCAACACATCACAGCTCTACACACATGTTCAAGACCAATTCAACACACCCATTGTTCAACATCTTAACCATTACATGCCCATACAAATACTTTCTTATATCCATATATCCTTTCCATCATTCCCTTATCCTCCCATCAGGTCTTCAGGCCCCCTTATCCCCTAACATTACCCCACCATCCCTCCCCCCTCCCCCACTCCTGATACCCCCTCTGTTCCTTGCTGTTCCGTTATCCACTCCACATAGCCCTTCCAAACATCCCGAAAGGCTTGTATTTTTTGTTTCTTATATGCTGCTATTTCGCACATATTCCTCAACCTGGCCAATCTATTCAATATTTCTGTATTAGTAGGTGCTGCAAGACATTTCCAATGTGCCATGATCTCTCCCCTTGCCGCCCCTATACAATAACCAATCAGCATCTGCATATTCCTATCCCTTCATCTGACATCTCATTCAAGAGCGCCATAGCTGGCGTTAGTGAAACCTGTATTCCAGTTACTTCCCGTATTATCCTCTCCCGTTGTATAACCTGACAATCCCAAAGAAGGTGTTTTAAATCCCCTCTGCCGTTGCATCCCCTCCAACATTCTCCCGTCTCCTGTGGATTAAATGCCCTGACCTTCCAGGGCGTCCAATATACCTGGTACCTTACTTTCAAACTATTTTCCAAATATGGTGTTCCTGGGGCCAACCTTTTGGACCAGGTATATATGTTGTGCCACCTCTCCCTATCCCATACTCCTCCTAAAGCCTTCTCAAACTCTGCTTCCCCCTTGATTTCCCCCTGACGCCCTCTCCCTCCCTGTGTTATCAATTCTGCATATAAGTGAGCGATTATCCCCTTCCGGGTTCCCAACCCCCTCATTATTTGTTCAAACCTGGTTTCTTCTTTCTATAAGTCATTCCTCACCCCTCTTCTACTTATAAATGATATCAATTGCATATAAGCTAAATAATTTATTTATTTATTTATTTATTTATTTAAAACTTTCTTATATACCGCCTCTTCCATAGATCAAAGGCGGTTTACATATAACAAGTGTAACAAGAACAGGTTTTACATAGAACAGATTTTTAAATTATTTACAAATCAACTTTTAAATAAAAAGCGGTTTACATATAACAAGTGTAACATGAACAGGTTTTACATAGAACAGATTTTTAAATTATTTACAAATCAACTTTTAAATCAACAGTTTTTAAATTATTGACATTCAACATGATTGTGAGTAACTATATTATTAATTGTAAACAACTATATACAGGAGTAGTAGAGTAGGTAGCTTAGGTAGACATTTGTTGGATTCAATCATCAACGTTGAGGTTACGGTGTGATCGTCTGCATTTAAGGTGGGTTTGTGATCTGTATTGTGTTTGAGAAGTGTTCTGTGAATAAGTGGGTTTTAAGTTCTCTCCTGAATAGATGGAGGTCTTTTATCATTCAGAGATTTAAAGGTAATTTGTTCCATATGGCGGGTGCAGCATATGAGAATGCTCTGGAGCTCGTGGTTTTTTTTTGTTTTACGGATAGTGTTTTGTATGGCTAACGAGTATGTTGCATTTTGTCTTCGTGTTCTGTGTTCTGGTGGGGCTTGCAATAGGGTGGTTAGATGAGATGGAGAGATGTCATTGATGAGTTTAAATGTGGTTATGATTATTTTGTATGTTATTCTGCTATTTATGGGGAGCCAGTGCAATTCAAATAAGATGGGAGTTATGTGGTCGGTCAGGCGAGCTTTCGTTGTTACGCGAGCGCAGATATTTTGGGCTCTTTGGAGGAGGTTAGTGTTTGCTAGTGGTAGACCGTTTAGGAGACTGTTACAATAGTCGAAGTGGGGAGTGATGAGTGCACTGATGACCGATCTGAAATCGTGGGAGTCTAGGAGTGGTCTTAGGTGTTGTATGGTTTTTAGCTTGAAGAATATTGTCTTAACTGTTTGCTTTATGTGAGGGATCATACTGAGGGTATGGTCTAGAATTATTCCTAAGTATTTCACCTCTTTCTTGATTGGGATTGTTGTGTTGTTTATTGTGATGGTTTCCGGGAAGGTTGCGTTTAGTTTTCTTGCTACAAACATTGCTTCCGTTTTTTTCAGGTTGATTTTGAGGTGGTTTTTCTCAAGCCAGGTGTCTGTCTCTTTGATACATTCAGACATATTCTGGTATGTGGGGTTGTTTGTGTTAATTGGGAGGGTGAGCATGATGTCGTCAGCGTAGATATAATGGCTAACTTTGTATTTTTTGAATATACTTGTGATAGGTTGGAGGTAAATGTTGAAGAGGAGTGCTGAGAGAGCTGAGCCTTGGGGTATGCCTTGGTCTTGTGTGAAGGGTTCTGATGTGTTTTGGCCTAGTTGAATGCGTATTACTCGGTGGGTTATATATGAGATGAACCATTGGAGGATTGTCCCGCTAATTCCTATATCTTGGAGTCTGTTAATTAGTGTATTGTGGTTGACACTGTCAAAAGCGGCTGATATGTCTATGAAAATGAGGAGGAATCCTTGATTGTTATCGTCTGTGCCTTTAATGAGGTTATCTAACAGTGTTATTAGTAGGGTTTCTACCCCGTGAGATGGGCGGAATCCAAATTGGTGGGAGTCAAGGGGGGCATGAGAGTCAATATGGTCCTGGAGTTGAAGTTGTATGATTTTTTCAATTATTTTGGCTACGAATGGTATGCTGGCTATAGGCCTATATGAGTTTGGATCCTTTGGGTCTAATTTGTTGTTTTTTAAGATGGGTCGTATGGAGGTGAGTTTTAGGGGATCGGGCATTAAGCCTTGGGCAAGGGATTGGTTTACTATCGGTTGGATATGTACAGCGAGAGTTCAGTTTTTGAGGCTTTTATCCATGAAACTGGGCATGGGTCAAGGGGGGATGTTGTAGTATTGATCATTGTTATGACATTGAGGAGGTGTTTTTGGTCAATTTCGTGGAAGGTTGTCCATTTAAATGGTTGTTTTGGGTGTGAGTGCAGAGTTATAGTTTGGATGCTCGTTCTGTTTTTTAGCTTCTCAGCAAAGTGTGTAGCTAGGGTTTGTACTTTTATGTCTAGGTGATCCGGTTCATGTGTTTGGGTTTTGGTAAGGGATTTTACGATATTGAATAGTTCTCTTGGGCGGTTGATCGCCATATTTATCACTTTAGAGTGGTAGTCTTTTTTAGCTTTGTTGATTGTGTTTTTGTATATATTGAGTAGTGAGAGATATTGGGCTTTGTTGTCTTCAGACTTTACTTTTCTCCAAATTTTCTCTTGTTTTCTCAATTGTTTTCTTAGAGTCGAGAGATTTTTAGTAAACCATTTTTCAGATCTTTTTGGAGGTTGTTTTTGTGTGAGCTGGGTGGGGGTTGCTGCGCTTTTTATAGTTGAGTTCCATTGGTCTGTTAATTCATTGACTAATCACTACCCCTCACACCATATTCCTCTTGTAACCTTTCAAAACTGCTGATCTCTCCTTTTTTATTCACTATCTGTCCTAACGTTACCAAACCTTTAACCCTCCAGTCCCTAAAAGTCCCCCGGCTTGCCCCGGCTGAAACTCCCCCATCCCCATAATTTGTGTATCCCTAGTATATCTCTTCCCCATCAGAAGTTGTCTCTTTGTTCTCAAACACAAACCCTTAGTAAATGCCCTATAGGGATTACTCTCTTTCCCTTTCTCGCTTTTCGCCCCCGGGTCCCAAATCCAAGCCTCCAGGCTCTGACCATGCTGCTTCTCCTGTTCTAGTTGTACCCATAGTGGTACTTCCCCTTCCCCCTGCCAACTCTTTAATGCTCTTAATTGCGAGGCTAAATAGTATTTCTCCATCCATGGTACTTCCAACCCTCCCTCCTTTGTATCCCTGTACATCGTGCTCCGTGACACCCTCGAGGCCTTCCCATCCCATATAAACTCCATCATTATCCTCTGAACCTGTTTCAAGTAGTTACGGGGAGCCCTACATGGAAGTGAACTGAACATAAAGATAAAGCGAGGCAGAACATTCATCCTTAAGACTGCTATTCTACCTAACCAGGTTAAATATAAACTCTTCCACTTTTGTAGTTCTTTCTGCACCTCCTTCAGTAACGGTACATAATTCCATTGCCCTAAATTAGTAACACTTTTCCCCATGTTAATCCCTAAATAACGAGAGGTGCCCTCTAACCGCTTAAATGCAAAACCCCCCTTCAAACTATTCACCCACTCATCCTGTAAATTAAATCCTAGTATCTCAGATTTACTCCCATTTATTTTGTACCCCGCCACCTTACTATAGTTATCTATTTCCCGCATTAACACAGGCAGGGAAGTTAACGGCTCCCTGATCGTAAAAATTACATCTGCAAAAAGCCTTATCTTTGTTTCACATGGTTACCCCATTTATGTCTTGCATCATCCGCACCTTTTCTGCCAAAGGCTCTATCACCAATGTAAATAACAGGGGTGATAAGGGGCATCCCTGCCTAGTACCACGCTCTAACCGAAAGCATTGGAATAGCTCCCATTAATCCTAATCCTAGCTTTTGGTGCCTTATACATTGCTTGAACCCACCGGACAAAGTTTGAACCCAATCCCATCTTTTCTAGAACTTGTATCATAAACGGCCACGCCACCCGATCGAAGGCCTTTTCCTCCTCAACTGTTATAAACACCGCCTTTTGGCCTGTCCGCTGTACCTCCCATGTTAGGTTACAAATTTTCCGCATATTATCCCCCCATTGCCTTCCCATTATAAAACCCGCCTGGTCCGGATTTATTAACTTCGGCATTACCCTTTGCGATCTATTTGCCAATATTTTGGCCAACAGCTTTTCATCAACATTCAAGAGTGAAATTGGCCTATACGACCCACACACCATTAGGTCCGTTCCTGATTTTGACAGCACTGTTATCCCTGCTTCCATCATCGACCCAGGCAACCCTCTCTCCTGTAGTACCCCGTTGAATACCTTAACCATTAGAGGCCTAAGAGTTGGCTAAAATACTTTGTAAAATTTCCCAGTTAACCCATCCAACCCACGAGCTTTACCCATTTTTAAGGAGCCAATAGCCTCCTCTATCTCACACTCCATTATTGGCCAATCAATCCACTCCGCCTCTTCTTTTGTAAGGGTTGGCAACCTACACTCTGCCAGATACTCCACACTCTTTCCCTTTCCTCCAGATACTTCACTACTATATAATTTTTTATAATACTCCTCAAACGTTTGTCTTATTTCGTTATTTCCATGCACCAACCTCCCCACTCCATTACGTATGCTGCCTATATTATTTTGTGCAACTCTTCCTCTCAACCGCTGCGCTAACCGACGCCCCGCCCTATTCCGCTCTTCAAACATTTCTTGTTTTAATACATTTAGTTCATGCGCTATTTTACTCGCCCTCAATTGGCCTAATTGTCCCCTCAACCTCTGCAGCTTCTCTAACACCTCTGGCTTGCGATCACACTGATGGATTCTCTCTAATTTCCCAATCTCCTCCAGAATCTGCCTCTCCGTTTTCCCTTTCGTCCGACACACTCTTGCCCTCTCTTTTATTAGATGCCCTCACACCACTGCTTTTAATCCATCCCATACTATTCCTATACCGACCTCCCCATTTAAATTAAATTCTTGATATTCCTTCATTACTTTTACTATTTTCGCCACTGGTTCGCCACTGGTTCCTCCAATAAAGATTCGCTTACCCTCCAAAATTTAATCCCCTCATCAACATATCCCAAACTGAACCTCACATTCACAGGCCCATGGTCTGTCCATATTATGGACCCCTGATCAACCTCTGCCACCCTGTTTACCCACCCCCTCCCTCCCACCCAAATCATATCTATATGACTATATGTTTCATGAGGAGCAGAATAAAAGGTGTATTGCTTTCGCCCAGGGTTTTTGCACCTCCATAAGTCCACCAGCCCAAGACCCTCCTTCATTTTCAACAATTTTCCCCAATCTATTCTTTTCCCCACCCTCCTCCCTTCCCCATTATCTAGTCTCGGATTAACCGTCAAGTTAAAATCACCTCCCACTATTATTGGTGCCGTCCCCAACTCCTCCAACTCCCCCTGTATCCTTTCAAAAAATTCCCCTTTCTTCTCATTAGGTCCATACAAACTCAAAAACCATACCTGTTCTTTCCCCACCTGAATTTTCACTCCAACACATCTCCCTTTTTTATCCCTATATTCCCCCACCACCTTTTCCACTCAATCTGCCCCCACCATTAATCCCACCCCTCCCTTTCTCGGCTCCGCTCTCTGTCCTGCCAATATCACCTTCGGGTATTTTTTGGTTTGCAGCATCCTTTCCTGTCCTACTTTCAGATGGGTTTCTTGTAAGCAAATAAAATCAGCCCGTAGTCTTCCCCCTTCTTTCTCCACTAACCTTCGTTTTCTCCAGGTTCAGAGGCCTTTCACATTAATAGTGGCCACAATCAGATTTTGCGCACCTACCTGTGCTCTACCTTCCTCCCCCCCTTCTCTGCACCCCACCCTTCCCCTGCACTTCACCCATCCCCCCAACATCCCCCAGCCCACCCCCCTCCTCCCTTCCTCCCTCCCCTTCCCCCTTTCAGGACCTTCCCCACCCCCTCCCCCTCCTCTACCCCCCTCCTCTCCCTGGAGGCCTCCTCTAGAGTAGTGCCCATCAGCCTGGAGCAACCCCTCTCCTCCTGCTCTTACCCTCCCGCCTTATCTTAAAATAACCCTCCCCTCCTACCCCCTCCTCAACACAAGTACATTGAACATGTTCTTCCCTGCCCTCTCCCTTCTTCCCACTCTAATAAACCCACACTCCTCTTTAACGTTTACCCAATAACATGGAACTTTATATTCTTAGCTGTAAACACTCTTCAGTAAACCTTCATCTCGAAACAATCAACTTTAAACAGCATCAAACCATCCCCCACCCCTCCCCTCCCTCTTAAGCATCCCCTATCTCCCTCCCACCTCCACCCTTTTCGATCAAGGAACACATTTACTTTTTAACCCAACATCAATCACAATTTCTCAGTGTCCTGCATTTTTGGTGCTCAATCTCCATCTTCCACGCTGCTCTTCAGGTGTCCTCTCCCCTACTGGGCTGCGCTTTCAGCCCCATATCCACACTTGGAGGACTCCTTCCTCTCTTTCCCACCGACTTCCTTGCCGCTGTTGAATCTTCCACCAGCTTCTTCCCAGTCCGTTGAACTGTATGGCTACTCCCCAGCCCTGCCTCCGTCAATGCTCTTTCAGCCTCTTCATAGGTGCGCACTCTCCAGTTCTTAAGCCCCACATTGAATATTAATCCGAATGGATACATCCACCGGTACTGCACATTTTCCTTCCTCAGGATATTAGTAATAGGCTGCATATCCCTCCTTCGTTGCAGTGTCCCTGCAGCCAGATCTGAATACAGTTCTAGGGTATATCCCTGCCACACGAAATCTCTCCTCTGCCTCATTTGTTGCATAATTCTCTCTTTAATTTTAAAGTCAGTGACACATATCATAATGTCTTTCAGTCGATTCGATCTACTCGGACCTAACGCACAATGAGCTCTATCCAGTTTCACCACTTCTACCTCCATCTCCGTCCCCTCCTCCTGTAAAAAAGCTTTACATACTGCTTGTACCACTTTCTCACAGTCCACAAACTCCGTTTCCTCTGGGACACCCTGAATTCTGATGTTGTTACGCCTTAATCGATTCTCTAGATCTTCAATCTTTAGAAGAACTTGCTCTTTCCACTTTGCCATCTCTTGCATCAGCCGCTCCAACTCCGTCTGTTTTGATTGCAATTGCTCCAAATGCTGCTCCTGTTCCTCTGCTCTCCATGCAAGTTCCCCCACCTCCCCACGCAGTTCTCCACACACTTCCCTAACTTCCGACTTCACTGCCATCAGCTCTGATTTAAGTTCCTCAAACCACACTCATAACTCCTCACGAGTTACATTCTGAACAGCCATTTCAGCCGCCTCTCCCTCCACACTCCATCTACCTTTCCGCTCCATTGCTTTTCCGCTTCCCACGCTCTCCGCCGCCATCTTTTTCTCAGCACCATCTGCCTTTCCTCCACCATACGCTAACTCCCGAAGATCAGCAGCCTTCTTTCGCATCATCATCACTGCAGCTATCCTCTCCGCTATCGCTTTCTGCTCTCCAACCACTTTTCCGCTGCCTCGGGAGGGGGAATATTCCGATCACCGGGTTGTGCTCTGGAGCTCTCTCCCTAAGCTGCCATCCAAGCCGATGACGTCACTTCCTCAAGCGAGTGACTTTTCATAGTTCTAGTGACACTGATTTCAGTAGTAGCTCGAGTAGATCGGATCACCGATATGGTCAGAGGGGTCCATATCAAATGGAATCTCATTTTTCAACTCAATGGGATTTTTCAGAGTGGCTGGCCTCGCGGCCAGTGTCCAAAACAAACATTTCAAGATGGGGGATTGAGGGGACCCAAAATGTAGTTCCACAGAAAACAGCAGCTGTTAACCTAGCTAATACACCTATAAGAGAGATTCAAGACAAGGAGCTTAATTTGGGCCTCTTGTTTATGCTGACATCTTTTTATGATCCATTTCAGACAACATTTTATGATCCATTTTTTTTGAAAATTACAAGTTATACACTATTTGTCTGTTTCTCACAACCAGCTCTTGATGACTTGGTCTTACAGTATCTAATCCATCTAAATGGACTCCACCTGGAAATACTGATTCTGCCATATCGGTTTACCAACACCTGATCCTAACAGAGTTAATTGATATGGAACATCTTTCCAAAAAATGCTCTAGTAATCTTGGAATGGGAGAATTCGAGGTATTAAAAGAACTTAGTACCAGGTCTGATATTATGATTAGGAATGCTGATAAAGGGGATGCAGTGGTCATTCAATCGACTGAGTGGTACCATCCGAAGTTATTCTTGCAGCTATCTGATACCAAGTAATGAGGATCCTACTTTCTGTTTGTTACAGGAGATTAAGGCAATTACATCGCAGGCTGCTCAAGCCGGGTGGATTACCACCCGTGAACAAAAGTTCTTAGTTAAAACATACCCTAAGATTCCAATAATATACACGGTTCCGAAGAGTCATAAGTGTGATTTCACCACCTGGCCGCCCTATAGTGCCATGCTGAGACTCAGTGCTTAAACCCTTCTCCATATTCACTGACCATTTTTTGCAGAAAACAGCTTCTAATGTCCAGTTGCTTATTCGGAATTCTACTCATTTCATTACTCTGTTGGATTTGATTACATGTGATTTTACTCAAGCAGTCATGGTAGCAATGGATTTGGTATCTTTATGCACAAACATTGATCAGAATGAAGCGCTATCGGTAATTGCTGAACAAACCTTAAATTTACCATCTTTAGTACCCAAATCCTTTGTAATATAGTTATTGGAAATGGTTCTAATGCAAAGTTACTTTTTGTATCATGTGCAACTTTATATGCAGATTTTTGGAACTGCAATGGGGGCAACAGTTGCCCCATCTGCGGCTAATTTTGAGATAGATGAACCAAGCAGATTTGTACACAAATTCCATCTACCCTTTTGGGTCAGATTCTTGGATGACGTTTTCTTCCTATGGCAGGTGGCAATAGCTGATTTACATCAGTTTTGTCACTGGATTAATTCCTCAAAACCTAATCTTCAATTTACTATAAAGTTTCATATGCCCCAAATTGAATTTCTTAATTTACTGGTTCTTAAGCAGGGAGATGGATGGGAGGAGTAGCCTAGTGGTTAGAACACTGGCTTGGTAACCAAGCAACCAGGGTTCAATTCCTGCTAGCACTTCTTGTGGCCTTGGACAAGTCACTTAACCCTCCATTGCCTCGGAAGAAAGGCCTGGCAATCTACTTCCGGTGACACTGCCAAGAAAACCCAGGAGAGCTTCTGGGTCGCCAGGAGTCAGGACTGACTCGAAGGCACACATTGCATTGCAAGCAGGGAGATAGGTTGGAGACTATGTTATATAGAAAGCCGGTTCAAAGAAATAATCTTTTGAGATACCACAGTCATCATCCCACACCACTCAGATGTGGTTACCAGTGTAACAATTTTTTAAGATTGCGGAGGATTTGTACAACTCTTTCAAAATTTAAAAGGCATGCAGTGAACCTTGGCTCAAGATTACGAGAGCAGGGTTATCTGAACTTTGTTATCAAACGAGCATACACACGAGCGCGGTATATATACCATGAGTGGTTATTACAGTCCAGTAACCAACAGGAAGGGACATCTTTACAGAAATTTATCGGCGTCCTTCCATTCACCACTGACTCTTCTCACGTGGTGCCAATATTACGGAAACAATGACACATTTTAACGATGCATAAATGTTTTCAAACCTATCTCACAATTGCATTTAGTCAGGGTAGAAATATAAGAGATTGGGTCATTCGGACTGTACCAATTATAGAAAATAATGCTATTTCTCAGTTGATATCCCACCGGGACACTTCCCTTGTTCAGTGCAAGCATTGTGAAACAACCATGTCAGGGGGACTCCTGACCAGATCCCATAAGCTCTAAGGTGCATTTCACTCGATGGCATACTTGTGGAGGAGTAGCCTAGTGGTTGGGGCAAGGTACTTCAGACCGGAAGGTCGGAGGTTCAAATCCCACTAGAGGACAGCAACCTTGGGCCGGAAGGACTGGGGTTTCTAGTCCCACAGGTGCTCCTTGTGGTCTTGGGCAAGCCACTTAACCATCCATAGCCCATGTTCCCCGTAAAATAGTTATCTCCAAGTTATAATGCCCTGTTCAATGTAATTTCAGTTTGTTCAATGTAAACCGCACTGATGCAGAATAGCGCAGTATATAAGAGAATTAAAATAAATAAAAATAAAACTTGTACAGCAACTCACGTGCTTTACCTTTTAGGCAGGACCACTCGCTCCATTAAGATCCATTTGGGTGAACATCATTCTCGTCTCAAGAATATGATATGCACAGCGCCAATTGTGGTTCACTGCCTTAATCTTCAGCATGATTTTTCACAGCTCAACTGCGAGCGATTGACCATATTCCTGATAATCATAGAGGCTGTGATCGTGAGTCCCGCCTGCAGTTTTGGATTTTTACATTGAATTCCGTCCATCCTGCTGGTCTGAATATGGAAATTGACTGGTGATTTTGTTCACTCTGGATTAACCATGTTTATGGGAGTATTTTGAGGTGATTGGTTCCCTATTCCTTTTTTCTTTTTTCTGATGTCATTTTTTGACGACATTTAAGAGTGACCTGAGGATGTTGTCTCTCACACAGCATATGGGGATCCAACCCTGATGCAGAGCTCCTCAATGTTAATAGAGCTTGAAACACAGTCTGTGTCGCTGTTGGTCAATGATCGGGTCAAGTTTAACTGGCTTTTGATCTGCGATCTATGATCTCAAAAACCTTTGAGGCACAGGGGTTTTGCATCAATAAGCTAAGTGCTATACAGGGTGGCCCAAAAAAGTAAGAACATCTCGTAAATTAAAAGCTTAAATAGTTTACTTATTTACCTTTTTTAGCTATATAACGTCTTTATTTTGACAATTTCCGGTCGCCATCTTTTTTTTTTTAATTTGTCAATCGTTTACATCTGTCTTTTTGAATTTTTAAATAACTTATATGCTACGAGATGTTCTCACTTTTTTTTGGGTCACCCTGTATGTTTGCTGATGTTAATGTGGTTCACTTTGTGGTGTTTCACGTATTTACACCTTGATTGGTGTGTTTCAAATTTAGAATAAAAAGGAAACTTTGTTACATGAGTGACTTTCAGTCCCTTCAGACAAAAATTGGTCCACTATTTTTGCTCTTTTCCCCCCCCTCCCCCTAGAAAGCTGCCACCCTAGGCGTCTGCCTAATATGCCTGGTGGTAGGGCCTGCCTGTTGCCAACCCTTGGAAAAGAGGGAAAACGTGCTGGACAAACTCAGGAAGTTGGAAGATCTGTTTCTGTCCTGGTTTCTGACTGAGCAAATTGCACTTTGTTTTGATTTGTGTCTGTCCCTGTGGAATTTCTCTCCCAAAAGCTATTCAGTAAAGATTGCTTTTTAGTTTGGGCAGCACTATCTGACTAGATCACTGCATCTTTTACTATCTGCACACTCACATTCTGTGACATAGATAACCTCTGTTTTGCAACCCTTCATCCTTTATTTATTTATTTAACAGATCTTTTATACCGCCCCATCTTCCATTCAAAGCGGTTCCTTTAGGGCAGAAATTAATCACCGTTCCTCCTGTATCCTTCCTTACTCGCGATGTAATCTTTTCTCACATTTGATCACACCTAGAAGCAGGGCAAGTTGGGGAAGCTGTCTACCCCAGCAGCATGTCTCTATTTATTTATTGAACATCTTTTTTTATAGCGTCTTTCTGTAAGTCAAGACGGTTTGCAAAGAACCGAGTGCAAAAGCATTGTAACTTAACAGTAAAGTGCGCACTACAGGGAACATTCAGTACAAAAAATATTAAACGTCAACACTTTTGGGTAACTATTTACATAGTGGTGGTGAATTGCATAAGAGCTTAGGAGAGTTTTTATTCAGTGTTTGGTCCATAGTTTTGAAAGAATAGCCGGGTTTTTTAACTTTTGCGGAAATTGGTGGTTAGTTGAATTGACCTTATTCGGTGTGGTAGTGCATTCCAGATGGAGGGCGCATATAGAGAAAAAGCTCTGCTGTTGGCTCTGTGAGTGCTTAAGGGTTGGTCCGTGGGTATTTCCAGGATGTTTACTGTAGCTGATCTCCTGGGTCTGCCGATGCTGTTATGTATTAATAGGAGGGCCAGCTGTCTGCTGATTGGCAAGTTAATAGCTTGTGAATGTTGAGTAGGATTTTTTATTTGATCCTGCTTGAAATGTGTAACCAAAGCAGCTGTTTAAGGAGAGGGGTGATGTGCATTTGTCTGGATTTTGCCATTATGATTCTTGCTGCGGTGTTCTGTGCTAGTTGCAGGGGGTATAGTGTTCTCTTTGGGAGACCGTGATACATGGAATTGCAGTAGTCAAATAGTGGAGTGATTACTGCCTGACAAACTGTGCAAAAGTCTGTCCGGGAGAGGAGTTTACATAGACTTTTTTTAGCATGTGGATCTTAAAGTAAAAAGACTTGGTGGCGCGGCTAATTTATGGCTGAAAGTTAAGCTCTTGGTCTAGTGTGATACCCAAGTAGTTGATTTGTATTTTGACTGTGATTGGGTTGCTATTTATCATGATCGTTGGTGGTGGGATGAATTTCTTGATCCTTGTAATGTGAAGTAGATCGGATTTGCTGTGGTTGAGCATGAAGTTGTGTTCTTTGAGCCATAGATCGATTGTTGTGAAACAGTTTGAGAGCTTGGTGTAGTCTGATGATGCGGTGGAGAAGGGGGTAAACATCATTATGTTGTCTGCATATATTAGGTAATTCATGCCATAGTTCAGAGTGGCTGTATGTGTACATTAAACAGGATAGAGGGCAGATCCTTGTGGTACTCCTTGATTAAGGGAGAATAGTGCAGAGGTTAAGGTGCCAATTTTGACTTGCTGATTGCAGTTTGATAAATAGGAGTGAAACCATTTCTGCGGATTTCCTTAGATCCCAATGTTGTGGAGTCTGTGTAACAGGACATGATGGGAGACCAAATCCTAACCAGGGCTCTACAGATCAACAAACAGTAAGAATTTGAGGGTTTGTTTGTTTGTTTTTATTATATTACATTGCTAGCTCTCTGACTGGGAGCTCTTAGAAGGGTTTTTTGTATATTTTTTAAAGCAAGGTTACTTTCTTTTTGGTGCTTTAGGGGAACTTTCCTTGAGCACAATAGGTTGCTGAACTCTAGTAACCACCTCAAGTTTAGAAACTGCTAACACCTAATCAGGTGTTAGTTCCCTCCCTACCCACCCCGACTCCCACCCACCCCTAGTGAGTAGTCTTGCTTTATAGGGCAGCTCCCCCTTTAACAAATCACAGAGAATTGGACCAGCACATTTTGAATATAATTAAAGAGATTTAACTGCTTTTTCTCTTAAAGGACAGCTGCGAAACCGGCTGGTACTTGGTAGATCTCTCTCTTTTGCTTTAACAGATACCTAAGCTCCACGAACAGAACAATGACTGGGAAAAATCATATCGCTAAAGCTGTTGCCCCTGTTACAGCTTCTGCCTCGGTCCAGACAGAGGTCCTAATGCCAGTTGAAGGACCAGTTCCATGTGCAGGGTGCCTGCATGCTGAAGCTCTGAGGAAACAAGTGGAGGAACTCAGAGAGGAGGTGGCGAGGCTGAGGAGCATTCAAGACAGTGAGAAGTACATTGATGAGATGCTTCTTGCAGCAACCAAGCTCTCCAGCAGAGGAGAAGATGGGTGCCAACAGAATGTCGATGGTTGGACACAAGTCACCAGGGCCTGCAAAATCACCAATCCAACTTCTCCAGCCCTTGAATTGAAGAACCATTATGCAGCCCTGGAAGTGGAGGAGGTGAAAGCATCTCTGGAAAGGGAAGAACCAGAGTTCAAGTACCCCAAAATTGCAGAATCAGTGACCAGAAGGAAACGAAGGGTAGTGGTGGTTGGAGACTCTTTTCTGAGGGGTACTGAGGCATCCATCTGCCGACCAGACTTGATGTCCAGAGAGGTATGCTGTCTGCCTGGTGCCAAAATCCAAGATGTTACGGAGAGTTTGCCGAGACTCATCAAGCCCACTGACTATTACCCAATGTTGCTAATCCATGTTGGAACAAATGATACTGCCAGGTATACCTCGGAACATATCAAAAGTGACTTCATGGCTCTGGGACAGAGGGTGAAGCAGTTAGGTGCACAGGTGGTGTTCTCTTCAATCCTCCCTGTTGAGGGTAAAGGCCAAGGCAGAGAGGCTCGCACCCTGGAGATGAATGCATGGCTGCGTGGATGGTGTCATCGAGAGCATTTTGGTTTCCTAGACCATGGGATGCTGTTCTAAGGGTTGCAGAGCAGAGATGGCATCCATCTGTCCAAGAAAGCTCAACGCATCTTCGGTAGTAGACTGGCTAATCTACTGAAGAGGGCTTTAAACTAGATTCGTTGGGGATAGGTGAAGAAAGCCCCCAGGTAAGTGAAAGCCCCCAGGTAGGTGATACATTAAATACCTTTATGGAAATGGGTAACAGGGGTAATATATGGAAAGCAGTGTGTATAAATGCCCGTAGCATGGGAAATAAGATCCCTGATGTTGAAGCTTTGGTGGGAGTGGCTGACTTGGATTTAGTGGCAGTTACAGAAACATGGTTCACAGAAAACCATGACTGGGATGTAACTATACCTGGCTATACTTTATTCAGAAAGGACAGGGTAGGAAGAAGGGGAGGAGGAGTGGCACTATATGTAAAAACTACTATTAAAGCTTTGGAATTACAGAGCTTAAAAGGGAGAGAGGAGGCATTGTGGGTTAAACTAGAAAGAGGGAAAGAGAAATCTATTTGCATTGGTGTGATATACAGACCTCCCTCACAAGAGGAAGAGGTGGACAGAGAGTTAATTGAAGACATACGCAGCATTACTAGGAAAGGGGAAGTGCTACTGATAGGAGATTTCAATATGCCAGATGTTGATTGGCACATTCCTGCTGCAGTATCATCTAGAAGTAAGGAGATCCTGGATTCTCTACAGGGAGAACTATTCAGGCAATTGGTAATAGACCCCACACGTGAAGAGACCATACTGGACTTGGTGCTTACCAATGGCGAAAGTGTTTCTGATGTTGTAGTGGGAGATCATTTTGCATCCAGTGATCACCAGATGGTGTGGTTCAGTATTAGGACTAGGGCTGTTAGAATCCATTCCAAGGTGAGGATCTTAGACTTTAGGAAGACTAACTTTGCGAAGATGGGCCAATACCTCAGGGAGTCGTTAGTGGGATGGGAACAGCTGGGGGATGTAGAATAACAGTGGGCAAAACTGAAAGGGGATATTTTAAGGGCAACCAACCTTTTTGTTAAAATGGTAAATAAAGGCAAAAGGAAAAGGAGACCGCTATGGTTTTCTAAGGAAGTAGCTGAAAAAGTGAAGAAAAAGAGGGAGGCCTTCATGAAATACAAGAGATCACAGAGAGAGGAAGACAGGCATCTGTATTTGGAAAAACTTAGAGAAGCTAGCAAAGTAGTCAAGAAGGCAAAGATTCAAAAGGAGGAGGAAATAGCCAATACAATAAAATGGGGGGATAAGACATTTTTCAGATATGTTAGTGAGAAGAGGAAGGGCAAAAGTGGTATTGTCAGACTCAAGGGTGCAGGGGGGGAATATGTAGAAGCTGATAAGGATAAAGCGGAATTGCTTAACAAATATTTTTGTTCTGTGTTCACAGATGAAGAACCAGGAGCAGGACCTCAGAAAACACTCACAAATAGGAACAGAAGCGAGGGACATCTTGAACAATTTTCAGAAGACTGTGTTCGTGAGAAACTAGCTCAACTTAAAGTAGACAAAGTGATGGGACCGGATGGGATACACCCTAGAATACTGAGGGAACTTGGGGACGTTCTAGCAACTCCACTGACTGACCTTTTCAATGCCTCGTTGGAGTCGGGAGTGGTGCCAAAGGACTGGAGAGAGGCTCATGTGGTACCTTTACACAAAAGCGGAAGTAAGGATGTGGCTGAAAACTACAGGCCGGTTAGTTTAACTTTGGTGGTGAGTAAATTATTGGAAATGCTGCTGAAAGAGAAAATAGTGAGGTTTCTGGAGTCCAGCGGATTACAGGATCCGAGGCAGCATGGATTCACCAGAGGCAGGTCTTGTCAGACAAATCTGATTGATTTCTTTGACTGGGTGACCAGGGAGTTGGACAGAGGGAGAGCTCTAGATGTGGTGTATTTAGATTTCAGTAAAGCCTTTGACACTGTTCCTCACAGGCGACCTATAAACAAACTGAGCACCCTAGGGATGGACCCTAAAGTTACTGCTTGGGTTAGAAATTGGTTGGGTGGGAGGCGACAAAGAGTACAAGTAAATGGAGCTCACTCTGAGGAGAAGGATGTTACCAGTGGTGTGCCCCAGGGATCTGTCCTTGGTCCGATTCTTTTTAACATCTTTGTTAGTGATATAGCGGAAGGGCTGTCGGGTAAGGTTTGCCTCTTTACAGATGATACCAAAATCTGCAATAGAGTAGACACCCAGGAAGGTGTAGATAACATGAAGAGGGATCTAGCTAAGCTTGAAGAATGGTCTAGAATTTGGCAGCTGGGATTTAATGTTAAAAAATGTAAGGTCATGCATTTGGGCTGCAGCAATCCAAGGGAGCAATACAGTATAGGAGGTGAAGTACTTTTGTCCACTAAAGAAGAGCGGGACCTAGGCGTGATTGTGTCTGATGATCTTAAAGTAGCTAAACAGGTAGAAAAGGCGACAGCAAAAGCTAGAAGGATGCTTGGGTGCATACGGAGAGGAATGGCTAGCAGAAAAAAGGAGGTGATAATGCCTCTGTATAAGTCTTTGGTGCGACCTCATTTGGAGTATAGTGTGCAATTCTGGAGACCGCACCTTCAAAAGGATGTGAACAGGATGGAATCGGTGCAGAGGGTGGCTACTAAAATGATTAGTGGGCTTCATTATAAAGCATATGAGGACAGACTTAAGGATCTTAATATGTACACCTTAGAGGAAAGGCGGGATAGAGGTGATATGATTGAGATGTTTAAATACCTCCGTGCCATAAATGTTCAGGGAGAGAGCCTCTTTCAATTGAAAGCAAGTTCTGCTACGAGGGGACATGGGATGAGGGTGAAGGGAGATAGATTCAGGAGTGATATGCGGAAATATTTATTTACGGAAAGAGTAGTGGATCCATGGAATAGTCTCCCAGTGGAGGTGGTAGAGATGAGGACAGTAACTGAATTCAAAAAAGCATGGGACCAACACAGAGGATCTCTAAAGGTAAAAAGTGGACTGTTGTAGTTGTTGTTATGGAAGGACAGACTAGATAGGCCATGTGGTCTTTTTCTGTCATCATGTTTCTATGTTTCTATGATATGTGTAAGAAGGTGAAAATAAAACCTTGTATAGTGATTTTGGTGCCCTTTGTTAGGGTGTTGAGCATGGAGGTCAGGAGGGTTTCAACACCATGCTAAGCACAGACAAAGGGCTCTAAGCTGTCCCTATGTCTCAATGAGACCCAAAGAACACATCACCTTTTCACACCAGCTATGTATCCCAAGAAAGACTCATCACAGTTGTATGGACTCATCTTCTCTATAGCTCCCCTTAAATAAGAACATAAGAGATGCCATTCTGTGTCAGACCAAGGGTCCATCAAGCCCAGTAACCTGTTTCCAACAGTGGCTGTTCCAGTTCTTAAGTACCTGTCGGGTACACAAAGATATACAGATTCCATGCTGCTTGTCCCATGGGTAAGCAGTGGATTTCCCTAGTCTTCTTTAAGAATAGTTTATGGACTTTTCCTCCAGGAACTTGTCCAAACCTGTTTTTACTACATCCTCTGGTAATGAATCCCACACAGTATGATTACACCCTGAGTGAAAAAATATTTTCTCTGATTAGTCTTAAATGTGCCACATTGTAGCTTCATTGTGCGTCCCTTAGTCCTACTTTTTGAAGGAGTAAACAACCAACCTATATTTACCCATTCCATTCCGTTCATTATTTTATAGACCTCTATCATATCTCCCCTCAGCCGTCTCAAGTTGAAGAGTCCTAATCTTTTAAGCCTTTCCTCATACGCATATCCTTTCATCCCTTTTATCATTTTGGTTACTCTACTCTGTACCTTTTGCAATTCTGCTATATCCTTTTTAAGATACGGCGATCAGAATTGCACACAATATTCAAGATGTGGTCGAACCATGGAGTGATAGAGGCATTATGATATCCTTGGTTTTATTTTTGATTCTTATCATCATACCACCTAGCATTCTATTTGCTTTCTTGGCTGCTGCTCCACACTGGGCAGAGGGTTTCAACATATTATCCATGATGATGCCTAAATCTTTTTCCTGGGTGGTGGCTCATAATGTGGAACCTTGCATCGTGTAACCATAGTTTGGGTTGTTCTTCCCTAAGTGCATAACTTTGCACTTGTCCACTTTAAATGTCATCTGCCATTCGGATGCCCAGTCTCCCAATTTGTCAAGGTCCTCTTGTGTTTCAACAACTTTGAATAATTTTGTATCATCTGCAGATTTGCAAATCCATCTCATCTTACAGAAAGTCCTCTGTAAATTAAATTGTTTGAGAAGTTAAGGCTGGGTCGCTGAATGTCTGAAGTCAAATTCTGTACTGAAGCATTTGCACAACAACATGTGGAATGAGGGCAGAAGTGTGACCATGCAAGCCGTTAGAAGAGATTAGGTGTGAGATCTTGTTTTCCCTTCTCCTCTGTCCAACACCACTCCAGAGGTACAGGGTCAGGGCTGCCCCTGGAGTTGCTTCAAGGTATTAGTGTTGTGACCAAACCTTAAGCTCTATATCCCCCCCCCCCCCTCCCCCTGGCTGTGAAAATCTATTGTTTAGCTTTGAATGTGCTGTTGGTTCGGCCCGCCCTGTATGGGGTGTGGAGTTCTAGCCGTTATTCATGAAGTGGCCCCAGAATTGGATCAGAAGATCTGCTAGGGTTACGTGTCATATTACTGAAACTCTGTCTGCGCAAAGGCTCGACTGCATATTGCTCTGCTGGCTTCACACAGCTGTTAAATCCTGCCAGGGAAGGAGACCTGCACGAACTGTTCAAGAGATTGACAGCTAAATGCATCTGGACAGCAAAGAGCCGTAATAGTGAGGTGAAGAGACCAGGGATGACAGTTCTGATATTTTCAAGGTAGTGCCCAGAAGAATGCGTGGATGCATAAGCAGAGATTGGGACTGGAAAGTTGCACTCAATAGATTACACAAAGGGCTCGATTTTCCATGGTGGCGGGCAGCACTGTCAAAGCACTTTAGGTTATGACCAGATATTAAGCACCAGTGTATGGTGACTGGTGCTGACTATGAGGCTCAGTCAAATGGACGTTTTGCCAGTCCGGTTAGCTGCTAAACAGATTGCAAAACTGCATAAAGTTAGGACAGCCTTTTGCTTGTCCTAGCTTTGTGCGGTTTAGTTTTGTAGTTAGCAGCTGAATATTACTGTTAACTGTATAGCTGCTGGTATCGCTCCCATTCTGCCCTTGGAACGCATAGTGCAGGTCAGTGACATTTATGCGTTTTGCAGGTCTGCAAGCCACATAAATGAGCTTGAATATGCCCCTCAAAATTTCCAAAGGCCTTTTTAATCTCAGCCAAATTTCCAAAAACGCAAAGAGAAAGAGTTGTGGTTGATTCCAGGGTTGGTGTAAAGGTACTGGGCTTTCAGCCTTATGCCTCCCTCCCCTAGATATACTGTATCCTAGTCCCCAGTTGTTGTGTTGTGTTGTGTTGTGTTGTCAGTCTTGACTAGACTGCAAGCCCCGTTGAGCAGGGACTGCCTCCCATGTGTTTATGAACAGCGCTGCATACACTTTGTAGTGCTCTACAAATGATTAGCACTTGTTGCTGTTGTTAAGTGCCGTTGAGTCGGAGTCGACTCATGGCGACCCTCTGGATAGCTATCCTAAATTGTGTTCGGTCTTCAGTCAGGCGGCTCATTGTTGACAGACTGGTACCCGTAGCTGCTGTTATTGTATCGATCCATCTCATTGCTGGCCTTCCTCTTTTGCGTTGACCTTCTATCTTGCCAAGCATGATGTCTTTCTCTAATGATCTCTCTCTTCGCATGATGTGTCCAAAGTATGAAAGTCAAAGTCTTCTCATCTGAGCTTCTAAAGAAAGCTTAGGTTTGATCTCCTCTAGTACCGAATGGTTTGTTCTTCGGGCAGTCCATGGTATACACAGTATTGGCTGCCAGCACCATAATTCAAAGGCATCAATTTTCTTCCTGTCTGTCTTTTTCACTGTCCAGCTTTCACATCCATATGATGTTATTGAAAATACCATGGCTTGAACAAGTCGAATCTTTGTATGGAGAGAGACATCTCTGCTCTTGAGAATCTTATCTAGGTCTTTCATAGCCATTCTGCCAAGAGCAATGCGTCGTCTGATTTCTTGACTGCTTGTTGCTTCTTTATTGATAGTTGATCCAAGTAGGTTAAAGTTGTTCACGATCTCAATTTCTTCTCCTTCAACGATGAACCTGTTGATTATGCCAGTTGTCATGATCTTTGTCTTCTTTACATTAAGATGCAGGCCCATTTTGAGACTATGTTCTTTGATTGTGAGAAGCAAATGTTTCAGATCATCTTCACGTTCAGCCAGTAATGTGGTATCATCGGCATAGTGAAGGTTGTTAATGAGTCTTCCACCAATCTTCACACCTCAGTTGTCTTCATACAATTCTGCTTCTCTGAAGATTTGTTCTGCATATAAATTAAATAGGGAGGGGAAAGTATGCAGCCTTGTCTTACACCTTTGCTTATTTTAAACCATTCTGTTTCTCCTTCTTCCGTTCAAACTGTTGCTTCTTGATCAATGTACAGATTGTGCAAGAGAACGATCAGGTGTTCTGCTATACCCATGCTTCTTAATGTGGCCCAGAGTTTCTCATGGTTTGCACAGTCAAACGCCTTTCTATAGTCGATAAAGCACAAATAGATATCCTTTTGGTATTCTTTAGTCTTTTCAAGGATCCATCTCACATCCGCAATGATGTCTCTCGTTCCTCGCCCTTTCCTGAACCCTGCTTGCACTTCAGGTAGTTCTTGTTCCAGGTATGGTTGTAGTCTCTTTTGAATAATCTTCAGTAGAATCTTGCTGGCATGTGGGATCAGAGCGATTGTACGATAATTTCCACAGTCAGTTGGATCACCTTTCTTTAGTATTGGTAGAAACACAGATCTTTTCCAGACAGTTGGCCATGATGTTGTCTTCCATATTTCTTGGCAGAGCCTTGTAAGTATGGTAACAGCTGCATCAGAATGCTGTAATACTTCTATGGGAATGCCATCAATGCCTGGTGCTTTGTTCTTTGATAAGGCTTTCAATGCTGCTTCGACTTCTTTTTTCATCACCAATGGTTCCCGATCATAAAGTACAGGTTGAAACAGCTGTTGGTCCACTTGATCTTTATCATATAAAAACTCTGTATATTCCTTCCACCTTTTCTTGATCTTCTCAGCATCATTCAACATAGAAACTTGAGCATCTTGTAACATTCCAATTCGAGGTTGGAACTTTTTCTTTAACTCTCGTAGCTTTAGGAAAGCCGATCTTGTTCTTCCTCTAATAGTTTCTGCTTCTATTTCCTTGCAAGCGTCATTGTAGTACTTTTCCTTGTCCTGTCTTGCTGCACATTGGAAATCTCTGTTGAGTTCTGCGATTGTCTTTCTTTCACCTCTGGCTTTAGCTTCTCTGCATTTCTGGGCAATTTTCAGAGTTTCTTCCATCATCCATTTTGGCCGTTTTTGCTTTTTCACCTTTTGTAGAGACTTCTCGCTTTCTTCCAACACAATCTTCTTAATGTCATTCCATAACTCTCCTCCGGAGCTCTGTCATTTGTATCTAAAGCAGCAAATCGATTTTGCAGGCAGTCTTTAAATTCCAGTGGTATATTCTCAAGGTCATATTTTGCTGCATTCATGAGTGGTTTGCTCTTTTTTCAACTTCAGCTTGAGTTTGCATACTAGTAGTTGATGATCTGTACCACAGTAATCTCCAGGTTTTGTCTTTGTTGATGTTACAGAGCTTTTCCATCGTTGACTTCCACAGATGTAGTCAATTTGATTTTTATACAATTCATTGGGTGAAGTCCATGTGTACAGTCGACGCTTGTGTTGCTGGAAGAAGGTGTTTGAGATGAATAGATCGTTGGTCTTGCAGAATTCAATCAGTCTTTCTCCAGCTTCATTTCTGTTGCCAAGTCCATATTTTCCAACTACTTTGCCTTCTTCTTTGTTGCCAACTTTTGCGTTCCAGTCACCCATGACTATCAGGATATCCTGTTTGCATGTTCTGTCAATTTCAGCTTGTACTTGTTCATAGAACTCTTCAATTTCATTCTCTTCTGCAGCTGTTGTTGGGGCATATACTTGAATTATAGTTGTGTTGATAGGCAATCCTCGTAGACAAATAGAGATTAAGCGTTCGCTGACTGCATTGTATTTCATTACAGTTCTTGCAAATTTCTTCTTTATTATAAATGCAACACCATTTCTTCTTTGTCTTTCATTTCCAGCATAGTAGACCATGTGATCATCTGATGCAAAGTGCCCCATGCCAGTCCATTTCAGTTCACTGACACCCAACAGATCAAGTTGTACACGTTCCATTTCATTCTTGACCACCTCCAACTTCCCTTGGTTCATGCTTCGTACGTTCCATGTTCCAATGTGTAAGACATCTTTACAGCTTCTGACTCATTTCATGCGCAGCTACATCAGCAGTCAGACTTCCCGAGGGCTTTGATCCAACCACATCATAAATGCTGGCTTTACTCTGAAAAGTCTTTAGCTCTTCCCCAGTAGCTAGTTGAGTGCCTTCCGACCTGGGGGTCTCATCTTCCAGCACTATAGCACAATTTGTTTTGTTGTAACTATCCATTGGGTTTTCATGGCAAGATACAGAAGTAGATTGCCGGGCCTTTCTTCCGCGCAGTTTAAGTTTGGTGTTGTTGCCTTTGTCACAGAAATGTGATCCTCCGCAGTCAACACTGTCCCATTCTGCTGCTGCCCAGATTGGTGGTTTGTCTTGGTCTGGCACCTCAGCTGAGACCTGTCCATCTTGGGAGACCCTGCCAGTAGTTAAACTACCGATAGTTTAGCTCTCAGCATCACTGATGCACACAAGCCCTCACAGCATGACAAGCTGCAAACCAAGTGAGAGATGATTAGTACTAGTAGTAGCAAATTCAACAATCACAATCATCCCAACACCACTCCTCTCACAACAATTCAGTTTGACCACACTTCATTACTTCTCATCTCTCTGCAATGACTTCCTAGTTCCTTTCACATCCAATACAAGGTTCTTGGTCTTGTCCTGCCCTCTCGATCTTGCTACGTGATTTCTCCCTGTAGGCCCCCTGCCTCTTGCTTTTTACCCAGACCTCACTCCTGTCTCTCCTCCCCTGCCCTTTTCATTTGCCTTTCTTCAGCCCTCAGCTCTGGAGTTCTCTCCCTCGTCCCCTTCTGCAGTAAACCTCCTTTCCCAGATTTAAAAAAAGATCTAAAGACCTTTTTTTTTTCCAGCGTGCCTTTACCCTGGGCTCTCCTCTACAGTCCTCCCTCGGGGATACAGTCTTCTCATGATATTGTAGCCCCTTATCGCCTGTCTCTTCCTTACCTACCTAATCTTTTTATTGTTGCAAAGTGCTCTGACAACCTTTTAATGGTATATCAAATTCTAGGAATAAATAAATATGCATAATTGTACAGCATCCTTATACATACAAAGCAAACTTTAATGTGTAAGTGTGTGCCCACTCTCCTTGTAGGCGAGAGAATGTGCTGATGGCTCTTTGAGGTTGGGGATGTCGGGATCTATTGTTTTGCTTTGACTGCTGCTGCCCTTAAGAAGCTGCCGCCCTGGGTGACCACCTACTTGCCTAATGATTGAGCCAGCCCTGGATGGTTCTTTGTTGGTTTGCATATGTTGCTTCATGATGGAGATGCTGCTGTGTGTGTGTGTGTGTGTCCTTGATGTTTTCAGCCAAGTCCTTTTTTTCAGCTTTACATTGTTGGGGAATTATTTGCACACACTTTCTGTGGTTTCAGGAAATGAGCGCTCACATGGCCTTAAATTCAGAAACTGATGTCTATGTACTATTTCCCATACAGTCAACATATGTGCTTATTTTTCTGATGCCACAGAATGCAAAAGCATAATTCTGAAAGTTGTTGCAATAATTGTTTTTAATCGCCGAATTGCTTGTAGATCCACAGGTGCTTCATGTTCATGGGCCTAGAAGCAAGCACATTTTCAAAGAGAAGCTCCTCATTGAGTTTCCCTTTGAACCTTCATGAGCACATCTGTACGTGCAGCCGTTGCTAAGCTCGCACTGGAAAGCGGGTGCAGAGACGTCATTACATTGCTTTCTGGCCTTTTATCCACAGACAGAGAAGGCAAAGTCTGCCTTCAGGTTTACCTAGGTAACTGCTTATTTAGCTGGGTAATATCATTTCAAATGGTCTTCCCTATGAATAAATTGAAAAAGGACATGGATTGAAATCCACTTTGAGATAAGTCATTCTCTAGCACTTAAGAATGGGGAAAACCTAATGTGTGGAGTATTATGTATCTCCAAAAGGAAAGAGAGAGAGAGGGCGTAAAGGTAGTTCAGAGAAGGGCTAGTAAAATGATTTAGAGCAGTGATTCCTGACCTGGGGTCCATGAGACCATTCCAGAGGGTCTGTAGGACACAGAAAAGAGAGACTGGTGGGAATTAGTTGGGGGGATAAGAAAGAGATGAAGGGCATTGGTAGGGGGGACGGGAGAAAGAAAGGGACTGACTGGTGGGGATTGGCTGGAGGGAGAGCGGAAAGGAAAGAGAGACAAAGGCTAGAGGGGACAGGCTTGGCACTGAGGGGAGGGGCTCCAGAACAGCCATGGGAATGAACTGGGGGGTCCATGGAGGTTAATAAGGGGACCTCTGACTTAACCTAAGAGGGGCTATGAAAGATATGTTAGAGCTATTGAAGTACCTTAAAGGTATTCATACACAAAAAGCTTCCTTCTCCAGGGGAAATTAAGTCCTATAACGAGGAGTCTTGAATTGACTCAGGAGAAATATTGGAAATTCTTGGTGTTCATGAGGGTTGTCACGTTACCCACCCAAAGATTCTCAGCCCATTGAGCTGTTCTGTTTTTTTCTAAGAAAGTTGCAGCACCCTACTTCGCAGAGAGGATGGGCACATGGATGTGACTGAGCCGAAAATAGTCAATGGAATTCAAGAAAGTCTGGCATAAGCAGGAAGGCTCCTGGATCCAGATAAATTAATTGGCATGATGATTGTATATGTGTTCTGAAGGCAATATATAGAGTAATTAAAAATAAATAAAAGATAAAACAATAAAATAAAAGTACGTCTTTGTTACTGAGAAAAAGGTTAGACCAAGTGCGGCCTGCGGCACCTCAGCAGCAATTAAACTAGATTGACTTCAGTTTTTATCCAGAAACTGATTCTGAGCCCCCATGTTTTAGGTATGATACAGAAAAGAAATGTATTACTCCCGGGGTGTGCGGGTCCAGGTTCCTGGGGATTTCAGGAATATACATACATATATCTACAAGCAATAAGTCTGTGCATGTAAATATATCTTGTGGATACCCTTGAGGACTTGAACAACTCTTTAATTACTCCAGTCAAGAAAGGGTTAACACTTCAAAACCATTTAATCCAAATGCTGCACAGCACCCTTCCTCGGCACCCCTCTGTTTCCCCTTCAGATTCTCTCTGTATCTCGGTATTATACTATCCAAAATTGCTACCTTCCGAATGAATGGGGCAAATCATTCTGTATGGCAGGATCAGCAGATGGCTTCGGGTCTCAGGTGCAGGCCGAGCCAACTCCTGCTTTTATGTCTGTTGCATTTAATTAGCAGTAAAAGCAGGACTGGTTCAGGCTGTGCTCATGTTTATGTTTATTGGTTTGATATACCGCCATTCAAATAAAAGTAAGACCGTGGCGCCATGTACGCGCGGCCACTGATAACCGGGGGGGCGGCCAGCCTCGTGCGCCCCGTGGCGGTCAGCGTGGCGTTGTGGGGGCAGGGCCAGTGGCGGCCGGCGAGCTCATTGGCTCCCGCAGGTTGTGGGATGCGCGGGAGCCAATGAGATGAGGTACAGGAGATCGGCGGGGAGTAGAGGAGCGTTGGCTCCGCGTGGCTTCGGCCTTTTCGGGGCCGGAGCTGGGCAGAGAGGTTGTTGAGCGCGGTGAGTTCTGCTGGGATTAAATCGAGGGTAGGCCTTGCGGGCGGCCCTGAAGTGCGGCGGTGGTGGCGGAGGTGTGTGAGCTCAGTGGGGGAGTGCTGTAGTCGAGGGTACCTCCGAGGACTACGGACAGTCCCTTTAACTCAGCAGGGGAGGGAGACTGGCCTTGGGATCCCGCAAGTGCGACTTAGGAGCTACAGATTAAAAAATAAATAAATTGAATTAAATAAATAACTAAAAAAAATAGTAAAGAAAAAGTGCAGAGGAAAGGGGTGGGGGCAGCACTAACCACCCGTGGGGATAGGGAGGCAGTAAGGCGTTCTGAGTGATGCATGCTCAGAAAGGTAGGGGGGCCCTGGAAAAAGGGCAGGAAAGGGGAAGGGGACTCAGCAGGTGGCAGGTATGGGGACACAGGCTACAGCCGCGCAGGGCCCTGGACGGGGAGGCGGGGTAGCGTGCAGCGGTGCAATCGGGGGAGCGGAGTGACTGCACGGAGTAAAAGAGGAAAAAAAGGGGGCGGAGAGGGGGCTGTTGGGCGTAATGATGTGGGGGAAGCAGGTATCAGCATGGAAGGGGGGCGAGATGTAGAGCGGAGCGGCATGCTGGGTGCGGGGCATGGAGGGGGGCTGTGAGGGGGGTAGAGGGGGCGCGAGGGGGAAGACGAAGCAGGGGGGCGGTGGGCGGCGATGGGATTCGGGGGATGGTGTGGGGAGAGGGGAACAGGGTCGGTGAGGTGCCGGTTCCACCGGAGGGGGAGGGGCAGGTGCCTTGCGGGAGAGGGGGGGGAGAATGGGGGGGCAGGGGGCTTCGGTTGTGGGCCGGGAGTGTTGGGGAGTGGGTATTCATCAGCGTGGGAGCGCTGGCAGGGGGGGGGGACAGGGTACCTCTCAGGTGAATTGGGGGGGGGCGTGGCAGCCGCCTTGGGCGGTGGCTGCTGCTGCATCGCCTTTTGCTTTTTTCTCTCCGCAGGCTCCACCAGGATGGCAATACACGGGGAGTCCGTGGTCGGCGGGGACGGTGCAGCAGCAAGGTGCAGCGGGGACGGGATCAGGAAATCCTGCCGCTGACAGCGTACGAAGCGGATCGGAAGTAGTAGCCCAAGCGGGGAGCAGCGCGCCCACAGAGGGGACGACGGGCGCGGTAGGTGAGTTGGATGATAATACTGTGGCTGGTGTGGGGGGTGTCATTGGGGGAGCGGAGGAAGTGGGCAAGAAGGCGAGGAAGAAACGGCGACATTCGTGTTATAGGAGGCGGAGGTCGGGGTCCTCGTCCTCATCATCCTCGACCTCGACGTCGCGTTCCTCCTCACCATCGGGCAGCAGGTCGGTGGGCAGGGGTCGTACGGGAACGTCGAGTACCGGAGGGGCTACGCCTACGGTAGTAGCCTTTTCGGAATTATGGGAAGGCGTGCCTAAGAAGTTGCGTTGCAAAATTCAGAGGAGGCGGTATATTGATATATTCCGGTTGCTTGAAGGTCACAAACGGACGGGGGACAGTAGACGGAAGAGAAAAGAAGACGAGAAGGCGGGGAGAGTTCAGCGCGTGGCGCGGAATGTGGTGAATTGGACGCGGGCCTTTTTATTTTATTTATTTATTTATTTAACTATTTCTTTTATACCGCCCCCCCTTCCAGAGATCAAGGGCGGTTTACATATAACAGGTTAACAGTCTTGTACACAGTTTGTATACATTTTACATAGAACAATAGAATTCAACTATTTACATTGAACAGTAATATAAACTTTGTAGGTATTAAAACAAACACATCTAACTTTTTACAAATGTATATTTACAGTGTGTGGTGTGTGTGTTGTGTTGGTCAGATATTGGTGTAGGTGTTGGAATTTAGTTCCTTTTTATGTCGTCTTGGGGCGTGTGTGTGGAGGGGGGCAGGCTTGTGTTTACATTGTTTGGATTAAGGGAGTTTGTGCATGTGTGACCACGTTTGTTGTGGAGCTAGCTTTGGGGTAGTAGGGGACTTCGAAGTGTTCAGTGAACAGGTAGGTCTTTAATTCTTTTCTGAATTGGAAGAGGTCTCTTATGGTACGAAGTTCAATGGGGAGGTCGTTCCAGAGTGTAGGAGCAGCGAATGAGAATGCTCTGGAGCTGGTGGTGTTCTTAGTTTTGCGGATGGTTTTTGGTATGATGAGAGAGTGGGCTGCGTTTTGTCTGAGGGTCCTTGTCGAGGTTGGAGATTGCAGTAATGTAGATAGGTGTGAGGGGGTTATGTCGTTTATGAGTTTATAGGTTGTTAGGATAATTTTATATTTAATTCGGCTGTTAATAGGGAGCCAGTGGAGGTCTAGCAGTATAGGGGTTACGTGGTCTGTTAGGCGAGCTTTAGCAATCACTTTAGCACAGATGTTTTGTGCTCTTTGGAGAAGGTATGTGCTTTTTTGCGGGAGGCCTATTAGGAGACTATTGCAATAGTCGAAGTGAGGGGTAATCAGTGTACCTACTACGGATCTAAAGTCTGGTGTTTCTAGGAGTGGCCTTAGGTGTTGAATTGTTTTGAGTTTATAGAAAATGGTTTTTACTGTTTGTTTTATGTGTGGTAGCATGGTGAGAGTGTGGTCTATTATTACTCCTAAGTATTTTACCTGTTTTCTGACAGGTATGGAGGTTTTGTTGATAGTGATTGTTTCCGGGTAGGTGTTCTCAGTCATAGATGATCTTGTCACAAACATTGCCTCGGTTTTTTTGAAGTTTATGCTGAGGTGGTTAGTTTCCATCCAGGAGGAGGTCTCAGCCATGCATTTGGATAGCGGGTCATATGTAGGGTTTTTTGTGGTTATGGGGATAGCTAGCATGATGTCATCGGCGTATATAAAGTGATTAATCTTGTGTTTTTTAAATATGTTAGTTATCGGTTGCAGGTACAAGTTAAATAGGAGGGCTGATAGGGCTGATCCTTGGGGTATTCCCTGTCCTTGGGGGAATGTTTCTGATGCTTGTTGGTCAATTTGGACGCGTATTAATCGGTGTGAAATGTAGGATTTGAACCAGTTAAGGACAATCCCGCCTATTCCTAGGTTTTCTAGTCTGTTGATCAGTGTCAGGTGATTAATGTTATCGAATGCGGCTGAGATATCTATAAATAGGAGTAGGTAGCCATGTTGTTTGTTATCTGTGCCCTTGATGAGGAAGTCCATAAGAGTGATTAGGAGGGTTTCTACTCCATGGAATGGGCGGAAACCAAATTGGTGTGAGTCAAGGGGTTTGTATTCATCAATGTGTTCCTGTAACTGAATTTGAATTGTTTTCTCTATAATTTTGGCTATGAACGGAATGCTGGCTATGGGTCTGTAGGAGTTCGGATCTTTTGAATCGAGCTTATTATTCTTTATTATTGGTCGGAGTGTAGTGAGTTTTAGGACATCAGGCATGATGCCCTGTGAAAGGGATTGGTTGACTATGTGTTGTAGATTTATCGCCAGTTCCTCTTTCGCACACTTAATCCATGAAACGGGGCATGGGTCAAGTGGGGAGGTGGTGGTGTTTATCATTGTTATGATTTTGAGAAGTTGTTTTTGTTCTACCAACTGGAAACTTGTCCATTCATGCGTGGTTTTTGTGTTTGGTAGTAAAGGAGATGGGGTAGTGGTCTTGTTTTTTAGTTTTTCTGCAAAATGTTTTGCTAGTGTTTGTATGTTAATTGCTTGTTGTTTAGGTTCGCTGTTATTAGTTTTGGTTAATGTTTTTACTATCGCGAATAACTCCCTTGGGCGGTTGATGGATGAGTTTATTACTTTAGAGTGGTAGTCTCTTTTTGATTTGTTAATTGCGTTTTTGTATTCTATGAGTAGGAGCATGTATTGGGATTTGCTTTCATCAGATTTTAGTTTTCTCCATCTCTTTTCTTGTCTCCTCAGTTGTTTTTTTAGTTTTGTCAGCTCTTTCGTGAACCATTTTTCTGTCTTTTTTGTTTGTTTGTGTAAGACTTGTGTGTGGACAGCTGCTTTTTCAATAGTTAGGTTCCAATTTGCTATGGTTGAGTTGATGTCTGGTGTGGTTGTGTCTAGTTTGGGTAGTACTTTGTCGAGGAATGTGTCTTTGTCAAAGTGTTTGAAGCGTGATATATGTGGAGTTGTGCTCCCATTATTTTTTGGGACTTGTGCTGATAGCTGGATTGTGATTAGATGGTGGTCTGACCAGGGTACTTCGGTTATACTCGGGGTGGTATGTAGTAGATGACTGTAGAGTGAGGCTGGGAGGAAAATTACGTCAAGTATGTTACCTTTTTTGTGTGTAGGAGTTTGTATTATCTGTGTGAACCCCATTTGTGACATGGCATCTATGAAGTTATCTGATTGGGAATGGTTCAGTGATGGAAGGTTCAAGTCACCAAGGAGTATAAATGGTTTGTTTTGTGACGCTGTGCATGCAAGTTCTAGGATAGAGGTGAGATTTTTTTGATCAGATGAGGGGGGTCTGTAGATGAGGGTGAGAGCCATGGTTTTATTTTCTATGTTAACAATGTCCATTCCATCTATATTATTTAGGTTTGTAAGGGTGAATTTTAAGTCATTTTTGGTGAGGATCAGTACACCCCCTCCTCTTTTTATGTTCCGTTGGCAATTGAATATGTCATATTGATATGTGGTTAGTTGGTTTAGTAGTATTGTGTCTGTAGGTGAGAGCCATGTTTCAGTAATACAGATAATGTCAGGGGAGGTATCGTTAATTATGTCATTAATTATTGGTATTTTATTTCTTATTGATCGGATGTTTATTAGGATGAGTTGTATTTTGGTGTTTGTAGAGTCATTTTGGTCTATTTTATCGCTTATGGGTTGTTGCTTTATTTGGATGAGTCGGTGATGGCGTTTGTGTGAGGTGTGGCGCGAATGGTGATTGTGAGAGTTTGTGTATGTAGAACAGTATGTTGGATTCTGGTACTGATTGTAGGTGATTGGGAAATTATTATAAGGGTTCCGGTTATGATTGTGGATGATTGGGATGTTTTTGCATGGACCTTGGTTGGTTTTGTAAGTGTATATATGTTGAGTTAGGAGGGTTATTAAGAAGAGAGTGAAAAGGAGATTTATAATCCTAGTAGGAGACATTGTGTTCATTTTATGAGGTAATGGGAAGAGTGTTAGGGAAGTAAATGGAGGGATGGAGCTTATTACTGGTAACAGTGTCTCAGGCTGACACTGCAGGGAGGATACTTACTACTGGCAACAGTATCTCACAATAACAGTTCAAGAAAAGGTAATTACCACTGGCAGGAGTATCTCACAGTAATTACTACTAGCAGTGATTACTACTGGTAATAGTATCTCACAATGATTACTACTGGCTACAGTATCTCACAATGATTATTACTGGCTACAGTATCTCATAATGATTACTACTGGCTACAGTATCTCACAATGATTATTACTGGCTACAGTATCTCACAATGGTTATTACTGGCTACAGTATCTCACAATGTTTACTACTGGCTACAGTATCTCACAATGGTTATTACTGGCTACAGTATCTCACAATGTTTACTACTGGCTACAGTATCTCACGATGGTTATTACTGGCTACAGTATCTCACAGTATCTAGCTAGCGTTTGGGGTCAAGCGCATCCTGAGCAATACGGGATTTTGCTGGCCTATGCGGACTCTATTCGAGGCATCGCAGGTTCATGACAGTTGGGCGTGGCTCAACTATGACGAGAAGTTCCAGGATAAGATGGAAGAGAACCTGTTGTTATCATGGGGGACGCAGGATATAAATTTATGGCTGATGCAGATGGCGGTCCGACCAGGTGGCGCGGGGGGAAGCGCACCTAAGCTGGGGGTGGCTGGTTCCTCGAGAGCGGGGTGGCCCTTTCGGGCGGGCGGGCCCCAGGTGGGGCAGCGGGTGGCGAGTGCAGGAGGTACGGGAGACGTCTGTTGGCGATACAACAAGTCTTCCTGTCCCTTCCCGGATTGCAAGTTCTGACACGCCTGTTCGGTTTGCAACGGCCTATACTCTGCCATCAGATGTGTCAAAAAAGGGGCAGGGGGGGTCGCTACGCCTTCTACCAAACAGTAGCAAAGACAGGGGAGTTGCGCCGACCCCGATCCAGCTAGCAGCTTTGCGACCGTGGTTGCGCAGGTACCCTAGAAGAAAGGCGAGCTTGGTGTTAGAGGAGGGCTTTCAAAACGGCTTTACGATTCCGGTGGTGGGGGAATTGGTGGTGGCTAAGGCCAGGAACTCGCCTTCAGTGAAAAGGCTTACGTCGATTGTACGTGAAAAATTAACGAGCGAGATTCAGTTGAGGAGGATTGCGGGCCCCTTTGCAGACCCGCCTTTCGAGAAATGTGTCATTTCCCCTTTAGGCATAATACCGAAGAAAGAGCCGGGGAAGTACCGGTTGATCCATAATTTATCATTCCCGGTTGGTTCTTCGGTTAATGACCACATCCCGAAGGAGTTGTGCTCGGTGCGGTATGCATCATTTGATGAAGCAGTGGGTCTCGAGCGGAGCTGCGGGACTGGTTGCTTAATGGCGAAGGCTGACATTGAGTAGGCGTTTCATTTGCTGCCGGTGCATCCGTCTGCGTTTCATTTGCTGGGTTTCTGTTTTGAAGGTGACAGTTATTTTGATATGTGCTTGCCAATGGGATGTGCTATTTCCTGTGCCTATTTCGAGCAATTTAGTTCCTTTCTGCATTGGGCGTTTGTTCAGCGGACAGGCTGGGTCAATGTCATACATTACTTAGATGATTTTTTCTTTGTGGGGGAGGCGCAATTGGGGAGGTGCAGTGAATTGCTGGTGGCGTTTGAGCAAATGACACAGGAGTGGGGGGTACCGTTGGCAGCAGGTAAAACGGCGGGCCCAGTGACAAGAGTGATGTTTTTGGGGGTGGAGCTTGATTCGATGGCGATGGTCGCGCGGTTACCCGATGATAAGGTTGAGAAACTCAGAGTGCTCCTCGCAAATGTGTTGGTCTCTAAAAAGATGACCTTGCGAGAGATGCAGGTGGTGATAGATTCGTTGAATTTCGCCTGCCGGGTGATTCCCATGGGGCGGGTATTTCTGAGACGGCTCACGGCGGCGACGAGGGGGGCTACTAGGCCACATCACCGGATCAGGGTGTCAGTGTCCTTACGGGCAGACCTGCATGTATGAGATGAATTTTTGCGGCAGTTTAATGGTACTACGGTGCTGCAGGAAGGGGAGGTGTCCAGCTGGGAGCTGCAGTTGCATACGGATGCAGCAGGGGGTGTCGGTTTGGGGGTTTACTTTGCGGGATCCTGGTGTGCGGCGGCATGGCCTCAGACTTGGAGAGAGGCGGGCCTGACCAGCAATATAACCTTTTTGGAGTTGTTCCCGTTTTTGGTCGTTCTGGCGGTGTGGCCGGCAAGATTGCGGAACCGCAAGGTGGTATGGTGGTGCGATAATGAAGCGGTCGTCAGTGTGATAAACCGTATGCTCCGCGTTGTAAGCCAGTGGCCGAATTGATGCGGCACGTGGTGTTGGAATGTTTGCGGTTGAATGTGGTAGTACGGGCTAGGCACATTCCGGGGTGTACTAACAAGATTGCTGATGCTCTTTCCCGTTTTAAGTGGGAGTTGTTCCGGACCTTGGCGCCGGAGGCAGAAGAGGAGGGGGCATCGGTCCCCGAGTGCTTATTGAGGATTGGCCTTGGGAACTGAAGGAACTGCTGCGGAGGTCGGTGTCAGCGTCTACATGGGAGGTGTATCAGCGGGGCTGCAGCAGTGTGGCGGCGTACTTGGCGGAGCAGGGTTGGCGTCAGGGCCTTGTGCCGGATCAGCTGGTCAGTATATTCAGGCGGCGAAAGCTGTGTGGGGTGTCGCAGGCTACGGTACACAGTCACTTGGCGGGGTTTTCCTTTTTTGCGAAAGCGGTGGGATGGGGTGCGTGGGGGGGGTTTTGGCGCGCAGGCTAATGCTGGGTTGGGAGCGGTCTTTTCCATTGCCAGGGGACGGGCGGAGGCCTATAACTCATGAGTTGTTGCGGCGGTTGTGTGGGGTGTTGCCGTGGGTGGTATCGTCCGCGTTTGAGGGTGTGCTGTTTCGGACGGCGTTCTCGGTTGCTTTTTTCGGGGCATTTTGGGTTGGGGAATTGGTTGCGCAGTCGGGTCGGGGGCTGGGGGGTAAAGAATTGCAAGTCCACCATGTGCAGTTGTTGGGCAGGGGGGTTCGGTTGTATGTGGTGCGTTCCAAGACTGATCAAAGCGGGAAGGGAACGTGGGTAGTGTTATGCGAGGTAGAAGGGGCCTCGTGGTGCCCGGTGGCATTGTTGCGAGAGTACTTGCAACTGCGGCCTAGGGGCGCGGGCAGTTTGTTCGTGCACGGAGACGGGAGAGTGCTGACGCGCTTCCGGTTTACAGCAGTGCTGCGGATGGCGTTGCACAAAATGGGTGAAGATGCGACTTCGTTTGCACCGCATTCCTTTCGGATCGGGGTGGCCACTAGCGCGGCAGCGGCCGGGCTGCGGGAGCAGGATATTCAGAAGATAGGGAGATGGAAGTCGCAGGTTTTCCAATGTTACATTCGTTTATAGGGGCCGGGAGGGTGCTAACGGTGCTATCTTTTGTTTTGCAGAAGGGAATGCAGGAGTGTGTCGATGTTGGATGATTGGCCACTCCTATGTTTACTGGGCTGGTCAGCGAGCGGCAGCACGACCTTTGGGGCCCAATCTTGGACTGAACGCCTTTGGAGTGTCCATCTCATGGCTGGGTGAGCGGGGACTTCGGTGGTTCCAGTTGCTGCCTTTGCTACGGCACTACATGCGGATGAGAGGAGCACCGGATGTACTGGTAGTGCACCTTGGCGGCAATGACCTGGGGACGTGGACTTGCAGACAGCTAATTCAGGCTGTGCGGAAGGACTTGGGGGTTGTGGGGGTGATGTTTCCTGGAACTGTTATAGTTTGGTCTGATATCATTCCAAGGCCGGCCTGCAAAGGTCAGAGGCGATGGTCGAGGAGGCTGACGAAGATTAATCGCCAAATCGGCAGATGGGTGGGGGAACAGGGTGGATGCCAAGTGTTACACACTTGGGTGGATGTGTAGTGTGGGGGGTTGTACAGGTCGGATGGAGTACATCTATCGCCAGTAGGCATGGATTTGCTCTTGGATGATTGGCAAGAGGCCTTGGAGGGTATCATGTATGGGAGGAGGGCTGGTCGCAGCTCAGCCTTGGGGGGCGGCTCAGGGCGGTAGGACCTGAGCCGGTGGCGGGATCCCGGAGGTTTCCGGGGTCCGGAGCCGGATGCAAGCAGTAGGGTGGGGGTGGGGTACCCCCGACCCGGACATTCCCTCAGGTTTTTGCTAATAATATGGCGAAGCCGGATTGAGGGAGGGATAAGAAAAGTAGCCGGACTTGGACTCGGTGGAAGCGGAAGCGGAAGCGGCGTCACTTTGCTACTCACATGGCTGGTGAGGGCTTGCTCCGCGGAGGGGGGGGGGATAAGTTGATTGTGTTTAATGAAGTTTTGGTATGTTAAAGGTTAATAAAGCTGTGACCAGTTTAAATCCAAATAAGATGTGGTGTGCTTTGTAAAAGGCTGGGAGCCGGTCGGGAGGGGGTGGAATAGGGGGTGTGGGGGTGGGGGGGCATCGAGGCATTGGGTCCGCCTTACCCGATTAAAGTAAGGCCGCGGCGCCATGTGCGCGCGGCCGCTGATAACCGGGGGGGGGGGCGGCCAGTCTTGTGCGCCCTGCAGCGGTCAGCGTGGCGTTGTGGGGGCAGGGCCAGTGGCGGCCGGCGAGCTCATTGGCTCCCGCGGGTTGTGGGATGCGCGGGAGCCAATGAGATGAGGCACAGGAGATCGGTGGGGAGTAGAGGAGCGTTGGCTCCGCGTGGCTTCGGCCTTTTCGGGACCGGAGCTGGGCAGAGAAGTTGTCCCGCCTGCCCACCCCATGGATGGTTGGTGGGGGGGGTCGGGGAGAGGGGTTGGGGGTGTTGCAGCTGGGGGGGGGGGGTGGCGGGATCCCGGAGGTTTCCGGGGTCCGGAGCCGGATGCAAGCAGTAGGGCGGGGGTGTGGTACCCCCGACCCGGACATTCCCTCAGGTTTTTGCTAATAATATGGCGAAGCCGGATTGAGGGAGGGATAAGAAAAGTAGCCAGACTTGGACTCGGTGGAAGTGGAAGCGGCGTCACTTTGCTACTCACATGGCTGGTGAGGGCTCGCTCCGCGGAGGGGATAAGTTGATTGTGTTTAATGAAGTTTTGGTATGTTAAAGGTTAATAAAGCTGCGACCAGTTTAAATCCAAATAAGATGTGGTGTGCTTTGTAAAAGGCTGGGAGCCGGTCGGGAGGGGGTGGAATAGGGGGTGGGAGGGGGGTGGGGGGGCATCGAGGCGTTGGGTCCGCCTTACCCGGTTATAGCATAGCGGTTTACAAAAGCAAAATGTACAGGAAAGGCCCAATAGGCCTGGAAAGGAAAAGAAGTTACAATGTATGACAGGAAAGCAGTCAGGACATTTAAACACACATGATCAAGGATGACTATGCTGATGACTTAGCCCTAAATAATGTACAGGAAAGGAACTAGATTTCATTTTCAACCAGCAGAATGAGCGCTTATTTGAGGACAAGCTACCTTGTTTTAATAGCTATGAAACCAGAGAAAGAGCTATGAGAGCACCTAACAAAGGGGAAGAGACGCTCTACTTCCAGTCCTGCAAAGACATCCTCCATGTCATAGGCATAGTTTTTGGGGAGAAAGGGGGGCACTGCCCCCCCCTCCCAAATGTTGAAGGCATTAATGGTGATCTGGTCCCCTTTCCCCCACTGTCAGTATGACTTCTTTACCCTTTGCCCCCCCCCCAAAGTAACATAGTATATGACAGCAGATAAAGACCATCATGGTCCATCCAGTCTGCCCAGTAAGACGGTAAGAGAAGGTGCACTTGCCACTCCATGTAGGTCACCCCCCTCTATTTATTGAGTATAAAAAGTACTTAAGTTGCTTTGATCTTATCCTCCTCCTATAAAGGGATCGATAAAGCGGTATATAAGCCTAGTTAAATAAATAAAATAAATCCACTGGGTCTATTCTATGCCTTTTTGAAGTAAGGCGGCGGCAAACTCCACCGACGCACCGTGCCCACAGACAGGCACCTAATAACGGCTGCACGACCCCGTTCTACTCACCATTTGAAAGAGACTATTCTACCTCGAGAACTCAGCGGGTAGATATTCAGCTGTGGCAGATGGGGGGTTTAATCATCGATCACTACCACTGTTGGTCATTTCTATAGCACTACTAGGCACATGTGGCACTGTACACAGACAGAACACAGAGGGACGAGGGAGCTTCACAATCCTATTAAACATACAAGTACATGGAAACACAGCAAGTCATTTCTGAAAAATACTTCTTCCATGGCCAGGTCTTTAAAGACTTTCAAAATTGGAAATAATCCAATAGATTACTGGGACTGCACCAGAAAAACATTTATTTTTAATCCTCCTCTGATGAAAGGAGGCAACTGATGGCAAAACTAATGTAGAATGAGTCGATGACCGTAAAGATCTCCCTTATGAACAAATTGTCAACTTATTTGGCAAGTAGACTGGACCAATCTTGTGAATATCTTTAAAAGCCAAACATAGCATCTCAAACAATACCCTTGCTCCTATAGGTAGCCAATGAAGATTAAATGACAATAGCATAGTTCTCTCCCTATGACCACTATGTGTAATCATTCTAGCTGTGGCACAAATAGCGGGGATGGACATCCAGATTCGACATCTATCCCCAGCTAATGCCTCCCTATACAAACAGCCCATTCATATGGGGAGGCTTAGACAGGATTGGGAGGAGGCGTGTCCAAGGCAGAGCGAGGGCGGGGCATGGGTGGACCACGACCCTGGATGTACAGGGCCGTGAACATGGACAGGGGATCTGGGCCAGGAAAAAAGATAGGGGGGCTGCAAGAATATCCCTACAGCCAGATCTGGCCATGGGAGGCCGGATCGAGGATCTGGCGGTGGGGAAAGAATTAAAACTGCAGCGGCCAGCATTTCCGGCTCCCAAATGGCACTGTGGCTCCATTCAGGAACCTGACCGAGGTAGCCGGGGATTTGCTAGGCATGCAGGCCAACCAGCCTGCACGTTCGGGAAGTGGGCATGTCTAGCCCCCGTGGGATCAGAATCGGGGTCCAAGTCCGGATGTCCCACTTCCAGTCGGCGCACAGGAGGCTGTATGGCCAATTGAGAATGTGCCTCTAATTGTTTTGACATTTGCATAAAAACTGAATTACAGGGTCCAGGTGAGTCAAGACCATCCACAGGACTACCGTTTGAAAATCTTGAGGATGCAGAATAGATCTCAGTTGTCTCACCAACTTCAACATATACCAAGATTCCTTCTGCACAGCTTGTACACATGACTCCAAGTCAAATTAGAATCAATAATGATTCCTAAACTGCACACCTCATATGAAATGTCCACTTTAAGAGCATAAGAGCTTAAGAAATGCCATACTGGGTCAGACCAAGATCCATCAAGCCAGTGGCGTAGCGTGAGTTGTCAGCACCCGGGGCAAGGCAAGTAATTTGCGCCCCCTAACCTGTGGATTTTAGCCGCCGGGGAGCTTCTTTGCGCGGGGGAGCCGACCGTGATCCTACCCCGGGAGGGAGCGATCGTCAGCACTGACCTCGCTGAGCCGGAGTCCAGGGAAACGAACAGCACAGCAGCAAGAGCCCGACAAGCATGGTTAAACGCCCAACAGCAGGGAAGAGGAGGAGATCCGGAACCAGAAACTCGCGATGCCGCCCTGCAGCTCCGCCTTCTCGAGCGCACAGGACGATCCGACCCCAACCCCAGCTTTACATTGAGATCGAGGGGCGACGACGCGATAAACAGTCCCCCTCCCACCCCGCCCCGGCAGCTTGTGTGAAATAGCTACCTAGAGGGGGTCAATCGCATCGCCTGCGCTTTGTTGCCGAGGGTTTGCCAAGAACAATGCAACTCCCAGGACTACGGGCTCGAGGGCTATAGCGCAAACCTCTTTGCAGTGACACCACCAGATGGCGTATGCGCCAACATGTATCATAGGGACCTGCCTTTCCCCCTCATCGGCAACAGAGAGCTGCGAGTGCGAGCGCCCCCCCCCCCATGTTGCGCCCGGTGCGGCCGGCCCCCCCTGCACCCCCCACGCTACGCCTCTGCATCAAGCCCAGTATCCTGTTTCCAACAGTGGCCAGTCCAGATCACAAGTACCTGTCAGCTTCCCAGAGGTACACAGGATTCCACAATGCTTATCCTGGGGTAAGAAGTGGATTTCCCTGGTCGTCTAATAATGGCTTATCGACTTTCCTCCAGGAATTTGTCCAAACCTTCTTTAAACCCAGCTACAATTGTAGTCAACATTATTGACACCTTTGCATTTTAGGTATATTGTATACAATATCTTGAGAAATAATTGGAAATATTCCAACTGTATGGGCAGAGTGTTTCAACACATTATCCACGATGATGCCTAAATCTTTTTCTTGGGTGGTGGTTCCTAATGAGGAACCTTGCATTGTGTAAACATAGTTGGGGTTGTTCTTCCTTAAGTGCATAACTTTGCACTTGTCCACATTAAATTTCATCTGTCATTTGATTTATCAAGGTCTTCTTGCAATTTTTCACAATCCTCTTGGGTTTTAACAACTTTTAATAATTTTGTGTCATCTGCAAATTTGATCACCTCACTCGTTATTCCCATTTCCAGGTCATTTATGAATATCTTAAAAAGCAGCAACCCAGCACAGATCCCTGGGGTACACCACTATTCACCTTTCCTCCATTGGGAAAATTGACCACTTAGCCCTACCCTCTGCTTTCTATCTTTTAACCAGTTCCAGTTCCACAATAGTACACTGCTTCCTATCCCATGACTTTTTAATTTCCCCAAGAGTCTCTCATGAGAGACTTTATCAAAGGCTTTCTGAAAATCCAGATATGCTATATCGACCTGCTCACCTTTATTTATTTATTTATTTATTTATTTAACAGTATTTCTAAACCGCCTTATCTTAATAATCAAGGTGGTATCACAGCAAGCAATCAGGTAAAGTGTGTGTGTTGTACATGCAGTGAGGATGAAACTTAGTTGTGTGAGGGCTGTGTTGGGTGCTTGATTTGTTTGAGCTATGTACAAGGTGGGCTATTTACAGTGGTGCTAAAAACACCTTTGTCTACTTGTTTTTTCACAGCTTCAAAAAATATAACGGATTAGTAAGACAAGACTTTCCTTGGCTAAATCCATGTACCCTGGAACCCTTTTTAGAATGTATTGTTACATTGGCCATTCTCCAGTCTTCAGGTACTACAGATGATTTTAATGACAGTTCACAGATTACTAATAGGTCTGAATCTCATTTTGCAGTTCTTTCAGCACCCTCGGATGTATACTATCTGGTCCAGGTGATTTGCTACTCTTCAGTTTATCAAATAGTTGCAATACATCTTCCCGGTTTATTGATATTTCTTTCAATTCTTCCAATACATCACCTTTAAATACCATTTCAGGCATGTTAACGTCCCCACATCTTGTTCATTAAATACCAAAGCAAAGAATTAATTCAGTTTCTCCACTATGGCCTTGTCCTCCCTTAGTGCCCCTTTATCCCTCTATCATCTAATGATCCAACTGACTCTCTCACAGGTTTCTTGCTCTAAATGTACTTGAAAAAGTTTTTATTATGCGTTTTTGCTTCCACGGCAAGCATCTTTTCAAATTTTCTCTTTGTCTGCCTTATCAATGCCTTGCATCTAACTTGCCAGTGCTTATGTTGTTTTCCGTTTTACATTGAAACATGACAGCAGAAAAAGACAACAGGGCTTATCTAGTCCCCTTTTTTCCTTTAGACATCTTCTTGTTTGCCCCATGCTTTCTTGAATTCAGATACTGTCCTTGCCAATACTACCTCCACAGGGAGACTATTCCATGCATCTACCACTCTTTCTGTAAAGGAATATTTCTGCATATTACTCCTGAGTCTATCACCTTTCACCCTCATGCTATGTCCCCTCATAGCAGAGCTTGATTTCAATCGAAAGAGGCTCTCCCCCTGTGCATTTATGCCACGAAGGTATTTAAATGTCTCTATCATATCTCCTCTATCCCACCTTTCCTCTAACGTATGCATATTAAGATCTTTATAACAAAGACCACTAACCATTTTAGTAGACAAACACTGCACTGACTCCATCTTGTGTATATCCGTTTGAAGGTGCACACAATACTCCAAATGAGGTCGCATCAAAGACTTATAAAGAGGCACTCTCACCTCCTTTTTTCTGCTGGCCATTCCTCTCCCTTCTGGCTTTCACCATTGCCTTTTCTACCTGTTTAGTCCCTTTAAGATCATCAGAAGCAAGCATGCCCAGTTCTCGCTCTTCTTTCGTGGACAGAAGTACTTTGCCTCCTACATTGTTCCGCTCCCTTGGATTTTTGCAGCCCAAATACATGACCTTGCATTTTTTAGCATTAAATTTCAGCTGCCAAATTCTAGACCATTCTTCAAGCTTAGCTAGATCCCTTCTCATGTTCTCCACTCCTTCCTGGGTGTCTAATCTATTGCAGATTTTGGTATCATCCGTATTTCCAACCCAAGCAATAACTTTAGGGCACATCCCTAGGGTGTTCAGTTTGTTTATAAGTTGCCTGTGCAGAATGGTGTCAAAGGCTTTACTGAAATCTAAATACACCACATCTAGAGCTCTCCCTCGATCCAACTCCCTGGTCACCCAGTCAAAGAAATCAATTAGATCTGTCTGACAAGATCTACCTCTGGTAAAACCATGTTGCCTTCGATCCTGCAATCTACTGGACTCCAGAAACCTCACTATTTTCTCTTTTAGCAGTGTTTCCAATAATTTACTCACCACCAAAGTTAAACTAACCGGCCTGTAGTTTTCAACCTCATCCTTACTTCTGCTTTTGTGAAAAGGCACCACATGAGCCTCTCTCCAGTCTTTTGGCACCACTCCTGACTCCAAAGAGGCATTGAAAAGATCAGTCAGTGGAGCTGCTAGAACGTCTCCAAGTTCCTTCAGTATTCTCGGATGTATCCCATCCAGTCCCATTGCTCTGTTTACTTTTAGTTTAGTTAGTTCCTCATGAACACAGTCTTCTGGAAATCATTCAAGATCCCTCTCACTTCTGTTCCTATTTGTGGGTGTTTTCTGAGGTCCTGCTCCTGGCCCTTCATCTGTGAACACAGAACAAAAATATTTGTTAAGCAATTCTGCTTTATCCTCATCAGCTTCTACATATTCCTCCCCTTCACCCTTGAGTCTGACAATACCAATTTTGCCCTTCCTCCTCTCACTAGCATATCTGAAATATGTCTTATCCCCCCTCCCATTTTATTGCATTAGCTATTTCCTTCTCTTTTTGAATTTTTGCTTTCCTGAATACTTTGCTAGCTTCTCTAAGTATTTCCAAATATAGATGCTTGTCTACCTCTCTCTGTGATCTCTTGTATTTTATGAAGGCCTTCCTCTTTTTCTTCACCTTTTCAGCTACATCTTTTGAGAACCATAGTGGCCACCTTTTCCTTTTACATTTATTTATCTTTCCAACCAAAAGGTTTGTTGCCCTTAAAATATTCCCTTTCAGTTTTACCCACTGTTTTTCTACATCCCCCAGCTGTTCGCATCGCGCTAACAACTCCATGATCAGAGATTTCTTTGGAGATAAATTCACAGAAGTCGTTCATCTTTTGCTTCCAGTCGTCTGGAAGTCGCTGGCCTATAGTGGTTCTCATTGTCTCTGAAAGTCCATTTCTTTTCATGTATCTAGAAATCCAGGTAAAACTTGCTTTGAAATCAGTGATTCCTCTTTCATTTGCCAAAAGCTTCACTTTGATCTGAATTGCAACAATAGAGTCAGCTTGATTTTGTTCCCTCCAGGAAAGAACAATCTCTCATCATTCTCCAGTTTAGGCCATTTTGCTTTGTGCCAATGGCATGAACATTTGCGGGTGTTCATATTCTTGAGCTGCTTTTTCTCCTTTCTCCATTCGTGAATGGACATCTCTCTAACCTCTAATTCTCTCACTTCCACTCTGTTGCTTGTTTCTTCCACTCTCAAAATGACTTTAAGTTTGATGTCGGCAGTGTAAGACCTGTGTTTCATTCCCAGCATGATCAGCAGCCAAAAGGCGTGTGCATGCGCATTATTTATGTGGGCACATTATCCTAAAAGTCTCAAACAGAAGGGTGTCATTCTCCATGACCGGGATCAAGCAGGAAGACAGTCTTCACATATAGATGACTAACTCTAGTCTAGTGGCTCAACAGGGCCAACAGCAGAAGGGTAAGGGACAGCATCAACCATGCTGTCCTAAGGCCCTGAAGCCCCAACTGGCACCACAGCTGCAGCCAGGGGGCAGATTTTGACTCCTTCATCAGAGGCATGGCCCTTCTTCCCCTCCTGGAAGCTGTCCTGTCTCAGGTAGGAGGAAGAGTGCCCACAGGTGGCCAAGCATAACAACCAACTCCTGGGTCCTCAAGATAGTCCAGGATAGCTACCTACTGCACTTCAATCAACTTCCTCCTCCATTCTTCCCAGGGGAGTACTCACTTGACCCCCATCACCGCATGTTGCTCCAGCAGGAAATCCACTCCCTCCTAGCCAAAAAAGCAGTGAAACTAGTTCCCTGTCTCAAATGGGAAGGGGTTTCTACTCCTGCTACTTCCTGGTCCCCAAGAGACAGGAGGGTTCCGGCCCATTATGGACCTCTGAAACCTCAACCAATTTCTGGTGAGGGCAAAGTTCAAGACGGTATCTCTGGGAATGTTATTACCCTACCTCTGACCTCAAGATTGGCTATGTTCACTGGATCTCAAGGATGTGTACACTCACATCCTCATCCACCCCCTCCACAGGCAGTATCTCCACTTCATGCTAAGTGGACATCATTGCCAGTACCGTGTACCTTTGGCCTGGCCTCCACCCCCAGGGTCTTCATCAAGTGCCTGGCGGTAATAGTTGTCTTTCTCTGCATTCAAGGGACCTTTGTCTTCCCTTATCTGGACAACTGGTTGATCACGGGCGGAACACCAGCAGAAGTCCAATGTTCGACCCAGCTGACCATCCAGGTCCTGAAACATCTCGGCTTTGTGATCAACTACCCCAATGGGGCTCTACTAAATACTACTCAGGCTCGAGACTTTCTGCCAGAGAGCAGAGCCCAGTGCTTGGTAGCCCTGTCTCATGAGATTCAGAGTTCTTCCCTCATCACAGCTCATCAAATGCTGCACCTCCTCGGACATATGGCCTCCACCGTCCATGTGGCACCAATCAAGAGACTCCGGATGAGTCAGGCGCAGTGGACGCTCTGCACTCAATGGTGCCAGGTGACTGGCTGCTTCGCGAACAGGGTCAGAGTAACTCCCCCACTCAAGGAGACCCTCTCCTGATAGCAGTAACCCTCCAATCTCCTTATGGGGCTTCCCTTCCAGTTTTCACTGCATCAACTGGACAGCTCAGAAGAGCCTCTACCAGATCAACATCTTGGAACTCTGCACCATAGCAAATGTCCTGCGGGCTTTTCGGCAACAGCTCTCTGACTAGGTAGTCCTCATCCAGATGGACAGCCAGTTAGCCATGTTCTACATCAACAAACAGGGTGGCACAGGGTCCTACTTCCTTTATTGGGAGGCTGTCCATCTTTGGAAATTTGCTGCATCACATGGCATGACACTCAGGGCTATGTATCTGCCAGGGGAGCAGGATGTCCTCGTCGATCACCTCAGCAGAATCCTACAATTGCACAAGTGGATTCTCAACAAGAGCATGTTCACTGACATCTTTCAACTGTGGGGCATACCGTCGATGGACCTCTTCACTTCCCCTCACAATGCCCAGGCTCCTGATGTTCTGCTCCAGGATACCCTGCAGGTACTGAGTTGCACCCAATGCATTCCTCCTGGACTCAAGCAAGGAACTTCTGTACGTATACACATCAACTCCTTTGATGGCCAAAACCCTCTTCAAGATGCAAATGGACCGTGCCACAATGAATCTCATTGCGCCGCATTGGCCCAGGCAACCTTGGTTTCCTCTGTTACTCTGCCTCCCTCGTCGCCAACCCCTGAGGCTCAGATGTGCCCTGGATATCATCTCTCAGGATGAGGGGACTTTATGGCATCCCGATATGGCATCTCTGCAACTCACGGCATGGATGCTGAGCGAATAGCACTCACAGACCTTCACCTGCCAGAAGACGTGGAGAACGTGCTTCTAGCCTCACGTAAAAACTCTATGCGCCACATGTATGCCTTCAAATGGCACAGATTCTCCATTTGTTATGAGGACAGGGCCCTTGACACCTTCTCCTGCTTAGTGAAGTCATGCTGTCCTACTTGCTACACCTCTCTGACTCTGGCCTCAAGTCAAACTTGGTCAGAGTGCATCTCAGCGCAGTGGCCGCTTATCATTGTCCAGCAGCCAATAAGCTGATTTTGGCTCACTCCTTGCTGGGTTGCTTCATGAGGGGGCTCCTTATCTCTCATCAATCCATTAAACCTCTGCCAGTGGCGTGGGACCTCAGCGTTGTCCTGGCACAGCTTCTGTCCCCTCCGTTTGAGCCACTCAGCTCCTGTCTGCTCAAATTTCTCACCTGGAAAGTCGTTTTTCTAGTGACGCTGACTGCTGTGCACAAAGTCAGCAAATTGCAAGCACTAGTGGCACATCCACCTTACACCCAGTTCTATAAGAACAGGGTCGTCCTCAGGATTCACCCTAAATTCCTGCCTAAGGTGGTGTCCACTTTCCACCTGAATCAGTCGGTGATACTGCCCACTTCCTTTCCCAGGCCTCACGCAAAGAGAGCTGAGGCTGCACTACACACCCTGGATTGTAAGAGAGCACTGTCTTTCTATCTGGACAGGATGAAAGCCCACTGCCGTTCCTCCCAGCTCTTTGTCTCTTTTGACCCCAACAAGCTGGGCGTGTCTGTCTCCAAGCGTACCTTTTCTATTTGGGTGGCGGACTGCATCTCTTTCGCTTACGCTCAGACTGGACTATCTTTGGAGAGTCACATCACGGCGCATAATGTCAGGGCCATGGCTACTTCCGTGGCCAACCTGCGCTCAGTCTCCATAGTGGAGATCTGTAGGCTGCTACGTGGTCCTCTGTCCACACCTTTACAGCCCGCTACTGTCTGGATGCAGCTTCCCGACGTGACAGCAGCTTTGGCCAAACTGTTCAATGGCATCTTTTTGGAAATTGAAAAAACTCCTTCCCACCAGTCCTTCTATATGTCCAGGCTACCCTAGAGTCGACCTGATGTTGATGTCCCTACAGATGACGACTCTCGGAACCTTTCAGCGATTTTCTCATGCTTTTTCTCACAGTTCATTGTTTCTAGTTGTCCCATTGGGCTTTTTACAGGTTTTTTCGGTAGCCTGTAGCTTGGGAGTCCCATTGTGAGTACTGACTTTCCGCTTGGTCCTGGAGAAAGCGTAGTTACTCAGGTGTTCTATAGGATCAGCAGGAATCAGTCCTCACTACCCTCCCGCCTCCCTGTGGAGCTGTTGCTATTTTTGGCTTGATTAAGCTATGTCATCATACTGAGGTAAAGATGGCTCTTTCGGGCAGGAAGACCAGCACGCATGCGTGGTGCACCTTCCAAAAGCTTCCTTTGGAAACCGAGATGCGTTCCCGTGCGGGTTCTGTCGGCGACATCACCCATATGTGAGGACTAATTCCTGCTGATCCCGGAAATTACCTGCTACAGGTGAGTAACTACGCTTTTCTGCATCTTATATGATGTGTGCGTTAATATTTGTTTGCATGTTATTTATGTGAAAGTATGGTAATTTGTTACTTGTTAAGATGCCAAAGAGGATTTTCTCCTTGAAAACGTTATTTAATGCAATTTAATTTGGTTTCATGTATTGTTAACATTCAGGCTGATGCAAAAAACTAGTGCGACCTTTAAGCACAGGTAACTCCACTTTTAAGCAAAATTACTGCTACCGCCAAATGCAGAAAAGAGATAAATGCATGCTTAAACAGCAAAGGAAAAACTAGCACATATTTAAATACTTTTGTCATTAATTGTATTTAAATTAGAGACAAATGAACTGCACATAATGAAATGGCATGCACCAGAGGCAGAGAAATGCACTGAGGATTTTGCAACCAGCCTTAGCACCAATATCTCTACACCCGGGTCTGAGGTGGCAAACATCTAGCGCGTGCCCCCGACAGTATTTTGATGGCATCGGAGTCTTTCCCCGAAGCCTGGATCATCTGCTTGACATTTCCCCCAGACATTGGAGAAAGCCCTCGATGCCATCAAAATACTGTCGGGGCTCTCATGCAAATTAGCCACACAGTGCCCCTGTTTCTCTGGCAGAGCAGGCCAAACTTGTGCCGATTTCTGTGTGCATGCGTTTTGCTCGCTCTCCCAGTTTAACGCTGCCGTTTGCGCACTGGCTAACGCATGGCTAATTTGCATAGGAGCCGTTTCCTGCGTTCTGATGCTGAAATTGCACGCTATCGGTGTGCTGTAAATTGGCATAAAAAGTTGATAGCGCAATTCAGCTCCAGTTTTCTGCATCTGCCTGATTGTGTGTTACATGTATGTGTTGAAATGTACCTTGCGCCTTGGAGACTAGGCGGATTATAAGCCTATTAAATAAATCAAGTTAATACATAAACTACACAAAGCGATGTATAAAAGGAAAACTGCAGCAGACAGTATTCAATAAGACTTATCTGGTTTGCAAAATCTGCTAAGTGGTGAGTGCAATATCCCTCTCATGGGGAGCCGGGGCAGAAATAGCAATGTTCAGTGCCACTGTCTGGACAACTATCCAGATAACTTAGGTCAGCCCTAGGCGCTCCCTGCGGAAGCCGTCCTATCACTGCTTTCTGGACCATGCTGGCTCCTCACCGCTCTATCCAGGTTTTCAGCAGCAGCTACTATTCGGATACTGTCACAGAATATTTGGGGGGGTTTCCCCCGGCAGCCGGTATTTTTAAAAAAACACTGACCGTCACAGGCTCGGCATTACCCCCAAGATGATTAGTCATAGCACTGAAAGATTATGGTAACGGTTGGGGCCTGTGAGGCTAAGCTGTCCTGAAACACACGTTTTCAGGAGGTGTCATTTTCTAAGGAAACTAATGAAGGTGACAGTCGGCGTGTCATTTACTGGCTTCGTCAGTCATCCCGGGAAGGGGATAGAGCCACATTGAGGCCTGGGGGCACCCGCACCACTCCATCCAACCACCAGCAGCATGAGAAGAGGGCAAAGGTGTGTGTAGGCGTGGCGTGGAGGTCACTAGAGGGGAAGAGGAAGCGAACAGACTCTATGGTGTCCACTTGGCAAAAACTGTAAATTCTGACTTGACAACAATCAGAAAATCAAGGATACTGCCAGACATTTAAACCCAGTAAAGCCTGTGGCCCTCATAGAAAACTAAATAAAATACTCAAATATAGCAATATACAAATCCAGAAAGCATTACTAAACTCAACTATTTTAGATGGATTCTACTGTCTGCCAATATTACTGTTGACACAGATCCTTCTGTACTTATTTAGGTTAATGGTATCCTCCTGTTTATAGACTGGCATAATTAGCCCCTCCGACCATGTCTTAGGGAAGTGATCAAACTGTTCTTTAATGTGTTCAACAAATGAAGACTAATTTCCTAATAAAGAGCAAATGTTTGCACAGAAATCTGACTGACTTCCTCCCCAAGCAGCGAACCACCGAGCATGACACTGATCAACCAACGAAGAAATGTATACTCCTTCAGGGAGCATATTTGCATGCTTTGTGGACTTTACAGAAGCCTTTGATTTTATCTGGCACCCTGGCCTGAGGCCTCAACCTTAAACTACTGCAAAGTGGACTTGGGAGAAACCCCTATGATATTATTAGACCTTCTGATCCTAGATTCGCATTGTTTGACATTTTGGGGGTTTATTTTTGAGGCAATTAAGTGCTTTCCTAGGGTGAAAAAAAATAGAGGTTTATCAGTCCCCTTTTCTCCAACAGTATCACTACACCTTCCCCGAGCCCCAGCTTCAGTCCCCCTTCTCCAAGTGCCAGCGTCAGCATCAACCACCTTTCATCACTACAGGCCCTACCTAGAGCTTGTGTCCTCGCTCACACAGCTCCGTGCTTCTTCCCCGACTTTGCAAGAAAGAACAGGCACTTCCTGTATTCTCATGAGAAACCAGAAGCGCCTGTGCTCATAGTTTAAACCCTTTTGCAGAGTAAGAAGCAGAAGAGAGTGGCCACAGCTGCAAATGGACATTGTCGAGTTACTGTACCACTCTTCTGATGTCATCCAGCCACTGGAGCAGCTGCTAGATGATATCATCGGAAGTCGGCAAGAGAATATAATCTTTGGGGATGTTTAGTTTTAACTGGTAAACTTGATTTTACCAACTGAGGGTATTCTATCAGTGTTTATCAGTTATAACTGAAGATTAGAATGCTTAGATATAATTAACACATATAAACCCCCCAAGGAACCGAGAGCCAAACTCAGTATGAAGCAACATTGAAGATCCCAGTGATAAATAGGAAAGGTAACGTGCAGATTTCTTGTTGTCGGATATGCCAATAAAGGAGAGTGGGACAAACCCACCATGGCACTTCCTTTTCAATCAACCAATTTAGTAAAAGCTACTCAGCTTGCGATAAGGCGCACACACGCCAAACTTGTGCTCCACAGAAACCCTGTGTACGCTTTTACTAAACTGGTTGATTAAAAAGGACGTGCCATATGGGTTTGTCCCCCTCTGCTTTATTAGTATATCCGACAGAAAGAAATTTGCATGTTACCTTTGCTGTTTATCACTGGGAACTTAGATAGAATTAAATCCATATGTAGCCATGTTTTCTCCAAGCTGGTGTGGGACTTGACACGGACACATATATTTATGCTCTATTTAAGAGGCTGTAACAAATTGAACTTCCTGTGAATAAGTGGTACAGCTTAATAACAGCTGACGGCTGGGCATGAAGTACTGATGTCAGAAGACCTGCATACAGGAAGGCACAAAAAGTAGCCCGGCTAATCCACTGGAAACTGCAAAAACATGACGACATCACTGTAGCAAAAAGACATTGGGATCATGATCCTGATAGAACTGTGGAAGAAAACCAGACACCATGTATGGTAAAGGAGAAAGACACAGGAATGGCATTACTAATAAACGTCTCAGTACTAAGCAACATGCGGAGAACCAGAAAACCATCAAATACGAAGAGATGCAATCGGAGACTAAGAACATATGACAAAAAGGAAAAGAAATTGTCCCACTGGCCTATTCAGAAAGAATCTCCATGCATACGTTGATTATGTTGCCTGCACAGTCTCTATTCTATGAGCTTCAGAAGGAAAGTGTCTTTGGCACAGTGCAAGTACTGAGGCAAGCACTAGCCATAAACCTGAGAGACCTAGATCATACGTCGCATACCCTGGGTTATGAGCGAGGTTGATTCTTGTGATGGCATATGAAACAGCGGGGCCGATATTCAGAGCCATTACAGGCATTAACCGTGCTGCTTGTATTCAGTAGTGCTAACACAGTGCCACTAAATATCCCTAGTGCCATTTCTGAACACCTTGATGCTAGCTGGCTGGCACTGGGGCATTCTGGGAGCCGAGCGGAGGCAGAACCTGGAGATGGACGAGCAGTGGCAATATTCAGCCGCTGCCTGCTGACCCCTAAGCGGCAAAGACACCTTAGAGGCTGGCCGAGCTTTGCTGCAGAAGCTAACTGGGCAGTGACTCAGTATTGCCGCAGTCCGGTCAACCTGGATATTCAATGTTGGTGGCCAGATATAGCCCCAGATATAGCCCCAGATATAGCTCCAGATATAGCCCCAGCATTGAATATTCAGCTTTAAAGTTCAGAGGCAACAGCTAGACACTTTCCAGGGGCTAACCACCGCTGCTGAAAATCACCCCACCCCTCCCCCGCCCCACCCTGTGAGTAACTTGACTTCCATACCAGGGTGCTTGCTTTCTTTTCATGTAGCTAGTAAGAAGCATAGGAACATAGTATATGACAGCAGATATAGACCAGTATGGTCCATCTAGTCTGCCCAGCAAGGCGGCAAGAGTAGGTGCACCTGCCGCTCCGTGCAGGTCACCCCTCCCCATGCTTTTGTTTAGGGGTGTACCCACCGCTCCATGTAGGTCACCCCTATTTGTTGAGATAACAGTGACTGTTAAGGTTATTTTGATTTTATCATGTTGCTATAAAGGGGTCCACTGTGTCTGTGCCATGCCATTTTGAATTCCGTCACTGTCTTTGCCCCCATCGCTCCCATCGGGAGGGCATTCCAAGCATCCACCACCCTTTCAGTGAAAAAGTATTTCCTGACATTGCCTTTCAATTTACCCCCTTGCAGCTTCATGTTATGCCCTCTAGTTTTACAGCTTCCCCGTCTTTGGAAGAGGTTTGTTTGCTCATTAATACTCCTGTATCATATCTCCCCTGTCCCTCCTCTCCTCCAGAGTGTACATATTTAGGTCTTTAAAGTCTCTTCTCATAAGTCTTCTGACACAGGCTCCAAATCATTTTGGTTGCCTTCCTCTGAACTGCTTCCAGTTCAGTCCCTGCATCAATTTGATTCACTTCAGTATCAATATAAAAGTCTTAAGTCTCAGGTGATGCAATTGACTCAGAATCTACCTTGTAACCCTATCTGACCCATGGATGAACATGTGCCCTGCAGTGACGTCCAGTCCAAACAGCTAACTCTAGTAACTGATCACAGCTGGACCAATGCCATAGGATTCGTCTCCATCCCAGATCAGGATAGTTGCAATTGATTCGGTACTATCACATAAGTGGAGTTTACTGTGGGAATCCATAAGGTGGTGGTTTTGAAGGCTGGTAGCAATAGATGTTCTTATCTGTCACAACCTCCCAAGTCCTCAAGCATGATCTTTCCGCAAAGAATGTTAGATTTGCCAATAGAGACATCTTTCCTTGCCCAATAATTCGTTCCAATTGCAGTTTGGATACACTATAAAATCTGAGCTTATATAGCAGACATATACTCAGATCAGATTGCTCTCGCTCTTCAGAATAGCAAGCAGATCAATTCTGCCCTTTCAACCAATAGAGTCCTTCTGAATCCCCTGTACGAGTGTTTGGATTCTGCTTATTTTCCCGCCTTTATAAAAGATCATCAGGCCCCGGTAAGTACAATATCCGGATAATGCCTCTGACCATCGCAGCACTATCCGGATAGTGCTGGAGGGGTCCATGCACAGATCTGGGGTGGAACCAGGACTTATTCAGATAAGCATCTGCATAATATAGGACGGGAAAGAAGCAGTCTAAAGTGTACACGGACCGGTATCTAGATAACAGCTAAAAATTGCTACTGCTGGATATTTAGTCCACTCAAAAAAGTCCCAACAAAAAGGTGATACATTCAATCCAACACAATATAAATCACCAAATCGTCCCCAAGAAAACAATAATTAGATTATTTTGTCGGAGCAATACCGAGGGAGGACAGTACTTTTAGCTGCCCCCAACCAAACTGTAGACTCCTTTTTATTCAATTAAAGTTCAGGTTGAAACGATATTTATCAAAAATAGCAGCATGACACTTAGCTCACAATCTTGTAAGGTCAAATCAGCTTCAAAGCGCAAGCACGACGTGCACGTTTCGGGATCTCCTTCCCTGTGTCAAGTGCTAGTTTCTCTCGCTGTAGCCAACTGCCATCAAACGCTGATTTTTAAAGATCACATTGTTCAAGGTACATATACTTCCAATTGGCTGTCCCATCAACTCACTCAAACCAGAACCTCGAATGGAGTAGGGAAATACCCATCAAACTAGGGAACCTCTAACTCCAAAGGGATGACGTCAAAACAGGCTGGTCCAATCAATCTCCCTATTCAACCCAAAAGGGTGGATTGAATTCAATCTGTGGATCCAACGTTGTTCAGACCATTGAAGTCGAGCTAATCGATCCCCCCCTCGAGGATGCAGAGGTGTATGTCGCCGTTTGTAGCAACATATCAAAGTTTGGTTATGAGAGATCTTGATGCATTGGAACAAACTCCATGACCTCGATATTCTAATTTAGATAGAGATGGCCGGAACTCCTTGAAACAAATTAGCGGAGACCCTTCAGTGACCATGCTGGCATTAACCTTTATAAAGGAGATAGAGCAGCTTTTAAACTAGATTTTATTTATTTATTTATTTATTTATTTAACATGTTTTATATACCGTCTTTCTACAAATCAAAACGGTTTACATAGAACAATAAAAGGCAGTATATTTCAACTGTTTACAAGGAACGAATAACAGGGTACAGAATAAAACATGAAAAACAAAGTTATATTATACAATTAATTACAGTGAACAGTGAACAACTATTTACATATTTACATATGTATGTGCCAAGCTACGGAAGGGAGTATTGTACAGTTTAATGGAACAAGGGTAGGGAGGTAAAAAAAGGGGAATTAGGTATTAGGGTGGGAGAGAAAAATGATCAAGGAAGAGATGAGTCTTTAACTTTTTCCTGAAATCAGTGTGGCTCACGCAGTTGCGCAGCTCATGCGGAAGGGTGTTCCAAAGGGATGGAGCATAGAGGGAAAAGGTCCTGTTGCATGTAGATTGTTTACAGTGTTTTTTAATTGCAGGTGTAGTCAGTAAGTTTTTAGTGATAGAACGGTGATTTCTAGTGTTGTTGGAGAGGGGAGAGGCATGGAGCTGACTCATTAGAAAAAGCCGACAGTCGTCCAAGAGCGGATGGCTCGGAAGAATGTATCCTTGAAGGATATCACCAAAATCAGAGAGGTTCCAAAAAAGAGTAAAGTAGCCCAAATGCCCTCAAGTGTGGAGCAGACAGAGCTTAAAGATCCCAAATTACCCATGTCTACCAATAGTTAAATTAATATGAATAAAATACAGTCTCTGAAATGCTTGTATGCAAATGCTAGAAGTCTACAAAATAAGATGGGAGAATTAGAATATATAGCACTAAATGAGAGGTTAGATATGATTGGAAAATCAGAGACATGGTGGAAGGAGGACAACCAGTGGGACACTGTGAAAGCTGGGTACAAACTATATCGTAATGATAGAGCTGATCAAATTGGTGGAGGGGTTGCGCTCTATGTTAGAGAGGGCATTGAGTCAGAAAGGATTAAAGTTTTGCAGGAAACAAAATTTGCTGTAGAATCTCTATGGATTGAAATTCCATGTAAAAAGGGGAAGGCGATGGCAGTGGGGGTGTACTATCGACCACCGGGCCAGAATGAACAAATGGATGATGAAATGCTCAAAGAAATCAAGGAAGCTAATAAAGGTTACAGTGCAGTAATAATAATGGGTGATTTCAATTACCCCGGTATCGACTGGGTCAGTGTCACGGCAGGACATGCTAGGGTGATAAAGTTCCTAGATGACATAAATGACTGCTTCTTGGAGCAGCTGGTTCCTGAACTGACCAGAGGGGAAGCCATATTAGACCTGGTCCTTAGTGGAACACCAGATCTAGTGCAAGAGATAAGGGTGTTGGGGCCACTTGGCAATAGTGATCATAGCATAATCGCCTTTGATTTAATTAGTGGAGGAGGGATAGTACGGAAATCTACAGTACTACCTTTTAACTTTCGAAAGGGAGACTGTGATAAAATGAGGAAAATAGTTAAGAAAAAACTAAAAGCAGCAGTTGCAAAGGTTAAAGACTTACATCAAGCTTGGGTGTTGTTGAAAAATACTATCTTGGCAGCCCAGACCAGCTGTATTCCATGCTTTAAGAAAAGTGGAAGGAAGTCCAAAAAACTGCCAGCATGGCTTAAAGGTGAGGTCAGAGAGGCTGCTGTTGCCAAAAAAGCATCTTTCAGGAAATGGAAAAAAGAGCCAAATGACGAAACCTGGAAACAGCACAAGCACTGGCAAATCAAATGCAAGGCATTGATAAAGCAGGCAAAGGGAGAATTTGAGAAGAAGCTTGCTGTGGAAGCAAAAACACGAAATAAAGATTTTTTCAAGTACATTCGCAGCAAAAAACCTGTGAGTCAGTTGGTCCATTAGATGATAGAGGAGTTAAAGGGGCACTAAGAGGCGACAAGGCGATAGCGGAGAGATTGAATGAATTCTTTGCTTCGGTCTTTACTGAGGAAGATGTAGGGATGTTACCCATGACTGAAGTGGTATTTAAAGGTGCGGAAGAATTGAAGGAAATATCGATACATTGCGAAGATGTATTACAACTATTAGATAAACTGAAAAGTAGCAAATCACCTGGGCCGGATGGTATACATCCAAGGGTGTTGAAAGAACTGAAATATGAGATTGCAGACCTGCTATTAGTAATCTGTGAACTATCATTAAAATCATCTCTAATACCTGAAGATTGGAGGATCGCCAATGTAACGCCAATTTTTAAAAAGGGTTCCAGGGGTGATCCGGGAAACTACAGACCGGTGAGCCTCACGTCAGTACCAGGAAAAATAGTAGAAACCATCATAAAGAATAAAATTACTCAGCATGTAGTTAGTCATGGCCTAATGGGAGACAGCCAACATGGCTTTAGACAAGGAAGATCTTGTCTTACTAATCTGTTATGTTTTTTTGAAAGTGTGAATAAACAGGTGGACAAAGGTGAGTCGGTTGATATAGTGTATCTGGACTTTCAGAAAGCCTTTGACAAGGTCCCTCATCAGAGACCTTTGGCTAAACTAAAGAGTCATGGGATAGGAGGCAGTGTACAACTGTGGATCAAGAACTGGTTAAAAGATAGAAAGCAGAGGGTTGGGCTATATGGCCAGTTTTCCCAATGGAGAAAGGTGAATAGTGGTGTACCCCAGGGATCTGTGCTGGGTCCGCTGCTTTTTGACATATTCATAAATGACCTGGAAAGTGGAATAACTAGTGAGGTTATCAAATTTGCAGATGACACAAAACTATTTAAAGTTGTTAAAACCCAAGAGGATTGTGGAAAATTGCAAGAGGATCTTGATAAATTAGAAGACTGGGCATCAAAATGGCAGATGAAATTTAATGTGGACAAGTGCAAAGTTATGCACCTAGGGAAGAACAACCCAAACTATGGTTACACGATGCAAGGTTCCACATTAGGAACCACCACCCAGGAAAAAGATTTAGGCGTCATTGTGGATAACATGTTAAAACCCTCGGACCAGTGTGCAGCGGCAGCCAAGAGAGCAAATAGAATGCTAGGTATCATAAGGAAAGGAATGAAAAATAAAACAAAAGATATTATAATGCCTCTATATTGTTCCATGGTGAGACCGCACCTTGAATATTCTGGTCGCCGTATTTTAAAAAGGATATAGAGTTATTAGAAAAGGTTCAGAGAAGAGCCACCAAAATGGTAAAGGGGATGGAAGGATACTCTTATGAAGAAAGGCTAAAAAGATTAGGGCTCTTTAACCTGGAAAAGAGATGGCTGAGGGGAGATATGATAGAAGTCTATAAATTAATGAATGGAGTGGAACTGGTAAACGTAGATCGATTGTTTACGTTATCAGAATATAGAAAGACTAGGGGACATGCAATGAAGCTACAGGGTAAACTATTTGAGACTAATAAAAGAAAATATTTTTTCACTCAACGTGTAATCAAACTCTGGAATTTGTTACCGGAGGATGTAGTAAAGGCTGTTAGTGTAGCTGGGTTTAAAAAAGGTTTGGACAAGTTCCTGGAGGAAAGGTCCATAAACCATTATTAAGAAGGGACCCAGGATATCAATGCTTGACCCAGTACAAGCATTGCGGAACCTGTGTCTTTTGGGGAAACTGCTAGGTACGTATGACCTAGATTGGCCACTGTGGAAACAGGATACTGGGCTTGATGGACCTTGGTCTGACCCAGTATGAGATATCTTATGTTCTTATGACCATTTCTACTGCTGATAAGGGGGGGGGGGAGCTATAGTTCTTCAATCAACTTCAGATTATTTTGGCAAGCTCCGGACACATTTGTCGGACACTAACACTTATCGGCTCCTTCCGGGGGACCCTTCTCCGGAGTTCCAAATTATGATTAAATCATTATTGACTAAGGGTTTGAATAGTGGGTGGATTACAGACAAGGTATATCGGTTTTTGTTACCATTTCCTAAAATTCCAACCATATACACGGTTCCGAAAATACATAAATCTTTGGTATCCTCCCCTGGTAGACCTATTGTTTCCTGCCGTGGTTCTGTCTTAGAACTGTTGTCCCAGTTCTGTGATTTTTTTCTTAAGCAAAAGGCGAAATTGGTTAAGTCTTTCATACGGGATTCTACTCAGTTTATACAATTGTCAACTATTCAAGATATCACAGAGGACTTTTATTTAGTTACCTTGGACGTGACTGCCCTCTATACAAATATTGATCAGACTGAAGCAATGACTCTTTTATCAACGCCCTTTAAGTTTGCTCCACTAAGATTGCCTAGATCATTTTTGCTGGCCCTTATAAATCTAGTGCTTACTCGGAATTATTTTGTCTCAGAGGGCCAATATTATCAACAAATTTTTGGCATAGCAATGGGCGAAACAGCGGCCCCATCTATAGCCACTTTGTATCTGGGTGTTTTTGAGGAGCGGTATTTATATGGCTCAGATTTTTTTTGTTCACATTCCTTTTTGGAAGAGGTTTCTCGATGATATTTTCTTTTTATGGAACTCTACTTTACCTGATCTGGATCAATTGATCAGTTGGCTTAATAGTTTGAAAACTAACATCTCATTCACGGTACATGTTGATAAACAAAGCATTGAGTTTTTGGATATGTTGGTTTTCAAAGGCGGCGGCGAGTTGAAAACTACATTATTTCGGAAGAAGGTGCAACAAAATAGTTTATTGAGCTATCCTAGTTTTCATCCTGACCCTCTGCGGAAGGGATTGCCGTTCGGCCAATTTCTCAGATTACGGAGGTTGTGTTCTTCCATGACTGATTTTAAGAAACATGCTTTGGATTTGAAACATCGATTATTGTATAGGGGTTACCCCGCTGCAATGATTGATACGGCATATCACCTTGCATATCACGTTCATCGTGAATGGCTTTTAGATGGGGATTTTTCATCAGCTGCTGAACCGTCGGATGTCATTGTTGGATCACTGCCTTACATGCATTTTAGTACAAATATAGTTAAGATCCTTAAGAAATATTGTCCAATTTTGTCTTTGCATAAATGCTTTCAAAAGTCTCTTTTGATTGCCTTTTCAAGGGGCCCTAATTTGAAAGATCTGTTGGTGCGGTCTACCGCCCCTATTGATCGAATACAGTCACCTGGAAATGATACTAGAGGACATTTCTCTTGTGGGTCTTGTTCATATTGCTCCACCAGTATAACAGGTTTGGTTTGGCACACACCCATGTTCTACACGTTCTATTGAACGGCGGTGGCACAATACTTGTAAATCCATGTTTGTGGTTTATATAGGGAGTGGAGGAGTGGCCTAGTGGTTGGCAGGGCCGGCCCGTCCATTGAGCAAGAATGTTTTTTGCACAGGGCCCCGCGTTTCAGGGAGCCCCGCGCAAAGAACATTCTGCTTTTTTTTTTTTTTAATTACATTTTTTTAAAAAAACCTGTCTCTGGCTGCTGCCGCTGCCGCGTCCGTCGCAGCAGCGGCAGAATTGAGTGTCCCGCGGGGCCCCTTCTCCTCGTTGAGCCCTCTGCAAGGGCTTTCAGATTCGCGAAGGGAGAGTGCTCCCTCGCGTCTCTGTAAAGCCCGCAGGGGCTAATGGGAAATTTCCCATCTGCCCCTTTAGACGCGAGGGAGCACTCTCCCTTCGCGAATCTGAAAGCCCTTGCAGAGGGCTCAAAGAGGAGAGGGGGCCCCGCGGGACACACCATTCTGCCGCTGCTGCGACAGACGCGGCAGCGGCAGCAGCTAGAGCCAGGTTTTTTTTTAAAATTTGCCAGAAGGGAAGGGAAGGGAAGGGAAGGGGAGGGGGGGTTAAGACTGGTAATGGGCTGGGGGGGGGCTGATGGAGGCTGTCTGGAAATGGGGTGATGGGGGGTTAGGACTGGAAATGGGCTGGGGGGGTGTTAGGACTGGAAATGGGCTGGGGGGGGTGTTAGGACTGGAAATGGCCTAGGGGGGGTTAAGACTGCTAATGGGCTGGGGCTGATGGAGGCTGACTGGAAATGGTCTGGGGGGTAGGACTGGAAATGGGCTGGGGGGGTTAAGACTGGTAATGGGCTGGGGGCTGATGGAGGCTGTCTGGAAATGGGGTGATGGGGGGGTTAGGAATGGAAATGGGCTGGGGGGGTTAGGACTGGAAAAGGGCTGGGGGGGGGGTTAAGACTGGTAATGGACGGGGGGTTGATGGAGGCTGACTGGAAATGGGGTGATGGGGGGATAGGACTGGAAATGGGCTGGGGGGGTTAAGACTGGTAATGGGCTGTGGGCTGATGGGGGCTGTCTGGAAATAGGGTGATGGGGGGTTAGGATTGCTAATGGGCTATGGGGGGGTTAGGACTGCTAATGGGCTATGGGGGCGCTAGGACAGGAAATGGGCTGATGGGGAGGGGTTAGGACTTGAGGTGGGCTGATGTGGTTAGGACTGGTAATGGGCTGTGGGCTGATGGGGGGGGGTTAGGACTGGCAATGGGCTATTGGGGCTGACTGGAAATAGGCTGATGGGGTTAAGACTGGAAGTGGGCTGATGGGGGGGTTAGGACTGGTAATGGGTTATAGGGGGGGCTTAAACTGAAAATGGGTTGATGGGGGGCTAGGACTGGTAATGAGTTGGGGGATTGCTATGACTGGAAATGGACTGAGTGGACGGGGAGGCTTGAACTGCAAATAGCTGATGGGGAGGGAGCTTGGAATGAAAATGGGCTGTGAGGGAAGGGAGCTAGGACTGAAAATGGGCTGATGGAGCAGCAAGGATAGGACTGGAAATGGGCTGTTGGGGGGAGCTAAGATTGGAAATGGGCTGTGGTGGGGGCTTGAATTGAAATGGACTCATGGAGGGGCTAGAACTGGAAGTAGGCTCATGGGGGGGCTTGGACTGGAATTGGGCTGAGTGGAGGGGAGCTAGGATTTGACATGGGCTGATGGTGGGGCTAGGAAATGACTAGAAATGGGCTGATGGGGGGCTAGGATTGGAAATGAGCTGATGAAGGGACTCAGACTGAAAATGGATGGGGGAGCTAGGACTGGAAATGGGTTGATGGGGGGGCTAGGACTGGAAATGGGCTGATGCAGGGACTAGAAGGGAATGGATGCTGGGTGAGACTGGAACTAGAAGGGAGCTGATGTTGGGGGAGGATTAGAATGGGATGGGGCTGGGAGAGTAAAATGGAGAGGGGAAAAAATATTTTGTGTGGGAGGGATGAAAAATCTACAATTGGCCGGGTATTGGGAGAGTAAGTGGGGATTGAGGATGGAAGGGTAAAATTTGTGTGGATGAAATAAGAATGAGGAAAGAGCAAAAGGAGAAAGATTAGTATGTTAAAGCAGATGTAGAGAGAGAGGATGGAAAGAAAACTAGAAGAGAGAAGAAAGGACAAATGGACAGCAGACGATGGGGAGTTAGCAGAAAACATGAAGAAACCAGAAGAAAGTGGCTGGAGCAATTGCAACTGAAAAAAAAATGCACAAAAGGTAGAAAGATATCTCTTTATTTTGAATTTATTAACTGGAATATGAAAGCTCTGGGAAATGTGCATCATTAACGTCTGCGCTTTGTTTGGTACAAGAGGAAATTGATTTATAGTTTTATTTCTACAGTGTTGTTGTACATTCCAAGTTTGGCTTTTGGGGTTCCCAGTTTAATTATTGCCTTCCTGTTTCTAAATTGCGATTCCTTGTTTGGTGATGGTCTATGTTCTGCATGTGTAACTGAGCTGAGGTATTCTGTTTATGTAATTCCTATTTGACATTGCCACTTGTTCTCTTTCCCCAGTATTCTCTGAAATGTACTGGTTTAATATTTGCAGTGTTTCCTTTTGATAGGTAGGGTCTGGTGCTTTGTGAGTCCTGGTAATGCTGTCAGGATACAGCGGGTTTGCTATGGGTTCTAAATGGCCAGCGTTTGTAGTAGTTCCTAATGTGCCTGGCGGTTGGCACCGGATTATAGTAATGTAGAAATCTTTTAGTCTTTCTTTATCCATACACTCATTAAGAGACATGTTTACTAAAAGTTAGTGTTTGGTAACATTATGCAAATATGTATGCAAATAAGGCCACTTATGCAAATGAGGCCCCGCACCGAGTCTCCGCACATGGCCCCGCACCCCCCTTGGGCCGCCCCTGGTGGTTGGGGAAGGTGCTTCAGGCCAGAAGGTCGGGGGTTCAAATCCCACTAGAGGACAGCAACCTTGGGCCAGAAGGACTGGGGTTTCTAGTCCCACAGGTGCTCCTTGTGGTCTTGGGCAAACCACTTAACCCTCCATAGCCCATGTTCCCTGTAAAATAGTTATCTTCAAGTTATAATGCCCTGTTCAATGTAATTTCAGTTTGTTCAATGTAAACTGCACTGATGCAGAATAGCACAGTATATGAGAGAATATAAATAAATACAGTGTCCATGTACACTAATATATTTTGGTAGAGCGGTACATCAGATAAGAGTGCGATTAGGAGAACATTCATCGCGGGTGCGCCAATGAGTGATTTCAGCTCCAAAAGTGGAGCATTACATGTCTGCTAATCATAGTTTTGAGGACTTTACTTGGACAGTAATTGATCATACACCTCTGGATCCTCAAGGGGGGGATCAATTAGCTCGACTTCAATGGTCTGAACAATGTAGGATCCACAGATTGAATTCGGTCCACCCTTTTGGGTTGAATAGGGAGATTGATTGGACCAGCCTGTTTTGACGTCATCCCTTTGGAGTTAGGGGTTCCCTAGTTTGATGGGTATTTCCCTACTCCATTCGAGGTTCTGGTTTGAGTGAGTTGATGGGACAGCCAATTGGAAGTATATGTTCCTTGAACAATGTGATCTTTAAAAATCAGCGTTTGATGGCAGTTGGCTACAGCGAGAGAAACTAGCACTTGACACAGGGAAGGAGATCCCGAAACGTGCACGTCGTGCTTGCACTTTGAAGCTGATTTGACCTTACAAGATTGTGAGCTAAGTCTTATTCTGCTATTTTTGATAAATATCATTTCAACCTGAACTTTAATTGAATAAAAAGGAGTCTACCTTCTGGTTGGGGGCAGCTAAAAGTACTGTCCTCCCTCGGTATCACCGACAAAAAAATCTAATTATTGTTTTTTTTGGGGGACGATTTGGTGATTTATATAGTGTTGGCTGGATATTTAGTGGCAGCTGCTATCCGGCTTTCCTTTACCGGCTATGAGCTCAACATTGGCCCATACATTAGCTGACTGTACAGACCTTGAGTGTAGCTGCATTTGTTGTAAAGTGTCATTGAGTCCATGTCTACTCCTGGCAACCCTGTGGATAGTTGTCACTATCCCCTGGGTTTTCTTGGCAAGATACAATGGGAAGTAGATTGCCAGGCCTGTCTTCCACACAGTGAGCCTACAGCACATGGAATTCCAAGATGGCCTCCCATCCAAGTACTAAGCAGACCCCACCCTCTTCAGCTTTCACAGTCAGACAGGATTGGGCACATTCAGAGTGGTGTCACCATAACAGTGTATTTGCATATTCCATTCCAAACAGGAGGGAATTTCAGTACTCTATAAGGTCAAAATAGGGCATCAGAGTTTTGTTGAATGGAGTGTAAGAGAGGGGTAGCTGCAGAATGGTCTGCTCTCTGGAAAGAGATTGGGGGAGGGGGAGGAAGGATGTTAGCCCAGCTCTACAAAGAAAAGGAAAAGAATCTAAAGCAGGGGTCCCCCAACTAAGGCTTGAGGGTAGATCGCAATATGTTCAATGTAATATGTTCAATGTTAACTGTTCCATGTAATATGCTGTTATTTTGTAAACTGTGCTGATCATGAATAGTGTGGTATAAAACCAAATAAATAAATACAAATAAATTGAATAAATCCTTGCAGCAAGATTTTCTGCCTCCCCATTCTTTTCCTGTCCCCAGATCAGATCCAGCCGAGAACCCATTTTATTAGGGGGTGGGATTCCGCCCATGCACTCCTTCCCCCCTGGTTCTCTCCCTTCCTCCCTGCTGTAGCTCGGGGATTTCAGCCAGCAGACTGTAGCAGCCCGCCCTTGTCTCAGTGCTCCTTCCCGCCCTGTCCCTTCCTGCTGAAAAGATCTTTTTCTCTCTACTAGGAAAGTGGCAAAAGATCTCGATGGAGGAGATGCCCCCTGCTACTGCTGGTATATGATGGTGCCCTGCTGCAGGAAAGCAGCACTGGGAATGTCGATGGGCTCTTGGCTGCTGGGGCTGCGGGACCAGGGTACGTGCGTGCACAGGTGAGCCTCCTGCAGTACCAGAGGAAATAGGTAGGGGGCGGCAGACAAGGAGAGAGGAGGTAAGAGAGAAGAAGGAGAAAGGCGGGAAAAGGGAAAGAAGTGTATACCGAGAGGGGCGAGAGAGTAAAACACAAATATAGCTGTTAGAATTCCCCTTGTTGTACATTACTCTGGTAACGCATGCACAAGCTTCTTTCCAGGGCCGGCCCAAGGATTTCTGCCACCCCAGGCAGAGGCCTCAGTGGCACCACGCCCTCCACATTGCCACCCCTGCTGCCAATTCCATCTTCTGGGGGACTTCCGACACCCCTCCGACGGGAAGTTGCATTGCACAGGGGTCAAAAGAGGCAGGCAATGTGTGCCAAAGCACATGGCCTGCCGCGGGCACAAAAGTGGGTGGCCTTAGTTGCATCAGCAGCTGTTTTGCCATGTTGAAATGCCATAACTGCAGGGGGTGTAACTGCCTCCTTGCCATTAGTCTATGGTCCCATGTAATCAAACTCTGGAATTTGTTACCTGAGGATGTAGTAAAGGCTGTTAGTGTAGCTGGGTTTAAAAAAGGTTTCCACAAGTTCCTGGAGGAAAGGTCCATAAACCATTATTAAGAAGGGACCCAAGATATCAATGCTTGACCCAGTACAAGCACTGCGGAACCTGTGTCTTTTGGGGAAACTGCTGGGTACATATGACCTAGATTGTCCACTGTTGGAAACAGGATACTGGGCTTGATGGACCTTGGTCTGACCCAATATGGCATATCTTATGTTACCATTTATTTATTTAAGAACTTTTCTATATTGCCACTTCCAGAGATCAAGGGCAGTTTACAATAAACAAGAACAGATACATTGAACTTTAAGCATGGGTGTAACAAATGAACTACTCATAACATTTACAGAGAAGATATTTACAATATTTACAGATATATTTATATATAGAGGTGTCTTGTGTACATAATAGTAATAGTGATTTCCTATGATATTAATAGCCTTATGTAGTGAGGGGTATAATGGAGGATTTCATAGTTATGTTGGATATATTTTATAGTGGTCTGTTAAGTTCCTAAAATGTTCAGAGAATAGGTGAGTTTTAATTTCCTTACGGAATATTTGTAGATCATTGATGGATCTTAGTTTTTCAGAGAGTGAGTTCCAGAGTATATAGGGGCAAAGTAGGAGAAGCCCTGTTACTAGTAGAATGGTTAGTTTTACGGAATTAGGTTATTTTGGGTACATCCTCCTCTTGTTCTATCATCAGAGGGAATGTTAATCAGAGATATGAGGTAAGATGGGGCTATGTTTCTCAGAAGCTTAAATGTGATCATGAGAGATTTGTATTTAATGCGGCTTAAGACTAGTAATCAATGTAGATTGTGTAGTAATGAAGCTTAGGAAACATGATGCTAAATGTGCCAAACGAGAGGGGCTCAACAGCACCCATGCAGCATCTCCCACTTCCACATAAACAAGAGCGACTTGGCACCCCAACACAGCACTTCCCACCCTCTGAAAAACAAGACCCCAACACAACACCTCCCACTCCAACATAAACACCAAGAAGGGCTTGGCAAGCCCAACATAACACCTGAAACTGCGCACTGGACCAGCATGATGTTAATGTAAATATATATTCTGCAGAAAACAAAGGCAATGCAAGATGCTCACACACCAAGGAACTAAAAGAAAAGTGAGAACCACAGTGCAGTTTATAACACCAAATTATAAAATTATAATTCATTTTATTTTGTTATAAACTGCATTATGGTTCTTTTTATTTTTAAATATATACTCTGCATCCACATAAACCTCTCCCTCGACAATGGGCGCACAGCAGAAGTAGGGCATTCACTCACAGAGCTCAGTATATTAAAAAAAAATCAGATTCTGATCATCTCACTAACAATAACAAACATTCTTCAGTACCAGGCATATTGTGAAATAATATAAAACCCTACAAAAGTCACCAAAGATCTGCAAGGCCAAATCTACCATACCATACCAGCATAAACTTCCAAAACTCAAACAAGGGGCCTACCCAGAAAAAGCAGCACTATAAATACTGCAGCGGATCGTAGAACATCCATACACTTATTTGAAAAGCTAAATAAGTCAAATTATTACAGTTCAGATCCCTACGTACAAACTCCGTGTTAACAGAACGTCTGGCCTCGGTCACACACTCAGAACACAGACCCTCACCGAGTACAGAATTATTATTATTATTTTTAAGTGCCTTCAAGTCAATGCTGACTCCTGGTGACTCAGCATCCCCTGTGTTTTCTTAGAAAGCTATGACCAGAAGTAGATTGCCAGGCCTTTTCTTCTGAGGCAATGGAGGGTAAAGTGACTTGCCCTAGGCCACAAGGAGTGCTAGTGGGAATCGAACCCATATCTCCTGGGTGGTAGGCTACTCCTCCACTCTCAGTACAGAATAAGTGACTACAGTCCAAAGTAAAAATAAAAATATGTAGACAAAAATTAACCTGAAACCGCAAGAAGCCAGACTCCACATAAAGAACACCACCAGAGAAATAAAAGAGGTGCAGTTCCCCATACTGTGTAAAATATTAAGATAGCGCAAAGTCCAATCACTAAATTGAAAATAAAATTATTTTTTCTACCTTTGTTGTCTGACCATTTTTTTCTCTGATCATGCCGGTCCCGTTCTGAGGCTTCTGCTTTCCTCTGTCTTCTCTTAGCTCTCTTTCTATGGTCTCTAGTCCATCTGCCATTTCTTGCCTCTCCTTTTGTTTTCTTCACTTCCTTCCATCTTGGCTATTGATTTTTTCCCCCGTTCAGCTTTCTTTCATTTATTTCTCTCTCTGTCTGTCCACCCAGATTTAACTACTCCTTACTATCCAGTACTTTTTTAGCCATCTACCTACCGCTTTTCAACCTTCACCCCAGTCCTCTCATTCCCCAGCTCTTCTTCCCTGGCTCATTATTCCCCAGTCTTTTGCTCACCTTCTCTTCCCCTCCATGTCTAACATCTCTCATCCACCATCCAGTATCTTTCTCTCTGGCTCTCTCCTTCCCTCCATCCAGTACCTCTGCTCTCTCTTTCCTTCCATGTCTGCCCTCTCCCTTCCTATTCCCCCTGCAATCAGCATCTATTCCATCTCCATACCATACTATCCCCTCTCTATTACTCCCATGTCCAGCATCTCGCTGTCTCTTTCTCATCCTATTTACCCCATGTCCATCTTCTCCCCTCTCTCTCTCTATTACCTCCATGAACTACGTTTCCTTCTCCCCTTATTACCCTGTGTCCAGCATCTCCTCTCTGTCTCCCTCTGTCCCCCCCGGCCCAAGTCCAGCATTTTCCCATAGTCTCCCTATAGCCCCCGGCCAACATCACCACTCCATCTCCCCTCCTTGCTTCTCCCTATGTCTTTTCTCCCTAAGCCCCTTCCCATGTCCACTATCTCCCTTTATCTCCCTAGCCCCCCACCTCAATCTTATCCCTGCTGCCTCCCTATTCCCCCCACCCTGTTATATTCCGTTATTCTTAATCACATTGCTATCCAGGTTATGACCCCAGTTACTGATTTTACCCTGTTATCCAAGTTTTATGCCCCTGTTTATTGTAACTCAGACGCTTGCTTATGGTGCTGAATTTATTGTAACTCAGACGCTTGCTTATGGTGTTTATTGTAACTCAGACGCTTGCTTATGGTGCTGAATTTTTGTTCGATGTAAACTGCACTGATGTCAAATAGTGCGGTATATAAGAAATGTAAATAATAATAATAATAATAATAATAATCTCCCTTCTGACTCCCTGTGCCCATCCACATCCACCTTCCAGTGCCCCCTCATGTCCACTCCCCCCTTCCCAATGCCCCCCCCCTTGTATGTACAAGGGGCAAAGCTTGACCTCAAAGCAGCATGTCTGACAGGCAGGGGCTGTGCAAGCCGTGATCCCAGCTCAGAGAGGAAGGGCACAATCTGCCTTGCATAGCCCCTGCTCATGGGACATGCTGCTTTCGCGGGCAGGCTTTGCTTCTCTGGGCTGTGATCATTGCCTCCCACATCCTTCTGCCTACAGGAGCAGCATGTCCCATGGGCAGGGCTGTGCAAGCCATGACTGTGGCCCAGAGAAACAGAGCCTGCCCTCAGGAGCCGACATCAGGAGGGGGCCATTGCTGGCCACCTGCCCCCACTCCCCATTCAGGATGATCTACGAAGCCCCGGCGGCCTGGTGGAGAGCCTTCCCGCGGGCAGAAAGCTCAGAGTAGTGATCGCGGCCTCTCACAGCCTTCTGCCTGCTGGAGCAGTGTGTCCTGTGGGCAGGCTCTCCACTAGGCCACCAGCCATCCTGAATGGGGATTTGGGGGTGGGTGGCTAGCGACAATACCTGCCTGATGTTGGCACCCCCCTACTGTGCTTTCCCAGCTTACTGGGTAGCGCCGGCCCTGGTCCAGCATTTGTCTTCCTGCTTCCCCCCCACATGTCCAGCATATATCTTCCTGCCTCCCCCCCCTGTTGTCCAACATTTGTCCTCCTGCCCATCCTCCATTGTCCAGTGTCTACTGTCCACCTCTCAATATTGCCAACAAGAAAGCAAGAGTGTGGAGTTTTCAAGACTCCGGTGCTCAAGTCCCTGCTGGTTCTGCCCCCTCAGACGTGAAAAGCATCATCAGAGGAGGCGGGACTATCAGGGCCTTACAAGACTCCAGCGCACTTGTAAGTCCCTGCTGGTTCTGCCCCCTCAGACGTGAAAAGCATCATCAGAGGGGCGGGACTATCAGGGCCTTACAAGCATGCTGCAGTCACAGAGCCCACACTTTTGCTTTCTGCTTTTTTTTCATAGTTGATAACTCGCCACCACTGCCTCAGTGTCCTCAGATCTGGAACTGCAGCAGGGGCAGCAGTGGAGCAGGGAGTGTGGCCACTTGGCTATTTTGGGGGCATTTTTTGCCGCACCCAAAACTTTGCTGCCTGAGGCAACTGCCTCACTCTGCCTCATTATAGAGCAGCCCTTGCGTGCTATGCCCAAGAAGTGGCGATCCTTAGCTTTAAGGAGACATCGTACCCTAGAGGAACCTTCCTTACTAAAGAGAGAGTAAGGGACTGACACCTGTCATTCCCAAGAAGCCTTAAGATGGCATTGTACCCTAGAGGAACATTGCATGCTGAATAGAGAGGGGGAGTGAGTAAAGTGAGAGCTGTCATTCCCAAGAAGAGGAGAATGGAGGGAAGAGGAGAAGCGACATTTGAGGAACTCAAGTTAAGAATCTGTTTGAGATCTTTGCTAGGTTTCTGCCTGGAAATCTGTGATTTAATAGATGAAGTAGTATCTAATTTTATTCCACGTGGTAAACAAACTTTTCACCAACTCGTTGGAGTGTGGATGGTGTTTGGAAGAGATGAAAAGAGGTAAAGGACTCAGCCTCCGATTCCTTGAAGATTCAGTCTTGCCCCCTGTAGCCCTCGATCTGTCGATGGGTCTGCTACATCTGATTATGTGCCAGGGGGCAGAGCCCTGGGAGGTGGATAGTTCAGACGTTCCTACCTGGCAGGGTGAAAAGAATCTGTGTGCAGCCTGCCTTTCGCCAAGGGGCCGAAGTTAGCCCCAGAGGCACTATATAAAAGAGAAGAAAGTGAAACACTGGAGACGAAGTAGCAAAAATTACCCAGACAGTAAAATTAAGGATTTTGGTAAACATCTTTATTTTTATTTATTTATTTATAGCTTTTCTATACCGTGCTATTTCAAATCAGTGCGGTTTACAATTAACAATTCTTTGTACAAAGCAGGGGATCTACTTTGCACTTACAATGAACAAGTATACCAACTTGGATTTATAACTGGGTAGCTATATACAATCAGAGCATATTGTCACTGTGCTGTTAACGCAACAGGCTTGCTCCGTAACTATGTACAGATTTGTCATTAACTATGCACAGGAGTGCTAGGTCTTTGTGCTTTAAGTAGTTGGGCTGCTGGGAGTGATTGCTTCACTTTGTTCAGGGTGTGTTGGTGGTGATTTTGGGGTGGGTGTGGGTATGGTGAGTGTATTGGAGACGTTGGGGTATGGGTAGTGTTGAACGAATAGATGGTGCTTTAGTGCCTTCCTGAATTGGGTGAGGTCAGTGATCGCTCGGATAGAGGTTGGTAGGTCATTCCAGTGAGTAGGAGCATAGACTGTAAAGGCTCTATTCTTTGTTGACTGATTGCATTTTGTTATATCCTTGGGGATTACTAGTGTGTTCATGGCGAAGGTCCTTCTGGATCTGTTTGGGGGGGGGAGGGTGGAGGAGGTCCGTTAAGGAAGTTGAGGACAAGTTATTGATGGCTTTGAAGGTAATGAGTACCACTTTGTAGGTGAGCCTGCAAGTGATTGGTAGCCAGTGTAAGTCTTTTAGGATTGAGGTTATGTGTTCTCTTCTGGAGGCACCATGTAGGAAGCGGGCTACAGAGTTCATAGCCAGTTGTAATGGGTTCAGTGTGCTCTTGGGGAGTCTGTGCAGTATAGCATTGGCGTCATCGAAGTGGGGGATTACCAGTGCTTGGAAAATTGTTCTGAAGTCGTCTGGCTGTAGTAAGGGTCGGAGGTGCTGGATCGTCCGGATCTTGTGGTATATTGTTTTGATGGTGTTATTTATGTGGGCGTTCATGTCAAGGCACTGGTCGAGAGTGACGCCCAGGTATCGGATAGTGGGTTTGCTTAGGAGCTTGGCATCTCTTACCTTCAATGATGCAGGGGAGGGGGCGAAGGCATTACTTCTTGTGGCGAATAGGACGTCGGTCTTTTTGCAGTTAATCCTGAGATTTTGAGAGTGGAGCCAGTCAGTGACAGCGTTAAAGCAGTTAATTAATGTTGTGAAGTCTGGGTGGTCAATGTCAAATGGGGTGAACAGCAGCACATCGTCTGCATATATCAGGCAGGATATATTGAATGTGTGGATGATTGCGCATAAGAGCTGCATGTATATGTTTAACAGGAGGGCAGAGAGTGAAGATCCTTGCGGAACTCCTTGTTTTTGTTGGAAAGACTCAGAGGCCCTGGAGCCTAGGCGTACCTGCTGCCATCTGTCCATCAGGTATGACTTGCACCAGCTCAGGGCCGAGCCTTCTCCTGGAGGTGCATCAGAAGCTGCTCGTGGTTGACAGAGTCGAATGCCGCAGCGATGTCCAAGAATATAAGAGCATACCCTCTTCTGATGTTGTCCAGCCCTGTGGTTAGGGTATTGATTAGTATGATAAGTAGTGTCTCTACGCCATGCAATTCCCTAAATCTGTGCTGGGCTGGGTCTAAGGGGGCTGTGGCATCTAGGTGGTGATGGATTTGATGTTGAACGACCTTCTTAATTATCTTGGCTAGCAGGGGGATGCTTGAGATGGGTCGATAGGATTCCACCTTCTGGGGATTCAGTTTGTTGTTTTTTAGAAGTAGCCGGATGGACGTCTGTTTGAGGCTTGATGGGAAGGTGCCTGTTGAGAATGATCTCTCCATGATCTTGGCTAGGCTAGGGCTGAATTCATCACGCATTGATTTTATCCAGAAGGCAGGGTAGGGGTCATTTGGGGCAGTTGTGGCGTTGATGGCTGCAATGGTATCGCTGATGTATCCCTCAGATGGAGGTGTGAATGAGGTAAGTGGTGTTGGTTGGAGTGAGCTGTGGTTAGGTGTGGGTGATATGACTGCATTAGTATTGCTGGTTTTGGCTTGTAAATAGTCCGCAAATTCCTGAGCGTGAAGTTGACTTGGTTGGGGAGGCGAAGGCTCTTTCGTTAGGGTATTCACTAAGTTGAAAAGGTCCCGAGATCTGTTCAGCGAGCGTTGCAAGAGTTCCGAGTGATGCTCTTTCATTTTCTCTGAGATTGCTTCTCGGTGTGCTTTTAGATGGGATGTGTATGTTGACTGATCCTCTGGCGACCGTGAGCGTCGCCATTTTCTTTTTAGCTTCCTGAGGTGGAGGGGTGAGGTCCGTAGTTCTGCTGAGAACCAGCGAGCTGTTTTCCTTCTTTTTTGTGGCCTGTCAGAATCTGAAGATTTGTCTGCGGGGGGTAGGCATGAGAAGGAGCTCAGGCTATTGTTCCACGTGGCTATCATTTCATCCAGGCAAGGCGATGTTAGGATAAGGTTTGGGAGGACTTCCTTGATGATCTCGTCTTTGTTGAAGGGCCTAAATTGTTCTGTGAGTGCCGGAGAGGCCTCAGTTGCCCTGCTGGGCAATTTGCGTACTTGGTATGTGGGCATCTGGAAATTAAGTAGGCTGTGATTAGACCATGGGACAGGAGTGATGGCTAGGTTGAAGTTAAAGTTCATGCTTATATCTGGCTGTGGAGCGAAGACCAGGTCCAGTTTGTTTCCTTTCATGTGGGTTGGTGCCTCGACTATCCGTTCGTAGCCCAGTTCTTTTAGTGCATCAAGGAAGGCTTTGGATTGGTCATTTTGTAGAGCAGGCAGGTTAAAATCGCCCAATATCCAGTTTGGTATATGTGTGTTCTTGGGGTTACAGGCAAAGTCAATTATGGTTGAGAGGTCCTTGTTGGAGGGGGAAGGGGATCTGTAGACTAGGTTAATGGTGCAGTGTTTGTTAGCTATGGTGACTGTGTCAAGGTGTGTTGTGCTATTGGATGTGAGTAGCTGGAATTGGTGCTCTGTCTTTACTAGAATGAATACTCCTCCGCCTCTGCGATTGGCTCTGTGGCAGCTGAAGATTGAAAAGCTTGGGGGGATGAGCTGATTAATGATGATTGCATCTGAGTCAGACAGCCACGATTCTGTTACCAGTAGGATGTCCAGGTCAAGCTGTGTGATAAGGTCTGAGATGGCTGGCCATTTCTTGCGTACCGACCGTGCATTTATGAGGGCGCGCTTCAGGCGGTGTGTACTCTTGGGTAGTGTCACCTTGGATTTCGTAGTGTGTTGAAGTGATATGTAGACTAAGTGAGGGTGCCGTTCGTGGAGGGTTTCTGTTGTTTGGCGATGGGTGTTGCTGTAGCCTCCCTTTCCTAGGCTTAGATGGACAGGAATGGGGTTATGATTGGAGGTGAGGGCGAGTATGCCATAGAGGGCATTGGCGAGGAGATAAAAGATGGTGAGTGTGGGGATGGAGATGGCCATGTTGAGCTGTTGGGATAGTGGCCACTTTGTGTCACAATGGCTCTTTGTCTAGTAATAATTCCCTTGTGCAGCAGTGGCTATTCTTCCGGCAAAGTCTAGTTTGATTGTCGGGGCTATGCTGTACCCCAATTACTAGTTTGTATAACAAAGGGTACCGTGACCAATTGGTTCTTTGCTTAGGGAGGATTAGCCTGAACTGTTACACTTCGTATGGCAGGGTTACCTTGCAGTAATTGCTACCTTGCATTGCATAGGGTACTTTACACATTTAATACTTTGTATAGCAGAGTTTAACTTGGTCAGATGCCACTATTTATCTCAGAGGATCTATTGACCATCTTGAGACCTAAGCTGGACAAAAAAACAAAAGCACTCAAAATGTGGAAAAATTCTAGTGCACACTGATAGGGTATCATTAAGTAAAAGACCTTTATTGTAACAAAGGGCCAGCCCAAGGAGGGTGCGAGGCCATGTGCGGAGATTAATTGCAGGGCCTCGTTTGCATAGGGAGCCTCATTTGCATAAACATTTACATAATGCTGACATGCATTTTTAGTAAACATGCCTCTTAATGAGTGTCTGGATAAAGAAAGACTAACAGATTTCTACGTTATTATATTCCAGTGCCAACCGCCAGGCCCATTAGGAAGTACTATAAGCACTGACCATTTAGAACCCATAGCAAACCCACCATATCATAACAGCACTGCCAGGACTCACAAAAGCACCAAACCCTACCTAACAAAAGGCAACACTGCAAATATTAAACCAATACATCTCAGAGAATACCAATGTATCTCCTACTGGGGAAAGAGAACAAGCGCCATGGTCAAATAGAAACTACATGAACAGAATACCTCAGCTTGGTTAAAATGCAGAACATAGACCGTCACCAAAGAGTGGAGTGGAGGAGTGGCCTAGTGGTTGGGGCAAGGTACTTCAGACCGGAAGGTCAGGGGTTCAAATCCCACTAGAGGACAGCAACCTTGGGCCGGAAGGACTGGGGTTTCTAGTCCCACAGGTGCTCCTTGTGTTCTTGGGCAAGCCACTTAACCCTCCATAGCCCATGTTCCCTGTAAAATAGTTATCTCCAAGTTATAATGCCCTGTTCAATGTAATTTCAGTTTGTTCAATGTAAACCACACTGATGAAGAATAGCGCGGTATATAAGAGAATGTAAATAAATAAATAAACAACAAGGGATCACAATTTAGAAATAGGAAGACAATAATTAAACTGGGAACCCCAAAAGCCAAACTTGGCATGTACAACAACACTGGAGAAATAAAACTATAAATTAATTTCCTCTCGTACTAAACAAAACACAAAAGACGTTAACAATGCATATTTCCCAGAGCTGATATATTCCAGTTAATAAATTCAAAATAAAAAAGTATTTTTCTACCTTTTGTTGCTTGTGCATTTTCATTTTCAGTTGCAATTGCTCCAGTCACTTTCTTCTGGTTTCTTTGTGTTTTCTGCTTTCTTCTCTTTTAGATTTTTTCCATTTTCTTTCTCTATATCTGCTTTAACATACTAATCTTTCCCCTTTTGCTCTTTCCCCCATTTCTTTCCTTATTCCTTTATCATCCACTCAAATTTCACCCTTCCTTTCTCAATCTCCACTTACTCTTCCAGTACCCGGCCCATCGTAGACTTTTCTTCCCTCCCACATAAAATATCTTTTCCCCTCTCCATTCTCATTCCCAATCCCTTTCTAGTCCTCCCCCAAAATCAGCTCCCTTATAGTTCTAGACCCACCCAGCATCCGCCCCCTTCTAGTCCCAGTCTCCCAAGCTTCCACATCAGCCTATTTCCAGTCTTAGCCTCCCATATGCTCTTTCCAGTTCCATTCCAGCCCCCCATCAGCCCATTTCCACTCCAAGCTCCCCCCATCAGCCCATTTCCAGTCCTAATCCAGCTCTTCATCAGCCCATTTCCAATTTTAGCCCTCCCATCACAGCCCATTTCCAGCAAGTTTCCCCCCCCCCCATCATCACTGCCCATTTCCAGTCCGTTTCCCCCATCACAGCCCATTTCCAGTCCGTTTCCCCCTCCCCCACCATCACAGCCCGTTTGCAGTCCGACCCCCCCCCCCAATCATCACAGCCAATTTGCAATCCGATCCCCCCCCACCATCACAGCCCATTTGCAGTCTGTTCCCCCTACCATCACAGCCCATTTACAGTCCAATCACAGCCCATTTGCAGTCCTAGACACCCCCCCCCCCACCATCACAGCCCATTTCCAGCCCATTTCCAGTCCGTTTCCCCCTCCCCACCACCATCCCAGCCCATTGGCAGTCCGTTCCCCCCTCCCGTCTGTTCCCCGCTACAGCACTGTGTATTTGTTGTCCTCTCCCCCCCCTCATCACAGCCCATTTGCAGTCCATTCCCCCCTCTATCACAGCCCATTTCCAGTCCAAGAAGTTCCCCCCTGATCACCGCCCATCCAGTCCTAGCCCCCCCCCCCCTCTGAAGAGCCCCACAGCCATCTAAGGGGCTGCAGAGGGAGCCAGGGAAGCCTGTGCAAGGCCCTGGCTCCCTCTGCAGAGCCGCCAGCGTGAAGGAAAAGGCTCTTCATGCTGGCGGCTGTGCAGAGGGAGCCAGGACCTCGCGCGGGCTTCCACGACTCCCTCTGCAGCCGTCCATTGTGCGGGAATGAGTTCATGCGGGGCCCTGTGCGAACAACATTCTCGCTCAATGGACGGGCCGGCCCTGTTGTAACATGCTGCTCTAGATTCCTCTCTGTGCTGTTTGCTCTTTATTTTTATGATTCAGGATTAAGGATGTTCAGTGTTCAGCTCTCTAATCCTAGTGTTGCTTACTGCTCTGATATCTAGCACTAGTCTAAGTGCTGTATATCAGATGATACCATCTCTGTACAGTGCTGCGTATACCTTATAAAAGCAATGTGTGCCTTTGAGTCAATGCTGACTCCTGGTGAACTAGCAGTTCCTGGGTTTTTTTGGCAGTGTGACCGGAAGTAGATTGCCAGGCCTGTCTTCCGAGGTAAGGAAGGGTTAAGTGACTTGCCCAAGGCCACAGGGAATGCTAGTGGGACTTGAACCCTGATTTCTTAGCCAGTGCTCTTACTACTAGGCCACTCCTCCATGATGGAAGGGATACTCCTTGTAGCACTATAGTATGATAAGGAGTAGTAAGATTGGGGGTTCAAATCCCACTAGAGGACAGCAACCTTGGGCCGGAAGGACTGGCGTTTCTAGTCCCACAGGTGCTCCTTGTGGTCTTGGGCAAGCCACTTAACCCTCCATAGCCCATGCTCCCTGTAAAATAGTTATCTCCAAGTTATAATGCCCTGTTCAATGTAATTTCAGTTTGTTCAATGTAAACCGCACTGATGCAGAATAGCGCGGTATATACGAGAATGTAAATAAATAAATAAATAAATAAATATTAAAAAAATAAAATAATATAAATAAAATCACAAAAATAAATATGTACAGGATATAAACAAAATGATAAAAGTCAAAGTCCAAAAGAGAAAGTCCTTGCTTCAAGCTCTTCCCTCCAGATAAAGTCCTCTCATTCTCTACTACTATCACTGATCATTTGTGTAGCACTACGAGGCACACACAGCACTGTACGGAGACATGCAAGAGACAGCCCCTGCTCCTCAGCGCTTACAATCTACTCAAGACAGACAACACAACAGCTGGGGACTAGGATATGTCTAGGGGAATGGTAAGGAAGCACTTAGTTGGAGAGCAGGAGGCTACATGGATCAGGATCCAAAAGCGGCCTCGAAGAGGTGAGTTCTTAGCCTGGATTTGAAAAGGACCAAGGATGAAGCTTGACGTACAGACTCAGGTAGTTTGTTCCAGGCATAAGGAGCAGTGAGGTGTAAAGAATGAAATCTGGAGTTGGCAGTGGACAAGAAGGGCACAGACAGAAGAGGAGAGGTAGTGAATGCACTTACAGGTCAGTAGGAGAAGTGTGAACTGGACATGGAAATGGACAGGAAGCCAGTGAAGCGACTTGAGAAGAGGGGTTACATAAGGAGGTAAGCTCGTGGTCGAGGCCCCTTCTGCTTCTGGGTTCCAAGCTGGGCTCCCAGACTCCTCTCAGTGGACACTGTAAGATACACTCAAAGAAAACCCTTCACCTCAACAGTTCATGGATCAGTGTCAGTGTCAAAGTGCCCTGGAAAAAATCACCAATATCACTCTTCACTTAATATACAAAATGAGGAAAACATTCTTCTCCCCAACAGAGTGAAAAAATATGAATTCTTTTTAGCGAAATATATCCAAATCCCCTTGGCAGTGTGTTCCAGATTTACCAAGGTCCCTTACGGCATCGCACTGGGCCATTTGGTGGTAGGACTGAGAAATCTCTTCAGTCCCACTCCCCTTCCTGAGGGAATCAAACTCTGATGCAGGTTGATTCCTCTGGGACCTGTTGGTGTCTTGTCAGCTTTTGGTATTGCCCTCTGCTGGCCTTTCAAACGAGACTTCCTGCCGTCTAGCCAGTTGTCTCCTCTGCTGTGTTAAACCTAGCTAACTTAGGAGTAGCTGCTCTCCTGTTTCGATGACCTAGCCATTCATCTGGGAGGCCGCTCCCCGGGTAAGCCCCTGAAGTCCTTCTCCTGACACATGGACTTCTCCAAAAACACAGGAGAAGACACCCCCTGCCCACTGAAGGACAGACAGGCCCAGCCTCTGTTACCTCACACTGAGACTCCAGAATCTTCCTCTTTGTAGAAAATGCCAAAAGATTTAAGGGTCCTGCCACATGTAGTTAAAACAGCACAAGGGAAGCAACTGGTAACCAGTCTGAGAGAGAGTTATTGAGGTTCGTTCCCCCTGGGGGTGAGTTACTGAAAACTTTCACCCTACAAACTCAAGAGCTGTTGGACTTGAAGTCAAGGAGCTGGCATACTCTGACTACAGAAAAACACTGGGTTCCTCCTGAGCTAAGACACTGATCAGTCACATAGGTGGAGCTGCGGCTGAAGAAGGACAGCAAACTACTACTAATTGCTTGCGCGTCATGTTAACACCTTTATTTTGTATTGCTATATTTATACCTGAGCTTCATACCCTAAGAACAGGACTGAAATTGCAGGTCTTCAGCTCCTACGCAGACTAGAGGGAGGCCCCCTTCCGAACACTCTTAATAAAAATGCCTATATTCCCCTCCCTCATCTACCCTCTCTCTAATCACCCCCTGTACCTCCATCACCCTTCGGCCGCATCTCCCTATTCTCTCTTCCCCACGTCCTGCCTAGCAAGATTCATCCTCCCCTTGATTTCTCTCGCTCTTCTTTCCAGTAGGCTGCAGATTATATCCAACGACCGCTTCCTTCCTCCTATCTACAGCAGCTTGAGGTCTAGAACATTCCCTCTTACAGCGTTGGCTCAGTCTTTCTCACTCTTTCAGCAGCGACCACAGTTGCTCCAGAGTGGGCACCACAACTGCTGAGCACAGTTTGCACATTCTGAAGCAGCTAGCAGTTACAGCAACCCTTCTGCATCTGGGCCGTTATGGGGGGGCTTAGGTGCCATTGTGCTGCACCCCTAGGGGCATGGTTGTAGAACTGTGTTGGGGATGCTTACAGCCTGTGGAACGGAGGTGCATGGAGTTGGAGGAATGCGGGCAGAAGGTGCCAGTTATTGCTCCATGATGACACCTAGTGGCTAGATTCAGAGTCCATGCTACCAAGTTGCAGAGGTGTTGCCATTTGTGGTCACCTGGCTGGGATCTTTCATTGCGATGTTTGGGATAAAACAAGAGGTTTGCCTCCAGCAGTTGTGGATGGAGGTTCATGTTGCTGTATCTCAATAAAAGTTGTTTCTGATTGAGCTCGAAGCTCACTTGAGCAGGAAGGAACTGGGTGGCCAAAACAAGGTAAGAAGAAAAAGTGAAAATGCCACAAAGAGGGAAATTTGAGTTATGCCATGAACTGAACCAGTCAAGCAGCTGCTCAATTCACTTTCAAGTGGGTAAATTCCAGCAGTTACCGAGCCAGGACCCGCTTTTTCTGCATTCAGAGCTGATATTCAAGAATCACAGCCACAGACACACTTATTTAAAAATTGGAATCCATCTAGAACTGTGAGGTAAAAGGGAATATAAATGTCCATAGTAAAGCAAATTAAATTAATGTGACACTGCTTCCCTCAGGAGCTCTCAGGGCTGGTTAATCTGTCACTCAAGGAGGGAACAGGGCTATCAGCAGGCCATTAGTATATCTGGATTGAAGGATTTGGGGTGGCGAAGGGGGCAAGTCAAAATGACATTTCTGCATATCATGTCCACCACTCCCACACTGCAACCTCTAGCCTGCCTTTAAAATTAGCTCTAAAAGACAAAACAAGAAATTCTCAAGGGCCTTCTATGCATATGTAACCCATTACCTGTAGTTAGGGGTGGGGATTGCCCCAAGACGGGTTTCAAAACAATTTATAAGTAGTTACCTTCCTCAACACTAGAAGCCCCAAAGTGCGTCAACTGACGCAAATGCATCTTCAAAGTTGTATACCAGCACCACTGCTAGAACCATGTCAGTCATGTTCCATGACTTTGTTAGCAAGGTCAAGATGTTCAAATATGTGCATCGAAAATTAATGACAGATGCACCACCTAGCGGGAAAATGAATTTATACCTAGAAGCCCCAAAGTACATCAATTGACACACTCAATTGTCTTGGATGCGTCAATTGATGTACTTTGGGGTTTCTAGGTATAAATTCATGTTCCCGCTAGGTGGCGCATCTCAATCACTGTTTACAGTTTTACTCCGACATTACAAACAATAAACACACGATGACATCATGTAATGACGTCACATACTGCACGTATTTAACAAATAAGTAACTTCACATTAATTCACATCTGCATTTCATGCTAAACGCAGTCGTGATAATGCGTCAATTGACACACTTTGGGGTTTCTAGGTAAAATGCCTTTTGGGGCTTCTTAGTGTTAACTCCACAAAACAGCTCAAGATACAGCACTGCGGTCACCTAAAACACAAAAGGTCGTAGTGGATAGAGGGAGCAATGCTTAAGGCCTTGACTGGAGTGAAAATAGCTTCCAAGACAAAAACAGACACACAGAGGAGCACCAAAGATAATGTACAGAAACATCTTTAATATGGTGATGCCAAAAATCAAGAACATACACAAAAGGCAAGTATAGCAAAAGCCATGGTAGCCCACAGTCCTTAGACTAGAAGTCTTCTTCCATGTTCTCCTTTCCTGGATCTCACTTCCTCTCCTTCTAGAAAACAGTCCCTGAGTGGATCCTCTTAACACTCCCTTCACCACACACCTCTTGGGTAAAAGACCCCAAATAGTGTGCACCTTAAAATATCACACCTAGGTATCAACAGTAGCAGTACAAAATCTTCCCTGGCCTCCACAAACTTCACAGACCATCTTCCCAACCCTCCTTTACCTATAGGGGGCCAGCTCCTGGTTTGAGATAGGAAGGAGAGCAGGATTAACAGCCGAACATGAAATGCCAAATTCCCTTTTCCACTGGGAGGACAGGGATGCGTCTGGTTGGCAGGTCCCCCTCCCCCCATCCCTTCCCCAGTCAGTAGCAAACTCTTCAAAGTGTTCCTCAGGGATATGGCTGGTAGGCAGGTCCTTCCTACACTCTCTTCTACCTTCTGCCCACCATAAGGAAAGATTCTTTGCCTTCCTCCCTGGTATCAGCAGGTCATTTCACCTCCTTTAGGGCCTCTGCTGTCTGCAGGTTACAGCCTCATTGGTACCGCATAGCAGCAGCTCCTTGTTGCACTGGGCCCTAGACTCGTGGGCTCAGCCAGCCTGTCTCCTCATTACTCTTGGCTCCTGAAGTGAAGTAGACCCTAAGCGTTGGCTTCTATGCTTCCCCCAAATGTGCAAGGAGACACCTCCCGCCCTGTGACTGACTGGTAGGCCTTCCCGTTTAGCTCATACTGTCCAGAGCTCTACTTAGGAGCAAGGACTCCTGAATGCTCCTCCTATTTAGCTATGAGAAAAACACTTCTGAGCCTTTGCTACACATAAAAAAAACAGCCAATATTAGCCATCAAATGGAACTGCTATTATAACTGGTAACATCAACTCTTCTATATGGGAATGAAGTCTGGCTTCTATGCAGGAATGGACAGAATCTCAGTATGGAGTGGGGAAGTATCCTAATGGTTGGAGCACTGGCTTGGTAACCTAGAGGCCAGGGCTTGATTCCCGCTAACATTCCTTGTGGCCTTGAGCAAGTCACGTAAACTTTCATTGCCTCTGAAGAAAGCCTGGCAATCTACTTCTAAAGTAACCTAGTAGCTGCTGGGTTACGAGGAGTCAGCATTAACTCAGAGGTGCACGTTGCATTTCTGTCTCCAGTTCTGTAACACACACTCCACATTCCTGAACAATGGAGCTAAGATATTTCCCCTTATAACCCACCAGGCAAGTCTGCATCGCATGGGGGCAGAAGTGGCTGATGATAGCAAGCAGCAAGTGTGATGCAGAGCCTTTGGTAAGCTCTGTCTTGTGGTCCCCTTGCGACTGGCAGCAGTGACAATGGGCACCCCAAAGGCCCAGCACTCTAAGGTAGTCACCCAGCTCACTGACGGCACTGCCAGCCCTGCCTGCCACTCAACCCCTCAGCATCCTGCCCCGTCATTACTCTTCTACCTCTACCCAGCTCCAATTCCCCCCTCCTGCAACTTCCCTACACACTCTCATCCTTTCCAAAGTCTTCTGTCCCTTTACACTGTTTCTTGACCCCTTCCTCGCCGCTCCAGATCCTTCCACCCTACTGCAACTCTTTACCTCTTCTCAGTCCCTCCAGACACTCTTTCCCCTTTGCACCCATTCTCTATTTCTCTCCAGGCCTTTCCCCTTCATATGAACTCCCTCCATCCCTGTAGACATTACCTTAATGCAGTTTAGTTTATTTGTATTTACTATACCATCTTTTAGTACTTAGTATACTGTCAAAGCAGTTTACATAAAACTACAAGAATACTGTATAATAAAGTTAAAAGAAAAAAATAAACATAAAATACCAAAAGGTAAACCCAAAACTAATTAAAATGCCCAAATCAATCAGGTAAAAGAAAGAAAATAAGATTGAAGGTGAAGTCCTCCACCCAGTGCCTAGTACCGGCCACCACCATCATTATCAAACAGGCTGCCCATATGCCTGCTCAGAAATGTAGGCCTGAAGCATCGCTACAGGAAAGTTTCTGCTCTTAAATCAGGGGGCAAAGAATTCGCTAACATTGGGGCCTGTGAGTAATTTCATAACCAAAGTATACTGAAGTGAGCTCTTTGGATGCTTTTCTCTCCTTCTCACCCCTACCTCTCGAGCCCCTCCTTCCAGACACTCCCTCATTCTTCTCAACCCCTCCCTCAAGGCTCTTCCCTCCTAATTATCGTCCCTCTTACAGTGGCAGAAATTCAGATTAAGGGCCCCCCAAGCAATAGATTCTGAAAAGGGTCCCAAATGAGGAAGAGCCTGTTTTAAAAGAACTGTGAGAAGCTGAAAGTAGGCCTCCTTCCTCCTTCCTCTTGGCGTTCCTGACTGCATTCTTCTCCCTTCTCACCCTTCCCAAGCGGTTTCCCCTTATCCGTCCTTCCTTCCCTCACTTATCCCCTTACCACCTCCGTCCAAGCCGAGCAGGCCTTACTGTGACCTACAGAGCTGATTTTCCTACCACCCCACTGCAAGCTGGCAGGAGACACGTTTTACCTGACTTCATCTCCTGGTCATGGGGCTAGTCTTGTGATAACCGTGAGATTTGTCCCTGTGGTAGCAGGGGGGTGAATCAGATTAAACGTGTCTCTCCCTGCTGACCGCTGGAGAAGGGGGTAAGAGCAACAGCTAAGCCGCAGGCAGCACAGCAGAGGGGACAGTGGCTTGCCCCTCTCCCCTTGCTAGACACCAGTGGCCCCCCCTCCCTCCCATTCACCACTTCCTAGGCCTGGCTCTGAGCAGTTTCCCCAAATCTGAGCCTCACTGGTTCACTCTGAAGAAAGGTACAAACGGATGGATAAATGGATGGATTCCAACACTCCAAGGGGCCCTTTTACTAAAGACACACGTCCACTTAATGTGCATTTTAGCATGTAATAGCCGTGAGCACAGGGGCAGCGGCACTTTTACCACGTGGGTATGACAGCTACCGCTCGCTAAAAGAGGCGTGAAGAGGTGGGGAATGGATGGGAACAGAGAGCACGGTGCAGTTAGCAGGGGAGGGGGTAAATATCGCACCCTCACTGTCAGTGTGGCAGTTAGCATAGGTACACTGAACAAGACCTCTGAGGGGTGGCGTTAGGCGCGCTCACATTAATTGCAAATGGCGCTGCAACCCGTTAGGATACAGCTCTGTACTCTAGCTGCCAAGACTGTTGCATTTACTGTGCATTCACGACCCTTGCCAGCAACAAGTTCTAAAAAAAAAATTAGATTTTCCCTTCCATCAACAAATTTAAGCTGGTGGCAGCTCCCCCCAGTGCGAAAGACCCAGATCAGTGGATGGATGTTTCGCCTATGAGAAAGCTACATGACTGTCACTGGGATTTCCTAAAAACTGGCCACATTACATGAATGGAGTTCATGGGGGTCCCTCCAGCCTAAGACAGCGGCACCCAGCTGAAATGGAAATGCAGACGGCCTCGGTGCCCTTCTCCTGCCTAGTGTTACCAGGATAAGCAGCTCTTCCTCTCCTCTGCTCTGTGCTGCGACGGCTGGCAACCATTTTCCTCAGCTTCTCAGTCACACACTGCCAGGGAAGAGCAAAAGCTGCATAAATCATAGTCCTCCCCACTTCTGTGCCCTGGCTGAGGGAGGAAAGGGGGGGGGGGGTGGTCCAGCCATGAACCAGCAGCTCCCATCCAGTGGCGGCCAAGAGCCGAGATCAAAGGGACGGTGTGACAAGAATCAGGGGGGCAGAGAGACAGGACAGGGGCTGACAGACAAGGAAACAGAGGTAGAGGCCGGGTCACAAACATTCTCGGAGCAACCCCAGAACTCAGAATTCTCTCTTTCTTTTCTTGCATCTGTGAGCTGCTTCAGCAAGCACACACATAGGCTGTGCAGACAATATGCTTCAGCCAAGGGGTCTGGGAAGAAAGATGAACAGCTCTGTCCTCGTATATCATTCAGATCAATGTCACATGTATCTGCAATCGAGAGTAGCAGACTGTAGGTCTGAGAAAGGAGACTCCATCACTAAGAGCGACCCTAACTGCAGTCCTCCAGCCTCCATTTTACTGCTGTATAAACAGCCAGACTCCATCCATTTTCTACATGGTTGGAAAGGCCCTAAGCATTGTCAGCTAGAGAGACGACGGTGCCAGCGATTATTCTGTACAGCGTATGGAGAGACAGGAGATCCTCAAGTACCAAGAAATGCAAGCCGAGAGCAGGAAAATGTGGCCAGAAGGCACAGAAATATTCCCAGCTGTTTTGGGTGCCACCAGCTTGATTAAAAAGGATTTTCAAGCACATCTTGTTACATTGCCTGCACATAGTACAACTTATGAACCCCAGCTGAAGGTTCTTTCTGAACAAGAAAGCACAAAAGACCGAGATCATATTCAACAGGCTCTGGGTTTCCAATAAGGTTCAGTACTGTCATGCTATGAGCCAAATTAGCCTGTTTGAAGACGCCGCCTTGAAAAAATAAAGCAGTGAAAAGCTGCCATTGCTTTATCCCTGTAGCACAAGGAAGAATAGCTCATAGCAGAGCACAGCCAACATTAACGGCACCCCTACGTCTGCTCCTCAGCCCTTCAGTTCTCTATCTGACTTCTCACCTGGTCCTCACATCCGTTTTTCTATTTATTCAACTATCATTAAGCACCGTTCCGGTCCTTTACCCCTGCAAGTCTCCATTTCCCTTTCCGTCTATTTATCCAGCTGCTCTTGTGATCTTGGGAGAGTCACTTAATCCTCCATTGCTTCAGGAACAAGCTTACAGGCCGATACAAAAGCCGGCGCTGAAGTCGTGCGCTATTAGCTGTGTACACGTTTTTGTAGCACACTGATAGCGCCAGGCTTCAGCGCCGGTATGCCGCAAAGGGCATGTATGCAAATACGCACAGGACGTGCAGGTTCTTTTGGCGCTCACCCCATAATAACCAATACTACTTCACCCAGAAACATTTTTTTTTTTAGGAAATCACAACAAAGACACCTAAAATAAAACATGAATAATATAAATGAGTGTAAAAAACACACAATGATAAGAAACAAAAATACATTTCTTCTTGAACGCCGAACTTTTGCCGATATGCTGAAAAGATACAAGCAGAAAATGTTGATGTCGAAGGTAAGTTCGTCGGTACATACCCTGAAACAGCCTTTCTCTTCACGCACAAGAGGTTTAAGTCATCTCAGAACAGGTGTAGGGATATTGGCGCTCCTGCTGGTTACCTAATCCTCTACGCCTTTCGGGCGCAGATCTTATTAGCATTCCATTTTAATACTCACATCTCATTTGCATATTATTTAAATACCTTGGCGTTACTGAGCGTGCATACTTTTCCTTTGCTGTTTACGCACGCATCAATCTCTTTTCTGCATTTGGCATGTCAGATCATGAGTATATAAGTTGCACTATCTGTGCACAAAGGGCGCGTTAGTCTTCTGCATTGGCCCGTTCGATTGTAAGCTCCCCAGAGACATGAAAATACCTGCTCTACCTGAATGTAGCTTGCTCTGAACTTTTGAGAAGGTGTGAGCTGAATCCGATGCCACATAGTTCTCGATCTGTCTATCCATCCATCGCCGTCCCTGCATGCCACAGTTTTAGACCACTGTTTCTCCCTGCGCTATTGTAACTAGCCTCAACTGGGTCTAACGGCACCACGAGCCACTCACTGTCCAGGGGTTTCCTCTCACAGAAAACTCATGAAATGCTGAGTGTGATCACTAGAGGTCGCCATTGTTCAGTAATAAGGACTTCCTCCCCAGGGGTTTGAACACTAGGGTTGTGCTTTCATTTGAAAGAAAATTTATGATTTAATTTCTTCCTTTTTAAAACAAAATGAAAGAAAAAAATGAATAAAATTGTTTTTATTTTCACTGCCTTCATTTAAAAAATTGAGGCCCTACTATGTAAAAAGAAGTCCCAAAGCAGAGGTCCTCTGCCCACCCTTTCAGCTAACTCTCTTGTCCCATCCAGTCCAGGGGTACCATGAGCGCTGTATGGAGAGCAGCAGTGTCCAATTGCTCCTACCCACCAATGTGATAATATCTGCTGTACAACAAAATAGCACTGACCTCGTGGTTGGCCAATGTCATTTACAGCAAATTCTATGAAATGGCTCAGTTTAAGTTGGCCAGCACCGTGGTTGCAGCAGGAGCAACTGGGGGTTGTCCCTGCTCTGCGAAGAGGTGTCGGGGCGAATTAATGGTGAAGAGAAGGATTCTGGGGAAAAGACCCAGGAAAACTGTTTCTTTTGCAATGGTTGGTTGAGACAGAACATTTGTTTTTCATTTTTATTTTAAAAGCTTGTTTGTTTTTATTTTTTAATAAATTAAATTAAAATAATTTCTGTGCACCCCTCCTAGTGAACTCTACCGAGTTAGTGTTCAGTGGCATTATCTGGCGAGCCAGGCCAGACAAGATAGGCGGTCGTCTAGGGCACCTCTCTCTGGGGGGAGCAATGAGCAGCTTGGGGTGAGGGGGTGTAAGGCTTGTGGTTTTGCCTAGGGTGCTAACACCTTGAAGCAACTCTGGGACGGCCCTGCTGAATATCCTCAAAGATCACCTCAACTGTATCTGGAGAGTGCTGGGGCGATCCGGGGGCAGAGCGGGGGCGAAGGAGTATGTGGATAGAATACGTCTATAGCAGCACCAAATATATCCATTATATGGGTGGCAAAACTGCTGAATATTCAGTTTTTATTTAACCACAGCAGTGGCAGTAAGGGAAAAAAATCACACTGACCCCAAGCTTTAGAGCTGCCAAGGGCCAGAATCCATTCTCCATCTCCTGCCAACGGCCACTGGGCCAGCAAGTGTACGGCCTGTTCCGCGTGCCCGTCCATCCCACCCTTGCCAATAAATGCCTGCAAACCTCCACCTGCAGAAGCAGCAGATGCCCGTCTACTCTATAAGCTACTGCCTGTACAGAACACTTACATAACGCATCTGCATCTATGTAGGACTGATTGCCTTCCATTTTATAGTGCGTCCCCGAGAGAGCGCTACACAGGCAGAACGGAGATGGCCTGCACACACATGTGATCTCACTGGCAGATTTACATAAAAGGTAGATAGCTACAGCTTGTTGAGGTAAATGGGGCACAAAGCTATCAGGGGGTGGGGGGGAGGAAGACAGGAGGGGCTTTAGGGGACAGCTGGTGGGGATTCAGAAAAAGACAGGGTAGAAAGCCATTTCCCTGGAGGGAGGACTGTCGAGGTTCAGAGAAGGGCCAAAGGGATGTGGAGGACAGAAGGGTGCAGACAGGAGACAGTGGAGGTTTAGGGAACACAGAAATCCCATACCTGTTCATACCAGTCGCGGTTTGAGCACGTGCACTCAGGCCACCAGTTTGTGCTCTTTCCATTCATTTTGGGGGTGCTGCTCTTGACGGGAGTCTTGGCTGGGGGGGGCCCACTTTCTCGGGCTGTGGGGATGAGTTTAGTTTTACTCCTGGGGGTGGATGCTGCTCCGGCCTGAGATGGAAGGGTCTGTGAGCTATAGCCTCCATATCCCCCTCCGTACGGCTCCTGCTGCCATTCTGCATAGGCTGGGGGCTCTATGCGCCGTAGCGCATTCATCCTCGACAGCTCGTAACACTCAGGACATTTGCAGCAGTGGTGATGTGTGTGCATATTCCCGTTTCAGAAGCCACACAGCTCCCCAGAGACAGCAGACGCCCTCCCCACACACCGCCTCCTCGTCCCTTTCGTTTTCCTCAACGTGCTCCAAGCTTTTCTGTACAAAAAGAACTCTCTACGTATAAATGTCTTTGTTTGATCAGCTATTAATTCAAAATAGTATAAAAAATGATAAAAATCTTGGTCTGTGTCTCTCTCTTCTCCGTCGATGTCAGTCAGCAATTGTCAGTTGCAGGTTTTGCTTGTCGGGGTCTCCGGGGCTCAGGCTCGTTTTTCAGGGTGGGTGAGAGCCGCGTCTCAGAGCTGGAGGGGCTTCAGGCTTTCGCTGCTTCTAATCCTTAGGATGAGTCGAAAGAAAGCCCGGAGCATCCCTGCTCTCCTTCTGCATCACTGTTCTCCCAGCCTCAGCCAATCAGAGCATAGCAACAGCAACATCAGCATCTAAGCCGGACGGCTCGGTGCTCTTAAAGGCACAAGCACATCGCAGTGGTCAGGTCAAGAGTGCAAAGGAGGCACAGAGCTCTGTCAGAAAAACACCCACCCACAGTAATGCAAGATGGAGACCCCTCTGCAAGTGAGGTTCCAGCACGGAGACGTCCACCCCCAGCTCTAGCAAAGCACCTCATTCCTGCCCTGAGAGTCCCCCCCCCTCCCCCACCAGAGCCTCTCTGCTACTGGTGTCCACTAACTGAGAAGGAAGGAAAACGGGAAACTGCAGAGCCGACATCTAAGAGGGCTTGAAAGTGTAAAGCAAATGCATGGCTTCAGTGGATTGTGAAACATAGCTAATGTTAAAGGGTCTGCATTTGAATTTTTATTTTAGTCCCATTTGTTTACTCTGCAACACAGAACATAAGTGGAAATGCAAAAGTCCTACAACAGCCTTATTCTAGAATGGAGGCAAGTTAGGAGTCTAGGTCACGGGGTAGGCGAGACCGCTCTGTAGGCGCTACTCGGTGCGTTAGTGACCTGCCTTCTGGAACTCTCTTGGGTCAAGGCAGAATAAATTACTTAAAACATGACCTTTACTTCTTTTATTTTAGCAATTTGCACTGTTCTTCAAGGGATGTCTGTCTGTCTGCCTGTCCAGAGAGTGCTGCACGACAGGGTCAGCCAGAGGCACAAGGAAGCTGGGGCTTTACCAATGACAAGAGAAATGCAGTAAGTCTGCTTAGCATGGCAGCAGGGCTGACTCAATCACTGGGCAAGACTAAGCATCACCGAAGGCACAAGCTTCCCGGAGCAGCAGCGGTCAAAGACTTGCAGGAAGAGCGGGCAAAGTTTCATAGATAAAGGTACTGGGAAGGGGCACATACAGAGCAACGTTTCATAGGTAAACGTACTGGGGGAGGGACACATACAGAGCAAAGTTTCATAGGTAAAGGTACTGGGGGAGGGGCACATACAGAGCAAAGGTTCATAGGTAAAGGTACTGGAGGAGAGACACATACAGAGCAAAGTTTCATAGGTACAGGTACTGGGGGAGGGGCACATACAGAGCAAAGTTTCATAGGTAAAGGTACTGGGGGAGGGACACATACAGAGCAAGGTTTCATAGGTAAAGGTACTGGGGGAGGGGCACATACAGAGCAAAGATTCATAGGTAAAGGTACTGGAGGAGAGGCACATACAGAGCAAAGTTTCATAGGTACAGGTACTGGGGGAGGGGCACATACAGAGCAAAGTTTCATAGGTACAGGTACTGGGGGAGGGGCACATACAGAGCAAAGTTTCATAGGTAAAGGTACTGGGTAGGGGCACATACAGAGCAAAGTTTCATAGGTACAGGTACTGGGGGAGGGGCACATACAGAGCAAAGTTTCATAGGTACAGGTGCTGGGGGAGGGGCACATACAGAGCAAAGGTTCATAGGTAAAGGTACTGGGGAGGGGCACATACAGAGCAAAGTTTCATAGGTACAGGTGCTGGGGGAGGGGCACATACAGAGCAAAGGTTCATAGGTAAAGGTACTGGGTAGGGGCACATACAGAGCAAAGTTTCATAGGTACCGGTGCTGGGGGAGGGGCACATACAGAGCAAAGGTTCATAGGTAAAGGTACTGGGGAGGGGCACATACAGAGCAAAGGTTCATAGGTAAAGGTACTGGGGGCAGGGGCGGTCCAAGGGGGGTGCAGGGCCATGTGCGGAGACTCGGTGCGGGGCCTCATTTGCATAAGGTGCCTCATTTGCATAAATATTTCCATAATGTCACCATACACTAACTTTTAGTAAACATGCCTCTTAATGAGTATATGGATAAAGAAAGACTAAAAGGTTACTACATTACTATAATCCAGTACCAACCGCCAGGCACATTAGGAACTACTACAAACACTGCCCATTTAGAGCCCATAGCAAACCCGCCGTATCATAACAGCACTACCAGGACTCACAAAGCACCATACCCTACCTATCAAAAGGCAACACTGCAAATATTAAACCAATACATTTCAGAGAACAACAATACATCAGAGAACAACAATACATGACCTACTGGGGAAAGAACAAGTGGCAATGTCAAATAGGAATTATATAAACAGAATACCTCAGCTCAGTTACACATGCAGAACATAGACCATCACCAAACAAGGAATCACAATTTAGAAACAGGAAGACAATAATTAAACTGGGAACCCCGAAAGCCAAACTTGGAATATACAACAACACTGTAGAAATAAAACTATAAATTAATTTCCTCTTGTACTAAACAAAGCGCAAAAATTAATGATGCACATTTCCCAGAGCTGACATATTCCAGTTAATAAATTCAAAATAAAGAGAGATTTTTCTACCTTTTGTGCATTTTTTTCAGTTGCAATTGTTCCAGCCACTTTCTTCTGGTTTCTTCGTGTCTTCTGCTAACTCTCCTTCTGCTGTCCATTTGTCCTTTCTTCTGTCTTCTTGTTTTTTTTTCCATTCTCTCTCTACATCTGCTTTAACATACTAATCTTTCTCCTTTTGCTCTTTCCTCATTCCTATTTCATCCACTCAAATTTTACCCCTCCATCCTCAATCCCCACTTACTCTCCCAATATCCGGCCAATTGTAGATTTGTCTTCCCTCCCACGCAAAATATTTTTCCCTCTCCATTTCACTCTCCCAGCTCCATCCCATTCTAATCCTCCCCCAACATCAGCTCCTTTCTAGTTCCAGCCCCACCCAGCTTCTGCTCCCTTCTTGTCCCTGCATCAGCCCATTTCCAGTCCTAGTCCCCCATCAGCCCATTTCCAATCCTATCCTAGCCCCACCATCAGCCCATTTCCAGTCCTAGCTCCCCCATCCATTTCCAGTCCTATCAGTTCCTCCATCAGCTCATTTCCAATCCCAGCCCCCCATCAGCTCATTTCTATTCCTTTCCTAGCCCCACCATCAGCCCATGTCAAATCCTAGCTCCCCTCCACTCAGCCCATTTCCAATCCAAGCCCCCCATGAGCCTACTTCCAGTTCTAGCCCCTCCATGAGTCCATTTCAATTCAAGCCCCCACCACAGCCCATTTCCAACCTTAGCACCCCCAACAGCCCATTTCCAGTCCTATCCTGGCCCCTCCATCAGCCCATTTCCGGTCCTTGCCCCCCCCCCCCCCCACTCAGCCCATTTCCAGTCCTAGCTCCCTCTCCTCACAGCCCATTTCCATTCCAAGCCCCCCTCCCCATCAGCTATTTGCAGTTCAAGCCCCCTTTCCACTCAGCCCATTTCCATTCCAAGCCCCTGTCCCCATCAGCTATTTGCCGTTCAAGGCCCCCTTCCACTCAGCCCATTTCCAGTCCTAGCAACCCCCATCCCATTACCAGTCCTAGCTCCCCCATCAGCCCACTTCCAGTCCAAACACCCTATAGCCCATTACCAGTCCTAACCCCCCCATCAGCCCACTTCCAGTCCGAACCCCCTATAGCCCATTACCAGTCCTAACCCCCCCATCAGCCCACTTCTAGTCCTTACCCTCCCATCAGCCCATTTTCAGTCTTACCCCCCCATCAACGCATTACCAGTCCTAACCCCCCATCAGCCCATTACCAGTCCTAACCCCCCATCAGCCCACTTGTAGTCTTAGCCCCCCCCATAGCCCATTACCTGTCCTAACCCCCCCATAGCCCATTTCCAGTCCTAATCCCCCCATCAGCCCACTTGTAGTCGTAGCTCCCCATAGCCCATTACCTGTTGTAACCCCCCCATAGCCCAGTACCAGTCCTAACCCCCCCAGCCCGTTACCAGTCCTAACACCCTCCACAGCCAATTACCAGTCCTAACCCCCTATCAGCCTACTTGTAGTCTTAGCCCCCCCATAGCCCATTACTTGTTATAACCCCCCATCAGCCCATTACCTGTCCTAAACACCCCCATAGCCCATTTCCAGTCCTAATCCCCCCATCAGCCCACTTGTAGTCGTAGCTCCCCATAGCCCATTACCTGTTGTAACCCCCCCATAGCCCAGTACCAGTCCTAACCCCCCCCCAGCCCATTACCAGTCCTAACGCCCCCCACAGCCCATTACCAGCCCTAACCCCCTATCAGCCTACTTGTAATCTTAGCCCCCCCATAGCCCATTACCTGTCATAACTTACCCCATCAGCCCACTTGTAGTCGTAGCCCCCCATAGCCCATTACCTGTCATAACTTACCCCATCAGCCCATTTCCAGTCTTAGCCCCTCCATAGTCTATTACCTGTCCTAACCCCCCATAGCCCATTCCCAGTCTTAACCCCCCCCATCAGCCCACTTCCAGTCCGAACCCCCGAGAGCCCATTACCAGTCCTAACCCCCCATCAGCCCAGTTCCAGTCCGAACCCCCCCTCCCCCCCTCCCCATCAGCCCAGTTCCAGTCCGAACCCCCCTCCCCCCTCCCCAACAGCCCATTTACAGTCCTTACCCACCCCCCCATCAGCCCAGCTAAGTTTAAAAAAAAAAAAAAAACAGAAACCGGCTGCTGCTGCTGCCGTGGCAGTGGCAGAATCGAGAATCCCGCGGGGCCCCCCTGTCCTGCAGTCTTCTATGCGGCCTCAGCGCGGGCTTTTCAGAGCCGCGCGAAGGGAGAGTTTCCCTTTCTCGCGGCTCTGTTAATCCCGCCGCGGGGCTGATGGGATTTCCCATCATCCCCGCGGCGTGATTAACAGAGCTGCGAGAGGAGAAGCTCTTTCTCTTCACGCAGCTCTGACAGCCGACGCTGAGGCCGCATAGAAGACTGCAGGACAGGGGGGCCCCGCGGGATTCTCGATTCTGCCGCTGCCACGGCAGCAGCAGCAGCCGGTTTCTGTTTTTTTTTTTTTTTTAACTTAGCTGGGCTGATGGGGGGGGGGGGGTGGTAAGGACTGTAAATGGGCTGATTCTCGATTCTGCCGCAGCAGACGGTTTCTGATTTTTTTAAACTTTGCTGGGATGAAAGATGTTTTTTGCGCGGGGCCCCCTGAAACGCGGGGCCCTGTGCAAAAAACATTCTTGCTCAATGGACGGGCCGGCCCTGACTGGGGGAGAGGCACATACAGAGCAAAGTTTCATAGGTAAAGGTGCTGGGGGAGGGGCACATACAGAGCAAAGTTTCATAGGTAAAGCTACTGGGGGAGGGGCACATACAGAGCAAGGTTTCATAGGTAAAGGTACTGGGGGAGGGGCACATACAGAGCAAAGTTTCATAGGTAAAGGTACTGGGGGAGGGGCACATACAGAGCAAAGGTTCATAGGTAAAGGTAGTGGGGGAGGGGCACATACAGAGCAAAGTTTCATAGGTAAAGGTAGTGGGGGAGGGGCACATACAGAGCAAAGTTCATAGCTAAAGGTACTGGGGGAGGGGCACATACAGAGCAAAGGTTCATAGGTAAAGGCAGTGGGGGAGGGGCACATACAGAGCAAAGGTTCATAGGTAAAGGTAGTGGGGGAGGGGCACATACAGAGCAAAGTTTCATAGGTAAAGGTAGTGGGGGAGGGGCACATACAGAGCAAAGTTTCATAGGTACAGGTACTCGGGGAGGGACACATACAGAGCAAAGGTTCAAAGGTAAAGGTACTGGGGGAGGGGCACATACAGAGTAAAGTTTCATAGGTACAGGTACTGGGGAGGGGCACATACAGAGCAAAGTTTCATAGGTAAAGGTGCTGGGGAAGGAGCACATACAGAGCAAAGTTTCATAGGTAAAGGTACTGAGGGAGGGGCACATACAGAGCAAAGTTTCATAGGTACAGGTACTGGGGGAGGGGCACATACAGAGCAAAGTATCATAGGTACAGGTGCTGGGGGAGGGGCACATACAGAGCAAGGTTTCATAGGTACTGGGGGAGGGGCACATACAGAGCAAAGGTTCATAGGTAAAGGTACTGGGGGAGGGGCACATACAGAGCAAAGTTTCATAGGTAAAGGTACTGGTACTGGGGGAGGGGCACATACAGAGCAAAGGTTCATAGGTAAAGGTACTGGGGGAGGGGCTCATACAGAGCAAAGTTTCATAGGTACAGGTGCTGGGGGAGGGGCACATACAGAGCAAGGTTTCATAGGTAAAGGTACTGGGGAAGGGGCACATACAGAGCAAAGTTTCATAGGTAAGGGTACTGGGGGAGGGGCACATACAGAGCAAAGTTTCATAGGTACAGGTACTGGGGGAGGGGCACATACAGAGCAAAGGTTCATAGGTACAGGTACAGGGGAGGGGCACATACAGAGCAAAGGTTCATAGGTAAAGGTACTGGTACTGGGGGAGGGGCACATACAGAGCAAAGTTTCATAGGTAAAGGTACTGGGGGAGGGGCACATACAGAGCAAAGTTTCATAGGTAAAGGTACTGGGGGAGGGGCACATACAGAGCAAAGGTTCATAGGTAAAGGTACTGGGGGAGGGGCACATACAGAGCAAAGGTTCATAGGTAAAGGTACTGGTACTGGGGGGAGGGGCACATACAGAGCAAAGTGTCATAGGTACAGGTACTGGGGGAGGGGCACAAACAGAGCAACCGTTCATAGGTACAGATGCTGGGTGAGGGGCACATACAGAGCAACATTTCATAGGTACAGGTGCAGGGGGAGGGGCACATACAGAGCAAAAAGGTTCATAGGTAAATGTACTGGGGGAGGGGCACATACAGAGCAAAGTTTCATAGGTAAAGGTACTGCTACTGGGGGAGGGGCACATACAGAGCAAATTTTCATAGGTAAAGGTACTGGGGGAGGGGCACATACAGAGCAAAGGTTCATAGGTACAGGTACTGGGGGAGGGGCACATACAGAGCAGAGTTTCATAGGTACAGGTACTGCGGGAGGGGCACATACAGAGCAAAGGTTCATAGGTAAAGGTACTGGGGGAGGGGCACACACAGAGCAAAGTTTCATAGGTAAAGGCACTGGGGGAGGGGCACATACAGAGCAAAGTTTCATAGGTAAAGGTGCTGGTGGAGGGGCACATACTGAGCAAAGTTTCATAGGTACAGGTACTGGGCGAGGGGCACATACAGAGCAAAGGTTCATAGGTAAAGGTACTGGGGAAGGGGCACATTCAGAGCAAAGGTTCATAGGTAAAGGTACTGGGGGAGGGGCACATACAGAGCAAAGTTTCATAGGTAAAGGTACGGGGGGAGGGGCACATACAGAGCAAAGTTTCATAGGTACAGGTACTGGGGGGAGGGGCACATACAGAGCAACGTTTCATAGGTAAAGGTACCTGGAAGGGGCACATACAGAGCAAAGTTTCATAGGTAAAGGTACTGGGGGAGTGGCACATACAGAGCAAAGGTTCATAGGTATAGTTACTGGGGGAGGGGCTCATACAGAGCAAAGTTTCATAAGTACAGGTACTGGGGGAGGGGCACATAGAGAGCAAAGTTTCATTAGTACAGGTACTGGGGGAGGGGCACATACAGAGCAAAGTTTCATAGGTACAGGTACTGGGGGAGGGGCACATACAGAGCAAAGGTTCATAGGTAAAGTTACTGGGGGAGGGGCACATGCAGAGCAAAGTTTCATAAGTACAGGTACTGGAGGAGGGGCACATACAGAGCAAAGCTTCATAGGTAAAGGTACTGGGGAGGGGCACATACAGAGCAAAGTTTCATAGGTAAAGGTACTGGGGAGGGGCACATGCAGAGCAAAGTTTCATAGGTAAAGGTACTGGGGGAGGGGCACATACAGAGCAAAGTTTCATAGGTACAGGTACTGGGGGAGGGGCACATACAGAGCAAAGGTTCATAGGTATAGGTACGGGGGAGGGGCACATACAGAGCAAAGGTTCATAGGTAAAGGTACTGGTACTGGGGGAGGGGCACATACAGAGCAAAGGTTCATAGGTAAAGGTACTGGGGGAGGGGCTCATACAGAGCAAAGTTTCATAGGTAAAGGTACTGGGGGAGGGGCACATACAGAGCAAAGGTTCATAGGTAAAGGTACTGGTGGAGGGGCACATACAGAGCAAAGGTTAATAGGTAAAGGTACTGGGGAAGGGGCACATACAGAGCAAAGTTTCATAGGTAAAGGTGTTGGGGAAGGGGCACATACAGAGCAAAGTTTCATAGGTAAAGGTGCTGGGGAGAGGCACATACAGAGCAAAGTTTCATAGGTAAAGGTTGTGGGGGAGGGGCACAAACAGAGCAAAGTTTCATAGGTAAAGGTAGTGGTGGAGGGGCACATACAGAGCAAAGTTTCATAGGTAAAGGTACAGGAGGAGGGGCATGGGGGAGGGGCACATACAGAGCAAAGTTTCATAGGTAAAGGTACTGGTACTGTGGGAGGGGCACATACAGCAAAGGTTCATAGGTAAAGGTACAGGAGGAGGGGCATGGGGGAGGGGCACATACAGAGCAAAGGTTCATAGGTAAAGGTACTGGTGGAGGGGCACATACAGAGCAAAGGTTAATAGGTAAAGGTACTGGGGAAGGGGCACATACAGAGCAAAGTTTCATAGGTAAAGGTGTTGGGGAAGGGGCACATACAGAGCAAAGTTTCATAGGTAAAGGTGCTGGGGAGAGGCACATACAGAGCAAAGTTTCATAGGTAAAGGTTGTGGGGGAGGGGCACAAACAGAGCAAAGTTTCATAGGTAAAGGTAGTGGTGGAGGGGCACATACAGAGCAAAGTTTCATAGGTAAAGGTACAGGAGGAGGGGCATGGGGGAGGGGCACATACAGAGCAAAGTTTCATAGGTAAAGGTACTGGTACTGTGGGAGGGGCACATACAGCAAAGGTTCATAGGTAAAGGTACAGGAGGAGGGGCATGGGGGAGGGGCACATACAGAGCAAAGGTTCATAGGTAAAGGTACTGGGGGAGGGGCACATACAGAGCAAAGGTTCATTGGTACAGGTAGCGGGGGAGGGGTACATACAGAGCAAGGTTTCATAGGTACAGGTACTGGGGGAGGGGCACATACAGAGCAACATTTTATAGGTACAGGTGCTGGGGGAGGGGCACATACAGAGCAAAGGTTCATAGGTAAATGTACTGGGGGAGGGGCACATACAGAGCAAAGTTTCATAGGTAAAGGTACTGGTACTGGGGGAGGGGCACATACAGAGCACATTTTCATAGGTAAAGGTACTGGGGGAGGGGCACATACAGAGCAAAGGTTCATAGGTAAAGGTACTGGGGGAGGGGCACATACAGAGCAAAAAGGTTCATAGGTAAATGTACTGGCGGAGGGGCACATACAGAGCAAAGTTTCATAGGTAAAGGTACTGCTACTGGGGGAGGGGCACATACAGAGCAAATTTTCATAGGTAAAGGTACTGGGGGAGGGGCACATACAGAGCAAAGGTTCATAGGTACAGGTACTGGGGGAGGGGCACATACAGAGCAGAGTTTCATAGGTACAGGTACTGCAGGAGGGGCACATACAGAGCAAAGGTTCATAGGTAAAGGTACTGGGGGAGGGGCACACACAGAGCAAAGTTTCATAGGTAAAGGCACTGGGGGAGGGGCACATACTGAGCAAAGTTTCATAGGTACAGGTACTGGGGGAGGGGCACATACAGAGCAACAGGGCCGGCCCGTCCATTGAGCGAGAATGTTTTTTGCACAGGGCCCCGCGTTTCAGGGGGCCCCGCGCAAAAAACATTCTTTTGTAAAAGTAAAATTGAAAAAAAAAAGAAAACCTGTCTCCTGCCGCTGTCGGGGCCGCCGCGGCAGAATCGAGCGTGCCGCGGGGCCCCCCTGTACCCGGCACAGCCTCTCCTCCCTGTAGCAACTCTCTCTTCTGAGCTGCAGTCAGACGCGCCGGCTTGCAGAGCGCGAAGGGAAGAGTTTCCCTTTCGCGACTCTGTTAGGCCCGCGGGGGCTGATGGGAACTTCCCATCAGCCCCCGCGGGCTTAACAGAGCAGCGAGGGAAAAACTCTTCCCTCGCGCTCTGCAAGCCGGCGCGTCTGACTTCAGCTCCAACGAGAGAGCTGCTACAGGGAGGCGAGGCTGTGCCGGGTACAGGGGGGCCCCGCGGCACGCTCGATTCGGCCGCGGCGGCCCCGACAGCGGCAGGAGACAGGTTTTCTTTTTTTATAAAAATTTCCCTGGGCTGGGCTGGGCGTTAGGAGTGGTGCTGGGCTGGGCTGGGGGTTAGAAGTGGTGCTGGGCTGGGGGGGGGGGTGTTAGGAGTAGTGATGGGTTGGGCTGGGCTGGGCTGGGCGGGGGGGGGGGTGTTAGGAGTAGTGATGGGCTGGGCTGGGCTGGGGGGGTTAGGAGTTGTGATGGGCTGGGCTGGGATGGGCTGGGCGGGGTGGGGTTAGGTGTAGTGAGTTGGGCTGGGCTGGCTGGGGGGGGGGGTTAGGAGTGGTGATGGACACTGGGCTGGTTGGGGGGGGTTAGGAGTGGTGATGGGCACTGGGCTGGCTGGGGGGGTAGGAGTGGTGATGGGCACTGGGCTGGCTGGGGGGGTTAGGAGTGGTGATGGGTGCTGGGCTGGGGGGTTTAGGAGTGTTGATGGGCGCGGGGGGGGTTAGGAGTGGTGATGGGCGCTGGGGGGCTTAAACTAAAAATTGGGTGATGGGGGATTAGGACTGGAAATGGGCTGGTGGGATTAGGACTGGAAGTGGGTTGATGGGGGGTTAGGACTGGTAATGGGCTATGGGAGGGCTTAAACTAAAAATTGAGTGATGGGGGATTAGGACTGGGAGTGGGCTGATGGGGAGGTTAGGACTGGTAATGGGCTATGGGGGGGCTTAAACTGAAAATTGGGTGATGGGGGATTAGGACTGGAAATGGGCTGGTGGGATTAGGACTGGGAGTGGGCTATGGGGGGGGCTAGGACTGGTAATGGGTTGGGGGGGTTGCTAGGACTGGAAATGGGCTGAGTGGAAGGGGGCTTGAACTGCAAATAGCTGTTGGGGATGGGGCTTGGAATGGAAATGGGCTGAGGGGAAGTGGGGGGCTTGAACTGCAAATAGCTGATGGGGACGGGGCTTGGAATGGAAATGGGCTGAGGGGAAGTGGGGGGCTTGAACTGCAAATAGCTGATGGGGAGGGGGACTTGGAATGGAAATGGGCTGAGTGGAAGGGGGCTTGAACTGCAAATAGCTGATGGGAAGGGGGGCTTGGAATGGGCTCTTAGGGGAGGGAGCTAGGACAGGAACTGGGCTGATGGATGGGCTAGGATAGAACTGAGAATTGGGTGTTGGGGGAGCTAAGATTGGAAATGGGCTTTGGTGGGGGCTTGGATTGAAATGGACTCATGGAGGGGCTAGAACTGGAAGTAGGCTCATGGGGGGCTTGGTTTAGAAATGGGCTGAGTGGAGGGGAGCTAGGATTTAACATGGGCTGATGGTGGGGCTAGGAAAGGACTAGAAATGGGCTGATGGGAGGCTGGTATTGGAAATGAGCTGATGAAGGGACTCGGATAGGACTGGAAATGGATGGGGGAGCTAGGACTGGAAATGGGCTGATGTGGGGACTAGAAGGGAGCGGATACTGGGTGGGGCTGGAACTAAAAGGGAGCTGATGTTGGGGGAGATTAGAAGGGGATGGGGCTGGGAGAATGAAATGGAGAGGGGAAAAATATTTTGTGTGGGAGGGAAGAAAAATGTACAATTGGCCGGGTATTGGGAGACTAAGTAGGGATTGAGGATGGAGGGGTAAAATTTGAGTGGATGAAATAGGAATGAGGAAAGAGCAAAAGGAGAAAGATTATTATGTTAAAGCAGATGTAGAGAGAGAATGGAAAAAACTAGAAGAGAAGAAAGGACAAATGGACAGCAGACGATGGAGAGATAGCAGAAGACACAAATAAACCAGAAGAAAGTGGCTGGAACAATTGCAACTGAAAAAAAAATGCACAAAAGGTACAAAGATATCTCTTTATTTTGAATTTATTAACTGGAATATGTCAGCTCTGGGAAATGTGCATCATTAATGTCTGTGCTTTGTTTAGTACAAGAGGAAATTAATTTATAGTTTTATTTCTACATTGTTGTTGTACATTCCAAGTTTGGCTTTTAGGGTTCCCAGTTTAATTATTGTCTTCCTGTTTTTAAATTGTGATTCCTTGTTTGGTGATAGTCTATGTTCTGCATGTGTAACTGAGCTGAGGTATTCTGTTTATGTAATTCCTATTTGACATTGTCACTTGTTCTCTTTCCCCAGTAGGTCATGTATTGTTATTCTCTGAAATGTATTGGTTTAATATTTGCAGTGTTGCCTTTTGATAGGTAGTGTATGGTGCTTTATGAGTCCTGGTAGTGCTGTTGGGATACGGTGGGTTTGCTATGGGTTCTAAATGGGCAGTGTTTGTAGTAGTTCCTAATGTGCCTGGCGGTTGGCACTGGATTATAGTAATGTAGAAATCTTTGTCTTTTTTATCCATACACTCATGAAGAGGCATGTTTACTAAAAGTTAGTGTATGGTAACATTATGCAAATATTTATGCAAATGAGGCCCCTTATGCAAATGAGGCCCCGCACCGAGTCTCCGCACATGGCCCCGCACCCCCCTTGGGCCGCCCCTGCAGAGCAAAGGTTCATAGGTAAAGGTACTGGGGGAGGGGCACATACAGAGCAAAGGTTCATAGGTACAGGTACTGGGGGAGGGGCACATACAGAGCAAAGGTTCATAGGTAAAGGTACTGGGGAAGGGGCACATACAGAGCAAAGGTTCATAGGTAAAGGTACTGGGGGAGGGGCACATACAGAGCAAAGTTTCATAGGTAAAGGTACTGGGGGGAGGGGCACATACAGAGCAACGTTTCATAGGTAAAGGTACCTGGAAGGGGCACCTGGAAGGGGCACATACAGAGCAAAGTTTCATAGGTAAAGGTACTGGGGGAGGGGCACATACAGAGCAAAGGTTCATAGGTAAAGGTACTGGGGGAGGGGCTCATACAGAGCAAAGTTTCATAAGTACAGGTACTGGGGAGGGGCACATACAGAGCAAAGTTTCATAAGTACAGGTACTGGGGGAGGGGCACATACAGAGCAAAGTTTCATAGGTACAGGTACTGGGGGAGGGGCACATACAGAGCAAAGGTTCATAGGTAAAGTTACTGGGGGAGGGGCACATGCAGAGCAAAGTTTCATAAGTACAGGTACTGGAGGAGGGGCACATACAGAGCAAAGTTTCATAGGTAAAGGTACTGGGGGAGGGGCACATACAGAGCAAAGCTTCATAGGTAAAGGTACTGGGGGAGGGGCACATACAGAGCAAAGTTTCATAGGTAAAGGTACTGGGGGAGGGGCACATGCAGAGCAAAGTTTCATAAGTACAGGTACTGGAGGAGGGGCACATACAGAGCAAAGTTTCATAGGTAAAGGTACTGGGGGAGGGGCACATACAGAGCAAAGCTTCATAGGTAAAGGTACTGGGGAGGGGCACATACAGAGCAAAGCTTCATAGGTAAAGGTACTGGGGGAGGGGCACATGCAGAGCAAAGTTTCATAGGTAAAGGTACTGGGGGAGGGGCACATAGCAAAGTTTCATAGGTAAAGGTACTGGGGAGAGGCACATACAGAGCAAAGTTTCACAGGTAAAGGTTCTGGGGAGGGGCACATACAGAGCAAAGTTTCATAGGTAAATGTACTGGGGGAGGGGCACATACAGAGCAAAGTTTGTCAGAGGCTGCCTGGGTGAGAATGTTCACAGTCTTGGCAAGTGCATATATCAATATGATTTGCAAGGGATTGTGGGAACTGCAGTCCATTCACACCAGACACAGCTGCTCACAATAATTAGTTGTGCTTGAGTGTAAAGCCAATAAGATATTTATTTATGGGGTTATTTCTCCCAACACAGATATGCTTGGTAGCACATAAAACAGGATACTTGCTTTCAGTGTTAAACAGAAAACCAAAATCAGGAAAACAACAGATGAACTTGTCAGGCAATCAAATCAAAAGAATAAAGACCTGGTTGGTAACAAACTGGTCTTTTCTGTAGGCTTTAGCTAATATTTTCTTAGCAGTGTTTCAAACAACAAGCAAAACCCACAAAGAAGGGAAAAACTGTTCTTTTCAGGTTAACTTCTCATATCTTCCCACATAGACTCAGAAGTGATTCCCTCAGAGCTCACAAGCAATTAGGTAAGGCTCAATTGCTAGCAGTTATCCAGCTGAAACCCCTAAGCTGGCTTGCTTTCTACTGTGTGGCTCAAATCCTACTTCAGGAGCTTTTCTGAGTAGATTAAAGAACAAGTTTGTATTTCTTTGTGATGGTTGCTGTACTTTGTAACAGTAAATTACCAAAGGAGTTTAGACAGAGAGCAATCCATGTATTCACAGCCTATATCTAAGACTTCTCCCCCTTCCTCAACAATCATCGGTTCAATATCATGGATTGGCACAGAAGAATTTCTCAATGGAGCACTTTCAGGAGAATACTTGTTTCCCTGCTGTCTTTCAAGGTTATAGCTAGGGCATAGATCAGTGTTCATACCTGAGCTTCCATTGCTGTTAGAGTTCCTCTCTAAATAGCCTGGCCAGTATGTAGTCCAGTTCTTATGTCCAGCCTTCCAATCCAGATCCCTGCACACTGGATCTCTCTTCACATACCTTCTGGCACGGGTCCTAGGGTCCCTTCCACGTGCAGCCGTCTCCCTCACAGGTACCGTCTGTAGATTCCTAGCTCTGCAGCACCATTCCTCTGGTTTTCCCCAGTCCAAAGGTGTATGCTGGCCTTTTGAATGTCTCCCAGTATATGTACTGCTCTGGACTCCTTTAGACCTCCCAAATGCTTTCCTCTTCTTTCTTCCAAAGGGTTTCTTGCCCTCTCTGTCCGTCCACTCTGGCTTCTGCTTCTGATGAAAATGTCCAAGATGAGGATCTCCCAGATGAAACTGAGGATAATTCTCTGTAGAATAAACTCTACCTTTATTCTGCTTAGATGAGTGCTCCACCTTAGCACAGCGCAGCTGTGCTGAATCAGGCCCTGCCCTTTGAGATGAGTGCTTGGGGATTACCTCATAGCCCTCCTGATTGAACACACGTTTCCCCACTTCAGCTCCTCTAATGGCTGTTGGAAACCTGGTGCATTCTGGGACTGGTAGTCTTTTATGGAAAAATTCTGTTTTCTTATTTCTACCAGGACTGACAGGTTGCTTGTTCAGAGTCACTTCACCTTTACTATAGCTCCTTCCTGAGCTATGATAAGCTTCCTTATCACAAGTTTCATAGGTAAAGGTAATGGGGAAGGGGCACATAGAGAGCAATGTTTCATAGGTAAAGCTACTGGGGGAGGGGCACATAGAGAGCAAAGTTTCGTAGGTAAAGGTACTGGGGGAGGGGCACATACAGAGCAAAGTTTCATAGGTAAAGGTACTGGGGGAGGGGCACATAGAGTGCGAAGTTTCATAGGTAAAGGTACAGGTACTGGGGGAGGGGCACATACAGAGAAATGTTTCATAGGTAAAGGTACTGGGGGAGGGGCACATACAGAGCAAAGTTTCATAGGTAAAGGTACTGGGGGAGGGGCACATACAGAGCAAAGTTTCACAGGTAAAGGTACTGGGGAAGGGGCACATACAGAGCAAAGGTTCATAGGTACAGCTAATGGGGAGGGGCACATACAAAGCAAAGCTTCATAGGTAAAGCTACTGGGGGAGGGGCACATAGAGAGCAAAGTTTCATAGGTAAAGGTACTGGGGGAGGGGCACATACAGAGCAAAGTTTCATAGGTAAAGGTACTGGGGGAGGGGCACATACAGAGCAAAGTTTCATAGGTAAAGGTACTGGGGGAGGGGCACATACAGAGCAAAGTTTCATAGATACAGGTACTGGGGGAGGGGCACATACAGAGCAAAGGTTCATAGGTAAAGATACTGGGGGAGGAGCACATACAGAGCAAAGTTTCATAGGTAAAGGTACAGGTACTGGGGGAGGGGCACATACAGAGCAAAGGTTCATAGGTACAGGTACTGGGGGAGGGGCACATACAGAGCAAAGTTTCATAGGTACTGGTACTGGGGGAGGGGCACATACAGAGCAAAGGTTCATAGGTAAAGGTACTGGGGGGAGGGGCACATACAGAGAAAAGGTTCATAGGTAAAGGTACTGGGGGAGGGGCACATACAGAGCAAAGGTTCATAGGTAAAGGTACTGGGGGAGGGGCACACACAGAGCAAAGTTTCATAGGTACAGGTACTGGGGGAGGGGCACATACAGAGCAAAGTTTCATAGGTAAAGGCACTGGGGGAGGGGCACATACAGAGCAAAGTTTCATAGGTAAAGGTTCTGGGGGAGGGGCACATAGAGTGCGAAGTTTCATAGGTAAAGGTACAGGAACTGGGGGAGGGGCACATACAGAGAAAGGTTTCATAGGTAAAGGTACTGGGGGAGGGGCACATACAGAGCAAAGTTTCATAGGTAAAGGTACTGGGGGAGGGGCACATACAGAGCAAAGTTTCATAGATAAAGGTACTGGGGGAGGGGCACATACAGAGCAAAGGTTCATAGGTAAAGGTACTGGGGGAGGGGCACACACAGAGCAAAGTTTCACAGGTACTGGGGGAGGGGCACATACAGAGCAAAGTTTCATAGGTAAAGGCACAGGGGGAGGGGCACATACAGAGCAAAGTTTCATAGGTAAAGGTTCTGGGGGAGGGGCACATAGAGTGCGAAGTTTCATAGGTAAAGGTACAGGTACTGGGGGAGGGGCACATACAGAGAAAGGTTTCATAGGTAAAGGTACTGGGGGAGGGGCACATACAGAGCAAAGTTTCATAGGTAAAGGTACTGGGGGAGGGGCACATACAGAGCAAAGTTTCATAGCTAAAGGCATTGGGGGAGGGGCACATACAGAGCAAAGGTTCATAGGTAAAGATACTGGGGAAGGGGCACATACAGAGCAAAGGTTCATAGGTAAAGGTACTGGGGGGAGGGGCACATACAGAGAAAAGTTTCATAGGTAAAGGTACTGGGGGAGGGGCACATACAGAGCAAAGGTTCATAGGTAAAGGTACTGGGGAGGGGCACAAACAGAGCAAAGTTTCATAGGTACAGGTACTGGGGGAGGGGCACATACAGAGCAAAGTTTCATAGGTAAAGGTACTGGGGGAGGGGCACATACAGAGTAAAGGTTCATAGGTAAAGATACTGGGGAAGGGGCACATACAGAGCAAAGTTTCACAGGTAAAGGTACTGGGGAGAGGCACATAGAGAGCAAAGTTTCATAGGTAAAGGTACTGGGGGAGGGGCACATACAGAGCAAAGTTTCACAGGTAAAGGTACTGGGGAAGGGGCACATACAGAGCAAAGGTTCATAGGTACAGCTAATGGGGGAGGGGCACATACAAAGCAAAGCTTCATAGGTAAAGCTACTGGGGGAGGGGCACATAGAGAGCAAAGTTTCTTAGGTAAAAGTTCTGGGGAGGGGCACATAGAGAGCAAAGTTTCATATTCATGGCCCTATTTCCATACAATGGAAGGCAGTGGAAGCAAATAGATCTCATGAATATTCATTAGGGAGATCATGAAAACCTGACTGGTCTGCTGCTCTCCAGGACCGGAGTTGCCCACCCCTGGCCTAGGGGGCCCGATACCATTGCACTGGTTCTGCATGGCAGGGGGGGGGGGGAGGGGAAATGCCAAGATACTACTGCTGAGGGAACTTTTGCAGCACTGCGGAGAAGGGCGCCAGAAACCCTCCCTGGGAACTTGGGAAAATTAACCTGAGCTGGAAGCACAGAGTGAAGGGAGAAGAGAGAAAATAGGGCAGATCGAAGGGGGGTGAAGAGGGGAGAGGCAAAGGAGGGTCTGCCCCTCTCACACGCAGATATTCCAGAAAGAGCCCACCCTCCCCCACATAGTTCTGTAAATCCACCACCTCCTCATACACAACCTAGGCTGGCAGCCCCCTGTACTACATCTGGCGGATCACATCACACGTCTCCACTTTTAAACGTCTGTCCATTATTTGAAGCGACACTATTGGGCTGATTTTTGCCTTTTTCATGATTTGAGAGATTCCATGTTTTATCTTATTTCCCAGTCTGCTTTCTTTTTAGCAATTTCATTTTTTTTTCTTTCAATAAAAGGTGCAAGCATTTTAGGGCTGACCAAGCAGCCCAAGGTTAGTGACACCTGCTGCCGTGCTCAAAGCTCAGGTACAGTTCTGAGGTCTGCTGGGATAGGAGATGCTGCAGCCCTGTTCAGAGTCCCCTGGTGCTACTGGTGGGCGGCATGTCTGGGCCATTCATTGCTCAATGCTGACATCTAGTGGCTACAGTCAGGATGCATGCTTACAGGGTTTTGAACAGAGCTCTATCTATGGCTCCTGGCCAACAACTGCGACTGAGATGGCTATTCAGAAAAGGGATTTATAAAATGCAAGCTCCTCGGGTTCAGACACTGTGCTGTAGTTCAATAGAAGCTGGTCCTGTCTGAACTGGAAGATCAAAGAACTAGGAGGAGACGGAGAGACCAGAAGATATGTAGGCATGCAAAATCTCATTCTTCAGCTTTGTATGCTAATCCTCCGTTTTACATGTCTCAGGCTTCTGATGATGATCAGCACAGCGGCACCTCCTCTACCCCTATATTTACAGTCTGATAAGCTGACTGAAACATTGGGTGCTAGCAATCCTAGATTTGACAAAGGGCTATTGCCATATTTCTTTGCTAGACTCTGCCAATGAGAAAATGGCATTTCCCACACTAAGTTGCCTTTAGACGGAGCTCCTGTTTGTTTTTCCAGGGGCCAGCATTACATAAACGTATGATTCCACAGCCGACACGCGTTCCTACTCCTGGCTAATGTAGCTATTTAACAACTCGTGCTGGCACTGGGATGCCTGTTTTGGAAAAGCACAGGTGGCGGCAGAAGGCAGGGTTTTCAGCCAATGGCTGTTAATACTGGCAAGTGTCTGATGTTGCAGGTATAGTAAGGAGAGGGCAGCAGGATGTATTTGTTCATTAGTGACTAATTTAGATGAGGAATGCTGTCAGCTCATTTTGTCCCAGGACCTGCTTTGCATTGCAGTTCTGCCTTCCCCTGACAGGACCATGAGTGCTGTCTCTTGTGCGTACCCACATAGTACCGCTATACAAACGAGTAATGGAGTGGCAGGCTGGCAACGAGAGAGACCAGGCTTCCAATTGGACTGACACCAAGTCACTCAACCCTCCATTGCTTAGATTGGAAGTGCTCTGGGTACAGGAGAATTCTGAATACAACTTACCTTGAGCTAAACATAAATATGTGGCCCAAAAGGAGATGGAAGAGGTAAACTGAAACGAAGAACCAGGATATGATGAGGAGGCTGAGATTAGAAGAGTTGGACTATGAATTATATCTTGAAGGTGAATTTTCTAGGTGTTGACACAGTAAGGCATTGTTCCTCTATTTCTTATTTACACAAAATGCAGAGCTTTGGGGAGACATGAACCCCTTGCCCCCTTCTAATCTCCGGGTCCTGAGCAGTACCACAGACCTAATGCCAGCCTTGTCTTTCCCCATGCCAGCTAGCTTCTTTTCTGGTTTATTCTGGAAGACCGGAGGGAAAGGCAGCTGGGGGGGGGGGGGGGTGGACAGAGGGCAAAAAGTTCAACAGCTTCACAGTCCTCCACGGTACTGAGCTGCTGCAGGTGAAAGGACAGTAAGAGTACTGGGAGAGGGAAAAGATGGAAATCTAGCAGAGGGAGATGATCGATGGCTGGAACGTGGGTGCAAGGGATGATGGCCGAGTGACACGGGACAGAACAGAATAGGGGACGCAGCAGGCTGACAGCGGAGGCTCAGAAGAGAGGGGGCTGGAAGGGGAAAAGAGAAAGTAGATGGATGAAAGAGAGAGAAAAAGGGAACACACATAATAACAGGAGACATTGTTGTAGAAGAGAGGAGAAAATGACACTAAAGATGTTAAGAGAGGTGGAAAGGATGAAAACAAGAAAGATAAAACATGAAAAATAAAATGAAAGAAAAGAGACAATAAAGAAGGTACAAGATTAGATAAAAGCAATAAAGATAGTAAAGGAAAAAACAGCAACAATCACAGCACGAAAAAGAATAGATTTTATGTTCAGCTACTGAACTATGTGAAGTTCTGACCTATGAAATTATTCCTCTCTCTGTATGTGGCCTGGGCTAAATATTTCATTACTTACCACAGCAAAAGCAGTTTGCAGGGCCTCGGGAGGAAGCCCACAGGGGCTGTGAGGAGCCGATGCCAGGCCGCGGCGAGACCTGCCGAGAGGAGCTGCAGAGGATCCAGGGCAGCATCCTGCAGGGTCGGGGTCAGGAAGAGCTCAGCCGCTGCAGCAACCTCCCTGGGACTACAGGCCTGCAGGTAACTGAGCCCCATCTGGAGGGATGAGAAGGTGGGCTCACTGCTTATACCCAGGAGCGTCTGCCTGAAAGCCTTATGGCTCCTGTCGCTTGTTGGCCACAGATTAGCAAAGCAAGAGAAGTTTTTTTTATACATATAAATTACAATTTATTTTGCTAGATGAGAGGCAGTCACACAAAAGATTACTACAGAATACAAAACAGTGAGGTAATAATGCTTCATAGTAAATGATGGCAAATAAAGAGCAACTTCGACCATCTAGTCTTCCCAGTAAGGTGGCTGGAGTTGTAGGGCTGCTCCTGTCGCTCCCCTCACCCCACCCCACCCCTTTCCTTAAGGTTGTACCTGCTGCTCCAGACAGGCTATGGCGTTATTTATATTTGCTCTGATTGAATCCTCTAAGTCATAGCAGCAGTGCCACTGTTTGTCCTACAAGAGGATGAGCAACGTTCCCCTCTAGAGTCCTCCTACAGCTCCCCCAGGATGTCCGTGTAGCCTTGCGAGGGAAGAGAAGCTTGTGGAGTCCTTGTACACTCAGGAAATAGAAGGATCCGGGCCAGAGAACATGAGAAGAGGCCACAAAGAAGGGTGTTGGGGCCACTTGGCAATGGTGATCATAGCACAATCGCATTTGATTTAATAAACAGGAGGACAGCAGGAAATCCACAGTGCTACCTTGCCCCCATACAAGCATTGTGGAACCTGTGGGTCTTTGGGAAACTGCTAGGTGCTTGTGAACTGGATTGGAAAGAGGGCACCAGGCTTCATGGACCTTGGTCTGACCCAGTATGGCATCTCTTATGTCAATCGCCTTGTGCAATGCTGGTGCTTTCCCTGGGGGCACTGGTGACTGGGGCTGTGCTGCGTGGTTACCCTGGGGGCGCTGGTGACCTGGGGCTGTGCTGCTTTCTTTCCCTGCGGGCACTGGTGACTGGGGCTGTGCTGCGTGCTTACCCTGGGGGTGCTGGTGACCTGGGACTGTGCTGCGTGCTTACCCTGGGGGGTGCTGGTGACTGGGGCTGTGCTGCATGCTTTCCCTGGGGGCACTGGTGACCTGGGGCTGTGCTGCGTGCTTACCCTGGGGGGTGCTGGTGACTGGGGCTGTGCTGTGTGCTTTCCCTGGGGGCACTGGTGACCTGGGGCTGTGCTGCGTGCTTTCCCTGGGGGCACTGGTGACTGGGGCTGTGCTGCATGCTTTCCCTGGGGGCGCTGGTGACCTGGGGCTGTGCTGCGTGCTTTCCCTGGGGGCGCTGGTGACCTGGGACTGTGCTGCATGGTTACCCTGGGGGCGCTGGTGACTGGGGCTGTGCTGCTTGCTTTCCCTGGGGGCGCTGGTGACTGGGGCTGTGCTGCATGGTTACCCTGGGGGTGCTGGTGACCTGGGACTGTGCTGCGTGCTTTCCCTGGGGGCGCTGGTGACCTGGGGCTGTGCTGCATGGTTACCCTGGGGGCACTGGTGACCTGGGACTGTGCTGCGTGCTTTCCCTGGGGGCGCTGGTGACTGGGGCTGTGCTGCATGGTTACCCTGGGGGTGCTGGTGACTGGGGCTGTGCTGCATGGTTTCCCTGGGGATGCTGGTGACCTGGGACTGTGCTGCGTGCTGTCCCTGGGGGTGCTGGTGACCTGGGGCTGTGCTGCGTGCTTTTCCTGGGGGCGCTGGTGACCTGGGACTGTGCTGCGTGCTGTCCCTGGGGGCGCTGGTGACCTGGGGCTGTGCTGCGTGCCTTTCCTGGGGGCGCTGGTGACCTGGGACTGTGCTGCATGGTTGCCCTGGGGGCGCGCTGGTGACTGGGGCTGTGCTGCGTGCTTACCCTGGGGGCGCTGGTGACTGGGGCTGTTCTGCTTGCTTACCCTGGGGGCGCTGGTGACCTGGAGCTGTGCTGCGTGCACACCCCAGGGGTGTTGATGACCTGGGGCTGTGCTGCTTACTTACCCTGGGGGCGCTGGTGACCTGGAGCTGTGCTGCGTGCACACCCCAGGGGTGTTGATGACCTGGGGCTGTGCTGTGTGCTTACCCTGGGGGCGCTGCTGACTGGGGCTGTGCTGCATGGTTACCCCGGGGGTGCTGGTGACCTGGGGCTGTGCTGCGTGCACTCCTACATAAAGCTTTCTTCTTCACCATTCTTGGACTGCAGAACAACCCAAGGTCATCCACAAGGATTCAGACCACCATAAACAGTTACCGGAAATCATCCTGCAGATGGCAATAATTAAACAGTGCAGTAAATAGTCAATAGCCGAATGCAGAAACCCCTCCTGGGAGCTGACACAGTGAGCTTTGAACTGTCACAGCTATTGCTTAGTAACCATCTAAGAGCCTTTTTTCCTCCAGTTTCCTAATAAGGCGGCAGGCTGTAGTTCTGTGATTTTCTGATGCCTGCCATAGTGAAGGGGTATCATTTCATGTATGTTTCTCAGGAAACAGCAGCCTTTTAAAATTATAGTTCTTTTATTTCATAAGACACTCATAAAGCAGCCAGCCAAAACCTTACGTTCAGCATCACCTTTGAATGAATGAATGTCAGCACACTCACTACTACCTTTCCACTCAAAACGGACCTTAGCTGACCAGACCAGATAATGCCCTAAATATAAAGAAACTATCACAAACGAGGACACTGCTACTCCTTGGAGATTCCAACATCAGAGGTACCGGACTTGGGAACGCAACTCAAAGGAGAGATGGTCAGATGCCTCCCAGGCTCTTCAGCCAGCAGGAATACCAACCAAACTGTTGCTGTACTTAGTGCAGAAAGTGAGCACTCCAAAACTGACATTGTCATCCACTTGAGTACAAATGACCTGGCTAGAAACAGTGCCTCTGCAGTTCAAAGGGACTTCAGACTCTGTGAGAGAAACTCAAACCCATTGCTAACACTGTAGCATTCTCAGACGTTCTACCTGTTCATGGTAAGGGGGCAGAAAGGCTGCATCGCATAAGCAACTTTAATACATGGCCCAAGACCTGGTGCAAATGAGAAGGATTCAGGCAACTGAGGAAACAGATGGACCAGCAAGAGACTATACTGAGCTGATGGACCAGCAAGAGACTATACTGAGCTGATGGACTACATCTCTCTGTTGCAGGAAAAAGAATCCTAAGTGAAAAATTCAGGCAGTATATGGATATGTATTTAAACTAGAAAAAGGGGGTGACAGATAGGGAAGGACAAGTTCAGACCATCACGCCCGGCAAAAGCAGATCATCATCAGAAACAGGTACACTTTTAAACCACACCGACAAGTGGGAAGAGGTGGGTAGAACAAAATCAATGCAAAATACAAGCAAGCCAGTTAAATGCTGAAAAGCAATGAGCACAAATCCTCAAAGCTTAGCCAACAAAGTTCCTGACCTGGAAGCCCTAATGGTGGAAATGGACTTGGACATTATGGCCATTACAGAAACATGGTTTAATGAATCGCATGATTGGGATATAGCCATAGCTGGTTATAATCTATTCAGAAGAGACAGAGAAAGTGGAAAAGGAGGAGGGGTATAGCATTATATGTCAAAAGCAATATTAAAGCTACTGCAATGCAGGGGGCTTGGGGAAAAGAAGCAGTGCTATGGATTGTGTTGGAAAGAGGAGATGGCGCTGTCATCCATATTGGTGTACTCTACAGGCCTCCAACTCACATTGAAGAAATGGATAGAGACTTGATTATTGATATTGCAAAGATAGCCACAAAGGGGGACGTGATCATTTTAGGTGACTTTAGTCTACCCGATGTGGATTGGAGTGTTCCTTCTGCAAATCTGGATAGTAGTAAACAAAAAAAATTGTGGATGCCTTCCAAGATGCATTGCTTAGACAAATGGCGATGGAACCGACCAGGGAAAGCTCGATGCTGGATTTAGTTCTCACCAACGGTGATAGTGTGTCGAATATCCAGGTGGGTGACCATGTGAGCAGCAGTGATCATCACACAGTGTGATATGAGATAAAAGCCAAGGCAGAGTCCAATCACAGCAAGCTCAAGGTCCTAGACTTCAAAAACACAACTTCAGTAAAATGGCCAAGTACGTGAAGGAGGAGTTCGCAAGGTAGAAGGGGATAAGAGAAGTGGAATTGCAATGGGCTAAATTAAAGGAGGCAATAAAAGGGACAACAGATACATATCTAAGGAAAGTAAATTAAAACAAGAGGAAACCTATATAGTTCTCCAAAGTGGCTGCACAAATAAAGGCAAAAAACACAACTTTCACAAAATTCAGATGTTTGTGAACAAGGAGCACAGAAAAGAATGCAGGATAAATCTAAGAGAGACAAAAAGATAAATAAGGATAGCAAAATCCAAGGCAGAAGAAAAGATGGCTGAAGATGTGAAGTGTGGCAACAAATTTTTTTTCAGGTATATTCAGGAGAAGAAGAAAATCAGAGGTGGAATTGCAGGACTCAAAAGTGCCAGGAACGGGATTGTTACCTGCTGTTTCTTTGCTGGATTCCTGTCCGGCGAGGAGGAGGAGGAGTTTTGGCACCCCCACCGCCCTGGGCCGGTATAAGAGCTTCGGCCAGTCGCAGCAAGGTGGGATTGTTACCTGCTATTTCTTTGCTGGATTCCTGTGCGGCGAGGAGGAGGAGGAGGAGTTTTGGCACCCCCACCCCCCTGGGCCGGTATAAGAGCTTCGGCCAGTCACGGCAAGGTGGGATTGTTACCTGCTGTTTCTTTACTGGATTCCTGTGCGGCGAGCAGGAGGAGGAGTAGTTTTGGCGCCCCCACCCCCCTGGGCCGGTATAAGAGCTTCGGTCAGTTGCAGCAAGGTGGGATTGTTACCTGCTGTTTCTTTGCTGGATTCCTGTGCGGCGAGCAGGAGGAGGAGTTTTGGCGCCCCCACCCCCCTGGGCCGGTATAAGAGCTTCGGCCAGTCGCGGAACGCAACCCGCGGGCACGTACCCGTTGGTTGCATGCCCAAAGGGGCAGGCCACGCCCCTTTGGAGACATCTGCACGTTCTCATGGGTAGAAGGAGGAAAAAGGTATTTCCAGTTCTTCCTGCTAAGTCTGTTGGACCAATGGATCGTCATCTTGTGGGAACTGGACCTGAATCTTTGGAGAAAGAACTTTCAGGGGAGTCCGTGAGTACGGTGTCTGATTTATCCTCTAATACGTTGGGTGTTGCCCTGCCCGGAAAGGAAGTGTTTATTGAGGATTCCCTCTTAAGGGAGGAAGTCCCTGGTGAGGGTCCCCAGTTTTTTCAAGAACCTCCCTGCCACAGTTGTTGGGGGAGCAGAAAGCTAAGTTACCGTCTCCGGTGGTGTTTTCCTCTGAGCTTGTAGAAGTAACTGTCCCCGCTGAGGTTTCTTTGCGTGATGTTTGGACTTTGGTAGCACGTATGGAAGGTTTGCTCCGTGCTTCCCTTTCTCAAGTTGCGCAGTTTTCCACGGAGGTGGTACATAAGCTTTCTGAACATGAAGCATTACATGTTAAGAATAATAAATCTCTTAATAAGTTGGAGGGGAAGTTTTCCGTATTAGAGGCTGCGGTTTCCTCTTCTATTAAGGATAGTGCTGTTATACACGACCAGTTAGAGTCTTTGGAAAATGCTAATCGTTCTAGGAATTTGCGTTTCTTAAATTTTCCTTGTACTCACTATTTAGCTCCTTTGATATTGTTGCAAAAATATTTTAAGGAGGTTTTATTAATTGAAGACGCTGAGTCTATCAATTTACTATGTTCCATTGATTTCCTCTGGTGCAACCTCCTATCCGGAATTTGAGAGGAAAGAGAACCCCAATTTAGCTGAGTCATTAGATGTTTCTCAATTTCTGGAGTCTTCTATGGATACGATGCCTCATCGTGCTACCTTGTTTCCTTTTTATCGCTTCAGGATAACAATTTGATATTACGATTGTATTTTTTGAAAAAAGATCAACTGTTTTGTGGTAATCCTATCCAAAGTTTTCCTGATGTATCCAGAAGTACTCAGAATCGTAGGAAAGCTTTTTTGGCCTTGAAAAATCAGACTCTAGCAATTGGGGCTTCCTTTTTTCTAAAGTATCCTTGTAAATGTATTTTGGTATTAGGTGTTAAATATGTTTTTCTCGACGTTGGGCAGTTAGAGGTTCTCTTGATTAGTAAAGAAAGTATTTGAATTGTTTTCTTTTTCCTTTCCATGTATAATTTGGGCTAGATTATGAAATGGATCCTGTTTCTTGTGTTTATTTCTTTTGATGTTAATTCAGGTAACTTTCCTCTTGATGTGGACTTTATTGTATTCTTACTTTATTAATAAAGATTGTTGGAAACTTAAAAAAAAAGTACCAGGAACAGATTTGTGGAAAGTGACATTGAAAAAGCGAAAATGCTAAACAAATACTTCTGTTCTGTTTTTACTAAAGAAAATCCTGGAGAAGGACCATCTGTGATTGATAAATATACAAATAGGAATGGAGTAGATACCACACCATTCACAGAAGATGATGTGTTAGAGCAGTTTGCAAAACTGAAAGTGGACAAGGCCATGGGACCAGATGGGATACATCCCAGGATACTGGGAAGAGCTCAGAGAGGTTCTTGCAGGGACTTTAAAGGATGTTTTTAATAGATACTTGGAGACAGGAGAAGTTCGACAGGGCTGGAGAAGGGCTGATGTGGTAGCTCTCCACAAAAGTGGTAGATGGGAAGAAGTAACAAACTACAGGCCAGTAAGCCTTAGCTCGGTGGCAGGAAAATTCATGGAGGTGCTCCTGAAAGACAGAATAGTGGACTTTCTCAAAACCAACACGTTGCATGATCCGAAGCAACATGGTTTTACCAAAGAACGATCTTGTCAAAAAATCTGATTGAGTTCTTTGACTGGGTGACCAGAGAACTAGATCAAGAGCATGCGATGGATGTGATCTACCTAGATTTCAGCAAAGCCTTTGATACTATTCCTCATAGGAGGCTTATCAATAAACTCAACAGCCTGGGGATGGGTCCCAAGGCGGTGAACTGGATCAGAAATTCGTTGAGTGGCAGACAACAAAAGGTGATGGTAAATGGAACTCACTCGAATGAAAGGAAAGTGATTAGCTGTGTGCCCCAGGGTTTGGTTCTGGGACCAGTACTGTTCGATGTATTTGTTAGTGATATTGCTGAAGGACTGAATGGAAAAGTCTGTCTTTTTGCAGATGACACAACAATTTGCAACAGAGTAGACTTTCCTGAGGGAGTGGATAAAATGAGGAAAGATCTACAATTGCAGGAAGAATGGTCTAATGCTTGGCAGTTAAGATTTAATGTGAAGACGTTCCGTGTCATGCACTTGGGAAGCAGAAATCCAAGGGAATTGTATGCAATAGGGGGCAAGAGGTTGGTATGCACGGACCAGGACGACGACCTCAGAATGATTATTTCTGAGGATCTCAAGGTGGCGAAACAGTGATATTTAGTGGCCAAAGCCAATAGGATGCTGGGTTGCATACAGTGAGGAATTACCAGCAGAAAGGAAGAGGTACTAATGCCACTGTACAAGTCGCTGGTGAGGCCTCACTTGGAATATTTTTGTTCACTTTTGCTCTGAAAATCCTGGAGAAGGACCACCTGTGATTGACAAATATACAAATGGGAATGGAGTAGATACCACACCATTCACAGAAGATGATGTGTTAGAACAGCTTGCAAAACTGAAAGTGGACAAGGCCATGGGACCGGATGGGATACATCCCAGGATACTGAAAGAGCTCAAGAGCCGTTAAAGGATTTTTTTTAATAGATCCTTGGAGATAGGAGAAGTTCCACAGGATTAGAGAAGGGCTGATGTGGTACTTCTTCACAAAAGTGGTAATAGGGAAAAAGTGGCAAATTACAGGTGAGTAAGCCTTACCTCGGTGGCAGGAAAAGTAATGGAGGCGCTCCTGAAAGAGAGAATAGTGGACTTTCTCCAAACCTACAGGTTGCATTATCCGAAGCAACATGGTTTTACCAAAGCACAATCTTGCCAAACAAATCTGATTGAGTGCTTTGACTGGATGACCAGAGAACTAGATAATACGATGGATGTGATCTATCTAGATTTCAGCAAAGCCTTTGATACTGTTACTCATAGGAGACTTATCAATAAACTAAACTAAGAGCGCTTACATCAAAATGAGGACAGTCAGAAGGCTCAAACCCATCCTCGCCCATGAACACTTCCGAACAGTCTGTCAAGCCATCATCACTCCAACCCTAGACTATTGCAATCACATCTACCAAGGACTACCTATAAAGACAATAAAACCACTACAGCTAGCACAAAACACAGCCGCACGACTCACGACAGATCACACAATTCACGATCACATCACCCCCATACTGTACCACCTACACTGGCTCCCAATCAGCTCCAGAATCCAATTCAAAGTACTTCTACACATATTTAAAATAATACACAACCTATCAGCAGACAGCCTACTCCCTCTCATAAAAACCAATGACAACAGGAGACCAAGAAGAAAAGGAACCTCAGACACCATCAGAACACCAAAAGAATTTGCTAAAACAAGGCTGGCCACATCAAGGGGGGCACTCTCCCTGGCAGCACCCGCTATATGGAACTCTCTCCCAGACCACATAAGATCAACCAAGAACCTCAAGGACTTCAGAAAACTTCTTAAGACTGATCTATTTACAGTACATTTCAAGGACCTCACATAAATTTTCTACCTCAAGACATTACAGGATCACGATCCTACCTCCAAGACATTACAGAATCGCAATCCTAGTATGCCTCTCAAACAGCCCCATTTTGTATATATGTATATAGTTCATTATGTAAATAGTTCACCCATATAATCTAATGCACTGCCCCACACACTACACTTCTCAGTTCTCACACTGCATGCTACAAACCACACTTTATTATTTTGATTGATGTGCCACACCGCCTTGATTTAACGATAAGGCAGTATACTAAATCCTTCTAAATAAATAAATAAATAAAATAAATAAACAGCTTGGGGATGGGTCCCAAGGTGGTGAACTGGATCAGAAATTGGTTGACTGACAGAAGACAGAAGGTGATGGTAAACGTAACTCACTCGGATGAAAGGAATGTGATTAGCGGTGTGCCCCAGGAACCTGTACTGTTCAATGTATTTGTGAGTGATATCACTGAAGGACGAAAATTTGCAACAGAGTGGACTTCCCTGAGGGAGTGGATGACATGAGGAAAGATCTATAAAAGCTGTAAGAATGGTCTAATGCTTGGCAGTTAAGATTTAATGTGAAGAAGTGCAGTGTCATGCACTTGGGAAGCAGAAATCCAAGGTAATTGTATGCGATAGGGGGCAAGAGGATGGTGTGCACGGACCAGGAGAAGGACCTTGGAGTGATTATTTCTGAGGATCTCAAAGTGGCGAAACAGTGCGACAAGGCGGTGGCAAAAGCCAGAAGGATGCTGGGTTGCATACAGAGAGGAATTACCAGCAGAAAGAGGCACTTATGCCACTGTACTAATCGCTGATGAGTCCTCACTTGGAATATTTTGTTGTTTTGGAGACCATATCTCACAAAAGATATAAAAAGACTGGAAACGGTTCAAAGGAAGGCGACCAAAATGATTTGGAGCCTGTGTCAGAAGATGTATGAGAAGAGACTTGAAGACCTAAATACGTACACTCTGGAGGAGAGGAAGGACAGGGGAGATATGATTCAGACCTTTAAATACTTAAAGAGTGTTAATGATTAAACAAACCTCTTCCAAAGACAGGGAAGCTGTAAAACTAGAGGGCATAACATGAAGCTGCAAGGGGGTAAACAAAGACAATGTCAGGAAATACTTTTCACTGAAAGGGTGGTGGATGCTTGGAGTGCCCTCCCGATGGAAGTGGTGGGGGCATATACTTGAATTATAGTTGTATTGATACGTATTCCTGAGACGAATAGAGATTAAGCGTTCACTGACTGCATTGTATTTCATTACAGTTCTTGTAAGTTTCTTCTTTATTATAAATGCAACACCATTTCTTCTTTGTCTTTCATTGATAATAGATATTGAAAAGATAGCCACAAGGGGGGGAGTGATCATATTGGGTGACTAATCTACCCGATGTGGATTTGACTACTCCTGCAAATCTGGAAAGAAGTAAAAAAAAAAAGAAGTGGATGCCTTCCAAGATGCATTACTTAGACAAATGGTGATGGAACCGAACAGGGAAAACTCGATGCTGGATTTCTTGCTCACCAACGGAGATAGTGTGTCGAATGTCCGGCTGTGTGCCCCTGTGAGCAGCAGTGATCATCACACGGTGTGGTTTGAGATAAAGGCCAAGGTGCAATCCAATCATAGCAAGCTCAAAGTCCTAGACTTCAAAAATACTGACTTCAGTAAAATGGCCAAGTTCCTGAAGGAGGAGTTGACAGGGTGGGAGGGGATAAGGGAACTGGAATTGCAATAGGCTAAACTAAAGGTGGCAATAAAAGGGGCAACAGATAAATATGTAAGGAAAGTAAAGAAAAACAAGAGAAGGAAACCTATTTGGTTCTCCAAAGAAGCGGTTACTCAAATAAAAGCAAAAACCACACCTTTCACAAAATTCAAAAGCTCGCAAACAGAGGAACATAGAAAGGAATACAGGATCAAACTCAAAGAGACAAAAAGAGAAATAAGGAAAGCAAAATCAAAGGCAGAGGAAAAGATGGCTAAAAATGTGAAGTGTGGCAACAAAACTTTCTTCAGGTATATTCGAGAAAGGAAGAAGATCAGAGGTGGAATTGCAGGACTCAGAAATGCTGGGAACGGACGCGTGGAAAGTGACATTGAAAAAGTGAATTTGCTAAACAAATACTTCTACTGTATTTTTACTAAAGAAAGTCCTGCAGAAGGACCACATGTAATTCCCAAATATAAAAATGGGAATGGAGTAGATACCACACTATTCACAGAAGATGATGTGTTAGAACAGCTTGCTAAACTGAAATTGAACAAAGCAATGGGATCGGATGGGATACATCCCAGGATACTGAAAGAGCTCAGAGAGGTTCTTGCAGGGCCTCTAAAGGAGGTTTTTAACAGATCCTTGGAGACAGGATAAGTTCCTCAGGACTGCAGAAGGGATGATGTGGTACCTCTTCACAAAAATGTTAACAGGGAAGAAGTGACAAACTACAGGCCCGTGAGCCTTACCTCGGTGGCAGGAAAAGTAATGGAGGCACTCCTGAAAGAGCAAATAGTGGACTTTCTCAAAACCAACAGGTTGCATGATCCGAGGCAACACGGTTTTACCAAAGGACGATCTTGCCAAACAAATCTGATTGAGTTCTTTGACTGGGTGATCAGAGAACTAGATCAGGGCATGCGATGGATGTCATCTACCTGGATTTCAGCAAAGCCTTTGATACTGTTCCTCTTAGGAGGCTTATCAATAAACTCAATAGTTTGGGGATGGGTCCCAAGGTGGTGAACTGGATCAGAAATTGGTTGACTGACAGACGACAAAAGGTGATGGTACACAGAACTCACTTGGATGAAACGAGGGTGATTAGCGGGGTGCCCCAGGGTTCGATCCTGGGACTAGTACTGTTCAATGTATCTGTGAGTGATATTGCTGAAGGACTGAACGGAAAAGTCTGTCTTTTTGCAGATGATACATGAATTTGCAACAGAATGGACTCCCTTGAGGGAGTGGAGAACACGAGGAAAGATCTACAAAAGCTGGAAGAATGGTCTAATGCTTGGCAGTTAAGATTTAATACGAAGAAGTGCAGTGTCATGCACTTGGGAAGCAGAAATTCAAGGGAAATGTACGCGATAGGGGGCGAGAGGTTGGTGTGCATGGACCAGGAGAAGGACCTTGGTGTGATTATTTCTGAGGATCTCAAGGTGGCGAAACAGTGCGACAAAGCGGTGGCAAAAGCCAGGAGGATATTGGGTTGGAAACAAAAAGGAATTAACAGCAGAAAGGAAGAGGTACTTATGCCACTGTATAAGTCACTGGTGAGGCCTCACTTGGAATACTGTGTCCAGTTTTGGAGACCATATCTTGCAAAGGATATAAAATGACTGGAAACGATTCAGAGGAAGGCAACCAAAATGATTTGGAGCCTGCAACAGAAGACTACACGGAGCAGTGGGTACACCCCTAAAGAAAGGCATGGGTGACTTGCACAGAGCGGCAGGTGCACCTACTCTTGCCACTTTGCTGGGTAGACTAGATGGACCATATTGGTCTTTATCTGCTGTCATATACTATGCTACTATGTTATAGTAGATATTTTCCTGTCGCCGGAGTTTTTACCTGAGGCAATGCACGGTTCAACGACTTGCCCAAGGTCACAAGGAGCGGCAGTGGGACTCAGGCTGCTCCTCCACCTCAACGATATTAAGGTAGCTTGGGGAAGCCGCTGCTTATTCCTGAGGGTCTGGTGACCTATTGGGATCCTGCCAGGTACTTGCGACCTTTTTATTTATTTTATTTAAAAGGATTTATATACCGCTTTGTCCTGAAATCAGTGGTTTACACTTCAAACAATCAAAGAATAGAGTTAGTAGGGGTAGGCATGCAGTGTTAACACAGGAGAGTGGTTGTGGGAGTGAAGGTAATGATTTCTTGGTGAGGTATTTACAGGATGAGTTATGTACAAGTAGTTATATACAGCTATATACAGGACAAACTATGTACAGGTAGTTATATACAGGGAAGGTGGGGGGATGGGAGGGGGCAGAATGTTAGGTAGCCACTGTTGGAAACAGGGTACCGGACTTGATGGACCTTTGGTCTGACCCAGTCTGCTTTAATTTCTCATAGACCTGCATGACAAGTGGAGCTGGTTATATCAGTATTTGTCCCTGCTCTGTAGTATATGTTGCAAAACTAGCAGAGTGTTCAGATTACGGATGAGCGCCTAGAGAAGCCGTCTTACCTAGTGCAACGGTGAAGCGCCAATACTGGTACATTGCATAGAGCAACAGTACTGTTTTGAAGATCTTCATTTTGTGACAGTGGATCAAATCCTGCCTGCACCATAGGGGGGAATGTGGGTTTGAGATATAGAAAGCAGAGAGTAGGGATAAAGGGTGGAGAAAGGTGAATAGTGGAGTACCCTTACTTACAGCATATTTATAAATGATCTAGAATTAGGAACAAGAGAACGGATTAAATTTGCAGACGACCAAGAAATGATGCAGAGTTGTTAAAGCACATGTAGATTATGAGAAACTGCAGGAGGCCTTTCTGAGCCTCAGAGTCTGGACATCCAAATGTATTTCTTTATTTACATCCACTGATCTAATAAATTGTCAGCGGATTACAAGAGTACATCAGAAAAAAACTAAATGGCAGAAGAAATTTAATGTGAACAAGTGCAAAGTGATGCGTGTAGGGAAGAAGAACCCAAACTCTAGATGCACAGTAACATAGCAGATGACGGCAGATAAAGACCGTGTACTAACACAATACTATAGGTCCTTTATTCAAGGGTTTTTGGTCACCCAAAAAAATAAAAACGTTCAACCCCTCATACAATAGAAAGAGATAGTCCGATCGACCTCCTGCTGTGCTTGTCTCACTATTCACAATACTATGGTACGGACAAAACTCAGCATAAAAAGAACCAATGGTCTCAGACATAAACGGCAAAATACTCCTGGATATAAATTTACGAGAGGAGTAGTGCCTAGTTGCATCAATGACCACTATACAAGGTTCTTTAAGGAAGAAGTCTGACTAATTTGATAAGCATGTTTACAGTCATGCCATCGTTTTTCGAGCTTCCTGAAGAGGAGTAGAGAAGTCTGTATTTCTGAGGAGTACCATCGTGCTGATTTTCTTCTTCTTGGTAGCTTATTTGAGGCAGGAAGACGTGTGAAGGAGCTAAGGCTGTTGTTCCAGGTGGATATCGAGTCGAGGTTGGGAGATGGCAAGCTGAGGTTTGGTAGGACTTTGTCAATGATCTCCTCTTTGTTGAAGAGCCAGAATCGCCCTGTGGGTGCTGAGGAAGTATCGGCTTCCTTACAAGGAATGTTGTGATCTTGATGCATGGGCATCTGAAATTTAATTAGGCTGTTGTCGGACCATGGGACTAGAGTGATAGATAGGTCGAGGTTGTAGTTTGGGCTTATGGCTGGTCATGGAACAAAAACAAGGTCCAGTCTATTTCCTTTTGAGTGGGTAGGGGCATCGATTATGTTCGTAACCCAACTCGTTGAGTGCTTCGAGGAAGGCTTTGGAGTGGGTGCTTTGGAGAGCTGGCAAGTTAAAGTCACCCATTACCCAGTTTGCTATGTGTGGGTTCTTGGGGTTGCAGGCTAGGTCTATTATGGTCGAGAGGTCATCAGGGGAAGAAGATGGGGATCTGTAAATCAGGTTGATGGAGCTGTATTTGTTGGTTATGGTGACTGAATCCAGGTGTGTGTTACTATTGGAAGCGAGCAGTTGAAATTGGAGCTCCATCTTTACGAGTATGAAGGCGCCTCCTCCTCTGCGGTTAGTTCTGTGGATTGAGAAGTTGGGAGGGATGAGTTGGTTGAGAAGGACTGAGTCTGAGTCAGACAACCATGATTCTGTGACCAGTAGAATATCTAGGTCGTAGTTGGTTATGAGGTCAGAAATGGCTGGCCATTTCTTGCGGACTGAGCATGCATTTATGAGGGTGCATTTCAGATTGCGAGGGTTTAGGTGCTTCTTCGCCTGGGACTTTATGGTATGCTGAAGAGCTATGTAGAGCAGGTGTGGGTGTAGGTTATGCTTTGTTTTGGCTGCTGGGCGATGGGGGCTGCCATAACATCTCTTTCCTAGGCCTTGTAGGACTGGAATGGGGTTGTAGTTGGTGGTGAGAGTGAAGGTGCTGTAAAATAGGTTGGCGAGGAGGTAGCAGCTGGTAAAGGCTCGTAAGGAGGGTGCCATTTTGAAATGTAGGGGAGCCAAAGATGGTTATGGACCTTCTGAAAACATTTTCTTTCATCATCAAGGCAGAGGAGAAAAGGAGGGGGAGTGGCTATGATATTTTCTAGGCTTCTGTGCTCTGAATACTTTAAAATAACTTTTGACATATATAATCCACTCACCAGTACTAACTAGCCTTTAGATGATCTTTCAGTAGCTACTTTGGAGAGATGATATGCCAAATGTGGGCAATGTTCATGTCCATGTGGCTAGTCCTCACTCTTCTGGTGAAGCGGAGTTTTTGAAGCTGCTCTCTCATTTTCTCAGCACCATACTTACCTGGATTTCACCTCTTCTCCTACTCTGTCAGGAAGGTTCCCGGCCTGATCGCTATCGCCTTACTGTCTCTGTAGTAGATGATCGGCCAGTAACAACCATTCACAAAATTACCCAAGCTTCATATGGAAGCCCTGGCTACAGAGTGTTGGACTTTTCCAGTGAATTTTTCTGTGCTTCCTGTTGATAAGTGGGCATGCCTTTGGAACACTGTTCTCCAGGATGATTTGGATAATCTAGTCCCCCGTTAAGGATTTTTCTCTTGTACTAAAAACGACCATCCTGGAAACGTTGGGCTGAAAGAGACTGATGTAAAGATTCAAACTACCACAAATCTTCAAATACATATAAAATGGAGTCCAAACTATAAATACATGGGGTGGGGGGGGGGGGGGGGGGGCGGAGAGGGGATATTCAGCAGTAGCGCCTGTAAAGCGGCTATCATTGCTGAATGCTATCCTTGGATATTCAATGCTGGGGCCATATCCGCCCACCGGCATTGAATATCTGGGTCACTGCAGAACCCAGAAGCTAACCGGGCAGTGGCGATATCAAGCTGCTCTCCAGTTAGCTTCCGTGGGTAAAGTTAGGTGAGCCTTTGCAATACCTGACTTTACCTGCTTGCCGCTAACCGAGCAGCGGCTGAATATCGCCACCTCCGCCCTGCCCCAGCATGCCCCCAATGCTATGCGGTCAGCACTGTGGCATGTAGTGGCAGCCCCATGGATATCCAGCAGCACTAACCATGTTAGTAGTGATGAATATCCAGCTCAGCCGTATTTACACTTTGCACGTCTGCAAACTGTGTAAATGCCTCTTTCGCCAAGGCTAAAAGAAGAATCGTTTTCACGTCAAACGCATTTACATGGCAACAGCCATCAGCAGCTGATAAGCTTCCTTCCTAGTGTGTTGAGAAAGTTGCGTGTTAACAGCGGGAACTTTCCTTGCCAGCCATGCCACTATTGCAGACTCTGGTAGCTCAGATCCCTTATCAGTGGGCTGTGAGGCTGTGAATAGACTCACGCTTCCTGGGGATCCTTTTTCCCCAAGTTTAACATGCCTCATGTTTCTCTCTTGCCAGCTTGCCCAAATCTGTGGGTAACTTTACATCCCAGTGACCTGATATCAAATACTAACCTCAGTTGGTTCCTCTACTAATAAGAGTATTTGACAGCAGATAAAGACCAGTGTGGTCCATCTAGTCTGCCATGGTAATGGGTATGGTTAATTGCAGTTTAGCACAAGGTGTTGCCCCCAGGTATGGAAAGGGTGAGAATAGCGTAGTTACTCACCTGTAACAGGTGTTCTCCAGAGACAGCAGGAATCAGTCCTCACTTATCGGCGACACTGAGGGAGCCTGCATGGAGCAATTCCCCAGCTTTCAAAGAAAGCCTTTGGGATTGCTGCCACGCAGGCATGGTCCTCTTTCCACTCCAGGGTGCCATCTTGCTCAGTCAGGTCGCTTAGCAAAAGCCCTACAAAGCAGATGGCAAGGCAAGGACAAAAACTCAGCAACTCATCAGGGGAGGCGGGAGGGTAGTGAGGACTGATTCCTGCTGTCCTTGGAGAACACCTGTTACAGGTGAGTAACTATGCTTTCTCCAGGAAGTCAGTCCTCACTTATGCGACTCCCTTGCTACAAGGCTACTGAGCCTGTAAGCAAAAGAAAAAATGCCTCCGCGAGGCTGTAAGCAGAAGCCAAAGCCCGAAGGAGCCCGAGTCCTCGGGTCAAAGCCCTTGGTAGCCGTGAAGAAGGGTCAGGAGGGCAGGAATTGCTTATACTCTGAACAGATTACGGACTACAACCTGGCCAAATGCACTGTCCCAGCGGGACTCCCTCTCCAGGCAGTAGTGGGCAGCGAAGGTGCTGGTCGATGACCAGGTTGCCACCAGGCAGATGTCCATCAGGGGTACGGAGTGTAGCGAGGTCACCGAGGCCGCCTTGGCTCGGACCCCATGAGCGGCGACTCAATGATCCAGAGGGACGCCCACCTTCGCATTGGCGAAGTTGATGCAGTCCACCACCCAAACCGAGAGGGTGTGCTTGGAGACTGCTTGCCCCTGCCAATGGGGATCATAGGTCACGAAAAGCCTATCAAACGTGATGAGTCTGGGTATGCTGCAAGTAGAAGGCAAGGGCGCGTTTGCAGTCAAGGGTGTGGAGAGTCGCCAATGCCTGGTCAGCGTGGGGCCTCGGAAAGAAGGTTGGGAGCACTATCTCCTGATTGAGATAAGCCGACATGTCCTTAGGTAAGAATTTAGGGTGGGTCCAGAGGACCACCCTGTTCCAATAAAACCTGGTGTAAGGGACGCCAGCCATGAGCGCCTGAAACTCACTGACTCGGTGGGCCGATGTCAGCACCACCAGGAAGGCCATCTTCCAGGACAAATGCCGAAGCAAACATGTCGCCATTGGCTCGAAGGGTGGACGGGTGAACTGCATGAGCACCACATTCAAGTCCCATTCTGCCAGAGGGGGACGGATGGGCAGCTTAGACAGTAGAAGGCCCTGCATGAAATGGGAGACTAGCAGCTGCCCCGAAAGAGGTTTCCCCTCGATAGGAGATGATTAGCCAATATGGCGCTCAAATGAACTCTAAGAGAGTTCGACTTCAGTCCTTCCCTCAAGAGGTGGAGGTGGTACTGGAGAACCCACCAGACTGGGCACGAGAAGGGGTCGATCTGGCGTTCCAAGCACCAGCTGGAAAAGCATTTCCACTTAAAGGCGTAAACCCGCCTAGTGGAGTCCTTCCTCGAGGCAAGGAGGATTTCCTTGACCTTCTCAGGAAGGGCCAGAGCGGCTAGAGACCCGTTCAGCCGCCAGACTGTGAGGGATAGGGAGGATAGGTTCGGGTGGAGAACCTGACCCTCTTCCTGTGTGAGCAGGTCCCTGGCCGAGTCCAGGGGCAACGGAGGTTCTGTTGAGAGCAGGAGCAGGAACCAAGGCTGCTGAGGCCACAAGGTGGCCACAAGGATCAACGATGCCCCGTCCCGTTGAGCCTTGAACAGAGTCCTCGCAATGAGGGGAAAAGGAGGGAATGTATACAGGCGACTGGAAGACCAGTCCAAGAGAAATGCATCAGGGCTCTCCCTGTCCAGGTGCGGTACCGGGCCGCAAAAGCGAGGCAGCTACGTGTTCTGAGGGCTGGCGAAGAGGTCTATTGCTGGAGTGCCCCAGCGGAGAAACAGCCAGCCTGCAACTCTGGGATCCAGCTGCCACTCGTGGGGGCGAAGGATTCTGCTGAGTCTGTCCGCCAGACAATTCTCCTGACCCGGGAGGTATGCCACCCTGAGAGACATCCTCCTTCAGGCAGCGAAAGAGCAGATGAGGACCACTTCCCTGCAGAGGGAGCGTGACCCCCGTACCCCCCTCTTTGTTGATGTAGAACATTGCTACATGGTTGTCGGTCTGTACTAGAACCGACTTCCCGCTGAGACTGGTGAAGGTCATCAGGGCCCACTGAATGGCCCAGAGCTCAGCAGGTTTATCTGCTGTTGAACCTCCGTGGGTGACCACTGCCCCTGCATGCAGAGAGACCCGCAATGGGCTCCCCACCCTAACAGGGAAGCGTCTTTAGTCAGTACCGCATCGTGCTGTGGGGTCTGGAAGGGCAATCCTTGCAGAAGATTGCGGGAGTTCTGCCACCAGTTCAGGGACAAGCGGAGGTCAGGAAGAACCCTGATGGGGTCCCTGAGGTGTTCGAGGGATTGGCTCCATTGGGCACTGAGACACCACTGAACTGTTCGCATGTGCAGGCGAGAGTAGGGAACCACATGTATGGTCGAAGCCATATGACCCAGAAGACGTAACATGGACTGAGCGGTGACCTGGTGGGCACTTTGTACGCGAGCTGCCAGAGCTTGGAGGTGGATGGAGCAATCCACCAGCAAGAAAGCCATGGCCTGCCGAGTATTGAGGCGCGCCCCGATGAACTCGAGAACCTGCACTGGGTCGAGGTGAGACTTTGGGTAGTTGACCAAAAACCCCAAGCTCTCCAAGATGAGGACAGTGCGCAACATCACTTGCCGGGCCTAGTCACCAGAGGAGCCTGTAACGAGCCAGTCATCAAGGTAGGGGAACAGCGGCACGCCCTAGCACCAAAGGTGAGCGGCGGCTACAACGAGGCACTTTGTGAAGCCCCGTGGAGCGGACGCAAGGCCGAAGGGGAGCACTCTGTACTGGAAGTGCTCTCCCTGCACCCTGAAACGCAGGTACTGCCTGTGTTGGGGGTGGATCAAGATATGGGCATTAAGCGTCCTTCAGATCCAAGGAGTGTAGCCAGTTGCCCTGCCAGAGGAAGGGCAGCAGCATGCCAAGAGAACATCTTGAACTTCTCCCGCACCAGGAACTTGTTTGGCCTGCGGAGGTCGACGATGGGCCTCAGACACCCCCCCCCCCCCCGTCTTCTTCGAGACGAGGAAGTACTGGGAATAAAAGCTCCAACCTTGAAGGTGGGGAGGGACCTTCATGACTGCCCATTGGGCAAGGAGGGAGCGTAATTCCCGCTGCAGCAGAAGCTGGTGTGCGGGGAGTCTAGAAGGCTCCTCCAGGGAGAAGGGTGGAGGGAGCCTGTCGAAATGGAGGCGATAGCCCTTCCGGGCAATCAGGAGGACCCAAGTGTCCGAGGTAATAAGTGCCCACGATGGGGAAAAACAGGACAGACGTCCCCCCACTGGCTGCTGCATCGCCGGAGGGCAAGGGGCCAGGCCGCTGGCATCAAAACCCGAGTGGGTTGTGGGGAAGCCGGCATTTGGGTCTTCAGGCCCTTTGGCTTGCAGTGCCCCTGTCCAGGCTTTCCCTGAGCCGGGGTAGCTGGCGTGGGGGTAGCCGGGTATGGCAGATACCTGCGATACTGAAGGCCTTTTCCTAGGAAAGAAGGGCTTCTTGGCCGGCTGCTTCTTCCGAGGTCTTGTGGGAGAGACGGGTCCTGATAATGAACTTCATCTCAATCTCCGCAGCCTTCTCCTCCATCGACTTCCCAAACAGCTGTTCACCGAGACAGGGCATGTCCAGGAGCTTCTCCTGCACCCATTGCTCCAAATCTGAGGATTGGAGCCATGCCTGATGGCGAGCCCCAATGCCCGCAGCTGCCATCCGGGCCGATGTCTCGAAGCCATTGTAAGAAGCTCGAGATATGTATTTGGAACAGTTGGCCACTGATTTCAGCAGGGTGCGGAACCTGTCTAGGGGCTCCCCTTTGAGGCCCATGGAAAAACCCCCCAAGTTCCTTCGCCAAGTCGCGTAGGAACATACCAACATACAATTGGTAAGCCTGGATGTGACAGGAAAGCATGGAACCTCGATAGGCCTTGCGGCCCAGGGCATCAAGGGCTCTCAACTCCTGGCCAGGTGGCACAGAGGAGTCTGATTTCGGGCTCTTCTGCTTCTGCATGGCTGACTCTACCACCATCGACATGTGCAGGAGCTGTGTTTTTCGGAAGCCTGGTCCACGCTGCACCTTGTACAATGGGAACCGAGGCTGGGGCCTCCCACATATGGAGCAGAAGCCAAGATAGAATCGGCGGCACTGGCACCAGCACAGTGAGGGATTCCCTGGACGGTGCCTTGTACTGAAGGATATCAAGTTCTTCAGCACAAGGATCTTTCTCGGCCTGGGTAACCAGGTTGAGGGCCCGAGCCATGTCCTGGATAAATACCAAAAAGGTGTCCTCGGGTGATGAGCGCCGCTAGAAACCAGGCAGCGAAGGGTCCGACGGGAGATCCTGGTGGGTGCAGGTCTCCGGGGCAGTGTCCCCATCAGATTTCCAGTCCGAAAAATCGGTCAAGGGATCCGAGCTGGGCGGTTCGCCCTGTCCAATGGCCGGCGGCCTGGAGCCAGAGGCCCTGGACGATTTCACCTCCGAGGGCGAGCAAGACTGATGCTGAGGACCCACAAGAGGCCTGTGGCTCTCAGGGGTTTCCTGGACGGATTTGGGTGTCCCACACGAGGTACCCGTGGTCGCTAGGTGTGAGTCAGCAAAGCTAGCCATAAGCGCCTGCTGGGAAGTTATGAATGCAGAAACGCTGCATTCCAGCACCAGCATATGGGACTCCCAGGTGGGCATCGGGCCCTGGGATGCCGATACCGGGGTCACCGGATAAGGCATCGAGGAAAAGAAGGGGTCCCTCACTGGGATGACCCTCAGGAGACTGGGCGCCTTCGCTGGAGGCCTCCATTTCTCTGCGAGTTACCTTGCGGGGCCGCTCCTTGTCCGACTCTCGTGAACGCCGAAGGGGGCTAAGCGACCGGGCGCAGGAGTGCTCGTGCTTGTCGGGGGCCCCAGACAGCGACTTCGAGGCCTTCTTTTTACGCCATTCCACCTCGGGGGACCCCTGGTCAGAATGCTGCCTGGAACGCGGAGCTACAGAGGGAGAGAACCCACCGGAGGGGAGACAACCGAGGGCGCCACCCGAGACTCCAAGGCAGCCTTTCGGAAAATGTCTTCAAACTTCTGCTTATGGCTGAGCAGGGCCTTAGAGGATATTTTCTTACAGAGCAAGCAGAGCTCTGGGTCATGGTCGGCTCCCAGACACCATTGACAACAGTCATGAGTGTCCGTAAGCGACATGTTCCTACAGCATCTATCGCATTTTTTAAACCGGTGGCCATGGGGGCAAAAATGACCCCTGCGAGGTCGAAGACCCACGCGGCCAGCAGTTAGAAAGAAAAAAAGGGCGCAAAGCCCAAAAGAAAAAAGTTTAGAAAAGGTATCCCCATAAGCTCCAAAAGAGAGCAAGGGGAGGACAGGTAGAGGACCGGTGCAACCGGAAAAAAGAAACAAGAGCCTGTTAAGGTGAGGAAATCAAAACTTTTTCCGAGGGACAAGGATATGCGTCCGAAGGGCTCTGCAGAAAAAGGGAGACTGGGCAAGATGGCATCTTTGGGCGGGAAGAGGACCACACATGCGTGGCACCAATCCCAAAGGCTTTCTTTGAAAGCTGTGGAATTGCTCCGCGCGGGCTCCGTTGGTGCCGTCACCCATAATTGAGGACTGACTTCCTGCTTGTTCCTGGAGAATGGGTCATTCTCAGAGGAGACTGGACTTGATGGGTGTCTACGGTGACAGAGAACAGAGAAACAATTAGCTGATTTTCTTTCTAAAATTAACTACTTGCACCCCAATCAGCTCACCAACCCAACCATTAGGCTAGGCAGCGACCCAGGACAGCAGCCTCGGGAGGGGGGGGGGGGGGGTGACAGCAAAAAAAAGCAGCAACAGTCAAAGCAAAACAATATATTCTGATAGCTACAGACATTCAAAGAGCCCTCGGCAATACTTTCACTGGCACGAAGAGCAGACACACACAATTGTGCATTTTTACTGGATTGTCACTGGAAGGGTGTTGTGTAGATGAGTTTAATGAGCAAAATCTCAGGACAGGGGGGGCTGTAAAGGCTGTAGGTTTTCCTAGAGCATCCTTGGTCTGCCATATGTCTGCTTTCTTTGCTTATTACCTATGTCCCAACTTGCTCGCCGAGATCATCTCAGAGTAATCTGCTGTTCGTGCCTCGGCATATGTACATCTTCCTGCTGTGTGAGTTCTGAGGTGAACCCTCCCTCTCAACATTCAAGGTGAACTGGAAGTGTCTTTGATAGTAATTAGGTCATAATCGGCTGGCTCTGGGGGGACAGTATCTGGGGTCTGGCTAGCAGTTTTGCTTTATCCTGTTGCATCCCCCCTGTTCTATTTAGCAGGTTGTAACTCTTTTCCTATTGTGTTATGCTATGCCTTACTTTGCTGTTTCATTGCATATTTATTTATTTTTGTAAACTTCCTAGATGTCATTGATGGAAGTGGTCTAACAAATTTTAATAAAATTAACAAAATCATGTAATTTGCACCATTTGTTTTTAGTACACCGGGGAGAGGAGTTTGGAGAGAGACTTGTGCTTTTGCTGTTTTACCATCTCTAGCAATCGCACCCCTGTAGAGACCAGCTGCAAGATTGCTTCCTCCTTCTCCCCTCCCCCCCCCACCGTGATCAGAATCGGAGAGACCTGCTGTAAGATTGCTCCTCCCCACTATAATCAGCAATGGTGGCAAAAGCTCAGTTCTCCTGCAGTGTGTTTGGAGAGTTGTTTGGAGAGTCTGTGTGCTTTTGTTGCTTTAGGAGACCAGCTGTAAGACTGATCCTCCCTCCTGTAATCAGCCTCAGAGGTTAAAGTTCAGTTTTCCCATGGGACGTGGCTGCGGGCATTAAAGGGGTGTGACCAAAAGGGCACGTTCTGCCTCTTTGGAGCCCTTTTGGAGCATAAAGGAGCACTTGAAAAAGCTCTAAATTGTTATGGGTAAGTTGAAGGCAAAGAACAAAGCATCAGGAGGTGTTGGAGGAGCAGGCCCAGTCAAGGGGCCTATGGATCTCCATGTGCAGCCTGTTGCTTTGCCTCTTTCTACAACCATGAGTAATACTTTGGTTATTGAAACCTCTGAGTTCCGGTTGCCCTACACCTTCATGCCAGCCGCCTTCTATGATAGGCTTGTCTGCTGCGAATGCTAGCAGTGGTTCTCAGAGAGCCCCTTCTTCTCCGCTTGCAAGCGAGCATTCTCTGCGATCCCCCTCCCTCTTGGGCCCCCCAGCTGGTGTTTAGTACCACAAGGCAGTTTCTCTTGTGTCACCATCTTCAAGTTTGGTTGTGCCGTTGTACCCCTTCACTGAGGTTTCCTTGAGGGATATTTGGGGTAAGCTGTCGAGAGTGGATCAATATTGACTGGGATTATGGATCAATTGTGCAAGTTTTCCGAGGAGTCTGTGGACAAATTTAAACAGCAGGACTCTAATTTCCTCTTTAGAGTCCCATGTAATGAAACTTGAGGGTTCTCAACCCTCATTGCAGTTTCTAGTGGGGGCAGTAATTAAGGATAGTTTGGTTATTCATACCACACTAGAAGCAATGCAGAATCAATTAAGGGCAAGGAATTTGCGATTCCTGAATGTTCCTTGATGCGGCTTCTGTCCCCACTCAAGCTGCTGAAAAAGTATTTGAAAGAAATGTTGTTCTTTAGTAATGTCGATGCGCTAGTTATTTCTAAGTTATTCTGTTTCCAAGGGGACTTGGGTAGAAGTGGCCGAAGGAGAGGGGTTGGATTCCATCACCTCTCCAGACAGCCTTGATTTGACCGCTTTTCTTGAGACCTCTCAGGACATTGTCTCTGAGAGGGCAACTCTACTGGTCACTTTTGGATCGGAGGCTGATAAGATTGCCGTCTTGAAATTATACTTTTCTAAAAAGTCTCTTCTCTTTTGTGGTCAGCCGATAAACATTTTTCCTGATGTTACCGGCCTATGCAAATGTGTAGGAAGGCTTTCTTGCAGTTGTAATGTAGTCTTGGCTATCGGCGCCACCTTCTTTCTCCGTTTCTCCTGTAAGTGTGTGTTACCTGTGTGGAAATAAGTTTCTTTTCACAGATGTTTCCCATTTGGAAAATTTTCTTCTGGACAAGTCAGTGGGTTAGTTTGGGCAGTTGGGGATTGGTGTCTACACTTGACTCTTGCCCTGTTTTTGACTGGGGTAGCTCTAGGTATTAATACATTTGTTCTCGTCTGCCTCTCTCCCATGGGGGCTGGAGCAACTCTTGCTATTGTTTTTATTTTTGCATATTTTCCTAATTTGTAATGGTAGCAGGTTATGCTTTTCTTATATACATTGTGTATCTATTTTGGTTAAAATCTTAATAAAAATCCCAAAACACGCCCAAGTGTTATTGTCACACTGTCCTTCTTTCATTCTATCTACTGGCTGCAAGGGATTTGCTTACATTGTCTACTGTAATTTATTTTCTCTATTATAGATTTAATGATCTATATTCTGGAACTTCTTACTGTTGTCAGATAAAGTGATATATCAAATAAGTCAACCTCAGAGCTTAGCACCTCTCGCATTCAGGGCCACACCATGCCACGCCCCCACCAGGCATCTTTGCATACTATTATCAATTCAACTATGTCCCCATTCTCAGTGCACACACGCATGAAAGGATTCTCTCAGCATTCTACATGCACAAAGCTACACAAATCCTTTGGTTTCACCAACATCCTGTAAAAGGTTTATTCAAGCCACCCAGTGTAAATGCACCAACCCTGCCCAGACCCATAAACAGCACCTAAGGAGCCGAGCTGCCTGGCATCAGTGCTTTAGCGCTTTGCTCCATACCCGGCCTCTTGGCACATTCTTTCCATTGTGCTCAAAACAATTTTCTTTATTTTACAGTATTTTGACAGGATCGGAACTGAATGCCCATCTCTTATGACCAGACTCGACCTTGGGTATCCCAGGTCATCCCCTAGACCCTCAGTAGGTGTTTGTGCAGTCTTCATACTCCAGATGCCTCTCCCCTACCTCAAGGTCTCTCTTCTGCTATTCATGTTGGCTTCACACTCTGACTCTGAGGCTACTGTCGTTAAGTCTCTCTAGCGCCCTCTGCAGATGCTCTTGGTGTAGTAGTAGTGATACTTTGGGTTGTCTAGGGCACTGCCGATTCCTGAGGTCGCTTTTCAGCTCTTTATGCAGTCATTCATGCTTTGATGGTAAAGGACTGCAGTCCCTACCCATGAAGTCTCTCTTCAGTTCTTTGTGCTGTATTCATAGTTAGTTTTGCTGCCACATTCCCCACGAGGTCTCTCTTCAGTTCTTTGTGCTGTATTCATAGTTAGTTTTGCTGTCTCATTCCCCACGAGGTCTCTCTTCAGCTCTGCAGATGTTCTCAGTCTTTCCCCATGAGGTCTCTTGCCAGCTCTTTGTGCTGTATTCACATTTTAGTTCTCATTTTCCTCCTATAAAGTCTCTCTTCAGCTCCTTGTGTTGTCCCATGAAGATCACAGCATGGGGTTTATAAGGAATGAAGCAGTTTTTCAAACTTGCTGGACGTGAGAGACCATTTGCACTGTTAGGAACAGAAAGAACTTTTCCCACATTGATAATTAAATGTGCATTGGGGGGAGCTGTTTATGTGCTTCTCAAAGTTATTTCTACAGTTTTTCACATTTCCTGTGTATAAAGTCACCTTATGGATTTGACTTTTAGACGTAATTATTCATCTTTCCAAATCCAAGCTCAAAATGAGTTATAAATTCAGCTATGCTTTTAGTCCTCATCCCCAGAGGGTTTACAATATAAAGGCCCCATTTACTAAGCATTGTTCCCATAGACACAAAATGGGAGGAGGCCTTTAGCAAGCAGCTCCCTAAGTTTATACCCGAGGCAGTGGTCACAAGAGAACCCCAGCTTTTCTAAGTCCTAGCTACTCCTTCACCTCACCAGAAAACAGAATCCTTACAGAGAACAACCCTGGCCTAGAAAAAACGTCATCCTGCGTTTACCAAGTTTCAAAGTTTTGGTGAGTGATTTTCACATAACGTGTAGCAGACTTCATACTCGTTTTCAAAGAGAAGCAATGATGGCGGCATCTCTTTGGAAATTAGTGTAAAGACAGTCTAAAATAGTGCTGAATGAGGTAACTCAGAGCCGCAGACACTCCCAGGGCTGAATGAGGTAACTCAAAGCTCCAGACGCACTCACCGGCGTTCGGTCATGAGAACAGCTGGGGTCCTGGGCTCCCTCATTCAGCACCGAGGGTGTCTGGGACTTTGGTTCTATCACAGAGATTAGCTTTTGCTAGTGTTTCTAGAAACCAGTGACAGGTGGGTAGCACCATAGTGCCCGTGGCAAAAGGAGAACAGCACTACTCCAAAGCCCAAAGAACAGGCACATTGGCACTGCTGAGGTGTGTGCAGGAGCCTCCATGAGGCTGGAAGGAGTCACTCCAGAATGCTGTGGATTTGCGTCAGAAGGACGGCCGTCTCAGAACCTGGAAACAAACACAGAATTATTTGTGAGAGTGATGTCCTGGTGCCAAGACATCCCCCACTCCATACTCCCCACGCCCTGGCTTAGAAGTGAGGTTCAAAACTGTCATGATAAGCGCAAAACTAACCCATTTCGAGAAACTGCCCCTAGACTCCCATTCCTGTGCCAAGACACCCTTCGGTCTTCAGGCTTGGCAAAGTGAGCTCTCCCCAAGATCAATCATGAGCATGGAGAAGCACTGAATGCTATTTCCAAAAGCCATAATCATTAAAAGCCGGGGAGGGGATCCCCCTTCCCATATAAGCAGCCAGAGAGGATCCGAGTGCAGTTGGATGGTAGTGATAAGCGCACTCCCCACACAGCTTAGCTCGGAGGGAAGGCAATGGAAGAGGTTTCGTTGCTGGTGGGGTAAAAAAGATGACAGCACAAGACTTGCCCCTGCATTGAAATGTCTGCCTGCTGAGTTTTGTTACAGAAAATAAAGATTGTGTTGAAGAGCCTTGACACACTGAAGGTGATTCCTTTAAAGGTGTACATAGAAGTATATAAGGACAAGAATCAGCAAAGAAGAACCAAGAGAGTGGTGTGGCAACATTAATATTGCTGCTAGAAGACTGAGCATTTTGTACTAAAACAAATCTCATCTCGTAGATACCAGCCAGAGGAAAGAGAGCGCACTAGGGCTTAGGCAATAGGGCCCAGGAGGAGAAGCACTAGAGCCTAGGAGGGTGCGAGAGGGAGAAGAAAACAGAAGTGAGACAGGAGAGAGCGAGAGGGGGAGGCGTGAAGATTCGCTTACCTGAATTCTCTCTGTTCCTGGTACATTTTCTGCAGTGAAAAGATAAAGCAGAATCAACCTGTGGAATGCAGCAATTATTCACAAAGCAGCTCTCTCTAGCCCTCACGCTTAACACTTGTTCCCTTAGTGAGATACAGAGAGGTGCTACTGCTCCGTGTCACATATCGCCGGAGCTTGGAGCGTTGCAGGGACATCCTATTATCAACACAACCCAGGGAGGTTGGAGCAAAACCTGGGCTCTGAGACTCACGAGGTCTAATCCCAACTCTTGCACCAAATTTCTATCTGACCCTGGTGTCTGTTTGTAGGATGTTAAAATAATAATAATAATAATAATAATACAATACTCATTAAGACAAATAAGTTCAGTCTATGGACAACATAATATCCAAAACGCTATCCTAAAATAAATCATACAACTTACAGACATAACATAACATTTCAGTCTCCTTGAAATAAAAACACTTTCTTTGCGCCCCACAGGAGCTCTCCAGATCAACCAACAGTAAGGATTTAAGGGTTTGTTTTATTATATTAAATTGCTAGCTCTCTGACTGGGAGCTCTTAAAAGGGTTTTTTGTACATTTTTAAAGCAAGGTTACTTTCTTTTGGTGCTTTAGTGGGACTTTCCTTGAGCACAGTAGGTGGTTGAACTCCAGTAACCTCCTCAGCTTTGGGAACAGCTAACACCTAATCAGGAGTTAGTGGGCCTGATTACCTGAGAGCAGCTGAGGGCCTGCATAAAAGACTCCAGTGCCCTGCCCTGTTCAGGCTTTCCTACAGGAGCTCTCCAGATCAACCAACAGTAAGGATTTAAGGGTTTGTTTTATTATATTAAATTGTTAGCTCTCTGACTGGGAGCTCTTAAAAGGGTTTTTTGTACATTTTTAAAGCAAGGTTACTTTCATTTAGGTGCTTCAGTGGGACTTTCCTTGAGCACAGTAGGTGGTTGAACTCCAGTAACCTCCTCAGCTTTGGGAACTCCTAACACCTAATCAGGTGTTAATTCCCTCCCTACCCACCCCGACTCCCACCCACCCCTAGCGAGTAGTCTTGCTTTATAGGCCACCTCCCCATTTGAAAAAGCACAGAGAATTGGACCAGCACATTTTGAATATAATTAAGGAGATTTAACTGCTTTTTCTCTGAAAGGACAGCTGGGAAACCGGCTGGTACTTGGTAGATCTCTCTCTTTTGCTTTAACAGATACCTAAGCTCCACGAAGAGAACAATGGCTGGGAAAAATCGTATCGCTAAAGCTGTTGCCCCCGTTACAGCTTCTGCCTCGGTCCAGACAGAGGTCCTAATGCCAGTTGAAGGACCGGTTTCCATGTGCAGGGTGCCTGCATGTTGAAGCTCTGAGGAAACAAGTGGAGGAACTCAGAGAGGAGGTGGCGAGGCTGAGGAGCATTCAAGACAGTGAGAAGTACATTGATGAGATGCTTCTTGCAGCAACCAAGCTCTCCAACAGAGGAGAAGATGGGTGCCAACAGAATGTCGATGGTTGGACACAAGTCACCAGGGCCTGCAAAATCACCAATCCAACTTCTCCAGCCCTTGAATTGAAGAACCATTATGCAGCCCTGGAAGTGGAGGAGGTGAAAGCATCCCTGGAAAGGGAAGAACCAGAGCTCAAGTACCCCAAAGTTGCAGAATCAGTGACCACAAGGAAGCGAAGGGTAGTGGTGGTTGGAGACTCTTTTCTGAGGGGTACTGAGGCATCCATCTGCCGACCAGACTTGATGTCCAGAGAGGTATGCTGTCTGCCTGGTGCCAAAATCCAAGATGTTACGGAGAGTTTGCCGAGACTCATCAAGCCCACTGACTATTACCCAATGTTGCTAATCCATGTTGGAACAAATGATACTGCCAGGTATACCTCGGAACGTATCAAAAGTGACTTCATGGCTCTGGGACAGAGGGTGAAGCAGTTAGGTGCACAGGTGGTGTTCTCTTCAATCTTCCCTGTTGAGGGTAAAGGCCAAGGCAGAGAGGCTCGCATCCTGGAGATGAATGCATGGCTGCGTGGATGGTGTCATTGAGAGCGTTTTGGTTTCCTAGACCATGGGATGCTGTTCCAAGGGTTGCAGAGCAGAGATGGCATCCATCTGTCTAAGAAAGGTCAACGCATCTTCAGTAGTAGACTGGCTAATCTACTGAAGAGGGCTTTAAACTAGATTTGTTGGGGATGGGTGAAGAAAGCCCCCAGGTAAGTGAAAGCCCCCAGGTAGGTGATACATTAAATAACTTTATGGAAATGGGTAACAGGGGTACCATATGGAAAGCAGTGTGTATAAATGCCCATAGCATGGGAAATAAGATCCCTGATGTTGAAGCTTTGGTGGGAGTGGCTGACTTGGATTTAGTGGCAGTTACAGAAACATGGTTCACAGAAAACCATGGTTGGAATGTAACTATACCTGGCTATACTTTATTCAGAAAGGACAGGGTAGGAAGTAGGGGAGGAGGAGTGGCACTATATGTAAAAACTACTATTAAAGCTTTGGAATTACAGAGCTTAAAAGGGAGAGGGGAGGCATTGTGGGTTAAACTAGAAAGAGGGAAAGAGAAATCTATTTACATTGGTGTGATATAAAGACCCAAAAGGCAGGCAGAGCTCCGGAGTCTCAATGCGTGGATGAGACAATGGTGCAGAGATGAGGGGTTCGGATTTGTTAGGAACTGGGGTACATTCTGGGGAAAGGAGGGGCTCTTCCGAAGGGATGGGCTTCACCTTAACCGGGATGGAACCAGGCTGCTGGCATTAACCTTTAAAAAGGAGATAGAGCAGCTTTTAAACTAGATAACAGGGGAAAGCCGACAGTCGCCCAAGAGCGGATGGTTCGGAAGAATGTATCCTTGAAGGATACTACCAAAAGCAGAGAGGTTCCAAAAAAGAGTAAAGTAGCCCAAATGCCCTCGAGTATGGAGCAGACAGAGCTTAAAGATCCCAAATTACCCATGTCTACCAATAGCCAAATTAATATGAATAAAATACAGTCTCTAAAATGCTTGTATGCAAATGCTAGAAGTCTAAAAAATAAGATGGGAGAGTTAGAATATATAGCACTAAATGAGAGGTTAGATATGATTGGAATATCAGAGACATGGTGGAAGGAGGACAACCAGTGGGACACTGTGATACCTGGGTACAAACTATATCGTAATGATAGAGCTGATCAAATTGGTGAAGGTGTTGCGCTCTATGTTAGAGAGGGCATTGAGTCAGAAAGGATTAAAGTTTTGCAGGAAACAAAATTTGATGTAGAAAAGGGGAAGGCGATGGCAGTGGGGGTGTACTATCAACTGCCTGGCCAGATTGAACAAATGGATGATGAAATGCTCAAAGAAATCAAGGAAGCTAACAAAAGTTACAGCTCGGTAATAATAATGGGTGATTTCAATTACCCCGGTATCGACTGGGTCAGTGTCACGGCAGATCATGCTAGGGAGATAAAGTTCGTAGATGACATAAATGACTGCTTCTTGGAGCAACTGGTTCATGAACCGACCAGAGGGGAAGCCATATTAGACCTAGTCATTACTGGAACACCAGATCTAGTGCAAACGATAAGGGTGTTGGGGCCACTTGGCAATAGTGATCATAGCATGATCGGGTTTGATTTAATTACTGGAGGAGGGATAGTAAGGAAATCCACAATACTACCTTTTTAACTTTCGAAAGGGAGACTATGATAAAATGAGGAAAATAGTTAAGAAAAAACTAAAAGGAGCAGTTGCAAAGGTTAAAGACTTACATCAAGCTTGGGTGTTGTTGAAAAATACTATCTTGGAAGCCCAGACCAGCTGTATTCCACGCCTTAAGAAAAGTGGAAGGAAGTCCAAAAAACTGCCAGCATGGTTTAAAGGTGAGGTCAGAGAGGTTGTTACCAAAAAAGCATCTTTCAGGAAATGGAAAAAAGAGCCAAACGACGAAACCTGGAAACAGCACAAGCACTGGCAGGTCAAATGCAAGGCATTGATAAAGAAGGCAAAGGGAGAATTTGAGAAGAAGCTTGCTGCGGAAGCAAAAACGAGAAATAAAGATTTTTTTCAAGTACATTCGTAGCAAAAAACCTGTGAGAGAGTCGGTTGGACCATTAGATGATAGAGGAGTTAAAGGGGCATTAAGAGGCGACAAGGCGATAGCGGAGAGACTGAATGAATTCTTTGCTTCGGTCTTTACTGAGGAAGATGTAGGGATGTTACCCATGACTGAAGTGGTATTTAAAGGTGCGGAAGAATTAAAGGAAATATCGATACATCGGGAAGATGTATTACAACTATTAGATAAACTGAAGAGTAGCAAATCACCTGGGCCGGATGGTATACATCCAAGGGTATTGAAAGAACTGAAATATGAGATTGCAGACCTGCTATTAGTAATCTGTGAACTATCATTAAAATCATCTCTAATACCTGAAGATTGGAGGATCGCCAATGTAACACCAATTTTTAAAAAGGGTTCCAGGGGTGATCCGGGAAACTACAGGCCAGTGAGCCTCACGTCAGTACTGGGAAAAATGGTAGAAATCATCATAAAGAATAAAATTACTCAGTATGTAGATAGTCATGACCTAATGGGAGACAGCCAACCTGGCTTTAGACAAGGAAGATCTTGTCTTACTAATCTGTTATGTTTTTTTGAAAGTGTGAATAAACAGGTGGACAAAGGTGAGTCGGTTGATATAGTGTATCTGGACTTTCAGAAAGTCTTTGACAAGGTCCCTCATCAGAGACTTTTGGCAAAACTAAAGAGTCATGGGATAGGAGGCAGTGTATTACTGTAGATCAGGAACTGGTTAAAAGATAGAGAGCAGAGGGTTGGGCTAAATGACCAATTTTCCCAATGGAGAAAGGTGAATAGTGGTGTACCCTAGGGATCTGTGCTGGGTCCGCTGCTTTTTGACATATTCATAAATGACCTGGAAAGTGGAATAACGAGTGAGGTTATCAAATTTGCAGATGACACAAAACTATTTAAAGTTGTAAAAACGAAGAGGATTGTGGAAAATTGCAAGAGGATCTTGATAAATTGGAAGACTGGGCATCAAAATGGCAGATGAAATTTAATGTGGACAAGTGCAAAGTTATGCACCTAGGGAAGAACAACCCAAACTATGGTTACACGATGCAAGGTTCCACATTAGGAACCACCACCCAGGAAAAAGATTTAGGCGTCATTGTGGATAACATGTTAAAACCCTCGGACCAGTGTGCAGCGGCAGCCAAGAGAGCAAATAGAATGCTAGGTATCATAAGGAAAGGAATGGAAAATAAAACAAAAGATTTTATAATGCCTCTATACTGTTCCATGGTGAGACCGCACCTTGAATATTGTGTGCAATTCTGGTCGCCGTATCTTAAAAAGGATATAGCGTTATGAGAAAAGGTTCAGAGAAGAGCCACCAAAATGGTAAAGGGGATGGAAGGATACTCCTATGAAGAAACGCTAAAAAGGTTAGGGCTCTATAACCTGGAAAAGAGACAGCTGAGGGAAGATATGATAGAAGTCTATAAACTAATGAACGGAGTGGAACGGGTAAACGTAGATCGATTGTTTACGTTATCAGAATATAGAAAGACTAGGGGACATGCAATGAAGCTACATGCAATGAAGCTACAGGGTAAACTATTTAAAACTAATAAAAAAAAATATTTTTTCACTCAATGTGTAATCAAACTCTGGAATTTGTTACCTGAGGATGTAGTAAAGGCTGTTAGTGTAGCTGGGTTTAAAAAAGGTTTGGACAAGTTCCTGGAGGAAAGGTCCATAAACCGTTATTAAGAAGGGACCCAGGATATCAATGCTTGACCCAATACAAGCATTGCGAAACATGTGTCTTTTGGGGAAACTGCTAGGTACGTATGACCTAGATTGGCCACTGTTGGAAACAGGATACTGGGCTTGATGGACCTTGGTCTGACCCAGTATGGCATATCTTATGTTCTTATGTTCTTAAACTTCCCTCACAAGAGGAAGAGGTGGACAGAGAGTTAATTGAAGACATGAACAGCATTGCTAGGAAAGGGGAAGTGCTACTGATAGGAGATTTCAATATGCCAGATGTTGATTGGCACATTTCTGCTGCAGTATCATTTAGAAGTAAGGAGATCCTGGGGGGCGGAGCCTGATGCTGGGCAGGACGGTCGCATAGTGCGGAGGCTGGCTGAGACCCATCACGAATCCTGATAAAGCTTGAGGGCATCGCAGTATTGAGGAGCCCCTTCTCTGACACGGTGAGCCTAAGGGTTGGCGGGACCTAAACCGGTGCGGCTCGATTACTCGGGCGCGCCAGGCAGCAGTGGGAATCGATCTAAGCTGGAGCCCCTCTCCCCACAGAAAATGGCGGCCACACGTGAAGGGTCTGAGGCCTTCCAGGAACTCTTGGCAGAGATCCGCGGTGTGAAGGAGTTGGTTAAAGCCAATGGCGACTCCTTAAACACTGTGCATGAAGAAATAACCTTGCTGCAGAATAAACTTGAAGGCATATCCCTGCGGCAGGAGAAAGTGGAAAGCATCCTAGCTGCACATGGAACCCGCTTAGAGGGAGTGGGCAAATTAGAAAAACAGCTTCGGGCGTTACAGCGCGATATGGAAGATGGCAATAACCGCGCCCGTCGGAACAACGTGAGGCTACTAGGGGTCCCAGAGGGGGCCGAGGGCAAAGACATGGCAGCCTTTTTGGGGAAGCTAATCCCCTCAGTGCTTAAGCTCGCCTTCGAGAAAGACTTTGAAATAGATCGCGCCCACCGCGTTCCCTCACATGTTACACCAAACGGGCGGATGCCGCGGCCTATCATCTTTCGGCTGCTTCGATATCCACAGGTCGCACAGATTATGGAAACAGCACGGAGACGGGAATCCTTGGAGTTTGAAGGTCACAAATTATCCTTCTATCCGGATCTCGCCAAGATTACTGTAGACCGGCGGCGGCGATTCCTGGCGCTTAGACCGCGCCTTCAGCAGCTTCAGGCGCGGTATGGAATCCTATACCCGGCAAAGATGCGTGTGACCTTGCACAACCACACTAAAACATTCGATGACCCGGACGCTCTCCTGGACAACCTGGAGGAAAAAGAGGCCGCACAGATGCGCTGAGAAACACTGCTGTGAGAGAGGGATCCCCATGGGACGGCAGCCCGGGATGCCGGTTTGCTACAGAGATGATGTTTCCCATATTGAGGCTCATTGGAATGCACAGTCACCTGGGCTGCGCTGCTCCCCGTCAGCCAGACTCCGTGGGGTTGCACGGAGGTAAAAGGTGGACAGTTTGCTATATTTTGCTATTGAGAGTCTGGCTGGGAGTGAGATGGGGTCTTCCAGTGGCAACACTTCAGGACATACTGATCGTGATGCTTGTAATGTGGGAATAACTATGGTGGGTCTCGCTAGCCTGTCCTGCTTGGGACGAGCTCACCAGTGGTTTTGTGGGGTATTGCTTCTCCTCCAGGGTATCTGTGTGACCCAATTTGGGTAATGTTAAGTAGGGATACGGCAGGGTGCTCTGATGTCACAGAATGTACTTATTGTTCTCCCATGGGCTGCAACTTCCACCCAGGACATTACTGGGTAAACATCACAGGTAACATCAGGTATTGTACTACTACATGTCAACATGGCCTCTTATAAAGTCTTATCTTTGAATGTCAAAGGGATCAATAGCCCCATTAAGAGGAAGAAAATTATTGAATATGCTCGACATGAAAAAGCTGATATTTTACTATTGCAAGAAACACACTTAAATCAGCGGGAATCCCTAAAACTTAGTATTAAGCCCTATGTGGTTGCCGCATATTCGGCTGCACTTAGTAAAAGGAATGGGGTGGCCATACTGGTGAGAAAATCCCTGAAAGCTCACATTGTGCACGTTGGTTCAGATGCTGAAGGAAGGTGGACAAGGGCTTTACTCAAAGTAGGGGGAATGGAACTAGCTATCATCTGTGTTTACGCCCCCAATGCGGATAATCCGGACTTTTTTGCTGCACTGGCTAGAGAGATACATTCAGTTGCGGGAGCGCCGTTGATTGTTGGGGGAGATTTTAATCAGACATTAGACTCATTGATTGATAGACTACCACCGCGGACCTCTAAACCTCCCAAAGGACATCTTATGTTGGTCTCCCTGATTAAGGACATGGCCTTGGTAGATATATGGAGATTATTTCACCCCTCTGAGATGGAGTTTACTTATTTCTCACCCCCTCATGCGTCTCAGTCGAGAATAGATTTTCTTTTAGTATCTAAAAATCTGGTTTCGAGTGTCTCGGAGGCTTCTATACATCCGATGCATATTTCTGATCACGCGGCCGTCTCATTGCGGCTCAGAGATGATCGATCGGGTGGACACCCTGAGGGGTGGTTCTTTGATAGAACTTTACTTAGCAACCAGGACTTTTGTATAGAGGTCAAAGCAGCAATTGAGGAATATTTTCAGTTCAACTCTCCGCAGGCCACCTCCGGGTGGGCCTGGTGGGAGGGTTTTAAAGCCGCGATCAGAGCAATCATCACGAGCTTCAGCATTCGCCAGGCGAGGCTGCGGAAACAGCATTTACTTGCTTTAGAGAGTCAAATTAAAGTGGGGGAACGTCTCTTAAGTCGGCGTACGGATCCGTGTATATTAGTGAGACTCCAGCGTCTCCGGTTTCAGTTCAATGCGATCTTGACCTCAGCGGCCTCTCAGAGTATTAAAGCACAGAAAGGTGTCTATTATCGAGAAGGAAATAAGGCCGGCAGGCTGCTAGCTAATGCGCTCAAAGGTCAGCGGGAAGCTAAGAGAGTGGAGGCCCTTAGGGATCCCCAAGACCAACGGCTGGTGCTCTGAGACTCGGAGATTGCTGAAATTTTTAGAGCCTTTTATGCTCAGCTTTATGAGTCGGAGCGGGAGTTTTCTCCAGCGCATTTTGAGCGGTTACTGTCGGGAATCCAACGACCGGTTTTGAGTGAGGAGCAGAGAGAAGATTTGGACAGGCCCTTTTCTGGGGCAGAGCTTATGCAGGCGATCACCTTGCTAGCCAAAGGTAAAGCAGCGGGCCCGGATGGACTCCCCGTGGAATTTTTTAAGACCTTCTCTAAGGAGCTGATCCCCTTTCTTAGTCAGTATTTTGCGTTGCTAACGGAGCTTCGGCCGCAGGTGGGTGCCTTTGCAGCAGCGAACGTGGTGGTTTTTGAAAAAGCTGGTCGAGATCCACAACTAGCGGCCAACTATCGACCCATATCCCTGTTAAACACCGACTACAAGATATATGCGTCGATATTGGCGGCCCGGCTTTCGGGGAAGCTGCCTTTATTGATCCACCCAGATCAATGTGGTTTTACCGAAGGGAGGTCTACCGCAGATAATGCCCGACTTTTCTGCCATGTACTTGCGAGTTCCGAGACCATGGGGCGGCCCTTGGTCGGGCTCTCCCTCGATGCCGAGAAGGCTTTTGATCGGTTGGAATGGCCTTTTTTGTTCTCCGCTCTCAAGTGGTTCGGTTTTGGGTCCGGTTTCCTTAAATTCTTGGAGGTTATGTATGCACAGCCCGCCGCTTTTATTTGTGTCAATGGTACAAAATCTCAAAAGCTCTCCCTACACAGAGGTACCCGTCAGGGATGTCCCCTGTCTCCCATGTTATTTAATCTTGCTTTGAAACCCTTGGCCCTTCTTATTCGCCAATGCCCGGAGATTTGTGGAGCGCGGATTGCAGGATTAGAGGTTAAGCTCTCCGCATATGCGGACGACCTTCTCTTGTTTGTTTCTCCGGACTCGGTCCCCCAGGTCTTGGAGGTGATCGATAGATATTCCTCGCTATCGGGATATAAAATTAACTGGACGAAATCCGTAGCCTTCCCGCTCAATCGTTGGCTGCGCAAGGAGGATATGAGTGATTTCCCATTTGTCTGGGAGTCTCACATGGTGAAGTATTTGGGAGCCCACTACTGCCACCCTCTAGAAGAAACTATTCGCTTTAATGCCGAGGCGATCGTATCAATTGCCCGCGAGGCGACCCTTAAATGGACCCCTTTGGTATTGTCTTGGTGGGGGTGGCTGGAGACCATCAAAATGATAATGCCGAAAATTAATTATATTTTAGAGATGGTGCCCAGCCTACTGCCGCCGCGAACATATCAAAAAGTGGAGTACATTTTGAGTCAATTCTTGTGGCAGAACAAAGTGTCGAGAATCACACGGCAGAAGCTTAAGCTTTGTCGAGAGGAGGGTGGTGTGCATTTTCCGGATTTCCTGGCATATCATAGAGCATTTCTTTTGAAACAGGGGGCAAGATGGCTAGAGAGTCGAGTGACAATAGACCCATCTGGTTGGATCTTGAGGAGAAGCTCCTTGCTCCAATACCCATGGAGTCTCTTCCGGGTATGCAGCTGTATCAAGGTGCACAATGTCCTAGTATGATAGTAGATACCCTTGAGGCATTCAGAGCCCTCATACACGTATGTGGCCCTGATCGATGTCCGGTAACCCGGCTACCGCTGTGGCACAACCCCCGCTTTAAAATTCAAAAGAAGCCCATTGCTTGGTAGTGCCAGATCAGCATTAGAGAGCATATCTTTTGTGGTGCTCGTACTGCCAATGGGATTTAGCAACTGTAGCACGCTTGCCGTATACTAGTAATACCCTGGAGGAGAGAGCGGGGGGGGGGGGGGGGTGAGGGGATGTTTTGATTTGTTTGTTTCTTTGTAGCTTTTAGATCGATGTTCATTGTGTGTTCTGTTGTTTTGTATTGTTTTCTGAAAATGAAAAAAAAAAAAAAAAAAGAAGTAAGGAGATCCTGGATTCTCTACAGGGAGAACTATTCAGGCAATTGGTAACAGACCCCACACGTGAAGGGGCCATACTGGACTTGGTGCTTACCAATGGTGAAATTGTTTCTGATGTTGTAGTGGGAGATCATTTTGCATCCAGTGATCACCAGATGGTGTGGTTCAGTATTAGGACTAGGGCTGTTAGAATCCATTCAAAGGCGAGGATCTTAGACTTTAGGAAGAGTAACTTTACCAAGATGGGCCAATACCTCAGGGAGTCGTTAGTTGGCTGGGAACAGCTGAGGGATGTAGAAAAACAGTGGGAAAAACTGAAAGGGGATATTTTAAGAGCAACGAACCTTTTTGTTAAAATGGTAAATAAAGGTAAAAGGAAAAGGAGACTGCTATGGTTTTCAAAAGAAGTAGCTGAAAAAGTGAAGAAAAAGAGGGAGGCCTTCATGAAATACAAGAGATCACAGAGAGAGGAAGACAGGCATCTGTATTTGGAAAAACTTAGAGAAGCTAGCAAAGTAGTCAAGAAGGCAAAGATTCAAAAGGAGGAGGAAATAGCCAATGCAATAAAATGGGGGGATAAGACATTTTTCAGATATATTAGTGAGAAGAGGAAGGGCAAGAGGGGTATTGTCAGACTCAAGGGTGCAGGGGTGGAATATGTAGAAGCTGATAAGGATAAAGCGGAATTGCTTAACAAATATTTTTGTTCTGTGTTCACAGATGAAGAACCAGGAGCAGGACCTCAGAAAACACCCACAAATAGGAACAGAAGCAAAGGACATCTTGAACAATTTTCAAAAGACTGTGTTCGTGAGAAACTATCTCAACTTAAAGTAGACAAAGCGATGGGACCGGATGGGATACACCCGAGAATACTGAGGGAACTTGGGGACGTTCTAGCAGCTCCACTGACTGACCTTTTCAATGCCTCGTTGGAGTCGGGAGTGGTGCCAAAGGACTGGAGAGAGGCTCATGTGGTTCCTTTACACAAAAGCGGAAGTAAGGATGTGGTTGAAAACTACAGGCTGGTTAGTTTAACTTCGGTGGTGAGTAAATTATTGGAAACGCTGCTGAAAGAGAAAATAGTGAGGTTTCTGGAGTCCAGAGGATTACAGGATCTGAGGCAGCATGGATTCACCAGAGGCAGGTCTTGTCAGACAAATCTGATTGATTTCTTTGACTGGGTGACCAGGGAGTTGGACCGAGGGAGAGCCCTAGATGTGGTGTATTTAGATTTCAGTAAAGCCTTTGACACTGTTCCTCACAGGCGACTTATAAACAAACTGAGCACCCTAGGGATGGACCCTAAAGTTACTGCTTGGGTTAGAAATTGGTTGGGTGGGAGGCGACAAAGAGCACAAGTAAATGAAGCTCACTCTGAGGAGAAGGATGTTATCAGTGGTGTGCCCCAGGGATCTGTCCTTGGTCCGATTCTTTTTAACATCTTTGTTAGTGATATAGCAGAAGGGCTTTCAGGTAAGGTTTGCCTCTTTGCGGATGATACCAAAATCTGCAATAGAGTAGACACCCAGGAAGGGGTAGATAACATGAGGAGGGATCTAGCAAAGCTTGAAGAATGGTCTAGAATTTGGCAGCTGGGATTTAATGTTAAAAAATGTAAGGTCATGCATTTGGGCTGCAGCAATCCAAGAGAGTAATATAGTATAGGGGGTGAAGTACTTTTGTAGAAAAGGCAACGGCAAAAGCTAGAAGGATGCTTGGGTGCATACGGAGAGGAATGGCTAGCAGAAAAAAGGAGGTGATAATGCCTCTGTATAAGTCTTTGGTGCGACCTCATTTGGAGTACAGTGTGCAATTCTGGAGACTGCACCTTCAAAAGGATGTGAGCAGGATGGAGTCGGTGCAGAGGGTGGCTACTAAAATGATTAGTGGTCTTCATTATAAAGCATATGAGGACAGACTGAAGGATCTTAATATGTACATCTTAGAGGAAAGGCGGGATAGAGGTGATATGATTGAGATGTTTAAATACCTCCGTGGCATAAATGTTCAGGGAGAGAGCCTCTTTCAATTGAAAGCAAGTTCTGCTACGAGGGGACATGGGATGAGGGTGAAGGGAGATAGATTCAGGAGTGATATACGGAAATATTTCTTTACGGAAAGAGTAGTGGATCCGTGGAATAGTCTCCCAGTGGAGGTGGTAGAGATGAGGACAGTAACTGAATTCAAAAAAGCATGGGACAAACACAGAGGATCTCTAAAGGTAAAAAGGGGACTGTTGTAGTTGTTATGGAAGGACAGACTGGATGGGCCATGTGGTCTTTTTCTGTCGTCATATTTCTGTGTTTCTAACCAGGCTCTTTTGAGCCGAGGTAGATGACAAACATGTCTAGATTACTCTGGAAGTGCCTGTGTGAAAAGCCAACTGACCCACAGGTGCCCACTTATGACAGAATAGTAACAGCAGTTAGTGCCGGTGTGCGGGCTTTAGCACGGGATAATCCTCAGTGTCACAGTTAGTGCCGGGTGTGCGGGCTTTAGCATGGGATAATCCTCAGTGTCGCAGTCAGTGCCGGTGTGCGGGCTTTAGTACAGGATAATCCTCAGTGTCGCAGTTAGTGCCGGTGTGCGGGCTTTAGCAGGGGATAATCCGCAGTGTCACAGTTAGAGCCGATGTGTGGCTTTAGCAGGGGATAATCCTCAGTGTCGCAGTTAGTGCCGGTGTGCGGCTTTCACACAGGATAATCCTCAGTGTTGCAGTTAGTGCCGGTGTGCGGGCTTTAGCACGGGATAATCCTCAGTGTCACAGTTAGTGCCGGGTGTGCGGGCTTTAGCACGGGATAATCCTCAGTGTCGCAGTTAGTGCCGGTGTGCGGGCTTTAGCACGGGATAATCCTCAGTGTTGCAGTTAGTGCCGGTGTGCGGGCTTTAGCATGGGATAATCCTCAGTGTCACAGTTAGAGCCGATGTGTGGCTTTAACAGGGGATAATCCTCAGTGTCACAGTCAGAGCCGATGTGTGGCTCTAGCAGGGGATAATCCTGTGTCGCAGTTAGTGCCGGTGTCTGGCTTTAGCAGGGGATAATCCTCAGTCACAATTAGTGCCGGTGTGCGGGCTTTAGCACGGGATAATCCTCAGTGTCGCAGTCAGTGCCGGTGTGCGGGCTTTAGTACAGGATAATCCTCAGTGTCGCAGTCAGTGCCGGTGTGCGGGCTTTAGCAGGGGATAATCCTCAGTGTGACAGTTAGTGCCGGTGTGTGGGCTTTAGCAGGGGATAATCCTCAGTCACAATTAGTGCCGGTGTGCGGGCTTTAGCACGGGATAATCCTCAGTGTCGCAGTCAGTGCCAGTGTGCGGGCTTTAGCAGGGGATAATCCTCAGTGTCACAGTTAGTGCCAGTGTGTGGGCTTTAGCATGGGACAATCCTCAGTGTCACAGTTAGTGCCGGTGTGTGGGCTTTAGCACGGAATAATCCTCAGTGTCGTAGTTAGTGCCAGTGTGCGGGCTTTAGCACGGGATAACCTCAGTGTCTCAGTTAGAGCTGGTGTGCGGGCTTTAGCACGGGATAATCCTCAGTGTCGCAGTTAGAGCTGGTGTGTGGGCTTTAGCACATGATAATCCTCAGTGTCGCAGTTAGAGCCGGTATGCAGGCTTTAGCACGGGATAATCCTCAGTGTCGCCGTTAGAGACGGTGTCCTTAGCAGCACCCCAGAGGGTGGTGGCAAGTATAGCTGCACTTTTGCCCAATGAGGTGCTGCTCCCTTGTTAATTGCAAGAGGACATGCGAGGAGCACCTTCAGCAGCTAGGTGCCAAACATTAGTACAGGAGAGATGGCAGATCCGCGCTAACTTGCGCTAAAGAGCAAAGCTTTAATGCACCTTAGCAAACATGCCCCACACTGCCCCAATCGCCTCTGAGACAAAATTTCTACTACCCACCATAGCCCAGGAGAGGGCTTGGTTCCTAATCGACGCTAAACATGCCATTTTAACTGAGGAGAGTAGTAGCAAACTTCTGTCTTCTGAGCCGCATGCAGACAGGCGGATAAATACGCAGTAATCTTATGGGCTCTTAGGGCTCTTCACATCCACAGTTTCAAATTCAGAGCTAGTGCCTTAAATTGGACCATATGAGAGTCATTTTATAACAGGGCACCATAAGTAAATGTAGTGGCAGAAACTCACGTTGAGGGCCCACATGGGAAAGGCTATATATGGGCCACTTATTCCTTTGGGCCCCCTGCACCGCAGGGGCAGCTTGGGTGGAAGTTATGCCATGGGTAGGCAACATTTTATGAACACAAGTAATCACCCACTTGGCTTTATAAAATACTAGTGCACTGGACGAAGAATGCACTGAAAGTAGGTAGGATCACTTACACACGCTCGAGAGTTTGTGCATAGTTTAAGGTATTTTATATCTACGCATGTATGTGGAACTCCGCGATCCTCCATACGTTAACCGAGAAGCTGCTGCTCCGGTATCTAGAAGAACATTAGCTCCCTGGTGTTCCCCACAGCTAATGCAAGAAGAGAGAAATTGCTAAAAAAAATGAGAGAATACAGAGGAAATCAGGAGATATGATTGCAAAGCACCGTGGAAGGAGGAAGTAGGTAACTATGTGTAAAATCACTGAGGCTAGAAAGAGTTATTACTCGCATTTAATAGCAACACAGCAAATTGATTTGAAAAAAAATATTTAAAGGGGATATGGAACTAAGAGTTCCTAAAAGGAAGGATAATTGGATAGATAGTCAACCATGAGCAGAAATACAGGCCGGGGGGGAAGGGGCTATTCAGTGCAATTCACGCAGACATCAGTTAGTGCCGCTGACTATCCGAGGGTGTGGCCGCTGCACAGCTCGATGCGTGTTCCAGGTGTGGAGCAGAGGTGGCACCCGGCAAGCTTTATTTTATTTATTTAGCTATTCTTATATTGTATGGCTATATCTACAAGTCAGAGCGCTTTACATGACAAACGTTCTAGTTCAGTACAGCTTAAAACGATCATCACTAAGTGGCAAAAGTTAGCAGCTGAAATAACGAGCTAACCTTGCTGAAGAAGCTTAACGGGCAGCAGTTGAATATCACCTCTGCTTCTGCGCCCTGTTGCCGACCCAGCTATTCAGTACCAGTGGCCAGATATAGCCGGGTTTTTAGTTCAGTGGCGAGAGCCAGCTGCTTCAGGCCCTGAGATTTGAAGATACAATACAGAGAGAGAGACTGGGGCCCAGAAAATCACATATTGACCTTGAGAAGCCTGAACCTCTTCATCGCTGCACTTTACCAATATACAGCGTTTGCCGTTAAAATGTTCCAAATGACACTTATTTATTTATTTATTTAACATTTCTTATATACCGCGCTGTTTTTTCTGATTTGCTTGTTGTAATTATATGGTGGATTGCTGTATCCTTACACTCCCCTACATAGGAGACTTACCCTATGAATTAGGACATATAATTACCCTATGAATTAGGACATATAATCCTGAGTCCAATTCCTAAGGGAGAAAATCTGGATTTGAGTCTTCTGGCTAGTTATAAGCCACGTGTCAGTATATCAATGTTAACTACGCTTCTGGAAGCGTCGTGCTTGCAGGATTTTAACTCAATGGGATTCAGAAGCTTACTAAAGACACTCTGCTGGTTGCAGTAGTCTACGATCTTAGATATTATTTGGAGAAAGCAAACCAGCGATCCTGTTGCAACCTGATCTGTCTGAAGCTTTGGACTTGCTAGATTCTGTCGTCTTATTATTTTGTCTTGAGGACGTGGGCTTGATGGACCTGGTTTTGAGTTGGTTCAATGAATTTTTATTGTGAAAGCTGTAAATATTTCAAGGCCCTGAAAACCCCCAGGGGCTCCGCACTTTCTCTGATACTTCTTAATGCACTTGGAGCAGATTCGGAAAGAGCCTTTTGGAATTAGGCATTGCTTTTTATGCCTACGCTGATGATATTCTGTTGCAGCTTCTTTGGCAGGCATCACTGGTAACCTCACTGGAGTTACTGAATAAGGGCTTTGATGGAATTAATTACTGGATGCAATCCCAGAGGCTTCAGTCGACTAGAAATGAGATTCATCTTCTATGGGTGTGGAACTCACTAGACATTGAGGTTAATTTTACAAAACTCCCAAGCACATATTTGGGGCCTATTTTATAAAATAAAATAAGGGTATTATTTTAGAAGCTCTATTTGTCATCTGGATGTCTGAAAAATGGGTATCCAGACATCAAATCACAGAGACGTTGCCGGATGAGTTTTAGAAAGCCTGGTACAGTATATAGATGTCCTCAGATTTGCATCTGATGCCTTGGGTGGTGCAAAGGAGATACAGAGTAGCAGTTTATGAGAGCAGATAAAGACCATCATGGTCCATCCAGTCTGCCCAGTAAGACAGCAAGAGAAGGTGCACTTGCCACTCCATGCAGGTCACCCCCCTCTATTTATTGAGTATAAAAAATACTTAAGTTGCTTTGATCTTATCCTCCTCCTATAAAGGGATCGATAAAGCGGTATATAAGCCTAGATAAATAAATAAAATAAATCCACTGTGTCTGTCCCATGCCTTTTTGAATTCTGTCACCGTGTTTGCCCCCACCACTTCCATCGGGAGGGCATTCCAAGCATCCACCACCCTTTCAGTGAAAAAGTATTTCCTGACATTGCCTTTCAATTTTCCACCTTGCAGCTTCATGTTATGCCCTCTAGTTATACAGCTTCCCCGTCTTTGGAAGAGGTTTGTTTGTTCATCATTTCTCTTTAAGTATTTAAAGGTCTGAATCATATCTCCCCTGTCCCTCCTCTCCTCCAGAGTGTACATATTTAGGTCTTCAAGTCTCATCTCATAAGTCTTCTGATGCAGGCTCCAAATCATTTTGGCCGCCTTCCTCTGAACAGTTTCCAGTCTTTTTATATCCTTTGCGAGATGTTGTTGTTGTTGTTAAGTGCCGTCGAGTCAGAGTCGACTCATGGCGACCCTCTGGATAGCTATCCTAAATTGTGTTCGGTCTTCAGTCAGGCGGCTCATTGTTGACAGACTGGTACCCACAGCTGCTGTTATTGTATCGATCCATCTCATTGCTGGCCTTCCTCTTTTGCGTTGACCTTCTATCTTGCCAAGCATGATGTCTTTCTCTAATGATCTCTCTCTTCGGATGTGTCCAAAGTATGAAAGTCGAAGTCTTGTCATCTGAGCTTCTAAAGAAAGCTTAGGTTTGATCTCCTCTAGTACAGACTGGTTTGTTCTTTGCGAGATACGATCTCCAAAACTAAAAACAATATTCCAAGTGAGACTTCACCAGCGACTTACAGTGGCATTAGTACCTCTTCCTTTCTGCTAGTAATTCCTCTCTGTATGCAACCAGTATCCTTCTGGCTTTTGCCACCGCCTTGTCACACTGTTTTGACACCTTGAGATCCTCAGATACTAGCACTCCGAGGTCCCTCTCCTGGTTTGTGCACACCAACCTCTCTCCTCCTATTGCATTTGATTCCTTTAGATTTCTGCATCCCAAGTGCACGACTCTGCATTTCTTTGCCAAGCATTAGATCATCCTTCTAGTGTTTTTAGATCTTTCCTCATGTTGTCCACTTAAGTGTCCACTCTGTTGCAAATTTTTGTGTCATCTGAAAAAAGGCATATTTTTCCATTCAGTCCTTCCACAATATCACTCACAAATACATTAAACAGTAGTAGTCCCAGGACCGAACCCTGGGGTACCCCGCTAATCACCTTCCTTTCTTCTGAGCAAGTTCTGTTTACCATCACCCACTATTGTCTGTCAGTCAACCAATTTCTGATCCAGTTCACCACCTTGGGACCCATCCCCAAGCTGTTGAGTTTATTGATAAGCCTCCTATGAGGTACGGTATCAAAGGCTTTGCTGAAATCTAGTTATACCACATCCATCACTTGCCCTTGATCTAGTTCTTTGGTCACCCAGTCGAAAAACGCAATCAAATTTGTTTGGCATGATCGTCCCCTGGTAAAACCATGTTGCCTCGGATCATGCAATCCATTGGTTTCCAGAAAGTCCACTATTCACTCTTCAAGAGTGCCTCCATTACTTTTCCTGCCACCGAGCTAAGGCTTACTGGCCTGTAGTTTGTCACTTCTTCCCTATTACCACTTTTGTGGAGAGGTACCACATCACCCCTTCTCCAGTCCTGTGGAACGTCTCCTGTCTCCAAGGATCTGTTAAAAACATCCTTTAACAGCCCTACAAGAACTTCTCTGAGCTCTTTCAGTATCCAAAGCCTTGTCCATTTTCAGTTTTGCAAGCTGTTCAAAAGCATCATCTTCTGTGAATGTTGTGATATCTACTTCATTCCCATTTGTACATTTGTCAATCACAGGTGGTCCTTCTCCAGGATTTTCTCTAGTAAAAACAGAGCAGAACTATTTGTTTAGCATTTGCACTTTTTCAACGTCTCTTTCCACAAATCTGTCCTTGGCATTTTTGAGTCTTGCAATTCCACTTCTGATCTTCCGAATATACCTGCAAAAGGTTTTGTTGCCACGCTTCACATCTTTAGCCATCTTTTCTTCTGAAATTGCACTGTTGCAGTCTCAGAACAGCACAATACATCTGGCCCTGTTTGCTGAGATGTTTATGCCCATATCTGCTCATGACCACAAATAAGGTGCAAAAAAGTACTAAATTTCATGACAGCAACAATTCTAAGGGGAAGAGCGAAATGCACTGTCACCAAAGTAACTTTTTCCGGGCTGAAGAAACCTGCACGTTGATTAATTGTCCAAAAATATCATTGACCCAATGCCACATTTCTGCTTATCTGAAATAGCCAGCCGGGCTGTTCATGCCTCGTAACATAGTCTCCCCCTTCTGAAATATCCTGGCCAGCATGTCCAAGTAGCCCTTTCTGAGGCCTTGCAATTCAAGGATATCCACATACACCCAGGGCTGGCCTGCTCACTAGGCAAACGTAGGCGGTCGCCTCACGCAGCAGACTTCCGTGGGTGGCATGGCAGAAGTGGCTGGCCGCTCCCTCAAGAGGAGTTGAGCCGTGATATGCCACCATCTCCCGCTACCAGAGATCCCAGTGGTGGGGCCGGCTTGGCGGCAATGGCAAGCCATGTGCTTCGGCACAAATGGCCTGATACTTCTGACCCCCCTGAAGTTGTGCGGAGGGGTCAGGAGTGGCAGGTCATGTGCACTGAAGCACATGGCCTGCCGCTGCCACTGAGCCACCCCCAATCTCGCCACCAGAATCAGCGGCAGCGCAGCTCAGCTCAGCAAGGGAATGGGAGGGAGGGCGGGCAGCACAGGGCAGAAACCCTTGAGCCAGCCCTGCCTACACCTGTGCATGTACCCGGCCTTTCTATCTGTATGGACCCATCACTAAAACTGATTACTGCAACAATCACCTTTTGAAGCAGAGAGAGTAATTTCAGAAGATGTTTACATGATGCCCAGCAGTAAAAGTTAAGCACCTTGGTGGAACTAAGATGGTGGCAGGAAGTGCGTCACGGTGGGGTCGCTTCTCTTAGTGCCCGAAGTTCCAGAGACCGCTGCTCTACCTTTTAGATATGGGACGGAAAAAACAGAAGCAGACTGGCTTACCCCTGGCACCGGTTCTGCCAAACACACCTGGGCAGCGGACACTGAAGGCTTGTGGTTTCGCTCCTGACGATGGAGCAGTGTCTTCAGCGGGGCTGGCGGAGGATCCATCGACCCTGAGCGCATCAGAGTGCATGGCTTTCTCCGGACCAGAGAACCCCTCCGCCGTCTCCCGGAAGCAACTTCATGCAGGGTGGTATGCTTCCCTCTTGCTTGCCGTGGAGCACGCCAGTGAAAGGAAGTGAAGGCTGCACCCCGATGTTAAGAGTTCCCTCTTTTGGAGTTAATGCTCAGCACGGAACCACGTTGGTGTTTGTGATATCGAAGGTGGAGGTGGCTGTGGCAAAAGCTTGAGAGGAGGTTGCTCCAGTAACTTTTCAGCTGGTGAGACCTGCGGTGATTACAATGGACGCGCTGTGGTATGGCTTGGCTTGGCATCCTTGAGCACTTCTCTGAATCAATTTGTTGGATCTGTGTTTGTTGGAGTGAAGACGAATTGTGCTAATCTCTCCAGTAGAATCGAGGAACATGTGGGCAGAATCTCCAGGATGGAGCATGAAGTTGGGCAGCTTCGGGACCTGGTTGATGCCCAATTTAAGGACAGAACTATGACTTAGGACAGTAGAATATCTGGAAAATCAGGCTCATCGGTGTAACCTACGATTCCTGAATTTCCCTAGGTCTCCAGTTATGTCATCACTGGAGATGGTGAGAAACCGGAGCTCTTTCTACCTGTGACTAGGGCCCTGTATCTGTCTGTGGGCATGGGATCCCGTAGTATTGCCGGACCTTCTGATTCTCCTGGGGTTGGGGACCTCACGGGGTTTTTAGAAAGCTCCTTGGAGGTTATTATGGAAAGAACTACCCCCCTCCTTGTTACCTTTGCTTTGGAGTCTGATGAATTCTTTGTTCTTAGGATGTACTTTAAAAACTTCAGTCAGGCTTTCCTAGGTTCACAGGTTAGGATTTTTCCTGATATCTCTTGTACTACACAGCTGAGAAGGAAGGACTTTTTGGCCCTTCGCCCCAGGGTCTTGGCCTTGGGGGCAACTTTTCATTTAAAATTTCCTGTAAAATGTTGTGTTTCATATAAAGAAAAAATTATGTTTTCTTTGAGCCTTGACAACTTCTGGAGTTTTTTGTTGCTGGGGAAGAGGATTGGGTTGTAGCTGCTGGGCTGTTGCGTAAGTCTCTGCCTGCTATGTAATTTTGTTTCTTTAGGTTAAGTTTAGGGCCTGAGTGTGCCTTAATCTTATTCTTGGAGTTAGTTTCCTTGGACCCCCTGCTGGATTTGTGGACTAGTATTTAATGGTCATCGTTGTTCTATATTGTTTTTCTTGATTTTGATTGACCATTTTCTTTTCATTCATGTATATTTTTGGATGTAACATTTAGTAAATGTGAATGTAAAATTTAAAACAAGTTAAGCACCTTAAAGGCTAAACGCTGCTGCTGCTTAGCTTCACCGCTGTCTGGCCAACCCGGATGTGCAAAGCTGGTCGGCAGATTTGTCCCCGGCATTGAATAGCTGTGTTTAAAGTTCGGCGGTGACGGTTAGCCGCTATTATTGTGCTGACTGCCGCCATAGGATATCCCCTAAAATGTTTCATTTGTGAGTGGAAAAGAAGGATATTATTTCACAAAAGACTCACTGAATGTAGAGCCTGTTCTCAAATCCATATAGTACTGTGAAAGAAAGACAGAGCACACAAGGAAAGAGCGACATCATTCAGGGCTTTGCACCTACACGCCGAAGGGGCGGATTTGACAAAACTGCAGCTCCAAGGGGTCAAGCTTCAAAACTCAAACTTTTCCCATTTCTTTGGGGGAGGAGTGGGGGGGGGGTTTAATTATAAACTTGAAACTTTTCCCATTCTAAACACTATTAGGGAAATCTGGGGTGATGATTACGAAGCTGTGCTGTTAGCGTACATGTATCAGCTTTTATGGGGATGCGCTAAAAGCTAGCACACATGCAACACAGAGCGTGATTAATTGCGCACCATCTGCTTAGCGCATGACGGGGAGGACAGAGCATAGGGACTCACTGCACATTGTGCTTAGTACAGGGTTTCATCGGCATGGGTGCAGGACTATACCAAGCTAGCAATGTGCCCTGGGCAACTGGTGATCCCGACACCCCCCTCCTTCCACCCACCCAGCTACATACAGGAACTCGCTTTGTCTGGCTTCCTGGAAACCCAGTGATGACATCACCGACCTTGTGTACTTGTGTCCTGTGTGGCTACACTGCTCGCACAACTCTTGGTACAGCCCTGCATAGAAACACATAACGCCACTTCACTGTGTGATTGCCGCATGTTAGAATACGAGTTAGTGCAGTATCTGCTGGGACCGTGCCATACACGCACATGACTGTTGCATCTACTATGGGTTGCATTTTGCACGCAATACACAATAGCTAGTGGAGCTTAGTAAATATACCCCCTGTTTTTAAGTATTGTCAGGTTGATCCCGACTCCTGGCAATCCTGTGGCAAGCTGTCCCTATGCCATAAGCTTGCTGGGTAAGGTGCGTGGAACTAGATTGCAAGGCCTTTCATCTATGCAGTAAGTCTCTAGCTCCTGGTATTTCAAGCTGGTCTCTGATCCGAGACTAACCAGGCCTGACTCTGCTTAGCTTCCGAGAGCACAAAAGATTGGGCTTATGTGGCCATAATACAGAATAAATCCAATGACAATCATATAGGGGAAAAAACTTCACATCTTAGCCCAGATCTAGGGGAGCTAAGACAATATAAAGATAAAGACAAATAACGGAATACTCAGCCCCTTATACATCGAGGAGCATGTAAACTAAGTGTGGCGATAGCCACTGCACACTAAATCCCACACTACACGGTTACCATGGGACTGCGGTAACGGTGACAGCATGCTAAAAGGTTTTGCCATGGGATGAGGTTAGGACTGGGAGTGAGCACGGACTGTACATCGTGGTTAGTGTCCTCTGCACTACGTTAACAGTATGGGGACATGCTGAGAGCCCTTAGTGCGAGCACACCGTCCCTCCCATGCTAATATTCAGCACTCAAAACATGCTAAGTTGCCAAAACCTAGCGCACTTTACTAAACATGCCCCTAAATGAGGACCTTCCCATTCCAGTTAACCTACTGACATTTAGGAACCATCTTTTTCCTACAAAAATCTCTCCAGATGAGAAGGATCCATGAACATACAATAATTTCCCCCAAAGTAACCAGGCACTTACAAGGAAACTTCAAAAAATGGCCCCCCCGAGCATAAATAAATAAATTAAGATCTCAGGATTAAGACTGAGTGACCTGAGAAACATCTGGAAAAATCCAGAGAAATCACAATCTTCTGATCATATACTAAAGTATAGTTACTCACCTGTAACAGGTGATCTCCAGGAACAGCAGGAATTTAGTCTTCACATATGGGTATCGTCGGTACCGACAGAGCCTGCGCAGGAACGATTCCCAGTGTCCAATTAGAAAGCTTTTGGAAGCACCCCACAGCGCCTGTGTGCTGCCTTTCCGCCTTTCCCAACTGCCTCTCTCCAGTTGAGTTTAAAGCTGAGACAAAGAGAGAGAGAGAGAGAGAGGGAAAGAGAAGAAGAGAGATACAACTCCTAGGGAAGGTGGGTGGGTTGTGAAGACTAAATTCCTGCTGTTCCCGGAGATCACCTGTTACAGGGGAGTAACTATGCTATCTCCAGGAACAAGTAGGAATGTAGTCTTCACATATGGGGACTCCCTAGCTATAGATGCCAGGGAGAAGCCCCAGAAGTTGTGTGCCCTTTCGGAAGGGCTCCACTTCCCCCCATGGATCTCTGGCATCCTACCAGGGATGGTGGGTAGGAGTTGATTAAGTATGGAACAGGTGTTGAACAGCCTGACCAAACAAGGCATCCCGGCAGGAGTCCTTGTCCAAGCAGTAATGGGCTGTGAAGGTATGAACCGAGGCCCAGGTAGCTGCTCGACAGATGTCGTCGATAGACACAGAGTGAAGATGAGCCATAGAGGCTGCCATGGCTCTCACATTGTGTGCTGTGACATGGCCTTCAAGAGGAAGGTTTTTACTCTCATAGGCAAAAGATATACATTGTGCAATCCAGCTGGACAGTGTTCTTTTGGAGACTGGAAGTCCTAAACGACTAGGATCAAAAGCAACAAAGAGTTGGGAGGACTTTCTATGTTGCTGAGTCCTTTGCAAGTAAAAGGCCAAAGCTCTTTTATAGTCCAAAGTATGAAGATTCCTTTCTGCATTAGAGGCATGAGGCCTTGGGAAAAAAAACGGAAGGTAAATTGCTTGGTTTAAATGAAAAGGTGAAACCACCTTTGGCATAAAGTGAGGGCGAGTCCTAAGGACTACCTTATCATGGTGGAACCTTGTATAAGGAGGATCAGCCACCAATGCTTGCAATTCACTAATGCGACGTGCTGATGTGATTGCAATAAGAAAAATAACCTTCCAGGAAAGGAATTTCAAAGAGGTAGTAGCTAATGGTTCAAAAGGCGGCCTCATGAGCTGGCCAAGAACCAGATTTAAATCCCATGCCACCGGTGGTGACTTAATGCGAGGCTTGGTTAGAAGAAGGCCTCTCATAAATCTCGCTATGATAGGATGAAAGGAAATAGGTTGCCCATTTAAAGGTTTGAGAGAAGCTGCAATAGCACTCAGATGAACTCTCACTGAATTGGTCTTAAGCCCTGTGTTAGACAAATGAAGGAGATATTCCAGCAATGATTCCAGAGGTATTGCAAGAGGGTTAAGACCCTTCTGCGAACACCATATGGTAAACCTTTTCCACTTGAAAGCATAAGGCATCTTGTGGATGGTTTCCTGGAAGCATAAAGGATATCCTTTACTTGCTGAGAAAGGCTAAGACCATGAAATTCTAGGCTTTCAGCAACCAGGCCCTGAAATGTAGAGACTGGGGATTGGGATGCCACAGCATCCCGTCCTCCTGGGATAGGAGATCTGGAGCAGATTCTAGCTCCAGAGATGGAGCTTGAGAGAGATGTAAGAGCAGAGGGTACCACACTTGTCGTGGCCAATGTGGGGCTATGAGAATCATACGGCCTCTGTCTCTCTGAAGCTTGAATAGGATTTTGGAATTAGGGGAATGGGTGGGAAGGCATACAGGAAGTCCCGACCCCACTGGAGGAGGAAGGCATCCGTGGCCTGACAACCCTGAGCCGGAATCCTGGAACAGAACCGGGGAAGTTTGGCATTCAGCAGACTTGCAAAGAGGTCTATGTCCAGGGTTCCCCAAAATTGGAAACTTTTGGCAACCTGGTCTGCATGGAGAGACCATTCGTGTGGAAGCAGAACTCGACCGAGCCTGTTTGCCCAAGAGTTTTGAATGCCTGGAAGATACACTGCAAGGAGATGAATCTGATGCTCTCTGGCGAGGGCCCAAAGTCGAAAAGCTTTGTTGCAGAGCGACAGAGAGCCTGTCCCGCCCTGCTTGTTCACATAGAACATGGCTACCTGGTTGTCCGTTTGGATTAGGACAGTTTTGTAGCTGAGCTGGGTGTGAAACACTCGAAGAGCAAGGAAGATTGCTCTGAGCTCTAGGAGACTGATGTGTAGATCGGTCTCCTGTGGAGTCCAGGTACCCTGGGTAGAAAGGCCTTGTAAATGGGCTCCCCAACCCACCTGTAAGGCATCTTTTGTGAGAGTTACTTGAGGTGGGGGTTGGTGAAAAGGGGACCCCACCAACAGATTCTGGGGTGACTGCCACCATTGGAGAGACAAAATAAGATGATCTGAGGTTGCTATTTTGTCCGACAGGCAACCTGACGCCTGAGTCCACTGCGTGGATAGAGTCCACTTTGCTGCCCTCATATGGAGGCGGGCATAAGGGACCACAGGCACGGTGGATGCCATGTGGCCTAGCAACTGTAACATTTCCCGAGCAGTGAGGTGAGGTTTTAGCACTGCTTGGGAAGCTAACTGCACCATGCGAAGGCAGCGGGGCTGTGGAAGGTAGGCCCTTGTCTGTCTGGTATCCAGCAGAGCTCCTATAAACTCCAGGGACTGAGTGGGAGCAAGGTTGGATTTTGGGAAGTTTATGACAAGTCCCAAATACTGAAGGATGTGTATTGTGCGAGAGAGAGCAACCCTGGCCTCTGGCTCTGAAGGGGCTCGAATGAGCCAGTCATCTAAGAGAAGATGAATATTCCTAGGGTGCGGAGAAATGCTGCCACCACAGCCATGCATTTTGTGAACACCCTTGGTGCAGAGGCCAGGCCAAAAGGAAAAACCCTGTATTGGTAGTGCTTCCCTTGAAATAGAAAGCAAAGGAACTTTCGATGAGTTGGATGGATGAGAACATGAGTGTACGCATCCTTGAGATCTAGAGAACAAAGCCAATCCTGACTCTGAAGGTATGGCAGTAGAGTTCCCAGAGAAATCATTTTGAATTTCTCTTTGAACAGGAATTTGTTCAATTCTCTGAGGTCCAAAATGGGTCTGTGTCCTCCTGTTTTCTTTGGAATAAGGAAAAAGGGGGAATAGAACCCTGCACCTTGTTGATGAATAGGTACTTCTTCTATTGCCCTTTGGGCAAGAAGCAGACTGACCACGTGATCTAACTGGGAGTTGAGAGAGGTCTGAGAATTGAACTGTCTTACCATTGTAGGAGGGGGCATGCTGAGGAAGTGAAGCTTGTATCCCTCTCTTACAATGGACAGAGTCCAACTTTCAGCTGTTATCTGCCCCCATCTGGGGGCAAAATAACATAACCTTCCTAGAATGGTGGAAGGCTCTGGCCCGTTCAGGGCCAGGAAGACAAAGTTCTCTAGATGGGAGTCAAAGTCTGCTGAGCCAGTTGAGGCTTAGCAGCCTTTGTTTTTCTTTGTTTTGGTTGCTGCTGACCCTTTAGGGCAAACTGACCTGAACGACCTTGCTGGGTATAGGAGGGGTTAGAACTGCTTTCTAGTGAAGAATGTTTTTTTGTAGGACTTTTTCCTTGCAGGATCAGCTGTAGATTTTGATAATCTATCCAAGGTGAGATTATCAGCATCTAGCTCATTAGAAACATAGAAACATGATGACAGAAAAAGACCACATGGCCTATCTAGTCTGTCCTTCCATAACAACAACTACAACAGTCCACTTCTTACCTTTAGAGATCCTCTGTGTTGGTCCCATGCTTTTTTGAATTCAGTTACTGTCCTCATCTCTACCACCTCCACTGGGAGACTATTCCACGGATCCACTACTCTTTCTGTAAAGAAATATTTCCGCATATCACTCCTGAATCTATCTCCCTTCACACCCTCATCCCATGTCCCCTCGTAGAAGAACTTGCTTTCAATTGAAAGAGGCTCTCTCCCTGAACATTTATGCCACGGAGGTATTTAAACATCTCAATCATATCACCTCTATCCCGCCTTTCCTCTAAGGTGTACATATTAAGATCCTTAAGTCTGTCCTCATATGCTTTATAATGAAGCCCATTAATCATTTTAGTAACCACCCTCTGCACCGACTCCATCCTGTTCACATCCTTTTGAAGGTGCGATCTCCAGAATTGCACACCATACTCCAAATGAGGTCGCACCAAAGACTTATACAGAGGCATTATATCACCTCCTTTTTTCTGCTAGCCATTCCTCTCCGTATGCACCCAAGCATCCTTCTAGCTTTTGCCGTCGCCTTTTCTACCTGTTTAGCTACTTTAAGATCATCAGACACAACCATGCCTAGGTCCCGCTCTTCTTTAGTGGACAAAAGTACTTCACCTCCTATACTGTATTGCTCCCTTGGATTGCTGCAGCCCAAATGCATGACCTTACATTTTTTAACATTAAATCCCAGCTGCCAAATTCTAGACCATTCTTCAAGCTTAACTAGATCCCTCCTCATGTTATCTACACCTTCCTGGGTGTCTACTCTATTGCAGATTTTGGTATCATCTGCAAAGAGGCAAACCTTACCCGACAGCCCTTCCGCTATATCACTAACAAAGATGTTAAAAAGAATCGGACCAAGGACAGATCCCTGGGGGACACCACTGGTAACATCCTTCTCCTCAGAGTGAGCTCCATTTACTTGTACTCTTTGTCGCCTCCCACCCAACCAATTTCTAACCCAAGCAGTAACTTTAGGGTCCATCCCTAGGGTGCTCAGTTTGTTTATAAGTCGCCTATGAGGAACAGTGTCAAAGGCTTTACTGAAATCTAAATACACCACATCTAGAGCTCTCCCTCGGTCCAACTCCCTGGTCACCCAGTCAAAGAAATCAATCAGATTTGTCTGACAAGACCTGCCTCTGGTGAATCCATGCTGCCTCGGATCCTGTAATCCGCTGGACTCCAGAAACCTCACTATTTTCTCTTTCAGCAGCGTTTCCAATAATTTACTCACCACTGAAGTTAAACTAACCGGCCTGTAGTTTTCAACCACATCCTTACTTCCGCTTTTGTGTAAAGGCACCACATGAGCCTCTCTCCAGTCCTTTGGCACCACTCCCGACTCCAACGAGGCATTGAAAAGGTCAATCAGTGGAGTTGCTAGAACGTCCCCAAGTTCCCTCAGTATTCTAGGGTGTATCCCATCCGGTCCCATCGCTTTGTCTACTTTAAGTTGAGATAGTTTCTCACGAACACAGTCTTCTGAAAATTGTTCAAGATGTCCCTCGCTTCTGTTCCTATTTGTGGATGTTTTCTGAGGTCCTGCTCCTGGTTCTTCATCTGTGAACACAGAACAAAAATATTTGTTAAGCAATTCCGCTTTATCCTTATCAGCTTCTACATATTCCCCCCCTTCACCCTTGAGTCTGGCAATACCACTTTTGCCCTTCCTCTTCTCACTAATATATCTGAAAAATGTCTTATCCCCCCATTTTATTGCATTGGCTATTTCCTCCTCCTTTTGAATCTGCCTTCTTGACTACTTTGCTAGCTTCTCTAAGTTTTTCCAAATACAGATGCCTGTCTTCCTCTCTCTGTGATCTCTTGTATTTCATGAAGGCCTCCCTCTTTTTCTTCACTTTTTCAGCTACTTCCTTCGAAAAACATAGCGGTCTCCTGTTCCTTTTGCCTTTATTTACCATTTTAACAAAAAGGTTGGTTGCCCTTAAAATACCCCCTTTCAGTTTTGCCCACTGTTTTTTTACATCCCCCAGCTGTTCCGATCCCCCTAACGACTCCAATTTTCGCCAAAGAGATTCTCTCCTGTGCAAGGAATATTCCCCAATTTGTCCTGTACCCAAAGTTCCAAGTCAGATGCCTGGAGCCAGGCAATCCTACGTGCGCCTATGGCAATAGCAGAAGTTCTGCTTATGCACTCAAAACAATCAAAAGCTGCACGATTTACGAATTTGGAAACATCCTGAGCATGTTTGATAAGTGCAAGATAATCTTGTCTCTTATCATCAGGAAGGAGAGGGCCCATAAGCTCTAGATCTCCTGTAACTTCCTTAAGGAACATTCCCATATATAGAATATAGGAACTAATCCTGGAAGAAAGCATAGAGGCCTGGAAGGTTCGACGCCCAAAGGCATCAAGAGTTCTACATTCATGTCCTGGAGGATTAGATGCATGTCTTTTTGCACTCTTGATCCTTCTCATAGATGATTCCACCACCATGGAATGGTGGGGCAGCTGAGTTTTTTGAAATCCAGGACAAGGAGGAACTCGATACATGGTATCGAGCCTACGAGAATGAGGAGACGTGGTAAGAGGTGTTTCCCACATTCTTAGAATGAGATCATGCAAGATCTCATGAATAGGCAAAGTAGCTGCCTCTTTGGGAGCTTTGTTGTTGTTGTTAAGTGCCGTTGAGTCGGAGTCGACTCATGGCGACCCTCTGGATAGCTATCCTAAATTGTGTTCGGTCTTCAGTCAGGCGGCTCATTGTTGACAGACTGGTACCCGTAGCTGCTGTTATTGTAGCGATCCATCTCATTGCTGGCCTTCCTCTTTTGCGTTGACCTTCTATCTTTCCAAGCATGATGTCTTTCTCTAATGATCTCTCTCTTCGCATGATGTGTCCGAAGTATGAAAGTCGAAGTCTTGTCATCTGAGCTTCTAAAGAAAGCTTAGGTTTGATCTCCTCTAGTACCGACTGGTTTGTTCTTCGGGCAGTCCATGGTATACACAGTATTCGCCGCCAGCACCATAATTCAAAGGCATCAATTTTCTTCCTGTCTGTCTTTTCACTGTCCAGCTTTCACATCCATATGATGTTATTGAAAATACCATGGCATGAACAAGTTGAATCTTTGTATGGAGAGAGACATCTCTGCTCTTGAGAATCTTATCTAGGTCTTTCACAGCCATTCTGCCAAGAGCAATGCGTCGTCTGATTTCTTGACTGCTTGTTGCTTCTTTATTGATAGTTGATCCAAGTAGGTTAAAGTTGTTCACTATTTCAATTTCTTCTCCTTCAACGATGAAACTGTTGATTATGCCAGTTGTCATGATCTTTGTCTTCTTTACATTAAGGTGCAGGCCCATTTTGAGACTATGTTCTTTGATTGTGAGAAGCAAATGTTTCAGATCATCTTCACTTTCTGCCAGTAGTGTGGTATCAGCATAGCGAAGGTTGTTGATGAGTCTTCCACCAATCTTCACACCTCTGTTGTCTTCATACAATCCTGCTTCTCTGATGATTTGTTCTGCATATAAATTAAACAGGTAGGGGGAAAGTATGCAGCCTTGTCTTACACCCTTGCTTATTTTAAACCATTCTGTTTCTCCTTGTTCCGTTCGAACTGTTGCTTCTTGATCAATGTACAGATTGCGCAAGAGAACGATCAGGTGTTCTGGTATACCCATGCTTCTTAATGTGGCCCAGAGTTTCTCATGGTTTACACAGTCAAAAGCCTTGCTATAGTCGATAAAGCACAAATAGATATCCTTTTGGTATTCTTTAGTCTTTTCAAGGATCCATCTCACATCCGCAATGATGTCTCTCGTTCCTCGCCCTTTCCTGAACCCTGCTTGCACTTCAGGTAGTTCTTGTTCTAGGTATGGCTGTAGTCTCTTTTGAATAATCTTCAGTAGAATCTTGCTGGCATGTGGGATCAGAGCGATTGTGCGATAATTTCCACAGTCAGTTGGATCACCTTTCTTTAGTATTGGTATAAACACAGATCTTTTCCAGTCAGTTGGCCATGATGTTGTCGTCCATATTTCTTGGCAGAGCCTTGTAAGTACGGTAACAGCTGCATCAGATTGCTGTAATACTTCTATGGGAATGCTATCAATGCCTGGTGCTTTGTTCTTTGATAAGTCTTTCAATGCTGCTTCAACTTCTTCTTTCATCACCAATGGTTCCTGATCATAAGGTATCGGTTGAAACGGCTGTTGGTCCACTTGATCTTTATCATATAAAAACTCTGTATATTCCTTCCACCTTTTCTTGATCTTCTCAGCATCATTCAACATAGAACCTTGAGCATCTTGTAACATTCCTATTCGAGGCTGGAACTTTTTCTTTAACTCTCGCAGCTTTAGGAAAGCTGATCTTGTTCTTCCTCTAATAGTTTCTGCTTCTATTTCCTTGCAAGTGTCATTGTAGTACTTTTCCTTGTCCTGTCTAGCTGCACGTTGGAAATCTCTGTTGAGTTCTGCGATTGTCTTTCTTTCTCCTTTGGCTTTAGCTTCTCTGCGTTTCTGGGCAATTTTCAGAGTTTCTTCCGTCATCCATTTTGGCCGTTTTTGTTTTTTTCACCTTTTGTAGAGACTTCTCGCTTTCTTCCAGCACAACCTTCTTGATGTCATTCCATAACTCTTCCGGAGTTCTGTCATTTGTATCTAAAGCAGCAAATCGATTTTGCAGGCAGTCTTTAAATTCCAGTGGTATATTCTCAAGGTCATATTTTGCTGCATTCATGAGTGGTTTGCTCTTTTTCAACTTTAGCTTGAGTTTGCATACTAGTAGTTGATGATCTGTACCACAGTCAGCTCCAGGTTTTGTCTTTGTTGATGTTACAGAGCTTTTCCATCGTTGACTTCCACAGATGTAGTCAATTTGATTTTTATACAATCCATTGGGTGAAGTCCATGTGTACAGTCGCCGCTTGTGTTGCTGGAAGAAGGTGTTTGAGATGAATAGATCATTGGTCTTGCAGAATTCTATCAATCTTTCTCCAGCTTCATTTCTGTTGCCAAGTCCATATTTTCCAACTACTTTGCCTTCTTCTTTGTTGCCAACTTTTGCGTTCCAGTCACCCATGACTATCAGGATATCCTGTTTGCATGTTCTGTCAATTTCAGCTTGTACTTGTTCATAGAACTCTTCAATTTCATTCTCTTCTGCAGCTGTTGTTGGGGCATATACTTGAATTATAGTTGTGTTGATAGGCAATCCTCGCAGACGAATAGAGATTAAGCGTTCGCTGACTGCATTGTATTTCATTACAGTTCTTGCAAGTTTCTTCTTTATTATAAGTGCAACACCATTTCTTCTTTGTCTTTCATTTCCAGCATAGTAGACCATGTGATCATCTGATGCAAAGTGCCCCATGCCAGTCCATTTCAGTTCGCTGACACCCAACAGATCAAGTTGTACACGTTCCATTTCATTCTTGACCACCTCCAACTTCCCTTGGTTCATGCTTCGTACGTTCCATGTTCCAATGTGTAAGACATCTTTACAGCTTCTGACTCTCATTTCATGTGCAGCTACATCAGCAGTCAGACTTCCCGAGGGCTTTGATCCAACCACATCATAAATGCTGGCTTTACTCTGAAAAGTCTTCAGCTCTTCCCCAGTAGCTAGTTGAGTGCCTTCCGACCTGGGAGTCTCATCTTCCAGCACCATAGCACAATTTGTTTTGTTGTAACTATCCATTGGGTTTTCATGGCAAGATACAGAAGTAGATTGCCGGGCCTTCCTTCTGCGCAGTTTAAGTTTGGTGTTGTTGCCGTTGTCACAGAAATGTGATCCTCCGCCGTCAACACTATCCCATTCTGCTGCTGCCCAGATGGGTGGTTTGTCTTCGTCTGGCACCTCAGCTGAGACCTGTCCATCTTGGGAGACCCTGCCAGTAGTTAAACTACCGATAGTTTAGCTCTCAGCATCACTGATGCACGCAAGCCCTCACAGCACGACAAGCTGCAAACCAAGTGAAAATCTCCAATTCCCTTGCCCTAGGCTCTGTTTCAGGAGCCACTGTGATGGAAAGACCTCGAGCCACATCCCGGATAAAATCCTGGAAGGATATATCCTCTGGAGGAGACATCCTATGTTTAGGAGAGGAAGAATCCTCAGGAGGAAACACTCTGGTATCGACAGAGCTGTCAGAGTCCTCAGACTCGTCGGAGGATTCAAAGTATCTCCTGTCTGGGTAATCGTGCAACGCACGATACTGGTACCGATTGAAGTCGGTATCGACAGGGTCTGGTACAGACTTGTCAGTACCGGAGGGCATAGCATGCATCGGTACCGGTAGTGCACCTGCCGACGTTGATGCAATTGGCCCCGGTACCGATGTAGGTGCCGGTACCGGTTGAATTGTCTGAAGTGGTTTCGGGGCCATGGATGCCGAGAGAAGAGCTGCTAGACTGTGTTTAATAGCCAAGAATCTCTGGTCTATCGATGCCGCCGATGCCTGGGTATCGGTACCGGACAAAGCGGCCGGTACCCCAGAGCATGGCACCAGTAGTTCTGCCGAGGTTGGGGCCTCGAGAATATCCTGGAGCCCCGATGATGCTTTGGAAGCCAAAGCCTCCCGCCGGGGCAATTTTGCCGGTGTGAGTCCCTCAAGGGCAACGCCAGAGGCATCTCGATACTTGGAAGGAGATCTACCCGTTGAGGACCAGCCAGACACATGTTTAGTTACCTGAGATCCATGGGAGGAAGACGAAGCCCTGGAAAATGTTGATGCCACAGATGCTGCATCGGAGGGAAAAAGGGTGCTAAGTTTAGCAGCTCGGTTTTGCCGACCCTTCTTCGACATCATCCCACAGGCAACACACTCAGAAATAGAGTGGTCAGGACCTAAACATTTGAGGCACCACTCATGGATGTCGGTGACGGAGATAGTACCGCCACACTTAGAACACTTTTTGAAACCCGAAGCGGGTTTTTCCATTATAAAGGAAAGTTGGGCCTAGTGCCCAAAATGGCGCGTGGCACCAGAGGAGAAAAAAGCTGGAAGACTCCAGCAAAAGTATATATATATATATATATTTTTTTTTTTTAGTGCGACCTGCTGGCTCCGCAGAAAACGAAGAACTGGAGAGAGGCAGTTGGGAAAGGTGGGAAGGCAGCACGCAGGCGCTGTGGGATGCTTCCAAAAGCTTCCTAATTGGACGCTGGGAAGCGTTCCCGCGCAGGCTCCGTTGGTACCGACGATACCCATATGTGAAGACTACATTCCTGCTTGTTCCTGGAGATTAAAGCTTTCTTTTCAGAATTAAAGTCTTATCACTATTATTAGCAAATGTGATTAAGAGGATAGCACAAGATGAGATTTCCTCAGAGGAATTCTGAAGAAAGCTGCTAAATGAAAACTTCCAGATAAAAGCAATTTAAGAACATAAGAACATAAGATATGCCATACTGGGTCAGACCAAGGTCCATCAAGCCCAGTATCCTGTTTCCAACAGTGGCCAATCTAGGTCAATTTATCAGGCTTAGCCTCAGCCGCATTAACCAGACAAACTCTGAGGACTATAGTAAGATTTAGAAATAACTAACTCTTCATGCCTAGGATTGCCCAAGATTTTCACAATTTCTGCAGCCAATAATCTGGTCAAAGGAAAATTCAAGAAACAATGATTTCATATTCTACCACTACTTCCTGGAAATTCTCTCTCATGATCCAAAAGTAAACTTTTTAACTGCAGAAACTCCTGTTGATTGAAACTGGAAGCGGTGTCAGAGGGGGGCGGAAACTGCATGTTCTGCACACAAGAAAAGCATGACACAGTACTGGAGCGTTAGCAAGCACTGTCTCGTGGTTTGAGGACTATTGCCGTCACTGCAGGCCTCAGACAGGGGCAATGGGGGTAACAAGTGGATTTCCCCAGTCCACATTAATAGCGGTTTATGGACTTTTCTTCCAGAAACTTGTCCAAATCTCTTTTAAACCCAGCTACACTACAAATTCCAGCGTTTGATTACGCAGCATTCAGTGAAAAAGTATGTACTATGATTAGTCTTAAATGTGCTACATTGTAGCTTCATTGCATGTCCCCTAGTCTTTCTACTTTTTCTTTTTTAAGGAGTAAACAACCAATGTTTACCCGTTCCACTCCGTTCATTAATTTATAGACCTCTATCATATCTCCCCTCAGTGTCTCTTTTCCAGGTTGAAGAGCCCTTAGCTTTTTAGCCTCTCCTCATAGGGGTATCCATCACCTTTACTCTCTGTACCTTTTCTAATTCCGTTATATCCTTTTTAAGATTCGGCGACCAGAATTGCACACAATATTCAAGGTGCAATCGTCACTCACCCCCTCCATCCATGGCAGTCGGATTCCACCTTGGTTGCAGTAACAGACTATCCTGGTCTCTCTTCTCAATGAGCTGCACATCTCTCATCACCACAGTGACATTTCTCTGGCTGCTTCTTTAGATCTCTCCTCAGCTTTTGACCTTGTGAATCACACTACTCTTCTTTCTCGTCTGCACGATTTCGGCATCTGCGGAACTGCACTGCACTAGTTTTATACTTTCCTTTCCCTCCAGATCTTTCTCAGTACCTCTGGAAACTCTTCATCACCTCCTGCCCCTCTCCCTTGTGGGGTCCCTTCAAGGTTCGGTTCTGGCACCACTCCTCTTTAATGTCTTCCTTGTTCCTCTCACGCTCACGGCATATCAGTATCATACTATGCCGATGATGATACCATTCTCCTCCATCACAACCCATCTGCCCCTGATTTCTCTCCTCCGACTTCCTGCCTCACACACATTGCTTCCTGGATGACTGAATTTCCTTCACCTCAGTCCTTCAAAGATTGCTGCAATTTGGTTTTGCTATTGGGAGCCCCTGTCCATCACTAGCCCCCACACTTCTGAACACGCCAGTCCCCTGGTGCAATCATTCAGCTACCTAGTGTTATTCTCAATTCTTCCTTGTCTTTCCAAAATCATCTCTCGTCTCTCATCCACCGATCCTTTTACTCTCTTCTACAGAACTGTGCTGTGTGTCCATTTTTATCTCCCTTCTCTCTGACCACTCATCTCCTTTCCCTTGTAAAGCCGCATATTCTGCTATCTCCAACCCTGCTTATGTGGTTCTCGTGAGTCTCCCTAATCATCAGCTCCACCGTCTTCAGTTAATACCCAACACTGCTGCTCAGATTCTTGCACACACCCCTCACAGTGAACACATCACTCCTCCTCTCATTCACCTCCACTGGCTCCCCCTAAGTATCAGATACAATTAAGCTCCTTACACTGGTTCACAAGGTTCTGCACACAGACGCTCCCATCTTCTTCCCCTTCACCCCCGCACCGCGTCCTTCATGCTATCCACGCTAATCATCTTCATCTCCCTTCTGCCTCTCACGCCCAACTGGAATCTACCCGTAACTCAGCTTCTTTCTCGGCCCTGCACTCTGGAATGACCTTCCTACTGACTTACGACTGGAATCATCTTTTGTTAAGTTCAAAAGCAAACTCAAAACTCATCTGTTCCAACAAGCATATGACAGTTCACCATCCAGCACGTAGACCCTTCATTCCCTCCCTTCTCTTCAACCCCTCTTCCTTTCTCTCTCCTCTGTTTGACTATACCAACGTTCCTGTTTGATCATCTCTTATTTTATTTTATATATTGTACACCACCCTGCTACACCTGTAAAGGTGCAGTATATTGAGTTCAAGAAAGAATAAAGAAGCATTCTGAACCATGTGCTCTTGGGCGACTGTCGGCTCTCCCTTATTATGTAGGTTAAAAGCTGCTCTATCTCCTTTTTAAAGGTTAATGCCAGCAGCCTGGTTTCACCCCAGTTAAGGTGGAGCCCATCTTTTCGGAAAAGCCCCCCTCCCTTCCCCAGAACGTTGCCCAGTTCCTAACAAATCCAAAACCCTCTTCCTTGCACCATCACATCATCCACGCATTGAGATTCCGGAGTTCTGCCTGCCTTAAGGGTCCTGCGCGTGGAACAGGAAGCATTTCTGAGAATGCTACCCTGGAAGTTCTGGATTTCAACTTTCTACTTAAAAGACTAAATTTGGCCTCTCATTGGTACCGTATACCAAGACAGCAGACTCCTCCCCAGCGCTATCTAAACCTTGTCTAGGTGGCGCGTGAGATCCGCTCCTAAGCAGGCGATCCTCATGTCCACCAGCATGCTAACACCAATGGAACCTCCTAGATGTCACATCTCTGTGCTGTGCAGAGCGTTGGGAGCACTCGGCAGATGAAGGACACGAGTGGAGACATCCAGCAGCAGCCAAATGAAATGGAACCTGAGGGTCCTGGCAGCAGATATATGGTATGTGTGACCTCTGGGGATAGCTGCTGCACAAGGGGAGGCCACACAATCAATGGAGGAGGACGTGCATGTACAGCGGGTCCTCTTTCCCTTTGTAGCAAGCCTATGAGTGGTCCAGAGCTCTGAAACTGCTGCCACCCTGTCAACACGTATGGTGGCAACCACCAACATACCAACAGATCATAGTGCAAGTGACCACTGAAGGCTATAGAAGACCGACTGGAAAAGAGGTGCGCCCTGCTGCACGGTTCAGATATGTGGGTCAAAGTATAAAAGCTCGGGGCATGCAAATCAGTGATGCAAACACATGGCTAGAGACTGAGCTGCACCAGTGTCTGCGCATGTGAAAGCAAGAATGCTGCGTTTGCACGTGCAGAGGGCTCTGGTGAAGGAAGTGTATGAGCATTGCCCAGAATGTGGGCACTAAAGTATGACACCCTCTCACTCTGAGTCAACCAAGGTGCCTGACAATCTAGGGAGCGATAGACAGGTGTACAGGCCTCTGGGGTGTGTGTATGGGGGGGAAGTAGGTGCCTCCCCGGTCACTCCCCTTATCCACTTGGCACTGTACCCTTGCTAGTGAGTAGTGTGGATCCCGTTCATGTGGGTGAAGTGGGGAGGTATAATGGCCTGGTGTGCAGATCAGCTGGTCCAACACAGAGACCACACAAAAATGGGAGGCATATGGTTGGTGCGCTCTGCCATCCAACCAGCCCAAGTTGTCCAGACTCAGTCTCTAGGTCAGGCATATAGGACACCCACACCACAAATAGCTGGTGTTTGTAGAAGTGGACACCAACCCCTGTGACCAAACAACTGCATATATAGTAGCCACCCATACTCCTCACATACTGAGAGCTCTGGGTGCACAGCGCAGTACACCCCACACCCCACCATGGAGCTATCCATACTCCTCACATACTGAGAGCTCTGGAGGGCCAGCGCAGTACACCCCTCACCCCACCATGGAGCTATCCATACTCCTCACATACTGAGAGCTCTGGGGGCACAGCGCAGTACACCCCACACCCCACCATGGAGCCACCCATACTCCTCACATACTGAGAGCTCTGGGGGCACAGAACAGTACACCCCTCATCCCATCATGGAGCCACCCATACTCCTCACATACTGAGAGCTCTGGGGGCACAACGCAGTACACCCCTCACCCCATCATGGAGCCACCCATACTCCTCACATACTGAGAGCTCTGGGGGCACAGCGCAGTACACTCCTCTCATCACCATGGAACCATCCATACTCCTCACATACTGAGAGCTCTGGGGGCACAGCGCAGTACACTCCTCACCCCACCATGGAGCCACCCATACTCCTCACATACTGAGAGCTCTGGGGGCACAGCGCAGTACACCCCTCACCCCATCATGGGGCCACCCATACTCCTCACATACTGAGAGCTCTGGGGGCACAGCGCAGTACACCCCACACATCACCATGGAGCCACCCATACTCCTCACATACTGAGAGCTCTGGGGGCACAGCACAGTACACCCTACCACGGAGCCACCCATACTCCTCACATACTGAGAGCTCTGGGGGCACAGCACAGTACACCCCACACATCACCATGGAGCCACCCATACTCCTCACATACTGAGAGCTCTGGGGGCACAGCGCAGTACACCCCACACCCCAACATGGAGCCACCCATACTCCTCACATACTGAGAGCTCTGGGGGCACAGCGCAGTACACCCCCCACTCCACCATGGAACCACCCATACTCCTCACATACTGAGAGCTCTGGGGGCACAGCGCAGTACACCGCTCACCCCACCATGGAGCCACCCATACTCCTCACATATTGAGAGCTCTGGGGGCACAGCGCAGTACACCCCACACCCCACCATAGAGCCACCCATACTCCTCACATACTGAGAGCTCTGGGGGCACAGCACAGTACACCCCACATGGAGCCACCCATACTCCTCACATACTGAGAGCTCTGGGGGCACAGCACAGTACACCCCACACATCGCCATGGAGAACAGCATTCCAGCCTGTCCCAAGCTCAGACTGAAAGGAGCCAGGAAATACTCCCCAGGTGGGAAGAACACCTCATCATGCCAGGTGGGGGCGACACTGATCAGTGGTTTACATGTATTCAAGCTGATACATAACATAGCACCATCCTACCTCTCCAACCTCATCACCGCACAACCCCCTAACAGAAGCAGGACTCACAACTTAAACACCCTTCACGTCTCAACTAACATCCGAACTGTAAACGTTTGCACAAGTAACAGAGCATTTACCTACTCAGCACCCACGTTATGGAATCAGCTACCAAACGAACTAAGATCGAACAGCGACCTACAGGACTTTAGAAGAAAACTAGACCCACCTCTTCCAGGATCATTACAACTTAACATAAACAATCCGGAATGAACATAACCTCGCAACCCAAATGAACAAAAGTATTAAGAACCGATTTGTTGTAACCAAAATGTATATATTGCAACCACTGAAACAAAACTGTACATGGCCTATGCTGTTTAAATACTATACAGATGCCTTACACTGTATAAATGAAAACAAAATTTCAATATTCAAATCTGTAAAAAAGCAAACAAAACAATATAAAATGTAAATATGTATAAATGTACAGTCAAGTACACCTCAATGAAAATGTAAATTGTTGATTCTTACTATATGTAACCAATGTTTGATGTGTAGAGTAAACCGCTTCTGATCGCTGGAAGTAGCGGTATACAAATGAAACCAAATAAAATAAATAAATAAATGTAGGCAGGTGCTTTGAGGCAGTGGGCCACTGACATGCCCTCCCTATGGTTAGGATGAGGGGTCATGTGCCCCCAGGAACAAAGCCCATTGCACTGGCACATTCCATCAGGTGATACGTGCATCCTTATACAGAGGTGGTGGTGGTCAGATGGCACAAACATGTGCCAGTCCTACAATAGCCAGTAGTCACAACACCTGATTTGCAAGCCCATCCAACTGTGTTCGGCCATCTCCAGCCATGCTTATATGGTTCATCTCAGGGTGTCTCTCTGAGAACAGATCCTATCTCCCAAATATCCACCAGTGTTGGCTGTCCATTCATGTGTGACTATCCTGCATATGCTGTTCCCCAGTTACACCAATGTCCAGGGGGAGGGGAGTCCTTCGAAGCCACATGCATTCTCTAGGGTAAGAAGGGGGCAATGTACCCTCATCCCCCTGCTGATGTTGCAGGGATCCTCCCCCTCTTCTCCTCCCCCCCAGTTGATCCACACTACTGTTCTTTTTCAATCAAATTAAGGTTTATTATTAGTCTTGACTGGGATCTTCATTTTTTATATTAACTTTGTTTAAAATTTTACTGTTTACACCATTATTTACAGCTTTTATTTATCATATTGTTCCTCCTTGTCACTACACCATTTGATTAAATATAGCTTTTATTTTTTATCTTAACTTTAAGGTTTTCTTGTTTCTTATTAATACGTGTTTATCCTTTATTATATTGCTATTTTATTTTTTTATTCTTTTACTCTTCTCAACGCATTACATAATTTATGATTTGTTGCTATGCTTTTATTTGAGTTTGCTTTGAATGATCTTATGAATTATATTTATTTATATTCTGTTTGAAGTTTCCTTACCCCCTGAAGAAGGCAGCACAGGGTTTGGATACTTTGGAGGTGATCTCTTCTTTTGTTCCTTGGTTATTTGCGGGTGCTCTTGTGGAGTCCAGGGCTGTTGGCAGTATGGGGATCACACCCATCCGTGCATTTGGAATGTGCCGGCACAGTGGGTACAACTAGCGCCTAGTCAGAGGCAGGCGATCTCTGAGCCTGTACTAGCAGTTTCTTTGAGGTCACAAGCACCCCTAACGTGGTCGAATTAGCTGCACACGGCTGTGTCCATCTACTCTCTGCTCCAACTCCTCCCTAATCCATTCCTGCCTATTCATGTAGCACTCAGATAGCACAAGAGTTTTAGTGCAGATGCTTTTTACTGCATGCTCCCAGGTACCGCAGGGCCAAGATGCACATTAGTCCTGCACTAAACCCTGCGCTCCCCAACTACCGTGCTTTAGTAAAGATGTCTGTAAGTTTGCAAATAGCTCACATGCATGTAAGTGCTGACATTTGCACGTGCAAGTTGTGAGATTTGTTTATTTATTTAAAATACTTACAGCAGATAATATTCAAATATAAATACGAGATAGCAGCACACAGTTAAAACAGGACATGGTTCATGAAAATCTGACTCAGTCAATATTAAATGCCTTCCAAACAAGCACGACCTTAAAAGTCTTTTGAAACTCAGACACATTGAGTAGTTGACAGGAGGCAAGAGTCGAGTATTGCAAAGCTTTGGCCCAGCGCGGGAAGGAGTGCGATTCCACGGGCGTGCAGCCTAGCTAGCCGCCTGCAGAGGAATTCCGCATGACAGCGCAGCGCACAGGTAGGACGATTACACAAGTGGGTTGCCTGGTTTCTTCCGCTGATTCTTCCAACTATGTTAATTTGTAAAATGGCTGTACTATCCTGGTTCTCCTCCTTTTTCTCCCATCGCTCTTTCAGTGTGTGTTCTGGTGGCTCCTCCTCCTCTGCTATCCCACTCCCAGTGGGTGCACCCCATAGATCTGTCTTGGGTCCGCTCCTTTTCTCTCCCTATACCCAGTCCTTTGGTGCGCTCATCTCTTCCCATGGCTTTCAGTACCATCTTTATGCTGATGACTCCCAGATCTACCTCTGTACACCTGAAATCTCTCCGGCAATCCAGACCCGCATCTCTGCCTGCCTTTCTGACATTGCTGCCTGGATGTCTCACCGCCGCTTGAAACCGAACATGCCCAAAACTGAGCTTCTTATCTTTCCCCCTAAACCCACCTCCCCCTTCCTCAGTGTCTATGGATAATTCCATACTCCTTCCTGTTTCCTTGGCTCACAATCTTGGGGTTGCCTTTGACTCCTCTCTCTCCTTCTCCACACACATTCATCTGATAGCTAAGACCTGCCGTTTCTTTCTCTGTAACATCAACAAAATCCACCCTTTCCTTTCTGAACACATTACTAAGACACTTATCCACTCCTTAATCACCTCCCGTCTTGACTACTGTAACCTACGCCTTGCTGGTCTCCCTTTGAATCATCTCTCTCCCCTTCAATCTGTTCAACACTCTGCTGCGCGGCTAATCTTCCACCAGCTTCGTCATGCTTATATTATCCCTCTTCTCAAGTCACTTCACAAGCTCCCTATCCATTTCCACACCCAGTTCAAACTTCTCCTGCTGACTTATAAGTGCATTCATTCTGCGGCTCCTCAGTACCTTTCCTCTCTTCTCTCTCCCTACACCCCCCCCCCCCCCACCTTGGGAACTCCGCTCTTCTAGTAAACTGCTTCCATCTGTGCCCTTCTCTTCTACTGCTAACTCCAGACTTCACTCCTTTCATCTTGCTGCTCCTTATGCCTGGAATAAACTACCTGAGTCTGTGCGTCAGGCGCCTTCTCTGACTCTTCAAATCCAGGATGAAAACTCACCTGTTTAGCTTCCTCTGTGTTTCCTTCCCACTCCCCTAGATGTGTCCTTGTCCTCAGCTGTTGTGTTCTCTGTCTTGACTAGACTGTAAGCTCTGATGAGCAGGGACCGTCTTGTACATGTGTCTGAGCAGCGCTGCGTACGTCTTGTAGCGTTATACAAATGATCAGTAGTAGTAGCAGGAATCCACATGGGCTTGTGCTCTTGCCTCTTCTGTGGAATTGAATATATCCAGACCTTGACATCTCAATTCCATTCTCAACCTGCTGTCTAAAATGTGCCTCACATATACTTGGGCCAGGTAGAAAAGCAGTGGGGGCGGGGGAAGGGGGGGGGGGTGAACGACAAGCACACTCCGCTTTTAAATGCCTCCAAGGGCTGTTAAGTCTAGTGAAGCACAAGGATTTTAGCAATTCAACATGCGATCTCTCTCCACATGCAGGCTTTGAGGCAGCATTTCCCAAAGAGCAACACCTGCTTTGTGTTCACCCAGTAACAGAAGCAGCTTTTGCTCAGTCCCTCGGGACATCATATACTGCCCCACCCTCTGCCTGTTTGGGTCACCGCTGGAAGAGAGAACATACCGCTGCAGGATGAAGACCCAGACGATGAGGATGAATGAGGCACAGTCTGTGACTATCCAGACCATCCGGTACGTGTCTGGGGGCTGCAAGAGAGAAAACGAAAAGCAGGGTCAGGATGTGAATGTGCCCTCTTTTCCCAGCCCACTCAGCAGTGTGACACTGAATATAAATGAGGTTTACAGGGGACGATGCCAGCCAGAAAAGTAAGATGACATCCTCGGATGATGTCGTCATGCTCACTCTGAAGCAGAAAGAGTAGTTACTCACCTGTAACAGGTGTTCTCCAGGAGCAGCAGGAATCAGTCCTCACATATGGGTGACGTCGGCGCCGACGGAGCCCTCGCGGAGCAATTTCCCCAGCTTTCAAAGAAAGCCTTTGGGAATTGCAGTGCGCATGCGCGGTCCCCTTCCCGCCCAAGGGTGCCATCTTGCTCAGTCTGATGACATAGCTAAAAGACAGCAAAAAAATTAGCAAAAACGAAATGATAGGACTGCAACTCCAAGGGGAGGAGGGAGGGTTGTGAGGACTGATTCCTGCTGCTCCTGGAGAACACCTGTTACAGGTGAGTAACTACTCTTTCTCCAGGACCAAGCAGGAAGTCAGTCCTCACATATGGGACTCCCAAGCTTAAGGCTACCGGAGACCTCAAGCACAAAAATGAGCTCCCTCTAGCTCAGCAGTATAGAAGGAAGGAATCTTCTCTGAAAACGCCCCCGACCGGTAGCCCAACACCAGGGCCGGAGGGTAGGAGTTGCCTAAACCTCAAAGAGATTATGGAGGACTGCCTGACCGAAAGCACTGTCCCTGCGGGACTCCCTCTCCAGGCAGTAATGTGCCGCAAAAGTCTGGCTTGAAGACCAAGTAGCGGCCCGGCAGATGTCTGCCAACGGAACAGTGCGGAGGTGTGCCACTGACGCAGCCTTCGCCCTAACACGATGAGCCGTGACTCGACCCTCCAACGAGAGGCCGGCTGCCCCATAAGCCCAGGCGATACAGTCAGCTACCCAGATGGACAAGGTACACTTGGAGACAGGTAGCCCCAAGTTATTGGGGTCAAAAGAAACGAAGAGCTGAACAGCCCTCCTATGCTCCCGCATACGGTCAAGGTAGAAGGACAAGGCCCTCCTACAGTCCAGGGTATGCAGGACCATTTCAGCCCGGCTGAAGTGTGGCCTGGGAAAGAAGGTCGGAAGAACCACCTCCTGGTTGAGATGAAAATGAGAAACCACTTTTGGAAGAAACTTAGGGTGAGTCCGTAAGACCACCCTATTACTGTAGAACCTAGTGTAAGGAGGATCAGACACTAGGGCCTGCAGTTCACTAACACGCCTAGCAGAGGTAAGGGCTACCAAGAACAAGGTTTTCCAAGAAAGAAAACGAAGAGGGCAGGTAGCCATAGGTTCAAAGGGCGGACAGGTAATCCGCTGCAAGACCACATTCAGATCCCATTCAGGGGCTGGTGGACGCAAAGGAGGCTTAAGCAGAAGGAGGCCTCGGAGAAAACGAGCCACCAAAGGGTGGTTGGACAGAGGCCTGCCATCTACCGGTGCGTGATGTGCAGAGAGAGCACTGAGGTGGACTCTGACAGAGTTGGACTTAAGGCCCAGATTGGAGAGGTAAAGCAAATATTGCAAGACCACCGCCACCAAGCAGGAGAAGGGATTCTCAGACTGCTGAGCACACCACACAGAGAAGCGACGCCACTTAAGAGCGTAGGACTTCCGGGTGGAGGGCCGCCTGGAGGCCAAGACGACCTCTTCCACCTCCCGAGGCAGTAGGAGGGGAGCAAGGACTACCCTTTCAGCAGCCAGGCCATCAGATGAAGGGACGGGAGGTTGGGGTGTAGGAGAGACCCGTGGTCTTGTGTCAGGAGTCCGGGTTGAAACCCCAGAGGAAGAGGAGTGTCCACCGCCAGCTGCATTAGAAGAGGGAACCAAGGTTATCTCGGCCACCGGGGAGCCACTAGGATCATCGCGGCTTTGTCTCTGAGAACTTTGAAGAGCGTTCGAGACACCAGCGGCATGGGAGGAAAGGCATACAAGAGGCCTGTGGACCATGGAATCAGAAAAGCATCCGGCGCTACTCTGAGAGGATGCGGTTGTCGAGAGCAGAATCTGGGTAGTTGCCGGTTCAGAGGACTGGCAAACAGATCCAAGGTGGGGAGTCCCCACTTGAGAAAGATCTGCTGAACCACTAATGGATCCAATCTCCACTCGTGTGGTTGGAGGATCCTGCTTAGTTTGTCTGCCAGGTAATTTTCTTGACCTGGGAGATAGACCGCTTTGAGGAGTATGCCGTGGCCGACTGCCCAAGAGCACAGCCGTCGTGCCTCCTGACAGAGAAGGAAGGAGCCTGTGCCTCCTTGTTTGTTCACGTAGAACATTGCTACTTGATTGTCCATCTGGACCAGTACAGACTGGTGAGAAGTGAGGTGGGAGAAGGCTCTGAGAGCTAGGCGGATGGCTCTGAGCTCCAGGAAGTTTATCTGCTGCGCAGACTCCCAAGGAGTCCAGAGGCCTTGAGTACATGTCCCTTGGCAATGTGCTCCCCATCCCAGGAGAGAAGCATCGGTTGTTAGTACCTGAGAAGGAGGAGGAGATTGAAAATCCACTCCCAGTACTAGGTTTGGCAGATGAAGCCACCACCGCAGAGAAGAGACCAGCAGGTCCGAGACTTGTACTGAGTCCGTCAGGCTCCCCGTGGCCTGATGCCATTGAGTGCGAAGGCACCACTGGGCAGGTCGCATGTTCAGGCGGGCATTGGGGGTCACATGGACCGTGGAAGCCATATGGCCGAGCAGTCTCAGAAATTGCCTGGCAGAGACCAGGGAATTACTGCGAAAGTGGCTGGCGAGATTCATGAGCCTGTGGGCCCTGTCCAGAGGCAGGAAGGCCCGCGCCTGAAGAGTGCTTAACCTTGCGCCGATGAATTCGAGATCTTGAGAGGGGAGCAAAGTGGACTTTGCGAAGTTTATGACAAAGCCCAAGTGCTGGAGCAGAGACACAGTGGGATGAGTGGCTTGAGTGGCCTCTTGGGAAGACTGGGCCCGGATGAGCCAGTCGTCCATGTATGGAAACACAAAAAGGCCTTGAAGTCTGAGATAGGCCGCCACCACTGCCAGGCATTTGGTGAAAACCCGTGGGGCGGAGGATAGGCCAAAGGGCAGGACCCTGTACTGGTAATGATTTCCTCCCACAACAAATCTGAGATATTGTCTGTGGTCTGGATGAATAAGGATGTGAGTATAGGCATCCTTTAGATCTAAGGAGCATAGCCAGTCTCCCTGCTGGAGGTAGGGCAGCAGGATTCCAAGGGAAAGCATCTTGAACTTTTCCCTTGCCAGGAACTTGTTGAGGTTTCGCAAGTCCAGGATGGGTCTGAGGCCTCCTGTTCTTTTTGGTATCAGAAAGTACCTGGAATAAAAGCCGTGACCTCTCAGGTGGTGGGGCACCGGTTCCACAGCCTGTTCCTGAAGAAGACTTGCCAACTCCTGAAGGAGTAAGTCCCTGTGCAGAGGGAGTCTTGGAGGCTCCCCTGGAAAGTAGGAGGGAGGTACCTGGTGAAAGTGTAGAAGATAGCCTTTCTGAACTATATGAAGTACCCAGGTATCTGATGTGATGGCTGACCACCTGTGGGCAAAGTGGACCAGCCGGCCTCCTGTGCTGAGAGAAACCAGCTGAGGGGAAGAGGCTATGCTGATGGAGTCAAAAAACCCCACCCTGCTGAGCAGGGGCCGGTGTAGTGGGCTTGGGGGCCTGCTGCCTACGGGACCCATTACCCCGTCCCTTGGCCTGCTGACCCTTTTGGGGAGCTGCTGAGGCCTGATACTGAGGGTAGTATTTATAGGCAGCCGCCTTCCTCGGGTAAAAGGGCTTTTTCCCCGAGCCCTTCTTCTTCTGAGAAGGGGCAGAGGTTTTTCTGGACAGCCTAGTTCTGGTCAGAGTCTCGGTCTCGATTTGTGCAGCCTTTTCAGCCATGGGTTTGCCAAAGAGGTTTTCACCTCTGCAGGGGACATCGACCAACTTGTCCTGGACTCATGGCTCGAGGTAGGATGACTGAAGCCAAGCCTGTCGGCGGGCACCGATGCTGGCTCCGGCTACTCGAGCCGATGCTTCAAAGCCATCGTAGGCTGCCCGAGAGATAAACTTCGAGCACTCTCGAATCCCAGTGGACAAGGCTTGGAACCTCTGCAAAGGTTCCTCGGAGAGACCAGCCGAGAACCCGGCAATTTCCTTTGCCAGATCTCGGAGATACATGCCCATATAGAGCTGGTAGGTCTGGACTCGACAAGCAAGCATAGAGCCCTGGAAACACTTTCTACCGAGGGCATCCAGGCTCCGGGCCTCCCTGCCGGGAGGCACCGAGGAGTGCATTTTTTGACTCTTGAGTCTATGCATGGCCGATTCCACCACCATGGAATGGTGCGGTAGTTGTGCCTTTTGGAAGCCGGGGCTCTTGCGGACTCGATAAATGGAATCGACCCGCTTGCTTAACACCGGCGCCGACGCCGGGTTCTCCCACATGCGGAAGAGAAGTCGTTCCAGCATCGGAGGAACCGGTACAGTAAAGGCCTCCTTCGGGGGAGAATCATACTGGAGGGCATCGAGCTCCTCGGCTCGAGGCTCCTCCTCGGGATCCGCGGGGAATGCCAAGGCCTTGGCCATATCCCGCACGAAATCCGAGAACCGGGTGTCCTCCGGGGGGGACCGTCTCCGAGGTTCGGACTCGGGCGAGTCCGATGGGACACACCGAGTCCGAAAACTACCAGGGGACTCTTTGTCCTCCGATTCCCAGTCGGACTCCGCGGAGGAGGATTCGAGTGGCTCCGGTCGGGCGGGCACAGATGCCCTCTGCTCCGACGCCGAAGGAGTCGGCGTAGACGACCTCTGTCCCGAACGGGAGGCCGAGGGAGACCGCGACCGAGGATCGACTCGAGCTCGGATGGACTCGAGGATCGGCTCGGTCTCCGGGGTCAACTTGGACGTCGACGTCCCGGTGGCCGGGGCAGACGCATTGGCAAGGCCAGCGATCAATGCCCACTGCTGGTCCATGAAGGCAGCTAAACTGCTCTTCAAGGCCGTCAACCTGAGTCCAAGCTCAGGAGACCCAGCAGCCCCTGACTCGGGCCCCGACGGCGTCAGGCCTGACGTCAGCTCCTTCGGAGGCGAGTCCACGAGGACCACAGTACTCACTTGTCCAGGCGACTCCATCTCGAGACGAGGATGTTTCGAAGGCCTCTCCAACTCCAAGGACCCGGGACGGCTGTCGGGGCTATGCGACCTGGCCCTCGAGGAACCAGGAGCGTCCGCCGACGCCACCCTCGCGGGATTTTTCTTCCTATGATGTTCCCGGGTAGGAGATCCCCGCTCAGAGGAACTCCGACGATGCTCAGGACCGGAGTCCCGGGACGTCGAAGCCTCTGACGAGGTCCGGGCCCGGCCGGACGCGGAGTCAGAGAAGATTCGTTCTCGTTGATGCTGCCGACTCCTCAACGCTTTTGAGGACATTTTGCCACACGGACCACAGATCATCGGGTCATGATCGGGTCCGAGGCAGCGGAGGCAGCAGTCGTGTGTGTCGGTAAGAGACATGAGTTTCTTACAGCGATCACACTTCTTAAACCCGCTGGCAGCCATCGAGGGAAAAAGGGCCCCTGCGAGGTCAAAAGACAGGGCTGCCAGTGAAAAGGAAAAAAATGGCACGAACGGTTGTCACGAAGGACAAAAAAACGAAAAATAAAGAAACGGACCCGATACCGGCGTAGCGGGTCCGGGCGGGAAAAAGGATCCGGCGTCGAACCGAAAAAGAATAAATAAGAGAGAAAATCAACTTTTTCAGCGGTGATCACAAACAGCGTCTGTAGGGCTCCGCGGAAAAAAGAAGACTGAACAAGATGGCACCCTTGGGCGGGAAGGGGACCGCGCATGCGCGCTGCAATTCCCAAAGGCTTTCTTTGAAAGCTGGGGAAATTGCTCCGCGAGGGCTCCGTCGGCGCCGACGTCACCCATATGTGAGGACTGACTTCCTGCTTGGTCCTGGAGAAGTCCTATTACCCATCTACATTTTTCTATATACATAGAGGAGCTGAATAAATTGGTACAATATGTACAGTCCGAAGATCCTATTTAAATGAAATGTGTTTTCTCTCTGTAAATGAGACTTTGGGGCAACTAGTTAACTATTTCTGGATAATCACTCCTAGCTAACCAGCTAAAGCTGTGACTGAATATCGGTACATGTCTAACTGCACTAAACTAACAGTTAAATTTAGGGTAGCCACTTGTATGCAGTCGCCCTTTGGAGGACAAATTTAGTTGACAGGGCCTCACAGGGATTCATGGTGTCCTAGATAGGAAGGAAAGAGGGCAGGCAGGGTGCTAAAGGGCAGGGGAAGGGCGGCAAACACACTGCAGTGATGCAAGCAGGACGGGGGTGGGGGTCCTCCGATCATTACTCATTGCACAGTGGTGGGTTTCACAGCAGCATCTCACCAGCTTCTTCCTAAGGCCCTGGAGCTGCTTGGTGCTTCACGCTAATTGTCTAAATTTGAAACCCCACAGAACCATGCACCGGTCTAGCCCTTTTTTCAGTCTGGCTATACCTATGCACAGGAGATTTTAGTTGGATTGGGGGGGGAAATGATTTTAAGATGCCTAAATTTATATGGATAAAAGACAATTTTAAGAACGTAAATCGTTTGCATATTGGTACCATTATGATAAGTACAATCATTCTCCCAGTACTGACAAGACCTAAGGCTGCAATGCTGCTCCTAGACAGATTAAAGGGCCAACTTACGATGGAGGGGAACAAATTAAATGTTTCCGTTCAATGTGCTCACCCAACAGCCTGTCTTAAAACCTTACAGGTAGTCATCATTGTCATGAATGCAGTCATAAAGGCTACAGCAAGGAATTTAGAAGCCCAGAACTGCTACTTCCGTGATTTCCTATATCACCTCTACCCACTACCCTGTATCTTCTCCTACCCAGCATCCATCTTGTGGGTTTCCTGTTCCTGCAGAGGCTGGGCTGGGCTACGAGTCCACCCCCCCCCCCCCCCTCAGTACTGTATCCTCCTCTCTTCCCCAGCATCCAACCTGTGGGTTTCCTCCTCCTTTTACAGAGGTGAGGTTGGATTGGGCTGGGTTGGGCTGGGAGTCGTCCCCCTCCCTGTCCTGTATCTCTCCCTCTTCCCCAGCGTCCAACCTGTGAGTTTTCTTCTTTTTCTGCAGAGATTGTACTGTGCTACCTGCTTCCCTGATTTCCAGCATGAGCCGTCTTTCTGTTCATTCCCTCCTCTGCCACTGCTTCACACCTTCCTTTTCTATGATCTCCCCTCCCCTCCAAGGTGTCTACTTCTTACTAGGAGCCAGATGGGCTGCTTGAGCTGTTGAAGGACATGGCAGGCGTTGGTGGTGACGGAGTCCACACCTGCACACCAGAGTATCGAGAAGAGCCACGGTTTGTCCACCACGTACAGATTCACCTGCACTTTGTTCCGATATGCTCTGTGGGAAGAGCAGAGAGAAGTGAGGAGATGGCAAGGGAGGAGAGAAGACAGACACGGGATACAATAAAGGAGAGGAAGGAACGACAAAGACCTATGGAAAGAGACTATGAAGGAGGACAGAGAGACAAGGGGCACAATGGAGAATAAAGGAGGAAGCGAGACATGATGTACAAGGGGGAGACAATGGGATGGAAGTGGGGGGGTCAAGGCAGAGAAGATAAATATATCGAGGAGAAAGGAGCAGAAGCGGATACTTTCCGATTCCTCACGCCCCGTCTCCGTATCTGCCAAAACTGCTGTCACAAAGTTAGAGGGTGAAGGAATGATATATAAACCTCAGTAAGGTCAAGATTCAGCAGCACAGTCACCATTTATCTTTAAACTTGTCGGGCCCGATTTTCAAAGGCATTTCCACAGGTAACACCTTTCAAAAATCCTGGATAAGTTCCTAACACGCCCAGATGCTATGTGATTCCCATCAGGGCCTGTGAGGGGCGTTCCAGGGCAGAGGAAAGGGCGAAACAGGTAGCGCCGATTTTCAATGCTACCTGCTTAGCCCTCTATGCCTTCAAGATAGGCGAGGCTTTTCCTCACCTTTCAGACACAGGGGGTAAGTGTGGAGCATTGAAAATCGGTGGCTCCTATGGCTTCCGGGTTGTGCAGCAAGACCCGGATTTTCAATGCTGGGGCCGCATATGATCCCGGCATTGAAAATCTGGGTTAGGCAGAAGGGAGGCGGCTTATGTGCCGACATGGCACATAGCACCGCCCAGATGAAAATTAGGCCCATAAATTATGGGGTCAGTTTTCAAAGTTTTTTAGGCTCCTATCTTCAAGAGCTGGGCTCCTAAATTGGCCTCTCCGAGGTTCCGTTATTCGGAACTCTTAGCCGGCCAGCCAGCGCGAGGCAGCTAGCTAAGGGAGCTGACCCCGATATTCAGTGGCTTTATCTGGATAGTGCCACTAAATATTCCCCAGCACTAACACTAAAGAAAAGTAAAGTGGATGGTAACCAGGGCGTATTTAGGGCAGGGGAAAATATCTAAGCGTTTAACACTGATTTTTCACAGCTAGGCACCTAAATTAGGTTCCTAAATATAGGAAAATGTAAACAGTTCTACATTAAGAACATTTCTTCTAGATTCTTAAATTTAGGTGTCTCTTCAGCTGAAAAATTAGACTTAAGTTTGACTGAAAATAGGAAATTCAGGACCTAAGAAATGTTTACATTTAGGAGCTCAGCCTCTGGGTCTAAAGGCCTACGCATCATCTGTGGAAGCAGCAGCACTAAGCTTTCCTCATGTCAATCCATCGCTTGTATGAAGTTACCCAGTGACAAGGACGGGGCAGTGTACAGTGTATGCACACTTTACCCCTCTTCTTTTACTGCCACCTGGCATGCTGATTTTAAGTAGTTCATACTAGTGACGCAAGTTCCAATGAGGGGCCCCCAAGCAAAACTTTGCAGAAGGCCCCTCACTGTGGTGGCAGCACTAACACCCCCCCTCCTTCCCGCAAAGAAAACTTACTTTGTTTCCATTCTGTCTCCTCTCCAGGCCTGTGGTTCCTTTGCCAAAGTCTCACGGTGCAGCTGTTATGAAACTTTAACCCAGAAGTTAACAGCACTAGGCCTGAAGCAGACACAATGTACACAGCCTGGTGGGTTGTGGCACGTACAAGCAGCGACATCGGTGTGTGGGTTCACTTCCTGCACTGCGGGGATTGCTTGGCCGGAATTTACGCCACTGGTTTATACTGTACGCTTTGGTGGCTATCTGAAAGTTGGTTTTGAACGTTTTCATTGTATTGCACCATAGTGCTTGAGACGTGCACATTCACACCTGCTCTCAAGCAGGGATAAAGGTCTGTGGCTTCTGTCGAGCTGTGATTTCTGACTATATATGGGTTTATAAAGTAGGCATCTACTGGACTTTCCAGCCAAGGTAATGTGTTATAAAACTACCTTTAGGAGGCTAATCTTGTAAAGGTCATTTAGGTTAACGCACGGGAAGGTGCCCGTTTCATAAAGGGAAATGTGAGGCTCCTTTTCTTTATCAGATATAAGAGACACACAACAGACTTAGGCATCAGCACTTACCCCAGTGCTAGACTTGGTGTAAACGGGCGCACCTAGATCTGTAAAGAATGCCCATAAATTATAGTATTTTATAACTTGTGTGTGTAAATTTAGGCTGCACGTCTGTGCTTGCCCACTCCATAGCTCCCACAGGTAAAGATAGGCGCAGCAAAAGCTGACCCATCTTTACCCACGGGTTGCTAACCAGGCGGTAGTTCAATATCGCCGCTGACTGGTTAGCAAAGGGCAACGCTTCCACTCTGCCACAGAACACCCATGACACGCCACAATGCTACACGGTTAGCATCATGGTATGTGGCAGTGGAACCCCCAGATATTCTAAGCGGCATTTACACGCTTTACAGGTCTGTAAACTGTGTAAATGCTTTTGAATATCGGGTCCTATGCGTCTAAATTTAAGACTGCCCTTCATTCGCCTAGATTTATGGGCCTAATTTATGTGTCTAGTGCAGAAAATCAGTGCCAAGCTCCCAACTTTTTTCCTCAGCCCTAAATCCACCCTTGTTGCCACCCACATTTTATGCTTTTAGGAGTTTAGAGAAATTCTAAGAAAATATTTAGGCACTCAGCCCTAGTACATTTTCAAAAAGGCCAGTTTAGGAGTATAACTCTCAATGCTAGGAGCATAAATTCTTTGAATTTCGGGCCTTTGGTCTTTATCTAAAGGCCCGATATTCTGTTGAGTGGGCTGTGCACTGCGTTGGTGCGTAGCCCTGCCTGCTGACCTCTAAACCTGGATATTCAGTGCCGCAGTGACGGCACTGAATATCCGGGTTAAGCGCATTGGAGTCAGCCGCAGAGACTAACCAGGTAGCGGTGATATTGGACCACTATCCGGTTAGCAGCCGTAGCCAGAACTAAGCAAGCCAAAAGCTCACCTAGTTTTAGCCATAGAGGGCTAACCGGGTAGTGACCCAGTTAAGGGACTCCCTGCCTCCTCTCCACCCTGGATATCATTGGGGGACATAGTCAGGACTATTCAACAGCACTAACCGTGTGGGTACAGTACAATATTCCCAGTTAAAGCATTTACACGGTTTACTGGGCTGTAAACTGTGTAAATGCCTTTCGAATATATCGGGTCCTAAGTTTCTATGTTTCTCTTATTTTGAGTAAACCCGTGGTTCAGACACTTCTAGCCTGGACTAAATTACTGCTGTGAGGGAGATGTGGAGTGAGTGGGTCTAAGATGCCAAAAGCTTCCCAGTGTCTAGTCCTGTCCAGGCAGCCTAAACTACCAGTGAGTTAAGACCGTAAGGACAGAGTTAGCCCCTTGAAGCTGTGTCCCCGATCTTCCAAATAGCAGCTAAAAGGCATTCTGAGGATGCCTAGACTGGCAGGGATTAGATAAGACAATTTGGGTAAATGTTAGCAATAACGTACTCGCGTTTTTGTTAAGCGCCATTGAGTTGATGTTGACTCCTGGCCACTCAGTAGATTTTTATCCAAAATTACGTACTAGCAATGCTTTTTTAGATAGACCCTGAGGGGGGGGGGGGGGGTTGCTATAAAGCATTTCAGACAGAAGAAATTAAAAAAAACAGCCTGATCCAGTTCCCAAGCTAGATTAATCCCAATAACATATTCAGTCTGTTTCTGGCCACAAAGATGATTGATGACTTCAACCTCAAGACAGAATGAAAGTCACTGGGGCTTGTGGAGCCTGTCTCTTGATACACAGTCTGGCCCGTTCTGCCTCACTTGCTCGACAGTCTCTAGGGGTCTCTGTGTTTCTTTCCAGCTCCTGACAGCTCTGAAATAGTAGAGCTGTGTCCCTCTGTGGATCAGTAACTAGGGGGTAAAGGCACCTCATCAATCAGCCCTTAACAGTGGCAGAGATTACCTCTCATAACTTCCTTCCTCAGGTCAATAGATGGGGAGGCAGCTGTCTCTCACACAGCCAGCGGCTCTTCACTTCCTCAGCTGCCTGGAAGAAAATTACAGCTTGGGAGGGGCTGAAGGTCTTCACTCAGATCACCACCTGCCCTAAAGCCCCCTGGAATCTCTCTCTCTCTCTCTCTGCAAACTTGTTGGTTTGTTGTAGACACAGATAAAACTTCACTACTCCAGACAGGTCAATTTCTTTGAACATCTCAGTACCATCTGTTGCTGGGGACAGCGCACTATTCTAGGAAGCACTGGCTCTCTTTAGAGTTTAAGTCCAAAAGAGAAAAGAAAATGCAACCACCTTGCAAGCCTCTCAGTGTCATATAAGCTCTTTTGAGAATACGCCTACAGTGTTTGAGGGCTCAAATACAAGCAGGAAAAAGGAGGAAGTCACACTGTGAGCCTCCAAGCAGGTACACTCAGGGAAACATCGGGAGATAGTTCCTCCCAGAAACCTGCTGGATGTAGGGAATGACCACGCAGGGTGCTGGGGAGAGGCAGGAGCACTTACAGAATTCAAGGACAGAGGGATCCCAGCTAGGAAGCAGCGAGAGCAAAGTCAGCCATAACCTAGACCTCGGGCTTTGCAACAGGAAAAGATGTGGGCAGGCTCGATGGATCATTATGTGCTCTTTTCTATGCAAATCTATAAATAATGTACAAGACGCAAATAGCTTTCAGTGAAAACATACTTCTAGAACCAAACCTCGTAATATGAGCTTCCAAGTAGTAACTTTAAAAGTAGGATTTAAAAAATATTTCTTCATAGAAAAAGTGGTACATAGGAAAACTTCTAAAACCAAAAATAACAATTCAATAAGCACAGAGGATCCTTAGCTGTGGGGGGAGTGAGGGCTAAAGTCTGAGATAAGCACAGAGGATCCTTAGCTGTGAGGGGAGTGAGGGGTAAAGTCTGGGATAAGCACAGAGGATCCTTAGCTGTGGGGGGAGTGAGGGCTAAAGTCTGGGATAAGCACAGAGGATCCCTTAGCTGTGAGGGGAGTGAGGGGTAAAGCCCGGGATAAGCAGAGGATCCTTAGCTGTGAGGGGAGTGAGGGGTAAAGTCTGGGATAAGCACAGAAGATCCTTAGCTGTGGGGGGAGTGAGGGGTAAAGCCTGGGATAAGCACAGAGGATCCTTAGCTGTGAGGGGAGTGAGGGGTAAAGTCTGGGATAAGCACAGAGGATCCTTAGCTGTGAGGGGTAAAGCCTGGGATAAGCACAGAGGATCCTTAGCTGTGTGGGGAGTGAGGGGTAAAGTCTGGAATAACCACAGAGGATCCTTAGCTGTGTGGGGAGTGAGGGGTAAAGTCTGGGATAAGCACAGAGGATCCTTAGCTGTGGGGGGAGTGAGGGGTAAAGTCCGGGATAAGCACAGAGTATCCTTAGCTGTGGGGGAGTGAGGGGTAAAGCCTGGGATAAGCACAGAGGATCCTTAGCTGTGGGGGGAGTGAGGGGTAAAGTCTGGGATAAGCACAGAGGATCCTTAGCTGTGAGGGGAGTGAGGGGTAAAGTCTGGGATAAGCACAGAGGATCCTTAGCTGTGGGGGGAGTGAGGGGTAAAGTCTGGGATAAGCACAGAGGATCCTTAGCTGTGAGGGGAGTGAGGGGTAAAGCCCGGGATAAGCACAGAGGATCCTTAGCTGTGGGGGGAGTGAGGGGTAAAGTCTGGGATAAGCACAGAGGATCCTTAGCTGTGAGGGGAGTGAGGGGTAAAGTCTGGGATAAGCACAGAGGATCCTTAGCTGTGGGGGGAGTGAGGGGTAAAGTCTGGGATAAGCACAGAGGATCCTTAGCTGTGAGGGGAGTGAGGGGTAAAGCCCGGGATAAGCACAGAGGATCCTTAGCTGTGGGGGGAGTGAGGGGTAAAGTCTGGGATAAGCACAGAGGATCCTTAGCTGTGGGGGAAGTGAGGGGTAAAGCCCGGGATAAGCACAGAGGATCCTTAGCTGTGAGGGGAGTGAGGGGTAAAGTCTGGGATAAGCACAGAGGATCCTTAGCTGTGAGGGGAGTGAGGGGTAAAGTCTGGGATAAGCACAGAGGATCCTTAGCTGTGGGGGAGTGAGGGGTAAAGTCTGGGATAAGCACAGAGGATCCTTAGCTGTGAGGGGAGTGAGGGATAAAGTCTGGGATAAGCACAGAGGATTCTTAGCTGTGAGGGGAGTGAGGGGTAAAGCCCGGGATAAGCACAGAGGATCCTTAGCTGTGGGGGAATGAGGGGTAAAGTCTGAGATAAGCACAGAGGATCCTTAGCTATGGGGGAGTGAGGGGTAAAGCCTGGGATAAGCACAGAGGATCCTTAGCTGTGGGGGAATGAGGGGTAAAGTCTGGGATAAGCACAGAGGATCCTTAGCTGTGGGGGGAGTGAGGGGTAAAGTCTGGGATAAACACAGGGGATCCTTAACTTTAAAAGGAAGCGCCTCCAAAGGCGCCCGCGCCTGAGGGCCTCACCAGAGGGCCCTTAGGCGTGGCCCTTTGGTGGGGACCAAGGCGCTTTAGCGCGCTGCTCCTCTACACCTTGCTGCCTGACCCTAACCAACTTCCTTACGAGGTAAGCACCCCTCTCCTAGTGCTACCCACAGCCATTTGACTCCACAGCTACCCATCGCTCCCTCACTACCTTTCCTCTGTACGGCAGCTAACCCTGCATTGCACTAATCAGGTCACCCACTGCTGAAGTAAACACTCACTGCTGAACTGGCTACCCATTGCTTGCACTGAACTGGTCACCCGCTGCTTGCACTGAACTGACTGTCCACTGGTCACCAGCTGCTTGCATTGAACTGGTTACCCGCTGCTACCCACGGCCTGCATAAAACTGCTACCCATTGCTTGCTCAGACCTTGCTGCCCATTACCATGGCTCCACATCTCATTGTATTTCTCTTCCTCATTCTCCCCAACTGCTTCCCCTCCTAGCAACACCCTCCCTCCTCGTCCGCCTACCCTACCCCTACCTTCCTCATTTCTCCCTCCATTCTGCCCCCTAGCCTAGCATCTGCTCTTGAGCTTCTTCACACCATCCCCCGCATTCAACCAGCCCCCCTCTCAAGGCAACCCCACCCTCGCTTCCGCCGTACTATCTCCACTTTACCTCGCTCTCTAATACTCATTCTCTTTCTCTCATCAGGTAATATCAACCCCAACCCTGCCCCCCCCCCGATTTCTTTCTCACACCAAAAAAAGTTCCTCACGTACCCTATCTAATCTCATCCACATCCTGCTCCTCCCTCCTTCCGCCCTCCCTCATTCATCCCACAATCACTTATCCATAGATATCAACTCCAACCCTATCCCCAAAAATAATCTCTCACATAACCTACCTGATAGCATCAATTTACCCCTCACTTCCCCTCCCTCATGTCCCTCTTGGAGAGCACACTCACCCAGACATACCCACCCACACCCTGCCCCCTCCAAATCTCAGTATTACCCTAGAAATAGACCCCCACACTACTCTGATAAGAAATCCACATGTAACCTATCCAACCTTATCCATATCCCTCTCCTCTCCCCCTCCACTCTCCCATTTTCATGCGCCCTATGGAACGCATGCTCAGTCATTAAAAAAATCACTTTTATTCACAATCTTTTTATCTCTAATGCCCTATACCTTCTTGCCTTGACTGAAACCTGGCTCCCCCCAGACGACACCGCATCCATTGCCTCTCTCTGCTATGGGGGCTACCAGTTCTCCCATACACCTCGATCTACTGGTCACGGTGCTGGCATTGGCCTCCTACTCTCTCCCTCCTGCCAATTCCAACCCCTCCTGTCACCACAATCACACTCCCCCCGTCCTTCGAAGTCCACTCCATTCGCCTCCTCACACCACTTCCCCTCCGAGTAGCTGTTATTTATCGCCCACCTGACAAATCCAAATCAACCTTCCTCACTAACTTCGACTCCTGGCTTTCTGCCTTTATTGATCCCGCCTCCTCCACTCTTATTCTTGGCGATTTCAACATTCACATCAACAACCCCTCCGACCCCCATGCCTCAAAATTCCTCGCTCTTACCTCCTCGTTCGCCCTCCAACTTTGCTCCACTGCCCCCACACACCTACACGGCCACTGCCTTGACCTAATACTCTTCTCCAATTCCTCTCCCTCAAACTTCTACAAATCAATCCTTCCCTCATCTGACCATCACCTCTTAACATTTACTCTTCAGCTTCCGCCGTCCCAACCTCGTCCTGTCTCCTCCGACCTACTTAGAAACCTTCATAATATTGATCCCCTGACTCTCTCCTCCACTATTTCTCCATCTCTTTCCTCCATTTTATCCTCCGAGTCTGTCGACAAGGCATTATCTTCATACAATGTTACACTATTCTCAGCCCTTGACACTCTTGCCCCTCCCACCCCACGTCCTGTCAAATGATCTACTCCCCAACCCTGGCTTTCACCTACAATCCATTACCTATGCATCTGCGCCCGTTCTGCTGAACGAGCTTGGTCAAAATCCCACTCCCCGGAAGACCTTCTACATTTCAAATTCATACTTGGCTCCTTCTAGTCAGCCATAGCACTTGCCAAACAAAATTACTTCATCCATCTGACCAACTCCCTTGCCTCTGATCCTCGCCGTCTAACACCCTCAAGTCTCTCCTCAAGGTCCCCCCGCCCCCTATCCCCCCTCCCTTTCTGCCCAAACCCTAGCCGACTACTTCCACGACAAAATCCACAAGATTACCCTCTAATTCCCTACCCCCTCATCTACCTCCCCTCCTCCCCAATTCTCCTCCCCCATCTATACTCCCCCTGGCACCCTCTCCTCCTTCCCTCCGATCTCTGAAGAAGAAACCGCACTCCTTCTTTCCTCCTCCAAACCCACCACCTGTTCATCAGACCCTATCCCCACCCATCTCCTACGTTCCATCTCCCTCACCCATTGTCCCCTCCATCATGCATATCCTGAACCTTTCACTCTCCACTGCAACTGTCCCCATCGACTTCAAACATGCTGTTGTCACACCCCTCCTCAAGAAACCCTCACTTGATCCCACATGCCCCTCTAACTATCGACCCATCTCCCTCCGTCCCTTCATATCCAAACTATTAGAACGAGCAGTCTGCCTTCGCAGCCTCGACTTCCTCACCTCCCAGGCCCTCCTGGACCCACTACAATCCGGCTTCCATCCCCTACACTCCAATGAAACGGCACTCACAAAAGTCACCAACAACCTCTTCCTGGCTAAATCTAAGGGCTTCTATTCTATCCTCATCCTTCTCGACCTTTCTGCGGCCTTTGACACTGTTGACCACAACCTTCTACTCACCACCCTCTCCTCTCTTGGCTTCAAGGACTCTGTACTATCCTGGTTCTCCTCCTACCTCTCCCATCGCTCTCCCATCGCTCATTCAGTGTATGCTCTGGTGGCTTCTCCTCCTCCCCTACCCCGCTCCATGTAGGTGTACCCCAGGCATCTGTCTTGGGCCCCCTCCTCTTCTCTCTCTATACCCAAGGCCTTGGCGCGCTTATCTCCTCCAATGGCTTTCAGTACCATCTCTATGCCGATGACTCCCAAATCTACCTCTCTACACCAATAAAACTACTATCTGATTGCTTCAATGAAATTACAACATGGCTAAAAGCTCAAAACCTTCACATTAACCATGCAAAAACAGAAGTTCTAATTGTAACAAAAAATCAATCATATATCCCCCCAACCCACATAACATTGCAAAACTATGACATTAAAATAAAAAACGAAATAAGATACCTAGGTGTTATCCTAGATTCTCATTTGACGATGAACACTCACATCAGAAACACCATAAAGAAAATATACTTTAAACTTAAAATCCTTAAACAATTACGACCGTTAGTACACCAACTAGACTTCATTAATATAATACAGGCTACAATAACACCGCACTTTGATTTTGCCAACCTAATTCTCTTAGGTATAACGAAACAAAACATAAAAAGAATCCAATTAGCACAAAACGCAGCAGCTAGAATTATCACGAAAGCACACTCAATTCAGCACATAACACCAATACTAGCTTCCCTACACTGGTTGCCAATTCAAAGTAGGATAATATATAAAACCACAATAACTACATATAAAGCTTTAAATAACATGGCCCCAATCCCATTAAGCAAACTAATTAGCATGGAATCTCAAAAAACCACACACAGAAAAGGATACTCAAATAAACTAAATACTCCTATTGATTTCATAAAAGCAAATAAATTAACTAACAACAGAGCTTTTTCCCATGCTGCCCCAACTATTTGGAATTCCCTTCCGGAGGACCTACGAACTATAACCGAAATGATGGAACTCCGTAAAAAACTAAACACCTACTTATTCTCCACGCACTACGGCAACATAGATAACCCCTCGATACACTCAGATAAAGGCTAAAAATCATGACACAGGAATACTATATCCAACAATTTAACAGACAATACACTATTATAAAAACACCATGATTCAATTCTAAAGTACCCACAACATATATTTGTATATAGTTTATTGTATATAATTTACCAGCCAATTTTGTTATTATGCATAAGTTCATGCTGTTTACATTTACTTTTATTGTTACAAAATGTTCAATGTAAAACTAAGCTTTTGCTTTGTGGATTGTTGTTTTATTGTAAACCGCAACTGAACTCTGGAAGTTGCGGGTTATAAATGTATGCTAAATAAAAAAATAAATAAATAAATATTTCTCCGTTAACCCAGTCCAAGATCTCTGCCTGTCTTTCAGACATCGCTGCCTGGATGTCTCATCGCCGATTGAAACTGAACATGGCGAAGACTGAACTCCTTGTCTTTCCACCCAACTCCTCCCCCCCACTTCCCCCCCTCTCAGTCCATGTGGAAGGATCTATTATCCTTCCTGTTCCCTCGGCCCACAATCTAGGGGTTATCTTTGACACCTCTCTCTCTTTCTCCGCTCATATCCAGCTTGTGGCTAAGACCTGCAGCTTCTTTCTCTACATCAGCAAAATAGCGTAGTTACTCACCTGTAACAGGTGTTCTCCAGGAGCAGCAGGAATCAGTCCTCACTTATGGGTGACGTCGGCGCCGACGGAGCCCTCGCGGAGCAATTTTCCCCAGCTTTCAAAGAAAGCCTTTGGGAATTGCAGCGCGCATGCGCGGTCGTCTTCCCGCCCGAGGGTGCCATCTTAGCCAGTCAGATGACATAGCTAAAAAAGACAGCATAAAAATTTGCAAAAAGAACATAAGCAGACGATTGCAACTCCAAGGGGAGGAGGGAGGGTAGTGAGGACTGATTCCTGCTGCTCCTGGAGAACACCTGTTACAGGTGAGTAACAACGCTTTCTCCAGGACCAAGCAGGAAGTCAGTCCTCACATAATGGACTCCCAAGCTCAAGGCTACCGGAGACCCTAAGCACAAAAATGAGCTCCCCCTAGCTCAGCAGCACAGAAGGATAGAATCTTCGCTGAATTATCACCCACCGGTAGCCCACATCCGGGATGGAGGGTAGGAGTTGCTCAGACCTCAAAGAGATTACGGAGGACTGCCTGTCCGAAAGCACTGTCCCTACGGGACTCCCTCTCGAGACAGTAATGGACCGCAAAAGTCAGGCTCGAAGACCAAGTAGCGGCCCGGCAGATGTCTGCCAGCGGAACAGAGCAGAGGTAAGCCACTGACGTGGCCTTTGCCCGAACGCAATGAGCCGTGACTCGACTTTCTAAGGAGAGTCCGGCTGCCCCATAAGCCCAAGAGATACAGTCCGCAACCCAGATGGACAGAGTACGCTTGGAGACCGGGAGCCCCAATTTATTGGGGCCAAAAGACACAAAAAGCTGAGCAGCTTTACGGTGCTCCCGCGTACGGTCAAGGTAGAAGTTCAATGCCCTTCTACAGTCCAGGGTATGGAGGACCGTTTCAGCTCGGCTGGAGTGTGGTCTGGGAAAGAAGGTTGGAAGTACCACCTCCTGATTGATGTGAAAAGGGGAGACCACTTTAGGCAGAAATTTTGGGTGAGTCCGTAGGACTACCCTATTCTTGTAGAACCTAGTGTAAGGGGGATCAGACACGAGGGCCTGCAATTCACTTACGCGCCTAGCGGAAGTGAGGGCTATCAAGAACAGTGTTTTCCAAGACAGAAAACGTAGAGAACAGGTAGCCATAGGTTCAAAAGGCGGACAGGTGATCCGCTGCAAAACCACATTCAGGTCCCAGTCAGGCGCTGGCGGGCGCAGAGGTGGTTTAAGTAGAAGGAGACCTCGGAGAAACCTCGCTACGAGAGGGTCATTGGAGAGAGGTCTGCCGTCCACTGGCACATGATGTGCTGAAAGAGCACTGAGGTGAACTTTGACGGAGTTGGACTTAAGTCCCAGATTAGAGAGGTGCAGCAAGTACTGCAAGATCACCGACACCGGGCAGGAGAAGGGATCCTGAGACTGTTGGGTACACCAGACTGCAAAGCGACGCCATTTAAGGGCGTAGCATTTGCGGGTAGAAGGCCGTCGCGAAGCTAAGACGACCTCCTCCACCTCCGCCGGCAGGAGAAGGGGAGCAAGGACTACCCTCTCAGCAGCCAGGCCATAAGGTTGAGAGACCTGAGGTTGGGGTGCAGAAGGGACCCCTGATCCTGAGTGAGGAGATCCGGTTGTATCCCCAGAGGGATCGGGCCCTCCACCGCCAGTTGCAGCAGGAGTGGAAACCACGGCTGCCTGGGCCAGCGAGGGGCCACCAGGATCATGAAGGCTTTGTCTCGGAGAACCTTGAAAAGAGACCGAGAGACCAGCGGGATGGGAGGGAAAGCGTACAGAAGGCTCCCCGACCACGAGATCAGAAAGGCGTCCGCCGCAACCCGAAGGGGGTGTGGCTGACGAGAGCAGAAGCGAGGAAGTTGCCGGTTGTGAGGACTGGCAAAGAGATCCACCGTGGGGAGACCCCACTTGAGGAAGAGCTTCTGAACTACCAAGGGATCCAGACGCCACTCGTGCGGCTGGAGGACCCTGCTGAGTTTGTCTGCAAGGCAATTTTCTTGGCCCGGGAGATAAACTGCCTTGAGGAGAATGCCGTGACTGACGGCCCAAGAGCAGAGCTTCTGTGCCTCCCGGCAGAGGAGGAAGGAGCCCGTGCCCCCCTGCTTGTTCACGTAGAACATGGCAACCTGATTGTCCGTCTGGACAAGGACGGACTGTTGGGAAGTCAGGTGGGAGAAGGCCTTGAGAGCGAGGCGGATCGCCCTGAGCTCCAGGAAGTTGATCTGCTGAGCAGACTCCCACGTGGTCCAGAGGCCCTGAGTACGTGCCTCTTGGCAATGTGCTCCCCAGCCCAGGAGGGATGCATCGGTGGTCAGCACCCGGGTCGGCTGAGGTGACTGGAAAGGCATTCCGAATATCAGGTTCGGCTGCCGGAGCCACCACCGGAGAGACGAGAGCAGCGGCTCGGAGACGCGCACTAGGTCTGCCAGGCCGCCTGTGGCTTGTCGCCACTGCTGGCGGAGACACCATTGAGCAGACCGCATGTTCAGGCGGGCATTGGGGGTCACATGGACAGTGGAAGCCATATGGCCGAGCAGTCTCAGGAAGCGCCTGGCGGAGACCAGGGGCTGGCTGCGAAAGCGGTCGGCTAGGTCCATGAGCCGTTGAGCCCTGTCGAGCGGTAGGTACGCTCGTGCCCGAGGAGTGTGCAGCCTTGCGCCGATGAACTCGAGATCCTGTGAGGGGAGCAAAGTGGACTTTGCGAAGTTTATGACAAAGCCCAAGTGCTGCAGCAGAGTCACCGTGCGGCACGTGGCGTTGGTGACCTCCTGAGCGGACGCTGCTCTGATGAGCCAGTCGTCGAGGTACGGAAAGACATAGAGGCCGTGAAGCCGGAGATGGGCCGCCACGACCGCGAGACATTTTGTGAAGACTCGCGGTGCGGAGGATAGGCCAAAGGGCAGTACTCTGTACTGGTAATGATTTCCTGCCACCACAAACCTTAGGTATTGGCGGTGGCTTGGGTGGATGAGGATGTGCGTGTAGGCATCCTTTAGATCCAAGGAGCATAGCCAATCTCCCTGCTGGAGGTAGGGCAGAAGGATTCCAAGGGTAAGCATTTTGAACTTCTCCCGCACAAGGAACTTGTTGAGGTTGCGCAAGTCCAGGATGGGTCTGAGGCCCCCTGTTCTCTTTGGTATCAGAAAATACCTTGAATAAAAACCTTGACCTCTCAGGTGGTGGGGCACCGGTTCCACCGCCTGTTCCTGCAGAAGACCTGCTAACTCCTGAAGGAGCAACTCCCTGTGCAGAGGGGGGCGCGAAGGTTCTCCCGGAAAATAGGAGGGAGGGACCTGATGGAAGTGGAGAAGGTAGCCCTCTCGCACGACCTGAAGCACCCAGGCATCTGCGGTGATGCTGGACCACCTGTGGGCGAAGTGAACCAGCCGGCCTCCGGTGCTGGGAGGGACCAGCGGGGGGGGAGAGGCTATGCTGAGCGAGTCAAAACCCCCTCCCTGCTGAGCAGGGGCTGGTGGTGCAGGCTTGGGGGCTTGCTGCCTACGGGACCCGTTTAACCCGTCCCTTGGCCTGCTGGCCCTGTTGGGGAGCTGCAGGGGCCTGATAATGGGGGTACTGTTTGTAGGCAGCCGCCTTCCTCGGGTAAAAGGACTTTTTTCCCGAGCCCTTCTTTTTCTGGGAAGGGGCGGAGGTCTTCCTAGAAAGCCTGGTCCTGGTGAGAGTCTCAGTCTCAATTTGTGCAGCCTTTTCCGCCATGGGCTTGCCAAAGAGGTTTTCGCCTCGGCAGGGGACATCGACCAACTTGTCCTGTACCCAGGGGCTCAAGGTCTGACGACTGAAGCCAAGCCTGTCGGCGGGCACCGATGCCGGCTGCGGCCACTCTAGCCGAGGCCTCAAAGCCATCATAGGCTGCTCGGGGCATGAACTTTGAGCATTCCCGAATGCCCGTGGACAAGGCTAGGAACCTCCGCAAGGGCTCCTCGGAGAGACCAGCGGAGAATCCGGCTAGCCCTTTAGCCAGATCCCGGAGATACATGCCCATGTAGAGCTGGTAAGTCTGGACACGACATGTGAGCATAGAGCCCTGGAAGCACTTCTTGCCAAGGCCATCCAGGTTACGGGCCTCCCTTCCAGGAGGCACCGAGGAGTGCATCTTCTGGCTCTTAAGACGATGCATGGCCGATTCCACTACCATGGAATGGTGTGGCAGCTGTGCCTTCTGAAAGCCAGGGCTCTTGCGGACCCGATAGATAGAATCGACCCGCTTGCTCAGGACCGGCGCGGAGGCCGGACTCTCCCACATGCGGAAGAGTAGTCATTCCAGCATAGGAGGAACCGGCACAGTAAAGTGCTCCCTCGCGGGAGAGTCATACTGGAGGGCGTCGAGCTCTTCGGCTCGAGGCTCCTCCTCGGGATCCGCAGGGAAGGCCAAAGCCTTGGCCATATCCCTAACGAAGTCCGAGAACCGGGCATCCTCCGGGGGGGACTGCTTCCGAGGCTCGGACCCCGGTGAGTCCGATGGGACACACCGAGTCCGGAAAGAATCAGGTGACTCTTCCTCCTCAGACTCCCAGACCGACTCCGACGAGGACTCGGTGGGGTCGGCCCGGGCAGGGTGCGGCGCCAGCCGCCCCGACGTCGAGGGAGTCGGCGTCGGCGACCTCGGTCCCGAACGGGAGGCCGAGGGTGACCTCGACCGAGGATCGACTCGAGTTCTCATTGACTCGAGGATCGGCTCGGTCTCCGGGGTCGACTTGGACGTCGACGTCCCGGCGGTCGGGGCAGCGGCGCCAGCGAGGCCAGCGAGCAGTGCCCGCTGCTGGTCCATGAAGGCAGACAGTCTGTTCTCCAAGGCCGTCAACCTGAGTCCGAGCTCAGGTGACCCAGCAGCCCCCGACTCGGGCCCCGACGGCGTCGGGCCCGACGTCGGCTGTCGCGGAGGCGAGTCCAGCAGGACTACAGGACTTACCCGGGCAGGCATCTCCGACTCCAGGCGAGGTCGCTTCGGGAGATGTTCCTTCTCCAAGGACCCGGGGCGGCTGTCGGGGCTATGCGACCTGGCCCTCGCGGAGCCAGGAGCGTCCACCGACGCCGCCCTCGCGGGTTTTTCCTTCCGACGATGGTCCCCCGGAGGGAGAACCCCGGTCGGAGGAGCTCCGGCGACGGTCCGAGCTGGAGCCCTTTGACACGGAGGCCTCCGACGAGGTCCGGGTACGGCTGGGGTCAGCGAAAATTCTCTCGCGCTGATGCCGCCGACTTCTCAACGCCTTCGAGGACAGTTTTGCTGCAGGGCCCACAGATCCGGTCCTCATGATCCGGGCCCAAGCAGCGGAGGCAAAAGTCGTGTGTGTCGGTTAGTGACATATTTCGGTCACACCGACCACACCGCTTAAGGCCACTGGCAGCCAGCGGGGGGAAAAAAGGGCCCCTGCGAGGTCAAGGACCGGGCTGCCAGGGAAAACGAAAATGAAAGCTGACTAAGTCAGAAAAACCGAAAAACGCTAGAGGACTCGAGACCGGCGTCGCGAGTCCGGGCGGGAAAACGATCGGCGTCGAACCGAAGAAAAAAGTATAAATAAAGAGGAAAATCAACTTTTTCGCGGGGACAAGACGGGGACGTCTGCAGGGCTCCGCGGAAAAAAGAAGACTGGCTAAGATGGCACCCTCGGGCGGGAAGACGACCGCGCATGCGCGCTGCAATTCCCAAAGGCTTTCTTTGAAAGCTGGGGAAAATTGCTCCGCGAGGGCTCCGTCGGCGCCGACGTCACCCATAAGTGAGGACTGACTTCCTGCTTGGTCCTGGAGAACCACCCCTTCCTCTCTGAACACACTACCAAAATGCTTATCCACTCCTTAACCTCCTCTCACCTCGATTACTGCAACCTACTCCTCGCTGGTCTCCCCGTGAGCCACCTCCTTCCCCTTCAATCTATACAAAATCACGCTGTTCGGCTAATCTTCTGCCAGCCTCACCATGCCCACATTACTCCCTCTTCTCAAGTCGCTTCACAGGCTCCCTGTCCAATTCTGCATCCAATACAAGCTTCTCCTACTGACCTATAAATGCATTCACTCTATGGCCCTCAATATCTCTTATCTCTCCCTATGTCCCCTCTCGAAATTTGGGCTCCACTAACAAATTACTTCTATCAATGCCTTTCACCCGCACCGCGAACTCCTGACTGCGCTCCTTTAACCTTGCTGCACCATACGCCTGGAACAGCCTACCTGCGTCTGTGCGCCAGGCATCCTCCTTGGCCCTCTTTAAATCCAGGCTGAAGACCCACCTCTTCACCACTGCATTCAGATCCTGACTCCTTCCTCATCTTCCCTAACCCCCGTCAACGTTTATAACCAAACTATAGACCAAACTGTACCACACCGCACCTTGCGCAGAACTGACTAATGCTCTGTACTGTTCTAACTAAACTGTAAGCTCCAATGAGCATGACACTGTTGGGCAGGGACTATCTCTTATATGTTGGCTACCTCCTGTAGGTTAGAGCTGTGCAGCGCTGCGAGCGTGGTGCTTTACAAGTGCTGAACAGTAGTAGTAGTGGGAGAGTGAGGGGTAAAGCCTGGGATAAGCACAGAGGATCCTTAGCTGTGGGGGGAGTGAGAGGTAAAGCCCGGGATAAGCACAGAGGATCCTTAGCTGTGGGGGGAGTGAGGGGTAAAGCCCGGGATAAGCACAGAGGATCCTTAGCTGTGGGGGGAGTGAGGGGTAAAGCCTGGGATAAGCACAGAGGATCCTTAGCTGTGGGGGGAGAGAGGGGTAAATCCTGGGATAAGCACAGAGGATCCTTAGCTGTGGGGGGAGTGAGGGGTAAAGCCCGGGATAAGCACAGAGGATCCTTAGCTGTGGGGGGAGTGAGGGGTAAAGCCTGGGATAAGCACAGAGGATCCTTAGCTGTGGGGGGAGTGAGGGTAAAGCCTGGGATAAGCACAGAGGATCCTTAGCTGTGGGGGGAGTGAGGGGTAAAGCCTGGGATAAGCACAGAGGGTCCTTAACTGTGGGGGAGTGAGGGGTAAAGCCTGGGACAAGCACAGAGGATCCTTAGCTGTGGGGGAGTGAGGGGTAAAGTCTGGGACAAGCACAGAGGATCCTTAGCTGTGGGGGAGTGAAGGGTAAAGCCTGGGATAAGCACAGAGGATCCTTAGCTGTGGGGGGAGTGAGGGGTAAAGCCTGGGATAAGCACAGATGATCCTTAGCTGTGGGGAAGTGAGGGGTAAACCCTGGAATAAGCACAGAGGATCGTTGCTGTGTGGGGAGTGAGGGGTAAAGCCTGGAATTAGCACAGAGGATCCTTAGCGGTGGGGGAGTGAGGGGTAAAGTCTGGGATAAGCACAGAGGATCCTTAGCTGTGGGGGAGTGAGGGGTAAAGTCTGGGATAAGCACAGAGGATCCTTATCTGTGGGGGAGTGAGGGGTAAAGTCTGGGATAAGCACAGAGGATCCTTAGCTGTGGGGGAGTGAGGGGTAAAGTCTGGGACAAGCACAGAGGATCCTTAGCTGTGGGGGAGTGAGGGGTAAAGTCTGGGATAAGCACAGAGAATCCTTAGCTGTGGGGGGAGTGAGGGGTAAAGTCTGGGATAAGCACAGAGGATCCTTAGCTGTGGGGGAGTGAGAGGTAAAGCCTGGGATAAGCATAGAGGATCCTTAGCTGTGGGGGGAGTGAGGGGTAAAGTCTGGGAAAAGCACAGAGGATCCTTAGCTGTGGGGGAGTGAGGGGTAAAGCCTGGGATAAGCACAGATGATCCTTAGCTGTGGGGAAGTGAGGGGTAAACCCTGGAATAAGCACAGAGGATCGTTGCTGTGTGGGGAGTGAGGGGTAAAGCCTGGAATTAGCACAGAGGATCCTTAGCGGTGGGGGAGTGAGGGGTAAAGCCTGGAATTAGCACAGAGGATCCTTAGCGGTGGGGGAGTGAGGGGTAAAGTCTGGGATAAGCACAGAGGATCCTTAGCTGTGGGGGAGTGAGGGGTAAAGTCTGGGATAAGCACAGAGGATCCTTATCTGTGGGGGAGTGAGGGGTAAAGTCTGGGATAAGCACAGAGAATCCTTAGCTGTGGGGGGAGTGAGGGGTAAAGCCTGGGAAAAGCACAGAGGATCCTTAGCTGTGGGGGGAGTAAGGGGTAAAGCCTGGGATAAGCACAGAGGAACCTTAGCTGTGGGGGAGTGAGGGGTAAAGCCCGGGATAAGCACAGAGGATCCTTATCTGTTGGGGGGGGGGAGGGGTAAAGCCCAGGATAAGCACAGAGGATCCTTAGCTGTGGGGGATTTAGGGGGTAAAGCCTGGAATAAGCACAGAGGATCCTTAGCTGTGGGGGGAGTGAGGGGTAAAGCCTGGAATAAGCACAGAGGATCCTTAGCTGTGGGGGGAGTGAGGGGTAAAGCCTGGGATAAGCACAGATGATCCTTAGCTGTGGGGAAGTGAGGGGTAAACCCTGGAATAAGCACAGAGGATCGTTGCTGTGTGGGGAGTGAGGGGTAAAGCCTGGAATAAGCACAGAGGATCCTTAGCTGTGGGGGAGTGAGGGGTAAAGTCTGGGATAAGCACAGAGGATCCTTAGCTGTGTGGGAGTGAGGGGTAAAGTCTGGGATAAACACAGAGGATCCTTAGCTGTGGGGGAGTGAGGGGTAAAGTCTGGGATAAGCACAGAGAATCCTTAGCTGTGGGGGGAGTGAAGGGTAAAGTCTGGGATAAGCACAGAGGATCCTTAGCTGTGGGGGAGTGAGAGGTAAAGCCTGGGATAAGCATAGAGGATCCTTAGCTGTGGGGGGAGTGAGGGATAAAGTCTGGGAAAAGCACAGAGGATCCTTAGCTGTGGGGGAATGAGGGGTAAAGCCCGGGATAAGCACAGAGGATCCTTAGCTGTGGGGGAGTGAAGGGTAAAGCCTGGGATAAGCACAGAAGATCCTTAGCTGTGGGGGAGTGAGGGGTAAAGTCTGGGATAAGCACAGAGGATCCTTAGCTGTGGGGGGAGTGAGGGGTAAAGCCTGGGATAAGCACAGATGATCCTTAGCTTTGGGGGAGTGAGGGGTAAAGCCTGGGATAAGCACAGAGGATCCTTAGCTGTGGGGGGAGTGAGGGGTAAAGCCTGGGATAAGCACAGATGATCCTTAGCTGTGGGGGAGTGAGGGGTAAAGCCTGGGATAAGCACAGAGGATCCTTAGCTGTGGGGTGAGTGAGGGGTAAAGCCTGGGATAAGCATAGAGGATCCTTAGCTGTGGGGGGAGTGAGGGGTAAAACCTAGGATAAGCACAGAGGATCCTTAGCTGTGGGGGGAGTGAGGGGTAAAGCCTGGGATAAGCACAGAGGATCCTTAGCTGTGGGGGGAGTGAGGGGTAAAGCCTGGGATAAGCATAGAGGATCCTTAGCTGTGGGGGGAGTGAGGGGTAAAGCCAGGGATAAGCACAGAGGATCGTTAGCTGTGGGGGGAGTGAGGGGTAAAGCCTGGGATAAGCACAGAGGATCCTTAGCTGTGGGGAAGTGAGGGGTAAAGCCCAGGATAAGCAGAGGATCCTTAGCTGTGGGGGAGTGAGGGGTAAAGTCTGGGATAAGCACAGAGGATCCTTAGCTGTGGGGGAGTGAGGGATAAAGTCTGGGATAAGCACAGAGGATTCCTTAGCTGTGGGGGGAATGAGGGGTAAAGTCTGGGATAAGCACAGAGGATCCTTAGCTGTGGGGGAGTGAGGGAGAAAGTCTGGGATAAGCACAGATGATCCTTAGCTGTGGGGAGAGTGAGGGGTAAATCCTGGAATAAGCACAGAGCATCCTTAGCTGTGGGGGAGTGAGGGGTAAAACACAGTTACTTACCTGTAACAGGTGATCTCTGGGAACAGCAGGAATAAGTCTTCACATATGGGTACGTCGGTACCGACGGAGCCTGCGCGGGAACGCTCCCCAGCTTCCCAAAAAGGAAAGCTTTTGGGAGCATCCCACAGCGCCTGCGCGCTGCCTTCCCGCCTTTCCTATCCAGCTCTCCTCAGTTCGAGTTTAAAGCTGAGACAATATTTATTAATATTTTCCCCGATGTAGCACCTAGTACCCAGCTGCGGAGGAGGCTTTTTTTTACTTTAAAGCCTCAGGTCTTGCAGCTGGGTGCTACTTTTTTTCTTAGATTTCCTTGCAAATGTGTTATAAATTATGAGGGTGATTCATTTATTTTCACTGATGTTTCACATTTGGAAAAATTTATAGCGGATAGGAGAGTAAGGGAAAAGTAATGGGGAGTGTAGTCGTTGTTTAGCCTCCGGATAGGTGGGTTATATGCCTTATTTTCTTATTTGTATCCTAATTATTGTAATGCCCCAGTTGAATCTCAGATATGTGGGTTAAATCGGATTTTGTTACTTTGTATAGATGTTTCTATGGATAAGTATAATTTTACTTTTCCTTTTGTTCCTGATTGTCTTTATATTTAGTTGGTGTTAAACTGATTAAAACTTCAATAAAAAAATAAATAAATAAATAAATAAATAAAGCTGAGACAATAGAGAGAGAGAGGAAAGTTAAGATAGAAAAGAGGTACAACTTCTAGGGGAGGTGGGAGGGTTGTGAAGACTTATTCCTGCTATTCCCAGAGATCACCTGTTACAGGTAAGTAACTGTGCTATCTCCAGGAACAAGCAGGAATGAGTCTTCACATATGGGGACTCCCTAGCTAAGATGCCTGGGAGATCCCCAAGGATATGAGACCCTGGGAAGGGTTCTACGTCCTCCTATGGATCTCAGGCATCCATCCAGGGAAGGCGGGTAGGAGTTGTTTAAGAATGGAACACGTGTTTGAGGACAGCCTGACCAAACAAGGCATCCCGGCGGGAATCCTTGTCCAAGCAGTAATGGGCTGTGAAGGTATGAACCGAGGCCCAGGTGGCTGCTCGACAGATCTGGTCGATGGACACAGAATTTAGATGAGCCATAGAGGTGGCCATGGCCCTCACATTATGAGCTGTGACATGGCTCTCCAGAGAAAGGTTCTTACTCTGGTAGGCGAAAGAAATACACTGAGCAATCCAACTGGACAGTGTTCTCTTAGAGACTGGAAGTCCCAAATGAGAAGGATCAAAAGCAACAAAAAGCTGGGAAGACTTTCTATGTTGCTGTGTCCTTTGTAAGTAAAAGGCAAGAGCTCTTTTACAATCCAGAGTATGAAGATTCTTCTCTGCACTAGATGCATGAGGAGCTGGAAAAAAGACAGGTAAATATGCCTCTTGATTAAGATGAAAAGGTGAGACCACTTTAGGCATAAAGTGTGGATTTGTCCTAAGGACTACCTTATCATGATGGAACCTTGTATAAGGTGGATTAGCCATTAAGGCCTGCAGTTCATTGATGCGGCGAGCAGAAGTGACTGCAATGAGGAAAATAACCTTCCAGGAAAGAAATTTCAAGGAGTAGTGGCTAAGGGTTCAAAAGGTGGCTTCATAAGCTGACCAAGAACCAAATTTAAGTCCCATGCCACCGGAGGAGGCCTAATGGGAGGTTTAGTTAAAGTTAGGCCTCTCATGAATCTTGCAATGAGAGGATGAGAGGAAATAGGTTGTCCATTGATGGGCTTAAGGGACGCTGCAATAGCACTCAAATGGACTCTTACTGAATTTGTCTTAAGTCCTGCATTGGAAAGATGCAGGAGGTAGTCTAACAGAGAAGTTAAAGGTAGCGTTAGAGGGTCAAGACCCTTTTCAGCACACCAAATGGAAAATCTTTTCCACTTAAAAGCATAGGGACGCCTGGTGGAAGGTTTTCTGGAAGCATGGAGGCCTTCAGTAACCAAGCTCTGAGGTGTAGGGACTTGGGGTTTGGGTGCCACAAAGTCCCTTCCTCCTGGGACAGAAGGTCTGGAGCAGCTCCCAAATCCAGGGAGGGGGCTTGGGAGAGATGTAGAAGTAGAGGGTACCACACTTGGCGTGGCCAGCGTGGAGCTATGAGGATCATAGATCCTTGATCCCTCTGGAGCTTGAACAGAGTCTTGGGAATCAAGGGAATGGGTGGAAAGGCATACAGGAAGCCCTGACCCCAATGAAGGAGGAAGGCATCCTTGGCCTGAACTCCCTGACACGGAATTCTGGAACAGAACCGGGGAAGTTTGGCATTCCACGGACTTGCAAAGAGGTCTATGTCCGGGGTTCCCCATTCTTGGAAGATTCTGAGTACCTGATCCATGTGCAGGGACCATTCGTGTGGAAGCAGAACTCGACTGAGACTGTCTGCCCAAGAGTTTTGGACTCCTGGGAGGTATACTGCCAGGAGATGGATTTGATGCTCTCTGGCAAAGGCCCATAATCTTAAAGCTTCGTTGCAAAGCGAGAGAGAGCCAGTTCCTCCTTGTTTGTTTATGTAAAACATGGCTACTTGATTGTCCGTATGAATGAGGACTGTCTTGTAGCTGAGGAGGGTATGAAAGACCTTGAGAGCTAGAAAAACTGCTCGAAGCTCCAAGAGGTCTGAAGAGAGGTCTCCTGTGGGGACCAAGTGCCTTGAGTGGAGAGGTCCTGTAGATGGGCTCCCCAACCTGTTTGGGAGGCATCTGTTGTGAGGGTTGCTTGGGGCAACAACTGTTGGAAGGGGGACCCCAGCAACAGATTTTGAGTGGACATCCACCATTGGAGAGACCAAAAGAGACGTTTGGTGGTTGCTATTTGGTCTGAGAGAGCTCCTGAAGCTTGAGTCCACTGGGTGGACAAAGTCCATTGAGCTGCTCTCATGTGTAGGCGAGCATAGGGTACCACATGTACTGTGGAAGCCATGTGGCCTAGTAGCTGTAGCATCTCCCGGGCAGTTAAGTAGCTCTTTGACTGAATCTGGGAGGCTAACTGCACTAGACGTTGGCAACGGGCCTGAGGAAGGTAGGCCCTTGCAGTAGTGGTATCCAACCAGGCCCCTATGAATTCTAGGGACTGAGTAGGGGTGAGCTGAGACTTTGGGAGGTTTACCACAAGTCCCAGGTACTGCAGAATGCGCCTTGTGCGGTCCAGGGAAATCTGGGCCTCTGACTGAGATGGAGCTCGGATGAGCCAGTCGTCCAGGTATGGGAAAACAAATATTCCCAGAGTGGGTAGAAATGCAGCAACTATTGCCATGCATTTGGTGAACACTCTTGGAGCAGAGGCCAGACCGAAAGGAAGGACTCTGTATTGGTAATGTTTTCCCTGGAAAAGAAACCGTAGGAATCTTCTGTGAGAGGGATGGATGAGGACATGTGTGTACGCATCCTTGAGATCTAGAGAACAAAGCCAATCCTGACTTTGAAGGTATGGAAGGAGCGTGCCCAGAGAAAGCATCTTGAACTTCTCCTTGCAGAGAAATTTGTTCAATTCTCTGAGATCTAAGATGGGTCTGTATCCCCCTGTCTTCTTTGGAATGAGAAAATAGGGGGAGTAGAACCCTGACCCTTGATGAAGAAGAGGAACTTCTTCTATTGCCCCTTGGGCAAGAAGGGTAGCTACCTCCTGACCTAGAAGGTCGAGAAGAGATGTGGGAGAATTGAAGTGTCTCACCATGGTGTGGGGAGGAAGGTCTGAGAAATGAAGTTTGTAGCCCTCTCTTATGATGGAGAGGGTCCACTGCTCTGATGTGATTTGCTCCCATCTGGGAGCAAAATGAGCTAACCTTCCTGGAATGGTGAGAGGTTCTGGCTGTTGTAGAGCCAGAAAGGCTAAGTTCTCTAGCATCAAGTCAAAAACCCTGAGGGGGTTGGGACTGCTGAGTTGCAGCAGCCCCTGTAGGCTTAGGCCTGGCCTGCTTAGGTTGCTGACGCTTAGTGGCAAAACGACCTGTAGAAGATTGTTGGCCAGAAGTAGAAGGAAATCTGCCCTTTTTGAAAAAAGACTTTTTGAAAGTCTTTTTCTTGGCAGGAATGGAGGTTGACTTTGAAAGTCTATCCAGAGCAGAATTTTCTGCATCCATTTGAGTGGCTTTTATTTGCCACTCTTTGCCAAATAGATTTTCACCTGTACAGGGCAGATTTCCTAAGCCATCCTGAACCCAGGGTTCTAAATCAGAAGCCTGGAGCCAAGCAATTCTGCGAGCAGCTATGGCAATGCCTGAGGCTCTGCTGGCACCTTCAAAGGAGTCAAAAGCTGCCCTGTTGGAAAACTTTGAAATGTCTTGAGTATGCTTAAGCCAAATGAGGAATTCGTCCCTTTTATCTTCTGGAAGAAAAGGGAGGAAGTTATGCAGTTTTTGTGCAACTTCTTTTAGAAACATACCCATGTAAAGGCTATATGAGTTGATTCTGGCAATAAGCATACTGGCTTGGAAGATTTTTCTACCAAAAGCATCCAAGGTCCTGCATTCTCTTCCTGGGGGAGCAGAAGTGTGTCTCTTTGTACTCTTTATCCTCTTCATAGCTGACTGCACCACAATGGAATGGTGAGGAAGCTGAGTTTTCTGAAATCCAGGACAAGGAGGAACACGATACATGGTGTCCAATCTGCGAGAATGAGGATAGAGAGTGAGAGGAGTCTCCCATAAATCAATCATGTGTTCATGAAGAATCTCATGAATTGGTAAGGTGACTGCCTCTTTAGGAGCCTTAGAGTATCCTAAAATATCTAATTTTTTTGCTCTAGGCTCTGATTCAAAGGTTACTGAAATAGAAAGTCCTTTAGCTACTTCTCTTATGAAGTCTTGAAAGGACAAGTCCTCTGGAGGAGACATTCTTCTTTTTGGAGAAGAAGGCTCTTCAGGAAGGGCTATGGATACTTCAGGAGAATCATCTGATGAATCAGAATCACCAGAGGAATCAAAGTATCGCCTGTCAGGGTGCTCTTCCAACGCTCGATACGCGTATCGAGCGGTATCGACATCGGGCGTCCTCGGTACCGGATCGGTACCGAGAAATAGCCCTGGACAAGGAACCGCTGCAGCCGGTATCCTGGTCGATGTCGATGCAGTCGGTACCGGTATTGGCGCTGGTGCCGGTACCGGAGCCGATACCGACAACGGGGTTCGTTGTGGTACCATCGGCGTCGCAGCTTGAATGAAGGCCGTGATAGCCCGCTGCATGGACAGAACATTCTGATCCATCGACGCCATGAATGCCTGGAAGTCGGTACCGGGAGATTGTGCCGGTACCCCAGAGCATTCTAACAGGTGATCGGTCGAGGCCGTGCCATCGATGTCAACCTGTAACCCCATAGGTGGAGCTTTGGAAGCCGGAGCTTCCCGCCAGGGTTGTTTTGCTGGTGCAGGATCCTCGAGGGCAAGCCCGGAGGCATCTCGATGCTTAGAGGGAGATCTACCCTTCGAGGACCTGCTAGGTTTATGTTTGGTTACCTGAGATCCACCAGGAGAAGAAGACCTGGAAGATGTCGATGCTACTGCCGGTGCCTCAGCGGGAAACAGCACATGGAGCTTAGCTGCTCGGTTCTGTAAACCCCGTTTAGACATTAGAGAGCAGGACGGACAATCCGGAATGGAGTGTTCAGGACCCAAACATTTAAGACACCATTCATGGGTATCTGTAACAGAAATAGTACCGCTACACTTAGTACATTTTTTGAACCCGGAGGCTGGTTTTTCCATGAAGGAAATTTTCTTGTGGGCCCTGAGGCCCAAGAAGAAAAATACACTAAGTGAGGAAAAATATAGATTTTTTTTTTTTAAAAGAAAGAAAGAAAAAGACCAGCGGTACCGGTCCGGAGTCGGGGAAGGCAGACACGCGACCAAAGAAAGAAAATAAAATAAAGAACTTCTTCAGCGGTGATAGGGCTCGACCTGCTGGTTCCGCGGCAAAGAAGAACTGAGGAGAGCTGGATAGGAAAGGCGGGAAGGCAGCGCGCAGGCGCTGTGGGATGCTCCCAAAAGCTTTCCTTTTTGGGAAGCTGGGGAGCGTTCCCACGCAGGCTCCGTCGGTACCGACGTACCCATATGTGAAGACTCATTCCTGCTTGTTCCTGGAGATAGCCTGGGTTAAGCACAGAGGATCCTTAGCTGTGGGGGAGTGAGGGGTAAAGCCTGGGTTAAGCACAGAGGATCCTTAGCTGTGGGGGAGTGAGGGCTAAAGTCTGGGATAAGCACAGAGGATCCTTAGCTGTGGGGGAGTGAGGGGTAAAGCCTGGGATAAGCACAGAGGATCCTTGGCTGTGGGGAAGTGAGGGGTAAAGTCTGGGATAAGCACAGAGGATCCTTAGCTGTGGGGGAGTGAGGGGTAAACCTTGGATAAGCACAGATAGCACAGTTACTTACCTGTAACAGGTGATCTCTGGGAACAGCAGGAATTAGTCCTCACATATGGGTACGTCGGTACCGACGGAGCCCGTGCGGGAAAGCTCCCCAGCTTCTTAGAATAGAAGCTTTTGGGACCTCCCACTGCACATGCGCACTGCCTTCCCGCCTTCCTGAACAGCTCTCCTCAGTTTCGAGTTTATAGCTGAGTCAACAGAGAGAGGACAGGAAGATAGATAGATAAAATATACAACTCCTAGGGGAGGTGGGTGGGTTGTGAGGACTAATTCCTGCTGTTCCCAGAGATCACCTGTTACAGGTAAGTAACTGTGCTATCTCCAGGAACAAGCAGGAATAAGTCCTCACATATGGGGACTCCCTAGCTTAGATGCATGGGATCCCCTGTAAAGGTTCGCCATCTTCGTATGGATCTCAGGCATCCATTCTGGGAAGGTGGGCAGGAGTTGTTTAGGAATGGAACAGGTGCTTGAGGACAGCCTGGCCAAACAAGGCATCCCGGCGGGAGTCCTTGTCCAAACAGTAATGGGCTGTGAAGGTATGAACCGAGGCCCAGGTAGCGGCTCGACAGATCTGATCTATGGAAACAGAGTGCAGATGAGCCATAGAAGTTGCCATGGCCCTCACATTATGAGCAGTGACATGGCCTTCCAGAGAAATGTTTTTGCTCTGGTAAGCAAAAGAAATACACTGAGCAATCCAATTGGAAAGTGTACGCTTGGAGACTGGAAGTCCCAAATGGGAAGGATCAAAGGCCACAAAAAGTTGAGAAGACTTTCGATGTGGCTGAGTCCTATTAAGGTAAAAAGCGAGAGCTCTTTTACAATCCAGAGTATGAAGGTTCCTCTCTGCATTGGATGCATGAGGAGCTGGAAAAAAGACAGGTAGATATACCTCTTGATTAAGATGAAAAGGCGAGACCACTTTAGGCATAAAGTGGGGATTCGTCCTAAGGACCACCTTATCATGATGAAATCTTGTGTAAGGTGGATTAGCCACTAAAGCCTGCAGCTCACTGATGCGGCGAGCCGAAGTGACTGCAATGAGGAAGATGACCTTCCAGGAAAGAAATTTCAAGGAGGTGGAAAACATTGGCTCAAAAGGTGGCTTCATAAGTTGACCGAGCACTAGATTCAAATCCCATGCGACCGGGGGTGGTCTGATGGGAGGTTTAGTGAGAGTCAGGCCTCTCATGAATCTTGCAACAAGAGGATGAGAGGAGATAGGTTGTCCATTTATATGTTTCAAGGATGCTGCAATAGCACTTAAATGGACTCTTACCGAATTCGTCTTGAGGCCTGCATTGGATAGATGCAGGAGATAATCAAGAAGAGAATTCAAAGGAAGTGCTAGAGGGTCAAGACCCTGCTGAGCACACCAAATGGAAAAACGTTTCCATTTGAAAGCATAGGAACGCCTGGTAGAAGGTTTCCTAGAGGCAGAAAGGATATCTTTCACTGGTTGGGAAAGATGAAAGTCTTGAAGGCTTAAGCCTTCAGTAACCAAGCACTGAGGTGAAGGGATTTGGGGTTTGGGTGCCACAAAGTCCCCTCCTCCTGAGACAGGAGGTCTGGCGCAGCTCCCAGATCCAAGTAGGATCCCTGGGAGAGCTGTAGAAGTAGAGGGAACCACACTTGGCGTGGCCAGCGTGGAGCTATGAGGATCATAGTTCCATGATCCCTCTGGAGTTTGAACAGAGTCTTGGGAATCAAAGGAATGGGTGGAAAGGCATATAGGAATGCCTGATTCCAATTCAGGAGAAAGGCGTCCGTAGCCTGAGCTCCCTGACACGGAGTTCTGGAACAGAACCGGGGAAGTTTGGCATTCCACGGACTTGCAAAGAGGTCTATGTCCGGGGTCCCCCATTCCTGAAAGATTCGGTTTATTTGGTCCAAATGTAGGGACCATTCGTGTGGCAGCAGAACTCGACTGAGCCTGTCTGCCCGAGAGTTTTGAACTCCTGGGAGATACACTGCTAGCAGGTGAATCTGATGCTCTCTGGCGAAGGCCCATAGTCTTAGAGCTTCGTTGCAAAGCGACAGAGAGCCCGTCCCTCCTTGTTTGTTTATGTAAAACATGGCCACCTGATTGTCCGTCTGAACTAGGACAGTGAGGTTGGCTAGGAGGGAGTGGAAGACCTTGAGGGCAAGGTAAATTGCTCGCAGTTCCAGAAGATTGATATGAAGGGTGGTCTCCTGTAGAGACCAAGTGCCCTGAGTGGAGAGAGTTTGCAGATGGGCTCCCCACCCTGTTTGGGAGGCATCTGTTGTGAGGGTTGCTTGGGGTAGCAATGGTTGAAATGGAGCCCCCAACAACAGATTCTTGGTGGAAGTCCACCAGTGGAGGGACCAAAACAGACGATCGGAGGTTTGTATTTGGTCTGAGAGCGCTCCTGACGCCTGAGTCCACTGAGTGGCCAGGGTCCATTGAGCTGCTCTCATATGAAGACGAGCATAGGGCACCACATGCACTGTGGAGGCCATATGACCCAGTAGGCGTAGCATTTCCCTGGCTGTCAAGTGAGTGCTGGACTGAGCTTGGGAGGCCAAACTCAGGAGGCGCTGGCCTCGAACATGTGGAAGGTAGGCCCTTGCAGTGATGGTGTCCAACTGGGCCCCTATGAATTCTAGAGATTGAGTAGGGATGAGTTGGGACTTGGGAAGGTTTACTACCAGTCCCAGATACTGCAAAAGGCTCCTTGTGTGGTCCAGGGAAATCTGGGCCTGTGACTGAGTTGGAGCTCGGATGAGCCAGTCGTCCAGATATGGGAAGACAAAGATTCCCATGCCTCTTAGAAATGCGGCTACGACTGCCATGCATTTTGTGAATACTCTTGGAGCAGAGGCTAGACCGAAGGGGAGTACTCTGTATTGGAAATGTTTTCCCTGAAACAGAAAGCGAAGATACTTCCTGGGGGATGGATGGATGAGTATATGTGTATACGCATCCTGTAGGTCTAGAGAACAAAGCCAGTCCTGACCCTGGAGGTAAGGAAGGAGAATGCCGAGAGACAGCATTTTGAATTTCTCCTTGAAGAGAAATTTGTTCAATTCTCTCAGATCTAGGATTGGTCTGAATCCCCCTGTCTTCTTTGGAATGAGAAAATAAGGGGAGTAGAAACCGGACCCTTGTTGAGGAAGAGGAACCTCTTCTATGGCCCCTTGGGCAAGAAGAGAGGAAACCTCTTGACCCAACAGGGTTAGGAGAGATGGGGGAGAATTGAATGGTCTCACCATATGATGGGGAGGAAGGCTGGAGAAATGAAGTTTGTAACCCTCTCGAATGATAGAGAGGGTCCATTGTTCTGTTGTGATTTGTTCCCATCTGGGAGCAAAGTGAACCAACCTTCCGGGTATGGTGAGAGGTTCTGGTTGTGTTAGAACCAGAAGTGGCAAGTTCCCTAGGAGCAAGTCAAAACCCCTGAGGGGTTGGAGCCTGCTGAGCTACAGTAGCTGCTGCAGGCTTAGCTCGTGCTTGTTTGGATTGCTGACGCTTAGCAGTATAGCGAGGTTGAGAAGACTGCTGGCCAGTATTTGAAGCAACTCTGGCCTTCTTATAGTAAGGCCTTTTAAAAGACTTTTTCTTAGTAGGAATTGAAGTGGACTTTGAAAGTCTTTCCAAGGTGGCATTTTCAGCATCCATCTGGGTGGCTTTGATTTGCCACTCTTCCCCAAATAAGTTCTCACCTGTACAGGGCAGATTCCATAAGCCATCTAGAACCCAAGGTTCCAGATCAGAGGCCTGGAGCCAAGCAAGACGTCGGGCTGCAATAGCAATGCCCGAAGCCCTACTGGCTCCCTCAAAGGAATCATATGCTGCCCTATTAGAGAACTTAGAAACCTCTAAGAGTTGTTTCACTAGGGAAAGGAATCCCTGCTTTTTATCCTCAGGGATAAAGGGGGCAAAATGCCGCACCTTTTGGCAAGTTCCTCCAGGAACATGCCCATATAGAGACTGTAGGAATTAATCCTGGCTATAAGCATACTAGCCTGGAAAATTTTCCTACCAAAAGAGTCCAAAGTCTTACATTCCCGTCCTGGAGGGGTGGAAGAGTGCCTTTTGGTACTCCTAATCTTCTTCATTGCAGACTTCACCACAATAGAGTGGTGGGGCAATTGAGTCTTTTGGAAACCAGGAGAAGGAGGGACCCTATACATGGTGTCCAACCTACGGGAATAAGGAGACAAAGTCAAAGGATTTTCCCAGAAATCCATCAGTTGTTCTTGAAGGATTTCATGGATAGGCAGGGTAACTGCCTCCTTAGGGGCCTTTGAGTATCCCAAAATATCCAGTTTTTTGGATCTGGGTTCCTTTTCAGAGGATGTGGTAATAGAAAGGGCTGTAGCCATATCTAAAACAAAGTCCTGGAAGGACAAATCCTCTGGAGGGGACATTCTCCTTTTAGGAGAAGAGGGCTCCTCAGGTAAGTTGAGTGAAAACTCAGCAGAATCATCAGAGGAGTGAAAATCCTCAGAGGAATCGGTGCTTTCCTCTAACGCACGATACGCGTACCGATCGGTATCGATATCGGGCGTATCGGGTATGGAACCGGTATGGAGCGAAAGCCCATACGGTACCGACTTGCGTTTAGAGGTGGACGGCCTCGATACCGGCATGGCGGACGATACCGGTATCGGGCCCGGAACCGCTGAAAGCGGAACCGATGGCGTTGCAGCTTTAATGAAAGCCATGACGGCCTGCTGCATGGACTGTACAGTATCGCCCATGGACGCCATAGCTGCCTGGATGTCGGTACCGGAGTGACCCGGTACCCCAGAGCAGGCTAACAGGTGATCTGTCGAGGCCGTAGCATCGATATCAACCTGAGACCCCTGAATTGGCGTTTTTGGAAGTTGGACTTCCCGCCGGGGTTGTTTGGCTGGGGCAGGGTCCTCAAGTTCTAAGCTAAGAGCCTCTCGATGCTTTGAAGGAGATTTGCTCTTTGAGGACTTGCCCACAGAAGGTTTGGTTACCTGAGATCCATCCGGAGAAGAAGACCTGGATGACTGTGATGCTGTATTCTCTGAAGCAAACAGCACATGGAATTTGTTGGCCCGGTTCTGCAGCCCACGTTTAGACATGTGGGAGCAAGATGGGCAGTCCGGTATGGAATGGTCAGGCCCCAAACATTTCAGACACCAGTCATGGGTGTCTGTGACTGAAATAACAGCATTACATTTGGTACACTTCTTAAATCCAGGGGCTGGCTTCTCCATGAGGAGAAATTGAGTAGGCCGAGAGGCCTCTCTGAAGTGACCAAAAAGCTAAAAAATAAGAAAAAAGAATTATAATTTTTTAAAGAAAGAAAGAAAAGACCGGCGATACCGGTATCGGTATGGGGAAGGCAGGTACGCGGTCTAAAGAAACAAATAAAATAACAATTTCTTCAGCGGTGACAGGAACACGACCTGCTGCTCCGCGGAAAAAGAGAAACTGAGGAGAGCTGTTCAGGAAGGCGGGAAGGCAGTGCGCATGTGCAGTGGGAGGTCCCAAAAGCTTCTATTCTAAGAAGCTGGGGAGCTTTCCCGCACGGGCTCCGTCGGTACCGACGTACCCATATGTGAGGACTTATTCCTGCTTGTTCCTGGAGATGATCCTTAGCTGTGGGGGAGTGAGGGGTAAAGTCTGGGATAAGCACAGAGGATTCCTTAGCTGTGGGGGGAGTGAGGGGTAAAGCCTGGGATAAGCACAGAGTATCTTTAGCTGTGGGGGAAGTGAGGGGTAAAGTCTGGGATAAGCACAGAGGATCCTTAGCTGTGGGGGAGTGAGGGGTAAAGTCTGGGATAAGCACAGAGGATCCTTAGCTGTGGGGGAGTGAGGGGTAAACCTTGGATAAGCACAGAGGATCCTTAGCTGTGGGGGAGTGAGGGGTAAAGCCCGGGATAAGCACAGATGATCCTTAGCTGTGGGGGGAGTGAGGGGTAAAGTCTGGGATAAGCACAGAGGATCCTTAGCTGTGGGGGAGTGAGGGTAAAGTCTAGGATAAGCACAGAGGATCCTTAGCTGTGGGGGAGTGAGGGGTAAACCTTGGATAAGCACAGAGGATCCTTAGCTGTGGGGGAGTGAGGGGTAAAGCCCGGGATAAGCACAGATGATCCTTAGCTGTGGGGGGAGTGAGGGGTAAAGTCTGGGATAAGCACAGAGGATCCTTAGCTGTGGGGGAGTGAGGGGTAAAGTCTGGGATAAGCACAGAGGATCCTTAGCTGTGGGGGAGTGAGGGGTAAACCTTGGATAAGCACAGAGGATCCTTAGCTGTGGGGGAGTGAGGGGTAAAGCCCGGGATAAGCACAGATGATCCTTAGCTGTGGGGGGAGTGAGGGGTAAAGCCTGGGATAAGCACAGAGGATCCTTAGCTGTGGGGGAGTGAGGGGTAAAGTCTGGGATAAGTAGAAAGTGCATCATTACTTTAGCAGGTTCAGCAAAATGCTTTTTTAGTGCCTTAAGTTGATGCTAACTCCTTGCCACCCAGCATCCTCTGGGTTTTCTTGGCTTGGTATGTCAGAGGCCTTTTCTGCTGAGGGAATTTAGGGTAAGGTGACTTGCCCAAGGTCAGAAGGAGTGCCAGTGGGGATTGAAGCTAGATCTCTTGGGTGCTAGGCTGTTGCTCTAACCACTAGGCTACTTCTCCATAAAATGTCCTAAGGAGGAATATTCTGGAATCCCCCCTAATCTGACCTTCCAGCAGTACGCGTAATGGAGGATGGACCTTCCTATCTTGAAACTGGAGAGAAGACGGTTTTCAACTTTTATCCCATATGACCCCATTTCAGCAACTGAAAATTCACTTTAGCCCAGATGATTAAACCAAAATAGCAGGTCTCCAGCCTCCTTCCCCTCCCTCCACTGATCTAAAGCAGGAAGCAGCCGCCGTCAGCGCAGGGGCCGCAATGTCAGTGCAGTGTGTACGCTTTCAGGCCCCAGCACTGAGCAGCAGTTTCCAGCCTTACAGGAAGCTTACGCAAGAGGAGACAAGGTTCTATGAATGTTCACTGTCTGGCCTTGTTTTTATGACTCCATCAATTGGTGATGTGACCCCATTGGAGGTCCCCCAACCCCAAGTTTGGGAATCACTGGTCTAAAGCGTATTCTGAGCAGGGACTTGGGATTTTTTCCCTCTGAAGGACTTCTGGGTGCAGGAATGACTATCACTGCCTCGTAACTGGTGAGTACAGAACCTGGGGTCACTTGGAAATCACTCTTACTATCGCACAAGTTGGCCGGGCTTGAGCAAGCTACAAGTTTCATCTAAGAATGAAGGAGAACAAGATGAAAACTGGACCCAAAAGACCCAAACTCTTACAGATCCATTGCTAGCATACCATTCATTGCCAAGATAATAGAAAAAAACATACAACTCCAATTACAAGAACACATCGATGAACACAAACCCCTTGATTCGCACCAATTTGGATTCCGCCCCTTCCATGGAGTTGAAACTCTCCTAATTGCATTGCTAGACCTCCTTATCAAAGGCACAAACGACAACAACCAAGGTTTTATACTCCTCTTTATAGACATATCTGCCGCATTTGATAGCATCAACCACGACACACTGATCAATAGATTACAAAACCTAGGAATAGGTGGGACAGTTCTCGAATGGTTCAAGTCATACATCTCACACAGACTAATACGTGTTCAATTAGGCCAAGACACTTCAGAAACCTTTCCCCAAGGTCAGGGAATTCCACAAGGCTCAGCCCTCTCTGCCCTACTCTTCAACTTATACCTACAGCCCATTACAAATATCTTCAAAAACCACAAAATTAACCATTTTATATATGCCGACGACATCATGCTCGCCATCCCTATAAATACTAACAACCCTAAATATGACAATTTATCTGAATGCATGAGTGAGGCCACCACATGGTTTGAAACTAACCACCTCAGCATCAACTTTAAAAAAAACGAAGCAATGTTTATAACGAGAAAGCCTGTCGCTGATGACACCTACCCAACAGCAATCACAATAAACAAAACAACTATACCTGTTAAAAAAGAGGTAAAATACCTAGGAGTAATATTAGACCACTCACTCACCATGCTTCCACACATAAAACAGACAGTAAAAACAATATTCTTCAAACTTAAGACAATACAACACCTAAGACCCCTCCTTGACACTCATGATTTTAGATCAGTAGTCAATACTCTCATCACCCCCCATTTTGACTACTGTAATAGTCCCCTAATTGGTCTACCACTGAAAAGCATCTACCTACTACAAAGAGCTCAGAACATATGTGCCAAGATGATCACTAAAGCTAGACTAACTGACCACGTGACTCCAATGTTCCCTCTAATTTTCTGTAGGCTGTGTGCGCATAAAATATCAGCTGTGTGCAGCTTTTGAAGGAAGATTAAATTTGTGCGCGCCACATGACGACACTTGAAGTTATATACTTTAAAATTTGACTACACGTCAGAAGACAGTATGTACACCACATTGATTTTAATCAAATTAAATGAAAATAGACGATTACTAAATGAAGCAGGACATTTCTAGTAATTACAATCATAACTTTTAAATTTTAAGACATCTGTGTTGTTTTCTATCAGAATCAGAGCCGTAATTTTTGTGCGCTCTGTTGTCAAGTATGTGCGCTCGCTCGGCGAGGTGTGTGCGCGCGCACATGCGCACAGCTTAGAGGGAACAGTGCGTGACTCCAATATTGTTAGATCTGCATTGGCTCCCCATAAATAGCCGCATAAAATATAAAATCCTACTAACAACCTTCAAACTCCTTAATGACATTTCCCCCTCACACCTATCCACCCTACTACACCCCCCATCAAGAACAAGAACGCGCAGACAAAATGCAACCCACTCTCTCACCATAAATACAACTATCAGAAAAACAGACAACCACAAGCACTAGGGCCTTCTCCTTTGCCGCCCCCACCCTCTGGAATGAACTTCCACTAACTCTACGATTGATAAAAGACATACATCAATTCAAAAAAGAACTCAAAACCTACCTCTTCACAATCCACTTTGAAATCCCCCACCAACAGAAAACGTCCCCCCAACATCCACCGAAACACCCCCACAGGACTCAAGACAGAACAAATGATTAACGTAAATAATTCTCTCATTACTATCCATTTACTCACTGCAAATGTCTTATGCAAACTGTTGTTTTACTGCGCCTTGTAAATAGTTCCTGTAATTTAGTTCAGTTAATGTTCCATGTAATCTTACCTGTACATAGTTTAAACACTATTCTATGTAAAGTATACTGAAGTATACAAAATTGTTAACTGTTCCATGTAAACCGCCCTTGATCTCTGGAAGGGGCGGTATAGAAGAAATTTATAAATAAAATAAATAAATAAATAAAAGGGGCCTTGGCTGCAAAGGAGACCCAGACCAGAGGAGCCTGAAAGAGGAAGGGAGAAGGGACCAAGTCTCCAGGGACATGAAGGGAAAGAAAGAGACACCTCTACGACCAGGTTCCCAGTCATGACGTATGTATGATAGTTTTATAAAACCGTTCACTATTTGCCCGTCTCAGGAGGAAAGCAACGAACCCTCATTTTTCCTATCTCCTTCTAGGAAGCACATTCCTCTAGGATTTAAAGGAGTAGTTTGGTGTTCACTTATTATCCAGGCCGGTTGGGGTGTCTATTTTGGGTATCAGGCTACCTGAAGGTTTACCTGTAGTCTCTTACAGCAAGAGAACCAAGATCTAATTAAAATTGAGAGGTATGTGGTATCTCCCTGGGGATCTAACGAGGACAAGCAGATCCAGAGGAGTCCGGCAAGTCCCAGGTTCCTTTGCCTTGAATGTGCTTTTGGTTTTGCTGCTGTGGACTGTACAATACTTTATTTGTGGGAAATCACCAAAAAGCTACCCCCTGGTGCCCATGTGCCCCTTATATGTTTATGTTTTGTTTTTTAGAACCCTAACAACAGCATCCAAGCTGAAACTTGACAAAGTTGAGTGTTTCTAATAAAAATATTTTTACTTATGTGAAATTGGTCTTCAACTCATGGTCTATCTCTGCTCTTTATGTTCATGGTCATTGGTTTTGCGGAGTCTACCCCTTCCTTTTGCTTCTTCTTGGCTCAATCAACACTAATTATGGCTGAACAAATAATGAGTGAAATGAAATGAAATTGTGATGGCTATGAGGACCTTAGCATGCTTGGATGGAGTTTGAGTGTTGAATTAAGGGGCCGATATTCAGAACCTTTAGTCGATTGGCCATCGAGAAGCTTCCAGTTAAAGGTGCTCACTGCAATATTCAGTCGCAGTATCCAGACAGTATGACTGAACATCTCCACAGACCACCCGGTTAGTGCAGGGACATCCTTAGGCAGAGCGAGGGTAGTGTCGCGCTCTCTCGATAACTGCCAACATTATCCAATGAGTAGAATTTTCAGTTGGTGCTTTTCTGGGCAACTTAGAGCACACGAAAAGCTGCCCTAAGTTGCAATCCAGATACGTGCCGGCTGACAATTCTACTGACCAGAAAAGTGTTGCCACATATCTGGATTGTACCGTTCAGCCTGGAAATTCAGCGGCAGCTCCTTTCTGGACACTGCCACTGAACATCCTGTTGATATTTAAGCGCCATGGCATTGAAAGATCAGCCCAACTATTTATCTTGAAGATGATAATGCCTGAAATGGAAGAGGAGGCGGCGACTATTACTCTAATGGAGATGAAGGACAGCAGTAGGAAAAATGACAAGAGGTCAAGTAAAACACGAGGGGTGAAGGAAGCTGGTACTGGTTTGCATGTAGGAATTTGTATGCTAATCTGCCGAAAGCAGAGGAATCTCAGGTGGGCAGACGCAACAGCTCTATTTGGTCTTTATCTGCTATGATCTACTATGTTACAATATATCCTATCAGTCAAGCAGGGCCGACCCCGGAGTTGATTCAAGGTGTTGGCGCCTTAGGCAAATCTTAAGCCTTATACCCGCGCCCCACCCCCCCCCCAGCTGTCAGAATCTATTGTTTAGCTTTGAATACCCTGCTCTTTGCCACCCCTAGAAGCTAATGCCCTAGGCAGTCACCTGGTTTGCCTAATGGTTGGCCCAACCCTGCTATCAAGCAGATGTCTACTTCTCACGCTTTCTCAGATGCCTTCTGGCTCCTCTCTCCGGGACGACCACTCTGATGCAGACCTTAGTATCATCTACAAAGGCGTAAACCTTTCTTCTAACCGCGCCACAGCACCACAAAGATAGGGACTAGGAACAGGATCTATCTGGAGGCACTGCACTAAGCATCTTTCTTTCTGCACAACCCTTGTTATCTGCCTCTCGAACAGTTTGAAATCTAGACTTGATCAAAGCCAATCCCCACAAGTTCACCTAGGCCTGGTTTAGTCCCATTGCATCTCTGGACCTATAGTCCTGCCTTTCTAGAAAAATTGAAATTACAGATCCAAAGTTGCCATAGGTTAGAATCAGGGCCGGCCCAACCATCAAGGTGAACTAGGCAGCAGTTTCTGGAGGACCGCAAAGAGAAGGGCATTCAAACCTACGGGCCGACGCAAAAAACTAGTACGGCCTCTAAGCACAGATAACGCCGCTGCCAAATGCAGAAAAGAGACAGACATGCGCGTAAACAGCAAAGGAAAAACTAGCAAACAATTAACACCGAGAGTATTTAAATTTATTTAAACTAAAGGCAAATGAACTGCACATGCTAATATTGGCTGCACCTGATGCAGAGAAACACGTACAGGATTTTGTAACCAGCCTTAGCGCCAATCTCTCTACACCTGGTCTTGAGGTGGCTTATACATGTAGTGCCAATCTCTCTACGCCTGGTCTTGAGGTGGCTTATACATGTAGCGCCAATCTCTCTACGCCTGGTCTTGAGGTGGCTTATACATGTAGCGCCAATCTCTCTACGCCTGCTCTTGAGGTGGCTTATACATGTAGCGCCAATCTCTCTACGCCTGGTCTTGAGGTGGCTTATACATGTAGCGCCAATCTCTCTACGCCTGGTCTTGAGGTGGCTTATACATGTAGCGCCAATCTCTCTACGCCTGGTCTTGAGGTGGCTTAAACATGTAGCGCCAATCTCTCTACGCCTGGTCTTGAGGTGGCTTAAACATGTAGCGCCAATCTCTCTATGCCTGGTCTTGAGGTGGCTTATACATGTAGCGCCAATCTCTCTACGCCTGGTCTTGAGGTGGCTTAAATATGTAGCGCCAATCTCTCTACGCCTGGTCTTGAGGTGGCTTAAACATGTAGCGCCAATCTCTCTACGCCTGGTCTTGAGGTGGCTTATACATGTAGCGCCAATCTCTACGCCTGGTCTTGAGGTGGCTTAAACATGTAGCGCCAATCTCTCTACGCCTAGTCTTGAGGTGGCTTAAACATGTAGCGCCAATCTCTCTACGCCTGGTCTTGAGGTGGCTTATACATGTAGCGCCAATCTCTCTACGCCTGGTCTTGAGGTGGCTTAAATATGTAGCGCCAATCTCTCTACATCTGGTCTTGAGGTGGCTTAAACATGTAGCGCCAATCTCTCTACGCCTGGTCTTGAGGTGGCTTATACATGTAGCGCCAATCTCTACGCCTGGTCTTGAGGTGGCTTAAACATGTAGCGCCAATCTCTCTACGCCTAGTCTTGAGGTGGCTTATACATGTAGCGCCAATCTCTCTACGCCTGGTCTTGAGGTGGCTTATACATGTAGCGCCAATCTATCTATGCCTGCTCTTGAGGTGGCTTATACATGTAGCGCCAATCTATCTATGCCTGCTCTTGAGGTGGCTTATTCATGTAGCACCAATCTCTCTACGCCTGCTCTTGAGGTGGCTTATACATGTAGCGCCAATCTCTCTACGCCTGGTCTTGAGGTGGCTTATACATGTAGCGCCAATCTCTCTACGCCTGGTCTTGAGGTGGCTTATACATGTAGCGCCAATCTCTACGCCTGGTCTTGAGGTGGCTTAAACATGTAGCGCCAATCTCTCTACGCCTGGTCTTGAGGTGGCTTAAACATGTAGCGCGTGCCCCCCCCCCTCCTCGACAGTAGTTTGATGGTATTGGGTGCTTTTCCCTGATGCCTGCATCATTTGAGGGGAAATGTCAAAGGTGATCCAGGAAGCCGGGTAAGCCCTCAATGCCATCAAAATACTGTTGGGGGCCAGTGCCCCCAACCGGAAGTGAATCCCTGGTGACCCGGCGGCCCTGAAAGCCCCACCCGCCCAACCAAAAATAACCCTGATAGCCCAGCGGCCCCAAACCCCCACCCCACTCCCTCCTGGTACCTTTACAAATGAGCAGGAGTGCTGCCATCTTGAAAATGATGGCGCCTGGCCCCACGCGGTGCATCCTGAGATGCTCCAGGAGGGGTCAGACTGCCATAGAATGCGGAACAGGACGGCAGTGCAGAAGTGGGGGCATGTGGGCCGTGCTCCTGGGAGGGGGGTGGGGCGTTCGGGGCTGCTGGGTCACCAGGTTTATTTTTAGTTGGGAGGGGAAGGTGGGGTTTGCAGCCACCGGGCCACCAGGGACTCGCTTTCTGTTGGGGGCACCAGCCCCCGACAATATTTTGATGGCATTGGGGGCTTTCCTCGATGCCTGGATCATCTGAGGGGAGTTTGACAGGCATCGGAGAAAGCCCTCGATGCCATCAAAATACTGTCGGGGCTCATACGCAAATTCGCCAGGCGATGCCCCTGTTTCTCTGGGATAGCATAACAACTTGTGGTTTGCTCTCTCAGTTTAACGCTGCCATCTGTGCCACAGTTTAACGAATGACTAATGTGGGGCTAATTTGCATGAACCCTTTTCTGCATGCCAGCGTTAGAGTTGTGCGCTATCGGTGCACTGCACATAGGCGTAAAAAGCGTATAGACCGTGACTTCAGCACCGGCTTTCTGCACTGGCCTGCTAAAGAGTAGATTCTGATAGACAGAAGGAGGTGTAAAGCTTAAGATTTGCCTAGAGAGCCAACACCTTGAACCAACTCCAGGGCAACTCCGCGGCCTGCTCCGGTTAAAATCAGAACAGCATCAAGCTGTCGGGGTGGGGCTGGATTCGATTACAGCCCTACCTTTCAGGTGTCTGAACGTCTCCAGTCCCTACTGCTTATTTTCTTACCGGATCTCTTCAGTACTCAGGTTTTTAAAGGACAAATTAATCCTCTTCAGAGGCTCACTGTCATTCAGTGCTTTATGTCCATAAATCTGCTGAAATCCTGGAGCCTGGCGTTTAACATCTTCTCTGAAGTCATCGGGTAACCAGAGAATCTGCAGAGAAAACATACCAGCATGTCACCAAAGTCAGGACCACACCAAGCTAGACAAGCACCCTGTGCGACTGGCAACCCCGACACCCCCCACCCACAGGAACTTGCTGTGTCAGGTTTCCTGGAAGCCGAGTGATGACATCAGCACCCTTTCTGTGCTTGCGCCCTCTGTGGTACACCCTGACCCAAAGAATACACACTTGGGTGATATACACACCTACTGGCCCGCCCCCATATAAAATATGCATGTGACACTCCCAGAATACATTCCTGTGTACCTCCTTTTCCACTGAAGACAGATTAACCAGTTTTAGTATCTCCAGGAACAAGCAGGAATGAAGTCTTCACATATGGGTGAACATCACCAACTGAGCCCGCACGGGAACGCTCCCCAGAGTCCAATAGGAAAGCCCTTGGGAGCACACCACTGCACCTGCCTTCCCATCTCCTCTCCTTAATTCTTCGTTTTCCATGGAGCCAGTAGGACTCATCGTCCTGTCACTGCCAAAGAACTTCTCTTTTTTGTGCCCTTTGGGTTACATTGTGCTTTTGCCTTCCCATCGACGCCGGTTCCATTGAATCTGACACCACTCCTGATATGCTTCCTTTTTTATTTTTCAGTTTTTATTTTCTATTTATTTTCACCACTAAACTAGGCCTCCGGGCCTCCATAGCCTTATCTTCAATCTTGAAGATAACTTTTCAGGCATGGAAGAGCCAGTCAGTGGTTTTAAAAAATGTACCAAGTGTGCCAATACTATTTCAGCCACTAACAAACATGGCTGGTGTCTAAAATGTTTGGGTCCTAACAAGAACCCACTTTTTGTCCTTTGTGCTAACAAACAAGAACCAAGCCAGACAATTTGGATTGCTATTCACCTTAGACTCGGTGTCAGTGGCTTCCACTTCATCGAGGGCATTGACTTCTTCTCAGGCTTCTTCAAAGTCCAAACACTAAAGTCAGTCAGTCTGTGGCAGTTTCCAAATCTTCGGCATCAAAGACCGATTCCGATGCCAGGGAAACGTTCCAGCATAAGTATTGAGACTCCCCTAGAGGTGCTTCCGATGCAGACCAGCCAGCCAAACAGACCCGGCAGGAGGATCCGTCTTCTAAAGCACAAGTATCCCTGGGATAACAGGGACACACCTTTCATTTGTACAATCGTGAGGGGTAGTGTTAGATTCAGCACTTACTATGAAGGTTCAAATCACTAATGTAGCACAGAAAGTATTTATTTAATTGGTTTTGCTATATTAGAAAAATTAGAAATATATTGCCTCGGGATCAACTGTTTACAGTTACACAGGTCAATATATTGTCGCAGTTTACTGCAGTATTGCTTATTTGGGGACAAGAGAGAGTTAAACAAATTACAGGTGCTGCAAATTATAGCAACAAATATTGTTGAGAGGTAAAAAATGGGACCATATTATTCTGTTTCTAAGAGAATTACACTGGTTGCCAATTTGGGTGACAATTCTTTTTACATGAATTGTTGGCCCTATAATGTTTGGCAGCCTTGACAGTGATGGCTTTTTGGAGTAAATTTTTTGTAGTTTCCCTCTCTCAAAACCTTTACCCAGAAGAATACATATGATAAGGTTTTGCCTTATTGTGCTGCTACTCATTGGAACACTAAGGGGCTTGTTTACAAATGGGGCCGCGGCTCTGATAACGATCGCGAACCGCTACCGCAGCTTTGTAAACAAGCCCCTAAATGTATGATGAGACATAGTCTGAAAGCCTATTCATTTGAACAATTTTTGGCCTACATCTATGAGTCCTTAAACACTTCCTGTTCACCAAATTTTTCACAAACCATACCGAATCTCAGCTCCACCCAAATATCGATGACATCATCAACATTAGCAGTCAGTCAGGCAAACCCTCTCAACATGTCGCCCCAGGGAGAGCAATTTGGAGGTTGTGGAGGTGTGCTGAGCCGCTCCGGGCTCGAACGGAGCTGTGGTCCCGCCTGTGAAGCGACGCTGCCCTGAGGAAATCGGGCAGGCACGCCCGGGACACCCTGCTGCTGGAGGTCCTGTAGGATTTAAAAGTACTGTGCCCATTCTCTTCTTTGGAGAGCAATTTGGAGGTTGTGGAGGTGTGCTGAGCCGCTCCGGGCTCGAACGGAGCTGTGGTCCCGCCTGTGAAGCGACGCTGCCCTGAGGAAATCGGGCAGGCACGCCCGGGACACCCTGCTGCTGGAGGTCCTGTAGGATTTAAAAGTACTGTGCCCATTCTCTTCTTTGGAGAGCAATTTGGAGGTTGTGGAGGTGTGCTGAGCCGCTCCGGGCTCGAACGGAGCTGTGGTCCCGCCTGTGAAGCGACGCTGCCCTGAGGAAATCGGGCAGGCACGCCCGGGACACCCTGCTGCTGGAGGTCCTGTAGGATTTAAAAGTACTGTGCCCATTCTCTTCTTTGGAGAGCAATTTGGAGGTTGTGGAGGTGGGCTCGAACGGAGCTGTGGTCCCGCCTGTGAAGTGACGCTGCCCTGAGGAAATCGGGCAGGCACGCCCGGGACACCCTGCTGCTGGAGGTCCTGTTGGCTATATATTATCTTGTTTCTCCGCGACTGCGGAACGCGACTGCGGGGCTTAGTCTGAAGGGGCGTGGCTAAAGGGGCTTGTCCTGCCCCTTAGACGCCCCTTCGACGCTATTGAGACGCTGCTTCAGACAGGTTGCCGGAGAGTAGGTTCTGTGTGTCTATTTGCCTTACCATTCGAGTGTATGATGTGCTATAGGTTGTAAGTTGTCTGTTTTAATTATCTTTGTTATTCTGTTTTCTGGTTAGCATGGGCAAACGAAAGGCTAAGGTAAATGCCAAGTCTAAGGGGACCGAGTCCGGGAATGTTAAACCGGTCGGTCCCCTAGACAGACACGTGGTTTCTCTTCCCTTGGCGCAATCTTCTCCCGATGGTGCTTCGTTAAGCCCCGGGGGGAGATCTCCGCCTCCCTGTCCAGGTTCTGCGATTCCTTTAGATCCTCGGGTTTCTTTTGAAGAATGTGGTTTAGTGAGATCACCTATTTTATTACCTATCCCAGTTCCCGGAATAGATCAGAATGCCTCTTTGGAGACATCTGATCTCTCTTAAAGATGTTTTAAGGGCTGTTAAAATTATAGATCAGAAAGTATCTACTAAATTGAATTCCTTGGCAACTTTTACCCAGGAGGCTGCAATTGCTATGCAGCAACTGGATAATAAGGTGACTTTGTTAGATGCAGCCGTTTCTAAATTAGAGTCCCAAATTCCTACCTTACAATCCGTTAATGTTTCAGCTATCAAGGATTCCCTTGTGCTTCATGCTAAGGTGGAAGCTATGGAGAACTCTATACGTCGCTGTAATTTACGTTTTTTAAATTTCCCACAATCTCCGCTACTTTCTCCTACTATTCTGTTGGAAAAGTATTTCAAGGAAATATTGGCTGTATCTGAACCTATTGGTATTTCCCAAATTTATTATGTACCTTCTATGTCTAGAAAGGAGAACTCTGCTGAGGGTGGGATAGATGAGCTTATTCCTACTATTGTAAATCTCACTGCATTTATTGAGGATTCTTCAGATACGATTGCTATGCGTTCCACTCTTTTAGCTACCTTTACTACAGTATCATTTAAACAGTGTATTCTTAAGGCTTATTTCAAAGTTAAAGCTGCTAAATTTTGTGGACAAACAGTTTCAGTTTTTCCAGATGTGGCGCGTGCCACCCAGTTGCGCAGGCGTCAGTTTTTAGTTCTGAAACCTCGAGTTCTTGCTCTGGGGGCAACTTTTTTCCTACGATTTCCATGCAAATGTGTAATTGGTCTGGCAGGTAACTCCTTCAGTTTTACTGATGCGTCACATTTGGAAAACTTTCTGCAGGACAGACAGGGTTTAGATGGAGACAGCTCCGATAAATAGAATGCACCTCGTATAGTTTTGGCCCCTAGGGGTCTTGTTTGCCTTATTATGTTTATTGCCTATGTTGTATCAGATTTGTTCTCTCTTGATGTGGACTTTATCGTTTTCTTGTTTTCTTGCTGCTTTATGTTATGTACATGGTTTCCCATGTTTTGTTTTGGTTGCTTAGATTGACCTTTATCTCTATTGAATCATGTAATTGATTAAAACTTCAATAAAAAAAAAAAAAAACCATGTCGCCCCAACACTTTAAACCACCATGCAGTCTCCCTTTTTTGCGACTCTGTACTTGTAAATAGTTTCCCCCGTTATCCAGGTTTCTACTTCCTGTTAATTGTAAGACCAGACATATGTAACTTGTCGGATGTTTTCTGTTCCATGTAAACCGCGCTGTCGTCGAATAGTGCGGTATATAAGAAATGTTAATAAATAAATAAGTAGGGCTCTGGGACGCTCCCAAGGCATCAACATCCGGAGAGCTACCGGTTCCATGTTCTGGGACAGTGGCTCAAAGCCCCGTACGTGATTCCATCCAGACATCGGCCATCTCCCTAGACCAGCACACGCTGGCTCTCGATAGGAGTTTGGCAGCACTCCTGGCAGCCCCGGTACCGATAACATCGAGAGCTTCAGGAGTGCAGGCTTCGGCACCTACAGCCAGGGATATCGGGCCTGATGCCAGCTCTCAAACCAGCACCGCCGGAGCACCTGAGGCTGATTCCTCCACTGGAATCTTTCGAAGATCCCAGTATCCCAACAGATTCAGGCTCCCATGCCTCTCAGTTCTGATACCTCTGAGTAAAGGTATCAGCATCAACCATAGACTTCCACAAAGCATCGAGGTCAGACCCAAGACCGCCAATACTTTGATTTCTTGCCAGACTCGGATTCAAGTTCTTCAGAATCTCATGGGGAGTCACTCGATTCCCGAGAACTTCCAGATATCCCTTCAGACCCTTCGCTGCCTCATGAACAGCGTCATTTCCCACCACAAGATATGTACTTTCAGGACTTCATACATGACATGGCGGCAGGGATCTCCATCACAGTAGTCTCGGAAAAGGAACTGAGGGTGAAGGAATTGGAGATACTCCAATACCCTCCCACACCCAAGGAGGCGGCTACCTTACTGGGCTTCGTATCCTGCAGGATCTTATGCTCCACATGTGGGAGGCCCCACTCACAGTTCCGCCCGTACCAAGTACCAAAGTGCCCAGGCTTCCAAAAACCTCAGCTCCCCACCACTCAATGGTGGTGGAATCGGCAATGCGCTGAATAAAGAGCTCAAAGAACAGTTCATTCATGCCTCCTGGCAGAGACTTCAGGACAATCAATGCCTTTGGGTGTTGGTGTTTCCAAGCATGCATGTTGGTCTCCAGAATCACTTCTTACATTCTATACATGGGCATGTTTCTGAAGGATGTCAGAGATCTGGAGACTGCCACCCCCCTACTTCCTGAGGATAAGCGGAGTGCATTCCAGACACTCATCAAGCAAGGCCAGAATCCTTCTAATTTTCTTACCAGGGCCTCTTTTGATGCTTTTGAATCTACAAGGAGAGCTTCAGCAGTCTGCATTGGGGCTCACAGAATGGCCTGATTATAGGCTTCTGACCTCGAGCAATGGGTCCAGGATAAACTGGCCAATATCCCATGTACTGGAGAAAACCTTTTTGGCAAAGGTTGGAGGGGAAAATCAGGGGAGATTGAAACAGATCTCACCCTAAAATGCCTTTCCAGGAAAAACAGCTGACCCATCTAAAAGGAAGGCTCTTCCCAAGAAATCTTGTTTTTCTAAGAAGTAGAGATACTATCCTTCTTATCCGCCTTCTGCTGCCTGTCAACCTCAGCATCCTCAGCAGAGAGAGCAAGGCCCTCACCAACCCAAGCCCAAGGCTCCTAAGCCTGAATCAGCTGCACAGGCACAGCCTGCACCTGGTTTTTGACTCCTTCATAGAGAGCATTGACAATCTGCCCAAGAGGGTCCCCCCAGCCCCTCCACATAGCAGGCAGACTGTCACTATGCCCAAAGGTGGCACTTCATAACATCAGAGCAGTGGACGCTCCAGATTGTCTAAAGGGGTTATTAGCTTCACTTCAAAACCTTACCCTCCACCTGCTTCACAGGGGATTACCCAACATAACCCTTCAAAGCACTCTCTTAAAAGAAGAGGTGACCATCCCGTTGTCCCAGGGTGCCATAGAAAGTTTCTCCTCCTCAAGAAAAGTTGAGCTTCAACTCCATACTTTCTCATTCCAAAGAAAACAGGAGGCTTCAGGCCCATCTTAGATCTCAGAGACCTAAACAAGTTCATGGTCTGAGAAAAATTCAAGATGATTTCTCTAGGAATTCTTCTACCATACCTCCAGAGACACGATTGGCTAGGTTCCCTAGATCCAAAAGAGGGTACATACATATACTGATACATCCCTAGCACAGACAGTATCTGTGCTTCATGTTTCAAGGAAACCATTATCAATATCGGTTTCTACTCTTTGGACTAGCCTCTGCCCCAAGGATCTTCACAACATGCATGGCAGTCATCACTGACTACCTACATACCTTGGGGATATTCGTTTTTCCTTACTTAGATGACTAGCTGATCAGGGAAGACTCCCCCCAAGAGGTAAAATTCTCTCTGTATCACACCATCACGGTGCGCCAACACCTGGGGTAAGTCATAAATTTTCCATAAGAACATAAGACATAAGATATGCCATACTGGGTCAGACCAAGGTCCATCAAGCCCAGTATCCTGTTTCCAACCGTGGCCAATCTAGGTCATACATACCTAGCAGTTTCCCCAAAAGACACAGGTTCCACAATGCTTGTACTGGGTCAAGCATTGATATCCTGGGTCCCTTCTTAATAATGGTTTATGGACCTTTCCTCCAGGAACTTGTCCAAACCTTTTTTAAACCCAGCTACACTAACAGCCTTTACTACATCCTCCGGTAACAAATTCCAGAGTTTGATTACATGTTGAGTGAAAAAATATTTTCTTTTATTAGTCTTAAATAGTTTACCCTGTAGCTTCATTGCATGTCCCCTAGTCTTTCTATATTCTGATAATGTAAACAATCAATCTACATTTACCCGTTCCACTCCATTCATTAATTTATAGATCGCTATCATATCTCCCCTCAGCCATCTCTTTTCCAGGTTGAAGAGCCCTAACCTTTGTAGCCTCTCTTCATAGGAGTATCCTTCCATCCCCTTTACCATTTTGGTGGCTCTTCTCTGAACCTTTTCTAATATCGCTATATCCTTTTTAAGATATGGCGACCAGAATTGCACACAATATTCAAGGTGCGGTCTCACCATGGAACGATATAGAGGCATTATAATATCTTTTGTTTTATTTTCCATTCCTTTCCTTATACCTAGCATTCTATATGCTCTCTTGGCCACCACTGTACACTGGGCCAAGGGTTTTAACATGGTATCCACAATGACGCCTAAATCTTTTTCCTGGGTGGTGGTTCCTAATGTGGAACCTTGCATTGTGTAACCATAGTTTGGGTTGTTCTTCCCTAGGTGCATAACTTTGCACTTGTCCACATTAAATTTCATCTGCCATTTTGATGCCCAGTCTTCCAATTTATCAAGATCCTCTTGCAATTTTCCACAATCCTCTTGGGTTTTAACAACTTTAAATAGTTTTGTGTCATCTGCAAATTTGATAACCTCACTCGTTATTCCACTTTCCAGGTCATTTATGAATATGTCAAAAAGCAGCGGACCCAGCACAGATCCCTGGGGTACACCACTATTCACCTTTCTCCATTGGGAAAATTGGCCATTTAGCAAATTGGCCATTTAGCCCTACCCTCTGCTTTCTATCTTTTAACCAGTTCCTGATCCACAATAATACACTGCCTCCTATCCCATGATTCTTTAGTTTTGCCAAAAGTCTCTGATGAGGGACCTTCTCAAAGGCTTTCTGAAAAAACAGATACACTATATCAACTGACTCACCTTTGTCCACCTGTTTATTCACTCCTTCAAAAAAACATAACAGATTAGTAAGACAAGATCTTCCTTGTCTAAAGCAATGTTGGCTGTCTCCCATTAGGCCATGACTATCTACATGCTGAGTAATTTTATTGTTTATGATGGTTTCTACCATTTTTCCCGGTACTGACGTCAGGCTCACCGGTCTGTAGTTTCCCGGATCACCCCTGGAACCCTTTTTAAAAATTGGTGCTACATTGGCGATCCTCCAATCTTCAGGTATTAGAGATGATTTTAATGATAGTTCACAGATTACTAATAGCAGGTCTGCAATCTCATATTTCAGTTCTTTCAACACCCTTGGATGTATACCATCCGGCCCAGGTGATTTGCTACTCTTCAGTTTATCTAATAGTTGTAATACATCTTCCCGATGTATCGATATTTCCTTCAATTCTTCCGCACCTTTAAATACCACTTCAGTCATGGGTAACATTCTTACATCTTCCTCAGTAAAGACCGAAGCAAAGAATTCATTCAGTCTCTGTGCTATCACCTTGTCGCCTCTTAGTGCCCCTTTAACCCCTCTATCATCTAATGGACCAACTGACTCTCTCACAGGTTTTTTGCTACGAATGTACTTGAAAAAGTCTTTATTTCGTGTTTTTGCTTCCGCAGCAAGCTTCTTCTCAAATTCTCCCTTTGCCTCCCTTATCAATGCCTTGCATTTGACTTGCCAGTGCTTGTGCTGTTTCCAGGTTTCGTCGTTTGGCTCTTTTTTCTCATTTCCTGAAAGATGCTTTTTTGGCAACAGCAGCCTCTCTGACCTCACCTTTAAATCATGCTGGCAGTTTTTTGGACTTCCTTCCACTTTTCTTAAAGTGTGGAATACAGCTGGTCTGGGCTTCCAAGATAGTATTTTTCAACCACACCCAAGCTTGATGTAAGTATTTAACCTTTGCAACTGCTCCTTTTAGATTTTTCTTAACTATTTTCCTTATTTTATCATAGTCTCCCTTTCGAAAGTTAAAAGGTAGTACTGTGGATTTCCTTACTATCCCTCCTCCACTAATTAAATCAAAGGCGATCATGCTATGATCACTATTGCCAAGTGGCCCCAACACCCTTATCTCTTGCACTAGATCTGGTGTTCCACTAAGGACTAGGTCTAATATAGCTTCCCCTCTAGTCGGTTCATGAACTGGCTGCTCCAAGAAGCAGTCATTTATTTTATCTAGGAACTTTCTCTCCCTAGCATGTCCTGCCGTGACACTGACCCAGTCGATACCGGGGTAATTGAAAATCACCCATTATTATTACTGCGCTGTAACTTTTGTTAGCTTCCTTGATTTCTTTGAGCATTTCATCATCCATTTGTTCATTCTGATCAAGCGGTCGATAGTACACCCCCACTTCCATTGCGTTCCCCTTCTTTCCCAAAGTCCAACCTTGCTCCAACCCAATATCTGGAGTTCATCGGAGCACTCTTGGATACTCAACAGGCGCAAGATTTCCTCCCACAGGATCGCTGTGCCTGCATCATCGAGCTGGCAGAAGGGTACAACAGCAAAGCCAAGTAACAGCTCAAGAGATGCTATGACTATAAGGACACATGGCCTCCACGGCCCATGTTATCCCCTATGCTCAATTACACATGCAACAAGCACAGTTGACTATGTCTTCCCACTGGACACAAGCGAAGGGTTGACTCAGAAACAAGATCTATATCACCCCTCAACTGATCGAGTCCTTTCAGTGGTGTTGTCTCTCACAAAACCTACTCGTCGGGTCACCTTTTCAGATGCCTTCACTTTGATGTACCTTGACGACGGATGCTTCTAAACGGAGTTGGGGGGCGTATCTGAATGACCTCACTACACAGGGACTGTGGATACAACAAGAATTTGCCCTGTAGATCAACCTGCTAGAACTACGGGCACTGACAAATGCTCCAGGTTTTTCAGCCACAACTATCTAGGCAACCTTTTCTAGTCAGAACAACCAACCAAGTTGCCATGTTCTACATAAAAAAAAACAGGGGGGGGGGGGGAGACAGGGTCTTGTCCCTTCTGCGAAGAAGCAATTTGCCTATGGTCATTTGCCATCTCATCCACCTCAGAGTAGTGTACCTCCTCGGCAAACTGGATGTCCTAACAGATAGGCTAAACCATGTCCTTCGTTCACACGACCTTGCATTTGGAGATGGCTGCTTGGATCTTCCAAATGTGGAGAACCCCACACATAGATCTTTTTGCCACGCCAAAGAAAAAAAACGCAGCTTCTCGTCTTCTGCTCTAGGGTTCTGTCGCTGCAGCGACAGGCCTTGGATGCCTTCCTTCTCCACTGGGGACAAGAACTGCTCTACATATGTCCTCCCATCCCCTTGATTCCCAAGAGGCTGTTCAAGCTACAGGCCAACAGAGACTTGATGATTCTCATAGCCCCCTTTGCGTACCATCTGCATTTCCTCCCAAAAGTAGCTTCCTCCTATCACCTAAACTAGTCTGTAATCCTTCCGATTTTCTTCCCTAGACCACATGTGTCTCGGGCTGAAACAGCACTTTAGACTGCAAGCAAGCACTGGCTTACTGCTTAGATAAAACTTAAGCCCACAGAAAATCCTCGTAATTGTGCATTTCCTTTGATCCTAGTCACCTGGGCCTACCGGTGATGAAACATACTCTATCTAGATGAATAGCAGATTGCATTTCTTTAGCTTATGCACAAAGCAGGACTCTGATTACAGGGTCATGTCACTCCTCATAATGTGCAGGCTATGGCAATCTCCATAGCCAATCTCCGTTCAGCATTCATTGAGGAGATTTGTCGGGCAGCTAACCTGGTCCTCCATCCACACTTTTGCTGCACTCTGTCTGGACAGAGACTCCAGTTGGGAAGCTGTCTTTGGCCAAATTGTACTCCAGCACCTCTTTGGGACTTAAACTTAACTTCAACCCTTTGTTCTGGACGTCTACAAGATACCAGACTATCATTAGGGGAGTATCGCCTCCTGGAATCAAATCCAATGATCCACAACTCTTCCAAGACTCTTTGGCTACACAATTTTGCCTCAGGGATCACACTACTGTCCTCCCCAAAACAATCTGGTACCTAGGAGCTAGTGAGTCTTATATGTGAAGACTGCATTCCTGCTGTTCCCGGAGATCACCTGTTATAGGCAGGTAACTGCACTTTCCAGCCTCCTCTCTCATACCGCCTTAATGAAGAATGACAACATTGACCTTCCCCAGGCTTGAATCATCATTCCCATCTCGAAAGATCTGATGAACACTCAACGGACAAAAGAACATACTTGTTAATTGCTCAGAACTATTAATAATCTGTAGGACATAAATGTTTTAAATAAATAAATATGAATATAAGAGTTGACATACTGGGTCAGACCAAAAGTCCATCGTCCAATATCATCTTTCTAACTGTGACCAATCCAGGTCACAAATAGCTGGCAGTGTCCAAAAAAGAATATAGATCCCAAACTACATACCCTCAGGGATGAGGAGTTGTTTTTCCCATGTCTGCCTTAGAACATAAGATATGCCATACTGAGTCAGACCAAGGTCCAACAAGCCCAGTATCCTGTTTCCAACAGTGGCCAATCTAGGTCACAAGTACCTAGCAGTTTCCACAGAAGATAAAGGTTCTGCAATGTTTGTATTGGGACAAGAAGTGGATTTCCTGGATCTCCTTTAATAATGGTTTATGGACTTTCCTCCAGGAACTTATCCAAACCTATGTTAAACCCAGCTACACTAACAGCTTTTACTACATCTTCCAGTAATGAATTCCAGAGTTTGATTAGGCACTGAGTGAAAAATATTCTCTCTTTTTAAATTGTAGCTTCATTGCATGTCTCCTAATCTTTCTACTTTTTGATAGCGTAAACAATCAATCCATGTTTACCCGTTCCACTCCATTCATTAATTTATAGACCTTTATCATATCTCCCCTCAGCCATCTCTTTTCCAGGTTGAAGAGCTCTAACCTTTTCAGCCTCTCTTCATAGGGGTATCCTTCCATCCCCTTCACAATTTTGGTGGTATTTCTCTGTACCTTTTCTAATTCTGCTATATCCTTTTTAAGATACTGTGACCAGAATTGCACACAATATTCGAGATGCGGTCACATCATGAAATGATACAGAGGCATTATAATATCCTTTGATGATGCTTAAATCCTTTTCCTGGGTGGTGGTACCTAATGTGGAACCTTGCATCGTGTAACCATAGTTTGGGTTGTTGTTTCCTAGGTGCATAACTTTGCACTAGTCTACATTAAATTTCATCTGCCATTTGAATGTCCAGTCTTCCAATTTATTAAGATTCTCTTGCCATTTTTCACAATCCTCTTGAGTTTTAACAACTTTGAATAATTTTGTGTCATCTGCAAATTTGATTACCTCACTCATTATTCCTAAATTCCAGGTCATTTACGAAAATGTTAAAAAGCAACGGACCTAGCACAGATCCCTGGTGTGCTCCACTCTTCACCTTTCTCCATTGGGAAAATTGGTCATTTAGTCCTACTCTCTGCTTTCTATCTTTTAACCAGTTCTTGATTCACAATAGTACACTGCCTCCTATCCCATGACTTTTTAATTTCGCCAAGAATCTTTCATGAGGGACCTTGTCAAAGGCTTTCTGAAAATCTAGATATACATTGACCGATCCACCTTTCTCTACCTGTTTATTTACACCTTCAAAACAACATAACATATTAGTAAGACAAGATCTTCCTTGGCTAAAGCCATGTTGGCTGTCTCCAATTAAACCATGACTGGAGGAGTGGCCTAGTGGTTGGGGCAAGGTACTTCGGGCTGGAAGGTCGGGGGTTCAAATCCCACTAGAGGACAGCAACCTTGGGCCGGAAGGACTGGGGTTTCTAGTTCCACAGGTGCTCCTTGTGGTCTTGGGCAAGCCATTTAACCCTCCATAGCCCATGTTCCCTGTAAAATAGTTCTCTGTGTGCTGTGCTGTGCTTTCCTGTCTAATCAATGTGTTTATACCTCAAACATTTCCTGTCATGATTTGACAATTTCCAATCTGTAATCAAACCGCTGCTGATCGCTGGAAGTAGCGGTATACTAAATAAATAAATATTAACTATTTACATGTTAAGAAATTTTGTTCTTTATGATGGTGTCTACCATTTTTCCCAGTACTGATGTCAGGCTCACTGGTCTGTAGTTTCCCGGATCACCCCTGGAACCCTTTTTAAAATTTGGCATTACATTGGCTATCCTCCAATCTTCAGGTATTACTGATGATTTTATTGAGAGTTCACAGATTAGTAATAGTAGGTCTGCAATTTCATATTTCAGTTCTTTCAACACCCTTGGATGTATACCATCCAGTCCAGGCGATTTGTTACTCTTAGTTGTAATACATCTTTCCAGTTTATCGATATTTCTTTCAATTCTTCTGCTGCATCCGCTTTAAATACCATTTCAGCCATGGTTATCTCCCCTACATCTTCTTCGGTAAAACTGAAGCAAAGAATTCATTCAGTCTCTCCACTATGGCCTTATCCCCTCTTAGTGCCCCTTTTAAACCTCTATCATACAATGATCTACTGACTCTTTCACAGGTTTTTTGCTAAGAATGTACTTGAAAAAGGTTTTATTATGCATTTTTGCTTCCACAGCAAGCTTTTTTTCTAATTTATTTTATTTATTTATTTATTTAACAGTTGCTTATATACCGCTACCTTCCACAGATCAGGTGCGGTTTACAGTGAACAAGGAATGAACAGATTAACAGGTCTGTTTTACATGAAACATTAATTAACTAGGTACAATTTTGCTAAATACATGAAACATTAATTAACTAGGTACAATTTTGCTAAATACATTAAACATGATTGGACTAAATATGGTAAATTTGTTAAATAACAATTTAACTATTTACATATTTTGAACTATTTACATATATATTTACAGGATTTACAAATAGTTATTTAATCGACTTTAATTGTAGTTAGATAGAGTAATTGGAGTTGGTGTACCCTGAGGTCGCTATTAACCATTTCCTGTTAGTGGTAAGGTATTTTCTAGTTTGCCGAAATGGGAGATGAATAAATATGTTTTTAATTTCTTGCGGAGTTCCTTTGCATCATTTAGTGCTCTTATTTCTTCAGGGAGGGAGTTCCATAGGGTGGGAGCTGCATGAGAAAACGCTTTTTTATTAGTTGTTTTTTTAGTAGTTGTGAAATCTTTCGGGATCCTAATTTTATTCGTGTGGCCTTTCCGTAGCGCAGTTTGGGATGTGTCTTTAATGATAAGTTTTGTTAAAGAGACTGGGGCCATTGTATTTAATGTCTTAAATGTAGTGATAATCAATTTATGATTTATTCTGGATTGAATTGGGAGCCAGTGAAGGTTTGCTAGTATAGGGGTAATGTGTTCAAATGGTGGAACCTTCATTACAATTCTTGCTGCTGCATTTTGGGCAAGTTGGAGTCTTTTAATGTTTTGTTTTGTTGTTCCTAGTAGGGTGAGATTTGCGAAATCAAAGTGTGGTGTGATGATAGCCTGGATAATGCTCAGAAAATCATGTAGGAGTACAAGAGGACGTAATTGTTTTAAAATTTTAAGTTTAAAGTAGATTTTCTTAGTGATGTTTCTAATATGTGTGTCCATACTAAGGTGTGAGTCAAGGGTGACACCTAGGTATTTTACTTCATTTTTTATAGTAATGTTGTGATTTTGGAGAGTGATGTGTGTTGGAGGTATGTAGGATTGATTTTTAGTTACTATTAATATATCTGTTTTAGAATGATTGATATGGAGATTGTGGTCTTTTAGCCAGATTGTTAATTCAGAGAAGCATTCTGTTAACAGTTGTAATGGGAGTGTTGGGATTGTAAATGGTATGTACATCATCATATCGTCTGCATATATGTGATAGTGGACTTTAAATTTCTTGAAAATGTTGCAGACTGGTTGAATATATAAATTAAATAGGAGGGCAGAGAGGGCGGAGCCTTGTGGGAGACCAATTTCCTGTTTATATGTTTTAGATGTTTCTGTGTTAGTTCGGACAGTTTGGGTTCGATCAGTTAGATATGAGGTGAACCAATTATATACAGTTGAGTGTATTCCTATTTGTTTTAGTCTGTTAAGCATTACAGCATGGTGTACACTGTCAAACGCTGCAGAGATGTCTAGAAAGAGGAGAATGAAAGCTTGTTTAGGGTTATCAATACCTCGTGTTAAGGTATCGAGGAGTACTGTTAATAGAGTGTCTACACCATGATAGGGGCGAAAGCCATATTGTTGGTCATCAAGGGGGGCTGAGGTTTCTATGTGATCTTGTGTTTGAATTTGAACGACCTTTTCAATCAGTTTAGCCATAAATGGAATGCTAGAGATAGGTCTGTAGGAATTGGGTGATTTTTTGTCGAGGGTGTTATTTTTGATTATCGGTCGGATTTGTGCATGTTTGAGGGAAGGTGGTAAGTATCCTTGGCGCAGCGACAGATTGACTATAGGAAGGATAAAGGGGGATAGTGTAGAGAGGGTATGCTTGATCCAGTTTACCGGACATGGATCAAGTTGAGAGGTCGTAGTGTTCAGGTTTGAAATAGTCATCTTAAGAGTGTCTTTGGTTATAGAGTGGAAGTCAGACCATTTTTCTAAATGATGTTGGTGGGAAAGTGAAAGAGGATTTGGTGTGAATGCAAATGTTTTTGATTTATTTATATAGTGGTTTGCTAGAGTCTGGGCAGAGATATCAATAGTATCGTTGCTGGTCCCATATGAGTTATTAGTTAAGTTTTGGACGATACTGAAAAGTTCTCTTGGTCTATTAATGGATTTGGTTAGTATAGTTGTGTGGTAGTTTTTCTTTGCGCCGTCTGAAGCTTCTTTGTACTTTTTAAGGTGGCTGTGATAAGCGTCATAAGAAGAGATGGATTTGGATTTGCGCCATTTAGATTCAATATTTCTCAATTCTCTCTTCATTCGTCTTAAGGTGCTGTTGAACCAGGGGGCATCTCCTATTCTAGAGTAGCTTTTCTTCTTGATGAATTGTTTATATGCCGCTGCATTGTTAATTGTATTGTGCCAAGTTGCGACTGCTTCATCTAGGTCAGTTGGTGCAAGGGTGAGATAGGGAATAGTTAGATCAATGAATTCATTTGCGTTAAATTTTGTGAATCTAGGTGGAGGGGTAATTAGTAGGTTATTTTTGTTGTTTCTTCCAGTGTAGGCTAAGGTGAATTTGATCAGGTGGTGGTCTGACCAAGGAATGGGTATACACTCAAGCGATGACTGGTTAAAATGTTTTTGGAAAGCTTCTGGTAGAAAGACTAGGTCAAGGGTTCCACCTTTCTTATGTGTCTTTGTATTAATTATTTGGAGGAAACCCATATCTGCTAATGATTCCAGGAAAAGAGCTGAGTGTGAGGGGGGCAGGGATGGGAGGTTAAAATCTCCTAGTGATATTATAGGGTTGGAGACTGTGGATGAGCTGAGGAGTTCTATTAGGGCGTCTAAGTTTTCAGATTTTTGATCCGGTGGTCTGTATAATTCTCCCTTTGCCTGCCTTATCAATTGCATCTAACTTGCCAGTGCTTGTGTTGTTTCCTGTTTGTCATTTGGCTCCTTTTTCCATTTCCTGAAAGATGCTTTTTTGGCTACAACAGCCTCTCTGACTTCACCTTTAAACCATGTTGGCAGTTTTTTGGCCTCCTGCTTAAAGCATGGAATACAGCTGGTCTGGGCTTCCAAGATAGTATTTTTAAATATCCATGCTTGACGTAAATCTTTAACCTTTGCAGCTTCTCCTTTTAGTTTTTTCTTAACTGTTTTCCGCAATTTTTTGTAGTCTCTCTTTTGAAAATTAAAAGATAGTACTGTGGATTTCTTTGCCGTCCTCTCTCCATTTATTAAATCAAATGCGATCATGCTATGATCACTATTGCCAAGCTGCCCCAATACCCTTATCTCTTGCACCAGATCTTCTGTACCACTAAGGACTAGGTCTAAGATTGCTTCCCATCTTGTCTGTTCATGAACCAGCCGCTCCAAGAAGCAGTTTATTTTATCTAGAAACTATCTACCTAGCATGTCCTGCCATGACACTGACCCAGTCGATACCGGGGTAACTGAAATCACCCATTATTAGTACTGTGCTGTAACTTTTGTTAGTTTCCCTGATTTCTTTGAGCATTTCATCATCCATTTGTTCATTCTGGCCAGGCAATCGATAGTACACCCCCCACTGCCATAATGTACCCAGGTACTACTACTACTACTATTCAGCACTTATAAAGCGCCACGCATGTAGCGTTGTACAGCTAACCTACAAGAAGAGGTAGCCAACATACAAGAAACAGTCCCTGCCCATTAGAGTCATGCTCATCGGGGCTTACAATCTAATCAGAACAGTACAGAGCATTAATCAGTTCTGCGCAAGGTACGGTATGGTCTATACAGTTTGGTCATAAATGTTGACGGGGGTTAGGATAAGATGAGGATGGAAGTCAGGATCTGAAAGCAATGGTGAAGAGGTGGGTCTTCAACCTGGACTTGAAGAGGGCCAGGGAGGATGCTTGGTGTACAGACGTAGGTAGGCTATTCCAGGCGTATGGTGCAGCAAGGTGAAAGGAGCGCAGTCGGGAGTTTGCGGTGCGGGTGAAAGGCATTGATAGCAGTAATTGGTTAGCGGAGCGCAGATTTCGAGAGGGGACATAGGAAGAGATAAGAGTTATTGAGGGGCCATGGAGTGAATGCATTTATAGATCAGTAGGAGAAGTTTGAATTGGATGTGGAATTGGACAGGGAGCCTGTGAAGCGACTTGAGAAGAGGGAGTAATGTGGGCATGGTGAGGCTGGCAGAAGATTAGCCGAACAGCGTGATTTTGTATAGATTGAAGGGGAAGGAGGGGCCATGGAGTGAATGCATTTATAGATCAGTAGGAGAAGTTTGAATTGGATGCGGAATTGGACAGGGAGCCAGTCTAGCGACTTGAGAAGAGGAGCAGTATGGATATGGCCGAGGCTGGCGGAAGATTAGTTGAGCAGCGTTATTTTGTATAGATTGAAGGGGAAGGAGGTGGCTCACAGGGAGACCAGCGAGGAGTAGGTTGCAGTAATCGAGGCGAGAGGAGATTAAGGAGTAAATAAGCGTCTCGGTAGTGTGTTCAGAGAGGAAGGGGCGGATTTTGCCGATGTTGTAGAGAAAGAAGCGGCAGGTCTTAGCTACAAGCTGGATATGAGCGTAAAAGGAGAGAGAGGTGTCAAAGATAACCCCTAGATTGCGGGCCGAGGGAAAAGGAAGGATAGTAGATCCATCCACAGACTGAGAAAGGGGGAAGAGGAGGGGAGGAGTTGGGGGGAAGATAAGGAGTTCAGTCTTAGCCATGTTCAGTTTCAATTGGCGATGAGACATCCAGGCAGCGATGTCTGAAAGACAGGCAGAGATCTCGGACTGGGTTGCTGGAGAAATATTAGGTGTAGAGAGGTAGTTTTGGGAGTCATCGGCATAGAGATGGTACTGAAAGCCATGGGAGGAGATAAGCGCACCAAGGCCTTTAGTATAGAGAGAGAAAAGGAGGGGGCCCAAGACGGATCCCTGGGGTATACCTATGTGGAGTGGGGTAGGGGAGGAGCCACCAGAGCATACACTGAATGAGCGATGGGAGAGGTAGGAGGAGAACCATGGAGTCCTTGAAGCCAAGGTATCACAGTATCCCACTGGTTGTCCTCCTTCCACCATGTCTCTGAGATACCAACCATATCTGAGCTCTCATTTAGTGCTATATATTCTAACTCTCCCATCTTATTTTTTAGACTTCTAGCATTTGCATACGAGCATTTCAAAGGCTGTATTTTATTCATATTAATCTGGTTACTAGTAGGCAGGGTAATTTGGAATCTAAGTTCTGTCTGCTCTGTACTTAAGGGCATTTGGGGGTTACTTTTGTCTTTATTGGAACCTCTCTGCTGATATGCCCTAACTTCAATCTTGCTAGTATCCTTCAAGGATACATTGTTCCAAACCATGTGCTCTTGGGCAGCCGTCGGCTCTCCCCTATTATCTAATTTAAAAGCTACTCTCTCTCCTTTTTAAAGGTTAATGTCAGCAGCCTGGTTCCAGCCCGGTTAAGAAGGTGCTCATCCCTTCAAAAGAGCCCCTCCTTTTCCCAGAATGTTCCCCAATTTCTAACAAATCCAAAACCCTCATCCTTGCACCATTGAGAACCCAGAGCCCTGCCTGCTTTTTGGGTCCTGCATGTGAAACGGGAAGCAGTTTTTAGAACGCCACCGTGGAAGTTCTGGATTTCAACTTCTTACCTAAAAACCTAAATTTGGCCTAGAACCTCCCTACCACACTTTTGTATGTCATTGGTACCAACATGTACCAAGACAGCAGACTCCTCCCCAGCACTAAGACCTTGTCTTGGTGGCAACATGAGGTCTGCTACCTTCGCACTGGCAGGCATGTTACTGGCTGTCCTCGTGTCCACCAGCCACCCAGCTATCTACATGCCTAATAATCAAATCACCAACTATACTGGGGTGTCCTAACCCTTCCCTTGTGGGCACATGGCCTTGGAGAAACCTCTTCAGTGCTAGAGAGTTTTATATCACCTAGAGGACTTTTCCTCCAGGATCTTGTCCAAACCTTTTTAAAACCCAGCTACAATAACAGCGTTTACTACATCCTCCGGTAATGAATTCCAGAGTTTGATTAGGCATTGAGTGAACAAATATTTTCACCTATTTGTTTTTAATGTAATACTTAGTAGCTTTCATGGCATGTTCCCTTGTTGATTTGCATTTATGCATTCCACTCTGCTCAGGATTTATAGAGCCGTCTCGTCTCTAAGCTGAAGAGTCCGAACCTCTTTAGCCTTTCCTCTGAGCTCTTTTGATGATGTCAGTGCCCTCGAGTCATGGTGACCCTCTGGACAGGTATATTCCATCTATCTACTTAGTTCTGTCCACTTTCAGGTTTGTTAGTTTTGCACAAACTATGCAACAATCTCCTGTCCTTCAATCCTTTCTTCAATAGATATTGAACAAAAGTGTTTGTTGTATGCTCATGTAAGAGAATAAAAGGGAGGGGGGATACGTGGGTGAGCTATGTAAGTGGGGGGGGGGATACATGGGTGCTTCATGTTAGAGCTATGTAACAGAATGCCTATAAAAAAAGCATGCAAAGCTTGTACCGATACCTGTTCACTGTGACTAAGTGACTGGTCTCTGCTAGCAGAAACAAACACAGGTAAACTGCCTGGAAATTGTATATCTTTGTCTTGTCTTTTTCTTCACATTCTTTTCAGGATGACTCAGACTCAGTGGACCGGGGCCCCGCTAAGCGACGTCCACCACACTCTCACTCCACGCGATGCTATGCAGTTATCATAGAACGTTAAACTCCAAACTCAACTTTAGATATGCAGATGATTCAATTTAACGTCTACAACAATTTACTTATCAAGAAATTGAATAAACAAAGGACTTACTGAAAGAGGAAATGCTTTTAAGATAGACAGAGCCTGTAGTTCATACAAATGTGTTCAGCCTGTCTCTGGATACTTTGCTTGAATTCAGTGTGAAACAATAAAGCATTCTTGGGGTCTTGGGGGAAATGGTGGGAGCGTATAGCTCTTTGTCTGAGATGGATTCTTTTCACCCTGACAGAACAACTTCCTGAAGATGCTCTGCTCGTTTAAGTGGCCATCCTGAATTAGGAAATAGAGGGAAGAAGCATCCAATGGGAGGAGGGGAAATTGACCATAAATACCATTCCTGCCTAGAGGATCAAAGCTTACAGACCAACAGGAGGCGGCAAAAGTATTACACAGACAAAAACCACAGGAAAGGTAGTAACCAAAAGCAACGTTGACAAATAAAAAATCCATTTATTATAACCAAATAAAATAACTACTACTGCTACTTATTTGTATAGACAACACAACAGCTGAAGACAAGGATATATCTAAGGGAATGGTAAGAAAACACATAGGAGGCTCAGCGGATCAAGATCTAAAAGCGGCTTCAAAGAGGTGAGTTTTCAGCCTGGATTTTCAAAGGGACAGAGATGATGCCTGCCGTACAGACTCAAGTAGTTTGCTCCAGGCCTAAGGAGCAGCAAGGTGAAAGGAGTAAAGTCTGGAGCTAGCAATAGAAGAGAAGGGCAGAGATAGAAGCAAATTGCCAGAAGAGCGGAATTCCCGAGGAGGGGTGTAAGGAGAGATAAGAGAGGAAAGGTAGTGAGGAGCTACAGAGTGAATTCTATAGGTCAGCAGGAGAAGTGTGAACTGGATACGGAAACGGATAGGGAGCCAGTGAAGCAACTTGAGAAGAGGGGTAATATGAGCATATCGAGGCTGGTGGAAGATTAGCCATGCGGTTGAGTTTTGAACAGATTGAAGGGAGAGAGATGATTCAGAGGGAGATCAGCAAGGAGCAGGTTGCAATAGTCTAGATAGCAGGTGATTAAAGGGTGGATAAATGTCCTAGTAGTATGCATAGAAGGGAAGAGATGAATTTTGCCAATGTTATAGAGAAAGAAACGATAGGTTTTAGCTGTCTGTTGGATATGTGCAGAGAAAAAGAGAGTAGAGTTGAAGACGACTCCAAGGTTGCGGAGCTAAGGAAACAGGGAGGAGTGTAGTGTCATCCACAGAAATAGAGAAGGGAGGAAGGGGGGAGGTGGGTTTGGGGGGAAGGATAAGGAGCTCAGTTTTGGCCATGTTCAATTTCAGATGGTGGTGAGACATCCAGGCAGCAGTGTCGGATAAGCAGGCAGCGATCTGGGCCTGGATTCCTGCAGAGATTTCAGGTGCAGAAAGGTCGATCTGAGCGTCGTCAGCAAAAAGATGGTACTGAAACCATGTGAGGAACTACGTGCACTAAGGGACTGTGTAGAGAGAAAGAGAGGTCCCACGACAGAGCCCTGAGGTACACCAACTGAAAGCGGGATGGCGGTAGAAGAAGATCCACCAGAACATACACTAAAAGTGCGATGGGAGAGATAAGAAGAGAGCCAGGACAGAACAGAGCCCCTAAATCCAAGCGAGGACAGGGTATCGAGGAGAAGGTGGTGATCAACAGTGTCAAAGGCAGCAGAAAGGTCAAGAAGGATGAAAATAGAGTAAAGGCCTTTGGATTTGGCGAGGAACAAGACTTTGGCAAGAGCAGTTTGCTGAATGTAGAGAACGAAAACCAGACTGCAGTGGATCCAGAAGGGCTTGAGAGGAAAGAAAGTCAAGACAGTGGCAGTGAAACGCTCGTTTAAGTAGTTCTGAAGCAAATGGGAAGAGGGAGAGAGGGAGGTCGATAACTGGAAGGACTGGAAGGACACGTAGGATCTAGTGAAGGCTTTTTGAGGTGTCATCTATAAAACAAGAGAAAAAAGGAATATCATAAGATGAGAATAAATATTACATCATTACCATCCAACAAATGTTAACCAATCAATTTCATCATAAACAATACTCCTTCTTATTTGTATAGTGCTAGAAGGCGTACACAGCGCTATACATATAGATGAAAGACAGTCCCTGCTCTTCAGAGCTTACAGTCTAATCAAGAGAAAGACCACCACAAAACTGGGGGGGTGGGAAGGAGGCTAGAGTATGATAAGATACACATAAGTGGAGTAAAAAATACTAATTTGGGTGTTTTTACTAAAGGAGAATTGAAAATAAGTTATTTCTATAGTGCTTGGGGGATGAAGTACTGCTGACAGTTTTGTGTACATTATATATTAATGAGAACGGAGAGTTTGTCTTTTTCCTCTAGGTAAATAATACAACTGGGACAGCTCAGTCTCCTCCGGTTTTTCTATCTTCAATGCGTCCTGCAAATACATTGTCCACAGTTCTTTAGAAGACAACAACTTAGTGTTTGGGAAGTTCAAAAGTATGATATTCCTTGATCACTGATTGTTCTCCATGGATTCCAATTTCAAGTGGAGCGACAAACTATCTTTAATAAAAGTTAATGCAGATTTTTGAAAAGCTCCTACTTGACTCTCCACTTGCGTGGCTTTTTGGCCAAGATCTCGAAAGAAACCTTCAAGCTCACCCAATTTAGCAAGAGTCTGCTGGGAGAACTCAGATGTCTGAGAAAAAGTTATTTAAATCTGTTTCTATTCTCAGCAAAGACCCCCAAATATCTTCAAGAGCAACCTTCTTTCCAACTAGAGGTGCTGACCCCCGGTAGAGGCTTTGGGAGAGGAACAGAAACTGGAGCTGAAGAAGAATGAGATGAGGTCATCACAGTAGTGTCTGTGCCACAGACGGAACTCAGCAATAGCAGCCGATCTTTCGCCTGGGACTCCTCACTCTTCCCTATGTCCCCAGTCTGCCGCTTTGGAGTTCATTCACTTGCTCTTGATGCCAAACGCATCTTGCCGTATTGCTGGTTGAAATGGGGGGCTCAGGCCACCGGAACTCTATGTTGTTCTGGAATCCTCATGGGAATGCTCTCCCGTCCCGAGGGGCCTTAGATGTGGGTGCACAGGGGTAAGATGAGAATCCACAGGACCCCTGGACTGGATCCTTCTGCTATACTTGAGTATTCCCCTTCCATTTTGAAGGATTAGAGGCAATAATCACAGCTAAATGAGTGCAAAGGGTGCGAGCAGTGTCTTCACCACCCTACGGCGGTGCCATCTTGACTCTTCCAACAAACCTCTTCTAAACTCAGCTACACTAACAGTTTTTACTACATCCCCCAGAAAGAAATTCCAGAGTTTGATTACGTGCTAAGTGAAAAAATATTTTCTTCGATTAGTCTTAAATGTGCTACATTGTAGTTTCATTGCATGTCCCCTTGTCTTTCTACTTCTTGAAGGCGTAAAAAAATCAAACTACATTTACCCATTGCACTCCATTATTTTATAGACCTCTATCATATCCCCCCTCAGCCGTCTCTTTTCCAGGTTGAAGAGCCCTAACCTTTTAAGCCTTTCCTCGTAAGGGTATCCTTCCATCCCCTTTACCATTTTGGTAGTTCTTCTCTGTAGCTTCTGTAATTCTGCTATATCCTTTTTAAGATATGGTGACCAGAATTGCACACAATATTCAAGGTGCAGTTGCACCATGGAGCAATACAGTAACTCGCTTGCTGGGCAGAGTAGATGGACCATGCTGGTCTTTATCCTTGGGTTTATTCTCCATTCCTTTCCTTATGATTCCTAGCATTTTAGCAGCTTTCTTGACTGCTGCTGCACACTGGGCACATTGACTCCTAGATCCTTTTCCTGGGTGGTGATTCGTTGTATCATGTAACCGTAGTTTGGGTTCTTCTTCCCTAAGTGCATAAGTTTGCACTTGTGCATATTAAATGGAGAAGCAGCCTAGTAGTTAGGGCGACAATCTGGAATCGGAAAGACCAGGGTTCAACTCCCACTGACTCTCCTTGTGGCCTTGGGCAAATCACTTAACCCTCCATCGCCTCTGGTACAAACGTAGATTATAAAGCCTCCGGGAACAGTACCTGACTAACTCACTTGATCTGCTACTGGAAAAGCATGAGCTAAATCAGTGGTTCCCAAACGTGGGGTGGGGACCACAAATGGGGTCACAGAAACATGGCCATCTCTCCTTCTTGCCAGACTTTCATTGTGACCTATGCCGAGTAGTGGCAGTCACCTGTCAGCATGTGACCGTAGAGCCAGTGAGCATTCATAGGCCATTGTCCCCTCCCGGGTAAGCTTCCTGTTAGACTGGAAACCCCCCTGCTGAGTGCTGGGGTCTGTAAGGACAAGTCACCCTGCACGCTGGCTGCTCTTGCCACTGCTATTACTGCTGCATTCCTGCTGTAGATGAGTGGAGGGAGCGGAAAGAGGCTGGAAACTTGCGATTTTGATTTCATCATCATCTGGTTGCCTGAAAGGAGGGAAGGCGTGAGTAAGAGGGTGGTGCATGAGTAGAAGGGTGGGTAACAGGCAGATCATGTAGAGGAGGAAGGTAGGGAAAGCATAACGGAATGGGTGGTGCTAGAGAGGGGAGAAGAGGACCTGGAACAAACTACCTGGGTGTCTGCGTCAGGCTTCACCTCTGGCCCTTTTCAAATCGAAGTTGAAAACTCACCTCTTGGAGTCTGCTTTTCGATCCTGATCCGCTTAGTCTCCTGTGTGTTTCCTGCCACTCCCCTAGATGTGGCCCTGTCCTCAGCTCTTGCGTTGTCTGTCTTGACGAGGTTGTAAGCTCTGATGAGCAGGGACTGCCTTTGACATGTGTTTCTACAGCGCTGCGTATGCCTTGTAGCGCTATACAAATGACAAGTAGTAGTATAAGAGCAGAGCACTGGAGAGGGGCACGGCTAGACGCAGGATGAGACGGAAGAGCGCAAGGAGGGAGCGAATGGCAAGGAAGGACGAGAGTGTTAAAGGTTGACTGACAGGGGAGGGAAGATTGCACGGCTGGGTGAAGGGAAGGAGATTGCATGGAGGAGGAAGGATACTGAAGGGTAGAGATGGAAACCCCCATGACACAAACAGACACACACATACCCCAACGCTCCCCATGACACAAACAGACACACACACAGGCACCCCTGACACGCCCCATGACACACACAGGCACCCCTGACACGCCCCATGACACACACAGATGCACACACAGGCACCCCCATGACACACACACAGGCACCCCCATGACACACACACACAGGCACCCCTGACACGCCCCATGACACACACACAGACGCATGCATGTACCCGACACCCCCATAACACACACACACAGGCACCCCTGACACGCTCCATGACACAGACGCAACCCGCATATGCCGGATTCTGTGAAATAAATAAATACATTGAGGCAATGCACATCGTGTCACTGCAAGTGTAACTTTCCAACTTGTGATATTGCTTGTGTCAGATTCATTTTCTCCCCGACGCAGTCATTTGCTGAGCATTGCCATGTTGGGTTATTTTATTTGGTTGTAATAATGATCTTTTATGTGTCACCTTTAGCTTCTGGTGTGGGGTTACAGATCCTGAAGGCTGTGTGAAGCCGCTGGATGGCAGCGTGATCCCAACGCACAGAATCTAAACCGACTGGACAGAAGAGAGCTTGTTCAGCATTTCCTCATCACCCACCTGCATCTTCTTCCTCGTTTCCTCCCTGCACTTCCTTCTTTCACTAGCAAACTGAAAAAGGTTTGGGCCTGGTCCTCACTCTCTTCTCTCCTTCTTTCAGCTTTACCAGGAAGTCTTTCCTACGCTCAGCCATATTTACACTTTTTGATCCTTTTCAGCCAACTCTGAAAATCCATAGCAGTCTCTTTTTCCTCTTGCTTTTACTTGCTTTAGGATTGATACTCAAAAGATTAAGTGATTCAGAATTTCTCCTTTGCCAACACCTGTCTGTGGGTCAGAGTTTGCTCAGAGCAGATCTTTAGAACTAATACTGAAAATCATGCTAGCTAAATTTCTGTGCACAGCTCCGTCTGTCCCAATGGCTGCTTCAAATCTAACTGCAAACGTTTTGTGCACTTAGATTTTATAGGTTTGAACCACAGCTAAAGTTACCGAGTTAGCATCATCACTCAGCTGAAGATTAGATCATAATATATGCCATACTGGGTCAGGCCAAAGGTCCATTAAGCCCACAGTATCCTGTTTTCAACATAGTATATGATGGCAGATAAAGACCAGCACAGTCCATCTAGTCTGCCAACTGTGGCCAATCCAGGTTACAAGTACCTGCCGGGTTCCACAAAAGACACACAGGCTCCCTGCTGCTTATCCCAGGGGTAAGCAATGCATTTCCCTGGTCCTCTTTAATAACGGTTTGTAGACTTTTCCTCCAGAAACTTGTGCAAGCCTCTTTTAAATACAACTACAGTAACTCTTGTTGTTGTGTGGTGGGATACGGAGGCATTCTGTTCAAGCGTCAGATACGGAAATGAAGAGTTGGGCATGGCGAACGCAGCTCGCGCTCATTGTTCTGATTATATGAGTTGTCGGCACACACAGATATTACATATCGTGCACGGCATCTGCATTAGCTCAAAGTGGCCAAGTTATGACTGATATTTCAAGCTCCAAACGAATGGACGGGCAGACTCCACTCCTTCCAGCTGGCTGCGCCATATGCCTAGAATAGTCTACCTGAGTCAGTACATCAGACTCCATCTCTGACCCCAGGCTAAAAGCCCACCTCCTCTTCGAGGCTGCTTTTGGATCCTGACCCCCATTCTCCTGTTTAACACCCCTGTGTTTTTATCATGCCCCTATTGAACTATACTAGTCGCCTGCTTCTTCTGCGTGTCTGTCTTTTGCGTTTGTGTGTATCACTCCATATGGCTATACAGACAATCAGCAGAAGTAGCATTACTTATAATTGTACATAAGAACATAACATAAGAGATGCCATACTGGAACAGACCAAGGTCCATCAAAAGCCCAGTATCCTGTTTCTAGCAGTGGCCAATCCAGATCACAAATACACGGCAGTTTCTCCAAAAGACACAGCTTCCACAAAGCTTGTATTGGGGTAAGCAGTGGATTTCCCAGGTCCTCTTTAATAATGGTTTATGGACCTTTCCTCCAGGAACTTGGCCAAACCTTTTTTAAACCCAGCTACACTAACAGCTTTTACTACATCCTCCGGTAACAAATTCCAGAGTTTGATTACACGCTGAGTGAAAAATTATTTTCTATTATTAATCTTAAACACATTACACTGTAGCTTCTCTCCTTTTTGATGGCGTAAACAACCGATCTACGTTAACCAATTCCATGCCATTCATTAATTTATAGACCTCTATCATATCTCCCCTCAGCCGTCTCTTTTCCAAGTTGAAGAGCCCTAATCTTTTAAGCCCTTCCTCTTAGGGGCAATCCTTCCATCCCCTTTACCATTTTGATGGCTCTTCTTATTTATTTTATTTACATTCTCTTATATACCGCGCTATTCTGCATCAGTGCGGTTTACATTGAACAAACTGGAATTACATTGAACAGGGCATTATAACTTGGAGATAACTATTTTACAGGGAACATGGGCTATGGAAGGTTAAGTGGCTTGCCCAAAACCACAAGGAGCACCTGTGGGACTAGAAACCCCAGTCCTTCCGGCCCAAGGTTGCTGTCCTCTAGTGAGATTTGAACCCCTGACCTTCAGGCCTGAAGTACCTTGTCCCAACCACTAGGCCACTCCTCCACTCTGTACCTTTTCTAATAATGCTATATCCTTTTTAAGATACGGCGACCAGAATTGCACACAATATTCAAGGTGCGGTTGCACCATGGAACGATACAGAGGCATTATAATATCCTTTGTTTATTCTTCATTCCTTTCCTTATGATACCTAGCATTCAATTTGCTCTCTTGGCTGCTGCTGCACACTGGGCGGAGGGCTTTAACATGTTATCCACAATGACGCCTACATCTTTTTCCTGGGTGGTGGTTCCTAATGCATTGTGTAATCATAGTTTGGGTTGTTCTTTCCTAGGTGCATAACTTTGCACTTGTCCACATTAGATTTCATCTGCCATTTGGATGCTCAGTCTTCCAGTTTAATCAAGGTCCTCTTGCAATTTTCCACAATCCTCTTGGGTTTTAACAACTTTGAATAGTTTTGTGTCATCTGCAAATCAAGGGCGGACTAGATGAGCCATATGGTTGTTTTATGCTGTCATGTTTCTATGAGTTAGCACGGATGTCAATTTATTTATTTAACAGGTAGTTTATTCAAAGCGGTTTACATTGTAACTTAAACTTGTAATGTACATTAAACAGAGACATTGATAGCTTGGATTCTTTTGGCATCTTGGTTTTGAAGAGAATTGGGCCAATAAGATCCTTGCCCAGCTTTGACAGCACTCGCTATGTGCACGACTGAGGGGCTTCCTCATGTCCCCTTTATCATACACTCTGGTAGGTTTTTCCAATGGCTTAACCATCAGATCTTCCAATAGTTGAAAAAATCCCCCTCCCCCAAGCCAATGGGTCCAGGCATCTTGGTCAATGTCCTAATCTCTCCTTCCTCCAGGGGCCTGTTCAGCCCTTGTAGCTGTTCTTCATCAAATTGTGGCAGATGTAGAACTTGGAAGAAGCTGCTCTCTGGCTTGTATATCCTCAAAGCCTCGATCATACAGACCAACATACAATTCTAAAAACGGTTTAGCTGTGTCCATCGATGTATGTAATAAGCAGTCTACCCCTTGGCATCCTAACCAGTCATGCCAGAAGTCAACCTATTTTCCTCTCCTATTTATGTAAATTATAGCAATAGTACATCATGTTCCTTTCCTCCTTCGCCCAGAGCAATCTAACTTCCTTCTCTGGGTCACTGATTTGTGCTTCACTTTTCCATCTGTGGAATATATGCTCATGCTGAGTTTCACCTCTCTTTTCTCAGCTGAATCACTGCTCTGCCTGTTGCCTCTTTCCTCCTGCTAAACACAGTACACTGTAATTCATCCCACAGAACGGCTTTCACCACCTCCCATATGGTGAGCTTGTCTACCTTCTGTAAGCCCTGCCTTGCTTTCCTGCCTTGCTTAAAATCTCTAGCCAAATACTGTCATGTATCCCTTTTGCAACTGTCCTGGTAGATAGCGTAATGGTTAGAGCACTGGCTTAAGAGCTGGGTGGTCAGGGTGGGATTAAGTAATCACTTCATTTCTGGCAACACAGGGCTGCACCCTGGACAGTGACTGCACAGAGAAATAGAAGGTTCTGGGTTCGTGTCCTGGCAGTAGACGTGTTTTTCCCTTTACACAAAAGCGGAAGGATGTGGTTGAAAACTACAGGCCATTTAGGTTTTTTTTTCAAAATTTTATTTAGAACCATCAACAGCAAACAACAAGTACAGAACACAAAAAAAAAAAAATCGCCACTCCCTGGGGTTGGCTCTTATCCCCAGGGGGCGGTACCCATGGATGGTTACATGAATTTTTCAGAAATTAATTACCCTCCCCCCCTCCCCCTGCCCCCCTCCTCCCACCCCCACATATTACGGCCACGCAGGACCATCTGAAGGTTCCACATATCACCCGAATAACAAGACAATAAATGAGGGTATTAACAGCCCAACTGCAAGACCGTGTTACGGGTCCGGGCGTTCAAGTTTTGAATGTATGGATCCCAAATTAGCAAGAAGGCGGACCATCGCTGGCCCCGGGCAGCCCTACACTCCAGGAGCATAAGCTGATGGAAGGAGTTCCGCCACGCCCAAAAAGAGGGCGGGTGGATCTCCCTCCACCGCCGCAACAGAGGCCCTTTACCCACCAGACATGCCTTACGCACGAGCCAGCGACCCCACTTCCCCTTTGGAGAGGTGAGGGCCAAAAAATCCAAGACCACCAAGGCTGCATCCCAATGAACAGGTTGTCCCAGCAGATTAGCTACGTACAGGGCGATACTCCGCCAATATGGGCGAATCCGTCGGCATCCCCACCACATATGTAACAAAGTCGCCATGGGCGCCGCACACCGCGGACAACTGCCGTCCGCAGTCAGGTGGCAACGAAGGGCCCTCCGCGGGGAGAAGTGGACCCTAGTTAGACATTTAAATTATATTTCCCGCCAACGGGCCCCTTCCACCAGGCTCACCACGCGCCATAGGGCCACTAGAATAGTGCCGTGGGGGATTTCCCGCCCCATTTCGGCCCCCCAAGCCTGTTCCACTCTGCAATAGTCTGGCCGCTGGCGAAACTGCTCTCACCGGAGGTGAAAACCCCGAATTGACGGTCGTGTCGTGTCGCCCAGGCCGAAAAACACTATAATCTGGACCGAGCGGTCGCCATGTAACTCCCCACCTGGAAGGGAGGCCACATAGTGGGCCACTTGCATATATGCAAAGAAATGGTGAGGCCGCAAGTCAAACTCACGGGAGAGCGCAAGAAAGGGTTTAGGCCTCCCCATCAAGTCCACCACATGTCCCACACTATGGACCCCTCTCTCCCCCCAAAAACGGAAGGCCGCGGTCTCAGTTCCCGGGGTAAAATTGGCATTTCCCCGAAGGGGTAGCCAACTTGACACCTTCCAATTACGGCCCCAATAGGCATTCAACTGTCGCCAGGTCTTACACACCGGAATTAGCAACACACTCTCAGCCAGGTGAGTAGCCCACTGGCTAACCTCCAGGTGCAAGAGGGCCCGCAGAGAGTGGGGTGCCACAAATGCCTCCTCCAAGGCTGTGGGCGTGTAAAGGTCAGTGTCACCTAGCCAATCTCCCAAATGGCGCGCTTGGCAGGCCAATGCATAAGCACCAAGATCCGGGAGCCCCCACCCCCCGTTGCGCATCCTCCCCACCAGCCGACCGTAGGGGACACGGGCTCTCGCCCCCCCCCCAGAGGCAGCCTCAAAATTCCACCTCAAAGCGCCGGGCATCCCTCCGGAGAAGCCAAACAGGGAGGGTCTGCAGCCAATACAAGATCCGCGGCAAGAGCACCAGTTTAATCGCCGCAATCCTTCCCAATAGGGACAAGGGGAGAGGCCGCCAGGCCTGCAACTGGGTTCGCACCTTGGTCAGCATTCGCTGCAGGTTGCACCTATACAATCGTCCCGGATGGCAGGGCAGTACAATCCCCAAATATATAAATTGATTCTCGGCCCATTTAAGAGGGAACACCCCCGGCCAGCCATTCCGAAGGCTCCCCGACACGTCCATGGCTTCAGATTTATCCCTGTTAATACTTAGCCCCGCAAATTGCCCAAAAGTTCGGAACTCTCCTAGGAGAAGCGGCAAGGAATCTGTAGGCGAAAGTAAATGTACCAACAGGTCATCGGCAAAAGCAGATATCTTAAATTCTTGAGCACCTATTCTAACCCCCCTTATGGAACGCATTCCCGCCACTCTCCGCAGGAGAGGATCCAAAGACAGGACAAAAAGGAGAGGAGAGAGAGGGCAGCCCTGACGAGTCCCCCTTTGCAACGAAAAATTCTCGGATACCACCCCATTGCAAAGTATCGCCGCCGTCGGGTCGGCATACAGGCTCGCAACCATGCTACAAAATAAAGGCCCTAGACCATAGCAAGGGAGGATGTACTTCAGATATTGCCAGTCCACCCGGTCAAAGGTTTTTTCCACGTCAAAACTGACAAGCAAGGAGGGTAACTGTCTATACTGGACCCACTCTAAGGATGCCACAATTTTGCGCAGATTACGGACAGCATATCGCCCCTTCACAAACCCAGCTTGACAATCATGCACCAACAACCCCAAAAGCTCCGCCAGGCGATCTGCTAAAACTTTGGCCATCAATTTAAGATCAAAATTAAGCAGTGAGATAGGATGATACAAAGCCGCAGAAAAGGGATCCTTCGCCGGTTTAGGAATAAGGACAATATGGGCATGATTAGCCCCCCACCGAAAGTAGCCCTGTTGCGCCCTCCGATTATGCACTGCGGCCAGCGTTGGGGAAATCAGGTCGTTAAGAATTTTGTAGAATTCAGCACCAAGCCCGTCAGATCCCGGGGATTTATAACAGCTGGCCTTGGAAATAGCCCCCTGCAGCTCGGCCACCGTTATCGGCCGCTCCAACTGCGCTCTTTGCTCCGCGGTCAAGCGCGGTAATTCCAAGGCCCCCACATACTCCTCCATCTGCGTGAGGGAGGGCGACTCCACTGTATAGAGGCTCTGGAAAAAGGAACGAAAAACCCGCACAATCTCCGGGTTCTCCCGATGTAACACCCCCGAGTCATCCCGCAAGCCCGGCACCAATTTGGAGCCCCTAGGTCCCCGAAGACATCTGGCCAATAGTTTCTCGGGCTTATCCCCATAATGGTAAAGTTGGTACCGATAGTATAACACAGATTTCTTTGCCTGTTGATGCAAAAGTTCATTTAATTCCGTTTGAGAGTCCCACAGCTGCTTTTTAAGCCCTGCCGTCGGGTTTTGAGCCCCTTAACGCCGTAGCCGCGTCACCAACTTTTCTAAACCAATAATACGTTCGGCCCTCAGTCTTCTCTTCCGGGCAAGGAACCCTATAATGTCCCCCCGCAGAACCACCTTCGCAGTTTCCCAGAGCAGTTCGGGGTCATCCTGGTGACCCCTATGATCAGCTTCGAATTCCTGCCATCGTTGCTGGAGAAAAGAACGGAACTGCGCGTCCCTGTATAATTCAAGTGGGAATCGCCATGTCGGGGACCGGGGAGAGTTCCCATTCCAATAGACGTCGAGCCAAACAAACGCATGGTCAGATATCTCCATAGGCCCTATCTGAACATCCGATACTTTAACAAACAGACCGGTAGAGATCAACAGGTAATCTATACGGGCGCTAGTGCCATGAGCCCGAGATATATGCGTGTAATCCCGCTCGGCCGGGTGTAATAGTCGCCAAGGGTCCACCAACCCCAGCCGGGAACATAAACGTCGCAAAGCCCGAACCGTCGTGATTCTGTCTCTCTGCTCCCCCCCCCCTTAGAAGTATCGAGATCGACATCCATGACACCATTAAAATCTCCCCCCAAAATCAAGGGGGACTCCGGCAATGTCTCAAGCTTGGAGGCAAGACGGGCAAAAAGGGGCAAGTCGAGCACATTAGGACAATACAGATTGCCCAGAATAACAGGCCCCCCCTCGAGAACTCCCTGCACCAAGATAAATCTGCCTGTCGGGTCAACAAAGTCCCGGACAACCTCCAGCCTCACCCGTTTATGAATCAGGAGTACTACACCCCCCTTCTTCCCCTGAGCTGGGGCTCCCCAGACCTGTCCCACCCACTCCCGGCATAATTTACGGTGCTCTTCGGCAGTCTGGTGGGTTTCCTGGAGCATGGCGATGTCCGCCTTCTGCCTTGCGAGAGCCTGCAAGATTTTGGCCCGTTTAATGGGGCTGCCCAGACCACAGACATTCCAAGAAATTATCTTAAGCGGCATGTAATACAAAAGTAGGCCTACTATAGTTGGGAGAGAGCTGTTGGCTGTGGGAGCTGCCGCGGTTGTTTTGCACCGCGGAGCAAGTGGTCGGCGTGGAGCCCGGTGCCTGCTGAGACCAGCGCAGGCAGAGAGTGAGCGCAGGCAGAGAGTGGCCGCCCTCGGGCGTGGAGGAACCCCTGCGAGCCCAGCTGAGGTGAGACCTGCTTTGGGAGAGAACTGTTAGCTGTGGGAGCTGCCACGGTTGTCTTGCACCGCGGAGCAAGTGGTCGGCGTGGAGCCCGGTGCCTGCTGAGACCAGCGCAGGCAGAGAGTGGCCGCCCTCGGGTGTGGAGGACCCCCTACGAGCCCTACAAAGCCCAGCTGAGGTGAGATCTGCTTTGGGAGAGAACTGTTAGCTGTGGGAGCTGCCGTGGTTGTCTTGCACCGCGGAGCAAGTGGTCGGCGTGGAGCCCGGTGCCTGCTGAGACCAGCGCAGGCAGAGAGTGGCCGCCCTCGGGCGTGGAGGACCCCCTACGAGCCCTACAAAGCTCAGCTGTGTTTTACGCGGCTGCGTGAACGCGGCCTGCGGGACCGCGTTCTAAGGGGCGCGTTACAAGGGGTTTTTCCTGCTCCTTATGTGCTCCTTGGGTGCTTCTTGGAAGGTAGAAGCATTTGCAGTTCGGTCTGTTTATGGGGAAACGCAAGGCTAAAGTAACAGCTCAGACATCGGCAGGAGTAGGAGGTAAGGTGTCTGGCCCCATGGACAAGCATGTAACTGCCCATCCACCTGCTAACCAGTCTCTGGACGGGGCGTCTTTTAGCCCTGTTGTCCGGACACCACCTCCAATCCCTCTGCCTATTTCATCGTCCACTCCTTTGAAGGTACCTTCATTAGATTCTGCTCCGGTGTTAGTTCCTGTTAGCCTTGCTGCATCAACTATAGATTCTTTACCTTCTAAAAGTGAGGTGACATTGTCTGATATTTGGTCAGTGCTTCTGAATATTGAGACACGTCTTTCTTCTACTGTTACCTCTTTGTGCCAGTTTACACATGATGTTGTTAAAAAAGTAAATGTGATTGATGATCAAATGACCAATATTGTGGGTTCTTTAACCTTGGTTGATTTCCAGCTCCAATCGTATAAGGATAGCCGGTTAGGCTATCTGAAAGATATTTCTTCACTTTCTTATCGCTTGGAATGCTTGGAGAATCACCAGCGTGCAAGGAACCTTCGTTTCTTAAACTTTCCGTCCACCCACATGCTCTCTCCTGAGATTTTGTTAAAGAAATATTTGACTGAAATTTTGCATATAGATGACTCTGTTGAAGTTGTGCAAATGTATTCTTTTTTTCCTAAGGTGGGGGCTTCTGATCAGGCCAAGGAAGTTTCTCTCTTGGCAGATTCAGTAGGCCCTAACCTTACCTAAAAAAGGTTTGGACAAGTTCCTGGAGGAAAGGTCCATAAACCACTATTAAAAAGGGACCCAGGATATCAATGCTTGGCCTAGTACAAGCACTGCAGAACCTGTGTCTTTTGGGGAAACTGCTAGGTACGTATGACCTAGATTGGCCACTGTTGGAAACAGGATACTGGGCTTGATGGACCTCGGTCTGACCCAGTATGGCATTTCTTATGTTCTTATGTTCTTACAGAGTTTTTGCAAGATTCGCTTGATATCATCCCAAAGCGATGTACTTTGGTGGTGACTTTCGGGTCAGAATCACTTAAATTGAGAATTATTTGTGCTTATTTCAAGTACAAACATGTGGTATTTTGTGGATATAAGCTTCAGGTTTTCCCTGATGTGGGTAAGGCTACTCAGGCTCGCCGGAAACAGTTTCTTGAGCTTAGAGCTCGAGTGATTGCATTGGGGGCTTCCTTTTTTTTGAAGTTCCCTTGCCGTTGCTTGATAACTTATGAAGGCCATGATTATGTTTATGTTGATGTGGTTTCACTCATCCAGTTTCTTGTTGATAAGGAGGGCGCTGATAGACAGGAAGATGTTTAGGTGGGATGGTTTGTGTATTTAGGCTCCCTGATTGGAGTTCCATTTACTCCTTTTTGCTTCTATTTATATTGTAACCCTTATGGGATTTAGTGCAGTTTTCTCTCCTTGATGTGCATTATATGGATATGAAGTTTGTTCTTGAATGTTTATTTATTGTGAGTATGTATTTTTATATTTTTCCTGCATTTGAGAAAATTTAAATAAACAATTAAAAAAAAAAAAAAGTAGGCCTACTATAATACAGCACAAACCATACCTGATCTAAGGAAGGCACCCCCCCAGCCTGAGGTCCTCCCCTCTTCCCCACAAGGATAATCCCTCTTGTCATCCACCCCTCCATTGGTCCCCGAGAATACTGCTCCCCTCCTACTCCCCCTCCCCCTCCCTCCCTCTCCTCCCCACCCTCCCCTTCCTCCCACCCCCTCCTCCCCCCCTCCTCCCCCCCTCCCCTCTCCGTTCCCCTACCTCTGCTAACATCTGTCTCTCTCCCACTCTGTGACTTCTGGATGCGTTTGGTGCCGCCCCACCCCTCCCATATACCGGCTCATCTACAAGGCGCACAGGCAGGGAGAGCCGTCCCCCCCGAAATCACCACCCCTACACAAAAAACTGACCCTCTCCACTCCCCCTATACCATTCTACCCCCCAACAACCCAAGACTCCCCTCTCTCCCCCCCGAACCTAAGGAGTAACCAACAAGGAAAACATTAGAACAGCTTTACCAATCCCCTTACCATCCCCTCCCCCCACCGGATTACCGCCGCCGCTTCTCCAGAGTCCAAAGCAGCATATACCAAATAGTTTGTCGATTCCAGTCTTGCCTCCACTGGGCCTCATGTCCCAGCCGCTGCAGTCGCCCTTCGCCGTATCTCCTCCACATAGGGTGTAGCAGCCGTCGCTGAGTCGAAGGACCGGCGAGTCCCCTCATGGGTGAAGATCAGCCGAGCAGGGTATTGCACCATGAATCTGATGTTGTTATCTATCAAAATCTGGCACAAAGGTCCGTACTCCCGTCGTCGCTGTCCCAGGGCCGCCGAGTAGTCCTGAACAATACGCAGCTTAACATTGTCCTTTTGGACCACTCCTCTCCTCCGCACTGCACGCAAAACCGCTTCCTTTTGCTGAAATCGCAGGAACCGCGCCAGAACCACCCTGGGTCGGCCGTCACTGGCTCTCCTAGGCCCAACCCGGTGTGCTCTCTCTATTTGCACTAGGGTGCCCTCAAAAGTTGTTTCACCAGATCTTCCAAATAGGAGTGTAAGTCCCTGTCCTCTATGGGATCCCCAGAAATCTCAAATTGTTACGGCGAGACCTGTTCTCCAGGTCGTCCAGCTTGGCCTCCTGACCCTGAAGTAGCTTTTTCATATGGGTCATCTCCTGTTGCAGCTCCAGCACGTGCTCCTCTGCCCGCTCTTTCCGGCCCTCTGCTTCCTGCATTCGACTCCCCAGGGCCCCCACAGAAGTTTGGAGGAGGTCCAGTTGGCCCCGCAGGTCCTCAAATTGTGCTGACAGCGCCCCCGCCACGGCCACGGAGATTTCATCCACCATCCCGGCTTTAACCTCCCCCTTCAGCGGCGATGACTGCTCGCCCCCTCTAGGCGGCAAAGGGGTCTTCTCCTTTTCCACACGGCGGGCTCCCTTTGCTGCCATGCCCGAGCTGCGTCGATCCGCCGGGGTCACGTCCCCCGTCTCCCCCACTCGCTGCAGATCACAACGACGTGGATGCCCCCCATGTGGGTGCATGGTTATGTTGCCACGGGGGGAGGGGGGTAGGCCTTCTCCGTCCCCGGTCCACCGGCACTCCTCGGTTCCCCAACACCTGCAGGGGGCCTTACGCCAGGCTGAGCAGCCCCCGAGGATCTCCCAGGGCCAACGAACTGGCAGCGACCCTGCCCAGGTCTCAACAGGGGGGCTCCAGCCACCCCCAATGAAATCTGTATCAACCGCCCTCCTGGAGCACAGAAAAATAGCTGGGGGAGGTAGCAGGAACAATGTGGCTCAATTGGGGGGGGCGCCCGCCGCCGTGGAGCGCGGCTCTAAAATCTAACTGCACATCGCGGCTTACCGCGTCTCCTCACAGCGTGGCATTCCATGCAGGCTCCTGGTCGGCCGCCCAGATCAAGGCCGCGGCAGCTGTTCAGCGCGGGGGGGGGGGGGAGGTGGAGGCTTGGGAGCGCCAGTTCACACGGCGATCCAGTCGGGGACGCAGGGGGGAGGCTTGGAGCCCCAAACCTGGCTCACACGGCTCATTTGTTGTCGCCGGAGGGGCGAGGAGGCCCAGAGCTCGAGCAGCATGCGACTGCTCGGGCTCACCGCATCACCGGAAGTCCCCTACAGGCCATTTAGTTTAACTTTGGTGGTGAGTAAATTATTGGAAACGCTGCTGAAAGAGAAAATAGTGAGGTTTCTGGAGTCCAGCGGATTACAGGATCCGAGGCAGCATGGATTCACCAGAGGCAGGTCTTGTCAGACAAATCTGATTGATTTCTTTGACTGGGTGACCAGGGAGTTGGACCGAGGGAGAGCCCTAGATGTGGTGTATTTAGATTTCAGTAAAGCCTTTGACACTGTTCCTCACAGGCGACTTATAAACAAACTGAGCACCCTAGGGATGGACCCTAAAGTTACTGCTTGGGTTAGAAATTGGTTGGGTGGGAGGCGACAAAGAGTACAAGTAAATGGAGCTCACTCTGAGGAGAAGGATGTTACCAGTGGTGTGCCCCAGGGATCTGTCCTTGGTCCGATTCTTTTTAACATCTTTGTTAGTGATATAGCGGAAGGGCTGTCAGGTAAGGTTCAAAATCTGCAATAGACACTCAGGAAGGTGTAGATAACATGAGGAGGGATCTAGCTAAGCTTGAAGAATGGTCTAGAATTTGGCAGCTGGGATTTAATGTTAAAAAATGTAAGACCATGCATTTGGGCTGCAGCAATCCAACGGAGCAATATACAGGGCCGGATTTACCTATACGCCATGTACGCCATGGCGTAGGGCCCACAGCTGGCAGGGGCCCACAAAAAAAGAAGAAGTTAATTTTTTAAAAATAAAATAAAAAAAAAAAGCTGCTGGCTGCCGCCGCGGGGCCCCCTCTGCTGCCGCGGCAGCACCGACTGACCCGCGGGGGCCCCCTCTACAAGCTAAATCCGTCGGGTCGGGTCGGGTCGTTCCTTCCTCCCTCTCTCCCTCCGTGCAGGCTGTTCCTTCCTCCACCTCTCCCTCCGTGCAGGCTGTTCCTTACTCTCCCCCTCCGTGCAGGCTGTTCCTTCCTCCAACTCTCCCTCCGTGCAGACTGTTCCTTCCTCCCTCTCTCCCTCCATGCAGGCTGAATCTGTTAAGCTGGCAGGGGCTGATGGGAAATTTCCCATCAGCCCCTGCGGGCTTAACAGAGGCGCGACGGAGACACTCTCCCTTCGCGCCTCTCACAGCGTGCACGGAGGGAGGGAGGAAGGAACGACCCGACCCGACCCCACGGATTTAGCTTGTAGAGGGGGCCCCCGCGGGTCAGTCGGTGCTGCCGCGGCAGCAGAGGGGGCCCCGCGGCGGCAGCCAGCAGGTTTTTTTTTTAAATTACATTTTACTTTAGGCCGACGGGGGTGGGGGGGTAGGACTGGTAATGGGCGATTGGGGGGGGGGCTGGGGCTGGGACTGGAACTGGGCTGGGGGGGGTTAAGGCTAGAGGTGGGTTGATGGGGTTAAGACTGGTAATGGACTGTGGGCTGTTGGGGGGCTTAGAACTGGCAATGGGCTATGGGGGGGGGCTTAAGACTGGTAATGGGCTGTGGGCTGATGGGGGCTGTCTGGTAATGGGCTATGGGGGGCCTAGGACTGGAAAGGGGCTGGGGGGTTAAGATTGGAGGTGGGCTGATGGGGTTAGGACTGGTAATGGGCTTTGGGGGGGTTAAGACTGGTAATGGGCTTGGGGGGGGTTTAAGACTGGTAATGGGCTGTGGGCTGATGGGGGCTGTCTGGTAATGGGCTATGGGGGGCCTAGGACTGGAAAGGGGCTGGGGGGTTAAGACTGGAGGTGGGCTGATGGGGTTAGGACTGGTAATAGGCTTTGGGGGGGGGTTAAGACTGGTAATGGGCTTTGGGGGGGGTTAAGACTGGTAATGGGCTGTGGGCTGATGGGGGCTGTCTGGTAATGGGCTATGGGGGGCTGGGACTGGAAATGGGCTGGGGGGGTTAAAACTGGAGGTGGGCTGATGGGGTTAGGACTGGTAATGGGCTGTGGGCTATGGGGGGCTGACTGGAAATGGGTTGATGGGGTTAGGACTGGAAATGGGCTGATGGGGGGTTAGGACTGGTAATGGGTTATAGGGGGGGCTTAAACTGAAAATGGGTTGATGGGGGGTTAGGACTGTAAGTGGGTTGATGGGGGGCTAGGACTGGTATTGGGTTGGGGGTTGCTAGGACTGGAAATGGGCTGATGGGTGGCTAGGACTGGAAATGGGCTGATGCAGGGACTAGAAGGGAATGGATGCTGGGTGAGGCTGGAACTAGAAGGGAGCTGATGTTGGGGGAGGATTAGAATGGGATGGGGCTGGAAGAGTAAAATGGAGAAGGGAAAAATATTTTGTGTGGGAGGGATAAAAAATCTACAATTGGCCGGGTATTGGGAGAGTAAGTGGGGATTGAGGATGGAGGGGTAAAATTTGAGTGGATGAAATAGGAATGAGGAAAGAGCAAAAGGAGAAAGATTAGTATGTTAAAGCAGATGTAGAGAGAGAATGGAAAAAATCTAGAAGAGAGAAGAAAGGACAAATGGACAGCAGACGATGGAGAGTTAGCAGAAGACACGAAGAAACCAGAAGAAAGTGGCTGGAGCAATTGCAGCTGAAAAAAATGCACAAAAGGTAGAAAAATATCTCTTTATTTTGAATTTATTAATTGGAATATGTCAGCTCTGGTAAATGTGCCTCATTAACGTCTGCGCTTTGTTTAGTACAAGAGCAAATTAATGTATAGTTTTATTTCTACAGTGTTGTACTTTCCAAGTTTGGCTTTTGGGATTCCCAGTTTAATTATTGTCTTCCTGTTTCTAAATTATGATTACTTGTTTGATGGTCTATGTTCTGCATGTGTAACTGAGCTGAGGTGTTCTGTTTTATATAATTCCTATTTGACATTGCCACTTGTTCTCTTTCCCCAGTAGGTCATGTATTGTTGTTCTCTGAAATGTATTGGTTTAATATTTGCAGTGTTGCCTTTTGATTGGTAGGGTATGGTGCTTTGTGAGTCCTGGTAGTGCTGTTAGGATACGGCGGGTTTACTATGGGTTCTAAATGGGCAGTGTTTGTAGTAGTTCCTAATGTGTCTGGCAGTTGGCACTGGATTATAGTAATGTAGAAATCTTTTAGTCTTTCTTTATCCATACACGCATTAAGAGGCACGTTTACTAAAAGTTAGTATATGGTAACATTATGCAAATATTTATGCAAATGAGGCCCCTTATGCAAATGAGGCCCCGCACCCCCCTTGGGCCGCCCCTGCTGGGGGCCCACAATTTTTGTTGGCGTAGGGCCTCACTCAAGGTAAATCCGGCCCTGGCAATATAGTATAGGGAGTGAAGTATTTTTGTCCACTAAAGAAGAGCGGGATCTAGGCGTGGTTGTTTCTGATGATCTTAAGTAGAAAAACAGGTAGAAAAGGCAACAGCAAAAGCTAGAAGGATGCTTGGGTGCTTACGGAGAGGAATGGCTAGCAGAAAAAAGGAGGTGATAGTGCCTCTGTATAAGTCCTTGGTGTGACCTCATTTGGAGTATAGTGTGCAATTCTGGAGACCGCACCCGCAAAAGGATGTGAACAGGATGGAGTCGGTGCAGAGGGTGGCTACTAAAATGGTTAGTGGTCTTCATTATAAAGCATATGAGGACAGACTAAAGGATCTTAATATGTACACCTTAGAGGAAAGGCGGGATAGAGGTGATATGATTGAGATGTTTAAATACCTCCGTGGCATAAATGCACAAGGGAAGAGCCTCTTTCAATTGAAAGCAAGTTCTGCTACGAGGGGACATGGATGAGGGTGAAAGGGGGATAGATTCAGGTGTGATATGTAGAAATATTTCTTTATGGAAAGAGTGGTGGATCCGTGCTGTAAAGACACATATATAATCTACAATGAATGACCATTGAGCTACCAATGTAAATAGTTAACTGTATATATACCTTATTCACATGTTCATTATGTTAAATACTGTTCCATGTTAAATACTGTTCCATGTACTATGTTGTTACCTTGTAAACCGTGCTTATCTTAAATAGTGCGGTATGAAACCAAATAAAACACTGTCCCTGCTCATCAGAGCTTACAATCTAATAAAGTCCCGAGTCCAATTTTTTTTTTTTTTTTTCCCTTTATTGTTTATCAACCAAAAGGCCCAAGGGCCATGATACAGTAAAGAGAATACAAACACATTAACAATCCTCAAACTCCCAACCCCCCCCTTCCCCCCCCCCCAACAGAACTGTCACAATACAGTCGAAGACCCACTCCCACACAATCAGAACACTAGACCTGGCATCAACGGTAGGGGCAAACAAAATGCTTCAACCCTGAGCCCCTTGACACCAATTAGAATATTGATCCCACACAGATTGAAAGCGCAAGGGCCGTTTGACCCGCAACGCCGTAAGGCGGTACATCAGATAAAGGTGAGCAACCTGGTTCTGGATCATCAAAAGAGAAGGTGGCTCCAAAACTCCGCCACTGTCGCGCAATACATTGGCGGGTCGCAGTGTGCATATAATCCCACACCACCCCGCCAGGTCGCCGGAAAGAGAATCACTCCCCACTGCAAGCAAGGCCATACAGGGACCCCAGGGAACAGGCCGCCCAACCACACAACCACACCAATCCTGCACTTCCCCCCAGGTGCGTTGGATGGCCGGGCAATCCCACCAGATATGCATAAAAGAACCCACACCTCCCCACTGTCGCCAACAGAGTGCTGGGCCCCCCAGCCATCTCTGCATCCGCAGCGGTGTGTGAGGTACCAGCGGTACAGCATCTTATAATTATGCTCCAACACAGTGCTGGCCACTACGCCAGTCAGCAAACCCTTGCAAACCCCCTGCCATTGCGGCCCCTCCCACGACCGATTCAAATCACATAGCCAAGCCCGCCTATGAGACCAAGCAGCACAGTCCGTAAAATCCATTAGTCTATACAAGGCAGAAATTAACCCTTTGACCTGCCCCCTAGAGAGGATCTCATCTACCGCCGCTCCCCACTCGCCCTGCCCCCTCCGCACCATGGACTGGGAAAAATGAAGCACCTGCAGGTACCGAAAACGATCCGCGGGGAGGAGCTGAAAGCCACGCACCAGGTCTTCAAAAGTAACCCAGTCTCCCCCCTCATATAATTGACCTACAAACTGCAGGCCCCTCTCTACCCACCGGGCAAAGGCGGGGTCCTGAAGTCCAGGGAGGAAATCAGGGCTGCCCACAATTGGAATAAACTTTGAGGCTCCCCGCCCCCCATACCACTTCAGGCGCCATTTGCGCCAATAGCCCATAGTTAACCTTAGGAAAGGATTCTCCCCCATCTCCCCACCTCCCGTCCCCCATAGCAAGCCTGCCAACGTGTGGGGTCGTGGCACAGACGTTCCAACCAGGATCACCCATTCCGCCTCTTCCCGAAACACCCATTCAAAGGCCTCTCGCACCGGGCAGCCTCATAGTACCGAGAGAACAGCGGAAGCCCCATCCCACCCTCTAACTTAGGTGCGCATAACACAGTCCGCGCCACACGTGGCCTTCTCCCACGCCACACAAATTTGGAACACCGAGCTTGGATCTTCGCTAGGAAGGAACGGGGCACCCTTATGGGCAGATTCATAAACAAATAGAGCAGTCGGGGCAATGCTATCATTTTTAGCAGCGCAATCCTGCCCAACCAGGACACCTCAAAACTCTCCTACCTCTCCAATTCCCGAAACATATTGGCACAAGCCAGGGTATAGTTAGCGGCAAAGAGCTGCCCAAACTGTGCTGTAATCTGCACCCCGAGATAACGAATACTATTGCGAGCCCATTTAAATGAGAAGCGCTGCCGCACCCGAGCAGCCTCCCTATCAGTAAGAGAGACATTAAGCAGCTCCGATTTGGAGACGTTCATACGAAAGCCCGAGACCTCCCCATACCGAGCCAACTCCACCTGAACCGCCGCCAGGGAACCCTCGGGGTGTGTAAGGAAAAATAAAACGTCATCGGCAAACAGGGATATCTTATGCTGTACCGTCCCCACGTGTACACCAGAGATCTCTGCACAATCCCGAACACGCTGCGCCATGGGTTCCATCGCCAGAATGAAGAGCAAGGGGGACAAGGGGCAGCCCTGCCGCGTTCCCCGTTGTAATGCAAACGCCTGGGTAACAGCACCGTTAATCTTTAAACACGCCAAGGGCTGATTATAAAGGCTCCGGACCCAGGACAGAAAAGCCCCCTGCACCCCCACTTTCTCCAAGGTTTTAAACAAAAAGGACCAACTCACTCGGTCGAAGGCCTTCTCAGCGTCGACCGCAAGCAAAGCCAGAGACGTTCCAGCTCGGGAACTCTGCCACATCAAGTTCAGCGCTCGACGAATGTTATCGGCCGTATACCGACCGGGGACAAACCCCGACTGATTGGGGTGAATCAACCGTCCCAGACTTGGCAAAAGCCGATTTGCCAAAACCCGGGTGAAAATCTTAAAATCACTGCCCAATAGGGAGATGGGACGGTACGCACCGCAATCTGTGGGATCCTTCCCCTCTTTGGGGATGAGACTAATCCCCGCCAGCCGCAAAGATGATGGTAGCGGGCCACCATCACTGAAAGAATTATACATCGCTGTGAGGGGCTCGACGACCTGCCCAGCAAAGACCCTATAAAAGATATTAGAGAACCCATCCATCCCCGGGGCCTTATGGGACTTCAACCCTTTAATCACCGAGAGCACCTCCTGCTCCCCTATGCGCTTAGACAAATCCGCACTAGCCTGCCCAGACAACCGAGGGAGCTGAACACCCTCCAAATAAGCCGAGAGCACTGCCTCGCCCGGGTCATGCTCCGGGGTATACAAGTTCCGATAAAATTGTACAAACCTATCTTCAATTTCCTGAGTGAGCCAGAGCAAACGGCCCTGCTCATCCCTAATCTTGAGAATAGCATTACGCGCAGTCCACTTCCGCACCTTGCGAGCTAACAACCTCCCTGCTTTATTACCAAATTCAAAGGTGCGCTGTCGTAACAACTGTAGTTTATACTGTATCTCATGAAGGTGAATTTCACTCAGGTCTTTTTTAAAGCCCCACAACACCTCATGCAAGGCCCTATTGGACGGGTGCGCCTTCAGCTGGTTCTCAGTCTCCCGAATGGAACCCAGGATTTTCTCCTGTTGGGCCAACCGGGCCTTCTTTTTATGGGACCCCACCGAGATCAACTTACCCCGCACCACCGCCTTCAAGCATTCCCAGAGGGTTCCCGGGCCAACCTCGCCCGTATCATTCAGAGAGAGATAATCAGAGAGAGTATCGCGGACCTGAAGCACCACCTCGGGGTCATCTAACAGAGACTCATTGAGCTTCCACCACGCCCTGCAGGGGCCTTGCTTGCCGAGCCGAAGCCGACAGGTCAAGGGGGCATGATCCGACCAGGTGCGCTCACGGATCACACATTCCTTCACCCCCCCCAGCAGAGTCTTATCAATAAGGAATAAATCAATCCGGGAGTAGGTGCCGTGGACGGGGGAATAATAAGAGTAATCCCGTTGGCCATAGTTCACCTCCCGCCATACATCTACCAGATCCAGCTTGCTCACCAAGCGTTTCAACTTGAGGCGATGGCTCCTGGGGGTAGAGGCCGCCCCTCGAGAGGTATCCACCAGGGGATCCGGGGCAACATTAAAATCACCCCCCATGATCAATTTTCCAACGGCCTTCCCCAGGAGCACCCCCTGCAAGGTCAGAAAGAATTCTCCTTGATTTACATTCGGGGCGTAGGCACTAACCAATGTGAAAGTATCTACCCCTAGTTGAAGTGTTAGGAGTACATACCTACCTCCGGCGTCCCGGATGCAATCTGTCACCATCCCAGTCACCCGAGAGGAAAGAAGAATCCCCACACCCCCCCGTCTCCGTTCCCGCCTATTGGAGGCAAAAAATTGCTGAGGAAAGTGCCTATGCCCCATGCACCGCTCATCTCGCACCCGAAGATGGGTCTCCTGGACAAAAACAATATCACCCCCCAACCGATCACATTCCTTGAAAAAAAGTTGGTGCTTCCTGAAAGAGTTAAGCCCTTTAGCATTAATTGTCACCAAATTAAAGAAAGCCATGGCCTAAGGCACTCACCCTCCATATACATAAGGTCTTCGAATACAAACATGACCCCTCCCCACTCCCTTCCCCCCCCCTCCCCACCCTCCCCCTTCCCACCCACCCCCCCTCTCCCCTCCCACCTACACAGCCCCCTCCCCCCTCCCCATACCTCCCCCACACACCGACCTGCGGCAGCCAGACCGCAGACCCAAAAGCCCCCCGATCAAACAGTATAAAAGCACATAGCCCCATATAAACATACAGAAAAAAAAATAAAAAGAAACCACACAAACCCCTAGAAAAAAGCAACCCCCACTTGAAAAACAAACAACCAACCCACATGTCGGACCAGGAATAGCTAGGAACCCCATTCAAGAAAAAAGAAAAGGCCTCCCACGAGCCCCGCAGGCCCACAGTTCAAGTGTCCACAGTAGACTGGGTCCGAGAGGGTCGCTGCCTCCGCAAACGTTTGTCTCCCCCAGCCGCACGGCTCCACTGAAGATGACTGGGCCGCTGCGCTCCACTTTTTGCAGGGTCATCAGTCGCAGTCAGCGGCAGCGACGGTATGTCCGACCAGTCCACCTGCTGCATGCTCTCAATCGCTGCCTCCACAGAGTGCACCGCATAGGCTTTACCATTCAACGAATACTGGAGCCCCACCGGGAAAAGCCACCGATAGCGAACATTCTCATCTCGCAGCTTTTTAGTGACTTGCTGATATGCGCGGCGTTTCCGCATAGTAATACCAGAAATATCCGCATAAACTTCCACCTCTGCCTCGTGCCATCTGATACGCCCCAATTTCCGCGCTGCGGCCAGCACTAACTCTTTGGTGCGGTATTCGTGCAGGCACATAAGGACATCCCGAGGCTGATTATCTCGGCGGGGACCCAACGCCCGGTGTGCTCGCTCCACGCGCAGACAAACAGAGTCCATAGCCACCTCCGCCCTCTGCAAGACCGCCGCACAGAACTCTTCCGCCAGCAGCAAGTAATTAACGGAGCCTTCTTGCTCCGGGAGGCCCCGGATCCGCAGATTCGCCCGGCGGGACCTGTTCTCCAGGTCCTCGACCTTTTGCCAGACCTCCTCTTGCAGCTGGCTAAGCGAGTCAATTCGTTGCTCCACCAGGGCACACTGGCCCACATGCTCCTCAAATTGTGTTTCCACCTCTTCCAGCCGGCTCCCCAGGCCAGCCAGATCCCCTCTCACCTCCTGGAGCCAGCTATGGACCTCCAACTTAAGGCTCTCAAAGTCCTGCCGTGAAGCCTCAAACCACCCCTGCAGGTCTGCACGAAGGGCCTGAATCTCACTAGGCCCTCCACCATTTCCTCCGACTTCAGCTGCACTGGCGGATTCACCGCGACCCACCGCCATCTTGGTCGCTGGGGTCCGCGGCCCCGTGGAGGGCTTAAAAGTAAAAGCTTTTAGGTCCGCACTGGCTTTTTTCGCCGCCATTCGGTCCGCAATGTAGGCTCCACCAAATCCGTTGCCTCGGGGGTGCTAATCAGGGGGGAGGTAGCAGCTAATCAGGGCATTAAATCCACTATCGGGACGGAGCTGTGGAGTCAGGCAGCCATCAGGTATCCGACGCCACCGGAAGCCCCCAATTTTTTTTTAACATCTTTATCAGTGATACTGAGGATGATACCAAAATCTGCAACAGAGTAGATATCCAGGAAGGTGTAGATAACATGAGGAAGGATCTAAGTTTGAAGAATGGTCTAGAATTTGGCAGCTGAGATTTAGTGCTAAAAAATGCAGGGTCATACACTTGGGCTGCAATAATCCAAGGGAGTGGTACAGCGTAGAGAGTGAAATATTTCTGTCCACGAAAGAATGAGACCTAGGCATAACTGTTCCTGATGATCTTAAAGTGCCTAAACAGGTAGAAAAGGCAACGGCCAAAGCTAGAAGGATGCTTGGGTGCATAGGGAGAGGAATGGTCAGTAGAAGAAAGGAGGTGATAGTGCCTCTAAGTCTTTGGTGCGGCCTCATTTGGCGTATAGTGTGCAATTCTGGAGACCGCACCTTCAAAAGGATGTGAACAGGATGGAGTCAGTACAGAGGGTGGCTACTAAAATGGTTAGTGGTCTTCATTATAAAGCATATGAGGGCAGACTTAAGGATCTTAATATGTACACCTTAGAGGAAAGGCGGGATAGAGGTGATATGATAGAGACATTCAAACACCTCTGTGGCATAAATGCACAGGGGAGAGCCTCTTTCGATTGAAAGCAAATTCTGCTATGAGTGAACATAGGACGAGGGTATAAAGCACAGTTACTTACCTGTAATAGGTGATCTCTGGGAACAGCAGGAATTAGTCCTCACATATGAGTACGTCGGTACCGACGGAGCCTGCGCGGGAAAGCTCCCCAGCTTCCCAGAAGGAAGCTTTTGGGGCCTCCCACTGCACATGCGCGCTGCCTTCCCGCCTTCCTGACCAGCTCTCCTCAGTTCGAGTTTATAGCTGAGACAATAGAGAGAGGAAAGGAAGATAGATAGAGGATACAACTCCTAGGGGAGGTGGGTGGGTTGTGAGGACTAATTCCTGCTGTTCCCAGAGATCACCTGTTACAGGTAAGTAACTGTGCTATCTCCAGGAACAAGCAGGAATAAGTCCTCACATATGGGGACTCCCTAGCTGAGATGCCTGGGAGATCCCGTTCCAAGGGTTCGCCATCTTCGTATGGATCTCAGGCATCCATTCTGGATAGGTGGGCAGGAGTTGTTTAAGTATGGAACAGGTGTTTGAGGACAGCCTGACCAAACAAGGCATCCCGGCGGGAGTCCTTGTCCAAACAGTAATGGGCTGTGAAGGTATGAACCGAGGCCCAGGTGGCGGCTCGACAGATCTGATCTATGGATACAGAGTGAAGATGAGCCATAGAAGTGGCCATGGCTCTCACATTGTGAGCTGTGACATGGCCTTCCAGAGAAATGTTTTTACTCTGGTAAGCAAAGGAAATACACTGAGCAATCCAATTGGAAAGTGTACGTTTGGAGACTGGAAGTCTCAAATGAGAAGGATCAAAAGCCACGAAAAGCTGGGAAGACTTTCGATGTGGCTGAGTCCTGTTGAGGTAAAAGGCAAGAGCTCTTTTACAATCTAAAGTATGAAGGTTCCTCTCTGCACTGGATGCATGAGGAGCTGGAAAAAAGACAGGTAGATATACCTCCTGATTAAGATGAAAAGGCGAGACCACTTTGGGCATAAAGTGGGGATTCGTCCTAAGGACCACCTTATCATGATGAAACCTGGTATAAGGTGGATGAGCCACCAAGGCTTGTAGTTCGCTGATGCGGCGAGCCGAAGTGACTGCAATAAGGAAAAGGACCTTCCAGGAAAGAAATTTCAAGGAGGTAGAAACCAACGGTTCAAAAGGTGGCTTCATAAGCTGACCCAGAACTAGGTTCAAGTCCCATGCTACCGGAGGAGGTCGGATGGGAGGCTTAGTTAGAGTCAGGCCTCTCATGAATCTTGCAACAAGCGGATGAGAGGAGACAGGTTGTCCATTTATAGGTTTTAAGGATGCTGCAATAGCACTCAAATGGACTCTTACTGAATTTGTCTTAAGGCCTGCATTAGAAAGATGCAGGAGATAGTCTAGTAGAGAATTCAAAGGAAGTGCTAGAGGGTCAAGACCCTGTTGAGCACACCAAATGGAAAAGCGTTTCCATTTGAAAGCATAGGAACGCCTCGTGGAGGGTTTCCTAGAGGCATGAAGGATATCTTTCACTGGTTGAGAAAGATTGAAGTCATGAAGGCTTAGGCCTTCAGTAACCAAGCTCTGAGGTGTAGGGACTTGGGGTTTGGGTGCCACAAAGTCCCTTCCTCCTGAGAGAGAATGTCTGGCGCAGCTCCCAGGTCCAGGGAGGGTCCCTGGGAGAGATGCAGAAGTAGAGGGAACCACACTTGGCGTGGCCAGCGTGGAGCTATGAGGATCATCGATCCGTGATCCCTCTGGAGTTTGAACAGAGTCTTGGGAATCAAAGGAATGGGTGGAAAGGCATATAGGAATTCCTGACCCCAATGCAGGAGAAAGGCGTCGTTGGCCTGAGCTCACTGACACGGAGTCCTGGAACAGAACCAGGGAAGTTTGGCATTCCACGGACTTGCAAAGAGGTCTATGTCCGGGGTTCCCCATTCCTGAAAGATTCTGCCTATCTGGTCCATATGTAGGGACCATTCGTGTGGAAGCAGAACTCGACTGAGTCTGTCTGCCCGAGAGTTTTGAACCCCTGGAAGATATACTGCCAGAAGATGAATTTGATGCTCTCTGGCGAAGGCCCATAATCTGAGAGCTTCGTTGCAAAGCGACAGAGAGCCTGTCCCTCCTTGTTTGTTTACGTAGAACATGGCCACCTGATTGTCTGTCTGAACTAGGACGGTCAGGTTGACAAGGAGGGTATGGAAGACTTTGAGGGCAAAGAAGATTGCTCGCAGTTCCAGGAGGTTGATGTGAAGGGTGGTCTCCTGTGGAGACCAAGTACCCTGAGTGGAGAGGGATTGTAGATGGGCTCCCCACCCTGTTTGGGAGGCATCTGTTGTGAGGGTTGCTTGGGGCAACAAAGGTTGGAAGGGGGCCCCCCAACAACAGATTCTTGGTGGACATCCACCATTGGAGCGACCAAAACAGACGCTTTGAGGTAAGTATTTGGTCGGAGAGCGCTCCTGATGCTTGTGTCCACTGGGTGGCCAAGGTCCATTGAGCTGCTCTCATATGAAGACGAGCGTAGGGCACCACGTGTACCGTGGAGGCCATGTGGCCCAGAAGTCGCAGCATTTCTCTGGCTGTCAAGTGACTGCTGGACTGAGCTTGGGAGGCCAAGCACACCAGACGTTGGCCCCGGACTTGAGGTAGGTAGGCCCTTGCAGTGGTGGTGTCCAACTGGGCCCCTATGAATTCCAGAGACTGAGTAGGGGTAAGTTGAGACTTGGGAAGGTTTACCACCAGTCCCAGATACTGCAGAAGGTGCCTTGTGCGGTCCAGGGAAATCTGGGCCTCTGACTGAGATGGAGCTCGGATGAGCCAGTCGTCCAGATATGGGAATACAAAAATTCCCAGACCTCTTAGAAATGCGGCAACAACTGCCATGCATTTGGTGAACACTCTTGGAGCAGAGGCTAGACCGAAGGGAAGTACTCTGTACTGGAAATGTTTTCCCTGAAACAGAAATCTTAGATATTTTCTGTGGGACGGGTGGATGAGTATATGTGTGTACGCATCCTTGAGATCTAGAGAACAAAGCCAATCCTGACTCTGAAGGTATGGAAGGAGAATGCCTAGAGAAAGCATTTTGAATTTCTCCTTGTACAGAAATTTGTTCAATTCTCTCAGATCTAGGATAGGTCTGAATCCCCCTGTCTTCTTTGTTATGAGAAAATAAGGGGAGTAGAATCCTGTCCCTTGTTGAAGAAGAGGAACCTCTTCTATTGCCCCTTGGGCAAGGAGAGAAGAGACTTCCTGATCCAACAGGCCCAGGAGAGATGGGGGAGAATTGAAGTGCCTCACCATGGTATATGGAGGAAGGTTGGAAAAATGAAGTTTGTAGCCCCTCCCTGATGATAGAGAGGGTCCAGTGCTCTGATGTAATTTGCCCCCATCTGGGAGCAAAGTGAGCTAACCTTCCGGGAATGGTGAGGGGCTCTGGTTGTTCTAGAGCCAGAAAGGTTAAGTTCTCTAGGGGCAAGTCAAAACCCCTGAGGGGGTTGAGCCTGCTGAGGAGTGGCAGACGCTGCAGGCTTTGATCTTGCCTGTTTAGGTTGCTGACGTTTAGCAGCAAAGCGAGGCTGAGAAGATTGTTGGCCAGTATTTGTGGAAAATCTGGCCTTCTTGTAGTAAGGCCTTCTTGTAGTAAGGCCTCTTGAAAGACTTTTTCTTGGCAGGAGTAGAGGTAGACTTAGAAAGTCTATCTAATGTAGCATTTTCTGCGTCCATTTGAGTGGCTTTAATTTGCCAGTCCTTACCAAATAAGTTCTCACCTGTACAGGGCAGATTCCGTAAGCCATCCAGGACCCAGGGTTCTAGGTCAGAGGCCTGGAGCCAAGCAAGTCGTCGGGCTGCAATAGCAATGCCTGAAGCTCTACCGGCACCCTCAAAGAAATCAAAAGCTGCTCTGTTGGAGAACTTAGAAACATCTAGAAGCTGTTTCACCAGAGAAATGAACTCCTCCTTTCTATCCTCAGGGATAAAGGAGGCAAAATGCCGTATCTTTAGGGCAAGTTCCCTGAGAAACATGCCCATATACAGACTGTAAGAATTAATCCTGGCTATAAGCATACTAGCCTGGAAAATTTTCCTGCCAAAAGAGTCTAGGGTCTTACATTCTCGCCCTGGAGGGGTAGAAGAGTGCCTTTTGGTGCTCTTAATCTTTTTCAGCGAAGACTTCACCACAATGGAATGGTGAGGCAGCTGAGTCTTTTGAAATCCAGGAGAAGGAGGGACACGGTACATGGTGTCCAACCTACGAGAGTAAGGAGACAACGTTAGAGGAGCCTCCCATAAGTCCATCAAGTGTTCTTGAAGGATTTCATGGATAGGCAGGGTGACTGCCTCTTTAGGAACCTTAGGGTATCCTAAAATATCCAATTTCTTTGACCTAGGTTCTTTTTCAGAGGATGTGGTAATAGAAAGTCCTTTAGCTAGCTCTATAATGAAGTCTTGAAAGGACAAATCCTCTGGTGGAGACATTCTCCTCTTTGGGGAAGAGGGGGGTCTTCCTGAAGAACTAGAGACAGCTCATCAGAGTCCTCAGAGGAGTCAAAATCCTCAGAAGAATCAGAGTATTCTCTATTTGCTTCCAACGCACGATACGCATACCGATCGGTATCGACATCGGGCGTACCGGGTATGGGATCGGTATCGGGTGAAAACCCGGATCCGGCATGCGGAACCGATCTGCGTTTGGAAGTGGATGGTCTCGGTTCCGGTATGGGAGACGATACCGGAACCGGACCCGGTACCACTGAACGCGGTACCGAGGGCGTTGCAGCATTAATAAAAGCCAGCATGGCTTGCTGCATAGTCTGAACAGTATTGCTCATAGACGCCACTGCTGCCTGGATGTCGGTACCGGTATGGGCCGGTACCCCAGAGCAGTCTAACAGGTGATCAGTCGAGGCCGTGCCATCGATGTCAACCTGTAACCCCATAGATGGTGCTTTGGAAGTTAGAGCTTCCCGCCGGGGTTGTTTGGCTGGGGCATGGTCCTCAGATTCAAAATTGAGAGCCTCTCGATGCTTTGAAGGAGATTTGCTCTTTGAGGACCTGCCCGAAGAAGGTTTGGTTACCTGAGATCCATCCGGAGAGGAAGACCTGGATGACTGTGATGCTGGATTATCTGAAGCAAACAGCACATGGAATTTGTTGGCCCGGTTCTGCAACCCACGTTTAGACATCTGGGAGCAGGATGGGCAGTCCGGAATGGAGTGGTGGTCAGGTCCCAAACATTTAAGACACCATTCATGGGTGTCTGTGACAGAAATAACAGCACTACACTTGGTACACTTCTTAAAACCAGGGGCTGGTTTCTCCATGAGGAGAATTTGTGTAGGCCTGAGGCCTAACCGAAGTCACCAAGTTGTGCAAGATAAAGATTTTTTTTTTTTTTTTTTTTAAAGAAAAGAAAAGAGAGACCGGCGGTACCGGTTTCGGTATGGGGAAGGCAGGTACGCGGTCTAAAGAAACAAACTAAAACAATAATTTCTTCAGCGGTGACAGGAACACGACCTGCTGGCTCCGCGGAAAAAGAGAAACTGAGGAGAGCTGGTCAGGAAGGCGGGAAGGCAGCGCGCATGTGCAGTGGGAGGCCCCAAAAGCTGGGGAGCTTTCCCGCGCAGGCTCCGTCGGTACCGACGTACCCATATGTGAGGACTTATTCCTGCTTGTTCCTGGAGATAGGAATAAACTCGAGTAATAGATGCATGGAACAGGCTCCCAGTGGAGGTAGTAGAGATGAGGACAGTATCTAAATTCAAAAAAGCATGGAACAAACACAGAGGATCTCTAAAGGAAAAAAGGGGACCGTTGTAGTAGTTGATATGGAAGAGCAGACTAGATAGGCCACGTGGTCTTTTTCTGTCGTCATGTTTCTATGTTTCTAAGACATAATACAATGGATAAGACTAAAGGTATAATAGGGAAAGGTAAGGAGACACAAGGAAAACAATAGATCAGGATCCAAAGGCAGCCTCAAAGGGGCAAGTCTTTAGCATGGATTTAAAAAAGGGCAGGGATGACGCCTGACACAGATTCCGGTAGCTTGTTCCAGGCATAAGGAGCAGCAAGGTGAAAGGATCGAAGTCTGGAGTTGGCAGTGGAAGAAATGGGCAAAGACAGAAGCAGCCAGTGGAAGAGCGGAGTTCATGAGTAGGGGTGTAGGGAGAGAGGAAAGGTAGTGAGCAGCAGTAGAATGAATGCATTTAGGTCAAGAGGAGAAGTTTGAATTGGATACAGAAATGGAACAGGAGCCAATGAAGTGATCTGAGAAGAGGGCCTATGTGAGTATATCAGAGCTGGCGAAAGATTAGTCATGCAATGGAGTTCTGAATAGATTGAAGGGGAGAGAAGTGATTCAGAGGGAGACCAGCAAGGAGAAGATTGCAATAGTCAAGATGGAAAGTGACTAAAGAATAGATAAGTGTTTAGTAGTGTGTTCAGAAAGGCAGGGGCAAATTTTGTTAATGTTATAAAGAAACGACAGGTTTTAGTTATCTGTTGGATGTGTGTGTAGAAGGCGAGAGAGGCGTCAAAGATGCCGCCGAGGTTACGGGAATTGGCGTTAAGCATTGAATAATTTCATAAAAAGGGAAAACTGTTCAGGGGATTGTCTGGGACGATCATGAGCAGCCTTTGCTGCCCCAGTGATGTAGATGGACTGCGATGAGAAGTGATATAGATAAGGGCGGCTACAGTGAGGATGATCACATTGTTCTGAGGAGACTCTATGGGGGTCAGCAATGATTGCTGATTTTGATATGTGCCTATCTGTTAATGTTAATGAGTGTTTTCCTTGGACCAATAGAAATATTTAAAAAAATTATTATTTGGTGCTAGGAGAGAATACAAGGACAACTTTATCCATTCTATAAAAGTAAAGAGAGACTCGAGGACTCCCTCAGAATTCATTTCTGTGTGTAGGGTTATACCCAAGCCTGGGCTTCACATGAGACAAGTGGCCCTGTATTGTTGCTCCCTGGGCTGCTGTGTTTATTACTCACCAGCTCCTGGTTGATGTTGGACTTGAGAATGGTCTCGACGGTCACATTGACAAAGTTTTCACTGTAGGTATGATTTCTTGGAGGGGCGCGAAGGTCAAACATGACAGACATGTTGTGAGTCCCAGCACTTTTCAAGAGTTCCTCCAGGGCAGGAATCTTCTGCTTCTTGACCTCTTCCTCCTCTTCTGTTGAGAGAGTCCTTGCTGCAGGGAATGGATGCTTCTAGCAACAAGAACAAAGATGACAGGACAGCAAAAGTACACATCTAGCACAGAATCCATCAGCGCCTTCTCCCATATTCTGCCACAGGTTCAGGTGCTAAATACTGTGCACGGTCATGCAAGATTTCCCTGGCATCATCCCCAAGTTGTTTCTTCCACCACCCAAGTTTGCTAGGTCTAGGGATGTTGTGAAGACAGTGGACCCAATATTCAAAAAAACCTGAACTCTTAAATTTAGGCCCCGAAGTTAGGTTCTTAAATTTGTGCCCTATTTTCAGTCGAAAATTTATCTTAAGCACCTAAATTTATGAGTGAGTGGATGAGTAGATATGGGTTTGATTCCCATTGGCACTCCTTGTGAGCTTGGGCAAGTCACTTTACCCTCCATTGCCTGGGAAGAAAGGCCTGGCAATCTACTTCTGGTCATACCTTGCCAAGAAAACCCAGAGGCAGCTGGGTTGCTAGGAGTCAGCATTGAGTTGACGACGCTTAAAAAAACCCACAAAGTGCTGAAATCAGTGCTAAGTCCCTGACTTATTTTCCCTGCTCTAAATCTGCCCCTGTTGCCACCCATCTTTTCTGCTCCTAAATTTAGGAGTTTAGTGAAATTTTAAAAACATATTTAGGCACTCAGCCCTTGTAAATTTTCAGAGAGGCCAATTTAGGAGCATAACTCTCAAGGTTAGGAGCATAAAGCCTTTGCATATTGGGCCCAGTATTTACAGCCCCTGGGGGAGAAAAAACATGGTCATTGCTGAAGGGCGACACCTAATGGCCATATTCAGGTTCCGCATAACGCCCAGCCCTGACCATCATTACAATGACCAGACTGGCTATGTTGGAGGAACAGGATATGCAAATAGTGGAAAACTCCCAGTCCGTTGTGAATGAAGGCTCATGACACCAAATTCCAGCCTTGCTTCTGACTGAACTGGAAGCAATAGATATGGATCCGTTACCCTCTCATACACAGACTCAGCATAATCCATCACTCTCCCTCACACCTGGGGCTGCCTCTCTCTGTCTCATTCCTTTACACATCTGTTGTCCGAGGGGATGCGTTTCTAACAGGGTGCCTAGGTTAAGGGGACTGGAAGATGTCCGCTTGGCGCCTATTTATCTTTAATACTAGTAGCATAAATCCTGCCGAGGTCACATCTACATTGCAGGAGCAGACACTACTCTTGCTTGAGTGCGGGTGTAAATATCCATCTGTGGATCAGAAATGTACAGATTTTATAATCTACACATGTACTCTATGCCCGTACCACATCCCCTCAGCCACGCCTGCATGCAATTGTGCATACTTCTACACTTGGCGCAACGTGGATATATTGCCACATATATGACTTTATAAATGTACCTCCAGAGTGAGCAGCGCCCTGCCTACCTCATACACCTGACCCTAGTTAGCACTGGGTCATGACCTTTACCTGTAGAAACCAGGTGCCGGCATCAAGCTGTTGGAGCTCTGCCCAGGTGAAGCTGCTGCTCTTCTCCCGTTCTCGGCCAGGGAACACTTCGAACACGTTGGTGGTCCGGTCCAGTGTCTCGTCATGCATAAGGAATGGAACGCCATCCAAGCTGTGGGCAGCGGAAAGTGATCAGCACCATACCCTGTACTGTGGACTCGCCTCATGGTGGCACCAAGCTTAACTCATGAACTGACACTCTTCTCGTCGATCTACGGGCGCGTATGCTAGCGGCACCACAATGCTTACTTTAAGCTGGGATTAGCGAACTAGTTAAAACCCCTAGTTTGCTTTTCAGTCCTTTAGCTAGGTAAGCCTTAATTCAAATATAGATATTTGAATTACGACTCTCTTTATACTGCCTTACCTCAAAGGGTTGTGAGGAAGTTATGATTAATTCAGAAGTCTGTTACATGTAATTTGACAAGTAGAAAAAGATTTGAAAGTGCGAGGTTGTCACTGATTAGCATTCACTGGCTACCTATACAGGTGAAAAACTTTAAGGACCCATATGCGGCGGGGCTTATACATCTAGCAGCATCTGACCATGATATTACCATCACAAACCACCTCGGCACTAACCAGATTGTGCTGCGGTTGTCCAGGGGCAGAGTCAGGACAGAGCAGGAAGTTACCTGAACAGCAGCGATTGTCAGCGCCCCGATCCAAGAAAGCCGTGCTACAGTAGTTGCTATGAGGACAGTTATCTGGGTAGCGGCTGTAATCTCCACTGTGGGTAGCACCAGGTGGCCAGCGCTGAATACCAGCCCATAAACCTCTAGTCTTGGTTTATAAAGCATTCACGATTAACTGACCTACTTATTTATTCTGTATATATTTAACATTTCTTTTATACTGCTTTTCAGTGGCATCAAGGCGGTTTACATTGAACAAAAACAACAAACGTTACATAGAACCTGGTACAACTAACACGGTACATGCAATCTGAGTCTCAGTGCAGTTAACTATTTACAGTTTAACTGACAGACAGTTAAGTATTCACCTTTGAGTTAGGCAGATTGTTGGGAGGGAACGATGGCGATCAAGTAGTGGCAGTCCAGCGAGGCATTCTCTGCCCTGGGAGTTTGGACAGGAAACTAATACTTGGACATTCAGGAAGAACGAAGGCTTTTCTGCTTCCTACCTCTATTACAATGTCACCGGTATTGTTCCTTGCTGTTATGTTTAGTTATTTTTTAGTTTTTGTTGGTTTAGTTTTATGTTTGTTGTTTGATTAAATGTTTATAAGTTGTATTTGTTATGTCTTGATTGTAAAGCAATATAGAACATTTTATAAATAAAGACAATAAATGTAGAGACTTCTAATATTCTACTATGTCTGAAGGATAGAGACCTTCTTTATGCCACCCAGTCTTTCCAGAAATTGAGAAAGTTCTTACCAGTGAGGAGACGAGCTCATTGTGGAGGGAAAACTGAATGGTATAAATACCAAGGCCAAAGGCAATTTCCTATCTTTGGTTGGATAGGCCACTGCACCACAGAGCATATCCACAACCGTACAGAAGCTTGGGAGTCTTTGGTTGGCACAAGTAGAATAAGGGGTCAGGGGCAAGAGGAGGTTTCTGAAAGAGAATAAAGAGTTTCCACTGACCCTGGAAGAGGAGGATTCAGAGGACAACCCCAGGAGCTGAGACAAAAAGGGCCAGGACTCTACAGTTCAGAAGTGCCTGCTGTTATATCTGAATTCACAGTCCAGAAATTACAAGACATCTACCAGGAGCTGGATCTAGGGGGGCCCAGGGTTGGAAAGAAGGAGCACTTGTAGCTTGTGCCTTTAACCATTATTTATTTATTTATTTAGCTGTGTTTATATCCCGCTTTTCACCGGGTCAAAGCTTCCAAGGAAAAAGAGGAGAGAAAGTGAAGAATGTGGACTCCTCGGGTTAGGAGGAAAATCCCAGTAAGAAGTGGGACCATTTGACAAAGACTTTAGTCTGAGTAAAACCCAACCACTCCTCACCTCGACAGCACCCAACCTCGATGTTCTGGTCTCCGACTGGAATAACCACCTCAGTGCCATTGCCCAACGTCCACCATCTAACAAACCTCCAAGGAAACAAACCACCGTGGCCTGGTATTCCACTGATCTGCGATCATCACTCACCCTCCTAAGGAAGCTGGAAAGACGCTGGCATCGATCTCACTCTGCAGAAGATCAGAGGGCATATAACCTTCACCTGATAAAACACCGTGAAGCAATAACAGAGAAAAATCAGACAATTCCACAAGGACACCCTAAAACGATCACTAAACAAACCACATGACTTGTTTAATCTAGTCAAGAACCTAACAAAGGAGTCAGCCCCTGACCAACCAAGCGAGATCCACCCTCAAGAATTCGCGAACTACCTACAATCAAAGCTATGCCAGACCAATAAGCCCTCAGCACCCACCACCATACACGAACAAACCTACCTAACTCCCCTGACCATCTTCTCCACTCCACCCAAGTAGTCCCAAAATGGTCCCAAACAACTAATAACAGAGCATTTACATCATATGCCCCAAGAGGTTGGAATCAGCTCACCCCTAGCATCAGATCAATAAGAGACCTTTTGCAATTCAGAAAAGTCATAAAACACCATCTGTTCACTATGTACTTCACTAAAATAATTAACGACTCCCCACCTACCCCCAAGATCTCAAGCTTTCATGATGACAAACCAAATGCACCTCCTACAGAATATGCACATTGACCTTATAGTTCTATATCTATGCATATCTACTGTAACGTAAATAGAATTACATCTTATCTGTTAAAATGTAAATAGTTCTCCCCAGTTTAAGTCCATGTTATGCTCCCTGTTATCTGTAAACTTAAGACAGATCCTATTTTGTCTGAGTAAAATTTTGCTGTATGTAAACCGCACTGATAACAAAGAACGCAGTATATAAGAACTGTTAAATAAATAAATAATAGTACATCGAAGACACTATCGCTGCGATAAACACCACTACGGCACAAACCGACCCCTGCCCCGCCTTCTGGATAAAAGAGCTACGCTGCGATTTCAGCCCGTTCATAGCCAGGCTCATGGACCTATCCTTCGCAACAGGCTCGTTCCCCCAATGCCTCAAACATACGTCCATCAGGCCTCTGCTGAAAAACAGCAAGCTTGACCCCCAGAAGGTGGACTCGTACAGACCTATATCCAGTATACCACTTCTGGCCAAGATAACTGAAAAAGAAGTCCAAAGACAAATACAAGAGCAACACGGACCCCTGCCAACACGGATTTAGAGAGTCCATGGTGTCAAAACACTCCTCACCACCCTCTACAGTAACCTAATTGCTAGAATTGATAACATCTGTCAAGGGTTTGTCCTCATCTTCATGGATATAGCTGCTGCTTTTGACTCAGTAAGCCACGAGCGTCTCCTGGGACGCCTCAAGGAGAAGGGTATCCGTGACACAGCACTGGAATGGTGAAAGTCATACTTGTCTGACAGATGGCAGCACGTACGATCCGGGGCCTCAACATCAAAACCTTTCCACCAGAGGCAAGGCGTACCACAAGGATCCTCCCTCTCCACCCTGATGTTCAACATATACCTGCAACCCATCTGTAACCTCATCCGATCATTCAATGTCAACTGCTTGATATATGCAGATGATGTACTGCTCTACAAGCCATTCTCAACAGAGCAGCTGGACCTCTCCCCACTGACAGACTGCTTTGACGCAGTATCCAACTGGCTCTAATCTCAAAACCTCCGAATACAGCACAAGAAAACAGAGGTCCTTTTCAATACGAGGAACCAAAACTTCACCCTGCCACCCCACTTAAAGGTTAAGGAAGCAGAGCTACAAACCAAATCCACAATCTGATACCTTGGAGTCACGTTAGACCAACGACTGGACATGAAGGTGCACATAAGCAACATAGCAAGAGCAATCTACCACAAAATCCGAACACTCAGGCACTTCCGCTTCCTACTAGAGCCGGACGACTTCCGGACAATCTATCAAGCGTTGATTATACCGCACTTTGATTATGCTAATGCAATCCTACAAGGGCTCCCACAATCCACCCTGAACCCGCTCCAACTCGCGATGAATGCCACGGTGAGAGTTCTACACGGGGCTTCTAGGAGCGATCATGTTACGCCCATCCTGAAGCACCTCCACTGGCTCCCTATACATGGCAGACTCGTTTTCAAAACCCTACTACTGACTTTCAAGGCCATCAATGGGCTCTCCTCCACATCACTAGCAAAGCTTATCCAAACCATGTCCACCAATAGGTCTAGAAGATCTGCAGCAGTCAACACACTGGTAATCCCGAAGGAAATAACCCAATGCACCCATGCAACAGCAAAAAGGGCTTTCAGATTCTGTGCACCCAGATGCTGGATCACCCTACCACCCAGCATCCTGGCAATCCCTGACCTAACCCAGTTTAGGAAGGCATTGAAGCACCACCTCTTCCTCAAATACTACCCGGAAGACAGCGCTCCAATAGCCCCTCCCCCATCTAGTACAGCCACAGCAACTTAACCAATAGCCCCCTCCCCATCTAGTACAACCACAGCAACATACCCCGCAAGCCATCCATGACTACGATTACTTTTGACACGACATAACGTGTCGCCTAGATATAGTTACCCCAGTTTTATCCAAGTTGTAGTACCTGTTCTTTGTAAACACAGATCAGCTTGATGCACTGTGCTAGTCATTCTGTTTCATGTAAACCGCACTGATGTTGAATAGCGCGGTATAAAAGAGACTGTAAATAAATAAGTGGAGCTTTTCCATACCTCCGTGTAGAAGGAAAGGCAAAGAGGAACTCTTTTTTTATTCCGTGCATGATGGTTGCATATTGATTCTGACTTTCAGTAAACTTTATTGGTTCAGAAGAAACACTGGACTGGACTATGATTTTTGGAAGTGGCCAAGAGTATTCCAGCCCTAGCTGGTCCCTTCCAAGAATCGTAGTAAGACCTACATGGATAGTGCTACCTCCCACAAAGTAAGTATCCCAGGTCTCCCTACATCTGTGCTCAATGAGGGACCACAGACCCCGGGGGCTACATGAGGTTCAACAAAAGAGTAAAGTAGCCCAAATGCCCTCAAGTATGGAGCAGACAGAGCTTAAAGATCCCAATTTACCCATGTCTAACAATAGCCAAATTAACATGAATAAAATACATTCTCTAAAATGCTTGTTTGCAAATGCTAGAAGTCTAAAGAATAAGATGGGAGAGTTAGAATATATAGTACTAAATGAAAGGTTAGATATGATTGGAATATCAGAGACATGGTGGAAGGAGGACAACCAGTGGGACACTGTGATACCTGGGTACAAACTATATCGTAATGATAGAGCTGATCAAATTGGTGGAGGGGTTGCGCTCTATGTTAGAGAGGGCATTGACTCAGAAAGGATTAAAGTTTTGCAGGAAACAAAATCTGCTGTAGAATCCATATGGATTGAAATTCCATATAGAAGGGGGAAGGCAATGGCAGTGGGGGTGTACTAAAGAGCACCTGGCCAGAATGACCAAATGGATGATGAAATGCTCAAAGAAATCAAGGAAGCTAACAAACGTTACAGCGCAGTAATAATAATGGGTGATTTAAATTACCCCGGTATCAACTGGGTCAGTGTCACGTCAGGACATGCTAGGGAGATAAAGTTCCTAGATGAAATAAATGACTGCTTCTTGGAGCAGCTGGTTCATGAACCGACCAGAGGGGAAGCCATATTAGACCTAGTCCTTAGTGGAACACCAGATCTAGTGCAAGAGATAAGGGTGTTGGGGCCACTTGGCAATAGTGATCATAGCATGATCGCCTTTGATTTAATTAGTGGAGGAGGGATAGTAAGGAAATCCACAGTACTACCTTTTAACTTTCGAAAGGGAAACTGATAAAATGAGGAAAACAGTTAAGAAAAAACTAAAAGGAGCAGTTGCGAAGGTTAAAGACGTACATCAAGCTTGGGTGTTGTTGAAAAATACTATCTTGGAAGCCCAGACCAGCTGTATTCTGCGCTTTGAGAAAAGTGGAAGGAAGTCCAAAAAACTGCCAGCATGGTTTAAAGGTGAGGTCAGAGAGGCTGTTGTTGCCAAAAAAGCATCTTTCAGGAAATGGAAAAAAGAGCCAAACGACGAAACCTGGAAACAGCACAAGCACTGGCAAGTCAAATGCAAGGCATTGATAAGGCAGGCAAAGACAGAATTTGAGAAGAAGCTTGCTGCAGAAGCAAAAACGCGAAATAAAGACCTTTTCAAGTACATTCGTAGCAAAAAACCTGTGAGAGAGTCAGTTGGTCCATTAGATGATAAAGGGGTTAAAGGAGCACTAAGAGGCAACAAGGCGATAGCGGAGAGACTGAATGAATTCTTTGCTTCGGTCTTTACTGAGGAAGATGTAGGGATGTTACCCATGACTGAAGTGGTATTTAAAGGTGCGGAAGAATTGAAGGAAATATCAATACATCGGGAAGATGTCTTACAACTATTAGATAAACTGAAGAGTAGCAAATCACCTGGGCCGGATGGTATACATCCAAGGGTGTTGAAAGAACTGAAATATGAGATTGCAGAACTGCTATCAGTAATCTGTGAACTATCATTAAAATCATCTCTAATACCTGAAGATTGGAGGATCGCCAATGTAACACCAATTTTTAAAAAGGGTTCCAGGGGTGATCCGGGAAACTACAGACCGGTGAGCCTGACGTCAGTACCGGGAAAAATGGTAGAAACTATCATAAAGAATAAAATTACTCAGCATGTAGATAGTCACAACCTAATGGGAGACAGCCAACATGGCTTTAGACAAGGAAGATCTTGTCTTACTAATCTGTTATGTTTTTTTGAAGGAGTGAATAAACAGGTGGACAAAGGTGAGTCGGTTGATATTGTGTATCTGGACTTTCAGAAAGCCTTTGACAAGGTCCCTCATCAGAGACTTTTGGCAAAACTAATGAGTCATGGGATAGGAGGCAGTGTACTATTGTGGATCAGGAACTGGCTAAAAGATAGAGAGCAGAGGGTAGGACTAAATGGCCAATTTTCCCAATGGAGAAAGGTGAATAGTGGTGTACCCCAGGGATCTGTGCTGGGTCCGCTGCTTTTTGACATATTCATAAATGACCTGGAAAGTGGAATAATGAGTGAGGTTATCAAATTTGCAGATGACACAAAACTATTTAAAGTTGTTAAAACCCAAGAGGATTGTGAAAAATTGCAAGAGAATCTTGATAAATTGGAAGACTGGGCATCAAAATGGCAGATGAAATTTAATGTGGACAAGTGCAAGGTTATGCACCTAGGGAAGAACAACCCAAACTATGGTTACACGATGCAAGGTTCCACATTAGGAACCACCACCCAGGAAAAAGATTTAGGCGTCATTGTGGATACCATGTTAAAACCCTCGGCCCAGTGTGCAGCGGCGGCCAAGAGAGCAAACAGAATGCTAGGTATGATAAGGAAAGGAATGGAAAATAAAACAAGAGATATTATAATGCCTCTATATCGTTCCATGGTGAGACCGCACCTTGAATACTGTGTGCAATTCTGGTCGCCGTATCTTAAAAAGGATATAGCGATTTTAGAAAAGGTACAGAGAAGAGCCACCAAAATGGTAAAGGGGATGGAAGGATACTCCTATGAAGAAAGGCTAAAAAGGTTAGGGCTCTTTAACCTGGAAAAGAGACGGCTGAGGGGAGATATGATAGAAGTCTATAAATTAATGAACGGAGTGGAACGGGTAAACGTAGATCGATTGTTTACTTTATCAGAATATAGAAAGACTAGGGGACATGCAATGAAGCCACAGGGTAAACTATTTAAGACTAATAAAAGAAAATATTTTTTCACTCAACGTGTAATCAAACTCTGGAATTTGTTACCGGAGGATGTAGTAAAGGCTGTTAGTGTAGCTGGGTTTAAAAAAGGTTTGGACAAGTTCCTGGAGGAAAGGTCCATAAACCATTATTAAGAAGTGACCGAAGATATCAATGCTTGACCCAGTACAAGCATTGTGGAACTTGTGTCTCTTGGGGAAACTGCTAGGTACATATGACCTAGATTGGCCACTGTTGGAAACAGAATACTGGGCTTGATGGACCTTGGTCTGACCCAGTATGGCATATCTTATGTTCTTATGTTACCAGCATACACGACGTTACTTTATAAAGTTTTTCTCATTATGTTAGGGTAGAGGTAAAAGGGAGATAAATAATACAGCCAAACTACAGTCAGCCTAGGCCTCCTCCCAGCATACAGTAGAAGGGATCTCCAAATTTGGTGCTGTTAGACAAGATTAGCAGCAGAAAGCTACAGAAGTGACACGTCTTAGAGGTACTGCTGAGTACAAACAGGAAGAAACACAAAGGAATTGCCAAGAAAATCAAGTTCAATGGTTGGGGTTCCTGCAGAGGTAATGCTCACATCCCCTAGGGAGACGGGGCGATGCTCATTGCCCAAGGGTGACACCTAGTCATCAGATTTGGGGCTCCGTATGGCCCCTGGTCATTGCGATGACTGGACCAGGTACGTTGGGAGAGGGATATAAAACAGTAGAAGAATCCTCAAGAAGTTGGAAGTGAAGGCTCATCGCACCAGAACCCAGAAGCCCAGAGCAGCAGGGAAGAACTTCTGGATCGTACAAGGAGATTCTAATCTATAACATACATAGACAAAGAGGAATCTTATAAAACTTTACAGAAATTCTTCATGTGTTTGTGCAACTGAGATGTGGACTATTTGCAATGCATTTTCAAAGACTTTGGGCCTTTTATGAGGGTAAAAACTAAAGTGAATCCATCTAAGTCAGGGATTTTAGTGGTGTGAAAGCAGACATGTAGTTTAACAGCATGCATAAGGATGAGGTGTGCAGAAGGGCGTTCCATGGATCTTCCAGGATGGAGCAGCTCCAGATAGGGGTGTTTGGCATTGTGTAACATGTAAGGATGTACAGACTTAGGAGACTAACGAGCTGATACTCAAAGACCATGTGCTGCACAGGCACCTATGTGATCTTACCTTACCATGACATCACTTTCAAATGCGTACGCACCACAAGCCACCGTCTTATTAAAGGACATCATAGTGTTCTCCGGTGCCACCTGCATGAGAAGGGAGAGCAGAGTCAGCATTATCGGCATCCTAGGAACAGCTGAGCCCTGCGGTCCTGCAGCAGATCCACCAGAACAGGAAGTCGGTGCAATGCAGGGAAAGACTTCTCCGGGAGCGCACGGTCGATGCTGAGTGGCACTAGCCGGGTGCCCTTGAGTGGGAGTAGGCAGGACTGGCGCAAGCATTAGGCAAACTAGGCATTTGCTTAGGGTGGTAGCTGCGGGGGGGGCGCAAAGAGCATCTGGAGTCAAAGCAACAGAATAGACCCTGAGAGCCACTCAAAGAGCCATCAGCACATATTGTAAACTCCAGGACAAGGGGGCACTTTTCACATAGCCCATTCACCTCGCCAGGTATATTAAGAAAGCTTAATATGTATGTTAACAAATATGATGTCCAGTTATGCATTTCTACAGGATGTTCTGGAAGGAGCAGTTTTGGGTAGATCATGATTACTGAGTTTAATTATCAAAATTTCAGTGGCAAAAGGCACCTTGAGGCCTGAAAGTTCACTGAGGCAGGACTGGCGCAAGCATTGGAGGCACCCTAGGTAGGCCCTCCATCCTGCCCCCCACCCCACTGCCATCGGTGCTGCTCCTCTCCAGGGCCTGCAGCGCCAGCAACAGCCCCTCCAATTGCAACATAACACTTAATAACACACCAGCACCGCGTCGCAGTTTCCTCCAGTTCACAATGTGCCATTTCCGCCCCTCCCCCTCTGATGCTGCTTCTGCTTTCAAAGGGGGACAAACAGCACATTGGGAACTAGAGGAAATTGCAACATAGCACCAGAATATTAGTAAGTGCTGCGTCGCAGTTTGAGGGCTATGGTCCCTGTTGCAGCCCCGGAGAGGAGCAACAGCAGTGGCGATGGGTAATCTTGGCGGGTCAGTGCCCTAGGTCACCACCTAGTTCGCCTACTTGTAGCACTAGCCCTGCTTTGAGGGAATGTGTAAGGCTAGATTATATGAGATGCACTGTAAACAAAATATAAACATCGAGGCTGCCTAAGATGCCTAATACACTTGCTCCAGCTCTGGGAGTGGGCTGAGGTCTGAAGACTCGGCATAGGGTAGAACCCTTGCCTGTGTCTGGTCAGAGATGGTGAGGTTGTTGACTGGATATTTCCTGTCTCTGCACAGAATCCACAGGGAGCTAGGTATAATTCTGCATCTTCTTCCCCAACCCACCCATGAGTACTCACGGGGCAGTTTCTCCAAATGGGTGAGTTCTGCACATACCATTGCAGTCGTGAACCGCATTTCTAAGCCAGGGTATGTGGAGTATGATCTCAGTCTCTCAAATTTATTGCTGATGCTTAGCGTAGTACTTACATCGTGCCAAAGAGAGCTTCCTTCTGGAGTTTGTAAGATGTAACAGATATGGGTAGTTTGTCAAGATGTGCTTGGAAATTCCTTTTAATTAAGCCTGTGGCACCCAGCACAATGGGAAATAACTATCTTTCTGCCACATTTTCTTGGTCTCTGACTGCATTTCTTGATACTTGAATATTTTCTCCCTCTCAACGCGATTCACAGAGTAGTAGTTTGGAACTGACACCTCTCAATGCCATTCTGGTGTTTTTCTCCTTTACTACTATATCTGGCTTCCTCACATCCAGCTTTTATCAGTCAGAACGGGAGTATCCCATGTGATCATAACCTCTTCATTCTCTGTAATTCTTTTAGGGTCACGATCCCAGTGCTTTTCGGGCACAGTGATGTTATAGTGCTTACAGAGTTTCCAATGGATAAGGCATACTACTTTGTTGTGCCTTTCTGTATAGAAATTTCCCGCTATCAGAACTTCACAGCCAGCTATGAGGAGAGTCACCGTTTCCAGCTGTTTCTTACAGAATCGACATATGTCTATTTTGTCAGATTTTTCACTATGTACTTACCATGGGGGCGCCACGGTGCCCCATCAGGCGAGGCTTGGGGCGCAGGTCGCTGGGCTTCATGATGCAGGGGGAGCAGATACACAGGGGCAGCAGATACAGGGCTATTATCACAGATAGGTAGAGAAGCAGGATGAATGCCCTCAGCCCTGTGGACAGAAAGACAGATGTCAGGCACAGCAATATTACAGACGGCCATTTATTTCCATTATATCTCACAAGCCCTATAAACTCACAGGGGATCAAACGCAAAATATTAAGAATACATTTGACAATAAAAAGAAAATATCTACCATAAAATACATAACTGAATCTCAGACCATCCATCATTAGCAACCAAATCCCAAATAATGCACTAAAAGGTACATATTGGACCCCAGCTAAAAACAATCAGACGACACCCACCATAAAGATACATAACTACTGTCCCAAGCTCCCAGCATCAGTCCTCAACCCACAAATACTGCTTGGGAAAGGTTTACTTCTAACCCCATCTAAAGACCCTGAGGTTTGTTCCAACTGCAAGCCGTCAAGGAGCACATTTCACAGGATCAGTGACCGATCAGAAAAAGCATGAGGCATAACAAATGTTGTGCACCTCTCACATTCGCAACCTGCCTCTTGAGAGAACGAAGCCCCACTTGGCATATAGGACTTCAACTTCCCTCTGAAACAGCCTGGGCCCATCCTCCCCCCTCCCCCACCGATTTCATGCAACACCTTGATGTGCTCCTTGGGATCGGCAGAGACAATCAGATACGAGATGAAGGTCTGTGGTTTCTGCTGGACACACAGCACTGAAACTCTGCTGATATCATTGGTTGACTCATTACTGCATTAGACAGACAGGAATGGAGACTAGTTGCTTGTCGGGATATAACTTTCACATTGCATATAATTGATCATGATACCTTACTATTTCTGCTGAGGTTCTTGGTGTCAAGATGCGGTAATAAAATGGATTTCATCGTGTTTGTACAATAGTATGCAAAAAGTGGGGTTTTTTAATGCCACTTGTTCTACTTGATCTCTGTGATCGGAAGTTCCACAGGGGTTGGCTTTAGCTGCCGTATTATTGAGTCTTTATTTTACACTATTTCCTACTCTCCTGCAAACTCACAAATATGATTTTTGAAGATATGTGGATAATATTCAGCTTGTTGTGTCTGTCAGTAATATTGTTGATCTAACTGATAAACAAAAAGGTGCTTTAGTCTCGTAAAAATTGGATGTTGCAAAACTGGCTAGTTTTAAATGCAGTCAAAGCAGGATGCTTTGGGTCAGTCGTGCTCCTCTGCCTTCTCAGTTACAGAGGATTATGACTGACAGCAGTGCAAATTGAGTTTCATCATCTTAGGGTTTTATTGGACTCCAAATTCTTGGATAGACGACCACCTATCCAAGAAAGGTCAATGTCTTCTGCAGCAGACTGTCTAACCTATTGAAGAGGGCTTTAAACTAGATTTGTTGGAGATGGGTGTAGAAAGCCCCCAGGTAAGTGAAACATTAAATACCTTTATGGAAATGGGTAAAAGGGGCAACATCTGGAAAGCGGTATGTATAAATGCCCGTAGCACGGGAAATAAGTTCCCACATCTTGAGGCTTTAATGGAAGAGGCTGACTTGGATTTAGTGGCACTTACAGAGACAAGGTTCATGGACAACCATGACTGGGATGTAATTATACCGGGCTATACTTTATTCAGAAAAGACAGGGTAGGAAGAAGGGGGGTGGAGTGGCACTATATATAAAAAATATTAAAGTTATAGAAATACAGGGCTTACGAGGGAGCGAGGAGGCACTGTGGGTTAAACGAGAAAGAGGGAAAGGGAAATCCATTTGGAGTGATATACAGACCTCCCTCACAGGGAGAGGAAGTGGATGGAGATTTAATAGAAGACATATGCAGTGTTGCCATGAAATGAGAAGTACTACTGATAGGTGACTTCAATATGCCAGATGTTAAGAACATAAGAAATATCATACTGGGTCAGACCAAGGTCCATCAAGCTCAGTATCCTGTTTCTAACAGTGGCCAATCTAGGTCACAAGTACCTAGCAGTTTCCCCAAAAAAGACATGGGTTCTATAATGCTTGTATTGGGGCAAGCAGTGGATTTCCTGAGTCCCCTTTACTAATGCTTTATGGACCTCACTCTGGGAACAACCCAAATAAAAGTTCAATCACATGTAAAATACCTGGGAATCATCCTTGATCAAATCCTATCATTTAAACAGCAGATTGCAAAAACAGCAAGATCAATATTCTTCAAAGCAAAGATGATACGATGACTCAGACCACTCAGACCCACAGGATTTCCATACAGTTATGCAAGCAATGACACTCCCCCACCTAGATTACTGTAATGTGATATACCAAGGACTCACAGCCACCACCATCTCCCTTCACGGCTCTGTAAAGCCACGCTGAGGGAGACAGGAGGGCTCTGCTGGGGTGGCTGCGGGGCACTTCCTGCTGCTGCTGCTGCAGCAGCAACTCCTCTCCTCGAGGTTTTTTTTTTTGTTGGTTTTTTTTTTAAGGCCGGCAGCGGCAAACTCACCCCTCTTTTCCAGGCAGCCATGGCTCCCTGCCTCTCAGAGAACAGCGGCTGTGCTGTGACTGCAGTTTTGAACAAAAATGAAACCGGTGCGGAGCCTTCCCGCATCTGTGAAAGACCCCGTGCAGCTTTGTCCCGCCCCCAAAGGAAGTTACATGTAACTTTCTTTGGGTGCGGGACAAAGCTGCAAAGGGTCCTTCACGGAGGCAAGAAGGCTCCGCACCGGTTTCGTTTTTATTTAAAACTGCAGTCACAGCATAGCTGTGGTTCTCTGAGAGGCAGGGAGCTGCGACTGCCTGGAAAAAGGGGGTGAGTTTGCCGCTGCCGAGAAGCAAACTCGGCAGCACCTTGTGCAATTCTTTTTTCGTATTTTTTAAAAAACTTTTGAAGGTGAAGTGAGGGGGCTGTTTTGGCATTTTTGCCACCCTCAAGACTTTGCCGCCTGAGGCAGCCGCCTCACTTCGCCTCATTATAGAGCCGCCCCTGAATGTCACAAGGAAGAGCAACTTGAACCTCGCTCTCATCAGGAACTTGTTCAGGTTGTGCAGGTCCGGGGGGGGCCTAAGGCCCCCCCCCCTGTTCTTTTTGGTATGAGGAAATACCTGGAGTAGAACCCCTTGCCCCTGAGGTGATGGGGTACTGATTCTACCACTTTGTCCTCAAGAAGGCCTGCGAGTTCCTTCAATAGGAGTTCCCGTGAAGGGGATGCCTGGGTGGCTCTCCTGGGAAGAAAGGAGGTGTCTGAATCAGATGGAGGAGGTAGCCCTCCCTGACCAACTGGAGTACCCAGGAATCTGTGGTGATGGCTGGCCACCTGGGGGCATACAGAGTTAGACGTCCTCTTGTGGGCTGCTGTCCTCCTCGGGGTAGAGAGGCTATGCTCAAGGAGTCAAATCTCTCCCCTGGCTGGGCCGGAGCCAGGGCCTGGGAGCCTTCTGCTTACGAGGGCCATATCCATGTCCCTTAGCCTGCGGATCCTGCTGGGGAGCTGGGAAGGCCTGAACACTGCAGGGGTTCTTTGGAGAGCCCAGTCAAGAAGCAGGGGAGTTCCTTTGCCAGGTCTCTCAGGTACATGCCCATGTACAGCTGGTAGGCATGGATCTGGCCGATGAGCATCGAGCTCTAGTAGCACTTTTTGCCGAGGGCATCCAAGGTACAGACCTCCCTACCCAGAGGCACCAAGGAGTGCATCTTCTGGCTCTTGAGCTGATGCATGGCTGAATCCACCAACATGGAGTTGTGTGGCAGCTGTGACTTCTGGAAGTCCGGGCTCTAGTGGACCCAATACATCAGGTCAAGCCGCTTGCTCACTACTGGCACCAATGCCGGTGTCTCCCACATACGGAGCATTAGCCATTCCAGGATGGATGGGATGGGTACTGTGAGCGATTCCCTCGGTGGGGCCTCGTACTGGAGGATTTCTAATTCCTCCGTCTGAAGGTCCTCCTCCGATTCCATCGGGAATGCAAGGGCTTTTGACATATCCTGCATGAAGTAGAGGAATGCCATATCCTCAGGCAGGGACTGACGCCGGGGCTCAGAGGGATGCCTCGTCCTCAGTCTCCCACTTAGAATAGATGGAGGAAGACTCGAGAGAAGGGCAGCTCGCAAGCTCAGGGCCAGAGCCCTGCCCATATCCCACAGAGGCCCTGTGGCTGGTGCCATAAGCATTAGCCAGGGAAGACCTTGGTCCCATCAAGCAGGACCTGGAGTGAGACCTAGGCCGAGGATCGACGAGGCCGTATGATCTTTAGGATCCGCTCAGCCTCCTGGGAAGTCCTCGATGTCGAGGGCCCGATGATCTGGGCAGAGGAACCAGTACTACCGGACAGCAATGCCCGCTGCTGATCCATGAAGGAAGTCAAACTGCGCTCCAGGGCTGCCATCCTGGAATAGAGTCCAGAAGGCTCCGCAGCCGTCAGAACAAGCACCAAGGAACTCAGACCCAGTGCCAGTTCCCCTGAAGGGGAGTCCTCAACAAGGATAGGCTCTGGCGACCGAGACCAATCTGTGGTCGACTCCTTTCGGGCAATCTTGGTAGGCTGCTCCTGCACCGATCCCTCCGACAGCTGTCGTGGACTGAATGACCTGGCCTGGGCTTACCCAACCCATCAGAACTGTCCAGAGACACTGCGCCTTTGAGGGTTTCTTCTTCTTGTGTTCCCTCGAGGGAGAGCCCTTTCTGAAGAGCCACAGCGTCGACCGGGGTCCGCGGTGGCGCCACAGGATTCCGGGAAGAACTTGTCGTGCTGCTGCTGCTGAAAGCTCTTGAGGGCCTTGGTGGACATCTTTTAGCAAAGATTGCAAGCTGTGGGGTCATGGTCCATCCCTAGGCAGCATAGGCAGCAGTCATGTGTGTCAGTGAGGGCCATTATCTTGGCACACTTCTTAAAGCCACTGGTAGCCATGGGGGGAAAAAGTACCCCAGCGAGGTCAAAGACCGCAGTGCTGCCAGTTGGAGAAAAAAGGGCACAAAGGCACCAAAAGGAAGGAAAAAATGAAGGGACTTGATACCGGGGCAGTGGGTTTGAGTGGTGTACCAGTGCACAACCGAAGAGAGTTTGAAACTCAGGTCAAGAAAAAACAACTTTTCCAGGGAAAACCAGACAGACATCTGAAGGGCTCCGCGGAAAAGGGAGACTGAGCAAGATGGCACCCTTGGGCGGGAAGGGTATCACACATGCGTGGTGGCATCTCCCAAAGGCTTTCTTTGAAAGCTGGGAAGATGCTTCCGCGAGGGCTCCATCAGCATAGACATCACCCATATGTGAAGACTGACTTCCTGCTTGTTCCCGGAGAAAAGCTTTTACTACATCCTCTGGTAATTAATTCCAGAGTTTGATTACGCATTGTGAAAAAATATTTTCTCTTATTAGTCTTAAACAGGTTACACTGTAGTTTCATTGCATGTCTCCTAGTCTTTCTACTTTTTGATGGTGTAAACAATCAATCTACTTTTACCCGTTCCACTCCATTCATTTAGAAGTAAGGAGATTCTAGATTCTCTACAGGGAGAACTATTCCAGCAACTCATAACAGAACCCATGTGTGAACTTGGTGCTTACCGATGGGGAAAGTGTTTCTGATGTTATAGTGAGAGATCATCCCACATCCATTGATCACCAGATGGTGTGGTTCAGTATGGGGACTAGGGCTGATAAAATCCATTCAAAAGCAAGGGTCTTAGACTTTAGGAAAACTAACTTTGTCAAAATGAGACAATACCTCAAGGAGTCATTAGCGGGATTGGAACAGATAGAGGATGTAGAAAAGCGATGGGCAAAACTGAAAGGGATTATTTTAAGGGAATAAATCTTTGTTAGAAAGGTAAATAAATGTAAAAAGAAAAGGAGGCCATTATGGTTCTCAAAAGAAGAAGCTAAAAAAAGTAAAGAAAAAGAGGATGGCCTTCATAAAATACAAGAGATCACAGAGAGAGGAAGACAAGCATCAATATTTGGAAAAAAAACTTAGAGAAGCTAGGAAAATAGTCAGGAAAACAAAGGTACAGAAAGAAGAAAAAATAGCCAATGTAATAAAATGTGGAGACCGTTTGTGAGGAACTAGCTAAACTAAAAGTAGACAAAGCGATGGGACTGAGAATATTGAAGGAACTTGGGGACGTTCTAGCTACTCCGACTGACCTTTCAATGCTTCTTTAGAGTCAGGAGTGGTCTCAGATGACTGGAGAAAGGTGCATGTGGTCCCTTTATACAAAAGCGGAAGTAAAGATGAGGTTGAAAACTACAGGCTGGTTAGCCTGACCTCTTGTGGTGAGTAAATTAATGGAAATGCTATTAAGAGAGAGGATAGTGAGGTTTCTGGAATCCAATGGATTGCAGGATCCAAGGCAGCATGCATTCACCAGAGTCAGGTTTTGTCAAACAAATCAGATAGATTTCTTTGACTGGGTGACCACTGAGTTGGACCGAGAGCCCTAGATGTGGTGTGTATTTAGATTTCAGTAAAGCCTTTGATACTGCTCCACACAGGCAACTTATAAACAAACTGAGCACCCTAGGGATGTGCCTTACTGACTGAGTTAGAAATTGGTTGAGTGGGAGGCGACAAAGGGTATAGGTAAATGGAGCTTACTCTGAGGAGAAGGTGGTTACCAGTGGTGTACCCCCCAGGGATCTGTCCTTGGTCTGATTTTTTTTTTTTTTACCATGTTAGTGATATTGCAGAAGGGTTGTCGGATAAGGTTTGCCTCTTTGCAGATGATACCAAAATCTGCAATGGAGTAGACACCCAGGAAGGAATAGATAACATGAGGAGGGATCTAGCAAAGCTTAAAGAATGGTCAATAATTTGGCAGCAGAGATTTAATGCTAAAAAAATGCAGGGTCATGCATTTGGGCTGCAAAAATCCAAGAGAGCGGTACAGCATAGGGGGCAAAGTACTTCTGTCCATGAAAGAAGAACAGGACATGTGCATGATTGTTTCCGATGATCATAAAGTGGCTAAACAGGTATAAAAGGCAATGGCAAAAGCTAGAAGGATGCTTGGGTGCATACGGAGAGGAATGGCCAGCAGAAAAAAGGAGGTGATAATGTCTCTGTATAAGTCTTTGGTGCGACCTCATTTGGAGTATATAGTGTGCAATTCTGGAGACTGCACCTTCAAAAGGATGTGAACAGGATGGAGTCGGTGCAGAGGGTGGCTACTAAAATGATTAGTGGGCTTCATTATAAAGCACATGAGGACAGACTTAAGGATCTTAACATGTACACCTTAGAGGAAAGGCGGGATAGAGGTGATATGATTGAGATGTTTAAATACCTCCGTGGCATAAATGCACAGAAGGAGAGCCTCTTTCGATTGAAAGCAAGTTCTGCTATGAGGGGACATGGGATCAGCGTGAAAGGGAATACACTCAGGAGTAATATGCAGAAATATTTCTTTATATAAAGACTGGTAGATGCATGGAATAGTCTCCCAGTGGAGGTAGTAGAGATGAGGACAGTATCTGAATTCGAGAGAGCATAGGACTATAGTAGTGTAGTTGGTATAGACAGAATGGATAGGCCATATGGAGGCCAATTCCGATCAGGGGACATCTGGCCCGTCCAGATGTCCAATATCTGGACAAGCCAGAATGCACCTGACCGCAGGAGCTAGATGTTCCTGTGGGAGCAGAATCAGGCACTTGGATCTGCCGGACGGACCCCAATTCTACGGGTCCAGATGTGCTGCGCTACCACGACTAACCCTCCCCATGATCCTGTTGGAGTCCCTGTGCCACAGCGACCCATTGCTATGGCACCGGGATACCATGCAAGAGCCCCGATTCCCCGTACAGCACACCAAAGTCCTTTCCCTGGTGGCCAACCCACTGAGGGGCCTGACAAGGCCAGGATTGGGAAGCGGGATTACTCTTGCGTCGGCTCACCCGTTCGGGGGGGGGGGGGGGTTCTCTATTGCTGGTCGCCAACATCAGAGGGACCTAGTCGACCTCCGAAGTGGAATAAATTCCCCAGCCATCCTTCACTCACTGGACGTACAGTGCTGTGACCTGGATAGGCTCTGTACGTCCGGGGTCATGGGCCCATCTCCGGCCCACCCACTCTCCGCCCTATCTCTGCCCCCACCTGCCCCTTCCAGAGCTCCCTGCATATTGCCACTGTAAGTGCGGGAGCTTTGGGGAGAGAATAGGCCCCCAGCGAATAGCAGGGGATGTACGTCCAAACCAGACGAAGACCAAAGAAAGCAACAAAGTATCTGTAAAATACAATGGAACCAAAGAAACAGATACCAGACTGGCAGTGTTATTCAGGTTTGAAAAAAAACCTCTCTTTATTACCCCAAAAGAAAGGGTTTTTTTCAAACCTGAATAACTGCCAGTCTGGTATCTGTTTCTTTGATTCCGTCCAAACCAGACGTACATCCCTGCTATTTGCAGTTTTGGATGACCCCCTTGGTCTTTTTCTGCCATCACATTTCTATGTTTTTATGACTACTCCCTGTAGCCTGGTTATACAGGGCCTTTTTTATTTCCCTCCAAATGCAGAAGGCTATGTCCCAACTAGCCTCTCTTACTTCCCCATATATAGTCAGTTCAGGAGCAGAGACTCCGGAATTTTCCTCTGTATGACTGTTTGGCGTCCTACTACACATAGACAAACACAGGCATCAGAATAGTCCCCATCTTCTTCAAAAATTCCTTACATTTTATTAGGTTTTTTGACTGCACCATCCACTGAGTTAAGATTTCAACATATTGTCTAAAGTCTACATTCAGGGCTGGCGCTACTATTAGGCCAACTAGGCGGTGGCCTAGAGTGCAGGCCCTCTGGGGGCACCCATGGCTGCCACTGTTGCCCCTTACAGGACCTACAGCGGTGACAATGCTTGAACAGCCCTGCAGCACTGCTTCCATCCCATCGATGCAGACTTCTTGTTTCAATGGGGGTCGAAGCGAACTGCACAAAATTCTCAAGTTGCCTTCGCGCCATGGAGCAATATAATTGTGGTGTTATATTTTCAGGATTATTTTTTTTCATTTCCTAATTATTCCTAACCTTCTGTTTGCTTTTTGGCCACTGCCGCACACTGAGCAGAAGTTCCTCTTAGTAATCGCCTTCAGAAAGTGTCCTTGAATTCATTTAGCTTTTCTGGTCTGGCCGTGTTCTCTCTGAGTACCCCGTCATCTAATAGTCCAAACGACTAGCTTACATGCATTTTGATTCAAATATACCTGAAAAAGTTCATACTATTCGATTTTGCCTCTATGGCAAGCTTCTTTTCATATTCTTTTTTGGCCTGTTTTATGGAAGCATTACTTGTACAGTAACTTGCTGTTTCCTATTCATTTAGATTTGATTTCCATTCTTTGAAATATGTCCTTTTGGATTTAGTACCTCTTTTACCTCACCATGTAACTATGCCAACAGCGTTCTGGTCTTCCATCAACCTTTTCTAATGCTTAGAATAAATGTGGTCTAGCCTTCTAATACGGCATTTTGAAAAGGTGTGCACACTGGATACACACTTAACATTTGCAATCTCTTCTTTTAGTTTCCAACTAATTTCCTCGGTTTATCATAGACCGAATTTTTAAACCTGAATGTTTTCCTTCCAATAATCGTGTCAGATTTGACCACGTTATGATCACCATTGCCTAGTATTCCCACCACTCTTACCTCCTGCACCAGGTCCTGTATACAGTGAGGATGAGATCTAGAGTAGTCACTTCCCCCCACCTTTGAAAGATTGTAGGACCAGCTGCTCTATGGAACAGTCATTTATAGTAACTAAAAACTACCTCTCCGGTGTGTCCTGATGAGACATTTACCTTGTCTACAATGGGATAACTGAAATTTCCTATGTTTATTGTGTTTGCCAGTTTTTCTAGCTTTCCTAATATCTAAAGCATTTCACTGTCTGTTTCCTTGTTCTAACTAGGTGGACAATAGTATATCCCCACTGCTATACTCTTCCTCCTCACACATGCACTTTCTATCCAAAAGGATTCCACGGCACATGTTTCATGAAGAATTTTCACTTTTGTACTCCTCCATCACTTTGATTATCCCTTGATTTCTATGTAATTTGTACCTTCCACCAGATCTTCAATATGCCTATTGGAAGTAATTTTATATGGATTTTTTGTGTGTATATGCCAATGTATGCATGTAAAAGGCCTCTTATAAAATTGCCCCAAATTATGTGCAGTAAAATTAGGCACCTACTTGTATGCAAGTTTGGAGTAGACGTGCTCAGGGGAGGAGACTGGGCGAGAACCAGGTATAAGCAGCAGCCATAAATATCTGCAGCTTCAGTCTAGCTGTTATTTCTGTCATATTTGTGCTAGTAATTTAGAAAGACACAGGTAAAAATAGGAGCCTATGTATCTTCACATTTAGGCTACCTCTTATAAAATTTCCCTCATTATATCCATATCATCATTTAGTGACATACATTCTAATTCTCCAGTTTTGTTTTTTAAGAAGGTCCTAGCTACAAGATCTCTTCCTGTCGCAGTAAGATGATCTCATCAGACAAGTGACTTTGCTTTTTAAGGCAGCATAGGGGCTAAAGACTGAAAGTGGCACTATTCTGCTATGTCCCTGATGGTGGTCTTTATACACCTGCAGAACTGTAATGCCAGATTGATTATCTGAGGGTCAGGAGCTCTTTTTAGCAGGCACACACATGCATCCCCTCACATGTAGCAATTGGTGCAAAATACTGTACTGAATAGCCGCCTACCCCCCCCCCCCTCCTTTGCTGCTGGACTCCTGTCTGCACCTTGATTTGTCAGGTTGTTAAAGTTGTTTGAGACTGAGGGGTACTTAATCTTTGGTATTTTATACTGTATATTAGTTTGTCAATAATATGCAGGAGGGCTACAATTAGTCTTGCTAAAGTTGTGAATGTAAAGCCCTGACTGACTTTTGTTGCAACATTAGCTTCTTAATAAGGGTAAAGGTCCATAAATCAAAGAATGTGCCAGGGGGCAGGTGAGAGGTGGGGAGGGGACTGAATGGGAATCAAACACCATTAGTCAGTATTTTACTGGAAAAGCTCTCACCTTGTCACAGCAAGACAATACGCATTTGCAAACTCTCTCATTAAGAAAACACTCACTGAAGGGTTCATACAAAAAGACTAAAGCGCCCTTTGTGTGCAGATTAAACAGTTTATACGCACAAGTGCCGCATGCACACACAGTAACTCCAAGCATATTTAAATCATATGCAAGTGAGCTGTGCATATTAAAATGGCATGCTAATAAGATCTGTGCCCGAAGCAGAGAAACGCATAGAGGATTACATAACCACAGGAACGCCAATATCTCATGCCTGGTCTGAAGTGGCTTAAGCATCTTGCGTGCGTAGAGAAAGACTTTCAGGGTATGAACAGTTGCCTTTGGTGCAAAACGTTTCCATTAGTAGAGGTGGGGGATCTAGAGATGAAGAGAGCCTTCAGCCTCACACCTTCCTTCCTCCCAGTAGTGCCCTCTCACAGTGTCTACTGGGGCTTCCACAAGCATACGCTTGCTCAAAGCAGTGTTCTCAGGAGTGCCAGGCAGGAGTTTAGCCCTGGAGAATAACAGAATCTGCAAAACAGCGCTTCTGAGGCTGAAAAACGCTTGTAACAAATCCCAGGTCCTGCAAAGAGAAGAGGATCTAGCACTTGCTGTTTCCAACTCCTCTGTTAAAAGCGTGAGCGTTTGACAGGTACATGCGTGTGTATATGCCCACTTGTAGCGCGCACCTGTTCTTTGCACATGTGTTGGTTCCCCTTCTTTCAACTTTAAGCAGATGTTGTGCATACAGCTTATTTGCATACATCCCCCTTTCTGCATGTTGGTGCTGAAGTCACACGCTACCTAAACGCGTACATAGCTAATAGTACTCGACTTCAGTACCGGCTTTCTGCATCGACCTCAGATACACAGAGAATTAAACTTTCTCCTGTTTAAGTCCTGCTCACCTACCAGCAGAGGTGGCTGCCATTTTCACATCTACACATAAGAGTCATAAGAAATGCTTTACTGGGTCAGACCAAGGTCCATCAAGCCCAGTATCCTGTTTCCAATAGTGGCCAATCCAGGCCACAAATACCTGGCAGGTTCCCAAAGAGGCACATGGGTTCCAAAGTCAGATTTATTCTAACTTTGTAGTTTGGAGTCCTTAAACAACAGTGTACCAAGCTAGAGACGTGCTCTGAATGACTCATGAACCTGGCAGCCCCCTTGCCACCTAGTCCCACCGGAAACTCACTCTTGATGGACTTCTTGGAAGCCAGTAATGGCATCGGCACCCCTTCTATACTTGCACAGTCTTTGGTAGGACCCTGTCCTTAAAATCTGCAATCCCTGATGGATCTGCTGCACTTAACAATTCTCCACAAACAGATGGGCGAAACTGAGCTACAGTTAATGGTCTGCAAGATAAAATCCACAATGCCCAAAGAGATTCAGAAGTGCCAACGAACCGATTTTTAACAAGACTGTTTGCCCAGCAACGTATGTAAATCCACATTCATTTAAGTCAATGTTTATCCCATATTTTTAAAAAATCATTAGTATCTTAGGAAGAAAACAGTAAACCAAAATTCAAGACAAACAGAAAGCTTGCCTCCACAATGGATATATCATATAGCTATAAAGAGGCAGGAAACCACCAAAGTATCCACACAAGAACTCAGCGGACACCAGATTAACAGATTTCTCCAAGATAACATTTGTTTTTATAATCATTTACCCCGTAAAAATACAAATATTTATTATTTTTATATTTAGCTCCTCAATGTTAAAATATCCAAAAGTGAGCAAAATTTTAAAAAGATGGCACCTTCGGCAAAAGGTGCTCTATGAATAAATTCACATTTAACAAAAATCCAAGGCACAATATATTCATTACTCCTATGTAACAAAAATTCAATGCGTCAGTTCATGATTCATATGTCTATTTATGGATTTAGAGGCAAACAAGGTTAAGGTGATGTTATCTGGGAGGGCTGGATAAATATCTAGTTGGTAGCCAGAAAAGCTTCTCAGGAACTCTGAGGCCAATGTACTAAGATGAACAATCACTTTATAAAGAGGGGCTTCGTATAGCAAATTGAACAAAATGACCACAAAAGGGCACAAATTCTAAGATGTTGCTGTTTGTGCATTTTTCTGTACAAACCCCATTTAAGTGAGGCGACGTCAAGAGAGAGCTTTGCAGTTATAAGCTTTCACACACAGGGCCTTAAGTTATACAGCATGAAGAGATTTTGTAAAAGTGCATTTTTGTGATATCACTTTGCAAAATAACCCCTTCACAGTAGTGAAAAAGTCTGCTCTGTGCAAATGTTTATGCAAATTTGTCATTAATGAGCTGCTCTGACAGAAAATCATGCCAAGCAGCTCATTAAAGCACAAAAATAAGAAAATGAGTGCCTGAACACACCACCCAAAAGAGACAGGAGAAAGTCCCACTCACTGCTGCGCTGGAAGCACTGGCTGATCCCTAATGGTACCGTGGGGCTTTGCTCGGACTTTGCACGTGCGGATAGCTTCTCTGTGAACACCGGCGCTACACAGATGCCTTAAAGCACTACGCTAGCTGCTTGCTACATTATGCTACGATTTGCAGTTTTTAAGGGATTTTAAAATTGTGTTTAATTCACTAATTACATCCTCTTATGCTTTCTGATTTGCTAATGAAGACAGCAATTTCCAAGAATATTTTTACCAGGAGAAATGGGGTGTTTGACAGTCCCCCCCCCCCCCAGCAAAAGTGCAGCACAGGTAAGTTCAATCATGGCAAGAAAGGGGCAGGTTATGTCCCGACAGCAAGCGCGCACACAGGCTTTCAGAGCAGCCGCAAGTATCTGCCTTCCTGTGGCTGTCCGAACGCTACAGGGAGCTCCTCTGGCAGGGTGCTGGCTATAATGGGCAGAAACTGCTGAGGAGGCCCTAAAGCCCAGCTACGGGCCCTTGCCCTGTTTGTGTCCCCTAACGGCAGCCCTGTCCACAGGCATCTAAGCCGTGTGGCTTGTTTCAGGATTAAGTTGTGTGCGTCTTTCTCTCCTTCCTCCTCCCATGGGCTTTATCTAGTGTCTGATAGCATTAACTCCCCAGACTGCACATTCCCAGTCTAGGCCCAAAGACCCACAAAGCCTCTGTTCATGACTTAGATCTTGTCCAAAGAGAGGCCGAGAAGTGATGAGGGTAAACTGCAGGTACAGCAATGAGCAGAATCCTGGTACCTTTCTGCTTTGTGCGGTAGACGTAGTCTGCAATAACCCAGGCCAGCAGCGTCACGCCAGCAACAGCACCGATATGCAGGAAGGGGGCAGTTGCCTGGGAACAGAGAGAAAAACATAACACAGCTGAGAATTAGAAACAAACTGAGCACTTTAAGCAGCGGTGCAAAAGGCTTCGGCTAGGTTTGAAAGTGGCTGAGAGCTTGCTCCGAGCAAGGGGCCCTTCACTAGCAGGACAGTCCTCGGATGGCTCTTTGCAACCCTTTGTAAGTGCTGCTGTACAGGGTGGTGAGAAAAGGCTTCCTGTGTGCCCTGCAAGGTGTAGAAAACATGAGGAGAGGTCTAATGAAGCTTGAGGAATGGTCTAGAATTTGGCAGCTCAGATTTATTTCTGTATCATTTTTATGCAAATGTCAAATTTACAACACCAAGCATCAAACACTTGTACAAGATTGGAAGAGAGAAACAGTAATCATGATAATCAGGAAGTGAAATAAGATAAGAAATAAAACTCAATTTCCATCAAGTCCGCTATGTTATGAGAGAGAAACTAGCAGCAGGTTCAGTTCAAAAAGGCAAAAGATAATATGAGGAAAGACGGCGCTCTGTACGGAAGCTCGAAAACCCAGTCACAGCAGCTCAAGGAGGGAGAAAGGGGGGATACGTCCTGGCATTAATAAAGGTACCCATTGTGCTGGATCAAAAAATATACTCAACAGAATTCAGCTTTACAATACTGTACATCTACAGAAAAAACAAAGCTCCCAATGGATAATCCCCTCCTTCCTTCTCTTTTGCAGTTCCTTAAAAACATCAGGAAATAATCTTGCTGTGGCAAAGTGCAATCAATGAATAAGTCCAGGAGTCAATTGACAGGGTCCAAGCCACTTTAACGTGCACTGGCCCAGTCAGTCAAAGCTTCAAAAGGAACTGAGCAAAGGTTTATACAGAGACATAACCATTTATACCTCTTTTTCAGTTTGATACATGAGAATTTTCTATTGATTCCAACTCGATACATGCAAATTTCTCATTGGTTATACATTCCCTTCATTTGTCCAATTAGAAATCCCTCCGGAGCCTAGCAACCGACCCCCTCCTTTAGGATTGCTTGAACAATGGTATAGTTCTTAATTTCGTTACTTCTCTACTGCAAGGTTAACTTTGGCTTCAGGAATGCATATACTGAAACATTTCTGTTCTTTCTCATACAAGAGAATAATAGAAGACTTACGGATTCATGAAAACTTATTAGGCATTTTAAAACAGTTTTCTCCTTTTCCACAGATTTTTGGTTCTTTTCTAGCTATAATGGGAGTTAGGATCCAGGCCTAACTTACAGGCCTTTCATAGTAGCAGGCCATGCTAGGCCATAGCCTACCAAAATCACCTGGGTGAGGGCAGCTAAACTTTTGAGCTCCCATTGAGACGCAATAACAAAGAGGAAAAAGCGCAACTTTTACCCCATCTAAGGAAATAAAAGCTGGTGTCCTGAGTGCGCTAGTCCGACGGAGATGTCAGTGCGAAAGAAATTGGCCAAATTTAAGTCCTCATTCGCTGGGAACGCCGAGCAGAAAGCCCGGGACTCGCCGGAGCATATGGCGTTGGGAGAGGAGTCGGAAGAAGAGTTGGAACGAGCGGATGAAAGCTGCACTAGAGGAGATATATGGGGCTGGATGCGATTGTTAAAGAGAGAGATCGTGGCCACGAGGGGAGATCTGAAGGAGACCTTGGCGAGCATAAAAGAGGACGTGCGTGAGCTCGGGCACTGAGTGGAATCGCTGGAGGAACACGTGGATCGACAGGAGGAGAGAGAGATGGAAGTGGAGGCCCAGCTGAAGCATTTCAAGAAGAACAGTCTCGCTTGAAAGACAAGCTGGAGGATCTTGAAAACCGATCCCGACGTAACAACTTGCATCTGAGTGGCCTGCCAGAGACGGAGGAGTTTGCCGACGCGACAGCGGTGGTCCAGAAGGTATGCCGCGCTCTGCTACAGAGTGGTGAAAGCATGGTGGCTGGAGCGGAAGTTGCGGTGGAATGAGCACTGGGCCCGGCGAGAGGGGGACAGCCGCGGGACATTGTGGCTTGTCTTGCATCATTCGCGGTGAAGGAGCAAGTGATGAGAGCAGCTGCAGCCAGGAAAGGCTTCACTTGGGAGGGCCAAAAGGTTGAGCTATATCAAGACCTTTCGGCTGGGACATTTCAGAGGCGTCGAGATATGAGGCAGGTCACACAGTACTTGCGAGCAGAGAAAATGAAGTACCGGTGGCTGTTTCCTTTTGCCTTGATAATGGATATAAATGGCCGAGGACATCGGGTGCGTTCAGAGGCAGAGGCATGGAAGACTTTGAAGCAGGAGGGGGCCCCTCGTTTGTCAGAGGTGGCGAAGGTGGTTGCTCAGATGGGGAGCAAGGGAGCGCACCCAGGATGGGAGAGAGTCCCGCTGAAGGGCCAGCGCCTGCGGAGAAAGCTTGGAGCGGCAGCACAAGGAGAGCCTGCTGAAGGAGCTGCATCCGGACCTGTGTGACACTTTTGTGTGGACATTGTTGAGTTGGACATGATCCTTAGGATGGTGAAGGGGGTAAGGGGCTGGAGGGTAGAGGGGGGAGAGCTACGTTTCAGTATGGTGGGCAGGGGGGAGAAGGGGGGAGGGTCTTCTTTTGCCTGAGAAGTTGATGGCTTATGAGCAACTTGGGGGCAATGGGGGTTAGGTGGGGGAAGGAGGGGGAAGAGGGTTAATAGGATCATTGAGGCGAGTGCTGAGAGATGGGGGATGGTGCGTCCAAGGGGGAGTCACCTCCTCGCAGGGCGGCGGAGTGGAGCTCCGTGTGTTTGGGATGGGGAGGGGGAGGAGGGTGGGGGGTGAGGCATTGAAGAAGAGCTTTGGGGGAGGAGGGGGCACAGATGGAGATTATGGCTACTGGTTTGCAAGTAGGTAGTTTGAATGTGAGAGGTTTGAACTCGCCACAGAAAAGAAAACTACTGTGGAATGAGCTGTGGAGCCAGAAGTGGCAGGTGGCCTTTCTACAGGAGACACATATGTGTGAAGGGGATGAGAGGTTGTTGAGGTAGGGGCAGTATCAGGGGGATTTTGCAGCAGAGGAGGGGGAACGAAAGAAGGCAGGGGTGGCAATCCTTATTAGGCAAGATGTTCCATTCGTGGTTGGGAGGGTGTATAGGAAATTAGATGGGAGGGCAGTGGTAGTTTTGGGGGAGTTAGGGGGAGAACAAGTGACATTTATGTCTGTGTATGGCCCGAATGTGGCGCAAAGGGGGTTCTGGGAGGAGATGGGTAAATGGCTGGAGGGGAAAACTCAGGGGAGGCTCTTGGTGGGAGGGGGGGATTGTAACACAGCGTTGGATGGGAGGGAGGGGAGGAGGAAGGGGGGAGATAATTTCAGAAGTGGCTGAGGGATTTTGGACTGGAGGATCTCTGGAGGATGGCCCACCCCTTGGCAAGGGACTTTACCTTTTATTCAGCAGTCCATGAATCTTACAGCCGAATAGATTATTTGTTGGGAGATGGTTATTGGAGGGAGGCTTTGGATGAGGCAGTTATAGGAGTGGTCACTTGGTCCGATCACGCTCCGGTAGGAGTGCGGTTCGGTCCACCTAGGGAAGAGGGGAAGCGAACCTTCTGGAGATTGAATGATTACCTGTTACAGGGAGAGGGTGCGGTGCAGAAGTTGCAGAAGGTGGTAACGGACTATATGGAGTTGAATGACACGGGAGAGGTCTCCATGGGTGGGCTCTGGGATGGTTTGAAGGCGGTAGTACGGGGCACCTGGTTCAGATGGGAGCGCAAAGGAAGCGGAAACGGGAGGAGGAGATTTGTCGCCTGACGGAGCGATTGGCAGAATTGGAGAAGGCCCACAAGCAAAGGGGGGGGGGTGTTCTTTTGTGGGGGCAGGTCGAGGAGACTCGACGGCAACTTAATGTACTTCAGTTGGAAAGGGTCTCTCGGCAGCTGGAGAGGGTGGGCCAATGGTACTATGAATTTGATAATAAGTCCGGTCGCCTGCTGTGTAATAAGCTAAAGACCCAAAGGCAACGGCAGGCTGTTGCTAAAATCAAAGGGCCACAAGATAAGCTCTTGTTTAAAAATAGGGATATTCAGGAGAGGTTCCGGGACTATTATAAGGGTTTGTATACAGCAGATATCCCCCAGGAAGGTGACATCATTCGGGAGTATTTACAAAATGGGGGGTGTGGAAGTGCGAAGGTGGGGGACCTAGAGGGGGAGGGGTTGGAGGAGGATATTGCATTGGAGGAGGTGTTGGCGGCCATTAGGTCACTGGTTCCTGGTAAGGCACCGGGACTCGATGGGTTCTCAGGTATTTTTTATAAGAAACTAGTGGACTTGTTGGGCCCTATTTTGACTAGAGTGTTTAATGCCGTCTTGAGGGGGGAGGCTCTGCCAGCATCAATGAGCCAAGCGGCTATAGTGGTGATTCCAAAACCAGGGAGGGATCCGGCGCTCTGCGGGTCCTATCGTCCCATATCGTTGTTGAATATAGATGTTAAGATACTGGCAAAGGTGTTGGCTACGAGATTGGCACCACTTATGCCAGGCTTGATTCACCCGGATCAATCTGGGTTTATAGCGGGAAAAAACACGGCGGATGGGATACGGCGGGTGCTTCAATTGGGGTGGCTGGCAAGGCAGGAGGCACAGCAGGCTATGTTTCTCTCGATTGATGCTGAGAAAGCGTTTGATAGGGTCAGTTTTGATTTTCTGCAGGCGGTCCTGGAATACATTGGCCTGGGTCCTAAATTCCGCACTTGGATAAAGGCTCTCTATGCCTCGCCGGCAGCGGCGGTGTGTGTGAACGACGGTTACTCGGAGTTCTTTCCCATGGGGCGGGGTACCCTCCAGGGATGCCCTTTGTCCCCGCTGCTATTTGCCTTGGTTATGGAGCCATTGGCTGCTAGGATCCGGTCGGTGTTGGACATTAAGGGAGTTGGAGTCGGGACGACGCAGCATAAGATGGTATTGTTCGCGGATGATGTACTTTTTACTTTGACTCAGCCAGTGGTCTCTCTTCCCGTGCTGATGAAGGGAGCTTACGGACTATGGAGCCCTTTCGGGATTTAAAGTTAATTGGGATAAAACAGAGGCTTTGTCAATTTCGCTACGAACTCGGGTTATCAAGGGTCTGCAGGGTTCTTTCCCGTTTAGGTGGGCCTGTCGAACTATAAAATATCTGGGTGTTCAGATCACGGCTAATCCATTCGGAATGTATGGGGCAAACTACCCTCCATTATTTGCGCAGTTGAGGAAGAATATGAATCGTTGGAAAGGCGTAGAGTTGTCTTGGTTGAGGAGGGTGGCGGTGTTAAAAATGAATCTGGTCCCACGTCTGCTATATTTATTTTATTTATTTATTTATTTAACAGTATTTCTAAACCGCCTTATCTTAATAATCAAGGTGGTATCACAGCAAGCAATCAGGTAAAGTGTGTGTGTTGTACATGCAGTGAGGATAAAACTTAGTTGTGTGAGGGATGTGTTGGGTGCTTGATTTGTTTGAGCTATATACAGGGTGGGCTATTTACAGTGGTGCTAGAATCATATTTTATATATATTCAGTTGTTTGGGAGGATTGGAGTGCTGTTATCCATTCTCTTAGGTTATGTGATGTGACCATAGTGCTCTATGAACAGCATGGTTTTCAGTTGTTTTCTGAAGTCTTTGAGGTCTGGAGTTGCCCTTAGATCGTCCGGTAGATTGTTCCATATTGTTGGAGCAGCCATGGAGAGAGCTCTGTCTGTTGTGTCCTTGCGTGTGTGCTTGTACTCATTTGGGGTGCTGACTCGGTTGCGTGTTTAACTTCTTCTGGGACGTGCGCTGGTTTCCGGTTGTATGAGCAGGTGGAGGCTGTTGGCTGATGTGCGTTCTTTTATCTTAAATAGGTTTATGATAGTCTTGTATCTGATGCGAGCAATGATTGGGAGCCAGTGTAAGTCCTTTAGTGTAGGTGTGATGTGCTCCTGCCTTGCGGCTCCGGATATGATTCGAGCTGCAGTGTTTTGTGCCAGCTGTAGTGGTTTGAGAGCTTGTTTTGGTAGTCCGAGGTATATCGGATTGCAGAAGTCCAGTATTGGGGTTATCAGTGCTTGACAGACTGTACGGAAGTGTTCTGGAGCGAGGAGTGGTTTCAGTCTCCTGATGATTCGCATCCTGTAATATGCTTTTTGGATTGTTTTGTCTATGTGTGGTTTGAGGTTGAGTTTACTGTCCAGAGTAACCCCAAGGTATCTCACCTCCGATCTTATCGGTATCGTGGTGCTTTGTATCTTTATGTTTGGTGGGTGTGTGAAGCTTTGGTTTCGAGTGATGATTAAAGCTTCAGTCTTGTTGTAGTTTATAGCTAGATTGTTGTTTTGGCACCACTTCGCCATTTGGGTAAGGCAGTCTGCTATCTTAGAGAAGTCCGGGTTTTCGATTGATATCGGGGAGTATACCATTATATCGTCTGCGTATATTGTGTATTGGATGTTGTTCTCTTTCATAATGTTGCATATTGGTTGGATGTAGATGTTTTAAAGGTGTGCTGAGAGTGCGGATCCTTGTGGTACTCCTTGTTGGACGTTTATGGGCCGGGAGGTGTCCTGTCCCACCTTGACCTGTAGCTGTCTTTCTGTTAGGTACGAGTGGAACCATTTTAGAGTGGTACCGTGTATACCAGTGTTCTTCAGTCTCTCCAGGAGTATATTGTGATCAACTGTGTCGAACGCTGAGGAGATGTCGATGAAGATCATTATAATTCCATTCCTGATGTCGTCAATTATTCTTATGATGCTGTCGAAGAGGTAGATCAGGAGAGTTTCGACTCCATGGTTGGGACGAAATCCGTGTTGGTTGTCGTCGAGAGTTCCGTGTTCGTCAATGTGTTCCTGAAGTTGCACATTGCACATCGGGAATTGCGTCAACTGCAGAATCAGATCTTTGCTTTTGTGTGGGGGCGGAGTAGGCCAAGGATGAGCAGACGGGTTTCTATATGCGAGTAGGGAAGGGGGAGGACTAGGGGTGCCTGATGTAACTCTGTACTATGCAGCTGCCCAATTGCGCCAGGTTTTTGAGTGGAGGGAATTGGGGGGGGGGGGGATGCCGAAAAGGTTTCGGGAGATTGAGCAATATTGGGCTGGGGGGACCAATTTGAAGTACTTGCCCTGGATATTTGGTAATCTCCCCAAGGGGAGGTGGCGGGAGAATCCATATATGGGCCATCTGGTCATGCAGTGGCAGAAGGCTAATGCTTATTTTGCCCCAGGGGCTTGTTTCTCGGTGTTGGCCCCAGTTCAGGCAAAGCCCGAGTTCGCCCCGGGTAGAGAGGGGGTATTTAGGTGGTGGGGGGGGGGGGCGTGGGGCTGGATACCTTTGAGCAGTTCATAGAAGAGGGGGAATTAATTCCCTTCCTGGATCTTCGGGTGAAATATCAATTGAGGGGGGGAGACTTTTTTCCACACTTCCAGGTTAAGCATTTCCTGACCCAGAAGAGGATCCGGGACTCATGGGCGGGGGGTCAGGACGACAGGGTAGCACTTTGGCAGGGATGGGAGAGCTCGAGAGGGCTGATAACCCAATTGTATCGGGGTCTGGGGCGGGGGGTGGGGGGAGGTTCCCCCACCAGATTCAGTGGGAAAAGGATTTGGGCAGGGAATTAGGGGAGCAGGCTTGGAGGAGGATATATGTGAATATAAATCGACAGGCTTTGTCAGTTGCGATCCGGGAGACATCCTATAAGTTGCTGTATCGATGGTACTATACCCCGGAGCGGCTGCATAGGATGTATCCCAGGGTGTCGGATCGGTGCTGGCGAAATTGTGGACATGTGGGGTCATTCCTGCATATTTGGTGGGGTTGCCCAAGGGTACAAATATATTGGAAAATGGTGAATGAGCAAATACAGGGAATATTTGGGGAACAACTGGATTTGGATATGGGACTGGGGTTGTTGGGGATTTGGCCCGCTAAGAGCAGTAAAAGAAAATGGAACGCCCTATACGGGCGTGTATTCAAGCTGCTCGGAGTGAAATTGCTAGGGCGTGGAAACAGGTCCGGTTATCGGAAGTGGAGCAATAGAAGAGCCGGCTGCGTCGAGTTGCTCTGATGGAGCAGTTGGCAGCGGTGAGAGGCCAGAAGCAAGAGAGGTTTAAGGAGGTGTGGCTTCCTCTCCTGGAGTATTTGAAGTCTTGAGATGCCTCGGGGTGGGGGTGGGAGGGGGGGAAGAGAAGGGTAAGTGGGGGAAGGGTGGAGGGGGGATAAGGGGGGTAACTACTATACTGTGTAGGGTCAGGGGGATCTTGGGGTTGGTGGGACGTTTAATATTATATATCTATAATTTTTTCCAAACGAGGTTGATTGTAAAAGAACAGTCTGGAGACATAGTAGAGTCTCAAGCGTTTACTGTTGGTTGAGGTTAATTAGGAAGATAGTAGATGATATTGAAGAGGTAGGATAATAAATATAGGCTTGATAGTGTTTTTCTGTTTTGTTTTAACCTTTTGGGGTTTGCAGTAGCCCATGCTAGCTTGCTAGGGCAAAATGATGTATAAAGTAACCTAAGAGACATTGGTTTAGAATAGATGCTTAAACTGACATGTTTCTCACCAGATTGATAAACTATAATCGGTTAGACAATCATGACTGTGTGTAACTTGTTGTGTTATGGGATGATGCTAATAAAAAACATTTAAATATTTAAAAAAAGTCATTGGGGCTACACTGAAAATAAGATATCTGGGAATAATTTTAGACCAGCACCTAAACCTAACCACCCACATCAACAACACAACCAGAGCAATCTATACCAAAATAAAAACCCTACAATACTTGCGACCACTTCTATCTACGAATGACTTCTGCACTGCCCTACAAGCTATGATTTTCCCACACCTCAACGTCTGCAGCAGCATCTTCAAAGGGCTCCCAAATCATGCCTTACACCAATTGCAAATGGCTCAACATATAGCTGCCCGACTCATCTACCAAGCCCCAAAATCTGAACACATCACTCGTCTCCTAACACAGCTTCAATGGCTACCGATTGCTAGAAAAATCAATATCAAAGTACTATTAAACGTTTTCAAAATACTCCACAATCTATCCTCCAACTGGAAGGACTATCAAAAGGGTCTGCTACAGTTGGAAAACAATCTGCACCTGTAATTATTTATCTTCTGGGAAAAAACGAAATCTTGGGGGAAAAGGAAATTCTTTGAGTTAAAGCTGATAAATCTGTGTATTTTAGAATTCAGTGTTTTTTCTGAGTCAGTGAGGTCTTAGTACCACCAGAGACCTTTACATGTAAATCAAATCAGAGTAAAGCTTAGCACAGAAAGTAAAATAGAGTAAATAGTCACTGAAATTAATTTATTTCTAGAGCTTTTTTTTTTTTTAGTGCTATCAGTGCTGACTCCTAACGACCCAGCTACTTCTGGGTTTACTTGGCAATGTATCACCAGAAGTAGATTGCCAGCCTTTTCTTCCGAGGCAATCAAGGGTAAAGTGACTTGCCTAAGATCACAAGGAGTGCCAGTGGGAATTGAACCCTTGATCTTCTGGGTACTAGGTAGTTGCTCTAACCACTAAGCTACTCCTCCACTCCAGAGAGCTTTTTATTTAAATCAGAGTATAGCTTAGCATACAAATAGAAAAATACTCTCCAAATAGAAATAAATAAATTTGTTTCTAGTGACCTTTACAAAGAGGCCTTTCAGTTAGGAGGCAAAAGATCTGTGTTGTCTTAACTAGGTGTTAAAGCCAAGTGACAGATCAAGGGGGCACTATGAAAGGCCCCCCTCTATTCAAACCAAGGGCTGTGTGAATCACCCAGGAAATTTGCAAAGCATTACCTTAGAAGCACAGGTCAGGACACTGTGTATGTAGCAAGCCAACTTTTATTAAGTCTTCTTCCCCGCCCACTCACCCCAGGTATACTCTTAGCTTTACAGGCTCTTTAAACCTATTAAAGGGAATAAAGTGCCCATATTCACTTTCTGGTGCAGCTGGTTATCCCCTCATCAGGAATAGATTAATTAAGGACTTGAGATAAATTAATCTTGAGATAAACAAAGTTCATTAAACATATTGGGCCTGATTTTCGAAGGTATTTACATGGGTAACTGCCCTAGTTACCCATGTAAATGCCTGAACAGGGAATTTTTGAAGGCACCTACATGGATAGTGCCTTCAAAAATTCCCTGGTTTGTTCCTTATGCACCCCAATGCTATTTGGTTAGCATCGGCGTATGTTCCACGGCGGTGCAGAGGTGGGCTATGGCGCTACCCATATAGCACAGATTTTCAATGCTGCATGGTTACTGCTCTGCACCTTAAAGATAGGCAAGGGAACCCCCAGCATGGAGTGGAGGAGTGGCCTAGTGGTTGGGACAAGGTTCCTCAGGCCAGAGGTTTGGGGGTTCAAATCCCACTAGAGGACAGCAACCTTGGGTCAGAAGGACTGGGGTTTCTAGTCCCACAAGTGCTCCTTGTGGTCTTGGGCAAGCCACTTAACCCTCCATTGCCCATGTTACCTGTAAAATAGTTATCACCAAGTTATAATTCCCTGTTCAATGTAATTTCAGTTTGTTCAAAGTAAACTGCCTTGATATCATGAAAGGTGGTATATAAGAAATGTTAAATAAATAAATCTGGGTTAGGCGGGCTATGCATCATCCATATCGGGCTCATTAGGTATAGTTGTATTAGTAGAAGTATCCCCAGCAACTTAAATACTTAAGCAAAACCTTAAAACTAAGATGCAGACACCAATCCAGCAGAGAGATGGGGGCTTTCCAGTCTTTTGCATTGAGTGTCACATGTATGATTTTCTACCGTTTGGTGAGAGGTCTTATGTGTGTACTAGGTGCAAGGAGCTCTTTGTTCTCGAGGAATGAATCCAATCTCTGGAGGCTAGAGTAGCAGACTTGGAGGACATAAGGAAGACAGGAGGTATATAGATGAGACCTACAAGGACATAGTACTGAAGTCCCACCACCTCCAGTTTGGCAGTCTACTTGTTACCATGGAGAAGAGAGGTCAGGTGGCAGAAAAGCATCACATTGGTGTGGCTGGAAGTGATCCTGTAGCTAGGACCTGTCCTCCAGGTGATGTAAGACCCTTTCACACCGAGGAGGTTTCTCCAGGGCCATGTGCCTATGAGGGATGGGTTAAGATGGCAGTTATAGTTGGTGATTCAATTATTAGGCATGTAGATAGCTGGATGGCTGGTGGACATGAGGATCTCCTGGTGCGAAGGTAGCGGACCTCACGCGCCTCCTAGACAAGGTTTTAGATAGTGCTGAGGAGTCGTCTGCTATCTTGGTACATACTGGTACCAATGACATAGGGAGGTTCTGGAGGCCAAATTTAGGCTTTTAGGTAGAAAGCTGAAACCCAGAACTTCCAGGGTAGTATTCTCTGAAGTGCTTCCTGTTTCATGCGCAGGACCCCAAAAGGCAGGCAGAGCTCAGAGTCTCAATGCGTGGATGAGAAGATGGTGCAAAGAAGATGGTTTTGGATTTGTTAGGAACTGGGCAACATTCTGGGCAAAGGAGGGGTTTTTTTCTGAAGGGATGGGCTTCACCTTAACCGGGATGGAACAAGGTTGCTGGTATTAACCTTTAAAAAGAAGATAGAGCAGCTTTTAAACTAGATAGTAGGGGAAAGTCAAACAATCATCTTTCAGGAAATGGAAAAAGGAGTCAAATGACAAAAACTGGAAAGATAAGCACTGGCAAATTAGATGTGAGGCACTGATAAGGCAGGCAAAGACAGAATTTGAAAAGAGCTTGCCACGGAAGCAAAAATGCATAATAAAAGCTTTTTCAAGTACATTCGTAGCAAAAAAAACTGTGAGCAAGTTAGCTGGACCAATAGATGATAGAAGGGTAAAAGGGGAACAAAGAAGAGACAAGGCCACAGTGGAGAGACTGAAGGAATTCTTTGCTTTGGTCTTTACTGAAGATGATATAGGGAATTACCTACAACTGAAATGGTATTTAAAAGTGAGGCATCGGAAGAACTGAAACAAATATTGATAAACCGCGAAGATGTATTACAACTATTTGATAAACTAAAGAGTAGCAAATCACCTGGACCATGATGACATGTAAGGGTGTTGAAAGAACTGAAATATGAGATTGCAGACCTACTATTAGTAATCTGTGAACTATCATTAAAATCATCTGTAATACCTGAAGATTGGAGGATGGCGAACGTTACACCAATTTGTAAAAAGGGTTCCAGGGGTGATCCGGGAAACTACAGACCAGTGAGCCTGACATCAGTATCAGTCAAAATGGTAGAAGCCATTATAAAGAACAAAATTACTGAACGTCAAAAGGAACATACAAAGATTATTCTTTATCCTTCAAAAATTCCAATAATTGTTCAATTTCAAGAAAAACATATCTTTTACCATGAAAAGTTATGGGGCATTTACAGGGATATTTTAAATAGAACAGGGCTCCAAGTGCCAAAACATGTTGGCGAACCTCCAAAAAGGCCCTACGCCGCAGTTGTGTGGCTCTGGAGACATCTGGAAAAATTTGAACACACTGGCCACAAAACTTTTCAGATTTCTTCTTAAAATAAGCTTGAAAAATTCTTTCTTTATCAATCTCAGAGACTAAAGTAATTAATAAGGTTGCCCTTATAGGAATTTCATCCTTGGATGACTCCAAAAACTCGGACACATCCAATGTAGAAGATGCAAATTGATCAACCTGTATCCCTCGACCCTCCTCCACATCTACAAGCAAACTCCGTGAGGGAAGATAATAAATCTTAGATAAAGCAATTGAGGTACAATCCATAATCATTAAAGTTTCTTTTAAGTATTTTTGAAAAAGAATCACAGGTGAAAGAAAATGTGTCCAAGGAAAGTTCAGGAGACGTAAATTCCTAGCACGCAAAGAATTCTCGAGAATTTCATCCTGGCGATGGAGAGAGGAAACATCATGCGTTAATACAGACACCACACCTTGCTGTGCCTGTAATTGAGTCTGCTGCGCCTCCATTGATCTCTCAATGGAACTTAACCTAGATTCCTGATCCGTTAATTTAACAGTCTCTCTAGAAAAATCCGAGATTCTCTGGAGAGAAGACCGCAGAGCTAATTCCAAATGAGAAAGCACCACCCAAACATCATTCAAAGACACATCTGTAGGAGGAGTTTTCCTCTCAACAACCGGAGAGAAAACTAATGCAGCAGGGAGGGGAGGGGATAGCACCTCTGAAGTTGATTCAATGCGTAAGAAAGAAGGAGGAAGCAAAACAGGCCCAGGCTCTCCTAAACCCCATCACTTAATGGGGAAGGGTGCACAGGCAATACTTCAATCTCATGACTACTCGGAATTAACTTTTTTCCAAGCGGGGAGATACTGGGAGAAACAGTACTCACAGAAGAAATATCCTCCAAAGCACTCTCAACCGGCTGAATTGAGACCGGCATTCCCCCGACGTGAAGATGAGCATCCATAGGACCTACAGTCTTACCATTTTTTGTAGAAACTGCCGGGGGAACACGCTTCTTTCGTTTTCCCATAAAGTATCTCCTAGATGCCTAAGTGCGCCGAAGGGGCGCCAAAGGGGCAGGACCTGCCCCTTTGGTCACGCCCCTTCGGGCACACGCCCGCTACCGCGTCCCGCGGTGGAGGCAAGGTGTTTAAGCCCCTCTCAATCACTGCCCCAATCAGAGCAGAGTCAGCTGGATCACAGGGTCCAATCAAAGTGGTTCTCAGAGCAGAAAGAAATTGCTGAATGCCTCGAGTTTTTATTTTTTCCTTTGATTTGATGCCTCCTTGATGTGGTCTAGTTTATAATAATGTCCAGTGTTAGGTTGTATATTCAGTCCTAGCCCCCCATAGCCCATTTCCAGTTGCAGCCCCCCCCCATCAGCCCATTACAAGTCCTAACCCCCCCCCAGGGAAATAAAAAAAAAGAACCTGGCTGCTGAAGCCGCTGCGGCAGCAGGAAGTGTCCCGCGGCCTCCCCAGCAGATCCCTCCTGTGTCCCTCAGCGTGGCTTTACAGAGCCGCAAGAGGAGAGTTACCCTTTCTCGTGGCTCTGTTAAGCCCGCCGGCGCTGACGGGAAACAGGCAACTTTCCTCAGGGTTTTTTTTTTGAAGGCCGAGTGAGGCAGGCTTTTTGGGGGCAATTTTTGCTGCCCCCAAAAAGTTGCCGCTTGAGGCCACCGCCTCACTCGGCCTCATTATAGAACCACCCCTGGGCACAGTGCATGCTTTTGAGCAAACATCAGCAGCAAAGAAATTTATTGCCACTCTACAACAAGAGAAGACACAAGATAAGGACAAACACTGATTTATAAGGTCTTATGTAAAACACTCTGAAGGACTAGAGATTGCTAACATATAATGATGGTGGAACTATTTATTTATTTATTTATTTGTGCGCTTTTCTATACCACCCCTTCCAGAGATCAGGGGCGGTTTACAGAGAACATGGTAAACATCAATGACATAGAACATTTTTGAGCACATAATATTTTCTCTGTAAAATAGTTAACTATTTTACATAGATTGAGCATATATTCATTATTTACAGAGGGTAGGACAAATATGCACATCGATAATAAACATATTAACTATTTACAACAGCCAGAACAGGTCTGACTATAGTTCGGTGGAAGGAGTATAGCGGGGTTATCAGTGGGGGAAGTGCAAGGGAGAGTGGGACATGAGTTAGGTAGGGTAAACTTGTGTTAGGTGATTTGTGTACTCTTGTGACATCTACTCGGGGGTGAGCTGTAAGTTGTGATAGTGCTGGGTGAAAAGGTATGTTTTAAGTTCCTTCCTGAAGGTTAGAAGGTCTTTAATCTCTCTTAGGTTGCATGATAGTTTGTTCCATTGACTGGGTGCATAATAAGAGAAGGCAGTATTGCTTGTTACCTACTTCGTTTTTCTTACAGAGTCAGGGATTAGAAGCATGTTAAGGTTCACCCTTCTTCTCATTCTGTTTTCTGAGGGGGTTTGGATTAGGGTTGCTAGATGAGAAGGGGCTATTTCGTTATGTCTGCGGTTGGTGACAAATGGGGGGTTTATCCAGGAGAGGCTGACCCACCCATCCTAGGTCATACAGACCAACCCCCCCCCCCTTTTTCTGTTGCGCCAATGGGGGGGCGGCCCTGAAGTGTGGACTGTGATCTACCCCTTTTTGGGGATACTTGCCATGGCAAGATGGACTATTAAGAATGGGGTGGGGGGAGGGTGCCAGGTGGGGGAGTTGGGTGGGGCTTTTGGCTGTTTGAGTGGGAGGTTTGTGTTGGTGTTGAGTTGTGTGGTTTGCTGTGGGCTAGGGGGAGGACGGGGGGGGGGGATGGAGTGGGTGGGACGGGGGAGGCAGGGGTGGGGATGGGGGGGAAGGGAGTAGAAGAGGGAGGGAGAGGGAATAGTCTGGAAAAAGGAAGGTGGCAGTTTCGGAGGAAGTACTTTGCCCTTGGGATTTTTGAACACTGCTCTGGGGTTGAGGCTGGGTGGCTCCTAGAGATTGGTGAGAAGACTAATATGCATAATGTAGACCCCCTGGTAAGGTGTGATGATAATGTAAAGATAGTTTCTTGGAACGTGGGGGGGATTGGATCACCAGTTAAACGCACCAAAATACTCCAAGCTCTTAAAAGGAAAGGAGCACAGATAGTGTTGTTGCAGGAGACCCACTTGAGTGTTGTAGAGCATGAGAAGCTTGCAAGAGAGTGGGTAGCGAGAACATATGGGGCATCATCAGGGACTAGGATGGCGGGGGTGGCGGTGCTTGTAAAGAAAGGCCTACCATTGGAGGTGAGCAAGTGTGATGTTGACCCAATTATATACGGAGGAACTCTGGATAGGTAACATCTATGCTCCAAATGTGTATGAGCATGGCTTCTTTAAATCCCTGCTGAAGTTTATCATGAGAGCAGGGGAGAAAAAGTTGATCATGGCAGGGGATTTTAATTGCCCGCATGACCCGAGATTGGATAAGTCAGGGGAATGTGAAAAAGGGGCCTGGTCCAAAAAAGGTATTGGTTACCTATGCAGGATGGGTGATATAGCGGATGTATGGCGTGCCCTACAACCTGGGTCACGGGAATATACTCATCAGTCTAGAGCTCATTTGACTTGATCTCGCATTGATTATATGCTGGTGAGCAAAGGAGGATTTGCACAGGTTTCCCAGGCAGGGATTGAACCAGTGGTGGTATCGGACCATGGGATGGTCTGGGTGGTTTGGGACACCTGAGGCCCATCAAAAACTGGGTGGTGGTTTCCTACATATTTATGGGAAGATAAAGATTTCAGAGTGTCGTGAGAAGCAGTGGGATGAATACACAGTGTTTAATGACACTCCCCAATGCCCGCCTCTCTAGTTCTGGGAGGCCAGTAAAGCAGTAATGAGGGCTGCTATTATTACTTACACTATCCAAAGGCGTAAGCATCTAGACCGCAGCCACTGGAACGCACCTTGCAGGCGCTACAGAGGAGACACAGCAGGAGTATACTAGAGTTCAAGCGGCTCTCAACGAATTGCTTCAGAGGCGAGCTACTATGTCCCTGCAATATTATGAACATCAGCTGTATAAATACGGTAACAGGTCAGGGAGGCTGTTGACCAGAGTGCTCAGAGACCCAGGGGGCACGCGTTTTATTCTAGTTCTCAGGAGTGAGGGAGCTGTACTACAGCATCAACCACACCAGACAGCAGCTATCTTTAGGAACTTCTATGCTAAGCTATATACAGAAGAGGAGAGAGATTTTGGGAAAGGTTGGGAGTTTTTGGATAAACTGGGTCCCCCTAAATTAAGAGAGGAGGACCTACAGGTGTTAAACGCTCCTATCTCGGGTGGGGAGATTCAGAAAGTGATTCGGTCTGGCAAGCTTCATAAGACCCCGGGCCCTGATGGATTTGGGTCAGAGTATTACAAGATACTTGAACCTAAACTTACCCTTACGTTATTGGCAATGTATGAAACAGTACTTCAGGATAGGTGCTTCCTCAGGGATATGAAATGTGCGGACATCACCGTAATACCGAAGGAGGGGAAGGATCTACAGGACCCAGCCTCCTATAGGCCCATATCACTGATAAACTTTGATATAACAATTCTGGCTTCAATCCTGGCAGGTAGATTGAACCCTATACTGCCCTCGTTGATTGATTCAGGGCAGGTGGGTTTTGTGCAGGGGTGAGATGCTACCAAGAATATAGCAAAATTGATTTTGGGGATGGAGTACTGTATAAAGGAGGAAACCCCACTACTCTTGGTAAGTTTAGACGCTGAAAAAGCATTCAATAGAGTGGCTTGGGCCGTACCTATGGAAAGCGCACTGCATGGTTTTGGCTTTATGTGCACCTTTTTACAATGGGTCCAGATTTTATATGCGGTCCCGCAGGCAAAAGTGGGTGTGAATGGAGTCTTTTCTGATCCTTTTACATTGGAAAGAGGTACGAGGCAGGGTTGCCCCCTGTCGCCTCTTTTGTTCGTACTCTCCTTGGAACCCCTTCTGCGGACGATTCAGAACGAAGCCCAGGTAGTGGGTGTGCAAATGGGGAAGGAGGAGATGAAGCTAAGTGCATTTGCTGATGATACGCTCCTTTGCTTGAGAGAACCTTAGACGTCTGACACGGGCGCTTCAGTTGATCAACCAGTTTGGTAGCTTCTCTGTGCTCAAAATCAATGCTGTCAAGTCAATGGCTTTAGATGTGGGTGGAAGAGTAAGAAAGGGGTGGGAGGGTGTCTTTCCTTTGACCTGGGCGATGAATTCAATCCGCTATCTGGGCATTCAATTACCAGAAGTTCCTGAGAGATTATATAAATGTAACATACCTGGAATGCTGGAGAGAGCCCGGATGACTTTTCACAGATGGGCTGCTCTACCATTATCTTTGAGGGGGCGGAAAGCACTGCTTACGATGGTGGAGTTCCCAAGATGGCTGTATGTGCTCCGCCTGCTACCTATATGCGTGCTAGCCAAAGATTGGAAGTGTCTTGAAAGGAACCTTAGCCGCTTCTTGTGGAGAGGTAGGCAAGCTCGTATCCCCCTGAGGGCCTTGATGAGGCATCGGGAGAAGGGGGGATTGGAACTTCCTTCAGTGCGTAACTATAACCTCCGATATACAGTGCGACATATTTCGGGGCTCTTGATGGAAGAAGGGGGATGTGCTCCAACACAACTACTAAATTGAGTATGCGCCTCATATCATTGTCTGTACATTCTACACTCTGATAGTCGAGATCTCCCAGCAAACTTGCGTGGAGGGCAATACATGGCGTGCCCTATGTGCGCGGTATGGGTGGGATTGGAAATACTCTCAATATTTTATTTATTTATTGAGATAGATCTGTATGCCACCTTTTCCTTCAATCAAGGTGGTCACATCACATGACAATTACTTCCTTTAGTGGGAAATCCAGAGCTCCCACCGGGCCTATCATCTATGGCCTTACAGGGGTGGGCCCAAAAGGGTATAATCTGCATTGGAGATATATGCAGAGAGGGAGGAGAGGGCATCGATAGCTTTCAGAACCTATTAGTGCGCAAAGAGTAGTTACTCACCTGTAACAGGTGTTCTCCAGGAGCAGCAGGAATCAGTCCTCACATATGGGTGACATCGACGTCGATGAAGCCCTTGCGGAGCATTTCCCCAGCTTTCCATGAAAGCTTTTGGGAATGCAGGCACGCATGCGCGGTTCCCTTCCCGCCTAAAGGTGTCATCTTACCTCAGTCAAATGACATAGCTAAGAACAGCACACAAAAATGTAAAACAAACTATGTACAACTGCAACTCCAAGGGGAGGAGGGAGGGTTGTGAGGACTGATTCCTGCTGCTCCTGGAGAACACCTGTTACAGGTGAGTAATTACTCTTTCTCCAGGACCAAGCAGGAAGTCAGTCCTCACATATGGGTGACTCCCTAGCTCTGGGCTACCAAGGAACCCAGGCTGAACAAGAGAACTCCCTCTAATACCAGCATCAAAGAAAGGCTTTTCTACTGACAGAACCTCCACCGGTAGCCCAACAGAGGGCAGAAGGGCAGGAGTTGCCTAAACCTCAAAGAGATTCCGAAGTACTGCCTGGCCAAAAGCACTGTCCCTACGGGACTCCCTCTCCAGGCAGTAGTGGGCTGCAAAAGTCTGGCTTGAAGACAAAACTACCCTAGCAGCCTCCATGCCATCAAATTGAGAGCTTTGAGGTTGGGGTGCAGCAGAGAACCCTGATCCTGAGAAGAGAAAGTCGGGTTGGAACCCTAGAGGCAGTGGGGGATCCACTGCAAGCTGTAGCAAAAGTGGAAACCAAGGCTGTCTCGGCCACCTGGGAGCCACCAGCAGAACCGAGGACTTGTCCTCGAGAATCTTGAACAGAGTTCGGGCCACCAGAGGCGTGGGAGGAAACGCATACAGGAGGCCCTGAGACCAGGGAATCAGAAAAGCATCTGCTGCTATCCGCAGAGGATGCGGTTGCCTGGAGCAGAACTTGGGCAGCTGTTAGTTCAGAGGACTGGCAAACGGGTCTATGGATGGAAGTCCCCATTGCATGAAAATCCTTTGAACTACCATGGAATGGAGCTGCCACTCGTGGGGCTGCAGAATCCTGCTCAACCTGTCCACCAGGTAGTTCTCCTGGCCAGGTAGATAGACTGCTTTGAGGAGCATGTTGTGCTTGAGAGCAAACAAGCAAAGGTCCTGTGCCTCCTGACAGAGGAGCCTGGACCCAGTTCCGCCCTGCTTGTTCACATAGAACATGGCTACCTGGTTGTCTGTCTGAACCAGGACAGACTGATGAGCCAGGGTTTGAGAAAAAGTCTTGAGGGCTAACCGAATAGCTCTGAGTTCCAGGAGATTGATTTGCTGTGCAGCTTCCCAGGGAGACCACAGACCCTGGATGCACTTGCCTAGACAGTGAGCTCCCCAGCCTTGCAGGGAGGCATCTGTGGTCAAGACCACTGTGAACGCAGGACTCTGAAAAGGTACTCCTCTTAGCAGATTGGGTGGGTGTAGCCACCATCTGAGGGAGTGCAGCAAGTGTCTGGACACCCTTATACTGTCGGTGAGGTTGCCTGTGGCCTGTGACCACTGAGTCCGCAGGCACCACTGTGCAAGCCTCATATGGAGTCTGGCATTGGGGGTCACATGTACTGTCGAAGCCATGTGGCCAAGAAGTCTCAGGCAGAGTCTGGCGGAGACCAGTGACCTGCTGAGAAACTTGTTGCTAAGTTTATCAGTCTCTGGGCCCTGTCTTCTGGTAAGAACGCCTTTGCCAGCAGAGAGTCCAACCTTGCTCCTATGAACTCCAAGTTCTGGGAGGGGAGCAAAGTGGATTTTGCGAAGTTTATGACAAACCCCAGGCTTTGAAGCAGGGTAATGGTTCTGAGGGTGGCTTGTCTGGCCTCCTGGTATGTTTGACCTCTTATAAGTCAGTCGTCCAGATAGGGGAATACAAAGATTCCCTGATTTCTCAGGTAGGCCGCCACCACTGCCAGGCATTTGGTAAAGACTCTGGGAGCAGAGGTGAAGCCAAAAGGCAGTACTCTGTACTGATAATGGTTTCCTCCCACAACGAACCTGAGGTACTTTCTGTGGTCTGGATGGATGAGGATGTGGGTATACGCATCTTTTAGATCTAAGGAGCATAGCCAATCTCCCTGCTGGAGGTAGGGCAGAAGTGTTCCAAGAGTAAGCATCTTGAACTTTTCTTTCTCCAGGAACTTGTTGAGGTTTCTGAGATCCAGGATAGGTCGAAGACCACCGGTTCTTTTGGGCACCAGGAAATATCTGGAGTAGAACCCTCGGCCTTGCAAGTGGGGAGGCACAGGCTCCACCGCCCTGTCTATCAACAGACCTTGTAGCTCCTGAAGGAGAAGATCTTTGTGCAGGGGAGGCCTTGGAGGTTCCCCTGGGAAGTATTGCAGAGGCAGCTGGAGGAAGTGCAGGACATAGCCCTTTTGGACTATGCTTAGCACCCAACTGTCTCCGGTGATGAGTGGCCACTGGTGGGCAAACAGGGCTAGGTGACCTCCTGTGCAGGGTTGGGAGAGCAGGGACAGAGAGGCTATGCCGAAGGAGTCAAAATCCCCCACCCTGCTGTGTAGAAACAGGGGCCGGAGGCTTGGGGGTCCTCTGCCTATGGGGCCCATTACCCTGCCCCTTGGCTTGCTGACCCTGAGGGGCAGCTTGGGCAGCCTGATATTGCGGGTATTGTTTGTAGGCAGTGCCCTTCCTCGGGTAAAAGGACTTTTTCCCTGAGCCCTTCTTCTTGTGAGAAGGGGCAGAAGTCTTCCTAGACAGCCTTGTCCGTGTGAGGTGCTCGGTCTCGAGCTGGGTGGCCCTCTCGGTCATGGGTTTGCCAAAAAGGTTTTCACCTCGGCAAGGGACATCGACCAACTTGTCCTGAACCCATGGCTCGAGGTCCGATGACTGCAGCCATGCCTGGCGTCGAGCCATGATGCCGGCTGCAACACGGGCCAAAGCCTCGAAGCCATCGTAGGCAGCGCGGGACATAAATTTAGAGCATTCCTGGATCCCTGAGGACAAGGACTTGAACCTCTGCAAGGGTTCCCCGGAGAGACCAGCAGAGAACTCGGCCAGCTCCTTGGCCAGGTCCCGTAAGTACTGTGATGGAGAAGGTCCCTCTGACCCCTTAGAGAGAGATAAAACACAGGATCCAGCTTCAGGCTGGGAAAGAAAACAAATGCACATGGCTCCTGGTTTCCCAGGCAACCATAAACAGAGCAGGTCAGAAGAAGGGAAAACACGCCCCTGCTGTAGTTCAGTGCAGCAGTCACGAGTTAAGCCAGAACACCTGTTGATGGGAGGAGCCAGGGTAAACCCAGGAAACCAGAGATTTAAGGGAAGCTCATTAGGAGGAGAGAGGACACAGCTGGGGAGGAGGACACAGCTAGGAAGGACACAGCTGGGAGGAGCACAGCCGGGAAGAGCACAGCCGGTAGCTCAGAGGAGAGCTCAGCCAAGAGCAGCATGGCTGAGAACACAGCTCTTAGAACCGTCACGAGAAACAGAGGATTGCCTTAGGAATGAAGACTCAGAGGAATCTATGGTAATTTAGGATTCTCTGACCTTTGATTCAGAAGAGGAAGTCAGCAGAGGAAACAAGCAGAGAGTTGGTGCAAAGGAGCCAGGTACAAGTAACCCGGGTTTGGTGCTGGGAGTAAAAGGCAACCAAAAGAGAAACGTACTGGGAAGGCAGACTTGTATGCACAGAGAAACTCCAAGGCTTACGTTTGCAGCTGATCCTAGAGGACAAAAGGAAACTCTCATAAGGAAGCCAAGAGTTAGGATAAGTGACCGGTATAAACGGAAAGCTGTTTTTAAGTGCTCTGATATTAGCCCAGAAGGGTGGGGCTCCACATGCTGGGAACACTGTGGCAATTCACAACCGTGTATATCAAAAGGCTGTGAGGAAAAGTGCAATGCTGAAAAGATAGATGTGTGTTTGGAAACACCCTGTAGCAACTTGCAAACATTTCCAGTTGGGGTTCAGATTGAACCAATGGACACTGAACCACCTTTAGAATGTCAGCCTAGTGAACCAATGGATTGTACGATATCTGTATCTGAGAAGGTAAGTCCTGTGAAATAGAAGTAAGCTGTGCAGAGAAAGAGAGAGTGCTGCCGGTAGCAGCTGACAAGAAAAGCACAAAAAGGGTTTTGAAATAGAAAAGTGTTTTTCATTTGGATATTTTGCCTTGTATTGTATAACTGTAATTTATATTGTTGATCAAACTGTAATTTATCTGGTTGCTCAAACTGGGTGATCAAACTGTAATTTATCTGGTTAATCAAATGTATAATTGTAATTCATGTGTGTGTGGTGCACCCCTCCCTCAAATCAAACTGTATTCTTAAATTGTTATGTACATACTCCCTTGTTTTCTCCACCATTGGACCGCTGCTGATCGCTGGAAGTGGCGGCATATAAATGTATACAAATAAATAGATTACAGAGATGCTGAGATAAGAAGCTTGAATTTCTTTTTATATAATTTAGTGCCAGAAGTGTATGGCCAATGTTCATTTTGTTCTACATGTGAAACCACTTGGGAAGGGGAATTAAAAATCCTGTTTTGCCTGAAACCCTCGAGTCCACAACTCTCTTTATTTGGGATAGCGAAAACTTCAACTCCCAGAAGGCAGTGCTTTCCCCAAGCACCAGTAACTTCCTGAATAGAGAATCAGGCCGTCCATCTCCACAAGCTCAAGCTGTGGAGGTAACAGTGACGCGACAGTACATGCCCATGTACAGCTAGTAAGACTGGATACGGCAAGCAAGCATCGAGCCCTGGAAGCACTTTCTACCAAAACCATCGAGGTTCCAGGCCTCCCTGCCAGGGGGCACCGCGGAGTACATCTTCTGACTTTTCAGGCGATGCATGGCCGATTCCACCACCATGGAATGGTGTGGTAGCTGCGCCTTCTGAAAGCCAGGACTCTTGCGGAGTCGATAGATCGAATCGACCCGCTTGCTTAAAACCGGCGCCGAGGCCGGTGCCTCCCACATGCGGAAGAGGAGCCGTTCCAGCATCGGAGGAACCGGGACAGTAAAGGCCTCCTTCGGAGGAGAGTCATACTGCAGGGCCTCGAGCTCTCCGGCTCCTCCTCGGGGTCCGTAGGGATAGCCAAGGCAGTGGCCATATCCCGAACGAACTCCGAGAACCTGGTATCCTCCGGAGGGGATCTACTCCGGGGCTCAGAATGCGATGAGTCCGATGGGGCGCACCGAGTCTTAATGGTGTCGGGAGACTCCTCGTCCTCCGTCTCCCATGCGGACTCGTCTGAAGAGGAATCGGAGTCTGACCTTGCGGGGCCTGCGAGCACCCGCCCCGATGCCGATGGCACCGGCATCGACGCCCTCGGTCCCGAACGGGAGGTCGAGGGAGACCGCGACCGAGGTCGACCTCGAGCCTTCATGGTCTCGAGTATCGGCTCGGTCTCCGGGGTCGACTTTGAGGTCGATGTCCCGGTGGTCGGGGCAGATGCGCCAGACAGGCTGGCCATCAGTGCCCGCTGCTGGTCCATGAAGGCAGACAATCTGCTCTCCAAGGCTGTCAACCTGAGACTCAGCTCAGGAGACTCAGCAGCTCCCTACTCGGGCCCCGGCAGCGCCAGGCCTGATGTCAGCTCCCTGGGAGGAGAGTCCACGAGGACTACAGGACTTGTGTCCAGCAGACTCCGGCTCCAGTCGAGGAACTTTGGATGGCTTCTCCTGTTCCACAGGCCCGAGGCGATGGTCGGGGGTCTGAGACCGAGTTCTCGAGGATCCCGGGACCTCTTCCGACGACACCCTCGCGGGCCGTTTCGTCCTCTTGCGTTCCCGGTCGGGGGACCCCCGTTCCGAGGAGCCCCGACGGTGCTCGGGATCCGACTCCCGAGATGTCGAGGCCTCAGACGAGGTCCGGGCCCGGCCAGAGGCCAAGTCAGAAAAGAGCCTTTCTTTCTGGTGCTGTCGACTGCGCAGTGCCTTGGAAGACATCTTCCCACATGGTCCACACGTCTTAGGGTCATGATCAGGACCGAGGCACCGGAGGCAGCAGTCGTGTGTGTCGGTGAGAGACATCAGTTTCTTACACCGATCACACTTCTTAAAACCACTGGAGGCCATCGGGGAAAAGAGAGTCCCCGCGAGGTCGAAGGACCGGCCTTCCAGGGAAAAGAAAAAAAGGGCGCGAACGCCAGCCACGAAGGGCAAAAACCGAAAAAAGAGATCAGGCTCGATACCGGTTTACCGAACCCGGCGGGAGGGGAACCGGCGTCAAACCGGAGACGAAAAAACAGCGAATTGCCAAAAAAGTCAAACAATTTTCCGGGATGATGAGGACTCATGTCCGGCAGGCTTCACGGAAAACGAGAGACTGAGGTAAGATGCCACCTTTAGGCGGGAAGGGAACCGCGCATGCGTGCCTGCATTCCCAAAGACTTTCATGGAAAGCTGGGGAAATGCTCCGCAAGGGCTTCATCGACGTCGATGTCACCCATATGTGAGGACTGACTTCCTGCTTGGTCCTGGAGAATATCACTTAAACAAGCATGAGTTTTACTGTTATTTAAAGGTACGACACTATATCAGTGAAATAGCTCCGAACATAACTCCCAAGCGAGTAGCAGAAGTAGTCAAACAGGCAGACCCACGCAACAGGCTTACCCCACAATGTAAATAACAAGCAGTTTCCTGTATTGTTGTACCACCTATGTATATAGTTGACCGTATCCATTATCAGGTGAACCACCAATGTATATAGTTAACCCTTTTATCCAAGTTCTACTTCCTGTTAAATGTAATGACCAGACATATGTAAATTGTCGGATGTTTCTGTTCAATGTAAACCGCGCTGATGGCTAATAGTGCGGTATATAAGAATTGTTAATAAATAAATAATAAATAAATACTAAGACGGGCTCCTGCTCTAGTTGGAATTCGTGGCCTGAGACCTCTTTTTGTGGAAATGGTGGAGAAAGATGCTCATACAGGGGAAGGTAGAAACCTGGTACGTCCAACTGGAGACCAGAAATATCTGTCCCTGTTGGAGGAGAGATGGTCTATGGATGGTATGGAGGGGGTTACTCCGGGGCTCTTACAAAGCGAGTTTGTAAAAATTCCCTCGTGTGTGAAGTGGGTCTACCTGCAAGAACTTCAATATAAATTCTTATGGAGAGCATATACAAATGATAAGTGGGCATTTAAAGCTGGGTTAAAGAAGGATGACAAATGTAGTTGGTGTGGAATAGCGGTGGGGACACTACTGTACAAATTTTGGAAATGCCCCTCAGTGCAGAACCTGTGGTCACATGTACTAAGATGGCGGGAATGTTGGAGATGCAGGTCACCCAACTGATGGAAGCCTGTCTGTTTCATAGCTGGGAGATGGCGGGACAATGGGTAGGCGCCCAATAAAGGTCACTCCTTGAAAGAGGCTTCTTAGTAGCTAAGAAGGTCCTTTTGGGACACTGGATTGAAGGGACTCCCCCGGGTCTGGGACACTGGGAGCAGGCTTTGTTGGATCTAATGCAGATGGAGAGGTTAACAGCAAAACAACTTGGGGGCAAGCAATGGGAACTTTTTATAGAGCTTTGGATGCCAGTTATGAAAACTTTCACTCCGAAGGAGCGGAGCGTACTGCTGAATATATGAACAATCTATGTCCTTCATGCACCTCCCACAGTCTCAAGGGTGAAGTGAAAAGTGAAAAATGATTGGGGGTAAACTTTGTATATAAGGAAGGTGTTAAGGGAGGGAAAGGGGGGGGGGCCGAGTAGGGGGGTGGGAAGGAGTGAGGGTGGGGAGGTGAAGTTGATGGGTACAGTAATGAGGTAAATGAGGTTATAATGTTAGTTTGTTCTCACACTTTATACTATAGGTCATACTCCTCACACTCCTGTTTACTAAGACTGTTTAATATCTGTGATGTCAATGCTTGTAGGAGTTGTGCTGAAGAAACAGAGATGGGAATGATGTGATAGTTTGTTATTGTTATGATGTTACTGTGTGTGGATTTTGGACTGTATATATTTATGCACAAAAAAAAATCAATAAAAAAGATTTCAAATAAAAAGGTGCAACAGATAAATACGTAAGGAAAGTAAATAAGTAGAGGAAAAAGATATCTATTTGGTTCTCCAAAGAAGTGGCTGCACAAATAAAGGCAAAAAACACAGCTTTCACAAAATTCAGAAGTTTGCAAACAGAGGAACACAGAAAAGAATACAGGATCAAACTAAAAGACAAAAAGAGATAAGGATAGCAAAATCAAAGGCAGAAGAAAATTTGCTAAAGATGTGAAGTGTGGCGATAAAACATTTTTCAGGTATACAGTATCTGGGAGAGGAGGAAAATCAAAGGTGGAATTGCAGGACTCAAAAGTGCTGGGAACAGATCTGTGAAAGTGACATTGAAAAAGTGAAACAAATACTTATGTTCTATTTTTGCTAAAGAAAATCCTGGAAAAGGACCACCTGTGATTGACAAACAAATGGGAATGGAGGAGATATCACACCATTCACAAAAGATGTGTTAGAACAGCTTGCAAAACTGAAAGTGGACAAGTCTATGGGACCGGATGGGATACGCCTCAGGATACTGAAAGAGCTCAGATAGGTTTTTGCAGGGCCATTAAAGGATGTTTTTAATAGATCCTTGGAGACAGGAGAAGTTCCACAGGACTGGAGAAGGGCTGGTACAGTGAAGCAGCGGCGTCGACGGGGGTGAGAGCGGGAGCTCCCCCTTCCTCCCCGATTCCACCAACGATCAGCTGTTTGAACGGCATGAGGACAGCCGTTGCCAGCAGCTTCAGTGAAGCAGCGGCGTCGACGGGGGTGAGAGCGGGAGCTCCCCCTTCCTCCCCGATTCCACCAACGATCAGCTGTTTGAACGGCATAACAGCAGCCGTTGCCGGGGCGCGCCCGCGCCTTGCGGGCCCGCGCCTGAGGGCCTCGCCAGAGGGCCCTTTGGCGTGGCCCTTAGGCGTAGCTCCGTGGCAAAAAGTTTAAGAACAGCAAATGTGTATAAGACCTATTAATATGAGTAGGCGTTCTCATCATAATTTCTCTCCCTTTGTATGTCTGTATTACATGTTAACCTGATTTAGTCTTGTCCTTCCCTGTTACCTATAGATCCATTGCTTATCACTTTGATATTTGGATAAGGTGATATAAAACTGGATGCATTGTTTTGTCTTTGTAGTCTGATATGTCTAACCTGATGTAGTCTTATAACCGCTTTGATTGAAGGAAAAGGCGGTATAAAAAAACCTGTTAAATAAATAAATAAATAAATAAAAGTGGTGACAGGGAAGAACTGACAAACTACAGGCCTGTGAGCTTTACCTCGGTGGCGGGAAAAGTAATGGAGGTGCTCCTGAAGGAGCGAATAGTGGACTTTCTCAAAACCAACAGGTTGCATGATCCGAGGCAACATGGTTTTACCAAAGGACAATCTTGCCATACAAATCTGATTGAGTTCTTTGACAGGATGACCAGAGAATTAGATCAAGGGCATGCCATGGATGTCATCTACTTAGATTTCAGCAAAGCCTTTGATACTGTTCCTCATAGGAGGCTTATCAATAAACTCGGCAGTCTGGGGATGGGTCCCAAGGTGGTGAACTGGATCAGAAATTGGTTGAGTGACAGAAAAGAATAGGTGATGGTAAACGGAACTCAGACGGACAGGGCCGGATTTACCTATACGCCATGGCGTAGGGCCCACAGCTGGCAGGGGCCCACAAAAAAAGAACAAGTTAATTTTTTTTAAAATAAAATTTAAAAAAAAACCTGCTGGCTGCCGCCACGGGGCCCCCTCTGCTGCCGCGGCAGCACCGACTGACCCGCGGGGGCCCCCTCTACAAGCTGAATCCGTCGGTTCATTCCTCCCTCCCTCCCTCCCTCCGTGCAGGCTGTGAGAGACGCGAAAGGAGAGTGTCTCCTCGCGTCTCTGTTAAGCCCGCAGGGGCTGATGGGAAATTTCCCATCAGCCCCTGCGGGCTTAACAGAGACGCGAGGGAGACACTCTGCCTTCGCGCCTCTCACAGCGTGCACGGAGGGAGGGAGGAAGGAAGGAAGGAACGAACCGACGGATTCAGCTTGTAGAGGGGGCCCCCGCGGGTCAGTCGGTGCTGCCGCGGCAGCAGAGGGGGCCCTGCGGCGGTAGCCAGCAGGTTTTTTTTTTTAAATTAAATTTTACTTTAGGCCGACGGGGGTGGGGGGTAGGACTGGTAATGGGCTATTGGGGGGGGCTGGGGCTGGGGGGGTTAAGGCTAGAGGTGGGTTGATGGGGTTAGGACTGGTAATGGACTGTGGGCTGTTGGGGGGGGCTTAGAACTGGCAATGGGCTTTGGGGGGGTTAAGACTGGTAATGGGCTGTGGGCTGTGGTGGGCTGATGGGGGCTGTCTGGTAATGGGCTATGGGGGGCCTAGGACTGGAAAGGGGCTGGGGGGGTTAAGACTGGAGGTGGGCTGATGGGGTTAGGACTGGTAATGGGCTGTTGGAGGGGTTTAGAACTGGTAATGGGCTTTGGGGGGGGGTTAAGACTGGTAATGGGCTTTGGGGGGGGGTTAAGACTGGTAATGGGCTGTGGGCTGATGGGGGCTGTCTGGTAATGGGCTATGGGGGGGCTAGGACTGGAAATGGGCTAGGGGGGTTAAAACTGGAGGTGGGCTGATGGGGTTAGGACTGGTAATGGGCTGTGGGCTGATGGGGGGTTAGGACTGGCAATGGACTATGGGGGGCTGACTGGAAATGGGTTGATGGGGTTAGGACTGGAAGTGGGCTGATGGGGGGTTAGGACTGGTAATGGGTTATAGGGGGGCTTAAACTGAAAATGGGTTGATGGGGGGTTAGGACTGTAAGTGGGTTGATGGGGGGCTAGGACTGGTATTGGGTTGGGGGGTTGCTAGGACTGGAAATGGGCTGATGGGTGGCTAGGACTGGAAATGGGCTGATGCAGGGACTAGAAGGGAATGGATGCTGGGTGAGGCTGGAACTAGAAGGGAGCTGATGTTGGTGGAGGATTAGAATGGGATGGGGCTGGAAGAGTAAAATGGAGAAGGGAAAAATATTTTGTGTGGGAGGGATAAAAAATCTACAATTGGCCGGGTATTGGGAGAGTAAGTGGGGATTGAGGATGGAGGGGTAAAATTTGAGTGGATGAAATAGGAATGAGGAAAGAGCAAAAGGAGAAAGATTAGTATGTTAAAGCAGATGTAGAGAGAGAATGGAAAAAAATCTAGAAGAGAGAAGAAAGGACAAATGGACAGCAGACGATGGAGAGTTAGCAGAAGACACGAAGAAACCAGAAGAAAGTGGCTGGAGCAATTGCAGCTGAAAAAAATGCACAAAAGGTAGAAAAATATCTCTTTATTTTGAATTTATTAATTGGAATATGTCAGCTCTGGTAAATGTGCATCATTAACGTCTGCGCTTTGTTTAGTACAAGAGCAAATTAATGTATAGTTTTATTTCTACAGTGTTGTACTTTCCAAGTTTGGCTTTTGGGATTCCCAGTTTAATTATTGTCTTCCTGTTTCTAAATTGTGATTACTTGTTTGATGGTCTATGTTCTGCATGTGTAACTGAGCTGAGCTGTTCTGTTTATATAATTCCTATTTGACATTGCCACTTGTTCTCTTTCCCCAGTAGGTCATGTTCTCTGAAATGTATTGGTTTAATATTTGCAGTGTTGCCTTTTGATTGGTAGGGTATGGTGCTTTGTGAGTCCTGGTAGTGCTGTTAGGATACGGCGGGTTTACTATGGGTTCTAAATGGGCAGTGTTTGTAGTAGTTCCTAATGTGTCTGGCAGTTGGCACTGGATTATAGTAATGTAGAAATCTTTTAGTCTTTCTTTATCCATACACTCATTAAGAGGCATGTTTACTAAAAGTTAGTATATGGTAACATTATGCAAATATTTATGCAAATGAGGCCCCTTATGCAAATGAGGCCCCGCACCCCCCTTGGGCCGCCCCTGCTGGGGGCCCACAATTTTTGTTGGCATAGGGCCTCACTCAAGGTAAATCCGGCCCTGCACACGGATGAAAGGAATGTGATTAGCGGGGTTCCCCAGGGTACGGTCCTGGGACTGGTATTGTTCAATGTATTTGTGAGTGATATTGCTGAAGGACTGAATGGAAAAGTTTGTCTTTTTGCAGATGATACGAAAATTTGCAACAGAGTGGACTCCCCTGAGGGAGAGGATAACATGAGGAAAGATCTACAAACGCTGGAAGAATGGTCTAATGCTTGGTAGTTAAGATTTAATGTGAAGTTCAGTGTCATGCACTTGGGAAGCAGAAATCCAAGGGAATTGTATGCGATAGGGGGTGAGAGGTTGGTGTGCATGGACCAGGAGAAAGACCTCGGTGTGATTGTTTTTGATGATTTCAAGGTGGCGAAACAGCGTGACAAGGTGGTGGCAAAAGCCAGAAAGATGCTGTGTTGCATACAGAGGAATTACCAGCAGAAAGGAAGAGGTACTAATGCCACTGTACAAGTCACTGGTGACGCCTCACTTGGAATATTCAGTTTTGGAAACCGTATCTCACAAAGGATTTAAAAAGACTGGAAACTGTTCAGAGGAAGACGACCAAAGACATATGAAAAGAAACTTGAAGACTTAAATATGTACTCAGGAGGAGAGAAGGGACAGGAGAGATATAATTCAGACCTTTAAATACTTAAGAGTATTAATGGACAAACAAACCTCTTCCAAAGACGGGGAAGCTGTAAAACCAGAGGGCAAAACATGAAGCTGCAAGGGGTAAATTCAAAGGCAATGTCAGGAAATACTTTTTCACTGAGAGGGTGGTGTATGCTTGGAATGCCCTCCTGATTGAAGTGGTGGGGCAAATACAGTGACAGAATTCAAAATGGCATAGGACAGACACAGTGGATCCCTTTACAGCAACAGGATAAAATCAAAACAAACAACTATCTAATTTCTCAACAAAAAGGGGTGTCCTACATGTCGTGGTGGGTACAGCCCTAAATAAAGGCATGGGGAGGAGTGGCCTGCACTGAGCAGCAGGTGCACCTACTCTTACCACCTTGCTGGGCAGACTAGATGGACCATTCTGGTCTTTATCTGCTGTCATATACTATGTTACTATGGATAGAAGGCAGTGTACTATTGTGGATCAGGAAATGGTTACAAGATCTTTATATATGTCTGTAGAGCACAGTGTATGCCTTGCAGCGCTTTATGAATGTTTAATGGTAGTAGTGGTAGAAAACAGAGGGTAGACCTGAATGGCCAATTTTTCCAATGGAGAAAGATGAATAGTGGTGGACCCCAGGGATCTATGGTGGATCCGCTGTTTGACATATTCGTAAATGACCTGGAAATGGGAATAACGAGCGAGGTGATCAAATTTGCAAATGAGACAAAATTAATCAAAGTTGTTAAAACCCAAGAGGACTGTGAAAAATTGCAAGAGGACCTTGATAAATTGAAAGACCGGACATTCAAATGGCAGATGAAGTTTAACGTGAACAAGTGCAAAGTTATGCACCTAGGGAAGAACACCCAAACTATGGTTACATGACGCAAGGTTCCACATTAGGAACCACCACCCAGGAAAAAGATTAGGGCATCATTGTAGATAAACACATTGAAACCCTTGGCCCAGTGTGCAGCGGCAGCCAAGAGAGCAAATAGAATGCTAGGTATCATAAGGAAAGGAATGGAATGGAAAATAAAGGATATTATAATGCCTCTATCGTTCCATGGTGCAGCTGCACCTTGAATATTGTGTGCAATTCTGGTTGCCATATCCTTTAAAAGGATATAGCGGAATTAGAAAAGGTACAGAGAAGAAGCACCAAAATGGTAAAGGGGATGGTAGGATACCCCTATGAAGAGAGGCTAAAAAGGTTAGGGCTCTTCAACCCGGAAAAGAGACGGCTGAGGGGAGATATGATAGAAGTCTATAAATTAATGGAGTGGAACGGGTAAACACAGATCGACTGTTTATGCCATCAAAAAGTAGAAAGACTAGGGGACACGCAATGAAGCTACAATGTAACCCATTTAAGATTAATATAAGAAAATATTTACTTAATGCATGGCATAGTTATGTTCTTATGCTACCACTACTTAAGATCTCTGCTACAGTCTGCCCCAGACAGCAGACCAAGTAGAAGCTGTTCAAGAGACACGCTTATTACACCCGTGGAATATACTAAGAGCAATCAGTCTGCCTGCAAGAGAGCTTTCTTGCTGTACGCCCCCAGTTTTTGGAACTCTTTCCCAGAAAAGATAAGAGCGACTCCGGACCTATCATCATTCCTTAAGCACCTCAAAACATACTCATTCCCACAACAATTTGAAGGGACAATAAGTTGACCAAATACCTGCCCAGTTTAAAATCTGTCCCAAGATACCCTCCCTGTTACTTCACCCCTCCCCTCCCTAGATAACACCTTTCCATCGACCTCACTATATCCCTCCTCCCCATTATAACCATGTTACAATCTCCTGCCCAAGCCTTCATGTAATCCTGGTTATATGTACACTCAGGGTTAAAATGTTGTGTGTGTACCTCAAATTCTGCACTTGTTCGTTGTTCTTTGTAACTTGTTCCCTGTAAACCGCTTTGCGGTATAAAAACACACAAATAAATAAAAGTTTAAGGTCGGATTAAGGGAAACCCGAAAACCAGAGGGCGGCCAGTCAAAGCTTCCCCCAATGATGGGGAGTCCCCCACACTAGGTTGAAGACTAGGCACCCTCCAAGATTTAATGCTACAAAATGCAGGGTAACGCATTTGGTGCACAAAGCCCCAAGAAAGTTGTGCCATATGGCAGTGAAATTCTTTTGTGCAAGAAATAAGAGACAAATTTGAAAGTGATCATATATGATGATCTTAAGGTGGCCAAACCAGGGCCAGCCCAATTGTTTCTGCCACATATGCAGAGCCACCATATCGTCCGCCCTTCATGTCAGCACCCCCGTCCCATCTTACATGATCCCACCAGCTTTTTCAAAATGCCATCTTTCTTCCTCCGCTTCAGTGCGGCACCGTGTCCGCTCTCACGGCCTGCTGCTCCTGCCGCCCTCCAACCCAACGTCCTGTCAGAAGGGGCAGGAAAAGGCCATGACGGGGTACACGAGAGGGTGCTTTAAGGCCCGCTGTGGCGCTGAAGCAGCAGAAAGCTGCCACTTTTAAAGGGTTGCAGCACTGCTCATCAGGCTCTGCCACCTAGTCTGCCTGGTGGATGGGCCGCCCTGGGCCAAACAGATAACGTGGCAGCAAACGCCAGAAAAGGACTTGCAGAGACATTACAGTTTAGGGGATCCGAAGGGTGAAAGAAGCTGCTGCTATTGTGTGGTAGTAGGACCCTGAAACTACAGAATAGGACAGAACCACAAAAGCCGCCCTTCATCTCCGCTTCTACTCGTACACACACAAGCTCAGGGCCAAATATTTAAAACCATTCATCTGGTTGCCAGCACCTGCTAAGCACATAAATGGTACTGACGGGGGGCTGGCTATGAACGCCGCTGAGAATCACTGGCACTATGCAGAGGGCACCAGGGCCGTCTGAGCGCTGTTACTGGGTGACAATCCATGACAGCAAAGCAGAGAAAATCACCAGCCGGCACGGAACATCGTCTAAAGCAACCAGCGTCCATCAGTGTGCACAGAAACAGCCCTAATAATTAGGTATAAAACAGAATTAGAATGCTTCCCTCGATTCCCATAAAAGTCTTCTGTCACCTTGGTAACAGTTGCAGACTCCCTCTGCTGCAGGCACGCTGTGCAACACAAATCCTTGCAGAAAATCACTCAACACAGGGCAGTTTCCCAGCAGAGCGTGACGGTCATGAGCCCAACTTCTAAGCCAGGGTATGTGGAGGAGGATCTCGGTCTCAGATTCACTCCTGCTGGAGTTCGTAAGATGTAACGTGTCTGGGTAGTTTATCAAGATGTGCTTGGAAATTCTCCTTTATCAAGTCTGTGGCACCCAACACGATGGGAAATATTTCTGTATCTTTCTGCCACATTTTCTTGGTCTCTGACTATTTCCTGGCACTTCAGGATCTTCTGCCTCTCCACGCGATTCACAGAGTAGTCACTTGAAACCGACCCTTCTATTATCAATGCCGTTCTGGTGTCTTTCTCCTTAACCACTATGTCAAATTCCTCCACATCCAGCTTCTTATGTGTCGCAATTGGAATGCCCCAAGTCATGATCCCAGTGCTTTTGTACTACTGCAGTGGTGTTAAAGTATTTACAAAGTTTCCAGTGGATGAGAAGTGCCACCTTGTGCCTTTCTATACAGAAGGTTTCTGCCATCAGAACTTCAAAGCTGTCTACAAGATGAGTCACTGTTTCCAGCTCTTTCTTAAAGAATCTGCAGATCTGTTTTGGTAGTTTTCTCTATACTCTCCGTGAACCATCTAATCCATAATTCACTAGCCTGGGCTGCAACTATCAATCTCTCACCTTTGGGTTTCAGTTTGCCTCTCCTTAGACATTCATGTGTCCTGTCTTGGTCAACATACGGTTCCTGGAGCAACACTTTATTTCCCACTCTATTTATGCTTCTTGACTAGTGTGTTTTCCTGTCTGCCGATTCAATTCTTTGACGAGTTTTTTCTCGTTTCACAAATTCTGTTGTGTGTTGGTGGATTCTCACCCGTCCCTTCTACTCTTCGGAATGCTTGTCCAAGTTTCATGATGGAGATAGATTCTGGATATTTATTTTCATATTTCAACACTTTTGGCATATTTGGATCTGATGATGCTGTTAAGTAGGCCGGAAGACCTATGATGATAGCTCTGTATGTATAATCCATTTCTATGAGGCCCAGTGCTCCTCCGGTTCTAGGGATATACAAGCCTTGGCATACACTGGCTCTTAAAAATTACCTAATGGGCATGGAAGAGTTTTCGTGTCCACACATCCAGTTTCTCTAGATCTCTGAAAGGCCAGTCTACAATCCCCAAGCTATATGAAAGTACAGGAATTGCCAGTTGATTGATGGCTTGTATCTTATTTTGTGATGTTAAAGCACTTTTCAATAGCAATTTTAATCTCCTGTAGTAGTCTTTACTGATCTTTTCTCTCAGTAATTTTTGCTTCTTCATATACTCCTAGGTATTTATATACGCCTTCCTGTTCAAGTTCCCTGATGTGAGAATCCTCAGTTAGGGAGAAATTTTCAACTCACCACATATGTAGCAAGCCTGGAGTATCATGAGAGCACTAACTGTCAGAACTCGCAGAACTACAACCCCCACCTTTGAAAAAACAGCACTGCAAATATCACACCATGGCCCTGATTATCAATACGTCTTCTATACATATACAGAAAAACAGAATAAGTTGGACTGCTGTTGATCACTACAAAGAAACCATATGATAGTTGAATACCTGATCTCGATCACACATGCTAACACGGACCGACCCTCACCAAACAGCATAAACGAGCACAGATTAAAAAGAAACCCCAGTCCACGTTAATAATGGCTTATGAACTTTCCTCCAGGAACTTGTCCAAACCTTTTTCAAACCCAGCTACACTGATAGCTCATACTACATCCCGTGGCAATGAATTCAGCTCTGAATTACAAGGCATTTTGTTTTATCTCTGTTCCTTTCCTAATAATTCCTAATATATTTTTGTCTTTCTTTGGCCACAACTCACACTAGGCAGGAGATTCCAACATATTGTCCAAGACGCCGCCTAGATCCTTTGCCTGCATGGTGACTCCTGATGTGGAGCCTGGCATTGTGTAGCTTTAACTTGGGTAATTCTTCCCTATGTGCATCACATTACACCTGTCCACATTAAATTTCATCTGCCAGTTGGACGCCGTCTCCAGTCTCAAGGTTCTCCTGCAGTTCCTCACACACTGATCATGATTTAACAGCTTGTTCCCAGTTCCAGGTCATTTATAAATATGTTAAAAAGCAGTGGACCCATTACAGATCCCTGGGTTCACTCCATTATTCACCTTCTACCATTAAGAAAACTGACCCTTTAACTCTACTCTCTTAACATCTCCCAATCCACAATAGGACATTATCTCCTATCTTTCCTTAGGGATCTCTCGTGAAGAATGTGTCCTAAACATCTGGATATAGTATATTAACTAGCTCACTTTTATCCACACGTTTATTCACACATTCAAAGAAATGTAGCAAATTGATGAGACAAGACTTTCCCTGATTAAATCCATGTTGGCTGTGTCCCATTAAACTATGTCTATCTATATGTTCAGTCATTTTGTTTTTCAAAATGTTCCTCTACTATTTTGCCTGGCAACACTACCAGGTTCACTAGTCTATAGTGTACTGCATTTCTATGATCTTTATCTTTATCTTTATTTGCCACATTTGATATACCGCCTTTAACAATAGTATAAGGCGGTTTACAGTACAAGTAATCATGGCTGCAAGGGAAAGGAAGAATGAAAGGAACGCCATAAAAGAAGTAGAAGGATAGGTAAAAGAACAGAATAGTAAAAAGTAGGCTGTAAAAAACAGCATGGTAGACAAGACAGGACAGACCAATCAGGGATGTACAACAGACAACCATTACGGACAACAATAGGAGGGGACAATTGACATAACAGGCAACCTTAATAGGGTTTATGAATGAGTGCATGAATTATGCTACAAAATAACAACCGTGGGAGGAACCAGGGTGAAAAATGAAGTAGAGAGCTTAAGGAGCATCAGGTGAACACAGAATGTTAAATCTCCTAGGCAGACTGTGAGCTCGGGAGTGTGCTGGTTTGGGAGGGGGAGAAAGAAGGGAGTGGAAGATTAAATGCTTGAGCAAAAAGGTAGGTTTTCAGCATAGCTTTAAAGTGAGGGAAGGAAAGCTCCGTGTGGATAATATGAGGGAGGGAGTTCCAAAGTGCAGGGCTAGCGAAAAAAAAAGCAGCGTGACGGGTAGATTCAAGGTGAGCTTGAGTTGGAGAGGGGAGAAAAAGGCGATTGTTGTGGATGGATCGTAGTAATCGAGGAGTGGGCTGGAAAAAAATAAGGTCGGCTAAGTATTGGGGGGTGTTAGTATAGAGGACTTTGTGGGTAATGGTAAGAATCTTATAGACATAACGTACTTTAATCGGAAGCCAGTGAAGAGAGAGTAGGCAGGGGGTGACATGATCCCGGGGGGAAGAGAAGGTAAGAAGACGAGCAGCCGTGTTTTGAACCAACTGTAACCTGCGAAGCTGGTAGAGAGGGATACCAGCAATCTCTTTTTAAAAAGTCATATTACTTTGGCCACCCTACAATCCTTGGGTAATGTGGGCAATTTTAAAGAGAGGTTACAGACTGACACTAATGCTTCATTTCAGAGTTCTTTCAGAATTCTAGGTTCTATACCGTCAAATTCAGGTGATTTTCCATTCTTAAAGGTACATTTTAGATAGTATGTGGAGCTTGAATTGACATACACAGTTCCAACAGTATTTTAGTAAAGAGCCTGATCAAAAATAGTGCAGGAATCTTTGCAGGGCAACCCGGCTTTCAACCATGGAGAGGAGGGTGGGATTTTCATCTATGGAAGATTGGTGAACCTGGTGAATTTGACCAAAAGGGGATTTCTGACTTTTCACCAAGTAAAACAAAAATAGGATATTCCCAATAAATATCTGTTTCACTTTCTGCAGGTCTGCCTTACAACGTTTCTGAGGGGGAAGGAGAGTGGCTGATGAATATGGAGCTTTGCTTGTGAAATTTAATAGTTTGGTCACTTGGCATAGGGATGGTCGGGAAGCAACAGATTGTCCCTTTGCTGACAGTATTAGCACAAACATGGCAGCAGGAACCTAATGAGGAAATTACATGGACACTGTAGTCCTACTATGGCAAGTGCTGAACAGAACCTACCCAGTGATGATCTGCAGGAAATGCAGTCTAAAATCCTTCACAAAATATATGTTATGAGGGACAGAGGAAAGCACATGAAACTGGGGGACAAAGTCGTTTCTGATGAAAGACTCAAACTATAACTACATGATGCAATTTTTACATTACAAGTCATCACCCAGGACAAAGATTTGGTGTGACCATAGACAATACATTGAAATCTGTTCAGTATGCAGCAGCCAAGAAAGCAAACAGAATCATTAGGAAAGCAATAGAGAATAAAACAGACTACCATAATGCCTCTGTATTCTTCCAATGTGCATGCTGGTTTGCTCATCTCAAAAAAGATACAGCAACATTAGAAAAGATACAGAGAAGAGCATCCAAAATGTAAGAGAGGATGAAAGGTTAAAGAGATTAGGGCTCTTTGGCATAGAGAGGAGAAAACAGAGGGGAAATTTGACAAAGGTCTATAAAATAATGAGCAAAGTAGACAAGAATTGGCTGTTTACAGCTTCAAAACGTAGAAAGACTAGGGGAGGTGCGCATATGTAACACTGGTCAACACATTTTTACAAAAGTCATGTTACTGAAATAAAAATAGTAATTTCTTATCAATTTTTATACGCTGAACACGAATATTACAGTGAAATTGCAAAGTTGGCTCTAGTTTTTTTGTAATTACATGAATTAATGTTTACATCACGAAATGCATGTCAATAGTAAATATAATAGGCCTTCGGTTAATACCTGTAAAAAACCAAGTCATAGACTACTTCTTCGATTTTTTCACCTGTCTCTTGTACAGCTGTTCGGGAGCTTCTCTGGGGAGTGTCCAGCAGTAGTCAGCCAGCATTGTAGTGGACCATTTTCCCTGGTATCTTTGCTCCATCGTTGCGATATCCTGGTGAAAACGTTCACCCTGTTCATCACTAACCATACCACAGTTGTCAGGAAAGAAATCGAGATGGGAATCAAGGAAATGGATCTTTAGAGACATATTGCAGCCAAGTTTCTGATGCTGCATCAGCTTGTCTTCTACTAGTTCCTTGTAGTTTTCTACCCTAACATTCCCGAGAAAGTTTGTTGACACTAGGCGAAAAGCATTCCATGCTTGTTTCGCATCACCCTGCAGCAAGTTGTTGAACCGGTCATCTTTGAAGAGCTCTTGAATCTGAGGACCCATAAAAACTCCTTCTTTAATCTTTGCTTCGCTGAGTCGAGGGAAGTTTTCATGCAGGTATCGGAAAGCTGGCGAAGTGCGGTCCATGGCTTTCACAAAGTTTTTCATCAAACCTAATTTGATGTGAAGGGGTGGTAGCAGGATTTTGTGAGACTCAACCAGAGCTGGGTGCTGGATATTCTTCTCTCCAACTGTTATATTTTGTCTGCGATTCCATTCCTTCCGCAAGTAGTGCCAATCCCTTGCTCGGCTATCCCACTCACATAAGAAACACATGTATTTTATATATCCCTGCTGCAGTCCCATTAAAAGGGCAACTACCTTCAAGTCACTACAGAGGTGCCAGATGTACTTGTTATATTTAATGGAAGTCAGTAGATTCTTTAAGTTATCGTATGTCTCTTTCATGTGGACGGTATGCGCTACTGGAATAGATGGAAGACGGTTTCCATTGTTCAAAAGCACAGCCTTCAGACTCAGTTTCGAAGAGTCTATAAATAGTCTCCAGTCTTGTGGGTCATGAGCGATTTTTAAGGCATTCATGAGGCTTTCAATATCAGAACAGAATACCAGATTACTTTCCTTTCCGACTGCATATAGTACACTGCTGACGTCAGATGGCTTCAGCAGCCGTCTGGCAGTAGTATTGCATTGCATCAGAAAATGATGCAATCAACTCTGGGTGATGTGTGCATGCTGGTATTATGCAATGTGATGCAATATTACATCATTCAAGGCTTATTTGGGATGTTGCTGATGTCCTACTGGTTACATTTACAAGGTGAAATGTCAAAAATGAACTACATGCAATATCTTCAAAACGAGAGCCAATAAATTTTTTTAATGTAATATCTGTGTTCAGCTCACCAAGATACTACAGATTAGGGCCTTTTAAGGTCAGTAACGATTTCAATGTTGACCAGTGAAGCTCTGGAATCTGTTGCCAGATGACGTAGTAACAGCTATTAGTGTAAATAGGTTTACAAGAGGGTTTACACAAGTTCTTGGAGGAAAGGTCCATAAACCATTATTAAAGTGGGCAGGAGAAATCCACTGCCTACCCCTAGGATAAGCAGCGTGGAAAGCACAGTTACTTACCTGTAACAGGTGATCTCTGGGAACAGCAGGAATAAGTCTTCACATATGGGTACGTCGGTACCAACGGAGCCTGCACGGGAACGCTCCCCAGCTTCCCAAAAAGGAAAGCTTTTGGGAGCATCCCACAGCGCCTGCGCGCTGCCTTCCCGCCTTTCCTAACCGCCTCTCCTCAGTTCGAGTTTTAAAGCTGAGACAAAAGAGAGAGAGAGGAAAGGAAAGACAGATAGAGAGATACAACTCCTAGGGGAGGTGGGAGGGTTGTGAAGACTTATTCCTGCTGTTCCCAGAGATCACCTGTTACAGGTAAGTAACTGTGCTATCTCCAGGAACAAGCAGGAATGAGTCTTCACATATGGGGACTCCCTAGCTAAGATGCCTGGGAGAACCCCAAGGATATGAGACCCTGGGAAGGGTTCTACCTCCTCCTATGGATCTCAGGCATCTATCCAGGGATGGAGGGTAGGAGTTGATTAAGAATGGAACAGGTGTTTGAGAACAGCTTGACCAAACAAGGCATCCCGGCGGGAGTCCTTGTCCAAGCAGTAATGGGCTGTGAAGGTATGAACCGAGGCCCAGGTAGCTGCTCAACAGATCTGGTCGATGAACACAGAATTTAGATGAGCCATAGAGGCGGCCATGGCCCTCACATTATGAGCTGTGACATGGCTCTCCAGAGAAAGGTTCTTACTCTGGTAGGCGAAAGAAATACACTGAGCAATCCAATTGGACAATGTCCTCTTAGAGACTGGAAGTCCCAAATGAGAGGGATCAAAAGCAACAAAGAGCTGGGAAGACTTTCTATGTTGCTGTGTTCTTTGTAAGTAAAAGGCAAGAGCTCTTTTACAATCCAGAGTATGAAGATTCTTCTCTGCACTTGATGCATGAGGAGCTGGAAAAAAGACAGGTAAATATACCTCTTGATTAAGATGAAAAGGTGAGACCACTTTAGGCATAAAGTGTGGATTGGTTCTAAGAACTACCTTATCATGATGGAACCTTGTATAAGGTGGGTTAGCCACTAAGGCCTGCAGCTCACTGATGCGGTGAGCTGAGGTGACTGCAATGAGGAAAATAACCTTCCAGGAAAGAAATTTCAAGGAGGTGGTGGCTAAGGGTTCAAAAGGAGGCTTCATAAGCTGACCAAGAACCAGATTTAAATCCCATGCCACCGGAGGAGGCCTAATGGGAGGTCTAGTTAAAGTTAGGCCTCTCATGAATCTTGCAATAAGAGGATGCGAGGAAACAGGTTGTCCATTGATAGGCTTAAGGGATGCTGCAATAGCACTCAAATGGACCCTTACTGAATTCGTCTTAAGGCCTGCATCGGAAAGATGCAGGAGGTATTCCAATAGAGAATTCAAAGGTAGTGCTAGAGGGTCGAAACTCCTTTCAGCACACCAAATGGAAAATCTTTTCCATTTAAAAGCATAGGAACGCCTAGTGGAAGGTTTTCTGGAAGCATGGAGGATATCCTTCACTTGTTGAGAAAGATTCCAGCTTTGAAAGTCTAGGCCTTCAGTAACCAAGCTCTGAGGTGAAGGGACTTGGGGTTTGGGTGCCACAAAGTCCCCTCCTCCTGGGACAGAAGGTCTGGAGCAGCTCCCAAGTCCAGAGAGGGGGCTTGGGAGAGATGCAGAAGTAGAGGGTACCACACTTGGCGTGGCCAGCGTGGAGCTATGAGGATCATAGATCCTTGATCCCTCTGGAGTTTGAACAGAGTCTTGGGAATCAAGGGAATGGGTGGAAAGGCATACAGGAAACCCTGACCCCAGTGAAGGGGGAAGGCATCCTTGGCCTGAACTCCCTGACACGGAATTCTGGAACAGAACCGGGGAAATTTGGCATTCCACGGACTTGCAAAGAGGTCTATGTCCGGGGTTCCCCATTCTTGGAAGATTCTGAGTACCTGATCCATGTGCAGGGACCATTCGTGTGGGATCAGAACTCGACTGAGTCTGTCTGCCCAAGAGTTTTGGATTCCTGGGAGGTATACTGCCAGGAGATGGATTTGATGCTCTCTGGCGAAGGCCCACAATCTTAAAGCTTCGTTGCAAAGCGACAGAGAGCCAGTTCCTCCTTGCTTGTTTATGTAAAACATGGCTACTTGATTGTCCGTATGAATGAGGACTGTCTTGTAGCTGAGCAGGGTATGAAAGACCATGAGAGCTAGAAAGACTGCTCGAAGCTCCAAGAGATTGATATGAAGAAAGGTCTCCTGTGGGGACCAAGTGCCTTGAGTGGAGAGGTCTTGTAGATGAGCTCCCCAACCTGTTTGGGAGGCATCTGTTGTGAGAGTTGCTTGGGGCAACAACTGTTGGAAGGGGGACCCCAGCAACAGATTCTGAGTGGACATCCACCACTGGAGAGACCAAAAGAGATGTTCGGAGGTTGCTATTTGGTCTGAGAGAGCTCCTGATGCTTGAGTCCACTGGGTGGACAAAGTCCATTGGGCTGCTCTCATATGTAGGCAAGCATAGGGTACCACATGCACTGTGGAAGCCATGTGGCCTAGCAGTTGTAGCATCTCCTGGGCAGTTAAGTGGCTCTTTGACTGAACCTGAGAGGCTAACTGCACTAGGCGTAGGCAACGGGCCTGAGGAAGATAGGCCCTTGCAGTGGTAGTATCTAGCCAGGCCCCTATGAACTCTAGGGACTGAGTAGGGGTGAGCTGGGACTTTGGGAGGTTTCCCACAAGTCCCAGATACTGTAGAATGTGCCTTGTGCAGTCCAGGGAAGTCTGGGCCTCTGACTGAGATGGAGCTCGGATGAGCCAGTCGCCCAGGTATGGGAATACAAATATTCCCAGAGTGCGTAGAAATGCAGCTACTGTTGCCATGCATTTGGTGAACACTCTTGGGGCAGAGGCCAGACCAAACGGAAGCACCCTGTATTGATAATGTTTTCCTTGGAAAAGAAAACGGAGGAATCTTCTGTGAGATGGATGGATGAGGACATGTGTGTACGCATCCTTGAGATCTAGAGAACAAAGCCAATCCTGACTTTGAAGGTATGGAAGGAGAGTGCCCAGAGAAAGCATCTTGAACTTCTCCTTGCATAGAAATTTGTTCAATTCCCTGAGATCTAATATGGGTCTGTATCCCCCTGTCTTCTTTGGAATGAGAAAATAGGGGGAGTAAAACCCTGACCCTTGTTGAAGAAGGGGAACTTCTTCTATTGCCCCTTGGGCAAGAAGGGTAGCCACCTCTTGACCTAGAAGGTCGAGAAGAGATGTGGGAGAATTGAAATGTCTCACCATGGTGTGGGGAGGAAGGTCTGAGAAATGAAGTTTGTAGCCCTCTCTTATGATGGAGAGGGTCCACTGCTCTGATGTAATCTGCTCCCATCTGGGAGCAAAATGAGCTAACCTTCCTGGAATGGTGAGAGGTTCTGTTTTAAAGCCAGAAAGGCTTTAAAACAGATAATATGTATCTTATCTGATGTTTTATTGTTCTTTGTAAACCGCGCTGATTATAAATAGTGCGGTATATAAGAGATGTTAAATAAATAAGTTCTCTAGCAACAAGTCAAAAACCCTGAGGAGGTTGGGTCTGCTGAGTTGCAGCAGCCCCTGTAGTCTTAGGCCTGGCCTGTTTAGGTTGCTGACGCTTAGTAGCAAAGCGACCTGTAGAGGATTGTTGGCCAGAAGTAGAAGGGAATCTGCCCTTTTTGAAAAAAGACTTCTTGAAGGGTTTTTTCTTGGCAGGAATGGAGGTAGACCTTGAAAGTCTATCCAGAGCAGAATTCTCTGCATCCATTTGCCATTCTTTGCCAAAGAGGTTTTCACCTGTACAGGGAAGATTTCCTAATCCATCTTGGACCCAGGTTTCTAAATCAGAAGCCTGGAGCCAAGCAATTCTGCGAGCAGCTATGGCAATGCCAGAAGCTCTGCTGGCACCTTCAAAGGAATCAAAGGCTGCCCTGTTGGAAAACTTTGAAATGTCTTGAGTATGCTTAAGCCAAATGAGGAATTCATCCCTTTTATCTTCTGGTAGAAAAGGGAGGAAAGTGGGCAGTTTATCTGCAACCTCCTTTAGAAACATACCCATGTAAAGACTATAGTAGTTGATTCTGGCAACAAGCATACTGACTTGGAAGATTTTTCTACCAAAAGCATCCAAGCTCTAGGCTCTGATTCAGAGGATACTGAAATAGAAAGACCTTTAGCTACTTCTCTTATGAAGTCTTGAAAGGACAAGTCCTCTGGAGGAGACATTCTTCTTTTTGGAGAAGAAGGCTCTTCAGGAAGGGTTATAGATACTTCAGCAGACTCCTCTGATATATCAGAATCACCAGAGGAATCAAAGTACCGTCTGTCAGGGTGCTCTTCTAACGCTCGGTACGCGTATCGAGCAGTATCGACATCGGGCGTCATCGGAACCGGATCGGTACCGATGAGCAGCCCTGGACAAGGAACCGCTGCAGTCGGTATCCTGGTCGATGCCGATGCAGTCGGTACCGGTATCGGTGCTGGTGCCGGTACCCGAGTCGATACTGACAACGGAGTTTGTTGTGGTATCAACGGCGTCGCAGCTTGGATGAAGGCACGGATAGCCTGCTGCATGGACAGAACATTCTGATCCATCGACGCCATGAATGCCTGGAACTCGGTACCGGAAGGTTGTGCCAGTACCCCAGAGCATTCTAACAGGTGATCGGTCGAGGCCGTGCCATCGATGTCAACCTGTAACCCCATAGGTGGAGCTTTGGAAGCCGGAGCTTCCCGCCGGGGTTGTTTTGCCGGTGCAGGTTCCTCGAGGGCAAGCCCGGAGGCATCTCGATGCTTAAAGGGAGATCTACCCTTCGAGGACCGGCTGGATTTATGTTTGGTTACCTGAGATCCATTGGGGGAAGAAGCAGCCCTGGAAGACGTCGATGCCACCGAAGCTGCATCAGCGGGAAACAGCACATGGAGCTTAGCTGCTCGGTTCTGTAAACCCCGTTTAGACATCAGAGAGCAGGACAGACAATCCGAAATGGAGTGTTCAGGACCCAAACATTTAAGACACCATTCATGGGTGTCTGTAACAGAAATAGTACCGCTGCACTTAGTGCATTTCTTAAACCCGGAGGCTGGTTTTTCCATGAGGAAAATTTCTTGTGAGGCCTAAGGCCCAAAGAGAAAAATACACTAAGTGAGGGAAAAATATATAGTTGGTTTTTTTTTAAAGAAAAGAAAGAAAAGACCGGCGGTACCAATCCGGAGTCGGGGAAGGCAGACACGCGACCAAAGAAAGAAAATAAAATAAAGAACTTCTTCAGCGGTGACAGGGCTCGACCTGCTGGCTCCGCGGCAAAGAAGAACTGAGGAGAGGCGGTTAGGAAAGGCGGGAAAGGCAGCGCGCAGGCAATGTAGGATGCTTCCAAAAGCTTTCCTTTTTGGGAAGCTGGGGAGCGTTCCCGCGCAGGCTCCGTCGGTACCAACGTACCCATATGTGAAGACTCATTCCTGCTTGTTCCTGGAGATTTTGTCTACCGTTTGGGAACCTGACAGGTACCTGTGACCTGGATTGGCCACATTGAGACAGGATACTGGGCTTGATGGATTTTTGGTCTGACCTCATATGGCAAATCGTATGGTCTCATGTTCTTATGAACATAGGAAATGCCATACTGGGTCAGCCCAAAGATCCATCAAGCCCAGTATCCCATTTCCAATAGTGGCTAATCCAGGTCACAATTTCTGACATATCCCAAAAGTAGTCAGTCCAGCTGCTTACCCCAGGGTTAAGAGTGGTTTTCTCTTGGACCTACTTTAGTTTCCATATCGTCCTGCTAGACCAGTCCTGCATGTTCCCCTACCAGCAGATTGGTGGAGACAAAGTACCAAAGAAAAGCCCAGGTTTCAATGACATCACTCCCATGCCTCTATCCGCCTCAACCACCAGAGGTCTCTTCAGTATTTTTGTATCCAGCAGATGGTGAATTGATTTTCACTTCTCTGAAGAAAATCTGAGAATTGAGAGGAAAAGAATGATTAAATGCTCATGAATGACCACCTTGAGGGTAACTTGGGAGGCTCCACTAGATTGCGGTCTTTTCAGTAACCACAGGAGGAGGGAAAATTCATTCAGCTCCATGCTCATATCATAACAGCCTGTTGAGCAACCAGAAATTGGAAGGATTTGAAGGACCTGGAAGAGTGCAGCAGCCTCACACAACCTCAGTGCCACCTCCCTCCACCTCTGTACCCCCTGCTCTTATCCTGAAGATCGCAGAAGACTGTCAGAGGGATCTGCCTGCCAGCCACCTTAAATGCAGTGCTGCAAAGCCAGTAAAACAGTTTCAGGGGAGTAGAGCTCAGCCCGGTACGGATTCTCTGTCTGGGGTTCTCGGGGCTTGAGCTTGTCATTGTCCTTGTTGGGGCTCCTGATTCCGTCTTCCTGGGATGCAATTCAGGGTGGACCGCTGATGACCAATGGCATGATGTGAGAATTTCCAGTCATTTTCTGCATGCATTAGTAGCGTTTATACCTATTGCGTGTCTGGCGGGTCGCTCAGTCCTAGTGCATATTCCGCCCAAAAGGCTGCAACATACGTTCCTTCCCTAACACCTGTAATGCATGCTGCAATAAAAGTACAGTTAACTCTCGCCTTTCAGGCCGCCATAACCTTAGTGTGCGCTATTGCGATACTTGCCTTAACTTTCTAGGTCTTCTTCCAGGAAACGTTGTTTGACCTTTGGCAAGTGAGATGCCTCACCTCCAGATTCTGGACTCTGCTCTTTTTGCATGGTAGCTTCTGAGTTGTCCCTGGAGGGCCTGCTTCCCCCTCTCTCAGCTGGGGGATGCAGTTAGTCCAGACTTGCCTACCTCAGGGCAGGAGGTGATGGATGGCACTATGGGTAAGGATATCCAGCCAGCTGGAGGTTCCAGCAACCATGCTGTGAGCTGCACCTCATCCTCTAGGGGATCTGTGGCAGCTGTGCCCCCTGGTGTTGGGGGGGGGGGGGTCAGTTCCGAAATGAGAATTTCTGGACTCTGGATTGTTCTCCCTGGAATTTTTTCTTTTTTTGCAGCAGATCTGGTCCTTCTGGCATGGAAATTTGGACCCTGAGGCCTTTGGGTGCTCCCGGGTACAATCTCATGCAGGGCAGGCTCAGAGTGGAAGCCCTCTTCGATTGCCTTTGGCTAAGTGCCCCTATTGAGGGGTGACCTCTGGAGATGGGGAACGGCTGGGAGTTGTCTGAGATTTTGACTATGGCTCAAATTCAGGTGGCTTGATACTGGACTCTGATGTGGATGAAGAAGTGCTCTCAACTTCAGAAGATTGTGAAGAGGCCGGGGTAATCTGCCTATTCCGGAAGGAGAAGCTGGTGGTGTGATTGGCAGAGTTTCATCCGCCTTGAATTTGCTGGATACTCCCAGCACTTAGCAGGAGCCCAAGGTGCACCCGGCTCCTTTAAGGGGTGCAGAAATCCACTACTGTCTTCACGTTCCCGGATGTGATCAAGGATGTGATCCGGTCGGAGTGGGACTCTCCCGACTCCCTGCCTAAAGGTTTAAGGGTGTGTAAGAAAATCTACACTCTTCCAGAGAAGGAGTGCATTAAGTGGTTTGACATTCTGAAGGTGGATGCACAGGTCACGGTGGTTACCAGATGGACCACCATTCTTGTGGAAGGTGGAGCAGCCATAAAGGGATCTTCTGGACCATAAGGTGGATTCGTTGTTGAGAAGCCAGTTCGCTGTGGCGGCAGCTATTCTGCAACTGGCGGTATGTACCATCCTGACGTCTCGAGCCCTGCTCCAGTAGATTCATTCTCTTCCACTGGATGATACTACCCCTCTTTTTCAGTCAGCTACGGCCTTCCTTTCTGATATTATGTATGACCTGGTATGTTTGGTGGCCAGGAATGCTGCCCTGATGGTGTCATGGGGTTAGATTTGGCTCCAGCACTGAGCAGCGGATACATCCTCCATGGCCCAGTTGGCCCAACTGGCTTTTAAGGGGAAGCTTCTCTTTGGAGCAGATTTAGAAAAGCTGGTGAAGGACCTGGGTGAGACAAAATCTTACTACTTTCTGGAAGACAGGTCTAAGGGATCTGTGAAGCAGGCTGGTACCCCTTTCTTCTCAGCCTCCACCCGTCCAAAAAGGGATCGCTGGCCAGATCCCCAGGTGTCTCAGGACTCTCTTCATTGCCGACCTGGAAAACCCTTCTTCCCCTCTGCTTCCAGGCTTCAGGCTCATTCTCGGTCCTTTTGTGGAGCGTGTGGGTCCAGGAACTTCGTCCACTCCAGAGGAGGACTTTCTCATGCTGTGCAATGAACGTTTGGGAGCCTAATCCCTGGTTCCTCCAGTTGAGGCAGGCTTCAACTTTTCTTTCAGGAATGGGCCTGCATTACTAAGGATTGCTGGATGCTAGACACCATTCAATTTGGCTATGTCCTGGCAAAAAGCCGATTCTGGATGTCTTCACCATCTCCCCTTGTGGGTCTGCAATCAAAAGTGCCACTGTGCGGACCACCTTGGACAAGTTGCTGTGTCTAAAGGCAGTGGTGCCATCCCCCTGGATGAGTGGGACAAGAACAGATACTCCATCTATTTCATGGTACCCAAAAAGGATGGCTTCTTCTGGCCCATTCTGGACCTCAAGGGGGTCAAATGAGCATTTGTGCATCCTGCGCTTCCAGATGGAAACTTTGTGCTCCTGTGATTCAAGTAGTGCACCAAGGGGAGTTCTTGGCTTCTCTGGATCTAGCCGAGGCATATTTTCATATCCCAATCCAGGCAGATCACCAAAAGTATCTGTGTTTGGTCGTGCTTGGCTATATCAGTTCACCGCCCTCCCTTTTGGGCTATCCGTCTCCCCAAGGACTTCTCCAAGTTAATGGTGTGGCAGCTGTGGCAACAAGGGATCTGTGTCCATCCATATTTGGGCAATTGGCTCACCCAGGCCTGTTCCCTTTTAGAGTCATCTCAGGTGGTGCCTGGTGTTCTTTCTTTCTGGAAAGCCTGAGCTGGGTGATCAATTGGGGAAAGAGCCAACTGTTGCCTTTCCCAGTCCCTGAAATTCCTGGAAGCATGTTTTTACACTCGAGTGGGCAACGGTTTCCTGCCAGAGAAGCTCCAAAGACTGTTGGACGGCCTGGCATTGTTCTGTGTGCAGCAGGCTCCCAGAGTATGGGATTATCTTCAGCTTCTTGGATTCATGGCAGCAACCATAGTGATAATGCCATGGGTGCATGTTCACATGCGGCCTCTCCAGTGGTCCTTGTTGACTCAGTGGTCCCCAAGTTCTCAGGTGTTCGTGTGCAAGCTCTCAGTCCCAATGATGGTGAAGACCAGCCTGCGGTGGTGGCAGCAGCCTTGTCTTCTGAGGAAGGTTGTGCCGCTGGATGATTTCTCCTGGATCCTGCTGATGATAAATGCCAGTCTCCTGGGCTGGGGAGTCCATTGCCAAGATTGTATGGCCCAAGGCCACTGGAACCACAGGGAAGAGGTATGGTCCATAAACTGCCTCAAGGCAAGGACCATCAGGTTGGCTGCTTTTCTGGCCCCTGGTTGTAGGCCGGGTGGTTTGAGTGTTTTTGGACAACGCCACAGCAGTGGCTTATGGCAATTGACAAAGTGGCACAAACAGTGCAGGGGTAGCTCAGGAGATGGCTCTTCTGTTTATCTGGGTGGAGAAGAACCTCCTAGCCTTGTCGGCTCATCATATTGCCAGGGTGGACAATGTGGAAGCAGACTTCCTCAGCAGTCATTCTCTGGAACCTAGAGAGTGGGAGCTGAGTCAGAAGGCATTTCAGTTGAGTCAGGAGGTGTTTCAGTTGATTCTGCGCCACTGGGGTTGCCCTGAAATGCATCTGATGGTAACCCACTCCAATGCCAAACTTTGCCGCTTCTTCAGTTGCCACATGGAGTCAGGGTCCGAGGGTGTCAATACCCTGACCCAGCCTTGGCTAAATCAACACCTACTGTACATGTTTCCTCCATGACCTCTGGTGGGGCACGTGATTCAGCCTATAGAATGCCACCTGGGCAAGATTGTTCTGGTGGCACCAGATTGGCCGAGGCGAGGATGGTTTGGAGACCTGATGCGGCAGCTCCTGCAGACGCCTCCTCCCCAGTTGCCTCCATCTTGGGACATATAGTGGCATGGACTGATTGTCCTGGAGGACCTGTTCCCTTCTCACTTATGGCTTGGCTCTTGAAAGGAGATGGCTAGTGCATAAGGGCTGCTCTCTGGCAGTGGTCTCCACTCTGCTCGCAGCCCAGAAGAGGTCTACCAAGCTAACATACATGCAGATCTGGTGCCTTTTTAAGCAATGGTGCGACACTCGGCTGTTGGCTCCTGATGTGGCCAAGGTACCATCTCTGTTGGCCTTTCTACAGAATGGCCTAAAGGGCCTTTTCCTTAGCTCAATGAAAGTTCAGGTGGCAGTTTTAGCCTGTTTCTGAGGTCCAGTGGCTGGTAAGTTTCTAGCCTTGCACCAGGATGTCTTGAACTTTCTCTAGGGAGTCTGGCGTTTATGTCCTCCCCTCTGGTCTATAATCTCTTCCTGGGATTTGGGTCTGGTACTCAAAGCCCTTATGGCACTGCCCTTTGAGCCACTGAAGTGCGCTACTTTGAAGGATTTGATACTCAAGATGATGATCTTGGTCGATATTTGTTCTGCAAGGTGGATTTTCGAGCTGCAGGTTCTGTCTTGCTGAAATCCTTATCTGTCCATTTCAAAGGAGGCCGTTTCCATTTGGCCTGTGCCTTCCTTCTTGCCTTAGGTATGCTCTCCCTTTCACAAGAACCATATGGTCTGCCTGCCTTTCTCCTCAAAGGAGCAATGTTGGAGGAAGGATAAGGATCTTCACCTTGTGGATGTATGGAGGGTGGTACTTCTCTGGTACTTGGAGGTTACGAATTCCTTTCCTAAGTCCAACAACCTTTTTGTGCTGTTTGTTGGCCCACGCAAGGGTAATGTGGTGGCCAAGTCGACTTTGGGGTACTGGGTTAAGGAGACCATTGCTTCGGCGTATCTGTTGCAGAACTGTCTGGTTCTGAAGGGTTTGCATGCCCATTCTACCCAAGCATGTGTGTCCTTGTGGGTGGATCGGAGCTTGGTAGCAATGTATCACGTTCCATTTTTGTCACGCATTACCGCTTGGATGTCCACGTGCAGGCAGCCATGGCCTTTGGCTCAAGGGTTTTGCAAGCTGCCATGTCTTCTTCCCATCCCAAAGAGTTGTAGCTTTGGTACATCCCACTTGTCTGGACTGGTCTAGTAGGATGATATGGAAGGTGACATTTTACTTACCAGTTAATGTCCTTTCCCTGAGTCTTGCTAGACCAGTCCAGGGTCCACCCCTGAAACTGTATGTGCTCTGTTCTGCTGCGATACCTTTGGGTCTGCTCTGATGTTTATACTTGGCGCTGCAGGTTCATCTTCTCCTGACAGCCTTCTGTTTATGCTTTCCTGTACATAGTTCTGAACTATTGATTACTCACTGTTGCCCTCGATTGAGGTTGTGTGAGACTTGCCATGTTCTCCAATATGCTTTGGGACAAATACTGAAGAGACCTCTGGTGACTGACGTGGATAGAGACATGAGGATGATGAAACTGAAATCTGGGCTTTTCATTGGTTCTTTTCTCCACCAATCTGCTGGAAGAGGAACACAATCCACTTATCTGGACTGGTCTAGCAGGACTCAAAGAAAGGACATTAACTGTAAGTAAAATGTCACCTTATGGACTTTTCCTCCAGAAATTTGTCCAAATCTTTTTAGTGCAAACAAAGGACAATAAGCAAATTATAAGTAGTACCTTCTTAATGGACTAACTTAATATATTTTTGACAAACTTTCAAGAGCTATATTCTCTTCATCAGGTCCTGATGAAGAACTATGCCTCATGTTACTGCTCAATAATGACACAAGAGCTGTAAATGTAATATATTTATGAGTAGGTTAAAAAATGGGCTCGTCCATAACGTTTGGCCAATCTTGAACAATGATGGATCTTTTCACTCAATACTCTGCAACCAATGGGATTGAATGAGACACTTGATTGGATGCTGGCAGTATGAACTCATTGGCTTTTTGTCTGCTTGAATCTCCTGCCCCATTATTTAAATTGTCACTAGTTGTGGTTCACCTCGATCAATGAGTAGGACTGTGTTTGCTGTTACGCGAGTCCTGAAGCAGCCCCTCTTTAAGATATATATGGGTGAAATGCGAGTCGACTGTCATGTCCTACAGTTTTGGCTCTCCGGAGGCTCAGAGGAGTTATCTTCTCACAGCTAAGTGGGATTAGGCGGTTTTAAATGCATTTAAAAATACAAAACTACTTATGGGCTAGCGAATGACAGGTTGGGGGATTGTCGGTGTGAATCTGTACAATCTGGAGTGATTTCAGGCTGTGGGCCATGCCCCCCCCCCCCCAGTTCTGAGGCCCGCAAAAATCCTGACCCTCCGATTGCGTTTTGGGAATTGAATGGTGATATATTGTAGAGCAGGGGTCTCATACTCCAGTCCTGGAAGGCCGCAAACCAGTCAGGTTTTCAGGATATCCCTAATGAATATGCATGAGATATATTTGCATACAATTGGGGCAGTGCATGCAAATATATCTCATGCATATTCATTAGGGATACCCTGAAAACCTGACTGGTTTGCGGCCCTCCAGGACTGGAGTTTGAGACCCCTGTTGTAGAGTGAGCGAAAGACCGTTCTCAATAAGCTTTTTTAATCGACTCATAGATATATTGTATTTATAGCTCTTGTGTCATTATTGTGGTTATTTGTGGGCTGTGTGGAGTTTATTTTCATTTGTGGCATCATGTCACTTCTCAGCAAACGCAGAAGCAGCAGCTAGTAGAGCTGCACATGGTGATGGGACTATTTGTGCGGCTGTGCAACCAGTAGCTGGCGCCAGCATTTCAAAAATGCTGTGCCTCTCTTGCAGAACTCGACAAATTTTGTGTGGATTTAGGAGCCAGGCCAAAATCTTAGGAAACAATGCTTGTGCCGACCTTGTGCCCCCCTCCACTGTCTCATATTCTCAAGTCTCACGAGACCAGCGCCAGTGTTTCTATACCATGCGGCATCTTTAGAGAGATATACAGATAACAGCAGTTATAACTTCAGATATTAAGTGTCTGTACGTATGTGTCTGTGCATGGGAGGAGATGTGGTAGGTGTGGGGCTGCGGTGAGGTGTGTGTGTGGGGCTGCGGTGAGGTGTGTATGTGGTGCAGAGGTGAGGGGTGTGTGTGTGTGTGGTGCGTGTGTGTGAGGTGCAGAGGTGAGGGGTGTGTGCATGTGTGTGTGTGCGGTATGGAGGTGAGGTGCCCGTGTGTGTGTGTGGTGCAGAGGTGAGGTGTGTGTGTGGTGCAGAGGTGAGGTGTGTGTGTGGGGCTGCGGTGAGGTGTGTGTGTGGTGCAGAGGTGAGGTGTGTGTGTGTGTGTGTGTGCGTGTGTGTGCGGTGCAGAGGTGAGGTGTGTGTGTGTGTGTGTGCGGTGCAGAGGTGTGGTGTGTGTGTGTGTGTGTGCGTGTGTGTGCGCGGTATCGAGGTGAGGTGCCCGTGTGTGTGTGGTGCAGAGGTGAGGTGCCCGTGTGTGTGGTATGGAGGTGAGGTGCCCGTGTGTGTGGTATGGAGGTGAGGTGCCCGTGTGTGTGTGTGGTGCAGAGGTGAGGGGTGTGTGTGGTGCAGAGGTGAGGTGTGTGTGTGTGTGTGCGGTATGGAGGTGAGGTGCCCGTGTGTGTGGTGCAGAGGTGAGGTGCCCGTGTGTGTGTGGTGCAGAGGTGAGGTGCCCGTGTGTGTGGTGCAGAGGTGAGGTGCCCGTGTGTGTGGTATGGAGGTGAGGTGCCCGTGGGGGTGGTATGGAGGTGAGATGCACGGGTGTGTGTGTGGTATGGAGGTGAGGTGCCCGTGTGTGTGGGTTGGAGGTGTGGTGCCCGTGTGTGTGTGTGGTGCAGAGGTGAGGTGCCCGTGTGTGTGTGGTGCAGAGGTGAGGTGCCCGTGTGTGTGGTATGGAGGTGAGGTGCCCGTGTGTGTGTGTGGTATGGAGGTGAGGTGCCCGTGTGTGTGGTATGGAGGTGAGGTGCCCGTGTGTGTGTGTGGTGCAGAGGTGAGGTGCCCGTGTGTGTGTGTGGTGCAGAGGTGAGGTGCCCGTGTGTGTGTGTGGTGCAGAGGTGAGGTGCCCGTGTGTGTGTGGTGCAGAGGTGAGGGGTGTGTGTGGGGCTGCGGTGAGGTGTGTGTGTGTGTGTGTGCGTGTGTGTGTGCGTGTGTGTGTGTGGTGCAGAGGTGAGGTGCCCGTGTGTGTGTGTGGTATGGAGGTGAGGTGCCCGTGTGTGTGTGGTGCAGAGGTGAGGTGCCCGTGTGTGTGTGGTGCGGAGGTGAGGTGCCCGTGTGTGTGTGTGGTGCAGAGGTGAGGTGCCCGTGTGTGTGTGTGGTGCAGAGGTGAGGTGCCCGTGTGTGTGTGGTGCACAGGTGAGGGGTGTGTGTGTGGGGCTGCGGTGAGGTGTGTGTGTGTGTGTGTGTGTGTGCTGCGTGTGTGTGTGTGGTGCGGAGGTGAGGTGCCCGTGTGTGTGTGGTGCAGCGGTGAGGTGCCCGTGTGTGTGTGGTGCAGAGGTGAGGGGTGTGTGTGGGGCTGCGGTGAGGTGTGTGTGTGTGTGCTGCGTGTGTGTGTGTGGTGCAGAGGTGAGGTGCCCGTGTGTGCGGTATGGAGGTGAGGTGCCCGTGTGTGTGTGTGGTGCGGAGGTGAGGTGCCCGTGTGTGTGTGTGGTGCGGAGGTGAGGTGCCCGTGTGTGTGTGTGTGTGTTTGTGGTGTGGAAGTAGGATGCCTGTTTGTGTGGTCTACAGGTGAGGATGGGGTGCTGTGTGTGTTGTAGGGGGAAGGGAAGGCACCTTTTGGCAACACCTTGTACTCTTCTCTCCCCCTCCAACCCCTCTCCTGCTGACTCCCCTCCTCTGTTAACCTTCCGGACTCTCCTTTCCTCACCACCCCCTCCCCCCAGCACTCCCATCCCCTGCCCTAAAATCCCCCCATCCTCCTTTTTGAAATAGGTCCTCTGCTCCTTTAAATTTTCCTTGCCTTCTCTACCTACCTTGAACTCCCCCCCCCCCCCAACCTATTATGCTACAAGCTGTCACTGGGCCTCCACCTTCTCTTCTGCCCGAGGGAGATGGAATCCCTGTGGGCAGATAAGCATCATGGCCATTGTCAGCACAATTCATTTGGGGAGGCAATGCACCCCTCAACCCCACCAAACTATGCCCATGATCATGACCTCCCCCTTCTCTTCTGCTCATGGGAGATCTTATCCCCACAGGCAGACAAGCATTGCAGCCTTTGTCGAGGTAACCTTTTGGGGGGCAGGGGGCAATGCACCTCCTTGCGCCCCCCCCCCCCGACCTATACCCATGCCAGCACATCATGGCTAGCCCTTAGAGCAAATGTGTTTACCACCACCTCCCAGGAGTAGCGTTAGGTGCATCTGGGTGCCAACTAGTGTAGTGCTAACACTTGTGATATAGGTCAAAGTTATAGAGGATTAAACTACCAACTACTTGTTGTAAATTCCTCCAAATTTTCGTCAAGGCAAATGTTATATCAGATGACGTTTATTCTATAATAAGGGGACCCACTAGATCTTACAACTCCCGTGTGTGTGTAGGTCTCAGACTAATATCGGCATTGATTATGCACCACTTCAACTATGTCAATGCCATACTTGCATCAAGAGGTTGCATAATCAATGCAGCTACTTGGCAATAGTGATTATAACAGACAAATTTGATTTAATAGAGGAAGGACAGCAAGGAAATCTACTGTGCTAGCATTTAACTTTCAAAAGGGAGACTAAGATAAAATGAAGAAAATAGGAAAAAAACTAAAAAGGAGCAGCTTCAAAGTTGAGGAGTTTACATCAGGCACAGACGTCATTTAAAAATACCACCTTAGAAACGCAGAATATATTCCACGTATTAAAAAGGGTAGAAGGATGGCTAAATGACAGTCAACATGGTTAACAGGAAGGCTATTATAGCCAAAAGAATATCTTTTAAAAAATGGAAAAAGGTTCTCAATGAAGACAACATGAAAGAGCAGAAGCACCAACAAGTTCAGGGAAAAGCACTGATAAAGAAGGCAAAAAGAGAATTGGAAAAGAAACTTGCAGTGGAAGCAAAAACTCATAATAAAAACTAAACAAGAAGCCTATAATGTAAACAGTTGGCCCCATAGATGATAGAGGGGTAGAAGGGAAACGAAGGGAGGACAAGGCCATAGAAAAGAGGCTAAATGAATTATTTGCTTCAGTCTTTAGTGAGGAATATGTAAGGGAACATGTATGCCTGAAATGGTATTTTATGGTGGTGATTCTTAGGAACCGAAACAAATCTCAGTGAACTCGAAAGATATAATAGGCCAAATCGACAAACTAAAAAGCAGCAAATCACCTAGACCAGATGGTGTACGTCCCGAGTACTGAAAGAACTCTAAAATGAAATTGCAGATAAAGCATTAACATCATCTATGGTACCTGAACACTGGAGGATAGCAAACATAATCGGCCGGATTCTGACCTGCACATACATCCCCTTTGTACGTCTGGTCTGAGACAGACGTACAAAGGGGAGCATAATTCTGATCCCGCAGGGCACGTCTAGCCCCATGGGATAAGAATCGTGATCAGGCCTGTACGTACAGGCCGGGATGTACAGGCACTGCCTGGATAGCTCAGTCAGGAACCATGGCAACAAGGCTCCATTTAAAAGCCGTGATGCCGGCCACCAGAAACTAAAGTTTATTCCCTGCGGCCTGACTGCCGATATGGCCTCCTAATGCCAGGGTCATCCTGCAGGGAATAAACCCTGCCCCCCCCCCAGCCCCTTCCGCACCTTGGGCCACAAAAAAAAACACACACATCCAGGGAAGTTAGAATTGGCTCTGTATGTCCAAAGCCAGCGACCGCCCATTCTCCGCCCCCCCGGGCCGCCTCTTCCCTGCCCCTGACTAACTTTCCCGTACAACCAGTATGTGGATAGTATCTGATGTAAGATAGTTGATGATGTAAGAACATAAGATATGCCATACTGGGTCCATCAAGCCCAATATCCTGTTTCCAATAGTGGCCAGTCCAAATGACAAGTACCTAACAATTTCCCAAAAAGACACAGGTTCCACTCAGCTGTATGAAACATTTAAATTTTCCAATTCCGATCCTTTGTCCCAGCTTGTGTATCGTATCAGTAACATGCTGTTTATGGCCCAAAATACAACATGACTGGTTACTGTACAATGTCTATGTCATATTACTTGTAATTTGAGCAGTTTCTTGTTAAAATTCATTGTGATCTGGCGTGAGTGACATAGAAAATTCATCCGAGTGGAAAGGGATATAGTGTATCTGGATTTTCCGAAAATGTTTGATAAGGTTCCTCGTGAGAGATTCCTGAGGAAATTGAAAATCAATAGGATAGGAGACAATGGCCTATTGTGGATTGAGAACTGGTTAAAAGATAGAAAACATTGAGCTTTAAACGGACAAGTTTAACAGAGGAAGGTGAATAGTGGAGTATCTCAGGGATCTGTGCTGGACTCGCTACTCTAACATATTTATAAATGACCTGGAAATGGGAACAAAGTCTGCAGATGACTCAACATTATTCAAAGTTATTAAATTGCATTTGGATTGTGAGAAATTGCAGGGGGACCTTGGCAGATCTGAAGACTGGGCATCCAAATCTCATATGAAATTAATGTGGACAAGTGTAAAGTTATGCACTTAAGAGAACCACCACCCAAACTACGGTTCCATGATGCAAGCTTCCACATTCGGAACCACCAAGGAGGAAAAGAATTTAGGCGTCATCGTGGATAAAGCACAGTTACTTACCTGTAACAGGTGATATCTGGGAACAGCAGGAATAAGTCTTCACATATGGGTACGTCGGTACCGAAGGAGTCTGCGTGGTAACGCTTCCCAGCGTCCAATCAAAGAGCTTTTGGAAGCATCCCACCATGCCTGCGTGCTGCCTTCCTGTCTTTCCCAACTGCCTCTCCTCAGTTAAGTTTTAAAGCTGAGACAAAGAGAGAGAGAGAGGAAAGGAAAGCACAGTTACTTACCTGTAACAGGTGATCTCTGGGAACAGCAGGAATAATTCTTCACATATGGGTACGTCGGTACCGACGGAGCCTGCGCAGGAACGCTCCCCAGCGTCCAATCAGAAAGCTTTTGGGAGCATCCCTCAGCGCCTGCGTGCTGCCTTCCCGCCTTTCCAACTGTCTCTCCTCAGTTGAGTTTTATAGCTGAGACAAAGAGAGAGAAAGAGGAAAGGAAGATAGATAGAGAGATACAACTCCTAGGGAAGGTGGGTGGGTTGTGAAGACTTATTCCTGCTGTTCCCAGAGATCACCTGTTACAGGTAAGTAACTGTACTATCTCCAGGAACAAGCAGGAATGAGTCTTCACATATGGGGACTCCCAAGCTAAGATGCCTGGAGCCCTAGCATGGTGGGGATTGGAACATGCTACACCTCATATGGCCAGGCATCCTGAGGATGGAGGGTAGGAGTTGAAGAGAGGAGCTGTAGAAAAACAGCTAACCTAAGGACTACAGGTAAGGAGTCCTTGTATGTATGATAATTATCATGAAAAATATTGAAATGAACAATCACAATATGGACCTCACCTACTGGATTGCAGGAAGTAGCGAGGCTGATAGAGTCTACTGGAGATCCAGTAGAGGAATCCTCAAGGTGACCTCACTGAAGTGAAGATGAAGGTCCAAATCTGGAATTGACAGGTGACCCAGGTGTCAACTGGGGTAGTATAAAAACGGCAGGTCTTTAGTGGAAAGCTTTATGGAAAAGCTGGGAACTCTTTTGGCTACAGAGTTACTCACAGTTAGGAGCAAAAGAGGAAGCCTGACCGATTTGGACAAACTAGCCCAGTCCTGGAGGGAAAAAGGGGTATGGGAAAAAAGCCTGTATTCCCAAGGAGGACAGATGTCTGAAGGGTTGAAACCTCAGATCTACTGAAGATCCACCCTGTCTTTCCTAACTGGTGAGAGATAGGAAAGATATTGGAGCATGGAGCTTCAGGGATACCTAGACCTAGGGTTAAGGTTGGAGCTGTCAGTACCACAGTAGTGGTTGTGTGCATAATACCCCAAACATTACCTGTGGAACAGTATGAACATATGCAAGCCCACTGTCTGGAACCTATAGGAAGGTAAAACCTTTATAAGCATAGACAGTTAGAGAGATAAGTATGTAAATACATATCTACCTATAAGGGAGCATCTCGACAGATACACACATATATAGGGGTATTATATATATATATATGTATGTCTATAGTGAGATCTGGAGGGGCATAACATATGCACACGCAGCTTACAGACATATGTATCTATAGAGAAGTATATAGAGATATATACATACATGAATATATATGTCTAAAGATAAATGTCTGCAATTAAGCAGAGATATGCCCATAAGAACATTCACATGGGAGATGTGAAGAGGAAAGATTCATCTAATAACAAGAAGGTGGAACCTACTTGAGAAGATATATAGAGAATCTATTCCCCCTGGCTAAGATGGCGCAGGAATGCTATCCAGTGAAATAACCAGGATGGTTGCGTGAAAAACAGAGGATAATATCAGTCTGTAAACAGCAAGTCCTGAGTCATGTAGAACTCTCGCATGGTAAATGGACAGAAAACGCATAGGATGAGATACCAGGTTGACCCACTGGAGGACACAAGGGGTATCATGCGTTATTAGTTAAATATGTGCTGTCCATGAAGGAGGAGGATACCATGAGGACAAGCTGCAAGGAAAAAAGAGCATATTCCTTGTAGGAATTGGAGAACTCTTTAGACGTTCACGTAGAAAAGGCTTATGTCCTGTATTATAACAGGAGATAATAGGGTGTGGAGAACCCTCACAGTCATGGAAAATGACTGAGGAAGCCTTTTCCAACCATATAGGATAGTCATCAGAGACAAAACCCATGCTCTCTAGCAAGGGCCCATAGTAGAAAGCTTCTCTGTAAGATTGCAGAGAGCATTATGCAGGAGAATTGGGAAATAAACTGGCTGTACGTCAACTATGCTGCCAAATCCAAAGAAATTGGAGATGGCAAGAAAAGAAGATAGTGTGATAAGCCTGAAGTGATTAGGATTATCCAAGATAGATGAAAGCACTATCTTGGAATCACTCCTAAGGCCAGATAAAAAGTAGTGGAAGACAAGACTGGAAACTTGTGGAAAAGTACCAGTAGTCCAATCACTGGAACTCCTGCATGGGCAGCTGCTGAATAAGACAGCAGAGAGAATCTTTCTGTGTAAAACAGAGAGAACAGACAGAATAAGAGGAGAAATTCCTGTCCCTGTCTGATGAGCTGCCCAGAGAAAAGAAGGGAGTTTATTCAAGAGAAAAAACTCCACACTGGAATGAAAGAAATGACTAGAAAGGCTAGAGAAGCCCTGCAGTGGTATGGTACCACTCTTTCAGGGGAAACCCTGGATAAGAGGGTAGAGAAACAGGAGCTGAAGGGTGACTTACCATATGGTAAGTCTGTGGAAGGAAAAAATTCATGTTGGTACAGAAAACTATCATGGGATAGTTGTTAAACTTCTCTTCTTGGTAAGAAGAAGAGGAGAAACCTGTGACCCATAGACATCCTGACAGCTAAGCATACCTAGGAGCAAATGGATGTCCTGAGAAAAGGAATCCATGTGTAGAGTTTTGAATGAAAAAACAGTGAAAAAACTTCTACTGAGAAGAAGTCAACTGTAGGTTGTAAACTTCAGGACCCTATGGTTGCTGGGTTTGTTCAGCCTGGCTAGAGTTTGGATTCTTCAGACCAGGGCGAGGTTTCCCCTGCTTGGGAACATCTGTATGATGGGCAAGAGAAGAGTGAAACCTTCTCCTAGGGAAAGAAGGTTTGGTAGGGCATTTCCTACCTACTGGGGAAGGAGAAGGCTTAGAATAGCCTTCAGAAACAGGGAGGTCAGTGGACCACTGAGCAACCTGATGTAAAGACTCCTTATTGAATAGATTTTCCCCAGTGCAAGGAGTATTACCCAGTCTTTGTTGTGCCCATCTGCTTAAGTCTGAAGCTTGGAGCCAGGCTCTACGTTGTGCCCCTATGGCTATAGCAGAAGTTCTGCTAACAGACTCAAAGGAGTCTAGGGAAGCACGAGTAAGAAACCAAGAGATACTTGAATATGACTAAGTAGTAAGGAATAGTCTGCAGTCTTGGGCTCTGAAAGAAAAGGAGTCAAAAGATATAATTTCTTTGTGACCTCCTGAAGGGATAGACTCATATAAAAAATATATGAGAGAATCCTTGTTGACAGCATGGATGTCTGGAAGGTTTGACGTCCAAAGGCATCTAGTGTCCTAGACTCACGACCTGGTGGGTAAGAAGAGTGCTTCTTCTTACTTTTCACCTTCCTCATTGCTGATTCCACCACAATGGAATGATGGGGAAGTTGAGTCTTTTGAAACCCTGGAGAGGGGGGCACCTGATACAGAAGATCAGTTGCTCTAAGAAGGTGAGGGAACCCTTAAAGGTGCTTCCCACATTCTTAGAAGAAGATCCTGCAAGGAATGATGTAAAGGAAGCATTATATTTTCCTTTTCTCCAGTAGAAAGAGAGTCTTGTGTAGGATCATAGCCAGGGATAGGAATAGCAAGAGATGTTGCCATATTCAGGAGAAAATTCTGAAAAGAAGGATCTCCAAAGGGAACCGTCCCTGGGCAGGCTAGACCTGAAGAACTAGCCTGGGCACCGGAGGATCTACTTGGGAATATAGGAATATAAGATCCTGCACGGTGCAAGAAAGGATCCTTAAGGGATGGATGCTGGTACTGGAGGTCATGACCTGAGACAGTCAGTACTGCATCGTCCATGCCAGGTATCGACTCCAAACTTGGTATAGAAAGGAGCGATCCTGGTGAAAGAAGCATGGAAGGAGCTGGCCCCGATGTTACTGCGGGTACCGGCACCGATACTGATACCGGTAGCTGTGTCGGAATCGAAGGCGACACCAACATGGAAGCAGTCATCGGTGGCTGCTCAAGCGGTACCGAGGTAACCGAAAGCCTTTGGTAATCACCCTCGGTACCGAGTATCTGGAACCGGTAAGCGTCGGTACCGAGACGTGTCGGTACCCAGTCTTCCAGACTAGAGATCGATTCCAGACTCGGCATCGAAGGAAGCGAGTCTATCGATGCATGTCTAGAGGGTACCGACGTCGGTGGTAGTATCGGCGTTGATGCCGATACTGGAAAGTCAATCTGGGGCGTATCGACCGGTCCCGAAGGTACCGAGAAAGCCAGATGACGATCCCTGGTGAGGAGTGAATCGCTCAACACCAGTGCCGATGCCGGGGTATCGGTACCGCTCAAAGCGGATGCCACCACCGAGCATGGCTCAAGTATGTTCTGTGAGGGGTGAGCCCCAGGAACAACCTGAAACCCCTGATAGGCTTTGGAGGCCAAAGACTCCCACCGGGGTTTTGAAGCCAATGGACCCTTGAGGGCAAGGCCGGAGCCGTCATCATGCTGTGCATGAGACGTACCACTCAAGGGTTGGCTAGTCTTAACAGACTGTTTGTGGGTTACCTGATCTTGTGGAGAAGAAGAAATAGTCGGTGCCCTGACACTGGAAGGGAACTCGGTATCGAGGGAAACTCGAAATGGAAAATCTCTTCTCACAATATTGTAGCCTAATGGCTCCGGAGGAAAATGGTCAGGACCCAAACAGGTTAGACACCAGTTCTTGGAGTCTAAAAACAAAACTGTACCGCCACAGCTTAGACACTTCTTAGGAAAAGAAGGAGGCGGCTCCATGATGGAGAGGCCTAGAAGGCCCAAAAGATTTAAGACAGAAACTGAGGGAAAAGAATTCCCTGAATTTAAGGAAAAGAAAAGAAAAAACACCGGCGGTACCGGTGGAGTCGGGGAGACAGCCGCGACAAGAAAACAAGAATTAAGAAATAAAAAATTTTCTGCGGTGACAGGAGGACATCCTGCCAGCTCCGGGGAAAAATGAAAACTGAGAAGAGACAGTTGGAAAGGCAGGAAGGCAGCACGCAGGCGCTGAGTGATGCTCCCAAAAGCTTTCTGATTGGACGCTGGGGAGCGTTCCCGCGCAGGCTCCGTCGGTACCGACGTACCCATATGTGAAGACTCATTCCTGCTTGTTCCTGGAGATAGATAGATAGAGATACAACTCCTGGGGAGGTGGGTGGGTTGTGAAGACTTATTCCTGCTGTTCCCAGAGATCACCTGTTACAGGTAAGTAACTGTGCTATCTCCAGGAACAAGCAGGAATGAGTCTTCACATATGGGGACTCCCAAGCTTTATCTTTATCTTTATCTTTATTAAAATTTGATATACCGCTATGGCAATAGCATTAAGCGGTGTACAATTAAAAATTTGATTTGCACCACAATCCAGGAAATGGAACGCCAAAGTTAAAACAGGAAAGAGGGTACAAGAGAAAGAGAGATACAGCTGAGATGCCTGGAGTCCCAGCATGTCATAGGTTGGAACATGCTATCCCCCACAACACCAGGCATCCTGGGGATGGAGGGTAGGAGTTGAAGAAAGAAAGGTGCTGTGGAACAGCTAACCTAGCATAGGATTGCAGACAAGGAGTCCATGTGTGGATGATAATTGTCATCAATGATATTGCAAAGGAAAAATATTGCAATATGGACTTCCCCTAACAGGACTTCAGAGAAGTACGGAGGTCCATGGGATCTACTGGGGAACCCAGTAGAGGAACCTCGAGAAGGACCTCACTGTAAGTGGAGGTAGTAAACCTGTAGGAAAAGTAATGGAGGTCGGAATCCTGAAAGGTAACAGGTAACCCCAGTAGGAAAAACTGGGGTAGTACAAAAACGGTGGGCCTTCAGCGGAAGGCTTTATGATAAAAGCCCGACTCTTTTGGCGGCAGAGTAGCTCACTCTTAGGAACAAAGAGAGAGAGGCTAACTGATTTGGATAAACAGGCCCAGTCCTTGTGAGGAGAAAGGGTATGGGAACCCCTTGTATCCCAAAAGAAAGGACAAACGCCGGAGGCGTTAGAGCCTGTGATGAGCTGAAGATCCGCAATGTCTCTCCTAACTGAAGTCAGCTGGGAGAGATATTGGAACATGGAGAGCTTCAGAGGTACTTAACCTTAAGGTTATGGTAGGTGTTAACTACCACCAAAGCGGTTGTGAGTGTAGGACCCCAAAACAGGCTGGATAGCATAAGTATGGGTAGAGCCCATCTGTCAGAATCATATAGCTATATAAGCCTCGACAGTCAGGTAGATAAAGCAGAATACATATCTACCGATAGTAAAATATCTCTACAGATATATATATATATTGTGACCCACTAGCTGGCCCAGAGGCTAAAGAGTGCTCGGACAGCTTGATGGGGCAGTATTTTACTGGCAGTTACGTCCCCGGGAAGGCAGTAGCAAAGCCTTCTGGTTCCCGTAGTTTGTACCTTGTACCAATAATTGTAGTTGAGGCAGAGGGTAAGGTTTAACTTGGGTTTTATTCCCCATCCGGGGCGGATTCAAAACCATGGAACAAAAGAAATATAGACCATACGTCTGGTAACAATCAAAGGAAAATACTGGAACAAAATAAGCTTCCTTCAGCATTAATTAAACAGCACAAAAGTAACAGAAACAGTTCTTTCCACTCACGTGCAAACTTGCAGCTGTTTCTTCAATCAGCACTTCTTGCTGCTTTAGCATAGAGAATTTATACAATCTGACAAAGTATAAGTACAGTCCATTTCTATACCCTCTGAAATATCTTCAGGAAATTCCACTTGCATTTCTCCCTCGTCAGACAGAACTTCTGGCTCCAAAATGCCCCTTAAGTTAAACTGTCTCTGCCGAGGAGTGAACAGATTCTCTTCTTCCACTATCCTAGTGGCTTGTGGGAAATCACCGTAATGTTTGTATTTAGAGTCCTGTGCTCTGCATAGCTCTTCGTACGTGCAGAGGAAGTCTGGGTGTTTTAAATCCCTTCTACTAGGGAGAATACGTCTCTCTCTAGATCCTAATGCTTCCTGCTTTCTATGACGTGTGTAGCTCTGTTCTGTTCCCCTTCTCTCACGGCGTTTTTCTGACTCCAGCCAATGTGCCTCAGGGTAAGAACTTTCCCCTTCTGCTTGCCTGGAGTTAAACTGTTTATAGCTTGTAAGCTTAGCTGTAGGACTGCCCTTCCTTATTGCCTCACTGCAATACTCCAGAGGATACTGGGAGGATATGCATTGCTGTTCCCCACAGCTTCTTTGCAAGTCACCAACCTCTGACTCCTTGGAGCTTTTCCTTGGCTCTGTCCTCACAGCTCTCACGAGTTCCTTCCTGAGCTCTCTCTCGTGTTCTCAGTCCCTCTCGTGTGTTCCTTCCCTCTTGGGTTCTCCCACGTGTTCTCTCCGTTAGTGAGTGAGTCCTCAATATATTGCACTTGGTGTTAGCCTGGGCTCCGCCTCCCTGCAGGTGCTCTCTATTCTCTAATGAGCTCTGAGCTCCGTCTCTGCTCGGGCGTTCCCTAACACCTTGTGAGTGTGTTTTCCACCGTTGCTCTTGGCAACCCTTTCCCATTTGTGAAGCTGAGCTGTCATTTTCCCTGCTGTTTTGCTCACTTTCCCTTAAATCCATGGGCTCTGCTGGCGTTACCTCGTGACAATATATAACATATAGATATATGAGAATATATCTATAGTGAGATATGAAGGGCATAAAATACACACAAATGATAGACAGACATCTGTAAGATGTGTGCTATAGGTATGAATATATAGGCCTCTATATGGAAGTAAGCAGAGAAGCAGACAGAGATATGCCTACAAAAAGGTATTCACATAGGAAAAAGTGGAGAGGAAAGATTCATCTAATAACAAGAAGGTGGAACCTACTTGAGAAGATATATAGAGAATCAATTCCCACTGGTTATGGCTACAGGGATGCTGGGTAGGAGAATAACCAGGATGGTTACGTGAAAAGCAGAGGATGATATCAGTCTGCAGCCAGCAAGTCCCAAGTATTCTAGAACTCTAACATGGTAAGTGAAAAGAAGATGCATAGGAATGAGATACCATGCTGACCTGCTTAAGGGCAAAAAGGTATCATGCGTTCTTACCATGAGGACGAGCTGAAGGAGAAAACATATTCCCAATTGGAAATACTATGGACCAAAGCAGGGAATTAGCAACTCCTTAAGCTTTCACGTAAGAGGAGGCCTATGTCCTTTATATTACAAAGGGAACTTTTCTAGTCATGGGAGACATGACTGAAAAAACCTTTTTCAACCATCTAGTATAGCTGTTGGAGAAAAAAAAAACCCATGCTCTCTAGCAAGGGCCCATAGTGGAGAGTTTCTCTGTAGAATTGCAGAGAGCATGATGCAGGAGAATGAGGAGATAGAACTGGCTGCAGGAGAGCCAGTTCCTATGTCAACTATGCTGCCAAACCCAGGGGAATGGAGATGGCAGAAAGAGAAGACAATCCAACAAGCTTGTAGTGAAAAAATTTCCAAGACAGTACTGACTTGGAGCCACTACTAAGACCAGACAGAATGTTAGTGGAGGACAAATCTGGTTGCTGGTGGACAAGAACCAGTGGTCCAAACATTAAGGCTCCTGCATTGGCAGCTGCTTGCCAGACAGCAGAAAGAATGGTACTGTTTAAAAACAGAAAGGACAGACTAAGCAAGAGTAGAAAACTCTGGACGTGTCTGATGAACTGCTTAAAAGCAAGATTGAAAGAGAGGAGTCAACTCAGAGAAGAGAACTCCGCATTGGAAAAGTAAGAAAACTAGAGAGGCTGAAGAAAAGCCTTCCAGTAAAGCAATACCGCTCTTACAAAGGAAAAACCTGGTAAGAGGGTAAAGAGAATGGAGCTGAAGAAAACTTACAAAGGAGTAAGGTTATAGAAAGGAAAAAAGACATGCTGGCACAGGAAACTATCGTTTGATAGTGGATAGACCTCTTTCCCTAGCAGGAAGAAGAGGAGAACCCTGTGACCTAGAAGCATGAACATCCTGACAGCTCGTAGAACCTAGAAAGAATGGATGTCTTTCGGGAAGAGATCCATGTGTAGGATTTAGAATGACAGCAGTGGATTGCCTCTATTGAGAAGAAGCAACTGCAGATTCTAATCTCCAGAGTCACAAGCATCTGATGGATTGATCAGAAATCCTGTGGTTGCTGGGTTTGCTGAGCCTGGCGAGAGGTTGAATTCTGCAGACCAGGACGATGCTTCCCCTGTTTGGGAACATCTATATGATGAGCAGATGATGCATAAAACCTTCTACTCCTATGGGAAGAAAGTTTGGCAGGACATTTCCTACCTACTGGGACAGATGAAGGTGCAGAACAACCCCTAGGAATAGGTAAGTCAGTGGACAACTGAGTAACCTGACGTAAAGACTCCTTGTTGAAAAGATTGTCTCCAGTGCAAGGAGTATCTCCCAGTCTGTGCTGTGCCCATTTGTCCAAGTCTGAAGCTTGGAGCCAGGCTCTACGTCGTGCTCCTATAGTTATAGCAGAAATCCTGCTAACAGACTCAAAAGAGTCTAGGGAAGCACGAGTAAGAAACCAAGAGATATTCTGGAGATGCTTGAGGAGTGAAGAATAATCTGCACTCTTGGACTCTGGAAGGGAAGGAGTCAAAAGATGTAATTGCTTTGTGACCTCCTCAAGAGATAGACTCATATAGAAAATATATGAGAGAATTCTTGCAGAAAGCATAGATGTCTGGAAGGTTTGACGTCCAAAGGCATCTAGTGTCTTAGACTCACGACCTGGCGGATAAGAAGAGTGCTTTTTCTTACTCTTTACCCGCCGCATTGCTGATTCCATGACTATGGAATGATGAGGAAGTTGAGTCTTTTGAAACCCTGGAGAGGGGGGCACCTGATATAAGAGATCAGTTGCTCTGGAAGGTGGGAGTACCCTTAAAGTTGTTTCCCACATTCCTAGAAGGAGATCCTGCAAGGAATGATGCAAAGGAAGCATTATGTTCTCCTTTGCTTTGGGAGAAACAGAGCCTTGTGCAGGATCATGTCCTGGGATAGGAATGGCAAGAGATCTTGCTATATCCAGGAGGAAACTCTGAAAAGAGGGATCCCCAACAGGACTCCCCCTTGGACAGGTTAGATTTGAAGAACTAGCCTGAGCACCGACAGAGCTATCCAGATATACAGGAATAGAAGATCCTGCAGAGTGCAGTGTGGAATGCTTAAAGGATGGTCGCCGGTACAGGCTGTCAGGAGCAGCGACCGTCATTACCACATTGTCCATGCCAGGTATAGACTCCAAGCTTGGTATAGAAGGAAGCGATCCTGTTGAAAAAAGCATGGCAGGAGTTGGCCACGATGCTACTGTGGATACCGGTACCGATGCCGATACCGGTACCGATGCCGATACCGGTACCGATGTCGGAGTCGAGCCCGACAGAGACATCAGAGCAGTCATCAGTGACCATTCAATCGGTACCGAGGTAACCGAAAACCTCCGGGCGCTATCCTCGGTACCGAGCCACCGGTATCGATCAGTGTCGGTACCAAAGCGTATTGGTACAGAGTCACCCAGACTAGAGATCGATTCCAAACTCGGCATCGAGGGCAGCTCAATTGGCCTCGAGGGAACCGAGAGTTGCGGATCCGAATCATCGGAACTGAGCCTTCGGTACCGCCGAGAGCCGGTACCAAGGTGAGTTGGTACGCAGTCCTCCAGACTGGAGATCGATTTGAGACTCGGCATCGAAAGAAGCGAGGCTATCGATGCACGTCTGGAGGGTACCGACGTCGGTGGTAGTATCGATGCTGGTACCGATAATGGAAAGTCAGTCTGGATTGTATCCACCGGTCTCGAAGGCACCGAGGACGCCAGATGACCATCCATGGTGAGGAGTGTCTCATCCAACACCAGTGCCGATGCCGGGATATCGGTACCGCTCAAAGCGGTTGCCACCACCGGATACGGCTCAGGTATGTTCTGTGAGGGGTGAACCCCAGGAACAACCTGAAACCCCTGAAAGGCTTTGGAGACTGAAGACTCCCGCCGGGGTTTTGAAGCCAGTGAGCCCTCGAGGGCAAGGCCGGAGCCGTCTACATGTTGTGCATGAGACCTACCACTCGAGGGCTGGCTAGTCTTAACAGACTGTTTGTGGGTTACCTGATCCTGTGTGGAAGAAGAAGGGGACGGTGCCCCGAGGTTGGAGGGAAACCGTGTATCGAGGGAACCTCGACGTTGAAAACGTCTTCTCACCAAACTGTTGTCAGGACCCAAGCAGGTTAGACACCGACTTCGAGGGTCTAAAAATAAAGTTGTACCGCCACAGTCTGAACATTTCTTGGAGAAAGGGGCTGGTGGTTTCATGAAGGAAAGAAGAGGCCTGAAGGCCTAAGAAACCGCGGGACACTATGAAGAAAAAATATCCCATGAAAAAGGAGATTTTACAAGAAAAGAAAAGAAAATACCGGCGGTACCGGTGGCGTCAGGAAGACAGCCGCGACCACAAGAAAACTAAAGAAATAAAACAAGAATTTTCTGCGGTGACAGGAGGACGTCCTGCCGGCTCCGCGGAAAACGAAAACTGAGGAGAGGCAGTTGGGAAAGGTGGGAAGGCAGCACGCAGGCGTGGTGGGATGCTTCCAAAAGCTCTTTGATTGGATGCTGGGAAGCGTTCCCGCGCAGACTCCGTCGGTACCGACGTACCCATATGTGAAGACTCATTCCTGCTTGTTCCTGGAGATTACATTGAAATATTCTGCTCAGTGTGTGGTGTTGGCAAGAGAAACAAAATGTTAGGAATTAGGAAAGGAAGAGAGAATAAAACAAACAATATCATAATGCCTCTATAACGCTTTATGATGCAACCACACCTTAAGTACTCTGCGCAATTCAGGTTGCCACATCTTAAAAAGATACAGTGGAATTAGAAAACATGCACAGAAGAGTGAGCAAAATGATAAAAGGGATGGAATGAGGAAAGGCCAAGTAGTTAGGGCTCTTGAACTTCAAGGAGACAGCTGAGGGGAGATATGACAGAGGTCTGTAAAGTTCTGGGTGCAGTGAACTGGCAAACAGAAATCAATTGTTCACCATTTCACAAAGTAGGAAGACTAGGGGACACACCATTAAGTTACTAAGTGGTATATTTAAAACTAATCAGAGAAAATATATTTTCACACAATCCATAGTTAAGCTGCAGAACTTATTGCCAGAGTCATTACCATTTTCAAACTCATGCAGAACCACAAAATCTAATAACCAAAGTTTCAGACACACAATCAAGAAGACGCAATGCTCAGAATTGCCTATCCGTCCCGTCTATCTAAACAAAAACATGCAACAGAGTCTTCACCATATTTGTACTGGCCACCAAGAACTCACTCCCTGAACACTTACAACTTACAAAAAAATCTAAAAACCCATCTGTTACTTGAGTATTATGGATCGGACAAGCAGCAGGAAGCCTCCCCCTCAGAGTGCTGATCCATTATATATAGTAATGCTGTTTCCTTTACCCCCCACCGCAGTGCATTTTTGTTTATAGTTCCTTCCATTTCTCGGTTAAATGTAAACCTCTTTGATTGCATGATAAAGTGGTAAATAAAAATGTTTAAATAAATAAATGTTGTAAAAGCAGGAAATCTAGGTGGGCTTAAAAAGATCTGGACAAATTCTTGCTGGAAAAGTCCATAAATTGTTTTTAAGATAGGCTTGGGAAAAGGCATGGTTTATCCATGTAGATCCTGCCAGGCACTTGTGCCACTGTGGTAAACAGGATACTAGGCTTGACGGACCTAGTTCGGACGTTCCTAAGTTCTTCATACGTGCTGTTCTCACTGAACTTTCCAGGTGCACCAGTAGGCTTCAATAAGGTGCAGCAGAGGAAGTGGAATACCCTAAATTGTGGATAACCCTTGTGGTGAAAGAGCAGAGCTTAGCAACAAGGCTGCGACTACAGAGAGCACAGAGGTCTGTTCAGGGAAAGGTGAGAGAATCCAGACTTACCTGAAGAGAGATGTAGACGGCTTCCCACTCTTCCTTCCATTTGATATCCAGCCCCACAATGCAAGCTGCTACCATCAAAGCAATGAGAACCAGGAAGACCTGGAAAAACACAGATCATGCATGAAGGGAATGTCGGTAGCGCAGCAGGTTCATGTAGATCTATGAGGTCAGGGAGAAATGCAAGTATATGTCTGAGCAAGCTGAGAAATGAGCATGCGTGCGTGCGTGTGTGCAAGACAGAGAGAGACAGGAGGTGGGAGAAGGAAAGGAATGTGTGTAAGGAATGAGAGAGGTCTGTGACACAGAGTGCAGGGATGGTGTTCGGGAACAAGGGAGGAGGGTGAGTGAGTGTGAGAGAGAGAAAGGCAAGGAGAGGTGTGTGTGAGATGGGGGGAAAGGAAAGAGGTACATGATCAAATACAGTGCGACTGTGTGTTGCTGAGCAAAGAACTTTGGGATCATCTCTGACACGACTCTCTCCCCACATCTCCAAAATACTATTATAACCTGCCATTTCTTTCTCTATCGTATTAGCAAAATCCTCTTATCGCCTCTCTGCACCCTGCTCCTCATAGCTCTCCCCCCTTCAATTCAGAACCCTGCTGCCGGGCTAATCTCTGGCCAGTGACACTATGCTGACAAAGAGTACTCACTTGTAACAGGTGTTCTCCAGGAGCAGCAGGAATCAGTCCTCACATATGGGTGTCATCGACGCCGATGAAGCCCCAGCGGAGCATTTCCCCAGCTTTCCATGAAAGCCTTTGGGAATGCAGGCACGCATGCGCGGTTCCCTTCCCGCCTAAAGGTGCCATCTTACCTCAGTCAAATGACATAGTTTATTTTTCATTTTTGTGTGCTGTTCTTAGCTATGTACAACTGCAACTCCCAGGGGAGGAGGGAGGGTTGTGAGGACTGATTCCTGCTGCTCCTGGAGAACACCTATTACAGGTGAGTACTCTTTCTCCAGGACCAAGCAGGAAGTCAGTCCTCACATATGGGTGACTCCCTAGCTCTGGGCTACCAAGAACCCAGGCTGAATAAGAGAACTCCCTCTAGTCCCAGCATCAAAGAAAGGCTTTTCACTGACACAACCTCCACCAGTAACCCAACAGAGGGCAGGAGTTGCCTAAACCTCAAAGAGATTCCGGAGTACTGCCTGGCCAAAAGCACTGTCCCTATGGGACTCCCTCTCCAGACAGTAATGGGCCGCAAAAGTCTGGCTTGAAGACCAAGTTGCAGCCCTGCATATGTCTACCAACGGTACAGAGCGGAGATGAGCCACTGAGGCAGCCATTGCCCTGACACAGTGGGCCCTCCTACAGTCCAGGGTATGCAGGACTGCATCAGCCTGGCTTTCTTGAGGCCTAGGGAAGAATGTTGGAAGAACCACCTCCTGGTTGAGGTGGAAAGAGGAGACAACCTTTGGGAGGAACTTTGGATGAGTCCTGAGGACTACCCTGTTTCTATAAATTCTGGTGTAAGGCCTATCACAGACCAGGGCCTGAAGCTCACTCACTCGCCTAGCCGAGGTAAGGGCTATCAGGAAGAGTGTCTTCCAGGACAGGAAGCGTAGTGGACAAGTAGCCATCGGCTCAAAAGGTGGGCGAGTCAGTTGCTGCAAGACCACATTCAGCTCCCACTAAGGGGCAGGAGGACGGATTGGAGGCTTGAGCAAGAGCAAGCCTCTGAGGAACCGGGACACCAAGGGGTGAACCGACAGAGAATGTCCTTCCACCAGTGAGTGGTGAGCTGCTAGAGCTGAGAGGTGGACCCGAACAGAATTGGACTTAAGACCTTGATTGGATAAGTGCAGTAAGTACTGAAGCACTACTGGCACAGTACAGGAGAAAGGATCCTCTGTACGTAACTGACACCACACTGAAAACCTTTTCCATTTAAGAGCATAGGTTTTCCTAATGGAGTGTTTCCTAGAGGCAGGAGAACTTCCTCTACCTCCTGAGGTAGGCCCCAGGGAGCCAAAACTACCCTTGCAGCCTCCAGGCCATCAAATTTAGAGCTTTGAGATTGGGGTGCAGAAGGGTACCCTGATCCTGAGAGAGAAGGTCGGGTTGCAACCCCAGAGGCAGAGGGGGATCCACTGCCGATTGAAGGAGAAGTGGAAACCAGGGCTGTCTGGGCCACCTGGGAGCCACCAGCAGGACTGAGGCCTTGTCCTGAAGAATCTTGAACAGAGTTCGGGCCACCAAGGGTGTGGGAGGAAACGCATACAGGAGGCCCTGAGACCAGGAAACCAGAAAAGCATCTGCTGCTACCCGCAGAGGATGCGGTTGCCTGGAGCAGAGGTTTATCAGCTGTTTGGTTCAGAGGACTGGCAAACAAGTCTATGGATGGAAGTCCCCATTTCATGAAAATCTTTTGAACTACCAAAGGATGGAGCTGCCACTCGTGGGGTTGCAGAATCCTGCTCAACCTGTCCGCCAGGTGGTTTTCCTGGCCGGGTAGATATACTGCCTTGAGTAGCATGTTATGTCTGAGAGCAAACAAGCAAAGGTCCTGTGCTTCCTGACAGAGGAGCCTGGACCCAGTTCTGCCCTGCTTGTTCACATAGAACATGGCTACCTGGTTGTCTGTTTGAACTAGGACAGACTGATGAGCCAGGGTTTGAGAAAAAGCCTTGAGGGCTAACCGAATAGGTCTGAGTTCCAGGAGATTGATTTGTTGTGCAGATTCCCAGGGAGACCACAGGCCCTGGGTGCACTTGCCTAGACAATGAGCCCCCCAGCCTTGCAGGGAGGCATCCGTGGTCAAGACCACTGTGAACGCAGGACTCTGAAAAGGTACTCCCTTGAACCGATTGGGTGGGTGTAGCCACCATCTGAGGGAGTGCAGCAAGTGTCTGGACACCTTTATCCTGTCTTTGAGGTTGCCTGTGGCCTGTGACCACTGAGTCCGCAGGTACCACTGTGCAGGCCTCGTATGGAGCCTGGCATTGGGGGTCACATGTACTGTCAAAGCCATGTGGCCAAGAAGCCTTAGGCAGAGTCTGGCGGAGACCAGCGACCTGAGGAGATACTGGTTGGCTAAGTTTATCAGTCTCTGGGCTCGGTCTTTTGGCAAGAACGCCTTTGCCAGCAGCGAGTCCAACCTTGCTCCTATGAACTCCAAGTTTTGGGAGGGGAGCAAAGTGGACTTTGCGAAGTTTATTACAAACCCCAGGCTTTGAAGAGTAGCAATAGTTCTGAGGGTGGCTTGTCTGGCCTCCTGGCATGTCTGACCCCTGATGAGCCAGTCGTCCAGATAGGGGAAGACAAAGATTCCCTGATTTCTCAGGTAGGCCGCCACCACTGCCAGGCATTTGGTAAAGACTCTGGGAGCAGAGGTGAGGCCAAAAGGCAGTACTCCGTACTGATAATGGTTTCCTCCGACAATGAACCTGAGGTACTTTCTGTGGTCTGGATGAATGAGGATGTGGGTATACGCATCCTTTAGATCTAAGGAGCATAGCCAATCTCCCTGCGGGAGGTAGGGCAGAAGAGTTCCATGAGTAAGCATCTTGAACTTTTCCTTCTCCAGGAACTTGTTGAGGTTTCTGAGATCCAGAATAGGTCGAAGACCACCAGTTCTTTTGGGTACCTGGAAATACCTGGAGTAGAACCCTTGACCTTGCAAGTGGGGAGGCACAGGCTCCACTGCGCTGTCTACCAACAGACCTTGAAGCTCTTGAAGGAGAAGATCTGTGTGCAGGGGAGGCCTTGGGGGCTCCCATGGAAAATATGGAGGAGGCAGTTGCTGGAAGTGTAGTGCATAGCCCTTCTGGACTATGTTTAACACCCAACTGTCTCCAGTGATGAGTGGCCACTGGTGGGCAAACAGAGCGAGGCGACCTCCTGTGCAGGGTTGGGAGAGCAGGGACGGAGAGGCTATGCTGAAGGAGTCAAAAACCCCCATCCTGCTGAGTGGGAGCAGGGGCTGGAGGCTTGGGGGTCCTCTGCCTACGGGGCCCATTACCCTGCCCCTTGGCTTGCTGACCCTGAGGGGCAGCTTGGGCAGCCTGATATTGTGGGTACTGTTTGTAGGCAGTGCCCTTCCTCGGGTAAAAGGGCTTTTTACCCGAGCCCTTCTTTTTGTGAGAAAGGGCAGAGGTCTTTCTAGACAGCCTTGTCCTTGTAAGGTGCTCGGTCTCGAGCTGTGCGGCCTTCTCAGCCATGGGCTTGCCAAAAAGGTTCTCACCTCGGCAAGGGACATCGACCAACTTGTCCTGAACCCATGGCTTGAGGTCCGATGACTGCAGCCATGCCTGACGTCGAGCCGCAATGCCGGCTGCCGCAACTCGGGCCAAAGCCTCAAAGCCATCGTAGGCAGCGCGGGACATAAACTTGGAGAGGTCCCGAATCTCCAAGGACAAGGACTTGAATCTCTGCAAGGTCTCTCCGGAGAGACCAGCAGAGAACCCGGCCAACTCCTTGGCCAGGTCTCGCAAATACATGCCCATGTACAGCTGGTAAGACTGGACACAGCAAGCAAGCATCGAGCCCTGGAAGCACTTTCTACCAAAACCATCGAGGTTCCTGGCCTCCCTGCCGGGGGGCACCGTGGAGTGCATCTTCTGACTCTTCAGGCGATGCATGGCCGATTCCACAGGGCTCTTCCGGAGTCAATAGATCGAATCGACCTGCTTGCTTAAAACCAGCGCCGAGGCCAGTGCCTCCCACATCCGGAAGAGGAGCCATTCCAGCATCGGAGGAACCGGGACAGTAAAGGCCTCCTTCGGAGGAGAGTCGTACTGCAGGGCCTCAAGCTCCTCAGCTCGAGGCTCTTCCTTGGGGTCCGCCGGGATAGCCAACGCGGTGGCCATATCCCGGACAAACTCCGAGAACCGGGGATCCTCTGGAGGGGATCTACTCCGGGGTTCAGACTGCGGTGAGTCCGACGGGACGCACCGAGTCTTGAAGGTGTCGGGGGACTCCTCATCCTCCGTCTCCCAGGCGGACTCGTCCGACGAGGAGTCAGGATCCGACTCCGCGGGGCCCGGGAGCACCCGCCCCGACGCCGGAGGCACCGGTGTTGACGTCCTCGGTCCCGAACGGGAGGTCGAGGGAGACCGCGACCGAGGTCGACCTCCAGCCATCATGGTCTCGAGTATCGGCTCGGTCTCCGGGGTTGACTTCGATGTCGATGTCCCAGTGGTCGGGGCAGATGCGCCAGACAGGCTGGCCATCAGTGCCCGCTGCTGCTCCATGAAGGCAGACAGTCTGCACTCCAAGGCTGTCATCCTGAAACTCAGCTCGGGAGACGCAGCAGCCACCAACTCGGGCCCCGGCGGCGGCTCTCTGGGAGGAGAGTCCTCAAGGACTACAGGACTTACGTGTCCAGCAGACTCCGGCTCCACGCGAGGAACTTTGACAGGCTTCTCTTGTTCCACAGGCCCGGGGCGACGGTCGGGGGTCTTAGACCTGGCCCTCGAGGAGCCAGGGACCTCTTCCGATGACGCCCTCACGAGCCTCCTCTTCCTCTTGCGTTCCCGGTCGGGGGACCCCCTGTCCGAGGAGCCATGACGGCGCTCGGGATCCGAATCCCGAGATGTCAAGGTCTCAGACGAGGTCCGGGCCCGGCCGGAGGCTGAGTCAGAGAAAAGCCTTTCTTTCTGCTGCTGGTGACTTCACAGTGCCTTGAAAGACATCTTCCCACATGGTCCACACGTCTTAGGGTCGTGATCAGGACCGAGGCACCGAAGGTAGCAGTCGTGTGTGTCGGTGAGAGACATCAACTTCTTACACCGATCACACTTTTTAAAACCACTGGAAGCCATCGGGGAAAAGAGAGTCCCCGTGAGGTCAAAGGACCGGCCTTCCAGGGAAAAAGCAAAAAAGGGCACGAACGCCAGCCACGAAGGGCAAAAACCGAAAAAGAAGAAACGGGCTCGATACCGGTGTACCGAACCCGGCGGGAGGGGAACCGGCGTCGAACCGAAGAAGAAAAATAGCGAGAATCGCCGAAAAAATCAAACTTTTATCCGGGATGACAGGACACACGTCCGGTGGGCTTCTCGGAAAAAGAGAGACTGAGGTAAGATGGCACCTTTAGGTGGGAAGGGAACCGCGCATGCATGCCTGCATTCCCAAAGGCTTTCATGGAAAGCTGGGGAAATGTTCCGCTGGGGCTTCATCGGCGTCGGTGACACCCATATGTGAGGACTGACTTCCTGCTTGGTCCTGGAGAAAACTCCTCTCCTCAGCTCCACGTCCCTTTACACACAGTTCGAACTTCCCTTAATGTCCTGCAAATGCATTCACCGAGTTGCCAAGTTACCCAGCTCCATGGTGAGATTTTGACCGGTTCTGGTTTTAAATCTGCATTGCAGTGCACTGTGCTATTTGTAGCCCCTGATTTTACCCATTGGAGTCAGTGCTGCAGGTCCCATAATGCATCAGCATGAGACTGTCAGAAATCCGAGACTGCAACTTTCCTTCTACTCTCTGCCTGTCTGTGGAGGCCACGTCAACATTTAATTCAATCCCTGTCCTAGCTCTGTCTCCGTTGCTGCAGAGTTTACAGCTTTTTCCTGTCTCTGCTCTAATCTACCTGATTCCCCCCCCCCCCCCGTATTGTACAGCTCCTTTTCCTGTCTTTCACCCGCATTTAGCTCTGTTCGCCTCTCTCCTCTGAGAAGAGACCTGCTGCAGTACAAGTTCTCCCAGCGCACTCATTCTGCTTTCTTTGAGTCCCATCTGCCTCTCTATATATTTATGTATTTATTGTTGTTAGTGGCTCTTTTACCTCATTTGTACCTTTTGCACTATTGTTCAGCTTTTCTCAGCTGGCCAACTTTTATCTCACCCCCTCCCCTCTACCCACCCACCCCTGGGCACTCAGTCTCTCATAGCTCTCATCTGCTCATTCCCTCCCTTACTCACAGCTGCACCTAATGCCCTGTGGGCTCTCTCCCACCTTCTATTTCTTTAGGCCTCTGTTCTCCTCTCCATCCCTCTTCTATGGCTCCTCATCACTTTGTCTTCCTATTCTTCACACTCCCTAATTGCCTCTCCTCCTACCTGCACCTTCACTCCGCCCCTCATTTTCCCCTTTACCATCCTCACTTCCCCCTCCATTCTGTCTTCTACCCTGTCATCAGCTCTCAAGCTTCACCACTTTCTCCCTCTCATTCAGCCATCTCCTCTCTCTCAGACAACCTCACCCTCGTTTCCGCCATACTGTCTCCTCTCTGCCCCGTGCTCTGCTACTCCTTCTCCTTCTCTCATCCAGAGATATCAACCCCAACCCTATCCCCCCATGACTTCTGTCACACTCTGAGAAGAGATCTTCACGCAACACCTCTAATCTTATCCATATCCCTCTCCTTTCCCCTCTCCTCTCTCCCTTTCTCATGTGCCTTGTGGAACACACACTCCATCTCTAATAAACTTGCTTTTACTCATGATCTCTTTATCTCTAATGCTCTCCATCTTCTTGCTCTAGCTGAGACCTGGCTCCTCCCAGATGATACTGCATCTATCGCTGCTCTCTGTCATGGGGGCTATCAGTTCTCCCACACACCTCGCCCCACTGGCCATGGTGGTGGTGTTGGGCTTCTACTTTCTCCCTCTTGCCAATTCCAACCCCTCCTGCTGCCTCAGTCTCACTCCTTCGAAGTCCACTCCATCCGCCTTTTCGCTCCACTTCCTCTCCAGGTAGCTGTCATTTTTCGACCACTTGACAAGTTCACTTCTACCTTTCTCACTGACTTTGACTCATTGCTTTCCTTCTTTCTAGATTCCTCTTCCCCCTCCCTTATTCTTGGGAATTTTAACATTCTTATTGATAACCTCTCTGATTCTTATGCTTTAAAGCTCCTCTCCCTCACCTCATCATTCGACCTCAAGCTTTGCTCTACTGCCCCCACTCACCAGCATGGCCACTGCTTCAACCTTCTATTCTTCTCTAATTGCTTATCCTAAAACGTCTGTACCTCAGTTCTTCCCATATCTGACCATCACCTGCTAAGTTTCACTCTTCATCACCCGCCGCCTCAACCTCGTCCTGTCTCCTCCAACCTCTTTAGAAATCCTCATGCTATTGATCCTTTGGTTCTATCTTCCACTGTTCATCAACTCTTTCCTCCACTATGTCCTCTGAGTCTGTTGAAGAGGCAGTAGCTTCCTATAACTCTGCACTCTCCTCTGCTCTGGATGCTCTTCCTCTGCCCATGCCACGCCCTGTGAGGCGTACTATACCCCAGCCCTGGCTCTCATCCACTACCCACTATCTACTTTCCTGTGCCTATTCAACTGAGTATGCTTGGCTTAAATCCCGTTCCCTTGCAGACTTTCTCCACTTCATGCTTGTCTCTCTCCAGTCAGCCATAGCACTCGCCAAACAAGATTATTATGTCCATCTGACTAACTTTTGCCTCTGACCCTCTCCATCTCTTTACTATGCTACTAAGACACTTATCCATTCTTTAATCACCTGCTGTCTTGAGTATTGCAACCTACTCCTTGCTGTTCTCTCGCTGAATCATCTCCCCCCTTCAAGCTGTTCAACACTCTGCTGCGCCGCTGATCTTCCGACAGCCTCGTCATGCTCATATTATTCCTCTTCTGAAGTCACTTCATTGGCTCCCTATCCATTTTTGCATCCAGTTCAAACTTCTCCTGCTGACCTTTAAGTGCATTCACTCTGCAGCTCCTCACTACCTTTCCTCTCTTCTCTCTCCCTACACCCCTCCCTCAGGAACTCCGCTCTTCTGGCAAACCGCTTCTATCTGTGCCCTTTTCTACTGCTAACTCCAGACTTTGCTCCTTTCACCTTGCTGCACCTTACGCCTGGAAGAAACTACCTGAGTCTGTACACCAGGCACCTTCTCTGATCCTTTTCAAATCTAGGCTGAAAACTCAACTCTTCGCTGCTGCTTTCGGATCTTGACTCACCTGATCTCCTTTGTGTTTCCTTACCATTCCCCCTATATATATCCCTGTCTACACCTACTGTGTTGTCTGTCTTGACTAGATTGTAAGCTCTGATGAGCAGGGATGTCTCTTACATGTCTGTTGAGCGCTGTGTACGTCTTATAGCGCTATGCAAATGCTCAGTAGTAGTAGTAGGCTTAAAATGTCACATGTGAAACTGGGTAACTTGGCAACTCTGCATTCACTCCGCTGCTCCTCCTTATCTCCCCCTACAACCCCCCCTCGGGAACTCCGCCCTTCTCTTCCACCGCCATCTGCAGACTCTGCTCCTATTTCACTGTGCCACACGCCTCGAATAGACTTCTGGAGTCAGTATGTCAGGCTCGGTCTCTGGGCCGATTCCAGTTCAGGCTAAAAGACCCTTCTTGAGGCCGCTTTTAATCCCAACTCCTCCTCCTTGTTAATCATTCCCATAATAAATGAACCTCTCCATTTCTATCACCACCCCATCTCTCTTGAATAGTGTGGTAGGGTCAGACACACTACAAGTCCCAGAATCCCTTGCAATAGGAAGGACTCTGCCACAGCTGAAGCCCCAGGTGGATTCAGTTCATCAGAGAACACCCAGTAGAGGGGTGGAGCTGGGTAGAGTTTCCCAGAGGTCATGTACCCCTGGGCTAGCAGAGAGAGAAAGCGAGGAGTGCATGGTGAGCGGGTAGCTAGAGAAGAGCTAGTGGCGTGTGGACTACAGCGAGCAGAAGTGGAAGAAATGGAGGTGGAGCACATTTCCTCAGACACCTTGCTGGAAGCTAATGAACCTATGGACTGCTCCGTGGGAATCAAGCTAGTTGTGGACTTTTGTTGCTTCAGGAAAGAAGGAACAAAGAAGCCTAGAGACTGATTATAAAAACTCTTTGCACGCCCTCACTTGGGGAAGGTGCAGAAGTATTGGAAGCATTTATGTCTGGAATACTGTACTGTAAGGCAAGAGAAGGTGTGACCTGCTTGTGAACTTATCTTGTAGCTTCTCCTCTCACTGTGAGAAGGAAAGGAAAAGCCCAGAGTGAAAGGGGGAGGGGGAGTTGTCTCTTCCTGCACAGGGACAGAGCCTGGCTGCAATTGGCTGGAACCAGCAGTAAACTCTGGACTGGACCAGAGGCAGCTGAGCTCTTACCAGCCAGAGAGGAGGAGGTGGTACATCCAGTGAACGGTTGCTCCTGCTGTTTTGAGATGGAGGCCGTCGCGGACTTGCGGTAGGATATCTGCAGACTGGCTGGGTTTAAAGTGCCAACCTGAGGATCCCAGGTCCTGGGAGGAGTGTGCGGATTGTGCCATCTAGGCGGTGACGGAGGGATTTCCAGAGCATGGCATGCTATGTCAGACAGTGCTGCTGAAGCACTGGGGACAGCAGGGGATTTGTGTGCCCTTATTAAACTAATCCCTGCAAGAGACCAGGGTTCGATTCCCACCAGCACTCCTTGTGGCCTTAAAGGTCACTTAACCCTCCATTGCCTCAAAAGGATCCAAGTTATCAATGTCCTTGTTTATTGTACATGACCCAGTTTAAGTTACAATGTAAACCACTTTGACAAAATGATAGAACAGTATAAAAACCCCGTTCAATAAATATATATGTTGTATTGGTTGACTGAAATGACTGTTCTCCAGCCCACCCTACCCCCACATACCCCATTTTTACCTTATGGAAGCAATGTAAGTTCAGGGGCTCCCTGCAGAGAGACAGTCCGAGAGAGAGCAGCTGTGAAAGGAAGAGAGAAAAGATCAGAAGTCTACATGAGGTTAGGCAGGGGCAGGCAAACTTCACCCAACATAGTGAGTGGGGGAGGGGAAGACGACAACTTTCTCCTCCGAACATAGCAGCAGCATGAGGGGAAGCAGGACCACCTCTGGGTGCTCATCGATACATCCCCTTACCATTTATGAAGCCACACGCCACCTTCTTGTCCCCTCCCCATGCCCTAAGGACCTGAGAAGTCTCTGGAGGAGGAAAGGGGAGAGAGAGAGGAACGCAGGAGCAGGGAAGGGGAGAGAGAGAGAGGCACACAGGAGCAGGGAAGGGGAGAGAGAGAGGAACGCAGGAGCAGGGAAGGGGAGAGAGAGAGGAACGCAGGAGCAGGGAAGGTGGAGAGAGGAACGTAGGAGTAGAGAAGGGGGAAGAGGAACGCAGGAGCAGGGAAGGGGAGAGAGAGGAACGCAGGAGTAGGGAAGGTGGAGAGAGGAACGTAGGAGTAGGGAAGGGGGAAAAGGAACACAGGAGCAGGGAAGGGGAGAGAGAGAGGAACGCAGGAGCAGGGAAGGGGAGAGAGAGAGGAACGCAGGAGTAGGGAAGGTGGAGAGAGGAACGTAGGAGTAGGGAAGGGGAAGTGGAACACCGGAGTAGGGAAGGGGAGAGAGAGGAACGCAGGAGCAGGGAAGGGGAGAGAGAGGAACGTAGGAGTAGGGAAGGGGGAAGAGGAACGCAGGAGTAGGGAAGGGGAGAGAGGAACGCAGGAGCAGGGAAGGGGGAAGAGGAACGCAGGAGTAGGGAAGGGGAGAGAGAGCAACACAGAAGCAGGGAAGGGGAGAGAGAGAGGAACTCAGGAGTAGGGATGGGGTGAGACAGGAACGCAGGAGTAGGGAAGGGGAAGAGAGGAACGCAGGAGTAGGGAAGGGGAAGAGAGGAACGCAGGAGTAGGGAAGGGGAGAGAGAGAGGAACGCAGTAGTAGGGAAGGGGAGAGAGAGAGGAACGCAGGAGTAGGGAAGGGGAGAGAGAGAGGAACGCAGGAGTAGGGAAGGGGAGAGAGAGAGGAACGCAGGAGTAGGGTAGGGGGAGAGAGGAACGCAGGAGTAGGGTGGCGGCTTGAAACTGCAGAAAGAGGAAAATGGAAATAAATCTGGGAGATGGAGGAGGGGGAGGGAAGAGAGAGTGAGCAGGCGGAGGAAGAGGAACCCATTGGCATGTGAGGAAGATCCTGGGGGAGAGGGAGAGATGGAAAAGTAGCCAAGGAAGATAGAGAGAAAATCTGGAGGGCTGTAGCAATTGGACTAGATAGGGGAAGGGGAAGGGGAGATAGGGGAGGGGTATGGTACATCACACCATTTGCACTCCTACTTTTAAGTCCCAAAGCTACAGTACAAGTACTGCCTAGATCACTTTTCTGGTATGTTAATGTGGCTGACGAAGATGGGGTCAGAAGCGCAGGCTCCCTGATAACACCTGGGATGAGAGGGAGGTGGAAAGGGAGGTAAGTGACTTGGCCCAGACTCTCATGGAGGTAGACCCCCTTAGGGAGGATCGAGGAGACCCCCCAATGGGAGCTGGGAATGAGCTACAGCTAATCCCTGAAGAGACATCCATGGACATTCAGCCGGTGGATAACCTGTCAGACTTGGGGTGGTTGTGGCAACAAGCAGCTACGTGGGAGGTGGCGGGGCATCCAGGTAATTCCACACCTGGGGCGCACCCCGGTTGAATCAGAGACTTAAAGGAGGGGGAATTTATTGTACTGTTCATGATCTATGTCTGAACTGAAGGATGTTGGGAAGATACTATATGCATATTCCTGATAATTTGCATATCATTCATTTTTGTGCTGTTACAAAAGAACCTGTCGAGGGCTACTTTGGACCCATGGAAGGGGACAGTTGCCCAGAACAAGGGGGAGGGGGGGAGTGGAGGGGAAGTCAGATTCCAGTCTCAAGGGGATACTAACAAACGTGGACTTTGTAATGGTTTTGGAGTAAGAAGAAAGAGTTAAACTAATTGCATTATCATTATATTTTTGTCTATGCCAATTCTTTCTTTTTTTGTTATTATTGTAACACAAATTTGGGCTTGGACTCTGTAATTTGGAGAAGGGGAAGAGTGAGTGAGTGAAGTACAGGTGTCGAAGGCCTCCCAGTGCATACTAGTCCCATTTTCAAGAACCCCTAAATTATCTCTGAGAGTAGAGACTTACAGCTAGCATTGCTATTAGTAGTTCTGCCCACTGTCAGCCAAATGGTAGGTGCAGACACTGCAAGGACCCCTGCATTGGCCCGTTTTTAATGAAGATAAAGTAAGAGCATTTAAACTTATCAAAACATTGAACTGAGCATAATTAAGACTTCATACTAGGTAGAACCCAACTTTTTGAGCAGTGTAATGGTCCCTGAAAAACACATCCTAATTAGTAAGACGCCATAAATTGAAAGCCAGATAGTCCAGGAATATAGCATTTTCTCAAGATCTGCGAGAGAGACTAGCTCAGGAGTCGCACGGGGCTGCTGCTGCAGGAACATCCATAGATGCAAGACCCCAATGTAGATAGGCAAGCTTTCAAGAGTACTCATATCTGGCAGTCCCTACTATACAAAGCAAAGCAAAGGTGATAATTCACTCCAAAAACTGTTTCTTTAATGTAAATTCCATGTTCTTTGGGCAACTACATCTTCCCTTTTGATTGTTCTCTTACGTAGGTGACATCTGCCAATATTTTTATACTTTTCAGTCTTCAATTTAGCTACATATTTCCCTCCTGCGGCTCTGCTGATAGAGAGGAATGAAACACTTGAGATGTACTTACCAGAAGCAGAGATGAATAAGTCACCAGTATGGAAGCCAGTATGAGAAAGATAAGGGACCAATCCATCCACACTCTTCCTCTCTTAAATATTTCCCTGTTTTTGTGCAAAGAGATTAGTCAGCATGGACCCACACTGGCGAAAAAAACATTCTTAGACAAACAAAAGAAGAGACACGAGTCATGCAGCAATTTGAAGAGAGCAGAAGGGCAGGATAAAAAAAAAAGAGATGGTCAAGGAAGAGAGGCAGGAGACGAGCAAGATGGAAGAGCAGAAAAGTAAATAGGGCAAGAAGGAAAGGAGATGTAGACAGCAGAGTGGGAAGAGAAAGGGGGAAAGGACAGGAAGGGGAATGGGAAAGGAGTAAGAAAAGGGCAGGTAGGAGAGAAGACAGCAGCAGAGTAACAGGAGAAGAGAGTAGGATGGGAAAGAGGAGAAGGGTGGTACATAGAATGGAGAAGAGAGGCAAGAGAAGGGCAGTACAGGAAGGAGAAGAGAACCGTGGGGAGGAGAGAGGAGGATGAGATAAGAGGAGTATGCAAAGGGACATAAGTGCATTGGGGTCGCATAGAGAAAGTCCACATAGACTGTCACGGTTGTATTTTGCAAGGGGAATAGATAGTAAGCTTATATTTGTAGAAAAGCTCTCAGCTTAGGCCAGGTCACTTATGTTTGTGAACAACTTGACATGCAAAGTATATTGTTAAGTTATATTCTGTAAAGAACAATGAAACAAAGCTTATTCTCACAGGAAGTTTAGTCATGATTAAGACATAACCAATATGTTTATGCATTGTCTGGCTTGCAATGTATAGATATTGTTAAACATTAAGGTAAGAAACATGACACAGACTGTTAAGACAAAATTGCACAATGTGGCAGGTTTTCCTAAATAAAAGCAGATGCTGCGACCAAGCAAATTAAAGGAGTTATGGGAGACTACTCAGGTTTGCAGGCCCATGAATGCCTTCCTAAAGCTTTAGCAAAACTTTGCTGTTATCAAATAACTGTTTGGCATGTTCTTATTTTCTTCTCACTTGCTTCTGGGACCAGAGATAGGAAACTAAAGTCCGAGGAAGGATTCCAGTGGTTGTTGCCCTCAGCCAGGCAGTCAGGAATAGAGGACACAAAGGAGGAGAAAAACGGAACAGGGAGAAGAGCAGTATGGTAGGAGAGAGGGGAAGGCAGAACTGGGGACAGAGATGGAGAGAAGATATAAGGAGCAGAAGAGAAGAACAGGGTGAGGCAAGATAAGAAGAATGAGCGGGTAGGGAGCAGGGTGGGACAGGGAGAAAAGACCACCTGTAGCATTGGCAGTGCTCTCTAACAACATGGAATGGTGCCCTCAATGGCTGGATATTATCCCCAATGTCCTGGGCAGTGGCAGACCCATAAAACTAGCCCTTCAGTGAAGGGAGCTTTACTTACTCATTGAAGATGTGGAAGTCGTTCAGTATGATAAGCACGATGTAAAGCCAGACAAGGGTGAAAAGGAAGGTGAGAAGAGTGAAGATGAACCAGAAGCCAACGTAGCACTGTAAAAAAAAAAGAGAGACTGAAGAGCTTTATCCTGCCACAGGCAAACCTGGAAAGGGGATGGAGGTCATTGCCCCTGCTGCTCCTACCAGCATGAAGCCTCACACAGCAAGCACAGGGCACCAACCAGCAGGGACTGCTGAACTAGGAGAGTGCATGTAACCAGTGGCGTTAAAATCCCAACGACGGACCAGCAGAGAGAACCTGTGAGCACCTGAGTTACGCATGAAGAGTAGTAACTCATGTGCAAAACACAGGAACAAGCTGCTTACAGGGAAAGGAACAAACTCACAGGGGCGGCCTGAGGGGCATGTGGGGTCATGTGCAGAAACGTCTCATTTGCATAACCACAGGGCCTCGTTCACATAATTCATTCTTTCAAAGGATTCTATACCACAGATCCAATACAATAGCCAGGGTTTACAATACAACACAAGAAATAATCAACATGCACAGAAACATCACTCAATAAAACATTTTTAAAAAGCAATGATAAATCTCATAAATATTAGCATATTGGATTTATTTAGTTAGTGTTATGTTCAGGTTAATGAGGAGGAGAGAAGAGATGACATTCCGGGAAGCTGTGAATTCAAGATTATGTGCTTAGGTTGGGGCGGATCTTGGGAGGAGCCCTGAAAATCAGCAACAGCGAAGCTATCGGCCACAAAACAAAATTTCAGCTGAGATGTTCCCTTAAAATTTTAGGTTTCCTTAAATATGAACTGACTAATATTTTAAATTTCATACTGGCAGCATCAAGAACTGCAAATCTCATAGATAATCCATATTGCACTGTCCCCCACCAACACCCTCCAGGTGACTCCATCAACCTTAAACCCCCCCCCCCCAAACACCATCCTCAGCAAGCTACGTTTCCATGTGCTTGATGCTGCCTTCTAGATGTATTAAACTGTTTCCCATAAACCCCGTAGTACATCTGGCCGATGGGTCAGTGGACACACTATCAGTGCGAGTCTTCAGCTCCCCGTCATTAACCTGGTCATAGTCCTGCATTCCCCACAAGCAACTCTGCGTTCAGACACTCTCACCAGTATTGACCCAACCATCAGGCAAACTAGGCGGACACCTAGGGTCACCATCTGCTGGAGGGGGGGTGGGGGCAAAGAGCAAGGTAGTCAAAGCACTCCCTCCCCCCCCCCCCCCGCAAACGCGCTCTCTCCTAGTAATTACAGTGTGTACGGGAAGAGGAGCACTAGCAGCTGCTGTGAGCATTTTCTTAGCTGGAGATACAGATGCCCCCTGTTGATCTCCCTATGAATCAGTTTCTTCTCTATCCACAAAATAAACAAAGTCAGATAAATTAGTGGCAGATTATCCTGGTCTGGGGGAGGGGGCTGCCTGGGAGAGAGTGCTTGGGCTGGAAAACCCAGAGGAATTCCCTACTATTGGGCTGTTTTATGCCCCCCCCCACCAAGTGCATTAAGGCTGCTGGGGGGGGGGAGGCATAAAACTCGGGGCCCGCACAAGAGTTGGCTCGAGATGTTGGCACCCTAGACCTTGTGCCCCCCCCCCACCCCCGGCTATCAGAATCTAGTGTTTAGCTCTGAATGTCCTGCTCTTTGCTGTCCCCAAAAGCTGCCACCCTGGGCCATTGCCTAGCTTTCCTGGGGGGCTGGTACAGGGCTGCCTTTGTACTTCCCATGGGTTACTGCAGTGAGGGAACGGGGCCTCTATGACAGCAGGGTCACGTACAAGAAACACACCTGAACATGCCTAGGGCCAGCCCTGCAAACTCATATGTGCAAAGCGTAGGCAGGTCCTCTCCTACCTAACAGAGGCTGAAGGAGATGAAACGTGCGGGACAAATGGGCAAGAAGTGAGTTCCATAAACATCAAAACCCAGAGATGCTGGAACAGGAGGCAAGCATTACCCGCAGGACTCCGTTTCACAGCCACCAAGACTGCTGGTTGCATGTGCCTGTGCAACTAGGTTCTGCCTGCTGAGGACGAGGGCTGGATATCGCAGTACGCAGCTGCCTAAGGGAGTAGTCACACAACCTCAGAATTGCGTTCCAGGAGCCATATTCTTGCATATGGATAGAAGACAGACTTCACTGCAGAGGGGCTCCCCCCAGCCAGGTGTGACTTCAGAGGAGAGCCTAAGGGCAGCTATTGGAGGGAGGAGAGGAGACGTCTGCAGCTGACCAGGCCACTGGGGGACACAGCCTGCCTATACTGCCTCATTTCACTCTCATACAGGGTAGCCAACTCACCCCAGATCAGCCAAACAAGCTGAATCTGTCCTGAGCAGGGACTGAAGGTCTGATAGAATGATTAGGACTACAACTCCCTACATGCAATGGGGCACCCCCGGGCCTGTAAGATGGCAACCCTGGTCTCATACCTTGTTTACTTTATGTTCCTGGCTGTTTTTCCGTTGGCAGCTGTGGAATCGCACAAGGCAGGCAAGACAGATTTGGCCACAGTCATAGCCTTCAGCCATTGCAAACAGTTGGGACACTCAGGACCTAGAATAAGAGGACAGACAAGATCTTTAAGAGTTGACGGACTCGACCATTATGATGTGTCTCTTCTTCCTGCTTCCTTAGTATGAAGGGAGGCCAACTGGAGTGGAAATAGCCAGGTGTGAAAACCCCCCACTGTGTCCACATGCTGAGGATGTACAGTCCAAAGGTCCCTGAAGTGACTGGGGCTCAGCCTTCTACGTCTGGGAGGGGTGGACATAACACTCTCTCTCGTTTTCACTTTCGGATACACAGTTAGGTCTGGAGCTGCCAAGCAGCACGGCTGACCGCGTCAGTGCACGTGAATATATAGAAATAAAGGTTAATAAACAAAAACCAAGAAGAAAGAATATACAATGCCTTTTTAATGGATTAAGCTAATACATCTAGCTAGCTTTTGGGAGCTAAAACTCTCTTCCCAGGTCAGAACAGAATGAGCAAAAGATGCCGGTATTTGGCTTGTTTTCCAGCATTGCCGCCTTCTCCTCATCCCTCCTGACCTGGGAAGCTAATCCAATGTATTAACTTATGAGGTCTTTTTATTGGACGCTCAGATTGTTATTTAAACCTGTGTCACTAAAGGAAGGCTGTGGCACTTAAATGATTCACAGCTAGTCATCAGTGCTAGACATCTAATCAACAGCACTGAATATACATACGCATGGCCACTGAGCTATACGTTTAGTGGCGATATTCCACCACTATCCATATAGTTAGCCTTTGTGCATAATCCACATTAAACCACTGACCTATTTGGATAGCAGCTGAAGATCGCCAAGTACCCATACAGTCCCTCACCTGGTTTGAAGCTTGTCATGCTGTGAGGGCTTGTGTGCATCAGTGATGCTGAGGGTTAAGCTATCGGTAGTTTAACTACTGGCAGGGTCTCCCAAGATGGACAGGTCTCAGCTGAGGTACCAGACCAAGACAAACCACCATCTGGGCAGAAGCAGAATGGGACAGTGTTGGCGGCAGAGGATCACATTTCTGCGACAACAGCAACAATACTAAACTTAAACTGCACGGAAGAAAGGCCTGGCGATCTACTTCCATATTGGCCATGAACACCCAATGGATAGTCACAACAAAACAAATTGCACTATAGTGCTGGAAGATGAGACCCCCCCAGGTCGGAAGGCACTCAACTGGATACTGGGGAGGAGCTGAAGACTTTTCAGAGTAAAGCCAGCATTTATGATGTGATTGGATCAAAGCCCTTGGGAAGTCTGACTGCTGATGTAGCTGCGCATGAAATGAGAGTCAGAAGCTGCAAAGATGTCTTACACATTGGGACATGGAACGTACGAAACATGAACCAAGGAAAGTTGGCGGTGGTCAAGAATGAAATGGAACATATACAACTTGATCTGAAATGGACTGGAATTTGGGCACTTTGCATCAAATGATCACATGGTCTGCTATGCTGGAAATGAAAGACAAAAAAAAATAGTGTTTCATTTATAATTAAGAAGAAACTTGCAAGAACTGTAATGAAATACAATGCAATCAGTGAACGCTTAATCTCTATTCGTCTACGAGGAAGGCCCATCAACACATCTATAATTCAAGTATATGTCCCAACAACAGCTGCAAAAGAGAATTAAGTTGATGAGTTCTATGAACATGTACAAGCTGAAATTGATAGAACACGCAAATAGGATATTCTGATAGTCATGAGTGATTGGAACGCAAACGTTGGCAGCAAAGGCGGCAAAATGATTGGAAAATAAGAACTTGGCATCAGAAATGAAGCTGGAGAAAGACTGATAGAATTCTGCAAGACCAACAATCTATTTATCTCAAACACCTTCTTCCAGCAACACAAACAGCAACTTGTAACACGCTAGTACCCCACAGCCTGGGCATGCAGAGTTAAGCGGCCTGATCCCTTCTTTAGATAGTAGAACAGAGCTTGGGGAAAGCACTGCCTCCTGGGAGTTGTAGTATTTACTATCCAAATAAAAGAGAGTAGTTGAGCACGAATGGTTTCAGGCAAACAAACAGGATTTTAATTCCCCTCCGGGCGGCTTTACATACAGGAAATGAAGAACAAATTGCCATACATCTTCTGGCAGGAAATAATATAAGAAATGAACAAAAATAGCTTCTTATATCAGCATCACATACGTTTCACAGTAATCCAACTTAAACAAGCATTTCTCTGCTCAAACCTTTTGTGCTTTTCTTCCAGCTGCCTCCTGCAGCTCCCTGAACAGCTTAGTATTAGCACACAGGTATTATATTATCAGAAACAGATAATGTACAGTCCATTTCTTCCACTGGCATGTATTCTACAGCTGGTTCTGTCTCCATTGCTTCATAATAGTTATCAGCTGGGAATGTTTGAAACTGGCTACACGGTGTTTCCAAGCACACACCCAGTTCCTCAGCTCTAGACTTTTCTCTGCAGCCTTCTGCTAGATACGGTTGAGAATTACCACAGTATTTATTATGAGGAGAGCCCCACCCTCTGGGCTATCACAAGACCACTTCTTAAAAACAGTTTGGTCTTTAAACCAATCTCTCAGCCTACCTTTTGGCTTTCTTACAGGAGATTCTCTCTGCACTTCAGGGTCAGCTAGAGATCCAAACCTTGGAGTTTGTGAGTGCTCCCAAGTCAGCCTTCTTGGTAATCTTTCCCTTTGGCTGCCTTTAAAACACGGCACCAAACCTGGGCTGTTTCTACCTGGCTTCTTGGCACTGGTTCTCCAATTGTTTCTCTTGCTGGTTTCCCTCTCTGAATTAAACCCCAGAGAATCTTCTATTACCATCAGCTCCTCTGGGTCCTCAGTCCCAAGCAGTTCCTCTGTTCCTGAGCTTAACTCCTGTTCTGGCGTTGGTCTTTCTCTCCGTTCCTGTAGCTGGTCTCTCAACTGTTCTCGTGGCTGTTCTCCACCTGGTTCTCTCGGCTGCTCTAACTTTCTCTCTAATGAGCATTCTTTATATCTCTGCCTTCTAGGGTTTAACCTGACCCCTCCTCCCAGCAGGTGTTCAGCCTCAACTCGTGACTGTGGAGCTAACCTGCAGCAGGGGCGTGTTTTCCTTTCCTGTGACTCTCTGCTTGTGGTTTCCCTGGAAACCATGAGCCATGTGCTTTTGTTTTCTGTCAGATACTGAAGCTAACTCTTCCGTTTTACCTCTCTCTAAGGGATCAGAGGGACCTTCTACACCACAAACTGTATACGTGGACTTCACCCAATGGATTGTACAAAATTCAAATTGACTACATCTGTGGAAGTCAACGATGGAAAAGCTCTATAACATCAACCAAAGACAAAACCTGGAGCTGACAGTGGTACAGATCACCAACTACTAGTATGCAAACTCAAGCTCAAGATGAAAAAGAGCAAGCCACTCATGAATGTAGCAAAATATGACCTTGAGAACATACCAACGGAATTTAAAGACTGCCTGCAAAATCAATTTGCTGCTTTAGATACAAATGACAGAGCTCCAGAAGAGTTATGGGATGACATCAAGAAGGTTGTGTTGGAAGAAAGCGCGAAGTCTCTACATAAGGTGAAGAAGCAAAAACAGCCAAAATGGATGACTGAAGAAATTCTGAAAATTGCCCTGAAACGCAGAGAAGCAAAAGCCAGAGGAGAAAGAGAGGCAATCGCAGAACTCAACAGAGATTTTCAACGTGCAGCAAGACTAGACAAGGAGAAGTACTACAATGATGCATGCAAGGAAATAGAAGCAGAAATTATTAGAGGAAGAACAAGATTGGCTTTCCTAAAGCTATGAGAGTTAAAGAAAAAATTCCAGCCTCGAATTGGAATGTTACAAGATGCTCAAGGATCTATGTTGAATGATGCCGAGAAGATCAAGAAAAGGTGGAAATATACAGTTTTTATATGATAAAGATCAAGTGGACCAACAGCTATTTCAACCTGTACCTTATGATACGGAACCATTGGTAATGAAAGAAGTCAAAACAGCATTGAAAGCCTTATCAAAGAACAAAGCACCAGGCATTGATGGCATTCCCATAGAAGTATTACAGCAATCTGATACAGCTGTTACCATACTTACAAGGCTCTGCCAGGAAATTTGGAAGACAACATCATGGCCAACTGACTGGAAAAGAACTGTTTATACCAATACTAAAGAAAGGTGATACAACTGACTGTGAAAATTATCGCACACTCGCTCTGATCCCACATGCCAGCAAGATTCTATGAAGATTATTCAACAGAGACTACAACCATACCTGGAACAAGAACTACCTGAAGTACAAGCAGGGTTCAGGAAAGGGTGAGGAATGAGAGACATCATGGATGTGGTATGGATCCTTGAAAAGACAAAATGCCAAAAGGATATCTATTTGTGCTTTATTGACTACAGCAAGGCTTTTGACTGTAAACCATGAGAAACTCTGGGCCACATTAAGAAGCATGGGTATTTCAGAACATCTGATCGTTCTCTTGCACAACCTTTACATTGATCAAGAAGCAACAGTTTGAATGGAAGGAGAAACAGAATGGTTTAAAAGCAGCAAAAGTGTTCAACAAGGCTGCAACTTTCCCCCTACCTGTTTAATTTATATGCAAAACAAATAATCAGAGAAGCAGGATTGTGTGAAGACAAAAGAGGTGTGAGGATTGGTGGAAGACTCAACAACCTTCTTGGAACAACTATCAATAAAGAAGCAACAAGAAGTCAAGAAATCCGACGATGCATTGCTCTTGGCAGAATGGCTTTGAAGGACCTAGACAAGATTCTCAAGAACAGAGACATCTCTCTCCAAAGATTTGACTTGTTCAAGCCATAGCATTTTCAATATCATATGATGTGAAACATGGACAGTGAAAAAGACAGGAAGAAAACTGATGCCTTTGAATTATGGTGCTGGTGACAAATACTGTGTATACTATGGTTTACCCGAAGAGCAAACCAGTCAGTACTAGAGGAGATCGAACCTAAGCTTTCTTTAGAAACTCAGATGACAAGACTTCAACTTTCATACTTTGGACACATCATGCAAAGAGAAAGATCATTAGAGAAAGACATCATGCTTGGCAAGGTAGAAGGACAACGCAAAAGAGGAAGGTCAGCAATGAGATGGATCGATACAACAGCTGCAGCTACGGGTGTCAGTCTGTCAGCAATGAGCTGATTGAAGACCGAACACAATTTAGGACAACTATCCAGAGGGTCACCTGGAGTCAACACCAACTTGATGGCACTTAAGAGTAGTTACTCACCTGTAACAGGTGTTCTCCAGGAGCAGCAGGAATCAGTCCTCACTTCTGGGTGACGTCAGCCGACGGAGCCCTCGCGGAGCAATTTTCCCCAGCTTTCACAGAAAGCCTTTGGGAATTGCAGCGCGCATGCGCGGTCCCCTTCCCGCCCAGGGATGCCATCTTGCTCAGTCTGATGACATAGCGGAAAGACAGCAAAAGTTAGCAAATATGCAATAAGAATGACTGCAACTCCAGGGGAGGAGGGAGGGTAGTGAGGACTGATTCCTGCTGCTCCTGGAGAACACCTGTTACAGGTGAGTAACTACACTTTCTCCAGGACCAAGCAGGAAGTCAGTCCTCACTTATGGGACTCCCAAGCTTAAGGCTACCGGAGACCTCAAGTCTAAAAGAGCTCCCTCAAGCTCAACAGTACAGAGGGAAAGAGTCTTCTCTGAATACGAATCCTGCCGGTAGCCCAACACTAGGGCCGGAGGGAGAAGTTGCCTAAACCTCAAAGAGATTGTGGAGAACTGCCTGGCCGAAAGCGCTGTCCCTGTGGGACTCCCTTTCAAGGCAGTAATGAGCCACAAAGGTCTGGCCTGAAGACCAAGTAGCGGCCCGGCAGATGTCTGCCAATGGAACAGAGCGGAGATGAGCCACCGACGCGGCCTTCGCCCTGACCCGGTGAGCCGTGACATGACTCTCCAAGGAGAGACCGGCTGCCCCGTAAGACCAGGCGATACAGTCGGCTATCCAGGAGGACAGAGTACACTTAGAGACAGGTACCCCCAACCGATTGGGGTCAAAAGATACGAAAAGCTGGACGGCTTTCCGATGCTCTCGCGTATGGTCAAGGTAGAAGGATAAGGCTCTTCTACCGTCCAGGGTGTGCAGCACAGTTTCCGCTCGGCTGGCGTGCGGCCTGGGAAAAAAGTCAGAAGAACCACCTCCTGGTTGATGTGGAAGTGGGAGACCACCTTCGGAAGGAACTTAGGGTGGGTCCGCAGTACAACCCTATTCTTGTAGAACCTAGTGTACGGAGGCTCCGACACTAGGGCTTGTAGCTCACTCACGCGCCTCGCGGAAGTGAGGGCCACCAAGAAGAGAGTTTTCCAGGAGAGAAAACAGGGAGGGCAGGTAGCCATGGGCTCAAAAGGCGGACAGGTAAGCCTTTGCAGAACCACGTTGAGGTCCCAGTCGGGGGCTGGGGGGCGCAACGGAGGCTTAAGCAGAAGGAGGCCTCTGAGAAAGCGCACCACCAAAGGGTGCGAGGAGAGAGGCCTGCCCTCAACCGGTGAATGATGCGCAGAGAGAGCACTGAGGTGGACTCTGACAGAGTTGGATTTGAGACCTAGGTCGGAGAGGTGAAGCAAGTATTGCAGCACCACCGATACTAAACAGGCGAAGGGGTCCTCAGACCGCTGAGAACACCAGACCGAGAAGCGACGCCATTTGAGGGCGTACGACTTCCGGGTGGAAGGACGCCGAGAAGCTAGGACGACGGCTTCCACCTCCAGGGCAAGCCGTAGCGGAGCTAGGATTACCCTTTCAGCAGCCAGGCCGTCAGGTGTAGGGCCCGGAGGTTGGGGTGCAGAAGAGTGCCCCGATCCTGGGTTAGGAGGTCGGGGTGGAACCCCAGAGGAAGAGGGGTGTCCACCGCTAGATGTAGTAGTAGGGGGAACCACGGCTGTCTCGGCCACCGAGGCGCCACCAGGATCACGGAGGCCCTGTCCTGGACAACTTTGAACAATGTCCGGGCCACCAGTAGCGTAGGAGGGAATGCATACAGCAGACCCATGGACCACGGGATGAGGAAAGCATCCGGCGCCTCCCGAGAAGGATGGGGGTGCCGGGAGCAGAATCTGGGGAGCTGCCTGTTCAGGGGACTGGCAAAAAGATCCACAGTGGGAGAGCCCCACCGGCGGAAGATCTGCTGGACCACCTCGGGGTTCAGTTTCCACTCGTGCGGTAGCAGCATCCGGCTCAGCTTGTCCGCCAGGCAGTTATCCTGCCCTGGCAGGTAAACCGTTTTGAGGAGGATGTCGTGATCGACAGCCCAAGAGCACAGCCTCCGGGCTTCCCGACATAGAAGGAGGGAGCCCGTGCCCCCCTGTTTGTTCACGTAGAACATTGCAACCTGATTGTCCGTCTGTACCAGTACGGACTGGCCGAACGTCAGGTGAGCGAAGGCCCGCAGAGCTAGGCGGATCGCCCGGAGCTCCAGGAAGTTTATCTGCTGGGCAGCCTCCCAAGGCGTCCAAAGGCCCTGAGTGCATGTCCCTCGACAATGCGCCCCCCATCCCAGGAGAGAGGCATCTGTCATGAGCACCCGGGACGGTGGGTGAAACTGAAATGGCATGCCGAGCACCAGGTTGGGCAGGTGAAGCCACCATTGCAGGGAGGAGACCAGGCGGTCGGAAACTTGTATCAGGTCCGACAGCCTCCCCGTGGCCTGACGCCACTGAGTGCGAAGGCTCCATTGCGCAGGCCGCATATGTAGACGGGCGTTCGGAGTGACATGGACCGTGGAGGCCATGTGTCCGAGTAGCTGCAGGAACTGTCTGGCCGAGGCCAGCGACCTGCCGCTGAACCTGCCGGCTAGAGCCGTGAGCCGGTTGGCCCTTTCCGGAGGCAAGAAGGCACGTGCCTGCCGAGTGTCCAGCCGCGCCCCTATGAACTCGAGGTCCTGAGAGGGGAGCAAAGCGGACTTTTCGAAGTTTATGACGAAGCCCAAGTGCTGAAGCAGGGCCACCGTACGTTGGGTGGCCTGGGCGACCTCCGGAGCAGATGATGCCCGGATGAGCCAGTCATCCAGGTACGGGAAGACGAAGAGGCCTTGAAGCCTTAGGAAGGCGGCCACCACTGCCAGGCACTTCGTGAACACCCTGGGGGCGGAGGACAGGCCAAAGGGCAGTACTCGGTACTGATAATGCTTCCCCGCCACCACAAACCTTAGGTACTGCCGGTGGTTCGGATGAATAAGGATGTGGGTATAAGCATCCTTTAGATCCAAGGAGCAAAGCCAATCTCCCCGCTGGACGTAAGGCAGCAGGGTTCCAAGGGTAAGCATCTTGAACCTTTCCCGCTGCAGGAACTTGAGGTTGCGTAGGTCTAGAATGGGCCTGAGGCCTCCTGTTCTCTTTGGAACCAGGAAGTACCTCGAGTAAAACCCGTGACCCCAGCAGTGTTGGGGCACGGGCTCCACCGCCCGTTCTTGAAGCAGACTTCGCAGCTCCCGAAGGAGCAAGTCCCTGTGCAGAGGGGGTCTGGGAGGCTCCCCTGGGAAGTAGGGGGAGGCACCTGGTGAAAATGGAGGAGGTAGCCTTCTTGAACCACCTGCAATATCCAGGCCTCGGATGTTATGGCGGACCACCTGTGAGCGAAGTGGGTCAGCCGACCCCCCGTGCCGGCCGAAAGCCCCTGAGGGGGAGGGGCTATGCTGGCATAGTCAAAAAAAACCGCCCTGCTGGGCCGGGGCCTGCGTGGCGGGTTTGGGGGCTTTCTGCTTCCGGGATCCGTTACCCTGTCCCCTAGGCTGCTGCCCTTGAAGGGGGGTTGTGGCCGGGTATTGTGTTTGGTGATGCGTATAAGCAAACACTTTCCTCGGGTAAAAAGGCCTTTTCCCTGAGCCCTTCTTCTTCTGTGAAGGGGCAGAGGATTTTCTAGAAAGGCGAGTCCTGGTGAGAGTCTCCGACTCGAGCTCCGCCGCCTTTTCGGCCATGGGTTTGCCGAAGAGGTTTTCCCCTCTGCAAGGGACATCGACCAACTTGTCCTGCACCCAGGGCTCGAGGTCAGATGACTGAAGCCAAGCCTGGCGGCGAGCCCCGATGCCGGCTCCAGCTACTCGGGCCGAGGCCTCGAAGCCATCATAGGCCGCTCGAGAAATGAACTTCGAACACTCTCGAATCCCGGAGGACAAGGCTTGGAACCGCTCCAAGGGTTCCTCGGAGAGACCGGCCGAGAAACCCTGAAGTTCTTTCGCCAGGTCTCGGAGGTACATATACCCATGTACAGCTGATATGTCTGGACCCGACAAGCAAGCATAGAGCCTTGGAAGCACTTCCTACCGAGGGCATCCAGGCTCCGGGCCTCCTTCCCCGGGGGCACCGAGGAGTGCATCTTTTGACTCTTAAGTCGATGCATGGCCGATTCCACCCCCATAGAGTGGTGCGGAAGTTGCGCCTTCTGGAACCCGGGGCTCTTGCGGACTCGATATATGGAATCGATCCGCTTGCTCAACACTGGCGTCGAGGCGGGGCTCTCCCACATGCGGAGGAGAAGCCGCTCCAGCATCGGGGGAACCGGTACAGTGAAGGCCTCCCTCGGGGGGAGTCGTATTGAAGGGCCTCGAGCTCTTCGGCTCGGGGTTCCTCCTCCGGATCCGCGGGGAAGGCCAACGCTTTGGCCATATCCCTCACGAAATCGGAGAACCGGGTATCCTCCGGAAGGGACCGCCTCCGAGGCTCCGACTCGGGCGAATCAGAGGGGACGCACCGAGTCTGAAAAGAACCGGGTGACTCGTCCTCCTCCGTGTCCCAGCCCGACTCCTCCGAAGAGGAATCGAGAGGTTCCGCGGGGGCGGGACCCGGGGACCTCCGCCCCGACCGGCGTCGAGGACCTCGGTCCCGAACGGGAAGCCGAGGGAGACCTAGGCCGAGGATCGAATCGAGCACGTATGGACTCGAGGATCGGCTCGGCCTCCGGGGTCGACTTGAGCGTCGACGTCCCGGTGGTCGGGGCAGATGCACTGGCGAGGCCGGTGATCTATGCCTGCTGCTGGTCCATGAAGGCAGATATACTGCGCTCCAGGGTCGTCAATCTGAGATCAAGCTCAGAAGACCCAGCAGCCATCGACTCGGGCCCCGACAGCGTCGGGCCCGACGTCGGCTCATCCGTGGGGGAGTCCAGGAGGACTATATCACTCACGTGCCTAGGCGACTCCACTTCGAGACGAGGGATCTTCGAAGGCTTCTCCTCCTTGGAGGGCCCGGGGAGCTGGACCGGGCTAAGCGACCTGGCCCTCGAAGGACCAGTTTCGCCGCCCGGATCCACCCTTGCGGGCCGCTTCTCCCGCCGGCGTTCCCGGCTGGGGGAGCCCCGTTCAGAAGAACTCCTACGATGCTCCGAACCGGAGCCGTGAGGCGTAGAGGCCTCTGACGAGGTCCGCGTGGAGTCAGAGAAGATCCGGTCCCTCTGCGACTGCCGACTCCTCAGCGCCTTCGAGGACATCTTGCTGCACGGGCCGCAGCTTATAGGGTCATGCTCGGCCCCAAGGCAGCGGAGGCAGCAGTCATGCGTGTCAGTAAGAGACATGAGCCTGACACAGCGATCACACTTTTTAAAACCGCTGGCAGCCATCGGGGGAAAAAGGGCCCCTGCAAGGTCGAACGACCGCGCTGCCAGGGATGAAGAGAAAAGTGGCGGGACCGCCAGTTGGAAAAAAATTAAAACGTAAACGGGCCCAATAGGGGATATCGAGACCCGGCAGGAAGAGGAACACACGAACTGAGAAAAAAATGTTTTTGTTTTGTTTTTTTAACGAAAGAAATCAAAGAAATCAACTTTTCAGCGGCGTTAACAGACACGTCTGTAGGGCTCCGCGGAAAAAAGAAGACTGAGCAAGATGGCATCCCTGGGCGGGAAGGGAACCGCGCATGCGCGCTGCAATTCCCAAAGGCTTTCTGCGAAAGCTGGGGAAAATTGCTCCGCGAGGGCTCCGTCGGCTGACGTCACCCATAAGTGAGGACTGACTTCCTGCTTGGTCCTGGAGAAAGAACAACATCCATACAGTTGGTCAGAAAGCCCATGCCCCACACTTCCACTATTCAGATAGCGCCGGAAGGGTCAGTAAGAATTCTCAGCGGCACGATGCATGTAGTCCTGTTGCCACTCTACAGATAAGTGCTTTAGAATATTGACCTGATTTTTATTTATTCATCTTTATTTCTGTGTGATTGAGGAAATGAAGGCAAGCCTCAATCAGAAGAGCTCAAAGCCTAAGCCACAGGGCTTCTATCATATCTTACACCTTTCATTGTTCAGATTGATACCAGCCTCCTGTTCCTTTGGCACCATTAGGCGCTGGTGCTATAACTTCACAATGACCCAACTTTCTCGTCATCACTATAACAAGCTGCAGGTTGCAGCTCCCTCCAGGTTGGAGGAGGGCTGGATCTCACTCTGCTTGGAGGCTTGATAGCACCATGAAAGGTGTAGAAAACAGACTTCTCCAAGAGAGATGGGGAGACACTCCATTTCTTTGTGTCTACCATAAAATGCCATGCAAAGAAGAACGACGAGACAAATCCAAGTGTAAAAGAGACAGAGGTGCAGCAAAGAAGGAGGTGAAAGGAAAGAGACCCAATCAAAGGAGAAGAGAGACTTTGTAATTACGCGCAAGGATATCTTAACCAGCTGCATCTTTTCTCATTAGAGTGCTCCATTCTTTTCCCCATCTCTAGAGTAATACCTCATTTTAAAAAAATCACCCTCATTCCTACATCCAGAGATGATGAAAGTGAACCATCCCATACACTGATTTATCACCCCCGAAGAACAACGAGATTGAAGGCTGCAGAATGTGATTTTTCAGATGATATATCTGGGTTATTAATCTAAAAGATTTAGGTATTGTATTGCTCTGTCAATGAAATAAGGAGAGCAAAAATGATGTTGTTGTTAAGTGCCGTCGAGTCGGAGTCAACTCATGGCGACCCTCTGGATAGCTATCCTAAATTGTGTTCGGTCTTCAGTCAGGCGGCTCATTGTTGACAGACTGGTAGCCGTAGCTGCTGTTATTGTATCGATCCATCTCATTGCTGGCCTTCCTCTTTTGCGTTGACCTTCTATCTTGCCAAGCATAATGTCTTTCTCTAATGATCTCTCTCTTCGCATGATGTGTCCAAAGTATGAAAGTCGAAGTCTTGTCATCTGAGCTTCTAAAGAAAGCTTAGGTTTGATCTCCTCTAGTACCGACTGGTTTGTTCTTCGGGCAGTCCATGGTATACACAGTATTTGCCGCCAGCACCATAATTCAAAGGAATCAATTTTCTTCCTGTCTATCTTTTTCACTGTCCAGCTTTCACATCCATATGATGTTATTGAAAATACCATGGCTTGAACAAGTTGAATCTTTGTATGGAGAGAGACATCTCTGCTCTTGAGAATCTTATCTAGGTCTTTCATAGCCATTCTGCCAAGAGCAATGTGTCGTCTGATTTCTTGACTGCTTGTTGCTTCTTTATTGATAGTTGATCCAAGTAGGTTAAAGTTGTTCACAATTTCAATTTCTTCTCCTTCAACGATGAACCTGTTGATTATGCCAGTTGTCATGATCTTTGTCTTCTTTACATTAAGGTGCAGGCCCATTTTGAGACTATGTTCTTTGATTGTGAGAAGCAAATGTTTCAGATCATCTTCACTTTCAGCCAGTAATGTGGTATCATCAGCATAGCGAAGGTTGTTGATGAGTCTTCCACCAATCTTCACACCTCTGTTGTCTTCATACAATCCTGCTTCTCTGATGATTTGTTCTGCATATAAATTAAACAGGTAGGGGGAAAGTATGCAGCCTTGTCTTACACCTTTGCTTATTTTAAACCATTCTGTTTCTCCTTGTTCCATTCGAACTGTTGCTTCTTGATCAATGTACAGATTGCGCAAGAGAACGATCAGGTGTTCTGGTATACCCATGCTTCTTAATGTGGCCCAGAGTTTCTCATGGTTTACACAGTCAAAAGCCTTGCTATAGTCGATAAAGCACAAATAGATATCCTTTTGGTATTCTTTAGTCTTTTCAAGGATCCATCTCACATCCGCAATGATGTCTCTCGTTCCTCGCCCTTTCCTGAACCCTGCTTGCACTTTAGGTAGTTCTTGTTCCAGGTATGGTTGTAGTCTCTTTTGAATAATCTTCAGTAGAATCTTGCTGGCATGTGGGATCAGAGCGATTGTGCGATAATTTCCACAGTCAGTTGGATCACCTTTCTTTAGTATTGGTATAAACACAGATCTTTTCCAGTCAGTTGGCCATGATGTTGTCTTCCATATTTCTTGGCAGAGCCTTGTGAATACGGTAACAGCTGCATCAGATTGCTGCAATACTTCTATGGGAATGCTATCAATGCCTGGTGCTTTGTTCTTTGATAAGGCTTTCAATGCTGCTTCAACTTCTTGTTTCATCACCAATGGTTCCCGATCATAAGGTACAGGTTGAAACGGCTGTTGGTCCACTTGATCTTTATCATATAAAAACTCTGTATATTCCTTCTACCTTTTCTTGATCTTCTCAGCATCATTCAACATAGAACCTTGAGCATCTTGTAACATTCCAATTCGAGGCTGGAACGTTTTCTTTAACTCTCGTAGCTTTAGGAAAGCCGATCTTGTTCTTCCTCTAATAGTTTCTGCTTCTATTTCCTTGCAAGTGTCATTGTAGTACTTTTCCTTGTCCTGTCTTGCTGCACGTTGGAAGTCTCTGTTGAGTTCTGCGATTGTCTTTCTTTCTCCTCTGGCTTTAGCTTCTCTGCGTTTCTGGGCAATTTTCAGAGTTTCTTCCGTCATCCATTTTGGCCGTTTTTGCTTTTTCACCTTTTGTAGAGACTTCTCGCTTTCTTCCAACACAACCTTATTGATGTCATTCCATAACTCTTCCGGAGCTCTGTCATTTGTATCTAAAGCAGCAAATCGATTTTGCAGGCAGTCTTTAAATTCCAGTGGTATATTCTCAAGGTCATATTTTGCTGCATTCATGAGTGGTTTGCTCTTTTTCAACTTTAGCTTGAGTTTGCATACTAGTAGTTGATGATCTGTACCACAGTCAGCTCCAGGTTTTGTCTTTGTTGATGTTACAGAGCTTTTCCATCGTTGACTTCCACATATGTAGTCAATTTGATTTTTATATAATCCATTCGGTGAAGTCCATGTGTACAGTCGCCGCTTGTGTTGCTGGAAGAAGGTGTTTGAGATGAATAGACCATTGGTCTTGCAGAATTCTATCAGTCTTTCTCCAGCTTCATTTCTGTTGCCAAGTCCATATTTTCCAACTACTTTGCCTTCTTCTTTGTTGCCAACATTTGCGTTCCAGTCACCCATGACTATCAGGATATCCTGTTTGCATGTTCTGTCAATTTCAGCTTGTACTTGTTCATAGAACTCTTCAATTTCATTCTCTTCTGCAGCTGTTGTTGGGGCATATACTTGAATTATAGTTGTGTTGATAGGCAATCCTCGTAGACGAATAGAGATTAAGCGTTTGCTGACTGCATTGTATTTCATTACAGTTCTTGCAAGTTTCTTCTTTATTATAAATGCAACACCATTTCTTCTTTGTCTTTCATTTCCAGCATAGTAGACCATGTGATCATCTGATGCAAAGTGCCCCATGCCAGTCCATTTCAGTTCGCTGACACCCAACAGATCAAGTTGTACACGTTCCATTTCATTCTTGACCACCTCCAACTTCCCTTGGTTCATGCTTCGTACGTTCTATGTTCCAATGTGTAAGACATCTTTACAGCTTCTGACTCTCATTTCATGCGCAGCTACATCAGCAGTCAGACTTCCCGAGGGCTTTGGTCCAACCACATCATAAATGCTGGCTTTACTCTGAAAAGTCTTCAGCTCTTCCCCAGTAGCTAGTTGAGTGCCTTCTGACCTGGGGGTCTCATCTTCCAGCACCATAGCACAATTTGTTTTGTTGTAACTATCCATTGGGTTTTCATGGCAAGATACAGAAGTAGATTGCCAGGCCTTTCTTCCGCGCAGTTTAAGTTTGGTGTTCTTGCCGTTGTCACAAAAATGTGATCCTCCGCCGTCAACACTATCCCATTCTGCTGCTGCCCAGATGGGTGGTTTGTCTTGGTCTGGCACCTCAGCTGAGACATGCCCATCCTGGGAGACCCTGCCAGTAGTTAAACTACCGATAGTTTAGCTCTCAGCATCACTGATGCACGCAAGCCCTCACAGCACAAGCAGCTGCAAACCAAGTGAGAGGCAAAAATGATATTTGGTTTTATCTGGTGCTTCTGAAAGAAGACAGACAGAGGGGAGACAGCATTAGGACAGTTCTCAAAGAAATCTGCCCAAGTAAGCAGTTACCAGGGTAATTTCTCCAGGCTAAATACGTCCCTCCTCTTGTCTTGTGTGAATGTTCTATTGTCACTTGTCTGGTGTTCCATGATTGGCAAGACATAAATAAATTTGGCTGAAGTACTTTCAGCTGTAGGGAAAAGAGATGAGCAGGAAGGAGTCGGGGAGATTGCAGCATTCACAATCCCTGTTTACCCTCTGCTGCATATAAGGCACACCTGCAGCAAAGCCAATACAAAAGGATCTGCAAACATTTGGCAGTTGTGGACTTCACAGGCCCAACATTTCATGGCAGCCCGACTAGGCTCCCAGGAGACTTTCCAGTGCCATTTTCAGGAGGAGAGTCTACAGAGCAGGGGGAGATCCCACCTCCCCTCTCAGAGGAGGTTAAGCTCTTTTAAATAAATAGGCCCAGCTAGGGTTGCCAACTTTTTCACCGAGAAAAACCCGACACCTGTGGCTCGCCATGCTCCACCCATTCTCCTCCCCCAGTCCCGCCCCCAGCCCCCCCCACAAAAATTACCAAGGATTCACTCACACCCCCCCTCAGTGCTGGTTCTCTCACCCCCCCTCCCCTCAGTGCTGGTTCACTCACTCGCCCCCCCCTCCCTCCCTGCTGGTTCACTCACTCACCCCCTCCCCTGCTGGTTCACTTACCCACCCCCGTGTCACTCACTCACCCCCCCCTTGCTGGTTCACTCACTCACCCCCCCCCCTTGCTGGTTCACTCACACCATCACCCCCCCTCCCCTGCTGGTTCACTCACACCAACCCCGCTCCCCTGCTGGTTCACACCAACCCCCCTCCCATGCTGATTCACTCACCCCCCCCCCACCACTGCTGGTTCACTCACACCCCCCCCCCTCCCTGCTGGTTCACTCACCCACCCCCCTGTCACTCACTCACCCCCTCCTGCTGGGTCACTCACACCAAACCCCCCCTCCCTCCCTCCTGCTGGTTTAATCACACCATCACACACACACCCCCCCCCCCCTTGCTGGTTCACTCACACCCCTGCCCTGCCCTGCCCTGCCCAAGCCGCTGCTTCTGCTTTGTACAGAGCACCGGCTGCAATACACTTACTTTGAAAAGTAAAGAAACTGTGTGAGAAGCCCTCCGGTCATCGCAGAGCCCGAGGAAGTGATGTCATGGGGGCGGGCTCCTCCCGGGCTGTCTTTCCTTTTCAAATTAACTTTAGCTGCAATAAAGTTAATTTAGCTGCAATAAAGTTAATTTGAAAGGAAAGACAGCCTGTGAAGAACCTGCCCCCATGACATCACTTCCTCGGGCTCTGCCATGACCGGAGGGCTCCTCATACAGTTTCTTTACTTTTCAAAGTAAGTGTAGTGCAGCCGCTGCTCTGTACAAAGCAGAAGCAGTGGCTGCACTATTATGGGGAATCGCGTTCGCGCCGCGGACTTTGGGAGGAAAGCCGGTTTTTTGCTCTGGCCGCTCCCGATCTTGCGGCCAGAGCAAAAAACCGGCTTTTCAACGGCCGGTTTGACATCTGTGCCGGCAGCCGGCCTGGCCATGGAAAAACCGGCCAGGCCGGCTGAAAACCGGCCGGTTGGCAACCCTAGGCCCAGCACCTCTAAATCCCAGGTAACTGTTCTCGAAGTTCTTTTCCGCACAGGGCTGCAGGTACTAGTGCCTAGTGATACAATTTCTCTCAGGCTGAGAAATTTGTATCGGCATCAGAATTTACTTCACCCTGTCTAGTGTGTGCACTTTATTCCCCTATACTATGCTCTGTAGATTTAAATTTAAATCTTCATAATAGAAATAAAATTACCCTTGCTCCTTCAGCACAGGCAGCGATTTGCATATCCCTCCTAAATGTTTACTTTCCAGCTCTGCTAGCCCAGTGACTGTTACTGCAGGTTGCTCTTTTAATGTTGTCCCTTATCTGACCTCCCCAGCAGCCACCTCTTCAGCAGCATACAGTGACCATTTATCTTTGATTCTACATTATTCAGCACACTCTCAAACACCCACCTTTAGGAGGGGGTTCCTTCCTAGGCTACATGACAAGGTGATCAAATTGATTTTGAGCCTGCGCCAGAAGACATATGAGAAGAGACCTAAATATGTATACTCTAGAAGAGAGGAAGGATAGGGGAGATATGATACAATCTTTAAATACATAGAGAGTATTAATGAGCAAACAAACCTCTTCCAAAGACGGGGAAGCTGTAAAACTAGAGGGCATAACATGAAGCTGCAAGGGGGTAAACTGAAAGGCAATGTCAGGAAATACTGTTTCACTGAAAGGATGGTGGATGCTTGAAATACCCTCCTGATGGAAATGGTGGAGGCAAATACAGTGACAGAATTCAAAATGGCATGGGACAGACACAGTGGATCCCTTTACAGCAACAGGATAAAATCAAAATAACCTTAAATGTCTCTGCTAGCTCAACATATCGGGGTGACCTGCATGGAACAGTGGGTTCATGTCTGCAGATGTCCAAACTGCGACTAAACCTTTCAGAGTGGGTCCTCATAGTGAAATTAGAAAAGGTACAGAGAAGGGCTACCAAAATGATAAAGGAGCCCAGAGGCTGGCAACCCCAAATGCACCCCTATTTTTTTTGTGCCCTGTATGGCTGCATCGCTCGCACAGAGCTGGGCGCTGAATTTAAACAAAAAGCTGAGAACATCATTCAGCAATACTTAGAAGTTCATACTGATTACACAGGTACACTACCAAAAAACTGCCTCCAGTTTTGCAACTGATTCCTATAGATTTTGGGGTGCTGAATCCAGGAAAAATAGCCAAAATGTTCCATCACGTCACGTTTTCTTGCAAAATTAGATTTCTTACCCATATAAGGAATGTTCACATAATTTCTTTTTAGCCGACTGCAGTTTATTTTCTTGGCCCAAAATAGAGGTTGTAATGGTTAACTAACTAGAAACACTCCCTCATGATATTTTAGAGTGTTTTGTATTCATTTTATACATTAACAGGACAATTGGGAGGCGGGGGGCTAAATCCAGTACTCGCGCTGGCGCATGTTCTTTCCTGTTCGCCTCGCCTCGTTCGCCTCGCTCAAACACGGTGGTTGCGACATGAACGTTCCTGTCAAATTTCAGTTTCTTGCAAGTTCATTATTACCTTTTGTTTGCTCAGTCGTAATCCAGCTTTATTCCGAAGTGGTTCACTACAGTTGTAGTTTGCAGTGCTGTGTATTTGTGATGGCTCACAGAGCCAGAGGTTGCGTCAACTCTCCGGACAGTTTTTGTTTTATTTGTGGGGAATATACCGTGAAAAAGCGGCAGAGGAACATTTCTGCATTTATTAAAAAAGTATATTTCGCCTATTTCGGTTTGAAGTTAGGCGATCAAGACAAACCGTGGGCTCCTCACAAAGTGTGCAAGACATGTGAGGAAGATCTACGCTTATGGATGAAAGGTAAAAAACAAGCATTTCGTTTCGGAATACCTATGATGTGGCGTGAACAAAGAGACCACAGCAGTGACTGCTATTTTTGCTCTTGCATTGTGAAGGGATACAACTTAAAAAATAAGAACGTAATAAGTTACCCCAACCTTCCCTCAGCAATTAGGCCTATGCCTCATAGCAACGAAGTACCTGTGCCTGAACCACCAAAATCTTTGGATCATATTTGTGTGGACGGTTCTGATCATGATGAGACTCATCAGATGGCTTTTCCCGATAAGTCCAGTACTTCCGAGTTTGAAACTGAACCAGATCCGAAACCTGAACTTTTCTCTCAAGCTGAATTGAATGATTTAGTCCGGGATTTAGGACTCCCAAAAGATGCTGCCCAACTGCTAGGTTCTCGGCTTAAACAGAAAAATCTATTGTCACCAGGAACAACTTTTTATTGGTACCGCAACCGCGAGACACAATTTTTGAAGTATTTCAGCAAAGAGAAAGATTTGGTATTTTGCAACGATATATGCGGAGTGATGGAAAAGTTTAAACTCAAGTATGATCCTGCTGAATGGCGGCTGTTCATTGATTCGTCAAAAGACAGCATAAAAGGTGTTCTTCTTCATAATGGCAACACATTCGCTTCAGTTCCTATTGCTCACTCTGTTATTCTCCAAGAAAAATATGAGAATTTGGCCCTGATTCTTCAGAAGTGGATAGTGGAGATGATTTGTGGAGACTTTAAAATTCTATCCATGCTATTAGGGCAGCAATCCGGTTTCACCAAATATCCCTGCTTCCTTTGCTTGTGGGATAGCCGGGCCCGCGACCTACACTGGGGGTAAAAAGACTGGCCAATTCGGGAGTATTTGAGACCCGGTGAGAAAAATGTTCTTCATGAGAGCTTGGTACCTCGTGATAAAATTCTATTACCACCTCTCCACATTAAGTTGGGTCTCATTAAGCAATTCATCAAGTCCCTTCCAAAAGATGGTGAGTGCTTTCGGTACCTTTGCTCAAAGTTCCCCTGACTTTCTGAAGCAAAGCTAAAGGAAGGAGTGTTTGTTGGCCCTGATATAAGGAAACTCATTTCAGATGGAGCATTCGCTGAAACGATGTCTGAGAAGGAAAAAGAAGCCTGGGATTCCTTCAAGGATGTTGTTCTCAAATTCTTGGGGAACAGGCGGGATGAGAACTATAAGGATATTGTTGCCAGGATGCTCAATGCCTTCAAAGAACAAGGCTGTAACATGAGCCTGAAAGTCCATTTCTTGCACTCCCATGTGAACTACTTTCCCGAAAACTTGGGGGCGTACAGTGAAGAACAAGGTGAAAGGTTTCACCAGGACATCAAGGACGCAGAGAGAAGGTACCAAGGAAGATGGAACACCACTATGATGGCTTATTTCTGCTGGTTGCTGCTGCGGGAAACCCCAGATGAAAAATACACCAAGCAGCGCACCAAGAGAAGCATTCGGGGGAAGAAGAAACGGGCCCACCAGGAGATTGATTGACCCAAGAATGACTTTAAAATCTAAACTGTGTTGACAAATATCGTGTTTTTACTAAACTTTGAAATAAAAATTTGCTAGTTATTACCACAGTGTCGGATCTCATTTATTAGAATTTTATTTTCACACCATCGGGTGTTTGTCTTCATGTATTGCAATGGTGCGGTTTGCGTTTTCTATTCTTACATACATACCTGTACAACATGTTTTGCACATTTCTTTGCTTTGCTTTGTGTCTAACCTTGCTCTTATATGCTCAGTGTTTGTGCACATGTATGTGGCTGTTTTAAGTGCAGACAATTTTGCTACCATCACAGTGTGTTTTGTTGACATTACTCTATTCTTATGTGCTGCCTTGTTACAATTTTCTTTATTCTTATTTGAATAACTACTAAACAATTAGTATAAAGAATTCATCCAAGAAACTTTTATCTCGATCGCACTCAATCTGAAACGTTCACCTCAAACTGCTAACCCAATGTAGCAAAAAAGCTGTACGTGATGGAGCAAATTGGTTACCAGATTTGGATTCAGCGCACCAAAAAACGTAAAAATCAATCAAAACAGAGGCAGTTTAAAAAGAATTTTTTTAGTGTACCTGTGTTATTGATCAATTTTCTTGGTTTAAACCAGTGGTTCCCAAACCTGTCCTGGGGCGCCTCAGCCAGTCGGGTTCTCAGGATATCCACTATGAATATTCATGAGAGATTTGCATACACCACCTCTACTGCATGCAAATCTACCTCATGCAGATTCATCATGGATATCCTGAAAGCCCAGCTAGCTGCAGAGCCCCAGGACAGGTTTGGGAACCACTGGTGTTAAGTATTATGCTTGAGGTCTTTATCTGCCTTCATATACTATGTTACTATATCAGACTTTACATGGGAATGGCTTGGGGAAAAACTGTGGGATTATTATATTCCCGTCCTTCATCAGAACAATATTTTGTTACAACTTCCACTAGTGATTAAAACCCATTTGAGCAGAAACCACCTTTGAGCCACCTCGGTAGCAAGCCCCCACCCTCCCGATGGCGATGAGGTTAGAGGGCAATTATTTGACTTTAGAAACTGTGTTTCAGCAGGCATTTGAAGGAAGGGCGGGCGATTGATGTCATCTTGGAGCAGCTAGTTGTGAGGCAATTAACCGAACACTGGATATTGTTTGATATTTGAGGGTGGAGCAGAATGGAATGTAAAGGGAGACGAACAATGTCTCTTATGTGTACAAGAGGTTATCATAAGCCACCATGAGCAAATGCTGGATTGATGACAAATATATTTTTTAAAATAAAGATATTTTTATAGGTGGTGACTCCTAACTCAGAATCCAGTACTTTCTACCTGTAGCCTGGATAATATTTCCCCATGTGCATCACTTTGAACATACCTTAGTCTACACCAAGATCCTTCTGCAATTCCTCACGATCCTCTGCTGTTTTAACAATTTGGAATAATTTTGTCTCATCTGCAAAACTGATCTCACTTATTGCTGCTTTCACTACAGCACAAGTCCCAATATTGACCCTTTTCCAGCTTGAAAACTGATAAGAATATAAGATCTGTCATATGGGGTCAGACCAAGGGTCCATCAAACCCAGCATCCTGTTTCCAACAATGGCCAATCCAGGTCACAAGTACCTATCAGATTCCCAAAAGTTACACACATTTTATGCTGCTTATCCCAAGGGTAAACAGTGGATTTCTCTGGTCTAGTTTAATGGTTTCTGGACTTTCCCACCAGAAACTTGTCCAAACCTTTTTTAAACCCAGCTACAATAACAGCTTTTACTACATCCTCCAATAACAAATTCCAGAGATTGGGCATTGAGTGAAAAAATATTTTCTCTGATTAGTCTTAAATGTGTTACATTGTAGCTTCTTTGCTTGTCTCCTAATCTTTCTACTTTTTGAAGGGTAAACAACCAATCTACGTTTACTCATTCCACGCCATTATTTTATAGACCTCTATCATATCGCCACTCAGCCATCTCTTTTTTCAAGTTGAAGAGCCCTAACCTTTGAAGCCTTTCCTCATAGGGGTAGCCCTCCATCCCCTTTACCATATTTGTCGCTCTTCTCTGCACTTTTTCTAACTCTACTATATCCTTTGTAAGATACAATGACCAGCATTGCAGACAATTGCAGGTGTGGTCACACCAGGGAACGATACAGAGGCATTATAATTTCTTTTGTTTTATTCTCCATTCCTTTCCTTACGATACCTAGCATTCTATTTGCTCTCTTGGCCGCTGCTGTACACTGGCCAGAGGGTTTCAGTGTATTATCCACAGTGATGCCTAAATCCTTTTCCTGGATGATGGTTCCTAATGTGGAACCTTGCATCATGTGACTGTAGTTGGGGTTGTTCTTCCCTAAATGCATAACTTTACATTTGTCCACATTAAATGCCATCTGCCATTTGGACGCCCAGTCTCCCAATTTACCGAGGTTCTCTTGCAATATTTTTTTTACAATCCTCTTGTGTTTTAACAACTTTGAATAATTTTGTGTCATCTGTAAATTTGATCACCTCACTTATTATTCCCATTTCCAGGTCATTTATAAATATGTTAAAAAGCAGTGAACCCAGCACAGATCCCTGAGGTCTCCACTACTCAACCTTCTCAATTGAAAAAATTGGTATTTAGCGCTTCTCTGTTTTCTATCTTTCAACCAGTTCCTAACCACAATAGTGGCTTATGAATTATCCCAAGAATCTCTCATGAGGGGCTTTGTCAAAGGCATTCTGAAAATCGAGATACACCATATCAACCAGCTCTCCTTTATCTACCTGTTTATTCACATCTTCAAAAAAATATGAGAGATTGGTGAGACAAGACTTTCCTTGACTAAATCCATGTTGGCTTTCTGCCATTTTACCATGAGTATCTACATGTTCAGTAATTTTTTTTTTATAATGGTTTGTACCACTTTGCCTGGTACTGACGTCACGCTCACTGGTCTGTATTTTTCCAGATCACCCCTGGAACCCTCTAAAAATTGGCATTGCATTAGCCACTCTCCAATCTTTGGGTACTACAAATGATTTTAATGATAGATCACAGATTGTAGAACTACTATCTCATATTTCAGTTCTTTCAGCACCCTGGGATATATGCCTTCCAATCCAGGTGATTTGCTGCCTTTTAGTTTATTAATTTATTTTATTTAACGATTTTTCTATACCACCTTATCTTAAAATCAAGGCTGTTTACAATAAAACTTCAATTTACAGAGAACTTTCAATAGGAACAATAAAAAAAACTTTATCGCAATATAGAATAACTTCCTTACCAAACATAGGGAGGGGGAGAACTGGGACTGATAAAGTATAACTTATGTACAATGTGATGTGTATGTAGGAGTTCATGCGGGGGAGTATCAAGTTTCATTGTAGTGCTCAATGAAAAGAAGGGTCTCGAGCTGTTTCCAAAATTCCTTAATATCTGTGGTGGTTCTCATTTTCTCCAGGAGTGTGTTCCAGATAGATGGAACGGCAAGCGAGAGGGCCCTCTTGGAAGTGGTTTGTTTGGCTTTTGTGAACAGGTTGAGTGTTGGTATGGTATTGATATTGCTTCTTCTCTCAGGTCTTCCTGATCATTTAGTCCTACTCTGTTTCCTGACTTTTAGCCGATTTCCAGTCCACAATAGGGCATTGCCTTCTATTCCACAGCTAAACTGAAACAATCTGAGCAAATCAGAAGTGATCTGGTTTGCTGGGGCATCAGCTACATACCAATCCCTGTTAAGGATGTGGTGTAAATTTTGGGGGGTTACTTTTACTTTGGTCTCCTGTTTGATTTTAATATTTGTTTTTGCCTCACAAACGTCTTTACAAAGTTTCTCTTAGCTTGCCTTATTACTGCTTGCATGGAACACATCAGTGATTATGGTCATCCCTATTTTGCTTATTAGTCTGTTTTTGAAGGACACCCTTTATGCCTTTCATTGCCTCTTTCACCTTCTCATCAAACCATACTGGCAATTGTTTGGTGTTCTTTCTGTTTGAATGCATGGAAAATAAAGCTACTTGCATGAAGCCGGCATTCTCCATGGACAACAGGATTCATGTCCTTACAAGCAATTGACATCTGACAGACTGGCAACTAAAAAGCCTTTACAGCTTAGAACAATTTCTAGAAAGTTTGTTCCACGGACCGTGCATGTGCAGCACTTCCCATGCCTCATCGTCACATGGGGCCCCCTCAGTACCTAAATGGCATTTTCAGAAGACTTCGGCTAAGGGAGGTATGTGAGGACTTAAATCTTGCTATCCACAGAGAATGTCTCAAGCAGATGAGTAACTTGGCTTTCTCCACACATAAGTAGGATTGTGAGTCCTCATAAGCAGTAGGGCTTAGCTACAGGTATTCATCCCCAGAAAGGAGAATAATAGAAATGTACAGCCAATGGACAGATAGCAAAATTGGTTTTGCTGACAAGCCTTTGCCAGGTTTCTTGCCTTTAGAGGGGACGGAGTTAGAGATTCCAAGGACAGACTTGCCAAACCTCCTGGGATTCGGGAATCCCTTTCTAAACCATGATGAGTTGTGAAAGCAGTTACTTACCTATAACAGGTGATCTCTGGGAACAGCAGGAATAAGTCTTCACATATGGGTATTGTCAGTACCGATGGAGCCTGCACAGGAACACTCCCCAGCGTCCAGTAAGAAAGCTTTTGGGAGCATCCCACAGCACCTGCACGCTGCCTTCCCACCTTTCCCAACCGCCTCTCTCCAGTTCAAGTTTTAAAGCTGAGACAAAGAGAGAGAGAGGAAAGGAAAGATAGATAGAAAGATACAACTCCTAGGGGAGGTGGGTGGGTTGTGAAGACTTATTCCTGCTGTTCCCAGAGATCACCTGTTACAGGTAAGTAAATGTGCTATCTCCAGGAACAAGCAGGAATGAGTCTTCACAGATGGGGACTCCCTAGCTGCAGATGCCAGGGAGAGGCCCCATGGTTGTGTGCCCTTGCAGAGGGCTCCACTTCCCCCCATGGATCTCTGGCATCCAACCAGGGTAGGTGGGTAGGAGTTGATTACGAATGGAACAGGTGTTTGAGGACAGCCTGACCAAACGAGGCATCCCGGCGGGAGTCCTTGTCCAAACAGTAATGGGCTGTGAAGGCATGAACCAAGGTCCAGGTGGCCGCTCGACAGATTTGGTCGATGGACACAGAGTTTAGATGAGCCATTGAGGCTGCCATGGCTCTCACATTGTGAGCTGTGACATGGCCCTCCAGAGAAATGTTCCTACTCTGGTAGGCGAAAGAAATACACTGAGCAATCCAGTTGGACAGTGTTCTTTTAGAGACTGGAAGTCCTAAATGAGAAGGATCAAAAGCAACAAAGAGTTGAGAAGACTTTCTATGTTGCTGTGTTCTTTGTAAGTAGAAAGCGAGAGCTCTCTTACAATCCAAGGTATGAAGATTCCTCTCTGCATTTGATGCATGAGGTCCTGGAAAAAAGACAGGTAAATATACCTCCTGGTTTAGATGAAAAGGCGAGACCACTTTAGGCATAAAGTGAGGATTGGTCCTGAGGACTACCTTATCATGATGGAACCTTGTATAAGGTGGATTAGCCACCAAAGCTTGCAACTCACTGATGCGGCGTGCTGAGGTGACTGCAATGAGAAAAACAACTTTCCAAGAAAGAAGTTTCAAGGAGGTGGTGGCTAAAGGTTCAAAGGATGGCTTCATAAGCTGGCCAAGAACCAGGTTTAAGTCCCATGCCACTGGAGGTGGTCTAATGGGAGGTTTAGTTAAAAGAAGGCCTCTCATGAATCTTGCTATAAGAGGGTGAGAGGAAATAGGTTTTCCATTGAGAGGTTTGAGGGACGCTGCAATAGCACTCAAATGGACTCTTACTGAATTCGTTTTCAGGCCTGCATGGGATAGATGCAGGAGATACTCTAGTAGAGAATTCAGAGGTATTGCAAGAGGGTTTAGACCCTTCTCTGAACACCAAATGGTAAATCTTTTCCATTTGAAAGCATAGGAACGCCTAGTAGAAGGCTTTCTAGAGGCATGAACAACATCTCTGACTTGCTGAGAGAGATGAAAATCTTGAAGATCTAGGCCCTCAGCAACCAAGCCCTGAGATGGAGCGACTGGGGGTTTGGGTGCCACAATGTTCCCCCTTCCTGGGACAGAAGGTCTGGTGCAGAGCCCAAGTCCAGGGAAGGAGCTTGAGAGAGATGCAGAAGTAGAGGGCACCACACTTGGCGTGGCCAATGTGGAGCTATGAGGATCATGGTCCCTCGATCTCTCTGAAGCTTGAATAGTGTTTTGGGAATTAGGGGAATTGGTGGAAAGGCATAAAGGAAGTCTTGACCCCAGTGAAGGAGGAAGGCATCCTTGGCCTGAACTCCCTGACACGGAATTCTGGAACAGAACCAGGGAAGTTTGGCATTCCACAGACTTGCAAAGAGGTCTATGTCCAGGGTTCCCCAAATTCGAAAAATCCTGGCTACCTGGTCCATGTGGAGGGACCACTCATGTGGGAGCAGAACTCAACTGAGTCTGTCCGCCCAAGAGTTTTGAATGCCTGGAAGATATACTGCCAGAAGATGGATGTGATGCTCTCTGGCGAAGTCGCACAGCTTCGCTGCAAAGTGACAGAGCCAGTCCCGCCCTGCTTGTTTACATAGAACATGGCTACTTGGTTGTCCGTATGGATGAGGACTGTCCTGTAGCTGAGCAGGGAATGGAATACTCTGAGAGCTAAGAATATTGCTCTGAGTTCCAAGAGATTGATATGCAGAGAAGTCTCCTGTGGAGACCAGATGCCCTGGGTGGAGAGATCCTGCAGATGAGCTCCCCAACTCATTGGAGAAGCATCTGTTGTCAGAGTTGCTTGGGGTAGCGACTGCTGAAACGGGGACCCCAGCAACAGATTTGGAGGGGACTTCCACCACTGGAGAGACCAAAATAGGCGACTGGAGTTTGCTATGTTGTCTGACAGGCAACCTGATGCCTGAGTCCATTGGGTGGACAAAGTCCATTGAGCTGCCCTCATGTGAAGGCAAGCATATGGAACCACATGCACGGTGGATGCCATGTGGCCTAATAGCTGTAACATCTCTCGAGCAGTTAAATGGGACTTTAACTGTATCTGGGAGGCTAACTGCACCAAGCGTAGGCAACGGGCCTGAGGAAGATAGGCCCTTGCAGTTGTGGTATCCAGCAAGGCCCCTATAAACTCCAGAGACTGAGTAGGGGTGAGATGGGATTTTGGGATGTTTATTACCAGTCCCAAATACTGAAGGACACGCATTGTGCAGGTTAGAGAAATCTGGGCCTCTGACTGGGATGAAGCTCGAATGAGCCAGTCGTCCAGATATGGGAAAACGAATATTCCTAGAGTGCGTAGAAATGCAGCTACTACAGCCATGCATTTCGTGAACACCCTTGGTGCAGAGGCCAGACCAAAAGGAAGCACCCTGTATTGGTAGTGATTTCCTTGAAAAAGGAACCGAAGGAACCTTCTGTGTGTTGGATGGATGAGGACATGGGTGTACGCATCCTTGAGATCTAGAGAACAAAGCCAGTCCTGACTCTGAAGGTATGGCAGCAGAGTACCGAGAGAAATCATCTTGAATTTCTCTCTGAATAGAAACTTGTTCAATTCTCTGAGATCTAATATGGGTCTGTAGCCCCCTGTTTTCTTTGGAATAAGAAAATAAGGGGAGTAGAACCCTGAGCCCTGTTGAAGAAGGGGTACTTCTTCTATTGCCCCTTGGGCAAGAAGGGTAGCAATCTCCTGACCCAGAAGGTTAAGGAGAGATGTTGGAGAATTGAACTGTTTCACCATGGTGTGGGGAGGAAGGTTTAAGAAACGAAGCTTGTACCCTTCCTTTATAATGGAGAGGGTCCATTGCTCTGCTGTGATTTGCTCCCATCTGGGAGCAAAGTAAGCTAACCTTCCTGGAATGGTGAGGGGCTCTGGTTCTTCCAGAGCCAGAAAGGCTAAGTTCTCTAGTTGCAAGTCAAAGGCCTTGAGAAGGCTGAGGCTGCTGGGCCGTGGGAGGCCTGGCAGCCTTTGACTTGGCCTGTTTAGGTGGTTGCTGACGCTTTGCAGCAAAACGATCTGCAGAAGATGCCTGCTGACCATAAGCAGGATAGTATCTTCCCTTTTTAGAAAAAGGTGTCTTTTTGAACAATCTTTTCTTAGCAGGAGCAGAGGTAGACTTTGAAAGTCGATCCAAAGCAGAGTTCTCAGCATCCATCTGAGTGGCCTTTGCTTTCTAATCCCTGCCAAAAAGGTTTTCACCTGTACAAGGAAGATTTCCCAATTCATCTTGGACCCAGAGTTCCAAATCAGATGCTTGTAACCAAGCAATTCTGCGTGCACCTATGGCAATAGCCGAGGCTCTACTTACACATTCAAAAGAGTCACAGGCTGCACGGTTGGAAAATTTGGAAACATCTTGGGCATGTTTAAGCCAAGTGAGAAATTCCTGCCTTTTATCTTCTGAAATAAAAGGGGCTAAAGTCTGCAGATGTTTATGTTTATTTGAATTTGATATACCGCTCAGACCAAAAAGGTATTAGAGCGGTTTACAATACTACAGATGATCTGTGACTTCTTTTAGAAACATCCCCATATAGAGACTATAGGAGTTGATTCTGGCAGCAAGCATATTAGCTTGGAAAACCCTTCTGCCAAAAGCATCAAGGGTTCTGCATTCACGTCCTGGAGGATTAGATGAGTGTCTCTTTGCACTCTTTATTTTCCTCATGGCAGACTCTACCACAATAGAGTGGTGAGGAAGCTGAGACTTATGAAAGCCAGGACAAGGAGGGGCATGGTACATGGTGTCTAACCTATGAGAATGAGGAGAGGTAGTAAGAGGAGTCTCCCACATGCTCAACATGAGATCATAGAGAATCTCATGAATAGGTAAGGTGGCTGCTTCTTTAGGAGCCTTAGGGTATTGCAAAATATCTAATTGCTTGGCTCTAAGTTCTGACTCAGGGGCCACTGTAATGGAGAGGCCCCTAGCCACTTCCCTAATGAAGTCTTGAAAAGACAAGTCTTCTGGAGGAGACATTCTTCGTTTTGGAGAATCAGACTCCTGAGGAAGATGTACCGGTACCTCGACAGAAGCCTCCGACTCAGAGTCTTCGGAGGAATCGAAGTATCGCCTGTCTGGATGCTCCTGTAAAGCCCGATACACGTACCGAGTGGGATTGACATCGGGAGTAAGCGGTACAGGTTCGGTACCGATGGGCATCATAGGACAGGGTACCATTGCAGTCGACACTGAAGCCGATGTCGATGCAATCGGTACTGGCACCGGAAACGATGCCGGTGCCGGAGTCGGTACCGGCAACGGAGATTGTTGCGGTACCGAAGGCGTCGAAGCCTGCATAAACGCCATTAGGGTGCGTTGCATGGACAGAATCTTCTGATCCATCGACGCCGCCAGAGTCTGGATGTCGGTACCGGTGGAGGCCACCGGTACCCCAGAACACAGCAACAGGTGATCAGTCGAGGCCGAGCCATCAATGTCAAGCTGTGACCTCATAGATAATGCTTTGGAAGCCGGAACTTCCCGCCGGGTAATTTTGCCGGTGCAGATTCCTCGAGGACAAGCCCGGAGGCATCTCGATGCTTAGAGGGAGATTTGCCCTTCAAGGACCGGCTAGATTTATGTTTGGTTACCTGAGATCCATGGGAGGAAGAAGCAGCCCTGGAAGACGTCGATGCCACCGAGGCTGCATCAGAGGGAAACAGGGTACTGAGCTTGGCTGCTCGGTTCTGCCGACCTCTTTTAGACATCAGGCAACATGTCCGTTCTGGCCCCTCCAACTCCGATTCCTTCCCCCAAACTAAAGGTGTTCCACAGGGCTCATCTCTATCCGCCTTGCTATTCAATGTCTATATGCAACCCATTTGTGATCTCATCCAATCATTTAATATCAACTGCCTGGTCTATGCTGACGACGTCTTGATGTACATGCCAATTTCGACAGAACATCTTGAACTATCCCCACTTATCAGGTGCTTTGACGCTGTCACAGACTGGCTAAATGCACAAATGCTTAAGTTAAATTTCAAAAAGACAGAAGCCCTCTTCGTAACCAGGAATCCGGCTTTTACTCCACCCCTGTCTATCAAGGTTCGCGACGCAGAGATCATATGCAAGACTACAGTAAGATACCTAGGTGTAACGCTTGATCAGCAACTTAATATGAAGGCTCATATCAAAAACATAACAAAGTCGGTGTACCATAAAATCCGGACCCTCCGCAATTTGCATCAACTGTTAGAACCTGATGACTTCCAAACTGTCTTTCAGGCCCTAATAATGCCTCACTTTGACTATGCCAATGCGATCTTGTATGGTCTACCTAAGTGCACGACTAACCCCTTACAACTTGCAATGAATTCAGCTGCAAGAATCCTTCATGGAGCTTCAAGAAGTTCTCATATTACCCCAATACTAAAACAATTGCACTGGCTACCCATACAAGCCAGGATCTCATTCAAGATCCTAATTATGACCCATAAAGCCATCAATAAATACCCTGCTACTGCCATTACTGATCTAATTTCAATCACACCACCCAATCGAGCAAGGAGATCGAATGCCGCAAATACTCTCATATTACCTAAGGCAAGCACAAAGTGTTCTCAATTCACTAGATCCAGAGCCTTCTTCTTTGCTCCATCCTGCTGGAACGCACTATCAGCAACTATCAGAACCATCAGTGAACTCTCCCAATTTAGGAAGGCACTGAAACGGCACCTCTTTCTTCATCACTACGATGATGCAGTCTTCTCCCCCACTCACCCACTCTCACATCTCAATGCAGCACCTCAAACTCATGCACGTCACATTCCCAGACTGATCACTCGCAATCACACCTTCCCCTCCAACCACCATGAGAAACTTATGCAGTGCCGCATAACTCATTATATTGTTGCATAAAGTAGACTGTATTTATTCGTGTCTCCTTGTTAAGGGACTGGTTATTTATACCCTATTTTACCTGTTATACCTGCTTAATGCATACCCAAGTTTAATTTTCCTGTTTAATGTATACCCAAGTTATTATACCTGTTTCACTGTAAGCACAAATCACGTAATTGAGATGTGCAACTCTTATGTTCATTGTAAACCGCACTGATGTCGAATAGCGCGGTATAAAAGAGACTGCAAATAAATAAATAAATAAGTGTGACAAAACACTTAGCTGCCAGCTCTCAGACTTGTTATCGGTCAACTTCCAACACAGCCACGATTCAACTCCTGTGTGTATGTAGGTGTGTATACAAAGTGACTAATGATTTGTACTGGAGGTTTTTTCTGACCTATGATGTTGTGATATGATAACATGCTTGTCAGAGGCTATTATTGGCTAATACAGCGGTATTGATGGTTATTGCATTGGCCTACTGATCTGAGGTCTTTTTCCTCCAGCGCTTTTGTAACACATCCATTAGGTGCTGTGTAGAGCATATAAGGAGGATTTTGAGATACCCGGTTTTTGTGGTTTGCTGTCTTTGACTGGTATCTGAAGAAGCAAGTTGCAGAGCAGGAGCTAAGCAGGCAGGATGCAATATCACTACTGTCGGGTTAGCAGCAATCACCAGACATTCAATTCCATCGCCACAACATTGAAGATCCAGGTTAGAGGTCAGCAGGAAGGGCTATGTGCCGACAAGGTGCATAGCCCTTCAAAGACTGTGGCCATTATACAGAAACATGGTTTAATGAGTTGCATGAATGGAATATAACCATAGAGAGGGCAGAAAAGGAGGAGGAGCCACCCTATATGTCAAAAGCAATATTAAAGCTGCTGAATTACTAGTGTAGTCTACAGAGCTCCAACTCAAACCAAAGAAATGGATAGCAAATTGATTATTGATATTGCAACGGTAGTCATGAAGGGGGAAGTAATCATATATTGGGTGACTTTAATCTACCAGATGTGGATTGGAGTGTTCCTTCTGCAAATCTGGAAAGTAGTAAAAAAATTGTGGATGCCTTCCAAGATGCACTATTTAGACAAATGGTGATGGAACCAACCAGGGAAAGCTTGATGCTGTATTTAGTACTCACCAACGGAGACGGAGTGTCTAATATCCAGGTGAGGACCCATGTAAGAAGCAGCAATCACACGGTATGATTTCAGATAAAAACCAAGGCAGAGTCCAATCACAGCAAGCTCAAAGTCCTAAACTTCAAAAACACTGACTTCAGTAAAACGGCCAAGTTCCACAGGACAGGAGAAGGGCTGATGTGGTACAAAAGTGGTAGTTGGGAAGAAATGACAAACTACAGGTCAGTAAGCCTTACCTCAGTGGCGGGAAAAGTAATGGAGGCGCCCCTGAAAGAGCAAATAGTGGACTTCCTCAAAAACAACAGGTTGCATGATCCAAGGCAACATAGTTTTACCAAAGGACAATCTTGTCAAACAAATCGGATTGAGTTCTTTGACTGGGTGACCAGAAAACTAGATCAAGGGCATGCAATGGATGTGATCTACCTAGGTTTCAGCAAAGCCTTTGATACTGGTTCCTCATAGGAGGCTTATCAAACTGAACAACCTGGGGATGGGTCCCAAGGTGGTGAACTGGATCAGAAATTGGTTGACTGATAGACAACAGAAGGTAATGGTAAACGGAACTCACTCGGATAAAAGGAAGGTGATTAGCAGTGTGCCCCAGGATTCGATCCTGGGACTAGTACTGTTCTATGTATTTGTGAGTGATATTGCTGAAGGACTGAATGGAAAAGTCTTTCTTTTTGCAGATGACATGAAAATTTGCAACAGAGTGGACTCTCCTGAGGGAGTGGATAACATGAGGAAAGATCTACAAACGCTGGAAGAATGGTCTAATGCTTGACAGTTAAGATTTAATGTGAAGAAGTGCAGTGTTATTGAGCACTTGGGAAACAGAAATCCAAGGGAATTGTATGCGATAGAGGGCGAGAGGTTGGTGCGCACGGACCAGGAGAAGGACCTTGGAGTGATTGTTTCTGAGGATCTGAAGGTGGCGAAACAGTGGCAAAAGCCAGAATGATGCTGGGTTGCATACAGATAGGAATTACCAGCAGAAAGGAAGAGGTACTAATGCCACTGTACATGTCGCTGGTGAGGCCTCACTTGGAATATTGTGTTCAGTTTTGGAGACCATATCTCGCAAAGGATATAAAAAGGCTGGAAGCGATTCAGAGGAAGGTGACCAAAATGATTTGGAGCCTGTGTCAGAAGACTTATGAGAAGAGACTTGAAGACCTAAATATGTACACTCTGGAAGAGAGGAGGGACAGGGGAGATATGATTCAGACCTTTAAATACTTAGAGTATTAATGGACAAACAAACCTCTTCCAAAGACAGGGAAGCTGTAAAACTAGAGGGCATAACATGAAGCTGCAAGGGGGTAAACTGAAAGGCAATGTCAGTAAATACTTTTTCACTGAAAGGGTGGTGGATGCTTGGAATGCCCTCCCGATAGAAGTGGTGGGGGCAAATACAGTGACAGAATTCAAAATGGCATAGGACAAACACAGTGAATCCCTTAATAGCAACAGGATAAAATCAAAATAAACATAACTATCTCTTATAGCTGAACAAAGAGGGGTGACCTATACGGAGTGATGGGTACACCCCTAAACAAAGGCATGGGGAGGGGTGACCTGCACGGAGCAGCAAATGCACCTACTCTTGCCGCCTTGCTGGGCTGTCTAAATGGACCATACTGGCCTTTATCTGCCGTCATATACTATGTTACCATGTTAAGATGCGCCCATCTCAATATGGGGCCCTACCATATTTTTTTTTTAAGCCCCCCAGCTGCTAGCCTTCCTGAACAAGACACGCCTTGAAGCTTCTATTGATTTCACACCTGTTGTGCTGTAATATAAATATGCTGGATATTAGCCTAAGTTGCTTTTTGATTATTGTTAAATCCTTTTTTCTGTGACCTGGTTTCCCCCCAGGTTGTGGGCTACACTGAGCAGACAGGGTATGTTCTGCTGATTCAGTTTTTGTAAGCTTTTTCTTTTTTTCTTTTCGCTGTACAAGAATGTTTTTGTTAACTTTCCTGTATATATATGTAAAATTGCATAAAGATAAAATTTAAAAAACAAACAAAAAAAAAACAGAAAATGTCAGCCTACCGCCAGCTTCAGTCCCACTTACCACACACTTACAGGCCAATGCAGAAAGCCGGCGCTGAAGTTGCGCTCTATAAACTTTTTAAGCCTATTTGCAGCACACTGATAGTGTGTGACTTCAGAATGGGCATTCAGAAAGGGACTCATATGCAAATGAGCCACACATTAAACTGTGTGCATGCAAATGAGCCACGCCTTAAATTGTGCAAAATAGCAGCATTAAACTGGCAGAGCAAACCAAACACATGCGCACAAGTTTGGCATGCTCTCCCAGAGAAACGGGCACTGCATGGCTAATTTGCATATGAGCCCTGACAGTATTTGGATGGCATCAGGTGCTTTCCCCGATGCCAGGATCATTTGACATTTCTCCTCACATGATCCGGGCATTGGAGAAAGCCCCTGATGCCATCCAAATACTGTTGGGGCTCCCTATGCAAATTAGCCACAGTGTGCCCATTTCTCTGGGACAGCATGCCAAACTTGTGCCGATTTCTTGTGCGCATGTATCTGGCTTGCTCTCCCAATTTAACGCGTGGCTTATTTGCATATGGGCCCCTTTCTGAATGCCCGTGCTGAAGTCGTGGGCTATTGGTGCACTGCAAATAGACGTAAAAAGTTGATCGAGAACGACTTCAGTGCCGGCTTTCTGCATCAGCCTGTAAGCGTGCTTAAAAGTGGCGTTATCTATGCTTAAAGGTCGCGCTGGTTTTCTGCATCAGCCTGTTAATCAGTCCTTCCATTTCCATTCTTTTCCCAGCTCACAGAGATCCCCCTGTGCTTGGCCCATATTTTCCTAAAATCAGACACTTTTTTTTTTAAATTTTGTATTTATAAATTTCTACATACATATCAAGAATACATCTTGAAACAGAAACTGAGAAGGATAAGGAAAAACATTCACAGAACTAAACAGTCCCACCAATACCACAAAAAGAAAATACAACAAAATACCCAACCCACTCTAGCCCTCAAATGAAGAGGATACCGTAAAAAGGAAATTATAACCACCAACATTTCGAAAGGAAATTAGAGGTGCGCTAAATAGTTGGTTTCCATTATGCTCAGACAGAAGCAGATGGGGGAGCATCTATCCCTCCATGATGACGGGCATTTATGAAGTCCAGCAATTGGGAAGGCTCATAAAAAATAAAGGACTCAGACTGATACTTGATCAGACACCTACATGGAAATTTTAGAAAAAAAGAGCCCTCCCAATTGCTGGACTCCAGGACATAGGAGGAGAAAATCCCGCCGCCTCCTCTGGGTTTCCCTGGAGAGGTCTGGAAACATACGGACAAACAAACCCTTAAATGAAATATTTCGCTTTTTGAAAAACAACTTCATAAGCCATTCCTTATCGGAAAGCAAAGCCAATGTAATCAATAAAGTAGAGGGCACACAAAACAAACCAAAGGGCGAGCAGGATATGGGTCACTAGCACTTTATTTATGAAACACCCCAACGCGTTTCGGCTTGTGCCTTCATCAGGGGGTAGAAAGGACTGCAAATAATTAGATAAAAACAAAATCATACATGGATAAAAAATATAAATGGAGAACAAAGAAATAAACAAAATATATATATATCTAAGATACATTTAAAAATATATAAAAAAATATAAACTTATAAATGTGCGACCACAAGGAGAAAATATCTAGAAAAAATAATAAAATATACTTACTTATAAAACTTCTAGTCATACATAAAAAAGCGCATAAGCAATATGTGACCAATAGTGCAAAAAATATAGCTGAAAAAGACATAATAAATACGTTAAATAACAGATAACTTTTAAATATACAATAAAGAACAAAGAAAATAGGAGACCCAGACCAAAAACATGTAACATAATGAATAATGCACCAAAACCAAAATACTAAGTAATCATTAATTGTCTAATAAATAAAGGTAATAAATATAAGAAATAAATAAATAATTAAAATACATCAATATGGAAGTGTACACGAAAATATGTCTATACGTGTAACCAATTAAAACATAAATACACAATAGTAAATATGAATAAATAATGATATAGGAGCACAAAAGATAAATACATATAAAAATATACATATAGAAATGTATATATAAAAAATGTGCATATGTAAACAATTAAAACGATCTAAATCCATAATTATATATATATATGTGCATTGTTAGTTAGAACATTAAATGGATAAAAAATCCCGCTAAAACAAGTGTGGTTGTGAACAAACAATGTGCATCAATGGCAAACTCTTGACAATAATCTCCAAAAAATGCTCAACTACCTAATTGGAAGAGGAGGATACTGAACCTTGAAAAGAAAACCAGTGGCTGTTCAAGAATACCATCCTTAAAACAGTGTAAATATAAGATGAACCATATGCATAAATTTTGTATTATAAATTTTAAAATGTTTAATAAATTCTAAAAAAACTAAAAAAAGCTCACCAGGGATAAAGTTTGTAATCCAATATTATGAGAAGACAAAGAAAGGAGGGAAGGGAAGGGGGAGGGGAGGGAGGGAAGGGAAGGGGGAGGGGGGGAAAAGGGGGGGGGAAGAGAATGAGGAGGGAAGGGGATGAATTGAAGTTGACATCATGTACCCATATACCTCTTAAATAAATTATGTAAAAGAGGAGGAAAGACCCTGGCTCACATAAATAAACTGCATAGGCTGATTGTGAACACGAAAGAAAGAAACGTGCAGGGTCACTATAACCCAAACTGAATTAAAGACACTATTGTAAACAGCACACTGTAGTAAAAAAAACATACCTTCAAACCGGCAGAGTACCGAAGCAGCTTAAGAAAAACGCGCTAGAAATTGGCGCGATTTAAAGGGATCACAAGACAGGACTTTGCATAACTGCATATGCATATGGAGCATGACGTAATCAGATCGGCAAAAAATCATCGCGGCTTGAGAGAAACGCGCTAGATTATTGACGCGATTGAAAGGATCATAAAACAAAATTAATTCAAAATTGCGCTCATACCAACCACTTGAAAAACGTGTAGCATATGCTTTATAAAAACAAATGGTAAAATGAACGACTATAAAAAGCAATCAACCTTAAATGAAAAACACCAAGAACGATCAAGATTCAAAAAACAACCTTGCCAACTAGCTAAACCTCACGCTGATCTAACGCGATAGAGAAACCAAGGCAAAATTTTTCAAAGATGCTTGTATATATGCAATACAAAGTAAACAAATAATGAACTCTTCTCACTAAAATAAATTAATAGATCCATGAACTGTATTCACAAAAGCAATAAAAAGACAAATTGTTGCAAAAATGATTATATCTATAAACCACGATATAAACGAGTGATAAATAATCAAAGTACTCTTACTAAAAATAAATTATTAGTTCTGAGAGGGGAGGAGCAGTGGCGTTTTAAATCCCAACTGCCAGCTACAGACAGGTCAGCTATTCTACCATCAATCTCCTGTAATCAGAGCTAAACATTCTCTGCTGACTGCAACCCAATCGGGGCTCTGAGAGGGGAGGAGCAGTGGCGTTTTAAATCCCAACTGCCAGCTACAGACAGGTCAGCTATTCTACCATCAATCTCCTGTAATCAGAGCTAAACATTCTCTGCTGACTGCAACCCAATCGGGGCTCTGAGAGGGGAGGAGCAGTGGCGTTTTAAATCCCAACTGCCAGCTACAGACAGGTCAGCTATTCTACCATCAATCTCCTGTAATCAGAGCTAAACATTCTCTGCTGACTGCAACCCAATCGGGGCTCTGAGAGGGGAGGAGCAGTGGCGTTTTAAATCCCAACTGCCAGCTACAGACAGGTCAGCTATTCTACCATCAATCTCCTGTAATCAGAGCTAAACATTCTCTGCTGACTGCAACCCAATCGGGGCTCTGAGAGGGGAGGAGCAGTGGCGTTTTAAATACCAACTGCCAGCTGACAGGCCCGCGCCTGTCGGGCCCGCGCCTGAGGGCCTCGCCAGAGGGCCCTTTGGCGCGGCCCTTAGGCGGAGACCGTAGAAGGAGACCACCGCCCATCAAGCTAACCCCTCCAACATTGTGTAAATTAATGTTACAACCTCAAAATCGCAAGTAACCATTGTAATATCCTTGTATACAAACAAAATTGTCTCTTAATCCACCTAAATATAAGTACTATAATTTATTTAAATACCCTTTCAATATATCCTCTCCTTCTACAACTATTAAGTTATCTTTATATATACATTCCAGTAACTACAGAGTTAAGCACTATTATTTGTTATATGTACTTATTCAACCTGTCAACTGTAATTATCCTGTTATCACTGAAACACTGTTAACTATGTCATAGTTCCTCATTCATCCTATAAGCTTCAGTTAACCTCCTGTTACCACATATCACTGTAATACTGTAATAGTGTTTTAGCTTTTCATCCATCCTGTACGCTCCAATCAGCCTGCTATCACTGTAATACTGGTAATAGTGTGTTAGCTTTCCATCCATCCTGTAAGCTCCAATAAGCCTGCTATCACTGTATTCACTAATTGTACATTTAAATTTCACTTACACATACAATATGGCCTTACTCTACATTATAACATTTACCTTCTACCTTATCACTATAGGAATATGTAATGTTACCAGCCTACACACTAGCTATAATAGAATACCAACAATCCATAATCACAGAAGAAAGTGGTCTGATACTCCCTTCTACAATTCTAGAGTATCTACCCAAAATTCCCACCATCATCTGTTACTCATCTCATTACAAAACACCACAAAAAAGAAACAAGTAGGAAATCCAATTCCCCAATATCTGAAATGTGCATTAATAAATGCCCGATCCATACGCAAGAAATGGCCTATCATCTCTGACATAATTTCATTACATAGCCTTGACCTTCTCCTAATCACTGAGACATGGCTTTCTTGTGCTGACAATGTATTAATCAACCAATTTTTGCCTTCTAATTTTTCTATACATACATGTCATAGAAGTGGCAAGAGGGGAGGTGGTGTTCTAGCCATCACCAAATCTGACCTTCATTTCAACCTTAAAGAAGCAACAAGCTCATCACTCCTAGATACTTTTACAATAGCAAATAAATGTTGTTCTTTCACTTTACTATACCGCTCTCCTTCTTCCAATTCTGATTCTCTATCTATGATAATTGACTTGGCCTCCAATACACAAAACCCCCACATAGCAAGTTGGGTGCTAGGAGACTTTAATCTCCCTTCTCTCCAAGACTCCCATGTAACAGCTTTTCTTGAAGCTCTACAAGTTTTGGGGTATAATCAATTAATTAAAGATCCAACCCATATTAAAGGTGGTATATTAGATCTAATATTTACAACTGAAACAACCGCCAATTTACCATCTATCTTGGATCTATCAATCAACCCAGTTCCATGGTCAGATCACAAACTAATTATATTCAAGGCTAGATGTAACCAAAAGGATGAAAGAGGAATAAACGACCATCCTAGTACCCCTCTGAGAAGATTCAAGCCATTTGACAAAGACCTAATCCTAAAATCAACACTTCCACTAACCAACTTACCAGAGTGCAGCATTGATGATTTAGTTTCTAATTGGAATAGTACTTTCAGTTCGATTGCCACATGTCCGTCGACCAACAAACTACAAAGCAAGCGACACTCTGCTATATGGTACTCATCTGAGCTGAAGGCCTCGCGCACAACCCTAAGGAAACTTGAAAGACGATGGCGATACTCACACTCTGAAGTTGACAGAGCTGTATATATCCAACATCTCACATCTCATCGCATGGCAGTTACTGAATCAATGAGACGTCACCATGCAGTCACTTTAAAAAGATCTCTGAACAAACCTCATGACCTGTTTGCCATAGTTAAGCGTTTGACAAATGAACCTGCCTCACAACTTAAATATGAAATCCACCCTCAAATATTTGCTAACTATCTACAATCCAAACTCTGCCAAATTGACAATAACTCGGCTCCTAACATAGTTCCAGTTCCAGTAGATCAAACTCTACTCACTATCTTCTCAATACCATCTAAACGACAAATCGAAGACACCATTGCTTGCATAAACATGACCACCGCTCATACTGATCCTTGCCCTGCGTTCTGGATCAAAGATCTACGAGCTGATCTCAGTCCCATCATATCCAGACTCATGATTCAATCATTTACAACAGGAACTTTCCCTCGTACCCTTAAGCAAACATCCATAAGGCCATTACTAAAAAACAACAAACTTGACCCTCTTAAACCAGAATCATATAGACCTATTTCAAGTATTCCATTACTAGCAAAAATTTTAGAAAAAGAAGTACAAAAACAAATTCAGGATCATATAGATCTTAACGCCCCACTGGACTCATGCCAGCACGGTTTCAGAGAATTCCACGGTGTGGAAACGCTTCTAACTACTCTGTTCAGCAGCTTATTATCAGGAATTGATAACAACCGCCAAGGGTTCGTCCTTGTTTTTCTTGATATCGCAGCCGCTTTTGATTCTGTTAGCCATGAACGCCTCCTTGAGCGTCTCAAAGGGAAGTGAATTACTGATAAAGCACTTGAGTGGTGTAGATCCTACCTTTCTGACAGATGGCAACAAGTACGATCCAACGATACTTCATCAGATCAGTTTCATCAAAAACAAGGGGTCCCTCAAGGCTCATCCCTTTCCGCCCTTATGTTTAATATATACATGCAGCCTATCTGTAACCTGATTCGATCCTTTAGAGTTAACTGCATGATATACGCGGATGATGTACTTTTATATTTTCCTTTTACAACTGAGAACCCTGATCTCAATCCATTAACTAACTGCATAAATGAAGTATCCAACTGGCTACAATCCCAAAATCTAAGGATCCAACACAAGAAAACGGAGGTGTTATTTATTACACGTAACCAAAATTTCACTGCTCCATCCTTTTTGAAAGTGAATGATGCTAACCTCCAGACCAAGACCACCATCAGATACCTCGGTGTCACTTTAGACCAGAAATTAGATATGAAAGCACATATTAGTAATATTGTAAGAGCAGTATATCACAAAATACGCTCCCTTAGACACCTTCGATCCTTGCTAGAGCCAGACGATTTTAGAACCATCTATCAGGCGCTAATCATACCTCATTTTGATTATGCGAACTCAATTTTACAAGGTCTTCCACAAACCACCTTACACCCACTTCAAATGGCTATGAATGCTGCAGCTAGAGTCCTTCATGGAGCTTCCCGGAAAGACCATATCTCACCTATTCTAAAACATCTTCATTGGCTCCCAATTCAAAGTAGACTCACTTTCAAAATTTTACTAATTACATTCAAAGCCTTCAAAGAACTCTCATCTTCATCAATATCAGACTTGATCCAAACACCACCCCTCAATAGAGACAGAAGGTCAGTAACACTCAATACTCTGTTAGTCCCTAAATCAATATCACAGTGTACCAAAACTATTTCAGACAGGGCCTTTTTATTCTGTGCACCAAGGTGTTGGAATAACCTCCCTCAAAACATCCGAGCAATACCAGACCTTTTGCAGTTTCGCAAAGCTTTGAAACACTACCTCTTCCTTTTATCTTATCCAGTAAACAATAAAGACATCTCAACCAACCCACAGACCTTCCACTCATACACATACAATACAGATACCCCACAGACCATATACACACAAAACTGAAGCCATGATGATATTATGACTATGTTTATTAATTATATACCCTGTTATCCGAGTTATATTCTCCTGTTTTCTGTAAACACAAAGTACTGTTGAATTGTGTATCTCACTGTTTTTTGTGAACCGCGCTGATGCCTAATAGTGCGGTATATAAGAGTCTATAAATAAAATAAATAATAAATAAAATAAATGAAGAGGCAACACGTTAAAATATTTTCATTAATGCCTAACCTGGCAAACTCAAACATGTAAGGAACATCTCATAATCTTGTTCATGGAACATAGAACGCAACAACTCTTTTTAAGGAGCTCCTACAAAACTACACCATATTAACTATGTACACAATTTAAGAAATAAATAAATAAATTAAAGACAATAATACATAAAAATAGTCAAAAACATTTAAGCATGCTGACACAACACTGAGACCAGTAAGATAAAATTATATAAATTAGCTAAAACATCGAGAGGGGAATCATCACAACTCATAATCTTATTCAGGGAACATAGAACGCAACTACTCTTTTTAAAAGGCTCCTACACAACTGCACCATATTAGCTATATAATAAATAAATAAATATAATAAATACAACCAATGGACAAAATAAAATTACCTATAATTGATAAAAATAAAAATAATAATAAAAAATTATGTGCCAAAAATAAGAGGGGCTTGTGGAAAAAAGGGGGAAAAAAAGGAGAAAAGGGAAGGGGGAAGGGGGAAAAAAAAAAAAAAAGGGGGGGGGGAGGGGGAAAGGGGAGGGGGGAAAGGGGGGAAAAAAGGGGGGAAGGGGGAACTGAGGGGGAAGGGGAAAGGGGGGAGGGGAGAAGGGGGGGAGGGGAGAGAGAGGGGGGGAGAGGGGGAGGGGAAGGGAAAAGGGGGGGAAGGGAAGGGGAAGGGGAAGGGAGGGAGGGAGAAGGGGAAGGGGGAGGGGGAGGGGAGAAGGGGAGGGAGGGGGGAGGGGAAGGGAGGGGAGGAAGGGGGAAGGGGAGGGGGAAAAAGGGGAGGGGGGGAGGGGGAAGGGAGAAGGGAGAAGGGAAGGGGGGGAGAGGGAGGGGGAAGGGGAAGGATGAATAAAACCTAATGAAAACAATCATAGAAAAACAGACAAATTAAACTCTTGATTAAGACCCATCGGTACAACTGACTGAAGCTCATAAATATACCGTTGCTCCAACCGGAGGAGAATACGGTCAATATCGCCTCCACGCCAATGTGGATGTACTACCTTAATAACAAAAACTTGAGGTCAGAAACTAAATGCCCTTTTTCCACCCAATGTTGTACTAGAGGTTTGTCTTCCACCCGTCTGTTCAAACAACTTTTATGTTCAATAATACGTGTCTTAATGGTGCGGGTGGTTTTTCCAACATATAAAAGCTTACAAGGACACATAACGACATATATCACATTACTCGTATTGCAGTTTGAAAAATGATTCAAAAAGAATTTTTGTGCCGTGGTTGGATGCACAAAAACGTCTTTCATAGACATACTGTTCAGGCAAACGGAACACCGTCCACATGTAAAATGCCCCTTGGCTCTAACTGTTGGCTTAGGTTTTGCGAGTGCCGATGGAACCAAAATATTCCTAATATTACGATTTCTTTTGTGTGCGATCATTAAAGGTTTGCGTGCCAAACCTGGAATAGAGGATAGAAGATGCCATTCGCGTCTCAAAATTTGAGATATGTCTCTAGAGAATGAGGAAAAGGTGAGTGCGCATACTACCCGATCTTCTTTGGGCAGTACGCGCTTAAGTAATAATTCATTTCTATTGGAAAATTTAGCCCTATCGTATGCATCTTGAATGACATGTGCCGGATAACCCCTATCTTTAAACCTATTGACCATATTAGTAGAGTGCCGTTCAAAATCGTGGACTGAAGTACATAACCGCTTAACACGTAAAAACTGCCCGTATGGTAAATTATTCTTTAAAGACTTGTTGTGAAAACTATCATATCGCAGCAAAGTATTACGATCTGTTGGTTTACGGAAAAGGTCAGTCTCAAACCCATGCACTCCTTTTTTGATATTGATATCAAGGTATGAAATATGCGTAGAGCTAAAAGACCCTTCAAATTGTAAGTGCTCATCTCTGGAATTCAGCCATTGAAAAAAAGCTTGTAAAATATCTACGGCACCATCCCAAATTAAAAAAACATCGTCTATATAACGTAACCATAACTTAATGTACTTCTTAAAAGGATGAAACTGAAGAAACTTACTTTCGAAATTGGCTACGTATAAGTTTGCAACGTCCGGCGCCATAGAAGACCCCATGGCCACACCTCTAATCTGCTTATAAAAAATACCCTGGAAACAAAAGAAATTCTCGCACATAGCAATACCTGCCATCTGAGTTAGATAACATGTTGGAATTCGTACCGGTGGTTCTCGTTGAATAAGAGTATTTGCTATGACTTCGAGAGCATCTGCTTGTGGGATATTAGTATATAACGAATTAATATCTAGTGTTGCCAAAATCAAATTATCGTGATAATCTGTAAATTCTTGCAATATATTTATGACGTGAGTTGAGTCACGTACATAAGATGGTATTTTCGGTACGAACGGACGAAGGAAATAGTCCAAAAACTTGGATAAAGGCTCTAACAACGACCCAATGGCCGATATGATAGGTCGTCCAGGCGGATTATTGAGAGATTTATGGATTTTGGGCAAAACATAAATAGTGGGTGTAACCGGATGTTGAACAGTAAGGAAACTGATTTCATTGGATGTCAAGTACCCTGCTTGTTGTCCAATATAGATGAGTGTGTCTACTCTGTGTTTAAGATTAATAGTAGGATCATCAAAAATTTTTTTATAAAAAGCCATGTCATTAACTTGACGTAGTACCTCTTGCACATAATCTGTCTTATTCTGGATAACCAACGCTCCACCTTTGTCGGCTGGCTTAATAATAATGGACAAATTATTTTGTAATTCTTGGAGAGCAGTTGACTGTTCAAATGTGAGATTATGAAATGGTCTACCTTTCTTCTTATAAAGTGCCTCCACCTGGGATAATACTACTTTCTCAAAAGCATCTATAAGCACATTATTATTATTAGGCGGTACCCAGGTGGAAGGCCTACGGAGAACAGAATTATCTGCAGGGGTTGCATTCTGATTTGAAAAGAAATCCATGATTTTTAATTTTCTAAAAAATTTATAAAGCTCTACTCGAGTCGTGAAACGATCATGTCTTGCATAGGGTACAAACGAAAGGCCCTTCTCTAAAACTTCAACTTGAGCATTGCTTAAAACAAAATCTGACAAGTTAAAAATGCCACTCTTACTAGTTAATCCTGAGATCTCTGACCTCTCCCTCTGCCCCTGCCTCTGGGGAGTGAAGTGGGCCGTGCCTCCCAAGTTTTGTATTGGTGATAAGGTGACTTCACCTGATGATGTGGCGGGACCCACTTCTTGCCACCCCCTCTCCAAAGGGAGTCCATTGAAAAACCCGATGGATGCCGGGATGGGCCTGCGGCAGAGAACAAGGGAGCCGAGGACTCTTGTTCAGCAGTATCTTCAGCATAACTACGGCTTCTTTTATTGGCATGTTCTAAAAAAGGATCAGGTGAAGAGAGTCTAGTTTTGGCTTTACTTTTACCAGATTTGACATTATGAGTACTAGGTCCTGGTTTTGGTGAATCCGCATCCCATCTAGAGGGCACTACTTGCTCCTCCTGCGATGATTCCAACATTGCTGTTATAGTTAAGACATCTACATTTGATATTCCTCTAACCACACCCAACCCCTCATTTTTTTTCCCAGATGACAAATGATACATTTTAACAATAGGAGGGTGGGATTCAGGAGGAATACCCAAAACCTCCACCAAATACATCCTAAACATATCCCTCGCAGAAATCATAGGTGTCCTAGGAAAATTAACCAGACGAAGATTCATAGCTCTAGAAGTATTTTCCAACATCTCTAATTTAAATCTCATAGGCAGTGTATTCTTAAGGGTTTCCACCTCTTTCTCAAGAGTCACAAAGTTTGTCTGAACTTCTGCAACAACCATCTGATTAGTAATTTACACCACATTTTCCTGGATAACCAGCTCATTATTAGCAACCTGAGACGCCAAACCCGACATCCGCGGCACCATTTCTTCACGTAGCTGCATATTGTTTCCACGTTACCACCTCCGGAGCCTCCATAGACGCCACTGGGGGTATCTCCCCCACTCCTACCAGAGATGGTCCGCCCGGCAACAGGGTTGATGCAGTTAGTCCAGTCGCAGGGCCAACACCACCCTCTGCCATCTCAACTACAACCTCTGCCATTTGACGCTGATCTGGGGAAGCAGCAACATCCAACCTTTTACTCCTCCTCCATCCAACCTTTTGCTGCTCATCGGAGGAGTCCGACAACTCAACACCCTCCTCCTGCTTCCCCATGCCGCTGGTATCCTGGCGAGGGACTTGAGGCCTGGACTGAGCCAAGGGAAAAAAGATCACCGCCCGATGCAAGAGACGAGGACTCCACCTCCGAGTGCTGCAAAGCTGAGCCACACTCCCCTGCTTCACTCAGCTGTCTCGGTGCAGGGAGAAAATAAGAGTCCAAGGGACCAATAGTAGCTGCAGGTAATGGCGACAAGTCCCAAGGGGCTATAGAAGGCTGTTTAGCCCCTCTGGTCTTCCACTTCTTCCCCATATGAAAAAACACCGCACCGATGCACACATCAACAAATCGCCATCTTGGATCCTCCTCAGACACTTTTAATTTTAAGAACATAAGATATGCCATACTGGGTCAGACCAAGGTCCATCAAGCCCAGTATCCTGTTTCCAACAGTGGCCAATCTAGGTCATACGTACCTAGCAGTTTCCCCCAAAAGACACAGGTTCTGCAATGCTTGTACTAGGTCAAGCATTGATATCCTGGGTCCCTTCTTAATAATGGTTTATGGACCTTTCCTCCAGGAACTTGTCCAAACCTTTTTTAAACCCAGCTACACTAACAGCCTTTTGTCTCCTCCACCTCAGTTGGGAGACTGCCACAGATCCATCACCCTTTCCATAAAGAGATTTCCTCATTGCTCCCTTTTCTGTCGTCATCTCATTCTTTAATTTCCCTTCCTTTGAAGCAGACCTGCCTGCAGTCTGTCTATTCCTTGGAAGTTTCTATCTTCTCCCTGCCCCCCAAGGTACGTATCTTGAAGACCTTAAGTCTCTCCCCATATGTTTTATGATGAAGACCACTGATCAGTTTAGTCACTGTCCTATGGACTGAATCCATCCTAAGTCGTAGTATTTTGATGTTTGGATTATGACTTGGTCATTGTATGTATAGATTAACATAATAAAATAAGAATTGAGTTATGATCCACCTGAAACTTGGTAATTAGTAGATTATAAATCATATAAAATAAACATTTAAATATAGAGTAGCGACTGCTTCTCTTATGTATCTATATATGCCTTGTAGTGAGATATAAATTAGTTATCGCTGCTATAATTTATTGTACGAGGGTTGCTCAGAAAGTAATGCCCCACATGTTTTTTCTCAGTCCAGAATGAAGATAGAGGTGTGAAATTGAAAGGGTAATAACTTGGAACTTCAAATGACATGTGTGTAATTTTATAGTCTTCTGACAAATAGCAAGGCGGTAGTGATCCTTCAAATGGCGTCTGAGTGACACACGGTACAAACAACAAGCTGTAATTGAATTCTTGGTGGAGGAGAAAAAGTGTGAGAAACATTCACAAACGGTTGTGTGCTGTGTATGGAAGTTCTGCGGTAGATAGGAGCACCGTTGGACGATGGGTGAAGAGAGTAAAGGCTTCAGGAAGTGGTAAAACAGAACTGGAAGATTGGCCACGGTCTAGGCATCCTGCCTCAGCCACCAGTCCAGACAAGTTGTAGCACGCTGACTACATTATTTGTGTGGATCGGCGCATCACGAGTCGGGAATTGTCCGTACAGCTTTCCGTCAGTAGAGGTAGTACAATGGCAATTATTGACTCTTTGGGATATTCAAAGGTGTGTGCAAGATGGGTTCCGCAAAGTCTCACAACCGAACACAAACGCCAAAGGAAAGACATCTGCTCTGATTTGTTGGAGCATGGAAACTGTTAAAAGAAGGGGGGGGGGGGAGAGAGTCTTGTGGAGCACCACAGGAGAGAAGGGGTAATTGGTTGATTTTTGGGATTTGAAAACAATCTGACGAACGATTTTCAAGGAATGATTTGAAGCATTGTAGAACTTTACTGGTGAATCTATGATTGCTGAGGAAGAAAGTGAGTCTAGTGATTAACAAGGTTGAACGCTGCAGATAATCTAGAGATACAGTGATACTAATCTGACCGGTGTCAAAGTGACTGTGAGAAGTGCTGTGGAATTGTCTCTGTGCTGTGTCCACTGAACCCCAATTGAGGGGTGTGGAGAGCACCTACTTACGCCTGTTTAGTTCCTTGCGCGTCCCAACTGCAATGAAGATGCTCATGGTGCGGTGCTAACATTGGGATTAATGTGATAGGAATGTTCTACCACGCTACCTATTACAGTGTATCACTGGTATCCTGCTTAGACTATATCATTTCTGATACATGAATGCTCAACTGTGCTGTTGTAAGCTGTATATTACTGACACTATCATACTGTAGTAATTAACAGTGTCTGCCTTCGAGTTGATGCCGACTCCTGGCGACCCAGCGGCTCCTGGGTTTTCTTGGCAGTGTGACCGGACGAAGATTGCCAGGCCCATCTCCAAATGTAAATCACTCTTCTAGCTGTGTATCATGTGACTAGTGTCGACCTAATACACATTTTGCTGTTGCTACACTCTTCTTGCATGCTATACCTGCTCATACTGCCGGGTGAATCTCTTCCTAAAAGCACCTAGCTTGATTGATTAACAAACAGTGAGGCCCCAAGCACATAGATATTAATCTTCTTTTAAATTGAGACTAGGACCCTGGTGCTTCAGAAGCAGATTTATTAATTCATAACTAATACTGCTGCTTCTATTTTCTGCTGAACTTTCTTCTTTTATATTTACATTCTCACGTCTATTCTCAAAGGTGATTGAGGGTTAGGACTGATACTTGCTTGACTTACTGTAGGGGAATGATGATATTTATTACTGTTCACCACCTAGAGCAGATTGCTGCAGATGTGGCTAGATGTGTAAAGTAAACTAAACAGCAATTTACAAAACATATTGGTGCTTTCCACAATTAAAAAGAACACAAATTTAATTAAACACATATCAAGAAAACAGAATATATTTGTGTATTTAAAATACTTTATGCACCAACTCATAGGCAAATAAGTGATAGTAGTATTGGTAATGAGGAGCAGTTGAGTCTAACACATCACGTAGAACCTGTCAACCTCCCACATCCTGGCTGCTTCCCCAAATTGCACATAAGGGCATGTTTACTAAACTGCGGTAACGGGAGTAACCATTCACCATTTCCATATCCAGTTCAAACTTCTCCTGCTGACATATACGTGCCTTCACTCTGCAGTTCCTCACTACTTTCCTCTTCTCTCTCCCTACACCCCTCCTCGGGAACTCCGCTCTTCTGGCAAATCTCTTCTATCTGTGCCCTTCTCTTCTATTGCTAACTCCAGACTTCACTCCTTTCACCTTGCTGCACCTTACACCTGGAACTACCTGAGGCTGTACATTAGGCACCTTCTCTGACCCTTTTCAAATCCAGGCTGAAAACTCACCTCTTCAAGGTCACTTTTGGATCCTGATCAGCTTAGTCTCCTGTGTGTTTCCTTACCATTGCCCTGAATACATCCTTGTGCTCAGCTGCTGTGTTGTCTGTCTTGACTAGTTTGTAAGCTCTGATGAGCAGGAACAGTCTAACATGTGCCTCTATAGGGCTGCATACGCCTTGTAGCGCTATACAAATGATCAGTAGTAACATCCCCACACTAACGGCTTAGCAGCAATGGGATGGGGACTGGACGGACACTGGGCGTACATCATGCACTCTCTGTAATTGCGAGTGTTGCAGTTAGTGAGGTGCATTTACCATCATCTTAGTGGGTGGTAGAAAGTGCACCTCTTTATGTAGAGTTGCTGGTTTATTGCAGCAAGGTCCTCTGCACTGTGTTAGCTGCATGGGGACATGCCAGGAATCCCCAATAGTGTTAATGTTGTGAGCCTACAACACACTAAAGTACCGAACTTTACTAAACATGCTCCATAGTCTGTCTTGGATCAAATTTCAACAGGCAAATTATTTCATAGTGTTGGAGCTGTGGCAGAAAACATTTTCTTCCTACTTCCTATTAGGTGTGCTTCTCTTTGCCCTGGAATATACCACATCTCGCTCAAGGATTACCTAAGGGAGTCATTCCGTCCTGTGAATAGCAGGGATGGACGTCCTGTTGGGGCATCCATCCCTGCTATTCATCCTCCCCGTACGAACAGCAGATTTGTATGGGGAGGCCTAGATGGGAGCAGGTGGCGGCATTATGGAGGCAGAGAGAGGGCAGACCGGAACCCTGGACGTACCAGGCTGATTCAGAGGTCAGCCCTGTACATCTGGGACCATGAATCTGGACAGGGCTTATTCCATCTCAAAAGTGGAATACATCCCCCTGGACGGAGGGAGATCGTGGCAGAGGACCCAGGGATGCAGGTAAGGGGGGTGCAGGGGGTTCCCCACAGCCTGACCTAGGCCTTGGAATGCCAAATCAGGGGTCAGGCTGCAGGGAACAAGCATCTGGATTCAACGGGTCAGGATTGCAGCTCGTGAATGGAGCCGCTGCGCCATGGCACCACGGCTCCATTCACAGGACCGGCTGAATTAGCCAGGTAGTTGCTGGGATGTACGGCCGGACAGAATCTGGTACAGGCCTGCACGTCCAGGTGCTAGACCCAATCCTGATCCTGCGGGGGCTGTGGGATCAGAATCATCTAACTTTGCACGCCCGATTCTGCCCAGCTGTACAGAGGTTGGATGTGCATGAGTGGAATTGGCCTCTAAGGCAATAAAAGTCACTTTGGGTGGTGGGGGGGGGGGGGACAGCCTGTAAACCTGTACAGCAGGGGCATTATGATGAAATGTATCCTTGACAGAGGGATAGACGTGGTACTAGAGACTGCAACAGAACAAAATGTACAGATTGTTTCTCCAAATTAGAGAATCAGGTGTGAAACTGCTTCCAAATGTACCGGCACACTACAGAAAAGGTTTATGAAAAGTCGCAATTTCACTGTCCAGTATCTGGCAGCAAACTGACTACCGCTCAGGGGTTCAAAGCGTTCTCTAGGTGGAAAAAGGGAAGAGGGTTCCTGGGGCAGGAGCCGCTGTGCTCAGAGCCAGCTCCTCAGGCAAACCTTCAGCCTTACATACCCCCTGCTCCCCCCAAGAGTCTGATAATTAAACTCAACCATCATCATCATCCCATCACCACCACTCCGACGACGACGACCCTGTCAAAATGTCAGATCATTTATTTATTTACAGACTCATATACCGCACTATTCGGCATCAGTGCAGTTTACATGGAACACAAACTTACAGCAGGGCGGCACGCCGCTCGGTGTTTACAGAGAACGGGTACTAAAAAAACTTGGATAACAAGGGGTAACTATTTACACAGATATACATATTAAAGCCTTGCTGTGTATCTCCCGGCAGGTACAAGAACGTGCTGATGGCTCTTTGCGTTTGTCTGATCGACAGGATCTAGCGTTTTGCTCAAACTGCTGCTTTTACCCTAGGCAACTGCCTGGTACTGGCTGTGCTTAACTCAGGCCCAACTCCTATGAAATGAAGGGAGGGCCCTCATAGGAATTAGATGAAGAGACCTGATCTGTGTCTTCCTGTGACATCCAAGAGAAAAGAGTGGAAGGAAAGGGGCAAATCTGAAGTCTCCTGTAAGAGAGAAGGGGATTTAACTCTGAACAAACAAGCATTCACCTAGCCTAAGTGGCATAAATTTCACTCAAAACGTTACCAAAGGTGCCTCTGTATCTTCTCTGGTGGATCCCCCCTGCACTGGTGGCTCCTTTCTGATATTTTACTTTGAACTTCTGCCACTGTCCATGTTCCTGTCTTTCTGAGACACATCAGAGCAGCAATGGAGCGGGAAGGGAACAGATACAACCATCAGGCAACACTAGGCGGTCACCTGGCACAGATATTACAGCTAAACAATAATTCATGAGAGCCATTGGTGCATTTCTTTAGCTGAAGGGAGAGCACACATTTAACAGGTTTTTTTATACTACTTTATCATGTCAGTCAAAGCAGTTTACATGGTAACTTAAACTTGATAATGTACATTCAACAGGGACATTACTAACTTGGATTTATTTTTCTGAGGCATTGGAGGGTTAAATAACTTGCCCAAGGCCAGCTAGTGGGACATGAATCCTGGTCTCTTGGTTCCCAAGCCAGTGCTCTAACAAAGCACTTGTAGTTGTAGGGATCCATTGCATGTCTTCTCCTTAGTGCTGACCTTCAGCCTTTCCAAGCATGTCGTCTTACGCTAATGATCTTTCTCCTTGCATGATGTGCCTGAAGTATGAAAAAAAGTCATTGCCATTTTGAGCATCTAATGAACATTTAGGCTTCATCTCCTCTAGTACCAACTGATTTGTTCTTTGGGCAGTCCATTGTATGTGCATATTCTTCACCAACACTAAAATCTGAAGGCATCTATTTCTTGCTGCCTTTCCTCTTCACTGTCCAATTTTTGCATCCATATTAGTGAAAATACCATGACTTGAAAAAGTCAAATCTTTGCGCGCAGAAATAAATCTCTGCACTTGAAAATCTTATCCAGGTCCTTCATAACCGTTCTGCCAAGACTAATGCATCAAACTTCCTGATCCTTGTTGTTTTATTGTTGATCCAAGCAGATTAAAGTCTATCCTTTGCACCATCCCTGAGTAGGAAAGAGGAGGGTGAAAGGGAGGAGGGGGGAGAATTGATAGGCTCCCACTAAAGGTTAAGAGTAGTAAATTTGCTGCACCCCCTAGAGGACGCGAGGGAAGCTTTGGGAGGGTCTGCTGCACTCATGGTGACGTCACCTGTTTGGCAAAGGTCCTAATGCTGAAGAGCTTTGAAATTGAAGAAGAAGATTGTCCATTATTGACCTCAGAACAGAAGCTGGATTTCTTTTTGGCAAAGAGTAAACATTTTACATAAGAACGTAACAAATGACAATCTGGGTCAGACCAAGGGTTTATCAAGCTCAGTATCCTGTTTCCAACAGCAGCCATTCCAGGTTCCCAGAAGGTCCACAGATTCCATGCTGTGGTCCCAGGGGTAAGCAGTGGATTTCCCAGGTCCTCTTTAATAATGGTTTATGGACTTTTCCTCCAGGGACTCATTCAAACCTCTTAAATCCAGCTTTTACTACATCCTCTGGTAATGAATTCCAGAGCTTGATTACATGTTGAGTGAAAAAATATTTTCTCTGATGAGTCTTAAATGTGCAACACTGTAGCTTCATAGCATGTTCCTTGGTCTTTCTAATGCTGCTATAAGTGAGTGTAGTTTGGGTTGTTCTTTCATAAGGGCATAACTTTGCACTTATCCACATTAAATGCCCCCTGCCATTTGGACATAGTCTCCCAATTTATCAAAGTCCTCTTATAAGATGATTATAAAAAAAATATTGTATTTTAACAACTTTGAATAATTCCGTTTCATCTGCAAATTTGATCACCTCACTTGTTCTTCCCATTTCCAGGTCTACAGTATCTGTTTATTCACACTTAAAAAAAAGCAAGACTTTCCTTGACTAAACTCATGTTGGCTCTCCACCATTAAGCCATAACTATCTACATGTTCAGTAATTTTGTTTTATAAAGGTTTCTACTATTTTGCCTGGCACTGATGTCAGGCTCAGTCTGTCATATCCTGGATCACCCCTGGAACCCTTTTTAAAAATTGGCATTACATTGGCCACTTTCCAATCTTCAGGTACTACAGATGATTTTAGTGATATGAGGTGCGATCAAAAAGTATCAAGACTTGTACAACACCACAAGAAGTATAACACTGACAGTTATTGCACTCAGTCTCCTTCAGAGAGCCCCTTTCTGATAAACACACTTCCTCCAGCGTTCCTGACACTGCTGGAAACTATTGTGAAATGCCTCTTTCGTTATGCTGTGAAGCTGTTGTGTTGAATTTTGCTTAATGGTCTCCAAGTCATCTAATCTCCTTCCTTTCAGTGGTAATTTCAGTTTTGCAAACAAGAAAGTAACAGGGTGCGAGGTCAGGTGAGTATGGAGGCTGACGAACTTGCTCAATTTGGGTGTTTAGCCAAGAACTGCTGGACAAGATGTGATGCGTGAGCTGGGGCATTATTGTAATGAAGCAACCATTCACCATTCCTGTGCAACTCTGGCCTCTTACAACGAAATGCATCTCTCAAACAAGTCAGAACTTGGATGTAGTACTCCTTTATTGATGGTTTGGCCTTTTGGAGCATACTCATGACGAATACCCTGGTAATCAAAGAAAACTGTGAGCATGAGCTTGACATTGCTCCTCACCTGATGAGTTGTCTTGGGTCTGGGAGAGTTTGGAGTCTTCCATTGTGAGGACTGAGCCTTAGTTTCCGGGTCATAATCATAAACCCATGATTCATCGCCAGTATTAATCTTTTTGATGAAATCTGAGTCATTTTCAACACATTCCAACAACTTTTACTCAGGGTATAGGAGTTTCGGCATGAATTTTGCAGACACACGTCTCACCCCCAAATTGACAGTAAGAATGGACTGTACCGACCCACTGCTGTTGTTCATGTCCTCAGCAAGCTCCCTAATAGTCAACTGATGATTTGAGTGTATTGCCACCAGGGATTCACTATTTGTCAGGGCACTGGTCCCCAACAGTATTTTGTCTTCATTCCTGCTCGTGGATGGCCTTCCAGAACATTTTATTTTTTTTTTTTTTACTGTCAACGCTTAGAAGGCCCTCTTGGAAACATTTGTACCAGTCAAACACAAGCATGACTCGTGCATATCAACATACACTTGATGCAACTTGTCATAAGTCTCTCTGTACAAATCTCAAAGTTTCTGGCAGAATTTAATCAGTGGTGGGAGCACTTGCCGCTCCGCACAGGTCATCTCACCCCATGCCTTTGTTTAGGGCTGTACCCACCGCTCCGTGCAGTCATCCCTATTTGTTCAGATATAAGAGATAGTTATGTTTATTTTGATTTTATCCTATTGCTATAAAGGGATCCACAGTGTCTGTCCCATGCCATTTTGAATTCTGTCACTGTATTTGCCCCCTGCCCCCCCCCCCACTTCCATCAGGAGGGCATTCCAAGCATTCACCATCTTTCAGGATCTGTCCACTCAGGCAAACACCCCGAACAACTGCATTTGCATGACTTGGACAACCAATCCTAAGTTATTCCTTGGGGAGGCCAAGAGCGTGCTCTCTTTTGAGTTCTCCTCCTACCAGAGAAGTCAGGATCTGTGGTCTCTCCTGTACAGTGACCATAATCTGTTTACAGTCAAGTCTATCTAAACACCTAATTTACCCATTTCAAGAATGAATATTGCTGCTTTTGCCCCTGCCATGTGCCCCTTCCTACATGATCAATTCTACCGTTTAACAAATTAGTTAAAACAAAAAAATAGGTGATATCTTTGCATTAGACTAACTTAATTCCCAAAAGCTAATCAGAAAATCTATTAGGACTCACTTTTCTCAAGTCAGAACAGAATGAGCAACAGGTGCCAATACTAGAAAATATAAGTGAATCCTAAAATTGTTCCAGCAATAATCTGCAGGGGAAAAATATGTGTGAGTGAAAATATTAAGATTGACCACCCTTCAGACCACCCCCCCCACCCCGCTTTTCCCTGTCAGACTATCACCTGAATGCTCTTATGAGTCACTTATAGTTTCTTTTGCACGTTCTGTTCTGACCTGAGGGAGGACGTGTTAATTCCCAGAAGCTACTCAAGAAATATATGTAGTCCAATAAAAATGTATCACTATGTTCTCTATGTGTATTTCTTAATCTTTCTTTAGATGAGTAAGAGTTTGCTAGGGAGCCCAACCTCAACTCTGTTTTAGTCTTTGTCCCTTTTGACCTAATTGAATGTTGGTGGTTCAGACCTCTAAGCCTGCCTTTGCCCCAGACACCACTTACATACATCGTGCCAAGGATTTGCTGTAACTAGCATAGGCTTTGCTAATGAGAAGGTTGCATTATTGTAATAAAGGCCAGTTAGAATGGGGGGTGGGGGGAATCTAATCTTCTAGGACCATCCACCAGCTTTTAAGAATTTTTAGAACTCGCAAATTACCACTTTCCGCACATAGCAACCCATGAGTCTTAAAAACGCTTGCAGTAGCAGCAGAGCTCATACCCCTAGGGCCGAAGAAACACTGCCTTCCTTAAGTTTAAGTTCTTGATATACCGCTCAGGCCGAAGCATCAGAGCGGTTTACAATACAATTTATTTATTTATTTTTTTTAAGAAAATACGAAAGGAACGCCATATATGAGACAGGAAGGGGGGGGGGGAGAGATGGAGAGTAAACATAGGGTAGATGTGTGGGAGAAGGGGACGGAGAAAGAGGGGGATGATGCAGGTCCCCAACTTACCTCCATGTCTTCAGCCGGCTCCCCACCCAGCCTGCCCTTGGCCTCATCACTTTTAGGGTTCACATGACGGCAGCAGCAGTGGGACCTCTAACTGAAAAAAGAAATGTGCAGGTCTCTCCAACTCTGCACTTGCATGCTGGCCCGATCCCCATCCTCTGACGCATGCTCGTGTCACAGGTCAGAGGGACCAGACCAGCCATTCAAACGTGGTTTCAGAGACCTACGTGTTTTGTTTTTGTTTCAACTGGAGGTCCAGCTACCTCCAAGGGAACCCTAAAAGTGGGGGTGGGGCAAGGGAAGGCAACGGGGGGGGGGGGGGGAGGCAGAGGCTGGCATCCCAAAATGCGCCCCTATTTTTTTGCACCCTGTGCATCTGCACCGCTCACACAGGGCTAGGTATGGCTCTGCCCGTGGAAAGGGAGCAAAGCTAGCGAGAGGTAGAGAGGACTGAAGAAGAGAAAAGATGCTGATGTGGACAGAGCAGCCGGGCTGGTAGAAGGTTAAAAGAAAAGGGATGTTGGACAGAGGGAGTGGGCCTCTGTCAGCGCACAGGTGTATATGAGGGACAGTACAGGACTAATGCACCAGCCAAGATTGTAATCCATTACTTTTAGTCTCTCATTTAAGACTACCTGACAACTAACTGAGCCATCTCAGGAGCCACCGCCCAGGAAAAGGATTTAGGCATCATCAAGAATAATACGTGTGCAGCAGCAGCCAAGAAAGCCAATAGAATGCTAGGTATCATAAGGAAAGGAATGGAGAATAAAACAAAGGATATTATAATGCCTCTATATCGTTCCATGGTGCGACCGCACCTTGAATATTGTGTGCAATTCTGGTCACCGTATCTTAAAAAGGATATAGTGTTATTAGAAAAGGTTCAGATAAGAGCCACCAAAATGGTAAAGGGGATGAAAGGATACCCATATGAACATAAGCTATGCCATACAGGGTCAGACCAAGGTCCATGAAGCCCAGTATCATGTTTCCAAAATGGCCAGTCTAGGTCACAAGTAACTAGTAGTTTCCCCAAAAGACACTGAACGAAGTACTTTTAGTTTAAGTTTAAAACACAGAAGAGAGCTTTCTGGTTAAATTTAGAACCCAGCAGAGAGCTTGTAGTTTAAATTTCATAATAAGTTAGAGCCTAGCAGCAGCAAAGAGCTATAATTTAAATCAAATAAGAATATAGCTTACCTCAGCAGCACAGGACAGGGTGCTGTGTAGCAGCCCTCTTTTAATAAGTGTTATTTCCCTCCCTCCCTCACCACACCCACCCACCCACCCCTGGGATAATCATAGCTTTATAGGTACTTACACATCTTAAAAGACCTAGGAGGTGCTCTCAGGTGAAGCTTGTTACCCAAATCAGAAATACACTAAGAACCTGAGATTATTTATTTTATTTATTTACTTACATTCTCTTATATACCGCGCTATTCTGCATCAGTGCGGTTTACATTGAACAAACTGAAATTACATTGAACAGGGTATTATAACTTGGAGATAACTATTTTACAGGGAACATGGGCTATGGAGGGTTAAGTGGCTTGCCCAAGACCACAAGGAGCACCTGTGGGACTAGAAACCCCAGTCCTTCCGGCCCAAGGTTGCTGTCCTCTAGTGGGATTTGAACCACCGACCTTCCGGCCTGAAGTACCTTGCCCCAACCACTAGGCTACTCCTCCACTCCTAATTAAGCTTCAGGTGAACAAGGTATATTAAACGTATTAGGTACAGTTTTATTGGTATAAATATCCATAGCAACCCTTAGTAAGTAAAGAAGTTAAAGATCTAAACAAAAACTTAAAAACTAAGATGCAGACAGCAGTCCAGCAGCGGGATGGGGGCTTTCCAGTCTTTTGCATTGAGTGTCACATGTATGATTTTCTCCCAGTTGGTGAGAGGTCTTACGTGTGCACTAGGTGCAAGGAGCTCTTTGCTCTCAGGGAACGAGTCCGTTCTCTAGAGGCTAGAGTAGCAGACTTGGAAAACATAAGAAAGACAGAGAGGTACATAGACGAGACCTACAGGGATATAGTCCTGAAGTCCCACCTCCAGTCTGGCAGCATCCCTGTTGCCATGGAGAAGAGAGGTCATGTGACAGGAGAGAGGTCACGTGACAGGAGAGAGGTCACGTGACAGGAGAGCATCACCCTGGTGTGGCAGGAAGTGATCCTGTAACTAGGACCTGTCCTCCAGGTGATGTAAAACCCTTTCGCACTGAGGAAGTTTCTCCAGGGCCATGTGCCCATGAGGGAAGGGTTAGGAAAGCTGTTATAGTTGGTGATTCGATCATTAGGCATGTAGATAGCTGGGTGGCTGGTGGACGTGAGGATCGCCTGGTAACATGCCTGCCTGGTGCGAAGGTAACGGACCTCACGCGCCACCTAGATAAGGTCTGAGATAGTGCTGGGGAGGAGTCTGTTGTCTTGGTACATGTCGGTACCAATGACATAGGAAAATGTGGTAGGGAGGTTCTGGAGGCTAAATTTAGGCTTTTAGGTAAGAAGTTGAAATCCAGAACTTCCAGGGTAGCGTTCTCCGAAATGCTTCCCTTTCCACGTGCAGGACCCAAAAGGCAGGCAGAGCTCCGGAGTCTCAATGTGTGGATGAGACAATGGTGCAGAGATGAGGGGTTTGAATTTGTTAGGAACTGGGGTACATTCTGGGGAAAGGAGGGGCTCTTCTGAAGGAATGGGCTTCCCTTAACCGGGTAGGAACCAGGCTGCTGGCATTAACCTTTAAAAAGGTGATAGAGCAACTTTTAAACTAGATAATAGGGGAAAGCCAACAGTCACCCAAGAGCAGATGGTTCGGAAGAATGTATCCTTGAAGGATACTACCAAAAGCAGAGAGGTTCCAAAAAAGAGTAAAGTAGCCCAAATGCCCTCGAGTATGGAGCAGACAGAGCTTAAGGATCCCAAATTACCCATGTCTACCAATAGCCAAATTAATATGAATAAAATACAGTCTCTAAATGCTTGTATGCAAATACTAGAAGTCTAAACAATAAGATGGGAGAGTTAGAATATATAGCACTAAATGAGAGGTTAGATGTGACTGGAATATCAGAGACATGGTGGAAGGAGGACAACCAGTGGGACACTGTGATACCTGGGTACAAACTATATCTTAATGATAGAGCTGATCAAATTGGTGGGAGTTGCGCTCTATGTTAGAGAGGGCATTGAGTCAGAAAGGATTAAAGTTTTGCAGGAAACAAAATTTGCTGTAGAATCTCTATGGATTGAAATTCCATGTAAAAAGGGGAAGGTGATGGCGGTGGGGGTGTACTATCAACCGCCTGGCCAGAACGAACAAATGGATGATGAAATGCTCAGAGAAATCAAGGAAGCTAACAAAAGTTACAGCGCGGTAATAATAATGGGCGATTTCAATTACACCGGTATCGACTGGGTCAGTGTCATGGCAGTATATGCTAGGGAGATAAAGTTCCTAGATGACATAAATGACTGCTTCTTGGAGCAGCTGGTCCATGAACTGACGAGAGGGAAAGCCATATTAGACCTAATCCTTAGTGGAACACCAGATCTAGTGCAAGAGATAAGGGTGTTGGGGCCACTTGGCAATAGTGATCATAGCATGATCACCTTTGATTTAATTAGTGGAGGAGGGATAGTAAGGAAATCCACAGTACTACCTTTTAACTTTCGAAAGGGAGACTATGATAAAATGCGGAAAATAGTTAAGAAAAAACTAAAAGGAGCAGTTGCAAAGGTTAAAGACTTACATCAAGCTTGGGTGTTGTTGAAAAATACTATCTTGGAAGCCCAGACCAGCTGTATTCCACGCTTTAAGAAAAGTGGAAGGAAGTCCAAAAAACTGCCAGCATGGTTTAAAGGTGAGGTCAGAGAGGCTGTTGTTGCCAAGAAAGCATCTTTCAGAAAATGGAAAAAAGAGCCAAACGATGAAACCTGGAAACAGCACAAGCACTGGCAGGTCAAATGCAAGGCATTGATAAAGGCGGCAAAGAGAGAATTTGAGAAGAAGCTTGCTGCGGAAGCAAAAACGCGAAATAAAGATTTTTTCAAGTACATTCGTAGCAAAAAACCTGTGAGAGTCAGTTGGACCATTAGATGACAGAGGAGTTAAAGGGGCACTAAGAGGCGACAAGGCGATAGCGGAGAGACTGAATGAATTCTTTGCTTCGGTCTTTACTGAGGAAGATGTAGGGATGTTACCCATGACTGAAGTGGTATTTAAAGGTGTGGAAGAATTGAAGGAAATATCGATACATCAGGAAGATGTATTACAACTATTAGATAAACTGAAGTGTAGCAAATCACCTGGGCCGGATGGTATACATCCAAGGGTGTTGAAAGAACTGAAATATGAGATTGCAGACCTATTAGTAATCTGTGAACTATCATTAAAATCATCTTTAATACCTGAAGATTCGCGGATCGCCAATGTAACACCAATTTTTAAAAAGGGTTCGAGGGGTGATCTGGGAAACTACAGACCGGTGAGCCTCACGTCAGTACCAGGAAAAATGGTAGAAACCATCATAAAGAATAAAATTACTCAGCATGTAGATAGTCATGGCCTAATGGGAGACAGCCAACATGGCTTTAGACAAGGAAGATCTTGTCTTACTAATCTGTTATGTTTTTTTGAAAGTGTGAACAAACAGGTGGACAAAGGAGAGTCAGTTGATATAGTGTATCTGGACTTTCAGAAAGCCTTTGACAAGGTCCCTCATCAGAGACTTTTGGAAAAACTAAAGAGTCATGGGATAGGAGGCAGTGTACTACTGTGGATCAGGAACTGGTTAAAAGATAGAAAGCAGAGGGTTGGGCTAAATGGCCAATTTTCCCAATGGAGAAAGGTGAATAGTGGTGTACCCCAGGGATCTGTGCTGGGTCTGCTGCTTTTTGACATATTCATAAATGACCTGGAAAGTTGAATAACGAGTGAGGTTATCAAATTTGCAGATGACACAAAACTATTTAAAGTTGTTAAAACCCAAGAGAATTGTGGAAAATTGCAAGAGGATCTTGATAAATTGGAAGACTGGGCATCAAAATGGCAGATGAATTTTAATGTGGACAAGTGCAAAGCTATGCACCTAGGGAAGAACAACCCAAACTATGGTTACACGATGCAAGGTTCCACATTAGGAACCACCACCCAGGAAAAAGATTTATGCGTCATTGTGGATAACATGTTAAAACCCTCGGCCCAGTGTGCAGCGGCAGCCAAGAGAGCAAATAGAATGCTAGGTATCATAAGGAAAGGAATGGAAAATAAAACAAAAGATATTATAATGCTTCTATACCGTTCGATGGTGAGACCGCACCTTGAATATTGTGTGCAATTCTGGTCGCCGTATCTTAAAAAGGATATAGCGTTATTAGAAAAGGTTCAGAGAAGAGCCACCAAAATGGTAAAGGGGATGGAAGGATACTCCTATGAAGAAAGGCTAAAAAGGTTAGGGCTCTTTAACCTGGAAAAAAGACGGCTGAGGGGAGATATGATAGAAGTCTATAAATTAATGAACGGAGTGGAACGGGTAAACGTAGATCGACTGTTTACGTTATCAGAATATAGGAAGACTAGGAGACATGCAATGAAGCTACAGGGTAAACTATTTAAGACTAATAAAAGAAAATATTATTTCACTCAACGTGTAATCAAACTCTGGAATTTGTTACCGGAGGATGTAGTAAAGGCTGTTAGTGTAGCTGGGTTTAAAAAAGGTTTGGACAAGTTCCTGGAGGAAAGGTCCAGAAACCATTATTAAAAAAGGACCAGGATATCAATGCTTGACTAGTACAAGCATTGCAGTACCTGTGTCTTTTGGGGAAACTGCTAGGTATGTATGACCTAGATTGGCCACGGTTGGAAACAGGATACTGGGCTTGATGGACCTTGGTCTGACCCGGTATGGCATATCTTATGTTCTTATGTTCTTAACGAAAGCCACAGAGGTAACATGCACTAGGGCATTACTCACTTCACGCCCCAACTCTATGGAACTCCCTCCCTGAGAGAGTCAGAGCTATCACTGACCTGGAAAGCTATAGACACACTTATATCCTCCGAACATGATGCCACGACTACATGAGACTTACATCCACCACATATGCCTCAAATATCACTTCTCCAAAGGCCCGTTAATTATCTCATAAGCATCTGCTAAAATGTTCACACTGTAGATATACTTATTTTTATTTAGCAACTTTTTTATACCGCTGTATCTACCAGTCACAGCGGTTTACATGGAACAATAGAACAAGTAACTTTACATGGAACACAGGAAACAATAACTATATCTAACATACAAGCTGATGCAGAAAGCTAGTGCGGGCTTTACGAGCCCATAACGCCACATTTAAGCACATTTTACCATCCTCCCTATGCAAGAAATAGACGTAAAGACCGGCGGAAAAACTAGCACCTAATTAACACCACGCGTATTTAAATGAATCCTTAATTATATGTATTTTAATCTGCTGGGCTGGTATGCAAATCATGCCTACGCCCATGTAGATTTCACAACCAGCCATAGCGCCAAAACGTTTACTGCAGGGTCTGAATGGAAGTAAACCTCTAACACGTGCCCACAACAGTATTTTGATGGCACCAAGAAAGGCCCCCCGATGCCATCAAAATACTGTCAGGAGCCATGCCCCACAATAAAATGATCCCTAGTGATCTAGCGGCCCTGATCCCACCCCGACAGTATTTTGATGGCATCAGGAAAGGCCCCCAATGCCATCAAATTACTGTCAGGGGGCCGTCAAAAATAAAATTATCCCTGGTGGTCTAGTGGCCCCTTCCCCCTAAATAAAAGAAGAACCTGGTGGTCTACTGACCCCTTCTCCCCACCCCCCATTAAATAAAAAAGCAAAACCTAATGGTCTAGAGGTCTCTACATGGTGGTCTGGCAGCCCCTAAATGCACCTAAGTGGGAGCACTGCCTACGCGCTCCCGCTCTCCGTTGGCCATTGTCCTAGGATGCGCCGGATGAGGTGAGACTGCCATATAAGGCATAATCTACCTTATATGGCAGTCTGACCACCTGCTGCAGGTAACTTTTATCCAAAGCAGCACTCATTTTAAGAGGGGAAAATATACCAACACTGCGAGAGCCTTGTTGCAACAGGTTTGTGAAAGAACTCAGTGACTATTATTTATTTATTTGACTGCTTTTCTATACAGCTTTTCACTGGGGCAAAGCGGTGTACATTACAACAAACTAGTATTACGTAAGACAATGGAACTTATTTACAAGACTACTTACTATATGCAATGTTACACTGAACAGCATAACATATACATGCAAGTTATCTGGATGGGAGGAGCGATAGGTTATAATCATAAACTGCTAGTTCTTTGATACAGTGGGGGATGTGGAATGAGGGGGGTGGTTATGTAATGGGGCCAAAGTGTTCATTGAGAAGATGAGTCTTAAGTTGTTTCTGAAATGCAGCCAGTTGGCTTGTTGACAAGAGGGTACCGGGTAGAGAGTTCTAGAGGGACGGTGCACACAGTGTTGCAGGTATATTGGGTGCTTTTGGTTTTCCCTTGAGAGATGCTTAACATGTCTGTTGTGTTTCGCCTTTCTGTCCTGCAAGGGTTAGTGGCAATCAGGAGCGATTGAGGACTGATTGTGGATGATTTTGAACGTCAAGAGTAAGATCTTGTAGCGTATGCGGCTGAGTAGTGACAATCCGTGGAGCTGTTTGAGGATGGGCATTGCATGCTCCTACTCTGACGCCCCTTGAATTGTGGGTGCTGTGGGATGCCAGGCAGTGATTAGAGGAAGTAGATGGGTTTCAGTAGCCCTTGGTAAAATGAGTTGCAGTAGTCAAAGTGGGGTCTTTGGAAAGACGAGTGGTAGTTTGATGGATCCAATAGAGGGCGAAAATGGAGAGTTCTGATTTAGCACAGTTACTTACCTGTAACAGGTGATCTCTGGGAACAGCAGGAATAAGTCTTCACATATGGGTACGTCGGTATCGATGGAGTCTGCGCAGGAACGCTTCCCAGCGTCCAATCAAGAGCTTTTGGAAGCATCCCCCCAAGCCTGCGTGCTGCCTTCCCGCCTTTCCTAACTGCCTCTCCTCAGTTAAGTTTTAAAGCTGAGACAAAGAGAGAGAGAGAGGAAAGGAAAGATAGATAGAGAGATACAACTCCTGGGGAGCTGGGTGGGTTGTGAAGACTTATTCCTGCTGTTCCCAGAGATCACCTGTTACGGGTAAGTAACTGTGCTATCTCCAGGAACAAGCAGGAATGAGTCTTCACATATGGGGACTCCCAAGCTAAGATGCCTGGAGTCCCAGCATGTCATAGATTGGAACATGCTATCCCCCACAACACCAGGCATCCTGAGGATGGAGGGTAGGAGTTGAAAAAGAAAGGTGCTGTGGAACAGCTAACCTAGCATAGGACTGCAGACAAGGAGTCCATGTGTGGATGATAATTATCATCAATGATATTGAAAGAAATATTGCAATATGGACCTCCCCTAACAGGATTACAGAGCAGTAAGGAGGTTCATGGGATCTACTGGGGAACCCAGTAGAGGAACCTCAAGGGGGACCTCACTGTGAAGTGGAGGTAATAAACCTGTAGGAAAAACAGTGGAGGTCAGATTCCTGAAAGGTAAGAGGGAACCCCAGTAATAACTGGGGTAGTACAAAAACGGTGGGCCTTCAGCGGAAGGCTTTATGACAAAAGCCAAACTTTTGGCAACAGAGTGGCTCACCCTTAGGAGCAAAAAGAGAAGGCTGACCGATTTGGACAAACAGACACAGTCCTTGTGGGAGGAAAAGGTATGGAAACCCCTTGTATCCCAAAAAGAAAGGACAAATGCCTGAGGCGTTAGAGCCTGTGATTAACAGAAGATCCGCAATGTCTCTCCTAACTGGAGTCAGCTAGGAGAGATACTGGAACATGGAGAGCTTCAGAGGTACCTAAACCTTAAGGTTATGGTGGAAGTTGTTAACTACCACAGAAAGTGGTTGTGCGTGTAGAACCCCAAACATGCTGGATAGCATAGGTATGGGTAAAGCCCATCTGTCAGAATCATATAGCTATATGAGCCTAGACAGTCAGGTAGAAAAATATGCAGATACATATCTACCAATAATAAAATATATCGACCGATACATATACATATATATACATATATATATATACACACACTTATAGATATATAGACATATAAAAATATATCTATAGTGAGATATGAAAAAGCATAAAATACACATAAATGATAGACAGACATCTGTAAGATGTATGCTATAGATATGAATATATATGCCTCTATATGGGTGTCTGCAAGAAGCAGACAGAGATATGCCCACAGAACGGTATTCACATAGGAAATGTGGAGAGGAAAGATTCATCTAATAACAAGAAGGTGGAACCTACTTGAGAAGATATATAGAGAATCTATTCCGACTGGTTATGAGCTACAGGGATGCTAGCTAGTGAAAAAAACCAGGACGGTTACGTGAAAAGCAGAGGATGATATCAGTCTGCAGCCAGCAAGTCCCAAGTATTCCAGAACTCTAGCATGGTAAGTGAACAGAAGACACACAAAAATGAGATACCATGCTGACCTGCTTAAGGGCAAAAAGGTATCATGCGTTCTTACCATGAGGACGAGCTGGAAGGAGAAAAAGCATATTCCCAATTGGAAATACTATGGACCAAAGCAGGGAATTGGCAACTCCTTAAGCTTTCACGTAAGAGAAGGCCTATGTCCTTTATATTAAAAAGGAGATAGTGAAAAAAGGAAGAACCTTTCTAGTCATGGGAGACATGACTGAAAAATAGCTGTTGGAGAAAAAAAAACCATGCTCTCTAGCAAGGGCCCATAGTGGAGAGCTTCTCTGTAGAATTGCAGAGAGCATGATGCAGGAGAATGAGGAGATAGAACTGGCTGCTGGAGAGCCAGTACCTATGTCAAATATGCTGCCAAACCCAGGGGAATGGAGATGGCAGAAAGAGAAGATAATCCAACCAGCCTGTAGTGAAGTAGTTTCCAAGACAGATGACAGCACTGACTTGGAGCCAGTACTAAGACCAGACAGAATGTTAGTGGAAGACAACCTGGTTGCTGGTGGGCAAGAACCAGTGGTCCAAACATTAAGGCTCCTGCATAGGCAGCTGCTTGCCAGACAGCAAAAAGAATCTTACTGTTTAAAAACAGAAAGGACAGAACAGGAGTAGAAAACTCTGCACATGTCTGATGAACTGCCTCAAAGCAAGATTGAAAAAGAGGAGTTAACTCAGAGAGGAAACTCCGCACTGGAAAAGTAACAAAACTGGAGAGGCTGAAGAAAAAGCCCTCCAGTGAAGCAATACCGCTCTTACAGAGGAAAAGCTTGGTAAGAGGGTAAAGAGAATGGAGCTGAAGAAGACTTACAAAGTAGTAAGTCTATAGAAAGGAAAAAAAAGACATGCTGGCACAGGAAACTATTGTTTGATAGTGGTTAGACCTCTTTCCCTAGCAGGAAGAAGAGGAGAACCCTGTGACCTATAGGCATGAACATCCTGACAGCTCATAGAACATAGAAAAAATGGATGTCTTTTGGGAAGAGATCCATGTCTAGGGTTTAGAATGAAAGCAGTGGATTGCCTCTATTGAGAAGAAGCAACTGCAGATTCTAACCCCAAGAGTCACAAGCATCTGATGAAGATTGATCAGAAACCCTGCGGTTGCTGGGTTTGCTGAGCCTGGTGAGAGGTTGAATTCTGCAGACCAGGGCGATGCTTCCCTTGTTTGGGAACATCTATATGATGGGCAGATGATGCATAAAACCTTCTTCTCCTATGGGAAGAAAGTTTGGTAGGACATTTCCTACCTATTGGGACAGAAGAAGGTGCAGAACAACACCTAGGAACAGGTGAGTCAGTGGACAACTGAGTAACCTGACGTAAAGACTCCTTGTTGAAAAGATTGTCTCCAGTGCAAGGAGTATGTCCCAGTCTTTGCTGTGCCCATTTGTCCAAGTCTGAAGCTTGGAGCCAGGCTCTACGTCATGCCCCTTTAGTTATAGCAGAAGTCCTGCTAACAGACTCAAAAGAGTCTAGGGAAGCACGAGTAAGAAACCAAGAGATATTCTGAAGATGCTTAAGCAGTGAAGAATAGCCTGCACTCTTGGACTCTGGAAGGGAAGGAGTCAAAAAATGTAATTGCTTTGTGACCTCCTCAAGAGATAGACTCATAAAAAATATATGAGAGAATTCTTGGAGAAAGCATAGATGTCTGGAAGGTTTGACGTCCAAAGGCATCTAGTGTCTTAGACTTACGACCTGGCGGATAAGAAGAGTGCTTTTTCTTACTCTTTACCCGCCTCATTGCTGATTCCACTACTATGGAATGATGAGGAAGTTTGAAACCCTGGAGAGGGGGGCACCTGATATAAGAGATCAGTTGCTCTGGAAGGTGGGGGTACCTTTAAAAGGTGCTTCCCACATTCCTAGAAGGAGATCTTGCAAGGAATGATGCAAAGGAAGCATTATGTTCTCCTTTGCTTTGGTAGGAACAGAGCCTTGTGCAGGATCATATCCAGGGATAGGAATGGCAAGAGATCTTGCTATATCCAGGAGGAAACTCTGAAAAGTGGGATCTCCAACTGGAATCTCCTTTGGACAGGTTAGATCTGAAGAACTAGCCTGAGCACCAAAAGAGCTATCCAAATATAGAGGAATAGAAGATCCTGCACGGTGCAGTGTGGAATCCTTAAGGGATGGTCGCCGGTACTGGCTGTCAGGAGCAGCGACCGTCAGTACCACATCATCCATGCCAGGTATCGACTCCAAGCTTGGTATAGAAGGGAGCGATCCTGTTGAAAGAAGCATGGCAGGAGTTGGCCACGATGGTACTGTGGATACCGGTACCGATGTCAATACCGGTACCGATGTCGGAGCCGAGCCTGACACAGACATCGGAGCAGCCATCGGTGACAGTTCAATCGGTACCAAGGTAACCGAAGACCTCCAGCCACTATCCTCGGTACCGAGCCTCCGGTATCAATCGGTGTCGGTACCAAAGTGTGTTGGTACCCAGTCTTCCAGACTAGAGATCGATTCCAAACTCGGCAGAGGGCAAAGAGCCTGATGAGCGAAGCATGGAAGGCACCGACCGCAAGGGTAATGTGGACATCGGTACCGACTTCGGTACCGTGTCTGATACCGGTGGATAAAGGCCAACTAGTGGCAACTCAAACGGCCTCGAAGGAACCGAGAGTTGCGGATCCGAATCATCGGAACCGAGCCTTCGGTACCGCCAGGAGTCGGTACCAAGGCAAGTCGGTACCCAGTCCTCCAGACTGGAGGTCGATTCAAGACTCGGCATCGAAGGAAGCGAGGCTATCGATGCACGTCTGGAGGGTACCGACGTCGGTGGTAGTATCGGTGCTGGTACCGATACTGGAAAGTCTGTCTGGAACGTATCCACCGGTCCTGTAGGTACCGAGGATGCCAGACGACAATCCCTGGTGAGGAGTGTTATGTCCAACACCAGTGCCGATGCCGGGGTATCGGTACCACTCGAAGCGGATGCCACCACCGGGCATGGCTCAGGTATGTTCTGTGAGGGGTGAGCCCCAGGAACAACCCGAAACCCTACATAGGCTTTGGAGGCCGAAGGCTCCCGCAGGGGTTTTGAAGCCAATGGGCCCTTGAGGGCAAGGCCGGAGCAGTCTACATGCTGTGCATGAGACCTACCACTCGAGGGTTGGCTAGTCTTAACAGACTGTTTGTGGGTTACCTGATCCTGTGTGGAAGAAGAAGGGGATGGTGCCCCAAAGTTGGAGGGCAACCGTGTATCGAGCGAACCTCGATGTTGAAAACCTCTTCTCACCAAACTGTTGTCAGGACCCAAGCAGGTTAGACACCGACTTTGAGGGTCTAAAAATAAAGTTGTACCGCCACAGTGTGAACATTTCTTGGAGAAAGTGCCTGGCAGTTCCATGAAGGAAAAAGAAGAGGCCTAAAAGGCCTAAGAGACCGTGGGACACTATGAAGAAAAAATATCCCGTGGAAAAGGAAAAATTTTTCAAGAAAAGAAAAACACTGGCGGTACCGGTGGCGTCTGGAAGACAGCCGCGACCACAAGAAAACTAAAAAATGAAAATAAGAATTTTCTGCGGTGACAGGAGGACGTCCTGCCGGCTCCGCGGAAAAACGAAAACTGAGGAGAGGCAGTTAGGAAAGGCGGGAAGGCAGCACGCAGGCGTGGGGGGATGCTTCCAAAAGCTCTTGATTGGACGCTGGGAAGCGTTCCCACGCAGACTCCGTCGGTACCGATGTACCCATATGTGAAGACTCATTCCTGCTTGTTCCTGGAGATTGTGATATATTTGGTTTGATAAGTTGCTTATGTGAGGTTTAAAAGGTGAGTTGTTGATCAAAAGTAATGCCTAGGTACTTGGCCTTTGGTTGGACATTCACGTTTATGTCATTTAGGGTTATAGAGGTTGGTGGTTGGAAACTGGTATCTTTTGTTATGAATAGGATTTCAGTCTTCTTGGAGTTTATTTTTAGGGACTTGTTGGTTAACCAAAGGGAGATGTCTGTGAAGCAGTTTTTTATTCCTTCATAGGATGGATTGCTGGTGGAGCATAGATTATATCATCCACATAGATATGGAAGTTAAGATTAGTAACAAGGTGTTCGCAGGCTTAAAACAGGCTAATAAATATTTTAAAAGGGAAAGAAAATGAACTCTTCTGCAGTTTTAAGCTGTGCCAGACAGAAGATCAAGGGTTCGATTCCCACTGGCACTCATTGTGACTTTGGGCAAGTCACTTTACCCTCCACTGCTTCAGAAGAAAAGGCTGGCAATCTACTTCCGGTGATACATTGCCAAGAAAACCCAGAGGTAGCTGGGTCGCTATGAGTCAACACTGACTTGATAGTACTAAAAAAAAAAAAAAAAAAAGAAGACTTCAATTGTTAAGTCTATTTATCCAACCTTCCCCCCCCCCCACCACTTCCTCTGGCCAGTATAATCTGAGACTGGTGTGTTCCGTTGAAAGACGCTTCAATAGAGAGACACTTCAAGCTATAAAACAGTCTAATAAAATTCATCACTGCCACAGATATGAATGCTGCAGTAAACATGCAGGCAGATTCAAAAGATATTGCTGTCACAGTGCCAAAAAACTCAGTTGCCACTCCACAAAGGGAAGACAATACTGGGTCTGAAAGAATTCAGTCACTAACCTGCAAAGTTAAGCACATTTATGAGACAGACAGGGAGACGCTCCTCTGACCTAAACAGCGTGGCACATGGTAGAGGAGGACATGTCTAAGGTCTCAGAAACTCCTGCACATATTAGCTATCACACACAACCCCTCCAGACTAATTACACAGGTACACTACCAAAAAACTGCTTCCAGTTTTGCAACTGATTCCTATAGATTTTGGGGTGCTGAATCCAGGAAAAATAGCCTAAATGTTCCATCACGTCACGTTTTCTTGCAAAATTAGATTTCTTACCCATATGAGGAATGTTCACATAATTTCTTTTTAGCCGACTGCAGTTTATTTTCTTGGCCCAAAATAGAGGTTGTAATGGTTAACTAACTAGAAACACTCCCTCATGATATTTTAGAGTGTTTTGTATTCATTTTATACATTAACAGGACAATTGGGAGGCGGGGGGCTAAATCCAGTACTCGCGCTGGCGCATGTTCTTTCCTGTTCGCCTCGCCTCGTTTGCTCGCTCAAACACGGTGGTTGCGACATGAACGTTCCTGTCAAATTTCAGTTTCTTGCAAGTTCATTATTACCTTTTGTTTGCTCAGTCGTAATCCAGCTTTATTCCGAAGTGGTTCACTACAGTTGTAGTTTGCAGTGCTGTGTATTTGTGATGGCTCACAGAGCCAGAGGTTGCGTCAACTCTCCGGACAGTTTTTGTTTTATTTGTGGGGAATATACCGTGAAAAAGCGGCAGAGGAACATTTCTGCATTTATTAAAAAAGTATATTTCGCCTATTTCGGTTTGAAGTTAGGCGATCAAGACAAACCGTGGGCTCCTCACAAAGTGTGCAAGACATGTGAGGAAGATCTACGCTTATGGATGAAAGGTAAAAAACAAGCATTTCGTTTCGGAATACCTATGATGTGGCGTGAACAAAGAGACCACAGCAGTGACTGCTATTTTTGCTCTTGCATTGTGAAGGGATACAACTTAAAAAATAAGAACGTAATAAGTTACCCCAACCTTCCCTCAGCAATTAGGCCTATGCCTCATAGCAACGAAGTACCTGTGCCTGAACCACCAAAATCTTTGGATCATATTTGTGTGGACGGTTCTGATCATGATGAGACTCATCAGATGGCTTTTCCCGATGAGTCCAGTACTTCCGAGTTTGAAACTGAACCAGATCCGAAACCTGAACTTTTCTCTCAAGCTGAATTGAATGATTTAGTCCGGGATTTAGGACTCCCAAAAGATGCTGCCAAACTGCTAGGTTCTCGGCTTAAACAGAAAAATCTATTGTCACCAGAAACAACTTTTTATTGGTACCGAAATCGCGAGACACAATTTTTGAAGTATTTCAGCAAAGAGGAAGATTTGGTATTTTGCAACGATATATACGGAGTGATGGAAAAGTTTAAACTCAAGTATGATCCTGCTGAATGGCGGCTGTTCATTGATTCGTCAAAAGACAGCATAAAAGGTGTTGTTCTTCATAATGGCAACACATTTGCTTCAGTTCCTATTGCTCACTCTGTTATTCTCCAAGAAAAATACGAGAATTTGGCCCTGATTCTTCAGAAGATTCGTTATGATGAGCATAAGTGGATGATTTGTGGAGACTTTAAAATTCTATCCATGCTATTAGGGCAGCAATCCGGTTTCACCAAATATCCCTGCTTCCTTTGCTTGTGGGATAGCCGGGCCCGCGACCTACACTGGGGAAAAAAAGACTGGCCAATTCGGGAGTATTTGAGACCCGGTGAGAAAAATGTTCTTCATGAGAGCTTGGTACCTCGTGATAAAATTCTATTACCACCTCTCCACATTAAGTTGGGTCTCATTAAGCAATTCATCAAGTCCCTTCCAAAAGATGGTGAGTGCTTTCGGTACCTTTGCTCAAAGTTCCCCCGACTTTCTGAAGCAAAGCTAAAGGAAGGAGTGTTTGTTGGCCCTGATATAAGGAAACTCATTTCAGATGGAGCATTCGCTGAAACGATGTCTGAGAAGGAAAAAGAAGCCTGGGATTCCTTCAAGGATGTTGTTCTCAAATTCTTGGGGAACAGGCGGGATGAGAACTATAAGGATATTGTTGCCAGGATGCTCAATGCCTTCAAAGAACAAGGCTGTAACATGAGCCTGAAAGTCCATTTCTTGCACTTCCATGTGAACTACTTTCCCGAAAACTTGGGGGCGTACAGTGAAGAACAAGGTGAAAGGTTTCACCAGGACATCAAGGACGCAGAGAGAAGGTACCAAGGAAAATGGAACACCACTATGATGGCTGATTTCTGCTGGTTGCTGCTGCGGGAAACCCCAGATGAAAAATACGCCAAGCAGCGCACCAAGAGAAGCATTCGGGGGAAGAAGAAACGGGCCCACCAGGAGATTGATTGACCCAAGAATGACTTTAAAATCTAAACTGTGTTGACAAATATCGTGTTTTTACTAAACTTTGAAATAAAAATTTGCTAGTTATTACCACAGTGTCGGATCTCATTTATTAGAATTTTATTTTCACACCATCGGGTGTTTGTCTTCATGTATTGCAATGGTGCGGTTTGCGTTTTTATTCTTACATACATACCTGTACAACATTTTTTGCACATTTCTTTGCTTTGCTTTGTGTCTAACCTCACTCTTATATGCTCAATGTTTGTGCACATGTATGTGGCTGTTTTAAGTGCAGACAATTTTGCTACCATCACAGTGTGTTTTGTTGACATTATTCTATTCTTATGTGCTGCCTTGTTACAATTTTCTTTATTCTTATTTGAATAACTACTAAACAATTAGTATAAAGAATTCATCCAAGAAACTTTTATCTCGATCGCACTCAATCTGAAACGTTCACCTCAAACTGCTAACCCAATGTAGCAAAAAATCTGTACGTGATGGAGCAAATTGGTTACCAGATTTGGATTCAGCGCACCAAAAAACGTAAAAATCAATCGAAACATTAGAGGCAGTTTAAAAAAATTTTTTTTTAGTGTACCTGTGTTATCCACTCTACTGCCTTCGATCAGAAAGATATCTCAACTTTCTCACAAACTATAACACCCGGGAAAGCTTTTAGCAGAAAAGGATCTTCAGGAGGATGAAGACCAGAAACATAAGCTCTCGGTGGAAGGAGGGAGTGAGCAGGAGAGTGTCACTGTGCCCTCCCTCTTTTAAGCATACGCCTAGATCTGCAAGGTCACTAAGGTAGGTGCATTCAAACTGCTTCACAACAAGCTGAACTGCTGCAAGAGCACGCACCGAAGCAGACGCTGCAAAAGCTCAGGCCACTTTAGCCAACAAGAGGCCGCCTGAAATCAGAGAGAATTACAACGGAAGAGGAGGAACTGGGGCAGCTGCTGTGATGAGCTGAAGATACGAACATGAGATATGCCAAGGCCCAGTATCCCATTTCCAACAGTGAACAACCCAGGTTGCAAGGCAAACAAATTTCATGTTGCTTATCCCGGGGCTAAGCAGTGGACTTCCTCAGTCCACTTTAATTATGGCTATAGACTTTTCCTCCAGAAACTGTCCAAACCTATTTTAAACCAGGCTACACTAACAGCTTTTATTGCATCCTCTGGCAATGAATTGCAGAGTTTGTAATAAAAGCCGTTAGTGTTAGAATTAGAGTGACTGAATTTTATTTAGCGCTCATGGACCTGTCTTAGGATTATATTGTAATTGGTTTAGTTGTGTGTGTTATTTTGTGATAAAATATGTTCCCATTTAGTCTTATTGTAAAAGATGATTATAGCAGAGCTAGGTAAACATCTTGTTATATAGTGAAACATGCCTGGAACAGCAGCTGGGTCCCCTTCTCCCTCGGAGCTCCCCTAAAAGGCCGTCTCATAGAACTGTCTGTCTAAAAAAAATACAGAGGGAGGGGGAAAAGGGAAAAAAACTAAACAAAGTACAAATAAACATAAAAAGCAGGTTTCAAAGTGAAGAATTATGGTGTTAACACCATAGCAAGAGTACCATCGCCACTAATGAAGATGATAGGTATCTTAATGGTGTTGCTTTTGTAATGTGAGGCTGCCACGAATCTTAGGACAACTGACAACCTAAATGAAAGCTTTATATTGAGAAATCTGAGTTTCTAGAGAAAATGTACCTTTATCTATTTCTTTGAAAGCGGAGGAGTTCCAAGTCTGTCACTCCCTTTTCTCAGGCATCTGTTATTGCAGATCTTTCTATATTTTCCCTCTTGAATAAGGAAATGTTCCCCACCCCCCTTCACACCAGTTCCCATCACTCTGGAAGATGCATACATGCTTGAACTCATAGAAGTGTGGCAGGTGCAGGCCTGTGATCCACGGTGTCTGACATAAGCAGGCAGGCCTAACTAGCTTGACCTGTAAATGAAGCCTGTGGAGAGGCACATAGGAATTGCACATTTCCCCCAATATGCTGCTATTGTAGGATAGAACTCTGTAAGAGAACTAAACTAACTTAGGTAAGCAAAACTGAGAGATGGAAAAATACAGAAAAATATGTTTAAAAGTTACTGATAAGAAAAAGTACATCTGCAAGGAATATAATTGGGAGTGCTGACAGATGAGTTGCACAGCCCTGCTCCCCTGCATGCACAAATTGGCTCTATGGCCTTGAGAGTATGAAAGTAACAAGTTGATGAACTGACCATTGTAATTGGGACTAGAAGGGGGGTATGCAGGTGCCATGCCCACTGAAGGAACATAATTGGATAATCTTATCAGTACCGGCACCAATGGAAGGGGTACGGGAGGTACGGGAGAGTACCGGGACCAATGAAATGTTTTTCTATACCTAGAATGGAACAGAAGTCTATAAAAGTTGTTGTAATGCTAGAAAACTTTGCTCAGCCATTTTGAAATTGACTTGCTTGAGACTTGTGCACAAATAAATGATTTGGACCTTCTGAACAGACTCCTGGTATCATTGGTTTGTCTGCGCTTTGCTGCTACATATTCTTGGTGCGTTGGCCGGGAAGTTGTGGAATCAAAGTGTATATAGGGCAATATACCACTACTTTCCGCCTCTATAGGCTTGGTCCTGCCGGGATCGCGCCCTTCCGACGAGGGCTGCTCCCTGGCGCCGCCGGTCCCTTGTATCGGAGGGAGCTGGTCGGACCTCGGCGGGTGCCGGGCCCGGCTGGAGCCAACGCCTCGAACCCGAGTGAGGGGAGTCCGAGGTCCAACTCATGCGCCTGCTTGGGAAGTTTGAGGACCGGATCCGGTGAGTATAGTTTTGATTTGGTGTCTAGACAGAAATAGAAAGAGCAGTACTGCCATTGGAACTTGGAATTTGGAATTTGTAATCTCGAGATATTGGGAATTGGTAAGAGAGCATGATCACCTCTCAAGGAAGGGCCGAGTAACCCCGCATGGGAATTCGCCGGGTGAAACCCTCATCCTTTTTGTAATTGGGAAAAAGACTAGTCAGAATAGATAGAAACGAATGCATTCTGGGATACGTTGCTAGCATGATTGTGTGAACGAAGTGTGAATGAGAGGTCTGGCAGCACGGACCAAGTGAAGGCGGACCCCTGAGTAGCGCATTTCCTGACCGGGCGACCGCGTTCAGGTCGCAAAAAGGGGGAAGCGATTGTCGTCTTGTCTTGTTATTTGTACTCCTTATACGTTTCCAGGGCCGTGAGGACCCCTTACCCACGGTCCGCCCTCCTTTTCCCTTTTGTCTGTTGTTGCGCGCACACATCGAAATGGGAGGGGCGGGGTCTACTAGAAACACTCCATTAGAATGTATGATCGCACATTTTAAAGAGGGATATTCTGGAGATTATGGTATTAAAATGACAGCAGCCCGTTTGCAGATTTTGTGTACTAGGGAGTGGCCCGATCTAGACCCCATCTGGCCCCGAGAGGGAACGTTTAATGTAGAGATTATTCAGTCAGTACACCGTAGAGTGCGGATAGCGCACCCCGATCAGTACCCATATATAGATTCCTGGTTAAGTATTTGTGAAGATCCGCCCCCCTGGGCGCAGCGCTGTTATGAGGAACAGTGCAGGATAATGTTAGCGAAAACAGATTCTAGACAGAAAACGGAACAGCCTAGAATGAAAGAGCAGGATAAGAAGTCCAGGAAGAAGCCCATCCTGGTAGATCCTGATTCCCTGGAGATAATTCTCAGACAGCCCCGAACCCCAGGTCCGATAAGAGTAGCCCGGCGTCCTGCCCCAGAACCCCAGAGACGGCCGGAGCGGGACCCAACCCCTGAACCCCCTCCTGGAGGGCAGAGAGAGGAATTAGCTGAAGAAGAGGATGCTATAAAAAGTGAGTCAGAAGCAGAAGTAGAAGAGGAAGAAAATGAGAATGCCCAAAGCGAGGAAGATAGCGAACAAGTGATTGCCAGTGCCAGCGTGCCAGCAAAATGTACACCCAAAGTGAAACCTGTTGAGAAAGCGAAAGTAATCTCTGGAAAGATAGTTAAGAAAACAGCCCTTAGATCCCACAAGACAGCTACCGCCAAAATGCTGCCTTTACGGCAAGTCCCGGGAGTGCCCATAAAGAACGATAATGAGGAGGTGGTAGCGGGACCCTTAACTTATGTGTATATCCCTTTCTCTACAACTGATTTGTTAAATTGGAGGTCGCATTATGCCTCCTATACTAGCAAGCCCCAGGAACTTACAGAATTAGTAACTACTCTAATGGAAACCCATCAACCCACCTGGGCAGATTGCCGCCAGCTCCTGTCCACCCTATTCACGACAGAAGAGCGAGCACGAATTAGAAAAGCAGCTATTGAGTGGATGGCAGATAACCCTGTAGCTCCGGGACAGGGACTGAGCAGAATAGACTATCGGGAAGCGGCTCAGAGAGAATTCCCGAATGAAGACCCTCATTGGAATCCAAATACAGATGAAGGATCCACAGCCCTAGCCCGTTTTCGCCAAGGCTTTTTACAAGGCCTGAAAAGGGGGGGCCAAAAAGCTATGAACCTTTCCAAAGTTGCAGGAGTTATCCAAGGTGTAGATGAAAGCCCAGCAGACTTTCATGAAAGATTAACTGAAGCATACAGAATGTATACTCCCTATGATCCCGAGGCACCAGGAAGTTTATGTATGGTGAATTCTGCTTTTGTAAACCAGTCTCAACCAGACATTAGACGTAAATTACAGAAGTTAGAAGGGTTTGCGGGCATGAATGCAACACAGTTACTGGAAGTCGCTCATAAAGTGTATGTGAATCGTGATAATGAAAGGCAGAGAGAATGTGATAGAAAGATGAAGAAAGCTGATTTTTGGCTGCGGCCATAGTTGAACAGAAAAGGGGAGGTGTCCCTAGTCGACGGAGCAGAGGAAGAGGGCGGGGTCAAGGCGGAGGCCGGACCCAGAAGCTAGGCGTGAACCAATGCGCCTACTGTAGAGAAGAAGGACATTGGAGAGATATGTGCCCGCAACTCGAAGACGCCCAGCAAGATGACGACAGCAATCATCAGTGGCGAGAAGAAAGACGAGGCTACCCCCGAAACCGCGGAGGAGCCAATCGAGAAAAATTCCAGCGAGAAAGAGGAGGAGGAGCCATTCAAGCATTGGCCACAACGATCCAGGATGAAAATGACGTGGATTAGGACAGACCGGGCTCCAAGTTTGCGCTAGGTCTCCAGGAGCCTATGGTCGGAATACAAATAGGAGACCAAGTTATGGACTTTATGGTTGATACTGGAGCACAACATTCAGTAATAGACAAGAAGATAGCCCCATTCTCTACAAAAGCAGTCACCATTATAGGAGCAACTGGTGTCAAAGCTACAAAATCTTTTCTTCAGAATCGTATATGCAGTCTAGGAGGACAGCAAATAACTCATCAATTCCTTTATATGCCCGAATGTCCAGTGCCACTACTGGGACGAGATATGTTAGCCAAACTCCAAGCACAAATATCTTTCTCTGAAGAAGGAGAAATGCAAATGACAGTAAATCCCCAAGCCAAACCAGCAGGAATAATGCTGCTGACAGTTCCCCGAGAAGAAGAATGGAGGTATTACATCGATGACTCTATCCAAGACACTTATTTTGAACAAACTTTAAAGAACATTCATGCACCACCTGGAGTATGGGCAGAAGGCAGTCCCCCAGGCCTAGCCAAGCATATAGCTCCAGTGATTGTAACCCTCAAGCCTAGTGCTACACCAGTACATGTCAAGCAGTACCCTCTCCCAAGAGCTGCAATTGAAGGCATTCATCGCCACTTGCAAAGATTGCTCGAGTATGGCCTACTAAAAGTATGTCAATCCCCATGGAACACTCCACTTTTGCCAGTAAAGAAGCCTGGAACGGATGATTACCGCCCAGTACAAGATTTAAGGAGAGTAAATGATGCAGTTGAAACTATATATCCAGTTGTACCCAATCCTTACACTCTTCTAGGACTGATACCTGCTGAAGCTACCCATTTTACTGTACTGGATTTAAAAGATGCGTTGTTTTGCATAAGATTAGCCCCTGTAAGTCAAATATTGTTTGCATTTGAATGGCAGGACCCCATCTCTGGAAGAGGGGGCCAACTCACCTGGACAAGATTACCCCAAGGATTCAAAAATTTGCCTACCATTTTTAGTGCTGCACTGAATCAAGACCTTTCAAGCTATCCAGTGGCCCCGGGGAAGAGAGTGCTTCTCCAATACGTGGACGATCTGCTGATAGCTGCCATATCAGAAAGTGAATGTATACTAGCCACCAAAGATCTCTTGCAGTTACTAGATGAAGCTGGATACAAAGTTTCCAGAGCAAAAGCACAGCTATGCCAAAAAGAAGTGAAATACTTGGGTTTTCGTATAACCCAAGGAAGCCGAAGATTAGGCAGAGAAAGAAAAGAAGCAGTATGTAGAATACCAACCCCAACAACCAGAAAGCAAGTCAGAGCCTTTCTGGGAGCGGCAGGATATTGCCGAATCTGGATACCCAACTTCGCCCAAATTGCCAAACCACTGTATGAAGCCACAAAAGGAGAAGAAAAGTCACCACTGGAGTGGGGACTTGAGCAGGATACAGCCTTCAAGAAGTTAAAGGAAGAATTGATGTCATCACCAGCACTTGGACTACCAGACGTTCACAAGCCTTTCCACTTGTTTGTACATGAAGCACAGGGAAATGCCTTAGGCATGTTGACTCAGAAATTGGGAAATTGGGAACGACCTGTAGCATACCTATCGAAACAGTTGGACACTGTGGCCAAAGGATGGCCACCATGCCTGAGAGCCGTTGCAGCTACAGCGCTACTAGTGAGTGAAGCAGACAAACTCACACTAGGACAGAACATATGAGTCACTGTGCCACATGCAGTCCTTGCCCTTATGGAACAAAAAGCAAATTATTGGCTCACCAATTCCCGAATGCTGAAATACCAGAGCATGTTATGTGAAAACCCACAGATACAACTAGAAGTGAGTCATGCCTTGAACCCAGCCACCTTGATACCCATCAGTGAAGAACTCCCAGAACATGACTGTATCGAAGTCATGGAAACTGTGTTCTCCAGTCGACCCGACTTGACAGATGTGCCCATAGACAACCCTGACCAAATCTATTATGTTGATGGGAGCAGTCTCATCCTTGACGGACGACGCTGTGCCGGATATGCAGTCGTCACTCAACACGAAGTAGTTGAATCATCAGCTCTAGCCTCAGGCACATCAACCCAGAAAGCCGAATTGATAGCACTCACCAGAGCATTGCTGTTAGGAGAAAAACTTGTGCTAAATGTATATACAGATTCCAAATATGCCTTCACCACTCTGCATGCCCATGGAGCTCTCTATAAAGAACGAGGGCTCATCACATCCGGAGGAAAGTCAGTCAAATATGGTCCCGAGATATTAATGTTACTTGATACAGTTTGGGCCCCAACACGTGTAGCTGTCATGCATTGCAGAGGACATCAAGCCGGAAAAGGAGAAGTTGCCCGAGGAAATAGATTTGCGGATGCCTCAGCACGACAAGCAGCTATGACAGGACAGATTACCCCACAAGCTATGCCAATGCAAGCAGCATTGTTTCCAGTACCTTTGAATTTATGGACACCACGATATACCACCAAAGAATTGGATTACTACTGTAACAAAGAAGATGGAGTACTGAAAGATGGATGGATTGAGCTGCCACCAGAAGAGGGCAGTCAACCCCCTGGACGAATAGTAATTCCTGAACTGTTAGGACCATCTTTTGTCAAAACTTTCCACGAAGCCACCCACTATGGGAAGAGTGCTATGGAAAAAGCACTCAGACCACATTTTTACATCTCTCTATTGACAACCATATCAGCTTCAGTAGCACGTCAATGTCTAACCTGTGCCAAAAATAATGCCAAGCAAGGCCTTATAACGGCACCCCGAGTTCAGTCAGGAGGTGTAACCCCCCCATGCACAACCTCCAAGTTGATTTTACCGAAATGCCAAGAGCCAATGGATACCATTATCTATTAGTATTAGTTTGTACTTTCTCTGGGTGGGTAGAAGCCTTCCCAACCAGAACTGAGAAAGCCCGAGAAGTTACCAAAGTCTTAATGAGAGAGATTGTCCCTAGGTTCGGAATTCCAGCAGTAATAGGGTCAGACAATGGACCCTCATTTGTCTCCCAAGTTACTCAACAGTTAGCAAAAGCTTTGCAGATACAATGGAAACTCCACACTGCATACAGACCCCAGAGTTCAGGGAAAGTTGAGCGAATGAATCGTACCCTAAAAGCCCAAATGTCTAAGCTTTGTCAGGAGACACACTTGAAGTGGCCCCAAGTGCTCCCAATAGCTTTACTCAGAATACGCTCAGCTCCTGTAAAGTCAACAGGATTTTCCCCTTTTGAAGTTTTGTATGGTAAACCCCCACCAATAGTGCAGGGAATTAAATGAAGTTTAGCCCAAATTGGTTCAGAAGTAACCAGACAAGAACTCCTAGCTCTTAGTTTTGTTCTGCAGACTCTCCATGCGTGGATCCAAGACCAGTTGCCTATCAACTTGACGGAACCCTTGCATCCCTATCAGCCTGGTACCTCGGTGTGGATCAAAGATTGGAAGAAGACACCGTTGGAACCCCATTGGAAGGGACCGTACACCGTCATCCTGTCTACCCCAACTGCAGTAAAGGTAGCCGAGATCGACGCCTGGATCCACCACAGCAGAGTCAAGCCCGCCGCTGATCCTGAACCTGAGCAGTGGACAGCAGAACAGCATCTTGATGCACCCTTGCGAGTTACTCTGAGATGGCAACCAGCAACTTAGACACTTCATCACAGTGCTTTGCAGTAGCCAAGTCTTTCGAAGAGGATTGCTGTTTTCCATGCAGCAACAGTTTTGTTTCAACGAACCCAATTTGCGTGCGATTTGGCACACTACTTTGATACTACATTGACTAGCCAGACTTCACAAGCCAACTGAAATTGCTAATAAGTTGGTTAATGTGTACTGGACAACCGGAGGATCTTCAATCAACACTCAGCACCCGTTAAATTGCTTCATTAGCAAACGGGACGAAGAATAAAAGACCGTCGTGATCAAGATCAGCAAGCTGAGGATTCAGAAGAACTCCAATCAACATCAACATGCATCTTTACTTTTGCTTTGCTTTGGTTGCCTTCTTTGGAGGTTTTGAACAGACTTATGCTTTACCTCCATGCACTGCTTGCATTACTTCTACTCGAACTGGACTGAAAGTAACTCAGACTTTGATTTACCACTCGTACTATACCTGCAAGGGAAAAGTGACTCGGTGTATTTATAACACCACTGAACTAAATATTTGCACTTATGGCAAAATTAGAGCATGCTATAATCCGCATCAGAATCCATCCTATTACACGTTGGAAATACGATGGAAGGATGCAGATGGACCTATAATAGCTGCTACACCACCGCTTAAGGATATTACTAAACCTGCTGTTTTGAATTTTGATGCATGTAATGTCATTAATAGAGATAGTTATTCCACCTGTGGTACTTGGGAGAAAGCGTATCGAAATGACCATAAGTACATGTGTCCGGAAGGTGCCACAGGATGGTGGAAGTGTACAGGTAAAACGGGATCAGGCTATAGTACTGCACCAGCAGCAGATTACTATTGCCCGTATTGGGGATGTGTTTTTTATGCTACCTGGAATAATGGTATAGTTGATGAGAAGATAGATAAACGAATGGCTACCTTAACCAAGCCAACCACAAATGATAAATGTCAGAAAGATGCTTGTAACCCCTTACACTTACGTATACACAATCCCTATGCATGGAAACAAGGATACAAGTTTGGTTTGCGTATTGCTGGAGGGGCAGTAGATCCAGGAACCATTGTGTATATTAGATTGAATACACAAGCTCACAAGTCATCCAAATATCATATCCATAATACCTTCTATGAAGCCATGCATGTAAATAAGTTTGAGATCCCTCATCCCTCACAGAATTTATTTTTAGAATTAGCTGGAGCAGTAGTATCTAGTCTTAAGATCTCAGATTGCTATTTCTGTGGCGGAACCCAAATGGGAGACCAATGGCCATGGGAAGCCCAAGAATTGAATTATTCTTTGATTTACAATCAGACTGAATTACACAAGACTACCAGTGAATGGGTGTTAGCGCACTCAATCGTTGGACGTCTTTGCTATGCCAGAACTGGACCCCAGTTCACCCAAAAGGTAGGACAGCTGGTCTGTCTTAGCCAGAAGTACTATAATGCCACGACCAAAAAGACAGCATGGTGGTCAGGAATCAGACACCCTGAACCTCCTAACCCATTAGCCAGATTTCCTGAACTTGCTGATTTATGGACTAACCTTGCCAAAGTCCATGCCTGGCAAGCCCCACCTGGCCTGTATTGGATCTGTGGAAACCGAGCGTATGCCCAACTCCCGCCACAATGGGGAGGAGCATGTGTCTTAGGAACCATCAGACCTTCTTTTTTTCTTTTAAACACTGAACATGGAGAACAATTAGGATACCCCGTATACACTACCCACCGACACAAATGAGCACTAAGACAGAAAAGAGAAGCCTTACAGATAGGCAAGTGGGAGAAGTGGCAAGGTGATGATTGGCCACCAGAAAGAATCATTGAGTATTATGGGCCTGCCACTTGGAATGATGATGGTATGTATGGTTATCGCACTCCAATCTATATGATTAATCGTATTATTCGCTTACAAGCAGTAGTTGAAATAATAACCAATGAAACTAGTCATGCTCTTACGCTCTTAGCTAGACAAAGTACTCAGATGCGCACTGCTATATATCAGAACCGCTTAGCACTTGATTATTTGTTAGCAGCAGAAGGAGGAGTATGTGGTAAACTGAATTTAACTAATTGCTGTTTAAAAATAGATGATAAGGGTCAAGTAGTTGAAGAAATTGCTAAAGATATGCAAAGACATGCTTATGTGCCAGTGCAAACTTGGCACTCATTGAAATTCCCTAACTGGTTTGCTAACCTTTTCTCCTGGCTGGGAGGATTTAAGACTTTCATTGTCTTAGTACTAATTCTTGTTGTTGTTATTTTCTTATTACCATGTTTAATCCCATGTTGTATGCGTTCCATTCATAATGCTATTGACAGCACAGTAGAGCGGAAGACCGCAACTAAAATAATGGCTTTGTATAAAGCCAGCCCTAGTCGTAATCCTTCAATCATGATGTGATTCTTCAAAAGGTGATCTAATTCTCACACCTTATTAAGTAATAGGGTGAGATTAATCAAAGGGGGGAATGTGGCAGGTGCAGGCCTGTGATCCACGGTGTCTGACATAAGCAGGCAGGCCTAACTAGCTTGACCTGTAAATGAAGCCTGTGGAGAGGCACATAGGAATTGCACATTTCCCCCAATATGCTGCTATTGTAGGATAGAACTCTGTAAGAGAACTAAACTAACTTAGGTAAGCAAAACTGAGAGATGGAAAAATACAGAAAAATATGTTTAAAAGTTACTGATAAGAAAAAGTACATCTGCAAGGAATATAATTGGGAGTGCTGACAGATGAGTTGCACAGCCCTGCTCCCCTGCATGCACAAATTGGCTCTATGGCCTTGAGAGTATGAAAGTAACAAGTTGATGAACTGACCATTGTAATTGGGACTAGAAGGGGGGTATGCAGGTGCCATGCCCACTGAAGGAACATAATTGGATAATCTTATCAGTACCGGCACCAATGGAAGGGGTACGGGAGGTACGGGAGAGTACCGGGACCAATGAAATGTTTTTCTATACCTAGAATGGAACAGAAGTCTATAAAAGTTGTTGTAATGCTAGAAAACTTTGCTCAGCCATTTTGAAATTGACTTGCTTGAGACTTGTGCACAAATAAATGATTTGGACCTTCTGAACAGACTCCTGGTATCATTGGTTTGTCTGCGCTTTGCTGCTACAGAAGCAATCATTTATTTATTTTATTTTATTTAGCTAGACCTAGACCACTTTTCACCGGGTCAAAGCGGTTTACAGTGGAACAGAAACGACTTTACATATAACAAAAACCTGTTTGGCAGAAGAACTCATTTACATAACACAGAGAATTGCATACAAACAGTAAACTATGTACACGAGTTATTGTTTCACTATTTACATGAATTATTTTGACTTGTTATAATTATTGTGGGGTCAGGTCAGGGGAGGCGTTGGGTAGTAGGACCGTAGCGTTCAGTAAACGGGATGGTTTTGAGGCGTTTACGGAAGTTGGAGAGGTCGGTTATCCTCCTTATTGTGTCTGCTAGGGTATTCCAGAGAAAGCTGCTTTGTACTTTGAACAAGGGCACCAGAAGAGTTATAGGATGACATCAAGAAAGTTGTGCTCAAAGAAAGCGAAAAGTGTCTGCACAAGATGAAAAAGCAAAACCAGCCAAAATGGATGACCGAAGCAGGTCTGAAAATTGCTCAGACGCAGAGAAAAAAAAGCCAGAGGAGAAAGAGGTAATAAAGAAAGCATACCATAAAACGAAAATCATACAAAAGCTGAAACCAAAATGACTTCCGGACCATCTGCCAAGCCACCATAACGCCAGTCCTGGACTACTGCAATCTAATATATATCAAAGTCTTCCAAAGCATTTGATGGAACCACTGCTAATGGCCCAAAACATGACAGCCCGAATCCACACAGGATCAGCAAAACACGAGCATACAACATACTTTCTGAATCAACTACACTGGCTCCGTGTTCACTCACATACCAAGTTCAAGACAATACTCACTATATTTAAAATTTTATACCAAGTCTCTGCAGATGCACTGCAAATGCTGGTCACTAAAAACCCTAAAACCAGACCCAGAAGATCCAACAATAAAGCACAGTTACTTACCTGTAACAGGTGATCTCTGGGAACAGCAGGAATAAGTCTTCACATATGGGTACGTCGGTACCGACGGAGCCTGTGCGGGAACGCTCCCCAGCGTCCAATCAGAAAGCTTTTGGGAGCATCCCTCAGCGCCTGCGTGCTGCCTTCCCGCCTTTCCAACTGTCTCTCCTCAGTTGAGTTTTATAGCTGAGACAAAGAGAGAGAGAGAGGAAAAGGAAAGATAGAGAGATACAACTCCTAGGGGAGGTGGGTGGGTTGTGAAGACTTATTCCTGCTGTTCCCAGAGATCACCTGTTACAGGTAAGTAACTGTGCTATCTCCAGGAACAAGCAGGAATGAGTCTTCACATATGGGGACTCCCAAGCTAAGATGCCTGGAGCCCTAGCATGTTGGAGATTGAAACATGCTACACCTCATATGGCCAGGCATCCTGAGGATGGAGGGTAGGAGTTGAAAAAGAGAGGAGCTGTAGAAGACAGCTAACCTAAGATAGGACTACAGGCAAGGAGTCCTTGTATGTATGATAATTATCATGAAATATATTGAAATGAACAATCACAATATGGACCTCACCTACTGGATTGCAGGAAGTAGAGAGGCTGATGGAGTCTACTGGGGATCCAGTAGAGGAATCTTCAAGGTGACCTCACTGAAGTGAAGGTGAAGGTCAAAATCTGGAAGTGACAGGTGACCCCAGGATTCAACTGGGGTAGTACAAAAAAAACGATAGGTCTTTAGTGGGAAGCTTTATGGAAAAAGCTGAAAACTCTTTTGGCTACAGAGTTATTCACAGTTAGGAGCAAAAGAGGAAGACTGACCGATTTGGACAAACTGGCCTAGTCCTTGAGGGAAGAAGGGGTATGGGAAAAACCCCGTATTCCCAAAGAAAGGACAGATGTCTGAGGAGTTGAAACCTCAGATCTACTGAAGATCCACCATGTCTTTCCTAACTGGTGAAAGGTAGGAAGATATTGGAGCATGGAGCTTCAGGGATACCTAAACCTAGGGTTATGGTAGGAGCTGTCAGTACCACAGCAGTGGTTGTGTGCATAATACCCCAAACATACTGTGGAACAGTATGAACATGTGCAAGCCCACTGTCTGGAACATATAGGAAGGTAAAACCTTTACGAGCATAGACAGAGAGATAAGTATGTTAATACATATCTACCTATAATGAAGCATCTCGACAGATACACACATATATATATATATATGGGTATATATATATGTCTACAGTGAGATCTAGAGGGGCATAAACATATGCACACGCAGCTGACAGACATATGTATCTATAGAGATGTAGATATATATACATACCGTATATACTCGAGTATAAGCCGAGTTTTTCAGCATATTTTTTGTGCTGAAAAACGGCCCCCTCGGCTTATACGCGAGTCAACGTCTGCAGATGTCTAGCAGGGGGCGCTGTGCGAGCGGCGGGTGCTAAGGAGCATTCAGCAGCAACCCCTTGCTCGGCATTGCCCCCAAAGATGGCGAAACAGCAACTACCTCATCTAGGTGTGACTGCAGCCAGGAATCCGGTCCAACGGACAGCAGAAAAGGCTCATCAGGTGGGACATGCTGCTCGGGGCTCAGATTCACAACCGAGGTCGAAAGGACCACCTTCAAGTCAGCTCCGACGCTAACCCCGGCAGAACTCTGCATAGCTCTGATGGTAACAAACTTGGTTATGGGCTGCTGCTTGGGCGGAAGATCAGCTTCGGGGTATGTGACCTTCCCCTTCCTTTCCCCATCATGGAGCAAGTAAATCAGCACAAAGGTAATATTTATTTAAGGACAGCGTCCATAATACCAGCTGGCCGCCGGAGCACGTCCTTTCTAAATTGTATTTACCGGTAGATAAAAATAGACCCTCTGTAGTTAAGCTGCAGCAGCTACACCTTTATATTTGCAAAACGGCTCAGCTGCACATGCACCAGTATTGACATGTGCACGCTGTGAAATGCCGACACTTGTAAATGTAAGCCGGCAGGTTTTCTCCATCAGTTTTTCCCATGTGTAACTTTGTACAATGGCTCCTCCCACCGCACGTGGATCTGTATTTTAGAAACCGCTCCACATTTGGCAGAGCTGTTTCTGAAATACCTTCGGAATTAAGTAGGCTCCAACTCTGACGTCTCAATTCCGATCTCCACATACTATCTAAATGTGCCTTCACATAAAACGTTAGCCTAATGGTAAATAGGTGGACTTAGATTACCAATGCCCCACCTATTGATCTATACAAAAGTTATATTTCCAGTGTCTGTTTGTTAAAATGGGGAACTTTCTTGCAAAGGGAGGGTTCCCAGTTTATGATATGTTTTAAGTGATCTAGCATCCATCCCTAAGAGTGGAAGTATGGTATAAAATGCTATTCTATGATCACAGAGAAGAATTAGAGATGTCATCCAAGGAGCTGGGGAAACAGCAGAGGGCTATATCTTTATTTTTTACATTGACTAGTAGGTGCCTCATTTCCCACCCTCAGCTTATACTCGAGTCAATAGTTTTGCCCAGTTTTTTGTGGTAAAATTAGGTACCTCGGCTTATATTCGGGTCGGCTTATACTCGAGTATATACGGTATATGAATATATAGGTCTAAAGATAAATGTCTGCAATTAAGCAGACAGAGATATGCCTATAAGAACATTCACATGGGAGATGTGAAGAGGAAAGATTCATCCAATAACAAGAAGGTGGAACCTACTTGAGAAGATATATACAGAATCTATTCCCCCTGGTTATGATGGTGCAGAAATGCTATCCAGTGAAATAACCAGGATGGTTGCGTGAAAAAACAGAGGATAAGATCAGTCTGTAAACAGCAAGTCCTGAGTCCTGTAGAACTCTAGCATGGTAAATGGACAGAAAACGCATAGGATGATATACCAGGTTGACCCACTTGAGGGACAAAAAGGGGTATCATGCGTTTTTTAGTTAAATATGTGCTGTCCATGAAGGATTAGGATACCATGAAGACAAGCTGCAAGGAAAAAAGAGCATATTCCCTGTAGGAATTGGACAACTCTTTAGACTTTCACATAGAGAAGGCTTATGACCTTTATTTTAAAAGGAGATAGTAGGGTGTGAAGAACCCTCATAGTCATGGGGAATGACTGAGGAAGCCTTTTTCAACCATATAGGATAGTCATTAGAGAAAAACCCCATGCTCTCTAGCAAGGGCCCATAGTGGAAAGCTTCTCTGTAGGATTGCAGAGAGCATTATGCAGGAGAATTGGAAGATAGAACTGGCTGTTGGAAAAAACCAGCAGCCACGTCAACTATGCTGCCAAACCCAAAGGAATTGGAGATGGCAAGAATAGAAGATAGTGTGATAAGCCTGAAATGATAAGGATTATCCAAGAAAGATGTATGCACTGTCTTGGAATCACTACTAAGGCCAGACAGAAAGTAGTGGAGGACAAGACTGGAAACTTGTGGAAAAGTACCAGTAGTCCAATCACGAACTCCTGCATGGGCAGCTGCTGAATAAGACAGCAGAGAGAATCTTTCTGTGTAAAACAGAAAGAACAGACAGAACAAGAGAAGAAATTCCTGTCCCTGTCTGATGAGCTGCCCAGGCAAAAGGAGGGAGTTTACTCGAGAAAAAACTCCACACTGGAATGGAAAGACAGACTAGAAAGGCTAAAGCAGCCGTCCAGTGGTATGGTACCACTCTTACAGGGGAAACCCTGGATAAGAGGGTAGAGAAACAGGAGCTGAAGGGTGACTTACCATATAGTAAGTCTGTGGAAGGAAAAAATTCATGTTGGTACAGAAAGCTATCATGGGATAGTTGTTAAACCTCTCTTCTTGGCAGGAAGAAGAGGAGAAACCTGTGACCTATAGACGTGAATGTCCTGACAGCTCAGCATACCTAGGAGCAACTGGATGTCCTGAGGAAAGGAATCCATGTGTAGAGTTTTGAATGAAAAACAGTGAAAAACATCTGCTGAGAAGAAGTCAACTGTAGGTTGTAAACTCCAAGAGGCAGAAAACAGATTAACCAGAACCCTATGGTTGCTGGGTTTGTTTAGCCTGGCGAGAGTTTGGATTCTTCAGACCAAGGCTATGTGTCCCCTGCTTGGGAACATCTGTATGATGGGCAGGAGAAGAGTAAAACCTTCTCCTCCTAGGGAAAGAAGGTTTGGTAGGGCATTTCCTACCTACTGGGGAAGGAGAAGGCTCAGGATAGCCTTCAGAAACAGGGAAGTCAGTGGACCACTGAGCAACCTGATGTAAAGACTCCTTATTGAAGAGATTTTCACCAGTGCAAGGAGTATTACCCAGTCTTTGTTGTGCCCATTTGTTTAAGTCTGAAGCCTGGAGCCAGGCTCTACGCCGTGCCCCTATGGCTATAGCAGAAGTTCTGCTAACAGACTCAAAAGAGTCTAGGGAAGCACAAGTAAGAAACCAAGAGATACTTTGAATATGACTAAGTAGTAAGGAATAGTCTGCAGTCTTGGGATCTGAAAGAAAAGGAGTCAAAAGATATAATTTCTTTGTGACCTCCTGAAGAGATACTCATATAAAAAATATATGAGAGAATCCTTGCTGACAACATGGATGTCTGGAAGGTTTGATGTCCAAAGGCATCTAGTGTCCTAGACTCACGACCTGGTGGGTAAGAAGAGTGCTTCTTCTTACTTTTCACCTTCCTCATTGCTGATTCCACCACAACGGAATGATGGGGAAGTTGAATCTTTTGAAACCCTGGAGAGGGGGGCACCTGATACAGAAGATCAGTTGCTCTAGAAGGTGAGGGTACCTTTAAAGGTGCTTCCCACATTCTTAGAAGAAGATCCTGCAAGGAATGATGTAAAGGAAGCATTATGTTTTCCTTTTCTTCAGTAGAAACAGAGCCTTGTGTAGAATCATGGCCAGGGATAGGAATAGCAAGAGATCTTGCCATATCCAGGAGGAAATTCTGAAAAGAAGGATCTCCAAAGAGAACCGTCCCTGGACAGGCTAGACCTGAAGAACTAGCCTGGGCACCGGAGGATCTACTTAAGTATATAGAAATATAAGATCCTGCACGGTGCAAAAAAAGATCCTTAAGGGATGGATGCTGGTACTGGAGGTCAGGACCTGTGACAGTCAGTACTGCATCGTCCATGCCAGGTATCGACTCCAAACTTGGTATAGAAAGGAGCATGGAAGGAGCTGGCCCCGATGCTACTGCGGATACCGGTACCGATACCGGTAGCACTGTTGGAATCGAAGGCGACACCAACATCAGAGCAGTCATCGGTGGCAGCTCAATCGGTACCGAGGTAACCGAACGCCTTTGGTAATCACCCTCGGTACCGAGTGTCCGGTACCGGTAATTGTCGGTACCCAGTCTTCCAGACTAGAGATCGATTCCAGACTCGGCATCAAAGGAAGTGAGTCTATCGATGCATGTCTAGAGGGTACCGATATCGGTGGTAGTATCGGCGTTGATGCCGATACTGGAAAGTCAATCTGGAGCGTATCCACCGGTCCCGAAGGTACCGAGAAAGCCAGATGACGATCCCTGGTGAGGAGTGTAACATCCAACACCAGTGCCGATGCCGGGGTATCGGTACCGTTCGAAGTGGATGCCACCACCGAGCATGGCTCAGGTATGTTCTGTGAGGGGTGAGCCCCAGGAACAACCTGAAACCCCTCATAGGCTTTAGAGGCCGAAGACTCCCGCTGGGGTTTTGAAGCCAATGGACCCTCGGGAGCAAGGCCGGAGCCATCTTCATGCTGTGCATGAGACCTACCACTCGAGGGTTGGCTAGTCTTAACAGACTGTTTGAGGGTTACCTGATCCTGTGTAGAAGAAGAAACGGTCGGTGCCCTGACACTGGAAGGGAACCTGGTATCGAGGGAAACTCGATGCTGAAAATCTCTTCTCACAATACTGTGGCCCGAGGGCTCCGGAGGAAAACGATCAGGACCCAAACAGGTTAGACACCAGTTTTTGGAGTCTAAAAATAAAGCTGTACCGCCACAGCTTAAACATATCTTGAGAAAGAGGCTGGCGGTTCCATGAGGGACATGGACAGGCCTAGAAGACCTAAAAAGATTTAAGACAAAAAACTGAGGGAAAATATTCCCTGAATTTTCAGAAAAAGAAAAAAGAAACACCGGCGGTACCAGTGGAGTCGGGGAGACAGCCGCAACCACAAGAAAACAAAAGAATTAAAGAAGAATTTTCTGCGGTGACAGGAGGACGTCCTGCCGGCTCCGCGGAAAAACGAAAACTGAGGAGAGACAGTTGGAAAGGCGGGAAGGCAGCACGCAGGCGCTGAGGGATGCTCCCAAAAGCTTTCTGATTGGACGCTGGGGAGCGTTCCCGCGCAGGCTCCGTCGGTACCGACGTACCCATATGTGAAGACTCATTCCTGCTTGTTCCTGGAGAAAATCCTGATCACGCCAAACGCACACACAAAACCCAAAGAAATCACCTGCAAGAGGGGCTTTCTCCCTAACTGCACCTATGCTATGGCACACCCTCCTAGAAGACAGAGGTAGATCATTAAAGAATTCAGAAAAAAGCTAAAAACCTTCCTAAATAGTATTTCAGGACCATTACACAGCACAACTGAACTACACCTCAACACTCCACCTATCCACACAACAGACACCCTACGATCCAATGTCTATCCTATAAAAGCTAGAGGCCCAGTTTATGCCCTCTCCCTGTTATTACATATATAAGTTACATTGTATATAAAGTTACCTGCAACTCTTACCATGTTACTATGATTTAGTGCAAACCACAGAAATGTTATAACCTACTTGGAACAAGAGGCGAGGTTACCCGCTTGTATGGAAACTGTTGATCTAGTTGTACCTTAAACCACTGGCTAAAAGGATAAAGCGCTATAAAAAGACCTACTAAATAAAATAAATCATGAAACTTAACAGATTTTTCAACATGCAGCAAGGCAAGACAAAGAAATACTACAATAATGCCTGCAAGGAAATAGGATGAGAAAAAGAGGAAGAACAAGATCGGCTTTCCTAAAGCTAGGAGAGTTAGAGACAATTCCAGCCTCTGAAGGGACAACTGGAATAGATATGTTTTTTTCCCAGATTGTTCTAATAGGCCGCATATACTCTCTTATGGCGAGCATATATTCTCCTATAGCCCACGTGTATTGTCATCTTGTCTTCTGTGCCATCCATATCCTGTGTGTGATTCTAGAAAGGGTGCAGTCATATAAAGCAGACATATAAAGCAGACCTAAGTCTAAGCAGACCTGAGCATACAGTCCTTTTTGTACAGGAGTGTGCAAGGATTTGGGCCCAGCAATACAGGCCCAGCTAGAAATTCAAAGAATTCAAACTAATGAGCACAAATACTCTTGCCCTGAAGGTTTCAATTAGTGCCAGGAGATGGAAAAATACAGGAAAGGGCAGAGGTCACAAGTCATGCATAGATAAGCAGACCTTGATAAGCAGATCCATATGTATAAATATAAGAGGGTCCTGGGAAAGAGCTTTGCAGGAAGCCTGCAAACACCTAAGAATTTATGCTGAATTTGCTGAAACGCTTTAGAATTTGAAGCAGAGAGGTATACGTATTTAAGACAGCAATTTTAGAGGGTCTTGGACAGTGTTTTTCTCCCCTTGCAGAGAACACGCTGCCCGCCATCTCATAGACAGAACATTTGCTATTCCTTATTTACAATTATTTTTGCTATGCTAAATAAAAGTCTTTGTAGCCAAGCAACTATTGTCTATGCAATTCATTGGTAATTGGTAATATTTGGGGAACTCTTGTGGGAAACCAGGCCCACAATTGGTGACCCGTACAGGGAACCTGAGGGGCCCCAGCGGGACCCAGGGACCCCAGCAATAGGCTCCTAAATTCTTTTTATCCAAATTGTCCAAAGATACCTCTGGCTGACGTGATCGATCAGCCAGGGATAAGAATTCCCACTGTCCTCCAAATTATACACAGTGGATGAGGATTCCCTTGAGGTTATAGGACACCGAGGATGGGTTACCGTCGACGAGAGAAAAAGGATATCGTTCCAGTACGAACGAGAGATTTGGATTTCCCTAGGAAGACTCCGGTGGTGAGTATTTTTGTTTCCTGTCTACCCAACTTGGACAGAAGACTTACCTGATGCGTCTGGTGGGTGAGTAATGACCTTATACCTGTGCAGATGTATTTAATGTAAATAATGTTTTGATATCTAGGAAAGTAGGTTGTTTTATATGTTAGGTTGTTTAAGTTAGGTGAAAGAGGAAAAGAAAGTTTTGCCCAGACATTAGGTCTCTGTAATTCCAGGATTGATTGGTGTATGCGTGAGACTGTACATGCCCTTTCGGTACGAAGCGACTGTGTCCCCCTATCCACGTTTCCATACCCCCATCACTGCGAGGGGATTGGCTGGATTTGGACGAACTGTAAAGATTGCGTGTCTGTGTGTATCCTGGATTCATAGCTTCGCGCCTCGATAGGTAAAGAGGTTTGAATTTCCATCTGTAAAAGCAAAGCTACACGCACCTCTGTAAATAAAGAGGTTCGACTTGCTATTGGTAAAAGGCGAAACTGATTGCCCCTGTCCCTGAACAGTGAAAACACCAGGTCTACACAGACTATAGAAAGAGGGACAGTTTAGAAAATGTTCAAAAAGAAATCCACATGGGACAGATAATGACAAAGGGACTGAGTCCGATCCTAACCCCATAGATAGCCTTGTTAAACAGAACCCCCTTACTCAAAGCCTCGATAAAAAATTGTTCTAAACAAATGGGAAAAATGGACGAAGACGACACCCTCACTTGCCTGGCCAGCAGGGGGGTCATTTGATCCGCTCATTTTGACCAAAATTAGGGATATTTTATTTAACAAATGTGGCAAAGCCCAATTGGAACATTTGCGACATATTTCCCTGTGGATGCAGGCCGTTCCAGAGCCTTTGCCGTCTGCACCTGCCCCTCCACCTCCCTATTGGGCGACCGAAAGTAAGACCCTGGCAGCCATAGGGTATTCCGACCCTGTCCTGCAGCCTCCCAAATCAGAACCAACCCCTCACTCAGCTTCCCCACTCCCGGAACAGGTCCTGCAGCAGCTCTTGGACACTGAAGGAGCCTGGGCGAAGATTGAGGGTCATGTCAACTTAAAAGCTACCCCTGCCCCAGATTCCAATGCATATGCTGAAGCGCAGGCAAAATTAGAAGATGTAAAACAACAGCTGACAGCAGAACAGGAAGATTTAGCAAATCAGGCTCAAGCTTTAAACCAATCTCAAGAAGAAATTACCAAGAATCTTAGAAAATGGGAGTTAGAACTGGAAGAGAAGGAAAAACATCTTAAGACTATTATAGAAGAGAAAGAAGAGGGGGAGGTAGATGAGGACTCTGAAGATGAAGAGGGAAATAGTAAACCTGCAGAGGTTTGTGGAGTTGCGGAAGGTGGTAAAACTCCTCGAGCTCCGAAACCATGTATCCTTACATTTGTATATAGTTCTCTAATTGTTACTTGTTAACTGTTAATTAGTAAAAGCAACCTCCAAGTTACTACTGTTATATGTAAAACAGCCTGCTCTGTTGATTGTTGTTATATGTAAACCGCATCTGATCAATGGAAGAAGCGGTATAAAAAACCTGTTAATTAAATTAAAAATTAAATTAAATCCTTACTTTTATTACAGAGCAGGAAGATGGAAATGGTTACTATGTTTACCAATGGTCCTCTAATATGTATGGCTGGACAAAAACAAACCAGCCCCAGATGTTGCAGTGGCCCCCTTATGGTTCTCTTGACACTGTACATCTCAATATGGCACGACTCTGCATTCACGGAGGAGCCGGAGACCCTGGCTGGGACTCTTCCTACATGGAAGCTGGGTTAAAGGTATGGGAAAAATACGAGGGTCAGGAACCCCAAAAAAATTTGATGTTTCTTATTCTACATACTCATGCTGGATCTGTAAGATATGTACCACGGAACTTTACTGATATGATAAATATTGCCTCTAGCCTACCCCACTATGTCGTGGCGGTGGAGCTTGGATTCAGAAATTTGAACGAGCAACTGCAGGTTATAGTTTAGCGTTAGGAGATGTAAAAGCTTTATTGGCAAAGGTTCTTGGAAATAATGCCACCAACCAAATCTTTGCTGCGGCAGGATTAACTAGCGTTACTGTAACAGTAAATACTTTTGACGGGGCATCCTTTAATGATTACTGGCCCAGTATCTGGGGATCCATACGGGAAATGTATCCGACCCAGCGCAGCATGACACCTCTGATCACTATGAGGTTTCAGCTGGGAGAGGACATAAGTGCATTCCTTGCAAAATTTCAGGATCTATGGGAAACCCAGCTGGGCACACCCTATGATGACCCATGCACAGCCCCAATGCTTTTCCAGACCTTGTGTAACACCTTGCCACCCTCAGTGGTGTTAAAATTAAAATCCGTGGGTGAGAGATCTGCCTGTGGGAGCAGCCGCGGTGTTTTTCTGCCGCGGAGCAAGCAGCTGGTAGGAGCCCGGTGCCTGTTTGGGTCAGCTGCAGGCACTGCGAGGCCACCCCTGGATTGGAGGACCCCCCCCACGAGCCCTACAAAGCACAGCCGGTGCTGTGGGTTGTCGGTGAGAGATCTGCCTGTGTGGGAGCAGCCGCGGCGTTTTTCTGCCGCGGAGCAAGCAGCTGGTAGGAGCCCGGTGCCTGTTTGGGTCAGCTGCAGGCACTGCGAGGCCGCCCCTGGATTGGAGGACCCCCCCCCCCCCCACGAGCCCTACAAAGCACAGCCGGTGTGTTCGCGGCCCGTGGGGGCGTGTTCTAAGGGGCGTGTTGCAAGGGGCATGTGTTGCTCCTTATGTGCTCCTTTGGTGCTCATTTGGTGATACAAGAGCACTAGCAGTTTCGGTTTGTCCATGGGGAAACGGAAGGCAAAGCCATCAGCCAAGGCACCGTCAGGAGAGGGAGGTAAGGTGTCCGGTCCTATGGACAAACATGTTACTGCCCTTCCGCTTGCTAGCCAGTCTCTGGATGGGGCCTCTTTGAGCCCTGATATCCGGACACCACCTCCTTTCCCTCAGCCTACTCTTTCGTCCACTCCTTTGAAGTTATTTTCATCTACTGCACTTCCGGTGTCAGTTCCAGTGGACCCTGCTGCATCTGATAATGATTCTTTATCACTTAAAAGTGAGGTGACTCTCGCAGATATTTGGTTAATGCTTCAGAAAATTGAAACACGCTTGTCTTCTACTGTTACTTCTTTATGTAATTTCTCACATGATGTTGTTACCAAAGTTAAAGTTATTGAGGATCAAATGACCAATTTTGTTGGATCCCTGACTCTGGTGGATTCTCAACTCCAATCATATCAAGATTCCCATCTTGGTTATCTTAAAGATATTTCTTCTGTTTCCTATAGATTGGAGTTGCTTGAAAATCACCAGCGTGCTCGGAACCTTCGTTTTCTTAATTTTCCATCTACACATTTATTATCACCTGAGATTTTGCTGAAAAAGTATTTATCTGAAATTTTGCATATGGAGAATTCTGTAGACATTGTGCAAATGTACTCTTTTTTATTCCTAAGGTTAGGGCCTCCGAGCAGGCTAAGGATGATTCTCCTTTGGCTGACTCGGTTGGTCCTAATCTTACAGAGTTTCTACAGGACTCACTCGATGTCATCCCCAAGCGATGTACTTTGGTGGTGACTTTCGGGTCCGAATTACTTAAATTGAAGATTAGTCGTGCTTATTTTAAATGCAAAGATCAGTTGTTTTGTGGATATAAACTTCAGGTTTTTCCAGATGTGGGTAAGGTCACCCAGGCTCGCCGGAAGCAGTTTCTTGAGCTTAGAACTAGAGTGATTGCGTTGGGGGCTTCTTTTTTTTTTGAAGTTCCCCTGTCGCTGTTTAGTCACTTTTGAAGGTTATGATTTTGTGTACACTGATGTTACTTCTTTACGTCAATTTTTGCTGGATAAGGAGGGCGTTGGTGGGCAGGAGGGTGTATAGGTGGGATGGCTTAATTATTTTGCTCCCCGACTGGAGTTTTAATTAGCTCTCTTTTTCTCCTATTATAAGGTTTGTCTCCCTTGGAGTAATGTGGCTCTCTCTCTCTTGATGTGTCTTGTATATTGGTGTGGTATTATACTCTTGAGTGTATAATTTTGAATGTTAATTGATGTTTATTTTATATTTTTTGCATTTGAGAAACTTTAAATAAACAATTTAAAAAAAAAAATTAAAATCCGTAGTAGGTTTAGAGGCTGAGCCATGGCAAAAACAACAAACACACATTTTTCATTATATACGGTCTCTTGAAGAAGATACTTTGAAACCAGAAAAAGATTTAAAGCAAGCTCAAGCCCGACTGCTTAGCCTCCAACTTAAAAGCTTGCAAGAAACTAAAGACCCGCAAGCTTCAACTAAACGACCCAGTAATGTCGTTGATACTGATAAATTTACTAATGAAGAGTTTCTTAAACAACTTAAAAGAAAAATTAAGGAGCAGCAGAATATAACAGATGACTTTGGAATACATAGATCCCTATGAAGATGATGTCCCTGACCCACGGGATCGGGACCCCTATTTAACTTGTTACAATAATGGGGGATATGGCCGACCGCCATGTCCTCAGAACTTTCAGACCAGGCGGAACCCCGCAGGTCCTTATGCCAATAATCATTATCACAATTACAATGAGTCACCTAAATGCTGGAATTGCGGAGAATATGGTCATCTCCAAAGTTCATGCAGGACTCCTCACCGAGGGGGAGCTATCCAGGATCGGAGGCGCTTCCCGGTGTGGGCACCACCCCATAATTCTGGTCCCTCAAAACAATGACTGGGCATTTATCTTTTGCGAGCACGGCTCACTTATCAGGAACCCATGATCACAGTGTTTCTTAATGATGAGCCCACAGAAATGTTACTTGATACAGGGGCCACTACCTCTGTCTTAACCATTTTACCACAGGGATGCCAGCTTAGTAAAAAGAAAATGACTACCACTGGTTTTGATGGCAGGCCCCTTACTTCTTGCATGACCTCCCCTGTTTGTTTAAAAATAGGAGATCAGCAAATTTATCATTCCTTTCTGTTTGCCCCTCATTGTCCAGTAAATTTGATGGGAAGGGACTTATTGGTGAAATTACAGGTTGAATTCACCTATGGTCCACTGGGAGAGAAAGACCCCGAATGGTCATTGCCCCTTAGCCCCTATGGTCGGGTTAAATCGCATCCGCCTGTTACCATTCACATTAAGCCTGGCTGTAAACCACCAAAGATTCCACAGTATCCTCTCCAACCAGAGGCCCTGCAGGGATCTCGCCAGGAGGCTCAGGAACTGTTACAGCACGGTATCATTGAACTCAGTGATTCCCCGTACAACACCCCGCTGTTCCCTATAAAAAAGCCTAATGGAAAGTGGCGCATAGTTCATGATTTACGAGCACTCAACAGTGTTGTTGAACCCCAGTTCCCAGTTGTTTCAAACCCTGCTACTTTGTTAACAACAACTACTTTGTACAGGTTTCACACTGTTTTGGATCTTTCCCATGCTTTCTTTGGAATTGTTGTGGAGCTTGCATTTAGATGCTTTCTGGCATTTATTTTTGAGGGTCAACGTTATCAGAGGACCAGGCTACCCCAGGGATATGTGGAGAGCCCCTCCATTTTCTCTCAAGCACTGGCAGCAGATTTGCAAGAATTTCAAGCAGACCTGCCCGCTGAAGCATCTCTTACAGTATGTGGATGATCTGTTGCTTTCCACTGCTGAAGCTGAGCTAAATTTAGCTCTCACAGACAAACTCGTGTGTAAGCTTAGTGAATGTGGTTATCAAATTAACATAGACAAGGCACAAATATGCCAGACTGAAGTCACATTCCTGGGATTCCTAGTAGGTCAGGGAACACTAACCCTTACTGAAAAAACCAACCACCACTGCTTGGAGCTACAGATGCCTACAACTGTTAAGGAGTTACGCTCACTTCTCGGCATGATAAACTTCTGTCGTAATTGGATCCCAGGTCACAGTCAACGCACACATCCCTTTCGCAAATATTTGAAAGGGGGGGGGGGGGTTAAGGGGTCCACTGCCATCAGCCTGTCAGCCTCTGACCAGATTTTGCTTCAGTCTCTTCTGTCTGATGTATCGCACACACCAAGTCTCTGTCTCCCTGACTATTCAAAGGAAATGTTTCTCATTAGCTTCCACGGACATCACACGTGGATAGCTGTTATTTACCAAGATGACGGTAAGATTGTGTCTTACTTGTCTGGAACTTTCTCTGTTACCGAAATGGTCTTACCAGAAATTGAGAAGGGCTTAGTAGCTCTCAGTGAGGCTGTCTGAAAAGCCTATAACACCTTTCATCCCTTGTGTCTCACAGTGTATTGCACTGGTGACGTGGAGGCATTGTTAAAAAGTAACACCCTTCACTTTACCCCACATCGTGTGCATCAGGTCTATGCTGTTCTTTTGCGAAGCCACATCCTTTTAAAACCATTCCCTGCCAGTCATCCTTTTGCCTACTTACAGAACCTTGTTTCTGTTACTGTTGGTGAGGAAGGAGACAAGGTCCCCACATTTGCTTTTAAAGATAATATTTTGTCATATCGTGACATGCCTTCTGACGCTGCCGTCTGGTTTACCGACAGTTCTGAAACGTCACTCTGCTCTGGCTTCAGTGCAGTACAAGTATCCCCCCTCTGGAGATATTTTGGATGTATTACAGTATCAATTACCAAGTGCTTACAGCGCCCAAGGTGCAGAACTCTGTGCTATTGTGGCTGTTTTGCTCCATCAAGAAACAAAGAATGTTATCGTATTTACTGACTCATATTATGCAGCATAAGTACTGACGGTACTCCATCAAAAATGGTCACAGAGAGGATTTATCACCTCTTCAGCCAGTACACTTTCATACCTGGATGAGATATATCAAATTTATGATTGTTTAGAGAAACGTAGACTCAACAATTTGTTTTTGTGCTGTGAATGGGTTCCTGCTCACACACAAGGGGATTCTTTCCTCCAGACAGGCAATGCTTTAGCAGATCAATTAGCTAAAGAAGTCACCAGTAATGAGTTTCTAACTTTACCAGTCACTCGTTCACAGACCTACCTAGTGCCTGACCTAGCTGACTCAGAAGGATACTGTTTCTTATGAGATAGGAAACTGGGAAAGGTTGGGATGCTCCCAAGTTAAGAACAGGTGGGTACACCCATCCGGAAAACTTTGTATCTGTTTTGTAGCGCTGAAACGTTTGACAGATCTTATACATGATGTTTACCATTCCAGTGCTGCACATATTTACGGAATGCTGGAGGACACCTTCTGGTGTCCGCACATGAAAAATTGTATTCAGGAACTGGTATCTAAATGCCCTGTATGTATTTTGAATGCTCAGCCTGGAGGTAAGCCTCTAGCCAGAGGTCACCTTCCCATTTTGAGTGGTCCTTTTGAGTCCTCGTATGTGAATTTCACTGACATGATTCATAGATGTGCTTAGAAACGTTACCTTTTGGTGTGGGTTTGCCCTTGGTCTAAATGGATTGAGGCTTTCCCCTGCAGTAAAGAAACTGCTGAAGAAGTTGTGGAAGTTCTGCAGACACAGATAATTCCTCGATTTGGCATTCCCAAAGTAATCTATTTTGACAATGGTTCTCACTTCTGCAATGCTCTTGTGTCTGCAATCACTCAGTCTCTCCCTGTTCAGTGGAAATATGTTTCTGTGTATAAGCCTACTTCTAATGGTCTTGTTGAGCGATGTAATGGCATTTTGAAAACTCAACTTAGAAAGATTTGTGCTTCTGGCCACATGACCTGGCTACAGGCATTACCAATGTGTTTTTTTCAGTTGCGCAACAGCCCAATCAGAAGACTGCATCTGACACCACATGAAATGGCCACTGGCCGGCGCATGCGCACAACTAACTTACCGCAGTCCCTGGTTCCGGTTCATGCTAGTCTCTCTTCTTACCTTGCAGGACTCGGCACTCCAAGAAATTGCCGATTGTGTGGCGACCGCAGTTTGTATCCAGTTCATCTTTGTCACCTTGTTTTCCCATAGGGTCCACTGTTTATAAAAGAAATTGTATTCGTGCATCCTGGAACTGCCCTACTTTTTCAGGACCCCACATTGTCACTGCTGCTTCCCCTTTTGCTGCCAGACTGAATGATACTGATACTAGGGTGCATGTTAGCCATCTAAAAGCCGCACCATCTGCCTCATCTGATTAATCAGCCTTATTATTTCCACCACATCGCTGCACAATTTACTGTAAGGATGATCGCCGCCAGCCCCACCCCATGGGCACCCTTGTGCGTCCTTCTGGGAATCTCAACCATTATTATCCTTCTTATCGAATGCCTACACCCAGATGAACAGCTGGCCTTGTACTGCCCGGAACAGAACCAGGCTAACAGAACGTCTTCCTGGGTACGCAGAGCCATGCCCGTAGCTGCCTCAAACTCATGGAAGCAGTCCGTATTAGAGGTTGTCTCTTTAATGAATGTCTCTGATTGTATAATATGTACTCCTTTGCCCAAAGGTGTTGGGTATGCCCCGGTTGTTGTCTACCCAGTGCCCCTCTCAGAGATTATGGGCCGGTTACCTTGCTTAGACAATACTAACACAACTCCTGGTTGTTATGAACCTGTACAGTGTAATCAAACTTGGCGCTCTCAAAATGCTTCCACTGAGCCCATACAAGGTTTTACGCTAGACACCCAAATGTACGTCTATTGCTTAATTTCTAATACCTCCGTTCCTTTTTCTTCCAAACGTAAAATGTCTTACAATGTAGAAAATAGTTCATGGCATATCAACAGTAATACTATCTTACCTATATGGGGTTGTGGGGAAAATTATATTTTACTTGAATGGTTTCTCAACAACTCGTTTGCCCATAATTGGGAAAATGTCTCTACCACTGCTTTTGTTGTCAGTGAGGATCACTGAAGAGGCAGTTGTCGGGCAGGACCCATGCATGCCGATGGCACCGTTATGGTACAAATGGCGCACAAGTCCCCTTACACCTCATGTTATATTTATACAGGTGCGTCCCATGGCTCCTATCTCAGCCACCATATGACAAATAAATGGAGCCGAGATACGGTCTTGGAAGCGGTGGTAGGCCACTACTGGTTGTGTGGTTGTATCAGGCAGCAAAACTCTCCTTGTTACCCTGTGCTTTGGTTAAGGTTTCTCCTTTTTCTGTCTTGATACCTCTTAATGTAACCCATTCCCCTCTGCACAGATTGAAACGCAGCCTGTCAGCTAACTCAAGCCCTTGGGATTCCTCTCTGGCAGAGGATGATGCCATTCAGGCTTCATTCGAGTATATCAATTCCACTTACCCCATGACTAAAACTCGTTTGGATGCCCTTAGCGCAACTGCCTGGATTCCCTTTGCCACCCCTGCCTTTACTGCTGAACTAGGTATGGCCATACGCCGTTTGCAATGTTTGCTGCATATTCAAATGAAAGCTGTCACTGAGTCTATCTCACATCTAGCTGAATCCCTTGAGAATACACAAATGACTCTGCAAAATAGGCAAGCTTTGGATTTACTTCTGGCTGCTGAAGGCGGCATGTGCACTTTTATTAATGCTACAAATTGTTGTACTGTCATTGCTAACCATACCATTTTTGTTCTTGATGCCATGAATAAGATAAAGCACCTTTCTGAGTTACATATTGATGATTTTAAGGGTGGACTTCAACTTAATATTTGGGGTAGTATTGCTTCATGGTTTGCTAGTTTAGGAGTAGGACTTAAAGCCTTTTTTATTACGCTTTTAAGTATAGCTTGTTTTGCAATCATTGCCTGTTGTGCCTTATCCATTTTACTTGCCTACTGTAAACAAATGATATCGCAAAGTACTAAAACCATGTATATTGTATCTATGGAACAGTACCAGCGATTGCCTCTGAATGATCCCTCTGTCTCAAATGGTTGTTATTCATGCCCCTTAGCGGGATTACTTTTGCTTTCCCCTATATATTACATTAAAAAAAAAGGGAAAAGAAAAAGTGGGGAATGAAGGGACAATTGGAATAAAAGGACTGTATGCTCAGGTCTGCTTAGACTTAGGTCTGCTTTATATGACTGCACCCTTTCTAGAATCACACACAGGATATGGATGGCACAGAAGACAAGAAGACAATACATGTGGGCTATAGGAGAGTATATGTTCGCCATAAGAGAGTATATGCGGTCTATTACAACAATCTGGGAAAAAACATTTTGTACAGGAGTGTGCAAGGATTTGGGCCCAGCAATACAGGCCCAGCTAGGAATTCAAACTAATGAGCACAAATACTCTTGCCCTGAAGGTTTCAATTAGTGCCAGGAGATGGAAAAATACAGGAAGGGGCAGAGGTCACAAGTCATGCATAGATAAGCAGATCTTGATAAGCAGATCCAGATGTATAAACATAAGAGGGTCCTGGGAAAGAGCTCTGCAGGAAGCCTGCAAACACCTAAGAATTTATGCTGAATTTGCTGAAACTCTTTAGAATTTGAAGCAGAGAGGTATATATAAGAAAGCAATTTTAGAGGGTCTTGGGCAGTGTTTTTCTCCTCTTGCAGAGAACACGCTGCCCGCCATCTCATAGACAGAACATTTGCTATTCTGCATTTACAATTATTTTTGCTATGCTAAATAAAAGTCTCTGTAGCCAAGCAACTGTTGTCTATGCAATTCATTGGTAATTGGTAATATTTGGGGAACTCTTGTGGGAAACCAGGCCCACACCTCAGATTGGAAAAGGGCTATGAAGGGATTAGTTAAGTTTAAAAATACTAAAAGAATATGAAGGAGGAACTGTCTCAGGGTGTAATGTATAAAAGAAAGGTATGAGATCATGGTTTAACGAGTCGCATGAATGGGATACAGCCGTAGATGGCTATAATCTATTTAGTCGAGAGACAGAGACAGAGAGGGTAGAAAAGGCAATATTACAGCTGAGAAGTGAGGGTGCAGCGTCCAGGCGTTCGTCTTCAACTCCTCCAGCATTAACCTCTTTCCATTAGAAACGCAGAAACATGACAGAAAGAGACCACATGGCCTATCTAGTCTGTCCTTCCATATCAACAACTACAACAGTCCCCTTTTTTCCTTTAGAGATCCTCTGTGTTTGTCCCATGCTTTTTTGAATTCAGATACTGTCCTCAGCTCTACCACCTCCACTGGGAGACTATTCCACGGATCCACCACTCTTTCCGTAAAGAAATATTTCCGCATATCACGCCTGAATCTATCCCCCTTCACCCTCATCCCATGTCCCCTCGTAGCAGAACTTGCTTTCAATTGAAAGAGGCTCGCCCCTGAACATTTATGCCACGGAGGTATTTAAACATCTCAATCCTATCACCTCTATCCTGCCTTTCCTCTAAGGTGTACATATTAAGATCCTTAAGTCTGTCCTCATATGCTTTATAATGAAGACCACTAACCATTTTAGTAGCCACCCTCTGCACCGACTCTATCCTGTTCACATCCTTTTGAAGGTGCGGTCTCCAGAATTGCACACTATACTCCAAATGAGGTTGCACCAAAGATTTATACAGAGGCATTATCACCTCCTTTTTTCTGCTAGCCATTCCTCTCCGTATGCACCCAAGCATCCTTCTAGCTTTTGCCGTTGCCTTTTCTACCTGTTTAGTTACTTTAAGATCATCAGACACAATCAGGGGCGGCTCAAGGCAATCTGATGCCTGAGGCGAGGGATGGGATGGGATGGCGCCGCGCCGCCCCCCAGGATGGGGATCTCTCTCAAAACTCCAGCCAGGGACTGAACCAAATCAAAAAGTCAATTAGATAATGTGGAGGAAATGCAAGATGTTCACACACCAAGGAACTAAAAGGAAGAGCGAGAACCACAGCAGTTTATAACTCCAAATTATAATTCATTTGTATTTTGTTATAAACTGCATTATGGTGCTTGCTTTTTCTTTTTGAACATACATTTTGCATTCACAGAACCCCCTCCTCAACAATGGGTGCAGAGCAGAGGTAGGACATTCACCCACAGAACTTAATATAAATATATATACAAAAAAAATAATAATCTGATTCTGGTCATCTCACCAACAAACATTCTCCAGTACCAGGCATAATGGGAACTAATATAAAACCCTACTAAAGTCACTAAGATCTGCAAGGCCAAATCTACCATACCATACCAGCATACACTTCCAAAACCTCATACAATAAGGGGCCTACCAAGAAAAAAGCAGCACTATAAACACTGCAATGGGCCCCAAAACATCCATACACCTATTTGAAAAGCTGAACAAGTCAAATTACTACAGTACAGATCCCTATGTACAAACTCCATGTTAACAGAACACCTGGCCTTGGTCGCACACTCAGAACACAGACACTCAACAAGTATAGAATAAGTGACCACAACCTAAAGCAAAAATAAAAATATGTAGAAAAAATTAAAATGAAACCCCAAGAAGCCAGACTCCGCATGTGGTGCCACACCAGATGAGATGCAGTTCCCCATACTGTGTGAAATATAGATAGCACAAAGTCCAATCACTAAATTGAAAATAAAATTATTTTTTCTACCTTTGTCGTCTGATGATTTTTGATCATGCTGGTCCCGATCTGAGGTTTCAGTTTTCCTCTGTCTTCTCTTAGCTCTTTTTCTATGGTCTATAGTCCATCTGCCATTTCTTGTCTCTCCGTTTGCTTTCTTCATTTTCTTCCATCAGCCTTTTTTCAGTCCCAGTAACTTTCCCTAGTATCAGCCCCCTTTACAGCCTCCTCTCCCAGTACAAACCCCCTTGCCTTGCCAGTACTGTCACTGGTGTCTATTCTCTTCCAGTCCCACTCCTTCCCCATCGTCCAGCCCCTTCTAGTTAAAATACCATCCCAGGAATCAGCAAACATCCAGTCCCAGTGCCCCCCCCTTGTCTGCTCCCTTCCCGGCCCCCTCCCCTTGTCTGCTGCCTTCCCAGCCCCCCCCCCCTTGTCTGCTCCCTTCCCCCCTCACCTATTCATCATTTAAAATCAAACGAAAGCAGCCGTGGGGAACGTTTCTCCATTCCCGCGGCTCTGCTTTCAAACTATTGGGTCGCGTCCATCTTCCTGGAGTCGGTGGGGTGGAGGGGGGCCCCCGAGGTCATCGCTTCCGCCACCCTTCCGCTTCCACTGCTGCTTCCTCCAAAACGTTTGATTTTAAATGATGAATCTGGCTGGACGGTGTCGGCGGTTCTATCATAGGCAGTTTCTAGGGAGCAGCAAATCAGTGCCGCTGCCTCAGCTGGCCTAATGATAGAACCGCCCCTGGACACAATCACGTCTAGGTCCTGCTCTTTTTTCATGGACAGAGATACTTCACCCCCTAGTCTGTACTGCTCCCTTTGTTTTTTGCAGCCCAAATGCATGACTGCATTTTTTACATTAAATCTCAGCTGCCAAATTCTCAACCATTCTTCAAACTTAGCTAGATCCCTCCTCATGTTATCTACACCTTCCTGGGTGCCTACTCTATTGCAAATTTTGGTATTATCTGTCAAGAGGCAAATATCCGTAATATCACTAACAAAGATGTTAAAAAGAATCGGACCAAGGACAGATCCCTGGGGCACACCACTGGTAACCTCCTTTTCCTTAGAGTATGCTCCACTTACCTGTGCCCTTTTTCACCTCCCACTCAACCAATTTCTAACCCATCAGTAACTTTAGGTCCATCCTTAGGGTGCTCAGTTTGTTTATAAGGCACCTGTGAGGAACGATGTCAAAGGCTTTACTGAAATCTAAATACACCACATCTAGGGCTCTCCCTCGGTCCAAATCCTTGGTCACCCAGTCAAAGAAATCAGATTTGTCTGCCATTGTCCAGCAACTGCACTGTATTTATGCATTTGCCACTTCTTTTTCATTTGCTGATTCATTAGAGGGGCTTTTCTTGTTCTGCTAATTGTTACCTCCTTTCTTATCTGTACTGTTGGATTCTCAGTTGTTCCTTCTGCCAAATGTAATGATGGAGACATGGCTGGTGTAAGGCTCCCAGGTGCCTCCCCTCATTTATTTGCAGTGATAGCAACGCAATGCTTATAAGATGCCTCCCGGGGGTATGCCGTTTCTTCCGTTGGTGCTTCCACCCCCTCGGATAAAGTGACCAACCATCCCATATTATACGGGACAGTCCCATATTTTAAGGATTTGCCCCTGGAATCATATGGGATGCCTAAATGTCTTATATTTTAAAACACGTATCCCACTGCTCCACTCCTCCACATTTGTACCAGCGGACCTCTCCACTCCAGCTGAAATATTCAAAGGGAAACTATTTATACGAGATTAATTCCATCACATACATAGAAACATATACACATGCATGCGCTCTGTTGTACTTCAGTCACACACACATGTACATATCCCCCCCACCACCCCCAAATCAGGTCCCCACATGCATACTAGCGCTTTTCAGACAAGACAGATTCCGTCTCTATCTACTGGTGCTGCGCTGCTTCTGTCCTCCATTTCAATGCTCCCAGTTCTTGCTTTTGCTAACAGTTTTTTTTCTCAGCCTGCAATAGCCTCCTCACACTTCAGCCCCATTCCCAGGGCCACCGCCTCCGCCTCCCAGCTGCTGCCGATTCCGTTTCGGGAAGGGGAGGAGGGCAGCGACAGTATTTCCAAAGGCAGCAGCTTTTTGATGTCGCTTTTGGAAATACTGCCGCTGCGTGCCTCCCCCCCAAACGGAACCAGCAGCAGCTGGGAGGGGAGCGGCGTGGCTGCCCATGTGTGCTGCTGCCCACCTGGGCCAGCTGCCCTAGGCAGGCGCTTAGCTCATCTAGTGAAGGAGCCGACCCTACCCATTCCTCTTACATTTCTATCCTATCCTTTTTTCAGCAACCCCACTCACCCCTACCAAGAAACTCACTTATTCCATTGACTTTTTCCCAGACTCTGTGCAAAAGTCAGCCCACCCTTCCTGTAACTAGTGCAGCCTTTCCATTGGCTGGAGCCTAATCACTTACTCTGCACAGTGAAGAGGGATCACTGGCGAGCTGTAAAGCTAAACAAAAAAAAAATACCCAGACAATTTAGACATCATTCTAACTCAGACAGCTACTTTACACAGTTGGAGTCCTAAAATACTTTAGATGGTTGGCAAAGGTGAAATTAGACTTAACTGCTAATTGTAGTTCCTGGAGTAGATACAGTCTAGTCCCAGACCTCTGGGTTGTCCACCTTAATCAGCAGCTTGGAGACTGAGGAACCTCCTTCTTTTCATGTCACTAGTATAACTTCCCCGGAGCTGCCTCCACTTCCCAGTTCCTATTGACAAAGCAGACTCACCGGAGAAGCAAGTATTACGTAACATTCAATTGAACGCACCCCCGCTATTTTACCTAGAAACGCAAAAGAACGGAAAGCAAGCATACTCTCCAATTCCACCCGTTAAAACAACAAAAATTTGAAACCTTTAACCTGCAACATTTTGGCCCCCCCCCCCCCCCGCCAATCATCTTCAGCGGGGAAAAAAGGATCCAGCTAACTCACCCTGAACTCAGAAGTTCCTAGATAAGAAAGACGCTTACCTGTGACCATTGGAAATCTTTGTAAACTAGCGCCTGAGAAACAAAACAAAAATCACAGCCCAGGGGAGGGATACGGGACTAGACTGTATCTACTCCAGGAACTACAATTAGCAGGTAAGTCTAACGTCACCTTCCTGATCGTATCTCCAATCTAATCACGGACCTCTGGGTAAGTACCAGAGCAGTATTCAACGGGAGGGACCCTGCTTAGCCCCCTGAAGAACAGCCACTCCAAAACACACGTCCTGTTGCGCCATCACGTCTATGCGATAATGCTTAATAAAGGAATTCAGAGATGACCAAGTCGTCGCCTTACAAATTTCCAATGGCGGAACCAAACGCAATTCGGCCCAAGACGCTGCTTGCGCTCTAGTAGAATGTGCCCGCAGCCCTTCAGGCACCGTCCTGCCCTTCAGCATATATGCCGACGCGATCGCCTCCTTAATCTATCTGGCGATGGAGGCCTTGGAAGCCGCTTCGCCTTTCCACGGCCCCCCGAAGAGCACAAAAAGCCTGTCCGACCTACGGAAAGCCTCCGTACGACGCAGATACTTTTTCAACACTCTTTTGACATTCAAGAGCCTCTGATTCCGCATTCCCGGAGTCCCCTCGCTCCCAGTAAACACTGGCAAGGAGATCACGTGATTCAAATGGAATGCCGACACCACCTTGGGCAAAAACGCTGGCACTGGCCTCAACACTACCTTAGACTCGAAGAACGACAGATATGGCTCCTTACAAGACAAGGCTTGTAACTCGGAAACCCTCCTTGCCGAACAGATCGCCACTAGAAACACAGCCTTCAAGGTCAAATCCTTCACTGAAGCACGGCTTAAGGGCTCAAACGGCTCCTTTTCCAGCGCCTCCAACACCAACGGCAGGCTCCACTTTGCCACCAGCCGTCTCTCCGGAGGCCGTAACAGCAAAACCGTGCAAAGAAAACGCTTGATATCTCCGTGGCCCCCAAGCGGCCGTCCGCCTACTCTGCCTCTGTAGCAGGCCAGCGCTGCCACCTGCACCCTCAGCGAAGCAGCTGCCAACCCCTTGTCGAAGCCATCCTGTAAGAATTGCAACATCTGTGGCACCGTTGCCCTTAATGCCTCGCAGGCGTTACCAGCACACCAAGCTTCAAACACTCTCCAAACGCGCACATACGCCAACGACGTAGATCTCTTCCTGGCCTTCAGCAGGGTAGAAATTACTGCAGCGGAATAACCCCGCGCTTTCAACCGTGCCCTCTCAATAGCCAAGCCGCAAGCGAGAACCGATCCAGATGAGGCATGAACAGCGGACCCTGCGACAACAGATCCGGATGCCTCGGCAGGCGCCACGGCTTCTCTACTAAGAGCCTCACCATGTCGGTGTACCAGGGTTGACGCGGCCAATCCGGAGCTATGAGGATTACGAGACCCCGGTATCTCTACGCGCTGCAGAACTCTGCCTATTAAGGCCCACGGAGGAAAGACATACAACAGCTGATCCTCTGTCCACCTTTGAATGAGAGCATCCAGCCCCTCTGACATTCTCTCCCTTCTTCTGCTGTAAAATTTGCTGGCCTTCGCTGACCGGAACGTTGCCATGAGATCCATTACCGGAACTCCCCAGCGCCTCTGCAGGCTTTCGAAACTTTAACTTTAACTTTATTCCATACTTGATAGACCGCTTACGTTAAAAATATTAAAGCGGTGTACAAACAATATAAAAAGGCAGCACTGCAAACTACGGAAAAGGAACACCAAAAATAATAGGAAAGAAAGGAAAGCACAACAACAATACAGACAACAATAAATAACAAATAGATATGGACACAAGTTAAAACAATAGGCAATATTAAAACATAAGTTTAAAACAATAAAAATTTATACAATAAAAACAATAAAAAAACCACCAGTTTAACAATATGCAAACAGCAAGTAGTAATTAACAGCAATAAATAAACCAAAGGACATGGACAGCACTACTTAACTAAATACAAACTTCAAGCAATGGTTAACAGCAATAAATAAACAAAAGGACATAGACAAGACCACTTAACAAAGACAGACAGAGGGGAAAGACAAAACCAACAGACTAGGACAAAACAATAACCAGGGATGGTATCAGGGAAGGAAAGTCAAGGGGAAATCAGGGAGGGAGATCAAACACTTTTTGAAACAAGTGAGTTTTGAGAGCGGATTTAAACTGTGGGTAGGAAGACTCTAAACGGAGGGATGAGGGCAAGGCGTTCCATAACCAGGGTCCAAGAAAAAAGAAAGCAGCGTGATGGGTCTTCTCCAAATGGGCATGAGATGGGGACGGTAAAACCAAACGATTAGCGTGAAGAGAGCGAAGCTGACGGTAGGGTGTATGAAGGGAGATTAAATCAGCCAGGTATAAAGGGTTATTAGTATGGAGTGCACGGTGAATAAGGATCAGAAATTTGTAGTGAAACCTAACACAGAGGGGCAACCAGTGAAGCCGAATGAGAATGGGAGTAATATGATCAGAACGGCGAGCGAAGGTGATAATACGGGCGGCGGTGTTTTGAATGAGCTGTAAACGTTGAAGTTGATACTTAGGGAGGTTGGCCAGAAAAACATTACAGTAGTCAAGGCGGCTAATAACAAGAGAAAGAGCAAGAGTGGCCAGGGATCCAAGAGGGAGAAGCGAGCGAACGGCTCGGAGACGACGAAGAATGGCGAAAGAGTGCCGAACCAGAGAAGAAATATGATCATGGAAAGAGAGTGAAGAATCAAGAATCACCCCGAGATACCGAAAAGAAGACACCAAAGGAACAGGAACAGAGTCAATCATAGGTGCAACTGATGGACATGACCCAGAAAGTGAAACCCACATAGCAGTGGACTTAGAAGGGTTGAGACAAAGAAAGTGCTGCGAGAGCCAGGAAGCCACGTGAGAAAGACAAGCGTTGAAAGAAGAAAGATCTAAGAGAAGAGGAGAAGTGTGAAAGAGCAAAATAATGTCATCTGCATAGACGTAGCAGGACACAGGATATTGTTGTAGTACCAGGAGCAGAGGAGCCAGGAAAATATTAAACAACAAAGGGGACAAAACAGAACCTTGGGGGACACCACAAGTAAGAGGGAAGGAACTAGAGGACTTGCCATTTAAAGTAACAGAAAAAGAGCGAGAAGTGAGAAAAGAACGAAACCAAAGAAGAACAGCACCACGTAACCCCACCTCAGCAAGACGAGTGAGAAGAAGAGTGTGATCGATTAAATCAAAAGCCGCAGATAAATCAAGAGAAACCAAAAGAGTGAGATCACCACGGTCATGTGCAACGTGTATTTCATTTAGAACAGCAAGAAGGACAGTCTCAGTGCTATGGCCCTGGCGAAAGCCAGTCTGACGAGGGTGAAGTGTGTTTGTGGATTCAATATGAGAGGACAACTGATGAAATGCAAAACGTTCAAGAAGCTTAGCCAGAAAGGGAAGGTTTGAAACAGGGCGCCAATTTGCAAGAACAGAAGGATCGAGGGAAGGTTGCTTTAAAAGAGGATGAACAACAGCCGATTTCCAGGGAGAGGGGAACAAACCAGAGGAAAAACTTGTGTTGATGATAGTAGTGATAATGGGGACCAGCTGGAGGGAGGGGACAGACAACCAACGGGAAGGAATAGGGTCAAGGGAACATGTGGTCTTACGAGAAGTAGACAACATTGAGAGGATTTCAGCAGGAAGGATCAAATGAAAGGAGGACCAAGTATGGGTAAGAGCCCAATTGGGCATAGCGGAAGGCGACAGCAATGCATGATCAATGGCAACTGAGTAATAAGGGGAAGAAGGTGACGAGGGTGGGGGTGGGGGGGGGGAGTGGGAAAGGAAGCACGAAGGTCAAGGACTTTCTGAGAAAAGAAGGTAGCCAGTGAATGGGGGTCGGGGGACTGAATGAGCATGGTGTGTGAAGAACACTTCCAGATGTAGGACCCACTCCCCTGGGTCCACCTTTACTCGGCTTAGAAAGTCCGCCTGAACATTGTCCACTCCTGCTACATGCGCCGCCGACAGAGCCAGTAGATTCTCTTCGGCCCAGGTGCACAGTCAGTCGGCTTCCGCTTCCAGCGCCACACTGCTGGTACCTCCTTGCCGATTTACATAGGCCACCGCCGTTGCATTGTCTGAAAAAACTCGGACTGCCGACCCCGCCAGGTAACTCTGAAAGCTCTGTAGGGTGAGCGATACTGCCCTCAACTCCAACCTGTTGATTGACCAGTTTCTCTCCTCCGAGTTCCATTGCCCTTGAGAGAACCTGCCCTGGACATGCGCTCCCCAGCCTACGAGACTGGCATCTGTCGTCACCGTTATCCAATCTGGTGCTTCCAGCAGCCTCCCCTTTTCTAGCGACTCCGGAATCAACCACCGACGGAGGGCCACACACGTCTCCGCTGGACACGGTAGCCTTCTTGCCAGCGAATCCCGCTGGTACGACCATCTTCGGAGCAGCGCCCGCTGCAAAGGCCTCATGTGAGCTCTTGCCCAGGGTACGACCTCTATGGTGGCCGTCATCGTGCCCAATAGCTGCAGGTACCTCCAGGCCGAGGGCGCTCGACAGCCCAAAAACTGGCGTACCAGCCGTCTCAATCCCTGGGCTCGTAGCTGCGGAAGAAACACGTGCCCTGTCTCTGTGTTGAAACGTGCCCCCAGATATTCCAGATTTTGCGACGGAGTGAGATGGCTCTTTCCCAAGTTCACCACCCAGCCTAGGCTCTCCAGAAACGCCACTACCCGGGCCATGACTCGCTCGCTCTCGACTCTTGACTTTGCTCGGATCAACCAATCGTCCAAGTACGGGTGTACCATGATCCCTTCCTTCCGCAAAGCCGCCGCGACGACCACCATTATCTTGGTGAACGTGCGGGGAGCCGTGGCCAGGCCAAACAGCAATGCTCGGAACTGAAACTGGCCGAAGGAGACCGCAAAGCACAGATAACACTGATGCTCCGGGTGAATCGGAATGTGAAGGTACGCCTCCGAGAGGTCCAGGGACGTCAGGAACTCGCCCTTTCTCACCGCCACGATTACGGAATGCAGAGTTTCCATATGAAAGTGCGACACTCGAAGGCAGCGATTCACTCCCTTGAGATCCAAAATGGGTCGAAAACCACCGTCCTTTTTGGGAACTACGAAATAAATGGAGTATCGTCCGGACCCGAGTTGGTCGCGAGGCACCGGAACAATAGCCCCTAGGTCGAGGAGCCTTTGAACTGTCTCCCGTATCACCTCGCACTTGTTGGGCGAATTGCCGGGGGACCGCACGAAGGAGTCCCGCACCGGGGACCGAAACTCCAGAGCATACCCCTCTCGAACTATCTCCAACACCCACTGGTCTGACGTTACTCAGACCCAGGCAGCATACAATTCCTGCAGCCGACCTCCGACGGCTACTAAGGGCGCCTGGGCCCCCCTGGCATCATTGGGATTTCCTAATGTTGGACGAGGAAGAGGAGGGAGACTCCAAATCCTCTTCCTGCTCCCCAAAACCCTCGGAAGCCCTGGGTTCTGTTTGGTAACCTACCTCTCTGGGCGGTATTAAACCTCTGAAACCGAAATCTTTGGAAATCCCTCAAAGGGCCTCTACCTCCCGGGACCCCCCTAGCTTGTTTAGGCTTGTCCTCTGGCAATCTGCCCCCCTTAGATTCGCCCAGGTCCTTTAACTTCTCTAGCTCCTCTCCAAAAAGAAGCCTGCCCTTAAAAGGCAGCTTTCCCAACCTTGTCTTGGACGCATTGTCTGCCGCACAATTCCGAAGCCACAGATAGTGCCGAACAGCAACCGCCGACGCCATACCTTTTGACAGAGCTCTCATCAAATCATACTGCGTATCCGCCAGGTAGGCCACCCCAGACTCTAATCGGGAAGCCTCTCCAGCACCGTCACAGTCCCGATCTCCTTGGACCCGTTGCGACCATCTCAGACAGGCCCTGGCCACACATACTCCAGAAATGGCCGTCTGAAGCGCTAGGGCATTCACCTCAAAAATCTGACGCAGGAGCGCATCCACCTTTCTGTCCTGAGTGTCCTTGAGGGCTGCCCCGCCCTCTACCGGAATCGTGGTCTTCTTGGTAACTGCCGACACGGCGGCATCTACCCTAGGCAGCTGAAAAACCTCCTTCTCCACCAATGGGTAGAGATGCCTCATCACTCTGGTCCCCTTCAGAGGAGCCTCCGGGACACTCCACTCCTCCTGGATCATCTCCTGGAACACTCTGTGTACCGGGAACGCTCGCTGTGTCTTTCAAAATACCTGCAATAACGGATCCTCCAGGGTTTTCTCCTCTGTAACCCCTGGGACCGGCATGTTTAATGCCGCTAGCGTTTCCACAATCAGTGCCAGGAGCTCCTCCCTGCGGAACACTCGCACCACTCTCGCCTGGTTCTCCTTTTCATCGAGCTCCCCTTCTTCCAATTCCTCCTCCAAATCCACACTGTTGCGTTTCTCATCCAAGAGACGCCCATCAGATAAAATAGACTGCTCTCCAAGCTCCTCCTCGAGTCGCAGTCTCTTATCCGAGGACTCCTCCGCAACCCTGCCGGAAGAAAGTCTCTTCACCCCTTGCCTTCGCAGATCAGGCTTTCCATCGCCTTGTGGCACTCCTCCCAGCGTCTGCTGCAGAAGAGCCACAAATTCCTTTGAGAAAATTGAGGATAGCCCTTTCTGCCACTCGGGCAGGACGGCAGGCAAGTCTGGAGCCGAAGATGGCCCCGCCACCGGCTCCTCCAGGGACACAGAAGGCGCCTGAGGACTGGGGACCACCTTCCCAGACTCCAGCACAGCTTCCTTGTCCTCCCGCCCCTGGTCCATCACCGCGGCCTCCTTAGCGCAACTTTTGCAGACTCCTGAGTCAGCTGCTGATCCCCTTCTAGCCCCCTTCTAGAAGGCATCCTGTGTTGACGAGGCTCCAGTAGGCAAGTCTCCCGGACTCTGGGAACCCCGAGCCCCGCTCTGGAGAACCTCTCCTAAATCACTTGAAAGACTGGTAAGGGGGACTGTTGCTTCTGGAGGGAGATCTGCAACTGAGTATTTACTTCTGGTAATTTTCTAAAAGGAATTCTTTGTATTAAAGCTAATTAATCTGTGATCAACTATTTTTGTTAAATCAGTCAGGGCCTAGTAGCAGCAGTTTAAGTTTACATTTAAAACACAGAGGAGAACTCTCTGGTTACATTTCATACCCAGCAGAGAGCTTGTACTTTAAATTTAATAGTCACTCAGGGCCTAGTAACAGCAAAGTACTTTTAGTTTAAATTTAAAACACAGAAGAGAGCTTTCTGGTTACATTTGGAACCCAGCAGAGAGCTTGTAGTTTACTTTTAATAGTCACTCAGGGCCTAGCATCAGCAAAGTTCTTTTAGCTTAAATTTACAACACAGAAAAGAGCTTTCTGGTTAAATTTAGAACCCAGCAGAGAGCTTGTACTTTAAATTTCATAAGAAGTTAGAGCCTAGCAGCAGCTAAGAGCTATAATTTAAATCAAATCAGAATATAGCTTACCTCAGCAGCACAAGACAGGGTACTGTGTAGCAGCCCTCTTTTAATAAGTGTTAATTCCCTCCCACCCTCCCCACACCCACCCACCCCTGGGATAATCGTAGCTTTATAGGTACTTACACATCTTAAAAGAAAGGAGGTGCTCTCAGGTGAAGCTCATTACCCAAATCAGTCATACATTAAGGACCTGAGATTACTTAAGCTTCAGGTGAACAAGATATATTACACGTATTAGGTTCAGTTTTATTAGTATAAATATCCATAGCAACCCTTAGTAAGTAAAGAACTTAGATCTAAACACAAACTTAAAACTAAGATGCAGACAGCAGTCCAGCAGCGGGATGGGGGCTTTCCAGTCTTTTGCATTGAGTGTCACATGTATGATTTTCTCCCAGTTGGTGAGAGGTCTTACGTGTGCACTAGGTGCAAGGAGCTCTTTGCTCTCAGGGAACGAGTCCGTTCTCTAGAGGCTAGAGTAGCAGACTTGGAAAACATAAGAAAGACAGAGAGGTACATAGACGAGACCTACAGGGATATAGTCCTGAAGTCCCACCTCCAGTCTGGCAGCATCCCTGTTGCCATGGAGGAGAGAGGTCATGTGACAGGAGAGCATCACCCTGGTGTGGCAGGAAGTGATCCTGTAACTAGGACCTGTCCTTCAGATGATGTAAAACCCTCTCGCACCGAGGAAGTTTCTCCAGGGCCATGTGCCCATGAGGAAAGGGTTAGGACAGCCGTTATAGTTGGTGATTCGATCATTAGGCATGTAGACAGCTGGGTGGCTGGTGGACGTGAGGATCGCCTGGTAACATGCCTGCCAGGTGCGAAGGTAGCGGACCTCACGCGCCACCTAGATAAGGTCTTAGATAGTGCTGGGGAGAGTCTGCTGTCTTGGTACATGTTGGTACCAATGACATAGGAAAATGTGGTAGGGAGGTTCTGGAGGCTAAATTTAGGCTTTTAGGTAGGAAGTTGAAATCCAGAACTTCCAGGGTAGCATTCTCCGAAATGCTTCCTGTTCCACGCGCAGGACCCAAAAGGCAGACAGAGCTCCGGAGTCTCAATGCGTGGATGAGACAATGGTGCAGATATGAGGGGTTTGGATTTGTTAGGAACTGGGGAACATTCTGGGGAAAGGAGGGGCTCTTCCGAAGAGATGGGCTTCACCTTAACCGGGATGGAACCAGGCTGCTGGCATTAACCTTTAAAAAGGAGATAGAGCAGCTTTTAAACTAGATATTAGGGGAAAGCCGACAGTCGCCCAAGAGCAGATGGTTCGGAAGAATATATCTTTGAAGGATACTACCAAAAGCAGAGAGGTTCCACAAAAGAGTAAAGTAGCCCAAATGCCCTCAAGTATGGAGCAGACAGAGCTTAAAGATCCCAAATTACTCATGTCTAACAGACAAATTAATATGGATAAAATACATTCTCTAAAATGCTTGTATGCAAATGCTAGAAGTCTAAAAAATAAGATGGGAGAGTTAGAATATATAGCACTAAATGAAAGGTTAGATATGATTGGAATATCAGAGACATGGTGGAAGGACGATAACCAGTGGGACACTGTGATACCCGGGTACAAACTATATCGTAATGATAGAGCTGATCAAATTGGTGGAGGGGTTGCTCTCTATGTTAGAGAGGGCATTGAGTCAGAAAGGATTAAAGTTTTGCAGGAAACAAAATCTGCTGTAGAATCTATATGGATTGAAATTCCATGTAAAAGGGGGAAGGCAATGGCAGTGGGGGTGTACTATCGAGCGCCTGGCCAGAATGACCCAATGGATGATGAAATGCTCAAAGAAATCAAGGAAGCTAACAAAAGTTACAGCACAGTAATAATAATGGGTGATTTCAATTACCCCGGTATCGACTGGGTCAGTGCCACGTCAGGACATGCTAGGGAGATAAAGTTCCTAGATGAAATAAATGACTGCTTCTTGGAGCAGCTGGTTCATGAACAGACCAGAGGGGAAGCCATATTAGACCTAATCCTTAGTGGAACACCAGATCTAGTGCAAGAGATAAGGTTGTTGGGGCCACTTGGCAATAGTGATCATAGCATGATCGCCTTTGATTTAATTAGTGGAGGAGGGATAGTAAGGAAATCCACAGTACTACCTTTTAACTTTCGAAAGGGAGACTATGATAAAATGAGGAAAACAGTCAAGAAAAAACTAAAAGGAGCAGTTGCAAAGGTTAAAGACGTACATCAGGCTTGGCTGTTGTTGAAAAATACTATCTTGGAAGCCCAGACCAGCTGTATTCCACGCTTTAAGAAAAGTGGAAAGAAGTCCAAAAAACTGCCAGCATGGTTTAAAGTTGAGGTTAGAGAGGCTGTTGCCAAAAAAGCATCTTTCAGGAAATGGAAAAAAGAGCCAAACGACGAAACCTGGAAACAGCACAAGCACTGGCAAGTCAAATGCAAGGCATTGATAAGGCAGGCAAAGGGAGAATTTGAGAAGAAGCTTGCTGCAGAAGCAAAAACGCGAAGTAAAGACCTTTTCAAGTACATTCGTAGCAAAAAACCTGTGAGAGAGTCAGTTGGTCCATTAGATGATAAAGGGGTTAAAGGAGCACTAAGAGGAGACAAGGCGATAGCGGAGAGACTGAACGAATTCTTTGCTTCAGTCTTTACTGAGGAAGATGTAGGGATGTTACCCATGACTGAAGTGGTATTTAAAGGTGCAGAAGAATTGAAGGAAATATCGATACATCGAGAAGATGTATTACAACTATTAGATAAGCTGAAGAGTAGCAAATCACCTGGGCCGGATGGTATACATCCAAGGGTATTGAAAGAACTGAAATATGAGATTGCAGACCTGCTATTTGTAATCTGTGAACTATCATTAAAATCATCTCTAATACCTGAAGATTGGAGGATCGCCAATGTAACACCAATTTTTAAAAAGGGTTCCAGGGGTGATCCGGGAAACTACAGACCGGTGAGCCTGACGTCAATACCGGGAAAAATGATAGAAACCTTCATAAAGAATAAAATTACTCAGCATGTAGATAGTCATGAACTAATAAGAGACAGCCAACATGGCTTTAGACAAGGAAGATCTTGTCTTACTAATCTGTCATGTTTTTTTGAAGGAGTGAATAATCAGGTGGACAAAGGTGAGTCGGTTGATATTGTGTATCTGGACTTTCAGAAAGCCTTTGACAAGGTCCCTCATGAGAGACTTTTGTCAAAACTAAAGAGTCATGGGATAGGAGGCAGTGTACTATTGTGGATCAGGAACTGGTTAAAAGATAGAAAGCAGAGGGTAGGGCTAAATGGCCAATTTTCCCAATGGAGAAAGGTGAATAGTGGTGTACCCCAGGGATCTGTGCTGGGTCCGCTGCTTTTTGACATATTCATAAATGACCTGGAAAGTGGAATAACGAGTGAGGTTATCAAATTTGCAGATGACACAAAACTATTTAAAGTTGTTAAAACCCAAGAGGATTGTGGAAAATTGCAAGAGGATCTTGATAAATTGGAAGACTGGGCATCAAAATGGCAGATGAAATTTAATGTGGACAAGTGCAAGGTTATGCACCTAGGGAAGAACAACCCAAACTATGGTTACACGATGCAAGGTTCCACATTAGGAACCACCACCCAGGAAAAAGATTTAGGCGTCATTGTGGATACCATGTTAAAACCCTCGGCCCAGTGTGCAGCGGCGGCCAAGAGAGCAAATAGAATGCTAGGTATGATAAGGAAAGGAATGGAAAATAAAACAAAGGATATTATAATGCCTCTATATCGTTCCATGGTGAGACCGCACCTTGAATATTGTGTGCAATTCTGGTCGCCCTATCTTAAAAAGGATATAGAGTTATTAGAAAAGGTTCAGAGAAGAGCCACCAAAATGGTAAAGGGGATGGAAGGATACTCCTATGAAGAAAGGCTAAAAAGGTTAGGGCTCTTTAACCTGGAAAAGAGACGGCTGAGGGGAGATATGATAGAAGTCTATAAATTAATGAGCGGAGTGGAACGGGTAAACGTAGATCGATTGTTTACCTTATCAGAATATAGAAAGACTAGGGGACATGCAATGAAGCTACAGGGTAAACTATTTAAGACTAATAAAAGAAAATATTTTTTCACTCAACATGTAATCAAACTCTGGAATTTGTTACCGGAGGATGTAGTAAAGGCTGTTAGTGTAGCTGGGTTTAAAAAAGGTTTGGACAAGTTCCTGGAGGAAAGGTCCATAAGCCATTATTAAGAAGGGACCCAGGATATCAATGCTTGAACCAATACAAGCATTGTGGAACCTGTGTCCCTTGGGGAAACTGCTAGGTACATATGACCTAGATTGGCCACTGTTGGAAACAGAATACTGGGCTTGATGGACCTTGGTCTGACCCAGTATGGCATATATTATGTTCTTATGTTCACTCAAATCTGTTTATTCTTCCCTTTGATTTTATATATATATAGGCGTGGACATCAGTGACCGCCTAACCACTTTCCTAACACCTAACTAGCCCCCAACGCGAAGAATCGCCGCGAAATAAGCTAAATCACATGAAAATAAAAAAGAACAGCTCTCCTGCACGGCGCAGCGCGGACTCTGCCACGCAGCCGGGCCCGACGCCGTTTTCGCGCCCAAATGCGCTGATGGTTGGGCAGCTCTGGCCGGGCCTACTCACCATTGTCGGTCACTGTAGATGAAAGGAGGCACTCCCCCCGCTGTCTCCGAAGATTTGGCGAAGGAAGGCTAGCCTTAAGTCCCTCCGGGCACAAACTAACCCTGCTTTCAACAGGCTCGCCCGTTGCCGATACAGCCCGAACGCGCTGACAGGCACTGCTTCTGTATTGCGCTGGCTGGAGAGAACGAAGGTACCCAGCAGAACTGGACCTTCAGCAGTCTGCCTAACAGGCTGTCTTGCACCCACTCCCAAACTTGCCTAGAATCGCAAATTGGAGAGGGGGGGGGGGGGGGGGGTACTGTTGCGCAATTTAAAGGCACAGATGCTAAATAATCATACCCCCTTTTTTTTTTTTAAACTCTCTAACCCACACGATACTTAATTGTTCCTCCAGGTAGCCCGGACCTCTGGGCTGACCACCCCCTTTCAGCTGCTTGGAGACTGAGGCAACAGGGAAGTGGAGGCGGCTCCGGGGAAGTTATACTGGTGACATCATGAAAAGAAGGAGGTTCCTCAGTCTCCAAGCTGCTGATTAAGGTGGACAACCCAGAGGTCCGGGACTAGACTGGAGATACGATCAGGAACTCCTGAGCCCTTAGCACATCTGACAAATCTGGTTCTGCTTCCTCCCCAGAGCCCAGGCAACCATTAGTCAGACACAGCCAGCCAATAGGGAGCAGCAGACAAAGACAGCCAATAGAAACATAGAAACATGACGACAGAAAAAGACCACATGGCCTATCTGGTCTGTCCTTCCATATCAACAACTACAACAGTCCACTTTTTACCTTTAGAGATCCTCTATGTTGGTCCCATGCTTTTTTGAATTCAGTTACTGTCCTCATCTCTACCACCTCCACTGGGAGACTATTCCATAGGGAGCAGGGGGAGGTGGGAGCAGTAGCTAGGATACAGAATGTTTTTTGTGTTTGCCAGGTTCGCTCCCACTGAAAGGTGCTTTTCAATCATGAACAAAGTGTGGTCTGCAGAAAAAACCCAACTGCATGTAGAGACTCTCAAATGTCTAATGACTGTAAAGTACAAGTTTGTGTTGAGTTGCCCAGAATTTTTTAATTATCTTAGTGGAAATGTTGCTATTTTGAAGAAAATTCACTCTGTAGAGAAGTACAAACAAGTCAGCCTGATTGGCACATTTGTAAGTAAAATTATAAACCTAGCCTACTGATGAAAATTTTGGGTTAAAATTAAAATTGTAATTACAGACAATTTTTATTTTCCTTAACTTTGAACCCCCCCCCCCTGGCTTGAGTGCGTGTCCCATATTGGAACTTAGAAAAGATGGTCAGGTTACCTCTGAGGCAGGAACTCACATCGGAGAGGACAGAAGCAACAGCTGGAGGCAAGTCTAAGCGCTGCTTTGCTATTTTACAGTTACTGCTACAGGTCCCCAGAGGGGGATGGCAGCAGCAGCAATGGGCATTGGTGCTCTAGGTTTGTCTAATGGGAGTGCCAGCCCTGGAGATAGATTCGGGACATTTGGTTTCATACTTTAGCATTTTTTGTGCATTTGGGTCTCTCGATGCTCTTAAGGGGCAACATCTGGAAAGTGGTGTGTATAAATGCCCATAGCAAGGTAAATAAGAGTACACCAGATGTTGAGACTTTAAAGGAAGAGGATGACTTGGATTTAGTGGCAGTTAGAGACATGATTCACAGACAACCATGACTTGATGTAACTATACCAGGCTATACTTTATTCAGGAAGGTCAGGTAGGAAAAAGGGGAGGGGGGAGTGGCACTATATATAAAAAAATAATATTAAAGCTATAGAATTACAGGGTTTAAAAGGGAGAGAGGAGGCACTGTGGGTTAAACTAGAAAAAGGGAAAGGAAAATCTATTTGCATTAGCATGATATACAGACCTCCCTCACAGGGAGAAGAGGTGGACGGAGAGTTAATTGAAGACATACGCAGCATTGCCAGGAAAGGGGAAGTGCTACTGATAGGGAATTTCAATATGCCAGATGTTGCTTGGCACATTCCTGCTGCAGTATCTAGGAGATCCTGGATTCTCTACAGGGAGAACTCTTTAGGCAACTGGTAACAGAACCCATGCGTGATGGGGCCATACTGGACTTATTGCTTACTGTAACCTGCGCCACAGTCTCCATCGACCAAACAAAAGGGTTACTGTTAAAATATAAATGTTCACCATAGCCAGGGTAGGTATCCAATGTTTGATCTATTACGGAGAGTGATCTCCAGGGACAAGACACTGTCTCCCCATGAATACCCCTCTCTCTGGTTAAAGGGACAGAATAACGAATGGTGGAAAATAAAATAAAGCTAAAAAGGATTAGAACTATTACCAATTTGATATTATATGTGGCAAAAAGGAAGGTTAAGATACAAAAGAACACACTTCTCTTGCATGGGGTAATTATAAGAGGCTTGTATTGTAATAATATCTAACAAATGTATATCTCAAAACCATTAAATATTCATACATTATTGTTAAGTGCCATCGAGTCTGTCGACTCATGGCGACCCTCTATATACCCTGCATGCAACAAAACATCTATCACAGTAGCTGGGTTACTTTCTATTCTCTGAGCTGAGACAGATGTTTCTCTATCTGAAATGTGGATATATTTGAGCTCAATTAATAAAATGTTGGTTGTGCACAGTACAGTACTAGTACGTTGGGGCCCGACGACCATCTCGTCTATTCAGGAATTCTGCGCCTCTCGTCCTCCCTTCCTCCCTCTCTCTTGGGTCAGGTCAGTTTCTTCTGCTTCTGTATTGCTGTAACCTTTTATGTAACGTATGTATTCTTCCCTCTTTCCTTTCCCTTAATCCTTATTTTAAAAAATTGTACGAAGGAGAAAAATCTATATATGCAAGCTTGGTTTATACCTAAACTTGTTCCCTGACTTAATCACTCACTTTCATATCAGGTGTTCACTCCTCATGTGCTCTCTCACTCATTCAGCACCTCTTAACACTCATACTTCTCCTTGCACGCTACCATAATCCTTTTTCTCTCTTCCACGCCTCTTTCACTCTACCTAATCTCCATTACCTCCTGTCGTTTTTCTTATACTTTTCCAAAGAAAAACACACTTTCAAATCCCCCCTCTTCTTTTTCTGTCCCTTATATTTCTAAACCTGTATATTTATCCCTTACCCCTCCCCTTAACTGCTATATAGGTGGTTGACGTACCTTAGGACTATTCGCTTATTTTTCCATAAAAAAATAAGTTAACCCTCTTCTTCCCATTAATCAATCTCTCTCTGACCCTCCTTTACTATTTCCAAACCTTTCCCTTACCTTCCCTCTTATGAGAGGCGTCTTTGGCAGTTTCTACTCAAAAATGTCAGAATTCAGTCGGTCACTACTTGCGTACTCACACTCATATTTCAGTTTCATTCACAAGCTTTCAATTCATTCAAAAATCACTCAAACTGAGGCCTCCTCATTCAAACCAGGCAATGCGCAGCTACACTGTCTCGTTCCCAAGCACTAACCACCAGAAACAGTCTAACATCCATAAGTACGTGCCGCTGCTCCCTCCCACTACATTCTAAACATAATAAAATCTTCCTTTTCCATTTTTTATACAAATTTTCTACAATATCTTTGTACAGTCTTATTACATATTTTTTTAGAGCTACTGTATCTCCTAATGCACTGCAGCATTTCCCAGGTAGGTTTTTTTTTTCCTTTATTTTACCATCATGTTACATACCAATGGGGAAAGTGTTTCTGATGTTATAGTGAGAGATCTTCTCACATCCAGTGATTACCAGATTGTGTGGTTCAGTATTAGGATTGGGGCTGATAAAATACATTCAAAAGTGAGGGTCTTAGACTTTAGGAAAACTAACTTTGCGAAGATGGGCCAATACCTCGGAGTCGTTAGCAGGATGGGAACAGCTGGAGGATGTAGATAAACAGTGCGGAAAACTGAAAGGGGATATTTTAAAGGCAACCAACCTTTTTGTTAGAAAGGTAAATAAATATAAAAGGAAAAGGAGGCTGCTATGATCCTCAAAAGAAGAGCTGAAAAGGTGAAGAAAGAGGGCGGCCTTCAAGAAATGGAGAGGAAGAAGAGAAAGAAAGAACAGGAAGAAAACTATCCACCAGGCTACACGAACACTAACTAGCCAGCAAAAGACACGACCCCCACTCCCTGCTCTCAATCCCTGAAGACGCGGAAGGACATAAATTCAACTGGAACACAACTGAAATCAGCACAGGCACAAACAAAAAGAGAAAGAGAATTTTTAGAAACCTGGTTTTCCACCAAACTTGATAAATAGGCATACTGACATAGACCCGATCTACCAATCCCCACGAACCAAAGAGCTGAGTCACCAACTACAAGCAAGCATTGAAGCACATTACCATGTGGAACCCCGCACTGCTGATGTCCCCTCAAATGGTGACAAAACGTCTGCAATTAAACTATCAAGCTCAGAGAACAGTCCCACATCATGATCGCCAACCTGAGCTACCAATATTCACAAACATCTCTAGTTCCGTCTGTATTGTCTAATCAAATATAGTGTTTGTGGCATAACAGCAGCAATGCATTGTCTTTTTTTCCACTTTTTAGTCCTTGTAACTATTCAGTAGTTTCTCTAGTTTAACTCCTGCTGCAGTGGGTCCATGAACAAGTTCACCGTGGTCTATGGTTGCACCAGGGATGCCGTCTTCTCTTGAAGGTTTTGCACTCTCACTACCACCATCTTCAGTTCTAATGTGTAAGTTACAGGTGGGCAGCTTCTTATCCTGAGTGACGTGTCAACAGCATGTATCCTTTTTTCCTTCCTACCATACAATGCTGCAATATGGCAGTTTTATACAATGGGATCACCATGTGAAGAAACTCAGCAAGACTGGGGAGATAAAATATTCGCGCCCTGTTAGAGATGTAAAGCAATTCACCAGCTTTCCTGCTGAATGTTATACTGCTTTCACCTTTGACCTCTCTGGATCAGTATCGCCAAATGGGTTAGGTTTTGCACATATCGTGAAAGGAATGAACCTCGCTCCTAGGTCAGGTATATGTACTGAACAACAAAATGTCAATGAGTTTATTAGAACTAGCAACAAACCATCTCTGTATTATAAACTGAAAGTAAAATGTCTTGAAACAAAAACTGTCATTCTCATCAACAGTGAGGCATTATCTATGGCAACAAAGTGGTCTCAGTATCACGGGGTATATGTTGAAACTTGCAACTTATTCTCCCCTTTCAGCACATCAATGACCACAAACGTTCTTGCTGCCTTTTTTATAACTTTTAAAGGTGAAAAAGTTAAAAATGTCTCTGTTAATTATCAATAATAAATTGCTTAGCTTTTTTGACGAATCTTGAACTTTTTTTCATTAATATTCGTTATATATGCTCCCAACGCTACCAAGCGCTAAGCGTTTCTCCATTTCTGGGTTCCTCAGGGGAATTGCTAAGCTCTATAAACCAGATTTAACACAGTGTAAGTGAACTTTACTTTCTTGTAAAACTATGTATACGTTTTTTAGTCTCTCGTAAGGAAACCAAGTAATGTCATACATAAGTACTCACTTTTCTTCATATCACGCCAGCGTTCAAATCGCATTTGTCATGCTGAACTGTGAAGCTGTTGTAAAAAGAACGCCGCGCATGCGCTTTTTAAAGTTAAACCGAACCAATCATGAATAGAACCTCCCACCGATGTCATCATGCATAATTCCCATTCAATACGGGCATTTAAACCAAAACGTTCAACAGTTTGCAATCTGTGGATCCATCGTTGTTCAGTATAAATTAAAGTTTCATCTATAGTACTACCCTGATGTGGTTGTTATATTTGTGCTATGCAAAAACATTCCAAATCATCAAAGACATGTTGTGACAACAGGCAATGCTCCACTATGGGAGCCTCTACACGCTTGCATTTAAGTTTGCTCTTATGTTCCATCATTCGAATGCGAAACGTGCGATTCGTTTTTCCAATATATAATAAAGCGCATGGGCACTTTATACAATAAATCACCTGTGTAGATGCACATGTTGTACTAGATCGTAACTTGTACGACTTGCCATTATGGCAAAAATTATTGCATTCTTTTGTTACTGAACAGATCGAACATGCTCTGCATGGTTTATGTCCAGACTCTTCCAGGTCTAATGGTTCTAAATGTCGCAACCTTGTTGGACTCAAAATGTCTTTCAGATTACGTTGTCGTTGCCATACGCACCGTGCGTGATACGTTTTTAAACCTGGTATAGTAGTCAGCACATTTTTATGCCTATTCAAACTAGATTGTAGACATCCGCTTAAAGGAGAGTATGTAGTTATCATATTGACCACTCTTGTTTCAGATGATGTTTTACGTCGTGGTTGTAAGAGTAAATCTCGATTAGCAAACCGTGCTCTTATACGCGCTTCTTTTATTATTTTTCTTGGATAGCCTCGCTGGAGAAAGCTTTCACATAATTGCTCTGATTGAACTTGAAAATCTTGCATCGTACTACAATTTCTTCGATAACGAATGAATTGTGAGTAGGGCAACCCATTACGAAGCTGTCGCGGATGAGCACTCGAATAATGCAGGAGGGTGTTCTTATCTGTCATCTTGCGATAAATAGAAGTCTGCCAGCCTACAGGAGTCTTGTTAACTAAAATGTCCAGAAACGAAAGCTGAGTATGATGGTAGGTCATGGTGAATTTTAAATTGGGCTCGCATCTATTTAGCCATGTATTAAACTGATGTAAAGACTCTATCACCTTGCCAAATTACAAAGATATCATCTATATAACGTTTCCAGGTTTTTAGTGATGTATCATAAGGACAATTACTAATCCATTGCTGTTCAAAACGTTGCATGTACAGATTGGCCACCGATGGGGCGCATGTAGCGCCCATGGCCACCCCAGAAACTTGGTGATATAGTTGTTTTTCAAAATTGAAGAAATTATTAAATAACGTTAATTCCGTTATATTCAGTAAAAATACTTTCAAAGTTTCAGGTAAATCTGTCCGAGTCTGAAGTATTTCCTTCACTACTATGTAAGCTTGATTCTGGGGAATCACAGTGTATAGAGATGTAACATCAAACGTAACTAAAAAGACATCAGTTTCTTTTGCCAAGTAGTCTAGCGTGTGTAGAATAGACAAAAAGTGAGAGGAATCTTTAATATAAGATGAAATAGTTGCTATCATCGGTCTTAAGTAAGAATCCAAATACTGTGACAGTGGTTCTAGCAAGGAACCCCGTGTGGATACTATCGGGCGTCCTGGAGGTTTCACTAGATCTTTGTGTATCTTAGGCACCAAATAAAATTTGGAAACCATTGGATCCACCACATTTAAAAACTGATGTTCCTTTTTTGAAATTAATTTGTCTATTAATGCTCCCTGTGTTAGATGTTTTATGCGAGTCTGCAACGATTCTGTAGGATCAATCAATAGTTTCTCATATACTTGTACTTCATCAAGCTGCCTATGGGCTTCTTCCAAATATTGTTGTCTACTCCAAACGACAATTGCTCCCCCCTTGTCAGCCCTTTTAATGATCACATCTGTTCTAGATTGAAACTCTCGTAATGCCTCTCGTTCCCTATATGTCAAAGCTGTATAAATATTTTTACGAGTATTCATTGCTTTTTGCATATCTTGTATGATCAGGTCGCGATAAAGGACTAAAGCCGGATGTAACGGGCCCGGAGGGGTCCATTTGAATTTAAGAGGCAATTTTATTCTATCATACATAGGATTGTCTACTATAATATTCTCAGAAACCCTTAAAGTGATGTTATCTTCAACATTAGAAAAAGCCAGCTGTTCAAAAAATAACTGTAATTTTCTGATAAATTTCTCTAGATCCACCCTAAATTGAAAAAAATCAAATCTGATGTATGGAACGAACGATAGCCCCTTTTCCATTATGGCTATCATTTCGTCAGATATTTCTAATCCCGAAATGTTGACTACTAGAGAAGTCAGATTTTTCGCCGGGAGCGCTCTGGTGCTGGTGTCTTGGTCCGTATATCGTTGCCTTTCTTCTGTTTTTCTTTGTTGGTACCTTCGTGGAAAACCTTCTTCTGTGTGTTTTCGTCAGAATCGGTAGAAACCATCTCATCTGATGTATTCTCAAAAGTTACTTGTCTCTTCTTTGATGATAATTTCCACTTTGTGTTCATCCAAGGATAAACATATCCCTGGGTGTAATCTAGAAAATCACGTCGTAATTTTGTTTCTTTCACTTGTTTAACTTCCTTTTGCAAAGAGGTCAATTGAACTTGTAACGTGGTTGTCTTCCAGAGCACCAGAGCGCTCCCGGCGAAAAATCTGACTTCTCTAGTAGTAAACATTTCGGTATTAGAAATATCTGACGAAATGATAGCCATAATGGAAAAGGGGCTATCGTTCGTTCCATACATCAGATTTGATTTTTTTCAATTTAGGGTGGATCTAGAGAAATTTATCAGAAAATTACAGTTATTTTTTGAACAGCTGGCTTTTTCTAATGTTGAAGATAACATCACTTTAAGGGTTTCTGAGAATATTATAGTAGACAATCCTATGTATGATAGAATAAAATTGCCTCTTAAATCCAAATGGACCCCTCCGGGCCCGTTACATCCGGCTTTAGCCCTTTATCGCGACCTGATCATACAAGATATGCAAAAAGCAATGAATACTCGTAAAAATATTTATACAGCTTTGACATATAGGGAACAAGAGGCATTACGAGAGTTTCAATCTAGAACAGATGTGATCATTAAAAGGGCTGACAAGGGGGAAGCAATTGTCGTTTGGAGTAGACAACAATATTTGGAAGAAGCCCATAGGCAGCTTGATGAAGTACAAGTATATGAGAAACTATTGATTGATCCTACAGAATCGTTGCAGACTCGCATAAAACATCTAACACAGGGAGCATTAAAAGACAAATTAATTTCAAAAAAGGAACATCAGTTTTTAAATGTGGTGGATCCAATGGTTTCCAAATTTTATTTGGTGCCTAAGATACACAAAGATCTAGTGAAACCTCCAGGACGCCCGATAGTATCCACACGGGGTTCCTTGCTAGAACCACTGTCACAGTATTTGGATTCTTACTTAAGACCGATGATAGCAACTATTTCATCTTATATTAAAGATTCCTCTCACTTTTTGTCTATTCTACACACGCTAGACTACTTGGCAAAAGAAACTGATGTCTTTTTAGTTACGTTTGATGTTACATCTCTATATACTGTGATTCCCCATAAAGCACAGTTACTTACCTTAACAGGTGATCTCTGGGAACAGCAGGAATTAGTCCTCACATATGGGTACGTCGGTACCGACGGAGCCTGCGCGGGAAAGCTCCCCAGCCTTTCAGATGAAAGGCTTTTGGGGCCTCCCACTGCACATGCGCGCTGCCTTCCCGCCTTCCTGACCAGCTCTCCTCAGTTCGAGTTTATAGCTGAGACAATAGAGAGAGGAAAGGAAGATAGATAGAAGATACAACTCCTAGGGGAGGAGGGTGGGTTGTGAGGACTAATTCCTGCTGTTCCCAGAGATCACCTGTTACAGGTAAGTAACTGTGCTATCTCCAGGAACAAGCAGGAATAAGTCCTCACATATGGGGACTCCCTAGCTGAGATGCCTGGGAGATCCCCTTCCAAGGGTAAACCATCTTACCATGGATCTCAGGCATCCATCCAGGGAAGGTGGGCAGGAGTTGTTTAAGTATGGAACAGGTGTTTGAGGACAGCCTGACCAAACAAGGCATCCCGGCGGGAGTCCTTGTCCAAGCAGTAATGGGTTGTGAAGGTATGAACCGAGGCCCAAGTGGCTGCTCGACAGATCTGATCTATGGACACAGAGTGAAGATGAGCCATAGAAGTGGCCATGGCTCACACATTGTGAGCGGTGACATGACCTTCCAGAGAAATGTTCTTACTCTGGTAAGCAAAAGAAATACACTGAGCAATACAATTGGAAAGTGTACGTTTGGTGACTGGAAGTCCCAAATGAGAAGGATCAAAAGCCACGAAAAGTTGGGAAGACTTTCGATGTGGCTGAGTCGTGTTGAGGTAAAAGGCGAGAGCTCTTTTACAGTCAAGAGTATGAAGGTTCCTCTCTGCACTGGATGAATGAGGAGCCGGGAAAAAAACAGGTAGATATACCTCTTGATTAAGATGAAAAGGCGAGACCACTTTAGGCATAAAGTGGGGATTCGTCCTAAGGACCACCTTATCATGATGAAATCTGGTATAAGGTGGATTAGCCACCAAAGCCTGCAGTTCACTGATGCGGCGAGCCGAAGTGACTGCAATAAGGAAAAGAACCTTCCAGGAAAGAAATTTCAGGGAGGTAGATACCAACGGTTCAAAAGGTGGCTTCATAAGATGACCCAGAACTAGATTCAAGTCCCATGCTACCGGAGGAGGTCGGATGGGAGGCTTAGTGAGGGTCAAGCCTCTCATGAATCTTGCAATAAGAGGATGAGAGGAGACAGGTTGTCCATTTATAGGTTTTAAGGATGCTGCAATAGCACTTAAATGGACTCGTACTGAATTCGTCTTGAGGCCTGCATTGGAAAGATGCAGGAGATAGTCCAGTAGAGAATTCAAAGGAAGTGCTAGAGGGTCAAGACCCTGTTGCGCACACCAAATGGAAAAACGTTTCCATTTGAAAGCATAGGAACGCCTAGTAGAGGGTTTCCTAGAGGCATGAAGGATATCTTTCACTGGTTGGGAAAGATTAACTTCATGAAGGCTTAAGCCTTCAGTAACCAAGCTCGGAGATGTAGGGACTTGGGGTTTGGATGCCACAAAGTCCCCTGCTCCTGAGACAGAAGGTCTGGTGCAGCTCCCAGGTCCAGGGAGGAGCCCTGGGAGAGCTGTAGAAGGAGAGGGAACCACACTTGGCATGGCCAGCGTGGAGCAATGAGGATCATGGATCCGTGATCCCTCTGAAGTTTGAACAGAGTCTTGGAATCAAAGGAATGGGTGGAAAAGCGTACAGGAATTCCTGACCCCAATGTAGGAGAAAGGCATCGTTGGCCTGAGCTCCCTGACACGGAGTCCTGGAACAGAACCGGGGAAGTTTGGCATTCCACGGACTTGCAAAGAGGTCTATGTCCGGGTCCCCCATTCCTGAAAGATTCTGCGTATCTGGTCCATATGCAGGGACCATTCGTGTGGGAGCAGAACTCGGCTGAGTCTGTCTGCCCGAGAGTTTTGAACTCCTGGAAGATATACTGCCAGAAGATGAATTTGATGCTCTCTGGCGAAGGCCCATAATCTGAGAGCTTCGTTGCAAAGCTACAGAGAGCCCGTCCCTCCTTGTTTGTTGATATAGAACATGGCTACCTGATTGTCTGTTTGTACTAGGACAGTCAGGTTGACAAGGAGGGTGTGGAAGACTGTGAGGGCAAGGAAGATTGCTCGCAGTTCCAGAAGGTTGATGTGAAGGGTGGTCTCCTGAGGAGACCAGGTGCCCTGAGTGGAGAGGTGTTGGAGATGAGCTGCCCACCCTGTCTGGGAGGCATCTGTTGTGAGGGTTGCTTGGGGCAACGAAGGTTGGAAGGGGATCCCCAACAACAGATTTTTGGAGGATGTCCACCACTGGAGAGACCAAAACAGTCGTTTTGAGGTGAGTATTTGGTCTGAGAGCAGTCCTGATGCTTGAGACCACTGGGTGGCCAAGGTCCATTGAGCTGCTCTCATATGAAGACGAGCGTAGGGCACCACGTGTACCGTGGAGGCCATGTGGCCCAGAAGTTGCAGCATTTCTCTGGCTGACAAGTGACTTCTGGACTGAGCCTGGGAGGCCAAGCTTATTAGCCTTTGGCCTCGGACCAGAGGGAGGTAGGCCCTTGCAGTGGTGGAGTCCAATTGGGCCCCTATGAATTCCAGAGACTGAGTAGGGATGAGTTGGGATTTGGGAATGTTTACGACAAGTCCCAGATATTGAAGAATACGCCTTGTGCGGTCCAGAGAAATCTGGACTTCTGATTGAGATGGAGCTCGGATGAGCCAGTCGTCCAGATATGGGAAGACAAAGATTCCCATGCCTCTGAGAAATGCGGCTACGACTGCCATGCATTTTGTGAAGACTCTTGGAGCAGAGGCCAGACCGAAGGGTAGTACTCTGTACTGGAAATGTTTTCCCTGGAACAGAAATCTTAGATATTTTCTGTGGGATGGATGGATGAGTATATGAGTGTACGCATCCTTGAGATCTAGAGAACAAAGCCAATCCTGACTCTGAAGGTATGGAAGGAGAAGGCCCAGAGAGAGCATTTTGAATTTCTCCTTGAATAGAAACCTGTTCAATTCTCTCAGATCTAGGATAGGTCTGAAGCCCCCTGTCTTCTTTGTTATGAGAAAGTAAGGGGAGTAGAAACCTAACCCCTGTTGTGGAGGAGGAACCTCCTCTATTGCCCCTTGGGCAAGGAGAGAAGAGACTTCCTGACCCAACAGGGTCAGAAGAGATGGGGGAGAACTGAATTGCCTCACCATGGTATGGGGAGGAAGGCTGGAGAAATGAAGTTTGTAGCCCTCCCTGATAATAGAGAGGGTCCATTGCTCTGATGTGATTTGTTCCCATCTGGGAGCAAAATGAGCTAGCCTTCCAGGAATGGTGAGGGGCTCTGGTTGTTCTAGAGCCAGAAACGGCAAGTTCTCTAGGGGCAAGTCAAAACCCCTGAGGGGGTTGAGCCTGCTGGGGTGTAGCAGACACTGCAGGCTTTGACTTTACCTGCTTAGACTGTTGACGCTTAGCCGCAAAGCGAGGCTGAGCAGATTGCTGGCCAGGATTTGTGGGAAATCTGGCCTTCTTATAGTAAGGCCTTTTAAAAGACTTCTTTTTGGCAGGGGTAGAAGTAGACTTGGAAAGTCTATCTAGAGTGGCATTTTCTGCATCCATTTGAGCAGCTTTAATTTGCCAGTCTTCCCCAAATAAGTTCTCACCGGTACAGGGCAGATTCCTGAGGCCATCTACAACCCAGGGTTCTAGGTCAGAAGCCTGGAGCCAAGCAAGACGTCAGGCTGCAATAGCAATTCCCGAAGCTCTGCCTGCAACCTCAAAGGAATCAAAGGCTGCCCTGTTGGAGAACTTGGAGACCTCTGAAAGTTGTGTCACCATAGAAAAGAAGTCCGCCCTTTGATCATCAGGGATAAAGGGGGCAAAATTCTGTATCTTTAGGGCAAGTTGTCCAAGAAACATGCCCATATAAAGGCTATAAGAATTGATCCTGGCTATAAGCATACTAGCCTGGAACATCTTTCTTCCAAAAAGAGTCCAGGGTCTTACATTCTCGCCCTGGAGGGGTAGAAGAATGCCTTTTAGGACTCTTTATTTTCTTCATGGCAGACTTCACCACAATAGAGTGGTGAGGCAGCTGAGTTTTCTGGAACCCAGGCGAAGGAGGGACCCGATACATGGTGTCCAACCTACGGGAATGGGGAGACAGTGTTAAAGGAGTCTCCCACAAATCCATCAAGTGTTCTTGAAGGATTACATGGATAGGCAGAGTGACTGCCTCTTTAGGAGCTTTAGAGTATCCTAAAATATCCAATTTTTTTGATCTGGGTTCTTTTTCAGAAGATGTAGCAATAGAAAGTGCTTTAGCTACATCAACAATGAAATCCTGAAAGGATAAATCCTCTGGAGGAGACATCCTCCTCTTTGGAGAAGAGGGCTCCTCAGGAAGAGTAAGCTCAGCAGAGTCATCAGAGGAATTGAATTCATCAGAAGAATCTGAGTATTCCCTCTGTGCTTCCAATGTACGATACGCATACCGATCGGTATCGACATCGGGCGTATCGGGCATGGGATCGGTACCGGGCGAAAGCCTGAATCCGGCATGCGGAACCGATCGACGCTTGGAAGTCGATGGTCTCGGTTCCGGTGTGGATACCGGAACCGGTACCGATGGAATCGGTACCGAGGGCGTCGCAGCCTTAATGAATGCCAGAACGGCCTGCTGCATGGTCTGGACAGTATTGCCCATAGACGCCACTACTGCCTGGATGTCGGTACCGGTATGGGCCGGTACCCCAGAGCAGTCCAACAGGTGATCGGTCGAGGCCGTGCCATCGATGTCAACCTGCGACCCCATGATTGCTTTGGAGGCCGGAACCTCCCGCCGGGGTTTTTTGGCCTGGGCAGAATCCTCGAACTCAAAATTGAGAGCCTCTCGATCTTTAGAAAGAGATTTGCTTTTAGAGGATTTGCCCACAGGAGTTTTGGTTACCTGAGATCCATCCGGAGAGGAAGACCTGGATGACTGTGATGCTTCTGAAGGAAACAGCACATGGAGCTTGTTGGCCCGGTTCTGCAAACCACGTTTAGACATCTGGGTGCAGGATGGGCAGTCCGGTATGGAGTGGTCAGGTCCCAAACATTTGAGACACCATTCATGGGTGTCTGTGACAGAAATGACAGCACTGCACTTGGTACATTTTTTAAAACCAGGGACTGGCTTCTCCATGAGGAGAATTTGTGTAGGCCTTAAGGCCTAACAAGAGTTACCAAGCTGTGCTGAAGAAAAATAAAAGTCTTTTTCTTTTTTTTTTTTTTTAAAGAAAGAGACCGGCGGTACCGGTTTCGGTATGGGGAAGGCAGGTACGCGGTCTAAAGAAAACAAACAAATTTCACAATTTCTTCAGCGGTGACAGAAACACGACCTGCTGGCTCTGCGGAAAAAGAGAAACTGAGGAGAGCTGGTCAGGAAGGCGGGAAGGCAGCACGCATGTGCAGTGGGAGGCCCCAAAAGCCTTTCATCTGAAAGGCTGGGGAGCTTTCCCGCGCAGGCTCCGTCGGTACCGACGTACCCATATGTGAGGACTTATTCCTGCTTGTTCCTGGAGATTCAAGCTTACATAGTAGTGAAGGAAATACTTCAGACTCGGACAGATTTACCTGAAACTTTGAAAGTATTTTTACTGAATATAACGGAATTAACGTTATTTAATAATTTCTTCAGTTTTGAAAAACAACTATATCACCAAGTTTCTGGGGTGGCCATGGGCGCTACATGCGCCCCATCGGTGGCCAATCTGTACATGCAACGTTTTGAACAGCAATGGATTAGTAATTGTCCTTATGATACATCACTAAAAACCTGGAAACGTTATATAGATGATATCTTTGTAATTTGGCAAGGTGAGAGAGAGTCTTTACATCAGTTTAATACATGGCTAAATAGATGCGAGCCCAATTTAAAATTCACCATGACCTACCATCATACTCAGCTTTCGTTTCTGGACATTTTAGTTAACAAGACTCCTGTAGGCTGGCAGACTTCTATTTATCGCAACATGACAGATAAGAACACCCTCCTGCATTATTCGAGTGCTCATCCGCGATAGCTTCGTAATGGGTTGCCCTCACTGTTCCCTCTAAGCTGTGCGCGTGTGCGCGCGCACACACCTCGCCGAGTGAGCGCACATACATTACAACAGAGCGCACAAACATTACGGTTCTGATTCTGATAGAAAACAACACAGACGTCTTAAAACTTAAAAGTTGTTGTGTATTTACGGTTTTCACAAGTTCTACAATATTTTCTAGTGCAATCAATGTGGTGTACATACTTTAAAATTTGACTACACGTCAGAATAAAGCATATAACTCTGAGTGTCGTTATGTGGCGCACAAAAATGTAACCTTCCTTCAAAAGCTGCACAGCTGATATTTTATGCGCACACAGCCTACAGAAAATTAGAGGGAACATTGGTTGCCCTACTCACAATTCATTCGTTATCGAAGAAATTGTAGTACGATGCAAGATTTTCCATTTCAATCAGAGCAATTATGTGAAAGCTTTCTCCAGCGAGGCTATCCAAGAAAAATAATAAAAGAAGCGCGTATAAGAGCACGGTTTGCTAATCGAGATAGCGTAGTTACTCACCTGTAACAGGTGTTCTCCAGGAGCAGCAGGAATCAGTCCTCACATATGGGTGACGTCGGCGCCGACGGAGCCCTCGCGGAGCAATTTTCCCCAGCTTTCAAAGAAAGCCTTTGGGAATTGCAGCGCGCATGCGCGGTCCCCTTCCCGCCCAAGGGTGCCATCTTAGCCAGTCTGATGACATAGCTAAAAGACAGCTTAAAAATTCTTTAAAAAAACTAAATGATATGATTGCAACTCGAAGGGGAGGAGGGAGGGTTGTGAGGACTGATTCCTGCTGCTCCTGGAGAACACCTGTTACAGGTGAGTAACTACGCTTTCTCCAGGACCAAGCAGGAAGTCAGTCCTCACATATGGGACTCCCAAGCTTAAGGCTACCGGAGACCCTAAGCACAAAAATGAGCTCCCTCTAGCTCAGCAGCACAGAAGGAAGGAATCTTCACTGAATTATTACCCACCGGTAGCCCAACATCCGGGATGGAGGGTAGGAGTTGCTCAAACCTCGAAGAGATTTCGGAGGACTGCCTGTCCGAAAGCACTGTCCCTGCGGGACTCCCTCTCGAGGCAGTAATGGACCGCAAAAGTCTGGCTCGAAGACCAAGTAGCGGCCCGGCAGATGTCTGCCAATGGAACAGAGCGGAGGTAAGCCACTGACGTAGCCTTCGCCCGAACACAATGAGCCGTGACCCGACTTTCTAACGAGAGTCCGGCTGCTCCATAAGCCCAAGCGATACAGTCAGCAACCCAGATGGACAGAGTACGCTTGGAGACAGGGAGCCCCAATTTATTGGGGTCAAAAGACACGAAAAGCTGAGCAGCTTTGCGGTGCTCCCGCGTACGGTCAAGGTAGAAGTTCAACGCCCTTCTACAGTCCAGGGTATGCAGGACCATTTCAGCTCGGTTGGAGTGTGGCCTGGGAAAGAAGGTCGGAAGTACCACCTCCTGATTGATTTGAAAAGGGGAGACCACTTTTGGAAGAAATTTAGGGTGAGTCCGTAGGACTACCCTATTTTTGTAGAACCGAGTGTAAGGGGGATCAGACACGAGGGCCTGTAGTTCACTTACGCGTCTAGTGGAAGTGAGGGCTATCAAGAATAAGGTTTTCCAAGAAAGAAAACGGAGAGGACAGGTAGCCATAGGTTCAAAAGGCGGACAGGTGATCCACTGCAAAACCACATTCAGATCCCAGTCAGGCGCTGGCGGGCGCAGAGGTGGTTTAAGGAGAAGGAGACCTCGGAGAAACCTTGCCACGAGAGGGTCGTTGGAAAGAGGTCTGCCGTCTACCGGCACATGATGTGCTGAAAGAGCGCTGAGGTGAACCTTGACGGAGTTGGACTTAAGTCCAAGATTAGAGAGGTAGAGCAAGTACTGCAAGACCACCGACACTGAGCAGGAGAAGGGATCCAGAGACTGCTGGGTACACCAAATGGAAAAACGACGCCATTTAAGGGCGTAGCATTTGCGGGTAGAAGGTCGCCGGGAAGCTAGGACGACCTCTTCCACCTCTGCTGGCAGTAGAAGGGGAGCAAGGACTACCCTTTCAGCAGCCAGGCCATCAGATGTAGAGATCTGAGGTTGGGGTGTAGCAGGGACCCCTGATCCTGTGTTAGGAGATCTGGTTGAAACCCCAGAGGGAACGGAGCCTCCACCGCCAGTTGCAGCAGGAGTGGAAACCACGGCTGTCTGGGCCACCGAGGAGCTATCAGGATCATGGAAGCTTTGTCTCGGAGAACCTTGAAAAGAGTTCGAGAGATTAGCGGTATGGGAGGAAAGGCATACAGAAGGCTTTTCGACCATGAGAGCAGAAAAGCATCCGCCGCTACTCGGAGGGGATGCGGCTGCCGAGAGCAGAAACGAGGAAGTTGCCGGTTGAGAGGACTGGCAAAAAGATCCAGCGTGGGGAGGCCCCACTTCAGAAAAAGTTTCTGAACTACCAAGGGATCCAGGCGCCACTCGTGCAGCTGGAGGATTCTGCTGAGTTTGTCCGGAAGGCAATTTTCTTGGCCTGGGAGATAAACTGCCTTGAGAAGAATGCCGCGGCTGATGGCCCAAGAGCAGAGCCTCTGCGCTTCCCGACAGAGAAGGAAGGAGCCCGTGCCCCCCTGTTTGTTCACGTAGAACATGGCAACTTGATTGTCCGTCTGGACAAGGACGGACCGGCGAGAAGTCAGGTGGGAGAAAGCCTTGAGAGCCAGATGGATTGCTCTGAGCTCCAGGAAGTTGATCTGCTGCGCAGACTCCCACGAGGTCCAGAGACCTTGAGTACATGCCCCTTGGCAATGCGCTCCCCATCCCAGGAGAGAAGCATCGGTCGTCAGTACTTGAGCAGGCGGAGGAGATTGAAAAGGCATTCCGAGTACCAGGTTCGGCTGATGAAGCCACCACTGCAGAGAAGAGGCCAGCGGGCCGTAGATCTGCACTAAGTCGGCGAGGCCGCCCGTGGCCTGTTGCCACTGCTTGCGAAGGCACCACTGAGCAGGCCGCATATTCAGGCGGGCGTTGGGGGTCACGTGGACGGTGGAAGCCATATGGCCGAGTAGTCTCAGAAAGCGCCTGGCCCGAGACCAGAGACTGGCTGCGAAAACGGCTGGCTAGGTCCATGAGCCGCTGAGCTCTGTCGAGAGGCAGGAAAGCTCGCGCCTGAAGAGTGTGCAATCTTGCGCCGATGAACTCGAGATCTTGCGAGGGGAGCAAAGTGGACTTTGCGAAGTTTACGACAAAGCCCAAGTACTGGAGAAGAGTCACAGTGCAGTGCGTGGCTTGTGTGACCTCTTGAGAGGACGATGCTCTGATGAGCCAGTCGTCTAGGTAAGGAAAGACATAGAGGCCCTGAAGCCGGAGATAAGCCGCCACCACCGCGAGACATTTTGTGAAGACTCGTGGTGCGGAGGATAGGCCAAAGGGCAGTACTCTGTACTGGTAATGATTTCCTGCCACCACAAACCTTAGGTATTGGCGGTGGCTTGGGTGGATGAGGATGTGCGTGTAGGCATCCTTTAGATCCAAGGAGCATAGCCAATCTCCCTGCTGGAGGTAGGGCAGAAGGATTCCAAGGGTAAGCATCTTGAACTTCTCCCTCACGAGGAACTTGTTGAGGTTGCGCAAGTCCAGGATGGGTCTGAGGCCTCCTGTTCTTTTTGGTATTAGGAAATACCTGGAATAAAAGCCTTGACCTCTCAGGTGGTGGGGCACCGGTTCCACAGCCTGTTCCTGAAGAAGACTTGCTAACTCCTGAAGGAGTAAGTCCCTGTGCAGAGGGAGTCATGGAGGCTCTCCCGGAAAATAGGAGGGAGGGACCTGGTGGAAGTGGAGAAGATAGCCTTCTCGCACAACATGAAGCACCCAGGCATCTGATGTGATGTTGGACCACCTGTGGGCAAAGTGGACCAGCCGGCCTCCTGTGCTGGGAGAAACCAGCTGAGGGGGAGAGGCTATGTCGAAGTCAAAAACCCCCACCCTGCTGAGCAGGGGCCGGTGGTGCAGGCTTGGGGGCTTGCTGCCTACGGGACCCGTTACCCCGTCCCTTGGCCTGCTGACCCTGTTGGGGAGCTGAGGAGGCCTGATACTGAGGGTAGTGTTTATAGGCAGCCGCCTTCCTCGGGTAAAAGGACTTTTTTCCCGAGCCCTTCTTTTGGGAAGGGGCAGAGGTCTTTCTAGAGAGCCTTGTTCTGGTGAGAGTTTGTCACGATTTGCGCAGCCTTCTCAGCCATGGGCTTGCCAAATAGATTCTCACCTCGACAGGGGACATCGACCAACTTGTCCTGCACCCAGGGTTCAAGGTCAGACGACTGAAGCCAAGCCTGTCGGCGGGCACCCATGCCAGCTGTGGCCACTCGAGCCGATGCTTCAAAGCCATCATAGGCTGCTCGAGAAATGAACTTGGAGCATTCTCGAATTCCAGTGGACAAGGCTAGGAACCTCCGCAAAGGTTCCTCGGAAAGTCCAGCAGAGAATCCAGCTATCTCCTTAGCCAGGTCTCTAAGGTACATGCCCATGTAGAGCTGGTAGGTCTGGACCCGACAAGCAAGCATAGAGCCTTGGAAACACTTCTTACCGAGGCCATCCAGGTTGCGGGCCTCCCTACCGGGAGGCACCGAGGAGTGCATCTTCTGGCTCTTGAGCCTATGCATGGCCGATTCCACCACCATGGAATGGTGCGGCAGTTGTGCCTTCTGGAAGCCAGGGCTCTTGCGGACTCGATAGATGGAATCGACCCGCTTGCTTAAAACCGGCGACGACGCCGGACTCTCCCACATGCTGAAGAGCAGTCGTTCCAGCATGGGAGGAACCGGTACAGTAAAGTGCTCCTTTGCAGGAGAGCCGTACTGGAGGGCGTCGAGCTCTTCGGCTCAAGGTTCCTCCTCGGGATCCGCAGGGAAGGCCAAGGCCTTGGCCATATCCCTTACGAAGTCCGAGAACCGGGCGTCCTCCGGAGGGGACTGCTTCCGAGGTTCGGACTCAGGGGAGTCCGATGGGACACACCGAGTCCGAAAGGAATCAGGTGACTCTTCCTCCTCGGATTCCCAGGCCGACTCCGAGGAGACATCGATGGGGTCAGGTCGGGCGGGCGTAGATGCCGGCCGCCCTGACGCCGAGGGGGTCGGCGTCAGCGACCTCGGTCCCGAACGGGAGGCCGAGGGTGACCTCGACCGAGGATCGACTCGAGCCCGCATGAACTCGAGGATCGGCTCGGTCTCCGGGGTCGACTTAGACGTCGACGTCCCGGCGGTCAGGGCAGAGACGCCAGTGAGGCTAGCGATCAGTGCCCGCTGCAGGTCCATGAAGGCAGTCAGACTGCTCTCCAGGGCCGTCAACCTGAGTCCGAATTCAGGAGACCCAGCAGCCCCCGACTCGGGCCCCGACGGCGTCGGGCCCGACGTCGGACCCCTCGGAGGCGAGTCCACGAGGACAACAGGACTTACCGGATCAGACGAGTCCTTCTCCAGATGAGGCCATTTTGCGAGACGCTCCATCTCCAAAGACCCGGGACGGCTATCGGGGCTATGCGACCTGGCCCTCGCAGAACCAGGAGCGTCCACCGACGCCGCCCTCGCGGGTTTCGACTTCCGATGATGATCCCCTGAGGGAGACCCTCAGTCCGAGGAACTTCGACGGTGCTCAGAGCTAGAGCCTCTGGACGCCGAAGCCTCCGACGAGGTCCGGGTACGGGTGGGATCAGTGAAGATTCTTTCCCGCTGATGCCGCCGACTCCGTAAAGCTTTGGAGGACATCTTGCTGCAGGCCCCACAGATCAGTTCTTCGTGATCTGGGCCTAGGCAGCGTAGACAATGATCATGTGTGTCAGTTAGAGACATATTTTTGTCACACTGAACACACCGTTTGAAGCCACTGGCAGCCATGGGGGTAAAATGGGCCCCTGCGAGGTCAAAGGACCGGGCTGCCAGCGAAAAATCGAAGAAAAAACGAAACTGACAGAAAAGTCAGAAAAACCGAAAAACAAGGAAAAAGGACTCGCAACCGGCGTCGCGAGTCCGGGCAGGAAAGAGACCGGCGTCGAACCGAAGAAAAACTTAAAATAATTGAAGAAAATCAACTTTTCTGCGGGGACTGTGAGACAACGTCTGTAGGGCTCCGTGGAAAAAAGAAGACTGGCTAAGATGGCACCCTTGGGCGGGAAGGGGACCGCGCATGCGCGCTGCAATTACCAAAGGCTTTCTTTGAAAGCTGGGGAAAATTGCTCCGCGAGGGCTCCGTCGGCACCGACGTCACCCATATGTGAGGACTGACTTCCTGCTTGGTCCTGGAGAATTACTCTTACAACCACGACATAAAACATCATCTGAAACAAGAGTGGTCAATATGATAACTACATACTCTCCTTTAAGCGGATGTCTACAATCTAGTTTGAATAGGCATAAAAATGTGCTGACTACTATACCAGGTTTAAAAACGTATCACGCACGGTGCGTATGGCAACGACAACGTAATCTGAAAGACATTTTGAGTCCAACAAGGTTGCGACATTTAGAACCATTAGACCTGGAAGAGTCTGGACATAAACCATGCGGAGCATGTTCGATCTGTTCAGTAACAAAAGAATGCAATTATTTTTGCCATAATGGCAAGTCGTACAAGTTACGATCTAGTACAACATGTGCATCTACACAGGTGATTTATTGTATAAAGTGCCCATGCGCTTTATTATATATTGGAAAAACGAATCGCACGTTTCGCATTCGAATGATGGAACATAAGAGCAAACTTAAATGCAAGCGTGTAGAGGCTCCCATAGTGGAGCATTGCCTATTGTCACAACATGTCTTTGATGATTTGGAATGTTTTTGCATAGCACAAATACAACAACCACATCAGGGTAGTACTATAGATGAAACTTTAATTTATACTGAACAACGATGGATCCACAGATTGCAAAATGTTGAACCTTTTGGTTTAAATGCCCGTATTGAATGGGAATTATGCATATGATGACATCGGTGGGAGGTTCTATTCATGATTGGTTCGGTTTAACTTTAAAAAGCGCATGCGCGGCGTTCTTTTTACAACAGCTTCGCAGTTCAGCATGACAAATGCGATTTGAACGCTGGCGTGATATGAAGAAAAGTGAGTACTTATGTATGACATTACTTGGTTTCCTTACGAGAGACTAAAAAACGTATACATAGTTTTACAAGAAAGTAAAGTTCACTTACACTGTGTTTCATCTGGTTTATAGAGCTTAGCAATTCCCCTGAGGAACCCAGAAATGGAGAAACGCTTAGCGCTTGGTAGCGTTGGGAGCATATATAACGAATATTAATGAAAAAAGTTCAAGATTCGTCAAAAAAGCTAAGCAATTTATTATTGATAATTAACAAGAGAGACATTTTTAACTTTTTCACCTTTAAAAGTTATAAAAAAGGCAGCAAGAACGTTTGTGGTCATTGATGTGCTGAAAGGGGAGAATAAGTTGCAAGTTTAAACATATACCCCGTGATACTGAGACCACTTTGTTGCCATAGATAATGCCTCACTGTTGATGAGAATGACAGTTTTTGTTTCAAGACATTTTACTTTCAGTTTATAATACAGAGATGGTTCGTTGCTAGTTTTGATTTTACTCTGTATGATTTTGACCATTGTTGGGATTTGTCATCTACAAAAATGAGTTTATTAGAGCAATCGAAACTATAATCACAACATATTGCTCCACTATCTAACCAACTCCAAAGTACTGGAATAATTTGGGAACGGGTCTCAGACTCAGTCGAGGATAGAGCATGTGAGGTACTGCACCTCTATAGCTGCTAAACCCCTATGTTGCATCAAGGACCCAATGTATTTCCCATCTCTAGTTTACAATGATGCTTTCCAACAAGCTATCCAAACGTAGGTGTGTTCTTAAATCATTGGTATATATATTCATAAGAATGAAGATCTAGAAACATAGCAAAACATAGCAAAATGCTTATCTGAGCTTTTTTCAGAATGCATTCCCTTAACTATGTGACCTTATAGCAATCATCAATATCATTAATATCTCCTCTCTTCTCTCAAATTTACAGAGGCCGAGGTCGAGGCAGAGGGAGAGGGAGGGGTCATTGGAACACAGATCAATCAGAAGAGAGGAGATATTAACAAACCATGATGAGTCTAGTACAATGAATAATGTGGTTAATATCTCCCATTATAAACTTACTAAAGATGAGGAATCCATTCTCAGCAGAGGATTAACATTCGTTCCTAAAAATAAGGCTGATACTTTTGAAATACAAGTAGACCTGTATAAATTCTTTAGGAAACTAAAGATTAAACAATTTTTTTCGGAATTTCCACAAGGACCGTGTGATATCTCGGTCATTAGCAAAAAATCATCTTGGATGCCACCTCCTAAAACAGATCCGATTTTAGAAACATTTGAAAAAATAGTCCTTAAACAAGTTTTACAAATTATTAAAGATGTCCCATCCTCTTATCAAAATATTTCTCAAGGAGAGAGATCGGCTATTGTATCTCTTCAGAAGAATAACCAGATTATTATAAAACCTGCGGACAAGGGTGGAGCTATTGTGGTTTTAGATAAGTATGATTATATAAATGAAGTGACTAGACAGTTGAATGACAAGACCTTTTATCAGAGATTAGATAAAGACCCAACTACTGATATCAAAAAAACAATAGATAATCTTGTTATGTCTGGGTTCGAAATAGGCTACATTACAAAGAAAGAAAGAGATTTTTTGACGGTTGATACACCTGTGACTCCCACTATTTATATTTTGCCCAAGATTCACAAATGCCTTGAGAAACCACCTGGGCGACCTATTGTATCATCCATTGGCTCCATCCTTGAACCTCTTTCAAAATTCTTAGATATATTTTTACGTCCATTTATTAAAGAAATGTGGTCGTATGTACGTGATTCAGCGCATGTTATTGAGATTTTATCTACCTTTGATATTTGCACCACCGATATTATTTTAGTGACTCTAGATGTCGAGTCACTGTATACAAATATACCACAGAAAGAAGCTTTAGAAATCATTACATATTATCTTTTGAAACGTACAGAACGACGCATTCCTATCACCTTTCTTCTCTCCTTAGCACAGATTGCATTCTTTGAAAATTTCTTCTGTTTTAGAGAGTTATTTTATAAGCAGATCAAGGGGGTGGCCATGGGGTCAGCCATGGCCCCTGATGTGGCAAATTTATATGTGTACAATTTCGAAGAGAGTTTTTTGAAAGAACATCCATTTCATAACAATGTGGTTTCATGGATAAGATATATAGATGACGTCTTAATACTTTGGAAAGGTACCGAAGATCTTTTAAGGCAGTTTAATACATGGATTAATCAGTTAGATAATAATCTACGATTTCAGTTGACTTACGATTTCCATGAAATCCCGTACTTAGACCTTTTGATCCGTAAGGAGAACATTGGGTTCTCCACAACCCTTTATAAGAAGCCTACAGACAAGAATCATTTCCTGCATTATAATAGCTTTCACAATTTATCTTTGAAAAATAATCTTCCTGTGAGTCAATTTCTCAGGGTTAGAAGGGTATGTTCAGATATACAGGATTTTGAAAGAGAGGCGGTTAATATGAAGAAGAGTTTTTTGGAGAAAGGATACCCGATTAGATACGTTGATTCCGCTTACAAAAGAGCTAAGAATACATCGCGTAATCTACTTTTGAAACCGAAAGAAAAGAAACCCAATAAAGGGTTAGTTTGTCCTTTACTTTACTCTCAATTTTCTGCTAAGATAACTATTCTTAAGAAAGAATGGCATATTCTCCAGTCCCTGCCGGCCTTTCAAGACCAAAATCTTATTGTTGCACACAAACGAAATGTCAATTTACGCAATTTATTAGTGCCTTCTGCACTCACAGAGAAGAGACTCCTAACGCAGTACAAGGGCCAATTTCAGTGTGGTAGATGTGCTGTCTGTTTGAATGTTTTACCTGTTAGAAATTCTTTTATCCATCCAACCACACATAAGAAGTTTCCAATCAATGATTTTGCTAATTGTGAAACACATAACGTAATCTATGTGATACAATGCCCCTGTAAATTGCTCTATGTAGGAAAAACTACCCGTAAGATCAAGATTAGGATTATGGAGCACAAGAGCTGCATTAAGAGGAACGTAGAAGACAAACCCCTAGTTTCCCATTGGCAGACATTTAAGCATAAAGTCACTGATCTAAAGTTCTTTGTGATTAAACAAGTCAAAACTAATTGGCGAGGGGGAGACGTAAATAAGACCATTCTTCAGCTCGAACAGAGATACATTTTTCTCTTAAATACTCTGGCTCCGAACGGTCTCAATTTAGATCAGGATTTTTCCGTTTTCCTATAGTCAGAACATTTCCATACTCTTCACAGCCATGAGACAATTATTAGTTTCGATAGCGAATGGATACTGTATTTTTGTTCCTCATCCCATTTGCCTCAGAGTGGGGTTTATTTTAGTTTTTTACTTTTAATTTTGGTTTTTATTTTAATTTTTAGTGTTTTATTATTATTACTACTATTATTATTATTATTATATTATATTATTTATATATATATATATATATATATATATATATATATATATAATTTTATTATATATATTTTTATTTTTATTATTTTTATTTTTACAATTTTTATTTTTATATTTATTTTTATTAATTTCATTGTTATTATTAATATTATTATTTTTATTTAATTTTTATTAATTTTTTTCTTTTATTTTTATATGTACTTTTGTATTTATCTTTATTTTTATTTAATTAATGTTTTTAAATTCAATTATTGATTTTATTTATTGGTTGAGTTATATTTTATATTTTGATTTAATATTATATTATATATTTTTTATTCATTTTAACAAGTAATATGATTTGTTTTTGTTTATTTTATTTTATTAGTTGAGCATTTACATATTTTTATTATAGTTCCAATTAGGATTTTATTTTTATCCACCATTACTATAATATTATTGCATATGTATTTTTTAAAAAAAAAACATTTATGTAGTTTTTAATTAATTTATTTTATTATTTAAATTATTTTGATTTTACTATGTTTTGGTTTTATTATTTAATATTATAAGGTTCGTTTAAAAGATTAGATTACAACCTTTGTTATTAAATTATTTTTCCTTTTTTCTTTAGTTGGGTCTATGTGACCAAGTTGTAAATGCCTTTCTAATTAGTTTTATTTGTCTCCTTTAGAAAAGAATAATTATATTTATGTTTTAGAGTTTTTAAGAACATGAGGACAAAATACCAATACGTTTCCAATCGTTATATTGAATATCCACACTCAAGTGTCCACTGACGATCAGATGCCTTTGGAGGTCCTCAATTAAAGAATGCGATGCTTAATATTCTTTTTTATCTTCAAACATTTCCTTTGTGCGATTTTAACGATAGCGCTATTTTTTAAAGGTTGGTGCAAATGCTCACAGCTATTATAACAGTTTTAACGATTGGCTCTTTAAAGTTTTTCGGGTCTGGCCACGCCCCCTTTGTTTCCCGCTCTTGAGACCATTAAAAGGCTTGCGCATGTGTCGGCGTTTTTTGTAGCAAATCACGCTGACAGTCTGAAGACTTTCTTTCAGTTTACTTACAGTTCGAAAGATTCTGTTTCTGCCAGCGGTTTAGATAGGTAAGTCCAATAATGCTTAAGATGACGGTATACACATGTCTGCATGTTTCTAGTAGCCTCCGATTTAATGGGTAAAAAGCAGGAGAGTAGTGATTCTGCACACTTCCTTTTTTTTAAATTGTGTTTTTGACAATCTAACACACTATGAGCTTCCGATAAAAGTGGGAGTAACAATGTAGCATATTATTCTCCTGAGATTTTAGACCCTCTTCTCTCTATACTGTTTTTTAGAACCTACAAAGTGTTTTTTGTTTTATTTGTTACACATGTCCATACGTCTCTATGAGCCGTTGATTAAGGAACAGTAACAAGTAGGAGAGTAGCGATTCTGCATACCTCCCTTAAATTATGTTCTTGGATACCACACATACCACAAGCCTCCGATAAATAGGAAGAACAGTGTAGTATATCTCTTTTTAATTGTTTTTCTGAGAATCCAGGCCCTCCTCCGGCCCCACTGTTTTTTAAAGAATTTATCAGGAGTTTGATGTTTAAATTCCTGTACGCATACTATTTATACTTGTTGCTAATGATTTTGGCTTAGCTGATCCTGCGATGTAACCTTGGCCCTACTCCATATTATTTTTCTAAGTACAATATAATTCTCCATTAATATTTTTGGACAGAAGTTGGAATTAATTGAGATTTAGTACTATTTTTTCCCACCATTTTTTCCCATTATGATAGATGGCTTATTAGTACTTGTGTCTCTCTCGGTTATGTACTCCTCCCACATCCGACCTAGAGTAATGCCTGCTGCGTTTCGTTTGTGTTTCCAGTCTCTAGTTCCCAGTAATTTATGCCTTAAAATACATGCAAGTTTTCTCCAATGGTATACATATGCTTTTTCTTATGTCTTCTTCATTTTAGTTTTTTAACTCCTTGCATTTACTGTATGCCATCGTTTCTACATAGAAGCTGCGTACCTCCTGAGAGGTTTGCATGTCATCTCTACGAATAAGGTAGTAATAATACAAGTATGATGCTGATCATCTTCACAAGGACTGTATTTCTATGTGTCTGTATGGATTTAGTTGTGGTCTATTTTGTTGTATTTTCTATCACACAATTTTAATATTTATATTTTATTTGGGTATCGCGTTTCGAGCATTTGAGTTCTATTATATATTATTTTTTATTTTTTAACTTTTTATATGAGAGGATTATTATTAATTTTATTTTTTTACTATTTGATATATATTTTTTATCATTTATTATATTATATATTTATTTCTATTTCTGTATAATAGAGTTAATTGAATGTCTATGAGTATTTGTTCTTTCATTATTATTTGATTTTTTAATATTGTTTGTTTCTATGTCTTTAGTACCTATGTAGACAACCCCTGATGAAGGTCTCCGAAACACGGCCTGTGTCGGGTTGCTAGGTCTGAGATTTCAAATAAAGTGTTTTTCCACCTTATCACGCTTTGGACTGTGTGCTAAGTATCAATGCAGACAAGACCAAAGTTATGACCACGGATGGATCATAGGCCAATGTTCACCTCTATGGAATCCAAATCAAGCAGGTCCCAGAATTCAAATACCTAAGATCGCTGGTGCAGGAGGTGGTGGTAGCATCCACCACCAAAGTCCACAGCGGAATTGGCCAACCAACAGTAGTGTTCGCCTCGCTCAAATGGTGCCTCTGGAAGGCAGCCAATATTTCCACCAAGACCAGAATGCGCCTCTTCCAAACACTGATCCTGCCAATTCTCCTGTATGGATCGGAAACAGGCTCTGCTCAAACCTGATATGAACAAGTTTGAGGTCTTTCAAATGCAATGCCTGAGACAGATTTTGAGCATCTCTCAGTGATTGCCAAAGAAACGAGATAATTTGGACAAGGTGCGACTATCAATCTTCAATCGAAGAACAAATCCAAAAACACAGACTGATGGTTTTGCCACATTTGCAGAATGAACACCAGTTGGCTGCCATACAAACTCCTCTGGGAGAGCGAGCTGTTCCCTGGAGGGTTCAATGAGCAGCACTGAAGAAAACATGGCTCAGACTCATCGAGGAAGACCTAAGGAACCAGGTCCGGCCACGAGTTATCGTGGCCGGGCACAGGCAAGCGCCGGCAGGCCGAGGGTTAACCTCGGCGAGGGGGGGGGGCGGGGCATCGGGGGGGCTGGGTGGCACGGTCAGCTATAGAAAGGTCGGCCGCGCCGCCGCTCGCCCTCTTTCCCCCCCTTTGCACGGAGCCGCAGGGAAGCAAGCATACCTACCTAAACACGTGGATCGTCACAGCCGCAGAGCCGGAAGGAGTCCCGCGTTCTGAGCAGCAGCCGGTGGCTCGGGACACGTGCGGCCGGAGACAGCGTGCGGTGTGAGGATCCATTGGGTGCGCTGTTGTTCCCACGGCTTGCTTGCGGTGGATCAGCACCGGGAGCGGCATCGCAAGCAGGCTGAGTCCCGCGTTCTGTGCAGCAGTCGGCAGCGCAGGGCGTGTGCGGGCGTATTCAGCGTTCGGTCTGGGATCAGGCGCTCGTTTTCCCCCGATTGAGGGGTGAGTACACGCGAACAGGGGAAATGCAGGGGAAAAGAGAGGGGGAGAGGGAGAAACAGAAGGGACAATGAGCCGCAGTGGACCGCGTGGAGCGGGGGGGGGGGGAGGGGGGTAAGCAAGCAGTTTGCATTACCGAGCGCATGTGGGGAGGAAGCGTGGGCGAATGGAAGTGGGGCCCATTGGAAAAGCGCCATCATTGAGGCTGCAGCCCCCGGGAAGTCGGGTGCTGGGATTGCAACTGATTAGGCTGAAGAAGGCAGGACGGGGATAGCTAAGGCCGGACTGCTATTGGACGGCAGGGTGCCCGGATCCTAGGCAGAGCTAGTGGGGGAATAAGCTGAGGAGCATGCGTTCATGTGAAGCATTTAACAAAACGTGCTCCGACTGCCATCTAGTGGCAGAAGAAGGGAATAACGTGTAAGATGTATTATGAATTGTATTTATTGTGCTTATTAAATGCGGTAGGGGATGTGGTGGTTGTTGTGGGGTAGGGACAGACAGGATAGGCCAGGGGATATTTCTTTATCAGCATGTTCCTACACTTCTATTGATTCCAGGCTGGATAGGTACAGGTATAACAGTCCTTTCCGGGTAATTGCTGATTTGGACAGCATCGCATAAGCTGGGTATTATCATAGGAACTGCCAGCTATTTGCCAGAAAACCAGTAGACGGCAGGGCACTAGGCCCAAAAAAAAACAAAAAACAAAAAAAAACAGACAGAGATACCAGGAGAAAGCACACGGTCCAGCGACAAGGCCCTGGCTAAACCAGTCTAAATAATCAAAGGTATGACCGTGGGTACCCCACAATAACGGGAACGAAAGCAAGCGCAACACAAATCCGCATTTCCCTGTCTCCCATTTTCCTCCTTAGCATTTCTGATATTAGGATAACATGCCAAGAGGGTCAACACAGAGCGGAGCGAAAATACGCACAAGACAGCGCAACACGGAAGGAACAAGTGGCAGGCGGAGCGAAGGAAGCAGAACGACACGCGGTGCTACAAAACGGGCATCCGCAACGGCAACAAGCAAAAAAGCAAGTGGCAGGGACGGATCGCGGAGGAACCGGGCTACTAAGACTACGCGACAAAAGGGACAGGACGCGACAACACCGCAGGCGGCATCACCAGCGCAAGGGACATCCAGTCAGGAGCTGGACGAACTACTGCGGCTCATACGTGAGCAGGTGAGCCAACACGGCGTAAGCGCTTTTAGGCAAAGTCTCGAGGCGGCTAAGGCACTGACCGCAGGAGCGCAGGCCACGACGGGCGCCACGTCGAGCGCCAGCCCAGGGACAGATGAAATCATGCCCAGCACCAGTTCAGCAAAGGATGGCACACCAGGCAACGCCGCAGCGAAAGGTAAGACATTGGGCGAAAGGGGGACAATGGCGGGGCTTTCCTCCTCGTCTTCGGACGAATCTAGGTCTGACGAGGAGGGGGACATCTCACTAGCGAGGGCGATGCACAGTATACTGAAGACCTTCAAAAGAAAAAAAGCTAACAATAAAACGCGGAAGGACAGGCAGTTAACACAAGTGTGGGTAGAGCGCAGCGAATCACACCCGCGGGGGGCGGACGGGGCGGCACAGCCCACAGGTGTGGCGGCGCTAGCAAGCCCTGTAGCGGTCAGGGGTGACCCGCGTTGCGGCGTCAGTTCCTTAGCCAGCGCAGTGCCCAAAAAGCTTAAGAAACGAATCTGGCGGAGGGAATTTATCGACATATTTTCCTTGCTGATCAGAGATCAAGACGGGGACGGGAGTGATAGTAAGGAGAAAGACAGGAAGTGGGAGAGGAAGCCGAAGATTGCAAAATCCATAAACAACTGGATTTCGGCGTTTCACATATTCATGAGTGTGGTACTGGAGCGGGAGCCCGAGCTGAACCAGTACCTAATCAAATACTTGGACACCATAACCCGAGCGCACAAGCTACTGGGTGGGTGTGCTTGGCTGAATTATGACATCAAGTTCAGACAAAGCCTGGCCGAGGACCCAACCATGACCTGGCAGCACAGGATTGTGGACCTGTGGCTAGAGGAGATGTCACCCAACAGGCCATACTGTCTGGAAGGAGCCTTTCAGTCCTTTCAGGCGCCGCAAGGGCGGCAGACAATGCTGCCGGGTGGGCGCAGGACATGTAGACAGTACAACGCAGGGAGCTGCACATGGCGGCCGTGCAAATTCAGACACGCATGTGCCAGCTGCGGAGGGAATCACCCTGCCACGTTCTGCCACATCAACAACAGGGATACAAAGCCCTATCGGCCAGGGCAGCAACGCGGAGGTGATGGGCATGGCCCCAACCCCAATCAGGCTTGACCACGTGTGACCCTGGTTGAGGGCTTACCCACAACAGGACAAGGCGCACAATATTGAAAGCGGCTTTGCACACGGTTTCAAAATCCCGGTGGTAGCAGAACCCCTAGCACAGGGGACGCGCAACTCCCCGTCCATCAAAAAATTCAGTCATGTAGTCCAAAATAAATTACTTAAGGAAAGAGAACTGGGAAGGGTGGCTGGCCCATTCACGACACCGCCCATGCAGAAACTGGTGCTGTCCCCACTGGGAATCGTACCAAAGAAGGAGCCTGGAAAATTCCGGCTTATACACAATTTATCGTACCCCGAAGGGGGATCAGTGAACGACCAGATCGATCCGGCATTATGCTCGGTGAAATACTCGACGATCGATCAAGCAGTAGACCTCATCAGGAAGCGGGGATGTCGGGCGGAGCTGGCAAAAGCAGATATTGAATCAGCCTTCCGACTCCTACCTGTACACCCAGAATCCTTTGCATTGCTGGGATTCACCTTCAATGGGGAATATTACTTCGATAAATGCCTGCCCATGGGTTGCTCAATATCGTGCGCATATTTCGAGCAATTCAGCACATTCATACACTGGGCTGTCGAAGATATTGCGGGGCATGACACTGTAGTACACTACTTGGATGATTTCCTCTTTATAGGAAACGACCGAGAAGATTGTCACAGGATTCTCAAGGTGTTTGAGCGAGTGGCGGAGCACTTCGGCATCCCACTAGCAGTTGAAAAAACCTGTGGGCCTATGGAGGCTCTAACCTCCTTGGGCATCGAACTGGACGTAGCAGCGCAGCAGTCACGCCTGCCCGAAGAAAAAATACAAAAGCTGAGAGACGCTATTCGGGCCATTCAGGTCCGCAAGAAAGCTACGTTGGAGCAATTCCAATCAATGCTGGGGCTGCTGTGTTTTGCGTGCAGAATCATGCCAATGGGGCGGATTTTCTGCCGTCGCATGGCCTTGGCGACTAAAGGGGTCCAAAAGAAACACCACAAGATCAGGGTCACTAAAGGCATAAAGGAGGACCTACATGTGTGGGCACGCTTCCTGCAGTCCTTTAATTGGCGGACCTTCTGGCAGGAGCACCCGGCGTCCAATGAAGACCTGGACTTGTTCACTGATGCCGCAGGAGGGTACGGGTTCGGAATATACTTCAAAGGCGCATGGTGCGCGGAAGAGTGGCCCCCTGAATGGCACTCTGCGGGGGCTACCAGAGATATCACCTTTTTGGAGCTTTTTCCCATAGCGGTGGCATTAGTCATATGGGCCGTGCGGCTTCGTAATAAGGCGATCACGTTCCACACCGACAATATGGCGGTGGTTCATGCGGTGAACGGGATGCGTGCGCACACGCAGGGAGTGATAGCACTGCTGCGACAAATAGTGTTATCATGCCTAACGCACAACATAACGGTCAGAGCGAAACACATACCAGGCGTTCTTAATAACATTGCCGACGCTCTCTCTCGTTCCAAGATCCCACTTTTCCGGTCATTGGCGCCCGAGGCCGACGCAAGCAAGACGGCCATCCCGGAGCAGGCATGGGACCTTGGTCCGCCGAAGTTTGGGAGCTGGTCCTGAGTTCGCTATCAGAAAAAACAAGAACAAAATACATTACGGCCTGGAAAACATTTCAGGCTTTCTGCCTAAATATCGGGATCACTGACCCTTGTCCTACCACAGAGTCCATCATACGGTGGATCCTGCAGGAAAAGCGGAAGGGTGCGAAGAAATCAGCGGTACAAGCACAATTGGCGGCGATCGCTTTCTTTGCAAAGGCAATGGGTAGGGCCAGCCCGAGAGCGGACTTCGTGATAGCGAGACTGATGAAAGGCTGGGCGTCGGAACAGCCCTGCAGAAGAGACACCCAGCGCCCTATAACGCACCATATATTATGGATGCTGATAGCGGTCGCGGGACGAATATGTTTCAACGAATTCGAAACACTGCTATTCCGCTGCGCTTTCTCTTGGGCATTCTTCGGAGCGCTCAGGGTAAGCAAATTGGTCGCCTCGACGAGTAGGGGCAACGCCGCTGGGGGCATTTTGGAACAAGACGTCACCTTGCAGGAGGGGACGCTCGCGCTGTTTCTTCGAAGATCCAAGACCGACACAGCAGCACGGGGCGCGGTAATAAGGCTGGCCCCACTACCGGGGGACCCGTCCTGCCCCGTGAAAACCTTTGTCGAATATAAGCGAATCCGCCCGGCAAGAGCAGGCCATTGGCTGGTGCATGCGAACGGGGCGCCCCTATCGCGCTTCCAGTTCACCAGGGTCCTCAAGCAGTCCTTGGAGGCGGCAGGCTTAGAATCGTGCTTCTACAGCACGCATTCGTTCCGTATCGGGGCTGCTTCCACGGCAGCCAGCCTGGGGATGACCAGAAAACAAATCATGGACATCGGAAGATGGCGCTCTGATAGGTACAAGCTGTATGTTCGCCCGGTTTAACGCCGCGGACAAGCCTTGTAGGCGAATGAGCCAAAAAAAAAAAAAAAAAAAAATGGGGGGGGGGGAATAGGTTATAGTTGTGTTCTGTATTAGTCATGTTAAATTGTCGTTTCAAGTATGTAATGAAAATAGTTGTAAAACGCTTGTGAAATTGATTCTAACGTGCCACTTCTGTTCTAACAAAAAAAAAAAAAAAAAATCCCGTAGGCCGACAACCTTGCCAGGAAGCGTGGATATGCGGCCATTCCTTCGTACACTGGGCCGAACGGAGGACAAGCATCAGACCACAAGGCCTTAATCTTGGCCTCCCCACGGACAAGGTGGCGGTGAGGTGGATGGGACGCCGAGGCATGATATGGGACCAGCTTCTCCCGCTCCTCCTGCGCTGGCGAAACGCAGGAGGAAGACCTTGGGCAATAGTAATTCACCTCGGCGGAAATGACCTGACAGTGACGCGCAGTGTCGAACTTACCAAGAAGATGCAAAAAGATCTGCAGACACTGGCGTCTACCTTTCCAGGAGCGTCGCTGATCTGGTCTCATATTATCCCGAGGCGAGTATGGAGAGGCGAGGTGTCGCACCGTGCGGTGGAAAAGACCAGACGAAAAGTGAACAGGTGGATGGCAAGATTTATGGACGCTATGGGGGGGTACAGCATCGTTCACGAGCTCATCGAGGAAGACTGCCCTGGCTTGTATCGCGCAGACGGAGTACATTTGTCCGACATTGGGATGGATGTTTTCCTCTGTGCCATACAAGACACGCTGGAGCACCTTTGGCAGAGACGAGTGTTGGCCACAGCAAAGGGAGGGGAGCCATCAGGAGGTGGGGACCCCCCCGGCGAGCGAGGAATCGCTGCCGGGAGGGATTGGCAGGAGAGATAGGGGCCCCCTCCTTTCAAAGAGGGTGCACAGCCCAGACATGCTAAGGGGGAGTGGAACATGTATGAGGTGTCCACAGGCAGGACACAGAGTGGAAGTAGGAACAGTGTCTAGAGGGCCTCCCCACGCTTTCACGGCGGGAGGGACGTGTACAGAGATTTGCCAACGCAGCCCTGCCCACGCCTTATGACGGGACTTGGGCAGAGGCGGAAACAGACACTGTTGCAAGAGGAACAGCCCCAGAAGAGGGCCTGTTCCAGCAGAACATCCCCCGTGACAATATCATTCTATTGAGAACGGCGGCAGTGGGGAAAAGGCTTGGACGGCAGCTTTTCCAAATATCCCTGCCGTACGCCAAGGACCTAACTAGAGTGGGCTGTGCCTCTGGGGAGGGGGTGCCAGAAATTGCAAGTTAATATAATTCACGATATATATGGTTGTAATGTTATATAAAGGATACTGTAAATAGCTAATATGATAGGTTTATGCTGTGGCCAACAGTATGCTACTGTGATTTCCAAAGAAAATGTTGGTAACAAAATAAATGCGTTGTTTCTTTGTTGCAATCCGGATCCTGTGCAGTTATTGAGGCGGGAAGGGGAGGGGGGTGGGGGGAGGAGGAAGGGGAGGGGGGGTAGCGACCCGAGGCCGTATTGCTGCTGGTCGCTTGGCTGAGGTCCGGCGCCGGCAGGCCGAGGGTTAACCTCGGCGAGGGGGGCTGGGCGGCGCGGTCGGCTATAGAAAGGTCGGCTGCGCCGCATCTCGCCCTCTTTCCCCCCCTTTGCACGGAGCCGCAGGGAAGCAAGCACCCGCCCAACCCACCCGCGAGGATTAGGCACCGTCACAGCATAGCAGGGGCAGGAGAGATAGGGGCCCCCTCCTTTCAAAGAGGGTGCACAGCCCAGACATGCTAAGGGGGAGTGGAACATGTAGGAGGTGTCCACAGGCAGGACACAGAGTGGAAGTAGGAACAGTGTCTAGAGGGCCTCCCCACGCTTTCACGGCGGGAGGGACGTGTACAGAGATTTGCCAACGCAGCCCTGCCCACGCCTTATGACGGGACTTGGGCAGAGGCGGAAACAGACACTGTTGCAAGAGGAACAGCCCCAGAAGAGGGCCTGTTGTTCCAGCAGAACATCCCCCGTGACAATATCATTCTATTGAGAATGGCGGCAGTGGGGAAAAGGCTTGGACGGCAGCTTTTCCAAATATCCCTGCCGTACGCCAAGGACCTAACTAGAGTGGGCTGTGCCTCTGGGGAGGGGGTGCCAGAAATTGCAAGTTAATATAATTCACGATGTATATGGTTATAATGTTATATAAAGGATACTGTAAATAGCTAATATGATAGGTTTATGCTGTGGCCAACAGTATGCTACTGTGATTTCCAAAGAAAATGTTGGTAACAAAATAAATGCGTTGTTTCTTTGTTGCAATCCGGATCCTGTGCAGTTATTGAGGCGGGAAGGGGAGGGTGGGGGGGGGAGGAGGGAGGGAAGGGGGGGAGGAGGGAGGGAAGGAGGGGGTAGCGACCCGAGGCCGTATTGCTGGTCGCTTGGCTGAGGGACTGACCATCGATGAGGCCAGAAATAGCACCACCGATCACCAAGGTTGGAAGCGTATTGTGACCACCACATGGAATCCAGTGGCACCTACAGCAGTGTACTGACAGAGGAGGACCCGCTTCCCAAATGCCAAGGATTAAAGAAGCAGCAGGGCCGGCACTATGTGGTAAGCTGGGTAAGTGTGGCAGGGAGGCGTTGTCACTAGCCACCCACCCCTCCTCACAGATTTGCTACAAGTTGCTGGACCGTGGCATTTCTTGCGAGAAACAGGAAATGCTTATTAGTTCACAATAATGCCTGGTACTAGAGAATTTTTATGTTAGTGAGATGACCAGGATCTGATTTTTTTTTCTTTTTAATATATTGAGTTCTGTGGGTGAATGCCCTACTTCTGTTCTGCACCTATTGTCGAGGGAGAGGTTTCTGTGGATGCAGAATATATATTAATAGGAAAAAGTGAGAACCATAACGCAGTTTAACACAAAATAAAATGAGTTATAATTTCATAATTTGGTGTTATAAACTGCGCTGTGGTTCTCACTTTCTTTTAGTTCCTTCGTGTGCGAGCATCTTGCATTTCCTTTGTTTTTTACGGAATATATATTTACATTAACACCTTGCTGGTCCAGTGCGCAGTGTCAGGTATTATGTTGGGTTGCCAAGCCCTTCGTGGTGTTTATGTTGGAGTGGGAGGTGTGTTGAGGTCATAAAGCCCCTCTTGTTTTTCTGAGGGTGGGAAGTGCTGTGTAGGGACCCTGAGCCTCTTGTTTTTGTGAAGGTAGAAAATGCTGTGTTGGGGCCACCAAGTTGCTCTTATTTTTGTGGAAGTGGGAGGTGCTGCATGGGTGCTGATGAGTCCCTCTCGTTTGGCATATTTAGCAGCATGCTTCCTAAGCTCTGTGCTGGTAACATATGTGTGGGTCACATTACCAGCACGGGCCATAGGTTAACTGCAGGGAGGCAGTTACATCCTCCTGCAGTTACATTTCAACATGGCATAACAGCTGACAGTGCAACTAAGGCCACCCGCTGAGGTGGCATTAATTGTACCCATGTTACTTGTGCTGAATCATTATGTTAGTTTCTGCCAACAATGCAGATGCCTAAATGTGAAAGTTCTTTCTCTCACTTCACTCTGGAGTAAAGTATAATTTGGGGAAAGAAACCCTGAAAACCTAAGAGTAATGGGTAAAAGCATGGAACTTACTCCTTGGTCTGACCAGAAAGCGGCCATGTTATTCTTGCTTTTCTCTCACCAGTTTTGCTTATAGTTTCTAGATGTACATTGACTGCATGGTTATGTTTTTGATTCCTTCGGTACAAAATCTCTCTTGCATGTTTTTTCAATGAATAAAATATTGCTGAGCTGTCCATACAACTGAGTATTTTTCTTTTGATCCATATCTAAAATTTAGCATGTTCTTAGACTATCACAGCCTGTTCATATGATGCTATTTACTTCTCAGTAGTTATTTTTATTCTGGCTATGCACTTGCCCCTTCACAGCAATTTTCTTACTTTATTTATTTATTTACATTCTTTTATATATGGCACTATTCTGCATCAGTGCGGTTTACATTGAACAAACTGAAATTACATTGAACAGGGCATTATAACTTGGAGATAACTATTTTACAGGGAACATGGGCTATGGAGGGTTACAACACTGGATTTGAAAGAGAAATACTAGCATCACGTGAAGCGAGTTCACAAAGGAGTTTTGAGAAAAAGGAGGGAGGGGTATAGCCAAAACCGGTGCTAGGGTTTCTGATGCCCCCCTCCCTCATTATTATTAATGTTGGCTACATCTCACCCTTCTTTCTCCAAAAACTCCTTTGTGAACTCTCTTCACATGATGCTAGTATTTCTCCTTCAATGTTGTAAGAAAATTGCAGTGAAAGGGCAAATGAATAGCCAGAATAAAAATAACTACTTAACAGTAAATATTTATCATACAAATAGGCTGAGATAGTCCAAAAAATTGATTCTGTCATCTCACTAACATTCTCCAGAACCAGGCATACTGTGAACTAATATAACCCTACAAAAGTAACTGAAGATCTACAAGGCCAAATCTACCATCTACCAAAACTCATACAAAAAGCCTACCCAGAAAAAAGCAGCACTATAAATACTGCAACAGGCCCTAGAACATCCATTCACCTATTTGAAAAGCTGAAAAACTCAAATTACTACAGTACAGATCCCTATGTACAAACTCCATGTTAACAGAACATTTGGCCTCTGTCACAGAACCCAGACCTTCACCACAACCTAAAGTAAAAATAAAAATATGTAGACAAAAACTAAAATGAAACTTCAAGTCGTCAGACTGCATGCAGTGCAACATCAGATAAATAAGAGATGCAGTTCCCCATACTGTGTAAAATATAAAGATAGCACAAAGTCCAATCACTCAATTGAAAATAAAATTATTTTTTCTACCTTTGTCTGACCATTTTATTCTCTGATCATGCTGGTCCCCATCTGAGGCTTCTGCTTTCCTCTGTCTTCTCTTAGCTCTTTCTATGGTCTCTAGTCCATCTGCCATTTCTTCTCTCCTTTTGTTTTCTTCACTTTCTTCCATTTTGGATATTGAATTTTTTTTCCTTTCAGCTTTCTTCCATTTATTTCTCTCTCTCTTTGTCCACACAGATTTCAGTACTCTGTACTATCCAGTTCTCAATCTCCCTTTTACACCATCTACCTACTGCTTTTCAACCTTCACCTCAGTCCTCCCATTCCCCAGCTCTTCTTCCCTGGTCCATTATTCCCCAATCTTTGCTCACTCTCTCTCCCCCTCTGTGTCTATCATCTCTCATCCCCCATCTAGTGTCTCTCTCTTTCCCTCCATCCAGTAGGCTGAGAGAGGCAAGCTGTCCGGGTCTGCCTGATTCAGTGTCCCAGGCCTGTGGCAGTGCAGTCTCTCTGCCTCTGCTTCATTGAGTCAGTTGACACTCAGCAGCAGTGTTTCTTCACCCCCAAACACACACAATATCTGCCCCCTCTCTTTTCACTCCCAGATTTTGCCTCTTTTCCCCACTTGATCCAGCATTTACCAGCATCAATTCCCTTCCAGTTCCAGCTCCTTTCTAGTTCCCCCCAGCATAAACCCATTTCCTTTGCAACTTCAGCATCAGCCCCCTTCCAGTCCTAGTACCTCCCTCAGTCTTAACCTATTTCCAGTCCCAGTAACCCTCCCCAGTCCTCCCCTCCCAGTACCTTCCAATGTCAACTCCCTTGCATTCCCAGCACTACCACTGGTATCCATTCCCTTCCAGTCTCTCTCCTTCCCCACTGTCTAGGCCCTTCTAGTCCAAATACCATCCCAGGTATCAGCTCACTTTCAGTCCCAGGGCCCCATCCTGTGTCAATTCCCTTCCAGCCCCCCTTTCCCCTCTGTCCATCCCCCTTCTAGTGCCATCCCCAGCTATCGGCTCCCTCAGTCCCAGTGACCCTCTTCCAGCCCCCCCCTCCCCATTACTCAGCCACCTTCCAGTCCCATCCCCAGGTGTCGGCTCCCTTCCAGCCCCAACCTTCCCCTCTTTTCAGCTCCCTTCCAACCCCTTCCCTCCTGTATCTGCTGCCATTGCTAGCTGTCCGTCCCCCACTCACTGATTCGTCACTTGAAAGATGAAATCAGCCACGAGAACAGTTCTCTGTTTCCGTGGCTCTGCTGTTTTATAAACTGCTGGACCGCAGCATTTCAAAAGGCGGTAATAAGTATTTCCTGCTTCTTACGAGAAACAGAAAATGCTTGTTACCACTGGAAATGCCACGGTCCAGCAGTTTATAAAACAGCAGAGCCATGGAAGCAGGGAACTGTTCGCGTGGCACTTTCATTTCTGAAGCGATGAATCAGTGAGAGAGGAGGCAGGCAGCTTAATGACGGCATCCCTGCCTTTGGCACCCCCCCCCCCTCCCCGTGGTGCTTACCCGGCTTACCGGGTAGCGACAGCCCTGGGTGTAGCCAACACTAATAATGAGGGAGGGGGTGATGATTTATAGATTGCAGGGAGGTGCCACAAAGCACCTGCCCTGGTTCATAGGATGTAGCATATATACAACCTAGCAAAGTGTGTTTGGAAGCTGAAACAAACATTACAGCAGAAAAAGACCATATGACCTATCTAGTCTGCCCTTCTATATCAACTACTATAGGCCCTTTTTTCCTTTAGAGATTATCTGTATTTGTCCCATGCTTTCTTGAATTCAGCTACTGGTCCTCGTCTCTACCTCCTCCACTGGGAAACTATCCCATGCATCTACCACTCTTTCCGTAACTAAATACATCTGCTTATTACTCCTGAGTATATTGCCTTTCATCCTCATTCTATGCTCCCTCGTTGCAGAGCTTATTTTCAATCAAAAGAGGCTCTCCTCCTGTGCATTTATGCCATAGAGGTATTTAAACAACTCTATCATATCTCCTCTATCCCACCTTTTCTCCAACACATACATATTAAGATCTTAAAGCCTGTCCCTAAGACAATTAACCATTTTAGTAGCCACCATCTGCACAGACTCGAACCTGCATATACCCTTTTAAAGGTGCGGTCTCCAGAATTGCACACAATATTCCAAATGAGGTCGCATCAGAGACTTAGAGGCACTATCACCTCCTTTCTTCTGCTGGCCATTCCTCTCCCTATGCATCCCAAGCATCCTTCTGGCTTTTGCCATTTGCCTTTTGTACTTGTTTGGCCACTTTAAGCTCATCAGAAACAATTATGCCCAGGTTACGCTCTTCTTTCATGGACAGAAATACTTCGCAGTCTACTGCTCCCTTGGATTTCTTCAGCCCAAATCATGACACTGCATTTTTAAGAATTACATCTCAGCTGCCAAATTCTTGACCATTCAAGCTTAACTAGATACCTCTTCATGTTATTTACTCCTTCCTGGGAATCTACTCTATTGCAGATTTTGCTATCATCCACAAAAAGGCAAACCTTACCCGACAACCCTTTCGCAATATCACTAACAAAGGTATTAAAAAGAATCGGACCAAGGAAAGATCTCTGTGGCGCACCACTGGTAACCTCCCTCTCCTCAGTGAGCTCCATTTATCTGTACAGTTTGGTACCTCCCATTCAACCAATTTCTTACCCAGTCCATCACTAGGGTGCTCAGTTTATTAATAAGTCGCCTTGGTGTCAAAGACACTATTGAAATCCAAATACACCACACACACCAAGTACACACACCTCCCTCTGTCCAACTCTCTGGTCACCCAGTTAAACAAATCAATCACATTTGTCTGACAAGACCTGCCTCTGGTAAACCCATGCCACCTCAGATCCTGCAATCCATTGGATTCCAGAAACCTCACTATCCTCTGTTTTAGCAGCATTTTCATTAATTTACTCACCACAGAGGTCAGATGAACCGGCCAGGGGCGGCCCAAGGGGGGTGCGGGGCCATGTGCGGAGACTCAGTGCGGGGCCTCATTTGCATAAGTGGCCTTATTTGCATAAATATTTGCATAATGTTACCATACACTAACTTTTAGTAAACATGTCTCTTAATGAGTGTATGGATAAAGAAAGACTAAAAGATTTCTACATTACTATAATCCAGTGCCAACCACCAGGCACATTAGGAACTACTATAAACGCTGCCCATTTAGAACCCATAGCAAACCCGCCGTATCCTGACAGCATTACCAGGACTCACAAAGCACCATACCCTACCTATCAAAAGGCAACACTGCAAATATTAAACCAACACATTTCAGAGAATACTGGGGAAAGAGAATAAGTGGCAATGTCAAATAGGAATTACATAAACAGAATACCTCAGCTCAGTTACACATGCAGAACAGACCATCACCAAACAAGGAATCACAATTTAGAAACAGGGAGGCAATAATTAAACTGGGAACCCCAAAAGCCAAACTTGGAATGTACAACACTGTAGAAATAAAACTATAAATTAATTTCCTATTGTACCAAACAAAGCGCAGACGTTAAGGATGCACATTTCCCAGAGCTTTCATATTCCAGTTAATAAATTCAAAATAAAGAGATATCTTTCTACCTTTTGAGCATTTTTTTTCAGTTGCAATTGCTCCAGCCACTTTCTTCTGGTTTCTTCATGTTTTCTGCTAACTCTCCATTGTCTGCTGTCCATTTGTCCTTTCTTCTCTCTTCTAGTTTTTTTTTCCATTCTCTCTCTCTACATCTGCTTTAACATACTAATCTTTCTCCTTTTGCTCTTTCCTCATTCCTATTTCATCCACACAAATTTTACCCCTCCATCCTCAATCCCCACTTACTCTCGGCACTACCCAGCCAATTGTAGATTTTTCATCCCTCCCACACAAAATATTTTTCCCCTCTCCATTTTACTCTCCCAGCCCCATCCCATTCTAATCCTCCCCCAACATCAGCTCCCTTCTAGTTCCAGTCTCACCCAGCATCCATTCTGTTGTAGTTGTTGTTATGGAAGGACAGACTAGATAGGCCATGTGGTCTTTTTCTGTCACCATGTTTCTATGTTTCTAGTCCCTGCATCAGCACATTTCCAGTCCTAGCTCCCCCATCCATTTCCAGTCCGAGTCCCTTCATCAGCTCATTTCCAATCCTAGCCCCCCATCAGCCCATTTCTAGTCATTTCCTAGCCCCACCATCAGCCCATGTCAAATCCTAGCTCCCCTCCACTCAGCCCAATTCCAGTCCAAGCCCCCCCATGAGCCTACTTCCAGTACTAGCCCCTCCATGAGTCCATTTCAATTCAAGCCCCCACCACAGCCCATTTCCAATCTTAGCTCCCCCCAACAGCCCATTTCCAGTCCTATCCTAGCTGCTCCATCAGTCCATTTTCAGTCCTAGCTCCCTTCCCTCACAGCCCATTTCCATTCCAAGCCCCCTCCCCATCAGCTATTTGCAGTTCAAGCCTCCCCTTCCATTCAGCCCATTTCCAGTCCTAGCAACCCAACCCATTACCAGTCCTAGCCCCCCCATCAACCCACTTCCAGTCCTAACCCCCCATCACCCCATTTTCAGTTTAAGCCCCCACTATAACCCATTACCAGTCCTAACCCCCCATCAGCCCATTTCCAGTCAGCCCCCCATAGACCATTGCCAGTCCTAACCCCCCCATCAGCCCACAGCCCATTACCAGTCCTAACCACATCAGCCCACCTCAAGTCCTAACCCCTCCCCATCAGCCCATTTCCTGTCCTAGCCCCCCCATAGCCCATTATCAGTCCTAACCCCACCATAGCCCATTACCAGTCCTAACCCCCCATCACCCCATTTCCAGACAGCCCCCATCAGCCCACAGCCCATTACCAGTCCTAACCCCCCCATAGCCCATTACCAGTCCTAACCCCCCAACAGCCCACAGCCCATTACCAGTCCTAATCCCATCAGCCCACCTCGTCCTAACCCCTCCCCATCAGCCCATTTCCTGTCCTAGCCCCCCCATAGCCCATTATCAGTCCTAACCCCACCATAGCCCATTACCAGTCCTAACCCCCCATCACCCCATTTCCAGACAGCCCCCGTCAGCCCACAGCCCATTACCAGTCTTAACCCCCCATAGCCCATTACCAGTCCTAACCACCCCAACAGCCCACAGCCCACCTCAAGTCAAGTCCTAATCCCCTCCATAGCCCATTACCAGTCCTAACCCCCCCCCCCCAACGACTCATGGAAAATTTAAAAAAAAAAAAAAAGCTGGCTGCTGCCGCTGCCGCCACAGCAGCAGCAGACGAATGGAGTGTCCCGCGGGGCCCTCTGTCCAGCTGAGCTCTCCCAGCCCAGCTGAGCCCCTCGGCGCCGGCTTTCAGATACGCGAAGGGAGAGTGTCTCCCTCGCGTCTCTGTTAAGCCCGCAGGGGCAGATGGGAAATTTCCCATCAGCCCCTGCTTCCCATCAGCCCCTGCTGGCTTAACAGAGACGCAAGGGAAACACTCTCCCTTCGCGTATCTGAAAGCCGGCGCAGAGGGGCTCAGCCGGGCAGGGAGAGCTCAGCCGGGCAGAGGGGGCCCCGCGGGACACTCCATTCTGCCGCTGCCATGGTGGCAGCAGCAGCAGCCAGCTTTTTTTTTTTTTTAATTTAATTTTTTAAAAAAGCAGAATGTTCTTTGCATGGGGCCCCCTGAAACGCGGGGCCCTGTGCAAAAAACATTCTTGCTCAATGGACGGGCCGGCCCCGGAACCGGCCTGTATTTCTCAACCTAATCCTTACTTCTGCTTTTGTGTAAAGGGACCACATGCGCATTTCTCCAGTCCTCTGGCACCACTCCTTTTGCTCCTATCTATGGGTGTTTGAGGTCCTGCTCCTGGCCTTTCATCTGTGAACACAGAACAAAAAAATTTGTTAAGCAATTCCACTTTATCCCCATCAGCTTCTACTGTACATATTCCTCCCCGTCACCCTGACAATACCACTCTTGCACTAACTCCTCTCACTAACATATCTAAAAAATGTTTTTGTCGTCCCCCCCCCATCCCCCCCCATTTTACTGCACTGGCTACTTCTTCCATTTGCATCTTTGCTTTCCTGACCCCTTCCTTTTTCTGTGATCCATTGTATTTTATGAAAGCCACCTTATTTTTCTTTACCTTCTCAGCTACTTCTTTTGAGAACCATAGTGGCCTCCTTTTCCTTTTACATTTATTTACCTTTCTAACAAAGGTTTGTTGCCCTTGAAATATCCCCTTTCAGTTTTGCCCAATATTTACATCCCCCAACTGTTCACATCCTGCTAATGACTCCTTGAGGTGTTGTTGTCCCATCTTGTCAAAGCTGGTTTTTTTAAGTCTAAGATACTTGCTTTTGAATGCATTTTGTTAGTCATAGTCCTAATACTGAACTACCCCTCTGGTGATGACTGGATGCAAGATCTCCCCCTATAACATCAGAAACACTTTCCCCATTGGTAAGCACCAATGTGGGTTCTGTTATCAGTAACCAGAATAGTTCTCCCTGTAGAGAATCCAGATCTCCTTATTTTCTAGGTGACACCACAGCAGGGATGTGCCAATCAACATCCAGCATATTTATTTATTTGTTGTTGTTAAGTGCTGTCGAGTTGGAGTCGACTCATGGCGACCCTCTGGATAGCTATCCTAAATTGTGTTCGGTCTTCAGTCAGGCGGCTCATTGTTGACAGACTGGTACCCGTAGCTGCTGTCATTGTATCGATCCATCTCATTGCTGGCCTTCCTCTTTTGCATTGACCTTCTACTATCTTGGCAAACATGATGTCTTTCTCTAATGATCTCTCTCTTCGCATGATGTGTCGAAAGTATGAAAGTCGAAGTCTTGTCATTTGATCTTCTAAAGAAAGCTTAGGTTTGATCTCCTCTAGTACCAACTGGTTTGTTCTTTAGGCAGTCCATGGTATACACAGTATTCGCCGCCAGCACCATAATTCAAAGGCATCAATTTTCTTCCTGTCTATCTTTTTCACTGTCCAGCTTTCACATCCATATGATGTTATTGAAAATACCATGGCTTGAACAAGTCGAATCTTTGTATGGAGAGAGACATCTCTGCTCTTGAGAATCTTATCTAGGTCTTTCATAGCCATTCTGCCAAGAGCAATGCGTCGTTTTATTTCTTGACTGCTTGTTGCTTCTTTATTGATAGTTGATCCAAGTAGGTTAAAGTTGTTCACAATTTCAATTTCTTCTCCTTCAACGATGAACCTGTTGATTATGCCAGTTGTCATGATCTTTATCTTCTTTACATTAAGGTGCAGGCCCATTTTGAGACTATGTTCTTTGATGGTGAGATATACAAGAAGATTATTGGTCTTTTCGGAGTAATACAACTAATGTAGAAATTTAAGTAAATCACTCCACTTTTAACTTCTGGCTATAATCAGGGTTCTGGTAGTATTTCTCTATCTCCCGAATGTAGTCTCAGATCAAAGCAGCGCTCATGAACACTATATGTAGTGAAACAATAACTGCGCTTGATGACATCAATGACTACCGGGTCTACTGGCTTTTTTTAAGATTTTCTCTTACTCTTTTTTTATTGATTGCTTTATTTTCTTTGAATGTCTTTCCTCATGCCAATACACCAGTGCTCACACCTCTATTACTTAATGTGTGTAATTTAAAAATCTGTAGAGAACAGTGGAACAAACTTAACTTTCTCTGTACGCTTGTTCAACTCGGCTCCCTTAATCTTAACCATCCTCCATACGCCTCACACATTCGACGTCCTCGCGTTTCACTCATCAATGGAGTTCCTTCTGGAGAATTATTAGTTGCTGCCCACGTCTCTCAGTATACTTTCAGAAGCAAATGGTGAGAAGCAAATGTTTCAGATCATCTTCACTTTCAGCCAGTAATGTAGTATCATCAGCATAGCGAAGGTTGTTGATGAGTCTTCCACCAATCTTCACACCTCTGTTGTCTTCATACAATCCAGCTTCTCTGCTGATTTGTTCTGCATATATATTAAACAGGTAGGGGGAAAGTATGCAGCCTTGTCTTACACCTTTGCTTATTTTAAACCATTCTGTTTCTCCTTGTTCCGTTCAAACTGTTGCTTCTTGATCAATGTACAAATTGCGCAAGAGAACGATCAGGTGTTCTGGTATACCCATGCTTCTTAACGTGGCCCAGAGTTTCTCATGGTTTACACAGTCAAAAGCCTTGCTATAGTCGATAAAGCACAAATAGATATCCTTTTGGTATTCTTTAGTCTTTTCAAGGATCCATCTCACATCCGCAATGTCGTCTCTCGTTCCTCGCCCTTTCCTGAACCCTGCTTGCACTTCAGGTAGTTCTTGTTCCAGGTATGGTTGTAGTCTCTTTTGAATAATCTTCAGTAGAATCTTGCTGGCATGTGGGATCAGAGCAATTGTTCGATAATTTCCACAGTCAGTTGGATCACCTTTCTTTAGTATTGGTGTAAACACAGATCTTTTCCAGTCAGTTGGCCATGATGTTGTCTTCCATATTTCTTGGCAGAGCCTTGTAAGTATGGCAACAGCTGCATCAGATTGCTGCAATACTTCTATAGGAATGCCATCAATGCCTGGTGCTTTGTTCTTTGATAAGGTTTTCAATGCTGCTTCAACTTCTTCTTTCATCACCAATGGTTCCCGATAAGGTACAGGTTGAAATGGCTGTTGGTCCACTTGATCTTTATCATATAAAAACTCTGTATATTCCTTCCACCTTTTCTTGATCTTCTCAGCATCATTCAACATAGAACCTTGAGCATCTAGTAACATTCCAATTCGAGGCTGGAACTTTTTCTTTAACTCTCGTAGCTTTAGGAAAGCCAATCTTGTTCTTCCTCTAATAGTTTCTGCTTCTATTTCCTTGCATGCGTCGTTGTAGTACTTTTCCTTGTCCTGTCTTGCTGCACGTTGGAAATCTCTGTTGAGTTCTGCGATTGTCTTTCTTTCTCCTCTGGCTTTAGCTTCACTGCGTTTCTGGGCAATTTTCAGAGTTTCTTCTGTCATCCATTTTGGCCGTTTTTGCTTTTTCACCTTTTGTAGAGACCTCTCGCTTTCTTCCAACACAACCTTCTTGATGTCATTCCATAACTCTTCCGGAGCTCTGTCATTTGTATATAAAGCAGCAAATCAATTTTGCAGGCAGTCTTTAAATTCCAGTGGTATATTCTGAAGGTCATATTTTGCTGCATTCATGAGTGGTTTGCTCTTTTTCAACTTTAGCTTGAGTTTGCATACTAGTAGTTGATGATCTGTACCACAGTCAGCTCCAGGTTTTGTCTTGGTTGATGTTATAGAACTTTTCCATCGTTGACTTCCACAGATGTAGTCAATTTGATTTTTATACAATCCATTGGGTGAAGTCCATGTGTACAGTCGCCGCTTGTGTTGCTGGAAGAAGGTGTTTGAGATGAATAGATCATTGGTCTTGCAGAATTCTATCAGTCTTTCTCCAGCTTCATTTCTGTTGCCAAGTCCATATTTTCCAACTACTTTGCCTTCTTCTTTGTTGTCAACTTTTGCATTCCAGTCACCCATGACTATCAGGATATCCTGTTTGCATGTTCTGTCAATTTCAGCTTGTACTTGTTCATAGAACTCTTCAATTTCATTCTCTTCTGCAGCTGTTGTTGGGGCATATACTTGAATTATAGTTGTGTTGATAGGCAATCCTCGTAGACAAATAGAGATTAAGCGTTCGCTGACTGCATTGTATTTCATTACAGTTCTTGCAAATTTCTTCTTTATTATAAATGCAACACCATTTCTTCTTTTTCTCATTTCCAGCATAGTAGATCATGTGATCATCTGATGCAAAGTGCCCGATGCCAGTCCATTTCAGTTCGCTGACACCCAACAGATCAAGTTGTACACGTTCCATTTCATTCTTGACCACCTCCAACTTCCCTTGGTTCATACTTCGTACGTTCCATGTTCCAATGTGTAAGACATCTTTACAGCTTCTGACTCATTTCATGCGCAGCTACATCAGCAGTCAGACTTCCAGAGGGCTTTGATCCAACCACATCATAAATGCTGTCTTTACTCTGAAAAGTCTTCAGCTCTTCCCCAGTAGCTAGTTGAGTGCCTTCCGACCCAGGGGTCTCATCTTCCAGCACCATAGCACAATTTGTTTTGTTGTAACTATCCATTGGGCTTTCATGGCAAGATACAGAAGTAGATTGCCGGGCCTTTCTTCCGCGCAGTTTAAGTTTGGTGTTGTTGCCGTTGTCACAAAAATGTGATCCTCCGCCATCAACACTATCCCATTCTGCTGCTGCCATTTATTTAGCCAGATTTAATATACCGCTTTATCATTAAATCAAAGCGGTTAGCACATCAAATAATCATGAGGGGGTGTTATAGTGTGAATACATGCAGTGTAAACATCAACATGAGTGGTGTGGGAAGTAGTGTGAGATTATTTTGAACTATATAGTGTCACTTTAGGAGGAGTGGCACTATATGTAAAATCTACTATTAAAGCTTTGGAATTACAGAGCTTAAAAGGGAGAGGGGAGGCATTGTGGGTTAAACTAGAAAGAGGGAAAGAGAAATCTATTTACATTGGTGTGATATACAGACCTCCCTCACAAGAGGAAGAGGTGGACAGAGTTAATTGAAGACATGCACAGCATTGCTAGGAAAGGGGAAGTGCTACTGATAAGAGATTTCAATATGCCAGATGTTGATTGGCACATTCCTGCTGCAGTATCATCTAGAAGTAAGGAGATCCTGGATTCTCTACAGGGAGAACTATTCAGACAATTGGTAACAGACCCCACACGTGAAGGGGCCATACTGGACTTGGTGCTTACCAATGGTGAAAGTGTTTCTGATGTTGTAGTGGGAGATCATTTTGCATCCAGGGATCACCAGATGGTGTGGTTCAGTATTAGGACTAGGGCTGTTAGAATCCATTCAAAGGCGAGGATCTTAGACTTTAGGAAGACTAACTTTGCGAAGATGGGCCAATACCTCGGAGTCGTTAGTTGGATGGGAACAGCTGAGGGATGTAGAAAAACAGTGGGAAAAACTGAAAGGGGATATTTTAAGGGCAACCAACCTTTTTGTTAAAATGGTAAATAAAGGTAAAAGGAAAAGGAGACCGCTATGGTTTTTGAAAAGTAGCTGAAAAAGTGAAGAAAAAGAGGGAGGCCTTCATGAAATACAAGAGATCACAGAGAGAGGAAGACAGGCATCTGTATTTGGAAAAACTTAGAGAAGCTAGCAAATTAGTCAAGAAGGCAAAGATTCAAAAGGAGGAGGATATAGCCAATGCAATAAAATGGGGGGATAAGACATTTTTCAGATATATTAGTGAGAAGAGGAAGGGCAAGAGTGGTATTGTCAGACTCAAGGGTGCAGGGGAGGAATACGTAGAAGCTAATAAGGATAAAGCGGAATTGCTTAACAAATATTTTTGTTCTGTGTTCACAGATGAAGAACCAGGAGCAGGACCTCAGAAAACACCCACAAATAGGAACAGAAGCAAAGGACATCTTGAACAATTTTCAAAAGACTGTGTTCGTGAGAAACTATCTCAACTTAAGTAGACAAAGCAATGGGACCGGATGGGATACACCCGAGAATACTGAGGGAACTTGGGGACGTTCTAGCAGCAACATTGACCGACCTTTTCAATGCCTCGTTGGAGTCGGGAGTGGTGCCAAAGGACTGGAGAGAGGCTCATGTGGTGCCTTTACACAAAAGCGGAAGTAAGGATGTGGTTGAAAACTACAGGCTGGCTAGTTTAACTCCGGTGGTGAGTAAATTATTGGAAACGCTGCTGAAAGAGAAAATAGTGAGGTTTCTGGAGTCCAGCGGATTACAGGATCCGAGGAAGCATGGATTCACCAGAGGCAGGTCTTGTAAGACAAATCGGATTGATTTCTTTGACTGGGTGACCAGGGAGTTGGACCGAGGGAGAGCCCTAGATGTGGTGTATTTAGATTTCAGTAAAGCCTTTGACACTGTTCCTCACAGGCGACTTATAAACAAACTGAGCACCCTAGGGATGGACCCTAAAGTTATTGCTTGGGTTAGAAATTGGTTGGGTGGGAGGCGACAGAGTACAAGTAAATGGAGCTCACTCCGAGGAGAAGGATGTTATCAGTGGTGTGCCCCAGGGATCTGTCCTTGATCCGATTCTTTTTAACATCTTTGTTAGTGATATAGCGGAAGGGCTTTCAGGTAAGGTTTGCCTCTTTGCGGATGATACCAAAATCTGCAATAGAGTAGGCACCCAGGAAGGTGTAGATAACATGAGGAGGGATCTAGCTAAGCTTGAAGAATGGTCTAGAATTTGGCAGCTGGGATTTAATGTTAAAAAATGTAAGGTCATGCATTTGGGCTGCAGCAATACAAGGGAGCAATATAGTATAGGGGTGAAGTACTTTCCTGTTCGACTCTCCGGGCCAGTCCAGGAACAAGTGGGTTGTCAATCTCCTTCAGCAACTGAGGACTGAAATCTTAAACTTTGAAGAGCTGGTATCTGACTCCCTCTGCTGGCCACTTCCAGTCTTTTCAGTCCTCAGCAGCTGAAGGACGTGATCCTGGCTGGCTCCCACTTTCAGATGCTTAAGCTTTACAACTTTTATTTCTTTTTGTTTTATTTTGTGTAATTTCACGGTTGGTACATAGCAGGGGGCCCTAGCAGGGTTCCTAACAATGTACATTGCAGCCAACAAATTTGTAGCGGCACTCCGAGGCACGGGGCTGAAGAGGCAGAGCCTGTCTCACTTTCAGCTCCGTTTACTATAGCAGAGAGCAGTGCGGTGCTGGGAGCCCCAGATACCTGCCTGCTGCCTCCGGGGCTCAGCTTCCCTCCCCACTAGCAGTGGGTGCCAGGAGCTGCAGGAGAAGAAGTCTTTTTTATTAAGGTTGGTCATTTTTTCTTTCAGTTGGTTTCTTGGTGTAGGGGGTGCCGGCGGCCATGTTTTTCTTGGCGTTTGGTAGACATTTCTTTTTCCCACGGCGGTCTCTCAGGAGCCGGTTTGAACAGGGCTTTTTTCTTTCTTCCTTTTTTGGTTTGGGATTTCATGTTGGATTTCGGTTTGCTCCGTTTGGGGTAAGGCCTTGTAAGCATAGCTACTGTCTCAGAAGCAGGCCTCTCCAACGGTTTATTTTTGGCGGGAACGGCAGCCCTGGCTAACACTGTTCCTATGGCCTACAGGCACAGTCATTTTTCCTTGCTGTTGGTACCTCTGAGTGAATTGGATACTATTGTTATATATTAGTGTTCTGTGCAGCAGTGATTGCTTAGAACTGCGGAAGGTTAATGGAACTAAAGGTGAATTAAACACATAAGTTGGTTTCTCAGATGCTTCCACATCATTGGTTTGGTGTAAACACTATTCTTGGCCTCACAATCACAGCGGCAGTGTTGGGCTTTTTGGGCTATCTATTGTGAAATTGGTATTGCTGCTTCAGTTTTGGGTTCTGAACCTCTTTTAACAGCATATGTAATGCTGACTGTCACATTTTGTGGTCTCATTCATGTAAATTGATCCTTTTTCTTATCTTTTGTTTTTGTTGAAACTGTGTAATAGCAACAGAACCACAGCACAATGGTTCAGACACTGACCAATGATGCAGGGATCAAGGGTTCAATCCCCCACAGTGCCCAATGAAGATATCTGGCTGAGGCATTACATATCCTACTTATATCTTTTTTTAAAAGTTTCCATGGCATGTTATTTTGCTTTGTAAAATAAACCAAAGGAGTTTATATTTCTGTGTATTGCTTGATGTGTTGCCTGATATGAAAACACATCCCTAGCAGGCCTTAATTGTCGCGCTCATCATAACTGCTGCCTCATTTGGCATGTTGACAGGGGCCAAGGATTACACAATCTCTTTCGGTGTTATGCATAGAGACGACAAACATCTCTTTCTCAGACATACTGGCTGGCGGCTATAAGGGAGTCTGGGGTGTTGTTTGTCTTGTCCAGGTTCAAAGGACGTAGTTTTATTTCCGGCTTGGCTTGCTTAGATTAACCTGTATTATGGAATGCTTTTTTCCATAGCTATGTCCGTGTTCCACGATGATTGCTGTTACTCATGAATTTTTCCTGCTCTTGTTTGAGCGTACGCCATAATTCGTGCCCTACACTTTTATTCAGATCTGCATCTTTTCTTTGAAGCTGCGTTCTTTCTTGATTTTTTCCCACCTCCATTTGGTGGTGTAATTTATTTTTTTCTCTTTTCCTCAGTTGGTACTTGAAGTCCTTGCGAGTCTTTCTATGCTAGACTCTTTCACTTTCTTTCACTCTCCAGACCTTTGCAATTAGCCCTCCGGATACACCCAGAGTTTGCTCAAAGCATTAACCCCGTAGGCAATCCTTCAGTCGTATGCCCGCCGCTTCTCGGGGGTGTATCTCTCCTTAGTCGCCCATTGCTGTGGCAATGTACGGAATAATAATATTAAGGAGCTCTTAGCTTGCTTCACAATCTTCCTCTCTGTTACTCCTTGGCCAGATTGGCCATAGGAAGGGGTGTAGATTGCACTTTCCCCTACTCAAACCATTGGTATATGTTTTTATCTGCAGGAAGGCTGGGAAGTTTGCAGATCTCTCATTTCCACTGAGAACTGGCCACGGGCCTGGGTAAACAGCCTTACTAGCTTAATGTGTGGCAGTGTGATGTCCAATACTGTGTTTTTCTAGGCTCCTTCTGTCTGGGTGCTGGTATTGTAAATATGATACTTGGATTTCAATGACAAAATCTCAGTGTGGGGAGGCCTAGAGGGTACAATGCCTAGGGTTACTAATGCCTTTGTATAACGGCCGGAGCTTCTCCGTCTTGCTCCATTTTGCGGGGTATACGGGTCATTTCCACTTTTCAACCTCTCCGATTGGCCTGGCTTCGACGCCCCGCACCTTTCTACCACCCAACCAGTTCTCTTTGGCAGACTATAGCACTTCCGGTGACGTCAGCTACTCACTGCTGGTAGTAGTGGCGGCGGCCTTACGGACAGCGGGCGTTTTTTTTCGTGCACCCTTGCCTCGACAACTGGCTAATTCGAACCCCGCTGGTATAGGAGTCTCCGTCTCCTGCAGCTCCGGCATTGGGTGCCCCATCGAGCCGATGTTCAGTTGCGGCCGGTTTCGAGATTCCTCTCCTTAAGGGCGTTTTTCACCGTACAGGTCGAGGTATTTTTTCTGTTATTAGGCTCCGTGTTGCCGTTCCTGTCCTGGTGCAAGCTTTCTTGCATCTTCGAGCGTTGTCGGCGTGGCGCTAGCTGCTGCTCCTGGCGTACATGGCGGAGTCCTTCGGCCTCCTTCTGTGGGCAAGGGCTCACATGCGGACGTTGCAGCGAGTGTGGTTATCGCACTGCAATCCTCCAGATTTGCCCTTGGCATACGGGTTGCCCCGGTTGCGCGTCGTCTCCGATAGTCTCCGGTGGTGGCCGGGGCCGGTTCTTCTGAGTGCAGGGCTTCCCTTAAGCCAGCCCGCCGGGTGTTGGTTGCGACAGCTGTCAGTTTCGTCGGTTGCGGAGATCAGAGTCCGGCATCATTGCACGGGGGCTTGAGCACCGGAGATCCAGAATTTTTCCTTTCATCTGGTGGGGTTCCGGTAGCTCTGCTCTCAGACGGCGATGGGCATGTTTTTTTCTCGGAATAGGCGCTGTCGGTGTCTTTTTTCTCTCTTCGAGGCAGCACTGGCGGCGCGGAGTTGTTGCAGCGGAGTCTGCAGCTCAGGTTATGGGCAGAAGTGCTTTCCCTAGCCCGGTCAGCGGCAGAGACAAAAAAATAAAAAAAAAATAAATTAAAATAAATAAATAAATAAATTAAATTAATAAAATTACAGCCTGCTTTACTCCACACGCCTGTGCTGGTTCCGGGGCTTGGTCACGGCACGCTGTGGTGTTTCACAATCTGACCCGGTGGTGGAGGCAGCCGATAGTGGTTCTTCTGCTTACCTTCGGCGGGGCCAAAGCTTCTCGGGATCTGCCGCAAGCGCAGGATGCGCATGTCGGATGGTCTCGTTGGGCTGGGAAAGCCATGGCCACCGCAGGATGGTCAATAGAGTGCTTCAGAGGATGGCAGGTCGCTGCGGCCTAGTGATTATCTTTCCACCAGTTTGGCCCTAGCAGGCGTGGTATGCGGATTTTGGGCGTCTTCTCATCCACCAAACTTGGTGGTATCCCTCGAGAGGGGGTTTCTGTTCCAGGGCCCTCGACTCATGCCCGAAGTGGATTGCTTTGCTCTTCCGGCTTGGCTCTGAGCGGGGACCGATGGTTCTGGTAAGGGTCTTCGCCTTCGCTCATAGTCTCTGAACTGCGGGATTGCAGACGTTCCAAGTCCCTAGCTTTGGTTCGTGGATAGCGTCTTTCAAGGTCTTGCTGCGGAGAGCCGAACTACGGCCGAGCGATGCTTTAGTTCCGATCGTGCTGTCTTTTATTCCGGACAGTTTGGATAAAGGCGCCTCGCGGTGATTTCTTTCTTTCGCAGAGGTGTGAGCGGGCTTCGTCTCCAGCTCCTTCAGCACGGCTTCCTTTTTTCCTTCAAGCGGTTCAGTACCTTCGATCCCCTCTTCGCGATGGGGTTCCACTGTAGATTTTGTCTTCACTGCTTACGAAGTGGCACGACCTCGTTTTTGTTTTCCCAGGCAGCGCTTCTCGCTTGGGGATCTTCTTACGGATGGCCTCTTTCGGGGCTTTCCGTTCCGCGAGGTGGAGTTTGGATCTCTCTGCTCTATTGTGTAGGGCTCCCTATCTACGCTTTTCAGAGGATGGAAGGCGGTTGTGGACGGTTCCCTCCTTTCTTCCGGAGATCGTCTCTACTTCTCTATTACTCAGTCTATCGCTCTCCCCTCCTTTCGGGTCGGGGATCTTCCCATTGGCGATGTTCTTAGATGGCTCAGGAGCTCCTCTGAAACACTACGTCTTTCTGGGACTCGGAACGGTTTTTTCTTTGCCGGGTCTCGAAAGGGCGCAACCGCTTCTAGTCGTCCGTTGGTGGACCAGCGATTGGGCTGTTCTAGCAGGGCGCAGAGAACGGATATTCGTGATCGTTCTACGGGCACCCCAGTGTCCTTTTGGGCGGCATATGCTTGTGTTCCGCCGGTGGATTTTTGTCAAGCAGCTCCGTAGTCTTCGCTTCCGCGTTTGCGAAACTTTGCAGGCTTGAGGGCTTGGCCGAGAGCTAGGCCTGTGTGAGGGCGTCGGTCGTCCTCGTATGCCTGTTCGGTCCCTCCCGTGGTTAGATACTGCTCTGGTACTTCCCACTTGTTCCTGGACTGGCCCGGAGAGTCGAACAGGAAACCGAAATTAGACCTTACCTGCTAATTGTCTTTCCTGGAGATCTCTCCGGGCCAGTCCAGGACCCACCCATGTTTTTTGATCACAGTTTTTTGGTCACATTTCCGTGTAACGCGGGTACATAAGGATTCTCGACGGCTGGTGGTGGCGTCCGCGTCAAGGCTTATCATGTGTTGTTTTTTCTGTTCTCACTCATGGCTTCTCGTTCATGTGTTACGTTTTCTCTTCTTGGTTATTTTGAGACAAATGATTAGATAAAAAATTATTTAAAAAAAAAAAAAAAACCGGTGAGAAACCTGGTTTTTTGCCTGTTCCATCACATCACTGGGAGGCTGCTGCGTTTTCGTATTTTCCCTTTTTCTAATTTTCTGCTGGTTTTTGGCCATTAATTTTTTCATCTGCTTTGTTAAGGTTAGACTGGAAGTGGCCAGCAGAGGGAGTCAGATACCAGCTCTTCAAAGTTTAAGATTTCAGTCCTCAGTTGCTGAAGGAGATTGACAACCCACTTGTTCCTGGACTGGCCCGGAGAGATCTCCAGGAAAGACAATTAGCAGGTAAGGTCTAATTTCAGTTTTGTCCACTAAAGAAGAGCAGGACCTAGGCGTGGTTGTGTCTGATGATCTTAAAGTAGCTTAACAGGTAGAAAAGGCGACGGCAAAAGCTAGAAGAATGCTTGGGTGCATACGGAGAGGAATGGCTAGCAGAAAAAAGGAGGTGATAATGCCTCTGTATAAATCTTTGGTGCGACCTCATTTGGAGTATAATGTGCAGTTCTGGAGACCGCACCTTCAAAAAGATGTGAACAGGATGGAGTCGGTGCAGAGGGTGGCTACTAAAATGATTAGTGGTCTTCATTATAAAGCATATGAGGACAGACTGAAGGATCTTAATATGTACACCTTAGAGGAAAGGCGGGATAGAGGTGATATGATTGAGATGTTTAAATACCTCCGTGGCATAAATGTTCAGGGAGAGAGCCTCTTTCAATTGAAAGCAAGTTCTGCTACGAGGGGACATGGGATGAGGGTGAAGGGAGACAGATTCAGGGGTGATATGCGGAAATATTTCTTTACAGAAAGAGTAGTGGATCCGTGGAATAGTCTCCCAGTGGAGGTGGTAGAGATGAGGACAGTAACTGAATTCAAAAAAGCATGGGACAAACACAGAGGATCTCTAAAGGTAAAAAGGGGACTGTTGTAGTTGTTATGGAAGGACAGACTAGATAGGCCATGTGGTCTTTTTCTGTCGTCATATTTCTATGTTTCTATATACAATATGAACTACGTACAGGTCTATATACAGTTCGTATGGGCTGCAGGGTTGGGTAGGGCAGAGTCTGGTTCAGGTGAAGTCCTTGTAGTGAGCCATGAAGAGCTTTGTTTTGAGCATCTTTCTGAAATCTTTGAGGTCCGTGGCTGATCTCAGATCGTCCGGGAGAAAGTTCCACAGGGTGGGTGCCGCCAGGGACAGTGCTCTTCTTGAAGTGTCCTGTCTGGATTTGGTGAATTCTCTTGGGTGGCGATGGTGTCTGTGGTTCTCCTTCTTCTGGGTCTGGTGCAAAGGTCTGCTTTGATGAGAGGCTGCAGGCTGTCTAGATGTTCTGTCTTATTTTGAATATGTTTAGGATAACTTTGTATTGGATACAGGAGCTGATTGGGAGCCAGTGGAGGTGGTACAGGATGGGTGTAATGTGGTCGTGACCTGAGCAGCCTGTTATTATGCGTGCGGCAGTGTTCTGTGCCAGCTGCAGTGGCCTGAGGGCCTGTTTTGATAGCCTGAGTTAGATGGGGTTGCAGTAGTCTAGTATGGGGGTGATGAGAGCTTGACAGACTGTACGGAAGTGGTCCTGTGCGAGAATGAGTTTGAGGTGTCTGATGGTTCTCATTTTGAGGTAGGCGTTCCTTGTGATTCTGGCAATGTGGGCTTGTAGGTTCAGGTCCTTGTCGAGAGTCACTCCGAGGTATCTCACTTAAGGCTTTACTGTTATTGTGATGTCATTCAGTTTGATGGTAGGTGTGAATGAGAAGGTGGAGTTTCTTGAGAGGAATAGTGCTTCTGTTTTGTTATAGTTTATGGCTAGATTGTTATCTAGGAGCCAAGTTGTCATTTGTTGAAGACAATTGGCTAGGTTGGAGTAGTCTGGGCTGTCCAAGTTGATTGGGGTGAATATCATGTCGTCGTCGTCGGCATAGATGGTGTATTGAATCTTGTTCTTGATGATGGAGCAGATGGGTTGTAAGTATAGATTGAATAGCAGGGCGGAGAGGGATGAGCCTTGTGGGACGCCCTGGATGGCTCTCAGAGGCTGAGAGGTATCTGAGCCGCATTTGATTTGTAGCTGTCTGTCGGTTAGGTAGGATGTGAACCAGTTCAAGGTGGTGCCGTGTAGTCCAATTTCCTGTAGTCTAGCTAGCAAGGTCATGTGGTTCACAGTGTCAAATGCTGTGGAGATGTTTATGAAGATCATGAGGACTCCCATTCTGATGTTGTCAACAGTCCGGATCAGCTTGTCAAAGAGTTGAATTAACAGAGTTTCTACCCCATGGTTTGGTCGGAAGCCATGTTGATTGGGGTCCAGGGGGGTATGAATGTCTACATGGTTCTGGAGTTGATGTTGGACCACTTTTTTGATGATCTTGGCTATGATGGGGAGGTTTGAGATGGGTCTGTAGGCAGCTGAGTCAGTTTTAGCTAGTGTGGATTTCTTGGGGATAGGGCGTATTGTAGCTAGTTAAAGAGCGCTTGGCATTATTCCTGTATTGAGAGAGTTTAGAATTATTTTACGGATGAACTGGATCAGATCTTCTTTTGCAGCTTTGATCCAGGTTACGGGACATGGATCAGTAGGGGCGATGCTGGTATTGAGGGTGGTGATGTTTGAGATCTGGTCCTTGGATGGGATGCTGAATTTACCCCATCTTTGGTTGTGAGGAGGGGACTTGTAGCTGATATCTCTGTTGTCCTTGGAAAGGGCTGAATTTGGTCTTGAGGTGGTCTGCAAAGGTCTGTGGATCTATTTTCTGCTCATTTCTGTTGTAGGGTACTTTGGTGAGGGTCTTTACTAATTCAAAGAGTTCTTGGGGTTTGTTTGCAGACTTCAGGATCAAGATTGTGTGGTAACCCTTCTTCTGTTGGTTGATGAGGTGGTTATATTATTTTTGTTTTAACTGGTATAAGTCCTGTATGGAGGCTGATTTGGTACATCTCCAGCAGCGTTCTAGCTTTCTTAGGGCTCTCTTTGCATTGCGTATGTCCTTGGAGTACCAAGGGGTGGAGCTGGGTCTGGTGCTGTGTGGCTTCCGTGTTTTGGGGGTCGTGGGTTTGGCAGCATTTGTGATGGTAGTGTTCCAGTTTTCTATTTGTTCATTTATGTCCTCTGAGTTGGTGTTGAGGAGGGTAGGGTGTCCTATAAGAATTGTTCCTTGTTGAAGCTTTTGAATCTCCTAGTTGTGGGTGGTTTATCTTGATGGTTATTGATGTTTACTAATTGTAGTAGATCAGGCATATCCAACAGATAGATCGCGGAGGGGTCAGAGGTAGATCGCCAGCCCCAATTGGCTCCATCTCTCCAGCAGCTCACCCCATCACTAGGAGAGAGGTCGTGCCGGCAGGTCATGTGCCAAGGGCTTGCCGCCGCTGCTGATCCTTTGCCTGTGGGAATCTTGCCTGCGGGTGTATGGGGGCGCTGCTTGTTTTAGTGCCAATAGTTTGTGGGTACCCCAGGGGGCCATCGCTCGCACCCCGTGACAAGACGCCACAGGCCCAGCGTCATACCTGGTCTCCTGCCTCTCAGAATCACCCATTCCTGCCCCCGCCCCAACACCTCTTAGAAGTGTGTTATATACCGGGCGATATCCATTACTATTAATTGTGTCATGTGCTGGTCGTTGGTCACTTTATAATTCGCTTTCATTAAACGTTTTCAGGCAGACACAACGTGACAAGAATTTTGTGATTTTGGTGGGCTTTTCCAATTTTGTTCTACCACCACTACTAGACTTCTGCAACCCAATCTACCTTGGTCTATCAAAACAAACCCTTAGACCGCTGCAATTGGCACAGAACACAGCGGCCCACATAATATCTGGCACAACAACACATCACACCCATACTGAAAGATCTACACTGGCTCCCAATCAGCTCACACATCAAATACAAGACAGTCATAAACATCTTCAAGATCAAACACACATCAGCCCTCAGCCTACATACACTCATACAACCTGACAAGCACACGACTAAGGAGAAGAGGCACATCCAATTGCGTAAACACCCCAAAGGACCTCATCAAGACCCGCAAGGACACCGCGGAACGAGCACTCTCCCTGGCTGCCCCAGAAATTTGGAACACCCTCCCAGACGTACTAAGACTAACGACAGACCTCAAAGACTTTCGCAAGTAGCTGAAGACAACACTATTCACTGAACACTATGGACACGTCACATGAACTACTCACCGAGAAAGAACAAAAGACCCTCCCACACCCCTTTTATATAAGAATGTATAATAGCACACGATGTATAATAGCGCACGATGTAGACAGCTCAACAAGAATCAAATGCACACCACCACAAACACACAACATGTATCACTGCATGAAAACACATGAACACTCTTATGATTGTTTGCGGTGGAGACCGCCTTGATTGAAGAAGGCGGTATAAAAATACTGTTAAATAAACTTGCCTATGCTTTGCCTTCGAATTGGTTCAAACCACTGACTTTTGCTGATTTAGGCGTCATTGTGGATACCATGTTAAAACCTTCGGCCCAGTGTGCAGCGGCGGCCAAGAGAGCAAATAGAATGCTAGGTATGATAAAGAAAGGAATGAAAAATAAAACAAAAGATATTATAATGCCTCTATATCGTTCCATGGTGAGACCACACCTTGAATATTGTGTGCAATTCTGGTCGCCGTATCTTAAAAAGGATAAAGCGATTTTAGAAAAGGTACAGAGAAGAGCCATCAAAATGGTAAAGGGGATGGAAGGATACTCCTATGAAGAAAGGCTAGAAAGGTTAGGGCTCTTTAACCTGGAAAAGAGACGGCTGAGGGGAGATATGATAGAAGTCTATAAATTAATGAACGGAGTGGAACGGGTAAACGTAGATCGATTGTTTACCTTATCAGAATATAGAAAGACTAGGGGACATGCAATGAAGCTACAGGGTAAACTATTTAAGACTAATAAAAGAAAATATTTTTTCACTCAACGTGTAATCAAACTCTGGAATTTGTTACCGGAGGATGTAGTAAAGGCTGTTAGTGTAGCTGGGTTTAAAAAAGGTTTGGACAAGTTCCTGGAGGAAAGGTCCATAAACCATTATTAAGAAGTGACCGAAGATATCAATGCTTGACCCAGTACAAGCATTGTGGAACTTGTGTCTCTTGGGGAAACTGCTAGGTACATATGACCTAGATTGGCCACTGTTGGAAACAGAATACTGGGCTTGATGGACCTTGGTCTGACCCAGTATGGTATATCTTATGTTCTTATGTTCTGTAATTTTATTTCATCATGCCTTTGCGTTGATTCTACACCGTGTGCAGAATTTATTAAATCGCGTTTGGTGATATTTGAACTTGTTTGGCGGTATTTGATTTTATCTGGTTTGCTGGACAGGTGTGAGTTTTTTTTGATGATTGTTTGGTGGTATTTGATTGGTGCCAGTATGATGAAATCTTATTTTTACTTTTAGAACTGCATGTGTGGTTTTGGCATCTCCAGTCCTTGTATTGCACATCATCCAGAGGTCTTCAGTTCCTGTTGTTCTTTAATACTTTGGGACAGTGACAGTTTTGGACCAGATTCAGCCAGTGTTTATACTAAGTTAGCAGATTTGGCCTTCTTACATCCAGCCATCCCAGTATAACGAAGATGAGTGTTCCAAAGAAGAGCAAAACCTACCTCTTTCATGATGAATGGGAAATGGACTACTACTTCATCATGGTGAAAGACAAGTGTTGTTGTCTAATTTGTAACGCCCCAGTATCCTTGCCCAAAAAGGGTAATCTGGAATGTCATTATAAGACTCTGCATAGCAATAAGTTTGATGCTGATTTTCAACCCAAAAGTGAAATTCATAAACTGAAGCTCAAAGAACTTAAATTGAAATTGGCTACTCAGCAACAGCTGATGGCGAAGCCAAGGTCACATTCGGTCAATACAACCATAGCATCCTTCAAGGTCAGCAACCTGATCGCAAAGAAATGCAAACCTTTCACTGAAAGGGAATTTGTAAAAGATTGTTTTCTTGAAGCAGCAATCTTTTTGAAGGATTTAAAAATAAGAGAGATCAGAGCTGCTATTCAAGATGTACAGTTGTCAAGAAACACCATTGTGCGGCGAATAGAAAAGACGTGTGGAGACACAATTGAACAATTGTTGGAGGATGTTTCAAATTGTGTTGCTTTCTCACTCCAACTGGATGAATCTACAGACATAAGAGACATAGCCCAGTTACTAGTCTTTATCTGGATGGTTTTTGAAGACTTCAGTGTTAAAGAAGAACTACTTGGAATGATTTCTTTAAAAGGTAGAACTACCGGTCAGGAAATATTCAGTTCTTTCCATTCTTTTGTGACAAAGTGTAATCTTCCATTGCATAGACTTGTTTCAATCACTACTGATGGAGCAAGAGCAATGACAGGTGAGGTTAATGGTTTCATAGCCCTCTGTAGAAAGGTAATCTGGGAAGTCTCCACAACCACGCTCCCAATTGGACGTCGGGGGAGGAAGCGGGAGCTGCTCACCCCTCCCGCTCCCCCCACCAAGGTCCAATCGGGGTGCTTCAGGCAGACTTTAAATGGACTCACCCAGCAGGTAACTGCCTCTTCTCTTCACTCTCCACAACCACGCTCCCGATCGGACGTCGGGGGAGGAAGCGGGAGCTGCTCACCCCTCCCACTCCCCCCACCAAGGCCCAATCGGGGCGCTTCAGGCAACACTTGAAAAGGACTGGCATGGCAGGCAGGGCCGCACCTGGCGGGCCACACCAAAGGGCCCTTTGGCGTGGCCGGCTTTCGTACTCTTGCCATTGCAGACGTATTCCAATATAAAAAAAATAAAAGGGATCCAAACCAGCATCCATGACCCCAATAAAGCATGAGCGCTCATGGTCACACTGCCTCCACCAACTCAGTTTCCACACCACCATGTAAGCATATACTTTACAGCATACTTTTATTTATCCCTGATGTAATGTACGCTATAATGCCCAGCCCATGTAACCCTGATGTGTTGTAATGTACTCTAGGTGTAATTGTAAGGTATGTACTTATTTATATTGTGTGTGTAGTAAATGCGCAGTAGTACTAGTAGTAGTATTGGGAGACAGCCAATCTGGCTTTGCCCGAACTAGATTACTACTCTGTGTGTATCATGTTGTCGTGATTAGATTATAAGCGCTGATGAGCAGGGACTGTCACTCTCTATATATTCATGTCTGTACAGAGCTGCGTGCGTGGTGCTATATAAGTGTTAAATAGTAGTAGTAAGTCGTCATGCTTTCTTACCACTGCATCATTCACCAGCAAGTTTTGGCAAGCAAGAGACAATACAAAAACTGTCATGGACATCACTTTCAAAATTGTAAATTCAGTTTGTGGAAGATCACTTCAAAGACGGCTTTTCAATCTTACTCTTGATGAAGAGGCAGCAGAAATCATTTTGCACACATATGTAAGGCGGCTAAGTAGGCACAAATTTCTGCAAAGATTTCATGATTTGCTGAATGAAATAAGGTTTTTGAAGGAGAGGGGAGATGACCAAGCAGAGTTGGAAGATGAGGAGTGGTTATGTGATCTGGCATTTCCCGCTGAATTTACAAGCGAACTAAGTGATATGAACCTTGAAGTACAAGGTAAAAACAAATGCATTGGCGAGATAAGTAGTTTCATCCTACAAGAGCAAATTTGAGCTAATGATGACTGACCTTGCAAACAACACTTTTGATCATTTTCCTAATACGCAGGACCATCTGGGACAATATCCATATTTTGTTTTTCCGAACGAGAAGTATGTGACAGAAATCTGTTCTGTTATCCAGGAATTTGAAAATAGATTGTGACTTCCAAAAAATTGGAACAGTTGTGGAGTACTTGTCATACCCATTCAAAGTAGATGTGGACATTAAAGAAACTGCAGCTGCTATCAGTAAAAATTACTCATTGAACAAGCCATCTCTTGAAAACGAAATATTAACCCTTAAAAATGACATTTTTCTCAACCCGTGCTGAGCAAGAATCGTTTAGGAAGCTAGTGCCTAGAGACAAATTTCTCAACTTGAGAAGATGCAGTGAAGCTGTACAACTCTTGCTTTGGTTCAACTTATTTATGTGAATCTGAGTTTTCCCATCTGAAAATGACAGAGTACACAACGTTCCAACATGACAGATGAACATCTCCAGGATTCCCTGAGACTGACCCTCACGCAATATTCACCCAACTTCAAAAAGCTGGTGGATGAAATGCAGGCTCAGATGTCTCACTAATGAGCAAGAGCGAAATATTAAAGATTGTGCAAGATCAGCCTGGATCAGTACTCAACCTAAATTTAACACAAATTACTCAATAAAAGTTAAAGAAAGTTAAGACAGTTAAAGATATTACTCAATAAAACTAAGAAAACATGTACTTTCCATTTCCCCTCACAGTTCTTACTGGATCTTCATCTCTGTTTTGTTTTTGCTTAATTTGCTTAACAGCTGATCACATCCAAGTAAATGACAGAAGGTTCATTAAAAATGGGGGAGGGGGAATTATTTATTGGGTTAAAATTTGAAACTAATTTGAAATTTAATTTTCATGGTGGTAGATCACTGGCACTTTTGGCCGGAAAAAGTAGATCACGACCTGTTCGAAGTTGGACATGCCTGTAGTAGGTGGTGGTCCGACCAGGGTACTGGTGTGATTGAGGGTTTTGAGACAGAGTTTCTTTCTATTAGGTTGTTGGGGGCGAAGATGAGGTTGGGGGAAGAAACGCATCCGTGTGTGTGGTATTGATTATCTGGGTGAATTGTAGGGAGTTCATGGCTGAAAAAGGCTTCTGCATCCTTGTTCATGGATCTCCGAATACGAGCAGTGGTTTGTGGAGATTGTTGACTGAACATATTGCTTCCAGTACTGAAGATAGTTCATCTGTTGGGGCATTTGGTGCTCTGTAGGTGAGGCATAGGGCGAGGTTCCTGTTTTCTATGATGATAGTGTTGCAGTGACTGGTAGATGTGGTGGATCTGACTTTGAGTTTTAGGTTGTTCCTTGGGATGGATCAGGACTCCTCCTTCTCTCCTTTGTGTGCTTGGGCAGTTGTACACTGTGTGGGTGGGGAGAACTAGTTGGTTGAGTAGCACGTTGTCCGTGGGGGTGAGCCATGTTTCAGTGATGCAGAGTATGTCTGTTTGTTGGTATTTTATGTGGTCAGTGATGGTATTAATCTTGTTTTTTACTGACCTGGCATTGATGAGCTCTATTGATATGTTAGAACATAAGAACATAAGATATGCCATACTGGGTCAGACCGAGGTCCATCAAGCCCAGTATCCTGTTTCCAACAGTGGCCAATCTAGGTCATACGTACCTAGCAGTTTCCCCAAAAGACACAGGTTCCACAATGCTTGTACTGGGTCAAGCATTGATATCCTGGGTCCCTTCTTAATAATGGTTTATGGACCTTTCCTCCAGGAACTTGTCCGAACCTTTTTTTAAACCCAGCTACACTAACAGCCTTTACTACATCCTCCGGTAACAAATTCCAGAGTTTGATTACACGTTGAGTGAAAAAATATTTTCTTTTATTAGTCTTAAATAGTTTACCCTGTAGCTTCATTGCATGTCCCCTAGTCTTCCTATATTCTGATAAGGTAAACAATCGATCTACGTTTACCCGTTCCACTCCGTTCATTAATTTATAGACTTCCATCATATCTCCCCTCAGCCGTCTCTTTTCCAGGTTAAAGAGCCCTAACCTTTTTAGCCTTTCTTCATAGGAGTATCCTTCCATCCCCTTTACCATTTGGTGGCTCTTCTCTGAACCTTTTCTAAAATCGCTATATCCTTTTTAAGATACGGCGACCAGAATTGCACACAATATTCAAGGTGCGGTCTCACCATGGAACGATATAGAGGCATTATAATATCTTTTGTTTTATTTTCTATTCCTTTCCTTATCATACCTAGCATTCTATTTGCTCTCTTGGCCGCCGCTGCACACTGGGCCGAGGGTTTTAACATGGTATCCACAATGACGCCTAAATCTTTTTCCTGGGTGGTGGTTCCTAATGTGGAACCTTGCATCATGTAACCATAGTTTGGGTTGTTCTTCCCTAGGTGCATAACCTTGCACTTGTCCACATTAAATTTCATCTGCCATTTTGATGCCCAGTCTTCCAATTTATCTAGATCCTCTTGCAATTTTCCACAATCCTCTTGAGTTTTAACAACTTTAAATAGTTTTGTGTCATCTGCAAATTTGATAATCTCACTCGTTATTCCACTTTCCAGGTCATTTATGAATATGTCAAAAAGCAGCGGACCCAGCACAGATCCCTGGGGTACACCACTATTCACCTTTCTCCATTGGGAAAATTGGCCATTTAGCCCTACCCTCTGCTTTCTATCTTTTAACCAGTTCCTGATCCACAATAGTACATTGCTTCCTATCCCATGACTCTTTAGTTTTGCCAAAAGTCTCTGATGAGGGACCTTGTCAAAGGCTTTCTGAAAGTCCAGATACACAATATCAACCGACTCACCTTTGTCCACCTGTTTATTCACTCCTTCAAAAAAACATAACAGATTAGTAAGACAAGATCTTCCTTTTCTAAAGCCATGTTGGCTGTCTCCCATGAGGCCATGACTATCTACATGCTGAGTAATTTTATTCTTTATGATGGTTTTTACCATTTTTCCCGGTACTGATGTCAGGCTCACCGGTCTGTAGTTTCCCGGATCACCCCTGGAACCCTTTTTAAAAATTTGTGTTACATTGTGTTACATGTTCAGGGGATGGTTTGGTTATCTTATGCTTTGTGTGTGGACGTATGGCTGCTGTACTTAGATTTTCTTTGTTTGCTCAGTTTGTGACTCTGGTGATGGGGTTGAGTGGGGTCATAGTGGTGGGTGCAGTGTAAGTGCTGTGGAGGGGGTGTCCACAGTGTGTAGGTAGCGTTAAAGAGTGTGGGTGAGTGGTGTGGGATGAGTTGTGTGAGGAGGAGGAAGATAGGATGGTACAGCGTCGTCGCCATGTTGGATTACCTTGTGGGTCTCTTTTCAGTCTCCTCTGTTGGTATGAGTTTGGTGCCCACTGAATGAGGGTTGTTGGTTGTAGCTCCTGTTGCCCCCGCCTCCATGCCACACCTAAGGGCCATGTCAAAGGGTCCTCTGGTGAGGCCCTCAGGCATGGGCCCGCCAGCCGGCGACGCTCCTTTAAAGTGTCCTCCCCATTGCCCTGATTGGGCAGGAGCTTCTGAGGGGGAGGTTTCCTGCTCAGGCGCTCTACCGCAATCGGGGGAACTGAGCCCACTGGATGTTGTGTGCTGGCCCAGGGAAGGTGAGTGAGGCTGCCCTTTGCTGCCGGTGACATTCCTTTAAGGTGTCCTCCCACTGCCTCAATTGGGCAGGAGCTTCTGAGCGGGAGGTTTGAAATCTTGCATTTAAGGCAATGAAAGGCGAAGTGATTTCCCCATGGTCCCAAAGAGCGCCAGTGATGTTTGAACTCTAGCTTCCTTTGCTTCTCAGCCTGTGGATCTAACCACTAGGCTACTCCCTCCACAAACAGCTTTAATGAAGTTATGAACAAATGAATATCCTATTATATACAATGCAAACCTTTGGGTCAATGCCGATTCCTAGCAACCCAGCAACTCCTGGGTTTTCTTGGCAGTGAATGGAAGTAGATTGCCAGGTCTTCCTTCTGAGGCAATGGAGGATTAAGTGACTTGGCCAAGGCCACAAGGAGTGCTGGTGAGAATCAAACCCTGGTCTCTTGGTTATCAAGCCAGTGCTCTAACCACTAGGCTATTCCTCAACTCAGGTCTGTGGTTCCCAATATGATGGGAAATAATTCTGTATCTTTGTGCACATTTTCTTGGTCTTTGCTGTTTGTGACCCTCTTCATTGCTCTCTGTGCGCTCTCGTTCAAGGACAGCAGCAAGTGGTGCTAAGAATGGGCAGTGAGGCAAGGAAAAAACGTGAGTCCAAAAATTAAGGAAGGAAGCTGATTCAATGGGCAAAGAAAGGACTGATGCTCACAGCTTATATTTCTGTGAAAGTCTGATTTGGCCATAAGAACATACAGTAAAAGATGCCATACTGGGTCAGACCAAGGTCCATCAAGCCCAGTATCCTGTTTCCAGCAGTGGCCAATCCAGGTCACAAGTACCTAGCAGTTCCCCAAAAGACAGGTTCCACAATGCTTGTACTGGGTCAAGCATTGATATCCTGGGTCCCTTTTAATAATGGTTTATGGACCTATCCTCCAGGAACTTGTCCAAAGCTTTTTTAAACCCGGCTACACTTTTACTACATCCTCCGTAAGGTGAGAGCCTGGAGCAGTGTAACCTGTTCCACAGGAGTTACCAGACTTCCGTCATCATCTGACCTTCCTAGCAACAGCTGTGTGACTGGCAGCTTCACACCCACAGCTTCTTAATCCTCACATCTCCCTGAAGTGCTTTGGGTTGAGCAGTACAATGACGCAGGGGGCTAAGAAATCAGCACACTCCAGAATACAGAACTTTTTATTTTCATGAATGGAGTTTGTCTGGGTCGGTTTCTCCATGTGACACTCTGAGAAAGAGTCAATCTGCACCCTTAAGTACCCCAATCCATTACTGCTTATCTGTGCAGGGGCAGATTGTGACTACAAATCAGCCCGGCCATGATGATCCAGTCCCCGTCCCTTAACTGATGTAACCAAACTGCAGCTGCAGCAGGCTACAGTTTCTTTACATCACCGGCCCACCAGGGAATGCCTGTCCCCCCCCCACCCCCAATAGGGCAATCGGCCCCTGCTTCTGTGACCCTCTCTCAAACAATCTGTGAATCATAAGGAGCACAGAGAGGAGAAGTGCAAAGCATTTAGAAATGTTAATGATTAATGCGGCTAGGGAGCAATAGAAAAGGGACAACATGACCGAAGGTATGTGGGCACGACTGACTGTATCGAAAAGGACGAGCTGGAACTAGGAACCTGTGGAAAAACAGCTCCCAGGGCTATGGGCACGTTTGTATCCACTCTGTCTGCAAAGACAAATCCCCTGGAAGTCTGCCTTACAGAACTGTGGATCTATAAACACCCTCAGTGCTTTCAAGACTGCCCCCCCCCACATAGTTTTATTAGTGTGCATTCCCTTCAGAAGGTCCTGACACAGAACATAGCAAGAGCTGGGGGAAGACCACAGGACTGCACTACAGTCAAGATGCAGTGGGCTAGAGGAAACGCAGCAAGATTACTGTGCTGGAGCCGAGTTTTGCTTCTCCTATTTACAGTCTGGATGAATCATAGGACTCACGTAGCCTGGTGGCAGACTGGGGGACCCAGCTGCGTTTTATTCAAGAATACTCTGTAGTAGTAGTAGAACAAATACCATGGATGTCCTGACTTCTCTATCTTTTAGAGGCAAAGAGGGCTCTGTGATTCAAACTAAAGCATGTTCACCAAAGATCAAATTATCTTTACCTAAAAAAAACCTAAACATATTACAAATGGCACAAAATGTAGCTGCCAGGGTCATAATGAAGAAAAATCTAAGTGACCACATCACACCAGTGCTAATTCAATTACACTGGCTACCCATAACAGCTCGAACAAAATACAAAATACTAACAACCACCTTCAAACTCATCCACAACTTAGCACCTTCCTTCCTCAACAACCTAGTAAGATCGCAACCTCCTACCCGAAACAGAAGAACCCACAATTCCAACATCCTTCACACTCCAACAGATATAAGATCTGCCTAAGCTAACACCAGCCACAGGGCTTTCTCATATGTGGCACCAACACTGTGGAACCAACTCCCACCAGAACTACGAGCTAGCAATGACCTTCTAGACTTCAGAAAGAAACTCAAAACGCACATTTTCCAATCTCATTTCAACCTGAACTAAATCCACAGATGGAGCAGCCCCTGACCACTGTGGCCAAAAAGCTTATCCTGTATATATGTATTTATGTATATATGTAAATGAACTCCCCCATAGCTAAGAAGTGTTAACTCTGTATGATGTGCTTTTCTGACAATCTGTATGTAAACAAAATTTGTACCTGCCTTGATTCGGCAGTTTCACAATAGTAATCCTACCCGCTTCTGATCGCTGGAAGGAGCGGGCTACAAATGCTTGCTAAATAAATAAAATAAAATAAATCTAGTTACAGTCTGCAGGCATAAATACACCTACCTAAGGTTCAATACTTCATGGCTCTCCTCTGTGTCCTCATAGCTCTACAGACTTGCAATGCCAGGAACACACAACCAGAAGCCCTTTAATAGCCTTAAGCAATCTGGTTCTCAGAGGTGTAGTTCAAAGTCTAGGAGAGAAGCCAAGCAACCATTAAGCAGCGCCACCCTGTGGACAACAGGTGGAACTTCAGCCTCCTGTCCACCAGGTTAAAGTTAGCTCTCATGCAGTGGAGGTAAATTATGCCCATGCAGGGTCCCCACTGAAGAACGGGGCACATTGCAGCTGGCTCCTGCATCTTCTAAAGGGTCCTTCTCCCACTCTGGGGGCCCTTTGAATTTCTGCCACCACCCTCAAGCCTTGACATTTCCTTGTCTGGAATTACTGAAGTGTTTGGCCGAATTACAGCTAAAAGCCTTTGCACAGTATAAAATGTGTGTTGCACACGTCAGCCACTGCCCCTCCTCCCCGGGAAGGCACTCAATGAACCTGGCAAGATGAAATGAAAGAATGGAAAACAAGAGAAAATGCTATAAAGAAACTCTCATATCCCACTCTCCCCACAACTCAAGATGACATGAGAATGACTGTCTCTACTAAAGACTTTACGGGCTGAGGAATGAAACCTGGATTGGGAAGCAACCTCAGAGCGGTAAATGAGGGGCACCAACAGCTGGGGACACCACTCACCAGAGAGAAGCAAGTCTAGGCATGAACCAGGGAGAGGAAACCCACCGCACCAGTCTGGGAGGGGGGGATGAGAGACTAGCCAGGAAGCACCATCAATTGCCCCTTATGGCACCCACTCACTTTAAAAATCAGCCCTGTTCCCCTGCTTACTCAGGGACATGGCCTCAAAATGTCATCCTAGACCCAGCTGGGTCTGCTGCAGAGTGCCAGGCAACCACAGCTCTGGAGCAGGCGAACAGAGATTAGGGAGGCGGCAGAATCCCAGCCTCTGGCTATATACCATATCTGGCACATTTCAGATGCACTTAACAAGTGTTGCTGTTTATTTTCACAATATGAAACACTTGAGTAATACGTAAGAGGGTAAACAGCAGCATCTGCCCCTGGCCTAGGACACAGAGGACTGGGCCAGGGTTGCATATGTAAGATCACACTCGGCCTTACTGCTAAAAGCTGGTAGACAGCTTTACTTGCACCGAGGGGTTGGACACATCACTAAGCCCAGAGGCAATGCTACAAATGTTTTGGAAGGAAGCCAGTTTTCTTTAGAATGAGCAGAACTGGCTTTTGCCCCCTACTTGCATTGTTTTGGGCTTTCCGGCCCTGCCCATTAAGAGCAGAAGCAGTGATTGCAGGTGAACCCGGCAGTTACGTTATTAAGTGAAAGCTAATCTGTAAAGGCAAAGCGGTAGATTGCATTAGCTAAGTTAAGAGCAATTATTCGGCCCCTTAATAAGGGTGGGACAGTCTCCCTCCATGTGTGCACAGCAGTTTGGGCCGCGGTCTCGACCCTGGAAGCAGACTGCACATTCAGAAATAATTTAGCAGGGACCATCCTCATCAGGTTAGTCCACAAGGTACCTGCTGGTAATTTCCTGATACTTCCATTCATTAATACAAAGGGGACCTGAAGAGAAATCCTGGTCAAGGCACTTGCTCCACAAATATACTGTGAGAAAGGGAAGCCTTAGGGGGACTGTACTAGCAGCTGTACTCAGCACTTTCTAGACACAGTCTCTGCCTCCTGCAGTTTAGGACGCAGAGGGCAGATAGTGAGAGGAACTTGCTGCTGAGTGAGTGTTAGCTATCCAGATGGAAGCACTCAGACACCGCTGCGCCAGCCCAACCAGAGCGCCCAGACTGCGCTTCAGCAGAGCTCAGTTAGCAGATTAGTGGTGGTACCGGATAGCTAGATCTGCCGTCCAGGAGAAGCCCTAAGATGGAAGAAGCCCTTGAGTGCCTCACAAACTCAGTAAGGAGACTACTTAATAGACCAGGTGAATCGTACAACCCAGCAGATTTTTGTTATAGAAGAGGCATCGTCTCTTAATGAGCAAATCAAACATTCAGAAAAAACTGAACGTCTTATGCTGTGATCATCATCATTTACCTCTTTGTATAAACAGCGACTCACACATCACCATAAACCACATCCTTAGCATTCTGAAGGTATACAATGAAAACTTTGCTTTATCCGTTCTTGAAAGAAACGGATGAATCCATTTCACTGGACTTCCAGTGTTCAAAGGTTATCACCCCATGAGCTGCATCCAACTCAAAAGCCAGCAACCCCTACGTGGAACCGTGTTAAAGGTTTTGCTGAAATCTAATTACAGCACATCTACTGCTCTCCTTCGATCCACGTTTCTGGTCTTCGGGTTTGTGTGACAAGGCCGGCCTCTAGTAAACCCATGCTGCCTCACATCCTCAATCCACAGACTCCAAGAAACCTCACTGTCCTCTGATTTAACAGCGTTTCCATTAATTTACTCACCACAGAGGTCAGACTAATCTGCCTGCACTTCCCAACCTCACCCTTCTTTCTGCTTTTCTGTAAAGGGACTCTGGGACCACTCCCGTCTCTAAAGACACATTGAAAGGTCAGACTGCGAAGCCATAACACTTCTGAATGATCCAACTTAGCCTATCATTTTGTCTACTTTGAGTTTAGATAGCTCTTTATCAGCAGTCTTCTAAAAATTGTTTGAGATCTACCTCCCTTCCATTCCGAGGTCCTGCTCCCGGCCCTTCATCTGTGAACACAGAACAGAAATATTTGTTAAGCAATTCTGCTTTATCCTCATCAGTTTCTACATATTCCTCCCTTTCACCCTTGAGTCCGACAATGGAGAAATTAGACCTTACCTGCTAATTGTCTTTCCTTGAGTTCTCTCCGGGCCAGTCCAGAACTGATGGGTAGTCAAATCCACCTCCTCTAGCAGCTGAGGACTGAATACAGATTCTTGTTGCCAGGCTACCTAGCACCCCCCCCTGGAGGCAGCAAGCCAGTCGCAAAGTACAAAGCAAGGAACAGATAAAACAATAAACGAATATCTCCCGAAAACTATGGAAGAGTTACACAAAAGGCTACGGACCATGCGGAGTGATTGTCTAGCAGCATGGTCGCCGGGAAGATCACCCCGGTCTTTGAAATTTTTTTTTTTTTTTCTTCTTCACATTGTTAAGCATCTCTCGCATCCTGTGCTTACTTGACCAACCAACCCGGCGAGAAACGCGCAGTATACCCCACCGAAAAGACACCACGAACACTGACAGGGCGGGCTCTGGACTGGCCCGGAGAGAACTCACGGAAAGACAATTAGCAGGTAAGGTCTAATTTCTCCTTCCTTATCGTCTCTCCGGGCCAGTCCAGAACTGATGGGTAGTACCAAAGTAGTAACTAACCCTGGGAGGGACCTGTGAGCCCCGCGATTACGGCGGAAGCCCCCACAGACGCATCCTGACGGGCAAGCACATCTAAACGATAATGCCAGGAAAAAGCATGCAGAGAAGACCAGGCCGCCGCCCGACAAATATCCACCGGAGGAACCAAAGCGGATTCCACCCAGGAGGTCGCCTGACCCCGGGTCGAATGAGCTCGAAGGCCGACAGGTACGGTCCTACCGCTGGCGTCATAGGCGGCTCTAATGGCCTGTTTAACCCAGCGCGCAATGGAGGCTTTGGAGGCCGCCTTCCCCTTGGACGGCCCCCCATAGAGCACAAACAACCTATCGGATTGCCGAAACGACTCCGTTTCCTTAAGATACCGACGGAGCACACGCCCCAAATCCAATCTGCGGAGAGAACGATCGAAGTGAGCCCCGGACCCAGACGTAACAAAAGTAGGCAGCGTAACCGTCTGGTTGAGATGAAAAGCCGAGACTACCTTAGGCAGGAAAGACGGAACCGGACGTAAAACCACCTTCTCCACCGAGAACTTCAGAAAAGGAGGCCGACACGAAAGCGCTTGCAAATCGGAAATGCGGCGAGCCGAACACAAGGCCACCAAAAACGCTGTCTTCCAGGTGATCTCTCGGATAGAACTGGAGGAACGTGGCTCAAAGGGAGAGACAGTGAGAGCCTCGAGTACCAGATTCAAATCCCACGGAGGAATAACCGGCCGAACCGGCGGTCGAATATGCCGAGCCGCTGTAAGAAACCGAAGAACATCCGGATGCGACGAAAGACGAGAACCGCAAATGGACCCACGAAAAACCGTCAGCGCCGCCAATTGCACTTTAAGCGTGCTAAGGGCCAGACCCTTCTCCAATCCGTCCTGAAGAAAGGCGAGAATATCTGGAACAGCCGACCCACGGGGCCGCAAGGCGCGCTACGAACACCAGGCCTCAAACACACGCCACACTCGGATGTAAGCCAAAGACGTGGAGCGCTTACGCGACTGCAACAACGTAGCGATCACCGCCAAGGAGTAACCCTTGCGGCGCAAGCGTTCCCGCTCAAGAGCCATGCCGTAAGCAAAAACCGATCCGCCTGAGGCATTGGCACGGGACCCTGATGAAGTAGGTCCAGGCGAGCGGGTAACCGCCACGACGGCTCCACCAGGAGTCGCAACAGATCGGCGTACCAAGGACGCCGAGGCCAATCCGGAGCAATCAGGATCACAAGACCGTCGTGAGAGGCCGCTCTGTGAATAACCGGGCCTATCAACGGCCACGGAGGAAACACGGAGTAGCCGCCCCGCCGGCCACGGTTGAACGAGACCGTCGAGACCCTCCGACATGTGCTCCCTGCGTCGGCTGTAGAAATGGTTGGACTTGGCATTCTGAAGAGTCGCCATCAAGTCCATCACCGGGTGACCCCAGCGCAACGTGAGCTCGCAAAAGACGTCCGCATTGAGCTCCCACTCCCCTGGATCCAGCACATTCCGACTGAGATAGTCGGCTTGCACATTGCTCTTTCCGGCCACATGAGCCGCCGACAGCGCCGTGAGGTGCAGCTCCGCCCATTGAAACAGACGCTGACTTTCTTCCAGGAGAGGGGCACTTCCTGTACCGCCCTGGCGATTTATGTAGGAGACGGTCACCAGATTGTCGGAGAAGACGCGAACCGGTTGTCCCTCCAGAAGCTCGGCAAAGGCGAGCAGCGCCAGATAAACCGTCCGGAGTTCCAGACGATTGATGGACCAGTTGGCTTCCTCCGGCGAACAGACGCCCTGCGCTATGTGGGTCAGACAATGCGCCCCCCAACCGGTGAGACTGGCATCGGTAGTGACCAACACCCACTCCGGAATGGTCAGAGGAACGCCCGCCAGAAGATGAACCGGATCCGACCACCACTGAAGACTGAGCCGGACATGCTCGGGGCAAGGCAAGCGCCGCGAAAGCGGATGACGCTGAGGCGACCACCGAGACAGTAGCGCCCGCTGCAGCGGCCGCATGTGCGCTCGGGCCCACGGCACCAGATCCAAGGCGGCTGCCATCAGCCCCAGCAACTGTAAGTATTTCCAAGCAGTCGGAGCGCGAAGACGCACAAAACTGGACACATGAGCGAGAAGCTTCCGAACTCGCTCCAGAGGCAAGAGGACCAGTCCCTTGCCCGTGTCGAACAACGCCCCCAGGTACTGAAGCCGCTGCACAGGCTGAAGATGACTTTTGGCCTGGTTCACAATCCAGCCAAGACTCTCGAGACAAGAAACCACGCGAGCGGTCGCCGCAAGGAACTCCGAACTGGACGCCGCTCGAATCAACCAGTCGTCCAGATAAGGATGAACCTGAACCCCCTCCCTGCGAAGCGCTGCCGCAACCACCACCATAACCTTGGTGAAGGTGCGCGGAGCCGTCGCGAGACCGAAAGGCAAAGCCCGAAACTGGAAATGACCCATGGGAACCGCAAACCGGAGAAAACGCTGATGTTCCAGTTTGATAGGAATGTGAAGGTAAGCCTCTGTCAAATCGATGGAAGAGAGAAATTCCCCGGGACGCACAGAGCGAAGCACCGACCTCAAGGTTTCCATCCGGAAATGAGTGATGCGCAGACAACGGTTCACATGCTTCAGATCCAAAATGGGCCGAAAGGAGTCCACCTTTTCGGGCACCACAAAATAAATCGAGTATCGACCGAAGCCGCACTGGTCGCGAGGAACGGGCACCACGGCCTGGAGCTGCAATAAGCGCTGCAACGTGTCGTGGATCGCCTTTCGCTTGGCCAGCGGCCCACAAGGAGAGAAAACGAAGGTGTCCGCCAGAGGACAAGCGAACTCGAGGGAATACCCCTCTCGGATAATCTGAAGCACCCACCTGTCGGTGGTAATGGCGGTCCAAGCGGAGGCAAACGCCTGTAATCGACCTCCCACCGGCAGCTCCGCCTGGACCGGCCTCGCTTCATTGTGGCTTCTTAAGGGAAGGGGAAGTGTTACCGAAGTAACCTCTACTTGAACCTCTAGCGCCTCGAAAGGACGACCCCCGGGATTGAAAACGACCCCGCTGATAAGGAGTGAAGCGAGCACCCCGAAAACGGCGAAAGTCACGACCCTGTCCGCGAGCAAAGGAAGACTGTTTAACAGACCGAGGACGGTCTTCCGGGAGACGACCACCCTTGGAGTCCCCCAAATCCTTAACAATCTTCTCGAGCGCCTCTCCAAAGAGAAGCCTACCCTTATAGGGCAACTTACTGAGACGAGCCTTGGATGAGGCATCCGCCGCCCAATTACGCAGCCAAAGAAAGCGACGGGCCGCAATCGTGGAAGCCATAGCTTTCACGGAAATCCGGATCAAATCATAGAAGGCATCCGCAAGATACGCCGCCGCCGATTCCAGCTGAGCGCCTTGCAAGGAAGGAGCAGAAGCTCCCTCAGGAGTAGCCGCCAACTGACTCCACCGAATAGACGCTCTAGACACGTACACCCCACACACGGACGCCTGGAGTGCTAAGGCGTTGGCATCAAAAACCTGCTTTAAAAGTCCTTCGAGACGACGATCCTGCATATCTTTAAGGGCGGTAGCCCCCTCCACAGGAATGGTGGTCTTCTTGGTGACCGCAGACACCAGAGCATCAACCTTAGGCATACGCAGTAGTTCTCACTCCTCTTGAGGAACAGGATACAAACGCGCCATCGTCTTTGCCCCCCGCAAGGAAGCCTCTGGAAATTCCCATTCGGATTCGATCATTTGCTTGATGACCCGGTGGAAAGGAAAATATTTCTGATCCGACCGGACCCCCTGTAACAAGGGATCCTCCAAGGGCTCCTGTTGCACAACCGGAGGGATAATATTGAGCGCAGAGAGGGACTGAGCTATCAGAGCAGACAACTCATCCCGCCTAAAAACCCTAAAGAGATTAGGGTCCTCCCCTGGCCCCAACTCTCCCTCTTCTAATTCTGTGGGCCAGGAATCAAAATCTGACTCAGCCAGGAGCTCCCCTTCCTCGGGCCCCAGCACCTCTGTAGCCAGGACACTCTCCTCCACCTTAGGGCCCTGGAAAACAGGCAAAGCAGAAATCCCCTCCCCGGGATCTGTCCAGCCAGAAACAGGAGCCTGAGAACCCAGAAGGGAATCGGCCCCCCCAGGCCCCGGAGCTTGAGACCGTTTAAGCAGGTAAGCCCTGTGAAAAGCTAATATAAATTCAGGAGACAGCAGCAGATCAAGCTCCTGTGGCAAGTTTGCAACCACAGGCTGTTCTCGCTCTACTTCGGCATGTTTAGCCTTTGCCTTGCGTTTCGCCGGCTTAACCAACGGCACGGAGGAAACAGGAGAGCACCCTAAAATGGCCGCCGTTCCCGCGCTTTTCTCCGATGGCTGCGCTGAGGGAACGCGGTCCATAGGAGCCCCCGCCGCGTCCTGCATCACCCCAACGGATGTCCACCGCACGGAGACCCCAACTCCGAAGGAGGCACGCAAAAACAAAGCCCCCCTCCTGAAAAACGTTCGCGGGAAGGGAACCGGAACCAGAGAAGGGAAAGCGCGGCGGTCAGAAAATACCTGCAGTGAGCCGGCTTCCGCGAAAACACTTCAGAGAGCTCAAAACTCGCTGCGAGCGGAGAGAAGGAGCCAGAGAGACAACGCCGAAGGATACCCGCAGCTGGGGGCCCCCAGGTCAGGATCCCAGTATCGGTACCACCCGAGCAGAGGAGACAGGCTCTGTCTCAAACCCCAGGTGAGGCCACCGCCAAAGCACACTGAAGAAGGCACAGCCAAACTGAATAATCAGACAGTGCTAAAGTACCCAGCTAGGATACAGCACTACTCCCAATGCGAAACTCTTCCAAAAAATAACAAACTTTAAGAAGGTATCAGCTCAGGATCAGAACAGAGAAATCTGATGGGTAGTCAAACCTCCACACATCCAGTCCAGCTGCTGAGGACAAGAAGACTGGCTTGCTGCCTCCAGGGGGGGGTGCTAGGTAGCCTGGCAACAAGAAACTGTATTCAGTCCTCAGCTGCTAGAGGAGGTGGATTTGACTACCCATCAGTTCTGGACTGGCCCGGAGAGACGATAAGGAAACCACTTTTGCACTTCTATCACCAATATATCCAGAAATAAAAAGAAGTCTTCTCTCCGCTTTCTCCCCATTTTACTGTATTAGCTATTTTTACTTCTATGTGTATCTTTGCTTTACTAACTAGTTTCCTAGCTTCTCCAGATATTGCTAATCTTCAGCAGGAGTGGAGTAGCCGCCTAATGGTTAAGAACACTGGCTGGGGACCCCAGAGACCAGGGTTCAATTCCCCCTAGGACTCCTTGTGGCCTTGGGCAAGTCACTTAACCCTCCATTGCCTCAGAAAAATCCAAGTTATCAATGTCCCTGTTTAATGTACATTACCAAGTTTAAGTTTCAATGTAAACCGCTTTGATTGAAATGATAAAGCCGTATATAAAACCTGTTAAATAAAATAAATCTTCCTTTTTCTGCAATCTCTTGTATTTTATGAAAGCTACCCTTGTTTTCCTTACCCTTTTTTTAGCTACTTTTGAGAACCATAGCAACTTCTTTTCCTCTTATTTACTTTCTTAATGAAAGGTTTTGCTGCCCACTTTTCCTACTCCCCCCCAGAGGTTCCCATCCAGTTGATGACTCCTTGAGGTATTCCCCCCATCTGAAAACCAAACTGACTGGATGGGTCCAGAAGACTGAGACTCCAGGATAAACACAGCATACCCAACACTCAAAGAGTGAGCATTAAAAAACTTCTCCTAGGAAATTTGAGTTATTTGGACAAATTTTCCCATTTCAAAATTCAGCCATTCTTTCCCCCACTGACTTCTTACATTTTGTCTGGCCAAACAGCATTTACATAGTAACATACTATATGACGGCAGATAAAGACCAGTATAAGGTGGCAAGAGTAGTTGCAAGCATTGCTCCGTGCCAGTCACTCCCAGCCATGCCTTTGTTTAGGGTTGTACCCGCTCCTCCATGCAGGTCACCCCCTCTATTTATTAAAGCATAAGAGAGAGTTAAGGTTATTTGGATTTTATCCTGTTGCTATAAAGCTGGGGTCACCAACCTCCAGAGGGCCGCGGGCCGCACAGCCGGCTACCGGGAGCCTCGCGGGCCGCACCCCCCTTCTCCCCGCCCCCGCGAAAAAAAACAACAAACGCAAAACGATGAAAACAATGGCTGATCACCTTTATTGAATTTAATGAGATGGCTGATGATTCATGCTAGCAGACAAACGCTTAAAGTCCGGCTTCACAGATGACAATGACAGGAGAAGGGACGCTTGCAGGTGGTCGTCGGTGAGCTGCGAGCGCGTGGATACAATGGCGGGAATCCTTGGCGGGCCGCACGTAATGTTAACCGGGGTAGAGCCTCGCGGGCCGCACAAAGGGACCTCGTGGGCCGCATGCGGCCCGCGGGCCGCAGGTTGGTGACCCCTGCTATAAAGGGATCCACTGTGTCTGTTCCATGCCATTCTGAATTCCGTCACTGGGGGGCAAATACAGTCACATGGACGACCATACTGGGGAGGGCATTCCAAGCATCCACCACCCTCTCAGTGAAACAGTATTTCCTGACATTGCCTCTCAGTTTACCCCCTTGCAGCTTCATGTTATGCCCTCGAGTTTTACAGCTTCCCCGTCTTTGGAAGAGGTTTGTTTGTTCATTAATACTCCTGTATCATATCTCCCCTGTCCCTCCTCTCCTCTAGCATATACATATTTAGGTCTTGGAGTTTCTTTTCATATGTCTTCTGGCGCAGGCTCCAAATCATTTTGATCGCCTTCCTAAATACAGGCAGAGCTTAGGGAATTGCAGGAATATGGTTAAAGTTTAGTCCAGTGGTTCTCAATCCAGTCTTCTTGGACCCTGCCCCCCTCCAGGCCAGTCAGGTTTTCAGGATATCCACAATGAATATGCATGAGATATATCTGCATGCACTGCTTCCATTGTGGATATCCTAAAAACCTGACTGGCCTCTGGGGAGGGGGTGAGGGGGTCCCAGAGGACTGGACATTGGTTTAGTCAGATAAATCTGGACACGGACAATCTGTCCTACAGCGAACCTGGCATACGTCTCTCATTAGCTTGATCCAGTAAGTGCAACATTCAGCAGATAGACTAACACTGGAAATGACTTTGGAAGCTACTTGACCTAGATATTGGCAGATGCATTAGCTTACAGATCTTCCCACAGAAAGTGTCACCTTGCAAGGTGCATTTTCTTGTGCTAGTTACTGGAGACTGTAAACCACATGGCTTTAGCACGATTTGTGCCAAGTCCATTTAAATAGCAACATTTTTATTTTCCTCTATCAGATGCCCACTCTTCCATATAAACACACCCCAGCGGCCCGTAGCTAACTCATGACGCAAACAGGATCCAACAGCTCATTGGCGTCCAAACCGCCACATCTTGCAGAAAGAACAATGTGTCTCGTCGTGTCTGCTCACCCCATCTGCTCTCCATCCTCTTGCTATTAAGGTGGTCTCTCTTTCTCTTTCGTTGGCTTGTCTCTACCACCTTCTCCTGGAGGGCACATCAGGCATCTACGCAGCACCCTTGCGGTGAAAAACTGTCCTGCTGTTCCCGAGTCCTGCCTCCTTGTAGCTTCATGACATGGCCCAGAAGCCCTCCATTCTACAGCTTCTTCCTCTTTGGACAGCATTTTTTCTCATGTATTAATATGTTTAAAGTATGCAAAAGTCTGTAAATCTCATCTGCCCTTCCTTTCCCTTAAGGTATTCTTACAATCCCTAAAGTCTCTTCCTATGGCATTTAGTGCTGTTCTTAGATCATGTTTAGTTGCTTTTCTCTGAATAACCTTTAGCTTCTTCATATCCTTAATGAGATATGGCTTCCAAACTAAACACAGTATTGTAGGCGACGCCTCACCAAATGCCAGGTGCTCTAGATTTCCTGCCTGGATGAAAAGCCTGGCAAGCTACCTTCAGTCACACCTTGCCAAGAAAACCCAGAGGCTGCCAGGTTGCCAAGAGTCAGCACGTTCACTTTTTCTGCTGCTTAGGCCTCGCTGTGTTATGAAACAGGCCACTGTCTTATCACACTATTATGCTCCCTTGAGATCAGACAGTATCACCCCCAAGGACTCCTTCCTGCCACGTACAAGTCATTCACATTTCTGCACCACCTCTGCATTGAAGCCAGTCTTCTAGGGATCATTTTCAGGTCGCTGCCAAGCCCTCTAAGGCTGTTACTCTGTTGCACATCTTTATGCCATTCACAAAAAGGCAAAACCAAAACCCTTTCCTTTTAACCCTTCCTCAGTATCTCACACCCCCAGGTCACCATCTACTCTTCTGCCCTTCAGCAGTCTCTCAGGGTTTCCATCATTTCCTACCTCCTGCTACCGTTTCTTCAGCAGGGCTGAAGCAGTCTTTCTGCAGTCACACAGACCTTTGCCTTCTCTAAAGTCCTATCACACACATCAATCAACTCAGCTCCCACAGTATCCTGGGCCCTCTCTCAATCTGTCCCCATGGCTTTGGCCAATTTCAGCTTTGCAAGCAAACCATGGGGTGTCCCACTTCATTCCCATATGTACCTTTGCTAAATACCTGAGGTCCTCCTACAGGATCGCCATCCATAAACATTCACCAGAAGGATTTTTGCATCTCCGTTTCCATCATGACTCCCCTCAGCACCTCTGATCTTGCTGCTTCCACTGTCTTGGAAAATGTCATTACCTCACTCTTATCTTCCACTCTCACATTTGCCCATGGGCATAGTTTGGGGGGGGGGGGGGTCGGTCAATGTTCTCCCAAACAAGTTGCCCTTATGATGGCCATGACCCTCGTCTGCCTGCAAGGATCCAATTTCCCACTGGCAGGATAAGTAACTAAATGGCTACAATTTATGCTGTGTTGTAATTATATAGCCTGGGAGGATGTTGCTTTCCCTTGAACGGGAACCTCTGCTGCTTCTTTAGAGGATCTTGCGGGCGCCAGCTCATCCCTCGCCTGTTTGATATCCTGGCTTCCTATCCATCTAGTATTTTTCTTTTCTTTTTTTAAGATAGCCATAATGAAAATGACTATGCAAATGTTGTCCCCCCCAAATGATGCCGTCAAACTACATGCATGCATGTGCCCCTCTCTTTAGCTATCCCTGACCCCCCTCCCAGATGAGCGTGTTTGCCTGTACATCCTCGCTCCCTTCACCGCTTTCTCTTACTGTCTTGCCTTACGGAAGGACCCGCTGCCCTTTTTATTCCTACAACTTTTATGCTTCCGTTATGCCCTCCCACGTTACCAGCTCCGCAAGTAGGGGTGGGGGGAGACAGTCAAAACAAACCTGCTGAAGAGGATATTCAGTGGCACTAACAGTGAACATCCACTAATGGCCAGATGCCAGCCACTGCCCTCCCTCGGGATAACTGACTGGCACTGATACTTACTACCTGCTCTTCTGATCCCTTCCCCACTCATCTCCTTAGCTCTATCTTTTCAACTATTGTCCCTTCTATTTCTTATATTCTTAACCTCTCTCTCTCCACTGCAACCTTCCCTTCTGATTTCAAGCATACTGTGGTTACACCCCTCCTCAAAATACCCTCACTTGATCCCACCTGTCCTAACTATCGACCCATCTCGCGCCTTCCTTTTATCTCTAAACTACCTGAGCGGGCAGTGTACCACCATTGTCTTGATTTCCTCTCCTCTCATGCCCTTTTGGATCCTTTACAATCCGGCTTCCGTCCCCTACACTCCACTGAAACAGCTCTTACTAAGGTCTCTAATGATTTGTTCCTGGCTAAGTCCAAAGGCTTCTACTCTGTCCTCATTCTTCTTGATCTATCTGCTGCCTTTGACACTGTTGACCATAACCTTCTTCTTATCAGCCTGTCCTCACTTGGTTTCAAAGACTCTGTACTATCTTGGTTCTCCTCCTATCTCGCCCATCGCTCTTTCAGTGTGTGCTTTGGTGGCTCCTCCTCTTCTTCAACCCCATTACCTGTAGGAGTTCCTCAGGATTTCGTCTTAGGTCCACTCCTCTTCTCTCTCTATACCCAATCCCTTGGCACCCTTATCTCTTCCCATGGCTCTCACTATCATCTCTATGCCAATGACTCTCAAATCTATCTTTCTGCACCCGTTATTCTCTACTGAAATCCAGTCTAAGATCTCACTCTGCCTCTCTGACATTGCTATCTGAATGTCCCACCGCAGCTTAAAACTGAACATGGCCAAAACTAAACTCCTTATCTTTCCCCCGTATGCCTCTCCTCCTCTTTCCCCTTTCTCTCTCTCTGTGGATAACTCTGTAATCCTCCCTGTCTCTTCAGCACGTAACTTTGGTGTTATTTTTGATTCCTCTTTCTTTCTCTCCACATATCCAGCTCATTGCTAAACATGCCGTTTCTTTCTATACAATATCTGCAAAATTCGCCCTTTCCTCTCTGTTGATACCACTAAGATGATTGTCCACTCCTTAATCACCTCCCGTCTTGATTATTGTAACCTCCTTGCCGGCCTCCCTGCAAGCCACCTCTTTCCTCTTCAGTCAATTCAACACTCCGCTGCTCGACTTATTTTCCGCCAGTCTCGCTTTTCCCGCATCACTCCTCTCCTCATCTCGCTTCGTTGGCTTCCCATCTGTCTCCGCATCCAACAAACTTCTCCTCCTAACCTATAAATGTATTCACTCTTCTGCCCCCCAGTACTTTTTGTATCTCATCTTTCCTTACACCCCCTCTCAGTTACTTCGCTCTTCTAATAGTTTTCGTTTATCTGTGCCCTTTACTCGTACTGCCAATTCCAGACTTCGCTCCTTCCAACTGGCAGCACCCTTTGCTTGGAATAGTCTTCCTATCTCTGTGCGCCAGGCGTCCTCCCTGGCCATTTTCAAGTCCAGACAAATCCCATTTCTTCACTACTGCTTTTCGTTCCTGTCTTGCCCTATCTTGATCTCTCCATCAACTTTAGTTTACTTTGTCCTGTAAATTTTGTTATTTGTATTTTGTAGCTTATTTTGTTTTCTGTCTTATTAGATTGTGAGCTCTGATGAGCAGGGACTGTCTCTCTTCTATGTTTGTACAGCGCTTTGTATGTTGCGGCGCTATATAAGATGAAATTAGACTTACCTGCTAATTGTGGTTCCTGGAGTGGAACCAGTCTAGTCCCGGAACTTCTGGGTTGCCCATCTCATCCTGCAGCTTGGAGACTGAGAAACTCCTCCTTTTATGACCTCATCAGTATATCACCCTGGTGTCTGGTCCCTGCCATCAGTATCCTATTGACAAAGCAGACTCACCGGAGAAACAAAGTACAAGTTATACAAAAACATCAAAAATCCAGGAAAGAACACCGGTGGAAGGTGAAAACCCCCGTAAAAAGGAAAATAGAAAGGTGACTGGAAATTAGAGCAGACCATTTCCTTGACCAAACGGTAAGGAAGAAAAAAAAATAAACTCCTGCCGCTACGGATATTATATAATAAGTGTGGGATCGTCGTCATTGATTGAGTTATATATGCAGTTGTAAACTCTTAGAGTGAAATAAGTAAAACAGTCTTACCTGTAACACCTGAAGGAACAATGGTTTGCCATCCAACCCTGGGGAGGGATACGGGACTAGACTGGTTCCACTCCAGGAACCACAATTAGCAGGTAAGTCTAATTTCATCTTCCTGATCGTGTCCCCAGTCTAGTCCCGGAACCTCTGGGATAGTGCCAGAGAAGTGAAGAAGTCAACCACGGGAGGGACCAGGCAAACAAGCCTGCAGCACCGCCGAACCAAAGGCAGTCTCCTCCTCCCTTTGCACATCCAGACGATAGTGCCGGACAAAAGAACTCAAAGACGACCAAGTCGCCGCCTTACAGATATCTACCGGCGAAACCAGACGCAACTCCGCCCAGGAGGTAGCCTGAGCTCTGGTGGAATGCGCCCTAAGCCCGTCTGGGACCGTTCTACCTTTCAAAAGATAAGCAGATGCAACAGCTTCCTTGATCCAACGCGCAATAGAAGCCTTAGATGCCGCTTCCCCTTTCCTTTGGCCCGCGAACAGCACAAAGAGCCTGTCTGACCTTTGGAAGGCCGCCGTACGGCCGATGTACTTCTTCAAAGCTCTACGGACATCCAGAAGACGTAACCTCTTTCAAGCCGAATCCGTCTTGCCTGCCGCAAACACTGGAAGAGAGATTTCTTGATTCAGATGAAAAGACGAGACCACCTTGGGCAGAAAGGCCGGAACTGTTCGCAAAACAACCTTTGACGAGAAAAAAGACAAATAAGGTTCCTTGCAGGAGAGCGCTTGGAGCTCTGAAATACGTCTGGCCGAGCAGACCACCACCAAGAAAACCTTTTTCGCGAGACCTTTTTCAAAACCATCTTGCAAGAACTCCAGAATGCGTGGAAGAGAGGAAACCAAGGCCGTGACGCCACGTTCCTCACACCACGCCTCAAAAACTCTCCAAACGCGTACATACGCAAGCGACGTTGAACGTTTCCTGGACTTCAACAGGGTATTGACACCCGCCGTCGAGTAGCCCTGGGCACTCAACCGAGCCCTCTCAAGAGCCAAGCCGTAAGAGAGAACCGAGCCACGTGCGGCATGAACAGAGGACCCTGCGCTAACAGATTGGGCCGACAGGGCAGACGCCAAGGGCGGTCTGCCAACAATCTCACCAGGTCCGCGTACCACGGATGACGAGGCCAGTCCGGCGCTATCAGTATCACATGCCCTTTGTACCTTTGAACTCTTTGAAGAACTCTTCCTATCAGAACTCACGGAGGAAACACATACAGAAGCTGTCCCTCTGGCCAAACCTGCATCAGAGCGTCCAGGCCTTCGGACATCCTTTCCCTGCGCCTGCTGAAGAAGCGACTGACTTTCGCCGAAGTGAAGGTCGCCATGAGATCCATGACCGGCGGACCCCATCTGCGCACAATCCTTTCGAAAACCTCTGCGTTCAGAACCCATTCCCCCGGATCCACTCGAACCCTGCTGAGGAAATCGGCCTCGAAGTTGTCCACTCCCGCTACATGAGCCGCGGACAGGTCTACGAGATTCACCTCCGCCCAGGCGCAGAGGATTTCGGCCTCGGCCTCCAGGGCCACGCTGCTTGTGCCCCCTTGCTTGTTGACGTAAGCCACCGCCGTCGCATTGTCGGACAAAACTCGGACTGCTGCGCCCTCCAAAAGAGGCTGAAACTCCCGCAGTGCCCGATACACCGCCCTCAATTCCAGCCGGTTGATGGCCCAAGTCCTCTCCAGAGGACCCCAAAGCCCCTGCGCAAACCTGCCCTGACAATGCGCTCCCCAGCCCGTTAAGCTGGCGTCCATCATCACCGCTACCCAGACCGGGGGCTCCAAGGCTTTCCCCTGCTCCAAAGACTCGGGGAGCAACCACCAGAGCAGGGCCTGTTGAGTCTCCTCTTGACACATTAATTTCCGGGACAGTGAATCTCGCTGATGGGACCACCGACGTAGTGCTCTTTGAAGGGGCCTCATGTGAGCTCTGGCCCAGGATACCGTCTCTATCGTTGCCGCCATGGTGCCCAACAACTGCAAGTAACGCCAGGCCGAGGGAGCCTTGAGTCTCAGAAATCTCTCCACCAATCGGCGTAGTCCCTGAGCCCGCTGAGCCGTTAGGAAGACTTTCCCGATCCGCGTGTCGAAGCGGGCGCCAAGATACTCCAGGCTCTGCGAGGGATGCAGGTGACTCTTCGCCACATTGATCACCCACCCGAGCCCTTCCAAGAATGAAATCACTCTGGCCGTGACTCTTTCGCTTTCGGCACGCGATTTTGTCCGAATGAGCCAATCGTCCAGATAAGGATGCACCAGGATGCCTTCCTTGCGCAGTGCAGCCGCTACCACTATCATTACCTTGGTGAAAACTCGTGGGGCCGTGGCGAGACCGAACGGCAACACCTGAAACTGATAATGCCCGAAAGGAACCGTGAACCGGAGAAACTTGTAATGATCTGGTCTTATCGGGATATGCAGATACGCCTCCGACAGGTCCAGAGACGTAAGGTACTCTCCCTTCTGAACCGCCAGTATGACGGATCGCAGAGTTTCCATATGAAAATGGGATACTCTGAGACACCGATTGACCCGTTTGAGATCCAGAATCGGACGAACCCCCCGTCTCTCTTTGGGACGATGAAGTAAATGGAGTATCGACCGGAACCGCACTGGTCTAGAGGGATGGAGGCTATAGCTTGGAGGTCCAGCAACCATAGCACGGTCTCCCGCATGGCCGCCAGCTTCGCCTCCGACCTTGCGTGGGACCGAACAAAGGCCTCCCGCACGGGACGCAAAAGTTCCAGGGCGTAGCCTTCCCGTATGACCTCTAGAACCCACTGATCTGATGTTATTTGGACCCAGGCAGAATAAAACTCCTGCAAACGACCCCCCCACTGGAGGAAGGGCCGACTGGGTCCCCCTTATCTCATTGTGTCTTCTTGTTGCTAAAGGAAGAGGAGGGAGAGGGGCCGAAGCCCCTTCCGGCTCCCCGGAATCCCCTAAACCCTTGGCTTCTATAGGGAAACCTACCCCTTTGACCGGAAAAAAACTTCTGAGAGCGAAAACGTCGAAAATCGCGAGGTTGAGCCCTAGCACCCGGGGCCCCCCGCGCCGGTTTGGGCTTATCCTCCGGCAATCTATCTCCCTTCGATTCTCCGAGGTCCTTCACGAGCTTTTCAAGGTCCTCTCCGAAGAGTAGCCGCCCCTTAAAGGGCAACTTGCTCAATCTAGCCTTTGACGAACTATCTGCCGCCCAACTGCGCAGCCATAGGTACCGCCGAGCTGTCATCGCCAACCCCATGCTCTTCGAGAGACCCCTCATAAGGTCATACTGAAGATCCGCCAGGTAGGCTGCCCCGGACTCCAACCGAGCAGCTTGACCCGTTCGGGACTCCTCCTTGTCCTCTGGCAGCTGTTGGGTCCATCGTAGACAGGCCCTAGCTACCCACGCTCCGCAAATAGCTGCCTGCAGAGATATGGCATTTATATCGAACACCTGTCTCAGCAAGACTTCGTTTCCTATCCTGACCATCCTTGAGAGCCGCACTGCCCTCCACCGGGATGGTAGTCTTCTTAGTGACCGCCGAGACGGCCGCATCCACCTTGGGTGACTTGAAGACTTCTTTATCCTGATCTAACAATGGATACAAACGACCCATAACGCGGGATCCCTTCAGAGAAGCCTCCGGGACGTTCCATTCTTCCTGAATCATTTCTTGAAAGACTGTGAACCGGGAAAGCCCTTTGCGTTTTCCGGAACACCTGTAACAAGGGATCCTCCAGAGCCTCATCCGTCGCCGAACCCGGGACTGGCATATTAAGCGCCTTAAGGGACTCTACAATGAGCGCAGGCAGTTCTTCTCTCCTGAAAACTCTCACTACTCTAGCCTGATCCTCTCCTTCCGAACTCTCACCTTCCTCCCTCTCTTCATCCAAAGCCAAGTCGTGGCTCTCCACATCCGACAGAGGAGCCTCCCCTGAATCAAAAGGATCCTCTGGTCCCCCCCCCCCCTCTGTACAGGATCTCTTGCTAGGAACAGGGGAATCCGCTAAGGAGTCAGGAGCCGGACGCTTCTTTGTTCCCTCGGAACGCCTTGAAACCTTTGGCAGCAGGGACTGACCCAAACCTGCTTGCTGCAGTAACTCCACAAACTGTGGCGAAAAAATGGATTCAAACTCCCTAGGAAAACGCAATGGCGGACCCCCCCTGCCCTGTGCAGAGGAAGGCCCTGCCACCGGCTCCTCTGGAAGTACTTCAGATTCAGGAGGGCCCGAGCCCTCAGGCGAGGCCCCCGGGTCCCCACCCTGAGCATCAACGGGAAGAGCGAGGTCCGCAGAGCCCCCCACACAGGACTTACAAACCCCTGTGCTGGAACCCTTACGGGCCCCACAGACCACACAAACAGATTTGGAAGGCATTTCCACCCCGCAACCGGCAGCCTGCCTGGAGATGGGAAGAGGCCTGTCCTGTGCCACTATGTATTTTATGGTAACGTGGTCTCTAAATCAGTGCTGAAACCCGGAGAGTGGAGAGCAATCACCAGAAAAGGCCCTCCTAGGCCTAAGGCCTGAGGCACGCTGAGAGCATGCGGAAAAAACCACCAGAGCAAAGACGCGCCAAAAACACGCTGAGAAGGAAAGGCCGCCCGCGTGGCCAAGAAAGTGAGAGGGAAGGGAGAAAGGCTTGCGGTTACTAACCTCGTGCTGCGTGGCAGCTCCGGAGACTCAAACCGCCCCGGTGCTGACCGCCGTTCTGCCCCCTCACCTCCGAAGCAGGCACCGGGCCGAGGGAAAAGAGGGGAAGTAGGAGAGAGCTGCCAGGCGCGCTGACAGGAAAACCTTCTGCACGGCGCCGGCAAACGTGACTGCCCACAGACAGCGCAAAGTCTCCCCGGTATGCACACCCGTACCGCTGTTGATCAGGCAGGACTTCTGAATCAGCGGTTCCCCCATGAGGCACCAAACTAAACCAAAAGGACTCGGGGGGGGGGGGAGTGGGGGGGTGAAAGAATGCAGAGACAAAGGAGCTGGTCTGCTACAATTCTTTTAAAGCCACAGGCATTAAATAACCAAAAGATTAAATTAGCCCCCAAAAGATAAACCAAGAAAGTAAAATTTCACTAAATAAAAATCAAGTTGTTTCTCTAGTGAGCCCGGATACCCGGGCTCCCATCTATCCAGCTGCTTGGAGACTGAGGTAACTGATGGCAGGGACCAGACACCGGGGTGATATACTGATGAGGTCATAAAAGGAGTTTCTCAGTCTCCAAGATGCAGGATGAGATGGGCAACCCAGAGGTTCCGGGACTAGACTGGGGACACGATCAGGAAGTGTTTATTAATAATAATAATAATAATCTTCAGACACTAGCTGTTTATTCCAAAGTGGCCAAAGTCCCCTAACTCATAACTTTAGCTGAATATTGCTGCTGTGACACTCCCTGGCCCTAGCATTTAATATGCACATGCAATGTTCAGCAGTGACGGCTAAGCAGGGTACTATCTCCCCCCGCCGAGGACTTTGAGCTTGGTGTCTGCATTGGATCTTTAGTAGAGCTGGTGCTCAGGTGGACACAATTTATTAGTAGTAGAGTCAATGGCAAAGCCACTCGGACTTCAGCTAAACAGTGAAAGCCAAAGTCCCAGCAGGAAAACAGTCAAGGATTTTTAAAAAGTATATTTTAACATAAAGCGGCAAGAGACAGGTACAACGTAGCAGCAGAAAATTTTAGAAGCAAGCAGTTGAAAGCAAGGAGAGATTAAGAAGCTCTTGCAGGGTCTGCAACCGCTGCTCAGCACCATCCAAGAACAATGTGGCCTTTCAGTCTCTGCTCATGGGAAAATTTAGTGGGCTCTTTGAACGGGCCCAGTTAGGGCACATCAGCAGAGAGGCTCCAATAAAGACAAAAGTAGCCCAAATGCCCTTGAGTACGGAGCAGACAGAGCTTAAAGATTCCAAATTACCCCTGCCTACCAATAGCCAGATTAATATGAATAAAATAGAGTCTCTAAAATGCTTGTATGCAAATGCTTGAAGTCTAAAAAATAAGATGGGTGAGTTAGAATATATAGCACTAAATGAGAGGTTAGATATGATTGGGATATCAGAGACATGGTGGAAGGAGGACAACCAGTGGGACACTGATACCTGGGTACAAACTATATCGTAATGATAGAGCTGATCAAATTGGTGGAGGGGTTGTGCTCTATGTTAGAGAGGGCATTGAGTCAGAAAGGATTAAAGTTTTGCAGGAAACAAAATTCACTCTCTCTATGGATTGAAATCCCATATACAAAGGGGAAGGCAATGGCAGTGGGACCACATCATTCCAGTCCTAAAAGCCCTTCACTGGCTACCCATACAATACTGAATAAAGTGCAAATCAATAATGATGACCTTCAAGACCATGAACAACCAGTCCGCTGACTGCTTAAAACAACTAATCCAGAAGATGCCAGACACTCGGTCAAGGAGGACACAGCATCAAAACACTCTGTCAACTACGTCCATCAAGAGCAATACCTCACAAACAGCATTCCAAAGAGCATTCGAACACTTCAGCCCGTCCCTCTGGAACTCACTCCCTCATCAATTAAGATCAATTAAGGACTCCTTCAACTTTAAGAAAAAAATAAACACACACCTGTTCACCGAATACTTCAGTACAACACTGGATCCACAGACTAAACACTTGAATACCCCTGCCAATCACAACTTCCACAATACCGACTACAACCTAAACTAAGTATCACATATTAGACTTGTGAATAGTTGCTACTTAAATGTTATATAACAACTTTGTGATGTAAAAATTTTAATGACAACTGTTCGATATAAAACTATTCTGTTCAATGTAACCTGCCTTGATAACATGGAAAGTAGGTATAGAAGAAATGCTAAATAAATAAAGGCCACCCATGGGTGAAAAACTCAGACGTTTACAGAAAAATGGGTTAAATCCAATAATATTTGTTAAATCCATTTATGTCTCAACATAGTAAGGAGTTGTGTCTTCCAGTGGGTTGCAACAGAAGATCATTTCTTGGCTTAATGGTCACATGCCTTGACCTCCATTACAATCAAATAGCACCAGTCCTACCCTGTTAAGACAGAAATGCATGCTGAAAGATAGCTTCTTGCTGCCATGGTAAAGACTCAATCAACCCCCCCCCCCCAAACCAACAAGGTGATCGCAATAATACAACCCAAAAGGAGGGAGAAGTGGCCTAGTGGTTGGGGCAAGGTACCACAGGCCGGAAGGTCGGTGGTTCAAATCCCACTAGAGGACAGCAATCTTGGGCCGGAAGGACTGGGGTTTCTAGTCCCACAGGTGCTCCTTGTGGTCTTGGGCAAGCCACTTAACCCTCCACTGCCCATGTTCCCTGTAAGTATTAGTGTATGTGTCTCATATCCCCTCGTGTTAAATGTATCCCCCAATTGTGTTGTGACCACTTTGAAGGATAAGGTGGTATACAAAACTGTCTAAATAAATAAATAAATAAAAGAAAAGATTGGCCTGTGTGCCACACTATAATTTGTGGGGCCAGGTGGTCAGGAATGGGGTACAAACATTCCCCCTCTCGGATGACCATAATGTCCCTTTTTACTCAAATGTAAATTAAAACATCTTCACTTATCTGAAAGGCAGTTCAAACAGCGTAAAAGGAAATTTGTGGCACGAAAATGATCCTCCAAGTTCTGTATCACACATCAGGGCCGGCCCGCCCATTACATAGAAACATAGAAATATGACGACAGAAAAAGACCACATGGCCTATCTAGTCTGTCCTTCCATAACAACTACAACAGTCCACTTTTTGCCTTTAGAGATCCTCTGTGTTGGTCCCATGCTTTCTTGAATTCAGTTACTGTCCTCATCTCTACCACCTCCACTGGGAGACTATTCCACGGATCCACTACTCTTTCCGTAAAGAAATATTTCCGCATATCACTCCTGAATCTATCTCCCTTCACCCTCATCCCATGTCCCCTCGTAGCAGAACTTGCTTTCAATTGAAAGAGGCTCTCTCCCTGAACATTTATGCCACGGAGGTATTTAAACATCTCAATCATATCACCTCTATCCCGCCTTTCCTCTAAGGTGTACATATTAAGATCCTTAAGTCTGTCCTCATATGCTTTATAATGAAGCCCATTAATCATTTTGGTAACAACCCTCTGCACCGACTCCATCCTGTTCACATCCTTTTGAAGGTGCGGTCTCCAGAATTGCACACCATACTCCAAATGAGGTCGCACCAAAGACTTATACAGAGGCATTATCACCTCCTTTTTTCTGCTAGCCATTCCTCTCCGTATGCACCCAAGCATCCTTCTAGCTTTTGCTGTCGCCTTTTCCACCTGTTTAGCTACTTTAAGATCATCAGACACAACCACGCCTAGGTCCCGCTCTTCTTTAGTGGACAAAAGTACTTCACCTCCTATACTGTATTGCTCCCTTGGATTGCTGCAGCCCAAATGCATGACCTTACATTTTTTAACATTAAATCCCAGCTGCCAAATTCTAGACCATTCTTCAAGCTTAGCTAGATCCCTCCTCATGTTATCTACCCCTTCCTGGGTGTCTACTCTATTGCAGATTTTGGTATCATCCGCAAAGAGGCAAACCTTACCCGACAGCCCTTCCGTTATATCACTAACAAAGATGTTAAAAAGAATCGGACCAAGGACAGATCCCTGGGGCACACCACTGGTAACATCCTTCTCCTCAGAGTGAGCTCCATTCACTTGTACTCTTTGTCGCCTCCCACCCAACCAATTTCTAACCCAAGCAGTAACTTTAGGGTCCATCCCTAGGGTGCTCAGTTTGTTTATAAGTCGCCTGTGAGGAACAGTGTCAAAGGCTTTACGGAAATCTAAATACACCACATCTAGAGCTCTCCCTCGGTCCAACTCCCTGGTCACCCAGTCAAAAAAATCAATCAGATTTGTCTGACAAGACCTGCCTCTGGTGAATCCATGCTGCCTCGGATCCTGTAATCCGCTGGACTCCAGAAACCTCACTATTTTCTCTTTCAGCAGCGTTTCCAATAATTTACTCACCACTGAAGTTAAACTAACCGGCCTGTAGTTTTCAACCACATCCTTACTTCCGCTTTTGTGTAAAGGCACCACATGAGCCTCTCTCCAGTCCTTTGGAATGTTGTTTGCACAGGGCCCCGCGCAAACATTCTGTATTTAAAGACCTCAGTAAATTTTAAAAAAAAATAAAAAAAAATCAAGTGTCCCACGGGGTCCCCCCGCCTGCCCGGCAGAGCCCTCCCTGCATCAGTCCCTCTCTGCGCCGGCTTTCAGGGCCGCAAAGGGGGAGTTTCCCTCTCGCGGCTCTGTTAAGCCCGCCTGCGCTGATGGGAAACAGGAAATGCCTGTTTCCCATCAGCACCTGCGGGCTTAACAGAGCCACGAGGGAGAAGGTGAAATTAGACTTACCTGCTAATTGTTGTTCCTTAAGGAACTCTAGTCCAGTCCCGGAACCTGAGAGTTCACCTCCTCCAGCAGCTATGGAGACTGACACACGTCATCGCTTTGATGACCCAGTATAAGTAGGCAAGGACCGCCTCTCCCCGCCAGTATCTATTGACAAAGCAGACTCAGCAGAGAAACAAATAAGTAGCTCATTCAAAAACAAACTGTTAACGAGAATTCTTAGTTAAACACGGTCATATAACTAAAGAGAAGCTTCCAACCCTCCGTACTGTAGAGGAAGATTTGGCCTCTCTAGGAGAAAGCACAGTTACTTACCTGTAACAGGTGATCTCTGGGAACAGCAGGAATAAGTCTTCACATATGGGTACGTCGGTACCAACGGAGCCTGCACGGGAATGCTCCCTAGCATCCAATCAGAAAGCTTTTGGGAGCATCCCTCGCGCCTGCGCGCTGACTTCCCGCCCTTTCCACTTCTCCTCAGTTGAGTTTCATAGCTGAGACAAAGGAAAGAGGAAAGGAAGATAGATAGATACAACTCCTAGGGGAGGTGGGTGGGTTGTGAAGACTTATTCCTGCTGTTCCCAGAGATCACCTGTTACAGGTAAGTAACTGTGCTATCTCCAGGAACAAGCAGGAATGAGTCTTCACATATGGGGACTCCCTAGCTAGAGATGCCAGGGGGAGATCCCATAAAATGCATGTTCCTGGATCAGGAGTGCATTTCCCACACAGGAATCTCCGGCATCCCAAGAGGGAATGGGGGGTAGGAGTTGAGAATAGAAGAGCTGTAAGGAAAACAGCAAACCCAAGGAGAGGAGTCCATGGCATGTATGATAAGTACCATTAAAATTATTTAATGAACAGTTATAATATGGAGCTTACCTACTGGATTGTAGGAAGTAGAAAGCGTGATGGAGTCTACTGGATATGCAGTAGCGGAATCCTCAAGGTGACCTCACAGCAGTAAGGGTGAAGGTCCAGACCTGGAATTAGCAGGTGATCCAGGTGTCAACTGGGGTAGGATTAGAACGGCAGGTCTTCAATGGAAAGCTTTATGGGAAAAAGCTGAAAACTCTTAGGTACAGAGTCATAACATTGAGGACTAAAAGAAGACTGACCGATTTGGACAACTAGCCCAGTCTTGGAGGGAAGAAGGGGCATGGAAAAAGGCCCATATTCCCAAGGAGAACAATGTGTACTCAAAACAATGAAGATGTACACTGCCTTTCCTAGCTGATGAGAGATAGGAAAGATATTGAAGCTTGAATCTTCAAGGATAGGGAGACCTAGAGCAAAGCGGAAGCTGTTATCACCACAGTAGTGGTTGTGTGCATAACAGTCCCCACATACTAAGGAACAGTATGAAAAAGGGAGCTCACTGTCTGTAACCTCTAAGAAAGGTACAAATTGCTATAGCATAGACAGTGAGGAGATAGTATGTAATACATATCGATCTATAAAAAGTCTCCCAACATAGGACATAGGGGTATCATGCGTTACTAATAGCCCTGGATATTCACGCAGAAAAAGCTTATATTCTGAATTATAACAGGAGACAAGAGGGTGTGGAGAACCCTCATAGTCATGGGAATGATTTATAAGCTTTTTTTCTACTATATAGAATAGCCCTCAGAGACAAAGATCAATACTCTGTAGCAAGGGCCCATAGTAGAAAGCTTCTCTGAAGATTGCAGAGAGCATTGTGCAGGAGAATTATGAGATAAAACTGACTGAAGTCAGGCGTGTTACCACATCCTAGGAAAAGGAGATGGCTAGAAAGAAGATAATGTGAGAAGCCTAAAGTGAGTAGGAATGTTCAAGATAGATGAGGATTAGCTTGGAATCACTACTGAGGCTAGATAAAAATTGTGGAAGATGGACTGGCACTTGTGGAAAAGTACCAGTAGTTCAAACACTGGAACTCCTGCATGCACAGAAGCTGAAAAGATAGCAGAGAGGATCTTCCTGTGCAAAACAGAGAGGAACAGACAAAGGGAGAGGAGATATTCCTGTCCCTGTCTGATGAGTTATCTTGAGAATGTATTCAAGAAAACTAAAAGATCTACACTGGAATGAAAGGCTAGAGAAGCTTTTCAGTATGGTACCACTCAGTCAGGGGAAACCCTGGATGAGAGGGTAGAGAAAACAGGTAATTGGAGGGTGACTTACCCATATGGCGAGTCAGCTGAGGAAAAAATGTTCATGTTGGGCCAGAAACTATCATGGGATAGTTGTAACCTCCGTTCTTAATAGTAAGAAGAGGAGAATTCTGTAACCCATGGACAAGAATATCCTGACAGCTTAGCATACTGAAAAAAGGAAAAACCAGTGTAGCTTTAAGAAAAAACAGTGAACAAACTTCTGTTAAGAAGAAGTAAACTGTAGATTGTAACCTTCAGAAACCTATGGTTGCTGGGTATGTTGAGACTGGCTAGAGTTTGGAAACTTCAGACTAGGACGAGGTGTCCCTTGCTTGGGCACCTCTGGATGATGGGCAGGAGAAGAATGAAACCTTCTTTTCTTAGGGAAAGAAGGCTTGGTAGGACATTTCCTACCTCCTGGGGAAGGAGGCTTAGAATGGTCTCCAGAACCAGGGAAGTCAGTGGAGCAATGAGCAACCTGACGTAAAGCCTCCTTATTGAAGAGATTTTCTCCAGTACAAGGAGAATTACCCAGTGTATGTTGTGCCCATCTGCTCAAGTCTGAAGCTTGGAGCCAGGCTCTACGACGTGCTCCAATGGCAATAGCAGAGGATCTGCTAACAGACTCAAAAGAGTCTAGAGAAGCACGAGAAAGAAACCAAGAGATATTCCGGCTATGACTAAGAAGCAAGGAATAGTCAGCAGCCTTAGGCTCTGACAAAAAAGGAGTCAAAATAGATAATTTCTTTGTGACCTCCTGGAGTGTTAGACTCATATAAAATACATAAGAAATAATTCTTGATGCCAGCATAGATGTTTGGAAGGTTTGACGTCCAAAGGCATCAAGTGCTCTAGAAGCACGACCTGGCGGATAATTTCTTGCTTTTTACCTTCCTCATTGCTGATTCCACTACAATGGAATGATGGGGAAGTTGATTCTTTTGAAACCCTGGAGAGGGGGGCACCTGATACAGAACATTAGTTGCTGTAGAAGGTGAGGGAACCCTTAAAGGTGATTCCCATATTCTCAGAAGAAGATCCTGCAAAGAATGATGTAAAGGAAGCATTATATTTTCCTTTTCTGCAGAACAGCCTTGGTTAAGATTACAGCCAGGGATAGGAATAGCAAGAAAGGTTGCCATGTCAAGGAGAAACTTCAGAAAAGAAGGATCTCCAATGGGAACCATCCCTGGGAAGGCTAACGTTGAAGATGCAGTCTGAGCACCAGAGGATGTACTGGTCTGGTGCAGAAAAAGAACCTTACTAGATGGATAATGATACTGGCAGTCACGATTTGAGGCAGTTAGTACTGCATCGTCTATGCCAGGTATCGATTCCAAACTAGGCATGGAAAGGATCGATGGTACCGATGTAACTGCAGGAATCGACATAGATACCGGTAATGGCATCGAGGCCATCATCAGAGGCTGCTCAAGCAGTACCGAGGTAACCAGAGAGTCTTGGTGAGTATCCTCGGTACTGTGTATCTGGAAACGATAAGGGTCGGTTCCAAGGCGCGTCGGTACCCAGTCATCTAGACTAGATATCAATTCCAGACTCGGCATCGAAGGGAGCGAGTCTATCGATGCATGTCTAGAGTGCACCGACGTCGGTGGTGGTACCGGCAATGCTGATACAGGGAAGTCACTCTGGGTCGTATCGATCGGTCCCGAAGGTACCGAGGACGCCAGATGACGATCCCTGGTGAAGAGTGGAACACTCGACACCGGTGCCGATGCCGGGGTATCGGTACCGCTCGAAGCGGATACCACCCCCGAGCACGGCTCAGGTATGTTCTGTGAGGGGTGAGCCCCAGGAACAACCTGAAACCCCTGAAATGCTTTGGAGCCCGAAGACTCCCGCCGGGGTTTTAATGCCAATGGGGTCTTGAGGGCAAGGCCGGAGCCGTCATCATGCGTGGCATGAGACCTACCACTCAAGGATTGGCAAGTCTTAACAGACTGTTTGTGGGTTACCTGATCCTGTAGAGAAGAAAAACCCGGTGCCCTCACTGCAGGAGGGAAAACGGTATTGAGGGAAACTCAAAAGAGGGAAGGTCTTCTATTAGTATTGCAGCCTGATAGTTCAGGGGAAAAAGGGTCAGGACCCAAACAGATTAGACACCAGAGATTGGAGTCTAAAAAGAAAACTGTGTTTCCACAGTGAAGGCACTTCTTAGGAGAAGGCGGCTCCATGATGGAGAGGCCTTGTAGGCCCAAAACGTTAAGACAGAAACAGAGGGAAAAATCTCTCTGAGTTTAAGAAAAAAGAAAAGAAAAAACCACCGGCGGTACCGGTGTCGGCGGGAAAAACAGCCGCGACCACAAGAAAACAAGAAATGAAGTATTTAAAGAAAAAAGTTTCTGCAGTGACAGGAGGACGTCCTGCCGGCTCTGCGGAAAAACGAAAACTGAGGAGAAGAAGTGGAAAGGGCGGGAAGTCAGCGCGCAGGCGCGAGGGATGCTCCCAAAAGCTTTCTGATTGGATGCTGGGGAGCATTCCCATGCAGGCTCCGTCGGTACCAACGTACCCATATGTGAAGACTCATTCCTGCTTGTTCCTGGAGATCGAGTAGAGAGAAACAGAGAAATAGAGAGAGAGCGAGAGAGCCCCTCCTGCTGACTACCACATCACAGGCCCTGCCAGGCTGCTCTGAAAAGAAACCTGCAATAAACTCGGGTGGGCTCTGGGACTGGACTAGAGTTCCTTAAGGAACAACAATTAGCAGGTAAGTCTATTTTCACCTTCGTGTCCCTCTAGTCCAGTCCCGGAACCTGGGAGGATGTAACAGAGCAGTAAAGATCAACGGGAGGGCCCTGCTAGAGCAGCCTGAAGTACTGCCGACCCAAACCGCACATCGCTGGCCACCTGCACATCCAACCTGTAATGCTTAACAAACGAATGCAAGGACGACCAGGTCGCCGCCCTGCAAATCTCAGCCACCGGCACCAAGGCAAATTCTGCCTAGGAGGCCGCTTGTGCTCTAGTCGAATGGGCTCTGAGACCCGCTGGCACCACTTCACCTTTCAAGATATATGCCGCTGCAATGGCCTCCTTCAACTATCTAGAAATGGAGGCCTTAGACGCCGCTTCCCCTTTCCGCGGCCCGCCAAACACCACAAACAAGCGATCGGACTTGCGAAAAGATTGTGCCCGGCAGAGGTACCGCTTAAGAGACCTCCGAACATCCAGACGCCCCAACCAACCTCCCATGGCTTCCTTCTGCACTGCAGAAAACACTGGCAACGAGACAGAGTAGTTACTCACCTATAACAGGTGTTCTCCAGGAGCAGCAGGAATCAGTCCTCACATATGGGTGACATCGACATCGATGAAGCCCTTGCGGAGCATTTCCCCAGCTTTCCATGAAAGCCTTTGGGAATGCAGGCACGCATGCGCGGTTCCCTTCCCGCCTAAAGGTGCCATCTTACTTCAGTCAAATGACATAGCTAAGAACAGCACACAAAATGTAAAATAAACTATGTACAACTGCAACTCCAAGGGCAGGAGGGAGGGTTGTGAGGATTCCTGCTGCTCCTGGAGAACACCTGTTACAGGTGAGTAACTACTTTTTCTCCAGGACCAAGCAGGACGTCAGTCCTCACATATGGCGACTCCCTAGCTCTGGGCTACCAGGGAACCCAAGCTGAACAAGAGAACTCCCTCTAGTCCCAGCAGCAAAGAAAGGCTTTCCACTGACAGAACCTCCACAGGTAGCCCAACAGAGGGCAGGAGTTGCCTAAAGCTCAAAGAGATTCCGGAGCACTGCCTGGCCAAAAGCACTATCCCTACGGGACTCCCTCTCCAGACAGTAATGAGCCGCAAACGTCTGGCTTGAAGACCAAGTTGCAGCCCTGCAGATGTCTACCAATGGTACAGAGCGGAGATGAGCCACTGAGGCAGCCATTGCCCTGACACGATGGGCCGTGACCCGACCCTGCAAAGGAAGGTCAGCCGCCTTGTAAGCCCAGGTGATACAGTCAGCCACCCAGATGGACAAAGTACGCTTGGACACCGCTAACCCCAAATTATTAGGGTCAAAAGATATGAAGAGCTGAGTAGCCCTTCTGTGCCCTTGCGTACGGTCAAGGTAGAAGGATAAGGCCCTCCTATAGTCCAGGGTATGCAAAACTGCTTCAGCCTGGCTTGCATGAGGCCTAGGGAAGAATGTTGGAAGAACCACCTCCTGGTTGAGGTGGAAAGAGACGACAACTTTCGGGAGGAACTTAGGATGAGTCCTGAGGACTACCCTGTTCCTATAGATTCTGGTGTAAGGCCTGTCACAGACCAGGGCCTGAAGCTCACTCACTCGCCTGGCCGAGGTTAGGGCTATCAGGAAGAGAGTCTTCCAGGACAGGAAGCGGAGAGGACAAGTAGCCATCGGCTCAAAAGGTGGGCGAGTCAATTGCTGCAAGACCACATTCAACTCCCACTCAGGAGCAGGACGACGGATTGGAGGCTTGAGTAAAAGCAAGCCTCTGAGAAAGCGGGACACCAAAGGGTGAACCGACAGAGTGTCCTTACACTAGTGAGTGGTGAGCTGCTAGAGCTGAGAGGTGGACCCGAACAGAATTGGACTTAAGTCCCTGATTGGATAAGTGCAACAGGTACTGAAGCACTACAGGAACAGTACAGGAGAAGGGATCCTCTGTACGCAGCTGACACCACACAGAAAACCTTTTCCATTTAAGAGCATAGGTTTTCCTAGAGGCTAGGACTACCTCCTCAACGTCCTGAGGTAGACCCCAGGGAGCCAAAACTACCCTTGCAGCCTCCACGCCATCAAATTGAGAGAATTGAGATTGGGGTGCAGAAGGGTACCCTGATCCTGAGAGAGAAGGTCGGGTGGCAACCCCAGAGGCAGAGGGGGATCCACTGCCAACTGAAGCAGAAGTGGAAACCAAGGCGGTCTGGGCCACCTGGGAGCCACCAGAAGGACTGAGGCCTTGTCCTGAAGAATCTTGAACAGAGTTCGGGCCACCAAGGGCGTGGGAGGAAACGCATACAGGAGGCCCTGAGACCAGGGAATCACAAAAGCATCTGCTGCTATCCGCAGAGGATGCGGTTGCCTGGAGCAGCACTTTGGCAGCTGGTTGTTCAAAGGACTGGCAAATAGGTCTATGGATGGAAGTCCCCATTTCATGAAAATCTTTTGAACTACCAAAGGATGGAGCTACCACTCGTGGGGCTGCAGAATCCTGCTCAACCAGTCTGCCAGGTAGTTCTCCTGGCCAGGTAGATATACTGCTTTGAGGAGCATGTTGTGCCTGAGAGCAAACAAGCAAAGGTCCCGTGCCTCCTGACAGAGGAGCCTGGACCCAGTCCCGCCCCGTTTGTTCACATAGAACATGGCTACCTGGTTGTCTGTTTGAACTAGGACAGACTGATGAGCCAGGGTTTGAGAAAACGTCTTGAGGGCTAACCGAACAGCTCTGAGTTCCAGGAGATTGATTTGCTGTGCAGCTTCCCAGGGAGACCACAGGCCCTGGGTGCACTTGTCTAGACAATGAGCCCCCCAGCCTTGCAGGGAGGCATCCGTGGTCAAGACCACTGTGAAAGCAGGACTTTGAAAAGGTACTCCTTTTAACAGATTGGGTGGGTGCAGCCACCACCTGAGGGAGTGCAGCAAGTGTCTGGACACCCTTATCCTGTCTCCGAGGCTGCCTGTGGCCTGTGACCACCGAGTCCGAAGGCACCACTGTGCAGGCCTCATATGGAGCCTGGCATTGGGGGTCACATGTACAGTCAAAGCCATGTGGCCTAGAAGCCTCAGGCAGAGTCTGGCGGAGACCAGTGATCTGTTGAGAAACTGGTTTGCTAAGTTGATCAGTCTTTGGGCTCTGTCTTCTGGCAAGAATGCCTTTGCCAGTAGAGAGTCCAACCTTGCCCCTATGAACTCCAAGTTTTGGGATGGGAGCAAAGTGGACTTTGCTAAGTTTATTACAAACCCCAGGCTCTGAAGAAGAGCAATAGTTCTGAGGGTGGCTTGTCTGGCCTCCTGGCACATCTGACCCCTGATGAGCCAGTCGTCCAGATAGGTGAAGACAAAGATACCTTGATTTCTCAGGTAGGCCTCCAGCACTGCCAGACATTTGGTAAAGACCCTGGGAGCGGAGGTGAGGCCGAAAGGTAGTACTCTGTACTGATAATGGTATCCTCCCACAATGAACCTGAGGTACTTTCTGTGGTCTGGATGAATGAGGATGTGAGTATACGCATCCTTTAGATCTAAGGAGCATAGCCAATCTCCCTGCTGGAGGTAGGGCAGAAGTGTTCCAAGAGTAAGCATCTTGAACTTTTCCTTCTCTAGGAACTTGAGGTTTCTGAGATCCAGAATAGGTCGAAGGCCACCGGTTCTCTTGGGTACCAGGAAATACCTGGAGTAAAAGCATCGACCTTGCAAGAGGGGAGGCACAGGCTCCACTGCCCTGTCCACCAACAGACCCTGGAGCTCCTGAAGGAGAAGATCTGTGTACAGGGAAGACCTTGGAGGCTCCCCTGGGAAGTATGGAGGAGGCAGTTGCTGGAAGTGCAGTGCATAGCCCCTGTGGACTATGCTTAACACCCAACTGTCTCCAGTGATGAGTGGCCACTGGTGGGCAAACAGGGCGAGGCGACCTCCTGTGCAGGGTTGGGAGAGCAGGGACGGAGAGGCTATGCCTAAGGAGTCAAAAAACCCCACCCTGCTGAGTGGGAGCAGGGGCCGGAGGCTTGGGGGTCCTCTGCATACGGGGCCCATTACCCTCCCCCTTGACTTGCTGACCCTGAGGAGCAGCTTGGGCAGCCTGATATTGTGGGTACTGTTTGTAGGCAGTGCCCTTCCTCGGGTAAAAGGACTTCTTACCCGAGCCCTTCTTGTGAGAAGGGGCAGAGGTTTTCCTAGACAGCCTTGTCCGTGTGAGGTGCTCGGTCTCGAGCTGTGCAGCCTTCTCGGTCATGGGCTTCCCAAAAAGGTTCTCACCTCGGCAAGGGACATCGACCAACTTGTCCTGAACCCATGGCTCGAGGTCCGATGACTGCAGCCATGCCTGGTGTCGAGCTGTGATGCCGGCTGCCACAACACGGGCCAAAGCCTCGAAGCCATCGTAGGCAGCATGGGACATAAACTTAGAGCATTCCCGGATCCCCGAGGACAAGGACTTGAACCTCTGCAAGGGTTCCCCGGAGAGACCAGCGGAGAACCCGGCCAGTTCCTTGGCCAGGTCTCGCAAGTACATGCCCATGTACAGCTGGTAAGACTGGACACGGCAAGCAAGCATCGAGCCCTGGAAGCACTTTCTACCAAAACCATCGAGGTTTCGGGCCTCCCTGCCAGGGGGCACCGCAGAGTGCATCTTCTGACTTTTCAGGCGATGCATGGCCGATTCCACCACCATGGAATGGTGTGGTAGCTGCGCCTTCTGAAAGCCAGGACTCTTCCGGAGTCGATAGATCGAATCGACCTGCTTGCTTAAAACCGGCGCCGAGGCCGGTGCCTCCCATATACGGAAGAGGAGCCGTTCCAGCATCAGAGGAACCGGGACAGTAAAGGCCACCTTCGGAAGAGAGTCGTACTGCAGGGCCTCGAACTCCTCGGCTCGAGGCTCCTCCTCGGGGTCCGCAGGGATAGCCAAGGCAGTGGCCATATCCCGAACGAACTCCGAGAACCGGGTATCCTCCGAAGGGGATCTACTCCGGGGCTCAGACTGCGGTGAGTCCGATGGGACGCACCGAGTCTTAAAGTTGTCAGGAGACTCCTCGTCCTCCGTCTCCCAAGCGGACTCGTCCGATGAGGAATCGGGGTCCTACCTCGCGGGGCCTGCAAGCACCCGCACCGACGCCGAGGGCACCCGCATCGATGCCCTCGGTCCCGAACGGGAGGTCGAGGGAGACCGCAACCAAGGTCGACCTCGAGCCTTCATGGTCTCGAGTATCGGCTCGGTCACCGGGGTCGACTTTGAGGTCGATGTCCCGGTGGTCGGGGCAGATGCGCCAGACAGGCTGGCCATCAGTGCCCGCTGCTGGTCCATGAAGGCAGACAGTCTGCTCTCCAAGGCTGTCAACCTGAGACTCAGCTCAGGAGACTCAGCAGCGCCCGACGTCGGCTCCCTGGGAGGAGAGTCCACGAGGACTATAGGACTTACGCGTCCAGCAGACTCCGGCTCCAATCGAGGAACTTTGGAAGGCTTCTCCTGTTCCACAGGCCCGGGGCGACGGTCGGGGGTCTGAGACCGAGGCCTCGAGGACCCCGGGACCTCTTCCGACGATGCCATCATGAGCCGTTTCTTCCTCTTGCGTTCCCGGTCGGGGGACCCCCGTTCCGAGGAGCCCCGACGGTGCTCGGGATCCGACTCCTGAGATGTCGAGGCCTCAGACGAGGTCCGGGCCTGGCCGGAGGCCGAGTCAGAAAAGAGCCTTTCTTTCTGGTGCTGACGACTTCGCAGTGCCTTGGAAGACATCTTCCCACATGGTCCACACGTCTTAGGGTCGTGATCAGGACCGAGGCACCGGAGGCAGCAGTCGTGTGTGTCGGTGAGAGACACCGATCACACTTCTTAAAACCACTGGAAGCCATCGGGTAAAAAAAGAGTCCCCGCGAGGTCGAAGGACCGGCCTTCCAGGGAAAAAGAAAAAAGGGTGCAAACGCCAGCCACGAAGGGCAAAAACCAAAAAAGAAGATTGGGCGCGATACCGGTGTACCGAACCCGGCGGGAGGGGAACCGGCGTCGAACCGGAGACGAAAAAATAGCGAAATCACCAAAAAAGTCAAACAATTTTCCGGGCTGATGAGGACTCACGTCCGACGGGCTTCACGGAAAACGAGAGACTGAAGTAAGATGGCACCTTTAGGTGGGAAGGGAACCGCGCCTGCGTGCCTGCATTCCCAAAGGCTTTCATGGAAAGCTGGGGAAATGCTCCGCAAGGGCTTCATCGACGTCGATGTCACCCACATATGTGAGGACTGACTTCCTGCTTGGTCCTGGAGAATGCCTGGTTAACATGAAACACTGACACCACCTTAGACAAAAAAGTGGGAACCGGCCGTAGCACCACCTTTTGATCCGAAAAAGACAAAAACGGCTCCCTACAAGATAAAGTCTGCAACTCTAAATCCTACGCGCAGAGCAAATGACCACAAGGAAAATTGTCTAACGTTAAATCCTTCAAAGACGCCTTACTCAACGGTTCAAAAGGAGGCCTGACCAACGCTTCCAACACTAGATTCAGGTCCCACGGCGGCACCGAGCACCGACGCGGAGGCCGCAAATGCGATACGGCCCGCAAAACACGTTTCACATCCGCATGCCCCCCCAACGCCTGTCCTTGGACTTTCCCTCGATAACACAAGATCGCTGCCAACTGCACTCTCAAAGAACTGACCGCTAGCCCCTTCTCGAACCCGTCCTGCAAGAACGCTAGGACCTGTGCAATAGACGATGTCGAGGGCCTCACCCGCCTGTCTGCACACCAGGCCTCAAAAATGTGCCAGACTCGCACATAAGCTAAGGAAGTAGATCTCTGCCTCGCTTTCAGCAACGTCGAGATGACTGCTGCTGAATACCCTTTGGTTGTCATCCTCGCCCTTTCAAGAGCCAGGCTGTAAGCGAGAATCGATCTACCTGCGGCATGCGAAGCGGCCCCTGAAGTAACAAATCCTCCCTCAGAGGAAGCCGCCACGGCCTGTATCACCAACCGAACCAGATCCGCATACCAAGGTCTTCTCGGCCAATCTGGCGCCACCAGAACCGCTCGGCCCCAGTGATGCTCTATGCGCTGCACCACGTGCCCGATGAGCGCCCAAGATGGAAACACAGACAAGACTTTTAACTGGCCAGCCCTGCGCCAACGCATCGAGACCCTCTGACATTCGTTCCCGACGCCTGCTGAAAAACCGCGCTGCCTTCGCCAACTCGAAGGTCGCCATCAGATCCATTATCGGCCTCCCCCAGTGCTTCGCGATTAGAGCAAAAACGCCCGGGTGAAGCGACCACTCTCCTGGATCGACTTTGCGCCGACTCAAAAAATCCGCCTCGACATCGTCTACTCCCGCGACACGTTGAGCCGAGATGGCCAGCAGGTTCCTTTCGGCCCAGGTCAACAGCTGACTGGCTTCTGCTTCCAACGCACTTCCCATGCCGCCCTGCCAATTTATGTAGGCCACCGTAGTCGCATTGTTGGAGAGCACCCAAACCGCCGACCGACCCAGACCCAACTGGAACTGCAATAGGGCCAAATACACCGCCCTCATCTCCAGCCTGTTGATCGACCAACTCGCCTCTAGCGCAGACCACTGCCCCTGCATGAACTGAGCCTCAAAATGCGCTCCCCAGCCCGTGAGACTCGCATCCGTCGTCACGAGCCTCCAGACCGGTGCCTCCAGGGGCATCCCCTTCTCCAAGTTGTCTGGCCGTGTCCACCAAAGAAGCTCCTGTCGCACCTCCGACGGACACACCAGGCACTGCAAAAGCGCATCCAACTGGTGTGACCAACGGCACAGCAGCGCCCTCTGGAGGGGTCTCATGTGCGCTCTGGCCCACGGGACTACCTTTATTGTGGCCGCCATTGTACCGAGCAACTGCAAATACCGCCAAGCAGTGGGAGCTCTGCGGGACAGAAAACTCCTTACCAGCCCTCTCAAACGTAGAGCCCGGTCCATTGGAAGAAACACCTTTCCCTGCGCTGTGTCGAACCACGCCCCCAGGTACTCCAGGGACTGCGATGGGATCAGCCTGCTCTTGGAGAAGTTGACTACCCACCCTAGGCTCTGCAAAAACTGCACTACCCAGGAAGTAGCCGACCTGCTCTCTTCCTCAGACTTCGCCCGAATCAACTAATCGTCCTAATACCAGCACCAGCACTCCCTCCTTGCGAAGAGCGGCTACAACCACCACCATCACCTTGGTAAAAACTCACGGAGCTGTCGCCAGGCCAAACGGCAATGCCCGGAACTGGAAATGCTCCATGGGCACTGCAAAGCGGAGAAATTGCTGATGCTCTTCCCGAATGGGGATATGCAAGTAAGCCTCTGTGAGATCCAGTGATGTTAGAAACTCTCCTTCTCGGACTGCTATAATCACAGACCGCGTCGCGATACAGAAGTGGGAAACCCGGAGACAGCGATTCATGCTCCAAGTCTAAAATGGGCCGAAAAGCGCCCTCCTTTTTTGGTACCACAAAATAAATGGAGTATCGACCGTATCCGCACTGCTCCAGTGGCACCGGCACCACCGCCCGCAGCTGCAGCAACCTGCAAAGAGTCTCGAGCACCGCCCGGCACTTGATCCGCGCTCTGCAAGGCGACTGGATAAACACGTCTACCACTGGCCGTTGGAGCCCCAGAGTGTATCCCTCTCGAATAACCTCCAACACCCACTGATCTGACGTTATTTGGACCCAGGCAGGGTAAAAATCCCGTAGCCGTCCTCCGACGGCCTCACACCCCACCTGAGCCCCCCCCCATCTCATCTCATTGTGGCTTCTTAAAACTCGAGGCCGCACCGGGCGCAAACCCTCTACCTGCGCCTCGAAAACCTCGAAACCCCTGGCTTCGCCCAGGAAACCTGCCACACTGAAATTGCCCAAAGTGGGGCGAACGGAATCTACGAAACTCTCTCTGTGCTCCCTTGGGCGCCGGGCTAAGGCGGCCCTGCTTAGGTTCATCCTCCGGCAAATGCCCCCCTTTAGACTCTCCCAAATCCTTAACCAACTTATCCAAATCTTCACCAAACAGCTTACCCCTAAAAAGGGAGCTTACTAAGCCGTGCCTTGGACGAACTGTCCGCCACCCAGTTGCGCAACCATAAATACCTCCGGGCTGCCACCACCGAAGCCATACTTTTGGCCAGTCCCCGGATCAGGTCATAATGAATATCCACCAAATAGGCTGTCCCGGATTCCAGGCGAGACGCCTCATCCCCCTGCTGCGCCGCCTGATCCCCCTGAAGGCGCTGAGACCAGCGCAGACAGGCTCTCGCCACCCAAGCCCTGGCAATCGAGGCCTGCATGGAGAGCGCGCTTATGTCAAACACCTGCTTTAACAATGTATCTAACTTCCTATCTGACCATCCTTAAGCGCCGCAGCCCCCTCTACCGGGATCGTCGTCTTCTTAGTGACCACCGACACAGCCATGTCTACCTTAGGAGACCAAAAAAGATCACTATCCTAATCCGCCAGCGGATTGAGTCTGGCAAGTGCCCTAGATCCCTTAAGGGCCGACTCGGGTACATCTCATTCCTCCTGAATCATATTTCTGAACACTTTGTGAATAGGAAATACCCGCTGCATCGTCCGTACCGCTTGCAACAACGGATCCTCCAACGCCTCATCCGTCGACGGAACCACCTCTGGCATGTTAAGCGCCTTAAGGGATTCGGTAATCAGGGCCGGCAACTCCTCTCATCGAAACACCCTGACCACCCTAACCTGCTGCTCCGCTTCGGGCAGCTCGCCCTCTTCTAACTCTTCTACAGATTCCTCCAGATCGCCCTCTGTAACCTCGAGATCATCAAAGGGCAAAGGCGGTGACCTTTCTGCCCCCACTACCTTATGCCTCTTAGCAGGGGTACCAGCCGCCTCCTGCGCCACCGGACTGCCCAGACGCTTCACCACCCATTCGCCGGGTGGAATAGCGGTCATACCAGGCTGAAGCATAGACAACGCCTGCTGTAATAGCAAAAGGAAATCCGAAGGGACCAAAGGCTGCCCCCCCGTTGACCCCTGTACTTGCAGCAGCAGAACCTCACCTGCCGTAGACGGCCCTGCCACCGGTTGCGAGGGAAGCTGAGACGGAGAGAGGACGTCCCCCTGACTCTGGGACCCCCTGTCCTGTCCCCCTGACCCTCCCCCTTCCAGCACCTGCTCCATCAAAGCTGCTTCCTGGGTGCAAACTCCGCAGACCCCGGACTCTAGGAGGGAACCCCGCCTTGTGCCACACACAAGACACCGAGTCTTAACAGGCATGCTCCCCCTGAGCCCAGCCCCCACGGAACACAGCCTTGCAATATCAGCTAAAGATCTAGACAGCTATAAAAACTCCTCAAAAGCTCATCAAGCTCTTTGTATAGCCCCTTACTCCCCCCCCCCTCCACAGGCACCTCTACTCCAGAACCTCCGTGGAATGCAGCAGCCCTGAAATCAAAACCCTTACAGGCGGGATCGGGAGCAGAGAGGCCCTTCTCACCAGATTGGCAATTGCAACAGCAGTGCTTCCCCAGGGGAGGAAGGCAAGAGGACTGAAGGAAGGAGGGAAAAAATAGACAGAGCCAACCTGCCTCTGCAGATCTTGTCTGCGGCGAACTGCTGAACCCCCCCCCCCCCCCAGGTAATCAGAACTAATCTAAACTGCACAAATTTGAAAATTTAACCACTCTGCTTATTTGCTACCATCTGAGACCAGTCCCTAGGCTCAGCACCATCTCCAGCTGCTATGGAGACTGAAACTGGCGGGGAGAGGTGGTCCTTGCCTACTTATACTGGGTCATCAAAGCGATGACATGTGTCAGTCTCCATAGCTGCTGGAGGAGGTGCAGAACTCTCAGGTTCCGGGACTGGACTAGAGGGACGCAAAGGAAACTCTCACTTCGCGGCTCTGAAAGCTGGTGCAGAGAGGGACTGATGCAGGGAGGGAGGGCTCTGCCGGACAGACAGGGGGGGCCCCACGCAACACTTGATTCTGCTGCTGCTGCAGGAGCAGCAGCCAGGGTTTTTTTTTAATTTACCTGGGCTGATGGGGGGAGGGGGAGGGGGAGGGGGTTAGGACTGGTAATGGGCTATGAGGGGGCTAAGACTGAAAATGGGGTGATGGGGGTTAGGACTGGAAGAGGGCTGATGGGGGGCTTAGGACTGGTAATGGGCTATGGGGGGTTGCTAGGACTGGAAATGGGCTGAGTGGAAGGGGAGGCTTGAACTGCAAATAGCTGATGGGGAGGGGGGCTTGGAATGGAAATGGGCTGTGAAGGGAGGGAGCTAGGACTGGAAATGGGCTGAGTTGGGGGGGAGCTAGGACAGGAAATGGGCTGATTGAGGGGATAGGATAGGACTGGAAATGGGCTGTTGGGGGGTGCTAAGACTGGAAATGAGATGTGGTGGGGGCTTGGATTGAAATGGACTCATGGAGGGGCTAGAACTGGAAGTAGGCACATGGGGGGTTTGGATTGGAAATGTGCTGATGGTGGGGCTAGGAAAGGACTAGAAATGGGCTGATGGGGGGCTGAGATTGGAAATGAGCTGATGGAGGGACTCGGATAGGACTGGAAATGGATGGAGGAGCTAGGACTGGAAATGGGTTGATGGGGGCTAGGACTGGAAATGGGTTGATGGGGGGGCTAGGTCTGGAAATGGGTTGATGGGGGGGCTAGGTCTGGAAATGGGTTGATGGGGGGGCTAGGACTGGAAATGGGCTGATGGGAAGACTAGAAGGGAGAGGATGCTGGGTGGGGCTGGAACTAGAAGGGAGCTGATGTTGGGGAAGGATTAGAATGGGATGGGGCTGGGACAGTGAAATGGAGAGGGGAAAATATTTTGTGTGGGAGGGAAGAAAAAGGTGAAATTAGACTTACCTGCTAATTGTTGTTCCTTTAGGAACTCTAGTCCAGTCCCGGAACCATAGAGTTGTGAACCTCCACCAGCAGCTTTGGAGACTGAAAGATGTCATCACTTTGATGTCACTGGTACAAATAGGCAAGGATTGCCCCCTTCCACCAGCACCTACTGACAAAGCAGACTCAGCAGAGCAACAAATAAGTAGTTAAACCATAAAAGAGTAAACTGGAAAATAGGCAAATTACTACGCCGCAGCAAAACCTCCAAACCTCACAACCGTGAGTCTTCGTCTTTTTTCTTTTTTTTTTAATATAAAAACAGAACTACCTACCCTTTACCGGGAGAATGCTCTCCTGCGATCAAACGGAATCCTGCTGCGAAAAAGGCCCCCACTGCGTCTTCCCTGAGTGACCACCCAGGAGCCCTGACTCATACACTTCCTCCTAACCTTCAGGCTGAACAACCGCTTAGCAACCTGGGAGGGATCCGGGACTGGACTAGAGTTCCTAAAGGAACAACAATTAGCAGGTAAGTCTAATTTTACCTTCCTTTACGTCCCTCTAGTCCAGTCCCGGAACCATAGAGGATGTAACAAAGCAGTGAATCTCAACGGGAGGGACCCGCTAGCCCAGCCTGAAGCACCGCCGAGCCAAAACGCCCATCCCCTGCTTCCTGCACATCCAGCCTATAGTGCTTAGCAAAAGAATGCAACGACGACCAAGTCGCCGCCCTACAAATGTCCGCTACTGGAATCAAACTAAGCTCTGCCCAAGACGCCGCTTGCGCCCTAGTCGAATGAGCTCGGAGACCCTCCGGAATCGCTTTACCCTTTAGAAGATACACGGCCCCTATTTGCCTCTTTCAACTATCGCGAGATGGACGCCTTAGCTGCCGCTTCTCCCTTCCGAGGACCCCCAAAGGAGCAGTCTCACGGAGGTATCTCTTCAGCGTGCGACGAATATCCAGAAGATGCAATCTGCCCCCCGAGTTATCCGTCTGTTCCTTTGAAAACACCGGTAACGACACCACCTGGTTAAGATGAAACATGGAGACCACCTTCGGCAAGAACGCAGGCACAGTCCGCAAGACCACCTTGTGATTAAAGAAGGACAAATATGGTTCCTTACAGGATAAAGCCTGCAACTCGGAAATCCGTCTCACGGAGCAAATCACCACCAGAAAAACTGTCTTTTAACGTCAAATCCTTTATTGATGCCTTGCCCAGCGGCTCAAAGGGCGCTCTGATCAAGGCCTCCAACACCAAGTTCAGATCCCACGGAGGAACCGACCTGCGTCTCAGCGGCCGCATGAGTAAAACGGCCCGCAGAAACCTTTTAACATAGCTGTGCGCCCCTAACAACTGTCCCTGTATCCTACCGCGATAACAAGAAATCGCTGCCAACTGCATCCGCAAGGAACTAGCAGAGAGCCCCTTTTCCACACCATCCTGAAAAACGGAAAGGACTTGTGACATGACGACACCAACGGCCGCAGGCTCCGCTCCACACACCAGGCTTCAAAAATGCGCCACACTCTAATGTACGCCAATGAAGTAGAGCATCTTCACGCCCTCAGCAAGGTAGAAATAACTGCTGCGGAGTATCCCTTGGCCGTCATCCTAGCCCTCTCAAGAGCCATGCTATAAGTGAGAATCGAAGTACCTGGGGCATACGTAACGGTCCCTGTCGCAACACATCCTCCCGACACGGGAGCCTCCACGGCCTGTCCACCAACAGCCCTACCAAATCCGCATACCACGGCCTTCTGGGCCAGTAGGGCGCAATCAGAACCACTAGGCCCCGGTGCCGCTCTATGCGCTGGACTACCCGGCCTATGAGAGCCCACAGCGGAAACACAGAGAAGACCCCCTTCCGGCCACCTCTGTGCCAGTGCATCGAGACCCTCCGACATCCGTTCCCTTCGCCTGCTGAAAAACCATTTCACCTGGGCCGACTCGAAGGTTGCCATCAGATCCATGAGAGGAACTCCCCAACGCCGTAAAAGCGCAAAGACGTCTGGATGAAGCATCCACTCCCCCGGATCCACTCTGCGGCGACTGAGAAAATCTGCTTCGACATTGTCCACTCCGGCCACATGCTGCGCCGACAGACCCGTTAGATTCCGTTCGGCCCAAGTCAAAAGTAGACCGGTTCCGCTTCCAGCGCCACACTTCCTGTGCCACCTTGCCAACTGATGTAACCTACGGTTGTCGCATTGTCGGATAACACTCGTACCGCCGCCTGCCGCAGGCTCTTCCGAAAGTGCCGCAGGGCCAACAACACCGCTCTCATCTCCAACCTGTTGATGGCCCAGGCGTTCTCCTCCAGGGACCACTGCCCCTGTGCAAAGCTTCCTTCGCAATGCGCCCCCCAGCCTAGCAGACTTGCATCCGTCATCAACAGTCGCCAGGAAGGAGGCTCCAGTGGGACCACCGCTGCCAAATTCTCCGTTCGTAACCACCAGCGGAGCTCCTGACACACCTCCAGCAGACAAACTAGACACTGAGACAGCGCATCCCTCTGATGAGACCAGCGTCGGAGCAGAGAGCTCTGCAACGGTCGCATATGCGCCCTGGCCCATGGCACCACCTCGATTGTGGCCGCCATCGTCCCGAGTACCTGCAAGTACTGCCACGCTGTCGGCGCCAGCCGTGACAGAAATTTCCTCACGAGAGCCTGCAACTTCTGAGCTTGGAGAACTGGGAGAAACACTGCTGCTTGATCCGTTTCGAACCGCGCCCCCAAATATTCCAGGGACTGCAAAGGCACTAGCCGGCTCTTTGCAAACTTGATCACCCAACCAAGGCTTTCCAAAACCTGCACTACCCGGGCGGTGGCCGTGGCACTCTCTTCCCGCGACTTTGCTCGAATCAACCAATCGTCCAAGCATGGATGCACCAGCACTCCTTCTTTGCGGAGAGCTGCCGCCACGACTACCATGATCTTGGTGAACGTTCGCGGCGCTGTCGCCAGACCGAAGGGCATAGCTTGAAACTGAAAATGTCCCATGGGAACCGCAAACCTCAGAAATCTCTGATGCTCCTGCCGAACGGGGATATGGAGATAAGCCTCTGTGAGGTCCGACGACGTCAAGAATTCCCCTGCTCGGACCGCCGCAATCACGGAGCGCAACATCTCCATTCGAAAGTGGGTTACCCGAAGACACTGATTTACCCTCTTTAAATCTAGAATTGGACGAAAGGAGCCTTCCTTCTTTGGCACCACGAAATAAATGGAGTATCGACCGCACCCGCACTGTTCCGACGGGATGGGCACCACTGCCTTGAGTTGCAGCAAACGCTGCAACGTCTCCGAGACCACTTGAACCTTGAGCGGAGCCCTGCAAGGCGACTGGACAAAGGAATCTGACATGGGTCGGAGGAACTCCAGGGCATAACCTTCTCGCACGACCTCCTACACCCAGGCAGGGTAAAAGTCCCACAACCGTCCTCCCACGGGCACCACCGCCACCTGAGTCCACCTTATCTCATTGGGACTTCTTAGCGTTCGAGGAATGGAAGGGCGCGAAACCTCTGCCTGCCCCCCTGAACCCTCGAAACCCCTGACCACGCGCAGGAAACCCCCCCCCAAAACGAGAGGACTGAAACCTACGAAACTCTCTCGAAGTCCCCCGGGATGCCGCGGAACCATGGCTCTGCTTCGGCTTATCTTCCGGCAGACGGCCTCCCTTGGACTCCAAGGTCCTTAACTAACTTTTCCAAATCTTCCCCAAACAAAAGCTTCCCTCGAAAAGGAAGCTTGCTGAGACGAGCCTTAGACTAGCCATCCGCCGCCCAGTTACGCAACCAAAGGTACCGCCCATGCCGCCACCACCGACGCCATGCTCTTAGCCAGGCTCCGGATGAGGTCATAATGAATGTCCGCCAAATAAGCGGTGCCAGATTCAAGTCGCGCTACTTCCGCCGCTTGTCCCTGCACCTGCTCCGTTTGCAGCCTCTGAGACCAACGCAAACAGCCTCTCTCCACCCACGCCCCCGCTATTGAGGCTTGCAAAGAGAGGGCAGACACATCGAACACTTGCTTCAGCAAAGAATCCAGTTTTCTGTCCTGCATATCCTTCAATGCGGCGGCCCCCTCCACCGGTATCGTAGTCTTCTTAGTAACCGCCGACACCGCCGCATCTACCTTCGGAGAGCGAAAAAGCTCCCTGTCCTGGTCAGAAAGGGGATAGAGCCGAGCCAAAGCTCTCAAACCCCTAAGAGCCGCCTCTGGCAAGTCCCATTCCTCCTGAATCATGTTCCTAAAGACCCTATGAACCGGGAAGACCTATTGGGACGTCCGCACCGCCTGCAACAGCAGATCTTCCAATGCTTCCTCCACTAGAGGCTCCACTGAGGGCATATTCAGCGTCTTTAGAGTCTCGGAAATCAAAGCTGGGAGTTCTTCCCGCCGGAACACTCGGACCACTCTACTCTGCTGCTCAGAGTCTGGCAACTCCCCCTCTTCTAACTCAACTTCCGAGAACACCTCGTCCAGATCCCCCGCGTCATCTCCCAACACAGACGGCGGACTGTCTGCTACCAGCCCTTTGCCCCTCTTGACCGGAGATGTCTCCTCCTCCAAGAGGCCCATGGACCCTGTCCTCTTCCGCCCTCACGGACCCTGCAGAGGAGCCGCTAACAGCTGCAGCAAGGCAAAAGCCCGCTGCATAAGGGCGAAGAAATCCGGCGGAATCCCGGGAGCGCAGGATCCCTGGCCCGCACCCAGCTGCCGGCCAGGATCCTCCGCCGAGAACAGTCCTGCCACCGGTTCCGCCGGAGCCAGGACCTGAGGCAGGCCCTCTTCCACCTGCGGAGGATCGCCCCCTTGTTCCAGGGAAGCCTCAGCCAGTGGCCTCTCCATGATCGCTGCCCCTAAAGTGCAGGCTCTGCACACCCCCGAGTCCAACACTTCCCCGCGCTTAGTACCGCACACTAAGCAGCGCGGTTTTGCTGGCATCTTACCTCCAGGCCGGAGCACTGAGATCTCCCCAGGCAGCCCTCAAGCCTGTCACCTCCCGGCAGCTCCTTACCTTATCTTTTCTAATTATTTTATTGGAAACTGCACAAGAGTCAAAACCGCCAGAGCAAATTACACTCCAATGCCACTGTTTTTTTTTTTTTTACAAAACCTGATCCCCGTAGGCTACATATCCCTTAGCTACAAAAGAAATTGCTAAACGAAGCTTAGAAACGCTGCAAACTAAAGGCCAAAAAAGAAAAAAGAATGAACTCGGGCTCCACAAAATGGCCACCGGCACCGTGCTTCCTGCCCAGAGACACGCGGCCCAACCAAAAGCACGCCGAACGAGCAAGCACCTTGTATGCCGCCCAAGGGAGAGCCCTGATTCAGACGTCCAACTGCCCCGCTAGCCAAAAAACCACTCACCTCCTAAAAGTGTAAGGGGAGGCACCGGCGCCGGAGCTCAGCCGTGCCGCGGCTTCGGCGATCCTTTATATCAGCTGACTGAGCGGCATCCCCACCGCGTCTAAGCAGTACCCGCTGCTGCTGCCAACACCTTCCACCTGTTCCTCACCCTTCTTTTGCGGGTTCGGGAACAGGGAGGCCACGAGTGTTGCAGGCTGCCCTGCTGCTCGTTTTCTCAACGGGGAAAGAAAAGAGTCCAGCAGAAGACCGTAGGACCCCTTCCTGCAGCAGCACTCCAGCTAGAACAGAAAAAAACCCAAAGACCAGGGTTAATCTAAAATTGAAATTAAAAGTAGAAATTAAAAATCAAAAAGATAAATTGATAAACTCTGCTTATTTGCGCTGAGCCCAGTCCCAGGCTCAGAACCTCTCTCCAGCTGCTTGGAGACTGAAAGTACTGGTAGAAGGGGGGCAGTCCTTGCCTATTTGTACCAGTGACATCAAAGCGATGACATCTTTCAGTCTCCAAAGCTGCTGGTGGAGGTTCACAACTCTATGGTTCCGGGACTGGACTAGAGGGACGTAAAGGAATCTACAATTGGCTGGGTATTGGGAGAGTAAGTGGGGATAAAATTTGAGCGGATGAAATAGAAATGAGGAAAGAGCAAAAGGAGAAAGATTAGTATGTTAAAGCAGATGTAGAGAGAGAATGGAAAAAAACTAGGACAAATGGACAGCAGACGATGGAGAGTTAGCAGAAGACACGAAGAAACCAGAAGAAAGTGGCTGGAGCAATTGCAACTGAAAAAAAATGCACAGAAGGTAGAAAAATCTCTTTATTTTGAATTTATTAACTGGAATATGTCAGCTCTGGGAAATGTGCATCATTAACGTCTGCGCTTTGTTTAGTACAAGAGGAAATTATTTTATAGTTTTATTTCTACAGTGTTGTACATTCCAAGTTTGGCTTTTGGGGTTCCCAGTTTAATTATTGTCTTCCTGTTTCTAAACTGTGATTCTTTGAAGGTCTATGTTCTGCATGTGTAACTGAGCTGAGGTATTCTGTTTATGTATTTTCCTATTTGATATTGCCACTTGTTCTCTTTCCGCAGTAGGTCATGTATTGTTATTCTCTGAAATGTATTGGTTTAATATTTGCAGTGTTGCCTTTTGATAGGTAATGGTGCTTTGTGAGTCCTGGTAGTGCTGTTAGGATACGGCGGGTTTGCTATGGGTTCTAAATGGGCAGCGTTTGTAGTAGTTCCTAATGTGCCTGGCGGTTGGCACTGGATTATAGTAATGTAGAAATCTTTTAGTCTTTCTTTATCCATACACTCATCAAAAGGCATGTTTACTAAAAGTTAGTGTATGGTAATATTATGCAAATATTTATGCAAATGAGGCCCCGCACTGAGTCTCCGCACATGGCACCGCACCCCGCTTTGGCCGCCCCTGCAGGACATGCATGTTTTGAGCTCGCTCCCGGCTCTGTATCAAGTGTGGCCAGCGCTTGGCAGAGTGTTTGGTGATCCTGCTGAAGAAACACTGACCACACTTGATACAGAGCCGGAAGCGGGCTCGAAACATGCATGTCGTGTGATATAGAACTTGGAGGATCATTTTCATGCCACAAATTTCTTTTTACCCTTGTTGGTCTGCCTTTCAGATAAGTGAAGACGTTTTAATTTACTTTTGAATAAAAAGGGACGTTATGGTCATCCGAGAGGGGGAATGTTTGTACCCCTCTCCTGACCACCTGGCCCCACAAATTATAGTGTGGTGCACAGTGCACAGAGTGATCTTTTCTTTTGGGTTGGATGGTAAAGACTCAGACAACACCTTTTATACAAGTTCTCTCATATTTCTCGAGTTAAGCAAATTATACTTTGGCAGGACCGTAGCAAGGGTGTGGCAAGTACAGAAGGGGCACTGACAGCATCAATAGGCTTCAGGAAGTCCAATAAGAGTTCCTGCATGTGATTGGGTGGGCGGGGGAGCATGCCAGGTGCACAAGTCACACAGCACACATTTCTAGCTTTGGACAGTCCTGTACTCTAGTATTATAGTCTTCGACTAAGGAAAGTACACTCCTCTTCACTCAATCTCCTATACATGTTTATCTGCAATTGGGCGATGTCACAGTCCGGTAATATGTCACATCAAATAATTATATTAAATGTTTATATTTACCTCTTATCTTGGTAGTGGGACACCTGGCAATGGGTGGCAACCCACATCCATTTACTTATTAATGGATGCCCATTAAAGGGTGGCAATCTTTGAAATCACTTTCATTATCTTAGAGCATAGGTTTTCAACCCAGTCTTCAAGGAACCCTAGGCTAGTCTGTTTTTCAGGATGCCCACAATGAATATGCATAAGATAGATTTGCATACAATGAAGGCAGAACATGCAAATCTTTCTCATGCATATTCATTCTGGGAATCCTGAAAACCTGACTGGCCTAGGGTTCCTTGAGGACTGGGTTGAAAGCCCCTGCTTTAGAGGAAAGGCAGGAGAGGGGGGATATGGGAATGTTTAAAGACCTCTGTGGCATAGATGCCCAGGAAAAGAGCCCAGGGATCTATTTTAGTGACCCTGGATGTGGTCTCCTTATATACCAACATCCCTCAGGAGCAGGCTTATAACATATTAGCGCGTTTAGATTGGAGTCCCCCAGCTCGTATCCCTCGAAATTTCATATTGGCTTTATTAAACTTGGTGTTACATCACAATTATTTTTTGTACAACGGCCACTTTTACCATCAAATATACGGAGTTGCGATGGGTGCCACTGTGGCCCCATCGGTAGCCCCGTTATATGTTGCTGATTTTGAGGAGAAATTCATTTATGGGTCGGAAGGGTTCAGCCATGTTTTAGCCTGGAGCCGGTTTTTAGATGACATCTTTTTTGTTTGGACTGGATCGGAGGTATCCCTTCAACAATTTTGCAGCTGGATGAATTCCTTAGATACCAATCTTTAGTTTACTCCCAAATATGATCGTCATCAAATTGAATATCTAGATCTACTGTTATCTATACAGGGGTTTTCGTTACAGAGTACTCTCTACAGGAAACCAGTTCAGCGGAACGTGCTTTTGAAGTACACTAGCTTTCATCCTCCGGCCCTTCGACGGGGGCTTCCTTTCGGACAGTTCCTCCGTATTCGCCGGTTATGTTCTTCAACAGCACAGTATCGATTACATGCTAGAGATCTAACTCAAAGATTGTTAGCTAGAGGATATCCTGAGGTTTTGTTGCGTAAAGCTTTTAAACGGGCTTTAAACAATCATCCAGATTGGTGGGAGACAGATTCCGAGGTCCCAAAACACAAACGCAGGGTTATTGGAGTAGTTCCTTTTGTCCCTAGAGCAGCTCAGGTGGTGCGCATACTCAAAAATCATTGGGGGATGTTATCATGGCACCCTTGTTTTCAACAACCTTTGATGGTTGCTTATCGGAGGACTCGAACAATAGCTAATTGGTTAATACACACTGAGGTGTCTGACTCGAGTGTTCAAGTTTCGCAGACTGGACATTTTGTGTGTGGTAAATGTGATTTTTGTGCCACATCGTTAGAAGGAGCCAGCTGGGAAGATCCGATTACTGGCATTCATTATACCTCTAAGTCTTATTCGGACTGTCAGACTTCTTTTGTGGTTTACCTGTTACTTTGCCAGTGTCCCCAGTTGTATGTGGGACGAACTATCCGCCCTGTAAGGAAGCGACTAATGGAACATCGATCGAGGATAAATGCTCGCCAGGATTTTGCCCCTTTAGTACCACATTGCCAACAGGCTGGTCATTATTTTGAAGATTGATGTCTCGGGGGGGAGATCGCCAGGCACGTTTACAACATGCCGAACAATACTGGATTTATCGGCTGGGGTCTGTAGCACCTGCAGGTATGAATGTGGATATTGATTAGTGGAGCCTGCACTTGTGACGTTCAGAGGAGGAGTTGGAGTTTCACTTATTGCTGCTGGTCCTGACGTCATCTCTTGCTCTACTTAAATCGAACTACGTTGCTGGAGGATTTATTCGCCTGAAGAGCTGTAAGAGCTGTGAAGCGGCTTGAAACACTGTCAGTGTTGCGAGAATCCTACCGGGGATGTATTCTGTGAGCTGACCCCTTGAAGGTTGGACTGTGAAAGTTACTCTATGGGGAGATGCAGCTAAGTACTTTTGATTCCTTGCTGTTGTTTGAGGCTGGGCATCCTCTGACGCTGTGGATTACTTCGTCTATTTTAGCCTACACTAAACCAGCTAAGGGATTAACTTTCCTGTTGCTACAAGTAGTAACAGTTGACGGCAACGGGTGTTGTCCTGTCTAATCAGGACCGAGGTAGTCGGTCTTCTAAATTGATTAAAAAGGAGGACTCACTACGAGACATGAAATGTTTCCTGTCAGGGTGAGTGATCCGACAAAAAATATAATTTTCTTTTTGGGGGGTGGGAGTAGTTCTTTAATAGGTAGTTTGGGGAATCAAATATTTAGGGGAATAATCATGTCCTGGCAATGTGCCAGTTTTTATTTTAAGTGCCGTTGAGTCGGAGTCGACTCATGGCGACCCTCTGGATAGTTGTCCTAAATTGTGTTCGGTCTTCAGTCAGGCGGCTCATTGTTGACAGACTGGTACCCGTAGCTGCTGTTATTGTATCAATCCATCTCATTGCTGGCCTTCCTCTTTTGCGTTGACCTTCTACCTTTCCAAGCATTGGGTCTTTCTCTAATGATCTCTCTTTGCATGATGTGTCCAAAGTATGAAAGTCGAAGTCTTGTCATCTGAGCTTCTAAAGAAAGCTTAGGTTTGATCTCCTCTAGTACCAACTGGTTTGTTCTTCGGGCAGTCCATGGTATACACAGTATTCGCCGCCAGCACCATAATTCAAAGGCATCAATTTTCTTCCTGTATCTTTTTCACTGTCCAGCTTTCACATCCATACTATTTTTTTTTAAATTGGTTTTGTTTTATTTGATTCTTTTGCGTGTCAAATGTGTGCATTTATAGTCCAAAGCCATTTCACTGGCCACTTTTTTTTAGGAGTTATTGGACATTAAGGAGAGGTGCCAATAATGTTGATAACAACTGTAAATGTACTTGATGCTATGATGTTAACAAGTGCGTCTTTGCTTGTTTCATTCTGAAGCTGAAGGAAGCTAATTCTTTGCGGAATATAGGAGTGAAATTATGCTGAATTGCCATGCAACTAAGCATGTTGCTATTACTCTAAAGCAGTGGTTCTCAACCTTTTTTGTACCGTGACCCCTTTTACCATTGGTCAATGACCCCCAATATAAAATCAAATGTGTCTCTCTTCCTTTACCGTTAATGCATTGTCGCTGTAATCATTTGTTGAATTATTAATATATTATAGGCTTTTGCAATATGTTTTTATTTATAAAATGTACTTATTTAAACCACAATAATTAATCACAATAAGTAACAATATTTGATTTCAAAATTATGATTTTGTAGTCAAATCACTAATATGAAATAAAATTATTTTTTCTACCTTTGTCGTCTGACCAATAAATTATTCTCTGATCATGCTGGTCCTGATCTGAGGCTTCTGCTTTCCTGTCTTCTCTTAGCTCTCTTTCTGTGGTCTATGGTCCATCTGCCATTTCTTATCTCTTCTTTCTTTTTCTTCACTTCTTTCCATCAGCCTATTTCCAGTCCCGGTAACCCTCCCCAGTATCAGCCCCTTTCCAGTCCTCACTTCCAGTACCTTCCAATGTCAACTTGCATTCCCATGACTACCACTGGTGTCCATTCCCTTCCAGTCCCCCTCCTTCCCCACTGACCAGTCCCTTCTAGTACAAATACCATGGCAGCCCCTCTTAGTTCCACTCCCTTCCAGTTCCGTTCTCCCATCCCCTCGTATCAGCCCATTTGTAGCCTTAGCCCCCAGTTTTCTTCCAGGGCCAGCAGCTCTATCCTCCCCTCCACACAATCAGCCCATTCCCAGTCAAAGCCCCCCAATCAGCTCATTTCTAGTGCTAATCCCCCCTCAACCCCATTACCAGTGCTAGTTCCCCTAATCAGCCCAATACCAGTCCTACCCCCCCATCAGCTCATTACCAGTCCTAGCCTCCACTAATCAGCTCATTTCCAGTCATAGCCCCCACCCCGATCAGCTCATTTCCAATGCTAGCCTCCCATCAGTCCATTACCAGTCCTACCCCACCCCATCAGCCCATTACCAGTCCTAGCCTCCCCTAATCAGCTCATTTCCAGTCCCAGGCTTCCCTAATCAGCCCATTACCAGTCCTACCCCCCCCCCCCATCAGCCCATTACCAGTCCCAACCCCCCCTCCCTTGATCAGTCCTTTCCCAGTCCCAGGCTTCCTTAATCAACCCATTACCAGTCCTAGCCCCCCATCTGCCCATTATTTATTTTATTTATTTGCAAAGTTTTTATATACCGCCAATTCCTAAGATCAGTGGCGGTTTACATCAAACAAAATGTCATAATACAGAGAACAATGTAAACAATATAGAGGAAACAATAATTAAACTAGTAACAAAATACATGTAACTTTAAACAACTTTGTACAGTTCTGAATTACAGTTTATTACATATTTTACATATATATAGGTTATAGATATTAGCTTGGGTAGAATGTGGGTAGTAGTGAATTGAATATGGAGAATGAATTCTGATTGTGTTATGGAGGATAAGAAGCCATATCCATGTGACAATCTATATTGATGTAATGAGTGAAGAGGTGTGTTTTTAGTTCTTTTCGAAACATGTGTAGGTCTTATCTCTCTAAGCTGGTCGGGGAGGTTATTCCACAATGTTGGTGCAATATATGAGAAGGCGCTGTTGCTCGTTGTTTGTTTAGTCTTCCTTATTAAGTCAGGCACTAGGAGTGTATTAAGATTCCTTCTTCTTCTTGCTCTGTTGTCAAGCGGGTTCTGAATCAATGTGGATAGGTGTGATGGGGCAATCTTATTGATTAATTTGAATGTAGTCAATATGATTTTATATTGAATCCTACTCGATATGGGTAACCAGTGAAGTGCGTAAAGGATTGGAGTAATGTGGTCAATAAGTTTAGCTTTGGATATTATTCTTGCCGTAACATTCTGGGCCATTTGAAGGATTTTTAAATTTTTCTTTATTACTCCTTGTAGAATACCATTACAGTAACCAAAGTGAGGGGTTATCAAGGCTTGAGTAATAGTTCTAAAGTCATTGTTTTCCAGTAGTGGTCTTAGTTGTTGTATCGATCTGAGTTTGTAATAAATTGTTTTGGTTACTTTCTTAATGTGGGACGTAAAGCTAAGTGTTCTGTCAAGAGTGATTCCTAGATATTTGATTTCGTCTTTAACTGGAAGGGTAAAGTTCAGGAGTTTGATGTCTGATGGTGGGGTATAATTCATGTTTCTTGAGGTAAATAATACTTCAGTTTTTTTGAAATTTATGTTCAGATTGTTTGATCGAAGCCAGAGTTCAGCTTCGGTGAGGCATGATGCTAAATTGTCATAGTTGGGATCAAGTATGTTAAATGGGGAGTACAACATAATGTCGTCGGCATATATGTGATAATTCAACTTATATTTTTGAAAAATGGTGCATATTGGCTGTAGATAAAGATTAAATAGGAGGGCAGACAGAGCAGAACCCTGTGGTATTCCCTGTTCTTGGGGAAATGTATGTGAAGACATTTGGTCAACTTGCACATATTGTGAACGGTCTGCGATATACGACTTAAACCATTCAAGAGTTAGTTGCTGTAAACCTAGCTGACTGAGTCTTGATATGAGTATATTATGGTTTACACTATCAAAAGCCGCGGATATATCTAGAAATACCAGAATGAAGGCTTGTTTTGTGTTATCTAAACCTTTAATGAGTGTATCTAAAAGTGCAAGTAGTAAGGTTTCCACACCGTGGAAGGGGCGAAACCCGTATTGGTGATCATCAAGAGGGGCAGATGTATCTATATAATCCTGAAGTTGTAGTTGGACAACTTTTTCAATAATTTTAGTTAGAAAGGGAATACTTGCAATCGGTCGATAGGATGATGGGTCATTGTCATTTAGTGTTTTGTTCTTCAGAATAGGGCGGATTGCTGATATTTTGAGTTCCTTAGGTAATAGGCCTTGAAGTGATTTGTTCACTATATCTAGTATGAAGGGAGCTAGTGTCATTTTAGATGTCTTAATCCAGGATACTGGGCAAGGATCAAGGATGGATGTGGTTGTGTTAATTTTAGTAATTATATTAAGTAATTGTTTTTTATCAATAAGTTGAAAAGAGTCCCAGACATTGCCATTGTTGCCTGTATTTGGGAGGGGGTTGGGTATCGGTATGAAAGATAGCTTTAGTTTACTGGCAAAATAGTCTAATTCTTGTGGGTTAATTGGTACCAGGTTTGTTTTGGCAGTTGAGGTTTTAGTCAATCGTGCTAGCTCCCCATCAGCCCATTATATCTCTCGCCTCTGTCCAGCATTTATCCCGTCTGTCCAGTATGTCCCCTCATCTCTCCCCTTTGTCCATGCCAGCCCCCCTCCCTCCCTCCATATCAGCTCCCTCCCTCCATTGTCAGCCCCCTCTGTCCATATCAGCTCCCTCCCTCCATGTCAGCCCCCCTCACTCCCTCCCTCTGTCCATGTCAGCCCCCCTCCTCATAAAGTAGCTAAACAGGTAGAAAAGGCGACTGTGAAAGCTAGAAGGATGCTTGGGTGCATAGGGAGAGGAATGGCCAGTAGAAAAAAGGAGGTGATAGTTAGTCTTAAGTCCTGCATTGGATAAATGAAGGAGATACTCCAGCAATGATTCCAGAGGTATCGCAAGGGGGTTAAGACCCTTCTGCGAACACCATATGGTAAACCTTTTCCACTTGAAAGCATAAGAGCGTCTTGTGAAAGGTTTCCTAAAGCAAGAAGAATATCCTTCACTTGCTGAGGGAGGTTATGTTCATGGAGATCTAGGCCTTCAGCAACCAAGCCCTGAGATGTAGAGACTGGGGATTGGGATGTCATAACATTCCGTCCTCCTGAGACAGGAGATCTGGAGCAGACTCTAACTCCAGGGAGGAGGCTTGAGAGAGTTGTAGAAGCAGAGGGTACCACACTTGCCGTGGCCAATGTGGAGCTATGAGAATCATACGGATTCTGTTTCTCTGAAGCTTGAACAGGGTTTTGGGAATTAGGGGAATGGGTGGAAAAGCATAAAGGAAGCCTTGACCCCAGTGAAGGAGGAAAGCATCCCTGTCTGAGAGCCCTGAGCCGGAATTCTGGAACAGAACCGGGGAAGTTTGGCATTCGACGGACTTGCAAAGAGGTCTATGTCCGGGGTTCCCCAAATTTGAAAAGTCTTGGCCACCTGGTCTGCATGTAGAGACAATGCGTGTGGAAGCAGAACTCGACTGAGTATGTCTGTCCAAGAGTTTTGTATGCCTGGAAGATACACTGCCAGGAGATGAATCTGATGCTCTCTGGCGAGGGCCCATAGTCGCAAAGCTTCGTTGCAAAGCGACAGAGCCTGTTCCCCCCTGCTTGTTCACGTAGAACATGGCTACTTGATTGTCCATATGAATGAGGACTGTCTTGTAGCTGAGCAGGGTGTGGAACACTCAAAGAGCAAGGAAGATTGCTCTGAGCTCTAAGAGAGTGATATGTAGATGAGTCTCCTGTGGAGTCCAGGTGCCTTGGGTGGAGAGGTCTTGTAGATGAGCTCCCCAACCCACTGGCGAAGCATCTGTTGTGAGAGTTGCCTGGGGTAAAGGTTGTTGAAATGGGGACCCCAGCAACAGGTTTTGAGTGGACTGCCACCATTGGAGGGACAAAATAAGGCGATCTGTGTTTGCTATTTTGTCTGACAGGCACCCTGATGCCTGGATCCATTGGGTGGATAAAGTTCACTGGGCTGCTCTCATATGGAGGCGAGCATAAGGAACCACATGCACGGTAGATGCCATGTGGCCTAGTAGTTGTAGCATTTCTCGGGCAGTGAAGTGAGGCTTTAGCACTGCTTGAGAAGCTAACTGCACCATACGAAGGCAACGGGTCTGAGGAAGATAGGCCCTTGCTTTTCTAGTATCCAGGAAAGCTCCTATGAACTCTAGAGACTGAGTAGGAGTTAGACTGGATTTTGGGATATTTATGACTAGACCCAAATACTGAAGGATACGCATTGTGCAAGATAGAGAAATCCTGGCCTCTGGCTCTGATGGGGCTCGAATGAGCCAGTCGTCTAAGTAGGGGAAGACGAATATCCCTAGAGTGCAGAGAAATGCTGCTACCACAGCCATGCATTTCGTGAACACACTTGGTGCTGAGGCCAGGCCAAAAGGAAGCACCCTGTATTGGTAGTGCTTTCCTTGAAAAAGGAACCGAAGGAACTTTCTGTGAGTTGGATGGATGAGAACATGAGTGTACGCATCCTTGAGATCTAGAGAACAAAGCCAATCCTGACTCTGAAGGTATGGCAGCAGAGTTCCCAGAGAAATCATTTTGAATTTCTCTTTGAACAGGAATTTGTTCAATTCTCTGAGGTCCAAAATAGGTCTGTATCCCCCTGTTTTCTTTGGGATAAGGAAATAGGGGGAGTAAAACCCTGTACCCTGTTGATGAATGGGTACGTCTTCTATTGCCCCTTGGGCAAGAAGCATGGTGACCTCTTGATCTAACAGGTTGATGAGAGAGGTCTGAGAATTGAACTGTCTTACCATTGTGGGAGGGGGCATGCACAGAAAATGCAGCTTGTACACCTCTCTTATAATGGAGTGTGTCCAATGCTCTGCTGTTATCTGCTCCCATCTGGGGGCAAAGTGACATAACCTTCCTGGAATGGTGGAAGGCTCTGGTCCATTGAAGGCCAGGAAGGCTAAGTTCTCTAGATGAAAGTCAAAGGCCTTGTGGAGGCTGAGACTGCTGAGACGGTTGAGGCTTAGCAGTCTTTGCTTTCCTTTGTTTAGGTGGTTGCTGACTCTTTCGAGCAGGCTGACCTGCAGAACATCCCTGCTGGGAATAAGAGGGATAAAACCTCCTTTTTTGAAAAGAAAGGTTTCTTGAAAGATTTCTTTCTGGCAGGATCAGCTGTGGCTTTGGATAACCTATCCAAAGTGGAGTTGTCAGCATCCAACTCATTGGATTTCTCTTGCCAATTCTTGCCGAATAAATTCTCACCTGTACAAGGGATATTGCCCAGTTTGTCCTGCACCCAGAGCTCCAAATCGGATGCCTGGAGCCAGGCAATTCTACGTGCACCTATGGCAATGGCAGAGGTTCTGCTTATGTACTCAAAACAGTCAAAAGCTGCACGACTGACAAACTTAGAAACATCCTGGGCATGTTTAACCAGTGTGAGAAAATCCTGCCTTTTGTCCTCAGGAAGGAGAGGGCTAAAAACCTCTAAGTCCCCTATGACTTCTTTAAGGAACATTCCCATATATAAAATATAGGAACTGATCCTGGCAGAAAGCATGGAAGCCTGGAAAGTACGACATTCAAAGGCATCCAAAGTTCTACACTCACGTCCTGGAGGATTAGAGGCATGTCTCTTTGCACTCCTGATCCTTCTCATAGCTGATTCCACCACAATAGAGTGGTGTGGAAGCTGAGTTTTCTGGAAGCCAGGACAAGGAGGGACTTGATACATGGTATCCAGTCTGCGAGAGTGAGGAGATCACGTAAAATCTCACGGATAGGCAAGGTAGCTGCCTCCTTAGGAGCTTTGGGATATTGTAAAATCTCCAACTCCTTAGCTCTGGGCTCTGTTTCAGGAGTCACAGTAATGGACATACCACAAGCCACCTCCCTGATGAAATCCTGAAAGGAGATATCTTCTGGAGGAGACATCCTACGTTTAGGAGAGGAAGGCTCCTCTGGGAGAAGTATCCCGGTACCGGCAGAGCTGTCAGAATCCTCGGAGTCCTCCGAGGATTCAAAGTACCGTCTGTCCGGATGCTCTTGAAGAGCCTGATACCCGTACCGACCGAAGTCGGTACCGGGGAGAATCGGCACCAGAAGGCATCGCATGACTGGGTACCAGCAAAGCCGATACCGATGCTATCGGTACTGGTACCGATACCGGTGTCAGTACCGATACCGGTTGAACTGTCTGACACGGTTCCGAGGGTGTCGATGCCGCAAGGAGAGCCTCCAGACTGCATTCAATAGCCAGGAACCTCTGGTCTATCGATGCTGCCGATGCCTGGGTATCGGTACCGGAAGCAGCCGGTAACCCCAGAGCATGGCACCAGTAGTTCTGCCAAGGTCGAAGCCTCGAGAACATCCTGGAGCCCCAATAATGCTTTGGAAGCCGAAGCTTCCCGCCGGGGCAATTTTGCCGGTACAGAACCCTCAAGGGCAACGCCAGAGGCATCTCAATGCTTGGAAGGAGATCTACCCTTTGAGGACCGGCTAGACTTATGTTTAGTTACCTGAGATCCATGGGAGGAAGACGAAGCCCTAGAAGACGTCGATGCCACAGAAGCTGCATCAGAGGGAAAAAGGGCGCCGAGCTTAGCAGCTCGGTTTTGTCGACCCCTCTTGGACATCATGGCACAGGCCATACATTCCGTGATGGAGTGGTCAGGACCTAAACATTTAAGACACCACTCATGGGTGTCGGTGACGGAGATGGTACCGCCATACTTGGGGCACTTTTTGAAACCCGAAGCGGGTTTTTCCATAGTGGAGGAAATTTTGGGCCTAAGGCCCAAAATGGCGCGTGCACCTGGGAAGAAAAGTTTGGAAAAAAATAAAGAATATTTTTCTTTAAAACAAAAGAAAGACAGAAAAGAGAACCGGCGGTACCGGTATAGCGTTGAGGAAGGCAGACGCGACCACAAAAAATAAAGAATAAGGAAAACATTTTCTGCGGCGACAGGAACGACGACCTGCTGGCTCCGCGGAAAACGAAGAACTGGAGAGAGGCAGTTGGGAAAGGCGGGAAGGCAGCACGCAGGCGCTGTGGGATGCTCCCAAAAGCTTTCTAAATGGACGCTGGGGAGCGTTCCTGCGCAGGCTCCGTCGGTACCGATGATACCCATATGTGAAGACTACATTCCTGCTTGTACCTGGAGATAGCTGCGATCACCTCCAAAGGGTGCACGTTGCTCGCCATGTTTGCAGCATTCAGTGAAGTATCTTTTATCTTTATTCGTTACTTGATATACCGCCCAGGCAGGTGCGTCAGGGCGATGTACAGTATAATCAACCAATAAAAGCAAGAAAAGGAAAAAGAATGCCATTATTTGGACAGGACAGAAAGAAGCAGAAAAGGCAAAAGTGGGAAAGAGACAAGTGAGGGAAGGTCCTGATTCACTGTAAGCTGCTCTCCCATCGGTCACATCTAATACCTTAGAAAAGATAGTTCTTGACATTTGCCCTTTCCTTAATTTCCTGAACTCCTCCCACACCACACTATCATGTGTCCCAGTCAGGTCATTAGTTCCTAAGTGAATTAGGACACTGCGTTCCCCTTCCGTGCTCTGTATCCCAGCAGTTCCAGGAACGTACTCTGTATCCCGGCTAGCTGAGCATCTCAGCAGGCATTTGGCTCTCTTGCCCTTCAAGCCAGTCCCAAATCTATTCCTGAGGTATTTGAAATTCTGTCATATCCCCCTTCTCTGGGGAATACTAGTGTTTCCTAGTGGTGCAAGTGACTGCTGGTGCTGCTATTCTGTTTATCAGAGCCACGCGTAGATCTATTTAAGCACAGCAAAACACAAAGCTCGAGAAGATCCAGAAGGGAGGACTTGAGGAAAGATGCTTAGAAGAGATGACATGGTAGTTTGCTATGGAAGTATGACGAGATTTTTAAAAAAACAAGGACCTGAAGGAAAGGAGACAAGAGCAACAGAGAGCCACGGATCTGGCTGGCAGACAGTTCAGAGATCGCCCATGCCACTCACAGCTGCAGATTCCTCCAGAACGGAAGAGACTGAACATTGCACTTAACTGTTGGACAAAGTGAAATCAGTATGTGCTGCTGACACGGCTCACTGACAACTAAACCAGTTGGAGTAATCAGAAAGACTTGTTGGACAGGCAGGCCTGGATGCCTGGCTAGGTGGAGCAGGCAACTGCTTAAGGGCCTTCCCTCCTCTACCCTCCCAAGCAGCAGCATCACATCAGGGCTACTCCTCAGAACACGATGGGCCAGCAGCATGCAGAAAACTGCAAATCAGACTCCGTGCCAGGCTGCCACTGTGCCTGCAAGGACGTGATGAAAGTATGCTCCAGGGTGCAGGGATGGAGCATCTCTGAAGGGGTAGGAACCCCTCTGTTTCCTCCTGCCAGCAGTCCTGTGCCTACAGGCACCTGGGAGTTAAATCAAGCAGCACAGACGACAAAATAAAAACAGAAGAAAACCTTGAAAGATAGGAGTTGAGCTCTAAAACTGAAGGACACATCCGGAGGGCTAGTGTTGCAGATGCTGCCTCCCTCTCTCATCTAAAGCTGGTGCTGGAGTGGCCACCTAGCCAGCAGGCAATGCATCCATCTCTCTCATGCATATTCACTAAGGGTTACCCCGGGCCAGCCTCAGAAACACTGATCTAAAGCACAGGACATGCTGTAACTATAGAGGTTAAAGCCCATGGATGCAGGGGACACAGAACCAGGGCAAGCACTTGAGAAGCGGCGAGGGGGCACCAGTACTCCGTGTACTCGGGGTTACACCTTCGAGTACGAAAAGGCACAAGTCACAACAAGTACTCACGGCACAGAAAATGCCTCGCACTTAAGTGCTACTCTTCTGAGGCTCGCAAATTCAGAAAATGCACCCAGGCAAGCGAAGCACGGAGGGCTGAAAAGCAGCCTCTTTATCCAGGTGTCCTACAGAGACACAGAGCTTGAGACTTAACCCTATGAGTCCTCCGGTAAGACGTGTAAAACCTGCCTAAAGACTTGCTACTCGAAGTGCTTCCTCGTGATTTTTGCACCTCCTCGTGTCTGTGGCCCGTTGCATAGCCCAGTCCTCTCGGCTCTCTCCTGGTTTTCTAGGCTGCTCGGTTCTGTGAACTGCTTTAATGCATTTGGCCCTAGCGGTATATAAAAATTGCAAATAAAATATTGGTTCTCTCTCGTGGTTGCTACGTCAGGTACCGTGGATGCGGCTCTCTCTCCATTGCTACAGTGCCGCACGAGCTATAAAGCACTGGCACAGCTCATTATTCCCCTGATTAACTAGAGTGGCTACTGTACCTTGCAGCAGGTCTCCTCCGTGCAGCCTGCAGCTCTTTGCGTCTCATCAGTGACTGCTCCCGGGGAGATTCCAGCGCTCACCAGCAAAGGCAGCAACTGCGCCACCTGCAGGACAGTTGCTTGCGCTGCAGTGGGAAGGAAATGTCCAGTAGCAAGGCTGAACCTCAGACCCCCCTCCCAAGATCCTAGTTTGCTGAAATACAAAAACCCAGGACCACTAAGTAAGGATGAAGAGACAGCTGGCAGCAAAGCAAAAGCAAACAAAAGGCCCTAACACTAGGAGCCCCCCGGAGTCAAATGACCTATTGCTGTGAACTATCAGTGGAACATGATGCAGAAATTAAAAGAAGAAACTTCTCCCTGCAGGAAACACACAGTCCATAGAGAAAATGTATTTTCTTTTTGTTCTTAAACAATCTAGCAGAACACTGCAAGCAACACAAAAATGATGGGCTCCTGTAACAAGCATTCCATTTTAGACCCACTTACCACCTCCCTGCTACATAATGGATGGCGGGGGGGGGGGGGGGGGGGTACAACCAGTGCGACACAAGGGAGCTCTGCACAGAGGCAGCAGCAATAATAAAGAAGAGAAGCCTAGGGAAAAGGTTGTTACTAACTGTAGTAGCTGTTCTCCATGGACAGCAGGAATAAGTCCTCACACATGAGGGACACCATCGACAGAGCCCCAGTACAGGAATGCTCCCCAGCTTCCATTGGAAACTTTTCGAGGGTCCTGTCTTCCTGCCTGCCAGTGCCATCTTTTCTAGTATATCAACAAAGCCATAGTAGAATACAGCTCCTCGGGGAGGTGGGAGGGTTGTAAGAACTTATTCCTGCAGTCCACGGATAACACCTACTACAGGTGAGTAACTACCTTTTCTCCATGGACAAGCAGGAATGAAGTCCTCATGTACGGGACTCCCAAGATACAGGCTACCAAAAACAGAAGAAACCAAAAAGCCCAATGGGAGAAAAATGAACTAAGCAGAATCAACTATCTACAGCATTGGTAGTCCCCAAGGGGGAGCTAATCTGATTCAGCTTCTTCACCATACAGTTTCACACATGATCATTCATGCTCTGTATTTTCTTCTTTTCAGTAGCCTGGACAGACAGAAGGGCCATGGGGGATGGAGTTGCATTCTAATCCCCAAACAAATGCTGGAGTACAAATTGGCCAAAGTTTCTGTCACGTCAGGAACCCCCCAGCCACAGGGCCAGCCCGTCCATTGAGCAAGAAAGTTGTTTGCACAAGGCCCCATGCAAACAACATTCTTAATTAAAAGCCCATGTAAATTAAAAAAAAAAAAAAAATCAACCTGGCGGCTGCGGCTGCTGCTGCCACCATGGCAGCAGCAGAATCAAATGTCCCACAGCACCCTCCCTGAATCACTCCCCTCAGCGCCAGCTTTCAGAGCCACGAAGGGAGAGTTTCTCTCTCACAGCTCTGTTAAGCCCACTGGGGCTGATGAGAAACAGGAAATGCCTGTTTCCCATCAGCGCTGGCAGCCTTAACAGAGCTGTGAGAGAGAAACTCTCCCTTTGCGGCACTAAAAGCCAGTGCGGAGGGGAGTGATTCAGTGGGGGCAACGGGATACTTGATTCTGCTGCTGCTGCTGCCATGGCAGCGGCAGCCGCCGCCAGGTTTTTTAATTTTTTTAAATTTGCCTGGGCTGAGGGGGGAGAGGGGGATTAGGACTGGTTATGGGCTATGGGGGGAGGGGGGAGGGGCTAAGACTGAAAATGGGGTGATGGGGGGAGGGACTAAGACTGAAAATGGGGTGATGGGGGTTAGGACTGGAAGTGGGCTGATGGGGGGCTAGAAATGGGCTGATGGAGGGTTAGGACTGGTAATGGGCTATGGGGGGGCTAGGACTGGAAATGGGCTGATGGGGGGTTAAGACTGGTAATGGGCTATGGGAGGGGGGTTAAGACTGGTAATGGGCTATGGGAGGGGGGCTAAGATTGAAAATGGGGTGATGGGGAGGTTAGGACTAGAAGTGGGCTGATGGGGGGCTTAGGACTGGTAATGGGTTGAGTGGAAGGGGAGCTTGAACTGCAAATAGCTGATGGGGAGGGGGCTTGGAATGGAAATGGGCTGAGTGGGTGGGAGAGCTAGGACAGGAAATGGGCTGATAGGATAGGACTGGAAATGGGCTTTTGGGGGTGCTAAGATTGGAAATGGACTCATGGAGGGGCTAGAACTGGAAGTAGGCTCATGGGGTGCTTGGATTTGAAATGGGCTGAGTGGAGGAGAGCTAGGATTTGACATGGACTGATGGTGGGGCTAGGAAAGGACTAGAAATGGGCTGATGGGGGGCTGGGATTGGAAATGAGCTGATGGAGGGACTCAGACAGGACTGGAAATGGATGGGGGAGCTAGGACTGGAAATGGGTTGATGGTGGGGCTGGGATAGGACTGGAAATGGGCTGATGCGGGGACTAGAAGGGAGCTGATGTTGGGGGAGGATTAGAATGGGATGGAGCTGGGAGAGTAAAATGGAGAAGGGAAACATTTTGTGTGGGAGGGATGAAAAATCTACAATTGGCCGGGTATTGGGAGAGTAAGTGGGGATTGGAGGATGGAGGGGTAAAATTTTTGTGGATGAAATAGGAATGAGGAAAGAGCAAAAGGAGAAAGATTAGTATGTTAAAGCAGAAGTAGAGAGAGAATGGAAAAAAAAACTAGAAGAGAGAAGAAAGGACAAATGGACAGCAGACGATGGAGAGTTAGCAGAAGACACGAAGAAACCAGAAGAAAGTGGCTGGAGCAATTGCAACTGAAAAAAATGCACAGAAGGTGGAAAAATATATCTTTATTTTGAATTTATTAACTGGAACATGTCAGCTCTGGGAAATGTGCGTCATTAACGCCTGCACTTTGTTTAGTACAAGAGGAAATTAATTTATAGTTTTATTTCTACAGTGTTGTTGCACATTCCAAGTTTGGGGTTCTCAGTTTAATTATCTTCCTGTTTCTAAATTGTGATTCCTTGTTTGGTGATGGTCTATGTTCTGCATGTGTAACTGAGCTGAGGTATTCTGTTTATGTAATTCCTATTTGAAATTGCCACTTGTTCTCTTTCCCCAGTAGGTCATGTATTGTTATTCTCTGAAATGTATTGGTTTAATATTTGCAGTGTTGCCTTTTGATAGGTAGGGTATGGTGCTTTGTGAGTCCTGGTAGTGCTGTTAGGATACGGCAGGTTTGCTATGGGTTCTAAATGGGCAGTGTTTGTAGTAGTTCCTAATGTGCCTGGAGGTTGGCACTGGATTATAGTAATGTGGAAATCTTTTAGTATTTCTTTATCGATACACTCATTAAGAGGCATGTTTACTAAAAGTTAGTGTATGGTAACATTATGCAAATATTTATGCAAATGAGGTCCTTGATGCAAATTAAGCCCCGCACCGAGTCTCCGTACATGGCCCTGTACCCCCCCTTGGGTCACCCCTGCCCATCCAGATGATAGTGAGATGTGAATGTGTGGACGAAAGACCACATCACAGCCCTGCAGATCTTGAAATTTTCTTCTTGCACTAGGAAGGTGATATGTCTGTGGTCCAGGATGGGCCAAGCCCCCCCCCCCATCTTCTTAGGGATCAAAGTATCTGGAGTAAAATCCCCGCCTGACCTGCTCCTGAGGCATAGGCTCGATGGAGATATTGACCAGAAGGGTGGAGATTTCCCCCTGAAGGATGTTTAGATTCAGAGAGTCGAGGGGATATGCCCTCGGAGGGGGGGGAATGAGGCAGCAGTTTGGCGAAGTGCACCATGTAGCTGCTTTGGATGAGTCCAAAATTATGAGGGGCCAGCTGCAGGCAAAAAGAATGGGCCATCCCCGCACTGGAGGGCTCCCTCTGGGGTCAATGGCCGATTAGCTATGCTCCAGTCAAAACTCCATTCCTGCCTTGGGTTGTGGAGAGGCAGAGTCTTTTGAGGCTTTTCCTCAGGCTGTGGGCAAGGAACCTATGTATTTTGGTGGGAGGTTTGAGAACCAGGAAAGTACCTGCACTTACACGGGTAGTAGACCACCTTCTGACCCCCCCTCCTTGATACCTCCTGTGAGTGGATCGGACATGTGTCTCGACAACCTGGTGAGGGTAATGTGCTACTTTTCTATGATGCCAGCTTTCTCCTCCACCTGTCTCCAAATAATTTCTCTCCCCAGCACAGCATGTCTGCAAGCTTATTTTTCACCAACTGTTCCAAGTCGGAAGACTGAAGCCAGGTGAGTCAACAGGCTTCAATACTCGCAGTCACCAAACTAGAGACCATCTCAAAGGCATCGTACGTCACTCTGACCAAGAACTTTGAGCAGTCTTTACCGTAACCCACCAGAGTACAATAATGCTCCAGTTTCTCCAGATACAATTTGGAGAAATCATGCATGTCGTCCTTCAGGAATATGCTCATGTAGAGCTGATAAGTGTACTCTAGCTACGGGCATGGAGCTCTGGAAGGTTGCACTTCCAAAGGAATCCAATGTCAGAGCCTCCCTATCCAGGGGCATTGAGGACTGTCTTGGTGCTTTTAATACTCTTCAGGACAGACTCTACCACTAAGGTGTGGTGCAGAGGCTTCTCAGATCCCAGGGCCTTCTGAACCCGGTACATTGAGTCCAGCCTCCTACTGACCACGGGCACAATGAGAGGCTCTCCCACTTCATCTGCAGCCTTTGTAGGATTCGGGTGTACCTGCACTGACACTACTACTACTACTACTACTACTACTCCTCAACATTTGTATAGCGCTACCAGTCGTACGCAGCGCTGCAGACATGGAAGAGACAATCCCTGCTCATCAGAGCTTACAATCTAGTCAAGACAAACACAGGGGGTGTAGGCAGGAGTAAGACAAGGGAGAAGAAATGAGATCAAGTAAGTCAATATCCAAAAGCAGCAGCGAAGAGGTGAGCTTTCAACCTGGATTTGAAGAGGGTTAGAGAAGGTGCCTGGCGTACAGACACAGGTAGTTTGCTCCAGGCATAAGGTGCAGCAAGGTGAAAGGAATGAAGTCTGAACTTAGCAGTAAAAGAGAAGGACATAGATAGAAGCAGTTTGCTAGAAGAGCAGAGTTCCTGAGGGGGGTTATAAGGAGAGATAAGAGATGAAAGGTACTGAGGAGCCGCAGAAGTTTGAACTGGATGTGGAAACAGATAGGGAGCCAAAGAAGTGACTTGAGAAGAGGAGTAATATGGGCATGACGAGGATGGCAGAAGATTAACCGCACAGCAGAGTGTTGAACAGATTGAAGGGGAGAGAGATGATTCAAAGGGAGAACAGCAAGGAGTAGGTTACAGTATTCAAGATGGGAGGTTGATTAAGAAGTGGATAAGCATTTTAGTAGTTTGTTCAGAAAAGAAGGGGCAGATTTTGCTAATGTTATAGAGAAAGAAACGGCAGGTCTTAGCTACAAGATGGATGTGTGTGGAGAAAGAGAGAGAGGAGTCAAAGACAACCCCCAAGATTGCAGGCTGAGGAAACAGGAAACAGACTGAGAAAGGAGGAAGGGGGGGGGGCAGGTTTTAGGGGGAAAGATAAGAAGTTCAGTCTTGGCCATGTTCAATTTCAAGCAGCAGTGAGACATCCAGGCAACAATGTCAGAAAGACAGGCAGAGATCCGGATCTGTATTGCCAGAGAGAGTTCAGGCGTAGAGAGGTAGATCTGGGAGTCATCAGCATACAGATGGTATTGTCACTGCTTCCTTAGGAGCCGGGAAGTACTGGAGGATCTCGAAATCCTCCGCCCTGGGCTCATCCTCCATCTTTAGTGAAAATAGGATGGCCTTTGCCATGTCCCTCACAAAATCCTGGAAGGACATATCCTCCAGAGACCACCTCCCTCATTCATTTGGAAGAGAGGGGTCTGATGGAAGCCCAAGAAACCTGACCAACAGGTTCTCCAATTCCACATTGGTCAACCCAGCCATCAGAGTCAGACTCCAAGAGGAAGTCGAAGTACCTTTGAGACTGCCCAGAGCTCCCTCCAGCCTCTAGGAAAGTGGCAGCATCAATAGGATCGATAATGCACAGAGTGCTTTCAGGGCTTCGTTGGGACATCAGAACCAGATATACTTGAGAAAAATGGCCCGGCCGGGAACTGGTGTCTGGTCTCTTCAATGCCCCGGTGTTGATGCCTTCACAAGCAGAACATGCATTTTGAGGATTGGCTGCACAGTGGTCAATGATGATGCCCCCTGGGCACTGAAGGACCAGCCAGCCGTTGCTCCAGCATTGATTTGATGCAGGCCTCAAGCACCTGAAGGCATTACTCCATGGCTGCCGATTGCAAAGGCCTTGGGGCCTGAGCAGCTTCGACCAATGACTCCAGCATTGCTTGTGTAGGAAGGCAACCACCACTAAGACCTTTCAGTAAATCCTCAGTGCTATTTTTTTTTTTTTAGTGCCATCAAGTCATTGTTGACTCATAGCGACCCAGCTACCTCTGGGTTTTCTTGGCAATGTATCACCGGAAGTAGATTGCCAGCCTTTTCTTCCGAGGCAATGGAGGGTAAAGTGACTTGCCCAAAGTCACAAGGAGTGCCAGTGGGAATCGAACCCTTGATCTTCTGGGTACGAGGCAGTTGCTCTAACCACTAGGCTACTTCTCCACTCCAGCCTAGGGGACAGAAGCAGGGATACCTCTGATGAATATCTCAAATAGGGGATATGAGGTAAGCTTCGGAAATATCCAGGAAAATGAGAAACACACCCTCTCATGGCTGCAATGACCAACTTAAAACGTTTCCATGCAAAAGTGAGGAATCCTCAGCTCTATATCTATTCCCTTCAGATCTAAAATTGGCCTAAAGGACCCCTCTTTCTTTGTGACCATGAACTAGATATAAAAGAGTAGCAGCCATGACCTTGCTCCTCTGTAGACATTGAGATGACAGTGTCAAGCTGTATGAAGTGCTGGAAGGTTTTCTCAATAGCTTCTCTCTTGGCTTGAGACCTGCAGGGTGACACTATGAAAGCATCATGGAGAGGCTCTATGAATCCCAGGGAACAATCTTGAGGACCATTGATCTGATCCAGATCCATTCTGAGAACAGTTTGAGATGACCCCACCTCACCAAATGAACCTCATAAGGGGCTGACCATCTCTCATTGGGAGCTCTTTGGGCCTCCCAAGGAACGGCCAGAGTTGTCATGAGATCTCTGGGATCTCCAAAAGGGCTGACCTCTTCTAGACATGTTGGGTACATATGCAGAGAATGCAGGGATGGAACCCTTACCTGACCTAAGGTGGCTCCAATATCTTAGCTGTAAGTTGCGAAGGACCCCTGGGTTTCTTACAGACCTGTCCACTAGGTGTCTGGACGAAGCTTACCCAGATCCTTGACCACCTTCTCCAGAACCTTCCTAAAAAGAAGTATGACTTTGAAAAGGAGCTCGGTAAGGCACATCTTGGAAGCTGAATCAGCCAACCAATTGTGCAGCCATAGCTTGCATGCCATAACTGTGGCTACCACTGACCTAGATACCACCTGAACCAGGTAACATAGGGCTATCTGCCACAAAGAAGGAGTTAGACTCCAGCCTAATGAATCTAGCCAGTGTCCATACACAGCACCACCTAGATTCCCAGGGTGGCGGCAGTAGCAGAGAAGGCATTTTTGAGCAGAAAGATTTCACCTCCTCATCATGTGCCTCCCTGAAAGCCAAACTACTTTCTGCCAGAATAGTGACCTTCATGGTCACAACCAGGATCAAAGCATCTGCTTAGGAACACTAAAAAGCTTTCCAATTGCTCTTGAGACAGAAAGTGACAATCCTGGTGCCTCCAGTATCATCTCTAGGACCAGCTATTCAGAAACCACCAGCCTCTTCAGAGGCTCTGGAATCAGCAAGAACCCAGATAGCCCATCATAAGCAGTCAGGGACAAATGGTCCTCCCTGTGGAAAGGAGATTACAGTCAAATCCACTCCCTCCAAGGGGGGAGGGTTCTTCTCCTCAAAAAAAGATAGCTACCTTGGGGGAGAGAGCTACTGTCTTTTCCTCAACCTTTGCTGTGTCCTCTTGAGGGGAAAACAGGGCTCTCTTGCCTCTCCCTGGGGAAAGAGAATCTGGGGCTTTTAACACCCCCCCTCGGCAACTGCAGGTTTGTCCCCTAAGCTCTCCCACAGTGGAGCACAGACCTTTGGCACAGATGACTTCTTGAAAGCAGCCTATAAACCGATTCAGCAACTGCTGCTCAAACCCAGCCAAAAAAAAGGAAAGGGGATTCCTTGGGTCCACCCTGCAGACATTGGTCCTGATCCAGGGTATTCTCAGACCTACCCCCCCCTCCGCCCCCTCTGGCGGGACGTGGTCATCTAAGATGGCTGCTGTTCCTGCCAGAGGGAAGATCAAAAGCAGCATGGGGGTTCACCACAATTTTGGCTTTGAGCCCTGGGATCTGCCCCTAGAGGTCCCAAAACAACAAAAAAAACCCCGCCCAAGGTTCTTCAGGGCAGAACAGGTTGTGGAACTAACCAGATGGCTACTACATGCTGCATAGTGTCAGGAACCCAGCATCTGCCTTGCAAACAATCCCCGTCCCCAAAAACTCCCTCACACAAACTGCATACTGCACTGGCTGGACTTTCTCTCCCTACTGCCGAAGGGAATCCCATACTGGACTGCCTCACAGCCTTGCAGAGCTGGGTACAGTCACTGCATACTGCTTTATTACATGAAGCTGGGCTTCCTGAAGAAATAAAGCTTTTATAATACCCAAAAAGAGAGGAAGAGGGTGGGCAGGCAAGGACCCTTACTTAGCAGCCCCTTAGAGTCTACCTGACCACCTCTCCCTTAGGTCACCACGCTAGAAACAGGGCATTCCCTAGCGCAATGAGGTGGGGTTCACAAACCCTGGCTTTAGAGCTCAACCAAAGGGCACATGGGTCAGAAATCAGGCCTGGGAAGCTAGACCTGTCTTCAAATTGCCGCAACAGAGCAACGCTGCAACCATCTGCTGGAAGCAGAAAATATTGGCAAGTTCCAGAACTACACCAGTTATCCAGGTGATATCACAAACGCTGCTTGGGAAACAACCCACTGATCAATATTAGTTTGGATGCATCAATTGAAAATAATTCAGAAACATAACGGCAGAAAAAGACCACATAGCCTATATAGTCTGTCCTTCCATATCAACCACTACAACATTCCTCTTTTTTCCTTTAGAGATCCTCTGTTTGTCCCATGCTTTTTTGAATTCAGTTACTGTCCTCATCTCTACCATCTCCACTGGGAGACTATTCCATAGATCCACCACTCTTTCCATAAAGAAATATTTCCGCATATCACTCCTGAATCTATCTCCCTTCACCCTCATCCCATGTCCCCTCGTAGCAGAACTTCCTTTCAATCAAGAGGCTCTCCCCCCCCTGTGCATTTATGTCACGGAGGTATTTAAACGTCTCAATCATATCACGTCTATCCCGCCTTTCCTCTAAGATGTACATATTAAGATCCTTAAGTCTGCCCTCATATGCTTTATAATGAAGACCACTAACCATTTTAGTAACCACCCTCTGTACTGACTTCATCCTGTTTATATCCTTTTGAAGGTGCATTCTCCAGAATTGCACACAATACTCCAAATGAGGTCGCACCAAAGACTTATACAGAGGCACTATCACCTCCTTTTTCCTGCTAGCCATTCTTCTCCGTATTCGCCCAAGCATCCTAGCTTTCATCTTTTCTACCTGTTTAGCTATTTTAATATCATCAGACACAACCACTCTGAGGTCCTGCTGTTCTTTAGGGGACAAATGTACTTCACCCCCTATACTATATTGCTCCCTTATTTATTTATTTATTTATAGTTTTTCTATACCGCGCTATTTTCCATCAGCGCGGTTCACAGGCAACAAACTCGCACAGCAGGAAAAGCCATACTGCGTTTTACATTGAACAGGGAATTGCACACATTTTACATTGAACAGGTATTGAACATGGAACACAGGCTAACAATATACATCGTGGAACTATATACAATATGGGATTATATACAGGTTGATAACAGTAGTAACATATCAACTAGGCATTTTTCAACGTAAACATGGCTTGAGGGGTACTGTCGTATGTTAGCATGTTAAGGCTAATTTGCTGGGGGCACAGGAGTGATATTAAGGAAGAGGGGATAAAGGAGGAGTGATTGCTGCAGTCCAAGTGCATGACCTTGCATTTTTTAACATTAAATCCCAGCTGCCAAATTCTAGACCATTCTTCAAGCTTAGCTAGATCCCTCCTAATGTTATCTACACCTTCCTGGATGTCTACTTTATTGCAAATTTTGGTATCATCTGCAAAGAGACAAACCTTACCAGACGACCCTTCTGCAATATCACTAACAAAAATGTTAAAAAGAATCAGACCAAGGACAAATCCCTGGGGCACACCACTGGTAAGCTCCTCCTTCTCAGAGTGAGCTCCATTTAACCTGTACCCTTCATTGTCTCCAACTTAACCAATTTCTAACCCAAGGAGTAACTTTAGGGTCCATCCTTAGGGTGCTCAGTTTGTTTATAAGTCGCTTATGTGGAACGGTGTCAAAGGCTTTACTGAAATCTAAATATACTACATCAGTGCTCTCCCTTGGTCCAACTCCCTGGTCACCCAGTCAAGAATTCAATCAGATTTGTCTGACAAGACCTGGTGAATCCATGCTGCCTCAGATCTAGTAATCCGTTAGACTCCAGAAACTTCACTATTTTCTCTTTCAGCAGCACTTCCAATAAAGCATATAGTTACACACTTGTAATAGGTGTTCTCCAGGGACAGCAGGAATCAGTCCTCACATATGGGTGAGTCTTTGGGAAATGCCACCATTCATGCGTGGTCCCCTTCCCGCCTAAGGATGGGCTCAGTCAGATGACATAGCTAGAACTGATAAAAGATGGCAGCAAAAATAGTAGTGGAACTCCAAGGGGAAGAGGGAGGGTTACGAGAACTAATTCCTGCTGTCCCTGGAGAACACTTGTTACAGGTGAGTAACTACATTTTCTCCAGGAACAAGTAGGAAGTCAGTCCTCACGTAAAGGACTCCCTAGCTACAGGCCACCGAGATCCTGTAGAAAAAACATGGCCCAGCCATGAACAGCCGCAGGTGAATCAGAGGACAGACTCCAAGGACCCCAGTGTCCAGGGAGAACCATGGCTCCAGTAGCCTCCTGAACAAGGAGGATTGGAGAGCAGGAATTGCCTAAACCCCGAACAGATTACAGAGTTCAGGCCTGGCTGAAGGCATTGTCCTGTCGGTACTCCCTCTCCAGGCAGTAACGAGCTGCAAAAGTGCGAACGGAGGATCAGGTGGTGGCCCGGCAGATTTCTTCCATAGGGACAGAGCGTAGGCTCGCAACAGTAGTTGCCATAACCCTGACATTGTGTGCCGTGACACGGCGCTCTAACAGCAGCCCAGCCTGGTTGTGGGCAAAGGTGATGCAGTCCACCACCCAGATAGAGTCTGCTTGGTGAAAGCTTCCCCCAGATGACTGGGGTCGTAAGAAATGAAAAGCTGAAAGGCTTATACCATCTGTGTTGGCTATTGGCGCATGCTTCTATCTAAAATTTCCTTGTAGATGTGTAGTTACCTTTGAGGGTCAGTCCTCTGTGTTTACGGACGTGACCCAACTTAAGTCTTTTTTGAATCAGAAAAAGGAGGTAAAGGATGTTGGTGGTGAGATTTCTGGTCCCTTATAGTGGAGTTTGATACTTCTGATTTCCTTATTTTTTGTATTGAATAATAGGTAAATGCTCTCCCTTGATGTGGTATGTTTATGTGATCTATATTTTTATCTTGAGTATTGTTAAAATGTGAAGGATTCTATTGTATTGCCTTATTATTTTGTTGTTATTCAGGAAACAAATAAAAATTTAAAATAAAAAAAAAAGCTGAAAGGCTTTGCGGTGGACCTGAGTGCAATGCAGGTATTAGGATAGGGCTCTTTTGCAGTCCGGAGTGTGGGGGACGGCTGATGCTTTGTTGGCGTGGGGCCGTGGAAAGAAGATAGGAAGTACCACTTCCTGGTTGAGGTGGAAATCAGATATCACCTTCGGCAGGAATTTCGGGCGAGTGCAGAGCATGACCCTGTTTTTGTAGAACCTGGTGTAGGGTGGCTCAGCCACCAAAGCCTGAAACTCACTGACACTGCGGGCAGAGGTGATTGCCAACAGGAAGGACACCTTCCAGGACAGGTAGCGGTCTCCTTTTCCTTTTGCCTTTATTTACCATTTTAACAAAAAGGTTGGTTGCCCTTAAAATACCCCCTTTCAGTTTTGCCCACTGTTTTTCTACATCCCCCAGCTGTTCCCATCCCACTAACGGCTCCCTGAGGTATTGGCCCATCTTCTCAAAGTTAGTCTTCCTAAAGTCTAAGATCCTCACCTTGGAATGGATTCTAACAGCCCTAGTCCTAATACTGAACCACACCATCTGGTGATCACTGGATGCAAAATGATCTCCCACTACAACATCAGAAACACTTTCACCATTGGTAAGCACCAAGTCCAGTATGGTCCCTTCACGTGTGGGGTCTGTTACCAATTGCCTGAATAGTTCTCCCTGTAGAGAATCCAGGATCTCCTTACTTCTAGATGATACTGCAGCAGGAATGTGCCAATCAACATCTGGCATATTGAAATCTCCTATCAGTAGCACTTCCCCTTTCCTAGAAATGCTGCGTATGTCTTCAATTAACTCTCTGTCCACCTCTTCCTCTTGTGAGGGAGGTCTGTATATCACACCAATGCAAATAGATTTCTCTTTCCCTCTTTCTAGTTTAACCCACAATGCCTCCTCTCTCCCTTTTAAGCTCTGTAATTCCAAAGCTTTAATAGTAGTTTTTACATATAGTGCCACTTCTCCTCCCCTTCTTCCTACCCTGTCCTTTCTGAATAAAGTATAGCCAGGTATAGTTACATCCCAGTCATGGTTTTCTGCGAACCATGTTTCTGTAACTGCCACTAAATCCAAGTCAGCCACTCCCACCAAAGCTTCAACTTCAGGGATCTTATTTCCCATGCTACGGGCATTAATACACACTGCTTTCCATATGTTACCCCTGTTACCCATTTCCATAAAGGTATTTAATGTATCACTTACCTGGGGGCTTTCTTCACCCATCCACAACGAATCTAGTTTAAAGCCCTCTTCAGTAGATTAGCCAGTCTACTACCGAAGATGCGTTGATCTTTCTTGGACAGATGGATGCCATCTCTGCTCTGCAACCCTTGGAACATCATCCCATGGTCTAGGAAACCAAAACGCTCTCGATGACACCATCCACGCAGCCATGCATTCATCTCCAGGATGCGAGCCTCTCTGCCTTGGCCTTTACCCTCAACAGGGAGGATTGAAGAGAACACCACCTGTGCACCTAACTGCTTTACCCTCTGTCCCAGAGCCATGAAGCCACTTTTGATACGTTCTGAGGTATACCTGGCAGTATCTTTTGTTCCAACATGGATTAGCAACATTGGGTAATAGTCAGTGGACTTGATAAGTCTCGGCAAACTCTCCGTAACATCTTGGATTTTGGCACCAGGCAGACAGCATACCTCTCTGGACATCAAATCTGGTTGGCAGATGGACGCCTCAGTACCCCTCAGAAGAGAGTCTCCAACCACCACTACCCTTCGTTTCCTTCTGGTCACTGATTCTGCAACTTTGGGGTACTTGAACTCTGGTTCTTCCCTTTCCAGGGATGCTTTCACCTCCTCCACTTCCAGGGCTGCATAATGGTTCTTCAATTCAAGGGCTGGAGAAGTTGGATTGGTGATTTTGCAGGCCCTGGTGACTTGTGTCCAACCATCGACATTCTGTTGGCACCCATCTTCTCCTGTGCTGGAGAGCTTGGTTGCTGCAAGAAGCATCTCATCAATGTACTTCTCACTGTCTTGAATGCTCCTCAGCCTCGCCACCTCCTCTCTGAGTTCCTCCACTTGTTTCCTCAGAGCTTCAGCATGCAGGCACCCTGCACATGGAACCGGTCCTTCAACTGGCATTAGGACCTCTGTCTGGACCGAGGCAGAAGCTGTAACAGGGGCAACAGCTTTAGCAATACGATTTTTCCCAGCCATTGTTCTGTTCGTGAAGCTTAGGTATCTGTTAAAGCAAAAGAGAGAGATCTACCAAGTACCAGCAGGTTTCGCAGCTGTCCTTTCAGAGAAAAATCAGTTAAATCTCTTTAATTATATTCAAAATGTGCTGGTCCAATTCTCTGTGATTTGTTAAAGGGGGAGGTGCCCTATAAAGCAAGACTGCTCACTAGGGGTGGGTGGGAGTCGGGGTGGGTAGGGAGGGAACTAACACCTGATTAGGTGTTAGCAGTTTCTAAACCTGAGGAGGTTACTGGAGGAGTTCAGCAACCTACTGTGTTCAAGGAAAGTTCCCCTAAAGCACCAAAAAGAAAGTAACCTTGCTTTAAAAAATATACAAAAAAACCTTTTAAGAGCTCCCAGTCAGAGAGCTAGCAATGTAATATAATATAATAAAACAAACAAACCCTCAAATCCTTACTGTTTGTTGATCTGTGGAGCCCTGGTTAGGAAAGCCTCAACAGGGCAGGGCACTGGAGCCTTTTATGCAGGCTTCAACTGCACTCAGGAAACAGGAGACAAACAGCTGCATAGAGCAATGGTGTGGCCTGGTACGCTCAAGATAGGTGGCCAGCACATGCTTACAGTCCAACCTGTGCAGCTGGACCTCCGCTCTGTTGGCATGAGATCTAGGAAAGAAGGTGGGCAGTACCACCGACTGGTTGAGGTGGAAAGCCAAAATCACCTTTGGTAAGAAGCATGGGTGAGTACGTAACGCTACTCTGGTTATGGTTAAGCCAAGGTGAGTGCTACATGAAAGAAGATCTTTCCAGATCAGAAACTTCAGTGGCCAGGTAGCAAGGAGATCGAAAGGTGCCGACAACTGTTCCAAGACCACATTAAGGTCCCACTCTACTGGCGGGGGCTTAATTGGAGACCTTGACAGGAGCAACCCCTGCATAAAGCAGGCCATCAGCAGATGAGCAGAGATGGGTTTCCCTTCCAACCCACGATGGTAGGCCCCAATTGTACTCAGGTGCACTCAGACTTGAGGGCCTAATTGGAGATATACAGGAGGTACTCCAGAAAACCTTCTACTGAGCATGAGAAATGGTCTAGCAACTTGTCCACGCACCAGAGCAAGAACCTGTGCCTCTTGAAGGCATATGCATGACGTTTGGAGTCTTTGTGGGAGGCCAGGAGGACATCAGTCACCTTCCTTGGTAAGTTGAGCTCAGACAAGACTATCCGCTCAGCATCCACCCTGTGAGGCCAGAGACCAGACCTTTGGGTGCAGAAGGGTCTCAATCCTCCTGAGAGATGAAATTAGGGTTGCAACCCAGCCAAAGAATCTCCAGACAGGAGAGCTGGAGCAGCAGTGAGAACCACGGTTGCCTGGGTCAATGCAGAGTGATGAGGATCATGGTCCCCTGTCCTCCTGGATTTTGTGAAGAGTCTTTGACACCAGTGGAATCAGTAGGTAAGTGTAGAGCTGGCCCACCCTCCAGTTCAGGACATGCAAGAACAGAAGCAGTCCATCTGAGCATTGTGTGGTCAGGTAAAGGTGTCCACTGTTAGAGTGCCCCACTCCCGAAAGATGCATTCCACCACTCTCCTGAGAAGGTCCGCCAGCTTGTTGAGTTCCCCGGGCAGGTAGTTTGCCTGCAGCTCCATGTCATAGGCCACTGCAAACTTCCAGAGGTGCACCACCTCCCAGCACAGGAGTTACAGCATAGTTACTCACCTGTAACAGGTGTTCTCCAGGGACAGCAGGAATCAGTCCTCACTTATGGGTAATGTCAGCACCAACAGAGCCCGTGCGGAGCAATTCCCCAGCTTTCAAAGAAAGCCTTTGAGATTGCTACCACACGTGTGGTCCTCTTCCCGCCACCTAAGGGCGCCATCTTGCTCAATCAGGTCCCTTAGCTCGAGCCCTACCAAGCAGATGGCAAGGGGAGGACAAAGATACAGCAACTCAACAGGGGAGGCGGGAGGGTAGTGAGGACTGATTCCTACTGTCCCTGGAGAACACCTGTTACAGGTGAGTAACTATGCTTTCTCCAGGAACAAGCAGGAAGTCAGTCCTCACTTATGGGACTCCATAGCTACAGGCTACAGAACCTGTAACTAAAAAACGTCTCCGCGAGGCCGTAAGCAGAAGCCAAAGCCCAAAGGAGCTCGGGCCCTCGGGGCGAAGCCCTTGGTAGCCATGTAGAAGAGTCGGAGGGTAGGAGTTGCTTATACCCCGAACAGGTTACGGAGGTACAGCCTGGCCAAAGGCGCTGTCCCGGCGGGACTCCCTCTCCAGGTAGTAGTGGACAGCAAAGGTATTCGTAGAAGACCAGGTTGCCGCCTGGCAAATATCCATCATGGGCACGGAGCGCAGAGAGGCCACCAAGGCCGCTTTGGCTCGGACCCCATGTGCAGTGACTCTATGATCCAGAGGGACACCCGCCTTCGCATGGGTGAACGTGATGCAGTCTTCCAACCAGAGGGTGCACTTGTTGACTGCTTGCCCCTGTCTATTGGGATCGTAGGTCACGAAGAGCCGGTCAGACTTGCGATGAGTCTGGGTGTGCTGCAAGTAGAAGGCGAGGGCCCACTTGCAGTCGAGTGTGTGGAGAGTTGCCGACGCCTGATCGGCATGAGGCCTTGGGAAGAAGGTCGGGAGCACTATCTCCTGATTGAGATGAAAAGCCAGCATGACCTTAGGTAAGAATTTAGGATGGGTCCGGAGGACCACCCTGTTCCGATAAAACCTGGTGTAAGGGGCGCCAGCCATGAGTGCCTGAAGCTCACTGATTCGGTGAGCCGAAGTCAGTGCCACCAGGAAGGCCACCTTCCAGGACAAATGCCGGTGCGAACATGTCGCCATCGGCTTGAAAGGCGGATGAGAGTTGCATGAGCACCACGTTCAAGTCCCATTCTGCTGGAGCGGGATGGATGGGTGGCTTGGACAACAGAAGGCCCCGCATGAAGCAGGAGACTAGTGTTTGCCCTGAGAGAGGCTTTCCATCGATAGGGAGTGATTAGCCGATATGGTGCTCAGATGAACTCTAACGGAGTTCAACTTCAGCCCATCCCTCAAGAGGTGGAGAAGGTACTGGAGAACCCACCGAAACGGGCACGAGAAGGGGTCGATCTGGTTCTCTGAGCAGACGGAGAAGCGTTTCCACTTAAAGATGTAAGCTCGCCTAGTGGAGTCCTTCCTCATGGCAAGGAGGATTTCCTCAACCTCCTCCGGGAGGGCCAGAGAGGCTAGAGAGACCCATTCAGCCGCCAGGCCATGAGGGATAGGGAGGGTAGATTTGGGTGAAGTACCTGACCCTCCTCCTGCATCAGCAGGTCCATGGCAGAGCCCAGGGGGATAGAAGGCTCCGACAACAGCCAAAGCAGGAATGGAAACCAAAGCTGCCGAGGGGGGCCACGAGAATCAGCGATGCCCCGTCCCGTTGAGCCTTGAACAGAGTCCTCACAAAGAGGGGGAAAGGAGGGAACGCATAGAGAAGCCTGGAGGACCGATCCAGGAGAAATGCATCGGGGCCCTCCCTGCTCGGCTGCGGCACCAAGCCACAGAAGCGAGGGAGTTGAGCGTTCTGAGGGCTGGTGAAGAGATCCATCACTGGAGTGCCCCAGCGTAGAAACAACCAGCTTGCCACTCTGGGATCGAGGTACCACTCGTGGGGGCGAAGGATTCTGGTGAGCCTGTCCGCCAGGCTATTCTGCTGACCTGGGAGGTACGTCACCTTGAAACATCCTCCTCCGGTCGGCAAAAGAGCAGATGAAGATTGCTTCCCTGCAGAGTAAGCACAACCCCGTGCTCCCCTCTTTGTTGATATACAACATTGCTACCCGGTTGTCGGTCTGCACCAGAACCGACTTCCCGCTGAGGACATTCTAGAAGGCCGTCAGAGCCCAGTGGATGGCCCAGAACTCAAGCAGATTTATCTGCTGTTGAGCCTCCACCGACGACAACTGCCACTGCGTGCAGAGGGACCCACAATGGGCTCCCCACCCTAACAGGGAAGCATCCGTGGTCAGTACCACATTGTGCTGTGGTGCCTGGAAGGGCGATCCCCATAGGAGGTTGTGGGGGTTTTGCCACCAGTTCAGGGACAAACGAAGGTCGGGAAGAACCCTGACAGTGTCCCTGAAGTGCTCGAGGGATTGGTTCCATTAGGAGCTGAGGCACCACTGGGTCGTCCGCATATGCAAGCGGAAATGAGGAACCACATGCACGGTCAAGGCCATGTGGCCCAAGAGACGTAGCATGGACCAAGTGGTGACCTGGTGGACACTCTGGATGTGTGCCGCCGGAACCCGGACACAGGTGGAGCGATCCACCGGCAAGGCGGCCATGGCCTGCCAAGTATCGAGGCATGCCCTGATGAATTCGAGAGCCTGTGCCAGCTTGAGGTGAGAGTTTGGGTAGTTGACCAAGAACCCCAAACTCTCCAAGAGGAGGACAGTGCGCAACATTGCTTGCCAGGCCTCCTTGATGGAGGAGCCCGTAATGAGCCAGTCGTCGAGGTAGGGAAACACCGACACACTCCGGTGCCAAAGGTGAGTGGCAGCCACGATGAGGCACTTCGTGAAGACCCGTGGGGCGGATTCAATGCCAAAGGGGAGCACCCTGTACTGGAAGTGCTCTCCCTGTACCCTGAAACACAGGTAGTGCCTGTGTTGGGGATGGATTAGGATATGGGTGTAAGCGTCCTTTAGATCCAAGGAGCATAGCCAGTCGCCCCGCTGGAGGAAGGGCAGCAGCGCACCAAGAGATATCTTGAATTTATCCTGCACCAGAAACTTGTTCAGCTTGCGAAGGTCGAGGATGGGCCGCAGCCCCCGTCTTTTTTTGGGATAAGGAAGTACCGGGAATAAAAGCCCCAACCTCGAAGGTGGGAAGGGACCTTCTCGACTGCCCATTGGGCGAGGAGGGAGTGTAATTCCCAATGCAGTGAGAGCTGGTGCGCGGGGAGCCAAGGAGGCTCCACCAGGGAGAAAGGGAGTGGGAGCACTGTTCCCTCAAAGCTGTGCACGTGTGCGTGCGCACACATCTGGCCAAGCAAGCGCACATACTTTACAACAGTGCGCACAAAAATTATGGTTCTTATTCTGATAGAAAAGAGACACATCTTAAAATTTAAAAGTTATGATTGTAATTACTAGAAATTTTCCGCTTCATTTAGTAATTGTCTATTTTCATTTAATTTGATTAAAATCAATGTGGTGTACATACTGTATTCTGACGTGTAGTCTAATTTTAAAGTATATAACTCCGAGTGTCGTTATGTGGCGCACAAAAATTGAACCTTCCTTCAAAAGCTGCACAGCTGATATTTTATGCGCACACAGCCTACAGAAAATTAGAGGGAACATTGGGTGGGAGCCTGTCGAAGTGAAGGCAATAGCCCTCCTGGATGACCTGGAGGACCCAGGTGTCTGAGGTGATAAGCGCCCACGCTAGGACAAAGCGGGACAGACGCCACCGGAGGGCAAGGGGCCCTGCCACTGGTGTCAAAACCCCTGAGGGGGTTGAGGGGAAGCCAGTGTCTGGGCCTTCGGGCCCTTTGGTTTGCAGTGACCCTGGCCAGACCTCCCCTGCGCTGGAGTGGTCGGCATAGGGGTAGCCGGGTACGGCAGGCAGCCGCGGTACTGGAGGCTTTTCTTGGGAAAGAAGGGCTTCTTGATAGGCTGCTTCTTCTAAGGCAGTGTCGAGGTCTTGCGAAAAAAAACAGGTCCTAGTGACGTACTCCATCTCAATCTCCGCAGCCTTCTCCTCCATCGGCTTATCAAAAAGCTATTTGCCGAGGCAGGGTACGTCCAGGAGCTCCTCCTGCACCACACTGCTCCAGATCCAAAGATTGAAGCCATGTCTGGCGGCAGGCTCAGATGCCCGTGGTGCCACCTGAGCCGGTCTCTCGAAGCAGTCATAGGAGGCTTGAGAAATGTACTTGGAGCAATCACCACTGATTTCCACAGGGTCTGGAACCTGCCAAGGGGCTCGCCCTCAAGACCCGCGGCGAAGCCTCCAAGTTCTTTAGCCAAGCTGCAGAGGAACATACCCATATATAATTGGTATGCCTGGAGGTGACAGGAGAGCATGGAACCTTGATATGCCTTGTGGCCCAGGGCATCAAGGGCTCTGGACTCCTGGCCCAGCGGGACTGAGGAGTGGGACTTCGGCTTTTTTGCTTCCTCATGGCTGATTCTACCACCATCGAGGTGTGTGGAAGTTGAGTCGTACGGAAGCCTGGCCCTCGCTGCAACTTGAAAGGCGAGCGGTAGTAGGTGGTCACTAGTGCTTTATTGAAATAAAAGAAACGCCCCAACGCATTTCGGCACAGCTTTTGTCAGGGGGCTGAGAACTGCAAACAATAAATAATAATCATAATAAATATAAACACAATCCATAAAGGCATAAAAACATAAAAACAACAATTATGTAAGACTGAACATATAAATTATGTAAAATGAGTAAAACATAATTACAAAGACAGCTACAACTATAATAATCATTAAAATTCAAATAAAACTGTCAATATAAAATATATAACTATAAACAGACTTGGACTAAGAGATGTGACATATATACAATAATTATAGGGATACTCACAGAATATGAGGGTCAAACACACTCTGGTGCGCACAGCAACCGATATAACCATGTGCATGTTTTTCAAAGTCACATTGGGAAATACAGAGCCATTTAACTCGAAGAAACTGACCATAAGGTACATTTTCTTTTAATGATTTATTATGAAAACTATCGTAGCGTAAAAATGCGTTTGTTTCTTTACGATATAGCTCAGTTATAAAACCATTACTATCTTTTTAATGTTAATGTCAAGGTAAGCAACCTGAGTCATACTGAATGTACCTTCAAATTGCAAGTGTTCATCTAAGGAATTAAGCCAAAGAAAGAAAACTTGCAGATCCTCCTCAGTACCATCCCAAATCATAAAGATGTCGTCTATATAACGTAGCCACATTTTCACGAATTTCTTGAAAGGATGACTTTGAAGAAATGCTCTTGAAATTAGCAACGTACAAATTAGCCACGTCAGTGGCCATGGAGGAGCACATGGCTACCCCCCTTGGTCTGTTTATAGAAAATACCCCAGAAACAAAAGAAATTTTCACACATATCTAAAGACGCCATCTGAACCAAAAAACCTGATGGAACGCACACTGGTTGGACTCTTTGAATAAAAGTATTAGCAATAACATCCAAAGCTGCGCCTTGCGGGATATTGGTAAAAAGAGAATTTATGTCCAAGGTAACCATTATGAGTCGTGGATGATATAGCGTAGTTACTCACCTGTAACAGGTGTTCTCCAGGAGCAGCAGGAATCAGTCCTCACTTATGGGTGACGTCGGCGCCGACGGAGACCTCGCGGAGCAATTTTCCCCAGCTTTCAAAGAAAGCCTTTGGGAATTGCAGCGCGCATGCGCGGTCCTCTTCCCGCCCGAGGGTGCCATCTTAGCCTGTCAGATGACATAGCTAAAAAAGACAGCATAAAAATATTTGCAAAAAAACATAAGCAGACGATTGCAACTCCAAGGGGAGGAGGGAGGGTAGTGAGGACTGATTCCTGCTGCTCCTGGAGAACACCTGTTACAGGTGAGTAACTACGCTTTCTCCAGGACCAAGCAGGAAGTCAGTCCTCACTTATGGGACTCCCAAGCTCAAGGCTACCGGAGACCCTAAGCACAAAAATGAGCTCCCTCTAGCTCAGCAGCACAGAAGGAAAGAATCTTCGCTGAATTATCACCCACCGGTAGCCCACATCCGGGATGGAGGGTAGGAATTGCTCAGACCTCAAAGAGATTACGGAGGACTGCCTGTCCGAAAGCACTGTCCCTGCGGGACTCCCTCTCGAGACAGTAATGGACCGCAAAAGTCTGGCTCGAAGACCAAGTAGCGGCCCGGCAGATGTCTGCCAGCGGAACAGAGCGGAGGTAAGCCACTGACGTGGCCTTTGCCCGAACACAATGAGCCGTGACTCGACCATCCAAGGAGAGTCCGGCTGCCCCATAAGCCCAAGTGATACAGTCCGCAACCCAGATGGACAGAGTACGCTTGGAGACCGGGAGTCCCAATTTATTGGGATCAAAAGACAAAAAGCTGAGCAGCTTTACGGTGCTCCCGCGTACGGTCAAGGTAGAAGTTCAAAGCCCTTCTACAGTCCAGGGTATGGAGGACCGTTTCAGCTCGGCTGGAGTGTGGTCTGGGAAAGAAGGTTGGAAGTACCACCTCCTGATTGATGTGAAAAGGGGAGACCACTTTTGGAAGAAACTTTGGGTGAGTCCGTAGGACTACCCTATTTTTGTAGAACCGAGTGTAAGGGGGATCAGACATGAGGGCCTGCAATTCACTTACGCGTCTAGCGGAAGTGAGGGCTATCAAGAACAGTGTTTTCCAAGACAGAAAACGGAGAGAACAGGTAGCCATAGGTTCAAAAGGCGGACAGGTGATCCGCTGCAAAACCACATTCAGGTCCCAGTCAGGCGCTGGCGGGCGCAGAGGTGGTTTAAGTAGAAGGAGACCTCGGAGAAACCTCGCTACGAGAGGGTCGCTGGAGAGAGGTCTACCGTCCACTGGTACATGATGTGCCGAAAGAGCACTGAGGTGAACTTTGACGGAGTTGGACTTAAGTCCCAGATTAGAAAGGTGTAGCAAGTACTGCAAGATCACCGACACCGGGCAGGAGAAGGGATCCTGAGACTGTTGGGTACACCAGACGGCAAAGCGACGCCATTTAAGGGCGTAGCATTTGCGGGTAGAAGGCCGTCGCGAAGCCAAGACGACCTCCTCCACCTCTGCCGGCAGGAGAAGGGGAGCAAGGACTACCCTCTCAGCAGCCAGGCCATGAGGTTGAGAGACCTGAGGTTGGGGTGTAGTAGAGACCCCTGATCCTGAGTGAGGAGATCCGGTTGTACCCCCAGAGGGAATGGATCCTCCACCGCTAATTGCAGTAGGAGCGGAAACCACGGCTGTCTGGGCCAGCGAGGGGCCACCAGGATCATGAAGGCTTTGTCTCGGAGAACCTTGAAAAGAGTCCGAGAGACTAGCGGGATGGGAGGGAAAGCGTACAGAAGGCTCCCCGACCATGAAATTAGAAACGCGTCCGCCGCAACCCGAAGGGGGTGTGGCTGACGAGAGCAGAAGCAAGGAAGCTGCCGGTTGTGAGGACTGGCAAAGAGATCCACCGTGGGGAGGCCCCACTTTAGGAAGAGCTTCTGAACTACCAAGGGATCCAGACGCCACTCGTGCGGCTGGAGGATCCTGCTGAGTTTGTCCGCCAGGCAATTTTCTTGGCCCGGGAGATAAACTGCCTTGAGGAGAATGCCGTGACTGACGGCCCAAGAGCAGAGCTTCTGTGCCTCCCGGCAGAGGAGGAAGGAGCCCGTGCCCCCCTGCTTGTTCACGTAGAACATGGCAACTTGATTGTCCGTCTGGACAAGGACGGACTGGTGGGAAGTCAGGTGGGAGAAGGCCTTGAGAGCCAGGCGGATTGCCCTGAGCTCCAGGAAGTTGATCTGCTGAGCAGACTCCCACGTGGTCCAGAGGCCCTGAGTACGTGCCCCTTGGCAATGTGCTCCCCAACCCAAGAGGGATGCATCCGTGGTCAGCACCCGGGTCGGCTGAGGTGACTGGAAAGGCATACCGAATATCAGGTTCGGCTGCCGAAGCCACCACCGGAGAGACGAGATCAGCGGCTCGGAGACGCGCACTAGGTCTGCTAGGCCGCCTGTGGCTTGTCGCCACTGCTGGTGGAGACACCATTGAGCAGGCCGCATATTCAGGCGGGCATTGGGGGTCACATGGACGGTGGAAGCCATATGGCCGTGTAGTCTCAGGAAGCGCCTGGCGGAGACCAGGGGCTGGCTGCGAAAGCGGTCGGCTAGGTCCATGAGCCGTTGAGCCCTGTCGAGCGGTAGGTATGCTCGCGCCTGAGGAGTGTGCAGCCTTGCGCCGATGAACTCGAGATCCTGTGAGGGGAGCAAAGTGGACTTTGCGAAGTTTATGACAAAGCCCAAGTGCTGCAGAAGAGTCACCGTGCGGCGCGTGGCGTTGGTGACCTCCTGAGCGGACGCTGCTCTGATGAGCCAGTCGTCGAGGTACGGAAAGACATAGAGGCCGTGAAGCCGGAGATGGGCCGCCACCACCGCGAGACATTTTGTGAAGACTCGCGGTGCGGAGGACAGGCCAAAGGGCAGTACTCTGTACTGGTAATGATTTCCTGCCACCACAAACCTTAGGTATTGGCGGTGGCTTGGGTGGATGAGGATGTGCGTGTAGGCATCCTTTAGATCCAAGGAGCATAGCCAATCTCCCTGCTGGAGGTAGGGCAGAAGGATTCCAAGGGTAAGCATTTTGAACTTCTCCCGCACAAGGAACTTAAGAACATAAGAACATAAGAAATGCCATACTGGGTCAGACCGAGGTCCATCAAGCCCAGTATCCTGTTTCCAACAGTGGCCAATCTAGGTCATACGTACCTAGCAGTTTCCCCAAAAGACACAGGTTCTGCAGTGCTTGTACTAGGCCAAGCATTGATATCCTGGGTCCCTTTTTAATAGTGGTTTATGGACCTTTCCTCCAGGAACTTGTCCAAACCTTTTTTAAACCCAGCTATACTAACAGCCCTTACTACATCCTCCGGTAACAGATTCCAGAGTTTGATTACACGTTGAGAGAAGAAATATTTTCTCCTATTTGTCTTAAATAGTTTACCCTGTAGCTTCATTACATGCCCCCTAGTCCTTCTATATTCTGATAGCGTAAACAATTTATCCACGTTTATCCGTTCCACTCCATTCATTAATTTATACACCTCTATCATATCTCCCCTCAGCCGCCTCTTTTCTAGGTTAAAGAGCCCTAACCTTTTTAGCCTCTCTTCATAGGAGTAGCCTTCCATCCCCTTCACCAATTTGGTGGCTCTTCTCTGTACTTTTTCTAATAACTCTATGTCCTTTTTAAGATACGGTGACCAGAATTGCACACAATATTCAAGGTGCGGTCGTACCATGGAGCGATACAGAGGCATTATAATATCCTTTGTTTTATTCTCCATCCCTTTCCTTATGATACCTAGCATTCTATTTGCTTTCTTGGCCGCCGCTGCACACTGGGCGGAGGGTTTTAACATGTTATCCACGATGACTCCTAAATCTTTTTCCTGGGTGGTGGTTTCTAATGTGGAGCCTTGCATCTTGTAACTATAGTGTGGGTTGTTCTTTCCTAGGTGCATAACTTTGCACTTGTCCACATTAAATTTCATCTGCCATTTGGATGCCCAGTCTTCCAATTTATCCAGATCCTCCTGCAGTTTTCCACAATCCTCTTGGGTTGTTGAGGTTGCGCAAGTTCAGGATGGGTCTGAGGCCCCCTGTTCTCTTTGGTATTAGAAAATACCTGGAATAAAAGCCTTGACCTCTCAGGTGGTGTGGCACCGGTTCCACCGCCTGTTCCTGCAGAAGACCTGCTAACTCCTGAAGGAGTAATTCCCTGTGCAGAGGGGGTCATGGAGGTTCTCCCGGAAAATAGGAGGGAGGGACCTGGTGGAATTGGAGAAGATAGCCTTCTCGCACGACTTGAAGCACTCAGGCATCTGCGGTGATGCTGGACCACCTGTGGGCGAAGTGAACCAGCCGGCCTCCGGTGCTGGGAGGAACCAGCGGGGGGGGAGAGGCTATGCTTAGTGAGTCAAAAACCCCCACCCTGCTGAGCAGGGGCTGGTGGTGCAGGCTTGGGGGCTTGCTGCCTACGGGACCCGTTACCCCGTCCCTTGGCCTGCTGGCCCTGTTGGGGAGCTGCAGGGGCCTGATAATGGGGGTATTGTTTGTAGGCAGCCGCCTTCCTCGGGTAAAAGGACTTTTTCCCCGAGCCCTTCTTTTTCTGGGAAGGGGCGGAGGTCTTCCTAGAAAGCCTGGTCCTGGTGAGAGTCTCAGTCTCAATTTGTGCAGCCTTTTCCGCCATGGGCTTGCCAAAGAGGTTTTCGCCTCGGCAGGGGACATCGACCAACTTGTCCTGCACCCAGGGCTCAAGGTCTGACGACTGAAGCCAAGCCTGTCGGCGGGCACCGATGCCGGCTGCGGCCACTCGAGCCGATGCTTCAAAGCCATCATAGGCTGCTCGGGACATGAACTTTGAGCATTCCCGAATGCCAGTGGACAAGGCCAGGAACCTCCGCAAGGGTTCCTCGGACAAACCAGCGGAGAATCCGGCTAGCTCTTTAGCCAGATCCCGGAGATACATGCCTATGTATAGCTGGTAAGTCTGGACACGACATGCGAGCATAGAGCCCTGGAAACACTTCTTACCAAGGCCATCCAGGTTAAGGGCCTCCCTGCCAGGAGGCACCGAGGAGTGCATCTTCTTGCTCTTAAGACGATGCATGGCCGATTCCACTACCATGGAATGGTGTGGTAGCTGTGCCTTTTGAAAGCCAGGGCTCTTGCGGACTCGATAGATAGAATCGACCCGCTTGCTCAGGACCGGCGAGGAGGCCGGACTCTCCCACATGCGGAAGAGTAGTCGTTCCAGCATAGGAGGAACCGGTACAGTAAAGTGTTCCCTTGCGGGAGAGTCATACTGGAGGGCGTCGAGCTCTTCGGCTCGAGGCTCCTCCTCGGGATCCGCAGGGAAGGCCAAAGCCTTGGCCATATCCCTAACGAAGTCCGAGAACCGGGCATCCTCCGGGGGGGACTGCTTCCGAGGCTCGGACTCCGGTGAGTCCGAGGGGACACACCGAGTCCGGAAAGAATCAGGCGACTCTTCCTCTTCAGACTCCCAGACCGACTCCGACGAGGACTCGGTGGGGTCGGCCCGGGCAGGGCGCGGCGCCTGCCGCCCCGACGCCGAGGGAGTCGGCGTCGGCGACCTCGGTCCCGAACGGGAGGCCGAGGGTGACCTCGACCGAGGATCGACTCGAGTTCGCATCGACTCGAGGATCGGCTCGGTCTCCGGGGTCGACTTGGACGTCGACGTCCCGGCGGTCGGGGCAGCGGCGCCAGCGAGGCCAGCGAGCAGTGCCCGCTGCTGGTCCATGAAGGCAGACAGTCTGCTCTCCAAGGCCGTCAACCTGAGTCCGAGGTCAGGTGACCCAGCAGCCCCCGACTCGGGCCCCGACGGCGTCGGGCCCGACGTCGGCTGTCGCGGAGGCGAGTCCAGAAGGACCACAGGACTTACCCGAGCAGGCATCTCCGACTCCAGGCGAGGTCGCTTCGTGAGGTGTTCCTTCTCCAAGGACCCGGGGCGGCTGTCGGGGCTATGCGACCTGGCCCTCGCGGAACCAGGAGCGTCCACCGACGCCGCCCTCGCGGGTTTCACCGTCCGACGATGGTCCCCGGAGGGAGAACCCCGGTCGGAGGAACTCCGGCGACGGTCCGAGCTGGAGCCTTTGGACGCGGAGGCCTCCGACGAGGTCCGGGTGCGGCTGGGGTCAGCGAAGATTCTATCACGCTGATGCCGCCGACTTCTCAACGCTTTTGAGGACATTTTGCCGCAGGGCCCACAGATCAGTTCCTCATGATCCGGGCCCAGGCAGCGGAGGCAAAAGTCGTGTGTGTCAGTTAGTGACATATTTCGGTCACACTGACCACACCGCTTAAACCCACTGGCAGCCATCGGGGGAAAAAGGGCCCCTGCGAGGTCAAAGGACCGGGCTGCCAGGGAAAAATCGAAAACGAAAGCTGACAGTCAGAAAAACCGAAAAAAAGTAAGAGGACTCGTGACCGGCGTCGCGAGTCCGGGCGGGAAAAAGACCGGCGTCGAACCGAAGGAAAAAGAATAAAATAATGAAGAAATATCGACTTTTTCGCGGGGACAAGACGGGGACATCTGTAGGGCTCCGCGGAAAAAAAGACTGGCTAAGATGGCACCCTCGGGCGGGAAGAGGACCGCGCATGCGCGCTGCAATTCCCAAAGGCTTTCTTTGAAAGCTGGGGAAAATTGCTCCGCGAGGGCTCCGTCGGCGCCGACGTCACCCATAAGTGAGGACTGACTTCCTGCTTGGTCCTGGAGAACCTGCAAATGCATCTAAAATATTAATTACGTGTGTGGAATAGCAAACATATGAGGGAATTTGTGGAATAAACGGACGAAGAAAATAGTCCAAAAACTTGGACAAGGGCTCTAATAAAGAACCAATGGTTGATATTATCGGCCGTCAAGGGGGATTCGTTAATGATTTGTGAATTTTGGGTAGAGTATAAATTGTTGGTGTGATAGGATTAGAAACTGTAAGGAATTCTAACTCATGTCTCGTGAGGTAGCCAACTTTTTGGCCTACAAATATTAAAGTGTCTATTTTTTTTTTTTATTGGTTTCAAAAAAAAGCATTTACATAATACAATCAAAAGAAAATCAGAATACTACAAACGAAATCAGATGCAATAACATCATACAGGAAAACACCCATTGATATAGCCCACATCAAGGAACTTAGCTGGATATAAAATAAAAGGCCATATTAAAGTGTCTATATTACTTTTAAAAAGAAATAGTGGGATCTTCAAATTTTTTGTTAAAAAGATGCATCATTTATTTGATCTAAACTTCATTTACATAGTCAGTTCTATCTTGGATGACAAGGGTCCCTCCCTTATCAGCTGGTTTAATCACTATGGATTGGTTGTTTTGCATCTCAGAAAGTGCCTGCTTTTGTGGGATTGTTAAATTATGAAAGGAACGAGATTTGTTAGTATATAGGGCCTCTACCCTGGAGTAAACAACTTTTTCAAAGATCTTGATAAGTGCATTAGTAGCGTTAGATGGAACCCATATAGAGGGCTTTCGAAGAACAGAAACATCAGTTGTAATGTCACCTTGCTGCTGGAAAAGAAATCAATGATCTTAAGTTTTCAAAAAAATTTGTACAATTCGACATGTGAATTGATCATGTCTCGCAAACGGAACAAAGGAGAGACCTTTCTCAAGTACTTCAACCTGATTTTGATTGAGGTTAAAACTCAAGAAGTTAAATATACCTTATACATGCATTATTCCGAGGTCCTCCAATAACCTTGACCTCTTCCTCTACCCCTCCCCTGTGGATGGTTACTGGGTTGAAATTCATAAGAACATAAGATATACCATACTGGGTCAGACCAAGGTCCATCAAGCCCAGTATCCTGTTTCCAACAGTGGCCAATCTAGGTCATACGTACCTAGCAGTTTCCCCAAAAGACAAACGTTCCACAATGCTTGTACTGGGTCAAGCATTGATATCCTGGGTTCCTTCTTAATAATGGTTTCTGGACCTTTCCTCCAGGAACTTGTCCAAACCTTTTTTAAACCCAGCTACACTAACAGCCTTTACTACATCCTCCGGTAACAAATTCCAGAGTTTGATTACACGTTGAGTGAAAAAATATTTTCTTTTATTAGTCTTAAATAGCTTACCCTGTAGCTTCATTGCATGTCCTCTAGTCTTTCTATATTCTGATAGCATAAACAATTGATCTACGTTTACCCGTTCCACTCCATTCATTAATTTATAGACCTCTATCATATCTCCCCTCGGCCGTCTCTTTTCCAGGTTGAAGAGCCCTAACCTTTGTAGTTTCTCTTCATAGGAGTGGCCTTCCATCCCCTTTACCATTTTGGTGGCTCTTCTCTGTACCTTTTCTAATAACGCTATATCCTTTTTAAGATACGGCAACCAGAATTGCACACAATATTCAAGGTGCTGTCGTACCATGGAACGATACAGAGGCATTATAATATCCTTTGTTTTATTTTCCATTCCTTTCCTTATGATACCTAGCATTCTATTTGCTTTCTTGGCCGCCGCTGCACACTGAGCAGAGGGTTTTAACATGTTATCCATGACGACGCCTAAATCTTTTTCCTGGGTGGTGGTTCCCAATGTGGAACCTTGCATCATGTAACCATAGTGTGGGTTGTTCTTTCCTAGGTGCATAACTTTGCACTTGTCCACATTAAATTTCATCTGCCATTTGGATGCCCAGTCTTCCAATTTATCCAGATCCTCCTGCAGTTTTCCACAGTCCTCTTGGGTTTTAACAACTTTAAACAGTTTTGTGTCGTCTGCAAATTTGATAAACTCACTAGTTATTCCCTTTTCCAGGTCATTTATGAATGTGTCAAAAAGTAGCGGACCCAGTACAGATCCCTGGGGTACTCCACTATTCACCTTTTTCCATTGGGGAAAATTGGCCATTTAGCCCTACCCTCTGCTTTCTATCTCTTAACCAGTTCCCAATCCAGAATAGTACACTGCCTCCTATCCCATAACCTTTTAGATTTGTCAAAAGTCTCTGATGAGGGACCTTGTCAAAGGCTTTCTGAAAGTCTAGATACACTATATCAACCGACTCACCTTTGTCTACCTGTTTATTCACACCTTCAAAAAAACATAACAGATTAGTAAGACAAGATCTTCCTTGTCTAAAGCCATGTTGGCTGTCTCCCATTAGGCCATGACTATCTACATGCTGTGTAATTTTGTTCTTTATGATGGTTTCTACCATTTTCCCCGGTACTGATGTCAGGCTCACCAGTCTGTAATTTCCCGGATCATCCCTGGAAACCTTTTTAAAAATTGGTGTTACATTGGCGATCCTCCAATCTTCAGGTATTACAGATGATTGTAATGAAAGTTCACAGATTACTAATAGCAGGTCTGCAATCTTATATTTCAGTTCTTTCAACACTCTTGTATGTATACCATCCGGTCCAGGTGATTTGCTACTACTCAGTTTATCAAATACAGTCAAACCTCGGTTTTCGTATGCCCTGGTTTTCGTACGATTCGGTTTTCGTTGACTTTTTTCATCAAGATTTTGTTTCGGTTTTCGTACGTTGTCTCGGTTTTCGTACAGCATTTTACCCCCCCCCCCCCGTACCTGCCATGGATTAGCGTGAGCCAGCGATCTCCCACGGAGCTTGAGCCAGCGATTCTGCGGGACCTCTGGGGAGCCGAGGAGTTCAACGCTCCAGCGTGGCCTGCCCGAAACTGCTTCCTGCCCCGGACTCTCCCCCGATTGACGCTGCTGCCAGCCGCGGTATCCGGCACAGAAGAAAGCTGCCTGATAGGCTCCTGCGGGCTGAGCCCTCACTATTGCCTGCGGTCTGAGCAGCGGTCTGATAAACGGGAGGAGGAACCTATTACAAACGTCTGGAGCTTGGCTGTCGCGCTGCAGAACTGAAGGGGAGATTTATCGGGACCAAGCGACATCCACGTGGCAGCCGCCGGCGCTTGTCACCATCCCTCACCAATACGATCTATCCTGAGAGGGGTACGTCTGCCTGCTGCCTCTTCCCCTGCACATCCCTTGAACCGGGACAGGAGCTGGTGACCGAATCTGCTTCTCCTTGGCGGCCCAGTCTCCCGCCGGGGCCCCTGCCCTCCCGATTGGATTCTGGGTGTCCTGCAGGCCTGCACACGCGGCCTCTCCTTGAAACCTTGCAGTCTGCAGCTGCAGGCTCCTGCTGGCACAGCCCCACGCTGTTCTCTGACTCTCACCTGTGTCAGGCTACTACCTTAGGGGGGCCGGAGGCAGCCTAAGACTCTCTGTCCCACTGTTTCTCAACTGCCTGCTGCTTGGCTGACACTGCCTCTCCACCTCTCCCGACACTGTGTAGGAGTGGCTGCCCTACAGGCTGGTGTGACTTCGGGCACTGTCCTCTTTCTGGTGCCCTTACTTTTGCTGACATTGGCACTACCTCTCCTGACACTGTGAGCTTGGTAACTGGGTGTGATGGCTGCTAAGTTAAAAGGCAGGCTGGAGCCCCGATTGTGCAGACGGCCAAGATGGCTGTTCCCACCTCCGCTGCTGGTGGTGATTGCTCGATCCCCAGAGGGGAGAGCAGCTGGAGCTGGCTGGAGTGCGTCCCATATGCCAACAAAAGTCTTCAATAAAGGTAAAAGTGATGTTACATGCTCATTTATCCATTTCATTAGTCATTTATATGTATTTCTCATTGTTTTCTGTATGTAAAAAGATAGTTATTCTCTATAAAATGTATTTTTTGTCAATATTTTTGGGTGTCTGGAACGGATTAATTGAATTTACATTATTTCTTATGGGAAATCTTGCTTCGGTTTTAGTCCGTTTCGGTTTTAGTCAGACTTTTTTGAACGGATTAATCATGAAAACCGAGGTTTGACTGTAGTTGTAATACATCTTCCCGGTGTAGCGATATTTCTCTTAATTCCTCTGCAGTATCACCTTTAAATACCACTTCAGTCTTGGGTAACATCCCTACATATTCCTCAGTAAAGACTGAAGCAAAGAATTAATTCAGTCTCTCCGCTATAGCCTTGCCTCCTTTTACTGCCCCTTTTACCCCTCTATCATCTAATGGTCCAATTGACTCTCTCACAGGCCTTTTGCTACTAATGTACTTGAAAAAGTCTTTATTTCGTATTTTTGCTTACGTAGCAAGTTCCTTCTCAAATTCTCGCTTTGCCTGCCTTATCAATGCTTTGCATTTAACTTGCCAGTGCTTGTGCTGTTTCCAGTTTTCATCGTTTGGCTCTTTTTTCCATTTCCTGAAAGATGCTTTTTTGGCAGCAACAGCCTCTCTGACCTCACCTTTAAACCATGCTGGCAGTTTTTTGGACTTTCTTCCACTTTTCTTAATGCATGGAATACAGCTGGTCTGGGCTTCCAGGATAGTATTTTTAAACAACACCCAAGCTTGATGTAAGTCTTTAACCTTTGCAACCGCTCCTTTTAGTTTTTTCTTAACTATATTCCTAATTTTATTATAGTCTCCCTTTCGAAAGTTAAAAGGTAGTACTGTGGATTTCTTTACTATCCCTCCTCCACTAATTAAATCAAACATGATCATGCTATGATCACTATTGCCAAGTGGTCCCAACACCCTTATTTCTTGCACCAGATCTGGTGTTCCACTAAGGACTAAGTCCAGTATGGCTTCCCCTCTGGTCGGTTCATGAATCAGCTGCTCCATGAAGCAGTCATTTATTTCATCTAGAAACTTTATCTCCCTAGCATGTCCTGCCGTGACACTGACCCAGTCGATACCGGGGTAATTGAAATCCCTCATTATTACTACTCTGCTGTAACTTTTGTTAGCTTCCTTGATCTCTTTAAGCATTTCATCATCCATTTGTTCATTCTGGCCAGGCGGTCGATAGTACAACCCCACTGCCATCACCTTCCCCTTCATACATGGAATTTCAATCCATAGAGATTCTACAGCAAATTTTGTTTCCTGCAAAACTTTAATCCTTTCTGACTCAATGCCCTCTCTAACATAGAGCGCAACCCCTCCTCCAATTTGATCAGTTCTATCATTACGATATAGTTTGTATCCAGGTATCACAGTGTCCCACTGGTTTTCCTCCTTCCACCATGTCTCTGAGATTGCAATCCCGAGCTTGATATTGATATCCCGGTGACCACATTGGATTGTGTGATTGTTGGGCCATTTTACGACCTCCCCCTTTCCATAAACTGTCCATTGAAAAAAACAGATTGTTGGGGCATAGCATCCAAGGAAAAAAAGAGGGGCTGAAGTATCGTGTACCTGGGGTTCATCAACTTGACTGCGACCTTTTTGTGGTCCGTTCCAAAACAGGGTCTGGTGAGAACAAATGTGTCTTAGCCTTACTTTTATTATTACTGTTTCTATCATCGTTATTGCCTGGTCCTGGTTTTTGAGGTTCAAGATCCCATCTGTAGGATATATTATGTGGTCTAGGCTTCCCGCTATTAACCCAGTAGTATACTGTGCCTGACTTATAATCTTTGTGTTTGAACTTTTTAAAGTTCTCTTTCACTAATTTCTTAATAGTCCAAGGTGTTTTTGTCAAAATCCTTCAATTTATCAAACCTGTTATCAATATCTTTCAAACAATCCATTTTCTTATCCACGTCAGTTTTTAAGACAGCTGACATGCGTTTTGATGTGCTGATAAGTAGTATCATAAGGTCTAGAGAACATTTATTGAGTATTTTAATCCACTTTGACAAATTCCTCGTCATCCTTAAACATTCCTGGAGCTTTGGGAACTCGTAGGCCCCTAGAAATGATCTTCTTCCGACAATATTCGAGGAGTGAAGCAGCATGCATGTCCTCACGTATAAGCTTCTGGGTGAGCTGGACCGCCTCTCCCCATTCATCGTTAACATTTGGAGACCCTTCTTTGGTGAAAAATGGGTCCTCAGGCAGCATAGCCTGTAAATCATCTTCCTGGTAGCTAAAAATGTCTTTCCCTGGGGAGAACATGCTCCGGAACCAAAACGAACCACAAGAGGAGCAACCTCTCGCAATACCTTAGAACACACAAAAGGCGAGCTCCATAAGCCCATTGCCATCTTTCTGTTTGCTGCTCTTTATATATATTTTTTAATAGAGTTGGGTGTCCCTACAAAAGGTTCTTTAGTTTATGTTACCTTTGCTACTGTGGGATTAATCAATGTTCCCTAATAGTTATTTTTTTTACGTAGGTCTTCATAATATTTTTCCAGCACAACGATGTTTGCTGGTTTTATTTTGTTTCCATTTTTTCAGTTGACATTTCACTTTAGGCTGCTCCACTGCTTCATTTTACTGTTCCCTGAAGTTGTTCACGATACCTGTTCATATACAATGTTTTCACAATTAAGCTTGTCGCCCCCCCCCACCCCTTTTTTTTGGACTAGTCAGTCAGATACTGGTGTTTTTAGTGTTTTACTTTTATCTTTTTAATTAAAGAACATGATTTTACTTCATTACAATTTATTTATTGTTTCTTATTATTGCTAGTTGCATTGTTTTAGTTCAATGCTTGTACTATTCTTACTTTTTCGTTGTTTAAGGTGGTTTGTTTTTTTAAAGTTTTTCTGTGTTTTGTGCCTTTTGGTCCTGGTTTCCCGCTATTGCAATATACATGCTTTTTTACACATATCTTTCTATATTAATTCTGATATTTGTGGTACAATTTTTAGCTTTTACTTTATGCACATGGTTATATCGGTTGCTGTGTGCTGCAGAGTGTTTGTTGACCCTCATATTCTGTGAGTATCCCTATAATTATTGTATATATGTCACGTCTTTTAGTCCAAGTCTGTTTTATAGTTATATATTTTTTATTGACAGTTTTATTTGAATTTTGATGATTTATTATAGTTGTAGCTGTCTTTGTAATTATGTTTTACTCATTTTACATAATTTATATGTTCGGTCTTGCATAATTAGTGTTTTTATGTCTTTATGGATTATGTGTTATTTATATTTATTGTGATTATTATTTATTGTTGTTTGCCGTTCTCAGCCCCCTGACGAAGGCTGTGCCGAAACGCGTTGGGGCATTTTTTATTTCAATAAAGCACTACTGACCACCTACTACCACTCGCCTTTTGTGTGTTCTTCTAAGGTATTGCGAGAGGTTGCTCCTCTTGTGGTGCCTCGCTGCACCTTGTACATTGTGTCAAGGCGCTTGCTCACAATGGGGACTGAGGCCGGGGCCTCCCACTTGTGGAGCAAGAGCCAGGAGAGAATCGGCGGCACCGGCACAGTGAGGGATTCCCTGGGCAGGGCCTCGTACTGAAGAATATAGAGTTGCTCAGCACGGGGGTCTTCCTCGGTCTGGGTAACAAGGTTGAGGGCCCGAGCCATGTGCCAAACAAACACCAAAAAGGAGGTGTCCTCAGGCAGTGAACGCCGCTGGAGGTCATGCGGCGAGGGGTCCGATGGAAGATCCCAGTGAGCGCGGGTCTCCGGGGATGTGTCCCCATCGGATTCCCAGTCCGAGAAATCGGTTGAGAGATCCGAGTCAGGTGGTTCGCCTTGTCTGATGGCTGGAGGCCCTGGAAAATCTTGCCCCCGAAGAACAGGAAGGCGAATGAGACAGACGTCGAGGACCCTCACGAGGCCCATGGCTCTTGGGGGTTTCCTGGATGGATTTGGGTATCCCATATGAGGGACCCGCAGTCTCCAGGTGCAAGTCAGCGAAGCTGGCCTTGAGCGCCTGCTGGGAAGCAATGAACGCAGAAACTCTGCATTCTAGCGTCAACATGCGGGACTCACATGCAGGCGTGGGGCCCTGGGATGCTGATACTGGGGTCACCGGATCAGGCGTCGAGGAGGAGAGGGGGTCCTCACCGGGACGACCCTCAGGAGACTGGGCACCTTCGCCGGAGGCCTCCGTTTCTCTGTGAGGTACCTTGCGGGGCTGCTCTTTGTCCGACTCTCGGGAACGCCGAATGGGGCTAAGCGACCGGGCGCAGGAGCGCTCGTGCTTGTTGGGGGCCCCAGACAGCGACTTGAGGACTTCTTTTTGCGCCGTTCCACCTCAGGGGACCCCTGTCTGAATGCAGCCTGGAACGCGATGCTGCAGGGGGAGAACCCACCCGAGGGGAGACAACCGAGGGTGCCACGGGGACTCAGAGGCAGCCTTTCGAAAAATGTCTTTGGATTTCTGCTTATGGCTGAGCAGGGCCTTAGAGGACATTTTCTTGCAGAGCGAACAGAACTCTGAGTCATGGTTGGCTCCCAGACACCTTAAACAGCAGTCATGAGTGTCCGTAAGCGACATGTTCCCAGAGCATCTATTGCATTTCTTAAACCCGGTGGCCATGGGGGCAAAAATGGCCCCTGTGAGGTCAAAGACCCACACGGCCAGTGGTTGTAGAGAAAAAAGGGTGCGAAGCCCAAGACAAAATTTAGAAAGGGTATCCCCGCAAGCTCCAAAAGAGAGCAAAGGAAGGATGGGTAGAGGACCGGTGCAACTGGAAAAAGAGATAGCCTGTTAAGGCAAGGAAAACGTGCGTCCGAAGGGCTCCACGGAAAAAGGAAGACTGAGCAAGATGGCACCTTGGGTGAAAAGAGGACCACACATGCATGGTAGCAATCCCAAAGGCTTTCTTTGAAAGCTGGGGAATTGCTTCGCGTGGGCTCCGTCAATGTCGACGTCACCCATAAGTGAGGGCTGACTTCCTGCTTGTTCCTGGAGAAAAGCCTGTGCCTCCCTATTTGTTGATATAGAACATGGCCACCTGGTTGTCTGTCTGAATGAGGACTACCTAGTTGAACAAGCATGCCTGGAAGGACTTGAGCGCATTCGCAATTGCCTGCAGTTCCAGAAAGTTAACCTGGTGCAAGCTTTCCTGCTCTAACCAGAGATCCTGTATCCACAGGCCATCCAAGTGCGTGCCCCAGCCCAGTTTGGACACGTCTGTGGTGAGCGTCCTGTGGGAAGGCCTCGACCGAAAGGGAAGACCTTGGAAGCAGATGCCAGAGCTCCTGCCACCACTGGAGAGACTCGATCAGGGGCAAAGTGGCCGTTACTGCGCCCCTCAAGTGACCCGTGGCTTACTCCACTGGGTGCACACCATCCACTGGGCCTGGTGCACCCTGAGCCAGGCCAACAGGGTAACATGCACCATGGAGGTCATGTGCCTTAACATGCGCAGCATTCCAAGTGCCATTTATGCTTCTTTTGATTGATGGTGGAGACCACCTCTATGAGCTGCTGCACACAGTCTTTGGGGAGAAAGACACAGGACTGCATGGTGTCCAAGAGGGCCTCAAACTCCAGCTGCTGCGATGGCTGAAAATGAGGCTTTGAATAGTTGACCATGAACCAAAGTTGCTCGAGCACCTGTATCATCAGGTTCGCCGAGTGTTGCATGCTGTCTAGCATGGAGGCCTTTATCAGCCGGTCGTTTAAGTATAAAAAGACCCCCAGGGTCCGTAGGTAAGCGATGATGACCGCTAGGCACTTTGTAAAGATACCTGGGGCCGATGGCAGTTCGAAGGGCAGCACCCAGTACTGAAAGTCCTGACCACCCAGCTCGAAACAGGTATTTTCTGTATAAGGAATAGATCAAGATGTGTGTGTACACATCCTTCAGATCCAAGCAACTTAGCCAATTGCCCTTGAGAAGATATGGGAGCTAGGTCCCCAGGGAGACCATCTTGAGCTTTTCCCAGACCAGAAAGCAGTTCAGGTCCTTGAGGTCAAAAATAGGCTTGAACCCCCCTCCCCCCATCATCTTGGAGATGAGGAAGTAGCGGGGAATAGAATCCACACCCTCTCTGGGCCAAGGGCACCAACTCAATGACCAGTTCAGCCAGCAGGGCAATGACCTCCCCCAGGAAGAAAGCCCTATGGTGTGGGTCTAGAAAGTACTCCCCTGGGAAGAAAGGTGGTGGGAATTTGGTAAAATGCAGCAGGTATTCATACCGCACTATCTGCAGCACCCAGGTGTCTGTGGTGACGAGCGGCCACCTGTGTGCGAAGTGGATGATCAGACCTCCCACATGAAGGGGCACCCCCCTCAGCGGTTAGGCAACTGGCTATGCTCCTAAGACGTCAAAACTCCACCTGTTGGGTAGTTGAATTTATAGCCCTCAGCAAGCCTGCAGCCAATCAGTGCAACTACTAGTGCCAGCCACCATTCAGGTATGTTGTTCAGGAAAGAATCAGGAAATCGAGCACCTCAGTCCCGCGGAGGTGCTCGATTTCCTGATTGGAGGTGCTCGATTTCCTGATTCTTTCCTGGACAACGTACCTGAATGGTTGCTGGCACTAGCGGCTGCACTGATTGGCTGCAGGCTTGCTGAGGGCTATAAATTCAACTGCCCCACCGCGGGACACGGTCGTCCCCTGAGGGCGTGTCCAAAGGGGCATGACCCAAGGGGCAGGTCACACCCCTTTGGCGCACGTCGGCACGAGAAGTGTATCCCTGTTATGGGGAAAAGGAAAGAGATACCCGCCGGTTGTTCAAACGAAGGCGGTTAAGATCGTAGGCCCGATGGATGCCCATGTGAGTGAGTGATTCTCCAGCTTCTGCCCAGACATCAAGGGATAGTGGTCCAGACAGCTCAGCAGTGAGTATCTCTTCATTTATACCTTCTCCTAGCGATTCGGGAGTAGCTCCGCCCATCTTTGAGCTTATGCAACCGCCTGGCAAGACCTCTCCTTTGGTTGATTCGGAGTCAGTCGAACCTGGCTCAGTCTTACTGCCTTCTTTTTTAAAAATTGATGCCATGCTGTCACCGTCTTTGCCCTCTGTGGTTATTTTTCCTTTGGTTGTGGAAGTTCAAGTTCCACCTCCTGACGTTTCTTTAAAGGATATATGGGCAACTGTGACGCGTATGGACCTGGCCTTGGGTTCTTCACTGAAGAAAGTTTCAGACTTTTCTAAAGAGACAGTTTTGAAGCTATCAGATTGTGAAAATAGAATATTAGCATTGGAAAAGCGGACAGACACACAGGAATCCAAGTACTCATCTCAGAAGGTCTTTTGTGAAACATTTTCTCAGGACTCTTTTCTTCTACATCGCCAGGATGAATTCTTGGAAAATTCTTTGAGGTCTAGGAATCTCCGGTTATTGAATTTTCCGAGAACTCATTACCTGGCTCCTATGATACTTTTTCAGAAGTATCTTAAGGAGGTATTAGTGTTTAATGAGGCTGATCAGATTAACTCCAATTAAATTGGAGTGGAGGAGTGGCCTAGTAGTTGGGGCAAGGTACTTCAGGCCGGAAGGTCGGGGGTTCAAATCCCACTAGAGGACAGCAATCCTGGGCCGGAAGGACTGGGGTTTCTAGTCCCACAGGTGCTCCTTGTGGTCTTGGGCAAGCCACTTAACCCTCCCATAGCCCATGTTCCCTGTAAAATAGTTATCTCCAAGTTATAATGCCCTGTTCAATGTAATTTCAGTTTGTTCAATGTAAACCGCACTGATGCAGAATAGCGCGGTATATAAGAGAATATAAATAAATAAATAACGTTTCTAAAGGAAAATTGGATAAGGGAGGGGAAGGAGGAGACACGGGTGCTCAGTATGAACATCTAGTCTCTTCTCCTTTAGATATTTCAGAATTTATTGAGTCAGATAGTGATGTTATACCTTCTAGAGCTACACCTTTGGTAACCTTTTTGTCGGAGATGGACAAGGATAGCATTATGCGTACATATTTCTTAAAAAAAAAGAGCAATTTTGTGGCCAAACAATACAAGTGTTTCCTGATGTATCTAGGGTAACCCAGCAGCAGCGTAAGTCTTTTTTGGAGACACACCCACGGGTATTGGCTCTGGGGGCATCTTTTTATTTAAAATTTCCCTGTAAATGCCATATTATATTTCAAGGGAAAAGATATATATTTCTAGAAGTGGAACATTTGATAGCTTTTTTAGACAGTAAGACTTAATGGATCCTTTTTATATATATGTGTTTATTAGCTCATTGATTAGTTAATGGAGTTTCAATATTACCAGGGACCATTTGGGCTTTCGGTTACATATATGTCGAGCACCCCCTTGATGTGGACTACTGTATGATCAACACGTTTTGGAGCTGAATAATGCATGGCTATTTTGCCTTTTATTCTTTTTCCTTTCTGTATTATTGAAAACATGTTATAAATAAAAAATTAAAAAAAAACAAAACAAAAAACTCCACACCTGTTTGTGGCTGGGACACAGGTTGAGTCTTCTGCAGCTTAGCCCTGCGTAGCTACTACTGGGTCTGCACCTTGGGTTGAGCTCCCTGGGGGCTCTGATAGTATTGACACTTTGGCCTGTAACTAGCTTCTTCCTCAGATGCTTCTTTTTGGCAGGGTCAACCATCTTGTGTGAGAGGCAGGAGGTGGTTTAATTCGACCACTCTCTCCTGCATGGGCTTGCTTAAGAGTTTTTCACCGGTGTATGGCATGTCCGCCAGCTTGTCCTGGACCCACTGCTCCAGGTCAGAGGATTGGAGCCAGGCCAGCTGGCAGGCACCAATTTCTGCCACCACCACCCTGCCCACCAACTCAAAAGCGTCATTCGTAGCTTGAACCATGTACTTGGACATGTTCTTCCCATGATTAACCAGGGTACAGGTGGCCTCCAAGTGTTCAGCTGGGATGAGGGAGCTGAGCTACCTCAGGTCCCCATGATGCCTTTCAAAAACAGCCTCATATAAAGCTGATACAACAAGACCCAGGAGACAAGCATAGAGTCCTGAAAAGAGCACCTTTTCAAACCCATCGAGGGTCCTCGGCTCCAAGCTAGGGGGCACCAATGAGTGGGTTTTGGAACTCTTGACATGCCACATGGCAGACACCAAAACCAGGGAATGGCACAGCAGTTGGTGCTTCTTAGGGGGCCTTCTGCACCCGGTACATTAAGTCCAGTTGGTGACTGATGGTCGGCACAGACACTGGGTTCTCCCACATGCACAGCATGAGCTCTTTGGAGTATCTGGTGCAAGAGCACAGTGATGGCTTCCTTTGGAGCAGAAGGGTACTGGAAGATTTCAAGTTCCTCTGCCCTCAGCTCATCCTCCGCCTCCAGAGAAAAGCGGGTCACCTTAGCCAAATCCTGGACAAAATCCTGGAAGAACATGTCCTTCGGGGGCGATTTCTGCCGCTCACATGGCAGGGATGGCTCCAAAGGGATGTCCGCAGATTCCTTCTTGGTGACCGGTGATTGACTTCTCTGACTCCCAGTCATTGGAGTCCAACTCAGAAAGGAAGCCAAAACACCTCCTGTGGTGGGAACAACTGCCTCCTGCCCGAATGACATCGGGGCTGGCACAATGACTGACCATTGACTGACACCTGTCCTAGGGACTCCATGATGTTAAGGTCATCAGGAGATTGCCGGTGGCCCTCTGGGACCTTGGGAGTTAATTGCTCCCGCCGGGGAACCTTCACAGGGCACACTCGGTCATCACCCTCGACACTGTGCAGAGGGGCTCCGGTGTCTGTGCCCATGCTTATCTTGATCTCCAGCTGCCCCCTTCAATATTGATGAGGCAAACGATGAGTCCTTCCGAGGCTATGCCTGGGTGTCAATGGAGAACCTCCATTCCATGCTGCTCGACTCTGAATGAGTGTGGGCACCGTGTGATGCCGAAGCCTCACCGGATCCTCTTAAGGGCATTGATGCTGATGCGGAGGAGACAGTCCAATGACAGAGGGACTTGTGCTGCTTCTCTCAGCCCTTCTTGGTCATCTGGAGGCACAGAGTGCAGATAGACAACTCGTGCTTTCGGCACAGGCACTGCAGACACCACTTGTGACGATCAGTCATCGAAATGGTGCATGCACAGTGGGTGCACTTTTTAAAATCGCTGACCAGGCGTGATTTAAGATGGCAGCATGAGTAGGAGCTCCAATCTGCTGGATGCCAGTGCAAAGGAAAGGCAAAGTCTTACCCCTTGAATCCTCCGCCACCCATCCTAGGTCCAATGGACCGCTATGTGGGAGTCTCCGGGGCTGCAATGCAGGCAATTAGGTCAGGCATGGCAGCACCTAGGTTGGAAGAACTGGTGTTGCCTTCTAACATTGAAACATCCTTGTTGCCTGAGATGCGGACTCTGCTGTCCCGTCCAGGTGAAGCGCTTCCCTTGCTGATAGCATAGAACCATTGATAAGGCAGGCAAAGAATTTGAGAAGAAGCTTGCTGTAGAAGCAAACACAAAGACTTTTTCAAGTACATTCGTAGCAGAAAAACAGTGTGTCAGTTGGACCATTAGATGATAGAGCGGTAAAACGGGCACTAAGAGGGGACAAGGCTTATAGCGGACAGACTGAATAAATTCTTTGCTTTGATCTTTACTGAAGATGATGTAGGGAACTCACCCATGACTGAAATGGTATTTAAAGATGATGCATCGAAGAATTGAAAGAAATATCAATAAACCGGGAAAGCACAGTTACTTACCTGTAACAGGTGATCTCTGGGAACAGCAGGAATAAGTCTTCACATATGGGTACGTCGGTACCGACGGAGCCTGCGCGGGAACGCTCCCCAGCGTCCAATCAGAAAGCTTTTGGGAGCATCCCTCAGCGCCTGCGTGCTGCCTTCCCGCCTTTCCAACTGTTTCTCCTCAGTTGAGTTTTATAGCTGAGACAAAGAGAGAGAAAGAGGAAAGGAAAGATAGAAAAGAGATACAACTCCTAGGGGAGGTGGGTGGGTTGTGAAGACTTATTCCTGCTGTTCCCAGAGACCACCTGTTACAGGTAAGTAACTGTGCTATCTCCAAGAACAAGCAGGAATGAGTCTTCACATATGGGGACTCCCAAGCTAAGATGCCTGGAGCCCTAGCATGGTGGGGATTGGAACATGCTACACCTCATTTTGCCAGGCATCCTGAGGATGGAGGGTAGGAGTTGAAAAGAGAGGAGCTGTAGAGAAACAGCTAATCTAAAATAGGACTACAGGTAAGGAGTCCTTGTATGTATGAAAATTATCATGAAAAATATTGAAATGAACAATCACAATATGGACCTCACCTACTGGATTGCAGGAAGTAGAGAGGCTGATGGAGTCCACTAGGGATCCAGTAGAGGAATCTTCAAGGTGACCTCACTGAAGTGAAGGTGAAGGTCCAAATCTGGAATTGACAGGTGACCCAGATGTCAACTGGGGTAGTATAAAAACGGCAGGTCTTTAGTGGAAAGCTTTATGGAAAAAGCTGGGAACTCTTTTGGCTATATAGTTACTGACATTTAGGAGCAAAAGAGGAAGACTGACCGATTTGGACAAACTAGCCCAGTCTTGGAGGGAAGAAGGGGTATAGGAAAAAAGCCCGTATTCCCAAGGAGGACAGATGTCTGAAGGGTTGAAACCTCAGATCTACTGAAGATCCACCCTGTCTTTCCTAACTGGTGAGAGATAGGAAAGATATTGGAGCATGGAGCTTCAGGGATACCTAAACCTAGGGTAGATAGTGAGATCTGGAGGGGCATAACATATGCACACGCAGCTTACAGACATATGTATCTATAGAGGAGTATATAGAGATATATACATACATGAATATATATGTCTAGAGATAAATATCTGCAACTAAGCAGATAGAGATATGTCCATAAGAACATTCACATGGGAGATGTGAAGGAGATAGATTCATCTAACAAGAAGGTGGAATCTACTTGAGAAGATATATAGATACTGTTCGATGTAACTGCTTACCATAGCAATGTTTTATGTATTTGTTGTTTAATGTAAACCGCCACTGATCTTGGGAAGTGGCGGTATATAAGAGATTTGCAAATAAATAAATAAAATAAATAAATAAATATAGAGAATCTATTCCCCCTGGCTAAGATGGTGCAGGAATGCTATCCAGTGAAATAACCAGGATGGTTGCGTGAAAAAACAGAGGATAATATCAGTCTGTAAACAGCAAGTCCTGAGTCCTGTAGAACTCTCGCATGGTAAATGGACAGAAAACGCATAGGATGAGATACCAGGTTGACCCACTGGAGGGGCACAAAGGGGTATCATGCGTTATTAGTTAAATATGTGCTGTCCATGAAGGAGTAGGATACCATGCGGACAAGCTGCAAGGAAAAAAGAGCATATACCTTGTAGGAATTGGAAAACTCTTTAGACGTTCACGTAGAAAAGGCTTATGTCCTGTATTATAACAGGAGATAATAGGGTGTGGAGAACCCTCAGAGTCATGGAAAATGATTCTTCTTACTTTTCAACCTTCCTCATTGCTGATTCCACTTCCTACCTAAAAGCTTACTTCGTGCTCCTCTTATAGTAAGCTGTTAGGAAGCTTCGGGATCCTTTGCTTTGTTTGACATGTATTAGTCATTCCTGTGCTATGTATGTGTCAAGTTTCCTTTTTCTGTAAGAGACTGTCTTGATAATATTGAAATTTAATAAAGATTAAAAAAACCCCAAAAACCTGCTGGCCAGTTTCAACATTGTCGGGAAAACGACCTCCGCAAGGTCGAAGGGCTCAATGCTGGCGAACTGTACAAAAAGTCCAGGAAAAAGAAGAAAAGAACTGCCTGAGCAAAACTAAGGAGGAAAAATACCCCGTACAATGGCTGGCACCGGCGAAATCAGCACCCCAATGTCAGGCAGAAAAGTGGCAGAAAAAAGCAATTGGAAAGACAAAAAAATTGCAGCCCTGAAGGGCAAAAAGAACAGCTTTTCCCAGTAGCACAAGGAATATGTCCAAGGGGCTTCACGGAAAAAGTGAACTGAGGCTAAGATTGTGAAGTGGTGGGCAGGAAGGCAGATGTGCATGTGTGGTGGAAGCTGGGGAGCATTCCCGCATGGGGTTCAATTGGGGGTTTGTCACCCATATGTGAGGACTTGTCTGCTTGTTCACATAGAAAGTTTGAACACTTGGGTTTTCAGCCTTATAAAGAACAGATACAAAGTTATAATGGACCAACAGTGCGTAAAACCTTAGCTTTCTTCCAATAGATTGGCTCTCTGCATACTGGCAATGTCCACATGGGTATAATCAAAGCCCCATCTCAACTTTAAATGAGTCGCTGGCTATGGTTTTAAGGCCCTTTTGGGGAGTAATTTTATAAAAAGGATAACTATGTGAATAGTCTAAAGAGGTGCCTATTTTGTAAAGGCAATATGGCCACCTATGTACTGTACTTTTACAAAATAGACGTCCAGATCTAGCTACACACAAATTTACATCTGTCCCACACCTACTTTAAAAAAATAAATACTTTTTCTGCTCTACATCCCTGAGAATGCCAACATGGAAATCACACTTTCCATATATGCTCTTTTTACTGTGTGCGGTCATACTAATTTTATAAAGCCTTTTTCTGCACGCAAAACAGGCTTCACTTGCAGAAAAAGCTTTATACAATTCCTCCATTTCTGTGAAGGATAATAGCAAGGAGTCTGCTGCTGACTGCAAGAGTGAAGAGACTGAGAAAGACACCTCTCAAGATTAAAAACGCCATCTCTGCACCCCAACTCATGTACCACCTAGTAAGTGTAGAAGGTGGGTCAAAAGTGATTTATAGAGGGTCTAAAACATTTGACAGTGGTTCTTGATATGATTCACTTCTTCCTTAACCTAAATGTTGGAGATTCGCTCCCTCAGAGGGAAGCTGCAAACTTTGGAAGTCTGAAGCCAGCAACCTTGCAAATTTGGAGGTGTCAAATCTTTTGTAGAAGCTCATGATGCAGTCTCAAAATCATAAGTTGTTCTGGCCATGTGTTCTTTGCACTTCCAATCATTAACTACTAGCAAATCCAAGATCATCGTACTTTTCCCAAGTAAGAGAATGACCTGCCCTGCAAAGAAGGTTATGCATAAACCGGCTCAAAGAGAGCCAGTAAAACAAAAACATATCATACGGGAGGCGAGCACAGTGTTCTGAAACACCTTTTCCCCCTCAAGGAAGTCTATGGGATGGGCGCTGCTCCCTGGGGGAAATCAAGGAAGGAGTTCTAGTCATTGAGATCCTTTAGAGAGTAGAAAGAGAAACATGTCAGCAGAAACACCATATGCCCTAGCTAGTCAAATACTATAGTCCCGTTTTTTACCCCCATTAGAGGATCATGTGTGTGTCTCATGCTTTCTTGAATTCAGACACACTTGTCTCTACGTTCTCCACTGGGAGACTATTCCATGCATCTATCACTCTTTCCGTAAAGTAGTATTTCCACTTATTACTCCTGAATCTATCCTCTTTCACCCTCATCATGTCCCCTCCTAGCAGAGTTTGCTTTCAGTCAAAAGAGGCTCTTCTCTTGTGCATTTGTGTCACAGAGGTAGTTAAACATCTATCATATCACCTCTATCCTGCCTTTCCTCTAACATATACATATTACGATCTCTAAGTCTGTCCCTCACATTCAAGCCCTTGCACTCACTCCAACCTGTTTATCTCCTTTTGAAGGTGCGGTCTCCAGAATGGCACACAATACTCCAAAATGAGGTCACACCATACAGACACACTACCTCCTTTTTTCTGCTGGCAATTCCTCTCTATATGCACCCAAGCATCCTTCTGGCTTTCGCCATCGTCTTTTCTGTTTAGCCACTTTAAGATCAGAAACAATCACGCCCAGGTCCTACTGTTTCATGGATAAAAGTACTTTGCCCCCTACACTGTACCACTCCCTTGGATTTTTGCAGTCCAAATGCATGACCCTGCATTTTTTTAGCATTAAATCTCAGCTGCTAAATTTTTACCAGTCTTCAAACTTAGCGAGATCCCTACTCACCCCGTGGCATAAATGTTCAGGGAGAGAGCCTCTTTCAATTGAAAGCAAGTTCTGTGACGAGGGGACATGGGATGAGGGTGAAGGGAGATAGATTCAGGAGTGATATGCGGAAATATTTCTTTACGGAAAGAGTAGTGGATCCGTGGAATAGTCTCCCAGTGGAGATGGTAGATATGAGGACAGTAACTGAATTCAAAAAAGCATGGGACCAACACAGAGGATCTCTAAAGGAAAAAAGGGGACTGTTGTAGTTGTTGTTATGGAAGGACAGACTAGATGGGCCTTGTGGTCTTTTTCTGTCATCATGTTTCTATGTTTCATGTTATTTACTCCTTCCTGGGTATCTACTCTATTGCAGATTTTGGTATTAGCCCTTCTGCAATATCACTAACAAAAATGTTTAAACAAATCTGACCCAGGACAGATTCCTGCAGCATACCACTGGTAACATCCTTCTCATCAGAGTGAGTGCCATTTACCTGTACACTCTGTCATCTCTCACTCAACTAATTTTTAACCCAGTCAGTCACATCCCTGGTGTGCTTAGTTTATTTATAAGTCACCTGTGCGGATCGGTGTCAAAGGCTTTGCTGAAATCCAAGTATACCACATCTAGGGCTCCCTTCCTCAGTCCAACTCTCTGGTCACCTAGTGAAAGAAATTAATCAAATTTGTCTGAGAAGACCTACCACCTCTGGTAAACCCATGCTGCCTTGAATCCTGCAATCCATTGGACTCCAGAAACCTGACCATCCTCTGATTTAGCAGCATTTTCATTACTTTACTCACCACAGAGGTCAGACTAACTGGCCTGTAGTTCTCAACCTCATCCTTACATCCAGCTTTTGTGTAAAGGGATCTCATATGCATTTCTCCAGTCTTCTGGGACCACTTCCGACCCTAAGGTAGCATTGAAAAGGTCTGTCAATGGAGCCACTTGAATGTCCCCAAGTTCCTTCAATATTCTCAGAAGTATCCCATCCAGCCCCATCGCTTTGTCTACTTTTAATTTAGCTAGTTCCTCAGTCTTCTGAAAATCGTTCAAGATCCGCTTCCCTTCTGCTCCTATTTGTGGGTGCTTTCTGAGTAGATTTGACTATCATGGAATCTGTAGTATAAATTCTAATTGGAAACACCAAGCAAGGTTTTACTGAGGGGGACCCCATGGCAGGTGTGTAGCCTGTCCAGAGCTGGCCCCAGAGTTCGTTAAAGGTGTTGGTGCCCTAGGTGAACCTTAGGACCTCACCTTGTCAATCTATTGTTTAGCTTTGAATGCCTTGCTATGCCTCCACTCCCCCCCCCCAAGAAGCTGATAATCTAGGCACCTGCCTAGTAGTTGGACTGGTTCTGTGCCTGTCTTTCTTCTTTCCTGCCCACCCCAACAAAGCATAGTTATCCACCTGTAACAAGTGTCCTCCGTGAACAGGAATAAGTCCTCACATATGGGCGATGCCACTGATGGCCTCTGCGTGGGAACACTCCCCAGCTTCCATAGGAAGCTTTTGGGAGCTCCATCACGCATATGTGCTTGTCTTCCCGCCCAGAGCCAATTTTACCTCAGCATGATGAAAAAGCTTAAAAGAACTCCACAGGGATGTGGGAGGGTTATGAGGACTTATTCCTGCTGTTAATGAAAAACACTTGCTACAGGTGAATAACTATGATTTCTCCTTGAACAAGCAGTAAGTCAGTCCTCACATATGAGACTCCCCAGCTACAGGCTACCGAAAACAGTAAAAACAAGCCCAACAGGGCAACAAAACAAGAGAATCAGAAGAAACAGCATGAGTAGTCCCTCTGAGGAACCCGCCTGATTCAGTGTCCACTGCAGATGTTGACATCAGGAAGACACTTATGGTAGCCTGGGTGGACAGAAAGGCCATTGGGAAGTTACATCTAAATCCCAAACAGATGTAGGAGTACTGCTTGGCCAAAGGAACTGTCAAAAAGAATCCCCATCCAGACAGTAGTGGGCTGTAAAGGTGCAGACCGAGGACCACAACAGTCTGCAAATCTCCACCGTGGAGACAGAGTGCAAGTTTGCCACAGAAGCGGCCATAGCTCATACATTATGGACCATGACATGTCAAGTGCCATTAGAGATGGCCATGACCAACATGTTGGGGTCAAACAAGACAAAAAGCTGGGTAGAACAATGGACTTTCATCCTTTCCAGGTAGAAAGCTAAGGCATGCTTGCAGTCCAATGTGTGCAGAGTGGCCTTTGCCTTGTTGGAGTGAGGTCAGGGAAAACCCTGGCCAGGACCACCAACTGGTTGAGTGAAATGAAGAGACCACTTTGGGTAGTAAACGCAGATGCATCCGCAGGACCACTTTCTGATGAAATCTGGTGTAGGGTGCATGCGCCACCAGGTCTTGTAGCTCACTAACCCTTACCGGCAGTACTGCGGATAGAGACTAATTTGTTAGAATTTTAGAAAGCATTGAAAACTTTCCTCTTCCTGTGAGGTGTGTGCTGTGGCGTGCAGGATGGTTATGGCGTGATTGGAGGGAGTAGCAGCCAGCAGCAGCTGGGGTGCTTTGTAGTAGGAGGAAGTGTAAAGGGGCGTTCTGCTGGGTGGGGCCTTGGGGTTGTTTGTGTTTTATTGATTGTACACCGCCTCAAATGCTGAGGCAAATAGCATTCTATAAAGGTTTTAAAATAAAATAAAAATAAACCCAGCAGGGAGAGGTGACCGCCACTACAAAAGCATAGCTACTCACCTGTAACAGGTGTTCTCCGGGGAAAGCAGGAATCAGTCCTCAAATATGGGTGATGTTGGCACAGAAAGCCTTTTGGAGATGCATCCTGCATGCATGGTCCCTTAGGATGATATAGTTCAAAGGAAAAAAATGACCCATAAAGCAACTCCACTGGCAGGAGGGAGAGTTGTGAGGACTGATTCCTGCTGTCCCTAGAAAACACTTGTTACAGGTGAGTAACTATGCTTTTCTCTGGGAACAAGCAGGAAGTCAGCCCTCACATATGGGACTCCCTAGCTAAAGGCTACGAAGAACCTGTAAACAGCCACGGTTGACCAGGAAAAAGTGAGCTGTGAGCAGCAGCAATGAGACTTGAGAAGACAAACTCCCAAGTGGCCCAAGTGTCCAGCAAGAAACTAAAACTGCAGTAGCCTGAACACACAAGCAACGGAGGGCAGGATTTGCCTATACCCCGAATAGATGACGGAGTACTGCTTGGCCAATGGCATTGTCTCTATGGGACTCCCTCTCCATGCAATAATGAGTTGCGAAAGTATGGACTGAGGACCAGGTGGCGGCCCGGCATATTTCAGATAAGGGAACAGAATGCAGGTTTGCCAGTGATGCCGCCATGGCCCTGATGCTGTGCGCCGTGACCTAGCGCTCTAGTGGACAGAGTATGCTTAGTCATCGCCACCCCCAGGCAATCAGGGTCATAGGAGACGAAAAAGTGCAAGGCTTTGCGGTGGCCCTGGGTATGTTAGAGGTAGGATAGGGCTCTCTTACAGTCCACAATATGAAGGATGGTCTCTGCCCTCCTGGCGTGAAGCTGCGGAAAGAAAGTGGGGAGCACCACCTCCTGATTGAGGTGGAAGGGGGACACCACCTTGGGAAGAAACTTGGGGTGCATGTGGAATATGACCCTGTTCTTATAGAACCTTGTGTAGGGTGGATCTGCCACCAATGCCTGGAGCTCACTGACCCTGCAAGCCAATGTGAGTGCCACCAAGAACATGACCTTCCAGGAAAAGTACTGCAGATGACAGGAAGCCAAGGGCTTGAATGGTGGGCCAGTGAGCTGTGACAGCACCACATTGAGGTCCCACTCCACCACCTACATGCAGACAGGAAACTTGGACAGCAAGAGAGCTCGTAGAAAGCAAGTCAGAAGAGGTTGGACGGACTTGCCCTTGATAAGGTGGTGGTGCCTGACTGAGTTGGACTTCAGTCCTACCTGGGACAGGTGAATCAAATATTGTAGCACAAGCTGCACAGAGGAGAACAGGTTGACCCATCGCTCTGCACATCACATTGAGAATCTGCACCATTTGAAGGCATAAGCCCGTCTTGTGGAGGTCTTATGAGAGGCCAGAATGACCTCCTCTACCCCCTCTGAAAGATTGAAAGGGGCTATGGCTACCCTTTCAGCAGACAGGCTGTTAGCATCAGGGACCCCAAGTTAGGGTGTAGGAGGGAGCCGCCCTCCTGTTACATTAGCCCCGGGGCACTCCCCAGGGAGACCGGGGGTGCCATGGATAAGCAAAGGAGCAGTGAGAACCATGGTTGCCTGGGCCACCAAGGGGCTACCAGCAGAGACACCCTGTCGTGTTGAACCTTAAAACAAGATCTTGGCAATCAGTAGTGTGGGCAAGAAGGCTTAGAGAAGGCCATCCCATCCATGGGATGAGGAAGGCATCTGCTGCCACCTAGGATGGGTGCGGCTGCCTGGAACAGAAGCAGGGCAGCTGGGTATTGGCTGGGCTGATGAAAAGGTCCATCCGTGGAGTCCCCCAGAGCTGGAAGAGCCAATAGGCCACTCTGGGGTCTAGCTGCCACTCGTACGGCTGGAGGATCCTTCTCAGCTTGTCCACCAGGGTGTTGTCCTGGCCTGGAAGATACACCGCTTGCAGGAGTATCCCGTGGCAGTTTGCACACGATCAGAGGGCTACTGCCTCTTGGCAGAGGGTATACGATCCTGTGCTCCCCTGCATGTCAACGTAGAACATCACCACTTGATTGTCCGTCTGAATGGAGTTGCAGATAGTGACTGAAGGCTCAGAGGGCCAAGAATATGGCTTGACGCTCTAAAGTGGTCGATCTGCTGCAGACTGTCTGTCTTCGACCAACTGCCCTGAGTGCAGAGGCCATTGCAGTGGGCTCCCCAGCCTAAGAGGGAGGAGGCATCTGTAGTTAGAACCCTCTGGGGGGTGGGGGCCAGGAGTTACACCCTGGAATGAGTGCTGGGGGTCTTGCCATCAGATGAGGGGGTGAGTCACTACCACCCTGTTCTGCTGGCAGCCTGTGGGCCTGGGTCCACTGGGAGCAGAGGCCCCATTGAGCCGCCCGTGTGAAGATGGGCATCCAGGGTGACGAACTGTGGATGCCATGTGATCCAGCAGGCAGAGCAGAAGGCGGGCGGACACAGTGTCGGCGCTGTATGGCAGGCGGCCAGAAGCCAGCACCCTGAGGTGATTGGCCCTGTTCTGGGGGAGGAAGGCTTATGCCTGAACGGTGTCCAACCTTGCCCCATGAACGCCAGAGACTGGGTCAAAAGGAGATGGAACTTTGAGTGGTTTATCAGGAACCTCAAGTGCTGCAGGATAGGATGGTGCGCACTGTTGCATGTTGCACCTCAGTGGCTGTGCGGCTTCTTATGAACCACTTGTCCAAGTATTGGAAAACAAAGGCCCCCTGGAAATGAAGGTAGGCTGCGACTACCGTCAGGCATTTGGTGAATACCTTCAGTGTGGACGCTAGTCCGAAAGGGAGCACCCTTTACTGGTAGTGGCCCCTCCTACCACAAACCTGAGGTATGTCCTGTGGTTGGGATGGATGAGGATGTAAGTATACATATCCTTTAGGTCCAAGGAGCATAGCCAGTTTCTCGGTTGGAGGTATGGCAGCAGTGTTCCAAGGGAGAGCATCTTGGAACTTCTTCACCAAGAACCTGTTTAGAATTGCAGGTCCAGAATGGGCCAGAAGCTTCTGCTCCTCTTGGGTACAAGGAAGTACCAGGAGTAGAACCCTCTATCCGAGGTGTGGGGGCACTGGTTCCACCACCTTGTCCTTGATAAGACCTGCAAGCTCTTGCAGTAGTAAAGTCTGATGGAGGGGAGTCAAGGGGGGCTCTTCTGGTAAGAAATGAGGGGGCTCCTGTGTCCGATGGAGGAGGTAACCCTCCCTCACCACCTGCAGTGCCCAGGAGTCAGTGGTGATGGATGGCCACCAGTGAGCATAGAGAACCAGACGTCCCCCTATGGGCAGCTGAGCTGGGCCTCTTGGGGAGAGAGAGGCTAAGCCCAAGGAGTCAAACCCCCCCACCAAACTAGGCCTGAGCCAGTGCCTGGGGTTTGGGAGCCTTAGGCTTACGAGGGCCATGCCCTTGTCCCTTGACCTGCTGCCCGTTGGGGAGCAGGGAAGACCTGGTAGAGGGTAGTTTCCAAAAGCCTTCCTCAGAGGCAATGCAGTTAGCCATGGACACTCATCAGGAAGGACCAGGATAGAGATTAAGACCGATGTTGAGGAACCTCTCTAGGCTGGTGGCACTCAAGGATTGGGTTGACATTTGGGGAATTCCTAGAGGTCGAGGGTCTGGTAGTTGGGAGTGATGACATGTCCGAGTCAGGCATCAGAGCCCGCTGCTGGGCCATGAAGACAAACTGCACTCCAAGGCCACCATCCTGGTCTCGAGGCAAGATGGTTCTGCAGTCTTTGGTACACACACAGAGGGACTTGGGCCCGATGCCAGCTCCGTCAAAGGGGAGTCCTTGACCAGGATGGCCTCGGGGGTCCGAGGCCGGTCATCAGATGCAGACGATTCCCATTGGGGTATTTTGATCAGTTGCTCCCGCTCCTTCCCCTCAGACCTGCGGTGGGGACTGTGGACCCGTGGGACTTACCTGCTTTCCCAGGCTCATCTGCCGGCATGGTCTGAGGATTTCCGGCTTTTCTTGGGCTCTTCCTCTGGAGTCCGGCTGGAGGACTCGGGTCCTGGGGTTCCGAGGCAGCATGGTCTCCTCGAGACTCCAGGGGAGCCCTGGAGCGCAGTGTCGCCAGAGACTCCGGTGCAGAGTCAGTCTTGTGGAAGGACTCCCACTGCTGCTGATGGCTCTTGATGGCCTTGGAGGTCATCTTCTTGCAGAGACCACAGTCCAAAGGGGTCATGGTCTGACGCTAGACACTGGAGGCAACAGTCGTGTGGATCAGTGCGTGACATGGTTTTGGTGCATTGGTCACAATTTTTAAAGCCACTGGTGGAGGCCATGGTGGGCCCAGCCAAGGACAAAAAAAGGTACGAAGCCAGTCGAGAAGCTCTTGAAAAGGAAGAAAAAAAGTGGACCAGAGACGCAATGCCGAGGCAAACAAGCTCACGGGTGGGAAAGGGAACCAGTACACGACCGAAGAAAAAGCAAAATTCAAGAGAAAAAAAACCACACTTTTTCCAGGGAGAACAGACACATCTGGAGGGCTCTGTGGAAAAAAAAGAGACTAAGGCAAGATGGTACCCTTGGGCAGGAAGGGGACCACACATGCATAGTGCAGCTCCCAAAGGCTTTCTTTGAAAGCTGGGGAGAAGCTACCACATGGGCTTCGTCGGCGCTGACATCACCCATATGTGAGGACTGACTTCCTGCTTGTTCCCAGAGAACACAATCTTCCACGATCAGGAATTTTAGTGGACAAGAGGATAGCAGCTCAAAGGGGGTAGGAGAGGAGTTGCCCCAGAGCCACTTTGAGATCCCCACGCCACAGGCCTGACCAGTGGTTTAAAGAAGAGGCGACCCTGCATGAAGTGGGCCACAAGCGGGTGTGCAGATATGGGCTTGCAATATAGCCCGCGATTGTATGCCCAATTGTGCTTAAATGCACTCGGATGGAATTTGACTTGAGGCCGGAGTTAGAGAGGTGTAGAAGATATGTCAGTAGCATCTCCGTTGCACAAGAAAAGGGGTCCAGAGCCCTGTCGGCGTACCAGAGAATCTAGACCACTTAAAGGCATAGGAACAGCATGTGGACTTTTTATGGTATGTTAGGAGGATGCTCTCCACCTTCGAAGGGAGATTGAGCTCTGAGAGGACTACCCGGTCAACATCCATGCCACAAGGGCCAGGGATCGCAAATTGGGATGAAACAGTGTTCCATTGTCCTGAGAGCCCAAATGGAGAGGCTCCCACAGAGAGCCAAAGCAGCAGGGGAAACCATGGTTGACTGAGACAATACGGGGCAATTCTCATAGTGCCCTTGTTGGCCTAGAGCTTGAACGTCTTTGCTTCTAGTGTAATTGGGGAGGGGGGTATGCATACAGTAACCTCATCTCCAGTCCAGGAGGAAGGCATCGGAGATCAGCATGTTGCTGGATGCCACCCTGAAGCAGAAGCGATCTACTTGAGCTTTGTGCAGAGTGGCAAACAGGTTGATTTCTGGATTGTCCCACATCAGGAAGATGCAGTCCATTACCCTCCTGTTGAGACCCCATTCATGTGACTGGAGGATCCTGTTGAGATGGTCTGCCAGAGCATTGAGCTCTCTTGGCAGGTACATCGCCTTGAGGTCCATGCCATGGGTAATGGCGAACTTCCATAGGCACACGGACTCCCAGCAGAGCAGGTATGACTTCATGCCACCATTTGATATAGAACATTGCCACTTGATTGTCCATCTGAATGAGGACTATCTGGGTTGGTCAGATGCATCAGGAAAGCACAGAGGGTATTCGTAATGGCCCGGAGTTCCAGGAAATTGTTCTGGTGCAGGCTTCTCCTGCTCTGACCTGAGGCTCTGTGCATGCAGATTGCCAAGATGCGCTCCCCAGCCTAGCTTGGACACATCTGTTGTCAACGTCCAGTGAAGCAGAGAGAACTGGAAGGGAAGTCCCTTGAGCAGGTTCTGCAGCTGGAGACAACAGTGGAGAAAGTCGACAAGGGGTGTGGTGCTCACTACTCTGTCTCTGAGGTGCCCTGTGATCTGACACCATTAAGTATAGAGGGTCCATTGTGCTTGGGTCATCTGTAGATGGGCCAACAGTGTGACATGCACCGTGGAGGTCATGTGACAACCACCAGAGTATTTCGTGAGCCATGGTGAAGTGGCTGCACTGGATGGCCCTGGCTCAAGTAATATCGAGAAGAGCCCTGAAGAATTCCAGCTGGACTGGAAGTGCGACTTTGGGCAGTTGTTGACGAAACCCTGATGCTCAAGCACCTGAATGGTAAGATGGGCTGACTGCCGAACTTCATCTGGCAAGAAGTCCCTTTTATGAGTCAGTCATCTCAGCAAGGAAAGATGAAGACCCTAGGGGCTGACACCAGCCCAAAAGGCAGTACTGAAAGTGTTGTCCGTTCAGCATGAAGTGGAAGTACTGCCTGTGGAGAGAATGGATTGCAATGTGCGTGTACATGTCATTGAGATCAAAGGAGCAGAACCAATTGATCTTTTGGAGGTATGGGAAAAGCATCCCCAGAGAGATTATCTTGAACTTTTCTTGTACTAAGAAGCAATTGATGTTTCTGAGATCCAGGATGGGTCGAAAACCCACGGTCTTTCTTGGGAACCAGGAGACGATTGTGGTAATGCAGGTTAAGGGGGTGCTCTCTGGGAAAGAACAGGGGAGGTAACTGGGCGAAATGCAACAGGTAGCCATTCTGGATGATCTTTAAAACCCAGGTGTCTTGTCACCAAGAGCCATCTGTGAGCAAAGTGGACCAGCCGATCCTCCACTTGTGGGGGCACATCTCTGGACAAGTGGAGAATGGCCAGCCACGCTCCTTAGGAAGCAGTCAAAAACCCACCGCCAGCTGTGGCTACGGGGCAGGCTGGACCTTTTGAGGCTTGGGATGGCGCAGGCCTTGTGCCTTCTGCTGGGCAGGCTCTGAGCTCTGGCAGCCCTGTATGTTTGGTAGTTTGGGTAGTACCTGCATTTGCGCAGGTAAAAACCCTTCTTAAGCAGACTTCTTTTTAGAGGGATCTGTGGTCTTCCTGGAGAGCAGATTCATGGCAAGTTGCTCTTTCACTGGCCTTATCCTCCATGTGCTTTCCGAACAGGTTTTCTCCCCGGTAGGGCACATCAGCCACCTTGTCTTGGACTCACTGTTCAAGGTCTGAAGACTATAGCCAGGCCACGTGGAGGGCACCGATGCCAACAGCTGCCACCCAACTGATTCAAAGACATCATAGGTCACCCTGCTCATGTATATGGAGCAGTCTCTGCCACATCCCACCAGGGTTCTGAAGTACTCAAGGAGTTCTGGGGGTATGAGAGCAGAGAACTCATTGATGTCCCCCCATGACATCCTTGAACAAGGCCATGTGCAGCAGATAGGATAAGATAAGAGCCACCAGCATAGACTCCTGATAGCATCGCCTCCAAAGCCGAGGGTGAGAGCTTCTCTATCCAGTGGAAACGATTAGTGAGTCTTGAAACTCTTTATCCAGCACATAGACTCCACCACCATGGAGTTGTAGGGTAGCTGAGGCTTTTCAAAGCAGAGGCTTTTTTGTACCCTGTACACGAAATCCAGTCTCCTGCTATGGGCAGGGATGGTCAGGGGGCTTTCCCATATGCAGAATAGACGCTGCAGGATGAGGTACACCGTAACAGTTGGGCAGCGAGGAGTACTGCAGTATCTCGAGCTCCTCAGTTCTGGGTTCCTCCTCGGCCTCCAGAGGGGCTTTTATTTATTTGTTTATTTGCAAAACTTTTATATACCTCCAGTTCCTAAGATCAGTGGCGGTTTACATCAAAACAAAGGTAAAGTACATAGAACATAGTGCCAAATGTAACTATAGAACAATACATAGAACATAGAACCATGAGTAACTATAAACAGATACAATATTGGTCTCTATAGAACTATTTACAACTTGCAGGATGAATTTACATATATACAGTTTACATATATACAGTTTGCAGTATCAAATGCCCACAGCTGCCACCCAACTGATTTTGCCATATCACGGACAAATTCTTGAAAGGAGATGTCCTCTGGCAGAGACTTGCACCTCTCATATGGAGGAAATGGATTCGACAAAATATCCCAGTGCCTGTTTGAGGCTAGTGACTCTTCTTCTGTCTCCCAGAGTCAGACTCCAATAGAAAATCAAAATAATGCCTGGTCTCCTCCTGGCATCTCTGTGCTCAGGTGGGGCCGTTGGGGTTCAAGGCCCTCGATACTGGTGTGTTGGGGCATCGGAGCCAGAGATGCTAGCAGTAGGAATAGTGATTGGAACAGAGGTGAAGTCCAATCTCTGACCCAACTGCCCCCTGAGACTGGGCTGGTCTCTAGGAATGGATTGACCACAGCAGGCAGTGTCACTGTGGGTGGCAGGGTTGCACCAGCATCGGGACACCCGAAAGCATCATGGCCACTGCTGTCTGGTGCGCCAAGAACGCTGCTGTGCTCTTGAGGCCTGCAGGTGCATGGCCAGCACCACCATCTCTGAAGTCATCAGGGCATGGGCAACAGCCTCGGCCACTTACTCCAGCTTCTACATCGGGGACTCCTCAATGGTCACAGCATTGGGAGATTGCCAGTGGCCCTCTGGGGCCTTGGGAGGTGACTCTTACTGCCAGGGCAGTTTAGCCAGTCGCTCTAGTCCCTCACCCTCTGAGTCACATTGAGAGGGGCTTTGATGCTGATGCTCATGGGGTTTCCCCCGGCACTCATTGTTGACGGGACAGAATACCGGTCCTTATGGGGTCCAACCCAAGTTCGAAGGACAATCTCTGATCCATGGCACCATGGATCCTCAGCTCGGAGTGAGCATGGGCACCATACAATGCCGAAGCCTTGGCAGAGTCTCTTGAGGGCATTGACGCTGATGTCTGTGCTGGCACAGAGGACACAGAGTCCAATAAGAGATTATCGCTTTTCTCGCGGTTCTTCAAGCCCCTTCCTTGTCACCTGTATAGATTACAAGTACAGGGCTCATGGTTGGGCCTGAGGCATTGAATGAACCAATTATGGTGGTCCATCACAGAGATGGTGCGGACATACTGGGTGCATTTTTTTAAACCCGCTGGCTGGCTTAGATGTATCGGGAAACATGGCCACTGCCAAATTAAACTGCTCTGTTTCAGCCAGCCAGGAAAATGCACGGGAAGATAACCCCAAATGGAAAAATAAAATAAAATAAAAACGAAAACATGGTGTTGATCGAATAGATGCCCCCGACAGGCAGGAAGGCAAAAGGCTATAGAAAACAAAAGAAAAAAACCACAATGGGGTGCAAGTGAATTAGACTTTTTACAAGGCAGCAGGACACAAGTCCACTGGGCTTTGTGCTAAAGATAAGACTGAGGTAAAGATGGCTCCGGTGGGCAGGAAGGCAGGTGCACATGCATGATAGAGCTCCCAAAAGCTTCCTATGGAAGCTGGTGAGTGTTCTCGTGCGGGCTCTGTTGGTGATGTTACCAATATGCGAGGACTTACTTACTGCTCGTTCATGGAGGGAAAAAACTTACTGCCCCACTTCAAAATACTTCTTTCCTGGCAGCAGTCTCTTCCCAATCTCGTGATAACAGCCATGACATCAAATGTTTGCTATGCTCTGCCTCACAACTGCAGTGCGAGGTCCCTGGAACATTTGGCCTCTGGACTGCAGGGACTGCTTTGGTAGAATTTACACCACTGAATGGAATGGAGTGCAGTAACTTTCATCTTGAATCAGCGTGCCTGCTGGACTCTGGCAAATACAGATGGGATGATACAGGGGAGAATATTTCACATTCACATCTGTATATCCTTAAAGACGTAGAAAACAAGTACTTTGTGGCTTACCACCTTATGCTGCCAGCTGCTCTTAAAAAAACAAACCCCAAGCACCGTCCACCATCACCCTAATGTGATATCACTGAATATTCTCTTTAAAGCCATAACTGTAGCAGTGCCTTGCTACCAGCATGCACCCAAGGAGCACACCCTTCAAAATTCACTTTTCTGTTTTCAAAATCTTTTGATGGTACTTTTTTAGTATTATGTTTATTATGGTCCTTTTCTCTTTGATCTCATATTTGGAGCTACCTTTCTTGAAACTCCTAGGTCCATTGCTTTCCAACATAATTATGTTTTACAGTCTATAACTCATCATGTGCCTTGTGCTCAATTTTCAGTCTACTCCACTAATGTATAAAACCCATACGGGGATTCTTAATGCTCATTCAAAAAGAAAGCATAGTTACTCACCTGTAACAGGTGATCTCCGGGAACAGCAGGAATTTAGTCTTCACATATGGGTATCGTCGGTACCGACGGAGCCTGCGCGGGAACGCTCCCCAGCATCCAATAGGAAAGCTTTTGGGAGCATCCCACAGCACCTGCATGCTGCCTTCCCGCCTTTCCCAACTGTCCCTCTCCAGTTGAGTTTAAAGCCGAGACAAAAGAGAGGGAGAGAGAGAGAGATAGAAAGATACAACTCCTAGGGGAGGTGGGTGGGTTGTGAAGACTACATTCCTGCTGTTCCCGGAGATCACCTGTTACAGGTGAGTAACTATGCTATCTCCAGGAACAAGCAGGAATGTAGTCTTCACATATAGAGACTCCCAAACTGCAGATGCCAGGGAGAAACCCCAGAAGTTGTGTGCCCTTGTGAAAGGGCTCCAGTCCCCCCCCCCCCCATGGATCTCTGGCATCCTACAAGGAATGGTGGGGATAGGAGTTGATTAAGTATGGAACATGTGTTGAACAGCCTGACCAAACAAGGCATCCCGGCGGGAGTCCTTGTCTAAGCATTAATGGGCTGTGAAGGTATGAACCGAGGCCCAAGTAGCTGCGACAGATGTCGTCGATAGACAGAGTGAAGATGAGCCATAGAGGTTGCCATGGCTCTCACATTGTGAGCTGTGACATGGCCTTCAAGAGGAAGGTTCTTACTCTCATAGGCAAAAGAAATACACTGTGCAATCCAACTGGACAGTGTTCTTTTGGAGACTGGAAGTTCCAAATGACTAGGATCAAAAGCAACAAAGAGTTGAGAGGACTTTCTATGTTGCTGTGTCCTTTTCAAGTAAAAGGCCAAAGCCCTTTTACAGTCCAAAGTATGAAGATTCCTTCCTGCATTTGAGGCGTGAGGCCTTGGGAAAAATACAGGAAAGTAAACTGCTTGGTTTAAATGAAAAGGTGATACAACCTTTGGCATAAAGTGTGGATGAGTCCTAAGGACTACCTTATGATGGAACCTTGTATAAGGAGGATCAGCCACCAATGCTTGCAATTCACTGATGCGACGTGCTGATGTGATTGCAATAAGAAAGATGACCTTCCAAGAAAGGAATTTCAAAGAGGTGGAAGCTAATGGTTCAAAAGGCAGCTTCATGAGCTGCTCAAGAACCAGATTTAAGTCCCATGCCACTTAATGGGAGGCTTAATTAAAAGAAGGCCTCTCATAAATCTCGCTATGAGAGGAAATAGGTTGACCATTTAGAGGCTTGAAAGAAGCTGCAATGGCACTCAAATGAACTCACTGAATTGGTCTTAAGCCCTGTATTAGACAAATGAAGGAGATACTCCAGTAATGATTCCAGAGGTATTGCAAGAGGGTCAAGACCCTTCTGCGAGCACCATATGGTAAACCTTTTCCACTTGAAAGCATAAGAGCATCTTGTGGAAGGTTTCCTGGAAGCATAAAGGATATCCCTTACCTGCTGAGAAAGGTTAAGACCATGACGTTCTAGGCTTTCAGCAACCAGGCCCTGAGATGGAGAGACTGGGGATTGGGATGCCACGGCATCCCGTCCTCCTGAGAAAGGAGATCTGGGGCAGATCTTAACTCCATAGGCGGAGCTTGAGAGAGATGTAGGAGCAGAAGGTACCACATTTGCCGTGGCCAATGTGGAGCTATGAGAATCATATGACCTCTGTCTCTCTGAAGCTTGAACAGGATTTGGGGAATTAGGGGAATGGGTGGAAAGGCATACAGGAAATCCTGGCCCCAATGGAGGAGGAAAGCATCCCTGGCCTGACAGCCCTGAGCTGGGATTCTGGAACAGAACCGGGGAAGTTCGGCATTCAGCAGACTTGCAAAGAGGTCTATGTCCGGGGTTCCCCAAATTTGAAAATATTTTGGCCACTATGTCTGCATGGAGAGACCATTCGTGTGGAAGCAGAACTCGACTGAGTCTGTCTGCACAAGAGTTTTGATTGCCTGGAAGATACGCCGCAAGAGATGAATCTGATGATCTCTGGCGAGGGCCCATAGTCGCAAAGCTTCGTTGCAGAGCGACAGAGCCTGTTCTGCCCTGCTTGTTCACGTAGAACATGGCTACCTGATTGTCTGTTTGAACTAGGACTGTCTTGTAGCTGAGCTGGGTGTGGAATACTCGAAGAGCAAGGAAGATTGCTATGAGTTCCAGGAGATTGATGTGTAGATAGGTCTCCTGTGGAGTCCAGGTAGCCTGGATAGAGAGGTCTTGCAGGTGGGCTCCCCAACCTACCTGTGAGGCATCTGTTGTCAGAGTGGCTTGGGGTGGGGGTCATTGGAAAGGGGACCCCACCAAAAGGTTTTGGGGTGACTGCCACCATTGGAGGGACAAAATAAGATGATCTGAGTTTGTTATTTTGTCTGACAGGCAACCTGATGCCTGAGTCCATTGAGTGGATAAAGTCCACTGGGCTGCCCTCATATGGAGGCGAGCATAAGGAACCACATGCACGGTGGATGCCATGTGGCCTAGCAATTGTAACATTTCCCGAGCAGTGAGGTGAGGCTTTAGCACTGCTTGGGAAGCTAACTGCACAATGCGAAGGCAGCGGGTCTGTGGAAGATAGGCCCTTGTCTGGTATCCAACAGAGCTCCTATAAACTCTAGAAACTGAGTGGGAGCAAGTTTGGATTTTGGGAGGTTTATGACAAGTCCCAAATACTGAAGGATGCGCATTGTGCGAGAGAGAGAAATCCTGGCCTCTGGCTCTGAAGGGGCTCGAATGAGCCAGTCTAAGTAAGGGAAGATGAATATTACCAGGGTGTGAAGAAATGCTGCCACCACAGCCATGCCTTTTGTGAACACCCATGGTGCCGAGGCCAGGCCATAAGGAAGAACCCTGTATTGGTAGTGCTTCCCTTGAAATAGAAAGCAAAGGAACTTTCGATGAGTGTACGCATCCTTGAGATCTAGAGAACAAAGCCAATCCTGACTCTGAAGGTATGGCAGCAGAGTTCCTAGAGAAATCATTTTGAACTTCTCTTTGAACAGGAATTTGTTTAATTTTCTGAGGTCCAAAATGGGTCTATGTCCCACTGTTTTCTTTGGAATAAGGAAATAGGGGGAGTAGAACCCTATACCCTGTTGGAGAATGGGTACCTCTTCTATTGCCCCCTGGGCAAGCAGCAAAGTGACCTCTTGACCTAACTGGGCGTTGAGAGAGGTCTGAGAATTGAACGAAGAACATAAGATATGCCATACTGGGTCAGATCAAGGTTCATCAAGCCCAGTATCCTGTTTCCAACAGTGGCCAATCTAGGTCATACGTACCCAGCAGTATCCCCAAGAGACAGGTTCCACAACGCTTGTATTGGGTCAAGCATTGATATCCTGGGTCCCTTTTTAATAATGGTTTATGGAACTTTCCTCCAGGAACTTGTCCAAACCTTTTTTAAACCCAGCTACGCTAACAGCTTACACTACATCCTCCGGTAACAAATTCCAGAGTTTGATTACACGTTGAGTGAAAAAAATATTTTCTCTTATTTGTCTTAAATAGTTTACCCTGTAGCTTCATTACATGTCCCCTAGTCTTTCTATATTCTGATAGCGTAAACAATCGATCTACGTTTACCCGTTCCACTCCATTCATTAATTTATAGACCTCTATCATATCTCCCCTCAGCCGTCTCTTTTCCAGGTGGAAGAGCCCTAACCTTTGTAGCCTCTCTTCAAAGGAGTAGCCTTCCATCCCCTTTACCATTTTGGTGGCTCTTCTCTGTACCTTTTCTAATAACGCTATATCCTTTTTAAAATACGGCGACCAGAATTGCACACAGTATTCAAGGTGCGGTCGTACCATGGAAAGATACAGAGGCATTATAATATCCTTTGTTTTATTTTCCATTCCTTTCCTTATGATACCTAGCATTCTATTTGCTTTCTTGGCCGCCGCTGCACACTGGCTGGAGGGTTTTAACATGTTATCCACGATGACTCCTAAATCTTTTTCCTGGTTGGTGGTTCCCAATGTGGAACCTTGCATTGTGTAACCATAGTGTGGGTTGTTCTTTCCTAGGTGCATAACTTTGCACTTGTCCACATTAAATTTCATCTGCAATTTGGATGCCCAGTCTTCCAAGTTATCCAGATCCTCCTGCAGTTTTCCACAGTCCTCTTGGGTTTTAACAACTTTAAACAGTTTTGTGTCGTCTGCAAATTTGATAACCTCACTAGTTATTCCTTTTTCCAGGTCATTTATGAATATGTCAAAAAGTAGCGGACCCAGTACAGATCCCTGGGGTACTCCATTATTCACCTTTTTCCATTGGGAAAATTGGCCATTTAGCCCTACCCTCTGCTTTCTATCTTTTAACCAGTTCCCGATCCACAATAGTACACTGCCTCCTATCCCATGACTTTTTAGTTTTGCCAAAAGTCTCTGATGAGGGACCTTGTCAAAGGCTTTCTGAAAGTCCAGATACACTATATCAACTGACTCACCTTTGTCTACCTGTTTAGTCACACCTTCAAAAAAACATAACAGATTAGTAAGACAAGATCTTCCTTGTCTAAAGTCATGTTGGCTGTCTCCCATTAGGCCATGACTATCTACATGCTGAGTAATTTTATTCTTTATGATGGTTTCTACCATTTTCCCCGGTACTGACGTCAGGCTCACCGGTCTGTAATTTCCCAGATCACCCCTGAAGCCCTTTTTAAAAATTGGCGTTATATTTATTTATTTATTTATCTAGTATACATTTGTATACCACTACTTCCAGCGATCAGCAGCGGTTTGATTACAGATTGGAAATTGTCAAATCATGACAGGAAATTTTTGAGGTATAAACACATTGATTAGACAGGAAAGCACAGCACACAGAGAACTATTTTACAGGGAACATGGGCTATGGAGGGTTAAGTGGCTTGCCCAAGACCACAAGGAGCACCTGTGGGACTAGAAACCCCAGTCCTTCCGGCCCAAGGTTGCTGTCCTCCAGTGGGATATGAACCCCCAACCTTCCGGCCCGAAGTACCTTGCCCCAACCACTAGGCCACTCCTCCACACATTGGCGATCCTCCAGTCTTCAGGTATTACAGATGATTTTAATGAAAGTTCACAGATTACTAATAGCAGGTCTGCAATCTCATATTTCAGTTCTTTCAACACTCTTGGATGTGTACCATCCGGTTCAGGTGATTTGCTACTATTCAGTTTATCAAATGGTTGTAATACATCTTCCCGGTGTAGCGATATTTCTCTCAATTCCTCTGCAGTATCACCTTTAAATACCACTTCAGTCTTGGGTAACATCCCTACATCTTCCTCAGTAAAGACTGAAGCAAATAATTAATTCAGTCTCTCTGCTATAGCCTTGTCTCCTCTTACTGCCCCCTTTACCCCTCTATCATCTAATGGTCCAATTGACTCTCTCACAGGCCTTTTGCTATGAATGCACTTGAAAGACTATTTCGTGCTTTTGCTTCCGTAGCAAGTTCCTGCTCAAATTCTCGCTTTGCCTGCCTTATCAATGCTTTGCATTTAACTTGCCAGTGCTTGTGCTGTTTCCAGTTTTCGTCATTTGGCTCTTTTTTCCATTTCCTGAAAGATGCTTTTTTTTTTTTTTTTTTTTAGCAGCAACAGCCTTTAAGCCATGCTGGCAGTTTTTTGGACTTTCTTCCACTTTTCTTAATGCGTGGAATACAGCTGGTCTGGGCTTCCAGGATAGTATTTTTAAAACACCCAAGCTTGATCTAGGTCTTTAACCTTTGCAACCGCTCCTTTTAGTTTTTTCTTAACTATATTCCTCATTTTATCAGTCTCCCTTTCGAAAGTTAAAAGGTAGTACCTGTGGATTTCTTTGCTATCCCTTGCCACTAATTAAATCAAACACGATCATGCTATGATCACTATTGCCAAGTGGTCCCAACACCCTTATTTCTTGCACCAGATCTGGTGTTCCACTAAGGACTAGGTCCAGTATGGCTTCCCCTCTGGTCGGTTCATGAACCAGCTGCTCCAAGTAGCAGTCATTTATATGTCATCTAGAAACTCTCTCCCTAGCATGTCCTGCCGTGACACTGACCCAGTCGATACCGGGGTAATTGAAATCATCCATTATTACTACTCTGCTGTGACTTTTGTTAGCTTCTTTGATTTCTTGAGCATTTCATCATCCATTTGTTCATTCTGGCCAGGCGGTCGATAGTACACCCCCACTGCCATCACCTTCCCCTTCATACATGGAATTTTAATCCATAGAGATTCTACAGCAAATTTTGTTTCCTGCAAAACTTTAATCCTTTCTGACTCAATGCCCTCTCTAACAGAGCACAACCCCTCCACCAATTTGATCAGTTCTATCATTACAATATAGTTTGTATCCAGGTATCAGTGTCCCACTGGTTATCCTCCTTCCACCATGTCTCTGAGATTGCAATCATATCTCACCTCTCATTTAATGCTATATATTCTAACTCTCCCATCTTATTGTTTAGACTTCTAGCATTTGCATACAAGCATTTTAGACACTATTTTATTAATATTATTCTGGCTATTGGTAGGCATGGGTAATTTGGAATCTGCACCATACTCAAGGGCATTTGGGCTACTTTACTCTTTTTTGGAACCTCACTGCTTTTGGTAGTATCCTTCAAGGATACCTTCTTCCGAACCATGCGCTCTTGGGGACTGTCGGCTTTCCCCTGTTTTCTAGTTTAAAAGCTTCTCTATCTCCTTTTTAAAGGTTAATACCATCAGTCTGGTTCCATCCGTCCAATTTTCTTCTGTTATCTGCCCCCATCTGGGGGCAAAATGACATATCCTTCCTGGAATGGTGGAAGGCCAGGCAGCCAAAGTTCTCTAGATAGGAGTCAAAGCCCCTGTGGAGGCTGAGTCTGCTGAGCTGGTTGAGGCTTAGGAGCTTTTGTTTTCCTTTGCCTAGGTTGTTGCTGCTGTCCCTTTTGGGCAGACTGACCTAAACGATGCCCCTGCTGGGTATAGGAGGGGTAAAACGTCTTACTGAAGAATGGTTTCTTGTAGGATTTCTTCCTTGCAGGATCAGCTGTAGATTTAGACAATCTATCCAAGGTGATATTGTCAGCATCTATCTCATTAGCTTTTTCCTGCCAATTCTTGCCAAAGAGATTCTCTCCTGTGCAAGGAATATTCCCCAGTTTATCCTGTACCCAAAGTTCCAAGTCAGATGCCTGGAGCCAGGCAATCCTACGTGCACCTATGGCAATAGCAGAGGTTCTGCTTATGTACTCAAAGCAGTCAAAGGCTGCACGATTTACAAACTTAGAAACATCCTGAGCATATTTGAGAAGGGCAAGGTAATCCTGCCTCTTATCAGGAAGGAGATATTTATTTATTTATCTATCTAAGATTTCTTTTATACCGCACTATTATCAGCGCGGTTTACATTGAACATACTTATACATACAGGGTAACTGTAGTGTATTTTACATTTTAAACAGGAGTTGAAACTTGGAAAGGGCTCATAAGCTCTAAATCTCCGGTGACCTCCTTAAGGAACATTCCCATATATAATATATAGGAACTGATCCTAGCAGAAAGCATGGAAGCCTGGAAGGTTCGACGTCCAAAGGCGTCAAGAGTCCTACACTTACGTCCTGGAGGATTAGATGCATGTCTTTTTGCACTCTTGATCCTTCTCTCATAGCTGATTCCACCACCATGGAATGGTGCGGTAGCTGAATCTTCTGAAAACCAGGACAAGGAGGAACTCGATACATGGTGTCGAGCCTTCGAGAGTGAGGAGAAGTGGTTAGAGGTGTTTCCCACATCCTTAACATGAGGTCATGCAAGATCTCATGAATAGGTAAGGTAGCTGCCTCCTTGGGAGCTTTAGGGTATTGCAGGATTTCCAATTCCTTTGCCCTAGGCTCTTTTTCAGGAGCCACTGTGATGGAAAGACCTCGAGCCACATCTTGGATAAAATCCTGAAAGGATATATCCTATGGAGGAGACATCCTACGCTGAGGAGAAGAATCCTCAGGAAGTACTCTGGTATCGGCAGAGCTTTCAGAGTCTTCAGATTCATCCGAGGATTCAAAGTATCTCTGATCCGGGTGATCGTGCAAGGCATGGTACCGATCGAAGTCGGCATTGGAGGGGTCCGGTACCGACTTGTCGATACCGGATGGATAAGCATGACTTGGTCCTCGTAGAATACCTGCTGATGTCGATGCAGTCACTGTCGGCACCGGAGTCGGTGCCGGTTGAATTGTCTGAAGCGGTTTCAGGGGCATCGAGGCCGTGAGAAGAGCCGCCAGATTGTGTTCAATAGCCAAGAATCTCTGGTTTATCGACGCTGCCGATGCTTGGGTATCGGTACCGGATGAAGCAGCTGGTACCCCAGAGCATGGCACCAGTAGTTCTGCCGAGGTAGAGGCCTCGAGAACATCCTGAAGCCCCGTTAGTGCTTTGGAAGCCAAAGCCTCCTGCCGGGGCAATTTTGTCGGTACAAGTCCCTCAAGGGCAACGCCAGAGGCATCTCGATGCTTAGGAGATCTACCCTTTGAGGACCGTCCAGATTTATGTTTAGTTATCTAAGATCCATGGGAGGAAGACTAAGCCCTGGAAGACGTCAATGCCACAGACGCTGCATCGGAGGGAAAAAGGGTGCTAAGTTTAGCAGCTCGGTTTTGCCGGCCCCTCTTCGATATCATCCCACAGGCAACACACTCGGAAATAGAGTGGTCAGGATCTAAAACATTTGAGGCACCACTCATGGGTGTCGGTGACGGAGATGGTACCGCCACACTTGTAACACTTTTTAAAACCCGAAGCGGGTTTTTCCATTTTAAAGGAAAAGTTGGACCTAGTGCCCAAAATGGCACGTGGCACCTGAAGAGAAAAAACCTGGAAAAGACTCCAGAAGTTTGTTTGTTTTTTTTAAAAGAAAGAACCACCGGCGGTACCAGTATAGCGTCAAGGGAAGGCAGACATGACCACAAAAAAATAAGAATAAAAGGGATTATTTTCTGCGGTGACAGGATGTGCGACCTGTCGGCTCCGCAGAAAACGAAGAACTGGAGAGGGACAGTTGGGAAAGGCGGGAAGGCAGCACGCAGGCGCTGTGGGATGCTCCCAAAAGCTTTCCTATTGGACGCTGGGGAGCGTTCCCGTGCAGGCTCCGTTGGTACCGACGATACCCATATGTGAAGACTACATTCCTGTTTGTTCCTGGAGATTAAGAGTGCACTTTTTACATGCTTTCACCAAGAGGATCATCTTTTGTCAGACTTGGGCACAAGTCAGGGAGGCAGCTTGTCATCATTTCTGAATCAGTGAGCAAGATGTAGGAGTAACTTCCTTGCTTTCCAAATTGTCATTTGAGTCTTACGTTTTTGAAGGCTGTTAAAGCATTGGATATACGCTTATCTACCACTCCCTCTTTGGCTAATATAGCTTCATTAAATGAGTTATCTAACACAGTAACAGTTATATGATGGCAGATAAAGACCCGTATGGTCCATTAAAGTCCTCTCATGCTTCAGTCTTCTCATGTAATATACATCCTGAGAAACCCTAAAAATTGGATGGGGTGGAGGAACTTAATGAATCCATAAATAAGGTGAAATTAGACTTACCTGCTAATTGTAGTTCCTGGAGTAACTCCAGTCTAGTCCCGGACCATTGGAGTTGTGTACGTCCTCCCGCAGCTTGGAGACTGAGCATGTCACTCTTTTGGTGACTCCAGTATAAGTAGTCCAGGGACCACCTCCTTGAATCAGTTTTCCTATTGACAAAGCAGACTCACCAGAGCAAAAAGTAAGCCAATTTTTTTTTTTTTTAACAATAACCAGTAAACAATCAAACTCTATACTATCTGAACCTTAAGAATGTAAAACTGAATGCAGGAGCTGTTCCTTCTCCCATGCCCCTTGATGAGACACTTTACCCAGAGAAAGAACTATGCCCCTCCCATATGCAAGTCTGACGCATCTCATGACTCTCACCTCAAATTCTGTAACCTCCCCCTCCCCGGTCTTCAGGCCACACCCTGGCAGCCTACAATAGGGAGGGATGCGGGACTAGACTGGAGTTACTCCAGGAAATACAATTAACAGGTAAGTCTAATTTCACCTTCCTGATCGTCCCTCCAGTCTAGTCCCGGACCATTGGAGATGTAATAGAGCAGTGACTACTTTATCAGGAGGGACCTGCCAGACCAGCCTGAAGAACCGCTGATCCAAACCTAGCATCCCCTTCTGCCTGCACATCAAGCCTATAATGCTTGACAAAGGTATGCAGAGACGACCAAGTTGCCGCCCAACAAATTTCCGACGCCAGAACTAGGCTAAACTCTGCCCAGGAAGCCGCCTGAGCCCTAGTCGAATGGGCCTTTAAACCCTTCGGCACTACTTTGCCCTTTAGAAGATACACTGCTGCGATCACTTCCTTAATCCACCTAGCTATAGACGCCTTAGAAGCCGGTTCTCCTTGCCGCGGACCACCAAACAGGACAAACAACCTGTCCGACTTGCGGAAAGCCTCTGTTCTTTGCAAATATCTCTTCAGCGCCCTACCGCTATCCAATCTATGCAGGCACCCTTTAGACCTATCCGCATCTGAACTTTCAAAGACCGGCAAGGATACCACCTGATTGACATGGAAGGCCGATACAACCTTGAGCAAAAAGGATGGAACCGTCCTCAGCACTACTTTCTTGCCTGAGAAGGACAAAAATGGTTCCCTACACGACAAAGCCTGTAACTCCGAGATCCTTCTTGCCAACGCGATAGCAACCAAAAACACCACTTTAAGCGTGAGATCCTTCAAAGTTGCCTTTGCCAGAGGCTCAAATGGCTGCCTAACCAGGGCCTCCAGCACTACATTAAGATCCCACCCTGGTACCGCACTCCTGCAGGGAGGTCTTAAGAAGGCCGCTCTCAAAAATCTTTTTACATCCGGATGGGCTCCCAGCGTCCTCCCTTGCACCTTCCCTCTATAACAGGCCAGTGCTGCCAACTGCACTCTAAGAGAAGACACTGCTAAGCCCTTCTCAAAGCCATCCTGCAAAAAAGCCAAAACCTGTGCTATCGTGGCCCTCAACGCCTGCAGCTGTCTTTCTTCGCACCAGGCCTCAAACATCTGCCAGACCCTCACGTAAGCTAAGGAAGTGGAACGACGCCTAGATCTCAACGACGCAGAAATCACCGCTGCCGAGTAGCTCTTAACCATCAGCCTTGCCCTCAAGAGCCAAGCCGTAAGCGAAAACCGACTCACCTGAGGCATGCTTAGAGGACCCTGAACCAGCAGGTCTCCCCGATCCGGTAACCTCCAAGGCGGTTCCACCAGAAGCTGCATTAAGTCAGCATACCAAGGACGCCTTGGCCAATCCGGCGCCACCAGAAGTACTGGCCCTTTGTGCCTTTCTATGCGCTGGAGAACTCTGCCGATGAGCACCCATGGCGGGAATACGTACAGCAGACCATCCTCCGGCCACCGTTGCATCAGGGCATCCAATCCCTCGGACATTCTCTATCTTCTTCTGCTGTAGAATCTTTCCACTTTTGCCGAATGGAACGTTGGCATCAGGTCCATCACTGGCTGACCCCATCGCTGCACTAGGGACTCGAAGACTTCTTGATGAAGGACCCATTCTCCCGGATCACTCTGACTCGGCTCAAAAAGTCGGCCGTCACATTGTCCACCCCGCCACATGCGCCGCCGACAACGCTTCTAGGTGCAGCTCGGCCCAGGCTAATAATCTGTCCGCTTCTTCCTCCAGCTGCACACTGCTGGTTCCTCCTTGCCTATTGATATATGCCACCGCTGTGGCGTTGTCCGAGAGCACTCTGATCGCTTGCCCCTGCAGCAGACCCCGCAAGGCCTGCAGGGCTAACGACACTGCCCATAACTCCAACCTGTTGATGGACCACGATTTCTCCTGGTCTGACCACTGGCCCTGAGCGTACTATCCCTCGAAGTGCGCCCCCCAGCCGAACAGACTCGCGTCCGTTGTCAACGGCTTCCAGTCCGGCAACTCTAGAGGCATCCCTTTCTCCAGCTTCCCCGGACACAGCCACCACTGCAGTGATCTGCGTGCCTCCCGAGGGCACGTCAAAGTTCTGGACAATGGGTCAGACTGATGAGACCACCTTCTGAGGAGCGCCCTCAGTAGAGGTCTCATATGAGCTCCGGCCCACGGCACCATCTCCAGCGTGGCCGCCATTGTTCCTAAGCGCTGCAGATACTGCCATGCCGAAGGGGCCCTGTTCTTCAGGAACTCCCAAACTAACTGCCTCAGTTTCTGGATCCGCGCCCGAGGCAGGAAGACCCTGCCCTTGCACGTGTTGAAGCGAGCTCCCAAGTACTCTAACTCCTGCGATGTCAACTTGCTCTTTGACACGTTGAGCACCCATCCTAAGTCCTGCAGGAAAGTTACCAGCCGGCTGGTCGCCTGCCAGCTCTCCTCCTGCGATTTCGCTCGAATCAACCAATCGTCCAGATACGGGTGAACTAATACTCCTTCCTTCCTTAACGCCGCCGCGACGACCACCATAATTTTGGTGAATGTCCTTGGCGCTGTCGCCAATCCAAATGGTAGCGCCTGGAACTGGAAATGTCCCATGAGTACCGCAAAGCGAAGAAAACGTTGGTGCTCCACCCTGATCGGAATATGTAGATAGGCCTCTGACAGATCCAAAGACGTCAGATACTCTCTCTGCCTCACCACGACAATGACTGACCTCAGCGTCTCCATGCGAAAGAGAGGCACTCAGACACCTGTTCACTCTTTTTAGATCCAGGATGGGCCTCAAGGTGCCCTCCTTCTTTGGCACCACAAAATATATTGAGTATCGACCGCTTCCATGCTGATCTGCCGACACCGGCACTACTGCCTCGAGAGCCAACAACTTCTCCGTTTGCTTTACTGCATTTATCTTGGATCTTGTTCTGCATGGAGATCACACAAACGCGTCTCTCACGGGGCATTGGAACTCAAGCGCATAACCCTTCTGCACGACTTCCAACACCCACTGATCCGAAGTAATGCGGGCCCAGGCAGGAACAAATTCTCTTAACCGACCTCCCACCGGTACAATTACTGCCTGGAACCCCTCACTATATTGCGGGTTCTTGCTCCCTGGGGAAGAGGAGGCTGCAAAACCTCTGCCTGCTCCTCTGAAACCTCGAAACGCCTGAGACCTATACAGGGACCTGCCCCTTTGCCTCTGGCCGAACCTAGAGGGGCAAAAACGCCTAAATTCTCTCTGCTGACTCCTAGACGGCGCTCCCGGACGATTCTGCTTCTGCTTATCCTCCGGCAACCTGCCCCCTTTAGACTCACCTAGGTCCTTAACTAACTTCTCCAACTCCTCCCAAAGAGGAGCTTACCTTTAAAGGGGAGCTTACCTAATCTCGCTTTAGAGGCCCCATCCGCTGCCCAATTACGCAGCCAGAGGTACCTCCGCACCGCCACTACCGACGCCATACTCTTTGAAAGGCCCCGAATCAGATCATACTGGCTATCCGCCAAATAGGCCACTCCCAACTCAATGCGGGCCGCCTCCTCCGCCTCTTTGTTCCCCTGCATCCCTTCCAATCTTTGGGACCATCTAAGACACGCCCTTGCCACCCAGGCCCCACAAATCGAGGCCTGTATAGACAAGGCATTCACCTCAAACACCTGCCTAAGCAGAGTATCCAATCTCCTATCCTGCGAATCCTTCAGCACTGCACTTCCTTCCACAGGGATAGTAGTCTTCTTAGTTACCGCCGAAACCGCTGCATCCACCTTGGGGGATTTAATAAGATCCTTGTCCGGCTCGGCTAAAGGATACAGCCGTGCCATTATCCTAGCTCCCTTAAGGCTAGCCTCCGGCGTATCCCATTCCTCTTGAATCATTTCCTTAAACACCCTATGCATCGGGAACGCCCTCTGAGATTTCCTGATAGCCTGCAATAATGGATCCTCCAGTGCAGCATCCTCTGCTGGACCCGAGGCTGACATATTCAATGCTTTTAGGGTTTCCGCAATCAGGGCCGACAGCTCCTCTCTCCGGAATACTCTCACTATCCTCGCCTGGTCCTCCGGTTCCGCTATCTCACCTTCCTCCAAATCTTGTTCTATATCCGACTCCTCTAAAAGGTCGGACTGCTCCTCTAAATCCTGTTCCACTCTGTCCCCCCGCAGCTTAGCTCTCTTGCCGGCGCTACTACCTGCAGTTTCAACCAACACAGCCCCCGCCCTCTTTGCCCCTCAGCTCTCCACCTCCAGGGGCCCAGCTCCTCCGCTAGCCGACCCCCCAAGAGCCTGCTGCAGCATTGTCAGGAACTGCTGTGAAAAGACTGCCCCCAGCCCCCCTTGCAGAGGGACTTGTGGCAAGGGACCATCTGGAGCTGATGGTTCCGGCAGGGGCTCCTGAACTAACTCTGGGGCCACTGGAGAGTGCTTTCCCAATGCAACCTCCTCAGCATCCGACTCTCCCTTTTTTTCCATGTCCGCTATGGAAGCCTCTAGGGCACAGCCTCTGCAAACTCCCGCCTCAGAGACTGTCCCTCTCTGCACCCCGCACAAGAGGCACATAGGCCGTTGAGGCATAAGCCCGCTCAATCGCGCAGTGTCCTGTCTGGACCCAAAACTCCTGAAGAAAACCTCAAGGCCCTTTTTCCTATTTCCCTTTTTCTTTTCTTTTTATCATAAACCAAAGACTAACAGGTGCTACTGAATAGGGGCCTCCCCCGGGAAGCACGCAGCGCGGCAACCCCGAAGCCCTCGTTTCCCGTGCAAATCTCACAGGCCGCACCTCTCCTATAAAAAGGACACCCGCCCGCTTAAAAACCCCACGGCAGGCTATTTCCCTTTTTCTCTCAAAACCGCTGCCTCCTACAGCCCCCGGCTCTTACCTCAAAGGTGCCGGTGAAAATTAAGCGGGAGACTCCGGCCCCGCTCTGTGCTGCAAATCTTGTCGGGCCTGTCACCTCTGCTCCCGCCGCCGCACCTCGTGGCTTCTCGAGGCGCGCGGCCGCAGTGCTGCTCCTCCACGGCCTCTTACCCACCTCGGGGGAAAGAATGCCGGAGGGCCCCTGCACAGCACCCGCTCTCTACTCTGCTAGCACTTCCTCGCTCCAGAGAGGGGGGAGAAGGGGGGGGGCAGCTCCCTGCACTTCTTACCAACTGGCAAAAGTGATTTCAATTTAAAGGGGTACTGATCCCTTTTTTTTTTTTTTTTTTTAAATAAAATGTATTTCCTTATGCACTAACAACTAGACCCTAGCTGCTGCCTTAATTGTTGCTCCAGTGAGTCCCAGACCTCTGGACTCACACCTCCTTCCGCTGCCTGGAGACTGAGCAAAAGAGTGACATGCCCAGTCTCCAAGCTGCGGGAGGACGTACACAACTCCAATGGTCCGGGACTAGACTGGAGAGACGACCAGGAATTAATGTTTTCTCTTCTAATACTACATTATTGGCAATGAGGGAAGTATCTTCTGCTCTACTCTCAGGGCAGATCACTTGCGCGACAGTTTATCCAATTCCTTCTGCAGCCGATGCTTCATAGAATGTCTCTAAGGTTATCCAGAAGTTTTAACAGGATTATTCTTGAGGGATTAGATTTAAAAATTAGTTTTCCAATAAACTCTTCCACTTTCATTGGCAAAGCATCTAGACTAACAGCCCATATTAGGGCCGCTACCTTCTGAAAAGGCAGACCTAACAAGAAAAGCAGAGAAGAGGGCACAAGAAACCAGCCCAAACTCTCCCTCTGCAAGGAATGCTACTCAACCTAGCCAAAAGGATTTCCTAAAACTGATCCACACCTACAAAGATCAACTGAAGCAACTGCCCAATATCCAAAGCTCACCAATCCCATCTCTCATCCACATTCACCTGATGATTTTGCCCCCTACTTTGAAAACAAAAAGGAGATCAACCCCCTAGGTATTTGGTGCGGTATATAAAGTTTCAAATATATAAATAAGGAGTTTCCGCCTTTCCCCCTTGTCTAAAGACGTCTCTCTTCCTGAAGAGGCTACCTCACTCTTCACCATCAATACTGACTCACTTAGTCCCAACACTTTTTGCATCAATGCCACCACCCACTTCTCCCTGACTCCATCCCACCAGTGGGTAAAGTGTCCTCAATGTGGGCCATTGCCCTATATTTTGAATGATTAATGAAAGTCTTATTCAGACTGTCCAATCCTTGAGGATGCAAACAATTATTTGGCCATTTCTCAGCAAGCCAAATCTTAATCCATTACTGCTTTTCACCCTGTTTCTCTAATCTACCCTTCATAGCAAAACATCTGGAGAAAATCTTAGGACAACTTTCTGCTTATTAGGATAAAACCAATACTTCTTCACGCCAGACAACTAGGTTTTACACCAAGCCACAGCACCGAGTCAGCACTGGTAGACATGACCAATGAGATCCATCTACTCCAATACTAGGGAAATCATCATTGTGCTTCTAGACCTCAGTGCTGTATTTTATCCCAGAGACCACTTGCATACTAGTTTCTTGGCTCTCAGAGCCCTTTCCTGGCCTTCACAGTACTGTTTTTATCTGGTTTGGTTCATTCCTTAAAGGTAAATGAATTTGTGGGTCAATATTGAGCGAGCTGTGGAGAGCAGAATTAATTTCAAAACACCAATTGCCATAGCCAAAATTATTTCAGCTATTCTGCACCAGTAGCTAATTACGCCAATGCCAAACATCTACAGAGTGGTGAGCACAACTATCCAGATAGTGGCGATATCTAGTCTGCTATCCAAATAGGACATAAAGCTGTTCTGAGGGGCTACGTTATCCAGATTGCTATTTGCATAGCAGTATTGAATATCACTGCTATATAGGAACATGAGGAGGAATCTAGCTAAACTTGAAGAATATTTGAGAATTTGGCAGTTGAGCTTTAACGCTAAAAAAGGCAGGGTCGTGCATTTGGGCTGTAAAATTCCAAGGGAGCAGTACACTATAGGGGGTGAAGTACTTGCAGGACCTGGGCATAATTGCTTCTGATGATCTTAAGATGACTAAAGAGGTACAAAGTTAACAAAAAAACAGAAGGATGCTTGGGTGCATAGGGAGAGGAATGGCCAGAAGAAAGGAGGAGTTAGTACTTCTGTATAAGACTTTGGCGAGTATTGTGTGCAATTCTGGAGACCACACCTTCAAAAGGATATAAAGAGGATGGAGTCAGTACAGAGGGTGGCTACTAAAATAGTCAATGGACTTTGTCATAAGGCACATGGGGACAAAGATCGCAGTATGTATACTTTGGAGGAATGGTGGGAGAAAGGAGCTATGATAAATGCACAGGAGAGCCTCTTGCACTTGAAAGAAAGCTCTGCAACAAGGGGGCATAGGATGAAGGTGAAAGGGAATAGGCTCAGGAGTACTATATTGAAATATTTGTTTACGGAAAGTGTGGTAGATGCGTGGAACAGGCTCCCAGTGGAGGTAGAAGACACCAGGACAATATCTGAATTCAAGAAAGCATTGGACTAAAACAGCTCTGTAAAAGAATAAAAAGAGAGGGAGGAAGTGACGTCACCCGCCGAGATGGTTGTGTAAGGGGAGAGCTCCGGACCCTTCCCCGAGCAAAGTGCGAATTTTTGCCCTAAATCAGAAGCGGACAGCGGTGGAAGCGATCGAGGTGCCCAGGAAGGGGAGCGGGACCATGGCGACTCGCAAAAAAGCGGCGGATTTGCGCGATTATGCGTTTGGAGCAGCGAGTGTGAGTGGGCTGTCTGCGGAAGGCAAAATGGTGGGAGAGGACCGAGCGCGGAGTGAGTAGGCCGCAAAGCAGGGAGCTGACCCGGATCGTGGTCAGGGTGGCAGCGGAGAGCTGGTGAGTCCTGCGGTGTCGAGAGAAGAGCTGAAAGAGTGGTTTTGCAGAGGTGAAGGGAGAGGTTCAATCTGCAAAGAAGGCCTTGGGAGAGTTGATGAGCAATTTGAGAGAGGAGGTGGGAGTGGTCTCAGCCCGCATGGGAGACCATGAAAACAGATTGCAAATGCTGGAATTGGAGCTGGAGGAAAGGGAAGCCCATCGAAGGGAAGAGGAGGAATGGAAGGAGCAAATACAGCTAAAGTTGGAGGATTTGGAAAATCGCTCCAGGAGAAACAATTTGAGGATCAAGACGGTGCCAGAGGATCCTGAGTTTCGTGTCTGTACTAAGGTAGCAGTGCCTGTTTGCCTGGAGGTCCTGAAGCAAGGAGGGGAGGTAATGGAAGGGTCTGATATTCAAGTGGACAGGGCTCATCGGGCGCTGGGGCCTATGCGAAACAGGCCTCGGGACATAGTAATTTGCCTGAAGGATTACAAGTTGAAGGAGAAGATTGCGGGGAAGATGAGGGGCTTGAGTGCCTTTATTTGGCAGGGGTACTCCATGGCTATTTATGCGGACCTGTCACTTGGGACCCTGTAGAGGAGAAGGGTTCTGGCCCCTATAACAAGTCAGTTGAGGAAACAGGAACTGAGATATCGATGGCTCTATCCCTTTGGGTTGGCATTTACATAGGGGGAAAGGACCTGGAAAGTGCATTCCCTGGAGACAGTGTATGTGGCGCTGAAGGCGGCAGGAGTGGTGATCCCAGTGGCAGCGGAATCCAGGGACGATGATCAACAGGAATCAGGAAAGGACCTGCAGGAGCAGCATGGAAAGGAGAGAAGAGAGAGGCTGGAGGAGGGGGAGCGAGAGCAGCGGAAGCCGCAGTGGACAGGAGCCAAGCGCTGATCAGCGGGACGAAGAGTGTAACCTGGTGTATAATGATGGACAGAGGGTGATGGCAATCTGTGAATGGGGTTTTGTGGGGGGCCTTAGGCCTGTAGAGGGGGGAGGAGGAGGGGAAACAAAGGTAGAGGGGAGAAAGAAGGGGGGAAGGAGGATGAGGGAAAGGGCATGGGGGGGCTGATGGGGCCGGGAGGGAGAGGGAGGGGGCACCAGGGGGGTGGAGTGGGAAGGGGGGTATGAAGGTAAGCAGGGGTGCAAGGGGGAAAGGGCGAAGGGGGGTAGTAGGAGAGGGGGGGACCGGGAGCGGCGGGTGGGGCACGACTCCATGATGTCCTCGAGGAGGAGCAAGGGGGGGAAGGGGGGGAGTGGGGGAGGAAGAGTTGGGAGGGGGATTAGGGAAGAGTTGGTGGTGGGGACAATGAATGTTAAGGGGTTGCAAACGTGGCGCAAGCGGCGCCTGCTTGAGCGGGAAGGGAGGAGGTTGAAGGCGGACTTTATGTGTGTTCAGGAAACACATCTGAAGGTGGACCAGGAGGGACTGCTGTGTTCGGAGCAGTATCCTAGGGTGGTGCTGGGGGGGCAAAGGGCGCAGCCCAGGAAGGGAGGGGTGGGGATCATGATTGGGAAGGGGTACAAGGATGCGGTGGTGGAGGAGAGGAGGGATAAGCAGGGGCGGTGGGTAGCGGTACGGATCCAGCTTCAGGGGGAACAGGTTTGGGTGCTTAGTCTGTATGCGCCTAATGTGCAACGGGGTGAGTTTTTTGACAGGATCCGGGAGGAGGTGGCGGGATGGGGGGTAGTGCCTTTGATTATGGGGGGAGATTTTAATATAACGGTGACCCCCAAAATGGATAATGCGTGAGGTGGTGGGGAAGGGGGGGGCAGATAGAAGGAGTCTACTTCGTATGAAGGATGAACTGGGCCTGGTGGATATGAGGAGAAATAGACACCAAGGGGAGAGGGGCTATACTTTCTATTCGGCACCGCATGGGACCTATAGCAGATTAGATATGGTGTGGGTAACAGGGGAGTGGCAGGGGCGGACGAAGGGGGTGGAAATTGGGATTTGTACCTGGTCAGACCATGCCCCGGTGCATATAGCGTTCCATTTGGGGGAGAGGGACACTGGTATTAAGTTCTGGAGGTTGAATGAGGGCCTCTTGGCAGAGGGGGGGGGGAATGTGGCGAGCCTGAGGGGGGTTATTCAGGACTATATGAGACACAATTTAGGGGGTGAGGTTCTGTTGGGGGTAGCATGGGATGGTCTGAAAGCGGTGGTGAGGGGACACCTCACAGGATTGGGAGCACGGGCCAAAAGGGAGAGGGAATGGGCGGAAGCAGAGTTAGTGCGGCAAATTGAGGCTTTGGAGAGGCAACACCAGGAAAGGGCAGACCCCAGATTATTGGTGCAGTTGCGTAAATTGAGGGGGGACCTATGTCAGTTAGGAGCAGCGGAAGTGGCTCATAATCTAGCGCGGTTAAAATGTGGGTGGTTCGAAGGCGGGAATAAGATAGGGAGGAGATTAGCTAGGCAGTTGAAGGTGAGGCAGGCGAAAGCTCACATAGCAGGAATACGAACTAAAAAGGGGGGAATGGTGTACCAAACACGGGAGATTCGGGCAGTATTTGTAGATTTCTATGCGAGGCTATACAGTAGTGAGGTAAAAGGGAGGGGGGAAATGGGGAGGAAGTTTTTAGCAGTGTCAGCTGCCACAGTTAGCGATGGAGGAGGCGAAGGAGTTGGGGCGTCCGGTGGGGATAGTAGAGGTGGGTAAGGCTATTAAGTCCCTCCGGGAGGGGAAGGCACTGGGCTTGGACGGCCTAACGGCGAAATTTTATAAAGCAATGCAGGGCGAGCTTCAGGTATTTTTACAGAGGGTATTTAATGGGGTGCTAGGGGGAGGAGCTGCCCAGGTCCATGGCCGAGGCGGGTATAACGGTCCTTCCTAAGCCGGGGAAGGACGCCACGACGTGTGGGGCCTATCGGCCAATATCTCTGATTAATGTGGATGCGAAGCTGCTAGCTAAGATATTGGCAGAGAGGTTACAGAAATATATGCAGAAATTGGTGCATAAGGATCAGACGGGGTTCATTAAGGGAAGGCGGGGGGGGGGGGATAATATTAGGAAGTTATTGAATATAATCTGGGAGCTGCAGAATAAGGGACAGGAAGCAGTGTTCCTTACGGTAGATGCCGAAAAGGCGTTTGATAAGGTGGAGTGGGGTTTCATGTGGCAGGTATTGGAGAAACTGGGATTGAGCGAGGGGTTCATAAGATGGATGCAAGCATTGTATAAGAAACAGACTGCTCGCATACGGATAAATGGGGGGTACTCATATAGTTTTGATCTAGGTAGGGGCACACGGCAGGGGTGCCCAATGTCACCCCTGTTGTTTGCGTTGGTTCTTGAGCCCCTGGCGGTGTATATTAGGCAGCAGGTGGATATTGAGGGGGTCGGGGTTGGAGGCCAACTTAGCAAAGTGGCGTTGTTTGCGGATGACGTGATCTTCACAGTGAGTAGGCCATTTTGGAGCCTGCCTAATCTGGTGAAAGCGATTGGGAGATATAGTGAGGTGGCGGGGTATAAGATGAATACTAGCAAAACGGAGGTTCTGGGGTTTAACTTGGATGCGGGGTTGGAGAAGCGGTTAAAGGCGGCCTTCCCTTTTAAATGGGTCCAAGGGAGTTTTCGATATTTAGGTATACATATATTGATATGTATACCTATATATTGATATTAGATATATTGAAGAGTTATGTACATAGTTTTACCTATTCTCCAAGTTTAAATTCCTTGTTTTACTGTAAGTCCAACGAAGACCCCCACACTGGACATTTACGTTACTTGTGAACCGCGCTGATGTTAAATAGTGCGGTATATAAACAATGTTAAATAAATAAAAATAAATAATACAGCTAGGGGGGGCATGGAGCAGGGTTAATGAATGGAATTATAGGCCTCTTATAAAAAGCCTTCGGCACGATCTAGCTAGGTGGCAGGGGATACACCTGTCGTGGTTGGGCAGGATAGCCACGATAAAGATTAATGTCCTCCCGAGGATTCTGTTTATCTTCATGGCACTGCCGAGTCGGGTTCCACGAAGGACCCTGAAGGAGCTTCAGGATATGGTCATGCGATTTATATGGGGGGGGGGGAAGGCCCCTAGAGTAAGCAGGGAGATGTTTAAGGCAAGGGAGGGGGGGTTGGGGGTCCCTAATGTAGTGAGCTATTATGAGGCGGCGCAGTTGCGGGCCTTGTTCGCCTGGAGGGAAAGGGGGGAGACCCCGCAGTGGGTACTAATGGAGAAGGAACGGGGGGAGAGTTTGGAGGCGAAGGTCTGGGGAAGTCAGGGGGGGGGGGAGGAGATGGGACAATCCCTTAACGGAGTTAACCTGGGAGATATGGGGACGGCGGAAGCGGAAATTGCTGCAGGATAAGCGATGGTCGCTTGAGATGCATTTGAGCTGTATGCCAGGGTGGGAGGCCGGGGAAAGGGGGGGGGTAGATCAAGAGTGGGCAGGGAAGAGGTTGGTTAGGGTTGGGCAGGTGGTGGATGGAGAGGGCAGGCTGGTCCCATATGCTGTGCTGAAGGAGAAGTTCAGGGTAACTCATAAGAGGGTTCTTTGCATATGTGCGGTTGTGGTATTATTTACAGAGGGGGGAGGCGAGAAGGGATCTGGCTAGGAAGAGTACGGCTTTTGAGGAGCTGATGGAAAAGAAGGCGGACCTTAGGGGGCTGGTTTCCAGGGTGTATCAAATTTTAAACAGTAGTGAGGGGGGGGGGGAAGTGGAATTGCAGGCAAAATGAGAGGAGGAAACCGGGGGGCTCTGGGGGGAAGAGAGGTGGAGGGAGGTATATGAGAGAGAAAGGATATTAGGTTGGGGGACAACCTTGGGGGAGAATTGTATCAAGCTCCGCTTGAGAATGGTGTGGACGCCCGCCCGCCTTAGGGCAGCGGGGAGGGAGGAGGAGGGGGAATGTTGGAGGGGGTGTGGGTGTTGGGGTGACTTGGAACATATGCTATGGGGGTGTCCGAAGATGCAGAGGGTGTGGAAGGAGGTGGAGCGGTTTTATCAGGTGGTGACTGGGGTGCAGCTGAAGCTGGCATGGGGGATGGTGGGGTTGCTAGATGGGGGGGGGGGGAGGGGGGATACGGGTAGCACTAAGTTTTGGCATTATTGTGTAATAGCGGGCCGGTTGGCAGCATTGCAAAGATGGAAGGGGGTGGAGGGACCCACGTGGGGGGAAATTTTGGGCAGAGTTGAATACTTTTGGCATATGAGTCTAGTGGAGGCTTTAAGTAGAAATCAGGGCAGGCAACACAGGGAAGTGTGGCAATGCTATGAGGAATGGAGGGAGGGGGGCTGGGAGAGTTGGGAGGAGGGGGGGGACTGAGGGGGTAAAATAAATCAAAATAAAATAAATATATATGGGGTAAGTGGGAGAGTGGTATTTGGTATTATTGAGAGGGGATAAAAGCACTATGGCCTGACAAGCATTAATGAGGTGTTGAGAAGGTTTTGGGCAATGCATAGAGGGGGTGAGTATAGAGGGGGTGGGAACGGGAATAATGTGAAGAAAAGGAATGGCTGTTTCTGTTCCTGCATTAGTAGATGAAGTAGAGATGTATCGTGATATGTGGAATGTAAGGAGTGATGATCTTGTTTTGAAATTGGGGGAGTAAGGGTGTCCAGACAATTTCTGAACTCCCTCAACTGGTGGCTGCATCCACCCAACCTTCTGAAAGGAGTGCATTTTAAGATTCCTGGGTACACGGTGGTTCTGACCACCAACGCCTCCCTGCAGGGCTCGGGAGCTCATTGTCTAGACAAGTGCACCCAGGGCCTATGGTCTCCTTGGGAGGCGGCGCAGATGATCAATCTCCTGGAACTCAGGGCTATTCGCCTAGCTCTCAAAGCTTTCTCTCCTGCCCTGGCTCATCATTGTGTCCTGGTTCAGACAGACAACCAGGTGGCCATGTTTTATGTGAACAAACAGGGCAGGACTGGGTCCAGGCTCCTTTGTCGGGAAGCCCAAGACCTTTGTTCCTTTGCCTTAAAGCACAACATGCTCCTCAGGGCTGTCTACCTTCCAGGCCCGGACAACTACCTGGCCGACAGATTGAGAGGATTCTGCAGCCCCACGAGTGGCAGCTGCATCCTTCAGTAGTTCAGATCTTCCTAAAATGGGGTCTCCCTTCAGTAGATCTCTTTGCCAGCCCGATCAACAAGCAACTGCCAAAGTTCTGCTCCAGGCAACCGCATCCTCAGAGTAGCAGCGGATGCTTTTCTCATTCCATGGTCTCAGGGCCTCCTGTATGCGTTTACTCCCATGCCTTTGGTGGCCCGAACTCTCTTCAAAGTTCTTCAGGACAAGGCCTCGGTCCTACTGGTGGCTCCCAGGTGGCCGAGACAGCCTTGGTTTCCACTTCTTCAACTGGCGGTGGATCCCCCACTGCCTCTGGGGTTGCAACCCGACCTTCTCTCACAGGAACAGGGTTCCCTTCTGCACCCCAATCTCAAAGTTCTCAATTTGATGGCCTGGAGGCTGCAAGGGTAGTTTTGGCCCCCTGGGGCCTGCCTCAGGAAGTTGAGGAGGTTGTCCTAGCCTCTAGGAAACAGTCCACTAGGAAAACCTATGCTCTCAAATGGAAAAGGTTTTCTGTGTGGTGTCAGCTCCGTACAGAGGATCCTTTCTCCTGTACTGTGCCAGTAGTGCTTCAGTACTTACTGCACTTATCAAATCATGGACTTAAGTCTAATTCTGTCCGGGTCCACCTCTCAGCTCTAGCAGCTCACCACTCACTGGTGGAGGGACATTCTTTATCGGGTCACCCCTTGGTGTCCCGCGTTCTCAGGGGCTTGCTTTTGCTCAAGCCTCCAATCCGTCTCCCTGCTCCTGAGTGGGAGTTGAATGTGGTCTTGCAGCAACTGACTCGCCCACCTTTTGAGCCGATGGCTACTTGTCCACTCCGCTTCCTCTCCTGGAAGACACTCTTCTTGATAGCCCTTACTTTGGCTAGGCGAGTGAGTGAGCTTCAGGCCCTGGTCTGTGATAGGCCTTACACTAGGATTTACAGGAACAGGGTAGTCCTTAGGACTCATCCAAAGTTCCTCCCAAAGGTTGTCTCCTCTTTCCACCTTAACCAAGAGGTGGTTCTTCCAACATTCTTCCCTAGGCCTCATGCAAGCCAGGCTGAAGCAGTTCTGCATACCCTGGACTGTAGGAGGGTTTTATCCTTCTACCTTGACCGTACGCAGGGGCATAGAAGGGCTACTCAGCTCTTCGCATCCTTTGACCCTAACAAGATGGGGTTGGCTGTTTCCAAGCGTACCTTGTCCATCTGGGTGGCTGACTGTATCACCAGGGCTTATAAGGCTGCTGACCTTCCTTTGCAGGGTCGGGTTACGGCCCACCGTGTCAGGGCAATGGCTGCCTCAGTGGCTCATCTCCGCTCTGTGCCCTTGGTAGACATCTGCAGGGCTGCAACTTGGTCTTCAAGCCAGACTTTTGCGGCCCATTACTGTCTGGAGAGGGAGTCCCGTAGGGACAGTGCTTTTGGCCAAGCAGTACTCCGGAATCTCTGAGGTTTAGGCAACTCCTGCCCTCTGTTGGGCTACCAGTGGAAGTTGTGTCCTTGAAAAGCCTTTCTTTGCTGCTGAGACTAGAGGGAGTTCTCTTGTTCAGCCTGGGTTCCTCAGTAACCCAGAGCTGGGGAGTCACCCATATGTGAGGATTGACTTCCTGCTTGGTCCTGGAGAAAGACTAGTTACTCACCTGTAACGGGTGTTCCCCAGGAGCAGCAGGAATCAGTCCTCACAACCCTCCCTCCTCCCCTTGGAGTTGCAGTTGTACATAGTTTGTTTTTTCATTTTTGTGTGCTGTTCTTAGCTATGTCATTTGACTGAGGTAAGATGACACCTTTAGGCGGGAAGGGAACTGCGCATGCATGCCTGCATTCCCAAAGGCTTTCATAGAAAGCTGGGGAAATGCTCCGCTGGGGCTTCATCGGCGCCGATGACACCCATATGTGAGGACTGACTTCCTGCTTGATCCTGGAGAATAATTGTTAGAAGGGGGGGGAATGATGGTTTTTGGGTATGGCGTTAAAGTTTGTATAAAGTTTGTATGGGGTTCAAGGGTACTGTGCTGTGTATTTTTGATGGTGCTTAATAAAATTTAAATCACAAAAAAAAAAAAAAAAAAAAAAGAAAGAATAAAAAGGGACTATAGAAGTTGGTAAGGAAGGGCAGACTGGATAGGCTATATGGTCTTTTTCTGCTGTCATGTTTCTATGAATAATTTGCTGGTTCTGGTGTGACATTATCTGTATAGTGGCACTGAATGTCTTGCTCGCTAGCACTTATCCATTTGGCAGATGCTGCTAACTAGATAAGAGTAGATAAATGGACCCGTTTTTAAGGTACATCAAAAATTCATTGTAGGGCTTCCTCATCCCTCAAGTCTAATTCAAATGTCTAGACTTACACACTTCCTGCCAGGAGATGGAGACTGAGAACCACTGGTTTGATGTCATTGGATTGGCAGGAGGATTCTGTGCAGCCAGTTACAAACCACTATTTCTGTAATAAAGCAGATTCAATTTAAAGAGCATCATTCCACACATCCAAGAGGGCCTGGCATCCTAGCAAACCAGGAAACCCTGACAGAAGGCTGCTCTGCACTATATCAAACGAGTAACAGTACGTAGAGGAAATCAGAACTTAACAGTAAAGCAAAACTAAAGGCAACAACATTTTCTCCCTTAAACTCTCTGCCCATCAAAGACAGACAATAAAACAGATTGAACTCTCCCCAGGCTTTCCTCAAACGAGTCCTGAACTGAAGGGACTCAACAACAAAAAGAATTAACAGGTAAGGCCTAATCTCACCTTCCTTCTCATTCCTCCAGTCCAGTCCAAATGTGTGGGAAAGTATCAAAGCCTGCATCTGAACAGGGCTAGAGGAGCAGCTCAATGTACCGAGTCAGGTAGTTTGTTCCAGGAATATGGCGCAGCGAGGTGGAATGAACTAAGTTTGGAGTTGGAAGTGGCAGAGAAGGGCACAGATAAAAGGGATCTGCCAGAGGAGCAAAGTTCCAGATGAGGGTTGTAGGAAGAGAAGAGGAGAGGAAAGGTAGTGAGACCACCCTTAACGAACTGGTCCTAACGATGCACCCCCCCCCCCCCCCGAGACTTATGTCTGTGCTAATACCCAATCCTTCAAATCCAGATCCATCCCTGGGAATAAACTGGCCCCACTCAGCCACGCTTGCCCTGACTGACTTAACAGGTATTTGATACTGCCCTATCTTCCGTTCAGGGTGGTTTACATTTCAACTTGAACCTTTTTTTATAATGAACAGGTGAATTAACTTGGATAGGTATACATATAACATGAACTTGGGTGAACTATAGTACAGTAGCATTATACAGTGGAACAAAATCTTTTGGGTTAGGTCCAAAGAGTAGTGGGAGGGTATGTGGTAGGGACTAGGATGTAGGGTAGGTCATTAGTGTTTGGCATTCATCATGTAGTACTGTCATAGTGTGCAGAGAATAGGAACGGCTTTGCGGAAATCCAGAGTGATTGTGCATAGAGGAAGGGTGCTCTTTTGCAGATTATCTGTTTTGCTTTAGGTTTTGCCTTCGGTATGAGCAATACATTTTAGTAGATCATCATCTGTTTCTTGTTTCTGGATCCCTCTCTATGATTGGCTGGAGGGCGACTGGTGCCATTTGGTGAATTATCTTAAAGATGACGGTAAGTGATTTGAATTTGGATCTTTGGAGGATTGGGAGCCAGTGCAATTGTTTTAAGGTTGGGGTGATGTGGGTGTTCTTCGGTATCCCAGATATTATTCTTGCAGCCACGTTCTGTATCAGTTCTAGAAGTTAAGTGCTGTGCTTTGGTAAGCCTTGATAAACAGAGTTACAGAAATCCAGTATTGGCATAATCATAGCCTGGCAAACATAGAAGCATGTATGGACCATACGGAAGCCCTTCTCATCTAGGAATGGTTTGAGCTTTTGTATTGTTTGTAGTATGCTGATCTTGTTGTTTTGGAGATGTGTGTTTGCAGAGTGTGTTTTTGGTCTAGTATGACTCCAAGATGTCACACTTCTTGCTTGATCTCTATGTTGTTCTGATGTATGTTAAGGCTGGTTGGGGGTGTGAATGAGCTATTATGAATTATGATGAGAGCTTCTGACCTGGTATAGTTTGTGTGGAGATTTTGTTCTTGAAGCCAATCTGTCATTTTTTCCAGGCAAGATATAAGAACATAAGAAATGCCATACTGGGTCAGACCAAGGTCCATCAAGCCCAGTATCCTGTTTCCAACAGTGGCCAATCCAGGTCACAGCTTCCACAATGCTCGTCCTCAGGTAAGCAGTGGATTTCCTGGGTCCTCTTTAATAATGGTTTATGGACCTTTCCTCAAGGAACTTGTCCAAACCCTTTTTAAAACCAGCTACACCAACAGCTTTTACTACATCCTCCGGTAAATTCCAGAGTTTGATTATGCGTTGAGTGAAAAAATGTTCTCTCCTATTAGTCTTAAATGGGTTACATTGTAGCTTCATTGCATGTCCTCTAGTTTGTCTACTTTTTGATGGCATAAACAACCAATCTAATTAACCCGTTCCACTCCATTCATTAATTTATAGATTTCTATCATATCTCCTCCTCAGCATTCTCTTTTCCAAGTTGAAGAGCCCTAACCTTGTAAGCCTTTCATCATAAGGGTATCCTTCCATCCCCTTTACCATTTTGGTGGCTCTTCTCTGTACCTTTTCTAATTCCACTATATCCTTTTTAAGATATGGCGATCAGAACTGCACACAGTATTCAAGGTGCAGTCGAACCATGGAACAATACAGAGGCATTTTAATCTCCTTGGTTTTATTTTCCATTCCTTTCCTTATGATTCCTAGCATTCTATTAGCTTTCTTGGCCGCCCCTACATACTGGGCGGAGGATTTCAATGTGCTATCCAGGATGACGCCTAAATCTTTTTCCTGGATGGTGGTTTCTGAGGTGGTACCTTGCATTGTGTAACCAAAGTTTAGGTTGTTCTTTCCGAGGAGCATAACTTTGCACTTGTCCACATTAGATTTCATCTGCCATTTGAACGCCCAGTCTTCCAATCTATCAAGGTCCTCTTGCAATTTTTCACATGACACTTTAGTTTTGCCAAGAGTCTCATGAGGGACCTTGTCAAAGGCTTTCTGAAAATCCAGATATAGCGTAGTTACTCACCTGTAATAGGTGATCTCCGGGAACAGCAGGAATTTAGTCTTCGCATATGGGTATCGTCGGTACCGACGGAGCCTGCGCGGGAACGTTCCCCAGCGTCCAATAGGAATGCTTTTCGAAGCATCCCTCAGCACATGCACGCTGCCTTCCCACCTTTCCCTCTTCGGTTAAGTTTGTAGCTGAGTGAAAGGATAGAGGGAGAGGGGAAAGAAACAGAGAGAGAGAGAACTCCAAGGGGAGGTGGGTGGATTGTGAAGACTAAATTCCTGCTGTTCCCGGAGATCACCTGTTACAGGTGAGTAACTACGCTATTTCCAGGAACAAGCAGGAATGTAGTCTTCACATATGAGGACTTTCTAGCTGCGGATGCCTGGGAGATGGCCCCAGGAAGCTGCCACCCAAGTAAGGTGGGCCATGCTTCCTCCCATGGATCTCTGGCATCCCACGAGGGTTGGTGGGTAGGAGTTGAATTAGGTCTGAAAGATTTTGAAGAACAGCTTGGCCAAAGAAGGCATCCCGACGGGAGGCTTTATCTAGGCAGTAATGGGCTGTAAAGGTGTGTACTGAAGCCCAGGTGGCTGCTCGACAAATGTCATCAATAGACAGAGTGAAGGTTAGCCATAGAGGCTGCCATGGCTCTCACATTATGAGCTGTGACATGGCCTTGAAGAGGAAGACTCTTACTCTCATAAGCAAAGGATATGCATTGTGCAATCCATTTGAACAGAGTTCTCTTGGAGACTGGAAGTCCCAAATGACTAGAATCAAAAGCAATAAAAATTTGAGAAGACTTTATGTTGCGGTGCTCTTTGTAGGTAAAAAGCCAAGGCTCTTTTACAATCCAAAGTATGAAGGTTCCTTTCTGCATTAGAGGCATGAGGCCTCGGAAAGAATACAAGATAAACTGATTTAAATGAAAAGGCGAAACCACCTTTGGCATAAAGTGTGGATGAGTTGTAAGAACAACCTTATGGTGAAACCTAGTATAAGGAGGATCAGCCACTAAAGCTTGCAATTCAGTAATGCGACATGCAGAGGTGATTGCAATTAGGAAGATGACCTTCTAGGAGAAAAACTTTAGGGTTGTAGTGGCTAAAGGTTCAAAAGGCAGTTTCATGAGCTGCCCGAGAACTAGGTTTAAATCCCATGCCACCGGTGGTGGTGGCCTGATGGGAGGCTTTGTTAATAGAAGACCTCTCATAAATCTTGTGAATAGATGAGAGGACATTGGTTGTCCATTTAGAGGCTTATAGGAAGCTGCAATTGCACTAAGATGGACTCTTACTGAATTGGTCTTTAGACCAGAATTTGATAAATGAAGTAGATACTCTAGTATCGATTCCAAAAGGTATCATAAGGGGGTTTCACTCCTTCTGTGAACACCATATAGTAAAACGTTTCCACGTGAAGGCGTAAGAGTGTCTTGTGGAAGGTTTTCTAGAAGCCTGAAGGATATCCTTTACCTGTTGGGAAAGGTTAAGATCCTGAAGGTCTAAGCTTTCAGCAACCAGGCCCCTGAGATGCAGAGACTGGGGATTCGGGTGCCATAGCATCCCATTCTCTTGGGAGAGGAGATCTGGAGCATAGCCTAACTCCAGAGGTGCAAACTTGAGAGAGATGTAGAAGCAGGGGATACCATGTTTGGCGTGGCCACCATGGCGCTATGAGGATCATACGACCTCTGTCTCTCTGAAGTTTGAAGAGTGTTTTGGGGATGAGGGGAATGGGTGGGAAGGCATCGAGGAAGTCGTGACCCCAGTGAAGAGGGAAGGCATCACTTGCCTGGCAATTTTGAGCCGGAATCCTGGAACAGAACTGGGGAAGTTTGGCATTCAGTGGACTTGCAAATAGGTCTATGCCTGGGGTTCCCCAGATCTGAAATATCTTGGCCACCTGGTCTAGGTGGAGACCATTCGTGAGGCAGCAGTACTCAGCTGAGTTTGTCTGCCCAAAGGTTTTGAATGCCTGGAAGATATACCACGAGAAGGTGAATTTGATGCTCTCTGGCGAGGGCCCATATTCGTAAAGCTTCGTTGCATAATGACAGAGAGCCTCTTCCGCCCTGCTTGTTCACGTAGAACATAGCTACTTGATTGTCCGTTTGGACTAGGACTGTCTTGTAGCTGAGCTGGGCATGGAATACTTGAACTAGATAGATTGCTCTGAGTTCCAGGAGGTTTATGTGAAGACAAGCCTCATGTGGAGTCCAGGTACCCTGGGTAGAGAGATGATGCAGGTGTGCTCCCAATCCCACCTGTGATGCATCTGTTAGGGTGACCTGGAATAGGGGTTTCTGGAAAGGAGACCCCACTAGAAGATTTTCCAGTGATTGCCACCATTGTAGGGACAAGATCAGTCGTCGTGAGTTTGATATCTTGTCCGACAGACGTCCTGTGGCCTGTGTCCACTGTGTGGATAGGGTCCACTGGGCTGCTCGCATATGAAGGCGAGTGAAGGGAACCACATGAACCATGGATACCATATGTCCCAATAGTTGTAGTGGTTCTCGAGCAGTTAGGGAGGACTTCACCGCTTGAGAAGCTAGCTGCATTATACGAAGACAGCAGGGTTGTAGGAGAAAAGCCCTTGACTGTCTGGTATCTAGATGAGCTCCTATGAACTCAAGGGACAGACAGAGCAAGTTGGGATTTTGGGAGGTTTATGACCAATCCCAAGTATTGAAGGATTTGCATTGTGCGAGACAGTGCAGATCTGGCTTCTGGAACCATGAGGGCTCGAATGAGCCAGTTGTCCAAGTAAGGGAAGACGAATATCCCCAGGGTTCGCAGAAATGCAGCTACTACTGCCATGCATTGCGTGAATACGCTTGGTGCCGAAGCCAGACCAAAGGGAAGAACCCTATATTGGACATGTCTTCCCCTGAAAAGGAATCGTAAGAATTTCCTGTGATCTGGATGGATCAGAATGTGAGTATATGCATCCTTTAGATCTAGAGAACATAGCCAATCCTGACTTTGAAGGTATGGCAGAAGAGTTCCCAAAGAAATCATTTTGAACTTTTCTTGGAACAGATATTTGTTCAATTCTCTGAGGTCTAGAATGGGTCTGTGTCCTCCTGTTTTCTTTGGAATAAGAAAATAGGGGGAGTAGAACCCTGCACCCTGCTAAAGAATGGGCACCTCCTCTATTGCTCCTTAAGCAAGGAGTGTTGAGACCTCTTGATCCAGTAGATTGCCTGTAGAGGTTTGGGAATTGAACTGTCTTACGATTGTAGGAGGGGGCATACTGTGAAAATGAAGCTTGTACCCCTCTCACACAATGGACAGAGTCCAGTTTTCTGTTATTTGGTGCCATCTGTTGGCAAAATGACGTAACCTGCCTGAATGTTTAGGGGTTCTGGCCCCTTCAGAGGCAGGAAGGCTAAGTTCTCTATGAAGGAGTCAAAGCCCTTGAGGGGGCTGAGCTGTTGAGCTGGTTGAGCTCTCTGGCCTTTTGGCTTCTTTTGTTGTCTGGATTGTTGCCATTGTCCCCTTTTGGGCAACTTGACCCTGAGCTTGCCCTTGCTGGGTATAGGATGGATAAAACTTCCTCTTTTTGATGAAAAATGGTTTTTTTTATAGGGTTTCTTTTTGGCTGGAGTGGCAGTAGATTTTGACAATCTGTCTAAAGTGAGATTGTCAGTATTTATCTTAATAGCCTTCTCATGCCAATTCTTGCCAAGAGGTTTTCTCCTGTGCAAGGGATGTTTCCCAATTTATCCTGTATCCAAATCTCCAAGTCTGAAACCAGGCAATCCGACGTGCACCAATGGCAATAGCAGAGGTTCTGCTGATGCATTCAAAGCAGTCAAAGGCTGCACGATTCACAAACTTGGAGACATCTTAACCAGAGTGAGAAAGTCCTCTCGTTTGTCCTCAGGGAGAAGGGGGCTCAAGCTCCAAATCTCCTGTGACCTCTTTGAGGAACATTCCCATATATAAAATATATGACTTAATCTTAGCAGAAAGCATAGAAGCCAGAAAAGTTTGATGCCCAAAAGCGTCAAGAGTCCTGCATTCATGACCTGGAGGACTGGATGCATGTCTCTGCACTTTCCATCCTACGTATGGCTGACTCCACTACCATTGAATGGTGTGGCAGCTGAGTCTTTTGAAAACCAGGACATGGTGAAACTCAATACATGGTATCGAGTCTCCTAGAATGAGGAGATGTGGTCAAAGGAGTCTCCCACATTCTGAGCATGAAATCATGAAGAATTTCATGAATAGGTAGAGTGGCTGCTTCTTTGGGAGCCTTAGGGTATTGGAGAATTTCCAATTCCTTTGCTCTAGGTTCTTTTTCAGGAGCTACCATGATTGAAAGGCCTCGGGCCACATCACGAATAAAATCCTGGACAGACATGTCTTCCAGAGGAGACATTATGCGTTAGGGAGGAGTCCTCTGGGAGAAACACTGGTACTGGCAGAATTATCAAGTCATCGGAATCGGAGGATTCGAAGTATCTCTGATCTCGATGTTCATGCAAAGCACGGTCTCGGTATCAATCGAAGTCGGTACCGAATTGGTCTGGTACTGATCTGTCGATTCCAGAAAAAGTCTGCATGAGGAGGATTCCCACCGGGGCTGGTACCGGCATCGGTACCCGAACCACTGGTGTCAATGGTACCGCAGCTGTTAGGAGAGCTGCAAGACTGTGTTCGATAGCGAGGAATCTCCAGTCTATCGACACTGCCGATGCCTGGGTATCGGTACCGGTAAAAGCGGCCGGAACCCGAGCATGGCACCAGTAGTTCTGCTGAGGTCGAAGCCTCGAGAACATCCTGGAACCCCATTGATGCTTTGGAGGCCGAAGCCTCCCACCGGGGCTGTTTTGCCGGTGTAGTTTCCTCAAGGGCAATGCCAATGGCCTCTCGATGCTTTGAAGGAGAGCTACCCTTTGAGGATCGGCTCTTATGTTTAGTTACCTGAGATCCATGGGAGGAAGACGAGGCTCTTGAAGACGTCGATGCAATGGACCTGGTATTCGAAGAAAAGAGGGTACCAAGCTTTGCAGCTTGGTTCTGTCATAAGAACATAAGACATGCCATACTGGGTCAGACCGAGGTCCATCAAGCCCAGTATCCTGTTTCCAACAGTGGCCAATCTAGGTTATACGTACCTAGCAATATCCCCAAAGACACAGGTTCCACAATGCTTGTACTGGGTCAAGCATTGATATCCTGGGTCCCTTTTTAATAGTGGTTTATGGACCTTTCCTCCAGGAACTTGTCCAAACCTTTTTTAAACCCAGCTATACTAACAGCCCTTACTACATCCTCCGGTAACAGATTCCAGAGTTTGATTACACGCTGAGTGAAAAAATATTTTCTCTTATTTGTCTTAAATAGTTTACCCTGTAGCTTCATTACATGTCCCCTAGTCTTTCTATACTCTGATAGCGTAAACAATTGATCCACGTTTATACGTTCCACTCCATTCATTAATTTATAGACCTCTATCATATCTCCCCTCAGCCGTCTCTTCTCCAGGCTAAAAAGCCCTAACCTTCTTAGCCTCTCTTCATAGGAGTAGCCTTCCATCCCCTTCACCAATTTGGTGGCTCTTCTCTGTACTTTTTCTAATAACGCTATGTCCTTTTTAAGATACGGTGACCAGAATTGCACACAATATTCAAGGTGCGGTCGTACCATGGAGCGTTACAGAGGCATTATAATATCCTTTGTTTTGTTCTCCATCCCTTTCCTTATACCTAGCATTCTATTTGCTTTCTTGGCCGCTGCTGCACACTGGGCGGAGGGTTTTAACATGTTATCCACAGACTCCTAAATCTTTTTCCTGGGTGGTGGTTTCTAATGTGGAGCCTTGCATCATGTAACTATAGTGTGGGTTGTTCTTTCCTAGGTGCATAACTTTGCACTTGTCCACATTAAATTTCATCTGCCATTTGGATGCCCAGTCTTCCAATTTATCCAGATCCTCCTGCAGTTTTCCACAATCCTCTTGGGTTTTAACAACTTTAAACAGTTTTGTGTCATCTGCAAATTTGATAATCTCACTAGTTATTCCCTTTTCCAGGTCATTTATGAATATGTCAAAAAGCAGCGGACCCAGTACAGATCCCTGGGGTACTCCACTATTCACCTTTTTCCATTGGGAATATTGGCCATTTAGCCCTACCCTCTGCTTTCTATCTTTTAACCAGTTCCCGATCCACAATAGCACACTGCCTCCTATCCCATGACTTTTTAGCTTCGCCAAAAGTCTCTGATGGGGGACTTTGTCAAAAGCATTCTGAAAGTCCAGATACACTATATCAACCGACTCACCTTTGTCTACCTGTTTATGCACACCTTCAAAAAAACATATCAGATTAGTAAGACAAGATCTTCCTTGTCTAAAGCCATGTTGGCTGTCTCCCATTAGGCCATGACTATCTACATGCTGTGTAATTTTGTTCTTTATGATGGTTTCTACCATTTTCCCTGGTACTGACATCAGGCTCACCGGTCTGTAATTTCCTGGGTCACCCCTGGAACCCTTTTTAAAAATTGGTGTTACGTTGGCGACCCTCCAGTCTTCCTCTTTTAGTCATCCCCATACAGGAGGAACACTCAGATGGAGAATGGTCAGGGCCTAAACATTTTAGACACCAGTCATGGGTGCCGGTGATGGAGATGGTACCTCCACATTTAGTACATTTTTTTTAAACCACTAGCTGGTTTTTCCATCTTTTGGGAAAAATGGGGCCTAATGACCAAAATGGCACCTAGCACCAAATGAGGTTTCTGAAGAGAAACAGTTAAAAATAAATATTATATATATTTTATTTTTTTATTTTTTTTTAAAGAAAGAAAACTGGCGGTACCGATAGGTGTCTTGCGGAGGCAGGCGTGACCACAAGAAATCAAGTTTAAAGAAGAAATTTTCTGCGGTGACAGGGTATGGATCCTGTCAGCTCTGCGGAAAACGAAGAACTGAAGAGGGACAGTTGGAATGGCGGGAAGGCAGCACGCATGTGCTGGGGGATGCTCCCAAAAGTGTTCCTATTGGATGCTGGGGAGCATTCCTGCACAGGCTCCGCCGATACCGATGATACCCATATGTGAAGACTACATTCCTGCTTGTTCTTGGAGATACTATCTACTGGCTAACCTTTGTCTACCTGTTTATTCACACCTTCAAAAAACTAACAGATTAGTAAGACAATACTTTCCTTGGCTAAATCCATGTTGGTTTTCTCTCATTAAACTATGACTATATACATGATCAGTAATTTTATTCTTTATAGTGGTTTTCTACCATTTTGCCCGGTACTGATGTCAGACTCACGGGTCTGTAAGTTTCCTGGATCACCCCGGAACCCTTTTTAAATATTGGCGTTACATTGGCCATTCTCCAGTCTTCAGGTACTACAGTTGATTTTAATGATAGTTCACAGATTACTAATAGTAGGTCTGTAAACTCATATTTCAGTTCTTTCAATACCCTTGGATGTTTAACATCCAGTCTAAGTAATTTGGTACTCTTCAGTTTATCGATATTTCTTTCAATTCTTCCAATATATCACCTTTATATATACCATTTCAGGCACAGGTAAATTCCCTACATCTTCTTAAGTAAAGACAAGCAAAGATGTTAAATAAATAAATTTATTCAGTCTCTCCGCTATGGCCTTGTCTTCAATTAGCACCCCCCTTTTACTTCTCTATCATCCAGTGGTCCGACTGTCTCACAGGGTTTTTTTACTACGAATGTACTTGAAAAAGTTATTTTGCATTTTTGCTTCCACAACAAGCTTTTTTTCAAATTCTCTCTTTGCTTGCCTTATCAATGTCTTGCATCTAACTTGACAATGCTTATGTTTCCTGTTTTCATTTGGCTCCTTTTTCCATTTCTTGAAACATGCTTTATTGGCCGCAACAGCCTCTCTGATCTTGCCTTTAAACCATGTTGGCAGTGTTTTGGCCTTCCTTCCACTTTTCTTGAAACGTGGAATACATCTGTTCTGGGCTTCCAAGATAGTATTTTTAAAGAATGCCCACACTTAATGCAAATCTAGCTTTTGCAGCTGTTTTATAGTCTTTTGTTAACTATTTTTATTTTATCATAGTCTCCCTTTTAAAAGTTAAACGGGAGTACTGTGGATTTCCTTGCCGTCCTTCTTTCATTTATTAAATCAAATGCGATCATGCTATGATCACTATTGCCAACTAGCCCCAACACCCTTCTCTTGCACCAGATCCTGCATGCCACTAAGGACTAGGTCCAAAATAGCTTCCCCTCGTCGGTTCATGAACCAGTTGTTACAAAAAGCAGTCATTTCATCTTGAAACTATCTCCCTAGCATGTCCTGCTGTGACAATGACCCAGTTGATACCTGGGCAATTGAAATCACCCATTACTGTGTTGTAACTTTTGTTAGCTTCCCTGATTTCTTTCAGCATTTCATTATCCATCTGTTCATTCTGGCTAGGCAGTCAGAAGTACACCCCTATTGCCATTGCCTTCCCTTTTTACATGGAATTTCTATCCCTAGAGATTCTACAGTGAAATTGTTTGCTGCAAAACTAATCTTGTGTGACTCAATGTCCTCTCTAACAGAGTGCAACCCCTCCACCAATTTGATCTACTCTATCATTGTGATATAGTTTGTACCCAGGTATCAGTGTCCCATGGTTCTCCTTCCATCAGGTCTCTGAGATACCAATCATAACTAACCTCTCATTTAGAGCTATACATTCTAACTCTCCCATCTGCATACATGCATTTGCATACAGGCATTTTAGAGGTTGCATTTCAATCATATTAATCTGGATATCAGTTGATAGGGGTAATTTGGAATCTTTAAGCTCTGTACTTAAGGGCATCTGGGTAACTTATCTTTATTGAACATCTCTGCTTGGATTCCTAACTTCACTATTTTGTTAGTATCCTTCAAGGATACATTCTTCCGAACCATGCGCTCTTGGGTATTTAAAGTTGATACTGCAGAAGAATTGAAAGAAATATCGATAAACCGGGAAGATGTATTACAACTATTTGATAAACTGAAGAATAGCAAATCACCTGGACCGGATGGCAGACATCCAAGGGTGTTGAAAGAACTGAAATATGAGATTGCAGACCTGCTATTAGTAATCTGTGAACTATCATTAAAATCATATGTAGTAGTACCTCAAGATTGGAGGATGGCCAATGTTACGACAATTTTTAAAAAGGGTTCCATGGGTGATCCGGGAAACTACAGACCAGTGAGCCTGACTTCAGTACTGGGAAGAATGGTAGAAACCATCATAAAGAACAAAATTACTGAATTTGTAGATCAGTAAATGTTTAAAAGATAGAAAGCAGAGGGTAGGGCTAAATGGACAATTTTCCCAATGGAGAAAGGAGAATAGTGGAGTACCCCAGAGATTTGTGCTGGGTTTGCTGCTTTTTGACATATTCATAAATGACTGGAAAAGGAAATAACGAGTGAGGTTATCAAATTTGCAGATGACAAAACTATTTAAACCCATGAGAATTGTGGAAAATTGCAAAAGGATCTTGATAAATTGGAAGACTGGTCATCCAAATGGCAGATGAAATTTAATGTGGAGAAGTGCAAAGTTATGCACCTAGGAAAGAACCACCCAAACTATAGTTACATGATGCAAGGTTCCACATTAGGAACCACCACCCAGGAAAAAGATTTAGGTGTCATCGTGGATAACATGTTAAAACCCTCCGCCCAGTGTGCAGCAGCGGCCAAAAGAGCAAATAGAATGCTAGGTATCATAAGGAAAGGAATGGAAAATAAGACAAAGGATATTATAATGCCTTTGTATCGTTCCATAGTGCGACCGCACCTTGAATATTGTGCAATTCTCGTCGCCGTATCTTAAAAAGGATATAGCGTTATTAGAAAGAGTACAGAGTAGAGCCACCAAAATGGTAAAGGGGTGGAAGGATAAAGAGTAGTTACTCACCTGTAACAGGTGTTCTCCAGGAGCAGCAGGAATTAGTCCTCACATATGGGTGACGTCAGCGCTGACAGAGCCCTCGCGGAGCAATTTCCCCAGCTTTCAAAGAAAGCCTTTGGGAATTGCATGCGTGGTCCCCTTCCCGCCCAAGGGTGCCATCTTGCTCAGTCTGACAACATAGCTAAAAGACAGCAAACAATTAGCAAAAACGAAAGGATATGACTGCAACTCCAAGGGGAGGAGGGAGGGTTGTGAGGACTGATTCCTGCTGCTCCTGGAGAACACCTGTTACAGGTGAGTAACTACTCTTTCTCCAGGACCAAGCAGGAAGTCAGTCCTCATATGGGACTCCCTAGCTTAAGGCTACCGGAGACCGCAAGCAGAAAAATGAGCTCCCTCTAGCTCAGTAGCACAGAAAGAAGGAATCTTCTCTGAAAACGCCCCCGACCGATAGCCCAACATCAGGGCCGAAGGGTAGGAGTTGCCTAAACCTCAAAGAGATTATGGAGGACTGCCTGACCGAAAGCACTGTCCCTGCGGGACTCCCTCTCCAGGCAGTAATGGGCCGCAAAAGTCTGTCTTGAAGACCAAGTAGTGGCCTGGCAGATGGCTGCCAACGGAACAGAGCGGAGATGAGCCACTGACGCAGCCTTCACCCTAACACGATGAGCCGTGACTCGACCCTCCAACGAGAGGCCGGCTGCCCCAAAAGCCCAAGCGATACAGTCAGCAACCCATATGAACAAAGTACGCTTGGAGACAGGTAGCCCCAACTTATTGGGGTCAAAAGAAACGAAGAGCTGAACAGCTCTTCTATGCTCCCGCGTACGGTCAAGGTAGAAGGATAAAGCCCTCCTACAGTCCAGGGTATGCAGGACCATTTCAGCCCGGCAGGAGTGCGGCCTGGGAAAGAAGGTCGGAAGAATCACCTCCTGGTTGAGATGAAAAGGAGAAACCACTTTTGGAAGAAACTAAGGGTGAGTCCGTAAGACTACCCGATTTCTGTAGAACCTAGTGTAAGGAGGATCAGACACTAGGGCTTGCAGTTTACTAACGCGCCTAGAAGAGGTAAGGGCTACCAAGAACAAGGTTTTCCAGGAAAGAAAACGAAGAGGGCAGGTAGCCATAGGTTCAAATGGCGGACAGGTAATCCGCTGCAAGACCACATTCAGAGCCCATTCAGGGGCTGGTGGGCGTAAAGGAGGCTTAAGGAGAAGGAGGCCTCAGAGAAAACAAGCCAAAGGGTGGTGGGAAAGAGGCCTGCCATCCACCGGTGCGTGATGCGCAGAGAGAGCACTGAGGTGGACCTTGACAGAGTTGGACTTAAGGCCCAGATTGGAGAGGTAAAGCAAATATCGCAAGACCACTGCAACCAAGCAGGAGAAGGGATTCTCAGACTGCTGAGCACACCAAATGGAGAACCGACGCCACTTAAGAGCGTAGGACCTCCGGGTGGAAGGCTTCCTCAAGGCCAAGACAACCTCTTCCACCTTCCGAGGCAGCTGTAGGGGAGCAAGGACTACCCTTTCAGCAGCCAGGCCATCAGATGAAGGGACCGGAGGTTGGGGTGTAGGAGAGACTCCTGATCCTGTGTCAGGAGATTGGGCTGAAACCCCAGAGGAAGAGGAGTGTCCACCGCCAGCTGCATTAGAAGCGGGAACCAAGGTTGTCTCGGCCACCAGGGAGCCACTAGGATCATCGAGGCTCTGTCTCTGAGAACTTTGAAGAGCGTTCGAGACACTAGCGGCATGGGAGGAAAGGCATACAAGAGGCCTGTGGACCATGGAATCAGAAAAGCATCTGCCACTACTCTGAGAGGATGCGGTTGTCGAGAGCAGAATCTGGGAAGTTGCCGGTTCAGAGGACTGGCAAGCAAATCCATGGTGGGGAGGCCCCACTTGAGAAAGATCCGCTGAACCACCAATGGATCCAACCTCCACTCGTGTGGTTGGAGGATCCTGCTTAGCCTGTCTGCCAGGTAATTTTCCTGACCGGGGAGATAGACCGCTTTGAGGAGGATGCCGTGGTGGACGGCCCAAGAGCACAGTTTTCGTGCCTCCTGACAGAGAAGGAAGGAGCCTGTTCCTCCTTGTTTGTTCACGTAGAACATTGCAACTTGATTGTCCGTCTGGACCAGCATAGACTGGTGAGAAGTGAGGTGGGAGAAGGCTCTCAGAGCTAGGCGGATGGCTCTGAGCTCCAGGAAGTTTATCTGCTGAGCAGACTCCCAAGGAGTCCAGAGGCCTTGAGTACATGTCCCTTGGCAATGTGCTCCCCAACCCAGGAGAGAAGCATCGGTTGTTAGCACCTGAGAAGGAGGAGGAGATTGAAAATCCACTCCCAGCAGCAGGTTTGGCAGATGAAGCCAACACCGCAGAGAAGAGACCAGCAGGTCGGATACCTGTACTGAGTCCGCCAGGCTCCCCGTGGCCTGATGCCATTGAGTGCGAAGGCACCACTGAGCCAGTCGCATGTTCAGGCGGGCATTGGGGGTCACATGGACCGTGGAAGCTATATGGCCGAGCAGTCTCAGAAATTGCCTGGCAGAGACCAGGGAATTGCTGTGAAAGTGGCTGGCGAGATCCATGAGCCTGTGTGCTCTGTCTAGAGGCAGGAAGGCCCGCGCCTGAAGTGTGCTCAACCTTGCGCCGATGAATTTGAGATCTTGAGAGGGGAGCAAAGTGGACTTTGCGAAGTTTATGACAAAGCCCAAGTGCTGGAGCAGAGTTCAAGTGCGATGAGTGGCTTGAGTGGCCTCTTGGGAAGACTGGGCCCTGATGAGCCAGTCGTCCAGGTATGGAAACACAAAGAGGCCTTGAAGTCGTAGATAGGCCGCCACCACTGCTAGGCATTTGGTGAACACCCTGGGGGTGGAGGATAGGCCAAAGGGCAGCACTCTGTACTGGTAATGATTTCCTTCCACAACAAACCTGAGATATTGTCTGTGATCTGGATGAATAAGGATGTGAGTATAGGCATCCTTTAGATCTAAGGAGCATAGCCAGTCTCCCTGCTGGAGGTAGGACAGCAGGATTCCATGGGTAAGCATCTTGAACTTTTCCTTTGCCAGGAACTTGTTGAGGTTTAGCAAGTCCAGGATGGGTCTGAGGCCTCCTGTTCTTTTTGGTATCAGAAAGTACCTGGAATAAAAGCCGTGACCTCGCAGGTGGTGGGGCACCGGTTCCACAGCCTGTTCCTGAAGAAGACTTGCTAACTCCTGAAGGAGTAAGTCCCTGTGCATAGGGAGTCTTGGAGGCGCCCCTGGAAAGTAGGAGGGAGGTACCTGGTGAAAGTGTAGAAGATAGCCTTTCTGAACTTTATGAAGCACCCAGGTATCTGAGGTGATGGCTGACCACCTGTGGGCAAAGTGGATCAGCCGGCCTCCTGTGCTGAGAGAAACCAGCGGAGGGGAAGATGCTATGCTGATGGAGTCAAAAACCCCCACCCTGCTGAGCAGGGGCCGGTGTTGTGGGCTTGGGGGCCTGCTGCCTACGGGACCCATTACCCCGTCCCCTGGCCTGCTGACCCTTTTGGGGAGCTGCTGAGGCCTGATACTGAGGGTAGTGTTTATAGGCAGTCGCCTTCCTCGGGTAAAAGGGCTTTTTCCCCGAGCCCTTCTTCTTCTGAGGAGGGGCAGAGGTTTTTCTGGACAGCCTAGTTCTGGTCAGAGTCTCGGTCTCGATCTGTGCAGCCTTTTCAGCCATGGGCTTGCCAAAGAGGTTTTCACCTCTGCAGGGGACATCGACCAACTTGTCCTGTACCCATGGCTCGAGGTCGGATGACTGAAGCCAAGCCTGTCGGCGGGCACCGATGCCGGCTCCGGCCATTTGAGCCGATGCTTCGAAGCCATCGTAGGCTGCTCGAGAGATAAACTTTGAGCACTCTCGAATACCAGTGGACAAGGCTTGGAACCTCTGCAAAGGTTCCTCGGAGAGACCAGCAGAGAACCCGGCAATTTCTTTTGCCAGATCTCGGAGATACATGCCCATATAGAGCTGGTAGGTCTGGACTCGACAAGCAAGCATAGAGCCCTGGAAGCACTTCCTACCGAGGGCATCCAGGTTCCGGGCCTCCCGGCCGGGAGGCACCAAGGAATGCATCTTCTGACTCTTGAGTCGATGCATGGCCGATTCCACCACCATGGAATGGTGCGGCAGTTGTGCCTTTTGGAACCCGGGGCTCTTGTGGACTCGATAAATGGAATCGACCCGCTTGCTTAACACCGGTGCCGGGTTCTCCCACATGCGGAAGAGAAGTCATTCCAGCATCGGAGGAACCGGTACAGTAAAGGCCTCCTTCGGGGGAGAGTCATACTGGAGGGCATCGAGCTCTTCAGTTCGAGGCTCTTCCTCGGGATCCGCAGGGAATGCCAAGGCCTTGGCCATATCCCGCACAAAGTCTGAGAACCGGGTGTCCTGCGGGGGGGGACCGTCTCCGAGGTTCGGACTCGAGTGAGTCCGATGGGACACACCGAGTCCAAAAAGTACCAGGGGACTCTTCGTCCTCCGTTTCCCAGGCTGACTCCTCGGAGGAGGAATCAAGCGGCTCCGGTCGGGTGGGCACCAATGCCATCCGCCCCGACGACCTCGGTCCCGAACGGGAGGTCGAGGGAGACCGCGACCGAGGATCGATTCGAGCTCGCATGGACTCGAGGATCGGCTCGGTCTCCGGGGTCGACTTGGACGTCGACGTCCCGGTGGCCAGGGCAGATGCACTGGCGAGGCCAGCGATCAATGCCCGCTGCTGGTCCATGAAGGCAGCCAAACTGCTCTCCAAGGCCGTCAACCTGAGTCCAAGCTCAGGAGACCCAGCAGCCCCCGACTCGGGCCCCGACGGCGTTGGGCCCGACATCGGCTCCTTTGGAGGAGAGTCCACGAGGACTACAGTACTCACGTGTCCAGGCGACTCCATTTCGAGATGAGGATGTTTCGAAGGCCTCTCCGACTCCGAGGACCCGGGACGGCTATCGGGGCTATGCGACCTGGCCCTTGAGGAACCAGGAGCGTCCACCGACGCCGCCCTCATGGGTTTTTTCTTCCTATGATGTTCCCGGGCAGGAGACCCCCGCTCAGAGGAACTCCGACGATGCTCAGGACCGGAGTCCCGGGACGTCGAAGCCTCTGATGAGGTCCGGGCCCGACCGGACGCGGAGTCAGAGAAGATTCGTTCTCTTTGATGCTGCAGACTCAAAGCTTTTGAAGACATCTTGCTACACGGACCGCAGATCAACGGGTCATGATCGGGTCCGAAGCAGCGGAGGCAGCAGTCGTGTGTGTCGGTAAGAGACATACGTTTCTTACACCGATCACACTTTTTAAACCCGCTGGCAGCCATCGGGGGAAAAAGAGCCCCTGCGAGGTCAAAAGACAGGGCTGCCAGTGAATAATAAAAACATGGCGCGAACGCTTGTCACGAAGGACAAAAAACCGAAAAATAAAGAATGGACCTGATACCGGCGTAGCGGGTCCGGGCGGGAAAAGGATCCGGCGTCGAACCGAGAAAAGAAGAAGAAATAAAATCAACTTTTTCTGCGGCGATCACAAACAGCGTCTGTAGGGCTCCGCGGAAAAAAGAAGACTGAGCAAGATGGCACCCTTGGGCGGGAAGGGACCGCGCATGCGCACTGCAATTCCCAAAGGCTTTCTTTGAAAGCTGGGGAAATTGCTCTGCGAGGGCTCCGCCGTCACCCATATGTGAAGACTGACTTCCTGCTTGGTCCTGGAGAACACCCCTATGAAGAGGGGCTAAAGGTTAGGGCTCTTCAATCTGGAAAAGAGCCGGCTGAGGGGAGATATGATAGAGGTCTATAAATTAATGAATGGAGTGGAACGGGTAAACGTAGATCAATTGTTTACATCAGAATATAAAAAGACTAGGGGACATGCAATGAAGCTACAGGGTGACCTATTTAAGGCTAATAAGAGAAAACATTTTTTCACTCAACGTGTAAACTCTGGAATTTGTTACGGGAGGATGTAGTGTTAATGCTGTTAGTGTAACTGAGTTTAAAAAAAGGTTTGGACAAGTTTCTGGAGGAAAGGTCCATAAACCATTAAAAGGGACCCAGGATATCAATGCTTGAAACAATACAAGCATTGTGGAACCTGTGTCTCTTGGGGAAACTGCTAGATAAGTATGACCTAGATTGGCCACTGTTGGAAACAGGATACTGGGCTTGATGGACCTTAGTCTGATCCATTATGGCATCTCTTAGGTTAAGCTCTGAGAGGACTAACCTCTCAACAGCCACACAGTTAGGGCCAAGGACTGGATGTTGGGATGTAGCATCCCCCCGTCTTGATGCGTTTTAAGGTCTGAGGCACAGCCCAGTTCTAGAGGATCCCCCGGGAGAGTTGAAGCAGAAGGGGACATCATGGCTGTCTGGGCCAGTACAGCATGATGGGTATCATTGTACCCCTCTCTGGAGTTTCAGCAGGGTCTTTGCTACGAGAGGTATTGGAGGCCCTTTCCCCAGTGGAGAGGGAAAGCATCCAGTGCCAGATGGCTGTGCGATGGAAGACTGGAGCACGACTGGTCACTTGTGCATTTTGTTGGATTGCAAAAACTCTATTGAGGGGGTAACACTTCTGAAATGTGTGAGCCGCTACACCCCTGTCCAGTGTTCATTCGTGCAGCTGGAGGACATGACTCATCTGGTCTGCTAGGGAATTCTACTCCCCTGGCAGATAAGTGGCCCTAAGCTTCATTCCATGGGTGATGGTGAACCTCCATAGCCGGATTGTTCCCCAGCACAGGAGATACAAACCTGTAGCCCCCTCCCCCATTTATGTAATACATCTCAACCTAATTGCTGATCTGAATCATGACAATCCGGTTGGCTAGCTGTTCTCAGAAAGCCCTGAGGGCATTCGCTATGGCTATCCAAGAAATTGATCTGATGCAGGATCTCCTGTTCGGACTAGACACCTTGAGTGTGAAAGTCATTCAGATGCACTCCCCAAACTAGTTTGGAGGCATCTGTTAAAATTTTCTGAAGTGACGCCTTCTGAAAGGGGAGACCCTTGAGCAGGTTCTGATGATCCAACCAGCAGTGCAGGGTCTGGATAAGAGGGCTGGTGACAGCCACCCAATCCTGAAGACTGCCAGTGGCCTGGTTAAACAGTGCCCTCGGTGTCCACTGAGCCTGTCTCATTGAAAGACATGCCATGGGTGTGATGTGTACAGTAGAAGCCATGTGGATAAGCATGGTCAACATCGCACGAGCAGGTGTCTAATGGCTCCGCTGGGTATCTCAGACCAAAGCTGTCAATCTCTGCAGTCAGACTAGCTGAAGTAAAGCCTTCACTTGTGTCATGCCAAGGAGAGCCCCTATGAACTCCAGTTGTTGGACGGGCTGAAGTTGGGACTTTGGGTAATTGACTACAAACCCCAACAGCTCAATCAACTGAATGGTCAATCATGTTGAATGCTGGAATGGTGCTTTTTATGAGCCAGTTGTCCAGATAAGGGAAGACAAAGACCCCAAGTGTTCTGAGATAGGCCACTACCACTGTGATGCACTATATGAAGGCTTGGGGCACAGAGGCTAGACCAAAAGGAAGTACCCGGTAGTGAAAGTCCCTTCATGCCAGGATGAAACAGATACTTCCTGTGAGCAGGATGTATTAGTATGTGGGTATATGCGTCCTTTGGATCCAGGGAGCATAGCCAATCGTCTTTCTAAAGAAGAGAGCAAGGTACCTAGAAAGACCATCTTGAACTTTTTTTGCACCAGCAAGGTGCTGAGGTTTGTAAGGTCCAGGTTAGACTGAAACCCCCATCTTCTTGATGACCAGAAAGTACCTGGAGTAAAATCTTCTTGGGGCATGGGCTCGATGGTGAGATTGGCCAGAAGGGCAAAGATTTCCCCCTGAAGGAGGTTTAGATACAGAGGGTCGAAGGGATATGCCCTCAGGGGCCAATGTGGCAGCAGCTCAGTTAAGTGCAACCTGTAGCCTTTTGGTCTTCAAGTCTCTTCTCATAAGTCTTCTGATGCAGGCTCCAAATCATTTTGGTTGCCTTCCTCTGAACTTTCCAGTCTTTTTATATCCTTTGCAAGTTATGGTCTCCAAAACTGAACACAATATTCCAAGTGAAGCCTCACCAGCATCTTGTACAGTGGCAGCAGAAAGGAAAAGGTACTGCCACTATACAAGTCACTGGTGAGGCCTCACTTGGAATATTGTGTTCAGTTTTGGAAACCATATCTCACAAAGGACATAAAAAGGCTGGAAACTGTTCAGAGGAAGGCAACCAAAATGATTTGGAGCCTGCGTCAGAAGGCTTATGAGAAGAGACTTGAAGACCTAAATATGTATATGCTAGAGGAGAGGAGGGACAAGAGATATGATTCAGACCTTTAAATACTTTAGAATATTAATGAACAAACCTCTTCCAAAGACGGGGAAGCTGTAAAACTAGAGGGCATAACATGAAGCTGCAAGAGGATAAACTGAGAGGCAATGTCAGGAAATACTTTTTCACTGAAAGGGTGGTGGATGCTTGGAATGCCTTCCCGATGGAAGTGATGGGGCAAATACAGTGACAGAATTCAAAATGGCCTGGGGAAGACACAGTGGATCCCTTTATAGCAGTATAAAATCAAAATAAAATTAACATATCTCAATAAATAAGGATGACCTGCATGGAGCGATGGGTACACCCCTAAACAAAAGCATGGGGAAGGGTGACCTGCATGGAGCAGCAAGTGCACCGACTTTTGCCATCTTGCTGGGCAGACTAGATGGACCATGCTTTATCTTTATTTTTTATCTTTATTTGCGATATTTGATAGACTGCCCAGGCCAAGGCGTCAGGGCGGTGTACAATACTGGTCTTTATCTGCTGTCATATACTACGTTACTATGTTAGCTGCTTTGGATTTGCAGCACCCATGACAAAACCTTGCTCCCAGCTTTGGTTCAGAGCAGGCTGGGCCTTTTGGAGGTTTCTCTCGACACTGCAGGCAAGAAACCTGTGTTTATTGCTGAGAGGTTTGACGACTAGGGAAGTATCTGAGCCTACATTGGTGATAGGTCTTTTTCTGGCCTCTACCTTGATACTTCCTGCAATAGGCAGTTGAATCAGACATGCGCCTCGAGCACCAGCTTTCTCCACCTGCTCTCTGAAGCAGTTATCTCCTTGGCAGGGCACATCCACCAGCTATTCCAAGATTGGAAAACTGAAGCTAAGCAAGCTTGTGGGCTCCAATGCCCACCGACGCTGTTCTAGATACAGTCTCAAAGGCATTGTAGGTTGCCCAGATCAGGAATTTTAAGCAGTCCTTGCTATGGCCCACTAGGGCACAACAGTGTTCCAATTTCTCTGGGGGACGGAACTGGAACAAGTCAGTGAGATCACACATGATGTCCTTCAAGAACATGCTCATGTAGATATGGTAAGAGTGTACTTGAGCCACGAGCATGGAGGTTTGAAAGCATCTCCTTCAGGAGGAGTCCAATGTCCAAGATACCCTAACTAGGGGCATTGAGGAAGGAGTCTTGGTGCTCTTGATCCTCTTAAGAAAGGACTCTACTACCAAAATGTGGTATAGAAGTTGAAGTTTCTCCAGCCCAGGAGCTTTTTGGACTCTCTACACAGAGTCTAGCCTCCTACTAACCAGTGGCAACGTGAGGGGGTTCTCCCACATCTGTAGCCGCTGCAGTATGCAGTACACTGGCACTGTCACTGCTTCCTTAGGGGGACGAGGAGTACTGGAAGTTCTCTCCAACTCCTCCACCCTGGGCTCATCCTTAGTCTCCAATAAAAAATGGGATGGCCTTTGCCATATCCCTCAGGAAGTCCTGGAAGGATGTGTCCTCTGGAAGCAATTTCTGCCTTTCATTGGGGGGGGGGGGTGGAAGAGAAAAGAATCTGATGGGAACTCAGGAGACCTACCCTCCGACAAGTTCTTAGATTCCACATCGGTCACCCAGCCATCAGTCAGACTCTGAAAGGAAGTCAAAGTACCTCCGAGACACTGCCTGGAGCACTCTCTCTGCCCAGAGGGAAGTAAGAGCTTCTATGGGATTAGTGATGCATCAAGGTTTCATCAGGGCATCAGAACCAGAAACACTCAAAAGGGAGAATGCCCCACCAGGAACCAGCATTGGGTCTCTTCGATGCCCTGAAATCGCCTCCGCAGTGTGCATCTCGAGGATCATCTGCACAAGGCCTGATGATGGTGGCATGGGCACAGAGGCACCAGCAAGCTGTTTCTTCAGCAGCGACACGATGCAGACTCCGAGCACCTGAAGGAGGCAGTCCTCCATGGCTGCCGATTCTGAAGGCTTCAGGGCCTGAGAAGCTTCGACCAATGACTCAGGCATCCATGCAAGGGTATCAGTATGGTCACAGCTATCAGGAGCCTGTCGGTGCCCCTCCAAAACCCTGGAGGTCAAGAGGTCTTCCCTCTCTAGGGCACCTTGACGAGTCACTTGTGCTCATGACCTTCAATGTCCCGCTTAGAAGGGCTCCGATGCAGAAATACTCAAACTTTTGCCTGGTGCGCGAATGGATCCCCCTTCATACCAGAGACAATGTTGAATTCTCTCTTGATTCAAGGCGGAAAATAAACAATGGTCGATGCTCCAGGACAATGCAGGTGTTAGGCTTTGATTGAACCCAAGAACTTCTTGATGTCTATGTACTCTCAATGGATTCCTGAGAAGCCACAGAGACAGATGGCAGTGCCGAAGATGCTGAATCAGACCTCTTGCCAAAGAGGGATTCTTCGTTTCTTTCGACCCCTCAAGCTTCTCGTCATCTGCAAGCACAAATTGCAAAAAGAGCTGGTGATCAGGACCCAGGCACTGGAGACACAAGCTGTGTCTACAGAGATGGTCCTGGCACACTTTGTGCACTTCTTGAACCTGCTGGCTGGTTTTCTGGGACATGTCTGGGAAAATGGCTGTGGCAAGATCAAATGGCTTGATGGTGACCACAGGCCCAGGAGGGACCACAGGGAGAACCACCAAAAAAAGGAAACTATCAAAAAGTGCCATAACTGAAGAAAGAAACTGATCTGCTGACCAACAGGCACTAACACCAACAAGATACTTCAGGAAGGCTCCTGAAGGGGAAAAACAGCATTTACCGGCACAGAACCAAAACATCCTCCATGGGCTCTAGGAAAAAGAAGATGGCGGTGTGGCGGCAGGTGGGAAGGCAGATATGCAGGCATGGTGCAGCCTCCCAAAAGCTTCCAACAGAAGCTGGGGAGCGTTCCTGCGTAGGAGGGCTCTGTTGGAGACATCACCCATATGTGCAGACTTACTTCCCGCTTGTCCATGGGGAAAGCATAGTTACTCACCTGTAACAGGTGATCTCCGGGAACAGCAAGAATTTAGTCTTCACATATGGGTATCGTCGGTACCGACGGAGCCTGCGCGGGAACGCTCCCCAGCGTCCAATTAGAAAGCATCCCACAGCACCTGTGTGCTGCCTTCCTGCCTTTCCCAACTGCCTCTCTCCAGTTGAGTTTAAAGTTGAGACAAAGAGAGAGAGAGGGAAAGAGAAAGTGATAGAGAGATACAACTCCTAGGGGAGGTGGGTGGGTTGTGAAGACTAAATACCTGCTGTTTCCAGAGATCACCTGTTACAGGTGAGTAACTATGCTATCTCCAGGAACAAGCAGGAATGTAGTCATCACATATGGGGACTCCCTAGCTTTAGATGCCAGGGAGAGAACCCCAGAAGTTGTGTGTCCCTGTGAAAGGGCTCCACGTCCCCCCATGGATCTCCGGCATCCTACCAGGGATGGTGGGTAGGAGTTGATTAGGTATGGAACAGGTGTTGGAGAACAGCCTGACCAAACAAGGCATCCCGGCAGGAGTCCTTGTCCAAGCAGTAATGGGTTGTGAAGGTATGAACCGAGGCCCAAGTGGCTGCTCGACAGATGTCGTCGATAGACACAGAGTGCAGATGAGCCATTGAAGCTGCCATGGCTCTCACATTGTGAGCTGTGACATGGCCCTCCAGAGGGAGATTCTTACTCTGATAGGCAAAGGAAATACACTGTGCAATCCAGCTGGACAGTGTTCTCTTGGAGACTGGAAGTCCCAAATGAGAAGGATCAAAAGCAACAAAGTTGAGAGGACTTTCTATGTTGCTGTGTTTTGTCCAAAGTATGAAGATTCCTTTCTGCATTTGATGCATGAGGCCTTGGAAAAAACACAGGCAGGCAGATCACTTGGTTCAGATGAAAAAGCAAGACCACATTTGGCATAAAGTGTGGACGAGTCCTAAGGACTACCTTGTCATGATGGAACCTTGTATAAGGAGGATCAGCCACTAGTGCCTGCAACTCACTGATGTGACGTGCTGATGTGATTACAATGAGAAAGATAACTTTCCAGGAAAGGAATTTCAATGAGGTAGTAGCTAAGGGTTCGAAAGGTGGCTTCATGAGATGGCCAAGAACCAGCTTTAAGTCCCATGCCACCGGTGGTGGCCTAATGGGAGGCTTAGTTAGAAGAAGGCCTCTCATAAATCTTGCTATAAGAGGATGGGAGGAAATAGGTTGTCCATTTAAAGGTTTGAAAGAAGTTGCGATAGCACTCAAATGGACTCTTACTGAGTTAGTCTTAAGTCCTGCATTGGATAAATGAAGGAAATACTCCAGTAATGATTCCAGAGGTATCGCAAGGGGGCTAAGACCCTTCTGCGAGCACCATATGGTAAACCTTTTCCACTTGAAAGCATAAGAGCGTCTTGTGGAAGGCTTTCTGGAAGCATAAAGGATATCCTTTACTTGCTGAGAAAGGTTAAGATCATGAAGATCTAGGCCTTCAGCAACCAAGCCCTGAGATGCAGAGATTGGGGACTGGGATGCCATAACATTCTGTCCGCCTCAGACAGGAGATCTGGAGCAGACCCTAACTCCAGAGAGGGAGCTTGAGAGAGATGTAGAAGCAGAGGGTACCACACTTACCGTGGCCAATGTGGAGCTATGAGAATCATACGGCCTCTGTCTCTCTGAAGCTTGAACAGGGTTTTGGGAATTAGGGGAATGGGTGGAAAGGCATAAAGGAAGTCTTGATCCCAATGAAGGAGGAAAGCATCCCTGGCCTGAGAGCCCTGAGCCGGAATTCTGGAACAGAACCGGGGACATTTGGCATTCAATGGACTTGCAAAGAGGTCTATGTCCGGGGTTCCCCAAATTTGAAAAATCTTGGCCACCTGGTCTGCACGTAGAGACCATTCGTGTGGAAGCAGAACTCGACTAAGTCTGTCTGCCCAAGAGTTTTGGATACCTGGAAGATACACTGCCAGGAGATGAATCTGATGCTCTCTGGCGAGGGCCCATAGTCACAAAGCTTCATTGCAAAGCAACAGAGAGCCTGTTCCTCCCTGCTTGTTCACGTAGAACATGGCTACTTGATTGTCTGTATGAATGAGGACTGTCTTGTAGCTGAGCAGGGTGTGGAACACTCAAAGAGCAAAGAAGATTGCTCTGAGCTCTAAGAGATTGATGTGTAGGTGAGTCTCCTGTGGAGTCCAAGTGCCTTGGGTGGAGAGAGGTCCTGCAGATGAGCTCCCCAACCCATTGGTGAAGCATCTGTTCCGAGAGGTGCCTGGGGTAAAGGTTGTTGAAATGGGGACCCCACCAACAGGTTTTGAGTGGACTGCCACCATTGGAGGGACAAAATAAGGCGATTTGTGTTTGCTATTTTGTCTGACAGGCACCCTGACGCCTGGGTCCATTGAGTGGATAAAGTCCACTGGGCTGCTCTCATATGGAGGCGAGCATAAGGAACTACATGCACAGTAGATGTCATGTGGCCTATTAGTTGTAAAGTTTCTCGAGCAGTGAGAAGAGGCTTTAGCACTGCTTGAGAAGCTAACTGCACCATGTGAAAGCAACGGGTCTGGGGAAGATAGGCCCTTGCTTTTCTGGTATCCAGCAAAGCTCCTATGAACTCTAGAGACTGAGTGGGAATTAGACTGGATTTTGGGAAGTTTATGACCAGACCGAAATACTGAAGGATACGCATTGTGCAAGATAGAGAAATCCTGGCCTCTGACTCTGATGGGGCTCGAATGAGCCAGTCGTCTAAGTAGGGGAAGACGAATATTCCTAGAGTGCGAAGAAATGCTGCTACCACAGCCATGCACTTCGTAAACACTCTTGGTGCTGAGGCCAGGCCAAAAGGAAGCACCCTGTATTGGAGTGCTTTCCTTGAAAAAGGAACCGAAGGAACTTTCTGTGAGTTGGTTGGATGAGAACATGAGTGTACGCATCCTTGAGATCTAGAGAACAAAGCCAATCCTGACTCTGAAGGTATGGCAGCAGAGTTCCGAGAGAAATCATCTTGAATTTCTCTATGAACAGGAATTTGTTCAATTCTCTGAGGTCTAAAATAGGTTTGTGTCCCCCTGTTTTCTTTGGGATAAGGAAATAGGGGGAGTAAACCCTGTACCCTGTTGAGGAATGGTACCTCTTCTATTGCCTCTTGGGCAAGAAGCATAGTGACCTCTTGATCTAACAGGTTGATGAGAGAGGTCTGAGAATTGAACTGTCTTACCATTGTGGGAGGGGGCATGCAGAGAAAGTGAAGCTTGTACCCCTCTTTTATAATGGAGAGAGTCCAATATTCTGCTGAAAGGAGATATCTACTGGAGGAGACATCCTACGTTTAGGAGAGGAAGGCTCCTCCGGAAGAAGTACTCTGGTACCGACGGAGCTGTCAGAATCCTCAGACTACTCCGAGGATTCGAAGTACCTTCTGTCCGGATGCTCTTGTAGAGCACGATATCCGTACTGACCGAAGTTGGTGCCGGGGGGGAATCGGTACCGGAAGGCAAAGCATTACTGGGTGCCGGCAATGCAGACACCGATGTCGATGCTGTCGGTACCGGTGCCAGAGTCAGTGCCGGTACTGGTTGGACTGACGCGGTTCCGAGGGTGTCGATGCCGCAAGGAGAGCCACCAGACTGCGTTCAATAGCCAGGAACCTCTGGTCTATCGATGCTGCCGATGCCTGGGTATCCGTACCGGAGAAAGCAGCCGGTAACCCAGAGCATGGCACCAGTAGTTCTGCCGAGGTTGAGGCCTCGAGAACATCCTGGAGCCCCGATAATGCTTTGGAAGCCAAAGCCTCCCACTGGGGCAATTTTGCCGGTACAGTACCCTCAAGGGCAACGCCAGAGGCATCTCGATGCTTGGAAGGAGATGTACCCTTTGAGGATCGGCCAGATTTATGTTTAGTTACCTAAGATCCATGGGAGGAAGACGAAGCCCTGGAAGACGTCGATGCCACAGAGGCTGCATCGGAGGGAAAAAGGGTGCTGAGCTTAGCAGCTCGGTTTTGTCAACCCCTCTTGGACATCATGGCACAGGCCATACACTCCGAAATGGAGTGGTCAGGACCTAAACATTTAAGGCACCACTCATGGGTGTCGGTTGACGGAGATGGTACTGCCACACTTGGTGCACTTCTTGAAACCCGAAGCGGGTTTTTCCATAGTAAAGGAAATTTTGGGCCTAAGGCCCAAAATGGCACGTGAATCTGAAGAGGAAAGGTTTGGAAAAAATTATATTATATATATATTTTTTTTTTTTTAAAGAAAGAAAGAAAAAACCGGCGGTACCGGTATAGCGTCGAGGGAAGGCAGATGCGACCACAAAAAAGCAGGAGAATAGGAAACTTTTTCTGCTGTAACAGGAACACCACCCTGCTGGCTCCACGGAAAATGAAGAACTGGAGAGAGGCAGTTGGGAAAGGCGGGAAGGCAGCACGCAGGCACTGTGGGATGCTCCCAAAAGCTTTCTAATTGGACGCTGGGGAGCGTTCCCGCGCAGGCTCCGTCGGTACCGACGATACCCATATGGGAAGACTACATTCCTGCTTGTTCCTGGAGATAAAATAAACTGGCAGATAACTGGATGCATAGGACCCCTTAGTCTCCATCTGCTGGCAGGAGTGCATAAACTAACATCTGGACTGGACTGGACTAGAGAGAAAAGGAGGAAAAGGGTTCAATCTGCTGAACAATACAAAAATGTCCTTTATGAGTAAATTTCAAAACGTCAGTATATCAGGGCCTAAAACATGTCCCAAACACTAGTCCCTTCTAAAACTGCCAACACAGGGTGCTCTCAGCTCCTGTGACATTCATGTACATAGTGTTAAGGTGATCAGGTATGATGGAGGCACCTGAGTGCTTGTGTGAACCCTTCTATTCTGGGAGCACTTTTATACTCAAATACTGTTACTTATTCAGGCAAACAGGGGCACAAATAACCCTCTTACTGAATGGCTTACACTGAATAAATCTCTTTATTGTTAAGACCTACAAGAAGTTCATAGTTCATATAGAAAATTAGACTTACAAAAAACAAAACAAAAACAGATCAGGACTAGAAAGGTGTCCAAAGTTTCCAGACTAGCAGAGCAGGAAACTAGAATGATCCTGCTTCAATCTCCTCCAGCTCACTGTGCTTTCTCCCAAACGTCCCACGAAATAGAGCAGCCATGTCCACCTGCGAGTTCTGGGAGAGATGTGTTCACACAGTCTGTCTTAAAATGCTGGAAGACTGATGATCTGAAATCTCTGCTATGGGATTTCTTTATTATCCTTGCATCTTTTCTCACTACAAAAGTTCAGCACTTCCAGTCCTGGTACCGCCATCCTGTTCTGTGCTTTCACACAAATATTTACATGAGCATGATCAAAGTTCACTCTCTCTCATCAGCATGCAAGTCGAAGAAGAAGCTAGTGCTGTTGCCCAGAATACGCTTGTTTTTTTTCAGGAAAGAGATCTGGTTTTCCTGAGCTCCTGTCTCAGAGCCACCAGTAAAGACCCTGTTGGGACTTTGTTTCTTCTGTAGCTTTAATGCTGACCCCACCTGGCCGATGTCACTGATTTCTCTCAGTACCTGCCATGGTATTAAACAGAGGTTACCACAACAGTCACATTTGCCTCCCTCACCTACCTTTTCCCCCGAATGCCAACCCTCCACCATAAACTCCTCCTCCTTCAATCTCATATTCTACGTTGATGAATACCCCACATGCAATGTAAGTAGCCCCTCCATTCCATATATTTCATGTAGCTAATGCTCCCTCTCTTCTACCCAGTCCCCAAGTACATAGGTAATCCTCTCTATCCCTCACTATCACCCTTCAAGAACAAGAACAAGCTTGTCCTACCCCACAGTTGTGAGGAGGGTGCTGGTCCTCCATAGCACAACAGCTGAGCTACCTCTACCTTGCTTGGGAGTGAGATGCAAGGTGGTGTGAAGAAAGAATCAGCTGCTTCCGCTTCGGTGGGATCCGGCAGCTTAGCAGAGTTTTCAGATTCCTGTGAATGATCCTCACTGCCCTCTGCATCCTGGAGAAGAAGAAAGCTGTGTTATTCTACCATCCTGGTTTCTGTTGGTCCTGGCTATGCCATTTTACCTTCTGCAGGTTGCCACAAGCATGTCAAATTACTTAAAAGGTCACTTGTTATACGGTGAGCTATGGGAGGGGTGGCTGATGGAGGGAAGGGGGAAGGGCCCAAAAGTGGGCTTCAGTATTATGCTAGGGGGTAACACGGCATAGAGGGTATCTGAAAGTGGGCACACTAAATGTTTCTGGACTAAACACTCTCCCTTCAAAAGACACCTTTATTTAAAGAGTTGGCCTGTTAACAGCAAGTACAAGAAACTCACCTGGTGCGTAAGGATGAATTTAGAGTTCACCATAGGCAGTAAACACATGTTTGGTTTGCTTCTAACAAATTGCATTTAAAAAACGGGTGTGTGTGGCTCTCTTAATTTCCAGTGATGTTCCTTGTCAAACTCTGAATGTTTTAAGAGACACCAAGGGTCGGTATTTTTGTTCAACTCCAATTGGGGAACACCAAATATACAACTGGAATGTATATGCATCAAATGAGGGGCAGGGTGATTTTTCTGAAAGGCTTGGGGGCAGGGGTGGCCCAAGGGGGGTGCGGGGCCACGTGCGGAGATTAATTGCGGGACACCATTTGCATAAGGAGCCTCATTTGCATAAATTTGCATATTAACACATGCTTTTAGTAAACGTGCCTCTTAATGAGTGTTTGGATAAAGAAAGACTTACAGATTTTTACATTATTATATTGCAGTGACAACCGCCAGGCCCATTAGGGAGTACTATAAACATTGACCATTTAGAACCCATAGCAAATCCCACCATATCATAACAGCACTACCAGGACTCACAAAGCACCAAACTCTACCTATCAAAAGGCAACACTGCAGATATTAAACCAATACATCTCAATGGGGGAAAGAGAACAAGTGGGGCTGTCAAATAGAAACTACATGAACAGAATACCTCAGCTCAGTTACACATGCAGAACAGACCATCACCACACAAAGAACAAGGGATCACGATTTAGAAATAGGAAGATAATAACTATACTGGGAAACAAAAAGCCAAACATGAAATGTACAACACTGGAGAAATAAAACTATAAAGTAACTTCCTCTTGCACTAAACAAAAACGCAAAGATGTTAAGCAACGCACTTCCCAGACCAGACATTCCAGTTAATAAATTCAAAATAAAAAGTATTTTTCTACCTTCTGTTTCGGCATTTCATTTTTCAGTTGCAATTGCTCCAGTCACTTTCTTCTGGTTTCTGTCTTCTGCAAGCTATCCATTTGTCCTTTCTTCTCTTTTAGATTTTTTCCATTCTCTCTCTATATCTGCTTTAACATACTGATTGTTTCCCTTTTGCTCTTTCCCCCATTTCTTTCCTTATTCCTTTATCATCCACTCAAATTTCACCCTTCCATTCTCAATTTCCACTTACTCTCTCAATACCCGGCCCATCGTAGACTTTTTTTTCCCTCCCACACAAAATAACACTTATTAAAAGAGGACTGCTACACAGTACGCTGTCCTGTGATGCTGAGGTAAGCTATATTCTGATTTGATTTAAATTATAGCTCTTTGCTGCTGCTAGGCTCTAACTTATTATAAAATTTAAACTACAAGCTCTCTGCTGGGTTCTAAATTTAACCAGAAAGCTCTCTTCTGTGTTTTAAATTTAAACTAAAAGTACTTTACTGATATTAGGCCCTGAGTGACTATTAAATTTAAACTACAAGCTCTCTGCTGGGTATGAAATGTAACCAGAAAGTTCTCTTCTGTGTTTTACATTTAAACTTAAACTGCTGCTACTAGGCCCTGACTGATCTAACAAAATAGTGGGTTCACAGATTAATTAGCTTTAATAGAAAGAATTCCTTTAGGAAAATTCCCAGAAGTATATACTCACAATTGCAGATCTCTCTCCAGAAGTAACAATCCCCTTTTCTAGTCCTTCAAGACTGAGGATCACAGAGCTCTGGTTGAGCTATTTATGCCTGTGCTGCTGAGGTAAGCTGTGACCAACGTCCTGGATAATTAACAGTCCTTGCTTGGATAGGAGTCTTTCAAAATGGCCTTTTGACCTGCCACCTGGTGTTAACACCTATTGAAAAGGTTTCACAGGTCTCTTGCCCCCTAGGTAGAAGGCCTCTTTGCAAAGGTCTCTAGAAGACTTTATTTGCTGCTCAAAGAGTATTGACCCTGTTTTGCCTTTTGTGCTAATCTATATTCTTATTTGATTTAAATTATAGCTCTTTGCTGCTGCTAGGCTCTAACTTACTATGAAATTTAAACTACAAGCTCTATGCTGGGTTCTAAATTTACGCTATTTAAAGGCGTATTCACAGAGCTTATAATAATGTATCGTTATATCAGTTTTACGCTCCAAAAATTCGTACCCCTGCAATTCCAAAACTCTTCTCAACGTGACTGTTCTACTTAAAATTTGGCTAGGTCTCAGACTTCCCGGCACTTTCTTGGCAATCTGTCAGTAAACCAACATAGCCGCGCCAACTAGCATCAACGACCTGCCAAAGTTGTGATCAGTTTACTATTTTACTTTTAAATACTCTTAAAACATATTTTTTAAGAGTATTTAAAAGTAAAATTTTTGGGTTCTAAATTTAACCAGAAAGCTCTCTTCTGTGTTTTAAATTTAAGCAGGCCATGCCCCTGTCCCTTGGCCTGCTGCCCCTGTTGGGGAGCCGGGGAGGCCTGAAAAGGAGGGTAGCTTCAGTAAGCAGCACCCTTCCTCGGGTAAAAGGGCTTTTTACCCGAGCCCTTCTTGGAGAGCCGTGTCCTCGTCATGTACTCAGTCTCCAGTTCTGCGGCCTTGTCGGTCATGGGATTGCCAAAGAGCTTCTCCCCTTGGCATGGGACATCGACCAACTTGTCCTGGACCCATTGCTCGAGGTCCGATGACTGCAGCCATGCGTGGCAGCGTGCACCGATGCCAGCTGCAGTTACCCAGGCAGCCGACTAACCCGTCATAGGCCGCTCGAGACAAACTTCGAGCACTCACGGATGGTGGTGGACAGGCTCCTGAAGCGCTGCAAAGGCCCCTCGGAGAGGCCAGCTGAGAACCCGGCCAGGTGTCAGGTACATGCCCATGTACAGCTGCTAGGCCTGGATTCAACAAGTCAGCATTGAACCCTGGAAGCACTTTATGCCGAAGACATCCAAGTTGTGGGCCTCCCTGCTGGGAGGCACCGAGGAGTGCATCATTTGGCTCTTCAGCCTGCAGCATGGCTGATTCCACAACCATGGAGTTGTGCGGCAGCTGGGACTTTTGAAACCCAGGGCTCCGGCGAACTTGATACATCGAGTTGAGCCATTTGCTGACGACCGGCACCAACGCCGGTGTCTCCCACATGCAGAGCATCAGTCATTCCAGGATCGGAGGCATGGGTATAGTAAGGGCCTCCCAAGGAATGGGCCTCATACTGTAGGATTTCGAGCTCGTCTGCTCGAGGATCCTCCTAGGACTCCGTGCGGAACGCTAAAGCCTTGGACATCTCCCTCACGAAGTCCAAGAACCTTGTGTCCTCCGGAGGGAACCTTCTCCGAGGTTCGGACACCAGGGAATCGGATGGGACATCCCTGTGCCAACAGGTGTCCGGGGACTCCTCTTCCTCCGTTTCCCACTCCGATGCCTCCAAAAAGGAATCGAGGGGCTCCAGCAGAGGGCCCTGGCGCCGACTGCCCTGACGCCGGGAGGCTCAGCGGCGGCGACCTCGGTCCCGAACGGGAGGCCAAGTGGACCTCAGCCGAGGATCGGCTCGGCTTCCGGGGTTGACTTCAACATTGATGGCCCAGTGGTCAGGGCTGAAGAACCTAACAGACCAGCAATCAGTGCCCGTAGCTGCTCCATGGAGGCAATAAAACTGCGCTCCAAGGTTGCAATTCTGGACTCGAGACCGGAAGGCTCCGCGGCCACTGGCTCTTGGTCCCGACGCAGGTGGGCCCGACACCGGTTCCCCCGGAGGGCAGTCCTCTATGAGGACAGTTGTTACCTGCCTCGGCTGATCTGTCTCCCAACGAGGAAGCTTTGCCGGGCGCTCCATCTCCGAAGTTCCCGGCGGGCGCTCTGGGCTCTGCGACAGGCCCCAGGTGGTGCTGGGTCGCTCGGAGCCATCCAACGATGCTGCCTTTGAGGACGACTTCTTCCTCCTGTGTTCACTTGAGGGAGACCCCCTTTCCTAGGAACCTCGACGCTGCTTGGGCTCGGAATGCTCCCCCCGAGACGTAGAGGCCTCAGACGAGGTCTGGGCTCTCGAAGGCACGGACTCAGAAAAAATCCTATCATGCTGCTGCTGGCAGCTCTTCAGGGCCTTATAGGACATCTTCCTACACGGACCACAGACCGTCGGGTCATGGTCGGGCCCAAGGCACCAGAGACAGCAGTCATGCATATTGGTGAGGGACAAGTTTTACACACTGATCGCATTTTTTAAACCTGCTGGTAGCCATCGGGGGGAAAAAGGGCCCCTGCGAGGTCAAAGACCCGGGCTGCCAGTGAAAAAGAAAAAGGGCACGAACACCAGTCACGAAGGACAAAAACTGAAAAAATAAGCCGGACTCGATACCGGTGCATCGAGCCGAAGGTGGGAAGAGGAACCGGTGTCGACCAGTAGAAGGAGAGAAAATTTTAAACTTTTTCCATGGGGACACAGGGACTACGTCCGAAAGACTCAGCGGAAAAAAGGAGACCGAGGAAGATGGCACCCTTGGGCAGGAAGGGGACCGCACATGCGTGATGACAACTCCCAAAGGCTCTCTGAAAGCTGGGGATTTGCTCCGCACGAGGGCTCCGTCGGTGCTTATGTCACCCATATGTGAGGACTGACTTCCTGCTTATTCCCGGAGAAACTTGTTTAAGTTTTGCAGGTCTAGAATAGGCCTGAGGCCCCCAGTCCTGAGACAAGGAAGTATTATTTAACTGGTTCTGGTATACAGTGTCTGGGTACAGGTTCTACTGCGTTGTCCCTGAGAAGACCTGCAAGCTCTGAAAGCAGCAGGGTCTGGTGAAGGAGGGGGTCATACCGGCTCTCCAGCAAAGAACCTGAATGAGATCTGCTCCCTCCCTGATATCCCCTCCCTGACCACCTGCAGTATTCAAAGGTCTAAGATGACTGAGGTCCATCTGTGGGCTTAGAGCACCAGGTGCCCCCCTGTGGGCTGATGAGTCTCCTGGGAGGAGACTCTGGTCTGGGAGTCAAAAACTCCCCTCAGGCTGGGTGGGAGCTGGGGGCTTAGGTATTTTTGCCTTTGAACCCCATGTCCCTGCCCCTTGGTGTGAGAACCCTACTGATGGCCAGAGTAGGGTTGGTACTGGTGACCTTATGTAAAGGCACCCTTTCACCTCAGGAAAGGGGTCCCTTTCCCTTACGTTTTTTTGCGGGGATACAGTCTTCGTAGAGAGCCTCTGATGGGTCATAAAGTCTACCTTGATCTGAGCAGCTTTGTCAGCTGTAGGTCTGCCAAAGAGGTTCTCACTGGTACAGGGGACATCAAACAGTTTGTCCTAAACCCACTGCTCGAGCTTGGAGGATTGCAGCCAGGTCTGGCACCAGGCCCGGCAACAAGCCCCAATGCTACCGCCACAACTTGAAGCTGTCATAGGCAGCCTGGGAAAGGAACTTGGAGCAGTCCCTCACTCCCAAGGTCAGGGTCTGGAACTGTTGGTTCCCTGACTAGGCCTGCTGCAAATCCTGACAGCTCTCTGGCCAGTGCCTTTAGATATATGCCTATGTAGAGTTCACAGGCTTGGATCCGGCAACCTAGCATCGAGCCCTGATAGCATTTATGCCCGAGGGCTCGGGCCTCCCTTCTAGGAGGGACGGAGAAGTGGATCTTCTGGCTCTTGAGCTTTTGCATGGTTGACTCGAAGGCCATGGAATTGTGTGGGAGCTGGGGTCTGTGGAACCCTGGTCCTTTCTGTACGTGGGTACATGGCATCAAGCAGACAGCTATCAGCACAGATGCCAGTGTCTCCCACATTCATAGGAACAGCCTCTCAAGGATCAGCTGTATGGGCACTGTGAGGGTTTCTCTGGGTGGAGTCTCATACTGGAGAATCTCCAACTCCTCAGTGCGTGGGTCCTCCTCTGCCTTGGATTGCGCTGAGAGGGCCCTGGCCATATCCTCGACGAAGTTATAGAAGGCCTTGTCCTTAGGAGGAGAATGGTGTCGAGGTGCCAGGAGAGATGGGTCCAAGGGAATGTCTCAGTGTCTTCTGATGTCCGGGGATGCCTCGCCCTGTGTCTCCCACGCAGAGTCGAGCGGTGACGATGAGTTAGAGGGTCGACAGCCTACAGAGGACCTGGGGAATGAGTCTTGGACACTAGCCAGTGAGGATCGGATGTCTGAGGAAAGGGACCAGGACCACGACTGGTGCCAAGGACTGAGGCCCAGGGCGCTCGATGCTTGGCTTGATGACCGGGGACTCCCTCGAAGTAGATGATCCGGTCGTCAGGGCAGATGAGGAGGAGGAACCGGCCATCATCGCCTGCTGCAGGGCCAGGATAGCAGTGATGTTCTGCTCCAGGGCTACCATTCTGGTTTCCAAGCCAGAAGGCTCCGCATCCTTCAGTGCACGCAGAGGATTTCAGGCTCAGCACCAGCACTTTCAGAAGTGCGTCCTCGACAAGGACTACTGCCTTGAGGAACCTCACACGGTCTCCACCAGCCGAAGAATCCTTCATGAGGACCTTGATGGGGTGCTTCTCTGAGCCGTCCAAGTCCCTTCGTGGGGTTTTACCAGGTTTCTCCGGTGCAACCTCGGCAGACTTCGATGACTACTTCTTCTCCTGCTTCGGAGTCTTCTCGGAGCCCCTGTGGAAGAATTATTGGGACCTATGTTGGATATGACTGAATCGGCATCAACGGGAAAATGGAAGCACAATGTACCCCAAAGGGAAGTTTTTCAGCAATGACGGGACGATGTGTCTTACTGGCTCCACAGAAAACGAAGAACTGAGGAGAGGCGTTGGGAAGGTAGGCACAGTGGAATGCTCCCAAAGGCTTTCCTACTGGATGCTGGAGAGCATTTCTGTGCAGGCTTCACCCATATGTGAAGACTGCATTCCTGCCTGTTTCTGAAGATTGTACTTATCAAAGCCAAACAAATGTGTCTTCAGAATTCTTGTGCTAGACACTGCTGGGTGGGTTGTTGAGTGTTTCAATAAAAATTATCAATTGTAAAAAAAAAAAATAATTATATATATATATATATATATATATATATATATATATATATGGAAATTACACTAACCTGGTAATTGTAGTTCCTGGAGGGTCCAGTTTAGTCCTCCAACATCGGGTAGTGCCCCTCCTCCTGCAGCCTGGACCAATCAAGTCTTCTGTAGTATATATGCAGACGGAGCTCCCAGAAGCCCCCAGTGTACTAGTAACAAAGCATACTTAACGAAGCAACACATTAGATTAATATACAAAATGACATAATGAAAATGACATAATTAAAGAACAATTTGTTTCCCCCCCACAAAAATATCCAACTTTCTCCCCAAACGAGGAAGTCAGAACACTGTATTGCGCTGGAACCAACGCCCCAGAAATCAAAATACAGCTCCGTATCAGAAATCTCAGGAGCTGACGGAACACCTGAGAAAGGAACCATAGCCAAAAACGCGGCTGCAAAAAAGGTTCGAACGGCAAGAGGAACCGTCTTATGATCCACCGTTCGGAAAGCGCGCCGCATTTTTATAACAGATAGTCGGGAGGGAAGGAGGACTAAACTGGACCCTCCAGGAACTACAATTACCAGGTTAGTGTAATTTCCATTTCCTGTTCGGTAATCCAGTTTAGTCCTCCAACATCGGGATGTAACAGAGCAGTTAAGACCGGGCGGGACCTTGCCATCCGGCGCGCAGAACCGCCGAACAAAAGAGGAATCCCGAGCCGCTGACACATCTAAACGATAGTGTGTACTGAAAGCATGCAGAGACGACCAGGTGGCCGCCTTACAGATATCTGCTGGCGGAACTAGGCTATACTCCGCCCAAGCGGTCGCCTGAGCCCTAGTGGAATGATCCAGTAGCCCCTCCGGAACAGACCGCTGCTGCAACAGATACGCAGACGCGAACGCTTCCTTGAGCCATCTTGCAACGGAGGCCTTAGCCGCCGCTTTCCCTTTACGTGCACCACCGAAGAGCACGAATAGCCGGTCAGTCTTCCGAAAAGATTCGGTAGCCTTCAAATAACGACGAAGTGCACGACCCACATCGAGACGGTGAAGACTTCTGTCCGCCGACCTGACAGAGTGGGAAGAAAGAACTGGAAGAAACACTGCCTGATTCACATGAATAGGGGAAACCACCTTCGGCAAAAAGGAAGGGACCGGGGAAAAAGACAAAAAAGGTTCTCGGCAGGACAACGCATGTAGATCTGAAATACGCCATGCCGAACAGATGGCTACAAGAAAAAACGTCTTCAGCCGTAAAATCTTTCAGAAATGCCCTACTCAGGGGTTCAAAAGGTTCACGAACCAGGGCCCGCATCACTAGATTCAAGTCCCCCGGAGGAACGAAAATCCTGCGGGAGGGCCGCAAATGAAAAACAGTCGTAAGAAAACGACGGACGTCCGGATAAGAACCGCGGAGACGGCCTAAAACTTTGCCTCGATAACAAGAGATAGCCGCCAACTGGACTTTCAGGGAACTAGCCGCAAGGCCCTTATCAAAAGCAACCTGAAGAAACTTAAAACGACGGAAACGGAAACCGTCGCCGCCTGGACTCCACGCCGGGAGCACCAGTCTTCAAAGATCCCCCAAATCCGAACGTAAGTAAGAGAAGTGGACGTTTTCCCCGCCCGCAGTAGGGTAGAAATCACCGCGGGGGGAGTAACCCTTCTTTTTCAGCCGAGCCCTCTCCATGGCCAAACCGTAAGCGAGAATCGACCCACTTGGGGCATCCGCAAGGGCCCCTGAAAAAGAAGATTCGGCAGCGTGGATAGGAGCCAAGGAATGCCGTCGCTCAGCCGGACCAGATCGGCATACCAGGGCCACCCAGGCCAGTCCGGGGCCACCAGTAACACTCGACCCCGATGGCCCTCGATGCACTGAACGACCCGGCCAATCAGAACCCACGGAGGAAAGACAAAGAAGGCCGGACGTTGGCCACGGCTGAATGAGAGCGTCGAGACCCTCGGACATGCGCTCCCTTTGCCTGCAGAAGAAGCGTCCTGTCTCGGCCGATTGAAATGTCGCCATGAGATCCATGAAGGGCGGCCCCCCCCCCCCGACGAACTATTTGCGCGTAAACTTGCGGGTTTAGCTCCCACTCTCCGGGGTCCACCCGCACTCTGCAGAGAAAATCGGCCTGAACATTGTCTGCGCCTGCAATAGGCGCTGCCGAGATGGCCGGAAGACGAGACTGCACCCAATTGACCAAGGCCATCGCTTCTGATTCCAGGGCCATGCTGCCGGTGCCCCCTTGGCGATTGATGCAAGCTACGGTGGTCGCAATGTCCGAGAGGACTCGCACCGGCCGGTCGAGAACTAGGGCTTTGAGGCCAAGAGGGCTAGCCGCACCGCCCGCAATTCGAGGCGGTTGATCGACCAAGAAGTCTCCAGGGGAGACCATTCCCCTTGAGCGAAGCGGGTCTCGCAGTGAGCCCCCCAGCCAGTTAAGCTGGCATCCGTTGTGAACGGAACCCAAAGTGGAGGCTCCAGGGAATCCCCCGCGCCAGGTTCTCGGAGGAGAGCCACCACCGGAGTGATCGGCGAACCGCCCTTGAGCAAGTCAATCTCCTGTTCAACGAGTCGAATTGGTTGGACCAACGGCGCAGCAGAGCACTCTGCAGCGGGCGCATGCGGAAGCGCACCCAGGGCACCACCTCCAAGGTTGCCGCCATCGTACCGAGGAGCTGTAGCTATCACCATGCAGACGGAGCGGGCATCCCCCTGAAGAGTCGGACAAGAGACCGAATGCGGCGCTCCGGTAGGCACACCAAGCCCCGTGCTGTGTCGAGGCTCACTCCCAGATACTCAAGATCCTGAGTCGGGCACAGACAACTCTTGCATTCTTTCACCACCCAGCCGAGGGACCGCAGCAGAGCCACCACCCTGCTCGTGACGTGCACACTCTCCCGACTGGACTTTGCCCGAATCCACCAGTTGTCGAGATACGGATGGACCAGGATGCCCTCTTTGCACAAGGCCGCCGCGACCACTACCATCACGTTTGTGAAGGTGCGGGGGGCCGTGGCAAGACCAAACGGCATGGCCGGAAATTGGAAGTGGCCCCACGGAAGAGCGAAGTGGAGAAACCGTTGATGAGACGGCCGGATGGGAATGTGTAATGTGGTCTGCAGCGGCTGTGGAAGATCCTGCAGCAGGGGCTCTGAGGAGGGGGGAGATAAGGTGCTGAGGGACCCAGCTAGCAACGCAGTGGGTATGGGGAAAGCCTCCGGGATGCAGCGTGCAGGTGTAACACAAGCAAGCTATTAATGTACCCTTCGGCTGATTACATTTCACATATAATACAGCCAGAGAAAAAAGCATTGTAGAGACTTAAACCACCTTTCCTCTTCTTGTGTGGTGTTTCATTTATTTATTTATTTATTTTTTATTTTATTTTTTTTGCATTTAAAACAAAAAGCAAGGAAGGCTCAGGGAAACCCAAGACTGTTTAAGAAAAGGATTTTGAAACTCCCCGTGCCTCCACAGCATGATTAAGTGTGTGGAAACTGCTGTTTAGAGCTGTTTCCTCTAAAAAGAAACACTGAAGAGAAAAACAAAACAGCCGCTGGCACCGAAAAACTATCAGGTATTCGCAGAACTGAGAAGGGAACTGTCAGTCATTCACTGTGCTGGCATAGAGAAACTTTCAAGGTCAGGGTAAGGCAATTACAGTGACTGAAAGTAGGGAAATTAGAGTGGGATCCCTCCGCAGCCATTCAGACCTCCATGGTAGGGGCTGAAAGGTGTTTCTGGGGAGGGATGTAGAAGCTCAATCCAGCCATAGGAAAATTACAGTGAGCATGCTTAATTAGGCCGAGCCCAAAACAGACAGGATCCAAAACACTGACTTAAAACCTCAACCAAATGGTATATTGAATAAGACAGGTACAATAATCAGTAGGACCTACAAAGTAACCCGGCTGCAGTTTGTGGACCAAAAAGTCAAAGTAGGCACTTCCAAACTCAGGGGCAGCCGGTCCGGATACAGCTGAAAGCATCCCAGAGCAGCTGAGGCAAGGAAGAAAAAACAAAAACAGAGTACTCAGTTTTCTCACAGAAAATGATACCTGAACTTCCTGGAGGTATCCAAATTCTCGTGGCAAAGACTCAGTGCAGCGTAAAGCCAATGGAGAGCTCCCCCGAAGCCAAGCTCCGGAGTTCCCAAGTTCCTCAGGGGAAGCAAGATGCTGGGGGAAGAGCAGAGCTGATGCCTGAGGTCCCTGTGTTTCTTCTGACAGCCTATGCAGCGTAAACCTGAATAAGGCACAGGGAGAACTAAAAAGAAATAACTGCGTCCCGCAGGAACAGGCATTTAACAATATTCCCCATAATAGGTAATGCCTCAGCCAGCCTTCTTTGTTGGGCACAGTGGGGAATGGAACCCATGAGCCCTGCACCCTTCGTCAGTGACTCAGCATTGTACTGTGGCTCTGAATTGAATACTGTTCTCTATCCATGCCTTCTGTACTTTTCATCATGTTCATACATAGGCAGAGAAAAAAGTAACCTCTGCACAACTGACATCTAGCAAGTGTTGTGGAAAGGAAAAAAAAAAACTGAAACAATTTAGCTTTTAGAAGCCAGCAGAAAAGTAATCTGGCTGCCCGCCAAAAACCGAGGCTCATTAGCTATTCAAAATGGCCACCAGCAAAAATAAAACACCAAAAGAGTGAATTAAAACCCCCAAAAGCTAAGGAATTAACTTAAAAAGTCAAAGAAGAAGGTGGGAGGGTTGCAGGCAGGAGAGAAATGCCTAAAATCGCTGAAAAATCAAGAAAAATCAATCGAGTTACCACAGAGCTGCAAACAGCAGTGGGAGAAGACATTCCAGGTCTGAAGAAACTGCAGCACAGCTCTTGCAGATGCCAGAGTCAGTCATTGTACCTCTGCGGGACCCACAAATCACACATTGAGGTTTGGCAGCCATGCTAAGGCAACCTGCTTCCAGGGGGAAAGAAGGAAACAGGAACAGGGAAGCCCACAGCAAAGGGACTAACCGTATTCAAATCAGTACAGCTTTAAATTTAAAACGTTTTTTTTTTTTTTTTTAACAGAAAACAAAATACTCCCCAGAATCCTAGGGGTGCCCTGAGCAAAATCGCCAGCAAAAGAAACCCCAAAAATGCCAGGGGAACCCGTGCACAAGTGTTAAAAAGTGCCCTTAAAAAGCACACTTTAGAAATCCAAAATGGCCGCCGCACTTTTTCACCCACAATAAAAAAAGGCGCGAAAATACAAAGGTAACCAAATAATATGGAAAAGAAAGAAAACGACCCTCCAATACAGGGCAAGCGAAAAAAAATCAGGAAAAAGTGCAATTCGGAAGCCAGGGGAGCCGACAGAGCCTCTGACAATGCAAAAAACAACAGAGCTGAAAAGTTAAAGCAAGGAAAATTCCTACCAGCTCAGGGAACAGCAAGGAACTCAGCCAACTTCTCCAAGTGACAGGCAATGCTGTAGCAGGTATGGCTCTTCCCCGAACAGTCTTGGGGAGAGCTCAACCCAGGTTTCAGATATTCCCAGGCAGGAAGGCAGGAGCCCAATGCAGGTCTGGCTTCCCCCAGGATGTCCCCTGTGGCAATGCTCTTTTTTTTTTTTTTTTTTTTAAAGATACAGCTACCTAGCAAAGAAATGGTAAATAAAGGACCCAAAATAAAACCCCAAAAGAACTAACTAACTAGTGTTGCTCCTTCAAGTGTCACTTAGTGTGCCCAGAAAGGGCACAGAAGTCTGCAAGCTGCAAGGAGACTGGACACACTGGGGGCTTCTGGGAGCTCCGTCTGCATATATACTACAGAAGACTTGATTGGTCCAGTCTCCAGGCTGCAGGAGGAGGGGCACTACCCGATGTTGGAGGACTAAACTGGATTACCGAACAGGAAATATATATATATATATCTCACTTCAATCAAACGAAGCCAAGAGCCACAGCACCCCCAGTGCACATCACTATAAGAGAGCAAATAGCCTTCAGCAGGATAACAGAGGCAAAATCCCTCTTTCTCAAAGTCTCACACACATCAGGGAGATATTTTATTTGCTGATGCTATTTGGACATCTGTCTAGATTATAAAGTGTATAATGATTTGCCATGCAGTGCTGTGTAACTAGGTTAATTTTCTAATGATAGTGCTTACATTAAGAGATTTTGGCACCATTAAAAACAGATGAATTGTCAATCTCCCATCCTAGTCCAGGATTTTGGGACAAAGCACTGAACATACCTCAACATTTTCACGGTTTCTGCACTTCGCAAGGTCACAGTTACAACCCTCATTGCAGTTCATCTTCTGTTTCCGACACCCACACCATTTATTTCCACATCGGCCTTTGCAGGAGCACTGTGGAGAGAGAAGCAGAAGATTATGGACAGCCTGCTTTAGCATCTTCTACATCCAGAGTCACACAAGTAATCTCAGTGCTGGTGCTGTAGCCACATGCTGCCCACACTGGGTGGTCAATGGCTATTCATCATACTAGCCATTTTCATTTGAACTCATTTCTGCTTTGGAAAGACCAAATGCATGAAGTTTAAGTCCTTTAGGTAGGCTAATCCCTGCAGACCTCTTGCTGGTCTGGAAAGAATCTCCAGAGATATTCCAGCCAAGAAGTGTTCACCGATTGCCAGATCATTCTTGTGGTCAGTTTCTGAGGATCAGTGCAGAACAAACTTGAGCTTGTTTGTCTGCACAAGGCTGCTGATCCCAGGGCACATTTACCAAAGCTAATTTTCCCCTCCAGCTTTGATGGAAGAAGGTTACAGACTTACCCCAACTATCTTCTTAGTGCCTTTGCTAGTCCTAGTAGGAACCCATTCTGAATCTTCCTCCTCTTTCTGGGATTCTTCTGATTCCGAAATAAGCTCCTCTAGCTTCATGCGTGAGGTCAAGGCTGGAGCCCTGGCTGTGGTGCGTCGGCTGTTCTTTGGCTAATGACAGGCAAAAAGGTCACATGGTGGCTGCTTCTACCCGAGTGTGCTTCTCAGTGTCCCCCCTCCCAAAATACACTAAGCATGCTTTCACATTACCTTGGGAGGGATGTAATCAAAGGGTGAATCAGGGGACTGAATGATCGTCTCACTCCTGATCCCACATAGCTTTTTCCCACTTGCCACCTGAAGCAGTGCCATTTTCTGTCAGAAAAGACGTGAGAAACTGGATATTAGACGTGGAAACACATATATTAAAAATACTGTGGCACTGAAGGGTTAGGGCAGCAGGCAGAAAGGAGTGTGAAAGGAATAATGATGCACCTGCTTTAACAACTCATTCTCCTGGATGAGATGCTGGTTTTTCTCACACAGTTCTCTCATTTTCTCAATTTCTTCCTCCTGCAGGCCAAGTGAGAAATTCACTGTCAGATGAATCAAACAGCAGTGTTCAACTTAAGCTACCGGGAAGGGATACTGTAGGAGACTACAAGATGTATCCTTACAGCTGCCCTTATGTTGAGTGCACACAAGTGCAATATGTAACTTTCTGTAGCCAAATAGTCTTAACTAAATTTTGATCGATTTGTCACCTTCCACAAGTGCAGAAAGCCAAAAACTGCAGAAAGGTCCCAGTACAAGGGAAGTATCAAAACTGAAAAAGGCAGAAGGCCAAAGAATATTCTTCCACCTACCTACTCCTTAACACTTTCTCAAGAGAGAAAGGGAGAAAGCAGATGAGGAAATTTTTACTTACTGATGATTTCCTCTCCTGGAGTCCTTCTAGACTAATCCAGACAACCGGGTTCTCTCACCCAATCAGCAGATGAAGCTGTGACTTCAAAGCATAACACCCAGTACAGCTAGGGGCACTCTTCAATATATTCATAGCAAGCCAGAGTAACACACAGGAGAACAAACCAAAGAGGGCCGCCTCGAAGTCCAACCACTCGCAAATCTTCATGACAAGGGAACTATGTACAGCTTTCACTGAAGAACAGATTTTACAGAGACACGGGCTGCTAGCTCCTTCCCTGCTTGTGGCGTGTCCTAGACTGGTCTAGCAGGACCCCAGGAAAGGAAATTATCTAAGTAAAATTTCCCCTTCCAGATCCTCCTGTTTAACCAGTCCAGACAACGAGGAAGTACCCAAGCTACTCTCCATCAGGGCAGGTTTCCATCACAGCCTTGAGCACCCGAGCAGCATCCCACACTTGCACATCCAGGTGGTAATGCCTTACAAACGTAGAGAACAATGACCTCGTCACCGCTCTACAAATGTCCAGGGGTGAGAAATTTGCAGCCTTCGCCTGAGACACGGCCTGCACCAGTGTTGAGTGTGCCTTTAGGGTAGCAGGAACTGCCTTACCCAACAGGTAGGCCGACAATATGGCATCCCGGATCCAATGGTCCATCGTGGCCTTGGCCATCACCTGCTCTTTTGTGGGCCTGCGAAAAACACAAAAATATAAAAATAGAATACTCTCAATTTACTTCAGAAAGTGTAACTAATTGACTTGCTTACTTTATCACAAGCACTTTTGCCATATGGTAAACCAAACTTATTCAACAGTGGCAGTGGCAATGAGAGGTCTCAGAACTTACGGGCTGCCAATGGTTAATTTGAAACACCTATTGGACAAACACCCTATGTACATCAACGACCTCAAAAAATGCTATCCGCCACTGATATTTTATAAAAATTTGTTCAAACAATTATTCAGAAGAACTGTAAATCATTTTGTGTGGTCGTACATAAACAAAAGGCTGGTGACTTCCAAAATAGAACTTAAACACTGTTACTTAGCTTTTAAAACAGCTATCATATCAGTCCAAAGGAAGCCCCGCCAGTGGAAATCACAATCTCAGTGACTGTCATAATCCCGACACCATCCAGCGCGCTATTCGTAAGCGTTTCACCTTGAGGTTTCTTCAGGGGAAACTCATTCGTAGACGCACTTCAAATGATGTGCAGAGAAAGACATGGAGACTCACAGGCTTCAACTGCTGCTGTTAATGCCACTGTTGAATAATGCCACTGTTGAATAATGCCACTGTTGAATAATGCCACTGTTGAATAATGCCACTGTTGAATAATGCCACTGTTGAATAATGCCACTGTTGAATAATGCCACTGTTGAATAATTTGGTTTACCATATGGCAAAAGTGCTTGTGATAAAGTAAGCAAGTCAATTAGTTACACTTTCTGAAGTAAATTGAGAGTATTCTATTTTTATATTTTGGTATTCACTCTACTCTAGCAACAACAGACCAGTATTTGTTTGTATTCTACACACCTGCGAAAAACACAAACAAGTGGCTGGACAAGTGGAACAGATTTGTGGCCTTTAAGTATTGCATCAGGACTCTAACATTGAGTCGTCTGAGGTACTGATCCTTGCCTTGACACTGGTCACGGGAAAAGGAGGGACAGGAAGTAAGCTGATTCCTGCCAAAGATGCTCTCACCTTTTCATGTGAAAGAGGGTACAGGATGACCCCTTCTTCCGAGAACACCAGGAAGGGATCCCAGCATGACAGAGCCAGTAACTTGGAAATCAGGTGAGCCGATGTCATAGCCACCAGGAAGGTAAAGCACAGTTACTTACCTGTAACAGGTGATCTCCGGAACAGCAGGAATTAGTCCTCACATATGGGAGATGTCGCCGACGGAGCCCGCACGGGAATGCTCCCCAGAATCCAATCAGAAAGCCTTTGGGAGCATCCCCCGCGCCTGCGCGGTGGCTTCCCGCCCTTCCTACTGCCTCTCCCCAGTTGAGTTTCATAGCTGAGCCAGAAGGAGAGGAGAGGAGAGGAAGGAATAGAGAGAAAGAGATACAACTCCTAGGGGAGGTGGGCGGGTTGTGAAGACTAATTCCTGCTGTTCCGGAGATCACCTGTTACAGGTAAGTAACTGTGCTATCTCCAGGAACAAGCAGGAATGAGTCTTCACATATGGGGACTCCCTAGCTGAGGATGCCCGGGGGAGATCCCGTAAGCCCGGCCCAGGACGGGATGGCATTTGCCCAACCTGAATCCCCAGCATCCCCCGAGGGATGGAGGGTAGGAGTTGAGAAGAGAGGAACAGCAAAACCCAAAGACTACAGGGAGAGTAGTCATTAGAGTGCATGGAAGCATCATTAAGTTTTTAATGAATTAATGACTTAGTACCATGTAAAGCTTACCTACTGAGTTGTAGGAAGTAGGACTGTGATGGAGGTACTGTAGACGCAGTAGCGAGGTCTTCAAGGGAACTCCACCGCAGCGAGGAGGAAGTTCCAAATCCGGAAGGCCAGGAGATCCAGGAGTCAGCTGGGTCAGGAGAAGGACGGCAGGTCTTCAAGGAAGCTTTATGCAAAGCTGAGCACTCCCTTAGGAGCAGAGTCCATAACTCAGAGGACTAACAGTAGAAGACTGGCCAATCTGGATAGCCTATTCCGAAGAAGAGTAGGAGTGTAACCCGGAGCAGAAGGAGTACACAGCCTGCCCTAGCGAAGAGATAGGGAAACAAGGGTCTGAACCTCCGGGAGGAGGGCATAACTGAAAATAGAAGCTGTTGACTTCACAGCAGTAGAGTACAACCAGTCCGAGGGCCGATCTAAGGCATAGGCAGGTGGACTGGCCAGACCCCGGGGGGGGGGGGGGGGGCGTGAGTACCGGCCATTGGGAAAAAAATAGGCAGCAGAACACAGGCACTGTGGGCATCCCCCCAAAGCGCCTATTGAACAGGTGATATCTGGCATATCTAGGCCGTTGGGCGTGGAGAACGCCCCACCCCGGCACTAACGCAGGTACGCCTGAGGAACCTACCTCCATGAGCATAACACTGGTAAGGCGGACCTGCCAGTGATCCACAGAACGTCCACCTGGGGAGGTGGCGTCAAGATCCGTCCGGGAGAGGGATCTAATCCGGTGGAACAAGGGCAGGTCGGCGAACGAACAGCACGGTAGCGTGAAGGACAGAGGATAGCATCAGTCCGGAAGAACACACCAGGGGGCTTGAGGCCCTATAGGTGTCCCCAGGACCTGCACGCAAAAACTCGCCCCCCGCACTAATCGGGGGACATGAGGGCATAGTCCTTGGTAAGCATTGGGGGAGTATAGTGGCTGGAAGGAAATTCCGGTACGGAAGCAATCAGCAGGGGAATACTGGCCGAGAAGGGTACGGGCCGTACCCAAGGGTAAGCCAGTTGACCGTGGGCCAGAGCTATCATGGAGTAGAGGTGGTCTCCCTCTACCAACGGAAGGAGAATACCTGAACCCCTGGATAAGCCCCCGAACCATTTGCCCTACTGAACGAACCCCAGAGTAGAGCTCAATTGCAAACTTCTGGTAAGAAGGTAAATTGCAGGCAGCTGCCCACCGGAGCCTAAACCTGCTCGGTATGAGAGTTCTGGCGCGGGCCCGGGAACTTCAACCCAGGGTGAGGGGTCCCTTGCTTGGGCGCACCTGGCGGGTGGGCGGAGGGGTGACATTTCCTCCTCCTAGGAAAGGAGGGCCTGGTGAGGCGCGCACCACCGCCGGGGGGGAAGCCGGGCCCTAGGATGGCTTCTAACGCTGGGAAGGTTAGCGAAGCACTGCGCGACCTGACGTAAGGCTTCGCTATTGAAGAGGTGATCTCCGTCACAGGGAGAATTACCCAGGTTATGCTGTGCCCGTCTACACAACTCGGACGCCTGCAACCATGCTGTACAGCGTGCTCTAATGGCGACAGCAGAGCATCTGCTGACCGACAGGAAGGAGTCTAGAGAAGCACGAGAAAGGAACCCAGAGATATTCCTGCAGTGATAAAGAAGCAAGGAATATTCAAAGGCCCTGGTTGCAGACAAGAAGGGAGACAATAGATAATCTCTCGGTGACCTCCCGGAGCGAAAGACTCATATAAAAAATATATGAAATAATCCTGGACGCCAGCATAGACGTTTGGAAGGTTTGACGTCCTAGGGTATCTAGCGTCTTCGAGGCGCGGCCTGGAGGGCGAGAAGAATGCTTTTCCTTGCTTCCGGCCTTCCTCAGCGCCAATTCCACCACAATGGAACGATGCAGAAGCTGGTGCTGCCGAAAACCCGGGGAGGGGGGCACCCGATACAGAGCATGCATCGCAGTCGACGGTGCCGGAACCCTCAAAGGCGACCGCCAAGCCCCCAGCAGGAGATCCTGCAGGGAGGGATGCAGAGGAAGCATCACGGCGGCCCGTTCCGCAGGGCCTGGAGTTAGGTCCGGGATAGGGATGGCCAGCAAGTCCGCCATGTCAAGGAGGAAATTCTGAAAAGACGGCTCTCCCGGAGGGGCTACGCCGTGGGAGGCGGAGGCAGAGGCAGGAGAGGCCGCCAGGGCACCGAGAAGCCTCTCGGGCTGATGCCCGCTGGGCAGAGGAGGGGACCAACAGCCCCGGACCGGGGTAGTCAACAAGGCGCCGTCGGCTCCTGGAATTGATTCCAAGCTAGGCATCGAAGGGGTCGATGGCACCGACGGAGCCGCCGGAATCGGCCTCGGCCCTGAACCCGGGGGTGGCGCTGCCCCCGGCAACTGAAGCGGTTCCGTGGCAGCCGGAGGGCAGTGGCCAACGATCTCCGCTCCGCGTTGCGGGAGGGGACAGGGGCCAATCCCGAGACGTGTCGTGGCCAAGTCTTCGAGGCTGGATACCGATTCCAGGCTGGGCATCGAACCGAGCGATGAGATCGACTCCCTTCTAGAGGGCCCCGGCGGGGGCGGCCGCGCCGGCGGTGCTGACCCCGGGGAGCGGATCGGAACCGCGTCGATCGGCGTCGCGAGCATCAAGGGCCTCCGAGGACGAAGCTCGGTGGAGAGGGGGTCTTCCGACGCCGGCGTCGGGCACTGCCAGATGCCTGGCCCCCTCTCGAGCCCGCCTGACCCGGAGGGAAATCCTTCCGGGGCATACGACCCGTCCCCGAGCCCCGGGACAGCGCGGATCCAGGCTGGATCGAAGCGATCGAAGACCCCGGGGCCCCCTTTCTCGGAAAGGGCGGGGCCCTCGACGGCCGCGACGATGCTGGGGGATCGCCCGTCTGGGGCTGATAGACATACCCCGAGGCTCCCGGGGAAGGCCGATGGCGGTCCCTGGCGCTCGACACCCCTGCCGTCTCCGGCGGAGCGGTGCCGCACAAACCCGGTACCACCCTCGCGCAGGGCTGGGATACCGTCAACCCAGCGCGGGTCGAAGCGACCGGCTCCGAAGGGAGCGAGGCCAGATGACCATCCCCGGCGAAGAGTGGAACCATTGATGCCGATGCGCCCGAAGCGGGTACCACCCCCGCGCATGGCCTGAACGTAGGGCCGCCAGACTGTGTCGAGTCGGTCGGCCCTAGAGCTGCCGAGGGCAGCGGCTGGTGATCCCCGGTGGGGAGCGGGTCACTCGACACCGACGCCGACGGGTCGGCACCGCCGGAAGCGGATACCACCCCCATAGGAGTGCCATACCGGCAGGAGTCAGTCGGCCCTGGAGGCGCCGAGGACCGCGGCTGACAGCCCCCGGTGAGGAGCGGAACGCTCGACACCGACGCCGAGGGGTTGGCACCACCCGTAGCGGATACCACCCCCACGCATGGCAGGGATGAAGGAACGCCAGACTGGACAGATTCGATCGGCCCCGGACGATCCTCGGTGAGGAGCAGAATGCTCGACGCCGGCGCTGATGCCGGGGAATCGGCACCGCTCGAAGCGGGTACCTCCCTCGAGCATGGCTCGGGAATGTTCTGTGAGGAGCGAACCCCAGGAACATCCCAAACCCCGTAGATGCTTTGGAGCCCGAGGACTCCCGCCGGGGTATAGTAGCCAAGGGGGACTTGAGGGGTTGGCCGGAGCCGTCGCCATGCCGCGCATGAGGCTCGCCCCTCAAGACTTGGCTAGTCTTAACAGACTGGTGCGTGGTTACCTGATCCTGGAGAGAAGAAAAACCCGATGACCGCGCCTTGGGCGTGAAAACGTCATCGAGGGATACCCGAAAAAGGGAAGGTCTTCTCCCGACACTGTAGCCCAGAGGACCCGGGGGGGAAAGGGTCAGGCCCCAAACAAGAGAGGCACCAGGCATTGGCGTCCATGTGGAAAAATAAGTCCCCGCAGTGAGGGCACTTCTGGGGCTCCATGCTGTAAGCCTGGTAGGCCTCGGCGCCCAGAGGGAAAAAAGGTCCCGCTAGGCGACGAAAAATAAGTGAGAAAAGAAAACAAAAGGGGCACAGAGGTGCCGCTGTTGGCGGGAAAAGCCGTGACTACAGAAACAAGAAAAGAAAAGGTGAAAAGTTCTGCGGTGGCAGGAGGGACGTCCCTGCCTGCTCCTCGGAAAATGAAAAACTGGGGAGAGGCAGTAGGAAGGGCGGGAAGCCACCGCGCAGGCGCGGGGGATGCTCCCAAAGGCTTTCTGATTGGATGCTGGGGAGCATTCCCGTGCGGGCTCCGTCAGCGACGTCTTCCATATGTGAAGACTCATTCCTGCTTGTTCCTGGAGATAATTAGACTTACCTGCTAATTGTTGTTCCTTGAGGAACTCCAGTCTAGTCCTGAACATCAGGAGTTGTGCACCTCCTCCCGCAGCATTGGAGACTGAGCATGTCACACTTTTAGTGACACTGTATAACTGGTCCAGGGTCCACCTCCATTGCTCCAGTAACCTATTGACAAAGCAGACTCACCAGAGCAATAAGTACGTACCTTTTCTGTTCTTTTTTTTTTCCCCCCCCAAACATTCTTAAAACTGACTGAAGGAAACAATTTAACCCCGTAATCTTGAACCGTTCTGTAAGCTCTCCGGCCAAGCCCTGCAGAGGCTTGCCACCCCTTCACCCCAGGCTTCCCCGAAAAGCCTAGGTTAGTAATGAGAAATCAGTACACCTCCCCGCCGCCTCCCGGGACACTGCCGCCCGAATAAACTGCCTTACCTGTCCACTGACATGCCTTACCTGGCTTCCGGCTGCAGTCTGGAATAGATATCCGGGAGGGAAGTGGGACTAGACTGGAGTTCCTCAAGGAACAATTAGCAGGTAAGTCTAATTTTACCTTCCTTATCGTCCCTCCAGTCTACTCCCGAACATCAAGAGATGTAACAGAGCAGTGCTCACTTCAATGGGAGGGACTGGCCAGACAAGCCTGCAGCACCGCTGACCCAAACCTAGAGTCCCCACCTGCCTGGACATCAATCCTGTAATGCTTCACAAAGGTATTCAACGACCACGTCGCTGCCCTACAAATGTACACTGCTGGCACCAAACTGCACACCGCCCATGAAGCTGCCTGAGCCCTAGTCAAATGAGCTTTCAAACCGTTGGGCACTACCTCTTGCCCTTCAAAATATATGCTGCTGCAATAGCTTCCTTAATCCACCTAGCAATGGATGATTTGGACACCGCCACGCCTTGCTTTGGCCCCCCAAACACAATCTGTCCGTCTTGCGGAACCCCGCTGTTCTCCGCAAGTAACACTTCAATGCTCTGCCAACATCCAAGCGATGAAGCCTCCTACCCGACTTATCCTTGGCTTCCCATTCAAACACCGGCAGAGATACCACCTGATTCACATGAAACGCCGAGACTACCTTGGGCAAAAACAAAGGCACTGTCCTCAAAACCATTCTTTTGCTATCAAAGGTCAAAAAAGGTTCTTTACAGGACAAAGCTTGCAACTCAAATTCGGCACGCCGAAGATATAGCCACCAAAAACACCACCTTGAGCGTCAAATCCTTCAGCGTAGCCTCCGTTAGCGGGTCAAATGGCTCTCTCACCAACGCCTCCAGCACCAAGTTAAGATCCCAGACTGGAACAATGTCCCTTCTGGGCGGCCTCAACAAAGTTGTTGCCTGCAAAAAACGTTTAACATCTGGATGAGCCCTCGGCATCATCCCCTGTATCTTCCCCCTAAAACACGAAAGCGCCGCTAACTGCACTCTCAGGGAAGACGCCGCTAGCCCCTTCTCGAAGCTCTCCTGAAGAAAAGCCAATATTTGCGGAATCGAGGTGCCCAACGCCTTTATCTGCGTTCTCTCGCACCATGCCTCAAACAATCTCCAGACCCTGATATACGCCACCGATGTAGACCTACGCCTGGACTTCAGCAAGGTAGAAATTACTGCTGCCGAATACCCCTTGGCTCTCAACCTTGCCCTTTCAAGAGCCAAGCCATAAGCGAGAATCGATCCACCTGAGGCATACTTAACGGCCCCTGCACCAACAGATCTCTCCGAACCAGAAGCCGCCACGGCGCCTCTACCAACAGCCATACCATGTCCGCATACCACAGCCTCCTTGGCCAATCTGGCGCAATCAGGATCACTTGACCCCTGTGCCTCTCTATTCTCTGCAACACTCGACCTATTAACGCCCACGGAGAGAAGACATACAGCAGCCCTTCCTCCGGCCACCTTTGCATGAGCGCATTCAGTCCTTCCGACATCCTTTCTCTCCTTCTGCTGTAAAGCCTTCCTACTTTCGCTGGTGAATGACGCCATGAGGTCCATCACCGGAAGGCTCCAACGAAGCACCAGCAAGTCAAACACTTCCTGATTGAGGACCCACTCTCCTGGATCCACTCTGACCCGACTCAAAAAATCGGCTGTCACATTGTCCACCCCCGCTACATGTGCTGCCGATAACGCCTCCAGATTTAACTCAGCCCATTCTAGAAGTTCGTCCGCCGCCTCCTCGAGAGCCATGCTGCTGGTGCCGCCTTGACGACTGATGTACGCCACTGCTGTGGCGTTGTCCGACAGCACTCGTATCGCTTTGCCTTGCAAGAGCCTCTGAAAAGCCTTCAGCGCCAGCGTGACGGCCTGCAACTCCAACCTGTTGATTGACCAGGACCTCTCTCAGTCCGACCACTGACCTTGGGCAAACTGCCTCTTGAAGTGAGCCCCCCAACCGAACAGACTGGCATCCGTCGTTAACGCCCTCCATTGTGGTGCTTCGAGGGGCATCCCCTTCTCTAGACACCCCTGCCTTAGCCACCAGTACAGTGACCGCCGCATCTCTGGAGGGCATATCAGTTTCTGAGACAACCGATCTGACTGATGCGACCATCTCCAGAGAGCTCTCTGCAGTGGCCTCATGTGCGCCCTGGCCCATGGCACTACCTCGATCGTAGCCACCATTGTGCCCAGTAGCTGTAAATAGTGCCATGTTGATGGAGCTTGTTTTCTCAAAAAGGCCTTTATCAGCCCCCTCAGCTTCTGAGCCCTGAACTTTGGCAGATAAACTCTGCCCCTTACCGTGTCAAAGCAAGCCCCCAAATATTCCAACTCCTGCGATGAGACCAATTTTATCTTTGCCACATTGACCACATACCCGAGGGACTGCAGGACATGCACCACTCTGCAGGTAGCCAATTCGCTCTTGCTCCTTGACTTCACTCAAATCAGCCAATCATCCAGGTACGGAGGAACCAACACTCCTCCCTTGTGCAACGCCGTCGCTACCACCACCATTACCTTGGTGAAGGTTCTTGGAGCTGTAGCCAAACCGAATAGCATCGTCTGAAACTGAAAATGCCCCATGGGCACCGCAAACCGAAGAAATCTCTAATGTTCCAAACGAATTGGTATGTACAGGTACGCTTCCGATAAACCCAAAGATGTGAGGAATTCCCCCCGAACCGCCACAATGACCGAACGCAACATTTCCATGCAAAAGTGGGATACCCTGAGACACCCGTTTACTCTTGAGATCTAGAATGGGCCTCAAGGTTCCTTCCTTCCTTTGGTACCACGATATATATCGAGTACTGACCGCATCCTCGTTGGTCTGCCGGAACCGGCACTGCCACCTTCAGCGCTACCAATCTTTCCACTGTCTCGCGTACCGCTGACAACTGATTTCGCTCCGCAGGGAGATTGGACGAAGGAGTCAATCACTGGTGGTTGGAACTCAAGTGCATACCTTTTCTGGATGACTTCCAACACCCACTGATCTGACGTGATTTGGGCCCAGGCAGGAAAGAAGTCTCACAAACGACCCCCCATGGGTACAAGCCCTGCCTGGGCACCTCTCGCTTCATTGCGATTTCTTAACGTTCGGGGACGAGAATTTTATTTATTTACATTCTCTTATATACCGCGCTATTCTGCATCAGTGCGGTTTACATTGAACAAACTGAAATTACATTGAACAGGGCATTATAACTTGGAGATAACTATTTTACAGGGAACATGGGCTATGGAGGGTTAAGTGGCTTGCCCAAGACCACAAGGAGCACCTGTGGGACTAGAAACCCCAGTCCTTCCGGCCCAAGGTTGCTGTCCTCTAGTGGGATTTGAACCCCCGACCTTCCGGCCTGAAGCACCTTGCCCCAACCACTAGGCTACTTCTCCAAAACCTAGGCTCCAAAACCTCTGCCCGCTCCTCTAAACCCCGAAAACCCTTGCGATCTATACTGCGAACGCCCCCTCTGAAATGTAGCAAATCGCGACTGACGAAATCTATGAAACTCCCTTTGCTGATTCTTGGATGGCGCCCCCGGACGACCCTGCTTCTGTTTGTCTTCCGGCAATCTGCCTCCCTTGGACTCTCCTAGATCCTTGACCAACTTGTCCAAATCCTCAAACAGAAACTTGCCTCTAAACGGAAGCTTACCTAACCTAGCCTTACAGGCCCCATCTGCCACCCAATTGCGCAGCCACAGATATCTTTGTGCCGCCACCACGGACGCCATACTGTTTGAGTGCCCTCGGATAAGATCATACTGAATGTCCGCTAAATACGCCGCTCCGGACTCCATTCGGAAGGCTTCCTCTACCGTCTCTGCTTGCGCCCCATTAATTCTCTGAGACCAGCGAAGGCAAGCCCTTGCCACCCATGCACCACAAACTGAAGCCTGCATGGAGAGTGCATTTACCTCAAACACCTGCTTAACAATGTGTCTAATCTCCTATCCTGAGCATCCTTAAGAGCGGCACTTCCTTCCACCGGGATTGTGGTTTTCTTAGTAACCACTGAGACCGCCGCATCTACCTTAGGAGACTTAAAAAGATCCTTATCTGGCTCTTCCAACGGGTATAGGCGCGTCACTCGAGAGCCTTTTAGCCCTGCCTCTGGCGTGTCCCACTCCTCCTGAATCATTTCCTTAAACACCCTATGTATTGGGAACACCCGTTGATTCTTCCACACCGCCTGTAACAAGGGATCCTCAAGAGCAGAATCCTCCAAGTTACCCGTAACCATCATATTCAAGGCCTTCAGCGTCTCCGTGATGAGCGCTGCCAACTCTTCCCGCCGGAACACTCGGACCACTCTTGCCTGGTCCTCCGGCTCTAGAATCTCACCTTCCTCTAGGTCTAATTCCAACTCTGAATCCTCCAAAGCCTCAGAGGGTTCCTGCCCTAACTCTTGTTCATCCCTATCCGGGACCAGCCTAGGCTTTTTGAGAGGCCCGCTCCCTGGTACTCCCCCCAGCGGAGCCCCTGATCTCTTCGAGCACAGCCCCCCCACTCGCCACCAGCCCCGAACCCCCAAGGGCCTGTTGGAGCACCATAAAATCCTGCGAGAAAACAGCCACCAGCCCCCCTGCAGGGAAGGCTGAGACTAGGGGGAATCTCTCACCATGGACAGCCCTGGAAGGGGATCCAATAGAGGCACAGACAGCTCAGCCGCTTCCCCTGCCTCCGTCTGCCTGCTTATCTCCTCTGCTACACTGTCCGCCGCCAGTTGTGCCCCGACTGCCTCTTGCGTACAGCCCCTGCACACCCCAGCCTCCGACAGTGAATCCCTCCTGGACCCACACATAAGGCACCTAGGTTTTGAAGGCATCTGGAAGTTGGCCCCAGCCGTCCCCAATGCAACCCCCACCTAGTGAAGGGCCCAGGCAAACCAGGCTACCACCTTCTGGTTACTTCGCCTCTTTCTTTTTTCTTTTTAAACTGTATGCCCTTATCTTCCAAATCGCCCCAAATCTAGGCTCTGAGAACTGAGGGCCGCGCGTGAACAAGGGAGAAAAAACTACCGCTCCCCTACTTTCCTGCCCTCCAGCCACGCGGTCTAGGCCTGACTGCGGCAAACGCTCTGCTCCACAAACTGCCGCAAGTGAGCCCTGGCGTCCCTCTACCCGGTGCTTACCTTTTCGCCGGCCTGCTCCAGCTCCACGGACTTTAAAGAGCCTCTGCCCGCTGTTGCCTGCTCCCGCCAGCTGCGAGCCGCTGTTCAGCACTCTGCGGCCCGCCGAGCTGCGGCTGTCGGAGCTCTCTCCAGGTGCGCTCTGCGCGCCAAGCCTCCACCGCTTCACACCCGATGAGGGGATAAGAAGCAGGAGGCCCCACCAACTACTCCCTCACTCTCCCCTGGACAGCCACTGCTTTAGGGAGGGGGGAGAAGGGGGAAGCCACAGCAGATCCTCACCTTGATCTCACAGAACCAAATCGTCAATTTAAAGAATTATCACCTCCAAATTCCAATTTTTTTTTTTTATATACCCAAATCTATCTTTCTTTCCTAACCATCATAGACCTTAATTATTCCTCTAGTGAGCCCCGAATACCAGGGCTCACACCTCCTTCCACTGCATGGAGACAGAATACTGGAGCAATGGAGGCGGACCCTGGACCAGTTATACAATGTCACTAAAAGTGTGACATGCTCAGTTTCCAATGCTGTGGGAAAAGGTGCACAACTCCTGATGTTCGGGACTAGACTGGAGGGACGATAAGGAACACCACTTTCAATGTCAGGTCCTTGATGGTTGCCCGCTTGAGAGGTTCAAATGAGGCTCAGAGCCCGCAAACCCACGGCTAGATCCCAAGGAAGTACGGCAGGCCACACCGGAGGCTGCAAGGCCCAAATGCCATTAAATTAACGCCCCACGTCCTGGTGGTAGGCCTGGGAATGTTCAACTTGAGGCCCCCCCCACTATGCTGCGAGAGTCACCACCTGGACCAGCAAGGAGCTCCAGGCCAAGTCTTTCCAGAATCAATCCTGTAGAGAAAAGACAAAAGGTGCAGCTCCTCTCGATTCTAAGGCAACAGTTGCCTGTCTTGGCGGCAACAGTCAAATAACCACCACACCTGGAAATAGGCCAGCGACATGGATCATTGTCAAGCCTGCAAGAGGGTGAAGACCACTTCTGCAAAATAGCTCTTCCGCATCAGGCACCACCTTTCAAGAATCAGGCCGTAAGCAAGAAGGGAGCTGGGTCTTCCATGAGCATGGACTCCTGTCTGAGCAGGCCCCGAGTGTTCCCCAAAGAGAGGGCTGGTGCCACTTTCAGATGCACCAGGTCCACGTACCATGAGTGTCGTGGCCAATCTGGTGAAACCAGAATTACCCAACACAGATGGTGCTCTATCTGCTGCAATACCCGGGGAATCATGGCCCACGGAGGAAACACAAAGGGGGACCAACAGCCACACTTGAGACAAGGCATCTACCCACAGCATCTGTGGTACTCTCCAGCAACCGAAGTTGGGAACCTTCGCATTCGCGGCTGTCGCCATCAGATCAATCTCGGCAAGACCGCAGTATCTGACAATGCAGTCTAAAGCCCATGGCGCTAAATCCCACTCGCTTGGATCGAGGACATGACGGCTAGGGTAATCTGCCTGAACATTGTCCTCCCCTGCAATACACTGCACCAAGACTGCCAGAAGGTGCTTCTCCGCCCAAGAGTACAGCAGTTGCTTCTCCCATGCCATGCCATGACACTTGGTGCCCCCATCAGTTGACATACGAGACTGCCGTTGCATTGTCCCAGAGGACTTGCATTGCCTGCTCCTTCAGCAATGGCAGGAAGATAAGGGTCAGCCTTACGGCCCACCCCTCCAACTGATTGATGACCCACCTGGCTCCCTTTGGCAACCACCCGCCTAGAGCCGACCTGCCCAGACAGTGGGTGCCCAACTTCAATAAGCTGGCATCAGTTGTTACCACTATTGAGGTCAGGGATTCCAGTGGGACCCCCCTGAAGGAGGTTGTCCGTGGAGTTCCACCACTGTAGACTATTCTGCACCCCGGCTGGGAGCAGCAGACGCAGAAAGTAATCTTGGGAGTAGGGTGACCAGACCCTTAGAGGCAAGTAACTCATGGAGCTGCAGGTGAAACTTGAGCTACCAGATCCATGCAAGACAGACTCTGCCCTGTGCTGTGTCGAACTGAGAGCCAAGGACTCATGGTCCTGCGAGGGCATCAGGCAACTTTTTCTGTGGTTGACAATCCAACCCAACTGCTTCAGGAGAGATGACAGTCCTGACCGCATCTCAACCTGTGACTTGGCCCTGATGAATCAGTTGCCAGATACGGATGGACGTGGATCCCTTTGCGGTGAAGGGCTGCCACGACTACCACCATGACCATAGAGAATGTCCATGGAGTGGTGGCGAGGCCAAATGGCAGCCCACAAAATTGGAAGTACCATCCCAAAATGGTGAAATGGAAGACATGCTGATCCTTCACTTGGATGGGAATGTGCAGATATGCTTCTATGAGGTCCAGGATGGTGAGGAATTCCCCTGGCCAAACAGACAGGTTGACAGAGCGCAGAGTTTCCATCCAAAAACAGGGCACCTGCAGGCAGCAATTGACCACCTGAAGGACCAAGATTGGTCAAAAGGTTCTGTCCTTTGGGACTACAAGATAGATTGAATACTGCCGTGCCCCTCTCGGCCCAGGAACCGGAATCACAGCCAGAGGTCCAGGAGGCATCAAAGCGTAGCTTGGATGGCCTGGCGTTTTGACACGGACACCATAAACCCGACTTGCACTTTGGGATGGGCCCCCCAACCCATCAGTGAGAGGCATGGAGGAAACTAAAAATGATCCTGGTAATGAAAGTTCATCCACCAAAAAGGCCTTCCTTACAGGAAAACGGATAAATCGCGTTCTATGTTTCTATGAGCGGTCCAGATGACCAATGAGGAACCAGTTTTCCGGTAGCCTGAGTATACTGAAGGGCTGGAGGACAAGAGTTGCCTTACACCCCAAACAAATGGAGTACTGCCTGGCCAAAGGCACTGTCCCGCAGGGACTCCCTCTACAGGCAGTAATGAACTGCAAAGATATGGGTGGAGGACAAGCTGGCGGCCTGGTAGATCTCTGACAAGGGAACAGAACACAGGTACACCGCAGCCTGGACACTGTGCACTGTGACACGGTGCTCTAGTGAAAGAACAATCTGCTTATAGGCAAAAAAAATGCAGTCCGTTACACAGATGGACAGTGTGCATTTAGAGACCACTATCCCCAAACAACTTGGGTGATATAAGATGAGTTGAGCAGCTCTGTGATGGTCCCAGGTATGCTACAAGTAGAAGGCTAGAGAGCCTGCTTACAGTCCAGCATGTGGAGAAAGCATAGTTACTCACCGGTGATCTCCGGGAACAGCAGGTGATCTCCGGGAACAGCAGGAATTTAGTCTTCACATATGGGTATGGTCGGCACCGATGGAGCCTGCACGGGAACGCTCCCCAGTGTCCAATAGGAATGCTTTTGGGAGTATCCCTCAGCACATGTGCGCTGCCTTCCTGCCTTTCCAACTGTCCTTCTTCAGTTAAGTTTGTAGCTGAGTGAAAGGATAGAGGGAAAGAGGAAAGAGACAGAGAAATAGAGAGACAACTCCAAGGGGAGGCGCGGGTGGGTTGTGAAGACTAAATTCCTGCTGTTCTCAGAGATCACCTGTTACAGGTGAGTAACTACGCTATCTCCAGGAACAAGCAGGAATGTAGTCTTCACATATGGGGACTCCCTAGTTGAAGATGCCGGGGAGATGGCCCCAGGAAGGTGCCACCTATGGTGAGGTGGGCCATGCTTCCTCACATAGATCTTTGGCATCCTACCAGGTGTTGGTGGGTAGGAGTTGAATTAAGTCTGAAAAAGATGTTGAAGAACAGCCTGGCCAAAGAAGGCATCCCGACGGGAGGCTTTATCTAGGCAGCAGTGGGCAGTGAAGGTGTGCACCGAAGCCCAGGTGGCTGCTCAACAGATGCCATCGATAGACACAGAGTGAAGGTTAGCCATAGAAGCTGCCATGGCTCTCACATTATGAGCTGTGACATGGCCTTGAAGAGGAAGACTCTTACTCTCATAAATAAAAGATATGCATTGTGCAATCCATTTAGATAGAGTTCGTTTGGAGACTGGAAGTCCCAAATGACTAGAATCAAAAGCAACAAAAAGTTGAGAAAACTTTCTATGATGCTGTGTTCTTTGTAGATAAAAAGCCAAGGATCTTTTACAGTTCAAAGTATGAAGGTTCCTTTCTGCATTAGAGGCATGAGGCCTCGGAAAGAATACAGGAAGGTAAATCGATTGATTTAAATGAAAAGGCGAGGGGGTTCCGGTGACGTCACCAGATAGCATGGCGGTGCCTTGAGGGGGCTCCGCTGTTAAGCCTGCATTAAGCTGAAAAGGCAACCCTCCCATTAAATGTAATTGTGGCGTGAGATGGGGCAGTAAGTGAAGCACCACCGGAGCTGCTTTCTGTGTGTTTGGGCGGATCGCAGTCGAATTTATAGCGAGGTGAGCGGCGCTGCAGGAGAGCAGGCCGCGGTGGTGGTGTGCTGAGAGCAGCGAGGGACGGGAGCGGTGCGGCACGAAGGGCTGCTCCTAGCGAGTCGAAGCGACATCAACTGAGTGCTTGACCGGTACGGAGGCTGCAGTTGCCGGGACTAAGAGCCAGAAGGACGTGTGGGGTACCGCAAGCCTCGTGAGCTCCTGGACTTGGAGTGGAGAGAGCAGAACAGTACCCTGCTATACGGCGGCAAAGTAAAGGTGGTGCCTGTGATAGTGAGCACAAGTTGGAACCATAGACCCATTGGCAGTCTATTGCACCCTTTGAGTGAGAGATGGCGGTGGAATTCAAGAGGCCCAAACGGGCGCAAGGCATGTGCTGAGCGGAGAAGCGGTCCACAGTACTAGAGCAAGGCACGAGTGGGTGCTGGGAGGCCAGGAGCTCTTGTGCGGTGGTAGTGGCTCGGGACGGGGAGTCGAGGAGCCTGGTGACTGCAATTCTCCCCACCCCCCCCCCACCACGTACTGGAAGAAGTGCGGAGCCAGCCGACTTGTAGCAGCACCTCACCTCTGATGGCGGGAAAGAAGTCGGGAATGGATTTGAAGGCTTTCTCCTTTAAAACCACGGCAAGTAATAAAACCCCGGTGGGCAAGGAGGCAGCTAGCAATGTGGAGCCGGTTGATGTGGCTGCAGGAGCAGCATAGAAGGGAAGCAGTGGTGAAATTCAGAGCCTCCGTGAAGACTTGCAAGGGTGGTTTGATACAACAAAGCAGGAATTCAGCTCCTTCAAGTTGGAAGTGCAGAGCTGGTTTCGTGACTTAAAGCAGGACATGGTCTCATTTGGGGGGAGGTTGGAGGACCTAGAGACCCGCTTGGAGGAACAGGAGGAGCAGTTGGGGAGCGGGGAGCAGCGGATGAAAGTGCTGGAGGCGACACAGGAAGAAGTGTGGCAGAAGCTTGAAGATCTAGAGAATAGATCTCGCCGCTCCAATATCAGAATTAGAGGTGTCCCGGAGGGGGAGGGGACTGTTAACTATCTGGCGTTGGCCGAAGAGTTCTGCAGTACGGTGCTGAGAGCGGCTGATGTGGAAGTGGAAGGGGTGTGCCTTACTGTTGAGAGCACACAGATCGCTTGGGCCACGGCGGGACAACCGAGTAAGAGACATAATCTGCTGCCTCCATGAGTATAACACTAAAGAGTTAGTAATGAAAGCGGCACGGAAATTGGGAAAAATCAAGTGGAAGGGTGTGGATGTGGAGGTGTTTGCGGACATCTCAAATATCACCATGCGGAAGCGCAGAGAGTACCAGCTGGTGACACGGAGGCTGCGAGAGGAGAAAGCGTAGTTACTCACCTGTAACAGGTGTTCTCCAGGAGCAGCAGGAATCAGTCCTCACTTATGGGTGACGTCGGCGCCGACGGAGCCCTCGCGGAGCAATTTTCCCCAGCTTTCAAAGAAAGCCTTTGGGAATTGCAGCGCGCATGCGCGGTCGTCTTCCCGCCCGAGGGTGCCATCTTAGCCAGTCAGATGACATAGCTAAAAAAGACAGCATAAAAATTTGCAAAAAGAACATAAGCAGACGATTGCAACTCCAAGGGGAGGAGGGAGGGTAGTGAGGACTGATTCCTGCTGCTCCTGGAGAACACCTGTTACAGGTGAGTAACTACGCTTTCTCCAGGACCAAGCAGGAAGTCAGTCCTCACTTATGGGACTCCCAAGCTCAAGGCTACCGGAGACCCTAAGCACAAAAATGAGCTCCCTCAATCTCAGCAGCACAGAAGGACAGAATCTTCGCTGAATTATCACCCACCGGTAGCCCACATCCGGGATGGAGGGTAGGAGTTGCTCAGACCTCAAAGAGATTACGGAGGACTGCCTGTCCGAAAGCACTGTCCCTGCGGGACTCCCTCTCGAGACAGTAATGGACCGCAAAAGTCTGGCTCGAAGACCAAGTAGCGGCCCGGCAGATGTCTGCCAGCGGAACAGAGCGGAGGTAAGCCACTGACGTAGCCTTTGCCCGAACGCAATGAGCCGTGACTCGGCTTTCTAAGGAGAGTCCGGCTGCCCCATAAGCCCAAGAGATACAGTCCGCAACCCAGATGGACAGAGTACGCTTGGAGACCGGGAGCCCCAATTTATTGGGGTCAAAAGAGACAAAAAGCTGAGCAGCTTTACGGTGCTCCCGCGTACGGTCAAGGTAGAAGTTCAAAGCCCTTCTACAGTCCAGGGTATGGAGGACCGTTTCAGCTCGGCTGGAGTGTGGTCTGGGAAAGAAGGTTGGAAGTACCACCTCCTGATTGATGTGAAAAGGGGAGACCACTTTAGGCAGAAATTTTGGGTGAGTCCGTAGGACTACCCTATTTTTGTAGAACCTAGTGTAAGGGGGATCAGACACGAGGGCCTGCAATTCACTTACGCGTCTAGCGGAAGTGAGGGCTAATCAAGAACAGTGTTTTCCAAGACAGAAAACGTAGAGAACAGGTAGCCATAGGTTCAAAAGGCGGACAGGTGATCCGCTGCAAAACCACATTCAGGTCCCAGTCAGGCGCTGGCGGGCGCAGAGGTGGTTTAAGTAGAAGGAGACCTCGGAGAAACCTCGCTACGAGAGGGTCACTTGAGAGAGGTCTACCGTCCACCGGCACATGATGTGCCGAAAGAGCACTGAGGTGAACTTTGACGGAGTTGGACTTAAGTCCCAGATTAGAGAGGTGTAGCAAGTACTGCAAGATCACCGACACCGGGCAGGAGAAGGGATCCTGAGACTGTTGGGTACACCAGACTGCAAAGCGACGCCATTTAAGGGCGTAGCATTTGCGGGTAGAAGGCCGTCGCGAAGCCAAGACGACCTCCTCCACCTCCGCCGGCAGGAGAAGGGGAGCAAGGACTACCCTCTCAGCAGCCAGGCCATGAGGTTGAGAGACCTGAGGTTGGGGTGTAGCAGAGACCCCTGATCCTGAGTGAGGAGATCCGGTTGTAACCCCAGAGGGATTGGATCCTCCACCGCCAGTTGCAGTAGGAGCGGAAACCACGGCTGCCTGGGCCAGCGAGGGGCCACCAGGATCATGAAGGCTTTGTCTCGGAGAACCTTGAAAAGAGTCCGAGAGACTAGCAGGATGGGAGGGAAAGCGTACAGAAGGCTCCCCGACCATGAGATCAGAAAAGCGTCCGCCGCAACCCGAAGGGGGTGTGGCTGACGAGAGCAGAAGCGAGGAAGCTGCCGGTTGTGAGGACTGGCAAAGAGATCCACCGTGGGGAGGCCCCACTTGAGGAAGAGCTTCTGAACTACCAAGGGATCCAGACGCCACTCGTGCGGCTGGAGGACCCTGCTGAGTTTGTCCGCAAGGCAATTTTCTTGGCCCGGGAGATAAACTGCCTTGAGGAGAATGCCGTGACTGACGGCCCAAGAGCAGAGCTTCTGTGCCTCCCGGCAGAGGAGGAAGGAGCCCGTGCCCCCCTGCTTGTTCACGTAGAACATGGCAACTTGATTGTCCGTCTGGACAAGGACGGACTGGTGGGAAGTCAGGTGGGAGAAGGCCTTGAGAGCTAGGCGGATCGCCCTGAGCTCCAGGAAGTTGATCTGCTGAGCAGACTCCCACGTGGTCCAGAGGCCCTGAGTACGTGCCTCTTGGCAATGTGCTCCCCAGCCCAGGAGGAATGCATCGGTGGTCAGCACCCGGGTCGGCTGAGGTGACTGGAAAGGCATTCCGAATATCAGGTTCGGCTGCCGGAGCCACCACCGGAGAGACGAGATCAGCGGCTCGGAGACGCGCACTAGGTCTGCTAGGCCGCCTGTGGCTTGTCGCCACTGCTGGCGGAGACACCATTGAGCAGACCGCATATTCAGGCGGGCATTGGGGGTCACATGGACGGTGGAAGCCATATGGCCGAGTAGTCTCAGGAAGCGCCTGGCGGAGACCAGGGGCTGGCTGCGAAAGCGGTCGGCTAGGTCCATGAGCCGTTGAGCCCTGTCGAGCGGTAGGTATGCTCGCGCCTGAGGAGTGTGCAGTCTTGCGCCGATGAACTCGAGATCCTGTGAGGGGAGCAAAGTGGACTTTGCGAAGTTTATAACAAAGCCCAAGTGCTGCAGAAGAGTCACCGTGCGGCGCGTGGCGTCGGTGACCTCCCGAGCGGACGCTGCTCTGATGAGCCAGTCGTCGAGGTACGGAAAGACATAGAGGCCGTGAAGCCGGAGATGGGCCGCCAAGACCGCGAGACATTTTGTGAAGACTCGCGGTGCGGAGGACAGGCCAAAGGGCAGTACTCTGTACTGGTAATGATTTCCTGCCACCACAAACCTTAGGTATTGGCGGTGGCTTGGGTGGATGAGGATGTGCGTGTAGGCATCCTTTAGATCCAAGGAGCATAGCCAATCTCCCTGCTGGAGGTAGGGCAGAAGGATTCCAAGGGTAAGCATTTTGAACTTCTCCCGCACAAGGAACTTGTTGAGGTTGCGCAAGTCCAGGATGGGTCTGAGGCCCCCTGTTCTCTTTGGTATCAGAAAATACCTGGAATAAAAGCCTTGACCTCTCAGGTGGTGTGGCACCGGTTCCACCGCCTGTTCCTGCAGAAGACCTGCTAACTCCTGAAGGAGTAATTCCCTGTGCAGAGGGGGTCGCGGAGGTTCTCCCGGAAAATAGGAGGGAGGAACCTGGTGGAAGTGGAGAAGATAGCCTTCTCGCACGACTTGAAGCACCCAGGCATCTGCGGTGATGCTGGACCACCTGTGGGCGAAGTGAACCAGCCGGCCTCCGGTGCTGGGAGGAACCAGCGGGGGGGGAAAGGCTATGCTGTGTGAGTCAAAAACCCCCACCCTGCTGAGCAGGGGCTGGTGGTGCAGGCTTGGGGGCTTGCTGCCTACGGGACCCGTTACCCCGTCCCTTGGCCTGCTGGCCCTGTTGGGGAGCTGCAGGGGCCTGATAATGTGGGTATTGTTTGTAGGCAGCCGCCTTCCTCGGGTAAAAGGACTTTTTCCCCGAGCCCTTCTTTTTCTGGGAAGGGGCGGAGGTCTTCCTAGAAAGCCTGGTCCTGGTGAGAGTCTCAGTCTCAATTTGTGCAGCCTTTTCCGCCATGGGCTTGCCAAAGAGGTTTTCGCCTCGGCAGGGGACATCGACCAACTTGTCCTGCACCCAGGGCTCAAGGTCTGACGACTGAAGCCAAGCCTGTCGGCGGGCACCGATGCCGGCTGCGGCCACTCGAGCCGATGCTTCAAACCATCATAGGCTGCTCGGGACATGAACTTTGAGCATTCCCGAATGCCAGTGGACAAGGCTAGGAACCTCCGCAAGGGTTCCTCGGACAGACCAGCGGAGAATCCGGCTAGCTCTTTAGCCAGATCCCGGAGATACATGCCCATGTATAGCTGGTAAGTCTGGACACGACATGCGAGCATAGAGCCCTGGAAACACTTCTTGCCAAGGCCATCCAGGTTACGGGCCTCCCTTCCAGGAGGCACCGAGGAGTGCATCTTCTGGCTCTTAAGACGATGCATGGCCGATTCCACTACCATGGAATGGTGTGGCAGCTGTGCCTTTTGAAAGCCAGGGCTCTTGCGGACTCGATAGATAGAATCGACCCGCTTGCTCAGGACCGGCGAGGAGGCCGGACTCTCCCACATGCGGAAGAGTAGTCGTTCCAGCATAGGAGGAACCGGTACAGTAAAGTGTTCCCTCGCGGGAGAGTCATACTGGAGGGCGTCGAGCTCTTCGGCTCTTCGGCTCCTCCTCGGGATCCGCAGGGAAGGCCAAAGCCTTGGCCATATCCCTAACGAAGTCCGAGAACCGGGCATCCTCCGGGGGGGACTGCTTCCGAGGCTCGGACTCCGGTGAGTCCGATGGGACACACCGAGTCCGGAAAGAATCAGGCGACTCTTCCTCCTCAGACTCCCAGACCGACTCCGACGAGGACTCGGTGGGGTCGGCCCGGGCAGGGCGCGGCGCCAGCCGCCCCGACGCCGAGGGAGTCGGCGTCGGCGACCTCGGTCCCGAACGGGAGGCCGAGGGTGACCTCGACCGAGGATCGACTCGAGTTCTCATCGACTCGAGGATCGGCTCGGTCTCCGGGGTCGACTTGGACGTCGACATCCCGGCGGTCGGGGCAGCGGCGCCAGCGAAGCCAGCGAGCAGTGCCCTCTGCTGGTCCATGAAGGCAGACAGTCTGCTCTCCAAGGCCGTCAACCTGAGTCCGAGCTCAGGTGACCCAGCAGCCCCCGACTCGGGCCCCGACGTCGGCTGTCGCGGAGGCGAGTCCAGAAGGACCACAGGACTTACCCGGGCAGGCATCTCCGACTCCAGGCGAGGTCGCTTCGGGATGTGTTCCTTCTCCAAGGACCCGGGGCGGCTGTCGGGGCTATGCGACCTGGCCCTCGCGGGTTTCACCTTCCGACGATGGTCCCCGGAGGGAGAACCCCGGTCGGAGGAACTCCGGCGACGGTCCGAGCTGGAGCCTTTCGACGCGGAGGCCTCCGACGAGGTCCGGGTACGGCTGGGGTCAGCGAAGATTCTCTCACGCTGATGCCGCCGACTTCTCAACGCCTTTGAGGACATTTTGCTGCAGGGCCCACAGATCAGTTCCTCATGATCCGGGCCCAGGCAGCGGAGGCAAAAGTCGTGTGTGTCAGTTAGTGACATATTTCGGTCACACACCGACCACACCGCTTAAACCCACTGGCAGCCATCGGGGGAAAAAGGGCCCCTGCGAGGTCAAAGGACCGGGCTGCCAGGGAAAAAACCGAAAACGAAAGCTGACTAAGTCAGAAAAACCGAAAAAAGTAAGAGGACTCGTGACCGACGTCGCGAGTCCGGGCGGGAAAAAGATCGGCGTCGAACCGAAGGAAAAAAGGATAAAATAAAGAAGAAAATCGACTTTTTCGCGGGGACAAGACGGGGACGTCTGTAGGGCTCCGCGGAAAAAAGAAGACTAGCTAAGATGGCACCCTCGGGCGGGAAGACGACCGCGCATGCGCGCTGCAATTCCCAAAGGCTTTCTTTGAAAGCTGGGGAAAATTGCTCCGCGAGGGCTCCGTCGGCGCCGACGTCACCCATAAGTGAGGACTGACTTCCTGCTTGGTCCTGGAGAATGTTCGGTATCGATGGCTGTTTCCGGTGGGGCTGCAGTACACCATAAATACTAAATCATATGTGGTCCACTCAGTAGAAGAGGCCATAGCAAGCTTGCAGCAGGCAGGCTGGTCTGGACTCCCACCGCACCGGGCGGGCGCTTCGGGATCCCCGGAGAGGACGGGACCCCCAAGACTGCCGCAACAGAAGTGGAGCAGAGTGTCTGGCGGAGAGAAGAAGCTGAGAAGGAACAGACCTGCGCAGGGAGTGGAAGGGAGTGCAGCATGAACTATCCCTGGTGGGGCTGTGTATATGGTTTCCAAGAGGCTGACTGGCCTGTACTGTGGGGGGAGGGTTGAGTTAGTGGAATAGGCCCTTCACGGATTAATAGAGTTCGGCTATTCTGGTAAGGCTTACTATGTAAGGTTGTTGCTTATATGGAGTGATGGGGTGGGGGCGGGACCAATATAAGGGATTATTGTTGGGGGGATAATTAATGAAAGACTGTTGCAGGGGTGCTTTCTGGTTTGATGTCAGGGAGGGATCTATGTTATAGATCGGATGTGGGTGGGGGAGGGGGTGGACGGGGGCAGGGCGGAGGGGGAGTGGAAGGGGGGTTGGGGAGGGGGAGGGGGGTTGGAGGGGGGTTGGGGAGGGGTAGCACCAGCAGTGGGGGGAATGTGGAGAGGTTTTTGCAACCATGGTTAATCTGGTAACTATAAATGTGAGGCTTAAACTCCTTTTATAAGAGGCAAATGTGTATAAAAGAAAGTATTAGATTAAAGGGAGATATAATATTTGTACAGGAGATGCACCTGCTCCCAAAGGATGAGGGGTGAATGTGTCATCCCCTTTTCCCTCAACAATACTTTGCATCTAATAGGGTGGAAAAGAAGAAAGGGGGAGTGGGGATCCAGTTGTCTAGTAGGGTCCCGGGTTTGGTGAGTGAAGTGTTCAGAGATAGAGAGGGGAGGTTTGTGCTCCTTAAGCTACGGTGGGGGCCTCAGATTTATACCCTGGTGAGCATCTATGCCCCGAACTCCAATCAGGCAGAATTCTTTCAGAGGCTTCACTCTACCTTGTTCAGCAGGGCGGAAGGACAGGTAATTCTCGGTGGGGATTTCAATGTGGTGCTCGACCCCTTAGTGGATGCTTCAAGGGGGGTGGTCTCTGCTTCCAGGGTGCATAGGTTGCGTTTGAAGCAGTTAATGTCGGGGCTGGATTTGGTGGATTTGTGGAGGGAGGTTAATGCTGGGCAGCGGGACTACTCCTTCTATTCCCCTGTTCACGAGGGTTACTCACGGATCGATTTGTTTTTAATTGATAAGACACTGGTAGCTGGAGTAGGATCATGTGTGATACACGAAAGGATGTGGTCTGATCATGCCCCAGTGTCTTGCGATCTACTTTTGGGCCCTCAGGAACGGGTGCGGACTTGGTGGAAATTAAATGAGTCCCTGCTGGAGGATAAGGAGGTAGTGCAACAGATCAAGGGGGAAATATCTGGCATTAAATGATACGGGTGAGTGCTCTCCTGGGACAGTGTGGGATTGTCTGAAGGCTGTGATGAGAGGGAGGTTTATCGCCATTGGGGCCCACAAGAAGAGAATTCGTTCTCAGAGGAAGGATGAATTACTGGCCTCTATAGGGAAGCTGGAGAAACAGTTGAAACAGGATGGGAAGAATGTGGTTGTACGAGAGCAGTTGAATGCAGTTCGGTTGGAATTGAGTGAGATGCATATGAAGGAGATTCAATATGCGCTGAAACAAAAACACTGAGTTTAGTAATAAGGCGGGACGGCTCTTAGCCCGTAAGGTTAAAAAGCTGGCGTCTAGGAACACGATAGTGAAGATAAAAGATAAGGGGGGGCAAGTGAAATGGGTGGGGGAAGAAATTGAGGAGAGATTTATTCAGTTTTACCGGGAGTTATATACCCCAGAAACGGAGGTGGAAGAGGAGGAGATTAAGAGATATCTGGACGAGGTTGAGCTGCCTTGTCTGGGGGAAGTGGAGTCGGGGGTACTCTCGCGGCCAATCGGGGAACATGAAGTACTCACAGTGATCAAAGGCCTACGGGCGCATAAGGCCCCGGGGATGGATTGGTTTACTAACCGGTTCTATAAGCTTTTTGCAGGCACGGTGGTGGGTCCCCTGACTAAAATGTATAATGCCTTCGCTCAGGATCTTAAGATGCCGGTATCGATGCGCTTGGCGGGGATTAGTGTCCTCCATAAAGAGGTGAAAGACCCAGTGGAGTGCAATTCCTATCGACCTATTTCTTTGTTGGGGGGGTGATCTAAAAATTTTTACCAGAGTATTGGCCAACAGGTTGTTACCTCACCTGGGAGAGTTGATTCACCCAAATCAGTCGGGTTTTGTGCCTGGGAGGTACACCTCTGATAACATTTGACGAACCCTCAACCTTATGTGGCAGGGGGAGAGGGCCGGGGCAGAGCTGGCCCTTTTGGCCGTGGATGCCGAAAAGGCCTTTGATAGAGTGAGTTGGTCCTTTCTTTTTCGAACGTTGGAAAAGGTGGGCATTTCGGGAACGTTTTTGAAGTGGGTGCGGATTTTATATGCGGAGCCCTTAGCGTGCTTAAAGATCAATGGGTCAGTCACAAGGCCATTTGAATTGCATAGGGGGACATGGCAGGGGTGCCCCCTCTCCCCGCTGCTTTTCATAATCGCTATGGAGCCTATGGCTCAGAGGATTCGCGACTGTGAGGAAGTAAGGGGGGTAACGGTGGGCCTAACCCAGCATAAGATCTCCTTGTTTGCGGATGATGTTCTGTTTCTTGTTACAGATCCGTTTAGGTCTCTTCCGGGGCTGCAGGCTACCCTGGAGGGATATGTAAATCCCAGTAGTAAATCCCAAAGAGATAAAGGATGAAGTGAACAGTTATATGTAAAAATGTAAATATGATGAAATAGAATCCCTTTTGTAAAATGATGTAAATATGTCTAGGCCAATCTCGAGACCGTATTCTGTGTGCTGTGATTTACCTCTGAACTATTGTATATATGCCCCAACTTCTCTGTCTTGATTTTTGACAAATCCCAAAGATGTAATCAAACCGCTTCTGATCGCTGGAAGTAGCGGTATATAAGTGTTACTAAATAAATAACATAAAATGGTAGGGTTTCTGGGTTTCGTATGAATCCCACCAAGTCTGAAATGTTGAATATTTTGCTCCGTGGGGAACAAATTGAGGAATTGAAACGGAAGTTCCCTTTTCGGTGGGCAAAACGCAGTATCAGATATTCAGGGGTGCAGATCACAGCCCGGAGGGACCAGTTGTTCCAAGAGAATTATATTCTGGCTAGGACTAAGGTATGGAGGGAATTAGAGCGGTGGGGGTGCTTTGAAGTGTCTTGGTTAGGTAGGATAGCGCTGATTAAGATGATACTGCTGCCGCGGCTCCTGTATCTCTTTATGAATTTGCCTGTAGAGGTCCCCCGTACCTTCTTGCGGAAGTTGCAGGATCGAATTATGTTATTTGTTTGGAAACAGGGGAGGCCAAGAGTAGCCCGGAGCATTTTATGTGCTACTAAGACAATTGGTGGAATGGGGGTTCCATTGTTGTCAAGATATTACGAGGCAGCCCGGTTGCGGGCTGTGTTTGAATGGGTGTTTCGAGAGGGGGCGGAGTGGGTGCAGTTGGAGGGGGCACTGGCTAGTTTAGTTTGGGATAGGGCAGGTGCAGTTTTGGTGGGGGGGGGGGCAGTATAACCCCTTTGTCCAGCTCACGCTGCGGTACTGGAGGAAATGGTGTGATAAATGGTATGGGCCCCTTGGGTATTTCTAGATTCACGCCCTTTCTGGATAATCTGGAGTTTCCCCCGGGAGCACAGGTCCCGACCTTTCGAAGATGGGCCCACAAAGGGCTGCTTCACATAGGGCAGTTCCGGCAGGGGGAGGACTGGGTGAGCTTTGGGGAGCTTCGGAGAGAGTTTCGGTTGCCGGAGACGGATAGGTTTCGGTATATGCAAGCCCTTCATTTTTGTAAGAGTGTGATGGGATGGGAGTCTGGGGAGAAGGGGGCGGCTATTGATGAGATGTGGCAGTCGGGGGAAATTAAAGGGCTCATCTCTAAATTATATCGGGTGATGGATGATGTTACTAGTGAGTCGTGGGCGCATAGGAAAGCATGGGAGAGGGACTTACATAAATGTTGGGATGGGGAGCAGTGGGAAGTGGTTTGTAAGGGTCTGCTCACCGGGACGGTGGCCAGTAATAGTTTAGAGCAGAATTACAAGATGCTGTATAGGTGGTACATGACACCCCAGCGGGTGCAGAAATGGAAGGGTGGGTCGGCCCTTTGTTGGAGAGCGCGTGGCAGTGAAGGCACCTTCATGCACATTTGGTGAGAGTGTGTACACATTCAACCCTGCTGGTGTAAGGTGGCCAATTGGATGAGTGTGATCTTGGGAGAGCGTGTGACTCTAGGCCCTTGTTTGGCGCTGCTGAATGTAGGGGAGGGGGTGGGGAATGTGAAGGGGCAGAGATGGTGTTGGATTGTATGTGGGGCCATGCGGCAGTTGATAGCCCGGAGGTGGAGAGGTACGAGCACCCCGACTCTTAGGGAGGTGCAGCGGAGAGTGGAGCACCTCTATTTGATGTACCGACTTACGGCCCTCCGGTGTGGTCAGCTGGCGAGTTTTTTGGCAACTTGGGGGTTCTATCTTTGTTGGCTGGAGAGGGGGGGAGGTAGCGGGTGGGGAGAAGTTGGGAGTGAAGACTCTGATCGATAAATATTGATAGATAAATATAGATAGATAAATATATATTGATAGATCAATATATATAGATGAATACTGATAAATGGATATTGTGGTTACCGATGAATCTGTGGTTATTGATGGATACTGTGGTTATTTGATAGGCTGCTGGGTTTGATCTGTGGGGGATTTTTTTTCTGTGTGGGTTAGGAGAGATGGGGGGAGGGGGTTAGGAGAGATGGGGGGGAGGGTGGTAGGGTGGGTTGAGGGGGAGGTGGGAGGAGGGCGGGGGGGTGCTTTATATTTAGTTTATTAATATGTGATGGGGCTATTTTTTATGTAATGGCTCTGTATGTTTAAAGTTCAAAAGAGTTCCTGTAATTGCTGTTTGTGGTTGTAGACATGGACAGATAAAGGGATACCAGAATCCCCAATATGTAATTGAAGATAGATGAATTTTTGATACAGAATGTGTTTAGAAGTTTGACTTTTCACTTACTTCCTCTTAAATAGAATAGGATGTCATGATCATGAGTTCTGTGTAACCGTCTTTAAAATAGATGGAACAGTGTTAACTAAGCATAAAGGCTATGAACTGTGCAACCATAGTTCATTGTACAGTCACTGCTGACAAAACAATTTTTGCAACTTTTGCAATTATAAATTTCATCTAATATACTGTAATCAGATCTTACTCTGTAAAAAGAACTTTGGCGACACCTTGTGTTATTTCATGGTTATAATAAATGACTGTTACTTCCTCTTTTTCTCTAATAAAAAGGAGCTTTTTAGGAGGAGGACTTTGAATTCAATAAGCGTGGAATTATGCATGTCCATAACCCGCTTGTTGTCTTCCCTCTGAGCTCAAAGAAAGTAACACTTGTGTGTGGTGTGATTGTGTTCTGTATTACTCTCTGCCTGTCTCTCACTGCTTGATGGACCAGAGACCTGAAGAGCCGTGGTATTGTGGTTAGATCATGGAGTTTTCTTCAGTGGTTTTGTGAGTGAAACAATAAAGAAAAAAAATAAAAAAATAAATGAAAAGGCGAAACCACCTTTGGCATAAAATGTGGATGAGCTCTGAGAACAACCTTATCATGGTGAAACCTTGTATAAGGGGGGGGATCAGCCACTAAAGCTTGCAATTCACCAATGCGATGTGCAGAGGTGATTGCAATTAGGAAGATGACCTTCCAGGATAAAAAACTTTACGGTTGTAGTGGCTAAGGGTTCAAAGGGTGGTTTCATGAGCTGTTCAAGAACTAGATTTAAATCCCATGCCAACGGTGGTGGCCAGAAGGGAGGCTTTGTTAATAGAAGACCTCTCATAAATCTTGCTATGAGTGGATGAGAGGAAATTGGCTGTCCATTTAGAGGCTTATAGGAAGCTGCAATTGCACTAAGATGGACTCTTACTGAATTGGTCTTTAGACCAGAATTTGATAAATGAAGTAGGTACTCTAGTACCGATTCAAAAGGTATCACAAGGGGGTTTAAGCCCTTTTGAGAACACCATATATAAAAACGTTTTAACTTGAAGGCGTAAGAACGTCTTGTGGAAGGTTTTCTGGAAGCTTGAAGGACATCCTTTACCTGTTGGGAAAGGTTAAGATCCTGCAGGTCTAGGCTTCCAGCAACCAGGCCCTGAGCTGCAGGGACTGGGGATTCAGGTGCCATAGCATCCCGTTCTCTTGAGAGGAGGAGGTCTGGAGCACACCCTAACTCCAGAGGTGCAGCTTGAGAGAGATGTAGAAGCAGGGGATACCACGTTTGTTGTGGCCACCGTGGCGCTATGAGGATCATACGACCTCTGTCCCTCTGAAGCTTGAAGAGTGTTTTGGGGATGAGAGGAAAGAGTAGTTACTCACCTGTATGTACCAGGTGTTCTCCAGGAGCAGCAGGAATCAGTCCTCACATATGGGTGACGTCGGTGCCGACGGAGTCCTTGTGCGGAGCATTTCCCCAGCTTTCAAAGAAAGCCTTTGGGAATTGCAACACGCATGCGCGGTCCCCTTCCTGCCCAAAGGTGCCATCTTGCTCAGTCTGATGACATAGCTAAAAGACAGCAAAATAGCAAAAATAAATCAAAGGACTGCAACTCCAAGGGGAGGAGGGAGGGTTGTGAGGACTGATTCCTGCTGCTCCTGGAGAACACCTGTTACAGGTGAGTAACTTTCTCCAGGACCAAGCAGGAAGTCAGTCCTCACATATGGGACTCCCCAGCTTAAGGCTACCGGAGACCTCAAGCCGAAAAAATGAGCTCCCTCTAGCTCGTCAGTACTAAGGAAGGAATCTTCTCTGAGAACGCCCCCGACCGGTAGCCCAACACCAGGGCCGGAGGGTAGGAGTTGCCTAAACCCCAAAGAGAGTATGGAGTACTGCCTGTCCGAAAGCACTGTCCCTGCGGGACTCCCTCTCAAGGCAGTAATGGGCCGCAAAAGTCTGGCTTGAAGACCAAGTAGCGGCCCGGCAGATGTCTGCCAACGGAACAGAGCGGGGATGAGCCACTGATGCAGCCTTCGACCTGACACGATGAGCCATGACTCGACCCTCCAACGAGAGGTCGGCTGCCCCATAAGCCCAGGCGATACAGTCAGCGACCCATATGGACAAAGTATGCTTGGAAACAGGTAACCCCAATTTATTGGGGTCAAAAGAAACAAAGAGCTGAACAGCCCTTCGATGCTCCCGCGTACGGTCAAGGTAGAAGGACAACACCCTCCTACAGTCCAGGGTATGCGGGACCATCTCAGCCCAGTTGGCATGCCGCCTGGGAAAGAAGGTTGGAAGAACCACCTCCTGATTGAGATGAAAAGGGGAGACAACCTTAGGGAGAAACTTCGGGTGAGTCCGTAAGACTACCCTATTCCTGCAGAACCTAATGTAAGGAGGATCAGACACTAGTGCCTGAAGCTCACTCAATTGCCTAGCAGAGGTAAGAGCTACCAGAAACAAGGTTTTCCAGGAGAGAAAACGGAGAGGGCAGGTAGCCATAGGTTCAAATGGCGGACAAGTAATCCGCTGAAAGACCACATTCAGATCCCACTCAGGGGCTGGTGGACGCAAAGGAGGCTTAAGCAGGAGGAGGCCTCTGCGAAAACGAGCCACCAAAGGGTGGTTGGAAAGAGGCCTCCCGTCCACCGGCGAGTGGTGCGCTGAGAGAGCACTCAGGTGAACCCTGACAGAGTTGGACTTAAGTCCTAGATTGGAGAGGTAAAGCAAATATTGCAATACTACCGCTACCAAGCACGAGAAGGGATTCTCGCTGTGCTGAGCACACCATGAGGAGAATCTACACCACTTAAGAGCGTAGGATTTCCTGGTGGATTGCCGCCTAGAGGCTAAGACCACATCTTCCACCTCTCTAGGCAGAAGTAGGGGAGCCAGGACTACCCTTTCAGCAGCCAGGCCATCAGATGAAGGGACTGGAGGTTGGGGTGCAAGAGAGACCCCTGGTCCTGAGACAGGAGATCGTGTTGAATTCCCAGAGGCAGGGGAGTGTCCACCGCCAGTTGCAGCAGGAGTGGGAACCACAGTTGCCTCGGCCACCTGGGGGCTATCAGAATCAATGAGGCCCTGTCTGTGAGGACCTTGAACAGTGTTCAAGACACTAGTGGCGTGGGAGGAAACGCATATAGTAGGCCCTGGGACCACGGAATCAGAAAGGCATCCGCTGCTACTCTGAGAGGATGCGGTTGTCTGGAACAGAATCTCAGGAGTTGCCGGTTCAGAGGGCTGGCAAAGAGATCCATGGTGGGGAGGCCCCACCTCAGAAAGATCTGCTGAACCACCAATGGATTCAATCTCCATTCGTGTGGTTGCAGGATCCTGCTCAGTCTGTCCGCCAGGTAATTTTCTTGACCTGGGAGGTAGACTGCCTTGAGAAGGATTCTGTGATTGACAGACCATGAGCAGAGCCGTTGTGCTTCCTGACATAGAAGGAAGGAGCCTGTGCCTCCTTGCTTGTTCACGTAGAACATGGCAACTTGATTGTCTGTCTGGACCAGTACAGACTGGTGAGATGTGAGGTGGGAGAAGGCTCTCAGAGCTAGGCGTATTGCCCGTAGCTCCAGGAAGTTTATCTGCTGAGCAGCCTCCCAAGGAGTCCAGAGACCCGGAGTACATGCCCCCTGGCAATGTGCTCCCCAACCTAGAAGAGAAGCTTCTGTCGTCAGCACTCGAGAATGCAGAGGGGATTGAAAATCCACTCCGAGTACCAGATTCGGAAGATGAAGCCACCATTGTAGAGAGGAGACGAGCAGGGTGGATATTCTCACCGAGTCTGCAAGGCTCCCTGTGGCCTGATGCCACCGAATTCGAAGGCTCCACTAAGCAGGCCGCATGTTCAGGCGGGCATTGGGGGTTACATGAACCGTGGAAGCCATATGGCCGAGAAGTTTCAGGAATTGCCTGGCGGAGACCAAGGAATTGCTGTGAAACTGCCTGGCTACATCCATCAACCGGAGGGCCCTGTCCACTGGCAGAAAAGCCCTCGCCTGAAGAGTTTCTAGCCTTGCTCCTATGAATTCCAAGTTCTGGGACGGGAGCAAACTGTTCTTTGCGAAGTTGACGACAAACCCCAAGTGCTGAAGCAGAGCCACAGTGCGAAGGGTGGCTTGACTGGCCTCCTGGGAAGACTGGCCCCTTATGAGCCAGTCGTCCAGGTATGGAAACACAAAGACCTTGAAGCCTCAGGTAGGCCGCCACCACCGCCAGGCACTTGGTGAACACCCTGGGAGCGGAGGATAGGCCAAAGGGAAGTACTCTGTACTGGTAGTGGTTTCCCCCCACAACAAATCTGAGATATCATCTGTGGTCTGGATGAATAAGGATGTGAGTATAAGCATCCTTTAGATCTAAGGAGCATAGCCAATCTCCCTGCTGGAGGTAGGGCAGCAGAATTCCAAGGGTAAGCATCTTGAACTTTTCCCTCTCCAGGAACTTGTTGAGGTTGCGCAAGTCTAGGATGGATCGGAGGCCTCCTGTCCTTTTTGGTACCAGAAAGTACTTGGAATAAAAGCCGTGACCTCTCAGGTGAGCACCCAGATATCTGATGTGACGGCTGACCACCTGTGGGCAAAGTGGACCAGCCGGCCTCCTGTGCTGATGTGAGCCAGCTGAGGAGAAGAGACTATGCTTGCCAAGTCAAAAACCCCCACCCTGCTGAGCAGGGGCCGGTGTTGGTGGCTTGGGGGCCTTCTGCCTATGGGGCCCATGACCCTGCCCCTTGGCCTGCTGACCCTGTTGGGGAGCTGCAGAGGCCTGATAATGAGGGTATTGTTTATAGGCAGATGACTTCCTGGGGTAAAAGGTCTTTTTTCCCGAGCCCTTCTAATGAGAAGGGGCAGAGGTTTTTCTGGACAGCCTAGTCCTGGTCAGAGTCTCGGTCTTGAGTTCTGCAGCCTTTTCAGCCATGGGCTTGCAAAAGAGGATTTCACCTCGGCAGGGGACATCGACCAACTTGTCCTGCACCCATGGCTCGAGGTCGGATGACTGTAGCCAAGCCTGTCGGCGGGCACCGATGCCGGCCCCGGCTACTCGGGCCGAAGCCTCGAAGCCATCGTAGGCTGCTCGAGAGATAAACTTCGAGCACTCTCGAATACCAGTGGACAAGGCTTGGAACCGCTGCAAAGGTTCCTCGGAGAGACCAGCAGAGAACCCAGCAATCTCCTTTGCCAGGTCTCGGAGATACATGCCCATGTAGAGCTGGTATGTCTGGACACGGCAAGCAAGCATAGAGCCCTGGAAGCACTTCTTACCGAGGGTATCCAGGTTCCGGGCCTCCCGGCTGGGAGGCACCGAGGAGTACATCTTCTGACTTTTCAGTCGATGCATGGCCGATTCCACAAGCATGGAGTGGTGCGGTAATTGTGCCTTTTGGAACCCGGGGCTCTTGCGGATTCGATAGATGGAATCGACCTGCTTGCTTAACACCGGCGTCGAGGCCGGGGTCTCCCACATGCGGAAGAGCAGCCGCTCCAGCATCGGAGGAACCGGAACAGTAAAGGCCTCCTTCAGGGGAGAGTCATACTGGAGGGCCTCGAGCTCCTCGGCTCGAGGCTCCTCCTCGGGATACGCGGGGAAGGCCAAGGCCTTCGCCATATCCCGCACGAAGTTCAAGAACCGGGTATCCTCCGGTGGGGATTGTCTCTGAGGTTCGGACTCCGGCGAGTCCGATGGGACACACCAAGTCCGATAAGTGTTGGGTGACTTCGTCCTCCGTCTCCCAGCCCGACTCCTTGGAGGAGGAATCGAGCGGCTCCGGTCGGGCACCGATGCCATCTGCCCCAACGCTGAGGGTACCGGCGTTGACGACCTCGGTCCCGAACGGGAGACCGTGGCCGAGGACTGACTCGAGCCAGCATGGACTCGAGGATTGGCTCGGCATCCGGGGTCAACTTGGACGTTGAGGTCCCGGTGGTCGGGGCAGATGCACCGGTGAGACCGGCGATCAATGCCTGCTGCTGTTCCATGAAGGCAGCGAGGCTGCTCTCCAAGGCCGTCAACCTGAGTCTGAGCTCAGGAGACCCAGCAGCCCCCGACTCGGGCCCCGACGGTGTCGGGCCCGACATCGGCTCCCCTGGAGGAGAGTCCACGAGGACTACAGCCAGCACTCACGTGTCCAGGAGACTCCATCTCGATACGAGGATGCTTGGCAGGCCTCTCCAACTCCGAAGACCCGGGACGGCTATCGGGGCTATGCGACCTGGCCCTCGAGGAACCAGGAGCGTCCACCGACGTCGCCCTCGCGGGTTTCTTCTTTCTGCGATGTTCCCGCAAAGGATACCCCCGCTCAGAGGAACCCCGACGCTGCTCGGGGCCGGAGTCCCGAGACGTCGAGGCCTCTGAAGAGGTCCGGGCTCGTCCGGACGCGGATTCAGAGAAGATCCTATCCTTCTGGTGCTGCCGACTCCTCAACGCCTTCGAGGACATTTTGCCACACGGACCACAGATCATCGGGTCATGATCGGGTCCGAGGCAGCAGTCATGTGTGTCGGTAAGAGACATACGTTTCTTACACCGATCACACTTTTTAAACCCGCTGGTAGCCATGGGGGGAAAATGGGCCCCTGCGAGGTCAAAAGACCGGGCTGCCAGTGAAAAAAGAAAAATGGCGCGAACGCTAGTCACAAAGGACAAAAACCGAAAGAGAGAGAGTGGACTCGATACCGGCGTATCGGGTCAAGGTGGGAAAAGGATCCGGCGTCGAACCGAAGTAGAAAAAGAAAAAACAGGGAAAATCAACTTTTTCCTCGGGGAAAAACGAACTACGTCCGTCGGGCTCCGCGGAAAAAAGAAGACTGAGCAAGATGGCACCCTTGGGCAGGAAGGGGACCGCGCATGCGGGCTGCAATTCCCAAAGGCTTTCTTTGAAAGCTGGGGAAATGCTCCGCATGAGGGCTCCGTCAGCGCCGTCACCCATATGTGAGGACTGACTTCCTGCTTGGTCCTGGAGAATAGGTGGGAAGGCATAGAGGAAGTCTTGACCCCAGTGGAGGAAGGCGTCCCTTGCCTGGCAATTGTGAGCCGGAATTCTGGAACAGAATCGGGGAAGTTTGGCATTCAGTGGACTTGCAAAGAGGTCCATCTCTGGGGTTCCCCAGATCTGAAATATCTTTATCACCTGGTCTAGGTGGAGACCATTCGTGAGGCAGCAGCACTCGGTTGAGTTTGTCTGCTCAAAGGTTTTGAATGCCTGGAAGATATACCACGAGAAAATGAATTTGATGCTCTCTGGCGAGGGTCCATAGTCGTAAAGCTTCGTTGCATAACGACAGAGCCTGTTCTGCCCTGCTTGTTCACACAGAACATGGCTACTTGATTGTCCGTTTGGACTAGGACTGTCTTTTAGCTGAGCTGGGCATGGAATACTCAAAGAGGTAGACAGATTGCTCTGAGTTCTAGGAGGTTTATGTGAAGACAAGCCTCCTTTGGAGTCCAGGTACCCTGGGTAGAGAGATGGTTCAGGTGTGCTCCCCATCCCACCTGTGATGCATCTGTTAGGGTGGCCTGGAATGGGGGTTGTTGGAAAGGAGACTCCACTAAAAGATTCTCCAGTGATTGCCACCATTGTAGGGACAAGATCAGTCGTGGTGAGTTTGATATCTTGTCTGACAGACGTCCTGTAGCCTGTGTCCACTGTGTGGATAGTGTCCACTGGGCTGCTCGCATGTGGAGGCGAGCATAGGGAACCACATAAACTGTGTATGCCATATGTCCCAGTAATTGCAGCAGTTCGAGCAGTTAGGGAGGACTTTCCCGCTGCTTGAGAAGCTAGTTGCATTATGCGAAGATAGCGGGGCTGTGGGAGAAAAGCCCTTGACTGTCTGGTATCCAAACCAGCTCCTATGAACTCCAGGGTCTGAGAACACTCACCATCTAGCTAGGCAAATCTACGCAAATGTCCAGTCAATTCGCATTATACAGATGTAAATAGTTACCCCTGTTTCTTTCCAAGTTCCTATTCCTGTTAATTGTAAACAGAAATCAAATCGTTTGAAATGTGTATGTAAAATGTTCCAAGTAAACCACACTGATGGAAAATAGCGCGGTATACGAGGGGGTACCCAAAAAAACCAGGAATAACATTGCCGTGGGCGGAGCTTGTGTAGTTACACTTCTGCCGCTAGGCGTGTATAGTGCAACTCATTGTCAGTTCAGTGCCGCCTGTGTTGTTGACCTGGCTTGTTCTGTTCATCTGCAGTGATTGTTTTTGCTAGCGCTGTTTTGTTCTTGTTTCTTTTTTTATGATGACAAGTTTAAGTGAACAACGTGCAGCTGTGAAATTTTGTTTTCTACTCGGTAAAAATGCTGCTGAAACTGTTTTAATGTTGAAAACAGCTTATCAAGATGATGCTATGGGAAAAAGTCAAGTGTACCAGTGGTTTGCTCGGTTTAAAAATGGCGACATGTCGATTGATGACAAACCTCGTTCTGGGCGTCCATCAACTGCCCGAATCGACGAAAATATTGAAAAAATTAGAGAGCTTGTGCTCACAGACCGTCGACAGACAATTGATCAACTGTCAGAGATTAGTGGGTTATCTTGGAGCTCGGTTCAGCGAATTTTAACGGAAGATTTGGGAATGAAAAGGGTTGCTGCCAAGTTTGTTCCTCGGGTTCTGACCGACAATCAAAAGGAACATCGAGTTGAAACATGTCGTGTTTTGAAACAGCTTGAAACTGATCCAGATTTTCTGTCAAAGGTCATTACAGGTGATGAGTCATGGTGCTATGGTTACGACCCAGAAACAAAGCAACAGTCAAGCCAATGGAAGACGTCATCGTCACCCCGTCCAAAAAAATGTCGTCAAGTCAAATCAAACATCAAAAACAATGCTGATTTGCTTTTTTGATACCAAGGGGGTAGTTCATTCAGAGTTTGTTCCCCCAGGTCAGACCGTCAATCAAACCTTTTATTTGGAAGTTTTAAGAAGATTGTGCAACAGTGTTCGTCAAAAAAGACCCGATTTGTGGCAGACAGGAGACTGGTTCTTCCACCACGACAACGCACCTGCACACACAGCCATCTGTTAGACAGTTTTTGGCTAAAAATGGCATGGTTCCGCTGCCCCACGCACCTAACTCGCCTGACCTGGCTCCGTGCGACTTTTTATTTCCACGCATGAAAAGGGGCATGAAAGGACACCGATTTGACAACATTGAAGAAGTTAAGTAAAAAAGGAGGGAGGAGCCGTCAGCCGTTTCTAAAGATGACTACAAAAAATGTTTCAAACAGTGGAAGCACCGGTGGGACAAATGTATCAGTTGCAATGGAGAGTATTTTGAAGGGGATAAGGTTGTTTTGTAAAGAATTTGAAATAAATAGCTTTTAAAAAATAATTCCTGTTTTTTTTGGGTACCCCCTCGTATAAGAGAATGTAAATAAATAAATAAGTTGGGATTTTGGGAAGTTTATGACCAATCCCAAGTATTGGAGAATTCGGATTGTGCGAGACAGTGCAGAGCTGGCTTCTAGAATCGTGGGGGCTCGAATGAGCCAGTCGTCCAAGTAAGGGAAGACAAATATCCCTAGGGTTCGCAGGAATGCAGCTACTACTGCCATGCATTTTGTGAATACTCTTGGTGCCGAAGCCAGACCAAAAGGAAGAACCCTGTATTGGAGGTGTTTTCCGCTGAAAAGAGAATCATAAGAATTTCCGGTGATCTGGATGGATCAGAATATGAGTATATGCATTATTTAGATCTAGAGAGCAAAGCCAATCCTGACTTTGAAGGTATGGCAGAAGAATTCCCAGAGAAATCATTTTGAACTTTTCTTGGAACAGATATTTGTTCAATTCTCTGAGATCTAGAATGGGTCTGTCCCCTTCTGTTTTCTTTGGAAGAAAATAGGGGGAGTAGAACCCTGTTTCCTCTTTTTGCTGAAAAAGGGTTTTTTATAGGGTTTCTTTTTGGCTGGAGTGGCTGTAGATTTTGACTATCTAAAGTGAGATTGTCAGTATCTATCTCATTAGCCTTTTCCTGCCAAATCTTGCCAAATAGGTTTTCTCCTGTGCAAGGGATGTTTCCTAATTTGTCCTGTACCCAAGTCTGATGCCTGACGCCAGGCAATCTGACGTGCACCAATGGCAATAGCAGACGTTCTGCTGATGCATTCAAAGCAGTCAAAGGCTGCACGATTTACAAACTTGGAAACATCTTGAGCATGCTTGACAAGAGTAAGGAATTCTTGTTTGCCATCAGGGAGAAGGAGGCTCAAGCTCCAAGTCTCCTGTGACTTCTTTGAGGAACATTCCCATATATAAAATATATGAGCTGATCCTAGCTGAAAGCATGGAAGCCTGAAATGTTTGACGCCCAAAGACATCAGGAGTCCTGCATTCAAGACCTGGAGAATTGTCTTTTTGCACTTTTCATCCTACACCTGGCTGATTCCACTACCATTCAGTAAGAGGAAACAAGGCTATAGCAGAGAGACTGAATGAATTTCTTTGCTTCGGTCTTTACTGAGGAAGATGTAGGGATGTTACCCAAGACTGAAGTGGTATTTAAAGGTGATACAGCAGAGGAATTGAGAGAAATATCGCTACACCGGGAAGATATATTACAACTATTTGATAAACTGAATAGTAGCAAATCACCTGGACCGGATGGTATACATCCCAGAGTGTTGAAAGAACTGAAATATGAGATTTCAGACCTGCTATTAGTAATCTGTGAACTATCATTAAAATCATCTGTAATACCTGAAGATTGGAGGGTCGCCAACGTAACACCAATTTTTAAAAAGGGTTCCAGGGGCAACCCAGGAAATTACAGACCGGTGAGCCTGACGTCAGTACCAGGGAAAATGGTAGTAACCATCATAAAGAACAAACTTACACAGCATGTAGATAGTCATGGCCTAATGGGAGACAGCCAACATGGCTTTAGACAAGGAAGATCTTGTCTTACTAATCTGATATGTTTTTTTGAAGGTGTGCATAAACAGGTAGACACAAAGGTGAGTCGGTTGATATAGTGTATCTGGACTTTCAGAAAGCTTTTGACAAAGTCCCCCATCAGAGACTTTTGGCAAAGCTAAAAAGTCATGGGATAGGAGGCAGCGTACTATTGTGGATCGGGAACTGGTTAAAAGATAGAAAGCAGAGGGTAGGACTAAATGGCCAATATTCCCAATGGAAAAAGGTGAATAGTGGAGTACCCCAGGGATCTGTACTGGGTCCGCTGCTTTTTGACATATTCATAAATGACCTGGAAAAGGGAATAACTAGTGAGATTATCAAATTTGCAGATGACACAAAACTGTTTAAAGTTGTTAAAACCCAAGAGGATTGTGGAAAACTGCAGGAGGATCTGGATAAATTGGAAGACTGGGCATCCAAATGGCAGATGAAATTTAATGTGGACAAGTGCAAAGTTATGCACTTAGGAAAGAACAACCCACACTATAGTTACACGATGCAAGGCTCCACATTAGAAACCACCACCCAGGAAAAAGATTTAGGAGTCATTGTGGATAACATGTTAAAACCCTCCGCCCAGTGTGCAGCGGCGGCCAAGAAAGCAAATAGAATGCTAGGTATCATAAGGAAAGGGATGGAGAACAAAACAAAGGATATTATAATGCCTCTGTATCGCTCCATGGTACGACCGCACCTTGAATATTGTGTGCAATTCTGGTCACCGTATCTTAAAAAGGACATAGCGCTATTAGAAAAAGTACAGAGAAGAGCCACCAAATTGGTGAAGGGGATGGAAGGCTACTCCTATGAAGAGAGGCTAAGAAGGTTAGGGCTCTTTAGCCTGGAGAAGAGACGGCTGAGGGGAGATATGATAGAGGTCTATAAATTAATGAATGGAGTGGAATGGATAAACGTGGATCAATTGTTTACGCTATCGGAGTAAAGAAAGACTAGGGGACATGTAATGAAGCTACAGGGTAAACTATTTAAGACAAATAAGAGAAAATATTTTTTCACTCAACGTGTAATCAAACTCTGGAATCTGTTACCGGAGGATGTAGTAAGGGCTGTTAGTATAGCTGGGTTTAAAAAAGGTTTGGACAAGTTCCTGGAGGAAAGGTCCATAAACCACTATTAAAAAGGGACCCAGGATATCAATGCTTGACCCAGTACAAGCATTGTGGAACCTGTGTCTTTGGGGATATTGCTAGGTACGTATAACCTAGATTGGCCACTGTTGGAAACAGGATACTGGGCTTGATGGACCTCGGTCTGACCCAGTATGGCATGTCTTATGGTGTGGCAGCTGAGTCTTTTGAAAACCAAGACATGGTGGAACTCGATACATGGTATCGGAGTCTCCTAGAATGAGGAGATGTGGTCAGAGGTGTTTCCCACATTCTGAGCATCAAATCATGCAGAATTTCATGAATGGGCAGGGTAGCTGCCTCTCTGGGAGGCTTAGGGTATTGGAGTATTTCCAATTCCTTGGCAGGAGCTACCGTGATTGATAGGCCTCGGGCCACATCACAAATAAAATCCTGAAACGACATGCCCTCTGGAAGAGACATTCTGCATTGAGGAGGAGGAGTCTTCCGGAAGAAGTACTCTGGTACCGACCGAGTTATCCGAGTCATCGGAATATTCAAAGCATCTCTGATCCCGATGTTCATGCAAAGCACGGTATCGGTCGAAGTCGGCACCGAGTTGGTCCGGTACCGATCTGTCGATGCCCTAAAAAGTCGGCATGGGCAGAATTCCCACTGGGGCTGGTACCGTTGGTGCTGATACTGTTATCGGTACTCGTTGAACTATCGGTAGTGGTGTCAACGGTACCGCAGCTGTAAGGAGAGCTGCAAGACTGCGTTCGATAGCGAGGAATCTCTGATCTATCGACGCTGCCGATGCCTGGGTGTTGGTACCGGTAGAAGTGGCCGGAACCCCTGAGATTGGCACCAGTGGTTCTGCCGAGGTCGAGGCCTTGAGAACATCCTGGAGCCCCGTTAGTGCTTTGGAGGCCGAAGCCTCCCGCTGGGGCTGTTTTGCTGGTATAGTTTCCTCAAGGGCAATGCCAATGGCTTCTCGATGCTTGGAAGGCGATCTACCCTTTGAGGACCAGCTCTTATGTTTAGCTACCTGAGATCCATGGGTGGAAGACGAGGCTCTGCAAGACGATGACGCAATGGACATCGCATCTTCAGAAGAGGGTACCGAGCTTTGCAGCCCGGTTCTGTCTCTCTCTTTTAGTCATCCCCATACAAGAGGAACACTCCGAAGGAGAATGGTCAGGGCCTAAACATTTGAGACACCAGTCATGGGTGTCTGACGGAAATGGTACCGCCACACTTAGTACATTTTTTAAAACCACTAGCTGGTTTTTCCATTTTTTAGGAAAATGGGGCCTAATGCCCAAAATGGCACCTAGCACCAAAAGAAAAAGTTTCTGAAGAGAAACACTTCAGATAGTAAATTTTCTTTATTTTTTAAAAGAAAAGAGAACCGGTGGTACCGGTAGCGTCGAGCGGAGGCAGGAGCGACCACAAGAAAAAAGGTTTAAAGAAGAAATTTTCTGCGGTGACAGAGTATGTGACCTGTCGGCTCCGCGGAAAATTAAGAACTGAAGAGGGACAGTTGGAAAGGCGGGAAGGCAGCACGCATGTGCAAAGGGATAATCCCAAAAGCGTTCCTATTGGACGCTGGGGAGCGTTCCCGCGCAGGCTCCATCGGTGCCGACGATACCCATATGTGAAGACTACATTCCTGCTTGTTCCTGGAGATCTGCTTCTGCCCTGCTGACGTGAGGCCACAGAAAGAAGATGGGACGCACCACCTACTGGTTAAGGTGGAAAGGAGACACCACCTTGGGTAGAAACCTGGGGTGCATGCGGAGCATGACTGTTCCTGTAGAACAGTGTATGGTTGGTCTGCCACCAACACTTGAAGCTCGCTGACTCTGTGAGCAGAGGTGAGCGCCACGAGGACCACCACCTTCCAGGTGAGATACTTGAGATGGCAGAAGAAAAGGGGCTCAAAGGGTGGCACGGTTAGCCCAGAGTGCAATGTTAAGGTCCCACTCCACCACCAGAGGGCAGCCCTTCAGGAAGCAGAGCAGAGGACTGAGCAGAGAGGGGCTTGCCCTCAATTAGATAGGGATATGCTGCGAGCATGCTAAGGTGCATCCTGAGTTGGACTTCAGCCCTGCCTGAGATAAATGAAGTAGGTATTGCAGCACCAGCTGGATGGAGCAGAAGGGATTGATCCGCTTCTCCACGCACAAGATTAAGACCCTCCGCCACTTAAAGGCATAGGCCAGTGGGTGGAAGCTCTATGGGAGGTCAGAAAGACCTCCTCCACCTCACTGGAGAGAATGAAGGGGGCCAAGGCTACACTTTCAGCAGCCAGGCCGTGTCTGGGACCCCAGGTTAAAGTGCAGGAGAAAGCCCTCCTCCTGAATGAGTAGGCCTGGTTCGCATCCCAGGGAAACAGGGGGTGTTGTGGACAGGCAGAGGAGCAGGGGAAACCATGGCTGCCTGGCCCATCGAGGAGCCACCAGGATCACTGTGGCCCTGTCACACTGGACGGGAAGGCATAAAGGAGGCCTTCCGCCCATGAGATCAGGAATTCATCTGCCGCCACCAGGGCAAGGTGCTGCTGTTGGGAAGAGAAGCGGGGCAGCTGGGCATTGACTGGACTGGCAAAGAGGTCCATCCATGGAAGCCCCCAATGCTGGAATAGCTGGCCGGCCACCCTGGGATCCAGTTGCCAATCGTGTGGCTGGACAACCTGGCTGAGTCGGTCCGCCAGAGTGTCGTTCTGGCCTGGGAGGTATACTGCTCACAGGAGCATCCCGTTGCTGCTGGCATAAGAGCAGAGGCACACCGCTTCCTGGGAAAGCAGGGACAAACCTGTGCCTCCTTGCTTGCTGATGTGGAACATAGCCACTTGATTGTCAGTCTGGACCAGTAACATCTGATGCTACAGGCAACAGTGAAATGCCCGAAGGCTAAGGCTACGGCTCAGAGCTCCATAAGGTTGATTTGCAGGAGACTCAGTTGGTGATTAGCTGCCCTGATGTAGAGGTCATCGCAATGGGCTCCCCACCCCAGTTTGGAGGCATCCGTGGCGCGGATCCTCTGAGGTGCAGGGAGGGGGGCTGGTAGTCTGGAAAGGCATCCCAGCCAATAGGTGCTGGAGACGTTGCCACCAGTTGACAGTCTGCCAGGGGATGGGTGACTATCACCTTGTCCCATAGGGACCACTGGGAGCGGAGGGTCCACTGGGCCATTCACATCTGCAGGCAGGAGCCTGGGGTGACTGAAGTCACCTCATTAAGTGGCTGACTTATCCTGCTGTCCACAGAGAACCCCCTTTACAGGTAAATAACCTCGCCTTATTCTCTGCCACATAGACCTAGGCTATGTGTTAAACGATGTGCCAGTAAAATAGCGGCAGATGTTGCAAAGTTCTTATTATGGGGTGGCTCTTGGTGTTTGTGTATTGTAGTGTTTATATTGTTAAACACACTGAATATGTTTACAGGAATGTGGCATACATTTTATATAAGTAGGACTGCTCAGAGTACTGGAGTATATACCAGAATCTTTATTCCAGATCCTCCTGCTGGACCAGTCCAGACAACCAGGTTTTCTCCAGGAACAAGGAGGAAGTCAGTCCTCACATATGGGTGATGTCGGCACCAGATGAGCCCGTGCAGTAACCTCTCCCCAGCTTTTAAAAAAAATCTTTGGGAGATGCACCACGCATGCGTGGTCCCCTTTCTGCTGAAGGGTGCCATCTTGCCTCAGTCTCCTTTTTTCCGCAGAGCCCATCAGACGTGTGTCTGTCCCCCCTCCCCCTCCCCGGAAAAAGTTAATTTTGTCCTTTTCTTTCTCCAGTTGTGTACTGGTTCCCTTCTCGCCCCTCTGAGTCTGCTTGCCTCGGTATCAAGTTCTTGGGTTCTTTTTCTTCATTTGCTCTCATTCTTCAGTCGGTGCGGTTTGGTGCCTTTTTCCTGACCAGGCTGAGTTTCACCTCGCGGGGGCCATCTTCCTCGCCATGGCCTTAGTCGTGGCCTCAAGCCATGCGACCGTTGTGCATACAACATGTTGCACAAGCATGATGTTGCGCACGGACCGCATGCCTGCTGCCTTTGATGTCTCGGGCCGGACCATGATGCCTTGGTCTACAGTCTGTGCCGACAAACGAATCCCAATGCCCAAAAGAGCCATCAGCAGCAGTGTAAGTCTCTCTTCCAGAAGAGCAACTCGGCCCAAGAGTCGTCTGCGAGGCCACACTCGAAGGCCTCTGCTGGGATCTCGGACCCTTGCGGAGACCGAGCTATTTTGGAGCCCTGAGGCCACGGAGCCTTGAGCCAGCGTTCCCTCCACATGGGACACTCCATGAAGACGTTGAAGACCTCGGCAGGCAACTAGTCCGGGAAAGTGGGCAAGTTCCATGGGTCCTGGATCCGTTGAAGCAAGACCTAGGGTGACGTCCGGGATAGACCTACCAAGCTGCCCTGTCGGAAGCAGTCAATGTCTCGGGATCTGACTCGATCGTGGACCCCTGAGGCCATCCTCATTGAGGACTCCCTTTCGGAGCCGGTGCTAAGCTCAAGGTCCTCTGTGCCAGCGCCCGAGGTCCTTGGGCCCCGTGTCAAAGGCTGTAGAGCCATCTGGCCTTGAGGCCAGGATGTTGACCTTGGAGCGCAGTTTGTCTACCTTCATGGCTGAGCAGCGGGACTGACGCCCAGTTCTTCCGGGACATCACTCCCAACCACCAGCCCCCTCCACATCGAGGGACTCCCTGGATGTCAAGCCGATCCTCAAGCACCATTGGCCAAGAGACGCCTCAGTATCGGTCCTAGTCCCTCTCCTCGGGGCCACGGTCTTCCCCGCTTAGGTGTCCTCTGCTCAGACTGCAGGGCACCAGGGCTGTCGGGCCCAGAGCACCTTGTTAGATGGATTAAGTCCACAAAAGATGATTTCTCACCTATCATACTTAACATAGTTAATAGAACCCTGAAGACAGGCCAAATGCCAACAACGCTGAAACAAGCAATCATTCGCCCTATCCTCAAACCCAATGTAACTGACAGATCTCTCCCAAATTCTTTTCGCCCCATCTCTAGCCTTCCTCTGCTGACAAAAATGATCTAAAAGCAGTGCAGATCCAATTACAAGAATTTGTTGAATTAAATTCCCCCTTGGACACCCAACAACATGGTTTTAAACACCAGTGTCAAAACTCTTATGCTGTTTCTCTTGAACACACTCATTTGAGGCATTAACAACAAGTATTTATGTTTGTGATTCTCGATCTAGTTGCCGCCTTTGACAGCGTCTGCCACAAATCTCATTTCTAGACCAACAAATTGGCCTACGAGGTACTGTATCACATTGGTTTAAATCTTATTTCACAGATGGCACACAACAGGTCCTGATTGGTTCAACAACCTCCTATCATCTTTAACCAGACCAAGGGTGTTCAAGGCTCCTCCCCTCCCTGCCCTCCTTTTTAACCTTTATATGCAACCCATTTGCAACATCCTCAGGAAACAAAGTACATCATCATCTATATGCAGATGATATAATGTTCTATGACCCAATAGATATCTCCAACCCCCTATGCCCCCAAATTCAAGAGTGTCTCAAGGACATTAATAACTGGCTCTCCACACACAATCTATCAATTTCAATAAAACAGAAATTCTATATATAACTCAGGACCAAAGCTTTTCACCGCCCGCTAAAATTTACATAAATGAAGTTGCCATAGAAGTTAAACAGGAAGTCAAATACCTAGGTATCATTCTCGACCAGTCACTATCCATGTCCTCATATATAAAAGCTGTAATCAAGACAATTTACTTTAAACAATTCAACCGATAATGTTACGTTTTGCGCGATAACGTTACGTTTTGCGCGATAACGTTACGTTTTGCGCGATAACGTTACGTTTTGCGCGATAACGTTACGTTTTGCGCGATAACGTTACGTTTTGCGCGATAACGTTACGTTTTGCGCGATAACGTTACGTTTTGCGCGATAACGTTACGTTTTGCGCGATAACGTCTCTGGCAGCATTAAAGTCACACAAAGGGTGGAGAGAAGGGGTCAATGGGCGGGGGGGTGGGCAAGGAGAGGACCCTGCTACACTAACGCCAGGATCTTAAGACCAGAACATTACCGTGAGTGAAAACCTGGCGTTAGAGGCACATTTGCAGGAGAGAGAAACCATTTCAGTCAGCAATGTACAGCAAAGGCAGGGAGACCAAGAAAAGTGATAGTAGTGCTACATGTGCAGCAACAGCAGAGTGCCCACGTATAAAAGAGCACTATGGTGATGCTGTAAATGGGGTACAGGGGGCTGCAGGCGGGACATACAGTGGGGAAGCTGGGGCACAGGGTGGACTAGGCAGATGCCTAGGTAGCATATAGGAACGCAGAAACGGAATATCAGCAAGACAGCAACTGACCAAGGTCACACATGCCCACGAGTGTGTGTTCCATAGTGTCCCAGGGGACAGTACCCAGCAGGTACTCCAAAGGGCACATAACATTGGCAGGCGGTGCCGGGGGGAAGCACGGATGTCTATGTAGGCACCCTACCCCAGACCCACACCATAGGCAGCTGCCTACCAGCACAATGGATGGCCTGGGACTGCACACCACCAGCACCATCGGCATAAGGGCATGGCAGCATGTTGGTGGAGGGGTGCTGGCGGTGGAAGGGGCAGTGGCATCTTCCCACAGCAGACCAAGGCCAAGCCCTTTATAGTTCGGTGGTGTGCAGTGTAACAGACAAGGTCTGTCTGAACAGTCATGGTATCCTCAGGGAAAGACCTGCCTCTGTGGCAACAGTTTGGTGCAGTACACACAGCCAGTGTGTTCAGGGGCAGAAGGTCACAGGTTCAAGTCCCAGCTGTGGCTCCTGCAGACCATATCCCTTTTACTTTATCCTACAGAGCACATACACCATAAACATGTGCACTCCCTAGAGCATCGGCCAACACGGGCACAAACACCAACACCCACAGGCTCCACTATCCAAAGCCTCATGGAGAGTCAGGTTGTTGGGCCCTGCACGGAGCAGCAGCTATCCCTACTAGCACCTGCATACCTTAGCAATGCCGTCATAAACATGGAAACACGTTCCATATATATCAAAAGGTTGCTATGATTAATGTCAGCTAACACATCCTAAATTAAACAATTTGTTAACAGATATTCATCATAGCAACCTTTCTAATATATGTGAAGTGTGTTTCCTTTTTTGTTTTTGACAGTGTTTAACACCCCAGAGAGTGACCCTAACAGTATTGAGTACCTTAGCAATGCCTGCACTGTGCCCAGGACTGGTGTAGCGGCCAGGGCTGCCAACCACCTTTGCACAATGCTGAAATAGGTGTGGGAGTGTGTGTGTCTATCCAGTGTTTGGTGGCTGCCTACATCTTACTGAGCCCACAATGCTTACAGTTTCCAGCGTTAGCCTGCCAATGTGCATAATGAGGAGCAAGGTATTGTGGGTATGGCCCGGACAGGGCAGTCTGAGCAGGATGCATCTGCACAGGGCATAGGGCAATGGCTGGGATATTGTAGTGCTCAACCACCACCTGCACGGACAGGGTGGCCACAGCATGTCATGCTGGGAGGTCACTCTCACTCTGACTGAGCAGTGACCATGGGATGTCTAGGTTCCCATATAGTGCTATGCAGTGTTTCTCTCAAGTGATATCTGTGAGTTCCCTTTTTTGGGGCCCAATCACTGACATACCTGCTTGGTGTTTGTGCTTACATCCCACTTCTGGGTGCACATAGTTCCTCTAGGAACATACACTGTGTACTGGCTAGCAGATTGTGTGCAGCTAGCATGTGTATGGCTGCAACACCTTGCAAGGTACAGTGGGTGCAGACTGTGCCTTCTGCTGGAGAATGTAAGATTGTGGTTGGGGGCAGCTGAGTTTTTCCAGGCCTACAGCCTGTCTGCCAGTGCCCTAGGTGATAGGTACAGATCTGCACTGACTGCCCTGGAGGGCGCCCATTCCCCAGCAGGACTGGGGTTGATGGTCTCCTCTACTGCCTCCATTGCAAAGATATAGAGTGTGGTTCTGTTGGTGGCAGATCCTGTCCCCCACCCTGACCCAGAGAGGGGGGGTTGGGTGGTGCTACATAATCCACATGTGGGTCCAGACACCACCCTGCTCTTATAACAAGTGACCATGGCAATCACATAGGATATGCAATATTCTGGGTGCATCATACGTAGTCCACAAGGGCTAGACGTGACTGGGGAACACAGATGGACACAGGTCTATCGTAGGTGTGTCTGCAAGGACTACCTGTCACACACTGGCACTGATGGGGACCTGCAGCACAGCCTATCTCAGGCAAGCTGGGTGTTGTGGACCTGGTGCTCGGCGCCCCACCTCACCCTCAGGGTAAGCACAGGAACTGCACAATGTCACGGTCTGTAGCTACTCTGTGCCAGAAACACACAGAGTCAGTTCCCCCTACCAGGCTGTGGTGCTGTAGAGGTGCATATCCCATCTTGTAATCAGATGTAGACTGCTGTTCTGCATGGGCATTGCATCATGGGCACTGGTGGGTTTACCCTATCCTGGTAACCACAGCAGACATTTCGTGCGGTGACCTGCAGTCTTTCTGACGCCAGCCAGTGCTGTGGAATATCTATAGAGGTGTACCCACTGGTTAATGCAATGACTACCAAGCTAGAGGTCATGGGTTCGATCCCTCAGAGGTCTCATCTAATAAGGATGTCTGAGACAATCCCTTTTGCTGCCTGTAACAGTCAGACACATCTCTACAATCTCTGCCACCAACAAAAACACCCTCACCTCAGTGCTATAACCTAGGGCGCTCTCACGTTTATTGTCAGACCTATGACTTCCCCGCTCCCGCTGATGGTTCGGACTCCTCCCTGTCAGGCCCCCCCCCCACCGCTAGTTTAGTGACCTCCTTGCCTAATCATTTGACAGCCCCCTCTCCCCTCCCCACTGCCCTCTATATCTCTGTTTCTTCCATGTTGCGTCTCCCCCTCCTTATTGTCAGGTCTTTGACCTCCCTCCTGCCTTGCTTGTCTCTTCTTTTCTCTATTGCTTTTCTGTTTATGAATGGCGTTCCTTTCTCCCCTTTTATTTCCTGTAGCCAATGGATTATTGTATTGTACACCGCCCTGACGCTTCGGCAAGGGTGGTATATCAAATTTTGCAAATAAAGATAAAGGGCGCCCTACAAGGCGCCCCATAGGGCACATTAGTGGGAGGAGTAGCCTAGTGGTTGGGGCAAGGTACTTCAGGCCGGAAGGTCGGGGGTTCAAATCCCACTAGAGGACAGCAACCTTGGGCCGGAAGGACTGGGGTTTCTAGTCCCCCAGATGCTCCTTGTGGTCTTGGGCAAGCCACTTAACCCTCCATTGCCCATGTTCCCTGTAAGTATTAGTGTATGTGTCATATCCCCACGTGTTAAATGTATCCCCCAATTGTGTTGTGACCGCTTTGATTGAAGGATAAGGCGGTATACAAAACTGTCTAAACAAATAAAAAAATAAAATAAACATTATACAGCACCCTATAGGACGCCCTATAAGGCGACCCATAGGGCACATTATACAGCGCGCCTTGGTAGACAAGGCACTTTATAATGTGCCCTATGGGGCGCCCTATAGGACGCCTTATAGGGTGCCCTAGGTTACGACACTGAGGGTGTTTTTGCTGGCAGCACAGATTGTAGAGATGGTTCTGACTGTTACAGGAAGCAAAAGGAATTGTCTCAGACATCCTTATTAGATGAGACCTCTGAGGGATCAAACCCATGACCTCTGGCTTGGTAGTCATTGCATTAACCAGTGGGCTACACCTCTATAGCTATTCTTACAGCGCTGGCACGAAATTAAGGTTACCACGCGTAACGAGCCAAGGCGCCCTCTATTGTGTGATAAACAACCATTGCTACCTTGACGCCGGAACACCCACTTCCTTATATGGCTTTGCTTATGTTAGCGCTGCTCTTTTCGCTGGTAACATTAGGACCGTTTAGTAAACGTACCCCTTAGACACATTCTGGATAATAGAGACTTCCGCTCAGTCCTACAGGCCTTCATTACACTTCACCTCGATTATTTTAATAGCATCCTTCATGGCTTACCCAAAAAAGAAACATTTCAACTTCAAATGGCACAGAACCTTGTTGCCTGAATAATTCACAACGCGCACCGATATGACATCAAGCCACTACTCCAGACCCTCCACTGGCTACCCGTAGAAGCACGTATCAAATACAAATGTCTACTGATAACTTTCAAACTATACAATAAGATTGCCTCCTCATGCCTTTCCTCTCATTACTCCTAGTGACCCCATTAGATCCAGAAGAACGTGCACCCAGAAAGCACAGTTACTTACCTGTAACAGGTGATCTCTGGGAACAGCAGGAATTAGTCCTCACATATGGGTACGTCGGAACAGACGGAGCCTGCGCGGGAAAGCTCCCCAGAAGGAAGCTTTTGGGGCCTCCCACTGCACATGCGCGCTGCCTTCCCGCCTTCCTGACCAGCTCTCCTCAGTTCAAGTTTATAGCTGAGACAATAGAGAGAGGAAAGGAAGATAGATAGAAGATACAACTCCTAGGGGAGGTGGGTGGGTTGTGAGGACTAATTCCTGCTGTTCCCAGAGATCACCTGTTACAGGTAAGTAACTGTGCTATCTCCAGGAACAAGCAGGAATAAGTCCTCACATATGGGGACTCCCTAGCTAAGATGCCTGGGAGATCCCCTTCCAAGGGTTCGCCATCTTCGTATGGATCTCAGGCATCCATCCTGGGAAGGTGGGCAGGAGTTGTTCAAGTATGGAACAGGTGTTTGAGGACAGCCTGACCAAACAAGGCATCCCGGCGGGAGTCCTTGTCCAAACAGTAATGGGCTGTGAAGGTATGAACCGAGGCCCAGGTGGCGGTTCGACAGATCTGATCTATGGATACAGAGTGAAGATGAGCCATAGAAGTGGCCATGGCTCTCACATTGTGAGCTGTGACATGGCCTTCCAGAGAAATATTTTTACTCTGGTAAGTAAAGGAAATACACTGAGCAATCCAATTGGAAAGTGTACGTTTGGAGACTGGAAGTCCCAAATGAGAAGGATCAAAAGCCACGAAAAGCTGGGAAGACTTGATGTGGCTGAGTCCTGTTGAGGTAAAAGGCAAGAGCTCTTTTACAATCTAAAGTATGAAGGTTCCTCTCTGCACTGGATGCATGAGGAGCTGGAAAAAAGACAGGTAGATATACCTCTTGATTAAGATGAAAAGGTGAGACCACTTTGGGCATAAAGTGGGGATTCGTCCTAAGGACCACCTTATCATGATGAAACCTGGTATAAGGTGGATGAGCCACTAAGGCTTGTAGTTCACTGATGCGGCGAGCCGAAGTGACTGCAATAAGGAAAAGGACCTTCCAGGAAAGAAATTTCAAGGAGGTAGAAACCAACGGTTCAAAAGGTGGCTTCATAAGCTGACCCAGAACTAGGTTCAAGTCCCATGCTACCGGAGGAGGTCAGATGGGAGGCTTAGTTAGAGTCAGGCCTCTCATGAACCTTGCAACAAGCGGATGAGAGGAGACAGGTTGTCCATTTATAGGTTTTAAGGATGCTGCAATAGCACTCAAATGGACTCTTACTGAATTCGTCTTAAGGCCTGCATTAGAAAGATGCAGGAGATAGTCTAGTAGAGAATTCAAAGGAAGTGCTAGAGGGTCAAGGCCCTGTTGAGCACACCAAATGGAAAAGCGTTTCCATTTGAAAGCATAGGAACGCCTCGTGGAGGGTTTCCTAGAGGCATGAAGGATATCTTTCACTGGTTGAGAAAGATTGAAGTCATGAAGGCTTAGGCCTTCAGTAACCAAGCTCGGAGGTGTAGGGACTTGGGGTTTGGGTGCCACAAAGTCCCCTCCTCCTGAGACAGAAGGTCTGGCGCAGCTCCCAGGTCCAGGGAGGGTCCCTGGGAGAGATGCAGAAGTAGAGGGAACCACACTTGGCGTGGCCAGCGTGGAGCTATGAGGATCATCGATCCGTGATCCCTCTGGAGTTTGAACAGAGTCTTGGGAATCAAAGGAATGGGCGGAAAGGCATATAGGAATTCCTGACCCCAATGTAGGAGAAAGGCGTCGTTGGCCTGAGCTCCCTGACACGGATTCCTGGAACAGAATCGGGGAAGTTTGGCATTCCACGGACTTGCAAAGAGGTCTATGTCCGGGGTTCCCCATTCCTGAAAGATTCTGCGTATCTGGTCCATATGTAGGGACCATTCGTGTGGAAGCAGAACTTGACTGAGTCAGTCTGCCCGAGAGTTTTGAACCCCTGGAAGATAGACTGCCAGAAGATGAATTTGATGCTCTCTGGCGAAGGCCCATAATCTGAGAGCTTCGTTGCAAAGCGACAGAGAGCCTGTCCCTCCTTGTTTGTTTACGTAGAACATGGCCACCTGATTGTCTGTCTGGACTAGGACGGTCAGGTTGACCAGGAGGGTATGGAAGACTTTGAGGGCAAAGAAGATTGCTCGCAGTTCCAGGAGGTTGATGTGAAGGGTGGTCTCCTGTGGAGACCAAGTACCCTGAGTGGAGAGGGATTGTAGATGGGCTCCCCACCCTGTTTGGGAGGCATCTGTTGTGAGGGTTGCTTGGGGCAACAAAGGTTGGAAGGGGGTCCCCAACAACAGATTGTTGGTGGACATCCACCATTGGAGGGACCAAAACAGACGCTTTGAGGTGAGTATTTGGTCGGAGAGCGCTCCTGATGCTTGAATCCACTGGGTGGCCAAGGTCCATTGAGCTGCTCGCATATGAAGACGAGCGTAGGGCACCATGTGAACCGTTGAGGCCATGTGGCCCAGAAGTCGTAGCATTTCTCTGGCTGTCAAGTGACTGCTGGACTGAGCTTGGGAGGCCAAGCACATCAGACGTTGGCCCCGGACTTGAGGTAGGTAGGCCCTTGCAGTGGTGGTGTCCAACTGGGCCCCTATGAATTCCAGAGACTGAGTAGGGATAAGTTGAGACTTGGGAAGGTTTACCACCAGTCCCAGATACTGCAGAATGTGCTTGGTGCGGTCCAGGGAAATCTGGGCCTGTGACTGAGATGGAGCTCGGATGAGCCAGTTGTCCAGATATGGGAATACAAAAATTCCCAGACCTCTCAGAAATGCAGCCACCACTGCCATGCATTTGGTGAACACTCTTGGAGCAGAGGCCAGACCGAAGGGAAGTACTCTGTACTGGAAATGTTTTCCCTGAAACAGAAATCTTAGATATTTTCTGTGGGATGGGTGGATGAGTATATGTGTGTACGCATCCTTGAGATCTAGAGAACAAAGCCAATCCTGACTCTGAAGGTATGGAAGGAGAATGCCTAGGGAAAGCATTTTGAATTTCTCCTTGTACAGAAATTTGTTCAATTCTCTCAGATCTAGGATAGGTCTGAATCCCCCTGTCTTCTTTGGTATGAGAAAATAAGGGGAGTAGAATCCTGTCCCTTGTTGAAGAAGAGGAACCTCTTCTATTGCCCCTTGGGCAAGGAGAGAAGAGATTTCCTGACCCAACAGGTCCAGGAGAGATGGGGGAGAATTGAAGTGCCTCACCATGGTATGTGGAGGAAGGTTGGAAAAATGAAGTTTGTAGCCCTCTCTGATGATAGAGGGTCCAGTGCTCTGATGTAATTTGCCCCCATCTGGGAGCAAAGTGAGCTAACCTTCCGGGAATGGTGAGGGGCTCTGGTTGTTCTAGAGCAAGAAATGTTAAGTTCTCTAGGGGCAAGTCAAAACCCCTGAGGGGGTTGAGCCTGCTGAGTGGCAGACGCTGCAGGCTTTGACCTTGCCTGTTTAGGTTGCTGACGTTTAGCAGCAAAGCGAGGCTGAGAAGATTGTTGGCCAGTATTTGTGGAAAATCTGGCCTTCTTGTAGTAAGGCCTCTTGAAAGACTTTTTCTTGGCAGGAGTAGAGGTAGACTTAGAAAGTCTATCCAATGTAGCATTTTCTGCGTCCATTTGAGTGGCTTTAATTTGCCAGTCTTTACCAAATAAGTTCTCACCTGTACAGGGCAGATTCCGTAAGCTATCCAGGACCCAGGGTTCTAGGTCAGAGGCCTGGAGCCAAGCAAGTCGTCGGGCTGCAATGGCAATGCCCGACGCTCTACCGGCACCCTCAAAGGAATCAAAGGCTGCTCTGTTGGAGAACTTAGAAACATCTAGAAGCTGTTTCACTAAAGAAATGAACTCCTCCTTTCTATCTTCAGGGATAAAGGGGGCAAAATGCTTTACCTTTAGGGCAAGTTCCCTTAGAAACATGCCCATATACAGACTGTAAGAATTAATCCTGGTTATAAGCATACTAGCCTGGAAAATTTTCCTGCCAAAAGAGTCTAGGGTCTTACATTCTCGCCCTGGAGGGGTAGAAGAGTGCCTTTTGGTGCTCTTAATCTTTTTCAGCGCAGACTTCACCACAATAGAATGGTGAGGCAGCTGAGTCTTTTGAAACCCAGGAGGAGGGACCCGGTACATTGTGTCCAACCTACGAGAGTAAGGAGACAACGTTAGAGGAGCCTCCCATAAGTCCATCAAGTGTTCTTGAAGGATTTCATGGATAGGCAGGGTGACTGCCTCTTTAGGAACCTTAGGGTATCCTAAAATATCCAATTTCTTTGACCTAGGTTCTTTTTCAGAGGATGTGGTAATAGAAAGTCCTTTAGCTAGCTCTATAATGAAGTCTTGAAAGGACAAATCCTCTGGTGGAGACATTCTCCTCTTTGGGGAAGAGGGGTCTTCATGAAGAACTAGAGACAGCTCATCAGAGTCCTCAGAGGAGTCAAAATCCTCAGAAGAATCAATTTGCTTCCAACGCACACCGATCGGTATCGACATCGGGCGTACCGGGTATGGGATCGGTATCGGGTGAAAACCCGGATCCGGCATGCGGAACCGATCTGCGTTTGGAAGTCGATGGTCTCGGTTCCGGTATGGGAGACGATACCGGAACCGGACCCGGTACCGCTGAACGCGGTACCGAGGGCGTCGCAGCTGTAATAAAAGCCAGCATGGCCTGCTGCATGGTCTGAACAGTATTGCTCATAGACGCCACTGCTGCCTGGATGTCGGTACCGGTATGGGCCGGTACCCCAGAGCAGTCTAACAGGTGATCAGTCGAGGCCGTGCCATCGATGTCAACCTGTAACCCCATAGATGGTGCTTTGGAAGTTAGAGCTTCCCGCCGGGGTTGTTTGGCTGGGGCATGGTCCTCAGATTCAAAATTGAGAGCCTCTCGATGCTTTGAAGGAGATTTGCTCTTTGAGGACCTGCCCGAAGAAGGTTTGGCTACCTGAGATCCATCCGGAGAGGAAAACCTGGATGACTGTGATGCTGGATTATCTGAAGCAAACAGCACATGGAATTTGTTGGCCAGGTTCTGCAAACCACGTTTAGACATCTGGGAGCAGGATGGGCAGTCCGGAATGGAGTGGTCAGGTCCCAAACATTTAAGACACCATTCATGGGTGTCTGTGACTGAAATAACAGCACTATTTATTTATTTATTTATTTATTTAGACAGTTTTGTATACCGCCTTATCCTTCAATCAAAGCGGTCACAGCACAATTGGGGGATACATTTAACACGCGGGGATATGAGACACATACACTAATACTTACAGGGAACATGGGCAATGGAGGGTTAAGTGGCTTGCCCAAGACCACAAGGAGCATCTGTGGGACTAGAAACCCCAGTCCTTCCGGCCCAAGGTTGCTGTCCTTTAGTGGGATTTGAACCTCTGACCTTCCGGCCTGAAGTACCTTGCCCCAACCACTAGGCTACTCCTCCCTACTACACTTGGTACACTTCTTAAAACCAGGGGCTGGTTTCTCCATGAGGAGAATTTGTGTAGGCCTGAGGCCTAACCGAAGTCACCAAGTTGTGCAAGATAAAGATTTTTTTTTTTTTTAAAGAAAAGAAAAGAGACCGGCGGTACCGGTTTCGGTATGGGGAAGGCAGGTACGCGGTCTAAAGAAACAAACTAAAACAATAATTTCTTCAGCGGTGACAGGAACACGACCTGCTGGCTCCGCGGAAAAAGAGAAACTGAGGAGAGCTGGTCAGGAAGGCAGCGCGCATGTGCAGTGGGAGGCCCCAAAAGCTTCCTTCTGGGAAGCTGGGGAGCTTTCCCGCGCAGGCTCCGTCGGTTCCGACGTACCCATATGTGAGGACTTATTCCTGCTTGTTCCTGGAGATTACCCTCTCAATTCCAGCCCATTTTCATAACACAATCAAAACTACAAGTTCAAGAGCGTTCTTGTTTGTAGCCCCTACTCTCTGGCACGCTCTCCCAGACAACCTAAGAATAATAAAAGATCAACTTTTAGAAAAAAGCTTAAAACGTTCTTCTAAATTCAACACTTCTATTACTCCCCTGCGAACACCATGATCCCCATCCCACTTCTCTCCGCTATATACCGAAGAAATACAATACATACCCTCCTGAACTTCTCTCACATATTTCATACAGCTTATTTAGGTAATTACTCTTCTCCCCCGCAAACCTTTCCCTTTATGAAACTCCATTTAATATATTTCTCCCTTATCCCGTTCCCTTCCCACCCTACACTAAATAGCTCTGTCTCAGCATCCGCTATTCTGAGGTATATGTGAAAAGCTGATTTGCAAATATCAAACTATATTACAAGGTACTATGTTCTATGTTCTTTGTAAACTGCCCCTGATCACTGGAAGGGGCGGTATATAAAAATGTATAAATAAATAAAAAATAAATATAATATGATATACACAATAATCAACAGTGACAAATCAGATTCCACAAAAACAACAAACTGCCTTGAAAAGACAGGAGAGCATCGCCCTGGTGTTGCAGTAAGTCATCTTGTAGCTAGGACTTGCCCTCCAGGTGATGTAAAAGCCTCTTGCACCAAGGAGGTTTCTCCAGGGCCATGTGCCCACGAGGGAAGGGTTAGGACAGTCGTTAAAGATGGTGATTCGATCATTAGGCATGTAGATAGCTGGGTGGCTGACTGACGTGAGGATCACCTGGTAACATGCCTGCCTGATTCGAAGGTAGCAGACCTCACACGCCACCTAGACAAGGTCTTAGATAGTGCCGGAGAGAAGTCTGTAAAATATGAGATTGCAGATCTATTAGTAATTTATGAACTATCATTAAAATCATCTGTAATACCTGGAGGATGGCCAATGTAACTCCAGTTTTTAAAAAGGGTTCCAGGAGTGACTCGGGAAAACCGGGAAAAATGGTAGAAACCATCATAAAGAACAAAATTACTGAACATGTAGATAGTCATGGCTTAATGGGAGACAGCCAACACGGCTTTAGAAAAGGAAGGTCTTGTCTTACTAATCTGTTATGTTTTTTTGAAGGTGTGAACAGGTACACAAAGGTAAGTTGGTTGATATAGTGTATCTTTTTTCAGAAAGCCTTTGACAAGGTCCCTCAGACTTTTGGCAGAACTAAAAAAAAGTCATGGGATAGGAGGCAGTGTACTATTGTGGATCAGGACCTGGTTAAAAGATAGAAAGCAGAGGGTAGAGCTAAATGGCCAATTTTCCCCAATGGAGAAAGGTGAATAGTGGAGCACCCCAAGAATCTGTGCTGGGTCCGCTGCTTTTTAACATATTCATAAATAACCTGGAAAAGGGAATAATGAGTGAGGTTATCAAATTTGCAGATGACACAAAACTATTTGAAGTTGTTAAAACCCATGAGGATTATGGAAAATTGTAAGAGGATCTTGATAAATTAGAAGACTGGGCATCCAAATGGCAGATGAAATTGAATGTGGACAAGTGCAAAGTTATGCACTTAGGAAAGAACAACCCAAATTATGGTTAAACGATGCAAGGTTCCACATTAGGAACCACCACCCAGGAAAAAGATTTAGGCGTTATCGTGGATAACATGTTAAAACCCTCCACCCAGTGTGCAGTGGCAGCCAAGAGAGCAAATAGAATGCTAGTATCATAAGGAAAAGAACGGAAAATAAAACAAAGGATATTATAATGCCTTTCTATCGTTTCATGGTGCGGCTGCACCTTGAACTTTGTGTGCAATTCTGGTCGCTGTATCTTAAAAAGGATATAGCGTTATTAGTATGGGAATAAAGTAGATACCACACCATTCACAGAAGATGATGTGTTAGAACAACTTGCAAAACTGAAAGTGGACAAGGCCATGGGACCGGATAGGATACATCCCAGGATTCTGAAAGAACAGAGAGAGTTTCTTGCAGGGCCGTTAAAGGATGTTTTCAACAGATCCTTGGAAACAGGAGAGGTTCCTCAGGACTGGAGAACGGCTGATGTCATACCTCTACACTAAAGTGGTGACAGGGAAGACGTGTCAAACTACAGGCCCGTCAGCCTTACCTCGGTGGTGGGAAAAGTAATGGAGGCGCTCCTGAAAAAGCGAATAGTGAACTTTCTCAAAACCAACAGGTTGCAAGACCCGAGGCAACATGGTTTTACCAAAGGACGATCTTGCCAAACAAATTTGATTGAGTTCTTTGACCGGGTGACCAGGGAGCTAGATCAGGGACATGCGATGGATGTCATCTACCTGGATTTCAGCAAAGCTTTTGATACTGTTCCTCATAGGAGGCTTATGTTTATGTTTATTTTATTTGATAAAAACCGCCTTTCTAAAATAACCAAGGCGGTGTACAATTTAAAAATAATTCAATAAAAGAAGGCCAATGGCCTATGAAAGGAAAGGAAACTCAGTAGCTTGGGGATGGATCCCAAGATGGTAAACTGGATCAGAAATTGGTTGACTGACAGACGACAGAGGGTGATGGTAAATGGAGCTCACTCAGATGAAGGGAAGGTGATTAGCGGGGTGCCCCATGGGTCGGTCCTGGGCCCGGCACTGTTCAATGTATTTGAGTGATATTGCTGAAGGACTGAATGGAAAAGTATGTCTTTTTGCAGATGACACGAAAATCTGCAACAGAGTGGACTCCCCCGAGGGAGTGGTTAACATGAGGAAAGATCTACAAAAGCTGGAAGAATGGTTTAATGCTTGGCAATTAAGATTTAATGCAAAGAAGTGCAGAGTCATGCACTTGGGTAGCAGAAATCCAAGGGAAATGTACATGACAGGGGGCAAGAGGTTAGTATGCACGGATCAGGAGAAAGACCTTGGTGTGAGTATTTCTGAAGATCTCAAGGTGGCAAAACAGTGCGACAAGGCGGTGGCAAAAGCCAGGAGGATGTTGGGCTGCATACAAAGAGGGATTACCAGCAGAAAGGAAGAGGTACTTATGCCACCGTACAAGTCGCTGGTGAGGCCTCACTTGGAATACTGTGTTCAGTTTTGGAAACCGCATCTTGCAAAGGATGTAAAAAGATTGAAAACTGTTCAGAGGAAGGCGACCAAAATGATTTGGAGTCTGCGTCAGAAGCCTTATGAGAAGAGACTTGAAGACCTAAACATGTGCACTTTGGAGGAGAGGAGGGACAGGGGAGATATGATTCAGACCTTTAAATACTTAAAGGGAAATAATGAACAAACCTCTCCCAAAGACGGGGAAGCTGTAAAACTAGAGGGCATAACATGAAGCTGTGAGGTGGTAAATTGAAAGGCAATGTCAGGAAATACTTTTTCACAGAAAGGGTGGTGGATGCTTGGAATGCCCTCCCGATGGAAGTGGTGGGGGAAAACACGGTGACGGAATTCAAAATGGCATGGGACAGACACAGTGGATCTCTTTACAGCAACAGGATAAAATCAAAATAAACTGAACAATCTAATTTCTCAACAAATAGGGGTGTCCTACATGGAGTGGTGGGTTCACCCCTGAATGGGGATGTGGGGAGGGGTGGCCTGCACAGAGCGGCAGGTGCACCTACTCTTGCCATCGTGCTGGGCAGACTGGATGGACCGTGCTGGTCTTTGTCTGCCATCATTTACTATGTTACTATGCTAGTAAAGGTTCAGAGAAGAGCCACCAAAACGGTAAGGGGAATGGAAGGCTACCCCTATGAAGAGAGGCTAAAAAGGTTAGGGCTCTTCAACATGGAAAAGAGACGGCTGAGGGGAGATATGATAGAGGTCTATAAATTAATGAATGCAGTGGAACAGGTAAACGTAGATTGATTGTTTACGTCATCAAAATACAGAAAGACTAGCGGACATGCAATGAAGCTACAGGGTAAACTACTTAAGACTAATAAGAAAAAATATTTTTTTCACTCAACGTGTAATCAAACTCTGGAATTTGTTTCCAGAGGATGTAGTAAAAGCTGTTAGTGTAGCTGGGTTTAAAAAAAGTTTGGACAACTTCCTGGAGGAAAGGTCCATAAACCATTATTAAAAGGGACCCAGGATATCACTACTTGACCCAATACAAGCATTGTGGAACCTGTCTCTTTTGGGATAACTGCTACATACTTATGGACCTAGATTGGCCACTGTTGGAAACAGGATACTGGGCTTGATGGACCTTTGACTCAGTATGACATCTCTAATGTTCTAATGTTCTTATGGTTGAGGGAAAATATGATAGATGTCCATAAAATGAATAGAGTGGAAAAAGTAAGCATAGATCAGTTGTTTACCCCTTTGAAAAGCAGAAAGGCTAGGGGGACACACAATGAAGCTACACTGTAATCCATCTTTTTTTCATTCAACACGTAATCAAAAATTGGAATATGTTGCAGGAGGATGTAGTAAAAGCTGTTAGTGTAGCTGGATTTTAGAGAGGTTTGGATAGGTTCCTGGAGGATAAAGCATAGTTACTCACCTGTAAGAGGTGTTCTCCGGGGATTGCAGCAATCAGTCCCAACTGAGCCCTCGCAGAAGCATCCCCCCAGCTTTCAAAGAAAGCCTTTGGGAGATGCTACCATGCATGCATTGTCCCCTTCCTGCCCAAGGGTGGCATCTTGCCAGTCAGATCACATAGCTAAGGACAGCAAAAATGAAGGAAGCAACTCCAAGGGAAGGAGGGAGGGTTGTGCTGTCTCCAGAGAACACCTGTTACAGGTGAGTAACTATGCTTTCTCCGGGAACTTACAGGAAAGTTGGTCCCACATATGGGACACCCTAGCTACAGGCTACCGGAAGCCCATAGAGAAAAAATAATGGTTGCCCTCAAGAGATGCCGAGAGCAGCAGTAATTGAGTTTGCAGGAGCAGACTGCAGTAGGACCCGTGTGTCCAATGGAAACGACGCTCCGGTAGATGGAACACAGAAGGGTAGAAGTTGCTTGGACTCTGAAAGGATTACGGAACACGGCCTGGCTGAAGGCACCATCCTGTTGGGACTACATCTCCAGGCAGTAATGAGCTGCGGAGGTATGGACTGAAGACCAAGCAGTGGCCTGACAGATGTCCACCATAAGAAAGGAGCACAGTTTGCCACGGAGAACGCCATAGCCCTGACACAGTGTGCCTTGACTCAGCCTTCCAGTGGAAGCCCTGCCTGCTCATAGGTGAGGGTAATACAGCCCGCCAGCCAGGTAGACAGTGAACATTTGGTCACTGCCTCCCCCAGCCTACTGGGGTCATAAGAGATAAAAAGCTGAGCAACTTTACGGAGGCCCTGGGTACACATTAAATGTAGAAGGATAAGGCCCTCTTACAGTCCAAGGTGCGGAGGACAGTTTCCGCCCTTCTGGCATGAGGCCTTGGAGAAGATGAGCAGCACCATCTCCTGGATGAGGTGGAAAGGGCAATACCACCTTCAGAAGGAATTTGGGGTGTGTGCGGAGCACAACCCTGTTTTTGTAGAACCTGGTGTAAGGTGCCTCTGCCACTAAGGCCTGGAGCTCGATAACCTTTCAAGTAGAGGTGAGCGTAACCAGGAACACCACCTTCCACGAGAGGTATTGCAGGTGGCAGGTAGCCAGGGGCTCAAGAGGTATTGCAGGTGGCAGGTAGCCAGGGGCTCAAAAGGTAGGCAAGTAAGCTGTGCCAGCACCACATCAAGGTCCCACTTGGTTGCCGGGGAGCGCACCGGGGGTTTTGATAAAAGTAGTCCCCTCATGAAGCAGATCACTGGAGGCTGGGCCGAGAGGTGTTTACCATCCGCCAGTTGGTGATGTGCCGCCAGGGCACTGAGGTGCACTCTGACGGAGTTTGATTTGAGCCCAGATTGGGAGAGATGGAGAAGGTACTGCATCACCACCTACACTGGGCAGAACAGGCTAACCTCGTACTCCGCTCAACAGAGAAAATCTGAGCCACTTGAAGGCATATGCTTTCTTGGTAGAGATGTTACCGGAGGCCAGCAGGATCTCCTCCACGTCTCCTGAGAGGTTGAAAGGGGCTAGGGTCACCCTTTCAGCAGCCACGCTGTCAGTGACAGGGACTTCAGGTTGGGGTGACAAGAGAGCCCCACTCCTGAGACAGGAGCCCTGGGGAGCTCCCCAACGGGATGGGAGTCTCCACAAACAGCTGGAGGAGTAGTGAAAACAATGGCTGCCTGGGCCATCAGGAACAGCGAGGCCTTGCTCAAGAGAGTCCTGAACAACATTTTGGCAATTAGAGGCGTGGGTGGGAAGGCATACATGAGGCCTTTTGATCACGAGATGAGAAACATCTGCCGCTACCTGGGAGGGGTGGGCTTGCTGGGAGCAGAAGCAGGGCAACTGGTAGTTAGGGCTGGCAAACAAGTCTATCCCTGGTTCCCCCCAGAGGTGAAAAAGCCGGCTGGCCACTTTGGGGTCCAGCTGCCAATTGTGTGGCTGGAAACCCTACTTAATCTGTCGGCCAGTGAGTTGTCCTCGCCTGGTAGGCACACTGCCCATAAGCGTATGCCCTGCTGGACTGAGTAAGAGCAGAGGGCCATCATCTCGCGGCAGAGTGCGGGACCTCGTACCCCCATGTTTGTTCACATAGAACATGGTCCAGACAGACAACCAGGTGGCTAACACTGGATGGCACCATGGGCGGAGACAAAAGCATCAGAGGGCTAGGCATATCGCCTGCAATTCCAGGAGGTTGATCTGCTGTTGCTCTAGTCCTGTAACTAGCTGCCCTGGGTGTGGAGTTCCTCGCAGTGGGCTCTCCACCCCAGCCTGGAGGCATCCATCGTAAGAACCCATAAGGGGTACAAAGTCTGGAAGGGCATCCCTGCCTCGAGGTACTGGGGGTTTTGCCACTAGGTCAGAGATTCTGCCATCTGGCGGGTCACTAGGATACTGTCTAGCAGATGGACTGTGTCCACTGGTTCCGAAGGTACCACTATACAAGTCCTCATGTGGAGGTGGGCATTTGGGGCGCTATGGACTGTGGAAGCGGGCACTGTGGTGATGGACCGTGAAGGCCATGTGTCTGAGTAGGCGCAGCAGAAGCAGAGCGGACAATGAGGAACAGTGTTGTATGTCTTGGGCCAGTGCCCTGAGGCAGTGGGCTCAATGGCCTGGAAGGAAGGCCTTTGCCTAGAGGGTGTCTAATCTTGCTCCTATGAACTCCAGACACTGAGTTGGGAGGAGGTGGGACCTGGGGTAGTATATTACGAACTCCAAATGCTGCAGGACCTGGACGGTACTTGCGGTTCCTGCTGCACTTTTAAGGCCGTGCCTCCCTTTATGAGCCAATTGTCCAAGTAGGGGAAAACAGACTCCCTGGAGATGGAGTAAGGCAGCCATGACCAGGCACTTGGTGAAGATCCTTGGGACAGAACCCAAGCTGAAGGGCAGCACCCTGTACCAGTAATGGCTGCCCCCCCCCCCCCAATGAACCTCAGATATTGCTTATGGTTGGGGTGAACGAGGATGTGTGTGTAAGCATCCTTCACATCCAAGGAGCACAGCCAACCTACCTGCTGGAGGTAAGGCAGCAATATTCCAAGGGAGACATCTTGAAAGTCTCCCTCACCAGGAATCTGTTCAGATTGCACAGGTCAAGGATAGGCATGAGGCTACCTCAGGAGCCAGCTGCCTTGCACGGCACCATTGCTCTAGACACACATGTATATCAGACTGGAAAGCACCACCTGAGAATAGCCTTTACACACTAGCCATCAACTTTCAAGAGCCAAGCTGTAAGCGAGAAGAGAACTGGGTATTCCAGGACAATCTATCCCTGACGCACTAGGCCATTAGCTGATAGAAAGGTAAAAGGGGCACTAAGAGAGGACAAGACCATAGTGGAGGTGTTGTTAAGTGCCGTCGAGTCTGAGTCGACTCATGGCGACCCTCTGGATAGCTATCCTAAATTGTGTTCGGTCTTCAGTCAGGTGGCTCATTGTTGACAGACTGATATCCGTAGCTGCTGTTATTGTATCGATACATCTCATTGCTGGCCTTCTTCTTTTGCGTTGACCTTCTATCTTGCCAAGCATGATGTCTTTCTCTAATGATCTCTCTTCGCATGATGTGTCCAAAGTATGAAAGTCGAAGTCTTGTCATCTGAGCTTCTAAAGAAAGCTTAGGTTTGATCTCCTCTAATAACGACTGGTTTGTTCTTCGGGCAGTCCATGGTATACACAGTATTCGCCGTCAGCACCATAATTCAAAGGCATCAATTTTCTTCCTATCTGTCTTTTTCACTGTCCAGCTTTCACATCCATATGATGTTATTGAAAATACCATGGCTTGAACAAGACGAATCTTTGTATGGAGAGAGACATCTCTGCTCTTGAGAATCTTTAGGTCTTTCATTGCCATTCCGCCAAGAGCAATGCGTTGTTTGATTTGACTGCTTGTTGCTTCTTTATTGATAGTTGATCCAAGTAGGTTAAAGTTGTTCACAATTTCAATTTCTTCTCCTTCAACGATGAACCTGTTGATTATGCTAGTTATCATGATCTTTGTCTTTATTTATATTCTCTTATATGCCGTGCTATTCTGCATCAGTGCGGTTTACATTTAACAAACTGAAATTACATTGAACAGGGCATTATAACTTGGAGATAACTATTTTACAGGGAACATGGGCTATGGAGGGTTAAGTGGCTTGCCCAAGACCACAAGGAGCACCTGTGGGACTAGAAACCCCAGTCTTTCCGGCCCAAGGTTGCTGTCCTCTAGTGGGATTTGAACCCCCGACCTTCCGGCCTGAAGTACCTTGCCCCAACCACTAGGCCACTCCTCCACCCCTTTACATTAAGGTGCAGGCCCATTTTGAGACTGTGTTCTTTGATTGTGAGAAGCAACTGTTTCAGATCATCTTCACTTTCAGCCAGTAATGTAATATCATCAGCATAGCGAAGGTTGTTGATGAGTCTTCCACCAATCTTCACACCTCTGTTGTCTTCATATAATCCTGCTTCTCTGATGATTTGTTCTGCATATAAATTAAACAGGTAGGGGGAAGAATGCAGCCTTGTCTTACACCTTTGCTTATTTTAAACCATACAGTTTCTCCTTGATCCATTCGAACCGTTGTTTCTTGATCAATGTACAGATTGCGCAAGAGAACGATCAGGTGTTCTGGTATACCCATGCTTCTTAATGTGGCCAGAGTTTCTCATGGTTTACACAGTCAAAAGCCTTGCTATAGTCGATAAAGCACAAATAGATATCCTTTTGGTATTCTTTAGTCTTTTCAAGGATCCATCTCACATCCGCAATGATGTCTCTCGTTCCTCGCCCTTTCCTGAACCCTGCTTGCACTTCAGGTAGTTCTTGTTCCAGGTATGGTTGTAGTCTCTTTTGAATAATCTTCAGTAGAATCTTGCTGGCATGTGGGATCAGAGCGATTGTTTGATAATTTCCACAGTCAGTTGGATCACCTTTCTTTAGTATTGGTATAAACACAGATCTTTTCCAGTCAGTTGGCCATGATGTTGTCTTCCATATTTCTTGGCAGAGCCTTGTAAGTATGGTAACAGCTGCATCAGATTGCTGCAATACGTCTATAGGAATGCTATCAATGCCTGGTGCTTTGTTCTTTGATAAGGCTTTCAATGCTGCTTCAACTTCTTCTTTCATCACCAATGGTTCCCGATCATAAGGTACAGGTTGAAACGGCTGTTGGTCCACTTCATCTTTATCATATAAAAACTCTGTATATTCCTTCCACCTTCTCAGCATCATTCAACATAGATCCTTGAGCATCTTGTAACATTCCAATTCGAGGCTGGAACCTTTTCTTTAACTCTCGTAGCTTTAGGAAAGCCGATCTTGTTCTTCCTCTAATAGTTTCTGCTTCTATTTCCTTGCAAGTGTCATTGTAGTACTTTTCTTTGTCCTGTCTTGCTGCACGTTGGAAATCTCTGTTGAGTTCTGCGATTGTCTCTTTCTCCTCTGGCTTTAGCTTCTCTGCGTTTCTGGGCAATTTTCAGAGTTTCTTCCGTCATCCATTTTGGCCGCTTTTGCTTTTTCACCTTTTGTAGAGACTTCTCGCTTTCTTCCAACACAATCTTTTTGATGTCATTCCATAACTCTTCCGGAGCTCTGTCATTTGTATCTAAAGCAGCAAATCGATTTTGCAGGCAGTCTTTAAATTCCAGTGGTATATTCTCAAGGTCATATTTTGCCGCATTCATGAGTGGTTTGCTCTTTTTCAACTTTAGCTTGAGTTTGCATACTAGTAGTTGATGATCTGTACCACAGTCAGCTCCAGGTTTTGTCTTTGTTGATGTTATAGAACTTTTCCATCGTTGACTTCCACAGATGTAGTCAATTTGATTTTTATACAATCCATTGGGTGAAGTCCATGTGTACAGTCGCCGCTTGTGTTGCTGGAAAAAGGTGTTTGAGATGAATAGATCATTGGTCTTGCAGAATTCTATCAGTCTTTCTCCAGCTTCATTTCTGTTGCCAAGTCCATATTTTCCAACTACTTTGTCTTCTTCTTTGTTGCCAACTTTTGCTTTCCAGTCACCCATTACTATCAGGATATCCTGTTTGCATGTTCTGTCAATTTCAGCTTGTACTTGTTCATAGAACTCTTCAATTTCATTTTCTTCTGCAGCTGTTGGGGCATGTACTTGAATTATAGTTGTGTTGATAGGCAATCCTCGTAGACGAATAGAGATTAAGCGTTCACTGACTGCATTGTATTTCATTACAGTTCTTGCAAGTTTCTTCTTTAATATAAATGCAACACCATTTCTTCTTTGTCTTTCATTTCCAGCATAGTAGACCATGTGATCATCTGATGCAAAGTGCCCGATGCAAGTCCATTTCAGTTTGCTGACACCCAACAGATCAAGTTGTACACGTTCCATTTCATTCTTGACCACCTCCAACTTCCCTTGGTTCATGCTTTGTACGTTCCATGTTCCAATGTGTAAGACAGCACGACAAGCTGCAAACCAAGTGAGAGCCATAGTGGAGAGACTGAATGAATTCTTTGCTTTGGTCTTTATTGAAGAAGATGTAGGGATGTTACCCATGGATGAATTGGTATTTTTTGTAATTTATTTAGCTGTATTTATATCCCGCTTTTCACCGGGTCAAAGCAGTCAATTGGGGGATACATTTAACACGAGGGGATATGAGACACATACACTAATACTTACAGGGAACATGGGCAATGGAGGGTTAAGTGGCTTGCCCAAGACCACAAGGAGTGCCTACAGGACTAGAAATCCCAGTCCCTCCGGCCTGAGATTGCTGTCCCCAGGTGGGACTTGAACCCCCGGCCCTCCGGCCTGAAGTACCTTGTCCTAACCACTAGACCACTCCTCCCTCATTTAAAAGTAATGCCGCAAAGAATTGAAAGAAATATTGATACACCAGGAAAGCGTAGTTACTCACCTGTAACAGGTGATCTCTGGGAACAGCAGGAATAGAGTCTTCACATATGGGGTATCACTGGTACCAATGGAGCCCACGCGGGAATGCTCCCTGGCGTCCAATAGGAAAGCTTTTGGGAGCATCCCACATCTCCCTCTTCAGTTGAGTTTATAACTAAGGCAAAGGAGAGAAAGAGATAGAAAGAAAGAAAGAAAGAAAGAAAGAAAGAGAGAGAGAGAGAACTTCTAGGGGAGGAGGGTGGGTTGTGAAGACTATTTCTGCTGTTCCCGGAGATCACCTGTTACAGGTAAGTAACTACGCTATCTCCAGGAACAAGCAGGAATGTAATCTTCACATATGGGGACTCCCCAGCTGAGAGATGTCAGGGAGATGACCCCAGAAAGCTGTGAAACCCAGGTTGAGATGGGTCATGCTTCCTCCCATGGATCTCTGGCATCGAAACCCAGGACAGTGGGTAGGAGTTGTTTTAAGTCTGAAAGATGCTGGAGAACAGCTTGGCCAAGCGAGGCATCCCAACGGGAGTCCTTGTCTAAGCAGTAGTGGGCTACAAAGGTGTGTATCAAAGCCCAAGTGGCTGCTCTGCAAATGTCGTCAATGGACACTGAGCGAACGTTAGCCATAGAGGCTGCCATTGCTCTCACATTGTAAGCTGACATGACCTTCGAGAGAAAATCCCTTACTCATATATGCAAAGGATATGGAATTCGCAATCCATTTAGACAAAATTTGCTTGGAAACTGGTAACCCAAGATGACTAGAGTCAAAGGCAACAAAAAGCTGGGAAGACTTTCTATGTTACTTAGTTCTCTGAAGGTAAAATGCCAAGGCTCTTTTACAATCCAGAGTGTGAAGATTCCTTTCTGCATTGGAGGCGTGAGGCCTAGGGAAGAACACAGGAAGGTAAACCAATTGGTTTAAATGAAAAGGCGAAACCACCTTTGGCATAAAGTGAGGGTGAGTCCTAAGAACTACTTTATCATGGTGGAAACCTTGTATAAGGAGGATCAGCCACTAAAGCCTGGAGCTCACTGATGCATCTTGCAGAAGTGAGAGCAATTAGGAAGACTACTTTCCAAGAAAGAAACTCTAGAGATGTAGTGGCTAAGGGTTCGAAGAGCGGTTTCATGAGCTGCCGAAGGACAAGATTCAAATCCCATGCCACGGGTGGTGGCTTGATGGGAAGTTTAGTCAAGAGTAGACCTCTCATAAACCTTGCTACAAGTGGTTGAGAGGAAACAGGTTGCCCATCCAAGGGCTTGTGGAAAGCTGCAATGGCACTAAGGTGGACCCTTTTTGAATTGGTCTTATGACCAGAGGATGATAAATGGAGAGATACTCCAGTAACGCCTCCACTAGCACTGAAAATTGATTAAGTGCCTTTTTTGAACACCAGAGAGCCTTTTCCACTTAAAGGCATAGGTCTGCCTTGTGGAAAGTTTTCTCGAAGCCAAAAGGATATCCTTCACCTGTTGAGAAAGTTTGATATCCTGGAATTCTAGGCTCTCAGCAGCCACGCCCTGAGGTGTAGAGACTGAGGATTCGGGTGCAATAGTGTCCCGTTCTCCTGGGAAAGAAGATCTGGAGCACATCCCAACTCCAGAGGTCTGGCTTGAGAGAGACGCAGAAGCAGAGGATACCACATTTGTCGTGGCCAGCGTGGGGCTATGGAGATCATATGGGCCCTGAGACTCTCTGAAGCTTGAACAGAGATTTGGGAATGAGGGGAATGGGTGGGAAAGCATAGAGGAAGTCCTGACCCCAGTGGAGGTGAAAGGCATCCCTTGCCTGACAGTTCTGAGCCGGAATTCTGGAACAGAACCGGGGAAGTGTGGCATTCTGAGGACTTGCAAAGAGGTCTATATCTGGAGTTCCCCAGATTTGAAAAATTCGAGCAATTTTCTCTGGATGAAGAGACCACTCATGTGGCAGCAATACTCGACCGAGTTTGTCTGCCAAGAGATTGTGTGCCTGGAAGATACACCGCTAGTAGGTGGATTTGAAGATCTCTGGAGAAAGCCCAGAGGCATAGAACTTCGTTGCATAACACCTGAGATCCCGTCCCACCCTGCTTGTTCACATAGAACATGGCTACTTGATTGTCGGTCTGGACCAGAACCGTCTTGTAGCTCAGGTGGGCCTGAAATACTTGAAGAGCATAGAAGATGGCTCCGAGTTCCAGGAGGTTTATATGAAGACAAGCCTCTTGCTCGGTCCAGAGACCCTGAGTAGAGAGATTGTCCAAGTGAACCCCCCAGCCTAACTTGGATGCATCTGTGGTCAAGGTAGTTTGGTGTTCAGTTTCAGTTTATTTAGATTTGATATACCGACCTATATGACATCAGGGCGGTTCACAATAAGTTATCAGAAAGAGGCACAAGGCCAGGAAAGAGGAAAAGAACTACAATCTTAGACAGGAAAGAGGAAATCATAAAGCGTGCAAAGAAAATACATAAGAGGAGAACTTAGACAAACATTAATAGACCAGGTCAGGATTGAGAGGCCGGGAGGTTATAAGCTGTAATGAAGAGATGAATTTTCAACTGTGAATTAAAGGCAGGATAGTTTGTTTTAAGATGGAGTGAGGTGGGCAAGGAATTCCACAGGGCTGGACCATGGAAGAAAAAAGCTGAATGCCGGGTTGACTGCAGGTGTGCACGTGAGGGTGAGGGGAGGTGAAGGCGATTGACATGCATTGAACGGAGGGAACGAGTGGGAGTGTGAAACTGTAGAAGGTCAGTGAGGTACTGAGGGGTTTGGGTGTAAATGGCTCGGTGAACTAGAGTGAGCATTTTAAAATGAATACGGAACTCGATAGGTAGCCAATGTAAGTGATACAGAAGTGGTGTAACGTGGTCTCAGTAAGAAGAGTAAGTGATAATCCTGGCCGTGTTCTGTAATAATTGCAAATGACGTAGCTGAGTGCAGGTAAGACATGTGAGGACTGAATTACAGTAATCAATATGAGAGAGTATGGTAGCTATGGTAAGGGTAGTCAGGGCAGCGGAAGAAAGAAAGGGATGAATAGAACGAATTTGGCGTAAGAAAAAGTAAGAGGTTTTTGTGAGATGAGAAATGTGGTCCTTAAAGGAAAGAGCAGAGTCAAGCAGAACAACAAGATATTGGAAAGAAGAGACCAGAGGAATTGTGGAACCATCAAGGGAGAGTGAAAGTGAAGGACATGGGCTTCCAAAAGTGAACCAAGTACATGAGGTTTTGGTCAGATTAAGACGAAGGCAGTTGGAGAGCTAATTTGATACAAGAGTGAGACAGGAATTCAGAGGAGTGAGATCAGGGTGAAGAGGACTAGTATGATGTAGGATGATGATGTCATCAGCATAGAAGGCAGAGAGACCGGTTTGCTGAATGCAGAGGGCAAGGGGTGCAAGGAAGAGATTAAACAAAAGGGGTGCAAGGACCGATCCTTGTGGGACACCACAGGGAAGGGAGATGGGAGCATGGTGTGGGCCGGAGGGTGAGACCACAGAGAAAGAGCGAGAAGATAAGAAAGAATGAAACCAACGATAAACTGTTCCCCTAAGCCCAGCGTCCCGGAGACGTAAGAGAAGAGAATGATCAACTAAGTCAAAAGCCGCAGAAAGATCTAGGGAGACCACCGAAATATCACCTTTGTCGTGTGAGGCATGGAGATCGTTAAGTGCTACTAGAATGTATCCGTGCTGTGACCTTGACGAAAACCTGACTGTCGGGGATGTAAAAGGTTTATGGAATGTAAGGGTTGAGAAAATTAGGAAGACAATCCTTTCAAGAAGTTTTGCGAGGAAAGGTAGATTGGAAACGTGACTGCTGGAAAGGGGACCCTACAAGAAGGTTTTCCAGCGATTGCCACCACTGTAGGAACGAAATGAGACGTGTCAAGTTTCTGATTTTGTCCCTCAGACGACCTGAGGCCTGTGTCCACTGAGAGGTTAGGGTCCACTGGGCTGCTCGCATGTGAAAGCGAGCATAGGGAACCACATGGACATTGGATGCCATATGCCCCAGCAGCTGAAGCATTTCTCGAGCAGTTAGAAAAGTTTTCATAGCTGCTTGAGAGGCCAGCTGGAGTATTTGAAGAAAACATGGTTGTGGGAGGAAAGCCTTTGCTGCCTTGTGTCTAGAAGAGCCCCTATGAATTCTAGGGACTGAGAAGGGGTGAGATGCGATTTTGGGAGGTTTATGACCAGTCCCAGGTACTGCAGGATTAGCATTGTGAGTGAGAGCGCGGAGTTGGCTTCTGGAGCTGTTGATGCTTGGATGAGCCAGTTTAAGTAGGGGAAGACGAATATCCCCAGAGTTCTCAGGAATGCTGCTATTACCGCCATGCGTTTTGTGAAGACTCCTGGGGTATAACCCTGTACTGGTAATGTCTTCCTTGAAAGAGGAATCATAGAAACCTCCTGCGATCTGTATGGATGAGAATGTGTATATGCATCCTTTAGATCTAGAGAACATAACCAATCCTGACTCTGAATGTAAGGAAGAAGTGTTCCAAGGGAGATCTTGAATTTTTCTCGGAACAGATACTTGTTCAACTCTGAGGTCCAAGTCTGTATCCCCATTTTCTTTTGAATGAGGAAGTAAGGGGAGTAGAAACCCATGCCCTGTTGGGATATGGGTACCTCTTCTATTGTCCCTTGAGCAAGTAGTGAGGTGACCTCTTGACATAAGAGAGTGGTGAAAGGGCCCTGAGACTTGAACTGTTGTGATGGTGGGAGGGGGAATACTGTGAATATGGAGTTTGTACCCCTCTCTTACAATGGAGAGTGTCCAGTGCTCTGATGTTATCTGTTGCCATCGTTTGGCAAAATGACAAAGTCTGCCTGGGATGGTGAGAGACTCTGAACCTTTCAGGGGCAGGATGACTAAGTTCTCTAGGAAGGAGCCAAAGCCCCTGAGGAGGCTGTGTGCTGAGCTGGTTGAGTTCTAGGGACTTGGGCCTTCCTTTGCTGTCTGAGTTGCTGTTGCCCCTTTTGGGGAGCATGAACTGGGCAGTGGACAGCCTGGGTGTAAGATGGGTAGAATTTCTTTTTCTTGTTGAAAAAGGGTTTCTTTAAAGTCTTTTTCTTAGCTAGGCTGTCTGTGGTCCTCAATCTGTTCAAGGTGGTGTTTTCGGACTCAAGCTGATTGGCAAGGATTGGCAGGACAAAGCTAAAGAGATTTTCTCCCGTGCAAGGAATGTTCCCCAGCTTGTGTTGCACCCATTGTTCTAAATCAGATGCCTGAAGCCAAGCAATGCGACATGCACCGATGGAAATAGAGGTTCTGCTAATGCTCTCAAAGCAATCAAAGGTTGCACGGTTCATAAACTTAGACACATTCTGGATATGTTTGACCAGAGTGAGGAAGTCTGCCCTTTTATCATCAGGGAGAAGTGGAGCCATCAGCTCTAGATCTCTTGTAACCTCCTTAAGGAACATTCCCATAAAAAGAATGTAAGAGCTGATCCTGGCCGATAGCATCAAGGATTGAAAGCATCGGCGCCCAAAGGCATCGAGTGTCCTCACTTCACGGCCTGGAGGGTTGGAAGAATGCGTCTTAGCAATCTTGATCTTACACATCCCCGATTCCACTACTGTTGAATGGTGTGATAATTGCGTTTTTTGAAAACCAGGGAATTGTGGTACTTGGTACATGGTATCGAGCCTCCGAGAGTGTGGCAACACCGTTAAAGGTGTTTCCTACATCCTTAGCATGAGATCATGCAAGATTTGGTGAATGGAAAGGGCAGCAGCCGCCTCAGGAGCTGCCGGGTACTGAAGAATTTCTAATTCTTCTGCTCTCGGTTCCTTCTCAGTGGTCACAGTGATGGAGAGTCCCCATGCTACATCATGTATGAAATTCTGAAAGGACATGTCCTCTGGAGGAGACATCCTACGCCGAGAAGGATCCTCCGGAAGAATAACTCTGGTACCGACAGAGTCCTTGGACTTGGAGGACTCGAAGTATCTTCGTGCCGGATGTTCTTGCATTGCTTGATACCAGTATCGATCGAAGTCGACATCGGACTGTCTCGATACCGGACACTGATTCAAGGGCCGGCATGGGGAGAAGCAAGGAACGAGACACATCGGTTAAAGCAGGTGCGGTCGGTACCAGTATCGATGACAGTGGAACCACCTGGAGCGGCCTTAGTGGTACCGAGGCTACTAAGAGCCGCAAGGCTGCGCTCGATGGCCAGGATGCACTAATCCATGGCACCTGCCGATGCCTGAATGTCAGTACCAGCGGAGCAGGCCATGACACCAGAACATGGCACCAAGAGTTCTCCAGATGTGGAAGCTTCGGGAACATTCTGGAGCCCCGTTAATACTTTGGAGGCCAGGGCCTCCTGCCGAGGTTGTTTTGCCGGTATGTTTTCCCGAAGGCAACGATATTAGCATCTTGATGCTTCGAAGGAGATCCACCCTTTGAGGACCGGCCGGTCTTAGAAGACCTGGGTTTAGTTACCTGAGATCCATGGGAGGAAGATGAAGCCCTGGAAGACGTTGATGCAACGGACATCGCATCTGCAGCAAAGAGGGTGCTGAGTTTTGCAGCTCTGTTCTGCAGGCATCTTGGTCATCTTTCTACAGAGGAGACACTCTGATGGTAAATGGTCAGGACCTAAACATTTAAGACACCAGTCATGGGTGTCGGTAGCAGAAATAGTACCGCTACACTGAGCATTTTTGGAAACCACTAGATGGTTTCTCCATTTTGGAAGAAAAGAGGGCCTAGTGCCCAAAACGGCACATGGCACCAAGAGGGGACAGACCCTCCAAAATAATTTATTTTTTTTTAGGAAAAGTTAAGAAAATAAAGAAAAGACCGGTGGTACCAGTATAGGCAGACGGTGAAGGCAGACGTGACCACAAAGAAGATTTTCTGCAATGACAGGGTTTGCTGCCTGTTGGCTCCACGGAAAATAAAAAACTGAAGGAGAGTTGGAAAGGCGGGAAGGCAGCGACGCAGACGGAGTGGGATGCTCCCAAAAGCTTTCCTATTGGATGCTGGGGAGCGTTCCCACACGGGCTCCGCCGGTACAGACAATACCCCATATGTGAAGACTATATTCTTGCTTGTTACTGGAGATGTATTACAACTATTTGATAAACTGAAGAGTAGCAAATCACCCAGACCAGATGGTAAACATCCAAGGGTGTTGAAAGAACTGAAATATGAGATAGTAGGTCTGCAATCATTAAAATCTAATACCTGAAGATTGGAGGATGGCCATTGTAACGCCAGTTTTTAAAAACTGTTCCAGGGATTGTCCGGGAAATTAAAGACCAGTGAGCCTGACGTCAGTACTGGGAAAAATGATAGAAACCATTATAAAGAACAAACTTACTGAACATGTAGAGTCATGGCTTAAAGGGAGACAGCCAACATGGCTTTAGCCACGGAAGGCCTTGTCTTACTGTTATGTTTTTTTGAAGGTGTGGCAGTTGATATAGTATATCTGGATTTTCAGAAAGCCTTTGACAATGTCCCTCATGAAAGACTTATCGAAATTAAAAAGTCATGGGAAAGGAGGCAGTGTGGATCAGGAACTGGTTAAAAGATAGAATGCAGAGGGTAGGGCTAAATGGCCAATTTTCCTAATGGAGAAAGGTGAATAGTGGAATACTCCAGGGATCTGTGCTGGGTCTGCTACTTTTTAAGATATTCGTAAATGACCTGGAAAGGGGAATAACGAGTGAGGTAATCAAATTTGCAGATGACAGAAAATTATTCAAAGTTGTTAAAACCCAAGTGGATTGTGAAAAATTGCAAGAGGACCTTGATAAGCTGGAAGACTGGGCATCCAAATGGCGGATGAAATTGAATGTGGACAAGTGCAAAGCTATGCACCTAGGAAAGGATCCTAACTATGGTACACAATGCAAGGTTCCACATTAGGAACCACCACCCAGGAAAAAGATTTAGGTATCATGGATAAAGGGTAGTTATTCACATGTAACAGGTGTTCTCCAGGGACAGCAGGAATCAGTCCTCACTTATGGGTGACGTCGGCACCGACAGAGCCCGCGTGGAGCAATTCCCCAGCTTTCAAAGAAAGCTTTTGGGATTGCTACCACGCATACATGGTCCTCTTCCTGCCCAAGGGAGCCATCTTGCTCAGTCAGGTCCCTTAGTTCAAGCCCTACCAAGCAGATGGCAAGGGAAGGACAAATATTCAGCAACTCATCAGGGGAGGAGGGAGGGTATTGAGGATCGATTCCTGCTGTCCCTGGAGAACAACTATTACAGGTGAGTAACGACACTTTCTCCAGGAACAAGCAGGAAGTCAGTCCTCACTTATGGGACTCCCTAGCTACAGGCTACCAAACCTGTAACCAAGAAACGCCTCTGCGAGGCTGTAAGCAGAAGCCGAAGCCCAAAGGAGCCCGAGTCCTTGGGTCCTCGGGGCGAAGCCCTTGGTAGCTGTGAAGAAGGGTCAGAGGGCAGGAGTTGCTTATACCCCGAACAGATTTATTTATTTATTTAACAAACATTTATATACCGCTACTTCCAGCGATCAGCAGCGGGTTAGATTACATTTTGAAAACTGTCAAATCAGGACAGTAAAATTTGGGGTATATACATGTTGATTCGTAGGGTAAGCACAGCACACAGTAATGGGTTCTATTTGTAGAGAGGGGCAATAACTTACATATGTACATTATAACACAAATGAGCAATACATGAGGAGCAATAACTTATATACAGTCAAACCTCGGTTTTCATGATTAATCCGTTCCAAAAAGTCTGACTAAAACCGAAACGGACTAAAACCGAAGCAAGATTTCCCATAGGAAATAATGTAAATTCAATTAATCCGTTCCAGACACCCAAAAATATTGACAAAAAGTACATTTTATAGAGAATAACTATAGTTTTACATACAGAAAACAATGAGAAATACATATAAATGACTAATGAAATGGATAAATGAACATTTAACATCACATTTAACTTTATTGAAGACTCTTGTTGAGGGGAGAGGGAGGAGGAGAGGTTATTGTTTGGAAGGGGAATCCCCCTCCATAAGGACCTCAGGTATCAAGGCCCTATCCGGGGTTACTTCCCTTCTTTGTCTTTTACTGGCACTAGGACCAGCTTGAGAGTCACTGGACCCCTGTCGCACAAAAAATCTGTCCAGAGAGGTCTGTTTCTGGCGTCTCTTTAAGATTTGCCTAAAATGGAACAAGGCATTGTCATTGAACATGTTGCAGACACGGCTTGCAACAGCTTTGTTAGGGTGAAATTTCTCCACAAAACTTTGCAATTCACTCCACTTTGCACACATGTCCTTAATCACTGAAGAAGGCACCTTCTCTTCTCTCTCTTCTTCCTCCTCCTCTGAAGCAATTTCCTCAGCTACCATCTGTTGCTGTTCCACTTGAAGGTCTTGCAGCTCTTCAGTGGTTAGCTCTTCCCTGTGGTCCTCCACCAACTCTTCCACATCCTGGCCACTCACATCCAACCCCATGGACTGCGCCAAAGACACAATAGATTGCACAACAGGCGTAGGGTCATCAGGGTGAGCCTCAAACCCTTCTTCAAAATTCTTCTCGAGGACACATTCTGGCCACAATTTTCTCCAAGCACAGTTCAACGTCCTGGAAGTTACCCCCTGCCAAGCCTTATCTATAAGGCTTATGCAATTGAGGATATTGAAGTGATCCCTCCAGAACTCTCTTAGGGTCAATTCAGTGTCCGAGGTCACTTCAAAGCACCTTTGAAACAGTGCTTTGGTGTAGAGTTTTTTGAAGTTTGAAATGACCTGCTGATCCATGGGCTGGATGAGAGGAGTGGTATTAGGGGGCAGGAACTTCACTGTGATGAAACTAAACTCCTCCAACAATTGGTCTTCCAAGCCTGGAGGATGAGCAGGAGCATTGTCCATTAGCAGGAGGCACTTGAGTGGCAATTGATTTTCCAGGAGGTATTTCTTCACACTCGGGCCAAACACTTCATTGACCCACTCAATGAAAATTAGCCTCGTGACCCATGCCTTACTGTTAGCCCTCCACATGACACACAATTTACTCTTGATAACATTGTTTCTCTTGAACACTCGGGGATTTTCAGAGTGATACACCAGTAAAGGCTTCACTTTGAAATCCCCACTAGCATTACCACACAACAAAAGAGTTAGCCTATCCTTCATAGGCTTGTGTCCTGGCAGTGCCTTTTCCTCCTGCATGATGTAGGTCCTCTTTGGCATTTTCTTCCAAAAGAGGCCTGTTTCATCACAATTGAAGACTTGTTGGGGGAGGAATCCTTCAGCCTCTACGTACTCCTTGAATTCATCAACAAATTCTGCGGCCCCAAGTTTGTCCGAACTTGCAGCCTCGCCATGCCTTACCACACTGTGTATGCCAGTTCGCTTCTTAAATTTCTCAAACCAGCCTCTGCTGGCCATAAATTCAGTAACATCAGCACTCGTTCCAGGCATTTTCTTTGCAAGATCTGCATGCAACAGCCTTGCCTTTTCACAAATTATCGCCTCTGAAACACTATCTCCCGCTAACTGTTTTTCGTTGATCCACACCAACAACAACTTCTCAACATCTTCGATTGTTTGCGATCTCTGTTTCGTTAGCGCATTCACTCCTTTCGCAACATCAGCTTCCTTAATTTCGTTTTTCTTCAGCAGCATGGAACTGATCGTTGATGCAGACTTCCTGTACATCCTGGCGAGATCGGCCACGCGTACGCCACTTTCATACTTTGCTATGACTTCTTTCTTGAATTCTATCGTGTTTCTCACCTTCTTTATCAAAGGGTTGGCATTCGGAACTTTCTTTGGCCCCATGGTGGCTTATTTAGCAGTCACACTCAATGAATGCTCACTCAACGAGAAACAAAGGCAGACTGAATCACAAACGCACTTTGTATGGGCGCTGGATTCCGGGAAATGAGTGGCCGAGTCACGCAAGCAGGCGGACGAGTTTGATACAGACCATTTTCAGATCACTGCTCCCCTCAAAGTCTGTGTCAAGGCACAATGAGAACTTTTAGCAATTTGCAATCAGGAAGAGAGTCAATCCCACTTCTGGCCACAAGATGGTGCTGCAGAGGTATTTTTGGCAGACAAATTCTTTAAACTGCTGTGAAGGGAGAAAGGTTAACAGCACAGTCAAGATTCTTCAGCAAAAAAACATCCTCAAATTTTTAAAGAAAACAGAAAAAAAAAAGAAGGATCAACAAAAAAAAAAAGGCACCAGCCACAGCCACCGGAAACACCACTCTCCCGCTCAGCATGCGTTCCAGAGCCATGTGGCAATGGCTGCAGCAGCACGAGCTCCCGAAGTCTGAGCCAGCAGTAGAACAGCTCCTGTCACTTCTCTCAGCAAACACACAGATACAGTACCTTAGGACACCAATGTGATCGCTGACTCCGTCTCAACAGCATACCCCGCAAGAGAAAGAACTGCCTGCCACATTCATTCAACATCTCCTGCTACCTCCGAGCCTGAGGGGGCGCTCCAGAGAACAGGCAGGCGGTGGAGAGATCGGGGCCTTCCTCTCTGCAATCCTTCCATGTCTGGCTCGAGGATGTTGCTCACCTGGGCAGGCACACGCAACAGCTGGGTTTGAAGTCTGCCCCTCCAGATCTTCACGCACACGCGATCGGTGAGTCCGGGGGGGGGGGGGTAATGCTGCCGGGACTGGGCAGGCAGTGTACAGTACTCTGTTTGCAGGCACACGCGATCGGTGAATCGGGGGGGGGGGGGGGGGGAGGCTGTACGAAAACCGAGGCTATCGACGAAAACCGAGACAACATCTGAGTGGGGAAAAGACGTTGAAAACCGAAACCGACGAAAACCGGGGCAACCGATAACCGAGGTTTGACTGTATGTACATTTTACATAAATGCATCCTTGTCTCCCAGGGTGGCAAAGCTTTTGTATCAAGTTGTACTGAAACAGGTGAGTCTTGAGTTTCTTTCTAAAGTCTGTTAGGACTTTGCAGGCTCGTAGCTCTGGCAGCAGCTGGTTCCAGAGTGTCGGTGCTGTGTATGAGTAAGCTCTGTTACTAGTACTGGCTTTGACAGATCTTATATCTGCTGGAACGAGGAGGGTGTTTGAGTTGATGGTTCTTCTGCTTCTGTTGGGTGGTTGTGAGCAGATTAGGGTGGAGAGGAAGGACGGTGCTACGTTATGCAAGAGTTTGAATGTGGTTGTTAGTGTTTTATATTTTATACGAGCAGCAATGGGGAGCCAGTGTAGCTCAATCAATACAGGTGTGATGATCAGCAAGACTTTTTCTCATAATGATCCGAGCCGCTACATTTTGCGCCATTTGCAGAATGCTTAGGGTTTTCTTTGGTAGGCCCTGTAGAATGGCGTTGCAGTAGTCGAAATGTGGCATGATGAGTGCCTGTGCAACAGACCTGAAGTCATGAGGTTCAATAATGCTCTGTAGAGGTTGTAGGACTCAGTTTGTGGAAGACAGCTCTGTTGATTTTGCGGAGTACAGCCTGGCTGAAGGTACTGTCCCGGCGGAACTCCCTCTCTCCAGGCAGTAGTGGGCAGCGAAGGTGTTCGTGGAAGACCAGATCACCACCCAGCAGATGTCTATCATGGGCACGGAGCGCACCGAGGCCACCTTGGCTTGGGCCCCATGTGCAGTGACTCGACGATCCAGAGGGACACCTGCCTTCGCATGGGCGAACGCGATGCAGTCCGCCACCCAAATAGAGAGGGTGCGCTTGGTGACTGCTTGCCCCTGCCTATTGGAATCGTAGATCACGAAAAGTCTGTCAGACTTGTGGTGAGTCTGGGTACGCTGCAAGTAGAAGACGAGGGCCTGCTTGCAGTTGAGGGTGTAGAGAGCCACCGACGCCTGATTGGCATTGGGCCTCGGGAAGAAAGTCGGGAGTACTATCGCTTGGTTGAGATGAAAGGCCAACACGACCTTAGGTAAGAATTTAGGATGAGTCTGGAGGACCACCCTGTTTCGATAAAACCTGGTGTAAGGGGTGGCAGCCATTAGCGCCTGAAGCTCACTGAATCAGCGAGCTGAGGTCAGTGCCACCAGGAAGGCCACCTTCCAGGACAAGTGCTGGAGGGAACACGTCGCCATTGGCACAAAGGGTGGACGAGTGAGCACCACGTTCAAGTCCCATTCTGCCGAAGGGGGACGGATGGGCAGCTTGGATAACAGAAGGCCCCCGCATGAAGCAGGAAACTAGTGGCTGCCCTGAGATAGGCTTTCCCTCGATAGGGAGATGATTAGCTGATATGGCGCTCAAATGAACTAACAGAGTAAGACTTCAGCCCTTCCCTCGAGAGGTGGAGAAGGTACTGAAGGACCCACCTAACTGGGCACGAGAAGGGGGTCGATCAGATGTACTGAGTACCAGAAGGAGAAGCATCTCCACTTAAAGGCGTTAGCCCACCTAGTGGAGTCCTTCCTTGAGGCAAGGAGGATTTCCTCAACCTCCTCCGGAAGGGCCAGAGAGGCCCGTTCAGCCGCCAGGCTGTGAGGGAGAGGGAGGGTAGTTTCGGGTGCAGTACCCGACCCTCCTCCTGTGTCAGCAAGTCCCTGGCAGAGCCGAGGGGAATCGGAGGCTCCGACGACAGCCGAGCAGGAGTGGGAACCAAGGCTACCAAGGCCACGAGAATCAGCGATGCCCCGTCCCGTTGAGCCTTGAACAGAGACTTCGCAATGAGGGGGAAAGGAGGGAATGCATATAGGAGACTGGAGGACCAGTCCAGGAGAAATGCATCAGGGCCCTCCTTACCCGGGTGCAGTACCAGGCTACAGAAGCGAGGTAGTTGTATGTTCTGGAGGCTGGCAAAGAGGTCTATCGCTGGAGTGTCCCAGTGTAGAAACAGCCAGCCTGCCACTCCACTCTGAGATCCAGGCGCCACTCGTGGGGGGGGGGGGGGTAAGGATTCTAAGCCTGTCCACCAGGCCATTCTCCAGACCCAGGAAGTACATCGCCTTGAGGGACATCATCCGCCGGGCGACCAAAAAGCAGATAAGGACTGCTTCCCTGCAGAGGGAGTGCGACCCCATGCCCCCCTCCTTCAGATGTAGAACATCGCTACCCGGTTGTCGGTCTGCACCAGAACTGACTTCCCGCTGAGGACATTCTCGAAGGCCCTCCGGATGACCCAGAGCTCGAGCAGTTTTATCTGTTGCTGAGCCTCCACAGGCTATCACTGCCCTTGCGTGCAGAGAGGCCCGCAATGGGCTCTCCACCTTAACAGGGAAGCATCCGTGGTCAGTACCACCGCGTGCTGTGGGAACTGGAAGGGTGATCCCCGCAGGAGGATGCAGGAGTTTTGCCACTAGTTCAGGGATAAACAAAGGTTATGAAAAATCCTGATTGGGTCCCTGAGGTGTCCGAGGGATTGACTCCATTGGGAGCTGAGACACCACTGGGTCGTCCGCATGTGCAGGCGGGAGTGAGAAACCACATGCACGGTCGAGGCCATGTGGCCCAAGAGACGTAGCATGGACAGAGCGGTGACCTGGTGGGTGCCTTAGACACGAGCTTCCAGAGCTCGGAGACGGGTGGAGAGATTCACCGGCAAGAAGGCCATGGCCTGCTGAGTATCGAGGCGCGCCCCCTATGAACTCGAGAGCCTGTGCCGGCTTGAGGTGAGACTTTGGGTAGTTGACCAAGAACCCCAAGCTCTCCAAGAGGACAGTGTGTGACATCGCTCGCCGGGCCTCCTCGACGGAGGAACCCATAAGAAGCCAGTCAAGGTAGGGAAACACCAGCACGCCCCAGTGCCAAAGTAGAGCAGCAGCCATGGTGAGACACTTCGTGAAGATCCGAGGAGCGGGTACAAGGCCAAAGGGGAGCACCCTGTACTGGAAGTGCTCTCCCTGCACCCTGAAACGCAGGTACTGCTTGTGTTGGGGGTGAATCAAAATATGGGCATACGTGTCCTTTAGATCCAAGGAGCATAGCCAGTCGCCCTGCCAGAGGAAGGGCAGCATGCTCCAGTTTCTACGAAACTTCAACTGTGTGCTGGTTCACATCAATGATCTGCTGTAAATTTTTCATATACTATCTTTTACATTTCAAATAAATAGGGTACTTAGCTTCTGGGTGCATTCTCTTTTTCACCCAATCTTAATGAAGTACGACACTCTGGTACACCTATTGCTTCTTATCGGCTCAAAATGGCTCAAAACAATCCCAGGCGCCTCGCGTTTCTCTATATCAGGTTCATCAGGGGATTATTAGATGGATTCTTAGAATCTCAAACATTACTACCCGCGTTTTTTGATGTCTCTGGTAGGACACAATGTGATGTTCAGAAGACAGAGAAACGCGAGTAGTAATGTTTAAGAGATTCTAAGAATCCATCTAATAATCCCCTGATGAACCTGATATTTATTTATTTATTACAGTTTCTTATATACCGCGCTATTTAGAATCAGCGCGGTTTACATCATAACAAAACGACCATTACGACAAACTGTCAGGTTTTACATTGAACAGGAGTACAAACTTGGATAACTGGGTTAACTATATACATAATCTATCTACACTGCAGTGTGCGGGCATTTCTAGATTGGGTTATTTCTATAGAGAAACGCGAGGCGCCTGGGATTGTTTTGAGCCGATAAGAAGCAATAGGTGTACCAGAGTGTCGTCGTACTTCATTAAGATTGGGTGAAAAAGAGAATGCACCCAGAAGCTACCGTATTTTCCGGCGTATAAGACGACTGGGCGTATAAGACGACCCCCTACTTTTCCTGTTAAAATATAGGGTTTGGCCTATACTCGCCGTATAAGACTACCCCTCTTCCAGCGCACACCAAAAAAAATTCGGTGCTATCAGCTTTACTCCTCCCATCCCAACCCCAGTCAGCGGAGCAGTCCTTCGTGCTCTCAAGTCAGTAACCGAAGAGCTATTTCTCCACCCTTCCTGGGCAAATTTATATAGGAGGAAGGGGACAGAACAAATAAAAACGACATCGAGAGTCTGCGATATGTTGCGGACTGTCAACTTTTGAACAAAGCCCAGCGGGGATTTTTTTTTAAATGATGGAATATCTTCTATGAAAAAAAATGCTTTCATTTTTACAGAACCCATTGCATACCTTCACCGAACTCCTTCTTACTATTTATGTTTTAGTGCCCTAAAATATGGAAAAAGTGAATAGAAAAGCTGGGTGACATCGCCAGCTGCTAGCCTCCCAATGTATCAGCTTAGTAAACATTTACAGTTCTGCGATTGTAACGCAAATATAATGGGGAGGGGGAAGGAAAGAAGATCCACTTAATTAGCCAATCACCCCAAACCTGCTGCTTCATTTCGCATAGGTGATAAAATTTCAGCACACCCAGCGCCTCCCTTCTGTCCCGTGCTTGTCTAGTTAAGACCTTCCTACATGCTTTCTATGCACAGTATAAAAAAGAAACAAAACACACACACAAGGGACTATAAAAGAATACTTACCCGTTCCAGCGTGACACAACCTCCCAACCGCCCCCACCCGCATTACCATAACGGAGAAGATATGGAACATTTCCAAAGCAACCACAGAAATCATCCAGCAGCTTGAGATCCAATGCACTCGGCAGCATGCCGCCAGGCACACAAACTTCCTCCTGCCATGAAGTGGCTGCAGCCAGCGATATCCCCTCCCCAAAGCGGGCGCGCCCCGGTTCGCATCACCCACCTGGCAGCGCTTGCCCGTTGACAGTGACGGGGCCGCCTTCCTCCTGCTCCTGCTGTAAGCTCTCTTTTTGCAGCTGATTGCTAGCCTCCTTCTGCTGCTTGTTGAGGGGTCTAGCGGCGGCCACGGCCTCCTTAGGGCCGAGACCCTCCTCGGCCTGTCGCTTCTCCCCCTGGCCGTCGTTGCTCTTCACGATCTTGCCCGCAAGCCCGTGCTCATCGGCAGGCGTGAGGGGGTTGCTGGATGGGAGGGCCTCTACCTGAGTAGCCATTTCCCCCTCCCCCTGGGAAGAAAAGCGGCCTCCGCCGGCTCTTTATCCACCGCCCTATCCACCCTCCCGCCCGCAACGGAGAAAAGAGCCAGCGAAACTCTCACCACCCCTCCCCCTCTCCACGCTCAATGAGGGCTCCTCAGGCCCCGGCACCTGCACGCTTCTCCTCCCCTCCCTCAAACCTTTTACAATTAAAAAATAATAAAATTGGCCCCTAGGCGCGAGACCCAACGTGCGTCGACCGCCAGAGCTTAAAAACAAAAGCAAAGAACGTAAAACCGCGAGTGCCAGGCTACGGCTGCCACTTTAAATCCAGCGAGACTGCCTCGGCTCGCCTTCCCCGAGCCGCAGCAATATGGAAGGAAGGAGAGACCACGCGACTGGCCGGGAGCCTCCTGTTATTGTCGACGGCAGTGGTACAGTGCTGCTCTGGGGAAGACATAGCAGGGATAATAGGCGGAACGAAGCTGGAGCTTCTCAGCTGATACTAAAACTCTCGTGCACAACAAAGCGAGACAGAGCCACGTCGCAGAACGTGTACCGGCGTATAAGACGACCCCCGACTTTTGAGCATATTTTCAGGACTTAGAAAGTTGTCTTTTACGCCGGAAAATACGGTAAGTACCCTATTTATTTGAAATGTAAAAGATAGTATATGAAAAATTTACAGCAGATCATTGATGTGAACCAGCACACAGTTGAAGTTTCATAGAAACTGGAGCGTGGTGCTAGTGTTTATCTGAGATCAGCTGAGGAGAAAAATATCTACAGAGAACGTTATAAAAAGATGATTGGGGGAGGCGATGGGATAGATTGGGCAGAAAGAAGTTGGTTAAAATGATGTCTACACTGGGGTTGGTGGATGTCTGGAGGTATAGTCATGTTGGGGAGAGAGCTTATACCTTTTTCTCACACCCACATCAATCATATAGTAGAATTGACATGTTGTGGATCGACTCACAGTGGTTGGATAGAGTGGGGGCAGTGGATATTGGGGTGGTGTCCTGGACGGACCATGCACTGGTAACCCTGGCCCTAGCACTTTATAAGGAGCGAGCTGGGCTCCAGTTTTGGAGGTTGAATGAATCGTTGTTGGCGGATCCTGAGGGGGTGGCAAGCATGAGGGACTGTATTAAGGAGCATTTTCAATTAAATGGGGGAAAGGAAGTAGTCCGGGAGGTAGTGTGGGATGGTATGAAAGCAGTAATACGGGGGCCGTTAATAGCTATGGCGGCAAAAAAGAAGAGGCAGGTGGGTGAGTTGGAGGAGGGGTTGAGAGCGCAGTTGCAGAAACTGATTAGAGAGCATCAAAGGACTGGGAGCAGGGCGATCTTGCAACGGTTGACTAGGGTGCGGGAGGAGTTGGAGGCATTGAGACTGGGAGAAGTGGCCTTCCAAATGAAGAGGCTGCAGCATGCTTATTATGTGGGGGGAAATAAACCGGTTAGATACTTGGCTCGGCAGCTTAGGAGAAGGCAGGTGCAGCAGCAGTTATATAAGCTGAAGAATGAAAGAGGGGAATGGGAACATGGAACGGAGAATGTTCAGGCAATATTTCGTAGATATTATAAGGCCCTGTATTAGAGCGGAGCGGAGTGGTTCGGAGGTGGAGATTAGGGAATATTTAGAAAAGCTTAATCTCTCGAAGCTGGAGGAGACGGAACAGTTATGGATGGACAGGGCGATTGAAGAAGGGGAGGTGCGTGTAGCAATTAATGGCCTTAAGGAGGGCAAAGCAGTGGGTTTAGACGGTCTTATGGCTTGGTTTTATCTTTTGTCCTGAAATTTGTGGTGAACTTACCAGGGTCTTTAATGGGATCCAGCAGGGGGGGTATTACCGCGATCTATGGCAGTGGCGGGGGTAGCCCTGATACCCAAACCAGGGAAGGATAAGGGAGTGAGTGAGTCATATCGGCTTATATCTCTAATTTAGATGCAAAGATTTTGGCAAAGGTTTTGGCAACCCGACTACAGAATTATCTACCGCAGCTGATAAATAATGATCAAACGGGCTTTATCCCTGGAAGGCAGGCAAGTGATAATATAAGGAAATTATTAAATGTTATTTGGGTGGCCAGGGCAGAGAACAGATTCTTTGATTGTGGCGGTGGATGCCGAGAAGGCGTTCGATAGAGTGGAATGGCCCTTTATGTTTGCTGTGTTGCAGAAAATGGGGATTGGGGCAGGGTTCCAAAAGTGGATTGGAGCATTATACGATCAGCCGAAAGCTAGGATTCGGGTGAATGGTACCTATTCTGCAGAATGTGAGCTGGAACGGGGCACTCGGCAGGGATGTCCCTTGTCACTTCTGCTATTTGCACTAGTTATTGAACCTTTAGCGCAGCGGATTAGAGAACATGCTGGTATTAGGGGCGTTCCTGTTGGTTGTGGAGAATATAAAATCTCTTTTTGCTGATGATATCATCTATACTGTTAGTAGGCCGGTAGAGTCGTTACCAGTGCTGGTGGAGGCAATACGAGACTATAGTGTGGTTTCGGGATATAAAATGAATATGGGTAAAACCGAGATTTTGAAGATTGGATTGGAATCTAATGTGGAGGTCCAGTTGAAGCAGGAATACCCATTTCGGTGGGCGAAGCATAAATTAAAATATTTAGGGGTCTGAATATGCTGTGATTGGAAGCAATTGAGAAGATTAAACTATGATCCCTTAATTCATGAGATCCTGAATGATCTTGTGAGGTGGGATAAAGATGCCTTTTCGTGGGTAGGACGTATTGCCATTGTTAAAATGAACCTGCTGCCTAGGATACTTTGTTTGTGGCGCTGCCCATTAAGTTGTCAGAAGCACACTTGAGGATGCTGCAGCAAAGAATCTTTTCGTTTATTTGGAGGAGGCGTCCGCCGAGGCTCAATAGAAGAGTGATATTTAAGCACAGAAGTGAAGGGGGAATGGGGGTCCCGGATTTGTTGCGCTACTATAAGGCAGCGCAGCTGAGGGCGCTCGTATGTTGGCGGATAGGTCCGGAGGCCAGAGGGTGGGTGAGAGCAGAGGAGATTTTGAGTGGGCAGCGAGAGTTGGCAGACCGTATGTGGGGTTGGGGTTGGGGTCAGGGCCAGGAGAGGGGGGGGATAAGGCCGAGAGGGAGCAGAAGCTGAGCCCGTTTACTGAGCATACTTTAGGGGTATGGAAGCAAGTGAAAAAACATTTGGTGCGGAAGAGGGTGGCTGTTCAGTTTCAGAGAATTAGGAGGTGTAGGGGCTTCCATGAGGGGGGGGGGAGAGCTGTGATATAAAAAATGGGAGGAAAAAGGTTTGGTGTGGATAGGACAGCTGTTCACGGAGAGTGGCCAGTTAGGTACTTTTGAGTACCTACAGGGGAAATATGACATAGGGAAGGAGGATTGGTTTGGGTACTGTCAATTAGTGCATTTTGTGCAGAATAGCATGAAGGGGGAGGAAAAAGGAGGGGTGTGTACCCCTTTTGAAAGGGTGTTGCTTCGCGGAGGGGAGTCGCGGGTTTTGGTCTCTGATTTATAAGGGACTGGAAAGGGGAGGTGCATATGCGGCGTACCAGGTGGCGTGGATGCGCGACCTGGGCGGGGAATGGGATGAGGAAAGGTGGGCGTCGGTACACGAGGAAGATAAGATTGTGTCGAGTTCGGCGGCGGTGCAGGAGCATTGCTATAAAATGCTGTACCGTATGTATCTAATGCCAAAACGATTAGCGGAGATTGACAAGTCGAAGGAGCCCTACTGCTGGAAAGGGTGTGGGGCTCTGGGTACGTATTTGCATGTGTGGTGGAAGTGCCCAGTGATACAGGGAATTTCGTCCTGGATGCAGGAATGGGTAGGGAATATGGTGGGCTGGAAAGGGAAGTTGAGGCCGGAGCAGGACCTCTTGGGGGAATGGGTGAAGTTGGACCATGATTTGAGATATCTACTGAAGATGATTTCCATCGCAGTGAGAATGGAGTAAGCCTGTGGGTGGAAAGAAATTAGTGGGCCGGAAGTGGACCGAGTGCTGCAGAGAGTCCAATTTATTTGTCAGATGTCGGAATTACAGGCTCATTTGACAAATAAACTGAGTGCTTACTATCGAAAGTGGCAACCTTTCATGAAGTGGCGGGGGAGGTGTTGAAATAGGGGGGGTGGGAGGTGAGGAGAAAGCTTTACAATGGGAGGGGAGGCGGGTATGTATGGAATAGGAGCTAGGGGTTGAATACGGTGTCATAAGGGGTGGTGGAAGGGGTGGTTCAAGGTAGTGGGAGTGTTAAGTTCCATGGAGGTGAGGGGGAGGGTTGGGGGGGGGAAGGGGGTGGGGGGGAAGGGGGAGGGTAGGGGGGGAAGGGGGGTGGGGGGGAAGGGGGGTAGGGGGGAGTGCAAGGGGGGGGATGAGGAAGGGGGGATGAGGAGGGTTGGTTCTAAAGACATCGTTATCTGGATGTCTTTGGGAAGAGGGTTACGGGATATGTTTATGTTAATGTTTACCCCGGTTCTCCAAGTTTGTTATGGTCTTTATGTTATAATGTAAACCGCGCTGATGCCGAATAGTGCGGTATATAAGAACTTGTAATAAATAAAATAAATAAATAAATAAATAATGTAAATGTTAATGCTACATGTTAATGTTATTGGTTAAGTATATGTATTTATGCCTAAGATGTTCAATGGACTTTGGTTCCATAATGGGGGGTGTGGTATGTGAGTGGCTATGAGGTTGTGTACCTAATGATAGGTGGGGATATGTTTAAGTTGTAACTTAGGGGATGTAATATTGCTGCTTTTTCTCACAGAAATGTATTGTAATGTTTTCAATGAATGTGCAATAGACAAACACAAATACAAAAAAAAAATGATTGAATGAATAGTATAGGTTTTGATACTGAATAGTATTCATTCAGATACAATTAAGACCCATCACGAGGAGGAAGGGCAGCAGCACGCCAAGAGATAACATCTTGAATTTCTCCCACACCAGGAACTTGTTCAGCCTGCGGAGGTCAAGGATAGGCTGCAGATCCCGTCTTTCTCGGGATGAGGAAGTACTGGGAATAAAAGCCCTGACCTCGAAGGAGGGGGGAGGGACCTTCGACTGACCATTGGGCAAGAAGGGAGTGTAATTCCCACAGCAGCAAAAGCTGGTGTGAGGGGAGTCAAGGAGGCTCCGCCGGGGAGAAAGGAGGTGGAAGCCTGTCGAAATGGAGGCGATAGCCATCCTGGATGGCCTGGAGGACCCAGGTATCCGAGGTGATAAGTGCCCACGACAGTGCGAAACAGGACAGGCATCCCCCCACTGGCTGCTGCATAGCTGGAGGGCGAGGGGCTATGCCGCTGGCATCAAAACCCCTGAGGGGGTTGTGGGGGAGCTGGCGTTTGGGCCTTTGGTTTACGGTGACTTAGGCCAGACTTTCCCTGCGCAGGAGTGGTTGGCGTGGGAGTAGCCGGGTACGGCGGGTAGCCGTGGTACTGGAGGCCTTTCCTGGGGAAGAAGGGCTTCTTGGCAGGCAGCTTCTTCCGAGGCAGCACAGAGGTTTTGCGGGAGAGACGGGTCCTAGTGACATACTCCGTCTCTATCTCCGCAGCCTTCTCCTCCATTGGCTTACCAAAGAGTTGTTCGCTGAGGCAGGGCACGTCCAGGAGCTTCTCCTGTACCTACTGCTCCAAACCCAAGCCTGGCGGTGGGCTCCAATGCCCGCGACCACCACCCGAGCTGTCGTCTCGAAGTCATCATAGGAGGCTTGGGAAATATACTTGGAGCAATCCGCCACTGATTTCAACAGGGCGCGGAACCTCTCGAGGGGCTCGCCCTCGAGGCCCATGGAGAAACCTCCAAGTTCTTTTGTCAAAACGCAGAGGAACATGTTGTTAAGAGCCGTCGAGTCGGTGTCGACTCATGGCGACCCTCTGGATAGTTGTCCTAAATTGTGTTCAGTCTTCAGTCAGGCGACTCATTGTTGACAGACTGGTACCTGTAGCTGCTGTTATTGTATCGATCCATCTCATTGCTGGCCTTCCTCTTTTGCGTTGACCTATCTTGCCAAGCATGATGTCTTTCTGTAATGATCTCTCTCTTCGCATGATATGTCCAAAGTATGAAAGTTGAAGTCTTGTCATCTGAGCTTCTAAAGAAAGCTTAGGTTTGATCTCCTCTAGTACAGACTGGTTTTTTCTTCAGGCAGTCCATGGTATACACAATATTCGCCACCAGCACCATAATTCAAAGGCATCAATTTTCTTCCTGTCTATCTTTTTCACTGTCTAGCTTTCACATCCATATGATGTTATTGAAAATACCATGGCTTGAACAAGTCGAATCTCTGTATGGAGAGAGACATCTCTGCTCTTGAGAATCTTGTCTAGGTCTTTCATAGCCATTCTGCCAAGAGCAATGCGTCGTCGGATGTGACTGCTTGTTGCTTCTTTATTGATAGTTGATCCAAGTAGGTTAAAGTTCACGATTTAAATTTCTTCTTCACTGATGAACCTGTTGATTTTGCCAGTTGTCATGATCTGTCTTCTTTACATTAAGGTGCAGGCCCATTTTAAGACTATGTTCTTTGATCGTGAGAAGCAAATGTTTCAGATCTTCACTTTCAGACAGTAATGTTTTATCATCAGCATAGCGAAGGTTGTTGATGAGTCTTCCACCAATCTTCACACCTCTCATCTTCATACAGTCCTGCTTCTCTGATTTGTTCTGCATATAAATTAAACAGGTAGGTGAAAAGTATGCAGCCTTGTCTTACACCTTTGCTTATTTTAAACCATTCTGTTTCTCCTTGTTCCGTTCGAACTGTTGCTTCTTGATCAATGTACAGATTGTGCAAGAGAACGATCATGCTTCTTAATGTGGCCCAGAGTTTCTCATGGTTTACACAGTCAAGCGCCTTGCTATAGTCGATAAAGCACAAATAGATACCCTTTTGGCATTCTTTAGTCTTTTCAAGGTTCCATCTCGCATCCGCAATGTCTCGTTCCTCGCCCTTTCCTGAACCCTACTTGCACTTCAGGTAGTTCTTGTTTCAGGTATGGTTGTAGTCTCTTTTGAATAATCTTCAGTAGAATCTTGTGGGCATGTGGGATCAGAGCAATTGTGTGATAATTTCCAGTCAGTTGGATCACCTTTCTTTAGTATTGGTATAAACAGATCTTTTAAAGTCAGTTGGCCATGTCGTCTTCCAAATTTCTTGACAGAGCCTTGTAAGTACAGTATCAGCTGCATCAGATTGCTGTAATACTTCTATGGGAATGCCATCAATGCCTGGTGCTTTGTTCTTTGATAAGGCTTTCAATGCTGCTTCAACTTCTTCTTTCATCACCAATGGTTCCGGATCATAAGGCACAGGTTGAAATGGCTATTGGTCCACTTGATCTTTATCATATAAAAACTCTGTATATTCTTTCCACCTTTTCTTGATCTTCTCAGCATCATTCAACATAGAACCTTGAGCATCTTGTAACATTCCAATTTGAGGCTGGAATTTTTTCTTTAACTCTCGTAGCTTTAGGAAAGACGATCTTGTTCTTCCTCTAATAGCTTTTGCTTTTATTTCCTTGCATGTGCCATTGTAGTACTTTTCCTTGTCCTGTCTTGCTGTATGTTGGAAATCTGTTGAGTTCTGCGATTGTCTCTTTCTCCTCTGGCTTTAGCTTCTCTGTGTTTCTGGGCAATTTTCAGAGTTTGTCATCCATTTTTGCTTTTTCACCTTTTGAAGAGACTTCTCGCTTTCTTCCAACACAACCTTCTTGATGTCATTCCATACCTCTTCTGGAGCTCTGTCATTTGTATCTAAAGCAGCAAATCGATTTTGCAAGCAGTCTTTAAATTCCAGTGGTATAGTCTCAAGGTCATATTTTGCTGCATTCATGAGTGGTTTGCTCATTTTCAACTTTAGCTTGAGTTTGTATACTAGTAGTTGATGATATGTACCACAGTCAGCTCCAGGTTTTGTCTTTGTTGATGTTATAGAGCTTTTTACATAATTGGTATGCCTAGATGTGACAAGAGCGTGGAACCTTGATAGGCCTTGTAACCCAGGGTATCAAGGGCTCTCGATTCTCGGCCCGGCAAAACCGATGAGAGGGACTTCGGGCTTTTCTGCTTCCTCATGGCTGATTCCACCACCGAAGTGTGTGGGAGTTGAGTCTTTCGGAAGCTTGGCCCTCGCTGCACCTTGTACATTGTGTCAAGGCGCTTGCTCACAATGGGAACTGGGGCTGGGGCCTCCCACATGCGGAGCAGTAGCTGGGAGAGGATCGGTGGCACCGGCACAGTGAGGGATTCCCCGGGCAGGGCCTCGTACTTAAGAATATCTTCAGCACGAGGGTCTTCCTTGGCCTGGGTGACCAGGTTGAGCCCCTGAGCCATGTCTCGAATAAACACCAAAAAAGGTGTCCTCGGGCGGTGAACGCTGCTGGAGACCAGGCGGCGAGGGGTCCAACGGAAGATCCCGGTGGGTGCGGGTCTCCAGGTATGTGTCCCCATCGGATTCCCAGTCCGAGAAATCAGTCGAGGGATCCGAACCGAACAATTCGCCCTGTTCGATGGCTGGCAGCCTGGAGCCGTAGGCCCTGGACGATCTCACCCCTGAAGAACGTGAGAGTGAGCGAGACCAACATCGAGGACCCTCATGAGGCCCGTGGCTCTCAGGGATTTCCTGGACGGGTTTGAGTGTCCCACACGAGGGACCCGCGGTCTCTGGGCGCAAGTTAGCAAAGCTGGCCGTGAGCGCCTGCTGGGAAGCAATGAACGTATAAACGCTGCGTTCTAGCACCAGCATACAGGACTCCCACGCGGGCTTGGGGCCCTGGGACGCCAATACCGGGGTCACCAGATCCGGTGTTGAGGAGGAGAGGAGGTGGTCCTCACCAGGATGGCCCTCAGGAGACTGGGCGCCTTCGCCGGAGGCCTCCATTTCTCTATAAGGTACCCTGAGGGGCTGCTCATCCGACTCGGGAACGCCAAAGGGGGCTAAGCAAATGGGCGGAGAGCTCACACTTGTCGGGGGCCCCAGACAGCGACTTAGAGGCCGCCTTCTTTTTGTGCCGTTCCACCTCAGGGGACCCCCAGGTCAGAATGCCGCCTGGAACGCGGTGCCACAGGGGGAGAACCCACCGGAGGGGAGATGACCGAGGGTGCCACCGTGGACTCAGAGGCAGCCTTCCGAAAAATGTCTTCGGACTTCTGCTTACGGCTGAGCAGGGCCTTAAAGGACGTTTTCTTACAGAGCGAACAGAGCTCTGGGTCATGGTCGGCTCCCAGACACCTTAGACAGCAGTCATGAGTGTCAGTAAGTGACATGTTCCTAGAACATCTCATTTTTTTAAACTTGGTGGCCATGGGGGCAAAAATGGCCCGTGCAAGGATAAAGACCCACACGGCCAGCGGTTGGGAGAAAAAAAGGGTGCAAATCCCGAGAAGAAAAAAATTAGAAAAGGTATCCCCATAAGCTCCAAAATAGAGCAAGGGGAGGATGGGTAGAGGACCAGTGCAACCAGAAAAAAGAAAAGTCTGTTAAGGCGAGGAAAACAAACTTTTTCCGAGGGATGAGGAAGTGCGCCCGAAGGGCTCCGTGGAAAAAGGGAGACTGAGCAAGATGGCACCCTTGGGCGGGAAGAGGACCACACATGCGTGGTAGCAATCCCAAAAGCTTTCTTTGAAAGCTGGGGAATTGCTCCGTGTGAGCTCCGTTGGCGCCAATGTCACCCATAAGTGAGAACTGACTTCCTGCTTGGTTCCTGGAGAACATATTGAAACCCTCTGTCCAGTGTGCAGCGACAGCCAAGAGAGCAAATAGAATACTAGGTATTATAGGGAAAGGAATGGAGAATAAAACAGTTATTATAATGCCTCTATCGTTCCATGGTGCGACCACACCTTGAATATTGTGTGCAATTCTGATCGCTGTATCTTAAAAAGGATATAGCGTTATTAGAAAAGGTACAGAGAAGACCCACCAAAATGATATAGGGGATGATAGCATACCCCTATGAAGAGAGGCTAAAAAGGTTAGAACTCTTCAAGTCTTCTCATAAGTCTTCTGACGCAGGCTCCAAATCATTTCAGTCGCCTTCCACTGAACTGTTTCCAGCCTTTTTAGGGAGAGACTTGAAGAACTAAATATGTACACTCTGGAATACAGGAGGGACAGAGGAGATATGATTTAGATCTTTAAATACTTACGGTATTAATGAACAGACCTCTTCCAAAGACGGGAAACTGTAAAACTAGAGGACATAACATGAAGATGCAAGGGGGTAAACTGAAAGGCAATGTCAGGAAATACTTTTTCACTGAAAGGTTGGTGGATGCTTGGAATAACCCTCCTCCTGATGGAAGTGGTGGGGCAAATACAGAGAAAGAATTCAAAATGGCATGGGATACAGTAGATCCCTATATAGCAACAGGATAAAATCAAACATAACTATCTCTTACATCTCAACAAATAGGGGTGACCTACCACGGAGCGGTGGGTATACCCTTCAATAAAGGCATGGAGGGGGGTGACTTACATGGAGTGGCAGGTGTACCTATTCTTGCCATCTTGCTGGGCAGACTAGATTTATTTTATTTTTAACAGGTTTTATATACCGCTTTATCATTTCAATCAAAGTGGTTTACAGTGAAACATAAGCTAGGTAATGTACATTAAGCAGGGACATTGATAACTTGGCTTTTTCTGAGGCAATGGAGGGTTAAGTGACTTGCCCAAGGCCACAAGGAGTGCTAGCGGGAATCAAACCCTGGTCTCTGGGGTCCCAAGCCAGTGCTCTAACCATTAGGCTACTCTTCTACTCCATACTGGTTTTTATCTGCCGTCATATACTATGTTACTATGGCTCTTCAACCTGGAAAAGAGATAGCTAAAGGGAGATATGATAGAGGTCTACAAATTAATGAATGGAGTGGAAAGGGTAAAAGTAGATTGATTGTTTACGCCATCAAAATATAGAAAGACGAGGGGCATTCAATGAAGCTACAGTGTAACCTATTTAAGACTAATAAGCGCAAATATTTTTTCACTCAATGTGTAATCAAACTAATTCGTTCCTGAGGATGTAGCAAAAGCTGTTAGCGTAGCTGGGTTTAAAAAAGGTTTGGACAAGTTCCTGGAGGAAAGATCCATAAACTATTATTAAAGGGGACTCAGGATATTTATTTATTTATTTATATTCTCTTATATACTGCGCTATTCTGCATCAGTGCGGTTTACATTGAACAAACTGAAATTACATTGAACAGGGCATTATAACTTGGAGATAACTATTTTACAGGGAACATGGGCTATGGAGGGTTAAGTGGCTTGCCCAAGACCACAAGGAGCACCTGTGGGACTAGAAACCCCAGTCCTTCCGGCCCAAGGTTGCTGTCCTCTAGTGGGATTTGAACCCCTGACCTTCCGGCCTGAAGTACCTTGCCCCAACCACTAGGCCACTCCTCCACTCCACTGCTAGCCGTAATACAAGCACTGTGGAACCTGTGTCTTTTGGGAAAACTGCAAGGTACTTGTGAGTGACCTAAACTGGACACACCTACCTAGCTTGATGGACCTTGGTTTGACCCAGGTATGGCATATCTTACGTTCTAGGTTCCAAGATGGAGACAACAAAGAGGTAGAGCAAACAGGAACTGCATAAGATCTCCGAACCACGCTGACAGCCAATTCAGCACTACCAGAATAATCCTTCCCATGTAGCACTCTGTACACTGCATCACACCCCTCAGCAGGGGTCATGGAGGAAACATATAGCAGGCCTGAACTTGGCCAAAGGGTCGATGCCCTCGGACCCAGTCTTCATGTGGTCACTGAAGAAGCGGCACACTGGCATTGGAGTGGGTCACCATCAGATCCATCTCGAGTCAGGAGGTGTTTCAGTTAATTATGAGCCACTGGGGTTGCCCCAACTCCCACTCTCCTAGATCCAAAGAGTACCAGTTAAGGTGGTCTGCTGCCACATTGTCTGCCCCAGCAATGTGCTGAGCCGATAAAGCTAGGAGGTTCTTCTCTGCCCAGAGAAAACAGGAGAGCCATCTCCAGGGCCACCCTGGCACGCCTTGTGCCATCTTGCTAAGTGAAATAAGTCACTGCTGTGGCGTTGTCTGAAAAACACTCAAACTGCCCGACCCTCTATCAGCAGCCAGAAACACAGCAGAGCCAACCTGATAGTCCTTTCTTCAAGGCGGTTGATGGACCACACTGCTTCCCAATAGTTCTAATGGCCCTGGGCAGTCTGATTTTGGCAATGGATTCCCCAGCCTGAGAAACATCCATTGTCAGTAGAATACATGAGAAACATCCAGCAGTACACCCTGCCTCAGGTGACAGCACTGTTGCCACCACCGCAGGCTGGCCTTCAGCCCAAGCTCAAACTCCTGAGAACTCTGGGACCACAGAGTCAGCAAGGACTGTTGGAGCAACCGCATTATGAGCACGGCCCATAGCACCATCTCAACTATCACTATCATCAATTTGAGGAAATGAAGACAATTCTGGATGAAACATGTTTCCAGGAACGCCAGAACTAGGAAGACCATCAACTGGTTCTTTACCCAATTGATCACCCAGCCAAGGTTTTTCCAAAAAAGGATACCACTTGGGTCGTTACCAGAGATGCCTCTGAAAGAGAACGAGCTTGGACCAGCCAGTCATCCAGATATGGGTGTATACAAATCCCTTGGTGCTATGGCGCCACAGCTACAACCACTGTGACATTGGAGAATGCCTGTGGGGCAGTTGAGAGTCCGAATGGAGGGCAGCAAACAAAGTGAGAGCCAAGCATGGCAAAACGTAGATACTTTTGCTGTTCCTCCTGGATAGGGACATGAAAATACACCTCACCAAAACCCAGATATGACAGGAACTCCTCTCAGCGCATCGCTTGAATCACTGATTGCAAGCTTTCTACCCAGAAGAGCAGAACGCATAAGTGCTCATAGACATTCTTGAAGTCCAGAATGGGCTGGAAGTATCTGTCCTTTTTCGGCACCACAAAATAGATGGAATACCTGTCCTTGCCCTGATCGTCTGAGGGAACAAGCACCACTGCCTTCAGGAGCAGCAACTTGTCCAAGGTGGCCCGCACAGCAACCCTTTTGATCAGACCCACAAGGGGAGATGAAGGTGCCCAAGATCGGCTCTTTACATTCCAGGACATAACCATACTGAATGGTGTCTAGCACCCAGCGATTCTTGGTGACCTCGGCCCATGCCTGAAAGAAGAGATGAAGCCTGCCCCGAACCAGAGGAACCAAGGAATGGGCCCCCCAAACCTTCACTATGCAGCCCAGGAGGGTCCTCTGAAGGGGCAGAGCCCTTGGGCCTACATGCTCAGTGAAAGGACTAAGAATGAGCCCAAAGTCCTGAAGCAGAGGGGAAGAAGGGCTTTCCAGACTGGTAGCGATGGGAGACCGACCAGTGCGCCCGTGGGTGGAGGTTGACAGGAAAGAGGCTCCTGCCTGCCTCACAGGCTCCTTGGACCTGTTCTCTGGAAGGCAGTGAGATTTAGCCTTGCCCAGGTCCCTCAACAGCTTTTCCAAATCAGCTCCAAAAAGAAGCTTCTCTTCAAAGGCTATCTGGTTCAACCGGGCTTTAGAAGATACGTCAACCATGTCAGTCAAGAAGGCACTAATCCCTGGCCACTAAATTATTTATTATTTATTTACAATTTCTTATATACCGCACTATTCGGCATCAGTGCCGTTTACATGGAACAGAAAAATCAGACAGGAAACATATGTCTGAGTTTACAATTAACAGGACAGCAAAACTTGGATAGCCAAGGGTAACTATTTACACACTAGAGTCACAGAATAAATGTAACATGTGATTCAATGGTCAAGGACACCTTGCTAAGTGTGTTCTCCTGGCTGACTCGGTGTGTTGGTGTAGCTACAAATATTTGAGTGGGGATATGATTCAGTGTTCTCTGGGAAGTATTTGAGGAAAAGGTAGTGTTTGAGGGCCTTTCTAAACTGGGTTAGGTTAGTGATTGCTCTGATGTTTGTTGGTAAGGCGTTTCAGAGTCTTGGGGCAGAGTCTGAAGGCCCTATTTGCTGTTGTCGCGGTGCATCTTGTTAATTCTCTCGGAATCGTTAGCGTATTTATTGCTGTGGATCTTCTTGATCTATTAGGGGCTATGGTTTGGATGAGGTCGGTTAGTGAGGAGGAGAGACTATTGACCACCTTGAATGTCAGTAACACTGTCTTGAAGACGATCCTGGCCTGTATAGGAAGCCAGTGTAACTGCTTCAGAAGGGGCGTCACATCATCTCTCGTAGATGCACCATGAAAAACCCTCGCTGTGCTATTCATTGCAAGCTGTAGGGGGTTCAAGGTGGCTTGGGGGAGTCCTTGTAATATGGCATTGGCGTAATCAAAATGAAGTATGATCAGAGCCTGGTAAATTGTACGGAAATCCCCTGGTTCAAGCAAGGGGCATAGATGTCTGAGTGAACGGATCTTGTAATAGATAGCTCTTACAGTGTTAGCTATGTGTGCCTTCACGTCAAGGTTTTGATCCAGTGTAACACCCAGGTACCGTTATACATGGCATCAGAAAGGAAGGCTGTAGCAGACTTCAAAAGGGTGATGTATCATCCAAAAGAGACTGAATTCACTGGAGCTGTAGGGCTGGTACACCCCTGCAATTCTGTGGTTGCAGATCTCCTGCCTCCTCAGAAGCTGAAGCCTGAACCAAAGTTGACCAAACAAGATGGTTTCCTGTTATAAGAAACTTTTGCTGCATTTCTAGTCTCAGACTTGACCTTCAAGCCAAGCGTTATATATGTGCATACTGAAGCCCATTGGTTCCTGGCTAATTCACTGCCCCCACGCAAGAACATCTGCTTCTCCAGTTCTTATCTACAGATGGTTCTACTGGCCTTGGACACTTGTACCTATGCCCAGAAACTACATACAGTTTCCTCCGCATGACATCTTACTATGGATCCTTTGTCTGCAAGAAAGATGCCTGTAGACTACCTCCTGATTCGCTGAGAACTCAGATTGTCTCATGCCAACCAATGAGAAAAAAGTGATAAGGACTCATTACAAAGAATAACAGTCTGCACAGAAGACCTTTCACACCTTTTTGATGTTCGTTCCCTGTGCACCTTGGGTTTGCTACCTGGCCTGTCTGCAAGACAGATACACACTGTGTGTGTGCAAGGCCGTTCTCCTAAGAACAGAGATAAGACTTTCATAGATACCTTCGGTTCTGTGTTCACGCGGCTTGCCTCCGAAAGGGCTGTAGCCTGCGTTATCTAGCTAGCTGCCTCTTTGGACCCAGTGCTGCTCCGGGGACTTATCGGACCTCAGCCACCAGAATTCCAGCAGGAGCTAAGGTACTGTCTTATGTCTCCTTCTCCGGATGGGCAATGGTTAGGTAGAAACTTATTCCATAACTCTTTTCCGCACAGAACGAATCAGTGACTTCTGGTTACTAATCAGTGATTTATCACTTTGTCTAACTAATCTTGTGCTGCTACAACTTGCTACCTCATATTTCTAATTATAACCGCTTTGACCCGGTGAAAAGCGGGATATATAAATGCAGCTAAGTAAATATACAGACATACTGCTAAAGGTATATTTATTTTTCTACCTCGTTGCCTAACACAAACATAATACATATATATATACACACAGATGAGGCTTCTTTCATTGCTCATTACCAGTACACTCGTAGAACTTCGGGCTGGGTATTAGTAGCTAATTTCCCCTGGACATAAGTGAGAGCACTTTTGTTTGCTACTAATAATCCCTATAGAGCCGGGCTCGAGACTTCAGGCCTGCACATAATGCCAAATGAAGAATAGCAGCTGCTGCTGTGGCAAACTTTCTTCAACAACAAATCCGTCTTTTTGGTCCATAGAATCCTTTAAGGATGATCCACCTTCCACGGGAACAGTGGTTCATCTGGTAACCGTCGTTTGCACATCTACCTTGGTAATATCGAACCCTACAACATCTTATACACCCTTAGCTAGGGTATCGAGGGAATCCCACTCAGACTGTCCTTGATCACCTCCAGGAACGGGAAGAGCAGTGAATTTCCACATTCCTTGCAGGAATGGATGCACCTTCAGCTCCTGCTCAGTGTGCAGAGCATCTGCCAAGTTCAAGGTGGATGATGAGACCCCGGCAATCAATGCAGCCAGTTCCTCCTTCCGGAAAGAGTAGTGACTCACCTGTAATAGGTGTTCTCCAGGAGCAGCAGAAATCAGTCCTCACTTATGGGTGACATCGACATCGATGGAGCCCCCATGCGGAGCATTTCCCCAGCTTTCTAAGAAAGCCTTTAGGAATACTGCACGCATGCGTGGTCCCCTTCCCGACTAAAGGTGCCATCTTGCTCAGTCCAATGACATAGCTAAGAAACAGCACACAAAAATGTAAAAATGAACTATGTACAACTGCAACTCCCAGGGGAGGAGGGAGGGTTGTGAGGACTGATTCCTGCTGCTCCTGGAGAACACCTGTTACAGGTGAGTAACTACTCTTTCTCCAGGACCAAGCAGGAAGTCAGTCCTCACTTATGGGACTCCCCAGCTTCAGGCTACCAGGGGGACCCAGAGCTGAAAAATGAGCTCCCTCTAGCTGCAGCATCAGAGAAAGGATTTCACTGAACATATACCCCCACCGGTAGCCCAACCAGAGGGCTGGAGGGAGGAGTTGCTTAAACCTCAAAGAGATTCCGGAGCACTGCCTGACCGAAAGCACCGTCCCTACGGGACTTCCCTCTCTAGGCAGTAATGGGCCACAAATGTCTGGTTTGAGGACCAAGTTGCAGCCCTGCAGATGTCTGCCAACGGTACAGAGTGGAGATGTGCTACTGAGGCAGCCATTGCCCTGACACAGTGGGCCGTGACCCGACCCTGCAAGGGAAGGTCAGCTGCCCTGTAAGCCCAGGTGATACAGTCAGCCACCCAGATGGACAAGGTACGCTTGGAGACAGGTAACCCAAAGTTATTAGGGTCAAAAGATACGAAGAGCTGAGTAGCCCTCCAATGCCCCTGTGTACGCTCAATGTAGAAGGATAAGGCCCTCCTACAGTCCAGGGTATGCAGGACTGTCTCAGCCTGGCTGGCATGGGGCCTAGGGAAGAACGTTGGAAGAACCACCTCCTGGTTGAGGTGGAAAGAGGAGACAACCTTTGGGAGGAACTTAGGATGAGTCCTAAGGACTACCCTGTTCCTATAAAAATGAGTGTAAGGCCTGTCACAGACCAGGGCTTGAAGCTCACTCACTCGCCTAGCCGAGGTCAGGGCCACAAGGAAGAAAGCCTTCCAAGAAAGGAAGCAGAGAGGACATGTAGCCATTGGCTCAAACAGTGGGCGAGTCAGTTGCTGCAAGACCACATTCAACTCCCACTCAGGGGCTGGTGGACGGAGAGGAGGCTTGAGCAAGAGCAAGCCTCTGAGAAACCTGGACACCAAGGGGTGAACGGACAGAGAGTGTCCTTCCACCAGTGAGTGGTGAGCTGCTAGAGCAGAGAGGTGGACCCGAACCGAATTGGACTTAAGGCCTTGATTAGACAAGTGCAGTAGATACTGTAGCACTACTGGTACAGTGCAGGCAAAAGGATCCTCCTTGCGCTACTGACACCACACGGAGAACCTCCGCCACTTTAGAGCATAGGTTTTCCTGGTGGATTGCTTTCTAGAAGCCAAGACCACCTCTTCCACTTCCCGGGGTAGGCCCCAGGGAGCCAACACTACCCTTGCGGCCTCCAGGCCATCAAATTGAGAGATTTGAGATTGGGGTGCAGAAGGGAACCCTGATCCTGAGAGAGAAGATTGGGTTGCAACCCCAGAGGTAGTGGTGTTTCCACAGCTAGCTGAAGCAGAAGTGGAAACCAGGGCTGCCTCGTCCACCTGGGAGCTATCAGAAGTACTGAGGCCTTGTCCCTTAGGATCTTGAACAAGGTTCGGGCCACGAGAGGCGTGGGAGGAAACGCATACAGGAGGCCCTGGGACCAAGAAATCAGGAAGGCATCTGCTGCTAACCTCAGGGGATGTGGTTGCCGGGAACAGAACCTGAGCAGCTGCTGGTTCAGGGGACTGGCAAAGAGATCTATGGATGGAAGTCCCCATCTCAGGAAAATTTTCTGAATCACCAAGGGGTGTAGTTTCCACTCGTGGGGTTGCAGAACCCTGCTCAATCTGTCTGCCAGGAAGTTTTCCTGGCCAGGGAGATAAATAGCCCTGAGAAACATGTTGCATTTGAGAGCAAAAGAGCAAAGGGCCTGTGCCTCTCGACACAGGAGCCTGGACCCCGTGCCTCCCTGTTTGTTCACATAGAACATGGCCACTTGATTGTCCGTCTGTACCAGAACAGACTGGTGAGCCAAGGTGTGAGAGAAGGTTTTGAGGGCTAAGCGAATAGCCCGGAGATCCAGAAGGTTGATTTGCTGTGTGGCCTCCCATGGAGACCACAGGCCCTGGGTGCACCTGTCCAAGCAATGTGCACCCCAGCCCTGCAAGGAGGCATCAGTGGTCAACACCACTGTGGAAACAGGCACCTGAAAAGGCACTCCCTGTAATAAGTTAGGGGGGGGTGTAGCCACCACTGTAGGGAGTCCAGAAATGGTTTGGACACCCGCACTTTGTCTGTGAGGCTTCCTGTGGCTTGTTTCCACTGAGTTCGAAGACACCATTGTGCAGGCCTCATGTGGAGGCGGACATTGGGGGTCACATGCACTGTCAATGCCATGTGGCCCAGGAGCTTTAGACAGAGTCTGGCGGAGACCTGTGGCCTGCTCAGAAACTGGTTTGCCAAGTCTATGAGTCTTTGAGCACTGTCTCTGGGCAAGTAAGCCTTTGCTTGCAGGGAGTCCAACCTTGCCCCTATGAACTCTAGGTTCTGGGAGGGGAGCAAAGTGGACTTTGCAAAGTTTATGACAAACCCTAGGTGTTGAAGGAGGGAGACAGTTCTGAGGGTGGCTTGCCGGGCCTCCTGGGAAGTCTGACCCCTGATGAGCCAGTCGTCCAGGTAGGGGAAGACAAAGACACCCTGATTTCTTAAGTAGGCCGCCACCACCGCCAGGCACTTTGTAAAGACCCTTGGGGCAGAGGTCAGGCCAAAGGGCAGTACACTCTGTACTGGTAATGGTTTCCTCCCACAATGAACCTGAGGTACTTTCTGTGGTCTGGATGAATGAGGATGTGAGTGCATGCATCCTTTAGATCTAAGGAGCATAGCCAATCTCCCTGCTGGAGGTAGGGCAGAAGTGTTCCAAGAGTAAGCATCTTGAACCTTCTTTCTTTCTCCAAGAACTTGTTGAGATTCCTGAGGTCGAGAAGAGGCCTGAGGCCCCCGGTTCTCTTTGGTACGAGGAAGTACCTGGAATAGAACCCGTGATCTTGCAGGTGGGGAGGTACTGGCTCCACTGCCTGGTCTAAAAGCAGACCTCGAAGTTCCTGAAGGAGGTCTGTGTGCAGAAGAGGTCGTGGAGGCTCTCCTGGGAAGTAGGTTGGAGGCAACTGCTGGAAATGGAGCATATAGCCCTTGTGGACTATGCTTAACACCCAAGCATCTCCTGTAATGGGTGGCCACCTGTGGGCAAACAGGACTAGACGACCTCCTGTGCAGAAAGGGGACAGCAGAGGTGGAAAGGCTATGCTGTGGGAGTCAAAAACCCCATCCCTGCTGAGTGGGAGCAGGAGCCGTAGGCTTGGGGGTCTTCTGCCTACGGGGTCCATGTCCCTGCCACTTGGCCTGCTGACCCTGCTGGGGAGCTGGGGAGGCCTGGTACTGAGGGAAAGGTTTGTAGGCAGCTGCCTTCCTCGGGTAAAAGGACTTCTTACCCGAGCCCTTCTTCCTCTGAGAAGGGGCAGAAGTTTTTCTGGACAGCCTTGTCCTAGTCAGGTACTCGGTTTCGAGCTCAGCCGCCTTCTTGGCCATGGGCTTGCCAAAAAGGTTCTCACCTCGGCAAGAGACATCGACCAACTTGTCCTGCACCCAGGGCTCGAGGTACGATGACTGCAACCATGCCTGGCGTTGGGCCCCGATGCCGGCTGCTGCTACACGGGCCGAAGCCTCGAAGCCATCGCAGGCCACTCGGGACAAACTGAGCATTCCCGGATTCCCCGAGGACAAGGTCTTGAACCTCTGCAAAGGTTCCCCGGAGAGGCCAGCAGAGAACCCGGCAAGTTCCTTCGCCAGGTCTCGGAGGTACATGCCCATGTACAGCTGGTAAGACTGGACACAAGCAAGCAAGCATCGAGCCCTGGAAGCACTTTCTGCCAAAGCATCCAGGTTCCGGGCCTCCCTGCCGGGAGGCACCACAGAGTGCATCTTCTGGCTTTTCAGACGATGCATGGCCGATTCCACCACCATGGAATGGTGCGGCAGCTGCGCCTTCTGGAAACCAGGGCTCTTACGGAGTCGATAGATGGAATCGACCCGCTTGCTTAAAACCGGGGCCGAGGCCGGTGCCTCCCACATCCGGAAGAGGAGCCGTTCCAGCATCGGAGGAACAGGCACAGTAAAGGACTCCTTCGGAGGAGAGTCATATTGGAGGGCCTCGAGCTCTTCGGCTCGAGGCTCCTCCTCGGGGTCCGCGGGAATCGCCAAAGCCTTGGTCATGTCCCTGACGAACTCCAAGAACCTGGTGTCCTCCGGAGGGGACCTACTCCAGGGCTCGGACTGCGGTGAGTCCGAAGGGATGCACCGATTCTGAAAAGTATCGGGGGACTCCTCGTCCTCCATTTCCCACGCAGACTCATCCGAAGAGGAGTCGGGGGGGGGGGGGGCTCCGACCGTACAGGCCTCGGTGGCACCCGCCCCGACGTCGAAGGCACCGGCGTCGACACCCTCGGTTCCGAGCGGGAGGTCGAGGGTGACCGAGGACGACCTGGAACCTTCATGGTCTAGAGTATCGGCTCGGTCTCCGGGGTCGACTTAGATGTCGATGTCCTGGTGGTCGGGGCAGATGCACTAGTGAGGCTGGCCATCAGCACCCGCTGCTGATCCATGAAGGCAGAATCTGCACTCCAAGGCTGTCAGCCTGAGTCCAAGCTCAGGATACTCAGCAGCCACCGACTCGGACCCTGGCAGTGCCGGGCCCGACGTCGGCTCCCTAGGAGGAGAGTCCGAGGACAATAGGACTTATGTGTCCGGTGGGTTCCGTCTCCACACGAGGTATCTTGGACGGCTTCTCCTGCTCCAAGGGCCCGGGACAGCTGTTGGGGGTCCGAGACCTGGCCCTCGAGGAACCAGGGACCTCCTCCGATGCTGCCCTCATGAGCCGTTTGTTCCTCTTACGTTCCCGATCGGGGGACCCCCTGTCCAAGGAACCCTGGCGATGCTCGGGATCAGACTCGGGATCAAGGTCAACTGTCTAGCATACGCGAATGATATCCTGCTATACATCCCATTCAGGACCAACCAACCAGACCTCTCCCCTCTAACAAGATGTTTTGAGGCAGTAGCGGAATGGTTCAACACACAAAACTTGAGAATCAACTACAGCAAAACAGATGTCCTTTTCATCTCAAGGAACCAGGACTTCACCCCTCCACCCTCTTTAAAAATCGGCAACACAGAACTGAAAACCAAACCCACAATCCGCTACCTTGGCGTTACACTGGACCAACAACTGGAGCTGAAAACCCACATAAAAAACATAGTAAAAACAGTATACATGAAAATAAGGACCTTAAAACATCTCCGACCACTACTCGACTTCAGCGACTACCGATCGATCTATCAGGCATTAATATTACCACATTTCGACTACGCCAACGTAATTCTACATGGTCTCCCTCAAACAACGCTAGCTCCGCTCCAGCTCGCAATGAACACCGCTGCAAGAGTACTAACAGGGGCGTCACGGAGAGAGCACATAACACCAGTACTGATGAACCTCCATTGGTTACCGGTGCAAGCAAGAACCCTCCACAAAGTTCTAACATTAACCTTCAAAGCCTTAAACACCCTGACCCCCACAGCTATCAGCAAGATACATAAAGTACCACAGAACAGAAACAGAAGATCCACGATGCAAAACACCCTAGAGGTACCAAAAGTAATAACGAAATGCACAAAAGCAACAATAAATAGGGCCTTTACGATTTATGCACCTAGAGCATGGAATACCCTCCCCACCTTTATACGAAACATCTCGTACCTAACCCACTTCAGGAAGGCATTAAAGCAGCACCTGTTCACTACATACTACCCCGAATCCAGCCTTAGTAATCATACATATGAACCCTCAGACAATCACTCACTACACCTAAACAATCAGATTCAGTATGAAAAAGGATAATCAACTTATCCCTCAGAAGTACTCCCAGAAATAGAATTTAGACTCCCAGTTTAAATAAGATGTAGATAGGATCTGCCTGAAAACAGATAACAGCGTAAATACAATGTATATAGTTCCCCCAGTTACTTCCAAGTTGATCTCCCTGTTTATTGTAAATACAACTCAGAGTGCCTGTGTTGTATAGTTGATGTTAAATGTAAACCGCTCTGATCTAAAATAGAGCGGTATAGAAGAACTGTTAAATAAAATAAATAAATAAATAGGGAGCTCCCAAAGACGAGGTCAAGCTTTGGTACTCTCCCCCTGAAAAACCCAGGTAGAGGATCCATGCTGGTATCAGCTCTACTCCTCTGATACTGTTAAACACAATGCTGCAAAGCCAGTGTAAGGCAGATCCCTCCGAGAGCCTTCTGCACGTTTTGAAAGAGAGCAGGGGGGGGGGGGGGAACAGAGGATGAGGGAGAGGATGGTTAGGTTGTGTGAGGCTGATGCACTCTTCCAGATCCTTCCAAATTTTGGCTGCTCAATAGGCTCTTATGATAAGCCCGTGGAGCTGAACCAATTTTCCCTCCTCCTACAGCTACTGAAGAAACCAGTCTAGTGCATCCTCCCACATTGCGCTCAAGTGAGGGAGTTGCCCTCAAGGTGGTTGTTCATACACATTTAATCTTTTTTCAATCTTCAGAATTTTCTTCAGAGAGGAAAAATGCCATCCACCATATGCTGAGACAAAAATACTGAAGAGACCTCTGGTGAATGAGACAGATGGAGGCATGGGAGTGATGTCAATGAAACTTGGGCTTTTCATTGGTTCTTTGTCTCCAACCATCTGCTGGTAGGGGAACACAACCCTGTCTGGACTAGTCTAGTAGTATATGGAAACCACCATACAGAACACTCAAAGCTGTGCCCAGAACAAGTATAAAGCGTAGTTACTCACCTGTAACAGGTGTTCTCCAGGGACAGCAGGAATCAGTCCTTTCAACCCTCCTTCCTCCCCCATGGATTGCCTCCCCACCTTGTTCTATTTTTTACTACCATCCTAGCTATGTCATCTGATTGAGCAAGATGGCACCCTTGGGCAGGAAGTGAACCACGCATGTGTGGTGGCATCTCGCAAAGGCTTTCTTGGAAAGCTGGGGAGATGCATTTGCGCGGGCTCTGTCAGTGTAGACTTCACCCATATGTGAGGACTGACTTCCTGCTTGTTCCTGGAGAACGATATCACAGCAATCCAACAAAAAAAAAATAGAAATTATACTTACCTGGTAATTGTAGTTCCTTGAGTGACGACAGTTTAGTCCTCCACCTCTGGGTAGTGCACCTCCTCCTGCAGCTTGGAGACTGGACCAATCAAAACTCTGCCATCACTGGATGTAGCCTGTAGGTATTTCCCATCAGTCCCAGTGAACTATTGACAAAGCAGACTCAAAAGAGCAAGGAATAAGTAGCTAACTGGTTAAACAATTGAAACTTTAAACAAGACAAACCTTCCCAGAAACCGGGAAGGAAGAGATTTAACCCCATTAAACACATCCCCTCCTGCCAAGCCAATTAAAGTAGCTAGCAAAAGAAGAGGAAAGTCAGAAAGAACAAGAGAACTGGTTATCCTGATGAAACACTCACCTTTATAACCGCTCCTCAGGACTGATTGCGTGCTGGGCCAAACTAAAAAAAACTGAGGGCGGGAATGAGGACTAAACTGTCGTCACTCAAGGAACTATAATTACCAGATAAGTGTAATTTCTATTTCCTTATCGTTCCTCCAGTTTAGTCCTCCACCTCTGGGATGTAACAGAGCAGTACTAATGGGAGGGACCCTGCCAGCCGGCACGCAAAACCGCTGAACCGAAACAGGCATCCCCCGCTGCCAGCACATCCAGCCGGTAGTGTTTGCTGAAAGTATGCAGCGACGACCAAGTTGCTGCTTTGCAAATTTCCACCGGCGGAACGAGACTGTGCTCCGCCCAGGAAGCTGTTTGCGCTCTAGTAGAGTGAGCCCTCAAACCCACCGGACCTGGCCTCCCCTGCAACAAGTAAGCCGAGATGATCGTCTCCTTGATCCATCAGGAAATGGAGACCTTCGCCGCAGCTTCTCCCTTCCTGGGACCCCCAAACAGCACAAACAAACGATCCAACTTACGGAAGGAGTCTGACTGCTAAACAACAGCGCGAAACTCTTACGTCCAAGCGACTCAGGCCTCGCTCAGAGCTCTGCTCATCTCTCTCCCGGAAGACCGGGAGAGACACCGTTTGATTCACATGAAAAGGCGAAGACACCTTGGCAAAAAGGAAGGCACCGGCCGGAGTACTACTTTCTGAGTAGAAAAGCACAGAAAAGGCTCCCTACACGAAAGAGCCTGCAACTCTGAAATGCGCCGTGCCGAGCAAATCGCAACCAAAAATACAGCTTTGAGTGTTAAATCTTTGACCAACACTTGTCTTAAGGGCTCAAACGGAGCTTCCTCTAGCGCCCTTAACACCAAGTTGAGATCCCACGGTGGAATGGAAATTCGGCGTGCTAGACGCAATATGGTAACCGCTTTAAGAAAACGTATGACATCACTGTGCGCCCCAAGAGTTACGCCTTGTACCTTACCTCTGTAACAGACTATAGCCGCCAACTGTATTCTCAAAGAACTGGCAGCCAGCCCTTTATCGAATCCATCCTGCAAGAAATTCACCACCACCGGTACTGATGCCGTGGCCGCGCGGACCTGATGTCTGGAACACCAGTCTTCAAAGATCCGCCAAACATGAACATATGCCAGCGAAGTCGAATGTTTTCGTACTTGAAGCAGGGTCGGCACGACGGATGCGGAATAACCATTCTTCCTCAGACGTGCCCTTTCATTGGTCAAGCCATAAGCGAGAATCTCTCCCCTCGCGGCATCAGAAGGGGACCCTGCTGTAGGAGCTCCGGGGACAACGGAAGATGCCACGGAACCCCGTCCAGTAACCTTATCAGGTCGGCGTACCACGGGTGCCTGGGCCAGTCTGGCGCTATCAAGAGCACCTTCCCCCGATGCGCTTCGATACGCTGAATCATGCGTCTGATAAGCGCCCACGGAGGAAACACAGAGGAGACCTGTCGACGGCCACGGCTGCAACAGGGCGTCAATCCCTTCCGAAATGGGTTCTCGTCTTCTGCTGAAAAACCTCCTATTATTGAGGCTTTCGAAAAAGTTGTTACAAATCAATCAGCAAGTGCAGGTGATGGATCAATCATCAGTAAAAAATCATCTTGGGTTCCCCCACCTCAGACGGATCCTATTATTGAGTCTTTCGGAAAAGTTGTTACAAGACAGGTAAATGACATTTGCAAAAATAGAAGGTCTGATTATTATAATCTCACTGGAGGTGAGAATGAGGCCATAAAATCTTTACAAAAAAATAAAATTATTATTAAACCTGCTGACAAAGGGGGAGCCATAGTGGTGCTTGATAAATCTATGTATATACAGGAAATAAATAGGCAACTAAGTGATAAATTGTTCTATCTTCGCTTGGATGAAGATCCCACAGACAAATTGAAGAAAAGTATTGACAATCTGATTCTTACGGCATTTGAAATTGGGTACATTACCAGGAAAGAACGAGATTTTTTAATTGTACCGATGCCAGTGATCCCGACAATTTATGTGAACCCTAAGATACACAAATCAGTGATAAATCTGCCTGGTCGCCCCATAGTGCGGCGATAGGATCCTTAATGGAACCCATTTTGCAATTTCTAGATGTATTGTTGTGGCCTCGTGACCCAGATGTGGTCCTATGTTAGGGACTCAGCTCATGTTATTGAAATTCTATCGCAATTTTGAGAATTGAGTGATGAAATTTTGTTAGTTACGTTGGACGTAGAGTCCCTATACACTAATGTTCCGCAGGTTGAAGCATTAGAGATTATGGAAGAGTGTTTTTTGAAAAGGACAGGCCATAAAAGAATCCCCACAGCCTTCCTGATATCTATAGCAAGATTTGCTTTATGTGAGAATTATTTTTACTTTAGGAAAATTTTTTTCAAGCAGATTAAGGGGGTGGCTATGGGGTCATCAGTAGCACCAGATATAGCTAATTTATATATGTATCAGTTCGAAGAAAGATTTTTGAAAACGCATAAGTATAAGACTTACATCAAACTTTGGGTTCGCTATATTGATGATGTGTTGATTATTCGGGATGGGAAAGCACAGTTACTTACCTGTAACAGGTGATCTCCGGAACAGCAGGAATTAGTCTTCACATATGGGAGACGTCGCCGACGGAGCCCGCACGGGAATGCTCCCCAGCATCCAATCAGAAAGCCTTTGGGAGCATCCCCCGCGCCTGCACGGTGGCTTCCCGCCCTTCCTATTGCCTCTCCCCAGTTGAGCCAGAAGGAGAGGAGAGGAAGGAATAGAGAGAAAGAGATACAACTCTTAGGGGAGGTGGGCGGGTTGTGAAGACTAATTCCTGCTGTTCCGGAGATCACCTGTTACAGGTAAGTAACTGTGCTATCTCCAGGAACAAGCAGGAATGAGTCTTCACATATGGGGACTCCCTAGCTGAGGATGCCCGGGGGAGATCCCGTAAGCCCGGCCCAGGACGGGAGGGCATTTGCCCAACCTGAATCCCCGGCATCCCCCGAAGGATGGAGGGTAGGAGTTGAGAGGAGAAGAACAGCAAAACCCAAAGACTACAGGGAGAGTAGTCATTAGAGTGCATGGAGCATCATTAAGTTTTTAATGAATTAATGACTTAGTACCATGTAAAGCTTACCTACTGAGTTGTAGGAAGTAGGACTGTGATGGAGGTACTGTAGACGCAGTAGCGAGGTCTTCAAAGGAACTTCACCGCAGCGAGGAGGAAGTTCCAAATCCGGAAGGCCAGGAGATCCAGGAATCAGCTGGGTCAGGAGAAGGACGGCAGGTCTTCAAGGAAGCTTTATGCAAAGCTGAGCACTCCCTTAGGAGCAGAGTCCATAACTCAGAGGACTAACAGTAGAAGACTGGCCGATCTGGATAGCCTATTCCGAAGAAGAGTAGGGGTGTACCCCGGAGCAGAAGGAGTACACAGCCTGCCCTAGCTAAGAGATAGGGAGACAAGGATCTGAACCTCCGGGAGGAGGGCATAACTGAAAATAGAAGCTGTTGACTTCACAGCAGTAGAGTACAACCAGTCCGAGGGCCGATCTAAGGAATAGGCAGGCGGACTGGCCGGACCCCGGAGGTGGGGGGGGGGGGGGGAGTGAGTACCAGCCATTGGAAAAAATAGGCGGCAGAACACAGGCACTGTTGGCATCCCCCAAAACGCGCCTATCGCGCAGGCGATATCTGTGGAGAACGCCCCCCCACCCCGCAGTAATGCAGGTACGCTGAGGAACCTACCTCCATGAGCATAACACTGGTAAGGCGGACCTGCCAGTGATCCACAGAACGTCCACCTGGGGAGGTGGCGTCAAGATCCGTCCGGGAGAGGGATCTAGTCCGGTGGAAAACGGGCAGATCGGCGAACGGTAGCGTGAAGGACAGAGGATAGCATCAGTCCGGAAGAACACACCAGGGGGCTCGAGGCCCTATAGGTGTCCCCAGGACCTGCACGCAGAAACTCACCCCCCGCACTAATCGGGGGACATGAGGGCATTGCCCCCGGTAAGCATAGGGGAACTATAGCGTCCGGAAGGAAAATTCCGGTACGGAAGCAATCAGCAGGGGATACTGCCGAGAAGGATTCGGGGACGTACCTAAGGGTAAGCCAGCTGACCGTGGGCCATATCTATCATGGAGTAGAGGTGGTCTCCCTCTACCAACGGAAGGAGAGTACCTGAACCCCTGGATAAGCCCCCGAACCATTTGCCCTACTGAACGAACCCTAGAGTAGAGCTCAATTGTAAACTTCTGGTAAGAAGGTAATTGTAGGCAGCCGCCCACCGGAGCCTAAAACTGCTTGGTATGAGAGTACTGGTGCGGCCCCGGGGACTTCAACCCAGGGCGAGGGGTCCCTTGCTTGGGCGCACCTGGCGGTTGGGCGGAGGGGTGACATTTCCTCTTCCTAGGGAAGGAGGGCCTGGTGAGGCGCGCACCACCGCTGGGGGGAAGCCGGGCCCTAGGATGGCTTCTAACGCTGGGAAGGTTAGCGAAGCACTGCACGACCTGACGTAAGGCTTCGCTATTGAAGAGGTGATCTCCGTCACAGGGAGAATTACCCAGGTTATGCTGTGCCCGTCTACAAAACTCGGACGCCTGCAACCATGCTGTACGGCGTGCTCTAATAGCAACAGCAGAGCATCTGCTGACCGACAGGAAGGAGTCTAGAGAAGCACGAGAAAGGAACCCAGAGATATTCCTGCAGTGATAAAGCAGCAAGGAATATTCAAAGGCCTTGGTTGCAGACAAGGGAGACAACCGAGATAATCTCTCGGTGACCTCCCGGAGTGACAGACTCATATAAAAAATATATGAAATAATTCTGGACGCCAGCATAGACGTTTGGAAGGTTTGACGTCCTAGGGTATCTAGCGTCTTCGAGGCGCGGCATGGCGGGCGAGAAGAATGCTTTTCCTTGCTGCCGGCCTTCCTCAGCGCCGATTCCACCACAATGGAACGATGTGGAAGTTGGTGCTGCCGAAACCCCGGGGAGGGAGGCACCTGATACAGAGCATGCATCGCAGTCGACGGTGTCGGAACCCTCAAAGGCGACCACCAAGCCCCCAGCAGGAGATCCTGCAGGGAGGGATGCAGAGGAAGCATCACGGTGGCCCGTTCCGCAGGGCCTGGAGTTAGGTCCGGGATAGGGATGGCCAGCAAGTCCGCCATGTCAAGGAGGAAATTCTGAAAAGACGGCTCTCCCGGAGGGGCTATGCCGTGGGAGGCGGTGGCGGGAGAGGCCGCCAGGGCGCCGAGAAGCCTCGCGGGCTGCTGCCCGCTGGGCAGAGGAGGGGACCGACAGCCCCGGACTGGGGTGGTCAACAAGGCGTCTTTGGCTCCTGGAATTGATTCCAAGCTAGGCATCGAAGGGGTCGATGGCGCCGACGGAGCCGCCGGAATCGGCCTCAGCCCTGAACCCGGGGGCGGCGGTGGCGCCCCCGGCTACTGAAGCGATTCCGTGGCAGCCGGAGGGCAGTGGCCAACGATCTCCACTCTGCGTCACGGGAGGGGACAGGGGCCGATCCCGAGACGTGTCGTGGCCAAGTCTTCGAGGCTGGATACCGATTCCAGGCTGGGCATCGAACCGAGCGATGAAATAGACTCCCTTCTAGAGGGCCCCGGCGGGGGCGGCCGCGTCGGCGGTGCTGATCTAGGGAACGGATCGGAACCGCGTCGATCGGCGTCGCGAGCATCAAGGGCCACCGAGGACGAAGCTTGGTGGAGAGGGGCCCATCCGACGCCGGCGCCGATGTTGGGTGGTGGGCACTGCCAGATGCCGGGCCCCCTCTCGAGCCCGCCTGACCCGGGGGGAAATCCTTCCGGGACATACGACCCGTCCCCGAGGGTACCCAGGTCACCCGTCGACGAGCCCCTGCGGGAAGGGAAGTGCCAGACTCCTGCGCCGACGCCGGGATACCGTTGCGGGACGGCACGGATCCAGGCTGGATCGAAGACCCCGGGGCTCCCTTTCTCGGAAAGGGCGGGGCCCTCAACGGCCGCGACGATGCCGGGGGGTCGCCCGTCTGGAGCTGATCGACATACCCCGAGGCTCCCGGGGAAGGCCGACGGCGGTCCCTGGCGCTCGACGCCCCTAAAGTCTCCGGCGGAGCAGTGCCGCGCAAACCCGGTATCACCCTCACGCAGGGCTGGGATACTGGCAACCCAGCGCGGGTCGAGGCGACCGGCCCTGAGGCCAGATGACCATCCCCAGCCAAGAGTGGAACCACCGACGCCGACGCGCCCGAAGCGGGTACCACCTCCGCGCATGGCCTGAACGTAGGGCCGCCAGACTGTGTCGAGTCGGTCGGCCCTAGAGCTGCCGAGGGCAGCGGCAGGTGATCCCTGGTGGTGAGCGGGTCACTCGACCCCGATGCCGACGGGTCGGCACCGCCGGGCGCGGATACCATCCCCATTGGAATGCCATACCGGCAGGCGTCGGTTGGCCCCGGAGGCGCCGAGGGCCGCAGTTGACCGCCCCCGGTGAGGAGCGGAACGCTCTACGCCGGCGTGAGGGGGTCGGCACCGCCTGTGGCGGATACCACCCCCGCGCATGGCAGGGATGACAGAACGCCAGGCTGGACCGATTCGATCGGCCCCGGGCGATCCTCGGTGAGTAGCAGGATGCTCGACACCGACACCGATGCCGGGGGGTCTGCACCACTAGAAGTGGGTACCTCCCTCGAGCACGGCTTGGACATAGGGAGGTCAGACTCGGTCGAGTCGATCGGTCCCGGAGGCGCCGAGGACACCAGCTGACGATCCCTGGCAAGGAGTGGAACACTCGACGCCGGCGCCGATGCTGGGGAATCAGCACTGCTCGAAGCAGGTACCTCCCTCGAGCACGGCTCAGGAATGTTCTGTGAGGAGCGAACCGCAGGAACATCCCGAAACCCCGTAAATGCTTTGGAGCCCGAGGACTCCCGCTGGGGTATAGTAGCCAAGGGGGACTTGAGGGGTTGGCCGGAGCCGTCGCCATGCCGCGCATGAGACTCGCCCCTCAAGACTTGGCTAGTCTTAACAGACTGTTGCGTGGTTACCTGATCCTGGAGAGAAGAAAAACCCGATGACCGCGCCTTGGGCGTGAAAACGTCATCGAGGGATACCCGAAAAAGGGAAGGTCTTCTCCCGACACTGTACCCGGAGGACCCGGGGGGAAAGGGTCAGGCCCCAAACAAGAGAGGCACCAGGCATTGGAGTCCATGTGGAAAACTAAGTCCCCGCAGTGAGGGCACTTCTGGGGCTCCATGCTGTAAGCCCGGTAGACCTCGGCGCCCAGAGGGAAAAAGGTCCCGCTAGGTGACGAAAATAAGTGAGAAAAGAAAAACAAAAGGGCACAGAGGTGCCGCTGTCGGCGGGAAAAGCTGCGACTACAGAACAAGAAAAGAAAAGAAAAAAAGGTAAGAAGTTCTGCGGTGGCAGGAGGGACGTCCTGCCTGCTCCGCGGAAAACGAAAAACTGGGGAGAGGCAGTAGGAAGGGCGGGAAGCCACCGCGCAGGCGCGGGGGATGCTCCCAAAGGCTTTCTGATTGGATGCTGGGGAGCATTCCCGTGCGGGCTCCGTCGGCGACGTCTCCCATATGTGAAGACTCATTCCTGCTTGTTCCTGGAGATTATAGATACACTCAATGAATTCAATACATGGATTAACAGCTTGGATATTAATTTAAAATGTCAACTAACTTATGATCCCCAGCAAATCCCATATTTGGATTTGGTTATTAAAAAGGAAGGTAGGCAATTTGTAACATCGTTATACAGAAAACCAACAGATCGTAATCAGTTACTACATTTTGACAGTTTCCATAATCCTGCATTGAAGAAGAATTTGCCAACAGGGCAATTTCTTAGAGCTAGGAGAGCTTGTACCAGTATGCAAGATTTTGAAGTTCAAGCCCATATTATGAAACAAAGATTTGTGGCAAGGAAGTATTCTAATATATTAACACAGCATATCATAGAGCAAAATGTACACCTCGAGAGACTTTATTAAAGCCACAGGATAATACAAGAGATGTGGGAATGGTATGCCCATTACTATATTCAGTACATTCTAAAAAAATTACGGAGATTTTACGGAGAGAATGGCATCTTATTCAAATGTTGCCTGGATTTCAAAATGTTACAATCACAGTGGCACACAAACGTAATATCAATTTGAAGAACCTGTTAGTACCATCTGCATTAACAGAACGAAGGTTTCTTCCTAAATATAAAGGTCAATTTGCATGTGGGAAATGTTCCATATGTCCTCTGGTAATGCCAATACGAGATAAATTTATACATCCTTTGACAAAAGAGGAGTTCAAAATAGAAGACTTCTCAAATTGTGATACCACTCATGTGATTTACATTATACAGTGTCCATGTGAGAAGTTATATGTAGGAAAAACCATTAGAAGTATAAAGGTACGAATAATTGAACACAAGAGTTGTATAAGAAGAGGAGTAGTGGAAAAACCTCTTGTGGTTCACTGGCAGGAGATGGCGCATAAGATTAGTGATATAAAATTTTTCATAATAAAGAGAGTAAAGCTCAACTGGAGAGGAGGGGACATTAATAGAACAATGAGGTTAGAACAAAAATTTATATTTAAATTAAACTCTCTCCAAATGGATTGAATTTAGATACAGATCTATCAGTATTTCTTTAATATCACAATATGTGGTCATAAGATCAAGTTATTGTGGTATTTTTAGTCATCTGGTTCTTGTTGTTTTTTACTATAGATCAATCCATGAAGCCCAATGGAGAAAAGAATGGAGTATAGTAAATGATTAATGTCTTCTAAAAACACTGATAATTCTCCTTGGCTAGGTTAATAAAGATTAAAAGTTTTGATGGTATAAATTGAAGAGTGAGATAGGGATTGAAGAATGGGTCATTTTTAATCAGGTTTAATTTCACTTGAAAATATAAAGTTAATTAGAGGAGTATTGTGAATGATCTGCCTTTGGACAGCTATAGACGCTGGTAATCTACCTAGCAACTAATGACTTGTCGAGGAGTATTGAGAATGATCTGCCTTTGGACAGCTATAGAGGCTGGTAATCTACCTAGCAACTAATGACTCGTCGAGCATGACATCATTTTTCCCGCTCTTAACCACAGCGCAGATGCGGGCGTTTTTTAGTGATAGAAGTGAAGGTGAAAGCATTGGACAAGCAGCTGAAGCACAGCGACGTCTGAAGTTTACCTAGCAAAGTACATAAGAAAGTAACCTTTTAAAAAGTTAATGTTTAGTAGTAGACTAAGGTTGGTTAAAATCGGCAGTTCAAAGTGGAAGATAAACTATACGTCTAGCCCCCGCTGGTTGTAAATATATAAGAATGCAAGGGGTTTTAAATGCATAAATTTATTAAAGATGGTCATATAAATATGTTGGTATGCAATAATCAAGATGTAGTACATAACGTTTTGATCGGTTCTTAAAACATCGCACAAATTTTAGGTTTTATTTCTTTATATTGTAAATAGTAGGTTTATGTATGAGAAGATTTTGGAATCATGAGATATAGTTCTCATCAATAATCAGAATGTAGTATATAAAGTTTGTTTCGGTTCTAAAAGAAACATTGCACAAATTTTAGGTTTTATTTCTTCATCTTGTAAATAGTAGAGTTATGCATGAGAAGATTTTAGAATCAAGAGATATAGTTCTCCTACTCACTCCTGCTCCTCTGGTAGGGTTAAGAACATTGGTATAATTAATTTTATAAATGAATGGTTCACATATACTTTGTACTCCCGAGTTTTGAGATCAGACTGTGTAAGAAAATAATTCATTTCTCTCTCTCTCTTTCATTTAGTATATACAGCTATTGTGTTGAATGTGTCATACGATTAAGGTATATATATGGTTTTTATGGACACCCTTTCATGAATCGTCAGTTTTATTACCTTTTAATTTATTTATTTATTTATTTATGGATATTCTTTAATGAATCATTAGTTTTATTATAATTTATTTTATTTACTTAATTTGTTCATGAATCATTTGTTGATATTTATGTATTTATAAATTTTGATCTTATAACTAATAATTCCAGCATGACCATATTAATTTGTGTGTTTTTAAATGTTAGTATGATGAGATGTGAGAGTATATAGCCTGGAGTCTTAAATACTTTTTAAGGTTTTAATTTTTTAATTATTTATTTAGTAATATTTTGAGTGTTGATTCATATTTGTGTTTTATATTATTTGTGTTTATTTATGGATGTAGCATGCCTAAAAGCCCCTGATGAAGTAAAGTCGAAACACGGCCTGTGTCGGGCTATTTGGGTTAATCATAATCAATAAAAGAATCCTTCCTACTTCAACCACGTGTCTGTACTGGGTGTCTTAGAGTGACGTGGTATAGTGCTCCTTTGGTGGACCTCTACTGATTGATAAGTGGCCATCAGGTCCACGACCGGCTCCCCCCACTGGAGAACCAACTGCGCGAATACCTCGGGATGCAACTCCCATTCCCCTGCATCCACCTGGACTCTGCTGAGAAAATCCGCCGTCACGTTGTCTTTCCCTGCTATGTGCGCCGCTGATATCGCTAGCAACCGTGACTCTATCCAAGCGAACAGAAGCTCGGATTCTTCCTCCATGGCGGTGCTCCTGGTGCCGCCTTGACGATTTATGTATGCCACGGTCGCAGCATTGTCTGACAGTACCCGAACTGCTCTCTGCGTCACCTGAGCTTCGAAGGCTTTTAGTGCTAAAAACACCACTCTCAACTCCAAACAGCTGATAGACCAACCGCTCTCCTCCGCAGACCAAAGACCTTGTGCAAAGTCCACTCCGCAATGCACTCCCCAGCCTGCGAGGCTTGCATCCGTTAATAGCGGAAGCCATGTTGGCTGCTCCAAAGGTATTCCCGCTCGCAGAGTCGAGGGCCGCAGCCACCAACGTAGACTCTGCCGAACCCGCGGCGGACAAGGGAGCCGCTTGCTCAATGAGTCTGACTGATTGGACCAGCAGCGAAGCAAGGCCCACTAATGGCCTCATATGAAATCTGGCCCACGGCACCACCTCAAACGTTGCCACCATTGTCCCTAGCACTTGAAGGTACTGCCATGCTGTCGGTGCCACCAGCTTCCGAAAGGCCTGCACAAGGCTCTGGAGCGCTAGAACTCTCCACTCCGTCAGAAACACCGAGCCTTTCTGAGTATCTAACTGCACTCCCAAGTACTCGAGAACCTGAGTCTGCATCAGGTGACTTTTTATTGGGTTGACTACCCAGCCTAGACTCTGAAGGAAAGCTACTATCTTCTTCGTGGCTTCCTTGCTCTCGGTCTGGGACTTTGCTCGAATCAACCAATCGTCTAGGTACGGATGGCCCAAGACTCCTTCCTTCCGCAGCGCTGCGGCCACCACCACCATTATCTTTGTGAACACGCGAGGGGCTGTTGCCAACCCGAAGGGCAGCGCCTGGAACTGGTAATGCCCCCAAGGAAGCGCAAACCGCAGAAACTTCTGATGGGACGCTATGATCGGGACCTGGAGATAGACCTCCGTGAGATCGAGACGTGTCAAAAATTCTCCCTGTCGAACTGCCACCATAACCGAGCGCAGCATTTCCATGCAAAAATGAGGCACCCGGAGACAGGATTTACTCCCTTGAGATCTAGAATCAGACGAAGAGAGCCGTCTTTCTTTGGCACTACGAAATAAATAGAATAACGACCCATGCCGTATTCCGCTAATGGTACAGGAATGACCGCTCCTAGGTGCAAGAGGCGGTCCAGAGTCTGTCGCAATAGGAGCGCCTTTTGCGGACCCCTGGCAGGGGGAAGCCACAAAAGTCCAACACCGGCCTTGCGAGATCCAGAGCATATCCGTCGCGAATGATCTCCAAAACCCACTGATCGGACGTTATATGGGTCCAGACAGAAAGAAACCTCTGAAGGGGACCCCCGATCGGTTGAGTTTTAGCCGGGACCCATCGCTATTCACTGTGGCTATCGGGCGCGCCCCTCCCCCCCCCCCCCCGAGGACGCCGCTGTGAATCCTCTACTTGCACCGTGAAACCAGCGAAAGCCCTGGGCTCGGGACGCAAATCTTCCTCTTTGGGATCCCGCAAACCGGGGCGAACGAAATCTCCGAAAATCCCTAAACTGACCCCGAAAGACCGATGGGGATTTTCCCTGCCTGGGCTTATCCTCTGGAAGCCTGCCTCCCTTGGACTCCCTTAAATCTTTAACAAATTTATCAAGGTCTTCTCCAAACAACTTCCCCTTAAACGGAAGTTTGCCGAGCAAAGACTTAGAAGACCAGTCAGCCGCCCAATTCTTTAGCCAAAGGGATCTTCTTGCCGCTACCAAAGAGGCCATACTATTCGATAAAGCTCTAATGAGGTCGTACTGCACATCTGCTAAATATGCCGACCCTGATTCCAAGCGATGCAGCTCACGCACTTCATCGTGCTCCAAGGACGTTGAATGTCCCAGGTGTTGAACCCAGCGAAGACAGGCTCTCGCCACCCAAGCACCACAGATGGAAGCCTGCAAAGCAATCGCATCCGCTTCAAAAGATTGCTTCAATAAACTGTCCATTTTCCTATCCTGCGCCTCTTAAGGCCGCACTGCCTTCCACCGGAATTGTGGTCTTTTTAGTGACTGCCGAAACCGCAGCATCCACCTTTGGAGAATGGAACCTCTCCTTGTCCTTATCCGCCAGGGGATATAACTTGTTCATGATTCTGACTCCCTTGAGCCCTGCTTCAGGATGATCTCACTCATTTTGAATCATCTGATCCAAGATCTTATGTATAGGAAATACCACATGCGTTTGATGTACCGCCTGAATAGTGGCATCTGCGCCATCCTCCTCGACCGGCTGCTCAGCAGCCAACTTAAGCGTCCGTAGGGTTTCCGTAATAAGAGCAGGCAACTCATCTTTCCGAAACACACGTATGATCCTCGCCTGATCCTCAGGCTCCGGAATCTCCCCCTCTTCCAATTCCTCGAGGTCTGGATCCATGTCAAGGTCTGCCTTGTCACAAGCACAACGCCAAAACCACTAGTCTCTAGTTGTTGAGGGCGTGGTGGTTGATGTATCCTTCCTCTATCAGCTAAATTTATGCTTCAAGTAAAAAGGATTGTAGTTGAGGCAAACCAAGGGTAAGGCTTATGACAAAGTTTATTTTAAACACAACAGATCAGATCAGGTTCAAGGTTCCATTAACAGGATAAATTATAGGCGTTTGCTTAAGGTTCAGCAAACTGGTGGCAAAAACAAACAGAACTCAACAATGGCTTTTCAAAGTCCTCTTAAATGTAGAAGCTTAGCCTTTTCACAGAACAGTGTGCCACTTTTCTTATAGTCCTTTGTTGATCATAGCACAAAGAAAACAAGATTAATTCTCCTATGGCTGTTTATCTTCACTCAGCCTCAATTCTCTGGGCTGCACTTCCAGGTGAATATGAAATAAGCATTCAAAATGTCCTCAAAACACTTAGCAGGCTTTTCATATAAAACAGGAGCAAAGCACAAACTCTTAAAGCAACCAATTAGCTTTCTTGCTGTTGCAGAGTTCTAACACAGCTGATAATCAGGCATGAACACAGCTTCCTTTACAAGCTTACGTGGCAGTAAATTCCCTTTCCAAAACACACAGGAATTTACCTCCTTACTGCTAATGCTTTAAGGTTACCTTTGCAAGAGGAACAATTCTTTCAAGGCTGGCTCTTCTTCAACACTTCAATTCTAAAGCTTGACATAAAGAACAATCCATAAACATATCTTCTTCCCCCACCTCTGGCTCTGGTTCTCCCAATTGCATGGGCTCTGACTCACTCACTTGATCAGACTGCTCAGCTGACAATCTCTCTGGGGGTCTGAATGCTCCAATTCCTGGCTTCCACTCCTGTTGCCAACCTGATTCAGGGAAAAAACAGCTCACACAGATCTGGGTAGCTCAGCCCTTCTCCAGGAGTTAGCACCTGCTCTGGCTTCTCCAGCATTCCATCGTCCTTGCTGCTCTGGACTCTGTTCCTCTCCCCATCTGCTGCTCCTCTGGCTTCCTCTGCTGCTCCTCTTCCCCCACCTCTTTCTCTTCCAGGTGTTTGTAATCTCCCTGCCTTCTGAACTTAGAATAATCAGTGCACTTGTTAGAGTAAGGGCTTTGGTCCTCGTGCTTGCAATCTTCCCCTCTTACTCTATCAAGCATTTCCTGAAACCTATTCCATCTGGGGGTTTTCTGCTTTTGAAACGTGACTCTGGCCTGCTGACCCTGCATACCTAACAAAGGCCCCTTGATTAAGGTGAATTCCTTATGCTTTTCACCTCCCCCATGCTCTGGATGGTTGACCTTGCCACAGCCTCCTCTCCCTCCTGTCATTCTGTCTCGGAGGGGAAGGGGTCTAGTAGCTGCGGTCTTTTGGCCGCTTTTAATACTAAACTGTCGCACTCCGCCAGTCCAGACCGCGCACTAGAGGAAGGGATAGGCAAGGGTCCTAACACCTGACCCTGACGCCTGCGACAAAACGCTTGATGCATTAGTAACACAAAGTCTGGACAGAAGTCATCCATCTGCGTAGCAAACCCCAAATCCGAACCTGCACCCAGGTTAGCTGATATCGCTTCAGGAGGTGAAGTAGAAGGACCCGCTATCCCCGCTTCACCCTGCGCTCCCACAACCGCTTCCTGGGAGGCGGGAGCCAAGGAGCTTTCTAATTGGTGCTCCATAGTAACCGAGACCGTCGCGCAGCGCTGACAGATGCCTGTATCAGCGCTTGTGCCTCTACGAGTGCCACAAATAACACATTGTGCACTCACTGACATGGGTCTAACAAAGCTGGACAGAGCTTAGAAACCCGGGGTTTTACCAATGACAGCACTAGGCAAGTGCAAGACCTGCCCACTGTCTTTGCTCCTTTCTATGATATATGAAGCTACTATTCTTTCTTTTTCTTTTTTTTTAATCTAGGCCCCTTTGCTGCCCTGGCTGCCAAATAACAAAACCCCCTGCGTGCCCCCCAGCCCCCCTAGAGGCCGGTGCACAAGCAAAAGCAAGAAACCAAAACCAAAATAAAAGAAAGTAAAAGCAAACAGAGCAGCAAGAGCCCAAAAGAAAAAAACCTCAGAAATACCTTCAGAAGGAATCCAGACCACGGTCTGAGAGATCAGTGCTGCCAACCAGAAGATTTATAACCGCTGTGGAAACCGCGTGCTCAAAATGGCCGCGGTTTCCTCAGCGCGTTTTGGCGTGCCGTGCAGAGGCCCTCCAGCTCTGAATTGGCACCAGCCCAGCAGACCGTGAATGCCTCCGCTGCTTACCAGCTCGCCGGAATGCCGAGAATACCGAGATTCAGTGTTTCACGAACGTCCTGTGACACACTGCCCAATTGCTAGAGCCGTTCCCGAAGCAGCGGCTTGAGGCAATCGAGCTGTGCGCCGGGAAAGGAGCTCTGCCCCGTACTGTCAAGGGGCCAGAGATCCCGAAATACAGACAGCCAAATTTGAAAAGCAATCGGCTTGGCAGGGCAGGGACCGCAGAACGGATCTCCCATCTACCTACTACCCTTAGGGCTCTTTTTTTTTTTTTTTTTAAAGAAACAGTCCACCTAAAATTTGAACCATTTGAAATAAATTTAAAGAATTTAAAATAATTTAACCAAACGCCAATCAGACCAAATCAAATAAAAAAAAAGCTCATCTAGCTTGCTCCTTATCAGTTCCTCTAGTGAGCCCAGCACCTAGGCTCACTACGTCCTCCTGCTGCATGGAGACTGGACACACTGGGACTGATGGGGAATACCTACAGGCTACATCCAGTGATGGCAGAGTTTTGATTGGTCCGGTCTCCAAGCTGCAGGAGGAGGTGCACTACCCGGAGGTGGAGGACTAAACTGGAGGAACGATACGGAAAGCACAGTTACTTACCTGTAACAGGTGATCTCTGGGAACAGCACGAATAAGTCTTCACATATGGGGTACGTCGGTACCGACGAAGCCTGCGCGGGAACGCTCCCCAACGTCCCAATCAGAAAGCTTTTGGGAGCATCCCACAGCGCCTGTGTGCTGCCTTCCCGCCTTTCCAACTGTCTCTCCTCAGTTGAGTTTTATAGCTGAGACAAAGAGGGAGAGAGAGGGAAAGGAAGAGAGAGAGAGAGAGAGAGACACAACTCCTAGGGGAGGTGGGTGGGTTGTGAAGACTTATTCCTGCTGTTCCCAGAGATCACCTGTTACAGGTAAGTAACTGTGCTATCTCCAGGAACAAGCAAAATGAGTCTTCACATATGGGGACTCCCTAGCTTTTGATGCCAGGGAGAGCGCCCAGACGTTGTGTCCCTGGAACAGGGCTGCACTTCCCCACCTGGATCTCCGGCATCTCAAGAGGGATGGTGGGTAGGAGTTGATTAAGTATGGAACAGGTGTTTGAGAACAGCCTGACCAAACAAGGCATCCCGGCGGGAGTCCTTGTCTAAGCAGTAATGGGCTGTGAAGGTATGAACTGAGGCCTAAGTGGCTGCTCGACAGATGTTGTCGATAGACACAGAGTTCAGATGAGCCATTGAGGCTGCCATGGCTCTCACATTGTGAGCTGTGACATGGCCCTCCAGAGAAATGTTCTTGCTCTGATAGGCGAAAGAAATACATTGGGCAATCCAGTTGGAAAAAGTTCTCTTGGAGACTGGGTGTCCCAAATGAGAAGGATCAAAAGCAACAAAGAGTTGGGAAGACTTTCTATATTGCTGTGTCCTCTGTAAGTAAAAAGCCAGAGCTCTTTTACAGTCCAGGGTATGAAGATTCCTCTCTGCAGGTGATGCATGAGGTCCTGGAAAAAAGACAGGTAGGTAGACTTCTTGGTTGAGGTGAAAAGGCGAGACCACCTTAGGCATAAAATGTGGATTAGTCCTAAGGAACACCTTGTCATGATGGAACCTTGTATAAGGTGGATTAGCTACTAGTACTTGCAATTCACTGATGCGGCATGCTGATGTGTTTGCAATGAGAAAGATAACCTTCCAAGAAAGGTATTTCAAGGAGGTAGTAGCTAAAGGTTCAAAAGGCAGCTTCATAAGCTGACCAAGAACCAAATTTAAGACCCATGCCACCAGTGGTGGGACTAATGGGAGGCTTTGTTAAAAGGAGGCCTCTCATGAACCTTGCTACAAGGGGATGAGAGGAAACAGGTTGTCCATTTAGAGGCTTGAGTGAAGCTGCAATAGCACTCAGATGGACTCTTACTGAATTTGTCTTAAGGCCTGCATTAGACAGATGCAGGAGATACTCCGGCAAAGATTCCAGAGGTATGGCACGGGGGTTAAGACCCTTTTCAGAACACCAGATGGTAAACCTTTTCCACTTGAAGGCATAAGAACGTCTAGTGGAAGGTTTTCTGGAAGCTTGAAGAACATCTTTCACTTGCTGAGAAAGAGGAAGATCCTGGAAATCTAAGCCTTCAGCAACCAAGCCCTGAGATGCAGAGACTGGGGATTGGGATGCCACAACTTTCCGTCCTCCTGAGAGAGGTCTGGAGCAGACCCTAACTCTAGGGAGGGAGCTTGAGAGAGATGTAGAAGCAGAGGGTACCACACTTGCCGTGGCCAATGTGGAGCTATGAAAATCATGTGGCCTCTGTCTCTCTGAAGCTTGAATAGGGTTTTGGGAATTAGGGGAATGGGTGGAAAGGAATACAGGAAGTCTTGACCCCAGTGAAGGAGGAAAGCATCCCTTGCCTGAGCCCCCTGAGCCGGAGTTCTGGAACAGAACCGGGGAAGTTTGGCATACCACGGACTTGCAAAGAGGTCTATGTCCGGGGTTCCCCAAATTTGAAAAATTTTGGAGACCTGGGCCATACGTAGGGACCACTCGTGTGGAAGCAGAACTCGACTGAGTCTGTCTGTCCAAGAGTTTTGAACCCCTGGAAGATAGACTGCCAGAAGATGAATGTGATGCTCTCTGGCGAGGGCCCACAGTCGCAGAGCTTCGTTGCAAAGCGACAGAGAGCCAGTTCCTCCCTGCTTGTTTATGTAGAACATGGCTACCTGATTGTCCGTGTGGACAAGGACTGTCTTGTGGCTGAGCAGGGTGTGGAAAACTCGTAGAGCAAGGAAGATTGCTCTGAGTTCCAAGAGATTGATGTGGAGACAAGTCTCCTGTGGGGACCAGATGCCCTGGGTGGAGAGGTCCTGAAGATGAGCTCCCCAGCCCATTGGAGAAGCATCTGTTGTAAGAGTTGCCTGGGGTAGAGGCTGTTAAAAAGGACACCCCAGCAAGAGGTTCTGAGGGGACTTCCACCACTGGAGGGACAAAATGAGGCTACTTCTGTTTGCTATTTTGTCTGACAGGCAGCCTAATGCCTGGGTCCATTGGGTGGATAAAGTCCACTGAGCTGCTCTCATGTGAAGGCGAGCATATGGTACCACATGAACGGTGGAAGCCATGTGGCCTAGCAACTGTAACATCTCTCGAGCAGTGAGTAGTGTTTCAACTCTGCTTGAGAAGCTAACTGCATCAAGCGAAGGCAACGGGCCTGGGGAAGAAAGGCCCTTGCCTTTGTGGTATCCAGCAATGCCCCTATAAAATCCAGGGACTGAGTAGGGATCAAATTGGATTGTTTATTACCAGCCCTAAGTATTGAAGGATACGCATTGTGCAGGCGAGAGCAGCCCTGACCTCTGATTAAGTGGGAGCTCGAATGAGCCAGTCGTCCAAGGTAGGGGAAGACAAATATTCCCAGGGTGCGCAGAAAAGCAGCAACCACTGCCATGCATTTTCTGAACAGCCTTGGTGCAGAGGCCAGGCCAAAGGGGAGCACTCTGTATTGATAGTGCTTCTCCTGGAAAAGGAACCGAAGGAACCTTCTGTGAGTTGGATGGATGAGAACATGAGTGTACGCATCCTTGAGATCTAGAGAACAAAGCCAATCCTGACTCTGAAGGTATGGCAGCAGAGTTCCCAGAGAAACCATCTTGAATTTTTCTTTGAATAGAAACTTGTTCAATTCTCTGAGATCTAAAATGGGTCTGAAGCCCCCTGTTTTCTTTGGGATAAGAAAATAAGGGGAGTAGAACCCTGTGCCTTGTTGTTGAGAAGGCACTTCCTCTACTGCCCCTTGGGCTAGGAGAGTAGCAACCTCCTGCTCTAATAGGGTGAGGAGGGAGGTTGGAGAATTGAACTGGTGCACTCTTGTGAGAGGGGGCAAGCTGGAAAAATGAAGTTTGTACCCCTCTCTTATGATGGAGAGTGTGCACTGCTCTGCTGTGATTTGCCCCCATCTGGGAGCAAAGTGACATAGCCTTCCTGGAATGGTGGAGGGCTCTGGTCCTTCTAGAGCCAGAAAGGCTAAGTTCTCTAGCAGAAAGTCAAAGGCCCTGAGGTGGCTGAGACTGCTGGGCTGGAGCAGGCCTCGCAGCCTTTGTCTTGGTCTGTTTGGAGGATTGCTGACGTTGGAAGGGAACTGAGCTGCAGAAGATGCTCTCTGACTATAAGCAGGATAGAATCTTCCCTTCTTTGAAAAAGGTGTTTTCTTGAACCACCTTTTCTTAGCAGGGGCAGCTGTAGATTTGGATAGTCTATCCAAAGCAGAATTTTCAGCATCCATCTGATTGCCTTTTGCTTGCCAATCTTTACCAAAGAGATTTTCACCTGTACAAGGGATATTTCCCAATTCATCTTGGACCCAGGTCTCCAAATCAGATGCTTGAAGCCAAGCAACCCTACATGCTGCTATAGCTATAGCTCTGCTTACGCATTCAAAGGAATCAAAAGCTGCACGGTTGGAGAATTGAGACATCCTGGGCATGTTTGAGCGCAGAGAGAAATTCTTGCCTTTTATTGTCAGACATAAAATGACTTAAAGTCTGCAAATGGTCAGTGACCTCTTAAGAACATGCCCATGTAGAGACTATAAGAATTAATTCTTGCAGCAAGCATGGAAGATTCTTCTACCAAAAGCATCCAGGGTTCTACATTCACGTCCTGGAGGATATACTAGACATGCAACAATACGGGTTCAGACGAAACCATGGGGTTGAAATGCTTTTAATAGCACTACTCAATAACCTCCACAAAGGCTTGGAAGACAGGAAGAAAACTTTCTTACTAATCTTCATTGACATCTCCGCCGCCTTTGACACTGTTCATCATGGGATCCTACTAACAAAACTGGAAGCAATTGGAATCTCGGGAACCACACTTAAATGGTTCTCCTCCTATATAACGAACCGAAGTCCACAGGTACAATTCAATGGAGAAAAAGCGGAAGGATTCACTCAAACACAAGGCATACCCCAGGGATCAGCCCTCTCGGCGCTACTCTTCAACATCTACATGCAGCCCCTCAGTGACATTTTCAAAAAACATAACCAACTACCATATCTATGCAGACGATATTATGTTATACACTCAATTAGACACAAATGACCCAAAGTACACACAGCTTGAATCCTGCCTGTACGAGATGTTAGCATGGCTCCAACAAAACATGGCAATTAACCATAAGAAAACCGAAGTAATGTATATATCAAGTATACCGAACTTTGAACCCCCTCCGACGGTCACCCTCTGCAACAACACATATAACACAAAAAACGAGATCAAATACCTGGGTGTCACACTTGACAGCAAACTTCAATTGGAAAAACACCTGAGAAAAACTAACAAAGCCATCTTCCACAGAGTCCTGCAGCCACTGAGGAAATTAATCGACCCCTGTGATTTTCGAACAGTGGCACAAGCACTCATTATGCCGCACATAGACTATTGTAACGCCATACTACAGGGTCTGCCAAAGAAAACGCTAAATATTTTACAATTGGCCCAAAATGTAGCGGCAAGGATCATCACACGAACAAGAATCACTCAACGCATCACACCTGTGCTGATCGAACTACATTGGCTACCAGTTGCGGCCAGAATACAATACAAAACTTTGGTAACCACATTTAAGCTCATACATGACTTAGCACCCTCATTCCTCTCAACACTGGTCAACAAGCAACCAACAGAGACAGGAGAACTATCAACTCCGACACACTACAAGTTCCTAATAATATCAGAACAGTAAAAGCAAGCACCAGCAACAAAGCATTCTCATTCTCAGCCCCGATAACCTGGAATCATCTACCACATGAACTGAGAGCTATAAAAGACAAATGACTTCAGAAGGAAAATAAAAACACATCTTTTTAAATGTCACTATTGTTGTTGTTAAGTGCCGTCGAGTCGGAGTCGACTCATGGCGACCCTCTGGATAGCTATCCTAAATTGTGTTCGGTCTTCAGTCAGGCGGCTCATTGTTGACAGACTGGTACCCGTAGCTGCTGTTATTGTAGCGATCCATCTCATTGCTGGCCTTCCTCTTTTGCGTTGACCTTCTATCTTGCCAAGCATGATGTCTTTCTCTAATGATCTCTCTCTTCGCATGATGTGTCCGAAGTATGAAAGTCGAAGTCTTGTCATCTGAGCTTCTAAAGAAAGCTTAGGTTTGATCTCCTCTAGTACCGACTGGTTTGTTCTTCGGGCAGTCCATGGTATACACAGTATTCGCCGCCAGCACCATAATTCAAAGGCATCAATTTTCTTCCTGTCTGTCTTTTTCACTGTCCAGCTTTCACATCCATATGATGTTATTGAAAATACCATGGCTTGAACAAGTTGAATCTTTGTATGGAGAGAGACATCTCTGCTCTTGAGAATCTTATCTAGGTCTTTCATAGCCATTCTGCCAAGAGCAATGCGTCGTCTGATTTCTTGACTGCTTGTTGCTTCTTTATTGATAGTTGATCCAAGTAGGTTAAAGTTGTTCACGATTTCAATTTCTTCTCCTTCAACGATGAACCTGTTGATTATGCCAGTTGTCATGATCTTTGTCTTCTTTACATTAAGGTGCAGGCCCATTTTGAGACTATGTTCTTTGATTGTGAGAAGCAAATGTTTCAGATCATCTTCACTTTCAGCCAGTAATGTGGTATCATCAGCATAGCGAAGGTTGTTGATGAGTCTTCCACCAATCTTCACACCTCTGTGGTCTTCATACAGTCCTGCTTCTCTGATGATTTGTTCTGCATATAAATTAAACAGGTAGGGGGAAAGTATGCAGCCTTGTCTTACACCTTTGCTTATTTTAAACCATTCTGTTTCTCCTTGTTCCGTTCGAACTGTTGCTTCTTGATCAATGTACAGATTGCGCAAGAGAACGATCAGGTGTTCTGGTATACCCATGCTTCTTAACGTGGCCCAGAGTTTATCATGGTTTACACAGTCAAAAGCCTTGCTATAGTCGATAAAGCACAAATAGATATCCTTTTGGTATTCTTTAGTCTTTTCAAGGATCCATCTCACATCCGCAATGATGTCTCTCGTTCCTCGTCCTTTCCTGAACCCTGCTTGCACTTCAGGTAGTTCTTGTTCTAGGTATGGCTGTAGTCTCTTTTGAATAATCTTCAGTAGAATCTTGCTGGCATGTGGGATCAGAGCGATTGTGCGATAATTTCCACAGTCAGTTGGATCACCTTTCTTTAGTATTGGTATAAACACAGATCTTTTCCAGTCAGTTGGCCATGATGTTGTCTTCCATATTTCTTGGCAGAGCCTTGTAAGTACGGTAACAGCTGCATCAGATTGCTGCAATACTTCTATGGGAATGCCATCAATGCCTGGTGCTTTGTTCTTTGATAAGGCTTTCAATGCTGCTTCAACTTCTTCTTTCATCACCAATGGTTCCTGATCATAAGGTATAGGTTGAAACGGCTGTTGGTCCACTTGATCTTTATCATATAAAAACTCTGTATATTCCTCCCACCTTTTCTTGATCTTCTCAGCATCATTCAACATAGAACCTTGAGCATCTTGTAACATTCCAATTCGAGGCTGGAACTTTAACTTTAACTATAACCTGATGTAAAAAAGTGACACCATGGTGCCGACCTGTGTAAATGTAATTATCAGAGAACTGTAAATATGTAAATATTGTAAACCTAACTTTTGAAGTGTCTAACCCTGCATGCTGTGCCAAACCCTAAAACTATGTATATATGACCCGATTTTCCTGTCCTGATTTGACATCTCCCAAATTGGCAATCAAACCGCTGCTGATCGCTGGAAGTAGCGGTATATAAGTGTAAACTAAATAAATAAGATTAGAGGCATGTCTCTTGGCACTTCTAATCTTTTTCATTGTAGACTCAACCACAATAGAGTGGTGAGGAAGCTGAGTCTTATGGAAACCAAGACAAGGAGGGACACGATACATGGTGTCCAACCTGCGAGAGTGAGGAGAGGTGGTTAGAGGTGCTTCCCACATCCTTAACATGAGATCATACAGAATCTCATGAATAGGCAAGGTAGCTGCCTCCTTAGGAGCTTTAGGATATTGTAAAATATCTAACTCTTTAGCTCTAGGCTCTGACTCTGGTGCTACTGTAATAGAGAGACCCCGAGCCACCTCTCTGATAAAGTCTTGAAAAGACAAGTCCTCTGGAGGAGACATCCTTCGTTTAGGAGACGACTCCTCCTGTGGAAGAAGGATCGCTGCATCGACAGACTGTTCAGAATCCTCAGAGTCATAGGAATCAAAGTATCGTCTGTCGGGATGCTCTTGCAAAGCCCGATACCCGTACCGACCGGGGTCGGTATCGGGAATCATCGGTAACGGAGTATCGGTACCGGAAGGCTGCAGAGGGCAGGGTACCGGCATGGCTGACACCGATGCCGATGTCGATGCCACCGGTACCGGGATCGGTATCGATGGCGATACTGGAGCTAGTACCTGCGGAGTAGTCTGTTGCGGTACCACGGGCGTCGATGCCACAAGGAAAGCTGCCAGACTGTGTTCCATGGACAGAATCCTCTGATCCATGGACGCTGCCACCGGTACCCCAGAGCATGGCACCAGGAGATCGTTTGAGGCCACGCCATCTAGATCATCCTGGAACCCCGATGATGATGCTTTAGAAGCCGAAGCCTCCCGCCGGGGTAATTTTGCCAGTGCAGAATCCTCGAGGGCAAGGCCAGAGACATCTCGATGCTTAGAAGGAGATTTGCCCTTTGAGGACCGGCTGGATTTATGTTTAGTTACCCGAGATCCATGTGAGGAAGAAGCAGCCCTGGAAGACGTCGATGCCACCGAAGCTGCATCAGAGGGAAACAGGGTACTGAGCTTGGCAGCTCAGTTCTGTCGACCTCTCTTAGACATCATGGAACAGGACATACAATCTTTGATGGAATGGTCAGGGCCTAAACATTTGAGACACCAGTCATGGGTGTCAGAGACGGATATAGTACCGCCACATTTTGTGCACTTCTTAAAACCTGAGGCAGGTTTTTGCATATTTGAGGAAAAAGGTTTTGGGCCTAAGGCCCAAAACTGAAGTACACTTGAAGAAAAAATAGGTTGTTTTTTTTAGGAAAAGAACCACCACCGGCAGTACCGGTATAGCGTCGAGGAAGGCAGACACGACAGAAAAGAAATAAAGAAAAAAATAAGGAAATTCTTCTGCGGTGACAGGAACACGACCTGCTGGCTCCGCGGAAAAAGAACTGAGGAGAGACAGTTGGAAAGGCGGGAAGGCAGCACGCAGGTGCTGTGGGATGCTCCCAAAAGCTTTCTGATTGGACCCTGGGGAGTGTTCCCGCGCAGGCTTAGTCGGTACCGACGTACCCCATATGTGAAGACTCATTCCTGCTTGTTCCTGGAGATATACTATAACCCACTATGCCAAGGCATGACAAAGCTCAGGTGCCAGAAATTTACTCCACTTCCCCCCAAATTAAAGAAAAAAGATTGTGGCGAAGATCCCTCCTGCTCTGCCCGCAAGAGATCAGATCTCTGCAAGAATATGAGACCAGCACGAGATAACCTGAGTGGGGTAGCGGGGGGCACGAGAAGGTCACAAACACTGGCTTCAAAGATTTTGGCCTGGCTCCCAAATCCACAAAATTTGTCAAGGCCTGGACTCTGCTAAGATAAAATCATTACACATTGTTTCCCTGAAAAACCTGATGAAAAAGTTAGTTAGTACTGCAGAGACAATATTTGACATTTTGCACTCGGGTAAACTTAGTGACTTACAGATTTTCAAAATATGCTTGTTCCCTCTCCCCCCTTTCCCAATGTCTATTATTCATTATTCATCCTAACAGTTTTTTCTCCATTCTTCATAAGGTAACTGCATCTTTCAAAATGGCTTCAGTCTGTGAACTGGTTGGAGCTTTGTGATCTGCTACAAGTTCTGCTAATACACAAGTAGTGAAATATGTAAAAAAGGCACCTGGAACTTTAAACGTTCAAATAGTTTCTCCTGTTCGGTATGCATGTCTTTAGGGGGCTGCTCTTCTCTGCTCACAGCTTGATTCTGCTTTAACTGACTCAGCAGGAACAGAATCTTAAAAGGAAAGACACAAAGAATCAGGAAATACTTCTATTAGAGGTCACAGGAAAGAACACACACCAGGGCGACTATCCCCTAGTACCTTTTTAATTTACTGCAAAGGAAAGCAGCTCTACATACACCCTGGCAGGGTAGGAGGTTCCCCTCCCCCCCATATACCACCACTTGTCTATGGGCTGTGCACCTATGCATTCTGGGCCAACAAATACTATTACACTGATTTTCCAGCAAGACTCTTACAGCACATTTACCAGAGTGGGGAAACCATCCTCCCCTGAAGCAGAAAAACACTTTTCTAGTTCGAAAGGCCCCTTGTTTTGGTTACTGTGAGAAAGTGCTCTTGAGCAAGATTCTCTAAGATCTGCGGGTGTTTATAGACCTCACTTGTTTAAGGGAAGATACAATACGATCAGGAATTCCTCTGAACAGTGAGCTCTGTTGCCCTGGTCTAGTTTTCACATCCTTTCAGAAGGTTGGACAGTTGTAACCCATACTTCATGCTTATTCTATCCCTTCTTAGGCAATGCAGATAGGGGATAGTCTCTTAGGCTTCTGCAGCTAGTATGATGATCCTCAGACTAGGGGACAGAAGACAGCTTTCCCATCAACATCCAAACTATAAAAACATAGGGACCGTCCTGAACTAGTTTACCATTCTTAAAGCTAACCAAGAACAGAAATCTGTAGCACCTACTGTAGAAATGTTTTCTACCTTGACACCTCTCCTTTGCCAGCCACAGCTGGCCCAAGGATCTCCTGACTGACTGAACAGCTGCAAGCAACTCTCCCAGAAGAGTTCTGGACTGGTCTACCAGGATTCAAGGAAAGAATTGGAAAGCTGTCAGTTGCACAAAAGATTAGCTGTTTTCTTGGAAGTCAAAAGAGATCCTTTCTTGCAGGTGTCAAAAAGGGCCCCGAGATAATCCGACTGAGATGGTCCAGATGACTCTTGCTGTGATTGACAACCTCAACTGAGGCTCTCCAAAACCTGGACCAACCTTGCTGTCATTCTGACTGCTTCTGACTGAGACATGGCCTGAATAAGCTAACCATCGTGATAAAGCTATGCACACATGCACTTGCACCACAAAGTCATGGCCGTGACACCATGATCTTGGAGAAGATTCTCAGGGCCGTAAATAGGCCAAAGAGGAGGGCACAGAACTTCAAGTGAGCACCTAGAACAGCAAAGCACAAAAAACACTGCAGGTCCTCAAATAGGAATGTGAAAACGATATACAAAGTAGAAACATCCACAAATTGCTGCCTAGAGGATAAGGGCAGAAGCATAACAACTTTTTGAAGTACATGAGTAGGAAAAAACTTGACTGAGAATCAGTTAGAACATTAAATGATAAAGGGGTAAGAGGTGCTAAGGGAGAGACTGAATGAACTGGTTGCTTCAGGTCTTTCCTGAAGATGATGTAGGGAGGCAACCTATGCCTGAAAAGGTATTTAAAGGTGAAGTATCTGACAAATTGAAACAAATCTATAAACTGGGAATATGTAATACAGCTATTCGATAAATTAAAGAGTAGCAAATCACCTGGACCAGATAGTATACATCCCCAGGTACTAAAAGAACTGAAACATAAGATTGCAGACCTAATAGTAATCTGTAAAGTATCATTAAAATCATCTGTAGTACCACAAGATTGGAGTGTGGACAATGTAATGCCAATTTTTAAAAGGGTTTCAAGGGGTGATCCAGAAAACTACAAACCAGTGAGCCTGACATGTTGTTGTTAAGTGCCGTCGAGTAGGAGTCGACTCATGGCGACCCTCTGGATAGCTATTCTAAATTGTGTTCGGTCTTGAGTCAGGCGGCTCATTGTTGACAGACTGGTACCCGTAGCTGCTGTTATTGTATCAATCCATCTCATTGCTGGCCTTCCTCTTTTGCTCTGACCTATCTTGCCAAGCATGATGTCTTTCTCTAATGATCTCTCTCTTCACATGATGTGTCCAAAGTATGAAAGTCGAAGTCTTGCCATCTGAGCTTCTAAAGAAAGCTTAAGTTTGATCTAGTACTGACTGGTTTGTTCTTCGGGCAATCCATGGTACACAGTATTCGCCGCCAGCACCATAATTCAAAGGCATCAATTTTCTTCCTATCTTTTTCACTGTCCAGCTTTCACATCCATATGATGTTATTGAAAATACCATGGCTTGAACAAGTCGAATCTTTGTATGGAGACATCTCTGCTCTTGAGAATCTTATCTAGGTCTTTCATAGCCATTCTGCCAAGAGCAATGCGTCATCTGATTTCTTGACTGCTTGTTGCTTCTTTATTGATAGTTGATCCAAGTAGATTAAAGTTGTTCATGATTTCAATTTCTTCTCCTTCAACGATGAACCTGTTGATTATGCCAGTTGCCATGATCTTTGTCTTCTTTACATTAAGGTGCAGGCCCATTTTGAGACTATGTTCTTTAACTGTGAGAAGCAAATGTTTCAGATCATCTTCACTTTCAGCCAGTAATGTGGTATCAGCAAAGCGAAGGTTGTTGAGTCTTCCACCAATCTTCACACCTCTGTTGTCTTCATACAATCCTGCTTCTCTGATGATTTGTTCTGCATATAAATTAAACAGGAAGGGGGAAAGTATGCAGCCTTGTCTTACCTTTGCTTATTTTAAACCATTCTGTTTCTCCTTGTTCCGTTCAAACTGTTGCTTCTTGATCAATGTACAGATTGTGCAAGAGTACGATCAGGTGTTCTGGTATACCCATGCTTCTTAATGTGGCCCAGAGTTTCTCATGGTTTACACAGTCAAAAGCCTTGCTATAGTCAATAAAGCACAAATAGATATCCTTTTGGTATTCTTTAGTCTTTTCAAGGATCCATCTCACATCCACAATGTCGTCTCTCGTTCCTCGCCCTTTCCTGAACCCTGCTTGCACTTCAGGTAGTTCCTGTACCAGGTATGGTTGTAGTCTCTTTTGAATAATCTTCAGTAGAATCTTGCTGGCATGTGGGATCAGTGATTGTGCGATAATTTCCACAGTCAGTTGGATCACCTTTCTTTAGTATTGGTATAAACAGATCTTTTCCATGAGTACTTGGCAAAATGGTAGAAACCATTATAAAAAGAAATTACTGAATATGTTGATAGTCATGGTTTTATGGGAGAAAGCCAACATGGATTTAGCAAAGGAAAGCATAGTTACTCACCTGTAACAGGTGTTTTCCGGGGATAGCAGGAATCAGTCCTCACATATGGGTGACGTCGGTGTCGACAGAGTCCTCATGTGGAGCAAATCCCCAGCTTTCAGAGAAAGCCTTTGGGAGTTGCCATCACACATGCGCGGTCCCCTTCCTGCCCAAGGGTGCCATCTTGCTCAGTCAAATTACATAGCTAAAAAGACGGCAAAAAGAACAAAAATAATAATAGGACTGCGACTCCAAGGGGAGGAGGGAGGGTCATGAGGACCGATTCCTGCTGTCCCCGGAGAACACCTGTTACAGGTGAGTAACTACGCTTTCTCCGGGAACAAGCAGGAAGTCAGTCCTCACATGGGAATCCCCAGCTATAGGCTACCGAGAACACACAGCTGAAAAATAGGCTCCCTCTACGAGAGCCACTAGCAGCCACAATAGGAATCTAAGAGAATAGCACTCTGGTAGCCTGACAGAAGGGTCGGAGGGTAGGAGTTGCCTAGACCTCAAAAAGGTTACAGAGTACAGCCTGGCAGAAAGCACTGTCCCGTTGGGACTCCCTATCGAGGCAGTAATGGATTGCGAAAGTCTGGCCTGAAGACCAGGTGGCGGCCCGGCAGATGTCTGCCAGTAGAACAGAGCGGAAATGAGCCACTGATGCCGCTGTGACACGACCCTCCAAAGGAAGCTTGGCTGCCCTGTATGCCCAGGCAATACAGTCTGCTACCCAGGTGGACAGCATATGCTTGGAAACAGCCATCCCCAGCTTACTGGGGTCATAGGATATGAAGAGCAGAGGAGCTCTTCTATGCGCTTGCATACGCTGGATATAGCAAGTCAACACCCTCTTACGGTCCAGGGTATGCAGCACTGCCTCTGCCCGACTGGCATGTAGTCTGGGAAAAAAGGTAGGAAGCACCACCTCCTGGTTGAGGTGGAATGAGGAGACCACTTTCGGAAGAAACTTGGGGTGCGTGCGAAGCACCACCCGGTTCTTAAAGAACCTAGTGTAAGGCCTGCCTGACACAATGGCCTGAAGCTCACTCACCCGCCGGGCTGACGTGAGTGCCACCAAGAAAACCACCTTCCAAGAGAGGAAGCAGAGATGGCAGGTCACCATCGGCTCAAAGGGCGGCCTAGTAAGCTACCCCAAAACCACATTCAGATCCCACTCGTTTGCCGGAGGGCGGACCGGAGGCTTCAAGAAGCAGGCCTCTCAAAAAACAAGAAACCAAGGGGTGGGCCGAGAGGGGCTTCTCCACCGGGAAGTGGTTCGCTGCAAGGGTGCAGAGGTGCACTCTGGAGTTGGACTTGAGGCCCAAATCCAAGAGGTGGAGAAGGTACTGTAAAACCACTCCAATCTGGCAGGAGAAATGATCCACACCCTGCCCCTCGCACCAAGTCACAAACCTATGCCACTTCAAGGCACAGGCAGGTCTGGTCGATGGCCTCCTTGAGGCCAGCAAGGCCTCTTCAACATCCCTTGGAAGGAAGAGCGGAGCGAGCATCATCCTTTCAGCAACCATGCCATCAGTTTGAAAGAGCTGAAGTCGGGTTGCAGGAGAGTGCCCCCCTCCAGGGACAGGAGGCTTGGGGAGGACCCCAGGAGAATGGGGGCCTCCACTGCTAGCTGAAGTAGAAGTGGAAACCAGGGTTGCCACGGCTACCAGGATGACAGAGGCCTTGTCCTGGAGGATCTTGAATACAGTCTAGGCCACCAGAGGCATCAGAAGAAACGCATACAGGAGGCCCACGGACCGTGATATCAGAAAGGCATCAGTGGCCACCCTGTGCGGGTGTGGCTGCCTGGAGCAGAACTGGAACAACTGGTGATTGACCGGACTCAAACAAATCCATCACTGGCCGTCCCCAGGTCTGGAAAAGCCAATTGGCTACTCTACGGTCCAATTGCCACTCGTGAGGCTGGAGAATCCTGATTAGCCTGCCGGCTAACCAGTTGTCCTGGCATGGCAGGTAGATGGCCCAGATAAATGCAATGCCGGGCTGCAAAGGAGCACATATCCAGGGTTTCCTGACATAGGAGATGGGACCCCATGCCACCCTGCTTGTTCACACAGAACATGGCCACCTGATTGTCTGTCTGTACCAAGACAGGTTCGTGGGCCAGGATCTGCCAGAAAACTCCCAGAGCCAGGCGGATGGCACGGAGTTCCAAGAATTGATCTGTTGTGCTTTCTCGTTTGGGGACCACACTCCGAGTACGGAACCCCTGGCAATGGGCCCCCAGCCCAGCAGGGACGCATCCGTGGTCAGGATTCTTGTGTGTAGAGGAGCCTGGAAAGGCATCCCTACCTCCAAGTGGAGTGGCTGAAGCCACCAGTCCAGGGACCATACTAGCCTCCTGGACACTGATTTTGTCCCTGAGGCAACCTGTGGCCTGTGACCACTTGTCTCCGGGACACCACTGAGCAGTCCACATATGGAGGCAGGCATCTGGGGTCACATGGACCGTGGAAGCCATGTGCCCGAGCAGGCGCAGAAATTATCTTGCTGATACTAAGGACCTGCAACTCACCTGATGTGCCAGAGTCAGAAGCCTGCTTGCCATCTGCAGGCAGACAGGCCCTTGCCTGAAGGGTGTCGAGTCTGGCCCCAATGAACTCCAGCTACTGAGTTGGAGCAAGGCTGGACTTGGGGTAGCTGATTACAAACCCCAGTTGCTGCAGCACCTGGATGGTGTGAGATGTGACCTGGTGGACCTTGCTGGCTGAAGTGCCTCTGATGAGCCAGTTGTCTAGATAGGGGAAGACAAAGACACCCTTGGAGTATGAGAAAGGCAGCCACCACAGCCAGGCACTTTGTGAATACCCAAGGGGGCCGAGGCCAAGCTAAAGGGGAGCAACCCTGTACTGGTAGTGATTGCCTCCCACAACGCGTAGATACTGCCTGTGGTCTGGGTGTATTAGGATGTGTGTATACGCATCTTTTAGGTCTAAGGAGCATAGCCAGTCTCCCTGGCAGAGATAAGGCAGCAATACTCCAAGGGAGAGCATCTTGAACTTCTCCCTCACCAGGAACTTGTTTAGGTTGTGCAGGTCGAGGATGGGTCTGAGGCTCCTGTTCTCTTTGGTACCAGAAAGTACCTGGAGTAGAAGCCCTTGCCCTGCAGGTGGTGGAGCACCGGTTCTACCGTCTGATCCTCGAGAAGACCTGCCAACTCCTTCAGAAGAAGGTCCCATTGAAGGGGAGACCTGAGGGGCTCTCCCAGGAAGTAAAGAGGAGGCACCTGGGCTAGGTGAAGGAGGTAGCCCTCTTGGACTATCTGCAAGACCCAAGCATCGATGGTAATGGCGGTCCACCTGTGGGCATACAGGGCAAGTCTGTCCTCTGTGGGAAGAGGGGCCATGCTGTAAGTCAAAAGCCACTGCCAGGCTGGGCCGTAGATGGTGCCTGGGGTTTGGGGACTTTCTGCTTAAGCGGGCCACGCCCCTGTCCCTTGGCCTGCTGCCCCTGTTGGGGAGCCAGGGAAGCCTGAAAATGAGGGTAGCTTCGGTAAGCAGCACCCTTCCTCGGGTAAAATGGCTATTTACCCGAGCCCTTCTTGCGAGAAGGGGCAGGGATCTTGGAGAGCCGTGTCCTCGTTATGTACTCGGTCTCCAGTTCTACAGCCTTGTCGGTCATGGATTTGCCAAAGAGGTTCTCCCCTTGGCATAGGACATCAACCAACTAGTCCTGAACCCATTGCTCGAGGTCCGATGACTGCAGCCATGCCTGGCGGCGTGCACTGATGAAAGCCGCAGCTACCTGGGCCGCCGACGAACCCATCATAGGTCTCCGAAGCAAACTCATAGCACTCACGGACAGCAGTGGACAGGCTCCTGAAGTGCTGCAAAGGCTCTTAAGAGACACCAGCCGAGAACCTGGCAAGTTCCTTTGCCAGGTCTCAGGTATATGCCCATGTACAGCTGGTAGGCCTGGATTCGACAAGTCAGCATTGAACCCTGGAAGAACTTTCTGCCGAGGGCATCCAAATTGTGGGCCTCCCTGCTGGGAGGCACCGAGGAGTGCATCTTCTGGCTCTTCAACCTGCGCATGGCCGATCCACAACCATGGAGTTGTGTGAAAGCTGCGACTTCTGAAACCCAGGGCTCCGGCGAACTCAATACATTGAGTCGAGCTGTTTGCTGATGACCGGCACCGACACCGATGTCTCCCACATGTGGACCATCAGTCGTTCGAGGGTCAGAGACACAGGTACAGTAAGGGTCTCCCGAGGGGGGGCCTCATACTGTAGGCTTGAGCTCGTTGACTCAAGGATCCTCCTAGGACTCCGTGGGGAACGTCCTCCGGAGGGGACCTTCTCCGAGGTTCAGACACCAGGGAATCGGACGGGACATCCCTGTGCCGACAGGTGTCCGGGACTCCTCTTCCTCCATTTCTCACTCCGATGCCTCTAAAGAGGAATCGAGGGACTCCGGCATGGAGGGCCCCGGCACCAACCGCCCCGACGCCGGGAGGCTCAGCGGAGACGACCTCAGTCCCAAACGGGAGGCCGAGTGGGACCTTAGCCAAGGATTGACTTGAGCCCAAAAGGTCTCGAGGATCAGCTCAGCCTCCGGGATCAGCTTAGATGTTGATGGCCCGGTAGTTGGGGCAGAAGAACCAGACAGACTGGCAATCAGTGCCCGCTGCTGTTCCATGAAGGCAGTAAAACTGCGCTCCAAGGCTGCCATTCTGGACTCGAGTCTGGAAGGCTCTGCAGCCACCGGCTCAGGTTCCGACACAGTGAGGCCCGATGCCGGTTGCCCCGGAGGGGAGTCCTCGACAAGGACAGTTGTTACCTGCCTCAGCTGATCCATCGCCTGACGAGGAACCTTTGCCGGGCGCTCCGTCTCTGAAGATCCCACGTGGCACTCAGGGCTCTGCAACAAGCCCTGAGAGAAGCTGGGTCGCTCGGAGCCATCCAATGATGCCACCTTCGAGGACTTCTTCCTCCTATGTTCCCTCGAGGGAGACCCCCTCTAAGGAACCTCGACGCTGCTCGGGCTCAGAATGCTCCCCCAAAGACGTAGAGGCCTGAGACAAGGTCTGGCTCTCGAAGGCACGGACTCAGAAAAAATCCTATCATGCAGCTCTTCAGGGCCTTAGAGGACATCTTCCTACACGGACCGCAGACCGTTGGGTCATGGTCGGGCCCGAGGCACCAGAGACAGCAGTCATGTGTATCAGTGAGGGACAAATTTTATACACCGATCACATTTTTTAAACCCGCTGGTAGCCATTGTGGGAAAAAGGGCCCCTGCGAGGTCAAAGACCTGGGTTGCCAGTGAAAAAGAAAAAGGGTGCAAACGCCAATCACGAAGGGCAAAAACCAAAAAATAAAGCCAACTCGATACCGGTGTATCGAGCTGAAGGCAGGAAGAGGAAGCGGTGTCGACCGGTAGAAGAAAAGAGAAAATTTAAACTTTTTTCACAGGGACAACATCAGAAGGGCTCCACGGAAAAAAGGAGGCTGAGCAAGATGGCACCCTTGAGCAGGAAGGGGACCACACATGCGTGATGGCAACTCCCAAAGGCTTTCATTAAAAGCTGGGGATTTGCTCCGCACGAGGGCTGCGTCGGTGCCAAAGTCACCCATATGTGAGGACTGACTTCCTGCTTGTTCCCAGAGAAAGTCTTGTCTCAATCTGTTATATATTTTTTTTGAAGGTGTGAATAAGCGAACCAGTTGATATTGTATCTGGATTTTCAAAAAAACTTTTATAAGATCCCTTAAGAGAGATTCTTGGGGAAATTAAAAGGCCACGGGATAGGAGGCAGTAAACTATTGTGGATCAGGAACTGCTTAAAAGATAGAATAGGGCTAAATTGCCAGTTTTCTCAATGGACAGATCTTAATATGTATACATTAGAGGAAAGGCAGGATAGAGGAGATACAATAGAGATGTTTAAATACCTTGATGGCATAAAAGCAAAAGAGGAGAACCTTTTGACTGAAAACAAACTGAGATGACATAGGAAGAGGATGAAAGGGGATAGACTAAGGAGAAATATGTGAAAATATTTCTTTATAGAAAGAGTAGTAGATGCGTAGAATAGTCTCCTAGTAAAGGTAGTAGAAATGAGGACAGTATTTGAATTAAAAAAAGCAGGACAAAGGATTTCTTAAGGAAAAAAGGGCACTACTATAGTTGATATGGAAGGGCAGACTAGATAGAAACATGACAGCAAACAAAGACCACATGGCCTATGTTTCTAGTAGTGGAGTACTCCAGGGATCAGTGCTGGGCCTGCTGCTTAACATTCGCAAAGCGTAGTTACTCACCTGTAACAGGTATTCCCCAGGGATAGCAGGAATCAGTCCTCACATATGGATGGAGTTGGCACCGACAGAGCCCCGCGGAAGCATCTCCCCAGCTTTCAAAGAAGGCCATTGCGATATGTCACCACACATGCGTAGTCCCCTTCCCACCCAAGGGTGCCATCTTAGTTAGATGACATAGCTAGAGCCGATAAAGATGGCAAAAATTGTACTGCAACTCCAAGGGAAGGAGGGAGGGTTGTGAGGATTGATTCCTGCTGTCCCTGGAGAACACCTGTTACAAGTAACTACGCTTTCTCCAGGAACAAGCAGGAAAGTCAGTCCTCACATATGGGACTCCCTAGCTACAGGCTACTGGGAACCTATAGAAGGAAAACTTGGCCCAGCAGTAAGCGAATCAATGGACAGACTCTGAGGATCCCAGTGTCCAGAGAGAACCATGGCTTCGGTAGCCTGAACAAGGGTCGAAGGGCAGGAGTTGCCTAAACCGAAGGCACTCTTGTTGGGACTCCCTCTCCAGACAGTAGTGAGCCACGAAGGTGTGGACTGAGGACCAGTTGGCAGCCCAGCAGATGTCTGCCATAGGGACAGAACGTAGGCTCTCAACTGAGGTTGCCATAGCCCTGATATGCGCTGTGACCCAGCGCCCCGATAGCACGGCCAGATTGTGGGCAAAGGCGATGCAGTCCGCCACCCAGTCAACAGGGGTCGTATGAAATGAAAAGCTGTGAGGCTTTGCAGTGGCCCTGAGTACATGGCAAGTAGAAGGACAAGGCCCTTTTGTAGTCCAGGGTATGGAGAAGGGCCGCTGTCTTGTCGGCATGGGGCCATGGAAAGAAGGTAGGGAGCACTACCTCTTGGTTGAAGTGGAAGGCGGATACCATCTTTGGGAGGAATTTCGGGTAGGTGCGAAGCACGACCCTGTTCTTGTAGAACCTAGTGTAGGGTGGCTCAGCCAACAAGGCCTGAAGCTCACTGACTCTGCAGACAGAGGAGAGCGCCACCAAGACCACAGTCTACCTGCCATTTGCACCAGGTTAAGGGTTTGAAGGGTGGCTTGGTAAGCTGTGCCAGAACCATGTTGAGATCCCATTCCGCCGGAGGCAGCTGGATGGGGGGCTTACAGAGCAGCAAGCCCCGCAGGAATCGGGTAATGAGGGGCTGCACAGAAAGCGTAGTTACTCACCTGTAACAGGTGATCTCCGGGAACAGCAGGAATTTAGTCTTCACATATGGGTATTGTCGGTACCGATGGAGCCCATGCAGGAACGCTCCCCAGCATCCAATAGGAATGCTTTTGGAAGCATCCCACAGTGCATGCGTGCTGCCTTCCCGCCTCTGTACCTCTCTCACTTCAGTTGAGTTTATAGCTGAGACCAAAGGAGAGAAGTAGAGAAAGAGATAGAGACAACTCCTAGGGGAGGTGGATGGGTTGTGAAGACTAAATTCCTGCTGTTCCCGGAGATCACCCGTTACAGGTGAGTAACTACGCTATTTCCAGGAACAAGCAGGAATGTAGTCTTCACATATGGGGGACTCCCCAGCTGAAAGATGCCAAGGGGTGACCCCAGCAAGCTGCGCACCAAGGTGAGATGGGTCATGCTTGCTCCCATAGACCTCTGGCATCCAAACCATGGACTGTGGGTAGGAGTTGTATTAAGTATGGAAGAGATGCTGGAGAACAGCCTGGCCAAACAAGGCATCCCAACGGGAGTCCTTGTCTAAGCAGTAGTGGGCTGTGAAGGTGTGTACCGAAGCCCAAGTGGCTGCTTTGCAGATGTCATCAATAGACACAGAACAAAGGTTAGCCGCTGAGGCTGCCATTGCTCTCACATTGTGAGCTGTGACATGGCCCTCAAGAGAAAGTCCTTTACTCTGATATGTATAGGATATGCAATGCAATCCAATTTGACAGAGTTCTTTTGGAAACTGGAAGTCCCAAATGATGAGTCAAAAGCAACAAAAAGCTGAGAAGATTTTCTATGTGGCTTAGTTCTTTGGAGATAAAAGGCTAAGGCTCTTTTACAATCCAATGTGTGACGATTCCTTTCTGCACTAGAGGCATGAGGCCTAGGGAAGAATATAGGAAGATAAATCGACTGGTTTAAATGGAAAGGCGAAACCACCTTTGGCATAAAGTGAGGATGAGTCCTGAGGACTAACTTATGGTGGAACCTTGTATAAGGAGGGTCAGCTACTAACGCCTGTAGTTCACTAATGCGCCTTGCAGAAGTGATGGCAATTAGGAAAATAACTTTCCATGAAAAAAAACTTTAGGTCTGAAGTGACTAAAGGTTCAAAGGGCGGTTTCATAAGCTGACCAAGAAGATTCAGATCCCATGCCATCGGTGGTGGAGACGCAGAAGAGGAGGATATCACGTTTGTCGTGGCCAACTGGAGCTATGAGTATCATATGACCTCTGTCTCTCTAAAGTTTGAATAAAGTTTTGGGAATGAGGGGAATGGGTGGGGAGGCATAGAGAAAGTCCTGACCCCAATGGAGTAGGAAAGCATCTCTTCCCTGACAGTTGTGAGCCGGGATTCTGGAACAGAATCAGGGAAGTTTGGCATTCTGTGGACTTGCAGAGAGGTCTATATCTGGTGTTCCCCAGATTTGAAATACTCCAGCAAGCTGGTATGAGTGGAGGGACCACTCGTGTGGCAGCAGTATTCGACTGAGTCTGTCTGCCCATAGGTTTTGAATGCCCGGAAGGTATACTGCAAAGAGGTGAATTTGTAACTCTCTGACGAGGGCCCATAGTCGCAAAGCTTTGTTGCATAGCAACAGAGAGCCTGTTCCGTCTTGCTTGTTCACATAGAACATAGCTACCTGATTGTCGGTTTGGACCAGAACTGTTTTGTCGCTGAGATGGGTCTGAAAGACTTGAATAGCATTGAAAATGGCTCTCAGCTCTAAGAGGTTTATGTGAAGAGAAACCTCCTGTGAGGTCCAAAAACCCTGAGTGGAGAGATTGTGCAAGTGGGCCCCCCAACCCATCTTGAACACATCTGTTAAGGTAGCCTGATATAGAGGCTGCTGGAAAGGAGAGCCTACAAGGTGGTTTTCTAGAAATTGCCACCATTGCAGGGACGAAATCAGACGTGTGGTGTTTCTGATTTTGTCCATTAACTGACCCGAGGTCTGTGACCATTGAGAGGATAGGGTCCACTGGGCTGCTCGCATGTGGAAGCGAGCATAGGGAACCACATGGACAGTGGATGCCATGTGTCCCAGAAGTTGAAGCATCTCTCGAGCAGTAAGGGACACCTTCATAGATGCTTGAGATGCCAGTTGTATTATTCGTAGACAGCGTTGCTGTGGCAGGAAAGCCCTTGACTGCTGTGTGTCTAGACGAGCCCCTATGAATTTGAGAGATTGAGAGGGGGTGAGATGAGATTTTGAGAGGTTTATGACCAGTCCCAAGTATTGAAGAATTCTCATTGCTCGAGAAAGAGCGAAGCTGGCCTCTGGCTCATTCGAGCAGACAGCTCCAATTGTCTAAGTAAGGGACGACGAATATTCCCAGAGTCCTCAAATGCTGCTACCACTGCCATGCATTTTGTGAAGACTCTTGGAGCAGAGGCCAGTCTGAAAGGAAGAACTCTGTACTGGAAGTGTCTTCCTTGGACCAGGAATCGAAGGAACTTCCTGTGATCTGAGTGGATGAGAATATGGCGTGTACGCATCTCTTAGATCTAGAGAACATAGCCATTCCTGACTCTCAAGGTATGGTAGAAGTGTCCCGAGGAAGATCATTTTGAACTTTTCTCAGAACAAATATTTGTTTAATTCTCTGAGGTCTAGTATAGGCCTGTGTCCCCCTGTCTTCTTTGGAATAAGAAAATAGGGGGAGTAAAACCCTGTCCCCCTGTTGGGGTATGGGTACTTTCAATTGCTCCTTGAGCGAGAAACGATATGACCTCCTGCCACAAGAGGTTGGTGGCAGGGGCCTGAGAATTGAACTGTTTTATTATTGTAGGTGGGGGCAAGTTGAGAAAATGAACCCTAGTCATACAATGGACAGAGTCCAATTTTCTGATGTTATTTGTTGCCATCTTTTGGCAAAATAGCATAGTCTTCCTGGAATTGTTAAGGGTTCTGGACCTTTCAGGGGCACAATGACTAAGTTCTCTAGGCAGAAGTCAAAGACCCTGAGGGGGCTGGGTCGGTTGAGCTTGCGGCTTTCTTTGCCGTCTGTTCTGTTTTTGCCCCTGTTGGGGAACATGAAGCGGACAGTGGCTTTGATGGGTGTAAGATGGGTAAAGCTTTTTCTTACTGAAAAAGGGTTTTTTTTAAATGTTTTCTTCTTTGCTGGGATGGCTGTAGACTTTGATAGTCTGTTCAAGATAGTATTTTCAGATTCAAGCTGATTAGCCTTGTCCTGCCAGTCCTTGCCAAAGAGATTTTCTCCTGTACAAGGAATGGTTCCCAGCCTGTCTTGCACCCGCTGTTCTAAGTCTAATGCTTGAAGCCAAGCAATACGACGTGTTCCTATGGATATAGCAGAAGTTCTGCTAATACATTCAAAGCAATTAAAGGTAGCACAGTTCGTGAATTTAGAGACATTCTGGGCGTGTTTGACCAGAATAAGGTAGTCTGCTCTTTTTTCCTTAGAGACACAAGGGCTAATGAGCTCTAAATCTTTTGTGACTTCTTCCAGGAATATTCCCATATAAAGAATGTAGGAACTGATCCTGGCTGATAGCATGGAGGATTGAAAGCATCGACGCCCAAAGTCATCGAGTGTCCTGAATTCCCGGCCTGGAGGATTAGAAGAATATGTTTTAGCACCCTTGATTCTTTGCATGGCCGATTCCACTACCATTGAATGGTGTGGTAACTGAGCTTTTTGAAAACCAGGACAACTTGGCACTCGGTACACATAGTGTCAAGGTGTTGGGAATGTGAAGATATCGTTAAAGGAGTTTCCCACATTCTCAACATCAGATCATGTAAGATCTTGTGAATGGGAAGCATAGCTGCCTCCTTGGGAGCCATTGGATATTGTAGAATTCTTAATTCTGCCCTAGGTTCCTTTTCTGGAATCAAAGTGATTGCAAGACCCTTTGCTAAATCACGTATGACATCCTGGAAGGACATATCTTCTGGAGGAGACATCCTGCATTGAGGAGGAGGAGTTGAATCCTCTAGTAGGTTCATTCTGGTACCGGTAGAATCGTCAGTCAGCGGAATCGGAAGACTCAAAGGTACTCTGTACCGGGTGCTCCTGTAACGCATGGTATTGGTACCACTCGAAGTTGGTACCGAAATGTCTTGGTTCATGATCCCTGATACCCGACCCAAGGCACGGCATGGAGGGAAGCAGTCCTGTCGAAGCAGATACTGTCGGTACCAATACCGGTACGGATGTCAGTACAGATACCTGTTGAACCGTCTGTAGCGGTCTTAGCGATACCAAAGCTGCTAAGAGGGACACTAGACTGTGTTCAATAGCGAAGATTCTCTTATCCATCGCTCTTGCCGATGCCTGGGTGTCGGTACCGGTGGAAGCGGCTACGACCCCAGAACATGGCACCAGTAGTTCTGCAGAGATGAAAGCCTCTGGAACATTCTAGAGCCCCGTTAATGCTTTGGAGTCCGAAGACTCCTGCCGGGGCTGTTTTGCCGGTGAACTATCCTCGAGGGAAACGCCAGTGGCATCTTGATACTTTGAAGGAGATTTACCCTTCGAGGACCGGCCAGTCTTAGAAGACTTAAGTTTAGTTACCTGAGATCCACGGGAGGAAGATGAAGCCCTGGAAGACGTCGATGCAAGCGACATCGTATCCGCGGCACAAAGGGTAACGAGTTTTGCAGCTCTATTCTGCAGGCCCCTTTTGGTCATCCTCGTGCAGGAGGCACTCCGTTGGACAATGCTCAGGACCTAAACATTTTAGACACCAATCATGGGTGTCGGTGATGGAAATGGTACCTCCACACTGAGCATTTTTTGAAACCACTAGCTGGTTTCTCCATGCCTGAAGAAAAGTGGGCCTAGTGCCCAAAATGGTGCCTAGCACCAGAAACAGGGGAAAGACCCCTGCAGAAAATACAAATTTCTTTTTTTTTTTTTTTTTAAAGAAAGAAGAACTGGCAGTACTGGTAGGTGTCAAATGAAGGTTGACGCAACCACAAAAGAACAAAGAATAAAAGGAAATTTTCTGCGGTGACAGGGTACATGTCCTGTCGGCTCCGCAGAAAACGAAGAACTGAAGTGAGAGGTACAGAGGCGGAAGGCAGTATTGCATGCGCTGTGGGATGCTCCCAAAAGCGTTCCTATTGGATGCTGGGGAGTGTTCCCGCATGGGCTCTGTCGGTACCGACGATACCCATATGTGAAGACTACATTCCTGTTTGTTCCTGGAGATAGAGGTTTGCCCTCTATCGAGTGGATGTGAGGAGAGCGTGTTTCAGGTGTTCTCTGACGGAGTTGGTCTTGAATCCGGTCTGCAAGAGGTGGAGCAAGTATTGCAGACACCTATGCACCTGGCAGGAAAAGGGGTCATACTGAGAATCTGCACCACTTGAAGGCTTAGGCTCATCTCGTGGATTTTACGAGAGGCTAGGAGAATTTCTTCCACCTCCCTGGGGATGTTGAAGGGCGCTCCAGTTCAGTAGTTATGCTGTTAGCGACAAGGACCCCAGGTTGGGGTGGAGAGGTGAGCCCTCCTCCTGGGTCAGTAGTCCTGGGGAACTTTCCAGAGGGACTGGGAGTTCCATCGAGAGACAGAGTAACAGGTAAAACCAAGGCTGTCTGAGCCACCACGGGGCCACCAGGATTATGGAAACTTTGCCTCGCTGGAACATGAAGAGGGTCTGTGCCATTTATGGCATAGGAGGGAAGGCATACAGAGGGCCCTCAGACTACTAGATGGGAAAGGCATCTGCTGCTATCTGGGACGGGTGCGGTTGGGGACAGCAGAAATGGGGCAGCTGAGCAATGGCTGGGCTGACTGATCCAAACTTGGGGTTCCCCATAGTCGGAATAGCCATTACATCACTCTGGAATATAGGCACCACTTGTGCGGCTGGAGGACCATGCTCAGTCTGTCTGCAAGGACATTATCCTAGCCCAGAAGGTATACCGTCCTGAGTATTCCCTGACTGATCGCGTATGAACAGAGGGTTACTGCCTCCTGGTAGAGGCTGTAAGACCCTGTGCCCCCTTGTTTGTTCAGGTAGAACATCGCAACCTAGTTGTCCGTCTGGTGCTGCAGGCGGTGTTGAAAGGCCCCGATCGCCATAAAAATGGCTCTGAGCTGCAGCAGGTTGATCTGCTGCTGACTCTCCTCGAGAGACCAGTTGCCCTGCATATGTAGTTCCTCACATTGGGCACCCCAGCCTAATAGGGAGGCATCTGTAGTGAGGACCCTCTGGGGGTTTGGGTGTTGAAAGGGAATACCCGCATCCTGCAACCAATTGAGTGACTGCTAGTTGACGGGACAGAGACCTGTCCCGGAACTTGCCAGTGGCCTGAGTCCACTGTGAGCAGAGGCACCAATGAGCTGCCTGCATGTGGAGACAGGCGTTGGGGACCACATGGACTGTGGAAGCCATGTGGCCTAGCAGGTGAAGACATGTGCCATTCTGACACAGCGTAGTGGTGCTGCAGATTGCCTCAGGGCCCTGGCTTCCAGTCACCAGGGCCCTGAGGCAATCCACCTTATCCAGGGGGAGGAAGGCCATGGCTTGGAGGGTGTCCAGGCGAGCCCCTATGAACTCCAGGTCCTGTGTTGAAGTGAGGTGGGATTTGGGGTGGTTTATCACGAACACCAGATGATGTAGGACCTTGATGGTGTGGGCCATAGCGTTTTGCATCTCTGAAACTGTCTCCTTTTACTGGCCAGTCGTTCAGGTAGGGTAAGACGAAGGCCCCTTGGAGACAGAGGTAGGTGGCCTCCACTGCCAGGCATTTGATAAAGACTCTTGGTGCGGAGGCTAGGCCAAAGGGTAGTACCCTGTACTGGTAGTGATCACCCCCAACCATGAACCTTAGGTACTGCCTGTGGTTGGGGTGGATTAGGATGTGGGTATAAGCATCCTTTAGGTTCAAGGAGTATAGCCAATCTCTCTGCTGGAGGAGGGGCAGCAATATTCCAAGGGAGAGCATTTTGAACTTCTCCCGCACCAGGAATTTGTTCAGGCTTCTCAAGTCCAGAATGGGCCTTAGACCTCCTGTTCTTTTGGGACCAAAAAGTACCTGGAGTAGAACCCCTTTCCTTTTAGGTGGTGTGGTACAGGCTCCACAGCCCTGTCCTTGAGAAGGCCTGCAAGTTCCTGCAGTAGCAGGGCCTGGTGCAGGGGAGTCTGAGGGGGCTCTCCTGGAAAGAAAAGGGAAGGCGTCTGGTCCAGATGGAGGTAACCTTCCCTGAAGTGCCCAGGAGTCTGTGATAATGACAGTCCATTGGTGGGCAAACTGAATCAGGTGCCCCTCCATGGGTAGCTGGGTCCCCCATGGGTGGAGAGGCTATGCTCTGGGAGTCAAAACCCCAACTCAGTCTGGTATGGAGCTTGTGTCTAGGGGAATCGGGGCCCTTAAACTTAAGTGGGCTCTGGCTTGCTCCCTTGCCCTGATGACCCTGCTGAGGGGTCTGGGGAGCCTGGTATGGGGGATAGCCTCGGTAAGGCTGGCTTTTTCCCTGATGGTTTCTTCTTGGGAAGAGTGGAGGTCTTCCTTGAGAGTTGAATCCTGGTGACATACTCTGTCTTGATTTCCGCCGCCTTGTCCTCCATCGGTTTGCCAAAGAGGTTTTCACCAAGGCAAGGGACATTGAGGAGTTTTCTCCTGGGTCCATTGTTCAAGGTCAGATGCCTGAAGGCAGGCCTGGCATCAAGCACAGTTGCCTGCAGCAGCCACTTTTGTGTTACTCGAAGCCGTTGTAGGCTGCTCTAGACAAACACTGAGCACTCCGACAGATTTTGTGAGGGTTTGAAAGCATTTGAAGTGGCCCCCCGCTGAGAAACCCCCAAGTTCCTTGGTTAGGTCTCTGATGTACATGCCGATATACAGCTGATATGTTTGTATGCGACATGTCAGCCCTAATAACATTTACATCCGAGAGAGTTGGAGGCACAGGATTCATTGCCCAGGGGCACTGAAGAGTGAGTCTTCGGGCTTTTCTGTTGATGCATGGCCGACTCAACCACCTGGACATGGTACATAGTGTCCAGGCATTGGCTAATAATCGGCACAGATGTCGGTGTTTCCCACATTCAGAGAAGACAGCAGCCGAGGATGGAGGGGACAGGGACCATGAGGGCCTCCTTGGGTGGGGTTTCTTATTGGAGAATTTCCAGTTCCTTCATGTGAGGGTCCTCCTCCAACTCCATGGTGAGGGATAGTGCCTTCGCCATGTCCTGGACAACTTGAGGAATGAGGTGTTCGAGCAGTGACCAGCACCTTGACGCTGGCAGGGATGGATCAGAGAAGAGGTCACAGTGTGTTCGTATCTCCAGAGAAGCCTCATCCTCGGACTGCCAGAGTAGTCCATCGAGGGCCTTCAATGAACCGCAGCCGAGGCTTGGCTAGAGCCAGAGGTTTGGCTAGAGCCAGAGGTGTTTGCTGGGGAGGATCTCACTAACAAGACCTGTATCGGGACCTTCGTGGAAGATCGGCTTGAGGCATGGGGCTCTCGAGGATTTCTTTGGCAGCCCGGGAAGTCCTCAGCATTGAGGTCCTTGCGGTCTCAGTGCGTGCGTCAGCAGGGCCGGACAGACGCTTGCTGCGAGGCAAGGAATACAGAAACGCTGCGTTCCAACACCATCATCCTGGCTTCCCACTCAGGGGTTACAGCCTTCGACACCGACGCCAGGGTGACTGGGTTGGGTGTCGGGGAGAAGATGGACTCCTCCATGGGACAGGTCTCAGGGGTCTGAGATCTGTCGCCAGAGGCCTCGGCGTCTGTCCTGGATATCTTGGCCTGCCGCTCCTACTCAGACTCCTTGGAGACCCTCTGGGGGCTGTGGGACTGCACACATGACTTGCCATGAGAGTCCGCTTCCCAGGAGGTGGCCCTCGAGGATTTCTTATTTCTCTTATGCTCTCATTCGGGTACTGTGGGGGCTTTACGTAACTCAGAGGATTCATGCAGGGCCTTAGAGAACGTAGCTACCGGGGCTGAATCTGACCTGTGGAAGATGTCATCCTGCTTTTGCCGGTGACTGTGGATAGCCTTAGCGGACATCTTTTTGCACAGGGAGCACGCCTCTGGGTCAAGGTTGAAACCTAGACACCTGAGGCAACAGTCATGTGTGTCGGTAAGGGACATGTTCTTATAGCACCAATCACACTTCTTAAGCCTAGTGGCCAATGGGACAAAAAGGGCCCCAGTGAGTTGGGAGACCTTTGACGTGGCCAGCAGTTAGAAAAGGCGTGAAACTACACTGGATGAAAAAACCTCACTAAATAGGTTCCGAGTCCCGAGGCCGATGTGACAGGGCTCAGAGGCAGGAATGGGACTGGTGCTAACTGGATGATACAGAGTGCATGAGATTATGTTTCCATAGTTGAGATGTGGTGTAATGATGGCTTGCAGTACAGATCTGAAATCAGTCTCCTGAAGTAAGTGTTGCAGGAGTTTGAGGAGTTTTAGCTTCCAGTATGCCATTTTAGTTGTATTTTTGATGTGTGCGGACAAGTTGAAGTTGCTGTCAATAGTTATGCCTAGATCTCTTTTTTATTGTTATTTCAGCATTTTGTGTTATCTTTTTTGGCAGCTTGAAGTCTGGATCTCTGAACATAAATAGAGCTTCTGTTTTGCTTTTATTTACTGTGAGGTTTATTCTGGCGAGGAAGTTTGTCACGGTATTGAAGATATCAGCTATAGTTGTGAAGTCCGGGTTGGTGGTATTGAACGGCATATAGAACATGATGTCATCTGCTAAGAGATGAAAGTGTATGTTCAACTTTCTTAGTAGGCTGCAGATAGGTTGACTGTATAGATTGAATAATAATCCTGAGAGGGCTGAACCTTGAGAGATATCTTGAATTGACTTAAAGGGTTATGAGTTGGTGGGACAGACCTTTACTTGCATGGTTCTGATAGGTAAGAGGTGAACCATTTTAGAGTGCCATCTGTTAAACCAATGTTTCTGAGCTGGTTTAGCATAATATGATGTGAATCAATTATTTGAGTTAGTTGAAGGGATTCCATGGCACTTATGAATGTGTTGGCATGTTTTGCAGAGGTTAAGGTCACCCATGAGAATAAAGAGGTTTCTTGTGGCTAATTGAGTGCATACTTAGTCTAAGATTGCTGATAGATCTTCGGTGTTGGAGGTGTTTTTTCTGTAAGTTATGCATATGATGTATTCTGAGTTGGAGATGGTTAGAAAATCTAATGTGTGAAAGGACAGAGTTGATCAGCGAAGTTCAGATGTTTCTTAGCAAGGATAAATACTCTTTGTTCCCATCTGGGGCAGCTTAATTATATTATATATAGTTGATTGAGGACGTTGTCATAGTCAGTGATGCACATTACATCAATATCTGTGTGTTGAACGTGGTCTACAAAAGTCTGAATTTTTTTACGAACAGAGCGAGTGTTGACAAGAGCACATTTGATTGGGTGATCAAGGAGTTTGTTATCCATGTTTATAAGCAGTATAGGCTCTGTGTTGATATAAATGAGGCTGCGAGTTGGATTAGAAGGCAGTATTTTTTGGTATGTTGTGAGATGGAGAAAATTTGTTCTGTGCAATATTGGTATGTTCCAATTATAGATCAGCTGGGTAGATATCAGAAGTGTGGCTAGAAGCATCATTATGTAATATATAAAATGTGGCAGCATTTTGGTTGTTTGTTTACAGCTTACTGTCGAGGGCTTGTTTGCAGGAGGTTCTCTCAGTATTTTGATTGTATGTAGTTGAGATTTTCCTTAGATTAGTGTATTATGAAGAGTTGATGTTTGCCTCGTCTTCTGGCGATTCCTTCTTTCCAGTTTGACAGTCCACGCCTAATAGGCGCAGGCCCACCTGGATTTTTAAATGTGGCTTCTGCTGCGTTGATTGGGTGGGAAGGGGACCACACATGCATGTGGCATCTCCCAAAGGCTTTCTTTGAAAGCTGGGGAGATTCTTCTACGAGGGCTCCGTTTGTGTCAATGTCAGCCATATGTGAGGACTGACTTCCTGCTTGCTCCTGGAGAATCACCATCCTCCTGGCAGACGATGATATCAAACTAGGTCCCTCTGGACAGGAGAGCTTGGGTTTCTACTACTGCTATTTCCTTGACCCCCAAGAAAATAGGGGGTTTTGTCCCATCTTGGACCTCAGAAACCTTAACAAGTTCCTTGTTCAAGGAAAGTTCAAGATGGTATTTCTGGGAATTTTACTGCCTTACCTTCAGAGAAGGAATTGGCTCTGTTTTCTAGATCTGAAGGTTTTGTACACACATCCTCATTCATCCCTCACAGAAGATACCTATGCTTCATGCTTGATGCCGGGCACTATCAATATAGTGCCTGCATGTTGGCCTGGCTTCTGCCCCAAGAGTCTTCATCAAATATCTAGTGGTTGTCGTGGCCTCTCTGCACTTTGGGAGTCTGTCTTCCCCTACTTAGACTGGCTCAGAGGCGAAACACAAAGCATTGTTCATTCACTGCATGGTCTCAGTGCTCCAACACCTGGCATTCATCATAAATTTTCCAAAATCCTACCTGTCTCCCTCTCAACAGTTTGAATTCATTGGAGCCTGGCTCGACACCATTCAGGGCTTATCTACCCCAGAACCGGCTCAAGTGCCTCAGAGCTGGCCAGCTTTATTCAGCAAGCTCATTATGTCACAGCCAGAGACATGCTTTGCCTCTCGGGCCACATGGCCTCCACGGTCCATGTAGTTCCCTACACCCATCTTCACATGCGTACAAGCACAGTGGACCCTCTCTTCCCAGTGGAAGCAGGCAACCGGCTGTCTCCGTGACACAGTGATAATCACATCCCTCCTGGAAAACTCCCTACAGTGGTGGCTCTCGCCCAGCAACCTACATGTAGGGTTAACATTTTCAGATGCCTCTGCCTCATTGGACACATCGGTGGTTAGTGTCCTAACAGGGCTGGGGAGCCCATCTCGACCTACAGCCGCAGGGCTTCTGGTCCCAGCAGACGACTGTTTCAAATCAACTTCCTGGAGTTGAGGACAATTACCAATACCCTTCAGGTTTTCCAAACTCAACTACTTGAATCAAACTGTCTTGATTCAGACAACCAAGTGGCTATGTTCTACGTCAAAGGGTGGCACAGGCTCTCGCTTACTCTGCTCAGGGGCTCTCCACCTGTGGATTTTGCCCGATAGCATGCCATGCTGCTCCGAGCGGTCTACCTGCTAGGTGACCAAAATATTCTAGCAGATAGTCTCAGTTGAGTCCTTCGACCTCACAAATGGATGCTTCATCGAGCAGTTGATTGTGTTTTCCGGCTCTGGAGGACGCTGAGGATTGACCTCTGTTTCCCCGCTCAATGCACAACTCCCTCAGTTTTGCTCCAGAGTGCCTTCACCACATCGCTGGGCACCGGATTGCTTTCCTTCTCCATTGGGGAAATGGGTCTCCTGTATGCTTTCCCTTCCACATCTCTGATTGCGAAGACGCTCCTCAAGTTACAATCTGACAGGGGCACTATGATCCTGGTGGCCCCCTTCTGGCCTTGCCAGTCATGGCTTCCCCTGCTGTTTCGTCTAGCGCGACAGCCACTTCACTTTGGGTCTGCCTCAGACCTGCTTTCACAGAATCAGTGAACACTGCTCCATCCCAAAGTCCACGTGCTGTGCTTGACAGCTTGGATGCTGAAAGGGTAGCCCTTCCTGAACTTAACTTGCCAGATTCCGTTACTGACATCCTTTTGGCTTCCTTGAAGGACTCAATGTGCTGCACCTATGCATTTAAATAATGAAACTTTGCCCTTTGGTTCTCCCATCGCAACTTGACCCTCTCTCATTTCTGGTGGAATCTCTCTTGCTTCATCTCTTCCACAGGCCTCATGTCCAATTCTATTTGAGACCATCCAAGTGCCATCTTCACGTGCCACTGTGGTCTTGATGGACAGCCAATATCTACACATCCATTAGTAGCACCCTTCATGCGTGGTCTCCTTTTGACCAAGTTCTCAATCCGGCCCCTGCCGGTCACTTGGGACCTCAATGTACTTATAAGCTCAACTCCTCAAATCTCCTTTTGAGCCACTGGCCATAGGCTCCCTTTCCTTCTTGGTTGCGCTCACCTCGACGTGCCAGGTAAGTGAACTGCAGGCCCTAGTGGTTCATGCTCCTTACAGGATATTCCATCATGATAAAATAGTCCTCAGAATGCATTCGCGTTTTCTTCCAAAGGTTGTCTCATCTTTCCACCTTAACCAGTCTGTGATCCTCCTGCTCTTTTTTTCCTAAACCACATGCCTCTAGGGCAGAGGCTGCACTCCACACCCTAAATTGCGAAAGAGCTTTAGCTTACTACCTCGATAGGACCAACGTCCACAGAAAATCCTCACAGCTCTTCATTTCTTTTGATTCTAACAGACTGTTTCCTGTCACAAAATGAACCATTTCTCTCTAGATAGCAGATTGCATCTCTTTTACTTATGCTCAAGCTAAGCTGACACTGGAGGGTCACGTTACTGCTCACAATGTCCACACCATGACTACCTCCATAGCCCATTTACCGAGCTTCCATTTGGTCCTTAATACATACTTTTGCAGTTCACTATTGTCTGGAAAAGGACTCTCGTAGGGATTCCTGCCTTTGGCCAAGCTGTACTCAGACACCTTTTTAGGACTTAGCTACATCTCTTTTCTGCTGGCCCTTGGTCCTTCCAGACTACTGTCCACTAGACTCTGATGAGTTGTGCTAGGGGTGCCATGTTGCAGAGTCCCCTGGACTCCCTCGTTGCTCTTTAACGATTTCCTGATTTCAATGGATCTGTCTCCTACGGTTCCGGTAGCCTGGAGCTAAGGAATCCCATATGTGAAGCCTGCATTTCTGCTTGTTCCTGGAGACAGCATAGTTACTCACCTGTAACAGGTGATCTCTGGGAAAACAGAGTTACTTACCTCAGACAAAACGTGGCCCACTCGCTCATCATACCTAAAACCATCCGCAAAACTAAGAACACCACTAGCTCCAGAGCATTCTCATTCACTGCCCCTACACTCTGGAACGACCTCCCTATTGAACTTCGCACCATAAGAGACCTCTTCCAATTCAGAAAAGAATTAAAGACCTACCTGTTCACTGAACACTTCGAAGTCCCCTACTACCCCAAAGCTAGCTCCACAACAAACCTGGTCACACATGCACAAACTCCCTTAACCCAAACAATATAAACACAAGCCTACCCCCCCCCCCCCCCTCACACGCCTCAAAGACGAAAAAAAAAGGAACTAAATTCCAACACCTACACCAATATCTGCCCCACACAACACACACACCACACACTGTAAATATACATTTGTAAAAAGTTTGATGTGTTTGCTTTAATACCTACAAAGTTCTTGCTTTAATACCTAAAAGATGTCTCTGCTTATTGTTTTTCTTTAATATATTTACTATTCAATGTAAATAGTTGATTTCTATTGTTCTATGTAAAATGTATACAAACTGTGTACAAGACTGTTAACCTGTTATATGTAAACCGCCCTTGATCTCTGGAAGGGGCGGTATAAAAGAAATAGTTAAATAAATAAAATAAATAAATAAACCTGTAACGGAGTTCTCCGTGGACAGCAGGATAAGTCAGCCACACCTGGTGTCGTCCCCCGACGGCGCCGTGACGGAAGTGCTCTATAGCTCAGAACTTCTGAGCATGTGTGAGGTGGTCCCACCTCCCCAGCCCGCCCCTAGCCGGCCAGTTGGTAACTAGCTATGCCGTTGCGGCTAGGTGCGGTGCGCAGGCCACCCTCAAGAAGGGGAGGCGGGCGGGATGGTGTGGCTGACTTATCCTGCTGTCCACGGAGAACTCCGTTACAGGTAAGTAACTCTGTTTTCTCCTAGGACAAGCAGGATGTGTCAGCCACACCTGGTGTCTCCCGAGCTATTTTCATGCTGAGGGGAATGAGGGAGGCATGCGTAATTTCAAGGTTTATTGTGAACAGGTGAAGACAGTGCAACAACAACAGTGCAAGAATAGGCATAATTGTGCGAACTTGTGAACAGTGCAAACAACAATAGTGCAAGAACAAAGTGCAAGTGCCTAGACAGTGCAGCAACAGTAACTAGTGCAATGGCTATTCAGGGCAAGTGTGAAGTAACAGGAAGACAATGACCCGTAGGCCGTCAGTTCAGTCTCGTGCAGCACTCTCGAGAGTCGTGGCTGCGGACAGGACGGCTCGGCCGAACGAGCCGTCGGTCTCAGAGTGAATGTCGAGGCAGTAATGCTTCTGGAAGGTGAGGTGAGAGGACCAGGTGGCGGCTTTGCAGATATCGCTCACAGGGATTTCCTGAGCACACGCCAGGGAAGCGGCGATTGCGCGAAGCTGGTGTGCACTAGCCCTGTTCGCTGGGAGAGCACCAGCCTTCTGCAGACAATAGGCAACGCAGGTTGAAATCCAGAGAGACAGCGTACGTTTGGTGACAGGTCTTCCTGGCTTGTTCGGGTCAAAGGAGACAAACAGCTGTGTCCCCCGCCGAGTGGCAGATGTCCTGGCGATGTAGGTACGCAGGGCACGTACACAATCTAGAGAATGAAGACGTTGCTCTTCGGGTGATGAATGTGGTGCTGGGAAGAAGGATGGCAGTTCCACCGCCTGATTGATGTGAAAAGCGGAGGCAACCTTAGGCACGAACTTGGGGTGAGTCCGCAGGGATGCCCGGTTGTGATAGAGTTGCGTGTAGGGCGGGTGCGCCACCAGCGCCTGCAGCTCGCTAACCCTCCGTACAGAGGTAATGGCGACGAGGAACAAGGTCTTCCAGGCGAGATACTTTCCTTCGGCTGTGGCCAATGGTTCGAATGGCTCTTGCATCAGCTGTTGTAGAACGATGTTGAGGTCCCAGGAGGGTACCGGTTTCTGTACCGGGGGCTTTAAATTTCGGAGCCCTCTCATGAAACGGGTCACGATGGGAAGGGTGGCGATGGAGCCCGACGTTGTGTTGTCTGTGCGCTCGTGTAGGGAGGCAATGGCCGCCAGGTGTACCTTGATGGACTGTGGTTTTAAACCCGATCTGCAGAGGAGGGCCAGATACTGTAGGATTGTGGGTATCGGGCAAGAGGCTGGGTCGACTCCTTGGTCCTTGCACCAGAAGGTGAAGCGTTTCCATTTGAGGCCATATGCTTTTCTGGTAGAAGGTCTCCGGGAAGCCAGGACAATTTGTTGCACCTCCGGAGGAAGGTGTGAGCCGTTGAAGGTTAGCCTTTGAGCTTCCAGGCTGTCAAAGCTAGCGTCTGGAGATTGGGGTGCCAGGTTAGGCCCCCGTTCTGGGTTAGGTGGTCTGGTCTCAGAGGTAATCGGATTGGTGGTTCTTGGGAGAGCTGCAACAGCAGGGAGAACCACATCTGCCGTGGCCAATAGGGGGCGACCAGAATCACGTGTGCATTCTCCTTGATGATACGTTGGATCGTGCTCGTCAGGAGAGGTGTCGGGGGGGAAGGCGTATGCCAGCTCCCAATTCCCCCAGGGGATGGCGAATGCATCCGAGGCTACCCTCTGCTGTGACGGGTGCTTGGAGCAGAACAATGGGCATCTTGCGTTCTCCTCGGTCGCAAAGAGGTCGATCTGGGGTTTCCCCCAACGCTGGAAAAGGTTGCGTGCCACTTCCATGTGGAGCGTCCATTCGTGAGGTTGAAGCTGTCTGCTGAGCCTGTCTGCTAAGGCGTTCTGATCCCCGGGAAGGTAGGTCGCCTGGAGTGTGCAGTTGTTGTGCAGTGCCAGGGCCCATGTGTCGAGGGCTTCCTTGCATAGCGAGTGGGAGCGAGAGCCCCCTTGTTTGTTTATATAGAACATGGCGACCTGGTTGTCCGTTTGTATCAGGACTGCTTTCCCTTTCAGCTTGGGCATGAAAGTTTGTAGGGCATACCTGACGGCCCTGAGCTCGAGGTGATTGATGTGGAGGGCTCGTTCTGCCGTGGTCCATGCACCTTGTGTGTTGAGGTGCCATAGATGGGCTCCCCATCCCGTGGAGGAGGCATCCGTGGTGAGGATGAGCTGGTGTAGACGTGGGTGAAGGCACTTGCCCACCGCGAGGTTGGCTGGTTGCGTCCACCAGCGCAGGCCCTCGACCACACGGGCAGATATAGGAATGCGAGTGTTGAGAGGTTGGGAGAGTTGCTTCCAGTGCATCCGTAGGTGCCATTGCAGCGTGCGCATATACAGCCTCGCCAATGGCAGGACTGAAGTCGTTGCAGCCATGTGGCCTAACAGACAGAGGACCGCGCGGGCGGAGGTATATTTCTCGGCTGACATCCTCCGGGCCAGGCGGATGATGGTGTTGATCCGCAGCTCGGGCAGAAAGGCCTTGCACACTTTGGTATCGATAATCGCCCCGATGAACTCTGTGCGCTGGACCGGCTCCAATCTGGACTTCTCTTTGTTGAGGAGGAATCCCACTCTGATCAGCAGGTCCGTCGTCAGGCGTACTGCCCTGCGGAGGCCGGAAGCAGAATCCGCCGACAGGAGCCAGTCGTCCAGGTAGGGAAATATGGCGACTCCTTGTTTGCGGAGGTGCGCCGCTACCACCGCCACACACTTCGTGAAGACTCTGGGAGCTGGGGATAGGCCGAATGGCAGGACTCGATACTGGTAATGGTGCCCCAGTGCTGTGAATCTGAGGAATTTCCTGTGGGAGGCATGGACTGGGATGTGGGAGTATGCGTCCTGAAGGTCCAGAGTCGCTAGCCAATCTCCCGCTCTGATGAGGGGAAGGATGGAGTTGAGCGAATACATCCTGAATTTCTCTTTCTTTAAGAAGTTGTTCAGTCTCCTGAGGTCGAGGATAGGGCGTAGGTCCCCTGACTTCTTGGGAATAAGGAAGTAGCGGGAGTAGAAGCCAGTGTTGACCTCGTCCGGTGGCACCCATTCTATCACTCTGGCCTGGAGAAGCTGCTGTATGAGGTCCTGTAGCGGCTGTTCCAGGTGTTGAGGAGGCTGGCTGGTGGGTCGCTTGTGCTGGAGTGGAGGGGAGGAGAAGGGTAAGCGGTAGCCCGACTGGACTATCTGCAGGACCCATTTGTCCGTGGTGATCTCTTGCCAGGCAGAGAGGAACCGAGACAGACGACCCCCAACCGGGGTATAGTCAGAAGGAGGAGGTGTCTTTCCCTGAGTGGGAAGGGTTGGACTGCTTCTGCTTTCGTTGTCGCGGTTGCTGTCGCTGAAAAGGCGCCTTCTGATAGGTCTGTTTGAATTTTGGCGCCTGCCATTGACGGTTGGAGCCATAGAACTGCTTTGAGTTGGAGAAGGGCTTTCGGAAATAGCCCCCTTTCTGAGTCCAAGAGGGGCGTTCGAGTCCGTCCGCTGCCAGTGTTTTCAATGTGGTGCAGTCCTCTTTGAGGTCTTTCACGGTGTCTGCTACCTTGTCCCCGAACAGGGAGTCACCTGAGCAAGGTGCGTCCGCGATTCGGTCATGGGTGTTGTCAGAGAGTCCTGAGGCCCGAAGCCATGCCCAGCGACGGGCCGAGATGGCCGTGCCCGCTGTCCGGACGGCGGTATCAAAGGCATCGAAGGCTGTACTCATCAGATGTTTGCTGCATTCAGCTAACTCCTGCATGTGGGTTGAAGCAATCGTACGTGCGTCCTTGGGAAGGTCTTGTAGTTGCTTCTTAACGTCCGCCAGGAGGGCGTCCTGGAAGAGGACGTGCTGGAACTGGTGGGCTGCTATTTTCGCATTGAGCATGGCCCCTTGAAAAACTTTTCTTCCAACGTCGTCCAGGCGCTTTGGGTCCCGTCCTGGCGGGTGGCTTGTCTGGTTACGCGTGGACTTCGATCTCTTGAGAGCCGATGACACCACGATAGACTGGTGGGGTAACTGTGCTCTGTTGAAACCAGGCGCTGTGTGGACAATGTACTTGCTGTCCAAGCGTCTGGAGAAAGCTTGACCGGAGGCTGGAGACTGCCAGAGCGTCAGCTGCTTGTCCTTCAATCTGCAGTGGAGAGGAAGAGCCATAGCTGGCTTGGCACCGCTTAGGTACTTCATGACCTCTGGCTCCTTTTCCTCCGAAGTTTCCTCCGTGGCGAGTCCCAGTTTAGAGACCACTTTCCTGAGGAATTTTGGGTAGGTGAGGTCCTCTGGTGCCGTAGGTGGAGGCTCTTCTGCCTCGTCCTTATTGCTTTTGAAGTTGTCAGAGCCTGGACCGGATTCCTCCACCTCGGAGCAGGGTCCCCGGTCATCTGCGTCACTCCCCCCGGATCCCAGGTGTGCTGGAGAGGGAGATCGCGCTCTGGAAGGAGCAGGGGAGGGAGTCCGCGCTCTAGGTGAAAGTCTGGGGTATGGAGAGGCAGGTCCGCGTTCTGAGAGAGTCTCTTGTGGACTGATGGACCTGTGTAGCTGGTCTGGCCGTAGTGGGGCCGTCTGCTCCACAAGGCGAGATAGCAGATTTAAGATGGCAGAAGAGGTGGACTCAGATCTGCTGCTTCTGCATCTCTTGCTGCGGTGTGAGCTGGATCTGCTGCTGTCCCTTGGGGACCCACGATGTGGATTGCTTGCCTCTGGGGGGGATAGATGTCTGCGCTTTGCAGACTTCTTCCTGCCCCTTTCACTGCATGCACGCTGACAGGGGGATTCCCTGCTGTGAGAGCGCTGCTCGCAGCTCCCTCGTCGGCGCTGAAGCTCAGCGCGGTCAGAAGATTCATGGCGGCGCTGACAGGGGGTTCCCCGGTTGGCGGCGCTGAGATCGCGTCTCCCAGGATCGGGGCTCCCTCGTCGGCGCTGAAGCTCGGCGCGGTCAGAAGATCCGTGGTTGCGCTGACAGGTGATTCCCCTGCTGTCAGCGCTGAGATCGCGTCTCCCCGGATTGCGGCTCCCTCGTAGGCGCTTGGCATCAGCGTGATCAGGAGAGCCGGCGCGGCGTGAAGAAGAAGCCTGGTCTTGAAGCTGCCGCGCCGTGCTCCGGGGATCCCCTTGCATTGACGTGCTGGGCTGGGGGGAGGGATGCCGGCTGACGTCAGGGCCGGGGCCGCGGGAGCCAACAGGAGCCGAGGAGGCGTTTCCAGAGGCGGGGTCTGGCGGGGCCACGAGGGCAGCGCCATCTTGGCCGGCAGGACCGCATGGCCTGGGGGAAGAGCCCGGGAGATTGCAGACTGGAGAGGGGCTTACCGTGGCGGCAGAGGCCTCTCCGGTGGCAGGAAGACCAGCACGGAGGTCAGAAGGGAGCGCTTTGTTTTTCTTCGTCGTTTTTGCAGAGGCAGCGGAGGCAGCGCTGGGGAGCTTCGGTGTGCCGGAACGATCACTCACGGTGGATTTGTTGGCAGGTCTTGATTCGGTGCTTTTCTCCGGGTCCCGGGATGTGGCTGCAGCAGGGGAGAGGAGGTCTCTCAAAGATTGCTCGCGGTGTCTCTGGGCTCTGGGGGACATCCGGCGGCAGCACTCGCAGTCTTCCACCTGGTGAGACGCCCCCAGGCATCTGACACAGTGCTGGTGAGAGTCAGATATATTTAACTTTCTGCTGCAGGTAAGGCACTTCTTAAAACCTGGTTTAGGCATATTCGGTGAATATTGTGAAGAGAGCTTGAAAGTCCGTCTTGAGGCGAAGGCGGAAGGAAAAAAACTGGCCGGCTAGGGGCGGGCTGGGGAGGTGGGACCACCTCACACATGCTCAGAAGTTCTGAGCTATAGAGCATGATGTCCTCAATGTCTCTAAGCAACTGATGCTGAGTGAGAGCTATCCTCTCAGCATCCATGCCGTCAGAGTTAACGAATGGGATGTAGGAGAGTCCTGTCATTCTTAGAGATCAGATCTGGGGTGAAACCCAAGGGAATGGGTGGCACCTGAGAAATTCAGAGCAGCAGAGAGTATCCACAGCTGCCGAGGCCAGCACAGGGTGATGAGGAGTCACCTTAGCCCCATCCATCTGGACCTTGAAAAGGGACGTGGCCACCAAGGGCATGGAAAGGTAAGCATACAGCAAGGCCTTACCCAGTTGAGAACACATACATTGGCCGCAAGGCAGTTCCGGCAAGGTATCCTGGAGCAGAACAGTGGCAGCTGAGCATTGTGAGGGCTGGACCTCCCACCCCAAGACAGAAGCATTGAGCCCTGTCAAGTGGATGAAATGCCTGGGCCCAAATGGTATTGAGGGCGGCTCCGATGAACTCCAGGCACTGAATAGGCTGTCAGTGGGACTTGGTATAGTTTACTATGAAACCTAAGGTCTCCAGGAGCTGGATGGTGCAACGTAAGGCCTGTTGGACCTTCTCTAGGACCCTCCCCTTATCAGCCAATTGTCCAGATAAGGGAGACGAACACACCCTACTGTCACAGGAAGGGAGCGATCACCACTAGGCACTTTGTGAATGCCCTGGGAGCAGACACCATTCCGAATAGGAGCCGCCAATGCTGGTAGTGACATTCACCAACAAAGCGTAGGTACTACTGGTGCAAGGGGTGGGATCAGGATATGGGCATAGGTGGAGGTAAGGCAGCAACATTCCAAGGGATACCATCGAACATCTCCACTAAGATGTGGTTGAGATCCGCAGGTCTAGAATGGGACGCAACCTGCCTGTTTTCTTGGCAATCAGAAAGTAGCAAACCCTATGCTTCCTTGAGGCAATGGGATGAGCTCTGCTGCCATGTGGGGCAAGATTACCACACAGCCTCCGTCTGTGCCAACATCACCCCTTATGTGAAGACTAACTTCCTGCTTGTTCCCAGAGAACCTGAGCTACTTCTGAGTCCAGGGACCATTCTTGCAGATCCAATCATTGACTGAGGGTGTCCACCAGTTGATTTTGGGGCCCCAAGAAATATCCTGATGCATGCACACATTCCCTCAGGATGGTACAACAGCCAGAGGCATGCAGCTTCCCGGCAGAGTCTGAGGGACCATGTCCTTCCATGTTTGTTGATATAGAAAATCATGACTTGGCTGTCGGTTTGCATTAAGAATCTTGCAACAGGCCAAGGGTTAAAATACTGTTAAGGTATAGAAGGCTGCAGCTCCAAGATGTTGACGTAAAGAGAACACTCCTATACTGACCATTCTCAGTATGTGGTTAGCTGGAGGTGTGCTCCCAACCGTACATGGAGGCACTGATCATAGGATGAGATGGTATGGCAACCTCCTGTAGGTTGACTGGGATGGATCATCATTGGAGGCTCTGGTGCAGATGTCCATAACTGCCCCTCCAATATTGGACTCTTCTTGCATAGAGACTGTGTGCTGATTACATTTCAACCTGAGGTGCCACACAGAGCCTTGCAAGGGGGACAACCTGCACAGATGCCACCATGTGGCCCAGCAGCTGTAAGACGATCCAAGACCAGGTGATGTGACCATGCTGCAGGTCGGTGTTGAGACGCCACAGAACATAACCCTATAATTGGGGAGGTACACTCCACCCTCACCAGTGTTTATCAGCACCCCTATTAAGGGCAGGTCTTGCAGGGGCTCCATTTTGGACTTTTTGGTATTTACAAAGAAGCCTATTGCCTGCAGTACATCTTTAGTGGCCTGTAGGGCATGATGAATTGCAGCCTTGGAAGATGCAAAGACAATCCAGTAGTCAAGGCAGCAATAAACAGAGGCCCTGACAGCACAGATGTGCTGCGTCTACGGCTAGACACTTGGTGAAGATCTGTGGGGAGGCTGAGAGGCTGAAGGGAAGAACTTGGTACAGTAAGAATCTCCTCTGTATGCTACTCAGTGGAAGGCTGCACCAGGAAAAAATGTCATACTGGATCAGACCAAGGTCCAAGCCCAGTATGCTGTTTCCAGCAGTGACCAATCTAGGTCACAAGTAGCAGTCAGGTTCCCAAAAAGATACACAGGTTCCACAATGCTTGTCCCAGGGTAAGCAGTGGATTTCCTCAATGGTTTATGGACCTTTCCTCCAGTAACTTGTCCAAACCTTTTTTAAACTCAGATACACTAACAGCTTTTACTACATTCTCCGGTAACGAATTCCAGAGTTTGATTACGCATTGAGTGAAAAAAATATTTTGTCTTATTACTCTTAAATGGGTTACATTGTAGTCTTTCTACATTTTGATGGAGTAAACAACTGATCTATTTTTACCTGTTCTACTCCATTCATTAATGTAAAGGCTACTATCATATCTCCCTTCAGCCATCTTTTTTCCAAGTTGGAAAGCCCTAACCTTTTAAGATTTTCCTTAGGGATATCCTTGCATCCCCTTTACCATTTTGGTGGCTTACCTTTTCTAATTCTGCCATATTCTTTTTAAGATATGGCAACCAGAAATGTACACAATACTGAAAGTGTGGTTGCACCATGGAACGATAGACATATCCTTTGTTTTGTTCTCCATTCCTTTCCTTATGATTCCTTGCATTCTATTTGCTTTCTTGGCTGCCGCTTCACACTGAGCAAAGTGTTACAACATATAGAACATTCTGCATCTTCACCATGTATCCTGCACACAATGAGTTTACCAGGCAATAAGCCTTTTTTGGAACTCTTAGTTCACACGTTTTTGCAAGATGAATCTAACAATGCACAATTTAAAATCAATCTTAAACTTTATTTTATCCTTGCCTATAGGAAATTTTTGCAAATAAGAGAAATCCCCAGTCTCTGACCCAATGGAAGGCCTCGGGGATGCAGGTGGTGCTAAACTCTGCTTTTTACTTCTCATATGTTCCATTCTCCTCTCTTTCACAAATAATATTTAACAGTTTTTTTATACCGCTTTATCATTTTAGTCAAAGCAGTTTACATTGTAACAAACTTGGTAATGTACATTAAACAGGGACAACTTGGATTCTTCTGAGGCAATGGAGGATTAAGTGACTTGTCCAAGGCTACAAGGAGTGCTAGTGAGACTCGAACCCTGGTCTCTTAATTTCACCGCTAGGCTACTCCTCCCCTCCAAATGTAAATATAATCCCCTTATTGCTTCCTTGTGTGATTCCCTTTGAAATATATGCCTCCTAGTGTGTATCTGACTTTCTAATCTTTCTTTTTGACATTTTATGGAGTTCTTTGCGTGGCTTTTATTAACTAATTGTAAATGGCTTTGCCTTTGTAAAGAAAGATAGTATATAAATCACAACATACATACTATTCACGATGAGACCTAAATCCTTTTCCTGGGTTGTGGTTCCCTAATGTGGAACTCTGCATTGCAGAACTGTAGCTCAGGTTGTTCTTCTAAGGGCATTAACTTTGCACTTGCCCACATTAAATTTCATCAGTTATTTGGATGTCCAGTCTTCCAATTTATCAAGGTCCTCTTGCAATTTTTCACAATCTTGTGTTTTAACAACTTTGAATAAAGTGTAGCTACTCACCTGCAATAGGTGTTCTCCAGGGACAGCAGGAATCCTTTGGGATTGCTGGCACACATGCGCGATCCCTGCCTGGTTCATATGAGTGGAGGGCTACTTCCTCCTGGCAGAGGCAGTAGGAGCCTATGTCTCCTTGCTTGTTCAGGTAAAACATCGTGACCTGATCGTCCATCTGGATGAGCACTACGATGCTGCAGGCGGTGCTAGAGATCTTTGAGCACAAGGGAGAGGGCCCTGAGTTCCAGTAGGTTGATTTGCTGCTGGTTCTTCTCGAAGAACCAGATGTTCTGGGTGCACAACTCCTCGCCAAGGGCATTCCAGCCCAGCAAAGTATTTTCCAGCCCAAGTATTTCTGGCAGACATAAAATGGAGCCTGCTCACACTTTCCTGATTTTGTGCATGTGTATACTGACATCCTCATATAGAACCATCCCACACTCACAATACTGCATTCCTCTACTATATACACCAATCTACCTTCTCCACCCCCCCCCACCATTACCCATCCTGCATCAATACAACTTAAATCCTATCACCACCACACAAACGCCAAGCAAATTACCCCAACGACACACCCATATCAAAGGAAATAGATCACAAAAACACCCTAAAACCAAAGCAAAGAACACTATTGGATCCCAAATACAACTCACACGAACACCACACCCAGAACATCACACATGTAACATTATCCTTATTAATGCTAGGTCAATAAGGAATAAAACGCATATTATCCACAACATTCTAACTGACGAACAACCAGATATCCTATGCATAACAGAAACATGGCTCACTGACTCAGACCCTGCAACAATGAACCAAATACAGAAGCCCGGATACCAACTATACAACTGCCCACGCATCAACAGAAGAGGAGGCGGAGTCCTTATAGCAGCCAAAACCAGCCTTCAACTCACAACCACATCTACGGTCACAAATCCCGATCTTGACCTACTCAAAGTCAAGAGCATGGCATTATCCATCTGCCTAATCTATCGACCTCCCTCACCACAGCACGAAACACTAGCCACAGCACTAGAAACCATCACATCCACACAAAGCAAAAAATTCCAAATCATCCTCGGAGATTTGAACCTAGCATCAATTCCTCCGTCCCACACGGACTCCTTCTATGAAGCCATCGACCAATTGGGTTTCCAACAAATAGTAAGCAACCCCACACACGATAGAGATATGATTTTCATACCCAGATATTCACATCCTAGATATGATTTTCATACCCAGAAATCCACAACAAAGCAATGAACCACCTATAATAAACATAACTCAAGTACCATGGTCAGACCACCACCAAATCAACTGTAAACTTAAACTACAGTGCCAACCCAAAAACTCAAAGGAGATGAGAATGACCAACCCCATTAGGAAATTCAGCAAACTCAACGAGGAACACCCTCATAAGCACCATTGCATCCCACATAAACCTAGATTCCACAGACCTCGACGAACTAACAGATGGAACACATACATCCAAAATACATCTAACCCAACATTGAAACACACAACAAACCCACATAAGATCAACTCGGAACCCTGGTACATAGGAACTCTAATAAAATCAAAAAGGGAGCTCCGTAAAATAGAGAGAAAATGGAGACAAACCAAATCCTCCGATCTCAAAACTAAATACATGGCCCATCTCGCAAAGTACAAAAACGACGTGAACAATGCAAATTACATCACACCAACATCCTAAACAAGGCGATCAATCGCCCGCGAGAGTTATTTGAACTAGTCAAATCACTAACCAAAACCGACCAAAATGCCAACCTCAACAACTCCATCAAGGTCCAAACACTGGCAAACCACTACGCGACCAAACTTACGGCCCCTAGTCCCCCACCCCCCCCCACCACCACCACAAATCAGAAGTGAGAATAACACGACGCAAAACCAGTTATGGGAGCACTTCCACAAAATAGGAACCCAGCAAATCACAACCATTGTCACAAGCCTAAAAAGCACCACCTCCCCACTAGACCCCTGTCCTGCATCCTGGATCAAGGCAGTGAAACAAGACATAGCACCTCACATAGCACACATAGTTAACCTATCCCTACAACAAGGAATCATGCCCTCAGAATTAAAGAAATCAGTCATTAGACCGATCCTAAAAAACACTACACTCAACGGAGAAGACCCAGCGTCCTACCGTCCCATATCAAGTATCTCATTCCTGGCAAAGATCATAGAAAAAACGGTCCTTCTACAGCTCCAAGACCATCTGACTGACAATGCTCCTCTTGATGACCAGCAATATGGCTTCAGGCAACATCATGGAGTTGAAACCCTGTTACTAGTCCTACTTAACAACCTCCTAAAGGGCCTTGAAAACAAAAAGAAAATGTACATTCTTGTATTCATTGACATCTCCGCTGCTTTTGATACAGTCAATCATGGGACCCTCATAAATAGGATAAAATCAATAGGAATAACAGGAACACCACTAAAATGGTTCTCATCCTACATCTCAAATCGAACACAACAGGTTCAATTCAACGGAGAAAAAGCAGAATCTTTCTCCCAAACGCAGGGAATCCCCCAAGGCTCTGCTCTCTTAGCACTTCTGTTTAACATATATATGCAGCCACTATGCAAAATTTTCTCACGACACGAAATTAATTACCACATCTATGCCGATGATATCATGCTATACTCACAACTAGACACTAAAAACCCAGACTATAACCCACTAGAGACATGTATCAGAGAGATGCAAGACTGGTTGCAACAAAGTAGTATGTCAATTAATCACAAAAAAAACGAAGTAATGTATATCTCCAAAGAACCGAATTTTGACCCACCCACACATCAATAACACTATGTAACAACACTTACCAAACAAAAAAAGAAATAAAGTATCTAGGAGTCACATTTGACTGTGACCTAAAGATGGAAAAACACCTCCGAAAGACCAACAGAGCAGTTTTCCACAAGCTTAGAGTGCTCCAACCCATTCGGAATATTATTGATCCCCAAGACTTCAGAACAGTGGCCCAAGCACTCATCATGCCACATTTTGACTACTGCAACGCCATCCTACAAGGTTTACCTAAAAAAACCCTAAACATATTACAAATGGCACAAAATGTAGCTGCCAGGGTCATAATGAAGAAAAATCTAAGTGACCACATCACACCAGTGCTAATTCAATTACACTGGCTACCCATAACAGCTCGAACAAAATACAAAATACTAACAACCACCTTCAAACTCATCCACAACTTAGCACCTTCCTTCCTCAACAACCTAGTAAGATCGCAACCTCCTACCCGAAACAGAAGAACCCACAATTCCAACATCCTTCACACTCCAACAGATATAAGATCTGCCAAAGCTAACACCAGCCACAGGGCTTTCTCATATGTGGCACCAACACTGTGGAACCAACTCCCACCAGAACTACGAGCTAGCAATGACCTTCTAGACTTCAGAAAGAAACTCAAAACGCACATTTTCCAATCTCATTTCAACCTGAACTAAATCCACAGATGGAGCAGCCCCGGACCACTGTGGCCAAAAAGCTTATCCTGTATATATGTATTTATGTATATATGTAAATGAACTCCTCCATAGCTAAGAAGTGTTAACTCTGTATGATGTGCTTTTCTGACAATCTGTATGTAAACAAAATTTGTACCTGCCTTGATTCGGCAGTTTCACAATAGTAATCCTACCCGCTTCTGATCGCTGGAAGGAGCGGGCTACAAATGCTTGCTAAATAATAAATAAAATAAATCTGTTGTGAGAACCCACTGAGGACTTGGTTCTGTGGATTCTGCCACCAGCTGAGGGAATCCGCCAGCTGCTGGGACACAGACTGTACAAGAGCCTGTCCATGGCCTGGGCCCACTGTGAGCTGAGACCACTGAGCCACCCACATGTGGAAGCCGGCGTTGGGGCCACATGGACTCTGAAGGCCAAGAGGCCGAGGAGGCGAAGCATAGACCATGCCAACATGGTGTGGCTGTATTGCACCTTGGTCACTAGAGTCTTGAAGCAATCTGCCCTGTGCAGAGGGAGTAAAGCCTTGGCTTGGAGCGTGTCCAGGTGAGCTCCTATGAATTCCAAGTCTTAAGCTGGTGTGAGGTGGGATTTTGGGTGATTTATCACGAATCCCAGATGTTGTAGGACCTTGATGGTGTGGCCTGCAGCGTCTCTGAGGCTATGTCTCCTTTTACTAGCCAGTCTTCTAGGTAAGGAAGACGAAGGCCCCTTGGAGATGAAGATAGGCAGCCACCACTGCTAGGCAATTGGTGAAGACCCTTGGTGCGGAGGCGAGGCTGAAGGGAAGTACCCTATACTGGTAGTGGTCACCCTTGACTATGAATCTTAGGTACTGCCTGTAACTGGGATGGATAAGGATGTGGGTATAAGCATCCTTTAGGTCCAAGGAGCATAGCCAATTTCCCTACTGGAGATAGGGCAGTAATACTCCAAGGGAGGGCAGTATGGACTTCTCCTGCACCAGGAATTTGTTCAGGTTTCTCAGGTCCAGAATGAGCCTTAGTTCTCCTTTTTGGGACCAGGAAGTACCTGGAGTAAAACCCCTTTTCTTTTAGGTGGTGTGTTACGGGCTCCACAGCCTTGTCTCTGAGAAGGCCTGCAAGTTTTTACATTAGCAGAGCCTGGTGTAGGGGGAGACCAAGGAGGATCCCCAGGAAAGAAGGGTGGAGGCAGCTGGTCCAGCAGAAGAGGAAACACTCTCTCACCACCTGAAGTGCCCATGAGTCAGTGGTGCTGGAAGCTCACCTGTGGGCAAAATGGACCAGGCACCCCCCTGTTGGCAGCTGACCCTCCAGAGGAAGAGAGGCTATGCCTTAGGAGTCAAAACCCTGGCCCGGGCTGGGGCTGGTACCTAGTGCTTGGGATCTTTGGGTTTACACAGGCCCTGGCCCGTTCCCTTGCCCTGGTGATCCTGCTGAGAGATCTGGTTAGCTGGGTATGGAGGGCAGCCTTGATAGAGCTGGCCCTTTCTATGGAAAGATTTCTTTCCCGGTGGCTTCTTCCTCAGAAGAGGGGAAATCTTTGAGAGCAGAGTCTATCTTGTACTCTGTGTAGATTTTGACCAGCTTGTCCTCCATCGGCTTGTTGAAGAGCTGCTTCCTGAGGAAAGGGACGTCAAGGAGCTTTTCTTGCACCCATTGCTTGAGGCCTGATGTTTGAAGTCAGGCCTGGTGTCCAGCGCTGATGCCGGCAGTAACAACACTCACGCTGGACTCGAAGCTGTTGTAGGCAGCTCGGGACAGATACTTGGAACACTCTAACAGACTTTGAGAGTCTGAAAGCAACGGAGGTAGTCTCCATCGAGGCCAGCTGTGAAGCCTCTGAGTTCCTTCGCAGAGTTTTGGAGGAACATACCGATGTAAAGTTGGTAAGTTTGAATGCAGCATGCTAACAAGCCTTGGTAGCATTCCTTCCTGAGGGCATTGAGGCCATGGGACTCCCTGCCTGGGGGCACAGATGACTGTCTTCAGGCTCTTCTGTCGGCACAAGGCCGACTTGACCACCATAGAGGTGTGAGTTGGATCCTTTGAAAGGCTGGCCCCTCTGTACATCGTATCCAGGCACCTGCCGATGATGGGCACAGATGCCAGGTTTTCCCACACCCTGAGGAGCCGGCTGAGGATGGAGGGGATGGGAATCGTCAAGGTCCCCTTGGGTGGTGCCTCATACTGGAGGATGTCAAGCTCCTCCATACGGGAGGTCCTCCTCTGACTCAGTAGTGAGGGAGAGAGCATGGGCCATATGCCTGAAGAACAAGGAATGAAGTGTCCTCGGGCGGGGATCGGTGCCTCACGGCCGGTGGAGACTGGTCCAAGGGGAAGTCTTGGTGGGCCCAAGTCTCCGGAGATATCTTGACATCAGAATCCCAGTCAGAGTAGCCAGAGGAATCGAGAACCGCCGGTTCCAGGGGTATCGCCGGTTCTGGCCTCTAGTGTCCTGAAGCTGGGGCATGGCCAGAGACAGAGGACCTCACTCCTGAGGATCAATGAGTGAGAATGAGACACTTGCCGAGGATCCGCCCGAGGCATCTGGCTCTCGCAGATGGCTTCAGCAGCCCAGGGAGTCCTTGGCATAGATGTCCCTGCTGTCTCGGCGTGAGCGCTAGCGGGGCCAGGCATAGACGCCTGTTGTGAAGTGATGAACACAGAAATGCTGCGTTCAAAAGCTGGCATCCGAGCTTCCCACTCAGGGGTAGCAGCCTTGGGTACCGATGCCAGGGTGACCGGGTCAGGTGTCGAAGAGGAGAGGGGGTCCTCAACAGGATGGCTCTCAGGAGAATGAAGTCAGTTGCCGCAGGCCTCTACATCAGTCCTGGGTACCTTACAGGGACGCTCCCACTTAGACTCCTCAGAGGCCCGTTGGGGGCTGAGGAGACTGCACAAGGGATTTCCCATGCTTGTCTGCTTCCCAGGACGAGACACTTGAGGCATTTTTCTTCTTACACTCTCGGTCTGAGAACCCTTGCTTGGAATGTCTGTGAGCCTGCTCAGGGACTGCAGGAGCCTTACACGACTCAGAGGATCTGTGCAGGGCCTTTGAGCGCAAGACTACCAGGGAAACTGGAGTTAAGTCAGCCCTGTGGAAGATGTCATCCTGCTTAAGCAGGCGGCTCTGAATGGCCTTTGCGGACATCTTTTTACACAGGGAGCATTCCTCTGGGTCATGGTCGGTGCCCAGAAACTGGAGGCAACAGTCATGAGTGTCAGTGAGGGAGCACCGATCATATATTTTTTTTTAAACTGGTGGCCTCTGGGGCAAAAAGGACCCAGCAAGGTTGAAGACCCTCGACGCAGCCAGCGGTTGAAAAAGGCGTGAAAGCAGTTAAGTGGAAAAGAACTTAAACTTAAAAAAAAAAAGACAAGTCTCGAGACCTCGTGCCAGAGCAGCAGGGCTTGAAGGCAGGAAGGGAACTGGTGTGAGCTGAAAGAGGTACAAAAACATGAGAAAAATCAACTTTTTTCTGGGGGGACAAGACGAATGTCTGTAGGGCTCCGTGGAAAAAGGGAGACTGAACAAGATGGCACCACTGGGCAGCAAGGGGTCCACTCATGTGTGCTGGCATCTCCCAAAGGCTTTCTTTGAAAGCTGGGGATATGCTTCCGTGGGCGCTCAGTCAGCGTTGACTTTACCAATATGTGGACTGACTTCCTGCTTGTTCCTGGAGAACCCGTTACAGGTGAGTAACGCCGCTATCTCCAGGAACAAGCAAGAATGCAGTGTTTACATATGAGACTCACTAGCTCCCATGTACCAGACTGCAAGAGGGTAGCCATGGTATCTCAGAGGCTAAAGGATAGTGTCTAGAGGGTGTGGATACAATGCAGCCCCACTGGACTAATGCAGGTGGCTAGACCACCTCTAATGGAAATCTGGTGTCAGGAGGAAGACCGGGACGGAGGATAGGAGTTGCATTTATGTCCCAAGAAGTTGCAGGAGTACAGCCTGGCTAAAGACAGCATCCCAATGGGAGTCCCTGTCTAGGAAGTAGTGTGCAAAGGTATGAATGGAGGACCAGGTAGCTGCCTGACAGAGCTCGTCAACGGAGACTGAACGGGGATTGGCAACTGAGGTTGCCATGACCTGCACTTTATGGGTGGCGACGTGACCCTTGAGGGAGAGTACCACCTGCGTGTAGGCAAAGGAAATGCAGATCGCTATCCATTTGGATAGGGTGCGCTTTGTCACTCGAAGCCCAAGGTGACATATGAAAGGAAATGAATAGTTGAGAGGATTTCCTGTGAACCTTGGCTCACTTGCAGTATAGAGTGTATTGGCTCGAGAGATGTGGTCTCGGGAAGACTACCAGTAGGATTACTGACTGGTTCAGATGGAAGGGTGATACCACTTTCAGAAGGGAGTGCAGAAAGGTATGGAGGACCACCTTGTCATGGAGGAACCAGGTGCAACAGAACCACACTGAGGTACCAGACCACTTGAGGGGGTTTGATAGGTGGTTTGGAGAGTAGGAGACCCCTCATGAGATGTTGCGCTAAGGGGTGCGAAGAAATAGGTTGCTTGTCCAGAGGCTTATGATAAGCTGTAATGGCACTAAGATTAACTTTGACCGAGTTAATCTTGAGACCTGCCGAGGACAAATGGAAGAGATACTGTAGAAGGAATTACACCAGGCAGGCAGAGGTAAATTTGCTTTGGGAAACACTAGAGTGTGAACCTTCGCCATCTGAAGGCATATGAACATCTGGTGGATGGTTTGTGTGATGCAAGTAGGATATCCTTGACCTGTTGTGGGAGGTCGAAGTCAGCAGGGATTACGCTTTCAGCAGCCAGGCCGTGAGGTGGAGGCCCTGAGGATTGGGATGGAGAAGCATCCCATGATCCTTAGAGAGAGGAGGTTTGGGACATATACCAAGCTGAGAGCTTGAGTCTGTGCTAGTCCAAGCAGCAGAGGAAACCACTGCTGACGGATCCAATATGGGGCTATGAGGATCATGGAGTCCCTGTCGGCCTGTAGTTTGAACAGGATCTTGGGTATCAAGGGGATAGGTGGGAATGTATAGAGTAGACCTTGTCCCAAGTGGAGAAGGAAAGCATCCGTCGCCTGTCTGTGCAGGGAGGGAAGCCATGAGCACAACAGTGGAAGTTGTATGTTCTCCTGAGTGGCAAACAAATCTATGAGTGAGGTTGCCCACATGGGGAAGATCCAAGATGTTTTTTAGGGTCCACGCGTGTGGACATAGGATATGGCAGAGTCTGCCCAGAAGGAGATTGAGTTCGCCTGGGATATACACTGCTCTGAGGTGAATGTGGTGTGCAATAAAGAACCAGAGGCGAAGTGCTTCCTGATAGAGGGGATAGAATCTTGTTCCTCCATGCTTGTTTACATAGAACACTGGCACCTGGTTGTCTGTTCTAAGACCTGTTGGCCAGAGAGTTGTGTTTGAAAAACTTAAAGGGCATATGTAAGTGCACATAGTTCCAGGTGGTTTATCTAACAGATTCCTGGTGCGGCCACTGCCCCTGTGTGGTGAGAATGTTCAGATGTGCTCCCCAACTGAGCTTGGAGGCCACCGTTGTCAGAGTGCATTGAGGTGGTAGCATCTGAAAAGGTGATCCGAGTATGTTTTGAGGAGAGCATCGCTGAAGGGATCTGACAAGTGGCGTGGTGATGTATATTTTGTCTGACACTCTCCTGGTTGCTTGGGTCCATTGAGACAAGAGTACATTGGGCTTGTTGTATGTGTAGACAGGCATAGGGGACTACATGGACTGTGGAGGCCATGTGCCCCAAAAGGCATAGCATCTCTCGAGCTATTACACAGCTGTGATTTTGTATTTTGTGGGTCAGCTCTATGAGCCGGGTAGAGCAAGTCATAGGAAGGAAAGCTCTGGGTTGAGTGTCCAGAAGTGCTCCGATGAACTCGAGCCACTAGATTGGCACCAGGTGCAACCTGGGAAAGTTTAAGAATAATCCCAGATGTTGGAGCAGTTATGGTGCGATGAAGCAAGAGTTTTACCTCTTATGGGGATTCTCCCTTGATTAGCCAATCGTCTAAGTAGGGGAAGATGAAGACCCCAATGTACAAAGGTAGGCAGCAACCATTGTAATACAATTTGTTAATACTCGGGGTGCAAAGGCTAAGTCGAAGGGGAGCACCTGATATTGGCAGTGGTTCTCCTGGAACCGAAGTGCAGATACTGTCCATGCTGAGGGTGGATCATGCTGCTGAGGTCTAGAAAACATAGCCAGTCGTTCCTCTGAAGGTATGATAGGAGCGTACCGAAGGAAATCATTTTGAATTTTTCTCAAACACAGAATTTGTTCAGGTGTCTTAGATCTAAGGTGGGCCTGAATCCTCTTGTATTCTTGAGGATAAGGAAGTAAGGAGTGTGGAAACCCATGCCCTCTTGGAGGGGGAATGCTTTTTATGGCCCCCTGAGCTAACAGGGTGGACACCTCTTCCGATAGGAGATTTGTCTGCAGAGGTTTTCTGGGATAATCCTCTATGAAGGTGGAGGGGGTAAGCTTTCGAAATGAAGTCGATAGCCCCCTTGGATAATGTTAAGAGTCCACTGCTCTGATGTTATGAGGTGCCACCTGTGAGCATAAGAACAGAGCCTGCCTGCTTTACTCAGGGCATTTTCTCCAAATGGGTAAATTTTGCGGATACCGTGACAGTCGTGAACCTCACTTCTAAGCGAGGGTATGTGGAGTATGATCTCAGTCTCAAATTTACTGCTATGCTCTGCGTAGTACTTACATCTTACAAACTCCAGAAGGAAGTTTTCTTTGGCAAGATGTACTGATATGGGAGGTTTGTCAAAATGTGCTTGGAAATTTTTATCAAGCCTGTCGTTCCCAGTACAATGGGAAAGATTTCTTTATCTTTCTGCCTGCTATGTGTAGGGGTTGGGGACCCTGCAGAGGCAGAGCAGCTATGCTGTCTAGGAAAGAGTCAAAACCAGGTGCTGGTTGCAGCTGTGCAGCTAATTGTGGTTTAGGAGGCCTCAGGCTTCTTAGGTTGGCGAGGGCCTGAAAAGCAGCTGCAGGTGGATAAGATAGATATCTTCTTCTTAGGATAGAAAGATTTCTTTGGCTTAGTCCTCTTAGAGGGGGTCAGTTGTCTTTCTTAAAAGGCGCTTGAGGGTGAGATCTCTCCGGCCTTTTCCCTTCAACCCTTGGCCTTAGAGGTTTTCTCCAGAATAGGGAATATTAGACAATTTGTCTTGGACCCACAATTCTTGTGACCATTCTGCTGAGCGTGCTTGGCTCAAATCCCGCTCCCCGGAAGACTTTCTACACTTCAAATTCATGCTTGCCTCCTTCCAATCAGCCATAGCTCTTGCCAAATAAGACTATTGTGTCCATCTGACTAACTCTCTTGCCTCTGATCCCTCCCTCCCTCCCTTTCTTCCCAAACCCTGGCTGACTATTTCCATGACAAAATCCACAAGATCACCCTCCAATTCCCCACAAACTTGGCTATTTCCCCTCCTCCCCTCTCTTCCTTTCCTGTCATCTCTGAAGAGGAAATTGCACACCTTCTTTCTTCCTCCAAACTCACCACCTGCTCCGCTGATCCTATCCCCACCCGTCTCCTAAGCACCATCTCCTCCACCATTGTCCCTTCCATCTCTCACATTCTCAACCTTTCGCTCTCCACTGCAACTGTCCCTGCAGACTTCAAGCATGTTGTGGTCACACCTCTCCTCAAGAAACCCTCACTTGATCCCAACCTGTCCTAATTATCGACCCATCTCTCTCCTCCCCTTCATTTCTAAACTACTTGAACGTGTGGTTCACCGCCACTGCCTTGACTTCCTTCTCCTCTCATGCCCTCCTGGATCCCTTACAGTCTGGCTTTCGTCCTTTACACTCTACTGAAACGGCTATTGTCAAAGTCTCCAGTGACTTGTTCCTGGCAAAATCCAAGGGCCGGTACTCTGTCCCCATCCTCCTTGGCCTCTATGCTGCTTTCGACACCGTTGACCACAACCTTCGATACCCTGTCCTCACTTGGCTTTAAGGGCTCTGTACTAGCCTGGTTCTCCTCCTCTCTCCCCCATCGCTCCTTCAGTGTGTGTACTGTTGGCTCCTCCTCCTCCGCTACCCCGCTCCCAGTCGGTGTACCCCAAGGATCTGTCTTGGTTCCGCTCCTCCTCTCTATACCAGTCCCTTGCTGCGCGTATCTCTTCCCATGGCTTTCAGTACCATTGTATGCTGACTCCCCCCAGATCTACCTCTCTACACCTGAACTCTCTCCGGCAACCCAGACCCGGATCTCTGCCTGCCTTTCTGACATTGCTGCCTGGATGTCCCACCGGCGCTTGAAATTGAACATGGCCGAGACTGAACTTATCTTTCCCCCTAAAAGCTCTCCTCTTTCTCCTTTCTCAGTCTCTGTGGACAGCTCTGTACTCTTTCCTGTTTCCTCGGCCCGCAATCTGGGGGTTGTCTGACTCCTCCCTCTCTTTCTCCACAAATATCTCCATCTCGTAGCTAAGACCTGCCGCTTCTCCCTCTATAAAGCACAGTTACTTACCTGTAACAGGTGATCTCTGGGAACAGCAGAAATAAGTCTTCACATATGGGTATCGTCGGTACCGACGGAGCCTGCACGGGAACGCTCCCCAGCGTCCAATAAGAAAGCTTTTGGGAGCATCCCACAGCTCCTGCGTGCTGCCTTCCCGCCTTTCCCAACCGCCTCTCTCCAGTTTGAGTTTTAAAGCTGAGACAAAGAGAGAGAGATACAACTCCTAGGGGAGGTGGGTGAGTTGTGAAGACTTATTCCTGCTGTTCCCAGAGATCACCTGTTACAGGTAAGTAACTGTGCTATCTCCAGGAACAAGCAGGAATGAGTCTTCACATATGGGGACTCCCTAGCTGCAGATGCCAGGGAAAGACCCCAGAGTTGTGTCTCCCTGAAAAGGGCTCCACCTCCCCCCATGGATCTCTGGCATCCAACCAGGGTAGGTGGGTAGGAGTTGATTAGGAATGGAACAGGTGTTTAAGAACAGCCTGACCAAACGAGGCATCCCGGCGGGAGTCCTTGTCCAAACAGTAATGGGCTGTGAAGGTATGAACCGAGGCCCAGGTGGCCGCTTGACAGATTTGGTCGATGGAGACAGAGTTTAGGTGAGCCATTGAGGCTGCCATGGCCCTCACATTGTGAGCTGTGACATGGCCTTCCAGAGAAAGATTCCTACTCTGGTAGGCGAAAGAAATACACTGAGCAATCCAGTTGGACAGTGTTCTCTTAGAAACTGGAAGTCCTAAATGGGAAGGATCAAAAGCAACAAAGAGTTGAGAAGACTTTCTATGTTGCTGTGTTCTTTGCAAGTAAAAGGCGAGAGCTCTTTTACAATCCAAGGTATGAAGATTCCTCTCTGCACTTGATGCATGAGGTCCTGGAAAAAAAGACAGGTAAGTATACCTCCTGGTTCAGATGAAAAGGTGAGACCACTTTGGGCATAAAGTGTGGATTGGTCCTGAGGACTATCTTATCATGATGGAACCTTGTATAAGGAGGATTAGCCACCAAGGCTTGCAACTCACTGATGCGACGTGCTGAGGTGACCGCAATGAGAAAGATAACCTTCCAAGAAAGAAATTTCAAGGAGGTGGTGGCTAAAGGTTCAAAGGGTGGCTTCATAAGCTGGCCAAGAACCAGATTTAAGTCCCATGCCACTGGAGGTGGTCTAATGGTAGGTTTAGTTAAAAGAAGGCCTCTCATGAATCTTGCTATAAGAGGATGAGAGGAAACAGGCTGTCCATTGAGAGGCTTGAGGGACGCTGCAATAGCACTCAAATGGACTTACCGAATTCGTTTTGAGGCCTGCATGGGAAAGATGCAGAAGATACTCTAGTAAAGAATTCAAAGGTATTGCAAGAGGGTTAAGAACCTTCTCTGAACACCAAATGGTAAATCTTTTCCATTTGAAAGCATAGGAACGTCTAGTGGAAGGCTTTCTAGAAGCATGAATAATATCCCTGACTTGCTGAGAGAGATGGAAAACTTGAAGGTCTAGGCCTTCAGCAACCAGGCCCTGAGATGGAGAGACTGGGGGTTTGGGTGCCACAACGTTCCGTCTTCCTGGGAGAGAAGATCTGGAGCAGAGCCCAACTCCAGGGATGGAGCTTGAGAGAGATGCAGAAGTAGAGGGTACCACACTTGGCGTGGCCAATGTGGTGCTATGAGGATCATAGAACCTCGGTCTCTCTGAAGCTTGAACAGTATTTTGGGAATTAGGGGAATGGGTGGAAAGGCATAAAGGAAGTCTTGACCCCAGTGAAGGAGGAAGGCATCCTTGGCCTGAACTCCCTGACACGGAATCCTGGAACAGAACCAGGGAAGTTTGGCATTCCACGGACTTGCAAATAGGTCTATGTCCGGGGTTCCCCAAATTCAAAAAATCCTGGCTACCTGGTTCCTGTGGAGGGACCATTCGTGTGGAAGCAGAACTCGACTGAGTCTGTCTGCCCAAGAGTTTTGAACGCCTGGAAGATATACTGCCATAAGATGAATCTGATGCTCTCTGGCGAAGGCCCACAGTCGCAAAGCTTCGTTGCAAAGCGACAGAGCCAGTCCCTCCCTGCTTGTTTACATAGAACATGGCTACTTGATTGTCCGTGTGGATGAGGACTGTCCTGTAGCTGAGCAGGGAGTGGAACACAGAGCTAAGAAAATTGCTCTGAGTTCCAAGAGGTTTATGTGTAGTGAAGTCTCCTGTGGAGACCAGATGCCCTGGGTGGAGAGATCTTGCAGATGAGCTCCCCAACCCATTGGAGAGGCATCTGTTGTAAGGGTTGCTTGGGGAAGTGACTGTTGAAAAGGGGACCCCAGCAACAGGTTTTGAGAGGACTTCCACCATTGGAGAGACCAAAAAAGGCGACTGGAGTTTGCTATTTTGTCTGACAGGCAACCTGATGCCCGAGTCCATTGGGTGGACAAAGTCCATTGAGCTGCCCTCATGTGAAGGCGAGCATATGGAACCACATGCACAGTGGATGCCATGTGGCCTAAGAGTTGTAACATTTCTGGAGCAGTTAAAAGGGGCTTTAACTGTATTTGGGAGGCTAACTGCACCAAGCGTAGGCAACGAGCCTGAGGAAGATAGGCCCTTACAGTTGTGGTATCCAACAAAGCCCCTATAAACTCGAGGGACTGAGTAGGGGCGAGACTGGATTTTGGGATGTTTATTACTAGTCCCAAATACTGAAGGACACGCATTGTGCAGGTTAGACAAGTCTTGGCCTCTGCTTGAGATGGAGCTCGAATGAGCCAGTCGTCCAGATATGGGAAGACGAATATTCCTAGAGTGCGTAGAAATGCAGCTACTACTGCCATGCATTTCGTGAACACCCTTGGTGCAGAGGCCAGACCAAAAGGAAGCACCCTGTATTGGTAGTGCTTTCCTTGAAAAAGGAACCGAAGGAACCTTCTGTGAGTTGGATGGATGAGGACATGGGTGTACACATCCTTGAGATCTAGAGAACAAAGCCAGTCCTGACTCTGAAGGTATGGAAGCAGAGCACCGAGAGAAATCTTGAATTTCTCTTTGAATAGAAATTTGTTCAATTCTCTGAGATCTAAGATGGGTCTGTAGCCCCCTGTTTTCTTTGGAATAAGAAAATAAGGGGAGTAGAACCCTGTGCCTTGTTGAAGAAGAGTACTTCTTCTATTGCCCGTTGTGCAAGAAGGATGGCAATCTCCTGACCTAGAAGGTTGAGGAGAGATGTTGGAGAATTGAACTGTTTCACCATGGTGTGAGGGGGAAGGCTTAAGAAATGAAGCTTGTACCCTTCCCTTATGATGGAGTGTGTCCATTGCTCTGCTGAGATTTGCTCCCGTCTGGGAGCAGAGTAAATCAACCTTCCTGGGATGGTAAGGGGCTCTGGTCCTTCCAGAGCTAGAAAGGCTAAGTTCTCTAGTAGCGAGTCAAAGGCCCTGAGGAGGCTGAGGCTGCTGGGCCGTGGAAGGTCTAGCTGCCTTTGACTTGGCCTGTTTAGGTGGTTGCTGACGCTTTGCAGCAAAACGACCTGCAGAAGATGCCTGACCACCATAAGCAGGATAGTATCTTCCCTTTTTGGAAAGGGATGTCTTTTTAAACAATATTTTCTTAACAGGAGCAGAGGTAGACTTTGAAAGTCAATCCAAAGCAGAGTTTTCAGCATCCATCTGAGTGGCCTTTGCTTGCCAATCCTTACCAAAAAGGTTTTCACCTGTACAAGGGAGATTTCCCAATTGATCTTGGACCCAGAGCTCAAAATCAGAAGCTTGTAGCCAAGCAATTCTGCGTGCCCCTATGGCAATAGCCGAAGCTCTGCTTACACACTCAAGAGTCAAAGGCTGCACGGTTGGAAAATTTGGAGACATCTTGGGCATGTTTGAGCCAAGTGAGAAACTCCTCTTTTATCCTCTGAAATGAAAGGGGTTAAAGTCTGCAGATGATCTGTGACTTTTTAGAAACATTCCTATATAGACACTATAGGAATTGATCCTAGCAGCTAGCATAGCAGCTTGGAAAACCCTTCGGCCAAAAGCATCCAGGGTCCTGCATTCACGCCCTGGAGGATTAGATGAGTGTCTTTTTGCACTCTATCTTCTTCATGGCAGACTCTACCACAATAGAGTGGTGAGGAAGCTGAGTCTTGTGGAAGCCAGGACAAGGAGGGACACGATACATGGTATCTAACCTGCGAGAATGAGGAGAGGTGTCTCCCACATCCTCAACATGAGATCATACAGAATCTCATGAACAGGTAAAGTAGCTGCCTCCTTAATAGCTTTAGGATATTGTAAAATATCCAACTCCTTGGCTCTGGGTTCTGACTCAGGGGCCACTGTGATGGAGAGGCCCCTAGCCACTTCCCTAATGAAGTCTTAAAAAGACAAGTCTTCTGGAGGAGACATTCTTCGTTTAGGTGAAGAAGAGTCCTGAGGAATAAGTATCGATGCTTCTACAGAACCCTCAGACTCAGAGTCCTCAGAGGAATGAAAGTATCGCCTGTCTGGATGCTCCTGTAAAGCCCGATAACCGTATCTAGTGGGATCGACATCGGGAGTAATCGGTACCGGTTCGGTACCAATGGGCATCATAGGACAGGGTACCGTTGCAGTCGACACCGAAGCCGATGTCGATGCAATCGGTACCAGTACCGGGAGCGATGCCGGTACCGGAGCCGGTACCAGCAACGGGGATTGTTGCGGTACTGGAGGCGTCGCAGCCTGTATGAAAGCCGTTAAGGTGCGCTGCATGGTCAGAATCTTCTGATCCATCGACGCCACCAGAGTATGGATGTCGGTACCAGTGGGAGCCACCGGTACCCCAGAACACGGCAACAGGTGATCTGTCGAGGCCGAGCCATCGATGTCAACCTGTGATCCCATAGATAATGCTTTGGAAGCCGGAGCTTCCCGCCGGGGTAATTTTGCCAGTGCGGAATCCTCGAGGGCAAGCCTGGAGGCATCTCGATGCTTGGAGGGAGATCTGCCCTTCAAGGACCGGCCAGATTTATGCTTGGTTACCTGAGATCCATGGGAGGAAGAAGAGGCCCTGGAAGACGTTGATGCTACCGAAGCTGCATCAGAGGGAAACAGGGTACTGAGTTTGGCTGCTTGGTTCTGCCGACCTCTCAGACATCATGGTACAGGACATACAATCCGTGATGGAATGGTCAGGTCCCAAACACTTTAGACACCAGTCATGGGTGTCTGTGACAGAAATAGTACCGCCACATTTTGTGCATTTTTTAAACCCAGAAGCGGGCTTCTCCATGAGGAAAAAGAATTTTTAGGCCTAGGGCCCAAAAACTGAAAATGCACAGTAGTGATAAAGCTTTTTGTTTTTTTTTTTTAGAAGAAAGAAAAGAAAGACCGGTGGTACCGGTCCGACGTCGAAGGCGGCAGACGCGACACAAAAGAATACAGGAAAAATAAAGAACTTCTTCTGCGGTGACAGAAACACGACCTGCTGGCTCCGTGGAAAAGAAGAAGTGGAGAGAGGCGGTTGGGAAAGGCGGGAAGGCAGCACGCAGGCGCTGTGGGATGCTCCCAAAAGCTTTCTTATTGGGCGCTGGGGAGCGTTCCCGTGCAGGCTCAGTCGGTACCGACGATACCCATATATGTGAAGACTCATTCCTGCTTGTTCCTGGAGATCATTAGCAAAATCCGCCCTTTCCTTTCTGAACACACCACTAAAACGCTTATCCACTCCTTAATCACCTCCTGTCTTGACTACTGTAACCTACTCCTTGCTGGTCTCCCTTTGAGTCATCTCTCTCCCCTTCAATCTGCTGCATGGCTAATCTTCTGCCAGCCTCGTCATACCCATATTACTCCTCTTCTCAAGTCACTTCACTGGCTCCCTGACTCCGCATCCAATTCAAACTTCTCCTGCTGACCTATAAATGCATTCACTCTGTGGCTCCTCATTACCTTTCTTCTCTTATCTCTCCTTACAACCCCTCCTGGGAACTCCACTCTTCTAACCAACTGCTTCTATCTCTGCCCTTCTCTCCTACTGCCAACTCCAGACTTCGCTCCTTTCACCTTGCTGCACCTTACACCTGGAACAAACTACTTGTGTCTGTATGCCAGGCACCTTTTCTAACCCTCTTCAAATCCAGGTTGAAGGCTCACCTCTTCGCTACTGCCTTTGGATCTTGACTCACCTGATCTCCTTTTCCTTCCCCCCCGTTCTACCCCTGTTTACGCCTTCTGTGTTTGTCTTGATTAGATTGTAAGCTCTGATGAGCAGGGACTGTCTCTTACATGTTTTGTACAGCGCTGCGTACGACTGGTAGTGCTACAAAAATGCTCAGTAGTAATAGTAGTAGGTGGTTCAAGATCCTATGAAGCCAGGCCATCTTGCGAGCACCGATGCAGACCGCTCTGCTGGATGATTCAAAGGCATCAAAAGATGCTCTGGTAAAAAAGTGGATGTATTTTGATTTTGCCTAATTAGGGCTTGGAATTTATCATGTTATCACCGGGAAGGAGAGGTGCAAAGTTCTCTAGATATCTGGATACATCCTTCAGGAACATGCTCATGTAGAGCATATTCTAGAGATCAGCATTCATGCTTGAAAACATCGATGCCCAAAAGCATCAAGAGTTCTGGAGTCCTTGTCTGGAGGCATGGAAGTTTGATTCTTAGAACTTTTGATGTGGCGCACTGCCAATTCCACCACCATAGAATGGTATGCGAGTTGAGGCTTTTGAAAGCCTAGGCATACTGGAACTCTGTATACGGTATTAAGTCATTTGCCAATAGGCAGAACCATTAGAAGTTCTCAAGACACACCTTTTCTGTCAGGCATTTGACCTTCCCCCGCCCGTTGATGGCTCTGGCCCTCCCCAGTCTGACCCCCCTCCATAGAGAACTCAGACGTCACCGATCACAACTATTTCCCCCCGTCCTGTTCTCCAGACCCTCTTACCTCTTCTTTCTCTATCCTATTCTACGACATTCTTTTTTCTCTTTCCTTTCCTGTCTGATATTGGCGTTTTTCCTTTTCTGATGTTTTCCTGCAGCCACCACTTTGTTTTATTGTACACCGCCGTGACGCTTTGGCAAGGGCGGTTTATCAAGTCTTGCTAATAAAGAATAAAGTCTCCCAAATACGGAGCATTAGATCCTGCAAGATGCAATGCACTGGGTAAAATGGCAGCCTCTTTAGGTGTTGAGGGGTATTGGAGGATTTCCAATTCCTTTGTCCTCTGATCAATCTCTGATGCCATGGTAATCTGTACGCTTGCTGCCATGTCCCAGATGAAGTCTTGGAAAGACATATCCTCTGGTGGGAATTGATGCTGCTCATGAGGAGCAGACGGGTCTGAAGGAACGTCCGGGTTTCTTAGGAGCCCTCCAATGTCTCATTGGAATTGGCGGAAGTAGAGTCAGAATCTGACATGAAATTGAAGTATCAACGATCTTGTAACTTGATCTCGATACTTCCTTGATGTTGAGGATCAATGTCTGTACAGATGATCGGCTGGGTGAGGCATCAGGAGCCCGCTGGGTACAGACAATGGCAGTCTGTTGCATTGGGGGCATCGGAGAGAGAAGATCCCCCGACGCAGGTTCGAGGGATGGCATCGGCCTCGGAACCAGTGGCTGTAGGCAAGGTCCCGTCGCCGGCACTGCTGGAGCTGTCGATACCGTCGGTACAGAGGCTGCCAGGAATGCAGCCAAACTCCTCTCGATAGCCAATATGCACTGGTTGAGGGAGCTGACCGATGCCTGGGTAGAATCACGTATTAGGCTTTGAGCCACCGTCCCAGAGAATGGAACCAGTAGCTCTCCAAAGATTGATGCCCCAAGAGCCTCCTGGAGCCCCCTCTTGTGCTTTGGAGGACAAGCCCTCCCCACCAGGGCTGTTTGGCAGGCCGGTCTGCATTATACGCACCTTTCTGTGAGTGTCAATGGCAATGAAGGGACTTATCTCTGGAATCTGTATCTGTCCTTGATGCTGTTGACTTAGACTTGGTTGTGTGTCTGGACTTTGAGGAGACATGAGAATCATGAGAGGCGGCCAATATCCTCGACTATGTGGAAACCACTGAAAGAGCCCAGGGCGAACAGAGAACCATACTGTTTGGCTCTGTTCTTTAGGCCTTTTTGTCATTTGCTGGCACCAAAGGACAATCATTTGGTACATGGTCAGGGCCCAAACATTTTAAGCACCAGTCATGTTTATCCATGACTGATATAGTACCAGAACATTCAGAACACTTTTTGAAACCACTAATGTGTTTTTCCATCATGGTGAGGAAAAAGTAGGCCCAGGCCTAGCTGGCAGTTGAAACCACCAAAAATGAAAGAAAAATAAAGAAATCGTTGAAAAAGAAAAGAAAATATCAGGGCAGGTGTCAGTGGAGGAACCAGTGTCAATGGAAAGAGCACAGAATTTAACAAAAACAAAACATATTTCAGCCGTAACAGGAAAGAAACAACCTGCTGGCTCCATGGAAAACTGAGGAGCCAGCAGATGCATAGGCACAGGTGAAGTGGATTGCTCCCAAAAGCTTTCCAATTGGACGCTGGGGAGCATTCCCATATGGGCTCCATCAGTGCCGACATCACCCATATATAAAGACTGCATTCCTGCTTGTTTCTGGAGATTGGATAGCCCCCATCTCACTGCTAGATTGCTATCTGCATCTTAGTTTTAAGGATTTGTTTAGACATTTAAGTTGGTTAGTTACAGTTGCTAGGGATACTTGTACTAATATAACTATATGTAATAAGTTTAAGGGACTTTGTTTGCCTCAAGATTAATTTCAGGGCCTTAATTAACCAGCTAAACCTGAAAGTGAATTTTACCACCTCTTTCCCTTTAAAAGGTTTAAGAGCCTATAAATCTAAGATTGTGTCTGGGGTGGGTGGATGTGATGCCCTGCTGATATTCTCCTCAGATCTGCCATGCACACTGTGTATACACCCTGCAAGCGAGGCACCAGCAGCTGAAGCTCATCATGCTTGTTGCTTGTCTGGTCAAACTGCAGAAGTGCTAGAAGCTACCAAACCACCCCAAACACCACTCAATGCTCCCCTAAAGAGGCGGCAGTGGCCCTGGTGTGGCTGCTCACCCCTCCCCCCCCCCCAACAGGCTGCCGGCCACTGAAGAGGTAGGCAAGTCAGAGGTAGGGGTGAGCAGCAACACCAGGACTGCCACCTCAAGAACAGTAGCGAGTGCGCTTTGGGGTGGCTCGACGGCCTTCTGGCATTTCAGTAGTTTGTTCACATCATCTATGGTCAAGCAGAAAGGAGTAAGGGGAGCTCAAGCCCATGGCCTGCTCAACCAGCTGGGGAACTGCAATTGCACTCTGGGAGCTGCTACCAAAAGAGACAGGTGACCCTCGGGCTGACTACCCAAAACATTAACTCAACTGGGGAAACCACCTTCCCCTTAGGGTTGTGGGCCCAGAAGCCTAAAAGCAAAAACACTGCTGCACCAGGCCAGCGACCACTAGCTGCTGAAGACAAATACCGAAGGTGCATGTAGCTGCACCAATTCATATACCAGCCAGAATGTCACTGGAAGTCTTTTCTGTCTCCATCAGCAGCTGGCAGGGGAGGCATTATTCACTTAATCTGGTCTGGTCTAGCAAGATGAACTGCAAAGAGAAGACTACCGCTGTAATGAGGTAAAGTTGCTGAGACACTAGTTCTGTGCTCCTTAAGGTTTTTCGGTTTAGCAGTTGCCTCAGCTTTTCTAGCCTCTATTTGAACCAGTCTTTATTATATAATGGTGACAAGAGCTTTCACTCACTTACCTTTAATTACCCCCCCACACACACACACTTTTTCAACCTTCTAACTCAACTTATTTGTCAACAGTAGGGATGTGCTTTCCTTCTGAAACTAAAGCAGCAATAATGTACCCTATTGTGCACTAGTTACACAAGCTTGGTGCATGCTATTGTACAATAGAGTGCACTATTAAAAATGATATGAAGATGGAGAACAATGAAACCCCCCAAAACATTTTTCCCTGCACACCTCTAGTCACAGCCTCTAGCCAGGGGCCCCAAGTCATAACTCCTTCCTGAACCCAGGAAATGCAGATATTCACCCACATCTCCAGGGGTTTGAAAAGCTGCTTCTGCAGTATCCTCAACCAGCCCAAGGAATACAAGACCTAACTTGAATTTAACCCAAATCTACTGATCAGACTGGCCCCTTTAGAGGATTTCTAAGCCTAGATTGCAGTGCATTTGGTCCCTTCTCCAGCAAAAGTGAGCTTTAGCTTTATACCTTCTCCTCATGCTGCTGCTCTAGCTGTATGAGCTGACACTGGTGCTCCGTCTCCAGCTCAGTCATCTGGCTCCGATCCTCAAAAATAGTTTTCTGCAGGTCTGCACAATGAGAATTACTCTGCTTCAGGGAATTCTCCAACTTACTACTTTGCACTTTGGAAGAAACCAGCTGAAAATAAAAAGACATTAGCATTGCAACAATAGCCTACTCAGGACTAACAGACTATAGGATAGGAATCAATTGCAAAGTAAATGAGCCACATTTGAGGGTTTTTTGCCTCCATGCTCCATGAGAATTATTTTCTACTGCGGCTTTAGCACAGTCTTCTTTGGCAGGTTCTTCCACCCCATCTAATATAATTAGTGGATCCTCGGTCAAGGGCAACAGAGACTTTCCAGAGTCAGTAGTCTTGCTGTTGCTTGGCTTGACTACATCTCAGGGCTTAAACATTTTATCAGCTTACTTAGCCCCTGCCTACTCAGGATCTGAATCTTTCATTAGCAAGCCAATGGGTCAGCCTACTAATCTTTTAAGGTGACATTTTACTTAACAGATAACATCCTTTTGCTAGACCAGTCCAGACAAGTGGGTTGTATTCCCCTACCAGCAGATTGGTGGAGACAGAAAACCAATGAAATGCCCAGGTTTCAATGACATCATGCCCATGCCTCTATCAACTTAAGCCACTTGAGAGCATGTCAGTATTCGTACCAAAGAATATGGGAAAGCATGGCAAACCTCACAAACTCAACATGAGCAACAATGATGAATTCAAACAGTAGAGAAACTAGATACAGGAGAGATTGAACAGCAGGCTGTCAGTAGGATATGGACCTGCAAAGCTAAGCATATAAATCATAGCGGACCAAGGTACCACCGCAACATGACAGACCAAACTGTTCCAGGAGTGGATCCTGAACTGGTCTAGCAGGATTCAAGGAAAAGTAAGTAAACTGTCACCTTCCATATCGTCCTGCTAGGTCAGTCCAAAGTGGAATGTACTAAAGTTATGCCTCCACTGGGCAGGAAGAAGACAGCAAGTCTTAAACCTTTGAGCCAAAGGCTGTGTCCGCCTGAGCATGGACATACAAGCAGTAATGCTTGATGAAAAGTGGAAAACGATGCCCATGTTATCACCCAACAATGTCTGAAGGGGCTACTGAGTTACACTCTGCCCACAAGGATGCTTGCACCCAAATAGAATGGGCGTGCAAGCCCTCCAGAACCAGCTGGTTCCATAGCAGGTACACCAAGGCAATAGCCTCCTTGATCCAGTACCCCAAGGTAGACTTGCCTGCAGTGACACCTTTGCGCGGGCCAGCAAACAGCACAAAAAGATGATTGGACAAGAAAGGAATTCTTAACCTTCAAGCCCTGGAGAAGCACTTTCCAGATACCTACAAGGGAAAGAGCCTTATCTCAAGGTGGCGAAACAGTGTGACAAGGCGGTGGCAAAAGCCAGAAAGAAGCTGGGTTGCCTACAAAAAGGAATTATAGCAGAAAGGAAGAGGTACTAATGCCACTGTACAAGTTGCTGGTGAGGCCTCACTTTGAATATTGTGTTCAGTTTTGGAAACCATATTGCGCAAAGGATATAAAAAGGACTTTAAACAGTTCAGAGAAAGGCAACCAAAATGTTTTGGAGCCTGCGTAAAAAGACTTATGCGAAGAAACTTGACCTAAATATGTATTCTCTGGAGGAGAGGAGGGACAGGGGAGATATGATTCAGACCTTAAATACTTAATGAACAAACCTCTTCCAAAGACGGGGAAGCTGTGAAATTGGAGGACATAACATGAAGCTGCAAGGGGTGAACTGAAAGGCAATGCCAGGAAATGCTTTTTCACTGAAAGGGCGGTGGATGCTTGAAATAGAAGTGGTGGGGGCAAATACAGTGACAGAATTAAAAATGGCATGGGACAGAGTGGATCCCTTTATAGCAACAGGATAAAATAAAAAAACAAACATAACTGTCTATTATCTCTCAACAAATAGGGGTGACCTAAACAGAGTGGTGGGTTCACCCCTAAACAAAGGCATGGGGAGGGGGTATCCTGCACAGAGTGGCAGGTGCACCTACTTTTGCCACTTTGCTGGGCAGACTAGATAAATAAAATAAATAGTCTAACATTTTTTATATACCGCTTTTCAGGTTCTCAAAGCGGTTTACAGGGAACATAGATAACTGTGTACATAGAACTTTTGGAACTATTTACAACAATTAACAGTGATTACATTCGCATTAGAACTATTTACATAAGTGGTCTTTATCTGCCATCATATACTATGTTACTACTCTTCTACACTGCTCCTCAGAAAGGACGACAAGAAAACCACCCAGTTCACCTGAAAGGGAGAAATCTTGGGTAAAAAGGCGGTACAGCCCAAATGAAAACGGCCTCTTCCGAAAAGGACAGAAATGGATCCTGGCAAGAAAGAGTCTGAAGCTCAGAAATCTGTATTGCCGAACAAATAGTGACCAAGAACACAGTCTTGAGAGTCAAGCCCTTCAGAGTAGCATGTTTCAGAGGTTCAAAGGGCTGTGACACCAGGGCCCTGAGCACCAGAGATCCCAGGGAAGAATGATGACCAGAGAGGAAGATGCAAATGCTGAACCCCTTAAAGAAAATGCAAAATACTCGGGTGCAAGGCTGAAGACTTTCCAGTCAGTGGACTTCTGAAATAGGACAAGGCTGCTAACAGGACTTTCGGAGAGGTAAGGGAAAACCCGTCAAGACCATCCTGCAGTAGGCCAACACAGTCAGCACCTTGGCAGGAACAAGCTGCTATGTGCCACACCCATGCTCAAAGAGGCACCAGACTCACATGCAATCCAGGCTGGTAGAACCACTCCAGGTTTTGAGCAGAGTGGAAACTACTGCAGGAGAATAGCACTTATGCAACAGCAGACTCCCTTCAAGAACCAAGCTGTAAGTGAGAAGGGAGCCACATCATCCAGGACAAAATGATCCTTGATGCAACCAGCCCCAAAACTGGGGCAGATGAAGAGGAAGAACCTGCAGGAACCACATCAAGTACTTAAACCATGCTCTCCTTGTCCAATCCAGCACTACCAGAACAATTCAGCATGGATTGTGCTCTATGTGTAGAAGCACATTCTCCAACAGCAGCCATGAGAAAGCATATGCAGCAAGCATTGCCATAGCCAGGACTTGACAAGGACAACAATGTCCTCGAACCCAGTTTCCATGTGGTGAGTGAAGCAATGGCATAATGTCATTGGAGCAGGATGCCACCAATTCTGTCACGTAGTGACCCCCAATGGTGGAGAAGCATCTGAATTGCCTCCAGACTTAACTCCCACTCTCCGGATCGAGAGATGACGATGGAAGATGACAGCTTTCACATTCACCACCCCAGCAATGTGCCAAGCAGAGCTAGGAGGCTCATTTCTGCCCAGGTGAACCAGACTGCCATTCTCAAGGTCGCTCCTGCACACCTCGTGCCGCCTTGGCAATTCACATATGTCACTGCAGTGGTGTTGCTCAGAGAACACTCACACTACCCTGCCTTTGACCAAGGGCATGTAAATGCAGGAGGGCAAGTCAGATAGCCCTTGCTTCGAGACAGTTGACGTATCAGTCTGCTTGCAGTACCAACCATCCTGAGTTGTTTGGTCTTCACAAGGGCTTTCTCACCCTTAAGAATGGCATCACCAGAAGAATCCACAAACGATTCCATCAGCATGCCCATCTTCAGATAATAGAAACCTTGAAAAATGATGACAGAAAGAGACCACATGGCCTATCACTCTGTCCTTCCATACCAACAACTACAACAGTATAGAAACATAGAAAAATGTGGGTGTAGTCACCACCTCAAGCTGGCTCTCACTCCCAGCTGGAGCAGAGGTCTAAGCTCAAACTCTGGTCAGGAAAGGCCACCAGAGTGGCCTCATATGAGCATGCCCGTGGCACCATCTTGACTGCTAGTGCCATCAAGCCAAGAATCTGTAGATAATTCCAAACCCCGAGAGTCTGCTGAGAACAGAACAAGTCGTTCAAACGATATCTGCATGCTCTCTTCCAGCAGGAAGACTGCTCATTTGAGCAATGAACCTTTTTCCCAGAATTCCAGGGATTGGGAAAGCTCCAATGGATGCTTTCCACTCATTGACCACTCAGTGAGGCCTTCCAATACACCACTTGGGCCAAAACACAAGAAGATCACAAGAGAGAACAGACTCAGATAAGCCAGTCATCCAGAAATGGGTGTACATAGTCCTTAGCGCTGCAGCACAGCAGCCAGCACTGCTATGACCTGGAGAACATCCTCGGGGCAGTGGAGAGGACAAAGAGAGGGCGGCAAACTGAAGGTGTGAGAGAAACACAGCAAAACAGACATCTCCGCTGATCCTCCCAGATCAGGATATGAAAACAAGCCTTAGCCAAAATTAGAGATGCTAGAAACGCCCTTCAGTGCACTGCCAAAATCACAGAGCTCAGAGCTTCCTTTTTGGACGTGCAACACACACAAATGAGCATTGATGCCTTGAGGCCAATGGTCGAAAGGAGCCATCCTCCTTTGGCCACCCTAAAAGAATGGAATATCTGCCCTTACCCCACTCTGTTGAGGGCACTGGTACCACCGCCTTCAGATGCAGTAATTTGTCCAACATAACCCATGTGGTGGCTCTCATGTACGCCAAACCAAAGGGAGAGAACAATGCCTCCAGGATTGGCTGCTTGCAGTCCAGAACATAGCCGCTTTGAATGGTGTCTAGCAGGCTGCTATTCTTGGTGACATTTGGGAATGGGCCCCCAAAACCTTCATAGTGATGGAGAAACCCCCTCAGGAGGGGACAGTCTCTGGGCCCATGAGCCCCATAAGGGCTAATTACAGGCCTGAAATTCAGAAGCAAGAATAAAAGCTTTCCAGGAGGAGATGCCAGGAGTCCCAAGACTCTTGGAAGTCAGTCCAGTGATCCCGCAATGGATTGGCGGAGGCTAAAGAGGGGAAAACCCTGCTTGCCTCCCAGGCCCTTTCAAGTCTATCCTCTGGAATACAATAAGACACTGCCTCAGTCAATCCCTTCACCAATCTCTCCAATCAGCTCCGCAAGGGAGCTTTCCCTTAAGGCCAATAGAGTTAGTTGGGCATTGGAGGACATATCCACCATTCAGTGTCGAGGCCAGATCCAATGCCACATCACCATTGACAGGATTACATCTCTAGACGCCAAGCGGGCTAGAACATACATGGCTTTAGAAGGAAGGCAGTAAGACTCTAAAGGAGGGAGTAGCATCATCCAGCAGGAGAGACTGAATCCACAGGAACAAGGCTTGAGGCGTCAGACCTGCGCACAGAGCCAACTGGAGAACAGCAGCTGCTGCTGCGAACTGGCTCTTCAGCAGAGTCCATCTTTCTATCCATAGTGTCCTGTAAGGTCAATCCGACTTCCATGGGAGTGGCGGCCCATTTTGTGATCACCGTGACCTGCGCCTCCATCTTGGGCAGGCTGGGCCATACGACACTCCTCTCTGGGAGAGCTCACATCCCTTTACACAACTTTGTCACACTAGAGAGGAGTTCGGTAAGAACCCATTCCAACAGGAACAAAGAGAAATTTCCTTACCGTTAATTTCCTTTCCTGGAATCCTGCTAGACCAGTCCAGACAAATGAGTTGTGACCCCCTGCCAGCAGATGTTGGAGACAAAGAACCAGAAGCTTCAATGACCCAATCTTAGTACATATAGCAGTTCCCTTAAGAGTTGCCTTCAGTAAATCCCTGGAAAAACAGTGGAACATCAGTGCTCTGAATAGGACTTCATTATTCAAAGTAGTAAATTGGTTGTTAACAAGAAACGCACAAGGAGAAGAACTACATACAAGACACAGCAAGGTGCCTGAACAATCATACTTAAGTAATGTCTCTGCTAAAACGGCTGTCCGGGCTCTGTGCAGAGCAGTGCCCTCATAGCGCCCTGCTAGAGGGGTGAATTATAGCTCCTGTGAGTGAATTTGCTGTGAGTTTTATCTGTCTCCACTTATTTGTCATTGTTAGTGTGCTCTCTTACCTCTCTGCCCCTTATTTTGCACTTTTGTTCTGCTTTCTCAGCTGTATAACTTATACCCCACCCCACCCCCCTCACCTCTACCCACCCACCCCGTGGCTCACTGTCTCTTATAGCTGTCATCTGCTCATTAACTATTTCACGCACAGGTGCGCACAATCTGACTCTCCCTCCTATATCCTCTGGCCTTTATTCTCCTCTCTATTCGTCTATGGCTCCTCATCACATTGTCTTCCTCTTCTTCATACTCCTTGTCTCCCCTCATACCAGCACCCTCACTTCTCCCCTCCTTTTCTCCCCTTTACCATCCTCACTTACCCCTCCATTCTGTCTTCTACCCTATCAGCTCTTGAGCTTCATCGCTTTCTCCGTCTCATTCAGCCATCTCCTCTCTAAGGCAACCTCACCCTCGTTTCTGCCGTACTGTCTCCAATCTACCCCGTACTCTGCTAATCCTTCTCTCATCTAGAGATATCAACCCCAATCCTGGCCCCCCTAGACTTCTGTCTCACTCTAAGAGATCTTCATGCAACATGTCTAATTTTATTCATATATTCCTCTCCTTTCCCATTCCACTCTCACTTTCTCATGTGCCTTGTGGAACACATACTCTGTCTCTAATAAACTTGCTTATACTCATGATCTCTATCTCTAATGTTCTAAATCTTCTTGCTTTGCTGCTCTGTCATGGGGGCTAGCAGTTCTACCACACACCTCGTCCCACTGGCCGTGGTGGTGGTGTTGGGCTTCTACTTTCTCCTTCCTGGCAATTCCAACCCCTTCTGCTGCCTCAGTCTCACTCCTTTCTCTCTTGACGTCCACTCCATCCGCCTTTTCACTCCACTCCCTCTCCAGGTAGCTGTTATTTATCGATCTCCTGACATGTCTGCTTCTACCTTTCTCACTGACTGACTCGTGGCTTTCCTTCTTTCTGGATTCCTCTTCCCCCACTCTTATTCTTGGGGATTTTAACATTCATGTCGATAACCCCTCTGATCCTTATGCTTTAAAGCTCCTCTCACTTACTTTGTTTGACCTCCAGCTTTGTTCTACTGCCTCCACTCACCAGCATGGCCACTGCCTTGACCTGGTATTTTTCTCTAGCTTTACCCTTGAACTTCTGTAGCTCAGTTCTTCCCTTATCTGACCATCACCTTTTAAGCTTTAATCTTCATCACCCGCTGCCTCAACCTCGTCCTGTCATCTCCAACAATTTAGAAATCTTCATGCTATTGATCCCTTGATTCTATCTTCCACTATTTCTTCATCTCTTTCTTCCACTATGTCATCCGTTGAGGCGGCAGTAACTTCTTATAATGCTGCACTCTCCTCTGCTCTGGATGCTCTCGCACCGCCCATGCCATGTCCTGTGAGACGTTCTGCACCCCAGCCCTGGCTTTCATCCACTACCTACTATCTACGTTCCTGTGCCCATTCTGCTGAGCGTAATTGGCTCAAATCCCACTCCCTTGCAGACTTTCTATACTTCAAATGCATGCTTGTCTCTTTCCAGTCAGCCATAGCTCTTGCCAAACAAGACTATTTTGCACACCTCTCTTGCCTCTGATCCTCACCGTCTCTTTACTACTCTCAGCTCTCTCCTCAAAGTGCCTCTGATCGCTCCCTTCCTTTCTGCCCAAACCCTGACTATTTCCATGACAAAATCCACAAGATCACCCTCCAATTCCCCACAAAGTCAGCTACTTCCCCTTCTCCCCCTCTTCACTCCCAACTTTTCCACCCTACCTTTGCTACCCTCTCTTCCTTTCCTGTGATCTCTGAAGAGGAAACTGCACACCTTTCTTCCTCCAAACTCACCACCTGCTCCTCTGATCCTATCCCCACCCGTCTCCTAAGCCCCATCTCCTTCACCGTTGTCCCTTCCATCTCATTCTCAAACTATCGCTCTCCACTGCAACAGTCCCTGCAGACTTCAAGCATGCTGTGGTCACACCTCTCCTCAAGAAACCCTCACTTGATCCCACCTGTCCTATTTATCGACCCATCTCCCTCCTTCCCTTCATTTCTAAATTACACCACTGCTGCCTCTACTTCCTCTCTTCTCATGCCCTCCTGGATCCTGTAGTCTGGCTTTCGTCCTTTACACTCTGAAACAGCTCTTGTCAAAGTCTCCAGTGACTTGTTCCTGGCAAAATCCAAGGGCCTTTACTCTGTCCTCATCCTTCTTGACTTCTCTGCTGCTTTTGACACTGTTGACCACAACTTTCTCCTTGATACCCTATCCTTGCTTGGTTTAAAGGGCTCTGTACTATCCTGGTTCTCTTCCTCTCTCTCCCATTGCTCTGTGTGTGTGTTCTGGTGGCTGCTCCTCCTCTATCCCGCTCCCAGTTGGTGTACCTCAAGGATCTGTCTTGGGTCCGCTCCTTTTCTCTCTCCATACCCAGTCCATTGGTGTGCTTATCTCTTCCCATGGCTTTCAATACAATCTGTATGCTGACGACTCCATATCTACCTCTCTACGCCTGAAATCTCTCTGGCAATCCAGACCCGGATCTCTGCCTGCCTTTCTGACATTACTGCCTGGATGTCTCACCGCCGCTTGAAATTGAACATGGCCAAGACTGAACTTCTTCTTTCCCCCTAAAACCTCCCCTCCTCGTCCTCCTCTCTGTGTCTGTGGATAACTCTGTACTCCTTCCTGCTTTCTCGGCCTGCAATCTTGGGGTTGTCGGACTCCTCTCTCTTTCTCCAAAACATCCATCTGATAGCTAAGTCCCGCTGTTTCTTTCTCTATAACATCAGCAAAATCTTCCCTTTCCTTTCTGAACACACTAAGACGCTTATCCACTCCTTAATCATCTCCCGTCTTGACTACTGTAACCTACTCCTTGCTGGTCTCCCTTTGAATCATCTCTCTCCCCTTCAATCTGTTCAACACTCTGCTGCGCGGCTAATCTTCTGCCAACCTCGTCATGCCCATATTACTCCTCTTCTCAAGTCACTTCATTGGCTCCCTATCCGTTTCCGCATCCAGTTCAAACTTCTCCTGCTGACCTATAAATGCATTCACTCTGCGGCTCCTCACTACCTTTCTTCTCTTCTCTTTCCTTCCAACTCCCCTCGGGAACTCTGCTCTTCTAGAAAACTGCTTCTGTGTCCTTCTCTTCTATTGCTAACTCCAGACTTTGCTCCTTTCACCTGCTGCACCATACGCCTGGAACAAACTACCTGTGTCTGTACGCCAGGCACCTTCTCTAACCCTCTTCAAATCCAGGCTGAAAACTCACTTCTTCGCTACTGCTTTTGGATCTCGACTCACCTGATCTTTTTCTTTCCCCCTTGTTTTATCTCTGCCTACACCTTCTGTGTTGTCTGTCTTGACTAAATTGTAAGCTCCGATGAGCAGGGACAGCACAGTTACTTACCTGTAACAGGTGATCTCCGGAACAGCAGGAATTAGTCTTCATATGTGGGTACGTCGGTGCCGACAGAGCCCGCACGGAAATGCTCCCCAGCATCCAAACAGAAAGCTTTTGGGAGCATCCCCCGCGCCTGCGCGGTGACTTTCCGCCTTTCCCACTGTCTCTCCCCAGTTGAGTTTCATAGCTGAGACAGAAGGAGAGAAAAGGAAAGGAAATAGATAGATACAAATCCTAGGGGAGGAGGGTGGGTTGTGAAGACTAATTCCTGCTGTTCCGGAGATCACCTGTTACAGGTAAGTAACTGTGCTATCTCCAGGAACAAGCAGGAATGAGTCTTCACATGTGGGGACTCCCTAGCTGTGGGTGCCAGGGGAGATCCCATAAAATGCGCATCCCTGGAACAGGACTGCATTTCCCAGACCTGGATCTCCGGCATCCCCTGGGGGATGGAGGGTAGGAGTTGAATAGAGCAGAGCTGTAGAGGGTAAAGACTACAGGGAAAAAAGTCTTTAGAAGGTATGTCAAGTATCATCAAAATATTTAATGAACTAGCACAATATAGAGCTTACCTACTGGATTGTAGGAAGTAGACTGTAGATGCAGTAGCAGAATCTTCAAGGTGACTCCACAGCAGTGAGGAAGAAGTTCCAACCTGGAATGGGCATGTGACCCAGGTGTCAACCGGGGCAGGAGAAGATCGGCAGGTCTTCAATGAAAAGCTTTATGGGAAAAGCTGAGAACTCATTTAGGTACAGAGTCATAAACATTGAGGACTACAAGAAGACAACTGACCGATCTGGAAAATTAGCCCAGTCCGGGAGGGAAGAGAGGGTATATAAAGAAACCCCTATTCCCAAGGAGAACAGAAGTGTACTCAGGAACACTGAAGATGTACACTGTCCTTCCTAGCTGTTAAGCGATAGGAAGACATAGAAGTTTGAGACTGCACAGATAGGGAGATGTACAACAAAAATAGAAGCTGTTGACGTCACAGCAGCAATGGTTAGTATAACCCGTCCCAGTCAATGAGTCGTATGATAATAGGCAAGTTGACTGTCCGGACCCCATAAGAAAATAAAAACCTAAGCACCGACAGTCGGGGAGATAGGTAGACATAGGGTGCTATGGACATCTCCCAATATGCGTATGCCTATATACATACATATTATATATATATATATATATATATATATATAGGTATATCCGGAAGACATACATATCTATACCTATGAGAATATATGTATGTAGACAAGTAGTTTTTTTTTTTTTTTTTAATATATATCTACATATAGACATGTAGAGAGACATATGTATAGGTAGAGGTGGGATGGCTGACGCCCACCCAGCCATACATAAAAATAATGTTTCAGAATACATGCCTGCAACTGAGCCACAGAAAAAAAACATTCACATGGGGAACGTGATGGGAAAAAATTCATCCAATAATAGGGGGTGAAACCCACCTGAAAAAATATAGGTCAGTGGAAGAACCAGTATGGTTGCGTGAAAAACAGAGGATAACAGCAGTCTGGCAAGAGTACTCAGCAGTACTTGAGGACTCTTATCCGTCCAAAGGACAAGAAGAACGCATAGACGAAGATACCAGAGTGACCCCCCAAGGGGTTCAGGGGTATCATGTACAATAAAGGAGTGTGCGTCGTCCAGTGGAGTAGAAAAACATAATGCCAAGCTGTAAGGAACAGGAGCATATTCCGGTCAGATTGGGAACTCCGTGGACATTCACGCAGAAAAGCTTGTCTGCTGTATATGAATGACCCTCAGAGACAAGGTTAATGCTCTGTGGTAAGGGCCCAGAGTAGAAGCTTCTCTGAAGGTTGCCGAGAGCATTGTGCAGGAGAATTATAAGATAAAACTGACAGGAGTCAGGCGTGTTGCCACATCCGAGGAAAGGATATGGCTAGAAGAAGATAAGCTGCAGTGAATAGTATTATGCAAGATAGTTGCAAGCAGCTTGCAATGAGCATTAAAGTAATCACTGGAACTCCCGCATATACAGCAACTGAACAAAACGACAGAGGGGATTCTCCTGTAGAAAACAGAGAGAAAAAACAGACAAAGGCAGCGGAGAGCATCTCCGTCCCTGTCCGATGAGTCGTTCAGAGCACGCAGTGAAGGAAAAAACAAACAGGCTACACTGGAAGAAAAAAAGCGTTCCAGTATGGCACCAACTCAAGCAGGGGAAACCCTGGAAGAGAGGGGGTTGGAAAGTGACTTTACCCTAGGGTAAGGCAGCTGAAGGAAAAGATGTCCATATGGGGACAGAAACTATCATGGGATAGTTGTGACCTCCCTTCGTGGTAGGAAAAATGGGAGAATTCTGCAACCCATGAACAAAAGTATCCGAGGGCATAGCATACTGGAAAAGAAACCAGTGTAGAGTTTGAAGAATAAACGTCTGCTAACGGGAAGTTAACTGTAGATTGCAATACACAGGAACCTATGGTTGCTGGTTATGAGCAGACCGGGTAGAGTCTGGAGACTGCAGACTAGGATGAGATGTCCCTTGCTTGGGTACACCGGGAGGATGGGCAGAAGGATGAAACTTTCTCTTCTTCGGGAAAGAAGGTTTGGCAGGACATTTCCCACGTCCTGGGGAAAAAGAGGGCTTAGGATGGTTTCCAGAACTAGGAAAGTCAGTGGAGCAATGAGCAACCTGACGTAAAGCTTCTCTATTGAAAAGATTGTCTCCAGTACAAGGAGAATTACCCAGTGTATGTTTTGCCCATCTGCTCAAGTCCGAAGCCTGCAGCCACGCTGTACGACGCGCTCCAATGGCAATAGCAGAGGATCTGCTAACAGACTCAAAAGAGTCTAGAGAAGCGCGAGAAAGGAACCAAGAGATATTCCTGCTATGATTAAGAAGCAAGGAATAGTCAGAGGCCTTGGGTTCTGACAAAAAAGGAGACAAAAGAGATAACTTCTCTGTGACCTCCTGAAGTATGAGACTCATAAAAAATATATGAAATAATTCTTGAAGCCAACATAGAAGTTTGGAAGGTTTGACGTCCAAAGGCATCAAGTGCTTTAGATGCATGACCTGGTGGGAAAGAAGAATGCTTCTTCTTGCTTCTGACCTTCCTCATTGCTGATTCCACTACAATGGAATGATGCGGAAGTTGGCTTTTCTGAAACCCCGGAGAGAGAGGCACCTGATACAGAACATTCATGGCTGTAGAAGGCGCAGGAACCTTTAAATGTGATTCCCAAATCCTCAGAAGAAGGTCCTGCAAAGACTGATGCAAAGGAAGCATTATGGTTTCCTTTTCTGCAGGATCTTGGTCAAGAGTAGGACCAGGAATAGGAATGGCAAGAAAGGCTGCCATGTCAAGGAGAAATGTCTGAAAAGAAGGATCTCCCAGAGGAGTTATTCCTGGGCAGGCTGAGGTTGAATGAGCAGCGTGAACACCAGAAGACCTACTGGACTGGTGCATAAAAAGAATCCTGCTAGATGGGAGAATGATACTGACCGTTCTGATTCGAGGCAGTTAGTACTGTGTCGTCGGTTCCAGGTATCGATTCCAAGCTAGGCATAGAAAGGATCGATGGCACCGATGGAACTGCAGGAAACGACGTCGACACCGGTACCGGCATCGGGGACGGTAACTGAAGCGGTACCAAGGTAACCAAAGAGCTTTGGTGATCATCCCCGGTACTGCATAGTCGGAGGCGACATGGATCGGCTCCGAAACGCGTCGGGACCAAGTCATCTAGACTGGATATGGATTCCAGACTGGGCATCGAACAGAGCGTCGGTGGTGGAATCGGCGATGCTGCTACCCGAAGGTCAATCGGAATCGTATCGATCGGTACCGAAGGCACAGAGGACTTCCGAGGACGACGCCCGGTGAAGAGGGGAACACTTGACACCGGCGCTGATGTCGGGGTATCGGTACCGCTCAAAGCCGGTACCCCCCCCAAGCATGGTGTAGATATAGGAAAGCCCCTCTGGGGCGCATCGGTCGGCCCCGAAGGTACCCAGGGCACCAGATGACGATCCCCAGTGAAGAGTGGAACACTCGACACCGATGCCGACGCCGGGGCATCGGCACCGCTCAACGCCGGTATCAACCCCGCGGTTGGCTGGGATATAGGAAATCTAGACTGGGTCGTATCGATCGGTCCCGAAGGCACCGAGGACTCCCGACGATGATCCCTGGTGAAGAGCGGAGCACTCAAAACTGGTGCCGATGCCGGGGGATCAGCACCGCTCGAAGCTGGCACCAACCCCGCGCATGGCTGGGAAGCAGGAAAACCAGTCCGGGTCGGGTCGATCGGTCCCGAAGGCACCGAGGACACCAGACGACGACCCCTGGTGAAGAGTGGAGAACTCGACACTGGTGCCAATGCCGGGGGAGCGGCACCGCTCGAAGCCAGTACCAACCCCGTGCATGGCGGGGATGCAGGAAAGCCAGTCTGGGTCGATTCGATCGGCCCTGAAGGTACCGAGGACACCAGCTGACGATCCTCGGTGAAGAGTGGAGCACTCGACACCGGTGCCGATGCCGGGGGATCGGTACCGCTCGAAGCGGATACCACCCCCGAGCATGGCTCAGGTATGTTCTGTGAGGAGTGAACCCCAGGAACAACCTGAAACCCCGTAAATTCTTTGGAGCCCGAAGACTCCCGCCGGGGTCTTACTGCCAATGGGGTCTTGAGGGCAAGGCTGGAGCCGTCATCATGTTGGGCATGAGACCTACCCATCAAGAATTGGCCAGTCTTAACAGACTTTTTGTGGGTTACCTGATCCTGGAGAGAAGAATAAACCCGCGTCCTCACCTCAGGAAGAAAAACGGCATCGAGGGATACCCGAAAAAGAGAGGGTCTTCTCCCGATAGTAAAGCCTGATGGACCCTGAGAAAAGGTGTCAGGACCCAAACAGAATAGACACCAGGCACTGGAGTCTAAAAAGAAAACTAAGTCTCCGCAGTGAAGGCACTTCTTAGGGGAAGAAGGTTCCATGTTGGAAAGGCCTGTTAGGCCTCGATTAGATAAAAGAAAAAACCGAGGAGAAGTTATTTCTCTAAGTTTGAAAAGAAAAGAATAAAGCACCGGCGGTGCTGGTATCGGCGGGAAAGACAGCCGCGACCACAAGAAAATAAGGATTTTTAAAGAAAAAAGTTTCTGCGGTGACAGGAGGTACGTCCTGTTGGCTCCGCGGAAAAACGAAAACTGGGGAGAGACAGTGGGAAAGGCGGGAAGTCACTGCGCAGGCGCGGGGGATGCTCCCAAAAGCTTTCTGTTTGGATGCTGGGGAGCATTTCCGTGCGGGCTCCGTCGGCGCTGACGTACCCACATGTGAAGACTCATTCCTGCTTGTTCCTGGAGATTGCCTCTTACATGTCTGTGCAGCGCTGCGTACGACTTGTAGCACTATACAAATGCTCAGTGGTAGTAGTAGTAGTAGGGGTGGATTCTGGACTGGTCTAGCAAGATTCCAGGAAAGGAAATTAACAGTAAGGAAATTTCTCCTTCCAAAACATTCTGCTAGATCAGTTCAGACAAGTGGGTAGTACCAGAGCTACACAACCCCAGGACGAGAAGAGACAGTTGCCGTTACGACACTGGCCCTAAAACTCACCAACTCTCACAGACTCATGAGCGAAAGTAGATAAGGAGGACCAGGGTAGCTACTTGACAGATGTTGAGGGGAGCCACATGAGACTGCTCTGCCCAGGAGGCAGCTTGAGCACACGCGGAGTGGGCTTGAAGCCCCAAAAGTACAGTTTACCATAAAGAATATAGACAGATTTGATAGCACACTTGATCGAGCGCACAGTGGTAGACTTGGAGGCAGACAGACCTTTATAGCCCCAGAAAACAGAACAAAAAGTTGATCCAACTTATGAAAAGTATTTCGTCACCTTAAGGTACTAACAAAGCACTCTGCAGACATCCACAGAATAAAGGCTGCTGTTGCTTCCCAAGCACTGTTCCTTGGAAAAGGAGGGGAGCAAAACTGATTGAGATGGAAGGACATCAGGACCTTTGGCCGAAAAGAGGGAATGGCCCAGAGGGACAACCCCTCGGAGAAGGTAAGAAAGGGGCCCTGACAAGAGACGACTTGTAACTCACTTGTCTGGCCAAGGTAACTACCACAAGAAATGCTGTCTTGAATGACAAGTCTCTAATGGTAATGGCCAATAAAGACTCAAAAGGGGGGCAACATCAGGCTTTTGAGCACAAGAGAAAGATCCCAAGGAAGGACGATGGGTTGAAGCAGAGGATGCACGGTTTGCACTCCCTGAAGAAAACGGCTCATGTCTACATGACAGGCAATGGAATGGCCTGCAATGGACCAGCGGAGCAGGTGAGGACAGCCACCTGAACCCACAAGGAGTTGTGTGCCAGGCCCGTATATCTCTTGCAGAAAGGACAGAATATCTGGAATCTGTACATGCCAGGCGACAAGTCGCATTGGGTACACCAGGTCTCAGAGTCGCTACACACATGAGTAGGCTAGAGAGGTTGAGGGGCGATGCACCTTAAGCAGGGTATTGACTTGTATGGAACAGTCCTTACGCACTAGCTGGTGCCTTTCAAGGGTCAGACTATAAGTGAGTAAGGAGCTGGGTCATCCACCAGGATGGTACCCTGATTCAGTAGGTCCTGCCATGAGCCAAGCGCCAGAGGCGGCCTATGAGGAGATGCACCATGTCTGTGTTCCACAGGTGCCTTGGTCAGTCAGGCACCACAAGAATTACTAGGCCGGGGTGAGACTATGAGACAGAATATAGCCAATCACCACTCACAGAGGGAAGAGATACAGGAGCGTCCTCAAAGGCCAAGGCTGCATTAAGGCATCGATCCCCTGAGATTTCGTTTCTTTCTAATAACTGAAGGCAGTGGGTGCCTTTGCATATACCATGGTAGCCATGGGGGGTTGAGACCTGGCTGGCCCAGTGGTACACTATCCGGCAAAAGGCCGAAAGAGTGAGCTCCCACTTGCTGGTACTGAGGGCATGGCAACTGAGAAAATCTGCTTGGACATTCTCCACTCCCACGCTATGCTGCGCTGACAAAGCCTGTAGGAAAAAGGGCCATCTCTTTGGCCATACCCAGGCACTTTGTGCCCCTTTGCTGCTTGAGATAGGCCACCATTGTTGAGTTGTCGTAAAGGATGCAAACAGCCTGTTGAGGGAGGCACAGTAAAATAGTCAGCAGTGCCACTCAGACTTCAAACCAGCTGATGCTCCACTTTGACTTCCCACAGAGTCCAAGAGCCCTGAATCGTTCGGTTGAGACAATGGGCGCTCCCATCCAGTCAGACTGGCTTCAGTCATTACTATGATCCAGTGCAGAGTCTCTAAAGGAACCACTTTGAGCAGGTTTATCAGAGAGCCACCAGTGAAGATTGTGGTGAACTAAGCGGGTAACCAAAAGGCAAAAGTTGAATTCTTGAGAGACACGGGACCAGCAGGTTAAGCAAGAATTCTGTAAAGGTCTCATGTGTGCTCAAGACCAAGGAACTACCTCAATCGTGACAGCCATGGCCCAAAGGATTTGTAGAAAGTCCTGGACTCAAGGCTAGATTCGCAAGGGGAAGGCATGTGCAGGTTGGCCAACTTCTGAAAACAATCCTGAGTGAGGAAGACCCTGCCCAATCTGGTGTCAAAACATGCCCTGAGGAACTCCAGGGATTGAGAGGGGGCATAGAGAGCTGTTGGAATGGTTGACTACCCAGACATGGCTCTCTAGAAACCATACCACCTTGGAGACCACCTCGAAAGCCTCTGGCTGTGATATGGCCCGAATGAGCCAATCATCGAGATAGTGGTGCACCTGGATCCCTTGTTGCCGCAAAGCCACTGCAGCTAACACCATGGACTTTCAAGAAGGTATGGGGCACTGTTGCCAGCCCAAGGAGTAGTGCTCGGAGCCGATAGTGGTGCCCTAGAGTGGCAAAGCACAGAAAACAATGTTGGTCTGTGCAGATGGGAATCTGGATCTCGCTAAGGCTTATTTCCATAACTGCCAGAAACTCTCCGCTCCTCGCTGCTTGAATGACCGATTGGAGAGTCTCCATTCGAAAGCAAAGTATTCAAAAGGGAGTGATTGACAACCTTGAGGTCTAGAATAGGCTGGAAGGAGCAGTCTCTCTTTGGCATGACAAAATAAATGGAGTAATGCCCATTCCTCTCTCCAAAAGAGGCAATGGGCAAATAAAAGACAACATTGGAGACTGGATTGTATGGCTGCATGCCTGTCAGGGGAGCTACGAGGGGAGGCATAGCCATGGTGGATTATGTTGAGTACCCATTGATCAGTAGTCACACAGGACCACTTGTGGAAGAAAAGAGTCAGTCGGATGCCCATTGTGAGCACTGCGGAGGGGTCCCCGAGGCCATCAGTGGGACAAACTGCTCGCTCCAAAGAACTTTGCTGCTGATGAACAGTTGTCGAGTACTCAGCAGACTCCTCAAAAGGACTGACTTTGCCCCAGATCTGCCTGCAGGAGAGGCAGTAGAGGATTTGCCAGGTCAGTACCAATGCGAGTCTGAGTAGCAGGATTTGGATGAGGAGGAATAGGACAGTCCACACTGACCGGCATGGGGCTGATTTGGGCTTGTCCTTGGATAAACACTAGGGTTTGACCTCACCTAAGTCCTTCATGAGTTTATCGAGGACCTCCTCAAAGAGAAGCTTGTCCTTGTAGGGAAGTTTAGCAAGCTAGGCCTTGGATGCTGGGGCGGGCAACCAATATCAAAGCTGAAGCCAAAGTTAATAGCGGGCTACCATGGCTGCAGCTATGGAACATGCAGTAAGCCGTAGGAGATCATACAGGGCATCTGCCAAGGCGGCAATCGATTCCAAGCGTGCTGATGCAAGGTCCCTCAGGCAGTGACAATCCACCGGAATAGAGCGCCTGGGGCCAGCCTGCCGCAGATAGATCTGCAGGGCAAGAGAAGAGGAGGAGAATGCAGTGTTCAAAAGGCCATCCATTTTCAGTCCAGTGGGTCCGTCAGAGCTGCGCCACCTTCATCGGGTATGGTAGTGTGCTTGGTGACAACTGTCACGATGGCATCTACCTTAGAGAAGTGGAGTCACTTGTCTAGGACTGCAGGAGGCCAGACAAAATAGCACCACAAGTGCTTCACCATCTGCAGGGAAGCCTCAGGGGAGTCCCCCATTCTAGAATGACCATTTGTTAGAGCTCCAAAGGAAAGGGAAAGGCATTTGAAGGTTTCTTGATACTAGCCATGATCGGATCTGCCTGCAACTGGCTGGTTTGAAGGTCTTTTTTATTTTTTATTTTATATATACTGCTATATCGGGTAATCATAGCTGTTTACAATTAAAACAGATACATTAAACATTGTAACAATATTGTTGTTAAGTGCCGTCGAGTCGTAGTCGACTCATGGCGACCCTCTGGATAGCTATCCTAAATTGTGTTCGGTCTTCAGTCAGGCGGCTCATTGTTGACAGACTGGTACCCGTAGCTGCTGTTATTGTATCGATCCACCTCATTGCTGGCCTTCCTCTTTTGCGTTGACCTTCTATCTTGCCAAGCATGATGTCTTTCTCAAATGATCTCTCTCTTCGCATGATGTGTCCAAAGTATGAAAGTCGAAGTCTTGTCATCTGAGCTTCTAAAGAAAGCTTAGGTTTGATCTCCTCTAGTACCGACTGGTTTGTTCTTCGGGCAGTCCATGGTATACACAGTATTCGCCGCCAGCACCATAATTCAAAGGCATCAATTTTCTTCCTGTCTATCTTTTTCACTGTCCAGCTTTCACATCCATATGATGTTATTGAAAATACCATGGCTTGAACAAGTCAAATCTTTGTATGGAGAGAGACATCTCTGCTCTTGAGAATCTTATCTAGGTCTTTCATAGCCATTCTGCCAAGAGCAATGCGTCGTTTGATTTCTTGACTGCTTGTTGCTTCTTTATTGATAGTTGATCCAAGTAGGTTAAAGTTGTTTACAATTTCAATTTCTTCTCCTTCAACGATGAACCTGTTGATTATGCCAGTTGTCATGATCTTTGTCTTTACATTAAGGTGCAGGCCCATTTTGAGACTATGTTCTTTGATTGTGAGAAGCAAATGTTTCAGATCATCTTCACTTTCAGCCAGTAATGTAGTATCATCAGCATAGCGAAGGTTGTTGATGAGTTGATGGAGAAAGACTGATAGAATTCTGCAAGACAAATGATCTATTCATCTCAAACACCTTCTTCCAGCAACACAAGCGGCGACTGTACACATGGACTTCACCCAATGGATTGTATAAAAATCAAATTGACTACATCTGTGGAAGTCAACGATGGAAAAGTTCTAACACATCAACAAAGACAAAACCTGGAGTTGAATGTGGTACATATCATCAATTACTAGTATGCAAACAAGCTAAAGTTGAAAAAGAGCAAACCACTCATGAATGCAGCAAAATATGACCTTGAGAATATACCACTGGAATTTAAAGACTGCCTGCAAAATCGATTTGCTGCTTTAGATACAAATGACAGAGCTCCGGAAGAGGTATGGAATGACATCAAGAAGGTGTGTTGGAAGAAAGCGAGAAGTCTCTACAAAAGGTGAAAAAGCAAAAGCGGCCAAAATGGATGACAGAAGAAACTCTGAAAATTGCCCAGAAACGCAGAGAAGCTAAAGCCAGAGAAAGAAAGACAATCGCAGAACTCAGAGATTTCCAACATGCAGCAAGACAGGACAAGGAAAAGTACTACAATGACACTTGCAAGGAAATAGAAGCAGAAACTATTAGAGGAAGAACAAGATCGGCTTTCCTAAAGCTACGAGAGTTAAAGAAAAAGTTCCAGCCTCGAATTGGAATGTTACAAGATGCTCAAGGTTCTATGTTGTATGATGCTGAGAAGATCAAGAAAAGGTGGAAGGAATATACAGAGTTTGTATATGATAAAGATCAAGTGGACCAACAGCCGTTTCAACCTGTACCTTATGATCGGGAACCATTGGTGATGAAAGAAGAAGTTGAAGCAGCATTGAAAGCCTTATCAAAGAACAAAGCACCAGGCATTGATAGCATTCCTATAGACGTATTGCAGCAATCTGATGCAGCTGTTACCATACTTACAAGGCTCTGCCAAGAAATATGGAAGACAACATCATGGCCAACTGACTGGAAAAGATCTGTGTTTATACCAATACTAAAGAAAGGTGATCCAACTGACTGTGGAAATTATCGAATAATCGATCTGATCCCACATGCCAGCAAGATTCTACTGAAGATTATTCAAAAGAGACTACAACCATACCTGGAACAAGAACTACCTGAAGTGCAAGCAGGGTTCAGGAAAGGGCGAGGAACGAGAGACATCACTGCAGATGTGAGATGGATCCTTGAAAAGACTAAAGAATACCAAAAGGATATCTATTTGTGCTTTATCGACTATAGCAAGGCTTTTGACTGTGTAAACCATGAGAAACTCTGGGCCACATTAAGAAGCATGGGTATACCAGAACACCTGATCGTTCTCTTGCGCAATCTGTACATTGATCAAGAAGCAACAGTTCGAACGGAACAAGGAGAAACAGAATGGTTTAAAATAAAGCAAAGGTGTAAGACAAGGCTGCATACTTTCCCCCTGTTTAATTTATATGCAGAACAAATCATCAGAGAAGCAGGATTGTATGAAGACAACAGAGGTGTGAAGATTGTAACAATAAATGGTGCAATAACAGGCGATCAAGAATGTACATAATTAAAAATAGTTTTAACTTATATACAGCATATTTACAGTTCTGTTGATCAATCATATCCGTCAGTAAAGGATGGGGTTAAGGGATGGGTGATTTATTGACCAGTTTGATTGGTCAGATAGCCTAGTGGCGAGAAGGGAAAATTATGTTGGGTCAGTGGCTATGCGGAGGGCCTCTACCACCTGTGCAGAGTCGGGAGTTCCTCCTTGTGAAAATCTTGGGCCTCGTCTTGATCGTCTGCAGGATCTTCGGAGTGAGAGCACGCCCCATTTTCACCATTTGATGCGCTTTCTCTCTCATCTGCTGAATTATCCTCAAGAATCTCGGGGTCCCAGTCTCCCCTAGTCCAGGGCATCTCCTTGGGCTGGCACTCCTTGTTTATAAGTGCAGGATCCTGTTTAGAGTGTTTTTGGAAGGATGAATCCCCATGCACTGCTTATCCAGGCCCAGGCAACACAGGCAGCAGTCGTGGGTGTTTGTGATAGACATGGTCTGACTGTAGCAGTCACATTTTTTGAACCCACCAGGAGACATGGTAGGAGACACTCTGCCGGGGTTGATGAACCCCAGGTGAAAAAGGGTGTGAATGCTGGTCAAGGCGAGCCTCGATCAAAAAAGAAGGAAATAGCCAAAAACGGAGCCGGGGTTGGCACTGGCTCGAGGCGAGAAGAGGAACTGGTACGCGAACTGGGAAAAAAACAACTTTTAAGGATAGTTTGAGAGAGATCTTTTCCAGGGAAACAGGACAGGCATCCATTGGGCTCCTTGGAAAAAAAGAGACTGAGCAAGATGTATATAATGTGAATAGGTATCCATTCCTGTCATACCATTCATATCATTGTTCTATGTAAACCGTGTTTGAACCATGGAAAAGCGCGGTATAAAAGTGTTATATAAAGATGGCACCCTTGGGCAGGAAGGGGACTACGCATGCGTGGTAGCATATCCCAAAGGCTCTCTTTGAAAGCTGGGTAAATGCTCCATCGGTGCTGTCACTCATATGTGAGGGCTGACTTCCTGCTTGTTCCTGGAGAATAGCTGCTAGATCAAAACAGTCACTGGCTATACACCCTTTGAGTGAATGCCAGAAGATAAAAAGGCTCATCTGCTGGCAAGAGAGAAATACTGAAGGCGACCCATAATGGGGCGGGGGGGACGGGGGGACTGCTATATGTACCAGGATTGGGTCACTGAAGCTTCTGGTACTTTCCATCTCCATCATCTTCTGGCCGGGGGTCACAACCCACTTATCTGGACTGGTCTAGCAGGATGTATTGGAAGTTCTTGATTATTTCTTTTTTTTAATTTAATTTATTTTATATTTATCGTTTTACAATAAGTCCAAGCATACACGCTTGCATAGAAATAAGAGGTACAGACTCGAAAACTTCATTGATGAACACAATGAAACAAAGAAAATATTTCTGAAAACGGGAAGACTGCTCTGTTGCATCAGCCACATACCAGATGGAGTAGGCTCGAGCAATCAATGCCACCAGATCACCCTTCTGGGACAGGCAGAAAATACCAGCCTCCACATGAACCTCTGACAGTGAAAATACTTTTTTTTTGTTGCATCGGATTCCTGAGAGACATCAGAAGCAGCACTCAAGTCCAAGTCTTGGACAGACCACAGCCTACCCATAACTGCAGAAGGCAACATCCATCTGGGTCACTTAGGAGGCACTCAAGCCAGGCTGCTACACACTGCCCTTCCCTCACATGACAGCTCGGGGGAATCAAAAAACAGCAGGGTCTGATTTTCCATGCCAAACCCAGGCTTGCCGAAGGAGGAAAGGAATTCCAGGGAGAACCACCCAGATTCTGGGAGCTCCCCTCCCTGAGAATGATCCACAACACAGGGGACACAGCTGAAGCAGAGTCCTCTGAAGAAGGGGAGCTGCTGGAAGCATGGTCTCTGGAAGTCAAGGCCAGGCTGTTATTCTTACCCTAGCACCAGTCGCCTCCTACATTGAGGCTGAAAATGCCAGGCTAACCAAATCCCATTGTTAGAATCAGGACGGACACACCAGGAAAAAGCCAGAGGCTGCCAGGGAAAAGGATCCAGTGAGGAGGCTCTTCGATTGTCACAGGTTAAACACTTCCTGGAAGAAGAAAGAAAGAGCTAAAGCAAGGAAAACATTTGTGTGAGCTAAGGCCGAATAGGCACAAAATCATATGCTAAAAGAGCATATATATGAGCATATCTCTAAAGGTAAAAAGGGGACTGTTGTAGTTGATATGGAAGGACAGACTAGATAGGCCATGTGGTCTGTCTGTCATCATATTTCTATGTTTCTATGGGAGATAGATTCAGGAGTGATATGCGGAAATATTTCTTTATGGAAAGAGTAGTGGATCCATGGAATAGTCTCCCAGTGGACGTGGTAGAGATGAGGACAGTAACTGAATTCAAAAAAGCATGGGACAAACACAGAGGATCTCTAAAGGAAAAAAAGCATATGTTATGGGCGCTTGGGCAGGAATGCGCGTTGAAGCCATTCAGACAGAACGTGTGCTAGGACCACTTGAGCAAAAGGCAAAGACAGAAAATGTTAACAGCACATGTTGGAAAATGACAGGAAGCGCTGAAACCAAGCCAATGGTCACCCCCCGACTTATGCCACAAAATGAGTGAGTTCAGGAGCCCCCAACAAGAACGATGAAGTAGTCAAGTCTTGGTACTCACCCCCAAGGAACCTTAGGACAGGGCAAACTGTGCCAGCTCAGAGCTACTCCCCAGACGCTTTTTTCCTAGGTCTTGAACTTTTTAAAAAAAGGAATACTTACCTCTGAGCTGTCTTCGGGGGAGAGCAGGGACGGTGGGGGGAGGGGGGTGCAGGGGAAGAGAGGAGACACTGAGGTTGTGCGAGGCTGCTGAATTCTTCCAAATCCTTCCAATTTTCTGGCTGCTTAATAGGCCTTTATCAGGATAAGAGTATGGAGCTGAAACAATTTTCCTGTGTTATGGCCAACGGAAAGACCTTAGTCTAGTGGAGGAGTGGCCTAGTGGTTGGGGCAAGGTACTTCAGGCCAGGGGTTCAAATCCCACTAGAGGACAGCAACCTTGGGCCGGAAGGATTGGGGTTTCTAGTCCCACAGGTGCTCCTTGTGGTCTTGGGCAAGCCACTTAACCCTCCATAGCCCATGTTCCCTGTAAAATAGTTATCTCCAAGTTATAATGCCCTGTTCAATGTAATTTCAGTTTGTTCAATGTAAACCGCACTGATGCAGAATAGCGCGGTATATAAGAGAATGTAAATAAATAGATAAATAAATATATTCTTGTGTCACCCTTAATGTGGTGGTTCACGAGAAATTTATTTTCCTCCTCTCATTGTTCAGAATTTCTTCAGAGTTGAGAAAATCCAACCAGCATCTGTTGAAGACAGAATACTGAGGGTCCATCGTGGCTCAGGCTGATAGAGGCATGGGAGAGAGGTCATAGAAACCTGGCCATTTCATTGGCTGTCTCCACTAATGTGCTGGAAAAGGGAACAAAATCCACTTGTCTGGACTGGTCTGGCAGGATGATATGGAAATTCAAATTACAAGGAGAAAGTGCAATAACTATGCTGCAGCCTTGATGAATGAAAATTACAATGCTACAGCTCAGAATTCAGTGGCCTGAATCACTAAGTTTCTTAGCTTATTAAAGAAGGAAACACCACCAAGTGAGCATAGTGGAAGTATGAGGGGAAGCTAAGTAAACCATAACTTTCTACAAAGCATGAAGAATGAGTGCTCTACGAGGCATCCTCCTTGTGCTATACGCATGGAATAGGCTTCTTAAACTGCAGCATGCTCTCTGGCCTTATTCAAAGTTATCCTAAAAAGTCCACCTTTTGAGGCTGTTTTTACATCCAACTCTTGTTTTCTTGATCACAGACCTGCTGGTTTTAACCCCTCTATTAAAAGCAAACTTCTCAGTCATTTTGTACTGAATGTTTGTCATGAATAGAGTTAAAAAGTAAACAGAAGGGTCTCATGAAAGCGTGGCTACTCACCTGTAACAGGTGTTCTCCAGGGACAGCAGGAGTCAGTCCTCACATATAGGAGCCTGCCCAGAAACATCTCCCCATATTTCAAAGAAAGCCTTTGGGAGATGCCAACACGCATGCATGGTCCCCTTCCTGCTCACAGGTGCCATCTTGCTCAGTCATAAGACATAGCTAAGACAGCAAAACACAAATTGGTATAGTTAATGCAACTACAGGGAGGAGGGAGTGTTGTGAGGACTTATTCCCACTGTCCCTGGAGAACACCCGTTACAGATGAGTAACTATACTTTCTTCAGGAACAAGCAGGAAATCAGTCCTCACCTATGAGACTCCCTAGCTACAGGCTACCAAGAACCTGTAGAAAAAAACCTAGTCAAACTGAGTAGCAGCTGGTGAATCCAAAGGACAGACTCTGAAAGGACCCCAGTGTCCAGGGAGCACCATCAACTCCGGTAGCCTGAAAACAGAAGGGTCAAAGTTGCCTAAACCCCAAAAAGATTATGGCCTGGTCAAAGGCACTGTCCCATCGGGATTCCCTCCAGGCAATAGTGAGCTGTGAAGGTGTGGACTGAAGACCAGATGGTGGCCCGGCAGATGTCTCATTGGGATAGTGCGCAAATTTGAAACAGAGGTCGCCATAGCCGATACTGTGAGCCATGACTCAGCGCTCCAGCGGGAGTTCAGCCTGTTCATAGGCTAGAGTAATGCAGTCTGCAACCCAGGTGAACAGGGTCCGCTTGATCACTGCCTCCCCCAGCCCGCTGAGATCATAGGAGATGAAAAGCTGGGAAGTTTTGTGGTAACCCTGGGTACTCTGCAGGAAGGACAGGACCGTCTTACAGTCCAGAGTATGAAGTATAGCCTCAGTGTTGCTGGCATGAGGTCATGGGAAGAAGGTGGGGAGCACCACCTCCTGTTTTGAGGTGGAAGGAGACGACCACCTTTGGCTGAAATTTGGGGTGTGTGTGAAGTATAACCCTGTTCTTATAGAACCTTGTATATGGTGGCTCTGCCATCAGAGCTTGGAACTCGCTAACCCTGCGAGTGGAGGTGAGCGCCATGAGGAAAACGACTTTCCAGGAGAGGTACCACAGGTGGCAGGTAGCTAGGGGCTCAAATGGTGACCGGGTGAGCCATAATCAGCACTATGTTAAGGTCCCATTCTGCCGGAGGTGGACAGATTGTGGGCTTGGAGAGCAGTAGGCCCTGCAGAAAGAGAATGATAAGGGGCTGAGTCAGAGGCGTGCCCTCAATAGAGGAGTGGTGGTGGTGGTGGTGTGCTGAGAGGGCACACTGGTGCACCCTGATTGAGATGGACTTGAGTCTGGCATGGGAGAGGTGCAATGGGTATTACAGGACTAGCTGCACAGTGCAGAAGGGGTCTGCCCGTTTCTCTGAGCGCCACACAGAGAATCTCCGCCACTTGAAGGTGTAAGAATATCTTATAGAAGACTTGCGGGAGACAAGCAGAACTTCCTCCAACTCCACCAAGAGGTTAAAAGGAGCCAAGGCTACCTGTTCAGCAGCCACGCTGTTAACGCCAGAGACCCCAAGTTGGGGTGAAAGAGCAAGCCCTCCTGAGTCAATAGGCAGAGCAGCCATGTGAACCACGGCTGCCTGGGCCACTGGGCAGCTATCAAGATTAGCGATGCCCTGTCCTGAAGGGCCTTCAATAGGGTCTTGGCGACCAGAGGCATGGGTGGAAGGCTTACAGAAGACCTGACCACGAGATGAGAAACGTCCATCGCTACCTGGGATGGGTGAGGTTGGTGGGAGCAGAAACAAGTCAGCTAGGCATTGGCCAGGCTGGCAAAGAGATCCATCTGAGGGGTTCTCCACAGACAGAATAGCCTGTTGACTACTCCAGGGTTTATCTGACATTCGTGCAGTGGCAGGACTCTGCTTAGCCTGTCTGCGAGGACATTGTCCTGGCCCAGCAGGTAGAGCACTCTAAGGAGATTCCCCTGGCTGATTGTGTATGAGCAGAGGGCTACTGCCTCCTGGCAGAGGGCGTAGGAGCCCATGCCTCCTTGTTTGTTCAATAGAACATTGCCATTTGGTTGGCTGTCTGTCTAGATGAGCACCGGCCGGTGTTGGAGACTGTGGTGGAAGGCCTTGAGCGCCAGGAATATGACCTGTTGGTGGGCTTCAGCCCTGGACCAGGTGCCCTGTGTGCAAATGTTCCTCTAGTGGGCTCCCCAACCCAGCAAAGAGGCATTTGAGGTGAGGACCTGCTGAGGAATGAGGGATTGGAAAGGCATGGTGTTGGGTGATCTGTCACCAGCAGAGCGACTCCACCAGAGGGGCAGGTCACATAGACCTTGTCCAGTAAGAGGCCGGTGGCCTGTGTCCACTGAGACCTGAAGCACCACTGACCTGTCCTCATGAGGCAGGCATTCGGTATAATGTGTACTGTTGAGGCCATGTAGCCGAGCAGGTGGCGCATGTCGCGTGCTGGCACAGAGTGTCTGCCCTGGACTTTTGCAGCCAGGGCCATGAGTTGCCCAGCCCCGTTGCTGGGCAGGAAGGCCTTCACCTGGAGAGTAATCAGGTGCACCCCAACGTCTGTTGCACCTTGGTGGCAGTGTCTTTTCTGATGAGCCAGTCATCTAGGTAGGGGAAGACGAAGGCTCCTTGGAGGCGTAGGTAGGCCGCCATGACTGCCAGGCACTTCGTGAAGACTGGGTATGGAGGTGAGCCCGAAGGGTAGTACTCTGTATTGGTAATGGTCGCCCCAGACCATGAACTTGAGGTACTGCTTGTGCCTGGGGTGGATGAGGATGTGGGTATACGCATCCTTTAGGTCCAAGGAGCATAACCAATCTCCTTGCTGGAAGTATGGCAGCAAGGTAAGAATATGAGAACATAAGATATGCTATACTTGGTCAGACCAAGGTCCATCAAGCCCAGTATCCTGTTTCCAACAGTGGCCAATCTAGGTCATACGTTTTCCCTTTTCCAAGGGAAAGGATCTTGAACTTCAATTGCACCAGGAGGTCTCTAAGGTCTAGAATGGGCCTTAGCCCTCCTGTCCTTTTGGGGATGAGGAAGTACCTTGAGTAGAACCCCCTTGCCTGTTGTTGATGGGACATTGGTTCCACAGCCATGTCTTTGAGAAGACCTGTGAGTTCCTGCAGTAGCAGGATCTGATGCAGAGGAATCCCGGGGGGCTCTCCCGGGAAGAAAGGAGGAGGGCCTCTGGTCCAGGTGGAGGAGATAACCCTCTGACAACCTGGAGTGCCCAGGTGTCTAGGGTGATGGTCGACCACTGGTGGGCAAAGTGGACAAGACATCCCCTGTGGGATGCTGATCTCCTGGAGGGGGAAAGGCTATGCCAAGCAAGTGAAAGGCTTGGCCTGGACCAGGGCCTTTTTGATTGCGATGTCATTGCCCAGGCCCTCGGGGATGCTAAGGAGTCTGTGAGGGCTGGTACTGTTGATAGCTCTGGGATCCAGGGCCCTTCCTGAAGGTTTTTTTTCTCCTGGGGCCTTGTGCTTGGGGCGCGAGGAAGATTTCTTCGGGAGCCAGGTCTTTGCCATGTATTCGGCCTTGAGCTCTGCAGCTTTGACTACCATGGCCTTATCAAAGAAGATCTCTCCCAGGCAGGGGATGTCCAGGAGCTTTTCCTGGACCCATTGCTTGAGGTCAGAAGATTGGACTCCTGGTGCTGATAGATGTGCCAGCAACCTGGGCCATGGCCTTGAAGCTATCGTAGGTGGAACAGGTGAGATCATCAAGCAAATCGGTGGCAGTTTTGGCCAGTGTCTGGAATCTCTGTAGGGGTTCACTGGAGAGGCTGGCAGAGTAGCCCTTTAACTCCCATCATGGTGTCCTGGAGGGACATTCCCATGTTGAGGAGGTAATGCCTGGACCTGACAGCCCAGCATAGAGCCATGGCTGAATCGACCACGATGGAGTTGTATGGTAGTTGGCTCCTACAGAAGCCTGGGCTCGGGCGGACCTTATATATATGAGGTCGAGCCGGCAGCTAACTGTGGGTACTGTAGCCGCTGTATCATACAGAGGAGCAGCCTCTTGAGAATCACTGGGACTGGCACCGATAGGGACTCCTTCGGGGGGGGACGGGACGAGAAGGAGAGTCGAATTGGAGGATCTTGAGATCCTCTGAGTGTCGTCTACCAACTCGGTGTAAGGCCAGAGCTTTGGCCATCTCCCGCATGAAGTCCAGGAAGGCCTAGTCTTCGGGTGGGGACTGATGCCAGGCAGCCAGTGGGGACGGTTCTGATGGAAGGTCTTGTGCTTCCGGGTGTCTGGAGAAGTGTTATCCTCAGATTCCCAAGTCGGAGGTGGACTTGACGATTGACCACACCTGGATCAGGGTTGGAGGCTCGTAGGCCTTGGCGGTGTGGCTGGAGCAAAGGCCACTGGCCTGGGAGGATCGGGGTCCCGTGGAACAGGACCGCAAACATGACCTCCGGTGATCGGACTTGGCGAGAGAGCTCAGGGGGGGGGGGGGTCAACTCGACGTCTGAGGAAGTCCTTGAGGTCAGGGTCCCAGTGTTTTTGGCAGATGAACCTGCTGAGCGCTGCCTGCTGAGTGGCCAAGGTGGCAGACAAGCTGCGCTCCAGGGCCTCCATCCTGGTCTCCAGCCCGGATGTGGTTACAGCAGCTGACGTGTATGCTGAGGGTATTGGGTCTGGTGCCAGTGCAGGAGAGAAGTCTCTGGAGGGGATGGCCACAGGGACTTGGGTTCGAATGCCGATGTTCATCTAGTCATTCCAGGGAAGGTTTGGCAGCTGCTCCTACTCAAACACCTTGGTGGTCCTCTGGGGGCTCAGGGATCTGGCACGGGACTTACCTGCTTTCTCTCAGTCTCGTGAAGAGTCCCACGAGACTTTCTTCTTTGGGATGCAGATCGGGAACACCCAGAGGACTTGCAGCCCCCAACTGGTGGCGGTGGAGTCACTGCATGATCCCGGGGTCTTGGACTGGGCCCTGGAAGGGGTTTCCGAGGCAGAGTCTGACCTGAACATATGGTCATGCTTCTCCTGCTTGCTTTTGACTCCATTGGGGGATCAGCCTCTTGCAGAACCCACAAGTCTCCGGGTCATGGTTGGGACAGACAACTGAGACAGCAGCTGTGTCTGTGAAAGAAAAATTACTGGAACACTGATCAGACCTTTAAAGCCACTGACCATCGTGGGGAAAAAGGGGCCTCAGCGAGGTCAAATACCTGAAGAACTGCCAGCGGGAAAAAGGGCGCAAACCATGCTAAAAAAAAATTCACAGGCCCGAGGATGCAGTGCTGAGGCATATAAACTTGGGGGCAGAAAAGGGACCAACCACAGCTGGAGAGAGAAAATTACTTTAAGAGAAAATATCAACTTTTTCTGAGGAATCAGATGCACGTCTGCTGCGCTCCGCAGAAAAAAGGAGACTGTGCAAGATGGCACACTTGGGCAGGAAGGGGACCACACAAGCTGGGGAGATACTACCGTGCAGGCTCCGGGTGCAGATATCACCCATATGCGAGGACTGACTTCCTGCTTGTTCCTGGAGAATTTATACAATGAAATGTCTAGCACTACTAAAGAAATAACTGCAGTAATACTTGGAGCTTCAGGTGGACAATGTTGATAAGACTCCGCATGCTTCTGAAATATTCAGGGCTCTTCTGTGGATGTTTTGCTTCAGGCTTTTCCAAAACTTGAAAAAAATAGCTAAAATGGATTTAGAACACGATGTGGAGGAGAAATTTGAGGCTAGGGTACAAAGTGTGACTAGACAAAGCAACCTTGATACAGAAAAAGTTAGTGAAATTGTTAGGTGTGGAGGACGTGTCACTTGTTAACTAGGTCCAATGTTTTATTCCAATTTAGAAAACGTTAAAAGAGTAAATTAGACTTACCTGCTAATTGTTGTTCCTTAAGGAACTCTAGTCCAGTCCCGGAACCATAGAGTTGTGAACCTCCACCAGCAGCTTTGGAGACTGAAAGATGTCATCGCTTTGATGTCACTGGTACTAATAGGCAAGAACCGCCCCCTTCCACCAGCACCTATTGACAAAGCAGACTCAGCAGAGCAACAAATAAGTAGATAAAGTTATAGACTTAACTATTGAAAACAGAGTTCAAACCTGAAACCTACCGAAAAAAAAAACCCGGAGCAAGCTCTGGGAACCGTGAAAAAATTCTGAATTCCCGAGCATATGAGGCACTGCTGCGCCAAAGAAAAAGGGGGCTCCCCTGAGAAAACCCCAAAGAACCAGAAGTTCCTATCCACTTCGTGCTTGTTAGTCTTCTTACATGGAAATTGAAAAACTTCAGGCTGAATACCCGCGCAACACACTGGGAGGGATCCGGGACTGGACTAGAGTTCCTTAAGGAACAACAATTAGCAGGTAAGTCTAATTTACTCTTCCTTTGCCTCCCTCTAGTCCAATCCTGATAGTTTAGCTCTCAGCATCACTGATGCACGCAAGCCCTCACAGCACGACAAGCTGCAAACCAAGTGAGAGATGGACAGGTCTCAGCTCAGGTGCCAGACCAAGACAAACCACCCATCTGTGCAGCAGCAGAATGGGACAGTGTTGATGGCGGAGAATCACATTTTTGTGACAACAGCAACACCACCAAACTTAAACTGCACGGAAGAAAGGCCCGGCAATCTACTTCTGTATCTTGCCATGAAAACCCAATGGATAGTTACAACAAAACAAATTGTGCTATGGTGCTGGAAGATGAGACCCCCAGGTCAGAAGGCACTCAACTAGCTACAGGGGAAGAGCTGAAGACTTTTCAGAGTAAAGCCAGCATTTATGATGTGGTTGGATCAAAGCCCTCGGGAAGTCTGACTGCTGAAATGAGAGTCAGAAGCTGTAAAGATGTCTTACACATTGGAACATGGAACGTACGAAGCATGAACCAAGGGAAGTTGGAGGTGGTCAAGAATGAAATGGAACGTGTACAACTTGATCTGTTGGGTGTCAGCGAACTGAAATGGACTGGCATGGGGCACTTTGCATCAGATGATCACATGGTCTACTATGCTGGAAATGAAAGACAAAGAAGAAATGGTGTTGCATTTATTATAAAGAAGAAACTTGCAAGAACTGTAATGAAATACAATGCAGTCAGTGAACGCTTAATCTCTATTCGTCTACGAGGATTGCCTATCAACACAACTATAATTCAAGTATATGCCCCAACAACAGCTGCAGAAGAGAATGAAATTGAAGAGTTCTATGAACAAGTACAAGCTGAAATTGACAGAACATGCAAACAGGATATCCTGATAGTCATGGGTGACTGGAACGCAAAAGTTGGCAACAAAGAAGAAGGCAAAGTAGTTGGAAAATATGGACTTGGCAACAGAAATGAAGCTGGAGAAAGACTAATAGAATTCTGCAAGACCAATGATCTATTCATCTCAAACACCTTCTTCCAGCAACACAAGCGGCGACTGTACACATGGACTTCACCCAATGGATTATATAAAAATCAAATTGACTACATATGTGGAAGTCAACGATGGAAAAGCTCTGTAACATCAACAAAGACAAAACCTGGAGCTGACTGTGGTACAGATCATCAACTACTAGTATGCAAACTCAAGCTAAAGTCGAAGAGCAAACCACTCATGAATGCAGCAAAATATGACCTTGAGAATATACCACTGGAATTTAAAGACTGCCTGCAAAATCGATTTGCTGCTTTAGATACAAATGACAGAGCTCCGGAAGAGTTATGGAATGACATCAAGGTGGTTGCGTTGGAAGAAAGCGAGAAGTCTCTACAAAAGGTGAAAAAGCAAAAACGGCCAAAATGGATGACGGAAGAAACTCTGAAAATTGCCCAGAAACGCAGAGAAGCTAAAGCCAGAGGAGAAAGAAAGACAATCGCAGAACTCAACAGATATTTCCAACGTGCAGCAAGACAGGACAAGGAAAAGTACTACAATGACACTTGCAAGGAAATAGAAGCAGAAACTATTAGAGGAAGAACAAGACTGGCTTTCCTAAAGCTACGAGAGCTAAAGAAAAAGTTCCAGCCTCGAATTGGAATGTTACAAGATGCTCAAGGATCTATGTTGAATGATGCTGAAAAGATCAAGAAAAGGTGGAAGGATATACAGAGTTTTTATATGATAAAGATCAAGTGGACCAACAGCCGTTTCAACCTGTACCTTATGATCGGGAACCATTGGTGATGAAAGAAGAAGTTGAAGCAGCATTGAAAGCCTTATCAAAGAACAAAGCACCAGGCATTGATAGTATTCCCATAGAGGTATTGCAGCAATCTGATGCAGCTGTTACCGTACTCACAAGGCTCTGCCAAGAAATATGGAAGACAACATCATGGCCAACTGACTGGAAAAGATCTGTGTTTATACCAATACTAAAGAAAGGTGATCCAACTGACTCTGGAAATTATCGCACAATCGCTCAGATCCCACATGCCATCAAGATTCTACTGAAGATTATTCAAAAGTGACTACAACCATACCTGGAACAAGAACTACCTGAAGTGCAAGCAGGGTTCAGGAAAGGGCGAGGAACGAGAGACATCATTGCGGATGTGAGATGGATCTTTGAAAAGACAAAAAAATACCAAAAGGATATCTATTTGTGCTTTATTGACTATAGCAAGGCTTTTGACTGTGTAAACCATGAGAAACTCTGGGCCACATTAAGAAGCATGGGTATACCAGAACACCTGATCGTTCTCTTGCACAATCTGTACATTGATCAAGAAGCAACAGTTCGAACGGAACAAGGAGAAACAGAATGGTTTAAAATAAGCAAAGGTGTAAGACAAGGCTGCATACTTTCCCCCTACCTGTTTAATTTATATGCAGAACAAATAATCAGAGAAGCAGGATTGTATGAAGACAACAGAGGTGTGAAGATTGGTGGAAGACTCATCAACAACCTTCGCTATGCTGATGATACCACATTACTGGCTGAAAGTGAAGATGATCTGAAACATTTGCTTCTCACAATCAAAGAACAGTCTCAAAATGGGCCTGCACCTTAATGTAAAGACGACAAAGATCATGACAACTGGCATAAGCAACAGGTTCATCGTTGAAGGAGAAGAAATTGAAATTGTGAACAACTTTAACCTACTTGGATCAACTATCAATAAAGAAGCAACAAGCAGTCAAGAAATCAGACGACGCATTGCTCTTGGCAGAATGGCTATGAAAGACCTAGATAAGATTCTCAAGAGCAGAGATGTCTCTCTCCATACAAAGATTTGACTTGTTCAAGCCATGGTATCTTCAATATCATATGGATGTGAAAGCTGGACAGTGAAAAAGATAGACAGGAAGAAAATTGATGCCTTTGAATTTATGGTGCTGGCGGCGAATACTGTGTATACCATGGACTGCCCAAAGAACAAACCAGTCGGTACTAGAGGAGATCAAACCTAAGCTTTCTTTAGAAGCTCAGATGACAAGACTTCGACTTTCATACTTTGGACACATCATGCGAAGAGAGAGATCATTAGAGAAAGACATTATGCTTGGCAAGATAGAAGGTCAACGCAAAAGAGGAAGGCCAGCAATGAGATGGATCAATACAATAACAGCAGCTACGGGTACCAGTCTGTCAACAATGAGCCGCCTGACTGAAGACTGAACACAATTTAGGATAGCTATCCAGAGGGTCGCCATGAGTCGACTCCGACTCGACGGCACTTAACAACAACAACAGTCCAATCCCGGAACCATAGAGGATGTAACAGAGCAGTGAATATTAACGGGAGGGACCCGCAAGGCCAGCCTGAAGTACTGCTGCACCAAAACGCCCGTCCTCCCTCGCCTGTACATCTAGCCTGTAGTGCTTGGCAAAGGAATGCAGCAAGGACCACGTGGCCGCCCTATAAATCTCCGCCACCGGTACTAAACGGAGCTCCGCCCAAGACGCCGCCTGCGCTCTGGTCGAATGCGCTCGAAGACCCATGGGAACCGCCTTCCCTCTGAGAAGGTAGGCTGAAGTGATCGTCTCCTTCAACCACCGCGAAACCAAAGACTTTGCCACCGCCTCCCCTTTGCGCGGCCCGCCAAACGAGACAAACAACCTGTCCAACTTTCGGAACGATTCCGTTTCGCGGAGATACCTTTTGAGGACTCTACGAACGTCAAGATGCAACCTGCCGCCCGACTCCTCGTTCTGCTCCTCTGAAAACACCGGAAGCGATACCACCTGGTTAAGGTGAAACACGGAAACTATCTTTGGCAAGAAGGCTGGAACCGTACGCAACTCCACTTTGTGACGAGAAAAAGAGAAATAGGGCTCCCTACAAGAGAGCGCTTGCAAGTCCGAAATTCTTCTAGCGGAGCAAATGGCTACCAGAAAAACCGTCTTCAAGGTCAAATCCTTTAGAGAGGCTTTACCCAGAGGCTCAAACGGCACCCCAACCAAAGCCTCCAGTACCAAATTCAAATCCCACGGAGGAACCACACACCGTCTCGGCGGCCGTAGGAGCAGCGCCGCCCGCAGAAAACGCCGAATATCACTGTGTGAACCTAACGGCTGACCTTGAATCTTCCCTCGGAAACAGGAGATAGCCGCTAGCTGCACTCGCAAAGAACTGGCCGCCAGACCCTTCTCCACTCCATCTTGCAAAAAGGAAAAGGACCTGCGGCACCGAGGCTCCCAAAGGGCGCAGATTCCGCTCCGCGCACCAAGCTTCGAACACTCGCCACACTCGAATGTACGCCAATGAAGTAGACCGTCTTCGCGCCTTCAATAAGGTAGAAATAACCGCCGCCGAATAACCCCTGGCAGTCAACCGAGCCCTTTCAAGAGCCATGCCGTAAGCGAGAATCGATCCACCTGAGGAATGCACAACGGTCCCTGCAGCAAGAGATCCTTCCGCCGAGGGAGTCTCCACGGCCTGTCCACCAGCAGCCGTACCAAATCCGCATACCACGGCCTTCGGGGCCAGTCGGGCGCCACCAGTATCACGCGACCCTGGTGCCGCTCTATGCGCTGTATCACCTTGCCTATGAGGGCCCAAGGCGGAAACACATAGAGGAGCCCCTCCACAGGCCACCGCTGCGCCATCGCATCGAGACCCTCTGACATTCGTTCTCTCCGCCAGCTGAAGAACCGGGCTACTTTTGCAGACTCGAAGCTCGCCATGAGATCCATGACAGGGATCCCCCATCGCCGCACCAACATGGCAAAGACGTCCAGGTGGAGAGCCCACTCCCCCGGATCCACTCTGCGGCGACTTAAAAAATCTGCCTCGACATTGTCTACTCCTGCCACGTGCTGCTCCGACAACACCTGTAAATTCTGCTCGGCCCAATACAAAAGCATAGTCGCCTCTGCCTCCAGAGACGCACTTCCTGTGCCTCCCTGGCGATTGATATAGGCCACCGTCATCGCATTGTCGGAGACCACCCTTACCGGCTCCTGACGCAGGCACTCATGAAACTCCCGAAGCGCCAAACACACTGCCCTCATCTCCAACCTGTTTATGGACCATTGCTTCTCCTCGACCGACCATAACCCCTGAGCAAAGTGTCCGTCGTAATGTGCTCCCCAACCCGCGAGACTGGCATCCGTCGTTACTAGTCTCCAGGCCGGAAGATGCAGACACTCCCGCGGACAGATTCTCGGGCTTCAACCACCAACCGAGTTCCTGACGCACCTCCCGAGGACACACTAACCGGTGTGACAACGCATCTCTCTGATGAGACCAACGCCTGAGAAGAGCACTCTAACGGCCGCATATGAGAGCGGGCCCACTGAACTACATCAATCGTGGCTGCCATTGTACTGAGCAATTGCAAGTACTGCCAGGCCGTCGGCGCCCTGCACCCTAGAAACCTGCGCACGAGCGCCCTCAATTTCTGCGCTCTCTGCTCCGGGAGAAACACCGCCCCTTGCCTGGTCTCGAAGCGCACTCCCAAGTACTCCAGAACCTGAGATGGAACCAACTTGCTCTTTGCCAAGTTGACCACCCAGCCAAGACTTTCCAGCATCCATATCACCCGAACTGTGGCCGCCGCGCTTTCCTCGCTTGACTTCGCTCGAATCAACCAATCGTCCAAGTAAGGGTGAACTAGAATGCCCTCTTTGCGGAGCGCCGCCGCCACGACCACCATTATCTTGGTAAACGTCCGAGGCGCCGTCGCCAGACCAAAAGGCATCGCCTGAAACTGAAAATGCCCCATCGATGCCGCAAACCGTAGGAACCTTTGATGCTCGCGGCCCACCGGGATATGGAGGTACGCTTCCGTAAGATCCAATGACGTCAGAAATTCTCCTGCTCTGACGGCTGCCATGACGGAGCGTAAAGATTCCATTTGAAAATGGGTCACACGAAGACACCGATTCACCCTTTTCAAGTCCAGAATCGGCCGAAACGTGCCTTCCTTCTTGGGAACCACGAAATAGAGTATCGACCGCACCCGTACTGGTCCGCCGAGACGGGCACCACCGCTTTGAGCTGCAGCAGCCGCTGAAGTGTCTCCCATGACTGCCCGCCTTTTTCCCGGCGCCCGGCACGGGAAGAGGACAAAGGAATCTAACACGGGCCGATGGAGCTCTAGAGCATATCCCTCTCGAATGACCTCCAACACCCACTGATCTGAGGTAATCTGGACCCAGGCAGGGTAAAACTCCCGCAACCTTCCTCCCACGGGCACCACCGCTACCTGAGTCCGCCATATTTATTTATTTATTTATTTAATTGGATTTTTATACCGCCTTATCATACAATCAAAGCGGTTTAACAAAAGAGAAAATTAGTAATAGTGAAAAAATCTGTGATAATATATACATAGTTTGTAAATATATGATTAAATGTCTTGGGAAAAGGTGCACTATATATATTGTGAGCTATACTATAAAGTGAGCTATTGTACAATGTATATATAAATAATTGCTTTCTTAAAAATTAATTAGTTGATTGCATGACCGTAGTGCTCCGTAAACAAAACTGTTTTCAGTTGTTTTCTAAAGTCTTTGATGTCCTGAGCTGCTCTCAGATCATTAGGTAGGGAGTTCCAGATGGAAGTCGCAGCAAACGAGAAAGCTCTCTCAGAGGTCTCCTTGCGTGTTTTTCTGATGTCATTTGAGGAGCTGATTCTATTTTCAGATACACTTCTCCTAGGTCTGTTGCTAATATCTGACCGGATAAGATACGTCAGACTTTTTGCAGAACATTGTTGCTTTATCTTGAAAATATAAATTACTGTTTTGTATTTAATACGAGATGATATTGGTAACCAATGAAGCTCCTTTAAGATAGGAGTTATATGCTCTTTACTTGATAGACCAAAAATTATACGAGCAGCGGTGTTTTGCGCTAACTGTAAAGGCTTCAGTGACTGCTTAGCTAGACCCAGATATATTGGATTGCAGAAGTCAAGTAATGGTGTAATTAGAGCATGACAAACATTGCGGAAGTGAACAGTTTCCAGAAGCGGCCTTAGTCTTCTGATGATTTTCATTCTATAATAAGCGCTTCTAATCGTCTTGTTTATGTGTGATCTGAGATTTAATTCCTTGTCTAGAGTAACTCCAAGATATTTCACTTCTGATTTAATAGGAATAATTGAATTATCTATCTTATCTTGATGACAGGTGGATGTGCAAAATTTTGGTTACGAGATACAAATAATGCCTCTGTCTTGCTAAAATTAATTTGCATATTGTTGGTTTTACACCAGGTGGACATTTGTGATAGACAATCTGTGATGCTGGAAAAATCAGGTTTCTCGATGGAGATAGTTGTGAAAATCATAATATCGTCAGCATAAATTGTATACTTTATGCCACTTTTTAATGGAATATTGCAAATTGGCTGCAAATAAATGTTGAAGAGAAGCGAAGAAAGAGCGGAACCTTGTGGCACACCTTGTAATACTCTTATGGGCAGAGAAGTTTTTTGTCCAATCTTTACTTGTAAAAATCTCTGTCAGATATGATTGAAACCATTTTAATGTGACCCCATGTAGACCAATCTCCTCTAATCTATGTAATAACCTATTGTGATCTACAGAATCGAATGCAGCCGAAATGTCTATAAAAATCATTATAATACCCTTTTTAATGTCATCAATGGTACGGAGAACGTAATCAAAAAGATAAATCATTAAGGTTTCAACTCCATGGTTTGTGCGAAAACCATGTTGGTTATCGTCTAAAGGCGCATGAATATCAATGTGTTCTTGGAGTTGAAGTTGCACTGTCTTTTCAATGATTTTCTTGTTAGAGGTTTGAAAGGGAGTAAAACCCATACCGGCTCCCCGGAAACCTCAAAAACCTTGTCCGAGATAGGGGAACCTTCCCCTCTGCGCCTGGCTAAAATGTGAGGACCGAAATCTCCGAAAATCCCTGGAGAGCCCCTAGACGCTACGGCCCCCTGGCCCTGCTTAGGCTTATCTTCTGAGAGCCGACCCCCCTTGGTCTCCCCCAGATCCTTCACTAACCTTTCCAAATCTTCACCAAACAGCAGCTTCCCTCTAAACGGAAGCTTACTAAGCCGTGCCTTTGACGATCCATCCGCCGACCAGTTACGCAACCACAGATACCTGCGCGCAGCCACCACTGACGCCATACTCTTGGCCAAACCGCGGATAAGATCGTAATGTATATCCGACAAATAAGCCATGCCCGACTCCAGCCGTGCCAGCTCCTCAGCTTGGCCGTCCAACTGCTCCCCCTGCAATTGCTGGGACCATCTCAAGCAGCATCGCGCCACCCACGCCCCCGCGATCGAGGCCTGCAGAGAAAGGGCACACACATCGAAGACCTGCTTCAATAAGGTATCTAACTTCCTGTCCTGCACATCCTTCAAAGTCGCGGCACCCTCAACCGGAATAGTGGTCTTCTTAGTGACCGCCGACACTGCCGCATCCACCTTTGGAGAGCGGAAAATCTCCCTGTCCTGTTCGGAAAGCGGATAAAGCCGGGCTAAGGTCCTAGTACCCCGCAGCGCCGACTCCGGCGAGTCCCATTCCTCTTGGAGACTGAAAGTACTGGTGGAAGGGGGCGGTTCTTGCCTATTAGTACCAGTGACATCAAAGCGATGACATCTTTCAGTCTCCAAAGCTGCTGGTGGAGGTTCACAACTCTATGGTTCTGGGATTGGACTAGAGGGACGCAAAGGAATATACTATTGGAGTGAAGTTAGCAAATCAATCTGGTATTGATTTCTTTAAATGTTATATGAAAGAAATCTTGGAAATTCTGGAGGGTTCTTTATCCCCTTTGAAAACAAATTATTATATTGCTTTCTTGTAATAAGAATAAAGAGATGTTTTTGAAAATGCTGTCATTTTTTTCCCCACTGTCAGATTTTGATGGTCGTAATCTTTATGTTCAATTCCCACCCCAGTCTTTAGAGAAGGCATTATTGGTCACATCTCTCATGTACCAATAGAGTTTTGATTTTTACATTATCCCCTCCCCCGGTAGAAAAAAAACCCCATTCCTGAAAGATGCTTTTTTGGCTACAACAGCCTCTCTGACCTCAACTTTAAAAGATGCTGGCCGTTTTTTAGATTTCCTTCCACTTTTCTTAAAGTATGGCATACAGCTGGTCTGGGCCTCCAAGATAGCTTAGTTACTCACCTATAACAGGTGATCTCCGGGAACAGCAGGAATTTAGTCTTCGCATATGGGTATCGTCGGTACCGACGGAGCCTGCGCAGGAACGCTCCCCAGCGTCCAATAGGAAAACATTTGGGAGCATCCCACAGCGTCTGTGTGCTGCCTTCCCGCCTTTCCAACTGTCCCTCTCCAGGTTGAGTTTATAGCTGAGACAAAAGAGAGGGAGAGAAAGAGAGAGGGATACAACTCCTAGGGGAGATGGGCGGGTTGTGAGGACTAAATTCCTGCTGTTCCCGGAGATCACCTGTTACAGGTGAGTAACTACGCTATCTCCAGGAACAATCAGGAATGTAGTCTTCACATATGAGGACTCCTTAGCTGCGGATGCCAGGGAGATGGCCCCAGGAAGTTGTTAGGCCTTGTGAAAAGGCCATACTTCCCCCCATGGATCTCTGGCATCCTACCAGGGATGGTGGGTAGGAGTTGATTAAGTCTGAAAAAGGTGTTGAACAGCCTGGCCAAACAAGGCGTCCTGGCGGGAGTCCTTTCTAAGCCGTAGTGGGCTGTGAAGGTATGTACCGAAGCCCAAGTAGCTGCTCTACAGATGTCATCGATAGAGTGAAGATGAGCCATTGAGGCTGCCATGGCTCTCACATTGTGAGCTGTGACATGGCCTTCAATAGGAAGGTTCTTACTCTCAGACAAAGGATATGCACTGAGCAATCCAGTTAGAGTTCTTTTGGAAACTGCAAGTCCCAAATGTCTAGAATCAAAAGCAACAAAGAGTTGAGAAGATTTTCTATGTTGCTGTGTCCTTTGCAAGTAAAAAGCCAAAGCTCTTTTACAGTCTAAGGTATGAAGGTTCCTTTCTGCACTGGAGGCATGAGGCCTCAGAAAAGATACAGGAAGGTAAACCACTTGGTTTAAATGGAAAGTCAAAACCACCTTTGGCATAAAGTGTGGATGAGTCCTAAGAACTACCTTATCATGGTGGAACCTTGTATAAGGAGGATCAGCCATTAACGCTTGCAATTCACTGATGCGACGTGCTGATGTGATTGCAATGAGGAAGATGACTTTCCAAGAAAGGAATTTCAGAGATGTAGTGGCTAATGGTTCAAAGGGCGGTTTCATGAGCTGCCCGAGCACCAGATTGAAGTTCCATGTCACCGGTGGTGGCTTAATGGGAGGCTTTGTTAAAAGAAGGCCTCTCATAAATCTCGCTATGAGAGGATGAGAGGAAATAGGTTGTCCACTTAGAGGCCTGTAAGAAGCTGCAATAGCACTAAGATGGACTCTTACTGAATTTGTCTTGAGACCCACATTTGACAAATGAAGGAGATACTCCAGTATCTATTCTAGAGGTATCGCAAGAGGGTTAAGACCCTTCTGCGAGCACCATATGGTAAACCTTTTCCACTTAAAGGCATACGAGCGTCTTGTGGAAGGTTTCCTAGAAGCATGAAAGATATCCTTTACCTGTCAGGAAAGGTTAAGATCCTGAAGTTCTAGGCTTTCAGCAACCAGGCCCTGAGATGCAGAGACTGGGGATTCAGATGCCAGAGCATCCCGTCCTCTTGGGAGAGAAGATCTGGAGTGGATCCCAACTCCAGAGGCGGAGCTTGAGAGAGATATAGGAGCAGAGGGTACAATGTTTGCCGTGGCCAACGTGGAGCTATGAAGATCATATGATCTCTGTCTCTCTGAAGCTTGAATAGGGTTTTGGGGATGAGGGGAATGGGTGGGAAGGCATATAGGAAGTCTTGACCCCAGTGGAAGAAGGCATCCCTTGCCTGACAACATCGAGCTGGAATTCTGGAACAGAACCGGGGAACTTTTGCATTCAGCAGACTTGCAAAGAGGTCTATGTCCGGGGTTCCCCAAATCTGAAATATTTGGGCAACCTGGTCTGCATGGAGAGACCATTCGTGTGGAAGCCGAACTCTACTGAGTTTGTCTGCCAAAGAGTTTTGGATGCCTGGAAGATATATCACAAGGAGATGAATCTGATGCTCTCTGCCAAGGGCCCATAGTCGCAAAGCTTCATTGCATAGCGACAGAGAGCCTGTTCTACCCTGCTTGTTCACATAGAACATAGCTACCTGATTGTCCATTTGAGCTAGGACTGTCTTATAGCTGAGCTGGGCGTGAAATACTCGAAGAGCAAAGAAGATTGCTCTGAGCTCCAAGAAGGTTTATGTGAAGACAGGCCTCCTGTGGAGTCCAGGTACCCTGGGCAGAGGGATCGTGGCAAGTGGGCTCCCAATCCCACCTGTGATGCATCTGTTAGGGTGGCTTGGGATAGGGATTGCTGGAAAGGAGACCCCACCAGAAGGTTTCTGTGTGATTGCCACCATTGGAGGGACGAAATAAGACGATTTGAGTTTGTTATTTTGTCCAACAGGCAGCCTGAGGCCTGTGTCCACTGAGTGGATAAAGTCCACTGGGCTGCTCGCATAAGGAACCACATGCACGGTGGATGCCATGTGGCCTAGCAATTGTAGCATTTCCTGAGCAGTGAGACAAGGTTTGAGCACTGCTTGGGAAGCTAGTTGTACTATGCAAAGACAGCGGGGCTGCGGAAGGAATGCCCTTGTCTGTCTGGTATCCAGATGAGCTCCTATGAACTCTAGGGACTGAGTGGGAGCAAGATTGGATTTTGGGCGGTTTATGACCAGCCCAAATACTGAAGGATTTGCGTTGTGCGATACAGAGCAGAGCTGGCTTCTGGCACTGTAGGGGCTCAAATGAGCCAGTCGTCTAAGTAAGGGAAGACAAATATTCCCAGAGTGCGGAGAAATGCTGCTCCAGACATGCATTTTGTGAACACTCTTGGCGCAGAAGAGAGGCCAAAGGGAAGAACCCTGTATTGGTAGTGCTTTCTTTGAAACAGGAATCGGAGGAATCTCCTGTGATTTGGATGGATGAGAATATGAGTATATGCATCCTTGAGATCTAGAGAACAAAGCCAATCCTGACTTTGAAGGTATGGCAGCAGAGTTCCTAGAGAGACCATTTTGAACTTCTCTCGGAACAAATATTTCTTCAATTCTGAGGTCTAAAATGTGTCTGTGTCCCCCTGTTTTCTTTGGAATAAGGAAATAGGGGGAGTAGAAACCTGTACTCTGATGAGGAATGGGTACTTCCTCTATTGCTCCTTGAGCAAGGAGCATTGTGACTTCTTGACCTAGGAGACTGTTGAGAGAGGTCTGAGAATTGAACTGTCTTACAATTGTAGGCGGGGGCATGCTGTGAAAATGAAGCTTGTATCCCTCTCGTACAATGGAAAGAGTCCAATTTTCTGCTGTTATTTGGTACCATCTGTGGGCAAAATGACAACCTGCCTGGGATGGTCGAGGGTTCTGGACCGTTCAGAGGCAGGAAGGCAAAGTTCTCTAGAGGAGTCAAAGACCCTGAGGAGGCTGAGCCTGCTGAAGTTTTGCTGCTTTTGGCTTCTTTTGTTGTCCCTTTTGGGCAATCTGACCTGGACGGTGTCCCTGTTGGGTATAGGAAGGATAAAACTTTTTTCTTATTGAAAAATGGTTTCTTAGAGGATTTTTTTCCTTGCAGGATCGGCTGTATATTTCGACAATCTATCCAAGGTGATAATGTCAGCATCTCATTAGCCTTCTCCTGCCAATTCTTGCCAAAGAGATTTTCTCCTGCGCAAGGAATGTTTCCTAATTTATCCTGTACCCAAATTTTCAAGTCAGATGCCTGAAGCCAGGCAATCCAACATGCACTAATGGCAATAGCAGAGGTCCTGCTTATGCACTCAAAACAGTTTACGGCTGCACGATTTACAAACTTGGAAACATCCTGATCATGTTTGACTAGAGTAAGATAGTCTTGCCTTTTATCAGGAAGGAGGGGGCTCATAAGCTCCAAGTCTCCTGTGACCTCTTTAAGGAACATTCCCATATACAAGATATAGGAACTGATCCTAGCTGAGCATGGAAGCATCGACGCTCAAAGGCATCGAGAGTCCTACATTCACGACCTGGAGGATTGAATGCATGTCTCTTTGCACTTTTCATCCTTCTCATGGCTGATTCCACCACCATTGAATGGTGTGGTAATTGAGTTTTTTGAAAGCCAGGACAAGGTGGAACGCGATACATGGTATCGAGTCTTCGAGAATAAGATGTGGCTTAAGGTGTTTCCCACATCCTTAGCATAAGATCATGTAAAATCTCATGAATAGGTAGAGTAGCTGCCTCTTTGGGAGCCTTAGGGTATTGGAGAATTAACAATTCCTTTGCCCTAAGCTCTTTTTCAGGAGCTACTGTGATGGAAAGGCCTTGGGCCACATCACGGATAAAGTCCTGAAAGGACATATCCTCTGGCGGAGACATTCTGTGCTGAGAAGAGGAATCCCTCAGGGAGAAGTACTCTTGTATCAGTAGTCGGAGCCTTCAGACTCAGAGGATTCAAAATACCTCCGATCCCGGTGATCGTGCAAAGCACGGTACCAGTATCGATCGAAGTCAGTGTCGGGTTGTTCCAGTACCGATCTGTCGATGCCGGATACATAGGCAGGACTCGGTATGGGTGGCATACCTGCCGATGCTAATGCAGTCAGTGCCGGTTCCGGTACTGGTGTCGGTACCGGTATCGGTTGAGGTGTCTGAAGCAATTTCAACGGTACCGAAGTCATGAGAAGAGCCACTAAACTGCGTTCGATAGCAAGGAATCTCTGGTCTATCGACACTGCCGATGCTTGGGTGTTGATACCGGTAGAAGCAGCCAGGACCCCAGAGCATGGTGCCAGTAGTTCTGCCGAGGTTGAGGTCTCGAGAACATCCTGGAGCCCTGTTAGTGCTTTGGAAGCCGAAGCCTCCGCCGGGGCAATTTTGCCGGTGAAAATTCCTCAAGGGCAACACCAGGGGCATCTTGATACTTAGGAGATCTACCCTTTGAGGACCGGCTAGATTTATGTTTAGTTACCTGAGATCCATGGGAGGAAGATGAAGCCCTGGAGGACGTCGATGCAACAGACGCCACGTCTGAGGGAAAAAGGGTGCTAAGTTTAGCAGCTCGGTTCTGCCGGCCCCTTTTTGACATCATTTCACAGGAGTGGTCAGGACCTAAACATTTGAGACACCAATCATGGGTGTCAGTGACGGAAATAGTACCGCCACACTTAGAACATTTCTTAAAACCTGAAGTAGGTTTCTCCATTTTTTTTTTTTTTAATTTTTATTAGCATTTGTGACATTTACATTTCCGTCTAAACAGCTGCAGTACACCAAGCTTTCCGCAGGCAACTCGAGAGAACGAACATCTTGTACACAATACCAGATATACAAAACCCACATAGAGTATCACCTCCACCCAACCTCCCCTCCCCTTATGTTCAAGCAATATAAGATAAAATAAGGATGGAAATGCCATACATCGAACCACCAATAATCAACAAAATGTTAGCAATAATTAACATAAACAAAACATTCTCCCCCAAATTTAAACCCCCCCTCCCCCCCTACTTCTACCCCTACGCCTCCCCCTTACTTCCACCCCTCTTCACGCAACCACTTCCACACCCCTGCCCACCGCTTCCCCATTTGCTCCCCTCTCCCCACCCTCTCCCCCGTCAGTTTATACATGGCATAAAGCTGCGACACTCTACTTGCAAAGCTCGCTATGGAGGGTAAAATCGGCCTATTCCAATACCATGCGATTTCACACCGTGCCGCAGTTACACAATACCAAATGATTCTCCAGTCCCCATCCCATCTCCCATCTGGTCTGTGCAGGAGACATATCTCAGGTCCAAGCATAATATTCGCTCCCATGATTTTGTTTATATTCTCCCCTATTTTGCTCCAATACTCTCCAACAACTGGACACGTCCACCACATGTGCATCCAGGAACCTTTTCCCCCACACTTTCGCCAACATTCATCCGTTTGCAACACCCCCGCCTTACACAATCTCTCTGGGGTGAGATACCATCGACAACACCTTAAAGCCATTCTCTCGCAATGACGTGGCAAAGGAGAATCTAGCTATGCCCATTGCAACGGCCTCCCACTCGTCCACCCCCCACTTCACCCCTAAATCCTTTTCCCACGCTTCCATATACTTCAACTTACCTTCCCCTCTTGCTATCAGACCTCTATAGATCCTAGAGAGCATCCCCTGCCGACCCATGGAGCCTAGACATGCTCCTTCAAACCACTCCCCTCCCCCCCTGCTCCCTCCCCTTTTGGCGCACTACCGAGCATATCTGCGTATACGCAAACCTATCCGCCTCCCCCAGTAGATAGAGATCTCGCACTCCTTCAAAGCCTCTACACTGCGTCCCTACCACTATCTGGGCCACCTGGGTCAAGCCTAGCTCCGCCCACTTACGGAGCACGGTGACACTGGGCCCCGTACTCTCCGCACAACAGGCCTGTAGTGACATGGTAGTCGACCACCTTTTATCTCCCACCAACCGCTTTCGGTATTGCTGCCATACCTGCAATGTGTGCCCCACTATGGCATTCCTCCCCTTCTCCCCCCTCCCCTCCCATACTATCCGTTCTAATTGTCCCGGCCTATATTCATCCATCTCCATCTGTACCCACTGCTTATGCGGCTCCCGCAGCCACGAGTAAACTGCTCGCAACTGCGCCGCCGCATAATATAGACTAAAGTTTGGTACCCCCATCCCCCCCCTCCTCTACCAACACTTGCATCGTTCTTGCCGCCACCCGTGGCCGCTTCCCCCCCCCCCCCAAATAAAGCGCTCCACCTGCTGCTGTATCCTCCTCAGCACTCTCCGGGGTATCGGAACAGGTAAAGCTTGAAAAAGGAACAGAAACTGGGGAAGAAGCATCATTTTCACCGACGCCATTCGCCCGAACCACGAGTAATACCCCCTGCTCCAGCCCTGTAGGCGTCCCTCGACCTGCCCCACCAATTTCTTATAATTTAAAGCGTACAAGTCTTCCAAAGTTCTCCCCAGCTGTACCCCTAGATAACGAATCGATGTCTCTGCCCATTTAAAAGGAAAACTCTGCTGCCAGTCCCGTTTCTCATTCTTCTCCCCCACTATACACAAGATCTCTGATTTCCCCCAGTTAATCTGAAAGCCCGCCCTCTCGCCATATTCTTGAATCTCCCTCATCACTGCCGTCAGTGATTCTCTAGGATTCGTGATGGTCAAAAGTATGTCGTCCGTGAAGAGGGACGCCTTACATTCCTGGCGTCCCACCCTAACCCCCGCGATGTCTAAACTGCTCCTCAACCTTGCCGCCAAGAGTTCGAGGGATAGCGCGAACAATAAAGGGGACAGGGGACAGCCCTGCCTAGTCCCCCGTTCTAGCGGAAAGAACTCCGAGTATCCCCCATTCACTCGGACACATGCTGTCGGTCTAGCATATAGAGCCCTTATCCACTGCACGAAACCAGGCCCAAACCCTTGGAGTTCCAGTACCGAATACAGGAATTTCCAGGATACTTGATCAAAGGCCTTCTCTGCATCCAATGATACTAATAAAGCCTCTGTCCCCTGCTTTCGTGCCGACCACATCACATTTAACACTTTCCGGATGTGGTCTGCCACTTGCCGGCCCGGCACAAACCCAGCTTGGTCTTCATGTACCAATTTCTCTAGCACTCTATTAAGTCTCGTCGCTATCACTTTCGCCAATAATTTCGCATCGACATTCAACAACGAGATTGGGCAATAGGACGCACAATCTTGAGGGTCCTTCCCGTCCTTGTGGATAAGAGTGATACCTGCCCAGCCCATTGTATCTGGCAAGGTCTCCCCCTTTCTCGGCCCATTAAATACCCTGGTCAGCGGGTTCAGTAAAAGACTCCCAAATTGTTTGTAAAACCTTGCCGTCATGCCATCGAGCCCTGGTGCTTTGCCGGTCTTTAAAGCCTTAATGGCCTGTAAGACCTCTTCGGTTTGGATTTCCCTATCGAGCCCCTCCTGTTCGTCCCCCGTCAAGGCCGGGAGCCTTGCTCCCCGCACATATTCCCGAAGTTCCTCCCCCGACCCCGTCTCCCGTACCACATACAAGTTACTATAGGAGGACACAAATTCTTCCCTAATTCGCTGAACCTCCCGCACCACCACCCCCTTACTCTTAATCTGCGAAATCCTATTCCACTCCCTCTGCTTTTTCAACTGTCTCGCGAGGAATTTCCCGGCTTTGTTCCCCCCTTCAAAGAACCTCTGCTTCAATAGCTGCAGGTGGAACTGTATCTTCTCCGCCTCAAGCGCATTCACTTTGGCCCGTAGTTCCAAAACTGCCCCTCGCAACGGTCTACTTCCTCCCTGCCCATCCCTCTCCTCCATCTCCCGCAGCTGGCAGCACAACTGCTCCTCCCTCTCTGCCCATTCCCGCTTTATACGTGCACCCCACTTAATGAGCACTCCCCTCACGACAGCCTTGAAGGTATCCCAGACCACCCCTTCCTTTACCTCACCACCACCATTTTGCTCAAAAAACACCGGGATTAAGCTTTCAATCTCTTTCACCACCCTAGCATCCTCCAGTAGACCCTCATTCAATTTCCAAAATTGACGTCCCTTATCCTCCCCTGCCACACTCACTCGCACCACCACCGGGGCATGGTCGGACCATGTGATTGGCTCTATATCGCCCCCCAGAAGCCTCCCTGTTAACTCCTTCCCCACCCATATGGCATCTAAGCGGGAGTAGGTTCCATGTGCTGCCGAATAAAAGGAAAATTGCCTCCGTCCCGGATGTAATATCCGCCACGCATCAATCAGGCCATTCTCCTTCACAAATCTTTGATAGCGCTTCCTATCCTTACCTCTCCCCTCCCTCTGCCCTGTCGTGTCTCTCCCAACCTCCCAAGCCACATTAAAATCCCCTCCACAAAGCAGGACCCCATCCCCCATTGCCGCCACCTGCACACCCAGTTCTTTCCAGAACTCAGTTTGGGTACCCGTAGGTGCATACACATTTACCACACAAAACCACTCCTCCCCTCGCTTTACCCTCATCAATTGATATCTTCCCCCCTTATCTCGGAATATCACCTGAACCTCTGTTGGAGCATCCCCTCTAATGAAGACCACCACCCCTCCCTTCTTTTTCTCTTTAAGATTGGAGGCAAACACTCGATGCGTATACCCCGGAGGTTGCACCAATGCCTCATGCTTTTTCTGTAGATGTGTCTCCTGCAGCATTACTATATCCGCTTTGTGCCTTGCTAATTCCTTGTACAGTTTCTGTCTTTTCATTGGTGAGTTTAATCCTTTAACATTCAACGTTAGAATTTTCATCATCCCTCCTTCCCCCATTCCCCCTCCTCTCACCCCTAAACCCATCCTCTCGCCCCTCCCTCCCCTCTCCCCCTCCCCCCCCCCTCATGACTCTCCTCTCCGGAGATTCCACTTCCATTTCAGTGACCCCTCCACCTCCCCACCTATCCTACCCCAGCAGCCTCTCAACCTCTCCTTTCCCCAACCGAACCCAGTCCCCCCACTACCCCCTATACCCCTTACCCCCCCTCCTCTCCTCTCCCCTCATTATTCCTCCTCCCTCTCAGCTCTGTCCCGGCCCCGTCCCCCCATCCCCTCCTAGCCTGCTACTCAACCCGGCTCTCCCCCCCCCGCCCGCTAACAATACTCATTCAAGAATACCAGTCCTTTAATGAGTTGCCACAGCTCATCCAGTCTCGTGCTCTGACTCCCGACTCTGGTGGTTGTCCTTGGTCGTCCTGGCCAATCTCCGCCCGCTCGCCCTCTGCCATTGCATATTCTCCGTTCCTCCGGGCCGGGTTTCTTTTCTCGGTGGAGTAGACGGACAGTCCATCGTCTCCGGTAGTTGCTCTGCTCCAAGCTCCCGCAAAGTCTTCCAAGCCTCCGCACTGGATCTCACCGTCCTCGATCGCCCTTTCACCGTGAGGAGTAAGCCAAATGGGAAAAGCCACTTGTATCGCAGTTCAGCTCATCTGAGATACGCTGTAACTTCTCTGATCTCTCTCCGTCGTTGCAGCGTTCCCTGGGACAGGTCTTGGTACAACTCCACTTTGTGTCCCTCCCAGTGGAAGCTTTTCATTTTGCGGTTAACTCCCAGCAGGAGTTCCTTGCTCTTGAAGGATCGCAAGCATACAACTATGTCTCTCGGCCTATTTTCTCGAATGGGCCCCAGACCCCTGTGCGCTCTTTCTATTCCAGGGCGGGCATCTCCCTCAGCCACCTCTTGTCCAGCTGCCACTAGGAGATCCCTGAAAATCCTCTGGACCACCTCCTCACAGTTCTTATACTTAGGCTCTTCCGGCATGCCTCGCACCCGGAGGTTGCATCTTCGTGAGCGGTCTTCCAGATCTTCAGTTTTGGCTTTAAGTACCCTCCTGCGCCAACTGTAGCTCTTCCCAGCTTCTCTGGACCTGCGTCAAAGTCTCCCCTTGACTCTCTAGCTTGATTTCCGCCTCTTCCACGCGTTCTCCCAGCTCTAGTATATCTTGGCGCATGGTCTGCACAACTTCTTTAATCTCATTCTTTACCCCACACATCTCCACCTTCAATTCCTCCTTCAACTCATGGAGCCATTGTTTAATCTGCTCCGCGGCAGTCAGGCACTCTTCTCCACCATCACTCCCCCCTGGACTCTGCGGGGCTTCTGCCGCTGGTTTTCCTGCTTTCTCCCCCTCCTTCCCGCCTTTGGAGGCTACATATGGGGAGCGGAACTCAGCCAATTTTTTTTTCATCAGGCTCTCTTTTTTACTGACTTTCTCCATTGCAGGCTGGCTCCCACTTCCCTTTACTGTCTTTACGGCCTGTACTTCGGGTTCACCACCCTCTCTCCTCTCTGCTGCCTTTGCGGTGAGCAGGCCTCACACCCAGGTTCACTCTGTCTCTGTCCCAGCCCTTGATATTGCTGAGGCTTTGGGGACTCACCGTTGCTGTGTGCTCTCCCACTTTTGCCGCTCGTTATTGTAGGAGTGGATCGCGAGTATGCCTGCCTCTGTGTTGCACCAGCCACGTGCTAGGCCTTTCACGACCCACGCTTCGCCGGATCACAACGGGATCACAACTTGCGGCGGTTCGCCTCTTCGTTCAGCAGCGCTGTTTTTGTAGCTCGGCTGTGCTGGTTCCTGCCACTTGTGCGCCCGCTCCTTCAGCTCTCCCACAGGCCGTTTGCAGCCCTGCGAGCTCCGCTCTCTCGCGCTTCCTTCACCTCACAGCCTCCAGCAAAGAAGCCCGCGGGTCGCTGGGCTGCCGCTCTCGGTCGGCTCTCGCCACTCCACTTCGCCGCCCCACTTTCTCTAACCTCCGTTGGGGTAAGTTGGTGCTCCCCGTGCTCGCGGCCACACTCCGAACTGCCCCTCCGATGCCCTTAGGGGCTATTTCAGCATTTGTAAGCTTGCTGGTGGCGGAGCTCCCGCGCTACGCCGCCATTCAGGTGGGTGACGTCACCGGAAGTCCAGGTTTTTCCTTTAAGGAAAAAATTGGGCCTAGTGCCCAAAACGGCACCTAGCACCAAAGAAAAAATGTTTCTGAAGTAAAACACCTCAGAAACTATAATTTCTTTTTTTTTAAAGAAAGAACCAGTGGTACTGGTATGGCGTCAAAGGAAGGCAGACGCGACCACAAAAACAAGGATTAAAGACAAAAATGTTTATGCGGTGACAGGGAATGTGACCTGTCGGCTCCGCGGAAAACGAAGAACTGGAGAGGGACAGTTGGAAAGGCGGGAAGGCAGCACGAGGCGCTGTGGGATGCTCCCAAAAGCTTTCCTATTTGATGCTGGGGAGCGTTCCCGTGCAAGCTCCGTCGGTACCAACGATACCCATATGTGAAGACTACATTCCTGCTTGTTCCTGGAGATAGTATTTTAAACACCCATGCGTAATATAAATCTAACCTCTGCAACTGCTCCCTTTAGTTTTTTTCTTAACTATTTTCCTCATTTATAATAGCCTCCCTTTTGAAAGCTAAAAGTTAGGACTATGGTTTTCCTTGCTGTTCCTCCATTTATTAAATCAAATGCGATCATACTATGATCACAACTTCTCTTGCACCAGATCTTGTGTTCTATTAAGGACTAGGTCCAAAATGGCTTCCCCTCTGGTCGGTTCATGAACCAGCTGCTCCACAAAGCAGTCATTTATTTCATCTAGAAACTATCTCCCTAGCCTGTCCTGCTGTGACACTGACCCAGTTGATACCTGGGTAATTTAAATCACCTTGCTGGACTAGATGGACCATGCTTGTCTATCTGCTGTCATGTTACCCATTATTATTGTGTTGTAGCTTTTGTTAGCTTCCTTGATTTCTTTGAGCATTTCATTGTCCATTTGTTCATTCTGGCCAGGTGGTCGATAGTACACCCCCACTGCCATCGCCTTCCCCTTTTTACATGGAATTTCAATCCATAGAGATTCTACAGCATATTTTGTTTTCTGCAAAACTTTAATCCTGTGTGACTCAATGCTCTCTAACAAAGTGCAACCCCTCTGCTCTTTATTTTATTATGCATCTAACATTTTAATTTTTAGTTTATTCCTTTGCATTTTGCCTTTTCTACAATTATTTCATTAATGTTTATCAATGATGTATGAGTAATTATAACAAATATATTTGAACTAGGAAACAGAATAAATGTGCACAAGTTCTCTTCAAGTCCCAAACTAGAGGAAGAAAAATCAAATTTACAGATAATAGAGGACAATGCAGACAGAATAAGATTTAGGATTTTAGAATAGTGAGTTGAGGGGACAGAAGAAATCTCAACAAATGATCCATGTGCAGAATGATCGATCTGGTATTGCAACAACTCTTACCTCTCCGATGAGATACTTAAGAGCACATTTTGCTTCAACAATGGTGACAATTGTCTCCCAACGTTGTTTCACTCTGTCCTCACTGTCTGCATCCAGCAGTTTTTCTTGCAAGTCAGCAATCTGGGCACTCCTACAGAGGAAATATTGGACACAAGCTGTCAATCTCTGGAAAAGAGTAGTTACTCACCTGTAACAGGTGTTCTCCAGGAGCAGCAGGAATCAGTCCTCACTTATGGGTGACGTCGGCGCCGACGGAGCCCTCACAGAGCAATTTTCCCCAGCTTTCGCAGAAAGCCTTTGGGAATTGCAGCGCGCATGCGCGGTCCCCTTCCTGCCCAGGGATGCCATCTTGCTCAGTCTGATGACATAGCAGAAAGACAGCAAAAACTTGCAAGATATGCAATAAGAATGACTGCAACTCCAAGGGGAGGAGGGAGGGTAGTGAGGACTGATTCCTGCTGCTCCTGGAGAACACCTGTTACAGGTGAGTAACTACTCTTTCTCCAGGACCAAGCAGGAAGTCAGTCCTCACTTATGGGACCCCCAAGCTTAAGGCTACCGGAGACCTCAAGCCCAAAGAGCTTCCTGAAGCTCAGCAGTACAGAAGGAAGGAATCTTCTCTGAATACGCATCCGGCCGGTAGCCAACACTGGGGCCGGAGGGTAGGAGTTGCCTAAACCTCAAAGAGATGGTGGAGGACTGCCTGACCGAAAGCACTGTCCCTGCGGGACTCCCTTTCCAGGCAGTAGTGAGCAGCAAAAGTCTGACCTGAAGACCAAGTAGCGGCCCGGCAGATGTCTGCCAATGGAGCAGAGCGGAGGTGAGCCACGGACGCGGCCTTTGCCCTGACCCTATGAGCCGTGACGCGACTTTCCAAGGAGAGTCCGGCTGCCCCGTAAGTCCAGGCGATACAGTCGGCCACCCAGGTGGACAGAGTGCGCTTAGAGACAGGCATCCCAACCGATTGGGATCAAAAGACACAAAAAGCTGAACTGCTTTTCTATGCTCCCGCGTACGGTCAAGGTAGAAGGACAAGGCTCTTCTACAATCCAGGGTGTGCAGGACAGTCTCAGCTCGGCTGGCATGCGGCCTGGGGAAGAAGGTCGGAAGAACCACCTCTTGATTGATGTGAAAGTGGGAGACCACCTTTGGAAGGAACTTAGGGTGGGTCCGCAGGACCACCCTATTCCTGTAGAACCTAGTGTATGGAGGCTCCACACTAGGGCCTGCAGCTCAATTACGCGCCTCGCGGAAGTGAGGGCTACCAAGAAGAGTTTTTTCCAGGAGAGGAAACGAAGAGGGCAGGTAGCCATGGGTTCAAAAGGCGGGCAGGTAAGCCTTTGCAGAACCACGTTGAGGTCCCAGTCAGGAGCTGGAGGGCGCAACGGAGGTTTAAGCAGGAGGCGGCCTCTGAGGAAACGCGCCACCAAGGGGTGCGAAGAGAGAGGCTGGCCTTCAACCGGTGAATGATGTGCAGAGAGCACTGAGGTGGACTCTGACAGAATTGGATTTGAGACCTAGATCGGAGAGGTGAAGTATTGCAGTACCACCGATACTAGACAGGCAAAGGGGTCCTCAGATCGCTGAGAACACCAGACCGAGAAGCGACGCCATTTGAGGGCGTAAGACTTCCGGGTGGAAGGTCGCCGAGATGCTAGGACGACGGCTTCCACCTCCGGGGGTAGCAGCAGTGGGGCTAGGACTACCCTTTCAGCAGCCAGGCCATCAAGTGCAGGGCCCTGGGTCAGGAGATTGGGCTGAAACCCCAGGGGAAGAGGAGTGTCCACCGCTAGCTGTAGAAGCAGAGGGAACCACGGCTGTCTCGGCTACCGGGGTGCTACCAGGATCACGGAGGCCCTGTCCTGGACAACTTTGAACAAGGTCCGGGACACCAGTGGTGTGGGAGGGAAGGCATACAGCAGACCCGTGGACCACGGGATGAGGAAAGCATCTGGCGCCACTCGAAGAGGGTGAGGGTGCCGGGAGCAGAATCTGGGGAGCTGCCTGTTCAGGGGACTGGCAAAGAGATCCACAGTGGGAGAGCCCCACCGGCGGAAGATCTGCTGGACCACCGCGGGGTTCAACTTCCATTCGTGCGGCAGCAGAATCCGGCTCAGTTTGTCTGCCAGGCAATTGTCCTGCCCTGGCAGGTAAACCGCTTTGAGGAGGATGTCGTGATCGACAGCCCAAGAGCACAGCCTCCGGGCTTCCTGACATAGGAGGGAGCCCGTGCCCCCTTGTTTGTTCACATAGAACATGGCAACCTGATTGTCCGTCTGCACCAGTACGGACTGACCGAACGTCAGGTGAGAGAAGGCCCGCAGAGCTAGGCGGATCGCCCGTAGCTCTAGGAAGTTTATCTGCTGGGCGGCCTCCCAAGGTGCCCAAAGGCCTTGAGTGCATGTCCCCCGACAATGCGCTCCGCAGCCCAGGAGAGAGGCATCTGTCGTGAGCATCCAGGACGGTGGGGGCGACTGAAAGGACATGCCGAGCACTAGGTTGGGCAGGTGAAGCCACCATTTCAGGGAGGAGACCAGACGGTCGGAAATCTGTATCAGGTCCGACAGTCTCCCTGTGGACTGATGCCACTGAGTGCGAAGGCTCCACTGAGCAGGTCTCATATGTAGAAGGGCATTTGGAGTAACATGGACCGTGGAGGCCATGTGCCCGAGCAGTTGCAGGAACTGTCTGGCAGGGGCCGGCGACTCGCTGTTGAACCTGCCGGCTAGAGCCATAAGCCTGTTGGCCCGTTCCAGAGGCAAGAAGGCACGAGCCTGCCGAGTGTCCAGCCGTGCCCCTATGAACTCGAGGTCCTGAGAGGGAAGCAAAGCGGACTTCTCGAAGTTTATGACGAAGCCCAAGTGCTGAAGCAGAGCCACCGTACGCTGGGTGGCCTGGGCGACCTCTGGAGCAGATGATGCTCGGATGAGCCAGTCGTCCAGGTACGGGAAGACGAAGAGGCCTTGAAGCCTTAGGAAGGCTGCCACCACTGCCAGGCACTTCGTGAACACCCTGGGAGCGGAGGATAAGCCAAAGGGCAGTACTCGGTACTGATAATGGTTCCCTGCCACCACAAACCTTAGGTATTGTCGGTGGTCCGGGTGAATAAGGATGTGGGTATAAGCATCCTTTAGATCCAAGGAGCATAGCCAATCTCCCTGCTGGAGGTAGGGCAGTAGGGTTCCAAGGGTAAGCATCTTGAGCTTTTCCCGCTGCAGGAACTTGTTGAGGTTGCGCAAGTCCAGAATGGGTCTGAGGCCTCCTGTTCTCTTTGGCACCAGGAAGTACCTCGAGTAGAAACCGTGACCGCACAGATGCTGGGGCACTGGCTCCACCGCCCATTCCTGCAGCAGACTTTGCAGCTCCTGAAGGAGTACATCCTTGTGCAGCAGGGGTCTGGGAAGCTCCCCCGGGAAGTAGGGGGGGGCACCTGGTGAAAATGTAGGAGGTAGCCCTTTTGAAGCACCCGCAACACTCAGGCATCGGATGTTACGGCTGACCACCTGTGAGCAAAGTGGGCCAGCCGGCCCCCCGTGCTAAGCGAGGACCCCTGGGGGGGGAGAGGCTATGCTAGCATAGTCAAAAACCCCCATCCTGCTGGGCTGGGGCCTGCGTGGTGGGCTTGGGGGCATTCTGCCTCCGGGATCCGTTACCCTGCCCCTTAGGCTGCTGCCCCTGATGAGGGGTTGTCGAGGCCTGATAGTGTGGGTGGTGCTGCTTATAAGCGAACACCTTCCTCGGGTAAAAGGGCTTTTTTCCCCGAGCCCTTCTTCCTCTGAGAAGGGGCAGAGGTTTTTCTGGAAAGGCGAGTCCTGGTGAGAGTCTCTGACTCGAGCTCCGCCGCCTTGTCGGCCATGGGCTTGCCAAAGAGGTTTTCCCCTCTGCAAGGGACATCGACCAACTTGTCCTGCACCCACGGCTCGAGGTTGGAGGACTGAAGCCAAGCTTGGCGGCGAGCCCCGATGCCGGCTCCGGCTACTCGAGCCGACGCTTCGAAGCCATCATAGGCCGCTCGAGAAATGAACTTCGAACACTCCCGAATCCCTGTGAACAGGGCTTGGAACTGCTGCAAGGGTTCCTCGGAGAGGCCGGCGGAAAAACCCGCCATTTCTTTCGCCAGGTCACGGAGATACATACCCATATACAACTGATATGTCTGGACCCGACAAGCAAGCATAGAGCCCTGGAAGCACTTCCTACCGAGGGCATCCAGATTCCAGGCCTCCTTACCCGGAGGCACCGAGGAGTGCATCTTTTGACTTTTAAGTCGATGCATGGCTGATTCCACCACCATGGAGTGGTGCAGTAGTTGTACCTTCTGGAACCCGGGTCTCTTGCGGACTCGATACATGGAATCGACCCGCTTGCTCAGCACCGGCGTCGAGGCCGGGCTTTCCCACATGCGGAAGAGAAGCCACTCCAGCATCGGGGGAACCGGTACAGTAAAGGCCTCCCTAGAGGGAGAGTCATATTGAAGGGCCTCGAGCTCTTCGGCTCGGGGTTCCTCCTCCGGATCCGCGGGAAAAGCCAAGGCCTTGGCCATATCCCTCACGAAATCGGAGAACCGGGTATCCTCCGGGGGGGACCGCCTCCGAGGCTCCGACTCGGGCGAGTCGGAGGGGACGCACCGGGTCTGAAAGGAACCGGGTGACGCGTCCTCCTCCGTGTCCCAACCCGACTCTTCCGAGTAGTCGTCGAGCGGCTCCGAGCGCGCGGGGCGCGGAGACCTCCTCCCCGACGCCGAGGACCTCGGTCCCGAACGGGAAGCAGAGGGAGACCTAGGTTGAGGATCGACTCAAGCTCGCATGGACTCGAGGATCGACTCGGCCTCCGGGGTCGACTTGGGCGTCGACGTCCCGGTGGTCGGGGCAGATGCACTGGCAAGGCCGGTGATCAATGCCCGCTGCTGGTCCATGAAGGCAGAGATACTGCGCTCCAAGGTCGTCAGTCTGAAACCAAGCTCAGAAGACCCAGCGTCCGCCGACTCGGGCCCCGACGGCGTCGGGCCCGACGTCTGATCATCCATGGGGGAGTCCAGGAGGACTATATCACTCACATGTCCAGGAGTCTCCACTTCGGACGAGGAAGCTTCGAAGGCCTCTCCCCCTCCGAGGGCCCGGGGAGTCGGGCCAGGCTGAGCGACCTGGCCCTCGAGGAACCAGGGTTGCCGTCCGGCTCCACCCTCGCGGGCCTCTTCTCCCGCCGGTGTTCCCGGCCGGGGGAGCCCCGTTCAGAAGAACTCCGAAGATGGTCTGAGCCAGAGCCACGAGACGTCGAGGCCTCTGACGAGGTCCGCGCGGAATCAGAGAAGATACGATCCCTTTGCGACTGCCGACTCCTCAGGGCCTGAGGACATCTTGCTGCACGGGCCGCAACTCATAGTCATGCGTGTCAGTAAGAGACTTGAGTCTGACACAACGATCACACTTTTTAAAACCGCTGGCAGCCATCGGGAGAAAAAGGACCCCTGCAAGGTCGAAAGACCGCGCTGCCAGGGGAGAAGGAAGAAGTGGCGGGAACGCCAGTTGGAAAAAAATAAAATAAAAAACGTGAACGGGCTCAAAAGCAAGGCGGGAAGAGGACACACGAACCGAGAAAAATTCTTCGAGAAATCAAACTAAAGAAATCAACTTTTTCAGCGGCGGTAACAAACTACGTCTGTAGGGCTCAGCGGAAAAAAGAAGACTGAGCAAGATGGCATCCCTGGGTGGGAAGGGGACCGTGCATGCGCGCTGCAATTCCCAAAGGCTTTCTGCGAAAGCTGGGGAAAATTGCTCCGCGAGGGCTCCATCGGCGCCGACGTCACCCATAAGTGAGGACTGACTTCCTGCTTGGTCCTGGATAAAGCACAGTTACTTACCTGTAAGAGGTGATCTCCGGAACAGCAGGAATTAGTCTTCATACGTGGGAGACGTCACCGACGGAGCCCGCACGGGAATGCTCCCCAGCATCCAATCAGAAAGCCTTTGGGAGCATCCCCCGCGCCTGCGCGGTGGCTTCCCGCCCTTCCTACTGCCTCTCCCCAGTTGAGTTTCATAGCTGAGCCAGAAGGAGAGGAGAGGAAGGAATAGAGAAAAGAGAGATACAACTCCTAGGGGAGGTGGGCGGGTTGTGAAGACTAATTCCTGCTGTTCCGGAGATCACCTGTTACAGGTAAGTAACTGTGCTATCTCCAGGAACAAGCAGGAATGAGTCTTCACACGTAGGGACTCCCTAGCTTAGGATGCCCGGGGAGATCCCATAAGCGCAGCCAAGGACGGGATGGTATTTGCCCAACCTGAATCTCCGGCATCCCCTGAGGGATGGAGGGCAGGAGTTGAATAGAGGAACAGCGAATCCAAAGACTACAGAGGCAAGTCTTTAGAGTGCAGAACAGGTACCATTTAGGATACAGCAAAAAAAAAAAACCCCAGGCTACGGGAGTAGTCAGAGGGGTGCATGAAGAGAATCATTAAGCATTTAATGAGTAAATGACCTAGTACCATATAGAGCTTACCGGCCATTAAGTTTTAATGAATTAATGGTTTAGAACCCTGTACTGCTTATCCACCGGGTTGTCGGAAGTAGTCCTGTGATGAAGGCACTGTAGACGCAGAAGCGAGGTCATCAAGGAAACTTCACCGCAGCGAGGAGGAAGTTCCAAATCCGGAAGGCCATGAGATCCAGGCGTCAGCTGGGTCAGGAGAAGGACGGCAGGTCTTCCAGGGGGTTCACGGCAAGCTGAGCACTCCCTTAGGAGTAGAGTCCATAACTCAGAGGACTAACAGTGGAAGACAGGCCGAACTAGAGAGCCTATCCCGGAGAAGAGTAGAGGTGTACCCCGGAGCAGAAGGGGTACACAGTCTGCCCTAGCGAGAGATAGGGAGACAAGGGTCCGGACCTCCGGGAGGAGGACCTAACTGAAAAAAGGAGCTGACGACTTCACAGCAGTAGGGTACCACCAGTCCGCGGGCCGATCGGGGAATAGGCAGGCAGATTGGCCGGACCCCCGGGGGGAGGGGGGGAGTACCGGCCATAGGGTGAAAAAGGCGGTAGAACACAGGTACTGTGGGCATCCCCCAATAGGCGCCTGCCAAGCAGGTGATATCTAGCATATCTAGGCCGGTGGACATGGGGACGCCCCCTCCGGTACTAACGCAGGTACGCCGGGGGGCCTACCTCCATGAGCAGCACCCTGGTAAGGCGGATCTGCCATCGATCCCCAGAACGTCCACCTGGAGAGGTGGCCTCAAGATCCGCCAGCGGAGGGATCTTTTCCGGAGGGCAAGGGCAGATCGGCGAGCTAAGAGCGTGGTAGCGTGGAGGACGGAGGATAGCATCAGTCCGGTAGAACGCCGCAGGGGTTGGAGGCCCTATATGTGTCCCCAGGACCTGCATGCAGAACTTGTCCCCCGCACAATCGGGGGACATGAGGGTATAGTCTCTGGTGAGTATTGGGGGACTATAGCGGCTGGAAGGGGAATTCAGGTACGGAAGCAATCAGCAAGAGAATACTGGCTGAGAGGGGTTCGGGGACGTACCGAAGAGTAAGTAGGGTGACCATGGGCCATAGCTATCACGGCCTAAGGTGGTCTCCCTTTCCCACGGAGAAGACCTGAACCCCTTGATAAATCCCCGAACCAACTGAACGAGCCCCAGAGTAGAGCTCTATTCTAAACTTCTGGTAAGGAGGTTAAGTGCAGGCAGCCGCCCACCTGAGCCTAAAAATTCTTAGTATGAGAGTCCTGGCGCGGGCCCAGGGACATCAACCCGGGGTGAGAGGTCCCTTGCTTGGGCGCGCCTGGAGGGTGGGGTAGGGCTGACATTTCCTCTTCCTCGGGAAGGGGGGCCTGGAGAGGCGTTTACCACCGCCAGGGGGGAGCCGGGCCCTAGGCTGGCTGCTAACTCTGGGGAGGTTAGCGAAGCACTGTGCGACCTGACGTAAGGCTTCGCTATTGAAGAGGTGATCTCCGTCGCAGGGAGAATTACCCAGGTTGTGCTGTGCCCGTCTACACAACTCGGACGCCTGCAACCACGCTGTACGGCGTGCTCTAATGGCAACAGCAGAGGCTCTGCTGACCGACCGGAAGGAGTCCAGCGAAGCACGAGAAAGGAACCCGGAGATATTCCTGCAGTGATAAAGAAGCAGGGAATATTCAAAGGCCTTGGTTGCAAATATGAAGGTGGATAACCGAGATAACCTCTCGGTGACCTCCCGAAGCGACAGACTCATATAAAATATATATGAAATAATTCTGGCCGCCAGCATAGACGTTTGGAAGGCTAGACGTCCTAGAGTATCTAGCGTCTTCGAAGCGCGGCCTGGAGGGCGAAAAGCATACTTCTCCTTGCTTCCGGCCTTCCTCAATTCACGATCACATCACCCCCATACTGTACCACCTACACTGGCTCCCAATCAGCTCCAGAATCCAATTCAAAGTACTTCTACACATATTTAAAATAATACACAACCTATCAGCAGACAGCCTACGCCCTCTCATAAAAACCGATGACAACAGAAGACCAAGAAGAAAAGGAACTTCAGACACCATCAGAACACCAAAAGAATTTGCTAAAACAAGGCTGGCCACATCAAGGAGGGCACTCTCCCTGGCAGCACCCGCTATATGGAACTCTCTCCCAGACCACATAAGATCAACCAAGAACCTCAAGGACTTCAGAAAACTTCTTAAGACTGATTTACAGTACATTTCAAGGACCTCACATAAAATTTCTACCTCAAGATATTACAGGATCACGATCCTACCCTCAAGATATTACAGAATCTCAATCCTAGCACACCTCTCAAACAGCCCCATTTTGTATATATGTATATAGCTCATTATGTAAACAGTTCACCGATATAATCTAACGCACTGCCCCACACACTACACTTCTCAGTTCTCACACCGCCTGCTACAAACCACACTTTATTAATGATTTTGATTGATGTGCCACACCGCCTTGATTTAACGATAAGGCGGTATACTAAATTCTTCTAAATAAAATAAATAAAATCACCTGTTAGTGAACTTTTTAAAGCCATTGGTTGGCCTGGACATGTCTGGGAACACGGCTATGGCAAGATCAAACGGCTCAATGTTGCCAGCCGCGAGAAAAACCACAAAGAGAAAAAACTGAAAGAGAAAAAAAATCAATAAAAAAAAAAAAAAAAAAAGGTTGGCGGCCCTGGAGCAGACAACTGACAAGAGGCAGTAGGACAAAGTGAAAGAAAACAAACCACAAGGGGAGTCAAAAATCAAACTTGTTCCTCTGATGGATGGAACAAGTCCTAGGGGCTCCGCAGAAGAGAGAAGATGGCACTATGGCAGGCGGGAAGGCAGGTACGCATGCACAGTGGAGCCTCCCAAAAGATTCTAATAGAAGCTACGGAATTTTCATGCACAGAGCTCAGTTGGAGACATCACTTATACGCAAGGACTTACTTTCTGAATGTCCACGGAGAAAATTCTTAGTACCCATCCCATGCTAAAGCCTCTTCTCTCCTCAGGAAAAAGTTTATATTTATTGGATTTCTTATTATACCGCCTTACACAGAGAATCAAGGCAGTTTACATCAATATAAAAAACCATGAAGTGGAAAGGAACTCCATCTTAAAACAGAGGAAGGAATCTGAAAACATCAAATCAGAAAAATTATCTATTTAAGAGACATGCATACATCCAAACAGCTCCTTGCAACCCACGCCAGCCCTCCTTCCGTCACCCTAAACCCTCCAGCTTAGTTAAGCAAATGGAATGCTTGGAATAAGTGGGTTTTCAGAAGGGTTTTAAAATTGGTGTAGGAAGGTACTTCCTCTGCAGCTCAGATTGATAAGTACCGAAGCATGGGAACCCGAAAGAAAATACAGAGTGATGGTTGGAGACTAGCCATGCCCTCGAAGGCAGAGGGAGATATAGTCTTTATTATGGAGAGATCGTAGGGTAGAGTACACAACGAGCAGAAGCAAATGATGACCCAGTGGCTTAGAAATATATACGTGTACTTTACTGAAGGTCCCCGACGCGTTTCGGCTTACGCCTTTCTCAAGGGGAAAATGCTTACAAAGAAAAGACAAATATATGAAATATATTAAAATACATGCATAAAAATATATCTAAAAAGCAACCGGAACACATTTATATACTGTTAAAATACATATCAAAATTAACTTTAAAAATTAAAATAAAAACAAACTGTTAAAAACATAACTACACATGAAAAACTTAGGTGTGACAACCATATTTTGTTAATAAAATGAAAAACCATGAAGTGACATGTTAAAACACCAACGAAAGGTAGACGCAGGGCAGCAAAAAACTCTTTCAAACGTGGGTATAATGATCACATAAAAGCTACTCACTGAAACGTGCACCGAAGTGCCGTTCAAACCGAAGAGACACTGAGGTCTTAAGTGAGGTTGTAACGTGCCACTATACAATCAGAAACAGATCACCTTGAATTGGAAAACCTTAAATTAAAAACGATACTATAAAAGGAAGTATTCAAAAGAGAGTGCATTTTAAATACCTGTGTTTACTGCACAGAGTTAACCTTTCTACAGGAAACTTGTAAAGTTAACAAATAACAGGATGCTGTACGAACAACTGCAGGGAACACACAATGTGAAAATTGATTAATTATGTTTTATAATAGCTCTTTTAGCAAAAATCAAAAAGTATTTTACATGTTTTTTACTTACTGCTGACGGCGATAGCTGTGCGGAAGTACGCTTCTTCTAAACGGATGGGAATCCTGCTCTAAGTGCTATTTTTAAAGACGCTAATTTTCGCGCCAAAAGGGGCGTGGCCAACGTCACCCAATCAATGAAAGAATATTCAGGAATGTATACTGGGATATTTAGAAGTGTATGGTAGAGAAAACAATATTGGTGCTAAAAAATCTTTAATGACAGGTATATTATAAACAAAAAATATCTAAATAAGTGTAACTTGGCAAAGAAAACATACTAATGTCTTGTAGTGCACGTGGAATTCCCGGCAGGGAGACCGACGGACACCTGTCAAATGTAGGAAGGTGTATAACAGAAGAGATAAAAGAATGTATATACTGTAGCCCAATATAAAGATTAGATACAATCTGTCTTTATCGGTGCTACCTTGGAATACTGACCATCCATACCACAACACAATTTGCCGCAAAGGACGGCAGGCCCCTTCTGAAAGCTGAGGAAGTATGTAAACCAATCAAACGGATATTGAAAAAGTGAAATTTGGAAAAGGTTGAGCCCTCTTCAAAATAAATGGAACAATTTCAGTAAACCTTTGGGACAATTATTAATAAAAAGTGTATATAAAAAGAAAACATCGGGCAAATATAGATTAAAAAGGAATAAAAGTTGTGAATACATCATAATATGAGGGCTTTATGGTGAATTGAATTAACTGGTGAATCCTATTCTAATTAGTATCCCATTACTAAATTAATAAATAATGATGTGGCATCACTGAGATACTTAATATGGAAAACATGTGGCAGGTGTTTTTCTCCATTTCTATTAGAAATGGAGAAAAACACCTGCCACATGTTTTCCATATTATCTCAGTTTCGTCCATGGGATTCAAAAATTTAAAGTGATGCCACATCATTATTTATTAATTATTTATTATACATTTTATCCTTTTAGCTATTATAAATAACACTGTTAGATTAAGATTTATCACCACATCGAGTTCTGTTTAAATATTTATTTTAACATAATTTATTGAACAATTTTATAGTCATTAATGGTTTTATCTAATTAGTTATTTATAATACTATCTTTCGATTTCTTATCCTGTTTTAATAATACATCGTACTATATTTTAATATATCAAGTTTAATTTAGTAATGGGATACTAATTAGAATAGGATTCACCAGTTAATTCAATTCACCATAAAGCCCTCATATTATGATGTATTCACAACTTTTATTCCTTTTTAATCTATATTTGCCCGATGTTTTCTTTTTATATACACTTTTTATTAATAATTGTCCCAAAGGTTTACTGAAATTGTTCCATTTATTTTGAAGAGGGCTCAACCTTTTCCAAATTTCACTTTTTCAATATCCGTTTGATTGGTTTACATACTTCCTCAGCTTTCAGAAGGGGCCTGCCGTCCTTTGCGGCAAATTGTGTTGTGGTATGGATGGTCAGTATTCCAAGGTAGCACCGATAAAGACAGATTGTATCTAATCTTTATATTGGGCTACAGTATATACATTCTTTTATCTCTTCTGTTATACACCTTCCTACATTTGACAGGTGTCCGTCGGTCTCCCTGCCGGGAATTCCACGTGCACTACAAGACATTAGTATGTTTTCTTTGCCAAGTTACACTTATTTAGATATTTTTTGTTTATAATATACCTGTCATTAAAGATTTTTTAGCACCAATATTGTTTTCTCTACCATACACTTCTAAATATCCCAGTATACATTCCTGAATATTCTTTCATTGATTGGGTGACGTTGGCCACGCCCCTTTTGGCGCGAAAATTAGTGTCTTTAAAAATAGCACTTAGAGCAGGATTCCCATCCGTTTAGAAGAAGCGTACTTCCGCACAGCTATCGCCGTCAGCAGTAAGTAAAAAACATGTAAAATACTTTTTGATTTTTGCTAAAAGAGCTATTATAAAACATAAAATTAATCAATCTTCACGTTGTGTTCCCTGCAGTTGTTCGTACAGCATCCTGTTATTTGTTAACTTTACAAGTTTCCTGTAGAAAGGTTAACTCTGATTGTGCAGTAAACACAGGTATTTAAAATGCACTCTCTTTTGAATACTTCCTTTTATAGTATCGTTTTTAATTTAAGGTTTTCCAATTCAAGGTGATCTGCTTCTGATTGTATAGTGGCACGTTACAACCTCACTTAAGACCTCAGTGTCTCTTCGGTTTGAACGGCACTTCGGTGCACGTTTCAGTGAGTAGCTTTTATGTGATCATTATACCCACGTTTGAAAGAGTTTTTTGCTGCCCTGCGTCTACCTTTCGTTGGTGTTTTAACATGTCACTTCATGGTTTTTCATTTTATTAACAAAAAAAGGTTGTCACACCTAAGTTTTTCATGTATAGTTACGTTTTTAACAGTTTTATTTTATTTTAATTTTTAAAGTTAATTTTGATATGTATTTTAACAGTATATAAATGTGTTCCGGTTGCTTTTTAGATATATTTTTATGCATGTATTTTAATATATTTCATATATTTGTCTTTTCTTTGTAAGCATTTTCCCCTTGAGAAAGGCGTAAGCCGAAACGCGTCGGGGACCTTCAATAAAGTACACGTATATATTTCTAAGCCACTGGGTCATCATTTGCTTCTGCTCGTTGTGTACTCTACCCTACGATCTCTCCATAATAAAGACTATATCTCCCTCTGCCTTCGAGGGCATGGCTAGTCTCCAACCATCACTCTGTATTTTCTTTCGGGTTCCCATGCTTCGGTACTTATCAATCTGAGCTGCAGAGGAAGTACCTTCCTACACCAATTTTAAAACCCTTCTGAAAACCCACTTTATTTATTTATTTATTTTATTTAGTAAATACTTGTATACCGCTGTTTCCTACGATCAAGCATTCCATTTGCTTAACTAAGCTGGAGGGTTTAGGGTGACCGAAGGAGGGCTGGCGGGGGTTGCAAGGAGCTGTTTGGATGTATGCATGTCTCTTAAATAGATAATTTTTCTGATTTGATGTTTTCAGCTTCCTTCCTCTGTTTTAAGATGGAGTTCCTTTCCACTTCATGGTTTTTTATATTGATGTAAACTGCCTTGATTCTCTGTGTAAGGCGGTATAATAAGAAATCCAATAAATATAAACTTTTTCCTGAGGAGAGAAGAGGCTTTAGCATGGGATGGGTACTAAGAATTTTCTCATTTGCTTCTGCTCGTTGTGTACTCTACCATTGTCTGCAGGAGCTTTGCTCTCTTGTGCACTGTCCTTGGTTTTTGAGATCGTAGGGTACACAGTGATTTGAAGCATATACCCTGAGGCAAAACTTCACAGGTTCGGAGGTCACTTCTCTAGTATCTAGGAGCTAGGGAGTCCCACATTCCTACTCGTTCCTGGAGATAGCGTAGGTACTCATTTGTAACAGGTGATCTCAGGGAGCAGCAGAAATTTAGTCTTCACATATAGGTGACAGCACCAACAGAGCCCGCACAGGAATGCTCCCCAGCATCCAATAGGAAAGCCTTTGGGAGCATCCCACTGCACCTGTGTAGCAGCCTTACCACCTTCCCAACTCTGCCTCCTCAGTTGATTTTGTAGCTGAAAGAAAAGGAGGGTAAAAAAACCCTACAACTTCTAGGAGAGGAGGGCATGTTGTGAAGACTAAATTCCTGCTTGTTCCTTGCTTCACTATTGGTTGCCATGGCAGTGTACGTGGGGGGAGTTTCTAACTTCCCTTAACTTTACAGATGACAATCTACACATCTAATAAGGGTGAAACATCAGTATCATCTTTGGTTTGCCATCTTGGACCTGCTAGTTACAGGTGAGTAACTACGCTATCTACAGGAACAAGCAGGAATGTAGTCTTCTCATATGGGACAACCTAGCTCCTAGATGCCAGAGAAGTGACCTCAGAACCGGTGAAGGTTTGCCTTGGGTAGGTTTTAGAGGTCATGAATCCTTTGTGGATGTCTGGTATCGTTAAGGTCCAGGACTTAGGGTAGGAGTTGTCCCCAAGTCCAAAGGGTAAAGCCCACAACTGAAAATAGCAGTCCAAGATGGCAAACCAAAGATACCACTGATGTTTCGACCTTATTAGATGTGTAGATTGTCATCTGTAAATTTAAAGGGAAGTAAGAAACTCCCCCCACGTAAACTGCCATGGCAACCAATTGTGGAGTCTCCATATGAAAATGTGGAACTCTTAAAATAACCGTTGATCCTCAAGGTCAAGAATAGACCAAAATCTGCCCTTTTCTTTGGAACCTTGAGATAGATGAATAGTAGACCTAGCCTGGCTCACTGCTTGGAACCAGGTAGATGGCTTCTAGACTAGGACTATCCAGCATTTTCTTGGACTGCAGCTCTCTTAGCTGGAGTTCTGGCAGGGGATTTGACAAAAAGACAGCAGAAGTAGTACCTGACGGTCCAAGGAGTATCCTCCTTGGATGATCTCCAGTACCCAGCAGCACGACATGAGAACCACGCTACAAAAAAAAAAAAAAAAAGCTGAGCTAACCTCCCACTGATTGAGGAACAGAGCAGGCCTGAAGCAGCTCACTGGGAGTTTTGAAGCCCTGAGGAAGAACAACTCTCCAGCCCATTTGGCTTGCTTGTTCCTTCAAAAGGAGAGGTTCTGTGTAGGCTGCCTGTTCCTCTAGTTGAAGGTGGCTCAGAATTATTTGTTGGACCTGTACCTCTTGGTATCCCACTTTCTCCTTTTGTCCAAAGGTGACCTAGAGCTGGACAAAAACTATTCTCTGGAGCCATGAGGCCTTAAAATTAACACTAAATTGTCGTCAAAAGGTTTATCCTCCGAGAAATGGCTAGAGCAATACAAGCATTTTGGAGATGTTTTTTCAATAAAAACATAAAATATGCCATACTGGGTCAAACCAAGAACCATCAAGACTGGTATCCTGTTTCTAACAGTGGCAAACCTAGCTCACATGTACCTAGCAGTTTCCCCAAAAGACACAGGTTCCACAATGCTTGTACTGGGGCAAGCAGTGGATTTCCTGGGTCCCCTTTAATAATGGTTTATGGACCTTTCCTCCAGGAACTTGTCCAAACCTTTTTTAAACCTAGCTACACTAACAGCTTTTATTACATCTTCAGGTAACAAATTCCAGAGATTCATTACACATGGAATGAAAGCGTAGTTATTCACCTGTAACAGGTGATCTCCGGGAACAGCAAGAATTGAGTCTTAATATATGGGTGACATCAGCACAGATGGAGGCGGCATGGGAACGCTCCCCAACGTAATATAGGAAAGCTATTGGAAGCATCACACTACACCTGCGTAGCTGCCTTCCCGTCTTTCCAATTCTTCCTCCTCTGTTGAGTTTGTAGCTGAGATAAAAGGAGAGGAGAGAGAAATACAACTCCTAGGGGAAGAGGGTGGGTTGTGAAGACTCAATTCCTGCTGTATCCAAAGATCACCTGTTACAGATGAGTAACTATGCTATCTCCAGGAACAAGCAGGAATGTAGTCCTCACATATGGGACTCCCTAGCTTGGAGATGACCACAGAGAGAGCTGTGAAACACAGGCCTAAGTAGGTCATGTATCCTCCAAGGATATCTGGTATAGAAACCCGGGACCGGGGGTGGGGGGTTAGGAGTTGATCTAAGTCTGAAAGAGATGCTGGAGAACAGCCTGGCCAAACAAGGCATCCCAGTGGGAGTACTTGTCTTAGCAATAATGGGCCGCAGAGGTGTGGACAGAGGACCAGGTTGCAGATTTGCATATTTCATCAATCGCCAATGAGCGTAGATTTGCCATGGAGGCAGCCATTGCTCACACACTGTGCACTGTGATATGACCTTCAAGGGAGAGTCCTGCACACTCATATGCAAAAGATATACAGTCTGCAATCCATTTGGAGAGTGTTCTTTTGGAAACTGGTAGACCTACAATAGATGACTGGAATCAAAAGCAATAAAAAGCGGTGAAGCTTTCCTGTGCTGCTTAGTTCTCTGTAGATAAAAAGCCAAGGCATGTTTGCAATCCAGAGTATGAAGGATTTTTTCTGTACTAGAGGAATGAGGTCTAGAGAAGAAAACAGGAAGGTAAACAGATTGGTTTACATGAAAAGGCGAAACCACTTTGGCATAAAGCGAGGATGAGTCCTAAGGACTACTTTATCATGGTGAAACCGTGTATAAGGAGGGTCAGCCACTAAAGCCTGGAGCTCACTGATGTGTCTTGCAGAAGTGAGGGTAATTAGGAAGGTGACCTTCCAAGAAAGAAACTTCAGAGACGTAGTGGGGCTAGGGGTTCGAAGGGTGGCTTCATAAGCTGTCCGAGGACATTGAGGTCCCATGCCACTGGTGGTGGCCTAAAGGGAGGCTTTAAGAGTAGGCCACTCATGAAGTTTGCTACAAGCGGCCAAGAGGAGACAGGTTGTCCCTCTAAGGGTATGTGAGATGCCGCAATGGCACTTAGGTGGACCCTTACCGAATAGGTTTTTAGTCCAGAGGATGAGAGATGGAGGAGATACACAAGTTACGCTTCCACGGGAAAGGAAAAAGGATTAAGATCCATTTATGAACACCAGATTGAAAACCTTCACCACTTGAAGGCATAAGAACGCCTTGTGGAAAGTTTCCTTGAAGCCAATAAGCTATCTCTAACCTGCTGAGAGAGGTTGATGTCCTGAGGTTCTATGCTCTCAGCAGCCATGCTGTCAGATGTAAGGACTGTGGGTTTGGATGCAGCAGCATCCCATTCTCCTGTAATAAGAGATCTGGAGCACATCCCAAGTCTAAAAGTTTGGCTTGAGAGAGAAATAAGAGCAGTGGATACCATGTTTGTCGTGGCCAACGTGGGGCTATGAGGATCATGTAGCCCCTGTCTCTCTGGAGTATGAAAAGAGACTTCGGGATAAGGGGAATGGGAGGGTAGGCATATAGGAAGTCCTGACCCCAGTGGAGGTGGAAAGCAGGTGTTCTGGAACAGAAGTGGGGAGGTTTGGCATTCTGAGGACTTGCAAACAGGTCTATATTTGGGGTTCCCCAGATTTGAAAAATTTGAGCAATCTGGTCCGCATGGAGAGAACTCGTGAGGCAGTAATACTCGACTGAGTTTGTCTGCCAGAATATTTTGTTTGCCAGGGAGATATACCGCTAGTAGGTGTATGGCAAAAGACCATAGATGTAGGGCTTCGTTGCACAACGCTTGAGAACCTGTTCCACCTTGCTTGCTCACATAGAACATGGCTTATTGTCCGTCTGGACTAGAAATGTGTGGGAGCGAAGGCGGTACTAGAACACCCTGAGAGCATTGTGGATGGCTCTGAGTTCCAATAGATTTATGTGAAGTTGTGCCTCTTGCTGAGTCCAAAGACCCTGAGTGGAGAAATTGTCCAGATAAGCTCCCCAACCCAATTTGGAAGCATCTGTCAGGGTAGATTGGTTTGATGGCACCTGAAAAGGTAACCCTACGAGAAGGGTTTCTGGCGATTGCCACTATTTTTTTTTTTTTTTTTTTTAGTGCCATCAAGTCAGTGTTGACTCATAGCGACCCAGATGGCCTCTAGAGCTGTTGCTCGGATGAGCCAGTCATCTAAGTAAGGGAAGACAAATCTCTAGAGATCTTATGAATGCAGCCACTGCTGCCATGCATTTTGTAAAGGCTCTTGGTGCAGAGGCCAGGCCAAAGGGTAGAACCCTGTATTGGTAATGGCTTCCCTGAAAGAGGAATTGTAGAAACCTCCTGTGTTCTGTGTGAATAAGGATATGGGTATATGCGTTCTTTAGATCTAGAACACAAACCCAGTCCTGACTCTGGAGATAAGGGAGAAGAGTTCCACGAGAGATCATCTTGAATTCCTCTGAGCAGATACTTGTTCAATTCTCTGAGGTCCAGAATGGGCCAGTATCCTGTCTTCTTTGGGATAAAGAAGGGGAGTAGAAGCCCAGGCCTTGCTGAGAGAGTGGCACTTCCTCTATCGTACCCTGAGCGAGAAGGGTGGTAATCTCTTTAAACGAAAAAGTGGTGAGAGGAGGCCGAGAGTTGAATTCTCTTGGCAAAGATGGAGGGGGCATACTTTGGAAGTGAAGTTTGTACCCCTCTGCTACTATGGAGAGAGTCCAATGTTCTGATGTTATCTGGTGCCACCTTTGGGCAAAGTGACAGTCTGCCTGGAATGTTGACTGGCTTTGGAATTCTCCAGGAGGTAGGGCGGCTAAGTTCTCTAGAAAGAAGTCAAAGACCTTAAGGAGGCTGGGTCTGTTGAGTTGGCTGAGCCCTGGGGATCTGAACCTTCCTTTGTTGCTTTGATTGCTGCTGTCCCTTTTGGGAAGTATGGACCGGACAGTGCACACAGTGTGGTTATAAGAAGGGTAAAAGCTACTTTTTCTTGTTGAAAAAAGGCTTCTTTATAGCCTTTTTCTTAGCTGGGATGGCAGTGGTTCTAGAAAGCCTATTGAGAGTGGTATTCTCAGATTCTAGCTGAGAAGCCTTATCTTGCCAATCCTTGCCAAACAGATTCTCCTCTGTGCAAGGAATGTTCCCCAGCTTATCTTGTACCCACTGTTCAAGATTGGATGCTTGTAACCAAACAATCCGAAGTGCACCGATACAAATAGCAGAAGTTCTGCTAAAACATGCAAAGCAGTCAAAAGTTGCCCTGTTCATAAATTTGGAAACATTCTGGGTATGCTTTACAAGTGTCAGGTAATCAGCCCTCTTGTCATCAGGGAAAAGAGGCGCCATTAGTTCTAAATCCTTAGCAACCTCTCCAAGGAACATGTAGAGTATGTAAGAACTATTTCTGGCCGATAACATGGAGGCCTGAAAACATTGATGACCAAAGGCATCAAGAGTTCTCACCTCCAGGCCCGGATGCCTAAGTACCTGGAGGGTAAGAATACCCTCGGGATAAAAAAAAAAAAAGTTTTGGTTTTTTTTAAAGAAAGAAATTACAAAGAAGAAACACCAATGATGCCAGTGCTAGTGTCGACGGGAAGGAAGACACGACCACAAAAAGTAGTACATTTTCTGCGGTGAAAGGAATTGCTTCCTGTCGGCTCTGCGTAAAATAAAAAACTGAGGAGGGAGAGTTGGAAAGACAGCTATGCAGGCGCAGTGGGATGCTCCCAAAAGCTTTCCTATAGGATGATGGGGAGCATTCCCGCGCGGGCTCCGTTGGTGCTGATGTCACCCCATATGTGAAGACTACATTCCTGCTTGTTCCTGGAGATAAAATATTTTCTCTTATTAGTCTTAAAAAGGTTACACTAACTTCATTGCATGTCCCCTAGTCTTTCTATATTTTGATGGCATAAGCAATTGGTCAATGTTTACCTGTTCCATTCTATTCATTAATTTATAGACATCAATCATATCTCCCCCTCAGCAGTCTCTTTTCCAGGTTGAAAAGCCCTAACATTTTTAGCCTCTCCTCACAGGGGTATCCTTCCATCCCCTTTACCATTTTAGTGACTTTTCTCTCTACCTTTTCTAATATAGCTATATCCTTTTTAAGATATGGCGGCCAGAATTGCACACAATATTCAAGGTGCGGTCGCGCCATGAAACGATACAGAGGCAATATAATATCCTTTGTTTTATTCTCCATTCCTTTTTTAATAATTCCTAGCATTCTATTTGCTTTCTTGGCTGCCACTGCACACTTGGCAGAGGGTTTCAACGTGTTACCCACGATGACCCATAAATCATCTTCCTTGGCGGTTCTTCCTAATGTGGAACCTTGCATCGTGTAACCATAGTTTGGATTTTCTTTCCTAGGTGCATAACACTGCATTTGTCCACAAAATTTCATCTGCATTTGAACGTCCAGTCTTACAATTTATCAAGGTTCTCTTGGGTTTTAACAACTTTAAATAATTGACTCATCTGCCAATTTCATTACCTCACTTGTTATTTCCATTTCCAGGTCATTTATAAATGTTAAAAAGCAGCACGCCCAGCACAGATCCTTGGAGTATTCCACTGTTCACCTTTCTCCATTGAGAAAACCATTTAACAGTACTCTATTTTCTAATCTGTTCCCATTCCACAATAGTACACTGCCTTCTATCCCATGACTTTTTAGTTTTGCCAAGTCTCTGATGAGGGACCTTGTCAAAGGCTTTCTGAAAGTCCAGATATACTATATCAACCAACTCATCTTTTGTCTACTTGTTTCTTCACACCTTCAAAAAAACATAACAGACAAGACCTTACTTGGCTAAAGCCATGTTGGCTGTCTCCCATTAAGCCATGACTATCTTCTACATGTTCAGTAATTTTGTTCTTTATAATGGTTTCTACCAGTTTTCCAGGTACTGATGTCAGGTTCACTGGTCTGTAGTTTCTGAATCACACCTAGAACTCCTTTTAAAGACCTGCGTTACGTTGACCATCCTCCAATCTTCCAGTCTCATGTACTGAAAAATAGGTGCTACCTTTTTTCTTCATTTTCCATGCAAATGTTTGCTCTCGTCGGGTTTCTAATTATGTTTTTGTTGATCCATTATAACTGGAAGGGTTTTTTTTTTTCAATTTTTACAGAGTAAAAATTGATTTTTCAGCTGTTGTCCTTCCCAAACTATGGGACTTGAATTAGTTTCCTTTTTGTATTCTCTTCTTTGGATACGAGTTCTGCTCTTTGGATGTTAATTTTGTTTGCTTGCTCCATGTATTTGTTAAAATGGTAAATAAAGGTAAAAGGAAAATGAAACTACTATGGTTTTCAAAAAGTAGCTGAAAAGGTGAAGAGGGAGGCTTTCATGAAATACAAGAGATCACAGAGAGAGGAAGACAGGCATCTATATTTGGAAAAACTTAGAGAAGCTAGCAAAGTAGTCAGGAAAGCAAAGATTCAAAAAGAGGAGGAAATAACTAATGCAATAAAATGGGGGATACGATATTTTTCAGATACGTTAGTGAGAAGAGGAAAGGCAAAAGTGGTATGTCAGACTCAAGGGTGAAGGGGAGGAATATGTAGAAGCTAATGAGGATAAAGCGGAATTGCTTAACAAATATTTCTGTTCTGTGTTCACAGATGAAGAACCAGGAGCAGGACCTTAGAAAACACCCACAAACAGGAACAGAAGCTAGGGGTATCGAACAATTTTCAGAAGACTGTTTGTGAGAAACTAGCTAAACTTAAAGTAGACAAAGTGATGGGACCAGATGGGATACACCCTAGAATACTGAGGGAACTTGGGGATGTTCTAGCAGCAACACTGACTGCCTTTTCATGCCTTGTTGGAGTCAGGCGTAGTGCCAAAGGACTGGAGACAGGCATATGTGGTCCCTTTACACCAAAGCGGAAGTAAGGATGTAGTTGAAAACTACAGGCTGGCCAGATAAGCTGGTCCTGACTCCAGTCTCGCCGCTTCTCCTGTCGCGTCCTCTACCTGCTCCCCCTGGATTCACTGCGACCAGCGAAGACAGGCTCTTGCCACCCATGCTCCACAAATGGACGCTTGTATGGACAATGCATTTACATCAAACACCTGCTTCAACAAGGCATCTAGTTTTCTGTCCTGTGTATCTTTGAGAGCCGCACTACCTTCTACTAGTCTTCTTGGTGACCGCCAATACGGCTGCATCCACTCTCAGCGACAAACAATTCTCTATCCTGGTCTACAGGCAGGTAAAGACAGGACATAACCCTAGACCCTTTAAGCCCTGCCTCGGGCATGTCCCATTCTCCTTGAATATTTCCTTAACCACTCTGTGTATTGGAAATGCTCCGAGTCTTCCGAAAAGCTTGTAACAATGGATCTTCTAAAGTAGAATCCTCTGCTGGTCCCGCCGTTGGCATATTAAGTGCTTTGAAAGTCTCTGAAATAAGCGCCAGTAATTCATCTCTCCAAAAAACACGAACCACTCTAGCCTGGTCCTCCTGTTCAGTGATCTCATCTTCTTCCAACTCCTCATCTAGTTCCAGGTCCAGCTCTCCATCTTCGGAGTGCAGCCCCTCTGAGGTCACCGACTGATCAGGTTGCTCTTTCTATCCTGGATTTCTTTGTTAGTATCCCTGATGTCTCCGCATTCAGAGGCATCCCTGGCCTCTTCTCCCCCAGTTCCATATCTGGGGAACCGGTTATGGGCCTTCTGAGTGCCTGAGAAAACTTGCTGAATAAGTGCAACAAAATCTGGGGAAAATATTGCTGCCAGGCCACCTAGTAAAGGCGGCTGAGAGGATGGAATATCAGTAGTGGCAGAAGTCCCTGCCGCGGGCTCCAACGGAGGCAATGTGGGAGAAACCGGCTACAGCAGGACTACAGGCTGACTCTCATTGCCGCTTTCTAATTCTTGCTCCATTGAAGCTGAAGCCTGAATGCAGCCCCTACACACACCTGCCTCCGAGACTGCTCCCCTTCTAACACTTCAGAGTAAACACTGCGGTTTAGAAGGCATCCCGTCAAGCAGTAATGTTCTGACGACAACCAGGATCCGCAGCTGAACAATCACTGTGTTCCCCACAGGAGATCTTGTCCTAAAAATCTGTCAGATCATGACAGAGAACTTTTTTTTTTTTTTTTTTTTTTTAAACAATGTGGATTCATCACTGAATCCTTCCGGGACAATTCCTGAAGAAATAAATCAAAAACGAAACTTTCCGGCTGTTTGAGGAGCCTCTGCAGCCCCACAGCTCCTAACGGCGTTCCAGCGCGAACACCACATGGTTTGGGTCTGCTGCAGCCACCGGTGCGTCTGACAGCTCTACTTCCTCTGCTTATCGGGAGCCCTTATCCTTCACTCCAGGGAAGCTCTCTTCTGTCTCCCACAGCCGACTCTGCAGCTATCGCCTTTTTTCTTCTCAGGCTGACTGCCGCTTGACAGTCATCATCGGAAGGACCCAGAGCCGGAGAAATAACTGCTGCCGCGATCCAGCTGCTCTCCCCCTCCGTCGGCATCCGAGCGCTAACAGGCAAGCCTTCTGTAATGCGCCGGTGTGTCTATGCTACTGGGTCCTCACCCAATATTGTGGGATCAGGAACTGAAGCTTTCCTTCATCACTTGCCTGCACTTCCGATGAAAAAAAACTGTAACCCCCCCCCCCCCCCCGGGAGAAAGGAGGAGGGGGGAGGGGGGAGACCTTCAGCATATCAAATTTAAAGGTATAACACACCAATCTTTTACTTAATTAAAAAATCCTTTTACCACCTCTATCACTAACTAATCTACCTGACTTTCTTTAATTGTTCCTCAAGTGAGCCCGGACCTAAAGGCTCACAACCCTCCAGCTGCTTGGAGACAGATAAATGGAGTAAGGAGGCGGGTTCCTGTGTCTTTATACCAGTGTCATCAAAAGGATGATGTTTCTCAGTCCCCAAGCTGCTGGAGAAGCACAACCCAGAGGTTAGGGACTAGACTGGAGGGACGATATGGAAGTTACTGCTTGGGTTAGAAATTGGTTGAGTGGGAGGCAACAAAGGGTACAGGTAAATGGAGCTCACTCCGAGAAGGTGGTTACCAGTGGTGCGTCCCAGGGATCTGTCCTTGGTCTGATTTTTTTTAACATCTTTGTTATTGACTTAGCGGAAGGATTGACGGGTAAGGTTTGCCTCTTTGCAGATGATACCAAAATCTGCAAGACAGTAGACATCCAGTAAGGTGTAGATGACATGAGGAGAGATCTGGCTAAGCTTGAAGAATGGTCTAGAATTTGGCAGCTGAGATTTAATGTTAAAAAATGCAAGGTCAAGCATTTGGGCTGCAGCAATCCAAGGGAGCAATATAGTATAGGGGATGAAGTACTTTTGTCCACTAAAGAAGAGAAGGACCTAGGCGCGGTTGTGCATGATAATCTTAAAATAGCTAAACAGGTAGAAAAGACTATGCAAAAGCTAGAAGGATGCTTGGGTACACAGGGAGAGGAGTGAGGTTATCAAATTTGCAGATGACATAAAACAATTTAAAGTTGTTAAAACCCAAGAGGATTGTGGAAATTTGCAAGAGGATCTTGATAAATTGGAAGACTGGGCATCAAAATGGCAGATGAAATTTAATGTGGACAAGTGCAAAGTTATGCACCTAGGGAAGAACAACCCAAACCATGGTTACAAGATGCAAGGTTCCACATTAGGAAACACCACCACCCAGGAAAAAGATTTAGGCGTCATTGTGGATAACATGTTAAAACCCTCGGCCCAGGGTGCAGCGGCGGCCAAGAGAGCAAATAGAATGCTAGGTATCATAAGGAAATGAATGGAAAATAAAAAAGGATATTATAATGCCTCTATATCGTTCCATGGTGTAGAAATGGACAGGTAAAAAAAACAAAAAAAAAAATATCCTTCCTCCCATGGATCTCTGGAATTCCACCAGGGTTGATGGGTAGGAGTTGAATTAGGTCTAAAAGATTCTGAACAGCAGCTTGACCAAAGAAGGCATCCCGACGGGAGGCTTTATCCAGGCAGTAGTGGGCTGTGAAGGTGTGTACCGAAGCCCAGGTGGCTGCTCGACAAATGTCATCGATAGACACAGAGTAGAGATTAGCCATGGAAGCTGCCATGGCTCTCACGTTATGAGCTGTGACATGGCCTTGAAAAGGAAGACACTTACTCTCATAAGCAAAGGATAGGCATTGGGCAATCCATTTAGATAAAGTTCTTTTGGAGACTGGTTGCCCCAAAATGACAAGTCAAAAAGCTTTAAAAAGTTGCAAGGACTTTCTATGTTGCTGTGTTCTCTGTAGGTAAAAGGCTAAGGCTCTTTTACAATCCAAAGTATGAAGGTTTCTTTCTGCATTAGAGGCGTGAGGCCTCGGAAAAAACTACAGGAAGATAAATTGATTGATTCAAATGAAAAGGTGAAACCACCTTTGGCATAAAGTGTGGATGAGTTCTAAGAACCTTATGATGAAACCTAGTATAAGGAGGATCAGCCACTAAAGCTTGCAGTTCACTAATGCGACGTGCAGAGGTGATTGCAATTAGGAAGATGACCTTCCAGGTCAAAAACTTAAGGGTTGTAGTGGCTAAAGGCTCAAAAGGCGGCTTCATAAGCTGCCCGAGAACAAGATTTAGATCCCATGCCACCGGTGGTGGCGTAATGGGAGGTTTGGTTAACAGAAAACCTCTCATAAATCTGGATATGAGTGGATGAGAGGAAATTAGTTGTCCATTCAGAGGCTTATAAGAAGCTGCAATTGCACTAAGATGAACTTTTACCAAATTGGTCTTTAGACCAGAATTCGATAAGTGAAGAAGATACTCTAGTATCGATTCTAAGGTATGACAAAGGGGTTTAATCCCTTCTTGGAGCACCATATAGTAAAACGTTTCCACTTGAAAGCATAAGATCTTCTTGTGGAAAGTTCTCTAGAAGCCTGAAGGATATCCTTTACTTGTTGGGACAGGTTGAAATCCTGGAGGTCTAAGCCTCCAGCAACCAGGCCGTGAGATGCAGGGACTGGGGACTCGGGTGCCATAGTGTCCCGTCCTCTTGGGAAAGGAGATCTGGAGCATGCCATAACTCCAGAGGTGCAGCTTGAGAGAGACGTAGAAGCAGGGGATACCACGCTTGGCGTGGCCATCGTGGCGCTATGAGAATCATGCGACCCCTGTCTCTCTGAAGCTTGAAGAGTGTTTTGGGGATGAGGGGAATGGGTGGGAAGGCATAAAGGAAGTCCTGACCTCAGTGAAGGAGGAAGGCATCCCTTGCCTGACAACTGAGAGCCGGAATTCTGGAACAGAACCGGGGAAGTTTGGCATTCAGTGGACTTGCAAAGAGGTCTATGTCTGGAGTGCCCCAGAGATGAAATATCTTTGCCACCTGGTCTAGGTGGAGAGACCACTCGTGAGGCAGCAGTACTCGACTGAGCTTGTCTGCCCAAACGTTTCGAATATATACCACTGGAAGATATACCACTAGAAGGTGAATTTGATACTCTCTGGCGAGGGCCCAGTCGTAAAGCTTTGTTGCATAACGACAGAGAGCCTGTCCCCGCCCTGCCTGTTCACATAGAACATGGCTACTTGATTGTCCGTCTGGACTAGGACCGTCTTGTAGCTGAGCTGGGCGTGGAATACTCGAAGAGCTAAATACATAGCTAAATAGGAGGGAGGAGTGGCTCAGTGGTTGGGACAGGTTACCTCAGGCCGGAAGTTCAATTCCCGCATGGGGACAAGCAACCTCAGGCTGGAGGGACTGGGGTCTCTAGTCCCATGGGCACTCCTTGTGGCCTTGGGCAAGCCACTTAACCCTCCATTGCCTCAGGTACACTTAGATTGTGAGCCCTTCGGGGACAAGGGAATAAAAAGTACCCGTTAGTATACATGTAAACCGCACTGATTCTAAATAGCCCGGTATAAAAAAAAAATAAAATAGATTGCTCTTAATTCCAGGTGGTTTATGTGTAGACCAGCCTCCTGTGGAGTCCAGGTGCCCTGGGTAGAGAGATGATTCAGGTGTGCTCCCCAACCCACCTGTGATGCATCCGTTAGGGTGGCCTGAAAAAGGGGTTGATGGAAAGGAGACCCCACTGTCAGATTTTCTAGTGACTGCCACCATTGAAGGGACAAAATTAGTCGTTGAGAATTTACTATTTTGTCTGATAAATGTCTTGTGGCCTGTGTCCACTGTGTGGAAAGGGTCCACTGAGCTGCTCGCATGTGGAGGAGAGCATATGGGACTACATGAACTATGGATGCCATATGTCCCAGCAACTATAGTAGCTCCCGAGCAGTTAGGGAAGATTTCCCTGCTGCTTGAGAAGCTAGTTGCATTATGCGAAGACACCGGGCCTGTGGAAGGAAAGCCTTTGCCTGTCTGGTATCTAGACAGGCCCCTATGAATGCCAGGCATTGGGAAGGAAAAAGTTGGGATTTTGGGAAGTTTATTACCAACCCCAAGTATTGGAGGATTCGCATTGTGCGAGACAGTGCAGTGCTGGCCTCTGCAACTGTAGGGGCTTGAATGAGCCAGTCTAAGTAAGGGAAGACGAATATCCCCAGGGTTCGCAGAAATGCAGCTACTACTGCCATGCATTTTGTGAATACTCTTGGTGCTGAAGCCAGACCAAAGGGAAGAACCCTGTACTGGAAATGTTTTCCTTTGAAAAGGAATCATAAGAATTTCCTGTGATCTGGATGGATGAGAATGTGAGTGTATGCATCCTTTAAGTATAGAGAGCAAAGCCAGTCCTGGCTTTGAAGATATGGCAGAAGAGATCCTAGAGAAATCATTTTGAACTTCTCTCGGAACAGGTATTCGTTAAAATCTCTGAGGTCTAGAATGGGTCTGTGTCTTCCTGTTTTCTTTGGAATAAGAAAATAGGGGGAGTAGAACCCTGCACCCCGTTGAAGAATGGGTACCTCTTCTATTGCCCCTTGGGCAAGTGTTGAGACCTCGTGATCTAGCAGATTGTCTACGGAGGTTTGAGAATTGAATTGCCTTAGAATTGTAGGAGGGGGCATGCTGTGAAAATGGAGCTTGTACCCCTCTCCTACAATAGACAGAGTCCAATCATCTGCTGTTATCTGATGCCATCTGTTGGCAAAGTGGCATAACCTGCCTGGGATTTTGGGGGGTTGGGGACCCCTCAGAGGCAGGAAGGCTAAGCTCTCTAGGAAAGAGTCAAAGCCCTTGAGGGGCTGAACCTGCGGAGCTGGTTGGGCTCTCGGGCCTTTTGGCTTCTTTTGCTGTCTAGTTTGTCCCTTTTGGGCAACCTGACCCTGAGTTTGACTCTGCAGGGTATAGGAAGGATAAAAGTTCCTCTTTTTGCTGAAAGAGGATTTTTTATAAGGTTTCTTTTTGGCTGGAGTGGCTGTAGATTTTGACAATCTATCTAGAGTGGTATTGTCAGCATCTAACTCATTAGCCTTTTCCTGCCAGTTCTTGCCGAAGAGATTCTCCCCCATGTAAGGAATGTTGCCTAACTTGTCCTGTACCCAAGTCTCCAAGTCTGATACCTGAAGCCAGGCAATCCGTCGTGCACCAATGGCAATAGCAGAGGTTCTGCTGATGCATTCAAAGCAGTCAAAGGCAGTACGATTCACAAATTTGGAGACATCTTGAGCATGCTTAACTAGAGCAAGGAAATCTTGTCTCTTGTCATCTGGGAGAAGTGGGCTCATAAGCTCCAAGTCTCCTGCTACTTCTTTGAGAAACATGCCCATATATAATATATATGACCTGATCCTAGCTGAAAGCATGGAAGCCTGAAAGGTTCGGCGCCCAAAAAAGTCCAGAGTCCTGCATTCACGACCTGGGGGATTGGATGCATGCCTCTTTGCACTTTTCATCCTATGCATAGCTGACTCCACCACCATTGAATGGTGTGGCAGCTGAGTCTTTTGAAATCCAGGACATGGCGGAAATCGATACATAGTATCAAGCCTCCTAGAATGAGGAGATGTAGTCAGAGGTGTCTCCCACATTCTGAGCATCAAATTATGCAGAATTTCATGGATGGGCAGAGTGGCTACCTCCTTTGGAGCTTTAGGATATTGGAGAATTTCCAATTTCTTTGCTCTGGGTTCCTGTTCAGGAGCTACTGTGATTGAAAGGACCTTGGCCACATCACGAATAAAATCCTGAAAAGACATGTCCTCTGGAGGTGAAATTCTATGTTGGGGAGAAGAGGGATCTTCCTGGAGAAACCTTCTGGTACCAGCAGAATTGTCAGGGTCTTCAGAATCAGAGGATTTGAAGTACTCCTGACCACGATGCTCATGCAAAGCACAGTCCCGGTATCGATCGAAGTCGGTACTGAGTTGATCCGGTACTGATCTGTTGATTCCAGCCAAAGATGGCGTGGGAAGAATTCCCACTGGAGCCGGTACTGTCGGTACCGGTAAGAGTAGTTACTCACCTGTAACAGGTGTTCTCCAGGAGCAGCAGGAATCAGTCCTCACATATGGGTGACGTCGGCACCGAAGGAGCCCTCGTGCGGAGCATTTCTCCAGCTTTCAAAGAAAGCCTTTGGGAATGCAGCGCGCATGCGCGGTCCCCTTCCCCCCAAGGGTTCCATCTTGCTCAGTCTGATGACATAGCTAAAAGACAGCAAAATAACAAAATGAATCATATGACTGCAACTCCAAGGGGAGGAGGGAGGGTCGTGAGGACTGATTCCTGCTGCTCCTGGAGAACACCTGTTACAGGTGAGTAACTACTCTTTCTCCAGGACCAAGCAGGAAGTCAGTCCCCACATATGGGACTCCCTAGCTTCAGGCTACCGGGAACCCAAGCTGAAAAATAAGCTCCCTCTAGAGCGTCAGCATCCGTGAAAGAATCCTTTCTGAGAACACCCCCATACGGTAGCCCAACACAAGGGCCGGAGGGTAGGAGTTGCCTAAACCTCAAAGGGATTACGGAGTACCGCCTGTCCAAAAGCGCTGTCCCTACGGGACTCCCTTTTGAGGCAGTAGTGAGCCGCAAAAGTCTGGCTCGAACACCAGGTAGCAGCCCGGCAGATGTCTGCCAACGGAAGAGCGGAGGTGGGTTACTGACGCGTCCTTCGCCCTGACACGGTGGGCCGTGACTCGACCCTGCAAGGAGAGGCCGGCTGCCCTGTACGCCCAGGCGATACAATCCGCTACCCAAAGAACATAAGATATGCCATACTGGGTCAGACCAAGGTCCATCAAGCCCAGTATCCTGTTTCCAACAGTGGCCAATCTAGGTCATACGTACCTAGCAGTTTCCCCAAAAGACAGGTTCCGAAATGCTTGTACTGGGTCAAGCATTGATATCCTGGGCCCCTTCTTAATAATGGTTTATGGACCTTTCCTCCAGGAATTTGTCCAAACCTTTTTTAAACCCAGCTACACTAACAGCCTTTACTACATCCTCCGGTAACAAATTCCAGAGTTTGATTACACCTTAAGTGAAAAAATATTTTCTTTTATTAGTCAAATAGTTTACCCTGTAGCTTCATTGCATGTCCCCTAGTTTCCATGGGACATGCAATGAAAGGACAATGTACGCTTGGAGACAGGCAACCCCAGTTTATTAGGGTCAAAAGATATGAAGAGCTGAGCAGCACTTCGATGCCCCTGCGTATGGTCTATGTAAAAGGACAACGCCCTTCTACAGTCCAGGGTATGCAGGACTGTTTCAGCCTGGCTGGCATGCGGCTTGGGGAAGAATGTTGGAAGAACCACCTCCTGATTGAGGTGGAAGCAGGAGACAACATTCGGAAGGAACTTAGGATGAGTCAGTAAGACCACTCTGTTCTTACAGAACCGTGTGTACAGTCTTTCAGAAACCAGAGCTTGTAGTTCACTCATACGCCTGGCCGAGGTAAGAGCCACCAAAAACAAGGCCTTCCAGGAAAAGAAGAGCAAAGGACAGGTAGCCATCGGCTCAAACGGTGGGCAAGTAAGTTGTTGCAAGACCACATTTAAATCCCACTCAGGGGCTGGTGGACGGATCGGAGGCTTGAGCAGAAGCAGGCCTCTGAGGAAACGGGACACCAAGGGGTAGCCAGACAGATTGGCCCTCTATCTGTGAGTGGTGTGCCGATGGAGCACTGAAGTGGACCCGAACAGAGTTGGATTTAAGGCCTAGGTCCGAGAGGTGGAGCAGGTACTGCAGCACCACTGGAACCAGGCACGGAAAAGGATCCTCCTGGCGCTGAGCACACCAGGTCGAGAACCTACGCCCACTTGAGGGCATAAGTTTTCCAGGTGGATTGCGTCCTAGAAGACAAAACCACCTCTTCCACCTCCTTAGGTAGAAGTAAGGGGGCTAGAACTACCCTTTCAGCAGCCAGGCCATCAGGTCGAGGGATTTGAGGTTGGGGTGCAGGAGAGATCCCTGGTCCTGAGACAGGAGGTCGTGATGCACCCCCAGAGGGAGTGGAGTGTCCACCGCCAACTGCAGGAGGAGTGGAAACCACGGCTGCCTCGGCCATCTGGGGCTACCAGAATCACCAAGGCCTTGTCCGGAAGAACCTTGAACAAGGTTCGGGCCACTAGAGGCGTGGAAGGAAACGCATGCAGTAGGCCCGTAGACCAAGAGATTAGAAATGCATCTGCTGCTATTCGCAGAGGATGCGGTTGTCTGGAACAGAACCTGGGTAGCTGACTGTTCAGTGGACTCGCAAAGAGATCGATGGTTGGAAGACCCCATCTTAGAAAGATCCCTTGGACCACCAGAGGATTCAACTGCCATTCGTGAGGCTGTAGAATCCTGCTCAATCTGTCTGCCAGACAATTTTCCTGGCCAGGCAGGTAAACTGCCTTGAGAAACATATTGTCTGATTGCCAAGGAGCACAAGGCCTGTGCCTCCCGACACAGAAGTTTGGAGCCTGTGCCCTCTTGCTCATTCACGTAGAACATTGCCACTTGATTGTCTGAACTAAGACAGACTGGTGAGAGAGAACATGAGAGAAAGTCTGTAGAGCTAAGCGGATAGCTCGCAACTCCAATAGATTGATCTGCTGTGTGGACTCTCCAGGAGACCAGAGGCCCTGAGTGCAAGCCCCCTGGCAATGTGCACCGCAGCCCTGAAGGGAAGCATCGGTTGTCACCACCTGTGTGTGGGGATGCGCCTGAAAAGGCACACCCTGGACCAGGTTTGGGAGATGCAGCCACCACCATAGGGAGACTGTCAGCAATTTGGGCACCCTTATCTTGTCTTTCAAGTCGCCTGTGGCTTGCACCCACTGAGCTCTGAGGCACCACTGAGCAGGTCGCATGTGAGGGCGGGCATTCGGAGTTACATGGACCGTGGATGCCATGTGGCCCAAAAGGTTCAAGAAGTTTCTGGCGGAGACCAGAGAACCGCTCTGGAATTGATTGGCCAACGCTATCAGTCTGTGGGCCCTGTCCTCGGGCAAATAAGCCTTTGCCTGAAGGGTATCTAGTCTTGCCCCTATGAACTCTACTTTCTGTGAGGGGAGCAAAGTGGACTTTGCGAAGTTTATGACAAAGCCTAGATGCTGGAGAAGAGATACAGTGCGAAGGGTGGCTTGTCTGGTCTCCTGTGGAGACAGACCCCTGATGAGCCAGTCGTCCAGGTATGGGAAGACAAAGATGCCCTGGTTTCTGAGATAGGCTGCCACCACCACCAGGCACTTGGTGAAAACCCTGGGAGTGGAGGTTAGGCCAAAGGGAAGTACCCTGTACTGAAAATGATTTCCTCCCACTACAAATCTGAGATATTGTCTGTGGTCTGGATGAATGAGGATGTGAGTATAAGCATTCTTTAGGTTTAAGGAGCATAGCCAATCTCGATGCTGGAGGAAGGGCAGCAGTATCCCAAGGGTAAGCATCTTGAACTTTTCCCTCTCCAGAACTTGAGATTTCGCAAGTCTAGGATGGGCCTGAGGCCTCCTGTCCCTTTTGGTACCAGAAAGTACCTTGAACAGAAGCCTTGGCCTCTCAGGTGGAGAGGCACTGGTTCCACCGCCTGCTCCTTTAGAAGACTTGCCAACTCCTGAAGGAGGAAGTTCCTGTGAAGAGGGAGTCTTGGAGGCTCCCCTGGAAAATAGGAGGGGGGTAACTGGTTGAAGTGGAGCAAATAGCCATTTTGGACTATGCTCAGCACCCAGGTATGGCTGACCACCTGTGGGCATACAGTGTCAGCCGGCCTCCTGTGCTGAGAGGAACCAGCTGAGGAGGAGAGGCTATGCAATTAGAGTCAAAACCCCGCTCCCTGCTGTGCAGGAGCCGCAGCTGATGGCTTGGGGGTTTTCTGCCTACGGGGCCCATGTCCCTGCCCATTGGCCTGCTGACCCTGATGGAGAGCTGCAGAGGCCTGAAAATGAGGGTAGGATTTGTAGGCAATAGCCTTCCTCGGGTAAAAGGTCTTTTCCCCCGAGCCCTTCTTCTGAGAAGGGGTAGAGGTTTTCCTGGACAGCCTTGTCCTGGTGAGAGTCTCACTCGAGTTCTGCAGCCTTTTCAGCCATGGGTTTACCAAAAAGGTTCTCACCTCAGCAGGGGACATCGACCAACTTGTCCTGTACCCATGGCTCGAGGTCCGATGACTGTAGCCAGGCCTGATGGCGTGCACCAATGCCGGCCGCGGCTACTCGGGCCGATGCCTCGAAGCCATCATAGGCTGCTCGAGAGAAACTTTGAGCACTCTCGAATCCCAGATGACAAAGACTTAAACCTCTGCAAAGGTTCCTCGGAGAGGCCAGCTGAGAACCCGGCAATCTCCTTTGCCAGGTCCCGAAGGTACATGCCCATGTACAGCTGGGTAAGTCTGGACACGGCACGCCAGCATAGAGCCTGGAAGCACTTTCTACCGAGGGCATCCAGGTTCCGGGCCTCCTGGCCGGGGGGGCAGCAAGGAGTGCATCTTCTGACTCTTCAGACGATTCATGGCCGATTCCACAACCATGGAGTGGTGCAGCAGCTGTGCCTTCTGGAACCCAGGGCTCTTACGGACCCGATAAATGTAATCGATCCGTTTGCTGAGAACCGGCGCCGAGGCCGGTGCCTCCCACATGCGGAAGAGCAGCCGTTCCAGCATCGGAGGAACCGGTACAGTAAAGGCCTCCTTAGGCAGAGAGTCATACTGGAGGGCCTCAAGCTCTTCGGCTCAAGGCTCCTCCTCGGGATCCGCGGGCAAGGCCAAGGCTTTGGTCATGTCCCGTACGAAGTCCGAGAACCGGGTATCCTCTGGTGGGGACCGTCTCCGAGGCTCGGACTCCGGTGAGTCCGATGGGGCGTACCGGGTCCGAAAAGTATCTGGGGACTCCTCGTCTTCCGTCTCCCACTCTGACCCCTCCGAGGAGGAATTGAGCGGCTCCGGCCAGGTGGGCACCGATGCCATCTGCCCCGATGCCGAGGGCACCAGCGTCGTCGACCATGGCCCTGAGCAGGAGGCTGAGGGGGACTTTGGCCAAGGATCGACTCGAGGATCGGCTCGGCCTCCGGGTCGACTTGGACGTCGAGGTCCCGGTGTTCGGGGCAGATGCACCGGTCAAACCGGCGATCAGTACCAGCTGCTGCTCCATGAAGGCAACCAAGCTGCTCTCCAAGGCCGTCAAACAGACTCAGCTCAGGAGACATAGCAGCCCCCGACGGCATCGGGCCCGACGTCGGCTCACCCGTAGGGGAGTCTACGAGGACAACAGCACTCACGTGACTCGGGGACTCTGGCTCCACTCGAGGCAGCTTGGCAGGCCTCTCCGACTCCGAGGACCCAGGACGGGGGTCAGGGCTATGCGACCTGGCCCTCGAGGAGCCAAGAGCGTCCACCGACGCTGCCCTCGCGGGTTTCTTCTTCCTTCTGTGTTCCCTCGAAGGAGACCCCCTTTCAGAGGAGCCTCGATGGTGCTTGGGGTCGGACTCCCGAGATGTCGAGGCCTCTGACGAAGTCTGGGCCCAGCCGGACGCGGAGTCAGAAAAGAGTCTTTCACGCTGATGTTGACGGCTCCTCAGCGCCTTAGAGGACATTTTGCCACACGGGACACAGACCACCGGGTCATGGTCAGGCCCGAGGCACCGGAGGCAGCAGTCATGTTTGTTGGTGAGAGACATCAGCTTCTTACACTGATCACACTTCTTGAACCCACTGGTAGTCATCGGGGGAAAAAAGGACCCCTGCAAGGTCAAAAGACCAGACTGCCAGTGAAAAAGAGAGAAAAAAAAAAAAAAGCGTGAACGCTAGTCACGAAGGACAAAAACCGAAAAACTTAGCTCCGGGCTCGATACCGGTGTACCAGGCCCAGGCGGGAAGGGGAACCGGTGTCGAACCGGGCAAAAACACGAATCCACGCAGGAAAATCAACTTTTTACTGGGTGGCAACGACAGACGTCCGTCAGGCTCCGCTGAAAAAAGACGACTGAGAAAGATGGCACCCTTGGGCGGGAAGGGGACCGAGCATGCACGCTGCATTCCCAAAGGCTTTCTTTGAAAGCTGGGGAAATGCTCCGCATGAGGGCTCTGTCGGCACCGACATCACCCATATGTGAGGACTGACTTCCTGCTTGGTCCTGGAGAATCGTCGGTACCAGTACCGGTGTCTGTACCGGCGTAGGTACCGGCATTGGTATCGATATCAGTACTGGTGCCCGTTGAACCATAGGTGTCAATGGTACCGCAGCTGTGAGACGAGCTGCAATGCTGCATTCGATAGCAAGGAACCTCTGGTCTAATAACGCTGCTGATGCCTGGGTGTCTGTACCGGTGAAAATGGCCGGGACCCCTGAGCATGGCACCAGTAGTTCTTGCGAGGTCGAGGCCTCGAGAACATCCTGGAGCCCCCTTGATGCTTTGGAAGCCGAAGCCTCTCGCCGGGGCTGTTTTGCCGGTGTGGTTCCCTCAAGGGCAATGCCAATGGCCTCTCGATGCTTAGGAGAGCTACCCTTTGAGGACAGACTTTTTTGTTTAGTTACCTGAGATCCAAGGGAGGAAGAGGAGGCTCTTGAAGATGTCGATGCAATGGATCTGGCATCGACCGAGCTTTGCAGCCCGGTTCTGTCTTCCTCTCTTAGTCATCCCCATACAGGAGAGACATTCAGATGCAGAATGTTCAGGCCCTAAACATTTAAGACACCAATCATGGGTGTCCGTGACGGAAATGGTACCGCCACACTTAGTACATTTTTTAAAACTACTAGTTAGTTTTTCCATGTTTCAGGAATATGAGGCCTAGTGTCCAAAATGGCGCCTAGCACCGAAAAAGAAAAATTTCTGAAGAGAAACAGTTCTAAGTATAAAAATTTTTGAGAAAAGAAAAGAACCGGCGGTACTGGTAAGCGTCGTGCGGAGGAAAACGCGACCACAAGAAAACAATTTTAAAGACGGAATTTTCTACGGTGACAGGGTATGGGACCTGTCGGCTCTGCGGAAAACGAAGAACTGAAGAGGGACAGTTGGAAAGGCGGGAAGGCAGCGCGCATGTGCTGAGGGATGCTCCCAAAAGCATTCCTATTGGACGCTGGGGAGCGTTCCCACGCAGGCTCCGTCAGCACCGATACCCATATGTGAAGACTACATTCCTGCTTGTTCCTGGAGATTAATTAATCTCAACAAGTAACAATATTTGACTTCAAAATTATGATTTTGTAGTCAAATCACTAACATGAAATAAAATTATTTTTTCTACCTTTGTTGTCTGACCAATTTATTCTCTGATCATGCTGGTCCCGATCTGAGGCTTCTTCTTTCCTGTCTTCTCTTAACTCTTTCTGTGGTCTATGGTCTATCTGCCATTTCTTATCTTTCGTTTTCTTCACTTCTTTCCATCAGCCTTTTTCCTGTCCCAGTAACCCGCCCCAGTATCAGCCCCTTTTCCAGTCCTCACTCCCAGTACCTTGCAATGTCAACTTGCATTCCCATGACTGCCACTGGTGTCCATTCCCTTCCAGTCCCCCTCCTTCCCCACTGACCAGTCCCTTCTAGTACAAATACCATGGCAGCCCCTCTCAGATCCACCCCCTTCCAGTTCCATTCTCCCATCCCCTCATATCAGCCCATTTGTAGCCTTAGCCCCCAGATTTCTTCCAGGGCCAGCAGCTCTATCCTCCCCTCCCCACAATCAGCCCATTTCCAGTCATAGCCCCCACCGATCAGCTCATTTCCAATGCTAGCCTCCCATCAGTCCATTACCAGTCCTACCCCTCCCCATCAGCCCATTACGAGTCCTAGCCTCCCCTAATCAGCTCATTTCCAGTGCTAGACTCCCCTAATCAGCCCATTACCAGTCCTACCCCCCCATCAGCCCATTACCCGTCCCAACCCCCCCACCTTGATCAGACCATTACCAGTCCTAGCCTTCCCTAATCAAATCATTACCAGTGCTAGCTCCCCCATCAGCCCATTATAATCCTAATCGGCACTGTCTCTACCCTCTGTCCAGCATTTATCCCCTGTCTGTCCAGTATGTCCCCGTCTCTCCCCTTTGTCCATGTCAGCCCCCTTCCCTCCCTCCCTGTCAGCGCCCCTCTCTCCCTCCCTCCATGTCAGCCCCCCTCTGTCCATGTCAGCCCCATTGCAGGTTCCCTGCACCCTCCTCCCCTCTCCCCATGACTGTCTCCTTCTGCAGCCACGGCGCCGTCTCTTAGGGAACCGCGGCTGTGCCTGTGAAGCCATTGGAGCCTTTCTGTCTCTAAAGGGCTCCGTGCAGCATTGTCCCGCCTCCAAAGTGGTATCCTTTGGAGGCGGGACAATGCTGCACAGAGCCTGTTGAGAGACAGGAAGGCTTCGCAATGGTTTTACAGGCATAGCCGCGGTTACCTAAGAGGCAGGGAGCCGCGGCTGCATTAGAAGGGAGGCGGTGAGTTTGCCGCTGCCGAGAAGCGGACTCGACAGCGGCAGCAATTTGTACGGGTTTTTTTTGTTTTTGTTTTTTTAACTTGGCGGAGTGAGGCGACCCCTGCTAAATCCTGTGGCGACCCCCGTGGGGGTCGTGACCCACAGGTTGAGAACCGCCGCCTTAGAGGAAAGGTGGGATGGAGGTGATATGACAGATTTTTAAATACCTCCGTGGCATAAATGCACAGGAGGAGAGCCTCATTTGACTTAGAGAGCTCTTTGAGGGGATATGGGATGAGGGTGAAAGGGGATAGATTTAGGAGTGATATGCGGAAATATTTATTTACAGAAAGAGTGGTGGCTCCATGGAATAGTCTCCCAGTGGAGGTGGTAGAGATGAGGACAGTATCTGAATTCCAAGCAGCATTGGACAAACAGGATATCTAAAGGAAAAAAGGGGAATGTTGTAGTGGTTGATATGGAAGGACAGACTAGATTGGCAATGTGGTCTTTCTGTCATGTTTGTATGTATGATTAACCTTTATCCAGCCCCCTTGCCATGGGCTAAATTAATATTTTTTTGTATCTTAAATACATTAAAGAAAAAACCAAAATTGTTAAAGTAGTGCTGAAAATTTGTAAAAATAAAATTAGAAAAATCCCCACCCTTCACCTTGACTACCTTCTTACATTTCTTCCTCAAGAACAGGAGTGTGCCCTTGAAAAGGAACTTGCATTAGTGAACCTTAGATGCTGCATCTGGTGCCCAGTGACTAATTAACAGCTCTCTGGGTCTGACACTGCCAACAGCATGGACTTTACAGAAGGGCTCACCATGTCATACAGGGCATCAACCAGGAAGGCTCCAGGATGGATGTTCAGAGAAAGCGTAGTTGCACCCCTCTAACAGGTGCTCTCCAGGGACAGCAGAAATCAGTCTTCACATAAGGGCGACGTCTGCGCCGATGGAGCCCATGCAGAAGCATCTCCTCAGCTTTCAAAAAAAGCCTTTGGGAGATGCCATCACCCATGTGTGGTCCCCTTCCCACTCAAGGGTGACATCTTGCTCAGTTAGATGACATAGCTAGGATTGTAGTAAAAGCTAAGATAAAGGAGGCAACTCCCAGGGGAGGAGGGAGGGTTGTGAGGACTGGTTCCTGCTGTCCCTGGAGAACACACGTTACAGGTAACTACACTTTCTCTAGTAACAAGCAGGAAGTCAGTCCTCACATATGGGACTCCCTAGCTTCAGGCTGCCGAAGACCGAACCTTAACAGCACCAACGGCGACCAATAGGGTAGTTGTGAGTTGCAGAAGCTGAGTCCCCACTGAGAGACTCTGAAAGACCCTAGCATAACAGCGACACTCACTCCGGTAGCATGAACACAGAAGAGTCAGAGGTAGGAGTTGCTTACACCCTGAGAATATTACCTAGCCAAACGCACCATCCCTGTGGTAATCTCTCCAGGCAGCAGTGGCTTGCAAATGTATGAATTGAAGACCATGTGGCAGCCTTGCAAATCTCCGTCACCTGCACTGAGTGGAGGTTGGCCACCGACATGGCCATCGCCCTCATGTGATGTGTTGTGATCCAGGGCTCCAGGGAGAGGCCTGCTCACTCATAGGTGAGGGTGATACAGTCCGTCATCCAAGTGGACAAAGTTTACTTAGTCACGGGGAGTCCCAGTCTGCTGGGGTTATAAGACACAAAAAGCTAAGCAGCTTTGCGATGGGCCTGGGTCTGCTGTAAATAGGACAGGACCCGTTTGCAACAGAGTGTATGACGTACTAGCTCCTCCCTGCCGGTGTGAGGACATGGGAAGGTGGGGGAGGACTAGTTCTTGGTTGATGTGGACAGGAGATACCACCTTCAGGAGGAATTTGTGGTGTGCGCAGAGCACTACCCTATTGTTAGAGAACTTTGCATATGGTGGATCCGCCACCAGGGCTTGGAGTTCACTTACTCTGGGTGGACATGAGGTCCACCAGAAAGGCCATTTTCCAAGACAGGTACTGCAGGTCCCAAGTGGCTAGGGGCTCAAATGGCGGTTTGTTGAGCTGGGAGAGCATCACATTGAGGTCCCACACAGATGCTGGAGGACAGAGATGGGGCTTGAACAGGAGGCACTGGAGAAACCTGGAGACCAGGGGCTGGCCCGGGAGGGGTTTTCCCTCGACAGGGTGATGTTGAGTGGCTATTGCGCTCAGATGCACACTCAGAGTGAGACTGCAGCCCGGTATGTGACAGGTGCAGTATGCACTGGAGCACTAATTGCACATAGCAGAAGAGGCTTCTCCATTCTTTCTGCGCACCAGGCAGAGAACCTTCTCCACTTAAAGGCATAAACCCACAGATGGAGCAGCCCCTGACCACTGTGTCCAAGAAGATTATCCTGTATATATGTATTTATGTATATATGTAAATGAACTCCCCCATAGCTAAGAAGTGTTAACTCTGTATGATGTGCTTTTCTGACAATCTGTATGTAAACAAAATTTGTACCTGCCTTGATTCGGCAGTTTCACAATAGTAATCCTACCCGCTTCTGATCGCTGGAAGGAGCGGGCTACAAATGCTTGCTAAATAAAATAAATAAATAAGCCCGTCTAGTGGAGGGTTTTCAGGAGGCCAGTAGGATGTCCTTGACTTCTCGCAAGATTGAAAGGTGTCAGTGCTACCTTTTCAACAGCCACACTGTTGGCATTTGGGACTCCAGGTTGGGGTACAGGAGGGAGCCCCCCTCCGGAAACAGGAAGTCCGGGGCTTGGTCAAGAGGGACTGGGAGTGCCACCGACAAGGAGAGCAGCAGTGGAAACCAGGGCTACTTTGGCTACCTGGAGCAATTAGTATGACCAATGCCCTCTCTCTCTGGACCTTGAAGAGGATTGTGAACACCGGGAAAGGGGGGTGAAGGAAGAGGGTGTCTGTGGGAATGCATAGAGTAGGACCTCAGACCACAAGATCAAGAAGCATCTGCCACCACTCTCTCCGATTGCGGTTGGCACAATCAGAAGTGAGGCTGCTGCATGTTGTCTGCAGAAACAAATATATCCATCATGGGCTTGCCCCAGAGGTGGAAGAGCCTCTTGGCCACCCTGGGGTTCAAGCGCCATTCGTGCAGCTGAAGGACTCTGCTCAGCCTATCCACTAGGCAGTTGTCCAGGCCCAGGAGGTAGACTGCTCGCAAGAGGATGATGCTGTGAGCTGCAAAGGAGAGGAGGGCCACTGCCTCCTGGCAGAGGGAGTACAAACCCATGCACCCCTGCTTGATGATATAGAAATGGTGACTTGATTGTCCAATCTGGATCAGTACGGACCAGTGTTGCAGGTGGAGGAGGAACACTCGTAGGGCTAGGAAGATCGCCCTGAGCTCCAGGAGATTGATCTGTAGGAGTAACTCCTCCTTGGACAGGATGCCTTGTATGCGGCAGTCCCCACAATGCACCCCCCAACCTAGGAGGGAAATGCCCGTGGTCAGGGTTCTCTGAGGTGTGGGTGCTTGGAAGGGCATTCCCACCCTGAGGTGGTGGAAGTTTTGCCACCAGTTGAGGGATTCTGCCAGTTGATGGGTAACCCTGTCCCACAGCCTGCCCGTGGCTTGGGTCCGCTGTGAGCAGAGGCACCACTGGGCTGTCAGCATCTGTAAGCGAGCTGAGGGAGTTATGTGGACCGTAGAGGCCATATGGCCTAATAGGCAGAGTAGGAGACGAGCTGGCACTGACCGGCGACGTTGTACCTCTCCTGCAGTTGTCTGAGGCATTCTGCACTGTGGGGGGAGGACTGCCTTGACTTGCAGGGTGTCGAGCTGAGCACCTATGAACTCCAGGGTTTGGGCTGAGAGATGGGGGAGGATTTGGGGTAGTTGATGACGAACCCCAGGTGCTGCAGCAGGAGGGATGCACAGTCTGCTGCCTGACTGGCCTTTGTGGCTATGCCACCCCTAATCAGCCAGACATCTAGGTAGGGGAAAATGAAGGCCCCTTGTAGGCACAAGATGGGTGGCCACCACTGCCAGGCATCTTGTAAAGACCACTGGTGAAGAGGCCAGGTAGAAGGGTAGCACCCTGTACTGGTACTCCTACCACAAATCTCAGGTACTGCCTATGGGAGGGGTGAATCAAGATATGTGTGTGTACACATCCTTTAGATCCAAGGAGTACAGCCAGATTCCCTGGTGGAGGTAAGGCAGCAGCATTCCAAGAGAGCATCTTGAACGTCTCCCTCACCAGAAACTTGCTTAAGTTTCACAGGTCTAGTATGGGCCTGAGGCCCCCCAGTTATCTTTGGGACAAATACGTACCTGGCATAGAAGCCCTTCCTCCGTAGGTGTTGGGGTACAGGCTCCACCACGTTGTCCCTGATCAGAACCCTAAACTGAAGAGTCTGGTGAAGGAGGGATTGTATCGGCTCTCCTGGGAAGAACAAGGATGCTATCTGCTGTAAGTGGAGGAGGTATCCTTCCCTTACCACTTGCAGTACCCACTGGTCTGAGGTGGTGATGGCCCATCTGTGGACAAAGAGTGCCAGGCACCCCTCTGTGGACTGGTAAGGTCTCCTGGGGAAGGCGAGGCCCTGACCTGGGAGTTTAAAGCTCCCCCCCCCCCAGATTGGGTGGGAGCTGGGGTCTGAGGCTTCAGTGTTTTCGCCTTCGGATCCATGTGGCCTTGCCTCTTAGGGTGAGAACCTTTGTTGGCCTGAGAAGGGTGGTGAAGGAGGGGCGGGGCTGAGGGCAACAGACCTGAGGCAGCTGAGCGCTAGTCGGGCTGGCGAAGAGGTCCAGGATGAGGGTCCCCATAGCCAGAACCACCTGAGCGCCACTTGAGCGGTTTAAGGACCCTGCTTGGACTGTCCAAACAAGGCGTTGTCCTGGCCTGGGAGGTAGACTGCTTTGAGGAGCATCCCCTGGCTGGTCGCAAAGCAGAAGGCCACGGATTCCTGGCGGGGGGGGGGGGGGGAGGGAGGTGGGGGGGGAGAGAGGTGGGTAGGAGCCCGTGCCACCATGCTTGTTCAGGTAGAACATCGTGACCCGATTGTCCAACTGGTGCTGTAGGTGGTGCTTGAAGACCTACAGGGCAAGGAAAACAGCTCTGAGCTCTAAGAGATTGATCTGCTGCTGGCTCTCTTTGAAAGACCAAGTTCCTTGGGTGCACAGCTCCTCGCAATGGGCATCACAGCCCATCAGGGAAGCATTTGTCTTAAGAATGCTTTGGGGGTTCAGGAGCTGAAAGGGCATGCCTGCCTACAGGTGCTGGGCATCCTGCCACTAGGTGAGGGACTGAGCAAGCTGACAAGAGACTGATTTTGTTCTGAAGCCGGCCCATGGCCTGGGCCGACTGGGACTGGAGGTACCACTGAGCTGCCCACATGTGGAGGTGTGCATTGGGGACCACACAGACCATGGAGACCATGTGACCCAAGAGGCAGAGGAGTGCTCAAGCTGACATGGTGTGGCGCTGCTGAACCTCAGCCGTGAGGGCCATGAGGCGGTCTGCCCTCTCGAGGGCCAGAAAAGCCATGGCCTGTACGGAGTCCAGACGGGCCCTGATGAACTCTAGAGCCTGCGATGGAGTTGGACTTGAGATGATTTATCACAAAGCCCAGGTGCCGTAAGACCTGAATAGTGTGACCTGTGGCTTGTCCGGTCACTGAGGCCATGTCTCCCTTGATGAGACAGTCGTTGAGGTAAGGGAAGACGAAGGCCCCTTGAAGGCGAAGATAGGCCACCACTACTGCGAGACACTTGGTGAAGATTCCGGGGGCAGAGGTGGGGCCAAATAGAAGTACCCTGTTCTGGTATTGGTCGCCTCCGACCACAAACCTGAGGTACGGCCTGTGACTTGGGTGGATAAGGATGTGGGTATATAAGCATTCTTTAGGTCCAAGGAGCATAGCCAATATCCCTGCTGGAGGTAGGGCAGCAGTGTTCCAAGTGAGAGCATCTTGAACCTCTCCCGCACCAGAAACGTGCTGATGTTTCTAAGGTACAGAATGGGCCTCAGGCCCCCTATCCTTTTTTGAACGAGGAAGTACCTGAAGTAAAACCCTTTGGCCTTTTGCGTGATGCGGCACAGGCTCCACAGCCCTGTCCTTGAGAAGGGCTGTGAGTTCTTGAATCAGCAGAATCTAGTGCAAGGGAGACAAAGGGGGCTCCCCAGGAAAGAAGGGTGGCGGGGCCTGGTCGAGGTGTAGGAGGGTAGGCTCTTCTTGACTACCTGGTGCCCAGGAATCTGGTGATGGATGCCCATCAATGGGCGAAGTGAACCAGGCACCCACCTGTTGGAAGCTGGTCCTGCAGCAGAAGAGAGACTATGCCGATGGCATCAAACCCCGACCCTGGTTGGGCTGGGGCTGGGACTTTGGGTATGCACGGGGCCTGGCCTGTTCCCTTGCCCTGGGGACCCTGCTGAAGGGTCTGGGAGGCAGGGTATGGGGGATAGCCTCGGTAAGGCTGGTCTTTTCAGAGGAAAGGGGGGGGGGCTTCTTGCCCTGTAGCTTCTTCCGAGGAAGATTGGAAGTCTTCGAGAGCCAGGTACGGGTGATGCACTCTGCCTCTATTTCAGCTGCTTTGTCCTCCATTGGTTTGCCAAAGAGCTATTCCCCGAGGCATGGGACATCAAGAAGTTTTACTTGTACCCACTGCTCAAGATCTGATGATTGGAGCCAGGCCTGACGTCTAGCACCAATGCTTGCAGCTGCCACCCTCGCGCTGGACTTGAAGCGGTCGTAAGCGTCTCGAGACAAGTACTTTGAGCACTTCGAGACAGACTTCAAAAGAGTCTGAAAATGCAGGTCTCCATCAATGCCAGCCGCAAAGCCCCCGAGCTCTTTGGCCAGGTCTCAGAGGAACATGCCGATATAAAGTTGTTAAGTTTGGATACACCCGAGGGCATCAAGGGCGTGGGACTCCCTGCCTGGGGGCACCGAAGAGTGCGACATCAGGCCTTTTTGCCGGTGCATGGCCGACTCGACCACTATAGAGGTGTGGGGGAGTTGCACCTTATGGAAACCCAGGCCACGCTGGACCCAGTAGATCATATCCAGCCGGCAGCTGATGGGCACCAATGCAGGGGTATCCCACATCTGGAAGAGGAGCAGGGTAAGGATAGATGGAACGGGGATTGTCAAGGTCTCCTTCAATGGTGCCTTGTACTGGAGGATGTCAAGTTCCTCCGTATGAGGATCCTCCTCTGACTCCATTGTGAGGGAGAGCACCCGAGCCATGTCCCTGACGAACTCAAGGAAGGCGATGTCCTCAGGAGGGGATCAGTTTTTGGAGGCCAGCAAAGACTGGTCCGAGGGGAGTCTCGGTGGGCTTGAGTCTCCGGGGATGTCTTGATGTTGGACTCCCAGTAAGAGTAATCCAAGGAGGACTCGAGAGCTGGAAGCTCCAGTCTTGGGTGCTTCGAGGCCAGGGCATGATCGGAGCCAGAGGCGCTCGCCTGTGAAGACTCGTTCCTAAGGAACTGGAGTGAGAATGAGACCCTTGCCGAGGCTCTGATCAAGGTGTCTGGTTCTCGACAATCGCTTCAGTGGCCCGGGAGTCTTTGAGGTTGAGGTAGAGGTCCCTGCGGTATCTGCAGGGCCAGTCGGCACCTGCTGGGAGGCAATGAATGCTGAAACACTGCGCTCCAGGGCCAACATGAGGGCTTCCCATTCGGAGGTAGCAGCCATCGACACCGACAGCAGGGTGACCAGGTCAGGTGTTGAGGAGGAGAGGGGGTCATCCATGGGATGGCTCTTGGGAGACCAAGGTCCATCACTGGAGGCCACAATGTCCATCCTGGGCACCTTTCGGGGACACTCCCACTCTGACTCCTTGGGTTCTTGCTGGTGACCGAGGGACCAGGCACGGGACTTCCTGTGCTTGTCTGCTTCTCTGGAAGAGGCCCTCGAAGTCATCTTCTTACGCTCACACTCCAGGGAACCTTGCTCGGCGTGCCTGTGGGCCTGCTGAGGGGCCGCGGGAGCCTTTTGCGACTGAGGAGCTATGCAGGGTCTTCGAGCGTGAGGCAACCAGGGATACCGGGGTTGAGTCTGCTTTGTGGAAGATGTCATCCTGCATAAGCCGACGGTTCTGGATGGCCTTTGCAGACATTTTCTTGCACAAGTGGCATTCCTCTGGATCATGGTCCCACCCAGACACCAGAAGCAACCATCATGAGCATCTGCGAGGGAAGTGTTTTTTGAGCACCGATCACATTTTTTAAAAACGGTGGCCACTGGGGCGAAAAGGACATCAGCGAGATCGAAGACCCTCAAAACAGCCAGCGGTTGAAAAAGGAGCAAAAGCGCTAAAAAGTAAAAAATTAGACAAAGAAAAACTCGAGGCCCAATGCTGCAGCAGTGGGTCTTAAGGTGGGAAAGAGCCAGCGCAAGTTGGAAAATACAAAAATGTACAGGTTAAATTAACTTTTTTCTGGAGGAACAAGACGAATGCCTGTAAGGCTCCAAGGAAAAAGGGAGACTGACCAAGATGGCACCCTTGGGCGGGACGGGGACCACGCATGCATAGTGGCATCTTCCAAAGACTGAAAGCTGGGAAGATGCTTCCATGAGGGCTCCTTTGGCACAGACATTACCCATATGCGAGGACTGACTTCCTGCTTGTTCCTGGAGAAAGCAGGAAAATTGTGATGGCAGGAGAGAAATAGATGGTGAAAAACCCGATTGTACTAGTGAACTGTGTGAATACTTACAGACCAACTAAGGATGCATCTAAGGGGCTCTGCGGATGAAAACAGAGGATAAGATTGGCTTTGCAGCAGCAGATGGGAAGAGACATGCCTGCACGGTGAGCTTCCAAAAGCTTCTAGGAGAAGGAAATTCTCTTGTGCAGGGCTCCATTGGATGATGTCACCCATCAGTGAGGTCTTTTTCCTGCTTGTCCATGGAGAATCTACGTATCAGGACTAGTCTAGCAAGATGTACTGGAATATAAAATTCTTAAAACATTGTCCCAAAGATTGTTTTGTAGCTCAACTTGTGGTGTTTACAATATACACTTGATATTTATTCTTCAAGTTGTTAATATTTCTTATTGCTATTTTTAGTTTTTTTTGTTTGTTTTTTTATTCCACTACTCTACTTGGGACGTCTATCTTTTGAATAGTGGGATAAATAGCTCAGACTCCATAATGATCACTCATATGATAAGGCTTTAGACATTAGATATTTTTACAACCACAAACTATTCTGTTTCATGCCCAACATAAAAGGGCAGTGTGTCAGAAGCCACAGGCCCCACTTACCGGAGTTCCATTTCCGTCTCAAGGCTCTCTATTTGCTTAGTTGTAGAAGCATCCTCATCTTCAATATTTGCTAGTTCTTTCACAGTATATGTGCGCCTCTGAAGGAGATATACAGACAATTTTAGAAATAAAAGGTAGAACAGAACCCAAACAATCTCGAAACATCCAGATCACAGGAGCCCTCTGCTGTGGAAACTTTAGGTGTGATGCTTTTCTAGCAGCTGCAGCTGTGCCGGCAGGAAGACTCCTGTTCAGCCACCAAAAACTATTTCTCCTGGAGCAGACTTGATATAGTTGAACATTTCCAGGTCTGTCTTAAGCAGCAAGTTAATTACCTCTAACAAGTGCTCGCCATGGATAGCAGAAAATCAGTCCTTACACATAGGTGACTTCATATGGAGTCTGAGCCGGTGACATTAAAAGTGGAATTTTATAAGGAATGTCCAAGTGCAATTTGGATGTCTAGCCAGAATGTCAAAAAAAAATGGGAGCACACCCAGTTGCAGACATGATTTCACAAACATGGCCATGCCGGATATGGACGTCTACAGGGACATCTACTATATATAGATGTCCCCAACACTATTTCAGAAGTCGGATGTCTAGGATAGTCTAATGGTGGGTTAAAGGATAGCAAGGATTCAAATCCCACTGTGCCAAGTACTGGGGATGATGGAGTACTCTTTTTAGTACTTAATTATCCCCAAAACAAGCACTTTTACAATGCTTATTCGTGCCAGGAGCAGATATAACTTTAAACGCAATTTCAGATGTGCAGGATGTTTCTGAGATCAGGCAGTGACAACCAGGCTCCTAAGAACATCCCAGTCATACCTCAACCATGCCCCCCCGTTCAGACATGAATGTCGTTATGCTGGGACATCTCCAGAGTCTGCTTCTAAAATAGCTCTGGAGATGTGTCTGTGCTTTGGACGTCTCTATGCTTGTTTTCCAACGTCCAAAGCACAAATAGGGCTTCTAAAATTCCACTCTAAGGCTACCAGAGATTTCTGGTATGCTCTATCGAGCATAAGTGGGATGTCAGGCTTTACAGGGTCTCTTCAGATTAACAGGTAAAACCTGGAGTATGCCAGCTCCTTAGGGAGTGAGTTTTGTGAAGACAGATATTCAGTTATCTGAACATTTGATATAGGTAAGCAGCTTTTCTTTCCAAGGACAAGGATCGCAGTCCAGAAATACAAATCCCTAGTTACAGGTTGTATGTGAAGAAACTAGAAGCAGAATAATGCCAACAGGCAAAACATGTTTGTTGACATCAGGCCATTTTCTCTTTTTTTTTTTTTTTTTTTAAAGTCAACCTAGATACAAAATATCAGCCAGAGGCTGGATTGGATTTTAAGTTTCAAAAGACGACCCCTGCATGAAGGATAGACCAAACCCACTGTTGTGTCAAAATCCTTACTGACATCCCATTACTGTTTGGTCATGTGGACTGAATTCCAAGTCACAACCTTATAACTCTTTTCAATGGAGGCCAATATCACCTGGACTATCAACATTGCCATGGCTTTGAAACTGAAGGCCTGGCTGGGCATAAAAGTGTAGTCACTCACCTGTAACAGGTGTTCTCCAGGGACAGCAGGAATCAGTCTTCATATGGGTGATGTCGGTACCAACGGAGGGCGCACGGAGAATTTCCCCAGCTTTCAAACCAAGCCCAAGGGTGCCATCTTGATCAGTCAGCAAACATAGCTCAGGCAAAGGATAAACTAAAAAAGTGGGGAGGTGGGTGGGTTGTGAAGACTGATTCCTGCTGTCCCTGGAGAACACTTATTACAGGTGAGTAACTATGCTTTCTCCAGGAACAAGCAGGAAGACAGTCCTCACATATAAGAATCCCCAGCTGCATGCTACCGAGGACCGTAGAAAGTGCTACGGTGAGCTGTGAGCAGACAGTGGTAACCGAAGACAGCCCGATGACCCCGGGTCCCCAGAAGATCACACTCCAGGTAGCCGCAGAAGAAAGGTCGAAGGGCCAGAGTTGTCTAATCCCCAAACAGATTACGGAGTACGGCCTGGCAGGAGGTACTGTCCCGACAGGACGCCCTCTCCAGGCAGTAATGCATCACGAAGGTGTTAGAGGACCAGGTTGCAGCTCAGCAGATATCTGCCAGGGGCACTGAGCGCAGCTGTGCCACTGATGCTACCCTCACGCAGACACACTGCCATGTCTCAGGGGCCCAGCAGTAGCCTAGCCTAGCCTAGCCTGAGCCTGGGTGAAGGCGATGCAGTCTGCCACCCAGAGAGAGGGTCCACTTGGTGACCACGAGCCCCAAATGGGCAGGATCGTAGGAGATGAAGAGTTGCTCAGATCTGCGGTGGACCTGTGTGCACTGCAGGTAGAAGGAGAGCGTCCTTCTACAGTCAAGCGTGTGGAGGATCACCGGCGCCCGGTTGGTGTGGGGCTTCGGAAAGAAGGTCGGCAGCAGTATTTCCTGATTGAGAGGGAAATCAGAGACAACCTTCGGGAGAAACCTAGGGTGCATTTGGAGAACCACCTGGTTCCCGTAGAAGCTCTTGTAGGGAGCGTCGGCCATCAGAGCCTGAAGTTCACTGACCATCTGGGCAGAGGTGAGGGCTACCAGAAAAACCACCTTCCAAGAAAGGGACTGAAGCGAGCAGGATGCTATCAGCTCGAAAGGTGGCTGGGTTAGCCGCGTGAGGATGGTGTTGAGATCCCAACTCCACCAGAGGCGGTTGGATTGGGGGGGCCTGGAAAGAAGCAGCCTGCACATAAAGCGGGAAACCAATGGCTGGCCTGAGAGGTGTCTGCCCTCGACTGGGTGGTGGTTGACTGAGATTGCAATCAGGTGGACCCTGACCAAGTTGGACTTCAGGCCCGTCTGCGAGAGATGCAGTAGGTACTGCATGACCAAGTGGGTGGAGCAAGAGAACGAATTGTCCCGTACCCCCGAGCACCATGCCAAGAACCGATGCCACTAGAAGGCGTAAGCCCTCCTTAGTCTTGCACTAGGCCAGCAATATGTTCTTGATCTCCACCAGAAGATGGAGGGGCTAGCGTGACCTGCTCAGCTGCCAAACTGAGGGATAGGGACCTCAGGTTCGGGTGAAGCAGAAGACCCTCCTCCTGTGTCAACAAGCCCAGCATGCTGCTGAGGGGAACCGGAGGCTCCAACGAGAGGTGAAGCAGTAGCAGGAACCAAGGCTGTCAAGGCTACTGCAAGGTCCCGAAGATCACCGAGGCCCCCCTCCGGCTGTATCTTGAGGAAAGCTCACGCTATGAGCAGGGTGGAAGGAAAGCCATACAGAAGGCCGTGCATCCACAGCAGCAAGGTGGCATCGGAGGTCCCCCTGCTCAGGCGGGGAAATGGATGCAGAAACAAGGGAGCTGAGAATTTGGGGGGCTGGCAAAAAGGTCCAGGACTGGAGTCCCCCAGCACCAGAAAAGCCACTGTGCCATCTGTGGGCAGAGGCAACACTCGTGACGATCCAAGCTCAGTCTGTCTGCCAGGACGTTGTCCAGACCTGGGAGATAGGTGGCCCGTAGGACTATGTCTTGGCAAAATGCAAAGGATCATAGGGCTATCGCCTTCAGGCAGAGGCTTTAAGAGCTGGTGCCCCCCTGTTTATTCATATAGAACACTGCCACCCAGTTGTCCATATGGACAAACACCGTCCGATGGTGAACAGGGTGCCTGAGAGTCCGGAGGGTGAAGAGGACCACCCAGAGCTCAAGGAAATTGACCGGCAGTAGGGACTCTAAGGTATCATATCCCCTGAGTGCGCAGCATGTTGCAGTGTGCTCCCAAGCCCGTTAGAGAGGCGTCCGTGGTCAAGACCACATTGTGCTGTGGAGCCTAGAACAGCATGTTTCGAAGCAGATTCCGAGTGTTCTGCCACCAGTCGAGGGACTGACAGCTGGGGAGTGACTGAGATGGAGTCTCAGAGACAGCCCATTGCCTGAGCCCACTGAATGCGAAGGCACCACTCCGCCGCTCGCATGTGCAAACGGGCGTCAGGGATGACGTGGACCATTGAGGCCATATGGCCAAAACTGCGTCACAGTGCTGGACCGCGGAGGCCAGAGCGATGAGGTAGTCTGCCCTGTCCTGAGGAAGGAAGACTGTTGATTGCTGAGGGTCGAGACACGTGCTGATGAACTCCAGGGATTGAACTGGAGTGAGGTGGGACATCAAGTAATTCACCACGAAGCCGAGGTTTTCGAGGAGATGGACGGTGCAGGCAGAGGCCCTCTGTGCTTTGTTGGCAGTCTCCCCTATAATGAGCCAGTCTAGAGATAAGGGTAGACGAAGGTGCTCAGTAACCGAAGGTGGGCTTCAGCTACTGCGAGGCACTTGGTGAACACTTGCAGAGCAGACGCGAGGCCGAAGGGAAGCATTCTGTATTGGTAGTGGTTTCCTTGTACTCTGAAGCGCAAGTATTTTCTGCGTTTCAAGTGGACAAGGATGTGAGCGTACGCATCCAGAAGGTCCAAGGACCATAGCCAGTCGCCCTGCTGGAAGAAGAGCAGCAAGGCGCCAAGGGATAGCATTTTGAATTTTTCATGCACCACATATTTGTTGAGATCTTAAATCAAGAATGGGTCGGAAACCGCCCATCTGCTTTGGCACAAGAAAGCAGCGGGAGTAGACCACTTCCACTGCCTTGTTTTTGAGGAGGTTGGCGAGCTCCTGTGCCAAGATGGTCTGGTGTGCAGAGAGACGAGGGGACTCCGCAGGGCAAAAGGATGGAGGAAGCCAGTCCAGGTGAACAAGGAAACCCTCCCGAACAACCTGGAGTCCCAGCTGTCCAAACTTACAGACTGCCAGCGGGGAGCAAAGTAGACCAGGCACCCCCCCACCTGTAGCTGGGTTGGTGAAGGGCAGATGGCTATGCAACTGGCATCAAAACCCCATGGCTGACTGGGCTGGAGCTGGGATCTGGCTTTTAGGACCCTTAGGCTTAAGCTGACTGTGGGACGCTCTTGCCTTGCCTGCCCTGTGATGGAGCTTGCGCCGGAGGGTAGCCTCGGTAAGGCAGACAGTTCCTCTGGAAGAAAGGCAGTCTTCCAGGAAAGACGGGTGCGAGTAACATACTCAGTCTCTATTTCCGCCGCTTTGTCCTCCATAGGTTGGCCGAACAATTGTTTGCCCAGGCACGGTACATCAAGCAGCTTTTCCTGGACCCATTGTTTGAGGTCTGAGGACTGCAGAAAGGCCTGCCACCTGGCCCCAATACCCACAGCCGTTACCCAAGACGAGGACTCAAAGTTGTCTTATGCACATCGAGAAAGGTACTTCAAACAGTTCCCCACTGATTTCAGGAGGGACTGAAAACGGCAGAGGTATTTGACGTTGAGGCCCACCTGAAAGCCTCAGAGTTCCTTCGTGAGATCACAAAGGAACACGCCTATATATGGCTGGTAAGCCTGGATGCAGCAAGCCAGCATGGAGCCTTGGTAGGCCCTATGCCCGAGGGCATTGAGGGTGTGAGACTCCCTACCCAGTGTAACCGAAGAGTTTTTGGACTCTTATGCTTCCGCATGGCAGATTCCACTACCGTTGAGGTATGGGGGAGCTGGACCTTCTGGAAGCCGGTCCCCCGCTGGATCCTGTACATTGTGTCCAGGCACTTGCTGACAACGGGGATAGGTGCAGGTGTCTCCCACCTGCGGAGGAGTAGCCAGGTCAGAAAGAGTAGTTTCTCCAGGACCAAGCAGGAAGTCAGTCCACACGAGAAAGCCTTTGGGATTGCTGCCACACATGCGCGGTCCTCTTCCTACCCAAGGGTGCCATCTTGCTCAGTCAGGTCCCATAGCTAGAGCCCAACTAAGCAGATGGTAAGGGAAGGACAAAAAAAATTGCAACTCTTCAGGGGAGGTGGGAGGGTAGTGAGGACTGTTTACTGCTTTCCCTGGAGAACACCTGTTACAAGTGAGTAACTACGCTTTGTCCAGGAACAAGCAGGAAGTCCGTCCTCACTTATGGGACTCCACAGCTACAGGCCACTGAACCTGTACTTCAAAAATGCCTCTGTGAGGCCGTGAGCAGAAGCCAATACCAGATAGAGTCCAAGTCCTCGGGGGCAAGCTCTCAGTAGCTGCAGAAGAATGGACAAAGGGCAGGAGTTGCTTATATCCCAAACAGATTATGGAGTACAGCCTGGCCAAAGGCGCTGTTCCAGTGGGACTCCCTCTCCAGGCAGTAGTGGGAAGTAAAAGTATTTGCTTTAGACCAGGTCGCAGCCCAGCAGATGTCTGTCAGAGGCACTGAGCGTAGCGAAGCTACCGAAGCTGCCTTGGACCGGACAATGTGTGCAGTGACTTGCCAATCCAGCAGGGCCACTGCCTTTGCTTGGGTGAAAGTGATGCAGTCCTCCACCCAGTTGGAGAGGGTGCGCTTGGTGACTGCCTGCCCCAGACGGTTGGGATCGTAGGCAATGAAGAGACTATCAGACTTGCGATGACCCTGGGTATGCTGCAGACAGAAGGCAAGAGTCCTCCTGCAGTCGAGTGTATGTAGGACAGCTGATGCCCGGTTGGCATGAGGTCTCAGGAAGGTGGTCGACAAGACTATCTCCTGAATGAGATGGAAATCTGAAAAAACCTTCGGTAGGAACTTGGGGCGAGTACGGAGGACCATCTTGTTCCCATAGAACTTGGTGTAGGAGGCCTCAGCCAAGAAGGCTTGGAGTTAGCTGACGAGCCGAGGTCAGAGCCACCAGGAAGACTACCTTCTAGCACAGCTGTCGAAGTGAGCATGTCGCCATCGGTTCAAAGGGTGGTTGCATAAGCTGCATGAGCACGACATTCAGGTCCCACTCTGCCGATGGAGGCCGGATGGGAGGATTGGAAAGTAAGAGGCCCCGCCTGAAGCGGGAGACCAGGGGCTGACTCGAGAGGGGTTTACCCTCGACGGGAAAGTGGTTAGCCAAGATGGCGCTCAGGTGTACCCTGACCAAATTGGATTTCAGCCCCACCTTCGAGAGGTGGAGGAGGTACTGAAGAACCCACCGGGTAGAGCAGGAGAACGGATCTATCTGGAGCTCTAGATTGAGAAGCGCCGCCACTTAAAGGCATAGGCCCGTCTCATCAAGTCCTTCCTCGACAAGAGGACCTCCTCAACCACCCCAGTAGGTGCAGTGAGGTTAAGGAGACCTATTCACCTGCCATGCTGTGAGGGACAATGAGGCCAAGTTTGGATGAAACATCCGTCCCTCCTCCTGCTTAACAGGCCCGGGGCACAGCCCAGGGGAAATGGAGGCTCAGACAAGAGCCAGAGCAGGAGCGGGAACCAAGGCTGTGGAGGCCATGAAGTAGCAACAAGAATCACTGAAGCTTGTTCACGCTGAACCTTGTGGAGTGTCCTTGCAATGAGAGGAATGGGAGGGAAAATGTAAAGAAGCCCGGTGGTCCAGTCCAGGAAGCATGCATACAGGGCCACCCTGCTTGGGTGTGGAACTGGTCCGCAGAAGCGGGGAAGCTGCACATTCATTGGGCTAGCGAACAGGTCCATGGACGGAGCACCCACCGATGGAACAAGAGGCTGGCCACCTTTGGAACCAGGCGCCACTCGTGTGGGCAGAGGATCCTGCTGAGTCTGTCCATGAGGACATTCTTCTGGCCCGGGAGATAGACAGCTCTGAGGGTTATGCCCTGGCAAAGGAGCAGAGGAGGACCGCCTCCTGGAAGAGGGAGCGGGAACTGTTCCCTCCATCCTTGTTTATGTAGGACATTGCTACCCTGTTGTCGATTTGCACAAGAGATCACAGAGAGAGGAAGACAGGCATCTATATTTGGAAAAACTTAGAGGCTAGCAAAGTAATCAGGAAAGCAAAGATTCAAAAAGAGGAGGAAATAGCCAATCCAATAAAATGGGGGGGGGGATAAAGCATAGTTACTCACCTGTAACAGGTGATCTCCGGGAACAGCAGGAATTTAGTCTTCACATATGGGTATCGTCGGTACCGACGGAGCCTGCGTGGGAATGCTACCCAGCGTCCAATTAGAAAGCCTTTGGGAGCATCCCACAGCGCCTGCGTGCTGCCTTCCCGCCTTTCCCAACTGCCTCTCTCCAGTTGAGTTTTAAAGCTGAGACAAAGAGAGAGAGAGAGAGAGAGAAAGAAAAGAAAAGAGCGATACAACTCCTAGGGGAGGTGGGTGGGTTGTGAAGACTAAATTCCTGCTGTTCCCGGAGATCACCCGTTACAGGTGAGTAACTATGCTATCTCCAGGAACAAGCAGGAATGTAGTCTTCACATATGGGGACTCCCTAGCTACAGATGCCAGGGAGAGACCCCAGAAGTTGTGTGCCCCTGTGAAAGGGCTCCACTTCCCCCCATGGATCTTTGGCATCCTACTGGGAAAGATGGGTAGGAGTTGATTAAGTATGGAACAGGTGCTGTAGAACAGCCTGACCAAACAAGGCATCCCGGCGGGAGTCCTTGTCTAAGCAGTAATGGGCTGTGAAGGTATGAACCGTGGCCCAAGTAGCTGCTCGACAGATGTCGTCAATAGACACAGAGTGTAGATGGGCCATTGAGGCTGCCATGGCTCACATTGTGAGCCGTGACATGGCCTTCCAGAGAAAGGTTCTTATTCTGATAGGCAAAAGAAATACACTGTGCAATCCAGTTGGATAATGTTCTCTTGGAGACTGGAAGTCCCAAATGAGACGTGAAAGAAAGCTTGATTGTACCGGGTTGGATACACAGTCAGTCCCTGTGTATAACATTATATTACTATAAGCCCTAAGAAAGAGTTAATATCATTTGTAGCTCCTTATTTAATACCATCCTTGAAAACTCTGTAGAAGAAATTGGGTGAAAGGTTTAGATGGCATAAACATTAGCCTATGTTATTAGAAAGATAAGTATAAGGCAAGCTGTTTACCCAGCCTCAGTCTCTGGTCAGAGATATCAAACTGTCAGTGTTAGAATTAATTAGAATTAAGGCCTACATAGTCATGCCTGAGAATATATGTATGTCTTTTCATGATTGTCTATGACGTGCATGCTTATAGAAAAGTATGTTATGAATATACGTGACACTAGACGTAGAATAGAATATGTATATTATGAATATATGTGATGTGAGACGTAGAATAATAAAGTGAAATTATGCTGTGTAATGGAATCTTTACCTATAAATAAAGTGGCCTAAAGCTAGGATATCAGAGTAAACATAGGCAAAAGACTAGCTTACTCTCCCAAAGGCTTTGGTGGATTTTATAATACAAGTGTGTTGTGTATTATTTACAGATTTGTGTATTATTTAAAGATTGTGATCAATTAAACTTATCCTTGCTTTGTGTGTGGATTTCTGTGACCCAAGAGCCCTATCTGTTATAGGTGAGGGGGGGTGCAGAGTACTCTTTCAAGAAGGATCGAAAGCAACAAAGCTGTGAAGACTTTCTATGTTGCTGTGTCCTCTGCAAGTAAAAGGCAAGTGCTCTTTTACAATCCAAAGTATGAAGATTCCTTTCTGCATTTGAAGCATGAGGCCTTGGAAAAAATACAGGCAGGTAAACCGCCTGGTTTAAATGAAAAGGTGAGACCACCTTTGGCATAAAGTGTGGATGAGTCCCAAGGACTACCTTATCATAATGGAACCTTGTGTAAGGAGGATCAGCAACTAATGCTTGCAATTCACTGATGCGACGTGCTGATGTGATTGCAATGAGAAAGATAACTTTCCAGGAAAGGAATTTCAAGGAGATAGTAGCTAAAGGTTCAAACGGCAGCTTCATGAGCTGCCCAAGAACCAGATTCAGGTCCCACGCCACTGGAGGTGGCTTAATGGGAGGCTTAGTTAGAAGGCCCCTCATAAATCTAGCTATGAGAGGATGAGAGGAAATAGGTTGTCCATTTAAAGGCTTTAAAGAAGCTGAAATAGCACTTAAATGGACTCTTACTGAATTAGTCTTAAGTCCTGCATTAGATAAATGCAGGAGATACTCCAGTAATGATTCCAGAGGTATTGCAGAGGGGTGAAGACCCTTTTGCAAACACCATATGGAAAACCTTTTCCACTTGAAAGCATAAGAGCCTCTTGTGGAAGTTTTCCTGGAATCACAAAGGACATCTCTTACTTGTTGAGAAAGGTTAAGACCATGAAGGTCTAGGCTCTCAGCAACCAGGCCATGAGATGCAGAGAGTGGGGATTGGGATGCCACAACATCCTGTCCTCCTGAGACAGGAGATCTGGAGCAGATCCTAACTCCAGAGATGGAGCTTGAGAGATATGCAGGAGCAGAGGGTACCACATCTGCTCTGGCCAATGTGGAGCTATGAGAATCATGTGGCCTGTGTCTCTCTGAAGCTTGAAAAGGGTTTTGGGAATTAGGGGAATGGGTGGAAAGGCATATAGGAAGTCCTGACCCCAAGGGAGGAGGAAAGCATCCCTGGCCTGAGAACCCTGAGCCGGAATTCTGGAACAGAACCGGGGAAAGTTTGGCATTCAATGGACTTGCAAAGAGGTCTATGTTCGGAGTTCCCCAAATTTGAAAACTTTTTGCTACCTGGTCTGCCTGTAGAAATCATTCGTGTGGAAGCAGAACTCGACCGAGTCTGTCTGCCCAAGAGTTTTGAATGCCTGGCAGATACATCGCCAGGAGATGAATTTGATGCTCTCTGGCAAGGGCCCATAGTCGCAAAGTTTTGTTGCAAAGCGACCGAGAACCTGTTCCTCCCTGCTTGTTCAGATAGAACATAGCTACTTGATTGTCCGTCTGAATTAGGGCCGTCTTGTAGCTGAGCTGGGTATGGAACAGTCGAAGAGCAAGGAAGATTGCTCCGAGTTCTAGGAAATTGATATGTAAGTGGGTCTCCTGTGGAGTCCAGGTGCCTTGGGTAGAGAGATCTTGCAGATGAGCTCCCCAACCCACTTGTGAGGCGTATGTTAGAGTGACTTGGGTAGGGGTTGCTGGAAAGGGGACCCCAACAACAGATTTTGGGTTGACTGCCACCATTGTAGAGACAAAATAAGGTGACTTGTGTTTGCTATTTTGTCTGATAGGCAGCCTGATGCTTGAGTCCACTGAGTGGATAGAGTCCATTGGGCTGCCCTCATATGGAGGCGAGCATAGGGAACCACGTGCACGGTAGATGTCATGTGGCCTAGGAGTTGTAACATTTCCCGAGCAGTGAGATGAGACTTCAGCACTGCTTGAGAAGCTAACTGCACCATGCGAAGGCAACGGGCCTGGGGGAGATAAGCCCTTGCTTTTCTGGTGTCCAGCAAAGCTCCTATAAACTCTAGAGCAGTGGTTCTTAACCTGGGTTCGATCGAACCCTAGAGGTTCGGTGAGTCAGTCTCAGGGGTTCGGCGGAGGTCAAGACACAAGACATGCACCCGACTCATATGATTCGTGATGACATGCCCCGCTTGGCCATCATTGGCTGCAGGTGATCACGCTACATTGCTTGGTCAATCTGTGCTGCAGGGAATTTGGTGCACTCAGTAGTCGACTTGTGACTGTCGTGATGGTATGTCGTGTGATTTCTTTCTTAATATTTTAATCCATACTATGTCGAGCAAAAAAAGAAAGTGGTCGGACGAATATGTACAAAATGGATTTGCATATATAACAGAACGTGATGGGAGTCAGCGTCCTATCTGCATGATTTGCAATGCCAAGTTAAGCAATTCTAGACTAGTACCGGCAAAATTAAAGGAACACTTCCTTAACCTGCATGGAGATGGGGAATACAAGAACAACGCTTGCTGAATTCAAGATGGAGAGCCAGATTCGATGAAAAGGCTACTCTGCCTGCTATCGGCTTTGTACCCATCAATAAACCGATCCTCACAGCATCGTACGAAGTTGCTTACCTGATCGCAAAGCAGGGCAAACCACACACCATTGGTGAAACACTCATAAAACCAGCTATGTTGAAGTGATGCTAATGCACGATTCATTTTGTGAACCAGTAAAACATATACCTATGTCTTGAATTTGAAAAAAAATCATTTTATTTTTCAATAAAGAAGGGTTCAGTGAAGGTGCATATGAAACTGGTGGGGTTCAGTACCTCCAACAAGGTTAAGAACCACTGTACTACTACTAATCAACACTTATAGAGCGCCACGCACGCAGCGTTGCACAGCTGACCTACAAGGAGGTAGCCAACATAAAAAAAGACAGTCCCTGCCTGTCAGAGTCATGCTTATCAGAGCTTACAATCTAGTTAAGAGAAAACAATACAGAGCATTAATCAGTTCTGCGCAAAGGTGCGGTGAGGTACAGTTTGGTCTATAGTTTGGTCATAAACGTTGACGGGGGTTAGGGTAAGATGAGGATGGAGTCAGGATCTAAATGCAACGGTAAAGTGGTGGGTCTTCAGCCTGGATCTGAAGAGGGCCAGGGAGGATGCCTGGCACACAGACGCAGGTAGGCTGTTCCAGGTGTATGGTGCCGCAAGGTGAAAGGAGAGCAGTCGGGAGTTTGCGGAGCGGGTGAAAGGCACTGATAGAAGTAAGTGGTTAGCGGAGCGCAAATTACGAGAGGGGACGTAGGGGGAGATAAGAGATATTGAGGGGCCATGGAGTGAGTGCATTTATAGGTCAGTAGGAGAAGCTTGAATTGGATGCAGAATTGGATAGGGAGCCAGTGAAGCGACTTGAAGAGACAATGTGGGCATGGTGAGGCTGGCAGATGATTAGTCGAGCAGCATGATTTTGTATGGATTGAAGAGGTGGTGGCTCACGGGGAGACCAGCGAGGAGTAGGTTGCAGTAATCGAGGCGAGGGGATCAAGGAGCAGATGAGCGTTTTGGTAGTGTGTTCAGAGAGGAAGGGGCGGATTTTAGTGATGTTGTAAAGAAGAATCGGCAGGTCTTAGCTACAAGCTGGATATGAGTGGAGAAGGAGAGAGGTGTCGAAGATAACCTTGAAGCCAAGTGAGGAGAGGGTGGTGAGGAGAAGGTTGTGGTCAACGGTATCAAAAGCAGCAGAAAGGTCAAGAAGAATGAGGATGGAATAGAGGCCTTTAGATTTAGCCAGGAAAAGGTCATTGGTGACTTTTGTGAGTGCCGTTTCAGTGGAGTGTAGGGGACGGAAGCCGGATTGTAGTAGGTCCAGGAGGGCTTGGGAGGTGAGGAAATCGAGGCAGAGATGGTGGACTGCTCGTTCTAATAGCTTGGATATGAAGGGAAGGAGGGAGATGGGTCGATAGTTAGAGGGGCATGTGGGATCAAGTGAGGGTTTCTTGAGGAGGAGTGTGACAACAGCATGTTTGAAGTCGATGGGAACAGTTGCCGTGGAGAGTGAAAGGTTGAGGATATGATTGATGGAGGGGATAATGAAGAGGGAGATGGAATGTAGGAGATGGGTGAGGATAGGGCCTGATGAACAGGTGGTGGGTTTGGAGGAGGAAAGGAGGAGTGTGATTTCTTCTTCAGAGATCGGAGGGAAGGAGGAGAGGGTGGCAGGGGGAGTATGGATGGGGGAGGAGAATTGGGGAGGAGGGGAGGTAGATGAGTGGGTTGGGAATTGGAGGGTAATCTTGTGGATTTTGTCGTGGAAGTAGTCGGCTAGGGTTTGGGCAGAAAGGGAGGGCGGGATCGGGGGCAGGGGGACCTTGAGGAGAGAATTGAGGGTATTAAAGAGACGGCGAGGATCAGAGGCAAGGGAGTTGGTCAGATGGATGTAGTAATCTTGTTTGGCAAGTGCTAACGCTGACTGGAAGGAGCCAAGCATGATTTTGAAGTGTAGGTGGTTTTCCGGGGAGCGTGATTTGGACCAAGCTCGTTCAGCAGAACGGGCGCAGATGCATAGGTAACAGATTGTGGGTGAAAGACAGGGTTGGGGGGGTAGATTGTTTTGACATGACGTGGGGTAGGAGGGGCAAGAGTGTCAAGGGCCGAGGATAGTGTAGCATTGTATGAAGATAATGCCTCGTCGACTGACTTGAAGGATAAAATGGAGGAGAGCGATGGAGAAATGGTGGAAAAGAGTTATGGGATCAATATTATGAAAGTCTCTAAATAGGTTGGAGGAGACAGGACGAGGTTGGGATTGCAAAAGTTGAAGAGTAATTGTTAAGAGGTCCCCTTTCTGCCCAAGGGTGCCATCTTGCTCAGTCAGATGACATAGCTAAAAGACGGCAAAAATAAAAGCGGGTACAGCAGCAACTCCAAGGGAAGGAGTGAGAGTTGTGAGGTCTGATTCCTGCTGTCCCCGGAGAACACCTGTTACAGGGGAGTAACTACGCTTTCTCTGGGAACAAGCAGGAAGTCAGTCCTCACATATGGGACTCCCCAGCTAAAGGCTACCAAAAACCCATAGCAAAATAGGGCCCCACAAGGGATCCGCTAGCAGCAGCAATTTGGTCCGTAATACATAGACCCCAGCAGGACCCCTGTGTCCGGTGGAACAGCACTCCGGTAGCCTGAACACAGAAGGGTCGGAGGATAGGAGTTGCCTGGACCCCAAAAAGGTTATGGAGTACAGCCTGGCTGAAGGCTCTGTTGTGTCAGAACGCTCTCTCCAGGCAGTAATGAGCTGAGAAAGTATGGACTGAAGACCAGGTGGTGGCTCGGCAGATGTCCACCAATGGGACAGAGCGCAAATTTGCCATCGAAGCCGCCATGGCCCGAACACGGTGCACCGTAACGTGGCCTTCCAGCAGAATTCTAGATTGCTCATAAGCAAAAGTGATACAGTCTGCCACCCAAGTGGAAAGCGTACACTTGGTCACCGCCTCCCCCAACCTACTGGGGTCATAGGCGATGAAAAGCTGAGAAGCTTTGCGGTGTCCTTAGGTGCGCTGGATGTAGAAGGATAAGGCCCTCTTACAGTCCAATGAGTAAAGGACTGCCTCCGCCCAACTGGAATGAGGCCTTGGGAAGAAGGTAGGAAGAAACACCTCCTGATTAAGGTGGAAGGACGATACTACCATTGGCAGGAACATGGGGTGCGTGCGAAGCACCACTCTGTTCTTGTAGAACCTGGTGTAAGGTGCCACAGCCACGAGGGCCTGGAGCTCGCTAACAGAGCAGATGTGAGCGCCATCAGGAATACAACCTTCCAAGAGAGATAGCGAAGGTGGCAGGTTTGCAGAGGCTCGAAGGGCAGGCGGGTCAGCTGCCCCAGCACCACGTTGAGGTCCCATCCGGGCGCTGGAGGGCGAATCTGATGTTTCGACAGGAGCAAGCCTCGAAGGAAGCGGGTTACCAGGGTATGGGCTGAGAGAGGCTTACCATCTACCAGGTGATGGTGCGCTGCCAGACCACTAAGGTGCACTCGGACGGAGTTAGACTTGAGTCCAGCATGGGAGAAGTAGAGGAGGTACTGCAACACCAATGCCACCGGGCAGGAGAAGGGACCCGCCCCATGTTCGGCGCACCAGACAAAACCTGCGCCACTTGAGGGCATACGCTTTCCTAGTAGAGGCCTAGCAGGAGGCCAGCAGAATGTCCTCAACCTCAACCAGAAGGTTAATAGGGGTGAGAGTTACCCTCTCAGCAGCCACGCTGTCAGTGAGAGGGAGCCCAGGTTGGGGTGCAAGAGAGCCCCCCTCCTGAGATAGGAGTTTTGGGGCAGTGCCCAAGGGGATGGGGGCATCTACTTCCAAATGAAGCAGCAGCGGTAATCACGGTTGCCTGGGCCAACTGGGGAGCTATCAGGATGAGTGAGGCTCTGTTGCGGAGGGTCCTGAACAACGTCTTGGCAATCAGTGGAATTGGAGGGAAGGCATACATGAGACCCTCTGACCATGAGACTAGAAACGCATCTGTTGCCACCCTGGAGGGGTGGGCTTGCCAGAAGCAGAAGCGGGGCAACTGAAAGTTGTCCGGACTAGCGAACAGGTCTATCACCAGTTTCTCCCAGAGCTGGAAACATTGACAGGCTATCCTGGGGTCCAGCCACCACGCGTGTGTATGAAGAACCCTGTTGAGCCTGTCGGCCAGTAGGTTGTCCTGGCCGGTACACTGCCCTCAGGAGGATATCCTGTTGGACTGCAAACAAGCCGAGCAATGCCTCCTGGCAAAGGGCATGGGACCCTGTACCCCCTTGTTTGTTCATGTAGAACATTGCCACATGATTGACTGTTTGGACTAGGACTGGTTGGGTGGCACAGGTGGTGAGAGAAAACACTCACAGTGAGGTGTATCGCGCGGAGCTCTAGGAGGTTGATCTGTTGGGCACTCTAGTCTTGCGACCAGGTGCCCTGAAAGTGGAGGGCTCCTCAGTGGGCTCCCCAGCCCAGCAGGGAGGTGTCTGTGGTTAGGACTCTTGAATAGCTTGGAGTTTGGAAAGGCATGCCTGCTTCTAGGTCTTGGGGCAACTGCCAGACCAGACCAGGGAATCCGCCAACTGGCAGGTCACCGCAACCCTGTCTCGGAGGCGGCCTGTGGCCACTGGTCCCGGAGACACCACTGCGCTGCCCTCATGTGGAGGTATCTGGGGTGACGTGAACAGTGGAAGCCATGTGGCCGAGGCAGCACAGGTGGTGTTGGGCAGGCACTGAGGGACGGTGCTGTATATCTCGAGCCAGTCCTGAGACGGTCAAACTGTTCCCTGGGCAAGAAGGCCTTGGCCTGAAGGGTGTCAAGCTTTGCCCCAATGAACTCCAGGCACTGCACCGGGAGGTGGGATTTGGGATAATTTATGACAAAGCCCAAGTGCTGCAGAACCTGGATGGTACATGCCGTGACATGCTGGACCTCGGAGGCCCCTTATGAGCCAGTCGTCCAGATAGGGAAACATGAAGACCCCCTGGAGCCTGAAGGTGGCGGCCACGACCGCCAGGCATTTGGTGAAGACCCTCAGGGCAGAGGCTAGGCCGAAAGGAAGCACCTCGTATTGGAAATGCTTTCCTCCTACCACAAACCGCAGGTACTGCCTGTGGTTGGGGTGGATAAGGATGTGTATACGCATCCTTGAGATCTAAGAAGCATAGCCATTCTCCCTGCTGGAGGTATGGCAGCAATGTTCCAAGGGAGAGCGTCATGAACTTCTCCCGCACCAGGAATTTGTTGAGATTGCGCAGGTCAAGGATGGGCCTTAGTCCCCCTGTCTTCTTTGGGATGAGAAAGTATCTGGAGTAGAACCCTCTGCCCATGAGGTGGTGGGGCACCGGTTCCACCGCTCTGTCCTCAAGAAGACCCGACAACTACTTCATAAGGTCCCGGTGGAGGGAAGACCCTAGGGGCTCTCCTGGGAAATAAGGGGGAGGTGTCCAAGTCAGGTGGAGGAGGTAACCCCTCTCCCACTATAATTAGTGCCCAAGAGTCTGTAGTGATGGCCACCCACCTCTGGGCATAGAATGTCAGATGTCCCTCTGTGTGCTGCTGATCTCCGTGGGGTAGAGGGGCTATACTCGGGGAGTCAAAAGCTCCCCCACCTGGCTGGGCCAGAGACGGTGCCTGGGGTTTCGGAGCCTTCTGCTTACGTGGGCAATGCCCGTGTCCCTTGGCCTGCTGACCCTGTTGGGGAGTCGAAGAGGCCTGGTAAGGCAGGAAGTTTCGGTAAGCAGCTCCCTTCCTCAGGTAAAAGGGCTTTTTACCTGAGCCCTTCTGTTGGGGAGGGGCAGTGGTCTTCTTGGAGAACCTGGTCCTAGTCATGAACACGGTCTCCAGCTCGGTGGCCTTGTCGGTCATGGGTTTTCCTAAGAGGTTCTCCCCTTGGCATGTACTGGAGGATCTACAGTTTGTTAGCCCGAGGGTCCTCATCAGACTGTCAGGAATGCCAAGGCCTTGGACATGTCCCTGACAAAGTCCAGGAAGCCCATATCCTCCAGTGGGGACCATCTCAGAGGTTCCGAGACTGGGGAGTTGAAAGGGACGTTGCAGGGGCGACGGGTATCAGGAGACTCCTCATCCTCCGTCTCCCAATCAGAGGGCTCCGTGGGCTTCAAAGTCCTGCGGTTGACACTTGGCAAACTGACTGGGGTGACCGAGCTCCTGAACAGGACACTGAGCATGACCTCGCATCGATTCAAGGCCGCAAGACCTTCAGGATCGGCTCAGCCTCCAGGGAAGTCTTAGATGTCAAATGCCCAGTGGTCGGGGCAGATGAACCAGATGTGCCAGACAACAGTGTCTGTGGCAGGCCGAAGGCGGCAGACACACTGTGCTCCAAGACCGTCATCCTGGACTCCAGCCCAAAAGGCTCTGCAGCCTTTGGTGTGGGCCCTAAGGGACTTGAGCCCGGTACCGGCTCCCCCGAGGGGGCATCTCGACAAGGATAGTGTCTGGGGACCAAGGTCGGTTCACGGCCAGGTGCTTCAGAGACACCTTGGCAGGTATCTCCTTCTCAGATACCTTGGACGAGTGCCTCGGACTGCGGGACCGGGCACGGATAGTTCCCGGCCAGTTGGAATTGTCTAAGGACACCGCCTTAGAGGGTTTCTTCTTCCAGTGTTCCCTTGAGGGAGACCCCCCTCTCAACGGACCCACGACGACGTTCGGGTTCAGAAAGTTCCTCCCAAGATGACAGGATCTTGGATGAGAGCCTGGCTTTCAGAGGCATGGGGGATTTGGGGATGAACTTATGTTGCTGCTGGTGACTTAAGGCCTTGCTGGACATTCGTTTGCAAAGGCCGTAAGCCACCGGGTTGTGGTAAGGCCCGAGGCAATGGAGGCAGCAGTCATGTGTGTCGGTTAAAGACATTTTAGAGCACTGATCACACTTTTTAAAGCTGATAGCCATGGGGGAAAAAAGTACCCCTGCAAGGTCAAAGACCCTCTGGGCTTCCAGCGGTGAAAAAAGGCACGAAGACGTTGGAAAACAGAAAAGGATAACTATGAAAAAAAAAGCACTGAACTCAACGCCAAGGCACCAACGATGGTAGGTGGGAAGAGTACTGGTGCAATACCGGAGCACAGTAGGAAACTCAGGCATGAAAAAAAATCTATTTTTTTCCGGGGGAAGACAGAGTTTGAAGGGCTCCGTGGAAAAAAGGAGACTGAGCAAGATGGCACCCTTGGATGGGAAGGGGACCACGCATGCATGGTGGCACCTCCCAAAAGCTCTCTTTGAAAGATAGGGGATGCTTCCATGAGACCCTTATATGAGACTGACTTCCTGCTTGTTCCTGGAGAAAACGAGGCCTGCGAAGTGAAACTCTGACATCTTTATCAGCTAGGCCACGAGTAAAAAAGCCTAGTGCCAAAAATGGAAAAAGAACGAAAATATACCTGCGCAAAAAACTGGATGCTGAGGTAATTTATTTTATTTTTTTTAATTTATTTCTTATATACTGTCTCATATCAAGGCAGTTTACATTGAGCAAACTGAAATTATATTGCACAGGGCATTATAACTTGGAGATAACTATTAAGACCCGGATGGGGAAAGTGATCAAATCAAGCACTTGAACGGAAAAAAATGATTGATACAAGGGTCAAAAATCCAATTTTTTTTACCAAGGTATACAGATGCACATCTGCAGTGCTCCGCGGAAAAGGACAGATTGAGGCAAGATGGCAGCTTTGAGTGGGAAGGTGACCGCGAATGCACATGGATCTCCCAAAAGCTTTCTTTGAAAGCTGAGGAGTGGATCCGTGCAGGCTCCATCAGTGCCAAAGTCACCATATGTGAGAACTGACTCCCTGCTTGCTCCTGGAGAAAGTGTAGTTACTCACCTGTAACCGATGTTCTCCAGGAATAGCAGGAGTCAGTCCACACATGTGATGTCACGCCGACGGAGCCACAGCAGAAGCATCTCACCAACTTTCAAAGAAAATCTTTGGGAGATGCACCACGAATGCATGGTCTCCTTCCCGTTCAACGGTGCCATCTTCTCTCATGACATAGCTAAGACGGCATAACTTAAAATATGGTAAAGAAGCAACCAAGGGGAGGAGGGAGGGTTGTGAGGACCAATTCCTGCTGTCCCCGGGGAACTCCTATTATAGGGGAGTAACTATGCTTTCTCCCAGAAGCAGCAGGAAGTCAGTCCTCACATATGGGATGCCCCAGCTACAGGCTACCAAGCACCAGTAAAAACGCCATGGCGACCTGCAAAGGGTGAGCTGTGAGCAGTAGCAGTTGTCCCTGCTGAGAGAGACTCTATAGACCCAAGTGTCCGGTGGAGAACCAGCATTCTGGTAGCCTGAACACAGAAGGGTCAGAGGCAGAGTTGCCTACACCCTGAAGAGATTATGGAGTACGATCTGGCCTAAGGTACTATCCCGTTGGGGCTTCCTCTCCAGGCAATAGTGAGCTGTAAAGGTATGGACTGAAGGCCAGGAAACGGTCTGACAGATTTCGGTCACGGGGACCGAATGCAGATTTGCCACAGAAGTAGCCATGGCCCTGATATGGTGCACTGTAACCTTGGGGACAGTGAAATACCTGCCTGCTCATAGGCGAGGGTAATGCAGTCCACCACCTAAGCAGACAGAATTCACTTACTTGGAGCCACAGATGACTGGGGTCATAGGATACAAAAAGCTGAGGTTCTTTGCGGTGGCCCTGAGTCCGTTGCAAATAGAAGGACTGGGCCCTTTTACAATCCAAAGTATAGAGAACCGCCTTCATCCTTCTGGCGTGAAGCCTCGGAAAGAAAGTGGGTAGGACCACCTTCTGAATGAGGTGGAATGGGGACATCACTTTCGGCAGAAACTTGGTGTGTGTGTGGAGCACCACCCTGTTCTTGTAGAAACTCGTGTAGGGGGCTTTGCCATCAGAGCCTGGAGCTCACTGACTCTGCAAGCTGATGCGAGTACCACAAGGAAGACAACCTTCCAGAGCAAGTACCTCAAGTGGCAGGTAGCCAGGGGCTTAAAAGGCGGCTTAGTGAGCCGCGAGAGCACCACATTGAGATCCCACGCCGCTGCTGGAGGGCAAACGGGAGGTTTTGATAACATAAGGCCCCGCAAGAACAGAAATACAAGGGGCTGAGTCGAGAGGGGCTTGCCCTCAACGGAATGGTGGTGTGCTTCAATAGTGCTCATGTGCACTCTGACAGAGTTGGACTTTAGTTCCACCTGCGACAGATGCAGCAGGTACCGGAGTACCACTTATACGGAGCAGGAAAACTGGTTTGCCCGTCTTTCAGCGCACCACACTGAGAAATCGGCATCACTTGAAGGCATATGCCCTTCTTGTGGAAACCTTATGAGAGGCCAGACCCACCCCCTCCACGTCCCTTGGGAGGTTGAAGGGAGCCAACACTACCCTTTCAGCGACCAAGTCATGAGGGATAGGAATCCCCTTGATCTTGTGAGTAATCCCAGGGGAATCTGCGATGCTGCTGACAGGTAGAAAAGCAGAGGGAATCAGGGTTGCCTGGGCCACTGGGGAGCTATCAGTATTAGAGATACCTTGTCTCATTGGACCTTGAAGAGGGTCTGGCAAACAGTGTGGAAAGGCATTAAGGAGACCTTCTGTCCTTGGAATGAGGAATGCGTCCGCTGCCACCTGGGATGGGTGCAGCTGGCAGGAGCAGAAGTGGGGAAAATGGAAATTACACTTACCTGGTAATTGATGTTCCTTGAGGGAGTACAGTTCAGTCCTCCACCACTGGGTAGTGCACCTCCTCCTGCAACATGGAGACTGGACAAGTCAAACTTGTGACATCACCGGGTATATCCTGCTGGTCTTCTCCCATGATCCCCCAGTGATCTACTGTCAAAGCAGACTCAAAGGAGCAAACAACCAGTTAAAGTACTAAATACAAAGCTAAGAAAAGGTACTGTGGCAATAAAATAAGATATTGAAAACTGAACAACAAATAACCCTGTATATAGTTTAATCCTGTACAAATGTAAATAGTTCTCTAACTGTTAATTGTTAATTGTTAACTGTTAATTTGTAAATGTAGCCTTCAAGTTACTACTGTTATATGTAAAACAGCCTGCTCTGTTAATTGTTGTTATATGTAAACCGCATCTGATCAATGGAAGAAGCGGTATAGAAAAACCTGTTAATTAAATTAAATTAAATGCTCAAACTTCAACTTTAAAATCACAGGGCCCCAAAAAGAAAGGCCGAAAACACCCTCCTCCGTGCCCCTGTCCCCCTGCGCACCAAACAGCGGAAGACAGAGAGCTAGAAGGAAGGAGAACTAAGGAAGAGTATAGGCAGAAAAGGTTGCTCTCGCGATTACCTGCCAATCAGAGCCCGTTGCCGACTCTAGGATCCGAAAGCATACTCGGAACTGACGCCTCGCGTCAGAAACATCCATCCCCGGGCGGGAATGAGGACTGAACTGTACTCCCTCAAGGAACATCAATTACCAGGTAAGTGTAATTTCCATTTCCTTATCGGTCCTACAGTTCAGTCCTCCACCACTGGGATGTACCAGAGCAGTAATCATTGGGAGGGACCTATCCAGTCGGCTCGGCCCATAAACAAACAGAGCAGGCACCGACCCCAGCCCGCTCCTCACGTCAACAGGCGGTAAGCCAACCAGGAAGACACGACCGAGAGCCCACTTGGATCATCTTCACTGGTGAAAACAGCACAGATCTCTGCCCCAAGCAGCGCTAGTGCTTCAGAAAGACAAACTCGCCATCGCAAACACACTGAACGCGCTAGAAACAGACCTACTGAGAAGGCTACCGGAGCTCCGCCTGAAAAATCCGCTTGAGCTCCCCCTTGGCTCTCGACCCCACCAGGGTGTCAAGTGTTAGCAACCGCTGCTCTCCCGCAGAACCCGCCTCCACGGAGGGACAGGCAGCGAAGAGACCTCCCAGAAAGCGACGAAACCTCACCTAAGGTCCAAGGAACGCAGGTTACAAGCAAAGTGTTCTTGCGTAAGTCCCAAACCGACAACTAGACAGGCACAGCCGGATTCCACGAGGGAGAACGGAACCGAGGTCCATCCAGACAGAGGTGGGAAGCAAAATGAGGGAAATGGAAAAACCACCAGCGTCAAACACCCTATTTGTCACACCTCTTAAGGGCTTTATTCTTTGCAACACAAAGTAGCTCTACAGCTATGTCCTGGACCAGTTGGAGTCTCTTTAATTGAGAATGTGGAATGCAGCTAAGCAATGAGTTGCAATAAACCAAGCGTGATCCACCAAGGGCATATAAGAGGGTGTCAAGTGCCCCAGAGTCCAGCGTTGTTTCAGAAGATGTGGAGTCTTACATGGTGTGACAAAAAAGAAAGGAGACTCTGGTAGCCACGCCCACGACGCAATGGCAGTAGGCCAACCGCTTACATCACCTGGATATGCCCTCCGGAATTGGAGGAACCATGCAGAAGTAGCAATCGCCGACGTGATCCATGGGCCCTCTCCAGATCATTGGAACCGCAAAAGACTTTGGTCTTTTCCCATCCATCCACAGCCTGAGATCTGCTACACATGTATTGCAGCATATGTGTGGCGCCTAGCTTTTATCCTGATCTTTTATTCTGCAGCCAAAATATAAATTGTAGGCTTTCTGAACCGCCACAGTCATATGCCATTTTTGTGATGTAAAAGTCAAATCACCACAACTAGAGCAGAAATTATCTGCATGATTAACACCAGGACGAGGAATCGCCAAATATGCTGTGAGGGACCTATCGGTATAAAATAAATATGTCTTTTTTTTTTTTTTTTTTTACTGTCAAGCGAGGCAAATTTAAGTAGTGACTGCATCAAATGGTTTTGGACAGTTATTTCGATTGGTTGCAAGTAAAGATTATGCAAGCTCACGCAAATGTTGCAGAATACACTGCTAATGGTCCCCACTGACTAATGAAGAGCACATATCTTAGCAACCAGACCCAGTCGGCCATTTTCACTATGACCTCTGAAAGGCATAGAATGGACCGGGCCACGGCCCCCGTACCAATGCGTCGACGCTATCCAGTAGCCTCATATGTCCTCTGCTAAACATCGACCCGTCGCCGCAGACTGACAGGTCGCCATGAGGTCCAATATGGGCTGACCGCATCTGAGCACACGCGGCGCGCACACCGCCTGATGCAATCTCACTCCTCCGGCAAACACTCGGACCCCGCTAAGGACATTCGCCACCACAGTGTCCCCACCGAAACGCAGGCCGCCAAGGCTTCAACCGTGCACGCTGTCCCTTCGCTCGGGCCACCCTGACCACCCGACCGACTCCACCCTGCCGATCGAAATAGGCCACCATCCCGGAGATCTCAGACAGCACCTACAGCGCTCGATCCGCTACCGTGTCCGTGAACGCCTGCCACGGCTGACGTACCGTGTACCGTTCGTCAGACGATGGAACACTGGGCGTGCTGCGTACACTAAAACGCCTTGTACCTAAAGGATCCCCAAAATGTAGCTGAGTCTAACCATGCTCCGGCCAAGCTCCCGGAAGAAAGGGACAGAACCTTATAAAAAAGAAGTGGGGACAATTAGGAAGGCTTTCCTGTTTGATTATTCTTTTTTTTTTTTTTTTTTTTTCCTTTTTACAACTCCATAAGGGCCACAAGGCACACAACCGAACAGGGCATTGTCCAGAGAACGCAAGGCCCCTCCTCCAGGCTGACTCCACAGCCTAAACCGGCAGTCACCTTGGCTGATGCCGAGCAGCGCGGAAGCCAACTTGTAAGCCCAGCATATGAAGTATGCCTACTAGTACAGCATTCCACAATGGAGGGACATGTAACCGGACGGCTTTGAATATGAACCTACAGATATCCCGCGCTTGCTCCAAGACAAGCACTGTGCAACCTACTGGTCTTCTCGGAGCACCGCCACGACCCGAAGACCTAAACCGGCCAGCAAAAGACGACGTACGCTGGGCCCGAAGGAACCTGGTTGAACGGATCCCAGCACTCCCTGTATCGTTAGGATCGGAGCCTCCCCCCAAGGACTCAGTCCTGGCTGGAACCGGCTGAGCATAACTCCAGGCCCTGCGGCGAGCCCCCACAAAGAAGTGGGACGCAACGATGCCTTGAGGAAAGGGAAGGCCCAATGGGTGAAGCAAGTTGCTAGCCGACCAAGGGAGTAAACCCCACACGCGCATCTCAACGGAAGGTCGGAAGAACCGAGGATTCTGGTCCCACAGGTGCACCTGCTAGCCTTTAACAACATACACCTCCGCAGGTACAAAAAACTTAAATTGTGAGCACCTTCAGGGGTAAGGGGAATAGACGACAGCCTCCGACTGTTGACCACCTTGTCTTGCACAACAGACAGCAGCACCCCACCAAACAAATGATTGGGAATATATGACCTCAGAACCCCAAGACAGAGGTAAAACAGTAGAACGTGCAGTGGACGTGAATTTCCAGATCTGCCAGCCCCCCTGCCCACATTGAGAAGAGGAAGAGAAGAACTGGACCGGCGGATCTGGAGGGGTGCCTCCTGGACAGCCGGGCCATCGAAGGGAAAGCTGATGACTGAGGCCCAAACTCCTCAGGATGGCCCCGTCTTGCATTGGCAACCCCATGCAACACCATGACAACCCCGCTCACGATATCCCAAGCGATCTCTGTCATTGCTGCAACAATCACCTGAGCATGAGATCACAGACGGAAACACGGACATGCAGACGCACTCAAGGAGAGTGCACCTAAGAAGTATGAGCCTATCCAACATCCAGCACCACATGTCCAGGTGTCCCACTCCTGTCACCCAAAACACAGGACGCTTGAACCTAGGTGACCGTCATAGCAAAGACAGGGAGGCCTGACTGCCGCTATCAACCCTTCCAGGACCCTGGAACACTAAGCCCCGGACTGTGCCATCCAGCAACACTTCTCACGATCCCCAGCAGGGGCCTTTCCCCAGATGGCCAAGATGGGCAGTGTTCCCGCCAAATGGGCAAGCTGCGCTCTGATAACATAGTGCAGAAAACCAAATCAAAGTGTCTTAACCTAGCTAATTTTTGTCTAATAGTGATCATTCATAATATCAGCCAGGCTCAATCATAACATTAGTATTAATGATCTCTAAAGATTGAAGAGTTACTAATGTAACACTAATTGGGTTTTTTTTTTTGTTGTTTTTTTAAAGAGCTTCAAAGGCGATCTTGGAAACTACAGACCAATGAATCTGAGTTCAGTGCCAGTTAAATGATAGAACTTGTTCTGAAAAGCAGCACCAAGCTGTCTTTTCAAAGGGTTAATAAACATGTGAGTAAGCCAAATGATATGTATCTGGATGTTTTAGAAGGTACTTGACAAAGCCCCTTATGAACTTCTCCTGAGGAAGGAGATGATGTGCTATTATAGAATGGGAAATGGATCAAAAACAGGAACACAATAGGACTAAATGGCCAGTTTTCTCACAGGAGACCCGTAAATAGTGGAATGTCTCGGGATCTGCACTGGAACTGGCATCTGGTAACATCTACTGCACTGAAATGATCTGGAAAAGAGATCAGCAAGCATGGCGATCAAATTTGCAGATGGCATAACGACATTTAGAGGCTGTCTGCACAATTTCCAAGCGTATAAACATGGAAATAGCATCCTTATGTAAATGACAATTTCAGAAAGGGCTCAATTTGTAGGTGGTTGTGCCGCCGATGACCCTGAATGGCCAAATCCTAGCACGGAAACCTGCTGCTGACAGACGTCGCTAACTGCCAGAATGCAGACAAAGGTAAAGGCACCCCCCAAGAAGTAAAACCCAAACCAATCACATTGCATTCAAAGAACTATAAACTATCATGAAATTAAAAGGAAATTAAAATTAGAATTAAAATTAAAAGTAACAGCAAAAGGAAGTCCTTATCTGGGTGTAGCCACGTGGAACAGCGTCGTCTGCTCAAACGCGGGGCTGCTCCGCTCTCCGCCACGAGGCCTCAGCCCTGCCGAGAAAATGGCGCCAATCCGAAGCAGGCCCGTTTGGCGCCAAACACCACAGAGGCGGCAAGAGCTCAGAGCCCCTCCATGCGGACTCGAGAGACTCCCTTGTGGCGTCGGGATGCAGCAGTTACCCCGCTGTAACTGCGGGGTGAAGAGCTGTCCAGACACGCTGCTGCCTCGCGCCACCAGAAGTAGCAGACGCTGCGAGCCCCGGCCCACCGGCTAAAGAACCTCGAACGGCCTGAGGCTCCCGCCGCGATGGGAATCTGCCGCATGGACACTGCCAAAATGCAGGTGTTCCACAGAGCTCTCCCCCGTACAGTCCTGGGGGAGAGATCATCACCGGGCACAGAGACCGAAGAATCCCAAGCAGAGAGGCTAGCTGGCAGCATGAACTTTGAAAAGGGACAGAACCCCCCCTTTACACTAAGGCAGACTAGGTGAAAATAAATAAAGTAAAAGTAAATGAAATTAAATGAAAATGAATTCAATTTACAGGATTACACCTAAAGAAGGGCAAAAGAAATGCAAGGTAAATCAAATCCTGACTAACTGCTCCTAAACTGCTTCTCAAGTGAGCCCAGCACCTAGGCTCACTACGTCCTCATGCTGCATGGAGACTGGACACACTGGGGGATCATGGGAGAAGACCAGCAGGATATACCCGGTGATGTCACAAGTTTGACTTGTCCAGTCTCCATGTTGCAGGAGGAGGTGCACTACCCAGTGGTGGAGGACTGAACTGTAGGACCGATAAGGAACTGCATGTTGTCCAGGTTGGTGAAAAGGTCAAGCAGGGGGAGATCCCGGAATCAAAACAGCCAGGGGGCTGCCTGGGATCCAGGTGCCACTCATGCAGCTAGAGGACTCTGTTCAGCTTGTCCGCCAGGACATTGTTTTGGCCCAGGAGGTAATCGTGCTTAGGAGCATCCCTCTGCATGCTGCATTGGAGCGGAGGGCTACTGCCTCATGGTGGAGGGAGTATGACCCCATGCTGCCTTGTTTGTTTATGAAGAACATTGCGATTTGGTTGTCTGTCTGGACCAGCACCTACTGGTGCTCGAGCCGGTGGCAGAAGGCTCAGAGCCAGAAATATCACTGAGCTCTCGCGGATTGATTTGCAACTGGAATTTCGTCAGACCAGCTGCCTTGCATCTGGAGGCCCTTGCAAAGTGCTCCCCAGCCCAGTAAGGAGTCATCTGTGTTGAAGACCCTTTGGGGGGTGGGTGCCTGAAAGGGCACCCTGGCATGAAGGTGACGAGGGATCTGCCACCATCTGAAATGAGCTTGCGTGTGTATGGTAATATTTTTGTCGGAAGATCAGCCATGAGGTTGAAACAGCCTCAAAGCTACACTTCCATTTTGCTCAATTTTTAACTGAGCCCACAACGGAGCTATATATTATAGGTAAAATTCACCATGAAAGAGTGCCATCTATATATTTTATGTTTACAAAAGTCCCAATCAAAAGAACAAAATCAATTGCTTATCTGTAACATGATTTGTTAGAATCTTCTGCGGCTGCAAAGAGTATAAAGAACTCATCAATAACGCTCATCACAGGAATCTTCTTCCACAACAACAAAACAGGTGTAGTTATGAAAAAGACAGCACTGCATTTCGGGCAGATACCAAATTAATGCCCTCTCTCAAAGCTTAAAAAAACTGCAAAAGAAACTCAAGCGTTTCGGTCTTTATCAGACGCCAGCACATGCTCATTAGCAATCTGAACCGCCACAATCCAAGTTCTAGTTTAAATGACCTCAGCCAGCCAATCCAAAACTGGCCATATAGAGTAGTTACTCACCTGTAACAGGTGCTCTCCAGGAGCAGCAGGAATCAGTCCTCACATATGGGTGACGTCAGCGCCGACTGAGCCCCCGTGCAGAGCATTTCCCCAGCTTTCAAAGAAAGCCTTTGGGAATTGCAGCGCGCACGCGCGGTCCCCTTCCCGCCCAAGGGTGCCATCTTGCTCAGTCTGATGACATAGCTAAAAGACAGCAAAAAATTAGCAAAAATAAATCATATGACTGCAACTCCTAGGGGAGGAGGGAGGGTTGTGAGGACTGATTCCTGCTGCTCCTGGAGAACACCTGTTACAGGTGAGTAACTACTCTTTCTCCAGGACCAAGCAGGAAGTCAGTCCTCACATATTGGACTCCCCAGCTTAAGGCTACCGGAGGCCCCAAGCCAAAAAAATGAGCTCCCTCTAGAGCGTCAGAACATAAGGAAGGAATCTTCTCTGAGAACGCCCCTGACTGGTAGCCCAACATCAGGGCTGGAGGGAAGGAGTTGCCTAGACCCCAAAGAGATTATGGAGTACTGCCTGTCCGAAAGCACTGTCCCTGCGGGACTCCCTCTCAAGGCAGTAATGGGCCGCAAAGTCTGGCTTGAAGACCAAGTATCGGCCCGGCAGATATCTGCCAACAGAACAGAGCAGAGATGAGCCACTGACGCAGCCTTCGCCCTGACACAATGAGCCGTGACTCGACCCTCCAACGAGAGGCCGGCTGCCCCATAAGCCCAGGCAATACAATCAGCGACCCATATGGATAAAGTACGCTTGGAGACAGGTAACCCCAACTTATTGGGGTCAAAAGAAACGAAGAGCTGAACAGCCCTCCGGTGCTCCCGAGTATGGTCAAGGTAGAAGGATAACACCCTCCTACAGTCCAGGGTATGCAGAACCATCTCAGCCCGGTTAGCATGCGGCCTGGGAAAGAAGGTCGGAAGAACCACCTCTTGATTGAGGTGGAAAGAAGAGACAACCTTAGGGAGAAACTTAGGGTGAGTCCGTAAGACTACCCTATTCTTGTAGAACCTAGTGTAAGAGGGATAAGACACTAGCGCCTGAAGCTCACTTACTCGCCTAGCAGAGGTAAGAGCTACCAGAAACAAGGTTTTCCAGGAGAGAAAACGGAGAGGGCAGGTAGCCATAGGTTCAAATGGCGGAGAAGTAATCCGCTGTAAGACCACATTTAAATCCCACTCAGGGGCCGGTGGACGTAAAGGAGGCTTAAGCAGGAGGCGGCCTCTGAGGAAACGAGCCACCAAAGGCTGGTTGGAAAGAGGCTTCCCGTCCACCGGCGAGTGGTGCGCTGAGAGAGCACTGAGGTGAACCCTGACAGAGTTGGACTTAAGGCCTAGATTGGAGAGGTAAAGCAAATATTGCAATACTACCGCTACCAAGCACGAGAAGGGATTCTCGCTGTGCTGAGTACACCATGCGGAGAATCTACGCCACTTAAGAGCGTAGGATTTCCTGGTGGATTGCCGTCTAGAGGCTAAGACTACGTCTTCCACCTCTCTAGGCAGTAGTAGGGGAGCCAGAACTACCCTTTCAGCAGCCAGGCCATCAGATGAAGGGACTGGAGGTTGGGGTGCAAGAGATCCCTGTTCCTGAGACAGGAGATCGTGTTGAATCCCCAGAGGAATAGGAGTGTCCACCGCCAGTTGCAGCAGAAGTGGGAACCACGGTTGCCTCGGCCACCTGGGGGCTATCAGAATCATCGAGGCCCCGTCCTTGAGGACTTTGAACAGTGTTCTGGACACTAGTGGCGTGGGAGGAAACGCATACAGTAGGCCTTTGGGACACGGGATCAGAAACGCATCCGCTGCTACTCTGAGAGGATGCGGTTGTCTGGAACAGAATGTCGGGAGTTGCCGGTTCAGAGGACTGGCGAAAAGATCCATGGTGGGGAGGCCCCACCTGAGAAAGATCTGCTGAACCACCAACGGATTCAATCTCCATTCATGTGGTTGCAGGATCCTGCTCAGTCTGTCCGCCAGGTAATTTTCTTGACCTGCGAGGTAGACTGCCTTGAGAAGGATTCCGTGATTGACGGCCCAGGAGCACAGCCGCTGTGCTTCCTGACATAGAAGGAAGGAGCCTGTGCCTCCTTGCTTGTTCACGTAAAACATGGCAACTTGATTGTCCGTCTGGACCAGTACAGACTGGTGAGACGTGAGATGGCCCTCAGAGCTAGGCGTATTGCCCGTAGCTCCAGGATGTTTATCTGCTGAGCAGCCTCCCAAGGGGTCCAGAGACCTTGAGTACATGCCCCTTGGCAATGCGCTCCCCAACCTTGAAGAGAAGCATCTGTCGTCAGCACCTGAGAATGCGGAGGGGATTGAAAAACCACTCCGAGCACCAGATTCGGAAGATGAAGCCACCATTGTAGAGAGGAGACAAGCAGTGTGGATATTCTTACTGAGTCTGCAAGGCTCCCTGTGGCCTGATGCCACTGAGTTCGAAGGCTCCACTGAGCAGGCCGCATATGCAGGCGGGCATTGGGGGTTACATGAACCGTGGAAGCCATATGGCCGAGAAGTCTCAGGAATTGCCTGGCGGAGACCAGGGAATTGCTGCGAAACTGCCTGGCTAGATCCATCAATCTGTGGGCTCTGTCCACAGGCAGAAAAGCCTTCGCCTGAAGAGTGTCCAGTCTTGCTCCTATGAATTCCAAGCTCTGGGACGAGAGCAAAGTGGACTTTGCGAAGTTTATGACAAACCCCAAGTGCTGAAGCAGAGCCACAGTGTGAAGGGTGGCTTGACTGGCCTCCTGGGAAGACTGGCCCCTTATGAGCCAGTCGTCCAGGTATGGGAACACAAAAAGACCTTGAAGACTCAGGTAGGCCGCCACCACCGCCAGGCACTTGGTGAACACCCTGGGGGCAGAGGTTAGGCCAAAGGGAAGTACTCTGTACTGGTAGTGGTTTCCTCCCACAACAAATCTGAGATATTGTCTGTGGTCTGGATGAATAAGGATGTGAGTATAAGCATCCTTTAGATCCAAGGAGCATAGCCAATCTCCCTGCTGGAGGTAGGGCAGCAGGATTCCAAGGGTAAGCATCTTGAACTTTTCCCTCTCCAGGAACTTGAGGTTGCGCAAGTCTAGGATGGGTCTGAGGCCTCCTGTTCTTTTTGGTACCATAAAGTACCTGGAATAAAAGCCGTGACCTCTCAGATGGTGGGGCACCGGTTCCACAGCCTGTTCCTTTAGCAGACTTGCTAACTCCTGAAGGAGTAGGTCCCTGTGCAGAGGGAGTCTTGGAGGCTCCCCTGGAAAATAGGAGGGAGGTACCTGGTGAAAATGGAGAAGATAGCCCTTTTGGACTATATGGAGCACCCAGGTATCTGATGTGACGGCTGACCACCTGTGGGCAAAGTGGGCCAGCCGGCCTCCTGTGCTGATATGAACCAGCTAAGAGGCTATGCTTTCTGAGTCAAAAACCCCCACCCTGCTGAGCAGGGGCCGGTGTTGGTGGCTTGGGGGCCTTCTGCCTACGGGGCCCATGACCCTGCCCCTTGGCCTGCTGACCCTGTTGGGGAGCAGCAGAGGCCTGATAATGAGGGCATTGTTTATAGGCAGAGGACTTCCTTGGGTAAAATAAATTTTTTCCCAAGCCCTTCTTTTTCTGAGAAGGGGCAGAGGTTTTTCTGGGCAGCCTAGTCCTGGTCAGAGTCTGTCTCGAGCTCAGCAGCCTTTTCAGCCATGGGTTTGCCGAAAAGGTTTTCACCTCGGCAGGGGACATCGACCAACTTGTCCTGTACCCATGGCTCGAGGTCGGATGACTGTAGCCAAGCCTGTCGGCGGGCACCGATTCCGGCCCCGGCTACTTGGGCCGAAGCCTTGAAGCCATCGTAGGCTGCTCGAGAGATAAACTTTGAGCACTCTCGTATACCAGTGGACAAGGCCTGGAACCTCTGCAAAGGTTCCTCGGAGAGACCAGCAGAGAACCCGGCAATCTCCTTTGCCAGGTCCCGGAGGTACATGCCCATGTAGAGCAGGTATGTCTGGACACGGCAAGCAAGCATAGAGCCCTGGAAGCACTTCTTACCGAGGGCATCCAGGTTCCGGGCCTCCCAACCAGGAGGCACCGAGGAGTGCATCTTCTGACTTTTCAGTCGATGCATGGCCGATTCCACAACCATGGAGTAGTGCGGTAATTGTGCCTTTTGGAACCCGGGGCTCTTGCGGACTTGATAGATGGAATCGACCTGCTTGCTTAACACCGGCGTCGAGGCCGGGGTCTCCCACATGCGGAAGAGCAGCCGCTCCAGCATCGGAGGAACCGGAACAGTAAAGGCCTCCTTCGGGGGAGAGTCATACTGGAGGGCCTCGAGCTCTTCGGCTCGAGGCTCCTCCTCAGGATCCACGGGGAAGGCCAAGGCCTTGGCCATATCCTGCACGAAGTCCGAGAACCGGGTATCCTCCGGTGGGGATCGTCTCCGAGGTTCGGACTCCGGTGAGTCCGATGGGACACACCGAGTCCGATAGGTGTCGGGTGACTCTTCTTCCTCTGTCTCCCAGCCAGACTCCTCGGAGGAGGAATCGAGCGGCTCCTGTCGGGCGGGCACCGATGCCCTCCGCCCCGACGCCGAGGGTACCGGCATTGACGACCTCGGTCCCGAACGGGAGGCCGAGGGAGACCGCGGCTGAGGATCGACTCAAGCCCGTATGGACTCGAGGATCGGCTCGGCCTCCGGGGTCGACTTGGACGTCGATGTCCCAGTGGTTGGGGCAGATGCACCGGTGAGACCGGCGATCAATGCCCGCTGCTGTTCCATGAAGGCAGCGAAGCTGCTCTCCAAGACCATCAACCTGAGTCCGAGCTCAGGAGACCCAGCAGCCCCCGACTCGGGCCCCGACGGCATCGGGCCTGACGTCGGCTCCCCTGGAGGAGAATCCACGAGGACTACAGTACTCACGTGCCCAGGAGACTCCATCTCGAGATGAGGTTGTTTGGCAGGCCTCTCCGACTCCGAAGACCCGGGACGGCGATCGGGGCTATGCGACCTGGCCCTCGAGGAACCAGGAGCGTCCACCGACGCCGCCCTCGCGGGTTTTTTCTTCCTGCGCTGCTCCCGCGAAGGAGACCCCTGCTCAGAGGAACCTCGACGCTGCTCGGGGCCGGAGTCCCAAGACATCGAGGCCTCTGACGAGGTCCGGGCCCGTCCGGACGCGGAGTCAGAGAAGATTCTATCCTTTTGGTGCTGCCGACTCAACGCCTTCGAGGACATTTTGCCACATGGATCACAGATCATGATCGGGTCCGAGGCAGCAGTCATGTGTGTTGATAAGAGACATAAGTTTCTTACACCGATCACACTTTTTAAACCCGCTGGCAGCCATCGGGGGAAAGGGCCCCTGCGAGGTCAAAAGACAGGGCTGCCAGTGAAAAGAGAAAAATGGCACAAACGCTAGTCACGAAGGACAAAAACCAAAAAATAGAGAGTGGGCTCGATACCGGCGTATCGGGCCCAGGCGGGAAAAGGTTTCGGCGTCAAATCGAAGAACAAAAAAACAGGGAAATCAACTTTTTCCTCGGCGAAAAACAAACTACGTCCGTCGGGCTCCGCAGAAAAAAGAAGACTGAGCAAGATGGCACCCTTGGGCGGGAAGGGGACCGCGCATGCGCGCTGCAATTCCCAAAGGCTTTCTTTGAAAGCTGGGGAAATGCTCAGTCGGCGCCGACGTCACCCATATGTGAAGATTGACTTCCTGCTTGGTCCTGGAGAATATGCCATACACCCCGGCTATAAACATGCCCGGGAAGTTGTTACGCCTAAACGGAAAAGAAAAAACTCAAAGAACACTGATCCAATCTAACTCCTTATTGAGCCTCATTGGTTCCACTGTTGACCAGGTAAATATCCAACGTTGCTCCAATATTTGAAGAAGTTTTTCTCGATCTCCACCCCACGGGTTTTCAGGTACCCAATCAAGCGCCCTCCAAAGCAAATCTTCAAACGTATGACCAAAGTCCAAACAATGCTGGACAATCGGAGCAGACAATGTTGCAGTTCTAATACATGATGCATGTTCCCCCAAAACGAACCTTAAGTGTATATATAATTTCCATTTTACATACAGTTCCCAAGATACATAAATCTGTAACAATGCCTCCAAGAAGGCCTATTGTGTCGTGTCGCGGTTCGATGTTGGAACCGCTTTCTAAGTTTTGTGATTGGTTTTTACAACCTTGTGCCCAATCGGTTCCATCTTTTTTGAAAGACACTATTCATTTTATTACAAAACTTCAACAGTTTTCAGAACGATTGGAATCTTGGTGGCTGGTTTCTTTAGATGTCACGGCAATGTATATTAACATTGATCAGGATCAGGCATTAGCAGCAATTTCTCATTTGCATATATCATTGCCTGAAAGAATCCATCAGCCATTTTTTCTACAGGTGCTTTCTTTGGTGCTTACTAGAAATTATTTTCAATTTGAACAACGTTTTTTTCATCAAGTTGGGGGCATTGCTATGGGAGCCACAGTAGCTCCCTCTATTGCTATGCTACACCTTGCTGAGTTTGAATAGTCTTACATCTATTTCTCTTCATGGTTTAAGGATATAGCCTTGTGGGTTCGTTTTCTTGATGACATTTTTTTGTGTAAGAGTACTGAAGCCCGATTGCATTTGTTTTTACAATGGCTAAATTCGTTAAGACCCAATCTTACTTTCACTATGCATCATCATTTTTACCAATTAGAATTTTTGGATGTTTTGGTGTTGAAAAATCATAATACTCTCCAAACAACGTTATTTCGCAAGCCTGTTCAACAAAATACTTTATTGACTTTTTCAAGTTTCCACCCTGTGTCTCTGAAAAAGGGCCTTCCATTTGGACAGTTTCTCTGTATTCGACGGATAAGAACATAAGAACATAAGACATGCCATACTGGGTCAGACCAAGGTCCATCAAGCCCAGTATCCTGTTTCCAACAGTGGCCAATCTAGGTCATACGTACCTAGCAATATCCCCAAAAGACACTGTACTGGGTCAAGCATTGATATCCTGGGTCCCTTTTTAATAGTGGTTTATGGACCTTTCCTCCAGGAACTTGTCCAAACCTTTTTTAAACCCAGCTATACTAACAGCCCTTACTACATCCTCCGGTAACAGATTCCAGAGTTTGATTACACGTTGAGTGAAAAAATATTTTCTCTTATTTGTCTTAAATAGTTTACCCTGTAGCTTCATTACATGTCCCCTAGTCTTTCTATACTCTGATAGAGTAAACAATTCATCCACGTTTATCCGTTCCACTCCATTCATTAATTTATAGACCTCTATCATATCTCCCCTCAGCCGTCTCTTCTCCAGGCTAAAGAGCCCTAACCTTCTTAGCCTCTCTTCATAGGAGTAGCCTTCCATCCCCTTCACCAATTTGGTGGCTCTTCTCTGTACTTTTTCTAATAACGCTATGTCCTTTTTAAGATACGGTGACCAGAATTGCACACAATATTCAAGGTGCGGTCGTACCATGGAGCGATACAGAGGCATTATAACATCCTTTGTTTTATTCTCCATCCCTTTCCTTATGATACCTAGCATTCTATTTGCTTTCTTGGCCGCCGCCCTGGGCGGAGGGTTTTAACATGTTATCCACGATGACTCCTAAATCTTTTTCCTGGGTGGTGGTTTCTAATGTGGAGCCTTGCATCGTGTAACTATAGTGTGGGTTGTTCTTTCCTAGGTGCATAACTTTGCACTTGTCCACATTAAATTTCATCTGCCATTTGGATGCCCAGTCTTCCAATTTATCCAGATCCTCCTGCAGTTTTCCACAATCCTCTTGGGTTTTAACAACTTTAAACAGTTTTGTGTCATCTGCAAATTTGATAACCTCACTAGTTATTCCCTTTTCCAGGTCATTTATGAATATGTCAAAAAGCAGCGGACCCCTGGGGTACTCCACTATTCACCTTTTTCCATTGGGAATATTGGCCATTTAGCCCTACCCTCTGCTTTCTATCTTTTAACCAGTTCCCGATCCACAATAGTACACTGCCTCCTATCCCATGACTTTTTAGCTTCACCAAAAGTCTCTGATGAGGGACTTTGTCAAAAGCTTTCTGAAAGTCCAGATACACTATATCAACCGACTCACCTTTGTCTACCTGTTTATGCACACCTTCAAAAAAACATATCAGATTAGTAAGACAAGATCTTCCTTGTCTAAAGCCATGTTGGCTGTCTCCCATTAGGCCATGACTATCTACATGCCGTGTAATTTTGTTCTTTATGATGGTTTCTACCATTTTCCCTGGTATTGACGTCAGGCTCACCGGTCTGTAATTTCCTGGGTCACCCCTGGAACCCTTTTTAAAAATTGGTGTTACGTTGGCGACCCTCCAATCTTCAGGTATTACAGATGATTTTAATGAAAGTTCACAGATTACCAATAGCAGGTCTGCAATCTCATATTTCAGTTCTTTCAACATCTGGGATATATATCATCCGGATATGCTCTGATTTTGAGGATTTTCTTAAACATGCACATGAATTATCGATTCGGTTGGCTTAGAGGGGTTACCCTGAAAGAGTCATAAAGCAAGCATTTTTGAGGGCTAAATACACTCATTGTGAGTGGCTGTTCCCTTCAGCTTCTACAGATCCAATGACGAAACTGGATCAGGTGGCATCACCTGATGTGTTTATGGGAGTATTACCGTACATGGCATACACGAATTGCATTCGGAAGATCTTAGCCCGACATTGGCATGTTTTACAGCTGCATCCATGCTTTCAATGGAGGTTGCAGATAGCACATTCTAGAGGCTCCAACCTCCGGGATTTCGTGGGGGTTACTTCCTCTCCCTTGGACAGGTCTGTTTTACGAGGGGCCGTTACATTGGATCATGTTGCTTGCAATTCTTTCAGTTATTGTTCACAGACCATTACGGGCACAGAATGGTGTGTGCCTGAAAAGTAAGGTTTTACTCAAAGCCAGGTGGTTTACCAATTGTTCCACGTCTTTTGTGGTATATGTTTTGATTTGTCCTTGCCGTCTTTTGTATATTGGTTCGACCTGTTAAGGTTCGTTTGGGGGAACATGCATCACGTATTAGAACTGCAACATTGTCTGCTCCGATTGTCCAGCATTGTTTGGACTTTGGTCATGCGTTTGAAGATTTGCTTTGGAGGGTGCTTGATTGGGTACCTAAAAACCCGCGGGGTGGAGATCGAGAAACTTCTTCAAATATTGGAGCAACATTGGATATTTACCTGGTCAACAGTGGAACCAATGGGGCTCAATAAGGAGTTAGATTGGATCAATGTTCTTTGAGTTTTTTCTTTTCCGTTTAGGCGTAACAACTTCCCGGGCATGTTTATAGCCAGGGTGTATGGCATAATATGGCCAGTTTTGGATTGGCTGGCTGAGGTCATTTAAACTAGAACTTGGATTGTGGCGGTTCAGATTGCTAATGAGCATGTGCTGGCGTCTGATAAGGACCGAGACGCTTGAGTTTCTTTTGCAGTTTTTTTAAGCATTGAGACAGGGCATTAATTTGGTATCTGCCCGAAACGCAGTGCTGTGTATTTTTTAAGAACATAAGAACATAAGATATGCCATACTGGGTCAGACCAAGGTCCATCAAGCCCAGTATTCTGTTTCCAACAGTGGCCAATCTAGGTCATACGTACCTAGCAGTTTCCCCAAGGGACACAGGTTCCACAATGCTTGTATTGGTTCAAGCATTGATATCCTGGGTCCCTTCTTAATAATGGTTTATGGACCTTTCCTCCAGGAACTTGTCCAAACCTTTTTTAAAACCCAGCTACACTAACAGCCTTTACTACATCCTCCGGTAACAAATTCCAGAGTTTGATTACACGTTGAGTGAAAAAATATTTTCTTTTATTAGTCTTAAATAGTTTACCCTGTAGCTTCATTGCATGTCCCCTAGTCTTTCTATATTCTGATAAGGTAAACAATCGATCTACGTTTACCCGTTCCACTCCGTTCATTAATTTATAGACTTCTATCATATCTCCCCTCAGCCGTCTCTTTTCCAGGTTAAAGAGCCCCAACCTTTTTAGCCTTTCTTCATAGGAGTAGCCTTCCATCCCCTTTACCATTTTGGTGGCTCTTCTCTGAACCTTTTCTAAAATTGCTATATCCTTTTTAAGATATGGCGACCAGAATTGCACACAATATTCAAGGTGCGGTCTCACCATGGAACGATATAGAGGCATTATAATATCTTTTGTTTTATTTTCCATTCCTTTCCTTATCATACCTAGCATTCTATTTGCTCTCTTGGCCGCCGCTGCACACTGGGCCGAGGGTTTTAACATGGTATCCACAAGGACGCCTAAATCTTTTTCTTGGGTGGTGGTTCCTAATGTGGAACCTTGCATCGTGTAACCATAGTTTGGGTTGTTCTTCCCTAGGTGCATAACCTTGCACTTCTCCACATTAAATTTCATCTGCCATTTTGATGCCCAGTCTTCCAATTTATCAAGATCCTCTTGCAATTTTCCACAATCCTCCTGGGTTTTAACAACTTTAAATAGTTTTGTGTCATCAGCAAATTTGATAACCTCACTCGTTATTCCACTTTCCAGGTCATTTATGAATATGTCAAAAAGCAGCGGACCCAGCACAGATCCCTGGGGTACACCACTATTCACCTTTCTCCATTGGGAAAATTGGCCATTTAGCCCTACCCTCTGCTTTCTATCTTTTAACCAGTTCCTGATCCACAGTAGTACACTGTCTCCTATCCCATGACTCTTTAGTTTTGCCAAAAGCCTCTCATGAGGGACCTTGTCAAAGGCTTTCTGAAAGTCCAGATACACAATATCAACCGACTCACCTTTGTCCACCTGTTTATTCACTCCTTCAAAAAAACATAACAGATTAGTAAGACAAGATCTTCCTTGTCTAAAGCCATGTTGGCTGTCTCCCATTAGGTCATGACTATCTATATGCTGAGTAATTTTATTCTTTATGATGGTTTCTACCATTTTTCCCGGTACTGATGTCAGGCTCACCGGTCTGTAGTTTCCCGGATCACCCCTCGAACCCTTTTTAAAAATTGGTGTTACATTGGCGATCCTCCAATCCTCAGGTATTAGAGATGATTTTAATGATAGTTCACAGATTACTGATAGCAGGTCTGCAATCTCAAATTTCAGTTCTTTCAACACCCTTGGATGTATACCATCCGGCCCAGGTGATTTGCTACTCTTCAGTTTATCTAATAGTTGTAGGACATCTTCCCGATGTATCGATATTTCCTTCAATTCTTCCACACCTTTAAATACCACTTCAGTCGTGGGTAACATCCCTACATCTTCCTCAGTAAAGACCGAAGCAAAGAATTCATTCAGTCTCTCCGCTATCGCCTTGTCGCCTCTTAGTGCTCCTTTAACCCCTTTATCATCTAATGGACCAACTGACTCTCTCACGGGTTTTTTGCTACGAATGTACTTGAAAAGGTCTTTATTTCGCGTTTTTGCTTCCGCAGCAAGCTTCTTCTCAAATTCTCTCTTTGCCTGCCTTATCAATGCCTTGCATTTGACTTGCCAGTGCTTGTGCTGTTTCCAGGTTTCATCATTTGGCTCTTTTTTTCCATTTCTTGAAAGATGCTTTTTTGGCAACAACAGCCTCTCTGACCTCAGCTTTAAACCATGCTGGCAATTTTTTGGACTTCCTTCCACTTTTCTTAAAGCGTGGAATACAGCTGGTCTGGGCTTCCAAGATAGTATTTTTCAACAACACCCAAGCTTGATGTACGTCTTTAACCTTTGCAACTGCTCCTTTTAGTTTTTTCTTAACTGTTTTCCTCATTCTATCATAGTCTCCCTTTCGAAAGTTAAGGGGTAGTACTGTGGATTTCCTTACTATCCCTCCTCCACTAATTAAATCAAAGGCGATCATGCTATGATCACTATTGCCAAGTGGCCCCAACACCCTTATCTCTTGCACTACATCTGGTGTTCCACTAAGGACTAGGTCTAATATTGCTTCCCCTCTGGTCGGTTCATGAACCAGCTGCTCCAAGAAGCAGTCATTTATTTCATCTAGGAACTTTATCTCCCTAGCATGTCCTGTTGTGACACTGACCCAGTCGATGCCGGGGTAATTGAAATCACCCATTATTATTACTGCACTGTAACTTTTGCTAGCTTCCTTGATTTCTTTGAGCATTTCATCATCCATTTGTTCATTCTGGCCAGGCGGACGATAGTACACCCCCACTGCCATCGCCTTCCCCTTTTTACATGGAATTTCAATCCATAGAGATTCTACAGCAAATTTTGTTTCTTGTAAAACTTTAATCCTTTCTGACTCAATGCCCTCTCTAACATAGAGCGCAACCCCTCCACCAATTTGATCAGCTCTATCATTTCGATATAGTTTGTACCCAGGTATCACAGTGTCCCACTGGTTGTCCTCCTTCCACCATGTCTCTGATATTCCAATCATATCTAACCTCTCGTTTAGTGCTATATATTCTAACTCTCCCATCTTGTTTTGTAGACTTCTAGCATTTGCATACAAGCATTTTAGAGACTGTATTTTATTCATATTAATTTGGCTATTGGTAGACATGGGTAATTTGGGATCTTTAAGTTCTGTCTGCTCCATACTCGAGGGCATTTGGGCTACTTTACTCTTTTTTGGAACCTCTCTGCTTTTTGTAGTATCCTTCAAGGATACATTCTTCCGAACCATGCGCTCTTGGGCGACTGTCGGCTTTCCCCTATTATCTAGTTTAAAAGCTGCTCTATCTCCTTTTTAAAGGTTAATGCCAGCAGCCTGGTTCCATCCCGGTTATAACTGCACCTGTTTTGTTATTGTGGAAGAAGATTCCTGTGATGAGCGTTATTGAGTTCTTTATACTCTTTGCAGCCGCAGAAGATTCTAACAAATCATGTTACAGATAAGCAATTGATTTTGTTCTTTTGAGTGGGACTTTTGTAAACATAAAATATATAGGTGGCACTATTTCATGGTGAATTTTACCTATAATATATAGCTCCATTGTGGGCTCAGTTAAAAATTGAGCAAAATGGAAGTGTAGCTTCGAGAGGCTGTTTCAACCTCATGGCTGATCTTCCGACAAAAATATTACCATACACACGCAAGCTCATTTACTGAGATTTAGTTAGCTTTATTTTGTTTAAGGTGACTAAGGCTTTGGGGGTCACTTTTGCAGAGCTCGAAATTGGAGTCATGCTATGAGCCCAGGCAACAATCATGTGAGTCGGTAAGTGATATTACTTTGCCACACCAATCACACTTTTTGAAGTCACCTGATGCCATTGGAAGGAGGTCCCTGCCTCCTGACAGAAGTCAGAGGCCTTCGGCTGAAAAAGGGCGTGAACGCCCGACAAGGTGGATCTCTATGAAAAAAGTGAAAAATGGATGGACAAAGCAGAGGAGCGACGCCGAGGCAAGCTGGCTCGTGGCGGGAAGAAACCGGTATGCAAACCGGACAAAATTTAACTATAAGTCAGACTTTTTCTGGGGGAAAAAATGACAATGTCCAAAGGGCTCCGCAGAAAAAAGGAGACTGAGGCAAGATGGCACCCTTGGGTGGGAAGCGGATCACGCATGCGTGGTGCATCTCCCAAAGGCTTTCTTTGAAAGCTGGAGAGATGCTTCCACATGGGCTCTGTCGGTGTTGACATCACCCATATGCGAGGGCCGACTTCCTGCTTGCTCCCTGAGAACACAGCCTTTGCCAAGTGAAAAGACAATTGCAACCACAGGAACCACAGGGTTAAAAAGAGAAAAAGTTAGTGGAAGTGACAAAAAAGGGCACCAGTGTTGACGAGCAATGGTACCAAAATAGACGGGAAGGCAAAAAAGAAAAGCAAATGTTATCTGCAGTGACTGGACAAGCATTCATAGGGTTCTGCGGAAAAACTAAGAATGAGGAGAATCACTGGGAAGGTGGGAAGGCATGCACGCATGCGCAGAGAGATGCTCCCAAATGCTTCCTATTGGATGCTGGTGGGTGTTCCTGCATGGTCTCCGTTGGGGGACATTGTCTGTATGTGTAGATTGCATTCCTGCTTGTTCCTGGAGATAATCTGCTACACTTGTGGGAAACTACAAGGCTGAGAAATGGGACAGTCCAGTTGGTTTAAATCCTTTGTACTATCACCAAAGGATCAATATGGTCAGAACACCTCCCTCAAAGACATGACTCGGACATATGAAAAGGAACGCTCACAAAAAGTTTTTGCGTTGGACTATAATCCAATGTAAGTACAGTATATGAAGTGTCCTCTATTTTTACTTTATTTTAAGTGATCATGCAATGCTTTATGACAAAAAGGCAAAGGCAGTACTTATCTGAATAACTGCCAGACAGAGGAATTCACATTCATCCTTATGCCGATGGAGCTCCTAATGGAAGGATCTTTATCTTTATCTTTATTTACATTTAATATACCGCCCTTGTCGAAACGTGAGGGCGGTTTACAATAAAATAATACAATAAAAGCGTTAAAAGGAAAAGAAATCCATTAAAATAGAGAGAAGATAGACCAAAGAGGTCACAGGACAAAGCAAACAATAAACAATCAGACAGACCATGGGTAAACAAAACCAAACAAAACAAAACAAATAGACAGGACTACTAGGAGGGGAGATCGAATGCCTGTTTGAACAAGTGAGTTTTCAGTGAGCTTTTAAAGAGTTGATAGGAAGGCTCTAGGCGAAGAGGGGCAGGAAGAGAGTTCCAAAGCGAGGGACCCAAGAAAAAGAAAGCAGCGTGACGGGTTTGTTCAAGGTGAGCTCGTGAAGGTGGGGGGAGAAACATACGGTTAGCATGCAGTGACCGGAGTTGCCGATAAGGGGTGTGAAGAGAGACCAGGTTTGCTAAATACTGCGGATTGGAAGTGTGAATGACTTTATGCAATAAAATAAGAACTTTGTATTTAAACCGAAAGTGCAGAGGAAGCCAATGAAGGTGGAGCAGAAGGGGAGTAACATGATCTGATTTCCGGGCAAAAGTGACAAGACGAGCGGCTGTATTTTGCAGGAGTTGAAGACGTTTGAGTTGGTACGCGGGGAGATTAGCATAAACTACGTTACAATAGTCCAGTCTGGACATAACTAGTGCAAGCACTAAAGTGGTAAGTGAATCAGAGGGCAGGATTGAACGGACTGAACGGATCTGTCGAAGTGTAAAGAAAGAGCGACGAGATAGGTTAGATATGTGCTCGTGAAAGGATAGTGAGGAGTCTAAGATTACCCCCAAATACCGGAGGGAAGTAGTAATTCCTCTGTCTGCAGTTATTCAGATAAGTATTGCCTTTGCCTTTTTGCCCTGAAGCAGAACCTTAAGATAATGTTGCTTCGAAATGCGTTGACTTTTGATGGTAATTTTTCTTAAAGCATTGCATGATCACTTAAAATAAAGTAGAACAGACTTGAATGGAGGATGCTTCATATAGCTACCTTGGATTATAGTCCAACAATTTTTTTTTCTGGTAGCATTCCTTTTGATATGGGTCTTTGAATGTCACTTTTTTTTGTTAAAACCTTTGGAAGCAACCCAAAAAATACTAGGGAGCTGCTGCAAGAACAGACAGTAGAGGAAACCAGCAATGTTATTAAAGTGCTAGTTCCCGCTCTCTCCAAGTTTGCAGTTGTCACTCATGCCAGCTGCTTAACTGGAGGTTTCCCGCATTCCTGCCTCAAGACTGATTTGTTCATGACTGCAGGAAGGATCTGCAGTTCCAAAAGAAAAAAACACTTCTTTGCCTTTCAGGTGCTCTAGGCTTTTCCTTTCTCTGGAGGATGGGAAGAGGGAGAGAGGTTGGAGGAGTGAGGAAAAGACGCCACAGACCCTAGGCCTAGGAGCATGGCACATTTCACCCAGCAAGGATCAAAGGCAAGCTTCTCTTACTCAACCAAGATGCAGGCATTCTGGGAGGAACACAATGTAGTTCAACTAGAGGGATAAATGCAACTGTGCTCTGTGAGACCGTCAAACGCCCGCTCCATTCCATAGGAAGCAGGGGTCGGGGGAAGGAATGAAGAGATCCATAGACTGAGCCCTTGAAGGGAGTTGGCTCGACCAGGAAGAATAACCTCAAAACTGTGGCCCAGGAACAGAGTCAAAATGCTGCTGTAGCAGTCCAGCAGAGAGATACTGTCAAGAGCCTCAGCTGCACCTTAAACTATGGATGTCACTGGAAAAGATGTGCTGCATCTGCTGGAAGGGTAGCATAAACCTGCACCTCTGGACTGCTCTAGCAGGATAAGGCAGGCAGTTATTTTCCATAAAATACAAAGTTCAAGGACAAGTAGTCACTACAGTTAGCTGGAGGGAACAAAAGGAATGAGCAATACTTTAACATGGAGGACAGCTGCAACAGACAGCAGAGATTATGAGCCAAAGTGATAAAGTCACGGCAATCACACTGAGAAACATAATGGTAAGGTGAGGAAGACAGAGCCACGACAGTAGAAGCAGACAGCAGACAAATAGGCTGACTGAATGGAACAAATGGTCTTTCCATCATCTTCTGTGTTCCAGAGTAGAAATGATTTAAAACTCATTGCGCCTGTACCAATTTCAGCTTACTTTTACTACAACCTTGCCAGGTTTACATACTATACAGGCAGTGCATGCAAACATCTCTTGCGCATATTCGTTGTGGATATCCTAAAATCCAGACTGGCTGGGTGTATCCTGAGGACTAGATTAAGAACCACTGCTTTATTTGTATAGAATTATTTCGCAAGGAGGAAATTTTAATTGTAGTGTTGGGGGGGAGAGAGAGTGCTCACCCGAATTTTGGCAGGAATGTGCTCCCCAGCTGCATGCTTCTCCTTCAGCAGAGCCAGATCCTGGGCCAGTATCTTCCTGTCCTCCAGAAGATCATTTAGATGTCTCTGGGCTTCCTCTGTACTGACCAAAACCTCCACCTCATTAGCAAGCCAGCTCTAGTGGAAAATGGGTAAATACAAACCGTGAAACTGAAGCAAAAGCTAATACAAACTAACATTCCAAATATCAATGACTGGCTAATAATGGGGCCTAAACACGCCCTACTCCCAGAGATGCCTCCTCCCCCGTTACATTCTGGGGTGTGGAAGGGACACCGAAGTGCAACAGTCACTAGTAAATAAGGGTACTGCAGCATATGAGAGAAAGGTAAACGAACCTTGACTCTTACAGCCATTCCTTCCATGCTTCGGCTCTGAGGCTCCTTACGTCTGTCTGTAGCCTCTCTTTGTTTCTGTAAAGCCTCTCGCAGTCGTTTGTTGGCAGCTCCTGCCTAAAAGCAAGCAGCACTTCATGGACAACGTTCAAGAGAAACTTACAGACTTGTGCTGTCATGCATTCCTAGAGAAGCTCACCTCCTCTGTTTTTCTTCGAAGGACATTTGCCTGTTTCTGGAAGTCTCTCTCTAGTTTCATCATCTCGTACTGCCTTTTCCGGTCCTGAAAAGAGATGCAGTCCAATTCATGTTTGACTGCATAAACACCATTGACATTAAGATAAACTAAGCAGTCATCTGCATAAAGAAATTGTTCAACAGCTGCTCTTAACCAAGGAGAAAATTTGTTATGTTTATGTTTATTTAAATTTGATATACCACCCTTTGTTACATCAGGGTGGTTTCACATATACAAAGTCAAACTGGAGCGGGCACAAGGCCCCGTAGCAAGAAAAGAACTACAAAATTGGGACAGGAAAGTAGAGAAGTAGGACATAAAACAAGATGTAAGGCTGGAGAAAGACAGGACATAGATAAACATAAATAAACCAGGTCAGCAGGGTGAGGCCGGAAGGTTGTATGCAGAGGTGAAGAAATGGGTTTTGAGTAGCGACCTAAAGGTGGTGTAGTTTTCTTCTAAACATAGTGATGTGGGCAAAGAGTTCCAAAGAGCTGGAACATGGAAGAAAAAGGCAGAGTGATGGGTAGATTGTAGGTGTGCACGAGACGGTGGGGGGAGGTGGAGTCGATTGACATGAAGCGAGCGAAGACTATGGGCAGGGGTGTGGAAATGAAGATCAGCAAGGTGGTGTGGTGTATGAGTGTAAAGGACTCAGTGAACTAGAGATATCTTGAATTTAAATGTGGTGATCGACCCGGAAGCCAGTGCAGGAGAAACAGTAAGGGGGTAATGTGCGGGAGGAGTGGGAGATGATTCTGGCTGCAGTGTTCTGGATAAGTTGCAATCGACGGAGTTGAACTTTGGTGATACCAGCAAAAACAGTTACAGTAATCTAATCATGACAGGACTGTGGATAGCGTGAAAGGTGGTCAGTGCTGAGGGGGACAGAAAAGGGCATATGGATCGAATTTGTCGAAGAAAGAAATAAGACGTCTTAGCTAGATGCGATATATGATCTTTGAAAGTGAGGTTGGAATCAAGGAGGACACCTAGGTATTTGAAAGTAGAAACAATGGGGATCACAGAACAGCCAAGGGAGGGAGCAAGGGATGGGCAAGGACTCCCGAACGTAAACCATGTGGCAGAAGAATTGGCAGAGTTGAGATGGAGAGAGCTGGAGGATAACCAACAGGAAACGAGAGTGAGGCATGAGTTCAAGGATGTGAGGTCAGGATGTAGAGGACTGGTATGGTGAATGATAATGTCATCTGCATAGAAAAAAGCAGACAGGCCGGTTTGTTGAATGCAAAGGGCCAATGGGGCAAGGAAGAGATTGAACATGTATCAACAACTCTATGCTACCCTCAAACTCCGATTCAGACTTGAGAAGCTATACTACTGATCAAGCTTCAACTGAACCTGTGCATGTTTCTCTGTCTTGGTAACATGTCCACTTCTTAACTAGTTCTGCCTGGCTTCTAACCAAGTACCCTACTCACAAGCTATTCCCTGATGGTTTCTGAGGATACTGCCACCTACAAGCCAGGGTCACAAAGTTACTAGAAAGGTCTTCAGACTACACATCTCAAAACAAATTTCCCTGTACAAAAGGCTAAGATTTACTACAAATAAATATAAATACACACACAGTCTCTGAGTCTGCTACATCGCTTTTCAAAAAACAACCCATCAACAGGAAGGAAAAAAGACCTCCATGACACTTCGATATGGCCCTATGGGTTGTTAGTGCACAGATCATCACTGGTCAGAAAGACTTTTTTAAATATATTTTTTAAATTTTTAAATCTTCAAATCATGTGTTTTTCTCTCATTTTTACCATCTTTCAAATACTAGGATACTTCCCTGGATTTCCCCACTGTGTGCCATCCTGCTGCATCAGAGAGAATAAACTATCTCACTCTTATAAAATTGCACTTTTCACTTTCAAAACAGGAGTTTGATAGCTCAGTGCAAATTGCACTGGAAAGTGGATACGGGAACAGCTTCAAACAGGCCCACTTCTTCCTTGGGGCCCCTCTACACTGCAGGGGGCCACTTGGGCAGAATTTATGTCACTATGCGACATTGTTCTATGTAAAATGTATACAAATGTGTACAAGACTGTTAATCTGTTATATGTAAACCGCCCTTGATCTCTGGAAGGGGCGGTATAAAAAAAATAGTTAAATAAAATAAATAAATAAAATAAGAGGAGGAAATGTCTTAGAGGGCTTCCTTAACCTTCCCAGAATAGTATCCACATTCAAATTCTCCACGGCTACTTCCGAAAGGGAGTGCACAGTTTACCTGGACAATAAGAGAGAGTTCATAGAAACATGATGGCAGAAACACCGTATAGCACTGAGAAGCAGGTAGCCCTACTCTAGCAACCTTACTGGGCAGACTAGATAGACCATACTGGTCTTTATCTGCCATCATATACTATGCTACTATGCCCTTCCATACCAACTACAATAGCCCTTTTTGCTCCTTTAAAGATTTTGTGTGTTTCTCCCATGTTTCTTGAATTTAGATACTGTGCTCATCTCTACTACCTCCATTGGGAGACTAACCCATGCATCGACACTCTTCCTGTAAAGCGTAGTTATTCACCTGCAACAGGTGATCTCCAGGAACAGCAGGAATCAGTCTTCACGTATGGGTGACGTCTGCACCGACTGAGCGAGTGCGGGAACGCTCCCCAGCGTCCAATAGAAAAGCATTTGGGAGCACTCCACTTTGCCTGTACGTCTGCCTTTCCATCTTCAACTCCTCTCCTCAGTTGAGTTTGTAGCTGAGAGGAAGAGAAAAAATAAAGGAATCCTAGGGGAGGAGGATGAGTTGTGAAGACTGATTCCTGCTGTTCCCAGAGATCAGGTGAGTAAAGCGTAGTTACTCACCTGTAACAGGTGTTCTCCAGGAGCAGCAGGAATCAGTCCTCACTTATGGGTGACGTCGGCGCCGACGGAGCCCTCGCGGAGCAATTTTCCCCAGCTTTCAAAGAAAGCCTTTGGGAATTGCAGCGCGCATGCGCGGTAGTCTTCCCGCCCGAAGGTGCCATCTTAGCCAGTCAGATGACATAGCTAAAAAGACAGCATAAAAATTTGCAAAAAGAACATAAGCAGACGATTGCAACTCCAAGGGGAGGAGGGAGGGTAGTGAGGACTGATTCCTGCTGCTCCTGGAGAACACCTGTTACAGGTGAGTAACTACGCTTTCTCCAGGACCAAGCAGGAAGTCAGTCCTCACTTATGGGACTCCCAAGCTCAAGGCTACCGGAGACCCTAAGCACAAAAATGAGCTCCCTCTAGCTCAGCAGCACAGAAGGATAGAATCTTCGCTGAATTATCACCCACCGGTAGCCCACATCCGGGATGGAGGGTAGGAGTTGCTCAGACCTCAAAGAGATTACGGAGGACTGCCTGTCCGAAAGCACTGTCCCTACGGGACTCCCTCTCGAGACAGTAATGGACCGCAAAAGTCTGGCTCGAAGACCAAGTAGCGGCCCGGCAGATGTCTGCCAGCGGAACAGAGCGGAGGTAAGCCACTGACGTGGCCTTTGCCCGAACGCAATGAGCCGTGACTCGACTTTCTAAGGCGAGTCCGGCTGCCCCATAAGCCCAAGAGATACAGTCCGCAACCCAGATGGACAGAGTACGCTTGGAGACCGGGAGCCCCAATTTATTGGGGTCAAAGGACACAAAAAGCTGCGCAGCTTTACGGTGCTCCCGCGTACGGTCAAGGTAGAAGTTCAACGCCCTTCTACAGTCCAGGGTATGGAGGACCGTCTCAGCTCGGCTGGAGTGTGGTCTGGGAAAGAAGGTTGGAAGCACCACCTCCTGATTCAAGTGAAAAGGGGAGACCACTTTAGGCAGAAACTTTGGGTGAGTCCGTAGGACTACCCTATTCTTGTAGAACCGAGTGTAGGGGGGATCAGACCCGAAAGAAAAAAGGATAAATACAGAGGAAAATCAACTTTTTCGCGGGGACAAGACGGGGACGTCTGTAGGGCTCCGCGGAAAAAAGAAGACTGGCTAAGATGGCACCTTCGGGCGGGAAGACTACCGCGCATGCGCGCTGCAATTCCCAAAGGCTTTCTTTGAAAGCTGGGGAAAATTGCTCCGCGAGGGCTCCGTCGGCGCCGACGTCACCCATAAGTGAGGACTGACTTCCTGCTTGGTCCTGGAGAACTACACTATCTCCAGAACAGGCAGGAATGCAGTCTTCACATATAGGACTCACTAGCTCCCTGGAACCAGACCGGTATGGGAGTGGAGCAGTGCACAATCCGAAGCCAAAAGATTGCAGCCGAAGGTTCTGGAACAGTTGTGGATATTGGACTATTGCAGAAGGCGAAATCCACCCCCCCATGGTAGTCTGGGACTTAAACTCAGCTTCTACCCTCTGTCCCAGACTTCTGCAAGAAACCAAAGAGGTGCTGGAGTACAGCTTGACCAAAATCAGCATCATGACAGGCATCTCTGTCCAGACAATAGTGGGCAGCAAAAGTATGTATGGAGGACCAGGCAGCTGCCCGGCAGATCTCCTGAACGTATACTGAACAGAGATTGGCTACGGAGACTGCCATAGCCTGTACATTATGAGCAGTGGCATGGCCCTCCAGAGTTCTTCCTGTGCATAGGTAAAAGAAATGCAATCTGATATCCATCTAGATAGAGTTCTTTTTGTCACTGAAAGGCCTAGGTGAATAAGATCAAGTAGTAAGCTAGAACTCATTAGTCTAAAGCAGGGGTCTCAAACACGCGGCCCGCGAGAGAACGTTGTGCGGCCCGCGACGGCTTCTGCTGCTGCTGCCGTTGCCGCCGTGGCAACGGCAGAATCGACGGTCAATTTTTAAAAAAAAAAAACTGGCTTCTGCTTGTGCGGCCCGCGACGGCTTCTGCTGCTGCTGCCGTTGCAACGGCAGAATCGACGGTCAATTTAAAAAAAAAAAAAAACTGGCTTCTGCTGCTCAAGCAGCAAAATCAGCTGTCCTGCGGCCCCCTTCCTCTCTGCCCGGAGATCCCCGAGAGTGCTCCATCAGCGGGTGCTTTTCAAGCCGCGAAAAGAGTATTTCCCTCTCGCGAGGCTTGAAAAGTGACTAGGTTTAAGCCGCGCGAGAGGGAAATACTCTTCGCGGCTTAAAAAGCACGCTGCAGATGAAGCACACTCAGGGCTCTCCGCGCAGAGGGGAAGGGGCCGCGGGACAGCTGATTTTCTGCTGCAGCAGCAGAAGCCAGGTTTTTTTTTAATTTACCTGGGGGGGGGGGGGTGTAGGACTGGAAATGGGCTATTGGCGGGGGGGGGGTATGACTGGAGATGGGCTATTGGCAGGGGGGGTTATGACTGGATATGGGCGATTTGCAGGGGGGTTATGAAAGGAAATGGGCTATTGGCAGGGGGGTTATGACTGGAAATGGGCTATTGGCAGGGGGGGGTTATGACTGGAGATGGGCTATTGGCAGGGGGGTTATGACTGGTAATGGGCTATGGTGGGGGCTAGGACTGGAAATGGGCAGGTGGGGGTTAGGAAGGACTGGAGGTGGGCTGATGGGGGGAGTTAGGACTGGTAATGAGTTATGGAGGGGCTGACTGAAATGGGGTAATGGGGGTTAGGGCTGGAAGTGGGCTATTGGCAGGGGGGTTATGACTGGTAATGGGCTATGGGGGGGGGTAAGACAAAATGGGGTGATGGGGGTAAAACTGGAAGTGCGCTATGGGGAGGTTAGGACTGGTAATGGGCTATGGGGGGTCTAGGACTGGTAATGGGCTGGGGGGGGGGTTGCTAGGACTGGAAATGGGCTGAGTGGAAGGGGGGCTTGAACTGCAAATGGCTGATGGGGAGGGGGGCTTGGAATGGAAATGGGCTGTGAGGGGAGGGAGCTAGGATTGGAAATGGGCTGATGGGGGGCTAGGATTGGAAATGGGCTGATGGTGAGGCTAGGATAGGACTGGAAATGAACTAATGGGGGGACTAGAAGGGAGCGGATGCTGGGTGGGGCTGGAAACTAGAAGGGAGCTGATGTTGGGGGAGGATTAGAATGGGATGGAGCTGGGAAAGTGAAATGGAGAGGGGAAAAATATTTTGTCTGGGAGAGAAGACAAATCTACAATTGGCCAGGTATTGGGAGAGTAAGTGGGGATTGAGGATGGAGGGGTAAAATTTGAGTGGATGAAATAGGAATGAGGAAAGAGAAAAAGGAGAAAGATTAGTATGTTAAAGCAGATGTAGAGAGAGAATGGAAAAAAAAAACTAGGAGAGAAGAAAGGGCAAATGGACAGCAGACGATGGAGAGTTAGCAGAAGACATGAAGAAACCAGAAGAAAGTGGCTGGAACAATTGCAACTGAAAAAATGCACAAAAGGTAGAAAAATCTCTTTATTTTGAATTTATTAACTGGAATATGTCAGCTCTGGGAAATGTGCATCATTAATGTTTGCGCTTTGTTTAGTACAAGAGGAAATTAATTTATAGTTTTATTTCTACAGTGTTGTTGTACATTCCAAGTTTGGCTTTTGGGGTTCCCAGTTTAATTATTGTCTTCTTGTTTCTAAATCTTTTAGTCTTTCTTTATCCATACTCATTAAAGATGAATGTTTACTAAAAGTTAGTGTATGGTAACATTATGCAAATATTTATGCAAATGAGGCCCCGCGTCTTATGCGGCCCCCGGGTTACTTTACAAGTCCTCATTTGGCCCTCAAAGCAATTTGAGTTTGAGACCCCTGGTCTAAAGTGTGCAGTGTTGCTTCCGCCCGAGAGACATATGGTCTAGGGAAGAAAATCAGTAGGATTACTAACTGCTTCAGATAGGAGTCTACCTTGGGGAGTAAATGCAGATGGGTACGCAGAACTACCCTATCATGGTGGAGCCGGGTTTAATGCGGGTCCACCACCAGAGCCTGCAGTTCACTAACACGGCGAGCTGAGGGAAATGAGGAAGACTACCTTCCATGATAAAAACCAGCAAAATGGTGGCCAAAGGCTTGAAAGAAGGCTTTAGTAGCTGCGCAAGAACCACATTGAGATCTCGGGCCACCGGAGATGGCTTAATGGGTGGTTTGGACAGCAAGGGCCCCAGCATGAAGTGTGCTGCTAAGGGATGAGGAAATACTGTCCCTGTAGTTTGTGAAAAGTCACAATGGCACTAAGGTGCACTCTTACTGAGTTAGAGTAGTTACTCACCTGTAACAGGTGTTCTCCAGGAGCAGCATGAATCAGTCCTCACATATGGGTGACGGCACCAACGGAGCCCTCGGGAAGCAATTTCCCCAGCTTTCAAAGAAAGCCTTTGGGAATTGCAGCGCGCATGCGCGGTCCCCTTCCCGCCCAAGGGTGCCATCTTGCTCAGTCTGATGACATAGCTAAAAGACAGCAAAAAATTAGCAAAAACGAAATGATAGGACTGCAACTCCAAGGGGAGGAGGGAGGGTTGTGAGGGCTGATTCCTGCTGCTCCTGGAGAACACCTGTTACAGGTGAACTACTACTCTTTCTCCAGGACCAAGCAGGAAGTCAGTCCTCACATATGGGACTCCCTAGCTTAAGGCTACCGGAGACCTCAAGCGGAAAAATGAGCTCCCTCTAGCTCAGTAGCACAGAAGGAAGGAATATTCTCTGAAAACGCCCCCAACCGGTAGCCCAACACCAGGGCCGGAGAGTAGGAGTTGCCTAAACCTCAAAGAGATTATGGAGGACTGCCTGACCGAAAGCACTGTCTCTGCGGGACTCCCTCTCCAGGCAGTAATGGGCCGCAAAAGTCTGGCTTGAAGACCAAGTAGCGGCCCGGCAGATGGCTGTCAACGGAACAGAGCGGAGATGAGCCACTGACGCAGCCTTCACCCTAACACAATGAGCCGTGACTCGACCCTCCAACGAGAGGCCTGCCGCCCCATAAGCCCAAGCGATACAGTCAGCAACCCATATGGATAAAGAACGCTTGGAGACAGGTAGCCCCAACTTATTGGGGTCAAAAGAAACGAAGAGCTGAACAGCCCTTCTATGCTCCCGCGTACGGTCAAGGTAGAAGGATAAGGCCCTCATACAGTCCAGGGTATGCAGGACCATTTCAGCCCGGCAGGTGTGCGGCCTGGGAAAGAAGGTTGGAAGAACCACTTCCTGGTTTAGATGAAAAGGAGAAACCACTTTTGGAAGAAACTTAGGGTGAGTCTGTAAGACGACCCTATTCCTGTAGAACCTAGTGTAAGGAGGATCAGACACTAGGGCTTGCAGTTCACTAACGCGCCTAGCAGAGGTAAGAGCTACCAAGAACAAGGTTTTCCAGGAAAGAAAACGAAGAGGGCAGATAGCCATAGGTTCAAAGGGCGGACAGGTAATCCGCTGCAAGACCACATTCAGATCCCATTCAGGGGCTGGTGGGCGTAAAGGAGGCTTAAGGAGAAGGAGGCCTCGGAGAAAACGAGCCACCAAAGGGTGGTGGGAAAGAGGCCTGCCATCCACCGGTGCGTGATGCGCAGAGAGAGCACTGAGGTGGACCCTGACAGAGTTGTACTTAAGGCCCAGGTTGGAGAGGTAAAGCAAATATCGCAAGACCACTGCTATCAAGCAGGAGAAGGGATTCTCAGACTGCTGAGCACACCAAATGGAGAACCGACGCCACTTAAGAGCGTAGGACTTCTGGGTGGAAGGTCTCCTCGAGGCCAAGACAACCTCTTCCACCTCCTGAGGCAGCTGGAGGGGAGCAAGGACTACCCTTTCAGCAGCCAGGCCATCAGATGAAGGGACCGGAGGTTGGGGTGTAGGAGAGACCCCTTTTCCTGTGTCAGGAGATCGGGCTGAAACCCCAGAGGAAGAGGAGTGTCCACCGCCAGCTGCATTAGCAGCGGGAACCAAGGTTGTCTCGGCCATCGGGGAGCCATGAGGATCATCGAGGCTTTGTCTCTGAGAACTTTGAAGAGTGCGTGAGACACCAGCGGCATGGGAGGAAAGGCATACAAGAGGCCTGTGGACCATGGAATCAGAAAAGCATCCGCCGCTACTCAGAGGATGCGGTTATCGAGAGCAGAATCTGGGAAGTTGCCGGTTCAGAGGACTGGCAAACAGATCCATGGTGGGGAGGCCCCACTTGAGAAAGATCCGCTGAACCACCAATGGATCCAATCTCCACTCGTGTGGTTGGAGGATCCTGCTTAGCTTGTCTGCCAGGTAATATTCCTGACCTGGGAGATAGACCGCTTTGAGGATGATGCCGTGGTGGACGGCCCAAGAGTACAGTTTTCGTGCCTCCTGACAGAGAAGGAAGGAGCCTGTTCCTCCTTGTTTGTTCACGTAGAACATTGCAACTTGATTGTCCGTCTGGACCAGCACAGACTGGTGAGAAGTGAGGTGGGAGAAAGCTCTCAGAGCTAGGCGGATGGCTCTGAGCTCCAGGAAGTTTATCTGCTGAGCAGACTCCCAAGGAGTCCAGAGGCCTTGAGTACATGTCCCTTGGCAATGTGCTCCCCAACCCAGGAGAGAAGCATCGGTTGTTAGCACCTGAGAAGGCAGAGGAGATTGAAAATCAACTCCCAACAGCAGATTTGGCAGATGAAGCCACCACCGCAGAGAAGAGACCAGCAGGTCGGATACCTGTACTGAGTCCGCCAGGCTCCCCGTGGCCTGATGCCATTGAGTGCGAAGGCACCACTGAGCAGGTCGCATGTTCAGGCGGGCATTGGGGGTCACATGAACCGTGGAAGCCATATGGCCGAGCAGTCTCAGAAATTGCCTGGTGGAGACCAGGGAATTGCTGTGAAAGTGGCTGGCGAGATCCATGAGCCTGTGTGCTCGGTCTAGAGGCAGGAAGGCCCGTGCCTGAAGTGTGCTCAACCTGGCGCCGATGAATTCGAGATCTTGAGAGGGGAGCAAAGTGGACTTTGCGAAGTTAATGACAAAGCCCAAGTGCTGGAGCAGAGTCACAGTGCGATGAGTGGCCTGAGTGGCCTCTTGGGAGGACTGGGCCCTGATGAGCCAGTCGTCCAGGTATGGAAACACAAAAAGGCCTTGAAGTCTTAGATAGGCCACCACCACTGCTAGGCATTTGGTGAATACCCTGGGGGAGGAGGATGGGCCAAAGGATAGTACTCTGTACTGGTAATGATTTCCTCCCACAACAAACCTGAGATATTGTCTGTGGTCTGGATGAATAAGGATGTGAGTATAGGCATCCTTCAGATCTAAGGAGCATAGCCAGTCTCCCTGCTGGAGGTAGGGCAGCAGGATTCCAAGGGTAAGCATCTTGAACTTTTCCCTTGCCAGGAACTTGAGGTTTCGCAAGTCTAGGATGGGTCAGAGGCCTCCTGTTCTTTCTGGTATCAGAAAGTATCTGGAATAAAAGCCAAGACCTCTCAGGTGGTGGGACACCGGTTCCACAGCCTGTTCCTGAAGACGACTTGCTAACTCCTGAAGGAGTAAGTCCCTGTGCAGAGGGAGTCTTGGAGGCTCCCCTGGAAAGTAGGAGGGTGGTACCTGGTGAAAGTGTAGAAGATAGCCTTTCTGAACTATATGAAGCACCCAGGTATCTGAGGTGATGGCTGACCACCGGTGGGCAAAGTGGACCAGCCGGTCTCCTGTGCTGAGAGAAACCAGCGGAAGGGAAGAGGTTATGCTGATGGGGTCAAAAGCCCCCACCCTGCAGAGCAGGGGCCGGTGTTGTGGGCTTGGGGGCCTGCTGCCTACGGGATCCATTACCCCGTCCCTTGGCCTGCTGACCCTTTTGGGGAGCTGCTGAGGACTGATACTGTGGGTAGTGTTTATAGGCAGCCGCCTTCCTGGGGTAAAGCGTAGTTACTCACCTGTAACAGGTGTTCTCCAGGAGCAGCAGGAATCAGTCCTCACATATGGGTGACGTCGGCGCCGACGGAGCCCTCGCGGAGCAATTTTCCCCAGCTTTCACAGAAAGCCTTTGGGAATTGCAGCGCGCATGCGCGGTCGCCTTCCCGCCCAAGGGTGCCACCTTAGCCAGTCTGATGACATAGCTAAAAGACAGCATAAAAATTTGCAAAAAAAACTTAAGCAGATGATTGCAACTCCACGGGGAGGAGGGAGGGTTGTGAGGACTGATTCCTGCTGCTCCTGGAGAACACCTGTTACAGGTGAGTAACTACGCTTTCTCCAGGACCAAGCAGGAAGTCAGTCCTCACATATGGGACTCCCAAGCTTAAGGCTACCGGAGACCCTAAGCACAAAAATGAGCTCCCTCTAGCTCAGCAGTACAGAAGGAAGGAATCTTCGCTGAATTATTACCCACCGGTAGCCCCCATCCGGGATGGAGGGTAGGAGTTGCTCAAACCTCGAAGAGATTTCGGAGGCCTGCCTGTCCGAAAGCACTGTCCCTGCGGGACTCCCTCTCGAGACAGTAATGGACCGCAAAAGTCTCGCTCGAAGACCAAGTAGCGGCCCGGCAGATGTCTGCCTGCGGAACAGAGCGGAGGTAAGCCACTGACGTAGCCTTCGCCCGAACACAATGAGCCGTGACTCGACTTTCTAAGGAGAGTCCGGCTGCCCCATAAGCCCAAGCGATACAGTCAGCAACCCAGATGGACAGAGTACGCTTGGAGACCGGGAGCCCCAATTTATTGGGGTCAAAAAGACACAAAAAGCTGAGCAGCTTTACGGTGCTCCCGCGTACGGTCAAGGTAGAAGTTCAATGCCCTTCTACAGTCCAGGGTATGCAGGACTCGTTCAGCTCGGCTGGAGTGAGGCCTGGGAAAGAAGGTTGGAAGTACCACCTCCTGATTGATGTGAAAAGGGGAGACAACTTTTGGAAGAAATTTTGGGTGAGTCCGTAGGACTACCCTATTTTGTAGAACCGAGTGAAGGGAGGATCAGACACAAGGGCCTGCAATTCACTTACGCGTCTAGCGGAAGTGAGGGCTATCAGGAATAAGGTTTTCCACGAAAGAAAACGCAGAGAACAGGTAGCCATCGGTTCAAAAGGCGGACAGGTGATCCGCTGTAAAACCACATTCAGATCCCAGTCAGGTGCTGGCGGGCGCAGAGGTGGTTTAAGTAGAAGGAGACCTCGGAGAAACCGTGCTACGAGAGGGTCGCTGGAAAGAGGTCTGCCGTCCACCGGCACATGGTGTGCTGAAAGAGCACTGTAGTGGACTTTGACGGAGTTGGACTTAAGTCCCAGATTAGAGAGGTAGAGCAGGTACTGCAAGATCACCAACACCGAGCAGGAGAAGGGATCCTGAGACTGCTGTACACACCAAACGGAAAAGCGACGCCATTTAAGGGCGTAGCATTTGCGGGTAGAAGGTCGCCGAGAAGCTAGGACGACCTCTTCCACCTCTGCCGGCAGGAGAAGGGGAGCAAGGACTACCCTTTCAGCCGCCAGGCCATTAGGTTGAGAGATCTGAGGTTGGGGTGTAGCAGAGACCCCTGATCCTGTGTTAAGAGATCCGGTTGAAACCCCAGAGGGAACGGATCCTCCGCCGCTAATTGTAACAGGAGTGGGAACCACGGCTGTCTGGGCCAGCGAGGAGCCACCAGGATCATGGACGCTTTGTCCCGGAGAACCTTGAACAGAGTTCGAGAGAGTAGCAGGATGGGAGGAAAAGCATAGAGAAGGCTTTCCGACCATGAGAGCAGAAAAGCATCTGCCGCTACCCGAAGGGGATGTGGCTGACGAGAGCAGAAGCGAGGAAGTTGCCGGTTGAGAGGACTGGCAAAGAGATCGATCGTGGGGAGGCCCCACTTCAGAAAGAGTTTCTGAACTACCAAGGGATCCAGACGCCACTCGTGCGGCTGGAGTATCCTGCTGAGTTTGTCCGCCAGGCAATTTTCTTGGCCTGGGAGATAAACTGCTTTGAGAAGAATGCCGTGACAGACGGCCCAAGAGCAGAGCTTCTGAGCTTCTCGGCAGAGAAGGAAGGAGCCCGTGCCCCCCTGCTTGTTCACGTAGAACATGGCAACTTGATTGTCCGTCTGGACAAGGACAGACTGGTGAGAAGTCAGGTGAGAGAAAGCCTTGAGCGCCAGACGAATAGCTCGGGGCTCCAGGAAGTTGATCTGCTGAGCAGACTCCCACGCGGTCCAGAGACCTTGAGTACATGCCCCCTGGCAATGAGCTCCCCAACCCAGGAGGGAAGCATCGGTCGTCAGCACTTGAGCCGGCTGAGGCGACTGAAACGGCATTCCGAGTACCAGGTTCGGCCGATGAAGCCACCACTGTAGGGAAGAGGCCAGCGGTCTGGAGAGGCGCACTAAGTCGGCTAGTCCGCCGGTGGCTTGTTGCCACTGCTGGCGAAGGCACCATTGAGCCGGCCGCATATTCAGGCGAGCATTGGGGGTCACGTGGACGGTGGAAGCCATATGGCCGAGTAGTCTCAGGAAGCGCCTGGCGGAGACCAGGGACTGGCTGCGAAAACGGCCGGCTAGGTCCATGAGCCGTTGAGCCCTGTCGAGAGGCAGGAAAGCTCGAGCCTGAGGAGTGTGCAGCCTTGCACCGATGAACTCGAGATCCTGTGAGGGGAGCAAAGTGGACTTTGCGAAGTTTATGACAAAGCCCAAGTACTGCAGCAGAGTCACCGTGCGGTGTGTGGCATTGGCGACTGCCGGAGAGGACGACGCTCTGATGAGCCAGTCGTCGAGGTACGGAAAGACAGAGGCCGTGAAGCCTGAGATTGGCCGCCACCACCGCGTGACATTTTGTGAAGACTCGCGGTGCGGAGGATAGGCCAAAGGGCAGTAGCCTGTACTGGTAGTGATTTCCTGCCACCACAAACCTTAGGTACTGGCGGTGGCTTGGGTGGATGAGGATGTGCGTGTAGGCATCCTTTAGATCCAAGGAGCATAGCCAATCTCCCTGCTGGAGGTAGGACAGAAGGATTCCAAGGGTAAGCATCTTGAACTTTTCCCGCACAAGGAACTTGTTGAGGTTGCGCAAGTCCAGGATGGGTCTGAGGCCTCCTGTCCTTTTTGGTATTAGGAAATACCTGGAATAAAAGCCTTGACCTCTCAGGTGGTGGGGGCACCGGTTCCACAGCCTGGTCCTGAAGAAGACTTGCTAACTCCTGAAGGAGTAAGTCCCTGTGCAGAGGGAGTCGAGGAGGTTCTCCCGGAAAATAAGAGGGAGGGACCTGATGGAAGTGGAGAAGATATCCTTCTCGCACGACTTGAAGCACCCAGGCATCTGAAGTGATGTTGGACCACCTGTGGGCGAAGTGAACCAGCCGGCCTCCGGGGCTGGGAGGAACCAGCTGAGGGGGAGAGGCTATGCTAAGGAAGTCAAAAACCCCCACCCTGCTGAGCAGGGGCTGGTGGTGCAGGCTTGGGGGGTTGCTGCCTACGGGATCCGTTACCCCGTCCCTTGGCCTGCTGACCCTGTTGGGGAGCTGGAGGGGCCTGATATTGGGGGTAGTGTTTATAGGCAGCCGCCTTTCTCGGGTAAAAGGACTTCTTTCCCGAGCCCTTCTTTTTCTGGGAAGGGGCGGAGGTCTTCCTAGAAAGCCTGGTTCTGGTGAGAGTCTCCATCTCGATTTGTGCAGCCTTTTCAGCCATGGGCTTGCCAAAGAGGTTCTCACCTCTGCAGGGGACATCGACCAACTTGTCCTGCACCCAAGGTTCAAGGTCAGACGACTGAAGCCAAGTCTGTCGGCGGGCACCGATGCCAGCTGCGGCCACACGAGCCGATGCTTCAAAGCCATCATAGGCTGCTCGGGACATGAATTTGGAGCATTCCCGTATACCAGTTGTTAGGGCTAGGAACCTCCGCAAAGGTTCCTCGGACAGTCCAGCGGAGAATCCGGCTAGCTCTTTAGCCAGGTCTCGGAGATACATGCCCATGTATAGCTGGTAGGTCTGGACACGACAAGCCAGCATAGAGCACTGGAAACACTTCTTACCAAGGCCATCCAGGTTACGGGCCTCCCTGCCAGGAGGCACCGAGGAGTGCATTTTCTGGCTCTTAAGCCTATGCATGGCCGATTCCACTACCATGGAATGGTGTGGCAGCTGTGCTTTTTGGAAGCCAGGACTCTTGCGGACTCGATAGATGGAATCGACCCGCTTGCTCAAAACCGGCGACGAGGCCGGACTCTCCCACATGCGGAAGAGTAGTCGTTCCAGCATGGGAGGCACCGGTACAGTAAAGTGCTCCCGGGCGGGAGAGTCGTACTGAAGGGCGTCGAGCTCTTCGGCTCCTCCTCGGGATCCGCAGGGAAGGCCAAAGCCTTGGCCATATCCCTGACGAAGTCCGAGAACCGGGCATCCTCCGGAGGGGACTGTTTCCGAGGTTCGGACTCAGGTGAGTCCGAGGGGACACATCGAGTCCGAAAGGAATCAGGTGACTGCTCCTCTTCAGACTCCCAGACCGACTCCGAGGAGGAATCAGTGGGGTCGGCTCGGGCAGGCGGAGGCGTCGGCCGCCCCGACGCCAAGGGAGTCGGCGGCGACGACCTCGGTCCCGAACGGGAGGCCGAGGGTGACCTCGACCGAGGATCGACTCGAGTTCGCATGGACTCGAGGATCGGCTCGGTCTCCGGGGTCGACTTAGACGTCGACGTCCCGGCGGTCGGGGCAGCGGCGCCAGCGAGGCTAGCGATCAGTGCCCGCTGCTGGTCCATGAAGGCAGATAGTCTGCTCTCCAAGGCCGTCAACCTGAGTCCGACCTCAGGTGACCCAGCAGCCCCCGACTCGGGCCATGACGGCGTCGGGCCTGACGTCGGACCTCTCGGAGGCGAGTCCAGAAGGACCACAGGACTTACCCGAGCAGGCAACTCCGACTCCAGGCGAGGTCGCTTCGGGAGGTGCTCCTTCTCCAAAGACCCGGGACGGCTGTCGGGGCTATGCGACCTGGCCCTCGCGGAGCCAGGAGCGTCCACCGACGCCGCCCTCGCGGGTTTTGTCTTCCGTCGATGGTCTCCGGAGGGAGAACCCCTGTCGGAGGAGCTTCGGCGATGGTCAGTCGGCGCCGACGTCACCCATATGTGAGGACTGACTTCCTGCTTGGTCCTGGAGAAAAGGGCTTTTTCCCCGAGCCCTTCTTCTGAGAAGGGGCAGAGGTTTTTCTGGACAGCCTAGTTCTGGTCAGAGTCTCTGTCTCGATCTGTGCAGCCTTTTCAGCCATGGCTTTGCCAAAGAGGTTTTCACCTCTGCAGGGGACATCGACCAACTTGTCTTGAACCCATGGCTTGAGGTCGGATGACTGAAGCAAAGTCTGTCGTCAGGCACCGATGCCGGCTCCGGCCACTCGAGCCGATGCTTCGAAGCTATCGTAGGCTGCTCGAGAGATAAACTTCGAGCACTCTCAAATACCAGTGGACAAGGCTTGGAACCTCCGCAAAGGTTCCTCGGAGAGACCAGCAGAGAACCCGGAAATTTCTTTTGCCAGGTCTCGGAGATACATCCCCATATAGAGCTGGTATGTCTGGACTCGACAAGCAAGCATAGAGCCCTGGAAGCACTTCCTCCTGAGGGCATCCAGGTTCCGGGCCTCCCGGCCGGGAGGCATTGCGGAGTGCATCTTCTGACTCTTGAGTCGATGCATGGCCGATTCCACCACCATGGAATGGTGCGGTAGTTGTGCCTTTTGGAACCCGGGGCTCTTGCGGTCTCGATAAATGGAATCGACCCGCTTGCTTAACACCGGCACCGACCTTTCCCACATGCGGAAGAGAAGTCGTTCCAGCATCGGAGGAACCGGTACAGTAAAGGCCTCCTTCGGGGGAGAGTCATACTGGAGGGCATCGAGCTCTTCGGCTCGAGGCTCTTCCTCAGGATCTGCGGGGAATGCCAAGGCCTTGGCCATATCCCGCATGAAGTCCGAGAACCGGGTGTCCTCCGGGGGGGGGGACCGTCTCCGAGGTTCGGACTCAGGTGAGTCCGATGGGACGCACCGAGTCCAAAAAGTACCAGGTGACACTTCGTCCTCCGATTCCCAGGCTGACTCCTCGGAGGAGGAATCGATGGGCTCCGGTCGGGCGGGCACCGATGCCCTCTGCCGGGAGGCCGAGGGAGACTGCGACCGAGGATCGACTCGAGCTCGCATGTACTTGAGGATCGGCTCGGTCTCCGGGGTCGACTTGGACGTCGACGTCCCGGTGGCCGGGGCAGATGCACTGGCGAGGCCAGCGATCAATGCCCGCTGCTGGTCCATGAAGGCAGCCAAACTGCTCTCCAAGGCCGTCAACCTGAATCCAAGCTCAGGAGACCCAGCAGCCCCCGACTCGGGCCCCAACGGCCTCGGGCCCGACGTCGGCTCCTTCGGAGGTGAGTCCACGAGGACTACAGTACTCACGTGTCCAGGCGACTCCATTTCGAGACGAGGATGTTTCGAAGGTCTCTCCGACTCCGAGGACCCGGGACGGCTATCGGGGCTATGCGACCTGGCCCTCGCGGAACCAGGAGCGTCCACCGACACCGCCCTCGTGGGTTTCTTCTTCCTATGATGTTCCCGGGCAGGAGACCCCCACTCAGAGGAACTCCGACGATGCTCAGGACCGGAGTCCCGGGACGTCGAAGCCTCTGACGACGTCCGGGCCCGGCCGGATGCGGAGTCAGAGAAGATTTGTTCCCTTTGATGCTGCCGACTCAAGGCTTCTGAAGACATCTTGCCACACGGACCGCAGATCATCGGGTCATGATCGGGTCCGAGGCAGCGGAGGCAGCAGTCGTGTGCGTCGTTAAGAGACATACGTTTCTTATACCGATCACACTTTTTAAACCCGCTGGCAGCCATCGGGGGAAAAAGGGCCCCTGCGAGGTCAAAAGACAGGGCTGCCAGTGAAAAATAAAAAATGGCACGAACGCTTGTCACGAAGGACAAAAAACCGAAAAATAAAGAACGGACCCGATACCGGCGTAGCGGGTCCGGGCGGGATAAAGGATCCGGCGTCGAACCGAGAAAAGAATAAGAAATAAAATCAACTTTTTCTGCGGCTATCACAAACAGTGTCTGTAGGGCTCCGCGGAAAAAAGACGACTGAGCAAGATGGCACCCTTGGGCGGGAAGGGGACCGTGCATGCGCGCTGCAATTCCCAAAGGCTTTCTTTGAAAGCTGGGGAAATTGCTCCGCAAGGGCTCCGTCGGCGCCGACGTCACCCATATGTGAGGACTGACTTCCTGCTTGGTCCTGGAGAAAGTCTTGTTAGGACAGGTAGACTCGAGCCCATCATACGCGGTGCAGGAAAGGCATTTCGAGCAGTCCACGACCGATCACAGAAGGGTCTGAAACCTGAGGTAGTGATCGCCTCCAAGGCTCACTGCGAAGCCACCGAGTTCCTTGCCGAGGTCATGAAGGAACATCCCCAGATATAACTGATATGCCTGGATGCGGCACGTCAGCATGGATCCCTGGTAAGCCTTGCGCCCGAGGGAGTCGAGAGCACAGGATTCTCTTCTAGGCGGAACTGAAGAGTGTGACTTCGGGCTCTTTGGCTTCCGCATTGCAGATTCCACTATCATGGAGGTATGGGGAAGCTGGGTTTTGCGAAACCCCAGGCTACGGAGGACCCTGTACATGGCATCCAGCCTTTTACTGACAATAGGGATAGAGGTGGGTGCTTCCCACATGCAGAGCAGCAGCCAGGTCAGGATGGACAGTACAGGAACTGTGAGAAACTCCCTAGGAGGGGAATCATATTGCAAGGTGTCGAGTTCCTCTGCACTCGGCTCTTCCTCGGCCTGCATGGGCAGGTTGAGGGTTCGAGCCATATCCTGTACAACCACCAAGAAGGTCTCCCTGGAGGGTGACTGCCTTCGCGAAGCAGGCAGGGACAGGTCAGAGGGAAAGTCGCTGTGGGCATGGGTTTCAGAGGAGGTGTCCCCCTTCAATTCCCAGCCTGAGAAGTCCGACGACGACTGAGTAATGCTGATCCCCGTGCCCAGTGGACGAGGCCCGCTTGGAGCCGAAGGGATTGACTCTAAGACAGGGGTCTCAAACTCAAATTGCTTTGAGGGCCAAATGAGGACTTGTAAAGTAACCCGGGGGCCGCATAAGACGTGGGGCCTCATTTGCATAAGGGGCCTCATTTGCATAAATATTTGCATAATGTTACCATACACTAACTTTTAGTAAACATGCCTCTTAATGAGTATGGATAAAGAAAGACTAAAAGATTCAGAAATAGGAAGACAATAATTAAACTGGGAACCCCAAAAGCCAAACTTGGAATGTACAACAACACTGTAGAAATAAAACTATAAATTAATTTCCTCTTGTACTAAACAAAGCGCAAACATTAATGATGCACATTTCCCAGAGCTGACATATTCCAGTTAATAAATTCAAAATAAAGAGATATTTTTCTACCTTTTGTGCATTTTTTTTCAGTTGCAATTGCTCCAGCCACTTCTGGTTTCTTCGTGTCTTCTGCTATCTCCATCGTCTGCTGTCCATTTGTCCTTTCTTCTCTCTTCTAGTTTTTTTCCATTCTCTCTCCCTACATCTGCTTTAACATACTAATCTTTCTCCTTTTGCTCTTTCCTCATTCCTATTTCATCCACTCAAATTTTACCCCTCCATCCTCAATCCCCACTTACTCTCCCAATACCTGGCCAATTGTAGATTTGTCTTCTCTTCCAGACAAAATATTTTTCCCCTCTCCATTTCACTTTCCCAGCTCCATCCCATTCTAATCCTCCCCCAACATCAGCTCCCTTCTAGTTCCAGCCCCACCCAGCATCTGCTCCTTTCTAGTCCCTGCATCAGTCCATTTCCAGTCCTATCCTAGCCTCACCATCAGCCCATTTCCAATCCTAGCCCCCCATCAGCCCATTTCCAATCCGAGCTCCCTCCCCTCACAGCCCATTTCCATTCCAAGCCCCCCTCCCCATCAGCCATTTGCAGTTCAAGCCCCCCTTCCACTCAGCCCATTTCCAGTCCTAGCAACCCCCCCAGCCCATTACCAGTCCTAGACCCCCCATAGCCCATTACCAGTCCTAACCTCCCCATAGCGCACTTCCAGTCTTACCCCCCATCACCCCATTTTCAGTCTTACCCCCCCCCATAGCCCATTACCAGTCATAACCCCCCCTGCCAATAGCCCACTTCCAGTCCTAACCCCCATCTGCCCATTTCCAGTCCTAGCCCCCACCATAGCCCATTACCAGTCATAACCCCCCCTGCCAATAGCCCACTTCCAGTCCTAACCCCCATCTGCCCATTTCCAGTCCTAGCCCCCACCATAGCCCATTACCAGTTATAACCCCCCAGCCCAGTACCAGTCATAACCCCCCCCCCCCCCCTGCCAATAGCCCACTTCCAGTCCTAACCCCCATCTGCCCATTTCCAGTCCTAGCCCCCACCATAGCCCATTACCAGTTATAACCCCCCAGCCCATTACCAGTAATAACCCCCCCCCTGCCAATAGCCCACTTCCAGTCCTTACCCCCATCTGCCCATTTCCAGTCATACCCCCCCCCATATCTGCCCATTTCCAGTCATACCCCCCGACAGAGGAAAACAAAAAAAACCCCAAAACCCTGACTTCTGCCGTTGCCGCCGTGGCAGCGGCAGAATCAATTGTCAAATAAAAAAAAAAAAGACTTCTGCTGCTCAAGCAGCAATATCACCTGTCCTGCGGCCCCTTCCCCTGTGCCCGGAGATCCGAATCTGCTCATCAGCGGCGTGCTTTTCAAGCCGCGAAGAGTATTCCCCTCTCTCGCGCGGCTTGAAACCACGCGAGAGGGGAATACTCTTCGCGGCTTGAAAAGCACGCCGCTGATGAGCAGATTCGGATTTCCGGGCACAGGGGAAGGGGCCGCAGGACAGGTGATATTGCTGCTTGAGCAGCAGAAGTCTTTTTTTTTTTTTATTTGACAATTGATTCTGCCGCTGCCACGGCGGCAACGGCAGAAGTCAGGGTTTTGGGGTTTTTTTGGTTTTCTCTTTCGCGGGCCGCACAAAGTTGTCTCGCGGGCCGCATGCGGCCCGCGGGCCGCGTGTTTGAGACCCCTGCTCTAAGACCTTGCCCCCAAGGACTGGGACGACGAGCGAGACCAGTGCCGAGGATCCTGACGAGGCCCACGGCTCTCAGGGGTTTCCAAGGCAGTTGTCGGGACCTTCATCAAGGGGCATGCAGTCTCCAGGCACGAGACAGCCATGTTGGGTAAAAGCACCTGCTAGGCAGCTAGGAAGGCAGAAACGTTGTGCTCTAGTGCCAGCATACCAGACTTCCACTCAGGGGTGGGTCCCTAGGCCGACGACACCAGGGCTATCGGGTCTGGCATGGAGGCGGCGAGGGGATCCTCACTGGGATGACCCTCAGGAGACCGGGCGCCATCTCCAGAAGCTTCTGTATCCGTACGTGGTACCTTTCGAGGCCGCTCCTTGTCCGACTCTCGGGAATGCCGAGAGCGGCTAAGGGAACGAGTGCGAGAGCGCTCACGCTTGTCTGAAGCCCCCGACAGCAACTACGAGGTCATATTTTGCTGTTCACCTCGGGCAAACCCTGATCGGCGTGAAGCCTGGGACGTGGAGTCACTATGGGAAGACCCCAAAGGTGAAGGATCAGCGGGATGAGGCGCCACCCCTGGGCTGCCTTATGGAAAATGTTGGACTTCTGCTTACGACTTAGCAAGGCCTTAGTGGACATTTTTACAGAGTGAGCAGAGCTCTGGGTTGTGGTCAGCCCCCGGACACCGCAGACAGCAGTCGTGGGTGTCCGTGAGCGACATTTCTGGAGCATCTGTCATTTTTTTAAGCCGGTAGCCATTGGGGCAACAAAGAGCCCCCACGAGGTTGAAGATCCTCGAGGCCAGCGGTTGGAAGAAAGGGTGCAAAAGGCCTGAAAATAAAAAAATCATTAAAGGAGAAAAAGAAAAAGGCCTGCTATGGGCCTGGCCCATAGCCGGAGCAGGGGGCGACAGGGAAGATGGGAGTGGACTGGTACTACCGGAAAAAAAGGGGCTGAAAGGCCGAATAAGAAAAAGCTTTTTCTGAGGGACGAGGACATGCGTCCGAAGGGTTCCGCAGAAAAAGGAAGACTGAGCAAGATGGCACCCTTGGGCGGGAAGAGGACCACTCATGCATGGTAGCAATCCTCAAGGCTTTCTTTGAAAGCTGGGGAATTGCTCCACGCGGGCTCCGTTGGTGCCGACATAACCCATAAGTGAGGACTGACTTCCTGCTTGTTCCTGGAGAAAAGGATGAAATGTTGATTTTATTAATGATTGCATTTGATTTATTGTTTATTTTTTATAACTGCTCTGATTATGTTTAATTTTTAATGTTTTTATTTTAATTTTTATGGTTATCTGTGGTGTTTATACTTATATTTTTTTCATTATTAAAGAAACCCTGATGCAGACATATTGAAACAAAATATAGCCATGTCAGGTTGTAGCAAAGTATTTCACAAATTCTTTGGACTCCAGAAACTCCCTTGGTGCTTTTTGCTGCTTGAGTAGAATCCCATCTCCCTTTTTGTTTCCCTTAAGAAATTAATTGATACATTTAATAGGCTTGAATACATTACTATGGAATGCAGTTTTCATCAGTAGGGCAGAAGTTTAATAATGTTGAATGCACAGCCAGACTTGCAAGGCTATGATACCAAAGTCAGCTGAGACATGAACTGCCATCTCCATTTATCCTACTGGATGGGAGAAAAGCAGGTTAGTGAGGCTGAATGTAATCTTTGTGGCAGGTGAGGTTCTAGGACAGAAGGAGAAGGTACGGGCCATGGGCAGGGGGCATTAGCAACAGGCTGAATGGGTCAAGAGCAAAGAGGTACCATAAAAACATGCACAGTAAGAGCAAAGGAACATTTTTCTAATAAAGACGAAGACATCCAGTGAGAAGGTGACTCCACAGAACCTCTGTGCATACTTGGAAAAACCTAGTTTTATGGACTCTAAAGTATAGTTACTCACCTGTAACAGGTGATCTCCGGGAACAGCAGGAATTTAGTCTTCACATATGGGTATCATTGGTACTAATGGAGCCTGAGCGGAAACGCTCCCCAGCGTCCAATAGGAAAGCTTTTGGGAGCATCCCACAGCGCCTGCGTGCTGCCTTCCCGCCTTTCTACCTCTCTCACTTCAGTTGAGTTTATAGCTGAGACCAAAGGAGAGGAATACAGAAAGGCATAGATAGAGAACTCCTAGGTGAGGTGGGTGGGTTGTGAAGACTAAATTCCTGCCGTTACAGGTGAGCAACTATGCTATCTCCAGGAACAAGTAGGAATGTAGTCTTCACATATGGGGATTCCCCAGCTGATAAGATGCCAGGGGAATGACCCCAGCAAGCTGTGAACCCAGGTGAGATGGGTCATGCTTCCTCCCATGGATCTCTGGCATCAAAACCTGGGAACGGCGGGTAGGAGTTGTATTAAGTATGAAAGATGCTGGAGAACAGCTTGACCAAACGAGGCATCCCGACGGGAGTCCTTGTCTAAAGCAGTAGTGGGCTGTGAAGGTGTGTACCGAAGCCCAAGTGGCTGCTCTACAGATGTCGTCAATAGAGAGAACGAAGATTAGCCATTGAGGCTGCCATTGCTCTCACATTGTGAGCTGTGACATGGCCCTTGAGAGAAAGTCTTTTACTCTGATATGTAAAGGATATGCAATCTGCAATCCATTTAGATAGTTCTTTTGGAAACTGGAAGTCCCAAATGACTAGAGTCAAAAGCAACAAAAAGCTGAGAAGATTTTCTATGTTGCTTAGTTCTTTGACAATAAAAGGCTAATGCCCTTTTACAATCCAAAGTGTGAAGATTCCTTTTTGCACTGGAGGCATGAGGCCTAGGGAAGAATATAGGAAGATAAACCGACTGGTTTAAATGAAAAGGCGAAACCACCTTTGGCATAAAGTGAGGGTGAGTCCTGAGGACTACTTTATCATGGTGGAACCTTGTATTAAGAGGGTCAGCCACTAAAGCCTGCAAATTCACTAATGCATCTTGCAGAAGTGATAGCAATTAGGAAAATGACTTTCCACAAAATAAACTTTAGGGCTGAAGTGGCTAAAGGTTCAAAGGGTGGTTTCACGAGCTGCACAACAAGATTCAGATTCCATGCTACCGGTGGTGGTTTAATGGGAGGTTTTGTTAAGAGTAGGCCTCTCATGAACCTTGACACGATGAGAGGAAATAGGTTGTCTATCGAAAGGTTTGTGAAAAGCAGCAATAGCACTAAGATGGACTCTCACTGAATTGGTCTTAAGACCAGAAGTGGATAACTGGAGGAGATACTCCAGTAGCGACGCCACAGACACCGAAAGGGGGTTAAGTCCCTTTTGCGAACACCAGACAGAATCTTTTCCACTTAAAAGCGTAGGAACGCCTCGTGGAAGGTTTTCTGGAAGCCAGAAGGATATCTTACCTGTTGAGAAAGATTGATATCCAGGAATTCTAGGCTTTCAGTAACCAGGCTCTGAGATGCAGGGACTGGGGATTTGGATGCAGTAAGGATCCGTTTTCCTGGGAAAGAAGATCTGGAACATTTCCCAACTCCAGAGGAATGGTTTGAGAGAGACACAGAAGCAGAGGGTACCATGTTTGCCGTGGCCAATGTGGAGCTAAGAGTATCATATGACCTCTGTCTCTGAAGCTTGAATAAAGTTTTGGGAATGAGGGGAATGGATGGGAAGGCATAGAGAAAGTCCTGACCCCAGTGGAGTAGGAAAGCATCCCTTGCCTGACAGTTGCGAGCCGGGATTCTGGAACAGAATCGGGGAAGTTTGGCATTCTGTGGACTTGCAAAGAGGTCTATATCTGGTGTTCCCCAGACTTGAAACACTCGGGCAAGGTGGTCTGAGTGGAGAGACCACTCATGTGGCAGCAGTATTCCACTGAGTTTGTCTGCCCATGAATTTTGAATGCCTGGAAGGTACACCACAAGAAGGTGGATTTGAAGCTCTCTGGCGAGGGCCCATAGTCGCAAAGCTTCGTTGCATAGCGACAGAGAGCCCGTTCCGCCTTGCTTGTTCAAATAGAACACGGCTACCTGATTGTTAGTTTGGACCAGAACTGTCTTGTGGCTGAGATGGGCCTGAAATACTCGAATAGCATAGAAAATGGCTGTCAGCTCTAGGAGGTTTATGTTTATGTAAAACTTGTTATACCGCTCAATACCGTGGGCACCTGAGCGGTTTACAATAAATAAAATAAAGCAAGTTAATTAAAACAAGCACTTGGCTGCAGAAATAGAAAAGAACGCCATCAATTATGAGAAAAGGAGAGGAGAGAAAGAAAAGAGAAGCTGAGAGCAGAAAATAAAAATAAAATAGAAAGAGTAACGATGAACGAGTACTATCAAGGGGGGAAGGGGAGGGGGGGGGGACATACAGTACATGGGTGATCACAATAGAAAGGAGGGGAAAGGGGATAGACTAGGGAGGAGGATCAAACGCAAGGGAGAAAAGGTGAGTTTTAAGCTGGGTTTTGAATGATTGATAGGATTCTTCTGCACGGAGAGAGGGGGGGAGCGAATTCCAGAGGCTTGGGGCCAGGAAATAGAAAGCAGAGGAGCAGGTTTTTTCTAGGCGGGCATGTGCGGGGGAGGGAAGGACCATGCGGTTTATGTGTATGGAGCGGAGAAGACGTGAAGAGAAGCCTCCTGTGGGGTCCAGAGTTGAGAGACTGTGCAAGTGGGTCCCCCAAACCAACTTGGATGCATCTGTTAGGGTGGCTTGGCACAGAGGCTGCTGGAAAGGAGAGCCTACGAGGTTTTCTAGTGATTGCCACCATTGCAGGGATGAAATTAGACGTGTGATTTTGTCCGTTAGCCGACCCGAGGCCTGTGTCCACTGAGAGGATAGGGTCCACTGGGCTGCTTGCATATGAAGGCGAGCATAGGGAACCACATGGACAGTGGATGCCATATGCCCCAGAAGCTGAAGCATCTCCCGAGCCGTCAGGAAGACTTTCATAGCTGCTTGGGATGCCAGCTGTATTATACACAGACAGCGCGGCTGTGGCAGGAAAGCTTTTGACTGCCGTGTCTCTAGACGAGCCCCTATGAACGAGAGATTGAGAGGGGGTGAGATGAGATTTTGGGAGGTTTATGACCAATCCCAAGTATTGAAGGATTCTCATTGTTCAAGAAAGAGCGAAGCTGGCCTCTGGAGCTGTTGATGCTCGAATGAGCCAATCGTCTAAGTAAGGGAAGACGAATATTCCTAAAGTTCTCAGAAATGCTGCTATCACTACTATGCATTTTGTGAAGACTTTTGGGGCAGAAGCGAGACCGAAGGGAAGAACTCTGTACTGGAAGTGTCTTCCCTGGACCAGGAATTGAAGGAACTTCCTGTGATTTGCGTGGAAAAGAATATGCGTGTACGCATCTCTTAGATCTAGAGAACATAGCCAGTCCTGACTCTCAAGGTATGGTAGGAGTGTTCCGAGGGAGATCATTTTGAACTTTTCTCGGAACAGATATTTGTTTAATTCTCTGAGGTCCAGTATAGGTCTGTGTCCCCCTGTTTTCTTTGGAATGAGAAAATAGGGGGAGTAGAACCCTGTACCCTGTTGGGATGTGGGTACTTCTATTGCTCCTTGAGCGAGAAGTGATGTGAGCTCCTGCCACAAGAGGTCAGTGGCAGGGACCTGAGAATTGAACTGTTTGATTAGGCGGGGGCATGTTGATAAAGTGAAGCATGTACCCCAGACGTACAATGGACAGAGTCCAGTTTTCTGATGTTATTTGTTGCCATCTCTTAGCAAAATATACAAGTAACTCTTGGTCAATTTCCAGAGTGCCGTACTTGCCGGACAGGGCCTTGATGCTATTAGGCACGATAATAGATAAGTCATAACGTCTATAATACAGTGCCGACAAGTCTGAGACTGTCTGTGCATTAGTTAGCAATGTTTGCATGTGGGAGTAGTTTAAAAATCCCATAACATTTGGAAATTCCCACAATAGGAGAGAAAAGTGGTTACTGAAATAGAATTTCACAGTTTACTTATGTTGGAATAGAGTGAGTACTGCATACATCTCTTAGCAAAATGGCATAACCTGCCTGGAATGGTTAAGGGCTCTGGTTCTTTCAGGGGAAGAATGACTAAGTTCTCTAGGTAAGAGTCAAAGCCCCTGAGGAGGCTGAGTCTGCTGGGCCGGTTGAGCTCTTTGAGCTTGCAGCTTTCTTTGCTGTCTGTTCTGTTGTCCCTTTTGGGGAACATGAACTGGACAGTGGCCCAAATGGGGGTATGATTGGTAAAACCTCTTTCTTGTTGAAAAATTGTTTCTTTAATGACTTTCTTTGCTGGGTTGGCTGTAGACTGATAGTCTGTTTAAAGGTAGTATTTTCAGATTCAAGCGGATTAGCCTTGTCCTGCCAGTCCTTGCCAAGGAGATTTTCTCCTATACAAGAAAAGTTTCCCAGCTTGTCTTGCACCCACTGCTCAAAGTCTGATGCCTGAAGCCAGGCAATACAACGTGCACCTATGGATTATAGCAGAGGTTCTGCTTATGCATTCAAAGCAATCAAAGGTTGCACGGTTCATGAATTTAGAGACATTCTGGGTGTGCTTAACTAGGGCAAGAAAATCTCCCCTTTTGTCCTCAGGAAGATTAGGGCTCATGAGCTCTAAGTCCCATGCGACTTCTTCCAGGAACATTTCCATATAAAGAATGCAGGAGCTGATCTTGGTTGATAGCATGGAGGACTAGAAGCATCAACGTCCAAAGTCCTCGAGAGCCCTCGATTCATGGCCTGGAGGATTAGAAGAATGCGTTTTAGCACTATTAATTCTACGCATGGCCAATTCCACTACCATTGAGTGGTGTGGTAATTGAGTCTTTTGAAAACCAGGACAGCTTGGCACTCGATACATGGTATCGAGTCGTCGGCAATGTGACACCGTTAAAGGAGTTTCGCACATCCTTAACATAAGATCATGTAAGATCTTGTGAATGGGAAGCGTAGTTTCTTCCTTAGGTGCCATAGGATATTGTAGAATTCTTAATTCTTCCGCCCTAGGTTCCTTTTCTGGAATCACCGTGATTGAAAGACCTTTGGCTAAATCATGTATGAAATCCTGGAAGGACATGTATTCTGTGTTGAGGAGAGGGAGTTGGATCCTCTGGTAGGACCGCTCTGATACCGTTCGAGTCAGAGTCATTGGCATCCTCAAAGTCACTCTGTACCGGGTACTTCTGTAACGCACAGTAGCGGTACCGGAGTGTCTTGGTTGCCGTCCCTCGATACCCGAGATAGACTCAAGGCTTGGCATGGGGGAAGCATACCTGCTGAAGCAGGTGCACTTGGTACCGGTACTGATGTCAGTACCGATACCTGTGGAACTGTCTGTAGAGGTCTTAGCGGTACCGAAGCTGTTAAAGACTGCATTCGATAGCGAGGATTCTCTTATCCATCGCTCCTGCCGATGCCTGGGTGTCGGTACCGGTGGAAGCGGCCATGACCCCAGAACATGACATCAGTAGTTGTGCAGAGGTGGAAGCCTCTGGAACATCCTGGAGACCCGTTAATGCTTTGGAGACCGAAGACTCCCGCCGGGGCTGTTTTGCCAGTGAACTTTCCTCGAGGGCAATGTCAGTGGCATCTCGATAGTTAGAAGGAGATCTACTCTTTGAGGACCTGCCAGTCTTGGAAGACAAGTTTAGTTACCTGAGATTCATGAGAGGAAGATGAAGCCCTGGAAGACGTCGATGCAACTATTTTTTTATTTATTGTTTTTCTCTACTGCGCTATTTATCATCAGCGCGGTTCACAGGCAACAAAAATTGTGCAATGCAGTACAGTCTAACATTGGACTTACATTAAACAGGGAGTTTAAAACATGGTTAACAAGTGAACTATATACTAATTAGTATCAAGGTTTTACATGTGATTTGGCATTATTTACAAATTAAACAGTATGAATATATACAACTGGAGTGGAGGCCTAGTGGTTGGGGCAAGGTACTTCAGGCCGGAAGGTCGGGGGTTCAAATCCCACTAGAGGACAGCAACCTCGGGCCGGAAGGACTATGGTTTCTAGTCCCACAGGTGCTCCTTGTGGTCTTGGGCAAGCCACTTAACCCTCCATCGCCCATGTTCCCTGTAAATTAGTTATCTCCAAGTTACAATACCCTGTTCAATGTAATTTCAGTTTGTTCAATGTAAACCGCACTGATGCAGAATAGCGCGGTATATAAGAGAATATAAATAACTGACATTTACAAATTAAATAGAAATTACACTTACCTGGTAATTGTCGTTCCTTGAGTGACGACAGTTTAGTCCTCCACCTCTGGGTTGTGCACCTCCTCCTGCAGCTTGGAGACTGGGCATGTCAAAGTCGTGACATCACTGGATATAGCCTGCTGGTATCTCCCATCAGCCCCCAGTGTACTATTGACAAAGCAAACTCAAAGGAACAACAAATAAGTAACTATACCATAACTTTAAATAACTCCAGTCCTCAACCTGAGGAACCTTTTTAACCTATCAGTCTTATATATATATTTTTTAACTTTACATTCACGTCCCCCCTATGCAAACACGTTTCCTATACCATCCCCTCGTTTAAATAAAAGAGAAGGAAGAAACAGAGAGATACTCACTGCTATCTAGAATCTGAAAGGATCTGTCTACTCCTTGAGACTGATCTCCACTCTGCCTGAAAATGAACTCTGAAGAAATCACACCCCTGGGCGGGAATGAGGACTAAACTGTAGTCACTCAAGGAACGACAATTACCAGGTAAGTGTAATTTCTATTTCCTTATCGTTCCTCCAGTTTAGTCCTCCACCTCTGGGATGTAACAGAGCAGTAATCATTGGGAGGTACCTATCCAGCCAACTCACCACACCGTCAACCCGGAACAGGCATCCTTTACTGTCAGAACATTTAGGCAGTAGTGGTTACTGAGGTAATGAAGAAACGACCTGGAAGCTGCTCTAACAATCCCCCCTGGTGGAATGACACAGTGATCCACCCATGAAGCTGCTTGCGCTCTGGTAGCAAGAGTCAGAAAGCCCCTCGGAATCATACAACCTCGCCACCAAAATGCTGAGGCAACCACAGCCTTAACTCAGTGCGAAATGGCCACCTTCGCTGCTGCTTCCCCTTCGCGGGGACCTCCAACCAACACACAAACACAAAGAAACGAACGCCACACCCTGCATTTTATGTTTCCTATCGGCATAAGCTACGAATAAAAACCTCCCCTTCCAGAAAAACCAAGAACTGGAAGAGAAACCAATAGGCTCAGGAGAAAAATCAGATACCACCTTTTGGAAGGACGACAGGACTGGTCGCAAACACCACCCTCTATCCAGAAAGGGTGAAAACGGCTCATTACATGACAACGCCTGAAACTCCAAAACTCGTCGCGCCGAAGAGCTATCAAAGCCACTGTCTATAACAGCAAATCCTTTATCGATGCCTGGAGTAAATAATCAAAGGGCTCTTTAGTTAACGCCTCTAAGGCCCAATCGGGATCCCACGGCGGCACCCAAACTCTCCTTGAGGAGCGCAGTCAGATCCCAACTTAAGGAAATGCCACACATCGATCCGAACACTTAGTGCTATTCCCTCCACAGAACCTCTACAGCCGGAAACAGTCGCCAGCTGGACCCTCTAAGGAACTGGCCGCTAGTTCCTTCAGACACTGTCCTGCAGAGAACTCAGACCAAGGATACAGACACCTTTGTCGCCCGGACTTGCAGCCGTGAACAGCAGCCTTCAAAAAGGCGCTAAGCACGGACCTATGTACCAGACGCAGCCTGCCTCCTTGCTCTCAACAAGTTGGTGAAGACTGCTGCAGAATAACCCTTCTTCAGCCCCGCCCATTCAAAGGCCAAACCGTAGGCGGCACTGTTCCCTCTAAGCTGTGCGCGTGTGCGCGCGCACACACCTCACCGAGCGAGCGCACATACTTTACAACAGAGCGCACAAAAATTACAATTCTGATTCTGATAGAAAACACCACAGACGTCTTAAAATTTAAAAGTTATGTATTTACAGTTTTCACAAGTTCTACCATGTTTTCTAGTGCAATCAATGTGGTGTACATACTGTATTCTGATGTGTAGTCAAATTTTAAAGTATATAACTCTGTGTCGTTACGTGGCGCACAAAAATTTAACCTTCCTTCAAAAGCTGCACAGCTGATATTTTATGCGCACACAGCCGACAGAAAATTAGAGGGAACATTGGTAGGCGGGCACCGATCCACCGAAGACATTCGTCGTGGACCTAGACGCAGCAGAACGTCTGCTACAGGCAACTTCTAGGAAATGCCCGTCGAGTAGGTGAATGAGATCAGCCTAGTACGGCTGTCTCGTCCAACCGAGCGCTACCAAGAGTACATTTCCCCGAAAGCCTCGATACGCTAACTACTTGTCCTATGAGAGCCCACGGGGAAAGGACAAGACAAAGACTTCTTTTTTCCGCGAGGGCTCCGTCGGCGCCGACGTCACCCATAAGTGAGGACTGACTTCCTGCTTGGTCCTGGAGAAACACTGCGACCACCTGAAGCATGCTCTCGTTCCCCCAGGCTCCACAAATGGGAGCTTGTAAGGTAAGGACAGAGCATTGCCCTCAATGATCGCTTCAGTGAACCATCTACTTTCCTATCTTGCGCTAAAAAAGATTGCTAGAGCTCTCTTCCATACAGTGAGTCCACACCCCCAGGTAGTGCAAGGTGTGCACCCACCCACGTAGTACCCAGGGCTGTCCCTGCTTAGCCTCAAAATGTCAATCAAGAACAGGCAAATTCGGGACAGCTGAATACTTTTTTTTTTTCCCACAAAGACATCTCTTAACAAAAAATTCTTTCAGCATATGTTAAGCTCTTTCCGTGCCAACAATATGAAGTAGAAAGAACTCCCCATCACAGGCATACTAATCCACAGCCTTCCTGCTAGAGTAACGCCCCATTCTGTCTGACTGCACAAAGATGGACTTTATATTTTAAGTTCAACTAGCACCTGGTGCTAGGAAATACAGCTTTCTCATTCCGCAGCTACCACCACCATTCCTCAGCGACCACCACCTCGCCTGCCACCCGACCCAGGTTTTATTTTACATTAGAGGTATCACTTTGCCTATCTTACAGCATTGGTGCTTTTGTTTCACTCCGGACCGTCCCTTAGCATGTGTGACATGAATGTAAAACGCATCCCAAATGGAAAGAGGCGGGAAAAGCTGCCATGGGCCACATTTAAATAGTATTTTCTGGTGTAGATTTGGTGACTGGTTGTGGGGTGGGGGGTGCAATCCTTACATAAAGAAAGGAATCTATTAAAAGATTCACTCAAGATCTTACTGGTGTGGAGTGGATTTACTTGTGCTCTAAACAAGGGGTCTGCTAAAAGCATTTGTGAATCATTTTTTGGTGTTAATGAGCAGTGTATACCCATTTTCTTATACTTGGTGTTGTGGTCCTGTAGCAGCTTTTATTTAAGCATGGGTTGCTTTGCTGAAGACTTCACTGCTGTTTGGACTTCAATTATTGTGTCTGAAGGCTGCAGTGGTAGGACAAGAACGGGGCTACTCCTCTGACTATAATTTTGGCATGTCTGGTTTTGACTCACGGTTTTTTTAGGTTTGAAAATAAGAGTACATTGCCAGTGCTTTATTTTATGAGCCTGGGGGGAGGGAAGACGAAGAGCCACTGACATGCAGCAAGTAAAGAAATATGACATTTGCACTGCAAATCATGTACCGAATACTTTTCAGTGACAAATACCAACTCTTTCTGGTGATCAAAAACCTCAACTGTTTTTACTACTTATGAAATCTGCCTTGTATATATATGTGTGTATATATATGAGTGGAGGAGTGGCCTAGTGGTTGGGGCAAGGTACTTCGGGCCGGAAGGTCGGGGGTTCAAATCCCACTAGAGGACAGCAACCTTGGGCCGGAAGGACTGGGGTTTCTAGTCCCACAGGTGCTCCTTGTGGTCTTGGGCAAGCTACTTAACCCTCCATAGCCCATGTTCTCTGTGTGCTGTGCTTTCCTGTCTAATCAATGTGTTTATACCTCAAAAATTTCCTGTCATGATTTGACAATTTCCAATCTGTAATCAAACCGCTGCTGATCGCTGTAAGTAGCGGTATACAAATGTTAAATAAATAAATCTCTCTCTCTCTCTATCTATATATATATATATATATAATATTAGGATGTTAAAAACCATTCAGGGGTAGTTCATAGTTCAAAAATAAAATAGAAACTTGTAAGGTGCAAATTAAACAAAGATGCAATTTTCCACCTGGAAGCAATGCATTTTTCCAGCTGTGTGTGGCTGTGATGTGCCTTAGTATCTCTGCTTGTGGAAGGAGGAGCATTCCTAGACAGGCTGCTGTTTGAAAGCTCCATGGCTACAAGGCGCTTCTGCTGGGTAAGGAATCTTCTTACTGCTTTCACATGGCATCTGCCCTTAGTCCATGGCTTGAATGGAACAACTAATCGGAGGAAAATGTTTACTTTTGAAAAAGGGTTTTAAATTTTTTTTTGGAAACCAGTTTGATACCTGAGGTGAGGCATTTTAATTTGATTGTAGCACATGGGCCAAGAGACAAGACCACCTGTTGCCAATGTAAGTGTTTAATATCTTTAGCCACAAAAGTCTGTATTGAAGTATTACATACAGTACAGGCAGTGGGTTTCATAAGCTGTGGGGGTGGGGAGGCAGTTTCTCAAGCTGAGACCTTTTCAAGTTCATGTGTGGGTCCTGTGTGAATGTCCTGTTACATGGAGAAATTGTTGTAACGTTCAAGCCACTGGAGGTGCTAGGTTCAAAATAGTATAACAGGATTAATTGCCACCACGGGTGGTATTTGCCATGGGTTTTCAAGCACTTTCAAAGCAAGCCATAATGCAGTTTTTATATATCTGTATTGCTCAAGGAATATATGCATTGGGACCACTGTTCCCTCTAAGCTGTGCGCGCGCACACACCTCGCCAAGTGAGCGCACATACTTTAAAACAGAGCGCACAAAAATTATGGTTCTGATTCTGATAGAAAACACAGACGTCTTAAAATTTAAAAGTTGTTGTGTATTTACAGTTTTCACAAGTTCTACAATATTTTCTAGTGCAATCAATGTGGTGTACATACTGTATTCTGACGTGTAGTCAAATTTTAAAGTATATAACTCTGTCGTTATGTGGCGCACAAAAATTTAACCTTCCTTCAAAAGCTGCACAGCTGATATTTTATGCGCACACAGCCTACAGAAAGTTAGAGGGAACATTGATTTGGACACAACTTGTATAGATGTTTTAAAAACTTTGTTTAATTATATCTGCAAACCGATGAAAAGACCTAATCCAAATATTTCCCTCCTAAGATAACTAGGGTGGGTTGTGATGGTAAGCTTCTTCACGTCTAGTGTTTTACAGAGTTTCCCATTTTGTATTGACCTGAAAATGTTTAGTAGATCACTAGTAGTACATTGGGGCCCCTATTAATCCATATTTTGATTGAGCCTAGGCCCAGGCTGTAGGGAAGATGATATCCTGAAGACTGGTACTAGTAAATATAAAATAGGAGGACAGTGGCTGTGCATATGAGCACTCGGGTATAATAATGTCAACTTTTCTTGGTGCTAATATGCTAATAGAAGCAGTGGCAATTGAGTCAGCAATGAAGAAGCCGAGAAACTGCAGACAGGTTCCCATTATACCACCTGGTAAAGACTCCACTTTTAGACCACTGAAGCAAAAAAGCATGCGCATTGTGTCCTGCCAGTAGCTGATCAAATTTAAATGATTCAGTGTATGCAGGGCATCCAGGCTGCATCCACATTCAGTGTCTAAACCGGCAGCCATCTTGGCTGATGTCGATCAGTGTGGAAGCCATCATGTAAGCCCAGCATAGGATGTATGCCTACTGGAATCTGAGCTGCTGCTATTGCTGCTAGAGAACTAGCCTGGCTGCGTGCTTCTGGCCCCCATTAAGGCATTCGCTGAACACTAGCAGATACTCTCCATACTGGAGAACCTCTGATAAATGGAATGGGAGCATAGATAGCTTCAAAGGCCAGAGTTCTATTTTGTAACCTCTCTCCGCTGAGCTACCTTTTCCATATGTAAAATTAAACCACATATAGCCCAAATTAAGACATTACAAATCTACCATAAAATCTTATAATTTGGGCAAAGCCAAACAAACGGGAATATTTTCCATTAAGAAACCACACAAGTATAAAACCCCTCTCATGACATAATGCTTATGGGTAGAGCATTCCACATCTGTGGACTGGCCATGGCGCTCACCCAAGCACCTGTTACAACTGTCCAAGAGAGTTATCACCATAATTCCTTTTGACTTGAATATGTTTACAGCGGATCATAGCGCTATAGCACAGCAGCTAAGCCAAAATATTACCCTGCCGTATAAACCGACTAACGCTTTATAGGACCTTCTATGGATAGCGGAAGGAGATTCTTGTAAATCAACATAGCTATGCCCTTTTTTTTCTCCCCCCCCCCAAGTATAGGACTCCAAAAACCAAGTTTCTGCCAACTCCAATGAAATCAAAGCAGATCAGCTAAAATTACCCAAACTGCTCCTATAGCTTTGCAAGAAGCTACCAGCCCCCGCTGCACCCAGCTTTCCTTCCCCCCTTATCCTGAGGGATTCAGCGTTGCAGGACACATTGTGCACCCCCTGCCAGCCTGCTGCATCTGCCAGGGAGCTGAAGAGCGAAATAGAGAGTAGAACCCCTGGAAGCAAACTGTGTCCCGACCTTGGGGTTCAGGACGCAAAAGGCCACTGAATAAATCAACAGTGTTAGCTAAAAATGAACAAGGCTCTCTCTCACTAAAGAGAGTTTCTTTTTCTTTTTGAAATCCCACTGTCTGGGGGACCCAAGCCTTCGAACACAGCCCCTTAACGCTGTGCATTAACCATAACCAGAGAAATGAAATCCTGCTCTAAAAATAGATATTATATTATATATATATTATATTATATATATATTATACATATATATTATACCGACTCCCCTGTTTCTTCCAAGTTTTCAAAACCCTGTTAAATGTAAAATGTACTACAGTTATCCTGTATGTATATGTTTTTGTTCCATGTGAACTGCGCTGATGACAATAGTGCGGTATATAAGAGATGTTAAATAAATAAATAGAGAATTTCCTGGGAAGGGCATGCTAAGTGGAGCTATGAAACACACAGGCACCCCCCCCCGGCCTTCCTGCAGTCAGAGAAATAGCAGTGGGATACACCAACAACCTTGCAAATGGAGGTCTTAGAGGTTGCTGCCTGTGTGAACCTTATGAGTAATACGATTTTGTATTTTACCACCCCCCCCCCGCCAGGGATGGGGGCACTGAATACTATATGTGATTCATGAGCAGCGCTGCCATCCAGTGGCCTTTAGGGCACCGGAGCCCAAACGATACAGAAGTTAAGAGCGTTAAAACCCTTTGAAGGCCTACTTTAAATTTTTAATCCACATTCTGCAGCCGGATTAATTTTTTGCATATTTCAGGAAAATTGTACCCGTCTTATTCAATATGTTCTAATAGTGATTTTCCTTCTGCTATGGTCATGTATTATATACCATTTGATAGGAATATTTAGTCAGTTGCTTGTTTAGTCACTAACCCCTGAGAGCCCATGAGGTGGCCCTGTGGTTATTTCTTCCCTGACTTGCAGAGAATGATCAATCTGATATGGCTGCATACACACGGTCACAGAAAGGCACAATTGAGTGTACCAGCTACCCTCTGGTGGCCATAGACCATAGCACAGGCACTTCTTGGTTGACAGTTAACTGCTATATACTTTTTTATATCCTAAGGTTTCCTAAACATGTCCCTGTGAAACCACAGGCATTTGGGCAACTTTCACTTTAGAATACACAAAGGCACACTTCCAGCCTGTCCCTCTTTATTTATTTATTTATTTATCTATTTCTTCTATACCGCCCCTTCCAGAGATCAGGGGCGGTTTTTACATGGAACAATTGTATACATTCGTATAACATTACATAGAACAAGAACTTTTTAACTTTTTACATAAAACAGAACAGTAAGTTGTTAAAACTATTTACAGGGTGTACGCTTTTGTATACTACTGGATTTACAGGGGAATGTCAGCGAGCTGACATTGTTATTTATAGATGTTATTTACAAAAATGTTAGGATATATGATTTATTATTCAAGTTTGTGTGTGTGAGTGTGGGTGTATGTGGGTGTGGGTGTGGGTGTGTGTGTGTGTGTGTGTGTGTGTGTGTGTGTGGGTGTGTGTGTGGGTGTGTGTGTGTGTGTGTGTGTGTGTGTGTGTGTGATGGAATTTATTTCCATTTTTTCGTGGGTTGTTTGGGGTGTCTTTGGGGCTGTTTGAAGAAGGGGTTGTGTGTGTTAATTGTGTGTCTGCAGGTTTTTTGTTTGTGTGCCTGTGGACGCTGTGTGGCTGGACTTGGTGGGTAGGGGATTTCAAAATGCTCAGAGAATAGGTATGTCTTGAGTTCTTTCCTGAATTGGGAGAGGTCTTTTATGATTCGGATGTCTATTGGGAGGTCATTCCAGAGTGTGGGAGCGGTGAATGAGAAGGCTCTGGCACTGGTGGATTTTTTAGTCTTCGTGAATGTTTTTGGCAGCTCTAGTGAGAGGGTTGCATTTAGTCTGCGGGCTCTTGAATCATTTGGGGCGTGGAGGAGAAATGTTACAAGTTAGGGCTCTGCTCTTGAACCTAAAAGCTGGCAATTTGCCTAATATCCCGGGACTTAACAGATGCTCCTCAGAGACATGATTAGGTGGGAAAGAACATGTGGTATCAGATCAATGCCAAAACTGCTGTCCTATAAAACTAAGAATAAACTTAAAAATAAAGAGGACTGGACTTCCGGTGAAGTCACCAGTCGGCATGGCCGCACGTAGTTAGAGCGCTGCCACAAACACCCCCTAAATGACAGCGAAAGCCTCCTTAGGGTGATGGAAACAGCACCCCTGAAGTACGCAGTGGCCGTAGGGGTCCCGGAGTCTGTGGGGAGCGAGCGGAGACGGCAGCCGCCGCAGCATGAGAGTGGCAAGAGCACGAGGTTGGAGAAGGCCTGGCCGGGCGTCCCGTGCTGCAGGGACTGAAATTGAGCGGCGTGCCGGGGCTGCGGGCGGTTTGCAACTGCTGCCGGAGAAGAATCGCGCTGTCCTGAGCAGCAGTGGAGCTCAGTGTGCGGTGGATAAGAGGCTGTGGTGACGGCTCCGGAATGGAGCGAGCCAGGGGAACTGAGCACGTCCTGTGGAGGAGAGGCAGCCCGGGACTCTCAGGCAAGGAAGGTACAGGGGCCGATGGTTTGGAAGGCCTAGCAGCATCTGGGGCCAGTGACTGGAATAAGTGAACTTGCACCCTGTGGCAGGGGTGAGGAAGGGCCAGAGCAGAGCACGTTGGACGTACGGTTCCAGACGGGTGGAGGAGAGTAGTGAGAGGAGGGTTCCCCCCTCCTCCCCCTTTTTGTGCTTTTTCTTTCTCCCCTCCACCACGACCACTGCTACTGCTATCTCCGCGAGCGTTGACGCTTCAGGAGCTCCCCTACCTTCACCACTGGGATAGATGGCAACGTGCAAGTCTGCGGTGGACCTGAAAACGTTTTCTTTCAAGGCTTCCGGGGCAATAAAGCCACAGGGCCAAGGGGACACCGGCTAACGAGGAGCAGAGAGCTAATTTGGAGGCAGATGGAGGAGGAGGTATGTCTCCGTATATTCAAGCCCTAAGGGAGGATTTAAAAGAGTGGTTTGATTCCACGAAGCAAGAATTAGGGGCGTTGAAACAAGTTCATGGATGGCTCCAGGAGATGCAAGCTGATATGGCGTCCATGGGGACCTGATTGAAGGAGATGGAAAGCAGATTGGAAGAGCAGGAGGGTAAATGGACACCCTATGAGAAGCAAGTGGCGTCCGTGAGGCACAAGAGGAGCTCTGGCAAAAAGTTGAGGATCTGGAGAACCGGTCCAGACGATCAAATATTAGGATAATATTTGCCCGAGAAAGAGGGAGGAGTGAATTATGTATCCTTGGCGGAGGCCTTCTGTGGGGCTGTTCTTAAGGCCGCTGAGATGAATGAGGAGGGGCTGTGCCTGACAGTGGATAGGGCACACAGAGCCCTGGGGCCAAGGAGGGAGAACAAGGGGCGAGATGTGGTGGTCTGTCTGCACGAGTACAGAACCAAAGAGCTGGTGATGTGGGCCTCTAGGAAGTTGGGCAAGATTGAATGACAAGGAGTGGAAGTGGAGGTCTTTGCAGATCTTTCGAGTCTCACCATTCAGAAACGTAGAGCTTACCAAGGGGTTACCCGAATATTGCGTGCGGAGAATGTGAGATACAGATGGCTTTTCCCAGTGGGGCTACAATTTACCATCAATTCAAAGACAGCTCATTCGGTGGAGACAGCTATAATGGGCATGAAACAAGCTGGTTGGACTGAGCTGCCAGTGATGGTCAGGGACACTTCAGGACACAGGGAGGTGTCGGTCGAAGAGAGGGGGTCCCAGCGCCAGTGGAGCAGAGTGCCTGGATGAGAAAAAAAGTCTGAAAAGCCAGAGAGTGGTGAAATGAGCCCTGGACACTTGGGGGTGGTATAAAATGCAGTATGTACTGGGGGGACTTGGATGGAGGTGGGGGATGCTTAAGGATGTCAAGGGGGAGAATAGTAAGGGGGGACGGAATCCTAGAGGTATGATGTTTTTATGAGTTGGAGGGTTTGGAGTGTTCCTATGCTGTTACAACCTGTTAAGCTTGTTTAAGTTGATAAAACGATGTTATATGCTTAAATGGGGTTACAATAGGGGTGGGGGGAGGAGGGGGGCAGTGGAGTAGCTGGAGCTGAGGTAGACTCTTGAAGGGCTCCTGGGAAGGAATGGGGGGGGGGGGGAGGCTGGGGTCACCTGAAGGGGTCCTACTGGGCCTGGTAGTAGATGGGGAAGGAGGTAGGGGAGGGGGTTGGGGAGGGGGATGGGAAGGGAAGGGAGGGGAAGGGGTTTAAAGTCTTCAGGGTGTGGAAGGGCAGGGGGGTTAGGGGAAGGGACCATGCCTGAGATAAATATTATGTCTATGAACATTCGAGGCCTCAATTCTTATGTGAAAAGACAATACTTAATGAAAGAATGTATGCGTCTGCAAGGGGATATTGTGTTCCTTCAAGAGACCCATTTATTGACTAAGGATGAGAGTCGAGTGAGTCACCCTCAGTATCCCCAAAAAGTATTTGCATCTAACAAGGTAGAAAGGAAAAAGGGGGGTGTGGGTATTTTACTATCGGCGCGAGTAACGGGGCAAGTGGGGGAGGTAATACGGGATAGAATGGGGCGGTATGTTATTGTTAAGCTGAAGTGGGATCAAAGAATATATACCCTGGTGTGTGTTTATGCCCCGAATCAAGGGCAGGCTCAGTTCTTTAAGGATCTCCATAGTAAATTAATGGGAGTGGTAGAGGGGAGCGTGATCATGGGAGCAGACTTCAATGTAACCATGGACCCTTCCAAGGATACATCTAGGGGAGAGGCGTCCATAGCTAAGCATCATAGGAAGTGTTTGAAGAGCCTGGCCAGGGGGATGGGCCTTGTGGACACATGGAGGGAACTGAATGGAGGTCAGAGGGACTATTCTTTCTATTCTGCGGTGCACGAGGTGTTCTCCCGGATAGATATGATATTTTTGGAAAGGACCTTGATCTCGGACGTGTGTGCGTGTGAAATTAAGGAGCATACGTGGTCTGATCATGCTCCAGTAGTTTGTAGACTTCAGTTGGGGGGGCCCCCCATCTCATAAAGGGTGGTGGAAATTGAATGAAACGCTTTTGGAGGATAAGGAAGTGGTTCAGCAGATAACAGAGGATATTAAAGATTATATTAGGTTCAATGATAATGGGGAATGTGCCGCAGGAATGGTATGGGACTGTTTAAAGGCGGTGGTCAGGGGTAAACTTATAGCGGTGGGGGCTCGACGGAAACGGCTGAGATTGCAGAGGCAAGAGTCTCTGACACGTAGGATTGGGGAGGTGGAGCAGCGACTGAAAAAGGCCTAAGGGGATGATCAGATACGACAGGAATTAGGGAAGCTAAAGGGGGAACTAAGTGAGTTGTATATGCAGGAAATTAGGTGTAGACTTAACATACTGAATCAGCGGAGATTTGAGTTTAGCAATAAAGCGGGCAGGATGCTAGCTAGGAAAGTCCAAAAGTTGAAGACGAGGAATACAATAGTTAGCATTAGAGATGCGACCGGGGTCACTGTATGGGCAGGAAAAGCTATTGAGGAGCGCTTCATTCAGTTCTATCAACAACTCTGTACACCAGAGAAGCCTGTGGGGGGGAGGAGATACAGGCCTATCTGGATAAAGTACAGCTTCCGAAAATAACTGAGGAAGAAAGGGAGGAGTTGTTGGAGCCCCTTAGTGAACAGGAAGTGTTGGCAGTAATTAGGGGTTTGAAGAAACACAAAGCACCGGGCCTGGACGGGTTTACGAATCAATTCTATAAGACATTTGCGGGAGTGCTAGTGGGGCCGCTGGTGAGAATGTACAACTCCCTTAGTGATAGGGCAGGGATGCTGCCCTCCATGCATCTAGCGGGTATTAGTATCCTGCATAAAGAAGGGAAAGACCCCGTGGAGTGCGGCTCTTACAGACCCATTTCACTGTTGGGGGGTTGTCAGACGGCCGCCTAGGGTGAGAACTTACACAATCTTGACGATGCATATATTCATATGATTCTTGCAAGGTATTGTGGGTATTGTAGTTCATTCACTCCCAAACACAGCTGATGACAATAATTTGAGTTGTGAAACCAAGTGGTAAGATCAATAAAATACTTCTTTTATTGATGGGGTTTAATTCACCCAGCACATGTATGCTTGATAGCACTATAAATGAGGTTACTTGCTTGCAGTGTTTAAAATGGATAACAAAAAGTCACAAAGTAAACCAGAAAACAACCTTCAGCTTGTCAGGCAATTAGCTAATGTTTTCTTAGCAAATAATTACCAAATACAAAGGCACAAAGTAAAGAATAAACTTTGCTGGTTAGGTTAACTTCTGCTTATTTTTCCACGCCGATCTCAGCAGTGATTCTCCCTTGCTCACACACACAATCAGGTGCAGCCCTAATTACTATCAATGGACCAGCTGAAAGCCTTTAGCTGGCTGGCTGCTACTGTGTGAACCCAAATCCTGCTTTAAGAGCTGTTTGCAGTGGAAATAAAGAACAAAGTTAGGTTTCTTTGTGATGGCTGATGTGTTTGCTCATAGACAGCTAGCAATAGCATTTAGATAGAGAACAGTCCATATAAATAGTTTCATTTGCTGTATCTCCCTCTTCATCTATCAGCATATGGTCACTATCATACATTGGCACAGACGAGTCTTTCATTAAGGCACTATCATGAGAATGCTTATTCCCTGGCTGCCATTCTCTGTTATAGATAGGGTCTGGATCAGTGTTCATACCTGAGCCTCTCCTGCTATCATTATTTCTCTCTGTATAGCCTGGCCAATATGTAATCCAATTCTGATGTCCAGCCTTCCAATCTTGATCCCTGGACACTGGATCTCCTCTCACATACCTTCTGGCCTTGGTCTGAAAGTCCCTTCCACATGCAGTCTTCTCTCTTCCAGGTAGCCACTGGTGATTCCTATCTCTGCCACTCCATTCCTCTGGCTGAATCCAGTCCAATGGACTCTGCTGGCTTTTGGAATACCTCCCAGTATGAGTACTGCCTTGGAATCTCCCAGACCTTCCAATGGCCTTTCTTCTCTTCCTTCCAGAGTTTCCTTCTCTCTCTATCTGCTTGGCTTGGCTTCTGTTTCTCCAGGTGATACTGGTGCTTGTAGCCGTTGCTGTCTCTGTATCTCTTCCTCCCTCTGTAGCTGAAACTGTTTCCTGAAGAATAAGCTCTACTCTTATCCTGTTCTAATGTGTGCTGCTCCCTAACACAGCGCAGCTGTCTTGAATCAGGCCCTGCCCTTTGAGATGAGTGCTTAGGGATTACCTCATAGCTCTCTTGATTGCACACACATTTCCTCACTTCAGCCCCTCTCATGGCTGCTGGAAACCTGGTGCATTCTGGGACTGGTAGTCTTTTATGTGAAAACTGTTTTCTTGCTTCTACCAGAACTGACAGGTTGCTTGTTCAGAGTCACATCATCTTTTCTATAACTCCTACCTGAGCTATGATAAGCTTCCTTATCACAGGGGTGGACTTTAAAATATTTACGAGGGCCCTGGCAAATAGGTTGGGACCGCTGTTGGGGAAATTAGTGCACCCGAATCAGTCAGGGTTTGTCCCAGGTAGGTATACTTCGGATAATATTAGAAGAGCTTTAAATGTCATGTGGGGAAGTGAAGTGAGGGGGGAAAGATGGCCTTGCTGGCTGTGGATGCCGAAAAGGCTTTCGATAGGGTGAACTGGGGGTTTATATTCAGTGCGTTGGAAAAATATGGCATCCAGGGGAAATTTTTGAGTTGGGTTAAGAGTGTGTATCAGAAGCCAATGGCGTGTTTAAAAATAAAGGGCAATATAACACGGGCGTTTGAACTGTTTCGTGGCACCCGGCAGGGTTGCCCATTGTCACCTCTGTTATTTATATTGTCATTGGAGCCAATGGCACAGAGGATTCGGGATCGAGAGGATATAACTGGGGTTTGGGGGGGGGGTCGGAGTCAGCATAAGGTCTCGCTGTTTGCGGATGACGTGTTATTTTTCTTATCGGATCTGCGGAAGTCCCTAGGGGCGATTCAAGAGGAGCTCAGTGAATATGGAGCAGTGTCGGGATTTCGGATGAACGCCACTAAGTCAGAAATATTGAATGTAACTAAGTAAGGAGGAAGAGCAGCAAGTGCGGCGTGATTTCCCATTTCGATGGGCAGAGCATAGTATCCATTATCGGGGGGTACAAGTCACCGCTTCTAGGGAGGGGCTATTTCGGGCGAATTACATGCAGGCCAGAAATAAAATGTTTAGGGAATTGGAGGAGTGGGGTAGGTATGAAATCTCCTGGCTGGGCAGACGGGACCTGGTTAAGATGATGGTGGTACCAAAGTTATTATATCCGTTTATGAACCTGCCGGTGGAGATTCCCAAAGCATTTTTGAAAAAACTGCAAGATAGGGTGATGAATTTTATATGGAGCGGTAAGAGGCCTCGGGTCGGGAGGAAGGTTTTAAGCGCGGGGAAGTGGAATGGGGGAATGGGAGTACCTCTGCTGTCGCGGTATTTTGAGGCAGCGAGAGTGGGGGCAGTGTTCGAATGGGGTGTGAGGGATGGGATAGATTGGGTGGGGATGGAGCGCGAGGGGGGGAAGGGGGAAGAGATTGGAGGGGCGGATGTGGGTACGGGGGTGGGGGGAGTCGTGAGTGGGAAGGGGGAGAATCCCTATGTGCAGCTTACCCTGCGGTACTGGTGGAAGTGGCAGAAGAAGTGGTATGGTGTGGCAGGGGGATTAAGGTTCCTACCGTTGGTGGGGAACTTAGAGTTCCCGCCAGGGTTGGTAGATCCTGGCTTTAAAAGGTGGAATGGGATGGGGCTGCGGGAAGTGGGCCAATTTAAGGTTGATGGGGAGTGGGTGCAGTTTGTAAACCTGCAGGAGGAGTACGGGCTGCCAGGCTCTGACCAGTATCGATACACCCAAGAATTGCATTATTGTAAGGAGGTAGCACAACGGGGGAATGGGCCCCAAGGGGCTGAGATAGATGAGCTCTTCGAGAAGAGGGTGACTAAAGGCCTCATATCTAGAATATACAGGGCCATGGAGGGGGGAAGGGGGGTCAAGTGGAGCCATTGCAAAGCTTGGGAGGTTGACCTCCATGCGGTTTGGGACGAGGATCAGTGGGGACAAGTTTGCAAGGGGTTGTTTAAGGGGGCAGTATCCAGCAATATTTTAGAACAATTATAAAATGTACCGGTGGTACCTTACCCCTCAGAGGTTACAGAAATGGCAGAGAGGGGCGGAGTGCTGGAGGGGCTGTGGGAGGGTGGGGACCTACCTTCATATCTGGTGGGATTGCCCAGGGTTGGGATCCTTGTGGCATGGGATCAGGCAATGGATACAATGTGTGTGTGGTGAGGAGATCCAGTGGGGACCTGCTTTGGCACTGCTAAATGCTGCGCCGGGGGGTCTGAAACAGGGGGGGTACAGGTTGGGTTCGAGTGGTGTGTACAGCGACCAGGCAATTGATTGCGTGTAGGTGGCACTCCGTAAATATTCCCACAGTGGAGGAAGTTCAGGGTAGGGTGGAACGGCTCTGTACTCAGTATCGCCTTGCAGCACAGCATCAAAATACTATGAGGAATTACCAGGTGACTTGGGGCTCTTACCTTAATTGGAAAGAGACCAGAGGGTAAGGGAGGCGGGAGGGGAAGATGGGGATGGGGATGACTAAGGTTTCAAGCACATGGACCTATGCATAGTATAGGTCTGATGTCATACCGGTATTGTCTTTGTGTCTATGGACACTTGGTAATTGGAGTGAGGCACACTATAGTGCTGTAGAGGGGGGGGGGGGGAGAATGGGAGGGATGGTCTGGAGAAGACAGTATTGTAATGGAAGCTTACACCCATTGGAGGAGTGTTATATCTCTCCACCTCCTGCCACCATCCTCAGCTCTCCCCTGCACGGGAATCGAGCCTCCGACGGCAGGAGGGCAGCGAAAAAAGCATCGCCCAATCCGGGCTCTTCTCCAGGCCTTAAAAGGCCGCGCCAGTCGGGCGCAGGATCTCTCCACCTCCTGCCACCATCCTCAGCTCTCCCCTGCACGGGAATCGAGCCTCCGACGGCAGGAGGGCAGCGAAAAAAGCATCGCCCAATCCGGGCTCTTCTCCAGGCCTTAAAAGGCCGCGCCAGTCGGGCGCAGGATCTCTCCACCTCCTGCCACCATCCTCAGCTCTCCCCTGCACGGGAATCGAGCCTCCGACGGCAGGAGGGCAGCGAAAAAAGCATCGCCCAATCCGGGCTCTTCTCCAGGCCTTAAAAGGCCGCGCCAGTCGGGCGCAGGATCTCTCCACCTCCTGCCACCATCCTCAGCTCTCCCCTGCACGGGAATCGAGCCTCCGACGGCAGGAGGGCAGCGAAAAAGCATCGCCCAATCCGGGCTCTTCTCCAGGCCTTAAAAGGCCGCGCCAGTCGGGCGCAGGATCTCTCCACCTCCTGCCACCATCCTCAGCTCTCCCCTGCACGGGAATCGAGCCTCCGACGGCAGGAGGGCAGCGAAAAAAGCATCGCCCAATCCGGGCTCTTCTCCAGGCCTTAAAAGGCCGCGCCAGTCGGGCGGGCCCGCGCCTGAGGGCCTCGCCAGAGGGCCCTTTGGCGTGGCCCTTAGGCGTGGACCCTTGAAGCAACGCTGATTTGTACGCTCCCCCGTTCTTCAGCAACAATCCTCCATTGCCTGCAGCGACTACTCTCTATGGACGGTAACTAGCATCTCAGTGGGTTCTTCAACAGGACTTATCAAACTGCTGATACGGCAAGTACAACACAGCCAAATAAATTGTCTGTATTAAATACTGTTTTCATAGCTAATATTGCTAGCTCATATAGTCATGCCTGGTCCATTCACATCGAATAAACTGCCTGTATTAAATATTGTTTGCATAACTACTATTACTAGCTTATCTAATCATGTCTAGACATACCATCTTCAGCAGCCATTTAGTAAACTAGACTGTACATTACGTTGCTACTCCTGTTAACCAATATCATTACCACCTGCAACGTTTTTAACCTCATTACTAATCAGTACAATCATTCTCTATTGTGAATAGCCTGTATCGATTATTGCACTACCTATCTGATATACATCACCGTGGTCTCGTTTTCCTCTGTAAATATCACTGTAGTTCTTCCACCCCTATGCCTACTGAGATAATGTAAAGCATCAAAGTGACGACAACACTCCACCAAGGAAACAAGTTTTACAACTAGTAATATATTTTGTCTCAATCGCTCTGCTCCGCTTGCCCTGCTGCCAGGTCCAGGGCACTCTAGAAACTCCTCGCAAAGTTACTACGACGCCCATACCTTGCCTCCTACCATGTATCAAATAATTCACTTGATACTTATCCTGCTTATCGCAGCAACCCCTGCCATAACACTTGCACTTGAACCTGGAATCAAGCAGATCCCTATACTTTATAGCATGGGAAGGCGCTCAACGGAAGACCCATGCCATGCCACCTTGAGAACCAAAATACCATATTCTCACCTACTACATATACCATTGTTGCCCACTGCCAAGGACACTACAGAGAAATATAAGACCAACCGGCTACTCAAGTGTGCCTTAATTAATGCCAGATCTATACGCTCCAAATGGCCTGTAGCTATTGATCTGATAGCAGCACATAATCTGGATATATTGCTGATAACTGAGACATGGCTAACCGACAACGACAACGTCCTCATCAACCAGATGATCCCACCAGAATTCTCCATCTTCACCTGCCACAGATCCAATCAGAGAGGGGGTGGCACACTCATCCTTGCTAGATCGGACCTCCAATTCAAACAGATCAATACATCCAGCACATCGCATCTTGATGCCCTATCAATATCAAATAGGTCCTGTACAATCAACTTACTCTATCGAACGCCATCACCTTCCTCAGATGATCTTTCATCAATAATCAACTTGGCATGTAACGTCCCAAACCCACAATCTCATAACTGGCTAGTTGGTGATTTTAACTTGCCTTCGTTACAAACATCACACGCCTCAGCATTCCTCGAAGCCATGCGCCAACTAGGCTATGAACAACTTATTGACGCCCCCACCCATACCAGAGGAAGCACACTGGATTTAATATTCGCACCTCAACTGATAACCAACACATCTCAGAAGATCATGATCTCCATAACCCCTGTACCCTGGTCTGATCACAATCTACTCCTCTTTAACATCCCCACTGAACATTCCACTACTGACTGCAACAAACCAGGTCGCCCCCCAAGTGCCCTTGAAACACGCTTCCGTCCTTTCAATAAGATCGAAATCCTGGAGAAAATCCTACCTGCTCTCCACAAAGACTTACCTTCGCAAGACGACTTAGTAACCAACTGGGACAATACATTAAAAGCCACTGCATGCATATCTGCTACCGACAGGATCAAGACCAAGGACAAACATAAACCATGGTTCTCCACTGAACTACAAGAATCTCTCCTTCACCTGCGCAGACTTGAGAGACGCTGGCGCTCCTCTCGTTCTCCCGACGCACTCTGCACGTACAATTCATACCTACAAACTCACCGGAGAATGACAATTGAGAGAAGAAAGAAATTCCACTCAGATACACTAATGAGGTCCTTAAACAAGCCACATGACCTCTTCAATATAGTTAAATCCTTAACAGGTGACCCAACCACAACCCAACCACCTATGCCACACCCCCAAGACTATGCCATATACCTACAATCAAAAATGATACAGACTAATACGATCCCCACAACTTCATCACCTTCTACCCCACAGACCGTGGTCCAATTAACATCGCTTGACAAATTTTCCCAGGTATCCCACAAAGAGATCGAAGATATCATAGCAGCTATTAATTTAACTACCGCACCAAATGACCCCTGCCCAGCCAGATGGATCAAAGAACTACGACATGAACTTAGCCCAACTATTAGCAAGATTGTCAATTATTCCTTCTCAACAGGATCCTTCCCTCAGAGCCTGAAATACTCAACCATCCGTCCACTCCTGAAGAACAGTAAACTTGACCCAACAAAAGTTGAATCCTTCAGACCCATCTCCAGCATCCCTCTACTAGCAAAAATCATGGAAAAAGTAGTCCAGCGACAAATACAGCATCATGTTGACTCCGAATCTCCTCTGGACCCCTCACAACATGGCTTCAGAGAAGAACATGGTGTTGACACCCTTCTCACAACACTGTTCAATAACCTAATCATAGGCATTGATAATACCCACCAAGGGTTCACTCTTATCTTTCTCGACATAGCTGCAGCATTCGACTCAGTAAACCACAATACTCTCCTACAGCGCCTCCAAGACAAGGGAATCCAAGGACTAGCCCTGAACTGGTGTAAATCCTACTTATCTGATAGACAGCAGCAAGTCAGAACAGGAGAAGCAATGTCCAATCCTTTCCCCCTTAAACAAGGTGTCCCGCAGGGTTCCTCATTGTCTGCCTTAATGTTCAATATCTATATGCAGCCAATCTGCGATCTCATACGCACCTTCAACATACAATGCCTTGCCTATGCTGATGACATCCTCATGTTTGCTCCATTCAACATAAAACAACCAGATTTTACACCAATAACTCAATGCTTTGAAGCTGTATCCAACTGGCTCCTCAATCAGAATTTACGGATAAATCACAACAAAACAGATGTTCTATTCGTTACACGGAACCCAACATTCATACCCCCTACCTCCCTTCATGTAAACAACATTGAGCTGAAAGCACAACCCACAATTCGATACTTAGGAATTATATTAGATCAACAGCTTAATATGTCAGCCCACATTAAGAAAACAACGAGTGCAAACTACCACAAGATGCGATCACTACGTAATCTCCGACCTTTACTTAACTACTCCGACTTCCGTACTATATTCCAAGCCCTGGTATTACCACACTTGGATTTCGCCAATATCATTCTACACGGTCTCCCGCAATCCACCCTAAATCCCCTCCGTCTGGCCATGAATGCTGCCGCGAGAATCCTCGTAGGTGCTCCACGATCAGAACACATAACCCCAATATTGATGAGTTTACATTGGCTACCCCTACAGGCCAGAACTCTATACAAGATCCTGGTCATTTATTTATTTAACAGTTATTTATATACCGCTCTTTCCCTAGTATCAAGTGCGGTTTACATGGAACAGTAGGTTAATTGGTATGTAATATACCAAGTCAGTTTACATAGAACAGATAATTATAATTTACAAGGAATGTTGTAACATTAAAGGTATAACATATTAGAACATATATACATTGTTAGTTTAAATCTATAATCATCATGTGAATGAGAGTGTGGTATGGTTAATAGTGTATTAGTGATATTTATTTTGAAAATAGAGTATGTAATAATAATGTATAAATGTTAGCCTGTATCTATTTGAGTATTCTGTTCTGAGGGTGTATTGTAGTGTAATATGAATAAGTGAGTTTTTAATTTTTTTCTAAATTCCTTTATATCAGATAGCAGGCGAATGTTGTCAGGTAGATTGTTCCAAAGAATTGGAGCAGAGTGTGAGAAAGCTCTCTTATTTGTTTGTTTTCTGGCTTTTGTGAAATCTTTTGGTATTGTTAAGGTATCATGACTTTTAAAGCCTCAAAGTGCCCATCGCTATCACCTCTCAGCAATATGATACATATCACCCCAAATAACAGATCCAGGAGGTCTGTTACATTAAACTCCATTGACCTCCCAAAACTCCTCACAAAATGTTCTAAATCAACAGCCTCTAGAGCCTTCTCTCTGTCTTCTCCCAGAGCCTGGAATGCCCTTCCACCCGAAATAAGAGCTATCTCAAGTCTGATGAAGTTCAGAAAGGCATTGAAGCACTATTTGTTCCTAACATACTACCCCGCAGCTACTCCATCTGACAATAGTCCTCATGCAGATCTTTCATATTTGACCCCGGTAGAGAATGGGTAATTATGATGATTATTACCTGCTCACTATACTATGCCATATTTATTCTCACTATATTTGGCATATTTATTCTGTACTTTAACTTCTTATCCACGGCATTATAGATACCTTATTCGCATCTAATTAACCAAAATAACCATGTATATAGTTGCCATGTATATAGTTAATTGTATATAGTTACCCTGTTTTCCACCAAGTTTATGTACCTTGTTCTTTGTAAAAAAAAACCAATGCTGTTTGTACCATTGTGTTTATATTTGTTCATATGTAAACCGCACTGATTTAAGAGCGCGGTATATAAGAAAAATAAATAAATAAAAATAAATAAATAAATAAATAAATATGCAGCTGGGTGGGTGGGGGGAGGGTAGTGATGGGAAATGTTGGAGGAAAGCAATGTTGGGGTTACATATATTTGTTGTATTTATGAGTGCAAATTCCTTAATAAAATTTTTGAAATGGAAAAATAAAAATAAATAAAGAGGACTGACAACAGCCCCCTTAAGGCTGAGGAACCCCCGAGCCTCAAAAAACCTACAAACAAAAGAAAGAAACAATAGGCCCAAAAATCTAGCTATTCTGCCTGTTGTCTTCCTCACACAGGCAGCTCCCTGCAACTCTCGCCATGCGGTCCAAATACCTAGAGAGAAAATGGCCGCCCCTTCGCCAATGAATTTTGGCGCCAAGAACAGCCACTGCAAAAAGGAGGCCTCAGCAGACTGACTGAGCCCGAAGGCCTTACCTGCAGGGCCGAAAGTCACGCAGCCTGCTCCTACCGCCTTGAATTCCTCCGATCCTCAAGCCGCGCTGATGCACCTGGCAGCCGCGGCGAGAACCGCTCAGCCGGTTCCACAGAGTAAAATTAAAATCCCACAGCAACGGAGAGGCTCCGTCTCACACAACTTCGGTGTGGCTGTACGGGTCCCGGAGCTCTCTCCCGTACTGTCCAGGGAGAGAGATCTGCACCGGCGAATGCCTGCAGCAAGTGAAAATAACTGACAAGGAGGGAAGGCGAGAGCTGCTACTAATTTAAAGAGCCAGGCTCAAATTTAAAATTACTGTAAATAAGGAAATTTGTTCCTAATAACTAAAAGGAACTAATCCCTGATTGCCAATTAACCAAAGGTAACTGAATTAAAAGTAAAAATCAAAATAGAATTTGTCACACTAAATGCTCCTTATCTGTTCCCCCCGAGTCCAGAAGCTAGGCTCACTACGTCCTCCTGCTGCATGAAGACTGGACACACACTGGGGGGGGGGGCTGATGGGAGATACCAGCAGGCTATATCCAGTGATGTCACGACTTTGACATGCCCAGTCTCCAAGCTGCAGGAGGTGCACAACCCAGAGGTGGAGGACTAAACTGGAGGAACGATAAGTAAACAGTGATTAAACAAATTATGACTATATTTACTGGCATTATTTACAAATTAAACAGTATGACTATATACAACTGACATCGTATCTGCAGCAAAAAGGGTACCGAGTTTAGCAGCTCTGTTCTGCAGTCCCCTTTTGGTCATCTTTCTGCAGGAGAGACACGCCAATGGACAATGTTCAGGACCTAAACATTTTAGACACCAATCATGGGTGTCTGTGAAGGATATGGTACCGCCACAGTTAGAACATTTTTTAAAACCAGTAGCTGGTTTTTCCATGTCTGAAGAAAAAAGAAATGGGCCATGTGCACAAAATGGCACCTAGCACCGAAAAAGGGGAGAGGCCCCTGAAGAAAAACAAAAGCTAGTATTTTTTTTTTTTTTAAAGAGAAAAATAACCACTGGCGGTACCGGTAGGCGAAGGAAGGCAGACGTGACCCCAAAAAACAAAGAATAAATTTTCTGTGGTGACAGGGAACGTCCTGTTGGCTCCGCGGAAAACGAAGAACTGAAGTGAGAGGTAGAAAGGCGGGAAGGCAGCACGCAGGCGCTGTGGGATGCTCCCAAAAGCTTTCCTATTGGACGCTGAGGAGCGCTCCCACGCAGGCTCCGTCGGTACCGATACCCATATGTGAAGACTACATATTCCTGCTTGCTCCTGGAGATAAGCTTATGTCAATGCCAGATGAAATTGTGACGACGACCATTTGGCCTAGCCATTCTACTCATGCACACCAACTGATGAGCTCTAAAATCCATTCTCCCCTCAGATTTCCTCTGCACTTCTCCTATACTTTCTTGGATTCAAATACTGACCTAATCTTCTCCACTGCCACTGTTTTACAAGCTGATTCTTTCCAGTCTGTCAGAGGATTTTGACATGTATACAAGCCTGTTTTGCCTCTTCCTATTGCCTGTAAACACTCACCCGTTCCTTCAGCTGCATCACCTCCTTATCCTTCTGCTGCTTCCAGTGACGGAACTTCTCTGCTTCCTCCTTCATCTGCCTCATCAGCTGCACTCTCTGCGTCTTCATCAGCTACACAAGAACAGGAGAGCAGTGGAAATGGAGAGCCTGACGACCACCTCAGTGCCCTCATACAATCTCGTCACTACACTGGAGGATGCTAATATCCCTGCCACATCAAGTAGAAACCATGCCTATTATCCAGAGCGCCCAGGGATAAAATCTCCCCCGCCAAGTCTCGCTAATGCAAAAAAGAGTGCCATGACACTAGAACATACCTGTATCTCCTTGTTGAGGTTGCCGACAGTACGCTCTGTTGATTCCCTCATCTTCAGCAGCTTAGACTGCTCATTCAGTTTCTTCTTCAGCTCTGTCATTTGGCTTTCCAATTCCTGCAGCCTTTTCCGGCGACGCTCACTTAACCTGCAGGCAGACAGCGACATAAGCATAGTTCTGGGGAAACTCCAGAAGACATCCACAGCTTTAAAAATTTAAAACCCAACAGAGCCTTTTCCATCAAAGAGCTTTCCATAATACTATTGTCTAATCACAGCTTCCTCCGCACTTCCAAGAAAAAATTTTATGCATCAACAGGGCTATCCCTCACTCTGCCATCTTCCTTACTGAATCCAGCTTTTTTTTTTTTTTTTTTAATCAAATCTGTAGGAGGGTACAGGGATGGAAACTAGGCCCATCTGGCTAATCAACCCCTGCAGCTGGAGAGCAAGTGGTATCCAGGGAACATTTAATCCCTGCTCAGCCCTACTCTGTGGCATCCAGTCCTCCCAAACATCTGCTGTAGATGGAAAGCTAGAGAGAAGGCAGCTGCATAGGACACTACAAACATTTCCATCTGCCAGTACAAGAGCAAAACCTGCTGAGACAAAGGAAATCCCTTCTTGCCATGCTAGCTCTTCATCTGCCAATATGCGATCTCATTCTTTCCTGCAACTAAGGCCCAACGTCTCAAACCATCCATATCCATGCATACACCTACCTTTAGCACACTAAGGCTTAAAAATATCTAGGCACCAGATACACACCACCATAGCCCTGGAAAAAGGAGGCTCCTGTTACTATGTTATCGACTGTTTTAATGTAACAGTCAACATTGCGATCTTCTCCTTTGTGGTCTGTATATTTTTCTGTAATGTAAACCGTTGATTGAAGGATACAGCAGTATAAAAAACAAACTACAGCTTGGAGGCAAGCCTCTGCTACTGGACTCCAGAGAAAAAGTCCTAATCTCTAAGCTACAGTGGCATCTATTGGTTGAAAAGCTCTCCTGGGTCTGGTTTAAGGAACCCCTCTGTAGAAATTATTATGAGTAATAAGACAAACATTACTTGCAAATGTTTTGAGTATAAAAGGTTAAAAAAATAATGCTATACTAGCCTAGACCACTGGTGCAAACTCAGCAGCCTCTCAGATGCACTTTGGGTCACTGCATGGTGCCCTTATAGGGAGGGCTCAAAACTGATTGGTGTGTTAACATACGAAGTGTGACAAAAAAAACCCGAGACTGGCAGCCATGCCCATGACTCAATGCCAATTCGCTAACCGCTTATGTCACTGTGTTGTGCAATATCTCATCACTATTCTGCTATAATATTTTTCATCTCTGTTTTTCTTTTTCAGGTTTTTTTGTAGCACACTGCTCCATCGCTTTGTCACGCAACTGGAGGTGGCAGAAATATGGAGCAAAGAATCAACTTGAATTTTCTGGTTAAGTTAGAGAAGGGCCCAACTGAGTGCCTCCAACTTCTCCAAAAGACTTATGGAGAAAGATGCACGGTCAAGGCCACGAGTCTTCAAGTGGCACAAACGCTTCAAGACTGGCCGCGAGGAGGTGGAGGATGACACCAAGTCACAACGGCCTTCCATGAAAAAGACAGCTGAGAACATTGACAGAGTGAACCAGCTGGTGCAGAGTGATCGCAGATTGACGATGCTACTCCGATCTTCTCTATCAAGTCTCAACTGTTGACCCGGTGCTCCTTCTGGTTGTCCGATAAAAGCTTGAGCACCTTCTTGGCGCACACTTTCCGCATCCTTAGCACCCGCACCAAGATAGTCCGCACTGATTCCTTCAGTTTGTTGGCCAAGTCATCACAGGCAACAAGATTTGGGTCTTCCAGTACAACCCTGAAAGCAAGAGACAGAGCATGCAGTGGAAGACTCGACAGTCACCCAGACCCAAGAAGGCACGCATGTTCAAATCAAGGATGAAGGTCATGCTGATCGCATTCTTTGACCAGAAGGGAGAGGTCCATCATGAGTTTGTGCCTGACGGTTAGACAGTCAACCAGCACGTCTACCAGCAGGTCCTCAATCACCTCCATGATTAGGTTCAGAGCAGCAGGCGGGCTCGGTGGAGAGATGTGGCTGCTCCACCACAACATGCCCGCACACAGCGCTCAGTGTGAGGCAGTTCTTGGCTAACAGATCACAGCTCTTGACCACCCTCCTTATTCCACAGATCTCACACTGTGCGACTTCTGGTTCTTCCCCAGACTGAAGACTATGCTCAAAGGAACTAATTTCGCCTCTGTAGAAGAGATTAAAGCCACTGTGACGAGGGAGCTGAGGGACCTCAAGGAGGAGGATTTTACAGAGTGCTTCCGTACGTGGCAGAAGCATTAACTCTGGGGGGGGGGGGGGTGATTACTTTGAAGGGGACAATGCGTAATTTCTCTGTAGACTTTTTAATAAAACATTTATGGGACAGTTTAGTTTCTTTTTTCGTCACACCTCGTATGCTAGCTGTCATAGTACATTGGTTCTGAGCTGGACCCTCAGGCACATCAGCAGAGAGGTTCCATTAAAGACAAAGGTAGCCCAAATGCCCTTGAGTACAGAGCAAAGATTAAAGATTCCAAAGTACCCCTGCATACCGATAACCAGATTAATATGAATAAAATACAGTCTCAAATGCTTGTATGCAAATGCTATAAGTCTAAAACATAAGATGGGAGAGTTAGAATATATAGCACTTAATGAGAAGTTAGATATGATTGCTATCTCAGAGACATGGTGGAAGGAGGACAACCAGTGGGACACTGATACCTGGGTTCAAACTATATCGTAACGAGAGATGATCAAATTGGTGCAGGGGTTGCACTCTGTGTTAGAGAGGGCATTGAGTCAAAGGATTAAAGTTCTACAAGAAACGATTTGCTGTAGAATCTCTATGGATTGAAATTCCATGTAAAAAGGGGACGGCTATGGCAGTGGGGGTGTACTATCGACCACCTGGCCAGAATGAACAAATGGATGATGAAATGCTCAGAGAAATGAAATAAATGATTGCTTCTTGGAGCAGCTGGTTCATGAACCAACCAGAAGGGAAGCCATTTTGGACTTAGTCCTTAGTGGAACACCAGACCTGGTGTAAGAGATAAGGGTGTTGGGGTCACTTGGCAATAGTGATCATAGCATGATTGTATTTGATTTTATTCATGGAGGAGAGATGGTAAGGAAAGCAGTTACTCACCTGTAACAGGTGTTCTCCAGGAGCAGCAGGAATCAGTCCTCACATATGACTAGTCTGTAAATTGTATATATTGTTATTGTATATAGTTCCCCCTGTTGAACAAGTTGAATTTCCTGTTCACATGTAAACACAAAGTACTATTGGAAATGTGTGTGTTCATTGTTTATTGTAAACCGCGCTGATGCTGAATAGCGCGGTATAAAAGAGACTATAAATAAATAAATAAATAAAATAAATAAACATATGGGTGTCATCGGCACCGATGAAGCCCCAGCGGAGCATTTCCCCAGCTTTCTATGAAAGCCTTTGGGAATGCAGGCACGCATGCGCGGTTCCCTTCCCGCCCAAGGTGGCATCTTACCTCAGTCAAATGACATAGCTAAGAACAGCACACAAAAATGAAAAAAATAAACTATGTACAACTGCAACTCCAAGGGGAGGAGGGAGGGTTGTGAGGACTGATTCCTGCTGCTGCTGGAGAACACCTGTTACAGGTGAGTAACTACTCTTTCTCCAGGACCAAGCAGGACGTCAGTCCTCACATATGGGTGACTCCATAGCTCTGGGCTACCGAGGAACCCGAGCTGAACAAGAGTACTCCCTCTAGTCTCAGCAGCAAAGAAAGGCTTTTCAAGGACACAACCTCCACCGGTAGCCCAACAGAGGGCAGGAGTTGCCTAAACCTCAAAGAGATTCCGGAGTACTGCTTGGCCAAAAGCACTGTCCCTACGGGATTCACTCTCCAGACAGTAATGGGCCGCAAAAGTCTGGCTTGAAGACCAAGTTGCAGTCCTGCAGATATCTACCAAGGGCACAGAGTGGAGATGAGCCACTGAGGCAGCCATTGCCCTGACACGATGGGCCGTGACCCGACCCTGCAAAGGAAGGTCAGCCACCTTGTAGGCCCAGGTAATACAGTCAGCCACCCAGATGGACAAGGTACGCTTGGACACAGGCAACCCCAACGTATTAGGGTCAAAGGATACAAAGAGCTGAGTAGCCCTTCTATGCCCCTGCGTACGGTCAAGGTAGAAGGATAAGGCACTCCTACAGTCCAGGGTATGCAGGACTGCTTCAGCCTGGCTTGCATGAGGCCTAGGGAAGAATGTAGGAAGAACCACCTCCTAGTTGAGGTGGAAAGAGGAGACAACCTTTGGGAGGAACTTTGGTGAGTCCTGAGGACCACCCTATTCCTATAAATCCTGGTGTAAGGCCTATCACAGACCAGGGCCTGAAGCTCACTCACTCGCCTAGCCGAAGTAAGGGCTATCGGGAAGAGTGTCTTCCAGGAGAGGAACCGTAGTGGGCAAGTAGCCATCGGCTCAAAAGGTGGGCGAGTCAGTTGCTGCAAGACCACATTCAACTCCCACTCAGAGGCAGGAGGACGGATTGGAGGCTTGAGTAGAAGCAAGCCCCTGAGAAAGCGGGACACCAAGGGGTGAGCCGACAAAATGTCCCTCCACCAGTGAGTGGTGAGCTGCTGGAGCTGAGATGTGGACCCGAACAGAACTGGACTTAAGCCCTTGATTTGATAAGTGTAGTAAGTACTGAAGCACTACTGGCACAGTACATGAGAAAGGATCCTCAGTAGGTAGCTGACACCACACAGAAAACCCTTTCCATTTGAGAGCATAGGTTTTCCTGGTGAACTGTTTCCTAGAGGCTAGGACAACCTCCTCAACTTCCTGAGGTAGGCCCCAGGGAGCCAAAACTACCCTTGCAGCCTCCAGGCCATCAAATTGAGAGCTTTGAGATTGGGGTGCAGAAGGGTACCCTGCTCTTGCGAGAGAAGGTCGGGTTGCAACCCCAGGGGCAGTGGGGGATCCACCGCCAGTTGAAGCAGAAGTGGAAACCAAGGCTGTCGCGGCCACCTGGGAGCTACCAGCATGACTGAGGCCTTGTCATGAAGAATTTTGAAGAGAGTTCGGGCCACCAAGGGCGTGGGAGGAAACGCATATAGGAGGCCCTGAGACCATGAAATCAGAAAAGCATCCGCTGCTATTCTCAGAGAATGCGGTTGTCTGGAGCAGAACTTGGGCAGTTGCTTGTTCAGTGGATTGGCAAAGAGATCCACCAAAGGGAGACCCCATTTTAGGAAGATCCTCTGAACTACTGAAGGATGCAGCTGCCACTCGTGGGGCTGCAGAATCCTGCTTAACCTGTTGGCCAGGTAGTTTTCCTGGCCTGGAACAAAGGTACTGAGCCTCTCGACAAAGGATTTTGGACCCAGTCCCGCCCTGTTTGTTCACACAAAACATGGCTACTTGGTTGTCCGTCTGAACAAGGACAGATTGATGAGCCAGGGTAGGAGAGAAAGCTTTGAGTGCTAATTGAATAGCTCTGAGTTCGAGGAGAATGATCTGCTGTGCAGCTTCCCAAGGAGACCATAGGCCCTGGGTGCACATGCCTAGACAATGAGCTCCCCAGCCCTGCAGGGAGGCGTCGGTGGTCAGCACCACCATGTACCCAGGGATCTGAAAGGGCACCCCCTTGAGTAGATTGGGTGGGGGCAGCCACCAGTTGAGGGAGTTCAGAAATGGTCTGGACACCCTTATCCTGTCTTTGAGGCTGCCTGTGACCACTGAGTCCGAAGGCACCACTGTGCAGGCCGCATATGGAGCCTGGCATTGGGGGTCACATGTACTGTCGAAGCCATGTGGCCTAGAAGGAGCAGGCAGAGTCTGGCGGAGACCAGTGACCTGCTGAGAAACTGGTTTGCTAAGTGTATCAGTCTTTGGGCTGTCTTCTGGCAAGAAAGCTTTCGCCAGCAGAGAGTCCAGCCTTGCCCCTATGAACTCTAAGTTCTGGGAGGGGAGCAAAGTGAACTTTGCGAAGTTTATGACAAACCCCAGACTTTGAAGAAGAGCAATAGTTCTGAGGGTGGCCTGTCTGGCCTCCTGGCGTGTCTGACCCCTGATGAGCCAGTCGTCCAGATAGGGGAAGACAAAGATTCCCTGATTTCTCAGGTAGGACGCCACCACTGCCAGGCATTTGGTAAAGACCCTGGGAGCAGATGTGAGGCCAAAAGGTAGCACTCTGTACTGATAATGGTTTCCTCCCACAAGAAACCTGAGGTACTTTCTGTGGTCTGGATGAATGAGGATGTGAGTGTACGCATCCTTTAGATCTAAGGAGCATAGCCAATCGCCCTGCTGGAGGTAGGGCAAAAGTGTTCCAAGAGTAAGCACCGTGAACTTCTCTTTCTCTAGGAACCTGTTGAGGTTCCGGAGGTCCAGAATGGGTCAAAGGCCACCGGTTCTTTTGGGCACCAGGAAATACCTGGAGTAGAATCTGTGACCCTGCAAGTGGGGAGGCACAGGCTCCACCGCCCTGTCCACCAACAGACCTTGAAGCTCGAAGGAGAAGGTCTGTGTGCAGGGGAGGCCTTGGAGGCTCCCCTGGAAAGTAAGGGGGAGGCAGTTGGTGAAAATGCAGTGCATAGCCCTTGTGGACTATGTCCAACACCCATCTGTCCCCGGTGATGAGGGGCCACTGGTGAGCAAATAGGGCGAGGCGACCTCCTGTGCAGGGTTGGGAGAGCAGGGATGGAGAGGCTACGCTCAAGGAGTCAAAAAACCCCACCCTGCTAAGTGGGAGCAGGGGCCGGAGGCTTGGGGGATCTCTGCCTACGGGGCCCATTACCCTGCCCCTTGGCTTGCTGACCCTGGGGTGCAGCTTGGGCAGCCTGATATTGAAGGTACTGTTTGTAGGCAGTGCCCATCCTCGGGTAAAAGGGCTTCTTACCCGAGCCCTTCTTATGAGAAGGGGCAGAGGTCTTCCTAGACAGCCTTGTCCGTGTAAGGTGCTCAGTTTCGAGCTGGGCGGCCTTCTCGGTTATGGGCTTGCCAAAAAGGTTCTCACCTCGGCAAGGGACATCGACCAACTTGTCCTGAACCCATGGCTCGAGGTCTGATGACTGCAGTCATGCCTGGCGTCGAGCCACGATACCGGCTGCCGCAACTCGGGCCGAAGCCATCACAGGCGGCACGGGACATGAACTTCGAGCAGCCCCGAATCCCCGAGGACGAGGACTTGAATCTCTGCAAGGGTTCCCCAGCGAGTCCAGCAGAGAACCCAGCAAACTCCTTGGCCAGGTCTCGCAAGTACATGCCCATGTACAGCTGGGTAAGACCGGACATGGCAAGCAAGCATAGAGCCCTGGAAGCACTTTCTACCGACGCCATCGCGGTTCTGGGCCTCCCTGCCGGGGGGGGGGGGGGGGGGGCCCCGCGGAATGCATCTTCTGGCTCTTCAGACGATGCATGGCCGATTCCACAACCATGGAATGGTGTGGTAGCTGTGCCTTCTGAAAACCAGGGCTTTTCCTGAGTCGATAGATCGAGTTGACTCGCTTGCTTAGAACCGGTGCCGAGGCTGGTGCCTCCCACATCCGGAAGAAGAGCCGTTCCAGCATCGGAGGAACCGGGACAGTAAAGGCCTCCTTCGGCGGAGAGTCGTACTGTAGGGCCTCGAGCTCCTCGGCGCGAGGCTCTTCCTCGGGGTCTGCCGGAATAGCCAAGGCAGTGGCCATATCCCGGATAAACTCAGAGAACCTATTGTCCTCTGGAGGGGATCTACTCCGGGGCTCAGACTGCAGTGAGTCCGGCGGGACACACCGAGTCTTAAAGGTATCGGGGGACTCCTCATCCTCCGTCTCCCAGGCGGACTTGTCCGATGAGGAGTCAGGTTCCAACCCCGCGGGGCCCTGGAGCACCCGCCCTGACGCCGGATGCACTGGCGTCGACGCCCTCGGTCCCGAGCGGGAGGTCGAGGGAGACAGCGACCGAGGTCGACTTCGAGCCACGAGGGACTCGAGTGTCGGCTCGGTCTCTGGGGTCGACTACGAAGTTGATGTCCCAGTGGTCGGGGCAGATGCGCCAGACAAGCTGGTCATCAGTGCCCGCTGCTGCTCCATGAAGGCAGACAATCTGCTCTCCAAGGCTGTCATCCTGAGACTCAGCTCGGGAGACGCAGCAGCCGCTGACTCGGGCCCTGGCGGCGCCAGGCCCGACGTCGGCTCTCTGGGATGAGAGTCCACGAGGACTACGGGGCTTACGTGTTCAGCAGACTCTGGCTCCATGTGAGGAACTTTGGCAGGCTTCTCTTGGTCCACGGGCCCGGGGCGACGGTCGAGGGTCTTCGACCTGGCCCTCGAGGGGCCAGGGACCTCCTCCTCCGACGCCCTCGCAAGCTGCTTCTTCCTCTTGCGTTCCTGGTCGGGGGACCCCCTGTCCGAGGAGCTTCGACAGTGCTCGGGATCGGAATCCCGAGATGTTGAGGCTTCAGACGAGGTCTGGGCCCAGCCGGAGGCTGAGTCCGAGAAAAGCCTTTCATTTTGCCGCTGGCGACTTCGGAGTGTCTTGGAAGACATCTTCCCACATGGCCCACACGACTTAGGGTCATGATCAGGGCCGAGGCACCGAAGGCAGCAGTCGTGTCGGTGAGAGACAATTTCTTACATTGATCACACTTCTTAAAACCACTGGAAGCCATCGGGGGAAAAAAAAAAAAAAAAAAGAGTCCCCGCGAGGTCAAAGGACCGGCCTTCCAGGAAAAATGAAAAAAGGGCATGAACGCCAGCCACGAAGGGCATAAACCTAAAAAGAAGAATCAGGCTCGATACCGGCGTACTGAACCCAGCGGGAGGGGAACCGGCATCGAACCGGTGAGAAAAAATAGCGAATATCGCAGAAAAAAAATCAACTTTTATCTGGGAGGACAGGACACACGTCCGGTGGGCTTCTCGGAAAAAAAGAGACTGAGGTAAGAAGGCACCTTTGGGCGGTAAGGGAACTGCGCATGCGTGCCTGCATTCCCAAAGGCTTTCATAGAAAGCTGGGGAAATGCTCCGCTGGGGCTTCATCGGCGCCGATGACACCCATATGCGAGGACTGACTTTCTGCTTGGTCCTGGAGAAATCCACAGTACTACCTTTTAACTTTCGAAAGAGAGACTGATAAAATGAGGAAAATAGTTAAGAAAAAACTAAAAGGAGCAGTTGCAAAGGTAAAAGACTTACATCAAGCTTGGGTGTTTAAAAATACTATCTTGGAAGCCCAGACCAGCTGTATTCCACACTTTAAGAAAAGTGGAAGTCCAAAAAACTGCCAGCATGATTTAAAGGTGAGGTCAGAGAGGCTGTTGCCAAAAAAGAACCTTTCAGGAAATGAAAAAGAGCCAAATAATGAAAACTGGAAACAGCACAAGCACTAGCAAGTTAAATGCAAGGCATTGATAAGGCACGCAAAGAGAATTTGAGAAGCAACTTGCTGTGGAAGTAAAAATGCATAATAAAGACTTTTTCAAGTACATTCGTAGCAAAAAACCTGAGAGAGTCAGTTGGACTATTAGATGAGAGAGGGGTAAAAGGGGCAGTAAGAGGGGAGAAGGCTAAAGTGGAGAGACAATGAATTTTTTGCTTCGGTCTTTACTGAGTAAGATGTAGGGACGTTACCTATGACTGAAGTGGTATTTAAAGGTGATACTGCGGAAGAATTGAAAGCAATCTCACTACACCGGGAAGATGTATTACAACTATTTGATAAACTGAAGAGTAGCAAATCACCTGGACCGGATGGTATACATCCAAGGGTGTTGAAAGAACTGAAATATGAGATTGCAGACCTGCTATAAGTAATCTGAATTATCATTAAAATCATCTGTAATACCTGAAGATTAGAGGATGGCCAATGTAATGCCAATTTTTAAAAAGGATTCCAGGGGTGATCCAAGAAACTACAGACCGGTGAGAGCCTGACATCAGTACCAGGAAAACTGGTAGAAACCATCATAAACAAAATTACTCAGCATGTAGTCATGACTTAACAGGAGACAGCAAACATGGCTTTAGACAAGGAAATCTTGTCTTACTAATCTGACATGTTTTTTTGAAGGTGTAAACAAACAGGTAGACAAAAGGTGAGTCGGTTGATATAGTGTGTATCTGGACTTTCAGAAAGCCTTTGACAAGGCCCTCAGACTTTTGACAAAACTAAAAAGTCATGGGATAGGAGGTGATATATTATTGTGGATCAGGAACTGGTTAACAGACAGAAAGCAGAGGGCAGGGCCAATTTTCCCAATGGAAAAAAGGTGAATAGTGGAGTACCCCAGGGATCTGTGCTGGGTCCGCTGCTTTTTGACATTCATAAATGACCTGGAAAAGGGAATAATGAGTGAGGTTATCAAATTAGCAGATGACACCAACTATTTAAAGTTGTTAAAACCCAAGAGGATTGTGGAAAATTGCAAGAGGATCTTGATAAATTGGAAGACTGGGCATCCAAATGGCAGATGATCTCGCTGTACTAAGGTGCCATCAAAAAGATGACATGCTAAGTCTCCAAGCTGCTGGTGACTACCCAGAGGTGTGGGACTGGACTGGAGGGACAATATGGAAAGCGTAGTTACTCACCTGTAACAGGTGTTCTCCAGGAGCAGCAGGAATCAGTCCTCACATATGGGTGACGTCGGCGCCGACGGAGCCCTCGCGGAGCAATTTTCCCCAGCTTTCAAAGAAAGCCTTTGGGAATTGCAGCGCGCATGCGCGGTCTCCTTCCCGCCCAAGGGTGCCATCTTAGCTAAAAGACAGCATAAAAATTTGCAAAAAAACTTAAGCAGATGATTGCAACTCCAAGGGGAGGAGGGAGGGTTGTGAGGACTGATTCCTGCTGCTCCTGGAGAACACCTGTTACAGGTGAGTAACTACGCTTTCTCCAGGAACAAGCAGGAAGTCAGTCCTCACATATGGGACTCCCAAGCTTAAGGCTACCGGAGACCCTAAGCACAAAAATGAGCTCCCTCTAGCTCAGCGGCACAGAAGGAAGGAATCTTCACTGAATTATTACCCACCGGTAGCCCTCATCCGGGATGGAGGGCAGGAGTTGCTCAAACCTCGAAAAGATTTCGGAGGACTGCCTGTCCGAAAGCACTGTCCCTGCGGGACTCTCTCTCGAGACAGTAATGGACCGCAAAAGTCTGGCTCGAAGACCAAGTAGCGGCCCGGCAGATGTCTGCCAACGGAACAGAGCGGAGGTAAGCCACTGACGTAGCCTTCGCCCGAACACAATGAGCCGTGACTCGACTTTCCAACGAGAGTCCGGCTGCCCCATAAGCCCAAGCGATGCAGTCAGCAACCCAGATGGACAGAGTACGCTTGGAGACCGGGAGCCCCAATTTATTGGGGTCAAAAGACACAAAAAGCTGAGCAGCTTTACGGTGCTCCCGCGTACGGTCAAGGTAGAAGTACAATGCCCTTCTACAGTCCAGGGTATGCAGGACCATTTCAGCTCGGCTGGAGTGTGGCCTGGGAAAGAAGGTCGGAAGTACCACCTCCTGATTGATGTGAAAAGGGGAGACCACTTTTGGAAGAAACTTAGGGTGAGTCCGTAGGACTACCCTATTTTTGTAGAACCGAGTGTAAGGGGGATTAGACACGAGGGCCTGCAATTCACTTACGCGTCTAGCGGAAGTGAGGGCTATCAGGAATAAAGTTTTCCAAGAAAGGAAACGGAGAGAACAGGTAGCCATAGGTTCAAAAGGCGGACAGGTGATCCGTTGTAAAACCACATTCAGATCCCAGTCAGGAGCTGGCGGGCGCAGAGGTGGTTTAAGTAGAAGGAGACCTCGGAGAAACCTCGCTACGAGAGGGTCGCTGGAAAGAGGTCTGCCGTCCACCGGCACATGATGTGCTGAAAGAGCACTGAGGTGAACTTTGACGGAGTTGGACTTAAGTCCCAGATTAGAGAGGTAGAGCAAGTACTGCAAGATCATCGACACCGAGCAGGAGAAGGGATCTTGAGACTGCTGGGCACACCAAACGGAAAAGCGACGCCATTTAAGGGCGTAGCATTTGCGGGTAGAAGGACGCCGAGAAGCTAGGATGACCTCTTCCACCTCTGAAGGCAGTAGAAGGGGAGCAAGGACTACCCTTTCAGCAGCCAGGCCATTAGATTGAGAGATCTGAGGTTGGGGTGTAGCAGGGACCCCTGATCCTGTGTTAGGAGATCCGGTTGAAACCCCAGAGGGAACGGATCCTCTACCGCTAATTGCAGCAGGAGTGGAAACCATGGCTGTCTGGGCCAGCGAGGAGCCACCAGGATCATGGAAGCTTTGTCTCGGAGAACCTTGAAAAGAGTTCGAGAGACTAGCGGGATGGGAGGAAAAGCATACAGAAGGCTCTCCGACCATGAGAGTAGAAAAGCATCTGCCGCTACTCGAAGGGGATGTGGCTGACGAGAGCAGAAGCGAGGAAGTTGCCGGTTGAGAGGACTGGTAAAGAGATCCATCGTGGGGAGTCCCCACTTCAGAAAAAGTTTCTGAACTACCAAGGGATCCAGACGCCACTCGTGCGGCTGGAGGATCCTGCTGAGTTTGTCCGCCAGGCAATTTTCTTGGCCTGGGAGATAAACTGCCTTGAGAAGAATGCCGTGACTAACGGCCCAAGAGCAGAGCTTCTGAGCTTCTCGGCAGAGAAGGAAGGAGCCCGTGCCCCCCTGTTTGTTCACGTAGAACATGGCAACTTGATTGTCCGTCTGGACAAGGACAGACTGGTGAGAAGTCAGGTGGGAGAAAGCCTTGAGAGCCAGACGGATTGCTCTGAGCTCCAGGAAGTTGATCTGCTGAGCAGACTCCCACGCGGTCCAGAGACCTTGAGTACATGCCCCTTGGCAATGTGCTCCCCAACCCAGGAGGGAAGCATCGGTCGTCAGCACTTGAGCCGGCTGAGGTGACTGAAAAGGCATTCCGAGCACCAGGTTCGGCCGATGAAGCCACCACTGTAGAGAAGAGGCCAGCGGCCTGGAGAAGCGCACTAAGTCGGCTAGTCCACCGGTGTCTTGTTGCCACTGCTTGCGAAGGCACCATTGAGCAGGCCGCATATTCAGGCGGGCATTGGGGGTCACGTGGACGGTGGAAGCCATATGGCCGAGTAGTCTCAGGAAGCGCCTGGCTGAGACCAGGGACTGGCTGCGAAAACGGCCGGCTAGGTCCATGAGCCGTTGAGCCCTGTCGAGAGGCAGGAAAGCTCGTGCCTGAGGAGTGTGCAGTCTTGCGCCGATGACCTCGAGATCCTGTGAGGGGAGCAAAGTGGACTTTGCGAAGTTTATGACAAAGCCCAAGTACTGCAGAAGAGTCACCGTGCGGTGTGTGGCATTGGTGACTTCTGGAGAGGACGATGCTCTGATGAGCCAGTCGTCGAGGTACGGAAAGACAGAGGCCGTGGAGCCGGAGATAGGCCGCCACCACCGCGAGACATTTTGTGAAGACTCGCGGTGCGGAGGATAGGCCAAAGGGCAGTACTCTGTACTGGTAATGATTTCCTGCCACCACAAACCTTAGGTATTGGCGGTGGCTTGTGTGGATGAGGATGTGCGTGTAGCATAGCCAATCTCCCTGCTGGAGGTAGGGCAGAAGGATTCCAAGGGTAAGCATCTTGAACTTTTCCCGCACGAGGAACTTGAGGTTGCGCAAGTCCAGGATGGGTCTGAGGCCTCCTGTCCTTTTTGGTATTAGGAAATACCTGGAATAAAAGTCTTGACCTCTCAGGTGGTGGGGCACCGGTTCCACAGCCTGTTCCTGAAGAAGACTTGCTAACTCCTGAAGGAGTAAGTCCCTGTGCAGAGGGAGTCGTGGAGGTTCTCCCGGGAAATAAGAGGGAGGGACCTGGTGGAAGTGGAGAAGATAGCCTTCTCTTACGACTTGAAGCACCCAGGCATCTGAAGTGATGTTGGACCACCTGTGGGCGAAGTGAACCAGCTGGCCTCCGGTGCTGGGAGGAGCCAGCTGAGGGGGAGAGGCTATGCTGATGAAGTCAAAAACCCCCACCCTGCTGAGCAGGGGCTGGTGGTGCAGGCTTGGGAGCTTGCTGCCTACGGGACCCGTTACCCCGTCCCTTGGCCTGCTGGCCCTGTTGGGGAGCTGCGGAGGCCTGATATTGAGGGTAGTGTTTATAGGCAGCCGCCTTTCTCGGGTAAAAGGACTTCTTTCCCGAGCCCTTCTTTTTCTGGGAAGGGGCGGAGGTCTTCCTAGAAAGCCTAGTCCTGGTGAGAGTCTCCGTCTCGATTTGTGCAGCCTTTTCAGCCATGGGCTTGCCAAAGAGGTTCTCACCTCGGCAGGGGACATCGACCAACTTGTCCTGCACCCAGGGTTCAAGGTCAGACGACTGAAGCCAAGCCTGTCGGCGGGCACCGATGCCAGCTGCGGCCACTCGAGCCGATGCTTCAAAGCCATCATAGGCTGCTCGGGACATGAATTTGGAGCATTCCCGAATACCAGTTGTCAAGGCCAAGAACCTCCGCAAAGGTTCCTCGGACAGTCCAGCGGAGAATCCGGCTATCTCTTTAGCCAGGTCTCGGAGATACATGCCCATGTAGAGCTGGTAGGTCTGGACACGACAAGCAAGCATAGAGCCCTGGAAACACTTCTTACCAAGGCCATCCAGGTTACGGGCCTCCCTGCCAGGAGGCACCGAGGAGTGCATCTTTTGGCTCTTAAGCCTATGCATGGCCGATTCCACTACCATGGAATGGTGTGGCAGCTGTGCTTTTTGGAAGCCAGAACTCTTGCGGACTCGACAGATGGAATCGACCCGCTTGCTTAATACCGACGACGAGGCCGGACTCTCCCACATGTGGAAGAGTAGCCGTTCCAGCATGGGAGGAACCGGTACAGTAAAGTGCTCCCTGGCGGGAGAGTCGTACTGAAGGGCGTCGAGCTCTTCGGCTCGAGGCTCCTCCTCGGGATCCGCAGGGAAGGCCAAAGCCTTGGCCATATCCCTGACGAAGTCCGAGAACCGGGCATCCTCCGGAGGGGACTGCTTCCGAGGTTCGGACTCAGGTGAGTCCGAGGGGACACACCGAGTCCGAAACGAATCAGGTGACTCTTCCTCTTCAGACTCCCAGGCCGACTCCGAGGAGGAATCGGTGGGGTCGGCTCGCGTAGACGGAGGCGTCGGCCGCCCCGACACCGAGGGAGTCGGCGTCGGCGACCTCGGTCCCGAACGGGAGGCCGAGGGTGACCTTGACCGAGGATCGACTCGAGTTCGCATGGACTCGAGGATCGGCTCGGTCTCCGGGGTCGACTTAGACGTCGACGTCCCGGTGGTCGGGGCAGTGGCGCCAGCGAGGCTAGCGATCAGTGCCCGCTGCTGGTCCATGAAGGCAGATAGTCTGCTCTCCAAGGCCGTCAACCTGAGTCCGACCTCAGGTGACCCAGCAGCCCCCGACTCGGGCCCCGACGGCATCGGGCACGACGTCGGACCTCTCGGAGGCGAGTCCAGGAGGACTACAGGACTTACCCGAGCAGGCAACTCCGACTCCAGGCGAGGTCGCTTCGGGAAGTGCTCCTTCTCCAAAGACCTGGGACGGCTATCGGGGCTATGCGACCTGGCCCTCGCGGAGCCAGGAGCGTCCACCGACGCCGCCCTCGCGGGTTTTACCTTCCGTCGATGGTCCCCGGAGGGAGAACCCCTGTCGGAGGAGCTTCGGCGATGGTCAGAGCTGGAACCTCTGGACGCCGAGGCCTCCGACGAGGTCCGGGTACGGCCGGGGTCAGCGAAGATTCTTTCCCGCTGGTGCCGCCGACTCCTTAACGCTTTGGAGGACATTTTGCCACAGGCCCCACAGATCAGTTCTTCGTGATCCGGGCCCAGGCAACGGAGGCAATTATCGTGTGTGTCAGTGAGTGACATATTCTGTCACACTGAACACACCGCTTGAAACCACTGGCAGCCATCGGGGGAAAAAGGGCCCCTGCAAGGTCAAAGGACCGGGCTGCCAGCGAAAAACCGAAAAACGAAACTGACCAAAATCAGAAAAACCGAAAAATAAGAGAAGGACTCGCAACGGTGTCGCGAGTCCGGGCAGGAAAAAGACCGGCGTCGAACCGAAGGAAAAAAGAGAAATAAATCACTAAAAATCAACTTTTTCAGCGGGGACAAGACGGGTACGTCTGTAGGGCTCCGCGGAAAAAAGAAGACTGGCTAAGATGGCACCCTTGGGCGGCAAGGAGACCGCGCATGCGCGCTGCAATTCCCAAAGGCTTTCTTTGAAAGCTGGGGAAAATTGCTCCGCGAGGGCTCCGTCGGCGCCAACGTCACCCATATGTGAGGACTGACTTCCTGCTTGGTCCTGGAGAAACTACTCTTTCTCCAGGACCAAGCAGGAAGTCAGTCCTCACATATGGGACTCCCAAGCTTAAGGCTACCGGAGACCCTAAGCACAAAAAGGAGCTCCCTCAAGCTCAGTAGCACAGAAGGAAGGAATCTTCTCTGAATACGCCCCCAACCAGTAGCCCAACATCCGGGACGGAGGGCAGGAGTTGCCTATACCTCAAAGAGATTACGGAGGACTGCCTATCCGAAAGCACTGTCCCTGCGGGACTCCCTCTCCAGGCAGTAATGGGCTGCAAAAGTCTGGCTTGAAGACCAAGTAGCGGCCCGGCAGATGTCTGCCAATGGAACAGAGCGGAGGTAAGCCACTGACGCAGCCTTCGCCCGAACACGATGAGCCGTGACTCGACTTTCCAACGAGAGGCCGGCTGCCTCATAAGCCCAAGCGATACAGTCAGCAATCCAGATGGACAGAGTACGCTTGGAGACAGGGAGCCCCAACTTATTGGGGTCATAAGACACGAAGAGCTGAACAGCCCTTCGGTGCTCCCGCGTACGGTCAAGGTAGAAGGTTAACGCCCTCCTACAGTCCAGGGTATGCAGGACCATTTCAGCTCGGCTGGAGTGTGGCCTGGGAAAGAAGGTCGGAAGTACCACCTCCTGGTTGATGTGAAAAGGGGAAACCTCTTTAGGAAGAAACTTAGGGTGAGTCCGGAGGACTACTCTATTCTTGTAGAACCTAGTGTAAGGAGGATCAGAGACTAGGGCCTGAAGCTCACTAACACGTCTAGCAGAAGTGAGGGCTACCAAAAATAAGGTTTTCCAAGAAAGAAAACGAAGATGACAGGTAGCCATAGGTTCAAAAGGTGGACAGGTAATCCGCTGTAAAATCACATTCAGATCCCAGTCAGGCGCTGGTGGGCGCAAAAGTGGTTTAAGGAGAAGGAGGCCTCTGAGGAAACGAGCCACTAGAGGGTGGCTGGAAAGAGGCCTGCAATCCACCGGCATGTGATGCGCAGAAAGAGAACTGAGGTGGACCCTGACCGAGTTGGACTTAAGTCCAAAATCGGAGAGGCAAAGCAAGTACTGCAAGACCACTGATATCGAACAGGAGAAGGGATCTTGAGACTGCTGAGCACACCAGACGGAGAACCGACGCCACTTCAGAGCGTAGGACTTCCGGGTGGAGGGTTGCCTGGAGGCCAAGACGACTTCCTCCACATCTGGAGGCAGCAGGAGTGGAGCCAGGACTACCCTTTCAGCAGCCAGGCCATCAGATGAAGGGACCGGAGATTGGGGTGCAGGAGAGTCCCGTGATCCTGGGTCAGGAGATCGGGCTGAAACCCCAGAGGGAGAGGAGTGTCCACCGCCAGCTGCATCAGAAGCGGGAACCAGGGCTGTCTCGGCCACCGGGGAGCCACGAGGATCATTGAGGCCTTGTCCCGGAGAACCTTGAAGAGCGTCCGAGACACCAGTGGCATGGGAGGAAAGGCATACAGAAGGCCTGCGGACCAGGAGAGAAGAAAAGCATCCGCCGCTACTCTGAGGATGCGGTTGTTGAGAGCAGAATTGGGGAAGTTGCCGGTTGAGAGGACTGGCAAAGAGATCCATGGTGGGTAGGCCCCATTTGAGAAAGATGCGCTGGAGCACTAACGGATACAACCTCCACTCGTGTGGCTGGAGGATTCTGCTCAGTTTGTCTGCCAGGCAATTTTCTTGACCCGGGAGATAAACAGCTTTGAGGAGGATGCCGCGGCTGACGGCCCAAGAGCACAGCTTTTGTGCTTCCCGACAGAGAAGGAAGGAACCTGTGCCCCCTTGTTTGTTCACGTAGAACATCGCAACTTGATTGTCCGTCTGGACCAGCACAGACTGGTGAGAAGTGAGGTGGGAGAATGCCCTCAGAGCTAGGCGGATAGCTCTGAGCTCCAGGAAGTTGATCTGCTGGGCCGACTCCCAAGGAGTCCAGAGGCCCTGAGTACATGTCCCTTGGCAATGTGCTCCCCAACCCAGGAGAGAAGCATCGGTAGTCAGGACCTGAGAAGGCGGAGGAGACTGAAAAGCCATTCCGAGCACCAGGTTTGGCAGATGAAGCCACCATTGCAGAGAAGAGACCAGCGGGTCGGAGATCTGTACGGAGTCCGCAAGGCTCCCAGTGGCCTGATGCCATTGTATGCGAAGGCACCATTGAGCAGGCCGCATGTTCAGGCAGGCATTGGGGGTCACATGGACTGTGGAAGCCATATGGCCGAGCAGTCTCAGAAATTGCCTGGCAGAGACCAGGGAATTGCTGTGAAAGTGGCTGGCAAGATCCATGAGCCTGTTTGCCCTGTCGAGAGGCAGAAAGGCACGCGCCTGAAGCGTGTTTAATCTTGTGCTGATGAACAAGATCCTGAGAGGGGAGCAAGGTGGACTTTGCAAAATTTATGACAAAGCCCAAGTGCTGGAGCAGAGCCACAGTGCGGTGCGTGGCGTGAGTAGCCTCTTGGGAAGACTGTGCTCTGATGAGCCAGTCGTCCAGGTATGGAAATACAAAGAGGCCTTGAAGTCTTAGATAAGCCGCCACCACTGCTAGACATTTGGTGAACACTCTTGGTGCGGAGGATAGGCCAAAGGGTAGTACTCTGTAGTGGTAATGATTGCCCCCCACAACAAACCTGAGATATTGTCTGTGGCTGGGGTGGATGAGGATGTGAGTGTAGGCATCCTTTAGATCCAAGGAGCATAGCCAGTCTCCCTGCTGGAGGTAGGGCAGCAGGATTCCAAGGGTAAGCATCTTGAACTTTTCCTTTGCGAGGAACTTGTTGAGGTTCCGCAAGTCCAGGATGGGTCAGAGGCCTCCTGTTCTTTTTGGTATCAGAAAGTACTGGAGTAAAAGCCTTGACCTCTCAAGTGGTAGGGCACCGGTTCCACAGCCTGTTCCTGAAGAAAACTTGCTAACTCCTGAAGGAGTAAGTCCCTGTGCAGAGGGAGTCTGAGAGGCTCCCCTGGAAAGTAGGAGGGAGGTACCTGGTGGAAGTGCAGAAGATAGCCTTCTTGGACTATGTGAAGCACCCAGGTATCTGTAGTGATGTTGGACCACCTGTGGGCAAAGTGGACCAGCCGGCCTCCTGTGCTGAGAGAAACCAGCTGAGGGGAGAGGCTATGCTGATGAAGTCAAAAACCCCCACCCTGCTGAGCAGGGGCCGGTGGTGCAGGCTTGGGGGCTTGCTGCCTACAGGACCCATTACCCCGTCCCTTGGCTTGCTTACCCTGTTGGGGAGCTGCCGAGGCCTGATAATGAGGGTAGTGGTGATAGGCAGCCGCCTTCCTCGGGTAAAAGGGCTTTTTCCCCGAGCCCTTCTTCTGAGAAGGGGCAGAGGTCTTCCTTGAGAGACGAGTCCTGGTGAGAGTCTCGGTCTCGATCTGTGCAGCCTTCTCATCCATGGGCTTGCCAAAGAGGTTTTCACCTCTGCAGGGGACATCGACCAACTTGTCCTGCACCCATGGCTCGAGGTCGGATGACTGAAGCCAAGCCTGTCGGCGGCCACCGATGCCGGCTGCGGCTACTCGAGCCGAGGCTTCAAAGCCATCGTAGGCTGCTCGAGAGATAAACTTTGAGCACTCCCGAATACCAGTTGACAAGGCTTGGAACCTCTGCAAAGGTTCCTCAGAGAGACCAGCAGAGAACCCGGCTATTTCTTTAGCCAGGTCTCGGAGATACATGCCCATATAGAGCTGGTAGGTCTGGACTCGACAAGCAAGCAGAGCCCTGGAAACACTTCCTACCGAGGGCATCCAGGCTTCGAGCCTCCCGACTGGGAGGCACCGAGGAGTGCATTTTCTGACTCTTAAGTCTATGCATGGCCGATTCCACCACCATGGAATGGTGCGGTAGTTGTGCCTTTTGGAACCCGGGGCTCTTGCGGACTCGATAAATGGAATCGACCCGCTTGCTTAACACCGGCGACGACGCCAGGCTCTCCCATATGCGGAAGAGAAGTCGTTCCAGCATCGGAGGAACCGGTACAATAAAGGCCTCCTTTGGGGGAGAGTCATATTGGAGGGCATCGAGCTCTTCGACTCGAGGCTCCTCCTCGGGATCCACGGGGAAGGCCAAGGCTTTGGCCATATCCCGCACGAAGTCCGAGAACCGGGTATCCTCCGGGGGGGGACCGTCTCCGAGGTTCGGACTCAGGGGAGTCCGATGGGACACACCGAGTCCGAAAAGAACCAGGTGACTCTTCATCCTCGGATTCCCAGGCTGACTCCTCAGAGGAGTCGTCGGGCAGGCATCGATGCCATCCGCCCCGACGACATCGGTCCCGAACGGGAGGCCGAAGGAGACCGCGACCGAGGATCGACTCGAGCCCTCATGGACCCGAGGATCGACGCGAGCCCTCATGGACCCGAGGATCGACGCGAGCCCTCATGGACTCGAGGATCGGCTCGGTCTCCGGGGTCGACTTGGATGTCGATGTCCCGGTGGTCAGGGCAGAAGCACCGACGAGGCCAGCGATCAATGCCCGCTGCTGGTCCATGAAGGCAGTCAGACTGCTCTCCAAGGCCGTCAACCTGAGACCGAGCTCAGGAGACCCAGCAGCCCCTGACTCAGGCCCCGACGGCGTCGGGCCCGACGTCGGCTCCTTCAGAGGTGAGTCCACAAGGACAACAGTACTCACGTGAGTGGGCGAGTCCATCTCGAGACGAGGATGTTTGGAAGGCCTCTCCATCTCTGAGGACCTGGGACGGGAATCGGGGCTATGCGACCTGGCCCTCGAGGAACCAGGAGCGTCCACCGACCCCGCCCTCGCGGGTTTCTTCTTCCGATGATGTTCCCGGGTAGGAGACCCCCGTTCAGAGGAACTTCGACGATGCTCAGGACCAGAGTCCCGAGATGTCGAAGCCTCTGACGAGGTCCGAGCCCGGCCGGAGTCAGAGAAGATACGTTCCCGCTGATGCTGCTGACTCAACGCTTTTGAGGACATTTTGCCACACGGACCACAGATCATCAGGTCATGATCGGGTCCGAGACAGTGGAGGCAGTAGTCGTGTGTGTCGGTAAGAGACATGAGCTTCTTACACCGATCACACTTCTTAAACCCGCTGGCAGCCATCGGGGGAAAAAGGGCCCCTGCGAGGTCAAACGACAGGGATGCCAGTGAAAAAGAAAAAAAGGTGCGAAATCTGTCACGAAGGACAAAAAACCGAAAAATAAAGAACGGACTCGCAACCGGCGTCACGGGTCCGGGCAGGAAAAGAACCGGCGTCGAACCGAGAAAAAAGACAAATAAAACCAACTTTTCTAGCGGGGAATTACAAACAACGTCTGTAGGGCTCCGCGGAAAAAAGACGACTGAGCAAGATGGCACCCTTGGGCGGGAAGAGGACCGCGCATGCACGCTGCAATTCCCAAAGGCTTTCTTTGAAAGCTGTGGAAAATTGCTCCGCGAGGGTTCCGTTGGTGCCGACGTCACCCATATGTGAGGACTGACTTCCTGCTTGGTCCTGGAGAAACTACACTTTCTCCAGGAACAAAAAGGAAGTCAGTCTTCACTTATGGGACTCCCCAGCTACAGGCTACCGAACCTGTAACAAAAAACCCTAGAGGTCGCGAATAGATGCCAATACCCGAAGGAGCCCAAGTACTCCGGTCCTCGGGGCGAAGCCCTCAGTAACCATGAAGAAGGGTTGGAGGGCAGGAATTGCTTATACCAAGAACAGATTACGGAGTACAGCCTGGCTGAAGGCGTTGTCCCGACAGGACTCCCTCTCCAGGCAGTAGTGTGCAGCGAAGGTTCTCGCTGAAGACCAGGTCACCGCCTGGCAGATGTCCATCAGGGGCACGGAGCGCAGCGAGGCCACTTTGGCCCGGACCCAGTGCGCAGTGACTCGACAATCTAATGGGGCACCTGCCTTCGCGTGAGTAAAGGCGATGCAGTCCGCCACCCAAATGAGAGGGTAAGTTTAGTGACTGCCTGCCCCAGTCAATTGGGATAAGTCACAAGGAGTAGGCCAGACTTGTGATGAGCCTGGGTGCGCTGCAGACAGAAGGCAAGAGCCCTTTTGCAGTCAAGTGTATGGAGAGCCACCGATGCCTGGTTGGCATGGGGTCTCAGAAAGAAAGTCAGTAAGACTATCTCCTGATTGAGATGGACGTCCGAAACAATCTTTGGCAGGAACTTGGGGTGGGTACGGAGGACCACCCTATTCCTACAGAATCTAGTATAAGGGGCATCAGCCATGAGAGCCTGGAGCTCGCTGACTCAGCAGGCTGAGTTCAGAGCCACCAGAAAGACCACCTTCCAGGATAGGTGCCGAAGCGAGCATGTCGCCATTGGCACGAAGGGAGACCGCGTAAGCTGCATGAGCACTACGTTCAGGTCCCATTCTGCTGGGGGAGGACAGATAGGAGGCTTGGACAGCAAGAGACCCCGCATAAAGCGGGAGACGAAGGGCGGCCCGGAGAGGGGTTTTCCCTTGACGGGAAGGTGATTCACAGAGATGGTGCTCAAATAGCGTAGTTACTCACCTGTAACAGGTGTTCTCCAGGAGCAGCAGGAATCAGTCCTCACATATGGGTGACGTCGGCGCCGATGGAGCCCTCGCGGAGCAATTTTCCCCAGCTTTCAAAGAAAGCCTTTGGGAATTGCAGCGCGCATGCACGGTCGCCTTCCCGCCCAAGGGTGCCATCTTAGCCAGTCAGATGACATAGCTAAAAAAGACAGCATAAAAATTTGCAAAAAAACTTAAGCAGATGATTGCAACTCCAAGGGGAGGAGGGAGGGTTGTGAGGACTGATTCCTGCTGCTCCTGGAGAACACCTGTTACAGGTGAGTAACTACGCTTTCTCCAGGACCAAGCAGGAAGTCAGTCCTCACTTATGGGACTCCCAAGCTCAAGGCTACCGGAGACCCTAAGCACAAAAATGAGCTCCCTCTAGCTCAGCAGCACAGAAGGAAGGAATCTTCGCTGAATTATTACCCACCGGTAGCCCACATCCGGGATGGAGGGTAGGAGTTGCTCAAACCTCAAAGAGATTACGGAGGACTGCCTGTCCGAAAGCACTGTCCCTGTGGGACTCCCTCTCGAGACAGTAATGGACCGCAAAAGTCTGGCTCGAAGACCAAGTAGCGGCCCGGCAGATGTCTGCAGCGGAACAGAGCGGAGGTAAGCCACTGACGTAGCCTTTGCCCGAACACAATGAGCCGTGACTCGACCATCCAAGGAGAGCCCGGCTGCCCCATAAGCCCAAGTGATACAGTCCGCAACCCAGATGGACAGAGTACGCTTGGAGACCGGGAGCCCCAATTTATTGGGATCAAAAGACACAAAAAGCTGAGCAGCCTTACGGTGCTCCCGCGTACGGTCAAGGTAGAAGTTCAATGCCCTTCTACAGTCCAGGGTATGGAGGACAATTTCAGCTCGGCTGGAGTGTGGTCTGGGAAAGAAGGTCGGAAGTACCACCTCCTGATTGATGTGAAAAGGGGAGACCACTTTTGGAAGAAATTTTGGGTGAGTCCGTAGGACTACCCTATTTTTGTAGAACCGAGTGTAAGGGGGATCAGACACGAGGGCCTGCAATTCACTTACGCGTCTAGCGGAAGTGAGGGCTATCAAGAACAATGTTTTCCAAGAAAGAAAACGGAGAGAACAGGTAGCCATAGGTTCAAAAGGCGGACAGGTGATCCGCTGTAAAACCACATTCAGATCCCAGTCAGGCGCTGGCGGGCGCAGAGGTGGTTTAAGTAGAAGGAGACCTCGGAGAAACCTCGCTACGAGAGGGTCGCTGGAAAGAGGTCTGCCGTCCACCGGTACATGATGTGCTGAAAGAGCACTGAGGTGAACTTTGACGGAGTTGGACTTAAGTCCCAGATTAGAGAGGTAGAGCAAGTACTGCAAGATCACCGACACCGAGCAGGAGAAGGGATCCTGAGACTGCTGGGTACACCAAATGGAAAAGCCACGCCATTTAAGGGCGTAGCATTTGCGGGTAGAAGGTCGCCGAGAAGCTAGGACGACCTCTTCCACCTCTGCCGGCAGGAGAAGGGGAACAAGGACTACCCTCTCAGCAGCCAGGCCATTAGATTGAGAGATCTGAGGTTGGGGTGTAGCAGAGACATGAGTGAGGAGATCCGGTTGAAACCCCAGAGGGAATGGATCCTCTACCGCTAATTGCAGCAGGAGTGGAAACCACGGCTGTCTGGGCCAGCGAGGGGCCACCAGGATCATGGAAGCTTTGTCTCGGAGAACCTTGAAAAGAGTTCAAGACTAGCGGGATGGGAGGAAAAGCATACAGAAGGCTCTCCGACCATGAGAGTAGAAAAGCGTCTGCCGCAACTCGAAGGGGATGTGGTTGACGAGAGCAGAAGCGAGGAAGTTGCCGGTTGTGAGGACTGGCAAAGAGATCCATCGTGGGGAGGCCCCACTTTAGAAAGAGCTTCTGAACTACCAAGGGATCCAGGCGCCACTCGTGCGGCTGGAGGATCCTGCTGAGTTTGTCCGCCAGGCAATTTTCTTGGCCTGGGAGATAAACTGCCTTGAGAAGAACGCCGTGACTGACGGCCCAAGAGCAGAGCTTCTGTGCTCCCCGACAGAGAAGGAAGGAGCCCGTGCCCCCCTGTTTGTTCACGTAGAACATGGCAACTTGATTGTCCGTCTGGACAAGGACGGACTGGTGAGAGGTCAGGTGGGAGAAAGCCTTGAGAGCCAGGCGGATCGCTCTGAGCTCCAGGAAGTTGATCTGCTGAGCAGACTCCCACGTGGTCCAGAGGCCCTGAGTACGTGCCCCTTGACAATGTGCTCCCCAAACCAGGAGGGATGCATCTGTCGTCAGCACCTGGGCCGGCTGAGGTGACTGAAAAGGCATGCCGAGTACCAGGTTCGGCCGATGAAGCCACCACTGGAGAGACGAGGCCAGCGGCTCGGAGACGCGCACTAGGTCTGCTAGGCCGCCTGTGGCTTGTTGCCACTGCTTGCGAAGACACCATTGAGCAGGCCGCATATTCAGGCGGGCATTGGGGGTCACATGGATGGTGGAAGCCATATGGCCGAGCAGTCTCAGGAAGCGCCTGGCGGAGACAAGGGACTGGCTGCGAAAACGGTCGGCTAGGTCCATGAGCCGTTGAGCCCTGTCGAGAGGCAGGAAAGCTCGCACCTGAGTGTGCAGTCTTGCGCCGATGAACTCGAGATCCTGTGAGGGGAGCAAAGTGGACTTTGCGAAGTTTATGACAAAGCCCAAGTACTGCAGAAGAGTCACCGTGCGGTGTGTGGCGTTGGTGACCTCCGGAGCGGACGCTGCTCTGATGAGCCAGTCGTCGAGGTACGGGAAGACAGAGGCCGTGAAGCCGGAGATGGGCTGCCACCACCACGAGACATTTTGTGAAGACTCGCGGTGCGGAGGACAGGCCAAAGGGTAGTACCCTGTACTGGTAATGATTTCCTGCCACCACAAACCTTAGGTATTGGCGGTGGCTTGGGTGGATGAGGATGTGCGTGTAGGCATCCTTTAGATCCAAGGAGCATAGCCAATCTCCCTGCTGGAGGTAGGGCAGAAGGATTCCAAGGGTAAGCATTTTGAACTTTTCCCGCACGAGGAACCTGTTGAGGTTGCGCAAGTCCAGGATGGGTCTGAGGCCTCCTGTCCTTTTTGGTACTAGAAAATACCTGGAATGAAAGCCTTGACCTCTCAGGTGGTGGGGCACCGGTTCCACCGCCTGTTCCTGTAGAAGACCTGCTAACTCCTGAAGGAGTAAGTCCCTGTGCAGAGGAGTCGTGGAGGTTCTCCCGGGAAATAGGAGGGAGGGACCTGGTGGAATTGGAGAAGATAGCCTTCTCTTACGACTTGAAGCACTCAGGCATCTGAAGTGATGTTGGACCACCTGTGGGCGAAGTGAACCAGCCGGCCTCCGGTGCTGGGAGGAGCCAGCGGAGGGGGAGAGGCTATGCTTAAGGAGTCAAAAGCCCCCACCCTGCTGAGCAGGGGCTGGTGGTGCAGGCTTGGGGGCTTGCTGCCTACGGGACGCGTTACCCCGTCCCTTGGCCTGCTGGCCCTGTTGGGGAGCTGCGGGGGCCTGATATTGGGGGTAGTGTTTATAGGCAGCCGCCTTTCTCGGGTAAAAGGACTTCTTTCCCGAGCCCTTCTTTTTCTGGGAAGGGGCGGAGGTCTTCCTAGAAAGCCTAGTCCTGGTGAGAGTCTCTGTCTCTAGTTGTGCAGCCTTCTCGTTCATAGGTTTGCCAAAGAGGTTTTCACCTCGGCAGGGGACATCGACCAACTTGTCCTGCACCCAGGGCTCAAGGTCAGACGACTGAAGCCAAGCCTGTCGGCGGGCACCGATGCCGGCTGCGGCCACTCGAGCCGATGCTTCAAAGCCATCATAGGCTGCTCGGGATATGAATTTTGAGCATTCCCGAATGCCAGTGGACAAGGCTAGGAACCTCCGCAAAGGTTCCTCGGACAATCCAGCGGAGAATCCGGCTAGCTCTTTAGCTAGGTCTCGGAGATACATGCCCATGTATAGCTGGTAGGTCTGGACACGACACGCAAGCATAGAGCCCTGGAAACACTTCTTACCAAGGCCATCCAGGTTACGGGCCTCCCTGCCAGGAGGCACCGAGGAGTGCATCTTCTGGCTCTTAAGACGATGCATGGCCGATTCCACTACCATGGAATGGTGTGGTAGCTGTGCTTTTTGGATAGAATCGACCCGCTTGCTCAAGACCGGCGAGGAGGCCGGACTCTCCCACATGCGGAAGAGTAGTCGTTCCAGCATGGGAGGAACCGGTACAGTAAAGTGTTCCCTGGCGGGAGAGTCATACTGGAGGGCGTCGAGCTCTTCGGCTCGAGGCTCCTCCTCGGGATCCGCAGGGAAGGCCAAAGCCTTGGCCATATCCCTGACGAAGTCCGAGAACCGGGCATCCTCCGGAGGGGACTGCTTCCGAGGTTCGGACTCAGGCGAGTCCGAGGGGACACACCGAGTCCGAAAAGAATCAGGTGACTCTTCCTCTTCAGACTCCCAGACCGACTCCGAGGAGGAATCGGTGGGGTCGGCCCGGGCAGGCTGCGGCGCCGGCCGCCCCGACGCCGAGGGAGTCGGCGTCGACGACCTCGGTCCCGAACGGGAGGCCGAGGGTGACCTCGACCGAGGATCGACTCGAGTTCGCATGGACTCGAGGATCGGCTCGGTCTCCGGGGTCGACTTAGACGTTGACGTCCCGGCGGTCGGGGCAGCGGCGCCAGCGAGGCTAGCGAGCAGTGCCCGCTGCTGGTCCATGAAGGCAGACAGTCTGCTCTCCAAGGCCGTCAACCTGGGTCCGACCTCAGGTGACCCAGCAGCCCCCGACTCGGGCCCCGACGGCGTCGGGCCCGACGTCGGCGGTCTCGGAGGCGAGTCCAGGAGGACCACAGGACTTACCCGAGCAGGCAGCTCCGACTCCAGGCGAGGTCGCTTCGAGAGGTGCTCCTTCTCCAAGGACCCGGGACGGCTATCGGGGCTATGCGACCTGGCCCTCGCGGAGCCAGGAGCGTCCACCGACGCCGCCCTCGCGGGTTTCACCTTCCGTCGATGGTCCCCGGAGGGAGAACCCCTGTCGGAGGAACTCCGGCGACGGTCAGAGCTGGAACCTCTGGATGCCGAGGCCTCCGACGAGGTCCGGGTACGGCTGGGGTCAGCGAAGATCCTATCCCGCTGATGCCGCCGACTTCTCAACGCTTTGGAGGACATTTTGCCACAGGCCCCACAGATCATTTCTTCATGATGCGGGCCCAGGCAGCGGAGGCAATTATCGTGTGTGTCAGTTAGTGACATATTTCGGTCACACTGACCACACCGCTTGAAACCACTGGCAGCCATCGGGGGAAAAAGGGCCCCTGCGAGGTCAAAAGACCGGGCTGCCAGTGAAAAAACCGAAAACGAAACTGACTAAATCAGAAAAACCGAAAAAGAAGAAGAGGACTCGTGACCGGCGTCGCGAGTCCGGGCGGGAAGAAAACCGGCGTCGAACCGAAGGAAAAAAGAGAATATTACGAATAAAATCAACTTTTTCGCGGGGACACGACGGGTATGTCTGTAGGGCTCCGCGGAAAAAAGAAGACTGGCTAAGATGGCACCCTTGGGCGGGAAGGCGACCGCGCATGCGCGCTGCAATTCCCAAAGGCTTTCTTTGAAAGCTGGGGAAAATTGCTCTGCGAGGGCTCCGTCGGCGCCGACGTCACCCATATGTGAGGACTGACTTCCTGCTTGGTCCTGGAGAAGCACCCTGACAGAGTTCGACTTCAGGCCTCCCTTCGAGAGATGGAGTTACAGAGTGGGGCAAGAAAATGGATTGATCTGGAGCCTGGAGCACCAGACTGAGAAGCATCGCCATTTGAAGGTATAGGCTCGTCTAGTTGAAGTCTTCGACGTGAGGAGGACCTCCTCTGGGAGATCCAGCAGGGCTAGGGAGACCCGTTCAGCCACAAGGCTGTGAATGATAACAAGGCCAGGTTCAGGTGCAGCACCTGTCCCTCCTCTTGCGTTAGTAAGCCTGGGGCACAGACCAGCAAAACTGGAGGCTCCGTTGATAGCTGGAGCAGGAATCAGGGCTGTTGAGGCCACAAGGGGGATACGAGTATCATCCATGACCGGTCCCGCTGAGCTTTGTGGAAGGTCCTGGCAATGAGAGGAGCGGGAGAGAACGCACAGAGCAGGCCGGATGACCAGTTCAGAAGCAACGCATCCAGGCACTCCCTGCTCGAGTGTGGTACTGGGCCGCAGAAGCAGGGGAGCTGTGCGTTCAACAGGCTGGCAAATAGGGCCGGAGTTCCCCACCGATGAAAGCCAGCCGGCCATCCCCGGATCCAACCGCCATTCATGAGTGTGGAGAATCCTGCTGAGTTTGCCAGGACGTTCTCCTAGCCTGGGAGGTAGAACGCCCTGAGGATCATACCCCGACAGATGGCGAAGGAGCAGAGGAGGACCACTTCCCGGCAGAGGGAGCACGATCCAGTGCCCCCCTACTTGTTGATGTAGAACATTGCACAAGCACTGACCTCCTGCTGAGATGATCCTTGAAGGCCCACCAAACTGCCCGGAGCTTCGGCAAGTATATTTGCTGTTGAGACTCCTTGGGCGACCATTGCCCCTGCATGCACAATGCACCGCAGTGGGCTTCCCACCCCATCATGGAAGTATCGATTGTCAGCACTCTCTCGTACTGCGGAATCCAGAAGGGCAACCCCCGGAGGAGGTTGTGGGGGTTTTGCCACCAGCCCAGGGACAGGCAAAGGTTGTGGGAGACCCATACGGAGTCCCTGAGGTGGCCGATGGACAGGCTCCTCTGAGCACTGAGGCACCACTGAGCTGTCCGCATGTGCAGGCGGGCATGGGGAACCATGGTGAACCTCATATTCATTAATTCACAACTTACTTTTTCCTTTTTCTTACTCTATCTTACAATACCCATTTCTCCACATTATCACATTTACTCTTTACACTAATAATTCTAGTGAACTACAATACATTTTTCCTTGCTCAGATAAGATTTTTGAAATTTGTAAATATTTAAATCTGTATATATGTTTAAACTATCTATATACCTAATCAACATTTACTCAGCATTGTAACCCTCAAATTACCATTTTTATTATATATAATTTAATGTTCACTGTAATTTCAATTGTTTGAATACGTTTCAATGTAATGTTCAAGATTTGTTCTATGTAAACCGCTTTGATTTTTCTGAAAGGCGGTATATAAAACCGTTCAATAAATAAACAAACATGGACAGTAAAGGCCATGTGACCCAGGATGCACAGCATAGTTTGAGCCATGACCCGAGGGGTGCTCTGGACCTGGGCTGCCAGGGCTCGGAAGCGATCAGTGCGATCCGCTGGCAGAAAAGCGGTCGCCCACTGAGTATCGAGGTGTGCACCAATGACTTCTAAGGCTTGCACCAGTTCGAGGTGGGACTTGGTATAGTTGACCAAGAAACCCAGGCACTCGAGCAGGAGAATAGTGCGTGACGTCACAAGGTAGGTTTCCTCAACCGAGAATTCCGTGACGAGCCAGTCGTCGAGGTAGGGGAAGACCAGTACACCCCCTGACGCTTGAGGGAGGCGGTGACCGCTGAGAGGTATTTCGTGAAGACCCGTGGGTTGGATGCGAGCACCCTGTATTGGAAGTGCTCCCCCTGCACCCTGAAGCGCAGGTACTGCCTGTACTGGGGGTGAATCAAAATGTGGGTGTAAGCGTCTTTTAGATCCAAGGAGCATAGCCAGTCGCTCTGCTGGAGGAAGGGCAAAAGAACAGCAAGGGATAACATCTTGAACTTCTCCCGTACCAAGAACATGTTTAGCTTTCGGAGGTTGAGGATGGGCTGCAGACCCCCCGTATTCTTCGGGATGAGGAAGTACTGGGAATAGAAGCCCTGACCTCAGAGGTGAGACAGCACCCTCTCGAATGCCCACTGGGTGGGGAGGTTGATTAACTCACGATGCAGGAAGACCTGATGGGCAGGGAGTCAAGGAGGCTCTGCCAGGAAGGGAGGGGGAAGCCTGTCGAGGCAATAGCTGTCCCAGATGACCCAGGTGTCCAAGGTAATGGAAGTCCACTGAGAGGCAAAAGAGGACAGGCGTCACCCCACTGGCTGCTGAGTCGCCGGGGGGAAGGGGTGAGAGGCTATGCAGCTAGTGTCAAAACCCCTGCGAGGGTTTAGGCAGTGCTGGGGTTTGGGTCTTGGGACCTTTCGGCTTGCGGTGACCCTGGCCAGACTTCCCTTGTGTCGGAGTGGTGGGCGTGGGAATGGGTGGGTATGGCAGATAGCCATGGTAGGGCAGGCCCTTCCTCAGAAAGGCTTTTTGGTTTGTTGTTTCTTTCGAGGGACGGTGGAGGTCTTGCACGAGAGACGGGTTCAGGTGACAAACTCAGTCTCTCCACGGCCTTGTCCTCCATTGGTTCAAAAAAGAGCTGCTCACCGAGGCAGGGCATTGTCCAGGAGCTTCTCCTGTACCCACTGCTCCAAATATGAGGATTGGAGCCATGCCTGGTGACGAGCCCCAATGCCGACAGCAGTCACTTGAGCCATCGAAGGTGGCACAGGAGAGGTACTTTGAGCAGTCTGCAACGGACTTTAGCAGGGTACAGAACCTATTAAGGGGTCTGCCCTTGAGGCCCGCGGAGAATCCTCCGAGTAATTTGGCCAAGTCGCGCAAGAACATGCTCATGAATAACTGGTATGCCTGAATACGGCAGAAGAGCATAGAGCCCTGGTAGGCCTTGCTGCCTAGGGTGTTGAGGGCTCTCAATTCCCTGCCTGGGGGAACCGAGTGTGACTCTGGGCTCTCTTGCTTTCTCATGGTCAACTCCACCACCATGGAAGTGTGGAGGAGCTGGGTTTTCCTGAACCCAGGGCTGTGTTGGACCTTGTACATGGTGTCGAGGCATTTACTCACGATGGGAACAGAGACGGGTGCCTCCCACATTTGTAGTAGCAGCCTGGACAGGATGGGAGGAACCGAGACAGTAGGACTCTTAAGGTGGGGACTCGTACTGAAGGATGTCGAGCTCTTCAGCTCAAGGGTTCTCCTCAGCCTGGGTGACCAGGTTGAGAGCCCGTGCTATATCCCGAACACTAGGAAGGTGGTGTCCTCGGGTGGCGATTGCCACTGATATGCAGGCAGGGAGGGGTCTGATGGAAGGTCCCGGATGGGCACGGGTTTCCGGGGAGGTATCCCCATCGGACTCCAAACCGGGTTGGTCGGCCTGACTGGCAGCCGAGGCCTGCTTGGAGCCGGAGGCCCTGGAGGATCTTGCCCATGAGGAACGGGAAGGTGAGTGGTGAGCAAGACTGACATTGAGGACCCTCATGAGGCCCACGGCTCTCGGGGGTTTCCTGGACGGTTTTTGGCATGGACTGGACTGGACCAGCAGGACAACCAGCAAAGCGTAGTTACTAACCTGTAACAGGAGTTCTCTGGGGACAGTAGGAATCAGTCCTCACTTATGGGTGACATCTGCACCGATGATGCCTGCGTGGAGCAACTCCCCAGCTTTCAAAGAAACCCTTTGGGATTGCTGACACATGCATGGTCCTCTTCCTACCCAAGAGTGCCATCTTGCTCAGTCAGCTTCCTTAGCTTGAGCCCTACCAAGCAGATGGCAAGGGAAGGATAAAAATCCATCAACTCATCAGGGGAGGTGGGAGGGTAGTGAGGACTGATTCCTGCTGTCCCTGGAGAACACCTGTTACAGGCAAGTAACTATGCTTTCTCCAGGAACAAGCAGGAAGTCAGTCCTCACTTATGGGACTCCCCAGCTACAGGCTACCAAACCTGTAACCAAAAAACGCCTCCGCGAGGCCGTGAGCAGAAGTTGATGCCCGAAGGAGCCCGAGTCTTCGGGTCCACAGGGCAGAACACTCAGTAGCCGTCACAGAGTCGGAGGGCAGTTGCTTATACCCCAAACAGATCACGGAGTACAGCCTAGCCGAAGTCACTGTCCCAGCAGGACTCCCTCTCCAGGCGGTAATGAAAGGCAAAGTGTTCGCCAAAGCCCAGGTCGCAACCCAACAGATGTCCGATAGCAGCATTGAGTGCAGCGAAGCCACCAAAGCTGCATTGGCTCAGACACTGTGTGTGGTGACCCACCGATCCAGCGGGGGTGCCCGCCTTCGTGTGTATGAAGGCGATGCAGTCCGCCACCCAAAGGGCAAGGGTGTGCGCTTTGTGACTGCCTGCCCCAGTCGATAGAGATCGTAGGTTATGAAAAGCCAGCCAGACTTGCAATGAGGCTAGGTGCGCTGCAGATAGAAGGCAGGAGCCCTCTTGCAGTCGAGTGTATGCAAAACCACCGACGCCTAGTTGGCATGCGATCTCAGGAAGAAGGTCGGTAAGACCATCTCCTGATTCAGATGAAAATCTGAGAGAACCTGGTGGGTACAGAGGACCACCCTGTTCCTATAAAACTTGGTGTAAGGGGCCTCAGCCATGAGAGCATGGAGTTCACTGACTCGGCGGGCCGAAGTCAAAGCCTCCAGGAAGACAACCTTCCAGGATAGGTGCCGAAGCAAGTATATCACCATCAGCTTGAAGGGTGAATGCGTAAGCTGCATGAGCACTCCGTTCATATCCCATTCCACCAGAGGAGACAGGATGGGAGTTTTGGACAGCAAGAGGCCCTGCATGAAGTGGGAGACCAAGGGCTGCTCCGAGAGGGGTTTGCCCTCTATGGGGAAGTGATGTGCCGAGATGGCGCTCAGGTGTACCCTGACAGAGTTAGACCAGCCCCTCCTTCAAGAGATGAAGGTGGTACTGGAGGACCCACTGAGTAGGGCACGAGAAAGGGTCTATCTGGAGCTCGGAGCACCAGACTGAGAAGCGTCATCATTTGAAGGCGTAAGCTCGTCTCGAGTCCTTCCGCAAGAGGACGACCACCTCCGACTTCCTCCGGGAGGTCTAGCATAGTTAGGGTGACCAGTTCAGCTGCCAGGCTGCGAGGGACAACAAGGCCAGGTTTGGGTGTAGCACCCACCCCTCCTCCTGCGTTAGAAGGCCTGGGCACAGCCCAGGGGAATCGGGGGTTTGGACACGAGCCAGAGCAGGAATGGGAACCATGGTTGCCGAGACCACGATGGAGCGACAAGTATCATCGACACTCGTTCCCACTAAGCCTTGTGTAGCATCCTTGCAATGAGAGGAGTGGGAGGGAATGCATAGAGAAGCCCGGAGGTCAAGCTGAAGAGGAACGCATCCCGCACCTCACTGCTCGGGTGCGAGACTGGGCCACAAAAGCGGGGGAGCTGAGTGTTCGCTGGGCTGGCAAACAGGTCCATGGTCAGGGTTCACCACTGATGGAACAGCCAGCTGGTCACCTCGGGGCCAGCTGCCATTCGTGAGGGCGGAGGATCCTGCTGAATTTGTCCATGAGGATGTTCTTGTGGCCCGGGAGGTAGACTGCTAAGTAGGGTCATCCCTCGATGGAAGGCGAAGGAGCAGAGGAGGACCGCTTCCCAGCAGAGGCAGCGTGATCCTGTGCCCCCTTCCTTGTTGATATAGAAAATCACTACTTGATTGTTGGTCTGCATGAGTACAAACTTTCCCTGGAGATGGTCCTCGAAGGCCCTCTGGGCCCTTTGGACCACCCGAAGCTCGAACAAATTGATCTGCTGTTGAGACTCTTCAGGTAACTATCGTCCTTGTATGCACAGTGCACCGCAGTGGGCTCCCCTTCCCAACAGGGAAGTGTCCGTTGTCAGCACTAGCTCGTGCTGCGGGGTTTGGAAGGGCAGTCCCCGGAGAAGGATGCAGGGCTCCTGCCACCAGTCTAAGTACCAGCGAATGTTGAGGGAGACCTGAATGGGATCCCTGAGGTGAATGGAGGCCAGTCTCCACTGAGTGCTGAAGCACCACTGGGTTGTCTGCATGTACATGCAGGCATATGTGGAGCCACATGGACGGTGGAGGCCATGTGCCCCAGGAGGGGCAGCATAGTCCGTGCCGTGACCTGATTGTTGCTCTGGACCTGGGCTGCCAATGCTTGGAGGGGAGCCGCATGGTCCGCTGGTAGAAAGGCGATCGCCCGCTGAGTATCGAGGCGTGTGCCGATAAACTCTAAGGCCTGTGCCAGCTCGAGGTGGGGTAGTTGACCAAGAAGCCCAGGCGTTCGTGGAGGATTGTGCGTGATGCCGCAAGGCGGGTTTCCCCAACCGAGGGCCCTGTGACGAGCCAGTCGTTGAGCTAAGGGAAGACTGGTATGTCCAGCCGTCTGAGGGAGGCAGCGACCGCAGGGAGTTACTTTGTGAAGACTCAAGGAGCACAGGCGAGTCCGAAGGAGAGCACCCTGTATTGGTAATGCTCCTCTTGCACCCTGAAGTACAGGAACTGCCTGTGCTAGGGGTGAACCAGAATGTGGGTTTAAGTGTCCCTGAGATCCAAGGAGCATAGCCAGTTGCCCTGCTAGAGGAAGGGCAGCAGGACGCTAAGCTGTGGCATTGCCAGGGGGCAAAAGGCTATGCTGCTGGCATCAAAACCCTTGGTAGGCTGAGGTGGAGTTGGGGTTTGGGCCTTGGGCCCTTTCGGTTTGCGATGAGCGTGGTCCAGACTTTCCCTGAGGTGTGGTGGTCGGCGTGGAAGTGGGTGGGTATGGTGGGTAGCCTCGGTAGGGTAGGTCCTTCCACGGAAAGCGTAGTTACTCACCTGTAACAGGTGTTCTCCAGGAGCAGCAGGAATCAGTCCTCACATATGGGTGACGTCGGCGCCGACGGAGCCCTCGCGGAGCAATTTTCCCTAGCTTTCAAAGAAAGCCTTTGGGAATTGCAGCGCGCATGCGCGGTCTCCTTCCCGCCCAAGGGTGCCATCTTAGCCAGTCTGATGACATAGCTAAAAGACAGCATAAAAATTTGCAAAAAAACTTAAGCAGATGATTGCAACTCCAAGGGGAGGAGGGAGGGTTGTGAGGACTGATTCCTGCTGCTCCTGGAGAACACCTGTTACAGGTGAGTAACTACGCTTTCTCCAGGACCAAGCAGGAAGTCAGTCCTCACATATGGGACTCCCAAGCTTAAGGCTACCGGAGACCCTAAGCACAAAAATGAGCTCCCTCTAGCTCAGCGGCACAGAAGGAAGGAATCTTCACTGAATTATCACCCACTGGTAGCCCACATCCGGGATGGAGGGTAGGAGTTGCTCAAACCTCGAAGAGATTTCGGAGGACTGCCTGTCCGAAAGCACTGTCCCTGAGGGACTCCCTCTCGAGACAGTAATGGACCGCAAAAGTCTGGCTCGAAGACCAAATAGCGGCCCGGCAGATGTCTGCCAGCGGAACAGAGCGGAGGTAAGCCACTGACGTAGCCTTCGCTCGAACACAATGAGCCGTGACTCGACTTCCTAACGAGAGTCCGGCTGCCCCATAAGCCCAAGCGATACAGTCAGCAACCCAGATGGACAGAGTACGCTTGGAGACCGGGAGCCCCAATTTATTGGGGTCAAAAGACACAAAAAGCTGAGCAGCTTTACGGTGCTCCCGCGTACGGTCAAGGTAGAAGTTCAATGCCCTTCTACAGTCCAGGGTATGCAGGACCATTTCAGCTCGGCTGGAGTGTGGCCTGGGAAAGAAGGTCGGAAGTACCACCTCCTGATTGATGTGAAAAGGGGAAACCACTTTTGGAAGAAATTTAGGGTGAGTCCATAGGACTACCCTATTTTTGTAGAACCGAGTGTAAGGGGGATCAGACACGAGGGCCTGCAATTCACTTACACGTCTAGCGGAAGTGAGGGCTATCAGGAATAAAGTTTTCCAAGAAAGAAAACGGAGAGAACAGGTAGCCATAGGTTCAAAAGGCGGACAGGTGATCCGCTGTAAAACCACATTCAGATCCCAGTCAGGAGCTGGCGGGCGCAGAGGTGGTTTAAGTAGAAGGAGACCTCGGAGAAACCTCGCTACGAGAGGGTCGCTGGAAAGAGGTCTGCCGTCCACCGGCACATGATGTGCTGAAAGAGCACTGAGGAGAACTTTGACGGAGTTGGACTTAAGTCCCAGATTAGAGAGGTAGAGCAAGTACTGCAAGATCACCGACACCGAGCAGGAGAAGGGATCCTGAGACTGCTGGGTACACCAAACGGAAAAGCGACGCCATTTAAGGGCGTAGCATTTGCGGGTAGAAGGTCGCCGGGAAGCTAGGACGACCTCTTCCACCTCTGCCGGCAGGAGAAGGGGAGCAAGGACTACCCTTTCAGCAGCCAGGCCATTAGATTGAGAGATCTGAGGTTGGGGTGTAGCAGGGACCCCTGATCCTGTGTTAGGAGATCCGGTTGAAACCCCAGAGGGAACGGATCCTCTACCGCTAATTGCAGCAGGAGTGGAACCAACGGCTGTCTGGGCCAGCGAGGGGCCACCAGGATCATGGAAGCTTTGTCTCGGAGAACCTTGAAAAGAGTTCGAGAGACTAGCGGGATGGGAGGAAAAGCATACAGAAGGCTCTCCGACCATGAGAGTAGAAAAGCATCTGCCGCTACTCGAAGGGGATGTGGCTGACGAGAGCAGAAGCGAGGAAGTTGCCGGTTGAGAGGACTGGCAAAGAGATCCATCGTGGGGAGTCCCCACTTCAGAAAAAGTTTCTGAACTACCAAGGGATCCAGGCGCCACTCGTGCGGCTGGAGGATCCTGCTGAGTTTGTCCGCCAGGCAATTTTCTTGGCCTGGGAGATAAACTGCCTTGAGAAGAATGCCGTGACTGACGGCCCAAGAGCAGAGCTTCTGAGCTTCTCGGCAGAGAAGGAAGGAGCCCGTGCCCCCCTGTTTGTTCACGTAGAACATGGCAACTTGATTGTCCGTCTGGACAAGGACGGACTGGTGAGAAGTCAGGTGGGAGAAAGCCTTGAGCGCCAGACGGATTGCTCTGAGCTCCAGGAAGTTGATCTGCTGAGCAGACTCCCACGCAGTCCAGAGACCTTGAGTACAGGCCCCTTGGCAATGCGCTCCCCAACCCAGGAGGGAAGCATCGGTCGTCAGCACTTGAGCCGGCTGAGGTGACTGAAAAGGCATTCCGAGCACCAGGTTCGGCCGATGAAGCCACCACTGTAGAGAAGAGGCCACGGCCCGGAGATGCGCACTAAGTCGGCTAGTCCGCCGGTGGCTTGTTGCCACTGCTTGCGAAAACACCATTGAGCAGGCCGCATATTCAGGCGGGCATTGGGGGTCACGTGGACGGTGGAAGCCATATGGCCGAGTAGTCTCAGTAAGCGCCTGGCGGAGACCAGGGACTGGCTGCGAAAACAGCCGGCTAGGTCCATGAGCCGTTGAGCCCTGTCGAGAGGCAGGAAAGCTCGCGCCTGAGGAGTGTGCAGTCTTGCGCCGATGAACTCGAGATCCTGTGAGGGGAGCAAAGTGGACTTTGCGAAGTTTATGACAAAGCCCAAGTACTGCAGAAGAGTCACCGTGCGGTGTGTGGCGTTGGTGACTTCCGGAGAGGACGATGCTCTGATGAGCCAGTCGTCGAGGTACGGAAAGACATAGAGGCCGTGAAGCCGGAGATAGGCCGCCACCACCGCGAGACATTTTGTGAAGACTCGCGGTGCGGAGGATAGGCCAAAGGGCAGTACTCTGTACTGGTAATGATTTCCTGCCACCACAAACCTTAGGTATTGGCGGTGGCTTGGGTGGATGAGGATGAGCGTGTAGGCATCCTTTAGATCCAAGGAGCATAGCCAATCTCCCTGCTGGAGGTAGGGCAGAAGGATTCCAAGGGTAAGCATCTTGAACTTTTCCCGCACGAGGAACTTGTTGAGGTTGCGCAAGTCCAGGATGGGTCTGAGGCCTCCTGTCCTTTTTGGTATTAGGAAATACCTGGAATAAAAGCCTTGACCTCTCAGGTGGTGGGGCACCGGTTCCACAGCCTGTTCCTGAAGAAGACTTGCTAACTCCTGAAGGAGTAAGTCCCTGTGCAGAGGGAGTCGTGGAGGTTCTCCCGGGAAATAAGAGGGAGGGACCGGGTGGAAGTGGAGAAGATAGCCTTCTCTTACGACTTGAAGCACCCAGGCATCTGAAGTGATGTTGGACCACCTGTGGGCGAAGTGAACCAGCCGGCCTCCGGTGCTGGGAGGAGCCAGCTGAGGGGGAGAGGCTATGCTGATGAAGTCAAAAACCCCCACCCTGCTGAGCAGGGGCTGGTGGTGCAGGCTTGGGGGCTTGCTGCCTACGGGACCCGTTACCCCGTCCCTTGGCCTGCTGGCCCTGTTGGGGAGCTGCGGAGGCCTGATATTGAGGGTAGTGTTTATAGGCAGCCGCCTTTCTCGGGTAAAAGGACTTCTTTCCCGAGCCCTTCTTTTTCTGGGAAGGGGCGGAGGTCTTCCTAGAAAGCCTAGTCCTGGTGAGCGTCTCGATTTGTGCAGCCTTTTCAGCCATGGGCTTGCCAAAGAGGTTCTCACCTCGGCAGGGGACATCGACCAACTTGTCCTGCACCCAGGGTTCAAGGTCAGACGACTGAAGCCAAGCCTGTCGGCGGGCACTGATGCCGGCTGCGGCCACTCGAGCCGATGCTTCAAAGCCATCATAGGCTGCTCGGGACATGAATTTGGAGCATTCCCGAATACCAGTTGTCAAGGCCAGGAACCTCCGCAAAGGTTCCTCGGACAGTCCAGCGGAGAATCCGGCTATCTCTTTAGCCAGGTCTCGGAGATACATGCCCATGTAGAGCTGGTAGGTCTGGACACGACAAGCAAGCATAGAGCCCTGGAAACACTTCTTACCAAGGCCATCCAGGTTACGGGCCTCCCTGCCAGGAGGCACCGAGGAGTGCATCTTTTGGCTCTTAAGCCTATGCATGGCCGATTCCACTACCATGGAATGGTGCGGCAGCTGTGCTTTTTGGAAGCCAGGACTCTTGCGGACTCGATAGATGGAATCGACCCGCTTGCTTAATACCGGTGACGAGGCCGGACTCTCCCACATGCGGAAGAGTAGCCGTTCCAGCATGGGAGGAACCGGTACAGTAAAGTGTTCCCTGGCGGGAGAGTCATACTGAAGGGCGTCGAGCTCTTCGGCTCGAGGCTCCTCCTCGGGATCCGCAGGGAAGGCCAAAGCCTTGGCCATATCCCTGACGAAGTCCGAGAACCGGGCATCCTCCGGAGGGGACTGCTTCCGAGGTTCGGACTCAGGTGAGTCCGAGGGGACACACTGAGTCCGAAACGAATCAGGTGACTCTTCCTCTTCAGACTCCCAGGCCGACTCCGAGGAGGAATCGGTGGAGTCGGCTCGGGCAGGCAGAGGCGTCGGCCGCCCCGACACCGAGGGAGTCAGCGTCGACGACCTCGGTCCCGAACGGGAGGCCGAGGGTGACCTCGACCGAGGATCGACTCGAGTTCGCATGGACTCGAGGATCGGCTCGGTCTCCGGGGTCGACTTAGACGTCGACGTCCCGGCGGTCGGGGCAGTGGCGCCAGCGAGGCTAGCGATCAGTGCCCGCTGCTGGTCCATGAAGGCAGACAGTCTGCTCTCCATGACCGTCAACCTGAGTCCGACCTCAGGTGACCCAGCAGCCCCCGACTCGGGCCCCGACGGCGTCGGGCCCGACGTCGGACCTCTCGGAGGCGAGTCCAGGAGGACTACAGGACTTACCCGAGCAGGCAGCTCCGACTCCAGACGAGGTCGCTTCGGGAGGTGCTCCTTCTCCAAAGACCCCGGACGGCTATCGGGGCTATGCGACCTGGCCCTCGCGGAGCCAGGAGCGTCCACCGACGCCGCCCTCGCGGGTTTTACCTTCCGTCGATGGTCCCCGGAGGGAGAACCCCTGTCGGAGGAGCTTCGGCGATGGTCAGAGCTGGAACCTCTGGACGCCGAGGCCTCCGACGAGGTCCGGGTACGGCCGGGGTCAGCGAAGATTCTTTCCTGCTGGTGCCGCCGACTCCTTAACGCTTTGGAGGACATTTTGCCACAGGCCCCACAGATCAGTTCTTCGTGATCCGGGCCCAGGCAACGGAGGCAATTATCGTGTGTGTCAGTGAGTGACATATTTCTGTCACACTGAACACACCGCTTGAAACCACTGGCAGCCATCGGGGGAAAAAAGGGCCCCTGCAAGGTCAAAGGACCGGGCTGCCAGCGAAAAACCGAAAAACGAAACTGACCAAAATCAGAAAAACCGAAAAATAAGAGAAGGACTCGCAACGGCGTCGCGAGTCCGGGCAGGAAAAAGACCGGCGTCGAACCGAAGGAAAAAAGAGAAATAAATCACTAAAATCAACTTTTTCAGCGGGGACACGACGGGTACGTCTGTAGGGCTCCGCGGAAAAAAGACTGGCTAAGATGGCACCCTTGGGCGGGAAGGAGACCGCGCATGCGCGCTGCAATTCCCAAAGGCTTTCTTTGAAAGCTGGGGAAAATTGCTCCGCGAGGGCTCCGTCGGCGCCGACGTCACCCATATGTGAGGACTGACTTCCTGCTTGGTCCTGGAGAAAGAACGGCTTCCTAGTTTGCCATTTCTTTCGGGGAAGGAAGGAGTTCTTGAGCGAGATACATGTACGGCTGACGAACTCCATCTCAATCTGTTTACCAAAAAGCTGTTCACTAAGGCAGAATACATCTAGGAACTTTTCCTGGACCAACTGCTCCAAGTTCGAGGACTGGAGCCATGCCTGGCCCTGATGCCAGAAACTGCCACTCGAGCTGAAGACTCGAATCAGTCGTAGGCAGCACGGGAGAACCTGATAATGTGACTTCGGGCTCTTGTTTTCTCATGGCCGACTCCACCACCATGGAGGTGTGGGGGAGTTGGGTTTTCCTGAACCCAGGGACGTGATGGACCCTGTACATCGCATTGAGGCGCTTGCTCACAATGGAGACCAATGCAGGGGTCTCCCACATGCGGAGTAGCAGTCTGGACAAAATGGGAGGAACCAGGACAGCAAAAGATCCCTAAGGAGGGGACTTGTACTGCAAGATATCAAGCTCTTCAGCTCGAGGATCCTCCTCCGCCTGGGTAGCCAGGTTTGAGAGCCGTGCCATATCCCGCACGAACACCGAGAAGGAGATGTCCTCGTGTGGCAAACGCCACTGAAAGGCAGGCGGGGTCAGGTCCGATGGGAGGTCCCCGATGGGGATGGGTCTCAGGGGAAGTATCCCCATCCGACTCCCAGCCCGAAAATTCGGAAGAGGCGTCAGATTCTGGCTGGTCGCCTTGCCCAGATGCTGAGGCCTGTTTGGAGCCGGAGGCCCTGGAGGATCTTACCCCCGAGAAATGGGAAGGCAAGCGAAACAGAGGACCCTCACGAGGCCCATGGCTCTCGGGAGTTTTCAGGGTGGATTTTGGTGTCCCTCTCGAGGGAACCTCGGTCTCTAGGCATGAAGCTGGATACGAGCACCTGCTGGGAAGCTATGAACGCAGAAACACTGCATTCTAGTGCCAGCATACTGGACTCCCATGCAGGCATGGGACCCTGCGAAACAGACACCGGTGTCACCGGGTCGGGCATTGAGGAGAGGGAGTCCTCGCCGGAACGACCTTCGTGAGATCTGGCACCATCGCCCAGGGCCTCCGAGTCTGTTCGAGGTACCTTACGAGGCTGCTCCTTGTCAGACTCTCGGGAACACCAAGGCAAGCTAAGCGACCAAAACACTTTTTCCGAGGGATGAGGACGTGCGTTTAAAGGGCTCCGTGGAAAAAGGGAGACTGAGCAAGATGGCACCCTTGGGAGGAAAGAGGACCACACATGCGTGGCAGCAAGCCGAAAGGCTTTCTTTGAAAGCTGGGAAATTGCTCCGTGCAGGCTCCGTCTGTGCCGATGTCACCCATAAGTGAGGGCCGACTCCCTGCTTGTTCCTGGAGAAAGGGACATTTCCTTATCATCCAGATGTCTTGAGTGTACATTCTCACCACCAAGTGAAACCCATCAGTGCATAGGCCTTCCATAACCCTCTTACTTGGCTTGGTTGACATCTTTCTTGGCCATGTGAAGTGCAAGGATCAGGTCTTCCTTCTCTTTCTGCAAAACTACCACTTCAGATTCCAGATTCTTGACATTATTCTGAAGAGAAATGGCAGATTAGAAACATGATCTAATTACCTACATGATTAGACATTTTTTTTGTTTAGCTCACATCTTTTCAGTTCCAAGTGAATTACATTCAGTTACAATAGATTTTAAGATCTCTGGGGGCAGGAAAATACCTAAGTTTGCATTTGAGGCAATGGAAGGTTAAGTGACTTACCAAAGATCACAAGGAACAGAGGTATTAAAATCCTGGCTTCTCTAGTTCTAGCCCACTGCTCCAGCCATTAGGCTACACCTCTCCAGCTTTAACATCACAATTTCCTAATCTGTTCAGACCAGTATAGGACAATGAGCACCAGCTGCACCACACTCATTCTTCCCTACTTCATTTCTGTACATCTTCCTTCAAAAGAGAAGGTGAGCTTCCAGATACTGCTATTACTTACTAAACCATGTACTGAACATTCCCACTGGTATTCCTCCACAACCGAAAACTATTTACACTTCAAAACAGACCCTATAAATTCTTTGTTTTTTTTAAGATTACTAATCTGCTTTGAATCATCTGACTTGTCCGGGAAAAAGTGGGGATAAAGGAAACAATTACATTTGCCTCATACCGACCGGTACTTATGTTGGAATCTTGCTGCATTTGATCCAAAAATAAAGGTCAAAAACTTTACCTCATATTGGCTCTGCATTGGCTCCAACTGGCTGTTGTTCTGCGTCATCTTTTTGGCCAAAGCCTCTTTCAGCAGCAGGGCTTTATTCAACTCAATCAGTTCCTTAGACATTTGTGCCTGCCGCAAGGCATGTTGAGTAGTGAAGTCAGATGACCTCTTGCTTTCAGGACTGGTATTCACTTGCTAGGAGAAGTTTACAAGGCATGTTAGCTATCAGGAAAAACATGATCTGTAAAGCCTTTCAAAGAAATTCAATATCAATTAGGCAAATGCCTCAGAGCATGCCAGAAATTAAAGGACACCTTTATTAAACTGGACTAATAGTTAGCAGATGACATTTGTAACTTGGGACCATTGAACATGGAAAGTAGTTATGAACAGCATTTGCTATTAGCCAAGTTTAGTAAACATGCCCCTAAATTTACATGTGCCATAAGGTGAAATGTTTTATTTTTTTTTATTTAGACAGTTTTTGTATACCGCCTTATCCTTCAATCAAAGCAGTCACAACACAATTGGGGGATACATTTAACACGCAGGGATATGAGACACATACACTAATACTTACAGGGAACATGGGCAGTGGAGGGTTAAGTGGCTTGCCCAAGACCACAAGGAGCATCTGTGAGACTAGAAACCCCAGTCCTTCCAGCCCAAGGTTGCTGTCCTCTAGTGGGATTTGAACCCCTAACCTTCCGGCCTGAAGTACCTTGCCCCAACCACTAGGCTACTCCTCCCTTAGACCTTACCTGCTAACTTTTCTTTCCCGGAGTCCCTCCAGTACAGCCCTGACAAGTGGGTTATGCTCATCTACCAGCAGGTGGGGACGGAGAACACAAGCTTGAAGCATACAAGTAGCCTATGCCAGAATGACAAGAGTCAGTATGAACCTCACAAAGCAGAAGCAGAGCCCCAAGACCCCAATTCTCTGCTAGCCATGCCCTTGAGAAAAAGAGACACCCCTCAACCAACATTCACTGACCCAGGATATGGGCCTCTTAAATTATTCACTCTGCATTTTTTTTTGGCAGAAAATTGAACACAACACGCAAAGACCCTGAACGCAGGTAACCATGCAGAGACACCATGGAACTCCCAACAGAGAACCTTATGCAAAACTATAGCACAAGTTGTCCCGAACTGGCCAACTCAAATTTGCTTATGCAAACGCGAGACAGCCCTGCCCATACAGCAAAATGTGTAGACTAGACCGACTCCAAGAAAGAAAATTAGCAGGCAGGGTCTAATTTCACCATCCTATTAGTCCCTCCAGTTCAGTTAAAACAAGTGGGACATAGCAAAGCACTACTAACAGGTGGGAACCTAAACACCAGCCTGCAACATCTGCCCTCCAAAGGACATGTCCTGCTGGGCCTGTACATTCAAGCGGTAATGCCGTATGAAGGAATGAAGAGATGTCGCCACCTTATAAATGCCCTGGGGAGGAATCAGACCAATCTCCACTCAGGATGATGCCTGAGCCCACAGAGTGAGCCTGCAAGCCAGAGGTCACCAAGCACCCCTTCAACCGATATGTGGAAGCAATAGACTCCCTGATCCACTGGAAAATAGAAGCCTTAGAAGACACCTCACCCTTCCGAGGATCAAACAAGAAAGTCTCGAACTGTCAAAAAGCCAGTCATCTTCAAGTAATGCTTGAGACACCTACAGACATCTACTGTAGCATATGAAGGTGAGCCTCCGCAGAATCCTACGCTTCTGTAAAAGTAGAGACACTACCTGATTGAGATGAAAAACAGACAACACCTTCAGTAAAAAAAAAAAAAAAAAAAAAGGAATGGGACTAAGCACCACCTTCTCCATGGAGAATACAAAGTAAGACTCCCTAAAGAAAAAGCCTGGCGTTTGGAAAACTGACAGGCTGAACAAATCACCACCAGAAACAGCACCTTCAAAATCAAGTCCTTCAATGAAGCTCCCCGAAGTGTCTTGAAAGGAGAACCTTCCAAGGCCAAGAGCACCAAATTAAGATCCCATGAAGGAACCACAGATCAACAAGGGGGACATAGGTGCTTAATGCCCTGAAGGAAACATACAACGTCCCCATGAACCACCAGGGTTTGACCATAAACATGATCCCTGAAACATGCCAAAGCTACTATTTGGATCCTCAAGGAACCCAAGGACAAACCTTTATCCAGTCCCACTTGCAGAAAAAGCCAGGATATCAGGAAACATTGCCTTTGAGGGGAGCAAACCTCCCGCTCTGCACACCAAGTCTCAAAAATGCACCAGATTTGCACGTAGGCCAAGGAATTTGATTACCTGTTAACCCATAGTAACATGACAATGACCTGAGGTGAGTATCCTCTGTGCCTCAGCCAAGCCCTCAAGAGCCAAGCCCTCAAGAGCCAAGCCATAAAGCAGAATTAAATTGACCACAGACTCTCCATCCTGGGTCCATCTGCTTTGAGCCACCTGAACATAAGAACATATTATGAGACAATGTCCTCTCCAGCTGACCAGACTAGCATCTGTGGTCGTCACCACCCAGTTCAGGGATGAAAGAGGCATCACTGATGCAAGCTGCTCTGGATTGAGACACCACCACAAACTCATAAGAAATGCCATACTGGGTCAGACCAAGGTCCAACAAGTCCGGTATCCTGTTTCCAAAAGTGGCTAATCTAGGTCACAAGTACTTAACAGTTTCCCCAAAGGGGACAGATTCCACAATGTTTGTATTGGGTCAAGCAGTGGATTATCCCAGGTCCCCTTTAATAATGGTTTATGGACCTTTCCTCCAGAAACTTGTCCAAACCTTTTTTAAACCCAGCTACACTAACAGCTTTTACTACATCCTCCAATAATAAATTCCGGAGTTTGCTTACGAGTGAAAAAATATTCTCTTATTAATCTTAAATAGGTTACCCTGTAGCTTCATTACATGCCCCCTACTATTTCTATATTTTGATGGCATAAACAATTGATCCACATTTACCCGTTCTACTCCATTCATTAATTTATAGACCTCTATCATATCTCCCCCTCAGCCGTCTCTTTTCCAGGTTGAAGAGCCCTAACGTTTCTAGCTTCTCTTCATAGGAGTATCCTTCCATCCCCCCCTTTACCATTTTGGTGACTCTTCTCTGTACCTTTTCTAATAACGCTATATCCTTTTTAAGATACGGCGACCAGAATTGTACACAATATTTAAGGTGTATATGGATTTTCAGAAAGCCTTCAAGTCCCTCACCTTTGACTACATGCTTATTCACACCTTCAAAAAACAGATTAGTAAGATAGGATCACTTCCTGCCACACCAAGATGCTCTCCTTTCATGGGACCTCTCTCCTCCATAGCAACTGAGAGGCTGCCAGACTGGAGGTGGGACTTCAGTACTACATTCCTGTACGTCTCGCCTATGTACCTGTCTTTCTTATGACATCAAGTTTGCCACACTATCCTCCAGAGATTGGACTCGCTTCCTTAAGACAAAGAGCTCCTTGCACCTAGTGCATATGTAAGATCCTCTCAGCAACTGGGATAAAATCGTACATGCAACACTCTATGCATCTTGCTGCTGGACTTGTATCTGTATTTTAGTTTTAAGGTTTTGTTTAGTTATGTAACATTGTCCACTTAAAGTTGCTAGGGATACTTGATACTGATACAACTAACTAATAAGGGACTTAGTTCACCTCAAGATTAATCTATTCCTGGTGAAGGTAACTAGCTGAAGTTAATTTGACCACCTCTTCCCTTTTAATAGATTTAAGAGCCTAAAAAGCTAAGATTTTGCCTGGGGTGGGTGGGAAAACACCTAGTAAAAGCTAGATTGCTACAGAATGCACTGACCTGTGCTTCTAAGTTAATCTCAACTTCCCAGGTGATTCACACAGCCCTTGGCTTGATAGAGGGTCTTTCAAATTGTCCCTTTGATCTGTCACTTGGCTTCAATACTTATTTAAAACAGTTTCACAGGTCTTTTGCACCCTAACTGGAAGGTCTCTAGAAAATTTATTCCATTATCCTATTCTTCCTTCTTTGGTAAGCTATACTCTAATTTGATTTAAATTAAAATCCCTCTGGGACTACTGAGATTTAGATTAAAATTAACAGCTCTCTGGGGCTGAGCCCTAAGCAAGCTAGTAAATAAATCTGTGTATTAGAATCCAGTGTATCAACTTTAACCCAAAGAATGCCCTTTTCCCCAAGATTTAGACAATTTCCCAGAAATAAAGATTTCTTCCCAGCACAAGCAGTCCCTTTTGGTAGTCCTTCAAGACTTAACCATTCCAAATCTCTTCCAAGACCTAGGCATCTGACGTAAACTGGGACCAAGCAGAAAAGGCTGAATTCCGGCCAGGGCCCCCAAACCTTCACTAGGAAGGCTTGGTGTCACCGAGAGGTCCAGAGATCCTCCTCCCTGTCAGCCACCTCAAGAGCTACTGCAAAAGGAGGGGCCCCACTACAGGTATCAGGATTTCTGCAGATTAATTGCCTGTGCAGAGCAAAAAACTTACAAAAATCCCAACCATGGCTCTCCTCAAGAAGGCCCCTCTGCTGGTCTCCTTTGGTTTATCCTCTGGCAACTTAGGCACCATGGAGACTCAAATCCTTAAGCAGCTTCTCCAAGTCACCTCCAAACAACCACCTCCCTGCAAAAGGTTGATTGCTAAGCCACGTATTAGCCACATTGGCCAACAAATTACACAATAATATAAGCTGCCATGCAACACTACTGAAGGCATACTCTTGGCAGACACTGAGCAGATTCATCAGGAAGGCAGACACAGACTCCAGCCTAGCTAACCGGATCTGCTCAGTCTCCTCAGCAATCCATTGAGACCACTAGAGACAGGCTCTAGCAACGTAAGCTGTGAAAATGGCCCCCTGAAGAGCAAGGGTCAACACCTCGAAAGCCTGCTTAAGGGGGGCTTCAATCTGCCACTCCTGAGGATCCTTCAGGGCTGTACCACTCTCCATTGGGATGGTGGTCTTATGAATAACCATCACAGGTGCATCCACACGAGGCAAACAATTTCTCCTTCTCCTCAGGGGGAATTGGGAACAGCCTGGCCATACTCTGACCAGCACAATCTCACATCTGGAGACTTCCACTCCTCTGCAAGTCATGGCCTTCAAGGCAATGTGGACCAGAAGAGACTGTGGGGGCTTTTGGATGTTCTCCATAAGCATATCCTCTGCAGACAGAAGGCTTCGACCTAAGCTCTTCCATAATCCGCATGACTGCCAGAGACACCAAAATAAGTGAGGGAAGCTCATTGCAGTGAAAAATCTGCATTGCTATTGGGGTCATCCCCCTCCTCCAGACCTGCCATCCCCTCCAAAGTGTCCAGGGAGTCCAATGACCCCATAAACCTTAACACCACATCCTCCTCCAGCCTCTTGACACAGACACTTAGATGCCAAGGGAGATCCCTGCCCCCCAGCCAAGAGGGGCTTGGGGACCCTTCACCCAAACCTTGCTTCAACATAAAGAATAGTTACTCACCTGTAACAGGTGCTCTCCAGGGACAGCAAGAATCAGTCACTTATGGGTGACGTTGGCACCAACGGAGCCGGCGCGGACCATTTCCCCAGCTTTCAAAGAAAGCCTTTGGGAATGCCACCATGCATGCGTGGTCCCCTTCCTACTGAAAGGTGCTTAGTCAGGTACCATAGCTATAGCCCTTCAAGAAGATGGCAAAAATGTACAGTAACTCCAAGGGGGGGAGGGAGGGTAGTGATGACTGATTCCTACTGTCCTTGGAACACACCTGTTACAGGTGAGTAACTACACTTTTTCCAGGAACAAGCAGGATGTCAGTCCTCACTTATGGGACACCCTAGCTACCGGCTACAGAGGACCTGTAGGAAAAAATCATGGCAGGGCCATGAGCAGTTGCCAGTGAAAGCCAAAGGCAGCCTGAGGACCCCAGGTCCATGGATGGATACGCTCCTGGTAGCCAGAACAAGAAGGGTTGGAGGGCAGGAGTTGCTTAAATCTGAACATATTACGGAGAACAGCCTGGCCGAAGGTAGTATCCCAACGGGACTCCCTCTCCAGGCAGTAATGCACTGTATGAAGGTGTCAGTGGAAGACCAGGTAGTGGCCTGGCAGATGTCTGCCAGAGGCACAGAGTACAGGCTGATAGACGTCATCACACGGATATTGTGAGACATGACTCAGCAGTCCAGTGCAAACCCGGCCTGAGCCTCAGCAAAAGTGATGCAAGTCCACCACTCAGATGGACAAAGTATGCTTGGTGACCACCAGCCCCAGACGACTGGGATAGAAGGAGACTAAGAGTTGCCAGGATCTGCGGTGATCCAGAGTCTGCTGCAGGTAGAAAGAGCACTCGTACAATCCAAGGTGTGGAGAATCGGCAATGCCTGGTTGCCGTGGGGCTTCAGGAAGTAAGCAAGCAGCACTATCTCTCGATTGAGATGAAAATCTGAGACAACTTTGGGAAGGAACAAAGGGTGAGTCTGCAGGACCACCCTGTTTCTGTAAAACCTTGTATACGGTGCCTCAGCCATCAGCACCTGGAGCTCACTGGCTCTGTGTGGTGGTGAGAGCTACCAGGAAGATCACCTTCCATGACAGATGCCGAAGTGGACAGGTAGCCATGGGCTCGAAAGGAGGCTTGGTCAGCTGTGAGAGGACCACATTGGAGGTCCCATTCCACGTAAGGGCGACAGGTAGGGAGCCTGGAAAGGAGCAGGCCTCTCATAAAACGAGACAAGTGGTTGTCCCAAAAGAGGCTTGCACTCGATGTGGTGGTGGTTCGCAGAGATGGCACTCAGGTGAACCCTGACTGAGTTAGACTTCAGCCCTGACTGCGAGAGATGGAGCAGGTACTGAAAGACCAAATTGGCTGGGCATGAAAATGGGTTCGCTCGGAACTCCAAGTACCACACCAAGAACAGATGCCTCTTGAAGGCATAAGCCCGTGTCCTCGATCTTCACGGAAAGATGGTAGGAGGCTAGAGCAACCCACTCAGCTGCCAAGCCGTGAGGGACAGGGACCTCAGATTGAGGTGAAGCAGCAGCCCCTCCTCCTGCATCAACAGCTCCAGTGAGAACCCGAGAGGGACCGGGGGCTCCGTCGAGAGATGGAGCAGCAGGGAAAATCAAGGCTGCCTGGGCCACCTCAGGGCAATGAGGATCATCGAGGCCCTATCCCGCTGGACCTTGAGAAGGGTCCAGGCAATGAGGGGCATGGGGGGAAAAGGCGTACACAGCAGGCCCATCCTCCACAAAATGAGGAAGGTATTGGGGGCCACCGTGCCTGGGTGCAGAAGATGACTGCAAAACCAGGGAGCTGCGAATTCGCAGGACTGGAAAAGAAGTCCAGAGCTGGAGTCCCCCAATGCTGGAAGAGCTGCTGTGCCGTCCGGGGACAAAGGCGCCACTAGTGCGGCCGGAGGAATTGGCTGAGCCAGTCCGCCAATGCATTGTCCTGGCCCAGGAAGTAAGTGGCCCAGACGGACATGCCCTGGCTCACTGCAAAGGAACATAGTGACATTGCCTCCAAGCAGAGGCTGTAGGAGCAGATATCTCCTTGCTTGTTCACATAGATTTGGTTGTCCGTCTGGACCAGCATCGCTCAGTGCTGCAGGCGGTGCTTGAAAACCCTGAGCACCAAACGGATGGCCCTGAGCTCCAGCATGTTGATATGCTGCCTGGACTCTGAGGGACCAGGTCCCTAGTGCGCCGTCCCTCGCAGTGGGCTCTCCAGCCCACCGGGGAGGTGTCCGTCAGGACCACCTGATGCTCCGGAGCTTGGAAGGGCATCCCTCGAAGCAGGTTCTGAGGCTCCTGCCACCAGGAAAGAGACTTTGCCACATTGGGCGAGACTGTGATGGGGTCTCAAGCAGCCAGTCCACTGCACCCATTGTGCTCAGAGGCACCACTGCGCCGTTCACATATTGAGATGGGCAATGGGCATGAAATGGACTGTGGAGGCCATGTGGCAGAGAAGGTGGAGCATCGTCCGGGCCGAGATGGCGCTGTGGAACCACACTTCGGACACCAGTGACATGAGGCAGTCTTCTGTGTCCTGAGGAAAGAAAGCCATGGCCAGCAGGGTGTCCAAATGAGCCCCGATTAACTCCAGGGACTGAACTGGAGTGAGGTGGGACTTCAGGTAATTGATCATGAACCCCAGATGCTCGAGGAGGTGAATGGTGCGGTCCATGGCCTGCTGGACTTCAGAGGCTGTGCCCCCTGCTACGAGCCAGTCATCTAGATATGGACAGACGAATATGCAATGCAGCCGAAGGTGGGCCACAGCTACGGCCAGGCACTTCATGAAGACTCAGCAGGGCGAACACAAGGCCAAAGGGAAGCACCCTGTACTGGTAAAGGTTTCCCTGAACCATGAAGCAGAGCTACTTTCTATGTTTGGGATGGACGAGGAAGTGAGCATAAGCATCCTTTAAGTCCAAAGGGCATAGCAAATCACACTGCTGGAAGTAGAGCAGCAATGTACCAAGTGAGAGCATCCTGAACATGCCACAGCACCCTCGCAATGTTCCCTTTCATCTGTGCTGGGTCCTCCGCCAGCATTCTTGCCGGTGGGGGAGGGGCGGAGCATCGATCGCACTGCACCCCCCCCCCCCCCAGGAATGTTGCCGGCAGACCCAGAGCAGCTTAGAGGGAACACTGGTGATGGGTATTGGGGGACTCCTCGTCCTCCATCTCCCACTCAGTGTAGTCCGAAGACTCATAGGAGGGTTGCTCTGTGGGCCTCATGGCTCCCGATGCTCTGCGACCGGTGCCTGGCATACCTGCCAGGGATGACTACGGTCCCATTGAGAGGGACTCTTGATCCCGACCACAGCCAAGGATCGACTCGAGACTGAAGGACCTCGAAGATCATCTCGGTGAGGATAAACTGGTCTGCAGAACAGCAGCCACTGCTTGTCAATGAAGGCAAACTGAGCTCCAGGGTTGACATTCTGGACTCCAGACCAGAAGGCACCACAGCTTTCGGTGCAGGCACAGAGGCTCATCCCCGATGCTGGTTCCCCTGAAGGGGAATCCCTGAGGATGGTGTCTGGGGACAAAGGCCAGTGTCTCTGGTCAAATCCTTTCAGGGGACCTTTGCAGACCGCTCCTCCAAAGCCTCGGAGGAGCGTCTCGGACTGCAGGATGGGGCCCAGGGGACACCCAGCCAGTCTGAACCATCCAACGACGCTGCCTTTGAGGGTTTCTTCTTCCTGGGTTCCCTCAAGGGAGACTCCCCCTTTCTGAGGACCCACAATGGGGCTCGGGAGGTTCCACCCAAGACGTTGAGGCCTCAGATGAAGCCCTGGCCTTCGAAGGCACCGGGTACTCGGGGGAAAAACATATTGTGCTACTGCTGGCGGCACTTGAGGGCCTTACTGGACATCCTTTTGCAGAGACTGCAGGCTGTCGGGTCCTGGTCTGGCCCGAGGCAGCGGAGACAGCAGTTGTGTCAGTCAAACAATTTTAGCGCACCGATCACACTTCTTAAAGCCACTGGTAGCCATGGGGGAAAAATGTACTCAGAAAAGTGAACTTTTTCCGGGGACCAGCCAGATGAACGTCTGAAGGGCTCTGAGGAAAAAAGGAGACTGAGCAAGATGGAACCCTTGGAAAGGGGACAAAGCATGCGTGGTGGCATCTCTCAAAGGCTTTCTTTGAAAGCTGGTGGGATGCTTCTGAGAGGGCTTTGTTGGTGCCGACGTCACCCATATGTGAGGATTGACTTCCTGCTTGTTCCCGAAGAACCATGCTTTCAGTAATCAAACTAATTTGTTACCAGAGAATGTAGTTGAACATTCCATTTTTTGTTTTAGGTACCTTCTAGTCAATGCAGACTCCTGGCAACCCAGCAGCCCCTGGGTTTTTTTGGCAAGGTATGAAAATGTAGATCATGCCTTTTCTTCCAAGGCAATGGAGGGTAAAGTGACTTGCCACAAGGAGAGCCAGTGGGAATCAAACCCAGATCTCCTGAGTAATAGGCTCTTGCTCTAGCCACTAAGCTACTCCTCCACACCAACATTCCAATAGTGGGAGCCAAAAACAATTCATCAAAATGCATAGCTGGGTTATGAAATGATCCCCTCTTTCCTTCAGATGCAGTGGCTCCATATCAAAAGCATGACTCATTCCCGTGCTCTGAAATTTGGTCCCGCATCACTTCCTGTAGTCCCACATTTTGTCTAAGGGCTCAGTCAGCTGTGTCTTGCGCATGCAGCCACAGCAGCAGCAGCACCACACTCAGTGTAGCTGGATTTTAAAAAAGGTTTGGATAAGTTCCTGGAGGAAACGTCCATAAGGGAAAATTTTCACTTACTGTTAATTTCCTTTCCTGGAATCCTGCTAGACCAGTCCAGACAAGCAGGTTTAGTCCCCCTACCAGCAGATGTTGGAGACAGAGAAATAGAAAAACCCACTAGCAGCCTGATTGGCTGTTCCCTGGCAATATGTAGCTGAACCCAGTAGAGGGCACTGCAGTATTGTAAAAAGCCATACTCAAACAGATGTAACCAGGAACCAAAAGAAAAAACAGAAAACCATACAAGAGGCGATAATGCTCCACTGCAAAGTCTTGGCTCCTCAGCAATACACCTCTGAACCAGATTTCCAGAATAGGGAGGGTTCTGGACTGGTCTAGCAGGATTCCAGGAAAGGAAATGAACGGTAAGTGAAAATTTCCCCTTCCATCACATCCTGATAGACTAGTCCAGACAAGCGGGAAGTACCCAAGCTAACTGCTCTTTGGGTGGGAAGATACGGCCATCGAAACAACCTTTGCCCCGACCTGATCCTCTTCCCGAGATTGAATATTGAGCTGATGACGACGCACAAAAGTGGACATGGAGGACCAGGTGGCTGCCCTGCAGATATCAAGAGGATGAACATGAAAGCGCTCCGCCCAAGATGTAGCTTGCACCCACATAGAGTGCGCCCGAAGACTAAGAGGGACAGATTTTCCCTTAAGGATGTATGCAGATTCAATTGCTAACCGCAACCAGCGAGAGACCATGCGTTTGGAAGCAGCTTGACCCTTACGGGGTCCCGCAAAAAGCATGAACAGGTCACCCGAAGATACCTACGAAGGATCCTGCCGAGATCCAGAGAATGGAGTCCCTTATTTTCACCCTACCCTGATCCTCAGTAAAACAGGGTAGGAAAATTGGCTCATTGATATGAAAAGGCATAAGTACTTTTGGAAGGCATGAAGGAACAGTACGCAAGAAAACTCCTTTCGAGAAGGCAAGATAGGGATCCCTGCATGAAAGTGCTTGTATTTCGGATATCCTTCGTGCCGAAGTTATCACTACTAGAAACACTGCTTTAAGTGTCAAATCTCTCAACATGATGTGTTTAAGCAGCTCAAAAGGCGCCTGCATCAAGACTTTTAGAATGAGGACATATCCCATGTTGACACCCGAGGGCGAACCGGTGGCCAGACTACCTTAGCTGCTTTAAGCAAACAGGACACATCCGCATAGGACACTATAGAGCGACCCCCAACAGGACCTCAGAAACAAGTTAATGCTGCTACTTCAACATGAAGAGATCCCAAGGCTAGACCTTTATTCAAGCCATCCTGGAGGAAGGTAAGGATATTTGGGATTTCCTACTTGCAAGGAGAGATACGGTGCTGTGCATACCAGGACTCATTCGCCAAACGCGGGAATACACTAGCGAAGTCGATGGGCGGTGCGCCTTCAGAAGGGTTGTGACCATGCGACTCGAGTAACCCTTCTTGCTCAGGCAATGGCATTCAAGAGCCAGGCCGTAAGCGAGTAAGGAGCCGGATTATCCATCACAATTGGACCCTGACGTAATAGCCCCCAGTGAGACCCCAGAGGCAACGGCGGGACTCACGTTGAGGATGAGTTCTGCATATCAGGGCCTCCGAGGCCAGTCCTGAGCTATAAGGATCACTCTCCCCCAGTGTGCGAGAACTCTGAAGCACTTTGCCGATTAATACCAATGGGGGGAAGATGTACAGCAGAGCCTCTTGTGGCCATGGCTGGAGCCAGGGCACTTAACCCGGAGGACTAAAACTCCCCCCTGCGACTGAAAAATTCCAGTACCTTGGTATTCGCTGATGTCGCCATTAGATCCATTACCGGTTGCCCCCATGTTTGCACAATCTTCTGAAACGCCCAAGGGGCTAGCTCCCATTCTCCGGGATCAAGAGCATGTCGGCTGAGGAAGTTAAAAAAAAGATTAAGAAAAAGTTAAAAAGGCTAACAACCACACGACTGGCACAGTTAACACAACCGCCTCGAACATTCATCAATATCCCCAGCCCTCTAAACATCCTAAGAACGTTCCCAAATAAGATCCAATCAAACCTGAAATGCCTCATCAAAAACATGCAGCCCAATCAATCATTGCATTCAAACCGTTAGGTTTGACTGAATCCAATTTATGAATCCACCTGTGTTCCCGCTGGACTAGTGCCTGATCATGAGTTCGATCTGCATTACTGCATTCAACTTTATCCACACAGAAACATACAAGTTGCTCGAAGCTACGGTTTGAATGCAATGATTGATTGGGCTGCATGTTTTTGATGAGGCATTTCAGGTTTGATTGGATCTTATTTGGGAACGTTCTTAGGATGTTTAGAGGGCTGGGGATATTGATGAATGTTCGAGGCGGTTGTGTTAACTGTGCCAGTCGTGTGGTTGTTAGCCTTTTTAGGCAAGTGAGGGAGTCTAAGTGATTGCACATTGTGGATTAAGGGGAGGAGTTTATGATGTCATGTTTAGGTTGAGTCTTTAAAGTTGAGTATAGTAAGCTTACATCGCATGCGTGGCGCCTTTTTTGCTTTGTATGGCACTGTGCTCAAGAATGGAATGGAACCTTTGGTTTGGACGCGGGCAGCATCTTTTGAGTATTTTAAGCTTTTGGTTCTTTAGTTGTAGATGTTGGAAGAATAAGGTGAGACGTGTTTTAGTTTGGGAATGATTCTCTATGTTTTGTTTGTTTACTTATAGGTGGTTTGCATTTTGATCCCCTGAAGAACCCTTTTTAGGAGAAACGCTACGAAGGCGCTAGGGGAAAGCGTCGGGGTCATTTGACGATGTTCATCAGGACTGTTTGCCTTAAGTATTAGTACTGAAGTTGAAATCATTGGAATATCACTATTGTAATCTGTATTAGTTGATTATTAGTACCTAATCTTATGAGCTTCAGTCCGTAATGTCTTTCTATGAGGTCAGTGATGCGAATGGGCACGTTTATTTCTATGTAGACAGCCAGTCTAATGAAATAGTGCCGTTGTAAGTCTGAGACCTCTTGATTGGCATTAAAAGAAGTTTGATACATTGTTGAGAAATTGAATGAGAGAAAAATATTTTTTTCTGGTGGGAAGAATTTCCTGTATATTTGTTTAAAGCAATATTCAAGGCAGATAATGTCTGAGCGATAAGCGCTCCTAACTCCTCCTTCCTAAACACTCGAAACATATTGGAATCCTTGCTGGATCCGAGCTCAGCCTCCTCCAAATCCACAGCCCACTCCATACCTGAATCTGACAGGATTTCTCCTTCCTCCACTCCTTGGAGCCCTGAGATGTGCTGACCAGCTCCATCGGCACTCATCCCAGCTCCGTGGGCTAACGTAGATGAACCTTCCCCTGGATCCGACGGAGAAGGTTCTTTCTCTAAGCTTTGCCAGGCCAAAGGGACAGAACTCTTGTCCTGAGACTGCTGCCACTTTAAACAATAAGCTTGATGGAGTGCCAAAATAAAATCTGCAGAAAAAACAGATTCTAAGCCCTTTTGTACTGCAGGCAGTGAATGTGGAGGAGCTTCCTCCACCTGCACTTGTTTTTTAGATTTGGCTTTCTATTTTGTGGGCTTCTCCTGAGCAGCTAACAAAACTGGAGCTGAACCTGTAATGGCCGCCGTTCCCGCCAATTCTGAGCTGCCCTGAGGGGCTCCTAAAGAAATGACCAATTCTGGCTTGCTTTCCATGATGCTATTACCATAACCGCAAAATCACCCATAGCTTCCTGAGTGGCCAGCAACACTGAAGACTCCCTGGGGTACGCCAAACAGGATGCGCATTGCTGATTTTGCAGTTCCTTCTGCTTCCTGTTACACACAATGCATCTAAGCCCAAAAGAAGGCATTGTGTGTGAAAAAGAACGATTTTAAATCTTATTCTCCGGAGCACTCCTCTTTCTATAGTACAATCCTAGTAAAACCCCCCTTAAGAGAGGAGAAGGAACAGAGGCACATACAGCAGGGCAGAGCTGAGCTTCCCGTCAAAAATCGGAGCTCCGTGGAAATTCAAAATGGCCGCTGAACAAATAAAAGTTAAATAAAAGGTCAAAAAAGGAGAAATTAGACCTTACCTGCTAATTGTCTTTCCTTGAGTACTCTCCGGGCCAGTCCAGGTACAGTTGGGTGGTCAATCCCTTCCAGCAGCTGAGGACTGAAAGTTCCAAGTTTTACTGACAGCTCCCCTAGCTCCCCCTACTGATAGGAAGCCAGTCACTTATTGTCAAAGCAGCAAAGAAACTACCGGTACTAGCTAACTTAAACCAAAAGGAATGGAAACCTAACACATAGAAGCCCCCCATTATGATACCTTAAGCAAAACCCCGCTCACTGATTCCGAACAACCGGATTGGGGCCTTCGTGACCTTGGGCAACCAATTGCTTTTGTACTCTTTTTTTTTCGTGAACTAGCTAGAGCCCCCCACTGAACAGGAGGACCCCCAATATCCTCTTCCAGGAAATCCGACCAGCAGTCATAACTGCGGACACACTAAGCAACCGAAAACTCACTGCCGAACCACCGAACCACCAACAAATCCCACTGCTCGCAGATTCGACGGGCGCGACCTGGACTGGCCCAGAGAGTACTCAAGGAAAGACAATTAGCAGGTAAGGTCTAATTTCTCCTTCCTCTTCGGCTCTCCGGGCCAGTCCAGGTAAAGTTGGGGCAGTACCAAAGCAGTACCTAAACTGGGAGGGAACCCGGGAGCCCCGCTACAATGGCCGAAGCACCAACCCTGGCATCCCCATGGGCCATCACACCCAATCTGTAGTGCTTCGCGAAAGTATGTAAGGTAGACCAGGACACCGCTCGACAGATATCCGCTGGCGGCGTCAAAGCCAACTCAGCCCAAGATGTTGCTTGAGCCCACGTGGAATGAGCTCGCAGTTCCAGTGGAGGCGACCTGCCCTTTGCCTTATAAGCTCCCGCTATCACCTGCTTCACCCAGCAAGCTATAGCTTTGGAAGCCGCTTAACCCTTGCGCGGCCCTCCAAACAGAACGAACGATCTGACTTCCGAAACGGGTTTGTCCTCCGCAAATACGTCCGCAACACACGACTCATATCCAACTTATGGAGAGCCGGGTCCAACGCATTGCCCCCCTGGGATCGAAAGGTGGGAAGCAAAACGGACTGATTCATGTGAAACCCCGAGACCACTTTCGGCAAGAACGAAGGCACAGGTCGTAAGACTACCTTCTCATCCGAAAAACGCAGGTACGGCTCCCTACAAGAGAGCCTGCAAATCCCACACTCTTCTAGCCGAACATAAGGCCAACAGGAAGGCTGTTTTCCAAGATAACTCGTGCAAACCTACGGAGGCACCGGAGGCAAACGGCGGTTCCGTCAAGGCATCCAGCACCAGATTCAAATCCCATGGCGGTAAAATGCGACGAAGCGGCGGGCGGATTTGCTGGACTGCACGCACATCTGGATGAGATGAGAGCGCGTGCCCTCGCGCCCTCCCTCTAAAACACGCCAGAGCCGCGAGCTGTACCTTGAGGGTATTCAGAGCCAGACCCCTCTCCAGCCCGCCCTGGAAAAACGCCAGCACGTGTGGTAAATCGGCGGTCTCCGGCCTAACACCTCTTTCGCTCGCCCATGCCTCAAAAATGCGCCAAAAGCGAATATACGCTAAAGTCGTCGACCGTCTCCTAGATTTCAGCATCGCCTCGATCACGGCCCCCGAATATCCTCGCCGACGCAATCGTTGCCTTTCAAGAGCCAAGTCGTAAGCAAGAATCGATCCACCCGAGGCATCAACACCGGCCCTTGACTCAAAACGTTGATCCGCTCGGGCAAACGCCAAGGAGGCTCTGCAAGTAGACGTACTAGATCGGCATACCAGGGACGCCTGGGCCAATCTGGCGCAATGAGAATCACCTTGCCGCCGTACCTGGAAATTCTGCGAATGACTCTCCCGATCAAGGGCCACGGAGGGAACACATACAGAAGCTGGTCCCTCGGCCAGGGCTGGGCCAGCCCGTCGAGACCTTCCGACATGTGCTCCCTGCGCCTGCTGAAGAACCGAGACGTCTTGGCATTGGACTGAGTAGCCATGAGATCCATGACCGGCTGGCCCCAGCGAACTGTGATCTCGTGAAAAACCGCCCAGTTGATCTCCCACTCGCCGGGATCCAGGCGATGGCGACTGAGATAATCTGCCTGAATGTTGTCCTTCCCTGCCACATGAGCCGCCGAGAGCGCCTCGAGATGCAGTTCCGCCCACTGTAGCAAGCACTGACTCTCCTGCAGCAACTGCGGACTGGCTGTGCCGCCCTGCTTGTTGATGTAGGCCACTGTTACTAAGTTGTCGGAAAAGCGTAGTTACTCACCTGTAACAGGTGTTCTCCAGGAGCAGCAGGAATCAGTCCTCACTTATGGGTGACGTCGGCGCCGACGGAGCCCTCGCGGAGCAATTTTCCCCAGCTTTCAAAGAAAGCCTTTGGGAATTGCAGCGCGCATGCGCGGTAGTCTTCCCGCCCGAAGGTGCCATCTTAGCCAGTCAGATGACATAGCTAAAAAGACAGCATAAAAATTTGCAAAAAGAACATAAGCAGACGATTGCAACTCCAAGGGGAGGAGGGAGGGTAGTGAGGACTGATTCCTGCTGCTCCTGGAGAACACCTGTTACAGGTGAGTAACTACGCTTTCTCCAGGACCAAGCAGGAAGTCAGTCCTCACTTATGGGACTCCCAAGCTCAAGGCTACCGGAGACCCTAAGCACAAAAATGAGCTCCCTCTAGCTCAGCAGCACAGAAGGATAGAATCTTCGCTGAATTATCACCCACCGGTAGCCCACATCCGGGATGGAGGGTAGGAGTTGCTCAGACCTCAAAGAGATTACGGAGGACTGCCTGTCCGAAAGCACTGTCCCTGCGGGACTCCCTCTCGAGACAGTAATGGACCGCAAAAGTCTGGCTCGAAGACCAAGTAGCGGCCCGGCAGATGTCTGCCAGCGGAACAGAGCGGAGGTAAGCCACTGACGTGGCCTTTGCCCGAACGCAATGAGCCGTGACTCGACTTTCTAAGGCGAGTCCGGCTGCCCCATAAGCCCAAGAGATACAGTCCGCAACCCAGATGGACAGAGTACGCTTGGAGACCGGGAGCCCCAATTTATTGGGGTCAAAGGACACAAAAAGCTGCGCAGCTTTACGGTGCTCCCGCGTACGGTCAAGGTAGAAGTTCAACGCCCTTCTACAGTCCAGGGTATGGAGGACCGTCTCAGCTCGGCTGGAGTGTGGTCTGGGAAAGAAGGTTGGAAGTACCACCTCCTGATTCAAGTGAAAAGGGGAGACCACTTTAGGCAGAAACTTTGGGTGAGTCCGTAGGACTACCCTATTCTTGTAGAACCGAGTGTAGGGGGGATCAGACACGAGGGCCTGTAATTCACTTACGCGCCTAGCGGAAGTGAGGGCTATCAAGAACAGCGTTTTCCAAGACAGAAAACGGAGAGAGCAGGTAGCCATAGGTTCAAAAGGCGGACAGGTGATCCGCTGTAAAACCACATTCAGGTCCCAGTCAGGCGCTGGCGGGCGCAGAGGTGGTTTAAGTAGTAGGAGACCTCGGAGAAACCTCGCTACGAGAGGGTCGTTGGAGAGAGGTCTGCCGTCCACCGGCACATGATGTGCGGAAAGAGCACTGAGGTGAACTTTGACGGAGTTGGACTTAAGTCCCAGATTAGAGAGGTGTAGCAAGTACTGTAAGATCACCGACACCGGGCAGGAGAAGGGATCCTGAGACTGTCGGGTACACCAGACTGCAAAGCGACGCCATTTAAGGGCGTAGCATTTGCGGGTAGAAGGCCGTCGCGAAGCCAAGACGACCTCCTCCACCTCTGCCGGCAAGAGGAGAGGAGCCAGGACTACCCTCTCAGCAGCCAGGCCATGAGGTTGAGAGACCTGAGGTTGGGGTGCAGTAGGGACCCCTGATCCTGGGTGAGGAGATCCGGTTGCACCCCCAGAGGGATTGGATCCTCCACCGCCAGTTGCAGCAAGAGCGGAAACCACGGCTGCCTGGGCCAGCGAGGGGCCACCAGGATCATGAAAGCTTTGTCTCGGAGAACCTTGAAAAGGGTCCGAGAGACTAACGGGATGGGAGGGAAAGCGTACAGAAGGCTCCCCGACCATGAGATCAGAAAGGCGTCCGCCGCCACCCGAAGGGGGTGAGGCTGACGAGAGCAGAAGCGAGGAAGCTGCCGGTTGTGAGGACTGGCAAAGAGATCCACTGTGGGGAGGCCCCACCTGAGGAAGAGCTTCTGAACGATCAAGGGGTCCAGACGCCACTCGTGCGGCTGGAGGACCCTGCTGAGTTTGTCCGCCAGGCAATTTTCTTGGCCCGGGAGATAAACTGCCTTGAGGAGAATGCCGTGACTGACGGCCCAAGAGCAGAGCTTCTGTGCCTCCCGGCAGAGGAGGAAGGAGCCCGTGCCCCCCTGCTTGTTCACGTAGAACATGGCAACTTGATTGTCCGTCTGGACAAGGACGGACTGTTGGGAGGTCAGGTGGGAGAAGGCCTTGAGAGCTAGGCGGATCGCCCTGAGCTCCAGGAAGTTGATCTGCTGAGCAGACTCCCACTTGGTCCAGAGGCCCTGAGTACGTGCCTCTTGGCAATGGGCTCCCCAGCCCAGGAGGGATGCATCGGTGGTCAGCACCCGGGTCGGCTGAGGTGACTGGAAAGGCATTCCCAATACCAGGTTCGGCTGCCGGAGCCACCACCGGATAGACGAGACCAGCGGCTCGGAGACGCGCACCAGGTCTGCTAGGCCGCCCGTGGCCTGTCGCCACTGCTGGCGGAGACACCACTGAGCAGGCCGCATATTCAGGCGGGCATTGGGGGTCACATGGACGGTGGAAGCCATATGGCCGAGCAGTCTCAGGAAGCGCCTGGCGGAGACCAGGGGCTGGCTGCGAAAGCGGTCGGCTAGGTCCATGAGCCGCTGAGCCCTGTCGAGCGGTAGGTACGCTCGCGCCTGAGGGGTGTACAGCCTTGCGCCGATGAACTCGAGATCCTGTGAGGGGAGCAAAGTGGACTTTGCGAAGTTGATGACAAAGCCCAAGTGCTGCAGCAGAGTCACCGTGCGGCACGTGGCGGTGGTGACCTCCTGAGCGGATGCTGCTCTGATGAGCCAGTCGTCGAGGTACGGAAAAACATAGAGGCCGTGAAGCCGGAGATGGGCCGCCACGACCGCGAGACATTTTGTGAAGACTCGCGGTGCGGAGGACAGGCCGAAGGGCAGTACTCTGTACTGGTAATGATTTCCTGCCACCACAAACCTTAGGTATTGGCGGTGGCTTGGGTGGATGAGGATGTGCGTGTAAGCATCCTTTAGATCCAAGGAGCATAGCCAATCTCCCTGCTGGAGGTAGGGCAGAAGGATTCCAAGGGTAAGCATTTTGAACTTCTCCCGCACAAGGAACTTGTTGAGGTTGCGCAAGTCCAGGATGGGTCGGAGGCCTCCTGTTCTCTTTGGTATCAGAAAATACCGTGAATAGAAGCCCTGACCTCTCAGGTGGTGTGGCACCGGTTCCACCGCCTGATCCTGCAGAAGACCTGCTAACTCCTGAAGGAGCAACTCCCTGTGCAGAGGGGGGCGCGGAGGCTCTCCCGGAAAATAGGAGGGAGGGACCTGATGGAAGTGGAGAAGGTAGCCCTCTCGCACGACCTGAAGCACCCAGGCATCTGCGGTGATGCTGGACCACCCGTCGGCGAAGTGAACCAGCCGGCCTCCGGTGCTGGGGGGAACCAGCGGGGGGGGAGAGGCTATGCTGAGCGAGTCAAAAACCCCCACCCGGCTGAGCAGGGGCTGGTGGCGCAGGCTTGGGGGCTTGCTGCCTACGGGACCCGTTACCCCGTCCCTTGGCCTGCTGGCCCTGTTGGGGAGCTGCAGGGGCCTGATAATGGGGGTATTGTTTGTAGGCAGCCGCCTTCCTCGGGTAAAAGGTCCTTTTTCCCGAGCCCTTCTTTTTCTGGGAAGGGGCGGAGGTCTTCCTAGAAAGCCTGGTCCTGGTGAGAGTCTCAGTCTCAATTTGTGCAGCCTTTTCCGCCATGGGCTTGCCAAAGAGGTTTTCGCCTCGGCAGGGGACATCGACCAACTTGTCCTGTACCCAGGGCTCAAGGTCGGACGACTGAAGCCAAGCCTGTCGGCGGGCACCGATGCCGGCTGCGGCTACTCGAGCCGAGGCTTCAAAGCCATCATAGGCTGCTCGGGACATGAACTTTGAGCATTCCCGAATACCTGTGGACAAGGCTAGGAACCTCCGCAAGGGTTCCTCGGACAAACCAGCGGAGAAGCCGGCTAGCTCTTTAGCCAGATCCCTGAGATACATGCCCATGTAGAGCTGGTAAGTCTGGACACGACAGGCGAGCATAGAGCCCTGGAAGCACTTTTTGCCAAGGCCATCCAGGTTACGGGCCTCCCTTCCAGGAGGCACCGAGGAGTGCATCTTCTGGCTCTTAAGACGATGCATGGCCGATTCCACTACCATGGAATGGTGTGGCAACTGCGCCTTTTGAAAGCCAGGGCTCTTGCGGACTCGATAGATAGAATCGACCCGCTTGCTCAGGACCGGCGAGGAGGCCGGACTCTCCCACATGCGGAAGAGTAGTCGTTCCAGCATAGGAGGAACCGGCACAGTAAAGTGCTCCCTCGCGGGAGAGTCATACTGGAGGGCGTCGAGCTCTTCGGCTCGAGGCTCCTCCTCGGGGTCCGCAGGGAAGGCCAAAGCCTTGGCCATATCCCTAACGAAATCCGAGAACCGGGCATCCTCCGGGGGGGACTGCTTCCGAGGCTCGGACTCCGGAGAGTCCGATGGGACACACCGAGTCCGGAAAGAATCAGGTGACTCTTCCTCCTCAGACTCCCAGACCGACTCCGACGAGGACTCGGTGGGGTCGGCTCGGGCAGGGTGCGGCGCCAGCCGCCCCGACGCCGAGGGAGTCGGCGTCGGCGACCTCGGTCCCGAACGGGAGGCCGAGGGCGACCTCGACCGAGGATCGACTCGAGTTCTCATCGACTCGAGGATCGGCTCGGTCTCCGGGGTCGACTTGGACGTCGACGTCCCGGCGGTCGGGGCAGCGACGCCAGCGAAGCCAGCGAGCAGTGCCCGCTGCTGGTCCATGAAGGCAGACAATCTGCTCTCCAAGGCCGTCAACCTGAGTCCGAGCTCAGGCGACCCAGCAGCCCCCGACTCGGGCCCCGACGGCGTCGGGCCCGACGTCGGCTGACGCGGAGGCGAGTCCAGAAGGACAACAGGACTTACCCGGGCAGGCATCTCCGACTCCAGGCGAGGTCGCTTCGGGAGGTGTTCCTTCTCCAAGGACCCGGGGCGGCTGTCGGGGCTATGCGACCTGGCCCTCGCGGAGCCAGGAGCGTCCACCGACGCCGCCCTCGCGGGTTTTTCCTTCCGTCGATGGTCCCCGGATGGAGAACCCCGGTCGGTGGAGCTCCGTCGACGGTCCGAACTGGAGCCTTTCGACAGTGAGGCCTCCGACGAGGTCCGGGTACGGCTGGGGTCAGCGAAGATTCTTTCGCGCTGATGTCGCCGACTTCTCAACGCCTTCGAGGACAGTTTGCTGCAGGGCCCACAGATCAGTTCCTCGTGATCTGGGCCCAGGCAGCGGAGGCAAAGGTCGTGTGAGTCGGTGAGTGACATATTTCGGTCACACCGACCACACCGCTTAAAGCCACTGGCAGCCATCGGGGGAAAAAGGGCCCCTGCGAGGTCAAAGGACCGGGCTGCCAGGGAAAAAACGAAAACGAAAGCTGACTAAGTCAGAAAAACCGAAAAACCGTTAGAGGACTCGAGACCGGCGTCGCGAGTCCGGGCGGGAAAACGACCGGCGTCGAACCGAAAGAAAAAAGGATAAATACAGAGGAAAATCAACTTTTTCGCGGGGACAAGACGGGGACGTCTGTAGGGCTCCGCGGAAAAAAGAAGACTGGCTAAGATGGCACCTTCGGGCGGGAAGACTACCGCGCATGCGCGCTGCAATTCCCAAAGGCTTTCTTTGAAAGCTGGGGAAAATTGCTCCGCGAGGGCTCCGTCGGCGCCGACGTCACCCATAAGTGAGGACTGACTTCCTGCTTGGTCCTGGAGAAACACTTGTACCGCACGCCGGTCGAGGAGACTCGAAAAAGCGAGTAGTGCAAAACGTACCGGTTGGAGCTCCAAGCGATTGATTGACCAAGCGCTCTCCTCTGTCGTTCAGGACCCCTGCGCTACCTTAGCCAGACAATGAGCCCCCCAACCGGAAAGACTGGCATCCGTCGTGACCAACACCCACTCCGGATCCCTTAGCGGCACTCCTGCCTGTAGGTGCGCCAGAACCTGCCACCACTGCAGACCGACCTAAACATCCTTGGGGCACGTCAGCTTCTGAGACATGGGATGAACCTGAGGCGACCACCTAGAGAGTAAAGCTTGCTGCAGAGGCCGCATGTGAGCTCTTGCCCACGGCACTAGATCCAACGCCACGGCCATGGACCCCAACAACTAAGTATCTCCAAGCCGTTGGGGCCAACAGACGCTTGAAAGCGGTCACCTGTGACACAATCTTGCGCACCCTGTCAGGCGGAAGCCTCACCACTCCTTTCTTCGTGTCGAACAACGCTCCGAGATAAGTTAGATCTTGCACCGGCAGAAGGTGACTCTTCGCCTGGTTGATAACCCAACCTAGGTGCTCCAGAAACTGCACCACTCGAGTAGTCGCCGCTACCAACTCCTCCGGAGACGCAGCACAAATCAGCCAATCGCCGAGGTAGGGATGTACTTGAATCCCCTCTTTGCGCAAAGCTGCCGCTACCACCACCATGGTGAACATACGAGGCACGGTGGCCAGACCGAACGGTAAGGCCCAAAATGGAAAATGCCCCATGGGGACCGCAAACCGTAGAAACCGCTGATACTCCGAGCGGATGGGAATGTGCAGATAAGCCTCTGTGAGATCTAGTGGAAAGCCATTCCCCGGGCTTTACTGACCGAATCACTGACCTTAGGGTTTCCATCCGAAAATGCGGGACTCTTAAGCACCTGTTAACGTGCTTGATATCGAGAATAGGCCGAAAGGAGCCTTCCTTCTTGGGGACTACAAAATAAATTGAGTATCGACCTAACCCGCACTGGTCGAGAGGCACCAGCACCACCGCATGCAGGAGGAGTAAGCGCTGTAGAGTGCTCGAGACAGCGTCCTTCTTTGACTGCGAACCACAGGGGGACCGGACGAAAGCGTCCGCTAGAGTAGCGAACTCGAGCGCATAGCCATCGCGGATGATCTCTAGAACCCAGCGATCGGAAGTGATGGCGGTCCAGGTGGAGAGAAACCCCTGCAAACGTCCTCCTACCGGAAACTCCACCTGGACCAGCCTCACTTCATTGCGGCTTCTTAGCGGAGGCATTCTGGGCGTTAAAGAACCCTCTGCCAAAGCCTCGGGCCCCACAAAAGGAGTGACTCCTGGAAGGAAACCTACCCCTCTGGTAAGGAGCAAAGCGAGACCCCCGGAACAGACGGACTTCTCTGCCTTGACCTCTCTGCATGGAACCCGTCTTGGCCCCCCCCCGAGGCCGATCTTCCGGCAGACGACCCCCTTTGGAGTCGCCCAAATCCTTATTCTCCTCCAATGCTTCCCCAAAAAGGAGCTTGCCCTTGTAAGGGAGCTTACTGAGGCGGGATTTCGAAGAGGCATCTGCCACCCAATTGCGAAGCCAGAGAAACCGCCTAGCCGCAATAACGGAAGCCATAGATTTAGCGGAAATTCTAATCAAGTCATAGAAGGAGTCGGCGAGATAAGCTGCCGCAGACTCGAGCTTGGCACCGTCTGGGGACTCATCATCCTGTTTCACCAAACTTGGCTCACCCTGAATCCATCGGATAGATGCCCTGGATAGCATAGTTACTTACCTGTAAAAGGTGATCAATGGGAACAGCAGGAATTAGTCTTCACATATGGGTACGTCGGTACCGACGGAGCCTGCACGGGAACGCTGCCCAGCTTCCAATCAGAAAGCTTTTGGCAGCATCCCTCGCGCCTGCGCGCTGACTTCCCGCCTTCTCCAGAGCTTCTCTTCAGTTGAGTTTCAAAGCTGAGACAAAGGCGAGAGAGAAAGGGAAGAAGAAGATAAAGAGATGCAACTCCTAGGGGAGGTGGGAGGGTTGTGAAGACTAATTCCTGCTGCTCCCAGAGATCACCTGTTACAGGTAAGTAACTGTGCTATCTCCAGGAACAAGCAGGAAAGCGTAGTTACTCACCTGTAACAGGTGTTCTCCAGGAGCAGCAGGAATCAGTCCTCACTTATGGGTGACGTCGGCGCCGATGGCGCCCTCGCGGAGCAATTTTCCCCAGCTTTCAAAGAAAGCCTTTGGGAATTGCAGCGCGCATGCGCGGTCCCCTTCCCGCCCAAGGGTGCCATCTTAGCCAGTCAGATGACATAGCTAAAAAAGACAGCATAAAAATTTGCAAAAAAAACTAAAGCAGATGATTGCAACTCCATGGGGAGGAGGGAGGGTTGTGAGGACTGATTCCTGCTGCTCCTGGAGAACACCTGTTACAGGTGAGTAACTACGCTTTCTCCAGGACCAAGCAGGAAGTCAGTCCTCACTTATGGGACTCCCAAGCTCAAGGCTACCGGAGACCCTAAGCACAAAAATGAGCTCCCTCTAGCTCAGCAGCACAGAAGGAAAGAATCTTCGCTGAATTATTACCCACCGGTAGCCCACATCCGGGATGGAGGGTAGGAGTTGCTCAGACCTCGAAGAGATTACGGAGGACTGCCTGTCCGAAAGCACTGTCCCTGCGGGACTCCCTCTCGAGACAGTAATGGACCGCAAAAGTCTGGCTCGAAGACCAAGTAGCGGCCCGGCAGATGTCTGCCAGCGGAACAGAGCGGAGGTAAGCCACTGACGTAGCCTTTGCCCGAACGCAATGAGCCGTGACTCGACCTTCCAAGGAGAGTCCGGCTGCCCCATAAGCCCAAGAGATACAGTCCGCAACCCAGATGGACAGAGTACGCTTGGAGACCGGGAGCCCCAATTTATTGGGGTCAAAAGACACAAAAAGCTGAGCAGCTTTACGGTGCTCCCGCGTACGGTCAAGGTAGAAGTTCAGAGCCCTTCTACAGTCCAGGGTATGGAGGACCGTTTCAGCTCGGCTGGAGTGTGGTCTGGGAAAGAAGGTTGGAAGTACCACCTCCTGATTGATGTGAAAGGGGGAGACCACTTTTGGAAGAAATTTTGGGTGAGTCCGTAGGACTACCCTATTTTTGTAGAACCGAGTGTAAGGGGGATCAGACACGAGGGCCTGCAATTCACTTACGCGTCTAGCGGAAGTGAGGGCTATCAAGAACAGTGTTTTCCAAGAAAGAAAACGGAGAGAACAGGTAGCCATAGGTTCAAAAGGCGGACAGGTGATCCGCTGTAAAACCACATTCAGGTCCCAGTCAGGCGCTGGCGGGCGCAGAGGTGGTTTAAGTAGAAGGAGACCTCGGAGAAGAAACCTCGCTACGAGAGGGTCGTTGGAGAGAGGTCTGCCGTCCACCGGCACATGATGTGCTGAAAGAGCACTGAGGTGAACTTTGATGGAGTTGGACTTAAGTCCCAGATTAGAGAGGTAAAGCAAGTACTGCAAGACCACCGACACCGGGCAGGAGAAGGGATCCTGAGACTGTCGGGTACACCAAACGGAAAAGCGACGCCATTTAAGGGCGTAGCATTTTCGAGTAGAAGGTCGCCGAGAAGCTAGGACGACCTCTTCCACCTCTGCCGGCAGGAGGGGGGGAGCAAGGACTACCCTCTCAGCAGCCAGGCCATCAGATTGAGAGACCTGAGGTTGGGGTGTAGCAGAGACCCCTGATCCTGAGTGAGGAGATCCGGTTGAAACCCCAGAGGGAACGGATCCTCCACCGCTAATTGCAGCAGGAGTGGAAACCACGGCTGTCTGGGCCAGCGAGGAGCCACCAGGATCATGAAGGCTTTGTCTCGGAGAACCTTGAAGAGAGTCCGAGAGACTAGCGGGATGGGAGGGAAAGCATACAGAAGGCTCCCCGACCATGAGAGTAGAAAAGCGTCCGCCGCAACCCGAAGGGGGTGTGGCTGACGAGAGCAGAAGCGAGGAAGTTGCCGGTTGTGAGGACTGGCAAAGAGATCCACCGTGGGGAGGCCCCACTTTAGAAAGAGCTTCTGAACTACCAAGGGATCCAGACGCCACTCGTGCGGCTGGAGGATCCTGCTGAGTTTGTCCGCCAGGCAATTCTCTTGGCCTGGGAGATAAACTGCCTTGAGGAGAACGCCGTGACTGACGGCCCAAGAGCAGAGCTTCTGTGCCTCCCGACAGAGGAGTTAGGAGCCCGTGCCCCCCCTGCTTGTTCACGTAGAACATGGCAACTTGATTGTCCGTCTGGACAAGGACGGACTGGTGAGAAGTCAGGTGGGAGAAGGCCTTGAGAGCCAGGCGGATCGCCCTGAGCTCCAGGAAGTTGATCTGCTGAGCAGACTCCCACGTGGTCCAGAGGCCCTGAGTACGTGCCCCTTGGCAATGCGCTCCCCAGCCCAGGAGGGATGCATCTGTTGTCAGCACCCGGGCCGGCTGAGGTGACTGGAAAGGCATGCCGAATATCAGGTTCGGCCGCTGAAGCCACCACCGGAGAGACAAGATCAGCGGCTCGGAGACGTGCACTAGGTCTGCTAGGCCGCCTGTGGCTTGTCGCCACTGCCGGCGGAGACACCATTGAGCAGGCCGCATATTCAGGCGGGCATTGGGGGTCACATGGACGGTGGAAGCCATATGGCCGAGTAGTCTCAGGAAGCGCCTGGCGGAGACCAGGGGCTGGCTGCGAAAACGGTCGGCTAGGTCCATGAGCCGTTGAGCCCTGTCGAGCGGTAGGTACGCTCGTACCTGAGGAGTGTGCAGCCTTGCGCCGATGAACTCGAGATCCTGTGAGGGGAGCAAAGTGGACTTTGCGAAGTTTATAACAAAGCCCAAGTACTGCAGAAGAGTCACCGTGCGGCGCGTGGCGTTGGTGACCTCCAGAGCGGACGCTGCTCTGATGAGCCAGTCGTCGAGGTACGGAAAGACAGAGGCCGTGAAGCCGGAGATGGGCCGCCACCACCGCGAGACATTTTGTGAAGACTCGCGGTGCGGAGGACAGGCCAAAGGGCAGTACTCTGTACTGGTAATGATTTCCTGCCACCACAAACCTTAGGTATTGGCGGTGGCTTGGGTGGATGAGGATGTGCGTGTAGGCATCCTTTAGATCCAAGGAGCATAGCCAATCTCCCTGCTGGAGGTAGGGCAGAAGGATTCCAAGGGTAAGCATTTTGAACTTCTCCCGCACGAGGAACTTGTTGAGGTTGCGCAAGTCCAGGATGGGTCTGAGGCCTCCTGTTTTTTGGTATTAGAAAATACCGGGAATAAAAGCCTTGACCCTTCAGGTGGTGGGGCACCGGTTCCACCGCCTGATCTTGTAGAAGACCTGCTAACTCCTGAAGGAGTAATTCCCTGTGCAGAGGGGGTCGTGGAGGTTCTCCCGGAAAATAGGAGGGAGGGACCTGGTGGAAGTGGAGAAGATAGCCTTCTCGCACGACTTGAAGCACCCAGGCATCTGAGGTGATGCTGGACCACCTGTGGGTGAAGTGAACCAGCCGGCCTCCGGTGCTGGGAGGAGCCAGCGGGGGGGGGTGGTGCAGGCTTGGGGGCTTGCTGCCTACGGGACCCGTTACCCCGTCCCTTGGCCTGCTGGCCCTGTTGGGGAGCTGCAGGGGCCTGATAGTGGGGGTATTGTTTGTAGGCAGTCGCCTTCCTCGGGTAAAAGGACTTCTTTCCCGAGCCCTTCTTTTTCTGGGAAGGGGCGGAGGTCTTCCTAGAAAGCCTAGTCCTGGTGAGAGTCTCTGTCTCAATTTGTGCAGCCTTATCAGCCATGGGCTTGCCAAAGAGGTTTTCGCCTCGGCAAGGGACATCGACCAACTTGTCCTGCACCCAGGGCTCAAGGTCAGACGACTGAAGCCAAGCCTGTCGGCGGGCACCGATGCCGGCTGCTGCCACTCGAGCCGATGCTTCAAAGCCATCATAGGCTGCTCGGGACATGAATTTTGAGCATTCCCGAATGCCAGTGGACAAGGCCAGGAACCTCCGCAAGGGTTCCTCGGACAAACCAGCAGAGAAGCCGGCTAGCTCTTTAGCCAGGTCTCGGAGATACATGCCCATGTATAGCTGGTAGGTCTGGACACGACAGGCGAGCATAGAGCCCTGGAAACACTTCTTACCAAGGCCATCCAGGTTACGGGCCTCCCTGCCAGGAGGCACCGAGGAGTGCATCTTCTGGCTCTTAAGACGATGCATGGCCGATTCCACTACCATGGAATGGTGTGGTAGCTGTGCTTTCTGGAAGCCAGGGCTCTTGCGGACTCGATAGATAGAATCGACCCGCTTGCTCAGGACCGGCGAGGTGGCCAGACTCTCCCACATGCGGAAGAGTAGTCGTTCCAGCATGGGAGGAACCGGTACAGTAAAGTGTTCCCTGGCGGGAGAGTCATACTGGAGGGCGTCGAGCTCTTCGGCTCGAGGCTCCTCCTCGGGATCCGCAGGGAAGGCCAAAGCCTTGGTCATATCCCTGACGAAGTCCGAGAACCGGGCATCCTCTGGGGGGGACTGCTTCCGAGGTTCGGACTCAGGTGAGTCTGAGGGGACACACTGAGTCCGAAAAGAATCAGGCGACTCTTCCTCTTTAGACTCCCAGACCGACTCCGACGAGGACTCGGTGGGGTCGGCCCGGGCAGGGCGCGGCGCCTGCCGCCCCGACGCCGAGGGAGTCGGCGTCGGCGACCTCGGTCCCGAACGGGAGGCCGAGGGCGACCTCGACCGAGGATCGACTCGAGTTCGCATCGACTCGAGGATCGGCTCGGTCTCCGGGGTCGACGTCGACGTCCCGGCGGTCGGGGCAGCGGCGCCAGCGAAGCCAGCGAGCAGTGCCTGCTGCTGGTCCATGAAGGCAGACAGTCTGCTCTCCAAGGCCGTCAACCTGAGTCCGAGCTCAGGTGACCCAGCAGCCCCCGACTCGGGCCCGGACGTTGGCTGTCGTGGAGGCGAGTCCAGAAGGACCACAGGACTTACCCGAGCAGGCAGCTCCGACTCCAGGCGAGGTCGCTTCATGAGGTGCTCCTTCTCCAAGGACCCGGGGCGGCTATCGGGGCTATGCGACCTGGCCCTCGCGGAGCCAGGAGCGTCCACCGACGCCGCCCTCGCGGGTTTCACCTTCCGTCGATGGTCCCCGGAGGGAGAACCCCTGTCGGAGGAACTCCGGCGACGGTCCGAGCTGGAACCCCTGGACGCGGAGGCCTCCGACGAGGTCCGGGTACGGCTGGGGTCAGCGAAGATTCTATCCCGCTGATGCCGCCGACTTCTCAACGCTTTGGAGGATAGTTTGCCACAAGGCCCACAGATCATTTCTTCATGATCCGGGCCCAGGCAGCGGAGGCAATTGTCGTGTGTGTCAGTTAGTGACATATTTCGGTCACACTGACCACACCGCTTGAAACCACTGGCAGCCATCGGGGGAAAAAAGGGCCCCGGCGAGGTCAAAGGACCGGGCTGCCAGGGAAAAACCGAAACGAAAACTGACTAAGTCAGAAAAACCGAAAAATAAGAAGAGGACTCGTGACCGGCGTCGCGAGTCCGGCGGGAAAAAGACCGGCGTCGAACCGAATGGAAAAACAGAGTAATTCTAAAGAAAATCAACTTTTTCGCGGGGACACGACGGGTACGTCTGTAGGGCTCCGCGGAAAAAAGAAGACTGGCTAAGATGGCACCCTTGGGCGGGAAGGGGACCGCGCATGCGCGCTGCAATTCCCAAAGGCTTTCTTTGAAAGCTGGGGAAAATTGCTCCGCGAGGGCTCCGTCGGCGCCGACGTCACCCATAAGTGAGGACTGACTTCCTGCTTGGTCCTGGAGAATGAGTCTTCACATATGGGGGACTCCCTAGCTGGAGATGCCAGGGGGAGATCCCATAAAAATGCAGGAGCCTAGACCAGGGGTGCATTTTGTTTCCAGGAATCCCCGGCATCCAATGTGGGATGGAGGGTAGGAGTTGACAATAAAGGAGCTGTGAGGAAAGAAATAGCATAGCCAAGGACTAGAGGGTCCTACAGACTACAGGAGTCCTTGGTATATATGATGAGTAGCATTAAAACACATTTAATGTACACTCAAAATATGCAGCTTACCTACTGTATTGTAGGAAGTAGAAAGCATGATGGAGTCTACTGGATAAGCAGTGGCGGAATCTTCAAGGTGACCTCCCAGCAGTGAGGATGAAGGTCCAGACCTGGAGGTAGTAGACGATCCAGGTGTCAACTGGGTAGGATTAGACGTCAGGTCTTCAATGGAAAGCTTTATGGGAAAAAGCTGAAAAGTCCTTTAGGCATAAGGTCATTAACATTGAGGACTAAAGGAAGAAGACTGACGGAGTTGGAGAACTAGCCCAGTCCTGGCGGGAAGAGGGGGACTGGAAAAACCCCTATTCCCAAGGAGAACAGCTGTGTACTTAAAGATAAAGATGTACACTGTTTTTCCTAGCTGGCGAGAGATAGGAAAAATAGTGAAGCTTGATGCTTCAAGGACTTAAAGAAAAACTGGAAGATGTTAGGCACCAATAACCACTGTGGTGCTAACAGTTTCTGCATCGTAATATGGTATGCGAAGTAGGGCGATAGACTGTCTAAAACCTCTAGGAGGTAAAACATTTAGTATAGACAGTAAGGGTGATAGTGTGTAAGACATATCAACCCTTAAGAAGCTCCCCAACAGACACATATATATATATATATGTGGATGGAATATATATATCTATATATATCTACATATGTCCAGATGTGTATATTAGGATATGGGTGGAGAAATTATATATATATATATATATATATATATATATATATACACACACATTTGTGGGGCATGGTTTTGCACCACCAGAGTAATGATATAGGTATATAGACATATATGGAGATGCTACATACAAAACAACAGGTTGAAGATACATGTCTACCACCCAGCCCCATAATTGTACATGGGGAATATAAAAGAAAAAGATTCTGCGCTCTACAAGAGGGTGAACCCACTTGGGATATGTATAGAGAATCTATTTCCGTGGATTGAGGGATGCAGGAAGGCAATCCAACCAGATAACCGTGATGTTCGCGTGAGAACAGATGATCATATGAATCTGTAAGGAACAAGGCGGGAGTTCCACAGAACACTGACATGGCAGATGTGCAGAAACGCAGAGAAGATACCAGAGGGACTTACTGGAGGGACCCAGAGGTAGCATGCGTAAACAGCAGCCTTGGATTTTCACGCAGAACTGATATCTCGTGTTAACACCCCAGGCTAGAGGGTGTGGAGAACCCTCACAGGCATGGGAAGGGTTTATAAGAGAAGCTTCAGAGACAAGGTCAATGCTCTATAGCAAGGCCCTCATAGTAGAAAGCTTCTCTGAAGACTGCAGAGAGCATTGGGCAGGAGAGATATGAGACAAACTGACTGAAGTCAGGTGTGTTGCCATATCCTAGGAGAGGAGATGGTTAGAATAATGTGAGAAAGCCTAAAGGAGTAGGAGGATCCAAGATAGATGACGAATAGCTTGGAATCACTACTGAGGCTAGACAAAATTTTGAACAAGGGACTGGAACTTGGAAAAAGTACCAGTAATACAATTACTGTAACTCCTGCAGGCACAGCTGCTGACGGAAACAGCAGAGAGATTGTCCTGTGCCCAATAAAGAAAAACAGACAAGAAAAGAGAGGAGATATCCCCTCTCCTTGTCTGAGGAACGAGCTTGCTAGAGAAGCTTTTCAGCATGGTACCCCTCAATCAGGGAAAAAACCCGGTTGAGAGGGTAGAGTAAGTAATTGGAGGGTGACATACCCATAGGGTAAGTCAACTGAAGGAAAAAATGTTCAGTTGGGATAGAACTATCAGGGGATAGTTGCAACTGCTCTTCTAGAGAGTAAGAAGAGGAGAAGTCTGTAGTCCCTGAACAAAAATTTTCCGACAGGTTAGTACACTGAAAAAGAGGAGCACAGTGAATAAACTTCTAATGGGTAGAAGTGAACTGTAGATTAGAATTCCCGGCCCCTATGGTTGCTGGGAATGCTGAGACTGGCCAGAGCTGGAGGACTTCAGGCTAGGCTGAGGCGTCCCTTGTTTAGGTACAGCCGAATGATGGGCAGGAGATGAATGAAACTTTCTTTTCTTAGGGAAAGAAGGTTTGGTAGGACATTTCCTACCCCTTGAAGAAGGAGGTGGCTTAGAATGGTCTTTAGTGGAAGGAGAGTCAGTGGAGCATTGAGCAACCTGACGTAAAGCCTCCTTATTGAAGAGACCTTCTCCTGTACAAGGAGAATGAGCCAGTATAGTTTGTGCCCATCTGCTCAAGTCTGAAGCTTCAAGCCAGGCTCTGCGATGTGCTGCAATGGCAATAGCAGAGGATCTGCTAACGGACTCAAAAGAGTCTATAGAAGCACGAGACAGGAACCAGGATATATTCCGGCTGTGATTGACGAGCAAGGAATAATCAGTAGCCTTGCGCTCTGGTAAAAAAGGGGTCAAAAGAGACAATTTCTCTGTGACTTCCTGGAGTGTTAGACTCATGTGAAAAATATATGAAAGAATTCTGGAGGCCAGCATAGAGGTTTGGAAGGCCTGACAACCAAAAGCATTGAGTGTTCTTGAAGAACGACCTGGCGGATAAGAAGAATGCTTCTTCTTGCTCTTAACTTTCCTTAGTGCTGATTCAACTACAAGGGAACGATGAGAAAGTTGAGGCTTTTGAAACCCTGGAGAGGGTGGCACCCGGTACCGAACCTCAGTGGTTGTAGAAACTAGAGGAAGTCGTAAGGGCGATTTCCAGACCCTCAGAAGGAGATCCTGCAGAGCAGGATGTAAAGGAAGCATCATATTTTTCATTTGTGCCGGTGAGCCATGAGTAGCATCACAACCAGGGATAGAGATATTAAGAAAGGTTGCCATATCTAGGAGAAAAGTCTGAAAAGACTGATCTCCTATGGGAACCATCCCTGATAAGGCTAAAGAAAGAGGCTGAGCACCAGAGGATGTACAGTGGTGTGAAGAGAGAAACCTAGTAGATGGACAGGGATACTGGCATATTAACTTAAGAGGCAGTGGGTATCCCATCAATGCCAGGTATCGGTTCCAAACTAGGCATCGGTGGAATCGGTGCAAGAACAGGCATCGACATCAATACTGATACAGGACCAGCAGTTGAAGTTGCCATCGGGGACTGCTGCAGTGGTACCGAGAGCATGAGAGAGTTATGGCTAGGATCTTCGGAACTGCCTATCTGGAAACGACAGGAGTCGGTTCCGGGACGCGTCGGTACCCAGTCCTCGAGACTAGATATTGGTTCAAGACTCGGCATCAAAGAAAGCGAGGCTATCGATGCATGTCGCGAGGGTTCCGACGCCGGTGGCAGTATTGGCGATGCCGATACCACTAAGGCAGCCTGGGTTACATCGATCGGTACCGACGGTACCGAGGATACCTGATGACCACCGCTTGCAAAGGGTAAGGCGGTCCACCTCGATGCCGATGCCAGGGTATCGGAACCGATCGACGCCGGTACCGTCCCGGAGCATGGCTGAGATATGGAAATGTCCATCGGTATCGTATCGACCGGCCCCAAAGGCGCCGAGGATGGTAGAGGACGATTCCTGGTGAAGAGTGGAACACTCGACACTGAAGCCGATGCCAGGGTATCTGTACCGCTCGAAGCGGATACCTGCACCGTACACGGCTGGGATCGAGGGAAGTCAATCCGGTGCGTATTGATCGGTCCCGAAGGTACCGAGGATGCCCGATGACGATCCCTGGTGAAGAGTGGAACACTCGACACCGGTGCCGATGCCGGAGGCTCGGTACTGCTCGAAGCGGATACCACCCCCGAGCATGGCTCAGGTATGTTTTGTGAGGGGTGAGCCCCAGGAACAACCTGAAACCCCTTTAACGCTTTGGAGCCCGAAGACTCCCGCAGGGGTAATGCCAATGGATTCTTGAGGGTAAGGCCGGAGCCGTCACCATGCTGGGCATGGGACATACCACTCAAGCATTGACTAGTCTTAACAGACTGTTTGTGGGTTACCTGATCCTGTGAAGTGGAGAAACCGGGTACCCTCACTGCCGAGGAAAAAACAGCATCGAGGGAAACTCTAAAAACTGAAGGTTTCCTCACAAAATTATCCCCTGCCAAGTCAGGGGAAAAAGGGTCAGGACCCACACAGTTGAGACACCAACTATTGGTGTCTAAAAAGAAACAGGTGTTTCCACATCGAATGCACTTCTTAGGAAAAGAAGGCTCCATAATGAAGAGGCCTGGTAGGCCCAACAAGTTAAGGCAAAAAACTGAAGAAAAGGTTTCTCAGAATTTAGTCAAAAATCCACCGGCGATACCGGTGGCAGCGGGGAATACAGCCACGACCACAAGAAAACACAAACTAAAGTAATTAAAGTAAGTAAAAAGAAAAGTTTCTGCGGTGACAGGACGTCCTGCCGGCTCCGCGGAAAAACGAAAACTGAAGAGAGGCTCTGGAGAAGGCAGGAAGTCAGTGCACAGGCGCGAGGGATGCTGCCAAAAGCTTTCTGATTGGAAGCTGGGCAGCGTTCCCGTGCAGGCTCCGTCGGTACCGACGTACCCATATGTGAAGACTCATTCCTGCTTGTTCCTGGAGATACATAGGCTCCACAGACAGAAGCCTGTAACGCCAACGCACTAGCGTCAAACGCTTGCTTCAAAAGAGCCTCTAACCGCCTATCCTGCAGATCCTTAAGAGCCATACCTCCTTCTACCGGAATCGTGGTCTTCTTAGTGACCGCCGACACCAGCGCATCTACCTTAGGCATTTTCAATAATTCCTTCTCCTCCTGAGGAACAGGGTAGAGGCGCGCAATGGTCCGCCACCCCCTCAGGCTAGCCTCCGGGCATTCCCATTCGAACTCTATCATCTGTTTAATCACTCTGTGAACTGAGAAACGCTGCTGCTCCGGTTTAAACCCCTGAAGTAAAGGATCCTCCAGAGGCTCTTGAGGGACTACTGGCAGCGCTATATTCAAGGCTGCGAGAGACTGCCCAATCAGAGCCCCCAACTCTTCTTTCCGAAATACCCGGAAAACATGCGGGTCCTCCGCAGGCCCCAGCTCCCCTTCCTCCAAATCCAATGCCCAAGACTCAGGCGCTGAGTCTGATAAAATTTCCCCTTCCTCAGGAAGGAGGGAAGAGGAGAACTGGGTATCCAAAGGGTCTGAGGCCAAGTCCCTACGCGGACATTGAGCGGAGGTCCCTTCCCCAGGATCTGAGAACAGAGAATCCTTCAATAGTACAGGTTCCTGTGCCACAGAAGCCTGGCTCTCCATAGGCTGAGCAAGCTTTAAAGTATATGCCTTATGTAAAGCTAAAATAAATTCAGGGGAAAAGAGAGAAGTCAATGAGCCCTGCACTGCAGAAGTAGAAGGGCCTGTGTCCTCAGAGATCTGCGATTTCGGGGACTTTGACTTCTTCCCCGAACGCTGCAAAAACGCAGGAGAAGAAGTCTGAGGACAAAATGGCTGACGTTCCCGCCTTAATCGCTGGCTCCTGAGACTTTTCCTTAGGGAGATCCCCTGAGCCTGAGCCCTCCATAGTAAAGCGAAACCACTAAAAATCAACAACCACCCGAAAAAGAAGTTCAGAGGAGGACCGAAACAGACGGAAACAAACCTGTGCGAATCAAGCACGTGGCTATAAAATTTAAGACCGCTAACCCCCGCTGGCCCAAACCACCACCAGAAACCCAATAAGTGCCCCCAGGACCGGTAGCACGCGGTAAAGAGGCCTGTTTCACAAACCCCAAGCAAGGCAGAATTGCACAAGCCCTCACCTACCTGCAGCGCCGGCGGCACAGCTCCTGACTCCTGACACTCGCTGCTAGCGGGCCGCGGAGCCAAATGAAGAGCGTCGGGGAGAGGATACTGGGGCTCCCAGATCCTAACTGTCCCCCCCCCCCCCCCCGGTACAGCAGCCGATCAAGCGAAAGCAGGCTCTGCCTTCCGATTAGCACAAGAATATAGAAAACAGGCTTAAGATTACTGTACCTCGTTCCATTGAGGATTACTGATATGTTTTTGCAGTGCTCGGTATGGGGATAAAGAAGGGAGCTTCTTGCTGTAGTGCTCTGCTAGAGCCAGTGAGCAAGGCCTGTTAGAACATCTATTTCCCTTTTTTCTTTTTCTATAAATAATCTCCCCCAAACGCTGCCTAGACTCCAAGTCGTTTCTCCTGGGAACCTGCCAGAGACACGTCCTATCCAGCTGCTGAGGACTGAAGACTGACTTCTTATCAGTAGGGGGAGCTAGGGGAGCTGTCAGTAAAACTTGGAACTTTCAGTCCTCAGCTGCTGGAAGGGATTGACCACCCAACTGTACCTGGACTGGCCCGGAGAGACGAAGAGGAAGCAGCGAATGTTTGAAAAAAGGGCAGAAACCAGCCCCCCAGGCCAGGATTAACCCCTGTGCCAAAAATGGGACAATTCTGAGAACGCGAAAATTCGGCGGATGCTGGCCAGTGCAGGGATTCCAAGGGCAGGATCAGGAAAACCACATCTGATGCCAAGCGAGCACTAACGCAGAGGTAACCCTCGAGTGTTAGTGAGCCCTTCTTCCAGCCAAGGCTGCCCTCATGGCAAGCTGCTGGGAATGCCTTCAGTCAGCGAGCGTCACTGTTTCTATACAGGAGCTCAGCTGAAACACCCTGCCAATAGAGGGGATCAATCTCAAAGTAGAGGAGCCCCTGAGCTTCGTCCTGAAATAGGGAAATTAATCCTTTCTCCAAAGGAGCAAAACAAAAAAGTTACCAGGTCTGCTAGAGACAGAGAAATACAGTCTCATCGTCTCAGCAGCATCATCAGGGATCAGCCTATTAGAGCTCTGGTAGAGTTCTCTGTCTTCAGGATCTGCTGGCAGGGGGACACAACCCGTTTGTCTGGACTGGTCTAGCAGTATGAATTGGAATGACCGATTCTGGCTTGCTTTCCATGATGCTATTACCATAACCGCAAAATCACCCACTAAACAAAAAAAGAACGGCGAGAAAAACTTCTCTGAAATGAAAATCGCAGCCAAACAGAAACGGGAATCCGGCAGGCTTTCCCTTGCTGAGCGAAAGGACGACGCTGACCAAAACCCCGCCGAGAACACCACTACGTGCACAGAGACTCAATCACGTATTGAACGTACCTGAAGACCAAAACTGCTCTGAAATTCTGTTTCCTTTGTAAGTTACTCACTCCCGCTGCTAGCGGTAGAGTAAACTTAACTTCAGAGGCGGCCTGATGGTCTCTGGGGCTCCCAGCACCTCTCTGCCCACTCCTCCGGTAAGCAGAGCTGCTGACAGACAGGCTCTCTGCCTTCCTTGTTTCGTGTTTGAAAGTGCTCGTTTCCTCAATAAATTAAATCGGCTGTACCGCTGCCGAGGAGAACCCTGCTAGGGCTCTTTCCTCTTTCTTACTGCAGTAATGAAAAATAAAAGCCTAAGAAAAAGAGTATCTGAACACTCAAAACTTTAATCGTTTCTTCGGGAGCCAGCCAGGTTACGTCCCTTCCAGCTGCTGAGGACCGAAAGACTGAGGTTTTGCCAGCAGGGGGAGCCAGATACCAGATCTGCAAAACTTCAGATTTCAGTCCTCAGTTGCTGGAGAAGGTTGACAACCCTCTTGTTCCTGGACTGGCCCGGAGAAATGAGAAGGAAGAAGTTTGTTTGTGTATTGATGTATAAAAATTTCACTCCATTAAAACAATCATTGACAATACTACAATTTCACAAGTTTCTCAGTCTAGAATTTGGGAAAAATTTTACTCTCCTTCAAATGAACAAATTTCTCACATTATTTCTGCAATTAATACTAGCACCGCTCCCTCAAACCCTTGCCCTGTTTCTTGGGTCAAAGCTTCCAAATCAAGCTTGATACCATACATAAACAATATTGTGATGAATTCTCTTTCCCAAGGTCTTATGCCTATACAACTAAAGCAAGCGACAGTTAGACCTATTCCAAAGAAAACAACTCTCGACAAAAATAATCCTGCTGCTTATCGTCCAATTTCAAGTTTACCTTTTCTAGCAAAAATCATAGAAAAAGCAGTACAACAGCAATTACAAGATCACATTGATATTCATGCACCCCTAGATAATAATCAACATGGTTTCCGTCCTAATCATGGCGTTGAAACTCTTGATTTATCTTTTTGACAATATACTCCGTACTATAGATAACAAAAAAAAAGGGATTCTATTGATCTTTGTAGACATTTCATCAGCATTTGACACAGTTAACCACCAAATTCTCCTTGAGAGACTACGAATAATTGGTATTCATGGTGTTCTCAAATGGTTTCAATCGTACCTTTCTGACAGAGAGATTAGAGTAAAAGTAGGATGTAATACCTCACAATCTATAAAGGTACTGCAAGGAGTCCCTCAAGGTTCCGCCCTCTCTTCTCTTCTTTTTAATATATACATTCAACCAATTTGTGATATAATAAAAGCCTACAATATACAATACACTATTTATGCAGATGACATTCTAATTTTTATGCCTTTTTCAATTGACAACCCTGTATATTCAAATATCTCTTTGTCAAACTGAAATGACAAGATGGTGTAAGAAGAATAATTTTTCAATTAATTACAGCAAAACAGAGGCCCTCATTATTACTCGTAACATGGAATTCATACATCCTCCAAACATTACAGTTGATAACGCAACTATTCCAATTAAAACGGAGGTTAAGTATCTTGGTGTTACTCTAGACCAGGGGTCTGCAACCTTTAAGACATAAAGAGCCACTTGGACCCGTTTCCGAAGGGAAAAAAAAACTGGGAGCCGCAAAACCATTGCGACATTTAAAACAAATCTAACACTGCATATATTGTTTCTTACCTTAATGCTATATACGACCCCCTACTTTTCCTGTTAAAATATAGGTGTTTGGCCTATACTCGCCGTATAAGACTACCCCTCTTCCTTCGCACACCAAAAAAAATACGCCAGAAAATATAACAAGAAGTAACAATATTTGATTTCAAAATTATGATGATTTTGTAGTCAAATCACTAATATGAAATAAAATTATTTTTTCTACCTTTGTCTTCTGACCAATTTATTCTTTGATCATGCTGGTCCCGATCTGAGGCTTCTGCTTTCCTGTCTTCTCTTAGCTCTCTTTCTGTGGTCTATGGTCCATCTGCCAGTTCTTATCTCTTCTTTCGTTTTCTTCACTTCTTTCCATCAGCCTATTTCCAGTCCCAGTAACCCTCCCCAATATCAGCCCCTTTCCAGTCCTCACTCCCAGTACCTTCCAATGTCAACTTGCATTCCCATGATTGCCACTGGTGTCCATTTCCTTCCAGTCCCCCTCCTTCCCCACTGACCAGTCCCTTCTAGTACAAATACCATGGCAGCCCCTCTCAGATCCAGTTCCATTCTCCCATCCCCTCATATCAGCCCATTTGTAGCCTTAGCCCCCAGTTATCTTCCAGGGCCAGCAGCTCTATCCTCCCCTCCCCACAATCAGCCCATGCCCAGTCAAAGCCCCCCAATCAGCTCGCTTCCAGTGCTAATCCCCCCTCAACCCCATTACCAGTGCTAGCCTCCCCTAATCAGCCCAATACCAGTCCTACCCCCCATCAGCTCATTACCAGTCCTAGCCTCCCCTAATCAGCTCATTTCCAGTGCTCGTCCCCTCAACCCCATTACCAGTGCTCCATCCCTCCATGTCAGCCCCCTCCCTCCCTCCCTCCATCCATATCAGCTCCCTCCCTCCATGTCAGCCCGCCTCCCCAATCCCTCCATGTCAGCCCCATCCATGTCAGCACCTCTCCCTCCATGTCAGCCCCCCTCCCTCCATCCATTCATATCTGCTCCCTCCCTTCATGTCAGCCCCCCTCCCTCCCTGTCCGCCCCCCCCCCTCCATCCATTCATATCCGCTCCCTCCCTTCATGTCAGCCCCCTCCATCCCTCCATGTCAGCCCCCCTCCCTCCATCCATTCATATCTGCTCCCTCCCTCCATGTCAGCGCCCACCCTCCATCCATCCATCCATTCATATCTGCTCCCTCCCTCCATGTCAGCTCCCTCCCTTCTTCTGCAGCCGCGGCTCCCTGCCTCTTACGCAACCGCGGCTGTGCTTTTAAAATCATCTCGGAGCCCTTCCTGTCTTGACGGGCTCCGTGCAGCATTGTCCCGCCTCCAAAACTTCCTTTAGAGGCGGGACAATGCTGCACGGAGCCCGTCAAGACAGGAAGGGCTCCGAGATGATTTTAAAAGCACAGCCGCGGTTCCCTAAGAGACAGGGAACCGCGGCTGCAGAAGAAGGGAGGGAGCTGACATGGAGGGAGCCCATAACGCGACGTTTAAAGCGGGCAGTGTGCTCCGGAGCCGCGGCAAAGGTGAGAAAGAGCCGCATGCGGCTCCGGAGCCGCGGGTTGCCGACCCCTGCTCTAGACAGTGAGTTAAATCTCAAATCGCATATTAATAAAATAAAAAATTCGTATTTCAGAATGCGTATTATAAGGAGACTAAAACCACTGCTTGCATATGATCTGTTTCGTACTGTCTGTCAAGCGCTAATAACTCCTTTGCTGGATTTTTGCAATCCAATATTCCTTGGATTAACACTGCAAGCTTTAAAACCTTTGCAATTGGCTCAGAATACTGCAGCACAAATTATTTCTGGAACTTATATTCATGAACATATTACGCCAGTTATGAAGGATCTTCACTGGCTACCAATCCTAACATGCATCAAATATAAAACAATTATCAACATCTTTAAAATAAAACATCACATTTCAGCCAATAGTCTTTACTCCCTCATTTTTACTGACCCCAGTTCTCGACCAAGAAGAAAGGGTACATCTCATAGATTAAGTTCTTCAAGTAACTTCAAAAATACACTCAAGGTCACTACAGAGAGAGCATTTCATTAGCTGCACCAATTTTATGGAACTCTCTTCCAGATGAATTAAGATCATCAACCGAACTCAAAGACTTTCGGAAGCAATTAAAAACTTTGCTTTTTATTGAAAATTATGGGCACATTACTTAATTTTCTGATTTACCTACCCACTGCAAATAATTATATTAGTGTTTTTGTTATATGGTATTTGAATTTTAAATTTGTAATTAACACACGTTTATTGTAATGATTATTGTGTTGTATGACTATATGTTACAATGTTTGTATTTTTCTTCTTCTTACCAGATGTTTTGTTTGTTTTGTACTTTCACCGCCTTGATTATATGATAAGGCGATATATAAATACAGTTAAATAAATAAATAAATAAATGTTTGATTCTAGTTTTTTTCCTGTTTCCAGGCTTCTGAACCACTATGATGTAAATACTATTAGCGGGATAAAATTCTGTGAAATAAAGGCACCAGATCTTTATGTGAGTGAAGTCAGCTGTGAGCTTCTTCTCTATCTTCATCTGCTGGCAGGGGGAATAAAACATGCTTTCCTGGACAGGTTGGCATGGATGATGAAGATTCAGTTTAACACAAATTGAATGGATAAACACTAGCATAATATGAGTCTTAACTGCAGCTATGACTTCTTAGAATGTGCTCACCTTCCCCATAGTAAGAAACCAGCTTTATCATCAGTAGTCCTATGCTGTGATCTGGTGAAGTGCATGTTTTGAGTAAGAAACTTACGTTTTCTCCCTCTACATCAGGACTTCCTGCCTCTACAGCCAAGGCTTCGATGGATGACGCAATAACAGAACTTTCATCCTAAAGCAAAGACAACAAAAGTTAGAGACTATGGAAAGTTTCTTTTAAGAATGCAAGACGGGTCAGTGTACCTGCATTCTTTACCTGCAGCTGAACAATGACTTGTTGAAGACTACGGATCACTTCCATGTTCTCCTTCAGTTCCTGATCCTCCAGTTTTTCCACTAGCTTCTGCAGATCCAGTTTGCACCTTGGGATTAATATGTACAGTGAGTAACCTTGCCACTACATCCCAGATTTGTACTTAATTCTCTTTAACAGATGCTTCCTAAATATATAATATGATAAGAATTCCAGAGAGCTTGTCATAAGTTCCTGTAAAAATGTAGTCTGATTTAAAAGAGATTGATAAGACCTGGCTGAAGCAGACTCCCACTTCCTACACCACCTGGTGTCAACATCAGCTAATGCACGCAATGAATCCAAAGCAGCTAATTCCAGCATAAACCAAGACGCACAGGGAATAGAAAGACTGGATTTTAAGCAGTCACTGGATTACCTTTCAAGAAGAAAAGGCACAGATTACTCCTTTCTACAGTGTTATAAATTAGTGCAATTATAGATCACCTGTATCAGTAGAACAAAGGTGATTTACACATACAAATAAAATATACATAACAATGGACCCCACAATCACTGCTACCATCCAGCCCCAACCCCCATAGCTAAATCCCAAACCTGCAAACCTTCTACAAGTTGAGTTCAATATGTCCAGAATTCAATGCTGTCTGACTGCATAATTATAGATTTAATTTATGAACTTATATTTTGCATTTTCTAGCACATACAGTACATACATATTACAGAAAGGAGACATTTTTCTTACTGTTAATTTTCTTTCTTGGAGTCCTGCTAGACCAGTCCAGACTAGTGGGTTATCTCCCCCTGCCACCAGATGATGGTAGACACAGAAAAGCAATGTCTCCTTCCAGATCTTCCTGCTAGACCAATCCAGACTAGTGGAATGTACCAAAGCTATTACATCCCAGGGCAGGAAGAAAGTGCAGTGGAAAAACACCCAAGCCAAACTGTGTAGCCACATTAGCATGCACGTCTAGCGAAGGAGCCACCTTGCAATTGGTCAAGGGTGAATCATGAGACTACTCTGCCCAAGAGGATGCCTGGGACAGTCAAATGAACCTTGAGGCCTGGGGAAATAGGCCTACCATGCATCAGGTAGGCTGAGTTGACAGTATCCTTGATCCAGTGACCTAGGGTCACCTTGGATGCCGCCTTCCCCTTCTGGGGTTGAGCAAAAAGGAGAGGTGATCAAAAAAGATGATTTAAAAGAAGAAAGTGATTCTTCACTTTCAAGAACCAGAAGAGTGCATAATGGACGTCCACAAAAGGCAAGCACTTGTCTGGTCTGGTGAAAAGGCCAGCAAGAACAGTACCCGAATGATGCAAAAGGAGAGAGCACCTTGAGCAAGAAGGAAGGAAGGTCATCCCTTCGACTGAGATCATCAATAAGGAGTTACAGCAAGAAAGCGTCTGCAATTCCAAAATCCGCCATGCCATAGTGATAGCTACAAACCCCCCCCCCCCAAAAAAAAAAAACCCACACATTTTCAGGGACAGATCATTGACAGTAGGCTTATCTGAGCAGCTTGAAGGGCGGACACATGAGCACTCATAGAACGAGCATCAAGTCCCATGGTGGGACTATAGTATGCACTGGTGGAGGAAGAGTCCAAAACTCAGGGAGAAAGCAGCCCACATCACAGTATGTCACCAGTATTCAGCCTGCAACCAGACCACGAAAATAGGAAAGTGACCCTACCTGCACCCTGATTGATCAACAAACCCTTCTCAACTCCCTCTTGAAGGAAGGCTAGAATTGAGGGGGATCAAGACCTCACATGGGAAAAGGTGACAGACACCAGTTCTCGAAGAGATACCAGACCAGGACATAAGCCAATGAGGTGGCGTGTCACTTACCCTTAACACCTTAGGTGGTCCTGCCATAAGCAGCCCCTCCTGCCCCCAAGGTAGAGGGGATAGGAGGGGAGGAGATGGATGATGTCCATGTACCACGGCAATGAGACCAGTCCAGGGCTACCAGCCTCATGTGACCCTCAATCCTCCGAAGGACACAGGGTATCATGGCCAGGGGCCAGGGCTGGATCAGTATGTCTACCACCTTAGACTTGGGCTTTGCGCGATGGTTGAAGGAGGGGACTTGGCAATGGCTGCCATCGCCATCCAGTCTGCCCCCAGGAGGCCCACTGATCCACTATCAGTTGAAAGCCCATGAGGCAAGTTCCCATTCCTTGGTATCGAGGAGGAGACAGCTGAGAAAATCTGCTTCCAGATTGTTCTCGCCAGTGATGTGCTGGGCTGTAAGCGCTTGGAGGTACAGTTCCACACAGGGGAAGAGTAGAAACATTTCCTGAGATACTCGCAGGTACTTCATTCTGCCCTGGCTATTGACATCAGCCACAGTGGTTGCTTTGTCTGAGAGGAATCACAGTGTGCTCCCACTGAGCAGTTCACAAGTGCAGCAGTGCTAGATAAACTAATGGTCCTGACCTTTAGGCGATGGATGGCCCATTTCACTTCCACCGGAGACCACTGATCCTGTGTGGTCTGGCCAAGACAGTGAGCTCCACAACTAGAGACTGACATCAGGGGTAAGGAGCACACACACTGGAGTTGGGAGGCATCCTAGTCAATATGTTGTCAGGAGAGGCCCACCAGCGGAAGCTGTGTTGATACAAGAGAGAAAGCAGGTGCTGGACTCTATAGTCCTGCAAGCACGGGAACCAGCGAGACAGCAAGGGCTCGCTATAAAGGACACGTGTGCTTGCGTCCAGGACACCAGTTTCAGGGATGCAGTCATAGCTCCCAAAAGCTGAAGGTAGCCCCCAAGCTGTGAGAGCAAAGTTCCTGAAATAATTCCAAGGATGGCTGTGGAATATGGCCCAGAACTCCCCCATAAGGGGAACTTTGTCTACTTGGGTGTCTAAAAAAGCCTCAAGAAAGATCAGGGTCTGAGATGGCATCAAGCAGCTCTCACTGCTGCTGTTGACCCAGCCAAGCGACTCAAGGAGTTTGATAACTCGGCAAAGTGCACAAATGGCTTATCCTGGCCAAGTCTTGGCCAGAAACCAATCGTCCAGGTAGGGGTGTACGCAGACATTCTCGTGCCATTATCTCACCACAACTACCACAATCACCTTAGAGAACATCCAGGGAGTTGTGGCCAGACTCAAGGGCATCGTACAAAACTGGTAATGAGAGACCAAGATCACAAACCAGAGAAAGCACTGCTGGTCCTTCCGGAATAGGAATATCAACACGGGCCTCTGCCAAATCCGAGGCGGCAAAGACTCCCTGGTTAACCGACTGCAGTGTTTCCATGTGGAACCACGCAATTCTGAAGATGCAGTTAATTCTGAGGGCATTCAAACTTATCCTTGTCTTATGTTGATCACTCAGCGATCTGTTGTCAGATGGGCCCATTCGTGATAAAATTGTCAGACGGCCTCTACCTTACAGGAGATGGGAAAGGGCCCCGGATCAATTAGTGGGAGAGGAGGGAGGAAGAGGGTTTAACCGCCACGGAAGTGTACGAATATGCCAGATATCCACCTTTGAAAGACTGACTTGGATCTGGAAGAGGTGGTGGTCTGTTTCTTTGATACAGCATACCTGTAACAGGTGTTCTCCAGGGACAGCAGGAATCGGTCCTCACAAATGGGTGACTGCAACGACAAAGCCCACGTGGAGCATTTCCCCAGCTTTCAAAAGAAAGCCTTTGGGAATGCTACCATGCATGCGTGGGCACCCTTGGGCGGGAAGGGGGACATCTTGCTCAGTCAGATGACATAGCTTAGGCAAAAGAGAAAAGAAGGTAAGGGAGGCAACTCCAAGAGGAGGGAGGGAGGGTTGTGAGGACTGATACCTGTAACAGGTGTTCTCCAGGGACAGCAGGTAATTACGCTTTCTCCAGGAACAAGCAGGAAGTCAGTCCTCACATATGGGACTCCCTAGCTCCAGACTGCCAGGGACTGAACGACAGCATCAACAGCGACCCAAGAAAGGCCGTGAGTTGCAGAAGGTGAGTCCCTACCAAGAGACTCTGCAGAACCCAGCGTCCAGCATCACCATAACTCCGGTAGCCTGAACGTAGGAGGGTTGGAGTTGCTCATATACTGAAAATGCTTCAGATTACTGTATGGCCAAAGGCACTATCCCTGCAGGACTCACTTTCTAGGCAGTAGTGAGCTGCGAACATATGAACTGAAGACCATGTGGCAGTCTTACAGATTTCTTACACTGGCACTGCACATAAATTGGCCACTGACGTGGCCATAGCCCTCATGCAATGAGCGGTGATCCAGTGCTCCAGAGAGACCAGCCCGCTCATAAGCCAGGGCAATGTAGTCTGCAACCCAAGTGGAGAGTGTTTGCTTGATCACAGGTAGCCCCATTCTGCTGGGGTCATAAAAGAAAAAGCTGAGGAGCTTTGATGGCCCGCAGTCTTCTGAAGATAAAAGGACAGGGCTCTCTTGCAATCCAGGGTACGCAAGACAACCTCCTCCCTGCCGGCTTAGGGCTATGGAAAGATGATAGGGAGAGCCATCTCCTGACTGAGGTGAAAAGCAGACACCACCTTTGGGAGGAATTTGGGGTGCGTACAAAGCACCACTCTGTTCATATAGAACGTGGTATAGGGTGGGTCCACAACCAGGGCCTGCAGCTCGCTTACTCTGCAAGCAAACATCAAAGCCACCTTCCAGGAAAGATCTCTCACATGGCAGGTGGCCAAGAGCTTGAACGGCTCCCTGGTGAGCTAGGAGAGCACCACATTGAAGTCCCATTCTACTGCCGGAGGGTGGAGAGGGGGCTTGGATAGCAGGCGGCCCCTGAAGAACCTGGAGACTAAAGGCTGGCCCTAAGAGGGGTTTCCCCTCTACAGGGTGATGGTAAGCTGCTATGGCACTGAGATACTGCTCCTCTCACGCTCTGGCTTGACGTATAATTTGGAGAGGGTGTAAGTACTGCAACATGAGCTTTACCTGACAAAGAGAATGGATTCTCATTCCTTTCTGCACACCAGACTGGAATCTCTACTTGAAGGCATAAGCCCTTCAGGTGAATGGCTTACAGGCGGCCAGGAGGATCTCCTTGATCTCACCTGTGAGGTTGAAAGAGGCCAATGCTACCCTTTCAGCAGTCATGCTGTAAGCATTAGGGATTCCAGGTTGGAGTGCAGCAAGGAACCCCCCCCCCCCCCTCCTGAGACAGGATGGCCCAGTGTTATTAGGGTTGCCACTGACAGGGAGAGGAGCAGGGGGAACCAGGGCTGCCCAGGCCACCTGGGAGCAATCAGGATTATTGAAGCGGGCTTGCTCTGGATCTTGAAAAGGCTATCAGAGGGGTCGACGGAAATACATAAAGGCCCTGTGACCAGGAGATCAGGAATGCTTCTGCTGCCACCCTCCTGTAGTGTGGCTTAAGAGAGCAAAATTTAGCAGCGGTGAGTTGTCCAGGGAAGCGAAAAGGTCCAGCCAGGGTCTGCCCCAGAGGTGGAAAAGCCTCCAGGCCATCCTGGGGTCCAGGCATCACTCATGTGGCCGAAGGACCCTGCTGAGGTTGTCTGCCAGGCGGTTGTCATGGCCTGGAAAGTACACCAGAAGAAGCATATAGTTGCACACTGAAAGGAGTGGAAGGCCACTACCTCCTGACAGAGGGAGTATGAAACCGTGCCCACTTGCTTATTCACATACAACATGGCAACCTGATTGTCTGTATGAGGACCGGGAGGTTGCTCAGGTGGTGGCGGAAGGCATGAAGGGCCAGGAAGATTGCCCTTAACTCGAGAAAATTGATTTGCAGGAGGGATTCCTCCAGGGACCAGGTGACCTGGCCTTTGCAATGTGCACCCCAGCCCATAAGGGAGATGTCTGTTAGGACCCACTGAGGAGTCTGTGCCTGGAAGGGAATCCCTGCCCTGATGTGGTTCGGGGACTGAGAAGGGCTCAATGGGGGGAGCCATGAGCTTCCCAAAACCAACACATTAAGGTTCCACGCCACTGGCAGAGGATAGATCGGGGGCTGGGACAGCAGGAATCCCCTCATGAAATGACCCACGGGAGGATGCATAGACAGCCTGACCATCCACCAGATGGTGGTGAGCTGAAATGGCACAAAGGTGCACTCTGACCATGTTGGACTTGAAGCCGGTCACGGAAAGATGCAAGAGGTATCGCAAGAAATTTTGCATCACACAGAAAGGGTTAAGACCCCCATTCATGCACCACAGCAAAAACCTGCACCATTTAAAGGCATACACCCATCACTGTGTTTGCCCCCACCACTTCCATTGGGAGGGCATTCCAAGCATCCACCACCCTTTCAGTGAAAAAGTATTTCCTGACATTAACAAACCTCTTCCAAATATGGGGAAGCTGTAAAACTAGAAGGCATAACATGAAGCTGCAAGGTGGTAAATTGAAAGGCAATGTCAGGAAATACTTTTTCACTGAAAGGGTGGTGGATGCTTGGAATGCCCTACCGATGGAAGTGGTGGGGACAAACAGTGACGGAGTTCAAAGTGGCATGGGACAGACAGTGGGTCCCTTTACAGCAACAGGATAAAATAAAAATAAACTGAACCATCTAATTTCTCAACAAATAGGGGTGTCCTACATGGAGCAGTGGGTTCACCCCTTAAAGACATGGGGAGGGGTGGCCTGCACAGAGTGGTAGGTGCACCTACTCCTGCCATCTTACTGGGCAGACTAGATGGACCATACTGGTCTTTATCTGCCGTCATTTACTATGTTACTACTATGTTACATGGAATCCATATGCAAAGCCAGCAGATCTACTTCTCTCGAGAAGCAGTGGCGCAGTATAGCTAACCTCTCAACAGAGGCCGTCAGGGCAAGGGACGGGAGGTTGGGATGAAGAAGCGTCCCATTCTTCTGTGACAGCAGGTTCAGAGAGCTCCGCAGCAGCAGTGGGTCACCTCTGGGACACTTGCAGCAGCAGGGGAAACCATGGTTGCCTGGCCACCTGGGAGCAATGAATATGACTGAGGACACTTCTGCTTGTATCTTGAGGAGCGCCCAGGGGTGTAGGTGGGATTATATACAGGAAAACCCTGGACCAGGAAAGGAAGAAAGCACCTGCTGCTTCCTGTCCATGGGCTGGCCTCTGAGAACAGAAGTGTAGCAAAGAGGTCTATCTCTGGGGTCCCCCAGTGGCAAAAAAGACATCCTCCAGTACCACCAGGTTCAGCTGCCACTTAGGCTGGAGGACCTGGCTCAAGCGGTCAGCCAGTACGTTGCCCTGGCCCGGGAGATAAACTACCTTGAGGGAGGAGATGTTCTGTTCTGCTACAAAGTTCCAGAGGCAAATGGCCTCCCAGCAGAAGTGGTACAAGCTCGTGCCGCCCTGCTTGTTGAGGCAGTACATCCCACCTGGTTGACCATCTGGACTCGAACCACCTGTCCCATTAGATGGTCGTGGAGCACCCGGAGGGCATGATATACTGCACTGAGTTCCAGCAAGTTGATCTGCAAGGTACTCTCCACTAGAGAGCATGGGCCCTGCAAATGCAGGCGATTGCAATGAGCTCCCCAGCCCAACTTGAACATGACCATCATGAGGATGTGATGCACTGGAGAAGCCTGGAAAGACAGGCCAGCTCTGAGGTTGAGGGACCACCAGAAAAGGGTTATCGCCAGGGCCGGTGTGACCTAGATCCTGTCCTCCAGGTGGCCAAAAGCCTGTGTCCACTGGGTGCTGTGCATCTACTGGGCTTTCTGCATGTGGAGGCAAGCAAAGGGCATGATGTGGACTGTAGATGTCTTGTACTAGAACAGGTGGAGCATCTGTCAGCTGTCACTGCTGAGCATATCTGCACATCCTGTGCCAGGGTCGAGGGGCACAGCATGTGGTCCAGAAGGGCACCGATGAACTCCAAGCGCTGGGTTGGCAACAAGTGAGACTTCGGGAAGTTGACCACAATCCTAGGTGCTGGACAAACCCCATAGTGCAGTGAGCTGCATAGCGTAGCTCCTCCGGCAAGCTGACTGATGAACCAGTCATCCAGGTAGGGGGAAGATGAAAACTCCAAGGAGACTGAGGTAGGCAGCCACGACCACCAGGCATTTGGTGAACCTGAGGAGCTGAGGCCAGTCAGAAGGGGAGCACCCTGTAGTGTTAGCCCCCCAACCATGAGCCAGAGGTACTGATGGTGCCTTGGATGCATCAGGATGTGGTGTATGCATCTTATAGATCCAAGGAGCATAGCCAACCTCAATGCAGGAAGTAAGGCAGCAAGGTTCCAAGGGATACCATTTTGAACTTTGTCTTGATCAGGAAGTGGTTGATGTCCTGCAGGTCCAGCACGGATCTGGTTTTCTTGAGGACAAGGAAGTAATGGGAGTAGAACACCTAGCCCTGGAAGGGCTGGGGAACAATCTCTACTGTATGATCCTCGAGCAGGGCCTCGAGCTCCCTCTGCATGTGCTCCCTGTGCAAGGGGTCCATGGGAAGTAGGGAGAAGACAGCTGAAAGACCTGGAAGAGGTACCCCTCCCTGACAACCTGCAGCACCCAGGCATCTGTGTTGATATATGGCCATAAGTGTGTGAAGTGGACCAGCTGTCCTGCTGTGAACCTTGGGCCCATTATGTCCTGGGAGAGGAAGCTATGCCTAAGGAGTAAAACCCTACCCCACACCACAGGCTGTACCTGCGGTGCTCTTTGGTGTTTGGGGGCTTTTGGCTTACGGGAACCGAGACCCTGTGCCTTAGGCTGCTGCCCCAGAGGGGGTGCCTGGTAGGATGGAAGTTTGGGGTAACCCCTGTAAGCCTTCTTGGTCTTCGGGTGGAAGGGCATTTTCCCTGAAGCCTTCCAATGGGAAGGGTCAGCAGTCTTCCTGGACAGATGCGTTCTGGTCAGAAATCTCTCTCCAGCTTGTCGGCCTTCTCCAAAATGGGCTTGTCAAAGAGGTTCTCTTCATGGCAAGGGACGTTGGCCAACCTGTCCTGAACCCATTCCTCTTGGTCAGAGGACTGTAACCAGGCAAGGCCTCAGGAACTACTGTCCACCATGGCTACCTGAGCAACCGACTCAAAGACATTACAGGCAGCCGAGATTGAAACTTGGGAGCACTCCTTGATAAAGAAAATCAGGGTCCTGAAGTGCTCAAGAGATTCACCTGACAGTCCAGTGGAGAACCTGGCATGCTCCTTCGCCAGGTCCCTCAGGTAGATACCTTTGTACAACTGGTATGCCTGGATCTGCGCTGTGAGAATGGAGTCCTGGAAACACTTCCTGCCAAATGCATCCATGGTGCGGGCCTCCCTGCCAGGAAGCACAAAGGAGTGCATCTTCTGGCTCGTTAAATGATGCATGGCTGACTCCACCACCATGAAGTTGTGAGGAAGCTGTGCTTTTTGGAAGCCTGGGCTCCGGCCAACTTTATATTGAGAATTGAGTCAACTGTTCAAAATAGGCAGTGTCAAGGATTCTGAGGGGGGGAGCGGCGGTTGGACACCATCAGTGCCTCCCTTGGAGGAGCATCATACTGGAGGATCTTGATATCCTCTGAGGCTCGTCCTCTGGCACTGCCACAAAGGCGAGGACCTGGCATATCTCCCTCTTGAACCCTAGGAAAGTGAGATCCTCTGAAGGGGATTACCGAAGATGGTATGGTAGGAACGGGTCTGAAGGGATGTCCCAGGGAAGGTTGGTGTTGGGGAACTTCTGTCTCCCAAGCCGGCAGAGTCTAAGGAATTGTCTGGCACGGGCGCTCTCTGGACCAACCCTGCATCGACAACTCTGTGTGTTTGTACCCCCTCGCAGCGGTGTCTGACGACGGGTTGTGCTTCGAGTTGAATGCCGATGAAGGCAGTGCTGATTGAGTCAACTTCGAGGATAGGTGGAGCATCTGCAGAGGACAGCACCAAGGCCAGCACCGATGATCCAGAGATACCGGTCATCAGGCCCTGCTGCACCTCGAGGAACGCAAAGAAGTTATGGTCCAGGGTCACTATCCTAGCCTCAATGCAGTTGACTCCGGAGAAGCTGACTCTGGTCTCGAAGTGCTCTAGCCCGGGGGCAATTGCCTCGTAGGGGGATCACCTGACCCAATCTGATTCCAACGCTGTGAGAGTCTCCTTCCATCAGGGCTGCTTGGAGGGCTGCTCCCAGCCATCGCCATCGGATCAATGACTCCACACCCTGGAGCCAAAGGACTTACCTGCTGGTTTGGGGTTGGACCTCACCTTCAGCTTCGATGTCCTGGACCCACGGGGAAGGTCCTCAGAGGACAAACCCTGGTCCAAGGTTCTGTGACCATGGGGGCTCAGTCTGAGCCCAGGAATGCGACGAGTCGCTGGATGCCAGTATCTAGGGCAGGGATTCCACCCCCCATGCTGATCCTGATTGAGGCAGATTTGCCAAACAGCTCCCCCTATGGCCTTTCACACTCCTTGTGGGTCTTCGCTGACATGTTGGCAGAGCAGACAGGCAGACACAATGTGGTCCAACCCGAGGCACTTAATGTAGGTACTGTGGCGGTCTATGCAGGACATTGTAACAAGTGCCAACTGCACTCTTTGAAACTGCTGAACAAGGACATAGTGGGAAAAACTACCTCCATGAGATAAAACTCAGATTCTCAGTCAGCCAGGCTGCGAGAAAAGACCTGTGCACCAAATAAAAGTAGTAAAAAAGAATACCCGAGAAGGAAAAGCATAGTTACTCACCTGTAACAGCTGATCTCCGGGAACAGCAGGAATTTAGTCTTCACATATGTGTATCGTCGTTACTGACGGAGCCTGCGTGGGAACGCTCCCCAACGTCAAATAGGAAAGCTTTTAGGAGCATCCCACAGCGCCTGCGTGCTGCCTTCCCGCCTTTCCCAACTGTCCCTCTCTAGTTGAGCTTAAAGCTGAGACAAAGAGAGAGAGGGAAAGAGATACAACTCCTAGGGGAGGTGGGTGGGTTGTGAAGACTAAATTCCGGCTGTTCCCGGAGATCACCTGTTACAGGTGAGTAACTATGCTATCTCCAGGAACAAGCAGGAATGTAGTCTTCACATATGGGGACTCACTAGCTGCACATGCCAGGGAGAAGGCCCAAGAAGTTGTGTGCCCTTGTGAAAAGGCTCCACTTCCCCCCATGGATCTCTGGCATCCTACCAGGGATGGTGGGTAGGAGTTGATTAAGTATGGAACAGGTGTTGAAGAACAGCCTGACCAAACAAGGCATCCCGGCAGGAGTCCTTGTCTAAGCAGTAATGGGCTGTGAAGGTATGAACCGAAGCCCAAGTAGCTGCTCGACAGATGTCGATAGACACGGAGTGAAGATGAGCCATAGAAGCTACCATGGCTCTCACATTGTGAGCTGTGACATGGCCTTCAAGAGGAAGGTTTTTACTCTCATAGGCAAAAGATATACACTGTGCAATCCAGCTGGACAGTGTTCTTTTTGAGACTGGAAGTCGCAAATGAGAAGGGTCAAAAGCAACAAAGAGTTGAGAGGACTTTCTATGTTGCTGTATCCTTTGCAAGTAAAAGACCAAAGCCCTTTTGCAGTTCAAAGTATGAAGATTCCTTTCTGCATTTGAGGCGTGAGGCCTTGGGAAGAATACAGGAAGGTAAACCGCTTGGTTTAAATGAAAAGGTGACACCACCTTTGGCATAAAGTGTGGATGAGTCCTAAGGACTACCTTATGATGGAACCTTGTATAAGGAGGATCAGCCACCAATGCTTGCAATTCACTGAAGCGACGTGCTGATGTGATTGCAAGAAAGATGATCTTCCAGGAAAGGAATTTCAAAGAGGTAGTGGCTAATGGTTCAAAAGGCAGTTTCATGAGCTGCCCAAGAACCAGATTTAAGTCCCATGCCATCAGGGGATGGCTTAATGTGAGGCTTAGTTAAAAGAAGGCCTCTCAAATCTCGCTATGAGGGGATGAGAGGAAATAGGTTGTCCATTTAGAGGCTTGAAAGAAGCTGCAATAGCACTCAAATGAACTCACTGAATTGGTCTTAAGCCCCTGCATTTGATAAATGGAGATACTCCAGTAATGATTCCAGAGGTATCACAAGAGTGTTAAGACCCTTCTGTGAGCACCATATGGTAAACCTTTTCCACTTAAATGCATAAGAGCGTCTTGTGGAAGGCTTCCTGGAAGCATAAAGGATATCCTTTACCTGCTGAGAAAGGTTGACCGTGAGGTTCTATGCTTTCAGCAACCAGGCCCTGAGATGCAGAGACTGGGGATTGGGATGCCACAGCATCCCGTCCTCTTGAGAAAGGAGATTTGGAGCAGATCCTAACTCCAGAGACGGAGCTTGAGAGAGATGTAGAAGCAGAGGGTACCACACATTTCCCGTGGCCAACGTGGAGCTATGAGAATCATTTGACCTCTGTCTCTCTGAAGCTTGAACAGGTTTTGGGAATTAGGGGAATGGGTGGAAAGGCATACAGGAAGTCCTGACCCCAATGGAGAAGGAAAGCATCCCTGGCCTGACAACCCTGAGCCGGAATTCTGGAACAGAACCGGGGAAGTTTGGCATTCAGTGGACTTGCAAAAAGGTCTCTGTCCGGGGTTCCCCAAATTTGAAAACTTTTGGCCACCTGGTTTGCATGGAGAGACCATTCGTGTGGAAGCAGAACTCGACTGAGTCTGTCTGCCCAAAAGTTTTGAATGCCTAGAAGATACACCGCAAGGAGATGTATCTGATGCTCTCTGGCGAGGGCCCATAGTCGCAAAGCTTTGTTGCAGAGCGACAGAGAGCCTGTTCCGCCCTTTTTGTTCACATAGAACATAGCTACTTGATTGTCCGTTTGAATTAGGACTGTCTTGTAGCTGAGCTGGGTGTGGAATACTCGAAGAGCAAGGAAAATTGCTCTGAATTCTAGGAGATTGATGTGTAGATAGGCCTCTTATGGAGTCCAAGTACCCTGGGTAGAGAGGCCTTGCAGGTGGGCTCCCCAACCCACCTGTGAAGCATCTGTTAGAGTGGCCTGGGGTAGGGGTTGCTGAAAAGGAGACTCCACCAAAATGTTTAGGGGTGGTTGCCACCACTGGAGGGACAAAATAAGGTGATCTGAGTTTGCTATTTTGTCTGACAGGCAACCTGACGCCTGAGTCCACTGAGTGGATTAAGTCCATTGGGCTGCCCTCATATGGAGGCGAGCATAAGGAACCACATGCATGGTGGATGCCATGTGGCCTAGCAACTGTAACATTTTCCAAGCAGTGAGGTGAGGTTTTAGCACTGCTTGGGAAGCTAACTGCACAATGTGAAGGCAGCAGGGCTGTGGAAGGTAGGCCCTTGTCTGTCTGGTATCCAGCAGAGCACATATAAACTCTAGGGACTGAGTGGGAGCAAGGTTGGATTTTGGGAAGTTTATGACAAGTACCAAATACTGAAGGATGCGCATTGTGCGAGAGAGAGTGATTCTGGCCTCTGGCTCTGAAGCAGCTCGAATGAGCCAGTCGTCTAAGGGAAGACAAATATTCCCAGGGTGCGGAGAAATGCTGCCACCACAGCCATGCATTTTGTGAACACCCTTGGTGCAGAGGCCAGGCCAAAGGGAAGAACCCTGTATTGGTAGTGCTTCCCTTGAAACAGAAAGCAAAGGAACTTTCGATGAGTTGAATGGATGAGAACATGAGTGTACGCATCCTTGAGATCTAGAGAAAAGCCAATCCTGACTCTGAAGGTATGGCAGCAGAGTTCCTAGAGAAATCATTCTGAACTTCACTTTGAATAGAAATTTGTTCAATTCTGAGGTCTAAAATTTATTATTTATTTAACTATTTATATCCCGCTTTTCACTGGGTCAAAGCGGTGGAAATGGGTCTGTGTCCTCCTGTTTTATTTGGAATAAGGAAATAGGGGGAGTAAAACCCTGCACCCCATTGGGGAATGGGTACTTCTATTGCCCCTTGAGCAAGGAGCACAGTGACCTCTTGACCTAACTGGTCGTTGAGAGAGGTCTGAGAATTGAACTGTCTTACCATTGTAGGAGGGGGCATGTTGAGGAAATGAAGGTTGTACCCCCCTCTTACAATAGACGGAGTCCAATTTTCTGCTGTTATCTGACCCCATCTGGGGGCAAAATGACATAACCTTCCTGGAATGGAGGAGGGCTCTGGGCCGTTTAGGGCCAGAAAGGCAAAGTTCTCTAGATAGGAGTCAAAGCCCCTGTGGAGGCTGAGTCTGCTGAGCCGGTTGAGGCTTAGCAGCTTTTGACTTTCTTTGCCTAGGTTGTTGCTGCTGTCCCTTTTGAGCAGACTGACCTAAACGATGCCTCTGCTCGGTATAGGAGGGATAAAACAACTTCTTACTGAAGAATGGTTTCTTATAGGATTTTTTCCTTGCAGCTGTGATATCCAAAGTGATATTGTCAGCATCTATCTCATTAGCTTTTTCCTGCCAATTCTTGCCAAAGAGATTCTCTCCTGTGCAAGGAATATTCCCTAATTTATCCTGTACCAAAATTTCCAAGTCAGATGCCTGGAGCCAGGCAATCCTACGTGCACCTATGGCAATGGCAGAGGTTCTGCTTATGCACGCAAAGCAGTCAAAGGTTGCACGATTGACAAACTTGGAAACATCCAGGGCATGTTTGACAAGAGCAAGGTAATCTTGATGATGATAGGCAAGAAGGAGAGGGCTCAAGTCTCCTGTGACTTCCTTAAGGAACATTCCCATATACAAGATATAGGAACTGATCCTAGCAGGAAGCCTGGAAGGATCGACGTCCAAAAGGCGTCAAGAGTCCTACACTCACATCTTGGAGAATTAGATGCATGCCTTTTTGCACTTATTATCCGTCTCATGTCTAATTCCACCACCATGGAATGGTGTGGTTATTGAGTCTTCTGAAACCCAGGACAAGGAGGAACTCGAAACATGGCGTCAAGTCTTTGAGAATGACATGTGGTCAGAGGTGTTTCCCACATCCTTAACATAAGATCATGAACGATCTCATGAATAGGTAAGGTAGCTGCCTCTTTGGGAGCTTTAGGGTATTGTAGGATTTCTAATTTCTTTGCCCTAGGCTCTTTTTCAGGAGCCATTGTGATGGAAAGACCCCGGGCCACATCTCGGATAAAATCCTGAAAGGACATATCCTCTGGTGGAGACATCCTACACAGAGAAGAGGAATCCTTAAGTACGCTGGTATCGGCAGACCTTTCAGAGTCTTCAGATTCATCTGAGGATTCGAAGTATCTCCAATCCGGGTGATCGTGCAAGGCACGGTACCGGTACCGATCAAAGTTGGCATCGGAGTGGTCCAGTACCGACTTTTCGATGCCGGATAGAGACACATGACTCGGTCCCAGTAGAATACCTGCCGATGTCAATGGAGTCGGTGCTGGTTGAATGTCTGAAGTGGTTTCAGGGGCAGCATTAAGGCCATGAGAAGAGCCGCCAGACTGCATTCAAAAGCCAAGAATCTCTGGTCTATCGACACTGCCGATGATTGGGTATCGGTACCGGATGAAGCGGCTGGTACCCCAGAGCATGGCACCAGTAGTTCTGCCGAGGTTGAAGCCTCGAGAACATCCTGGAACCCCGTTAGTACTTTGGAAGCTGAAGCCTACCACCGGGGCAATTTTGCCGGTGAAAGTCCCTCAAGGGCAACGCCAGAGGCATCTCGATGTCTAGAAGATTTACTCTGAGGACCTGCTAGATTTATGTTTAGTTACCTGAGATCCATGGGAGGAAGACAAAGCCCTGGAAGACGTCGATGCCACGGAGGCTGCATCGGAGGGAAAAAGGGTGCTAAGTTTAGCAGCTCGGTTTTGCCAGCCCCTTTTCGACATCATCCCACAGGCAACACACTCAGAGATAGAGTGGTCAGGACCTAAATATTTGAGGCACCACTCATGGGTGTCAGTGACGGAGATGGTACTGCCACACTTAGAACACTTTTTAAAACCCGAAGCGGGTTTTTCCGTTTTGAAGGAAAAAGTTGGGCCTAGTGCCCAAAATGGTGCGTGGCACCTGAAAAGAAAATTACTGGAAAGACTCCAGAAGTTTTTTTTTGTTTGTTTTTTTTTAAATTAGAGAAAGAACCACTGGCGGTACTGGTGTAGTGTCGAGGGAAGGCAGACGCGACCACAAAAAAGAATAGAAGGGATTTTTTTCTGCGGTGACAGGATGTGTGACTTGTCGGCTCCGCAGAAAACAAAGAACTGGAGAGGGACAGTTGGGAAAGGCAGGAAGGCCGCATGCAGGCGCTGTGGGATGCTCCCAAAAGCTTTCCTATTGGACACTGGGGAGCGTTCCCGCGCAGGCTCCGTCGGTACCGAAGAAACCCATATGTGAAGACTACATTCCTCCTTGTTCCTGGAGATAAACACAATGCCGATGTTGTGAACTCGGGTGGCAGGAAGATGAACGGAACTGATCCAGTAAAAACACTAAGTCAACTTTAAGAACTAGGTGAGAAAAATCTACTTTAACTGGGGGACAGACAGAACACCTGCAGGGCTCTGCAGAAAAAAAAAGACTGAGGCAATATGGTACTCTTGGGAAGGAAGGTAATTGTGTATGCGTGGTGTAACTCCCAAAAGCTTTCTTTGAAAGCTGGGGAGTGGATCCATGTGGATTCAGTTGGCATAACCCATATGACAGGACTGTTTCTGCTTGTTCCCAGAGAACATCAGTCACCTCCCCGGGCAGGTTAAGCTCTGAAAGAAATACCTACTCACCCTGCAAGCCAAGAGGGTCAGGAACTGAACATTGGGATGTAGCAAGGTCCCACCCACCTGAGAGATGAGGTCAGTCACAGCATAAACAAACAGGTTTCCATCGAGAGAGTTGAAGCAGGAGAAACCAGGCTGCCTGGGCCAGTACAGGGCAATGAGTATCATGGTATCCCAGTCTACCTGGAGCTTTGTCAATGTCTTTGCCACTAGTGGGATCACAGAGTATGCATGGAGCAGTCCCACTCCCCAATTCAGGAGGAAGGCATCAGCCTAAAACCATCCTGAAGCAAAAATCGATCCATCTGGGCATTGTGTGGCAAGGCAAAGAGGTCCTCCGAAAGAGTGCCCACTCTCAAAAGATGCGATCCACTATCCTCCAGTTGAGGGTCCATTTGTGTGGCTGGAGAACCCTGCTGAGGTGGTCTGCCAGGGCATTGAGCTCTCCAGGCAGGTAGGCTGCCCTCAGCTCCATCACGTGGGCAACAGCAAACTTCCACAAGCACACCGCCTAACTGCTTGTTGATGTAGAACATTGCTACTCAATTGTTCATCTGAATCAGGACAACCTGGTTGGCTAGGTGTGTCTGGAATGCCCTGAAGCCATCCATGACGACTCTCAGCTCCAGGAAGTTTATCCTGCTCTGATCACAGGCCCTGTGATAAATCTATGGTGAGCATCCAGTGAGGCAGCAGTGACTGAAAGTGGAGACCCTAGAGCAAGTTCTCCAGCTTCAGCCACCACTGGAGGGACTATATGAGGGAGAAAGTAACCACCACCCGGTCCCTGAAGCAGCCCAGAGTGCTCAGGGTCCACCGAGCATGTCACATACAGAGGTTGTTTCTGTATTGAACAAGTAACCAATCCTATGTTTGGTAGATCTTTAGATCAAACGCTGCTGTTCCGGGAGCAACGATGGATTTTTTTCTTGCAAACTGTAATCCCTAAAGGGTTAAACGTAGCAATTGAATGGGGAGTTTGTTAAGTAGAAGACAGAATGAATTTGATAGGAACAATAGATTTTGAGAAGGGGAGTGACTATAAGAGGGGGTGGTGCAGAACAGCTGCCCATGCACGGCGTTTTTTGGAGAACGGACAGACTTGCTTTGAAAGAAAAGAAGATACCATGCTTTAAGAACAAGCCGTACATCATTTTCAGTCAATTTTGGGTATGATTTTATCACATTGCTTGGATGATGTTTTAAGTTTTATGAATACTAATTATTTTATACCTAATGCAGTATTTTTGGTAATTAAGCTTCACAATACTACTAATGATTTATTTCGCAGTTAAACACTTGGCTGAACAGCGAATAATCCCCTGAAGAACCTCATACTTGAGAGAAACGCAGTTACGACGTTGTATGTGAGGCGTTGGAAAGGAGCGAAAATTATCTCAGCTATTACAGTTTTTTCATCATCAGAAGTTAAGTGTGTAACACGATAAAGATAAACGCTATGAATTTTGAATGAAGCACAATAGGGAGAGGGAGGTTGTATTGCAAAAGAAGAGCCGGAAATTGGGTCATTGATGCAAACAGGTGCCGTTAGATACTATGTTTATGAGTATCTTTAATAAGGCAGCCTACTAGTCTGAGACCATTTCCGTGCGAAGAGAAAAACCTTTAACCCTCCAACTTTAGGGTAGAGTGTTTATATTGGAGTAATATTTTTACGTGAGTGATACGCTACAATTACTCTGTGAATAGGACCTTTATTTTTCTTGTAAGACATACAGAGGTGGGCCAATGGGGTCACATGCACTCTAAAGGCCTTGTGGCCTAGCATACACAGCATTCCCTGAGCCGTCATGTGACGCTTCTGATGGGCAGCTTCAACTACTTCCATAAGCCATTGCAGGTAGTGCATCAAGAGGAAGGCTCATGCCTGAGTGGTATTGAGTAGAGTCCCAATGAACGAGCTGCTGAGGTGCAACTTGGGATAGTTTACCATGAACCCTAGGAGCTCAAGCACCTGAATGGTCAGATAGGCCAAATGCCAGAAGCTGTCTGGCATGGATCTCTTTATGAGTCAATTGTTTAAATAAGCGAAGGTGAAGACACCCAGACACTTGGCGAAAACCCTGGGGGTCAATGCCAGTCAGAAGGGAAGTATTCTGTACTGGGTGCTGAACACCCAGCACAAAGTGCAGGTACTTTCTGTAAAGAAGATGGATCAGGATTGTGTATATGCACCTTTCAAAACTGAAAGGGGATATTTTAAAGGGCAACCAAACTTTGTTAGAATGGTAAGTAAAAGGAAAATGAAAAGCAGGCCACTATAGTTCTCAAAAGAGGTAGCTGAAAAGGTGAAGAAAAAGAGGTAGGCCTTCATGAAATACAAGAGAGAAAGACAGGCATCTATATTTGGAAAAACAGAGGCTGGCAAAATAGTCAAGAACGCAAAGGTACAAAAACTTATCGAGATCCTCCCCAAAGAGCAATCTCCCTCTAAATGGGAGCTTACTTAACTGGGACTTGGAGGAACCGACCTGCGGGCGGCCACCACGGAAGCCATACTATTAGCCAGAGCCCTGATCAAATCATAATGTACATCCGCTAAGTATGCCGTACCAGACTCCAGCCTACCGAGCTCTGAGTTCATCAGGATCCAAATGTGGGGACTGGCTTAAGTGCTGAACCCAGCGCACACACGCCCGTGCTACCCAAGCTCCACAAATGGAAGCCTGCAAAGAAATAGCATCCGCTTCAAAAGCCTGTTTCAGTAACCCGTCGACCTTACGGTCTTGAGTATCCTTTAAGGCAGCACTGCCCTCTACCGGAATAGTGGCCTTTTTAGTAACCGCTGATACCACCGCGTCACCCGCGGGGCACGGAACCTTTCTTTATCCTTGTCAGCCAGAGGATAGAGCCTGTTCATGGTCCAGATACCCCTAAGCCCCGCTTCCGGCTGATCCCATTCATCTTGTATCATTTTGTCAACTACCCTATGCACCGGGAACACCATTTGCGTACATCGCACTGCCTGAATCACTGGATCTTCAACTTCCTCCTCAGCGGCGGCCGGCGTTGCTAGATTTAACATCTGCATAGATTCCGTAATCAGTGCCGTCAGTTCTTCCCTACGGAAGACCCTTATGATCTTAGCTTGATCTTCGGGCTCTGGGATCTCACCTTCCTCTAGGATCCTCCATCCCTTCCTCATGCTGCCAGTCAGCATCTTCGACGTCTAGCCGTCCGCCTTGCGCCTCCAACGACATCTTCACTTTCTTAGGTGCTGATGGACCTTCGCCCCCAATCTCAGCCCCTTCCAGCGGTTGGGAAGGAAAGGGAAGGAGTTAACGCTGACGGTAGTCTTCCCTGACGCCGTAAGCAAAAGGCTTGGTGCATCATCAAAATGAAATCTGGGCAAAAATCCCCAAGATCCGCTGTCTGTGTACTCGGGAGCGATTCCGAAGGCCCCCCCCACCCCGCATCCTCAACTGCAGGGCCTTGCCCAGAGTGCTGCATCGACTCCGCCCCTGCTAATAGCGGAGTTACCTGCACCTCAGGGGGGCTCTTTAAGGTCCATTTGCTGCTCCACCGTGGACGAGTGTGATGCACAGCCACAGCAAACTCCGGAGTCAGCCACCGTCCCCCTCCGGGTGCCGCAGACCACACACTGCGGTCATGCTGCCATAACTATCAACTTTTTCTTTGGGTTTTCTTTTTTTTCAAGACTCAGACCTAAATACTGGCAATTAATCAGCAAGGAACTCCAATTTCCTTATGCTCTAAGACCCTCTCCTGCAATAGAGCAGACAAAGAAATAAAGCCCCCTACTCGCCAGACCGGAGGCTGTATCGCTAAAAGAAAACGTAACCCGAATAAGGAGAAATAACACCCAAATCAATCGCAGTTAAATAAGAAGGAAATAAAGAAAAATAAACCTCGCAGAGAAACCTGCTGTCCCCAGGATCTGCAGCTCCAAAACGGCAGTCAGCCATGCGGCTGCCCTGCACTGCTCAAAATGGCCACCGTGAGACCCAGAGGGAAAAAGGGCGCGAAGGGAACCCAGCAGGCTGGCGTTTAATGGCTGAATAAGTTCCCCGTCGCTCACTCGCCAAACGCAGCCTGAAACCGATGACGGGCTTACCGGTCAGGTCTGCTCTGTCCCAAGGCTGCCTCCCGGTTCTCAAATCCTGCTCGTTTCAGCAACCGCGAGCCGGTACGAGCACCTCAATGTTCTGTCCCTCTCTGCAGTCACTTCTAAAGCTGCAGCTAAGTGGGATCCGCGGTCCGGGCAGCCAACTGACCTGAGGGAGGGCTCTCCCCCATAAAGTCCGGGGGGAGAGATCCTTCGATCACCGGGAAAGGATTAGCTGTATCCTAGGCAGACGGATCACAGACAGGGAAGGTTTAGGAGACGCCGGTACCTTTCTCTCACCTTTCCTTTTTTTTTTAAATGACAGTACCCAAAACAATTTCCTAAAACTGAACTAGCTACACTAGCCTATATGCTCTTTATCTGTTCCTCTAGTGAGCCCCAGATGAGGCTCACAATGTCCTCCTGCTGCAAGGAGACTGGTCACACTGGGGAGGAGGAGCGAGAGCAGCAGCCTATGTCCAGTGATGTCATAATTCTGACATGCCAGTCTCCGAGCTGCGGGAGGAGGTTGACAACCCAGAGGTAGAGGACTGAACTGGAGGAACGATAAGGAACAGGTGTTCTCCAGGAGCAGCAGGAATCAGTCCTCACATAAGAGTGACGTCAGTGCCGACGGAGCCCCCATGTGGAGCATTTCCCCAGCTTTCAAAGAAAGCCTTTGGAAACGCAGGCACGCATGTGCGGTCCCCTTCACGCCCAAAGGTGCCATCTTGCTCAGTCCAATGACATAGCTAAAAGACAGCAAGAAAAAGAAAATGAACTATATACAACTGCAACTCCAAGGAGAGGAGGGACGGTCGTGAGGACTGATTCCTGCTGCTCCTGGAGAACACCTGTTACAGGTGAGTAACTACTTTCTCCAGGACCAAGCAGGAAGTCAGTCCTCACATATGGGTGACTCCGTAGCTCTGGGCTACCAGGAACACAGGATGAAAAAGAGTAGTTACTCACCTGAAACATGTGTTCTTCTCCAGGAGCAGCAGGAATCAGTCCTCACATATGGGTGATGTCGGCGCCGACGGAGCCCTTGTGCGGAGCATTTCCCCAGCTTTCAAAGAAAGCCTTTGGGAATTGCAGCGCGCATGCGCGGTCCCCTTCCCGCCCAAGGGTGCCATCTTGCTCAGTCTGACAGCTAAAAGACAGCAAAAAATTAGCAAAAATAAATCATAAGACTGCAACTCCAAGAGGAGGAGGGAGGGTTGTGAGGACTGATTCCTGCTGCTCCTGGAGAACACCTGTTACAGGTGAGTAACTACTCTTTCTCCAGGACCAAGCAGGAAGTCAGTCCTCACATATGGGACTCCCCAGCTTAAGGCTACCGGAGACTTCAAGCGGAAAAATGAGATCCCTCTAGCTCGTCAGTACGTAAGGAAGGAATCTTCTCTGAGAACGCCCCCGACCGGTAGCCCAACACCAGAGCCGGAGGGTAGGAGTTGCCTAAACCCCAAAGAGATTATGGAGTACTGCCTGTCCGAAAGCACTGTCCTTGCGGGACTCCCTCTCAAGGCAGTAATGGGCCGCAAAAGTCTGGCTTGAAGACCAAGTAGCGGCCCGGCAGATGTCTGCCAACGGAACAGAGCGGAGATGAGCCACTGACGCAGCCTTCGCCCTGAAACGATGAGCCGTGACTCGAACCTCCAACGAGAGGCCGGCTGCCCCATAAGCCCAGGCGATATAGTCAGCGACCCATATGGACAAAGTACGCTTGGAGACAGGTAGCCCCAACTTATTGGGGTCAAAAGAAACAAAGAGCTGAACAGCCCTCCGGTGTTCCCGCGTACGGTTGAGGTAGAAGGATAATGCCCTCCTACAGTCCAGGGTATGCAGGACCATCTCAGCCCGGTTGGCATGCGGCCTGCGAAAGAAGGTCGGAAGAACCACCTCTTGATTGAGGTGAAAAGCGGAGACAGCCTTAGGAAGAAACTTCGGGTGAGTCCGTAAGACTACCTTATTCCTGTAGAACCTAGTGTAAGGTTTATATCCCGCTTTGACCCGGTGAAAAGCGGGATATATATACAGCTAAATAAATAAGTAAAGGGGGATCAGACATTAGTGCCTGAAGTTCACTCACTCACCTAGCAGAGGTAAGAGCTACCAGAAACAAGGTTTTCAGAGAGAAAACGGAGAGGGCAGGTAGCCATAGGTTCAAATGGCGGACAAGTAATCCGCTGTAAGACCACATTCAGATCCCACTCAGGGGCTGGTGGATGCAAAGGAGGCTTAAGCAGGAGGTGGCCTCTGAGAAAACGAGCCACCAAAGGGTGGTTGGAAAGAGACCTCCCGTCCACCGGCGAGTGGTGCGCTGAGAGAGCACTCAGGTGAACCCTGACAGAGTTGGACTTAAGGCCTAGATTGGAGAGGTAAAGCAAATATTGCAATACTACCGCTACCAAGCACGAGAAGGGATTCTCGCTGTGCTGAGCACACCATGCGGAGAATCTACGCCACTTAAAAGCGTAGGATTTCCTGGTGGATTGCCGCCTAGAGGCTAAGACTACGTCTTCCACCTCTCTAGGCAGGAGTAGGGAAGCCAGGACTACGCTTTCAGCAGCCAGGCCATCAGATGAAGGGACTGGAGATTGGGGTGCAAGAGAGACCCCTAGTCCTGAGACAGGAGATCGTGTTGAATCCCCAGAGGAAGAGGAGTGTCCACTGCCAGTTGCAGCAGGAGTGGGAACTACGGCTGCCTCGGCCACCTGGGGGCTATCAGAATCATTGAGGCCCTGTCCTTGAAGACCTTGAACAGTGTTCGAGACACTAGTGGCGTGGGAGGAAACGCATATAGTAGGCCTTGGGACCACGGAATCAGAAAGGCATCCACTGCTACTCTGAGAGGATGCGGTTGTCAGGAACAGAATCTCGGGAGATGCCGGTTCAGAGGGCTGGAGAAGAGATACATGGTGGGGAGGCCCCACCTGAGAAAGATCTGCTGAACCACCAATGGATTCAATCTCCATTCGTGTGGTTGCAGGATCTGTTCAGTCTGTCCGCCAGGTAATTTACTTGACCGGGGAGGTAGACAGCCTTGAGGAGGATTCTGTGATTGAAGGCCCAAGAGCAAAACCGTTGTGCCTCCTGACAGATAAGGAAGGAGCCTGTGCCTCCTTGTTTGTTCACGTAGAACATGGCAACTTGATTGTCGGTCTGAACCAGTACAGACTGGTGAGATGTGAGGTGGGAGAAGGCTCTCAGAGTTAAGTGTATTGCCCGTAGCTCCAGGAAGTTTATCTGCTGAGCAGCCTCCCAAGGAGTCCAGAGACCCTGATTACATGCCCCTTGGCAATGTGCTCCCCAACCTAGAAGAGAAGCATCTGTCGTCAGCACTTGAGAATGCGGAGGGGATTGAAAATCCACTCCGAGTACCAGATTCGGAAGATGAAGCCACCATTGTAGAGAGGAGACGAGCAGGGTGGATATTCTCACCGAGTCTGCAAGGCTCCCTGTGGCCTGATGCCACTGAGTTCGAAGGCTCCACTAAGCAGGCCGCATGTGCAGGCAGGCATTGGGGGTTACATGAACCGTGGAAGCCATATGGCCGAGAAGTCTCAGGAATTGCCTGGCGGAGACCAGGGAATTGCTGTGAAACTGCTTGGCTACATCCATCAACTGGAGGGCCCTGTCCACTGGCAGAAAAGCCCTCGCCTGAAGAGTGTCTAGCCATACTCCTATGAATTCCAAGTTCTGGGATGGGAGCAAAGTGGACTCTGCGAAATTTATGACAAACCCCAAGTGCTGAAGCAGAGCCACAGTGCGAAGGGTGGCTTGAATGGCCTCCTGGGAAGACTGGCCCTTATGAGCCAGTCGTCCAGGTATGGAAACACAAAAAGACCTTGAAGCCTCAGGTAGGCTGCCACCACCGCCAGGCACTTGGTGAACACCCTGGGAGCGGAGGCTAGGCCAAAGAGAAGTACTCTGTACTGGTAGTGGTTTCCCCCCACAACAAATCTGAGATATTGTCTGTGGTCTGGATGAATAAGGATGCGAGTATAAGCATCCTTTAGATCTAAGGAGCATAGCCAATCTCCCTGCTGGAGGTAGGGCAGCAGGATTCCAAGGGTAAGCATCTTGAACTTTTCCCTCTCCAGGAACTTGAGGTTGCGCAAGTCTAGAATGGGTCAGAGGCCTGTTTTTTGGTACCAGAAAGTACCTGGAATAAAAGCCGTGACCTCTCAGGTGGTGGGGCACCGGTTCCACAGCCTGCTCCTTTAGCAGACTTGCTAACTCCTGAAGGAGTAGGTCCCTGTGCAGAGGGAGTCTTGGAGGCTCCCCTGGAAAATAGGAGGGAGGTACCTGGTGAAAATGGAGAAGATAACCCTTTTGGACTATATGGAGCACCCAGGTATCTGATGTGACGGCTGACCACCTGTGGGCAAAGTGGGCCAGCCGGCCTCCTGTGCTGATGTGAGCCAGCTGAGGAGAAGAGGCTATGCTTGCTGAATCAAAAAACCCCACCCTGCTGAGCAGGGGCTGGTGTTGGTGGCTTGAGGGCCTTCTGCCTACGGGGCCCATGACCCTGCCCCTTGGCCTGCTGACCCTGTTGGGGAGCTGCAGAGGCCTGATAATGAGGATACTGTTTATAGGCAGAGGACTTCCTCGGGTAAAAGGTCTTTTTTCCCGAGCCCTTCTTCTGAGAAGGGGCAGAGGTTTTTCTGGACAGCCTAGTCCTGGTTAGAGTCTCAGTCTCGAGTTCTGCAGCCTTTTCAGCCATGGGCTTGCCAAAGATGTTTTCTCCTCGGCAGGGGACATCGACCAACTTGTCCTGCACCCATGGCTCGAGGTCGGATGACTGCAGCCAAGCCTGTCGGCGGGCACCGATGCCGGCCCCGGCTACTCGGGCCGAAGCCTCGAAGCCATCGTAGGCTGCTCGAGAGAGAAACTTCGAGCACTCTCGAATACCAGTGGACAAGGCTTGAAACCGCTGCAAAGGTTCCTCGGAGAGAGACCAGCAGAGAATCCGGCAATCTCCTTTGCCAGGTCTCGGAGATACATGCCCATGTAGAGCTGGTAAGTCTGGACACGGCAAGCAAGCATAGAACCCTGGAAGCACTTCTTACCGAGGGCATCCAGGTTCCGGGCCTCCCGGCCGGGAGGCACAGAGGAGTGCATCTTCTGACTTTTCAGTCGATGCATGGCCGATTCCACAACAATGGAGTGGTGTGGTAATTGTGCCTTTTGGAACCCGGGGCTCTTGCGGACTCGATAGATGGAATCGACCCGCTTGCTTAACACCGGCGTCGAGGCCGGGGTCTCCCACATGCGGAAGAGCAGCCGCTCCAGCATCGGAGGAACCGGTACAGTAAAGGCCTCCTTCGGGGGAGAGTCATACTGGAGGGCCTCGAGCTCCTCGGCTCGAGGCTCCTCCTCGGGATCCGCGGGGAAGGCCAAGGCCTTGGTCATATCCCGCACGAAGTCCGAGAACCGGGTATCCTCCGGCGGGGATCGTCTCCGAGGTTCGGACTCTGGCGAGTCCGATGGGACACACCAATCTGATAAGTGTCGGGTGACTCTTCGTCCTCAGTCTCCCAGCCCGACTCCTTGGAGGAGGAATCGAGCGGCTCCGATCGGGTGGGCACCGATGCCATCCGCCCCGACGCCGAGGGTACCGGCGTCGACGACCTCGGTCCCGAATTGGAGGCCGAGGGAGACCGTGGCCGAGGATCGAGTCAAGCCCGCATGGACTCGAGGATCGGCTCGGCCTCCGGGGTCGACTTGGATGTCGCGGTCCCGGTGGTCGGTGCAGATGCACCGGTGAGACCGGCGATCAATGTCCGCTGCTGTTCCATGAAGGCAGCAAGGCTGCTCTCCAAGGCCGTCAACCTGAGTCCGAGCTCAGGAGACCCAGCAGCCCCCGAATTGGGCCCCGACAGCGTAGGGCCCGACGTCGGCTCCCCTGGCGGAGAGTCCACAAGGACTACAGCACTGCTAGGTACGTATGACCTAGATTGGCCACTGTTGGAAACAGAATACTGGGCTTGATGGACCTTGGTCTGACCCAGTATGGCATATCTTATGTTCTTATGTTCACGTGTCCAGGAGACTCCATCTCGATACGAGGATGCTTGGCAGCCCTTTCCGACTCCGAAGACCCGGGACGGCTATCGGGGCTATGCGACCTGGCCCTTGAGGAACCAGGAGCGTCCACCGATGCTGCCCTCGCGGGTTTCTTCTTCCTGCGATGTTCCCGCGAAGGAGACCCCCGCTCAGAGGAACCCCTATGCTGCTCGGGGCCGGAGTCGTCCGCAAGCGGAGTCAGAGAAGATCCTATCCTTTTGGTGCTGCCGACTCAACGCCTTCGAGGACATTTTGCCACATGGACCACAGATCGGGTCATGATCGGGTCCGAGGCAGCGGAGGCAGCAGTCATGTGTGTCAGTAAGAGACATGTTTCTTACACTGATCACACTTTTTAAACCTGCTGGTAGCCTTCGGGGGAAAAAGGACCCCTGCGAGGCCAAAAGACCGGGCTGCCAGTGAAAAAAGAAAAAAATGGCGCGAACGCTAGTCACAAAGGACAAACACCGAAAAAGAGAGAGTGGACTCGATACCGGCTTATCGGGCCAAGGCGGAAAAAGGATCCGACGTCGAACCGAAGGTAGAAAAAGAAAAAACAGGGAAATCAACTTTTTCCTCGGGGAAAAACAAACTACCTCCGTCGAGCTCCGCGGAAAAAAGAAGACTGAGCAAGATGGCACCCTTGGGCGGGAAGGGGACCGTGCATGCGTGCTGCAATTCCCAAAGGCTTTCTTTGAAAACTGGGGAAATGCTCCGCACGAGGGCTCCGTCGGCGCCGACGTCACCCATATGTGAGGACTGACTTCCTGCTTGGTCCTTGGCTAAACAGAGCTCCTTCTAGAACTTCAGCAACTGTGAGCGCATCTTCTCAGAGACCACACCTGAATGGTAGCGCAACACCAGGGCCGGAGGGTAGGATTTTCCTAAACCTCAAAGAGATTACGGAGTACCGCCTGCCCGAAAGCACTGTCCATACGGGACTCCCTCTCGAGGCAGTAGTGGTCCGCAAAAGTCTGGCTTGAAGACCAAGTAGCGGCCCGGCAGATGTCTGCCAACAGAACAGAACGGAAATGAGCTACTGTTGCGGCCTTTGCCCTGACCCAGTGGGCCGTGACTCGACCCTCCAGGGAGAGGCCAGCTGCCCTGTATGCCCAGGCAATACAGTCTGCCACCCAGATGGACAACGTATGCTTAGTGACAGGCAACCCCAATTTATTAGGGTCAAAGGAAATGAAGAGCTGAGAAGCCGTTCTATGCCCCTGCGTATGTTCCAGGTAAAAGGACAGCGCCCTTCTACAATCCAAGGTATGAAACAGTTTTGGCCCTACTGGCGTGCTGCCTGGGAAAGAACGTCGGAAGTACCACCTCCTGGTTGAGGTGGAAGGAAGACACCAACTTGAGAAGGAACTTAGGATGAGTCCTCAAGACTACCCTATTCTTATAGAACCTGGTATACGGCCTATCCGAGACCAGGGCCTGAAGCTCACTCACACGCCTAGCCGAGGTGAGTGCCACAAGAAACACCACCTTCCAGGATAGGAAACGTAAGTGGCAGGTAGCCATCGGCTCAAAAGGTGGACGAGTCAGTTGCTGCAAGACCACATTGAGATCCCACTCAGTGGCCTGTGGACAAATAGGAGGCTTGAGCAGAATCAGGCCTCTGAGGAAGCGAGACACCAGAGGGCTGAGAGGGCACTGAGGTGGACCCGGACAGAGTTGGACTGAAGTCCCAGGTTGGACAGGTGGAGCAGGCATTGCAGTACCACCGGGACCGAACAGGAGAAGGGATCCTCCTGCTGTTGAGAACACCAAGTGGAAAACCTACGCCACTTCAGAGCATAGGCCTTCTGAGTGGAATGCTTCCTGGAGGCCAACACCACCTCTTCAACCTCCTTTGGTAGGAGCAAAGGAGCAAGGACTAGCCTTTCAGCAGCCAGGCCATCAAATTGAGGGATTTGAGGTTGGGATGCAAGAGGGACCACTGATCCTGAGTCAGAAGGTCGGGTTGCAGCCCCAGAGGAAGTGGAGCATCCACTGCAAACTGCAGAAGAGGGAACCACGGCTGCCTGGGCCACCTGGGGGCTATCAGGATCACCGTGGCTCGGTCCTGCTGGGTTTTGAATAGAGTCTGGGCCACCAGAGGTGTGGGAGAAAAAGCATACAGCAGGCCTTCTGACCAGGGGATCAGGAATGCATCTGCCGCTGCCCTCAGAGGATGCGGTTGTCTGGAACAGAACTTGGGTAGTTGCCTGTTCAGCGGACTGGCAAAGAGATCCATGGTTGGAAGTCCCCACTTCAGAAAGATCTGTTGGACCACCCGAGGATCCAACTGCCACTCGTGAGGCTGCAGGAGTCTGCTTAGCCTGTCCACCAGATAGTTTTCTTGGCCTGGGAGGTAGACTGCCCTGAGGGCCATGCCCTGATTAATAGCCCAGGAGCAGAGAGCTTGTGCTTCCAGGCACAGGAGTCGGGATCCTGTGCCTCCCTGCTTGTTCACGTAGAACATAGCCACCTGGTTGTCTGTCTGAACTAGGACAGACTGGTGAGAGAGGATCTGAGAGAAAGTCCGTAAGGCTAGTCGAATGGCTCTCAATTCCAACAGGTTGATCTGCTGGGCGGCCTCCCATGGAGACAACAGGCCTTGGGTGCAGGTCCCCTGGCAATGTGCCCCCCAGCCTTGCAGGGAAGCATCGGTTGTCAGTATCTGAGTGTGTGGGGAGGCTCGAAAAGGAACTCCCCCGACCAGGTTTGGGAGATGCCTCCACCAGTGTAGGGAGTCCACCAAGGGTTGGGACACCTATATCCTGTCTGACAACTTCCCTGTGGCCTGTACCCACTGTGCCCTGAGGCACCACTGAGCCGGCCTCATGTGCAGATGGGCATTTGGGGTGACGTGCACTGTGGAAGCCATGTGACCTAAGAGCCGGAGGAAGTGTCTGGCAGAGACCAGAGAGTTCGCCTGAAACTGGCCGGCCAACTTCATCAGCCTTTGAGCTCTGTCCACAGGCAAATAGGCCTTTGCATGGATGGTATCCAACTTCGCTCCTATGAACTCCACGTCCTGTGAGGGGACTAAAGTGAACTTTGGGACGTTTATAACAAACCCCTGGTGCTGAAGCAGGGATATGGTTCTGAAGGTGGCCTGCCTGGCCTCTTGTGGAGACTGGCCCCTGATAAGCCAGTCGTCCAGGTAAGGGAAAGCAGTTACTTACCTGTAACAGGTGATCTCTGGGAACAGCAGGAATTAGTCTTCACATATGGGTATCGTCGGTACCGACGGAGCCTGCGCGGGAACGCTCCCCAGCGTCCAAAAGGAAAGCTTTAGGGAGCATTCCACAGCGCCTGCGCGCTGCTTTCCCGCCTTTCCCAACAGTCTCTCTCCAGTTCGAGTTTTAAAGCTGAGACAAAGAGAGAGAGAGAGGGAAGGAAAGATAGATAGAGAGATACAACTCCTAGGGGAGGTGGGAGGGTTGTGAAGACTAATTCCTGCTGTTCCCAGAGATCACCTGTTACAGGTAAGTAACTGTGCTATCTCCAGGAACAAGCAGGAATGAGTCTTCACATATGGGGACTCCCCAGCTAGAGATGCCTGGGAGATCACCCAGATTGTGAGTCCCAGGAGGGCTCCATCTCCACCTATGAATCTCAGGCATCTAGTGAGGGATGGAGGGCAGGAGTTGATTAGGTATGGAACAGGTGTTTGAGAACAGCCTGACCAGACAAGGCATCCCGGCGGGAATCCTTGTCCAAGCAGTAATGGGCTATGAAGGTATGAACAGAGGCCCAGGTGGCCGCTCGACAGATTTGGTCGATGGACACAGAGTTTAGATGAGCCATAGAGGCTGCCATGGCCCTCGCATTGTGAGCTGTGACATGGCCTTCCAGAGAAAGAGTCTTACTCTGGTAGGCGAAGGAAATACACTGAGCAATCCAATTGGACAGAGTTCTCTTAGAGACTGGAAGTCCTAAATTGGAAGGATCAAAAGCAACAAAAAGATGAGAGGACTTTCTATGTTGCTGTGTTCTTTGTAAATAGAAAGCAAGTGCTCTTTTGCAATCCAGGGTATGAAGACTCCTCTCTGCACTTGATGCATGAGGTCCTGGAAAGAAGACAGGTAAATATACCTCCTGGTACAGATGAAAAGGTGAGACCACTTTAGGCATAAAGTGAGGATTAGTTCTGAGAACTACCTTGTCATGATGGAACCTTGTATCAGGAGGATTAGCCAATAGAGCTTGCAACTCACTGATACGGCGAGCTGAGGTGAGTGCAATGAGAAAAATAACCTTCCAGGAAAGGAATTTCAAGGAGATAGTGGCTAAAGGTTCAAAGGGTGGCTTCATAAGCTGGCCAAGAACCAAATTTAAGTCCATGCCACTGGAGGTGGTCTAATGGGAGGTTTAGTTAAAAGAAGGCCTCTCATGAATCTTGCTATAAGAGGATGAGAGGAAATAGGTTGTCCATTAAGAGGCTTCAGGGATGCTGCTGCAATAGCACTCAAATGGACCCTGATTGAATTTGTTTTAAGGCCTGCATGAGATAAATGCAGTAAATAGTCTAGTAACGAATTCAAGGGTATTGCAGAAGGGTTAAGACCATTTTCTGCAAACCAAATGGAAAACCTTTTCCATTTAAAAGCATAAGAGCGTCTGGTGGAAGGCTTTCTGGAAGCATGAAGGATATCCTTCACTTGCTGAGAAAGGTGTAAATCTTGAAGGTCTAGGCCTTCAGCAACCAGGCCCTGAGATGAAGAGACTGAGGATTTGGATGCCACAGGGTTCCCTCCTCTTGGGAGAGGAGATCTGAAGCAGACCCCAGGTCCAGGGAGGGAGCTTAAGAGAGATGCAGAAGTAGAGGGTACCACACTTGGCGTGGCCAATGTGGTGCTATGAGGATCATAGACCCCTTGTCTCTCTGAAGCTTGAACAGAGTCTTGGGGATTAGGGGAATAGGTGGAAAGGCATAGAGGAAGTCTTGCCCCCAGTGAAGGAGGAAGGCATCCCTGGCCTGAACTCCCTGACATGGAATCCTGGAACAAAACCGGGGAAGTTTGGCATTCCACGGACTTGCAAACAGGTCTATGTCTGGGGTACTCCAAATCCGAAAAATTCTGGCTATCTGGTCCCCATGGAGGGACCATTCGTGTGGAAGCAGAACTCGACTGAGTCTGTCTGCCCAAGAGTTTTGAACCCCTGGAAGATACACTGCCATGAGATGGATTTGATGCTCTCTGGAGAAGGCCCACAATCTCAGAGCTTCGTTGCAAAGCGACAGAGAGCCCGTCCCCCCCTGCTTGTTCACATATAACATGGCTACCTGATTGTCCGTATGGATGAGGACTGTCTTGTAACTGAGCAGGGTGTGAAATACTCTGAGAGCCAAAAAGATTGCCCTGAGCTCTAAGAGGTTGATATGAAGAGATGTCTCCTGTGGAGACCAGATGCCTTGAGTGGAGAGATCTTGGAGATGAGCTCCCCAACCCATTGGAGAGGCATCTGTTGTAAGGGTTGCTTGGGGTAGCACCTGTTGAAAGGGTGACCCTAACAACAGATTTTGAGTGGACTTCCACCAGTGGAGGGACCAAAAGAGGCGACTGGAGGTTGCTATTTTGTTTGACAGGCAACCTGATGCCTGGGTCCATTGGGAGGATAGAGTCCACTGAGCTGCCCTCATGTGAAGGCGAGCATAAGGAACCACATGCACTGTGGATGCCATGTGGCCTAAGAGTTGCAACATCTCTCGAGCAGTTAAATGGGATTTTAACTGAATCTGGGAGGCTAACTGCACCAGGCGTAGGCAACGGGCTTGGGGAAGATAGGCCCTTGCAGTTGTGGTATCCAGAAAGGTCCCTATGAACTCTAGAGACTGAGTAGGGGTGAGATGGGATTTTGGAATGTTGATTACCAGTCCCAGATACTGAAGAACACGCCTTGTGCAGGCCAGGGAAGTCTGGGCCTCTGATTGGGATGGGGCTCGGATGAGCCAGTCGTCCAGATATGGGAATACGAATATCCCCAGAGTGCGTAGGAATGCAGCTACTACTGCCATGCATTTTGTGAACACTCTTGGAGCAGAGGGCAGACCGAAAGGAAGCAGTTTGTATTGATAGTGCTTCCCTTGGTAAAGGAACCGAAGAAGCCTTCTGTGTGTTGGATGGATGAGGACATGTGTGTACGCATCCTTGAGGTCTAGAGAACAAAGCCAGTCCTGACTCTGGAGGTATGGAAGGAGAGTACCAAGAGAAATCTTGAATTTCTCCTTGCATAGAAACTTGTTCAATTCTCTGAGATCTAGGATGGGTCTGTAGCCCCCTGTTTTCTTTGGGATGAGAAAATAGGGGGAGAAGAACCCTGAGCCATGGGCGAGAAGGGTAGCAATCTCTTGACCTAGAAGGTCGAGAAGAGACGGAGAGTTGAACTGTCTCACCATGGTGTGAGGAGGAAGGTTTAAGAAATGTAGTGTGCATCCCTCCCTTATAATGGAGAGGGTCCATTGCTCTGCTGTGATTTGTTCCCATCTAGGAACAAAGTGAGCTAACCTTCCTGGGATGGTGAGAGGCTCTGGATGTTCTAGAGCCAGAAATGGTAAGTTCTCTAGTGGAAAGTCAAAGGCCCTGAGGAGGCTGAGGCTGTTGGGCCGTAGCAGTCCTCGTAGCCTGAGCCTTGGCCTGTTTTGGTTGTTGCTGTCTTTGTAGCAAAACGACCCTGAGAAGAGGCTTGAGCATAACCAGAAGAAAATTTCCCTTTTTTTGGGAAAGATCTTTTCTTGAATAACCTCATCTTGAAAGGAGTAGTAGTAGACTTTGAAAGTCTATCTAAAGCAGACTTTCAGCATCCATCTGGATGGCTTTTGCTTGCCAATCTTTGCCAAACAGGTTTTCCCCTGTACAGGGAAGGTTGCCCAGACCATCCTGTACCCAGGATTCCAAATCAGAGGCTTGTAACCAAGCTACTCTGCGTGCGCCTATGGCAATAGCCGAAGCTCTACTGGCACCCTCAAAGGAGTCAAAGGCTGCACGGTTGGAAAACTTGGATACATCCTGTGCATGTTTAAGCCAGGTAATATATTCTTCTCTCTTATCTTCTGACATAAAAGGAGATAAGGTGTGTAGATGGTCTGTAACCTCTTTCAGAAACATCCCCATATAGAGACTATAGGAGTTGATTCTGGCTACAAGCATACTGGCCTGGAAGATTTTCCTGCCAAAAGCATCTAAGGTTCTGCATTCTCTTCCTGGAGGAGCAGAGGAGTGTCTTTTTGTGCTCTTAATCTTTTTCATTGCAGACTCTACCACAATAGAGTGGTGAGGAAGCTGAGACTTATGAAATCCAGGACAAGGAGAAACACGATACATGGTGTCCAACCTACGAGAAAAAGGAGAGGTGGCAAGAGGAGTTTCCCATATACCTAACATGTGGTCATAAAGAATCTCATGTATTGGTAAAATGTCTGCCTCTTTAGGAGCCTTAGGATATTGAAGAATATCCAATTTTTTGGCTCTGGGCTCAGTTTCAGAGGCTACTGCAATGGACAGGCTTCTGGCCACCTCCCTGATGAAGTTCTGGAAAGACAAGTCCTCAGAAGGAGACATTCTCCTTTTTGAAAAAGAGGGTTCCTCAGGACGAATCTCCGATGCTTCGATGGAAACCTCTGATGCATCAGATTCATCAGAGGAATCGAAGTATCGACTGTCTGGATGCTCTCGTAGAGTCCGATACGAGTACCGAGGGGTATCGACATCAGGAGTCATTGGTACCGGATCGGTACTAATAGGCATCACTGGATACCATATCGCTGCTTTCGGTGCTGATGCCGATGCAAGCGGTACTGGTATCGGAACCGGAGCTGGATCCAGAATCGGTATTGACAACCATGTCTGTTGTTGTACCGAGGGCGTCGCAGCTTGTATGAAGGCCGTAATGGCACGCTGCATGGTCAGAATGTTCTGATCCATCGACCCTACCAATGTCTGAATGTCGGTACCGGGAACTGCCGGTACCCCAGAACATTGTAACAGGTGATCAGTCGAGGCCGTGCCATCGATGTCAACCTGTGACCCCATAGATAATGCTTTGGAAGCCGGAGCCTCCCGCCGGGGTATTTTTGCTGGTGTGGACTCCTCAATGGTAATGTCAGGAACATCTCGATACTTAGAGGGAGATGTACCCTTTGAGGACCGACCGGACTTAAGTTTTGTTACCTAAGATCCATGGGATGAAGCAGCAGCCCTGGAAGACGTCGATGCCACCGAAGCTGCATCGGAGGGAAACAGGGTACTGAGCTTGGCTGCCCGATTCTGTAACCCTCTTTTAGACATCATGGAGCAGGACTCACAATCCGCGATGGAATGGTCAGGACCTAAACATTTTAGACACCAATCATGGGTGTCTAACAGAAATAGTGCCACTGCACTTTTTGCACTTTTTAAACCCAGAGGCAGGCTTTTCCATGAGGAAAGACTGTAGGCCTAGGGACACAGAAAAAAGTGCACCGAGGCAAAAAAGTTTTTTTTTTTTTTTTTTTTTTTTAAAGAAAGACTGGCAGTACCGGTCTTCGAGAAGGCAGACAAGCGACTAAAGAAAATAAGAATAAAACAAGAAAATAGAAATTCTTCAGCGGTGACAGGAAACACGACCTGCTGGTTCCGCGGAAAAGAAGAACTGGAGAGAGACGGTTGGGAAAGGCGGGAAGGCAGCGCGCAGGTGCTGTGGAATGCTCCCAAAAGCTTTCCTTTTGGACGCTGGGGAGCGTTCCCGCGCAGGCTCCGTCGGTAGCGACGATACCCATATGTGAAGACTCATTCCTGCTTGTTCCTGGAGATCACAAAGATCCCCTGGTTGCTGAGGTAGGCCGCAACCACCACCAGGCACTTTGTAAAAACCCTGGGGGCGGAGGTGAGGCCAAAGGGAAGCACTCTGTACTGGAAGTGGTTTCCTGCCACCACAAATCTGAGGTATTGCCTGTGACTTGGATGAATGAGGATGTGAGTATAAGCATCCTTCAGATCTAAGGAGCATAGCAAATCTCCCTGCTGGAGGTAGGGCAGCAAGATTCCAAGGGTAAGCATCTTGAACTTTTCCCTCTCCAGAAACTTGTTCAGATTTCTTAGGTCTAGGATGGGTCTGAGGCCTCCTGTTTTTTGGTACCAGGAAGTACCTCAAGTAGAAGCCTTGCCCTTCCAGGTGGTGAGGCACTGGTTCCACCGCCTTGTCCTGTAGCAGACCTTCCAACTCCTGAAGGAGTAAGTTTCTGTGCAGAGGGGGTCTTGGAGGCTCCCCTAGAAAGTAGGAGGGAGGTATCTGGGTGAAGTGGAGCAGACAGCCCCTCTCGATGATGCTTAACACCCAAGTATCCCCTGTGATGGCTGGCCACCTGTCTGCGTACAGGGTCAGCTGACCTGTGCACTGGAGAGAAGGAGAGGCTATGCTGGCATAGTAAAAAAAAACCCTCCCTCCTGAGCAGGAGCCGGAGTAGGGGACTTGGGAGCCTTCTGCCTACGGGGCCCATGGCCTGATGGCCCTGTTGGGGAGCTACAGAGGCCTAGTAGCGAGGGTAGGTTTTGTAGGCAGTGGTCATCCTCGGGTAGAAGGTCTTTTTTCCCAAGCCCTTCTGAGAAGAGGCAGAGGTTTTCCAGGACAGCCTTGTCCGGGTAAGAGTCTCGGTCTCAAGTTCGGCAGCCCTTTCCACCATGGGCTTACCAAAGAGGTTTTCACATCGACAGGGGACATCGACCAACTTGTCATGTACCCATGGCTCGAGGTCCGAGGATTGTAGCCAGGCCTGGTGGCATGCACCGATGCCAGCCCCTGCTACTCGGGCTGAAGCCTTAAATTCATCATAGGCTGCTCGAGAGATAAATTTCTAGCACTCTCGAATACCAGAAGACAAGGCCTTGAACTTCTGCAAGGATTCTTCGGACAGACCAGCAGAGAACCTGGCAATCTCCTTTGCCAGGTCTCGAAGGTGCATGCCCATCTATAGCTGGTAGGTCTGGATGCGGCAAGCAAACAGAGCCCTGGAAGCACTTTCTACCGAGGGCATCCAGGTTCTGGGCTTCCCTGCCGGGAGGCACCGAGAAGTGCAACTTCTGACTCTTCAGGCGATGCATGGCCGATTCCACAACCATGGAGTGGTGTGGTAGCTGTGCCTTTTGGAACCCGGGGCTCTTGCGGACTCGATAGATGGAACCGACCCATTTGCTTAGAACCAGCATCGAGGCCGGCGCCTCCCACATGAGGAAGAGCAACCGCTCCAGCATCGAAGGAACCGGTACAGTAAAGGCCTCCTTGGGAGGAGAGTCATACTGCAGGACCTCGAGCACCTCGGTTCGAGGCTCCTCCGGGAAGGCCAAGGCTTTGGCCATGTCCCGCACGAAATCCGAGAACCGGGTACCTCCGGGGGGGACCTTGTCCGAGACTCGGATCCCAGTGAGTCCGAAGGGACGCACCGAGTCCGGAAGGTGTCAGGGGACTCCTCTTCCTCAGTCTCCCATGCCGATTCCTCTGAGGAGGAATCGAGTGGCTCCAAGTGGGTGGGCACCGATGCCATCCGCCCCGACACCGAAGGTACCGGTGTCAACGACCTTGGTCCTGAACTGGAGGCCGAGGGTGACCTCGGCCGAAGATCGACTCGAGTTCGCATGGTCTCGAGGATCGGCTCAGCCTCCGGGGTCGACTTGGACGTCGAGGTCCCGGTGGTCGGGGCAGATGCGCCAGCGAGACCAGCGATCAGCACCCACTGCTGCTCCATGAAGGCAGACAATCTGTTCTCTCCAACGCCGTCAACCTGAGTCCAAGCTCAGGAGACCCAGCAGCCTCTGACTCAGGCCCGACGTTAGCTCCCCCGGAGGACAGTCCACGAGGACTACAGTACTCACGTGACTCGGGGCCTCCAACTCTACACGAGGATGCTTTGCAGGCCTCTCCGACTCCAAAAACCCGAACGGCGATCAGGGCTATACGACCTGGCCCTCGAGGGGCCAAGAGCGTCCACCGATGCCGCCCTCGCGGGTTTCTTCTTACTTCGGTGCTCCCTCGAGAGGGACTCCCTCGCAGAGGAGCCCCAACGATGCTCGGGGTCAGACTCCCGAGACGTCGAGGCCTCTGACGAAGTCCTGACCGTCCAGATGCAGAATCGGAGAAGATCCTCTCACACAGGTGCTGACGGCTCCGCAATGCCTTTGAGGACATTTTGCCAAGGGACTACAGACCTTAGGATCGTGGTCAGGCCCCAGAGGCAGCAGTCATGTGTGTTGGTGAGAGACATCAGTTTCTTGCACCGATCACACTTCTTAAAGCCAGTGGCAGCCATCGGGGGAAAAAGGGCCCCTGCAAGATCAAAAAAATCTGGCTGCCAGGGAAAATAAATTGGTGCAAATGCAGTCTCTAAGGACAAAAAACGAAAGAGAGAGATCCGGGCTCGGCACCGGTGTACCGAGTCCAGGCGGTAAAGGGAACTGACATCGAACCAAAGAAAAAATTGTCTCAACGCAGGTAAATCCACTTTTTCCACAGGTAACAAGGACACGCATCCGTAGGGCTCCGCGGAAAAAAGACGACTGAGCAAGATGGCACCTTTGGGCGTGCCTGCATTCCCAAAGGCTTTCTTTGAAAGCTGGGGAAATGCTCCGCATGGGGGTTCCGTCGGTGCCGACATCACCCATATGTGAGGACTTAATTCCTGCTTGGTCCTGGAGAAGACCTTTTTCAGATATGTTAGTGAGAGGAAGGGCAAAAGTAGTATTGTCAGACTCAAGGGTGAAGGAGGAATACGTAGAAGCTGATAAGGATAAAGTGGAACTGCTTAATAAATATTTCTGTTCTGTGTTCACAGATGAAGGGCCAGGAGAAGGACCTTTAACACCCATAAACGAACAAAAGCAGAGGGCATCTCAAACCATTTGCAGAGGACTGTGTTCATAACAAAGTAGCTAAACTAAAAGTGGACAAAGTAATGGGACCAGATGGGATACATCCTAGAATACTGAAGGGACTTGGGGACATTCTAGTAGCTCCACTGACTGACCTTCTCAATGCCTCTCTGGAGTCAGGGGTGGTGCCAGAGGAATGGAGAGGCGCACATGTGGTTTCTACACAAAATCAAAAGTAAGAACGTGGTTGAAAACTACAGGCTGGTTAGTTTAACTTTGGTGATGAGTAATTATTGGCAACAATGCTGAAAGAAAATAGTGATGTTTCTGGAGTCCAACGGATTACTAGATCCAAGGCAGCATGGATTCACCAGGAACAGGTCTTGTCAGACAAATTTGATTGACCAGGATGTTGGACCAAGGGAGAACCTTAGAAGGGGTGTATTTAGATTTCACTAAAGCATTTGGCACTATTCTGCACAGACTTATAAACAAACTGAGCACCCTAGGGATGGGCACTAAAGTTACTGATTGGGTTAGAAATTGAGTGGGAGGTGACAAAGGGTACAGATAAATGAAGTTTACTCTGAGGAGATTGTTACCAGTGGTGTGCCCCAGGGATCTGTACTTGGTCCGATTCTTTTTAACATCTTTGTTAGTGATATAGCGGAAGGGCTGTCGGGTAAGGTTTGCCTCTCTGCGAATGATACCAAAATCTGCAACAGAGTAGACACCAGGAAGGTGTAAATAACATGAAGAGGGATGAAGCTTGAAGAATGGTCTAGCATTTGACAGCTGAGATTTAATGTTAAAAAAAAAAAATGTAGGGTCATGTATTTGAGCTGCAACAATCCAAGGGAGCGCTACAGTATAGAGGGTGATGTACTTCTGTCCATGAAAGAAGAATGGAATCTAGGCACGATTGTCTGATGATCTCAAAGCAGCTAAACAAGTAGAAAAAGCGACAGTGAAAGCTAGAAGGATGCTTGGGTGCATAAGGAAAGCAATGTCCAGCAGAAGAAAGGAGCTGATAGTGCCTCTGTATGAGTCTTTGGTGCGACCTCATTTGGTGTAGTGTGCGCAATTCTGGAGATCACACTTTCAAAAGGACATAAACAGGTTGTTGTCTGTGCAGAGAATGGCTTCTAAAATGGTTAATGGTCTTCATTATAAAGTATATGAGGACTTAAGGACCTTAAATATGTGTACTTTAGATGAAAGGTGGGATAGAGGCAATACGACTGAGATGTTTAAATACCTCCATGGCATAAATGCACAGGAGGAGAGCCTATTTCAATTGAAAGCAACTCTGCTACGAGGGGACCTAGGATGAGAGTAAAAAGGGATAGATTCAGGAGTAATATGCAGAAATATTTCTTTACGGAAAGAGTAGTAGATGCGTGGAATAGTCTCCCAGTGGAGGTGGTAGATGAGGACAGTATCTAAATTCAAAAAAGCATGGGACAAACACAGAGGCTCTCTAAAGGAAAAAGGGGGACTCTTGTAGTGGGTGATATGGAAGGGCAGACTGGATAGGCCATGTGGTCTTTTTCTGCAGTCATATTTCTATGTTTCTTCAGACACAAGGAACATAGCCAATTCTCCTTGAGATATGGGAGCAATGTTCCCAGACCATTCTGACCTTTTCCCGTACTAAGCAGCAGATCAGGTTCCTTAGGTCCAGGATGGGCCAGAACCCCCTCCCCCATTTTTTGGGGGGGGATCAGAAAGTACTGGAGTAGAAGCCTCGACTGATCTGAGCCATGGGCACAGACTCAATGGCCAGCTTGGCCAACAGCGGGGTGACCTGCTTGGAGAAGACCATGGTGGTGCAGATCTAGAGAACACACCACTGGGAAGTGATGTGGCACCCAGAAAAAATGTAGCATGTAACTGCCCTGGACGATCTGCAGAACCCAGGTGTCCCTGGTGATAAGGTCACCTGCGTGAGGGAAACCCCGTCAGGAATCGGGCGATTGGCAACGCTTCTGAAGAACCAGTCAAAACCTGTCCCCATCTGCAGCGTGGGTTGTGCCTTCTGATGCTAGGTGCACTGCTGCTGCTGCTGCCGGCAAAGGGTCTGTCTTTGCTTGGACACTGAGGTTTCAGGTACCACCAGCACTTCTGTTGGTAAAGGGACTTCTTGCCCTATCATTTCTTCTTAGAGGGGTCAGCAGGTGAGAGTTTGGAGATGGTGACCTGCCCTCCCCTCCCCTCCATCGGCTTGCCAAAGAGGCTCTCCCCTTGACAAGGCACATCTGCCAGCTTGTCCTGGGCTCACTTTTCCAAGTCTGAGAACTGAAGCCAAGCAAGGCATTGCGCCCCAATGCCCATTGCAGATACCTGGCCAACAGACTCAGGCATCGAAAGTGGCACGAACCATATACTTCGAGAAGTCTTTACCATGGCCCACTAGAGTGCGGAAGTCGTCAAGGTGCTCTGCCAGTAAGAGAGAATGGGACTTATGGTCCCACATATCTCCTCCTCAGGAACATATCCATATAGAGTTGGTAGGAGAGTATGCAGGCAGTCAGCAGGAGCGCTGAAAGCACTTCTTCCTGGACAGTTGGCGCTAAAGAGTGGATCTTTGTGTTCTTAACTTGTCTCATTGGGGACTCTACAAACAAGGAGTGGTGGGGGTAGCTGAGGCTTCTCAAAGCTGGGAGCCTTCTGCACCCGGTACATAGAATCAAGCTGCCAACTGATGGACGGCAGAGTTAGGAGGTTCTCCCACATCCTCAGCAGCAGTTGCTGCAGGATTCAGTGCACAGGCACCATGACAGCCTCCTTGGGAGCCAAGGGGTACTGGAAGATCTCCAACTCATCTGCCTGCGGCTCATCTTCCGTCTCATGGGAGAATGGAATGGCCTTCACCATGATCTGGAAGGACATGTCCTCCAGGGGCGATTTCCTTGGCTCATATGGAGGAGAGGGGTCCGAGGGAAGGTACAGAGATTCCCGCTCAGAGACTAGCAATTCCTTATCCATCTCCCATCCCTCAGAGTCCGATTCAAGGAGGAAGCACCGGGTCTCTTCCCAGCGTCACTGCCACTTGGGTGAAGGCAGACGCAGATGGGACCAGTGGCAGTCCTCACAAGGGCACTGGTGTGTCGGAGCCAAAGACACTGGACAACAAGATGGCGACTGGGACCAGAGGACTCCAAACCCAACCCAATGTCCCCACCTTGGTGGGGATGGCATGGGTCTCCGGAATTGGTTGCACAGCATACAGTGATGCCACCAAAGGCAGTGGGGCCACTGGGGCCTGTGCTACCAGGAAAGCTGCCATATGTACCTCAAGGGCCTAAAGGCGCTTCGCCAGCACTGCAGTCTCCAGGTTAGTCTGAGCCGGTACGACTATTGGCCACAGATAGGGACCTGTTCAGGGACTCTACAATGGTTAGCACATGGGAAGAATGTCCAAGGCCTTGGGTGTCTACTTGACTCCTGAGGGTCACTCCCAGCCATCGTCTTTGAGGTCATGTCAAGAAGCACTCTGGTGCCTATGTTGGTTTCCTCTGGCTCAATTCTCAGCCATCCCTTTTGACACCGATGGGGCAGATGGTGGATACTCTCTACTCCAGGGTACCGCAGCCCCTAAGTTCCGAGTGAGCACGGGCAAAGTGCAATGTCAAATCTTCAGTGAAGCACTGAAAAGGAATCAAAATTGATGCCAAGGACACAGAGTCTGATGGCCCAAAGAGGGGCTCAAGCTGCTTCTCCCGGCCCTTGAGACCCTTCCTGGTCTTCCTCTAGGTACTTGTGACCTAGATTGGCTACTGTTGGAAACAGGATGCTGGGCTTGATGGACCTTGGTCTGACCCAGTATGGCATATCTTATGTTCTTATGAAATAAGAGATTACAGGAGGGCTCAGTCAGGGCCAAGGCACTGAAGGCACCAATAACTATGTTGGTCCGTGACCGAGATGGTGTGTGCACACTAAGTGTGCTTCTTAAACCTGCTGGCTGGTTTAGCAATGTCCGGGAAAACCACCACAAAATCAAAGGGCTCTGTCTCCAGCTAGCAAAAAAAAAAACACGCATGGAAAAGATGAAAAATCCAGAGGTGTAAAACTCCTCGAAAAAATTCAAAGACCGGCACCGAAAACCCTCACGAAGGGCAATAAAAATGATCAATTTTTTTCCAGCTAGGAAAGGGGCTCCGGAGAAAAAAAAGATGACTAAGATGGTGCCATGGCAGGCAGGAAGGCAATGTAGGGAGGAGTAGCCTAGTGGTTGGGGCAAGGTACTTCAGGCCGGAAGGTCGGGGGTTCAAATCCCACTAGAGGACAGCAACCTTGGGCCGGAAGGACTGGGGTTTCTAGTCCCACAGATGCTCCTTGTGGTCTTGGGCAAGCCACTTAACCCTCCATTGCCCATGTTCCTTGTAAATATTAGTGTATGTGTCTCATATCCCCATGTGTTAAATGTATCCCCCAATTGTGTTGTGACCGCTTTGATTGAAGGATAAGGCGGTATACAAAACTGTCTAAATAAATAAATAAATAAAATGTGAGCATGCGTGATGGAGGCTCCCAAAAGCTTCCAATAGAAGCTGGGGAACACGCCTGCGCAGGGCGCCGTCTGGTATGTTACCCATAGGGGAGGATTCACTTTTTTTTGCTTGTTCATGAAGAACCAGAAAAATCTGACTTGCTGATTCTTTGTTTTTATTTCAGAACTGAAAACATTCATCTTTCTAAAACCACCACCTGGATCTTTTCTGTCATTTGCCACAATAGCTCAATTACCAAAAACCAAGCTGGGAACCTAGGTAAAAGGCATTCAACTTGTTACATAACACTGCTCAGTAGTGACTTATACAATAGTCTAGCTCAAGCAGCATTGAGTTTTACTATTCAAGTCCTGATAACTGAATCCAGTACTCCTCCCGAGATTTCCTACAGTACATTCCCAGCACCCCAAAAGTGAAGAACAAAAAAAACACTTACGCAGCATGGTGTCGTAGCTCAGCTATCTTTCCCATCAGTTTTTCATTTTCCTGTTCAGTCTACAAAAAGACAGTTAAGTCCAGATCACTATAGAAAACTGAAATATCTAAATTAGACAACCTTCACTCAGAGAGCCCTTTCTTAGAGCTACCATGGTGAAATTAGACCTTACCTGCTAATTTTCTTTCCTGGAGTCCCTTCAGTCCAGTCAAGTGGGTTATGCTCACCAATCCGCAGGTCAAGACTGAGAAACAAGCTTGTAGCTCAGTAAAAGCAGCCTGTGCCATCTGATCTAAGCCTGTCTGCCAGTCACAAAGACAAACCAGAACCTCAATGATTCCTCTTCTCTGCCAGCCACCAATTCCTCGTAGGGAGGTAGGGACAGACAGCAGACAAAGCCACTGAACAAGTATGCAAGCCTGAATAGGCAACACACCAAGGTGTAAAAGATGCTTTTTTTCCTCTTTTTTGAAACAAGCATGAGCTTAGCAATGCAGAGACCACCTATGCAGATCCACAAAAACTTCTATTTGCTCAAATCTGTTATTTTCACAAGCAAGATCCCTAGCAATACCAAACAGTCACAGGAAAATTTCCAAAGGAAGATTCTGAACTGGACTGGAGGAATTCAAGGAAAGAAAATTAGCAAGCAAGGTATAATTTCACCTTCCAAATCATCCCTCCAGTCTAGGCAAGTGGGATGTAGCAAAGCAGTACTAACAGGTGGACACCAAAAGACCAGTCCACAACACCCTTTCGCCAAAACCCATGTCCTGCCTCACCTGAACATCAAGGTGGTAATGCTGCACAAAACAATATAGCGACGACCAAGTGGCCGCCCTAAAAATGTCCAAGGGAGCAACCCTCCCTACCTCAGCCCCAGTTTGAGCCCTCGAGTAGGCTCAAACCCATGGGTGCCCGCTGCCCTTTCAAAAGATAGGCAAATGCAATAGTTTCCAAAATCCAATCGGACAAAGCAGCTTTAGAGGTTGCCTCTGCTCTTAGGGGTTCGCCAAAGGGGACAAAGCCTCTGAGCACCTGAATAGCTGCGTCACTGACAGGTACCTCTTGAGTGCCCTGCAAACATCTAGCTTATGCAGGAGACAAGCCTTCGCACAATCTTGTGGGCCAGGGAACGACAGCAGAGTAACCACCTGATTGAGATGAAAAGCCGAAACCACCTTTGGCAAAAAAGGCAATGTGCGTAAGAACACCTTTTCCTTGAAAAATACTAAATAGGATGCCTTACAAGAGCCTACAGCTCAGAAATATGGTGAGCAGAGCAGATGGCCACCAAGAACCATTTTCAGGGTCAAAAACCCTTCACAGAAGCTTCCCAAAGAGGCGAGAATGGTGGGCCACCAGAGGAGACAGCCCTAAGGAGAGATCCCAAGCAGGTACAAACGGCTGACACGGAAACCGAAAATGCTTGATCGCAACCCGCTCACAAAAACTGAACTACATCACCGAGATGCCAGGCTAATGCCCTGCAGGTTGCCCCAGAAACAGGACAAGGCTGCCACCTGGACTCGCAAAGCCTCTCTCCAGTCTGGCCTGCAAGGATGCCAAAATGGTTGGAACAGAGGCACCCAGGGGATGAACCCCCTTGCTCCCCACACCAGGCCTTGAAGTTGCACCACACTCATACACAGGCCAAGGAAGACAGTCAAGCGTAGTTACTCACCTGTAACGGGTGTTCTCCGGGGACAGCAGGAATCAGTCCTCACATATGGGACTCCCCAGCTACAAGCTACCTTGAAACTATAGCCCAAAAAAGGCTCCCTCATTGAGAGCCACAAGCAGCCGCAATGAAAACCCTAACCAGGGAAGTAGCACTCCAGTAGCCTGAACACAGAAGGGTCGGAGAGTAGGAGTTGCCTAGACTCTGAAAAGGTTACGGAGTACAGCCTGGCCGAAGGCACTACCCCGTTGGGACTCCTTATCCAGGCAGTAATGAGCTGCGAAGGTATGAACCAAAGACCAGGTGGCGGCCCGGCAGATATCTGCCAGAGGAACAGAGCGCAGGTGATGCTGCCATGGCCATGAGCCGTAACACACGGCCCTCCAACGGAAGCCCTGCTTCCTCATAAGACCAAGCAATAAAGTCCGCCACCCAAGTGGACAGCATACGCTTGGCCACTGCCTCCCCCAGCTTACTGGGGTGGTAGGAAGTGAAAAGCTGAGAGGCTTTCCGGTGACCTTGAGTATGCTGAATGTAGAAGGACAGAGCCCTCTTACAGTCCAAGGTATGGAGGACCGCCTCTGCCCGACTGGCATGCGGCCTGGGAAAGAAGGTAGGAAGAATCACCTCCTGGTTGAAGTGAAATGAGACCACCTTCGGAAGGAACCTGGGGTGGGTGCAAAGCACTACCCTATTCTTGTAGAACCTGGTATAAGGCCTCTCCACCACGAGGGCCTGGAGCTCTCACCCTCTGGGCAGAAGTAAGCACAACCAAGAAGACCACTTTCCAGGAGGTAACAGATGGCACGCAGCCAGTGGCTCAAAGGGCAGCCGGGTGAGCTGCCCCAACACTACATTGAGGTCCCATTTTGTCGCTGTGGGACGGACCAGGAGCTTCGACAGGAGCAGGCCCTTTAGAAACTGGGACACAACTGGATGAACAGAGGCTTTTCATCCACAAGATAGTGGTTTGCCGCTAGGGCACCGAGATGCATTCTGACGAGTTGGACTTAAGCCCTGTCTTGGAGAGGTGGGGAAGGTATTGCAACACCACAACCACTGGGCAAAAAAAGGGGTCCACCCCTTACCCAGCGCACCAAAGCGCAAATATGTGCCACTTAAAAGCATATGCCCGTCTAGTAGACGGTCTGTGTGAAGCCAGCAAGACCTCCTCTTTTGGAAGGAAGTGGTCAGTGAAAGGGAGCTGAGGTTGGGGTGCAAGAGAGCCCCCCTCCTGGGAGAGGAGCTGTGGAGATGAACCCAAGGGAATGGGGGGTCTCCACCGCTAGCTGCAGGAGAAGCGGGAACTACAGTTGCCTGGGCCACCGTGGAGCTATCTGGATGACAAAAGCTCTGTCGTGAAGGATCTTGAACAGAGTCCTGGTGATAAGAGGATTCAGGGGGGAAAGCATACAGAAGACCCACTGACCATGAGACTGCAAAGGTGTCGGCTGCCACTCTGGCCAGGTGAGGCTGTCATGAGCAGAAACGAGGTAACTGGTGATTGTCCGGGCTTGCAAAACAAGTCCATCACCGGTTCCCCCCAGGCCTGGAAGAGTCTACTGGCCACCACCCAGTCTAGCTGCCGCTCGTGTGGCTGGAGCATCTTGCTGTCAGACAGCCAGTTGTCTGGCCCAGCAGGTATACCACCTGGAGGAAAATCCCCTGCCAGGTTGCATAAGAGCACAGGTCCAGGGCCTCCTGACAGAGGGTACGGGATCCTGTACCCCCCCCTGTTCACACAGAACATGGTCACTTGGTTGTCCGTTTGGACTTGGACAGTCCTGTGACCCAGGTATTGCCTGAAAGCCATTCAGGCGAGACAGACTGCACGCAGCCCCAACAGGTTGATCTACTGGGCACTCATCTGGGGACCAAACTCCCTGAGTGTGGTACCCCTGGCAATGGGCTCCCCAGCCCAGCATGGAGGCATCTGTGCTGAGGGCCCTTGAGTGATGAGGGGCCTGGAAGGGCATACCCGCATCTAGGTGAAGGGGTGAGAGCCACCAGGTCAGGGACTGTACCAGGCGCCTGGTCACACTGATCCTGTCCTGGAGATGTCCTGTGGCCTGGGACTACTGGTCCCTAAGGCACCACTACACAGTTCGCATGTGGAGGCGGGCATCTGGGGTGACATGGACCGTGGAGGCCATGTGTCTGAGGTGACGCAGCAGTTGCCTTGCTGGCACTGAGAAGCAGTGACTCAAGTGCTCTGCTAGGGCCATAAGCTTGCTTGTCCTGTCTGCAGGCAGAAAGGCCTTCGACTGGAGGGTGTTGATCCTTGCGCCGATAAATTCGATCTCTTGCGTCGGGCAAAGGCTGGAATTGGAGTAGTTGATCACAAACCCCAAGAGCTGCAGGACCTAGATGGTGCGCGTCGTGGACTGCTGGCACCTCGGTGGCTGAAGTGCCCCTAATGAGCCAGTCATTAAGATAGGGGAAAACCTGTACTGTATAATTGTACATATGTAAATTATTATCCCCTTAGCTTAGAAGTAGATAATTTTCTGCGTGATGTGCTAACCTTTCGAATCTTTATGTACAAATCAAAATTATTCTGTCTTGATTCGACAGCTTTATCCATGTAATCTTTCCCGCTTCTGATCGCTGGAAGGAGCGGTATACAAATGCTTGCTAAATAAATAAAAACGAAGATCCCTTGAAGCCTGAAGGCGGCGGTGACCACTGCCAGGCACTTTGTGAATACCCTGGGGGCCGAAGCAAGGCCAAAGGGGAGCACCCTGTATTGGTAATGGTTGCCCACTACCACAAAGTGTAGGTATTGCCTGTGGCTTGGGAAGATTAGGATGTGTGTGTAGGTATCCTTTAGGTCTAAGGAGCACAGCCAGTCTCCCTGGCGGAGGTAAGGCAGCAATATTCCAAGGGAGAGCATCTTGAACTTCTCTCTCACCAGAATTTGTTGAGGTTGCGCAGGTCGAGGATTGGCCTTAGGCCCCGTCCTCTCTGGTACAAGGAAGTACCTGGAGTAGAAGCCCTTGCCCTGGAGGTGGTGGGGCACCGGTTCCACCACATGATCTGAGAAGACCTGCCAACTCCTTCAGAAGGTGGCCCTGGTGATGGGGAGACCTGATAGGCTCTCCTAGGAAATAGTATAGAGGCACTTGGGCTAGATGGAGGAGGTAGCCCTCCCTGACCACTTGTAAATGTCCAGCAATTGGTGGTGATGGTCCCCACCTGTGGGCATACAAAGCGAACCGACCTCCTGTGGGTTGCCTGGTTCCGGCTGGGAGAGAGGTCATGCTGAAGGAGTCAAAAACCGCCACCAGGCTTGGGCTGGGGCCTGGGGTTTGGGACCCTTCTGCTTATGTGGCCCATGCCCCTGTCCCTTGGCCTGCTGCCCCTGTTGGGGAGCTAGGGAGGCCTGGTAAAGGGAGTAGTTTCGGTAAGCAGTGGACTTCCTCGGATAAAAGGATTTTTTACCCGAGCCCTTATGAGAAGAGGCAGAGGTCTTCTTAGAGAGCCATGTGCTCATCATGAACTCTGTCTCCAGCTCCACGGCCTTGTTGGTCATGGGTTTGACAAAGAGATTCTCCCCTTGGTATGCGACAATGACCAACCTGTCCTGAACCCATTGCTCGAGGATAGACTGCAGCCAAGCTTGGTGGCATGCACTGATGCCTGCCGTGGCTACCTGGGCCACCTGAGAAAAACTGAGCATTCACGGACAGCTTTGGACAGGCCCTTGAGGCGCTGCAAAGGCTCCTCAGAGTTCCTTTGCCAGGTCTCTCAGGTACATGCCCATGTACAGCTGGGTATGCCTGGATCCAACAATTCAACATTGCGCCCTGTAAACATTTCCTGCTGAGGACATTCAAGGTGCGGGCCTCCCTACCGGGGGGCACCGAGGAGTGAGTCTTCTGACTCTTCAGCCGACGCATGGCCGACTACACAACCATGGAGTTGTGAGGCAATTGCAATGTTTGGAACCCAGGGCTCCGGCGGACTCGATCCATCAAGTTGAGCCTTTTGCCGATTGCTGGCGTCTCCCACATGCCAAGCATAAGTGGTTCCAGGATCGGAGGAACGGGTACCATGAGGGCCTCCCAAGGGGGAGCCTCATACTGGACAATCGAGTTTGTCGGCTTGAGGATCCCCCTGGGACTCCGTGGGGAAAGCCAAAGCCTTGGACATAGCCCACACGAAGTCCAAACAACCCATATCCTCCAATGGGGACCTTTTTTGAGGTTCAGATACCGGGGAATTAGAAGGGACATCCTGATGCTGTCAGGTGTCCGGGGACTCCTTGTCCTCGGTCTCGTTCTCCCAAGCAGAGGCCTCGTGGAGCTCCTCGGGCAGAGGGTCCCATTTGCCATCCACCCTGAAGCCTGCAGGCTCGGCGGCAGCGACGACGACCACCTCGGCCCTGACGAGCGGGAGGCAGAGTGCGACCTCGGACGAAGATCGACTTGAGCCCGGAAGGTCTCAAGGATTGGCTCGGCTTCAGGGGTCAACTTTGATGTCAAGGGCTCGGTGGTCAGGGTAGAGGAACCGGACATGCTGGACATGAGCGCCCGCTGCTGTTCGATGAAGGCAGTAAAACAGCACTCCAAAGCCACCATCCTGGATTCCAGTCCAGGAGGCTCTGCAGCCTTTGGCTCAGGTGCTGACCCTCTCGGCCCCAAAGCCGGTTCCCCCAGAGGGGAGTCCTCGATAAGGACAGTCTGTACTTGCCTCAGCTAACCTGCGTCCCTACAAAGAACCATGGTCGGGCGCTCCTTCTCATACATCCCAGGCAGACGCTTGGGGCTCCACGACCAGCCCTAACAGGAGCCCGGTCATTCGGAACCGTCCAGAGACGCCGCCTTCGAGAGTTTCTTCTTTCTCTTGTGTTCCCTCGAGGGAGACCCCCCTCTCTGAGGAACCCCGATGACAGGTTCGGAGTGCTCCTCCTGAGACGTGGAGGCCTCAGACAAGGTCCTGGCTCTCGGAGGCACGGGGAAGTCAGGAAAAACCTTATGCTACTGCTGGCAGCTCCTCAAGGCCTTAGAGGACATCCTCTTACAGACTGTCGGGTTGTGGTCTGGGCCAAGGCACCGGAGGCAGTAGTCATGCATATCGGTGAGGGACATAATTTTCCCGCACAGATCGCAGATCTCGAACCTGCTGGTAGCCATTGGGGGGAAAAAGGACCCCGGCAAGGTCAAAGACCCTTTGGGCTGCCAGCAAAGGAAAAAAAGGGCACAAAGACGCCTTAAAAAAGAAAAAGCAAAACAAGGTACCGAGGCCGGAGGAAGGAAGAGTACTGGTGCGGTAAAGCCAAAAGGCACGAAGAAAAAAAAAAATCTACTTTTCCCGGGACACTACAGACTATGTCTGATGGGCGGAAAAAAGGAGACTGAGCAAGATGGCACCCTTAGGCGGGAAGGGGACCACACATGCGTGGTAGCAATTCCCAAAGGCTTTCTTTGAAATCTGGGGATTTGCTCCATGTGGGCTCCGACAGCGTTGATGTCACCCATATGCGAGGACTGACTTCTTGCTTGTTCCTGGAGGTGGTCTGCAACAGGGTATCAAGTACCTATAGGGAGTACACCCAGCACATCAAACAAGCCCTCTTAAGAGCCAAGCCGTAAGAGACAATCGATCCATCACCAGCATGCACACCGGTCCCTGCATCAGCAGATCTGCCATTGGCAGCAGATACACCGGCTCCTCCACCGGGAGATGCATGAGGTCTGTATCAGAGCGGATGGGGCCAGTCCAGTACTAACACCACTAGATTCCAGTGTGCCTCTAACTGCTGAAACACTCACCTTATCAGGGCCACAGTGGAAAAGACCAATAAGGTCCACATGGGGCCACAGCTTGTCAGACGGCTGCCTAGGGTGAGAACTTACACAATCTTGACGATGCATATATTCATATGATTCTTGCAAGGTATTGTGGGTATTGTAGTTCATTCACTCCCAAACACAGCTGATGACAATAATTTGAGTTGTGAAACCAAGTGGTAAGATCAATAAAATACTTCTTTTATTGATGGGGTTTAATTCACCCAGCACATGTATGCTTGATAGCACTATAAATGAGGTTACTTGCTTGCAGTGTTTAAAATGGATAACAAAAATCACAAAATAAACCAGAAAACAACCTTCAGCTTGTCAGGCAATTAGCTAATGTTTTCTTAGCAAATAATTACCAAATACCAAGGCACAAAGAAAACAATAAACTTTGCTGGTTAGGTTAACTTCTGCTTATTTTCCACGCAGATCTCAGCAGTGATTCTCCCTTGCTCACACACACAATCAGGTGCAGCCCTAATTACTATCAATGGACCAGCTGAAAGCCTTTAGCTGGCTGGCTGCCACTGTGTGAGCCCAAATCCTGCTTTAAGAGCTGTTTGCAGTGGAAATAAAGAACAAAGTTAGGTTTCTTTGTGATGGCTGATGTGTTTGCTCACGGAAAACTAGCAATAACATTTAGATAGAGAACAGTCCATATAAATAGTTTCATCTGCTGTATCTCCCCCTTCATCAACAATCATAGGGTCAATATCATACATTGGCACAGATGAGTCTTTCATTAAGGCACTATCATGAGAATGCTTATTCCCTTGCTGCCATTCTCTATTATAGATAGGGTCTGGATCAGTGTTCATACCTGAGCCTCTCCTGCCATCATAATTCCTCTCTGTAAAGCCTGGCCAATATGTAATCCAATTCTGATGTCCAGCCTTCCAATCTTGATCCCTGGACACTGGATCTCCTCTCACATACCTTCTGGCCTTGGTCTGAAAGTCCCTTCCACATGCAGTCTTCTCTCTTCCAGGTAGCCACTGGTGATTCCTATCTCTGCCAATCCATTCCTCTGGCTGAATCCAGTCCAATGGACTCTGCTGGCATTTGGAATACCTCCCAGTATGGGTACTGCCTTGGAATCTCCCAGACCTTCCAATGGGCTTTCTTCTCTTCCTTCCAGAGAGTTTCCTTCTTTCTCTATCCCCTTGGCTTGGCTTCTGTTTCTCCAGGTGATACTGGTGCTTGAGCTTGTAGCCGTTGCTGTCTCTGTCTCTGTATCTCTTTCTGAAGCTGTTCTTGTAGCTCTCCCTGAAGCTGTTATCTGAAGAATAATCTCTATTCTTATTCTTTCCTAATGTGTGCTGCTCCCTAACACAGCGCAGCTGTCTTGAATCAGGCCCTGCCCTTTGAGATGAGTGCTTAGGGATTACCTCATAGCTCTCTTGATTGCACACACATTTTCTCACTTCAGCCCCTCTCATGGCTGCTGGAAACCTGGTGCATTCTGGGACTGGTAGTCTTTTATATGAAAACTCTGTTTTCTTGCTTCTACCAGAACTGACAGGTTGCTTGTTCAGAGTCACACCATCTTTTCTATAGCTCCTACCTGAGCTATGATAAGCTTCCTTATCACAAGCTGCACCAGAGTTTTCAGGCACTCTGACATGAGAGACCTGCGGCAACTGAAGGGGCAGGTTTGGTCTTCACCAGGAATACCAATCAAATCCATCACTGGAACCAATGTTCCCTCTAATTTTCTGTAGGCTGTGTGCGCATAAAATATCAGTTGTGTGCAGCTTTTGAAGGAAGGTTAAATTTTTGTGCGCCACATAACGACACTCGGAGTTATGTACTTTAAAATTTGACTACACATCAGAATACAGTATGTACACCACATTGATTTTAAGCAAATTAAATGAAAATAGACGATTACTAAATGAAGCGGGAAATTTCTAGTAATTACAATCATAACTTTTAAATTTTAAGACATCTGTTTTCTATCAGAATCAGAGCCGTGATTTTTGTGCGCTCTGTTGTAAAGTATGTGCGCTCGCTCGGCGAGGTGTGTGCGCGCGCACACGCGCACAGCTTAGAGGGAACAGTGACTGGAACCCCCAACGCTCTACCAGCAATTGGAACACAGACCAAAGGATCATTCCCCCAGGTCCAGCATGTTGCAGCTCAAGTAATCCACCTGGATGTTAGTTTTCCCAGCCACATGCACTGCTGAGGGTGAAACTAGGTGGACTTCCACCCACTTCAACAGCAGAATCACCTCTACTGACACCGGAGAGCTCTGTATGCCACCTTGGGAATTGATGTGTATCACCAGGTGGCACTGTCCGACAGGACCCAAACTGCCTTTCACCTCACCAAGGGCAAAGAGGCCTCAAGGGCTAAATGCATATGTCCCCAACTGATTGATGGGCCACCGCCACTCCATGGCGGACCACCATCCCTGAGCCACTTGACCGACAGTGGCCACCCCAACTGGGCAGAATGGCAGCCGTGTTACTACTACCCAGTCCAAAGGTTTTAAGGACATACGTGCTCCTAATCTTCTCATCGAGTCCAGCCACCATCATAAATTCCCCCTGACCTCCGTGGATTGCACCTGAAACCAGTGGTGGAGAAGATGTGCCTGCAGCACACTCATATGAAGTCGAGCCCAAGGCACTAACTCCAGGGAGGCCACCATTGAGCCGAGAAGATAGTCCCACACTTGGAGGCATGTAACTCTGCACAGGCTGCACCCTGGGCCTGCAGATTCGCAATTCTGGTCTTGGGAAGTAACACCATGCCCTAGTGTAATGCAAAGTGGGCCCCCAGATACTACTACTACTGAACATTTGTATAGCGCTACAAGATGTACGCAGTGCTGCACAGACACGTAAAAGATGGTTCCTGCTCAGAGCTTACACTCTAGTCAAGACAAACACAGTAGCTATAGATACAGGCTTCATCTAAGGGGAATGATAAGGAAACAAGGGATATCAGCTGAGACAAGATCTGAAAGCGGCAGCAAAGAGGTGAGTTTTCAACCTGGATTTGAAAAGGGTCAGAGAGAAAGTGCCCAACACAGGTAGTTTGTTCCAGGCAGAAGGAGCAACAAAGTGAAAGGAGCGAAGTCTGGAGTTAGCAATAGAAGAGAAAGGCACAGACAGAAGCAATTTGGCAGAAGAGCGGAGTTCCCAAGGAGGGGTGTAGGAAGAGATAAGAGGAAAGGTAGCGAGGAGCTGCAGAATGAATGCACTTATAGGTCAGCAGAAGTTTGAATGGGATGAAGAAATGGATAGGAAGCCAATGAAGTGACTTGAGGAGAGGGTCTAATATGAGCATGGCCAAGCTGGTGGAAAATTAGCCACACAGCAGATTGTTGAACAAATTGAAAGGGAGGAATCATTCAGAGAGAACAGCAATGAGGAGGTTACAATAGTCTAGAAGAGAGGTGGCTGAGTGGCTAAGCATCTTAGTAGTGTACACAGAAAGGCATCAGCTAATTTTATTGATGTTGCAGAGAAAGAAATGACAGGTTTTAACTATCAGTTGAATGCATGTAGAAAAGGAGAGAGATGAGTCAAAGACAAGCCCAAGATAACGAGCTGAGGAGACAGGAAGGAATAGGGAGCTATCCATAGAGACTGAGAAAGGAGGAAGGGGAGAGGAGGGTTTGGGGGAAAAATAAGTAGTTTCATTTCGATCATGTTCAGTTTCAAGCAGCAGTGAGATATCCAAGCAGCAATTTCAGTAAAGCAGGGAGAGATCCTGGCCTGGATTGCCAGAGATTTCAGGTGTAGAGAGGTAGATCTGGGAGTCGTCAGCGTAAAGATGGTACTGAAAGCCATGAAAAGAGATGAGTGCACCAAGGGACTGGGTATAGAGAGAGAAAACGTAGTTACTCACCTGTAACAGGTGTTACCCATAAGTGAGGACCGATTCCTGCTGTCCCTGGCAGACGTCGGCACCGACGGAGCCCATGCGGAGCAGTTTCCCAGTTTTCAAAGAAAGCCTTTGGGATTGCTGCCATGCATGCGTGGTTCTCTTCCCGCCCAAGGGTGCCATCTTGCTCAGTCAGGTCCTAGAGCAAGAGCCCTACTAAGCAGAATAGCAAAGGAAGGACAAAAATTGCAACTCTTCAGGTGAGGCAGAAGGGTAGTGAGGACTGATTCCTGCTGTCCCTGAAGAACACCTGTTACAGGTGAGTAATTACGTTTTCTCCAGGAACAAGCAGGAAGTCAGTCCTCACTTATGGGGACTCCCCAGCTACAGGCTACCGAACTTGTAAGCTAAAAAGTGCCTCCGCGAGGCCGTGAGCAGAAGCCGATGTCCAAAGGAAGCCCAAGTCCTTGGGGTAAGCTCTAGGTAGCCACAGAAGGGTCGGAGGGCAGGAGTTGCTTATACCCCAGATTATGGAATACAGCCTGGCCGAAGGCACTGTTCTGGTGGGACTCCCTCTCCAAGCAATAGTGCAAAGCAAAGGTATTCGCTGAAGACCAGGTCGCAGCCTGACAGATATCCAGAGGCACGGAGCGCAGCAAAGCCACCGACACCGACTTGGTGCGGACACTGTGCGCAGTGACCTGGCGATGCAGCAGGGCGCCTGCCTTTGCCTGGGCAAAGGCGATACAGTCTGCCACCCAAATGGAGAGGGCGCGCTTGGTGACTGCCAGCTCCAGGTGGTTGGGATCGTAGGCGATGAAGAGCTGGGCGTACCTGCGAAGCCCTTGTGTGCGTTGCAGGTAGAAGGCAAGAGCCCTCTCTTGCAATAGAGTGTATACAGGACCTCTGATGACCAGTCGGCGTGAGGTGTTGGAAAGAAAGTCAGCAAGACCACCTCGTGATTGAGGTGGAAATCCAATACAACCTTTGGTAGGAACTTGGGATGGGTGCGAAGGACCACCCTGTTTCCGTAAAACCTGGTGTAGAGGGCCTTGGCAATGAAGGCTTCCTTTCCTATCAATTAGTGGCGTTCCTTTCCTCCTTTTCTTTTCTGGCAGCCTATGTTTTATTGTAGACTGCCCTGACGCATAAGCTTGGGTAGTATATCAAGCCTTACAAATAAAGAGGGAGGAGTGGCCTAGTGGTTGGGGCAAGGTACTTCAGGCCGGAAGGTCGGGGGTTCAAATCCCACTAGAGGACAGCAACCTTGGGCCAGAAGAACTGGGGTTTCTAGTCCCATAGGTGCTCCTTGTGGTCTTGGGCAAGCCACTTAACCCTCCATAGCCCATGTTCCCTGTAAGTATTAGCGTATGTGTCATATCCCCTCGTGTTAAATGTATCTCCCAATTGTGTTGTGACCACTTTGATTGAAGGATAAGGTGGTATACAAAACTGTCTAAATAAATAAAAGATAGAGGGCTTGAAGTTCGCTGACTCGCTGCGCCAAGGTCAGTGCCACCAGGAAAATCACCTTCCAGGAAAGGTGCCAGAGTGAGCACTTCGCCATCGGCTCATAAGGCGGCCATGTCAGCTGAATGAGCACGATCTTCAGGTCCCATTCCGCTAGTGGAGGCCTGATGGAGGGACTGGAAATCTGGAGGCCCCACATGAAGTGGGAGATCAGAGGGTGACCCGAGAGGGTTTTCCCTTGACGAGCAAGTGGTTGGCCGAGATGGTGCTCAGGTGGACCCTGGCTGAGTTGGACTTCAGTGTCAACTGTGAAAGGTGAAGGTAGTACTGGAGAACCCAACAGGTGGAGCTGGAGAACACATTGATCTAGAAATCGGAGCACCAGATCAAAAACTGCCACCACTACAGGGTATAGACCTGCCTTGACAACTCCTTCCTCAATGCAAGGGGGATATCCTCCATCTCAACTGGGAGGCACAGCGAGGCTATAGAGACCCATTCAGCCACCATGCTGTCAGGGATAGCGAGGCCAGGTTTGGGTGAAGCATCCACCCCTCCTGCTGTCTCAGCACACCAGGGGCACTGCCCAGAGGAACCAGAGGCTCTGACAAGAGCTGGAGTAGAAGCAGGAACCAAAGTTGTGGAGGCCACGAGAATCACCAAGGCTCGGTTTCACTGGATATTGTGGAGGGTCCTCGCCAGGAGAGGAGTGGGAGGGAATCCATAAAGAAGCCAGAGGTCCAGTTCAGGAGGAAGGCATCAGGGGCCACCCTGCTTGGGTGTGGTGTTGGCCCGCAGGAGAGCTACGAATTTGCCAGGCTGGTTTACAGGTCCATGGATGGAGTCCCCCAACAGCAGAACAGGTGGATAACCACCTGCAGAGAAGTCGGCTGAGCCTGTCGGCAAGGACAGTCTTGGCCCAGGAGGTAGACAGCTCTGAGGACCATGCCCCGGCACACTGTGAAGGAGAAGAGGAAGACCGCCTCCCGGCAGAGGAGGCAGAAGCCTGTGCCCCCGCTCCTTGTTTATATAGAACATTGCGACTGTTGTCGGTCTGCATGAGCACCGACCTGTCCCTCTGGTGGCACTTGAAGACCTTTAAGGTCAACCAGACCACCCAAAGCTTGAGCAGGTTGATCTGCTGTCGAGACTCCTTGGGTGACTACCACCCCTGGGTATAAAAGTGGCTGCAGTGGGCTCCCGAGCCTAACAGCGAGACATCCGTCGTCAAGATGAGTTTGCTCTGGGGGTCCTGCCACCAGACTAGGGATTTGACTAGGCTGTGAGACACCCGGACGGGGTCCTGGCCTGAGGTCTGGGCCCATTACACCCGGAGGCACCATTGGGCCGCTCGCATGTGCATGCGAGCATGGGAAATGACATGTACCGGCGAGGCCATCTGTCCCAGGAGGGGTAGCATGGCCTGTGCCGAGATTCTGGGCTGGCCCTGGACCTCGGCAGCTGGAGCGCAGAGCTGATCCGCGTGTGCTCAAGGGAGAAAAGCGGTCACACGTTCTGTGTCGAGAAGAGCGCCAATGATCTTCAGGGTCTGCACTGGTATGAGGTGGGATTTGGAGTAGTTGATCAGAAAACCAAGGCGCTCAAGGAGAACTGTGCACGATGCTGAGAGATGCACATCCTCTGCAAAGGTGCCCAAGACAAGCCAATCATCTAGGTAAGGGTAGACAGATATGCCCTGCAGCAGGTGGTGGGCCATGGCTGCCACCAGGCACTTGATGAAGACTTATGGGGCAGACGCGAACCCAAAGGGGTGCACTGTACTGGAAGTGCTCTCCCTGCACCCTGAAACACAGGTACTTCCTGTGCTTGGGGTGGACAGGAATGTGAGCGTAAGTGTCTAAGATCTAAGGAGCATAGCCAATCACCCTGCTGGAGGTAGGGCAGCAGGATGCCAAGGGATAGCATTTTGAACTTCTCCAGCACCAGAAACTTGTTCAGGTTCCCTAGGTCTAGGATGGGGCGCAGGCCCTCCATCCTCTTCGAAATGAGAAAGTACCGGAAATAAAATCCCTGAGCCCGGAGGTGCGCTGGAACCCTTTTGACTACCTGTTGACCAAGGAGATTGTTCAACTCTTGCTGCAAGCAAGCTTGGTGCGAGGGAAGCCGGGTAGGCTCTACTGGAGAGAAGGGAGGAGGGGATCTGTTTAGGCAAAGACTGTACCCAGGTGTCCAAAGTGATAGCCACCCATTCAGGGCGAAAAGAGACAGGTGTCCTCCCACGGGCAGAAGCGGCCCCAGGGGGAGGGGGTGTGAGAGGCTATGCTTTCGGCACCAAAACCCTGGTGCTGCCTGGGGTGGTGCCGCCAGTGGCAGGGGCCTTGGGCCCCTTGCGTTTCTGATGACCGTCAGAACCCCCTTTGCCCTAAGCGCTGGTCATCGGAGCGGGGGCAACTGGGTATCCCCGGTAGGAGAGCCCTTTCCTCTGGAAGAAGGGCTTTTTGGCGTGCTGCTTCTTCTGTGGAAGCAAGGATGTTTTACAAGAGAGTGTCATGAACTGCCTCGGTCTCGGCAGCCTTGTCCTCCACGGGCTTGCCAAACAGCTTTTTATCGAGACAGGGGACATCGAGGAGCTTCTCCTGGACCCACTGCTCTAGGTCGGAAAACTAGAGACATGCTTGGTGTCAGGCTCTGATGCCAGCTGCCGCTACACGGGTGGAAGATTCTAACCTGTCAAACCCAGCACGGGAAAGGTATTTCGAGCAGTCTGTGACCTACATCAGAAGGGTCTGGAACCTGAGCAGGTGCTCCCCACCCAGACCCGCGGAAAAACCGCAGAGTTCCTTGGCGAGGTCATGAAAAAACATACCCACATACAATTGGTATACCTGGATGAAGCATGCCAGCATGGATCCCTGGTAAGCCTTGAGCCCGAGGGCATCAAGGTCACTGAATTCCCTGCCAGGCAGGACCGAAGAGTGCGATTTCCACATTGCAGATTCAACTACCATGGAGATGTGAGGAAGTTGGGTCCTCCAAAAAATCCCACGCTGTGCTGGACCCTATACATGGCAATGTGTCTCCTACTGACAACAGGGACCGAGGCAGGTGTTTCTCAAATGAGAAGCAGCCAGGACAGAATGGGACAAAATGGATGGTATCGGAACCGTAAGACTCCCTGGGTGGAGACTCATACTGCAAGTCGTTGAGTTCCTCTGCCCTTGGCTCCTCCTCTGTCTGCGTCGGCAGGTTGAGGGTCCGAGCCATATCCCGCACAAACGCCAGGAAAGGTGTGTCCTCTGGAGGCGAACGCTTTTGGAGGCGGGCAGGGATGGGTCAGAGGGGAGATCCCTGTAGGTGTGGGTTTCTGGGGAAGTGCCCCTGTCCGATTTCCAGCCCGAGAGGTCCGAGGAGGACTGAGTCAGGCTGGTCCCTGCAACCAGTGGCCAAGGCCTGCTTTGAGCCAGAGGCACTGGCTCTGGAAGACCTCGCCCGCAAACGGGACAGTGAGCGAGACCAGTGCTGAGGACCTTCACAAGGACCGCGGCTTTCAGGGGTTTCCAGGGCAGTTTTCGGGACACAAGTCAGGTGAACCTCTGTCTCGAGGCACCTGCTTGGTAGTGAGGAAGGCAGAAACGCTGCACTTCAGTGGCAGCATTCAGGACTCCCACTCGGGAGTGGGTCCCTGTGACGCCGACACCAGAGTAACAGGGTCTGGTGTGGAGGAGAGGGGGTCCTCACCCTCATGAGACTGGGCACCATTGCTGGAGGCCTCTGTGTCTGTATGAGATAGTTTGAGGCCACTCCTTGTCCAACCCTTGGGAACGCCAGGGAGGGCTAAGGGAACAAGCCCCTGACAGTGACTGAGGTCTGCTTCTTTCACCGTTCCACCTCGGGTGAACCCTGATCAGAGCGACGCCTAGGCTGCGGGGTCTCTACGGGGGACCACACCAGCAGTGGATCAGAAGGGCAAGATGCCACCGGGGATCCCGGGGCTGCCTTGTGGAAGATGTCGTCAGACTTCTGCTTGCGGCTTAGCAAGGTCATAGCAGACATTTTCTTACACAGAGCTCTGGGTTGTGGTCAGCCCCCAGACACCATAGGCAACAGTCATGGATGTCTGAGCAACATTTTTGGAGCATCTGTCCCATTTCTTAAACCCGGTGGCCATAGGGGCAAAAATGGCCCCTGCGAGGTCAAAAACCCTCGAGGCCAGCGGTTGGAGAAAAAATATAGTGAAAAGGGCCCGACAGAAAAACACTAAGTAACAAAAGAAAAGGGATCCCCTATCCCAGAGCCAAAGCAGGGATGAAGGGGAGGACAGGAGAGGACTGGTGCAACTGGAAAAAAGGGGCCAAAAGGCTAAAGTCAAAAAACCTTTTCCAAGGGAAAAGACGTGCGTCTGAAGGGCTCTGCAGAAAAAGGGAAACTGAGCACGATGGCACGCTTGAACAGGAAGAGGACCACACATGCTTGGCAGCAATCCCAAAGGCTTTCTTTGAAAGCTGGGGAATTGCTTTGCGCTGGCTCCGTCGGTGCCGACGACACCCATAAGTGAGGGCTGACTTCCTGCTTGTTCCTGGAGAAAAGGAGTGGACCCAAAACGGATCATTGGGGTACACCAACTGAGAGCGGGATAGCAGAGGAGGATCCACCAGAACACTGAAAGAGTGATAGAGAAGAGAACCAGGATAGCACAGAGCTCTTAAAGTCAAGTGAGCACAAGGTATCAAGATCAAAAGGTTATGGTCAAGTGTCAAAAACACCAGAAAGATCAAGGAGGATGAACATTGAGTAAAGGCCCTTGTATTTTACCAGGAACAGGTCACTGGATACTCTAGCCATTGAGACAGCTCCAACTGGCTCTTGGCAAAGTTCACCAGCTCCTGCAGGCATCAGACAACCAGTTCTGTTGACTGATGGCTCTGCAAGGGACTTTGCTCGAATACACCAGTCATCCAGATATGGATGGAACAGTACTCCCTGCTGTCACCACCACCATGACTTTGGTAAACACCCAAGGTGCCGTTGCCAGGCCAAAGGACAGCATCTGAAATTGAAAATGCCCACTGGTGCACTGGCACTGGTGCTCAGGCCTGATTGGTATGTGCAGATAGGTCCAAAGAGGTAAGAAACCATCCCTGCCATACTGCCATTATAACTGAGCGCAGCGTCTCCATGCAAAAAAGCTGAAACTTTAGGGCCCTGTTGACCCTTTTCAGGTTCAAGATGAGTCACCAGGAACCTTCCTTACTGGGCACAACAAAATTAATGGAATACCTCCTCGATTGCCAATTGGTCTGAGACAGTAGGATCACCGCCTCAAACTGACAAGAGACAGTCGAGAGTCTCCTCCACAGCCCATGCTTTTACAGCATAAAAACTGCCATCGCTTTGACCTGGTGAAAAGCGGGATATAAACACAGCTAAATAAAATAAATAAATGGAGAGGCCAGGCAAACCCGAGGACATAGCCCTTGCGGATCACCTCCCAGACCCAGGCATCTGATATAATCTGGACCCAAGTGGGAAAAAGCTAAGGTGACCACCCATCAGCTGCACTGCAGCAGGGGACACAAAACCCTCATTGTAAAGGCTTAGCCGCCCTAGAGCACTGGCAGATGCTTCTCTATCACCACAGGCTATCCCTCTTGAGGAGCTATGCTGCAGGAGGCGAGATCTCTGTGGGTTGGCCGTCTGGGTGGGACAACACTCCCATTAATCTTTACCACGGTCCCTGACCAGACTACCTCTGCTAACCATGGGCTTTCTCTCCTTGGGCAGCCTAGGCACCTTGGAATCGCCTAAGGACTTTACTAGCTTCTCCAAATCCTCCCCAAAAATCAACTCTCCAGCACAGGGGAGCTTGGCAAGCCTCGTCTTAGAGATAAAATCCACCGATCAGTTACACAACCACAAGAGTCTCTGGGCTGCAACGACCATGGCCATACTTTTGGTGGATGCCCACAAGTCTTATATAAAGTCTGCCAAGAAGGCTGACCCCGACTCCAACCAAGCAGCTTGTACTCAACCCAGGGACACCGCCCCTGTCTCCTCTGGTAGCCACTGAGATCACCGCAGACAGGCTCAAGTCATGTAGGCTCCACAAATGGCACCCTGAAGCGCCAAAGCAGACACCTCAGATGCCTGCTTAAACAGTGCCTCCATGTGCCAGTCTCAGAGGATACCTCAAGGCTTTGTCCCCTTCCACAGGGATGGTGGTCTTGTGCATGACTTGTCACCAGCAGATCCACACTGGGCAAACTCCGCTTCTTCCTTTCCTCCAGGGGAATTTGATAAAGGACATAAGAAATGCCAAACTGGGTCAGAGCAAGGTCCCTCAAGCCCAATATCCTGTTTCCAACAGTGGCCAATCTAGGTCATAAGTACCTAGCAGTTTCCACAAAAGACACCGGTTCCACAATGTTTGTATTGGGTCAAGTGATATCTGGGTCCTTTTTAATAATGGTTTATGGACCTTTCCCTCCAGGAACTTATCCAAACCTTTTTTAAACCCAGCTACACTAACAGCTTTTACTACATCCTTCGGTAACAAATTCCAGAATTTGATTACACGTTGAATGAAAAAATATTTTCTCTTAGTCTTAAATAGTTTACCCTGTAGCTTCATTGCATGTCCCCCCCTAGTCTTACTATATTCTGACGACAAACAATCGATCTACGTTTACCCGTTCTACTCCATTCATTAATTTATAGACCTCTATCTTATCTCCCCCCTCAGCCGTCTCTTTTCCAGGTTGAAAAGCCCTAACCTTTTTAGCCTCTCTTCATAGGGATATCCTTCCATCCCCTTTACCATTTTGGTGGCTCTTCTCTCTACCTTTTCTAATAACGCTATATCCTTTTTAAGATACAGCAACCAGATTTGCACACAATATTCAAGGAGTGGTCGCACCATGGAACGATACTACAGAGATATCATCCTTTATTTTATTTTCCATTCCTTTCCTTATGATACCTAGCATTCTATTTGCTCTCTTGGCTGCTGCTGCACACTGGGCAAAGGGTTTTAACATGTTATCCACGATGACGCCTAAATCTTTTTCCTGGGTGGTGGTTCCTAATGTGAAACCTTGCATCATGTAATCATAGTTTGGGTTTTTCTTTCTTAGGTGCATAACTTTGCACTTGTCCACATTAAATTTAATCTGCCATTTGGATGCCCAGTCTTCCAATCAAGATCCTCTTGCAATTTTCCACAATCATAGGTTTTAACAACTTTAGTTTTGTCTCATCTGCAAATTTGATAACCTCACTCGTTATTCCCTTTTCCAGGTCATTTATGTATATGTCAAAAAGCAATGGACCCAGAACAGATTTCTGGGGTACTCCACTATTCACCTTTCTCATACATCCTGGGAGAAGGGGAATGTCACTGGCAGTATTACTTGACTTATCCATTGCCTTTGACCTAATTCACCATTCTTTTCTTCTTTCCGCATCTGTCTGCTGCCAGACTACAATCCAGTTCTTCATTGGTTCTACTCCTTTCTTTCCATTCTTACTATGTCTCATTTCAAGCTGCCACCTATTTTTCCTCTTCCCTGTGGAGATCCACAGGGATTAGTTCTCATTCCCCTGCTATTTAATGCTTTTCTTGCTCGGGCTTGCTATGCTCATTCAGCAGCAGGGTGTCTCTGCCTACTTATGTAGATGACATCCTGCTGCTGTTTCACACCTCTCCCCTCTCTCGAATTCTCCTCAATCTAGTAGCTTCTTAGCTGAAATCTAACAATTTGCACCTTAATGCATAAACATCCACTGGCTGTCTGGTTTGCTCACTCTCCCATCCATATCCTTCTCTTGAGGGTTCCACTCTACCCACAGTACAAATTCTTAAATACTTCAGGATCACAATTGACTCCTCTGTTTTCAATCACACATCAATTCCACTGTTTGTCACAATTTTTCCACTCATCAGATTTGTAGTATTCATACTTGCCTTCTGCCATCTGCTATTACTACTCTCCTGCTTTCTTTAGTCATATCAAAACTAGGCTACTGTAACACCACATACTGTGGACTTCCAACATAGTCTCTGCCATCCCCATCAAAAGCCCACTTAGAAAGCACCAGATATGCTGCTCTCTTCTTTCTAGGGCCCTCACTTTGGAACTCACTTCCTGTACCACGTCCTCTTGAATCCTATTAGATTCAAAACAGCCCTTAAGACACATCTTTTCTGACAAGCTTTCAATATAGCTCCTGATGTAACTTAAGATTTGGGCACTTAGTGATGTCCCTCAACCCAGAACACCCCCCACCTCCAATGCTCTGTATTCCCTTTGCTTCTATACCCTCTTGTGCTATCTCCACTACTTTTTTTTTTCTTCTTAACTTTTAAATGTCGTTTTTCCTTTTCTGTTTTATATTTGTATTGTAAACCACCCTGATACAATGTTCAAAGAGGGGCATATCAAAATCTGAATAAATCAAATTCTAGCAGCAGAGGCCCCAGGCTTGTTCTGAGGGTATCCTCCAAAATGGTGGCAATTCTCACCAAAATTGCCGGACTGCCATCATCCAAGGTGCCGATGCTGTCACGTACTCCTGCTCCCCATACATAGATATCCCCCGGGCCCCTCTGCCATAGTTTTGCTACTTTTATGGCAGCCCTGGTCAGCACAGCCCGACTTCAGACAGCTGTGCCCTCTAGCTGCCAGACTGCGCATTGGCTGCGATCCATTAAGTGGCAGCATATGCGGCTACTAGCCCAAGCTGACCACCACATCGGAGCCTGCTGGAGGAACTTACCCAGCTGCCCCCTCCTTGAGAACCAGGCATTCCACAGCCTGTCCCCCTTGCTGCAAGTTCATGCCTATTTCCTGCTTCCCTCTGAGGATTTGTGTTTTGTTTTGTTTAAATTGTTTTTGTAGTCGCAGACTTAAAAGGCCAGATAACACCTCAACCTCTGGGTTCCCTCCCAAACATTGGGGAGAGGGAAGAGGGGGAATCTGGGGAAGAGTGGAGGAGGGATCCGGAAACGCTGGGTTCTGCATCCCAGGCCTGCTAGTTTCTGAGATCAAGGCTCCACAGACCAGTTGCATAGGCAATGCTCACCACCTGCTAAAAACTGAGAAATACTGGCTTAGGTCAGATGGCACAGGATACTTATAGTGAGCTATGGTCTTGTTTCTCAGTCTCCACCTGCTGGTTGCTGAACATAACTCACTTGTCTGAACTGGAGGGATGATTTAGAAGTACATCTTTTCTGCCTTGCCCTGCATGCTATCCAAGTATTGAGATCTCATCCCCTCTCCCAACACACAGTTCAGTGCAGCTCATTCTGCCCTGCAGCCTCCCCTATTCTAGGGAAGAAGATTTACTTCTCAAAAGCAGATACTAAGGTTTATAGTATGTGTATGTTGTGGATAGGCTTTATCAAGCCTTACTGAAGCTAGTTGACTTTACTGTTTGTGCCCTGAATACTCTGAAACGTTATAGTGGCTCAAATCTGGCCCTGTCAAAGTAAGGTGAGAGCAAAGCACCTCCTGCTGCCTACACAGACTCCAAGAAAAAGGAAATGGAAACAAAAAGTGGATATTTATGCAGCACTATAGTATTTGACACCAGCCAGTGAAGACCATATAGAAAAACAAAGGAATCTTACAGAAGCATTCATAGCATAGAAAAACCTAAAAAATGTTTTGCTGAACTACATAAAATGTCACTTAGCAAGTCAAAACTGTAATTCAATCTTTAACCCTACCTGCTCACTCTAAAATAGACAAGCATCTCCTGCTCAACAAAACCATGTATGTATATGAACAGGAATAATGTGCAACTCACAGCTTGCACACTCCCCCCTAGATAAGGGACATCAGCTATTTGCTCCACAAAGGAGCTTCCAGTTTCTGTGTCTGCATATTACAAACATGTTGCCACAGTAAATCTCTACACCCAGCTACTTTTTGGATGTTCTTAAAAGGCTTTGCTCATAGCAGGGCAGTATAACGATGCCTTCATACGTTCTCACCAGGATGACTCTTTCCAGTATCTGTGCAGTCTGCCCTGCAGTCTCACCGAGCTCCTGGCTCAGCTTTTCATTCTCCTCCTCCAGGGACCTGTTCCTCTCCATCAGAGACTTCAGATTCTCAGATGGCTCCATACTAAAAGAGAAACACATAGGGTGATGCTGCCTTCTACTAAAGGATGCTCCCATGCATGTTGCTACTGAGCAGGTTCTGCACACAGTATATGAAAATTCTGCCAAACACATACTTTCATCAAATAATTGAATAAGTTCAAGTGCAATATAGGTTATTCAAAGATGCAGATGGTGTAATTTCTTACCTGTTAAATTTCCATTCCTTGAATCTTAAGCCAAGCCAATCTAGATTGGCAGTTATATTCTCCAACAAGCAGATGTTGCACTTCTGGAATTTATCAAGATGATTTCCTAAGCAGATTTAGGAGTACTAAAAAGTCTAGTAGAAAAATCACAAAATGACAGCAAACTCTCAATATTTCAACTCTCTCTCTCTAAATTTTCAATAACTGCTCTGTGCCAATGACACCTAAAGAGTAGTTACTTACCTGTAACAGGTGTTCTCCAGGAGCAGCAGGAATGAGTCCTCACATATGGGTGTCATCGGCGCCGATGAAGCCCCAGCGGAGCATTTCCCCAGCTTTCCATGAAAGCCTTTGGGAATGCTGGCACGCATGCGCGGTTCCCTTCCCACCTAAAGGTGCCATCTTACCTCAGTCAAATGACATAGCTAAGAAGAGCACACAAAAATGTAAAAAAACAAACTATGTACAACTGCAACTCCAAGGGGAGGAGGGAGGGTTGTGAAGACTGATTCCTGCTGCTCCTGGAGAACACCTGTTACAGGTGAGTAACTACTCTTTCTCCAGGACCAAGCAGGAAGTCAGTCCTCACATATGGGTGACTCCATAGCTCTGGGCTACCGAGTAACCCAGGCTGAACAAGAGAACTCCCTTTAGTTCCAGCAGCAAAGAAAGGCTTTTCAAGGACACAACCTCCACCGGTAGCCCAACAGAGGGCAGGAGGGCAGAAGTTGCCTAAACCTCAAAGAGATTACAGAGTACTGCTTGGCCAAAAGCACTGTCCCTACGGGACTCCCTTTCCAGACAGTAGTGGGCGGCAAAAGTCTGGCTTGAAGACCAAGTTGCAGCCCTGCAGATGTCTACCAAGGGCACAGAGCAGAGATGAGCCACTGAGGCAGCCATTGCCCTGACACGATGGGCCGTGACCCTACCCTGCAAAGGAAGGTCAGCCGCCTTGTAAGCCCAGGTGATACAGTCAGCCACCCAGATAGACAAGGTACGCTTGGACACAGCTAACCCAAACTTATTGGGGTCAAAGGATACGAAGAGCTGAGTAGCCCTTCTATGCCTCTGCGTATGGTCAAGGTAGAAGGATAAGGCACTCCTACAGTCCAGGGTATGCAGGACTGCTTCAGCCTGACTTGCATGAGGCCTAGGGAAGAATGTTGGAAGAACCACCTCCTGATTGAGGTGGAAAGAGAAGACAACCTTAGGGAGGAACTTGGGATTAGTCCTGAGGACCACCCTCTTCCTATAAAGCCTGGTGTGAGGCCTATCACAGACCAGGGCCTGAAGCTCACTCACTCGCCTAGCCAAGGTAAGGGCTATCAGGAAGAGTGTCTTCCAGGAGAGGATGCGCAGTCGACAAGTAGCCATCGGCTCAAAGGGTGGGCGAGTCAGTTGCTGCAAGACCACATTCATCTCCCACTCAGGAGCAGGACGACGGATGGGGTGCTTGAGCAAAAGCAAGCCCCTGAGAAAGCGGGACACCAAGGGGTGACCTGACAAAGAATGTCCCTCCACCAGTGAGTGGTGAGCTGCTAAAGCTGAGAGGTGTACCCGAACAGAATTGGACTTAAGTCCCTGATTTGATAAGTGCAGTAAGTACTGAAGCACTACTGGCACAGTACAGGAGAAAGGATCCTCTGTACGTAGCTGACACCACACAGAAAACCTCTTCCATTTGAGAGCATAGGCTTTCCTAGTGGACTGTTTTCTAGAGGCTAGGACAACCTCCTCAACTTCCTGAGGCAGGCCCCAGGAAGCCAAGACTACCCTTGCAGCCTCCAGGCCATCAAATTGAGAGTCTTGAGATTGGGGTGTAGTAAGGAACCCTGCTCCTGAGAGAGAAGGTCGGGTTGCAACCCCAGAGGCAGTGGGGGATCCACCGCCAGTTGAAGCAGAAGAGGAAACCAAGGCTGTCTCGGCCATCTGGGAGCTACCAGCAGGACCGAGGCCTTGTCCCGAATAATCTTGAACAGAGTTCGGGCCACCAAGGGCATGGGAAGAAACGCATACAGGAGGCCCTGAGACCAGGACCTCAGAAAAGCATCTGGTGCGATCCTCAAAGGATGTGGTTGCCTGGAGCAGAACTTGGGTAGCTGCTTGTTTAGTGGCCTGGCAACGAGATCTATCCAAGGGAGACCCCACTTCAGGAAGATCTTTTGAACCACCAAGGGATGCAGCTGCCACTCGTGGGGCTGCAGAATCCTGCTCAACCGGTCGGCCAGGCAGTTCTCCTGGCCTGGGAGGTACCCCGCCTTGAGAAGCATGTGGTGCTTCAGGGCAAAGGAACAAAGGTCCTGAGTCTCTCGACAAAGGATCTGGGACCCAGTGCTGCCCTGCTTGTTCACATAAAACATGGCCACCTGGTTGAATCAAGACTGAGCGGTCAGCCAGGGCTGGAGAAAAAACAGAGCCAAGCGGATAGCTCGAAGTTCCAGCAGATTGATCTGTTGGGCTGCCTCCCAGGGAGACCAGAGGCCTTGGATGCACTTGTCCAGACAATGAGTACCCCAGCCCTTCAGAGGCGTCGGTGGTGAGGACCGAGTATTCTGGCATTTGGAAGGGCATGCCTTTGAGTAGATTGGGTGGATGTAGCCACCAGCTGAGGGAGACCAAAAGGGGTTTGGACACCTTTATCTTGTCTCGTAAGTGGCCTATGGCTTGAGACCACTGAGTCCGAAGGCACCACTGTGCAGGCCTTATATGGAGCCTGGCATTGGGAGTCACATGTACTGTCGAAGCCATGTGACCCAGAAGCCTGAGGCAGAGTCTGGCGGAGACCAGGGACTTGTTCAGAAACTGCTTTGCCACGTCCATCAGCCTTTGAGCCCTGTCCTCTGGCAAGAATGCCTTTGCCAGTTGAGAATCCAACCTTGCCCCTATGAACTCCAAGTTCTGGGATGGGAGCAAAGTGGACTTTGCGAAGTTTTTGACAAAGCCCACCTTTTGAAGCAGAGCAATGGTGTTGAGGGTGGCTTGTCTGGCCTCCAGGGACGTCTGACCCCTGATGAGCCAGTCGTCCAGATAGGGAAAGACAAAGATGCCTTGATTTCTTAGGTAGGACGCAACCACTGCCAGGCACTTGGTAAAGACCCTGGGAGCGGAGGATAGGCCAAAAGGTAGTACTCTGTACTGATAATGGTTCCCTCCCACAATGAACCTGAGGTACTTTATGTGGTCTGGATGAATGAGGATGTGAGTGTACGCATCCTTTAGATCTAAGGAGCATAGCCAATCTCCCTGCTGGAGGTAGGGCAGAAGTGTTCCAAGAGTAAGCATCTTGAACTTTTCTTTCTCTAGGAACTTGTTGAGGTTTCTGAGGTCCAGAATGGGTCGAAGGCCACCGGTTCGTTTGGGTATCAGGAAATACCTGGAGTAGAATCCGTGACCTTGCAAGTGGGGAGGCACAGGCTCCACCGCCCTGTCCACCAACAGACCATGAAGCTCTTAGGAGGTCTGTGTGCAGGGGAGGTCTTGGAGACTCCCCTGGAAAATATGGTGGAGGCAGTTGGTGAAAATGGAGGGCATAGCCATTGTGGACTATGTCCAGCACCCAACTGTCCCCGGTGATAAGGGGCCATTGGTGGGCAGAGCAGTGGAGGAGAGGCTACGCTCAAGGAGTCAAAAACCCCCACCCTGCTGAGTTGGAGCAGGGGCCTGAGGCTTGGGGGTACTCTGCCTACGGGGCCCATTACCCTGGCCCTTGGCTTGCTGACCCTGGGGGACAGCTTGGGCAGCCTGATACTGAGGGTACTGTTTGTAGGCAGTGCTCTTCCTCGGGTAAAAGGACTTTTTACCCAAGCCCTTCTTCTTATGTGAAGGGGCAGAGGTCTTCCTCGACAGCCTTGTCCTGGTAAGGTGCTCTGTCTCGAGCTGAGCGACCTTCTCGGTCACGGGTTTGCCAAAAAGGTTCTCACCTCGGCAGGGGACATCAACCAACTTGTCCTGAACCCATGGCTCGAGGTCCGATGACTGCAGCCACGCCTGGCGTCGAGCCACGATGCCGGCAGCCGCTACTCGGGCCGAAGCCTCGAAGCCATCGTAGGCGGCGCGGGAAATGAACTTCGAGCATTCCCGAATCCCCGAGGACAAGGTCTGAAATCTCTGCAAGGGTTCCCCGGAGAGACCAGCAGAGAAGCCGGCCAGTTCTTTGGCCAGGTCCCACAAGTACATGCCCATGTATAGCTGATAAGACTGGACACGGCAAGCAAGCATCGACCCCTGGAAGCACTAACTACCGCCGCCATCGAGGTTGCAGGCCTCCCTGATGGGGGGCACCGCGGAGTGCATCTTCTGGCTCTTCAGACGATACATGGCCGATTCCACAACCATGGAATGGTGTGGTAGCTGTGCTTTCTGGAAACCAGGGCTTTTCTGGAGTCGATAAATGGAATCGACTCGCTTACTTAGAACCGGCGTGGAGGCCAGGGCCTCCCACATTCGGGAGAGGAGCCGTTCCAGCATCGGAGGAACCGGGACAGTAAAGGCCTCCTTTCGGAGGAGAGTCGTACTGTAGAGCATCGAGCTCCTCGGCTCGAGGCTCTTCCTTGGGATCGGCAGGGATAGCCAAGGCAGCGGCCATATCCCAGACGAACTCCGAGAACCTAGTGTCCTCCGGAAGGGATCTACTCCGGGGATCAGACTGCGGTGAGTCCAACGGGACGCACCGAGTCTTAAAAGTATCGGGAGACTCCTCGTCCTCTGTCTCCAGGCGGACTCGTCCGAGGAGTCAGGGTCCGACCCCGCGGGGCCCCGAGGCACCCGCCCCGACGCCGGGGGCACCGGCGTCGACACCCTCGGTCCTGAACAGGAGGTCGAGGGAGACTTTGACTGAGGACGACTTCGAGCCACGAGGGTCTCAAGTATCGGCTCGGTCTCAGGGGTTGACTTCGAAGTCGACGTCCCGGTGGTCGGGGCAGATGCACCAGACAGGCTGGCCATCAGTGCCCGCTGCTGCTCCATGAAGGCAGACAGTCTGCACTCCAAGGCTGTCATCCTGAGACTCAGCTCGGGAGACGCAGCAGCCACCGGCTCGGGCCCCGGCGGTGCCGGGCCCGACGTCGGCTCTCTGGGAGGAGAGTCCACGAGGACTACGGGGCTTACATGTCCAGCAGACTCCGGCTCCACGCGAGGAACTTTGGCAGGCTTCTCTTGGTCCACAGGCCCGGGACGGCGGTCGGGGGTCTGAGACCTGGCCCTTGAGGGACCAGGGACCTCCTCCGACGCCGCCCTCGTGAGCCGCATCTTCCTCTTACGTTCCCGGTCGAGGGACCCCCTGTCCGAGGAGCTTCGACGGCGCTCGGGATCGGAATCCCGAGATATCGAGGCCTCAGACAAGGTCCGGGCCCGGCTGGAGGCAGAGTCCGAGAAAAACCTTTCCTTTTGATGCTGTCGACTTTAGGGCCTTGGAAGACATCTTCCCACATGGCCCACACGACTTTGGGTCGTGGTCAGGGCCGAGGCACAAAAGGCAGCAGTCGTGTGTGTCGGTGAGAGACAATTTTCTTACACTGATCACACTTTTTGAAACCACTGTAAGCCATCAGGGAAAAAATAGCCCCAGCGAGGTCAAAAGACCGGCCTTCCAGTGAAAAATGAAAAAAGGGCATGAACACCAGCCACGAAGGGCAAAAACTGAAAAATGAAGAAAACGGGCTCGATACCAGTGTACCGAACCCAGCGGGAGGGGAACCGGTGTCAAACCGGAGAAAAAATAGCGAAAATCACCGAAGAAAAAAAGTCACTTTTATCCGGGAGAACAGGACACACGTCCGATGGGCTTCTCGGGAAAAAAGAGACTGAGGTAAGATGGCACCTTTAGGTGGGAAGGGAACCGCGCATGCGTGCCAGCATTCCCAAAGGCTTTCATGGAAAGCTGGGGAAATGCTCCGCTGGGGCTTCATCGGCACCGATGACACCCATATGTGAGGACTGACTTCCTGCTTGGTCCTGGAGAAATTTCAGTATCTGGATCAATAATTCCATAATACGAAATTTATCGAAGCATGTCTGAAACTTTTTTGAAACATGCATAAATATAGGCGGAAAAGCACAAAATTGTAGTAGGTGCTAGTATGACATTTGCTGTTTCCAGAAGCCTTCCAGTCTCATGTTCTCTTCACATTTGCAGAAAAAAAAATATGTAAACATGATGGCAGGTAAAGACCACATGGCCTTTAGTCTGCCCTTCCATATGAACCACTAAGCTCTACAGTCCTTTTTCCTTTAGAGATCCTGTTTGTCCCATACGTTCTTGAATTCAGATACAGTTTTTGTTTCTACTACCTCCACTGGGAGACACTTCCACGCATCTACCACTCCATCCATAAAGAAATATTTCCACAATTACTCCTGAGTCTATCCCCTTTCACCTTCATCCTATGCCCCCTTGTTGCAGAACTTTCTTTCAGTTGAAAGAGGCTCTCCTCCAGTGCATTTATGCCATGGTGGTAGTTAACACTAGAAGCCCCAAAGTGCATCAATTGACGCAAATGCATCTTCGAAGTTGTATACCAGCGCCAATGCTAGAACCATGCCAGTCATGTTCCATGACTTTGTTAGCAAGGTCAAGATGTTCAAATATGTGCATCGAAAATTAATAACAGATGCACCACCTAGCGGGAAAATGAATTTATACCTAGAAGCCCCAAAGTAGGTCAATTGACGCACTCAATTGTCTTGGATGCGTCAATTGACGTACTTGAGACGTCTAGGTATAAATTCATGTTCCCACTAGGTGGCGCATCTCAATCACGGTTTACAGTTTTACTCCGACATTACAAACACACAATGTCATGTAATGACATCACATACTACATATATTTAACAAATAAGTAACTTCACATTAATTCACATCTGCATTTCATGCTTAACGCAGTCGTGATAATTGACGCACTTTGGGTTTTCTAGGTACAATTCCTTTTGGGTCTTCTAGTGTTAAACATCTCTATCATATCTCCCCCTCTCCTGTCTGCCTTCCAAAGTAAGGGAGGAGTAGCCTAGTGGTAGGGGCAAGGTACTTCAGGCCGGAAGGTCGGAGGTTCAAATCCCACTAGAGGACAGCAACCTTGGGCCGGAAGGACTGGGGTTTCTAGTCCCACAGATGCTCCTTGTGGTCTTGGGCAAGCCACTTAACCCTCCATTGCCCATGTTCCCTGTAAGTATTAGTGTATGTGTCTCATATCCCCGCGTGTTAAATGTATCCCAAAAATTGTGTTGTGACCGCTTTGATTGAAGGATAAGGCGGTATACAAAACTGTCTAAATAAAATAAATAAATACATATTTACAATTTTTAAGTCTCTCTCCATATGTCTTATGTCGAAGCCCACTGACTATTTTGGTAGCCACCCTTTGCAGACTCCATCCACTATATTCTTTTGAAGGTGTGGTCTCCAGAATTTCACAAAATACTCCAAATGAGGTCTCAACAAAGACTTATACAGAGGCACCATCTCCTATCTGTGGGTATTCCTCTTCCTATGCACCCAAGCATCCTTCTGGCTTTTGCTGTAGCCTTTTTTACACATTTAGCCATTTTAAGATCTGAAACAATCACGCTCAGGTCCTACTCTACTTTCATGGACATAAGCACTTTGCTCCTTATACTGTACTGCTCCCTTGGATTGCTGCAGCCCAAATGCATGACCCTACATTTTTAGCATTAAGTCTCAGCTGCCAGATTCTCGAACATTCTTCAAGCTTTGCTAAAGCTCTCCTCATAGTATCTACACCTTCCTAGGTGTCTACTTGATTGCAGATTTGTGATCATCCCTTTGTAAATTCATCTTACTTTGCTGTAACCTGTTAATTATACATCTATGTAATGCTTCGTTGGTTATCTTTAAACTGCTCTGATTTTATGAAAAAGTGGTATAGAAAACACAAATAAATTAAATAAATCTGCAAAGAGGTAAACCGTATCCAATTAATTTCTTCTTGCAGAAGAGTTGACATTACCTGTTAATTGATGTTCCTTAAGTTACTCTAGTCCAGTCACTTTTGGGTATTCACGCCCAACCAGCAGTTTGGAGACTGAGCATTTCATAATTTTTATTACCTCCCCTAGATAGACTGCTGGTTCTTCCTCCAGCCTCCAGTATCCTACTGACAAAGCAGACTCACGGCAACAACCATTATAACCACCCTAATAACTAACATACAGAAACTTAATTCGCTAAATGCAAAAAAACCCCTCCCCACCAGGGAAGGAGAGTCACCTCTGTTCACTTGTCATGAGCATAAGCACTTCACAGGAGACTAGTTACGTCTGTCACCCATCTTTGGCAGACACCCAACTCTCCGCTTTTCTCCTGTAATCATGCCACCTTCTTATTCCCCAGACCTACTTAAACTTGAGCTAGGTGGACTTCTTGCATCCAGAGAACATATCCGCTCAAAGGGAAGAATTTGGGACCAGACTGGAGTAACTCAAGGATCATCAATTAGCAAGTAGGCCTCTGAACACTCCTGCTCTTCACCAGACACGATCCACCATTGGGGGTAGAAGCAGGAGCTGCAAGCCCCTCCCGCTCCCCCCTCCAAGACAGGATCCTCCCTCAGACCAGCTTTAAAAGCAAGCACGCCTCCAGGCGGGCCCACGCCTGAGGGCTTAGGCACAAACACTCATTAAATCAGCATGTCCCAGGTAAAACAAACCTATCCACCTAAACCAGCTAATCGGAGTCCGTTACAGTGTGGGGTCCTTCCCCCTTCTCTAAGCCACGATACACAGAGAGAAGATCCAATCAAAGCTACAAACGAGTGATCTTCAAGCAAGCTAAGCTTCTCCCCAAACGACTCCAGGACAAAGTAACTGCCTTTATATTCCAGCGAGCTACGGGGCGAATCCCTCTTTCAATCCAGCACCAGGGCGGCAGCAGCACCAACACCAGCAAAGCTCCGAAGGAGAGGAAGCCCGCTTCTGCTCTCTACCAACAGTGGATTGATCAAAAAACAAGGTGAACAAAAGCCCTACAATCCTCCGGATTCCTCTAACCCAAAGACTTCCCTGAGCAGCATGTGCTCCCTTACTCCGCCACCCACAACAGCATCCTCTTCAACACGAAAACTTCAAAACGTCCGCACATAAGAGAAGATACAGATTAGGACTACTCCACAAAGCTCAATGGTAACCACTTTGTTCATTTTCTGCAAAACCTTTGCTATATCATGCACATTCTCTGCATAACTCTGCTGTATCATTCACATTTTCTGCATAAGTTTGCATTACCACACAGTCCACAATCATCGCTACGCCATCCATCCCACTGCAATGGAAAATAAAACTATTCATAATCACTCTCCTCCTCCTCTCCTCAAATAACAAAAGCGCTTCTGTACAAACCAGAAACACACAATTACAATCCCATCCCAGCCATACACCACCTCATCAGATATGATACACTCTCAACCAAAACACTATAATCATAACCATAAAACACACCAGAATAACTATCAACACAGAAATAGACTAATACAAATCCAAACCTCCCAGATAAATACTACCCCAGATATCCTTAAACCCCCCACCCCACTAAAGTGTATCCCCTGCAATGTGAGATCAGAACAAAATAAAATACCGCTAATCGATGGAGTGTAGCAGCAGCCTAGTGGTTAGAGCAACTGCCTAGTACCCAGAAGATCAAGGGTTCAATTCCCACTGGCACGTCTAGTGACTTTGGGCAAGTCACTTTACCCTCCATTGCCTCAGAAGAAAAGGCTGGCAATCTACTTCCGGTGATACATTGCCAAGAAAACCCAGAGGTAGCTGGGTCGTTATGAGTCAACACTGACTTGATGGCACTAAAAAACAACAAAAAAAAATCAATGACCTAATTAAAGATGCCAATCCAGACATCCTGTGAATCAGAGACATGGCTGTCACCAGCTGACAGCATATTAATAAACAAACAACAATGCTACAGATACAAACTAATCAACTGCTACCGTGACTCCAAAAGAGGTGGGGAAATTCTCATTCTGAGTAAACTAAAACAAACTTACCCCTCCATCTACACCAACGTAGATGGAATGGATGTTCTTAAAGTAGAAAAGAGATACATATCCATTTCTCTCATTTACAGCCTCCCCACACATAATCTGACTCCAATCCTAGAAACAGCTTGCTCGGCAGCACTCAAACCACTCATACTACTTTGAGACCTAAATCTCCCATCTCTCAATCCCTCCCACGCTTCTAACTTCCTAGATGCAATGTCAGAAATAGGATTCCAACAAATCGTACACTTATCAACGCACACAAGGGGAAACCTACTCGACCGAATCTTCCTACCGACTCCCATTACAAATAACTGCATGTCTATGCTCCCCATAATAACTGAAGTACCCTGGTCTGATCACCACCTGGTGACATTCTACTTACCCATACACAACCTTCATATCTACATCAACCACAGAACTACAACAAAGGAAATTTGCCCACTTCAATAAAGCGCTCTTAAAGTTCTGCCACAACTTACAACCAATTCCAATGACATTAATTCCTCTATAATTACATGGACCACCACCACTCAAAATACTTCCACTCCCCCCATCAGACCCACCAGGCAAACAAAAAGATCGGAAAAATGGTTCACCAACAAGCTTGCTAAACTAAAAAGACAAGAAAGCAAGAAAAAAGTGGAGACTCGTCAAAACGCAAGAAAACAAAACTACCTCAACTTACTTACAGCTTACAAAAATACCATTAATAATGCAAAAAGCAAATACCACACTAAGATGATAAATGCTTCTTTAAACCGTCCCAGAGAACTATTCGTAATTGTCAGATCACTTACAAGAACCAGTCAGGCTGAATCAGAAACTGGTAATATTCACCCACAAACCCTTGCCAACCATTTTGCAGAAAAACTAAGAAATAAAAACCCCAACTGTATCGTCCCCCAAACTGAACAAACAATTTGCAGAAGTTTTATCTAATTGCCCAAAAACACTACACAATTTCTAAAATAACCACCACAACCTCCCTCCTCGATCCATGACTGGTTTCATGGATCAAATCCACAAAGACTGAATTAGTGCCTTATCTTCTAAACATACCCTAGGGGAAAAAATTGTGGATACACTTATAAAATTTGAGCTCTCCGTGATAACTGTCTTACTTACGTTAAGTAATCTATATATTAGATACTCGATGCAGATTGTAATATGTTCCCAAATGTTATGGCAACAAACAAATATCAACATTTATCAGAAAAAACTATGATTTGGAGACAGACAAGGTAATTGATGTCTTTCTCAGGAAAATGATATTTTTCATAAAACTGTCGATCCACTTTAAGCAGGTTTTATGCAGAATCTCATGTATATGCTGACGCTTCAGATAATGTGTGCTATACTGCCAGGTGTATACAAGCTGTATCGAAGTCATATTTGTGATTCTGTTATTTTTACAAATTTATTTTATTAGTGAAAATATTTTAAAAAAGACAAATGCTTAATAAAACGTTTCCAATTTGGAATATGTTGTATTTTGTAGATTAATGATGGCAGCCACAAAGAGGGTTGACTGGTCTCCTAAAAAGTGAGCAACAGCCAATATTTTGACAAATGAGGTGTACAGCTCTCGTGAAATCGCTCAGAAGATGGGCCACGGAGTGACAGCATCTGGTGTAAAAAAATTGTGTGCTCGCTTCAAAGTCACTGAAAGTGTTGCAACTCAGAAGGGAAGAGGAAGGAAAAAGTCTACAACTCCAAAAACTGACAGAATGATTGTTAGGCTGGCTTTAAAAAATCGTAAATCTGCCAAGGACATCAATCAGGAACTTATGGATCTTGGTGTGTCCAATACTGATCGAACTGTTAGATCCAGTCCAGTTCAGTTTAGGTGCTCTTTAGCCCACTGGAGTCATCGTTCTCTGCTGAATGTTCAGAAAAGGTTTCTTTCTTGGAATTCTTGCCATCAGACCGGCATTGAGTAGCCTGTTTCGAACAGTTCGATCAGTGACATACGCAGCATTGCTAGGAAAGGGGAAATGCTACTGATAGGAGATTTCAATATGCCAGATGTTGATTGGCACATTCCTGCTGCAGTATCATCTAGAAGTAAGGAGATACTGGATTCTCTACAGGGAGAACTATTCAGGCAATTGGTAACAGACCCCACACGTGAAGGGGCCATACTGGACTTGGTGCTTACCAATGGTGAAAGTGTTTCTGATGTTGTAGTGGGAGATCATTTTGCATCCAGTGATCACCAGATAGTGTGGTTCAGTATTAGGACTAGAGCTTTTAGAATCCATTCAAAGGTGAGAATCTTAGACTTTAGGAAGACTAACTTTGCAAAGATGGGCTAATACCTCAGGGAGTCGTCAGTGGGATGGGAACAGCTGGGGGATGTGGGCAAAACTGAAAGGGGATATTTTAAGGGCAACCAACCTTTTTGTTAAAATGGTAAATAAAGGTAAAAGGAAAAGGAGACCGCTATGGGTTTCGAAAGAAGTAGCTGAAAAAGTGAAGAAAAAGAGGGAGACCTTCATGAAATACAAGAGATCCCAGAGAGAGGAAGACAGGCATCTGTATTTGGAAAAGCTTAGAGAAGCTAGCAAATTAGTCAAGGCAGCAAAGATTCAAAAGGAGGAGGAAATAGACAATGCAATAAAATGGGGGGATAAGACATTTTTCAGATATGGAGTAGAGGAGTGGCCTAGTGGTTGGGGCAAGGTATTTCAGGCCGGAAGGTCGGGGGTTCAAATCCCACTAGAGGACAGCAACCTTGGGCCGGAAGGACTGGGGTTTCTAGTCCCACATGTGCTCCTTGTGGTCTTGGGCAAGTCACTTAACCCTCCATAACCCATGTTCCCTGTAAAATAGTTATCTCCAAGTTATAATGCCCCATTCAATGTAATTTCAGTTTGTTCAATGTAAACTGCACTGATGCAGAATAGCGCGGTATATAAGAGAATGTAAATAAATAAATATTAGTGAGAAGAGGAAGGGCAAAAGTGGTATTGTCAGACTCAAGGGTGCAGGGGAGGAATATGTAGAAGCTGATAAGGATAAAGCAGTTACTTACCTGTAACAGGTGATCTCTGGGAACAGCAGGAATAAGTCTTCACATATGGGTATCGTCGGTACCGACGGAGCCTGCGCGGGAACGCTCCCCAGCGTTGAAAAGGAAAGCTTTTGGGAGCATCCCACAGTGCCTGCGCGCTGCCTTCCCGCCTTTCCCAACCGCCTCTCTCCAGTTCGAGTTTTAAGCTGAGACAAAGAGAGAGAGAGGAAAGGAAAGATAGAGAGATACAACTCCTAGGGGAGGTGGGTGGGTTGTGAAGACTTATTCCTGCTGTTCCCAGAGATCACCTGTTACAGGTAAGTAACTGTGCAATCTCCAGGAACAAGCAGGAATGAGTCTTCACATATGGGGACTCCCCAGCTAGAGATGCCAGGGAGATCCCCAAGGTTGCGAGTCCCTGAGAAGAGCTCTACCTCCCTCCATGGATCTCGGGCATCCAACCAGAGATGGGGGGTAGGAGTTTAAGCATGGAACAGGTGTTTGAGAACAGCCTGACCAAACAAGGCGGACCTCCTCCCTCGCCGCCCCTCAAAAAGCGGCCGGGGGCGCGTGCCTCCCAGACAGCACCGGCCCCCGCAAGGCGCATTTCCTCCGCGGCGGTGCGCCGCGACCGGCTCCAGGTCGGCTGGGAAGGCCAGCAGGGAAGGTGGCCCGCCGCCCCACGGGGGCTCGTGTTACAGCCCCCCCGGCAGCAGCATCACCGTTTCCCCCCGGGGCAGAGGGAGATGACCGCCGCCGCGCCCTCCCCTCCTGCGGGAGTCCTTGTCCAAACAGTAATGGGCTGTGAAGGTATGAACCGAGGCCCAGGTGGCCGCTCGAAAGATTTGGTCGATGGACACAGAGTTTAGATGAGCCATAGAGGCTGCCATGGCCCTCACATTGTGAGCTGTGACATGGCCCTCCAGAGAAAGGTTCATACTCTGGTAGGCGAAGGAAATACACTGAGCAATCCAATTGGACGGAGTTCTCTTAGAGACTGGAAGTCCCAAATGAGAGGGATCAAAAGCAACAAAGAATTGAGAGGACTTTCTACGTTGCTGTGTCCTTTGTAAGTAAAAAGCAAGCGCTCTCTTACAATCAAGGGTATGGAGATTCCTTTCTGCACTTGATGCATGAGGTCCTGGAAAAAAGACAGGTAAATAGACCTCCTGATTCAGATGAAAAGGTGAGACCACTTTAGGCATAAGTGTGGATTAGTGCTGAGGGAAACAGGGTACTGAGCTTGGCTGCTCGATTCTGTAGACCTCTTTTAGACATCATGGAACAGGACTCACAATCCGTAATGGAATGGTCAGGACCTAAACATTTTAGACACCAGTCAAGGGTGTCTGTGACAGAAATAGTGCCGCTGCACTTCGTGCACTTTTTAAACCCGGAGGCGGGCTTTTCCATGAGGAAAACTTTTCGTAGGCCTAAGGCCAAAGAAAGAAAAAATGTACTGAAGTGAGAAAAAGTTGTTTTTTTTTAGAATAAAGAAAGAAAAGACCAGCGGTACCGGTCCGGCGTTGAGAAGGCAGACACGCGACCAAAGAAATAAAAGAAAATAAAGAAATTCTTCAGCGGTGACAGGAACACGACCTGCTGGCTCCGCGGAAAAGAAAAACTGGAGAGAGGCGGTTGGGAAAGGCGGGAAGGCAGCGCGCAGGCACTGTGGGATGCTCCCAAAAGCTTTCCTTTTGGACGCTGGGGAGCGTTCCCGCACAGGCTCAGTCGGTACCGACGATACCCATATATGAAGACTCATTCCTGCTTGTTCCTGGAGATAGCGGAATTGCTTAAATATTTTTGTTCTGTGTTTACAGATGAAGAACCAGGAGCAGGACCTCAGAAAACACCCACAAATAGGAACAGAAGCGAGGGACGTCGAACAATTTTCAGAAGACAGATTGTGAGAAAGGCTAAAAAGGTTAGGGCTCTTTAACCTGGAAAAGAGACGGCTGAGGGGAGATATGATAGAAGTCTATAAATTAATGAACGGAGTGGAACGGGTAAACGTAGATCGATTGTTTAAGTTATCAGAATATAGAAAGACTAGGGGACATGCAATGAAGCTACAGGGTAAACTATTTAAGACCAATACAAGAAAATATTTTTTCACTCAATGTGTAATCAAACTCTGGAATTTGTTACCGGAGGATGTAGTAAAGGCTGTTAGTGTAGCTGGGTTTAAAAAAAGGTTTGGACAAGTTCCTGGAAGAAAAGTCCATACCCATTATTAAAAAGGGACCCAGGATATCAATGCTTGACCCAGTACAAGTACTGCGGAACCTGTGTCTCTTGGGGAAACTGCTAGGTATGTATGACCTAGATTGACCACTGTTGGAAACAGGATACTGGGCTTGATGGACCTTTGTCTGACCCAGTATGGCATATCTTATGTTCTTATGTAACTAGCTCAACTTAAAGTAGACAAAGCGATGGGACCGGATGGGATACACCCTAGAATACTGAAGGAACTTAGGGACATTCTAGCAGCTCCACTGACTGACCTTTTCAATGCCTCGTTGGAGTCGGGAGTGGTACCAAAGGACTGGAGAGAGGCTCATGTAGTGCCTTTAAACAAAAGTGGAAGTAAGGATGTGGTTGAAAACTACAGGCCGGTTAGTTTAACTTCGGTGGTGAGTAAATTATTGGAAACGCTGCTGAAAGAGAAAATAGTGAGGTTTCCGGAGTCCAGCGAATTACAGGATCAGAGGGAGCATGGAATCACCAGAGGCAGGTCTTGTCAGACAAATCTGATTGATTTCTTTGACTGGGTGACCAGGGAGTTGGACCGAGGGAGAGACCTAGATGTGGTGTATTTAGATTTCAGTAAAGCCTTTGATACTGTTCCTCACAGGCTACTTATAAACAAACTGAGCACCCTAGGGATGGACCCTAAATTAACTGCTTGGGTTAGAAATAGGTTGGGTGGGAGGCGACAGAGTACAGGTAAATGGAGCTCACTCTGAGGAGAGGGATGTTACCAGTGGTGTGCCCCAGGGATCTGTCCTTGGTCCGATTCTTTAACATCTTTGTTAGTGATACAGCAGAAGGGCTGTCGGGTAAGGTTTGCCTCTTTGCGGATGATACCAAAATCTGCAATAGAGTAGACACCCAGGAAGGTGTAGATAACATGAGGAGGGATCTAGCTAAGCTTGAAGAATGGTCTAGAATTTGGCAGCTGGGATTTAATGTTAAAAAGTGTAAGGTCATGCATTTGGGCTGCAGCAATCCAAGGGAGCAATATAGTATAGGGGGTGAAGTAATTTTGTCCACTAAAGAAGAGCGGGACCTAGGCGTGGTTGTTTCTGATGATCTTAAAGTATCTAAACGGGTAGAAAAGGCGACAGCAAAAGCTAAAAGGATGCCTGGGTGCATACGGAGAAGAATGGCTAGCAGAAAAAGAGGAGATAATGCCTCTGTATAAATCTTTGGTGCGACCTCATTTGGAGTATAGTGTGCAATTCTGGAGACCGCACCTTCAAAAGGATGTGAGCAGGATGGAGTCGGTGCAGAAGGTGGCTACCAAAATGATTAGTGGTCTTCATTCTAAAGCATATGAGAACAGACTGAAGGATCTTAATATGTACACCTTAGAGGAAAGGCGGAATAGAGGTGATATGATTGAGATGTTTAAATACCTCCGTGGCATAAATGTTCAGGGAGAGAGCCTCTTTCAATTGAAAGCAAGTTCTGCTACGAGGTGACATGGGATGAGTGTGAAGGGAGATAGATTCAGGAGTGATATGCGGAAATATTTCTTTACGGAAAGAGTAGTGGATCTGTGGAATAGTCTCCCAGTGGAGGTGGTAGAGATGAGGACAGTAACTGAATTCAAAAACGCATGGGACAAACACAGAGGATCTCTAAAGGTAAAAAGGGGACTGTTTTAGTTGTTGATATGGAAGGACAGACTAGATAGAAAAAGACCACATGGCCTGTCATCATATTTCTATGTCTCTATGTCATGAACTTGGTCTCCAGCTCTGCAGCCTTGTCGGTCATGGGTTTGCCGAAGAGGTTTTCCCTCTGGCAAGGGACATTAACCAATTTGTCCTGTACACATTGCTTGAGGTCAGACGACTGGAGTCAAGCCTGGTGGCGTGAACCGATCCCTGCTGCGGCTACCCAGGCTGCCGACTCAAAACCATCATAAGCCAACCGAAAAATCTGGAGCACTCACGGACGGCTTTGGACAGGCTCTTGAAGCGCTTCAAAAGGGTCCTCGGAGAGGCCAGCAGAGTACCTGGCGAGTTCCTTTACCAGGTCCCTCAGGTACATGCCCATGTACAGCTGGTAGGCCTGGATCCGGCAATTCATCATCAAGCCCTGGTAGCTCTTTCTGGTGCCGGGTGGCACTGAGGAGTGCTATTCTGGCTCTTCAGCTGACTCCACCACCATAGAGTTGTATAGCAGTTGTGACTTTTGAAAGCCAAGTCTCCGGTGGACTCGGTACATCGAGTCGAGCCACTTGCTGACCACCGGCACTGATGCCAGTGTCTCCCACATGTGGAACATGAGCTGCTCCAGGATGGGAGAGATGGGCACTCTGAGCAATTCCCAAGGGGGAGCCTTGTATTAGAGGATCTTGAGCTTGTCGGCCCGAGGATCCTCCTCGGACTCCTTTTATTTCTCTCTTTTTTTTCTCGTTATTTTTTATACCGTGCTCTTTAGAATCAGTGTGGTTTACATGTATACTAACAGGTACTTTTTATTCCCTTGTCCCCGAAGGGCTCACAGTCTAAGTGTACCTGAGGCAATGAAGGGTTAAGTGGCTTGCCCAAGGCCACAGGGAGTGGCCATGGGACCAGAGACCCCAGTCCCTCCGGCCTGAGGTTGCTTGTCCCCAATGTGGGAATTGAATCCCTGGCCTTCTGGCCTGAGGTAACCTGTCCCAACCACTGAGCCACTCCTCCCCCTCTCCCCTTGGGGAATGCCAAGGCCTTGACAAAGTCCATGTCCTCTGGTGAGACCTTCTCAGAGGTTCAGATATCAAGGAATCCTAGGGGACATCTCAGTGCCGACGGGTGTCCAGGGACTCCTCGTCCTCAGTCTCCCAGTCGAGCACTGAGGACGACTCAAGGGGGTGGTGCTCATTGGGCCTTGAGGGGGACCAGCGCCGTGCAACCTGACCCAAGAGGGCTCGCCGGGGACGAACTGCCCTGAGCGGGAGACCAAGTGCAACCTCGGCCGAGGATCTACTCAGGCCCGCATGGCCAAGGATCAGCTTGGCCTCCGGGGACATCTTCGACGTCGAATGCCGGTGGACGGGGCAGAGGAAACTGACATGCCGGACATCAGGGCACGCTACTGATCCAAGGTGGCAGTTACATTGTGCTCCAAGGCCGCCATCCTAGACTCGAGCCCAGATGGCTCTGCAGCCTTTGGTGCGAGCACTGAGGGACTCAGGCCCTGCGCTGGCTTGCCTGGACGAGAATCCTTGACGAGGACTGTGTTTAACTGGCGAGGCCAGTCTGTAGCTGGATCCTTCCGGGGAAATTTGGTTGGCTGCTCCTTCTCAGACGGCTCGAGCGGGCGCCTGTGGCTCTGCGACCGGGCTCAGGAAGGACCCCAGTCAATCGGAGCCATCCAGGGACGCCGCCTTCAAGGCCTTCCTCTTCTGTTCCCTTGAGGGAGACCCCTGCTCCGAGGACCCACGACGACGCTCGGGCTCAGAGTATTCCCCCCTGAGGGGTTGAGGTCCTGGCTCTCGGAGGTATTGGGAAAAATCTTGTCATGCTGCTGCTGGATGCTTCTCAAGGCCTTAGAAGACATCTTTTTGCAAAGGCCACAGACCGCCGGGTCATGGTCCGGACCAGGGCACCAGAGGCAGCAGTCATGTGTGTCCGTCAAAAACATTATCTTAGCGCAGCAATCACACTTTTTAAAGCCAATGGTCACCATAGGGGGAAAAAGAACCCCCAGCAAGATCGAAGAGCCTTCGGGCTGCCAGCAGAGAAAAAAGGCACGAAGACGCCAAGAAAATCAAACTTAAGTAAAAAAGGGAGTCGACCCCGAAGCCGAGGCACCGAGGTCAGCGGGTGGGAAAGGTACTGGTGCAAAACCGGAGACGAGTAAAAAAAAAAAAAAAAAAACTTAAGAAAAAAAAATCAATTTTTTCCGGGGGAAAACAGACATCTGGTGGGCTCCGCGGAAAAAAGGAGACTGAGCAAGATGGCACCCTTGGGCGGGAAGGGAACCATGCATGCGTGGTAGCAAGCCTGAAGGCTCTCTTTGAAAGCTGGGGATTAGCTCTGTGCAGGCTCTGTGAATGCCAACGTCACCCATATGTGAGGACAGACTGCTTGTTCCCGGAGAAAAGCTAAGGGACACATGCATTCAAGAGTATGCAAGGTTGCCTCTGTCCTAGAGGAATGCAGTTTAGAGAAAAAGACAGGAAGGTAAACAGATAGAAAGGAGAAGCCACCTTCGGCATGAAATGGGGATGAGTCCTAAGGACAACATTATCATGGTGGAACCAGGTATAAGGTGGATTGCCACCAAAGCCTGAAGCTCACTAATGCGTCTAGCCAAAGTGAGGACTACTAGCAAGATAACCTTCCATGAGAGAAACTTTAATGATGTGGCTAAACGTTCAAAAGGTGGCGGCTTGAGAAGCTGCCATTAGACATTAAGATCCCATGTCAGAGGTGGTCTGATGGGAGGCTTGGTTAATAAAAGTCCTCATGAAACATGCTATAAGCAGCTGCGAGGAGATAGGCTGTCCATCCAATGGATGGTGAGAAGCAGCAATTGCACTGAGGTGAATCCTTTCCGTGTGTGTCTCGAGACCAGAGGAAGAAAGATGTAGAAGATACTAAAGGAGAGCCTCTACAGGAGCTGAAAAGGGATTAAGCTCCTTTTGGGAACACCAGGCAGAGAACCTACACAACCCGAGTTCATAAGAACGTCTGGTGGATGGTTTCCTGGAGGCTAGCAGAATCTCCTTTACTTCCTGAGTCAGGTTAAAACTTTGTAAAACTACACTTTCAGCAGCCAAACCATGAGATGGAGAGACTGTGGATTGGGATGGATTAGAGTCCCTTGCTCCTCAGAGGAGATGGGAACTGACCTGAGACTCAGGGGGCAAGTCAGAGACGTAGCAAGAGAGGAAACCACAGTTGACATGGCCAGAGCAGGGCTATGAAAATCGTTTTGCCCCTGTCCTCTTGAAGCGTGTTTTGTGAATCAGGGAAATGGGAGGAAAGGGATACAGGAAATCCTAACCTCAGTAAAGGTGGAAAGCATCCACCTGCTGTAAGCTGGACAATAGGGTTCTGGTGCAGAAATGAGGAAATTTTGTGCTTTGCAGAGTGGCAAAAGGGTCTACTTCTGGAGTTCCCCAGGTCTGAAAGATGAAAGAGGTTGTCTGCGGATGGAGGGACCATTCATGTTGGAGGATCCGATGCAACCTGGTCTGCTAGGACATTTTTCTGTCCTGGTAGGTACAATGCTTTGAGGTGTATCTGATGAGTAATGGCGAAAGACCAAAGCTGGAGAGCCTCCTGGCAGAGTGCCCAAGATCCCGTTCCTCCCTGTTTGTTCACATAGAACATGACTACCCGATTGTCCGCCTGGACGAGAACTCTGAGGCCCTGTAGGAGTTGTTTAAACACCTTGAGGGCATTGAAGATAGCACAAAGCTCTAGGAGATTTATCTGGAGCTGACACTCCTACTGCATCCAGAGGCCCTGAGTGGAGAGACGGCCTAAGTGGGCTCCACAACCCAGTTTGGTGGCATCAGTCATCAGGATGCATTGATGTAGAGGCATCTGAAAAGGTTAGCCTACGAGAAGATTTGTTGGGGGTAAACCACCATTATATACGGGACTTGGTGAACAGGTCTGACTTGGATCACATGCCCCCTGGTAGTCAAACACAAACAACTTATGCTGTCTTGAACATCTCTGGAGAAAGACCCAAAGTTCACAACTCAAATCCCAATACCTAGAGCAGGGGTTCTCAACCCTGTCCTCGGGACCCACCTAGCCAGTCGGGTTTTCAGGATAACCACAATGAATATGTATGAGAGAGATTTGCATACACTGCCTCTATTATATGCAAATCTCTCCCATGCATATTCATTGTGGCTATCCTGAAAACCCGACTGGCTAGGTGGGTCTCGAGGACAGGGTTGAGAACCCCTGACCTAGAGGATCTCAAACTATACCATGAATCTACCAACCAGACCAAAAATGAATTCTACAACTTCCTCACGTGCTCCATCAAACCCAGAGGCCTCTTTGAATTGGTCAAATCACTGAAAGACCCTTCTCAATCAAACCAAGACCACTCTCTCAATCCATAAGACGGTCTCATATCCGATAGTAAAAGCAAACCTACTCCATCCACCAGCCTCCATATTCCCACCTCAAATGATGAAACTACTCAAGATCACCACTGGACTACCTTCAACACTTTCACATGAGCTCAAACAAAATCAGCAGCAACATCAACACTACAACATCCTTGCTCGACCCATGTCCAGTCCACTGGCTGAAAGTCACAAAGGACCCATTCCTACCTTTAATATCCGACATCATCCACTCATCCCCTCACCCAAGTATATCTTCTGACCTCCCTCAAACAAGCATCCATCAGACCGCTCCTGAAGAAATCAAACCTGGATCCACACCGCCCATCCTCCTACAGACCCATAACCAGCATACCCTTCATCTCCAAAATCATTGAAAAAGCCGCACAAAACTCCAAGATCATATTGATCTACAGGCACCATTAAACCCATAGCAACATGGATTCCGACCCAATCACAGCACGGAAACCCTCATGACCTCCCTCAAACTTGCTCATCACAGGCATTGAATCACTCACCCAGATTCCTCCTGCTCTTCCCAGACATCTCTGCTGCCTTTGACATTGTATCCCACAAGCTACACAACAAGCTCCATCATATTGGAATCTGTGGCATCCCCTCAAATAGTTCCAACTCCTATCTTACCAACCAAAATCAGCACATAAGGATTCAAACACATACCTCAACTCCATTCACCGTAAACTAGGGTATACCACAGGGATCATTCCTCTCCTTCCTACTTTTCAATATATACATCAGACCTCTGTGATATCCTCCAGCAATTCCCAGTCCAGTTTCTGGTATATGCAGATATTATGATCTTCATACCATTCTCCACCTCCACTCCGGATTACTCCACACTTTCAAGTTGCCCTTGTATATAATTTAATTTGTTCAGTTTCACAATGTTCATTGCAAAAGTTCTAATGTTGTTCATAACGTGTTAATTGTGAAAAAAAACTTAGTTCATTGTAAACTGTTTTGACTTGTAGAAAAGTGGTACATCAAAATCTGTTAAATAGCTAAATGAATAAATCAAGAATCTGGAAGGTAAGACATGTAAACTATCACTGGGATTTTTATCAATTTATTCCTGTCTTCATACATTTCTTCCCCATTCTAAAGGCAGCTTTATTATAAACCCAATAATGTATATTGGTCACATTAAAAATCCTACAACTTACTTTGATAGCACAGGAAGAGTCCCTCCATGAGCCTGTAAAAGAAGGACCTGCAGCTCCTGAACCTAAAACACAAAAAAGGAGACAAACCCAATAGATTTCAGAAAAACCAACTAGGATAATGTTAAAGTCTCATCACTGTGCTCCAGGTCGTCCAGAGAGCTTAATGCCAGCTGGGGCTCTGTAAACAGACTGAGAAATACACTGTCTTCCTAGAAATGGAGGTAAGTTGAGAATGAAGGGACAGATGAGCAATGTTGCCAACACGTCTGTGCTAGTGCAGATATTCAGATTTGCAGAACCAATGGATCCAACTTAATTCAAACAGGATTTGTATTGAGACAAACAGAATTTTAGTCTTGATCTTTGAAGTTCTTAAAAACTGTGCCCTCTTACTTATGCAGCCATCAATTCTCATATACCTTCAATTTTTCTGGACTCAGCACTATATCACCCAAGGAAATGCAATTTAATACTTAGGAAAGAGCTTTTGCTTTCTTATCTCTCACTCAGTACTTGCCTAGCTCCATAATATTTGTCCCTTCCCATCACGTTTCCTTCTAATTTAAGAGCTTAGGAGCTTGTGACAAGTGGCAGCTTATGACCCCCCAAAGAGAGATGCCTGTAAACCTGTGGTGGGATCCAATCCTCCACAAAATCTGCATGAAGGGAGGAACGGAGTAACAAGGCTCAACAGGAAGTGTTGAAGGGAGATGAGTAAGATGACATTTTACTTACCCTTAATTTCCTTTCTTGGAGTCCTAGACCAGTCCCAACTAGTGGGTTCAGTCCTCTTGCAAAATGAAAAAAATGCCTAGAAACTTTATAACATCAATGGGGCGTCCTTCAGTATTTCCTTAACTCAGCACATGGCACCCCAGGATGAAGGAAGTATGGGACCCCTGGAAAGCCAAACAACTTCTGTAGAGGCCAAAAAGGTTAACAGCCCAGGACAGGGCAAAACAGGCCAAGTTAGGCTTGCCAACCAGCTGGTTTTCCTGTAGCCAGGCCAGCTGCCAGGACAGAACTGAAACCGGCTCTTGAAAAGCTGTTTTTTGGCTCTGGCCGCGAGAGAAGTAGAGGCCAGAGCAGAAAAACAGCTTTGCAATTGCGATTACAGTCCTGCCCCCCCCCCCACCCTTGCAGCCGCTGCTTCTGCTTCTTAAAGAGCAGTGTCTGCAATAAAGTTAATTTAAAAGTAAGGAAACTGTGAGGGGCCTTCCGGCCCTATGAAAATCTTTCAGCAGTGCCTGCCCCTCTGATGTCACTTCCTTTTCAGCCAGGGACCCTGCAGAAGGAGTTTAGGACCAGAGGGCTCCTCACAGATTTCCTTACTTTTAAATTAACTTTATTACAGCCGGTGCTCAGTAAGAAGCAGGAGCAGCGGCTGCACGGGGGGAGTTAAGCTGCACAAGGGTTTAAGCTGCACAGGGGTGGGGAGGTTAAGCTGCATTGAGGAGGGAAGATGAAGCTGTCCTAGGCGGGGGGGGGGTGGAGGGGGGCAGAAAGCTCCACACAGGTTTAAATTTATTACAACTGCTGCCCTGTAAGAAGCAGAAGCAGCTGCTGCAAGGGGAAAGAGGTGGCAGAAGGGACTGACAGATGGAAGGTGAGGGCTGGAATAGCTGAAAAATGGGGAGTAGGTGGCTGAAAGGGAGCTGACTGAGGGGGTAAGGAGGGAGCTCAAAGAGCTGACATCTGGGAATGGTACTGGTAAGTGACTGGGTAATGGGGAGGAGGTTGGAAGAGGGGGTACTGGGACTGGAGGGGAGCAGAAACATGGGGATGGCACTGGAAGGGGGATGGACAGAGGGTAGCATGACTGGAAGGAAGCTGACACGGGGAAGGCACTGGAAGTGGAAGTGAGCTGATACTGGGATGGGGTTTGGACTACAAGGGGCTGGAGAGTGAGGAAGGAGGACGACTAGAAGGGAATGGACACCACTGGGAACACAAGGGAATTGGCATTGGAATGTAATGGGAGAAGAGGAACGGAAAGGGGGCTGATGGAGGGTTACTGGGACTGGAAATAGGCTGATGGAAGGAAGAATAAAAAAAAGACAAGAAATGGCAGATGGACTAGACCAGGGGTCTCAAACTCAAATTGCTTTGAGGGCCAAATGAGGACTTGTAAAGTAACCTGCGGGCCGCATAAGATGCGGGGCCTCATTTGCATAAAGTTACCATACAAAGCGCAGACGTTAATGATGCACATTTCCCAGAGCTGACATATTCCAGTTAATAAATTCAAAATAGATATTTTTCTACCTTTTGTGCATTTTTTTCAGTTGCAATTGTTCCAGCCACTTTCTGGTTTCTTCGTGTCTTCTGCTAACTCTCCATCGTCTGCTGTTCATTTGTCCTTTCTTCTCTTCTAGTCCCAGCATCAGCCCATTTCCAGTCCTATCCTAGCCCCACCATCAGCCCATTTCCTGTCCTAGCTCCCCCCCCAGTCCATTACCATTTCTAGCCCCCCCATAGCCCATTACCAGTCCTAAGCCCCCCAACAGCCCACTTCCAGTCCTAACACTCCCATCACCCAATTTTCATTCTTAGCCCCACAATAGTCCATTACCAGTCCTAAACCACCAATCAGCCCACCTCCAGCCCTAACCCTTATCTGCCCATTTCCAGTCCTAGCCCCCACCATAGCCCATTACCAGTCCTAACCCCCCACCCCACTGCCATTAGCCCACTTCCAGTCCTAACCCCCCATTACCCCATTTCAGTCTTAGCCCCTCCGTAGCTCATTACCAGTCCTAAGTCCCCCCATCAGCCCACCTCCAGTCCTTCCAAACCCCCATCAGTCCATTTCCAGTCCTAACCCCCCCCCCCCCCCCATCAGCCCAAGTAAATAAAATTAAGAAAAAAACCTGGCTTCTGCTGCTGCAGCCGTGGCAGCGGCAGAATCAGCTGTCCCGTGGCCCCTTCCCCTCTGTCCGGAAGAGCCCTGAGTCTGCTCCATCAGCGGCGGGCTTTTCAAGCCACGAAGAGAATATTTCCCTCTCGCGCGGCTTAAGCGTTTTCAAGCCGCGCGAGAGGAAAATACTCTTCGTGGCTTGAAAAGCCCACCGCTGATGGAGCAGACTCAGGGCTCTTCCGGACAGAGGGGAAGGGGCCACGGGACAGCTGATTCTGCTGCTGCCACGGCAGCGGCAGCAGCAGAAGCCAGGGTTTTTTTTTTGTTTCCCTCCATCGCGGGCCGCACAAAGCTCTCTCGCGGGCCGAGTGTTTGAGACCCCGGGACTAGACTGTCATTGGTCATGTCACGGGTGGACTTCTCCAATTCAGTTCTCATAGGCCTTTCCAAATCCCAACTAGCCCGTCTCCAGAGGATCCAAAACACCGCAGCCCGTCTTCTTACTCACTCCTCTCCCCAGGATCATATAACACCTCTACTCCTCCACCTCCACTGGTTACCTGTCCCTTTCCGCACCCAGTATAAACTGCTCTCTCTAGTGCACAACATCCTCCATACAAGTACTCCACAATACCTAGCCGATCTCATTTCCTTCCACACCCCCAGGCACACACCCCGCTCTTTTCACCTCAATCGCCTCACCCTTCCTACACCCTCCCTTGCCCATCTGCAATTTACACGATCTTCCGCTTTCTTTTTCATCGGACCTGCCCTGTGGAATTCTCTCCCCTCATCCCTTCGCCTGGAGTCCAATCACAGCACTTTTAAAAAAGACTTGAAAACTCTCTTCTCCACAGCCTTCGGCCTTCCCTCCCCCTTGTGTGACATGCCTTAAGTTCTATCTCCTTCCTGTGTGTATCCTCTCCTTGTTTTGTCTTGTCTCCTTTCTCTCTCCTTTCTCAAAACCGTTGTAAACTTCCTTTAAATTTCTCTGGCCCTGAGCCTGTTCTTTAGTTTGTATATTGTACACCGCTTTGCTTGTCCCAGAAAGGCGGTTTATCAAATAGTGCGGTATATAAGAGATGTAAATAAATAAAATAAAATAAAAGTACCATAACCATCATAGACCATAGAAAATGAGCTAAGAGAAGATGGGAAAATGGAAGCCTCAGATCGGAAACAGCATGATCATAGAATAAAATAGTCAAACAAAGGTAGAAAAAAATAATTTTATTTTCAATTTAATAACTGGACTTTGTACTACCTTTATATTTTACACAGTATGGAGAACTGCATCTCTTATTTATCTGATACTGCACTGCATGCAGAGTCTCTTCTTGGGATTTCAGTTTAATTTTTGTCTATATTTTTTTGTTTTGTGCTCATTTATTGATGAAAAACTGTCTGTATTGTGTGCGAGTACAACCAATGCTGCGTATTCTGTCAGTATAGAATTTGTTTAAGAACGTGTAGAAATCTTGCTCGTTCAGTTTGCACATTGTCCTCTGCAATTTTTTGGGGACAGGGGGTGGAGCAAGGTTGGGATGGGGTGGGCATGAGTGGAGCGTGACTAGCCACAGGTGGCGGGTTTTTCTCCTTCAAAAAAGCACAGTTACTTACCTGTAACAGGTGATCTCTGGGAACAGCAGGAATTAGTCCTCACATATGGGTACGTCGGTACCGACGGAGCCCGTGCGGGAAAGCTCCCCAGCTTCTTAGAATAGAAGCTTTTGGGACCTCCCACTGCACATGCGCACTGCCTTCCCGCCTTCCTGAACAGCTCTCCTCAGTTTCGAGTTTATAGCTGAGTCAACAGAGAGAGGACAGGAAGATAGATAGATAAAAGATACAACTCCTAGGGGAGGTGGGTGGGTTGTGAGGACTAATTCCTGCTGTTCCCAGAGATCACCTGTTACAGGTAAGTAACTGTGCTATCTCCAGGAACAAGCAGGAATAAGTCCTCACATATGGGGACTCCCTAGCTTAGATGCATGGGATCCCCTGTAAAGGTTCGCCATCTTCGTATGGATCTCAGGCATCCATTCTGGGAAGGTGGGCAGGAGTTGTTTAGGAATGGAACAGGTGCTTGAGGACAGCCTGGCCAAACAAGGCATCCCGGCGGGAGTCCTTGTCCAAACAGTAATGGGCTGTGAAGGTATGAACCGAGGCCCAGGTAGCGGCTCGACAGATCTGATCTATGGAAACAGAGTGCAGATGAGCCATAGAAGTTGCCATGGCCCTCACATTGTGAGCAGTGACATGGCCTTCCAGAGAAATGTTTTTGCTCTGGTAAGCAAAAGAAATACACTGAGCAATCCAATTGGAAAGTGTACGCTTGGAGACTGGAAGTCCCAAATGGGAAGGATCAAAGGCCACAAAAAGTTGAGAAGACTTTCGATGTGGCTGAGTCCTATTAAGGTAAAAAGCGAGAGCTCTTTTACAATCCAGAGTATGAAGGTTCCTCTCTGCATTGGATGCATGAGGAGCTGGAAAAAAGACAGGTAGATATACCTCTTGATTAAGATGAAAAGGCGAGACCACTTTAGGCATAAAGTGGGGATTCGTCCTAAGGACCACCTTATCATGATGAAATCTTGTGTAAGGTGGATTAGCCACTAAAGCCTGCAGCTCACTGATGCGGCGAGCCGAAGTGACTGCAATGAGGAAGATGACCTTCCAGGAAAGAAATTTCAAGGAGGTGGAAAACATTGGCTCAAAAGGTGGCTTCATAAGTTGACCGAGCACTAGATTCAAATCCCATGCGACCGGGGGTGGTCTGATGGGAGGTTTAGTGAGAGTCAGGCCTCTCATGAATCTTGCAACAAGAGGATGAGAGGAGATAGGTTGTCCATTTATATGTTGCAAGGATGCTGCAATAGCACTTAAATGGACTCTTACCGAATTCGTCTTGAGGCCTGCATTGGATAGATGCAGGAGATAATCAAGAAGAGAATTCAAAGGAAGTGCCAGAGGGTCAAGACCCTGCTGAGCACACCAAATGGAAAAACGTTTCCATTTGAAAGCATAGGAACGCCTGGTAGAGGGTTTCCTAGAGGCAGAAAGGATATCTTTCACTGGTTGGGAAAGATGAAAGTCTTGAAGGCTTAAGCCTTCAGTAACCAAGCACTGAGGTGAAGGGATTTGGGGTTTGGGTGCCACAAAGTCCCCTCCTCCTGAGACAGGAGGTCTGGCGCAGCTCCCAGATCCAAGTAGGATCCCTGGGAGAGCTGTAGAAGTAGAGGGAACCACACTTGGCGTGGCCAGCGTGGAGCTATGAGGATCATAGTTCCATGATCCCTCTGGAGTTTGAACAGAGTCTTGGGAATCAAAGGAATGGGTGGAAAGGCATATAGGAATGCCTGACTCCAATTCAGGAGAAAGGCGTCCGTAGCCTGAGCTCCCTGACACGGAGTTCTGGAACAGAACCGGGGAAGTTTGGCATTCCACGGACTTGCAAAGAGGTCTATGTCCGGGGTCCCCCATTCCTGAAAGATTCGGTTTATTTGGTCCAAATGTAGGGACCATTCGTGTGGCAGCAGAACTCGACTGAGCCTGTCTGCCCGAGAGTTTTGAACTCCTGGGAGATACACTGCTAGCAGGTGAATCTGATGCTCTCTGGCGAAGGCCCATAGTCTTAGAGCTTCGTTGCAAAGCGACAGAGAGCCCGTCCCTCCTTGTTTGTTTATGTAAAACATGGCCACCTGATTGTCCGTCTGAACTAGGACAGTGAGGTTGGCTAGGAGGGAGTGGAAGACCTTGAGGGCAAGGTAAATTGCTCGCAGTTCCAGAAGATTGATATGAAGGGTGGTCTCCTGTAGAGACCAAGTGCCCTGAGTGGAGAGAGTTTGCAGATGGGCTCCCCACCCTGTTTGGGAGGCATCTGTTGTGAGGGTTGCTTGGGGTAGCAATGGTTGAAATGGAGCCCCCAACAACAGATTCTTGGTGGAAGTCCACCAGTGGAGGGACCAAAACAGACGATCGGAGGTTTGTATTTGGTCTGAGAGCGCTCCTGACGCCTGAGTCCACTGAGTGGCCAGGGTCCATTGAGCTGCTCTCATATGAAGACGAGCATAGGGCACCACATGCACTGTGGAGGCCATATGACCCAGTAGGCGTAGCATTTCCCTGGCTGTCAAGTGAGTGCTGGACTGAGCTTGGGAGGCCAAACTCAGGAGGCGCTGGCCTCGAACATGTGGAAGGTAGGCCCTTGCAGTGATGGTGTCCAACTGGGCCCCTATGAATTCTAGAGATTGAGTAGGGATGAGTTGGGACTTGGGAAGGTTTACTACCAGTCCCAGATACTGCAAAAGGCTCCTTGTGTGGTCCAGGGAAATCTGGGCCTGTGACTGAGTTGGAGCTCGGATGAGCCAGTCGTCCAGATATGGGAAGACAAAGATTCCCATGCCTCTTAGAAATGCGGCTACGACTGCCATGCATTTTGTGAATACTCTTGGAGCAGAGGCTAGACCGAAGGGGAGTACTCTGTATTGGAAATGTTTTCCCTGAAACAGAAAGCGAAGATACTTTCTGTGGGATGGATGGATGAGTATATGTGTATACGCATCCTGTAGGTCTAGAGAACAAAGCCAGTCCTGACCCTGGAGGTAAGGAAGGAGAATGCCGAGAGACAGCATTTTGAATTTCTCCTTGAAGAGAAATTTGTTCAATTCTCTCAGATCTAGGATTGGTCTGAATCCCCCTGTCTTCTTTGGAATGAGAAAATAAGGGGAGTAGAAACCGGACCCTTGTTGAGGAAGAGGAACCTCTTCTATGGCCCCTTGGGCAAGAAGAGAGGAAACCTCTTGACCCAACAGGGTTAGGAGAGATGGGGGAGAATTGAATGGTCTCACCATATGATGGGGAGGAAGGCTGGAGAAATGAAGTTTGTAACCCTCTCGAATGATAGAGAGGGTCCATTGTTCTGTTGTGATTTGTTCCCATCTGGGAGCAAAGTGAACCAACCTTCCGGGTATGGTGAGAGGTTCTGGTTGTGTTAGAACCAGAAGTGGCAAGTTCCCTAGGAGCAAGTCAAAACCCCTGAGGGGTTGGAGCCTGCTGAGCTACAGTAGCTGCTGCAGGCTTAGCTCGTGCTTGTTTGGATTGCTGACGCTTAGCAGTATAGCGAGGTTGAGAAGACTGCTGGCCAGTATTTGAAGCAACTCTGGCCTTCTTATAGTAAGGCCTTTTAAAATACTTTTTCTTAGTAGGAATTGAAGTGGACTTTGAAAGTCTTTCCAAGGTGGCATTTTCAGCATCCATCTGGGTGGCTTTGATTTGCCACTCTTCCCCAAATAAGTTCTCACCTGTACAGGGCAGATTCCGTAAGCCATCTAGAACCCAAGGTTCCAGATCAGAGGCCTGGAGCCAAGCAAGACGTCGGGCTGCAATAGCAATGCCCGAAGCCCTACTGGCTCCCTCAAAGGAATCATATGCTGCCCTATTAGAGAACTTAGAAACCTCTAAGAGTTGTTTCACTAGGGAAAGGAATCCCTGCTTTTTATCCTCAGGGATAAAGGGGGCAAAATGCCGCACCTTTTTGGCAAGTTCCTCCAGGAACATGCCCATATAGAGACTGTAGGAATTAATCCTGGCTATAAGCATACTAGCCTGGAAAATTTTCCTACCAAAAGAGTCCAAAGTCTTACATTCCCGTCCTGGAGGGGTGGAAGAGTGCCTTTTGGTACTCCTAATCTTCTTCATTGCAGACTTCACCACAATAGAGTGGTGGGGCAATTGAGTCTTTTGGAAACCAGGAGAAGGAGGGACCCTATACATGGTGTCCAACCTACGGGAATAAGGAGACAAAGTCAAAGGATTTTCCCAGAAATCCATCAGTTGTTCTTGAAGGATTTCATGGATAGGCAGGGTAACTGCCTCCTTAGGGGCCTTTGAGTATCCCAAAATATCCAGTTTTTTGGATCTGGGTTCCTTTTCAGAGGATGTGGTAATAGAAAGGGCTGTAGCCATATCTAAAACAAAGTCCTGGAAGGACAAATCCTCTGGAGGGGACATTCTCCTTTTAGGAGAAGAGGGCTCCTCAGGTAAGTTGAGTGAAAACTCAGCAGAATCATCAGAGGAGTGAAAATCCTCAGAGGAATCGGTGCTTTCCTCTAACGCACGATACGCGTACCGATCGGTATCGATATCGGGCGTATCGGGTATGGAACCGGTATGGAGCGAAAGCCCATACGGTACCGACTTGCGTTTAGAGGTGGACGGCCTCGATACCGGCATGGCGGACGATACCGGTATCGGGCCCGGAACCGCTGAAAGCGGAACCGATGGCGTTGCAGCTTTAATGAAAGCCATGACGGCCTGCTGCATGGACTGTACAGTATCGCCCATGGACGCCATAGCTGCCTGGATGTCGGTACCGGAGTGACCCGGTACCCCAGAGCAGGCTAACAGGTGATCTGTCGAGGCCGTAGCATCGATATCAACCTGAGACCCCTGAATTGGCGTTTTTGGAAGTTGGACTTCCCGCCGGGGTTGTTTGGCTGGGGCAGGGTCCTCAAGTTCTAAGCTAAGAGCCTCTCGATGCTTTGAAGGAGATTTGCTCTTTGAGGACTTGCCCACAGAAGGTTTGGTTACCTGAGATCCATCCGGAGAAGAAGACCTGGATGACTGTGATGCTGTATTCTCTGAAGCAAACAGCACATGGAATTTGTTGGCCCGGTTCTGCAGCCCACGTTTAGACATGTGGGAGCAAGATGGGCAGTCCGGTATGGAATGGTCAGGCCCCAAACATTTCAGACACCATTCATGGGTGTCTGTGACTGAAATAACAGCATTACATTTGGTACACTTCTTAAATCCAGGGGCTGGCTTCTCCATGAGGAGAAATTGAGTAGGCCGAGAGGCCTCTCTGAAGTGACCAAAAAGCTAAAAAATAAGAAAAAAGAATTATAATTTTTAAAGAAAGAAAGAAAAGACCGGCGATACCGGTATCGGTATGGGGAAGGCAGGTACGCGGTCTAAAGAAACAAATAAAATAACAATTTCTTCAGCGGTGACAGGAACACGACCTGCTGGCTCCGCGGAAAAAGAGAAACTGAGGAGAGCTGTTCAGGAAGGCGGGAAGGCAGTGCGCATGTGCAGTGGGAGGTCCCAAAAGCTTCTATTCTAAGAAGCTGGGGAGCTTTCCCGCACGGGCTCCGTCGGTACCGACGTACCCATATGTGAGGACTTATTCCTGCTTGTTCCTGGAGATAGTTGGCAACCCTAAGCCAATTATATACACAGAATCTGAAGCTCGGTCTCCATCTGCTGGTGAGGGGGCATAACCCATATGGCAGGCTTGGACTGGAGCAAACTGAGAAAGAAAATTAGCAGGTAAGGCCTAATTTCACCTTTTTCAAGTTGAAGAGCCCTAGCCTTCTAGGCCTTTCCTCGTGGGGATGGCCTTCCATACCCTCTACCATTTTTGTCGCATTGTACCTTTTTCTAATTCTGCTATATCCTTTTATTCTTCGTTCTTTTCCTTAGGATTCTAAGCATTATGTTTGCATTCTTTGCTGCTGCACAGTGGGCGGAGGGTTTCAGGATGTTGTCCATGGTGATGCCCGGATCCTTTTCCTGGGTGGTGGTTCTTAATGTTGAACCTTGCATCGTGTAACTGTAGTTCCTTATTGTCCCTCCGTCCAGTCCCGCACCTCTGGGTAGTGTACTTCCTCCCCTCCTCCAGCAGCTTGGAGAGTGAGCATGTCACATTTTGAAGTCAATGGTACTTACTCCGTGGGACCGCCCACCTTCACCAGTATACTCAGTTTCCAAGCAGCTAGAAGAGGTGGTGAGCCACGGTGCTGGACTCACTGTAGGAACAACTAAGGAGCTAGTTTGAGTTAGCTTTGGTGGGGGGGGGGGGGTTGAGTGCATTGTCTATTTGTTTCCTTTATTTGGCAGACTTTTTTTATTTTTGAAAACCAAAACACGCATTTTTGGGGAAGGAGCACCTGTTCACAAATCTTTGCCTCGGCGTCTAGTTTTTGCTCTGTTTTTTTTTTGTGGTGTTTTCTTCCTTCCTGTGTGCAGAATTTTACTCAAGACATCTGAATTTGATCTTCTGGGTGTTGTTTTTCCTGCTATGTCTTCGACCAACAGTTTTAAGCAGTGTGGCAAGTGCAGTCGCACTATGTCCTGTACAGACCACCACAGCACCTGCATTAAGTGCCTCGGGGCAAACCACAACAGGTTTTCCTGCCTGCCTTGCTGTCTCATGTTGGCCAAAACACGGAGGGAATGTGAAAGGTGGCAGGGGAAGCTGTTTGGTAGGTCTGGTTCTGGTTTGGCATCGGGGGTGGAATCCCTTCCTTCGGCACCAGGTGACGAGGCAACATGTGCCCAGGCATCCGAGTCATCCTCGAGGACTTCTCGTGTGCATCAGTGACTCCTTCAAAGTCTAAGCCGAAAACCAACCTGGCATAGAGTGGTAGGTCCATCTCGACTTGGCCTCAGTGTGACTTGTGGGATGACTGACAGGAGCACCTGTTGAAGCAGCCCCAAAGGGGCGAGTCACCTGCGGTATCAAAGGAGCAGAGTCTCACCCCACCACCCCCTGACTCATCACAATCTGGGACTCCCTGGCCAGGTAAGTATGCTCCAGCTCCGACACAGTCAGGGTCCAGACCAGTTGCGGAGCCCTCTAACATTGAAGACCACATGGCTACCCTTGAGCATAGCTTCACAGCGTTCAAGGTGCAGTGGTGCACAACCCCCAGTCCCTCTGGGTTGTTGGCGCCCCACACGATCTCCTTGCTGAGGACTTCACCAGAGGAGGCTGTACCCATCCTGGAGCACCTTGCTAGATTGGTGTTGAGACCTACGAACACCACGATGCTGTTGGACCAGCAGCATCAGGAATCGGCACACTGACCGAGGGATGCTCGTTGACTCTTTGGGCTCTGAGTCAGCTTGGGAAATCGACAAGGACTTCCATGACACTGTGCTCCGCAAATGTCCCCTCCAACCTTTCTCTGCTGTGCACTGACGAAGGTCCCCACCAGAGGACTTAGTCTCCCTCGAATTCGTTTAGGGAGATGTTCCAGGCATTTGCCTTTGTGGCAATCCTGGAGGACGAGCCTCATGCTGAAGAGACCTTGAGATCCTCCAGTACAAGCCGCCTCCTTGGGAGATACTGAATTAAATTTCATTTGCCATTTGGATGCCCAGTCTTCCAATTTATCAAGACCCTCTTGTAATTTTCCACAATCCTCTTGGGTTTTAACAACTTTAAATAGTTTTGTCTCATCTGCAAATTTGATAAAAATCACTCGTTCTTCCCTTTTCCAGGTCATTTATGAATGTCAAAAAAGCATTCAAATAGATTAAATTTAATGTGGACAAGTGCAAAGTTATGCACCTAGGAAAGAACCCCCCAAACTACAAGATTCTACACATTGGGAACCACTAACCAGGAAAAAGATTTAGGTGTCATGTTAAAACCCTTCGCCCAGTGTGCAGCGGCAGCAAAGAGCAAATAGAACGCTAGGTATAAGGAAAGGAATGGAAAATAAGATAAAGGATAATATAATGCCTCTGTATTGTTCCATGGTGCGACCGCATCTTGAATATTGTGTGCAATTCTGGTCGCCATATCTTAAAAAGGATATAGCGTTATTAGAAGAGGTACAGAGAAAAGTCACCAAAATGGCAAAGGGGATGAAGGATACTCCTATGAAGAGATGCTAAAAAGGTTAGGGCTCTTCAACCTGGAAAAGAGACAGCTGAGGGGAGATATGATAGAGGTCTATAAATTAATAAATGGAGTGGAACAGGTAAACGTAGATCAATTGTTTACGTCATCAGCATATAAAAAGACTAGGGGACATGCAATGAAGCTACAGGGTAACCTATTTAAGGCTAAGAAAATATTTTTTCACTCAACGTGTAATCAAAATGGAATTTGTTTGATTCAATTGCTCTACAGAATAGTGAAGTTCTCAAGCCTCCGGTTATTTTCCCTATTTCTCAGCATTTTGTTTATGCTTCTAGGTGCCTGGTGTACAGCGGCTCATCAGGGAAATCTTTACACGAGTTTTTTCAATGCAAGTGCCTGTTATAGTGAAGAGCATATGAAGTGTATTGTTTGCCTTCACCCCTGAAGAAGTATTCACGAAACACGGCCTGTGTCGGGTTGGCAAATTTGTACCTGGGATGGCACCTTGTGCCTAATTTAATAAAATTTTACTGATATATGTTCCTGTCCTTGGTATTTCATCACGTTGTCTGACTGTGTGCATAAGCAAAGGTGATACAGTCCGCCACCCAAGTGGACAGCGTACACTTGGTCACTGCCTCCCCCAGCCAACTGGGGTCATAGGATATGAAAAGCTGAGCAGCTTTGCGGTGGCCTTGGGTGTGTTGGATGTAGAAGGATAAGGCCGTCCTACAGTCCAATGAGTGAAGGACCATCTCTGCCCAACTGGAGTGAGGTCTTGGGAAGAAGTTAGGAAGCACCACTTCCTGATTAAAGTGGAAGGGCAAAACTACCTTTGGCAGGAACTTGGGGTGTGTTCAAAGCACCATCCTGTTTTTGTAGAATCTGGTGTAGGGCACCTCTGCCATAAGGGCCTGGAGCTCACTAACTCTGCGAGCGGAGGTGAGTGCAACTAGGAAAACCACCTTCCAAGAGAGGTGGCGAAGGTGGCAAGTCGCCAGATGCTCGGACAGGCGAGTGAGCTGCCCCAACAGCAAACTGAGGTCCCATTTGGTCGCCGGAGGGTGAACTGGAGATTTTGACAGGAGCATGTCCCGAAGGAAGCGGGTCACCAAAGGTTGGACTGAGAGGGGCTTACCATCCATTGGGTGGTGATGTGCTGCTGGGGCACAAAGGTACACTTGGATGTAGTTAGATTTAGCCAGGATTGGGAGAGGTGGAGAAGGTTACTGCAACACCAAAGCCACCGGGAAAGAGAAGGGATCAGCCCCCATGCTTGGCGCACCAAATAGAGAACCTGAGCCATTTGAGGGCACACTACTCCCTAGTACAGGACTTGCGGGAGGCCAGCATGATGTTTTCAACCTCAACCGGAAGGTTGAGGGGGGTGAGAGTCACCATGCTGTCAACGAGAGGGAACCCAGGTTGGGGTGCAGAAGAGAGGCCCCCCCCTCCTGAGATAGGAGTGCCCAAGGGGATGGGGGCCTCCACTGCCAACTACAGAAGCAGCAGGAACCATGGCTGCCTGAGCCATCTGGGAGCTATCAGGATAAATGAGGCCCTGTCGCAGAGTGTCCTGAACAAGGCCTTGGCGATCAGTGGTGTCGGAGGGAAGGCATACATGAAGCCTTCCAACTGAGACTAGAAACGCATCTGCTGGAGGGGTGGGCCTGCTGTGAGCAGAAGCGGGGCAACTGAAAATTGTCCAGACTGGTGAACAAATCCATCATGGGTTCACCAGAGAGTTGGAAATACCATCTGGCTAACCTGGGGTTCAGCCATCACTCGTGTGGCTGAAGAACCCTGCTGAGCCTTTCAGCCAGCAGGCTGTCCTGGTTTGGTAGGTACACTGCTCGCAGGAGGATTCCCTGATGGATTGCATATGAGCAGAGACCCAGTGCCTCCTGGTAAAGGACATGGGACTCCGTGCCCCCTTGTTTGTTCACATAGAACATTGGCACCTAGTTGTTGGTCTGGACTAGGAACGGCTGGTGGCACAGGTGGTGACAAAACTCTCAGAGCGAGGTGTATCACTCAGAGTTCCAGGAGGTTGATCTATTGGGCACTCACGTCTGGCAACAGGTGCCCTGACTGCAGAGGGCTCTGCAGTGGGCTCCCCAGCCGAGCAGGAAGGTGTCTGTGGTGAGGACCCTTGAGTGGCTAGGAATCTGGAAGGCATGCCTGCTTCTAGGTGTTGGGACGACTGCCACCAGACCAGGGAATCTGCCAACTGGCGGGTCACTGCAACCCTGTCCTGGAGGTGGCCTGTGGCCTGAAACCACTGGTCCTGTAGACACCACTGCACCGCCCTCATATTGAGATGAGTGTCTGGGGTGATGTGGACTGTCCTCAGAGCCCAGGAATCAGGGGTGATTGTCACCCACCTCTGGGCATAGAGGGCCAAATGTTCCCCCGTGGGCTGCTGATCTCCTTGGGGTAGAGACTATGCTCAAGGAGTCAAAAGCTCCCCCCTGGCTGGGCTAGAGCTGGTGCCTGGGGTTTTGGAGCCTTCTGCTTACGCAGGGCATGCCCATGTCCCTTGACCTACTGACCCTCTTGGGGAGCCATGGAGACTCGATAGGATGGTTAGTTTCGGTAAGCAGCCCCAGTCCTTGGGTAAAAGGGCTTTTTACCTGAGCCCTTCTGTCGGAGAGGGGCAATGGTCTTCTTGGAGAGCCTGTTCCTTGTCATCAATTCTGTCTCCAGCTCAGCAGCCTTGTCAGTCATGGGTTTGCCGAGGAGGTTCTCCCCTTGGCATGGGATGTCAACCAATTTGTCCTGAACCAACTACTCGAGGTCAGACTGAAGCCAAGCCTGGCGGCATGCACTGATGCCCACCATGGCTACTCGGGCCACTGACTTGAACCAGTCATAGGCTGCTCGAGAAATTTGGAGCACTAAAGGACGGCCTTGGACAGGCTCTTGAACCGCTGCAAAGGTTCCTCTGAGAGACCAGCCGAGAACACGGCGAGTTCCTTTGCCAGGTCTCTCAAGTACATGCCCATGTACAGCTGGTAGGCCTGGAACTGGCAGATGAGCATCGAGCCCTGGTAGCACTTCCTGCCGAGGGCATTCAAGGAGTGTGCCTTGACTTTTCAGCCGATGCATGGCCGACTCCACCACCATGGAGTTCTGCAGCAGTTGTGACTGCTGAAAGCTCGGGCTCCGGCAGACCCAATACATCGAGTCAAGCCGTTTGCTCACCACCGGCACCAATGCCGGGGTCTCCCAAATGTGGAGCATAAGCTGTTCCAGGATGGGAGGAATGGGCACTGAGTGATTCCCGAGGAGGGGCCTCATATTAGAGGATCTTCAGGTTGTCTGCCCAAGGGTCCTCCTCCGACTTGCTTGGGATCACCAGGGCCTTGGACATCTCCTTGACTAAGTCCATGCAGCCCATGTCCTCCGGCGAGAACAGCCTCAGAGGTTCTGAGACTGGGGAACTGGAAGGTAAAGCACAGTGGCAACGGGTATCAGGAGACTCCTCATCCTCCATCTCCCATTCGGAGTACTCAGACAGGCTGTTCCATGGGCTTTGAGACCCCTGAAGCCCTGCGGTCGACACCCGGTAGACTGGCCGGGGATGACTGAGCTCCCGTTGAGCGGGATGCCAAGTGTGACCTCGGCTGAGGATAGACTCGGCCTCCAGGAACATCTGGGACGTCGAATGCCTGGTGGTCAGTGGATGAACCGGACATGATGGACAACAGTGCCCACTGCTGGCCAATGAAGGCAGACAAACTCGCTCCAGGGCCTCCATTCTGGACTCCAGGCCAGAAGGCTCTGCAGCCTGCGGCACAGGTACCGAGGAACTCGGGCCAGACACCGGCTCCCCCGAAGGGGAATCAGACGAATTTAGTGTCTGGAGACCGAGGCTGGTCCGCAGCCTGGGGGATCCTGGCAGATCTCTCCTTTTCCAACACCTCAGACAAGCGCCTCAGACTGTGGGACCAGGCACGAGAGGTTCCCGGCCAGTCGGAACAGTCCAAGGATGCTACCTTTGAGGGTTTCTTCTTCCTGTATTCCCTCGAAATGGACACTGAGGACCCATGACGACACTCGGGTTCAGAAAGCTCCTCCTGAGATGTTGGGGCATCAGACAAGGCCCTGGCCTTCAGAGGCATCGGGGATTCAGGGAAAAACTTATCATGCTGCTGCTGGCGACTCTTTAGAGCCTTGGACATCCTTTTGCAGAGACTGCAGGCTGCAGGGTCGTGGTCCAGCCCAAGGCAACGGAGGCAGCAGTCGTGTGTGTTGGTTAAGGACATTTTAGAGCACCGATCACATTTTTAAAGCCACTGGTAGCCAGGGGGGGCCGGGGGGAAGTACCCCTGTGAGGTCGAAAGCAAAGCCCATAGTTTCAGGCAAGCTCCCTCCATGCTTTACTAAAGTAAATAAACTCGCCAGGGGTCCAACTAGCAAATCCATAAGGTCTTAAAGTTTGGCAATCAGACCAACCAGCCCTGAGAACGTGACAGCTTTTTGAGCAGCAATTACTTGCCACACCTCAACACCAATATTACTTTCCAGCATATCCACTGCCTCTTGTGTCGCTCAAGCCAAGGCCACCAAGTCTATATACCCAGCAGGCACATCCTTACTTTTCCCGCATACAAATTGGAAAAATACTGCCTGAACCTCTCCTGCAAATCACCCAACTTAATAAGATCCACCCATTCTCCCCAAAGACTCGTGAGGTCCCAGGCAACCAGAAGCAGCTTAACGGGTAGCTAGGACAGTAGGATACCTTGCATAAAGCAGGCCAAGAGGTGTGAGGCAATAGGATGCCCATCCAGTGGTTTGTGATAGGCCACAAAGGAACTAAGATGAACTCTCACTATGCTAGTTTTAAGACCCACCAATGACAAGTGGAGGAGACATTATAGAAGAGATTCCATGGGGCAGGCAAAGGGGTCAATATCCTTTGGAGACCACCAGAGTAAACCTTTGCCACTTGAAGGCATACGATTGCCTGTTGGACTGCTTGTGTGATGCAATTTCTGACAATCTATGGCAGGACCAGGAGCCATGCCGTGAGGCGAAGGGAGTGAAAATTGGGATGGAGAAGCATACCATGGCCCTGGGAAAGGAATTCGGGCACACATCCAAGTCTGAGAGGTTGAGTCTGTGCAAGGCAAAGAAAGAGGAAACCACAGTTGACGTGGCCAAAAAGGGGGCTATGAGGATCATGAAGCCCCTGTCAGCCTGTAGCTTGAACAGCATTTTGGTTATCAGGGAGATAGGAGGAAATGCATAGAGCAGATCCTGTCCTCAAAAAAGGCAGGCATCTGGGGCCTTTCAGTGCAGGGACAGAAGACTGGAGCAGAAGAGTGGAAGATGTGAGTTCTACAGAGTGAAGAAGAGATCTGAGTTCAGAAGATCAAAGCAGCAGTCTCCCAATATAGGGTACACTCATGTGGACAAAGGATTTAGCTTGGCCTGTCCGCAAGGACATTGAGCTAGCCCAGCAGGTACACCGCTCTGAGCTGAATGCAGTGTGTGATGGCAAAGAATTAGGGGAGAAGCGCTTCTTTGCATAGGAGATAAGATTCTGCACCCCCCTCCCCCGTTTGTTCACATAGAACATGGCAACCTGGTTGTCTGTCCCGTCTAAATACTTGTTGCCCCAAAAATTGGGATTGAAAAGCCCAAAGGGCATTCGTTAGTGCCCGTAGTTCTAGGAAGTTGATCAGCAGAGCAGATTCCTGCTGTGTCCCCATTCTTTGTGTGGTTAGCTTGTTTGTATATGCTCCCCAACCCAGCTTGGACGCATCTGTTTTCAGGATGCATCAAGGTGACCCACCAAATAGGTTCTGTGGAGACAACCACCGGTCCGTTGAGAAGTGATATGGATCTTGTCTCAGACATCATGCGTCCACTGGGCTTGTCACATGTAATACAGTAACACAGTATATGACAGAAAGACCAGTAGGGTCTATCTAGTCTACACAAGGCAGCAAGAGTAGGTGCACCTGCTGCTCCATGCAGGTCACCCCTCTCCCAATGCCTTTGTTTAGGCATGTACCCACTGCTCTGTGTAGGTCACCCCTATTTGTTGAGATATAAGAAATGGTTATGTACATGTGAGCACAGGGGATGACAGACCATGGAGGCCACGTGTCCAAAACAGACATAGCATCACAAGCTGTGATGTGGCTTTGTTGTTGCATTCCTTTTTGTCAGTTCGATGAAGCAGGCACAGCGATCTTGAGGAAGAAAAGCTTGGGGCTGTTGAGTTTCTAAGAACAATTCAATGACTCCAGTCATTGAGTTGGAGCAAGGAGAGACACTGGGAAGTTTAGGACAAATTCCAGATGTTGGAGCATCATGATGGTGTAACGAAAGAGTAGTTACTCACCTGTAACAGGTGTTCTCCAGGAGCAGCAGGAATCAGTCCTCACATATGGGTGTCATCGGCACCAATGAAGCCCCAGCGGAGCATTTCCCCAGCTTTCCATGAAAGCCTTTGGGAATGCTGGCACGCATGCGCGGTTCCCTTCCAGCCTAAAGGTGCCATCTTACCTCAGTCAAATGACATAGCTAAGAAGAGCACACAAAAATGTAAAAAATAAACTATGTACAACTGCAACTCCAAGGGGAGGAGGGAGGGTTGTGAGAACTGATTCCTGATGCTCCTGGAGAACACCTGTTACAGGTGAGTAACTACTCTTTCTCCAGGACCAAGCAGGAAGTCAGTCCTCACATATGAGTGACTCCCTAGCTCTGGGCTACCGAGTAACCCAGGCTGAACAAGAGAACTCCCTCTAGTCCCAGCAGCAAAGAAAGGCTTTTCAAGGACACAAACTCCACCGGTAGCCCAACAGAGGACAGGAGTTGCCTAAACCTCAAAGAGATTCCGGAGTACTGCTTGGCCAAAAGCACTGTCCCTACGGGACTCCCTTTCCAGACAGTAGTGGGCTGCAAAAGTCTGGCTTGAAGACCAAGTTGCAGCCCTGCAGATGTCTACCAAGGGCACAGAGCGGAGATGAGCCACTGAGGCAGCCATTGCCCTGACACGATGGGCCGTGACCCTACCCTGCAAAGGAAGGTCAGCCGCCTTGTAAGCCCAGGTGATACAGTCAGCCACCCAGATAGACAAGGTACGCTTGGACACAGCTAACCCCAACTTATTGGGGTCAAAGGATACGAAGAGCTGAGTAGTCCTTCTATGCCCCTGCGTACGGTCAAGGTAGAAGGATAAGGCCCTCCTATAGTCCAGGGTATGCAGGACTGCTTCAGCCTGGCTTGCATGAGGCCTAGGGAAGAATGTTGGAATAACCACCTCCTGATTGAGGTAGAAAGAGGAGACAACCTTAGGGAGGAACTTGGGATTAGTCCTGAGGACTACCCTGTTCCTATAAATCCTGGTGTAAGGCCTATCACAGACCAGGGCCTGAAGCTCACTCACTCGCCTAGACGAGGTAAGGGCTATCAGGAAGAGTGTCTTCCAGGAGAGGAAGCGCAGTGGACAAGTAGCCATCGGCTCAAAGGGTGGGCGAGTCAGTTGCTGCAAGACCACATTCATCTCCCACTCAGGAGCAGGATGGATGGGGGGCTTGAGCAAAAGCAAGCCCCTGAGAAAGCGGGACACCAAGGGGTGACCCGACAAAGAATGTCCCTCCACCAGTGAGTGGTGAGCTGCTAAAGCTGAGAGGTGGACCAGAACAGAATTGGACTTAAGTCCCTGATTTGATAAGTGCAGTAAGTACTGAAGCACTACTGGCACAGTACAGGAGAAAGGATCCTCTGTACGTAGTTGACACCACACAGAAAACCTCTTCCATTTGAGAGCATAGGCTTTCCTAGTGGACTGTTTTCTAGAGGCTAGGGCCTAGAGAAATATGCTTACTCCACTACTATGAGTATAATGAGTTTACAATTTTTCTTCCCAAGTAAATGACTTTTATATTTCACGTTTCTTCAAAACACGGGTCTCAGACTTAATGGAGCTACGGTATTTGTTTCTTAACCAACTTGCTCCAATAGTTGCATCAATGACCCATATTGAAAATATTTCTTTTACTTAAATAAAGAGCATTATCTTAGAACATCAACTACGTCAGGCTTATCTTAGAAATGGAGAAATCCCAACGCCACTTTCAGCGCTGTCGCGTTTCACAATAAGTTTCATCAGGGGTTGTGCACTGACTTTCAAGTTGTCGATATTAGCTGGGGGGAGAAACAAAATATTCTCAACTCAATAACAGATAATTCTAAAATGGTTTTGAGAAGACCTTAAAAATATTGCAGTTTGTCCGTACTAACAAGAATAGCTATTCAAAATTGTCTGCTGCTTACCGCCAACGATCCCTTCACAATGGCGATTCCAACCAACAGGGGAAATAAACGCAGCGCATGCGGCTAGAGCTCCTGAGGAGGTCCTTTTATGCCATTGAATGAAAAACAGAGAAACCCATTAACTAAAGCTAGTTAGACACATAAGCTCCAATCAATCTGGGAGTTAAGACCCATCGCTGCTCTTGGTAAATTAAAGTCTGATCCAAGGATTTCCTCCCCGTGCTTCGTGTGACTTGTTCCACACAAAAACAGCGTAGATCTAGAAAAGAATGGTTATATGCTAAACAGTGTTCTACAATCGGTGCTGTGAAAACTTTGCACCGAAGCCTGCTGCGGTGTTCAGCTAATCTAACTTTTAGGGCACGTAGTGTTTTTCCAATGTAAATAAGATTGCAAGGGCACAATATGGCATAAATTACCCGTGTAGAAGCACAATTAGTAGAATGCTGTAAAACATAACTTTTGCCATGATACTCAAATGAAGAGATCTCCCAGTTAACCTCACAGAGGGAACATATATGGATAGGAGCCAAAAAACAATTTAGGCATGTAGCGGAAATAAAGTTTAAACACCAGGTTACAGTCCACTTCCAAGGCAAAAGTCTCTATTAGAGTGGATCTCTGTTTTACAAACTCAAGGGAGGACTCCAAAAATTCTGTTAAGTTATCCCCAACAGCCACCTCCTGGCCTATAGCTGACGATCCTGAGCCAGGGGAAAGATATTGGGTCCTCACCACCGGAAGATTACCTTGGTCCATCTCCAAAACCTTCTGTCAAATTTTTCCTCACCATCTCAAATCAGTGAAATCAGAGGAGACCTAGGAAAACCTAATAGGCACAAATTATTACGCCTTGCCAGGTTCTCCAAAAACTTAATTCGCCTGGTTAAAATGGAACTGTCCTCCAAAGATGAAAAGCGTTCATTTTAGACTCAAGTTCATTCATCCTCAATATATTCAATTCCACTGCCTTGAACTGCTCAACCACAGCCTGGGCCACCACAAATACGTCACCCCCAAAGTGTCCTGAAACAGCTTGAAGCAGAGTTATCCCCTGGATAACAGTCCACAGTGACTCCAATGTCAGCTTGTGGAATCTGCACCTCAGCTTCTCCAGCAAGATTGCCCACGAGTGGAGTGTGCGCTAAGTTCAATGCACAACCACCTTCACCTCCTGAACTCCAGCCTCTAGGAGTGGAGGCGCTACTGCAATCACACCACCCTGCTGAGCCAAACTTGCTACCTCCTCCGGTTGCAAATGCGCCAGAGCTCCGATGGCAGAATCTCTTCTGGGATACGCTGAATAGGGCTCAAAAGCTCCTTCACTGCTGCCAGTCACACCTCCTCCAGGCGGGTCAAGAGCAACTTGCGAAGCTGCTGAAGCCCTCCAAAGTTGACTGGTGCAGAGCACTGGGGAGAGCACTTGCCAGGTGGTTAGTCTGTCCCCTCCCCTTTCCTCTTACCCATACCAAAACAGGCAATGAGTCATTCTAAAGTCAGCAAGAGAAGAGAGCAAATGTGTCCTCCAGCATGCAACTCAAAGTGCCACCTTGGATCATAGGAACTCTTTCTATGGAGCCCTGGGATAACAGGGTGGATACTCTTCTCTTAAGAGTGCTTTGAAGGGGATAGGCTGGAGAGTCCCTTATGAAGCTGGTGGGGGGTAAAGTCTCAAAATGAAGTAGATACCCCCCTTTGGACAATATTGAGAGTCCACTGTTCTGAAGTTAAGGTGCCACCTGTGGGCATAGGAACAGTGCCTGGTATGTGGAGGAGTTGGAACCCTCCAAAGGCAGAGTGATAATACTCTCTAGGAAGGAGTCAGAAACCAGGCACAGGTTGTGCCAGAACCGCTAGCTGAAGCTTAGGAGTCTTGGGCTTTTTAGGCTGTTTTTTGGCCCTATAGCCACTGTTGCAGATGCTGAGACTGGTAGGCAGCTGAAGGTGGGTAGGAAGGATAAGCTCTTCTTAGAGTAGAAAGGTTTATTGGGAAAAGCCTTCCTTTTGGAGGGTTCAGCCTTTTTCATAGAAAGGCTTTTGAGGGCGAGATAATATGTCTCATTCTCCCTGGCTTTTCCTCTACAACCTCTCTCAGAAAAGGTTTTCTCCCATACAGGGAATATTGGCCAGCTTGTCCTGGACTCGCTGTTCAAGATTTGATGCCTGTAACCAGACCATCCTCTGAGCCTTAATGCAGACCTTTGAAGCTCTACTTGTTGACTCAAAGGCATCGAAAAAGGCCCTGGTAATAAAACTTTGAAGTATGTTGACCTTGCTTGATGAGTGTCTGGAATGCATGCCATTTGTCATCAGAAAGCATGGGGGCCAACGTCTCCAGATCGAGACATCCTTTAGAAACATGCTCATGTATAGCATGTAGGGATTTATCCCAGAGGCCAACGTTCATGCTTGAAAGCAGACGCCCAGAGGCATTGAGTGTCGTCTCTACCTGGAGGCTCTATTTGGCGCATTGCCGATTCCACCACCGTTGAGTGGTGTGGGAGCTAAGCCTTCTGGAAGCCTGGGCACTCGAACTCCATACATGTATCAGGCCTCTTGCTGACAAGCAGACTCATGAGGGGAGCCTCCCATATGCGGTGCATAAGATCCTGTAGGATGCAATGTACCAATAGTCACCTCTTTGGGAGTGGGAGGGTATCTGAGTATCTCCAGTTCATTGGCCCACAGTTCTTTTTCAGAAGCTATTGTAATGGCCAGTCCGCTGCCATGACCTGGATAAAATCCTGGAGAGACATGTCTTATGGTGGGGACTTGCGCTGCTCTTGTGTGTCTGAAAGGATGTCTGGAAGTTCCTGAAAATCCAGTGATCCCTCGTCAGAACCTCAACTGCAGAGTGACAAAGTCAAAGTATCTGTGGTCTTGTTTGACCTTGATGCTTCGTTGACATCAATGGTCAATACAGATACCGATGCTCCAAGGTATTGGAAGTGGCTGTTTTAGCCTGTTGGGTACCGGTGGTATCAGTCAGATCCAACAGAGGCATCGACCTCGGGAGTACCAACGATGCAGGCTCAAGAGCCAGCATTGGGGCCAATGCACCCTGCCTACAGCCAAGTATTCAAAACTGTACTGCTGGAGTCGTCGATACTGTCTGTACCAAGGCTGTCAGGAGTATGTGCACTGGTCAAGGGAGCTGGTCAATGTCTGGGTGGCATCACCAATGATGCTTTGAGTCATGGAACCAGTAGCTCTGCAGAGGTCAATTCCTCTGGAGCATTCCAGAGCCCCTGCTGTGCTTTGGAGGACAGGTCCTCCTGCCGGAGCTGCTTGTCTGGCCAGTCTGCATCGGAAGCACCCCTAGAGGAGTCTCGATGCTTATGTTGTGATTTTTCTCTAGTCTCGGTATTTATTTATTTATTTATTATTTATTAACATTTCTTATATACCGCACTATTTGCCATCAGCGCAGTTTACATGGAACAGCAACATCCGACAATTTTCATATGTCTGGTCATTACATATAACAGGAAGTGGAACTTGGTATCAGTGTTCAATGCCAATGCCATCTTAGAAATTTGACACTTTTATGTTTGGATTTGGAAGAGATCCAAGACCTATAAGAGGCCAATGTTCGATGGTGTGGGAGCCACTGAAATAGAGTCCGGGGTGAACAGTGATCCACACTGTCTGGCTCTGTTCTTTAGACATCTCCTTGTCAATTGTTGACAGAAAGGACAAGAATCTGGCAAATGGTCAGGACCCAAAAACATTTTAGACACCAGTCATTTTATCCATGACTGATATGGTACCAGCACATTTGGTACACTTTTTAAAACCACTAGTTGATTTTTCCATTTTTAAAGTATTCTTCAGAACTGAAGAGGATATGAAGGCCTAAAGGCCTAGTTAGCAGCGAAAGTTGCAGAAAAAAGAAAATAGAAATAAAAAGAACATAAGATATGCCATACTGGGTCAGACCAAGGTCCATCAAGCCCAGTATCCTGTTTCCAACAGTGGCCAATCTAGGTCATACGTACCTAGCAGTTTCCCCAGAAGACACAGGCTCCGCAATGCTTGTACTGGGTCAAGCATTGAAATCCTGGGTCCCTTCTTAATAATGGTTTATGGACCTTTTCTCCAGGAACTTGTCCAAACCCTTTTAAACCCAGCTACACTAACAGCCTTTACGACATCCTCCGGTAACAAATTCCAGAGTTTGATTACACGTTGAGTGAAAAAAAATTTTATTAGTCTTAAATAGTTTACCCTGTAGCTTCATTGCATGTCCCCTAGTCTTTCTATATTCTGATAACGTAAACAATTGATCTACGTTTACCCGTTCCACTCCGTTCATTAATTTATAGACTTCTATCATATCTCCCCTCAGCCGTCTCTTTTCCAGGTTAAAGAGCCCTACCCTTTTTAGCCTTTCTTCGTAGGAGTATCCTTCCATCCCCTTTACCATTTTGGTGGCTCTTCTCTGAACCTTTTCTAATAACGCTATAAAGAATTGAGGAGAGGAGTTGGGAAGGGAGACATGCAGGCGCAGCAGAGTGCTCCCAAAGGCTTTCCTATTGGATGCTGGGGAGCATTCCCAAATGGGCTCAGCCAGTGCAGACTTCACCCATATATGAAGACTGCATTCCTGCTTGCTCCTGGAGATTGGCTTTTCTGACTCGTCTTCACCATTGTGAAAAGGGAACAGGAAGTGAATGTGGCAATTTTAAACATTAGAGCCATCATTCATTGGTTAATTCAAGTCATGTGAGTACTGGCAATTGATCACAGGTGCATCTAATTTTACTGCAATGGGAATGTGGTTCTGTTCAAACTGATTTGAATCTTTTAGAAGGGTGCAATAATGTCCTGGCAATATCTCAGTTTTTATACAATTTCCTTCAATTGATCTTGTTTTATTTGATGCTTTTGTGTGTCAAATATGGGCATATATAATCCAAATCCATTTCACCGGCGGCTTTCTTTTTTGAGGAGATATTGGATATTAAGGGGTTGAATTACAAGGGTGCCAATGTTGACCACATCTGTAAACCTCTCCACAGCACAAGTCTTTCCTTTACCTGCTGTTTCAGAAGCTGAAGCTCAGCAGCCTGAGGGTCAATATTGACAATTGGTTTGTTTTTAATTTTCCGTGCTCTGTCAGCATACCGCAGTGTGTTTAAGGTTTCCTCCATGTTGGAATCAGCAGGGCTGATGCAAGCTATCATTAGAGTATGGCTGTTTCCACCCAGAGAGTCTGAAACACAGAAGGGTTGGGGGGGGAGGGGGCAGGGAGAGAGAAACAGCAAAACAGAGAAAAACCTATTAACTGTAGATCCAACAGTCACAATGACCCATTCTCTATAATGGATTAAAAAAAAAGGAGATTCCCCGTACTACCCTTTACAACAAAAATGGGAAAATCACAAAGCTTGAATTTGCAGCATTGAATGATTAATTAAAATAGTACTGACATGTAACAACTTTTGTATGTTTTAAGCCTGCTAGCAGGCTTAAACTTAACAGCTTGTGATCTGGTTAGAGGTTGAATATCATCGTTATTTGGGTGAATTTCTTTTCAGCCTACCATCATTTCTACCACCTTCCCCCAACTCCTCTATACAATTAGCATTTGGCCGTTTACTCAGATTTTTGGCCTAATACTTAAATAAAACAGTTACATTCACAGGCAGTGGGACAGAAAAACCTTTTACATATCAGCCCAAGTACTAATGATACTTGATAGGTTCATGGGTTCAAAACATTGGTAGATACATTAGACAAGCAAAGTCTGTACTGCTGATAAACTTCAACATTGATATCCAAGTTTCTCATGGAGAACAGAAAGCTGAAGTACTGATCAGGCAAGGTGATAATAGCTATGAATGCTTAATAGCAATTCCCAGCATTGTCCTGGAAGCACACTTAACAGGCCTGGTTTTAAAAATAGTCATAATGAATGCCTACAAGATGAAATTAGACCTTACCTGCTAATTTTCTTTCCTGGAATCCCTCCAGTCCAGTTATGTGGGTTATGCTCATCCATCAGCAGATGGAGAATGAGAAACAGTTGAAACACTCCCTCTTATGTAGCATGTGCCCATATACCAAATCAGTATGAACCTCAGAAAGCAGAAGAACTGAGCCCAAAATCCCAATTCTCCACCAGCACCTCAGTTAAACAACTCGACCCGAGCAAAACGAACCCTCTTCAGGTACCTTATGTATTTGTTTTGATATTAAACTCTATTCTCCCCAGGACAACAGGCCCCAAAGCAGGGGGAAAAAAAACATAGTTACTCATCTGTAGCGGGTGCACTCCATTAACAGCAGGAATAAGTCCTCACATATGGGTATCATCTCCCGACAGAGCCCCACACATGAACACCTGCTATAGGTGAGTAACTACACTTTCTCCATGAACAAGCAGAAAGTTGTCATGTATGGGACTCCCAAGCTCCAGGAAAACAGCTCAACTAGGGCAACAAGAACCAGAGAAACAGCATGTGTAGTCCCCTCTCTAGGACTCGACCAATTCAATGTCCACGGCATACATTTACATCTGGACAACTCTCTCAGTAGCCTGGAAAGACAGAAGGGCCGGTGGCAAGGAGTTCAACCTAAGTTCCAAACAGATGCCAGAGTATGGTTTGGCCAAAGTAGTCATGCTAGGAATCCCCATCCAGATAGTAACTGGCTGTAAAGTTGAAGACAGAGGACCATGTAGCAGACCTGCAAATCTCTGTGGAGACAGAGTGCAGGTTGGCCATGGACGCAGCCATAGCCCTGATATTGTGGGCCATGACATAACCCCGGAGAATCAGACCAGCCTGAGCATAGGAAAAGAATATGCAATCAGTCACCTAGATGGACAGCATGCACTTAAGAGAAAACCACACCTAGCTTGCTGGTGTCATAGGAAATGAGAAGCTGCATGGAACAGTGCAGGCTGGTTTGCTCAAGATAGAAGGCCAGCACCCATTTACAATACAACTTATGTAGCTGGGCCCCCACCCTGTTGGCATGAGGCAGAGGAAAAAAGATGGGCAGTACCACTAACTGGTTGAGGTGGAAAGCAGAGACCACCTAGGCAAAAAGTGTGGGCAAGTACGTAGCACCACAATTATGGTGGAACCTCATATAGATGGTGAGCCACCAAAGCATAAAACTCACTGAACCAGAGAGCAGAGATCAAAGTCATGAGAAAGATGATTTTACAGGTCAGAAACTTCAGGGGGAAGGTAAACAGTGGCTTAAAAAGCATGGATAACAGCAGAACCAATACCACATTCAGGTCCCATGTGAATGGCAGAGGCTCAATAAGAGGTTTCAACAGGAGCAGGCCCCACATGAAATGGGCTAACAGTGGCTGGGTGAAGATGGGCTTCCTTCCACGCTATGGTAAGTAAGTCCCAATCGCATTCAGGTGTACTCCGAGTTGGACTTCAGGCCCAAATTAGAGAGATGCAGGAGGTACTCCAGCAAGCTTTCCACTGAGCATAAGAGGTCCAGTGTCTTGTCAGTGCACCAGAGCAAGAACCTGTGCCACTTAAAGGTGTAGGAGCATGTTGAATCCCTATAGGAGGCCAGGAGAACAGTCAGCTATGCTGGCAAGTCAAGCTCAGACCACACTACCCGTTCAGCATCCAAGCTGTGAGGGCCAGGGACCAGACACTAGGATGCAGTAGAATCCCGCCCTCCTATGAGATGAAGTTGGAGTCACAGCCCATCAAAGGCTCCCGAAAGGAGCAGCAGGTAGAACCACAGCTTCTGGGGCCAGTATGGGCGGGGCAATGAGTATCAGTCCCCTTGTCAACCTGGAGCTTGAGTAGCATCTTTGCCAGCAGAGGAATGGGGGGGGGGAGGGGGCATGCATACAGCAGGCCCACACCCTCATTTCAAGAGGAAGGCATCAGTCTCCAGGGACAGGCTGGCTTCTATGTGAGAACAAAAGCAATCCATGATCGGAGTGCCCCATTCCCAAAAGATGTGTTCCACCACTGTCCTGTGGAGGATACCCTTTTGGGGCTGAAGATCTGACTGAGATGGTTCGCCAATGTTAAGCTCTCCAGGTAGATGTGTCACCTTCTGCTCCGTGCCATGGGCCACTGAACTTCAAGGCACACTGCCTCCCAGCACAGGAGGTAGGAACCCATGCCACCTTGCTTGTTGACAGAGCATCACAACATGATTGTTGGTCTGAATTAGGACAACCAGATTGGCTAAGTGTGCTTAAAAGCCCCTGAAAGCATTCTCGATCATCCGCATCAAGAAGCTGATCTGGTGCAGGTTCTCATGCTCTGACCAGAGGCACAGTGTCCACAGGATGTCCAAGTGCGTGTCCCAGCCCAATTTCAACATGTAGGTGGGAGAGCATCTTGTGGGGTGCTATCAAATGAAAGGGGAGACCCTGGAACAAATGCTATGTTTCCAGCCACCACTGTAGGGATTTCACGAGAGGTGAGATGAGGTAACCACCTCTGTCTGAAGTGGCCCATGGCTTGCTACCACTGAGTGATCAGAGTCCACTGAGCATGGCACATTTTGAGCTGGGCCATCAGTCACATGAAAGGCCATGACACCAGCAAGCATAGCATCCCTTGTGCTATGGTGTGCCACCTTTGACAGATGGAGACCACCTCTGTGAGCTGCTGAAAACAGTCCACCAGGAGAAAAGCCCAGGCTTGCATGGTGTCCAGGAGGGCTCCAATGAACTCTAGCCACTGCAACAACTGTAGATGAGAACAGTGGTAATTTACCACAAACCCGAACTGTTCGAGCACCTGAATCAGGTGAGTTCATTGCCATGTCATCCAACGTGGAGACCTTTATCAGTCAGTCATCTAAGTAAGGGAAGACTAAAACCCTCAGGATCCAGAGGTAAGCAGCGATGACTGCTAGGCACTTTGAAAAGAACTGGGGGCAGATGCCAGCACAAAGGGCAGCACCCAGTACTGATAATGTTCTCCCCTAACCATAAAGCAGAGGTACTGCCTGTGTAAGGGGTTGATAAGGATGTGTGTACACACATCCTTTAGATCCAAGGCATAGCCAGTCTCCCTCCTGGAGGTATGGCAGCAATGTTCCAAGAGAGCATCTTGAACTTTTCCCTCACCAGGGATCTGTTGAGGTACTGCAGGTAGAGGATGGGGCAGAACCCTCCAGTTCTGCTTGGTACCAGGAATTAGCAGGAGTAGAACCCTGTGCCCCTCAGGTGGGCTGGGACGGGTTCTATCGCCTGGTCCTCTAGGCCTGTGAATTCCTGTAAGAACAGGTCCCAGTGGAGGGGAGTCCTGGGGGCTCTCCTGGGAAGAAGGGTGTGATGTCTAGTGGAAGTAGAGGAGATGGAAGTAACACCCTCTCACCACCCAAAGGGCCCATATGTCTGTGGTAATGGAGGACCACCTGTGGGCAAAGAGCACTTGATGCCTCCATGTGCTGCCCAAGGAGTCAAAATCCCCCTCCAGATTGCTCCAGGGGCACGGGCTGGGGGGAGTCTTAGGCTAATGTGGGCCATGCCCTTGTCCTGCTGGCTCTGTGTGGGAAGCTGGAAAGGCCTGGTATAGAGTAGTTACTCACCTGTAACAGGTGTTCTCCAGGAGCAGCAGGAATCAGTCCTCACATATGGGTGACATCGACGTCGATGGAGCCCCCGTGCGGAGCATTTCCCCAGCTTTCTAAGAAAGCCTTTGGGAATACTGCACGCATGCGCGGTCCCCTTCCCGCCTAAAGGTGCCATCTTGTTCAGTCAGATGACATAGCTAAAAGACAGCTCAAAAAGTGTAAAAATGAACTATGTACAACTGCAACTCCCAGGGGAGGAGGGAGGGTTGTGAGGACCGATTCCTGCTGCTCCTGGAGAACACCTGTTACAGGTGAGTAACTACTCTTTCTCCAGGACCAAGCAGGAAGTCAGTCCTCACATATGAGACTCCCCAGCTTCAGGCTACCAGGGACCCATAGCTGAAAAATTAGCTCCCTCTAGCTGCAGCATCAGAGAAAGGATTTCACTGAAAACATACCCCCACCGGTAGCCCAGCTGGAGGGCAGGAGTTGCCTAAACCTCAAAGAGATTCCGGAGTACTGCCTGACCAAAAGCACTGTCCCTACGGGACTCCCTCTCCAGGCAGTAATGGGCTGCAAAAGTCTGGCTTGAGGACCAAGTTGCAGCCCTACAGATGTCTGCCAAAGGTACAGAACGGAGATGAGCTACTGATGCAGCCATTGCCCGGACACGGTGGACTGTGACTCGACCCTGCAAGGGAAGGTCTGTTGCCCTGTAAGCACAGGAGATACAGTCCGCCACCCAAATGGACAAGGTATGCTTGGAGACAGGCAACTCCAAGTTGTTTGGGTCAAAGGAGATGAAGAGCTGAGTAGCCCTTCTATGATCCTTAGTACGCTCAATGTAGAAAGACAAGGCCCTTCTACAGTCCAGGGTATGCAGGACTTCCTCAGCCCAGCTGGCATGGGGCCTAGGGAAGAATGTTGGAAGAACCACCTCCTGATTGAGGTGGAAAGAGGAGACTACCTTTGGGAGGAACTTAGGATGAGTCCTAAGGACTACCCTGTTCCTATAGAAACGTGTATGGCCTGTCACAGACCAGGGCTTGAAGTTCACTCACTCGTCTGGCCGAGGTCAGTGCCACTAGGAAAAGAGCCTTCCAAGAGAGGAAGCGGAGAGGACACGTAGCCATTGGCTCAAAAGGAGGGCGAGTAAGCTGCTGTAAGACCACATTCAGCTCCCACTCAGGGGCAGGTGGACGGAGAGGAGGCTTTAGCAAGAACAAGACTGAGGAAGCGGGACACCAAGGGGTGAACCGATAATGAGTGCCCTTCCACCAGAGAGTGGTGGGCTGCCAGAGCAGAAAGGTGCACTCGAATCGAATTGGACTTAAGACCCTGATTAGACAAGTGCAGGAGGTACTGAAGCACTACTGGCACAGGACAGGAGAAAGGGTTCTCCAGGCGTTGGTCACACCATAAGGAGAACTGTTTCCACTTCAGGGCACAGGTCTTTCTGGTGGATTGCTTCCTAGATGCCAAGACCACCTCCTCCACTTCCTGAGGCAGGCCCCAGGGAGCCAGCACCACCCTTGCAGCCTCCAGGCCATCAAATTGAGAGTTTTGAGATTGGGATGCAGAGGGAACCCCGATCCTGAGAAAGACGGTCGGGTTGCAACCCCAGAGGGAGTGGGATGTCCACCACCAGCTGTAACAGAAGTGGGAACCAGGGCTGTCTCGGCCATCTGGGGGCTGCCAATATGACCGAGGTCCTGTCCTTTTCAATCTTGAATAGGGTTCGGGCCACCAGGGGCGTGGGAGGAAACGCATACAGGAGGCCCTGGGACCATGATATCAGGGAGGCGTCCGCTGCCAGTCTGGTGGGGTGCGGTTGCCTGGAGCAGAACTGAGGCAGTTGCCGGTTCAGGGGACTGGCAAAGAGGTCTATGGATGGAAGTCCCCACTTCAGGAAAATATTCTGAACCACCCAAGGATGCAGTTTCCATTCGTGTGGCTGCAGAACCCTGCTCAGTCTGTCTGCTAGGAAATTTTCATGGCCAGGGAGATATACCGCCTTGAGTAGCATACTGTGTCAAAGAGCAAAAGAGCAGAGGGCCTGTGCTTCCCAACAGAGGAGCCTGGACCCCGTGCCCCCCTGTTTGCTCACATAGAACATTGCTAACTGGTTGTCCGTCTGCACCAAGACAGATTGGTGGGCCAGGGTATGAGAGAAGGCCTTGAGGGCCAAGTGTATCGCTCTGAGTTCCAGGAGATTGATTTTCTGCATGGCCTCCCATGGAGACCACAGGCCCTGTGTGCACTTGTCCAGACAATGCGCACCCCAGCCCTGCAAGGAGGCATCGGTTGTGAGTACCACAGTGGGAACAGGTACCTGAAAAGGGATCCCCTGTAGCAGGTTGAAGGGGTGCAGCCACCATTGTAGGGAGTTCAAGAAGGGTATGGACACCCTTACTTTGTCTCTAAGGATTGATGTAGCCTGTCTCCACTGAGTCCTGAGACACCACTGTGCAGGCCGCATATTCAGGCGAGCATTGGGAGTCACATGTACCGTCGATGCCATGTGGCCCAGAAGCCTTAGACAGAGTCTGGCAGAAACCAGCGGATTGTGCAGGAACTGGCTGGCCAAGTCCATCAGCCTTCCCGCTCTGTCTGCTGGCAAGTAGGCCCTTGCCTGCAGGGAGTCTAACAGTGCTCCTATGAACTCTAGGTTCTGGGAGGGGAGCAAAGTGGACTTTGTGAAGTTTATGACAAAGCCTAGGTGTTGAAGGAGGGAGACAGTGCGGAGGGTGGCATGCCTGGCCTCCTGGAGAGTCTGACCCCTGATGAGCCAGTTGTCCAGGTAGGGGAAGACAGATACCCTGGCTTCTCAAGTAGGCGGCCACCACCGCCAGACACTTTGTGAAGACCCGTGGGGTGGAACTTAGGCCAAAGGGTAGTACCCTGTACTGAAAGTGGTTTCCTCCCACCACAAACCTTAGGTACTTTCTGTGGTCTGGATGAATGAGGATGTGAGTGTATGCATCCTTGAGATCTAAAGAGCATAGCCAATTTTATTTATGCTTTTCTTCTATACCGCTTTTTCCCAAGATCAAAGGCGGTTTACAAGTAACACAATGAACAGTTTACAATTAACATAATGAACATGGTTTTACATGGAACATCTTGTTTTTTTCAAACTACGTACAATTAACTTTTCGTAAACAACAACAAGTAACATGGAATATATAATTATGCAAATGTTGTAACTATTTACATTAGTTAAATATTTACATTATTCAATTGTTAATCGTGGTTTTTAATACACTAGGGATTTCTAGGGATTTTAATACACTGAGGATTCTAGGTTGATTTTTCCTAAATGTGTTGTGGTTTGTGGCTTTTTGATCTGAGGTTATGGAGGTAGGGCAGCAGTGTTCCAAGAGTAAGCATCTTGAACTTTTCCTTTTCCAAGAACTTGAGATTCCTCAAGTCCAGAATGGGCAGGAGGCCTCCAGTTCTCTTTGGCACAAGAAAGTACCTAGAGTAGAAGCCCTGCCCCAGGAGGTTGGGAGGTACAGGCTCTACCGCCCTGTCTTGAAGCAGACTTTACAGTTCCTGGAGAAGGAGTTCCTGATGCAGAGGAGGCCTTGGAGGCTCCCCCGGAAAGTAGGAGGGGGGTTACCCGATTGCCCTTCTGGACTATGCTCAGTACCCAAGCATCTTGGTGATGGATGGCCACTGGTGGGCAAACAGGGCCAACCGAACTCCCGTGCTGAGGTGGGCCAGCAGAGGCAGAGAGACTAGGCAGAGAGGCTATGCAGTGGGAGTCAAAAACCCCCTCCCTGAGTAGGAGCAGGAGCTGGAGGTTTGGGGGCTTTCTGCCTACGGGGCCCCATGTCCCTGCCCCTTGGCCTGCTGACCCTGCTGGGGAGCTGGGGAGGCCTGGTAGTGAGGGAAAGGTTTGTAGGCAGATGCCTTCCTCGGGTAAAACACAGTTACTTACCTGTAACAGGTGATCTCCGGAACAGCAGGAATTAGACTTCACATGTGGGAGACGTCGCCGACGGAGCCCGCATGGGAATGCTCCCCAGCATCCAATCAGAAAGCCTTTGGGAGCATCCCCCACGCCTGCGCGGTGGCTTCCCGCCCTTCCTACTGCCTCTCCCCAGTTGAGTTTCATAGCTGAGCAGGAAGGAGAGGAGAGGAAGGAATAGAGAAAAGAGAGATACAACTCCTAGGGGAGGTGGGCAGGTTGTGAAGACTAATTCCTGCTGTTCCGGAGATCACCTGTTACAGGTAAGTAACTGTGCTATCTCCAGGAACAAGCAGGAATGAGTCTTCACATGTGGGGACTCCCTAGCTTAGGATGCCCGGGGAGATCCCATAAGCGCAGCCCAGGACGGGATGGCATTTACCCAATCTGAAAATTTAGAGGAAGTTTGTATTACAAAACGATTGAACAACAAGTGAGTTTATTCTGGCCGCAAATCGGGAGAGTGTGCTGGTTTATGTGAATTCCCCCTGAAGAAACAGAAACGCAATGAGGTGCCTATCAGGTGGCGTCGGGGATTTATTATCAGTGAAAACACAGCTAAGTTAAGCACAATTCCTCCTCTATAAAACATGAAATTTCACAATGAATAGTATGGAACAATCAGATGTATAGATCAAGCGAAATTAATGTAAAATACAGTGAATACTCTAAGGTCATTGATGCGACCAGGCGCACGGCTCGGGTAACATTCCCAGCGTGGCTGTTGTAAGTCTGAGACCTGTATTCACTGGGCTATATACGTCTGTAATATCCAGTGCAATAATTGAGGGTATTTATCTATATTTATGGCAACCTGAATCTCCGGCATCCCCTGAGGGATGGAGGGCAGGAGTTGAATAGAGGAACAGCGAATCCAAAGACTACGGAGGCAAGTCTTTAGAGTGCAGAACAGGTACCATTAGGATACAGCAAAAAAAAACCCCAGGCTACGGGAGTAGTCAGAGGGGTGCATGAAGAGAATCATTAAGCATTTAATGAGTAAATGACCTAGTACCATATAGAGCTTACCGGCCATTAAGTTTTAATGAATTAATGGCTTAGAACCCTGTACTGCTTACCCACCGGGTTGTCGGAAGTAGTCCTGTGATGAAGGCACTGTAGACGCAGTAGAGGTCATCAAGGAAACTTCACCGCAGCGAGGAGGAAGTTCCAAATCCGGAAGGCCATGAGATCCAGGCGTCAGCTGGGTCAGGAGAAGGACGGCAGGTCTTCCAGGGTGCTCACGGCAAGCTGAGCACTCCCTTAGGAGTAGAGTCCATAACTCAGAGGACTAACAGTGGAAGACAGGCCGAACTAGAGAGCCTATCCCGGAGAAGAGTAGAGGTGTACCCCGGAGCAGAAGGGGTACACAGTCTGCCCTAGCGAGAGATAGGGAGACAAGGGTCCGGACCTCCGGGAGGAGGACCTAACTGAAAAAAGGAGCTGTTGACTTCACAGCAGTAGGGTACCACCAGTCCGCGGGCCGATCGGGGAATAGGCAGGCGGACTGGCCAGACCCCCGGGGGGGGGGGGGGGGGTGAGTACCGGCCATAGGGTGAAAAAGGCGGTAGAACACAGGTACTGTGGGCATCCCCCAATAGGTGCCTGCCAAGCAGGTGATATCTAGCATATCTAGGCCGGTGGACATGGGGACGCCCCCTCCGGTACTAACGCAGGTACGCCGGGGGGCCTACCTCCATGAGCAGCACCCTGGTAAGGCGGATCTGCCATCGATCCCCAGAACGTCCACCTGGAGAGGTGGCCTCAAGATCCGCCAGGGGAGGGATCTTTTCCGGAGGACAAGGGCAGATCGGCAAGCTAAGAGCGCAGTAGCGTGGAGGACGGAGGATAGCATCAGTCCGGTAGAACGCCGCAGGGGTTGGAGGCCCTATATGTGTCCCCAGGTCCTGCTCGCAGAACTTGTCCCCCGCACAATCGGGGGACATGAGGGTATAGTCCCTGGTGAGTATTGGGGGACTATAGCGGCTGGAAGGGGAATTCCGGTACGGAAGCAATCAGCAAGAGAATACTGGCTGAGAGGGGTTCGGGGACGTACCGAAGAGTAAGTAGGGTGACCGTGGGCCATAGCTATCACGGCGTAAGGTGGTCTCCCTTTCCCACGGAGGAGAAGACCTGAACCCCTAGATAAATCCCCGAACCATTTTCCAACTGAACGAGCCCCAGAGTAGAGCTCTATTCTAAACTTCTGGTAAGGAGGTTAAGTGCAGGCAGCCGCCCACCTGAGCCTAAAACTGCTTAGTATGAGAGTCCTGGCGCGGGCCCGGGGACATCAACCCGGGGTGAGAGGTCCCTTGCTTGGGCGCGCCTGGAGAGTGGGCAGAGGGCTGACATTTCCTCTTCCTCGGGAAGGGGGGTCTGGAGAGGCGTTTACCACCGCCGGGGGAGCCGGGCCATAGGCTGGCTGCTAACTCTGGGAAGGTTAGCGAAGCACTGTGCGACCTGATGTAAGGCTTCGCTATTGAAGAGGTGATCTCCGTCGCAGGGAGAATTACCCAGGTTGTGCTGTGCCCGTCTACACAACTCGGACGCCTGCAACCATGCTGTACGGCGTGCTCTAATGGCAACAGCAGAGGCTCTGCTGACCGATCGGAAGGAGTCCAGCGAAGCACGAGAAAGGAACCCGGAGATATTCCTGCAGTGATAAAGAAGCAGGGAATATTCAAAGGCCTTGGTTGCAGATACGAAGGTGGATAACCAAGATAACCTCTCGGTGACCTCCTGAAGCGACAGACTCAAATTAAATATATATGAAATAATTCTGGCCGCCAGCATAGACGTTTGGAAGACTTGACGTCCTAGAGTATCTAGCGTCTTCGAGGCGCGGCCTGGAGGGCGAGAAGCATGCTTCTCCTTGCTTCCGGCCTTCCTCAGCGCCGATTCCACCACAATGGACCGATGTGGAAGCTGGTGCTGCCGAAACTCCGGGGACGGAGGCACCCGGTACAGAGCCTGCATCGCAGTCGACGGCGCCGTACCCCTCAAATGCGACCGCCAAGCCCCCAACAGGAGATCCTGCAGGGAGGGATGCAGAGGAAGCATCACTGCTGCCTGTTCCGCAGGGCCTGGGCTCGGGTCCGGGATAGGGATGGCCAGCAAGTCCGCCATGTCAAGGAGGAAATCCTGAAAAGGTGGCTCTGCCGGAGCAGTTATGGCGGGAGAGGCCGCCAGGGCACTAAGAGGCCGCTCGGGCCGATGCCCGCTGGGCAGAGGAGGGGACCAACCGACCCGGATCAGGGCAGTCAACATGGCGTCATCGGCTCCTGGAATTGATTCCAAGCTAGGCATCGAAGGGATCGATGGCACCGACGGCGCCGCAGGAATCAGCCTCGGCCCCGAACCCGGGGGCGGCACTTCCCCCCGTGACTGGAGCAAATCCACGGCCGCCGGAGGGCAGGGGCCAGAGGTCTCTGCTCTGCGCTGTGGGAGGGGAAAGGGGCCGATCCCGAGACGTGCCGTGGCCAGGCTTTCAAGGCTGGACAACGACTCCAGGCTGGGCATCGAACCGAGCGAGGAGATAGACTCCTTCCTCGAGGTCCCCGGCGGGAGCGACCGCGCCTTTGGTGGAGATCCCGGAGCGCGGATCGGAACCGCGCCGACCGGTGCCGCGAGCATCAAGGGCCCCCGAGGACGGTGCTCGGTGGAGAGGGGGTCATCTGACGCCGGCGCCAATGTCGATCGGCGGGCGCTGCCCGATGCCGGGCCCCCTCTCGTACCCATCCTACCCGGAGGGAAAAACTGCTGGGGCATACGGCCCGTCCCCGAGGGGAGCCAGGTCACCCGACGACGAGTCCCTGCGGGGGGGAAGTGCAAGGCCCCTGCGGTGGGATCGAGGCGATCGAAGACCCCGAGACCCCTTTTCTAGGAAAGGGCGGGGCCCTCGACGGCCGCGTCGATGCCGGGGGGTCGCCCGTGTGCTGGTCGACACCCCGAGGTCCCCGGGGAAGGTTGATGGCTGTTCCTTGAGCTCGACGCTCCTGCCGTCGCCGGCGGAGTGGCGCCACTCAAAACCGGTACCACCCTTGCGCAGGGCTGGGGTACCGGCGACCCAGTTCGGGTCGAAGCGAGCGGCTCCGAGAGGAGTGAGGACAGGAGATCATCTCTGGCGAGGGGTGGAACCATCGACGCCGGCGCGCTCGAAGCGGGTACCGCCTCCGCGCATGGCCGAAACGCAGGGCCAGGCTGTGTAGAGCCGATCGGCCCAAGAGGTGCCGAGGGCAGCGGCTGGCGATCCCCGGTGGGGAGAGGGTTACTCGACGCCCACGGGTCGGCACCGCCTGAAGCGGATACTACCCCCGTAGGGATGCCATACTGGCGCGAGTCGGTCGGCCTCGGAGGCGCCGAGGACCGCAGCTGCCAATCCCCGGTGAGGAGCGGGATGCTTCACACCGGCGCCGACGTCGAGGGGTCGGTACTGCTCGTAGTGGGTACCATCCCCGCGCATGGCAGTGATGGAGGAATGCCAGGCTGGACCGAGTCGATCGGCCCCGGAGGCGCCGAGGACAGCAGCCGACGATCCTCGGTGAGGAGCGGAACGCTCGACACAGACGCCAATGCTGGGGTCTCAGTACCGCCCAGAGCAGGTACCACACCCGAGCATGGCTGGGATGTAGGGAGGTTAGACCCGGTCGAGTCGATCGGCCCCGGAGGTGCCGATGACACCAGCTGACGATCCCTGGCGAAGAGTGGAACACTCGACACCGACGCCGGGGGAATCGGCACCGCTTGAAGCGGGTACCTCCCTCGGGCATGGCTTGGGAATGTTCTGTGAGGAGCAAACCTCAGGAACATCCCGAAACCCCGTAAATGCTTTGGAGCCCGAGGACTCCCGCCGGGGTATATTAGCCAAGGGGGACTTGAGGGGTCGGCTGGAGCTGTCGCCATGCCGCGCATGAGACTCACCCCTCAAGACTCGGCTAGTCTTAACAGACTGTTGTGTGGATACCTGATCCTGGAGAGAAGCACAACCCGACAACCGCACGTTGGGCGCGAAGACGTCGTTGAGGGATATCCGAAAAAGGGAGGGTCTTCTCCCGACACTGTAGCCCGGGGGATTAGGGAAAGAAGGGTCAGGCCCCAAACAGGAGAGGCACCAAGCATTGGAGTCCAATTGGAGAATAAGATCCCCGCAGTTAGGGCACTGCTGGGGAGAAGAATGCTCCATGCTGTAAGCCCGGTAGGCCTCGGCGCCCAGAGGGGAGGGTCCCTCCGGGCGACCAAAAATAAATGAAATTTAAATGAAAATTAATTGAAAAGAAAGAAAGAAAGGGGCACGGAGGTGCCACTGTCGGCGGGAAAAAGCCGCGACTACAGAAACAAGAACAAAGGAAAAAATTTCTGCGGTGGCAGGAGGGACGTCCTGCCTGCTCCGCGGAAAACAAAAAACTGGGGAGAGGCAGTAGGAAGGGCGGGAAGCCACCGCGCAGGCGCGGGGGATGCTCCCAAAGGCTTTCTGATTGGATGCTGGGGAGCATTCCCGTGCGGGCTCCGTCGACGACGTCTCCCACGTGTGAAGACTCATTCCTGCTTGTTCCTGGAGATAAGGTCTTTATCCCTGAGCCCTTCTTCTTATGAGAAGGGGCAGAAGTTTTTCTGGACAATCTCGTCCTTGTCAAAGTCTCAGTTTCGAGCTCTGCGGCCTTTTCAGCCATGGGTTTGCCGAAGAGGTTTTCACCCTGGCATAGGACAACCAACTAACTTGTCCTGTACCCATGGCTCGAGGCCCGATGACTGTAGCCATGCCTGGCGTCGAGCACCGATGCCGGCAGCAGCCACACAGGCCGAGCCTCGAAGCCATCGTAGGCCGCCCGGGAGATGAATTTGGAGCATTCCCGGACCTCCGAGGACAAGGACTGGAACCTCAGCAAAGGTTCTCCGGAGAGGCCAGCCGAGAACCCGGCTATCTCCTTAGCCAGGTCTCGCAAGTACATGCCCATGTACAGCTGGTAGACCTGGACACGGCAAGCAAGCATCAAGCCCTGGAAGCACTTTCTGCCGGTGGCATCTAGGCTTTGGGTCTCCCGGCCAGGGGGCACCGTGGAGTGCATCTTCTGGCTCTTCAGACGATGCATGGCCGATTCCACAACGATAGAATGGTGCAGCAGCTGCGCCTTTTGGAATCCAGGGTTCTTCTGGACTTGATACATGGAATCGATCCGCTTGCTCAAAACCGGCGCCGAGGCTAGTGCCTCCCACATTCGGAAGAGGAGCCGTTCCAGCATCGGAGGAACCGGCACAGTAAAGGCCTCCCTCGGGGGAGAGTCATACTGGAGAACATCGAGCTCATCAGCTCGAGATTCCTCCTCGGGATTCGCAGGAACATTCAAGGCCTTGGCCATGTCCCTTACGAACTCCGAGAACCGGGTGTCCTCTGGTGGGGACCTACTCCGGGGCTCAGACTGCAGTGAGTCCGAAGGGACACACAGAGTCCAAAAAGTATCGGGGGACTCCTCGTCCTCAGTCTCCCACGCACTCATCCGAGGAAGAGTCGAGGGGCTCCGACCGCGCGGGGTCTGGCAACACCCACCCCGACGCCATCGGCGTCAACACCCTCGGTCCCGAACGGGAGGTCGAGGGAGACCGTGACCGAGACCAGACTTGGGCCTTCATGGCTTCGAGAACCGGCTCTGTCTCTGGGGTTGACTTAGACGTAGACGTCCCGGTGGTCGGGGTAAATGCACCAGTCAGGCTGGCCATCAGCACCCGTTGCTGATCCATGAAGTGGGAGGAGTGGCCTAGTGGTTGGGGCAAGGTACCAGAGGCCAGAAGGTCGGTGGTTCAAATCCCACTAGAGGACAGCAACCTTGGGCTGGAAGGAGTGGGGTTTCTAGTCCTAAAGGTGCTCCTTGTGGTCTTGGGCAAGCCACTTAACCCTCCATTGCCCATGTTCCCTGTGAGTATTAGTGTATGTGTTTCATATCCCCTTGTGTTAAATGTATCCCCCAACCGCTTTGACCCGGTGAAAAGCAGGATATAAATGCAGCTAAATAAATATAAATAAATGAAGGCAGACAGTCTGCACTCCAAGGCTGTCAGCCTGAGGCCAAGCTCAGGAGACTCAGCAGCCACCGACTCGGGCCCCGGCGGCACCGGGCCCGATGTCGGCTCCCTGGGAGGATAGTCCGAGGACAACAGGACTTACATGCTCGATGGACTCCGACTCTACTCGGGATACCTTAGTTGGCTTCTCCAGCTCCAAAGGCCTGGGGCGACGGTCAGGGATCCGAGACCTGGCCTTCGAGGAACCAGAGGCTTCCTCCGATGCCACCCTCACAAGCTTTCTCTTCCTCTTATGCTCCCGATTGGGGGACCCCCTTTCAGAGGAACCCCGACGAAGCTCGAGGTCAGACTCCCGAGACGTCGAGACCTCTGACGAGGTCCAGGCTCGTCCAGAGGCCGAGTCAGAAAAAATCCGCTCCTTCTGATGCTGCCGGCTTCTGAGCGCCTTGGTGGACATCTTGCCACATGGGAGACAGACCTTGGGATCATGGTCCGGCCCGAGGCAACACAGGCAGCAGTCGCGTGGGTCAGTAAGAGACATGAGCTTCTTACAACGATCACACTTTTTAAAACCACTGGAGGCCATCGGGGAAAAAAGGGCCCCCGCGAGGTCAAGACCGATCCTCCAGGGAAAAGAAGAGAGGGCGGGAACGCGTGCCACGAAGGGCAAAAAGCCGAAAAATAATGATCGGGTCGATACCAGCATACCGAACCCAGGCGGGAGGGGGAACCGGCGTCGAACTGGTGAAAAAGAGCGAAGAATCGCAGAAAAAATCCAATTTTTCCGGGTGACAGGGACAGACGTCCGTTGGGCTCCACGGAAAAAAGAAAGACTGAGCAAGATGGCACCTTTGGGCGGGAAGAGGACCGTGCATGCATGGGTGTATTCCCAAAGGCTTTCTTAGAAAGCTGGTGAATTGCTCCGCATGGGGGCTCCATCGACGTCACCCAAAATGTGATGAGAACACCGGAATATCCCGGAGCTGGGACAAAAAATAAAAATCTTTAATATATGACTTAATAGAAACCGTCAAAGGTTGAAAAAATCTGTCATAAAAAAATCAATAATGGCTCAAGTTTAGACTCCCGACATGAAACTATTGGGCGACCTGGTTGGTCCACCAAAGATTTATGGATTTTGGGGACCATATATAAAACAGGAATTTTTGGAAATTTAGGGTTAAGGAAATTAAACTCCTTTGTAGTAATCCAGGTACGTTGCATCGCCATTGTGGTGTATTCCTCAATCTCTGATTGCAACTGAGGTCCCGGATCAGTTGATAATATCCTATATTTTAAATTACTCAAATGAGCCAGGACCATAAGGTGATATCTACGTGTATCTTGTAAATCTTTGGTGGTCTTAGTACCACGTTATATAGGAAACCCACTGATAGGAACCAGTTGTTGCATTGTACTAGTTTTCATAATCCGGCTTTAAGAAATAACTTACCAATTGGTAAATTTTTGAGAGTTAAGCGTATATGTACTTCGGATTCTGAGTTTGAGCGGCAGGCCTTAGAATTTAAAAATAGGTTTGTGGTTCGGCAGTATCCCCAACAATGTATCAATAAGGCATATGTCAGAACCTGTAATACTTCACGCATAGAATTATTAAAATCACGGGATAGAAGTACTCAAACTAAGATAGTGTGTCCACTGTTGTATTTTCTACAGTCCTGCAACATTGTATCAATTCTCAAAAAACAATGGCACTTGGTTCAGGCCATCCCGGGCTTCCAAGATATTTCACTTGTGATAGCCCATAAGCGAAATGTCAACTTGCGCAATCTCCTAGTCCCCCTCAGCTTTTACAGAGAAGAAAATGTTATCTATACATAAGGGTCAATACCAATGCGGCCATTGTTCGGTCTGTGTCAATGTGTTACCGGTACGGAAGACATATTCATCCAGTTACACAAGCTAAGTTTCACATTCAGGATTTTTCAAATTGTGATACCACACGTTTGTTATCCAGTGTCCGTGCAATTTATTATACGTTGGTAAGACGATTCGTTCTGTCCGTATACGCATTGATCGCTCCTGGCAGTGTACTTACCCGGTCCAAGGTAATTTTGCCTTTGATTTCACTCCTGCTCTCTTGTTTGTTTTGTTCCTTTTTAATAAACAGCTTTCATTCCTCTGATTTGACTATTGAGTTACCATCTTCTCCTCTTTTGAATTTCTCCTTCTTATGGCTTATAATTCCTATATTTATGGATACAATAGTTTGATGTTTTTTACCCCCCCCCCCTTATGTTCTTTTGTTCATATGCATATTGGTATTTATGTTGCTTTTTATTCACATGTTCCTTACATTATTATTAATATCTTGTCATATGTGTTTTAATGTTTTTATTAAGATTTTATTTAACACCTATGATGGTTTTACATAATTATTTATCTATATTCACACATTGTTAGTGACTTTTCTGATGTGGTGTAATTAATAGCACTCTTATGATTCAGTTTTCATGTTTTGTCTCAATTTGGGCTATTAATATTCTTGTTTTCACTTTGTACTCATGTTTTTAATATAGTTTTTAATATTACATGTATTTATGATTATAAGCTATTGTTCTTATTGTTATAATTTTTTTATGATTTCATTATATTTTGTAGTTTGTGGTGTGCCTCACCCCTGACGAAGTATCCACGAAACACGGCCTGTGTTAGGTCTGGCCCCCCCTTCTTTTAAACATATAAGGACCAATAAAAGTTTTGTATACTGCTCACATCTTGATTGCTGCCACTAAGCCACTAGCCTGCTTAAATGCCACTACTCCTGACTCGTGCTCTTTTGCATCCGACATCCTCTTAGCCCTGTGTTCTGAGGCACCATTTGGTAGGCAAAACGCCTTCTGCAAAAATAACAAAAACTCCAGTGAGAACTCCCCCAGGCACCTTTCTGCTCCCTGGGCTCAGGGAGTGGATGGTCTGGGCAACGTGCAGTGACCGGGGACCAGGGGCTGGATCCATAGAAGGTAAATGGCACCCCCCCCAAGGGTTTCTTGCAACCAGGAGGGACTCTCCTGCCTCATCTCATCCTGTAGGCATGACAGCCTTTTGTGTGCAGTTTAGGCAGACGCCTGCCTCCGAGACCACACCACATCGGGGACTGCATTTCTTGAGGATTTTTAGATTGCACTGCAGTATTGTATCTTAAAGATATGAAATGGACCTTGCCCTGATTCAAACTGACATGTTCTCAGAGTAAAGTTTACGTTTTTTTCTAATACTACAAATGGCTATAAGGGAGTACAGCTTCCCTTACAAGCAATATTACAGATTTAGTAGGTACATAATCTGGGCTAAGCGATGATAATTTATCGAGGCATCCATCTGCCGACCAGACCTTATGTCAAGAGGTATGCTGTCTGCCTAGTGCCAAAATCCAAGATGTTATGGAGAGTTTGCAAAGAACTCATCAAGCCCACTGACTATTACCCAATGTTGCTAATACATGTCGGAACAAATGTTACTGCCAGGTATCCCTCTGAGCGTATCAAAAGTGACTTCATGGCTCTGGGACAGAGGGTGAAGTAGTTAGGTGCACAGGTGGTGTTCTCTTCAATCCTCCCTGTTGAGGATAAAGGCCAAGGCAGAGAGGCTCGCATCCTGGAGATGAATGCATGGCTGCATGCATAGTGTCAGAGAGCATTCTGGATTCCTGGACCATGGGATGCTGTTCCAAGGGTTGCAGAGCAAAGATGGTGTCCATCTGTCCAAGAAAGGTCGACTTGTCTTCAGTAGTAGACTGGCTAATCTACTGAAGAGGGCTTTAAACTAGATTCCTTGGGGGATGGATGAAGTAAACCCTACTATTACTACTATTTAGCACTTCTAGAGAGCCATGCACGCAGCGCTGCACAGCTAACCTAACCTACAATGGGTAGTCAGCATACAGACAGTCCCTGCTCGTCACTCACTCAGAGCTTAAAATCTAGTTAGAGTAGTACATTAGTTAAAAACAGTGTATAGTGTTAATTGGTTCTACGCAGGGTACGGTGTGGTGCAGTTTAGTCTGAAGTTGGTCAAAACGTTGAAGGGGTTAGGGTGGGATGAGGAAGGAGTCAGGATCTGAATGTAACTGAAGAAGTGGGTCTTCAGCCTGGACTTAAAGAGGGCCAGGGAGGGCGCCTGGCGCAGACGCAGGTAGGTTGTTCCAGGCGTGAGGTGCAGCAAGGTGAAATGAACGTAGTCGGGAGTTAGCAGTGCGGGTGAAGGGCACCGATATAATTTGTTAGCAGAATGCAGATTTTGAGAGGGGACGTAGGGAGAGATAAGTGATAGGAGGTATTGAGGGGCCATAGAGTGAGTGCATTTATAGGTCAGCAGGAGAAGCTTGAATTGGATGTGGAACTGGACCAGGAGCCAGTGAAGAGATTTGAAAAGAGGAGTAACATGGGCATGGCGAGGCTGGCAGAAGATTAGTTGAGCAGCGTGATTTTGTATAGATTGAAGGAGGAGGTGGTGGCTCACGGGAAGACCAGCGAGGTTGCAGTAATCGAGGCGGGAGGATATTAAGGAGTGGATAAGCGTTTTGGTAGTGTGTTCAGAGAGGAAGGGGCGGATTTTGCTGAAGTTGTAGAGAAAGCAGCAGCAGGTCTTAGCTACAAGCTGGATATGAGCAGAGAGAGAGAGAGGTGTGTCAAAGACAACCCCTAGATTACAGGCCGAGGGAACAGGAAGAATAGTAGATCCATCAACATGGATTGAGAGAGGAGGAAGTTGGGGGGGGGGGGGGAGGAGTTAGGTGGAAAGACAAGGAGTTCAGTCTTGGACATGTTCAATTTCAGTCATCGATGAGACATCCAGGCAGCGATGTCCGAAAGACAGGCAGAGAACTTGGACTGGGTTGCCGGGGAAATATTAGGTGTAGAGAGGTATATTTGTGAGCCATCGGCATAGAGATGGTACTGAAAACCATGGGAGGAGATAAGGGCACCAAGGCCTTGGGTATAGAGAGAGAAGAGGAGGGGGCCTAAGACATATCCCTGGGGTACACCTACATGGAGCAGGGTGGAGGAGGAGGAGTAGGAGCCACCAGAGTATACGCTGAATGAGCAATGGGAGAGGTAGGAGGGGAACCAGGATAATACAGAATCCTTGAAGCCAAGCGAGGAGAGGGTGATGAGGAGAAGATCGTGGTCAACGGTGTCAAAGGCAGCAGAAAAGTCAAGAAGGATGAGGATAGAATAGAGGGCCTTGGATTTAGCCAGGAACAGGTCATTTGTGACTTTTGTGAGTGCCGTTTCAGTGGAGTAAAGAGGACGGAAGCCGGATTGAAGTGTGTCGAGGACGGACTGGGAGGTGAGGAATTCGAGGCAGGGACAGTGGACTGCTCGTTCTTGTAGTTTGGATATGAAGGGAAGGAGGGAGATGGGTCGATAGAAGGGCATGTGGGATCAAGAGAGGGTTTCTTGAGGAGGGGTGTGACAACAGCATGTTTGAAGTCTACGGGGACAGTTGCAGTGGAGAGTGAGAGGTTGAGGATATGAGTGATGGAGGGGGCAATGGTGAGGGGGATGGAACGTAGGAGATGGGTGGGGATAGGGGCTGATGAACAGGTGGTGGATTTGGAGGACAGAAGGAGTGCGGTTTCTTCCTCAGATCGGAGGGGAGGAGGAGAGGGTGGCAGAGGGAGTATGGGTAGGGGAGGAGAATTGGAGAGGAGGGGAGGTAGATAGGGGGGGTAGTGAATTGGAGGGCAATCTTGTGGATTTTGTCATGGAAGTAGTCGGCTAGGGTTTCGGCCGAAAGGGAGGGCAGGATAGGGGGCGGGGGGACCTTGAGGAGGGAGTTGGTCAGATGGATGTAGTAATCTTGTTTGGCAAGTGCTAAGGCTAACTGGAAGGAGCCAAGCATGAATTTGAAGTGTAGGTGGTCTTCCGGGAAGCGGGATTTGGACCAAGCTCGTTCAGCAGAACGGGAGAAGATGCGTAGGTAACGGATTGGGGGTGAAAGCCAGGGTTGGGGAGTAGATCGTTAGACAGGACGTGGGATGGGAGGGGCAAGAGAGTGTCAAGGGCTGAGGATAATGTAGCATTGTATGAAGTTAATGCCTCGTCGACGAACTTGGAGGATAAAATGGCGGAAAGAGATGGAGGGATGGTGGAGGAGAGAGTCAGGGGATCAATATTATAAAGGTTTCTAAATAGGACGGAGGAGACAGGACGAGGTTGGGATGGCGGAAGTTGAAAAGTAAATGTTAAGAGGTGATGGTCAGATAAGGGAAGGATTGATTTGCGGAAGTTTGAAGGAGAGGAGTTGGAGAATAGTATTAGGTCAAGGCAGTGGCCATGTAGATGTGTGGGGGCAGTGGAGCAAAGTTGGAGGTCAAACGAGGAGGTAAGAGCAGGGAACTTTGAGGCATGGGGGTCAGAGAGGTTGTCGATGTGCATGTTGAAATCGCCAAGAATAAGAGTGGGGGAGGAGGGATGCATAAAGGCAGAAAGCCAGGAGTCGAAGTCGGTGAAAAAGGTTGATTTGGATTTCTCCGGTGGGCGATAAATAACAGCTATTCGGAGGGGAAGTGGTGAGAGGAGGCGAATGGCGTGGGCTTCGAAGAGTCTCTATGGGGTGGCAGAAGGGGTTGGAATTGGCAGGAGGGAGAGAGTAGGAGGCCAACACCACCACCGCGACCAGTAAGTCGGGGTGTATGGGAGAACTGGTAGCCCCCATAGCAGAGAGAGGCAATGGATGCAGTGTTGTCTGGGGGGAGCCAGGTCTCCGTCAAGGCAAGGTGGTGTAGGGCATTGGAGACTAAAAGGTCATGAATAAAAGGGGTTTTTTGATGACTGGGCATGCGTTCCATAGTGCACATGAAAACAGGAGAGCAGGAAGAGAGGGATATGGATAAGGTTGGATAACGTACGTGCGGATTTCTTAGAGTAGCATGGGGGTCTATTTCTAGGGTAATGCTGAGATTTAGAGGGAGCAGGGTGCGAGTATGTGTCTAGGTGAGTGTGCTCTCCAAGAGGGACATGAGGGAGGGGAAATGAGGGGTAAATTGGTGGTATCGGGTAGGTTATGTGAGGGATTATTTTTAGGGGTAGGGTTGGAGTTGATATCTATGGATAATTGTTTGTGGGATGAATGGGGGTTAGAGTTGATAGGTATGGATAACTGATTGCGGGATGAATGGGGGAGGGTGGAAGAAGGGAGGGGAGGGTGGAAAAAGGGAGGAGCGGGATGTGGATGAGATTAGATAGGATACGTGAGGAACTTTTTCTAGTGTGGGAGAGAAATGGGGGGGGGGGGGGGGGCCAGAGTTGGGATTGATTTTACCAGATGAGAGAAGGAGGAGTATTAGAGAGCGGGGTATAGTGGAGATAGTAAGGCAGAAGCGAGGGTAGGGTTGCCTTAAAGAGTGGGGCTGGTTGAATGCGGGGGATGGTGTGAAGAAGCTCAAGAGCCAGTGCAAGGCTAGGGTGCAAGATGGAGGGGGAAGTAAGGTAGGGGGAAGAGGAGGGTGGGTGTTGGCGGGTGTTGGTAGGAGGGGAGGTAGTTGGGGAGGATAATGAAGAGGACAATGAAATGTGGGGCCATGGTTGTGGGCAGCAAGGTCTGAGCAAGCAATGGGTAGCAGGTTCTAGGCAAACAACGGGTATCACTTGATAGGCAGATAAGCAGGCAGTGGTTAGCAGTTCAGTGCAAGCAATGGGTAGTAAGCAGAGGATAAGCAGTGGATAACAGTTCAGGACAACAATGGGTGGCAACAGTATGCAATCAATGTGTAGCAGTACTGTGCAACAATGGATAAGCAATGGATAACAGTTCAGTACAACAGTGGGTAGCAATACTATGCAAACAATGGGTGGCAACAGTATGCAAAACAAAACAATGGGTGGCAGCAGTATGGGTAGCAACAGTATACAAATGGGTAGAAACGGTATGGGTGGCAACAGTATGCAAAACAATGGGTAAAGCGTAGTTACTCACCTGTAACAGGTGTTCTCCAGGAGCAGCAGGAATCAGTCCTCACTTATGGGTGACGTCGGCGCCGACGGAGCCCTCGCGGAGCAATTTTCCCCAGCTTTCAAAGAAAGCCTTTGGGAATTGCAGCGCGCATGCGCGGTCCTCTTCCCTCCCAAGGGTGCCATCTTAGCCAGTCAGATGACATAGCTAAAAAAGACAGCATAAAAATTTGCAAAAAAGTAAAGCAGACGATCGCAACTCCAAGGGGAGGAGGGAGGGTTGTGAGGACTGATTCCTGCTGCTCCTGGAGAACACCTGTTACAGGTGAGTAACTACGCTTTCTCCAGGACCAAGCAGGAAGTCAGTCCTCACTTATAGGACTCCCAAGCTCAAGGCTACCGGAGACCTTAAGCACAAAAATGAGCTCCCTCTAGCTCAGCAGCACAGAAGGAAAGGATCTTCGCTGGATTATTACCCACCGGTAGCCCACATCCGGGATGGAGGGTAGGAGTTGCTCAGACCTCAAAGAGATTACGGAGGACTGCCTGTCCGAAAGCACTGTCCCTGCGGGACTCCCTCTCGAGACAGTAATGGACCGCAAAAGTCTGGCTCGAAGACCAAGTAGCGGCCCGGCAGATGTCTGCCAGCGGAACAGAGCGGAGGTAAGCCACTGACGTGGCCTTTGCCCGAACGCAGTGAGCCGTGACTCGACCTTCCAAGGAGAGTCCGGCTGCCCCATAAGCCCAAGTGATACAGTCCGCAACCCAGATGGACAGAGTACGCTTGGAGACCGGGAGCCCCAATTTATTGGGGTCGAAAGATACAAAAAGCTGAGCAGCTTTACGGTGCTCCCGCGTACGGTCAAGGTAGAAGTTCAGAGCCTTTCTACAGTCCAGGGTATGGAGGACCGTTTCAGCTCGGCTGGAGTGTGGTCTGGGAAAGAAGGTTGGAAGTACCACCTCCTGATTGATATGAAAAGGGGAGACCACCTTTGGAAGAAATTTTGGGTGAGTCCGTAGGACTACCCTATTTTTGTAGAACCGAGTGTAAGGGGGATCAGACACGAGGGCCTGCAATTCACTTACGCGTCTAGCGGAAGTGAGGGCTATCAAGAATAGTGTTTTCCAAGAAAGAAAACGGAGAGAACAGGTAGCCATAGGTTCAAAAGGCGGACAGGTGATCCGCTGCAAAACCACATTCAGGTCCCAGTCAGGCGCAGAGGTGGTTTAAGTAGAAGAAGACCTCGGAGAAACCTCGCTACAAGAGGGTCGCTGGAAAGAGGTCTGCCGTCCACCGGCACATGATGTGCTGAAAGAGCACTGAGGTGAACTTTGACGGAGTTTATTTATTTATTTATTTATTTTATTTTATTTAACAGTTCTTCTATACCGCTCTATTCTAGATCAGAGCGGTTTACATCCAACATCAACCATACAACACAGGAACCCTGAGTTGCATTTTGTGCTTAAGGTCTCCGGTAGCCTTGAGCTTGGGAGTCCTATTTATTTGGAGTTGGACTTAAGTCCCAGATTAGAGAGGTAGAGCAAGTACTGCAGGATCACCGACACCGGGCAGGAGAAGGGATCCTGAGACTGTTGGCCACACCAAACGGAAAAGCGACGCCATTTAAGGGCGTAGCATTTGCGGGTAGAAGGTCGCCGAGAAGCTAGGACGACCTCCTCCACTTCTGCCGGCAGGAGAAGGGGAGCGAGGACTACCCTCTCAGCAGCCAGGCCATCAGGTTGAGAGACCTGAGGTTGGGGTGTAGCAGAGACCCCTGATCCTGAGTGAGGAGATCTGGTTGTAACCCCAGAGGAAATGGATCCTCCACCGCTAATTGCAGCAGGAGCGGAAACCACGGCTGTCTGGGCCAGCGAGGGGCCACCAGGATCATGAGGGCTTTGTCTCGGAGAACCTTGAAAAGAGTCCGGGAGACTAGCGGGATGGGAGGGAAAGCGTACAGAAGGCTCCCCGACCATGAGAGTAGAAAAGCGTCCGCCGCAACCCGAAGGGGGTGTGGCTGACGAGAGCAGAAGCGAGGAAGTTGCCGGTTGTGAGGACTGGCAAAGAGATCCATCGTGGGGAGGCCCCACTTTAGAAAGAGCTTCTGAACTACCAAGGGATACAGACGCCACTCGTGCGGCTGAAGGATCCTGCTGAGTTTGTCCGCCAGGTAATTCTCTTGGCCTGGGAGATAAACTGCCTTGAGGAGAATGCCGTGACTGACGGCCCAAGAGCAGAGCTTCTGTGCCTCCCGGCAGAGGAGGAAGGAGCCCGTGCCCCCTGCTTGTTCACGTAGAACATGGCAACTTGATTGTCCGTCTGGACAAGGACGGACTGGTGAGAAGTCAGGTGGGAGAAGGCCTTGAGAGCCAGGCGGATCGCTCTGAGCTCCAGGAAGTTGATCTGCTGAGCAGACTCCCACGTGGTCCAGAGGCCCTGAGTGCGTGCCCCTTGGCAATGCGCTCCCCAGCCCAGGAGGGATGCATCTGTTGTCAGCACCCGGGCCGGCTGAGGTGACTGGAAAGGCATTCTGCAGATCAGGTTCGGCTGCTGAAGCCACCACCGGAGAGACGAGATCAGCGGCTCGGAGACGCGCACTAGGTCTGCTAGGCCGCCTGTGGCTTGTCGCCACTGCTGGCGGAGACACCATTGAGCAGGCCGCATATGCAGGCGGGCATTGGGGGTCACATGGACGGTGGAAGCCATATGGCCGAGTAGTCTCAGGAAGCGCCTGGCGGAGACCAGGGGCTGGCTGCGAAAACGGTCGGCTAGGTCCATGAGCCGTAGAGCCCTGTCGAGCGGTAGGTACACTCGTGCCTGAGGAGTGTGCAGCCTTGCGCCGATGAACTCGAGATCCTGTGAGGGGAGCAAAGTGGACTTTGCGAAGTTTATAACAAAGCCCAAGTGCTGCAGAAGAGTCACCGTGCGGCGCGTGGCGCTGGTGACCTCCAGAGCGGACGCTGCTCTGATGAGCCAGTCGTCGAGGTACGGAAAGACAGAGGCCGTGAAGCCGGAGATGGGCCGCCACCACCGCGAGACATTTTGTGAAGACTCGCGGTGCGGAGGACAGGCCAAAGGGCAGTACTCTGTACTGGTAATGAATTCCTGCCACCACAAACCTTAGGTATTGTCGGTGGCTTGGGTGGATGAGGATGTGCGTGTAGGCATCCTTTAGATCCAAGGAGCATAGCCAATCTCCCTGCTGGAGGTAGGGCAGAAGGATTCCAAGGGTAAGCATCTTGAACTTCTCTCGCACGAGGAACTTGTTGAGGTTGCGCAGGTCCAGGATGGGTCTGAGGCCTCCTGTTCTCTTTGGTATCAGAAAATACCTGGAGTAAAAGCCTTGACCTTTCAGGTGGTGGGGCACCGGTTCCACCGCCTGTTCCTGTAGAAGACCTGCTAACTCCTGAAGGAGTAATTCCCTGTGCAGAGGGGGTCGTGGAGGTTCTCCCGGAAAAAAGGAGGGAGGGACCTGGTGGAAGTGGAGAAGATAGCCTTATCGCACGACTTGAAGCACCCAGGCATCTGAGGTGATGCTGGACCACCTGTGGGCGAAGTGAACCAGCCGGCCTCCGGTGCTGGGAGGAACCAGCGGGGGGGGGAGAGGCTATGCTTAGTGAGTCAAAAACCCCCACCCTGCTGAGCAGGGGCTGGTGGTGCAGGCTTGGGGCTTGCTGCCTACGGGACCCGTTACCCCATCCCTTGGCCTGCTGGCCCTGTTGGGGAGCTGCAGGGGCCTGATAATGGGGGTATTGTTTGTAGGCAGCCGCCTTCCTCGGGTAAAAGGACTTCTTTCCCGAGCCCTTCTTTTTCTGGGAAGGGGCGGAGGTCTTCCTAGAAAGCCTAGTCCTGGTGAGAGTCTCCGTCTCAATTTGTGCAGCCTTTTCAGCCATGGGCTTGCCAAAGAGGTTTTCGCCTCGGCAGGGGACATCGACCAACTTGTCCTGCACCCAGGGCTCGAGGTCAGATGACTGAAGCCAAGCCTGTCGGCGGGCACCGATGCCGGCTGCGGCCACTCGAGCCGACGCTTCAAAGCCATCGTAGGCTGCTCGGGATATGAATTTTGAGCATTCCCGAATACCAGTGGACAAGGCCAGGAACCTCCGCAAGGGTTCCTCGGACAAACTAGCGGGAGAAGCCGGCTAGCTCTTTAGCCAGGTCTCGGAGATACATGCCCATGTATAGCTGGTAGGTCTGGACACGACACGCAAGCATAGAGCCCTGGAAACACTTCTTGCCAAGGCCATCCAGGTTACGGGCCTCCCTGCCAGGAGGCACCGAGGAGTGCATCTTCTGGCTCTTAAGACGATGCATGGCCGATTCCACTACCATGGAATGGTGTGGCAGCTGTGCTTTTTGGAAGCCAGGGCTCTTGCGGACTCGATAGATAGAATCGACCCGCTTGCTCAGGACCGGCGAGGTGGCCGGACTCTCCCACATGCGGAAGAGTAGTCGTTCCAGCATGGGAGGAACCGGTACAGTAAAGTGTTCCCTTGCGGGAGAGTCATACTGGAGGGCGTCGAGCTCTTCGGCTCGAGGCTCCTCCTCGGGGTCCGCAGGGAAGGCCAAAGCCTTGGCCATATCCCTGATGAAGTCCGAGAACCGGGCATCCTCCGGGGGGGACTGCTTCCGAGGCTCGGACTCTGGTGAGTCCGAGGGGACACACCGAGTCCGGAAAGAATCAGGCGACTCTTCCTCTTCAGACTCCCAGACCGACTCCGACGAGGACTCGGTGGGGTCGGCCCGGGCAGGGCGCGGCGCCTGCCGCCCCGACGCCGAGGGAGTCGGCGTCGGCGACCTCGGTCCCGAACGGGAGGCCGAGGGTGACCTCGACTGAGGATCGACTCGAGTTCGCATCGACTCGAGGATCGGCTCGGTCTCCGGGGTCGACTTGGACGTCGACGTCCCGGCGGTCGGGGCAGCGGCGCCAGCGAAGCCAGCGAGCAGTGCCCGCTGCTGGTCCATGAAGGCGGACAATCTGCTCTCCAAGGCCGTCAACCTGAGTCCGAGCTCAGGTGACCCAGCAGCCCCCGACTCGGGCCCCGACGGCGTCGGGCCCGACGTCGGCTGTCTCGGAGGCGAGTCCAGGAGGACCACAGGACTTACCCGAGCAGGCAGCTCCGACTCCAGGCGAGGTCGCTTCGTGAGATGCTCCTTCTCCAAGGACCCGGGACGGCTATCGGGGCTATGCGACCTGGCCCTCGCGGAGCCAGGAGCGTCCACCGACGCCGCCCTCGCGGATTTCACCTTACGACGATGGTCCCCGGAGGGAGAACCCCTGTCGGAGGAACTCCGACGACGGTCCGAGCTGGAACCTTTGGACGCGGAGGCCTCCGACGAGGTCCGGGTACGGCTGGGGTCAGCGAAGATCCTATCCCGCTGATGCCGCCGACTTCTCAACGCTTTGGAGGACATTTTGCCGCAGGGCCCACAGATCAGTTCTTCATGATCCGGGCCCAGGCAGCGGAGGCAAAAGTCGTGTGTGTCAGTTAGTGACATATTCCGGTCACACTGACCACACCGCTTGAAACCACTGGCAGCCATCGGGGGAAAAAGGGCCCCGGCGAGGTCAAAGGACCGGGCTGCCAGGGAAAAACCCGAAACGAAAAACTGACTAAGTCAGAAAAACCGAAAAATAAGAAGAGGACTCGAGACCGGCGTCGCGAGTCCGGCGGGAAAAAGACCGGCGTCGAACCGAATGGAAAAAAAGAGAAATTCTGAAGAAAAATCAACTTTTTCGCGGGGACACGACGGGTACGTCTGTAGGGCTCCGCGGAAAAAAAGAAGACTGGCTAAGATGGCACCCTTGGGCGGGAAGAGGACCGCGCATGCGCGCTGCAATTCCCAAAGGCTTTCTTTGAAAGCTGGGGAAAATTGCTCCGCGAGGGCTCCGTCGGCGCCGACGTCACCCATAAGTGAGGACTGACTTCCTGCTTGGTCCTGGAGAACAGCAGTATACAAAACAATGGGTGGCATGGTGGCAACAGTATGCAAAACAATGAGTGGCAGTACAATGCAAGCAATGAATAGGGAGTGGATAACTGTTCTATGCAGCGATGGGTATGCAGTTCTATGCCCAGCAGTGGGTAGCAGTGCACTGTAGGCAATGGGAGCAGTGCTAAGCAGGCAGAGGGTAGTGGTGTTGTGCAGGCAGTGGGTAGTAGTTCAATGCCAACACTGGGTAGCAAGTTCTGGGCGGGTAGTGGGAAGAAGAGTGCCAGCAGTGGGAAGCAAGACAAGAGAGTTCAAAAGAGTTACTTGAGGGTGCCAGGGTGAAGTTTGTGAGATGGTTTGATCTGGAGGCGATGTACGGAGGCGCAACAAGCCTGCTCGACCCCAACAGCTGCGGGGAATGGGTAACTACGCTATCTCCAAGAACAAGCAGGAATAAGTCTTCACACATGGGGACTCCCAAGCTGAAAGATGCCTAGGGAAGACCCAGCATGTTGCAAATCTATGTAGATGGGCCATGCTTCCCTTAGGGACCTCAGGCATCCAAGTGGATGGAGGGTAGGAGTTGAATTAAGAATGAAAAAGGTGTTGCAGAACAGCCTGACCAAACAAGGCATCCAGACAATAATGGGCAGTGAAAGTATGTATTGAAGCCCAAGTTGCTGCTTTGCAGATTTAGTCAATAGCTACTGAACAAAGATTAGCTGTTGAGGCTGCCATGGCTCTGACATTATGAGCTGTGACATGGCCTTCAAGAGGTATTCCATTATTTTGATATGTATAGGAAATACAATCTGCAATCCATTTAGAGAGGGTTCTTTTAGTGACAGGAAGCCCTAAATGGCTAGAAGTCAAAAGCCACAAAAAGCTGAGAAGACTTTTTGAGGTTGGGTCCTTTGGAGATAAAAAGCTAGAGCTCTTTTACAGTCAAAAGCATGAAGTTTTCTTTCTGCAGGGGAGGAATGAGACCTAGGAAAGAAAACTGGAAGATTAACTGACTGGTTTAGATGAAAAGGTGAAACTACCTTTGAAGAAAATGAGGATGGGTCCTAAGGACCACTTTATCATGATGAAACCTTGTATAAGGCGGATCAGCCACTAAAGCCTGAAGTTCACTAATGTGTCTTGCAGAAGTGATGGCAATTAGGAAAATGACTTTCCATGAAAGAAACTTTAGATCCGTAGTAGCCAAGGCTCAAAAGGTGGCTCCATGAGTACACCTAGAACAAGGTTAAAATCCCATTCCACTGGAGGTGGCTTAATGGGAGGTTCCGTTAGAAGTCCTCTCATAAACCTAGAAATAAGTGGATGAGAGGAAATTGGTTGTCCATCTAAGAACTTATGAGATGCAGCAATAGCACTAAGATGGACTCTAACAGAATTGGTCTGAAGACCAGAAGCTGACAAATGAAGGAGATACTCTAGAAGAGAGTCTACTGGTACTAAAGAGGGATTAAGTCCTCACTGAAAACACCAGAAAGAGAACCTTTTCCACTTAAAAGCGTAAGAGCGTCTTGTGGAAGGCTTCCTGGAGGCCAGAAGAATGTCCTTCACTTGTTGAGAGAGGTCTAGATCCTGAAAGTCTAGGCCTTGAGTAACCAGGCCTTGAGATGTAGAGACTGGGGTGCAGTAGAGATCTGTTGTCCTGAGACAGAAGATCTGGAGCACTCCCTAACTCCAGAGGAGTGGCTTGAGAGACGTGAGAGAAGAGGATACCATGATTGCCTCAGCCAGGAAGGCGCTATGAGTATCATGCATCCTTTGTCCCTCTGGAGCTTGAATAAGGTTTTGGGGATTGGTGGAAATGCATATAGGTAATCCTGACCCCAGTGGAGCAGGACTGCATCCCTGGTTTGCCAGTTCTGTGCTGTAAGTCTAGAACAAAACCGGGGAAGTTTGGCAATCTGTGGACTTGCAAAGAGGTCTATGTCTGGTGTTCCCCAGACATGAAAAACTCAAGCAAGATGGTAGGAGTGGAGTGACCACACGTGTGGCAGGAGTACTCGACAGTGTCTGCCCAAACGTTTTGAACGCCTGGAAGATAGACTGCCAGCAGATGAATCTGATGCTCTCTGGCAAAGGCTCATAGTCACAGAGCTTCGTTGCATAATTGCAGAGAGCCTGTTCCGCCTTGTTTGTTTAGGTAAAACATGGCTACTTGATTGTCTGTCAGCACCAGAACTGTTTTGTTTGTGAGCTGGATGCAAAAGACTTGAATAGCATTGGAGATGGCTCTGAGTTCTAGGAGGTTTATATGAAAAGCCTCTTGTGAAGAGCAAAGGCTCTGCGTTGATAGATTGCCCAAGTGGGCTCCCCAACCCATCTTGGAGGCATCTGTTAGGATAGCCTGAGGTGGTGGTTGTTAGAAAGGAGAGCCTATTAAAAGGTTCTCCATAGATTGCCACCAACGGAGAGACAGAATCAAGCGTGTGGTAACTGATTTTGTCTGACAGGCTTCCTGAGACCTGGGACCATTGGGAAGCTAAGGACCACTGGGCCACTCATGTGAAGACGAGCGTAAGGTATCACATGGACTGTGGATGCCATGTGTCCTAGCAGACGAAGCATCTGTCAAGCAGTGAGGAACGTTTGCAGTGCTGCTTGAGATGCTAGCTCGATGATACACAGACAGCATGGTTGGAGCAGAAAAGCCCTTGCAAGCTGTGTGTCCAAGCGAGCCCCTATGAACTCGAGGGATTGAGATGGGGTGAGCTGGGACTTTGGAAGATTTATGACCCATCCCAAACACTAGAGTATTTGTTTTGCTCAAAATAGGGCCTGATGAGGTTCTTGAGCTGACTGTGCCCAGATGAGCCAGTCGTCCAAGTAAGGGAAGACAAAAATTCCCAGGGTCCTCATGAATGCTGTTATTACTGTCATGCATTTTGTGAAGACCCTTGAAGCAGAAGCCAGCCCAAAGGAAAGGACTCTGTATTGGAAATGTCTTCCCTGGACTAGAAACCGAAGGAATTTCCTGTGATCTACATGAATAAGGATATGCATGTAGGCGTCTTTTAAATCTAGACAACTTAGCCAACCTTGCCTGTGAAGGTATGGCAGAAGAGAGCCGAGGGAAACCATTTTGAACTTCTCGGACTAGATATTTGTTCAGCTCTCTGAGATCTAGGATTGGTCTTAAACCCCCCGTCTTTTTTGAAATGAGAAAATAGGGGGAATAAAATCCTGTACCTTGTTGGCATAGAGGAACCTCTTCTATAGCTCCTTGAGCTACAAGAGTGGAGATCTCTTGTAGCAAGAGGTCTATGCCTAGAGGTTGAGAGTTGAACTGTTTTACTAGTGTGGGTGATGGCAAGCTGAGGAAACAAAGCTTGTATCCCAGACTCACTATGGACAAAGTCCAGGCTTCTGATGTGATTTGTTGCCATCTTTTGGCAAAATGACAGATAAGGCCTGGGATATTTATAGATTCTGGGCCTAACACAGGAAGAATAATTAAGTTCTTTAGACAAACGTCAAAAACCCTGAGAAAGCTGGACCTGCTGAGGTTTGGGTTTTCTTTGTCTAGTCTGTTGCCCCTTTTGGGGAACATATGCCTGTTGGGTGGAAGATGGATAGAACTTTTTCTTTTTAGAGAAAGCATAGTTACTCACCTGTAACAGGTGATCTCCGGGAACAGCAGGAATTTAGTCCTCACATATGGGTATCGTCGGTACCGACGGAGCCTGCGCGGGAACGCTCCCCAGCGTCCAATTAGAAAGCTTTTGGGAGCATCCCACAGCGCCTGCGTGCTGCCTTCTCGCCTTTCTCAACTGCCTCTCTCCAGTTGAGTTTTAAAGCTGAGACAAAGAGAGAGAGGGAAAGGAAAGAGATAGAGAGATACAACTCCTAGGGGAGGTCGGTGGGTTGTGAGGACTAAATTCCTAACTATGCTATCTCCAGGAACAAGCAGGAATCTAGTCATCACATATGGGGACTCCCTAGCTTTAGGTGCCAGGGAGAGACCCCAGAAGTTGTGTCCCTGAACAGGGCTCCACTTCCCCACATGGATCTATGGCATCCTACCAGGGATGGCGGGTAGGAGTTAAGTATGGAACAGGTGTTGGAGAACAGCCTGACCAAACAAGGCATCCCGGCGGGAGTCCTTGTCCAAGCAGTAATGGGCTGTGAAGGTATGAACTGAGGCCCAAGTGGCTGCTCGACAGATGTCGTCGATAGACAGAGTGCAGATGAGCTATTGAGGCTGCCATGGCTCTCACATTGTGAGCTGTGACATGGCCCTCCAGAGAAAAGGTTCTTACTCTGATAGGCGAAGGAAATACACTGAGCAATCCAGTTAGACAGTGTTCTCTTGGAGACTGGAAGTCCCAAATGAGAAGGATCAAAAGCAACAAAGTTGGGAGGACTTTCTATGTTGCTGTGTTTTGTAAGTAAAAGGCTAAAGCTGTTTTACAGTCCAAGGTATGAAGATTCCTCTCTGCATTTGATGCATGAGGCCTTGGAAAAAAAACACAGGTAGACTGCTTGGTTCAGATGAAAAGGCGAGACCAACTTTGGAATAAAGTGTGGATGAGTCCTAAGGACTACCTTGTCATGATGGAACCTTGTATAAGGTGGATCAGCTACTAGCGCTTGCAACTCACTAATGCGGCGTGCTGATGTGATTGCAATGAGAAAGATAACCTTCCAAGAAAGGAATTTCAAGGAGGTAGGAGCTAAAGGTTCGAAAGGTGGCTGCATGAGCTGCCCAAGAACCAGGTTTAAGTCCCATGCCACCGGTGGTGGCTTAATAGGAGGCTTAGTTAGAAGGCCTCTCATAAATCTTGCTATAAGAGGATGAGAGGAAATAGGCTGTCCATTAGAGGCTTAAAGGAAGCTGCAATAGCACTCAAATGGACTCTTAATGAATTAGTCTTAAGACCAACATTGGATAAATGAAGGAGATACTCCAGCAATGATTCCAGAGGTATCGCAAGGGGGTTAAGATCATTTTGCGAACACCATATGGTAAACCTTTTCCACTTGAAAGCATAAGAGCGTCTTGTGGAAGGTTTCCTGGAAGCAAAAAGAATATCTTTCACTTGCTGAGGGATATTAAGATCATGGAGATCTAAGCCTTCAGCAACCAAGCCCTGAGATGCAGAGACTGGGGATTGGGATGCCATAACATTCCGTCCTCCTGGGATAGGAGATCTGGAGCAGACCCTAACTCCAGGGAGGGAGCTTGAGAGAGATGTAGAAGCAGAGGGTACCACACTTGCCATGGCCAATGTGGAGCTATGAGAATCATATGGCCTCTGTCTCTCTGAAGCTTGAACAGGGTTTTGGGAATTAGGGGAAAGGGTGGAAAGGCATAGAGGAAGTCTTGACCCCAGTAGAGGAGGAAAGCATCCCTGGCCTGAGCCCCCTGAGCCTGAATTCTGGAACAGAACCAGGGAAGTTTGGCATTCCACGGACTTGCAAAGAGGTCTATGTTCGGGGTTCCCCAAAGTTGAAATATCCAGGCCACCTGGTCTGCATGCAGAGACCACTCGTGTGGAAGCAGAACTCGACTAAGTCTGTCTGCCCAAGAGTTTTGAATGCCTGGAAAATACACTGCCAGAAGATGAATTTGATGTGCTCTGGCGAGGGCCCATACTCGCAAAGCTTTGTTGCAAAGCGACAGAGCCTGTTCCCCCTTGCTTGTTCACATAGAACATGGCTACTTGATAGTCCTCATTCATACGGATAGTCTTGTAACTGAGCAGGGTGTGGAACACTCGCAGAGCAAGGAAGATTGCTCTGAGCTCCAAGAGATTGATATGTAGAAGAGTCTCCTGTGGAGACCAGGTGCTCTGGGTGGAGAGGTCTTGCAGATGAGCTCCCCAACCCATTGGAGAAGCATCTGTTGTGAGAGTTGCTTGGGGTAAGGATTTTTGAAAAGGGGACCCTAGCAACAGGTTTTGATTAGACTTCCACCACTGGAGAGACAAAATAAGGCGACTTGTGTTTGCTATTTTGTCTGACAGACATCCTGATGCCTGGGTCCATTGGGTGGATAAAGTCCACTGGGCTGCCCTCATATGGAGGCGAGCATAGGGATCCACATGCACAGTAGATGCCATGTGGCCTAGTAGTTGTAACATTTCTCGAGTAGTTAGATGAGGCTTTAGCACTGCTTGAGAAACTAACTGCACCAGGCGAAGGCAACGGGCCTGGGGGAGATAGGCCCTTGCCTTTGTGGTATCCAGCAAAGCTCCTATGAACTCTAAAGACTGAGTGGGAGTTAGATTGGATTTTGGGATGTTTATTACCAGCCCTAAATACTCAAAGATATGCATTGTGCAGGATAGAGAAGTCCTGGCCTCTGACTCTGTTGGGGCTCGAATGAGCCAGTCGTCTAAGTAGGGGAAGACGAATATCCCTAGAGTGCGGAGAAATGCTGCTACAACAGCCATGCATTTTGTGAACACCCTTGGTGCTGAGGCAAGGCCAAAAGGAAGCACCCTGTATTGGTAGTGCTTTCCCTGAAAAAGGAACCAAAGGAACCTTCTGTGAGTTGGATGGATGAGAACATGTGTGTACGCATCCTTGAGATCTAGAGAACAAAGCCAATCCTGACTCTGAAGGTATGGCAGCAGAGATCCGAGAGAAATCATTTTGAATTTCTCCTTGACAAGGAATTTGTTCAATTCTCTGAGGTCTAAGATAGGTCTGTAACCCCCTGTTTTCTTTGGGATAAGGAAATAAGGGGAATAGAACCCTGTACCCTGCTGATGAAGGGGTACTTCTTCTATTGCCTCTTGGGCAAGAAGGATAGCGACCTCCTGACTCAACAGGTTGATGAGCGAGGTCGGAGAATTGAACTGTTTTACTATTGTGTGAGGGGAAGGTTGAAAAATGAAGCTTGTACCCCTCCTTTATGATTGAGTGTCCAATGCTCTGCTATTTGCCCCCATCTGGGGGCAAACTGACAACCTTCCTGAAATAGTGGAAGATTCTGGTCCTCCGAGAACCAGGAAGGCTAAGTTCTCTAGTTGAGAGTCAAAAGCACTGTGGAGGCTGAGCCTGCTGGGCCGGTTGAGGCCTAGCAGCCTTTGCTTTCTTCTGTTTGGGTGGTTGCTGACCTTTCCTGGCAAGCTGACCTGCAGAACGTCCCTGCTGAACATAAGCAGGATAAAATCTTTTCTTTTTAGGAAAGAATGGTTTCTTGAACAATTTCTTTCTAGCAGGATCAGCAGTGGACTTGGATAATCTATCCAAGGTGGAATTTTCAGCATCCATTTCATTGGCCTTTTCCTGCCAATCTTTACCAAACAGGTTCTCACCAGTACAAGGGATATTTCCCAATTTGTCTTGTACCCAGAGCTCTAGATCAAATGCCTGGAGCCAAGCAATTCTACGTGCACCTATGGCAATAGCCGAGGTTCTGCTTATGCACTCAAAACAATCAAAGGCTGCACGGTTGGAAAATTTAGAAACATCTTGGGCATGTTTGACCAAAGTGAGAAAATTTTGTCTTTTATCCTCAGGAAGAAAAAGGACTTAAAGCCTCTAAATCATCTGTGACCTCCTTCAGGAACATTCCCATGTAGAGACTATAGGAACTGATCCTGGCAGAAAGCATGGAAGCTTGGAAGACCCGAAGTCCAAAAGCATACAGGGTTCTGCACTCACGTCCTGGAGGATTAGAGGCATCCCTTTTTGCATTCTTGATCCTTCTCATAGCTGATTCCACTACAATAGAGTGGTGAGGAAGCTGAGTCTTATGGAACCCAGGACAAGGAGGGACTTGATACATAGTATCCAGTCTACGAGAATAAGGAGAGGTTGTAAGAGTTGTTTCCCACATCCTTAACATGAGATCATATAAAATCTCATGAATGGGCAAGGTAGCTGCCTCCTTAGGCGTTTTGGGATATTGTAGAATTTCCAACTCCTTGGCTCTGTTTCAGGGGCCACAGTAATGGACAGGCCCCAGAGCCACCTCCCTGATAAAATCCTGGAAGGAAATATCCTCTGGAGGAGACATCCTGCGTTTAGGGGAGGACTCCTCCTCTAGGAGCAGCATCACTGCATCGACAGAACTGTCAGAATCCTCAGATTCTTCTGAGGACTCGAAGTATCGTCTGTCCGGATGCTCTGAAGAGCCCGATACCCGTACCAACCAAAGTCGGTACCGGGAGTAACCGGTACCAGGGTATTGGTACTGGAGGTCATCGAATGACTGGGTACCGGCAAAGCAGACACCGATGCCGATGCTATTGGTACCGGTGGAATTGTCTGTCACGGTTCCGAGGGCATCGATGACGCAAAGAAAGCCGCCAGACTGCATTCCATAGCCAGAACTCTGGTCTATCGACGCTGCCAATGCCTGGATGTCGGTACCGGAGGAGACCGCCGGTACCCCAGAGCATGGCACCGGTAGTTCTGCCGAGGTCGAGGCCTCGAGAACATCCTGGAACCCCGATAATGCTTTGGAAGCCGAAGCCTCCCGCCGGGGTAATTTTGCCGGTGCAGAATCCGAGGGCAATGCCAGAGGCATCTCGATGCTTAGATGGAGATCTACCCTTTGAGGACCGGCTGGATTTATGTTTGGTTACCTGAGATCCACAGGAGGAAGCAGCAGCCCTGGAAGACGTCGATGCCACCGAAGCTGCATCAGAGGGAAACAGGGTACTGAGCTTAGCAGCTTGGTTCTGCCGACCTTTTTTTTTTTTAAGACATCATGGTGCAGGACATACAATCCGTGATGGAGTGGTCAGGACCTAAACATTTTAGACACCATTCATGGGTGTTGGTGACGGAAATGGTACCGCCACACTTGGTGCACTTTTTGAAACCTGAGGCAGGTCTCTCCATGGTAAGGAAATGTTTTTGGGCATAAGGCCCAAAAAGGTGCGTGCACCTGAAGAAAAAGAAAAATGAGAAAATATATATATATATTTTTTTTAGACAGAAATAAAAAGAAAAAAACCCCGGAGGTACCGATAGAGCGTCGAGGAAGGCAGACGCGACCACAAAAAAAAGAAAAAAAGAATTCTTCTGCGGTGACAGGAACACGACCTGCTGGCTCCGTGGAAAAAGAAGAACTGGAGAGAGGCAGTTGGGAAAGGCAGCACGCAGGCGCTGTGGGATGCTCCCAAAAGCTTTCTAATTGGATGCTGGGGAGCGCTCTCGCGCAGACTCCTTCGGTACTGACGATACCCATATGTGATGACTACATTCTTGCTTGTTCCTGGAGATAAAGGGTTTCTTAAAGGACTTTTTCTTAGCTGGGTTAGTAGAAATTTTTGACAATCTATTTAAAGTTGCATATCAGTGTCAAGCTGATTAGCTTTAGATTACCAATCCTTAAAGATTTTCTCTAGTGCAAGAGATATTTCCCAGCTTTTCTTGCACCCATTCTTCCAAGTCTGAAGCTTGGAGCCAGGCAATACGTCGTGCTCCTATAGCTATAGCAGAAGTTCTGCTAATACATTCAAAACAGTCAAAAGTAGCACGATTCATGAACTTAGAGACATTCTGAGCATGTTTGACTAGTGATAAATAGTCTCCTCTTATCCTCTTGAAGGAAAGGGTTCAAAAGTTCTAAGTTTTTTGTAACCTCCTCAAAAAACATTCCCATGTATAAAATACAGGAACTAATTCTTGCTGAAAGCATGAAGGCCTGAAAGCTTCTACGCCCAAAGGCATTCAGTGTTCTAGACTCACGACCTGGTGGATTAGAAGAGTGTCTCTTTGTAATCTTAATCCGTAGAATGGTGTGATAGCTGAGTCTTCTGAAAACCTACATAGTGTCGAGGCGTTTAGAATGTGGGGATACTGTTAAAGGAGTTTCCCACATCCTTAACATTAGATCATACAAGATCTGATGTATAGGGAGCCTAGCTGCTTCCTTTGGAGCCAAGGGGTATTGCAGAATTCTCAATTCTTCTGCCCTAGGCTCCTTTTCAGATACCACTGTAATAGCAAGTGCCTTAGCCATATCACGTACAAAATCGTTAAGACATGTCCTCAGGAGCTGAATCAGGAGTTGAGGAGGAGGAGGAGCTGAATCTTGTAAAAGTTCAGCTCTGGTACCGGTGAAGTCATCTGAGTCATCGGAAGACTCAAAGGGATGAAGCACCGAATTCTCATTCAAGAGATGCCTTCAGTACCGCTCGATGTCGGTACCGAAGCGAGTCGGTACCTGATCCCCCATGCTAGAGAGTGATTCTAAACTTGGCATCGGGGGAAATAAGCCTGCCGAAGCAGGAACCGAGGGTACTGGCACTGGTAACGATAGCAATACTGGTGCCTGTGGAATGGTCTGCAGCGACCTTAGCGGTACCGAAGTAGCCAAAAGATTCGCTAGACTGCGTTCAATGGCGAGGAGCCTTTTATCCATCACCATTGCCGATGCCGGGGTGTCTGTACCAATCGAAGAGGCCACAACCCCCGAGCATGGCACAGGTATGTCCATCGAGGCCGAAGCCTTGGGAACATCCTGGAGCCCCGATAATGCTTTGGAGCCTGAAGACTCCCGCCAGGGCTGTTTTGCCAGTGAAGAAACAGAGGGCAATGCCAGAGGCATCTCGATGCTTAGAGGGAGATCTACCTCTCGAGGACCGGCTAATCTTAGATTTGTTTAGATACCTGAGATCCCTGGGAAGTAGTAGAGGCCCTGGAGGACATTGATGCTACTGACACTGTGTCCGATACAAACAGGGCACCGAGTTGATTTGCTTGATTCTGAAGACGTTTTAGTCAGCTTCCTGCAGGAGAGACACTCTGCTGGGCAATGGTCAGGACCTAAACATTTAAGACACCAGTCATGAGTGTCTAACAGAAATTGTGCTGCCACACTTTGAACATTTCTTGAAACCAGCAGCCGGTTTCTCCATGTTGAAAGAGGCCTAGTGGCCAAAATGGCGCCAAGCACCAAGCAGGGGAAAACCCCTGACTGAAAAAACAAGTTCTGTGGGGGGTTTTTAAACAAAAAAAATAAAGAAAAAACACCAGCGGTACCGGTGGGCGTCGAACGAAGGCAGGTGCGACCACATAAAATAAGAAATAAAAGTAGAATTTTCTGCGGTGACAGGGTTCATGTCCTGTCGGCTCCGCGGAAAACGAAGAACCGAAGTGAGGGAGGTAGATAGGCAGGAAGGCAGCACGCATGCACGCTCCCAAAAGCGTTCCTATTGGATGCTGGGGAGCGTTCCCGTGCAGGCTCCGTCGGTGCCGACGATACCCTATGTGAAGACTCATTCCTGCTTGTTCCTGGAGATAAAGGGCACGAAGCCCGTGAAAAAAAAATATAAAACTATTCAACAGTTCTAAGGTAGAGCAGGGAAGAATGGGTAGAAGACCGGTGCAACCGGAAAACAAAAGACCTGTAGGCTAAAAACAAAAAATGTTTCCAAGGGATGAGGATGTGTGTCTGAAGGGCTCCACGGAAAATGGGAGACTGAGCAAGATGGCACCCTTGGGCATGAAGTCCGCATACCAAAGATAGCAAGGCCAGTCCAGTGCTACAAGCACCACCAGGCCCTGGTGCACCTCCATTCTCTGGAACACCCTTTATCAGGGGCCAGGGTGGAAACACACACAAAAGCCCCTTTGACAGCCATGGCTAAGCCAATGTGTCAAGACCTTCCGACATTCTCTTCCGTTATCGACTGAAGCAACCAACCTTCGCGTTGACCACATGTCAGATCCATGACTGGTATCGCCCATCGCCAGGTTATGCTGCAAAACAGACTCCTCCAAAGTCCATTCACCCAGCTGAGGAAGCAAGCCTGTACATTCTCCTTTCCGACCATGTGGGCCACCAATGCCAGGCGATTCATCTCCACCCACTAAAGTGGTAGCATGACCTCCTCTGCCAGTATTGCACTGCCTGTGCCCCCCCAGCAGATGATTTATGCCACCTTCGTGGCACTAACCAAACACACTTGCACTCCTTTCTTGAGCACCAAATCCTGGAAAGCCTGGAGTGCTAGAAACACCGCTAGCATTTCTAGTCAATTGATCGACCACTGCCTCTGCTCTGTCAACCAACTCCCTTTGCATAAGCTGAGAGAGACAATGAGCCTCCCATTCAATCAGGCTGACATCAGTGGTCACCACTGTTCACTCTGACTCCTCCAATGGCATCCCCATCAGTAATGTCTTGGATATAGCGTTATTAGAAAAGGTTCAGAGAAGAGCCACCAAAATGGTAAAGGGGATGGAAGGATACTCCTATGAAGAAAGGCTAAAAAGGCTCTTTAACCTGAAAAAGAGACGCCTGAGGGGAGATATGATAGAAGTCTATAAATTAATGAACGGAGTGGAACGGGTAAACGTAGATCGATTGTTTACGTTATCAGAATATAGAAAGACTAGGGGACATGCAATGAAGCTACAGGGTAAACTATTTAAGACTAATAAAAGAAAATATTTTTTCATTCAACGTGTAATCAAACTCTGGAATTTGTTACCGGAGGATGTAGTAAAGGCTGTTAGTGTAGCTGGGTTTAAAAAAGGTTTGAATAAGTTCCTGGAGGAAAGGTCCATATACCATTATTAAGAAGGGACCCAGGATGTAAATGCTTGACCCAGTACAAGCATTGTGGAACTTGTGTCTTGGGGAAACTGCTAGGTACATATGACCTAGATTGGCCATTGTTGGAAACAGGATACTGGGTTTGATGGACCTTGGTCTGACCCAGTATGACATATCTTATGTTCTTATGTGTCAACCACCTGATTTGCCTGGATATCCAAACACACCAGTTAGCGAGCAGATGATTCTGCAGCGACTAGTGAGACATGAGGGCCCTCTGCAACAGACATACGAGCTCAAGCCCAGGGCACCAGGTTCAACGACGCCACCATTGACCCCAACACTGCAGGTACGATCACACCAATTGAACCAGCTGCCTTAAAATTGACATATCTGTCCTTGATTCTTCTGGATCCTTTCCTGTGGCAGGAACACTCCACCGAGATGGGTGTCAAAATGAGCCCCCAGATATATAAGATCCTGGGATGGAGCAAACAAGCTTTTGTTGAAATGGACTACCCAGCCAAGGCTTCTGCAGCTGCTGTGTGCTGACCCAGTTCTCCTTCAACTTCACCCTCAGCCAGTCATGCAGACAGGGGTGAACCAACATCCCCTTGTCTCATAGCGCTGCAGCAGCCACCACAACCATGATCTTCATAAAGGTCCGTGGAGCTGTGGCCAGCCCAAACGGAAGAGCCTGAAACTGAAAACACCCCATGGGAACCGTGAAACTCAAGTAAAACTGGTGCTCTACACAAATAGGCACGAGCAGATATGCTTCCTCGATGTCAATATGGTCAGGAACTCAACTTTGCAGACCACGATCATGTAGCACAACATTTCCATGCAAAAGTGGGGCACTCAATGCCCTGTTGATGTATTTGAGGTTGAAGATAGTGTACAAAATGGAGGGATCGTTCCACCCTATGAAGTAGATAGAGTATTGACCTCAACCGAACTGATTGGCGGGAACCAACACACCACTATGACCAGATCCAAGAGCTGCAGCAGAGCGTCAGACGGCCTGCCTCTTGGCTGTCGCCTTCCACGGTGACAACAGAAAAGCATCTGCAAGAGATCATGCAAACTCCAGCGCATAACCTTTGTTGATAACTTCCAATACCTACTAATCAGAGATAAGACAGACCCAGGTGGAGTAAAATTGGCAAAGCCTGCTGCCAACTGGGATCTTCCTGCCTGAGTCCCCCCTGATATCATTGGAAATTCTTAGCACCACTGCGAATCCTGTCGAGAATCCGATTAGTTTCTCATCCACCCCAAAAGGAGACACCCAGAGGAGCATATCTACTTATTTGGAAGAGTATGAAACAAACCATCCAAAAGTGCCTTAAAAATCTGTTGCCTGCCTGCATCCTGATGTGGTGGCCTTCGCTCTCTTGGGCTTATGCTCTGGGAGCTTGGCAAGTTTGGCCTCTCTCCCAAGTCCTCAACCAACTTGTAAAAGACATCCCCAAACATCTTCCCCTTAAACAGAAGCCTACTAAGTCGCACCTTGGAAATAACATCCACGGACCAGTGACAAAGCTACAGTAACTGGAGAACTGCCACCACCAAGGCCATCCCTTTGACAGAGGCATGTAGGTGGTCATAAAAGGCATCCGCCAGGAAAGTACACCCAAACTTCAACTTAGAAACCTCTGCCAGAGGCTGCTGCTGTCCCTGTTTGCCTGCTTCTGGCAGCCCCTGCGTCCAACAGACAGGTTCTAGCCACACAGGCCCCACACACCATGGCGTTAACCTCAGAGGACCGTTTCAACAGAGCCTCCAATTTTTTTCACTTCAAATTCCATCATCTGCTTGTGGGCTTGATGGACTGGAAAGGCTGTATCTGTCGTTCTGATGCCCTGGAGCATCAGATCCTCCAACAGGATCTCCTGCTCGTGAACAGTCTGTAGTATGTTCAAAGTTGCCAAGAAATGAGCTATGAGCACAGTGAGTTCCTTCTGCTGAAGCACACGGACAATGCTAGAGTTCTCCCACGGAGGGAAGTCTCCTTCTTCCAGCTCCCTGCTAGACACGTCCTGGTCAAAACCACAGGGCCCTTCCAGGGTCCGCCGAAATTTGAGACATCTTCCAGATCCAACTAGCCTAGCCTGTGCCCATGACCCACACCTAGAGGTAAGGGATGGCCAGTGCTGGGATGTGGCTAATTTGGCAACCGTGGGGGTACCCCCATAGCTGCCCCCTGGCCCTGCTTTAGGCAGTAGGCATGGTGGAGGAGAAGGATAAAATCCATAATGAAGGGAAGAGCTCCCTGCTGTCCCTGTACCTCCTGCCACCCAGTAGTTTGCCCAGAACGCCTGGGGAAGGAGCAAGAACCGAATCCTGGCAGCTAAGAAATATCTAAAATGGACACTGTTCCTGCCAAAACTGCGGTCTGAGGGGGAGAGCTCCCAGCTTCCACTCTGGGTTCTGTCTGATCCTCCAGAGATCCACCTCCAAAGACACTAACCCACAAAGGCCATTTCCCACAGCGTGGTCCTCAGACTCACAGCTGCGGCAGATGCCACGTGCTAATAAACATCCCCTCTTAACTCCACAGGCCTCACACACGGCCTTAGACATGGCACTGAAAGAAGACTGCTCACACATGTCAAAACTATGAAAATCAGAACAAAGCCAAAACTGGAACCCCCTCTTTGGCCGCATTTGTATCCTAACCCATTCTTGTTCCCTATATGAACTCCCCTTGTTTCTCTTGTAATGTTCTGTCTTGATTAGATTGAAAGTTCTGTGAGCAGGGACTCTTCTTTATATGTTTGTACAGTGCTGTGGATGCCTTGCAGCACTATAGTGTAGTTACTCACTTGTAACAGGTGTTCTCTGGGGACAGCAGGAATCAATCCTCACATATGGGTGATGCTGGCGCCAACAGAGCCCTTGAAGAAGCATCCCCCCAACTTTCAAAGAAAGCCTTTGGGAGATGCCACCAAAAAGTAACATAGCATATGATGCAAATAAAGACCAGTATGGTCCATCTAGTCTGCCCAGAAAGACAGCAAGAGTAGGTGTACTTGCCGCTCCATGCAGGTCACCCATTCCCATGCATAGTCCCCTTCCTGCCCAAGGGTGCCATCTTGCTCAGTCAGATGACAGTTAAAAAATGGCAAAAAATAAAATATGGTCAAGTACCAACTCCAAGGAGAGGAAGGAGGGTAGTGAGGACTGATTCCTGCTGTTTCTGGAGAACACCTGTTACAGGGGAGTAACTACGCTTTCTTTGGGAACAAAGGGAGCCGAGAGCAGCAGCAATTGAGGCGTGGTTGTGTCTGATGATCTTAAAGTAGCTAAACAGGTAGAAAAGGCGACGGCAAAAGCTAGAAGGATGCTTGGGTGCATACGGAGAGGAATGGCTAGCAGAAAAAAGGAGGTGATAATGCCTCTGTATAAGTCTTTGGTGCGACCTCATTTGGAGTATAGTGTGCAATTCTGGAGACCGCACCATCAAAAGGATGCGAACAGGATGGAGTCGGTGCAGAGGGTGGCTACTAAAATGATTAGTGGGCTTCATTATAAGGCATATGAGGACAGACTTAAGGATCTTAATATGTACACCTTAGAGGAAAGGCAGGATAGAGGTGATATGATTGAGATGTTTAAATACCTCCGTGGCATAAATGTTCAGGGAGAGAGCCTCTTTCAATTGAAAGCAAGTTCTGCTCGAGGGGACATGGGATGAGAGTGAAGGGAGATAGATTCAGGAGTGATATGCGGAAATATTTCTTTACGGAAAGAGTAGTGGTTCCATGGAATAGTCTCCCAGTGGAGGTGGTGGAGATGAGGACAGTAACTGAATTCAAAAAAGCATGGGACCAACACAAAGGATCTCTAAAAGGTAAAAAGTGGACTGTTGTAGTTGTTGATATGGAAGGACAGACTAGATAGGCCATGTGGTCTTTTTCTGTCATCATGTTTCTATGTTTCTATGTCTGTCTGAACTAAGACAGACTGGTGAGAGAGAGCATGAGAGTCTGTAGAGCCAAGCTGATTGCTCGCAGCTCCAAAAGATAGATCTGCTCTGTGGCCTCCCGAGGAGACCAGAGGCCTGGAGTGCACGTGCCCTGGCAATGTGCACCCCAGCCCTTTAAGGAAGCATCGGACATCAGCACCCTTGGGTGTGCTGGGGCCTGAAAAGGTACCCCCCCCCCCCGAGAAGGTTTGGGAGATGTAGCCACCACTGCAAGGAGTCCAAAAGTGGTATGGACACCTTTACTCTGTCTCGGAGGTCGCCTGTGGCCTGCATCCACTGAGCTGAAGCACCACTGAGCAGCCCGCATGTGCAGATGGGCATTCGCCATCACATGTACTGTGGACGCCATGTGGCCCAGGAACCGCAGGAAGTGCCGGGCAGAGACCTGAGAACTGCTGTGGGTTGGCCAAGTCTTTCAGTCTATGGGCCCTGTCCTTGGGCAAGTAAGCTCTTGCCTGCAGGGTGTCTAATCTTGCCCCTATAAACTCTAGGTTCTGTGAGGTGAGCAAAGTGGACTTTGCGTAGTTTATGACAAAGCCCAGATGCTGAAGAGAGATAGTGCGAAGAGTGGCTTGTCTGGCCTCCTGGAGAGACTGGCCCCTAATGAGCCAGTCATCCAGGTATGGGAAGACAAAAATTCCCTGATTCCTGAGATAGGCTGCCACCACCGCCAGGCATTTGGTGAAAACCCTGGGGGCGGAAGTTAGGCCAAAGGAAAGTACTCTGTACTGAAAATGTTTCCTCTCACCACAAACCTGAGATATTGTCTGTGGTCTGGATGAATGAGAATGTGAGTATAAACATCCTTTAGGTCTAAGGAGCATAGCCAGTCTCCCTGCTGGAGGTAGGGCAGCAGTATCCTAAGGGTAAGCATCTTGAACTTTTCCCTCTCCAGAAACTTGTTTAGGTTTCGCAAGTCTAGGATAGGCCGGAGGCCTCCTGTCCTTTTTGGTACCGGGAAGTACCTGGAGTAAAAGCCTTGTCCTTCCAGGTGGTGAGGCACCGGTTCCACCGCCTGTTCCTTTAGAAGACTTGCCAACTCCTGAAGGAGGAGATTTCTGTGTAGAGGGGGTCTTGGAGGCTCCCCTGAAAAGTAGGAGAGGGGTAGCTGGTGGAAGTTGAGCATGTAGCCCTTCTGGACTATGCTGAGGACCCAGGTATCCCCTGTGATTGCTGGCCACCTGTAGGCGTACAGGGTCGGCCGACTTCCTGTGCTGAGTGGAGTCAGCTGTGGAGAAAAGGCTATGTTGTGGGAGTCAAAACCCCGCTCCCTGCTGTGCATGAGCCGGAGCTGGCGGCTTGGGGGTCTTCTACCTACGGGGCCTATGCCCCTGCCCCTTGGCCTGTTGTGGAGCTCGAGAGGCCTGATATTGAGGGTAGGATTTGTAGGCAGCATCCTTCCATGGGAAAAAGGGCTTCTTTCCCGAGCCCTTATTTTTCTGAGAAGGGGCAGAAGTCTTCCTGGACAGCCTTGTCCTGGTGAGAGTCAGTTTCGATTTCCGCAGCCTTTTCAGTCATGGGATTACCGAAAAGGTTTTCACCTCGGCAGGGGATATCGACCAACCTGTCCTGCACCCATGACTTTAGGTCTGATGACTGCACCCAGGCCCGACAGCGTGCACCGATGCCGGCAACGGCTACCCAGGCCAAAGCCTCAAAGCCATCATAGGCTGCTCAAGAGAAACTTTGAGCACTCTCGGATCCCTGTTGACAAAGCCTTGAACCTCTGGAAAGGTTCCTCGGAGAGGCCAGCTGAGAACCCGGCAATCTCCTTTGCCAGGTCTCGTAGGTACATGCCCATGTACAGCTGGTAGGTCTGGACACAGAAAGACAGCAGAGCGCTGGAAACACTTTCTACATCCAGGTTCTGGGCCTCCCGACCAGGGGGCACCGAGGAGTGCATCTCCTGACTCTTTAGGCAGTGCATGGCTGAATCCACAACCAAGGAGTTGTGCAGTAGCTGCGCCTTTTGAAACCCAGGGCTCTTACGGACTTGATAAATGGAATCGACCCATTTGCTAAGAACTGGCGCCGAGGCCAGTGCCTCCCACATATGGAAGAGCAGCCGTTCTAGCATCGGAGGAACCGGTACAGTAAAGGCTTCCTTTGGAGGAAAATCATACTGGAGGGCATCGAGCTCTTCGGTTCGAGGCTCCTCCTCGGCGTCCGCAGGGAAGGCCAAGGCTTTGGCCATGTCCCTCAAAGTCCGAGAACCGGGTATCCTGTGGTGGGGACCGTCTCTGAGGCTTGGACTCCAGAGAGTCCGAAGGGATGCACCAGATCCGGAAGGTGTCCGGGGACTCCTTGTCCTCCGTCTCCCACGCCGACTCCTCCGAGGAGGAATTGAGCGGCTCCGGCCGTTTGGGCCTCAGTGCCACCCGCCCTGACATTCAAGGGTATCGGCGTCGACCACCTTAGCCAAGGATCAACTCGAGACTTCATTGACTCGAGGACCGGCTCGGTCTCTGGAGTCGACTTGGACGTCGAGGTCCCAGTGGTCAGGGCAGATGCACCGGTCCAGATCGGCGATCAGCACCCGCTGCTGTTCCATGAAGGCAGCCAAGGTGCTCTCCAAGGCCGTCAACCTGAGTCCAAGCTCAGGAGACTCAGCAGTTCCCGACTCGGGCCCGACGTGGGCTCCCCCGGAGGAGAGTCCACGAGGACAACTGCACTTACGTGACTCGGGGACTCCGGCTCCACACAAGGTAACTTGGACGGCCTCTCCAACTCAGACAGCCCGGGGTGGCAGTCAGGGCTACGCGACCTGGCCCTCGAGGATCCAGGAGCCTCCACCGACGCACCCCTCGCGAGCCTCTTCTTCCTTCTGTGCTCCTGGGTGGGAGACTCCCTCTCAGAGGAACCCCCGACAGCGCTCGGGGTCAGACTCCCGAGATGTCGAGGCCTCTGACGAAGTCCGGGCCTGGCTGGACAGAGTCAAAAGAAAATTCTCACGTTGATGCTGACGGCTCCGAAGCGCCTTCAACGACATTTTGCCGCACGGGCCAAAGGCCAGCGGGTCATGGTCGGGCCCAAGGCAACGGAGGCAGCAGTCATGTATGTCGGTGAGAGACATAAGTTTCTTGCACCGATCAAACTTTTTGAACCCGCTGGCAGCCATTGGGGGAAAATGGGCCCCTGCAAGGTCAAAAGACCAGGCTGCCAGTGAAAACACAAGAGCGTGCTAACACTAGTCACGAAGGACAAAAACTGAAAAACAAAAATCCGACTCGATATCAGTGTACTGAGCTCAGGCGGGAAAGGGAACCAGCATCGAACCGGAACAGAAAAAGCCAATAGCCGAAAAAAAAATCTACTTTTCCCGGGTGACACGAACTCACGTCCGTTGGGCTCTGTGGAAAAAGAAAGACTGAGGAAAATGGCACCCTTTGGCGGGAAGGGGACGGCGCAAGCGTGCTGCATTCCCAAAGGCTTTCTTTGAAAGCTGGGGAAATGCTCCACACGGGGGCTCCGTCGGCGCTGACGTCACCTATATGTGAGGACTGACTTCCTGCTTGGTCCTGGAGAATATGAGTATACGCATCCTTGAGATCTAGAGAACAAAGCTAATCCTGACTTTGAATGTATGGAAGCAGAGTTCCTAGAGAGACCATTTTGAACGTCTCTCTGAACAAATATTTGTTCAATTCTCTGAGGTCTAAAATAGGTCTGTGTCCCCCCTTTTTCTTTAGAATAAGGAAATAGGGGGAGTAGAACCCTGTACCCTGAGGAGGAACGGGTACTTCCTCTATTGCTCCTTGAGCAATGAGCATTGTGACTTCTTGACCTAGGAGACCGTCGAGAGAGGTCTGAGAATTGAACTGTCTTACAATTGTAGGAGGGGGCATGCTGTGAAAATGAAGCTTGTACCCCCCCTCGTACAATGGACAGAATCCAATTTTCTGCTGTTATTTGGTACCATCTGTGGGCAAAATGACAATCTGCCAGGGATGGTCGAGGGTTCTGGACCGTTCAGAGGGAGGAAGGCAAAGTTCTCTAGGGAGGAAGGCAAAGCCCTGAGGAGGCCGAGCCTGCTGAGGTGGCTGAGGTTTTGCAGCTTTTGGCTTCTTTTGTTGTCTAGGTTGTTGCTGTTGTCCCTTTTGAGCAGTCTGACCTGGATGGTGTCCCTGTTGGGTATAGGAAGGATAAAACATTTTCTTATTGAAAAATGGTTTTATAGGATTATTTCTTTGCAGGATTGGCTGTAGATTTGGACAATCTATCCAAGGTGATATTGTCAGCATCTCTCTCATTAGCCTTCTCCTGCCAATTCTTGCCAAAGAGATTTTCTCCTGTGCAAGGAATGTTTCCTAATTTATCCTGTACCCAAATTTCCAAGTCAGAAGCCTGAAGCCAGGCAATCTGACGTGCACCAATGGCAATAGCAGAGGTTCTGCTTATGCACTCAAAACAGTCAAAGGCTGCACGATTTACAAACTTGGAAACATCCTGAGCATGTTTGACTAGAGTAAGATAGTCTTGCTTTTTGTCATCAGAAAGGAGGGGGCTCATAATCTCCAAGTCTCCTGTGACCTCTTTAAGGAACATTCCCATATACAAGATATAGGAACTGATCCTAGCTGAGAGCATGGAAGCTTGGAAGCATCAACGCCCAAAGGAATCGAGAGTCCTACATTCACGACCTGGAGGATTGGATGCATGTGTCTGCACTTTTCATCCTTCTCATGGCTGATTCCATCACCACTGAATGGTGTGGTAATTGAGTTTTTTGAAAGCCAGGACAAGGTGGAACTCAATACATGGTATCGAGTCTTCGAGAATGAGGAGATGTGGTTAAAGGTGTTTCCCACATCCTTAGCATAAGATCATGTAAAATCTCATGAATAGGCAGAGTAGCTGCCTCTTTGCGAGCCTTAGGGTATTGGAGAATTTCCAATTCCTTTGCCCTAGGTTTTTTCAGGAGCTACTGTGATGGAAAGGCCTCGGGCCACATCACAGATAAAGTCCTGAAAGGACATATCCTCTGGCGGAGACATTCTGCACTGAGGAGAAGAGGAATCTTCAGGGAGAAGTACTCTTGTATTGGCAGAGTCTTCAGAGTCTTCAGACTCAGAGGATTCAAAATACCTCCGATCCCGGTGATTGTGCAAAGTACGGCACCGGTATCGATCGAAGTCGGTATCGGGTTGTTCTGGTATCCATCTGTCAATGCTGGATAAATAGGCATGACTCGGTATGGGTGACATACCTGCCGATGCTAATGCAGTTTGGTACCGGTTCCGGTGTCGGTTGAGGTGTCTGAAGCCGTTTCAACAGTACCAAAGCCATGAGAAGAGCCGCTAGACTGCATTCGATAGCAAGGAATCTCTATCGATGCTGCCGATGCTTGGGTGTCGGTACCGGTAGAAGTGGCCGGGAACCCAGAGCATGGCGGCAGTAGTTCTGCTGAGGTTGAGGCCTCGAGAACATCCTGGAGACCCCTTAGTGCTTTGGAATCCAAAGACTCCCCCCAGGGCAGTTTTGCCGGTGAAAATTCTTCAAGGGCAATGCCAGGGGCATCTCGATACTTAGATCTACCCTTTTTTTGGACCGGCTAGATTTATGTTTAGTTACCCAAGATCCATGGGAGGAAGATGAGGCCCTGGAGGAAGTCGATGCAACAGACGCCACGTCTGAGGGAAAAAGGGTGCTAGGTTTAGCAGCCCGGTTCTGCCGGCCCCTTTTTGACATCATTCCACAGGAGTGGCACTCGGAAATAGAGTGGTCAGGACCTAAACATTTGAGACACCAATCATGTGTCGGAAATAGTATCGTCACATTTAGAACATTTCTTAAAACCTGAAGTAGGTTTTTCCATTTTTAAGAAAACAAATTGGGCCTAGTGCCCAAAACGGCACCTAGCACAAAAATTTCTAAAGTAAAACACCTCAGCATCCATCCATCCATTTTTTTTTTTTTTTTTTTTTTAAAGAACAACGAACCAGCGGTACTGGTATGGCGTCGAAGGAAGGCAGACGCGACCACAAAAACAAAGATTAAAGATGAAAATTTTTCTGCGGTGACAGGGTATGTGACCTGTCGGCTCCACAGAAAATGAAGAACTGGAGAGGGACTGTTGGAAAGGCGGGAAGGCAGCACACAGGCACTGTGGGATGCTCCCAAAAGCTTTCCTATTGGACGCTGGGGAGCGTTCCGCGCAGGCTCCATCGGTACCGGCGATACCCATATGTGAAGACTACATTCCTGCTTGTTCCTGGAGATAAGACAGTCCCTGCCCCCATAAACTAATATGGCATTTTCTTTACGTACCATGTTCGGTTATCAAGCAAAGGAACTAATTTGCAAGTCACTAGTGATATCAAAACTACTTTAAAATTTTAACGGAAGTTAGCTGCTTTAGTCAAATATTTCTAAAAAGGTGTGGCCTCCATGAATGCTTGTTTTTTAGGATTTTTCCCAATCATAAATTAAAGATTTTCGTAGGCACTGCTTCAGTTCTATGGAAGAATGGCTTATGTAGAACAGTGAACCAAGGAAAGCTGTGATGTCGCTACTTCTCCCCGCAATCAACTCTTTGCTGCCTTTTTTCCCTTCAATAAGCTTTACCAACCGGAGCAACAAGGGCTCAACCTCTGGCCTGCTCCCAAAGTTTGCGGAGGAGGATAAAGAGGTAGATGCCACAAGCCTTCCCACCCCAAAGGGGCAGCTCAGGGAGGAGAGAGGGAGGAAAACCGATCCATTGGGTTTTACACCACAAAAGGCTGCAACCCAGCACCCATCTAAAAGATCCAGTCAGCACAGACTATGCTCATCCACCTGCTGGAGACTAAGAAATACTGGCTTTGCATAGGGGCACAGGCTAATTAAGAGGGAGATTTTCAAGTCAGTGTTTCTCAGTCTCCAACAGTTGGTGGATTAGCATAACCCAAATGTTGGACTGCACTGGACGGACCATTATGAATTTGCTTTTAACACATGGTATTTGTAACTAGACTCCACCGACAACATTAAACCATTAAAGTATCTTAGTAAGTCTAGCCCCTTAGACTAAGCCGTCTAGGAGACCGGGAAATGCTTAATGTCCCTGAATGCAATACAAATGAAAGGCATGGGCTAGCAGTTGTGCTGTCTGTCTTGAGAAGTTCGTAAGCTCTGATGAGCAGGAACTTGTTTGTTTATACAGCGCTACGTACACCTAATACTACACAAATTAGTAGTACTAGTAGTAAAGATACAGAATAGAATGGAGAACAATGGTATCAAGATCATATAAAACTAGCATTTTCAGAGAGCGCTTACCTTGCAGCAGTCGAGTGAGCTTGGAATCTCGGTAGGGAACAAAGCCTCCCTTTCTATCCTCCCCTAGGGCACTGATCACATTGCCCAGGCACAGTAACCCTCGATTAATGTTGATACCTGGGCACAGAATCACATCGTAAGAGAACAGAAGGCGCTGGTAGTTAAACATTATATTGGGGAGATGGTATGTTACATATTGAGTACAAACCCCTGAACAATTAACTAAAAATGGCAAAGCAAAATTTTAATTACCAGATAATTTCTATTACTGGATTCCTGGCTAGACCAGTCCAGACCAGTAGGTTGGTTTCCTCTACCAGCAGATGTGAAGACAGAAATAACCAAAAACATATAGTGACATCATTGCTACTAATGATACTCCAGTTAGGGGTATACTTCAGTATTCATATCCAAGCATATGGTCAAGAACCCTTGGCAGCACACAACCTCAGAGGATAAAGGAAAGCACATAGGGAAATATGCACAGAATAGTTACTCACCTGTAACAGATGTTCTCCAGGGACAGCAGGACTCAGTCCTCATATAGTTGACATCGGAGCCCTCATGGGAGCATTTCCCAACCTTTCAAAAGAAAGCCATTGGGAGATGCCACCACGCATGTTTGGTTCCTTTCCTGCCCAAGGGTGCCATCTTACTCAGATGACATAGCTAGAGCAGACAAAAGGCAGCAAACATACTACAGCAATTCCAAAGGGAGGGAGGGTTGTGAGGACTGATCCCTGCTGTCCCTGGAAAACATCTGTTACAGGTGAACAACTACACTTTCTCCAGGAACAAGCAGGAAGTCAGTCCTCATATGAGACTCTCTACTACAGGCTACCGAGAACCTGTGGAAAAAACAACCCAGTGTGAGCAAATGTAAGCGAATCTGAGGACCCCAGTGTCAAGGGAGAACCATGATTCCTGTAGCCTGAACAAGAAGGGTCAGAGGGCAGGAACTGCCTTAACCCTGAAAAGAGTATAATCTGGCTGAATGCACTGTCCTGTCGGGACTCCATCTCCAGGCAGTAGCGAGCTGCAGGAGTGTGGATGGAGGATCAGGTGGTGGCCCGGCAGATGTCCGCCATAGGGACAGAGCGTAGGTTTGCAACTGAAGTTACAATAGCCCTGACATGCACCATAACCCGGCACTCCAATGGTAGACCAGCCTGATCGTGGGCGAAGGTGATACAGTCCACTACCCAGGTGGACAGGGTCCACTTGATGACAGCCTCCACCAGTCAACTGGGGTCATATGAAATGAAACACTGAGGCTTTGCGGTAGCCCAAAGTACATCGCAGGCAGAAGGACAGGGCCCTTTTGCAGTCCAGAGTCTAGAGAACGGCTGCTGCCTTCTCGGTGTGGGGCTGTGGAAAGAAGGTAGGGAGCATCACCTATCATGATGTTGTAGGACCTTGATAGTGTGGCCCGTGGCCTGTTGCATCTGAGGCAGTGTCTCCTTTTTCTAGCCGGTCATCCAGGTATGGAAAGACAAAAGGAGCCAGAAGCGTTTGCCAGAGAAGATCTTGCTCCTGAGGTCTGGGAGCGGGATAGAGACCCTCGCCGAGGATCTGCTTGAGACATGTGGCTCTTGAGAATCTCTTCAGCGGCATCAGTCTGACAGATCCCTGCGGTCTCTGCAAGTGCTCTGGTGGGGCTGGGCAACGTCTGCTGCAAGGCAAGGAACGAAGAAACACTACATTCCAACGGCAGCATCCTAGCTTCCCACTCGAGGGTTGAAGCCTTCAACACGGATGCTAGGGTGACTGGGTTGGGGTGTCGGAGGGAGAGTGAGTAGACGGGACAGGCCTCTGTGGTCCATCACTGGATGCCCTAACGCCTGTCCTGGGTACCTTTGCCGGTTGGTCCCAGACTCCTTGGATGCCCATCAGGGGCTGAGGGACTGTACACGGGATTTGCCATGCTCGTCTGCATCCCAGGATGAGGCCTGAGGATTATTTCTTCTTAAGCTCTCACTCCAGGGAACCCTGATAGGAGTGACAGCGTGCCCACTCAGGAACCTCATGGCTTTTACGTGACTCAGAGGACCTGTGCAGGGCCTTAGAGAGTGCGGCTACAGGGGATACCAGAGGAGTCTGCCCTGTGGAAGATGTCATCCTGCTTAGGGCCAGTGACTCTGGATGGCCTTAGCAGACATCATTTTGCACAGTGAGAATGCCTCTGGGTCATGGTAGGCACCCAGACACCAAAGACAACAGTTGTGTGTGTCTGTGAAAGACATGTTTTTGGAGCACCGATCACACTTCCTAATTCTGGTGGCCATTGGGACAAAAAGGACCCCAGTGAGGTTGAAGAACTTCAGCACTGCCAGCGGTTGAAAAAGGCACAAAATATGCTATATGGAGGAAAAAAAACCTAACAGGTTCCAAGGCCTGATGCCAAGGCAGCAGGGCTCAGAGGCAGGAAAGGGACCAGCATTAGCCGTAAAAGGCACAGATGTGCATGAGGAAATCAACTTTTTTTCAGGGGAAGAGACAAAAGTCTCCCTTTTTCCATGGAGCCCTATAGACAGAGTAAGATGGCACCCTTGGGTGGGAAGGGGACCATGCATGTGTGGTGGCATCTCCCAAAGACTTTCACAAGGGTTTCGTCAGCATCAGTGACCCATATGTGAGGATTGACTTCCTGCTTGTTCCTGGAGAAAGGACAAATTTCAAATGGAGCATCTGTCAAGACAGCTATAAGCCTGCAAGGTAAAACTGTAGAAACAGCAAGGTACAAAGGGAAGGGATACTGGACTGGTCTAGCAGAAGTCCAGGAAAGGAAATTATCTGGAAAGCAAAATTTCACCTTCCAGATCATCCTTCTAGACTGCCCAGATAGGCGTGAAGTACCAAAATGGACTCCAATGGGCAGGAAAAGACAGCTGTCTTCAGAAGCTGCGCACTGAAGGGTGCATCCGCCCTAGCTTGGATATCCAAGCTGTAATGGTTGGCAAAGGTAAAGAGATGGATGACTATGTGGCAGCCATACAAATGGCTATGGGAGCGACAAATATGCTCTGTCCAGGACAAAGCCTGCGCTCGTGGAGCATACCTGGAATTCCTCCAGAACTATTAAATTCTGCAAAGAGATGCTGAGGCCATTGCCTTTTTTTCAGCAGATTAAAGTAGCCCCTTCAACCTTGCATGGTCCCACAAAAAGCACAAGTAGTCTGACCAACCTATGGAAAGAGATAATGACCTTAGGTATCTGAGAAGAACTCAGACAGCAACCAAGTAAAGGTCTCCATCCTTCCCTTGGAACTGACTGGCAGTAGAGGAAGGAAGTCAAACCACTGAAGGCAGCACTCCCTTAGGCGGCAAGACAGACACTTACTGGATGGAATAGCCTCCTCTGAGGAGGACAGGGTATCTACATGACAGCACCTGCAAAGCCAACAGCAACTTGTTGAATAGGTTGTGACCAACAAATGCAGCTTGAAGGCCAAACCTTTAAGCATAGCTTGTTCTAATGGCTACAAAGGCGCAAACATTAAAGCCCAAAGAAATAGGATCAAAACCCAAAGGGGAATAATTGACTGCAGCAGAGTATGCAAAAGCCGCACCTCCCCCCCCCCCCCGGCCCAGCAGAGGCATCAGATGTCAAGGCTAAACTAAAGCAAAGACGCACCCCAGAAGAGATTCTGTACCTGGGCGAGTGTCAACTGAAATAATCTGCCTCTATACTGTCGATATCTGCAATATGTTGCACCAAGAGTCCAACAGGCTCTGTTCTGCCTAATAAAAGAGGGCATTCTAGGGCAACTTCAGCACTTTGGTGTCACCTGCTTGCAGACATACATCACTAGAGTAGCACTGTCCAAGATGACCCAGGCTGCTTGGCCCTAGATCAGGAGGGAAAAGCACAGAAGGGCTAAGCAAATGGTTTAAGCTTTGAGGCGATTAAGTGGCCATGATGAATATCAGCTGCACCAGTGGCCCCAAATCTCTTGCCCCTTGCACTAGGCCCCCTATTCACATAGGCTGGCATTCATAGACAGAAGCAACCATGGAGGATAGTCCAGGACGTGCCCCTCTTCAGAATGACAGGCCAACACCACCATCAGCAGACAGGGAAGCCTGATCTCTAAGCCATGTGAGCAAAGCAACCAATGGAGCAACAACAAATCTGGAACAGTTTCATGAGCTCACCAGCAGGGGAACAACCCTATTGTTGCCACCACTGAACCCAGAAGCTGAAGAGTTCCAAACCTTGGGAGCCCACTTCTCGCAAAATGTTGACAGCTGAGCCAACCTGGCTGTTCTCCCAATGGACAAGACCACCATGCCTGCATGGGTGTTGAAAAGGGCTCCAAGATACTCTGGCCAAGAGAGTTAAAAGGTGGCTCCAGGTGTAATTGATTCCCATACAAGGCTCCCTAGAAACAGAACTGCTCTGGCCGCTACCCCGACCGCTTCTGATGGAGACTTGGCCCAATAAAACCAATTGTTGAGATAAGGATGCATACAAAGACATCCTCAAGTTGCAGAGCTGCAGCAATCAGCATGATCTTAGAAAAAATCCTGAGCCATGGAGAGACCCAAAAGGAAGAACAGAGAACTAAGTGTAAGCCAAGAATGGTTAAGCACAGAAATACTAAACCTCCTGAATAGGCGAGTGAACTTCTGCCAGGTCCAGCGACATGAGTAACTTCCTGAACCAAACCACCTGGATGAGTGGCCTCAGCATCTACAATTGGAAGTGAGATACAGGGAGGCATTGACATCTTTTAGATAGAAGACCAGTCTGATGTTTCCATTCTTTGTTGGCACGAAATGGTGAAATTGGACCTTACCTGCTAATTTTCTTTCCTTGAGTCCATCCAGACTCGTGTGATGTATCTGAGATGGAGACTAAGAATTTCAGACTTCTATGATGCCATGGTATAAGGAAGCTGAACTTCACCTCTTAAACCAGTATTCAACTAACAAAGCAGACTTCAACGAGGTCAGTAAACAAACAGAACTAGCCCCTCAAGTAGGCAAAGACATTATCTTCTGACCCCATAAAGAGAAATATCGAAAGATTCAATGCACCTAGTTACTTGTATCCAGGCTTTGGTACAGACTGGTTTAACATGCAGGTTCTGGACTGGAGTGGAGGGACTCAAGGAAAGAAAGTTAGCAAGTAAGGTCTAATTTCACTTTCCATATGATTGCTACAATCCAGTCCAGACTCTTGTGATGTATCAAAGTACTCAAGGGAGAGACCAGCGAGCCTGGCCTGCAGCAGCCACTGTGTTCCAAACCACGCGTCCCCCACATGCTTGCACATCCAACATGTAGTACAGCACAAACATGTGCAAAGACGACCAAATTGGCTGCCTTGCAGATATCAGATATTTTTATAAAATCTTTACTAGTGATATTGCAGAAGGGCTATCAGGTAAGGCTTGTCTCTGCGGATTATACCAAAATCTGCAATACACATGAAGGAGTAGATAACATGAGGGAGATCTAACTAAGCTTGAAGAATGGTCTAGAATTTGGCAGCTGAGTTTTAATGCTAAAAAATGCAGGGTCATCCATTTGGGCTGCAAAAATCCAAAGCAGCGGTGGTGGTACAGTGTAAGTAGGGGTGAAGTACCTCTGCCCACAAAACAGCAGGACCTGGGCGTGATTGCGTCTGATGATTTTAAAATAGCTAAACAGGTAGAGAAGGTGACAGCAAGAGCCAGGAGGATGTTTGAGAACATAGGGAGAGGAATGGCAAGCAGAAAAAAAGGAGGTAATAGTGCCTCTGTAGAAGTCTCTGGTGCGACCTTAGAGTATTGTGTGCAATTCTGGAGACTGCACTTTCAAAAGGATATAAGCAGGATGGCATATGTGCAGAGGGTGGCTACTAAAATGGTTAGTGGTCCTTGTTTTAAAGCTAGAAGTTTTAATGTTTTAACCACATTAGCTTTTAGTTCTCTGTCACTTGTCGCAGATTTCTTTTGCTTGTCTTGCTGATATGAGTTTGGGGTTTTTTGTTATTACTGATTGAGGTCAGTCTTGTATTTATGTGTATGTTCTTAAAAGTTTAACACTTTTAGTTATTAAAGAATGTTATTCATGTCTTATTTTTAATGTTTTTACAATTATGTAGTTATATTTCCTTTATCATTATTTTTATTTACCCTTGAGATTTGCCTACCCACGCCCCCCTGAAGGTGGCCTTTGGCCAAAACACATTGGGGTTGATTCAGAATTGAATAAAGAGCCTTTACCACTTGTCCACATCAACTTTTTCTGTTCCTGGTGGTAAACAGCGTAGTTACTCACCTGTAACAGGTGTTCTCCCGGAACAGCAGGAATCAATGCTCACTTATGGGTGACATTGGCACCAACTGAGCCAGCACGGAGGAATTCCCCAGCTTTCAAAGAAAGCCTTTGAGATTGTTACCATGCATGCGCGGTCCTCTTCCCGCCCAAGGATGCCATCTTGCTCAGTTAGGTCCCTTAGCTCAAACCCTACCAAACAGATGGCAAGGGAAGGACAAAAATTCAGTAACTCATCAGGAGAGGTGGGAGGGTAGTGAGAATTGATTCCTGCTGTCCCTGGAGAACACCTGTTACAGGTGAGTAATGGTGCTTTCTCCAGGAACAAGCAGGAAAGTCAGTTCTCACTTATGGGACTCCCTAGCTACAGGCTACCGAACCTGTAACCAAAAGAAAAACACCTCCGTGAGGCTGTAAGCAGAAGCAGAAGCCCGAAGGAACCAGAGTCCTTGGGGCGAAGCCCTCGGTAGCCGTGAAGGGTCAGAGGGCAGGAGTCGCTTATATCCAGAACAGATTACGGAATACAGCCTGGCTGAAGGCGCTGTCCCAGCAGGACACCCACTCCAGGCAGTATTGGGCAGCGAAGGTGCTGGTGGAAGACCAGGTCACTGCCAGGCAGATGTCCATCAGGGGCAGAGCGTAGTGAAGCCACTGAGGTTGACTTGGTTCGGATCCCGTGAGCAGCGACTCAACGATCCAGAGGGACGCCTGCCTTTTCATGGGCGAAAGCGATGCAGTCCGCCACCCAAACCGAGAGGGTGCGCTTGGAGACTACTTGCCCCTGCCGATTGGGATTGTAGGTCACAAAAAGCCTATCAGGAAACACAAAAATGCAAGAGACGAGATGAATGTGGATGATCAACAATAGTTTATTCTTGAAGAACCCCAACGCGTTTCGGCGCTAACGCCTTCCTCAGGGGGAATACAACTTAAAAACACAAACAAAGTTAAATAAATATATGTACAAAGAATGTAAAAAATATAAAATTAATACAAGATGATAATAAGATGAAATTAGACTTACCTGCTAATTGTAGTTCCTGGAATGGACACAGTCTAGTCCCGAAACCTCTGGGTTCCCCATCTCATACAGCAGCTTGGAGACTGAGAAACTCCTCTTTTTGTGACCTCACTGGTATATCCATCCCGGATCCGCCTCCTGTCACCAGTTACCTATTGACAAAGCAGACTCACCGGATCAACAAGTAAGAACAAGTAAATATATATAAAGAAACTAGCACTAACGGGAATCACCCCCCAAAAAGGGAACGCAACAGACCACTTTGAAGCTGATCAGACCCCGTTATGTCCGGAGGAAAGCAAAGAGAAACGGAGAGAGAAATAGAAAGACAAGCGAGCCCCCCAACATCTACACTTGGAGCTCGATTCCCATCAAGCACCCCCGGACTTACCTGTAAATCACTACAAACGCTTCAGGCCTTCCAGTTAACGCACACACTCGGGCGGGATACGGGTCTAGACTGTGTCCACTCCAGGAAATACAATTAGCAGGTAAGTCTAATTTCATATTCCTGAGCGTGTCCACAGTCTAGTCCCGAAACCTCTGGGTAAGTACCAGAGCAGTGAACACATTAAGCACGGGAGGGACCTGGAAGCCCCGCCTGAAGCACCGCCGTTCCAAAACAGACGTCCTTGTCCCTTAAAACATCCAATCGGTAATGCCTCACAAAAGGATGCAAGGACGACCAGGTTGCCTTACAAATCTCCTCCGGAGATACCAACCGCCGCTCCACCCATGAAGCAGCTTGTGCCCTGGTGGAATGAGCCCGTAGCCCTTCCGGCACCGATGTACCTTTCAAAATATAGGCGGCAGCAATCGCTTCCTTGATCCACCTAGCAATGGACGCCTTAGATGCAGCCTCCCCTTTCTTGGGACCCGCAAAAAGTACAAAGAGCCGATCCGACCTCCGGAAAGGCGCCGTCTGCTTGAGGTATCCCTTCAAAGCTCTACCAACGTCCAAAAGATGCAGGCTCCTGGCCGAGTCACCGCGGGACTCCCGAGGAAACACCGGCAAAGAGACGTCCTGACACACATGAAACCGCGAAACCACCTTGGGCAGAAAGGCTGGCACCGTACGCAACACCACCTTAGAAGCAAAGAATGAGAGATAGGGCTCCTTACAGGAAAACGCTTGCAACTCCGAGACTCTACGAGCCAAAAAGATCGCCACTAGAAAAACCACCTTTAGCGTGAGATCCTTGAGCGTAGCTCGGGAGAGGGGCTCGAAAGGCACGTGCTCCAGCGCGCTCAACACGAACGGAAGATGCCACTTAGGAACGATCTGTCTGCACGGAGGACACAGAAGCGACACCGCCCTCAAAAAACGTTTGACATCTCGCTGAGCCCCGATGGATTGACCGCCTATTCTACCTCTATAACATGCTACCGCCGCCACCTGCACCCGCAGCGAGGTGGGTGCCAACCCTTTATCAAAGCCCTCCTGCAGAAACTCTAAAATCTGAGGGATGGTGGCCTTCAAAGCTGTGCACCACCGATCTGCGCACCATGCCTTGAAAATCCTCCAGACACGGACATAGGCCAAGGAGGTCGACCGTTTCCTGGCCCCCAACAGGGTAGAGATGACCGCCGCCGAGAAACCTCACGACGTCAGCCGCGCCCTCTCAAGAGCCAAGCCGTAAGCGAGAATTGATCCACATGGGGCATGAGAAGAGGCCCCTGAGACAACAGATCTGCTCGCGCCGGAAGGCGCCAGGGCTTCGCCACCAACAGTCTCATGAGATCGCCGTACCAGGGGCGGCGCGGCCAATTGGGAGCAATCAGGATCACCTGCCCCCGGAACCGCTCGATTTGCTGAAGCACCCTGCCGATCAGAACCCACGGAGGGAACACAGAGGAGATGGCCCGCCGGCCACTCTTGCACGAGCGCATCCAGACCTTCCGACATCCTTTCCCGTCTTCTGCTGAAAAACTGCCCTTTGCCGAGCTGAATGTCACCATGAGGTCCATGACCGGCGTGCCCCATCTGCGGACGACCATCTGGAACACCTCGGGATGCAGGACCCATTTCCCCCGGATCCACCCTCACCCGACTGAGGAAATCGGCCTGCACGTTGTCGACTCCTGCCACGTGCACCGCCGACAGATCTAGGAGATGCGCTTCCGCCCAACTGCACAAAACACCTGCCTCCGCCTCTAGAGCCACGCTGGTGGTACCCCCTTGCTTGTTGACGTATGCCACAGCCGTCGCGTTGTCGGAAAAGATGCGAACAGCCTTCCCTTGGAGGACCGAGCGAAACCCCTGTAAGGCAAGAGTCACTGCTCGCAACTCCAACAGGTTGATCTGGCACAACTGTTCCGGAGGAGACCATTGCCCCTGAATGAACTGGCCCTGACAGTGCGCCCTGCAGCCCAGCAGGCAGGCGTCTGTCATAAGGAGCACCCAGCTGGGAGACTCTAGCGACTTTCCCCGCTCCAGCGAGTCGGGGACGAGCCACCACTCCAGAGACCTGCGGACTACCTCCGAGCAGGGCAGTCTTCGGGTTAGCGAGTCCTCCTGGTGCGATCACCGACGAAGGAGCGCTCCCTGCAATGCCCTCATGTGCGCACGCGCCCAGGGAACAGTCTCTATGGTGGCCGCCATTGTGCCCAGCAACTGAAGGTAAAGCCATGCCGATGGCGCCCTTAGCGAGAGAAAGCTGCGGACAAGGTGTCGCAGTCGCTGCGCCTGGAGGTCCGTCAAGAAGAGCTTCCCTACAGACGTCTCGAAACGGGCCCCCAGGTATTCCAGATTTTGTGACGGGACTAAACGGCTCTTGGATGCATTGACTATCCACCCGAGACTTTCCAGAAATGTCATTACTCAAGCGGTAGCGGAGACGCTCTCCGACCGAGACTTTGCCCTGATTAACCAATCGTCCAAATATGGATGCACCAGGATGCACTCCCTCCGAAGGGCATCCGCCACCACCACCATGACCTTTGTGAAGACCCTCAGGGCCGTCGCCAGTCCGAAGGGCAAGGCCCGGAATTGAAAATGTCCGAAAGGGACCGCGAAGCGGAGAAACCGGTGATGATCCGGACGAATGGGAATGTGCAGGTAAGCTTCCGAGAGGTCTAGGGAAGTAAGGAACTCCCCTTTCTGGACAGCCACCGCCACAGAGTGCAGAGTTTCCATGTGAAAATGAGACACCCGAAGGCAACGATTTACTCCCTTGAGATCGAGGATCGGGCAGACCCCGCTGTCTTTTTTGGGGACGAAGTAGATGGAGTACCGACCGCTGCCGTATTGGTCCCGAGGAACCGGGGCAATCGCCCGGAGGTCTAGCAGCCTTTGTACGGTCTCCCGGAGGGCCCTGCGCTTGACGACCGACCTGCCTGGGGACTGCACAAAGCAGTCCTGGACAGGACGGAGGAATTCCAACGCATAGCCCTCCCGAATGACTTCCAGCACCCACTGATCGGAGGTGATCTGGGCCCAGGCAGAATAAAACTCCTACAAGCGCCCCCCCACTGGAACTAGGGGTGCCTGGGCCCCCCTCATCTCATTGCGGCTTTTTGGAAGCGAAAGAGGACGCGGAAGAGGCTCCGAAACCCCTACCTGCTCCTCGAAACCCCCGGAAACTGGGAGTCCTGTTGGCAAAACGCCCCCGTTGGAAGGAAGCAAATCTTGGAGACCGAAACTGGCGAAAATCCCGCTGTTGACCCTTGCCTGTCGGAATCGTACGCCCTGCCTTCGGCTTGTCCTCCGGCAACCTACCGCCTTTGGACTCTCCCAAATCCTTAACCAGCTTCTCCAAGTCTTCCCCAAAGAGCAGACGCCCTTTAAAGGGAAGCTTGCTCAACCTAGCTTTGGAGGAAGAATATGCAGCCCAGTTGCGCAGCCACAAGTAGCGCCGCGCTGCAACCGCAGACGCCATGCTGTTGGACAACCCCCGCATCAGATCATAATGAAGATCAGCCAGATAGGCCGCTCCGGACTCCAACTTGGCGGCCTCGTCCGCTACATCACCATCCTGCCCCGTGCGCACCCTCTGCGACCAGCGAAGACAGGCTCTGGCTACCCAGGCCCCGCAAATAGCGGCCTGGAGCGACGAGGCATTAACATCAAACACCTGACGCAACAACATATCCAGTTTCATGTCTTGGGAGTCCTTAAGCGCTGCACTACCTTCAACTGGGATGGTAGTCCTCTTAGTGACGGCCGAGACGGTTGCGTCCACCTTGGGAGGACAGAAAACTTCCTTGTCCGAGTCCGACAAAGGATACAGGCGACTCATAACGCGCGCCCCTCGCAGCGGGGCCTCCGGAGCATTCCATTCCTCCTGTATCATTTCGTGGAAGACTCTGTGGACCGGAAAGACTGACTCTTACGGAAAACCTGCAGCAGGGGGTCCTCCAGAGTATCCACCTCTGCAGACCCTGGAGTAGGCATATTGAGAACTTTCAATGTCTCTGCGATGAAAGCCGGCAACTCTTCCCTCCGGAAGACTCTCACCACTCTGGCTTGGGCCTCTTCCTCTGGAAGCTCGCCTTCCTCCAGCTCCTCCTCGCAATCCGCGCTGATGCCTTCCTCATCTGAAAAGGGCCCCTCTGAGGCCAGAGATTGCTCCCCGAAGTCCCCCTCTGCACGAGCCCTCTTGGAGCCATGAGAAGGGACCTCCAGCAGCGAATGGGAAGCGGGTCTCTTCAAAACGCTTCCGCCAGAAACTCCTTTGGGTTGCGGAGCGCCCCCCATCACAGACTGCTGCAGCAAAGATATAAACTCCGGAGAGAAAATGGAAGACAACTGAGAGGACCAAGAGCCCAGGGAGGGAGGAGCGGCAGGCGCGGTAGAGGGCCCTGCCACCGGCTCCTCTTGCGCTGCGCCCGAGGAAGATAAAGTAGAGGGCTCCAAATCAGACCCAGCAACTCCCTCGTTAGCCTGCTCCAAGGTAGAAGAGTCCCTGGAACAGGTTTTACAGACCCCCGAGTCTGAGGCCTTCTTGGCCCCACAGACCATGCACAGGGGCCTGGCAGGCATCGTAGCTGGGATCCAGTAAAGAAAGGCCTGCCCAAAAAACGCCAAGGACACACCCGCAGTGCCGGAAACAGCGCGGCCCAGACACGCGGTGCAGCCCGGAGCTCCCGCACGCAGCGGAGCTGCTAAAACTGCGCCCTTCAACTGCCCCAAAGATTTCCGGGCTTCCCCTGCGGATTGCGACCCCTGCAGGAGAAAGCTATAGGCCCCCCGAGGTGCGTACTTCCAAAACGGAGCGGCGCAGCGCTTGATCGCACGCTTGGGGGCCTCAAGGCACGTGTGCGCCAAAAGTACTCCGGAGGAAGAAAAAACTGCCGCTCGCGGCCTTACCTCGTGTTTCGGCGGGAAAAGCAGGCACCCGATCCCAGGTGAGCCAACTCAGGCAAAGCCGCTGCCCGCAGCTCCGCACCACCTGGAAGGTCTGTGCACCCCGCAGAGAGAGAGACAAGACCTCCGGTTCCTGAGGATCGCAGCGAGTCTACCGGACCGCGCTTGCAGGCAAGGCTTCTGCTTGGCGCCGGTTCGACTCGTGAGGCAGCGTCGGTCTGGTCCCCAGTGTAGCCGGCTTAACCAGCCCCCAGAAATTCCTCCGAGAATGCCGGCAGCCGGTGGGCAAGGTAAACAAAATAAAAATAAAAATAAGATAAAAGAATTAAAGAAGGAAAACCGGACCAGAAAAAAAGGACTGAGGAGCCTTAAAGCCACAGGATATCAACAAAAGAAAGGAATCTTTCCCTTCCCCGTAGGGTTGAAAAAGCCTAACAGCTATTCCTAATTGTTTCCCCAGTGAGCCCGGAGTCCCGGGCTCACCATCTATCCAGCTGCTTGGAGACTGAGGTAACTGGTGACAGGAGGCAGATCCGGGATGGATATACCAGTGAGGTCACAAAAAGAGGAGTTTCTCAGTCTCCAAGCTGCTGTATGAGATGGGGAACCCAGAGGTTTCGGGACTAGACTGTGGACACGCTCAGGAATTAAATACTATCTAAGATCAACAAATAAAACATGTGGTTAAAAGAAAAAAAGCAACACCATTGAATGTATCTAAAGTTATGTACATATATATAAAAAGACATCATTCAATGTAGATAAATTATTCATAATGAACTTACTACTACAAACGCAGGACAATAAGAAATAAAACCATAACATTAAAACCATATAAATAAACAGGACAATAAATGAACTGAGAATTGATGATAACTATTGTATGATGTAATCTTTATATTGACAAATTACAAACATTGTATTTCATAATGTGATGACTGTATTAATGTGTGTTAAGAAGCACGATAGGTATCTATTGGGCTGCATGATAGATACTTCCCCAGTAAAGCTTAAGAACTATATGGTGTATAAGAGTGAATAGTAAATAATTAAAACCAAAACGATTGTGTTAAATGTTGTTGAACTATCAATAGTCGCTAATCAAATTACACTATAGATTTTTCCCGTGTGTACACTAGGAAACAATGGGATTACTTAACTCACATAATACAGAAGATATATGCTGTATAACTAACCTGAATAAATCAGCTTAACTGCTAATGCTGTCTATAGACTCGTGTGAGATATGAGTTGCGCTATAAAACCTAACAGACCCCATGGGAGATATTAATGGAATTACTTAGCTCACATAATATAGTTGACCTATACTGTATAACTAACCTGAATAGATCAGCCTGACTGCTAATGCAGTTTGTAGACTCATGTAAGATATGAGCTTCACTATAAAACCGAACAGACCACATGGGAGATATGTCAAGGATTTCTACAAACAATATATTTCTTGTTGTTCAATGTTTAATAATATTTGGCTGCTGGTAAATAACTATGTGTGTAATAATTACAATCTTTAAGGTAAAGTAAAATCTTTCTTTAACCATAAGTTATATCATAGAAATCAAAACAGGGGAGCACCTGTAAATTCTATTTTTAAAATTATATAAATGACTAGATTGTTATACTAAGTTTGCTAACCTATATTGTAAAGCCTTAAATTGTACTATCATCGACATTCGGAACTAGATGACAGCACTGCTAAAAGGCTACGAGAGATTTAAACACCCGTTATATCAAAGTTTAGTTGAGCCAGCGGAACCATCGCAGGACAATGGCATTTCTACAATTATTTCATAAATACCTTGTTTGAAGTATAAAATCACTTGTAGCATAGAACAGCCTGAGCGGTGAGTTGTGGTTAAAAAAACGCTACCTCCGCGCCAAAGGACAGAAGAAGAAACAATGAATGTGGCTTAGCATTCAATGAGGAAGACATGTAGACTTCGAAAAATATTGCAACGGTCAATTCATTGTATTTCTAAAGACTATGTGTCTAATAACTTTGATAGAGAAGGAAGATAAATTTTGTAAATCTTGTTTTAATCCAGGGAAGGAAGGAGGAGGGAGGGAGAGGAGAATACGGCAATGTTGCAACGATAATTATAAATACCTTATTGAGCCATATAGAGACTTGTCAGCAGTGCCAAAAACACTCGACGCATAGTAAGCCTGATTGGTAAAATTTTGTTTTTAAAACGCTGCTTGTGCGCCAAAAGGGGAGGAGTAACAAAAGTGGGTGGAACTTGGCATTCAATAATGAAGACACAGACTCTTGAAGGTTGCACAGCGATCGGTTCATCACTTTCCTAAAGACTATTTGCCTTATATCTTATATAAAAAGGGCGATTGTTTATTGTGTAAATATTGATTTAAAACCAAGAAACAAGAAAATTGGACTGAAACGTATGCTTCTTCTTAAAGGAATGTGCTATGATAAAGAAAGCACAGTTACTTACCTGTAACAGGTGATCTCTGGGAACAGCAGGAATAAGTCTTCACAACCCACCCACCTCCCCTAGGAGTTGCATCTCTCTATCTTTCCTTTCCTCTCTCTCTCTCTTTGTCTCAGGGTAGGTGGGTAGGAGTTGATTAGAAATGGAACAGGTGTTTGAGAACAGCCTGACCAAACAAGGCATCCCGGCGGGCGTCCTTGTCCAAACAGTAATGGGCTGTGAAGGTATGAACCGAGGCCCAGGTGGCCACTCGACAGATTTGGTCGATGGACACAGTTTAGATGAGCCATTGAGGCTGCCATGGCTCTCACATTGTGAGCTGTGACATGGCTCTCCAGAGAAATGTTCCTACTCTGGTAGGCGAAAGAAATACACTGAGAAATCCAGTTGGACAGTGTTCTCTTAGAGACTAAGTCCTAAATGAGAAGGATCAAAAGCAACATAGTTGAGAAGACTTTTTATGTTGCTGTGTTCTTTGTAAGTAAAAAACAAGAGCTCTCTTACAATCCAAGGTATGAAGATTCCTCTCTGCATTTGATGCATGAGGTGCTGGAAAAAAGACAGGTAAATATACCTCTTGGTTCAGATGAAAAGGTGAGACCACTTTAGGCAAAAAGTGTGGATTGGTCCTGAGGACTACCTTATGATGGAACCTTGTATAAGGAGGATTAGCCACCAAAGCTTGCAACTCACTGATGCAGCGTGCTGAGGTGACTGCAATGAGAAAAATAACTTTCCAAGAAAGGAATTTCAAGGAGGTGGTGGCTAAAGGTTCAAAGGGTGGCTTCATAAGCTGGCCAAGAACCAGGTTTAAGTCCCATGCCACTGGAGGTGGTCTAATGGGAGGCTTAGTTAAAAGAAGGCCTCTCATGAATCTTGCTATAAGAGGATGAGAGGAAATAGGTTGTCCATTGAGAGGCTTGAGGGACGCTGCAATAGCACTCAAATGGACACTTACTGAATTCGTTTTCAGACCTGCATGGGATAGATGCAGGAGATACTCTAGTAGAGAATTCAGAGGTATTGCAAGAGGGTTTAGACCTTTCCCTGAACACCAAATGGTAAATCTTTTCCATTTGAAAGCATAGGAACGTCTAGTAGAAGGCTTTCTAGAGGCATGAACAACATCTCTGACTTGCTGAGAGAGATGAAAATCTTGAAGGCCTAGGCCCTCAGCAACCAAGCCCTGAGATGGAGCGACTGGGGGTTTGGGTGCCACAAAGTTCCCTCTTCCTGGGACAGAAGGTCTGGTGCAGAACCCAAGTCCAGGGAAGGAGCTTGAGAGAGATGCAGAAGAGGGTACCACACTTGGCGTGGCCAATGTGGTGCTATGAGAATCATGGTCCCTTGATCACTCTGAAGCTTGAATAGTGTCTTGGGAATTAGGGGAATTGGTGGAAAGGCATAAAGGAAGTCTTGACCCCAGTGAAGGAGGAAGGCATCCTTGGCCTGAACTCCCTGACACGGAATTCTGGAACAGAACCGGGGATGTTTGGCATTCCACGGACTTGCAAAGAGGTCTATGTCCAGGGTTCCCCAAATTCGAAAAATCCTGGTTACCTGGTCCATGTGGAGGGACCACTCGTGTGGAAGCAGAACTCGACTGAGTCTGTCCGCCCAAGAGTTTTGAACGCCTGGAAGATATACTGCCAGAAGATGGATGTGATGCAATCTGGCGAAGGCCCACAGTCGCAAAGCTTTGTTGCAAAGCGACAGAGCCAGTCCCATCCTGCTTGTTTACATAGAACATGCCTACTTGGTTGTCCGTATGGATGAGGACTGTCCTGTAGCTGAGCAGGGAATGGAACACTCTGAGAGCTAAGAATATTGCTCTGAGTTCCAAGAGATTGATATGCAGAGAAGTCTCCTGTGGAGACCAGATGCCCTGGGTGGAGAGATCTTGCAGATGAGCTCCCCAACCCATTGGAGAAGCATCTGTTGTCAGAGTTGCTTGGGGTAGCGACTGCTGAAAAGGGGACCCCAGCAACAGATTTGGAGGGGACTTCCACCACTGGAGAGACCAAAATAGGCGACTAGAGTTTGCTATTTTGTCTGACAGGCAACCTGATGCCTGAGTCCATTGGGTGGACAAAGTCCATTGAGCTGCCCTCATGTGAAGGCGAGCATATGGAACCACATGCACGGTGGATGCCATGTGGCCTAATAGTTGTAACATCTCTCGAGCAGTTAAATGGGACTTTAACTGTATCTGGGAGGCTAACTGCACCAAGCGTAGGCAACAGGCCTGAGGAAGATAGGCCCTTGCAGTTGTGGTATCCAGCAAGGCCCCTATAAACTCCAGAGACTGAGTAGTGGTGAGATGGGATGTTTATTACCAGTCCCAAATACTGAAGGACACGCATTGTGTAGGTTAAAGAAATCTGGGCCTCTGACTGGGATGGAGCTCGAATGAGCCAGTCGTCCAGATATGGGAAAACGAATATTCCTAGAGTGCGTAGAAATGCAGCTACTACTGCCATGCATTTCGTGAACACCCTTGGTGCAGAGGCCAGACCGAAAGGAAGCACCCTGTATTGGTAGTGCTTTCCTTGAAAAAGGAACCGAAGGAATCTTCTGTGTGTTGGATGGATGAGGACATGTGTGTACGCATCCTTGAGATCTAGAGAACAAAGCCAGTCCTGACTCTGAAGGTATGGCAGCGGAGTACCGAGAGAAATCATCTTGAATTTCTCTTTGAATAGAAACTTGTTCAATTCTCTGAGATCTAACATGGATCTGTAGCCCCCTGTTTTCTTTGGAATAAGAAAATAAGGGGAGTAGAACCCTGAGCCCTGTTGAAGAAGGGGTACTTCTTCTATTGCCTATTGGGCAAGAAGGGTAGCAATCTCCTGACCCAGAAGGTTGAGGAGAGATGTTGGAGAATTGCAATGTCTCACCATGGTGTGGGGAGGAAGGTTGAAGAAATGAAGCTTGTACCCTTCCCTTACAATGGAGGGGGTCCATTGCTCTGCTGTAATTTGCTCCCATTTGGGAGCAAAGTAAGCCAGCCTTCCTGGAATGGTGAGAGGCTCTGGTTCTTCCAGAGCCAGAAAGGCTAAGTTCTCTAGTTGCAAGTCAAAGGCCCTGAGGAGGCTGAGGCTGCCGAGCCGTGGGAGGCCTGGCAGCTTTTGACTTGGCCTGTTTAGGTGGTTGCTGACGCTTTGCAGCAAAACGACCTGCAGAAGATGCCTGCTGACCATAAGCAGGATAGTATCTTCCCTTTTTAGAAAAAGTTGTCTTTTTGAACAACCTTTTCTTAGCAGGAGCAGAGGTAGACTTTGAAAGTCGATCCAAAGCAGAGTTCTCAGCATCCATCTGAGTGGCCTTTGCTTTCCAATCCCTGCCAAAAAGGTTTTCACCTGTGCAAGGAAGATTTCCCAGTTCATCTTGGACCCAAAGTTCCAAATCAGAGGCTTGTAACCAAGCAATTCTGCGTGCACTTATGGCAATAGCCGAGGCTCTGCTTACACACTCAAAAGAGTCAAAGGCTGCAAGGTTGGAAAATTTGGAAACATCTTGGGCATGTTTAAGCCAAGTGAGAAATTCCTGCCATTTATCTTCTGAAATAAAAGGGGCTAAAGTCTGCAGAAGATCTGTGCCTTCTTTTAGAAACATCCCCATATAGAGACTATAGGAGTTGATTCTGGCAGCAAGCATATTAGCTTGGAAAACCCTTCGGCCAAAAGCATCAAGGGTCCTGCATTCATGTCCTGAAGGATTAGATGAGTCTCTTTACACTCTTTATTTTCCTCATGGCAGGCTCTACCACAATAGAGTGGTGAGGAAGCTGAGACTTATGAAAGCCAGGATAAGAAGGGCCACGGTACATGGTATCTAATCTACGAGAATGAGGAGAGGTGGTAAGAGGAGTCTCCCACATGCTCAACATGAGATCATAGAGAATCTCATGAATAGGTAAAGTAGCTGCTTCTTTAGGAGCCTTAGGATATTATAAAATATCTAGTTGCTTGGCTCTAGGCTCTGACTCAGGGGCCACTGTAATGGAAAGGCCCCTAGCCACTTCCCTAATGAAGTCCTGAAAAGACAAGTCTTCTGGAGGAGACATTCTTCGTTTTGGAGAATCAGACTCCTGAGGAAGAAGTACCGGTGCATCGACAGAAACCTCCGACTCATAAGAGTCTTCGGAGGAATCAAAGTATCAACTGTCTGGATGCTCCTGTAAAGCCCGATACGCGTACCGAGTGGGATGGACATCGGGAGTAAGCGGTACCGGTTCGGTACCGATGGGCATCATAGGACAGGGTACCGTTGCAGTCGACACCGAAGCCGATGTCGATGCAATCGGTACCGGCACCGGGAACGATGCCGGTGCCGGTACCGGCAACGGAGACTGTTGCGGTACCGGAGGCGTCGAAGCCTGCATAAACGCCGTTAGGATGCGCTGCATGGACAGAATCTTCTGATCCATCGATGCCACCAGAGTCTGGATGTCGGTACCAGTGGAGGCCACCGGTACCCCAGAACACGGCAACAAGTGATCGGTCAAGGCCGAGCCATCGATGTCAACCTGTGACCCCATAGACAATGCTTTGGAAGCCGGAACTTCCCGCCGGGGTAATTTTGCCGGTGCAGAATCCTCGAGGACAAGCCCGGAGGCATCTCGATGCTTAGAGGGAGATTTGCCCTTCGAGGACCGGCTAGATTTATGTTTGGTTAACTGAGATCCATGGGAGGAAGAAGCAGCCCTGGAAGACGTCGATGCCACCGAGGCTGCATCAGAGGGAAACAGGGTACTGAGCTTGGCTGCTCGGTTCTGCCGACCTCTTTTAGACATCATGGTACAGGACACACAATCCGTGATGGAATGGTCAGGACCCAAACATTTTAGACACCAGTCATGGGTGTCGGTGACAGAAATAGTACCGCCACACTTCGTGCACTTTTTGAACCCGGAAACAGGCTTCTCCATGAGGAGAAAATATGTTCAGGCCTAAGGCCCACACCAAAAATGCACAGTTGAAGAAAGAAAAGTTTTTTGTTTTTTTTTTTAAGAAAAGAAAAGAGCGGCGGTACCGGTCTGATGTCGAAGGCAGACGCGACACAGAAAAATAAAGAAAAAAATAAAGAATTCTTCTGCGGTGACAGGAACACGACCTGCTGGCTCCGTGGAAAAGAAGAACTGGAGATAGGCGGTTGGGGAAAGGCGGGAAGGCAGCGCGCAGGCGCTGTGGGATGCTCCCAAAAGCTTTCTTACTGGACGCTGGGGAGCGTTCCCGCGCAGGCTCAGTCGGTACCGACGATACCCATATGTGAAGACTCATTTCTGCTTGTTCCTGGAGATTTACTTTTACTATTAATGTAATAGAAAAAAAGAGGGGGGAAGAGCGAGGGGGGAGGGGGAAGAGGTGAAGGGAGGGGAAGGGGAGGGGAAGAGGGGGGAGGGGGAAGGAGGAAAGGAAAAAAGGGAAAAAAAAGGGGGGAGGGGAAAAGGGGAAGGGGGAGGGGGAAAGAGGTGGGGAGAAGAGAGGGGAAAAGAGATAAGAGAAGGAGGAAAGAGGGCCAGACTCTTAAGAATAGTGGGTACCTAATTTATATAGAGATATGGCTAGTGAGTATAACATATTGCCATATTGTCAAAGAAATTATGATGAGATCAGTATTGAATCAACATGTCAAATTTATTGTATGAAAATACAAATTGAAGTTTATATAGTTTAACCCCAGCCATAAGGACAAAGTATTCTACAAAAACATTTTCTTTAAGAGATTGCTGTAATAAGGCTCAATGCCTGCGCACATACAGCATCTCCGTTGGTGAACTATACTGGATTGTCATAAAATATGTTTTTCACAAAAATACAGAAAGGTCAACTTCTTGATTAAGGCCTTTAGATTCTAAACTGTCAAATTCGCATATATACTGTTGCTCAAGTTTTAGTAAGACTTTATTAATATCGCCTCCCCTCCAATGTGATGTGACTTTGAGAACCAAAAATTTTAGGTCACTAATTTTGTGGCCAGTAGTGATCCAATGCTCAACTAAAGGTTTTTCTGAGATCTTCCTCTGGATGCAACTTCTATGCTCTATAATACGAACACGCACTTCTCTCACGGTTTTGCCTATGTAAACCTTGTTGCAAGGACACAAGATTAGGTATATTACATTAGACGTCTTACAGTTAGTGTAGTTTTGTAAATATATCTTATGCTGAGAAATGGGACGTGTAAAGCTGTTTTTAGCTGTGATAGTATGAAGACAGACTGAACAGTTAACACAACTGAAATGACCTTTTATCTTAGGTGGAGGGTTATGTTTAGTAAACGCTGACGGAACTAAAATGTTAGACAAGTTTAGGTTCCTCTTGTATGCTATCATAAGTCGCTTAGTGGTGAATTGTGGTATGGAATTGAGCAAATACCACTCTTGCCTTAAAATATTTACTATTGCTTTAGAGAAATGTGTAAATGTGAGAGCACATACTATTTTATCTTTATTATCACATCGGTCTTTCTTTTTTAATAACCAAGAACGTTCTGTTGCGCAGGCTCTGAATTACGCTTTTTTGATGCACTTTTGTGGATACCCTCTTTCTCTAAATCTTTGGTGCATCTTAATCGCTTGATGTTCAATATTTACGTCCGTCGTACATAGCCAGTTTCTTAGAATTAAAAGGCTAATTGGTAAATTACTTTTGAGAGAAGAATTGTGGTAACTATCATATTTCAGTAGAGTATTGCGATCTGTCGGTTTCTGATAAAGATCCGTAGTGAATCCATTTTGGCCTTTTTGATCATTATATCTAAATATGGAATGCTTTCCTTACTGAAAGTACCTTCAAATTGTAAATTGGAATCTAATGTGTTGAGCCAACCAAAAAAATTATGTAAAGTTTCTTCAGTACCCTCCCAAATTACTGCCTGTGTTAAGGGTGTATCAAGATTTGGGCGTAAGCGTCCTTCAGATCCAAGGAGCATAGTCAGTCACCATGCTGGAGGAAGGGCAGCAGCATGCCAAGGGAACATCTTGAATTTCTCCTGCACTTGATCAACTTGCAGAGGTCGAGGATGGGCTGCAGACCCCCTGTCTTCTTCGGGACGAGAAAGTATCGGGAATAAAAGCCCCGACCTCGAAGGTGGGGAGGGATCTTCGACTGCCCGTTGGGCCAGGAGGGAGTGTAATTCCTGATGCAGCAGAAGCTGATGTGTGAGGAGTCGAGGCGGCTCTGCTGGGGATTAGGGTGGAGGGAAGCCTGTCGAAATGGAGGCGATAGCCCTCCCAGACAACCTGGAGGACCCAAGTGTCCGAGGTAATAAGTGCCCACGATAGGACGAACAAGACAGACATCCCCCCACTGGCTGCTGTATTGTTGGAGGGCAAGGGGCCCTTCTGCTGACATCAAAACCCCCGAGTGCGTTGCAGGGGAGCCGGCGTTTGGGTCTTCGGGCCCTTTGGCTTGCAGTGCCCCTGTCCGGGTTTTCTCTGAGCCAGGGTAGCTGGCGTTGGGGTAGCTAGGAATGGCTGATAAATGCGATACTGAAGGCCTTTCCTGGGAAAGAAGGGCTTCTTGGCTGGCTGCTTCTTCTAAGGCAGCGTTGAGATCTCGTGGGAGACAGGTCCTGGTAACGAACTCCATCTCAATCTCAGCAGCCTTCTCTTCCATCGGTTTCCCAAACAGCTGTTCACAGAGACAGGGCATGTCCAGGGGATTCTACATCCATTGCTCCAGATCAGAGGATTGGAGCCATGCCTGGCGGTGAGCTCCAATGCCCGCCACCAGGGTTGATGTCTCGAAGCCATCATAAGAGGCTCGAGATGTATTTGGAACAGTCGGCCACGGATTTCAGCAGGGTGCGGAACCTGTCTAGGGGCTCCCCTTCAACGCCTGTGGAAAACCCCTCAAGTTCTTTTGCCAAGTCGCGTAGGAACATACCAATATACAATTGGTAAGCTTGGATGCGACAGGAAAGCAGTTACTTACCTGTAACAGGTGATCTCTGGGAACAGCAGGAATTAGTCCTCACATATGGGTACGTCGGAACCGACGGAGCCTGCGCGGGAAAGCTCCCCAGCTTCCAAGAAAGGAAGCTTTTGGGGCCTCCCACAGCGCATGCGCGCTGCCTTCCCGCCTTCCTGACCAACTCTCTTCAGTTCGAGTTTACAGCTGAGACAATAGAGAGAGGAAAGGAAAGAGAGAGAGAGATACAACTCCTAGGGGAGGTGGGTGGGTTGTGAGGACTAATTCCTGCTGTTCCCAAAGATCACCTGTTACAGGTAAGTAACTGTGCTATCTCCAGGAACAAGCAGGAATGAGTCCTCACATATGGGGACTCCATAGCTAAGATGCCGGGGAGATCCCCCCCCCCCCCCCCAAGGGTTCCTCATCTTCCTATGGATCTCAGGCATCCATTCAGGGAAGGTGGGAAGGAGTTGTTTAAGAATGGAACAGGTGTCTGAGGACAGCCTGACCAAACAAGGCAACCCGGCGGGAGTCCTTGTCCAAGCAGTAATGGGCTGTGAAGGTATGAACCGAGGCCCAGGTGGCTGCTCAACAGATCTGATCAATGGATACAGAATGAAGATGAGCCATAGATGTGGCCATGGCTCTGACATTGTGAGCTGTGACATGGCCTTCCAGAGAAAGGTTCTTACTCTGGTAAGCAAAAGAAATACACTGAGCAATACAATTGGACAGTGTTCTTTTTGAGACTGGAAGTCCTAAATGAGAAGGATCAAAAGCAACAAAAAGTTGAGAAGACTTTCGATGTTGCTGTGTCCTGTGGAGGTAAAAGGCAAGAGCTCTTTTACAGTCTAGAGTATGAAGGTTCCGCTCTGCATTTGATGCATGAGGAGCTGGAAAAAAAGACAGGTAAATATACCTCTTGATTAAGATGAAAAGGTGAGACCACTTTAGGCATAAAGTAGGGATTTGTCCTAAGGACTACCTTATCATGATGGAACCTTGTATAAGGTGGATTAGACACTAAAGCCTGCAGTTCACTGATGTGGCGACCAGAAGTGATTGCAATAAGGAAAATGACTTTCCAGGAAAGGAATTTTAAGGAGGTAGTGGCTAAGGGTTCAAAGGGTGGCTTCATAAGCTGACCAAGAACCACGTTTAAGTCCCATGCCACCGGAGAAGACCAAATGGGAGGTTTAGTTAAAGTTAGACCTCTCATGAATCTTGCAATAAGAGGATGAGAGGAAACAGATTGTCCATTGATAGGCTGAAGAGATGCTGCAATAGCACTCAAATGGACCCTTACAGAATTGGTTTTAAGTCCTGCATTGGAAAAATGCAGGAGATATTCGAGTAAATAATTCAAAGGTAGTGCTAGAGGGTTAAGACCTTTGTCAGCACACCAAATTGAAAATCTTTTCCATTTAAAAGCATAAGAACGCCTGGTGGAAGGTTTCCTAGATGCATGGAGGACATCCTTCATCTGTTGAGAAAGATTCAAGTCTTGAAGGTCTAGGCCTTCAGCAACCAAGCTCTGAGGTGAAGGGACTTGGGGTTTGGGTGCCACAAAGTTCCCTCCTCTTGAGACAGAAGGTCTGGAGCAGCTCCCAGATCCAGGGAGGGTGCCTGGGAGAGATGCAGAAGTAGAGGGTACCACACTTGGCGTGGCCAGCGTGGAGCTATGAGGATCATAGATCCTTGATCCCTCTGAAGTTTGAATAGAGTCTTGGGAATCAAGGGAATGGGTGGAAAGGCATATAGGAAGGCCTGATCCCAATGAAGGAGGAAGGCATCCTTGGCTTGAGCTCCCTGACACGGAATCCTGGAACAGAACCGGGGAAGTTTGGCATTGTACGGACTTGCAAAGAGGTCTATGTCCAGGGTTCCCCATTCCTGAAAGATTCTGAGTACCTGATCCATGTGCAGGGACCATTCGTGTGGAAGCAGAACTCGACTGAGTCTGTCTGCCCAAGAGTTTTGGATTCCTGGGAGGTACACTGCCAGGAGATGGATCCGATGCTCTCTGGCGAAGGCCCACAATTTTAGAGCTTCGTTGCAAAGCGACAGAGAGCCAGTCCCTCCTTGTTTGTTTATGTAGAACATGGCTACTTGATTGTCGGTATGAACAAGAACTGTCATGTTGATGAGGAGGGTATGAAAGACCTTGAGAGCAAGGAAAATTGCTCGCAGCTCCAAAAGGTTGATATGAAGGGTGGTCTCCTGTGGAGACCAAGTGCCCTGAGTGGAGAGGTCTTGGAGATGAGCTCCCCAACCTACTTGGGAGGCATCTGTAGTGAGAGTTGCTTGGGGTAACGAAGGTTGGAAGGGGGCCCCCAACAACAGATTTTGAGTGGATATCCACCATTGGAGAGACCAAAAAAGACGTTTTGAGGTTGCTATTTGGTCAGAGAGCTCCTGAGGCTTGTGTCCACTGGGTGGACAGAGTACATTGAGCTGCTCTCATATGTAGGCGTGCATAAGGCACCACATGAACTGTGGATGCCATGTGGCCTAGTAGTTGTAGCATCTCCCTGGCCGTCAAGTGGCTTTTGGACTGAACTTGAGAGGCCAAGTGCACTAGACGGTGGCAACGGGCCTGAGGAAGATAGGCCCTTGCAGTGGTGGTATCTAGCCAGGCCCCTATGAATTCTAGGGACTGAGTAGGGGTGAGTTGAGACTTTGGCAGACTGATGACAAGTCCCAGATACTGCAGTATGCGTCTGGTGTGGTCCAGGGAAGTCTGAGCCTCGGACTGAGATGGAGCTCGGATGAGCCAGTCGTCCAGGTATGGGAAGACAAAGATTCCCTGAGTGCGTAGAAATGCAGCTACTATTGCCATGCATTTGGTAAATACCCTTGGAGCAGAGCGAAGGGAAGGACTCTGTATTGGAAATGTTTTCCCTGGAACAGAAACCGTAGGAATTTTCTGTGGGATGGATGGATGGATGAGTATATGTGTGTACGCATCCTTGAGATCTAGAGAACAAAGCCAGTCCTGACTCTGTAGGTATGGAAGGAGAGTGCCTAGAGAAAGCATCTTGAATTTCTCCTTGTATAGGAATTTGTTCAATTTTCTGAGATCCAGAATGGGTCTGTATCCCCCTGTTTTCTTGGGAATGAGAAAATAAGGGGAGTAAAAACCTGACCCTTGTTGAGGAAGAGGAACCTCTTCTATTGCCTTTTGGGCGAGAAGAGTGGTCACCTCCTGGCCCAACAGGTACAGGAGAGAAGGGGGAGAATTGAATTGTCTCACCATGAAATGGGGAGGAAGGCTGGAGAAATGTAGTTTGTAGCCCTCTGATGATAGAGAGGGTCCACGGTTCTGATATGATTTGTTCCCATCTGGGAGCAAAATGAGCTAACCTTCCTGGAATGGTGAGAGGTTCTGGTTGTTGCAGAGCCAGAAAGGTTAAGTTCTCTAGAATCAAGTCAAAAACCCTGAGGGGGTTGGGAATGCTGGATTGTAGCAGCCCCTGTAGACTTTGTTCTGGCCTGTTTAGTTTGCTGACGCTTAGGAGCAAAGCGAACTTGGGAAGATTGCTGGCCAGTATTTGTGGAAAATCTGGTCTTTTTATAGAAAGTTTTCTTAAAAGGTTTTTTCTTGGCAGGAGTAGAGGTAGATTTAGAAAGTCTATCTAAAGCAGCATTCTCTGCATCCATTTGAGTGGCTTTGATTTGCCACTCCTTGCCAAACAGATTTTCACCTGTACAGGGCAGATTGCCCAAGCCTTCTTGTACCCAGGGTTCCAAATCAGAGGCCTGGAGCCAAGCCAGTCTGCGAGCAGCTATGGCAATGCCAGAGGCTCTGCTTGCCCCCTCAAAAGAGTCAAAGGCTGCTCTGTTGGAGAACTTTGAAACATCTTGAGTGTGCTTTAGTAAAAGAAGGAACTCCTCTTGCTTATCCTCTGGGATAAAGGGGAGAAATTGACGTATCTTTAATGCAATCTCTTTCAAAAACATGCCCATATAGAGGCTGTATGAATTGATTCTGGCAATAAGCATGCTAGCTTGGAAGATTTTTCTCCCAAAAGCATCCAGAGTCCTACATTCTCTTCGTGGAGGGGTAGAAGAGTGTCTTTTGGTACTCTATCTTTTTCATAGCAGACTTCACCACAATAGAGTGGTGAGGAAGCTGAGTCTTTTGAAAACCAGGAGAAGGAGGAACCCGATACATGGTGTCCAAACGACGAGAATGTGGAGATAGGGTGAGAGGAGTCTCCCACAAGTCCATGTGTTCTTGAAGAATTTCATGTATGGGTAAGGTGGTTGCCTCTTTGGGAACCTTAGAGTATCCTAAAATATCCAATTTTTTTGCTCTAGGTTCCTTTACAGAGGATACAGATATGGAGAGTCCTTTAGCTACTTCAATGATGAAGTCTTGAAAGGACAAATCCTCTGGAGGAGACATTCTCCTTTTTGGAGAAGAGGGCTCCTCAGGAAGAGTAAAAGAGACGTCAGCAGAATCATCTGATGTATCAGAATCTTCAGAGGATTCAAAGTATCGTCTATTTGCTTCCAGAGATCGATACGCGTACCGATCGGTACCGACATCGGGCGTACCGGGAATCGGAGCGGTATCGAAGAAAGCTCCGGAACCGGAGAACGGAACCGGCATGCTACTGGAAGTAGATGCTCTGGGTACCGGTATCGGTTGCGGTACCGGAATTGGAGTCGGAACCGATTGTCGCGGTACCGATGGCGGTGCAGCATTAATGAAAGCCAGTAAGGCCTGCTGCATGGATTGTACCGTAGTACCCATAGTCGCCACAACTGCCTGGAAGTCGGTACCGGTGTTAGCCGGTACCCCAGAGCAGTCTAACAGGAGATCGGTCGAGGCCGTGCCATCGATGTCTACCTGTAACCCCATAGGAGGAGCTTTGGAAGCCGGAGCTTCCCGCCGGGGTTGTTTGGCTGGGGCAGGGTCCTCAGGGTCAAATGCAAGGGCCTCTCACTGCTTAGAGGGAGATTTGCCTTTTGAGGACTTGCCTGAAGAATGTTTGGTTACCTGAGATCCATCAGGAGAAGAAGACCTGGAGGATGTTGATGCTGGAGTATCGGTAGAAAACAGCATATGAAATTTAGCTGCTCTGTTCTGTAAGCCCCTTTTGGACATCAGAGAGCAGGATGGACAATCCGGAATGGAATGGTCAGGCCCCAAACATTTAAGACACCACTCATGGGTATCTGTAACTGAAATAGTACCGGTACGCTTAGTGCATTTTTTAAAACCAGATGCTGGTTTTTCCATGAGGGAGACCTGAGAAGGCCTAGAGGCCTCACAGAAAAAATACACCAAGTGAAGAAAAGGTAATTATTTTTTTTTAAATAAACGAAAAAACGACCGGCGGTACTGGTCCGGAATCGGGGAAGGCAGACACGCGGTCAAACAAATTAAAATAACAATTTCTTCAGCGGTGACAGGAACACGACCTGCTGGCTCCGCGGAAAAAGAAGAACTGAAGAGAGTTGGTCAGGAAGGCGGGAAGGCAGCGCGCATGCGCTGTGGGAGGCCCCAAAAGCTTCCTTTCTGGGAAGCTGGGGAGCTTTCCCGCGCAGGCTCCGTCGGTTCCGACGTACCCATATGTGAGGACTCATTCCTGCTTGTTCCTGGAGATAGCATGGAACCTTGATAGGCCTTGCGGTCCAGGGCATCAAAGGCTCTCAACTCCCGGCCAGGTGGCACCAAGGAGTGTGATTTCAGGCTCTTCTGATTCTGCATGGCTGACTCCACCCACCATCGATGTGTGCAAGAGCTGGGTTTTTTGGAAGCCTGGCCTGAGCTGCACCTTGTAGATTGTGTCAAGGCGCTTGTTCACAATGGGAACCAAGGCTGGGGCCTCCCACATACAGAGCAGTAGCCAAACAGAATCAGCAGCACCAGCACAGTGAAGGATTCCCAGGGTAGGGTTTTGTACTGAAGAATATCAAGTTCTTCAGCACCAGGATCCTCCTTGGCCTGGGTGACCAGGCTGAGGGCCTCAGCCATGTCCCAGATAAACACCAAAAAGGTGCCGTCCTCGGGTGGTGAAAGCCGCTGGAATCAAGGCAGCGAAGGGTCCGACTGGAGATCCCAGTGGGTGCGGGTCTCCGGGGAGGTGTCCCCATTGGATTCCCAGTCCGAGAAAAAAAAAAAGGGTCGAGGGATCCGAGCCAGGCGGTTCGCCCTGTCTGATGGCCGGTGGCCTGGAATCAGAGGCCCTGGATGATCTCGCCTCCAAGGAACAGAAGGGCGAGCAAGACCTATGTCGAGGACCCGCACGAGGCATGTGGCTCTTGGGGGTTTCCTGGATGGATTTGGGTGTCTCACGCGAGGGACCTGCGATCTCTGGGCATGAGTCAACAAAGCTGGCCGTAAGCACCTGCTGGGAAGCTATGAATGCAGAAACGCTGCATTCCAGTGCCAGCATATGGGTCCCATGCAGGCATGGGACCCTGGGATGCCTATACCGGGGTCACCAGATTGGGCGTCGAGGAGGTCCTCACCAGGACGACCCTCAGGAGACTGGGCATCTTCACCAGACGCCTCCATTTCTCTGTGAGGTACCTTGCAGGGCTGCTCCTTGTCCGAATCTCAGGAATGCTGAAGGGGGGCTAAGCGACCGGGCGTGGGAGTGCTCGCACTTGTTGGGGGCCCTAGACAGCGACTTTGAGGCCTTCGATTTGCACTGTTCCACTTCGGGGGACTCCTGGTCAGAATGCTGCCTGGAATGTGGAGCCGCAGGGGAAGAACCCACCGAAGGGGGAGACAACTGAGGGCACCACCAGAGACTCCGAAGCGGCTTTTCGGAAAATGTCTTCAGACTTCTGCTTACAGCTGAGCAGGGCATTAGAGGACATTTTCTTAGAGTGAGCAGAGCTCTGGGTCATGGTCGGCGGCCAGATACTGTAGACAGCAGTCATGAGTGTCCATAAGCAACATGTTCCTAGAGCATCTATTGCATTTTTTAAACCCGGTGGCCATGGGGGCAAAAAACGGCCCCTGCGAGGTCGAAGACCAACATGGCCAGCGGTTAGGAAGAAAAAAAAAAAGAGCACAAAGCCCGAAAGAAAAAATTTTAGGTATGGTATCCCCGCAAGCTCCAAAAGAGAGCGAGGGGAGGACAGGTAGAGGACTAGTGCAACCGTAAAAAAGAAGAGCCTGTTAAGGCGAGGAAAATCAAACTTTTTCCGAGGGACAAGAACGTGCGTCCGAAGGGCTCTGCGGAAAAAGGGAGACTGAGCAAGATGGCACCCTTGGGTGGGAGGAGGACCACACGTGTGGTAGCAATCCCAAAGGCTTTCTTTGAAAGCTGGGGAATTGCTCCGTGTGGGCTCTGTCGGTGCCTATGTCACCCATGTGAGGACCAACTTCCTGCTTGTTCCTGGAGAAAAGTATCTAAATTAAAAAAAAAAAAAAAAAAAAAAAAAGCATTGGACAAACAGGCTCTCACAAGGTAAGAGGACTATTGCCATTGTTATGGAAGGACAGAGTAGATAGCAGAAGACGACCCCCTGGCCTATCATGTTTCTATGTTTGCATCCACTGGAAGAACAAACTCTGCCCAAGATGCCACTTGTGCCCTGTTCGAATGTGTGTGTAAGGCCATCGGCAGAGCTTTTTAACATAACAGGTGGGGGGGGGGCATCACATCCTCCAACCAGTGGGCAAGGGAAGTCTGATGCCACTTAACATTTACGAGGTCCCCCAAAGAGGATAAATACATGATCCGACTTACAGAAGGGTGCAGTGTGCTTGAGATACCAAAGGATCCTATGAACATCCAGAAGTTGCAGGAGTCAATATGCAGACTACAAAAAAGCCGGGAGCACAACCTTCTGATTCATATGAAAGGCTAAAAGCACTTTTGGTAAGGATGGTACCAGACGTACCACCACCACTTCCTTGGAGAGTACAAGAAAAGGCTTCCTGCAAGACAACACCTGTAATTCCAAAATACACCAGAGCAAATGGCTACCAGAAATATCTTAAAGATGATATCTTTAAAGGTCGCTATGCTCAAAGGCGACTCCAACACTGACACCACCAAATTAAGATCTCAGGCAGAGTGCACAGGTGGCCGAAGCTACTTTACCACCCTCAAAAACTGTGCCACATATAGGTATGCTGCCAAAAACCCTACACATGCCCATGATAGCAAGCCAGCACGCCCACTTGGACATACCAAGCCTCTCTACTCCAGCCTACAAGAATGCTAAAACAAACCTCTGGAATCATGGCCAACAGCACCTGCTGCCCCTGATCCACATACCAATCTTCAAAGGCACGCCACCCTTGAATACATGACAGAGGTGGAAAGCTTTTGAGCCCTCAGCAAGGTGGCTATAACTTGCGACAAAAAGCCTCTTTTGATTGAGCCTCTCAAGAGCCAGGTCATAAGCAAGAATTGATCCACTTGAGGCATGAGGATAGGAACAGGAGGTTGGTCAGTTATGGTAGACGCCAGGGAACCCCCTACTGACAATTGAATCAGGTCTGCATACTACAGCCTTAGAGACCAGTCAAGTGCCATCAGAACCACCAGACCTTAGTGCACCTCGATTCTCTGGAGAAGACTCCCTATCAGAGGCCACGGTGGAAACAGAGAAGACTGGACGGCCAGGATTGTGCTAAGGTATCAAGCCCCTTTGACATCTATCTGCGCCAACTGAAGAAGCTACTTTCACAATGGCGGTGGACCCCATGAGATCCATCACAGGCACCCCCCCCAACCAAAGAGTTATGCTATGAAATACAGACTCTTCCAGAGACTATTCCCCTGGATCTAACAGCTATTGGCTAAGGAAATCAGCCTGCATGTTCTTTCCCTGCCACACGAGCTGTGGACTATGCCAGGTGATTCAGTTCTGACCAGTGAAGAGGAATTCTCTCCTCATCCTGAATTGAACTTCCCATTTCTCCCTGGAGATTGATGTACACCACCGCACTTGCATTGTCTGAGAAAATTAGCACTGCCTTCTGCTGCAGCAATGGTTTGCAGCACTAGAAACACTACCAGCATCTCAAGACAGCTGACTAACCGACAACTCTGACAACCACTGACCTTGCATCATCTGTGAGAGACTATGAACCCACCAATTGAACAGACTGGCATCTATCGTCAACATCTACTCTGGCGGCTCCAACAGCAAGCCCGCCTGCCAACAGTTTTCCAATATCAAAGGCACCAATTCAGGCTTAGACTGATCCCTGGCAGGTAAACTAGCTGCCTTGAGAGAGGGTGAACCAGTGGCGACCACTAAGAGAGCAGGGACATATGAAGAGGTCAAATGTGCGCCCAAGCAACAAGATCCAATGTCACTGTCATGGAGCATAATACCTAAAGATACTACAATGTCGATATAGGAATGGACAGATAGAGGGATAACAGAATCCCCAATATGTAAAGCGTAGTTACTCATCTGTAACAGGTGTTCTCCAGGGACAGCAGAAATCAGTCCTCACTTATGGGTGACATCGGCACCGATGGAGCCCACTTGGAGCATTTCCCCAGCTTTCAAAGAAAGCCTTTGGGAATACCACCACGCAAGTTGGTCCCCTTCCTGCCCAAAGATGCCATATTAGTCAGTTACTATACAGTAACATAGTAAATGACTGCAGATAAAGACCAGTATTGTCCATCTAGTCTGCTCAGCAAGGTGGCAAAAGTAAGTGCACCTGCCACTTTGTGCAGGTCACCCCTCCCCATGTCTTTGTTTAGGGTGAACCCACCGCTCCATGTAGGGCACCCCTGTTTGTTGAGAAATTAGATAGTTAAGTTTATTTTGATTTTATCCTGCTGCTATAAAGGGGGCCACTGTCTGTCCTATGCCATTTTGAATTTTGTCACTGTATTTGCCCCCACCACTTCCATCAGGAGGGCGTTCCAAGCATCCACCACCCTTTCAGTGAAAAAGTATTTTCTGACATTGCCTTTCAATTTACCCCCTTGCAGCTTCATGTTATGCCCTCTAGTTTTACAGCTTCCCTGTCTTTGGAAGAGGTTTGTTTGTCCATTAATACTCTAAGTATTTAAGGGTCTGAATCATATCTCCCCTGTCCCTCCTCTCCTCCAGTGTACATATTTAGGCCTTCAAGTCTCTTCTCATAAGGTTTCTGACGCAGGCTCCAAATCATTTTGGTCGCCTTCCTCTGAACAGTTTCCAGTCTTTTTACATCCATTGCAAGATATGGTCTCCAAAACTGAACACAGTGAGGCCTCACCAGTGACTTATACAGTGGCATTAGTACCTCTTCCTTTCTGCTGGTAATTCCTCTTTGTATGCAACCCAACATACTCCTGGCTTTTGCCACTGCCTTGTCGCACTGTTTTGTCACCTTGAGATCCTCAGAAATAATCACATCAAGGTTCTTCTCCTGGTCTATGCACATCAACCTCTCGCCCACTATCGCGTACATTTCCCTTAGATTTCTGCTTACCAAGTGCATGACACTGCTCTTCCTAGCATTAAATCGTAACGGCCAAGCATTAGACCATTCTTCCAGCTTTTGTAGATCTTTCCTCATGTTATTCACTACCTCAGGGGAGTCCACTCTGTTGTAAAGTTTCGTGTCATCTGCAAAAAGACAGACTGTTCCAATTCAGTCCTTCAGCAATATCACTCAAATTACATTGAACAGTGCCGGTCCCAGGACCGAACCCTGGGGCATCCCGCTAATCACCCTCCTTTCAGAGTGAGCTCCATTTACCATCACCTTCTGATAGCTATAGCCCCTTCAAGAAGATGGCAAAAATGTACAGCAACTCCAAGGGGAGGAAGGAGGTAGTGAGGACTGATTCCTGCTGTCCCTGGAGAACACCTGTTACATGTGTGTAACTACGCTTTCTCCAGGAACAAGAAGGAAAGTCAGTCCTCACTTATGGGATGCCCTATAGCTACAGGCTACCGAAGACCTGTAGGAGAAATCACAGCAGAGCCGTGAGCAGTCAGTGAAAGCTGAAGGCAGCCTGAGGACCTCTGATCAATTGCTGGCTCTGCTCTGAGGGCAGGAGGTGCTTAAACCCTGAACAGATTATGGAGTACTGCCTAGTTGAAGGCAGCATCCTGATGGGACTCCTTCTCCGGCAGTAATGCACAGCGATGGTGTGATTGGAGGACCAGGTGGGGCCCGGCAGATATCTGCCAGTGGCACAGAGTGCAGGCTGGCGATAGATATCGCCATCAAATGGACATTGAGCCATGACTCGGCAGTCCATGGGAAATTCGGCCTGAGCCTGGGCAAAGGTGATGCAGTCTGCCATTCAGATGGACAAGGTACGCTTGGTGACCGCCAGCCCTAAATGGCTGGGATCTAAGGAGATGAAGAGCTGCCCGGATCTGCGGTGTCTTCCATTGATATTGAATAAAATTCCTTCCTCTAAACCATGTATTTGGACTGCGGATCTGCGTTAGTCCAGAGTCTGCTGCAGGTAGGAAGAGAGCACTCTTACAAGCCAAGGTATGGAGAGTCACCAATGTCCAGTCGGCGTGGGGCTTCGGGAAGAAAGTGGGCAGCACTATCCCTTAACTGAGATGAAAATCTGAGACAATCTTGGGAAGGAACTTAGGGCGAGTCCACAGGACCACCCTGTTCCCATAAAACCTCGTGTACAGTGCCTCGGCCATCAGCACCTGGAGTTCGACTCTCCGGGAATAGGCAAGTGCTACCAGGAAGGACAGATGCGGTAGCGGGCAGGTAGCCATGGTGTCAAAGGGCAGCTTGGTCAGCTACATGACGACCACGTTGAAGTTCCATTCCACCAGAGGAGGGTGGGTAGGGGGCCTGAAAAGGGGCAGGCCTCGCATGAAAACAAGACAAGCAGTTGCCTCAAGAGGCTTGCCCTGGATGTGGTGGGTGATTAGCTGAGATGGCACTCAGGTGAACCCTGACAGTTAGAATTCAGCCATGACTGCAAGAGGTGGAGCAGGTACTGCAAGATCAAACTTCAGGGCATACAAATAGACTTGCTCGGAGCTCGGAGCACCACATGAAGAATAGACGCCACTTGAAGGCGTAAGCCTGTCTGGTCGAATCCTTTTGTGAAACCAAGAGAATGTCCTTGATCTCCACAGGAAGATGGTAGGAGGCTAGAGCAACCTGCTCAGCTGCCAAACTGTGAGGGACCTCAGATTGGGGTGAAGAAGCAGCCCCTCAGCAATCCGCAGCTCCGGTGGAATCCAAGATGGACTGGGGGCTCTGTCGAGAGTCAAAGCAGCAGGGGAAACCAAGGCTGCCTGGACCACCTTGGGGGCTATAAGGATCAGAGGTCCTGTCCTGCTGGACCTTGAGAAGGGCCGAGGCAATTAGGGGCATGGGGGGAAAGGTGTACAGCAGCTTGTTCCCCATGAGATGAGAAAGGCATTGGTGGCCACCCTCCTGGGTGTGGGAGGGGATTGCAGAACCGGGCAAGCTGCGAATTCACAAGACTGGGAAAAAAGTCCAGGACAGAGTAGTTACTCACCTGTAACAGGTGTTCTCCAGGAGCAGCAGGAATCAGTCCTCACTTATGGGTGACGTCGGCGCCGACGGAGCCCTCGTGGAGCAATTTTCCCCAGCTTTCGAAGAAAGCCTTTGGGAATTGCAGCGCGCATGCGCGGTCCCCTTCCCACCCAAGGGTGCCATCTTGCTCAGTCTGATGACATAGCGAAAAGACAGCAAAAAAGTAAGCAAAACCATATAATAAGAATGACTGCAACTCCAAGGGGAGGAGGGAGGGTAGTGAGGACTGATTCCTGCTGCTCCTGGAGAACACCTGTTACAGGTGAGTAACTACTCTTTCTCCAGGACCAAGCAGGAAGTCAGTCCTCACTTATGGGACTCCCGAGCTTAAGGCTACTGGAGACCTCAAGCCGAAAAATGAGCTCCCTCCAGCTCAACAGTACAGAAGGAAGGAATCTTCTCTGAATACGAATCCGGCCGGTAGCCCAACACCAGGGCAGGAGGGTAGGAGTTGCCTAGATCTCAAAGAGATTGTGGAGAACTGCCTGTCCAAAAGCACTGTCCCTGCGGGACTCTCTCCAGGCAGTAATGAGCCGCAAACATCTGGCTTGAAGACCAAGTAGCGGCCCGGCAGATGTCTGCCAACGGAACAGAGCGGAGGTGAGCCACTGAAGCAGCCTTCGCCCTGACACGGTGAGCCGTGACCCGACTCTCTAAGGAGAGGCCGGCTGCCCCATAAGCCCAGGCAACAGTCAGCTACCCAGATGGACAAAGTACGCTTAGAGATAGGTACCCCCAACCGATTAGGGTCAAAAGATACGAAAAGCTGGACAGTCTTTCTATGCTCTCGCGTACGGTCAAGGTAGAAGGATAAGGCTCTTCTACAGTCCAGGGTATGCAGAACAGTTTCAGCTCGGCTGGTATTCGGCCTGGGAAAGAAGGTCGGAAGAACCACCTCTTGATTGATGTGAAAAGGGAAGACCACCTTTGGAAGAAACTTAGGGCGAGTCCGTAAGACCACCCTATTCTTGTAGAACCTAGTGTATGGGGGCTCCGACACTAGGGCCTGTAGTTCACTAACGTGCCTAGCGGAGGTAAGGGCTACCAAAAAGAGAGTTTTCCAGGAGAGGAAACGAAGAGGGCAGGTAGCCATGGGTTCAAAAGGCGGACAGGTAAGCCTTTGCAAGACCATATTGAGATCCCAGTCAGGAGCTGGAGGGCGCAACGGAGGCTTAAGCAGAAGGCGGCCCATGAGAAAAGGCGCCATCAAGGGGTGCAAGGAAAGAGGCTGGCCCTCCACCGGCGAATGATGTGCAGAGAGAGCACTGAGGTGGACCCTGACAGAGTTGGATTTGAGGCCTAGATCGGAGAGGTGAAGCAAATATTGCAGTACCACCGATACTAAGCAGGCGAAGGGGTCCTCAGAGCGCTGAGAACACCAGACCGAGAAGCGACGCCATTTAAGGGCGTAAGATTTCTGGGTGGAAGGTCGCCGAGACGCCAGGACGACAGCTTCCACCTCCGGAGGAAGTAAGAGCAGAGCTAGGACTACCCTTTCAGCAGCCAGGCCATCAGATGAAGGGCCCGGAGGTTGGGGTGCAGGAGAGTACCCTGATCCTGGGTCAGGAGATCGGGCTGAAACCCCAGAGGGTGTCCACTGCTAGCTGTAGGAGTAGAGGGAACCAGGGTTGTCTCGGCCACCTGGGCGCTACCAGGATCACAGAGGCCCTGTCCTGGACAACTTTGAACAGCGTCCGGGACACAAGTGGCGTGGGGGGAAAGGCATAAAATAGGCCCGTGGACCACGAGATGAGGAAAGCATCCGGCGCTACTCTGAGAGGATGCGGGTGACGGGAGCAGAACCTGGGAAGTTGCCAGTTTAGAGGACTGGCAAAGAGATCCACGGTGGGGAGGCCCCACCGGCGGAAGATCCGCTGGACAACTACGGGGTTCAACCTCCATTCGTGTGGCTGCAAAATCCGGCTCAGTTTGTCGGCCAGGCAATTTTTCTGCCCAGGCAGGTAAACAGCCTTGAGGAGGATGTTGTGGTCGACTGCCCAAGAGCACAGTCTCCGAGCCTCCTGACATAGGAGGGAGCCCGTGCCCCCCTGTTTGTTCACGTAGAACATGGCAACCTGATTGTCCATCTGTACCAGTACAGACCGACGAGAAGTGAGGTGAGAGAAGGTCGCAAGAGCTAGGCGGATCGCCCACAGCTCCAGGAAGTTTATCTGCTGAGCAGCCTCCCAAGGTGTCCAAAGGCCTTGAGTGCATGTTCCCTGGCAATGCGCTCCCCATCCCAGGAGAGAGGCATCTGTTAGCACCGGGGAAGGTGGAGGAGACTGAAAGGTCGTGCCGAGTACCAGATTGGGCAGGTGAAGCCACCATTGCAGAGAGGAGACCAGGCGGTCGGAGATCTGTATTAAGTCCGTCAGTCTCCCTGTGGCCTGATGCCATTGAGTGCGAAGGCTCCACTGAGCAGGTCTCATATGCAGACGGGCATTCAGAGTGACATGGACCGTGGAGGCCATATGACCGAGCAGTTGCAGGAGTTGTCTGGCAGAGACCGGTGACGCGCTGTAGAACCTGCCAGCCAGAGCTATGAGCCTGTTGGCCCGTTCCAGAGGCAAGAAGGCACGAGCCTGCAGAGTGTCCAGCCGTGCTCCTATGAATTCGAGATCCTGAGAGGGGAGCAAAGTGGACTTTTCGAAGTTTATGACGAAGCCCAAGTGCTGAAGCAGAGCCACTGTGCGTTGAGTGGCCTGAGTGACCTCTAGGGAAGACTGTGCCCGGATGAGCCAGTCGTCCAGGTAGGGGAAGACGAAGAGGCCTTGAAGCCTCAGGAAGGCTGCCACCACTGCCAGGCATTTCGTGAACACCCTGGGAGCGGAGGAGAGGCCAAAGGGCAGTACGCGGTACTGATAGTGATTCCCTGCCACCACAAATCTTAGATATTGCCGGTGGTCCGGATGAATAAGGATGTGAGTATAAGCATCCTTTAGATCCAAGGAGCATAGCCAATCTCCCTGCTGGAGGTAGGGCAGTAGGATTCCAAGGGTAAGCATCTTGAACTTTTCCCGCTGCAGGAACTTGAGGTTGCGTAACTCCAGGATGGGTCTAAGGCCTCCTGTTCTTTTGGGTATCAGGAAGTACCTCGAATAAAACCCGTGACCCCACAGGTGTTGGGGCACTGGCTCCACAGCCTGTTCCTGAAGCAGACTTTGCAGCTCCTGAAGAAGTAAGTCCCTGTGCAGAGGGGGTCTTGGAGGCTCCCCTGGAAAGTAGGGGGGAGGCACCTGGTGAAAATGTAAGAGGTAGCCCTTTTGAACCACCTGCAGCACACAGGAATCGGATGTTATGGCTGACCACCTGTGGGCAAAGTGGGTCAGTCGGTCCCCCGTGCTGAGCGAAGGCCGCGGAGGGGGAGAGGCTATGCTGGCATAGTCAAAAACCCCCACCCTGCTGAGCAGGGGCCTGTGTAGTGGGCTTGGGGGCCTTCTGCCTACGGGACCCATTACCCTGTCCCTTAGCCTGCTGGCCCTGATGGGGAGCTGCTGATGCTTGATATTGTGGGTGGTGGTGTTTATAGGCAGACACCTTCCTCAGGTAAAAGGGCTTTTTCTCCGAGCCCTTCCTCTTCTGTGAAGGGGCAGAGGTCTTTCTGGATAGGCGAGTTTTGGCGAGAGTCTCGGACTCGAGTTCTGCCGCCTTTTCAGCCATGGGCTTACCAAAGAGGTTTTCACCTTGCAGGGGACATCGACCAACTTGTCCTGCACCCATGGCTCGAGGTCGGATGACTGAAGCCAAGCCTGACGGCGAGCACCGATGCCGGCTCCGGCTCCTCGAGCTGATGCTTCGAAGCCATCGTAGGCTGCTCGAGAAATAAACTTCGAGCACTCTCGAATACCAGTGGACAAGGCCTGGAACCTCTGCAAAGGTTCCTCGGAGAGACCAGCAGAGAACCCGGCAATTTCTTTTGCCAGGTCTCGAAGATACATGCCCATATATAGCTGGTATGTCTGGACTCGGCAAGCAAGCATAGAGCCCTGGAAACACTTCCTACCGAGGGCATCCAGGTTTCGGGCCTCCTTACTAATCAGATCTTGTCTTACTAATCTGATCTGTTTTTTTGAAGGTGTGCATAAACAGGTAGACAAAGGTGAGTCGGTTGATTTAGTGTATCTGGACTTTCAGAAAGCTTTTGACAAGGTCCCCCATCAGAGACTTTTGGCGAAGCTAAAAAGTCATGGGATAGGAGGCAGTGTACTATTGTGGATCGGGAACTGGTTAAAAGATAGAAAGCAGAGGGTAGGGCTAAATGGCCAATATTCCCAATGGAAAAAGGTGAATAGTGGAGTACCCCAGGGATCTGTACTGGGTCCGCTACTTTTTGACATATTCATAAATGACCTGGAAAAGGGAATAACTAGTGAGGTTATCAAATTTGCAGATGACACAAAACTGTTTAAAGTTGTTAAAACCCAAGAGGATTGTGGAAAACTGCAGGAGGATCTGGATAAATTGGAAGACTGGGCATCCAAATGGCAGATGAAATTTAATGTGGACAAGTGCAAAGTTATGCACCTAGGAAAGAACAACCCACACTATAGTTACACGATGCAAGGCTCCACATTAGAAACCACCACCCAGGAAAAAGATTTAGGAGTCATCGTGGATAACATGTTAAAACCCTCCGCCCAGTGTGCAGCGGCGGCCAAGAAAGCAAATAGAATGCTAGGTATCATAAGGAAAGGGATGGAAAATAAAACAAAGGATATTATAATGCCTCTGTATCGCTCCATGGTACGACCGCACCTTGAATATTGTGTGCAATTCTGGTCACCGTATCTTAAAAAGGACAGAGTTATTAGAAAAAGTACAGAGAAGAGCCACCAAATTGGTGAAGGGGATGGAAGGCTACTCCTATGAAGAGAGGCTAAAAAGGTTAGGGCTCTTTAACCTAGAAAAGAGACGGCTGAGGGGAGATATGATAGAGGTGTATAAATTAATGAATGGAGTGGAACGGATAAACGTGGATCAATTGTTTACGCTATCAGAATATAGAAGGACTAGGGGACATGTAATGAAGCTACAGGGTAAACTATTTAAGACAAATAGGAGAAAATATTTCTTCACTCAACGTGTAATCAAACTCTGGAATCTGTTACCGGAGAATGTAGTAAGGGCTGTTAGTATAGCTGGGTTTAAAAAAGGTTTGGACAAGTTCCTGGAGGAAAGGTCCATAAACCACTATTAAAAAGGGACCCAGGATATCAATGCTTGGCCTAGTACAAGCACTGCAGAACCTGTGTCTTTTGGGGAAATTGCTAGGTACGTATGACCTAGATTGGCCACTGTTGGAAACAGGATACTGGGCTTGATGGACCTCGGTCTGACCCAGTATGGCATTTCTTATGTTCTTATGTTCTTACCCGGAGGCACCGAGGAGTGCATCTTTTGACTCTTAAGTCGAAGCATGGCCGATTCCACCACCATGGAATGGTGTGGTAGTTGTGCCTTTTGGAACCTGGGACTCTTACCGACTCGATACATGGAATCGACCCGCTTGCTTAACACCGGCGTCAAGGCCGGGCTCTCCCACATGCGGAAGAGCAGCCGCTCCAGCATTGGAGGAACCTGTACAGTAAAGGCCTCCTTCGGGGGAGAGTCATACTGGAGGGCCTCGAGCTCTTCGGCTCGAGGCTCCTCCTCCGGATCCGCGGGGAAGGCCAAAGCTTTGGCCATGTCCCTCACGAAATCGGAGAACCGGGTATCCTCTGGGGGGGGGGGATCGTCTCCAAGGCTCCGACTCGGGCGAGTCGGAGGGGACGCACCGAGCTGAAAGGACCCGGGTGACTCGTCCTCCTCCGTGTCCCAGCCCGACTCCTCCGTGAAGGAATCGAGTGGCTCTGTGCAGGCGAGTGCCGAGGACCTCCACCCCGACGCCGAGGCCGGCGTCGACGACCTCGGTCCCGAACGGGAGGCCGAAGGAGACCTTGGCCGAGGATCGACTCGAGCTTGTATGGACTCTAGGATCGGCTCGGCCTCCGGGGTCGACTTGGACGTCGACGTCCCGGTGGTCGGGGCAGATGCACTGGCGAGGCCGGTCATCAATGCCCGCTGCTGGTCCATGAAGGCAGCGATACTGCACTCCAAGGCCGTCAATCTGAGACCAAACTCAGAAGACCCAGCAGCCCCCGACTCAGGCCCCGACGGTGTCGGGGCCGACGTCGGCTCCCTCGGAGGCGAGTCCACGAGGACTACAGTACTCACGTGTCCAGGAGACTCCACTTCGAGATGAGGATGCTTCGAAGGCCTCTCTGCTCTGAGGACCCGGGGCGGCTGACGGGGCTATGCGACCTGGCCCTCGAGGGACCAGGAGCGTCCTCCGACGCCGCCCTCACGGGTTTCTTCTTCTGAAGATGTTCCCGAGTGGGAGACCCCCGCTCAGAGGAACTCAGACGATGCTCGGGGCTGGAGTCACGAGACGTCGAAGCCTCTGACGAGGTCCGGGTCCGACCGGACACGGAGTCAGAGAAGATTCGTTCCTTTTGTGACTGCCGACTCCTCAATGCCTTCGAGGACATTTTGTTGCACGGACCACAACTCATCGAGTCATGATTGGGTCCGAGGCAACGGAGGCAGCAGTCATGTGTGTCGGTAAGAGACATGAATCTGGTACAGCGATCACACTTTTTAAACCCGCTTGCAGCCATGGGGGGAAAAAGGGCCCCTGCGAGGTCGAAAGACCGTGCTGCCAGGGAAAAAGAAAAAAGTGGCGGGAATGCCCGTTACAAAGGACACGGCGTCGAACCGAGAAAAAACAAACGAAAAAAATCAACTTTTTCAGCGGCGATCACAAACTATGTCTGTAGGGCTCCGCGGAAAAAAGAAGACTGAGCAAGATGGCACCCTTGGGCGGGAAGGGGACCGCGCATGCGTGCTGCAATTCCCAAAGGCTTTCTTCGAAAGCTGGGGAAAATTGCTCCGCGAGGGCTCCGTCGGCGCCGACGTCACCCATATGTGAGGACTGACTTCCTGCTTGGTCCTGGAGAATGAACTCTCCCAATGCTGGAAGAGCTGCTGTGCCATCCAGAGACACAGGTGCCACTTGTGCGGCTGGAGGACTCTGCTGAACCAGTCCGCCAATGCATTGTCCTGGTCCGGGAGGTAAGTGGCCTGGACGGTCATGACTTTGCTCACCGCAAAGAAGCATAGGGCTGTCACCACCAAGAAGAGGTTGTAGGAGAAAGTACCTCCTTGATTGTTCACATAGATCATCATAACCTGGTTGTCCATATAGACCAGCACAGCTCAGGTGCTGCAGGTGGTGTCTGAAAACAGAGTGCAAGGTGGATGGCCCTGAGCTCCAGCAGGTTGATTTGCTGTCGGGACTCTGAAGGACCAGATCCCCTGGGTGTGCTGTCCCTCACAGTGGGCTCCACAGCTTGCCAGGGAGGTGTCAGTCATCAGAACCACCTGATGCTCAGGAGCTTGGAAGGGCATCCTTTGAAGCAGGTTCTGAGACTCCACCATGCTGGGAAAGACCAAGATGGGGTCTAGTATATGGCTGGCTGACTATGCCCATGGCGTTCGGAGGCACCACTGCACCGCCCACATGTTGAGCCCTGGACCGTGGAGGCCATGTGGCCGAGAAGGTGAAGCATTGTCCGGACTGACAGCACTGCGGCACCGCACCTCAGATGTCAGGAGCATAAGGCGGTCTGCCCTGTCCTGAGGAAGGAAAGCCATGGTCTGGAGGATGTCCAAATGAGCCCTGATGAACTCCAGGTGAAATTTTGGGTAATTTATCACAAACCCCAGATGATCCAGGAGGCAAATGGTGCAGTCCACGGCCTGCCGATCTTCGGAGGCTGTGCCCAGTTACGAGCCAGTCATCTAGATATGGATAGAAAAAGGTGCCCTGAAACCGGCGGTGGGCCGCAGCCATGACCAGGCACTTCGTGAAGACCAACAGGGTGGACATGAGGCCAAAGGGAAGCACTCTGTACTGGTAATGGTTTCCCTGAAGTATGAAGCGGAGTTACTTTGTGTTTGGGATGGACAAGGATGCGAGAGAAAGCATCCTTGAAGTCCAAAGAGCATAGCCAATCGTCCTGCTGGAGGTAGGGCACTAATGTTCTAAGGGAGATCATCCTGAACTTCTACCGTACCAGGAATTTATTTAGGTTCTGCGGGTACAGAATGGACCAGAGTACCCCCTGTCCGCTTTGTGACAAGGAAGTACCGGGAGTAAAACCCATCCTCAAAGTGCAGTGGGACTGGTTCTACTGCCCCATCCTCGAGGAGGCCTGCAAACTCCTGACACAGGAGGGCCTGGTGCTGGGGAAGTCAACTCAGATCCTCAGGGAAGTACAGGGAGGGATCCGGTCCAGACAGAGGAAATGGTCCTCCAGGTCATTCAGGAGGACTAAGGTGTCTGTGGACATGGACACCCACCTGTGGGAGAAGTGGACCAGACGCCGCCCCCCCAACAGACAGCCGCTCTGCCAGCAGACAAGAGCATATGTCAATAGTGTCAAAACCCTGAGGACAGATGAGCTGGTACCAGGGGTTGGGTCTTGGGGCTCTTCAGCTTATGAGGGCCATAGGCTGTGGCCTTGCCCTGACTGCCCTGAATGGGGGTTGATGACAGCGGGAAGAATGGGTAGCCCCTGTATGGAAGCCCCTTTCAGTGGCAGAAAGGCTTCTTGCTCTGCTGTTTTTCTGGGGAGGAAAAACGTTTTTTTGGGAGAGGCGAATCCGAGTCATGTACTCCGTTTCGATCTCCGCTGCCTTATCCTCCATGGGCTTACCAAATAGTTGTTCCTTGAGGCAGGAGACATCCAGCAGCTTCTCCTGAACCCACTACTCCAGGTGCAAAGACTGTAGCCAAGCCTGTTGGCAGGCTCAGCAGAAGACTTGAAGCCATTGTACGCCACTTGCAAGAAGTACTTAGAGCACTCTGACAGATTTCAAGAGGGACTGAAAACACCAGAGCGTCTCAGTCAAGGCGTGCTGCAAAGCTTCCAAGCTCCCTAGTGAGTTCATGGAGGAACAACCCATTGTACAATTGGTAAACTTGGATGAGGCATGTCAGCATGGAGCCCTGATAAGCCTTGTGCCTAAGGGAGTCAAGTGTACGAGACTCTGCCCAGGGGGACCAAAGATTGAGTCTTTGGACACTTTAGCTTCCGCATGGCCGATTCAACTAACATCAAGGTGTGGGGAAGCTAGGCTTTTAGAAACTCTGGACATCGCTGGACCCTATACATAGTGTCCAGGCACTTGCTCACGATAGGGACTGAGGCCAGGGTCTCTCACAAGTGGAGGAGTCTGTTCAGAATGGGAGGAACCGGTACCGAGAGAGCCTCTGAGGGGCCTCATATTGCAGAATATCAAGCTCCTCTGCCAAGGGCTCCTACTCAAACTCGGTGGCAAGTGCTAGGGCCTATGTCATGTCCTGGATGAACTCCAAAAAGGTGTCCTCAGGAAGTGATTACTACCTCTGGGTTGGCGTGAAGGGGTCCGAGGGGAAGTCTCAGTGGCGTCGGGACCTTGGGAATTCTCTACTTACAGGGGTCCTTCCTGTGTGCGCCCCTTGGCATGCTGCTCCTGCAGTGGAGCCTGGGAAGACTGATACTGCTGATAGCCTCAGTAAGCTGGTCCCTTCCTCTGGTAGGGTGGCATTTCTTCCCCACCCCCCACGCCTTCCGCTTGGGCAGAGTGGTGGTCTTAGAAAGTTGAGTTCCACAGCCTTGTCTGACATGGACTTATCAAAGCAGTTCTCCCCTTGTCATGAGACATCAACAAGTTTGGTCTTGGACCCATTGCTCCAGGTCTGAGGACTGAAGCCAGGTACAGCATCGGTTGCTGATGCCCACTGCAGAACCTTGGCTATGGACTCTAAGCAGTCATAGGCTGCTTGAGAAACTTAAACAGTCACTGACACCTGTGGCCAGGTTCCAGAACTGATAGAGGGGCTCCTCGGAGAGGCCGGTACAGAACCCAGTAAGTTCCTTCCCCAGGACACTCAGGTACATGCCCATATATAGTTGGTATGACTGGATCTGATAGGCCAGCATCAAGCCCCGATAGCACTTTCTGCAGAGGGCGTCGAGGGTCCTGGCCTCCCTGTCCAGGGGCACTGAAATGTGTCTTCTAGCTTTTAAGGCATTGCATAGCGGACTCCACCACCATTGAGTTGTGCGGGAACTGAGCATTCCTGAAGCCTGGCCCTGATGGACTTGGTACATGGAGTTGTTTTTCGGCTGACAATGGACATCGAGGCTGATGACGCCAACATTCGGAAGAGTAGTCTTTCCAGGATAGCCAGGACAAGCACCACAAATGACTTCTTTGGCAGGGACTCATAAGAGGATCTCAAACTCCTCTGTGAGGGTCTTCCTCCATTTCAATGCAAATGCCTTTGATATGTCCTGCACAAATTTGAGGAATGCTGTGTCCTCAAGTAGTGACCAGTGCCTGGCCTCGGGTGGAGACATGTCCAACGGCACACTGCAGTGCTGTGAATGTCCAGAGATATTTTATTTATTTATTTATCTGCATTTATATCTTGCTTTTCATCGGGTCAAAGCGGTTGGGGGATACATTTAACACGAGGGGATATGAGACACATACACTAATACTTACAGGGAACATGGGCAATGGAGGGTTAAGTGGCTTGCCCAAGACCACAAGGAGCACCTGTGGGACTAGAAACCCCAGTCCTTCCGGCCCAAGGTTGCTGTCCTCTAGTGGGATTTGAACCACCGACTTTCCGGCCTGTAGTACCTTGCCCCAACCACTAGGCCACTCCTATCTTGTCCTCAGACTCCCCATCAGAGTACTCCGTGAAAGACTATGGCCAGCAATGGGCCTAGGGCTGGTGGTCCATGGACCTTTGATGCTGCATGGCCGGAGCCATGAACACTGGTCGAAGATGATCGACAGCCCAAGGAACAGGACAGTGATTGAGACTGCTGTCAAAGATCAACTCGAGGCTGTAAGCTCACAAGGATCTGCTTGACAACCAGGGAAGTCCTCAAAGTCAAGGTCCTGGTGGTCTGGGCAGATAAACCGGCCAAGGCAGACAACTACGCCTGCTGCAATTCTAGGAAGGCAGTCTGACTGCGATACAGAGACTTCATCTTGGACTCCAGTATAGATGGTAATGCAGCCTTCGGTGCTGATGCCAAGATAGCTGGGTCAGGTGCCGGCAGGGAGGGGGGGGGGTCCTCGACTAGGATAGCCTCAGAGGTCCGAGTCTGATTGCCAGGGGCAGACTATCACTTCCTGGTGACCTTGGACCTTGGACAGCTGCTCCTGCTTCGACACCTCCCAACATCCAGAGCATCAGCTGTTCCAGGATGGGCACCATGAGCGATTCCCTGGGAGGAGCCTCATACTGGAGAATTTCCAACTCATCCAACCTGAGGGTCCTTCTCCGACTCCATAGGGAACACTAGGGCCTTTGAAATATCCTTGACAATATCAAGGAAGCCCATATCCTCCGGTGGGGACCGCCACAGAGGCTCTGAGATGGGTGTTGGATGGGATATTGCGGTGGCGACGGGTATCAGGGGAAGACTCATCCTCTGTCTCCCACTCTGAGTAGTCTGTTGGAGAGCTGCTCCTTGAGCCTCGAGGCTCCCGATGATCTGCGATCGGTGGCTGGCACACTTGCCAGGGATGATCACAGTCCCATCAAGCGGGAATCTAATGAAGACCTCAGTCGAGGATCGACTCGAGGCCAAAGGACCTTGGGGATTGGCTCAGCCACTGGGGATGCTTTTGACAGAGGACCTGGTGGTAGGGGCAAATGAAACTGTCGTGACAGACAACAGCACCCTCTGCTGGTCCATGAAGGCAGAAACTGAGCTCTAGGGCTGCCATTCTGGACTCCAGACAAGGCGGCTCTGCAGCATCTGGTGCAGGCACCGAGGGACTCTGGCCCAGTGATAGCTCCCCTGAAGGGGAATCAGACAAGAATAGTGTCTGGGGATCGAGGCTGGTCTGAGGTTGAATCCTTCCAGAGGACCTTTGCAGGCCACCACTCCTCAGATACCTCGGACAAGTGTCTGACTGCAGGATCTGGCCCAGAGGGGCACCTGGCCAGTCAGATCTGTGAAAGGATGCTGCCTTCGAGTGTTTCTTCCTCCTGGGTTCCCTTGATGGAGACCCTCTTTCTGAATATCCATGATGGGGCTCAGGCTCGTAAGGTTCCAGCCGAGGCATCAAGGCTTCAGATGAGGCCCTGGCATTCGGATGCACCGGGGACTGGGGAAAAAAACAAAACACTTATGCTGCTGCTGGCAGCTCTTGAGGGCCTTGCTGGACATCCTCTTGTGAAGATCGAATGCTGCCGGGTCGTGGTCTGACCTGAGGTAGCAGAGATAGCAGTGTGCGTCAGTCAAAGAAAAATTGAGCACCGACCACACTTCTTAAAACCACTGGTAGCCATGGGGGAAAAATACCTGTGAGGTCGAAGACTCGCCAGGCTGCTAGTTGGGGAAAAAAAGGCACGAAGATGCCAGAAAAGTAAAGAACGAAAAAACTACAAAAACAGACCCGAACTCGATGCCAAGGCAGCGAGGTCAGGTGGCAGGAAGAGTTCTTGTGTGATACTGGAGGAGAGTATGAAAACAGAGGGAAAAAATCAGCTTCTTTCAGAGACAAGCCAAACGTGTGAAGGGCTCTGTGGATAAAAGGAGACTTGGGCAGGAAGGAGACCACACATGCATGGTGGCATCTCCCAAAGGCTTTCTTTGAAAGCTGGGGGGATACTTCCACAAGGGCTCTGTCGGTGCAGATGAGGGCAGACTTCCTGCTTGTTCCTGAAGTCTGAAATTCTCAGTCTCTATCTGCTGAAGTGGGATATAAACTCAGGAGTCTGGGACTGGATGGATATGGAGACAGTTTCTGCACAACGATGCAAGTGCAGGAGGTACAGGACCTCTGACTAGGAATCACAGACTCTCCAGGATGGATTGGACAACAGCCTGTTTAATCACAGAACCACAGAGCAACAAAGACCTCTAAAATATGTTCCATGTGTTCCAGGACAGGGCCAGCATGACCATTAGGTGGTTATCTAGAGTGCCAATGGCCAGGGGGCAATCATTGTCACTGAAGCCAACTTCTCTCTGGGATGTGCAGCAGTGGCAATAAAAGTTTAAGGCGGCATTGCAATAATGGAGATACCTTCTGTTCTGGCACCATGGTGCCGTTCACGCTTCCTTCCTCTTAAAACTGAATCAGAGGGGCAGAAGTGGAATCAGGAGCAGGGGCCCAGCAGAAGTGCGAACAGTACCACAGCACCTTTTTAAATGTACTGCTACCACCATATGACCCAGAGGCAGGCAGTGGCAGCCATTTGTGCAAGGATAGAGCAAGAGCAGCGCTAGGAAGGAAGTTCACCTAGGGTGCTTCATACCCTTGCACCAGCCTTGTCCAGGACGTAAACATGCAGAATGCTGCTAAGCACTAAGCAATAGATGGTGACCCAGGCAACTCCTATTAAAGAGGAAGAGACAGTCATCTGCTGGAGGAAACCCAGAATGGGCCCCCATTCCATCATAGTGCAGGATAGGAAGGGTTGATTCTCAAGGAGGAAGAGTCAGAGTCTGCATGCCCTACGAAAAGGGATGAGTCCAGACTAGAGTTAGAAAAGGCAGAGGATGGTTTCCCTGACCAGTACCACCAGGAATCCCATATAAGGGGAGAAGATAACAGGAAGAAGCAGAAGTAACCCATCTTCAGTATCCATTGGGTTTTAACCTCTGGAAGGTAATGAGGCTGCGCCTCCCCCCAATCCATTAGCTTTCCCAAGTCTTCTCCAGGTCTGCCTAAACCCTGGATGACTATTTCCATGACAAAATCTACACGATCACCCTCCAATTCCCCATGAGGTCAGCTACTTCCCCTCCCCCGCCTCTCTTCATTCCCCCTTACCTCTGCTACCCTTTCTTCCTTTTCTTTGACCTATGAGATGGAAAACACTCACCACCTTTCTTCATCCTCTGATCCTATTCCCACCAGTCTCTTTAGAGCCATCTCCTCCACAGTAGTCCCTTGCATCTCATTCTCAATCTATTGTTCTCCATCGCAGCTTTCCCTACAGTCATCAAGCATGCTGTGGTCACTCCTTTCCTCAAGAAGCCCTCACTAGACCCTACCTATCCTTCTCACTAATCTACCCATCTCTCTCCTTCCCTTCGTTTCTAAAATAATTGAACATGCGGTTCACTGGTGTTGCCTCGACTTTCTCTACTATAAAGGTCTTCTGGATCATCTACAATCTGGCTTTCGTCCTTTACCTTATACCAAAACAGCTCTTACCAAAGTTTCCAGTGCTCTGTTGCTGGCAAAATCAAAAGGGTCTTTACCCTATCATCAACCTTCTTGACCTTTCTGCTGCTTTTGACACTGTTGACCACAACTTGATTTTGTCCTCACTTGGTTTCAAGGGCTCTGTGCTGTTCTGGTTCTCTCTCTCCCACTGCTCTGTGTTTGTTCTGGTGGATCCTCCTCTACTACTATCCCGCTCAGTTGGTGTATCCCAAGGATCTGTCTTGGGTCCACTCCTCCTCTCTCTATACCCAGTCCCTTGGTGCACTCATATCTACCCATGGATTTCAGTACCATCTTTACGCTGACTCTCCCCACAGATCTACCGCTATACCTGAAATCCATCCGGCAATCCAGACTAGGATCTCCGACTGCCTTTCTGACATTGCTGCTTGAATGTCAACACCACTTGAAAATGAACATGGCCAAAACGGAATTTCTTATTTTTCCCCCTAAACCCACCTCGCCCCCCTTCCTCTCTGGATAACACTCCTCCTGTCTCCTCAGCTTGCAACCTTGGGGTCGTCCGACTCCTCTTTATCCTTCTCCACACACATACAACTGATAGCTAAAACCTGCCATTTCTTTCTCTACATCAGGGGTCTCAAACTCAAATTGCTTTGAGGGCCAAATGAGGACTTGTAAAATAACCCGGGGGCTGCATAAGACGCGGGGCCTCATTTGCATAAATATTTGCATGATGTTACCATACCCTAACTTTTAGTAAACATGCCTCTTATTTTATTTATCATCTTTTATATACCGCACTATTTGTTTTCAGTGCGGTTTACATATAACAAGGTTGCACATTCAGAGGACAATTGCGTGCTTACATTATAACAGGAGATTTGAACTTGGAACAACAGGGTAAATGAGTGTATGGATAAAGAAAGACTAAAAGATTTCTACATTACTATAATCCAGTGCCAACCGCCAGGCACATTAGGAACTACTACAAACACTGCCCATTTAGAACCCATAGCAAACCCGCCATATCCTAACAGCACTACCAGGACTCACAAAGCACCAGACCCTACCTATCAAAAGGCAACACTGCAAATATTAAATCATTACATTTCAGAGAATACATGACCTACTGGGGAAAGAGAACAAGTAGCAATGTCAAATAGGAATTACATAAACAGAATACCTCAGCTCAGTTACACATGCAGAACAAACCATCACTAAACAAGGAATCAAAATTTAGAAACAAGACAATAATTAAACTGGGAACCCCAAAAGCCAAACTTGGAATGTACAACACTGTAGAAATAAAACTATAAATTAATTTCCTCTTGTACTAAACAAAGCGCAGACGTTATTGATGCACATTTCCCAGAGCTGACATATTCCAGTTAATAAAGTCAAAATAAAGAGATTGTTCTACCTTTTGTGCATTTTTTTATCAGTTGCAATTGTTCCAGCCACTTTCTTCTGTTTTTTTCGTGCCTTCTGCTAACTCTCCATCGTCTGATGTCCATTTGTCCTTTATCTTTATTTAACATTTGATAAACCGCTATTGTAGAAACATTAAGCGTTGTACAATAAAAAGACAGGTCAGGCACTGCAAACAAGAAAAGGAACGCCAAAAATAAACAGGACAGGAGGAAACAGGATAGAATAGAGACACCGCACACTATTATCAAATCATAATAAAGACACAGCCCAACTGGGCAACACAAACTGTAGACAAAGGAAAGGCAAATAGAGGCTTATGACAGGACAAAAGACACAGACAGACCTAATCAGGGAGGGGCCTCAGGGGAAAGGTCAATTGCTTTCTGAAACAGATGAGTCTTAAGTAGTGATTTAAACTGAGGATATGATGGTTCTAACCTGAGGGGAGCTGGTAACATATTCCATAATAAAGGTCCAAGGAAGAAAAAAGCTGAATGACGTGTCTGTTCCAAATGGGCTCGGGAAGGTGAGGGTAGGGACAACCGGTTGGCATGGATTGAACAAAGCTGACGATGGGGAGAATGTAAAGAAATACAATCTGCTAAATAAAGGGGGTTGCAAGTGTAGAGAGCCCGATGAATCAAAATCAAACATTTATAATGAAAGCGATAGCGAAGGGGCAACCAGTGTAACCGGAGGAAAATAGGGGTGATATGATCGAATCGACTGGAAAATGTGACTAGACATGCTGCTGTATTTTGGATAAGTTGCAATCTTTGAAGTTGATAATTTGGGAGATTGGCCAGAAAAACATTACAATAATCTAGTCTACTGATGACCAGAGCGATCACGAGGGTGACTAAGGAACTAGATGGCAGCACAGAGCAGATGGCCCTGATTTGCCGTAGAGCAGCAAAGGAGCGGCGGGAGATCGAAGAGATATGCTCGTGAAAGGAGAGAGAGGGACCCAACGGAAAGAAGATGTAAGGGGAATACTAGTCGTTCCGATAGAGGGAGCAAGTGTGGGGCACAGACCACTCAAAGATACCCACATTGCTGAGGACTTTGATGGGTTAAGATGGAGAAAATTCTCTGAAAGCCAGGAAGCAATATGAGCAAGGCAGAGATTAAACTGGGAGATATCTGGAGATGACGGTGAGGTATGGAAAAGAATGTCATCCACAGATGTACGATGAAACGGGATATTGCTGAATGATTAGAGGTAGTGGGGAGAGGAAAATATTAAATAGTAAGGGGGAGAGAACAGAAGCCTGCGGCACACCACAGGTGAGAGGAAGGATAGTGGAGGACTGGCCATTAACGTGTACAGAAAACGAACGAGATGAAAGGAAAGAACGAAACCAATGCCAGACAGTACCTCGGAGGCCAATGTCTGATAACCGGGACAAAAAGGGTCTTCTAGTTTTTTTTCCATTCTCCCTCTACATCTGCTTTAACATAGTAATCTTTCTCCTTTTGCTCTTTCCTCATTCCTATTTCATCCACTCAAATTTTACCCCTCCATCCTCAATCCCCACTTACTCTCCCAATACCCGGCCAATTGTAGATTTGTCTTCTCTCCCACACAAAATATTTTTCCCCTCTCCATTTCACTCTCCCAGCTCCATCCCATTCTAATCCTCCCCCATCAGCTCCCTTCTAGTTCCAGCCCCACACAGCACCCACTCCCTTCTAGTCCCTGCATCAGCCCATTTTCAGTCCTAGACCCCCATCAGTCCATTTCCATTCCTAGCTCCCCCCCATCAGCCCATTTCCAGTGCTAGATCCCTCCCCCTCACAGCCCATTTCCATTCCAAGCCCCCCTCCCCATCAGCCATTTGCAGTTCCAGTCCTAGCAACCCCCCCAGCCCATTACCAGTCCTAGCCCCCCCATAGCCCATTACCAGTCCTAACCCCCCATAGCCCACTTCCAGTCTTACCCCTCATAGTCCATTACCAGTCCTAACCCCCCCATCACCCTATTTTCAGTGTTACCCCCCCATCACCCCATTTTCAGTCTTACCCCCCTCATAGCCCATTACCCGTCCTAACCCCACCATAGCCCATTACCAGTCCTAGCCCCCCCCCCCCCCCATAGCCTATTACCAGTCCTAACCTCCCCTCCCCCCCATCAGCCCAGGTAGATTTTAAAAAATCCAAACTTGCTGCTACTGCCGCCGCTGCATTGTCGGAACTTTTTTTTTACAATGGAAAAAAGTCAATAAAAGTCAACATAAGAACATAGTGCTTTACAAACTTTAATTATTTTAACCCATTTATTATAACCGTAATGTGTAACGTGAATGTAATCATCATGTAAGTTTTACGTTTTCAGTCAGTTTTTTCTGGCTACTTAGCTGGCAGCGTTTTGCATCAACAAGGACCTCAATATTAGGCTTTAATTTATTAGAAAAAACACAATCTCAGTGTTGCTTGCAAATGTTCATCAGTGAGCCGTGACCTTAGCACAGACTTGTTAATCTTCATAGATGAGAAAAATTGTTCACATACATATGTACTTCCAAACATTGCAAGAATCCTTGCAGTAGCAGAGAGTAACCTCGGAAACCTGTCTCGTGGAAGAAACGTGTAGAATTCGGGAATCCCTAATTCTACACATTTTTGCTTCAAGATAGTATCACACTGAAGTTCCACCAACTCCATTTGCAATTCCTCTACAATATCAACTTCTACAGCAAACGGCGTTGAAAAAAGTTGAAATTGTGGCTCCAGTATCTTAAAGTCTTCAAAGCGCACATCAAACTGTTGAAGTTAGACGATTGACAACAAATCTGTATATTCTTTCAAGCATTTGGGTTCAACTTTTTGTAAAGAATTCAGGGATGGGAAATGGACCAAATTGCCCTCACCCACCTGCTTCATCCATAAACGTAGTTTAACTTTGAACGATTTCATTGTCATACATCTGTGTGATAACCTGTTTTTTACCTTGAAGCTTCAAGTTCAATCCATTCAAGTGATCCATAATATCTGTCAGAAAAGCAAGGTTGCATTGAAAAATAGAATCAGTTAGCAAAGGAACTGCCCTATTTTTCATTATCATGAATGAAGCGATTTCATCCCTAAGTGCAAAGAAACGCTTCAAAACATTTCCACGACTTAGCCATCTAACTTCAGTGTGATAAAGAAGTTCGCCATACTCAGAGTCCATATCTGCAAGAAATGATATGAACTGCCTGTGTGATTCAGCCCCCGAGAACGTATAAAATTGATTGTTTTAATTACTACATCCATCACTTCTTTCATTTGTAGGCTTTTACTACAAAGAACTTCTTGATGCAAAATGCAATGTATACTAGTGAAGTTGATTCCTACTGTTTCAAGACTGTTTAATTTGTTTTTCACCAATCCAACTACACCTACATTTTGAGAGCACATTGACGGTGCACCGTCTGTGGCCAAAGATACAAATTTTTCCCATGGTAAGCAATATTTCTCAATGTATTTTTCCAGGGCTTGAAACAAATCACGTCCAGTTGTAGTACCCTTCAATGGTATTAATTCTAGGAATTCTTCTGTCAGATTTAAACTGCAGTCTACACTTCTGATGAACACAGCACATTGTGCGGTATCAGACACATCTGTACTTTCGTTGAGAGCAATTGAAAATGCTTCAAAGTCCTTAGCCACTTCAATTAATTTTTTATCCACATTATCTAATTCTGTAATCCTGGTGGCAACTGTATTGGGTGACAAGCTTAAGCCTTCAAACAGTTCCTTTGTCAGGACATAAAATGTCACTTACCTTTAAAAGACATTCTTTTATGAACAAACCTTCTGTAAAGGGCCGTGATGACTTTGCAATAAGTTCACTTATAACAAAACTTGCTCTTACTGAATCTTCGTTGGACTGATTAATAGTGGTAAATAAACGCCTTTGTTTGCATAATGCTGATTTAAGTTTCGTAACGTTGTCCTCTCTAACTTGGCCCACGTACGCTTCATATTTCTCATGGTGCTTTGTTTTGTAGTGCCTACGCACGTTATACTCCTTCGGAACAGCTAACGTTTGTTGACAATGAGACATTGAATTGTATGGTTGATCTCAGTGAAAAAATATAACTCCTCCCATTTTTCTTGAAAAATTCTGTTTGTTCGCGATTTTTCTCTTTTTACTGCTATATCCATTGTCCTTGCATCCAGACTTTTCTGATCGTAATCTCTTCATTATAAATTATTAGGATTGCAATCACAATGCTTTTCCGGTACAGTAATGTTCTCACGTGTTAGCCTTGGTCATCGTGACTCGTGTGCCCTCTTAGATTTGAAACTTTGCCAAATTTAAATTTGAATCTCTGCCCTTTTGATGAAACAGTGGTCTGGAAAAAAGAGGTGTGTGTTAGAACAATATTAGAAACAATATGCCCACAAAGCAGAAGTCCTCTGGCAGCGCTGCTGCCGGTGGGGAAATGCTGCAATATCGTGTTTTCAGTCACCGCGCATGCTCCTTGCTACTCGGATATGCCCCTTTTGGAATCAGGCTCTTAGTGGAAATCTATTCAGGGAATCTTTATGAAACACTCTTCATGACTCCCACATCTAAAAACACCCGTTCAGACATGCGAATCATATCGACGTCTCAAGAGCCATCTTTGAATACTCCGAGTTTACATGTGTTCCATGCAATCACATCTGTGTCGCACGGGGGCATGCCGGGACATTCCAAAAAGAGATACATATGTGCACGATGCCACTTGTTTGGACTCAGTGACAGACACGTCCATGTCTGTATCCACCCCTGAGCACGAATATGCATCTACAAAGGGCTCGTTTTGGCAACCGAAGAATTGCACAGAAAAGAGGAGAAAGCCCTCTTGCTTGCGTTTGGAGGTCCAGTGTGTGGGTCTCTAGGAGTGCCACACCTTTACATGTGCACTTCTACATAACTTGCCTGAGCTGCCAATGACAACGTTTGAGCTAAATTGTTTATAAATAAATATTAAAGAGGTAATATCTACAATGCAGCAGGAGGGGAAGGGAACCCCCTGATCATGCACCTTTTCCACCAGGTACCAGCCCCTTTAGAAAAGGGTTCTGGAGCACTAGGCTGCACGTTAGTGGCCTGATGAACCAGAAGAGCCCAATGATGCAGCTTGTAGGACGGTTGATCACCAGCAGCATTAATCTTTACCATGGGAGTTACTAAACTGCATTATTGAGATACCGCGGTAAACTAAGCTGCAGCAAAATACAACATTAAATCAATACATTTACTTCATTAAATCAATACATTGGCTTTACTTCATTATTTACTCAGCAACCTAAAAGTGGAAAAAACAAACCTCTGACAACTCAGCAAGTCCCCTAAAATCACTGGTGAAGGGAGACTGCCTCCTTCTCCTACCTGTCCTCTGAGAGCGCGAAGAGCTCGGAGAGCTGTGCACACTGCAGCGGACAATGGAAGCACAGGCCGCCTAACTGCAGCAGGGCAGGGAATGGATCTGGATGATGGCGTGTAGAGATTGTCGGCGTGGCCGCGGCGCCGCATGGTGTTACAAAAAAATACTTAAAGACTTATAGGAAGTCAACCTCATGGTTTTAGCCTTAGTCCAAATGGCTTGGATTTGGTTTTTAAGATTTAGTTACTTGCCTTTCCTAAATAAAAGCTCAAGACAAATTAAATACACAAATCATTTCACATCCCTATTGGGGCTATAGTAGTAAGAAATGGTGGTCAATATTAAACTATGTAGGGCTGCAACTAATTTAAAATTACAAAATGTGAAATGAAAATAGTTTATTCAAGAAATATACTTCAGAACAAACTCTTCACTGGGCATTTTTCAACACAATGCAGACATTTTCAAAGGAGATGGTGCATACTTCCCTTTGAAAACTGCTCATGAATTTTATACCTGCTTTTTGACAGTGAAATCTAATATGTTTGGAAATACACTGGAAAGACAATTTTCTAACTTGCCTCCAGAAATGCTTTCATTTTATCTGGCTAAAGTCCATTTCATTTCATCAAAACCAATCATATTAGTACTAGGCAGCTTATAGAAAAACAATTAAGACTGTACAACAAGGAGGACAGATTTTAAACACATTAAATAGAACAAAAGTTTAAAAGCCTCGGAACAAGAGAAGGTGGCCTTCCGCAAGGGAACAAAACAAAGTACAGCGGAGGGCAATTACCACGGCCTACCAGGGATGGTTGATAATTTTATCAACCATCCCTGGTAGGCCGTGGTAATTGCCCTCCGCTGTACTTTGTTGTTTAAAAGCCTCTCCAAACAAACAAGTTTTAAGTTTCCTCCGAAATGCAAGACAAGACATTGGGGCATTCCGGGGGCAGGGCAGACTGCCTCCTTCTCCTACCTGTCCTCGGAGAGCGCGGAGAGCTGTGCACACTGCAGCAGACAAAGGAAGCACAGGCCGCCTAACTGCAGCAGGGCAGGGAATGGATGATGGCGCATGGTGCCGCGTGGCGTTGGGCTGGCTGCTCAGACTGCTTCTGCCCCCCCCCCCCTCCTCCTAGGCTCCTTCCTGTCTCCTATTGGTTGAGGGCAGACTCGTGATTTGGGTCATGTGAGAGAGGAGAAGAGGACTCAGTAGAGATTGCCGGCACGGCCGCGGCGCTACATGGTGTTACAAAATATACAATATCCATCAGGGGAGAAAACGCACTTGAAAAAAAGTCGTGGCGTCACGGGCCGCACAAAATGCTCTCGTGGGCCACATGCGGCCTGTGGGCCGCGTGTTTGAGACCCTGGCTCTACATCAACAAAATTCACCTATTCCTTTCTGCACACTCTAAGACTCTTATCCGCTCCTTAGTCACCTCCTTTCTAGATTAGACTACTGTAACTTACTCCTTGCCGTCTCCCTCTGAATCATCTCTCCCCCCTTCAATCTGTTCAACAAACTGCTGCGCAGCTAATCTTCCACCAGCCTCGTCATGCTCATATTACCCCTCTCCTCAAGTCCCTTCATTGGCTCTCTATCCTTTTACGCATCCAGTTCAAACTTCTCTTGTTGTCCTAAGTATATTCTGCAGCTCCTCACTATCTTTCCTCTTCTTTCCCTACACCCCCTCCTCAGAAACTGCATTCACCTGGCAAATCACTTATCTGTGCCTCTCTCTTCTATTGCTAATTCCATACTTCATTACTGTCACTATGCTGCTCCTTACGCCTGGAACAAATTACCTGAGTCTATGTCAGGCCCCTTCTCTGACCCTTTTCAAATCCATGCTGGAAAAAACAACTCTCTGCTACCATTTTCGGATCTTGACTCACTTGATCTCCTTTGTGCGTTTTTATTTTTTATTTTATTTATTTTACTTCTCTTATATACCGCGCTATTACATATCAGTGCGGTTTACAATAAACAGAACAATTTACTGTGCGGACGGGCCACAGAGTATTCACATCAAACAGGGATTAGAACTTGGATTCAACTGGGGTAACATATCTACACATTTACAGTAAAGCCTATGTTTTCGGGTTGTAGCCTTAACCTATTCAGTATTGGCCAGCTTGGACCGGCTATCCTTTATCTTGTTGGGTATGTTGTTGGGATGTTTGAGTGTTTGGTGTGATTGTTCGTTGATTGCTTTCTATAGCTAGGTTCAGGGTAGTGTCTTATGAACAAATAATGCTTGAGTGCCTTCCGGAATTGAGACAGGCTAGTAATGTTGTTCAATGTAAATGTATACAGAAGTGTACAACATTGTTAAATTGTTCCATGTAAACCGCCATTGATCTCTGGAAGGGGCGGTATAAAAGAAAATAGATAAATAAATAGACTCGCATGTCTGCAGGGAGGGCATTCCAAGCTCTGGGTGCATAGATTGTGAAAGCCCTGTTGGAGGTTGCTTTTGTGCATGTAGTCATTTCTTTTGGGATCGTCAGTGTGCTCACTGTTGAGGATCTTCTGGTTCTGTTTGGGTGTATACTGTGGATCATCTTGTTAATGGTTGTGGGGGGGGGGGGGGTGATTCATTAGGGCTTTGAAGGTCAAGACTAAGATCTTGTAGAGAAGTCTGGCCTGAATGGGCAGCCAGTGTAGATTCTTCAAAATTGGAGTGATGTGGTTCGTTCGTGATACCCCAGCTAGCACTCTTGCTGCTGTGTTCATTGCAAGCTGGAGCGGGTGTAGAGTTGCCTGTGGGAGTCCGTATAATATGACATTGGCGTAATCAAAGTGTGGGAGTACCAAGGCTTGGTAGATTGTTCGGAAATCACTAGGGTCCAGTAGTGTTCGTAGATGGTGAAGTGTCCGTATTTTGTAGTATATTGTTTTTACTGTGTTTATGTGTATTTTCATGTCCAGTCTCTGGTCCAGTGTGATCCCGAGGTAACGAATTGAGGATTTAGTTATCAGCTCTGCATTCTTGACTTTGAGCGATGGTGGGAGGGTGAATTCTTGGTTCTTCGTGACAGAGGACATCTGTCTTGTTGTGGTTGATCCGAAGGTTTTGCGTGTGTAGCCAGTCCGCGACTGCGTTGAAACATCTTATTAACGGAGAGAAGTCTGACTGGTCAATTGTAAATGGCATATATATATATAAGAGGATATCGTCTGCATATGCTAAACAGTGGACATTGAATGAACGTATCAGAGCACATATGGGCTGCATGTAGATGTTAAACATTAGTGCCGATAGCGATCATCCCTGGGGTACACCTTGTTTTTGTAGGAATGGTTCTGAGGTTGTGGTACTGGTCCTTACGTGTTGCCATCTGTTGGACAAGTAGAATTTGCACCAATTTAGGGCAGTGCCTTCTATTCCTTTTTCCTTAAGATGTTCTACAAGTATCTGATGGCTCACAGAATCAAAGGCCACTGCGATATCCATGAATATGAGGGCAAAGCCCTGTCGAACGTTATCGATTCCCGAGATTAATGTGTTGAAGAGGGTGGCGAGGAGGGTTTCAACACTGTGTGCTTCCCTGAATCCATGTTGGGATTGGTCCAGTGGTGCTTCAGTATCAATGTGGTGTTGAATTTGTTATACTATCTTTTCGATTATTTTGGCAAGCAGTGTATGCTTGATATCGGTCTATAGGATTCTACTTTTGATGGGTCCATCTTGTTGCTTTTCAGTAGTGGTCTGATGGATGTTTTTTTAATTTTTGTGGAAAGGATCCTGTTGAAAGTGATTGGTATTTACCATTCCCCCTAGATGTATCTCGCGTCTACATCTACTGTGTTGTCCGTCTGTGATGTCCGTCTAGTTTGTAAGCTCTGATGAACAAGAACAGCCTTACATGTGTCTGTGCAGCACTGTGTACTTCAAGTAGCGCTATGCAAGTGTTCAGTAGTAGTAACAGTAGCAGCAGCAGCAAGCGCTTCCCCGAAAGGCAAGTTTGGACAGTTGGGATTGAAAGCTACTCCTGATGTCCAGTGAAGAAACCAAAGCCACCATTATGTCATTGGCTGCTAGATGGACAAGATCATACATAGTATCCACTAAGAAAGCCATTGCCGACTCTAGTTGAGCAGAAGTGCTTTCATCTGGGAGAGACTAGCCACTGAAGGAGGGCATCAACCATAAATCCGCCACAAACTGCCACCTAGAGGATGCCAAAAAATTGCCCTGAAGAGCCTCCACCCCTTGTGATCCAACTGATCCCAGGACAGCTCCACCTTCTAATGGTATGATAGTACATTTGGTAATTACAGCCATATACGCCTCCATCTGAGGAAAAACCACTACTTATCCAGATCTGCCGTTAGAAGGGCATAACGTCGGCTCAAAGTCCTGACACTCTAAGGAGGAGTCTGGAGAGTCAACCCCTCAACCCACAAGCACCCTGCTCTTAAAGAGCATGGGGAAAAGGAAAGGCCCTAAAAGGTTTATGAACACCCCCCCCCCCCAATTAAATGTCCCTAAGACTGCTCATCCTTGGCAGAGGGATCCTCTTCCAGTGCAGAAATTTAGTCACAGCTGAAGTAGCACAAAACAGGGCCACAAGAACAAAAGGCACCTAAAATCTCTAGATCCTGCTAGTTGACATGGTAGTTTCTGCAGCAGAGTTAAGGTCAGATTCTGGGCACCCTCCATCAAGGATACCTCCTGTGGCTGCATGAGGGAATGCCAGAAATCAGGAAGCATCCTGAGCCAGACTATCCTGCCAAGAAGACTATTTTTGCTGGAAAAAAGGAGAATTCCAGAGAGCATGGTCCTGAACCTGAAGATGTCCTGTCGCTCCTTGCTCCCCTGCCTGTGGAGTGTGGCCATTCAACCACATGTACAGAAGTGAAGTGGCTGGGGGGGAAGCATAGTTACTCACCTTTAACAGGTGTTCTCCAGGGACAGCAGGAACCAGCCCTCACTTATGGGTGACGTTGACACTGATGGAGCCCATGCAGAGCATTTCCCAGCTTTCAAAGAAAGCCTTTGGAAATGCCACCACGCGTGTGGGGAACCCATCCCTCCCAAAGGTGCCATCTTAGTCAAGTACCATAGCTATAGCCCCTTCAAGATGGCAAAAATGTGTGGCAACTCCAAGGGGAGGGGGGAGGAGGGAAGGTAGTGAGGACTGAGTCCTGCTGTCCATGGAGAACACCTAGGTGAGCAACTACATTTTCCCCAGGAACAAGCAGGAAGTCGGTCCTCACTTATGGGACTCCCCAGCTACAGGCTACTGTGGACGTGTAGGAAAAATCATGGCAGAGCCATGAACAGTCACCAGTGACAGTCGAAGGCAGCCCAAGGACCCCAGGTCCATGGATGGCCATGCTCCCAGTAGCCTGAACAAGAAGGGTAGGAGGGCAGGGGTTGCTTATATCCTGAATAGATTACGGAGTACAGCCTGGCCGAAGGCAGCGCCCCGACTGGACTCCCTCCAGGCAGTAATGCACCACGAAGGTGTGAGGTGAGGACCAGGTGGCAAGCCCAGCAGATGTCTGCCAGGAGGCACCAAGCGCAGGCTGGCAACCGACATCACCATAGCATGGCTGTTTGAGCCTTGACTCGGTGGTCCAGGGGAAATCCAGCCTGAGGCTGGACAAAGGCGATGCAGTCTGCCACCCAGACAGACAAGGTATGCTTGGTGACCACCAGCCCCAGATGGCTGGGATCTAAGGAGATGAAAAGCTGCTCAGACATGCGGTGGGGTACTGAGTCCGCTGCAGGTAGGAAGTGCCATCCTGCAGTCCAAGGTGTGGAGAATCGCCAATGCTCGGTCAGCATGGGGCTTTGGGAAAAAGGTGAGTAGCACTATCTCTTAATTGAGATGAAAATCTGAGATGACCTTAAGAAGGAACTTAGGATGACTCTGCAGGACAACCCTGCTACCATAAAACCTCATGTACTGTGCCGCAGCCATCAGCAGCTGACGTTCGCTAACCCTCTGGGCAGATGTAAGGGCTACTAGGAAGGCCACCTTCCACAATAGATACTGTAGCGGTCAGGTAGCCATAGGCTTGAAGGGTGGCTTGGTCAACTGCGTGAGGACCACACTGAGGTCCTATTTCACCGGAGGAAGGTGGGTAGGGAGCCAGGAAGACACAGCAAGCCTTGCATGAAATATGAAAAAAATCTGTTAACTCGCAAGAGGCTTGCCCTCAATAAAGGTGGTGGTTCGCTGAGATGGCACTCAGGTGAACCATGAGAGTTGGCCTTCAGCCCTGACTGTAAGAGATGAAGAATGTACTGCAAGACCAGACTAAGAGGGCATGAGAATGTGTTTGCTCGGAGCTCTGAGCACCACACTGAGAACAGGCACCATTTAAAGGCGTAAGCCTGTCTGGTCAAGTCCTTTCGCGAGACCAAGAGAATGTCCTCGATCTCCACAGGAAGATGGTAGGAGGCTAGAGCAACCCGCTCAGCTGCCAAACCATGAGGGACAGGGACCTCTGATTGGGATGAAGCAGCTGCCCCTCCTCCTGTGCCAGTAGCTCCAGTGAGGACCCTAGAGGGACCAGGGCTCTGCCAAGATGGAGCAGCAGGGGAAACCAAGGCTGCCTGGGCCACCTTGGGGCTATGAGGATCACTGAGGCCCTGTCCTGCTGGACCTTGAGAAGGGTCCAGGCACTGAGGGGGAGGGAAGGCATGTCAGAGCTGCAGGCGGTGCCTGAAAACCCTGAGATCGAGGCGGACAGCCCTGAGCTCCAGCAGGTTGATCGGCTGCTGGGACTGAAGGACCAGGTCCCCTGAGGACGATGCCTTTAGAGTGGGCTCTGCAGCTCGTCAGATGCATCAGTCAGGACCACCTGATGCTCAGGAACCTGGAAGGGCATCCCTTGAAGCAGGTTCTGAGACTCCGCTGCGCTGGGAGAGACCAAGATGAGGTTGCTGAGGCGACCTGTCAACTGCACCCACTGTGCTCGGAGGCACCAATGCGCCACCCGCATGTTGCGACAGACATTGGGCATGACATGGACTGTGGAGGCCATGTGGCCGAGAAGGCAAAGCATCGTCTTGGCTGGGACAGCTCTGTGGCATTGCACCTCGGATGCCAGGGCCATGAGGTGGTCAACACTGTCTTGGAGGAAGAAAGCCATGGAACGGGTGTCCAAACGAGACCTGATGAACTCCAGGGACTGAACCAGAGTGAGGTGGGACTTCGGGTAATTGATCATGAAATCCAGGTGCAAGGAGACAAATGGTGTGGTCCACACCTTGCTGGGCTTCGGAGGCCATGCCCCCTGTGATGAGCCAGTCAAGATACAGATAAACAAAGGTGCCCTGAAGCCGGAGTAGGGCTGAGGCCACAAACAGGCACTTCGTGAACCATGTCTTGAACCATGAAGCGAAGGTACTTTGTGTTTGGGGTGGACAAGGATGTGAGTGTAAGCATCCTTTAGGTCCAAGGAGCATAGCCAGTCAGCCCTGCTGGAGGTAAGGCAGCAATGTTCCAAGGGAGAGCATCCTGAACTTCTCCCACACCAAGAACTTAAGGTTCTGCAGGTCGAGGATGGGCCGGAGGCCACCTGTCCACTTCGGGACGAGAAAATACTGGGAGTAAGACTCCTGTCCTCAAATGTGGTGGGATGGGTTCTACCACCCTGTGTTCGAGGAGACCTGGGAGCTCCTGATTCAGGAGCACCTGGTGCTGGGGAAGCAGACTTGGCTCCCTGGAAAAGTATGGGGGAGGAATCTGATCCAAAAGGACAAGATAACCCTCACGACAAATAACCTGTAGGAGAAGTGGACCAGGCACCTCTTGACAGCTCATCGCCCTGCCGGTGGACGAGAAGCTATGCTTGTTGCTTCAGAACCCCAAAGACAGCTGAGCTGGCGCCAGGGCTCGAGTCTTAGGGCCCTTAGGCTTGCGAGGGCCATGGGATGTGACTCTGCCCTGACCGCGGGTCGACACCAGTGGGCAGGATGGGTAGCCCCTGTATGAGAGCCTCTTCCGGTGGAAGAAAGTAGTTACTCACCTGTAACAGGTGTTCTCTAGGAGCAGCAGGAATCAGTCCTCACATAAGGGTGACGTCGGCGCCGACAGAGCCCTCGTGCAGAGCATTTCCCCAGCTTTCAAGGAAAGCCTTTGGGAATGCACCGCACATGTGCAGTCCCCATCCCGCCCAAGGGTGCCATCTTGCGCAGTCTGATGACATAGCTAAAAGACAGCAAAAAAAAAGTCACAATAAAGTATACGACTGCAACTCCAGGGGAGGAGGGAGGGACGTAAGGACTGATTCCTGCTGCTCCTGGAGAACACCTGTTACAGGTGAGTAACTACTCTTTCTCCAGGACCAAGCAGGAAGTCAGTCATCACATTTGGGACTTTCCAGTTCTAGGCTACCAGGAACCCAAAGCTGAAAAAAATGGCTCCCTCTCAAGAGCCTCAGCATTCAGGATAAGAATATACTCTGAGAACGCCCCGTACGGTAGCCCAACACAAGGGCCGGAGAGAAGGAGGTGCCTAAACCTCAAAGAGATTACGGAGTACCGCCTGACCGAAAGCACTGTCCCTCCAGGATTTGAAGAAGTAATGAGCTGCAAAAGTATGGCTTGAAGACCAAGTAGCGGCCCGGCAGATGTCTGCCAACGGAACAGAGCGGAGATTAGCTAACGCGGCTTTTGCCCTGACACGGTGGGCCGTGACTCGACCCTGCAAGGGGAGGTTGGCTGCCTTGTACACCAGGGCGATACAATCTGCTACCCAAGTGGACAATGTACGCTTGGAGACAGGCAATCCCATCTTATTAGGGTCAAAGGAGAAAAGGCTGAGTAGCCATTCAATACCCCCACGTACATTCCATGTAAAAAGACAACACCCTCTTACAGTCCAGGGTATGCAAGACTGTTTCAGCCCAGCTGGTATGCAGCCTGGGAAAGAAGGTCGGAAGAACCACCTCCTGGTTGAGGTGGAAAGAGGAGACCACTTTGGAAGGAACTTCGGATGGGTCCGTAGGACCACCCTGTTCCTGTAAAACCATGCATACGGTCTATCAGAAACCAGAGTTTGTAGATCACTCACACGTCTTGCCGAGGTAAGAGCTACCAAGAAGAGCGCTTTCCAAGAAAGGAAGCGCAAATGGCAAGTAGCCATCGGTTCAAACAGAGGGCAAGTTGCTGCAAAGACCACGTTCAAATCGCACTCAGTCGCTGGTGGACAAACTGGAGGCTTGAGAAGAAGCAGACCTTTGAGAAAACGGGACACCAAGGGATGAACCGACAGACTGTCCCTCCACCGGGGAGTGGTGTGCTGATAGAGCACTGAGATGGACCCAAACAGAGTTAGACTTAAGGCCTAGGTCTGACAAATGAAGTAGATACTGCAGTACTACTGGCACAAGACAAGAGAAAGGATCTTCCTTGTGCTGAGCACAACATACCCTAAACCTATGTCACTTGAGGGCATAGGACTTTCTGGTGGACTGCCTCCTAGAGGCCAAAACCACCACCTCAACCTCCTTAGGTAGAAGCAAGGGAGCTAGCACTATCCTTTCAGCAGACAGGCCATCAGATTGAGGGAACTGAGATTGGTGTGCAGAAGGGAACATTGATCCTGAGACAGGAGATCGGGCTGCAACCCCAGAGGGAAAGGAGTTTCCACCGCCAACTGTAGCAGAAGTGGAAACCACAGCTGCCTGGGCCATCTGGGGGCTACCAGAATCACCAAGACCTTGTCCTGGAGAATCTTGAACAGAGTTCGGGCCACCAGGGGCGTGGGAGGAAACACATACATGAGGCCCGTAGACCAAGAGATCAGAAAAGCATCCGCTGCCATTCTCAGGGGGTGTGGCTATCTGGAGAAAAACCTGGGCAGCTGACAGTTTTGTGGACTGGCAAAAAGATCGATGGATGGCAGTCCCCAGCTGAGGAAGATCTGCTGGACCACCCATGGATTCAACTGCCATTCGTGAGGCTGGAGAATCCTGCTTAGCTTGCCTCCTAGTAAATTCTCCTGTCCAGGTAGATAAACTGCTTTGAGAAACATGCCTTGTTTTACTGCAAAGGAGCAAAGGGCCAGCGACTCTTGACATAGGAGCCTGGAGTCCGTGCCCCCTTGTTTGTTCACAAAGCATAGTTACTCACCTGTAACAGGTGATCTCCGAGAACAGCAGGAATTTAGTCCTCACATAAGGGTATCGTCGGTACCGACGGAGCCTGCACGGGAACAGTCCCCAGCGTCCAATTAGAAAGCTTTTGGGAGCATCCCACAGTGCCTGCGTGCTGCCTTCCCGCCTTTCCCAACTGCCTCTCTCCAGTTGAGTTTTAAAGCTGAGACAAAGAGAGAGAGAGGGAAAGGAAAGAGAGAGAACTCCTAGGGGAGGTGGGTGGGTTGTGAGGACTAAATTCCTGCTGTTCCCGGAGATCACCTGTTACAGGTGAGTAACTATGCTATCTCCAGGAACAAGCAGGAATCTAGTCATCACATATGGGGACTCCCTAGCTTTAGGTGCCAGGGAGAGACCCCAGAAGTTGTGTGTCCCTGAGAAGGGCTCCACTTCCTCCCATGGATCTCTGGCATCCTATCAGGGATGGCGGGAAAGAGTTGATTAAGTATGGAACAGGTGTTTGAGAACAGCTTGACCAAACAAGGCATCCTGGCGGGAGTCCTTATCCAAGCAGTAATGAGCTGTGAAGCTATGAACAGAGGCCCAAGTGGCTGCTAGACAGATGCCGTCAATAGACAGAGCTCAGATGAGCCATTGAGGCTGCCATGGCTCTCACATTGTGAGCTGTGACATGGCCCTCCAGAGAAAGGTTCTTACTCTGATAGGCGAAAGAAATACACTGAGCAATCCAGTTAGATAGTGTTCTCTTGGAGACTGGCAGTCCCAAATGAGAAGGGTCAAAAGCAGCAAAGAGTTGAGAGGACTTTCTATGTTGCTGTGTCCTTTGTAAATAAAAAGCTAGAGCTCTTTTACAGTCCAGGGTATGAAGATTCCTCTCTGCATTTGATGCATGAGGTCCTGGAAAAAAGACAGGTAGGTAGACCTCCTGGTTGAGATGAAAAGGCGAGACCACCTTATGCATGAAGTGTGGATGCGTCCTAAGAACTACCTTGTCATGATGGAACCTTGTATAAGGTGGATTAGATACTAGTGCTTGCAATTCACTAATGCGGCGTGCTGATGTGATTGCAATGAGAAAGATAACCTAAGGGTTCGAAAGGTGGCTTCATGAGCTGCCCGAGAACCAGGTTCAAGTCCCATGCCACTGGAGGTGGTCTAATGGGAGGCTTAGTTAGAAGGAGGCCTCTCATGAATCTTGCTATAAGAGGATGAGAGGAAATATGTTGTCCATTTAGAGGCTTAAGGGAAGCTGCAATAGCACTCAAATGGACTCTTACTGAATTTGTTTTAAGGCCTGGATTTTTATTTATTTATTTTTATTTAACAGTATTTCTATACCGCCTTCTCCTTCAACCAAGGCGGTCTCACAGCAAGCAATCAAAAAGTGAACAAGTGTTTTCATGCAGTGATGCGTGTTAAGTGTTTGTGGTGGTGAGCATTTGATTTAAATTGAGCTTTCTACATTGTGCGCTATTGTACATTGTGAGCAATTGTACATTGTGAGCTATTATGCAGTTTTATATACAAGGTTGGGGGGGGGGTCCATAGTTCTGGCTTGGTTAGTAGATCAAGTGGTATGTCCATAGTGTTCCATGAATAGAGTTGTTTTCAGTAGTCCTTGAGGTCTGTGGTTTGTCTCAGTTCAAATGGGAGGGTGTTCCAGATTAATGGAGCAGCCAGTGAGTGATCTTTCTGCGGTGTCCTTGCGGGACTTGACGAAGTCTATTGGGGTGTTTACTCGGTTGGTTGTGCCTTTTCTCCTTGGTCGTGTGCTTGTGTCTGGTTGAATGAGTGTGTGTAGGCTTATGGCTGAGGAGAGTTGTTTGATCTTGAAAATGTTTATGATTGTTTTGTATTTGATGCGTGCGCTGATTGGGAGCCAGTGTAGGTCTTTCAGAATTGGTGTGATGTGCTCTTGTCTTGGAGTACCAGATATTATGCGGGCAGCTGTATTCTGTGCTAGCTGTAGTGGTCTGAGTGTCTGCATTGGGAGCCCAAGGTAGATTGGGTTGCAGAAGTCTAGTATTGGTGTTATTAGAGCCTGGCAGACTGTGCGAAAGTGCTCTGTGGCGAGGAGGGGCTTAAGTCTTCTGATGAGTCTCATTCTGTTGTATGCGCTTTTGGTTGTTTTGCTTATGTGCGAGTGGAGGTTCAGCTCCTTGTCCAAGGCCACTCCGAGGTACTTTACCTCAGTTTTTATGGGTATGGATGTGTCTTATCTTGATGTTGGGTGGCGGTTCGAAGTCTGAATTTCGCGTGATGAGCATGGCCTCTGTCTTGTTGTAGTTTGTTGAGAGGTTGTTATTTTGAAACCAGCTTATCAATTATGTGAGGCAGTTTGTTATTTTGGAGTAGTCCGGGCTGTCGACTGAGATAGGTGTGTATATCATGATGTCATCCGCGTAGATTGTATATTGTATTTTGTGTTTTCATGACATCGCATATTGGCTGGATGTAGAGGTTGAATAATAGTGCTGATAGGGCTGATCCTTGTGGTACTCCTTGGGTGACTTACGGGTCAGGAGGTGTTGTGTCCTACCTTGATCTATATCTGTCTGTCGGTCAGGTACAAGTGAAACCATTTCAGGGTGGGCCCGTGTAGTCCAATGTTCTGTAGTCTTTCCAGTAGAGTCTTGTGGTCAACTGTGTCAAACGCTGACGAGATGTCTATGAAGATAATTATGATTCCTTTCTTGGTGTTGTCTATGAGGCGGAGGATGCTGTCGAAGAGGTATAGCAGAAGTGTTTCTACCCCATGGTTGGGGCGGAAGCTGTGTTGGTTGTCGTCCAGTGGAGCGTGGGTGTCAATGTGATCTTGTAATTGGTGCTGTACTGTTTTTTCGATTATTTTTGCGAGTAGGGGTATGCTGGAGATGGGTCTGTATGCTGCTGGATTGTTCTTGTCGAGTGTGGATTTCTTCGGGATAGGTCTTATTGTGGCGAGCTTTAGTTGGTTTGGCATGAATACTTGTTTTAGGGAGTTGCGCACCATTTTGCGTATGGTGTGGATGAAGTTTGATTTGGTGGCCTTGATCAAAGTCACTGGGCAAGGATCTGTAGAGGCTGTGCTTGTCTCTTGGAATTTCTCTTGGATGTAATCTGCAAATTTCTGTGGGTCTATTTACACTTCGTCTTCTCTTTTCTGTTCCTTAGTGAAGGTTTTTACGATTTTGAATAGTTCTCTGGGTTTGTTGTTGGAGTTGCGTATGTTTGTATGGTATTCTTGCTTTGTTTGGTTGATGCGTTCGTTGTATTGCTTTCGCTTTGTTAGGTATAAGTCCTGGGTCTCAGGTGACTTGTTCTGTCTCCATCTTCGTTCTAACTTTGAGTTCACTCTTTTTGTTTCGTATGGTTTTTGAGTACATTAGACAAATGGAGGAAATACTCCTGTAAAGATTCCAGAGGTATGGCAAGGGGGTTAAGACCCTTTTCAGAACACCAAATAGTAAAACTTTTCCACTTGAAAGCATAAGAACGTCTAGTGGAAGGTTTTCTGGAAGCATAAAGAACATTTTTCACTTGCTCAGAAAGATGAAGATCTTGAAGATCTAAGCCTTCAGCAACCAAGCCCTGAGATGCAGAGACTGGGGATTGGGATGCCATACCATTCCGTTCTCCTGAGATAGGAGATCTGGAGCAGACTAACTCCAGGGAGGGAGCTTGAGAGAGATGTAGAAGCAGAGGGTACCACACTTGACGTGGCCAATGTGGAGCTATGAGAATCATGTGGCCTCTGTCTCTCTGAAGCTTGAACAGGGTTTTGGGAATTAGGGGAATGGGTAGAAAGGCATACTGGAATTCTTGACCCCAGTGAAGGAGGAAAGCATCCTTTGCCTGAGCTCCCTGAGCCGGAGTTCTGGAACAGAAGCGGGGAAGTTTGGCATTCCACGGACTTGCAAAGAGGTCTATGTCCGGAGTCCCCCAAAGTTGAAAAATCCTGGCTACCTGGTCTGCATGTAGAGACCACTCGTGTGGAAGGAGAACTCGACCGAGTCTGTCTGCCCAAGAGTTTTAAACGCCTGGAAGATACACTGCCAGAAGATGGATCTGATGCTCTCTGGCGAGGGCCCACAGTCACAAAGCTCTCCCCCCTGCTTGTTCACGTAGAACATGGCTACCTGATTGTCCGTATGAATAAGGACTGTCTTGTAGCTAAGCAGGGTGTGGAACACTTGCAGAGCAAGGAAGATTGCTCTGAGCTCCAAGAGATTGATATGTAGACAACTCTCTTGTGGAGTCCAGGTGCCTTGGGTGGAGAGGTCTTGCAGATGAGCTCCCCAACCCATTGGAAAAGCATCTGTTGTAAGAGTTGCTTGGGGCAGTGGTTGTTGAAAGGGGGACCCCAGCAACAGGTTTTGAGTGGACTTCCACCACTGGAGAGACAAAATGAGGCGACTTCTGTTTGCTATTTTGTCTGAAAGGCAGCCTGATGCCTGGGTCCATTGGGTGGATAAAGTCCACTGAGCTGCCCTCATGTGAAGGCGAGCATATGGTACCACATGCACGGTGGAAGCCACGTGGCCTAGTAACTAACATTTCTCGAGCAGTTAAAAAGGACTTTAGGACTGCTTGAGAAGCTAATTGCACCAAGTGAAGGCAACAGGCTTGGGGAATGTAGATCCCTACCTTTGTGGTATCCAGCAGGGCTCATATGAATTCTAGAGACTGAGTAGGAGTTAGACTGGATTTTGGGATGTTTATTACCAGCCCTAAATACTGAAGGATACGCATTGTGCAGGATAGAGAAGAAGTCTTGGCCTCTGACTGTGTTGAAGCTCGAATGAGCCAGTCGTCCAAGTAAGGGAAGACGAATATTCCCAGAATGCGTAGGAATGTTGCTACCACAGCCATGCATTTCGAGAACACCCTTGGTGCAGAGGCCAGACCAAAAGGAAGCACCCTGTATTGGTAGTGCTTTCCTTGAAACAGGAACCGAAGGAACCTTCTGTGGGTTGGATGGATGAGAACATGGGTGTACGCATCCTTGAGATCTAGAGAACAAAGCCAATCCTGATTCTGAAGGTATGGAAGCAGAGCTCTGAGAGAAATCATTTTGAATTTCTCCTTGACAAGGAATTTGTTCAATTCTCTGAGATCTAAGATAGGTCTGTATCCCCCTGTTTTCTTTGGGATAAGAAAATAAGGGGAATAGAACCCTGTGCCCTGTTGATGAAGAGGCACTTCTATTGCCCCTTGGGCAAGAAGGATGGTAACCTCCTGACCTAACAGGTCGATGAGAGAGGTCGGAGAATTGAACTGCTTCACTTGTGGGAGGGGGTATGCTTGAAAAATGAAGTTTGTACCCCTCTCTTATGATAGAGAGTGTCCAATGATCTGTTATTTGCCCCCATCTGGGAGCAAAATGGCATAACCTTCCTGGAATGGTGGACGGTTCTGATCCTTCCAGAGCCAGAAAGGCTAAGTTCTCTAGCTGAAAGTCAAAGGCCCTGAGGAGGCTGAGGCTGCTGGGCTGGTTGAGGCCTAGCAGCCTTTGCTTTCTTCTGTTTGGGTGGTTGCTGATGTTTGGTTGAAAACTGACCTGCAGAAGATGCCTGCTGATCAAACGCAGGATAAAATTTATTCTTTTTAGAAAAAGGTGTTTTATTGAACAATTTTTTCCTAACAGGATCAGCAGTAGACTTGGATAGTCTATCCAAAGTGGAATTTTCAGCATCCATTTCATTGGCTTTTTCTTGCCAATCTTTACCAAACAGGTTCTCACCAGTACAAGAGATATTTCCCAATTTATCTTGTACTCAGAGCTCTAAATCAAATGCTTGGAGCCAAGCAATTCCACGTGCACCTATGGCAATAGCCGAGGCTCTGCTTATACATTCAAAGCAGTCGAAGGCTACACGGTTGGAGAATTGAGACATCTTGGGCATGTTTGAGCAAGTGAGAAACTCTTGCCTTTTATCCTCAGAGATGAAAGGACTTAAAGTCTGTAGATGATCAGTAACTTCTTTTAGGAACATTCCCATGTAGAGACTATAGGAACTGATTCTTGCAGCAAGCATGGAAGCTTGAAAGACTCTAATCCTCCAGGACATGAATGCAGAACTCTGGATGCTTTTGGACGTAGAGGCATGTCTTTTTGCACTTCTAATCCTTCTCATAGCAGATTCCACCACAACAGAGTGGTGAGGAAGCTGAGTTTTATGGAAGCCAGGACAAGGAGGGACACAATACATAGTATCTAACCTACGAGAATGAGAAGAGGTGGGTAAGAGGTGTTTCCCACATCCTCAACATGAGATCATATAGAATCTCATGAATGGGTGGGGTAGCTGCCTCTTTAGGAGTTTTGGGATATTGTAAAATATCCAACTCCTTGGCCCTTGGCTCTGTCTCAGGGGCCACAGTGATGGACAGGCCCCAAGCCACCTCTCGGATGAAGTCTTGGAAAGACATGTCCTCTGGAGGAGACATCCTGCGTTTAGGGGAGGACGACTCCTGTGGAAGAATCATCGCTGCATCGACAGAACTTTCAGAGTCCTCAGATTCTTCTGAGGAATCAAAGCATCATCTGTCTGGATGCTCCTGCAGAGCCCAATACCCGTACCAAGCAAAATCGGTATCGGGAATAACCGGTAACGGGGAATCAGTACCGGCGGGCATCGGAGGACAGGGTACCGGCATAGCAGACACCGATGCTGATGCCGATGCTATCGGTACCGGTTGCGATACCGATACCGGTGGAGTTGTTTGTCACAGTACCAAGGGCATCGATGCCACAAGGAAAGCCGCTAGACTGCGTTATATGGACAGAAATCTCTGGTCCATAGACGCTGCCAATGCCTGGAAGTCGGTACTGGTGGGAACCGCCGGTACCCCAGAGCATGGCACCAGGAGATCTGTCAAGGCCGAGCCATTGAGAACATCCTGGAACCCCGATGATGGTGCTTTGGAAGCCGAAGCCTCCCGCCAGGGTAATTTTGCCTGTGCAGAATCTTAGAGGGCAACGCCAGAGGCATCTCGATACTTAGGAGATCTACCCTTCGAGGACCGGCCGGATTTATGTTTAGTTACCCGAGATCCATGGGAAGAAGCAGCAGCCCTGGAAGACGTCGATGCCACTGAAGCCGCATCAGAGGGAAACAGGGTACTGAGCTTAGCAGCTCAGTTCTGTCGACCTCTTTTAGACATCATAGCACAGGACACACAATCTGTGATGGAGTGGTCAGGACCTAAACATTTTAAACACCATTCATGGGTGTCGGTGACGGAAATGGTACCGCCACATTTTGTGCACTTTTTAAAACATGAAGCTGGGTTTTCCAGGCAAGTACACCTGAAGAAAACGAAAAAATAGTTAAATTATTTTTTTAAAAAAGAAAAGAAATACCGGCAGTACCGGTAGAGCGTCGGGGAAGGCAGACACGACCACAAAAAGAAATAAAAAAATTCTTCTGAGGTGACAGGAACACGACCTGCTGGCTCCGCGGAAAAAGAACTGGAGAGAGGCAGTTGGGAAAGGAGGGAAGGCAGCACGCAGGCGCTGTGGGATGCTCCCAAAAGCTTTCTGATTGGACGCTGGGGAGCGTTCCCGCGCAGGCTCCGTCGGTACCGACGATACCCATATGTGATGACTAGATTCCTGCTTGTTCCTGAAGATAGAACATTACTATCTGATTGTCCGTCTGAACCAAAACAGACTGGTGAGAGAGGGCATGAAAAAAGTCTATTTATTCATTTATTGCTTTTATATACCGCGCTCTTTAAAATCAGTGCGGTTTACAGACATTTTTGTACAGAACAGGGGCCTGTTATGTACTTACATTGAACGGGTGATACAACTTGGCTTTCAAACTGGGGAAACTATCTACATCTACATTAAAAACATGATTGTCTAATTTACAATTGCCTAGCAGGGTGTATGGTGGGTGAGGTTGAATTACTGGGTTGTGAGTAGTGCAGGAGAGAGGTGGTGTTTTAGTGCTTTTCTGAATTGAGCAAGGTCAGTGATCTGTAGAGCTAAGCAGATTGCTCACAGCTGCTGCATGGCCTCCCGAGGGGACTAGAGGCCTTGAGTGCACATGCCCTGGCAATGTGCACCCCAGCCCTTTAAGGAAGCATCGGTCGTCAGCACCCTTGTGTGTGCTGGAGCCTGAAAAGGTACCCCCATTAGAAGGTTTGGGAGATATAGCCACTACTGTAAGGAGTCCAAAAATGGTTTGGACACCTTTACTCTGTCTCGGAGGTCGCCTGTGGCCTGCGCCCACTGAGCTCTGAGGCACCACTGAGCAGCCCGCATGTGCAGACGGGCATTCGGAGTTACATGCACAGTGTATGCCATATGGTCCAGGAGACGTGAGAATTGCTTTGGAAATGGTTTGCCAACTCCATCAATCTGTGGGCCCTGTCCTCAGACAAGTAAGCTCTTGCCTGAAGGGTGTCTAGTCTCGCCCCTATAAACTCTAGGTTCTGAGAGGGGAGCAAAGCAGAATTTGCATAGTTTATGACAAAGCCCAGATGCTGAAGAAGAGAGACAGTGCAAAGAGTGGCTTGTCTGGCCTCCTGGAGAGACTGACCTCTGATGAGTCAGTCGTCCAAGTATGGGAAGACAAATTCCCTGATTCCTGATAGGCCGCCACCACCGCCAGGCATTTGGTGAAAACCCTGGGGACAGAGGTTAGGCCAAAGGGAAGTACCCTGTACTGAAAATGGTTTCCTCCCACCACAAACCTGAGAAATTGTCTGTGGTCTGGATGGATAAGGATGTGAGTATAAGCATCTTTTAGGTATAAGGAGCATAGCCAGTCTCCCTGCTGGAGGTAGGGCAGCAGTATCCCAAGGGTAAGCATCTTGAACTTTTCCCTCTCCCGAAACTTGTTTAGGTTTTGCAAGTCTAGGATAGGCCAGAAGCCTCCTATCCTTTTTGGTACCAGGAAGTACCTGGAGTAGAAGCCTTGCCCTTCCAGGTGGTGAGGCACTGGTTCCACCGCCTGTTCCTTTATAAGACTTGCCAACTCCTGAAGGAGGAGATTTCTGTGTAGTGGGAGTCTTGGTGGCTTCCCTGGAAAGTAGGAGGGGGGTAGCTGGTGGAAGTGGAGCATGTAGTCCTTTTGGACTATGCTGAGTACCCAGGTAACCCTGTGATGGATGGCTACCTATAGGCATACAAGGTCAGCCGACCTCCTGTGCTGTATGGAGCCAGAGTTGGAGAAGAGGCTATGCTGTGGGAGTCAACACCCAGCTCCCTGCTGTGCAGGAGCCGGAGCTGGCGGCTTGGGGGTCTTCTGCCTACGGGGCCCATGCCCCTGCCTCTTGGCCCTGTTGGGGAGCTGGAGAGGCCTGATAGTGAGGCTAGGATTTGTAGGCAGCACCCTAACATGGGAAAAAAGGCTTCTTTCCCAAGCCTTTCTTTTTTGAGAAGGGGCAGAAGTCTTTCTGGACAGCCTTGTACTGATGAGAGTCAGTCTCGATTTCTGCAGCCTTCTCCGTCATGAGCTTACCAAAGAGCTTGTCACCTCGGCAGGGGACTTCAACCAATTTGTCCTGCATCCATCACTCCAGGTCCGATGAGTGTAGCCAGGCCTGATGGCGTGCACCAATGCCGGCTGCAGCTACCCGGGCCGAAGCCATCATAGGCTGCTCGAGAGATAAACTTCGAGCACTCTCGGATCCCTGTAGACAAGGCCTTGAACCTCTGCAAGGGTACCTCGGAGAGGCCAGCTGAGAACCCGGCAATCTCCTTTGCCAGGTCCTGTAAGTACATGCCCATGTACAGCTGGTAAGTCTGGACACGGCAAGCGAACGCTAGTCACGAAGGACAAAAACCGAAAAAGAATACCGACTTAATGCCTGTGTACCGAGACCAGGCGGGAAGGGGAACCGGCGTTGAACCGGATCAGAAAAAGCGAAAATCGCAGAAAGAAATCTACTTTTACCGGGTGACACGAACTCACGTCCGTTGGGCTCCACAGAAAAAGAAAGACTGCGCAAGATGGCACCCTTGGGCGGGAAGGGGACCACGGATGCGTGCTCCATTCCCAAAGGCTTTTCCTTGAAAGCTGGAGAAATGCTCTGCACAAGGGCTCTGTTGGTGCCGATGTCACACATGTGAGGACTGACTTCCTGCTTGGTCCTGGAGAAAGGTTTCTTGCCCTGCTGTTTATTCCTGGGGAGGGAGGGAGGAGGATTTTCAGAAGAGGCGAGTACAGCTCATGTACTCAGCATCCATTTCTGCCACCTTATCCTCCATGGGCTTGCCGAACAGCTGCTCCCCAAGGCAGGGAATGTCCAGCAGCTTTTCCTGGAAAGTGTAGTTACTCACCTATAACAGGTGATCTCCGGGAACAGCAGGAATTTAGTCCTCACATATGGGTATCGTCAGTACTGACGGAGCCTGCACGGGAACGCTCCCCAGCGTCCAATAGGAACACTTTTGGGAGCATCCCTCAGCACATGCACGCTGCCTTCCCGCCTTTCCAACTGTCCCTCTTCAGTTAAGTTTGTAGCTGAGTGAAAGGATAGAGGGAGAGAGGAAAGAGACAAAGAGAAACAACTCCTAGGGGAGGTGGGTGGGTTGTGAGGACTAAATTCCTGCTGTTCCCGGAGATCACCTGTTACAGGTGAGTAACTACGCTATCTCCAGAAACAAGCAGGAATGCAGTCCTCACATATGGGGGACTCCCCAGCTGAAGATGCCAGGGAGAAAGCCCCAGGAAGGTGCCACTGAAAATGAGAATCCTTCCTCCCATGGATCTCCGGCATCCCACCAAGGTTGGTGGGTAGGAGTTGGTTTAGGTTTGAAAGCAATTTTAAAGAACAGCTTGGCCAAAGAAAGCATCCCGACAGGAGGCTTTATCTAGGCAGCAGTGGGCTGTCAAGGTGTGTACGGAAGCCCAGGTGGCTGCTCGACAAATGTCATCGATAGACAGAGTGGAGATTAGCCATAGAAGCTGCCATGGCTCTCACATTGTGAGCTGTGACATGGTCCTGAAGAGGAAGACCCTTACTCTCATAAGTAAAGGATATGCATTGGGCAATCCATTTAGATAAAGTCCTTTTGGAGACTGGAAGGTCAAAATGACTAGGGTCAAAAGCTACAAAAGCTTGCGAGGACTTTCTATGTTACTGTGTTCTTTGAATGTAAAAGGCTAAAGCCCTTTTACAATCCAAAGTATGAAGATTTTTCTGCATTAGAGACGTGAGGCCTCGGAAAAAATACAGGAAGATAAATTGATTGGTTTAAATTAAAAGGCGAAACCACCTTTGGCATAAAGTGTGGGTGAGTTCGAACAACCACCTTATCATGATGAAATCTAGTATAAGGAGGATCAGCTACTAAAGCTTGCAATTCACTAATGCGACGGGCAGAGGTGATTGCAATCAGGAAGATGACCTTCCAAGTCAAAAACTTAAGGGCTGTAGTGGCTAAAGGTTCAAAAGGCGGCTTCATGAGCTGCCCCAGAACTAGATTTAGATCCCATGCTACCGGTGGTGGCTTGATGGGAGGTTTAGTTAATAAAAGGCCTCTCAAATCTTGATAGGAGTGGATGAGAGGAAATTGGTTGTCCATTTAGCTTATAAGAAGCTGCAATTGCACTAAGATGGACTCTTACCGAATTTATTTATTTATTTATTTTTATTACAAGCTCTTCTATACCACGCTTTTTAGTATCAGTGCAGTTTACAGATAAATTTTTTTTTGCAACAGACCAAACGGTCTTAAGATTACATTGTAACAGGATAGATAACTTGGGACTAACTGGGATAACTATATACATGTACAAACAGTATTTACAAACAGTAAAGCATGGTTACTCACCTGTAACAGGTGATCTCCGGGAACAGTAGGAATTTAGTCCTCACATATGGGTATCGTCGGTACCGACGGAGCCTGCGCGGGAACGCTCCCCAGCGTCCAATTAAAAAGCTTTTGGGAGCATCCCACAGCGCCTGCGTGCTGCCTTCCCGCCTTTCCCAACTGCCTCTCTCCAGTTGAGTTTGAAAGCTGAGACAGAGAGAGGGAAAGGGAAAGAGATAGAAAGAGAGATACAACTCCTAGGGGAGGTGGGTGGGTTGTGAGGACTAAATTCCTGCTGTTCCCGGAGATCACCTGTTACAGGCGAGTAACCATGCTATCTCCAGGAACAAGCAGGAATGTAGTCATCACATATGGGGGACTCCCTAGATTTAGATGCCAGGGAGAGACCCCAGAAGTTGTGCGTCCCTGAGAAGGGCTCCACTTCCCCCCATGGATCTCTGGCATCCAACCAAGGATGGTGGGTAGGAGTTGATTAGGTATGGAACAGGTGTTGGAGAACAGCCTGACCAAACAAGGCATCCCGGCAGGAGTCCTTGTCCAAGCAGTAGTGGGCTGTGAAGGTATAAACCGAGGCCCAGGTGGCTGCTTGACAGATGTTGTTGATAGACAGAGTGCAGATGAGCCATTGACGTTGCCATGGCTCTCGCATTGTGAGCTGTGACATGGCCCTCCAGAGGAAGGTTCTTGCTCTGATAGGTGAAGGCAATAAACTGGGCAATCCAGTTAGACAGTGTTCTCTTAGAGACTGGAAGTACCAAATGAGAAGGATCAAAAGCAACAAAAAATTGAGGACTTTCTATGTTGCTGTGTTTTGTAAGTAAACAGCTAAAGCTCTTTTACAGTCCAAGGTATGAAGATTCCTCTCTGCATTTGATGCATGAGGCCTTGGAAAGAACACAGGTAGGTAGACTGCTTGGTTTAGATGAAAAGGCAAGACCACCTTTGGCATAAAGTGTGGATGAGTCCTAAGGACTACCTTGTCATGATGGAACCTTGTATAAGGTGAATCAGCTACTAGTGCTTGCAACTCACTAATGCGACATGCTGTGATTGCAATGAGAAAGATAACCTTCCAAGAAAGGAATTTCAAGGAGGTAGTAGCTAAGGGTTCAAAAGGTGGATTCATGAGCTGCCCAAGAACCAGGTTTAAGTCCCATGCCGCCGGTGGTGGCCTAATGGGAGGCTTAGTTAGAAGGCCTCTCATAAAATCTTACTATAAGAGTATGAGAGGAGATAGGTTGTCCATTTAGAGGCCTGAAGGAAGCTGCAATAGCACTCAAATGGACTCTTACTGAGTTAGTCTTAAGTCCTGCATTGGATAAATGAAGGAGATTATCCAGTAAAGATTCCAGAGGTATCGCAAGGGGGTTAAGACCCTTTTGCGAACACCATATGGTAAACCTTTTCCACTTGAAAGCATAAGAGCGTCTTGTGGAAGGTTTCCTGGAAGCAAGAAGAATATCCTTCCCTAGCTGAGGGAGGTTAAGATCATGGAGATCTAGGCCTTCAGCAACCAAGCCCTGAGATGCAAAGACTGGGGATTGGAATGCCATAACATTCCGTCCTCCTGAGATAGGAGATCTGGAGTAGACCCTAACTCTAGAGAGGGAGCTTGAGAGAGATGTAGAAGCAGAGGGTACCACACTTGCCAAGGCCAATGTGGAGCTATGAGAATCATACGGCCTCTGTCTCTGACGCTTGAACAGGGTTTTGGGAATTAGGGGAATGGGTGGAAAGGCATAAAGGAAGTCTTGGCCACAGTGAAGGAGGAAAGCATCCTTTGCCTGAGATCCCTGAGCCGGAATTCTGGAACAGAACTGGGGAAGTTTGGCATTCAACGGACTTGCAAAGACGTCTATGTCTGGGGTTCCCCAAATTTGAAAAAAATCTTGGCCACCTCGTCCACATGTTGAGACCATTCGTGTGGCAGCAGAACTCGACTGAGTCTGTCCGCCCAAGAGTTTTGTATGCCTGGAAGATACACTGCCAAGAGATGAATCTGATGATCTCTGGCGAGGGCTCTACTTGCAAAGCTTCGTTGCAAAGCGACATAGCCTGTTCCTCCCTGGTTGTTCACATAGAACATGGCTACCTGGTTGTCCGTGTGAATAAGGACTGTCTTGCAGCTGAGCAGGGAATCGAACACTCGAAGAGCAAGAAAAATTGTTCTGAGCTCTAAGAGATTGATATGTGGATGAGTCTCCTGTGGAGTCCAAGTGCCTTGGGTGGAGAGGTCTTGTAGATGAGCTCCCCAACCCATTGGAGAAGCATCTGTTGTGAGAGTTGCTTGGGGTAAGGGTTGCTGGAACGGGGACCACAGCAACAGGTTTTGAGTGGACTGCCACCATTGAAGGGACAAAATAAGGCCATTTGTGTTTACGATTTTGTCTGACAGGCACCCTGATGCCCGGGTCCACTGGGTGGATAAAGTCCACTGGGCTGCTCCCATATAGAGGCGAGCATAAGGAACCACATGCACAGTAGAAGCCATGTGGCCTAGTAGTTGTAACATTTCTTGAGCAGTGAGATGGGACTTTAGCACTGCTTGAGTTGCTAACTGCACCATGTGAAGGCAAACGGCTCTGAGGGAGGTAGGACCTTGCCTTTCTGGTATCCAACACAGCTCCTATGAACTCGAGATTGAATGGGAGTTAGGCTGGATTTTGGGATGTTTATGACTAGACCCAAATACTGAAGGATACGCATTGTGCAAGATAGAGCTATCCTGGCCTGACTCTGATGGGGCTCGAATGAGCCAATCGCCTAAGTAGGAGAAGACAAATATTCCCAGAGTGCAGAGAAATGCTGCTACTACAGCCGTGCATTTCGTGAACACACTTGGAGCTGAGGCCAGGCCAAACAGGAGCACCCTGTATTGGTAGTGCTTCCCTTGAAAAAGGAACCGAAGGAACTCTCTGTGAGATGGATGGATGAGAACATGAGTGTACGCATCCTTGAGATCTAGAGAACATAGCCAATTCTGACTCTGAAGGTATGGCAGCAGAGTTCCTAGAGAAACCATTTTGAATTTCTCCTTGAACAGGAATTTGTTCAATTCTGAGGTCTAAAATAGGTCTGTGACCTCCTGTTTTCTTTGGGATAAGAAAATAGGGGGAGTAAAACCCTGTACCCTGCTGAAGAATGGGTACTTCTTCTATTGCCCCTTGGATCTAACAGGTTGATGAGAAAGGTCTGAGAATTGAACTGTTTTACTATTGTGGGAGGGGGCATGCTCAAGAAATGAAGCTTGTACCCCTCTTTTATAATGGTGTGTCCAATGCTCTGCTGTTATCTGCCACCATTTTGGGGCAAAGTGACATAACCTTCCTGGAATGGTGGAAGGCTCTGGTCCATTTAGAGCCAGGAAGGCTAAGTTCTCTAGATGCAAGTCAAAGGCCTTGTGGAGGTTGAGACTGCCGAGGCGGTTGAGGCTTAGCAGTCTTTCCTTTTCTTTGCTTGGATGGTTGCTGACCCTTCCGGACAGGTTGACCTGCAGAGCGTCCCTGCTGGGAATAAGCAGGATAAAACCTTTTCTTTTTGGAAAAGAATGTTTTTTTGAAAGATTTTTCTTGCAGGATCAGCTGTGCCCTTGGATAATCTGTCCAAGGTGGAGTTGTCAGCACCCAACTCATTGGCTTTTTCCTGCCAATCTTTGCCAAACAGGTTCTCACCAGTACAAGGAATATTGCCCAATTTGTCTTGTACCCAGAGCTCCAAATAAGATGCCTGGAGCCAGGCAATTCTACGTGCACCTATGGCAATGGCAGAGGTTCTGCTTATGTACTCAAAACAGTCAAAAGCTGCACGGTTGACAAATTTGGAAACATCCTGGGCATGTTTGACCAATGTGAGAAAATCCTGTCTCCTATCCTCAGGAAGAAGAGGACTCAAAACCTCTAAATCTCCTGTGATTTCCTTCAGGAACATTCCCATATATAAAATATAGGAACTGATCCTGGCAGACAGCATGGAAGCTTGGAAAGTACGACGTCCAAAAGCATCCAAAGTTCTGCACTCACGTCCTGGGGGATTAGAGGCATGCCTCTTTGCACTCCTGACCCTTCTCATGGCTGACTCCACTACAATAGAGTGGTAAGGGAACTGAGATTTCTGGAAACCAGGACAAGGAGGGACTCGATACATAGTGTCAAGTCTATGAGAATGAGGAGAGGTGGTAAGAGGGGTCTCCCACATTCTGAGCATGATATCATGCAAGATTTCATGGATGGGCAAAGTAGCTGCCTCCTTAGGAGATTTGGGATATTGTAAAATTTCTAGCTCCTTTGCTCTGGGTTCTGTTTCAGGAGCCACAGTAATGGAGACACCCCGAGCCACCTCCCTGATGAAATCCTGGAAGGAGATATCCTCTGGAGGAGACATCCTGCATTTAGGGGAGGAGGGCTCCTCTGGAAGAAGTGCTCCATTATCGACAGAACTATCGGAATCCTCAGATTCCTCTGAGAACTCAAAGTACCTTCTGTCTGGATGCTCTTGTAGAGCCCGATACCCGTACCGACCGAAGTCGGTACTGGGGGGAATTGGTACCGGTGTATCGGTACTGGAGGGCATCGGGTGACTGGGTGCCAGCAATGCGGACACCGATGTCGATGCTATCGGTACCGGTACTGATACCGGAGTCAGTGCCGGTACCGGCTGAACTGACGCGGTTCCGAGGGTGTCAATGCCACAAGGAGCGCCACCAGACTGCGTTCAATAGTCAGGAACCTCTGGTCTATCGACGCAGCCGATGCCTGGATGTCAGTACTGGAGAAGACAGCCGGTACCCTTGAGCATGGCACCAGTAGTTCTGCCTAGGTCGAGGCCTCGAGAACATCCTGGAGCCCCGATAATGCTTTATAAGCCAAAGCCTCCCACCGGGGCAATTTTGCCGGTGCAGAATCCTCAAGGGCAATGCCAGAGGAATCTCGGTGCTTAGGAGATCTACCCTTTGAGGACCGGCTGGACTTATGTTTAGTTACCTGAGATCCATGGGATGAAGAGGAAGCCCTAGAAGACGTCGATGCCACCGAAGCTGCATCAGAGGGAAACAGGGTACTGAGCTTAGCAGCTCGGTTCTGCCGACCTCTTTTAGACATCATTGCACAGGACATACAATCCGTGATGGAGTGGTCAGGACCTAAACATTTCAGACACCATTCATGGGTGTCTGTGACAGATGGTACCACCACACTTGGTGCACATTTTGAAACCTAAAGCAGGTTTCTCCATTGTAGGAAAAATGTTTGGGCCTAAGGCCCAAAATGGCACGTGCACCTAGGAAAAATGGTAAAAAATAATATATAAATATATATATATTTTTTAAAAGAACAGAAAGAAAGAAAAACCAGCAGTACCGGTAAAGCGTCGAGGAAGGCAGACGCGACCACAAAAAAAGAAAGTAATAAGGAAGAATTTTCTGTGGTGACAGGAACAACGACCTGCTGGCTCCGTGGAAAACGAAGAACAGGAGAGGGGCAGTTGGGAAAGGCAGGAAGGCAGCATGCAGGTGCTGTGGGATGCTCCCAAAAGCTTTCTAATTGGACATTGGGGAGCGTTCCCACGCAGGCTCCGTCGGTACCGACGATACCCATACGTGATGACTACATTCCTGCTTGTTCCTGGAGATAACAATTTACAATTTATAATACCTGATGGAAGGTTCTGTTGTATATTTTGTCATAAGTCATGTTATAGGTGTGTTAGAGGCTGGTCTTTAACCCAGAATTCGATAAGTGAAGGAGATACTCTAGTACCGATTCCAAGGGTATGAGCAGGGGGTTTAATCCCTTTTTGGAGCACCACATAGTAAAACGCTTCCACTTGAAGGCATAAGATCTTCTTGTGGAACGTTTCCTAGAAGCCTGAAGGATATCTTTTACCTGCTGTGACATGTTGAAATCCTGGAGGTCTAAGCCTTCAACAACCAGGCCATGAGGTGCAGGGACTGGGTTCAGGTGCCATAGCGTCCTGTTCTCCTGGGAAAGGAGATCTGAAGCATGCCCTAACTCCAGAGGTGCCGCTTGAGAGAGATGCAGAAGCAGGGAATACCACGTTTGGCATGGCCATCGTGGGGCTATGAGAATCATGCGACCCCTGTCTCTCTGAAGCTTGAAGAGTGTCTTGGGGATGAGGGGAATGGGTGGGAAAGCATAAAGGAAGTCCTGACCCCAGTGAAGGAGGAAGGCATCCCTTGCCTGACAGTTGTGCGCCGGAATCCTGGAACAGAACCGGGGAAGTTTGGCATTCAGTGGACTTGCAAAGAGGTCTATGTCTGGAGTGCCCCAGAGATGAAATATCTTTGCCACCTGGTCTAAGTGGAGTGACCACTCATGAGGTAGCAGGACTCTGAGTTTGTCTGCCCAAAGGTTTTGAATGCCTGGAAGATATACCAGTAGAAGGAGAATTTGACCCTCTCTGGCAAGGGTCCATAGTCGTAAAGCTTCATTGCATAACGACAGAGCCTGTCCCGCCCTGCTTGTTCACATAGAACATGGCTACCTGATTGTCAGTCTGGACTAGGACTGTCTTGTAGCTGAGCTGGGCGTGGAACACTTGAAGAGCTAAATAAATTGCTCTTAACTCCAGGAGGTTTATGTGTAAACCAACCTCCTGTGGAGTCCAGGTGCCCTGGGTAGAGAGATGATTCAGGTGTGCTCCCCAACTCACCTGTGATGCATCTGTTAGGGTGGCCTGAAAGAGGGGTTGATGGAAAGGAGACACTACTGTCAGGTTTTCTAATGATTGCCAGCATTGGAGGGACAAAATTAGTCGTTGAGAGATTATTTTGTCCGACAAATGACCTGTGGCCTGTGTCCACTGTGTGGAGAGGGTCCACTGAGCTGCTCGCATGTGGAGGCGAGCATATGGGACTACATGAACTGTGGATGCCATGAGTCCCAGTAACTGCAATAGCTCCCGAGCAGTGAGGGAGGATTTGCCTGCTGCTTGGGAAGCTAACTGCATTATGCAAAGACACCGGGCTTGTGGAAGGAAAGCCCTTGCCTGTCTGGTATCCAGACAGGCTCCTATGAATTATAGGCATTGGGAAGGAACTAGTTGAGATTTCAGGAAGTTTATTACCAAGCCAAAGTATTGGAGGATTCGCATTGTACGAGACAGTGCAGTGCTGGCCTCTGTCACTGTGGAGGCTCGTCTAAGTAAGGGAAGACAAAAATCCCCAGGGTTCGTACAAATGCAGCTACTATTGCCATGCATACCCTTGGTGCTGAAGCCAAACCAAAAGGAATAACCCTGTACTGGAAATGTCTTCCCCTGAAAAGGAAACATAAAAATTTCCTGTGATTTGGATGGATAAGAATGTGAGTGTATGCATCCTTTAAGTCTAGAGAACAAAGCCAGTCCTGGCTTTGAAGGTATGGCAGAAGAGTTCCTCGAGAAATCATTTTGAATTTCTCTCGAAACAGATATTTGTTCAGTTCTGAGATCTAGAATGGGTCTGTGTCCTCCTGTTTTCTTTGGAATAAGAAAATAGGGGGAGTAGAACCCTGCACCCTGTTGAAGAATGGGTACTTCCTCTATTGCCCCTTGGGCAAGAAGTGTGGAGACCTCGTGATCTAGCAGATTGTCTGCAGAGGTTTGTGAATTGAACTGCTTAGAATTGTAGGAGGGGTAAGCTGTGAAAATGAAGTTTGTACCCCTCCCCTACAATGGACAAAGTCCAATCTTCTGCTGTTATCTGATGCCATCTGTTGACGAAATGGCATAACCTGCCGGGAATATTGGGGGGTTGAGGACCCCTCGGAGGCAGGAAGGCAAAGCTCTCTAGGAAGGTGTCAAAGCCCTTGAGGGGGATGAACCTGGAGAGCTGGTTGGGCTCTCGGGCCTTTTGGTTTCTTTTGTCTAGTTTGTCCCTTTTGGGCAACCTGACATGGAGTTTGAGTCTGGTGGGTATAGGACGGATAAAACTTCCTCTTTTTGCTAAAAGAGGGTTTTTTTATAAGGCTTCCTTTTGGCTGGAGTGGCTGTAGATTTTGACAATCTAAGGTAGAATTGTCAGCATCTAACTCGTTAGCCTTCTCCTGCCAGTTCTTGCCAAAAAGATTCTCTCCCGTGCAAGGAATGTTGCCTAACTTGTCCTGTACCCAAGTCTTCAAGTCTGATGCCTGTAGCCAGGCAATTCGTCGTGCGCCAATGGCAATAGCAGAAGTTCTGCTGATACATTCGAAGCAGTCAAAGGCTGCACGATTGACAAACTTGGAGACATCTTGAGCATGCTTAACCAGAGTAAGAAAGTCTTGTCTCTTATCTGGGAGAAATGAGCTCATAAGTTCTAAGTCTCCTGTGATTTCTTTGAGGAACATTCCAATATATAGGATATATGAGCTACATCTGTGGAAGTCAACGATGGAAAAGCTCTATAACATCAAAGACAAAACCTGGAGCTGACTGTGGTACAGATCATCAACTACTAGTATGCAAACTCAAGCTAAAGTTGAAAAAGAGCAAACCACTCATGAATGCAGCAAAATATGACCTTGAGAATATACCAATGGAATTTGAAGACTGCCTGCAAAATCGATTTGCTGCTTTAGATACAAATGATAGAGCTCCAGAAGAGCTATGGAATGACATCAAGAAGGTTGTGTTGGAAGAAAGCAAGAAGTCTCTACAAAAGGTGAAAAAGAAAAAACAGCCAAAATGGATGACGGAAGAAACTCTGAAAATTGCCCAGAAACGCAGAGAAGCTAAAGCCAGAGGAGAAAGAAAGACAATCACAGAACTCAGATTTCCAACGTGCAGCAAGACAGGACAAGGAAAAGTACTACAATGACGCATGCAAGGAAATAGAAGCAGAAACTAATAGAGGAAGAACAAGATCAGCTTTCCTAAAGCTACGAGAGTTAAGGAAAAAGTTCCAACCTCAAATTGGAATGTTACAAGATGCTCAAGGTTCTATGTTGAATGATGCTGAGAAGATCAAGAAAAGATGGAAGGAATATACAGAGTTTTTATATGATAAAATCAAGTGGACCAACAGCCGTTTCAACCTGTACCTTATGATCGGGAACCATTGGTGATGAAAGAAGTTGAAGCAGCATTAAAAGCCTTATCAAAGAACAAAGCACAAGGCGTTGATAGCATTCCCATAGAAGTATTACAGCAATCTGATGCAGCTGTTACCGTACTTACAAAGCTTTGCCAAGAAATATGGAAGACATCATCATGGCCAACTGACTGGAAAAGATCTGTGTTTATACCAATACTAAAGAAAGGTGATCCAACTGACTGTAGAAATTATCGCACAATCGCTCTGATCCCACATGCCAGCAAGATTCTACTGAAGATTATTCAAAAGAGACTACAACCGTACCTGGAACAAGAACTACCTGAAGTGCAAGCAGGGTTCAGGAAAGGGCGAGGAACGAGAGACATCATTGCGGATGTTAGATGGATCCTTGAAAAGACTAAAGAATACCAAAAGGATATCTATTTGTGCTTTATCGACTATAGCAAGGCGTTTGACTGTGTAAACCATGAGAAACTCTGTGCCACATTAAGCAGCATGGGTATACCAGAACACCTGATCGTACTCTTGCACAATCTGTACATTGATCAAGAAGCAACAGTTCAAACGGAACAAGGAGAAACAGAATGGTTTAAAATAAGCAAAGGTGTAAGACAAGGCTGCATACTTTCCCCCTACCTGTTTAATTTATATGAAGAACAAATCAGAGAAGCAGGATTGTATGAAGACAACAGAGGTGTGAAGATTGGTGGAAGACTCAACAACCTTCGCTATGCTGATGATACCACATTACTGGCTGAAAGTGAAGATGATCTGAAACATTTGCTTCTCACAGTCAAAGAATATAGTCTCAAAATGGGCCTGCACCTTAATGTAAAGACGACAAAGATCATGACAACTGGCATAATCAACAGGTTCATCGTTGGAGAAGAAATTGAAATCGTGAACAACTTTAACCTACTTGGATCAACTATCAATAAAGCAGCAACAAGCAGTCAAGAAATCAGACGCATTGCTCTTGGCAGAATGGCTGTGAAAGACCTAGATAAGATTCTCAAGAGCAGAGATGTCTCTCTCCATACAAAGATTCGACTTGTTCAAGCCATGGTATTTTCAATAACATCATATGGATGTGAAAGCTGGACAGTGAAAAAGATAGACAGGAAGAAAATTGATGCCTTTGAATTATGGTGCTGGCGGCGAATACTGTGTATACCATGGACTGCCTGAAGAACAAACCAGTCGGTACTAGAGGAGATCAAACCTAAGCTTTCTTTAGAAGCTCAGACGACAAGACTTCGACTTTCATACTTTGGACACATCATGCGGAGAGAGAGATCATTAGAGAAAGACATCATGCTTGGCAAGATAGAAGGTCAACTCAAAAGAGGAAGGCCAGCAATGAGGTGGATCGATACAATAACAGCAACTATGGGTACCAGTCTGTCAACAATGAGCCGCCTGACTGAAGACCGAACACAATTTAGGATAGCTATCCAGAGGGTCGCCATGAGTCGACTCCAACTCGATGGCACTTAACAACATGAGCTAATTCTAGCTGAAAGCATGGAAGCTTGAAAAGTTCTGCGTCCAAAAGAATCCAGAGTCCTGCATTCATGACCTGGAGGATTGGGTGCATGTCTTTTTGCACTTTTCATCCTACTCATGGCTGACTCCACTACCATTGAATGGTGTGGCAGCTGAGTTTTCTGAAATCCAGGACATGGTGGGACTCGATACGTAGTATCAAGTCTCCTAGAGTGAGGATAGGTAGTCAGAGGTGTCTCCCACATTCTGAGAATCAAGCTATGCAGAATTTCATGGATAGGCAGAGTAGCTGCCTCCTTAGGAGCTTTAGGATATTGGAGGATTTCCATTTCCTTTGCTATGGGTTCCTCTTCAGGAGCTACTGTGATTGAAAGATCTTTAACCATATCACGGATGAAATCCTGAAATGACATGTCCTCTGGAAGTGACATTCTGCGTTGGGGATTAGAGGGATCTTCTAGGAGAAACCCTCTAGTGCCAGCAGAATTATCAGTCTCGGAATCGGACGAATTGAAGTACTCCTGACCCCGATGCTCCTGCAAAGCACGATCCAAGTACCGATCGAAGTCGGTACCGAGGTGACCTGGTACCACTTTATTCACTCCAGCCAGAGGTGGAATGGGAAGAGTTACCATCGGGGCCAGTACCGTTGGTACCGGCATTGTCGGTGTCAGTACCGGCATCGGTGTCAATGTCGGCACCGGTGCCCTTGGGACCACTGGTACCGCAGCTGAGAGAAGAGCTGCGATACTGCGTTCGATAGCAAGAAATCTCTGGTCTATCGATGCTGCCAATGCCTGGATGTCGGTACCGGTAAAAACAGCCGGAACCCCTGAGCATGGCACAGGTAGTTCTTGCGAGGTTGAGGCCTCGAGAACATCCTGAAGCCCCATTAATGCTTTGGAAGCCGAAGCGTCCCGCTGGGGCTGTTTTGCCGGTGTGGTTCCCCCTCAAGGGCAATGCCAATGGCATCTCGATGCTTAGCAGGAGAGCTACCATTTGAGGATCAGCTTTTGTGTTTAGTTACCTGAGATCCATGGGAGGAAGAAGAGGCCCTTGACGATGTCGATGCAATGGATCTGGCATCTGAAGAAAAAAGGGTACCGAGCTTTGCGGCCCGGTTCTGTCTTCCTCTTTTGGTCATCCCCATGCAGGAGAGACATTCATTTGGAGAATGATCAGGTCCTAAACATTTTTAGACACCAATCATGGGTGTCAGTGACGGAAATGGTACCGCCACACTTAGTACATTTTTTAAAACCACTAGTTGGCTTTTCTATGATTTTGGAAAAATGGGGCCTAATGCCCAAAATGGTGCCTAGCACCAAAACAGGAAAGTTTCTGAAAGAAACCAGTCTAAGTCTAGGGTTCTTTTTTTTTTTGTATGAAAAGAAAAGAACCAGCGGTACCGGTAGGCGTCGTGCAGTAGGCAAACGTGACCAAAAAAAGAATTTTAAAGACGGAATTTTCTGCAGTGACAGGGAATAGGTCCTGTTGGCTCCGTGGAAAATGAAGAACTGAAGAGGGACAATTGGAAAGGCGGGAAGGCAGTGCACATGTGCTGAGGGATGCTCCCAAAAGCGTTCCTATTGGACGCTGGGGAGCGTTTCCACGCAGGCTCCGTCGGTACAGATACCCATATGTGAAGACTACATTCCTGCTTGTTCCTGGAGATCCACTGTTCCAGGGCAGAGGACTGAAGCCAAGCCTGCTGGCAGGCTCCGATGCCAGCCACTGCCAGCCACTGCCACCCAGGCAGAAGACTCAAAGCTGTCATACACTGCTTGCAAGAGGTACTTGAAGCACTCCGACTGAGGGGGCCTGAAAACGCTGGAGATGGTCCCTGTCAAAGCCTGCTGAAAACCCCCCGAGCTCTCTGGCGAGGTCCCAGAACATCATCCAAATGTATAATTGGTAAACTTGGATGCAGCATGACAGCATGAAGCACTGATAAGCCTTACACCCAAGGGCATTGAGGGAACAAGACTCTCTGCCCAGTGGGACTGAAGAATGAGTCTTCAGGCTCTTTAGCTTCCGCATGGCAGATTTGACCACCATCAAGTTGTCAGGAAACTGGGCTTTCTGGAACCCCGGACCTCACTGGACCCAATACATAGCATTGAAGTGCTTACTTACAATAGGTTATTTGCTGTAAATAGTTGTGAATATTTGTTATCTTATCTTTAACCCCATTTATCCCTGTTTTACTCCCTGTTATCTGTAAACTTGACATATGTTTTATGCTTAAGTACAAGGTTGTTAAAATGTAAACCGCGCTGATGATGAATAGCGCGGTATATAAAAACTGTTAAATAAATAAATAGGGAATGAGGCCAGGGTCTCACACATGCAGAGGGGGAATCTGTTCAGAATGGGAGGAACCGGCACAAAGTAAGCCCCATTTACCAAAATGAAACTCTTTACGGCATGATGCAAGTATGGCAAGCGTTAGCAGGAATGTAACAATGGGAGGTATAAATGTGATAAATAAAAAAAAAGGATATACTCCACATAGTGAGGCCTAAGAGGAAGATTCATGGTTTATGCACAAACTCCAAGAAAGGTGTCCTCAGGAAGTGACCGCCGCCTCTGGGTTGGCAGAGAGGGATCTGAAGGGAAGTCCCAGTGGGACCGGGTCTCCAGGGAAGTTCCCATCGGATTCCCACTCTGTAGTCTGTGGAGGACTCTAGGTCGGGTGGCTCGAGATGAGTCTGTGACCCATATTGGGTCTCCAAGGCCAAAACCTGCCCGGAGCCAGGGACACTTGTCAGAGAAGATCTCGCACCCGAGGACTAGGACAGATCAAGACCTGTGCCAAGGATTCTCACAAGGCTTCTGGCTCTCAGGGGTCACTGCGGCAGCCCAGGGAGTCCTTGAGGTCAATGTCCCTGCAGTCTCAAGACGTGTGCTGGTGGGGCTGGGCACCAGCACCTGCTGGGCAGTGAGGAATACAGAAATGCTGTGTTGCAAGGTCAGCATTCGGGCCTCACACTCGGGAGTGGGGGCCCCGTGACACCAATGCTGGGGTGATTCTCAGGAGACCAGGCGCCATAGCCAGAGGCCTCTTATCGGTTTGAGATACCTTACTGGGCTGCTCCCTCTCCATCTTGAGGGTTTGCCGAAGGGGGCTGAGGGACTGGGCACATGAATGCTCATGCTCGTCTGGCACCCCTGACAGTGTCCTTGTGGCCGGCTCCTTCCCCTTGTGTTCGGGCAACCTCTAGTCAGAGTGCCGCTGAGTCCCTGGAAGAGCCTTGGGAGAACCTGAAGGCTGAGGGGCTGAGGAGTGGGAGGCTACTGGGGATACCGGGGCTGCCTTACGGAAGATATCATCCAGCTTCTGTTTACAACTCTGGATGGCCTTGGAGGACATCTTACAAAGGGAGCAAAGCTCCGGGTCGTGGTCAGCTCCCAGTCATGGGTGTCTGTAAGACATGTTTTTGGAACATCTATTGCATTTCTTGAAACTGGAGGCCACTGGGGCAAAAAAGAACCCCTGCGAGGTTGAAGACCCTCAACGTGGTCAATGGTTAAAAAGGGCTATCCACATGCAGTGGCAGGCTGAAACAGTACTGCTTTTATATTTATATATATATATATCCAGAGGAAACAGCTGCTGTAAAGAAAGTGTACATGAAAGCAAGCAAGCAAGCATATCCCATGCACTCAACACACATGTAGCACAGCCCAGACATGCCAGATATGTGCACAACTTACATGCAACAACTTATGCGCAAAGTCCAACGCGCAGTCCAAATGTGCAGCTTAAATGCAGAACCCACATGTGAATCTTGCTAGGGTACACATGTGGCTATGGAGAGGGAGTGGCGGCCTTTAGTGGTCGTGGCAAGTTGCCTCTGGCCTGAGGTTCGAATCCCACTGGAGGACAGTAACCTCGGGCCGAAAGGACTGGAGTTTCTAGTATCACAGGCACTCCTTGTGGCCTTGGCAAGCCACTTAACCCTCTATTGCCTCAGGAACAAAAGCAGATTGTGAGCCCTTCGTGGACAAGGGAAATGTATTCTGTACCTGAAAATACACAGCTTTGACCTGGTGAAAAGCAATATATAAGCATCGCTAAATAAATATTAAAAAGATCAGGCATAACCAACATCCCCACCGCAGCCGATGACAGAACAGCGCAACAGACAAGGTCAGGCCACACCCCAGCTGCAAGGATGCAGGCACTAGGATCAAAAAATAAAAAAGTTGTACTAACCCCATGGAAGCACAGGACAAGCAGTGCTGGGCTCTAGTTCTCTCCCTTGCAATCAGGCCTACATCGCATAGAATCACTTCACTGATCCAATAAGCACCATCTTCTCCTCAATACCCTGTCCTCGTTTGAATTTAGGGGGCTCTGTTCTGTCCTGGTTTTCTTCTCTCCCAATGCACTTTTAGTGTATGCTCTGGTGGTTCCTCCTCTACCACCATTTCGCTTTGAGTTGGTATACCTTAGGGCTCTGACTTGAGGACCTCTCCTTTTCTCTCTACACTCAGATTCTTAGTGCATTTATTTCCTCCCATGGTTTTCAGTAGCATCTGATAATCTCAGATCCAGCTTTGTGCTTAAACTCTCTCCAGAAATTCAGGCCTAGATCTTGGCCTCCTTATCAGACATTGCTTCCTGGGTATCTCACCGGCGTCTGAAACTAAACATGGCCAAAATTGAGCTCTTTATCTTTCCCCCTAAACCCACCTCCCCCCTTCTCCATTTCTGTGGATAAAACTACATCCCTTCCTGTTTCCTCAGCTTGCAACCTTGGGGTCATCACTGACTCTACTCTCGTCCATTGCACACATCCAACAGATAGAAGTGATAGTGTTATAGAGAAAGCTAATACCTGACAAAATTCATCCCTTTCTTTATACTCGCACCACTAAGATACTTATCCACTCTTTAGTCACCTCCCATGTAAACTATTGCAACCTCCTCCTTGCTTGTCTCCCTATGAATCATCTCTCTCCACTTCAACACTCAGCAGCACGGCTCATCTTCCACCAGCATCTATATCCTCATAATACCCCTTCTTCTCAAGTCACCTCACTGGCTCCCTATTTCCATATTCAGTTCAAACTTCTCCTGCTGACCTATAAGTGCACCCATTCTGCTGCTCCTCTTCTCTCTCCATACACCCCTTCTCGGGAACTCCGCTCTTCTGGCAGATCCCTTCTATTTATGCCCTTTTCTACTGCCAATTCCAGACTTTGTTCCTTTCACCTTGCTGCTTCTTACAACTGGAACAAACTACCTGAGTCTCTGCATCAAGTTTCATCTCTGGCCCTTTTCAAATCCAGAATGAACTCTCACCTCTGAGGCTGCTTTTGGATCCTGATGCGCTTAGTCTGCGTTTCCTTATCATTCCCCTAGATTTATCCTTGACCTCAGCTGTTTTGTCCCTGATGAGCAGGGACTGTCTTTTACAAGAGTCTGTAGTGCTGTGTATGTCTTTTAGCACTATACTAAGTAGTTATAGACATACATTTACCACATATTTGAATGAAAGGTATTACAGGACAGGCCTGACTCAGATAGTATTTGAACACAGAATTCTAAGACAGCAAAGCACTGGCAACAATCTGAGGGTGTGATTCCCAGGACCAGCAGCGTATCTAGCTCTGCGCGAGTGGCAGTTTGCTGGCCTTGGCTCTTCCCCCCCCCCCCCCAATGCGGCTGTCCTTGCTCTGCCGCCCTTTTTCATATTTCCTTAGGGTTGACAGCAGCGGAGCAAAGCACAAGTTGACGGGCGGGGGGGGGGGGGGGGGTAGGGGACCCAAACAGGTCTTTAATTTCCTGCTAGCATGCAGGTCTGATCCCTCCCATGACATATGCCCACAGAGGAGGGAGGGATCAGACATTCAAAATGCGGGTCTTTGCAACTCCACACTTGAATGGCTGGTCCGGACCCTGCCTCCTCTGACAGAGGCATATGTCAGAGGAGGGAGGGATCAGACCTACATGCTAGCAGGAACTCAAGAAGACAGTTTGTTTTCAATTTTATATCCGCACCACTGCTGCCACCAAACACAAAAAGCTGCAGCAGAGCAAGGGTAGGCAGGGCGGTGAGCCATATTGACATGGAGGTGTGGGGAAAGCAGCAAACCACATCACCAAAGCATCCTTTTTTCTCCGCCAAATCCAAGCGATTCGCCCCTTCCTCTCCCCGTCAGCCCTCACTACCTTACTATTGTCCCTGGTCATGTCACGAGTGGATTTCTCCAATTCAGTTCTTATAGGCCTATCCAAATTCCAGCAAACTCGTCTCCAGAGGATCCAAAACACCGCTGCCCGCCTTATCACTCACTCCACCCCCCGGGACCACATAACACCTCTTCTCCTTCACCTTCACTGGCTACCTGTCTCTTTCCGCACCCAATATAAGCTGCTTTGCCTTGTACATAAAGTCCTTCACACTAATACTCCACAGTACCTAGCAGATCTTATTTCTTTCCACTCCCCCAGGCACACTCCCGGCTCTTTTCGCCTCAATCGTCTTACTCTTCCCTCTCCCTCCCTCGCCCATCTACAATCCACACGTTCCTCCGCTTTCTTTTTCGTAGGACCTGCCCTCTGGAATTCCCTCCCCTCATCCCTTCACCTGGAGCCCCATCATAACACCTTCAAACAGGACCTGAAAACCCACCTCTTCTCCACGGCTTTCGACCTTCCTTCCCCTTTTATGTAATCTATGTCATTTTCTACTTCCCTCCCTGAGATTGCCATTTCCTTGTCCTGCCCCGTCTCTCTCCTCTCTCTCTCCTATAAACATTGTAAAACCTCTTTTCCATTTCACTGGCCTTGAGCCTTTTCCTGCTTGTTTGTACACTGTACACTGCCTTGCTTGCTTCAGAAAGGCGGTTTATCAAATAAAACAAACATAATAAACAAACCTGAGATGGGAGGAGAGGACACGCCAGATGTGCAAGTCACACACTGCTCTGCTCAGGACCAACATACAATTACAAAGAAAGGCCCATTTACCAAAATTAAACTTTACGGCATGATGCAAGTATGGCGAGCATTAGCAGGAACGTAACAATGGGAGGCATAAACGTAATAAATAAAAATGATATACTCCACATACTGAGACCTAAGCACCCCCTCTTACCTTCTTTTAGCCGATCTCCCTCAGCTTTCGTCTTTTTTTGTCTTTCTGATCCTGCCAGATCCACCAGGTGTAATTTGCATCGAAAGCTACAGTTCCTATTGGAAAGGCAGAAAGGGGCAGCAGATCAACTGATGTATTTCCACAATTAATGTTTAAAAAGTCTGATTATCTGCAATGCTAGGAGCAAATAGATCAAAATATACCTATACCACTTAGAAGTACTGCGTTTGTCGAATAGTAAGTTTGGAAACACCGCTCTCCCTTCTCTAAGGCTAGCTACTATAAATTCACTCAACTACTTTTTTCAAACAAACCAGCATCTCAGATACTGACAAGCAAAAATGTTTCTCCAAACTACGACAGCCGAAACCATCTATTCAGTTTGTTAAAAAGAGTAGTTACTCACCTGTAACAGGTGTTCTCCAGGAGCAGAAGGAATCAGTCCTCACATGGGTGACAGCGCTAACAGAGCCCCCGTGCGGAGCATTTCCCCAGCTTTCAAGGAAAGCTTTTGGGAATGCAGCACGCATGCGTGGTCCCCTTCCCGCCCAAGGGTGTCATCTTGCTCAGTCTGATGACATAGCTAAAAGACATCAAAAAACAAAAATGAAGTATATGACTGCAACCCCAGTGGAGGAGGGAGGGTCGTGAGGACTGATTCCTACTGCTCCTGGAGAACACCTGTTACAGGTGAGTAACTACTTTCTCCAGGACCAAGCAGGAAGTCAGTCCTCACATATGGGACTCCCCAGCTCTAGGCTACTGGGAACCCAAAGCTAAAAAATTAGCTCCCTCTAGGGCCTCAGCATCCGTGACAAGAATCTTTTCTGAGAACGCCCCCATACGGTAGCCCAACACAAGGGCCGGAGGGTAGGAGTTGCCTAAACCTCACGGAGTACCACCTGTCCGAAAGCACTATCCCTTCGGGACTGCCTCTCGAGGCAATAATGGGCCGCAAAAGTCTGGCTTGAAGACCAAGTAGTGGCCTGGCAGATGTCTGCCAACGGAACAGAGTGGAGATGAGCTACTGATGTGGCTTTCGCCCTAACAAGGTGGGCTGTGACTCGACCCTGCAAGTAGAGGCCAGCTGCACTGTACGCCCAGGCGATACAATCTGCCACCCAAATGGACAACATATGCTTGGAGACAAGTAACCCCAGTTTATTAGGGTCAAAAGAGATGAAGAGCTGAGCAGCCCTTCAAAGCCCCTGCGTACGATCTATGTAAAAAGACAACACCCTTCTACAGTCCAGGGTGTGCAAGACTGTTTCAGCCCAGCTGGCATGTGGCCTGGGAAAGAATGTTGGAAGAACCACCTCCTGATTGAGGTGGAAGGAGGAGACAACCTTTGGAAGGAACTTAGGATGAGTCCGTAAGACCACCCTGTTGCTATAGAACTGTGCGCATGGTCTATCAGAAACCAGGGCTTGGAGTTCACTCACATGCCTGGCCGAGGTAAGAGCTACCAAGAACAACGCCTTCCAAGAAAGGAAGCGTAAAGGACAGGTAGCCATTGGCTCAAACGGTGGGCGAGTAAGCTGCTGCAAGACCACATTCAAATTCCACTCAGTGGCTGGTGGACGATGCGGAGGCTTGAGCAAAAGCAGGCCTCTGAGGAAGCGGGACACCAAGGGGTGGCCCGACAGACTGTACCTCCACCGGTGAGTAGTGTGCTGATAAAGCACTGAGGTGAACCCTAACAGAGTTGGATTTAAGGCTGAGGTCTGACAGGTGAAGCAGATACTGCAGCACCACTGGCACCAGGCACAAAAAAGGATCCTCCTGGCGCTGAGCACACCAGGTGGAGAACCTATGCCACTTGAGAGCATAAGACTTTCGGATGGATTGCCTCCTAGAGGCCAATACCACCTCCTCCACTTCCTTAGGTAGAAGTAAGGGGGTTAGGACTATCCTTTCAGCAGCCAGGCCATCAGATGGAGGGATTTGAGATTGGGGTGCAGTAGAGATACCTGGTCCTGAGACAGGAGATCGGGTTGCACCCCCAGAGGGAGTGGAGTGTCCACCGCCAACTGCAGAAGGAGTGGAAACCATGGTTGCCTCGGCCATCTGGGGGCTACCAGAATCACTGAGGCCTTGTCCCGAAGAACCTTGAACAAGGTTCGGGCCACTAGAGGCGTGGGAGGAAAGTAGGCCCGTAGACCAAGAGATTAGAAACACATCTGCAGCTATTCTCCGAGGATGTGGTTGTCTAGAACAGAACCTGTGTAGCTGACGGTTCAGGGGACTCGCAAAGAGATCGATGGTTGGAAGACCCCATCTTAGAAAGATCTGTTGGACCACTAGCGGATTCAAGTGCCATTCGTGAGGCTGTAGGATCCTGCTTAACCTGTCTGCTAGGTAATTCTCCTGGCCAGGTAGATAAACTGCTTTGAAAAACAGGCCTTGTTTGACTGCCAGGGAGCAAAGAGCTTGTGCTTCCTGACACAGAAGCCTGGAGCCTGTGCCTCCCTGCTTGTTCACATAGAACATTGCTACTTGATTGTCTGTCTGAACCAAGACAGACTGGTGAGAGAGGACACGAGAAAGTCTGTAGAACCAAGCGGATAGCTCGCAACTCCAACAGATTGATCTGCTGTGTGGCCTCCCAAGGAGACCAGAGGCCCTGAGTGCATACACCCTGTCAATGTGCACCCCAGCCCTGCAAGGAAGCATCTGTTGTCAGCACCTGCGTGTGGCAGCACTTGGAAAGGCACTCCCCTGGCAAGGTTTGGGAGATGTAGCCACCACTGCAGGGAGTCCACTAGCAGTTTGAACACAGATTACTCTGTCTCTTAAGTCTCCTGTGGCTTGCACCCACTGAGCTCTGAGGCACCAGAGCAGGCCGCATGTGCAGACGGGCATTCAGAGTTACATGGACTGTGGATGCCATGTGGCCTAAGAGCCTCAGGAAGTGTCTGGTGGAGACCAGAGAACCGCTCTGGAACTGTTTAGCCAAGTCCATCAGTCTGTGGGCCCTGTCCTCAGGCAAATAAGCTTTTGCCTAAAGGGTATCTAGTCTTGCCCCTATGAACTCTATGTTCTGTGAGGGGAGCAACGTGGACTTTGCGAAGTTAATGACAAAGCCTAGATGCTGGAAAAGAGATACAGTGCGCAGGGTGGCTTATCTGGTCTCCTGTGGAGACTGACCCCTGATGAGCCAGTCGTCCAGGTAAGGAAAGACAAAGATGCCCTGGTTTCTGAGATAGGCCGCCACCACCGCCAGGCATTTGGTGAAAACCCTGGGTGCAGAGGTTAGGCCAAATGGAAGTACTCTGTACTGAAAATGATTTCCTCCCACTACAAATCTGAGATAGTGTCTGTGGTCTGGATGAATGAGGATGTGAGTATAAGCATCCTTTAGGTCTAAGGAGCATAGCCAATCTCCCTGCTGGAGGTAGGGCAGCAATATCCCAAGGGTAAGCATCTTGAACTTTTCCCTCTCCAGGAACATTTTGAGATTTCGCAAGTCTAGGATGGGCCTGAGGCCTCCTGACCTTTTTGGTACCAGAAAGTACCTGAAATAGAAGCCTCGTCCTATCAGGTGGTGAGGCACCGGTTCCACCGCCTGCTCCTTTAGAAGACTTGCCAACTCCTGAAGGAGGAGATTCCTGTGCAGAGGGAGTCTTGGAGGCTTCCCTGGAAAATAGGAGGGAGGTAACTAGTTGAAGTGGAGCAAGTAGCCCTTCTGGACTATGCTCAGAACCCAGGTATCCCCTGTTATGGCTGACCACCTGTGGGCGTACAGTGTCAGCCAGCCTCCTGTGCTGAGTGGAGCCAGCTGTGGAGAAGAGGCTATGCTGTGGGAGTCAAAACCCCACTCCCTGCTGTGCAGGAGCTGGAGCTGGCGGCTTGGGGGTGTTCTGCCTACGGGGCCCATGTCCCTGACCCTTGGCCTGCTGATCCTGCTGGGGAGCTGTAAAGGCCTGAAAATGAGGGTATGATTTGTAGGCAGCACCTTTCCTTGGGAAAAGGGGCTTCTTCCCCGAGCCCTTCTTTTTATGAGAAGGGGCAGAAGTCTTTCTGGACAGCCTTGTCCTGGTGAGAGTCAGTCTATTTCTGCAGCCTTTTCAGCCATGGGTTTGCCAAAAATGTTCTCACCTTGGCAAGGGACATCGACGAACTTGTCCTGTATCCAGGGCTCCAGATCTGATGACTGTAGCCAGGCCTGACGGCGTGCACACCGATGCCGGCCACGGCTACCCAGGCTGAAGCCTCGAAGCCATCATAGGCTGCTCGAGAGAATCTTTGAGCACTCTCGGATCCCCGATGACAAAGCCTTGAACATCTGCAAAGGTTCCAAGGAGAGGCCAGCTGAGAACCCGGCAATTGCCTTCGCCAGGTCTCGGAGGTACATGCCCATGTACAGCTGGTAAGTCTGGACATGGCAAGACAGCATAGAGCCCTGGATGCACTTTATACCGAGGGCACCCAGGTTCCGGGCCTCCCGGCCGGGGGGGGGGGGGGCATCAGAGAGTGCATCTTTTGACTCTTCAGACGATGCATGGCCGATTCCACAACCATGGAGTGGTGCGGTAGCTGTGCCTTCTGGAACCCAGGACTCTTACGGACTCGATAGATGGAATCGACCCGTTTGCTAAGAACGGGCGCCGAGGCTGGTGCCTCCCACATACGGAAGAACAGCCATTCCAGCATCGGAGGAACAGGTACAGTAAAAGGCCTCCTTAGGCAGAGAGTCGTACTGGAGTGCCTCGAGCTCTTTGGCTCCCTCCTCGGCACCCGCGGGGAAGGCCAAAGCTTTGGCCATGTCCCTCACGAAGTCCTAGAACTGGGTATCCTCCGGGGGGGGGGGGGAACCTTCTCCGAGGATCGGACTCCAGTGAGTCCGACGGGATGCACTGGGTCCGGAAGGTGTCTGGGGGACTCCTCGTCCTTCGTCTCCCAGTCCGACTGCTCCGAGGAGGAATCTAGTGGCTCTGGCCGTGTGGGCTTCTATGCCATCCGCCCCAACGCCGAGGGTATCGGCGTCGACAACCTTGGCTCCGCACGGGAGGTCGAGGGGGACGTGGATCGAGACTTCATTGACTCGAGGATCAGCTCGGTCTCCGGGGTTAACTTGGACTTCGAGGTCCTGGTGGTCAGGGAAGATGCACCGGTCAGACCGGCGATCAGTACCCGCTGCTGTTCCATGAAGGCAGCCAAGCTGCTCTCCAAGGCCATCAATCTGAGTCCGAGCTCAGGAGACTCAGCAGACACCGACTCGGGCCCGATGTCAGCTCCCCCGGGAGAGAGTCCACTCGGGGACTCCGGCTCCAGACGAGGTAACTTCGAAGGCCTCTCTGACTCAGAGGGCCCGGGGCGTCGGTCGGGGCTATACGACCTGGCCCTTGAGGGGCCAGGAGCATCCGACGTCGCCCTCGCGAGCTTTTTCTTCCTTCTGTGTCCCCGAGAAGGAGACCCCCTCTCAGAGGAGCCTCAACGGTGCTCGGGATCGGACAACCGAGATGTCGAGGCCTCTGAAAGTCTGGGCCCGGCTGGACGCAGAGTCAGAAAAGATTCTCACGATGTTGACGGCTCAACGCCTTCGACGACATCTTGCCGCACGAGCCACAGGCCAGCGGGTCATGGTCGGGCCTGAGGCATCGGAGGCAGCAGTCATGTGTGTCGGAGAGAGACATAAGTTTCTTGCACCGATCACACTTCTTGAACCCGCTGGCAGCCATTGGGGGACAAAGGGCCCCTGCGAGGTCAAAAGACCAGGCTGCCAGTGAAAAACACAAAAAAGCACGAACGCGTCTCGAAGGACAAAAACCGAAAAACTAGCTATGGGCTCAATGCCGGTGTACCGGGCCCAAGTGGGAAGGGGAACCGGTGTCGAACCGGGTAAAACCACGAAAAAAAACGAAGAAAATCATGTTTTTACCGGGTGACACGAACTCACGTCCGTCAGGCTCCGCGGAAAAAGACTGGGCAAGATGGCACCCTTGGGTGAGAAGGGGACCGCTCATGCGTGCTGCATTCCCAAAGGCTTTCCTTGAAAGCTGGGGAAATGCTCCGCACGGGGGCTCTGTCGGCGCCAATGTCACCCATATGTGAGGACAGACTTCCTGCTTGGTCCTGGAGAAGCTGAACCTCCTGATTAACAAAAAAAAAAAAAGTTGGGAAAGATGAGCTAAAAAAAATAGCTGCAGCCTCACACATACTTATCAGTTTTCTTTTTCTGCTCAACAGAAATAGTGAAGATGGCATGCGATCGGGAGGACTGAGAATTCATGGCTGTGGAAGCCACAGTACGCGAGTTGTTACCCTGCTCCAGGCAGAGAACAGTGTCCAATGTGCAGGTTACATCTCGTTCTGTCAAACCAACAATCTGATTGCAAAGAAAGGAGACAATTGTTCATTATATTTAGTGCCAAATACAGATGTCAGTACTAATAAAGCAAAATTAGACTTACCTGCTAATTGTTGTTCCTTGAGGAACTCCAGTCGAGTCCTGCACCTCTGGGTAGTGCACCCCCTCCAGCAGCTTGGAGACTGAGCATGTCAACTAATACCGCTGGCACCACCCACCACACCAAATACGGATGTAGGCGAGAGGGGCAGATCTCTTCCATGCCTTCAACAAGGTTGAGATAACTGGTCCCGAGTAACCCTTCCTCAACCTCGCCCTTTCAATGGCCGGGCCGCAAGCAAGATCTGATCAACCTGAGGCATGTGTACTAGCTCCTGCAACAGGTCTCCCCGAGCCGGCAGGTGCCATGGGCAATCCTCCAGAAGCTGAACCAAGTCAACATACCATGGGTGTCGCAGCCAGTCTGGGATGATCAAGATAACCTGCCCCCGATGCGCTTCGATCCGCTGCACCACTCAGTCTATGACAGCCCACAGGGGAATGACATACAGAAGACACTCTGTGGGCCAAGGCTGCAACAGTACATCCAGGCCCTCGGATATCCTTTCCGGTCTCCTGCTGAAGAAACATCTTGCCTTGGCATTCTTGAACACTGCGCAGGTGGTGGGCAAGTGGAGAGCACCAGTCATGCACCTGATGGCAAAGATCTCTGAGTGGAGCGCCCACTCCCTGGGATCCACATGTACCCAGCTGAGGTAGCACGCCGTCACGTTGTCGACTCCTGAAACATGCACCGCCGACAGGGCCTGGAGCCGAGGCTCTGCCCAGCCAAACAGCAATTCTGCTTACTCTTCCAGAGCTGCGCTGCAAATAACTCAGTCGGTTGGTGTAGGCTACCTTGGTCACATTGTCTGAGGGGATCCTTACTGCCTTCTAACATACAGGACTCTAAGGCACTTAACGTCTGGGCCACTCCCCGCATCTCCAGCCTGTTGATCAACCACCCGGCCTCTTCCTTGTTCCAGCTCCCCTGAGCAAAGTGCCCCTCGCAGTGGGCCCCCAGCCTGCCAGGTTGGCATTGGTCATTACCAGGACCCACTGCGGTGACTCGAGGGGAATGCCACTGCCAAATTCCCCAGACACAACCACCACTGGAGTGCCTTCCTGACCTCCCACAGGCACGTGAGCCACTGGGACAGGGGATCCATCTGGTGCAATCACTGCCGGAGCAAGGCCCTTTGCAAGGGGCGCATGTGCACTCTCGCCCACGGCACCACCACCACAAGTGTAGCTGCCATGGTTCCCAATACCTGCAGGTATTTCCAAGCTGTCTGCTCCAGCCAGCGCAGAAACTGGTGCACCAACTGTCGGAGCCTCTGAGCTCGCTGTTCTGGCAGGTAGACTGCCGGCCGGGTGTCAAAGCGTGATCCAAGGTATTCCAGTTCCTGAGATGGAATCAAGTGGCCCTCGACGATATTGACCACCCAACAGACTCTCCAGAAGCTGTACCACCCACGACGGTGCTTGCATGCTCTCATCACTGGACTTTGCTTTAATCAGCCAGTCAGAGGTAGGGGTGCACCAGCACCCCCTCCTTGCGGAGTGCGGCTGCAACCATCACCATGCTGTCACCAGACCAAACAGCAAAACCTGAAACAGGAAGTGCCCCACTGACACTGCAAACCGCAGGAACTGTTCATGGTCTGGCCTGATGGGGGGGGGATGTGAAGGTACGCCTCTGTGAGAACGAGGGACATCAAAAACTACCCCTCCCTCACTGCCACGATTACGGAATGCAAGGTTTCCATGTGAAAATTCAGAACCTGTAAGCAACAGCTCATGTGCTCAAGATCCAGGCTTGGGTGAAAGGTGCTGTCCTTCCTGGGAACCACAAAATAGATGGAGTATCGACCACAGCCATACTGCTCCTGAGGGATGGGGACCACTGCCCTGAGCTGAAGCAGTCGCGACAGGGTGTCCCTGACTGCTGCCGCCTCACTGAACGTCCCCAGGCTGCTTTATGGACCTCTGCTGAGAAATCCACACTCCGGCACCAAAGCTGTTTGCAGGCTGAGTGCTAGAAGGGGGGAGGGGGGGAAGAGCAGAAATCATTCATCTCCTGAACTGCTGCAGCCGAAATGCCGGCTCCTCACCTGATCACGGGATCGGGAGCTGCCGAAGCCCCGGGATGCCAGCAGTTGCCTCAACACCTCTCCCCCCCCCCCTTCCTGGATATCCAAGGGGGAGGGAGAGGGAGGGCAAAGATCTTCCTTAGCAAAGGCTCCTTGTGCCTGAAAGCGTAGTTACTCACCTGTAACAGGTGTCCTCCAGGGACAGCAGGAATCAGTCCTCACTTATGGGTGACGTCGGCACCGGAGCATGCGTGGAGTAATTCCCCAACTTTCAAAGAAAGCCTTTGGGATTGTTACCATGCATGGGTGGTCCTCTTCCTGCCCAAGGGTGCCATCTTGCTCAGTCAGGTCCCTTAGCTTGAGCCCTACCAAGCAGACGGCAAGGGAAGGACAAAAATCTAGCAACTCATCAGGGGAGGCAGGAGGGAAGTGAGGACTGAATCCTGCTGTCCCTGGAGAACACCTGCTACAGGTGAGTAACTACGCTTTCTCGAGGAACAATCAGGAAGTCAGTCCTCACTTATGGGACTCCCCAGTTACAGGCTACCGAACCTGTAACCAAAAAATGCCTCCACGAGGCTGTGAGCAGAAGCCGAAACCTGAAAGAGCCCGAGTCCTCAGGTCGAAGTCCTCGGTAGTTATGAAGAAGGGTCGGAGGGCAGGAGTTGCTTATACCCCGAACAGGTTATGGAGTACAGCCTGGCCAAAGGTGCTGTCCCGGCGGGACTCCCTCTCCAGGCAGTAGTGAGCAGCAAAGATATTCGTGGAAGACCAGGTCGCTGCCCGGCAGATGTCCATCAGGGGCATGAAGCGCAGTGAGGCAACCGAGGCTGCTTTGGCCCAAACCCCTTGTGTGGCGATTCGACAATCTAATGGGGCGCTTGCCTTTGCGTGGGCAAAAGCGATGCAGTCCACCACCCAAACCGAGAGGGTGTGTGGTGACTGCTGCCCCTGTCTATTGGGATTGTAGGTAACAAAGAGCCGGCCAGACTTGTGATGAGTCTGGGTACGCTGCAAGTAAAAGGCGAGAGCCTGTCTGCAGTCGAGGGTGTGAAGAGCCGTCGATGCCTGGTCAGCATGGTGTCTCTGAAATAAAGTCAGCAGGACTATCTTCTGGTTAAGATGGAAGTCCGAGACGACTTTAGGCAGGAATTTAGAGTGGGTATGGAGGACCACCCTATTCTGATAGAACCTGGTGTAAGGGACAGCCATGAGACCCTGGAGCTCACTGAATCGGCAGGCCGAGGTCAGTGCCATCAGGAAGGCCACCTTCCAGGACAGGTGCCAGAGCGAGCAAGTCGCCATTGGCTCAAAAGGTGAATGGGTGAGCTGCATGAGCACCACATTCAGGTCCCATTCTGCTGGAAGAGGGCGGATAGGTGGCTTGGAAAGCAGAAGACCCCGCATGAAGCGGGAGACTCACAGCTGCCCTAGAGGGGCTTTCCCTCGATGGGGACATGATTCGCTGAGATGGTGCTCAAGTGTACCCCGACAGAGTTCGACTTCAGCCCTTCATTCGAGAGATGGAGGTGGTACTGGAGAATCCATTGAATGGGGCATGAGAAGGGGGTCGATCTGGAGCTCTGAGCACCAGACCGAGAAGCGTCTTCACTTGAAAGCATAGGCTCGCCTAGTGGAGCCCTTCAAGGCAAGGAGAACAACCTTAACCTCCTCTGGAAGGGTCAGGGGGGCTAGGGAGACCCATTCAGCCGCCAGGCCATGAGGGATAAGGAGGCTAGGTTCGGGTGTAGCACCTTCCCCTCTTCCTGTGTCAGCAGACCCAAGGCTGAGCCCAAGGGAACAGGAGGCTCCATTGACAGCCAGAGCAGGAGAGGGAACCAAGGCTGGTGAGGCCACGAGGGGGCCATGAGGATCAATGATGCCCGATCCCGCTGAGCCTTGAAAAGGGTCCTCGCAATGAAAGGAAAGGGGGAAAATGCATAGAGCAGGCTGGACGACCAGTCCAGAAGGAATGCATAGGGGCTCTCCCTGCTTGGGTGCGGTACCGGCCCACAAAAGCAGAGAAGCTGTGTGTACTGGGAACTGGCGAAGAGGTCAGCAGAGGAACAGCCAGCTCGCTACTTCTGGATCTAGCCGCCATTCGTGGGGGCGAAGAATTCTACTGAGTGTCTGCCAGGACATTCTCCTAACCCAGAAGGTAGGTCACATTGAGGGACATCTTTTGGACAGCAAAAGAGCAGATGAGGACCGCTTCCTGGCAGAAGGAGTGTGATCCCATGCCTCCCTCCTTGTTGATGTAGAACATCGCCACACGGTTGTCTGTCTGCACGAGAACCGACCTCCCTCCGAGATGGTCCTCGAAGGTCTTCAGGGCCCACCGGATCGTCTGGAGTTGGAGCAAGTTTATCTGCTACTGAGACTCCTCGGACGACCACTGCCCCTGTGTGCATAGTGGTCTGCAGTAGGCTCCCCACCCTAACGGGGAAGCATACGTCATCAGCAACGTTTCGTGCTGCAGGGCCTGGAAGGGCAATACCTGCAGGAGGTTGCGGGGGTTTTGCCACCAGCCCAGGGACAAACGGACGTTGAGAAGGATTCGGACGTTGAGAAGGATTCTGACGGGGTCCCTGAGGGACTAGCTCCATTGGGTACCAAGACACCACTGAGCTGTCCGCATGTGCAGGTGGGATGAGGAACCACAAGCACGGTAGAGGCCATGTGGCCCAGGAGGCGTAGCATGGTCTGAGCGGTGACCCGGGAGGGAGGGGGGTGTTTTGGACATGGGCTTTCAGAGCTCGGAGGCGCTTGGCGCGATCTTCTGGTAAGAAGGCGGTCGCCTGTTAAGTATCGAGGCGCACCCCAATAAACTTGAGTGCCTGCACCGGCTCAAGTTGAGACTTTGGGTAGTTGACCAGGAACCCCAAGTTTCCAACAGGAGTATTGTGCACAAAATTGCGTGCCGGGTCTCCTTGACTAAGGAGTCCTTGACGAGCAAGTCAAGGTAGGGGAAAATCGGTACACCCTGATGCCGGAGATGGGCGGTGACCACGATGAGGCACTTTGTAAAGACTTGCGGGACAGGCGCAAGGCCGAAGGGGAGCACCCTGTACTGGAAGTGCTCTCCCTGCACCCTGAAGCGCAGATACTGCATGTGCTGGGGGTGGATTAAGATGTGGGCTTAAGCGTCCTTTAGATCCAAGGAGCATAGCCAGTCGCCCTGCCAGAGGAAGGGCAGCAGAACACCACGGGATAACATCTTGAATTTCTCCCGCACCAAGAACTTGTTCAACTTGCAGAGGTTTAGGATGGGCTGCAGACACCCTCCCCCCCCCCCCCCCGTCTTTTGAGACGAGGAAGTACCATGAATAGGAGCCCCGACCTCGCAGGTGCAGAGGGACCTTCGACTGCCTGTTGGGCAAGGAGAGAGTGCAATTCCTGCTGCAGTAGGAGTTCATGAGCAGGGAGTCGAGAAGGCTCTGCCAGGGGAGAAGGGAGGTGGAAGCCTGTCGAAGCGATAGCTGTCGCAGATGACCTGGAGAACCCAGATGTCCGAGGTGATGGAAGCCCATGACGGGATGAAATGGGACAGGCGTCCCCCCCTGCCCCCACTGGCTGCTGCATCGCTGGAGGGCAAGGGGCTATGCCGAAGCCGTCAAAACCCCTGAGTGGGTTGTGGAGGAGCCGGAGTTTGTGCTTTTGGCTCTTTAGGCTCACGATGCCCCTGGCCAGGCTTACCCTGTGCCGGGGTAGTCGGCACAGGGGTGGCCGGGAATGGCAATAGCCCCAATACTGGAGGCCCTTCCGAGGAAAGAAGGGCTTGTTAGAAGGTTATTTCTTTCGGGGCAGAGTGGAGGTCTTGCGTGAGAGATGGGGTCTGGTGACAAACTGTCTCTGTGACTTTATCCACCATCGGCTAGCTGCTCGCCGAGGCAGGGCATGTCCAGGAGTTTCTCCTGCACCCATAGCTCCAAATTTGAGGATTGGAGCAATGCCTGGCGATGGACCCTGATGCCAGAGGCCGCCTCCCGAGCCAATGACTCAAATCCATCGTAAGCAGCTCGGGAGAGGTATTTAGAGCAGTCTGCCACAGATTTCAGCAGGGTGCCAAATCTGTTGAGGCTTGCCCTGAATGCCTGTGGAGAACCTGAGCTCCTTGGCTAGTTCATGCAAGAACATACCTATATACAGTTGGTATGCATGAATGTGACAAGAAAGCATGGAGTGTCTTCGTAGACCTTGCGGACCAGGGCATTAAGGACTCTCGGCCAGGCAGTACCAACAAGAGCGATTTAGGGCTCTTTTGCATCCTCATTGCTGACTCCACCACCATAGAGGTATGGGGGGAGTTGGGTCTTCCTAAAACCTGGCCCATGTTGTACCATGTACACGATGGGAACCGATGTGGGGGCCTCCTAAATGCGAAGCAGCAGTTGAGATAGAATAGGGGGAACCGGTACAGTGAAGGATTCACTGGGCAGGGATTCATACTGAATATTGAGTTCTTCAGCACAAGGATCTTCTTTGGCCTGAGTGGCCAGGTTAAGGGCCCATGCTGTGTCGTGTCCTGAACACCAGGAAGGTGGTGTCCTCGAGTGGCAAGCACCACTGGAACGCAGGCGAGGAGGGATCCGACGGAAGATCCCGGTGGGTACAGGTTTCTGGGGAAGTATTCCCATTGGACTCCCACTTTGAAAAATCGGTGAAGGAGTCTGAGCAGGGCAGATCGCTCTGTCCAGTGGCTGTTGACCACTTGGAGCGAAGGTCCTGGAAGATCTCGCCTCCGAGGAACGGGAAGGTGAGCGAGACCGACATCGAGGGCACTCACAAGGCCCACAGCTCTTGGGGGGTTTCCTGGACAGATTTCAGTATCCCATGCGAGGGACCCACGGTCTCTGGGCGCAGGTCAGCAAAGCTGGCTGTGAGCAGCTGCTGGGAAGCAATGAATGTAGAAATGCCGTGTTGCAGCGCAAGCATTTGGGATTCCCAAGTGGGAATGGGGTCCTGCGACACCAATCCCGTGGTCACTGGGTCAGGCGTCAAGGAGGAGAGGCTCCTCACCAGGACAGCCCTCAGGATACCGGGCGCCTTCGCCAGAGGCCTCTGCTTCCATATGAAGTACCTTGTGGGGCCACTCCCTGTCCGACTCTCAGGAATGCCGAAGGAGACAGCTACTGAGCTTGGGAGTGCTCATGCTTGTTAGGAGCCCCTGAGTGACTGAGGCCTTTTTGCATCGTTCCACCTCGGGGGATCCTTGATCGAAGTGCCACCGAGAGCTGGGGCCACAGGAGGGGACCCCACCAGGGGAGAAATGACTGAGGGTGCCACTGGGGATCCCTAGGCAGCCTTTCAGAAAATGTCTTCGGACTTCTGCTTATGGCTGAGCAGGGCCTTAGGACATTTTCTTGCAAAGTGAACTGAGCTCCAGATCATGGTTGGCTCCGAGGCACTGTAGACAACAGTTGTTGTTTTCTGTAAGTGACATGTTCCTAGAGCATCTATCGCATTTTTTGAAGCTGGTGGCCCCTGCGAGGTTGAAGACCCATGCTGCCAGCAGTTAGAGAGAAAAAAAAGGGTGCAAAGTCTGCACAAATAAGGAAAGGAGAGAAGTATCCCCTATAGCTCTAAAAATATAGAGAAGGGACGGTAGAGGACCGGTGCAACTGGAAAAACAGAGGCCTCTAGGCTGAAAAATGAAAAACTTTCCCAAGGGATGAAGACGTGTGTCATATGGGCTCTGCGGATAAAGGGAGACTGAGCAAGATGGTACCCTTGGGCAGGAAGAGGACCATGCATGTGTGGCAGAAATCCCAAAGGCTTTCTTTGTAAGCTGGGGAATTGTTCCACGTGGGCTCCATCGGTGCCGACATCACCCATAAGTGAGGATCGACTTCCTGTTTTGTTTCTGGAGAATGCACTCCTATTACTTTTTTTTTTTTTTTTTTTAAATTTTAACAAGCCAAAGAAAGCAAACCAAATTGAAACAAACAGGAAAAAAAGAAGAAAACCTAACTAGCTCCTTATTTGCTCCTCAGTGAGCCCAACACCCTGGCTTACCACCTCCTCCAGCTGCTTGGAGACTGAGCATACTGGGAGCGGGTGGGCGGTGTCAGCGGTATTAGTACTGGTGACTTCAGAAGTTGACATGCTCAGTCTCCAAGCTGCTGTAGGAAGTGCACTACCCAAAAGGTGTGGGACTGGATGGGAGAGACGATAAGAAGCATTTCAACATGTTGCCAGGTGCCAATGCAAGGTATTAGATGCCCAAGACAAATCTTAAGCTTTGTGCCCCTTCACAATTAGTTTAGACCCCCCCAACATCCTCCAAGATTTTGATAAAGTCTCTCAGCATCATACCTCCCAGAAAATCCTAGACCACCACATATTTAGACATCATATGCTTCAATACTGAACTTAGTAAGGATACAGTAAATGGACTATATGGAAATTACACTAACCTGGTAATTGTAGTTCCTGTAGGATCCAGTTTAGTCCTCCACAATCGGGTAATGCCCCTCCTACTGCAGCCTGGAGACTGGACCAATCAAATCTTCTGTAGTACATATCCAGCAGGAGCTCCCAGAAGCCCCCAGTGTACTAGTAACAAAGCAAACTTAACGAAGCAACACATCAGATTATTATTAGGCTATCAATAAACTATGTACTTCCCCCCCTGGAATAACCAACTCCCTCCCCAAACGAGGAAGTCAGGACACTGCATGGCGCCGGTATCGACGCCTTTAAATTTACACCGAGCTTCCCCCAGAAACTAAGGAGCTGACTGAACTCCAAAATAAAGGGAAGAGCCATAGCGATAGCACGACTGCCGACAGAGTCCGAACGGGACGAAAACCATCCTACAGGCACCCGCTCGGGACAGCGCGCCGCAAATCATACAGATAGTCGGGAGGGAAGGAGGACTAAACTGGATCCTACAGGAACTACAATTACCAGGTTAGTGTAATTTCCATTTCCTGTGCGGATATCCAGTTTAGTCCTCCACAATCGGGATGTAACAGAGCAGTTAAGACCGGGTGGGACCTTGCAGGCCGGCGCGCAAAACCGCCGAACCAAAACAAGAATCCCGAGCCGCTGACACATCCAAGCGATAGTGCCTGCTGAAAGCATGCAGAGACGACCAGGTGGCCGCCCTACAAATCTCTGCTGGTGGAACCAGGCTATGCTCCGCCCAAGAGGCCGCCTGAGCCCGAGTAGAATGAGCCCGGAGCTCCTCCGGGACCGGCCGCCGCTGCAACAGATACGCGGACGCGATCGCTTCCTTGAGCCATCGAGCAATGGAGGCCTTAGCCGCCGCCTCCCCTTTTTTTGTACCCCCAAAGAGCACAAAAAGCCGATCAGTCTTTCGAAAGGACTCGGTAGACTGCAAATACCGCCGCAGCGCGCGGCCCACATCAAGCCGGAGAAGACTCTTGTCCACCGACTCGACCGAGCATGCCGAAAGCACTGGCAGAAATACCGCCTGATTTAAGTGAAAGGGAGACACCACCTTTGGTAGAAAGGAAGGAACCGGACGGAGCACAATCCGCTCCGAAGAGAAAGACAAGAAAGGCTCTCGGCAGGACAGGGCCTGCAGATCCGAAATACGCCGTGCCGAGCAGATGGCAACCAGGAACACCGTCTTCAATGTGAGATCCTTCAAGGACGCCCTCCGCAAGGGCTCAAATGGTTCCCGAACCATAGCCCGCAGAACTAAATTCAAGTCCCACGAAGGAATCACCGCTCTGCGGGAAGGCCGTAAATGAAAAACGGCGGTCAAGAAACGCCGCACATCCGCATGAGCACCAAGAAGGCGGCCCAAGACCTTGCCTCTATAACACGAAATCGCCGCCAGCTGGACCTTCAGGGAACTGGCCGCGAGACCTTTCTCGAACCCATCCTGAAGGAAGCTTAACACAACGGGCACCGAGACCGTCGCCGCCCGGACTCCCCGCCGGGAGCACCAGTCCTCAAAAATCCTCCAAATCCGAACATAAGTGAGAGAAGTGGAGGACTTTCTCGCCCGCAGTAAGGTGGAAATCACCGCGGGCGAATAACCCTTCTTTTTCAGCCGAGCCCTCTCAATGGCCAAACCGTAAGCGAGAATCGAGCCACCTGGGGCATCCGCAAGGGGCCCTGAAGGAGAAGGTCCGGCAACGCCGGGAGGCGCCACGGCACGCCGTCTTGAAGCCGGACGAGGTCGGCATACCAGGGCCTCCGGGGCCAATCCGGAGCCACCAGCAGCACTCGGCCCCGATGGCACTCGATGCGCTGTACGACCCGGCCGATCAGCGCCCAAGGAGGGAAGACATACAGTAGCCCGGACGTCGGCCACGGCTGAATGAGAGCGTCGAGTCCTTCGGACATTCGCTCCCGCCGTCTGCTGAAGAAGCGACTCGTCTTGGCCGATTGGTAGGTCGCCATGAGATCCATGATGGGCGGACCCCACCGCCGAAATATTTGCGCATACACCTGTGGATTTAACTCCCACTCTCCGGGGTCCACCCGCACTCTGCTGAGGAAGTCGGCCTGGACATTTTCTGCGCCCGCTATGTGCGCCGCCGAGATCGCCGGCAGGCGAGCCTGCACCCAACTGAATAAGGCCGTCGCCTCCGTCTCCAGGGCCACACTCCCTGTGCCCCCTTGGCGATTGATGTACGCCACCGTGGTCGCATTGTCCGACCAGACGCGGACCGCCCGACCCCGGACCAGAGGCTCCAGGGCCAACAGGGCTAGCCTGACCGCCCGAAGCTCGAGACGGTTGATCGACCACGCAGCTTCCCGAGAGGACCACACCCCCTGCGTGAAGCGGGCCTCGCAGTGAGCTCCCCAGCTGGCTAGGCTCGCATCCGTAGTGAGGGGAACCCACAGGGGAGGCTCCAAGGGAATCCCCCGCGTCAGGTTCTCGGAGGAAAGCCACCATCGAAGCGACCGCCGCACTGCCTTCGGACAGGGCAGCCTCTTGTGCAAGGGATCGCACTGGTTGGACCAGCGGCGAAGGAGCGCCCTCTGGAGCGGGCGCATGTGGGAGCGGGCGCATGTGGAACCGTGCCCATGGCACCACCTCCAATGTCGCCGCCATCGTTCCAAGAAGCCGTAGGTACCACCACGCCGACGGAGCGGGCATCCCCCGAAAGAGTCGGACAAGAGCCCGCAACGCCAGGATGCGGCGCTCGGGGAGACACACCAGTCCCCGAGCGGTGTCGAAGCGCACTCCCAGATACTCCAGGTCCTGCAAGGGACGCAGACAACTCTTTCTTTCGTTCACCACCCAGCCTAGAGATCGCAGCAGAGCCACCACCCTGCTCGTGACTCGCAGGCACTCCCGACTGGATTTTGCCCGTATCAACCAGTCGTCGAGATATGGATGGACCAAAATGCCCTCCTTGCGCAAGGCCGCCGCAACGACCACCATCACCTTTGTGAACGTGCGCGGAGCCGTAGCCAAGCCGAACGGCATGGCCCTGAACTGGAAGTGGCCCCACGGAAACGCAAAGCGGAGAAACTGCTGATGAGATGGATGTATCGGGATGTGCAAATAGGCCTCGGTGAGATCGAGGGACGTCAAAAACTCCCCCTGTCGCACCGCTACAATGACTGACCGCAAGGTTTCCATACGGAAATGCGGCACCCGGAGCGCGCGATTCACGCCTTTGAGGTCCAAAATCGGACGCAGGGAATCGCCCTTTTTGGGAACCACAAAATAGATGGAGTATCGCCCGGCGCCTCTTTCCAAAGGAGGAACCGGGATCACCGCTCCCAGCGCTAACAACCGATCCAGGGTCACGCGAATGTCCCGCGTTTTTTGCTCTCCCCTGCTGGGAGACAGAACAAATGAATCTGGAAGTGGGAACGCAAATTCCAGAGCGTAACCCTCTCCTATAATTTGTAGCACCCAGCGATCCGACGTGATTTGGGCCCAAGAGGAAAGAAAGTCGCGCAAGCGACCCCCGATAATCGGACCTCCCTCCAGAGCCTGCCTCGCGTCATTGTGGCTTGCGCCCAAAAGAAGAGCCCGAGGAAGAGGCGGCTACGGAGAAGCCTCTGCCGGCTCCCCTGAAGGTACGAAACCCTTGATTACGGGCTCCAAACCTGCCCCGCTGCGAAGCCCACAGGCGGGAGGAACGAAACCTGCGCTGATCCCGAAAGGACCCCCTCGCCGAGGGGGAGGACCTGTTGGACCTTGGCCTATCCTCCGGGAGCCGGCCCCCCTTGGACTCACCGAGATCCTTTACCAACTTCGAGAGCCTCCCCAAATAACAATCTGCCCTTGAAGGGCAGCTTACTGAGGCGGGACTTGGAAGAACCGTCCGCCGCCCAGTTGCGCAACCAGAGGGACCGGCGCGCCGCAACCGCGGATGCCATACTGTTAGCCAATGCGCAGATTAAATCATAAAACAGATCCGCCAGATAGGCCGAGCCGGACTCCAGCCGGGTAACCTCCAACAGGCCCTGCTGGTCTAGCCCGGGGCTCGAGCGCAAATGCTGCGACCATCGCAGACACGACCGAGCCACCCAAGCCCCACAGATAGAGGCCTGCAATGACACGGCATCAGTATCGAAGGTTTGCTTGAGCAAATTATCAATCTTCTTGTCCTGACCGTCCTTGAGGGCAGCCGCCCCCTCAACCGGGATGGTGGTTTTCTTGGTCACTGCGGAAACCGCAGCGTCCACCCGGGGGGACCTGAACAAGTCCCTGTCCTTGTCGGCAAGGGGATAAAGCCGATTCATGGTCCGAATCCCCTTCAAGCCGGATTCCGGATGCTCCCACTCCGCCTGGATCATATGATCCACCACGCGGTGAATGGGAAAAAACCACCTGGGAATCCCTGACTGCCTGAATTAGAGGATCCTCAAGACCCTCCTCCTCCAGGGGCCGCACCGCCGAAAGGTTAAGCGCCTGCAGGGACTCCGTGACCAGAGGAACCAGCTCGTCCCTACGGAACACGCGAATGATCCGAGCCTGGTCCTCCGGCTCAAGGATCTCCCCATCCTCCAACTCCTCCGCTTCAGTCTCAGGATCGCCCTCTGCCTCGGAATCCAGGAGACCTAGGGCGTCCTGCTCCTGTTCCCCCAACCGAAGACGCTTGCCCCCGGGTTGCGAGGTGCATTGAGCCGCCCCAGAGGACCCCGGGGGGAGAGAGGGGGGCCAAACTGCCGGCAACTGACCGGACCTGCTCAAGCGAAACGCCTGATGCATGAGGAGCACAAAATCCGGGGAGAAATCCATAGGCGGTGCAGCTATAGCCGCCTGCTGGAGCGCAGCCACCGACCCGCTGGCCGGTGGAACCGACCCAGACTGAGGGAGGCTCGGGGAAAGAACACTAACCCCTGAATTAGAAGCATCCCCAGGGGTAGGCTGATCCGGGAGACTCACAGATTGCTCTAACTCTGCAGGCACTGCAGCACAGCTCCTGCAGATGCCAGAGTCAGTCCCTACTGCTCTGCGGGACCCGCAAATCACGCACTGGGGCTGGGAAGCCATCCCAAGGCCACCTCTGCCCAGCGGGATAGAATACAACAGTCACAGGGAAGCCCACACCACAGGGGCAATCCTATGCAAATCAGCCCCGATTTGAAATTAAAACGTTTTTTTTTGTTGTTTTTTTTTTACAAGAAACAAAATATGCCCCAGACTCCCTGGGGTGCCCTGAGCAAAATCGCCAGCAAGAGGAACCCCAAAAACGCCAGGGGAACCTGTGCACAAGTGCTCAAAAGTGCCTCTAAAGCACACTTTTAAAATTCAAAATGGCCGCCGGACTTTTTCACCCGCGGTAAAAACGGCGCGAAAATACAAAAGCCACCAAATAATATGGAAAAGAACTAAAACGACCCTGTAAGACAGGGCAAACGACCAAATTTAAGAAAAATTGCCAAATGGGCTCAGGAGAGCCTACAGAAATGCTGGCAGCTCTAACAGAGCACTGCACACAAGAAGAAATGAAATGAAAATCTCCTACCAGCTCAGGAACCACCAGGATTCAGCCAACATCTCCCAGTGCCAGCCACTACTGTATCAGGTATGGCTTTACCCCGTACTGTCCAGGGGAAGCTCACCCATGGCTGTGAAAATTCGCTAGGCAGGAACACAGGAGCCAACAGGTCTGACTTCCCCCTAGTCTCCTGTGGCAGTGCTCCAGAGAGACAGACTTCTTCTTTTGTCTTCCTTTTAAAGATACAGCTAGCTATCAAAGAAATAGCAAGGAAATGCCCCAAAACAAACCCTAAAACAACTAACTAACAAGTGTTGCTCCTGCAATAGTCACTCAGTGTGCCCAGGAGGACACACTTTTACGTCTTCAAGCTGCTAGAGACTGGACACACTGGGGGGCTTCTGGGAGCTCCTGCTGGACATGTACTACAGAAGATTTGATTGGTCCAGTCTCCAGGCTGCAGTAGGAGGGGCATTACCCGATTGTGGAGGACTAAACTGGATATCCGCACAGGAAATGCAAATTGCCCGTTCTTCTTGCAGTGATGAGTGTGTGGCTGTTAGGACTCCCTTTACTTTGGCTATAGCTGCTCTGAGATGCTACTGCTTCCCTAGGGAGCTGCCTAGTTTGCCTTGTGTCAGCCCTGCATGTCATAAGATATGCTCCTCAGTACACCACACACACTGTTCCCTCTAAGCTGTGCGCGTGTGCGCGCGCACACACCTCGCCGAGTGAGCGCACATACTTTACAACAGAACGCACAAAAATTACAGTTCTGATTCTGATAGAAAAGACAGACGTTCTTAAAATTGAAAAGTTGTTGTGTACTTATGGTTTTCACAAGTTCTACAATATTTTCTAGTGCAATCAATGTGGTGTACATACTGTATTCTGACGTGTAGTCAAATTTTAAAGTATATAAGTCCAAGTGTCATTATGTGGCGCACAAAAATTTAACCTTCCTTCAAAAGTTGCACAGATGATATTTTATGTGCACACAGCCTACAGAAAATTAGAGGTAACGACCACACACCTACCTTTATACTTTCCTTATCTTCACGAATGCTGATCTGAGAGGATTTCTCATGAGATGAGCACAGTAGATCTAGGATCTCCTCATTATATATCTGAAAGGGAAGGAAATGCATTTAAGTGAAGGAGTGTTTTATTCCACATATAGCACAGACCTGCTCAGAAACTACAGCACATCCAGTGAAAGAACTGTGCCATGCAAGCATGAGAAATAAATCAAACAGGCAAAGCATTTCTTTATTTCCATTTGCTTGCTATATCACTTTCCAACAAATACCAAAGTGGTTTACAAAGTCATTAAAGGAAAAGAAAAATATGAAAATAAAATTGCTTAAACCCATAAAACAAATAGCTACTGAAAAGAAGGCAAGTAGAAAAAGGGACAAAGAGGTACAAGGGCAGTTAATTTCCTTTCCTTGAATCCTGCTAGACCAGTCCAGGTGTTTGGGTTTATGCCACCCTGTTCGACAGATCCAGAAGGCTACACTTTTCATTTGCAGATGATGCACTTGCAAGTATTGAGCTATCAAAGTGATAGAATGGAGGCACAATCCCAGGAAAACTTCAAAATGGAAGAAGCCATGTAACATTCAGCTAGCTCCATTATAAGGAGGGGATAATCTTCAAGCTTCAAACTATTGGGATGAGGGCCTTCAGACAGGAACTGAGAACCAAGTTCAGTACAGCCTTTGAATCCCAGGAAGCATTCCAGTTTGGGCCAGCAAGATATTAAAGAAAGAAATACTTGTATTTGTTAAATCTCCTTATCTTGCTCGATAGTTCAGATGCATGGGACGTACCCAAATGCATCCTAATGTGAGTGGGAGAAGACAAGGCTACACTAAAAATCCATCCCAAAAGGCTACACCTTCCATGACTGGCATTTCTATTCAGTAGTGCTTAAGGGGGAAAAAGGGCAGACCAAGTTGCTCCCTTACTATTGTCTTCCAGCGAGACTGCTGTGGTCTGCTGAGGAGGAACCCTGCCCACTGACTAGGCACCCTCACCTACCTAAGAACCAGATCACTGAAATGGTCATTTCCTTTTGACAATTCAGCTTTGAAGTGTTGGAAGGCAGATAATCTGGTTCAAATGGAACAGCAAGACTACTTTAGAAGAAAAGGAACAGCCCTGTATACCTAAGATAGACACTTAGAATCCCTGTAGTATAATACCGTATTGCCATATGTACTTTAACAAATGGCCATTAGAAGGTCATAAATAAAACATTCAACTAGGCTTGGGAGGGAGGGGTGGAAGAATTTTATGTAAAAAGGACTAACTCCTGAGGAACTCTGGTCACAACCAGGTGAAACCAAGTCATAAGCAAGAATCGAGCCACTGGGGCATTTGCACAGGTCCCTGCATGAGAAGATCGGGCCATGTCAGTAACCACCACAGGCAATTGCACCAGATCTGCATACCCCAGCCTCTGCGGGCCACCAGGACGACAAATCTGATGTACTTCAATGCGTTGAACCAACCAGCCAATGACGGCCCACAATGGGAAGACATAAGGAGACCTTCCACAGGCTACCACTGCACCAGAGATTCCAACTCCTTCAACAATGGTTCTCTTCTCAGACTGTAAAACCTCAATTTAGACAGTTTTGCATACCACCTTATCATTCAATCAAAGTGGTCACAACACAATTGGGGGATACACTTAACACAAGGGGATAAGAGACACTAATACTTACAGGGAACATGGGCAATGAGGGTTAAGTGGCTTGCCCAAGACCACAAGGAGCACCTGTGGGACTAGAAACCCCAGTCCTTCTGGCCCAAGGTTGCTGTCCTCTAGTGGGATTTGAACCCCTGACCTTCCGGCCTGAAGTACCTTGCCCCAACCACTAGGCTACTCCTCCACTCAATGCCTTTGTGGAATGGATCATGGCCATTAAATCCATGTTGGGTTGCCCCCAGCGCAGTTCCATCAGGGCAAATATTGCAGGATGCAGGGCCCATTCTCCCAGATAGGTGTGAAACAGACAGATAGTCTGCTGCATGTTTTCCTTCCCAGCCACGTGTGCTGCAGACAGTGCCTGCAAGTTGTATTACACCCATTCCATCAGTGAAGCAATCTCTGCTTCCAACTGAGTGCTGCCAGTGCCCCCTCGTCAACTGATGTAGGCTACTGTGGTGGTGTTGTCCGAAAACACTCGCAGTGCCACACCCCGCAAGTGATTCTAAAAACATTGTAAGGTGAGGTATACTGCCTGCATTTCCAACCGGTTGATGGGTCAGGCCGCCTCTGTATTTGACCACCAGCCCTGGGCTATCAGGCCTCATAATGGCCTCCCCAGCCAAAAGGATTGGCGTCCATCAGCGTGACCCAACACAGCATCTCCAGTGGCATCCCTGCCAACAGCTTCGCCGACTAACCACCATGCCAGGGACTGTCAAGCGGTTGAGGAGCATGGGAATGGTTCTGTGAGCAACTGGCATTGTGCTGACCATTAATTTAATTTAATTTAATTAACAGGTTTTTTTATACCGCTTCTTCCATTGATCAGATGCGGTTTACATATAACAATCAACAGAGCAGGCTGTTTTACATATAACAGTAGTAACTTGGAGGTTGCTTTTACTAATTAACATTTAACAAGTAACAGTTAGAGAACTATATACAAATGTACAGGTTTAAACTATATACAGAGTTATTTTTTCAGTTTTCAGTGCATTATTTTAGTGTCACAGTACTTCATTCCTTATCTTAATATGTGTCATCTATGGTTGGGTTATCCTTTATCGAGCTGGATGGTGCTGGGTGAGTTTGTTTCGGAACCATAGTGCAGTGTGAAGAGATGAGTTTTAAGTTTTTTTCTAAACTCCTTGATTTCAGGTAATAGTCTTAATTCTTTTGGAATTGCGTTCCACAAAATGGGGGCTGCGTGGGAGAAGGCTTTCTTATTAGTGGATTTTTTGGCCCTAATGAATTCTTTTGGTATTGTTAGTTTATTTAGCTGGTCTCTCCTTTGGGGGTTATGTGTGGGTTCTGTTTTGATGAGGTTGTTTATTGTCCGTGGTGCGGTTTTATTTATGCTTTTGTAGGTGGTTAAGAGAGTTTTGTATTCAATTCTGCTTTGAATTGGGAGCCAGTGTAAATATTCTAAAATCGGGGTGATGTGTTGGAATGGAGGGGCCTTTGTAATGGTCCTTGCTGCTGCGTTTTGAGCTAATTGTAATTTTTTTATGGTTTGCTTTGTTACACCAATTAGGATTTGATTTGCAAAGTCGAAGTGGGGGGTTATGATAGCTTGTATGACTCGTTGAAAATCCTGTAAGAGCATTAGTGGGCGGAGTTGCTTTAATATTTTCAATTTAAAGTAGACTTTTTTGTTATATTTCTTACGTGGGTATCCATGTTAAGGTGTCTATCCAGAATAACTCCCAGGTATTTTATTTCCTCTTTTAGTTTGATGTCGTTGTTCTGCAAAGTTATATGTGCTGGGGGAATGAAGGTTGTGCTTTTGGTTACTATTAGAGCTTCAGTTTTTGCGTGGTTGATGTAGAGGTTTTTTTCATTTAGCCAAGTGGTTATTTCATTGAGGCATTCATTAATTAGTTGTATAGGGACGTTAGGTATTTTGAAGGGGACATACATCATAATGTCGTCCGCATATAGGTGATATAGGACATTAAATTTTTTAAAGATATTACAGATAGGTTTTAAGTAAATATTAAATAGTAACGCTGATAATGCTGACCCTTGTGGGAGGCCTAGCTCTTGATTGTATGTTTCAGAAGTGAGGTTACCGATTTGAACCGTTTGGGTTCGGTCTGTTAGGTAAGAGGTAAACCATTTTAGAACTGTAGATTTTATACCTATTTGCCTAAGGTTTTTAATCATTGTTGAATGGTGTACACTGTCGAAGGCTGCAGAGACATCAATGAATATAAGTAGGAAAGCATGTTTTGAGTTGTCTATTCCTCTTACAAGCGTGTCGAATAGAACTGTTAGGAGTGATTCTACGCCATGTCTTGGGCGGAATCCATACTGTTGTTCATCAAGTGGGACTGAGCTATCAATGTACTCTTGAGTTTGGAGTTGTACAATAACAGTTGGAGTTTGGAGTTGTCTATAACAGTGCATTCTGCAGTGGTCTCATGTGCACACGAGCCCACAAGCACCAACTCAATCGACGCTGCCATCAATAAAACAGCTGAAAATAATCACCTTGTCAGTGCTGGCTTTGTGAGGAACTGTCATAACTGATCTTGCAGGGTCTGCATCCTGTCTTCCGGCAGAAACACCTGAGGGGTGCTTTGCAGCGGAACTATACAAACACCTCTGTCAGAGGATGTGCAAACGCCAATGCATATCCTTCTTGGACAGACGATCTCCAGTACCCACCGATCAGTTGTGAGTTGGGTCCAGACAGGGCACAATCCCTGCCAGGATCCCCCCCACCCCCCTCTCGCTTCATTGCGATTTCTTTGCCATATTTGTGGACAAGGTATAAAAACCTCAGTTGGCTCTGCGAAAGCCAAGAAATGACGGACCTCATGAGGGAAGACGCCCTCTTTGGTACTGCATGAACCTGAGGGTGCAGAACCTTTGAAAATTGTGGGGCTGACCCCTTGTAGGTCCTAACCAGCTTTGGTATATCCTACGGAAGTTGACCCCCTTTTGACTCCTCCAAATCTTTGACCAACTTATCCAAGGCTTTCCCAAATAAGAGCTTGCCCTTAAACAGAGGCTTACTTAACCTGGCTTTGAAGAAAACATCCACAGACCAGTTGCGCCGCCACAAGTTGTTCCAGGTGGCTACCACTGAATCAGTGCTTTTGGACAGACCTCTGAGGTCATAAAAGATGTCCACCAAGTAGGTTGCCCCTGACTCCAATATCCCTTAAGCCCAGCATAAACATGTTTGAGACACAAAGGCCCCACAGACCAATGCCTGCAATGATAGAAATGTTGCTAAAACAGGCGTTTGATGTGAATGCGCTAACTTACGGTCCTACATGTCCTTAAGAGCTGAACTGCCTTCCACTGGTATGGTGATCTTTTTCGTGACTACAGACACCACAGTGTCCACTTTGGGTGAATGGAAGGGCTCCCTCTCCCGCTTGGGAAGCGGGAATAACTGTCATTGCTCTTGTGCCCCCCACAGGGCTGCCTCTGGGACATCCCACTCATCCTGTATAATCTGTTTGATGACCTGGTGGAGAGGAAGCACTGCCTGCGGTTTCTGAATGGCCTGGAACAGGGAATCTTCCAACTGGGCCTCCACAGATATTGAAGGCCTGTAATGACGAGTCTCGCCAGCAACTCTCTGCGGAAAACCCGCACAAGACATGCCTCATCCTGCAGAGGTTCACCATCTTCGAGCTCTGCAGCCCCTGGTCCCCTATCCATTTCAGCATTTAAGTCGGCTGTATCCTCTGAGTGAACTGACGTATCATCAGACAATTATCCACTCACTGGCGGCTAGGTCCTGGTTCCTCATTCTGTCTGCTGCTGCACCCTGGCAAACTGTGCTTAGTATCTCTGGCTGGAGTCCATGCACCATCCTGCCCACACTTCTTCATACAGAAAGCCTTATGTGCAGAATTCTTGGGAAAAAGCCCCCTGCAGATCTCCCCCCTGAGGTAGAGACCCGCAGAGATCTGTCCTCTGTCTTGTCCCTCTAAAAGGGGAGGTCCTGGATCCTCCTCCTCCCCCCTCTCGAGGCTCCTGCTGCCACCCTCCCAGGGGAACTGCGTTCTGCCTATCCCAGTAAAGGGGCTCTGAATGTACTGAAGCAGGCCCCTTTGCTGATCTCTGGCCACAGGCTGTCCTCGGATTTTGCTTCTGTCTCACAACCACAACACACCCCAGCTGCTGAGGCAAAGCTTCTCCATATGCCACAGGCCAAACATGTTGATTTTGAGTGCATCCTGTAACTTCGCCCTCCCAAAGCTTGGCTATGCCTAACAAACACCCCACAGAAAACAAAAAGGTTTTTTTTGGGGGGGGGGGGGGGGGGGGGGGGGGGTACCAGATTATCTGCCTTCAGACCTTTAGCACCTGCCCTACAAAAAAAGGGAGAACAAAACAAGAAATGAGGACAACAAATCCTAGTATCTGTGCCCACCTTCGGATACCCAAAAACAAAAAAAGCTCAGCAGTGCTTTAGAATGGCCGCTGTTCCCACACACTACGAAACCAGCCCCCTAAGTGACACACACGGTTGGCCCTTATCACAGCGCACCTGCAGCCTGAAAACCTGCCATTTGATTTTGCTGCCAGGCTCATACACCTTTTATCATTCCTAAACATTCCTTCTTACTGCGGCTGACAGTCTGCCCGCGTGCATGCTCAGCCAGCCAACCTTCGCTTCAGAGACCATGGGAAAAACAGTACTGGGGGCTGCTTCTGCTCACTCGTGGCCCACAGCACCTCACCCTTAGCAGGTTCAGGTATTGGTAAGCATAAAGTTAGCACGGCCAGAATGAGGAGGATGTTCTGCCCATTTGCCCTGTAAATGAGCTTTTTTTTTTTTTTTAAATAAACTTGAAGGCAACTTTATGCTCAAAAACAAACCCCAATCAGCACTAAACTCAAATGAAACAAGAGCAATAAAGGAATCTTAGCTGTTCCTTCTAATAAGGCCAGACTAAGGGGTTCACCCATCTCCAGCTGCTTGGGGACTGATAGGTGGGGCCAGCTGCCTAAATAGGTGGTGTCATCAATTTGGACACTCAGTCTCCAAGCTGCTAGTGTGGACTGGTTTGGAGGTATGATAAGAAAATGGCCATTAGGCCATATAAAAAAAAATTCAACAAACTAGGCTGGGGAGGGGGAGGGGGAGTGGGTAGAAGGGGCAGAATCTTATGGAAGGACCAACTCCTGAGTTAAACTGGTCACAACCAAGTGAAACCAACACCAAGCACAACCCTGAGTACAACCTGCTACCAGAACCTTCTGCAACTTAAGAGTTAGACCTTTATACAAATTCTTCTGCAGAAAAACTAAGTTGGGACGTCAGCTGTCCAGAGGGAATACTCAGCTTCTTAAAGAGATCCTTAACAAGACACCAATTTGAAACATATGGCAATGAAGTTCCTGCTAAAGAATACACTATCAGGGGGAGGAAGTAATGTCACCAGGTGCGATGGAGGCTTAAGAGCCGAGCTCCGAAGCCAGCCACAAATAAAAGTTGCATATCCCCTCTGGTGCATTTTTGCAGCAACCATGAAAACTTGTGGGAGGGCAGAGGACCTCAGAGTTTGCCTACATGGATGGCAATCTGTAGGGCCACGGAGACTCAAAAATGGCAGTGGGAGAAGTCGAAGGATCCGTGTAGGCAGAGCATGAGGAGAGAGTAGAGATGGCCGATGGGCGCTAGAGACTGTGGCACAGCTCACTAAAGCAGAACTCCAGGAGTGGTTTAGGGAGTTCAAATCAGAGCTGGCAGCTGTGAAAGCTGAGCTGGGCACATTTGCTGGGGAAATCAGGAATTAAGGGTCAGGGTGCCACATGGGCGATCATGAGAACAGGTTGGAGCAGATGGCTGAAGAATATACTGAGATGGAACAGAAATTGGAGGCTGCAGAGGGATGGAAAGAACAGATGTGCTTGAAACTGGAAAATTTGGAAAATGAGAGGAATAATCTAAAACAATCAGAGGCATCCTAGAGGAGAGCAAGTTTGCAGACAACAGGAAGGTAGCTATATGGTGTTCAAAGAGGCTTTGCAGAGTGGAGTAGAGGAGGCTGTGCCAGAAACTACTGTGCTAGAGCACAGAGCATTGGGTCCACAACAGAAAAATGTACCTACAGACATTGTAGTCTGTTCCAGGACTATGGCCTCAAGGAAAGGGCAGAGGCCAAAATGACAGGACTGAACAAGTTTAACTGGCAGGGGTATCAATTGGCCATATTTGTAGACCTAGCCAGTGGTACCTTGTAGCGCCAGAAGGACATGGCACATATCACTAAGGCATTCCAATCAACACAGCTGAAATATTGCTGGATGTATCCATTTGGAAATGCATTCTCCAAGGAGGGGCATAAGTACAAAGCCCACTTGATGGGAGAGGCAGAGAAGGCAATGTGGGAAGCAGGAATTCCAGTGGAGAGGACAGAGCTTGCAGACCAAGAGAGGCAGGAGGGTCAGAGAGAGCCAAGGTAGACCGTAACTAGTGAGCACAACGAGGAGTTAGCTCAGAAGCTAAAGACTTGATGGCGTTCTGAAGATATGGACACATATGAGCATACCTTTTGTGAGGGGTAATGTAGACAGATGTTTTTGGTGAACATGTGGGTTGATGAAGGGGTGGGGAGGTGGGAGTTGTTTAAGACTGCATAGGGGTCTGGATGAGAAGGGAGAGGTGAATGGATAGGGGTGCGGAGAGGGGTTGCTGGTGGAAGGGGAAGGGTGGATGGGGCTCGAGCCAGGTGAGCACTACACCAGGGAGGCCTCTGGAGAGAAAGGCAGGAAGGGATTGGGGGAGAAGGGGGAGGGAGGGCAGAGATTAATGCTGGCCACACTGAATGTGAAGGTGTTGGGATCTTGGTCCAAGCAAAAACTGCTGAAGGAAAGAGGGTATCTCTGGGCTAACACACTGCATACAGGGGTTGCATCTATAGGTGGGGCAAGTAAAGTTGTTGCAGTCCCATAGATACCTATGGATATCCTTAGCATCAGACAGGGGTTACAAAAAAAAAAAAAAAAAAGGAGGGGTGACTACAACGCTCAATGACGGGGTGCAGGAGGTGGTGGGCAAAGCTGTAAGACAGAGGAGGGCAGTATATGGGGGGTACACTTGAATATGGAGATGGCAGAGAGGTATGGGTGGTCATTATATATGGCCCCAATGAGAAACAGGGGGATTTTAATGAAATACTGCTACCAGTACTGGAGGGCCTGGGTGATAGGACTATCATATTAGGGAGAGATTATAACCAGACAGTGAAACCTAGCGTGGACATCAGCAAGGGGGAAGGGGGCAGCTATGGAAAAGAGAAGGGAGAGGGGCAGGGCCTGTTGAGCCTGAAAGAGCAGTTAGGAATGGTAGATGCCTGGAGTAGACACCTGGGAGAAAGGGGAAGCGTAGTTACTCACCTGTAACAGGTATTCAGGGGACAGCAGGAATCAGTCCTCACATATGGGTGATGTCAGCGCCAACGGAGCCATCGTGGAGCAAATCCCCAACTTTCAAAGAAAGTCTTTGGGATTGCTACCACACATGCATGAGCCCCTTCCCGACCAAGGGTGCCATCTTGCTCAGTGAAATGACATAGCTAAAAGACAGCAAAACACAAATAAAGATGGTATGAATGCAACTCCAAGGGGAGGAGGGAGGGTTGTGAGGACCGATTCCTGCGGTCACCGGAGAACACCTGTTACAGGTGAGTAACTACACTTTCTCCGGGAACAAGCAGGAAGTCAGTCCTCACATATGGGACTCCCCAGCTACAGGCTGCCAAAACCTACAGCCCAAAAAAGGTGAAATTAGACTTACCTGCTAATTGTTGTTCCTTGAACTCCAGTCCAGTCCCGAACCTCTGGATTTAGCACCTCCTCCAGCAGCTTGGAGGCCGAGCACGTCATCTTCTTGATGACACTGGTACAAATAGCACAGGAACAGCCTCCTCGCTCCAGTAACCTAGTGACAAAGCAGACTCACCGGAGCAACAATTAAGTAGTAAACATAACATTCTAACTGTAAACTATATTAACTTAGAAAAGGGTAAGGCCTCTTCTTTAGCTCTCTAAAAAGGTACCCTTCGTGCAGCTTAGGTCTGCCCTCGCCCCCTATGGAGGACTCTGACCCTACCAGAAAGCACAGTTACTTACCTGAAACAGGTGATCTCTGGGAACAGCAGGAATAATTCTTCACATATGGGTACATCGGTACCGACTGAGTCTGCGCAGGAACGCTCCCCAGCATCCAATCAGAACGCTTTTGGAAGCATCCCAACACGTCTGCCTGCTGCCTTCCCGCCTTTCCCAACTGCCTCTCCTCAGTTAAGTTTTAAAGCTGAGGCAAAGAGAGAGAGAGCAAGAAAGGGAAAGATAGAGATAGAGAAATGCAACTCCTAGGGGAGGTGGGTGGGTTGTGAAGACTTATTCCTGCTGTTCCCAGAGATCACCTGTTACAGGTAAGTAACTGTGCTATCTCCAGGAACAAGCAGGAATGAGTCTTCACATATGGGGACTCCCAAGTTAAGATGCCTGGAGGAGTCCCAGCATGTTGCGAGTTTGAGAGCCATGCTATCTTACCGAACCCCCAGGCATTCCAGGGATGGAGGGTAGGAGTTGAGCTAAAAAGATGTGCTGTGGAATAGCTGGACCAAACAGGATGCCTAGATAGGCTCTGTGCAGGTGATATTTAGTGGTAATATTGAAGAGCAATAAACCAATATGGACCTCACCTGGTGGCATTGTAGAAGGGTAAATGGAGGTTCATGAGGATTTGTAAATATGAACCAACAGCTACATATCCCGTTACTACCCACTGCCAAGGACCCTACTGAGAAACATAAGGCCAATCGACTACTCAAGTGTGCCTTAATTAATGCCAGATCTATATGCTCCAAATGGCCTGTAGTTATTGATCTGATAGCAGCACATAACCTGGATATATTGCTGATAACTGAGACATGGCTAACCGACAACGACAACGTCCTCATCAACCAGATGATCCCACCAGAATTCTCCATCTTCACATGCCACAGATCCAATCAGAGAGGGGGTGGCACACTCATCCTTGCTAGATCGGACCTCCAATTCAAACAGATCAATACATCCAGCACATCACACCTTGATGCCCTATCAATATCAAACAGGTCCTGCACAATCAACTTACTCTATCGAGCACCATCACCTTCCTCAGATGACCTTTCACCAATAATCAACTTGGCATGTAACGCCCCAAACCCACATGCTCATAACTGGCTAGTTGGTGATTTTAACTTACCTTCATTACAAGCATCACACGCCTCAGCATTCCTCGAAGCCATGCACCAACTAGGCTATGAACAACTTATTGACGCCCCCACCCATACCAGAGGAAGCACACTGGATTTAATATTCGCCCCTCAATTGATAACCAACACATCTCAGAAGATCCTGATCTCCATAACCCCTGTACCCTGGTCTGATCACAATCTACTCCTCTTTAACATCCCCACTGATCATTCTACTACTGATCGCAACAAACCAGGTCGCCCCCCAAGTGCCCTTGAAACACGCTTCTGTCCTTTTAATAAGATCGAGGTCCTGGAGAAAATCCTACCTGCTCTCCACAAAGACTTACCTTCGCAAGATGACTTAGTAACCAACTGGGACAATACATTAAAAGCCGCGGCCTGCATCTCTACTACCGACAGGATCAAGACCAAAGACAAACATAAACCATGGATCTCCTCTGAATTACAAGAATCTCTCCTTCACCTGCGCAGACTCGAGAGACGCTGGCGCTCCTCTCGCTCTCCTGACGCACTCTGCTTGTACAATTCATACCTACAAACTCACCGGAGAATGACAATTGAGAGAAAAAAAAATTCCACTCAGATGCACTAATGAGGTCCTTAAACAAGCCACATGACCTCTTCAATATAGTTAAATCCTTAACAGGTGACCCAACCACAACCCAAACACCTATGCCACACCCCCAAGACTATGCCATATACCTACAATCAAAAATGATACAGTCTAGTACGATTACCACAACATCATCACCTTCTACTCCACAGACCGTGGTCCAATTAGCATCGCTTGACAAATTTTCCCAGGTATCACACAAAGAGATCGAAGATACCATAGCAGCTATTAATTTAACTACTGCACCAAATGACCCCTGCCCAGCCAGGTGGATCAAAGAACTACGACATGAACTTAGCCCAACTATTAGCAAGATTGTCAATCACTCCTTCTCAACAGGATCCTTTCCTCAGAGCCTGAAATACTCATCCATCCGCCCGCTCCTGAAGAACAGTAAACTTGACCCAACAAAAGTTGAATCCTTCAGACCCATCTCCAGCATCCCTCTACTGACAAAAATCATGGAAAAAGTAGTCCAGCGACAAATACAGCATCATGTTGACTCCGAATCCCCTTTGGACCCCTCACAACATGGCTTCAGAGAAGAACATGGCGTCGACACCCTTCTCACAACACTGTTCAATAGCCTAATCATAGGCATTGATAATATCCACCAAGGGTTCACTCTTATCTTTCTCGACATAGCTGCAGCATTCGATTCAGTAAACCACAATACTCTACTACAGCGCCTCCAAGACAAGGGAATCCAAGGACTAGCCCTGAAATGGTGTAAATCCTACTTATCTGATAGACAGCTGCAAGTCAGAACAGGAGAATCAACGTCTGATCTATTCCCCCTTAAACAAGGTGTCCCGCAGGGTTCCTCATTGTCCGCCTTAATGTTCAATATTTATATGCAGCCAATCTGCGATCTCATACGCACCTTCAACATACAATGTCTTGCCTATGCTGATGACATCCTGATGTTTGCCCCATTCAACATAAAACAACCAGATTTTACACCAATAGTTCACTGCTTTGAAACTGTATCCAACTGGCTCCTCAATCAGAATTTACGGATAAACCATAACAAAACAGATGTTCTATTCATTACACGGAACCCAACATTCATACCACCTACCTCTCTCCAGGTAAACAATATTGAGTTGAAAGCACAACCCACAATTCGATACTTAGGAATTATATTAGATCAACAGCTTAATATGGCAGCCCACATTAAGAAAACAACGAGTGCAATCTACCACAAGATACGATCATTACGTAATCTCCGACCTTTACTTAACTACTCCGACTTCCGTACCATATTCCAAGCCCTGGTATTACCACACTTGGATTTCGCCAATATCATTCTACACGGTCTCCCGCAATCCACCATAAATCCCCTCCGTCTAGCCATGAATGCAGCCGCGAGAATCCTCGTAGGTGCTCCACGATCAGAGCACATAACCCCAATATTGATGAGCTTACATTGGCTACCCCTACAAGCCAGAACTCTATACAAGACCCTGGTCATGACTTTTAAAGCATCAAAGTGCCCATCTCAATCACCTCTCAGCAATATGATTCATATCACCCCAAATAACAGATCCAGGAGATCTGTTACATTAAACTCCATCGACCTACCAAAAGTCATCACAAAATGTTCTAAATCAACAGCCTCTAGAGCTTTCTCTCTGTTTTCACCCAGAGCCTGGAATGCCCTTCCACCCGAAATCAGAGCTATCTCAAGTCTGATTAAGTTCAGAAAGGCACTGAAGCACTATTTGTTCCTAACATACTACCCCGAAGCTACTCCATCCGAAGCTACTCCATCCGAAAACAGCTCTCATGCAGATCTTTCATATTTGACCCCTGTAGAGAATGGATAATTACGATGATTATTACCTGCTCACTATTGGACATATTTATTCTCACTATATTTAGCATATTTACTCTTTAATTTAATTAACTTCTTATCCACGGCATTAATAATTAACCAAAATATCCATGTATATAGTTGCCATGTATATAGTTATTTATATATAATTACCATGTTTTACCAAGTTTATTTACCTTGTTCATTGTAAAAAACCAATGCTGTTTGTACCATTGTGTTTATATTTGTTCATGTGTAAACCGCACTGATTTAAGAGCACGGTATATAAGAAAAATAAATAAATAAAATAAATAAGAAGAGGTGAACTACTGTGCAAAAAAACAGGCTGAGGTAGAACCCTTAGGGTGAGAGAAACGATCCCAGTGGAACTGGGGTAGTTCAATGAGGAGGACCAAGCGGAAAACACGGAAGTCTCCATTGGATAAAATTGAAAACTCCTTTGACCTTAAGAGACCTAGTTCCTATAGGAGAGGGAGCTTCAAAGATCTCCATATCCAACAAGAAGGATAGGAGTAATGAGGCAATATAACCTCCCATTTTCTGAGGATTCAGAAAAAGTCCCTCGTAATGGAAAAGGGAAGTATGAGGAGGGCTTCAGGTGTACCTCAACTGAAGGTCATGGTACAAAAACTCCTGAACTACCACAGGAAGTGGTTGATCATGGAGAACCCTAAGTACCACGAGAAACTCAAGTACTGCCACAACCTAAAATGTGCCATGATAAATGCGCGTTCCATACGCAAGAAATGGCCCGTTGTCCTAGACATGATATCCCTTTATGAACTGGACCTACTTTTGATCACGGAAACCTGGCTATCCTCGGAGGATAACGTCATCCTCAACCAACTCCTACCTCCTAACTTCTCTATACATACAAGACACAGAGAAACTAAAAAAGGAGGGGGGAGTTCTAATCCTTACTAAATCAGATCTTCATTTCCATATTACTGAAGCCTCCAGTACAAGTAACCTGGAGACTCTTTCCATCAAAAACCAGCAATGCACCATCAATCTAATATACAGATCGCCTTCTTCATCACCTGAGGACCTCCCCACAATTATTGACCTTGCTGCTAATGCTCACAACCTCAATTCACCTACTTGGATAATGGGAGACTTTAACCTCCCTTCACTTCAAAGCCATGCAACTGCATTCCTCGAAGCCATTGAGAACCTGGGCTTTACACAAATCATTGACGAACCCACACACATAAAGGGCAATATTCTAGACATGGTGTTCGCACCACATGCATCCCTCGAGCAAAACCACAATTTATTTATTTATTTATGCTTATTTCTATACCGCTTTTTCCAAAGATCAAAGGCGGTTTACAGGTAACATTTAGTGAACATGGTTTTACATAGAACATCGTTTTTTTCATAACTATGTACAGTTAACATGATAAACGATAACATGGAACATTGTTACAGAACTAAATACAGTTTAACATGGATTATTGTTACAGAACTATATACATTTTAACATTAACTAGTAATGCTTTGGCTATTTACATTGATTCTTTGTTAAATTAAGCTTTATTTCTTAAATGTAGTGAGTGTTGAGGCTTGTTGAGCTGTAGTTAAGGAGGATTGTTATGGTTGTGTGGTGTGTTGGGTGGATAGGCTTCATTTAAATTTGTGAAGTGTTCTTTAAATAGAAATGTCTTCAGTTCTTTCTGAAATGTTTGAAGATCTTTTATTTTGCGGAGTTCTAGCGGGAGTTTATTCCATAGGGTGGGGGCTGCATAAGAGAAGGCTCTTGAGCTTGTGGTCTTCTTTGTTTTCCGGATGGATTTTTTTATTTCTAGTGAGTAGGTTGCGTTTTGTCTGCGGGTTCTAATTTCTTTTGGAGCTTGAATCAGGGTGGTTAAATGTGAGGGTGAGATGCCGTTTGTTATTTTAAATGTGGTTAGGAGTATTTTGTATGTTATTCTACTATTTATGGGAAGCCAGTGTAGTTCGGCTAATACGGGAGTTATGTGGTCAGCGAGGCGGGCTTGTGCTGTTACTCGAGCACAGATGTTTTGAGCTCTTTGGAGTAGGTTGGTGCTTGTAAGAGGGAGGCCAATAAGTATGCTATTGCAATAGTCGAAATGAGGAGTGATAAGTGTGCTGATGACAGATCTGAAGTCATGTGCGTCAAGTAGTGGTCTTAAGTGTTGGGTGATCCTAAGTTTATAGAATATGGTTTTCACTGTTTGTTTTATATGAGGAAGCATACTAAGCGTGTGGTCTATTATAATGCCTAGGTATTTTACTTCTTTTTTAACTGGGATTATTGTGTTGTTAATTGTTATAGTTTCAGGGAGATTAGAGTCTGGTTTTCTTGATACTATCATTGCTTCAGTTTTTTTTAGGTTGATGCTGAGATTGTTTTCTAACCAAGTATTTGCTTCACTGATACAGTCTAGTAATTTCTGGTATGTGGGATTATTTGTGTTTATCGGTAGGGTGAGCATGATATCGTCAGCATATATGTAGTGGTTTACTTTATATTTTTTAAATATATTTGTGATGGGTTGAAGATACAGGTTGAAAAGAAGGGCAGATAGTGCCGAGCCTTGTGGGATACCTTGTCCTTGTGTGAAGGGCTCTGAGGTGGTTTGGCCTAATTTAACGCGTATCGATCTGTTTGTGATATATGATATGAACCATTGCAGAATTGTTCCACCTATTCCTAGGTTTAGGAGTCTATTAATGAGTGTGTTGTGGTGTACATTGTCAAAGGCTCCAGTTATATCAATGAATATGAGGATGTATCCTTGGTTGTGTGAGTCAGTGCCTTTGATGAGGTCGTTCATAAGTGTTATTAGTAGGGTCTCGACTCCGTGGGATGGTCTGAAGCCGAATTGGTGTGAGTCAAGTGGAGCATGAGTGTCAATAAAGTCTTGTAGTTGTATCTGTATTATTTTTTCTATTATTTTGGCAATAAATGGTATGCTGGCTATTGGTCTGTAGGAGTTCGGGTCTTTCGGATTGAGTTTATTATTTTTTACTATTGGGCGTAAGGAGGTAAGTTTTAGTGCTTCAGGCATGATACCTTGTGATAGTGATTGGTTCACTATATTTAGTATATGGATAGCAAGATCAGCTTTGGTGTTCTTTATCCATGATACGGGGCATGGATCAAGGGGGGAGGTAGTGGTGTTGATCATTGATATTACATTGATCAGGTGTTTGTGATCAATGTTTTGGAAGGTTGTCCATGTATTTTTTGTTTCTATGTCTGTGAGCATAGTTATGGTTGTGCTAGATGAATTATTTTTTAGTTTATTAGCAAAATGAGTTGCAAGGGTTTGTGCACTTGTTGTTTGTTCTGGTTCTGTTTGGGTTTTTGTTAGTGCTTTTATAATTGTGAATAGTTCTCTTGGGCGGTTGACTGCCATGTTTATCATTTTTGTATGGTATTCTCTTTTTGATTTATTAATTGTGTCCTTGTATTTGTTGAGGAGATTCATGTATTGATCTTTATTATCGCTCGTTTTATCTTTCCGCCATCGTTTTTCTTGTTTTCTTAGTTGCTTTTTTAGGTTAGAAAGGTCTTTATTGAACCATTTTTCTGATTGTTTTTTTATGACTTGTTTTGGATTAGCTTGTTTGGGAGTGGCTGCTTCTTTTATTATTGAGTTCCATTGGTCTATTAAGGTGTTGACTTCTGTCGAGTTATTTGTGAAGTTGGGTAATACAGTATTTAGGAAGGTATCTTTGTTAAAGTGGGCAAAACGGGATTTATAATGTGTTGGAGTTGTTTCAGTGTTGTTGTTAGGTAGTGAGTTTAGTGTGAAGGTTATTAAATGGTGATCTGACCATGGTACTTCTGTAATAAGGGGTGATGATTGGAGTTTATGTTTATTGAATGGTATGGGAATGAATACAAGGTCTAGTGTATTTCCTTTTATGTGAGTGGGAGTCTATGCGATGTTGTCTATCATTGACGTCCCCTGGACTGACCATAAACTTATCACTTTTCAAATTCCCACCGGGGACAGCCAGCGTCATAGTACCCGAAAATATAACAGCACAGCTCAGCTCGAACCTCAACAAGAAGCTTCCGCCCATTTGACAGAGAGTTAATCCTCTCTCAAACTCACTCCCTCTTTACCATAACCTCATCCGACCCGGAAGAACTAGTCTCCGCATGGAATCTCAACCTCAAGGCTATCTCACAACGTCCACAAAGCAATAACGCATCCAGGAGAATAAGAAATACAGCCCCTCTCTAACACAACTACGCAGACTAGAGAAAAAATGGCGCCGATCGCTCTCCACAGAAGATCTGACAGCCTAAAAACTCCACCTAACAAGGCACAGAGAAGCAATCTCAATGAAAATGAAACACCACACTGACACTCTGAAAAGATCTCTGAACAAACCACGGGATCTTTTCAACTTGGTGCAAGCCCTCTCAAAGGAACCATCTCCTGAACAACACGTGGATATCCAACCACAAAAATTCACGGACTACCTCCAGTCAAAGATCATACAGACCGACAAAGTCTCAACTGACTCATGCCAAGACTTTACTGGCTTAACTCCCTTATGCAAGTTCTCCACACCATCTAGAAAAAGCATTTATTTATTTATTTTATTTATTTAAAGTCTCTTATATACCGCACTATTCGGCATCAGCGCGGTTTACATGGAACAGAAATGCTCAGTACAGTTAACACGTATGAGTTCACAGGTAACAGGGCAAATAACTTGGATAACAGGGGTAACTATTTACAAACTTTGAAGATACAATAGCTTCCCTCAATACCTCCACAGCACAACTGACCCGTGCCCGGCGTTCTGGATCAAGCAGCTACGCAAGGAATTCAGTCCATTCATCGCAAAACTGACAAACTATTCCTTCACTACTGGTTCCTTCCCCACAACCCTCAAACAAACCTCAATCAGGCCTTTATTGAAGAACCCTAAACTTGATCCACAAAAGGTCGATTCTTACAGACCAATAGCTAGTATTCCCCTACTAGCAAAGACATTGGAGAAAGAGGTCCAAAGGCAAATTCAGGATCATGTAGACTCCACAGCTCCCTTAGATTACTGCCAACACGGGTTCAGAGAGTATCATGGAGTAGAGACACTTCTCACATTCTTATTCAACAACATATTCACAGGCATTGACAACATCCGACAAGGATTTGTGCTCATCTTTTTAGACATTGCTGCGGCCTTTGACTCAGTACATCATGAGATTCTCCTCGGGCGACTGAAAGAAAAGGGAATTTGCAATACCGCGCTCGAATGGTGCAGTTCCTATTTAAGTGGCCGATGGCAATATGTTAAATCTGGAGTAGAAGAATCAAAACAATTCCATCAAACACAAGGTGTGCCGCAAGGATCCTCATTGTCATCTCTACTGTTCAACATATATATGCAGCCCATCTGCAACATCATTAGATCATTTAATGTGAGCTGTCTATTATATGCAGATGACATCCTCTTATATATGCCGTTCTCGACCGTTCAAATGGACCTTACACCACTTATAGAGTGTTTCAATACCATATCAGATTGGCTACAATCACAAAACCTCCGCATCCAGCACAAGAAAACGGAAGTACTGTTCATCTCTAGAGACCCAGACTTTACCCCACCATCCCATATAAGGGTCAAGGAAGCGGAATTACAAACCAAAGATACAATAAAATACCTGGAAGTCACCTTAGACCAACATCTGGGCATGAAATGTCATATAGGCAACATTGTCAAAGCTGTCTATTTCAAAATCCGTTCACTCAGGCATCTGCGCTCCCTACTGGAGCCAGATGACTTCCGGACCATATACCAAGCACTGATCCTACCGCATTTTGACTTTGCCAATTCCATCTTACAAGATCTCCCGCAATCCACGCTAAACCCGTTACAACTGGCCATGAATGCTGCTGCAAGGGTACTCCATGGAGCCTCCAGAAGTGACCATGTGACCCCTATTTTAAAACAGCTTCATTGGCTACCAATACACGGAAGGATTATCTTCAAAACGTTACTCCTCTCATTCAAGGCCATCAGGCGCCTATCCTCCACGGCACTTACTGAGCTCATCCATACAGTGCCCCCCAACAGAGCCAGGAGGTCAACAGCCATAAATCTACTAATAATCCCGAAGACCTTGACTAAATGCAATAGCACAACGGCAAATAGGGCTTTCAGTCTTTACGTCCCCAAATGCTGGAATGTGCTCCCTCCAGACATTCGAGCTATTTCAGAACTGACCCAATTCAGGAAAGCAATTAAATTTCACCTCTTCCTCCAATACTACCCTGCCAGCGATGAATCTAGATAGCACCACCTAAGAAACACCGCATTCCTTCAGCTCATGCTCACAATATCTTAGGTATTCATGATACTACATATAGCTCAACGGACTCATTATTTATTGTATAGGCCAACCATGTTATAGGAATTATTACTTCATGTATATAGTTCAACCCTGTTATCCAAGTTTTTACCCCTGTTCGATGTAAAACCAAACAGACTGTTTTGGTCATTTTGTTATTCTGTAAACCACGCTGATGCCGAATAGTGCGGTATATAAGCAACTGTAATAAATAAATAAATAAGTATGCTAGGACAGCATGGAAAGGGATAGAGAGTATCTGTCGGTCCATGGTGGAATAAATATATATATGTATAAGTATATATATGTAGGCAGACAGAGTATAGTGCGGTATATAAGAACTTGTAATAAAAAAAATATAGACATATGTATCACAATATATCATAGTGGGTAGGTATATCAATAGAGATAGGTAAATACATATAGATAGAGATAGAGAGAGATAGAGAGATATGGGCATAGACGTGCAGATGTCCATATACATGTAACATATACATATATTTTATTTTATTTTTATTTATTTACATTCTCTTATATACCGCGCTATTCTGCATCAGTGCGGTTTACATTGAACAAACTGAAATTACATTGAACAGGATATTATAACTTGGAGATAACTATTTTACAGGGAACATGGGCTATGGAGGGTTAAGTGGCTTGCCCAAGACCACAAGGAGCACCTGTGGGACTAGAAACCCCAGTCCTTCCGGCCCAAGGTTGCTGTCCTCTAGTGGGATTTGAACCCCCGACCTTCCGGCCTGAAGTACCTTGCCCCAACCACTAGGCCACTCCTCCACTCCACTCCCCACATACCCATGTCCGCACATAGGGTATGTGGGGAAAGATTTATCTAACAAGAAGGGAGGTACCTGCTTGAGAAGATATTCAGAGAATCCCTACTTCCTGGTAAAGGGTAGGAAGTGCAGGGAGTTCTCATTAGCAAGAGAAGTCTAGAGTCCTCTAAGAACTCTTGCCCATGAAAAACCAGGAGTGGAGACCTACCTGGAAAATAGAGGATGTTTTTAATCTGCAGACAGTGAGTCTGAGTCCTTCCATAACTCCAGCAGGTAGCTGGAGAAAAAGATGCCATAAAAATACCATATTTACCCTCAATGAGGGTAAAAAGGGGTATGGTGCATTCCTATGCTCAACATGGATCAGGCCATGAAGAACTGAGGATGGAAGGAAAAAGCCAGACAGGGATGGTCTATAGTGAAAGAAACAAACCATCTGGTGAAGGGGTCCACTGGAGATGTGAAGCATACCAGGGAATTGAATAATTCTTTAGGTCTTCTCTTAATCAAAGGCCTATGACCTTTATTTAAGAAGCCTTTAATGGAAATGGTAAGGGCAAGGAGAATCCAGTAAGCCTGATTAAGTAAAACCCTTCCTAACCATCTGACATTGTGTGCTCTCTAACAAGGCCCCATAGTGTAGAGCTGCTCCGTAGAGATGCAGAGAGCATGTTGCAGGTTAATTAGAAGAAAACCTGATGTTCAAGAGCCCGCAGGCAGCATGAACTACTCCGCCAAGCCCAAGGATTGGGGAGGCTAAGGAGAGAAGGTAAGGTCTGCAAAAATAGCCAGAAAAGGTTCTTAAACCGTCTGGGACTTAGTGGCTAGGCCAGAAACAATTGAAATTGGAGAAGAAGCCCTGGCTGCTTGGACAGCAAGTCAGTGGTCTAAGCAGTAAGAACCCCTGCAGTTCTAACTATTGATAGGGCAGCAAAAGGTCCCAAGGTTGGGAAAGAAATACAGACAGAAGTAGGAGAGGTAAGACTCCGCTACTGTCTGAGAAGCTGCCAGGAAGAACTAAGAATGCAAGGGGGAGACAACTCTGAAAGAAACTGTTAGGGGCTTAAGGGAAAACCCCCAGTAAAGTGGTATCACTCTTACAGACAATGTCCTGGAAAGAGTGGCAGAGTTGAAAAGACAACTTATTGTGGAGGAAATCCTTAATAAGTAGTAAGAGAGATGCTGATACAGGAGAAAAGTCAAAGGTAAGGGATGGTGACCTTATTGACAGCTGTTACTCCTCTGTGTAATACAGAGGACGAGGAGTAAGCGTAGTTACTCACCTGTAACAAGTGTTCTCCAGGAGCAGCAGGAATCAGTCCTCACTTATGGGTGACGTCGGCGCCGACGGAGCCCTCGCGGAGCAATTTTCCCCAGCTTTCAAAGAAAGCCTTTGGGAATTGCAGCGCGCATGCGCGGTCGTCTTCCCGCCCGAGGGTGCCATCTTAGCCAGTCAGATGACATAGCTAAAAAAGACAGCATAAAAAATTTGCAAAAAGAACATAAGCAGACGATTGCAACTCCAAGGGGAGGAGGGAGGGTAGTGAGGACTGATTCCTGCTGCTCCTGGAGAACACCTGTTACAGGTGAGTAACTACGCTTTCTCCAGGACCAAGCAGGAAGTCAGTCCTCACTTATGGGACTCCCAAGCTCAAAGCTACCGGAGACCCTAAGCACAAAAATGAGCTCCCTCTAGCTCAGCAGCACAGAAGGATAGAATCTTCGCTGAATTATCACCCACCGGTAGCCCACATCCGGGATGGAGGGTAGGAGTTGCTCAGACCTCAAAGAGATTACGGAGGACTGCCTGTCCGAAAGCACTGTCCCTACGGGACTCCCTCTCGAGACAGTAATGGACCGCAAAAGTCTGGCTCGAAGACCAAGTAGCGGCCCGGCAGATGTCTGCCAGCGGAACAGAGCGGAGGTAAGCCACTGACGTGGCCTTTGCCCGAACGCAATGAGCCGTGACTCGACTTTCCAAGGAGAGTCCGGCTGCCCCATAAGCCCAAGAGATACAGTCCGCAACACAGATGGACAGAGTACGCTTGGAGACCGGGAGCCCCAATCTATTGGGGTCGAAAGACACAAAAAGCTGAGCAGCTTTACGGTGCTCCCGCGTACGGTCAAGGTAGAAGTTCAGAGCCCTTCTACAGTCCAGGGTATGGAGGACCGTCTCAGCTCGGCTGGAGTGTGGTCTGGGAAAGAAGGTTGGAAGTACCACCTCCTGATTGCTGTGAAAAGGGGAGACCACTTTAGGCAGAAATTTCGGATGAGTCCGTAGGACCACCCTATTCTTGTAGAACCTAGTGTAAGGGGGATCAGACACGAGGGCCTGCAATTCACTGACGCGTCTAGCGGAAGTGAGGGCTATCAAGAACAGTGTTTTCCAAGACAGAAAACGGAGAGAACAGGTAGCCATAGGTTCAAAAGGCGGACAGGTGATCCGCTGCAAAACCACATTCAGGTCCCAGTCAGGCGCTGGCGGGCGCAGAGGTGGTTTAAGTAGAAGGAGACCTCGGAGAAACCTCGCTACGAGAGGGTCATTGGAGAGAGGTCTGCCGTCCACCGGAGCATGATGTGCTGAAAGAGCACTGAGGTAAACTTTGACGGAGTTGGACTTAAGTCCCAGATTAGAGAGGTGCAGCAAGTACTGCAAGATCACCGACACCGGGCAGGAGAAGGGATCCTGAGACTGTTGGGTACACCAGACTGCAAAGCGACGCCATTTAAGGGCGTAGCATTTGCGGGTAGAAGGCCGTCGCGAAGCCAAGACAACCTCCTCCACCTCCGCCGGCAGGAGAAGGGGAGCAAGAACTACCCTCTCAGCAGCCAGGCCATGAGGCTGAGAGACCTGAGGTTGGGGTGCAGGAGGGACCCCTGATCCTGAGTGAGGAGATCCGGTTGTACCCCCAGAGGGATTGGATCCTCCACCGCCAGTTGCAACAGGAGCGGAAACCACGGCTGCCTGGGCCAGCGAGGGGCCACCAGGATCATGAAGGCTTTGTCTCGGAGAACCTTGAAAAGAGTCCGAGAGACTAGCGGGATGGGAGGGAAAGCGTACAGAAGGCTCCCCGACCACGAGATCAGAAAGGCGTCAGCCGCAACCCGAAGGGGGTGTGGCTGACGAGAGCAGAAGCGAGGAAGCTGCCGGTTGTGAGGACTGGCAAAGAGATCCACCGTGGGGAGACCCCACTTGAGGAAGAGCTTCTGAACTACCAAGGGATCCAGACGCCACTCGTGCGGCTGGAGGACCCTGCTGAGTTTGTCTGCAAGGCAATTTTCTTGGCCCGGGAGATAAACTGCCTTGAGGAGAATGCCGTGACTGACGGCCCAAGAGCAGAGCTTCTGTGCCTCCCGACAGAGGAGGAAGGAGCCCGTGCCCCCCTGCTTGTTCACGTAGAACATGGCAACTTGATTGTCCGTCTGGACAAGGACGGACTGTTGGGAAGTCAGGTGGGAGAAGGCCTTGAGAGCTAGGCGGATCGCCCTGAGCTCCAGGAAGTTGATCTGCTGAGCAGACTCCCACGTGGTCCAGAGGCCCTGAGTACGTGCCTCTTGGCAATGTGCTCCCCAGCCCAGGAGGGATGCATCGGTGGTCAGCACCCGGGTCGGCTGAGGGGACTGGAAAGGCATTCCGAATAGCAGGTTCGGCTGCCGGAGCCACCACCGGAGAGACGAGACCAGCGGCTCGGAAACGCGCACTAGGTCTGCTAGGCCGCCCGTGGCTTGTCGCCACTGCTGGCGGAGACACCATTGAGCAGACCGCATATTCAGGCGGGCATTGGGGGTCACATGGACGGTGGAAGCCATATGGCCGAGCAGTCTCAGGAAGCGCCTGGCGGAGACCAGGGGCTGGCTGCGAAAGCGGTCGGCTAGGTCCATGAGCCGTTGAGCCCTGTCGAGCGGTAGGTACGCTCGCGCCTGAGGAGTGTGCAGCCTTGCGCCGATGAACTCGAGATCCTGTGAGGGGAGCAAAGTGGACTTTGTGAAGTTTATAACAAAGCCCAAGTGCTGCAGCAGAGTCACCGTGCGGCACGTGGCGTTGGTGACCTCCTGAGCGGACGCTGCTCTGATGAGTCAGTCGTCGAGGTACGGAAAGACATAGAGGCCGTGAAGCGGAGATGGGCCGCCACGACCGCGAGACATTTTGTGAAGACTCACGGTGCGGAGGACAGGCCAAAGGGCAGTACTCTGTACTGGTAATGATTTCCTGCCACCACAAACCTTAGGTATTGGCGGTGGCTTGGGTGGATGAGGATGTGCGTGTAGGCATCCTTTAGATCCAAGGAGCATAGCCAATCTCCCTGCTGGAGGTAGGGCAGAAGGATTCCAAGGGTAAGCATTTTGAACTTCTCCCGCACAAGGAACTTGTTGAGGTTGCGCAAGTCCAGGATGGGTCTGAGGCCCCCTGTTCTTTGGTATCAGAAAATACCTTGAATAAAAGCCTTGACCTCTCAGGTGGTGTGGCACCGGTTCCACCGCCTGTTCCTGCAGAAGACCTGCTAACTCCTGAAGGAGCAACTCCCTGTGCAGAGGGGGGCGCGGAGGCTCTCCCGGAAAAAAGGAGGGAGGGACCTGATGGAAGTGGAGAAGGTAGCCCTCTCGCACGACCTGAAGCACCCAGGCATCTGCGGTGATGCTGGACCACCTGTGGGCGAAGTGAACCAGCCGGCCTCCGGTGCTGGGAGGAACCAGCGGGGGGGGAGAGGCTATGCTGAGCGAGTCAAAAACCCCCACCCTGCTGAGCAGGGGCTGGTGGTGCAGGCTTGGGGGCTTGCTGCCTACGGGACCCATTACCCCGTCCCTTGGCCTGCTGGCCCTGTTGGGGAGCTGCAGGGGCCTGATAATGGGGGTATTGTTTGTAGGCAGCCGCCTTCCTCGGGTAAAAGGACTTCTTCCCCGAGCCCTTCTTTTTCTGGGAAGGGGCGGAGGTCTTCCTAGAAAGCCTGGTCCTGGTGAGAGTCTCAGTCTCAATTTGTGCAGCTTTTTCCGCCATGGGCTTGCCAAAGAGGTTTTCGCCTCGGCAGGGGACATCGACCAACTTGTCCTGTACCCAGGGCTCAAGGTCTGACGACTGAAGCCAAGCCTGTCGGCGGGCACCGATGCCGGCTGCGGCCACTCGAGCCGAGGCTTCAAAGCCATCATAGGCTGCTCGGGACATGAACTTTGAGCATTCCCGAATGCCCGTGGACAAGGCTAGGAACCTCCGCAAGGGCTCCTCAGAGAGACCAGCGGAGAATCCGGCTAGCTCTTTAGCCAGATCCTGGAGATACATGCCCATGTATAGCTGGTAAGTCTGGACACGACATGCGAGCATAGAGCCCTGGAAGCACTTCTTGCCAAGGCCATCCAGGTTACGGGCCTCCCTTCCAGGAGGCACCGAGGAGTGCATCTTCTGGCTCTTAAGACGATGCATGGCCGATTCCACTACCATGGAATGGTGTGGCAGCTGCGCCTTTTGAAAGCCAGGGCTCTTGCGGACCCGATAGATAGAATCGACCCGCTTGCTCAGGACCGGCGAGGAGGCCGGACTCTCCCACATGCGGAAGAGTAGTCGTTCCAGCATAGGAGGAACCGGCACAGTAAAGTGTTCCCTCGCGGGAGAGTCATACTGGAGGGCGTCGAGCTCTTCGGCTCGAGGCTCCTCCTCGGGATCCGCAGGGAAGGCCAAAGCCTTGGCCATATCCCTAACGAAGTCTGAGAACCGGGCATCCTCCGGGGGGGACTGCTTCCGAGGCTCAGACTCCGGTGAGTCCGATGGGACACACCGAGTCCGGAAAGAATCAGGTGACTCTTCCTCCTCAGACTCCCAGACCGACTCCGACGAGGACTCGGTGGGGTCGGCCCGGGCAGGGTGTGGCGCCAGCCGCCCCGACGCCGAGGGAGTCGGCGTCGGCGACCTCGGTCCCGAACGGGAGGCCGAGGGTGACCTCGACTGAGGATCGACTCGAGTTCTCATCGACTCGAGGATCGGCTCGGTCTCCGGGGTCGACTTGGACGTCGACGTCCCGGCGGTCGGGGCAGCGGCGCCAGCGAGCAGTGCCCTCTGCTGGTCCATGAAGGCAGACAGTCTGCTCTCCAAGGCCGTCAACCTGAGTCCGAGCTCAGGTGACCCAGCAGCCCCCGACTCGGGCCCCGACGGCGTCGGGCCCGACGTCGGCTGTCGCGGAGGCGAGTCCAGAAGGACCACAGGACTTACCCGGGCAGGCATCTCCGGACTCCAGGCGAGGTCGCTTCGGGATGTGTTCCTTCTCCAAGGACCCGGGGCGGCTGTCGGGGTTATGCGACCTGGCCCTCGCGGAACCAGGAGCGTCCACCGATGCCGCCCTCGCGGGTTTTTCCTTCCGACGATGGTCCCCGGAGGGAGAACCTCGGTCGGAGGAGCTCCGGCGACGGTCCGAGCTGGAGCCTTTCGACACGGAGGACTCCGACGAGGTCCGGGTACGGCTGGGGTCAGCGAAGATTCTCTCACGCTGATGCCGCCGACTCCTCAACGCCTTTGAGGACAGTTTGCTGCAGGGCCCACAGATCAGTTCCTCATGATCCGGGCCCAGGCAGCGGAGGCAAAAGTCGTGTGTGTCGGTTAGTGACATATTTCGGTCACACCGACCACACCGCTTAAACCCACTGGCAGCCATCGGGGGAAAAAGGGCCCCTGCGAGGTCAAAGGACCGGGCTGCCAGGGAAACCGAAAACGAAAGCTGACCAAGTCAGAAAAACCGAAAAAAGTAAGAGGACTCGAGACCGGCGTCGCGAGTCCGGGCGGGAAAACGATCGGCGTCGAACCGAAAGAAAAAAGGATAAAATAAAGAAGAAAATCAACTTTTTCGCGGGGACAAGACGGGGACGTCTGTAGGGCTCCGCGGAAAAAAGAAGACTGGCTAAGATGGCACCCTCGGGTGGGAAGACGACCGTGCATGCGCGCTGCAATTCCCAAAGGCTTTCTTTGAAAGCTGGGGAAAATTGCTCCGCGAGGGCTCCGTCGGCGCCGACGTCACCCATAAGTGAGGACTGACTTCCTGCTTGGTCCTGGAGAAACTGTAGTACCTGTAAAGCATAATCATCTCAAGAAGCTCATTGAGCTAATAGTTAGGATGTGCCCTTGATGGACATATGTAAATTTTAGGATGGAACCGATGTAGATGCTTGTAGAGGTAAGAAGCAAACTACAGGATCTAAACCTCAAGAGGAAAAAGGATTCAGGGAAGAGTTTATCAGCAACCTTACAGCTGCTGGGTTTGCTGAACCCATTGAGGTTGTGGTTTCCTGAGCCTGGCTGGGTGATTCCCCTGCCGAGAAACATCTGCATGATGGGTAGATGATGGATAAAACCTTCTCCCATTAGGGGAACAAAGCTTAGTAGTAGACTTTCTACAAACTGGGATAGAGGAAGGCTTAGACAAGCCTCTGAAAGCAATAGTGTCAGTGGTAAACTGAGCAGCCTGGAGTAAAGTCTCCTTATTAAAGAGATTTTCTCCAGTGCAAGGAGCATTTCCCAGTCTATCTGGTACAGATTTGTCCAAGTCTGAAGCTTGGAGCCAGGCTCTACGTCGTGCTCCTATGGCTATAGCAGAGGTTCTGCTAACAGACTCGAAAGAGTCTAGGGAAGCACGAGTAAGGAACATAGAAATATTTTGAGCATGATTGACTAGCATAGAAAAATCTGCTCTTTTAGGCTCTTGGAGGAAAGGGGTCAAAAGTAATACATCTTTTGTGACCTCCTCAAGAGATAATCCCATATAGAAAATATATGAAAAGATTCTTGCTGAAAGCATGGATGCCTGGAAAGTTTGACGTCCAAAGGCATCTAAAGCCTTAGCCTCACGACCTGGCGGATAAGAAGAGTGCTTCTTAGTACTCTTAAAACGCCTCATTGCTGATTCTACAACAAGAGAATGATGAGGAAGTTGAGGCTTTTGAAAACCTGGAGAAGGGGGCACCTTGTATAGATGATCAGTTGCCCTAGAAGGTGGGGATACCATTAAAGGAGTTTCCCACGTTCTAAATAGGAGATCCTGCAAGGTCTGATGCAAAGGAAACATAATGACTTCCTTTGGATTGCAGGGGATCTGTATAGGTTGTGGATTGCCTGGTGCAGGGACTTGACCAGGTATAGAAATGGCAAGTAACTTCGCCATATCAAGCAGAAAAGCTTGACAAGAAATCTCCTCAGAGGGGAGTCCGAGGAAGAGGAGGAAGAACTAGATCTGTTGAAGAACTAGCTCTAGCAGCCACCTGCTCATTCAGATTCTGTGGAATAGCAGATCTGGAGGGGTGGAGCATCGGATTATCTTTGAAAGATAGTTGTGGGTACCGATGAAAACCGGTACCACAACTCGTTGGTAGCAAGTCGTCCATGCTAGGGATCGATTCCAAACTCGGTATGGAAGGAAGCGAGCCGGCTAGCATGGGAGGTACTGACACCGATGCCGATAATGGGATCGGTAGAGTCGGTGACACCAATATATGAAGATCAGTCTGTAATGGCACTATCGGTACCATGGTAACCAAATGTGGCAGACCTTGATCGGTAGAATGTCTGCGGTACCGTCTGAAATCGGTACTGAGACGAGTCGGTACCCAGTCATCCAGACTAGAGATCGATTCTAGACTCGGTATTGAAAGAAGCGAGTCTATCGATGCATGTCGGGAGGGTACCGACGTGGATACCAGCATCGGTACTGGGACTGATGTGGGAAGATCGGTCGGTAGCGGCTCTAGCGGCACTGAAGATACCGAGAGCGCTAGACTGCGATCGGGGTGGAAAGTTTCATCCAGCACCATTGCTGATGCCGGGGTACCGGCACCACTCAAAGCAGATACCACCACCGGGCATGGCTCAGGAATGTTTGAGGGAAAAACTCCGGGAACAACCTAAAACCCTGTTAGTGCTTTAGAGACAGAAGCCTCCCGCCGGGGTTTTAAAGCCAAAATGTCCTCGGGGGCAAGCCGAAAGGCATCTCTATGAAGGCCATGAGATCTACCACCCGAGGACTGGCTAGTCTTTACAGACTTTTGTTTGGTTACCTGATCCTGTGAAAAAGAAGATGGAGCTGGTACCCTCAGGACTGAGGGGAACGTCGTATCGAGTTGAGCTCGATGCTGAAAACTTCTTGCAGAAATAGAAGTGTAGGAGGGACAGTCCAGCGGATTGTGTTCAGATCCAAAACATGGAAGGCACCAATTATGAGTGTCTAAAAGTAATTTGGTAGTGCCACAGTTAAAACACCTTCTAGTGGCTAGAATTTCCATGAGGGAAATGGAGAGGCCTAGCAGGCCAAAGCCTGTCAGGCACCAAATAGGAAAAACATTTCCTACAGAAGGAAATATCTGAAGAAAAGAAAAGAAGAAGAAAACACCGGCGGTACCAGTGCGTCGAGGGAAGGTAGACGCGACCACAAGAAAAAACAAAACTAAAAGGAACAATTTTCTGCGAACGTCCTGCCGGCTCCGAGGAAAAACGAAAACTGAGGAGAGGCAGTTGGGAAAGGCGGGAAGGCAGCACGCAGGCGTGTTGGGATGCTTCCAAAAGCGTTCTGATTGGACGCTGGGGAGCGTTCCCGCGCAGACTCCGTCGGTACTGGATATACCCATATGTGAAGACTCATTCCTGCTTGTTCCTGGAGATTCCCCATTCTACCAACTTCTCTCCCCTTATGGACTTCAACCTCTGTAGCTGCACCTCTACCTTACCACGTGAAAACCTCTTTGCTTCAGGTCGCAGTCCAGGGAGGGATGTGAGACTGCACTGGAGTCCCTCAAGGAACAATTAGCAGGTAAGTCTAATTTCACCTTCTTTATCATCCCCTCCAGTCTAGTCCTGAACCTCTGGGGGATGTAAAAGCAGTGAAAAAAAAAATGGGAGGGACCTGCCAGACTAGCCTGAAGCACTGCTGATCCAAACCAGGTATCCCTTTCTGCCTGAACATCCAGATGGTAATGCTTGACAAACAAATTTAAAGACTACCAAGTAGCTGCTTTACAAATCTCAACGGCCAGCATCAAGCTATGCTCTGCCCACAATGCTGCTTGCACCCTAGTCGAATGAGCCCTTAGCCCTTCCAGAACGGACTTACCTTTCAAAACGTATGCTGACGTTATAGCCTCTTTGAACCACCTGGAAATGGAAGCCACTGACGCTGCCTCTCCTTTTCTTGTCCCACCAAATAAGACACAGTTTATCCGATTTGCGGAAAATAGCTGTCCTCTGCAGATACTTTTTCAGCACCAGACAAACATCTAGCAGAAGCAACCTGCTTTTGGTCGCATCCCTGCTACCGTCTCCAAAAACCGGCAATAAAACCACTTGATTTACATGAAACGCCGATACCACCTTGGGCAAAAAGGAGGGAATTGGCCTCAAGACTACCTTCTTGTCATAAAATGACAGAAATGGCTTGCGACAAGACAGACTAACTCTGAAATCCTTTGAGCGGAACATATGGCCACTAGAAATACCACCTTGAGAGTAAAGTCTCATTTAAGCGTTACACAAGGGCTCAAAAGGCTCGCATACCAATGCCTCCAGCACTAAATTGAGATCCCACATCGGTACTGTCGCCCTACACGGCGGCCTCAAAAAAAAAAAAAAAAAAAACCACCACTCTTAAAAATCGTTTAATATCTGGATGCACTCACAATGCCTCTCCTTGAATCTTTCCCCAATAACAGGACAGCACTGCTAATTGTACTCTCAAAGATGTGGCCACTAAGCCCTTTTCAAAACCATCCTGTAAGGAGGACAGAACTTGCAGGACGGAAGCCCTCAACGACTGAACTTGCCTATCCTCACACCATGCCTCAAAAAATACGCCAGACCGGTAGACTGACACCTGGCCTTCACAACAAGGTGGAAATCACCGCTGTCGAGTATCCCCTCGCCCTCAGCCTTGCCCTTCCAAGAGCCAGGCCGTAAGTGAGAATCGATCCACCTGAGGCATGTGCAGCGGACCCTGCAACAGGTCCTTCTGAACTGGCAGTCACCATGGCCGATCCACCAGGAGCCTTATGAGATCTGCATACCATGATCTCCTTGGCCAATCTGGCGTGATCAGTATTACTTGACCTCTGAACTTCTATTCACTGCAGCATGCGACCTATCAAAACCCAAGGTGGAAATATGTACAGAAGCTGCTCTTTGGGCCATCTCTGTATTAGAGCATCAAGGCCTTCAGACATTCTCTCTCGCCTCCTGAAGAAGCGGCTGGCCTTTGCCGACTCTAAAGTCGCCATCAGATCCATAACAGGGTCCCCCAGCGGCACAAAACTAGTAAGAACACCTCCTGATGGAGAAAGCACAGTTACTTACCTGTAACAGGTGATCTCCGGAACAGCAGGAATTAGTCTTCACACGTGGGAGATGTCGCCGACGGAGCCCGCACGGGAATGCTCCCCAGCATCCAATCAGAAAGCCTTTGGGAGCATCCCCCGCGCCTGCGCGGTGGCTTCCCGCCCTTCCTACTGCCTCTCCCCAGTTGAGTTTCATAGCTGAGCCAGAAGGAGAGGAGAGGAAGGAATAGAGAAAATAGAGATACAACTCCTAGGGGAGGTGGGCGGGTTGTGAAGACTAATTCCTGCTGTTCCGGAGATCACCTGTTACAGGTAAGTAACTGTGCTATCTCCAGGAACAAGCAGGAATGAGTCTTCACACGTGGGGACTCCCTAGCTAAGGATGCCCGGGGAGATCCCATAAGCGCAGCCCAGGACGGGATGGTATTTGCCCAACCTGAATCCCCGGCATCCCCTGAGGGATGGAGGGCAGGAGGTGAATAGAGGAAGCTGTAGAGGAACAGCAAATCTAAAGACTAAAGAGGAAAGTCTTTAGAGTGCAGAACAGGTACCATTAAGATACAGCAAAAAGAACCCCCAGGCTACGGGAGAGTAGGCAGAGGGGTGCATGAAGAGTATCATTAAGCATTTAATGAGTAAATGACCTAGTACCATATAGAGCTTAACGGCCATTAAGTTTTAAAGAATTAATGGTTTAGAACCCTGTATAGCTTACCACCGGGTAGTCGGAAGTAGTCCTGTGATGAAGGCACTGAAGACGCAGTAGCGAGGGCATCAAGGAAACCTCACTGCAGCGAGGAGGAAGTTCCAAATCCGGAAGGCCATGAGATCCAGGCGTCAGCTGGGTCAGGAGAAGGACGGCAGGTCTTCCGGGAGGCTTAATGCAAGCTGAGCACTCCCTTAGGAGTAGAGTCCATAACTCAGAGGACTAACAGTGGAAGACAGGCCGAACTAGAGAGCCTATCCCGGAGAAGAGTAGAGGTGTACCCCGGAGCAGAAGGAGTACAGTCTGCTCTAGCGAGAGATAGGGAGACAAGGGTCCGGACCTCCGGGAGGAGGACCTAACTGAAAAAAGGGGCTGTTGACTTCACAGCAGTAGGGTACCACCAGTCCGCGGGCCGATCGAGGAATAGGCAGGCGGACTGGCCGGACCCCCGGGGGGGGGGGTGAGTACCGGCCATAGGGGGAAAAAGGCGGTAGAACACAGGTACTGTGGGCATCCCCCAATAGGCGCCTATCAAGCAGGTGATATCTAGTATATCTAAGCCGGTGGACATGGGAGACGCCCCCTCCGGTACTAACGCAGGTACGCCGGGGGGCCTACCTCCATGAGCAGCACCCTGGTAAGGCGGATCTGCCATCAATCCCCAGAACATCCACCTGGAGAGGTGGCCTCAAGATCCGTCAGAGGAGGGATCTTTTCCGGAGGGCAAGGGCAGATCGGCGAGCTAAGAGCGCGGTAGCGTGGGGGACGGAGGATAGCATCAGTCCGGAAGAACGCCTCAGGGGTTGGAGGCCCTATATGTGTCCCCAGGACCTGCACGCAGAAATCGTCCCCCGCACAATCGGGGGACATGAGGGTATAGTCCCTGGTAAGTATTGGGGGACTATAGCGGCTGGAAGGGGAATTCCGGTACGGAAGCAATCAGCAAGGGAATACTGGCTGAGAGGGGTTCAGGGACGTACCGAAGAGTAAGTAGGGTGACCGTGGGCCATAGCTATCACGGAGTAAGGTGGTCTCCCTTTCCCACGGAGGAAAATACCTGAACCCCTAGATAAGTCCCCGAACCATTCGTCAACTGAACGAGCCCCAGAGTAGAGCACAATTTTAAACTTCTGGGAAGAAGGTTAAGTGCAGGCAGCCGCCTACCCGAGCCTAAAAATGCTTAGTATGAGAGTCCTGGCGCGGGCCCGGGGACATCAACCCAGGGTGAGAGGTCCCTTGCTTGGGCACGCCTGGAGGGTGGGCGGAGGGCTGACATTTCCTCTTCCTAGGGAAGGGGGGTCTGGAGAGGCGTTTACCACCGCCGGGTGGGGGCCGGGCCCTAGGCTGGCTGCTAACTCTGGGAAGGGTAGCGAAGCACTGTGCGACCTGACGTAAGGCTTCGCTATTGAAGAGGTGATCTCCGTCGCAGGGAGAATTACCCAGGTTGTGCTGTGCCCGTCTACACCACTCGGACGACTGCAACCATGCTGAACGGCGTGGTCTAATGGCAACAGCAGAGGCTCTGCTGACCGACCGGAAGGAGTCCAGAGAAGCACGAGAAAGGAATCCGGAGATATCCCTGCAGTGATAAAGAAGCAGGGAATATTCAAAGGCCTTGGTTGCAGATACGAAGGGGGATAACCTCTCGGTGACCTCCCGAAGCGACAGACTCATAAAATATATATGAAATAATTCTGGCCACCAGCATAGACGATAGGAAGGCTTGACGTCCTAGAGTATCTAGCGTTTGAGGCGCGGCCTGGAGGGCGAGAAGCATGCTTCTCCTTGCTTCCGGCCTTCCTCAGCGCCGATTCCACCACAATGGACCGATGTGGAAGTTGGTGCTGCCGAAACCCCGGGGACGGAGGCACCCGGTACAGAGCCTGCATCACAGTCGACGGTGCCGGAACCCTCAAAGGCGACCGCCAAGCCCCCAGCAGGAGATCCTGCAGGGAGGGATGCAGAGGAAGCATCACGGCTGCCTGTTCCGCAGGGCCTGGGCTCTGGTCCGGGATAGGGATGGCCAGCAAGTCCGCCATTTCAAGGAGGAAATCCTGAAAAGGCGGCTCTGCCGGAGGAGTTATGGCGGGAGAGGCCGCCAGGGCACTAAGAGGCCGCTCGGGCCGATGCCCGCTGGGCAGAGGAGGGGACCAACCGACCCGGATTGGGGTAGTCAACATGGCGTCATCGGCTCCTGGAATTGATTCCAAGCTAGGCATCGAAGGGGTCGATGGCACCGACGGCGCCGCAGGAATCGGCCTCGGCCCCGAACCCGGGGGCGGCGCTTCCCCCCGTGACTGGAGTGAATCCGCGGCTGCCGGAGGGCAGGGGCCAGCAGTCTCTGCTCTGCGTTGCGGGAGGGGACAGGTGCCGATCCCGAGACATGCAGTGGCCAGGCTTTCAAGGCTGGACAACGACTCCAGGCTGGGCATCGAACCGAGCAAGGAGATCGACTCCCTCCTCGAGGACCCCGGTGGGAGCGACCGCGCCGGTGGTGGAGATCCCGGAGCGCGGATCGGAACCGCGCCGACCAGTGCTGCGAGCATCAAGGGCCCCCGAGGACAGAGCTCGGTGGAGAGGGGGTCATCTGACGCCGGCGCCGATGTTGATCGGCGGGCGCTGCCCGATGCCGGGCCCCCTCTCGAACCCGTCCTACCCAGAGGGAAAGCCTGCCGGGGCATACGGCCCGTCCCCGAGGGGGCCCAGGTCACCCGACAACGAGTCCCTGCGGGGGGGAAGTGCCAAGCCCCTGTGGTGGGATCGAGGCAATCGAAGACCCCGAGGCCCCTTTTCTAGGAAAGGGCGGGGCCCTCGACGGCCGCGACGATGCCGTGGGGTCGCCCGTGTGCGGGTCGACACACCCCGAGGTCCCCGGGGAAGGTTGATACCTTGAGCTCAACGCCCCTGCCGTTGCCGGCAAAGTGGCGCCGCTCGAAACCGGTAGCACCCTTGCGCAGGGCTGGGATACCGGCGACCCAGCTCGGGTCGAAGCAAGCGGCTCCGAGGGGAGTGAGGCCAGATCATCATCCCCGGCGAGGGGTGGAACCATCGACGCCGGCGCGCTCGAAGCGGGTACCGCCTCCGCGCATGGCTGGAACGCAGGGCCAGACTGTGTTGAGCCGATCGGCCCCAGAGGTGCCGAGGGCAGCGGCTGGCGATCCCCGGTGGGGAGTGGGTTACTTGACGCCCACGGGTCGGCACAGCCCGAAGCGGATACTACCCCCTTAGGGATGCCATACCGGCGCGAGTCGGTCGGCCCCGGAGGCGCCGAGGACCGCAGCTGCCAATCCCCGGTGAGGAGTGGAACGCTCGACACCGACGTCGAGGGGTCGGTACCGCTCGTAGCGGGTACCACCCCCGTGCATGGCAGTGATGGAGGAACGCCAGGCTGGACCGAGTCGATCGGCCCCGGAGGCGCCGAGGACAGCAGCCGACGATCCTCGGTGAGGAGCGGAACGCTCGACACCGACGCCGATGCCGGTGTCTCAGTACCGCCCGGAGCGGATGCCACACCCAAGCATGGCTGGGATGTAGGGAGGTCAGACCCGGTCGAGTTGATCGGTCCCGGAGGCGCCGAGGACACCAGCTGACGATCCCTGGCGAAGAGTGGAACACTCGATGCCGATGCCAGGGAATCGGCACCGCTCGAAGCGGGTACCTCCCTCGGGCATGGCTCGGGAATGTTCTGTGAGGAGCGAACCTCAGGAACATCCCGAAACCCCATAAATGCTTTGGAGCCCGAGGACTCCCGCCGGGGTATATTAGCCAAAGGGGACTTGAGGGGTCGGCTGGAGCTGTCGCCATGCCGCACATGAGACTCGCCCCTCAAGACTCGGCTAGTCTTAACAGACTGTTGTGTGGATACCTGATCCTGGAGAGAACAACCCGGCGACCGCGCGTTGGGCGTGAAGATGTCGTCGAGGGGTATCCGAAAAAGGGAGGGTCTTCTCCCGACACTGTAGCCCGGGGGATCCGGGAAAGAAGGGTCAGGCCCCAAACAGGAGAGGCACCAGGCATTGGAGTCCAATTGGAAAATTAGGTCCCTGCAGTGAGGGCACTTCTGGGGAGAAGGCGGCTCCATGCTGTAAGCCCGGTAGGCCTCGGGTCCCTCCAGGCGACCAAAAATAAATGAAATTTAATTGAAAAGAAAAGAAAGGGGCACGGAGGTGCCACCGTCGGCGGGAAAAGCCGCGACTACAGAAACAAGAACAAAAGGAAAAAAATTTCTGCGGTGGCAGGAGGGACGTCCTGCCTGCTCCGCCGAAAACGAAAAACTGGGGAGAGGCAGTAGGAAGGGCGGGAAGCCACCACGCAGGCGCAGGGGATGCTCCCAAAGGCTTTCTGATTGGATGCTGGGGAGCATTCCCGTGCGGGCTCCGTCGGCGACGTCTCCCACGTGTGAAGACTCATTCCTGCTTGTTCCTGGAGATCCCACTCTCCTGGGTCTACTCTGACCCAACTCAAAAATAGGCTTCCACATTGTCTACCCCTACCTCATGTGTTGACGATAGAGCCACCCGATTTACTTTGGCCCAAGCTAACAGCTGCTCGGCCTTGTCCTCCAGAGATACACTGCTGGTGCCTCCTTGGCAATTGATGTAGGCCACTGTAGTCGTGTTATCGAAAGGCACTCTAATCGCCTTCCCTTGCAGCCAAGGTTGAAAGGCCCGAAGCACCAGAGTTACCGCTCGCAACTCGTCTGTTGGACCAAACTTTCTCCAGAACGGTCACCTGTCCCTGGGCGAAATGCCCTTTGAAGTGGGCTCCCCAGCCGGACAGACTGGCATCCATTGTTAGCGGTATCCAGGACAGTGACTCCAAAGGCATCCCCTTTTCCAGATACCCTAGACTGAGCCACCACCAGAGAGCCTGACGAGTCTCCGGCAGACAGAGCAGCCTTTGAGACAGCGGGTCCGACTGGTGCAACCACTTCCTGAGCAGTACTCTGCAACGATCGCATGTGGGCCCTGGCCCACGGCACTAGCTCGAGCGTGGCCGCCATGGTTCCCAGTAGCTGCAGATTTCGTCATGCCATGGGAGTCTTTTCTCAGAAAGCTGCGGATGAGTTTTCTTAGCCCTCGCAGCTGTGGAAGGAAGACCTTTCCTATGTTCATGTCAAAGCGAGCGCCAGATACTCCAGGCCAGTGGTCCTCAACCCAGTCCTCTGGGGCCCACAGGCCAGTCAGGTTTTCAGGATACCCACAATGCATGAGACAGATCTGCATGTACTGCTTCCATTGTATGCAAATCTATCTCATGCATATTCATTGTGGGTATCTCCAAAGCTGCGGGAAGAGGTGCTTAAACCCAGTGGTCTGTGACTAGACTGAAGGAACGACAAGGAAAGTGGGTTTAACTGTTAGTTCTGTGTCCTTTACCTTTAGTGTGAGTGGGGGTGCGAAGTCCTGGTTCTTCGTGATGAATAATACATCAGTCTTGCTGTGGTTGATTCGCAAGTTCTGTGTGAGGAGCCACTCCGCAACTGCGTCGAAACAGCTGATCAGTGGGGTAAAATCAGGTTGGTCCGTTGTAAAAGGCATATAGGAGAATATCGTCTGCATATGCTAGGCAGGCTACATTAAAAGACCGAATCAAGTTGCAGATGGGTTGCATGTAAATGTTAAACAATAGTGCAGATAGCGAGGAGCCTTGAGGTACTCCCTGTTCTTGTAGGAATGGGTCTGATGTTGTGGCACCGATCCTCACTTGCCATCTGTTGGACAGGTAGGATTTGCACCAACTCAGTGCTGAGCCGTGGATTCCTTTTTCTTCAAGACGTTCGATAAGTATTTGATGACTTACAGTCGAACGCAGCTGCAATGTCCAAGAATATAAGAACAAAACCTTGTCAGATGTTATCTATTTGTGTAATTATGGTGTTGAAGAGGGTGATGAGGAGGGTCTCCACGCCATGTGCTTCCCTGAAGCTATGTTGGGATGGGTCCAGGGGGGCTTCAGTATCGATGTGTTGGATTTGTCGTTGCACTACCTTTGATTATTTTAGCTAACAGTGGGATGCTGGATATCAGTCTGTATGATTCGACCTTTAGAGGGTCTCCAGTTTGTTGTTCTTCAGTAGTGGCCTGATGGAGGTATGTTTTAGGCTTTGCAGGAAGGTTCCCGTTGCGAACAATTGTTCTAGGATTTTATTTAGGAAGTGGCTTAGTTCATAGCGGAGTTCTCTTATCCAGGACGCTGGACAGGGATCATTTGGCACAGTGGTAGCATTGATGGAGGCAATGGTATTTTCAATCTCTTTGGGTGATATGGTGTGGAATTTGGTCAGTGGGGATGGGTGTGGCGTCATGGGTAGTGGGGAGAGTCTGGTGGGTCTGGAGCTTTTGGCAGTCTGGATCATTTTAGATTTTAAGTAGTCAGCATAATCCTGGGGTTGAATTGTGTGTTTGTTCTGGGGTTGGTTCTCGTGCTAATGTTTTTACTAGGTTGAATAAGTCATGGTGCTTGTTTGAGAGTTTCAGGAGGTCTGTATGGAACTGCTTTCTTCTCTCCGCTATTTCTTGGCGATGCTTTTTTAAGCATGAATAGTATACTGTATAAGCTTCGGTAGATTGGGATCGGCGCCAACGTCTTGAGCTTGTGCAGGTGGAGGAGTGATGCGCGTAATTCATTTGAGTACCAGGCTATATGTTCTCAGCTCCTAGTCCTTCTATTCGTAACAGGGAGTTGTGAGATAGACTTGAGGGTGTTATTCCAGGTATTAATTAGATCATCTAGACCAGGCTCTGAGATGTTTAGGATTGGAAGGACTTTTAGTATTTCCTCTTTGTTGGAGTGAAATCTTCTCGCTGGTGTTTTGGGAGAGATGGTATTGGTGTTCTGATTGTTAAGGTGGGTGGGTAGTTGGAATCTGATCAAGAAGTGGTCAGACCATGGTACCAGCGTTATAGCTATTGCGAAATCATGGTTTGCTTCTGTGATTGCCTGTGGGGCGAAGATCAGGTCCAGTGTGTTTCCCTTCACATGTGTGGGTGCTCTGACTATCTGACTGTATCCTAGGTCAATAAGAGCTTCAAGAAAGGCTGTGGTTTGGGCGTCTTGTAGGGTGGGGAGGTTTAAATCGCCTAATAGCCAGCTCGATGATCGTGGTTTATCTGTGTTGCAGGCGAAGTCTATTATTGTTGATAGGTCCTCTGGTGACGTTGTCGGTGCTCTGTAGACTAGATTGATTGAGTAGGTGTTTGAAATGGAGATCATGTTGAGGTGGGTTGTGCTGAAGGTGTTGCTCAGCTGAAATTGAAGTTCATTTTTCACAAGGATGAGTGTTCCACCTCCTCTTTGGTTGGTTCTATGGGAAGTGTGGAGCGAGAACTTGGGGGGTAGCATCTGGTTGAGAATGACATTGTCACAGTCTGATAACCAAGTCTCTGTGATCATCAGGATGTCGAGGTCATGGTGGGTTATCAGGTCGGTGATCACTGGCCATTTTGTGTGAATTGACCTGGCGTTGATGAGGGTGCATTTCAATGGTCGTTGATGCTGGTATTCCTTGATATGGGACTTTTTAGTAAGTTGGAGGGCAATGTGGAGCAGGTGGGGATGATTTGTACAGTTGGCATCTGATGAGGATGTATATGGGTCTTGTCTGTCCATTCCTTCCAATTGCTCCACAGTATTGGTATAGAGTTGGGACCTGGGTTGAAGGCATTTGCACAGCTGGGCAGTGCTGTGATGAGATAAATACTGGCTAATGCTATGAGTGTGTGCATCTTTCTAGTATTCCTCGTGTGTTCAGAGTGGTGGGAGCATGTTGTAGCTGCGTCTGTTGTCTCCAGTAGTCTGGTGCTCTGACTAGGGTTGAGCTTTGACCGAAAGGGAAGCACGTATATGTACCTGACTTGAGTAGTTAGTACTGACCCTCAGTTACGGGCGAGTGCAGGTAAGCAGGTATGTTATGTGGCACCTGTTCGGGTAGATGTGTAGGCAAAACACACTGGATTGGACGACAACTACATGCAATTAGGTAGCAATTCTACTAATAAGGCAATCCAGGCAGCTAACAGATAATACAGTAGTTAAGTAGACAATTCACTGGACTGAATATGACCAATACAATTGAGGTAGTAATTCTAATCAGTAGGGTAGTGCATGGGACTATCTGGTATGATGTATGCCACTGTATGGATATTCTATCTGACGAGGATAGGTAGACAATGGCATGATACAGACAACTCGGCAGATCTACAAAACTGATGGTTAACTGGCATAACACAATATATCTAAGGCTTTATTTAATTTGCGCCTTTATACATGTGTGGGTTAACCCTTCTGTGTATTTAGGGCACACTGTGATGTTATTCACACTTGTGTGATGTTATTCTACTCATGTCTGTACCCTCTCCGTTGACCTTTCTTGGGCCCATGTCTGCAATTATCAGTCTGGGCCTTGTCAGATTTATATTGTTGTTATCTGACCTCTGCCCGCTTCACTGGGTTCTTTACCTGGTTTTCTTGATTGGTTCTCTTCCATCCCTCAGTTCCCAAGAAATCTCTAACTCCCCGTGTTCTGACAACTATACTGGGGGCCGTATGTTCTTCATGCTAAGCTGGCATGTTTATCTCTCATGATTGGTTTTCTACCCTCTGTCCACCATTTACTGATAAGTGTGTTTTCACATACTCTTCCATATGATGTCACATACCTCTCAAAGCTGCACATATGCACCTCAATACAAATGCCAGCATTCAGACATTTCAATTATTTTTCTTGTATTATTGTGTTAACTCTCTCCTCTGGCTCTCAGTCTCCACAACAGACCAATAGCTTCCCTGTCTGAAGCTGTGTTGGCATAGCATTTAATAAGTGAAAAAAAAAAGACCAAGTCCCTTTCTCCAGGAACCCCACTTTAGAAACATAGGGAGCAAGAAACGAAGGCCCCTTAAAGAAATGCCGGAAACACAGGCAATTCCCCTGTTCAAAACTGCTACCAGTGTTTCCTGCGTGGCTGCCACGCAGTTGGGCCTACTCTCCCCAATCACCCTGCACTTGCAGCAAAAACAACCTGCCGATCCTCTGCACGATTTGGGGCCCCTTACCTCCATGACGTCTTCCCACACTCTGCTGCCACATTGAGCTCTTCCCACACTCAGCCGAAATCAGCATTTTCAGCGTCAGGTGAGAGAAACAGGAGGAGCAGCCGCTCCAGCAATCGCTGGCCCTGCACTGAGCTTTCTGCTAATCATGCTACTGGCTCCTCACCCATAACAGTGGGTTCAGGAGCCAGAGCTATTCCCCTTGCAAGCTGGATCGATCCGCAGCACCAATGACCAGAAAAATAAAAAGGGGGGGGCACCTTCTCGCAGCAGCTCTCACTTGCCTTACTCCTCTCCTGCCCTTCTGACTATATAACATAGCCCCTTAACCCAGGTACTCCTTCAACAAAATCCTCTCTAACTCTCCTTATTTGTCCCTCAAGTGAGTCCTGAACCACCAGGCTCACCACTCCTCCAGCAGCTAATCTGGAGACAGATTACTGGAGCGAGGAGGCGGCTCCTGTTTTATTTGTACCAGTGTCAAGAAGATAACGTTCTCAGTCTCCAAATTGCTGGAGGAGGTGCTAAACCCAGAGGCTCAGGACTGGACTGGAGGAATGATAAGGAAGGCTCCCTTGTAGAGCCACAAGCAGCAGGAATGAAAGCCACATAATGGACCAAACAGGACCCTTGTGTCCAATGGAACTAGCACTCCGGTAGCCTGAAAAGAGAAGGGTCGGAGGATAGGAGTTGCCTAGACCCCGAAAAGGTTATGGAGCACAGCCTGGCTGAAGGCACTTGTCCTGTCGGGACTCTCTCCAGGCAGTAATGAGCAGCAAAGGTATGGACTGAGGACCAGGTGGCAGCCCGGTAGATGTCTGCTAGCAGAACAAATGCAGGCTGGCTACTGAGGTCGCCATCGCCCTGAACCAGCCTTCCAGCAGAAGCCTCGCCTCCTCATAGGCCAGAGCAATACAGTCCGCCAATGTGGACAGCGTATGCTTGGACACCGCCTCCCCCAGCTTACTGGAGTCATAGGAAACGAAAAGCCGAGAGACTTTGGTGGCCTTGAGTGTGTTGTATATAGAAGGACAAGGCCTTCTTACAGTCCAAGGTATGGCGAACAGTCTCTGCCCAACTGGTGTGCGGTCTGGGAAAGAAGGTAAGAAGGACCGCTTCCTGGTTGAGGTGGAGAGGACACCACCTTCGAAAGGCATTTAGGATGTGTGTGAAGCACCACTCTATTCTTGTAAAACCTGGTGAACAGCACCTCCGCCACAAGGGCCTGGAGCTTGCTTAACCTACGGGCCGAAGTGAGCGTGACCAAGAAAACCACCTTCCAGGAGAGATATCGAAGGTGGCAAGTCACCAGTGGCTTGAATGGTGGTAGGGTGAGCTGCCCCAACACCAAATTGAGATCTCACTTGGTCGCCGAAGGGCGAACCAGTGGCCTAGACAGGAGTAGATACCATAGGAAGCAGGACACCACTGGGTGGGCCGAGAGGGGCTTTCTTTCCACCTGATTGTGATTTGCCACTAGGGCACTGAGGTGTACCCTAACAGAGTTCAACTTGAGCACAGCATGAGATAGGCGTTTGACCTCCCCCCTTGAGTGTCCTGTATAGTTCTCTGTTTGTCTGTATGTTTATTGTCTTACCACCCAGTTTGATTATTGTTTGACTTTGTTGTCCTTATTGGTCTTTTGACATTGGATTTGTCTGGTTATTGTTTGAATTTACTGTTATTTATTGAATTTACTGTTGGGTTATTGTTTGATTTTACTGTTTTGTCCGGTGGCCCCTTTGGTCCTTCTTTCTCTTTATTTTAATGGAGTTCCTTTCTTTTAATGCCAGCATTTACATTTATTTTATTGTAAACCGCCCTCATGTTTCGACAATGGGCGGTATATAAAATGTGCAATAAAGATAAAGATAAAAGATAAAGATAGGTGGAGCAGGTATTGAAATACCGTGACCACCGGGCAAGAGAAGGGGTCACCAAAGTGCGAATCTATGCCACTTAAAGGCATAGGCCCATCTGGTAGACACCTTGTGTTAGGCTAGCAGAACATCCTCCACCTCTCTAGGGAAGTAGAGCGGGGCTAAAATCACCCTCAGCAGCCACGCAGTCAGCGAAAGAGCAGAGCTTGGAATGCAGGAGAGGGGTCCTCCATCGCCAGTTGCAGAAGCAGTGGAAACCACGGTTGCCTGGACCAAATTGTAGCTACCAAGACAACCAAGGCCCTGTCGTGGAGTGTCTTGAACAGAGTCCTGGCGATCAGTGGTGTCGGAGGAAAAGCATAGAAGAGACCCTCTGACCAAGAGACCAGGAAGGCATCAGCGGCCACCCTGGCAGGGTGAGGCTGCCGGGAGCAGAAGCGGGGTAACTGGTAATTGTCTGGGCTGGCAAACAGGTCAATCACCAGATCCCCCCAGGTCTGAAAAAGCCTGCTGGCTACCCCTGGGTCTAGCTGCCACTCGTGTGGCTGGAGAAACCTGCAGAGTGTCGGCCAGCAAGTTCTGGACCAGCAAGTACACTGCTTTGAGAAGTATGCCCTGTTGGACCGCATAAGAGCACAGGTCCAGGGCTTCCAGGCAGAGGGTATAAGTATCCCCAGCAACCCTTAGTAAGTAAAGAACTTAAATATCTAAACACAACCTTAAAAATAAGATGGAGACAGCAGTCCAGCAACGAGATGGAGTCTTTCCAGTCTTTTGCACAGAGTGTCACATGTATGATTTTCTCCTTGTTGGTGAGGGGTATTGTGTGTGCACTAGGTGCAAGGAGCTCTTTGCTTTCAGGGAACGAGTCCAATCTCTGGAGGCCAGCAGTATTCCACACTAAGTGGAAGGAAGTCCAAAAAACTGCCAGCATGGTATAAAGGTGAGGTCAGAGAGGCTGTTGCCAAAAAAAGCATCTTTCAGGAAATGGGAAAAAAAAAAAAAAAAAAAAAAGAGTCCAATGACGAAAACGGGAAACAGCACAAGCACTGGCAAGTTAAATGCAAGGCATTGATAAGGCAGGCAAAGAATTTAAGAAACTTGCTGTGGAAGCGAAAAGTAAGAGACTTTTTCAAGTACATTCATAGCAAAAACCCTGTGAAAGTCAGTTGGACCATTAGATGATAGAGTGGTAAAAGGGGCAGTAAGAGGACAAGGCTATAGCGGAGAAACTGAATGAATTCTTTGCTTTGGTCTTTACTGAGGAAGATATAGGGATGATACCCATGACTGAAGTGGTATTTAAAGGTGATACTGCAGAAGAATTGAAAGAAAGCATAGTTACTCACCTGTAACAGGTGTTCTCCGGGGACAGCAGGATGAAGCCTACACGGAGCAAATCCCCAGCTTTCAAAGAAAGCCTTTGGGAATTGCTACCACGCATGCGTAGTCCCCTTCCTGCCCAAAGGTGCCATCTTGCTCAGTCAAATGACATTGCTAAAAAGACAACAAAACAAATGAAAATAATTGGACTGCAACTCTTAGAGGAGGAAAGGTTGTGAGGACTGATTCCTGCTGTCCCCGGAGAATACCTGTTACAGGTAACTATGCTTTCACCGGGAACAAACAGGAAGTCAGTCCTCACATATGGGACCCCCAGCTACAGGCTACTTTGAACCTATAGCCCAAAAAAGGCTCCCTCATTAAGAGCCACATGCCGCTATGGCCCTGACCCTATGAGCTGTAACACAGCCCTCCAACAGAAACCCCGCTTTCTCATAAGCCCAGATAATACAGTCTGCCACCCAAGTAGACAGTGTATGCTTGGCCACTGCCAAGAAAAAGGAAATGAGAGGTTTTCTGGTGTCCTTGAGCATGCTGAATGTAGAAAGACAGAGCCCTCTTACAGTCCAAGGTATGGAGGAACGCCTCTGCCCGACTGGCCTGCGGCCTGGGAAAGAAGGTCGGAAGAACCACCTCCTGGTTGAGGTGAAACGAGGAGACCACCTTCAGAAGGAACTTGTGGTGCATGAAAAAGGACCACACTATTCTTGTAGAACCTGGTATAAGGCCTCTCCGCTATTTGTGCTTATTTTCCGCCTTTCGTGAATCAAGGCGGTTTAAAAGCTAAAACAGACCATGTCACCCCAATACTGTTAGACTTGCATTGGCTCCCTATAAGTAGCCGAATAAAATACAAAATCCTCCTAACTACCTTCAAACTCCTTAACATCATCTCTCCCTCACATTTGTCTACCCTAATACACCCCCCATCAGAAACTAGAATGCGCAGACAAAACGCAATCTTTATCTTTATCCATTCCCTCAACATAAAAACAACCATCAGAAAAACTAAAGCAACTACAAGTGATAGAGCCTTCTCCTTCGCTGCCCCCACTCTCTGGAACGATCTACCACTAACCATTCGCATGATAAAAGACCTTTATCAATTCAAAAAAGAACTTAAAACCTACCTTTTCACAAACCATTTTGAAATCCCCTATCAGAACCTCTCCCCAACAATCACAAAAACACATCCACAGCACCCAAGATAGGACAAACGACTAATACAAGAAAACCTTACACTACATTACTTACACACTTTACCCAACATGCAAATGTCTCACCCAATCTGTTTTTACTGCTCTTGTAAATAACCTTTTGTAATTTAGTTCTGTTATGTTTTATGTATTATTACCTGCATATAGTTAAAACCATCTTCCATATAGTTAATACCATGTTCCATGTAAAGTATACAGAAGTATACAAAATTTGTTAACTGTTCAATGTAAACCACCCTTGATCTCTGGAAGGGGCGGTATAGAAGAAACTATTAAATAAAATAAATAAATAAAACTGGTAAAAGTTACACAGAGTTGGCATAACAAGAAAACTGGTTACAGTAACATTAACAAAACAAACAGGCTAATACATAAAACTTAGCGTGATTTATAGTTAACTTGGCGTTTATGTTTGTGTTGCTTGAGTGGGTGGGGGATAGACAAAAACTTGAATTGCTTGCTTACTTTTATAATAGTTTATAAGTGAGCAGCAATCTCTATGGAGGAATATAGTTCATGATTATCGGCATGTAGGGAGGATTTGAAATATGTTTGGTAGAACAGGTTGAAAGCGTTAGCAATTCTGTGGAAATTTCTTTAAGTAATTAATTCACAAAAGTGTTCTTTGAACAAATGCGTTTTTAACTGTTTGCAGAATGCTACTGGGTCTTTGGTGGCTCTTAAGTCTTCAGGAAGTGACTTCCATAATTGTGGTGTATATAATGAGAATGCTCTTAGAAGTTGAAGATTCACAGTTCCTGAATTTGGTTGGAACAAGGAGGAGGTCTTTATTAATGCTTCTCCTTGGTCTGTTATCTGGTGTGAATGATATTAGCGTTTTCAGATAGGTGGATGAATCATCTTGGATAGATTTAAATATAGTGTGGATGGCCTTATTTTATTCTACTCTATTGGAAGCCAATGAAGATTCATTAATACTGGTGAAATATATTCTTTGATAGGTACTTGAGAGATTACTCTGGCTGCAGCATTTTGAGCTAGTTGTAATCTGCGGATTGTTTTCTTGGGAGACCCATTAAAGTGGCGTTACAGAAATCAAGGTGTGGGAATATCATAGCCTGTAGTGATGTTTTGAAGTCACTTGTGGAGAGGAGAGGTCTTAGATGCTGTAACATCTTTAGCTTATTGAATATGGCCCTTATATTGCTGACGTGCTTGTTAAAGTTGAGCTGGTGGTTGAGTGTAACTCCTAGATATCTGACCTCTTTTTACTTTGATGCTTGTTACATTAAACATTGATTCTGGTGGTGTGTTGGAGCCATCTTTTGTTATAATTAGAATTTCTGTTTTTTTAATGTTTATTTGGAGCTTATGATCTGTCAACCATATTGTAGTACTATTGAGACATTCCTTGATTTTTTTGAAGCATGGTTGTTTAGTGGTCAAGCTGTTTGCTGATTGCTGGCGTCTCCCACATGTGAAGCATAAGTTGTTTCAGGATCTGAGGAACGGGTACAGTGAGGGCCTCCCAAGGGGGAGCCTCATACTGGAGGATCTTGAGCTCGTTGGCTCAAGGATCCTCCTCAGACTCTGTGGGGAAAGCCAAAGCCTTGGACATATCTCACACAAAGTCCAAAAAACCCATATCCTCCAGTGGGGACCTTCTCAGAGGTTCAGATACCAGGGAATCAGAAGGGACATACCGATGCCATCGGGTGTCCGGGGATGACTTATCCTCATTCTGAGGCAGAGGCCTCCGAGGACGACTCATGGGGCTCCTTGGGCAGAGGGCCCCGGCACCGTCTGCCCCGATGACTGCAGACGCTGCGGCAACAACCTTGGCCCTGACGAGCGGGAAGCCGAGTGTGACCTTGGCTGAGGATCGAGACTAGCCTGGAAGGTCGAGGATCGGCTCAGCCTCCAGGGTTGACGTAGATGACATGCTGGACATCAGTGCCCGATGCTATTGGATGAAGGCAGTAAAACTTGCTCCAAAGTCACCATCCTGGACTCCAGTCCGGGAGGCTCCGCAGCTGGTTCCACTGGAGGGGCGCCCTCAACTAGGAAAATCAATACTTGCCTAGGCTGATCCGAATGAGGAACTTTGGCTGGGCACTCCTTCTCCGATGACCCGGGCAGGCGCTCAGGGCTCTGCGACCGGCCCAGAGAGGAGCCTGGTCATTCGGACCCGTCCAGCAACACCACCTTTGAGGACTTCTTCCTTCTCTTGTGTTCCCTTGAGGGAGATCCCCTCTCTGAAGAACTCAGACGATGATCAGGATCGGAATGCTCCTCCCGAGACGTGGAGGCCTTAGATGAGGTCCTGGCTCTCAGAGGTCTGGAAACATCAGGAAAAATCTTTTGTGCTCCTGCTGGCGGCTCCTCAAGGCCTTAGAGGACATCCTCTTACACAGACCAGACAGTCAGATCATGGTCCAGGCTGAGGCAACAGTCATGTGTATCTGTGAGGGACATAATTTTCACGCACCGAACACATTTCTTGAACCCGCTGGTAGCCATTGGGGGGAAAAAGGACCCCAGTAAGGTCGAAGACCATTTGGGCTGGCAGCTTGGGAAAAAAGAAAAGGCGCGAAGTCGCCTCAAAAAGAAAAAGCGAGACAAAACTCAAAGGAACCAACCCAATACCAAGGTACTGAGGCCAGAGGCAGGAAGAGTACACATGTCGTACTGGTAAAGCTAAAAGGCACGAAGGAAAAAAAAAAAAATCAACTTTTCCCGGGACACTACAGACTATGTCCGATGGGCTCCGTGGAAAGAAAGGAGACTGAGCAAGATGGCACCCTTGGGTAGGAAGAGGCCCACACATGCATGGTAGCAATTCCCAAAGGCTTTCTTTGAAAGCTGGGGAATTTGCTCCGCGTGGGCTCCATTGGCGTCACCCATATGTGAGGACCGACTTCCTGCTTGTTCCCGGAGAATGAACAAAACGATGAAATGCTCAAAGAAAATCAAGGAAGCTAACAATATTTACAGAACAGTAATAATGGGCGATTTCAATTACCCTTGTACCGACTGGGTCAGTGTCACTGCAGGAAATGCTAAGAAGATAAAGTTTCTAGATAAAATAAATGACTGCTTCTTGGAGCAACTGATTCATGCACCAACAGGAAGCCATCTTGGACTTCGTCCTTGGTGAACACAGGATCTGGTGCAAGAGAAGGGTGTTGGGGCCATTTAACAGTGATCATAGCATGATCGCATTTGATTTAATACATGGAGTTAGGACGACAAAGAAATCCACAGTATTCAACTTTCGAAAGAGAGACTATGATAAAACGAGGAAAACAGTTAAGAAAAATAAAAACTAAAAGGAGCAGCTGCAAATGTTAAAGATTAACAAGCATGAGTGTTTAAAAATACTATCTTGGAAGCCCAGACCAGCAGTATCCCACGATTAAAGAAAAGTGGAAGGAAATTTAAAAAAAAAACAACCCGCCAGCATGGTTTAAAGGAGAGATCAGAAGCTGTTGCAGTCAAAAAAGCATCTTCCAGAAAATTAAAAAAAATGGAGCCAAATGATGAAAACTGAACATATAAGTACTAGCAAGTTTGATGCAAGGCATTGATAAGGCAGGCAAAGAATTTGAAAAAAAGATTACTGTGGAAGCAAACAAAAATTTTTCAAATACATTCGTAGCAAAAAAACTGTCAGCTGGACCACTGAATGATAAAGGGGCACTAAAAGGGGACAAGACAACAGCAGAGACGGAAAGAATTATTTTTGCTTTCGTCTTTACTGAAGATGTAGGGAAGTTACCCATATCTGAAAAGATATTTAACGCTAACGCAGCAGAAGAATTGAAAAATATTGATAAACCAGGAAGATGAATTACAACTTTGATAAACTGAAGAGTAGCAAATCACCTGGAACAGATGAATACATCCAAGGGGGCTGAAAGAACTGAAATATGAGATTGCAGACCTACTGAAATCAGTAACCCCTGAAGATTGGAGAATGGCCAGTGCAGCCCCAGTTTTTAAAAAGGATTCCAGGAGTGATCTGGGAAACTACAGACTGGTGAGCTTGAAGTCAGAACCGGGAGAAATGCTATTTATTTATTTGGTCACATTTATATACTGCTTCTTCCGTGATCAGCAGCTGTTTACATGGAACTTGACACAGCAAACATTTTGTACATTTACATAACAAAATTGGAATTGTACAGTTTGACATTTGTGAGGTTATTTTTATTTTTATTTAGTATACATTTGTATACCGCTACTTCCAGCGATCAGCAGCGGTTTGATTACAGATTGGAAATTGTCAAATCATGACAGGAAATTTTTGAGGTATAAACACATTGATTAGACAGGAAAGCACAGCACACAGAGAACTATTTTACAGAGAACATGGGCTATGGAGGGTTAAGTGGCTTGCCCAAGACCACAAGGAGCACCTGTGGGACTAGAAACCCCAGTCCTTCCGGCCCAAGGTTGCTGTCCTCTAGTGGGATTTGAACCCCCGACCTTCCGGCCCGAAGTACCTTGCCCCAACCACTAGGCCACTCCTCCACATATACATATTTACAACTTACAAGCTGCCGAGGCAGGTTTATATAATATTTACATGTGTTTCAGGTTATGTACATATTCTTGTGTACCATTGCATTAGGACAAGTTGTAATATTCCTGGAATAGGTAGGTTTTTAGGTTCTTTCGGAAATCTTTTAGGTCCTTGTTGTCTTAGTGCATAAGGCTAGTTGTTCCATTGGGTGGGCACTGTATATGTGAAAACTCTGTTGCTGGTGAGGGTTTTGGCATTGTGTACGTTGAGTGGGACATGTAATATGTTTAGGTTGTGGGTCCTCCTGGTTCTGTTGGGGGGTTGCGATAAGTGGAGAGGTAAGACGGGGCTAGGTTGTGGATCAATTTAAATATTGTTACTATTGTTTTATACCTTATGCGGTCATGGATAGGAAGCCAGTGAAGTTCCATTAGTATTGGTGTGATGTGATTGGAGACCCGCACTTTCATTATGATTCGAGTAGTGACGTGCTGCACCATTTGAAGTATGCTGAGGGTTTTTCTGGGTAGTCCTTGGAGAATGCCATTGCAGTAGTCCAAGTGAGGTGTGACGACAAGTTCTTGGACTACTGTTCGGAAGTCAGACTGCTCAATGTTGCGTAGTGGTTGGAGTATCTGTAGTTTGTGAAATATTGCCCGGTTTAGCAGTCTTAGGTGGGTTTCCATCTTGAGATTTTTGTTGAGGGTTACTCCCAGATATTTTATTTCTTGTTTGATGTTGTATATATTATTGTTCAGTAGTAATGTCGGGGGAGGGCTGAAATCTGGGTTTTTGGATATATACATTACTTCCGTTTTCTTGTGGTCTATGCTCATGTTGTAGAAACCATTAACAACATTTCTGAACAAGTAGACAGTTATAATGTGATGGGAGACGGCCAACATGGCATTAGAAACATAGAAACATGATGACAGAAAAAGACCACAAGGCCCATCTAGTCTGTCCTTCCATAACAACAACTACAACAGTCCACTTTCTACCTTTAGAGATCCTCTGGGAAGGGAAGGTCTTGTATTATTAATCTGTTATATTTTTCTTAAAGTGTAATAAACAGGTAGAGAAAGGTGTCGATCAATATAATGTATCTGGATTTTCAGACAGACTGTGACAAGGTCCCTCATGAGAGACACTTGGCGAAATTAAAGAGTCATGGGCTAGGAGGCAGTATACTATTGTGGATCAGGAACTGGCTAAAATAAAACAGAGGGATAGAGCTAAATGGCCAACTTTCCCAATGGAGAAAGGTGAGTAGTGGAGTACCCCAGGGATCTGTGCTGGGTCCACTGCTTTAACATATTTGTAAAATGACCTGGAAATGCAAATGAGTGAGGTAACCAAATTTGCAAATTATTCAAAATTGTTAAAATCCAAGAGGATTGTGAAAAATTGCAAGAGGACCTTAATCAACTGGAAGAATGGACATTCAAATGGCAGATGAAATTTACTGTGGAAAAGTGCCAAGTTATGCACCTAGGAAAGAACAACCCAAACTATGGTTAAACGATGCAAGGTCCCACATTAAGAACCACCACCCAGGAAAAAGATTTAGGGGTCATCAAGGATAACATGTTGAAACCCTCTGCCCAGTGTGCAGTGGTGGCCAAGAAAGCAAATAGAATTCTAGGAATCATAAGGAAAAAAAAATTTATGAAAAGAATAATGCCTGTATCGTTCCATGGTGTAACCACCTCAAATAGTGTGAGCAATTCTGGTTGCTGTATCCGCTGCCATAGAGAATATATATTTCGTTGGAAGAGTATGGCACCACATGGGTTAAATTCTCAAATGGAGTGGCATTTTTTTTTCACTTTTTAGTAAACGGGATGGCTAGTATAAAAGCGCATGTGTTCGTTTCATTTTTCAGCTATTTTTCATTCAGACGGGAGCCATTTGCAGAAGGAGTAGCCTGTTGGGTTTGAGGTTGGTGTAGATACTATTTAATATGTTTTGTAAATATGTGATATTGGCAGTAATGTTCGTGGTGTTTATATTTTATGTTTCTTTGTAGAATGGATAAATTACCCTGAGGAAGCCGTTTCACAGCGAAACTAAGGCTTATGTTGTAAGGTATTTTCCTTTATAGCATTGCTGGTGGGCTCTGTTTATGGAGGAAGTTTTTTCTGCTAAGTGATCTTTTTCCAGCTTTGATACTGGTGGAGGTTTGTTTAGGTGAAGGTGACATAAGGTATGTTGTCCCAAATTTGCCAGTATGTGCAGCTGATGTTTTCTTGTCATTTTATAATATCTTTCTTTTTTTAGGATAACCTCTAAGATCCTGGTTATTCATTTGTTTCGGTTATTTTGAGAGGCTTGATAGCAAGACACCGCTGCCATTTAGAAGGTGGGATGATTTGCCACAGAATGATTTGTTTATAAATGTCCTCCTTTTTGATATTGTTTTTCTGTTTTTTAGTGATACTCTGGAGTTAATTCGAGCTGGTTCTACAACAAGAGCAACAGTTATACCGCTGCTATATGGGAGTGATACTCTGAGTTAATTCAAGTTGGTTCTATAACATGAGCCATAGTTGGTTCTGCAATAAGGTTTTTGGAACAGGAGTGTTCAGGGTTTTGAAATAGGCCCTTTGGAACAAGTGTGTTTATATGAGATTTTTTGTTTTAGGGATTTTTGTGGTTAAGAATGTGTATTAATTTTTGTAATGTGATAGTTTTGTTATATGTATAGTATTTGTGGGAGTGGAGGAGTAGCCTAGTGGTTAGAACACTGGCTTGGTAACCAAGCAACCAGGGTTCGATTCCCACTAGCACTCCTTGTGGCATTGGGCAAGTCACTTAACCCTCCATTGCCTCGGAAGAAAGGCCTGACAATCTACTTCCAGTGACACTGCCAAGAAAACCCAGAAGCTTCTGGATCGCCAGGAGTCAGGACTGACTCGAAAGCACACATTGCATTTTGCATAGTATTTATGGTTTTTGTATTTAGTCATTAGGGTATTTATAGTTTAATTCATTGTATTAGCTGGATGCTGTTTGTGAAATATTATGCACAATACTGAAATGCAATTATGCTGCTTTTGAAAAGAAATATATATAAAAATGTTTTACAAATATACAACAAACATTTATTGTTAACATTAGTGTATCTGTTAATTTAAAAAACTAAGTGTTATTCACATTGAAAATATGATGAACTTGGGGTTTTTCTTAATTTATTTGAATTATTAATTACTGCATTGTGTTTTTGATATTGTTTTTTTATATTTGCAATTTGTGGATCTTTTTCTGGCGTATCTTAAAAAGGTACAGAGAAGAGCCACAAAATGGTAAGGGGGATGGAAGGATGCCCCTATGAAGAGAGGTTAAAAAGGATAGGGCTCTTCAGCCTGGAAAGAAACTGAGGAGAAATATGATAGAGGTCTATAAATTAATAAAATGGCGTGGAACGAGTAAACAGATTGATTGTTTACACCATCAAAATGTAGAAAGACTAGGGGACATGCAATGAAGCTAGTGTAAACCATATAAAACTAATGAGAGAAAGCATAGTTACTCACCTGTAACAACTGTTCTTCAGGGACAACAGGACTCAGCCCTCACTTATGGGTGACATAGGCACCGGAGCCGACGAGGAGCAAATCCCCAGCTTTCAAAGAAAGCCTTTGGGATTGCTACCACGCATGCGTGGTCCTCTTCCTGACCAAGGGTGCCATCTTGCTCAGTCAGGTCCCTTAGCTCAAGCTCTACCACGTAGATGGCAAGGGAAAGATAAAAATCCAGCAACTCATCAGGGGAGGTGGGAGGGCAGTGAGTACTTATTCCTGCTGTCCCTGGAGAACACCTGTTACAGGTAACTACACTTTCTCCATGAACAAGCAGGAAGTCAGTCCTCACTTATGGGACTCCCCAGCTACAGGCTACCGAACCTGTAACCAAAAACACCTCCGCGAGTTCATGAGCAGAAACCGATGCTCACAGGAGCCCGATTCCTCAGGGCGAAGCCCTCAGTAGCCGTGAAGAAGGGTCAGAGGGCAGGAGTTGCTTATACCCCGAACAGATTACAGAGTACGGCCTGGCCGAAGGCGCTGTCCCGATAAGACTCCCTCGCCAAGCAGTAGTGTGCAGCAAAGGTGTTCGATGAAGACCAGGTTGCCACCTGGCAGATGTCCTGCAGGGGCACTGAATGTAGCAAGGCCACCAAAGCCGCCTTGGCTTGGACACCGTGTGCTGTGACTCAATCCAAAGGGACACCCACATTCAAATGGGGGCTACCCAAATAGAGGGTGTGTTTAGTGATTGTGACTTACGATCCCAATCGACTGGGGCAGGCAAAGTCGGCCAGATTTCGGATGAGCCTGGGTGCGCTGTAGATAGAAAGCAAGAGCACTCTTACAGTTGAGCGTATGCAAAGCCACCGATGCCTGGTTGGCATGGAGTCTCGGGAAGAAGGTCGGTAAGACTAAATCCTGGTTGAGATGGAATACCGAGACAACTTTCAGCAGGAATTTGGGGAGGTACAGAGGATCACCCTGTTCCTATAGAATCTAGTATAGGGGGCTTCAGCCATGAGAGCCTGGAACTCACTGACTGGGCAGGCCGAGGTCAGAGCCACCAGGAAGACCACCTTCCAGGATAGGTGCTGAAGTGAATACATCGCCATTGGCTCGAAGGGCGAATGCGTAAGCTGCATGAGCACTACGTTCAGGTCCCATTATGCCGGGGGCGGTAGAATGGGCAGTTTGGACAGAAAGAGACCCTGCATGAAGCGGGAGACCAATGGCTGCCCTGAGAGAGGCTTTCCCTCAACAGTGAGGTGATTTGCTGAGATGGCACTCAGATGCACCCTGATGGAGGTCGACCAGACCTTCATTTGCGAGATAGAGAAGGTACTGAAGGACCCACCGAGAGTTGCAGGAGAATGGGTTGATCTGGAGCCCTGAGCACCAGACCAAGAAACGCCACCACTTGAAGGTGTAAGCATGCCTAGTCAAGGTCTACTTTGATGTGAGGAGAACCTCCTTGACCTCCTCCTGGAGACCCAGCAGATCTAGGGAAACCCATTCAGCCACCAGGCATGTGTAGATGGGCATGGGGAACCACATGGATGGTGGAGGCCATGTGCCCCAGGAGGTGCAGCATAGTTAGGGCTGTAACCCGAGGGGTGCTCTGGACCCAAGCCGACAGGGCTCGGACGAGGTTGGCACAATCCACCGGTAGGAACAGTCACCCGCTGAGTATCGAGGTGTGCCCTGATGAACTCTAAAGCCTGCACCGGTTTGAGGTGGGACTTGGGATAGTTGACCAAGAAACCCAGGCCCACGAGCAGAGGAATCGTGTACGACGACGTCCAGAGAGTCTCTTTGACAGAGGATCCCATTAAGAGCCAGTCGTCAAGGTAGGGGAATACAGGTATGCCCTAACGCCCGAGACAGGCAGCGACCGCGGAGAGGCATTTCGCGAAGACCCGTGGGGCAGACGTAAGGCCAAAGGGGAGCACCCTGACCTGGAAGTGCTCTCCCTGCACCCTGAAACATACATATTGCCTGTGCTGGGGCTGAAATCAAAATGTGGGCGTAAGCATCCTTTAGATCAAAGGAGCAGAGCCAGTCGTCCTGCCGGAGGAAGGGCAGCAGAACGCCAAGAGATAACTTCTTGAACTTCTCCTGCACCAAGAACTTGTTTAACTTTTGGAGGTTGAGGATGGGCCACAGACCCTCCCCCCCCCCCCCCGTCTTCTTCCATATGAGGAAGTACCGAGAATAGAAGTCCTGACTTCAGAGGTGCGGCAGCACCTCCTCGATCGCCCGTTGGACGAGGATGTTGACTAATTCCTGCTGCAGGAAGGCAAGGTGTACGAGGAGTCAAGGAGGCTCCACTGGGGAGAAGCTGTCCAAGTGGAGGAGATAGCCGTTCTGGATGACCCGGAGGAACCAGGCATCCGAGATGATGGAAGCCCACTGAGGGGCGAAAGAGGGCAGGCATCCCCCCCCCCCCCGGCTGCTCAGTCGCCGGAGGACAAGAGGCTATGCAGCTGGCATCAAAACCCCTGTGTGGTGGAACCAGGGTCTGAGTTTTGGGCCCTTTTGGCTTGCTGTGACCCTGGCCAGATTTCCCTTGCGCTGAAGTGGACAGCAGGGGGGTGGTCGGGTATGGTGGATAGCCACAGTAGTGAAGACCTTTCTTCAGGAAAAAAGGCTTTTTGTCCTGTTGCTTCTGAGGGACGGTGGAGGTCTTGTGCAAGAGACTGGTTCTGGTGACTAACTCCGTCTGTGTCTCCGTGGCAGTTTCTTCCATCAGCTTGCCGAAGAGCTGCTTGTTGAGCCAGGGTACATCCAGGAGCTTCTCCTGCACCCACTGCTCCAAGTCTGATGATTGGAGCCATGCCTGACAACGGGCCCCTATACCCACAGCCGCTACCCGAGCAAAGGACTCAAAACCATCGTAGGCGGCGTGGGAGGTATTTTGAGCAGTCCACGATAGACTTCAGCAGGGAACTGAACCTATTGAGAGGTTTGCCCTCGAGGCCTTCAGAGAAGCCTCCGAGCTCCTTGGCCAGGTCACGCAAGAACATGCCCATATGTAATTGGTATGCTTGAATGAGACAGGAGAGCATGGACCCCTAGTAGGCCTTGTGGCCTAGGGCATCAAGGGCTCTCGGCCCGGGTGGAGGGGGGGGGACTGACAAGTGCAATTTCGGGTTCTTGTTTTCTCATGGCTGATTCCACCACCATGGAGGTGTGGGGGCATTGGGTCTTTCTGAACCTAGGGCCATGCTGCACCTTGTACATGGTGTCAAGGCGCTTACTCATAATGGGGACCGAGGTGGGTGCCTCCCACATGCGGAGCAGCCTGGACAGAATAGGAGGGACCGGGACAGTCAGATTCCCTAGGTGGGGGACTCGTACTGGAGGATGTCGAGCTCTTAAGCTCAAGGATCCTCCTCGGCCTGGGTGGCCAAGTTAAGAGCCCATGCCATGTCCTGAACTAACACCAGGAAGGAAATGTCCTCAGGCGGCAAGCACTGCTGAGATGCAGGTGGGGAGGGGTCTGACGGAAGGTCCCGGTGGGTACATGTTTCCAGGGAGGTGTCGCCATCGGAATCCCAGTCCAAGAACTCGGATGAGTAATCCGAGCCAAGCAGGTCAACCCTGGTCCAGCGGCTGAGGTCCGCTTGGAGCTGGAGGCCCTGGATGATCTCACCCCCCGAGGAACGGGAAGACCGATGTTGAGGACCCTCACAAAGCCTGCGACTCTCGGGGGTTTCCTGGACAGATTTTGGCATCCCACGTGAGGGAACCACGGTCTCTGGGCGCAAGTCAGCGATGCTGGCTGTGAGCGCCCGCTGGAAAGCGATGAAGGCAGAAATGCTGCATCTCAGCGCCAGCATGTGGGATTCCCATGCGGGCATGGGACCCTGGGGTCACTGGGTTAGGCATCAAGGAAGAGAGAGGATCCTCAGCGGGACGGCCCTTGGGAGACCAGGCGCCTTCGCCGGAGGCCTCTATCTGTCTGAGGTACCTTGCGGGCCCGCTCCTTGTCCAACTCTCGGGAATACCGAAGGGGGCTGAATGACCAAGCCCATGGGAGCCCTCGTGCTTATTGGGAGCCCCCGACTGCGACTTCGAGGCCTCCTTGTGCCGATCCACTTTAGGGGACCCCTGGTCGGAGTGCTGCTGAGAGCGTGGAGCTGAGGTGGGGGGAATCCCACAGGAAGAGAGACGACTGAGGGCGCCACCGGGGACTCCGAGGCGGCCTTTCTGAAACTGTCTTCAGATTTCTACTTACAACTGAGCAGGGCTTTAGGGGACATTTTCTTACAGAGCAAACAGATCATGATCAGTGGACAACGTCAGGTTTCTTCTGTCTTCTCCCCGTAGGTCAGCGCACTAATTTAGTTTGTTTGCTCGATAGGAGGCATTGGAGGTTGTCTCTAGCAATTTCGCTGGCTCTGTTGTGACAGGGCCCACTTAGAGCGCCCCCTGGTGGCTTGACCTTTGCTTACATTTGGCCATGAGGGGGCAAGTTTAAGGAGGTAAGGTTATCCAGGCAACTTCATTTGCGTTTTTATGACAAACAAGGAATAAGTATGCGGTTCTAGCATTTGTGCACATAAGGCATATTTTGAGGACTGCGTCCAAGGTGGCAAGTACGAGCGGATGCAGTTTCCTGGTCTTAGGTTTGAGTTTCCTGCACAATGGATTTTATAAAGTGGCTGGCAGCCAGTTCTTTAATGGGTCAGTTAGCGCGCTGACCTACGGGGAGAAGACATAGAAGAAACCTGACGTTGTCCACTGTTGCATCAGAATATCGATCCCCTCCGGTCTCTAGTGGAAGATAGCCCAGAGAGCCATCAATGGCGGCCCCCCACCTATGGACTATTTTACTTACTTATAAGAATATATATATATTTTTTTCCTTCAAAACATGCAGGTACACAGCGTCCGTTCCCCGGCATCCACTTGGATCCTGCTGAAGAAGTACGCCATCACATCATCCCAATCTGCAATGTGCGCCTCAGAGATTGCGCGTAGTGGAGGTTTGAACCATTGTAAGAGCGTGCCTGCTACCTTTTCTATGACCACGCTGCTGTTCCTCCTTGTCGATTGAAGCATGCCACTGTCGCGGAGTTGTCCGATAGCTCCCGCACCGCTCGGCCTGCCACTGTCACACCAGCCGACTGTAGTGCAAGAAACGCTGCTCGGAGTTCAAACTAAACGAGCAACCACCCGCTCTCATGTCCGGACCAAGTGCATTGCATGTAGAGATTTCCGCAATGTAGTCTGCAGCCTGCAACTTGCAGCTGTACCCAGGTGAATCCACTGCGGGTGTTCTTGGGGCATACCCGCTTTCCGAGATTCCGGCTCCCACCACCACCGAAGCGACTGTCAAAACCCCAAAAAGCCAGAAAGCCTTCCGTTGAACGAGTCGGACTGGTGCGACTAAAGGCGAAGCAGTGCTCTTTGGAACGGCCTCGTAAGAAAATGTGGTCCATGGTACTACCTCCAGCATCACCGCCTCTAGCTCCTTATCCAAAGGAGCTACGCTCGGAGAGCGCAGTAGCAGACAGGAACCGACGCCGCCGTGCTGCAAGACTGGAAGAGGACGGCCCAGCAGAGATGCCGCTCCTCTTTGGGGACGTCCCAGGGCCTTGAATATCTGGGGAGAGGTTCGACACCCAAAACAGCTTTTAGCCATATGGACTACCCAACCGAAACTTTGCCGGATCTACCCCACCTTGTCTATAACCTGCAGACATATGGCGCGAGATTGTGCACGACTCGCCAAACGACAAGATAGGAAGCAACTAGGCCTTCCCTTTGAGGCACTGCCGATACCACTACCATCATCTTGGTATACGAGTCCAACGCCCACATCAGACCGAAAGTCTGTGCTTGGAAATGACATTGTCCCCAGGACCGCAACTCCCTGGAACTTTTGACGCTCTGGCCGGCTTGGGATATGTAAACATGCTTCCGTGAAGCCGGGGGAAATCCAGAAACCCTGCGGGCAAACCTTCAGAATGACTGCCCGTAAGGCTGCTTTCCAGAGCTGCATAACAAAGGCACGATTCACACCTTTCAGGGCCAAATTTGGACTGAGAAACCCGTCGTCCTGTGGTCACTGAACACAAACGGCGAATGACCGATGCCGCATCCTGATAGCGGCCCCAGTACCACTGCTACCAATTGCAATAGGTAATTCAATGACTGACACCTGCCAGCATCTTCTGTCGACTGTTGCAACTGGCAGCCCACAGATAAGAGAATGGTCTGCCGCCACCTGATTCGAAGCCTGCCACATAGTGGGCACAGCCCGTGTTATCTTGCAGGTGCAAAACCTACTCCTCCAGGTCCGCATGGGATTAACCCCCTACTGATTTGTGTGCCTAAGGCTGGCAACCACCAGAGAATAAAACATGCCAAAGCAAACTCCGTCAATGTAAAGCATCCTCCTCTAAGAGGGCTAGATACAGATTCCTTCTTCCAAGTCAGGGTTTTTTTTGAAATGTAACATAGGTACTTCTTTTTTTTTTATGAAGTACATAAATTGTGGAGCACACCTATTGTACACCCAGTACCTGAACATCAATATTCATACCCTAAAGGTGCCCATGTACACAATCTGCACATTAAAATGGACTGCATGAAATGAACTGAAAGGCCAAGAAATGAGAAAAATTTGGAATATTCAAAAACGAACAATCTTTTCCTTTGGCTATGCACATTCTGTAGGGTCTTGCACTTTATCACCGATAGGGGCACTTGTTCACAATAAGAATAATTATAATAATTTTATAAATAGGGTACCAGGATTGTGCAGGCTCATATGCCCCCATAGCTAAAGCTTTCCCAAGTGCAATTTGGATAGGCTGTACAGATAGTGGCTGAATATCACTGCTCTTTGGAGAGTATCTGTAGTAACCACTTTAGCAAATATTCAGTGATGGCCACTTTCCAAATACCAGAACTGTGGTGGCTAGCATTTAAAATATGTTGATCAAAATGACTTCCGCTCCCCCTGGACGGCTGAAGTTAAGTAGTCTGCTGGAATGAGCTTAGCGAAGCCAAACCGGTTTGCCCCTGTCTTTGCACCCCTTGTTTCAACAACTTTACACCCACAGCCCAATATTTGGGCATGAGGGAGGGGGTAGGACCTAGCTCTTTAATACCCCCCATGCACTTGAAAACCCTAGCGCTACACAGCATTCATGTGGCAACCCATTTAATCCTAAACAAGGGATCACCCAGAGACAAAATGCAAGGTGCCATCATCTATGACACAGGGAAAGGGAGACCTATTATACATTTAATCAATCCGACCATTTCAATGCCGCAGACCTGCTCAGAGCCTGCCACGGGCTGCTGCTGCTGTCACTAGCATGCAGAGCGCAGGAAATGCTGCGGTCCCGACCGGCTCTATTTGGCGCCCAAATTATATTTGCTGCTCAAGTCACGCTATTTTTTTTTTAAATTGGTGGTTCCATGCTTTCAGATTGACGCTACCAAAAGCAACAAACATTTTTTAAATCATATCGTGACCCTTTTCTACTCTGTTTTTTCCCCGTCAGACTTGCCAGCAAATGCAAGATACGTAATAGCTTGCCCTGAACCACCTTGCTTTAAGTCCTGCCTGAGTGCTCGCTAAGCCGTTGAACTCTGGGGAAGAATCAACTTATTTTATCTATTAAAATAAAGCCTTAAATCAAAAACTAACCTAGTCTCAGAAACCCCCGAGCAATTGAAGGCCACCGAAAACCAAATAAAAGGGATTAAAGTAAGTTACCTCTAAATAAGTGAAAACACAAAAGAACACCTTCTTCCTGTGTTTGCCCCCCCCCCAAGCGCGGGCTGCTGCAGCTTCTGCCACGCGGCATCAAATGGAATTAGAAAATGGCGCCTATTCTAGTCAGGCCGGATTTGGCACCAAACAGCCAGGTAACCTTTTTTTGCGCCCGAAGGCCTTACCTGTGGCGCCCCAACTCAGTAGCGCTGCTCTGAGTCCAGTGCTGCCCTTGAACCGCGATGCTGCCTGAGACTGCCGAGAGAAGCCGGCACAGCACAGGCTGCTCCTACCGCTGCCATAGTCCAAGCTGCCTCCAGACAACACACTGCCGCCTCTCGCACCCCGACAGCAATGGGGGAGGGGGGGGGGGGGGAGTGTGCAGGTGCGTCCCACGGAGCTCTCCCCTGTACAGTCCAGGGGGAGAGATCAAGCGGAGCAGTAGTGGATGTGAAGACAGCCCAAATGAGAGAAGGCTTGGAGGGAGCCTCATTTCCTTTTTTTTTTAAAGAGTTAAACAAGATTACTATGAAGTAAGGGCAAATCCCTAAAGCAACAAAAATGAAGCTATGAAAATGAACAATCCTTTTCAAGTTAAATCAGAAAGAGGGTAAATTTAAGAAATAGAAGTCTAAACCCTGACTAAAGTGCTCCTTAAGTGTTCAAGTGAGCCCAGCACCTAGGCTCACTATGTCCTCCTGCTGCATGGAGACTGGACACACGGGGCTGATGGGAGATACCAGCAGGCTATATCCAGTGATGTCACAACTGACATGCCCAGTCTCCAAGCTTCAGGAGTAGGTACACAACCAAGAGGAGAAGGACTAAACTGGAGGAACAATAAGGAAAGGGAGACTGAGCAAGATGGCACCCTTGGGTGGGGGAAGAGGACCACACATGAATGGTAGCAATCCCGAAGGCTCTCTGAAAGCTGGGGAACAGCTCTGCGCGGGCTCCATCGGTGCAGACATCACCCGTGAGGGCTGACTTCCTGCTTGTTCCTGAAGAAAATATTTTTTCATTCAACACAATCAAACTCTGGAATTCATTATTGAAGATGTAGTAAAAGCTGTTAGTGTAACTCAGTTTAAAAAAAAAAAAGGTTTGGACAAGTTCCTGGAGCAAAAGGTACATAAACCATTATTAAAGTGGACCTGGGAAATCCACTGCTTGTCCAGATACAAGCATTGTTGAACCTATGTTTTCTGGGGAAACTGTTAAGTACTTGGACCTAGATTGGCCGCTGTTGGAAACAGGATATTGGGCTTGATGGACCTTGGCCTGACCAAGTATGGCATAACTTATGTTCTTTCATTCTCATCCTATGTCCCCTCGTAGCAGAGCTTGCTTTCAGTCGAAAAAGGGTCTTCTCCTGTGCATTTATGTTACAGAGGTATTTAAATGTCTATCATCCCATCCCGCCTTCCCTCTAAAGTATAGCATAGTTACTCACCTGTAACAGGTGATCTCCGGAAACAGCAGGAATTTAGTCTTCACATATGGGTATCGTCAGTACCGACAGAGCCTGCGTGGGAACGCTTCCCAGCGTCCAATTAGAAAGCTTTTGGGCGCATCCCATAGCGCCTGCGTGCTGCCTCCCCACCTTTCCCAACTGCCTCTCCAGGTGAGTTTTAAAGCTGAGACAAAGAGAGAGAGAGGAAGAGAGAGAGTTAGAGAGATACAACTCCTAGGGGAGGTGGGCAGGTTGTGAAGACTAAATTCCTGGTGTTCCCAGAGATCACCTGTTAGAGGTGAGTAACTATGCTATCTCCAGGAACAAGCAGGAATGTAGTCTTCACATAAGGGGACTCCCTAACTTTAGATGCCAGGGAGAGACCCCAGAAGTTGTGTGTCCCTATGAAAGGGCTCCACTTCCCCCCATGGATCTCTAGCATCCAACAAAGGATGGTGGGTAGGAGTTGATTAGGTATGGAACAGGTGTTGGAGAACAGCCTGACCAAACAAGGCATCCCGGCGGGAGTCCTTGTCCAAGCAGTAGTGGGCTGTGAAGGTATGAACCGAGGCCCAAGTGGCTGCTCGACAGATGTCGTCGATAGAGTGTGCAGATGAGCCATTCAAGCTGCCATGGCTCTCACATTGTGAGCTGTGACATGGCCCTCCAGAGGAAGATTCTTACTCGGATAGGCAAAGGAAATACACTGAGCAATCCAGTTAGACAGTGTTCTCTTGGAGACTGGAAGTCCCAAATGAGACGAATCAAAACCAACAAAGAGTTGAGAGAACTTTCTATGTTGCTGTGTTCTCTAAGTAAAAAGCTACGGCTCTTTTACAGTCCAAAGTATGAAGATTCCTTTCTGCATTTAATGCATGAGGCTTTGGAAAAAAACCAGTCAGGTAGACTGCTTGGTTTAGATGAAAAGGCGAGACCACCTTCGGCATAAAGTGTGGATGAGTCCTAAGGACTACCTTGTCATGATGGAACCTTGTATAAGGTGGATCAGACACTAGTGTCTGCAACTCACCGATGCAACGTGCTGATGTGATTACAATGAGAAAGATAACCTTCCAGGAAAGGAATTTCAAGGAGAGATAGTAGCTAAGGGTTCGAAAGCTGGCTTCATGAGCTGACCAAGAACCAGGTTTAAGTCCCATGCCACCGGTGGTGGCCTGATGGGAGGCTTAGTTAGAAGAAGGCTATGAGGATGAGAGGAAATAGGTTGTCCATTTAGAGGCTTGAAAGAAGCTGCAATAGCACTCAAATGGACTCTTACTGAGTTAGTTTTAAGACCTGCATTGGTTAAATGAAGGAGATACTCCAGTAATGATTCCAAAGTTATCGCAAGGGGGTTAAGACCCTTCTGCGAACATCATATGGTAAACCTTTTCACTTAAAAGCATAAGAACGTCTTGTGGAAGGCTTCCTGGAAGCATAAAGGATATCCTTTACATGCTGAGGAAGGTTAAGATCATGGAAATCTAGGCCTTCAGCAACCAAGCCCTGAGATGTAGAGACTGGGGAATGGGATGACATAACATTCTGTCCTCCTGAGACAGGAGATCTGGAGTAGACCCTAACTCCAGAGAGGGAGCTTGAGAGAAAGATGTAGAAGCAGAGGGTACCACACTTGCCTTGGCCAATGTGGAGCTATGAGAATCATGTGGCCTCTGTCTCTCTGAAGCTTGAACAGGGTTTTGGGAATTAGGGGAATGGGTGGAAAGGCATAAATGAAGTCTTGACCCCAGTGAAGGAGGAAAGCATCCCTGGCCTGAGAGCCCTGAGCCGGAATTCTGGAACAGAACCGGGGAAGTTTGGCATTCAACGGACTTGCAAAGAGGTCTATGTCCGGGGTTCCCCAATTTTGAAAAATCTTGGCCACCTGGTCTGCATGTAGAGACCATTTGTGTGGAAGCAGATCTCGACTGAGTATGTCTGCCCAAGAGTTCTGTATGCCTGAAAGATACACTGCCAGGAGATGAATCTGATGCTCTCTGGCGAAGGCCCATAGTCGCAAAGCTTCGTTGCAAAGCAACAGAGCCTGTTCCCCCCTGCTTGTTCACGCAGAACCTGGCTACTTGATAGTCCTCATTCATACGGACAGTCTTGTAGCTGAGTAGGGTGTGGAACACTCGAAGAGCAAGGAAGATTGCTCTGAGCTTTAAGAGATTGATATGTAGATGAGTCTCCTGTGGAGTCCAAGTGCCTTGGGTGAAGAGATCCTGCAGATGAGCTCCTCAACCCATTGGAGAAGCATCTGTTGTGAGAGTTGCCTGGGGTAAAGGTTGTTGAAAAGGGGACCCCAGCAACAGGTTTTGAGTGGACTGCCACCATTGGACGGACAAAATAAGGTGATTTGTGTTTGCTATTTTGTCTGACAGGCACCCTGATGCCTGGGCCCATTGAGTGGATAAAGTCCACTGGGCTGCTCTCATATGGAGGCGGGCATAAGGGACCACATGCACAGTAGATGCCATGTGGCCTAGTAGTTGTAACATTTCTCGAGCAGTGAGAAGAGACTTTAGCACTGCTTGAGAAGCTAATTGCACCATGCGAAGGCAACGGGTCTGAGGAAGATAGGTCCTTGCTTTTCTGGTGTCCAGCAAAGCTCCTATGAACTCTAGAGTCTGAGTGGGAGTTAAACTGGATTTTGGGATGTTTATGACCAAACCCAAATACTGAAGGATACGCATTGTGCAAGAGAGCAGTCCTGGCCTCTGACTCTGATGGGGCTCGAATGAGCCAGTCTAAGTAGGGGAAGACGAATATTCCCAGAGTGCGAAGAAATGCAGCTACCACAGCCATGCATTTCGTGAACACCCTTGGTGCTGAGACCAGGCCAAAAGGAAGCACCCTGTATTGGTAGTGCTTTCCTTGAAAAAGGAACCGAAGGAACTTTGTGGGTTGGATGGATGAGAACATGATTGTACACAACCTTGAGATCTAGAGAACAAAGCCAATCCTGACTCTGAAGGTATGGCAGCAGAGTTCCCAGAGAAATCATCTTGAATTTCTCTTTGAACAGGAATTTGTTCAATTCTCTGAGGTCTAAAATAGGTCTATGTCCCCCTGTTTTCTTTGGGATAAGGAAATAAGGGGAGTAAAACCCCGTACCTTGTTGAGGTATGGGTACCTCTATTGCCCCTTGGGCAAGAAGCATAGTGACCTCTTGATCTAACAGGTTGATATGAGAGGTCTGAGAATTGAACTGTCTTACCATTGTGGGAGGGGGCATGCAAAGAAAGTGAAGCTTGTACACCTCTTTTATAATGGAGAGATTCCACTGTTCTGCTGTTATCTGCCCCCATATGGGGGCAAAGTGACACAACCTTCCTGGAATGGTGGAAGGCTCTGGTCCATTGAGAGCCAGGAAGGCTAAGTTCTCTAGATGGAAGTCAAAGGCCTTGTGGAGGCTGAGACTGTTGAGGCTTAGCAGTCTTTGCTTTCCTTTGTTTGGGTGGTTGCTGACTTTTCTGGACAGGTTGACCTGCAGAGCACTCCTGCTGGGAATAAGCAGTATAAAACCTTTTCTTTTTGGAAAGGAGAAATTAGGTCTTACCTGCTAATTGTCTTTCCATGAGTCCTCTCCGGGCCAGTCCAGGGGAAGGTAAGGTAGGGTTGTCAATCCCATCCAGCAGCTGAGGACTGAAACACTCCATGTTTTGCTGACAGCCTTAACCACTCCCCCTGGTGACAGCAATCCAGTCGCCTTCTGACAAAGCAGCATCTCTTCCCCCGTCGTAACGACATCTCCTGAGAAAGAAACTAAAGGCACCTGGGCACAAGATACGGAACAGACAAAACTATATTATCCGGTGAAACTCCAGCTACGGAAATACATACGACATAAACAGTAGTCGTAAGTTCCTTTTTTCTTTTTCTTTTTTTTCATATTTTTCTTCTTTCGAATGTCAAGACATCCAGGTAATTTTAATTTTTTTGTTTTTTTTTTGTTTATCTTTGTTTCTGAACAGCGACAGAACTACTATCGAAGAATGAGCAGGAAGCCTCCATGCCTCTGGTCCATTGAACCAAAAAGAAAACTGCTCCGAAACCAAGCTCCGAGGGAGGGCCCTGGACTGGCCCGGAGAGGACTCATGGAAAGACAATTAGCAGGTAAGACCTAATTTCTCCTTCCATATTGCCTCTCTGGGCCAGTCCAGGGTAAGGTAGGGCAATACCAAAGCAGTACCTAAAAATGGGAGGGACCCGCTAACCCCGCCACAATGGCGGCGGCTCCCACATTGGCATCTTGACTGGCGAGAACATCCAAACGATAGTGCTTCGAAAAAGTATGCAGAGAGGACCAAGTAGCGGCTCTACAGATATCCACCGGAGGTATCAATGCAAACTCGGCCCAAGACGCAGCCTGCGCCCGAGTAGAGTGAGCTTTGAGTCCTACCGGAGGCTGCTGACCCGCAGACTCATACGTGGACGCTATGGCCTGAGTGACCCACCTCGCTATAGAAGCTGCCGCCCCCTTACACAGCCCCGCAAACTCCACAAACAATCAGACTTCCGGAAAGGTTCCGTAGCCGCCAGGTACCTCTTCAACACCCGTTCCAAATCCAACCTCCGAAGCGACCGGTCCATCGGAGAGCCTGACCTATCTTTAAACACGGGTAAGACGACAGACTGGTTCACATGAAAAGAGGAAACCACCTTAAACAAAAAAGAAGGCACCGGCCACAAAACTACCTTCTGAGGCAAGAATTGAAGGTAAGGCTCCCGGCACGACAGCGCCTGCAAGTCTGCAATACGCCTCGCCGAAGTCAAGGCAACCAGAAAAGCCGTCTTCCAAGAAAGTTCCCGCAAACTCTCCCCCGAACGCGACTCGAAGGGAGCCCGTGTCAAAGCCTCCAGAACCAAATTCAAATCCCAAGGAGGCACCACGGAGCGCCGCGGAGGGCGAATGAGCTAGGCCACCCGAAGAAAACGCCGAACATCTACATGCTGCGAAAGCCGCTTGTTCTGTACCGTACCCTGAAAACAGGATAAGGCCGCCAGCTGCACCTTAAGGGTGCTCAGAGCCAACCTGTGCTCAAGACCCTCCTGCAGAAACGCCAAGAGCTGAGGTAAGGACGCCATAGAAGACCGAATCTGACGTTGGCCACACCAAGACTCAAAGACTTTCCAGACCCGAGCATACGCCCTGGAGGTCGACGACCGGCGAGCCTGCAATAAGGTAGCAACCACCGAATCCAAATAGCCTTTTCGCTTTAACCTGCCCCGTTCAAGAGCCAAGCCGTAAGCGAGAAGCGATCCACCTGCGGCATCAGCACCGGCCCCTGACTCAACAAGTTGACACGATCGGGAAGCCTCCAGGGCGGAGCTACGAGCAGACGAATCAGATCCGCATACCAAGGCCGACGCGGCCAATCCGGAGCAATGAGTATCACTGTCCCCCTGTGCCCGGCAATGCGCTGAATGACCCGACCGAGCATGGGCCATGGAGGAAATACGTAAAGGAGCGCGTCCGACGGCCAAGGTTGAACTAGAGCATCCAACCCCTCCGACATAGGCTCTCTGCGTCTGCTGAAAAAACGCGACGCATTGGTATTGGAGAACGTCATCAAATCCATCACCGGTTGTCTACATCGCATTGTAATGTTGTGGAACACTGCGGCGTTCAGCTCCCACTCTCTGGGATCCAACGAATGTCGACTGAGATAATCGGCCTGCACATTCTCCTTGCCTGTCACATGCGCCGCAGAGAAAGCCAGAAAACGGACCTCCGCCCATGCCATCAACCGCTGACTCTCCTCCAGCAAGCACACACTGCCTGTGCCCCCTTGGCGATTTACATACGACACCGCCACTTGGTTGTCGGAAAACACACGGACCGCCGCGCCCGTGACCACTGGCTGGAAGTGGAGCAGGGCCAGCCGCACAGCTCTGTGCTCCAACCGATTGATGGACCAAGAACGTTCCTCCGCGAACCAAACACCCTGCGCCACGTGAGACTGACAGTGCGCTCCCCAGCCTGAGAGGCTGGCATCCGTGGTCACCAGAACCCACTGCGGATCCCGCAAGGGCACCCCCGCTTGAAGATGGCTGGCCTCCAGCCACCAAGAGAGACTGTGGCGAACCGCCGCCGGACAGACCAACGTCTGAGACAGAGGGTGAAGCTGCGGCGACCACCTGGAGAGCAATGCCTGTTGCAGAGGCCGCATGTGCGCCCTGGCCCAGGGAACGAGATCCAGGGCCGCTGCCATGGACTCGAGGAGCTGCAAGTAGAGCCACGCTGACGGAGCCGGCCGACTCAGGAATGATCAAACTTGTTCCACCAGCTTCACTACCCTGCCCTCGGGCAGGAAAACCAAACCGCGAGCCGTATCGAAAAACGCTCCCAGATACGTGAGCTGACGAACCGGACTCAACTGACTCTTCGCACCGTTGATAACCCAGCCGAGCCGCTCCAACATTTGCACCACTCGCGCCGTCGCCGCAACCGCATCCGTGAGGGAATCCGCTCTGATTAACCAGTCGTCGAGATACGGGTGTACTCGGATGCCTTCTTTCTGCAATGCCACCACCACCACCACCACCACCACCACCACGACCTTGGTGAACTTGAGCGGAGCCGTCGCTAAGCTGAAAGACAACGCCCGGAATTGAAAGTGACCCATCGGCACCGCAAATCTCAGAAAACGCTGGTGAGCCTCCCGAATCGGGATGTGCAGATAAGCCTCCGTGAGATCGATAGCCGACAAGAATTCCCCCGGGCGAACCAATCGAATAATGGATCTCAACGTTTCCATTCGAAAATGCGGTACTCGCAACGCTCGATTCACCTGCTTGAGATCGAGAATGGGCCGAAAGGACCCTTCCTTTTTGGGAACCACAAAATAAATGGAGTATCGACCTAACCCGCACTGGTCTAGTGGCACCGGCACCACGGCCTGGAGAGCCAGCAAGCGCTGTAAGGTTGCTGCCACGGCATGCAACTTTAGCCCCTGACCACAGGGCGAAACGAGAAAAGCCTCGGGCAACGGGCACGCGAAATCTAGCGCGTACCCCTCCCGAATGATCTCGAGAACCCACCGGTCGGACGTGATAGCGGCCCAAGCCGGAAGAAACTCCGCTAAGCGGCCTCCCACTGGAATCTCCGGCTGGACCCGCCGACCGTCATTGTGACTTCTTGACGGTAGACTGCAGGGAATTGAAATAGCCTCTACCGAAACCTTGAGCTCCTCGAAAGGACTGGCCACGAGTCCCAAAATGGCCCCTGGGGTAGGGAGCAAAGCGAGCCCTCCGGAATCTGCGAGAATCCCTGCCTGGCGTCCGCGGAAAGGTAGCCCCTCAAGCTACTCTTGGACGATCCTCAGGCAATCTACCGCCCTTGGAGTCTCCGAGATCCTTAACGATCTTTTCCAAGGCCTCTCCAAATAGGAGCTTCCCCTTAAAAGGAAGCTTACTGAGGCGCGATTTAGATGAGATGTCAGCCGCCCAATTCCTCAACCAAAGAAACCGTCGGGCCGCAATGAGAGATGCCATGGATTTTGCGGCTATCCGGACCAAATCATAGAAGGCATCCGCTTGATAAGCCGCTGCTGATTCCAATTTGGCCCCTTCCGTGAAAGAGCCCTCTCCGGGCTCCGCTGCACAGTCTCCCTGAAGCCAGCATATAGAAGCTCTTGAAACATAAGCTCCACAAATGGAAGTCTGAAGGGACAAAGTACAGGCATCAAAGGCCTGCTTCAAGAGAACTTCTAGCTTCCAGTCCTGTAGATCCTTAAGCGCCGCTCCACCTTCCACCGGAATGGTGGTCTTTTTAGTCACTGCTGACACCAACGCATCCACTTTTGGCATTTTCAACAAGTCCCTCTCGTCCTGCGGAACAGGATAGAGACGCCCTAAGGCCCGACTACCCCGTAGCGTCGCCTCCGGGCACTCCCACTCAGACTCAATCATCTGTTTTATGACGCGATGAACTGGAAAACAGCACTGCTCCGCTTTAAAGCCCTGCAGCAAAGGATCTTCCAAGGGTTCCTGAGACACAGAGGGCATTGTAAGGTTGAGAGCCGCCAAAGACTGAGATAAGGGCCCCCAACTCCTCCTTGCGAAAGACCCTAAACACATTAGGATCCTCGCCGGGCGCTATCTCACCCTCCTCCAGCTCACCCTGCCAGGTATCCAAGCCAGTCTCAGACAGGAGTTCTCAGTCTTCCAATCCCTGCGGCTGCATATCCAGCAGATCCACAGCCTCTGACGCCGACTCAGCCTTCAGGACCCCGTGGGAAGATCCCTCTCCCGGATCCAGGACTCCCAACCCGGGAGAAGTGGCTTTGCAGGGGCAAGGGTGGAAGCAGAATCAACAGCATGAGTGGATTTCAACAAGAAAGCCTTATGCATGGCCAGAATAAATTCAGGCGAAAATAAGGAAGCAGCAGCAGCCTGAGCCTCAGGCAGCTTCTGAGCAAGTTTACTCTGAGATCCAGCGTCCTTATTAGATTTAGAACGTCTTTTGCCCGACTTACTGTGTCTCGCGGGAGAAATGGCTGGCTCAGACAACATGGCCGCCGTTCCCGCCTTTTCTGCAGAGGGGAAGGCCTGCTTCGCGTCCGCTCCCGGCAACTCTTCCATGGCCCGAGAGCAGAACAAAACGCTAACGAAAAAGAAAGAAATAAAGCTGTCCGAAAAGAAAAGTAGAAATAAAATAAAACCGCCGCGGCAGAGCTCTGCCGCAAAGACACAGACCTCCGTGCAGAATCTAACACCCACCTGAGCAGAATGAGACAGACAAAAAAAAAAAACGGCAGCCAGCTACCCGCTGCTAGCGAAGCCAAGGCACGTTCTGACAGAGCGGAGCAGGGCACTGGGGCTCCCAGGACCAGACTTCCGATAGCGCAGAGTACCAAAAGAAAGCAGGCTCTGCCTTCAGACCCCGACTTTAAGCGGGTGCCACGGAACTCTGCAATAAGTATACTTTTATTTTCACAGGGAGTACACCAGGCAATATAGCAGTCAGGAAGCTCTGCTAGAGCTCAGCTTACTAGAAATCCAAGCTTAAAATAATAAAATTCCAAAATAGGGCGGCAGTGTGATTTCCCCAGACGGAGGTCTGAACGCTGCTGGGTGTACGAGTCGTGCGTGGCGGTATCCGGAGCCAGTATGGGCAGGAGGAAACGCAAACAGGCTTACCTACCCTCGGGTGAAGCCTGCTCCAGCGGCACGACTCAAAAGACGCTGCAGATGTGTGGCTTTTCTCTGCCGGGGGAGCGAGCGACATCTTCAGCAGGTCCGGAGGGTTCTCTGGACCTGTGCACATCCAGGGTCTTTTTATCCCCCGAGCAACGGGCCCCCCCCCCCCGCCTTGTCCCGGAGGTGGATTCTCGGGCAGTGGAGAGGCGCCTGCCGGCGTGATAACTAGTACGCCTCACAGCAGGTTGCTGTGGAGGGCTCTTCTGCCATAGGGAACGCTCCGTTTGGGTCCCTTGGAGTGGATGGAAGCTCGGTGAGTGAGAGGAGGAGTGTTTCCAGTTCTGCTCATCAGAGTGTGACCCCGATTGGCCATCTTGGTGTCGGCGGACTGGTGAGGCCTGCAGTTGTAACACTTGAGGTGCTTTGGGATGTGGTGTCAGCAATGAACTCCTCTCTGAAAATGATTACTACTTCTTTGAATACTGAAGTGAAATCCCTTAGGACTGATTTACAGGAGGTTGTACAAGTCCAAAAGGAACAGGAGGGTCGAGTGGCCTTGCTCCGTGGAGATCTGGGGCAGCTTCAGAAATCAAATCTTGCCCATATGAAATACTGGACTGTGACTTCTAGGAGAGTGGAGTACCTAGAAAACCAGGTCTGGAAGAACAATTTAAGACTGGTTAATTTTCCTAGGTCTCCTGTTCTCTCCCCTTTGGAAATGGTCCGTAGGTACTTCCAGGAGGTGTTGAAAATCTCTAAGGATGACCTTCCTCCGTTAACCAGAGCCCAGTATTTGTCTATGGGTAGGGGGGTTCAGGAAGCTAATAGTCTCTCTCTGGGGGCTCCGGGGGAGCTTACAGGTTTTTTAGAGAGCTCCCTAGAGGTGGTCACTGCTCGTTCCACTCTCATTACATTGGCACTTGAAACTGATAAAGCATTAATCCTTAGGTTATATTTTCGGAATTTCAGTGAGCAATTTCTTGGTTCATGTGTGCGCGTTTTTCCTGATTTAGCAAGACCTACCCAGATGAGAAGGAAGGAATTTCTAAGCTATAAGCATAGGGTTCTTTCCCTCGGTGGGACCTTTTTGTTGAGATTTCCTGCTAGGTGCTGTGTATCATATAAAGGACAGGTATATATGTTTTTTGAACCTAGTCAGCTGCTGGATTTTCTGAATGCTAGAGAGGAATCTGTTGTTGTGCCACCCCATACGGCTGACGTGTAAGACATGCACTGCTTGTATTATAATTTTCCTACTGAATTTGTTATTTCCTGATGCCTCCCCTGTATTGTGGGCTGAGTTTTGGTATAGCAATGAATAACTAATTTGTCCTTTTGTTATTTTCCTTGTATTAGAATGTAATTTTTATTGTGATTTACCAGTTTTTCCTTTCATTCTTGTTTGAATGTATTAATATGAAACTTAATAAAAATTAAATTAAAAAAAAAACTCCAAAATCACCAGGGAGCTTGTCAGCGAGACAGCCTATTCAGCTGCTGAGGACTGAAAGACTGGATTGCTGTCACCAGGGGGAGTGGTTAAGGCTGTCAGCAAAACATGGAGTGTTTCAGTCCTCAGCTGCTGGATGGGATTGACAACCCTACCTTACCTTACACTGGACTGGCCTGGAGAGGCGATATGGAAGAATGTTTTTTTGAAAGATTTTTCTTGCAGGATCAGCTGTGGCCTTGGATAATCTATCCAAGGTGGAGTTGTCAGCATCCAACTCATTGGCTTTCTCTTGCCAATCAGGTTCTCACCAGTACAAGAAATATTGCCCAGTTTGTCCTGTATCTAGAGCTCCAAATCAGCTGCCTGGAGCCAGGCAATTCTACGTGCACCTATGGCAATGGCAGAGGTTCTGCTTATGCACTCAAAACAGTCAAAAGCTGCACGGTTGACAAACTTAGAAACATCCTGGGCATGTTTAACCAGTGTGAGAAAGTCTTGCCTCCTGTCTTCAGGAAGAAGAGGACTCAGAACCTCTAAATCACCTGTGACTTCCTTAAGGAACATTCCCATCCCATATATAAAATATAGGAACTGATCCTAGCAGAAAGCATGGAAGCCTGGAAGGTACGACGTCCAAAGGCATCCAAGGTTCGACACTCACGTCCTGGAGGATTAGAGGCATGTCTCTCTGCACTTCTGATCCTTCTCATAGCTGATTCCACTACAATAGAGTGGTGAGGAAGCTGAGTCTTCTGGAAACCAGGACAAGGAGGGACTCGATACATAGTATCCAGTCTACGAGAGTGAGGAGAGGTGGTAAGAGGCATCTCCCACATTCTTAGCATGAGATCATGCAAGATCTCATGGATGGGCAAAGTAGCTGCCTCCTTAGGAGCTTTGGGATATTGTAAAATTTCCAACTCCTTTGCTCTGGGCTCTCTTTCAGGAGCCACAGTGATGGAGACCTCGAGCCACCTCTCTGATGAAGTCCTGAAAGGAGATATCCTCTGGAGGAGACATCCTTCGTTTAGGGAAGGAAGGCTCCTCAGGGAGAAGCATTCCGGTACCAACATAACTGTCAGAATCCTCAGATTCTTCCGAGGACTCAAAGTACCTTCTATCCGGATGCTCTTGAAGAGCCCGATACCTGTACCGACCGAAGTCGGTACCAGAGGGCATCGCATGACTGGGTGCTGGCAAAGCAGACACTGATGTCTATGCTGTCAGTACCGGTACCGATACTGGTGCCGGAGTCAGTGCCGGTTGAACTGTCTGACGTGATTCCGAGGGTGCTGATGCCGCAAGGAGAGCTGCCAGACTGCGTTCAATAGCCAGGAACCTCTGGTCTATCGACACTGCCGATGCCTGGATGTCGGTACCGGAGAAAACTGCCGGTACCCCAGAGCATGGCACCAGTAGTTCTGCCGAGGTTGAGGCCTTGACAACGTCCTGGAGCCCCGATAGTGCTTTGGAAGCCGAATCCTCCCGCCGGGGCAATTTTGCCAGTGAAGAATCCTCAAGGGCAACGCCAGAGGCATCTCGATGCTTGGAAGGAGATCTACCCTTTGAGGACCGGCTAGACTTATGTTTAGTTACCCGAGATCCATGGAAGGAAGACGAAGCCCTGGAAAACGTCGATGCCACCAAGGCTGCATCGGAGGGAAACAGGGTACTGAGCTTAGCAGCTCGGTTCTGCCGACCTCTCTTGGACATCATGGCACAGGCCATACATTCCGTGATGGAGTGGTCAGGACCTAAACATTTAAGGCACCACTCATGGGTGTCGGTGACAGAGATGGTACCACCAAACTTGGTGCACTTTTTGAAACCCAAAGCAGGTTTTTCCATTGTGGAGGAAAGTTTGGGCCGAAGGCCCAAAACGGCACGTGCACCTGGAAAAATGAGAAAAAACATACTAACTATATACATATATACATATACACATACACACATACACATACATATACATACATACACATATACATATACATACATACATACACATACATATACATACATACATACACATACATATATATACACATACACATTTTTTTATTTTTTTTTATAGAAAGAACCACCGGCGGTACCGGTAAAGCGTCGAGGAAGGCAGACGCGACCACAAAAAAAAAAATGAATAAGGAAAATTTTCCAACAAAAAAGCACAATTCCACGTGCCAAATAACTGACTCAGTCCAAGACGTGGAGGCAAGGAAGGAACTATTTATTTATTGATCACTCTCGTTTCACAAAGCCAGGCCTGGCTTTGTGAAACGAGAGTGATCAATCAATAAGGAAAATTTTCTGCAGTGACAGGAACGACCTGTTGGCTCCACAGAAAACGAAGAACTGGAGAGAGGCAGTTGGGAAAGGCGGGAAGGCAGGTGCTGTGGGATGCTCCCAAAAGCTTTCTAACTGGATGCTGGGGAGCGTTCCCACGCAGGCTCCGTCGGTACTGACGTTACCCATATGTGAAGACTACATTCCTGCTTGTTCCTGGAGATACATATGAAGATTTAAGTCTGTCCACAAATGCTTCATAACGAAGACTAACCATTTTAGGAGCCATCCTCTACACAGACTCCAACCTGCTTAATTGATTGGCACTTGCCCAGGCCATAGTAAAAACGTACATGTCAAAAATTGCAATTTTTTGGGCTACTGCCCAGATTGTTTTGAATGAAACAAAAACAGAATATGATCAATAGGAAAAAGAAGTCTGGCCAGTATCTTTTATGTCTTATCCCACCCCAAGCAGGCTCTAAGTCACAGCATACCAGTCCTTGGCTGCATGTTATTGGTCATGTCGGAGTGCTGGCCAATAAGATGCTGTAGGGTGGGCGGAAGTCTTTCCTCCCTTCCCACGTATGCTTTGTCACTTGGGGATGTAACTTTTCCTGGGAGCCATGAGGTCACCTGCTGACATCTGGGGCATAGCAAGTGGGGGGGGGGGGGTCACCACTTTGGGCTACTTTTCAGCCAGCATTAGGCTAGAAATTTCGGAATTATCTGGCAACCTTGATCACATCCTCCTCTATCACCAAGCACTGGCAGCTGCATTGTGCTCTGTGGTTCAAAAGAAGTCATCAGCCCAGGGCAGCCTCTTCTCCCACTGCTTCTCAATTGGAAAGAGGCATGGAATTGATATGGGGGAGAGGAAACACCCCTAATATGGAAGCACCACCACACCAACCCAATCTATGACAACTCCACAGAAAGGCAGATTCTGCAGCTCTTCCTGCAGCTATGGCATTGCAAGGTAAGATCCCATTATATTTAGATTTATCACCTTCAATCTTAAACCGTTCAGAAATCTTACCTCCAGGTATGATACTTTCAGCGAAAACTGCCAATCCTGCCTTTGTTCGATTTCTTTAAACAAGGTGATTATCACCCTGGGGATGACCCCCATGGTAGGTTCATTCTCTTGATCCTGTGTGTGCGCGCCTCCCATGGAATAGGTTTTTCCTGAGCCCGTCTGCCCATATGCCAGGACCGTAGCATTGTACCCTGCCAGAAAAGTACAGCGTGTCATCCGAGGCATTAACAATGGAACAGCTAAAACTTCAGCTTGCCACTACAGCTACCAATCTAGCACTGATTTTATCTTGGGGGGGGGGGGGGGGGCGCCATGGTATGTTTTATAAGGGTGGCAACCAATAAAAATAAAAGCTAGTTAAAATTGAAAAATGTAAGCATTTGTTATTTCCTTTCATTGAGTCTTAATAACTCATAGCCCCCTGCCAGTAGATTAAAGCAGAAAAACCTTTACTAACGTCACTTCCCATAAAGCTTCCAGACTTTGAGTGCTACTATTTAACATGTGCATAGTGCTACAAGACGTACGCAACGCTGCACAGATATGTAAAAGACAGTCCTGCTGATCAGAACTTACAATCTAGTCAAGACAGACAATACAGTAACTGTAGACATGGGATCCAGCTAGGGGGAATGGTAAGGGAACACAAAGGAGATCAGGTGATTCAAGATTTGAAAATAGTAAAGAGGTGAGTTTTCAGCATGGATTTGAAAAGGGTTAGAGAAGGCGCCTGACATACAGACTCGGGTAGTTTATTCTAGGTATAAGGAATAGCAAGGTGGAAGGAGCGAAGTCTGGAGTTAACAATAGAAGAGAAGGGCACAGACAGAAGCGATTTGCCACAAGAGCAGAGTTCCCGAGGAGGGGTGTAGAGAGCATAGCGAGTGAATAGTCTAGAAAGTCTGCTAAAGGTCAAGTAAAAGGGAGGGATAGGGGGAAAATCCCCAACACAAATAAAACCACACTGCCCAAATACTGTTTGCCTTGATATCAAAGTGTGTCCAGTCCAGGAAGGTATTAAGTTGCTCTTAAGTGCATGCTACAGCCCAGGGACTCCAGTATCTGGACCATGCCAGTGGTAAAAGTAAGACTCCAGATGAAAATAGTCTATCAACCAATCATCAAGTTAAGGATGCACCAAAGTTTCCTTCCTTATGAAAAAGGACCATGAACATGACCTTGGGTCAAGTGGCAACATATGCTGAACTGAAAAACTAGAAACTGACTCCTAGTGTGCCTACCTGATAGGGATATGGATTAAGCTACTGAGAGGATGGAGGGTCATAAAAACTTCCCTTTGCTTAACTGCAAGGTATCCATGTAGAGTAGGCCAATTTGCTTACCTTTAACAGGGGTTCTCCATATCTGGCAGGGAAATGCAGCCACATTCCTTATTGTGACAAACAAAAAGATTCCCAATGGCGATGAATAGAAATCAAAATACAAAAATCACCAATATGTACACTATTCTCAAAAACTATTGTGTTTTGTCGGGCATGCCATCAGGAGGAAAGTGGTTGGCTCAACCTCAAAAGCTGGTCATGTCCATTTTAATCAAATATGGTTCAAACTAAAATCATAAAACATTTATATAATTAGCAGTATGACAGAATAGAGGCTCAAAGGGTAAAACTATCGCACAACGTGCACATTGAGTCCTCCAATGAATGTTTCAAGTGCCAAATGAAGCATCATTGACTTCCTCCATCTAAACTGTATTTATAATTGCCAAATGCCTAAAGAAGAAGAAAAAAAAACACTTGTGAAAATGCCTGTTCAAGCACTGGCTGATAAGCACTGGCGTCAGATTAGAACCCACAGTCCAACAAGAGAGCACAAATCCACGTGCCAATCAACAAACCCAGTCAGAAACCGTGGATAGCAAGGAAGGAATCGTTTATTAGACACTCTTACTTCTTAAAGCCAGGCCCGACACAGGCCATGTTTCGCTTATGCCTTCATCAGGGGCTTTTGGCTACAAAACAAAGACTTATTAAAAACATCCATAATCCATAAAAAGAATTATAAACGTATATAAGACAAATCATAAAAGCAAATGCCATAAAGACACTTCAGAAAAACATCATAAAACCAGCAGACAAAGGAGGTGCTACGTTAATTTTAGATAAACGTTCCTACATTGGGGAGATAGAGAGACAATTGAAGGATACTACATTTTATCGTAGGTTGGATGGTGATCCTACACAAACCTTAAATTTGATTCTTATAGCTTTTGAACTTGGGAGGATTACATTGAAAGAAAAGGAATTTCTCATAGTGTCCTCTCCAATAATTCCAACGATTTACGTTAACCCGAAAATTCACAAATCATTGGACAACCCTCCTGGGCGTCCGATAGTGTCAGCCATAGGGTCACTTTTTGAACCAGTATCTCAATTATTAGACATTCTGCTACGTCCATTTATAGAAAACGTGGTCATATGTCTGAGATACCACACAAGTAATCAATATTCTCAAAACTACCACATATTCTGATAAGGTACTGCTTGTTACTTTGGATATAGAATTGTTATATACAAACATTCCGCAAGAAGCAGCATTAACTATAATCCAACGATATTTATATAACAGAAGTAGTTATAAACGTATCCCCACTATATTCCTTATGGAATTGGCTCGTATGGCTTTATGCCAAAATTATTTCTGTTTTAGGGATAATTTCTATCAGCAAATCAAAGGAGTGGCCATGGGGTCATCTATGGGGCCGGATATTGCAAACCTATATGTGTTTGACTTTGAAGAGAAATATATAAAAGACAATCCCTTTACTAAGCAGATAAACTTATGGTTGAAATATATTGATGATATATATATATATATATATATATATATATATATATATATATATATATATATATATATATATATATATATATATAGTGGGATGGAACAGTGGAGGAACTATCGGATTTCACTATATGGATTAATATGTGTGATAAGAATCTTCGGTTTCAGATGACTTATGATCTATATAAAATACCGTATTTGGATTTATTAATTGAAAAGACAGGAATAGGGTTTTGCACCACCTTATATAGAAAGCCCACGGACAGAAACCAATTATTGCATTACGACAGTTTTCACAATTTGGCATTAAAGAATAATTTACCATACGGGCAGTTCCTCAGGGCTAAGAGGATATGTACCTCTGAAGGAGAGTTTGAACTGCAAGCGGAAATTAAGAATCGTTTGGAAGACAGACAATATCCCCCTCAACAAATTAAGAAAGGATATCAGAAGACGTGTCAGTCCTCACGAGAGAAATTGTTGCAAACAAAAGTGAGAGAGGAGAAAAATGATATGGCGTGTTCATTGCTTTATTCACATCATTCACGGGATATTAAAATTTTTTTTAAAGAAACATTGGCATTTGATTCAGTCTCTTCCAGGTTTTGCGGATGTCAATCTAGTTATTGCACATAAACGCAATGTCAATTTGAGAAATATGCTGGTCCCCTCGGCATTTACGGAGCGTAAATATTTATCACAGTATAAAGGCCACTACCAGTGCGGAAGATGCTCAGTGTGTGTGCATGCTCTCCCCGTTAGGAATCAGTATATACACTCCAGTAATAAGGTTTTTTATTTGGATGATTTCACCAACTCTGTGACGAGTCATGTCGTCTACGTGATCCAGTGCCCATGTAAAAAAGTGTATGTGGGTATGTCTACACGACCAGTTCGCAAAAGAATAATAGAACATAGAAGTTGTATCAATAGGAGATTAGGGGATAAACCATTGGTAACCCATTGGATGGAATATAATCATAAGATATCGGATTTTAAATTCTTTATTATAAAAAAGGTTAAGTTAAATTGGAGAGGTGGAGATATGGAGAAAACTATAGCACATTTAGAACAGCGGTATATTTTCCAGTTAGACAGCTTGCACCCTAATGGGCTAAATATGGAGGAAGATCTGTCAGTTTTTCTTTAAATGGTATTTTTGCTTTACATAGTATGCTGTCGGTTCTTTTTATATTTTCTCTTTATTATGATCAATTTGGAATGTTATATATGGTCACACCAGAGATTAGTTATCTTCTAAAAGGTGGTGTGGATATCTCCTATTTCTTGGGTACAAAGTGTCAAATTATAATATAGCCTCAAATTATAATATAGCCAGAGAATATAGATTTATACGGAATGCTCAGTTACTGAATTATGTAGTATTATTACAACCAGTATTGGCAATTACACAGCGGTTCTTTCTACAAGTAGGTTCAAGGTAGATATTCCTTTTCAAAATGAAGAGGTTGATAGCTTTTGGCAGGTATGGGGGAGGTAATAGTGGGTATCCGTGACGTCGTCATCTCTTCCTCCCGCGCAATTGATGTTTTTTAGCCAACGCGCAGCTGCCGGCATTTTAGTTACTCACAGGAAGAGGAGAGGCTAGCAAGTTCTCTGTTCTCAACGAAGTGATATTTGCAAAAATCAAATGAAATTTGCAGAACGGGAAGTGTTATTTTACAGTGTAGAGGTAAAATTTTGATTTCTCATTGCATTGGCTTTGTTTTCGGTTTTCGGCAACGGAGCGCCGCATAAGAAAGAAATAAGTGGTTAAGTGTTATTAGCTATGTTCGAGGTGGGGTTGTCAAAATAAGGCTTTTAAAAGATTTTATAAATAGCATAGGAGTATTGTGGGTATTTGAGACTCATTGCCCCCTTTTTTATATCACATCGTAGCTAGAAATAGAGGTTTGCAATGTAGAGGTAAAGATTTGATTTTCCATTGCATTGGTTTACATGTTCGGCAAGGGCGGCCCCCTCCCAAAAGAAGAAAAAGCATATTAGTGGTTAGTTCATTACTAGCCATATTCGATGGAATGATTGTCAAATAAGTCCTTTATAATAAGGCTTTTGAAAGGTTTTATAAATAGCATTTCAACTTTGTGGGTAATTGAGGTGTGTTTGTATTGAAGCTGGCAGCGTCTCTAAATTATAAGAGTGAGTGACATATTGCTGGAATACCAAGATTAGTAATCTTTGAGAAGTCAGTTGCAGAGGTAAGAGATTGTACATTTACAGGTTATAAGAGAATGGTCAAATGACATGATTTGACAATTGGTGCACTGGTTGTACACATGGTTTTCCGTCGTGATCCTGTTGCGCTTTTCCTTGGTTGGGCTTTTTGCTCAATGGTGAATAAAGCACAGTTACTTACCTGTAACAGGTGATCTCTGGGAACAGCAGGAATTAGTCCTCACTTATGGGTACGTCGGAACCGACGGAGCCTGCGCGGGAAAGCTCCCCAGCTTCCCAGAAAGGAAGCTTTTGGGGCCTCCCACTGCACATGCGTGCTGCCTTCCCGCCTTCCTGACCAGCTCTCCTCAGTTCGAGTTTATAGCTGAGACAGAGAGGGGAAAGGAAGATAGATAGAAGATACAACTCCTAGGGGAGGTGGGTGGGTTGTGAGGACTAATTCCTGCTGTTCCCAGAGATCACCTGTTACAGGTAAGTAACTGTGCTATCTCCAGGAACAAGCAGGAATAAGTCCTCACTTATGGGGACTCCCTAGCTAAGATGCCTGGGAGATCCCCTCCCAAGGGTTCACCATCTTCGTATGGATCTCAGGCATCCATCCAGGGAAGGTGGGCAGGAGTTGTTCAAGTATGGAACAGGTGTTTGAGGACAGCCTGACCAAACAAGGCATCCCGGCGGGAGTCCTTGTCCAAACAGTAATGGGCTGTGAAGGTATGAACCGAGGCCCAGGTGGCTGCTCGACAGATCTGATCTATGGATACAGAGTGAAGATGAGCCATAGAAGTGGCCATGGCTCTCACATTGTGAGCTGTGACATGGCCTTCCAGAGAAATGTTTTTACTCTGATAAGCAAAGGAAATACACTGAGCAATCCAATTGGAAAGTGTACGTTTGGAGACTGGAAGTCCCAAATGAGAAGGATCAAAAGCCACAAAAAGTTGGGAAGACTTTTGATGTGGTTGAGTCCTGTTGAGGTAAAAGGCGAGAGCTCTTTTACAATCTAAAGTATGAAGGTTCCTCTCTGCACTGGATGCATGAGGAGCCGGGAAAAAGACAGGTAGATATACCTCTTGATTAAGATGAAAAGGCGAGACCACTTTGGGCATAAAGTGGGGATTCGTCCTAAGGACCACCTTATCATGATGAAACCTGGTATAAGGTGGATGAGCCACTAAGGCATGTAGTTCACAGATGCGGCGAGCCGAAGTGACTGCAATAAGGAAAAGGACCTTCCAGGAAAGAAATTTCAAGGAGGTAGAAACCAACGGTTCAAAAGGTGGCTTCATAAGCTGACCTAGAACTAGGTTCAAATCCCATGCTACCGGAGGAGGCCGGATGGGAGGTTTAGTTAGAGTCAGGCCTCTCATGAATCTTGCAATAAGAGGATGAGAGGAGACAGGTTGTCCATTTATAGGTTTTAAAGATGCTGCAATAGCACTCAAATGGACTCGTACTGAATTCGTCTTAAGGCCTGCATTGGAAAGATGCAGGAGATAGTCTAATAGAGAATTCAAAGGAAGTGCTAGAGGGTCAAGACCCCGTTGAGCACACCAAATGGAAAAGCGTTTCCATTTGAAAGCATAGGAACGCCTCGTGGAGGGTTTCCTAGAGGCATGAAGGATATCTTTCACTGGTTGAGAAAGATTGAAGTCATGAAGGCTTAGGCCTTCAGTAACCAAGCTCTGAGGTGTAGGGACTTGGGGTTTGGGTGCCACAAAGTCCCCTCCTCCTGAGACAGGTCTGGCACAGCTCCCAGGTCCAGGGAGGGTCCCTGGGAGAGATGCAGAAGTAGAGGGAACCACACTTGGCGTGGCCAGCGTGGAGCTATGAGGATCATCGATCCGTGATCCCTCTGGAGTTTGAACAGAGTCTTGGGAATCAAAGGAATGGGTGGAAAGGCATATAGGAATTCCTGACCCCAATGTAGGAGAAAGGCGTTGTTGGCCTGAGCTCTGACACAGAGTCCTGGAACAGAACCGGGGAAGTTTGGCATTCCACGGACTTGCAAAGAGGTCTATGTCCGGGGTTCCCCATTCCTGAAAGATTCTGCGTATCTGGTCCATATGCAAGGACCATTCGTGTGGAAGCAGAACTCGACTGAGTCTGTCTGCCCGAGAGTTTTGAACCCCTGGAAGATACACTGCCAGAAGATGAATTTGATACTCTCTGGCGAAGGCCCATAATCTGAGAGCTTTGTTGCAAAGCGACAGAGAGCCTGTCCCTCCTTGTTTGTTTATGTAGAACATGGCCACCTGATTGTCTGTATGGACTAGGACGGTCAGGTTGACAAGGAGGGTATGGAAGACTGAGGGCAAAGAAGATTGCTCGCAGTTCCAGGAGGTTGATGTGAAGGGTGGTCTCTTGTGGAGACCAAGCACCCTGAGTGGAGAGGTGTTGAAGATGGGCTCCCCACCCTGTTTGGGAGGCATCTGTTGTGAGGGTTGCTTGGGGCAACAAAGGTTGGAAGGGGACCCCCAACAACAGATTTTTGGTGGACATCCACCATTGGAGGGACCAAAACAGACGCTTTGAAGTGAGTATTTCGTCGGAGAGCGCTCCTGATGCTTGAGTCCACTGGGAGGCCAAGGTCCATTGAGCTGCTCTCATATGAAGACGAGCGTAGGGCACCACGTGTACCGTGGAGGCCATGTGGCCCAGAAGTTGAAGCATTTCTCTGGCTGTCAAGTGACAGCTGGACTGAGCTTGGGAGGCCAAGCACACCAGACGTTGGCCCCGGACTTGAGGTAGGTAGGCCCTTGCAGTGGTGGTGTCCAACTGGGCCCCTATGAATTCCAGAGACTGAGTAGGGATAAGTTGAGACTTGGAAAGGTTTACCACCAGTCCCAGATACTGCAGAATGTGCCTTGTGCGGTCCAGGGAAATCTGGGCCTCTGACTGAGATGGAGCTCGGATGAGCCAGTCGTCCAGATATGGGAATACAAAAATTCCCAGACCTCTTAGAAATGCGGCAACAACTGCCATGCATTTGGTGAACACTCTTGGAGCAGAGGCTAGACCGAAGGGAAGTACTCTGTACTGGAAATGTTTTCCCTGAAACAGAAATCTTAGATATTTTCTGTGGGATGGGTGGATGAGTATTATTATTATTATTATTACAGGCTCTTATATACCGCTCTATTCAGCATCAGTGCGGTTCACAATATAACAGACCAGAACAATAAACTGTTTGGTTTTACAGAGAACAAGGTCAGAGAACTTGGATAAAACATGGGACGTCATTACTGCAACTATTTACATGAGTATTTACAAGTATACATGTGTGTACGCATCCTTGAGATCTAGAGAACAAAGCCAATCCTGACTCTGAAGGTATGGAAGGAGAATGCCTAGAGAAAGCATTTTGAATTTCTCCTTGTACAGAAATTTGTTCAATTCTCTCAGATCTAGGATAGGTCTGAATCCTCCTGTCTTCTTTGGTATGAGAAAATAAGGGGAGTAGAATCCTGTCCCTTGTTGAAGAGGAACCTCTTCTATTGCCCCTTGGGCAAGGAGAGAAGAGACTTCCTGACCCAACAGGTCCAGGAGAGATGGGGGAGAATTGAAGTGCCTCACCATGGTATATGGAGGAAGGTTGGAAAAATGAAGTATGTAGCCCTCTCTGATGATAGAGAGGGTCCATTGCTCTGATGTAATTTGCCCCCATCTGGGAGCAAAGTGAGCTAACCTTCCGGGAATGGTGAGGGGCTCTGGTTTTTCTAGAGCCAGAAAGGTTAAGTTCTCTAGGGGCAAGTCAAAACCCCTGAGGGGGTTGAGCCTGCTGAGGAGTGGCAGACACTGCAGGCTTTGACCTTGCCTGTTTAGGCTGCTGACGTTTAGCAGCAAAGCGAGGCTGAGAAGATTGTTGGCCAGTATTTGTGGAAAATCTGGCCTTCTTGTAGTAAGGCCTCTTGAAAGACTTTCTTGGCAGGAGTAGAGGTAGACTTAGAAAGTCTATCTAAGGTAGCATTTTCTGCGTCCATTTGAGTGGCTTTAATTTGCCAGTCTTTACCAAATAAGTTCTCACCTGTACAGGGCAGATTCCGTAAGCCATCTAGGACCCAGGGTTCTAGGTCAGAGGCCTGGAGCCAAGCAAGTTGTCGGGCTGCAATGGCAATGCCCGAAGCTCTACCGGCACCCTCAAAGGAATCAAAGGCTGCTCCGTTGGAGAACTTAGAAACATCTAGAAGCTGTTTCACTAAAGAAATGAACTCCTTTCTATTTTCAGGGATAAAGGGGGCAAAATGCTTTACCTTTAGGGCAAGTTCCCTTAGAAACATGCCCATATACAGACTGTATGAATTAATCCTGGCTATAAGCATACTAGCCTGGAAGATTTTCCTACCAAAAGAGCCTAGGGTCTTACATTCTCGCCCTGGAGGGGTAGAAGAGTGCCTTTTGGTACTCTTAATCTGTTTCAGCGCAGACTTCACCACAATGGAATGGTGAGGCAGCTGAGTTTTTTGAAAACCAGGAGAAGGAGGGACCCGGTACATGGTGTCCAACCTACGAGAATGAGGAGACAATGTTAGAGGAACCTCCCATAAGTCCATCAAGTGTTCTTGAAGGATTTCATGGATAGGCAGGGTAACTGCCTCTTTAGGAACCTTAGGGTATCCTAAAATATCCAATTTCTTTGATCTAGGTTCTCTCAGAGAATGTAGTAATAGAAAGTCCTTTAGCTACTTCTATAATGAAGTCTTGAAAGGACAAATCCTCTGGTGGAGACATTCTCCTCTTTGGGGAAGAGGGCTCTTCAGGAAGAACAAGAGAGAGCTCAGAGTCAGAGGAGTCAAAATCCTCAGAGGAATCAGAGTATCCTCTATTCGCTTCCAACGCATGATACGCATACCGGTCGGTATCGACATCGGGCGTACCGGGCATGGGATCGATATCGGGTGAAAACCCGGATCTGGCATGCACCGATCTGCATTTGGAAGACGATGGCCTCGGTTCCGGTATGGAAGCCAATACCGGAACCGGACCCGGAACCGCTGAATGCGGTACCGAGGGCGTCGCAGCCTTAATGAAAGCCAGGATGGCCTGCTGCATGGTCTGAACAGTATTGTCCATAGACGCCACTGCTGCCTGGATGTCGGTACCGGCATGGGCTGGTACCCCAGAGCAGTCTAACAGGTGATCGGTCGAGGCCGTGCCATCGATGTCAACCTGTAACCCCATAGATGGTGCTTTGGAAGCCAGAGCTTCCCGCTGGGGTTGTTTGGCTGGGGCATGGTCCTCAGATTCAAAATTGAGAGCCTCTCGATGCTTTGAAGGAGATTTGCTCTTTGAGGACCTGCCCGAAGGTTTGGTTACCTGAGATCCATCTGGAGAGGAAGACCTGGATGACTGATGCTGGATTATCTGAAGCAAACAGCACATGGAATTTGTTGGCCCGGTTCTGCAAACCACGTTTAGACATCTGGGAGCAGGATGGGCAGTCCGGAATGGAGTGGTCAGGCCCCAAACATTTAAGACACCAGTCATGGGTGTCTAACAGAAATAACAGCACTACACTTGGTACACTTCTTGAAACCAGGAGCTGGTTTCTCCATGAGGAGATTTTGTGTAGGCCTGAGGCCTAACAGAAGTCACCAAGTTGTGCTAAAAAATAAACTTTTTTTTGTTTTTTTTTTAAAGAAAGAAAGAAAAGAGAGAGACCGGCGGTACCGGTTTCGGTATGGGGAAGGCAGGTACGCGGTCTAAAAAAAGAAACTAAAAAAACAATTTCTTCAGCGGTGACAGGAACACGACCTGCTGGCTCCGTGGAAAAAAACTGAGGAGAGCTGGTCAGGAAGGCGGGAAGGCAGCGCGCATGTGCAGTGGGAGGCCCCAAAAGCTTCCTTTCTGGGAAGCTGGGGAGCTTTCCCGCGCAGGCTCCGTCGGTTCCGACGTACCCATAAGTGAGGACTTATTCCTGCTTGTTCCTGGAGATTACTGGAGTCACCTGTTTAGAATGGTTCTCTGTTCTTTTATTGTAGTAATTACAGTGTGGCAAGGTACAGATTATAAAACACACAGGTAAGGCTTTTAAATGTATATTATAGTTTTGAAAGACCATAGGTTATATTGTTTTTCATTTTTTTATTTATTGCATTGTAATGTTACGTTTCAAGTTGTTGCACTAAGTCTTTATACATATATATATTGATACCTATTTATAATTATGAATTGTATGTATGTTTTATATATGCATATTAATTTGTTTATATATGTCTTAATGGGATATTTTTATGCTGTACTCATATTTATTGATGTTTTATTTATTTATTTGATACAAGGTTATTTGCTGTTTTTATGGTGCTTTTATGATTTGTCTTATATACATTTATAATTCTTTTTATGGATTATGGATGTTTTTAATAAGTCTTTATATGTTTTGTAGCCAAAAGCCCCTGATGAAGGCATAAGCGAAACACAACCTGTGTCGGGCCTGGCTTTAAGTAGTAAGAGTGTCAAACGATTCCTTCCTTGCTATCCACGGTTTCTGACTGGGTTTGTCAGATTAGAACCGCCAATGTGAAAGGGAAACTATTATGTTAATATAGACTGTCAATCGATCTCCCAGTTTAAACTACAGGGGAGCACTGAATGCAAAATAAAAATCCAGTGTTGTTCAAGCCATTGAAAGTGAGAAATCCTGTCTCCTCCCCGGGGATTGTATGGTACGTGATCTATAACTCACCAGCGAAGATCTTCAAAATTGTGGTCCAAAGTCAAACAGTGCTCAACAAATCGGGGATGAATGTGTTGTGAGCGCAAACGAGAGGCATGTTCACCTAACCTAATCTTAACCGAACAGGAAGTACAGGCGACATACACCAAGTTGCATGGACACCGCAAAAGGTACACCAAATAACTAGAGATGCAAGAAGTACACCAATGAAAATCAGTACAATTCACTCTTAGAGGGCTTGTACCATATTGCCAGTCAAAATCAATGAACAAAATTGGCACTGACAAGATGTGTGACCTGTCTGATCTGAATGTCAAGCGAAGGACGATCTATAGGCAAGGCTGATTTTACAAAAAAAACACAAACCACACAAATGGAAACCACATGTGAAGGCAATAGTGAAAGGTTTTGAAAACCATAAATGAAGACTCAAAATGGACCAGTGTTTAAGTAGTGTGACCACCTTAGAAGTGTTTTGCATAAAAAGGTAAGATATCAATAATACGATTGTCCATGTTTTGGGCATTCGAACAAGGAAGAGGTAGATGCAACAAAAATCACTATGAGCATAACGTGCCCTTAAAAAGGCCGACGACCACCTTGCAAGGATAATCTTTTGAAAGCAAACGGACTTAAATTGGAAGCATGTTTTATAAAGTCTGCTGTCGTGGAGCAAATATGTCGAAGTCTGTAGGAACTTTCCAAATGGTAGACTTTTCCGAAGAGGTCCAGGACTGTGGCTCTGATATTTCAGAAGAGTGTTTCTCTGAACAGGTTTTCAAAACATGGTGGTCAAGCCATCTGGGCTTTTGTAAATAGTGATGTCCCAAAAGTCTATAGTTTGAAAATGAGTATGAGCAATAAATTGTATATTAGGTTTGATGGTATTTAACCATAACATGAATTCATGCAGAGTTTCCTGAGATGTCCAAAAGCAAAAAAAATATCATCCAAGAATCTGCACCACAGGCACACATGTCTAAATAAAGGAAATTAATGAATATATTTCTCTTCAATATCTGCCATGTACTACCATCATCCAATGAGTAAGGTAAACCCTGATTTTCACCTGGTGTAGTTTCTCTTTCAGAATGGTGGTTCTAATCTGTCAGCAATGCTCAGCCAATGATTGAAGAGGCATTTTCTCAAGTTTTTCTTTGTTCTTTCGACATTTGATGGCAGTTATGCATCGAGTTTAGATGGAGGAATACTTCATTTGGTACTTGAGGCACTGAAGGACTCGAAACATGCACATCATGTGGTTGCTTTCCCCTTTGAGTGAGCCTCTATTCTGCCATACTGCTGATTATATAAGTTGTAAACGGGGGTGCTTGTTGTGAAAGTTCCACAATCTTGGCAAGGCTATGAATTTACTTGACTTGCAAAGGATTGTGGGTCTTGTAGTTCATTCACACAAAACTAGCTGTTTAACAAGAATAAAGAATTGTAGTTGCTCGAGTGTAAAGCAGAAATCAGATTTTATTTATGGGGTGTTGTTCCCTCGCACAGATATGCTTGGTAACATCAACAGGATAATTTCTCCAGGAGTTTTATTCAGGAAAAAAAACAAATAAGGCAACTGAATTACTTATGCAACAACTTAGTAAAGACCTTGATGGAACAGAAAAGGTCTTTCTTCTAGCCCCTGCTAATAAACTTTCTTAGCAGTGCTGGAATGAAAAATAAACCCAAAAGGAAAATTCACTTTATAAAAAAAAAAACAGCTTTCTTCCTTTCACACAGAGAAGCAGCTTTTTTTCAAAGTCCCACGTGCACTTGTGCCTTGTTCTAATCACAGGTGCTTAACCAGCTGCAAACCATTGCTGGCCCACTCTCCACGTGGCTCCACTTTCCCCAAAGCTTTCTCTCAAAGAAACGTTTCTGGGAAGCTAAAAATCAGTACAGTTCCTTTTGGTGTTTGATCCTTAACTGAGGATTACTTTAGAACAGCAGCTTAGAGAGAGAACAATCCATACATTCAACTTCCTCATTTGTTATTTCCCCTTGCTCTTGAAATATCATAGGATCACTTTCATACACTGGCTCAGAGGATTTCTCTAACTGATCTCTACCAGGATAGAAACTGTTTCCCTGCTGTCTTCTTTGTGCAAAGCTAGGGAACAGATCAGAGTTCATACCTGAGATCACATTGTCATTAGGTTTCCTCTGTGTATTTTGGCCAGTAGGTAGCAAAGCTTCTGTGCCCAGCTCTCCAGTCAGAATCTCTGGACTTCAGGTCTCTTTTCCCATTCCTCCTTAAATAGATATTAGAGCTCCTTCTTTCTGTAGATGCAGCCATCTCCTTTACAGGTGCTGTCTGGGGGTTCCTGGCTGTATATCTCCAAGCCTCTGGCTTCCTCCAGTCCAATAAAGAATGCTTGGCCCAGGAATCTCTCCCAGTATACGTACTGCCTCGGGCTCCTTTCTTAGACCTTCTGGACGTCTTGCTGTTCTTCCTTCTGTTCACGATCAGTCTCTCCTTCTCCAGCTCTTGCTGTCTCCGTTCCACTTTCTCCCATTGCTGTCCTTGCCACCATTGCTGTCTGATGAATTTCTTCTAGCTTTAAAGTGCCTAGATGGCCGCTCCACCCTAGCACACTGCAGGTGTTCTGAATTAAGCCCTTCCCTAGGAGATGTGTGATTAGAGATTACATCATTGCTTCTCTGATTAGGCACACGTTTCCCTACTTCAGCTCTCCTAGAGGCTTTCTGTAAACCAGTGCATTCTGGGTCTGGTAGTCTTTTAGGTAAACACTCTGTTTTAGTGCTTTTACCAGCCAGCACAGGTTGCTTATTCAGAGCCAATTCACCTCTTGTATTATTTCTTCCTGAACTAGTCCAGTCCCGGAACCATAGAGTTGTCAACCTCCACCAGCAGCTTTGGAGACTGAAAGATTTCATCACTTTGATGTCACCGGTATAAGTAGACAGGAACCGCCCCCTATCACCAGTACCTATTGACAAAGCAGACTCAGCAGAGCAACAAATAAGTAGAATAAAGAAATAGCCATAATCGGCCAACAGTCAAAATGAACTCACACCCATACAGTCCCAAACATTGTTACCAGAAAAAAGGAATGGGTGAACCGAGAACCCCCAAGCCCGGCACAACTGTGCGACCAAGCTCAAGAGACACTGCTGCGTAAATAAGGGCCCCGCCTGTCTTCCCTGCGCTTCTCACCCTTCCTACGCTAAACCAGTAGACTGACCGTCTGGACCGCTCTAAAGAATCTTCAGGCTGCCCCTAATGCAAAGACCCTGGGAGGGATCCAGGACTGGACTAGAGTTCCTTAAGGAACGACAATTAGCAGGTAAGTCTAATTTACTCTTCCTTAGCGTCCTCTAGAGGACGTGACAGAGCAGTACACATCAACGGGAGGGACCTACTAGCCCAGCCTGAAGAACCGCTGAGCCAAAACGCCCATCCCCCCGTGCCTGCACATCCAGCCTATAGTGCCGAGCAAACGAATGGAGTGAAGACCACGTCGCCGCCCTACAGATCTCCTCCGCTGGCACCAAACTGACTTCCGCCCAAGACACCGCCTGCGCCCTGGTGGAATGCGCAGGAAGACCTTCCGGAACCACCTTACCCTTCAACAGGTAGGCGGAAGCAATCGCCTCCTTCAACCACCGCGAGATGGAAGACTTCGCCGCTGCCTCACCTTTCCGAGGCCCCGCAAAAACAATAAACAGCCTGTCTGACTTCCTAAAGGAGGCTGTTCTCCTGAGATTTCTTGAGCACTCTCCAAACATCCAAGAGATGCAAACGGCCCCCCGAGCGCTCTTTGTTCCGCCGAGAACACCGGAAGCGATACTACTTGGTTGACATGAAACACGGAAACCACCTTCGGTAAATAGGCCGGAACCGTGCGCAAAACCACCTTGTGCCTAAAAAAGGTCAGATACGGCTCCGTACATGCCAACGCCTGCAACTCCGAAATCCTCCGAGCCGAACAAATAGCCACAAGGAAGAGAGTCAACATCAAGTCTTTCAAGGAAGCCTTGTCCAAAGGCTCGAATGGTTCTTGAAGTAGCGCGTCCAAAACCAAATTCAGATCCCAAGAAGGAACTGAATCTTGTCTTGGAGGCCTCAACAGTAACACCGCTCTAAGAAAACGCCTAATATCTCCGTGGGCACCCACCGGCTGACCTTGAATCTTACCCCTGAAACAGGATATGGCTGCCAGCTGCACCCTCAAAGTGCTCGCGGCCAACCCCTTTTCCACACCATCCTGAAGAAAAGACAGTATGAGGCACCGAAGCCCGCAGAGGTTGAAAACCGCGGTCCTCACACCACGCCTCAAAAACACGCCATACGCGAACATACGTCAAGGAAGTAGAGCGGCGCCGCGCCTTCAATAAGGTAGAAATTACTGCCGCCAAGTACCCCTTGGCAGTCAACTTTGCCCTTTCAAGAGCCATGCCGTAAGCGAGAATCGACCCACCTGCGGCAAGCGTAACGGCCCCTGAAGCAAGAGATCCCCCCCGCAGAGGAAGCCGCCACGGACTGCCCACCAGAAGCCGAACCAGATCTGCATACCACGGTCTTCTGGGCCAATCGGACGCCACGAGAACCACCAGACCGCTGTGTTTCTCTATGCGTTGAATCACCTTGCCTATGAGAGCCCAAGGAGGAAACACGTAGAGAAGGCCCTCCAGCTGCCACCGCTGAGCCAACGCATCGAGGCCTTCTGCCATTCGTTCCCGCCTCCGGCTGAAGAACCTCTCCACCTGCGCGGAATCGAACCGTGCCATCAGATCCATTACCAGTAGCCCCCAGCGCCGCACTATCAACGCAAACACGTCTGGGTGTAGACTCCACTCCCCCGGGTCTACCCTGCGGCGGCTCAGAAAATCGGCCTTGACATTCTCCATGCTTGCCACGTGCTGCGCCGACAGCACCGCCAGATTCTGCTCGGCCCAGTCCAAGAGTAGACTCGCCTCCTCCTCCAGCGACGCACTCCCTGTGCCGCCCTGGCGATTGATATAAGCTACCGTCGTGGTATTGTCGGACAGCACTCTAACTGCCTTCCGACCCAAGTCTTTTTGGAAACCCTGCAGCGCCAGAAATACTGCTCGCATCTCCAATTGTTTTATGGACCATTGACTCTCTTCCCTTGACCACTCTCCTTGGACAAACTTTCCTTCGCAGTGTGCCCCCCAACCTGTGAGGCATGCATCCGTTGTCAACAGCCTCCATACGGGAGCCTCCAGAGGCATGCCCCCCTCTAGACTTCCGGGGCGCAACCACCACAGGAGTGCCCGTCGCACATCCGGAGGACACAGCAACCTTTGAGACAACGCATCCCTCGGATGCGACCAGCGCCTTAGAAGAGAGCTCTGCAGCGGCCGCATATGCGCTCTGGCCCACTGAACCACCTCGATGCTGGCTGCCATCGTCCAACAACTGCAAATAGCGCCATGCATTCGGAGCTCTGCAACCCAGAAATCTCCGCACGAGCTCCCGCAATTCCTGTGCTCTCTTGTCCGGGAGAAACACCATTCCCCGACTGGTCTCGAAATGCGCACCCAAATATTCGAGGGCTTGAGAGGGAGCTAGTTTGCTCTTCGCAAAATTGACCACCCAGCCGAGACTCTCCAACAATTGCACCACTCGCGCCGTGGCCGCCACACTCTCCTCCCGGGAATCAACCAATCGTCCAAGTAAGGGTGCACGAGAATGCCCTCCTTGCGGAGCGCCGCCGCCACCACTACCATGACCTTGGTGAAAGTGCGAGGCGCCGTCGCTAGGCCGAAAGGCAATGCTCGGAATTGAAAACGACCCATCGGCAGAGCAAACCGCAGATACATTTGATGCTCGCGGTGTATGGGAATATGCAAATATGCCTCCGTCAGGTCTAGAGACGTGAGAAACTCTCCCTTTCGCACCGCCGCAATGACTGAACGCAAGGACTCCATCCGGAAATGGGTCACCCGAAGACAGCGATTTACCCTCTTTAAATCCAATATGGGACGGAACGTACCCTCTTTTTTCGGAACCACGAAATAAATGGAGTATCGACCGGAGCCGCACTGAGCCGCCGGAACGGGCACCACTTTAGAAAGCAACTGAAAACATCTTTGTTTATAGAACACTACGGTCATGAATTAACTAACTTAATTTGTCTGGAATGTAAATCATATACATATTGTATAATAGCTCACATTATAGTATAGCTCACTATGTAGATAATGCAACTCCCTCTAACACATACCATAACTTTAACTTTTATTTCTTTACATTTTCTCACTAATACTCTTAATATCTTTGTTTGTAAGACCACTTTGATTGTATGATAAGGCGGTATAGAAATCCAATTAAATAAATAAACGCCGCAGCCGCTGCAGCGTGCTTGCGACCGCCCTGAACTTCCTTGGTGCTCGGCACGGGGAGAGGACAAAGGCGTCGGAGACGGGGGCGCTGGAGCTCTAGGGCATAGCCTTCTTGAATGACCTCCAACACCCACTGATCCGCAGTTAATTGGACCCAGACGGGGTAAAACTCCCGCAACCTTCCTCCCACGGGCACCTCCCCCCTCTGGGCCCGCCGTATCTCATTGGGGTTTTCTACTGTTGGCGGACTGAAAGGAACCAAATCCTCTACCCGCCCCCCAGAAACCCCGAAAGGACTGACTTCGACCCATATACCGACCCCGCGCAGGCTGGGAAAATCGGAAGGATCGGAATCTCCGCGAGTCTCTGGGGACACCCCTAGAGGCTATCGACCCCCGGCCCTGCTTCAGCCTATCCTCCGGGAGCCGACCCCCTTTGGAGTCCCCCAAGTCCTTGACCAACTTCTCTAAATCCTCCCCAAAGAGAAGCCTGCCTTGAAAAGGTAGTTTACTAAGCCGTGCCTTGGAAGAACCGTCCGCTGACCAGTTGCAGAGCCACAGATACCTGCGAGCCGCCACCACCGAAGCCATGCTCTTGGCGAGCCCCCGAATCAAATCATAGTGAATATCCGATAGGTAAGCCGTGCCGGATTCCAGCCGTGCCAGATCATCGGCCTGTTCTTCCGGTAGTCCCCTCCGCAGACGTTGGGACCACCGCAAGCCAGCTCCCGCAATGGAGGCTTGCAACGAGAGAGCGCACATATCAAACACCTGTTTCAACAAGGTATCCAGCTTCCTATCCTGCACATCTTTTAACGCCGCGGTGCCCTCCACCGGAATGGTGGTCATCTTAGTGACCGCCGACACCGCAGCATCCACCTTTGGGGACCGAAAAATCTCCCTATCCTGTTCCGACAACAGATATAACCGGGCCAAAGTCTTGGTCCCTCGGAGCACCGATTCCGGCGTCCCATTCCTCCTGAATCATATCTCGAAACACCCTATGAACCGGGAATACCTTTTGAGAAGTCCTAACCGCCTGCAACAATGGATCCTCCAACACATCCTCAGCTGCAGGCGTCACGGAGGGCATGTTTAAAGTCTTTAGAGTCTCAGCAATCAACGCTGGCAACTCTTCCCGCAGGAACACCCGGACCACTCTACTCTGCTCCACGTCCGGTAGCTCTCAGTCCTCTAAATCCTCCTCCGAGGCCACTTCCAGATCCATATCCGCTCCGAGGTCATCTATCTCATCACCTGACAGACTGTCCTCTCGGAGCTCCCTACCTTTCTTTGCCGAGCCTATCTCCCCCGCCGGGAGATCTGCCAACCCCGACCGTTTCCGACTCCTCTGGACTCCCGACTGAGTCCCGAACGCAGGCTGTAGCAAGGCAAACGCCTGCTGCATCAGGGAAAAGAAGTCCGAGAGAATCCCCGCAACGCTCCCACCCAGACTTCTCGAAGGAGCCGAAGACACACCAGTTGTCCCGGACGGCCCTGCCGTCGGCTCAGGAAGACCGAGAGAGGACAGCCGGGATCCCTCTTCTACTGAAGCGGACGCTGGCTGATCTCCTGCCGGCCCCCCCAGCTCCTTCTCCATACCTACTGGCTCCAGGGAGCAGCCCCGGCATACCCCGGAGTCCAGTAGCTCGCAGCGCTTCACTCCACAAACCAAGCAGCGATTTTTAAGTAGCATGCTACTGTCTATGAGCAACAAACAGCTCTGAAGAGAGAAAACTGGCTCTCTGCCCTGAGACAGAAGACACTGTCTTTTTTTTTTTTTTTTTTTAAACCAGTAATCTACTCCCAGTAGGCCAATCAGCTGAATTCTGAAGGTCCCATGCAAAAACGAAGCTTCTAGCCTGCCCAATTAAAAGAAGAAAATTGTCTTTTAAAAGAAATGCTGATTTCAAAATGGCCGCCGCCAGCTTTCCTGCTTAAAAAAGGGCTGACTGACAGCACGCGCTGAGGCCCCAAGCCTTCTTTTTCACCTGGGAGCCTCCCTAGGACCTTTATCATCACTCCTGCACTGCCCCCCAAAAAGAATTTCAGCAGCACTTACCCGATCCGGAGGAGAAGGGGGGGAGGAGGGGGGCAGAGAGAAATACAGCTCCGGAGCACAGCTCTCACCCAGCTTCAGCTCCCACTGACTGCTGCAGCCTCGTAGCACGCAGCTCTTGCCAGATTATGTCCTCTGCTGCTGCAGACTCTTCCTGCAACCTGCTCCTCACCCTTCTGGCACGGGTTCGGGAGCAGGGAGGTAAGGCAGTCAGGCTCTCAGCCCACTGCACTTTTAAATAGCTGGGCCCCCCACTAAAAGAACACTTCGGAGAGAGAGGCAGAACCGGGACCCCCTCCAGCAGCAGCAGATTTTCACCCCAGAATAAAGCAAAAGCACTAAACCAAAAGAGGAAAAAAACAACCCCAAAGAAACAAACAAAGCTCTGCTTATTTGATCTCCCTGAGCCCAGTCCCGGGCTCAGAACCTCCAAGCTGCTTGGAGACTGAAAGTACTGGTGAGAGGAAGCGCCCCCTGTCTACTTATACCGGTGACACCAAAGCTGCTGGTGGAGGTTGACAACTCTATGGTTCCGGGACTGGACTAGAGGGACGCTAAGGAAGCTTCCTTATCAAAGTGTTTTATGATTTTACAGAGTTTGAACCATATTTGATTAAAATGGACATGACCAGCTTTCGAGGTTAAGCAAACCACTCTCCTGATGGCATGCCCAACAAAAAAAAAATAGTTTGAGAATAGTGCACATATTGGTGATTTTTGTATTTTGGTTTACATTCACTGTGATATTTCTGATGTTGCCCAAGTGACTGGAGCCCTCCTTCAGCTCAAGTCTTTTAGACTTCAGAGTATGTCTGTGCCTTCCGGCAGGCAATCTGAGCACTGGTTTCTTCAATCCAACCAGAGCACAAGGATTTGTAAAATCCAAATAGGGCGTGTCCCTTTTTTTTCTTTTGCAGGGAAGGTGGGTGGGTGGGTGAGTGCGGCTGCATTTGCCTACTGCCTATGGAGAACCCCTGTTACAGGTAAGCCGCCTCATTCTCCATAGAGAAGCCGCCTCATTCTCCATAGAGAAGCCGCCTCATTCTCCATAGAGAAGCCGCCTCATTCTCCATAGAGAAGCCGCCTCATTCTCCATAGAGAAGCCGCCTCATTCTCCATAGAGAAGCCGCCTCATTCTCCATAGAGAAGCCGCCTCATTCTCCATAGAGAAGCCGCCTCATTCTCCATAGAGAAGCCGCCTCATTCTCCATAGAGAAGCCGCTTTGGAAATGCAGAAACACTCCTTATTGCTTAATCTTTGAGAAGAGGATTAGAGAAACACTTTTCTGGTGCGGTTCCAAAATTGTGGAATGATTTACCTGCTGAGATTAGGAATCTTATGGTTTATTAAAATTTGATATACCACTTTATTACATTATCAAAGCGGTTTACATAACAGGGGAATAGAATAACTGAAGAGAACTTTTGTTATAATAGGAAAGAACAAAATCATATGGGCAGGGAAAGAAGGGCAAGGAGAGGAAGAGAGGAAGGTGGAATAAATGACAGGTGGAATGGAGAACAGGTGGTAGTGATTTCCAAAGACCGGGAGCATTGAATTAAAAGGCTGAGGATCTGGTGAAGATATAAACGGACATGATTAACAGGAGGGAGGTAAAGGCAGTTGGCACAAAAGCGTAGTTACTCACCTGCAACGTGTTCTCCAGGGACAGCAGGAAATGGTCCTCACTTATGGGTGATGTCGGCACTGACGGAGCCCGTGCGGAGCAATTCCTCAGCTTTCAAAGAAAGCCTTTGGGATTGCTACCATGCATGCATGGTACTCTACCCGCCCAAGGGTGCCATCTTGCTCAGTCAGGACCCTTAGTTTGAGCCCTACCATGCAGATGGCAAGGGGAAGGAAAAAAAATTCAGCAACTCATCAGGGGAGGTGGGAGGGCAGTGAGGACCGATTCCTGCTGTCCCTGGAGAACACCTGTTACAGGTGAGTAACTACGCTTTCTCCAGGAACAAGCAGGAAGTCAGTCCTCACTTATGGGACTCCCTAGCTACAGGCTACCAAACCTGTAACCAAAAAATGCCTTGCGAGGCCATAAGCAGAAGCCAAAGCTCGAAGGAACCCGAGACCTCCGGTCCTCAAGGCAAAAACCTCGGTAGCCGTGAAGAAGGGTCGGAGGGCAGGAGTTGCTTATACCGCAAACAGATTACGGAGTACAGCCTGGCCGAAGGCACTGTCCTGGCGGGACTCCCTCTCCAGGCAGTAGTGGATGGCGAAGATATTTGTAGAAGACCAGGTTGCCACCCAGGCGATGTCCATCATGGGCATGGAGCGCAGCAAAGTTGCGGAGGCTGCTTTGGCTTGGACCCCTTGTGCAGTGACTCAACGATCCAGGAGAACGCCCGCCTTCGCATGGGCAAACGCGATGCAGTCTGCCACCCAAACAGAGGGTGCGCTTGGTGACTGCTTGCCCCTGCCTACTGGGACCATAGGTCATGGAGAGCCGGTCAGAATTGCGATGAGTCTGGGTATGCTGCAAGTAGAAGGCAAGGACCCGCTTGCAGTCGAGGGTGTGGAGAGTCGCCAACGCCCGATCGGCGTGGGGCCTTGGGAAGAAGGTCGGGAGCACTCTTGGTTGAGATGAAAGGCCGACACAACATTGCGTAAAAACTTAGGATGCATCCGGAGGACCACCCTGTTCAAATAAAATATGGTGTAAGGGGCGCCAGCCATGAGCGCCTGAAGCTCACTGACTCGGTGAGCCAAGGTCAGCGCTACTAGGAAGGCCACCTTCTAGAACAAATTCTGGAGCAAACACGTCGTCATCGGCTCGAAGGGTGGACGAGAGAGCTGCGTGAGCACCACGTTCGAATCTCATTCTAATGGAGGGGGACGGATGGGCGGCTAGGATAACAAAAGGCCCTGCATGAAGCAGACTAGTGGTTGCCCTGAGAGAGGTTTTCCCTCAGTAGGGAGATTAGAGTTCATCTGAGCGCCATATCGGCTGCTAAACAAGTTCGACTTCAGTCCCTACCTCGAGAGGTGAAGAAGGTGCTGGAGAACCCACAGAACCGGGCATGAGAAGGGGTCGATTTAGTGCTCCGAGCACCAAAAGGAGAAGCGTTTCCACTTAAAGACATAAGCTCGCCTAGTGGGGTCCTTCCTTGAGGCAAGGAGGATTTCCTTGAAATCTTCCGGAAGGGCCAAAAAGGCTAGAAAGACCAGTTCAGCTGCCAGGCTGTGAGGAATAGGGAGGGTAGATTCGGGTGCAATACCCGACCCTCCTCCTGCATCAGCAAGTCCCTAGCAGAGCCTAGGGGAATCAGAGGCTCCGACGACAGTTGGAGAAGGAGTGGGAAACCAAGGCTGCCGAGGTCACAAGGGGGCCACGAGAAAAAGCGATACTCTGACCCGTTGAGCACTGAACAGAGTCCTCACAATGAGGGGGAAGGGAGGGAATACATATAAGAGGCTGAACGACCAGTCCAGGAGAAATGCTTTGGGGCCCTCCCTGCACGGGTGTGGTACCAGGCCACAGAAGCAAGGAAGCTGAGTGTTCTGGGGGCTGGCAAAGAGGTCCATTGCAGGAGCTCCCCAGTGCAGGAACAGCCAGCTTGCCACTCTGGGATAAAGGCGCCACTCGTGGGGGCAAAGGATTCCGCTGAGCCTGTACGCCAGGCCATTCACCTGATATGGGAGATAGGTCACCTTGAGGGACATCCTCTACCAGGCGGAAAAAGAGCAGATGAGGACTGCTTCCCTGCAGAGGGAACGCAACCCCGTGCCCCCCTCCTTGTTGATGTAAAACATCATTAATCAGTAGTTGGTTTGCACCAGGACTGACTTCCCGGTGAGGACATCCTCGAAGACCCTCAAGGCCCATGGAATGGCCCAGAGTTCGAGCAGGTTTATCTGCTGTTGAGCCTCCACAGACGACCACTGCCCCCGCGTGCAAAGAGCTGCAATGGGCTCCCCATGCTAGCAGTGTGACATGTGGTCAGTACCACATCATGCTGTGGGGCCTGGAAGAGTGAGCCCCGCAGAAGGTTGCAGGGGTTCTGCCAACAGTTCAGGGACAAACAGATCGGGAAAAATCCTGACGGAGTCCCTGAGGTGTCTGAAGGATTGGCTCCATTGAGAGCTGAGAAACCACTGGGCCATCCGTAAGTGCGAGAGTCAGGAACCACATGCATAGTTGAGGCCATATGGCCCAAGAGATGTAGTATGGACTGAGCAGTAACCTGCCAGGCATTTTGGATGTGAACAGCCAGAGCCCGGAGGCGGGTGGAGCGATCCACTGGCAAGAAGGCCATAGCCTGCTGAGTATCGAGGTGTGCCCTGATGAACTTGAGAGCCTGTGCCGGCTTGGTGAGACTTTGGGTAGTTGACCAAGAACCCCAAGCTCGCCAAGAGGACAGTGCGCACATTGCCTACCGGACCTCTGACGGAGAAGCCCGTAACGAGCCAGTCATTGAGGAAAGGGAACAATGGCACTCCCTGATGCCAAAGGTGAGCAGTGGCCACGACGAGGCACTTCGTGAAGATCCGAGGGGTGAATGCGAGACCGAAGGGGAGCACCCTGTACTGAAAGTGCTCTCCCTGCACCCTGAAAACACAGGTACTGCCTGTGTTGGGGGTGGATCAAGATATGGGCGTAAGTGTACTTGAGATCCAAGGAGCATAGCCAGTCACCATGGCGGAGGAAGGTCAGCAGCACACCAAGAGAGAACATCTTGAATTTCTCCCATACCAGGAACTTGTTTAGCCTACAGTGGTCGAGGATGGGCCGCAGACCCCCAGTCTTTTTGGGAAAGAGGAAGTACTGGGAAAAAAAGACCCGACCTTGAAGGTGGGGAGGGACCTGAGACTGCCCCCATTGGGCAAGGAGGGAGTGCAATTCCTGCTGCAGCAAAATCTGGTGCGTGGGGAGTCGAGGAGGCTCTGCTGGGGAGAAAGGAGGTGGAAGCCTGTTGAAGTGGAAGCAATAGCCCTCCCGGATGACCTGGAGGACCCAGGTGTCCAAGATGATCAGCATCCACCATGAGGCGAAGGACAGGCATCCCCCCATGGGCTGCTGTATTGCCAGAGGGCGAGGGGATGTGTCACTGGTGTCAAAACCCCTGAGGGGTTTGAGGGGGAGCCGGCATCTGGGCCTTCGGGCCCTTCGATTTACGATGACTTTGGCCAGACTTTCCCTGTGGCAGAGTGGTCGGCAAGGGAGTAACTGGGTACGGCGGGTAGCTGTGATACTGGAGACCTTTCCTAGGGAAGAAGGGCTTCTTGGCGGGATGCTTCTTTCAAGGCAGGGTAGAGGTCTTGTGGGAGAGATGAGTCCTCATGACATACTCTCTCGATTTCCACCGCCTTCTCCATCAGCTTACCAAAATGTTGTTTGCCGAAGCAGGGCATGTCCAGGAGCTTCTCCTGCACTAACTGCTCCAAATCCAAAGATTTGAGCCAAGCCTGGCAGCAGGCTCCAGAACCTTGGTAGGCCTTGCGGCCCAGGGCATCAAGGGCTCTCGATTCTCAGCCCGGCAGGACCGATGAATGGGACTTCGGGCTCTTCTGCTTCCTCATAGCTGATTCCAGCACCATCGAAGTATGTGGAAGTTGGGTCTTTTGGAAGCCTGGCCCTCGCTGCACCTCATACATTGTGTCAAGGTGCTTGCTCACAATAGGAACCGAGGCCGGGGCCTCCCACATGCACAGATGTGGTGTATTTAGATTTCATGTAAGTCTTTGACACTGTTCCTCACAGGTGACTTATAAACAAACTGAGCACCCTAGAGATGGACTCTAAAGTTACTGCGTGGGTTAGAAATTGGATGGGTGGGAGGCGACAGAGTACAGGTAAATGGAGCTCACTCTGAAGAGAAGGATGTTACCAGTGGTGTGCCCCAGGGATTTGTTCTTGGCCCAAAATTTTTTATTTATTTTTTTTTTTTTTAAACATCTTTGTTAGTGATATAGTGGAAGGGCTGTCAGGTAAGGTTTGCCTCTTTGCAGATGATACCCAAAATATGCAATAGAGTAGACACCCGGGAAGGTGTAGATAACATGAGGAGGGATCTAACTAAGCTTGAAGAATGGTCTAGAATTTGGCAGCTGGGATTTAATGTTAAAAAATGTAAGGTCATGCATTTGGCCTGCAGCAATCCAAGGGAGCAATATAGTATAGGGGGTGAAGTACTTTTGTGCACTAAAGAGCGGGACCTAGGGGTGGTTGTGTCTGATGATCTTAAAGTAGCTAAACAGGTAGAAAAGGTGACAGCAAAAGCTAGAAGGATGCTTGAGTGAATACAGAGAGGAATGGCTAGCAGAAAAAAGGAGGTGATAGTGCCTCTGTATAAGTCTTTGGTGTGACTACATTTGGAGTATAGTGTGCAATTCTGGAGACTGCACCTTCAAAAGGATAAAAAGGAAGGAGTCAGTACAGAGGGTGGCTAATAAAATGGTTAGTGGTCTTCATTATAAAACATATGAGGACAGACTTAAGGATCTTAATATGTACACCTTAGAGGAAAGGCAGGATAGAGGTGATATGATTGAGATGTTTAAATATCTCCATGGCATAAATGTACAGAGGGAGAGCCTCTCAATTGAAAGCAAGTTCTGCTACGAGGAGACCTGGGATGAGGGTGAAGGGGGATAGATTCAGGAGTGATATGCGGAAATATGTCTTTACGGAAAGAGTGGTAGATCTGTGGAATAGTCTCCCAGTGGAGGTGGTAGAGATGACAGTAATAGAATTCAAAAAGCATGGGACAAACAGGGGATCCGTAAAGGAAAAAAAGGGGACTGTTGTTCATATGGAAGGAAGATTAGACAGGCCATGTGGTCTTTTTCTGTCATATTTCTATGTTTCTAATAGCTGGCAGAGGATCAGTGGCACTGGGATGGTGAGGGATTCCCTGGTTGGGGCCTCATATTGAAGAATATTCAGTTTTTCAGCACAAGGGTCCTCCTTGGCTTGGGTGACAAGGTTGAGGGACTGAGCTATGTCCCAAACAAACACCAAAACAGAGGTGACCTCGGGCGGCGAAAGCATAGTTACTCACCTGTAACAGGTGATCTCCGGGAACAGCAGGAAATTAGTCTTCACGTATGGGTATCATCGGTACCGATGGAGCCTGCGCGGGAATGCTGCCCAGCGTCCAATTAGAAAGCTTTTGGGAGCATCCCACAGCGCCTCCGTGCTGCCTTCCCACCTTTCCCAACTGCCTCTCTCCAGTTGAGTTTTAAAGCTGAGAGAGAGAAAGAGAGAGAGCGACAGAGAGAGATACAACTCCTAGGGGAGGTGAGAGGGATGCGACTAAATTCCTGCTGTTCCTGGAGATCACCAGTTACAGGTGAGTAACTATGCTATCTCCAGGAACAAGCAGGAATGTAGTCTTCACATATGGGGACTCCCCAGCTTTAGATGCCAGGGAGAGACCCCAGAAATTGTGTGTCCCTATGAAAGGGCTCCACTTCCCCCCATGGATCTCAGGCATTCAACCAAGGATGGTGGGTAGGAGTTGATTAGGTATGGAACAGGTGTTGGAGAACAGCCTGACCAAACAAGGCATCCCAGCGGGAGTCCTTGTCCAAGCAGTAGTGGGCTGTGAAGGTATGAACCGAGGTCCAAGTGGCTGCTCGACAGACGTTGTCGATAGACACAGAGTGCAGATGAGCCATTCAAGCTGCCATGGCTCTCACATTGTGAGCTGTGACATGGCCCTCCAGAGGAAGATTCTTACTCTGATAGGCAAAGGAAATACACTGAGCAATCCAGTTAGACAGTGTTCTCTTGGAGACTGGAAGTCCCAAATGAGACGGATTAAAAGCAACAAAGTTGAGGACTCTCAATGTTGCAGTGTTCTCTGTAAGTAAAAAGCTAAGGCTCTTTTACAGTCCAAAGTATGAAGATTCCTTTCTGCATTTGATGCATGAGGCCTTGGAAAAAACACAGACAGGTAGACCGCTTGGTTCAGATGAAAAGGCAAGACCACCTTTGGCATAAAGTGTGGATCAGTCTTAAGGACTACCTTGTCAAGATGGAACCTTGTATAAGGTGGATCAGCCACTAGTGCCTGCAACTCACTGATGCGATGTGCTGATGTGATTGCAATGAGAAAGAACCTTCGAGGAAAGGAATTTCAAGGAGATAGTAGCTAAGGGTTCGAAAGGTGGCTTCATGAGCTGACCAAGAACCAGGTTTAAGTCCCATGCCACCGGTGGTGGCCTGATGGGAGGCTTAGTTAGAAGAAGGCCCCTCATAAATCTTGCTATAAGAGGATGAGAGGAAAGCGTAGTTACTCACCTGTAACAGGTGTTCTCCAGGAGCAGCAGGAATCAGTCCTCACATATGGGTGACGTCGGTGCCGACGGAGCCCTCGCGGAGCAATTTTCCCCAGCTTTCAAAGAAAGCCTTTGGGAATTGCAGCACGCATGCGCGGTCCTCTTCCCGCCCAAGGGTGCCATCTTGCTCAGTCAGATGACATAGCTAAAAGACAGCAAAAATTAGCAAAAACGAAAGCATATAACTGCAACTCCAAGGGGAGGAGGGAGGGTTGTGAGGACTGATTCCTGCTGCTCCTGGAGAACACCTGTTACAGGTGAGTAACTACGCTTTCTCCAGGACCAAGCAGGAAGTCAGTCCTCACATATGGGACTCCCAAGCTTAAGGCTACCGGAGACCCTAAGCACAAAAATGAGCTCCCTTGAGGTCAGTAGCACAGAAGGAAGGAATCTTCTCTGAATATGTCTCCAACCGGTAGCCCAACATCTGGGACGGAGGGTAGGAGTTGCCTATACCTCGAAGAGGTTACGGAGGACTGCCTGTCCGAAAGCACTGTCCCTGCGGGACTCCCTCTCCAGGCAGTAATGGGCTGCAAAAGTCTGGCTTGAAGACCAAGTAGCGGCCCGGCAGATGTCTGCCAATGGAACAGAGCGGAAGTAAGCTACTGACGTAGCCTTCGCCCGAACACGATGAGCTGTGACTCTACCTTCCAGCACGAAGCCGGCAGCCTCGTAAGCCCAAGCGATACAGTCCGCAATCCAGATGGACAGAGTACGCTTGGAGACAGGGAGCCCCAACTTGTTGGGGTCATAAGACACGAAGAGCTGAACAGCCTTCCGGTGCTCCCGCGTACGGTCAAGGTAGAAGGTCAACGCCCTTCTACAGTCCAGGGTATGCAGGACCATTTCAGCTCGGCTGGAGTGTGGCCTGGGAAAGTAGGTCGGAAGTACCACCTCCTGGTTGATGTGAAAAGGGGAAACCACTTTGGGAAGAAATTTAGGGTGAGTCCGTAGGACTACCCGGTTCTTGTAGAACCTAGTGTAAGGAGGATCAGAAACCAGGGCCTGCAGCTCACTAACGCGTCTAGACGAAGTGAGGGCTACCAAGAACAAGGTTTTCCACGAAAGAAAACGTAGCGGACAGGTAGCCATAGGCTCAAAAGGCAGACAGGTAATCCGCTGCAACACCACATTAAGATCCCAGTCCGGGGCTGGCGGGCGCAAAGGTGGCTTAAGGAGGAGGCGGCCTCTGAGAAATCGAGCCACCAGAGGGTGGTTGGAAAGAGGTCTACCATCCACCGGCATGTGATGTGCAGAAAGAGCACTGAGGTGGACCTTTACCGAGTTGGACTTTAGTCCAAGGTTGGAGAGAGAGAGAGCACGTACTGCAAGACCACTAATGTTGAACAGGAGAAAGGATCCTGAGACTGCTGAGTACACCAGATGGAGAACCGACGTCACTTGAGAGCGTAGGCCTTTCTGGTGGAGGGCCTCCTGGAGGCCAAGACGACCTCCTCCACATCTGGAGGTAGCTGCAGAGGAGCAAGGACTACCCTTTCAGCAGCCAGGCCATCAGATGAAGGGACCGGAGATTGGGGTGTAAGAGAGTCCCCTGATCCTGCGACAGGAGGTCGGGCTGAAATCCCAGTGGAAGAGGAGTGTCTACCGCTAGCTGCATCAGAAGCGGGAACCAAGGTTGTCTCGGCCACCGGGGAGCCACTAGGATCATCGATGCTTTGTCTCTGAGAACCTTGAAGAGCGTCCGAGACACCAGTGGCATGGGAGGAAAGGCATACAAGAGGCCGGTGGACCATGGAATTAGAAAAGCATCCGCCGCTACCCAAAGAGGATGCGGCTGTCGTGAGCAGAATCTGGGCAGCTGCCGGTTCAGAGGACTGGCAAACAGATCCATGGTGGGGAGGCCCCACTTGAGAAAGATCCGCTGAACCACCAGCGGATCCAACCTCCACTCGTGTGGCTGGAGGATCCTGCTGAGCTTGTCGGCCAGGTAATTTTCTTGACCTGGGAGATAGACAGCCTTGAGGATGATGCCGTGGTGGACTGCCCAAGAGCATAGTTTTTGTGCCTCCTGACAGAGAAGGAAGGAGCCTGCTCCGCCTTGTTTGTTCACGTAGAACATTGCAACCTGATTGTCGGTCTGTATCAGCACCGACTGGTGAGAAACCAGGTGAGAGAATGCTTTGAGCGCTAGGCGGATGGCTCTGAGCTCCAAGAAGTTTATCTGCTGAGCAGACTCCCAAGGAGTCCAGAGGCCTTGAGTACATGTCCCTTGGCAATGTGCTCCCCAACCCAGGAGAGAAGCATCGGTCGTCAGGACCTGAGAATGCGTAGGGGACTGAAAAGTCACTCCTAGTACCAGGTTGGGCAGATGAAGCCACCATTGTAGAGAAGAGACCAGCTGGTCGGAGATCTGTACGGAGTCCGCTAGGCTCCCCGTGGCCTGATACCATTGATTGCGAAGGCACCACTGAGCAGGACGCATGTTCAGTCGGGCATTAGGGGTCACATGGACCGTGGAAGCCATATGGCCGGCAGTCGCAGAAAGTGTCTGGCTGAGACCAGCGCATTGCTGCGAAAGTGGCCGGCGAGATCCATGAGCCGCTTGGCCCTGTCCAGAGGGAGGAAGGCCCGCGCCTGAAGTGTGTCCAACCGGGCGCCGATGAACTCGAGATTTTGAGAGGGGAGCAAAGTGGACTTTGCGAAGTTTATGACAAAACCCAAGTGCTGGAGCAGAGCCACAGTGCGATGAGTGGCTTGAGTGGCCTCTTGGGAAGACTGGGCTCTGATGAGCCAGTCGTCCAGGTATGGGAACACAGATCTTGAAGTCTTAGATAAGCCGCCACCACTGCGAGGCATTTGGTGAACACCCTGGGTGCGGAGGACAGGCCAAAAGGCAGCACTCTGTACTGGTAATGATTTCCTCCCACAACAAATCTGAGATATTGTCGGTGGTCCGGATGAATGAGGATGTGAGTATATGCATCTTTCAGATCCAAGGAGCATAGCCAGTCTCCCTGCTGGAGGTAGGACAGCAGGATTCCAAGGGTAAGCCATCTTGAACTTTTCCTTTGCAAGGAACTTGAGGTTTCGCAAGTCCAGGATGGGTCGGAGGCCTCCTGTTCTTTTTGGAATCAGGAAGTACCTGGCGTAAAACCCCTGGCCCTTTAGGTGGTGGGGCACCGGTTCCACGGCTTGTTCCTGAAGGAGACTTGCTAACTCCTGAAGTAGTAAGTCCCTGTGCAAAGGTAGTCGGGGAGGCTCCCCTGGAAAGTAGGAGGGAGGTACCTGGTGAAAATGAAGAAGATAACCCTTTTGAACTATGTGAAGTACCCAGGTATCTGTGGTGATGTTGGACCACCTTTCGGCAAAGTGGACCAGCCGGCCTCCTGTGCTGAGAGAAACCAGCTGAGGGGGAGAGGCTATGCTGAAGAAGTCAAAAACCCCCAACCTGCTGAGCAGGGGCCGGTGGTGCAGGCTTGGGGGCTTGCTGCCTACAGGACCCATTACCCCGTCCCTTGGCCTGCTTTCCCTGTGGGGGAGCCGCTAAGGCCTGATATTGAGGGTAGTATTTATAGGCAGCACCTTTCCTCGGGTAAAAGGGCTTTTTCCCCGAGGCCTTCTTCTTTTGAGAAGGGGCAGAGGTCTTCCTCGAGAGACGAGTCCTGGTAAGAGTCTCTGTCTCGATTTGTGCAGCCTTCTCATCCATGGGCTTGCCAAAGAGGTTATCACCTCGGCAGGGGACATCGACCAACTTGTCCTGTACCCAGGGCTCGAGGTCGGACGTCTGAAGCCAAGCCTGGCGGCGTCCACCGATGCCGGCCGCAGCTACTCGAGCCGACGCCTCAAAACCATCGTAGGCTGCTCGAGAGATAAACTTGGAGCACTCTCTAATACCAGTAGACAAGGATTGAAACCTCTGCAAAGGTTCGTCGGAGAGACCAGCAGAGAACCCGGCTATTTCCTTAGCCAGGTCTCGGAGATACATGCCCATGTAGAGCTGGTATGTCTGGACTCGACAAGCAAGCATAGAGCCCTGGAAGCACTTCCTACCGAGGGCATCCAGGCTTCGGGCTTCCCTACCAGGGGGCACCGAGGAGTGCATTTTTTGACTCTTAAGTCTATGCATGGCCGATTCCACCACCATGGAATGGTGCGGTAGTTGTGCCTTCTGGAAGCTGGGGCTCTTGCGGACTCGATAAATGGAATCGACCCGCTTGCTTAACACCGGCGACGACGACGGGCTTTCACACATGCGGAAGAGAAGTCGTTCCAGCATCAGAGGAACCGGTACAATAAAGACCTCCTTCGTGGGAGAGTCATATTGGAGGGCATCGAGTTCTTCGACTCGAGGCTCCTCCTCAGGATCCGCAGGGAAGGCCAAGGCCTTGGCCATATCCCTCACGAAGTCCGAGAACCGGGTATCCTCCGGGGAGGGACCGTCTCCGAGGTTCGGACTCAGGGGAGTCTGAAGGGACACACCGAGTCCGAAAGGAACCAGGTGACTCTTCGTACTCAGATTCCCAGGCCGACTCCTCGGAGGAGTCGTCGATCGGCTCCGGTCGGGCGGGCACCGATGCTACCCGCTCCGACGCCGAGGGAGTCGGCGTCAACGACCTCGGTCCCGAACGGGAGGCTGAAGGAGACCGACCGAGGATCGACTCGAGCCCTCATGGACTCGAGGATCGGCTCGGTCTCCGGGGTCGATTTGGAGGTCGACGTCCCGGCAATCAGGGCAGAAGCACCGGCGAGGCCAGCGATCAATAACCACTGCTGGTCCAAGAAGGCAGTCAGACTGCTCTCCAAGGCCGTCAACCTGAGTCCGAGCTCAGGAGACCCAGCAGCCCCCGACTCGGGGCCCGACGTCGGGTCCTTCGGAGGCGAGTCAACGAGGACAACAGTACTCACGTGAGCGGGCAAGTCCACCTCGAGTCGAGGATGTTTTGACGGACTCTCCGTCTCCGAGGACCCAGGACGGGAATCGGGGCTATGCGACCTGGCCCTTAAGGAACCAGGAGCGTCCACCGATCCCGCCCTCGCGGGTTTCTTCTTCCGATGATGATCCCGGGTAGGAGACCCCCTTTCAGAGGAACTTCGACGATGCTCAGGACCAGAGTCCCGAGACGTCGAAGCCTCTGACGAGGTCCGAGCCCAGCCGGAGTCAGAGAAGATACGCTCCCGCTAGTGCTGCCGACTCCTCAATGCTTTTGAGGACATTTTGCCGCATGGCCCACAGATCATGGAGTCATGATCTGGTCCGAGGCAGCAGAGGCAGAAGTCATGAGTGTCTGTAAGAGACATGAGTTTCTTACAGAGATCACACTTTTTAAAGCCGCTGGCAGCCATCGGGGGAAAAAGGGCCCCTGCGAGGTCGAATGACCGGGCTGCCAGGGAAAAAGGAAAAAGGCGTGAAATCTGTCACGAAGGACATAAAAACCAAAAAATAAGGGACGGACTCGCAACCGGCGTCGCGAGTCCGGGCGGGAAAAGAACCGGCGTCGAACTGAAGAAAAAAAGAGAAAAAAATCAACTTTTCTGCGGGGATTCACAGGCAACGTCTGTAGGGCTCCGCGGAAAAAAGAAGACTGAGCAAGATGGCACCCTTGGGCGGGAAGAGGACCGCGCATGCGCGCTACAATTCCCAAAGGCTTTCTTTGAAAGCTGGGGAAAATTGCTCCGCGAGGGCTCCGTCGGCGCCGACGTCACCCATATGTGAGGACTGACTTCCTGCTTGGTCCTGGAGAAATAGGTTGTCCATTTAGAGGCTTGAAAGAAGCTGCAATAGCACTCAAATGGACTTTTACTGAGTTAGTTTTAAGTCCTGCATTGGATAAATGAAGGAGATACTCCAGTAATGATTCCAAAAACGAAATTAGATCTTACCTGCTAATTGTCTTTCCTTGAGCTTTCTCCGGGCCAGTCCAGGGAAAGGTAGGGTTGTCAATCCCCCATAGCAGCTGAGGACTGATGACTTCAAGTTTTCTTGAGAGGTGAAGCCACTCCCCCTGCCAGAAATCCAGCAGTCTCCTTCTGACAAAGCAGCTAAAATGAAAGAACTGAGAAAACAGATTAATTCTGGAAAAACTGATAACATTCCATAGCCCCCAAAAACCTTGAAGCTCGCAATACGCTTCCTTGGTGTTCACATTATGAGCCGTTCTTTTCCTCTTTTTTTTTTTTTTTTTTTACAGATACCGAGAAGTTCTGCACCGAGGGAAAACCTAGAAGCCCCACACCGCTCCCCTCGCAGCCGAAGACGCAGATATTACGGAACTCTTATAGATATAGGACCAAGCGCCCGGAACGCGAAAAGGGTGGGACCCTGGACTGGCCCGGAGAAAGCTCAAGGAAAGACAATTAGCAGGTAAGATCTAATTTCGTTTTCCTTATCGCTTCTCCGGGCCAGTCCAGGGAAAGGTAGGGCAGTACCAAAGCAGTACCTATACTCGGGAGGGACCCGCCAGACCTGCGATAAGAGCCGAGGAACCCACTTTCGCATCGTCTTGGGCCTGTACCTCCAACCGGCAATGCCTCGCAAAAGTATGCCACGAAAATCACATCGCCACACTACAGATCAACTGGTGGAACGAAAGCATATTCCGCCCAGGACGTCGCCAACGCTCGAGTTGACAGAGCTCGCAAACCGACCAGAGGTGAAATGCCCTGAGCAGCGTAAGCTGCACCAAGAGCTCCGCGAACCCAACGCGCAATGGTGGACGTCGACGCGGATTGGTTCTGCCGAGGACTAGCAAACTGCACAAAAAGCCTATCCGTCGTCCGAAACGGTTTCAAAACCCAAAGATAAGTCTTTAAGACACGCTCAAGATCGAAATGTCTGAGAGGCCGATCCCGAGAGGTCGCAGAGACCTGAGAAAATACCGGGAACACCAGTGACTGGTTAACATGAAAAAACCGAGAGCACTGTTTGGGAAGAAAGAAGGTATCGTCCATAGCAAAACCCGCTCCGGGAGAAACTGATGAGAAGGCCCTTGACAGGACAGAGCCTGCAAAACCGAAATGCGGCGTGCCGAACATAAAAATATATCAGTAAGGCCGCCTTCCCAGAACACTCCCGAAAAATGTGAGAGGAAAGGGAATGCAAAGGCGCCAGTGACAAAGCATCCAACACTATGTTCAAAAACCCAAGGAGAGACCATGGGACGCACTGGCGGACGAAGAACTTGCGCCGCTCGCCAAAAAACGATTTATGTCCGGATGCGCCGAAAGAAGGCGACGCTGGACAGATCCCCGAAAACAAGAGAGCGCGGCGATCCGAACCTTAAGGGTACTAAGCGCCAACCCTGCGTCCCAGCCATGCTGAAGAAAGAGGAGCGACTGAGGCAAAAACGACTCCAGCGTAGAAGCATTGTGTTGACCATAACAAGGTTCGAAAAGACGCCAGATTCGGACATACGCTAAAGAAGTTCCAGGTCTCGTAGCCCAAAGTAAGATGGTAACAACCGAATTGGCATACCCTTTACGGTCCAAGCGAGCCCTTTCAAGAGCCAAGCCATAAGTAAGAAGCGATCCACTCGAGACATGAGAATGGGTCCCTGAAGCAACAAAGTGATGCGGACTGGAAGAGGCCAGAAAGGAGCCAGGAGAAGACGAAGGAGATCGGCATACCAAGGCCGATGAGGCCAAGCCGGAGCTATGATAAGCACTACTCCGCGGTGTTGCACCATGCGCTGGAGAACTCGACTCAACATCGGCCACGGCGGGAAAAACGTACCAGAGAGAGTCTTGGGACCAGGGCCGCACGATAGCATCTAGTCCTTCGGACATGTACTCCCTGCGCCTGCTGAAAAAAAAAAAACGATTGGACTTGGCATTGCTGAAGGTCGCCATCAGATTCCTGATCGGACGCCCCCAACGGAACGTCAGCTGAACGTAAGTCAGCTCCGAGCAACCAATCGTCGAGGTAAGGATGCACCCGAACACCTTCTTTGCGAAGTGCCGCTGCCACCCCAACGATCAGCTTTGTGAACGTCCGCGGAACCTGTTGCGAGACGGAATGGCAACGCTCGAAACAGGAAGTGACCCTGTGGAAGAGCAAAACACAAAAAATGTTGATGCGATGCCCTAATGGGAACATGAAGGTAGGCTCCCATGAGTTCGAAGGACGAGAGAAACTCGCCCGGACGAACTGCTCGAATCACAGCACGTGGCGTTTCCACTCGAAAGTGAGGAACTCGGAAAGTACGGTTTACTTCTATGAGATGGAGCCCGGGACAAAAAGAATCTTCCTGTTTGGAAACCACCAAGTAAAACGAGTATCGACCACAACCGTATTGGTCAGGAGGAACTGGAATTCTCGCTCGCATTTGAAGAAGGCGGTCGAGCGACTCCGCAAGAGCTCGGCTCCTTCGACCGGGCGCAGAGGTAGACACTACCAAAGCGGGCGACAAAGAGCATGTAAAATCGAGAGTATACCCCTTCTGAAGCAGCTCTAACACCCAGTTGAAGTTCGTGAGGGCGGTCCAGACCGCCAGAAAATTCCGGAGGCGAGCGCCTACAGGCATGGAAACCTGGACCTGCAGCCCTTCATTGTGGCTTTGTGACGGTAGGTTGGGAGGCACGAAGGTAAGAGTGGGCAAAACCTCTTGCCCCACGAAATGACTGTCCCGGAAAACGAGCACGGCCCCTGGCATAGGGAGCAAGGCATGCTCCACGAAATCTACCAGAGTCGCGACCGGAGCCCCAAACAAAACCTCCGTATCTCTAGATGGCTTAGGCTTATCTTCAGGCAAATGACCCCTTGCAGATTCGCCGAAAGCTTTCACAATCTTATATAAAGCTTCCCCGAAGAATAATAACCCGTTATAGGGCAATCTACTGAGTCGCAACGTCGAGGAGATATCCGCAGACCAGCCACGCAACCAGAGAAAACGCCGCGCCGCCACCAGGGACGTCATAGTCGCAGCTGTAATGCGCAGTAAATTATAAAAAACATCCGCCAGATACGCAGCGGCGGAGTCCAACTTCGCAGAAGTTGCCGCTACCGGAGACGAGTCCCCGGAAGCATCACCGTGCATCCAATGGACGCACGAGACACTTACGCTCCACAAACCGCAGAATGCAGCGCCAATGCAGTAGAATGAAAAGACTACTGAAGCCGAATGTCCAACCTCCTATCCAGCAGGTTCGACAGCGCTGCCGTTCTATCTATAGGGATAGAAGTCTGTTTAGCCACTGCCGAGATGATAGTATGCACCTTAGGCATGCGGAACATCCTCTTCACCTCCTGCGGCAGGGGATACAAGCGAGGGTTGCTGCAGGACATTCCCATTGCGATGCAATCATTTGTCTGAGAATTCTGTGTAGCGGGAAACACCACAGCTCAGCCTCAACGCCCGGCAACAACGGATCCTCCAAGGGTTCCTGAGCGGCAGCAGGGAGAAGCAAGGGAAGTGCTGCCAAGGATGGTGAAATAAGTGCTGACAGCTCTTCTGAACGAAAGATCCGAAAAATATTGGGATGCAAACCCGGAGCAATCTCCCCTTCTTCCAATTCCTCTGCTTCCAGCACCAGATCTGGCGTAGCCAACACTTCTGTGCCTCCTAGATTCAACAGAACTGAAGGCAGAGAAGAAAAAAGGATCCAAAGGGCCCTTAAGAACATGGTGAGTCCGAGAAGACCCGTTACCTGGGTCCTCCGGCAGTTGAGCATGCAGAGGAAAAGGGCTAGGACCGGGAACTGCTGAATTGAAATCAGGCTGAGAGGAGGGAAGCAAAAAGCCTTGTGCATTGCAATAATAAATGCAGAGAATTCCTTCCCTTTCAGAAAATACTAGAATTAGTGGACACTCCATTAACAGGTAAAACAGATTAGCTAGGGAAACCTGGGAAAGCAACAGCTGATTCCTCCGATAATGAACAGGAAGGACCGTTCCCGTTTGTGATCCTAACTGAGATAGTATATGTGCATACCGGTACGCCCGTATATTCGTTAGCTCGTAAGCGTGTAAGACAAAAAAAAACAGCTGCATATTGCCACCGTATATAAACCCCTTTCTCTGCCTCTTTTGTACCGCAAAGCTTGTGCAGACATTTTTGTTCGGGGGGGGGGGGGGGGGGAAGCTGTCAGTTGAATGTGTAACTAGCAAGTTCACAAGTTCTGTAGGACTGGGTTTTTCCTGGTAGGATCCTTGCAGCAGATGCCAATGGCCTTTAGCAGCGCTGACCATGTGACCCGAACCACCGGTGCTAGGTCCCGTTTTGAAAGGGATGTGGCGACCTGATGCCGGAGGCTGTTAAGCCCTGAAACAAATGGCCTCTACAAAGGCTCTAGCCGAGGCCCTTTCAGCTAATCTGATTGTTTAAAGCATTATTCACATCCTGTATCCGCAATACTTAGCCAGCTAGGGAACTATTAATTTCGGGAGTCACATATGAAGGGGCTGACCCTTCAAAGCCTTATCCGGACAGCCCACAGGAGGGGAGGGGGCATACAGAGAAGGCCGCTGAGAGAAAGAGAGAGAGACACTGACCTTCTCCACAGAGCACGCTAGCCCTTTGCAGCTATGTATTTATTTAGTCATTTGCGATATATACACATATATATATATACACATATATATATATACACATATATATATATACACATATATATATATACACATATATATATATACACATATATATATATATACACATATATATATATATATATATATATACACATATATATACATATATATATACACACACCACGGAGCAGAAAAAAACCGCTGGCAAAGACTGCAAAAGAGGGACGGAATCCGTAGAAGATTGTGTCCTCTTTTTATGCTGCCGGAGCAGATCTGCCGGCGCCCTGACTGAGGACGCCAAAATGGCCACCCTTCCCGCCCTCTCCGCAGGCAAGGAGGACCCATCTAAGTGAATTGCGGGCTTATCTGCCAAGGGAGAAAAAATGACCCCGACTCCCAGAGAAATGAAATCGCCGTAAAAACCGGTTCCGTGAAAGCCCCGCGGCAAGGAAAAGAACTGAGAGGTTGCGCTGAACACGCCGACGCGATCGTGACTGAAAATAAAAAAGACAAGCAGAGACTCACTGGATAAAAACGCTGACCACTCAACTAAGTCCCGCTGCTAGCGGAACCGCAAATACCGGTCAAGCAGTGCAGAGGAATACCTGGGGCTCCCAGGCTCACTCTGACCCCAGAGACGGAGACGGTGACAAGAGGCAGGCTCTACCTCACACCGCAAATGCAGAAGCTCTCCACGTCTCACATTAACTTAAAGGGCAAGCGCACCCCAGTCAACAGAGTTAAAGGACTATAAATTCACTCAGCTCTGCTAGAGCCAAGCATTTTTTCACCGAAAAACAAAGAACGAATTGAAGGTAAACGAAGGCCATGAGGGAGAAATAGGGATTCGATCCTCCTTAGTTGCTGAGGACTGAAAGACTGCTGGATTTCTGGCAGGGGGAGTGGCTTCACCTCTCAAGAAAACTTGAAGTCATCAGTCCTCAGCTGCTATGGGGGATTGACAACCCTACCTTTCCCTGGACTGGCCCGGAGAAGCGATAAAGAAGAGGGTTATCGCAAGGGGGTTAAGATGCTTCTGCGAACACCATATGGTAAACCTTTTCCACTTAAAAGCATAAGAACGTCTTGTGGAAGGCTTCCTGGAAGCATAAAGGATATCCTTTACTTGCTGAGGGAGGTTAAGATCATGGAGACCTAGGCCTTCAGCAACCAAGCCCTGAGATGTAGAGACTGGGGAATGGGATGCCATAACATTCTGTCCTCCTGAGACAGGAGATCTGGGACCCTAACTCCAGAGAGGGAATGTGAGAGAGATGGCCCTTAAATGAGTCAGACAATGCCCAATCCCCTGCTAAAGCACCAAATATGAAGAAAACCTCACCAAACAGAAAACTACTACTACTTGGAGAGTCCATCATCAGAGGCACTAACTTGGGAACACAGTTCAAAGGAGAGAAGATAGTCATGTGCCTACCAGGCACTTCAGCCAGCAGGAATACAAACCAAGTTGTTGAATTACTTAGCGCAAAAAGTGAACACTCCAAACTTGATGTCATTATCCACTTAGGCACAAACGACCTGGCTAGGAACAGTGCCTCCACAGCCCAAAAGGACTTCCAATCTCTGGGAGAGAAACTCAAGCGCGTTGTTAACACTGTTGCATTCTCAGAAGAAGTTCTACCTGTTCTTGGTAAGGGGACAAAGGCTGCATCGCATTAACAGCTTTAATACATGGCTCCAGACCTGGTGCAAACAAGAAGGATTCAGATTTATTGGCAACTGGGAAAACAGATGGACCAATACGAGACTACTGTGCTGATGGACTACATCTCTGTCGCAGGGAAAAGCATCCTAAGTGAAAAATTCAGGCAGTATGTGGATATGCATTTAAACTAGGAAAAGGGGGTGACAGATGTGGAAGGTCAACATCTGCATGCCACCCCCAGCAAAAGCAGAACACCATCAGAAACAGCCACACTTTTAAACCACACATCAAAAACATGTGGGAAGAAGTAGGCAGAACAAAATCGATGCAAAATACACACACGCCAGGAAAATGCTGTAAAGCAATGAGCACAAATGCTCGAAGCTTAGCCAACAAAATTCCAGACCTGTAAGCCTTAATGGTGGAAACGAATTTGGACATTGTGGCCATTACAGAACATGGTTTAATGAATCGTACGATTGGGATATAGCCATAGCTGGCTATAATCTATTCAGAAGAGACAGAGAAAATGGAAAAGGAGGAGGAGGAGGAGTAGCCTTGTATGTCAAAAGCAATATTAAAGCTACTGAAATGCAGGGAACATGGGGAAAAGAAGCAGCGCTCTGGATTGCGTTGGAAAGAGGAGATGGCACTGTCATCCATATTACTATAGTCTACAGACCTCCGACTCAAATTGGAGAGATAGAACGAATTGATTAAAGATATTGCCAAGATAGAAACAAAGGGGGAAGCAATCATATTGGGTGACTAATCAACCTGATGTGGATTGGCTTACTCCTTCTGCACATCTGGAAAGAAGCAAAACGATTGTGGATGCTCTCCAAGATGCATTATTTAGACAAATGGTGATGGAACCAAACAGGGAAAGCTCAACACTGGATATAGTGCTCACCAACGGTGATAGTGTGTAGAATGTCTGCGTGAGTGCCCCTGTGCGCAACAGCGACCATCACACGGTGTGGTTTGAGATAAAAGCCATGGTACAGGCCAATCATAGCAAGCTCAAAGTCTTAAGCTTCAAATACACTGACTTCAATAAAATGACGGGGTGGAAAGAGATAAAGGAAGTGTAATTGCAATGGGCTAAACTAAAGAAGGCAATAAATGGGGCAACAGATAAATATGTAAGAAAAGTAAATAAAAACAAGAGGAGAAGGAAACCTATTTGGTTTTCCAAAGAGGTGGCTGCTCAAATAAAGGCAAAACACAGAACTTTAGCAAAATTCAAAAGCTTGCAAACAGAAGAACACAGAAATGAATACAGGATCCAACTCAAATAGTCTAAAAGAGTAATAAGGATAGCAAAATCAAAGGCAGAGGAGAGGATGGCTAAAGATGTTAAGGATAGCAACAAAACTTTCTTCAGGTATATTCGGGAAAGGAAGAAGATCAGAGTTGGAATTGCAGGACTCAGAAGTGTTGGGAAAGGACTCGTAGAAAGTGACACTGAAAAAGCAGAATTGCTAAATACTACTGCTCTGTTTTTACTAAAGATCCTGGAGATGAACCAGCTGTGACTCCCAAATATAAAAATGGGAATGAAGTAGATACCACACCATTCACAGAAGACAAGGTGTTATAACAACTTGCTAAACTGAAAGTGGACAAAGCCATGGGACCGGATGGGATACATCCCAGGATACTGAAAGAGCTTAGAGGTTCTTGCAGGACCGTTAAAGGATGTCTTCAACAGATCCTTGGAAACAGGAGAGGTTCCTCAGGATTGGAGGATGGCTGATGTCATACCTCTACACAAAAGTGGTGACAGGGAAGAAGTGCCAAACTACAGGCCCGTGAGCCTTACCTCGGTGGCGGGAAAAGTAATGGAGGCGCTCCTGAAAGAGCGAATAGTAAACTTTCTCAAAAGCAACAGGATGCAAGATCCGAGGCAACATGGTTTTACTGAAGGACGGACGGTCTTGCCAAACGAATCTGATTGAATTCTTTGACTGGGTGACCAAGGAACTAGATCAGGGGCATGCGATGGATGTCATCTACCTGGATTTCAGCAAAGCCTTTGATACTGTTCCTCATAGGAGGCTTGTCAACAAACTCAGTAGCTTGGGGATGGGTCCCAAGATGGTAAACTGGATTAGAAATTGGTTGACTGACAGACGACAGAAGGTGATTGTACATGGAGCTCACTCGGATGAGAGGAAGGTAATTAGCGGGGTGCCCCAGGGTACGGTCATGGGTCCGGCACTGTTCAATATATTTGTGAGTGATATTGCTGAAGGACTGAATGGAAAAGTCTGTCTTTTTGCAGACACAAAAATTTGCAACAGAGTGGACTCCGAGGGAGTGGTTAACATGAGGAAAGATCTACAAAAGCTGGAAGACTGGTCTAATGCTTGGCAACTACAATTTAATGCAAAAAGGTGCAGTGTCCTGCACTTGGGTAGCAGAAATCCAAGGGAAATGTACGCAATAGGGGGCGAGAGGTTGGTATCCACAGTTCAGGAGAAAGACCTTGGTGTGATTATCTCTGATGATCTCAAGGTGGCAAAACAGTGCGACAAGGCGGTGTCAAAAGCCAGGAGGATGTTGGGCTGCATACAAAGAGGGATTACCAGCAGAAAGGAAGAGGTACTTATGCCACTGTATAAGTCACTGGTGAGGCCTCGCTTGGAATACTGTGTTCAGTTTTGGAGACCGTATCTTGCAAAAGATGTAAAAAGACTGGAAACTGTTCAGAGGAAAGCGACCAAAATGATTTGGAGCCTGCGTCAGAAGCCTTATGAGAAGAGGCTTGAAGACCTAAATATGTACACTTAGGAGGAGAGGAGGGACAGGGGAGATATGATTCAGACCTTTAAATACTTAACGAGAAATGATGAACAAACCAACCTCTTCCAAAGACGGGGAAGCTGTAAAACTAGAGGGCATAACATGAAGCTGCAAGGTGGTAAATTGAAAGGCAATATCAGGAAATATTTTTTCACTGAAAGGGTGGTGGATGCTTGGAATGCCCTCCCGAAGGAAGTGGTGGGGGCAAACACGGTGACGGAATTCAAAAAGGCATGGGACAAACACAGTTGATCCCTTTACGGCAATAGGATAAAAACAAAATAAACGGTACCATCTAACTTCTAAACCATATAACGTCTCAACAAATAGGGGTGTCCTACATGGAGTGCTGGGTTCACCCCTAAACAAAGACATGGGGAGGGGTGGCATGCACAGAGTGACAGGTGAAACCTACTCTTGCCATCTTGCTGGGCAGACTAGATGGACCATGCTCGTCTTTATCTGCCGTCATTTACTATGTTACTATGTAGAAGCAGAGGGTACCACACTTGCTGTGGCCAAAGTGGAGCTATGAGAATCATGCGGCTGTCTCTGAAGCTTGAATAGGGTTTTGGGAATTAGGGGAATGGGTGGAAAGGCATAAAGGAAGTCTTGACCCCAGTGAAGGAGGAAAGCATCCCTGGCCTGAGAGCCCTGAGCTGGAATTCTGGAACAGAACCGGGGAAGTTTGGCATTCAACGGACTTGCAAAGAGGTCTATGTCCGGGGCTCCCCAATTTTGAAAACTCTTGGCCACCTGGTCTGCATGTAGAAACCATTTGTGTGGAAGCAGAACTCGACTGTCTGCCCAAGAGTTTTGTATGCCTGGAAGATACACTGCCAGATGAATCTGATGCTCTCTGGCAAAGGCCCATAGTCGCAAAGCTTCGCTGCAAAGCAACAGAGCCTGTTCCCCCGCTTGTTCACGCAGAATCTGGCTACTTGATAGTCCTCATTCGTACGGACAGTCTTGTAGCTGAGTAGGGTGTGGAACACTCGAAGAGCAAGGAAGATTGCTCTGAGCTTTAAGAGATTGATATGTAGATGAGTCTCCTGTGGAGTCCAAGTGCCTTGGGTGGAGAGGTCCTGCAGATGAGCTCCCCAACCCATTGGAGAAGCATCTGTTGTGAGAGTTGACTGGGGTAAAGGTTGTTGAAAAGGGGACCCCAGCAACAGGTTTTGAGTGGACTGCCACCATTGGACGGACAAAATAAGGTGATTTGTGTTTGCTATTTTGTCTGAGGCACCCTGATGCCTGGGTCCATTGAGTGGATAAAGTCCACTGGGCTGCTCTCATATGGAGGTGGGCATAAGGGACCACATGCACAGTAGATGCCATGTGGCCTAGTAGTTGTAACATTTCTCGAGCAGTGAGATGAGGCTTTAGCACTGCTTGAGAAGCTAACTGCACCATGCGAAGGCAACAGGTCTGAGGAAGATAGGCCCTTGCTTTTCTGGTGTCTGGCAAAGCTCCTATGAACTCTAGAGACCGTGTGGGAGTTAAACTGGATTTTGGGATGTTTATGACCAAACCCAAATACTGAAGGATACGCATTGTGCAAGATAGAGAAATCCTGGCCTCTGACTCTGATGGGGCTCGAATGAGCCAGTCGTCTAAGTAGGGGAAGAAGTTACTCGGCTATAACAGGTGTTCTCCGGGGACAGCAAGAATCAGTCCTTCAATATGGGTGACGGTGGCACTAACAGAGCCCTCACGGAAGCATCCCCCCAACTTTCAAAGAAAGCCGTTGGGAGATGCTACCACACACCTGGGTGGTCCCTATACTGTCCAAGAGTGCTATCTTGCTCAGTCAGATGACATAGCTAAGACGGTAAAATTAAAATATGGTAAAGAAGCAACTCCAAGGGGAGGAAGGTGAGTTGTGAGGACCGATTCCTGCTGTCCCCGCAAACACCTGTTAAAGGTAACTATGCTTTCTCTGGGAACAATCAGGAAGTCAGTTCTCACATATGGGACTCCCCAGCTACAGCCTACCGAAACCAATAGCAAGAAAAAAAAAGTCCCCTTCAGGGGGAGCCGTATGCAGCAGCAATAGAGTCCGTAGTTACAGACTACAGTAGGACCCCTGTGTCTGATGAAAACCAGCACTCTGGTAGCCTGAACATAGAACCCCAAAAAGATTATTGAGCTCAGCCTGGCCAAAGGCACTGTCCCATCAGAATTCCCTTTCCAGGGAGCAATGGGCTACAAAGGTATGGACTGAAGGCCAGGTGGTGGCCCAGCAGATGTCCATCCTCGGGACAGAGCGGAGGTTTGACACCAGAGCCCTGACATCGTAGTTACTCACCTGTAAAAGGTGTTATCCAGGAACAGCAGTAATCAGTCCTCGCTTAAGGGTGATGTCGGCACCAACGGAGCCCGTGCAGAGTAATTCCCCAGCTTTCAAAGAAAGCCTTTGGGATTGCTGCCATGCATGCAGGGTCCTCTTCCCCCCCAAGGGTGCCATCTTGCTCAGTCAGGTCCCATAGCTAGAACCCTATTAGGCGGATGGCAAGGGAAGAAAAAAAAGGAATGGCAACTATTAAGAGGGGGGGGGGGAGGTTAGTGAGGACTGATTCCTGCTGTCCCTGGAGAACACCTGTTACAGGCGAGTAACTATGCTTTCTCCAGGAACAAGCAGAAGTCACTCCTCACTTATGCGACTCCCCAGCTACAGGCTACCAAACCTGAAAGCTAAAAAACACCTCCGCGAGGCTGTGAGCAGAAGCTGATGTCCAAAGGAAGCCAGAGCCCTCGGGCCTTTGGGGCAAGCTCTCTGTAGCTGCAGAAGGGTCAGAAGGCAGGAGTTGCTTATACCCTGAACAGACTACGGAGTACAGCCTGGCCAAAAGCACCATTCTGGCGGGACTCCCTCTCCAGGCAGTAGCGTGAAGCTAAAGTATTTGCTTTAGACCAGGTCGCAGCCTGTCAGAGGCACTGAGTGCAGCAAAGCCAATGACGCCACCTTGGTATAGATGCTGTGCGCTGTGAGCCGACGATCCAGCAGGGTGCCTGGCCTTTGCCTGGGCGAAGGCGATACAGTCCACCACCCAGGAGAGGGTGCGCTTGGTGACTGCTAGCCCCAGGTGGTTGGGATTGTAGGCGAAGAGCTGGTCGGACGTGATGACCGTGGGTGTGCTGCAGGTAGAAGGTGAGAGCCTCTTGCAGTTGAATGTATGCAGGACCTCCGATGCTTGGTTGGCATGAGGTCTCAGGAAGAAAGTCGGCAAGACCACCTGACTGAGGTGGAAATTTTAGAAAACCTTCAGAAGGAAGATGGGGTGGATGCGAAGGACCACCCTGTTCCTGTAAAAACTGGTGTAGGGGACCTCGGCCATGAGGGCTTGAAGTTCGCTGACTCGCTGCACTAAGGTCCATCCCACCTGGAAAACCACCTTCCAGGAGAGGTGCTGGAGCGAGCACGTCGCCATCGGCTCAAAAAGGTGGCGTGTCAGCTGTATAAGCACAATGTTCAGGTCCTATTCTGCCATGGAGGGTTTGGAAAGCAGGAGGCCCTGAATGAAGCATGAGACCAGAGACTGGCCTAAGTGGTTGGTTGAGATGGTGCTCAGGTGAACCCTGACAGAGTTGGATTTCAGTCACACCTGCGAGAGATGGAGAAGGTACTGCAGAAACCAACGAGTGGAGCAGGCAAACAGGTTGATCTGGAGCTCAGAGCACCAGATCAAAAACCACCACCACTTCAGGGCATAGGCCTGCCTCATCAAGCCCTTCCTCGACACGAGGAGGATGTCCTATCTCCACTGGGAGGTACAGCAAGGCTAAAGAGACCCGTTCAGCCACCAGGCTGTCAGGGATAGTGAGACCAAGTTTGGGTGAAGAGCCCGTCCCTCCTCCTGCATCAAACTGGGGGCACTGCCCAGGGGAACTGGAGGCTCTGACGAGAGCTGGAGTAGGAGGAGGATCCAAGGTTGGTCGAGGCCACAAAGGAGCCATGAGAATCACCGAGGCTCGGTTGCACTGGGTCTTGGAGGGTCCTTGCAAGGAAAGGAGTGGGAAGGAATGCTTACAGAAGCCTGGAGATCCAGTTCAGGAGGAATGCATCCAAGGCCACCCTCCTCAGGAGTGGTATTGTCCTGCAGAAGCAGGGGAATTGCGCGTTCGACGAGTTGGCGAATAGGTCCATGGATGGAGTCCCCCAACAATGGAACAGATGGAGAACCACCTCTGGATCCAGGCACCACTCGTACGGACAGAGAAGTCTGCTGAGCCTGTCTGAGAGTAAATTGTCTTGGCCCAGGAGGCAGACAGCTCTTAGGGTCATGCCCCAGTGCACTATGAAGGAGCAGAGGACTGCCTCCCGACAGAGGAGGCAGGAGCCTGTGCCCCTCTCCTTGTTTATGTAGAACATCGCCACCCTGTTGGTCTGCACGAGCAGACCTGCCCTTCACGTGGTACTTTAAGACCTTCAAGGCCAACTGGACCACTCAAAGCTCAAGCAGGTTGATCTGCTATTGAGATTCCTCGGGTGACCACTGCCCCTTGGTGCAGAAGCAGTTGCAGTGGGCTTCCAAGCCCAACAGCAAGGCGTCTGTTGTCAAGATGAGTTTGGTGGATAAGTTTGGAAGGGCATGCCCTGAAGGAGGCTCTGGGGGTCCTGCCACCAGACTAGGGACTCAATTAGGCTGCGAGACACCCAGACGGGGTCCCAGAGGCAGCCCGAGGATTGGGCCCATTGCACTCTGATGCACCATTGGGCTGCTCGCATGGGCAACGACAGACAGTTGAGGCCATGTGCCACAGGAGGTGCAGCATGGACCACGCTGAGACCCTGGGCCGGCCTTGGACATTGACAGCCAGAGTGTGGAGCCGATCCACGTGTGCTTGAGGGAAGGAAGGAAGGAAGGTGATTGCACGTTCTATGTTGAAAAGAGCGCCAATGAACTCCAAGGTCCGCACAGCGGTGTGAGGTGGGATTTGGGGTAGTTGATCAGGAAACCGAGCCGCTCGAAGAGGACCACCATGCGTATGCCAGAAGGTGAGCCTCCTCCGCCGAGGTGCCTGAAATGAGCCAATCTAGTTAAGGGTAGAATGATATGCGCTGCAGACAGAGGTGAGCTGCAGCCGCTGACAGGCACTTGGTGAAGACTCACGGGGCAGATGCGAGCCTGAAGGGGAGCACTCTGTACTGGAAGTGCTCTCCCTGCACCCTGAAACGCAGGTACTTCCTGTGCTTGGGGTGGACAGGAATGTGGGCATTAAGAGTCTGAGAGACAAGGAGCATAGCCAATTGCCCTGCCAGAGGTAAGGCAGCAGGATGCCAAGGCATAGCATTTTGAACTTCTCCTGCACTAGAAACTGGTTCAGATTCTGGAGGTCGAGGATGGGGCATAGCCACCTGTCCTCTTCAGAATGAGGAAGTACCGGGAATAAAATCCCTGACCCTGGAGGTGCAGCAGAACTCTTTAGACTGCCTATTGACCAAGGAGGTTGTTCAGCTCTTGTTACAAGCAAGCCTGGTGCGAGGGAAGCCAAGTAGGTTCTGCTGGGGAGAAGGGAGGAGGTAGTCTGTCTAGATGAAGGCGATGCCCATCCCGGATCACCTGCAAGACCCCCAGGTGTCTGATGCAACAGCTGCCCATTCGGGGGTGAAAAGGGACAAGTGTCCTCCCACAGGCGGAAGTGTCCCTGGGGGGCAAGAGGCTATGCTTTCAGCATCAAAACCCTGGGGTTGGCTGAGGTGGTGCTGGTGGCTGGGTCTCGGGCCCCTTGGGCTTCCAGTGACCCTAGGCACCCCCATTGCCCTGAGCACTGATCATTGGCGCAGGGATAGGCGAGTATGGTGAGTATTCCCAGTAGTGCTTTGTGTGGTACCCCCTCCCCCCCTGCTGAGGGTTCAGGACAGGGTACCTTGTAACTGCCCTCTTTAATAGGACTTATTGACCTGGAAAAGGGAATAACGAGTGAGGTTATCAAATTTGCAGATGATACAAAACTGTTTAAAGTTGTTAAAACCCAAGAGGATTGTGGAAAACTGCAGGAGGATCTGGATAAATTGGAAGACTGGGCATCCAAATGGCAGATGAAATTCAATGTGGACAAGTGCAAAGTTATGCACCTAGGAAAGAACAACCCACACTATAGTTACACAATGCAAGGTTCCACATTGGGAACCACCACCCAGGAAAGAGATTTAGGAGTCATCGTGAACAACATGTTAAAACCCTCTGCCCAGTGTGCAGCGGCAGCCAAGAAAGCAAATAGAATGCTAGGTATCATAAAGAAAGGGATGGAAAATAAAACAAAGGATATTATAATGCCTCTGTATCGTTCCATGGTACGACCGCACCTTGAATATTGTGTGCAGTTCTGGTCACCGTATCTTAAAAAGGACATAGCATTATTAGAAAAAGTACAGAGAAGAGCCACCAAAATGGTGAAGGGGATGGAAGGCAACTCCTATGAAGAGAGGCTACAAAGGTTGGGGCTCTTCAACCTGGAAAAGAGACGGCTGAGGGGAGATATGATAGAGGTCTATAAATTAATGAATGGAGTGGAGCGGGTAAACGTGGATCGATTGTTTACGCTATCAGAATATAGAAAGACTAGGGGACATGCAATGAAGCTACAGGGTAAACTATTTAAGACAAATAAGAGAAAATATTTTTTCACTCAACGTGTAATCAAACTCTGGAATTTGTTACCGGAGGATGTAGTAAGGGCTGTTAGTGTAGCTGGGTTTAAAAAAGGTTTGGACAAGTTCCTGGAGGAAAGGTCCATAAGCCACTATTAAAAAGGGACCCAGGATAATCAATGCTTGACCCAGTACCCTGTGTCTTTTGGGGATATTGCTAGGTACATATGACCTAGATTGGCCACTGTTGGAAACAGGATACTGGGCTTGATGGACCTCGGTCTGACCCAGTATGGCATATCTTATTTTCTTAGTGGAGCCCTTTCCTCTGTAAGAAAGGCCTTTTGGTGTGCTGCTTCTTCCGTGGAAGCGAGGAGGTTTTGCGAGAGAGATGGGTGTGAGTGAAGCTCCATCTCGATCTTGGCTGCCTTATCCTCCATGGGCTTGCCCAACAGCTGTTCACCAAGGCAGGGGACATACAGGAGTTTCTCCTGGACCCACTGCTCCAGGTCCGAAGACTGGAGCCACGTCTGGCATCAGGTTCTGATGCCAGCCACTGCTACATGAGTGGAAGACTTGAAACCGTCATATGTGGTGTGGGAAAGGTATTTCAAGCAGTCTGACAGACCTCAGGAGGGTCTGGAACCTGAGAAGGTACGCCCCACCAAGGCCTGTGGAAAACCTGCCAAGCTCTTTGGTAAGGTCATAAGAAACATACCCATATATAGTTGGTACACCTGGATGCAGCACATCAGCATGGATCCCTGGGTAAGTCTTGCGCCTGAGGCAGTCGAGGGCACAGGATTCCTTACCAAGCAGGACCGAAGAGTGTGATTTTAGGCTCTTCTGCTTCCGCATTGTGGATTTGACTACCATTGAGGTGTGAGGAAGTTGGGTCTTCCGATACACTGGGCCGCACTGGACCTTATACATGGCATTGAGTCTTTTACTGCCAATAGGGACCGAGGTGGGTGCTTTCCACATGCGGAGAAGCAGCCGGGAAAGGATGGACGGTACTGGAACTGTAAGACTCCATGAATGGAGACTCGTACTGCAAGATGTCAAGTTCCTCTGCCCTCGGCTCCCTTGGTCTGCGTCAGCAGATTGAGGGCCCGAGCCATATACCACACAAACACCATGAAAGAGGTGTCCTCGGGAGGCGACTGCCTCTGCAAGGCGGGCAAGGATGGGTCAAAGGGAGATCTTTTGGGCTTGGGTCTCTGGAAGTGCCCCTGTCCAATTCCCAACCCGAGAGGACCAAGGAGAACGCTGAGTCAGGCTGATCCCTGGCAGAGGCATGCTTGGAGCCAAAGGCACTGGCTCTGGAAGATCTCACCCCCAAGGAATGGGAGTGAGACCGGTGCCGAGGATCCTCATGAGGCCCACAGCTCTTGGGGGTTTCCAAGGCAGTTTTCGGGACCTGTCAGGTGACCCTCTGTCTCAGAGCATGAGCCAGCCGTACTGGGCAAAAGTGCCTGCTGGGCAGCAAGGAAGGCAGAAACACTGCACTCCAGTAACAGCATATGAGGCTGGTCCCTGTGATGCCAATGCCAGAGTTACCAGGTCTGGCATGGAGGAGAGGGGGTCCTCACTGGGATGACCCTCAGGAGACCAGGTGCCATCGGTAGAGGTCTCTGGGTCTGTATGAGGTACCTTTTGAGGCCGCTCCTTATCAGACTCTCGAGAACGATGGGGAAGGCTAAGGGAAGAAATGTGAGACAGCAACTTGTATGGAGCCCCCGACAGCAACTTTGAGTTCTTCTTTTGCCTTTCCACCTCAGGCAAACCTTGATCGGAGTGACTCCTGGGGCACAGGGTTACTGCGGGAGACCCCACAAGCGGTGGATCAGTAGGGTGAGGTGCCACCAGGCATCCCAAGCTGCCTTGCAGAAAATGTCTGACTTCTGCTTGCAGCTTAGCAAGGCCTTAGCGGACATTTTCTTACAAAGCAATCTGAGCTCTGGGTTGTGGTCAGCCCCCAGACACCGTAGACAGCAGTCGTGGGTGTCCGTGAATGACATTTTTTGGAGCATCTGTCAAAACCAGTGGCCATAGGGGCAAAAAGGGCCCCTGCGAGGTCGAAAACCCTTGAGGCCAACAGTTGGAGAAAGAAGGGTGCAAAAAGGGCCTGAAAGAAAGAACACTAAAGAGTCAAAAAAGGGATCCCCTAGCACACAGCCGGAGCAGGGGCAAAGGGGGAGGACAGATGAGGACCGATGCTACCGGAAAAAAGGCCAAACAGCTGAAGTCACAAAAACGTTTTTCCAAGGGATGAGGACATGTGTCCAAAGGGCTCTGTGGAAAAAGGGAGACAGAGCAAGATGGCACCTGTGGGCAGGAAGTGGACCATGCATGCGTGGAAGCAATCCTAAAGGCTTTCATTGAAAGCTGGGGAATTGCTCCACATGGGCTCAGACGGTGCCGTTGTCACCCATAAGCGAGGACCGACTTCCTGCTTGTTCCTGGAGAATAAGATTAAATTAGACTTACCTGCTAATTGTAGTTCCTGGAGTAACTCCAGTCTAGTCCCGGAATCTCTCGGTTGTCAACCTCCTCCAGCAGCTTTGGAGACTGAGAAACTTCACTCCTGTGATGTCATCAGTATATAAGGGCTGGCACCACCTCCACACTCCAGTTTACCTATTGACAAAGGCTCACCGGAGCAACAAGTAAGAAGTAAACTGGAAAGGCAAACAACTGCCTCATTACACTATAAAGACCCGCAGGCCCAACTATGTACAAAATCTGCAACTACGTATGCCGTGAGCTCTCCTGCCCGGCCACTCCCCCAAAAATCCAGGTGAAAACATGTCCCAACAAAAACCCCGCCTGCAGAATAATTAAAAATGACGCTTACCAGTAATAGTTCTCCTGCTTCAGGCCACAGAGCACTACCAAGACAGGGCGGGACCCGGGACTAGACTGGAGTTACTCCAGGAACTACAATTAGCAGGTAAGACTAATTTAATCTTCCTGATCGTCCCTCTAGTCTAGGCCCAGAATTTCTGGGTACGTACCAGAGCAGTAAAAACCCATCAACGGGAGGGACCTGGTAGACCGGCCTGAAGTACCGCTGAATCAAAACAGGTGTCTGTCTGCCTGCACATCCAGACGGTAATGCTTCACAAACGTATACAGCGACCACCATGTCGCCGCTTTACAAATGTCTGCCGCCGGTACCAGTTTAGACTCTGCCCAAGACGCCGCGTGCGCCCTAGTGGAATGAGCTCGCAAACTGTCCGGCACCGCCTGACCCCGCAAAATATAAGCCAAAGCGATGGCCTCCTTTACCCACTGGGCAATCGAACCTTTAGAGGCCGCCTCTCCTTTTCGGACACCCGCAAACAGCACAAAAAGCCTGTCTAACTTACGGAAGGACGCTGTTCTAGTAACATACGTCTTCAATGACCGGCGAATGTCCAAGCGATGACAACTGTCCGCCACGGGCCCCTTACCTTTGTCGCGAAACACGGGCAACGATACCACTTGGTTCATAGGAAATACCACCTTCAGCGTCAAATCTTTCAACAAAGCCTCCGCTAAAGGCTCAAAAGGAGCCTTCCCTAAGGCCTCCAAGACCAAAGGCAGATCCCAAGTTGGAATCGTCTGCTGTCTTAGGTTGGAGGGGCTGTCACCGGGGAGGCCAACATCAATGATCTAAACAGACATTAAGGACAAACAATGGACATCAGTCTCTTAGTAGGTAGATCTGTGGGTATGTTAGAGGGTCTGGAGGGGTAGTCAGTGATGGATGTTTGTTTCTGGTCCGAGGTATTCCTGGAACAGGATGGATTTTAGTTGTTTCCTGAATGTTGAAGGATCTCCATTGTTTCTGATTTGACTTGGTAGGGGAGTTCCAGAGGGATGGTGCGTATAGTTCGAAGGCTCTGTTGCAGGTCCATTGATTGTACTTAGTTCGTTCGTGGGGGATGGTGAGGGTGTTGCTGGTTTGTCTGGTTCTGTTGTGGGTGGGTTGGGACAGTAGAGCGCGGAGCTGCAAAATATGTTTGATAGAGGGCTATTGTCAGCATCTCATTAGCCTTCGCCTGCCAATTCTTGCCAAAGAGATTTTCTCCTGTGCAAGGAATGTTTCCTAATTTATCCTGTACCCAAATTTCCAAGTCAGATGCCTGAAGCCAGGCTGACATGCACCAATGGCAATAGCCGAGGTTCTGCTTATGCACTCAAAACAGTCAAAGGCTGCAAGATTTACAAACTTGGAAACATCCTGAGCATGTATGACTAGAGTAAGATAATCTTGCCTTTTGTCATCAGGAAGGATGGGGCTCTTAAGCTCCAAGTCTCCTGTGACATCTTTAAGGAGCATTCCCATATACAAGATATAGGAACTGATCCTAGCTGAGAGCATGGAAGCTTGGAAGCATCAACGCCCAAAGGCATCGGGAGTCCTACATCCAATCCTCCAGGTCGTGAATGCATGTGTCTGCACTTTTCATCCTTCTCATGGCTGATTCCACCACCATTGAATGGTGTGGTAATTGAGGTTTTTGAAAGCCAGGACAAGGTGAAACTCAATACATGGTATCGAGTCTTCCAGAATAAGGAGATGTGGTTAAAGGTGTTTCCCACATCCTTAGCATAAGATCATGTAAAATCTCATGAATAGGCAGAGTAGCTGCCTCTTTGGGAGCCTTAGGGTATTGGAGAATTTCCAATTCCTTTGCCCTAGGCTCTTTTTCAGGAGCTATTGTGATGGAAAGGCCTCAAACAACATCACAGATAAAGTCCTGAAAGGACATATCCTCTGGCGGAGACATTCTGCACTGAGAAGAGAAATCCTCAGGGAGAAGTACTCTTGTATCAGTAGTCTTCAAAGTCTTCAGACTCAGAAGATTCAAAATACCTCCGATCCTGGTGATCGTGCAAAGCACGGTACCAGTATCGATCGAAGTTGGTATTGGGTTGCTCTGTCGATGCCGTATGACTCGGTATGGGTGGCATACCTGCTGATGCTAATGCAGTTGATACCGGTTCCAGTACTGGTGTCAGTACCGGTAGCGGTTGAGGTGTCTGTTTCAACGGTACCGAAGTCATGAGAAGAGCCACTAGACTGTGTTCGATAGCAAGGAATCTCTGGTCTATCAACACTGCCAATGCTTGGGTGTCAGTACCGGTAGAAGCGGCCGGAACCCCAGAGCATGGCACCAGTAGTTCTACCGAGGTTGAGGCCTTGAGAACATCCTGGAGCCCCGTTAGTGCTTTGGAAGGTGAAGCCTCCCATCAGGGCAGTTTTGCCATTGAAAATTCCTCAAGGGCAATGCCAAGGGCATCTCGATACTTCGGAGACTAACCCTTTGAGGACCGGCTAGATTTATGTTTAGTTACCTGACATCCATGGGAGGACGATGAGGTCCTGGAGGACGTCAATGCAACAGACACCACGTCTGAGGGAAAAAGGGTTCTAAGTTTAGCAGCTCTGTTCTGACGGCCCCTTTTTGACATCATTCCACAGGAGTGGCACTCTGAAATAGAGTGGTCAGGACCTAAACATTTGAGACACCAATCATGGGTATCAGTGACGGAAATAGTACCGCCACATTTAGAGTAGTTACTCACCTGTAACAGGTGTTCTCCAGGAGCAGCAGGAATCAGTCCTCACATATGGGTGACGTCGGCGCCGACGGAACCCTCGCGGAGCAATTGCCCCAGCTTTCAAAGAAAGCCTTTGGGAATTGCAGCGCGCATGCGCGGTCCCCTTCCCGCCCAAGGTGCCATCTTGCTCAGTCAGATGACATAGCTAAAAGACAGCAAAAAATTAGCAAAACGAAATGATAGGACTGCAACTCCAAGGGGAGGAGGGAGGGTTGTGAGGACTGATTCCTGCTGCTCCTGGAGAACACCTGTTACAGGTGAGTAACTACTCTTTCTCTAGGACCAAGCAGGAAGTCAGTCCTCACATATGGGACTCCCAAGCCTAAGGCTACCGGAGGCCCCAAGCAGAAAAATGAGCTCACTCTAGCTCAGAAGCACAGAAAGAAGGAATCTTCTCTGAAAACGCCCCCGACCGGTAGCCCAACACCAGGGCCGGAGGGTAGGAGTTGCCTAAACCTCAAAGAGATTATGGAGGACTGCCTGTCCGAGAGCACTGTCCCTGTGGGACTCCCTCTCCAGGCAGTAACGGGCCGCAAACGTCTGGCTTGAAGACCAAGTAGCGGCCCGGCAGATGTCTGCCAACGGAACAGAGCGGAGATAAGCCACTGACGCAGCCTTTGCCCTAACACGATGAGCTGTGACTCGACCTTCCAACGAGAGGCCGGCTGCCTCATAAGCCCAGGCGATAAAGTCAGCTACCCAAATGGACAAAGTACGCTTGGAGACAGGTAGCCCCAATTTATTGGGGTCAAAAGAAAAGAGGTGAACAGCCCTCCAATGCTCTCGTGTACGGTCAAGGTAGAAGGACAAGGCCCTCCTACAGTCCAGGGTATGCAGGACCATCTCAACCCGGCTAGCGTGCGGTCTGGGAAAAAAGATCGGAAGAACCACCTCCTGGTTGAGATGAAAAGGAGAAACCACATTTGGAAGAAACTTAGGGTGAGTCTGTAAGACTACCCTATTCCTGTAGAACCTAGTGTAAGGAGGATCAGACACTAGGGCTTGCAAGTTCACTAACGCGCCTAGCAGAGGTAAGGGCTACCAAGAACAAGGTTTTCCAAGAAAGAAAATGAAGAGGGCAGGTAGCCATAGGTTCAAAGGGCGGACAGGTAATCCGCTGCAAGACCACATTCAGATCCCATTCAGGGGTTGGTGGGCATAAAGGAGGCTTAAGGAGAAGAAGGCCTCGGAGAAAACGAGCCACCAAAGGGTGGTGGGAAAGAGGCCTGCCATCCACCGGTGCGTGATGTGCAGAGAGAGCACTGAGGTGGACTCTGACAGAGTTGGACTTAAGGCCCAAATTGGAGAGGTCAAGCAAGTATTGCAAGACCACTGCTACCAAGCAGGAGAAGGGATTCTCAGACTTCTGAGCACACCAAACGGAGAACCGACGCCACTTAAGAACGTAGGACTTCAGTGTGGAAGGCCTCCTCGAGGCCAAGACAACCTCTTCCACCTCCCGAGGCAGCTGGAGGGGAGCAAGGACTACCCTTTCAGCAGCCATGCCATCAGATGAAGGGACCGGAGGTTGGGGTGCAGGAGACACCCTTGATCCTGTGTCAGGAGATCGGGCTGAAACCCCAGAGGAAGAGGAGTGTCCACCGCCAGCTGCATTAGTAGCGGGAACCAAGGTTGTCTCGGCCACTGGGGAGCCACTAGGATCAGTGAGGCTTTGTCTCTGAGAACTTTGAAGAGTGTTCGAGACACCAGCGGCATGGGAGGAAAGGCATACAAGAGGCCTGTGGACCATGGAATCAGAAAAGCATCCGTCGCTACTCTGAGAGGATGCGGTTGTCGAGAGCAGAATCTGGGAAGTTGCCGGTTTAGAGGACTGCCAAACAGATCCATGGTGGGGAGTCCCCACTTGAGAAAGATCCGCTGAACCACCAATGGATCCAATCTCCACTCGTGTGGTTGGAGGATCCTGCTTAGCTTGTCTGCCAGGTAATTCTCCTGACCTGGGAGATAGACCGCTTTGAGGAGTATGCCGTGGTGGACGGCCCAAGAGCACAGTCTCCATGCCTCCTGACAGAGAAGGAAGGAGCCTGTGCCTCCTTGTTTGTTCACGTAGAACATTGCAACTTGATTGTCCGTCTGGAACCAGTATAGACTGGTGAGAAGTGAGGTGGGAGAAGGCTCTCAGAGCTAGGCGGATGGCTCTGAGCTCCAGGAGGTTTATCTGCAGCGCAGACTCCCAAGGAGTCCATAGGCCTTGAGTACATGTCCCTTGGCAATGTACTCCCCAACCCAGGAGAGAAGCATCGGTTGTTAGTACCTGAGAAGGCGGAGGAGATTGAAAATCCACTCCCAGTAGCAGGTTTGGCAGATGAAGCCACCACCGCAGAGAAGAGACCAGCAGGTCGGAGACCTGTACTGAGTCCGTCAGGCTCCCTGTGGCCTGATGCCATTGAGTGCGAAGGCACCACTGAGCAGGTCGCATGTTCAGGCGGGCATTGGGGGTCACATGGACCGTGGAAGCCATATGGCCAAACAGTCTCAGAAATTGCCTGGCAGAGACCAGAGAATTGCTGTGAAAGTGGCTGGCGAGATCCATGAGCCTGTGTGCTCTGTTTTGAGGTAGGAAGGCCCGCGCCTGAAGCGTGCTTAACCTTGCGCCGATGAATTCGAGATCCTGAGAGGGGAGCAAAGTGGACTTTGCGAAGTTTGACAAAGCCCAAGTGTTGGAGCAGAAACACAGTGCGATGAGTGGCCTGAGTGGCCTCTTGGGAAGACTGGGCCTGATGAGCCAGTCGTCCAGGTATGGAAACACAAAAAGGCCTTGAAGTCTTAGATAGGCTGCCACCACTGCTAGGCATTTGGTGAACACCCTGGGGGCAGAGGATAGGCCAAAGGGTAGTACTCTGTACTGGTAATGAATTCCTCCCACAACAAACCTGAGATATTGTCTGTGGTCTGGATGAATAAGGATGTGAGTAGAGGCATCCTTGAGATCTAAGGAGCATAGCCAGTCTCCCTGCTGGAGGTAGGGCAGCAGGATTCCAAGGGTAAGCGTCTTGAACTTTTCTCTTGCCAGGAACTTGAGGTTTCGCTAGTCCAGGATGGGTCTGAGGCCTCCAGTTTTTTGGTATCAGAAAGTACCTGGAATAAAAGCCGTGACCTCGCAGGTGGTGGGGCACCGGTTCCACAGCCTGTTCCTGAAGAAGACTTGCTAACTCCTGAAGGAGTAAGTCCCTGTGCAGAGGGAGTCTTGGAGGCTCCCCTGGAAAGGAGGGAGGTACCTGGTGAAAGTGTAGAAGATAGCCTTTCTGAACTATATGAAGCACCCAGGTATCTGAGGTGATGGCTGACCACCTGTGGGCAAAGTGGACCAGCCAACCTCCTGTGCGGTGAGAAACCAGCTGAGGGGAAGAGGCTATGCTGATGGAGTCAAAAACCCCCACCCTGCTGAGCAGGGGCCTGTGTAGTGGGCTTGGGGGCCTGCTGTCTACGGGACCCATTACCCCGTCCCTTGGCCTGCTGACCCTTTTGGGGAGCTGCTGAGGCCTGATACTGAGGGTAGTGTTTATAGGCAACCGCCTTCCTCGGGTAAAGGGCTTTTTCCCGAGCCCTTCTTCTTCTGAGAAGGGGCAGAGGTTTTTCTGGACAGCCTAGTTCTGGTCAGAGTCTCGGTCTCGATCTGTGCAGCCTTTTCAGCCATGGGTTTGCTAAAGAGGTTTTCACCTCTGCAGGGGACATCGACCAACTTGTCCTGTACCCACGGCTTGAGGTCGGATGACTGAAGCCAAGCCTGTCAGCGGGCACCAATGCCGGCCCGGGCTACTCGAGCCGATGCTTCGAAGCCATCGTAGGCTGCTCGAGAGATAAACTTCGAGCACTCTCGAATACCAGTGGACAAGGCTTGGAACCTCTGCAAAGGTTCCTCGGAGAGACCAGCAGAGAACCCGGCAATTTCTTTTGCCAGATCTCAGAGATACATGCCCATATAGAGCTGGTAGGTCTGGACCCGACAAGCAAGCATAGAGCCCTGGTAGCACTTTCAACCGAGGGCATCCAGGTTCCGGGCCTCCCGGCCAGGAAGCACCGAGGAGTGCATCTTCTGACTCTTGAGTCGATGCATGGCCGATTCCACCACCATGGAATGGTGCGGTAGTTGTGCCTTTTGGAACCCAGGGCTCTTGCGGACTCGATAAATGGAATCGACCCGCTTGCTTAACACCGGCGCCGACACCGGGATCTCCCACATGCGGAAGAGAAGTCATTCCAGCATCGGAGGAACCGGGACAGTAAAGGCCTCCTTCGGGGGAAGAGTCATACTAGAGGGCATCGAGCTCTTCGGCTCGATGCTCATCCTCGAGATCCGCGGGGAATGCCAAGGCCTTGGCCATATCCCGCACGAAGTCCGAGAACCGGGTGTCCTCCAGGGGGGGGGACTGTGAGGTTTGGACTCTGGCGAGTCCGATGGGACACACCAAGTCCGAAAAGTACCAGGTGACTCTTCATCCTCCATTTCCCAGTCTGACTCCTCAGAGGAGGAATCGAGCAGCTGCGGTCAAGCGGGCACCGATGCCCTCCGCCACGACGCCGAGGGTGTCGGCGTCGACAACCTCGGTCCCGAACGGGAGGCCGAGGGAGACCGCGATCGAGGATCGACTCGAGCTCGCATGGACTCGAGGATTGGCTCTGTCTCCGGGGTCGACTTGGACGTCGACGTCCCAGTGGCCGGGGCAGATGCATTGGCGAGGCCAGCGATCAATGCCCGCTGCTGCTCCATGAAGGCAGCCAAACTGCTCTCCAAGGCCGTCAACCTGAGTCCAAGCTCAAGAGAACCAGCAGCACCCGACTCTGGCCCCGACGTCGGCTCCTTCGGAGGCGAGTCCACGAGGACTACAGTACTCACGTGTCCAGGCGACTCCATTTCGAGACGAGGATGTTTCAAAGGCCTCTCCGACTCCAAGGACCCGGGACAGCTATCGGGGCTATGCGACCTGGCCCTCGAGGAACCAGGAGCGTCCACCAACGCCACCCTCGCGGATTTTTTCTTCCTATGATGTTCCCGGGCAGGAGACCCCCGCTCAGAGGAACTCCGACGATGCTCAGGACCGGAGTCCCAGGACGTCGAAACCTCTGACGAGGTCCGGGCCCGGCCGGACACGGAGTCAGAGAAGATTCGTTCCCTTTGATGCTGCCAACTCCTCAACGCTTTTGAAGACATCTTGCCACACGGACTGCAAATCGGGTCATGATCGGGTCCAAGGCAGCGGAGGCAGCAGTCGTGTGTGTCGGTAAGAGACATAAGTTTCTTACACCGATCACACTTCTTAAACCCGCTGGCAGCCATCGAGGGAGAAAGGGCCCCTGCGAGGTCAAAAGACCGGGCTGCCAGTGAAAAATAAAAAATGGCGCTAACGCTTGTCACAAAGGACAAAAAAAACGAAAAATAAAGAACGGACCCGATACCGGCGTAGCGGGTCCAGGCGGGAAAAGGATCCGGCGTCGAACCGAGAAAGAATAAGAAATAAAATCAACTTTTTCTGCAGCGATCACAAACAGCGTATGTAGGGCTCCGCGGAAAAAAGAAGACTGAGCAATATGGCACCCTTGGGCGGGAAGGGGACCGCGCATGTGCGCTGTAATTCCCAAAGGCTTTCTTTGAAAGCTGGGGAAATTGCTCCACGAGGGCTCCGTCGGCGCCGACGTCACCCATATGTGAGGACTGACTTCCTGCTTGGTCCTGGAGAAAGAACATTTCTTAAAACCTGAAGTAGGTTTTTCCATTTAAGGAAACAAATTGGGCCTAGTGCCCAAAATGGCGCCTAGCACCAAGGAAAAAAAGTTTCTAAAGTAAAACACCTCAAACTATAATTTTATTTTATTTTTTTTTAAAGAAAGAAGAAAGAACCGGTGGTACCGGTATGGTGTCGAAGGCAGACGCGACCACAAAAACAAAGATTAAAGACAATTTTTCTGCGGTGACAGGGTATGGTGACCTGTTGGCTCCGTGGAAAATGAACTGGAAAGGGACAGTTGGAAAGGCGGGAAGGCAGCACACAGGTGCTGTGGGATGCTCCCAAAAGCTTTCCTATTTGACACTGGGGAGCGTTCCCGCGCAGGCGCCTTTGGTACCAATGATTCCCATATGTGAAGACTACATTCCTGCTTGTTCCTGGAGATATGGAATATCACCCCTGACTGTTCTGCAGAGGGCATGGGTACAACAGCCTGCAACTGCAGGAAGTGAAGAGTTTCCTTGATCATGGAACTCTTGGCTATGGAGCCACAAGAAAATACCAGAAAGACATCCAGTAGAGGCTCTGCAAAATGCCAACATGTATCCCCTTTGCTCAGTTACAGCTTGAATGAGGAATCAAACTAATTCTAGAACTAGAGCCACTTAAAGGCTAAGGTGGCAGCTGTGGTGGCCTGAGAGGGAATACTTATCAAGTCATACAGAGAATCTACCACAAAGCAAGCTCCGGACTACCCAGCAATTGTGGAACCAGCACAAGAGTATTCTGGCCACCACGCCCACACAACACACTGCCCGAGTACACAAGGCCAAAGACGTAAAGACATTCTTGAGGAGGGCTTCCATCCTATCATGAATCTCCTTCAATGCAGCTTTACCTTCCACTGGGAATGGTCATATGCTTAGTTACCGCTGTGACCAGGGCATCCACCTTAGGGACCCCAAAATGATTGTTCCATCTCAGCATGGGCAGAGGATACAACTGAGCCAGGACCTGTGCCTTTCAGCCCCAGTGCCTCCCATTAAGAGAACATGAGCTTTACTAAGACCCAGGAAAGGGGGGGGGGGGGGGGGGAGGTGGGACACCACAACCCTTCCAGGATAGGATCTCCAAAAAACCTGTACCAAAAGGGGCTCTGCAATGCACAATGCTGCTATGCCTAAGTAAAGTTAGCCAGGTTTTCCCTACCAAAAAAAAGGGTCAATTGCCAACAGATCTTCATGCTCTGCCGGAAAATGTCCCCCTCCTCCACTAATTCACCTGTTTGAGACAGAAAATCCTAGTCTTCTCTCCAGCATTCCCTCATAAGGGAGAAGGCTGGGCTTCCAGAGGAATGGACAGGTAAAATAAAAAACACAGGCATGCTTTATACCCTTACTGCCAGAGGTGGGGCACCTTGGAGGGCCTAGCGATCACTAAAGAGGACATGTCCTTGGACCCCACATAAGGGGGGGCTGCCAGGCAGCTACCAAAATATGAAAATAGAAGGCTCCCTGCATGAACACAGGCATTCCACGTTACTTCAAGGATCACCACTAAATATTTCTCAGACCCATTTTCTTGGATCCTTTACTGCCAGCTTCGGGGCCTTCCCTTGTACTAACCATAGCCTCCCCCCCCCCCCCCCCAATTACCTCTTATGGAGTAGTAATCTATGACTATTCAGGGTAGAGTCAGCACAAGAGACTTCAGCTATGGCTAGAGTATTAAAAAGCAAATTTACTCACCTTAACAGGTGTTCTCCGGGGACAGCAGGAATCAGTCCTCACATATGGGTGACGTCAACACCGACGGAGCCCACGCGGAACAAATCCCCAAAGAAAGCCTTTGGGAATTGCTACCATGCATTGTGGACCCCTGCCCGCCAAAGGGTGCCATCTTGCTCAAATGACATAGCTAAATACGGCAAAACAAATGAAAATAGGACTGCAACTCCAAGGGGAGGAGGGAGGGTTGCGAGGACTGATTCCTGCTGTCCCCGGAGAACACCTGTTACATGTGAGTAACTATGCTTTCTCTGGGAACAAGCAGGAAGTCAGTTCTCACATATGGGACTCCCCAGCTACAGGCTACCCTAAACCTATAGCAAAAAAAACCCCAAAACACCTCCCTCATTGAGAGCCACAAGCAGCTGCAATGAAAACCTTAACCAGGGAAGTAGAACTCCAGTAGTCTGAACAGAGAAGGGTCAAAGGGTAGGAGTTGCCTAGAACCCAAAAAGGTTATGGAGTACAGCCTGTCTGAAGGCACTGTCCTGTCGGGACTCCCTATCCAGGCAGTACTGCGCTGCAAAGGTATGAACTGAAGACCAGGTGGCAGCCTGGCAGATGTCTGCCAGAGGAACAGGGCACAGGTGATGCCACCATGGCCCTGACCCTATGAGCTGTAACATGGCCCTCCAACAGAAGACTCACTTCCTCATATGCCTGGGAAATAGTCTGCCACCCAAGTGGACAGTGTACGCTTGGCCACCACCTCCCCAGCTTACTGGGGTCATAGGAAATGAAAGGCTGAGAGGCTTTCAAGTGACCTTGAGTATGCTGAATGTAGAAGGACAGAGCCCTCTTACAGTACAGGGTATGGAGGACTGCTTCAGCCCGACTGGTGTGTGGTCTGGGAAAGAAGGTAGGAAGAACCACCTCTTGATTGAGGTGGAACGAGGAGACTACCTTCAGAAGAAACTTGGGGGGTGTGCAAACCACCACCCTATTCTTGTAGAACTTGATATAAGGCCTCTCCTCAAGGGCTTAAAGCTCACTCACCCTCCGGGAGGCATGAGAGTGACCAAGAAAACCACCTTCCAGGAGAGATAACAGAGGTGGCATTGGCCAACGGCTCAAGGGCAGCCGGGTGAGCTGCCCCAACACCACATTGAGATACCATTTGGTTGCTGGAGGGCGGACTGGGAGCTCTGACAGGAGTAGGCCCTTTAGAAACTGGGACACCACTGGGTGAACTGTGAAGGGCTTCCTGTCCACAAGATAGTGGTTCGCTGCTAGGGCACTGAGATACAATTTGATGGCATTAGATTTGAGCCCCCTCAGAAGCGGGGAAGATATTGTAACGTAACTACTGGGCAAGAGAAGGTCAAGCACACGAAAGCACAAATCTGCACCACTTAAAGGCATACGCTCACCTGGTAGACATTTTGCACGAAGCCAGTAAGACCTCCTCTACATCCTTCGGAAGGAGGAATGGGGTGAGAGTCAGCCTTTCAGCAGCCATGACATCAGCAAAAGAGCCCAGATAGGGATGCAAGAGAGAACCCCCCTCCTGGGAGAGGAGCTGCAAGGACAACCCCAAAGGAATGGGGGCCTACACCGATTGCTGTCAGAGAAACAGGAACCATGGTGGCCTGGGCCACCATGGGGCTATCAGGATGACTGAGGCTGTCTTGAAGGATTTTGAACAGAGTTTGGGCGATCACAGGCATCAGGGGAAAAGCATACAGGAGACCCACCAACCATGAGAAAAGAAAAGTGTTGGCTGCCACCCTGAGTGGGTTGACTGCCTTGAGCAGAAACAGGGCAACCGGTGATTGTCCGGGCTTGCAAATAGGTCTAATCACCAGTTCCCCCCAGGTCTGAAAAAGCCTGCGGGCTACTACCTGGTCCATCTGCCACTTGTGCGGCTGGAGCATTCTGCTGAGCCTGTCGGCGAGCCAGGTTGTCCTAGCCTGGCAGGTATACTGCCTGGAGAAGAATCCCCTGCCAGACTGCATAAAAACACAGATCTAGGGCTTCCTGGCAGAGGGTACAGGACCCTATGCCCCTCTGGTTTGTTCACAGAACATGGCAATTTGGTTGTCTGTTTGCACTAGAACAGACCTATGGCCCAGGCAGTGCCTGAAAACCTTCAGGGCGAGACGGATTACATGCAACTCTAATAGGTTGATCTGTTGGGCACTCATCCTGGGACCAAACCCCTTGTGTGCAGTATCCCTGGCAATGGGCTCCCCAGCCCAGCATGTAGGCATCTGTGGTGAGGACCCTGGAGTGGTGAAGGACCTGGAAAGGCATTACCGCCTCCAGGTGATGTGGTGAGAACCATCAGGTCAAGAACCACACCAAGCATCTGGTCACTCTGATCCTGTCCTGGAGATGCCCCATGGCCTGAGACCACTGGTCCCTGAGGCACCAATGCACAGTTTGCATGTGGAGGTAGGCATCTGGATTGACATGAACTGTGGAGGCCATGTGCCCAAGGAGGTGTAGCAGGTGCCTTGCTGGAACTGAGGAATGGTGATTTATGTCTTCGGCTAGAGCCACGAGTCTGCTTGTCCTGTCCGCAGGCAGGAAGGCCTTTGATTGAAGGGTGCTGATCCTTGCCCCAATGAATTTCAGCTTTTGTGTAGGGCAAAGGTTGGACTTGGGGTAGTTGATAACAAATCGCAAGTGTTGCAGGATTTGAATGGTGAGTTGTGGCCTGCTACAACTCAGGGGCTGAAATGCCCCTGATGAGACAGTCGTCGAGATAGGGGAAGACAGATCCCTTGAAGCCTGAGAAAGGTGGCAACTACTGCCAGACACTTTGTGAATACCCTGGGGGCCAAGGCAAGGCCAAATGGGACACACTGTATTGGTAATTGTCCCTTATCATAAAGCGTAGGTATTGCCTGTGGCTTGGGTGGATTAGGATGTAAGTGTAAGCATCCTTTAAGTCCAAGGTGCATAGCCAATCTCCCTGGTGAAGGTAGGGTAGCAATATTCCAAGGGAGAGCATCTTGAACTTCTCCCTCACCAGGAATTTGTTGGTTGTGCAGGTCGAGAATGGGCCTTAGGCCCCCTGATCCACTGGCACGAGAAAGTACCTGGAGTAGAACCCCTTGCCCTTGAGGTGGTGGGGCACTGATTCCACCGCCTGATCCTTGAGCAGACGTGCTAACTCCTTCAGAAGGTGGTCCCGGTGAAGGGGAGACCTGACAGGCTCTCCTGGAAAATAATGTGGAGGCATCCCTCCCTGACCACTTGTAAGGCTTCCCACCCGTGGGCATACAAGGCGAGCCAACCTCCTGTGGCCTGTCTAGCTCCGGCTGGAAAAAGGGCCATGCTGCAGGAATCTAACTCCCCCACCAGGTAAGTTCTGCTTACACGGGCCATGCCCTATCCATTGGCCTGCTGCCCCTGTGGGGGAGCTGGGAAGGCCTGGTAAGTAGGGTAGTTTTGGTAAGCAGTGGATTTCCTCGGGTAAAATGGCTTTTTACCCAAGCCCTTCTTACGAGAAGGGGCAGAGGTCTTCTTAGAGAGCCGTGTCCTCGTCATGAACTCGGTCTCCAGCTCTGCAGCCTTGTCTGTCATGGGTTTTCCCAAAAAGGTTCTCCTTGACATGGGACATCGACCAACTTGTCCTGAACCCACTGCTCGAGGTTGGACGACTGCAGCCAAGCTTGGCGGCATGCACCAATGCCTGCCGCGGCTACACATGCTGCCGACTCAAATCCATCATAGGCTGCCTGAGACGAACTTGAAGCATTCAGACAGCTTTGAACAGGCCCTTGAAGCGCTGCAAAGGCTCCTCGGAGAGACCAGCCAAGAACCTGGTGATTTCCTTTGCCAGGTCTCAGGTACATGCCCATATACAGCTTGTACGCCTGGATCCGACAATTCAGCATTGTGCCCTGGAAACACTTCTTGCCGAGGGCATCCAAGGTGCAGGCCTCCCTACTGGGGGGGCACCGAGCAGCACGTCTGACTCTTCAGCCGACGCATGGCCGACTCCACAACCATGGAGTTGTGCAGCAGTTTGATTCTTGATCCCAGTTTGATCCCAACGTCAATCCCCGACACCGCTTAGACGTTTCACTAGGTGTTTCCTCAGGGGATCATAATGAATCAATGATGCTGCCCGCGCTCACACTCCCAACTCAATCAGTTTTTCATCAACAACATCTTCTCCAAAGAACGCCGCGCATCATGAATATGTTATTGATGAAAAACTGATTAGTTGGGAGTGTGAGCGCGGGCAGCATCATTGATTCATTATGATCCCCTGAGGAAACACCTAGTGAAACGTCTAAGCGGTGTCGGGGATTGACGTTGGGATCCTAAAGAAGAATATGAGCAAGCAGCCCCCTTTACACAGAGGAAAGAATTGTACTTTCTTAGTGATGTTTATGTATTAAGTTTGAAACAGATAGTGTTATAACAAGAAAGGAACATTACACTGTGGACTAAGGGAGCTGTTTATCTTACCATCGAGGTCACTGATGTTATCAAGCAAAATGGCCTGTTTATGACGGAAGTCTATGAGGCCTTGCTGCTGTTCAACTGAGACCTCGGAAGATATTCAATTGGGTTTTTTGTGCTTTGAAGAATTACGTTTTGATACTCTAATCCTATTGGAGTTAATAGTGAACGAAAAAGTTTTCTGATTGCTATAGCATTATCGTTCAGGCAACAAGGGCTATTGTAGTCTCATATGGAGCCTGTCATTGCGGGTCACATGGACTGTCGAAGCCATGTGGCCAAGAAGTCTCAGGCAGAGTCTGGAAGAGACCAGTGACCTGCTGAGAAACTGGTTTGCTAAGTTTATCAGTCTTTGGGTCCTGTCTTCTGGCAAGAACGCCTTTGCCAGCAGAGAGTCCAACCTTGCCCCTATGAACTCCAAGTTTTGGGAGGGGAGCAAAGTGGACTTTGCAAAGTTTATTACAAACCCCAGGCTTTGAAGAGCAATAGTTCTGAGGGTGGCTTGTCTGGTCTCCTGGCACGTCTGCCCCCTGATGAGCCAGTTGTCCAGATAGGGGAAGACAAAGATTCTTTGATTTCTCAGGTAGGCCGCCACCACTGCCAGGCATTTGGTAAAGACTCTGAGCGGAGGTGAGGCCAAAAGGCAGTACTCTGTACTGATAATGGTTTCCTCCCACAATGAACCTGAGGTACTTTGTGGTCTGGATGAATGAGGATGTGAGTGTACGCATCTTTTAGATCTAAGGAGCATAGCCAATCTCCCTGCTGGAGGTAGGGCAGAAGTGTTCCAAGAGTAAGCATTTTGAACTTCTCTAGTAATTTGTTGAGGTTTCTGAGGTCTAGAATAGGCCGAAGGCCACTGGTTCTTTTGGGTAAAAGGAAATACCTGGAGTAGAACCCTTGACCTCGTAGGTGGGGAGGCACAGGCTCCACTGCCCTGTCCACCAACAAACCTTGGAGCTCCTGAAGAAGATCTGTGTGCAGGGGAGGCCTTGGAGGCTCTCCTGGAAAGTATGGAGGAGGCAGCTGCTGGAAGTGCAGCAGATAGCCCTTGTGGACTATGCTGAGTACCCAACTGTCTCCAGTGATGAGTGGCCACTTGTGGGCAAATAGGGCGAGGCGACCTCCTGTGCAGGGTTGGGAGAGCAGGGACGGAGAGGCTATGCCTAAGGAGTCAAGAAACCCCACCCTGCTGAGTGGGAGCAGGGGCCGGAGGCTTGGGGGTCCTCTGCCTACGGGGCCCATTACCCTGCCCCTTGGCTTGCTGACCCTGAGGGGCAGCTTGGGCGGCCTGGTACTGTGGGTACTGTTTGTAGGCAGTGCCCTTCCTTGGGTAAAAGGGCTTTGTACCCGAGCCCTTCTTCTTGTGAGAAGGGGCAGAAGTCTTTCTAGACAGCCTTGTCCTCGTGAGGTGCTCGGTTTTGAGCTGTGCGGCCTTCTCGGTCATGGGCTTGCCAATAAGGTTCTCACCTCGGCAAGGGACATCGACCAACTTGTCCTGAACCCATGGCTCGAGGTCCAATGACTGCAGCCATGCCTGGCGTTGAGCCGCAATGCCGGCTGCAACACGGGCCGAAGCCTCGAAACCATCGTAGGCAGCGCGGGACAAACTTGGAGCATTCCCGGATCCCCGAGGACAAGGACTTGAACCTCTGCAAGGTTTCCCCTTAGAGACCAGCGGAGAATTCGGCCAACTGCTTGGCCAGGTCTCGCAAGTACATGCCCATGTACAGCTGGTAAGATTGGACATGGCAAGCAAGCATCGAGCCCTGGAAGCACTTTCTACCAAAACCATCGAGGTTCCGGGCCTCCCTGCCAGGGGGCACCGCAGAGTGCATCTTCTGACTTTTCAGGCGATGCATGGTCGATTCCACCATCATGGAATGGTGTGGTAGCTGCGCCTTCTGAAAGCCAGGGCTCTTCCGGAGTCGATAGATAGAATCGACCTGCTTGCTTAGAACCGGCACCGAGGCCGGGGCCTCCCACATCCGGAAGGAGGAGCCGTTCCAGCATCAGAGGAACCGGAACAGTAAAGGCCTCCGGAGGAGAGTCGTACTGTAGGGCCTCGAGCTCCTCGGCTCCTCCTCAGGGTCCGCAGGGATAGCCAACGCGGTGGCCATATCCCGAACAAACTCAGAGAACTGGGTATCCTCCGGGGGGGGGGGGGGGGGGGAAATACACCAGGGCTCGGACTGCGGTGAGTTCGATGGGACGCACTGTGTCCTGAAGGTGTCGGAGGACTCCTCATCCTCCGTCTCCCAGGCAGACTCGTCCGATGAGGAATCGGGGTCCGACCGCAAGGGGCCTGTGAGCACCCACCCAGACACCGAAGGCACCGGAATCGATGCCCTCGGTCCTGAACGGGAGGTCGAGGGAGACCGCGACAGAGGTCGTCCTCAAGCCTTTATGGTCTTGAGTATCGGCTCGGTCTCCGGGGTCGACTTCGATGTCGATGTCCCGGTGGTCGGGGCAGATGCGCCAGACAGGCTGACCATCAGTGCCCGCTGCTGTTCCATGAAGGCAGACAGTCTGCTCTCTAAGGCTGTCAGCCTGAAACCCAGCTCAGGAGACTCAGCAGCCCCCGACTCGGGCCCCGGCGGCGCCGGGCCCGACGTCGGCTCTCTGGGAGGAGAGTCCACGAGGACTACCGGACTTACGTGTCCAGCAGACTCCGGCTCCACTCGAGGCACTTTGGGAGGCTTCTTCTGTTCCACGGGCCCGAGTTGGCGGTTGGGGGGTCTGAGACCTAGCTCTCGAGGAGCCAGAGACCTCTTCCGACAACACCCTCGTGAGCCGCTTCCTCTTTCGTTCCTGGTCGGGGGACCCCCTGTCCGAGGAGCCCCAATGGTGCTTGGGATCGGATTCCCGAGATGTCGAGGCCTCAGATGAGGTTCGGGCCCGGCCGGAGGCCGAGTCAGAGAAAAGCCTCTCCTTTTGGTGCTGACGACTTTGAAGTGCCTTGGAAGACATTTTCCCACATGGTCCACACGTCTTAGGCTCGTGATCAGGACCGAGGCACTGAAGGCAGCAGTCGTGTGTCGGTGAGAGAGAGACATTAGTTTCTTGCATTGATCACAGTTCTTGAAGCCACTGGAAGCCATCGGGGGGAAAAAAAAAAAAAAAGGGCGCAAACGCCAGCCACGAAGGGCAAAAACCGAAAAAAGAAATCGGGCTCGATACCGGTGTACCGAACCTGGCGGGAGGGGAACCGGCGTCAAACCGGAGAAAAAATAGCGAAGAAATTGCGAAAAAAATCTATTTTCCGGGAGGACTAGGACACACGTCCGGTGGGCTTCACGGAAAAGGAGACTGAGCGAGATGGCACCTTTAGGCGGGAAGGGAACCACGCATGCGTGCCTGCATTCCCAAAGGCTTTCTTGGAAAGTTGGGGAAATGCTCCGCGGGGGCTCCATCGGTATCGATGTCACCCATATGTGAGGACTGATTTCCTGCTTGGTCCTAGAGAATAAAGCTTGCTTTGTGTGTTCCTGCTCCTCCTGCATGCATAAACATGCTGATGGCTCTTCAACTTTTGTTTGGCCGTCTATTTTGCTTTGACTGCTGCTGTGCCCTTATTCCCCCCCACCCTGCCCAAGAAACTGCTGCCCTAAGCGACTACCTAGTCTTGCCTGATGGGGCAGGGGCTGCCATTTTCAAGTTGGTTATCAGTCACCTTTGATGTGTTTGTAAATGCTTCCTTCTAGATTTCTGATAGGCCTCTGGTCTATTACGTGGTTTCTAAGGGCATCAATTTCAGAAATCAAGGAGATGCTCACCTCAGATCACCCCAGCAAGAGTGGAAAAGTTCTAGAGGGCTGGTAAGCACTCTGTTCAAGTACAGGAGTCCTCATAGGCAGAGTTAGAAACCATCCTTCCAGAGGAAAGTGTTAGGGCAAGGCCATTCCCTCCGTGGAACTTCTTCTCTAAGTGCCTCAGCATGGGAATCCTGAAAGCTAGCTTCCTGCCCGATTTGGATACAGCCTGAATATATGACACTCATCTGAACTGATCTGGCATGGATGATAAAGGAGAAGTTAATCCTGATTCTGCTGGTTTATTTTACCATGCTTTGATTTGTATTTTTCAGTTCTGTCTTCTTTTCATACCCACTGTTGTGGCCAGAAGTGCTAGTTCCACCTGGAACTATCCTGAACGCTCTGCACCCAATCCAGCCAGCCATCGCCAGCAGGCCCCACGGATACTGGTAAGCTCCACCTCTCTGGAGGCCTCATCACCAGCCAACATCCATGAGACCTACAAGCTGCATGCACCACACCAAATGACTTCATACCAGATGCTCTGCACCTGGCCAGCCATCTCCAGCAGGCTCCATGGACACCAGTAAGCTCCACCTCTGGAAGCCTTGCCACAGGCCTCCTCGCCACATATGGACTCTTTCCCTCCCCCCCTAGAGGCAGAGACCAAACAGAAAGGACCACATTCACACAGCCACCACAAAGCAAGAATTCCATTTCACCCGAGAAACCAACCACCCAATCATCTCTGCATAACTCCAAGTCAAGCATACAAGTCATCCTAGGAGAGGAGCACCCCCAAACAGCAGCACATACTGACATACAAAACTATGCTCCCCCTCCATGCAACCTTATATGCTTTACTCGTATTCTTGCTGCTAGCCTCACCTACCAATCCTACATATTCCTTGCACATCAATACCTAACATGCAGGGTCTATACTCACTACCTCATAAACAGCCCCCACTGCCAGACCAGGCAACGGAACAGCACCTCAAACATACCTATCTGGACTGAACAAACGAACCACAACTCAACCACCACACACACACACACACACTACAATGTGCACTTAATACACTCAGTAAAAAAAACAAAATACCAGAGACATCACTACCCACAACTCTGTATAACTGAATCCTGGCTCTCTGAAACAGACATGGTATCTGATGAACTAGCTCACACCACATAGATACCACCTCCTTCATTGTCCAAGATCACAAAGAGGCGGGGTACTCAGGCTAACCAAATCATACCTCCACTTCCATAAACAAGCTGCAGAGAGCACCTCTGCCATAGACTTCTCAAGCCTTCTGGAAACTGTGCTCAAACACAATGCAATGTGTGCCTTCAAGTCAGTCCTGACTCCTGGCGACCCAGAAGCTCCTGGGTTTTCTTGGCAGTGTCACCGGAAGTAGATTGTCAGGCCTTTCTTCCGAGGCAATGGAGGGTTAAGTGACTTGCCCAAGGCCACAAGGAGTGCTAGTGGGAATCGAACCCTGGTTGCTTGGTTACTAAGCCAGTGTTCTAACCACTAGGCTACTCTTCCACTCCTGTGCTCAAACACACCAAATCGAATAAGGACCTTCTACTATTAGGAGACTTCAACCTCCCCTTCTGTCCATCCCAAACATGCTGCCTCTGACACCATGATGGCTATGGATTTTTCACAGATTATCCAAACACCCACACATGACAAGGGCAACACACTTGACCTGATCTTCATCAGCAACCAAACAATCCACAGAAAACACCCACATTCAGTCCAAACCCACCCAGTACCATGGTCAGACCATAGTCTAATAAGCTTCTCTTCTACTCAATGCCTCATTCAACCCTGTAACGTAAACCAAGAGGCGATTCAAACAATTCAAAGACTTCCTCAGTACCGCTCTCCAACTACATACAGACTCCAATGACCTTGAGATGCTCATAACCAACTGAAATCACATCATTGGAAAATCAGTAACCACCACAGACTCCCTGGTACTCCCAACTCCAAAAGTTCAAATCATCATCTTTGAAGACTAATGGAAATGGCATAAATCCAACTTAACCACTGACCGCAATGACTACTTGAAAGTACAGAACACACAGTGATGGAACTGACAATGCCAAACATACCATACCAATGTACTCACTAGATCATTACACTGACCACGAGAACTCTGACCTTGTAAAATACCTCACAAAACCCTCACCAGCACCACTCCAGACACCACCATCAGCCCCAACATCTAGCCAACCACTAGAACCACCACCCTTTGCCCTCCACAACCCTTCAACCACCCTCCATCACGTGCCCCACCAGACATATTGCCATCTTTCAACTCCATCAATAACAGAACCCATTACTAAATCTCTCAACACAACTACATCCCCCCTTGATCCATGCCCAGTAAGCTGGATCAAAGCAGCCAAGTCAGAGCTCAGCCCCATCCTCAAACATCACTATGCCAAGGAGACATGCTCAGCCTCAAGATCTTCTCCATATGGCCCACCCTAGGGAAGCCCAAGCTCGACCAAGAATCCAGCCTCATACAGACTGATTGCTAACCTCTTCATAGCAAAGATCATAGAAAAAAAATCCAAGAGCTTTAAGACCACATTGATAAACAAGCTCCCCTAAACCCCAAGCAACAGGGATTCTAGCCCCACCACGGAGTGGAAAGCTAGTAGTTTTCCTTATGAACACTCCTAAAAAACCCAAAACACACAAGGATACCTTCTATTCTTCCTGGATCTCAGTCATGCTCGACAGTCAACCACACCATACTCCTCCAATGACTACAAGCCACTGGAATCCAAGACACTGTATTAAAATGGTTCCAATCCTACCTGATCAACAAACAAGTAAAGACAGGAACTGCCACATCCACTTCCTACCCCCAAAACGTAAGGAGTGCCACAAGGCTCCACCCTATCCTCACTCCTTTTCAACATCTACCTCCAATCTATTCACACATCCACTACATCATCTATGCAGATGACATTATGCTGTATGTACCATTCAACTTCTCACACTTGCGCACTGGAGCCTTCCCATGCTGCTACAGCCTGCCTCAAGCTGCCATCATTGCCAGCTATAAGCACCAGACTTCTCCTGCAGCCAAGCACAAAGGAGGTAAGCCCCTGGGTCTCTCCATGCTCACGCTGAAAAAGTGATGCATTACAGACAAGTGTTTGCTGCCCTATTCCTATAATCCACAATGCAAGCCTAAGACCACCCAGACCTTTGAACCCTTATGGCCCCTACCACAGCAAATAGGACAAGATGCCGCCTCCCCACTAATCCTGAGCCCACACCCTCCTCCCCTGTTGCTCACACTGCCAGCACCATCTCCTATGCCCTAACACTTGCTCAGGCTGCAACAAAATCCAAACCCTCTCAGACTATCACCAGTAACTGAATAGACCTTATGTGCATCACTGACAATTATTGCCAGATGGATCGAACCTGGTGGGTGACCAAGAAAACCACTATTCCGGTTGAAGGCAGTTCAGCCTTGAAGGATGCACAGGATAGAAAGTTAGATCCCGAGTGAACTAGTGACAAAGCACACTTAAAGGAGCAACAAAATAAGTAGCTAATAAAAACATTTTAAGTGAATGCATAACATCAAGAAAATTTGAATGGAAGTGAGGCTTATACCCTTGTGCCTTTTCCTTCCACCTCCGTCAGAAAGGTAGACCACCAAGAACCAGAAGAAAAAAAAAGAAGCACCAAAAGCCATCTACCCACCTGTTATATTAACCTTACTCCCGGCTGAACCTTCACTGCTTAGCATACTATCCCGGGTGGGAATGAGGACTAAACTGTCATCCCTCAAGGAAGAACAATTACCAGGTAAGTGTAATGCCCATTTCCTTATCAGTCCTCCAGTTTAGTCCTCCACCTCTGGGAGGTAACAGCAGTACTTAATGGGAGGGACCATTCCAGCTGGCCTGCAACACCGCTGCCCCAAATACAGCATCCTTTGCTGCCAAGACATCCAGGCGGTAGTGCTTACTGAAAGTGTGCAGAGACGACCAAGTAGCCACACTACAAATTTCCACAGGAGACACTAAGCGGTGCTCCGCCCATGAAGCTGCTTGCACTCTAGTAGAATGGGCTTGCAATCCAACTGGTACCTGTCACCCCAACAGGTATGCCGAAGCAATTGCCTCTGATCCATCGATAAATGGAGGCTTTTGCCACTGCCTCCTCTTTACGGGATCCACCAAATACAAACAGACGGTCGGATTTGTGAAAACCCTCAGAAACCTTCAAATACTGACGCAACAATCGCTTTAAGTCCAAGCAGCGTAAGCCTCGGTCCACTGCGTTATCCTCCAACAAACCCAGCACCGGAAGGGAAACCGCATGATTTAAATGAAACGGAGAAACTGCTTCGGCCGGTTCCCTCCTTTTTGCCCAAAGTACCACCTTTTCCCTAGAAAAGGACAGAAACGGCTCTCTACAAGACAACGCCTGTAATTCAGAAATTCGCCTTGCTGAGCAAATGGCCACCAGGAACACCGTCTTCAACATCAAATCTTTTACGGACGCCTGATGTAAGGACTCAAATGGCTCCCTAGCCAAAGCTCCTAAAACCAAGCTGAGATCCCAAGAAGGGACTACAATTCTACGAGAGGGACGTAACCGGGTTACTGCTTTTAGAAAACGCAACACGTTGGCATGTGCCCCAAGCGCTAATCCTTGCACCTTGCCTCTATAGCAAGCCAGCGCGGCTAACTGTACTCTCAAGGAACTGGCCGCCAGGCCCTTTTCAAAACCGTCCTGCAGGAAGCTTAAAACCACTGCCTTTGACGCGGCCGCCACGCGCACTTATCTCCTCAAGCACCAATCCTCAAATATGTGCCATATGCGAACATATGTCAGAGACGTAGACGACTTCCATGCTTTAAGTCACAATGATTGCTCTCGAGTAACCTTTTTTTTTTTACTTTAAACGCACCCTTTCAATGGTCAAACTGTAAGCGAGAACTGATCCATGTGGAGCATCTGCAGAGGCCCTTGAAACAGACTGTCCGATGTCAGTAATCTCCACGGCTCTGTCGAGGAGACGAATGAGATCGGCATACTACGGATGTCTTGGCCAGTCTGCAGCCACCAGAAACTCTCCCCGTGTGAGCCTCGATATGCTGTACCACCTGACTTATGAGTGCCCACGGTGGGAATACATATAGGAGACCCGACACCAGCCAGCGTTGCAGTAGAGCATCGATGCCCTCCGACATCCGTTCTCACTGCCTGCTAAAGAACAGACTGGCCTTTGCTGAGTGAAAGGTCGCCATGAGATCCATGATTGGCGGCCCCTACCTGAGTATTACCATTCTCCGGCATCCACTTGAACTCTGCTGTGAAAATCTGTTGTCACATTGTCTTTCCTGGCAATGTGTGCCGCCGAAATCGCTTGCAGCCGAGGTTCAACCCAAGCAAAGAGCGTCTCTGCCTCCTTTTCCAGGGCCATACTTCTTGTACCGCCCTGCAGATTGATGTAGGCCACTGTTGCGGAGTTGTCTGACAGAACTCACTGCCCGACCCCGCACCGCCACCTTGAATGATTGCATTGCCAACGCCACCGCTCTGAGTTAGTCTGCTGATTGACCACGTGCTCTCCTGAGCTGACCACAGACCCTCTGAAGAGCTCCCCACAATGTGCTCCCCATCCTGCAAGGCTTGCATCTGTCAACAATGGTAGCCACTCTGGCTGCTCCAGGGGCATCCCGGTCGTCAAGGATTCCGGAATTAGCCACCAGCTCAACGCTTGTCTGACCCTGAGAGGACAGGGCAGACGTCTGCTCAGCGGATCGGATTGATGGGACCAATGGTGAAGTAATGATCGCTGCAACGGCTGCATATGCACCCTGGCCCACGGTACCGCTTATAAGGTCGCTGCCATCATACCTAACACCCGGAGATAATTCCAGGCCGAAGGAGCCGGTGTGGACCGGAACTTGCGAATCACTCGTCGCAGGGCTTGCACCTGACGATCGGGCAGCAATACCGCTCCTCTGTCGAATTGCACCCTGAGGTACTTCGACGCTCTAGGACAGAATCAGATGACTTTTGCTCGTATTGACTACCCAACCGAGGTTCTCCAAGAATTTCACCACCTTGTCCGTAACTTGTTCGCTCTCAGCTTTGGACTTTGCTCGAATTAACCAATCGTCGAGATAGGAAGGAATCCTAGTTCATCCCTTTCGTAACACCGCTGCCGCCACCACCACCACCACCATGATCTTGGTGAACATCTGTGGCGCCGTTGTCAGACCAAAAGGCAATGCCTGGAACGGATAGTGCCCCCCATGGAAGAGCGAAGCACAGGAACATTTGGTGAGTCGCTCTGATCGGTATGTGAAAATAGGCCTACGTGAGATTGAGGGATGTCAAGTACTCTCCTTGGTGTACCGCAACAATGACAGACTGCAATGTTTCCATCCTGAAATGCGATACCCGGAGACAGCGGTTCACCCCTTTTAGATCCAATATGGGGATGAAAAGATCCGTCCTCCTTTGGCACCACAAAATAAATTGAGTATCGACCCCTGCTGCAATCTTCCTGGGCCACAGGGCCGACTGCACCTAAGTGCAACAGTCGATTCAGTGTGCAGCGGACTGCTTGTATTTTCTGCTGTCCTTAGCAGGGCGACTGCACAAATGAATCCCGAACTGACTGTGCGAACTCTAGTGCATAGCCCTCCCAGATTATCTAACACCCACTGATCGGACGTTATTTGGACCTAGGCAGGAAGAAAGTTCCAAAGTCGCCCGCTTATCAAACAACCCCTGCCGGGGTCCCCCTCACTTCATTGCGGTTTTCGATTGGATGCTCAGGCCGCTGCTGCAAAACCTCTACCTGCTCCTCGAAACCCCCGAAACCCCTGGCCCCAAGGAGCAAATCTTCCTCTTTGGAATCTGCCCAAGCGAGAAGTCCGAAATCTCCGAAAATCCCGAAAGGAACCCCGAAATGACACGGACTTCCCCTGCTTTGGTTTATCCTCTGGCAGGCGACCTTTAGACTCCCCTAACTCTTTCACCAACTTATCGAGATCCTCCCCGAACAACCACCTTCCTTTAAAGGGGAGTTTACCGAGACGTGCTTTAGAAGAACCGCCTGCTGCCCAATTCCGTAACCACAAGGATCTGCAAGCGGCAACGAGCGACACCATACTATTAGCCAGAGCCCTGATCAGATCATAATGCACATCTGACAAATAAGCCAACCCTGACTCAAGGTGATCCAGGTCTCTCAGACCCTCCTGCTCCAGCTGAGCTGACTGCCGCAAACGCTGCAACTATCGAAGACAGCTACCCACGCCCTACCAATGGACACTTGTAATGACACCGCGTTGGCTCCAAAGGATTGTTTCAACAAACCATCTAACTTTCTATCCTGTGCATCCTTCAAGGCTGAACTGCCTTCAACCGGAATAGTGGTTTTCTTGGTCACTGCTGACACCGCAGCATCAATCCGTGGAGACCGAAACCTCTCCTTGTCCTTATCTGCTAAGGGATACAGCTGATTCATAATACGAACTCCCCTTAGTCCTGCTTCCGGCTGATCCCACTCATCCTGTATCATCCTGCCTACCACCTTGTGAACGGGAACCACCACCTGCGTTTGTCTCACTGCCTGAACAATTGGGTCTTCTCCACTGTAGTCTTCAACAGGCTGTTCCATGGTGAGTTTAAGCGTCTGAAGGGACTCTGTGATAAGTGCTGTCAACTCATCCTTCCGGAAGACCCGAATAATTTTCACCTGGTCCTCCGGTTCAGGAATCTCCTTTCAAGTCTTCCTCTCCTTCCAGGTCGACCTCGATGTTCTTCGACTCCTGCCCCTCCAACTCAGGAATCGAAGGTTCCTGAATCCTAGCCCACTTTGGCGGTCTTGGGGGACTGGTACACACCTCCGTCGGTCCTGGCTGTGGCAGCACTACGAGAGCGACAGACTCCGGCACTTTCCCTTGCCGTCTTAAACAAAACGCCTGATGAATAAACACAAAGTCAGGGCAGAAATCTCCTGGTTGCGGTCCTGAAGTCGACAGGGTCCCTGAAGGACCAGCTGGCGACTTGAGCACAACTCCTGGCGAAGTGGTCAGCGGTACCTCTGCGACCAATCCAGCCGAGGAACCCTGCAGATCCTGTCCTACCTTCACCTCCATCTGCTGCTCCACGCTGGTAGAAACTTGCATACAGCCCCAGCAAATCCCAGAGTCAGCGATAGCACCTCTACGGGTACCACAAACTACACACTGAGGCCTTGACGCCATCACCTACAACTCTGATGGAAGGCAACTCTGCCGGCCTTCCTTCCCCCCCCCCCCTCCCCCTTTTTTTTTTTTTTTTGAATATCCTCAAAGTATGCTTCTCTTTCCTTTTACTTTTTGGTTTTTTTTTTTGTTTTTTTTTTTAACAGCCAAGATTGCCAAAAAGGAACTTGATCCAAAACTGTACTAGAAGAGAAGCGGTTCTGCCCCCAAAATCCAGCAACCCATTTGATCTGCCTGATCACTAGCTCCCGGAGCAATACAGTACCCACTAAAGTTGAGAAAAAAAACAACCCTTAAACATCAAAGTAAACTAAATTAAAGAAACAGTATCAAAAAAAGGGAGAAGAGTGCTGCGGGATTCAGCTGTCTGCATGCAGCAGACATGCAGACAAAATGGCCACCGCTGCCTGACTGAGGCAGAAAAAAAAGGCGCCAAATTCACTGATCCCAGCTTCGCAGGCCTGCGGATGTCCCCCCGCTCTCAGCCCAGCTGCCTTGCCCGTACTCACATAATCAGTGCTGCCGGATTCCCTGCGATTGGCGCTCCCGCTCTCACGGGGCTACAGCCCACGCAGCTACGCTCAGCAAACAAGCAAGCGCAGAGCTGCCGGACCAAATTCCGGCAAAAGAAATCAGCGAGTCTACAGTCACGGCAGCCCTGTGCTGCCAAAATCTGAACTGCCTTTTACTGCCGAGCTCTCCCCCATACTGGTCAGGGGGGAAGAGATCAGTGCCGTTAGTGAGTGGGACAAGCAAAAATAAGGAGTGACAGGGCAATAAGGACCAGGCACAAGCAACAGCACTTCCTTCCATTAGTATGTTTTTTTTTTAAAGCTACGGCCCCCCCAAATTAGACAAAGCTTAAAATTAGGGACAAAATTAAAACAAAACTAGCTGAACACTACTCTAACTGCTCCTTATCAGTTCCCAAGTGAGCCCAGCACTTAGGCTCACGACATCCTCCTGCTGCATGGAGACTGGACACACTGGGGATGATGGGAGAGGCCAGCAGACTACATCTCGTGATGTCATGTTTTTGTGACATGCCCAGTCTCCAAGCTGCAGGAGGTGCACAGCCCAGAGGTGGACGACTAAACTGGAGGACCGATAAGGAATAACAGCTAAGTTCATATTTCACCTTCACCATCTTGAATTTATGGTGAAAAATGGATCAGACATGGCTGCACTGTCTAACTTGTGCATCAGATACTATGTAAAGCAGCTCCAATGATAAACAATTGTTTCACGAGGAAGTACTTCAGATGTCAGCTGTACTTGCCGGTTCCCCCTGGCATCAACTGGCCATGGCCACAGATCTAGGAAGGAGACATCCTGCCTTCCGTTTACTCTGCCAATTACCCCTCTTTTCCAGGGAGGGATGCAAGGGAAGAGAGTGGGAGGGTTTTGAGTCCTAGACTGCAAATCTCATCTCCCCCCCCCCCATGGTAGACCTTACTCCGATTCTCCTCAGACTCTGCCAGCCTAAGCTAAATGGGGAGCATGGTCCCCACAAGCACACACCCAGCAGTGCAACTGCAACTATGATCTGAGGGTTTCTGATAAACTAGGCTCAATCAGAAAGGTGCCCCTCAGGACAGCTTCTCAGGAGGCCCTGAAAGCCAAGCAGCAGCTCAACTAGGACAAACAGCAGATAGAGCCCAAGACCACTAAAGAGGGGAAATAAAACACTGCTGCAATAGTCAGCAACCACCATTGGCAGGAGACAAATACATAAAAGGTGTCCCTAAGCTAGACCAAGCCTTGTACCAGTGGTAATGTCACTGGAAACTTCTAGTGTCCATTTTGCTGGCAAGGGAGCATAACCCACTTGTCTAGACTGGTCTAATAGGGTAAAATAGAACTGAAGACATTTAACAGTGATATCAACATTGTACTTGCTGATCTAAGTTACAGGGAAGTCATGAAGGTCATTTATATTCAAAAAAGATCTGATGACTTGTCTTGAACTGCAACTAGGAAGGAGGGGCTCAAGGCTGAACATGGACACTGCTTTAAGCAATTTTGACCACCACCTTTCAGCAGCTGTTACTCAGGCTGTGTCATTCTCTGCTTACCAGCAGCAAGCATCCCTACTGCCCAGACTCTGAGCTGCACAGTTTTGACTATACAATTCCTCACCTTTGAATATTCCATCGATGAGAGGTAAGACAGCAGTATTAAAAACTTCTTCTTGTTCAGTGGATGGGTCAAACACATAATCGTATGTGAAGGATTTCTCGTTACCCACAATCACCTTGAGGAGAGAAGGCAGACAATATAATTTAAAACTTGACATTGTTAGTCCACATATTCCCAGTATCCTAGGTTCTATGCAGAACACACACACACACACACACACACACGTAAAACTAGCACATAACAGCTCATGCATAAAAACTCCAGCCAATCATCTTTCAGTAAACCCACATTGTGACACTGGTACCAGTAGCCAATTTTAGCTGCTTTCATAAAGTCATAACTCTGATCCATCAGATTGTTCCAAACAGGAGCTTTCCCAGCAACGTTCATCATTGTGTTGCAGGACACAAAGCACACAATTTGGCAGGTGTGAAACAAGACATGATCAATACCTGCCAGGTACTTGTGGTCTGGATTGGTCACTGCTGGAAACAGGATACTGGACTTTGACTTGGTCTGGCCCAATAAAACATTTCTTAAGTATGAAGGCCCAGTTCCCTAAATTATTGTAAATGCAGTGCTCAACAACCTCATACTCTGAAGTGTACAGAAAACCAATGCAGTTCAAGAGTGGTGGTGTCCTTTCCAGTCTTACTGCCCATAACCTTAGCTGCAGAAGAAGAAAGTTTACTTACCGTTAATTTTCCTTTCCTGTATATCCCTGCTAGATCAGTCCAGACAAATGGGTTGTGGCCCCCTGTCAGCAGATGAGAGAGAAAATGCCAGAAGCTCAGAACATCACCCTTGATAGATGTTGTACCCCTAGGGGTCAGCTTCAGTATACCATAAAAAGCAGAGTGGCCTAGATTTGTGATTGAGAAAACAATTGTAAGACGAAACATCTATTCTACATGGCAAAAGCCAAAGTATGTACAAAGAGAGACCAGCCAGACTGTTAGCTAAGTAGGTGAAACAACCCGATACGGCCAAGTCAATCAATAAACAGCATAGTGGGGAGGGGTCTTGACTGATCTAGCAGGGATACAGAAAAGGAAAATTAACGGTAAGGAAAATTTCTCCTTCCAGTTCAGCCTGCTAGACCAGTCCAGACAAATGGGGAGTACCAAAGCTAGATCCCCCTCTGGGCGTGAAGCAATGGTGGTAGTCAGCATGCTGGCCCCAAAGTGAGCTGCCTCCCAAGCACGGAGGTCCAAGCAATAGTGCTTGAAAAAAGTAGAGAGAGGACTAGGTAGCAGCTTTGCAGATCTCTAACGGGGCGACCTGCGCTCTCCGCCCATGTCATAGCCTGTGCCCTAGTGGAATGGGCCTGGAGCCCTGAGGGCACTGGCTTCTTCTGGATAATGTAAACCGACTCAACGGCCTGCTTGATCCAGCATGCAGTGGTAGCTTTAGAAGCAGCCATCCCATTGTGGCGGTCTCTGAAAAGCACAAAGACGTAATCTGAGAAATGAAAGCTATTAGTAGCCTTGAGGTAGCAGCGCAATCACCTGCTGACATCTAGCGAATGAAGACTGAATGCCCCCAGATGACTGGTCTCAGGAAAGAGGGAAAGACGACTGACTGATTGATTGATATGGAAAGCAGACAATACTTTTGTAAGAAGGGAGGGACTGAATGGATCGTGACCCCCTCAGGGGAAAATAAGAGGAAAGGGACTCGACAGTGTCTGAAGCTCTGAAACACACCTAGCGGATGCTACTAAGGCGGCAGTTTTAAGGGTCAAATCCTTAAGTGATGCCTGACAGAGAGGCTCGAAGGGAGCTCTCGTAAGGGCCTTAAGCACCAAAGGAAGGTCCCATGATGGGACTATCAAGTAGAGGGGGGTGGGACAGTCCACAGCCCCCGCAAGACAACAAACCAGATCGGGATGCAAGACAAGCGACCTCAAAGAGGTCCCCTAAAACATATGAGCGCCACTATCTGAACCTTTAAGGAATCGAGGGCCAGCCCTTGATCAAAGCCATCCTGAAGGAAAGCGAGAATGTCAGGAATCAGCGCCTTCCAGGGGCACCATGTGCAGAGATCAGCAGGTGGTTAAACACCGCCAAACCCTAGCGTAGGCCCACAAAGTGGAGGGCCGCTGTGACTTCAGTAGAGTGGCCACCATCTGAGGTGAATAGCCCTTCCAAGTCAAGCGGCTCCGCTCAATAGCAAAGCCATAAGTAATGAGCTGGGTCGTCCACAATGATCGGACCTTGCTGGAGGAGTGGGTACTGAGAGGTAGTGATACTCTTAGAGACAGATGAGGTCAGCATACCAGGACCGTTGTGGCCAGTCCAGTGCCACTATGACGACCCTCCCAGAGTGAGTCTCGATTCACCTGAGAATCCTGCCTATCAGCCATGGAGGAGACAGCAGCCGCTCTGGAGGCCAGTGTTGGACCAGAGCATCAGGTCCCTGAAAGCTCAGTTCCTTGTGGTGGCTGTAAAAGAATGTTGCTTTGGTGTTGGAGGCAGTGGCCATCAGATCCACTGCTGGCTGGCCCCAGCGATGCAGTCTTTTGAAAGGGTTCCCACTTGCCGGGGTCCAGGAGATGCCGACTGATAAAATCCATGTGCACATTGTCCACCCCCCTGCAATGTGTTGTGGAGGGGGCTAGTAGAATGTCCTCTGCCCATGAGAAACAAGAGGGCCATTTCCTGTGCCACACCTGGGTACTTCATGCCCCCTTGCCAATTCAGATAGGCAACTGTGGAGGCATTATCTGAATGTATGCATACTGCCTTCTTGTGAAGCAGGGGGGGGGGGGGGTCGGAAGGCAAGTAGTGCTAGTCAGACCGCCTGAGCTTAGAGATGATTGCAGGAAAGCCCCCCTGGCCAGTCAGAGACCATAAGCCCTGTGCTGTGCAGCCTAGAGAGTGAGCCCCAAACCTACAAGACTGGTGTCAGTGGTGATGGGCACCCATTGCGGGGTTTCCAACAGACCCCTCTGCCAGAGATCGTGACAACGTAACCATCACCTGAGGCTGTGGCACACAGATAAAGGGAGAGGCAGTCGAAACTGATGATCTTGGAAGCAGGGAGAACAGCGGGATAAAAGTCCGTTGAAGAGGGTGCATATGAGCCTGTGCCCAAGGAATCACAACCATGGTGGCTGCCATGGTGCCAAGAACCTGCAGGTAGTCCCAGGCAGGAGCTGGGACTTGAAGTCCTAGAGCTGTGAGATCAGCTTGCCTCTGTCCCACATAAGACATGTTACATCCAAGTGTTGAATCGAGCCCCTAGAAATTCCAATGACTAGGAAGGCCAGAAGGTGCTCTTGGACTGATTGATTACCATCCGGTGCGCCCCAAGAAGATGACCACCTGTTATACCGCTAGAGCCACTTTGCAAGATTTTGCCCAGATGAGCCAGTTGTGTAGATAAGGATGGACCTGGATGCCTTGGTGACGGAGGGCAGCCGCCGCTACCACCATGACTTTAGTGAAGGTGCACGGAGCCATGGCTAGGCTAGAATTGCAAAGCGCAGGAATTGCTGATGTGCAGGACGAATGGGAATGTGGAAGTAAGCCTTGGTGAGGTCCAGAGATGCCAAAACATCGCCTGGCCTGATCGCTTGAATGACTGAGTGGAGTGTCTCCATCCAAAAATGGGACACACATTGACACTTGATGCTCTTAAAGTCCAGAATGGGCCGGACGAAGCCATCCTTCTTGGGGACATCTAAGTAGATTGAATAATGCCCAGAACCATACTTGGCTGGGGGGACTGGGCAGACTGCCCGCAGCTGTAGAAGGTGTTGCAGTATTGCCCAGACAGCTACCTGTTTGGCTGGTGCCCAGAATGGGAAAACTAAGAACGCGGGTGGGACAGGCCTTGCAATCTCGAGAACCCACTTGTCTTAGGTGATTTGGGCCTATTTGCTAGTGAAGAACTGTAGTCTGCTGCCCACAGGAGGTCCAGCAGAATCAGCCCCAAGCCAGTCAGCGGGAAGACCTGGCAGTGCCTGCAAATTTGCTGCATGTGGAGAAATTGTCCCTGCGATGGGCCCCCTGAAAGGACTGGCTTAGACCTCATCTTAGTCGGGTAGGGGTTGAAGCAACCCTGGCGGTAGCGACGTAAATCCCTGCCGTGCAATCTAAGCAGATGAAGATCCCTGTGCAGCCTGGGGATGGCGCAATCCTGACTTAGGGTTATCCTCTGATAAATGCTGTGGTTTATCACTACTCAAGTCCTTTACCAGCTTGAAGAGATCTGCCCCAAACAAAAGCTTGCCCTTAAGGACAGCTTGGCCAAGCAGGCTTTGGAGGTGGCATCTGCATTCCAATGGCAGAGCCAAAGCCACAGCCACCGTCGAGCAACAGTAGATGCGGCAATGGACCGGGCCAATAAATGCAACAGGACATAGAAAGCATCCACCATGAATGCAGTGACAGATTCCAAGCAGGCTAGCGTAGGGTCTTCTCGGAGCTGCTGAATCCAACACAGCAATGCCTATGCCACCAAACCACAATACATGGAAGTCTGGAGCGTCAGGGAAGGAAAGTTGTTTTTAGAAGGCCTTCAACTTTACAATCGATTTGATCTCGAAGAGCTGTGCCACCCTCAACAGGAATGGAGGCATGCTTGGTGACAGCCATCACTAAGGTGTCCACCTTCAGAAAGCGCAGCCATCTGTCAAGGTCGTCAGTGCTCCAAAGATAAGTGTGACCTAGACAGCCAGAGTGTTAAGGAGGCTTCTGGAGAGTCCCACGCAATGTTGACTATATTGTAGCTCAGGAGGGAAGGGAAAAGCCTTTGCCAGTTTCCCGATACCTAGAATGATAGGATCTGCCTGATGATGATCCTGGTCTGGTGCCTGAGGCTATTGCAGGCCTGAAAGGTGAAGAGCCTCTAATCTACAATATAAGGGCCAGGAGCTCTTCTTTACTAAATAGGCATATGTCCTGCCCTTCCTCTCCTCCGGTTTGTGCTCCGGGGGAGAGCACTCACCCTCCTCTCTATCTGAAGCTGAGACAGGGCAGGGGGCATCAGAGAGGCATTCACAGTCTTCAGCAAAAGGGTGCCAGTCCCCCAAGGGTGCAGGAGTCGCCTTGGGAACAGCCACATACAGATGGGAGGGCTTCTGAGGAGGAATCATTGAACCCCCTGGGGTGTAGAATCCCTTGGACTCACTGTGGCCCCAGAATGGCAGAAGTCCCAGGCAGACAAACTCCATGAAATACACATCAGTGGGGGTTGTAGGAGGCAGCGGTAGGTGCAATAGCTAAGGGCCGGCAGAGGAGGCTGTTGAAGGACAGAAGCCTGTGGCAGAAGGGGCTGCAAGGATAGCTGAAGACCTGGAGCCTGAGCTTGCAAAGGGGTAGGGAGCTGATCCTCAAGCAGGAGTAAGGGCGGAATGGATTTGGAAGGCAAAAGAGACCCTGAGGTGGGCAGGGCCAGAGGGGCCAGTAAGGGTGCGCTCTTAGCCAAAGGTGCAGTTGCAGACAGGGCTGCTGTGCCTGCCAATGATCCTCCCTGATCCATCATGCAAACGGAACAGAGACTACCTGTCAAAAAGGCCTGTTTCCTGCCTCACACAAGACAGCGGTGGCTCATCGAAGGCATCCTGTGTTCTCCTGCAGCAAAGGAAAATGGACCCCACCGAGGACGAGGACAAACACTAAAACCAATCCCCAGCAGAAAAAAAAACCAAAACAAAACACAAACAGCAGCTGCGATTTTGGCAGGAAGAAATGAGGCTTGCGAGGAGCTTCGAGCCACTGAAACCTGAGCAGGAAAAGCAAAGGGGCTGGAATAGTGGGGCTTGCAGTTCACTGAAGAAAAAAAAAAAAAAAAGAGCAGTAGTTCAACATGGTGCGGTGGGAAGAATGAGATGGAAGAGGCACAGCCTTGCTCGTGTGGCAGGTACTCACTACTAGCTGCATGGGAGGAGGGGGCAGTTAGGCTGCCATCGGCTCAGGAGTAAGGCAAACTAACCGGAGATAGGACAGAGTGGCTGACTCAGCTTGTACCACCTTGCCCCCTGTGCTGTCATCTCACTGTTGAGCCTTACCTCAACTAACGTTCCTTTTTCTCTTTAAATATCTTAATAAACACACTCAGAGCTAAGAGCCTTCACTGCAGTGGCAGGAATCCTGAAGCTGAAGCCTGTCTTTGTCAGGCAGCATAGGGTTACACTGCTCCTCCTGAGCAGGAGCTCTACGCCTCAAGGGGCTCTACCGACCCTCCTGGTCAGGAACACCTCTGGAATTGACAAGGGGAATGCCCAAACAGAAGATTCCAGATAGTGTGTGGAAGGGAGTCCTGAAGGTACTATGCTGGTAGCCAGACCAAGGAGTCGTCCATCTGCTGAGACAGAAAACACTGAAGCTGACCCCTAGGGGTACAGGTTTATTTATCAAGGGTGATGCCACTAAGCTTCTGGAATTTTCTGTCTCATCTGCTGACAGCGGGACACAATCCATTTATCTGGACTGGTCTAGCAGGCTGAACTGGAATTGTGAATCAATTAAAGATTTAAGCCACAAACAAGATTGCATTAAATCAAGGTGACAAAGGACAATAGCAGAGGCTCTGCCTGATCAAAGATTATTAAAACCTTTGACCAACCTGATAATGCATATTGAGAGCTAACAGTTCAACAGCCTAAGCCAGGATTATAAAATGGACCCAAATCCTCAGCTCACAAACCTTGTCCATAGTAAAACTTGAACTTTACCTGTTGAGGAAAAAAATAAGTTTTACCAGACCAGACAAATGGGTTTGGCTTACATTATCCACCTTTCTGGGTGTCTACCCAGCTGCAGATTTTGCTGTCTTCTGTAGAAAAGACCTTCCACAATCGATTACGAAAATTTTTAAGAGAGAAAAAAAAATAAAAAGAAAGGACCAAGGACCAAGAAGCTGCAATGGGAGAAATGAAACACTTGGCTGATGTTGTACCTCTACACAAAAGTGGTGACAGGGAAGAAGTGTCAAACTACAGACCCGTGAGCCTTACCTCAGCAGCAGGAAAAGTAATGGAGGCGCTCCTGAAGGAGCGAATAGTGAACTTTCTCAAAACCAACAGGTTGCAAGATACGAGGCAACATGGTTTTACTGAAGGACGGTCTTGCCAAACAAATCTGAGTTCTTTGACTGGGTGACCAAGGAACTAGATCAGGGGCATGCGATGGATGTCATCTACCTGGATTTCAGCAAAGCCTTTGATACTGTTCCTCATAGGAGGCTTGTCAAACTCAGTAGATTGGGGATGGGTCCCAAGATGGTAAACTGGATTAGAAATTGGCTGACAGACAGAAGGTGATGGTACATGGAGCTCACGTGGATGAAAGGAAGATGATTAGCAGGGTGCCCCAGGGTTCAGTCCTGGGCCCAGCACTGTTCAATGTATTTGAGAGTGATATTGCTGAAGGATTGAATGGAAGGGTCTGTCCTTTTGCAGATAACACAAAAATTTGCAACAGAGTGGACTCCCGAGGGAGTGGATAACATGAGGAAAGATCTACAAAAGCTGGAAGAATGGTCTAATGCCTGGCAAATTACGATTTAATGTGAAAAGGTGTAGTGTCATGCACTTGGGGCAGCAGAAATCCAAGGGAAATGTACGCAATAGGGGGCGAGAGGTTGGTGTGCATGGTTCAGGAGAAAGAGCTTGGTGTGATTATCTCTGATGATCTCAAGGTGGCAAAACAGTGCGACAAGGCAGTGGCAAAAGCCAGGGGGATGTTGGCCTGCATACAAAGAGGGATTACCAGCAGAAAGGAAGAGGTACTTATGCCACTGTACAGGTCACTGGTGAGGCCTCACTTGGAATACTGTGTTCAGTTTTTGAGACCATATCTTGTAAAAGATGTAAAAAGACTGGAAACTGTTCAGAGGAAGGCGACCAAAATGATTTGGAGCCTGTGTAAGAAACCCTATGAGAAGAGGCTAAGACCTAAATATGTACACTTTGGAGGAGAGGAGGAATAGGGGAGATATGATTCAGACCTTTAAATACTTAGAGGAATGATGAACAAACCTCTTCCAAAGATGGGGAAGCTGCAAAACTAGAGGGCATAACATGAAGCTGCAAGGTGGTAAATTGAAAGGCAATGTCAGATAAGTAACTGCTTTTCCTGTAACAGGTGATCTCTGGAAACAGCAGGAATAAGTCTTCACATATGGGTACGTCGGTACCAACGGAGTCCGTGCAGGAACGCTCCCCAGCGTCCAATCAGAACGCTTTTGGGAGCATCCCACCACGCCTGTGTGCTGCCTTCCCGCCTTTCCCAACTGTCTCTCCTCAGTTAAGTTTTAAGGGAGAGGGAGAGGGATAAATACAAGTCCTAGGGGAGGTGGGTGGGTTGTGAAGACTTATTCCTGCTGTTCCCAGAGATCACCTGTTACAGGTAAGTAACTGTGCTATCTCCAGGAACAAGCAGGAATGAGTCTTCACATATGGGGACTCCCAAGCTAAGATGCCCGGAGGGAGTCCTAGCATGTTGCGAATCTAAGATGAGCCATTCTTTCCCTCAGAACCTCAGGCATCCTGGGGATGGAGGGTAGGAGTTGAGATAAGAGAGGCTGTGAAACAGCTAGACTAAACCAGGACTTCCGGATGGGAGTCTAGGTATAGGTGATCATAATAAGTAAATATTGGAGGGCAATATTCCAATATGGACCTCACCTGGTGGTACTGTAAAAGGTTTATTGAGTTTCACATGGATCTGTTAGTAAGAACCAGTAGAAAAACCCTCAAGGAGTACCTCACTGTGAAGTAGAGATAATCAAACTGTAGAAGGACAGATGAAGGTTAGAACCGTCAAGCGTGAGAGTAGCCCCAGGGAAAAACTGGGTGGTGTAATGAGGTAGGACTTCAGCGGAAAACGCAGAGGGCTGTATCAGACATGGCTTAAAGTCTTTTGGTTCGAGAATAGCACAATCCTAGGACCAAAAGAAGATACGTTTGACCAATTTGGACGGACAAATAAAAAATAGTCCTTGTAGGAGAGAAGGCGTATTGAAGACCCCTGTATCCGATGAGAAATAAGGACAGATGTCCGAGGCGTTATAGCCCCTGATTAACTGAAGATCAGTAACATTTTTCCTAATTGATGTTAGGTAGGAAAGATGATACATGGAGAGCTTCAGAGACCTAGACCTGAAGGGTTATGGTAAGAAATTTGTTAATTACCACAGAGACTGGCTGTATATGTAGAACCCTATGCATGCTGGTACAGCATTGATAAGGGTAGTGCCCAGCTGTCAGAGTCATAAAGGAATATATGTATATATGAACCTAGACAGAGATATGCAGGTACATATCTACCTATGTTATGTCGAGTATTATACACACACACACACACATATCTACCTATGTTATGTCATATATATTATATAGGTGGTCCATAAAAATGAATTCCTGAATTCCTTTGCTCCCTGGCCTGATTCTGGTTCCATTTAGGTAGAAAACACTGTGTACAAAGTTTGAAGCCAATCAAATAATATTTAGGGGTGGCTCAACAAGTCTTGAGATTTCCCCCTGGGAGCAGATGACAAAATGTTGCATCATCTTGTATCATCCACTCAGTTCCACGCTGATTACATCTGATTGTGTCATATTTTAACTAATCTCGTCTCTGAGAGGTGGCAAAGACATTGTACTATTTATTATCTTTGTATCTTTCTTTTCAGATGGTGAAAAAACGTGGTTTTTATCTCATTGAAGAAATGTCCACCACAATTCTGGGGGCCAAGCTCCCCAGCAAGGAGCAAGTGTTAAGTGTATTTTTACATCACCATATGACATTAAACAAAGGTGTTAGTGAAAGTGCATCTATTGTAACAAGTGAAGTAGAAGCTTACTGGGAAAAGGCCAGGCTTCCTGTTCAAAGAAATGACAAAATTCAAGAAAAAGTAAAGAAATTGTTCAATCAGTGGAAACTTTTGAAGAAAAACAAAGGGAGAGGAGGGAAACAAGAGGTAAATGAAAAAGAATTCCAGGTTGCAATGAAAAACCTATTTGATGTGGCGCATGCCAATGCAATGTCTTTAATTCATATTCAAGACAAAGAATTCTTAATAGCGCAACGAGAACCAGGGCGCTGCGGCTCAATGTGCGTGATGGACAAGAAACTGGCCAACACGGAAGCAAGATCACAACAGCGAGAAGAACTGAAAAGGCGCAGACAAAAACATATTGCCGAAGCCGAGGCAACTACAAGCCAAGTTCAGCTGGAAGGATCTTCTTCCTCAGCAGAGTCAGGTGAACACTCGACATCTGCGGATTCAGATAACGGACAGAAGAAAGCAACTCCACAAACGAAGCAGTTTCGACCTAACAATGTCTGGACCCCAGAGCTTACAGCAGCCCTGGATCGGACAGGGACAACGGATCGCAATGCTCTGTTTGTGGTAGCTGAAACCGCCAGAAGTCTGGGACATTATCCTGGGGAGCTCAATATCAGCCGCTCCAGCGTCATGCGCCATAGAGAAAAGCACCGTCAGCAACAATGGACGGACCTGCACACCGCATTCAAAGCCGAAGGCAAAACATGCATTGTGCATTGGGATAGCAAGTTATTGCCATCTCTCCTCTGTTCAACCACATCCGTTGACTGCCTTCCAGTTTTGATAACGGCTGTCTCCACTGGAGAAACATAACTTCTTGGTGTACCAAAACGGACATCAGGAACGGGTGAGAATCAAGCTGCAGCAGTTTATGAACTGTTACAGGAATGGTGTTTGGATGAAAAGGTTGCAGGCTTCTGCTTTGATACAACTGCATCCAACACGGGACGTCGATCAGGAGCGTGCATTCTAGAACAGAGATTCCGTCGCACAGTCCTTCATTTGGCATGCCGCCATCACATTTACGAAATAATTCTTGGTGCAGTATTCTCTACATGCTCTGGAGCTTCATCGGGTCCCAATGTCCAACTCTTTCGCCGGTTCCAAAAGAATTGGGGCTCCCTTGACAAGTCCAACTATCAAACTGGAAAAGACTTGGAGGTGCTGCAACCTGACAGGGATCGCATCATGAAGTTTGCGGAATCCAAGTTGGCACAGGGCAATCACTGAGATGATTACCTGGAATTCTTGGAGTTAACGATTGTCTGCCTTGGAGGGAATCTTCCTAGTTTCAATTTCAAGAAACCTGGAGCTTTCCATCATGCCAGATGGATGGCAAAAGTCTTGTACTGTCTCAAGATTTGGATGTTCCGAGGACAACTCAAAGATCTTACCCAACGGGAGGAGTCCTGTGTTCGTGATGTGAGCATTTTCTCCATCCTGATTCATGTGGAAGCCTGGTTTTCTGCCCCTGATGCCGCAGTTGCTCCTCAAACAGATTTGGAGATGCTGAAGAAACTACACTCTTACAACAATGACCGTGTTGGAAGAGCGGCCAGAGACAAACTGCAACAGCATCTGTGGTATGTGTCAGAGGAGCTGTTCGATGAAGCTGTTTCAGCACCGACAAAGCGGGCCATAGTGTCGGCCATGATCCCGGCAGAATCAGATGAAAGCGATGAGGATGACGAAGATGAAGATCCCCCAAAGCGGGTCGAATTGAAAAGTTCCATGATTCCACCACTTGAATCTTTTGCAACTCGCAAGTCAATCTGTTTCCTGAAACACCTCAACATCAGTGATTTTCTTAATGCAGACCCAGAAGACTGGGAAGAGAATGCATCATTCAAAGACGGTCTGAAGAAAGTACAAAATCTTCCAGTGATCAACAATGTGGCTGAGCGAGGGGTCAAACTCATTGAGGAGTTCAACGGCCGACACACCACAAAAGAAGAGCAACTCCACTGGGTGGTCCACTGCCATAGGGGAAAAAATAAAAGTAGGAATTTCTTTGCTCCCTGGCATGATTGTGGTTCCATTCATGTAGAAAACAATGTGTGCAAAGTTTGAAGCCAATCAAATAATAATTTAGGGGTGGCTCAAGGTCCCTATCTATCAGGCCCCTGGATCCCCCCCAGGGTTCGTCAGACCACTGGGTATTATCCGCTCATAGACGGGGGTATCATGCTTGCCAAGCACTCAATGTAGTCCAGATGCCAGTAAGGACTTTGACGATGTGGGGAACATCTTACGGTGTTGCGAGACAACACCCAGAAGGAACTACCTATGTTATGTCAAGTGTGTGTGTACACACACATATACACACATATATACACACATACACATACATATACACACATACACATACATATACACACATACACATACATATACACACATACACATACATATACACACACACGGATACATATATAGAGATATACATGGGTATAAATACACAGATATATTTATATCTATATGTATCTGCATATAGATATATACATGTCTCCCCACATATGTAGGTGGAAACATGCCTATATAGATATACCCATATAGGAGCATGTAGAAAGAGAAAGGTGCATCTAACAAGAAGGGTAATACCTGCTTGAAGAGATGCAAGAAAACATTTCTCCCTGGTTATGATTGACAGTCAGGGGAATGCTCCCTCTGACAAGGAGCAGTCTAGATTCATTTAGGAATTCTAGCCCTTGAATAACCAGGATGGTTTACGTGAAAAAAGTGCAGATGATATCTTCAGTCTGCAGGCAGCAAGTCCAGGTCCTTTTAGAACTGTAGTATGGTAACGGGATAAAAGACGCAATGGAAATAAAAACCATATAAGGACAAGCTGCAAGAAAAAGAAAAATATCCCTTATGGAGTCCAGTGGAGATGTGGACGAAGCCAGGAAATTGAGCAATTCTTAGGTTTTCACGTGATATAAGGCATGTGTCCTATGTTTTAAAAGGAGACCTTACGGGAGATGGTAAAGGTAGGGAAAAAGCTAGCAGTCATGACTGGATGAGCCCTTCCTAACCATCTGGGATTATCTGCTAGGAAGATGCAAATGCTCTCTAGCAAGGGCCCATAGTGCAGAGCTACTCTGTAGAGTTGCAGAGAGCATGCTGCAGGTTGCTTAGAAGAAAAAAAAAACTGGCTTTTTTTTTTAAAACCAGTACGCAACAAACTATTCTGCCAATGCCAAGGGAATTGGAGATGGTGAGGAATAGAAATGAAGCAGATAGGCTTGTAGTAACCTGTTTTGGGCTTACTGCTAAAGGCCAGAAGGATTTCTAATGGAGGACAAACCTTGGTTACTTGGTAAATAGAACCAGTGGGTAACCACTAGGAACTCCTGCCGTTGCAGCTATTACCAAGGCAGCAGAAAAGAATGAACAGACATAAGCAGGAGTGGCAAGACTCCCTTACTGACTGATAAGCTGACCCAAGTAAGTGACAAGGGGGAACAACTCTGAAAAGGAAAAACCCCTTACTGGAATAGGTAGAAACCTACAGGGATTTCAGAAAAAACCCCGTCCAGCTAAATGGTACCACCCTTACAGACTAAATGTTTCAGTAAGAGGGTAGGTAAAGACAGAATTGAAGGAGACTTACAATATGGTAAGTCCCTGGAAAGGTATGATACATGCTGGAACAGGAAACTATCTTATTGATAGTTGTTACACCTCTTTTCCCTCCCAGGAGGAAGAGAAAAAGCCCTGTTACTTATGAGCATGATCATCCTGAAAGTTCAGAACAAAAGGAATGGATGTCTGTTGAGAAGAGATCCATGTCTAGAGTTTAGGATAGAAACAGTGTAGATGCTTCTATTAAGAAGCAGACTACATGTTCTAAACCCCAAAACAGGAAAGAAAGATGTAATATATCAGAAGCCCTGCGGATGCTGGGCTTGCTGAACCTGTTGAGGTTGTGGTTTCCTTAGCCTGGTTGGATGTTTCCCCTGTCTGGGAACATCTGTATGATGGGTAGAAGATGAACAAAACTTTCTCCCCTTAAGGGAACAAAGTTTGTTAGTAGATTTTCTACAAACTGGGATAGACGAAGGCGTAGACAAGCCTCTGAAAGCAATAGTGTCAGTAGTTAACTGAGCAGCTTGGAGTAAAGCCTCTGTTAAAGAGATTCTCTCCAGTGCAAGGAGTATTTCCCAGTCTATCTTGTACCCATTTGTCCAAGTCTGAAGCTTGGAGCCAGGCTCTACGTCATGCCCCTATGGCTACAGCAGAGGTTCTGCTAACAGAATCAAAAGAGTCCAGGGAGGCACGAGTAAGGAACCTAGAAATATTTTGAGCATGATTGACTAGTATAGAAAAATCTGCTCTTTTAGGCTCTTGAAGAAAAGGGGTCAAAAGTAGTAAATTCTGTGACTTCCTCAAGAGATAATCCCATATAGAAAATATGAGAGAATTCTTGCTGAAAACATGGATGCCTGGAAGGTTTGGAGTCCAAAGGCATCTTAAGTCTTAGCCTCACGACCTGGCGGATAAGAAGAGTGCTTCTTAGTACTCTTAACACACCTTCTTGCTGATTCTACAATAGAATTATGAGGGAGATGAGGCTTTTGAAAACCTGGAGAAGGGGGCACCATGTATAGAAGATCAGTTGCCCTAGAAAGTGGGGATACTGTTAAAGGAGCTTCCCACGTTCTAAATAGGAGATCCTGCAAGGTCTGATGCAAAGGAAACATAATGACTTCCTTTGGATTGCAGGGGATCTGCAGAGGTTTTGGATCACCTGGTGCAGGATATTGACCAGGTATAGAAATGGCAAGTAATTTTGCCATATCAAGCAAGAATGCTTGAAAAGAAATCTCCCCAGAGGGGAGTCCTCTAGAAAGAGAATGAAGAACTAGATCTGTTGAAGAACTAGCTATAGCACCGACCGGTTCATTCAGATTCTCTAGAGTAGAAGATCTGAAGGGGTGGAGCATCGGATTGTCCTTGAAGGATAGTTGTCGGTACCGCTGGAAGCCGGTACCGCAACCCGTCGGTAGCAAATTGTCCATGCTAGGGATCGATTCCAAACTCGGTATGGAAGGAAGCGAGCTGGTTGAAATGAGCATGGGAGGTACCGACACCGATGTTGATGTGGATACCGGTGCCAAGACCGATACCGTTGTTACCGATACATGAAGATCAGTCTGTGATAGCACTATCGGTACCAAAGTAACCGAATGTGGCAGACCTTGATCGGTAGAATGTCTTTGGTACCGTTTGAAGTTGGTACTGAGACGAGTCGGTACCCAGTCATCCAGACTAGAAATCGATTCCAGACTTGGCAAAGGAAGCGAGTCTATCAATGCATACCAGTACCGGTACTGGGATCGATACCGATACTGGAAGATCGGTCAGTTGACCCCAAAGAAACCGAGAGCACTAGACTGCGATCTTTGGTGAGGAATGTTTCATCCAACACCATTGCTGAAGCCAGGGTATTGGTACCATCCCAAGCGGATGCCCCCACCGAGCATGGCTCAGGTATGTTCGTAGAGGTGAGAACCCCAGAAACAACCTGAAACCCCATAAATGGCTTGGAGGCCGAAGACTCCCACCGGGGTTTTAATGCCAAGGTGTTCGAGGGCAACGCCAGAGGCATCTCTATGCCGAGCATGAGATCTACCACTCGAGGCCTGGCTAGTCTTAACAGACTGTTTTTGGGTTACCTGATCCTGTGAAGAAGCAGCGTTGGTTGGTACCGTGAAGTTTAATGGGGACTGCGTATCGAGACATGCTTGATGCTGAAGACTTCTTCTGGATATACCGCTGCAGAAGGAACACTCCAGTGGATGGTGGTCAGGACCCAAACAGGGTAGACACCAATTATGAGTGTCTACAATTAATTTGGTACCGCCACAGTTTAAACATTTCTTAGGGTTAGTGGCTGGTATTTCCATGAAGGAGAGTGAGTAGGCCTAGCAGGCCGAAAAACCATCAGGCACTAACAGGGAAAAAATATTCCTCAGAAAGGAAATTTTGTAAGAAAACAGAAGAAAGAAACACCGGCGGTACCGGTGGCGTCGGGGAAGGCAGACGCGTCCACAAGAAAATAAAAAAATAAAAGAAGAATTTTCTGCGGTGACAGGAGTATGTCCTGCCGGCTCCGCGGAAAAACGAAAACTGAGGAGACACACTTGGGAAAGGCAGCACGCAGGCGTGGTGAGATGCTCCCAAAGGCGTTCTGATTGGACGCTGGGGAGTGTTCCCACGTGGACTCCGTCGGTACTGACGTACCCATATGTGAAGACTCATTCCTGCTTGTTCCTGGAGATTATTTTTTCCCACTGAAAGGGTGGTGGATGCTTGGAATGCTCTCCCGATGGACCTGGTGGGGGCAAACACGGTGACAGAATTCAAAACAGCATGGGACAAGCACAGCGGATCCCTTTACAGCAACAGGATAAAAACAAAATAAACTGAACCATCTAACTTCTCAACAAATAGGGGTGTCCTACATGGAGTGGTGGGTCAACCCCTAAACAAAGGCATGGGGAGGGGTGGCCTGCACCTACTCTTGCCGTATTGCTGAGCAGACTGGATGGACCATGCTGGTCTTTATCTGCCGTCATTTACTATGTTACACTTACCAGAAGTCACTGCTGCAGCCAGCCATGACTCTTCTGTAACTAAAGTGAGAGATCTGTGCATTCTTTTGTGGCCATCAAATCCATGTCTGGATTAGCCCAGCAGGAACAGACAAGAGGGAGAGGCCACCCATGTGCTCCTTGTCGCCCCTTGTTACAACCTGGGATATTGTGTGCCCATAGTTCCCACCTCCCCCACACTAACTATTTATAGTAATGAAGATCAGCAGACATTGTTTTTACATGGCACCACTATACCTGCACAATGCATGTGTTATGGCTTATAATCATTGCATGAAGTTCTGTGTTGTTCTTGTGAGACCGAGCTGTGCAGGATTTTGAGCATCATGACGACTATATTCTGCTAGGACTGTGCAGCATAGGGAAGGTCATGGCACTAGCTGACTCCGAAATGCAGGAGAGCCACACTGACATTTTAAACTAATCAGTTAATGTTCTTTGAGTCCTGCTAGACCAGTCCAGACAAGTGAGTTGTGTTCCCAAACAGACTGGTGGAGACAAAGCAGCAATGAAAAGCCCAGGTTTCAATGGCATCACTTCTATGCTTCTATTCACCTCAGCCAGAGGTCCCTTCAGTACTCATCCCAAAGCATATGGGAGAAATATGGCAAGTCTCATAACCTCAATCATGGGCAATAATGAGTAATCAACAGTAAGGAACTATGTACAAGAAAGCATAAAAAGAAAGTTGTCTAAAGATGAACCTGCAGAGCTAAGTGAAAAAATAAAAATCACTGCAGATCCAAGGGTACTGCAGCAGCAGAACAGAGCACATAGTTTTAGGGGCGGGCCCAGGAGTGGTCTAGCAGGACTCAAGGAAAGGACATTAACAGGTAAGTAAAATGTCACCTTCCATACTGTCCTGTTTGATAAACAAATGTGATATGTTATTTTTACAATGTAATATAAGGCTTTTATTCCATTCACCATTCTGCAATATAATTTTGTATGTCTGCACTCTGGGAAGAGAGATTACGTGGTTAAATATGTAGCCTGTCACATGTGCAGAGGTACAAAGCTGATTCATCTTTACTGTATGTCTGCATTCTGGGAAAAAGGGATACATGGATAATAACACGTAGCCTGATGTATGTAATGATTTTCTGACTTCCTTACTGTATGTCTGCATTCTGGGAAGAGAGACCATGTGGCTAAATACGTAGCCTGACAATTATTAATTACCAAATTTGCTATAAAAATAACTGTGAAACAGAGGTTGGGTGTGAGTGCTTACTGAAGCGTCTCACCCTTTACTTGCAAGCAAAGACATTAAACTCTGCTTTACTGAGAAGTCTGTTATTGTGTAAAAAGTTAAGTTTTCTTACAGACTGGGGGCTCGTCCGGGATTGTCTCATCGCTGGAGGAGACCCCTGGCCCTGAGGATGGGGAGACGAATCCCGTTAGAGTTCAATGGCCTCATTTATCAGTGACAAAGGGCTCCAACAGTGGACTGACAGCAGAATCTAGACCATGAAGGAAAAATCAATACAGACTCAGTAAAGCAGACTAGGTATTAGACAGAGACAAATGCGTCAAACAATAATTCTGTGCACAGACCAAGGCAAGAAACAAGACTGTAAAGTATTGCCTTGGTGGTTGGTTATTGAGACAGACTTGTTTGTATGAGATGTGTCCTAGACACGAAGTGAGTGCGGAGTCTCAATCTGCGGTTCCGACACATCCGCGAGGAGTGTGGCCGGAGAGAGACGAAGTGAAAGGCACATTGGTGAAACAGGTCTCAATGGGTGTCGGGCATTTTAAATGAAACTCAAGTAAGGATGGGGTTAGGGATAAGGACCCCGGGGACATTCCTCTAGACAGTCTATTAGAGAGAATGTTGAAATATTAGAAAGATAATAAGAGTACTCAGGATAAAGGAACTTTTGGTAATAGTGGACCATTTGATGGGATGGGTGGAAGCATATCCCATGGTAGCTACCACAGCAATAGGAGTAGCAAAAATGGTTTTGGAACAAATCATTCCAAGATATGGGATGATAGGTCACATTAACGCGGACTAGGGAAGTCACAGGTATTGCAAAACATAATGGAAACTCTGGGAGTATCCTGGGATTTCCATACTCCATGGCATCCACCCTCCTCAGGGAGAGTGGAACGCATGAATCAGACTATAAAGAAGCAGTTAGCCAAATTGATGTTAGAAACAAAATTACCTTAGGCTAAGTGTTTGCCCTTAGCATTGTTAAGAATCCGAACAGCTACTCGGAAAGATTTAGGATTGTCTCCCTACGAAATGTTATTTGGATTACCCTATATGGGACAATTAAAGGAACCTCCCCAGTTTGAAACTAAGGATAAGTTTCTTAAAGAATATATACTTGGGCTGTCCTCTTCATCTGTTCTCAGGAATAAAGGACTGTTGGCACAAACACCCCCATTGGAGTTTGCAGTACATGGTCATAAACCAGGACAGTGGGTCTTGATAAAATCCTGAAGGAGTCTAAATTGCAATCAGACTGGGAAGGCCCGTTCCAGGTCTTACTGAGTACTGAGACTGCTGTAAGAACTGCGGAAAAAGGTTGGATGATTAAAGGTCTGTTTAAAGCTCCTTCAGACGCACAATGGAAGGTGCAGGGAACTATTGACCCTCTGTGCCTGAAAATACCAGGGAAACACAGAAGAACAGGAGAGGAGTTTGTTAACTAGGACTAATAAAAATTATAACATGGACAAAGAAAAGTGGATGATGTTGCAATGATGGGAAGGAATCACTTTCTCTGTTAAGGGGAATGACATGGGATCTAGGACAGGGAAAGGGATGGACTGATGAACAAATACAAACATGAACACAATGGGGAAGGATGTATCCAAACATTAACTAACTGTACCAGAGGGAGAGGGACCGGTGAGCCTAGAATTTGATGCCTGCCAAGTGATAAGTTGTGATGGGGGATACTACAAAAAGTTGTGGGGAAATAGTCATAAGTATGTGTGTCCAGAGAATGCCCAGACACTTGTGTACGTGATGCCCTGTTACGGGTGGTCACAAGTTTAGTGTACCACCGAGGATGGAGGCTGGGTCTCCCCAGAGGGGAACAAACACCCAATTCAAAAGAAAATAAAAAATTATGAAGAAAACAGTATTCAGCAATGTAACCCAGGAAGTTGCAATCCCATCATGGTCACCCTCTTTGGAAGGGATGACTCACTGGATGGGACCTATGGACTAGGAATAGATATTAATGGGGAAGATCCCCTGGAAAGATTGAGGATAAGAATACCCCTCAAGAATCAGGCTCAGGTCCCCACATCATTCCCCTGCATATCTTTTGAACCTAATAAGGACCCTTATGTAGCCAAAAGAGAGGAGATTAAAGATTTGAGGGACACTTTAGAGGCGGAAACAGGTTATGGGGATATGAACGCCTGGATGGAATGGGTTAAATATACCGTAGGAAGTCTAAACCGCAGCAATTGCTACGCATGTGCCTCCGGGAGGCCCACTGCACAGGTTGTACCCTTACCCTTGAGGTGGGATACAGATCCCGATGGAGTAAGATGTCTCATCTCTGTATCAGGAAAAAAACGGCTTGGGGAAATGAAAGTCGCAAGACATTGAATTTGCTCTTTCCCCCTACAGACTTGGAGGTAAGAGTTCCCCCCACATTTTCAACAGTGTTTGGAAATTACTCCGCCTGTCTCACCAGGTGAGGGAAGAATTACACAAGAGAAGTGGGGGAACTGAACACCTGCGTTCTAAGCCTAAACCTGACAAGGATGGAAGGAGAAGAGAAGAACTACTCCAACCTGGTAATCCCTAGGACAGACCTGTGGTGGTACTGTGGAGGGCAGATGTTGAGACCAACACTGCCTACCCTATGGTCGGGAACATGTGCAATAGTTCAATTGGCAGTTTATTTAAATTTCTCTTCTATACCACACTATTCAATATCAGTGCGGTGTACAATCAACTGTGGTTTATACAGTGCAGTTGTGACTGCACTGTATTTACAATATAACAGGGAATATAACTTGGCTAGAAACTGGGGTAACTGTCTAACTTATTTACACTATTTACATTAATAACTATACTGTGTTCAGTGATGCTTACTTAAGGTTGCAGCGTTGGGGCTGGCTGCCCTCTAGCATGCTAGATGTGCTGGTGTGAGGGACTTGGCGCTTGGTGGACATGTTTGCTAGCTGATCTATGGGGTTGTTGTCTGAGTAATGCCGTATGAATAGGTGGTGCTTCAGCGCCTTACTGAATTGGGCCAGGTCGGTAATTGTTCGAATGGACGTAGGGAGGGCATTCCAGCATCTAGGTGTGTAGAGCATGAAAGCTCTATTAGATGTCATGTGGGTGCATTTCGTTGTTTCCTTGGGGGATAATCAGTGTGTTGATAGTCATGGATATTCTGGATCTGTTAGGGGGTGTGAGGTGGATTAGCTCGGTGATGGAGGTGGAGGGTTGATTGTTCATGGCCTTGAATGACAGTACTAGAATCTTAAAAGATAGTCTGCCTTGGACTGGTAGCCAGTGGAGTTTCTTTAGGATTGGTGTGATGTGGTTTGTTCTTGAGACTCCGTATAGAATCCTGGCAGCTGCATTCATTGCCAGCTGGAGAGGGTTCAGTGTTTGTGGGAGCCCGTATAGTATTGCATTGGCATAATCAAAATGTGGAATTACTAGTGCTTGGTAAATTGTTCTGAAATCTTTGGGGTCCAGCAAGGGCCGTAGGTGTCAGTGTCCGTATTTTGTGGTATATTTTCTTTACTGTGTTATGTGGGTTTTCATGTCTAGCCGTTGGTCTAGGGTGACACCTAGATATCGGATTGTGTGTTTTACTATAAGCTCGGCGTTCCTCACCTTTAAGGAGGCAGGGGGGAGAAGCCTTGGTTCCTCGTGATGAATAGGACGTCTGTCTTGTTGTGGTTTATTCGGAGGTTGAGAGTGGAGCCAGTCGGCTACTGCGTCGAAGCAGCTAGGCAGCGGGGACAAGTCTGGCTGGTCTGTTGCAAACGGCATGTAAAGTAGGACAACATCTGTGTAGAATAGGCAGTTGACATTGAATGACCAAATCAAGGAGCATATGGGCTGCATGTAAATGTTGAACATCAATGCTGATAACGAGGACCCTTGTGGTACACCCTGTTTTTGTGGGAAAGGTTCTGAGGTTGTGGTGCCAGCTCTTACGTGCTGCCATCTGTTGGTCAGGTAGGATTTGCACCAACTTAGCGCCGAGTCTTCTATTCCTTTTATCTCGAATCGCTCCAGGAGAAAGAGTAGTTACTCACCTGTAATAGGTGTTCTCCAGGAGCAGCAGAAATCAGTCCTCATATGGGTGACGTCGGCGCCGACAGAGTCCCCATGCGGAGCATTTCTCCAGCTTTCAAAGAAAGCTTTTGGGAAAGCAGGCACGCATGTGCGGTCCCATTCCCGCCCAAAGGTGCCATCTTGCTCAGTCTGATGACATAGCTAAGACAGCACAAAAAAGAAAATGAACTATATACAACTGCAACTCCAAGGGGAGGAGGGAGGGCTGTGAGGACTGATTCCTGCTGCTCCTGGAGAACACCTGTTACAGGTGAGTAACTACTCTTTCACCAGGACCAAGCAGGAAGTCAGTCCTCACATATGGGTGACTCCCTAGCTCTGGGCTACCAGGAACCCAGGCTGAAAAATAGAGCTCCCTCTAGAGCCTCAGCAACAGTGAGGGAATCTTCTGAGACCACACCTGAACGGTAGCCCAACACAAGGGTCGGAGGGTAGGAGTTGCCTAAACCTCAAAGAGATTACAGAGTACCGCTTGCCCGAAAGCACTGTCCTTATGGGACTCCCTCGAGGCAGTAGTGGTCCGCAAAAGTCTGGCTTGAAGACCAAGTAGCGGCCCGGCAGATGTCTGCCAACGGAACAGAGCGGAAGTGAGCTACTGATGCGGCCTTCGTCCTGACTCGGTGAGCCGTGACTCGATCCTCCAGGGAGAGGCCGGCCGGCTGCCCTGAACGCCCAGGCGATACAGTCCACCACCCAGATGGACAACGTACACTTTGTGACAGGCAACCCCAATTTATTAGGGTCAAAGGAAACGAAGAGCTGAGAAGCCCTACTATGCCCCTGCATACGTTCTAGGTAAAAGGACAGCAACCTTCTACAATCTAGGGTATGCAAGACAGTTTCGGCACTACTGGGGTGTGGCCTGGGAAAGAATGTCAGAAGTACCACCTCCTGGTTGAGGTGGAATGAGGACACTACTTTTGGAAGGAACTTAGGATGAGTCCTCAAGACTACCCTGTTCTTATAGAACCTGGTATATGGTCTATCAGAGACCAGGGTCTGAAGCACACTCACACGCCTAGCTCCTGATTGATAGCCCAGGAGCAGAGAGCTTGTGCTTCTAGGCACAGGAGTTGGGACCCTGTGCCTCCCTGCTTGATCACGTAGAACATAGCCACATGGTTGTCTGTCTGAATTAGGACAGACTGGTGAGAGAGGACCGGAGAGAAAGTCCGTAAGGCTAGTCGTATGGCTCTCAAATCCAACAGGTTGATCTGCTGGGAGGCCTCCCAGTGAGACCACAGGCCTTGGGTGCAGGTCCCCTGGCAATATGCCCCCCAACCTTGCAGAGAAGCATCGGTTGTCGGTACCTGAGTGTGTGGGGAGGCCTGAAAAGGAACTCCAACCAGGTTTGGGAGATGCCTCCACCAGCGTAGGGAGTCCACCAAGAGTTTGGACACCTTTATCCTGTCTGACAACTTACCTGTGGCCTGTACCCATTGTGCCCTGAGGCACCACTGAGCCAGCCTCATGTGCAGATGGGCATTTGGGGTGACATGGACTGTGGAAGCCATGTGACTTAAGAGCCGGAGGAAGTGTCTGGCAGAGACCAGAGAGTTTGTCTGAAACTGGCCAGTCAACTTCAGCCTGTGAGCTCTGTCCACAGGCAAATAGGCCTTTGCATGGATAGTATCCAACCTTGCCCCTATGAACTCCATGTCCTGTGAGGGGACTAAAGTGAACTTTGGGAAGTTGATAACGAACCGCAGGTGCTGAAGCAGGGATATGGTTCGGAAGGTGGCATGTCTTGCCTCTTGTGGAGACTGGCCCCTGATAAGCCAGTCGTCCAGGTAAGGGAACACAGATTCCTTGGTTCCTGAGGTAGGCCGCAACTACCGCCAGGCATTTTGTAAAAACCCTGGGGGCAGAGGTGAGGCCAAAGGGAAGCACTCTGTACTGGAAGTGGTTCCCTCCCACCACAAATCTGAGGTATAGCCTGTGACTTGGATGGATGAGGATGTGAGTATAAGCATCCTTCAGGTCAAAGGAGCATAGCCAATCTCCCTGCTGGAGGTAGGGCAGTAAGATTCCAAGGGTAAGTATCTTGAACTTTTCCCTCTCCAGAAACTTGAGATTTTGCAGGTCTAGGATGGGTCTGAGGCCTCCTGTTCTTTGGTACCAGGAAGTACCTCTAGTAGAAGCATTGCCCTTCCAGGTGGTGGGGCACCGGTTCCACCGCCTGGTCCTGTAGCAGAACGGGTCATGGAGGCTCCCCTGGAAAGTAGGAGGGAGGTATCTGGGTGAAGTGGAGCAGATAGCCCCTGTCGATGATGTTCAACACCCAAGTATCCCGTGATGGCTGGCCACCTGTCTGAGTACAGGGTCAGCCAACCTCCTGTGCCCTGGAGAGAAGGAGAGGCTATGCTGGCATAGTCAAAAAACCCCTCCCTGCTGAGCAGGAGCCGGAGCTGGAGTAGGAGGCTTGGGAGCCTTCTGCCTATGGGGCCCATGACCCTGCCCCTTGGCCTGCTGGCCCTGTTGGGGAGCTGCAGAGGCCTGGTAGTGAGGGTAGGTTTTGTAGGCAGTGGTCTTCGAGTAAAAGGTATTTTTCCCCCGAGCCCTTCTTCTGAGAAAGGGCAGAGGTTTTCCTGGACAGCCTTGTCCGGGTAAGAGTCTCGGACTCAAGTTCTGCAGCCTTTTCAGACATGGGCTTGCCAGAGAGGTTTTCACCTCGACAAGGGACATCGACCAACTTGTCCTGTACCCAAGGCTCGAGGTCTGAGGATTGTAGCCAGGCCTGGCGGCGTGCACCGATACCGGCCCCTGCTACTCGGGCGGAAGCCTCAAATCCATCATAGGCTGCTCGAGAGATAAACTTCAAGCACTCTCGAATACCAGAAGACAAAACCTTGAACGTCTGCAAAGGTTCCTCGGACAGACCAGCAGAGAACCCGGCAATCTCCTTTGCCAGGTCTCGAAGGTACATGCCCATGTACAGCTGGTAGGTCTGGACGCGGCAAGCAAGCATAGAGCCCTGGAAGCACTTTCTACCGAGGGCATCCAGGTTCCAGGCTTCCCTGCTGGGAGGCACCGAGGAGTGCATCTTCTGACTCTTCAGGCGATGCATGGCCGATTCCACAACCATAGAGTGGTGCGGTAGCTGTGCCTTTTGAAACCCGGGGCTCTTGCGGACTCGATAGATGGAATCGACCCGCTTGCTTAAAACCGGCATCGAGACCACCGTCTCCCACATGCGGAAGAGCAACCAGTACAGTAAAGGCCTCCTTAGGAGGAGAGTCATACTGCAGGGCCTAGAGCTCCTCGGCTCGAGGCTCATCCTTGGGGTCCGCAGGGAAGGCCAATGCTTTGGCCATGTCCTGTACGAAAACCGAGAACTAGGTATCCTCCGGGGAGGACCATGTCCGAGGCTCGTCTCCTGGTGAGTCCGAAGGGACGCACCGAGTTTGGAAGGTGTCCGGGGACTCCTCTTCCTCAGTTTCCCACACCGATTCCTCCGAGAATCGAGCAGCTTTGAGTGGGCGTGTACCAATGCCATCAGCCCCGACGCCAAGGGTACCGGCGTTGACGACCTCAGTCCCGAACGGGAAGGTGAAGGTGACCTCGGCTGAGGATCGACTCGAGTTTGCATGGTCTCGAGGAACGGCTCGGCCTCCGGGGTCAACTTGGATGTCAAGGTCCTGGTGGTCGGGGCAGATGCGCCGGTGAGACCGGCGATCAGTACTTGCTGCTGCTCCATGAAGGCAGACAATCTGCTCTCCAAGGCCATCAACCTGAGTCCAAGCTCAGGAGACCCAGCAGCCTCCGACTCGGGCCCCGACGGCGTCGGGCCCAACGTTGGCTCCCCCGGAGGAGATTCCACGAGGACTACAGTACTCACGGGGCCTCTGACTCTACACGAGGATGCTTTGCAGGCCTCTCCGACTCCAAAGACCCGGGACGGCGATCGGGGCTATGTGACCTGGCCCTCGAGGAGCCAAGAGCGTCCACCGATGCTGCCCTCATGGGTTTCTTCTTACTTCGGTGCTCCCTTGAGGGGGACTCCCTCTCAGAGGAGCCCTGACGATGCTTGGGGTCAAACTCCCGAGATGTCGAGGCCTCTGACGAAGTCCGGACCCATCCAGACGCAGAATTGGAGAAGATCCTCACGCTGGTGCTGACGGCTCCGCAATGCCTTCGAAGACATTTTGCCACAGGGACTACAGACCTTAGGATCATGGTCAGGCCCTAGGCACCGGAGGCAGCAGTCATGTGTGTCAGTGAGACCGTTTCTTGCACCGATCACACTTCTTAAAGCCACTGGCAGCCATCGGGGAAAAAGGGCCCCTGCAAGATCAAAAACTTGGGCTGGCAGGGAAAAGAAAAAAAATGGCACGAACGCAGTCTCTAAGGACAAAAACCGAAAAAGAGAGATCCGGGCTCGGCACCGGTGTACCGAGTCCAGGCAGGAAAGGGAACCGATGTCGAACTGAAGAAAAAACTCGACTCAACGCAGGAAAATCCACTTTTTTCACGGGTGACAAGGACACACGTCTGTAGGGCTCCGTGGAAAAAAAGACGGCTGAGCAAGATGGCACCTTTGGGCGAGAAGGGGACTGTGCATGTGTGGCTGCATTCCCAAAGGCTTTCTTTGAAAGCTGGGGAAATGCTCCACATGGGGGCTCTGTCAACGCCGACGTCACCTATATGTGAGGACTGACTTCCTGCTTAGTCCTGGAGAATCTCATGATTTACGTAGTCAAAAGCCGCTGTGATGTCCAAGAAGATCAGAGCAAACTCTTGCCTGATGTTGTCGATTCCTGAGATTATGGTATTGAATAAGGTGGTGAGGAAGGTTTCCACGCCATATGCCTCCCTGAAACCATGCTGACTTGAGTCCAAGGGGGCATGAGACTCAATATGTTGCTGTATTTGTCGTTGACTACCTTTCCTTTCACCTTGGCGTTCACAGAACAGGACAAAGGGCAAATACAAAGGGCAAGGAGTACCACCTTGGGAGCCTCATTTGATGACAGGATCTCTATCTCTATCTCTATCTCTATATATATATATATATATATATATATATATATATGCAATAGGAGTCCCTCAGGGAGTTCCGGATGAGTATAAAGCACAAAACCAGATTGCAGCTGGATTCAAATCCCTGTTAGGGGTAATCACGATAAACAAAAATGTAGATTGGATAAATTATATATATTATCAATTATACCCAGGATGCAATAAAGGGGATCGCACAACAATTGGACACCACTAGCAGAATGGTCTGGGAGATCCGAATGATTTTAGATATAATGGTGGCTGAAAGAGGGGGCATGTGTGATATTGGGGGGGGGGGGGGGGATTTTGTATGTTCATCCCCAATAACACGGCCCCTGATGGTACTATCACTAAAGCCCCTGCGAGGACTAACTACCTTGGCAGAGGAATTGGCAGAAAATTCAGGGTACGGATACCTCTCACTGGATGGTTGGGGTCATGGTTTGGGAAATGGAAAGGGGTGGTAGTATCTATATTTACTTCTGTACTTGTAATTGGAGTATTAATTATGGTGGGGTGTTGCATAATACCATGTATAGGAGGGTTAACTTAAAGACTGATAGAAACCGTAAGCACTAAACAAATGATAGTATCATTTCCAGTGCACAAAGGTGCAATGTTAATAATGGACGATAAAAGGGAAGAGAGAGTTAGGAAGAATGTTATCTAAGTTAGAGACTTCTTATGGAACTATGGAGTAAATGTAAAAAGTAACAAGAAAACTTTAAAGAGGGAGGGGTTTGATATAAACAAATGTGAGATGTTATTTTTACAATGTAATATAAGGCTTGCATTCCATTCACCATTCTGTAATATAATTTTGTAGGTCTGCATTCTGGGAAGAGATTATGTGGTTAAATACTACGTAGCCTGTCACATGTGCAGAGGTACGGAGAAATTAGGTCTTACCTGCTAATTGTCTTTCCTTGAGTTCTCTCCGGGCCAGTCCAGGGTACGTTAGGGTTGTCAATCCCCTTCAGCAGCTGAGGACTGAAAAACTCCAAGTTTTGCTGACAGCCTAAGCCACTCCCCCTGGTGACAGTGCCCCAGTCTCCCTCTGACAAAGCAGCTCAACTGGCCTAGCCGTAAAAAACAGAAACCAAAGAAAAAAAGAACACTGAATATCTGCTATATTTCCCAGTGACGGACCTCTCCCGTAAAAAGACAGCCCTGCTCCATCTACTCATGCACATGGAGTTGCACTTTCCTAAATTTTTTTTTAACATTCCTTTTTTTTATTTATTTTATTTTATATTTTTTTACAACAAACACCAGAAGAAAAACATTGCGAAGGAACTGGCGGGAGCCCCCAAAAAGAAAACCATGTCCTCTGAGAGAATTGGTATTGTGGTAAAGAGTAGTTACTCACCTGTAACAGGTGTTCTCCAGGAGCAGCAGGAATCAGTCCTCACTTATGGGCGACTCCCCAGCTCTGGGCTACCAGGAACCCAGGCTGAACAAGAGAATTCCCTCTAGTCTCAGCAACACAGAAAAGGCTTCTCAAGAACACACCCTCCACAGGTAGCCCAACCAGAGGGCAGGAGTTGCCTAGACCTCAAAGAGATTCCTGAGTACTGCTTGGCCAAAAGCACTATCCCTACGGGACTCCCTCTCCAGACAGTAGTGGGCTGCAAAAGTCTGGCTTGAAGACCAAGTAGCAGCCCTGCAGATGTCTTGCAACGGGACAGAGCAGAGGTGAGCCACTGATGCAGCCATTACCCTCACACGGTGGGCCGTGACCCTACCCTGCAAAGGAAGGTCAGCCGCCTTGTAAGCCCAGGTGATACAGTCAGCCACCCAGATGGACAAGGTACGCTTGGACACAGGCCTCCCCAAGTTATTGGGGTCAAAAGAAAGGAAGAGCTGAGAAGTCCTCCTGTGACCTTGCGTACGTTCAAGGTAGAAGGATAAGGCCCTCCTACAGTCCAAGGTATGGAGAACTGTTTCAGCCTGACTTGCATGAGGCCTAGGGAAGAAAGTAGGAAGAACCACCTCCTGGTTGAGGTGGAAAGAGGAGACAACCTTAGGAAGGAACTTAGGGTGAGTCCTGAGGACTACCCTGTTTTTATAGAACCTGGGTAAGGTCTATCACAGACCAAGGCCTGAAGCTCACTCACTCTCCTAGCCGAAGTAAGGGATATCAGAAAGAGAGTCTTCCATGAGAGGAAGCGTAGAGGGCAAGTAGCCATAGGCTCAAAAGGCGGTCGAGTCAGCTGCTGCAAGACCACATTCAGCTCCCACTCAGGAGCAGGACGACGTATGGGAGGTTTGAGCAGTAACAAACCTCTGAGAAACCTGGACACCAAAGGGTGCACAGACAAGGAATGGCCCTCTACTAAGGAGTGGTGAGCTGCCAAAGCAGAGAGGTGGACCCGAACAGAGTTGGACTTGAGACCTTGATTGGACAAGTGCAGCAGGTACTGAAGCACTACAGACAGCACAGGAGAAAGGATCCTCTGCACGTAACTGACACCACAAAGAAAACCTCTTCCACTTGAGCGCATAGGTTTTCCTTGTGGACTGTTTCCGAGAAGCTAGGAGAACCTCAACTTCTTTAGGCAGGCCCCAGGGAGCCAACACTACCCTTGCAGCCTCCATGCCATCAGATGGAGGGATTTGAGATTGGAATGTAGTAGAGAGCCCTGATTCTGAGAGAGAAGGTCGGGCTGTAATCCCAGAGGCAGAGGGAGATCCACCGCCAGTTGAAGCAGGAGGGGGAACCAAGGCTGCCTGGGCCACCTGGGAGCCACCAGGAGGACTGAGGCCCTGTCTTGGAGAATTTTGAACAGTGTCCTGGCCACCAGAGGGGTGGGAGGAAACGCATAGAGCAGGCCCTGAGTCCAGGGAATCAGAAAAGCATCTGCTGCTACTCTCAGAGGATGCGGTTGCCTGGAGCAGAACCGTGGCAGTTGGTTGTTCAGAGGACTGTCAAACAGGTCTATGGAGGGAAGACCCCACTCCAAGAAAATCTTTTGAGCCACTAAAGGATGTAGCTGCCACTCGTGTGGTTGCAGAATCCTGCTCAATTTGTCAGCCAGGAAATTCTCCTGGCCTGGAAAATAGACTGCCTTGAGGAGCATGTCGTGTCTCAGGGCAAAGGAACAGAGGACTTGTGCTTCCTGACAAAGGGGTTGGGAATCAGTCCCGCCCTGCTTGTTCACATAGAACATGGCTACCTGGTTGTCTGTTTGGATAAAGACAGACTGATGGGCCAGGGAAGCAGTAAAGGCCTTGAGGGCCAAGCGGATAGCTCTGAGCTCTAGGAGATTGATCTGCTGGGACGCCTCCCAAGGAGACCACAGGCCCTGGGTGCACTTGTCTAGGCAGTGTGCTCCCCAACCCAACTGAGAGGCATCGGTGGTCAGCACCACTGTATGAGGTGGTATCTGAAAGGGCACCCCCACCAGCAGATTGGGGGGGTGTAACCACCAGTTGAGGGAGGTCAGAAAACAGTGGGACACACTGATCCTTTCCCTGAGGCTGCCTGAGGCCTGTGACCACTGAGTCCGAAGGCACCACTGGGCAGGCCTCATATGGAGCCTGGCATTGGGGGTCACCTGAACTGTGGACGCCATGTGGCCTAGAAGCCTGAGACAGAATCTGGTGGAGACCAGGGACCTGTGCAGAAACTTGCTTGCAAGGTCTATGAGCCTTTGTGCTCGGTCCACTGGTAAGAATGCTCTTGCCAGTTGAGAATCCAACCTTGCCCCTATGAACTCCAAGTTCTGGGAGGGGAGCGAAGTGGACTTTGCGAAGTTGATGACAGAGCCCAGCTTTTGGAGCAGGCCTATGGTTCTGTTGGTGGCCTGCTGGACCTCGAGAGACATCTGGCCTCTGATGAGCCAGTCGTCTAGATAGGGAAACACAAAGATGCCCTGATTTCTCAGGTAGGCTGCTACCACTGCCAGGCACTTGGTGAAGACTCTGGGAGCAGAAGTCAGCCCAAAAGGCAGTACCCTGTACTGATAGTGGTTTCCTCCCACAATGAACCTGAGGTACTTTCTGTGGTCTGGATGAATGAGGATGTGAGTGTAAGCATCTTTTAGATCTAAAGAGCATAGCCAATCTCCCTGCTGGAGGTAGGGCAGAAGAGTTCCAAGAGTAACAATCTTGAACTTTTCTTTCACAAGAAACTTGTTTAGGTTTCTGAGATCCAAAATGGGTCGAAGACCACCGGTTTTTTGGCACCAGGAAATACCTGGAGTAAAAACCGTGACCCTGGAAGTGGGGAGGCACAGGCTCCATCGCCTTGTCCAGCAACAGACCCCTGAGCTCCTGGAGGAGAAGGGCTGTATGCAGGGGAGGCCTGAAAGGCTCCCCTGGATAGTGTGGCGGAGGTAGTCGGTGAAAATGCAGGGCATAGCCTCGATGGACTATGTCCAGCACCCAACTGTCCTGAGTTATCAGGGGCCACTGGTGGGCGAACAAGGCTAGGTGGCCTCCTGTGCAGGGCTGGGTCTGCAAGGGAGGTTTGGCTGTACTCAAGGAGTCAAAAAACCCCACCCTGCTGAGTGGGAGCAGGGGCTGGAGGCTTGGGGGCAGTATGCCTACGGGGCCCATTACCCCGGCCCTTGGCCTGCTGACCCTGTGGGACAGGTTGGGCAGCCTGATAATGTGGGTACTGTTTGTAGGCAGTGCCCTTCCTTGGGTAAAAGGGCTTTTTACCCGGGCCCTTCTTTTTATGGGAAGGGGCAGAGATCTTCCTGGACAGCCTTGTCCTGGTGAGGTGCTCAGTCTCGAGCTGTGCGGCCTTCTCGGCCACAGGCTTGCCAAAAAGGTTTTCACTTCGGCAAGGGACATCGACCAACTTGTCCTGAACCCATGGCTCGAGGTTCGATGACTGCAGCCGTGCCTGGTGTCGAGCCGCGATGCCGGCAGCCGCAACTCAGGCCGAAGCCTCGAAGCCATCGTAGGCGGCACGGGACATGAACTTAGAGCATTCCCGTATCCTCGAAGACAAGGACTTAAAACTCTGCAAGGGTTCTCCTGAGAGACCAGCAGAGAACCCGGCCAACTCCTTGGCCAGGTCTCGTAAATACATGCCCATGTACAGCTGGTATGTCTGGACACGGCAAGCAAGCATGGAGCCCTGAAAACACTTTCTGCCGACTCCATCAAGGCTGCGGGCTTCCCTACCGGGAGGCACCGCAGAGTGCATCTTCTGACTTTTCAGACGATGCATGGCCGATTCCACAACCATAGAATGTTGCGGCAGCTGTGCTTTCTGGAAGCCAGGACTCTTGCGGAGCCGATAAATGGAATCGACTCGCTTGCTCAAAACCGGCGCCGAGGCCGGTGCCTCCCATATCTGGAAGAGGAGCCGCTCCAGCATTGGAGGAACCAGGACAGTAAAGGCCTCCTTCGGAGGAGAGTCGTACTGCAGAGCATCGAGCTCCTCGGCTCGAGGCTCTTCCATGGGGTCAGCCGGAATAGCCAGGGCAGCGGCCATATCCCGGATAAACTCCGAGAACCTAGTATCCTCCGGAGGGGATCTACTCCAGGGTTCAGACTCAGGTGAGTCCGAAGGGACACACCGAGTCTTAAAGGTGTCAGGAGACTCCTCATCCTCGGTTTCCCATGCAGACTCGTCCGATGTCGAGTTGGGGTTCGACGCCACGGGGCCCCTGGGCACCTGCCCTGACGCTGGAGGCACCGGCGTCAAGACCCTCAGTCCCGAACGGGAGGTCGAGGGAGACCTCGAGCTGCAAGGGACTCGAGTATCGGCTCGGTCTCCAGGGTCGACTTGGAAGTCGATGTCCAGGTGGTCTGGGCAGATGCACCAGACAGGCTGGCCATCAATGCCCACTGCTGATCCATGAAGGCAGACATTCTGCTCTACAAGGCTGTCAACTTGAGACTCAGCTCGGGTGACGCAGCAGCCCCCGACTCAGGCCCCGGCGGCACCGGGCCCGACGTCGGTACTCGGGAAGACGAGTCCGAGGACAACAGGACTTACGTGTCCAGCAGACTCCAGTTCTATACGAGGAACCTTGGTCGGCATCTCCAGGTCTAGAGGCCTGGGACGACGGTCAGGGGTCTTAGACCTGGACCTCGAGGGTCCAGGGATGCCCTCACGAGCCGCTTCTTCCTCTTGCGCTCCCTCTTGGGGGACCACCTGTCCGAGGAGCTCCGACACCTCTCGGGATCGGAATCCCGAGATGCCGAAGCATCAGACGAGGTCCGGGCACGAGCAGAGACCGAGTCGGAGAAAAGCCTTTCACTTTGCTGATGACTTCGGAGGGCCTTGGAAGACATTTCCACATGGCCCGCACGTTTTAGAATCGTGGTCCGGGTCCAGGCACAAAAGGCAGCAGTCGTGTGTGTCGGTGAGAGACAGACAGACAATCTTCTTACACCGATCACACTTTTTAAAACAACTGGAAGTCATGGGGGAAAAAAGGGTCCCCGCGAGGTCAAAAGACCGGCCTTCCAGGGAAAAAGAAAGAGGTTTAGGCGCGAACGCCTAGCCACTAAGGGCAAAAACAGAAAAATAAAAAAAAGGGGGTTCAATACCGGTGTACCGATCCCGGCGGGAGGGGAACCGATGTCGACTCCGAAGAAAAGAAGCGAAACAACGCTAGAAAAAAATCTACTTTTAACCCGGAAAACAGGACACACATCCGATGGGCTTCACGGAAAAAAAGAGACTGAGGTAAGATGGCACCTTTAGGCGGGAAGGGAACCGCGCATGCGTGCCAGCATTCCCAAAGGTTTTCATGGAAAGCTGGGGAAATGCTCCGCTGGGGCTTCATCGGCGTCGATGACACCCATAAGTGAGGACTGACTTCCTGCTTGGTCCTGGAGAAACAAAGAATACTGAGGCGAATACTGGGTGGGCCCTGGATTGGCCCGGAGAGAACTCAGGAAAGACAATTAGCAGGTAAGACCTAATTTCTCCTTCCTTATCGTCTCTCCGGGCCAGTCCAGGGTACGTTAGGGCAGTACCTAAAGCTGGGAGGGACCCACAAGACCCGCAACAAATCGCTGAAGCCCCTACATTGGCATCCTACCTTGCAAGCACGTCCAACCTATAGTGCCATGCAAACATATGCAGGGAAGACCAAGTCGCAGCTCTACAGATATTCACTGGCAGAACTAAGGTGTACTCAGCCCAAGACGTAGCTTGAGCTCGAGTAGTGCGCTCTGAGCCCCACGGGCGGTGTCTGACCGCCAGATTCATAAGCCGCTGCTATGGCCTGCTTCACCCATCTGGCAATTGACGCCTTCGACGCCGCGTTACCCTTTCGTGGCCCTGCAAATACAAATAAGCGATCCGATTCACAAAAAGACTCAGTAGCCGCGAGATACTTTTTCAACACACGCGCCAAATCCAACTTCCTGAGCGTTCGATTCACCCCCGAACCTGACTGATGCAGAAAAACCGGCAACGCCACAGACTGATTAACATGGAAAGTTGAAACTACTTTAGGCAGAAACGAAGGCACCGGCCGCAGCAACACCTTCTCCGGCAAAAATTGAAGCTAAGGTTCCCGGCAAGAGCCTGCAGATCCAAAAACCTCTTAGCAGAACACAACGCCACCAAGAATGCTGTCTTCCAGGAAAGTTCCTGTAAACTACCCGGGGAACCTGCTTCAAAGGGAGGGCGCGTCAAAGCCTCCAGAACTAAGTTTAAATCCCAAGGAGGCACCACAGGGCGTACCGGGGGGCGAATAATCTTGGCCGCTCGAAAAAAAAAAATGCAGCACATCCAAATGTGTCGAGAGCCTTTGCGGCTGCACAGCACCCTGAAAACAAGATAAGGCTGACAATTGTACCTTCAGAGTGTTAAGGGCCAATCCTTTCTCAAGACCGTGTTGAAGAAACAAGAGTTGCAGTAAGGTAGCCTCTCTAGGGCTAATGCTACGTTGTCCGCACCAAGTTTCAAAAACTCTCAAAACGCGCGCGTACGCCAGTGAAGTCGAAGTTTTCTTAGACTGTAACAACGTGGAAACAGATTCCGGGTAGCCCTTACGCTTCAAGCGGTCCCTTTCAAGAGCCAAGCCGTAAGCAAGAAGCGATCCACCTGCGGCATCAACACGGGACCCTGGCTCAAGAGGTTGAGACGATCGGGAAGACGCCAGGGAGCATCTATCAATAGCCGAATCAGATCTGCATACCAAGGACAGCGAGGCCAATCCGGAGCAATGAGAATCACCGGTCTCCCGTGACTCGAGATACGCTGGATGACCCGACCGAGCATTGGCCACGGAGGAAAAACAGAGAAGGGTGTCCAACGGCCAAGGCTGTACTAAGCCATCCAAGCCCTCTGACATGTGCTCCCTGCGTCTGCTGAAAAAACGCAACGCTTTTGCATTGCCGCAAGTCGCCATCAGATCCATTACCGGCTGTCCCCAGCGAATCGTGATGTTGTGAAACACCGCTGCGTTCAGCTCCCACTCCCCAGGATCTAGAACGTTGCGGCTGAGATAATCGGCCTACACATTGTCCTTGCCTGCCACGTGCGCCGCTGACAAGGCTACGAGATGAGTCTCCGCCCACATCAACTCCTGACTCTCCACTAATAAGAGCACACAGCCTGTGCCGCCTTGGCGAATGATGTACGAAACAGTCGTCACATTGTCGGAGAACACCCGAACCGCTGTTCCCTCGAGCAAGCTTTGGAAATGCAGCAGTGCAAGACGCACCGCTCGGAGCTCCAAACGATTGATCGACCACAAGCTCTCGTCCGGGGACCAGACTCCTTGTGCTACACAAGATTGACAGTGCGCTCCCCAGCCAGACAGGCTGGCATCTGTGGTCACCAACACCCACTGCGGCTCCCGCAAGGGAACCCCCGCTTGAAGATGCTGGACCTCCAGCCACCAAACCAAAGTAAACTGTGGCGCACCACCTCCGGACAGACCAACCGCTGCGAAAGAGGATGATGTTGCGGAGACCACCTGGAGAGCAAGGCTTGTTGAAGCGGTCTCATATGCACTCTGGCCCATGGCACTAGGTCTAGGGCCGCCGCCATGGAGCCCAAAAGCTGCAAGTAGGCCCATGCCAACGGCGCCCGGAGCCGCAAGAACAAGCGAAACTGTCCTACCAACTTTAGCACTCTGCTTTCGGGCAGGAATACCGATCCCCGTTCCGTGTCGAAGAAGGCCCCTAGGTAAGTCAGCTGATGCACCGGAGATAACTGGCTCTTTGCTTGGTTGATAACCCAACCGAGCTGCTCCAAGAGCTGGACTACCCAAACTGTCGCCGTGACCGAGTCCGTCAACGAATCCGCTCGGATCAACCAGTCCAGATACGGATGCACTCTGATCCCCTCTTTCCTCAATGCCGCCGCCGTCGCCACCACCATGACTTTCGTGAAGGTGCGCGGCGCCGTCGCCAGACCGAAAGGCAAGGCTCGGAACTGGAAATGACCCATGGGAACCGCAAAGCGCAAAAAACACTGATGCGCCTCTTGAATCGGAATGTGCAAATAAGCTTCCGCGAGGTCTATTGCCGAGAGGAACTCCCTGGGGCATACCGCCCGAATGACGGAGCGCAGCGTCTCCATCCGAAAATGCGGAACCTGTAACGCACAATTCACATGCTTGAGATCGAGAATTTGCCGAAAGGATCCCTCTTTCTTGGGGACTACGAAATAAATCGAGTATCGACCTAACCCGCACTGGGCGGGAGGAACGGGAACCACGGCCTGTAGGAACAAACGCTCTGTCTCAGCAATGGCCTTTGCCTTGGGTCCCAGACCACAAGGGGACATCATGAAGGCCTCCCTTAATGGGCAAGCGAACTCCAGCGCATAGCCATCTCAAATAATGTCCAGAACCCACTTGTCTGTCGTTATGGCGGTCCATGCGGAAAGAAAATCCCGCAAGCGACTGCCTACAGGGATCTCCGGCTGGACCAGCCGACCTTCATTGTGGCTTCTTAGCGGAGGACTGCAGGGCCGAGAAATAGCCTCTGCCAAAACCCCTGGCACTGCGAAAGGACAGACCACGAGATGCGAAACGGTCCCTGGGGTAGGGAGCAAACCGAGCACCGTGGAATCTCCGAGAATCCCTACCAGACCCCCGCTGCACTACACCCACTTTAGAAGCCTTCGGCCGATCTTCCAGTAACCGACCCCCTTTGGAGTCACCGAGATCCTTGACAATCTTCTCCAAGGCCTCCCCAAAGAGAAGCTTACCCTTATAGGGGAGCTTACTTAGGCGAGATTTAGACAAGGTGTCAGCCGCCCAGCTTCGCAACCAAAGAAAACGCCTGGCCGCTATTAGCGAGGCCATGGACTTAGCAACAATTCTAACCAAATCATAGAAGGCATCCGCCAAATAAACCGCTGCGGAATCCAACTTAGCTCCCTCCGCGGAAGGACCTACCCCCGAATCCGTCGGGACCTCGCCCTGCAGCCAACGGATGGAAGCTCTGGAGACATACGCTCCACAAATAGAAGCCTGCAGCGAAAGAGCATTGGCATCGAAGGCTTGTTTCAAGAGCACCTCAAGCTTACAATCCTATAGATCTTTAAGGGCCGCACCGCCTTCCACAGGAATCGTGGTCTTCTTTGTCACCGCAGACACTAAGGCATCTACCTTGGGCATTTTCAACTCCTCCCTTTCCTCTTGTGGAACCGGGTACAGGCGACCCAAGGTGCGACTACCCTGTAGCGTAGCCTCTGGGCACTCCCACTCAGACTCAATCATTTGTTTAATGACACGATGTACTGGGAAACAGAGTTGCTCTGCCTTAAAGTCCTGTAATAACGGATCTTCCAAGGGCTCCTGAGACACCGTGGGCATAGAAATATTAAGAGCCGCTAAAGACTGTGAAATAAGCGCTCACAGCTCTTCCTTGCGAAAAACCCAAAAAAGATTAGGATCTTCGCCAGGCGCTAACTCACCCTCCTCCAGCTCTGTCAGCCAAGGGTCTAAGCATGCTTGTGAGAGAACTTCTGTCCTCTAACTCTTGCGGCTGCACGCTCTGCTCCCCTTTAGCAAATACACGACTGTCTTTAATACAGACTGGGAAGAACCTTCCCCCAGGTCTACAACATCCCTTGCAGGGAGAGGAGTCTCTAACACATTAGAACCGGAAACAGCAGCGCCTGCCTGCGAGGTTTTTAAGAGAAAGGCCTTATGCATTGCCAAAATGAAGTTGGGAGAAAAGAAAGCCGAAAAACCCTCCTGAGCACCCTGCAGAGTCTGCGGGGTCTTACTTGCAGCCGCAGAATCTCTATGCGTTTTGGCTTTTCGCTTTCCCTGTTTATGGTGCCCCGCGGGAGAAACAGGCTGCTCTGCCAAGATGGCTGCCGCTCCCGCCTTTTCTGAGGAGAGGAGAGCCTTTTCTGACTCCGCAGAAGATTTAACCTCCATCTCCCGGTACAGCCCGGGCAGAAGCACGGCACAGCAAAATCAAACAGCTCTGAGCCGACGAAAAAGCACAGTTACTTACCTGTAACAGGTGATCTCTGGGAACAGCAGGAATTAGTCATCACATATGGGTACGTCGGCACCGACGGAGCCCGCGCGGGAAAGCTCCCCAGCTTTTCAGATTAAAAGCTTTTGGGGCCTCCCACTGCACATGCGCGCTGCCTTCCCGCCTTCCTGACCAGCTCTCGTCAGTTCGAGTTTAAAGCCGAGACAATAGAGAGAGAGGACAGGAAGATAGATAGAGATACAACTCCTAGGGGAGGTGGGTGGGTTGTGATGACTAATTCCTGCTGTTCCCAGAGATCACCTGTTACAGGTAAGTAACTGTGCTATCTCCAGGAACAAGCAGGAATACGTCATCACATATGGGGACTCCCTAGTTAAGATGCCTGGGAGATCCCCCTCCAAGGGTAAACCATCTTCGCATGGATCTCAGGCATCCATCCAGGGAAGGTGGGCAGGAGTTGTTTAAGTATGGAACAGGTGTTTGAGGACAGCCTGACCAAACAAGGCATCCCGGCGGGAGTCCTTGTCCAAGCAGTAATGGGCTGTGAAGGTATGAACCGAGGCCCAAGTGGCTGCTCGACAGATCTGATCTATGGACACAGAGTGAAGATGAGCCATAGAAGTGGCCATGGCCCTCACATTGTGAGCTGTGACATGGCCCTCCATAGAAATGTTCTTACTCTGGTAAGCAAAAGAAATACACTGAGCGATCCAATTGGAAAGTGTACGCTTGGTGACTGGAAGTCCCAAATGAGAAGGATCAAAAGCCACGAAAAGTTGGGAAGACTTTCGATGTGGTTGAGTCCTGTTGAGGTAAAAGGCAAGAGCTCTTTTACAATCCAGAGTATGAAGGTTCCTCTCTGCACTGGATGCATGAGGAGCCGGGAAAAAGACAGGTAGATATACCTCTTGATTAAGATGAAAAGGCGAGACCACTTTGGGCATAAAGTGGGGATTCGTCCTAAGGACCACCTTATCATGATGAAACCTAGTATAAGGTGGATGAGCCACTAAAGCCTGCAGTTCACTGATGCGGCGAGCCGAAGTGACTGCAATAAGGAAAACAACCTTCCAGGAAAGAAATTTGAAGGAGGTAGAGTCCAAAGGCTCAAAAGGTGGCTTCATAAGCTGACCTAGAACTAGGTTCAAATCCCATGCTACCGGAGGAGGTCGGATGGGAGGTTTAGTTAGAGTCAGGCCTCTCATGAAACGTGAAACAAGAGGATGAGAGGAGACAGGTTGTCCATTTATAGGTTTTAAGGATGCTGCAATAGCACTCAAATGGACCCTTACTGAATTCGTCTTAAGGCCTGCATTTGAAAGATGCAGGAGATAGTCCAAGAGGGAATTCAAAGGAAGTGCTAGAGGGTCAAGACCCTGCTGAGCACACCAAATGGAAAAACGTTTCCATTTGAAAGCATAAGAACGCCTCGTGGAAGGTTTCCTAGAGGCATGAAGGATATCTGTCACAGGTTGAGAAAGATTAAAGTCTTGAAGACTTAGGCCTTCAGTAACCAAGCTCTGAGATGTAGGGATTTGGGGTTTGGGTGCCACAAAGTCCCCTCCTCCTGAGACAGGAGGTCTGGCGCAGCTCCCAGGTCCAGGGAGGATCCCTGGGAGAGATGCAGAAGTAGAGGGAACCACACCTGGCGTGGCCAGCGGGGAGCTATGAGGATCATAGTCCCGTGATCCCTCTGGAGCTTGAACAGAGTCTTGGATATTAGAGGAATGGGTGGAAAGGCATAGAGGAATTCCTGACCCCAATGCAGGAGGAAGGCATCGTGGGCCTGAGCTCCCTGACACTGAGTTCTGGAACAGAACTGGGGAAGTTTGGCATTCCACGGACTTGCAAAGAGGTCTATGTCCGGGGTCCCCCATTCCTGAAAGATTCTGCGTATCTGGTCCATATGTAGGGACCATTCGTGTGGAAGCAGAACTCGACTGAGTCTGTCTGCACGAGAGTTTTGAACTCCTGGAAGATACACTGCAAGAAGGTGAATTTGATGCTCTCTGGCGAAGGCCCATATTCTGAGAGCTTCGTTGCAAAGCGACAGAGCCTGTCCCTCCTTGTTTGTTTATATAGAACATGGCTACCTGATTGTCTGTCTGAACTAGGACAGTCAGGTTGACAAGGAGGGTATAGAAGACCTTGAGGGCAAGGTAAATTGCTCGCAGTTCCAGGAGGTTGATATGAAGGGTGGCCTCCTGTGGAGACCAAGTGCTCTGAGTGGAGAGGTTCTGAAGATGAGCTCCCCACCCTGTCTGGGAGGCATCTGTTGTGAGGGTTGCTTGGGGCAACAAAGGTTGGAAGGGGGCCCCCAACAACAGATTCTTGGTGGATGTCCACCATTGGAGGGACCAAAATAGACGGCTTGAGGTGAGTATTTGGTCGGAGAGCGCTACAGATGCTTGAGTCCACTGGGTGGCCAAGGTCCATTGAGCTGCTCTCATATGCAGACGAGCGTAGGGCACCACATGTACCGTGGAGGCCATGTGGCCCAGAAGTCGCAGCATTTCCCGGGCTGTCAAATGACTGCTGGACTGAGCTTGGGAGGCCAAACTCAGCAGGCGTTGGGCCCTGACCTGAGGCAGGTAGGCCCTTGCAGTGATGGTGTCTAATTGGGCCCCTATGAACTCGAGAGACTGAGTAGGGATTAGCTGAGACTTGGGAAGGTTTACTACCAGTCCTAGATATTGCAGAAGACGCCTTGTGCGGTCCAGGGAAATTTGGGCCTGGGACTGAGAGGGAGCTCGGATGAGCCAGTCGTCCAGGTATGGGAATATGAAAATTCCCAGGCCTCTTAGAAAGGCAGCTACGACTGCCATGCATTTGGTGAACACTCTTGGAGCAGAGGCTAGACCGAAGGGGAGTACTCTGTACTGGAAATGTTTTCCCTGAAACAGAAATCGAAGGTATTTTCTGTGGGATGGGTGGATGAGTATGTGTGTATACGCATCCTTTAGATCTAGAGAACAAAGCCAATCCTGACTCTGAAGGTATGGAAGGAGAATGCCCAGAGAAAGCATTTTGAATTTCTCCTTGAAAAGAAATTTGTTCAATTCTCTCAGATCTAGAATTGGTCTGAAGCCCTCTGTCTTCTTTGGTATTAGAAAATAAGGGGAGTAGAATCCCGTCCCCTGTTGAAGAAGAGGGACCTCCTCTATTGCCCCCTGGGCAAGGAGGGAGGAGACTTCCTGACCCAAGAGGGCCAGGAGAGATGGGGGAGAATTGAACTGCCTCACCATAGTATAAGGAGGAAGGTCGGAAAAATGGAGTTTGTAACCCTCTCTGATGATAGAGAGGGTCCATTGCTCTGATGTAATTTGCTCCCATCTGGGAGCAAAGTGAGCTAACCTTCCGGGTATGGTGAGGGGCTCTGGTTGTTCTAGAGCCAGAAAAGTTAAGTTCTCTAGGGGCAAGTCAAAACCCCTGAGGGGGTGGAGCCTGCTGAGGCGTAGCAGACGCCGCAGGCTTTGACCTTGCCTGTTTAGGTTGCTGACGTTTAGCAGCAAAACGAGGCTGAGAGGATTGTTGGCCAGTATTTGTAGAAAATCTGGACTTCTTGTAATAAGGCCTCTTAAAAGACTTCTTCTTGGCAGGAGTGGAGGTAGACTTAGAAAGTCTATCTAAGGTGGCATTTTCTGCATCCATTTGAGTGGCCTTAATTTGCCACTCCTCACCAAATAAGTTCTCACCTGTACAGGGCAGATTTCGTAAGCCATCTAGGACCCAAGGTTCTAGATCAGAAGCCTGGAGCCAAGCAAGACGTCGGGCTGCTATAGCAATGCCCGAAGCCCTACCAGCACCCTCAAAGGAATCAAAAGCTGCCCTGTTGGAGAACTTTGAAATATCCAAAAGGTGTTTCACCAAGGAAATGAACTGCTCCCTCTTATCCTCAGGGAGAAAGGGGGCAAAATGCCGAACTTTTAGAGCGATTTCACTGAGAAACATGCCCATGTAAAGACTATAGGAATTAATCCTGGCTATAAGCATAGTAGCCTGGAAAATTTTCCTGCCAAAAGAGTCTAGAGTCTTACATTCTCGCCCTGAAGGAGTAGAAGAGTGTCTTTTGGTACTCTTTATCTTCTTCATTGCAGACTTCACCACAATAGAATGGTGAGGCAACTGGGTTTTTTGGAAACCAGGAGAAGGGGGGACACGGTACATGGTGTCCAACCTGCGAGAAGAAGGAGACAATGTTAGAGGAGCCTCCCATAAGTCCATCAAGTGTTCTTGAAGGATTTCATGGATAGGCAGGGTGACTGCCTCTTTAGGAGACTTAGAGTATCCTAAAATATCCAGTTTCTTTGATCTGGGTTCCTTTTCAGAGGATGAAGCAATAGAAAGACCTTTAGCCATTTCTATGATGAAGTCCTGAAAGGACAAATCCTCTGGTGGAGACATTCTCCTGTTAGGAGAAGAAGGCTCCTCAGGAAGATCAAGGGAGAACTCATCAGAATCATCAGAGGAGTTAAAATCCTCTGAAGAAGCAGAGTATCCTCTATGTGCTTCCAACGCATGATACGCATACCGTTCGGTATAGACATCGGGCGTACCGGGTATGGGATCGGTACCGGGCAAAAGCCCGGATCCGGCATGCGGAACCGATCTGCGTTTGGAAGACGATGGCCTCGGTTCCGGTATGGAAGCCATTACCGGAACCGGACCCGGTACCGCTGGCTGCGGTACTGAGGGCGTAGCAGCATTAATAAAAGCCAGAATGGCCTGCTGCATGACTTGGACAGTATTGCCCATAGACGCCACTGCTGCCTGGATGTCGGTACCGGTATGGGCCGGTACCCCAGAGCAGTACAACAGGTGATCTGTCGAGGCCGCGCCATCGATGTCAACCTGTGACCCCATGATTGCTTTGGAGGCCGGAGCCTCCCGCCGGGGTTTTTTGGCCTGGGCAGAATCCTCGAACTCAGAATTGAGAGCCTCTCGATCTTTAGAAAGAGATTTGCTTTTAGAGGATTTGCCCACTGGAGTTTTGGTTACCTGAGATCCATCCGGAGAGGAAGACCTGGATGACTGTGATGCTTCTGAAGGAAACAGCACATGGAACTTGTTGGCCCGGTTCTGCAATCCACGTTTCGACATCTGGGAGCAGGATGGGCAGTCCGGTATGGAATGGTCAGGTCCTAAACATTTAAGACACCATTCATGGGTGTCTGTCTGTAAGAGGAATGACAGCACTGCACTTGGTACACTTTTTAAAACCAGGAACTGGCTTCTCCATGAGGAGAAATTGTGTAGGCCTGAAGGCCTAACAAAGTACCAAGCTGTGCTGAAGAAAAAAATATATTTTTTTTTTTTAAAAGAAAAAGAGAGACCAGCAGTACCGGTTTCAGAATGGGGAAGGCAGGTACGCGGTCTAAAGAAAACAATAAAATTAACAATTTCTTCAGCGGTGACAGGAACACGACCTGCTGGCTCCGCGGAAAAAAAGAAACTGACGAGAGCTGGTCAGGAAGGCAGGAAGGCAGCGCGCATGTGCAGTGGGAGGCCCCAAAAGCTTTTAATCTGAAAAGCTGGGGAGCTTTCCCGCGCGGGCTCCGTCGGTGCCGACGTACCCATATGTGATGACGTATTCCTGCTTGTTCCTGGAGATAACAACGTGCTGTCTGCCGCCGAAAGCGCTGAAGCACAGCCTGCCTTCAGAAACACTCCGACGCTGCGGCAGAGCCGCGGGAAGAAAATAGAGCACCCCCCTGACAGGAGCCACTGAACCTCGTGTTCCGGGCCGCTGGGAAATATGGCAGATATTCAGTGTTTTTTTTTCTTTGGTTTCTGTTTTTTTACAGCTAGGCCAGTTGAGCTGCTTTGTCAGAGGGAGGACTGGGGCACTGTCACCAGGGGGAGTGGCTTAGGCTGTCAACAAAACTTGGAGTTTTTCAGTCCTCAGCTGCTGAAGGGGATTGACAACCCTAACGTACCCTGGACTGGTCCGGAGAGACGATAAGGAAAAAGCTGATTCATCTTTACTGCATGTCTGCATTCTGGGAAAAAGGGATACATGGATAATAACACGTAGCCTAATGTATGTAATGATTTTCTGACTTCCTTACTGTATGTCTGCATTCTGGGAAGAGAGACCATGTGGCTAAATACGTAGCCTGACAATTAATTACCAAATTTGCTATAAAAATAACTGTGAAACAGAGGTTGGGTGTGAGTGCTTACTGAAGCGTCTCACCCTTTACTTGCAAAGACATTCAACTCTGATTTACTGAGAAGTCTGTTATTGTGTAAAAAGTTATGTTTTCATACACGTAAGACTAGTCCAGACAAGTGGAATGTACCAAAGCTACAACTCCACCAGGAGGGAAAACAGCTGCTCGCAAAACCATTGAGCCAAAGGCAGTGTTCACCCATGTGTGAACATCAAAGCTGTAATACTTGACAAAAGTGGAAAGTGATGCTCACGTTGCTTCCAGACAAAATGTATGCAGGGGCTAAGAAACTCCACTCTGCACATGACGCTAATGCTCAGGTAGAATGGGCAAGCAAACCCACCGGAACCAGCCAATTCTGCCACAGATGACAAAGCAATGGCCTCCTTAATCCAACACCCCAAAGACAACTTGGCTGCCACATCACCCTTCCATGTGCCAGCAAACAGCACAAAAAGATGGTCAGACTTCTAAAAGGGAAACACCTTTGGACATCCACAAGATGCAGATCTTAATCCTTCCCCCGACATGCTCCTTTGAGAGGGAGGCAGGCAGGCAGACCACCTGGTTCATGTGAAAAGGAGAAGGCACAGGATGAAAGAAACGGTCTCAAAATTTCAAAAAAACAAAAACCCACAAACCCGCCCCCCCCCCCCCCCCCCGACAGATAAGATCTTGGCAAGACAGAGCCTGCAATTCAGAAATCCACTTGCAGGACAAATTGCAACTATTTAACAATTCTTATATGCTGCCTTTCATGATATCAAGGTGGTTTACATTGAACAAACTGAAATTACATTGAACAGAGCATTATAACTTGGAGAACTATTTTCAGGGAACATGGGCAATGGAGGGTTAAGTGGCTTGCACAAGACAACAAGGAGCACCTGTGGGACTACAAACCCCAGTCCTTCCAGCACAAGGTTGCTGTCCTCTAGTGGGATTTGAACCCTTAACCTTCTGGCCCGAGGTAACTTGCCCCAACCACTAGGCCACTCCTACCTTCTCCCTTGTGTCAAATTCTTCAACAGCTCAAAGAGCACTGACAACAGGGCCCTGAGCACCAGACAGATTCCAGGAAGAGATCAGACCACTGGAGAAAAGCACAAGATATCCAGGTTCAAGGCCAGAGACTTACCAACCACCAGACCTCTGAAACAGGACAAAGCTGACACTTAAACTTTCAGGGAGCTAAGGGAAAGGTCCTTCTCCAGGCCATCCTGTAGAAGGCCAACAGAGATGGCCTCTTGGCTACCTCATGATACAACAGCTGAGGGCCACACCATCAGAGCCACCAGATCCGCATGTATGCCAGCATGGTAGACCTCCTCTGAGTTCCGAACAGAGTAGAAACCACAGCTGGAGAGAGTAGCACTTACATAGTAAGACTAAATTAGACTTACCTGCTAATTGTTGTTCCTTAAGGAACTCTAGTCCAGTCCCGGAACCTTAGAATGTCCTCCCGCAACCTTGGAGACTGAATGATGTCATTTTCTTCAGATGCCACCAGTACAAGTAGGCTAACTCCGCCCCTAAATACCAGTATCTATTGACAAAGCAGACTCAGCAAAGCAACAAATAAGTAAATATAAATATTAAACTTCAAAATATATAATATTCCCAATAATTAAGAACTATAATCTCCCTTTTTTTTTTTTGCATTCTAAATATGCACTGCTGCAAACAAAGTTTCCTTATCGAATATAAATTGAACTTAAATTTAAATATCCTATAAAGTATTCTATAAAAACATTTATATTCCTTCAAACATGGCTTTAACAATCTATAAATCAATTGGGTGGGGTCCGGGACTGGACTAGAGTTCCTTAAGGAACAACAATTAGCAGGTAAGTCTAATTTAGTCTTCCTTTGCGTCTCTCTAGTCCAGTCCCGGAACCTTAGAGGATGTAACAGAGCAGTGAATCTTAATGGGAGGGACCTGCAAGCCCAGCCTGAAGAATAGCTGAACCAAAACGCCCATCTCCCGCTTCTTGCACATCCAAACGATAATGTTTAGCAAAAGTATGCAAAGACGACCAGGTGGCAGCTCTACAAATATCACCAACAGGAACTAAACTAGCTTCCGCCCAGCATGCTGCATGTGCCCTAGTAGAATGAGCCCTGAGACCCATTGGAACCACCTTTCCTTTTACAATATAAGCAGACGAAATCGCTTCTTTCACCCATCTTGAAATAGAAGATTTTGCCGCCGCTTTTCCCTTATTCGGACCTCCAAAAGTCACAAATAATCTATCCGAATTTCTGAAAGGAGCTGTTCTACGAAGATACCCTTTCAAAACACGACGCACATCTAAAAGATGCAATTTATTTTTATTTATTTAACAGTTCTTCTATACTGCTCTATTTTAGATTTTTTTAGATAATTTTTTTAGATAATTTACCAGCTGATTTATCCTTCTGTATCTTTGAAAACACCGGAAGAGAAACTACCTGGTTGATATGAAAAAGCGAAATCACCTTTGGTAAAAAGGCAGGAACTGTATGTAACACAACTTTGTGTTAAAAAAACAACAAGTACGGCTCTTTACAAGATAAAGCCTGTAACTCAGAAATTCTTCTAGCTGAACAAATAGCTACAAGAGAAACCGTCTTTAAAGTTAAATCTTTTAAAGACAAATCTTTCAAAGGCTCAAACGGAGGTTTCACAAGAGCTTCTAAAACTAAATTTAAATCCCACTGAGGAAATAAATTACGCCTGGGAGGCCGAATGATTAATACAGCCCTTAAAAACCTTCTAACATCAGCATGCGAACCCAAAGACTGACCTATAATTTTACCCCGATAACAAGAGATAGCAGCCAACTGAACCCTTAAAGAACTAGCCGCCAGACCTTTTTCTACACCATCCTGTAAGGAGGAAAGAATTTGCGATACTGTAGCTCTTAATGGATCTAATTTCTGGTCCGCACACCAAGCCTCAAAAATTCGCCAAACTCTAATATAAGCCAAAGTCGTCTAACGTCTTCGCAACTTTAACAAAGTAGAAATAACTGCCGGTGAATAACCCTTAGCAGTCATCCTAGTCCTTTCAAGAGCCATGCCGTAAGCGAGAATCGAGCTACCTGGGGCATGTTTAATGGACCTTGTTGTAGAAGATTCACCTGTAGGGGAATCCTCCATGGAACGTCCACCATTAGACGCACTAGATCTGCATACCAAGGCCTTCGAGGCCAATCGGGTGCTATTATTATATACCCTATTTTATAATATTTTATAATATTATATACCCTATTTTCAAAAATAAACGACACTAATACACTAATTTAACCATACTACACACTCATTTACATGATGATTAATAATTTAACTAGCAATGTATATATGTTCTAATATGTTATACTTGTAATGTTACAATTTTCCTTGTAATTTATAATTATCTGTTCTATGTAAAATGTCCTGGTATATCTCATACCAATTAACCTACTGTTACATGTAAACCGCACTTGAAACATGGGAAAGAGCGGTATATAAGTAACTGTTAAATAAATAAATAATTATTAACAAGACAAGACCCCAATGTTTCTCCACCCGCTGCAATACACGACCTATCAGCGCCCATGGGGGAAATACATAAAGACGACCGTTTTCTGGCCACTTCTGTGTTAAGGCATCGAGTCCCTCTGACATCCCTTCTCTCCTTCTGCTGAAAAATCTTGAGACCTGCGCCGATTTGTAAGTTGCCATCAGATCCATTATTGGCAAGCCCCATCGATGAACTAATTTTGCAAATACCTCCGGGTGAAGCTGCCATTCTCCTGGATATATCCTGCGACGACTTAGAAAATCCGCTTCCACATTGTCCACACCCGCGATATGCTGAGCGGAAAGAAACGACAGGTTGCATTCTGCCCATTTCAAAAGTTGACTTGATTCCGTTTGTAAGGTCAAATTGCCGGTTCCTCCTTGACGATTTATGTAGGCTACAGTTGTCGCATTGTCAGATAGCACTCTTACTGCCGACAGAGTTAGACACTTCTGAAACTTCTGAAGCGCAAAGGTCACTGCCCTCATCTCCAGACGGTTTATCGACCAAGTCTGTTCCTCCTGTGACCATAGACCTTGAACATAATTGCCTTGACAATGGGCACCCCAACCTGTCAGGCTTGCATCTGACATTAGAAGTTTCCAAGATGGTGTCTCCAAAGGCATCCCTGCCTCTAGATGTCCCTTTACTAACCACCAAAGAAGATCTTGACGAACTTCTTGCGGACATATTAGATGTTGAGACAAAGCATCTTTCTGATGAGACCATCACAGAAGAAGCGCCCTTTGCAACATACGCATATGAGCTCTCGCCCATGGAACCACCTCTATCATGGAAGCCATCATGCCTAGCACTTGTAGATAATGCCACGCCGTTGGCGCTTTCCTGGCAAGAAATCGACTGACTAATTCCCTCATTCTTTGAACTCTCTTGCTTGGAAGGAAAACAGCTGCTTTTGCTGTTTCGAAATGCGCTCCCAAATATTCTAGGGACTGTGTGGGTTCTAATTTGCTCTTTGCAAAATTGACTACCCAGCCAAGACTCTCCATCACCTGCACCACTCGTGAGGTTGCTCACACGCTTTGTTTTGACTTTGCTCGAATTAGCCAATCGTCTAAGTATGGATGCACCCGCACTCCTTTGCGAAGTGCAGCCGCTACCACCGCCATTACCTTGGTGAATGTTCTCGGAGCAGTTGCTAGCCCGAAAGGCATTGCTTGAAATTGAAAGTGTCCCATGGGCAGAGTGAATCTCAGAAATCTTTGATGATCCTTTCAAATTGGAATATGAAGATAAGCTTCTGTCAGATCCAATGACGTTAAAAACTCGCCTGCCGTTACCGACGCGATAAGAGAATGCAGCGTTTCCATCCTGAAATGTGTAATACGAAGGCAGCGATTTACTCTTTTTAGATCCAAAATTGGGCGAAAGGTGCCCTCTTTCTTTGGAACTACAAAATAGATTGAATAATGACCGAGGCCGTACTGTTCCTTTGGAACGGGTATTACTGCATGAAGCTGAAGCAAACGCTGTAACATCGCCATAACCGCCTGCACTTTTCGTGGAGAACAGCAAGGAGACTGAACAAAGGAATCTGACACGGGACGAAGAAATTCCAGGGCGTAACCTTCTCGAATAATCTCTAAAACCCACTGATCCGTCGTAATTTCGACCCAGGCAGGGTAAAAATCCATTAGCCTTCCTCCTACAGGAATAAACTCTGCCTGAGCCCGTTTCATCTCATTGGGTTTTCTTAGGGTTTTGGTTTTGAAACTGAACAAAACCTCTTCCGGCTCCCCTAAAATTTCGAAACCCTTGTCCCCTCATTGAGAACCTCCCTCTCATAGGTTGACCAAAACGAGGATTTCGAAACCTACGAAATTCCCGAGGATTTCGAAACCTACGAAATTCCCAAGAATTTCCCCGGGAACCTCCAGCACCTCGAACCTGCCTAGGCCTATCTTCAGGCAGACGACAGCCTTTGGACTCCCCGAGTTCCTTAACTAACTTCTCTAAATCCTCACCAAACAAAAGTTTTCCCCTAAAAGGCAATTTACTCAGACGTGCCTTAGAAGAAGCATCAGCTGACCAGTTGCGCAACCAGAGGTATCTACGTGCCGCTACCACAGAAGCCATGCTTTTAGCTAGGGCTCTGGTAAGATCATAATGTATATCAGATAAATAAGCAGCACCCGACTCCAACTGAGTCACCTCATCTAACTGTTCACTTACTTGATCTATCTGCAACTTTTGAGACCACCGTAAACAGCCTCTCGCGACCCAAGCCCCTGCTATCGAAGCAAGTAAAGAGAGTGCGCTAATATCAAACACCTGCTTAAGCAATGTGTCCAACTTTCGATCTTGAACATCCTTCAAAGCCGCAGCCCCTTCCACCGGAATAGTAGTATTTTTGGTTACCGCAGAGACTGCAGCATCCACCTTAGGAGAGCGAAATAACTCCTTATCTTGATCAGAAAGGGGATACAGACGAGTCAAAGATCTAGAACCCCGAAAATTTGCCTCAGGAGAATCCCACTCTTCCTGAATCATAGATCTAAAAACTCTATGCACTGGAAAAACACGCTGAGATTTCTTCACCGCCAGCAAAAGAGGATCTTCCAATGACTCTTCCAATAAGGAATCACCAACAGGCATATTAAGAGACTTAAGAGTTTCGGAAATCAACGCAGGCAATTCTTCTTTACGAAAGATTCAAACAATTCTACTTAATTGTTCTTCTGGTAATTCACCTTTCTCCAATTCAATGTCTGAAGTTTGATCAACATCTAGACCATCCAAATCATCCTCCAGGAGACCGTCAGGTAAACCATGCTTACCAACTTTCGGTAACCTTACTTCTTCCTCGGGTAGACATACAGAACCTAAACGCTTCCTACCCTTAGAAGCTTTAGAAGAGGCTCCTAACATAGGCTGCAGAAGCTCTAAAGCCTGTGACATTAGTGAATAAAAATTTGGAGGAATTGAATGAGAAAGATCTCCCGAGGACATAGAAGGATTATTCAGGGAATCAACTTCTGTAGATGGTCCAGGATCAATACGCACTGGACTCAAAGCAGGAGGAAGAGAATCACCTTTTTCTGGTGCAATCGAAATCTGAACACCAGAAGAAGTGTCTTGAGCTTTATTCAAAGTGTCCGGATCCAAAGTGCACAACCTACATACTCCAGACTCCAATAACTCACCACGTCTTGAACCACAAACGACGTGGTTTTGCTGGCATTTTAAAAACTATTACTAAAATTTATAACAAATGCTTGCAAAGTTAATCCGATGTACACACTGAAAAAGAGCTAAACTCCTTAGAAAAGCATACACCGAAAATAAGCTGCATCGCAGAAGCCATTCAAATTCTGAAGAAACTCAATGTCAATAGGAAATGCCCTTTGAAAAACATTGCCAAGATAAACAGCTCTTCTCAAAAATAAACTCTATTAGAGGCAGATTCAACATCTGCAGCTGCTCAATTATCTCGAGCACAACTCCTGCTCGTGCACATCGCGCGTTTCTGCATGTCAAAAATAAACATTCCAGACAGCAGACTTCTGACGCGCGCACTGCTTCGCGAGCACAGCAAAGAGATTATATTACTGCGTGTTTAACTCTGTGCCGTTACAGCACGAGCCGCGCTAAGAACAAACAGAAAAGAAAAGAAAATAAATGAAAGCACTAAGGTTTACCTTACCAGCCAGACTTTGAAGGAATAAAAATAGAAGAAATTCCTTTCTTTGAAGCTTAGCCGATTCGCGGCTTCAGCTTCAGCTCCCGATTCACAAAGTAGCCCTGATATATCCAAGGGCACTGTGAAATAATTTCTTTTTATCCTCCTCAACCTGCTCCTCACCCTTCATGGGTTCGGGAGCAGGAACAATACCCTCTTAAAGACTTCCTTGATAAAACCTACCCAACAAACCCCTGCTCGTTTAGGGGGTGGGGAAGAGGGAGGAGCTAAAAACAAAAAAGTCTTCAATAGAAATCTTGATAAGCAGCAGCACCTCTAGAAAATAAAAAAAAACAAAGAGAAATAAAACTAATCAAAAATAAATTTAAATTAGCTCTACTACTTTTGTCTAAACTAAACCTAGCCCTAGGCTCAGACTTCCCAGGTTGCTTGGAGACTGAAATACTGGTATTTAGGGGCGGGGTTAGCCTACTTGTACTGGTGGCATCTGAAGAAAATGACATCATTCAGTCTCCAAGGTTGCGGGAGGACATTCTATACTCTAAGGTTACGGGACTGGACTAGAGAGACGCAAAGGAACATAGTATATGACGGCAGATAAAGACCAGTATGGTCCATCTAGTCTGCCCAGCAAGGTGGCAAGAGTAGGTGCACCTGCCGCTCCGTGCAGGTCCCCTCACCCCATGCCTTTAAGGGTGTACCCACCACTCCGTGTAGGTCACCCCTATTTGTTCAGATGTAAAAAAGAGATAGTTATGCTTATTTTGATTTTATCCTGTTGCAATAAAGGGATCCATTCTGTCTGTCCCATGCCATTTTGAATTCTATCACTGTGTTTGCCCCCACCACTTTCATTGGGAGGACATTCCAAGCATCCACCACCCTTTCAGTGAAAAAGTATTTCCTGACATTGCCTTTCAGTTTAACCCCTTGCAGCTTCATGTTATGCCCTCTAGTTTTAGAGCTTCCCCATCTTTGGAAGAGGTTTGTTCGTTCATTAATACTCAAGTATTTAAAGGTCTGAATCATATCCCTCCTCTCCTCCAGAGTGTACATATTTAGGTCTTCAAGTCTCTTCTCATAAGTCTTCTGATGCAGGCTCAAAATCATTTTGGTTGCCTGCCTCTGAATTGTATCCAGCCTTTTTATATCCTTTCAAGAGCCAAGCTGTAAGCAAGAAGGAAACAGTGTCCTCCAGGACAACTGGTCCCTGCCGCAATGTTTGAGATAGAGACAACCAAAGTAGTGACACCTGCAGGAGCCACATGAGGTCTCCAAACCACACTCTCCTTGGCCAATCCAGCACCACCAGATCAATCCTGCCTGGGAGGATTTCTATATTCCTAAGCACATGCCCCACCAGGGGCCATGGAGGAAACATCTACAGCAGGTGCCAACTTGGCTAAGGCTAGGGTCAGGGCAACACCACCTTTGGACCCCTTTGTTTGGCACTGGAGCAGACTGCCATCAAATCCATTTCAGGGAGACCCCAGAGGCACAGAATCAACTGAAATAACTCCTGAGTCAACTCCAATTCTCCAAAATCCAGAGAGTGCCAGCTGAGGAAGTCTGCTTCCATTGTCCATTCTGGCAATATGCTGAGTCAACAAGGCTAGGAGGTTATTCTCTAACCAAACAGGAGAGCCATCTCCAGAGCTAGCCTGGCACTCCCCTTGTGCCACCTTACTGAATGACAGAAGCCACTGCAGTGACCTTGTCTGAAAACACTTGAGCCACCTGGCCCTCAGCCAGGGGCCAAACACAAAAGTCAACCTGATTGCCCTTGCCTTGAGGCAGTTGGACCACACTGCTTCCTTGCATTTCCAATGGTCCTAGGCTGAACTGTCTCAGCAATCTGCTTCCCAGCCTGAGAGACTGGCATCCATCAGAGGAAACAAGGAAAAAATTGTCCAGAGATACACCCTTCTCAGGTGACCAGGCTACTGCCACCACTGCAGGCTGGACCTCAAGATCTATGGGAGCAGGAGCCTGTGCTTTAACTTCTGAGAGCTCAGGGACCACAGAGTCAGCAAAGACTGCTAGAGTGTATGCATGTGAGCATGTGCCCATAGCACTGTCTCTATGGTCACTGCCATCAATCTGAGGAGCTCAAGATAATCCCAGACTTCAGAAGCCTGCTGCACACAGAACAGCACCAGGCAATCCAACAATCTTTTGACTTTCTCCTCTGGCAGGAAAACTGCCCATTCACATGTCAAAATGTGCTCCTGAAACTCTGGGGACAGGGAAAGCAACATTTGGCTCTTTCCCCAAATGATCACCCAGATGAAGCTCTCCAAAAAGAAGACCACATGGGATGCTACTCAACATATCTTTGAAGGGCATGGGCCTGGATGAGCCAGTCACCCAAATATGGACAAATATCTCTAGGTATCACGGATGCTACCACCATGACCTTTGAGAACATCCTTGTGGTGATGGATAAACTGAAAGGGTGTGCAGTGAACTGAAAGTGAAAGCCAAGCATGACAAAACAGATAATGCTACTGATCAGCCTGGATTGGAATACGAAAATATGCCTGTCAGATCCAGAGAAGCCAAGAACTTCCTTCAGCAGACTGCTTGAATCATGAACAGCAAGGTTTCACTTCGGAAGCACAGGACAGCAACTGCTTGTTCCCCCCCTCCCCCACCCCACCCCAAGGTCCAGATGGGTTGGAAGGACATTTTTTTTGGGCACCATGAAACTAGTCCAAGGTGGCCCGTACAGAGGCACTTTCATCAAAAGACGCACAAGGGGAGATGACAAAGGCATTAAGAATAGTGTCTCTGCAGGCCAGGACATGGCCAAATTGAATGGTGTCTAGCACACAGCGATCCTTGGTAAGCCGGGCCCATTCCTGAAAGAAAAAGCCAAAGCCTGCCTCCAACTGGTGATTAAAGCCAAGGCGGAGACCAATCACAGCAAGCTCAAAGTCCTAGACTTCAGAAACATTGACTTCAGTAAAATGGCTAAGTACCTGAAGGAGGAGTTGACAGGGTGGGAGACGATAAGGAAAGCGGAATTGCAATGGGCTAAACTAAAGGAGGCAATAAAAGGGGCAACAGATGCATATGTAAGGAAAGTAAATAAAAACAAGAGGAAAAGGAAACCTATCTGGTTCTCCAAAGAAGCGTCTGCAAAATAAAGGCAACAAAAACAGCTTTCACAAAATTCAGAAGTTCACAGTCACACAGTAAAGAAAACAGGATAAAACTAAGACAAAGAAATAAGGATAGCAAAATCAAAGGCAGAAGAAAAGATGGCAAAAATATGTGAAGTGTGGCAACAAATCTTTCCAGGTATATTTGGGAGAAGAGGAAAATCAGAGGTGGAATTGCAGGACTCAAAAGTGATGAGAATGGATTTGTGGAAATATTGAAAAAGTGAACATGCTAAAGAAATACTTCTGCTCTGTTTTTACTAAAGAAAATCCTGGAGAAGGACCACCTGTGATTGACAAATATACACATGAGAATGGAGTAGATACCACACCATTCACAGAAGATGTTAGAACTTGAAAAACTGAAGGTGGACAAGGCCATGGGACTAGATGGGATACATCCCAGGATACTGAAAGAGCTCAGAGGTTATTGCAGGGACTTTAAAGGATGTTTAATAGATCCTTGGAGAATGGAGAAGTTCCACAGGACTGGAGAAGGAATGTGGTACCTCTTCACAGAAGTGGTAATAGGGAAGAGGTGAAACTACAGACCAGTAAGCCTTACGTCAGTGGTGGGAAAAGCAATGGAGGTGCTCCTGAAAGAGCAAAAAATGGACTCTCAAAACCAACAGATTGGTAAAACCATGTTTTGAGTGAAGGGGTAATCAATCCAAGTCTATATTTCAGGCCTGCTTTATATGTTTGCTTTATATGATTGCACCCTTGCCTGCCTGAAAATATACACAGCAACATATGGTTGGCACAAGAAGACACGCATGTGGGTTAGGAAACAGAGTATTTTGCGGCCTTGTATGGGAGAGCATGGTGAACCACACTTTTGTGAAGAAGTGTACAAGAGAGAATGTGAACCTAGGAAAACAGGAATACAGGCCCAGAAGCTGAGAACAAAACTGTCAGTTGAGCCATACTCTGAACCTTGAAGAGCACAGTGTCAGATCATACAGGACACAGGCAGAGATAAGGGGGGCTGTGTCCAGTAAATACCAATTGTTTTACGATAAGCATGGGAGGGTCCTGAGGAAAGAGCACTTGCAAAGTTCTTCTGACCTGTCTGACCTTGCAAGTTTTGCTCAGGTTTTTGCAAGTTTGGCCAGTGACGTCAGTAATTTGCTATGGAGAGGTATATAAAAGAGTGCTACTGTAGAGCATTGGGGGCAGTTTTCACTCTCACTTAGGAGGGGGACCACTGCTCGCCATCTTTTCAGACTGACATTTGCTAGACGGCATTTATAATTATATTGCTATGTCAAATAAAAAGTTTTTGTAGCCAAGCAATTGTTGTCTGGAACTATTAATTGGTAATTGGTAATATTTGAGGAACCTTTGTGGATTACCAGGGCCCACAATTTGTGCCAAAACCCAGGATCCTGAGAATCTCTGGCCGCCAAATTGAGTGTAGACACTCCTAAATTCAGCCAAATTGTCCAAGGATTCCTCTGACTCCGCTTTTGGCTGCGTTCTGTCAGAGAGGATCTCTCCTGTTTCAACCAACAGATTGGTAAAACCATGTTTTGAGTCATGCAAAGGACAATCTTGCCAAACAAATGTGAGTTCTTTGACTAGGTGACCAGAGAACTAGATCAAGGGCATGCTATGGATGAGATCTGCCTAGATTTCAGCAAAGCCTTTGATACTGTTCCTCATAGGCTTATCAATAAACACAATAGTTTGAGGATGAGTCCCAAGGTGGTGAAATGGGTCAGAAATTGGTTAACTGATAAAACAGAAGGTGATGGTAAACTGAACTCACTTGGATGAAAGAAAGGTGATTAGCGCTGTGCCCCAGGGCTTGGTTCTGTGGCCGGTACTGTTCAATGTATTTGTGAGCAATATTGCAGAGGGACTGAATGGAAGACTGCATTTTTGCAGATGACATGAAAATTTGCAACCGAGTACACTCCCCGAGAGAGTGGAGAACACGAGGAAAGATCTATAAAAGCTGGAAGAATAAATCTTAACTGCCAAGCATTAGACCATTGTGAAGTGCAGTGTCATGCACTTGGGAAGCAGAAATCTAAGAGAATTGTATGCGATAGGGAGCGAGAGGTTGGTGTGCAAGGACCAGGAGAAGAATCTTGGAGTGATTATTTCTGAAGATCTCAAGGTGGCAAAATAGTGTGACAAGGCAGCAACAAAAGCCAGAAGGATGCTGGGTTGCAAACAGGAATTACTAGCAGAAAAGAAGAGGTACTAATGCCACTGTACAAGTTGCTGGTGAGACCTCACTTGGAATATTGTGTTCAGTTTTGGAATCAGTACAGAGGGTGGCTACTAAAATGGTTAGTGGTCTTCCTTATAAAGCATATGAGGACAGACTTAAGGATCTTAATACGTACACCAGAGGAAAGGCGGGATAGAGGTGATATGATCGAAATGCTTAAATACCTCCGTGGCATAAAGTGTTCAGGGGGACAGCCTCTGTTTCAATTGAAAGCAAGTTCTGCTATGAGAGGACATGGGATGAGGGTGAAGGGGATAGATTCAGGAGTGATACGCGGAAATATATCTTTACGGATAGTGGTGTATCCATGGAATAGCCTCCCAGTGGAGGTGGTAGAGATGAGGACAGTAACCAAATTCAAAAAAGCATGGGACAAACACAGGATCTCTAAAGGAAAAAAAGAAGACTGTTGTAGTTGTTGATATGGAAGGACAGACTAGATAGGCCATGTGGTCTTTTTCTGTCATATTTCTATGTTTCCGGATCATAAGGTACAGGTTGAAATGGCTCTTCCACTTGATCTTTATCATATAAAAACTGTATATTCTTTCCACCTTTTCTTGATCTTAAAAGCATCATTCAATACAGAACCTTGAGCATCTTGTAACATTCCATCCCCGTGATTAGTGGGGTGCCCCAGGGGTCTGTCCTGGGCCCAGCACGGTTCAATGTATTTGTGAGTGATATTGCTGAAGGACTGAATGGAAGAGTGTCTTTTTGCAGATGACATGAAAATTTGCAACAGAGTGGACTCTCCCGAGGAAAGATCTACAAAAGCTGGAAGAATGGTCTAATGCTTGGCAATTAAGATTTAAAGAAGTGCAGAGAGTCATGCACTTGGGTAGCAGAAATCAAGGGAAATGTACACAATAGGTAGCGAGAGGTTGGTGTGCACGGATCAGGAGAAAGACCTTGGTGTAATTATTTCTGAAGGTGGCAAAACAGTGCGACAAGGCGGTGGCAAAAGCCAGGAGGATGTTGGGCTGCATACAAAGAGGAATCACCAGCAGAAAGGAAGAGGTACTTATGCCACTGTACAAGTCACCGGTGAGGCCTCATTTGGAACACTGTGTTCAGTTTTGGAGACCGTATCTTGCAAAGGATGTAAAAAGACTAGAAACTGTTCACAGGAAGGCGACCAAAATGATTTGGAGCCTGCGTCAGAAGCCTTATGAGAAGGGACTTGAAGACCTAAATATGTACACTTTGGAGGAGAGGAGGGCCAGGGAAGATATGATTCAGATCTTTAAATACTTAAAGGGAAATAAAAGAACAAACCTCTTCCAAAGAGGGGGAAACTAAAACTAGAGGGCACAACAGAAAGCTGCAAGGTGGTAAATTGAAAGGCAATGTCAGGAAATACTTTTTCACAGAAAGGGTGGTGGATGCTTGGAATGCCCTCCCAATGGAAGTGGTGGGGACAAACACAGTGACGGAATTCAAAATGGCATGGTACAGACACAGTGGATCCCTTTACAGCAACAGGATAAAATCAAAATAAACTGAACCATCTAATTTCTCAACAAATAGGGGTGTCCTGCATGGAATGGTTGATTCACCCCTAAACAGGGATGTGGGGAGGGGTGGCCTGCACAGAGTGGCAGGTGCAGCTACGCTTGCCATCGTGCTGGGAAGACTAGATGGACCATGCTGGTCTTTATCTGCCGTCATTTACTATGTCACTATATATTCCAATTCGAGGCTGGAATTTTTTTATTTAACTCTCGTAGCTTTAGGAAAGCCGATCTCGTTCTCTAATAGTTTCTGCTTCTATTTCCTTGCATGTGTCCTTGTAGTACTTTTCCTTGTCCAGTCTTGCTGCACATTGAAAATCTGTTGAGTTCTGCAATTCTCTCCTCTGGCTTTAGCTTCTCTGCGTTTCTGGGCAAGTTTCCAGTTTGTTCAGTCATCCATTTTGGCCGTTTTGCTTTTTCACCTTTTGTAGAGACTTCGCTTTCTTCCAACACAACCTTTTTGATGTCATTCCATAACTCTTCTGGAGCTCTCATTTGTATCTAAAATAGCAAATCGATTTTGCAGGCATAAGAACATAAGATATGCCATACTGGGTCAGACCAAGATCCATCAAGCCCAGTATCCTGCTGCCAACAGTGGCCAATCTAGGTCATATGTACCTAGCAGTTTCCCCAAAAGACATGTTCCGCAATGCTTGTACTGGGTCAAGCATTAATATCCTGGGTCTCTTCTTAATGGTTTATGGACCTTTCCTCCAGGAACTTGTCCAAACCTTTTTTAAACCCAGCTACACTAACAGCCTTTACTACATCCTCAGGTAACAAATTCCAGAGTTTGATTACACATTGAGTGAAAAAATATTTTCTTTTATTAGTCTTAAATAGTTTACCCTGTAGCTTCACTGCATGTCCATCTTTCTATATTCTGATAATGTAAACAATCTGTTTACCCGTTCCACTCCGTTCATTAATTTATAGACCTCTATCATATCTCCCCTCAGCTGTCTCTCTTCCAGGTTAAAGAGCCCTAACCTTTTTAGCCTTTCTTCATAGGAGTATCCTTCCATCCCCTTTACCATTTTGGTGGCTCTTCTCTGAAGCTTTTCTAATAACAACGCTATATCCTTTTTAAGATATGGCGAACAGAATTGCACACAATATTCAAGGTGCGGTCTCACCATGGAACGGTAGAGGCATTATAATATCTTTTGTTTTATTTCCCATTCCTTTCCTTATGATACCTAGCATACCTTGACTCTTGCCCTATCCCCTGGCTTAAATCTACCAGAAACTCCATCAGTCTCTACATACTTAATATCGTACAATCCTCCCTCCAGACTGGTTCCGTACCAGCCCCTCTAAAGTGTGCCACTATCCGTCCAATCCTAAAAGGAACAAAAAAAACAAAAACAAAAAAACTTGACCCCACCTCCCCTACCTCCTACAGGTCCATCTCTAGTATCCCCTTCCTTGCAAAGATAACTGAGAAACTAGTCCAAACAACTCCAGAATTACATTGAACACTTCCCCTTGATTTATTCCAGCACGGTTTCAAAGAATCATGGAGTAGAAACCCTCCTTACCTCACTACTAGATTCCTTGTACCTTCACACCCAGAATCATACCCAAGGATGCCTACTCATATTCCTTGACTTATCCTCTGCTTTCGACTCCCTTCCCCACCATCAACTCCTAAACAGACTCCATGAAATAGGACAGAGGCACAACCCTAACCTGGTTACTCTCCTACTTAGTTAATAGAAAACAGGTCCGTATTGGAAATGATACCTCCCTTCCATTTACCCTAAAACAGGGGGTCCCTCAAGGATCTAGTTTATCTGCACTGCTATTTAACATCTTCCTTCAACATGTCTGCAAGATTTTCCAAAGCTATGGACTTCAGTACCAATTATACGCAGACACCATGTGATTCACCCCATGCAACCTTACAAACCCTAATTTCACTAGCTAAGCGAATGCCTCACTAGCATAAAATCTTGGCTCTCCCAGCACAACCTCCTAATTAATCAATTCAAAACTGAGGTTCAAGTATTTTCCAACTCTTCATATGCCCCACCTCCAACCCTTACTATTCGCGATCTCTCACTCACCATAAAAAACCAAGTGAAATATCTTGGTATTATCCTTGACCAGAACCTCTCCTTCACTGATCAGATAAAGAGAACTTCTAACACAATTTATGCAAAATTACATACCCTTCGGAACCTCAAACCTCTTAAACCCCGACTCCTTTCGCACTGTCTGCCAGGCCCTTACAATCCCTTCTCTTGATTACTGTAACCTTATCTACCATGGCCTCCCCAAGAACAGCACACAACCTCTCCAATTGGCCCAGAACACCATTGCTCGGCTCATAACCAACAACCCCAGACGATCTCACATCACACCAGTCCATGATCTCCACTGGCTCCCCATTCAATCCAGGGTTAAATTCAAAGTACTTACCTTCACACATAAAATCATCTCCAAGTCAGCTCCATGCCTCTCCCCGCTCCTATCCTCCATCAACAATAAAGGAGCATGCCGCTCCACTACCAAAAACCTACTTACCATCCCAACAAATAAGAGATATAGCAAACAATCTACATGTAACCGGGCCTTCTCCCTCTATGCCCCATCCTTATGGAATGCCCTACTTGAGTTACGAAACTGCTCTGACCACTCTAAATTCAGAAAAATGCTGAAAACCCATCTCTTCCTGGAACATTTTTCCCTACCACCATAGTCCTCAGTCCTCTGTCTTCAACACCTCACCTCTGCCCTCTCAAACTCAATCCTGCAGCCATGCTGTACTTGTATATACCTATGTAATTAGTTGATCATTGTAAATAGTTTCACATTTATACCTATGTATCATTGTTCCATGTAAACAGTTGAAATATACTGTCATGATATGTTCTATGTAAACTGTCTTGATTTGCAGAAAGATGGTATATAAAAAATGTTAAATAAATAAATAGCATTCTATTTGCTCTCTTGGCTGCCGCTGCACACTGGGCCGAGGGTTAACATGTTATCCACAATGACGCCTAAATCTTTTTCCTGGGTGGTGGTTCCTAATGTGGAACCTTGCATTGTGTAACCATAGTTTGGGTTGTTCTTTCCTAGGTGCATAACTTTGCACTTGTCCACATGAAATTTCATCTGCCATTTTGATGCCCAGTCTTCCAATTTATCAAGATCCTCTTGCAATTTTCCACAGTCCTCTTGGGTTTTAACAACTTTAAATAGTTTTGTCTCATCTGCAAATTTGATAACCTCACTCGTTATTCCCTTTTCCAGGTCATTTATGAATATGTCAAAAAGCAGCAGACCCAGCACAGATCCCTGGGGTACACCACTATTCACCTGTCTCCATTGGGAAAATTGGCCATTTAGCCCAACCCTCTGCATTCTATCTTTTAACCAGTTCCTGATCCACAGTAGTACACTGCCTCCTATCCCATGACTCTTTAGTTTTGCCAAAAGTCTCCGATGAGGGACCTTGTCAAAGGCTTTCTGAAAGTCCAGATACACTATATCAACCGACTCACCTTTGTCCACCTGTTTATTCACACTTTCAAAAAAACATAACAGATTAGTAAGACAAGATCTTCCTTGTCTAAAGCCATGTTGGCTGTCTCCCATTAGGCCATGACTATCTACATGCTGAGTAATTTTGTTCTTGATGTTTCTACCATTTTTCCTGGTACTGACGTGAGGCTCACCGGTCTGTAGGTTTCCCAGATCACCTCTGGAACCCTTTTTAAAAATTGGTGTTACATTGGTGATCCTACAATCTTCAGGTATTAGAGATGATTTTAATGATAGTTCACAGATTATTAATAGGAGGTCTGCAATCTCATATTTCAGTTCTTTCAACACCCTTGGATGTATACCATCCGGCCCAGCTGATTTGCTACTCTTCAGTTTATCTAATAGTTGTGAGTAACATCCCTACATCTTCCTCAGTAAAGACCGAAGCAAAGAATTCATTCAGTCTCTCCGCTATCGCCTTGTCGCCTCTTAGTGCCCCTTTAACTCCTCTATCATCTAATGGTCCAACTGACTCTCACGTGTTTCTTGCTACGAATATACTTGAAAAAATCTATTTCGCGTTTTTGCTTCCACAGCAAGCTTCTTCTCAAATTCTCCCTTTGCCTTCTTTATCAATGCCTTGCATTTGACCTGCCAGTGCTTGTGCTGTTTCCAGGTAGGCAGTCTTTAAATTCCAGTGGTATATTATCAAGCTCATATTTTGCTGCATTCATGAGTAGCTTGCTCTTTCAACTTTAGCTTGAGTTTGCATACTAGTAGTTGATACGTACCACAGTCAGCTCCAGGTTGTGTCTTTGTTAGAGTTTTTCCATCATTGACTTCCACAGATATAGTCAATTTGATTTTTGTACAATCCATTGTGTGACGTTTGTGTACAGTCATCACTTGTGTTGCTGGAAGGTGTTTGAGATGAATAGATCGTTAGTCTTGCAGAATTCTAATCAGTCTCTTTAGCTTCATTTCTGTCGCCAAGTCCATATTTTCCAACCACTTTGCCTTTGTTGCCAACTTTTGTGTTCGTCACCCATGATTCAAGATATCCTGTTTGCATGTTCTGTCAGTTTCAGCTTGAACTTGTTCATAGAACAATTTCATCCTCTTCTGCAGCTGTTGGGGCATATACTTGAATTATAGTTGTGTTAATAGGCATTCCTCGTAGATGAATAGAGATTAAGCGTTCACTGTCTGCATTGTATTATAATAAAGAAGAAACTTGCAAGAACGCAACACCATTTCTTCTTTGTCTTTCATTTCCATCATAGTAGACTATATGATCATCTGATGCAAAGTGCCCGATTCCAGTTCATTTCAGTTCGCTGACACCCAACAGATCAAAGTTGTACATATTCCATTTCATTCTTCACCACCTCCAACTTCCCTTGGTTCATAATTTTGTATGTTCCATGTCCCAATATGTAAGACATCTTTACAGCTTCTGACTCATTTCATGTGCTTCAGCAATCAGTTGTCCCAAAGGCTTTGACCCAACCACATCATAAATGCTGGCTTTACTCTGAAAAGTCTTCAGCTCTTCCTCAGTAACTAATTGAGTGCCTTCTGACATGGGGGTCTCATCTTCCAGCACCATAGTGCAATTTGCTTTGTTGTGACTATCCATTGGGTTTTCATGGCAAGATACAGAAGTAGATTGCTGGGCCTTTCCTCTGCATAGTTTAAGTTTAGTGTTGCCGTTGTCACAGAAATGTGATCCTCCGCCGTCACTGTCCCATTCTGCTGCCGCCCAAATGGGTGGTTTGTGCTATTGGTAGTTTAACTACTGGCAAGGTCTCCCAAGATGGGATGGCACCTCAGCTGAGACTTGTCTATGACAAACCACCCTCTGGGCCAATGTGGTACCTCTTCACAAAAGTGATAATAGGGAAGAAGTGCAAACTACAGGTCAGAAAGCCTTACCTCGGTGGTGGGAAAGGTAATGGAGGCGCTTCTGAAAAAAAAAAAAAAAAAAAAAAAAAACAAAAAAAAAAGAGAGAGAATAATGGATTCTCAAAACCAATAGGTTGCATGATCCAAGGCAACATGGTTTTACCCAAGAACGATCTTGCCAAACAAATCTAATTGCGTTCTTTGACTGGGTGACCAGAGATCAAGGGCATGTGATAGATGTGATCTAGATTTCAGCAAAGCCTTTGATACTGTTCCTCATAGGAAGCTTATCAAGCTGGCCAGTCTGGGGATGGGTCCCAGGTGAACTGGAACAGAAATCGGTTGACTAACGGATGACAAGGTGATGGTAAAGAGAAACGCACTCTGATGAAAGGAAAGCGATTAGTGGTGTGTCCCAGGGATCAGTCCTGGGGACAGTACTGTTCAGTATATTTGTGAGCGATATTGCTGAAGGACTGAATGGAAAAGTATCTTTTTGCAAATAACAAAAATTAACAGTGTGGACTCCCCTGAAGGAGTGGGTAACATGAGGAAAGATCTGCAAAAGCTGGAAGACTGGTCTAATGCTTGGCAGTTATGATTTAATGTGAAGGGAACTTGGGATGCAGATATACAAGAAAAATTGTATGAGATAGAGGGTAAGAAGTTTGTGTGCACAGTCCACAAGGACTTAAGAGTCATTGAGGATCTCAAAGTAGCGAAACAGCGCGACAAGGCAGTGGCCCAAGTCAGAGGGATGCTGGGTTGCATACAAAGAGGAATTAAAAGCAGATACCAATGCCACTGTACAAGTCACTGGTAAGACCTCACTTGGAATATTGTGTTCTGTTTTGGAGATCTCTCAAAGGATATAAAGACTGGAAATGGTTCAAGGAAGGTGACCAAAATGATTTGGAGCCTGCACCAGAAGACGTATGAAAAGAGATTCCAAGACCTAAATATACGTCTACTCTAGAGGAGAGATAGCAGAGATATGATGACAGAATTCAAAATGGCATAGGACAGACAGTGGATCCCTTTATAGAAACAAGACAATCAAAATTAACTTAACTGTCTCCGATATCTCAGCAAGTCGAGGTGACCTGCACAGAGCAGTGGGTACACTCCTAAACAAAAGGCATGGGGAGGCGTGACCTGCAAAGAGCAGCAGGCACAACTACTCTTGCTACCTTGCTGGTCTTTATCTGCTGTCATACTATGTTACACTACAACCAACTGACCTGGAGATAGCCTGTTCCAGCTAACAGCATCTTTAGAATAAATACCAAACCAGAAAAGTCAAGTCCCGGAAGGGTCCTGGACTGGAGGACTCCAGGAAAGAAAACTAGCAGGTAAGGTCTAGTTTCACCTTCCAGTTCATCCTTCTAGCCCAGATGCATGAGTTGTAACAAAGCAGTACTATCATGGTATGGGTAAAGAAACTCCAGCCTGTAACACACGAGCCCTGAAATCTGCATCCTAATGGGCCTGCATATCCAGCCAGTAATGACGTGAACAGGAATGGAGCGACGACCATGTTGCCACCCTGCAAATATCCTGTGACGGAACAAGGCTGAACTCCGCTCAAGAGGCTGATTCAACCATGGTCCAATGGACCCAAAGCCTCAATGGGATCACATACCTCTTCAGCCAGTATGCTGATCCAACACTACCCCTAACCCAATGGGAAATAGGCGTCTTGACCACCGCCTCATCCTTGTGAGGCCCAAAGAGCATAAGAGACATTCTGAGCGTCACCTTCAAATACCACTTAAGTGCCTTGCAGACATCAAATAAACGTGAATCCTTACTCAGGCAAGTCCAGGGGACCAGCAAAGGCCAGCAAGGTCACCACCTGATTAAGGTGGAACACCAAAACTACACATATGCTCCCTCTCCTCCAGAGGGATGGGGTGGAACCTGCCCATGCTCCTACCGACAAACAGGCTGGCATCCGGGACGTTTCACTCCTCAACCATGGCCTTGAGCACCCAATGGACAGGAAAGGAACAAGGGGGCTTCTGAATACCTTCAAGAAATGGATCCTCCACCTGCTCAGCAGGGTCCAGCAATGGATCTTTCACAATCCAGAGCTGCCAAGGTCTTGACAGTGAGGGAGGGGAGCATATCCCTATGAAATATGCACATGGCTGAAGAATCTTCCCCAGCAGGGAACCCCACCTAACTTTTCAGGGTCCAGAGTCTCCAAATAATCAGACTCTAGAGCCCTTAAGGACCCCATCTAGAGCCCTTCCTGGCACAGGCACTTCCCTGCTCCCAGGACTGACAGTCTACCCTGCAAGGAGACTATCCCCAATCAGGTGACCCCTCCCCAAGGCCATGCTGCATTAAAAAGGCCTGATGCAGTAATAAAAACTTTGGGGGAAAAGGGGTATTATCCAGACCCTCAAGTGCCCTGAGCGTGGGGGGTGGGAGGGGAGGAGGAGGAGCTTCAGGTCCACTGTCTGGTTACAAAAACTGAGCTTCTCTGTGCTTTAAGGCAGAAGGCAGCAGTAGACAAGATGGTGGACATTCCTGTCAAAAACATGGGTATCCCAGCCTCTCTCGAAGAGTGCTTGCAGTCAGAAAGCCCCCTGTGGCTGCCTCTGATGCAGTCGAGCTCCTAAACTTGCCACAGCAGCCATACTCTCCTTAATACAGACACAGCAGAGCCCTACTGCTGAGAGCAAGCTCTTGTAACTCCCGCATGCTACACAATAGCCACTCTCCGGGTCAGCAATGTGATGCCACACGGAAACCTCCTCTGCCCTGACTCACTGGAAGTCCTGCTGCGTGGCTGCTGCCTGTTTTTTGGTTTTGTTTTTTTTAATGGATTCAAGCATGAGCATAGAGCTCAATCCCTGGCTGCCTCACAAGAGTTGGGGAGGAGAGCAGCAGTCTCCTGCTGCCCAGAGGGAATTGAGGAGCAGCTGGAGGAAATAACCCAGAGGCACTGGGTCCCACATCCAAAATAGTTGCCCAACACTTAACTAAAGAAAGGAAAAAAAAAAAAAAAAAAAAAGCCAGCACAGGCCTATGCTCATCCACCTGCTGGAGACTGCAAAATACTGGCTCTGCAGGGAAGCACAGTCTACTTAAGGGCAATGTTTTGAGCTTGCTGTTCAGTCTCCCCCTGCTGGTGAATGAGCATAACATCAAGAGTCTGGACAGGACTGGAGGAACCAACTGGCATCAACAGAACACAAAAAGCCCATATTGGGATTAAGAGACTGAATAAGTAGTAGCAAAATAATTGCCAGTCAACATAAAACAGATAAAGAAAATAAAAAACCATTGCCAGGCAAAGGAGTTACAATTTGCTTACCAGATTGGTGTCTTTTGGGTCCTGCTAGACTAGTCCAAACAATTGGGTTGTGTCCCCCTAGCAGTAGATGTAGAGATAAACATTACAGAGGCATCTTCTATACCACCTTTCACAAAGCGATTTATAAAAGAACAGAAGAATCCTATCCCAAATTCCGCTCCCTTCTCAAAACTCACTTCTTCTCTCTAGCTTTTCCCTTCTAACTCTCCTTTCCTCTGTCTTTTTTGGCTGCAATCTGGATATCTATTCTGCTCCTCTTTCTCTCTCCTTCTATCATATGTTGTAACTTTTATTTTTCTTACTGTTGATTTTATATTGTAAACCGCCTCGATGTTATGGGAGGCGGTATATTAAATGTGAAATAAACAATAAACAATAAACAATAAACAACAAACAATGAACTAATAACTAAACGGTTAGAGCATTTGCTTGGGAACCAAGAGACCAAGGTTCGATTCCCACTAGCACTCCTTGTGGCCTTGGGCAAGTAACTTAACTGATAATCCTCCATTGCCTCAGAAGAATCCATGTCAATGTTTACGGTGAAATTACTTACCTGCTAATTGCTGTTCCTTGAGGAACACCAGTCCAGTCCCGGAACCTCTGGGGTTTAGCACTTCCTCCAGCAGCTTGGAGACTGAGCATCACATCTTTCTGATGTTACCAGTATAAAGAGCCCAGGACCACCTCCATGCTCCAGTACCAATTGACGAAGCAGACTAACCAGAGCAACATATAAAGTCAAACTGCCAAACTGTTGCAAACTAAACTGAAAACTGAAATTGCAAAAATTTAACCTTCCCCGGAGAGGAAGGCATCATTCCTAGCGCTGCACAGAGGGTGCTTGCCCGTCCCTCCCAAAGAGAACGGGACACCCCCACCATTATCCATTGCTAACCAACAGCAGACCTCACTGACGAACAGAACAAGAGACCCTCATCACCCCGCTTCAAACAGAAGGACAATAAGGGAGGGATCCGGGACTGGACTGATGTTCCTCAAGGAACAGTTAGCAGGTAAGTCTAATTTCACCTTCCTTACCAGCCCTCCAGTCCAGTCCTGGAACCTCTGGGGATGTAACAGAGCAGTAAAATCAACAGGGAGGTACCTGCTAGACCAGCCTGAAGCACCACCGATCCAACACAAGCATACTTCCCTGCCTGAACAGCCAACAAAAGGAGTTTGACAACCAAGTCGCTGCCTTACAAATCTTGAAGCCAGCACCAAACTGTACTCTGCCCAGGAAGCCGCCTGAGCCCTAGTCGAATGCACTCTGATACCTTCCGGAACTGACCTTCCTTTCAAAATATATGCTGATGCAATGGCCTCCCTAATCCATCTGGAAATGGAAGATTTAGTTGCCGCTTCCCCTTTCCTTGGGCCAGCAAACACCACAAACAGCCTATCTGATCTACAGAAAGATGCTGTAATCTTCAAATACTTCCTAAGTGTCCGAACATCCAGCATATGCAAATGCTCCCTAAAAGCTGTTCCATCACTGCCATCGAATAATGGCAAAGAAGCCACCTGATTCACATGAAAACCCAAAACCTCCTTGGGTAGAAGAGGGTACCGGCCTCAGCACTGCCTTCTCCTTCAAAAAAGGAGAAAGGGCTCCCTACAAGACAAGGCCTGCAACTCCGAGATTCTACGAGCTGAACAAATGGCTACCAAACACACCACTTTTAGTGTAAAGTCCTTCAAAGAGGCCTTATTCAAGGGCTCGAAAGGCTCGTGCACCAACGCCTCCAGGACCAAATTGAGATCCCATGTCAGGACTGCTATTCTACATGGTGGCTGCAAAATCAGCACCATTCTCAGGAATTGTTTAATATCCGCATGAGCACCCAGCACCTCCCTTTGTATCTTTCCCTGACAACAGGAAAGCAACGCTAACTGCACTCTGTACTGGCTGCCAAACCTCTCAAAACCATCCTGTAAAAAAGAAAGCATCTGCAGAACAGAAACCTTTGACGGTTGCAAACGCCTGTCCTCACACCACCCTTTGAAGATACGCCAAATTCTGGCATATGCCAACGAAGTGGACCTATGCCAGGCCTTCAATAAGGTAGAAATCACTGCCGATGAATAACCTCTGGACCTCAGCCTTGCCCTTTCAAGAGCCATGCCGTAAGTGAGAACTGATCCACTAGCAGCATTCGGAGCGGACCTTGAAGTAACAGATCCTTCTGGGCCAGCAGACGCCACGGCTGGTCGACCAGAAGACGAACCAGATCCGCATACCATGGTCTCCTTGGCCAATCTGGCACAATCTTGATCACCAGACCTCTGTGAACCTCTATGCACTGAACTACGTGATCTATTAAAGCCCAAGGTGGAAATATGTATAGGAGTCCCTCTTCTGGCCACTTCAGCATTAGAGCAGAGGCCCTCCAACATCCTTTCCCGCCTCCTGCTGAAGAACTGGCTGGACTTTTTCTGACTCGAAGGTCGCCATCAGATCCATAATCGGAGACCCCCAGTAGCATGTTAACCCGAATACATCGGGATGGAGAACCCACTCCCCTGGATCCACCTTGAACAGACTTAAAATTTGCCTCCACATTGTCTACCCCGACAATGCTTGGGGTCAGACTCCCGAGACGTCAAGGCCTCAGACAAGGTCCGGGCCCGGCCGGAATCCGAATCAGAGAAAAGCCTTTCCTTTTGATGCTGGCAACTTCACAGTGCCTTAGTGGACATTTTGCCACACGGTCCACAGATCTTAGGATCATGATCAGGACCCAAGGCATCGAAGGCAGCAGTCATGTGTCGGTGAGAGACAGTTTCTTACACCGATCACACTTTTTAAAACCACTGGAAGCCATCGGGGAAAAAAGAGCCCCCGCGAGGTCAAAGAACCGGCCTTCCAGGGAAAAAGAAAAAAGGGCGCGAACGCCAGCCACGAAGGGCAAACCCCAAAAAATGAGAACGGGTTTGATACCGGTGTACCGAACCCGGCGGGAAGGGGAACCGGTGTCGAACCGGGCAAAAAACCGTGATGAATAGCAGGAAATAGCAAGAAAACTCTGTTTTCTGGGTGAACTAGGACAGACGTCGGACAGGCTCCACAGAAAAAGAGAGACTGAGCAAGATGGCACCTTTAGGCGGGAAGGGAATCACTGGGGAAAATGCTCCACAAGGGCTCCATCGACGTCGATGTCACCCATATGTGAGGACTGACTTCCTGCTCGGTCCTGGAGAATAAGTGCGTCTTGAGGTTTATCCTGAATATAGACAAATCAGTAGTAGCTCTTAACTTCTCTGGAAGGGCGTTCCATAAGTTAAGTGCACAAGAGAGAAAGCTTAGTTACTCACCTGTAACAGGTGTTCTCCAGGGACAGCAGGAATCAAATCAGTCCTCACATATGGGTGATGTCTGCACCGATGGAGCTGTCGCGGGAGCATCTCCCCAGCTTTCAAAGAAAGCCTTTGGGAGATGCCACCATGCATGCATGGTCCCCTTCCTGCCCAAGGGTGCCATCTTGCTCAGTCAAATGACATAGCTGAAGATAGCAAAATAAAGAATGGTAAAAGAGCAACGCCAAGGGGAGGGAAGGAGGGTTGTGAGAACCGATTCCTGCTGTCCCTGGAGAACACCTGTTACAGGTGAGTAACTATGCTTCCTCTGGGAACAAGCAGGACGTCCATCCTCAGATATGGGGACTCCCCAGCTACAGGCTACCGTGAGACCCGTAGCAAAAATTGGGCCCCTTCAAAAGGGAGCTGCAAGCAACAATTCAGTCTGGAGTACAGACTACAGTAGGACCCCTCTGTCTGATGAAACCAGCACTCCAGTAGCCTGAAGACAGAAGGGTCGGAGGAAAGGAGTTGCCTAAACACCAAAGAGATTACGGAGCACAGCCTGGCCGAAGGTGCTATCCTGTCAGAATTCTCTTACCAGGCAGTAATGGGCCGTGAAGATATGGTTTGAAGACCAGGTGGCAGCCCAGCAGACGTCCACCATCAGGACAGAATGCAGATTTGCCACTGAAGCCACCATGGCCTGGACATGGTGTGCCATGATGCGATGGTGCAGTGGGAGCTTTGCCTGCTCATAAGCAAGAGCTCCGCTTAGTCACCGCTGCACCCAGCCTGCTGGGGTCATAGGAGACAAAAAGCTGGGAGGCTTTGCGGTGGTCTTGAGTGTGTTGTATATAGAAAGACAAGGCCCTCTTACAGTCCAAGGTGTGGCGGGCCGTCTCTGTCCGACTGGCATGAGGTCTCAGAAAGAAGGTAGGGAATTGAGATGGAATAAGGACAATGCCTTCGGGAAGAATTTGGGGTGCGTACGGAGCACCACCCTCTTTGTAGAGCCTGGTGTAGGGCGCTTCAGCCACAAAAGCTTGGAGCTTGCTAACCCTGCGAGAGGAAGCGAGTGCAACCAGGAAAACCACCTTCCACGAAAGGTAGTGAAGGTGGCAAGTAGCCAAGGGCTCAAATGGTGGATGGGTGAGCTGCCCCAACACCACATTGAGGTCCCATTTGGTTGCTGGCGGGCAAGCCAGGGGCTTAGATAAGAGCAGAGCCTGTAGGAAGCCTCCCACCAGAGGATGGGCTGAAAGGCATTTACCATTCACTGTGTGGTGGTGAACCACCAGGGCATTGAGGTGCACCCTAACGGAAGTAGGCCCGAGCCCAGAAAGGTGGAGATGGTACTGCAACACCATGGCCACCAGGCAGGAGAACTGATCAGCCCCTCACTCAGCACACCAAGCTAAGAATCTATGCCATTTGAAGGCATATGCCTTCCTTGTAGAGGCCTTACGTAAGGCCAGCAGAACACTCTCCACCTCAGAGGGAAGGTTGAGATGGGCAAAGGCTACCCCTCTCAACAGCCAAGCCGTGAGCAAAAGAGAACCCAGGTTGGAGTGCAGGAGAGCGCCCCACTCCTGAGAGAGAAGGCCCGGGGCAGTCCCAAAGGGGATGGGGGCTTCCACCACCAACTGCAGCAGCTGTGGTAACCACGGCTGCCTGGGCCAACGGAGGACTATCAAGATGAACATGGCCCTGTTACGGAGGGTCTTGAACAAGGTCATGGCAATCAGCAGCATGGGGGGGGGGGGGGGAAGACATACATGAGGCCCTAACCATGGAACTAGAAATGCATATGCCGCCACCCTGGAGGGGTGAGCCTGCCGAGAGCAAACGTGGGGCAACTGGAAGTTGTCTGGACTGGCAAACAGGTCCATCATGGGTTCCCCCCATAGACTGAAAAGCCAGCTGGCTACTGTGGGGTCCAGCTGCTACTCGTGCGGTCGGAGAATGCTTTTGAGCCTGTCGGCTAGAAGGTTGTCCTCTCCTGGCAGGTACACCACTTTGAGAAAGATCCCCTGCTGGACTGTGTAAGAGCAGAGGGTCAGCGCCTCCTGACAGAGGGCACAAGACCCCGTGCTCCCTTGCTTGTTCACATAGAACTGGCCACCTGGTTGTCTGTCTGGACAAGGACTGGCCGATGGCAAAGGCGATGGCTGAAAACTCTCAGGGCAAGGTGAATGGCACGAAGCTCCAGGGAGATTGATTTGCTGGGTGCTTTCGTCTGGCTACCAGCCTGCCATGGGTGTGGAGACCCTCACAGTGGGCTCCCCAGCCGAGTAGGGAGGCATATGTGGCAAGGACAATAGATTGCCCTGGGTCTTGGAAAGGCACACCTTTTTCCAGGTGCTGTGACTGCGGATCACCTGAATCATGTCTGGAGGTGGCCTGTTGCCTGTGACCACTGGTCCCAGAGACACCTCTGCACCGTTCTCATGTGGAGACAGGCATCTGGAGTGACGTGGACTGTAGAGGTGCAGAAGATGGCAGGCAGACACCAAGGGATGGTGCTGTATGTTTTGGGCCAGAGATCTGAGCCCTTGACTGGCGGATGTCAAGTTTTGCTCCGATGAATTCCAGGCACTATGTCAGAAGAAGGGGAGACTTGGGGTAGTTTATGACAAAGCCCAAGTGCTGCAGAACCTGGATGGTGTGTGCAGTGGCCTGCTGCACCACGGATGCCGTGTCCCCTTTTACGAGTCAGTCCTCCAGGTAGGGGAACACAGACTCCCAGAAGCCTGAGAAAGGCGGCCACGACTGCCAGGCATTTCGTGAACACCCTTGGGGCAGAGGTGAGCCCAAATGGGAGCATCCTGTACTGAAAGTGCCTGCCCCCTACTACAAACTGCAGATACTGCCTATGGTGTGGGTTTATTAGGATTTGAGTGTAAGCATCCTTGAGCTCTAAGGAACATAGCCAGTCTCCCTGCTGGAGGTAGGGCAGCAATGTTCCAAAGGAGAACATCTTGAACTTCTCCCTCACCAGGAATGTGTTGAGGTTGCACAGGTCGAGGATGGGCCTTAGGCCCCCATGTCCTCTTTGGGATGAGAAAGTATCTGAACTAGAACCCCTTGCCCTGGAGGTGGTGGGGCACCAGTTCCACTGCATTATCCGAGAAGACTTGCCAGCTCCTTCAGAAGGTCCCAGTGGAGGGGAGACCTGGAGGGCTATCCCAGAAAATGAGGCAGTGGCATCTGGGCCAAGCAGAGGAGGTAACTCTCCCTAACCACCCTCTGTGTCCAGGCATTTGTGGTGATGGTTACACACCTCAGGACAGAGGGTCAGTTGTCCTCCTGTAGGCTAGTGACTTCTTTGGGGTAGAATGACTACTCCAGCATAGCCAAAAACTTCCCCCTTGACTGAGCCGGAGCCTGAGGCTTCGGGGCCTTCTGCTTACGCAGGCCATGCCCTTGTCCCGCTGCCCTTGCTGGGGAGTCGGGGAGGCCTGAAAATGTGGGTAGTTAGGGTAAGCAGCTCCCTTCCTCAGGTAAAAGGGCTTTTTACCAAAGGCCTTCTTTCAGGGAGGAGCAGTTGTCTTCTTAGAGAGCCTGGTCCTTGTCATGAACTCTAGTCTCCAACTCAGCGGCATTGTCAGTCATGGGCTTGCCAAAGAGGTTTTCTCCCTGGCAGGGGACAACCACCAACTTATCCTGGACCCATTGCTTGAAGTTGAACAACTGGAGCCAAGCCTGGCAGTGTGCACCAATGCCTGCTGCGACTACCTGGGCCACCGACTCGAACCCATCACAGACAGCTCGAGACAAATTTGGAGCATTCACGGGCAGCCTTGGACAGGCCCCTAAAGCGCTGCAAGGGTTCCTCAGAGAGACCAGATGAGAAAGCATAGTTACTCACCTTTAACAGGTGTTCTCCAGGGAAAGCAGGACAATCCTCACATATGGGTGATGTTGGTGCCTTTGGGATTGCTACCACACATGCTTGGTCCACTTCCGGCCCAAGGGTGTCATCTTGCTCAGTCAAATGACACAGCTAAAGAGACAAAAGAAATAAAGATGGTATGGCTGCAACTCCAAGGGGAGGGAGGGTTGTGAGAACCGATTCCTGCTGTCCCCAGAGAACGACTGTTACAGGTGAGTATACGTTTTCTATGGGAACAAGCAGGAAGTCAGTCCTCACATATGGGACTTCCCAGCTACAGGCTACCATGAACCCATAGCTAAAAAAAGGCTCCCTTGTGGAGAGCCACAAGCACCAGCAAAGAAAACCGTATAACGGACCAAACAGGACCTCTGCGTCCGAAGGAACTAGCACTCCGGTAGCTTGAACACAGAAGGGTCAGAGTGTAGGAGTTGCCTAGACCCCGAAAAGGTTATGGAGCATGATCTGGCCGAAGGCACTGTCCCATCAGGACTCTATCCAGGCAGTAATGAGACGCAAAGGTATGGACTGAAGACCAGGTGGCAGCCTGGCAGATGTCTGCCAGCAGGATCAAACACAGATTGGCTACTGAGGTTGCATAGCCCTGACCCAACCTTCCAACAGAAGCCTCACCTCCTCATAAGCTCAGGCAATAGAGTCCGCCACCCATGTGGACAGTGGGTGCTTGGACACTGCCTCCCCCAGCATACTGGGGTCGAAGGAAATGAAAAGCTGATACATTTTACAGTGGCCCTGAATGCGTTGGATAGAGAAGGACAAGGCACTATTACAGTCCAAGGCATGGAGAACCGTTTCTGCCCGACTGGCATGCGGTCGGAAAAAGTAGGGAGGATCACATCCTGGTTGAGGTGAAAGGACACCACCTTCAGAAGGAACTTTGGATGCGTGCGAAGCACCACCCTATTCTTGTAAAACCTGGTGTAAGGCACCTCAGCCACAAGGGCCTAGAGCTTGCTTACCTTATGGGCAGAAGTGAGCACGACCAGGAAAACCACCTTCCAAGAGAAATAGCGAAGGTGGCATGTAGACAGGGGCTTAAATGGTGGAAAGGTGGGCTGCCCCAACACCACACTGAGATCCCATTTGGATGTCAGGGAGTGAACTGGGGGCTTAGACAGGAGTAGGCCCTGTAGGAAGTGGGACACCACTGGGTGGGCTGAGGGGGCTTCCCGCCCACCTGATGGTGGTTCGCCACCAGGGCACTGAGGTGTTCTCAGAGTTAGACTTGAGCCCTGCATGAGAGATGTGGAGAAGGTATTGCAACACCTTGACCACCAGGCAAGAGAACATAGTTCTATGTATATAGTTCGATGTTTATTGTAAAAATAGAAATTACACTTACCTGGTAATTGTCGTTCCTTGAGTGACGACAGTTTAGTCCTCCACCTCTGGGTTGTGCACCTCCTCCTGCAGCTTGGAGACTGGGCATGTCAAAGTCGTGACATCACTGGATATAGCCTGCTGGCATCTCCCATCAACCCCCAGTGTACCATTGACAAAGCAAACTCAGAACGAACAAATAACTATACCATAAGACTTTAAATAACTCCATTCCTCAACCTTTTTAACCTTATCATTCTTATATTTTCTTTTTTTTTTTTTTTAACTTTACATTCACGTCCCCCCTATGCAAACACGTTTCCTATACCATCCCTTTGTTTAAATAAGAGAGAAGGAAGAAACAGAGAGGGATACTCACTGCGATCTAGAATCTGAAAAGATCTCTTTACTCCTTGAGATTGATGCTCCACTCCGCCTGAAAATAAACTATGAAGAAATCACACCCCTGGGCAGGAATGAGGACTAAACTGTCGTCACTCAAGGAACGACAATTACCAGGTAAGTGTAATTTCTATTTCCTTATCGTTCCTCCAGTTTTGTCCTCCATCTCTGAGATGTAACCGAGTAGTAATCATTGGGAAGGACCTATCTAGCCAACTCACCACACCATTGACCCGAAACAGGCATCCTTTACTGCCAGAACATTTAGGTAATAGTGGTTACTGAGAGAATGAAGAGACGACCTGGAAGCTGCTCTAACAATCCCCCCTGGTGGAATGACAGTGATCCACCCATGAAGCTGCTTGCGCCCTGGTAGCAATTTATTTTATTTACATTCTCTTATATACCACGCTATTCTGCATCAGTGCGGTTTACAATGAACAAACTGAAATTACATTGAACAGGGCATTATAACTTGGAGATAACTTTTACAGGGAACATGGGCTATGGAGGATTAAGTGGCTTGCCCAAGACCACAAGGAGCACCTGTGGGACTAGAAACCCCAGTCCTTCCGACCCAAGGTTGCTGTCCTCTAGTGGGATTTGAACCCCCGAACTTCTGGCCTGAAGTACCTTGCCCCAACCACTAGGCCACTCCTCCACTCCAAGAGTCAGAAAACCCCCCGAAATCGTACAACCTCGCCACCAGAATGCTGAGGCAACCACCACCTTAACCCAGTGCAAAACGGCTGCCTTCGCTGCTGCTTCCCCTTCGCGGGGACCTCCAACCAACACCCAAAAGAAAGAAACGAACGCCGCACCCTGCATTTTATGTTTCCTATCGGCGTAAGCTACAAATAAAAACCTCCCCTTCCAGAAAAACTGAGAACTGGAAGAGAAACCAATAGGCTCAGGAGGAAAAAAAAAAAAAAAAAAAAATCAGATACCATCTTTTGGAAGGACGACGGGACTGGTCGCAAACACCACCCTCTATCCAGAAAGGGTGAAAACAGCTCATTACATGACAATGCCTGAAACTCCGAAACTCGTCGCACCGAACAAAGCTATCAAAGCCACTGTCTATAAAAGCAAATCCTTTACCGATGCCTAGATTAAAGAATCAAAGGGCTCTTTAGTTAACGCCTCTAAGGCCCAATCGGGATCCCACGGCGGCACCCAAACTCTCCTTGAGGAGCGCAGTCAGGTCCCAACTTAAAGGAAACGCCACACATCGATCCGAACACCTAGCGCTATTCCCTCCACAGAACCTCTACAGCCGGAAAGTCGCCAGCTGGACCCTCTAAGGAACTGGCCGCTAGTTCCTTCAGACACTGTCCTGCAGAGAACTCAGACCAAGGATACAGACACCTTTCTCGCCCGGACTTGCTGCCGTGAACAGCAGCCTTCAAGAAGGCGCTAAGCACGGACCTATGTACCAGACACAGCCTGCCTCCTTGCTCTCAACAAGGTGGCGAAGACTGCCGCAGAATAACCCTTCTTCAGCCCCGCCTATTCAAAGGCCAAACCGTAGGCAGGCACCGACCCACCTGAGACATTCGTTGCGGACCTAGATGCAGCAGAACGTCCGCTACCGGCAACTTCTAGGAAATGCCCGTCGAGTAGGCGAATGAGATCAGACTAGTACGGCGTCGCTGCCAAGAGTACCTTTCCCCGAAAGCCTCGATACGCTAACTACTTGCCCTATGAGAGACCACGCGGAAAAAAGACAAGACAGACTTAACTGGGAGCTTACTGAGCCTTAACTTGGACGAACCATCAGCTGCCCCATTCCTCCACCAGAGAGACCTCCGGGTGAACCCCAAGGAAGCCAACATTAGCTAGTGCTCAAATTAAACCATAAAGCACAGTTACTTACCTGTAACAGGTGATCTCTGGGAACAGCAGGAATAAGTCTTCACATATGGGTTTCGTCGGTACTGACGGAGCCTGCGCGGGAATGCTCCCCAGCGTCCAATCAAAGCCTTTGGGAGCATCCCACAGCACCTGCGTGCTGCCTTCCCGCCTTTCCCGTCTGTCTCTCCTCAGTTGAGTTTTAGAGCTGAGACAAAGAGAAAGAGGGGAGGGAAAGGAAAGAGAAATAGAGAGAGACAACTCCTAGGGGAGGTGGGTGGGTTGTGAAGACTTATTCCTGCTATCTCCAGGAACAAACAGGAATGAGTCTTCACATATGGGGACTCCCTAGCTTTAGATGCCAGGAAGAGATCCCAGAAGTTGTGTGTCCCTGGAACAGGGCTGCACTTCCCCACATGGATCTCTGGCATCCCATGAGGGATGGTGGGTAGGAGTTCATTAAGTATGGAACAGGTGTTTAAGAACAGCCTGACCAAACAAGGCATCCCGGCGGGAGTCCATGTCCAAGCAGTAATGGGCTGTGAAGGTATGAACCGAGGCCCAAGTGGCTGCTCGACAGATGTCTTCAATAGACACAGACTTCAGATGAGCCATTGAGGCTGCCATGGCTCTCACATTGTGAGCTGTGACATGGCCCTCCAGAGAAAGGTTCTTGCTATGATAGGCGAAAGAAATATACTGGGCAATCCAGTTAAATAGTGTTCTCTTGGAGACTGGTAGTCCCAAATGAGAAGGATCAAAGGCAACAAAAGTTGAGAGGACTTTCTATGTTGTTGTGTCCTCTGTAAATAAAAAGTCAGAAATCTTTTACAGTCCAGGGTATGAAGATTCCTCTCTGCACTTGATGCACGAGGTCCTGGACAAAAGACAGGTAGGTAAACTTCTTGGTTGAGGTGAAAAGGCAAGACCACCTTAGGCATAAAGTGTGGATTAGTCCTAAGGACCACCTTGTCATGATGGAACCTTGTATAAGGTGGATTAGCTATGAGTGCTTGCAATTCACTAATACAACGTGCTGATGTGATTGCAATGAGAAAGATAACCTTCCAAGAAAGGTATTTCAAGGAGGTGGTAGCCAAAGGTTCAAAAGGCAGCTTCATAAGCTGACCTAGAAGCAAGTTTAAGTCCCATGTCACCCGGGGTGGTCTAATGGGAGGCTTTGTTAAAAGGAGGCCTCTCATGAATCTTGCTACAAGAGGATGAGAGGAAATAAGTTGTCCATTTAGAGGCTTAAGGGAAGCTGCAATAGCACTCAAATGGACCCTTACTGAATTTGTCTTAAGGCCTGCATTAGACAGATGGAGGAGATACTCCAGCAAAGATTCCAGAGGTATGGCAAGGGGGTTAAGACCCTTCCCAGAACGCCAGAAAGTAAACCTCTTCCACTTGAAAGCATAAGAACGTCTAGTGCAGGGGTGGGGAACCCTGGTCCTGGAGAGCCACAGACCAGTCAGGTTTTCGGGATATCCCTAATGAATATGCATGAGATATATGCATTAGAAATATCCTGCCAACCTGACTGGTTTGTGGCCCTCCAGGGCTGGATTTGGAGACCCCTGCCTTACACCTCTGTCATTTAAGATTGTGAGTGGGCAAGGTGCAGATGTCCAAGACATCAAAAAGGTTAGATAGAATGTGTCACATTCCTCCTCACTTCTCACCACCACCAAAATATTGTCTATTAGACAACGTTTTGGTGGTGGTGAGAATCGAGGAGGAATGTGACACATTCTATATACCCTTACAGGTAAGTAACATCGCTTTCTCCAAGGACAAGCAGGATGAGTCAGCCACACTTGGTGCCTCCAGCCAGGCTGTAGCTTTCGTAGCAGCCCGGGACGTGTCTAAAATGACCTCAGTCCCCGGCCAGCCTTCCTCTGCCCCTCCGTCGATCCGGGAACCTTCCCTGCTCTGCCGCAGTGAATACCGCCGCTGCTGAAGCGAGTTCCGCCGCTGCAGGAATCTTCGATGCTCTGCCGCAGTGAATACCGCCGCTGCTGAAGCCTCCGATGCTTTGCTCCGGCCGGGGACGCGCCTTTTCAGGCCTACGTCCCCCGCCGCGAGCCTGAGACACTCTCCACGTGTCTCCTTATGGAAGCGGCCATCTTGACCGGGGCCCCCTCTCTGCCTCACTTCTGTATGTGCCATCTACTTCCGGCCAGCCTTGTCACAGCGCAGACCTTCAGCTGCTCAGCTCCTTCAGCGGCGCGGGATCAGCTCTCCTCAGCAGCACTTCGTGACCGGAGCTCCGGGCACCATCGGGACCGACGCCGATCGCCGCGCAAAGCTAAGGAGAGCCACACCTACTGCGCCGAGCAGGGAGTTGTACTATGCTCCGTAAGGCGCCGTCACACCCCCTGCGCCGAGCAATGAGTTGCACCATGCTCCGGAAGGCGCCGACACACCTACTGCTCTGAGTGGGGAGTTGCACCATGCTCCGGAAAGGACATCCCCCCCCGCTGGTGCTATTGGCTAGCGCCACTCAGAGCAGCGCCATCGCCGCGATGACGCGGAGGTACATCGTCTCCGCTCAGTTCAACCATCGGTGAGAGATTGAGTTGGTGCAAAGGCAGCTTCCGCTCTTCTCCAGGAACGGGGTCGCACCGATGCCAGGCGAGTTCTGCTGCTCTGCATTGTTGCCCTCGTCACCTGTGGCCGGCGGCGGCTGTAAGTGTCAGCTTTCCTACTCCCGGGCGCGGAAATTAGCTCCTGACGCTGCTGAGCAAGACGGGCACCTCTGTTCCTCCCGGTACAGGCTCTGTGCTTTGAACCTGTCAATTCGGGGTGACGTGCACGGGCCCAGGACAGGCATCAGAAGCAGCCTAGTGAGGCTGCTTCCCCTGATGAAAGGTCAACCTGCACCATAGTTCCTTCTGGGATTCCCTCTCAGGTATGATAAGGGAAGTGGAAGTTCAGTATACCACCATTGGCCAAGCACCAGCATGACATAAGGTTCACCCTTAGATTTTGGGTCACATCTTCAACCATGGGAACCTTGAAAAGTCTCCTTAATCCCCAAATAAGTAGAGACATAGAAATATGACCATGGCCTATCTAGAATGTCCTCTTATATCAGCTGATTTGGTAGGCTCAACTGCAGCCTTCCTTCATACACCCTGTACCACTAGAATCCACCCCCCCAGAAATCCCTGCTCTGTCCCTATGCCCTCGACCTGCAACTCAAATGTAGAGCCCTACAGTGATGGGACAGCCCTTGGGCTGTCACTATCAATCCTTGGAACACCTGGTTTAGCCCTACACAACTCTTTGGAGATAAGCCGACTTGCTTGTTCTCTAGCCAAATCCCTTAATCTGACCGACGGTATTAGCTACCATGAATCACGAGCTGTCCGGCCTACGTACAGCAATCCTACAGAATAGAATGACCATAGACTTCCTACTTTTACGCCTCAACCATGGGTGTGAGGACTTTGAAGGTATGTGTTTTAACCTCACTGATGAGAGCATGTCCATTGAACGCTCTATCCAAGACCTACGTGACCTAGCAAAACATCTCAGACCCGTCCTTGGGATTGGGAACGGGTTGGTTCGTCAAATGGTTTGGTTGGTTAGGAGGCCTTAAAACCCTGGTTTTCGGAGTTATCCTCCTCCTCCTCCTGGTATGTGTCCTCCTCCCATGTTGTATCCCCATTCTGCACTGTTTCATAACCACCGCCCTCGACACCCTAGTAGAGCGCAAAACGGCTGCCACTGTCATGGCACTATCCCAATGCACTCCTCTGCAGTTTGTCACCCGTGATGGTGCCCTCAACCGGTAGGTTGAGGTCACACCTAAAAGAGGGGGGAGTGAGGCAGCCTGGAAGGTAGCTGTTGATACCCTGCCCCCCCCCCCCCAGCCATGCAGCTTTTACATAAGGATCAGCTTGATAAAACAGAGACACAGATCTCAGCAGGCACCTCCCCCAAGCCCGAGCTGTTACAGTGAGACGAACCTAAGCACAATACCCTCTCCCCTAGATAACAGCAGACCAGAGAATACCAGTTTGGACAGGTCACTGAGAATGCTTTATGATAGCCCACCTTACCCCCCCAGGGGCTACTGATTGGTGGACAAAAGATACCCGAGGCGAATCAGAAAGTAGAATGAGCTTGAAAATATACTGTATATAAGACAATGTATGACGTGGGGAAGGGACTCGGATCTTTTGTTCAGGGTGGCCGGCTCTGTCTCTGAGGCTGTGTGCACACAATAAAAGATTCTGTTTGCATTCTAGTCTGACTTGTCTTCCCTCTGTGGGTGTGAGAGTGCTTTTATTAGCTGCAATTGGGCTATTTCACCCTTGGTTCCACACAGGTCTTCGCCTGTTGCGTACTCAGCTCCGCAGATCCGAGCATGTCTGTCAGAAGAGCCGTTCATTATCTGCTCTTACCCAGTTCCGTGAACTTCAATTTTAAAATCGCTCTTCTGTACACCAAGCCAAGCTTTCCTTTTTCTCCAATTCCATTACTTCCGCCTCTAACCCATCTCGACAGCTCTTTTCCATCCTTCGTTCCCTCACTTCTACTCATTCTGGTCCTTCCCCTGCTCCTCCTCCTCCCATGCCTTCCCCTATCCAAACTTGCCCTTCACTTCACTACTAAAATTCATGATCGCCGTTCCTGTCTACCCTCCTGCCCACCCCCTTTGTCTTCCCCACCACCCCTTCCCCTCCTTCTACCCCTACCTCTCCTCCCTCTCTTAGCCACACGTGGTCCACTTTCTATCCCATCACTACCTCTGAATTACTCCCCTCTTTCCTCTGTTCGTAAAACTACCTGCCCATTAGATCCTATCCCCACCAGTTGGCCCCTGGAACCCTCCCTATCATTAATTCCCTATATCTGTACATTGATTAACTCCAGTCTATCAAGTGGATCTTTCCCCTCCCCCTGGAAGCATGCTCTGGTACGTCCCATCCTCAAAAAACCTCTCCTTGATCCCCTGGTTCCTGCCCATTACCACCCAGTTTCCAACCTCTCCTTTCTTTCAAAAGTCTTAGAGAAATTTGTTTTTGATCATCTTTCACAGCATCTTCTCTGTTAATTATCTTCACCCCCGGCAATCTGGTTTCCGTCAGGGACACAGTGTAGAAACAACTTTGACTGCCCTTCTCAATGAACTTCACACTTCACATGATCGGGGTGATATCTCAGTGGTGGTCTCCCTTGATCTCTTCTGCTTTTGACCTTGTTGATCACTCTTCTCCTCTCTCGGTTGAAGGATGCAGGCCTCCGTGGTACTGTTCTTTGCTGGTTTCACTCCTACTCTTCTCGTTCTTTCTCCATAGCTTCTGCTGTAGCTTTGCACCCTCCTTTGACTGCTTTTCCCCTTTCCTGTGGTGTTCCAAGGCTCGGTTCTCACCCCTCTACTATTCAATCTCTTCCTCACACCACTGGCACTTTGTATTCAACAGACTGGCCTGTCTGATAATTATGTCGTCAGCATAATAAAAAGCATTCACCACACTAATCCACTTTCCCCAGACTTCACACCTTTGAATGCCTGTCTTACCCTCATCTCTAATTGGTTATCCTCAAATTGTCTTCATCTCAATGTCACTAAAACTTCAGCCATCTGGTTCACGTTTGGAAGCCCCTGCCCCTCTCTCGCCCAGTCCTTGACCACTCCACAACTCCTATCACCTCTTCTTTTAAATACCTTGGCATTCTCCTTGACTCAAACCTCACTTTCAAAGAACACATCTCACACCTGGCTAAGACATCTTATTTTTTTTTCTTCGGCAAATTCGATCTATCCGCCCCTTTCTATCCCCCTCAGCCCTGACCACCCTCACATTGGCTACAGTCTTATCACGGCTAGATTATTGCAACTCTGGTGATACCAGCAAAAACAAAGTCCAACTTCATAGACTGCAACTCATACAAAACACTGCAGCTAGACTTATCTGTCACTCCTCCCGCTTTGATCACGTTACCCCTCTATTGCTTCATCTTCATTGGCTCCCAGTTGACCATCGCATCAAATTTAAGATATTGACTCTAGTTCATCGTGCCCTATACATGCATACACCCCAGTATCTTACCGATCTTCTCCATTTTACCATTCCCACACATAGTCTTCGCTCTCTCCACATCAACCAGCTTCATCTTCCCCCACCATCTCGTGCACATTTACAATCCACCCGCCATTCTGCCTTCTTTTTCTATGGTCCAGCTCTGTGGAATTCTTTACCTACTCTTCTTCGCTTGGAAGAAAACTCTTACTTTCCGGTCACTACTAAAAACCCATCTGTCTGTTTTTAATCTCCCAGCCGCATCCAGCTGACCTGGTTTATACATGTCTGCCTGTGTCTTCCCCTCTGTTTTGTCCTTCCTATGTATTCTCTCTCTCTCTTTCCTCTTTCCTGTCTAGCTATGTATTTCCTTTCTTGCAATGAGGGCTTGTGCCTATCCCTGTAATATTTTGTAAACCGCCCTAGTGTAATGAAGGGTGGTATATCAAGTTGAATAAACACAAAGACATTCTAACCAAAATGTTCCTTATGTGTTCCTCTAGTGAGCCCAGCACCTAGGCTCACTACGTCGTCCTGCTGCATGGAGACTGGGCACACTGGGGGCTGGTAGGAAAGGCCAGCAAGGTAAATCCAGTGATGTCATGATTCTGACATGCCTAGTCTCCATGCTGCAGGAGGAGGTGCACTACCCAGAGATGGAGTGAACTGGAGGGACGATAAGGAAAAGGTTTTAGGAATGAAAAACCCAGAGTTCTGACAGGAGCATGGCCCCCAACCTCAGAAGAAACTGCAGTTGCTGGATGCTTACTAGGAGAGCAGCCAGAAGAGCAAGCATAGAAGCTCAATGCTGGTCAGTCATCCTTTGTGACACCATCTGCCATCTCCTGCAGCAAGTCTGATAAAGCTGGGTCATCCATATTCCCTCTTAGAGAGGGGAGAAGGGCCCTCTCCAAGGGCACATCAGAAACCTGCGAGCTTGCCCTGCCTGGAAGCAGTACCGATACCAGAATCCAGAGACAAAGCTCTCAGCTTTCCAGACTAGATAGTGCCTCTTAAGTTAGCATATAAAATCTCCACCAGTGAAATGTAAATTCGAGGTGTGCCCAACTGGTGCAATGTGCCACATGCAAGGCCATGTGACGAGACCATACATGCACTAGAGCTGTACAAGCAGAAGTGCACACATAGGGCTATATGGGCAACACACCACACACTCCAGATGCACACCAGGGGAGGCACGCAAGTGCTTTGGCAAACTGCAGGAAGTGCAATCTGTGTGTGCCGGCAGTTGGGCAAGGTGGGAAACACCAACAGATGCCCAAGTAGCTCAACCAGACTTACATCCCACCAATAGATGAGGTCAGTCAGGAGTCCCCATAAACACAGTTGGGAAGGCCAGACTCCCTTTTCTGTACTAATCCCTGGGGAGGGGGGGCGTCCACAAAGTAGTTAAAACCAGGCCATGCTCAGTGCTACTACACTGTCACTAGACCTGCAGTCATATACCTTGAAAAGCCTTCTTCAATCTTCAGGGAAGAGCAGGAGGAAGGAGAAGGGAGGGGGCACGGAGGTAGTGAAGAATCCTTTTAAAAAAAACAAACATTTTTCAATTTTTTGTCTGCTCAAATGGGCCTTACCAGAATAAGGATATAGAGCCAAAACTAATTCCCCCTTTCTTCAAGGCTTCCAAAAAGAACATCGGTTTGAAGGGTGTCTAGTGAAGTCTCCCATGTCCTGCTCTAGTGAGTGTAACCCATGGGTGGTAGTTCAAGTGAAATTAGGCTTTTCTTTAAACTTTTTATATTTATTCAGATTTCACTAGAGCTGAAAAACTTGCTTCCATCTGGAGACAAATACTGACTACGCCTCTCATGGCTCAGGGTGATAATGGCAAGGGCATAAGAAACCTCAGGAATGTTTTCTGTCTCCACATCTGCGGGTAGGGGAACACAACCCACTTATCTGGACTGGTCTAGCAGGACCATATGGATTATAAATCTGACAAAATAAAAAAGGATGAAAGCCTGTAAAGGCCCTAGCTTTCAGCTGGACCAAAACACCTAAAGTTCATGTATTGTCCAGTTCCTGGTTGGGGAAGATTGTGATCCAATCATTCCCCAAGGATAAGGCACCACCTTACTAACAGAGCTGTGATTCACAATGACATTAACTCACCTGCGGCTCACCAGACACAAAGGTAAGGCAGCACCGACAGCCTTCACTGCTTTCCTTAGGCACCAGAGGTCGACAACGTAGGGCAACACGAACCGGAATCCCTTCATCCTTCATCTTCCAAGAAAATTGCACTGCATAGGACAAACACAGACACTAGTATCCATAGACCCTCAAAACAAGGGGCTAACTCCAATACCTCTATTGACCATTCAGATTGAAAACATGCCACTAGAAATTGATACAAACCACCCCCAAATACAGTACAGTTAACATACAGAAGAGAAACAAGGAAAAATATTCAGTTTTGGTGCTCATCCATATTATTCATGGTCCAGATGTGTTTCTAGTCTAATTACTGGCTACAGCATATTTTCTGATCTCACTACCCTTTTGTGCAGAGTCCTTCCTCGTCATATTTAGGTAATGTGGGGGAGCAAGTGTTGTATAGCACCATAATGATTGCAACAATGTTAACATGTTTGCTAAGGAAATACCCCATCAGCAAATTACAGTCTATTATGAATTACAGGTAGTTATTTATACTATTTGACAGTAATAATTTAACTGCTGAGAGAGCTACTACTCTTTACAAGAAGGTCCCAACTCCACCACCCCCCTCTATTAGGATATTGCATTGTATAGTGCTTACATTGAGTGTATTCTATATGTTACTTGTTCGAACGTGCTGCCTGTTAAGCTATAATCTATAGATAGTCAGCTGACATTGTATCACTTATTTTAGTGTACATCAATAGTTTGACACTGTACAGCATCTAATCTCCAAGTGTATCTCACTGTTCTAAGGTGACATTTTACTTACCAGATGTCCTTTCCTTGAGTCCTGCTAGATCAGTCCAGACAAGAACGAGGTACCAAAGATATGGCTTCACTGGGCGTAAACAAAACAAGGTAGCTTTCAAAACCTCTGAGCCAGAGACCTCCACCTGAATGTGGACATCCAAGCAGTAATGCTTGATAAAGTGAAAAGTGGTGTTCACACTGACACCCAAACATCTGAAGAGGCAACCAAGCCGTGCTCTGCCCATGAGCATGTCTGCGCCCAAGTGAAATGCACACCCAAATCCACCAGAACCAGTTGCTTCTGCAACAAATACACCGAGGCAATAGCCTCTTTGATCCAGCGCCCAAGGGTCAACTTGGCCATGTTACCCTTCCATGGGCCTGCAAACAGCACAAAGTCTGACTTGCGAAAGAAGCTAGTAAGCTTGAAATACCGGAGAAGCACTGATATTCACCGGTGAAGGTTCTACTATTTCCCTTGTCACCGTTCCTTAGAAAAAAGGAGGGCAGACAGATCATTAACATGAAGGGATGACCCCACCTTGGGCAAGAAAGAGGGATGGGCCAAATGTACACAGCCTCATCTGACAAAGATAACCAAGGATCCCTATATGACCATACTTGTAATTCAGACAAGTGTCTGAGTAGATTGACCAAAAAATACAATCAGTCTTAAGGGACAAATTTTTAGGCATGGTCCACTTCAGGGGCCATAGGGCTCTGACAAACACCCAGAGAATTAAGCAGAAATTCCAAGAGGGAAATGATTAAATGCAGGGGAGGATGCAAGTGAATGCCCACCTGAAGGAAAATGTACCACATCTCGGTGTGAGACTATAGAACACCCTACCATTGGCCCCCTGAAGCATGACAAGGCAGCAACTGAACAATCAGGGAACTAAGGGAGAGGCCCTTGTCAAGGCCATCCTGAAGAAAGGCAAGTCTGCCTTACTAGGATTAACCTGATACTCAGGACACCAATGCTGAAATAGGTACTAGAAACATGCAGGCAAAGCTGGATAGAACCTCTTCTCACTTTTAAGAGAACGCAAACCATGGCAGCAAGAGAAAGAGAAATTAGATTTACCTGCTAACTGTTGTTCCTTGAGGAACTCCAGTCCAGTCCCGCACCTTTGGGTAGTGCCCCTCTTCCAACAGCTTGGAGATGAGCATGTCATCTTTTTGATGACACCCGGTATATATACACAGCTGGCACCGCCCACCAGCCCCAGTAACCTATTGACAGAGCAGACTCAGAGGAGCAACAATTAAGTAGCAAAAAATACAAATACCAAAACACCAACAGAACTATGCTTGCGCGATGGCCCCTGCCCCCAGGAAGGGTACCCTGGACCCTCCCCAAAAGGAAGGGAGATAGTTGCTACTCCCAGGGGCAGGGTGGGGGTAGTAGTTCAGTTAGAGAGCAGCGCTGACTACAATCCAGCCCTGCCCCTTCCACCGGCTAGCTCCTTTTTCCCCCCGGAAATCAGCTTCAGGCCTGGGAAGCACTGCGCCCCTACAGCCCAGCAAGAGGGAGAGATTTGGAACTGGAGTGGAGTTCCTCAAGGAACAATTAGCAGGTAAGTCTAATTTCTTTCCTCATCGCCCCTCTAGTCCAGTCCTGCACCTCTGGGATGTAACAGCAGTTTATGAATAGTAAGGGACCTGTGCACTGGCCTGATGCACTGCCGATCCAAAGTGAGCATCCCACGCCACCTGGAGATCCAAGCGATAATGCTTAGTGAATGCATGAAGCGACAACCAAGTAGCCGCCCTGCAAATATCCACTGGTGGAACCAAACTATGCTCTGTCCATGAAATCACTTGTACTCTTGTGGAATGCACCCTCAAACCTGAGGGCACCAGCTTACCCTTCAGGTTAAGCACCGATGCAGTAGCCTCTCAAATCCATCTCGAAATGGAGGCCTTTGCTGCCGCCTCGCCAAAGCCCCTTCCAGCTCCTTAGAAGCCATGAAAACCCTGCCCTCTGGTAGGGAACCTACTCCTCGGACTGGCTGAAGCGAGGAGTATGAAAACGCTTGAACTCCCTCGGCTGACTATGAGATGAGATGAGGCGGCGCCACGGCCCTGCTTCGGTTTGTCCTTGGGTAACTGCCCCCCTTTGGACTCCCAAGTCCTTAACCAACTTCAAGTCCTCGCCGAAGAGGAGCTTCCCCTTAAAAAGGGCAGCTTACTCAGCCGAGACTTAGAGGAACTGTCTGCAGCCCAGTTCCACAGCCACAAAGCCCCCACTATCGAAGCCATGCTCTTGGAAAGGCCCCTGATAAGATCATAATGGGTGTCTGCTAGATATGCAGCCCTGGACTCAGCTTTGCCGCCTCGCCAGACATAACCGGCTCCAAGCCCCCTGAGCTCTGAAGCCTTTGTGACCAACGGAGGCAAGCCCTAGCTACCCAAGCCCCACAAATAGAGGCCTGCAAGGACAAGGCAGAAATATCAAATGCCTGCTTCAGAGTATCCATCTTTCTATCCTGGCCATCTTTGAGAGCCGCACTCCCTTCTACAGGAATAGTCGTCTTCTTGGTGACCACAGACACTGCCGCATCCACCTTTGGAGACCGCAGAAGCTCCTGATCTGGCAGGGGGTAAAGGCGTGCCAAGGTTCGCCCACCCCTAAGGCCAGCCACCAGCAGATCCCATTCCTCCATCATCTGCCTAACCACTCTGAACTGGAAACACTGCCTATGACTTCTGAACCACCTGAAGCAAAGGATCCTCCAATGTGTCATCCTCCATCGGGAGGCTCACGGGCATATTTAGAGTCTTTAAGGACTCCATGATAAGCACCGGGAGTTCCCCACGACGGAACACCCTCACCAGTCTGACCTGATCTTCCCTCTTGGGAATCTCGCCTTCCAGCTCTTCCTGAAGATCCAGATCCGGGTCTATGTCATCTTCCGATTCCAGTGAAGGATGCCATTCCTCAGGACCCTTGGCCCTCTTAGCTGGGATTCCCAACTCGCCCTCCATTATGCTTGCCAGTCACTTAGACCCTAGCACTGAAGAGGGAGATGAAGGGCCACCCGCCAAACCCTGCTGGTGGCAAACAAAAATGCCCTATGCAATAACATGAACTCCAGTGAAAAATCCCCCAGAAGTCCTGTTCTCATGGTGAGTAGATGTGGAGGGTCCTGGCGTGGCCGAAGGACTGCAGTCCCCACCAGGCAGTGGTAACCCAGACCCCTCCTGTCCTCCCAGTGGCAGGGTGAGGGTCTTTGGGCCTGTTCCGCCCTGCAGGTTCTGTTCCAATGAGGCAGCCTCCTGTGTGCAACCAACACACTCCGCCCCCCCTTAAAGACCTCCAGATAACAACTTAAACTAAACCCAAATGCATTGAAAGAAATCAAAAGAACTGCAACTAAGCCAATCGAGTCCCATCACCCCTCCGCAGCAAACCCTTGCTGTGCCCTCTGGCCACTGCATACACAAGCCACGTGCACTGACAGAGTGGGAAGGGCAGCCGCAGCCTGCATGCCGGCAGGATCAGCACTCGGCTGCACATGCAGAGCTTTGGTGCCGAGTTGGGGGTGGGGGGGAGGAAGGGAAGAGACCAACCCCAATCCTTTCTGAAATGTAGAAGCCTGACTTCGGCAGTTCCTCACCCACCACTGGGATCAAGAAACACCTGAGAACCAAAGTCCTGCACTTCTCTGGATAATTTTAGGTGTGAGGGAGGGGGTTCCCTTCCAACCCGAACTCCCGGCCCCCTCTATTAGTTATTAAAAAAAAAAAAAGCCAGGGAACCAACGCCCCAAAACAAAACACACACACACACACTAACTACACTCCTTATTTGTTCCTGCAGTGAGCCCAGCATCCTGACTCATCACCTCCTCCAGCTGCTTGGAAGCTGAGCTTACTGGGGCTGGTGGGCAGTGCCAGCTGTATATATATCTAAACTGGGTGTCAAAAAGATGACATGCTCAGTCTCCAAGCTGCTAGAAGAGGGGCACTACCCAGAGGTGAAGTACTGGACTGGAGGGATAAGGAACAGCAATTATGTGCTATAAGTCACTTCTCAGCCAAGTCATAAGCGAGCTGGGTTGTCCAGAAAGACAGGCCCCCACTGCAACAGACCCCGGGATGTAATTGTTCTCTTCTTACTAATGCCATTACTGGATCAGACCAAGGTCCATCAAGTCCAGTATCCTGTTCCAGCAGCCAATCCAGGTCACAAATAACCTGTCAGGACCCCAAAAATGTACACAGATTCCTCAAAGATTATCCTGGCATAAGCAGTGGATTTCCCTGGTCTCCTGTGATAATGGTTTATAGATATTCTACAAATCTTTTTTTTAAGCTCAGCTACACAAAACAGCTTTCACCACATCCTCCGGTGACGAATTCAAGAGTTTCATTATACGTTGAGTGAAAAAATATTCTAAGTCTTACATGGGTTACATTGTAGCTTCATTGCATGTCCTAGTCTTCCTACTTTTTGATGGCATGAACAGCTTACCTGTTCCACTCCATTAATTTACTGACCTCTATCATGCAGTCATGAGCACCCTTTCATTTTAGGTACGTTGTGTACAATAGAGAAATAATTGGAAATATTCCAACTGTTGTCATAAATATTTTAATAGCATATTCAAATGTAAACAAAAAAGTCTAATGTAGATGTAGCAATTTCTGAGAAAAAAAAAAAGTGACCTGGGCAGAATTAATGACACCCTTCGCTAATATTTGGTTGCACAAGTCCTGGCAGGCTCCAAGTTTCTTGTAGCCATTTATAAACGTTTTGTACATCTGTCTGCTGGTAGTTTTTCCACTCTTCAACTACAATTTGTTTCAGCTCAATGTTTCCAGGATTCCAGCTCTTTCCAAAGGTTCTGAATTGGATTCAGACCAGGACTCATTGCTGGCCAGTTTAAAAAGAGTAAATTAGAGACTTACCTGCTAATTGTTGTTCCTTAAGGAACTCTAGTCCAGTCCCAGTACCATAGAGTTTAGAATCCGCTCCAGCAGCTTTGGAGACTGAAAGACATCGCTTTGCTGGCACCAGTATAAATAGGCAAGGACCACCCCTTCTCACCAGTAACTATTGACAAAGCAAACTCAGCAGTGCAACAAATAAGCAGATAAAATAGCCAATATCATAACCTAGAACCACATTATTTCAACTGTTTCCTTTTTTTGTTTGTTTTAAACGTATACACAAACAGTGCTGTGGAAGGGCTCCCACAAGTACTCCACTCTGCGTCCCCCGAGACCCCCCCCAAAACATATTGCAGTTACTGTCTCACGCACTTCAGGATGAACAAACCCCGAAACCTAGGGTGGGATCCGGGACTGGACTAGAGTTCCTTAAGGAACAACAATTAGCAGGTAAGTCTAATTTACTCTTCCTTTGCGTCCCTCTAGTCCAGTCCCGGTACCATAGAGGATGTAACAGAGCAGTAAATATCAACGGGAGGGACCCACAAGCCCAGCCTGAAGTACTGCTGAGCCAAAACGACCATCCCCCGCTGCCTGCACATCTAGCCTATAGTGCTTTGCAAAAGAGTGCAATGACGACCAAGTTGCCGCCCTACAAATGTCCGACCGGGACCAAACTGAAGTCTGCCCAAGACGCTGCTTGGCCCTAGTCGAGTGCGCCCGAAGCCCCGCCGGCACCGTCTTACCCTTCAACAGGTACGCCAACACAATAGCTTCTTTCAACCAATGAAAAATGGAGGCCTTTGCCGTTGCCTCCCCTTTCTGCGGCCCCCCGAAGGCCACAACCAACCTATCTGACCTACGGAAGGGCACCATCCTACGGAGGTAATTCCTAAGTACGTGGCGAACATCCAACAGGTGCAACCTGACCTCTGACTTCTCCTTCTGCCTCTGAGAACACCGGCAGCGATACTACTTGATTAACATGAAAAGCAGAAACCACCTTCGGCAGGAACACAGGAACCATACGCAGAACGACCTTATGATTAGAGGACAGATAAGGCTCCTTACAGGATAACGCTTGTAACTCCAAAATCCTCCTCGCGGAACAAATTGCCACCAGAAAAACCTGTCTTCAACGTCAGATCTTTCAGCGAGGCCGTGTTCAAAGGCTCAAACGGCGCTCTGAGCAAGGCCTCTAACACTAGATTCGGATTCCACGCCGGACACCGAACACCGCCTTGGCGGACGCATAAGCAACATGGCTGACAAATCTTTTAATGTCACCGTGAGCGCCGAGCAACTGTCTGTGAATCTTACCGCGGTAACAGGAGATGGCCGCCAACTGCACGCGCAAGGAACTGGCCGCCAGCCCCTTGTCCACACCATCCTGCAGAAACGAAAGGATCCGAGACACCGAGGCCCCCAAGGGTCACAGACCCCGTTCCGCACACCAAGCCTCAAAAATGCGCCAAACCCGGATGTACGCCAGCGAAGTGGAACGCCTACGTGCCCGAAGCAATGTAGCAATGACCGACGCCGAATAACCCTTAGCAGTGATCCGAACCCTTTCAAGAGCCATGATGTAAGCGAGAATCGACTCACCTGGGGCATGTGAAGAGGACCCCGACATAAGAGATCCTCCCGCTGAGGCAGCCTTCCATAGACTCTGCCAGTAGCCGCACCAAGTCTGCATACCAAGGTCTTCTGGGCCAGTCGGGTGCTACCAGGACTACCAGGCCGCGATGCCGCTCTATGTGCTGCACTACCCAACCTATGAGGGCCCACGGCGGAAACAGAGAAGACCCCCTTCAGGCCACTTTTGTGCCAACGCATTGAGACCCTCCGACATCTGTTCTCACCGCCTGCTGAAGAACCTTGCCACCTTCGCTGACTTGAAAGCTTGCCATTAGATCCATTTGGGGAATCCCCCAATGCTGCACTAACGCGCAAACATGTCCGGGTGAAGCACCCACTCCCCCAGGTCTACCTTGCAGCGACTGAGGAAATCCGCCTCGACATTGTCCACTCCTGCCACATGCTGCGCTGAAAGAGCCTTTAAATTCTGCTCTGCCCAACTTAACTGAGCCACCTCTGCTTCCAGCGTCGCACTGCCTGTGCCACCTTGCCGATTGATGTAGGCCACGGTTGCCGCATTGTCGGACAGAATCCGTACCGCTTGCTGCGTGAAGCTCCCTTGAAACTCCTGCAGCGCCAAAAACACCGCTCTCATCTCCAATCTGTTGATGGACCATTCTTTCCTCGAGACCAATGCCCTTGGGCAAGACTTCCCTCGTAATGCGCTCCCCACCCCAAGGAGACTCTCATCCGTCGTTAGTCTCCACGAGTGAGGCTCGAGCGGCATGCCTGCCTCCAAACTTCCCAGCCTCAACCACCAGAGAAGTTCATGACGTACCGACGGAGGACAAAACTAGGTGCTGAGACAACGCATCTCGTTGATGAGACCAATGCCGGAGCAGCGCGCCTTGCAACAGTCGCATGTGCGCCCTGGCCCACGGCACCACCTCGATCGTCATCGTTCCGAGCAATTGGAGATACTGCCACGCCACTGGAGCCGCTCTGGACAAAAACTGGACTTACCAGCTGCCGCAGCCCCTGTGCTCGATGGGCCGGGAGGAACACCGCAGCTTGCTGCGTCTCGAAGCATGCCCCTAAATATTCCAGGGACTGCGAGGGAACCAACCAATCTACTCTTGGCAAAGTTGACCACCCATCCAAGGCTTTCCAACATCTGCACTACCCTGGCGGTGGCCACGGTACTCTCCTCCCTGGACTTTGCTCGGATTAGCCAATCGTCCAGATACGGATGCACCAGCACTCCCTCCATGCGGAGCGCTGCCACCACCACCACCATGATCTTGGTGAACGTCTGAGGAGCTGTAGCCAGTCCAAAGGGCAACGCCTGAAACTGAAAATGCCCCATAGGCACCGCAAAGCGCAGAAACCTTTGATGCTCCTGCCGCACCGGAATATGCAGATAAGCTTCTTGAGATCTAACGACGTCAGAAATTCGCCCGCTCTGACTGCCGCAATAATGGACCGAAGCGTCTCCATACGGAAATGGGTGACCCGGAGACAACGATTCACCCTCTTTAAGTCCAGAATCGGACAAAACATGCCTTCTTTCTTTGGCACCACGAAATAGATGGAGTAGCGACCGCAGCTGAACTGATCCGGTGGGACGGCCACCACCGCCCTGAATTGGAGCAGCCGCTGCACAGTTTCCACGACTGCTTGCAACTTTAGCGGAGCTCTGCAAGGAGCCTGAGCAAAGGAATCTAACACGGGACAATGGAGCTCTAGAGCATAACCCTCTCGAATCACTTCCAGGACCCACTGGTCCAACATAATTTGGGCCCAGGCAGGGTAAAACTCCTGCAAACGACCTCCCACAGGAACTACCTCCACCTGAGCCCACCTTCTCATTGCGCCTTTTTAACTGCTGACTGGAACGGAGCAAACCCCCTGCCTGCTCCCCGGAAACCTTGACCTCTAGCTGGGAACCTCCCACGCTGAGATTGGCCAAAGCGAGAGGAACGAAATTGACGAAACTCCCTTGAGGCCCCCCGGGAGCCAGCTGTACCCCGGCCCTGCTTTGGCTTATCCTCCGGAAGTCGACCCTCCTTGGATTCTGAGATCCTTCACCAACTTCTCCAAATCCTCTCCAAATAAGAGTTTACCTCTAAACAGCAGTTTGCTGAGGTGAGCCTTCGACAAACCATCCACCGACCAATTACGCAACCAGAGATATCGCCAAGTCGCCACCACCGAGGCCATACTCTTTAGCCAAGCCGCAGACGAGATCATAATGAATATCTGCCAAATACATGGTCCCGGACTCCATCCGCGCTACATCCTCCAATTGACCTTCGAACTGATCCCCCTGCAACCTCTGGGACCACCGCAAACAGGCTCTCGCCACCCACGCCCCCGCTGTCGAGGCCTGCATTGAGAAGGTGCTAACATCGAACACCTGTTTTAACAGGGTATCCTACTTTCTATCCTGCACATCTTTCAGCGCAGTGGCCCCCTCCACCGGAATAGTCGTTTTCTTAGTAACCGCCGATACCGCCGCAGTGACCTTCGGGGAGCAAAACAGCTCTCTATCCTGGTCAGCCAGTGGATAAAGTCGAGCCAAGGCTCTGGAACCCTTCAGGGCCGACTCCGGCAAGTCCCATTCTTCCTGAATCATACTACGGAAAACTATGTACTGGAAAAACCCTTTGGGACGTTCAAACCGCCTGCAGAGGATCTTCCAAGGCTTCCTCCGCTGCCGCTCCTCCTGAGAGCATGTTAAGCGTCTTGAGTCTCCGTAATCAAGGCCGGCAGCTCCGCGTGCCGAAACACCCTGACAACTCTGCTCTGCTCTTCCGAGTCATGCAACTCTCCCTCTTCCAACTCGCCTTCCAAGATCTCCTCCAGACTGGCGTCTACCTCTCCCAGGTCTTCCCCAAGCTGAGACGCCGGACTGTCCTCCCTGGTCCCTCTGGCTCTTAGCTGCGGGAGCACCCCCCGCCGAATGGTCCAGAGATTGCGGCCGCTTCTGCCCTTGCGACCCCTGAGGAGGAACCGACATCACAGGTTGTAGCAAAGCGAACGCTTACTGCATTAGAGAAGAAATTCAGTGGGATCAGTGGAGCGGATCCAGCCTGGCTGAACCCCAGAAATGTAGAGGGACCCTCCCCCGAGGAAGATCCCGTTAACGGCTCCGCTGGGCCCAGGGACGGAGGCAAGGGAGCACCCCCTTCCGGAGGAATCGCCTCCAGAGTGTACGGCTTACACACCCCAGAGTCCTGCACCGTGCCTCGCCTCGTTCCACACCCCAAACACCGAGGCTTTGAGCATACTAGAGTACCTGCCGCGATCCTACAGCACACTCCTCAAAGGAATGCCAGAACCTCACTGACCCTGAAGTTCCTCAGCTTAGCTTCTCTTTTTTTTTTTGCTCAATAAGCCACTACTAGCTGCAGCAGGCTTGGCAGAAACAGTGTCCCCCAAAAACGAAGCTTCTAGCCCCGTCCAGCATGCCTAGAAGCTCAGGGAATCTAAACGCAGCTATCAAAATGGCCACCGCCATGTTTCCTGTGCGGCTACATGCGGCCGTGCAAAAAAACGCTCAATAAAACCTTAACTGAGTTCCCCCGATACTAAACACCCTTTACACCTCCCCCTTACAAGGGCAAAAGAAACGGCGTGAAAATGCAGCCACCTACTCACCGTTGCTTGCCTGCCGGTGAATAGAGGGACACCCGTGTCGGAGTTCAGCCTTCTTGCGGCTTCAGCTCCGTCGCTGTTAAGACACTCAGAGGCTCTGCCTGCCTTGTTGCTGTGTCCAAGCCTACCACCTGCTCCTCACCCCTAATCGCGGGTTCGGGAGCAGGGAGGCTAACCCAAATCTCTTCCCCCCCCCCCCCCCGAATGCTCATTAACTCTATGGGGAATCACCGGGGGGGGGGAGAGCAGAGGGGAAGAGGAGGAGGATGGAGCCAAAGTAAGGAGATGAAGTCCCTTCAGCACAGCACTCCACCTGCAAAACAAAAAAACAAGTCTAAGACAGTCTGCTGTAAAATTCCACAGACAGGATCTTCCCCTTAACTCAACCTAAGGTGCCACAAAATTTAAAGGAGAGCTAGCTCTGTTTATTTGCAACTCTGCTCCTGAACACTGAACCTAGCCCCAGGTTCAGAATCTCCTCAGCTGCTTGGAGACTGAAAGTACTGGTGAGAAGGGGCGGTCCTTGCCTATTTATACTGGTGCCAGCAAAGCGATGATGTCTTTCGGTCTCCAAAGCTGCTGGCGGAGATTCTAAACTCTATGGTACTGGGACTGGACTAGAGGGACGCAAAGGAACAGTCTTTGTTCCTCATTTAAGATTAAATTAGACTTACATGCTAAATGTAGTTCCTGGAGGAACTCCAGTCTAGTCCCAGAATCTCTGGGGTTGTGATCCTCCTCCAGCAGCTTGAAGACTGAGAAACATCACTCTTGTGATGTCACTGGTATGTAAGCCCCGGATCCGCCTCCTCACACCAGTAACCTATTGACAAAGCAGACTCACCGGAGCAACAAGTAAGTAGCAAACAAGAACTAAAACTAAACCACTAACTGAACACTGAAGGACCCCATTCTAAATCATGTATATATCCTTTGAAACGTGCACTACGTGCTGAGGCCCACTTTCCCCCTTTATGAAGAATGTTGACCCCAGAACCACCTCCAAACTACACCCTGATCTATGGAAAACTATGCTTCAGCACAACCACATGTGCCGCTTACCTGTTAACTTACTCCTGTTTCAGGCCATGGTCCACTAACAAACCAGGGTGGGATACAGGACTAGACTGGAGTTCCTCCAGGAACTCCAATTAGCAGGTAAGTCTAATTTAATCTTCCTGATCGTCCCTCCAGTCTAGTCCTGGAATCTCTGGGGATGTAACAGAGCAGTGAACAGATTCAACAGGAGGGCCCTGCTAGACCAGCCTGAAGCACCGCCGATCCAAAACAGGTGTCCCTTTCAGCCTGACTATCCAGACGGTAATGCTTCACAAAGAGTGCAAAGACAACCAGGTCGCCGCTTTACAGATTTCCACTGCTGGCACAAGACTGCATTCCGCCCAAGATACCACTTGTGCCCTAGTGGAATGAGCTCCGGCCTTTCAACAGATACGCTGACGCGATTGTCTCCTTCAACCATCGGGCAATAGAAGCCTTAGAAGCCGCTTCACCCTTTCTTGCCCCAACACAGTGTCTATCCGACCTACGGAAACTGGCCATCCTGTGGATATACCTTTTCAAGGCTCGCCAAATATCCAACAGATGTAATTGTCCCGTAGTATGACCTTCTCTCTATGCCGCAAACACTGGCAAAGATACTACTTGATTCATATGAAAAACCGAAACCACCTTTATCTACACGCATTTCGGATCAAGTGCGGTTTACAAAGAACAATGGTTTACAAGGTATGGTAAAGTACATACCTAGTCATTTTACATAAAGTGTAAACTTTGTACAGGTAACAATATAACTAATCAATCACAATACATATTATATTCCAGATGGTGTGATTGGAATGTAAACTAACTTTTTACGTTTTCACATTATTAGAATGTGGAGGGACAAATGAAAAGGGTGTAATAACCTTGGGCAAAAAGGATGGCACTGGCCTCAAAACCACCTTAGTAATCAAAGAAAGCCAGAAAAGGTTTTCTACAGGACAACACTTGTGATTCTGAGATTCGCCTCGCCGAAGCCATCGCCACTAAGACCACCACCTTGAGAGATCTTTCAGAGACGCTCTTGCCAATGGTTCAAAGGGTGCTTTCCCCAATGCCCTCAACACCAAAGGGAGATCCCACGTCGGAACTACTTGCTTACGCGGCAGCTGCAATAGGGTTACAGCCCTCAAAAAACACTTAACATCCGCATGTCCTCTTAGCGCCTCGCCCTGTACCTTACCCCTATAACAGGACAGCGCTGCCAACTGAACTTAACGAAGCGGCTGCCAAGCCTTTCTGAAAGCCATCTTGCAAGAAAGACAGCACCTGCGGTACTGATGCCTTTAAGGGAACAAAACCCCTGTCCGCACACCATGCTTCAAAGACACGCTATACTCTAACATGAGTCAACGAGGTAGACTTTCGCCATGCTTTCAGCAAGGTGGAAATCACCCCCGCCGAATAACCTTTTGCTCTCATCCTAGCCCTTTCAAGAGCCAGGCTGTAAGCGAGAATCGACCCACCTGAGGCATGCACAGCGCGGCCCCTGGGTTAGAAGATCCCTTTGAGATGGAAGCTTCCAGGGCTTCCCTACCAACAGCCGCACCAAGTCCACATACCATAGTCTTCTCGGACAATCCAGCGCTATCAGTATCACATGTCCTTTGAGGAGCTCTATGCACTGCACCACCCGACTAATTAACAACCAAGGTGGAAACACGTAGAGGAGCTGTTCTTCCAGCCAGGCTTGTAGAAGAGCGTCCAGAACTTCCGCCATTCTCTCTTCTTCTACTGAAGAAGCAATCAACCTTGGCCGACTGAAAAGTCACCATGAAATCCATTACCGGCGTCCCCAAGCAACGCACCAGCATTGCAAACACTTCTGGGTGTAGAACCCACTCCCCCAGGTCTACCTATACATGACTCAAGAAGAAGTCGGCCTCCACATTGTCTACCCCTGCTACATGCGCCGCCGACAAAGCCACCAGATTGTTCGAATGGGCCGAGGACAAACTCTCGGCCTCGGCTTCCAGTGCCACATTCCTTGTCAGTTGATGTAAGTCTCCGCAGTTGCATTGGTCGGAGAATACCCAAATGGCCTTTCCCCGGAGAGACGGCCGAAACATTTGCAAGGCCAGCACCACTGCTCTCAACTCCAAACTCTTGATTGACCAACTCTTCTCTAGATCGGACCACTGCCCCTGCGCAAACTGTCCGATAGTAAGCCCTCCAGCCCAGAATACTGGCATCTGTCAGATACGTCCAAAAAAAAAAAAAAAAAGCACAATCCACCTGCAACAAACCAACCCAGTACAAACCGTGGATAGCAAAGGAAGAATTTTATTTAATTGATCGGTTCCAGCCAATGGCCCAACACTGGCCGTGTTTCGTTGCGCCTTCCTCAGGGGCTCTTATAGTAACATACATAGTAACATAGTAAGTGACAGCAGATAAAGACCAGCATGGTCCATCTAGTATGCCCAGCAAGATGGCAAGAGTAGGTGCACCTGTCTCTCTGTGCAGGCCACCCCTCCCCATGTTTTTGCTTTTGTTTAGGGGTGAACCCACCACTCCATGTAGGACACCCTTATTTGTTCAGACGCTAGATAGTTCAGAAGTTAGATGGTACTGTTTATTTTGCTTTTATCCTGTTGCTGTAAAGGGATCCACTGTGTTTGTCCCATGCCATTTTGAATTCCATCTCCGTGTTTGCCCCCACCACTTCCATCGGGAGGGCATTCCAAGCATCCACCACCCTTTCAATGAAGAAATATTTCCTGACATTGCCTTTCAATTTACCACCTTGCAGCTTCATGTTATGCCCTCTAGTTTTACAGCTTCCCCGTCTTTGGAAGAGCTTTGTTTGTTCATCATTTCTCTTTAAGTACTTAAAGATCTGAATCATATCTCCCCTGTCCCTCCTCTCCTCCAAAGTGTACATATTTAGGTCTTCAAGTCTCTTCTCATAAGGCTTCTGACGCAGGCTCCAAATCATTTTGGTCGCCTTTCTCCGAACAGTTTCCAGTCTTTTTACATCTTTTGCAAGATATGGTCTCCAAAACTGAACACAGTATTCCAAGTGAGGCCTCACCAGTGACTTGTACAGTGGCATAATTCCCTCTTCCTTTCTGCTGGTAATCCCTCTTTGTATGCAGCCCAACATCCTCCTGGCTTTTGCCACCGCCTTGTCGCATTGTTTTGCCACCTTGAGATCATCAGAGAATCACACCAAGGTCTTTGTCCTGAACCGTGCATACCAACCTCTCACCACCTATCGTGTACTTTTCCCTTGGATTTCTGCTACCCAAGTGCATGACACTGCACGTTTTCACATTAAAATCATAGTTGCCAAGCATTAGACCAGTCTTCCAGCTTTTGTAGATCTTTCCTCATGTTAACCACTCCCTCGGGGGAGTCCACTCTGTTGCAAATTTTTGTGTCATCTGCAAAAAAAGACACTTTTCCATTCAGTCCTTCAGCAATATCACTCAAATATATTGAACAGTGCCAGGCCCAGGACCGAACCCTGAGGCACCCCGCTAATCACCTTCCTCTCATCCGAGTGAGCTCCATGTACCATCACTTTCTGTTTTCTGTCAGTCAACCAATTTCTAATCCAGTTTACTATCATGGGACCCATCACCAAAGCTACTGAGTTTATTGACAAGCCTCCTATGAGGAACAGTATCAAAGGCTTTGCTGAAATCCAGATAGATGACATCCATTGCATGCCCCAGATCTAGTTCCTTGGTCACCCAATCAAAGAACTCAATCAGATTTGTTTGGCAAGACCATCCTTCGGTACAACCATGTTGCCTTGGATCTTGCAACCTGTTGGTTTTGAGAAAGTTCACTATTCGCTCTTTCAGGAGCGCCTCCATTACTTTTCCTGCCACCGAGGTAAGGCTCACGGGCCTGTAATTTGACACTTCTTCCCTGTCACCACTTGTGTAGAGGTACAACATTAGCCATTCTCCAGTCCTGAGGAACGACTCCTGTTTCCAAGGATCTGTTGAAGACATCCTTTAACGGTCCTGCAAGAACCTCTGAGCTCTTTCAGCATCCTGGGATGTATCCCATCTGGTCCCATGGCTTTGTCCACTTTGTTTAGCAAGTTGTTCTAACACCTCATCTTCTGTGAATGGTGTGGTATCTACTTCAGTCCTATTTTTATATTTGGGAGTCACAGCTGGTCCATCTCCAGGATCTTCTTTAGTAAAAACAGAGCAGAAGTATTTGTTTAGCAATTTCGCTTTTTCAGTGTCACTTTCCACAAGTCCTTTCCCAGCACTTCTGAGTCCTGCAATTACAACTCTGATCTTCTTCCTTTCCTGAATTTACCTGAAGAAAGTTGTTGCCACCCTTAACATCTTTAGCCATCTTTCCCTCTGCCTTTGATTTTGCTATCCTTATTTCTCTTTTTGACTCTTTGAGCTTGATCCTGTATTCATTTTTGTGTTCTGTTTGCAAGCTTCTGAATTTTGCGAAAGCTGTATTTTTTGCCTTTGAGCAGCCACCTCTTTGGAAAACCAAATGGGTTTCCTTCTCTTGTTTTTATTTATTTTTCTTACATATTTATCTGTTGCCCCTTTTATTGCTGCCTTTAGTTTAGTCCACTGCAATTCTACGTCCCTTATCTCCTTCCACCCCGTCATCTCCTCTAAGTACTCTGCCATTTTATTGAAGTCAGTGTTTTTGAAGTTTAGGACTTTGAGCTTGCTATGATTGGCCTGTACCATGGCTTTTATCTCAAAACCACACCGTGTGATGGTTGCTGTTGCTCACAGGGGCACTCACGCAGACATTCGACACGTTATCACTGTTGGTGTGCACTACATCCAGCGTTGAGCTTTCCCTGGTTGGTTCCATCACCATTTGTCTAAGTAATGCATCTTGGAGAGCATCCACAATTTTTTTGCTTCTTTCCAGATATGCAGAAGGAGTAATCCAATCCACATCAGGTAGATTAAAGTCACCCAATATGATTGCTTCCCCCTTTGTTGCTATCTTGGCAATATCTATAATCAATTCATTATCTCTTCAATTTGAGTCGGAGGTCTGTAGACTACAGCAATATGGATGACAGTGCCATCTCCTCTTTCCAACGCAATCCAGAGCGCTTCTTCTTTTCCCCCATGTTCCCTGCATTTCAGTAGCTTTAATACTGCTTTTGACATACAAGGCTGCTACTCCTCCTTTTCCATTTTCTCTGTCTCTTCTGACTAGATTATAGCCAGCTATGGCTATATCCCAATCATGCGATTCATTAAACCATGTTTCTGTAATGGCCATGATGTCCAAATCCATTTCCACCATTAGGGCTTCCAGGTCTGGAATTTTTTGGCTAAGCTTCGAGCATTTGTGCTCATTGCTTTCCAGCATTTATCTGGCTTGTGTGTATTTTGCATTGATTTTATTCTGCCCACTTCTTCCCACTTGTTTTTGATGTGTGGTTTAAGAGTGCGGCTGTTTCTGATGTTGTTCTGCTTTTGCAGGGGGTGGCATGCAGATGTTGATCTTCCACATCCGTCACCCCCTTTTCCTAGTTTAAATGCATATACACATACTGCCTGAATTTTTCACTTAGGCTTCTTTTCCCTGCGACAAAGATGTAGTCCATCAGCACAGTATAGTCTCTTGTTGGTCCATCTGTTGCCCCAGTTGCCAATAAATCTGAAACCTTCGTTTGCACCAGGTCTGGAGCCATGTATTAAAGCTGTTAATGCGATGCAGCCTGTTTGTCCCCTTTCCAAGAAGAGGAAGAACTTCTGAGAATGCAACAGTGTTAACAATGGGCTTGAGTTTCTCTCCCAGAGATTGGAAGTCCTTTTGGGCTGTAGAGGCACTCTTTCTAGCCAGGTCATTTGTGCCCAAGTGGATAACATCGGGTTTGGAGTGCTCACTTTTTGTGCTAAGTATTTCAACAACTTGGTTTGTATTCCTGCTGGCTGAAGAGCCTGGTAGGCAAATGACTATCTTCTCTCCTTTGAGCTGTGTTCCCAAGTTGGTGCCTCTGATGATGGAATCTCCAAGTAGTAATAGTTTTCTGTTTGGTGAGGTTTTCTTCATATTTGGTGCTTTAGCAGGAGATTGGGCATTGTCTGACTCATTTAAGGGCCCTTCAGTTTCTTTGGATTGGGCATCCTCATTAGCCAAGGCAGAGAAGGCATTTTGCAGGGATATCTCTTGATGTGTAGGATGTCTCTGCGTTACAGGTCGCAATCTTCCGGAACCCACTGATCCATTTGTTCCTGGGGTGTTTGATTCTTTGTGGGAGCGGTGGTGGACTTTGTTCAGTTTGTATCCTAGAAGAGGTGCGCTTCATTGCAGCCAGTTCCTCCCTCAGTAGAGACACTTCTTTATGAATGGCTGCTAGGTCTTTCCTTAGTAGAGTCAGTTCTTCATGCATGGCAGCTGACTTTAGGCATATAGGACAAACTCTTAGGCTCCAAATGATTCTTCTTTGAATGAAGGTACCACAGTTATTGCACTGAATAGACATGTTGATTAAGCAGTCCCAGAAGAGGAAGAATAATAAGAAAAGTTGAAGTTGTGGGCATTACACAAGAAAGGAACGACAGATGGCACGTATGTGACCACTATATAGGCAATGTAGCTCCTGGGGTGGGTGGGGTGGGCGGGAACCTAAGTGTCTCTGGCCAGTAGGCTGTTCCTGAACAGTCGGCACACAGCAAAGGAGTAGGTAAGGGAACCCACCAAGAAGGGCAAATAGATAGAACTCACAGTTTAGCAGCAAATTCAGCAAAAATCACTGAGCAAGCACACATGCACAACAGGAAATGGAGGTCTACAACAATGCCTCAGCAGGGGGGAGGGGAAGTCACTCAGGTAGACTAAGAGAAAGACAGTTTAAAAACTACAGAAATGGAGGCTCTTATGGCTAAAAAAGTACAAATTATATATTAACAAACCATCAACACTTAAAAAACAATAGAAATTACACTTACTTGGTAATTGTCGTTCCTTGAGTGACGACAGTTTAGTCCTCTACCTCTGGGTTGTGCACCTCTTCCTGCAGCTTGGAGACTGGGCATGTCAAAGTCGTGACATCACTGGATATAGCCTGCTGGTATCTCCCATCAGCCTCCAGTGTACTATTAACAAAGCAAACTCAAAAGGAACAAATAACTATACCATAACTTTAAATAACTCCCCATTCCACAACCGGAGGAGCCTTTTTAACCGTAGCAGTCTTATATTTTCTGTTTGTTTTTTTTTAACTTTACATTCATGTCCCCCCCTATGCAAACACGTTTCCTATATCACCTCGTTTAAATAAAAGAAAAGGAAGAAAGAACAGAGAGGGATACTCACTGCGATCTAGAAACGGAAAGGATCTGTCTACTCCTTGAGATCGATGCTCCACTCCGCCTGAAAATAAACTCTGAAGAAATCACACCCCTGGGCGGGAATGAGGACTAAACTGTCATCACTCAAGGAACGACAATTACCAGGTAAGTGTAATTTCTATTTCCTTATCGTTCCTCCAGTTTAGTCCTCTACCTCTGGGATGTAACAGAGCAGTAATCATTGGGAGGGACCTATCCAGCCAACTCACCACACCGTCGACCCGGAACAGGCATCATTTACTGCCAAAGCATTTAGGCAGTAGTGATTACTGAGGAAATGAAAAGACGACCTGTAAGCTGCTCTACCAATCCCCCCCTGGTGGAATGACACAGTGATTCACCCATGAAGCTGCTTGTGCCCTGGTAGCAAGAGTCAGAAAGCCCCCCGGAATCATACACCATCGCCATCAGAAAGCTGAGGCAACCACCGCCTTAACCCAGTGCGAAATGGCAGCCTTCGCTGCTGCTTCCCCTTTGTGGGGACCACCAACCAGCACACAAAAACAAAGAAACTAACGCCGCATACTGCCTTTAATGTTTCCTGTCGGCGTAAGCTACGAATAAAAACCTCCCCTTCCAGAAAAACCGAGAACTGGAAGAGAAATCAATAGGCTCAGGAGAAAAATCAGATACCACCTTTTGGAAGGACGGCAGGACTGCTCGCAAACACCACCCTCTATCCAGAAAGGGTGAAACAGCTCATGATATGACAACGCCTAAAACTCCGAAACTCATCATGCTGAACAACGAGCTATCAAAGCCACTGTCTATAACAGCAAATCCTTTACCGACGCCTGGAGTAAAGAATCAAAAGGGCTCTTTAGCTAATGCCTCTAAGGCCCAATCGGGATCCCCCAGCGGCACCCAAACTCTCCTTGAGGAGCAGTTGGATCCCAACTTAAGGAAACACTACACATCGATCCGAACACCTAGCGCTATACCCTTCACAGAACCTCTACAGCCAGAAACAGTCACCCACTGGATCCTCTAAGGAACTGGCTGCTAGTTCCTTCAGACACTGTCCTGCAGAGAACTCAGACCAAGGACAGACACCTTTGTCGCCTGGACTTGCCGCCGTGAACAGCAGCCTTCCAAAAGGTGCTAAGCACGGACCTATGTAGCAGAAGCAGCCTGCCTCCTTGCTCAACAAGGTGGCGAAGACTGCCGCAGAATAACTTTTTCTTCAGCCCTGCCCATTCCAAGGCCAAACCGTAGGCGGGCACCGATCCACCTGAGACATTCGTCACAGACCTAGCCGCAGCAGAACGTCCACTACCGACAACTTCTAGGAAAAGCCTGCCGAGTAGGCGAATCAGAAAAGCCTAGTACGGCCGTCTTGTCCAACCGGGCGCTACCAAGAGTACCTTTCTCCGAAAGCCTGGATACGCCAACTAGTTGCCCTTTGAGAGCCCACGGGGAAAGGACAAGACAAAGACTTAATTGGGAGCTTACTGACCATCGACTTGGACGAACCATCAGCTGCCTCATTCCTCCACAAGAGAGACCTCCAGGTGAACCCCAAGGAAGCCAATATTAGCTAGCGCTTGAATTAAGCCATAATGCACATTTGCCCCATAAAGCAAATCAGGCTCTAGTCGATTCAACTCCCTGATCCTTTCCTGTTCCAGGCAAGTAGACTGCTGTAAACACTGCAACCACCTGAAGCATGCTTTCGCCTCCCCAGGCTCCACAAATGGGAGCTTGTAAGGCCAGAGCATTGTCCCCAACGATTGCTTCAGTGAATCATCTACTTTCCGATCTTGCGATAAAGATTGCTAGGGCTCTGTTCCATACAGTGAGTCCACACCCCCTGGTAGTGCAAGGTGTGCACCCACCCATGTAGTACCCAGGCCTGCCCCTGCTTAGCCTCAAAATGGCAATCAAGAACAGGTGAATTCAGGACAGCTAAATACTTCCCCCCCCCCAAAGACATCTCTTAACCAAATATTCCTTCAGCATATGTTGAGACGCTCTTTCTGTGCCAACAATATGAAGTAGAAACTCCTCCCAGACACAGGCATACTAATTCACGGCCTTCCTGCTAAAGTAACGCCCCATTCCGTCTGACTGCACAAAGATGGACTTTATATTTTAAGTACAACTAGCACCTGGTGATATGAAATACAGCTCTCATTCCGCAGTGGCAATTGAGTCAGCAATAAAGAAGCCAAGAAACTGCAAACAAGTTCCCATTATACCACCTGGTAAAGGCTCCACTTTTAGACCACTGAAGCAAAAAAGCATGTGAGAGTGCCTTGTGTCCTGCCAGTAGCTGATCGAATTGAAGTGATTCAGGGTATGCAGGGCATTTTCCAGAGAACGCAAGGTCCCTCATCCAGGCTGACTACACATTCAGAGTCTAAACCGGCAGCCATCTTGGCTGATGCCGATCAGCGTGGAAGCCATATTGTAAACCCAGCATATGAAGTATGCCTACTAGAGTCTGAGCCACTGCCATTGCTGCTAGAGAACTAGCCTGGCTGCGTGCTTCTGGCCCCCCATTAAGGCATTCGCTGAACACTAGCAGAGACTCTCCGTACTGGAGAACCTATGATAAATGGAATGGGAGCATAGATAGCTTCAAAGGCCAGAGTTCTATTTTGCAACGTCTCTGCTGAGCTGCCTTTTCCATATGTAAAATTAAACCACATATAGCCAAAATTAAGACAGTACAAATCTACAGTAAAATCTTATAATTTGGGCAAAGCCAAACTAAACAGGAACAATTTTCTATTGAGAAACCACACAACTATAAAAAACCCTCTCATGACATAATGCTTATGGCAGAGCATTCCACATCTGTGGACTGGCCATGGTGCTCACCCAAGCACCTGTTACAACTGTCCAAGAGAGTTATCACCATAATTCCATTTGACTTGAATATGTTTACAGCGGATCATAGCGCTATATCACAGCAGCTAAGCAAAAATATTACCCTGCCATATAAACCAACTTTAACGCTTTATAGGACCTTCTATGGCTAGCGGAAGGAGATTCTTGTAAAAAACATAGCTAGCTATTCCCCTTTTTCTTTTCTTTTTTTTTTTTTTAAAGTATAGGACTCCAAAAACCAAGTTTCCGCCAACTCCAATGAAATCAAAGCAAATCAGCTAAAATTACCCAAACTGCTCCTATAGCTTTGCAAGAAGCTATCAGCCCCCGCTGCACCCAGTTGTCCTTCCCCCCTTATCCTGGGGGATTCTTCATTGCAGGAGGCGTTGCACACCCCCTGCAGCGTCTGCCGGGGAGCTGAAGAGCAAATTAGAAAGTAGAACCCCTGGAAGCAAACAGTGTCCCGTCCTTGGGATTCAGGACACAAAAGTAAAATCAGAGTTAGCTAAAAACAAACAAGGCTCTCTCACTAAAGTGAGTTTTTTTCTTTTTCTTTTTGAAATCCCACCGAAGTCCGTGGGACCCAAGCTTTTGAACACAGCCCCTTAACGCTGTGCATTATCCATAACCAGAGAAATGAAATGAAATCCTGCTCTAGTAATAGATGAGAATTTCCTGGGAAGGGCATGCTAAGTGTTGCTTGAAATACACAGGCACCTTCCCCGGCCTTCCTGCAATCAGAGAAATAGCAATGGAATACACCGACCACCTTGCAAATGGAGGTCTTAGAGGTTGCTGCCTCTGTGAACCTGATGAGTAATATGATATTGTATTTTACCACACCCCCAGGGGTGGGGGCACCAGAGCCCGACCAACGATACAGGAATTAAGAGCTTTAAATCTCGGTCATATAATATTGATTTTCAGAACATTACAGCAGCAGCCAGGAGCTTCTGGTTGCCAGGAGTCAGGACTGACTCAAAAAGGCACACATTGCATTTGCAGCTGCTCTGTGGCATTTCTTTCCTGACTTGCAGATAATGGCTGCATACACACAGTCATAGAAAGGCACTATTGAGTGTACCAGCTGCCCTCTGGTGGCCATAGACCATAGCACAGGCACTTCTTGGTTGATAGTTTAACTGTCAGTCTATTTTTTTTATATCCTAAGGTTTCCTAAACCTGTCCCTGTGAATTTTGGGCAACTTTCACTATAGAATACATAAAAGCACACTTCCAGGCTGTCCCTGCTTCCAACTACAAGTTAGGGCTCTGCCCTTGAACCTAAAAGCTGGCAATTTGCCTAATATCCTGGGACTTAACAGATGCTCCTCAGAGACATGAATAAGAGGGAAAGAACATGTGGTATCAGGGATCAATGCTAGAACTGCTGTCCTATTTTTAAGTTTATATTTATTTTATAAAGAGGATTGACAACAGTCCCCCTAAAGGCTGAGGAACCCCCTGAGCCTCAAAAAACCCCCAAAAAAACAAACCTACAAACAAAAGAAATAAACACTAAGCCCAAAAATCTAGATATTCTGCCTGTTGTCTTCCTCACACAGGCAGCTCCCTGCAACTCTCACCATGTGGTCCAAATACCTAGAGAGGAAATGGCCACCCCTTCGCCAATGAATTTTGACGCCAAGAACAGCCGCTGCAAAAATGAGGCCTCAGCAGACCGACCGAGCCCAAAGGCCTTACCTGCAGGGCAGAAAGCTACACAGTCTGCTCCTACCGCCTTGAATTCCTCCGATCCTCAAGCCGCGCTGATGCGCCTGGCAGCCACGGCGAGGATTGCTCAGCCGGTTCCACAGAGTAACATTAAAATCCCGCAGCAACGGAGAGGCTCCGTCTCACACAGCTTAAGTGTGGCTGTACGGGTCCCGGAGCCCTCTCCCGTACCGTCAAGGGAGAGAGATCCGCACCAGCGAATGCCTGCAGCAAGTGAAAATAACTGACAAAGAGGGAAGGCGAGAGCTGCTACTAATTTAAAGAGCCAGGCTCAAATTTAAAAATTACTGTAAATAAGGAAATTTGCTCCTAACAACTAAAAGGGAAGTAATCCCTGATTGCCAATTAACCAAAGGTAACGGAATTAAAAGTAAAATTAAAAGTAAATTAAAGGTAAAAATCAAAAGTAAAATCTGAATAGAATTTGTCACACTAAATGCTCCTTATCTGTCCCCCCCAAGTGAGCCCAGAAGCTAGGCTCACTACGTCCTCCTGCTGCAAGGAGACTGGACACACTGGAGGCTGATGAGAGATACCAGCAGGCTATATCCAGTGATGTCACGACTTTGACATGCCCAGTCTCCAAGCTGCAGGAAGAGGTGCACAACCCAGAGGTAGAGGACTAAACTGGAGGAACGATAAGGAACAAAAAACAATGTGTGAATAAAACATTAAACGCACCTCATCTTAATACATGCAGTTAATAAATACGTAAATTAAAAAAACTAAACAAGTACAGCATCGTTATAGAAAAAGGAGCTAAAAAGTATCATTAAAACTACAGTGTACAACATACATATAAAAAAATCATATTTAACTAGACAAATTATATGTATTATAAAAAGCTTCAACAAAAAAACATCTAACTTATAAAAAACATAATGGTAATACATAACTAGTCATATGTAAATAAATGGATAGCCTCCATATTTAAAATTATTCTAAGATTTCTGTATTATGCAAGCTATCACTCACATAAAAGGCTGTGACATAGTCAAGTACAACCATGCCTTTATTTATTTATTTTTTTTTTTATTGAAACTTTTTCAAACATACTTACAACAAAAGTACACAGGAAATCCAGATGCCAGCGACATAACACACAGGGAAACCATCCTTATATAATAAAGTAAAACACATCGGCATCTATTCATAGCCCACTAAAAGGGGAGAGTTACAAAAGCAAATAAAGCAAAGGAAATTTCAAGAACCAAGTTCTAACTAATAGACAGCTCAATCTAATATCCCCTCTTCTCCTTACGTAAGTGTGCCAGTTTACTATCCAAAAAGACCTGTAACTGGGAAGGATCAAGAAAAATAAATTTAGACCCCTGAAATGTAACAATACATTTACAGGGGTACCGAAGAAAAAAACCTGCCGATAAGGCCAGAACCCTAGGCTTCATAGCTAAAAAAGCCTGTCGCCTAAGTTGAGTGGCCTTACAGACATCAGGAAACATCTGTACCTTATCACCACAAAATAGAATGGACGACCGCTTAAAAGTACAATTTAAAGACAGCTGATTTATCATACTCAGAAACAAACGTGACTACCAAGGTAGCCCGAGTAAGAATAGTATCCTGGGAATCTTTCAGAAATTTGGTAAGGTCAAGGTCGGCTCCCCCTTGTAGAGTATCAAACCCACCAGGAGCGGTCGACCTTTACCTTCTTCCCAGTCAAATAATACATTTTAGAAACCAAAATGAAATCTGGGGAAACCAACCCAAAGATTCTTTTAAATACTTCCTAAATAGGATCTCTGCAGACAATAAATGGCAAACAGGAAAATTTAACAGCCTGATATTCTTAGCTCTAAATTGATCATCATACATTTCTAGCCTATGGTGAACAAGCAAACTCTCCTTAATACTCGAAACACTAGTAGATTTAAGAGTAGCACACTGATTTTCACACTTAAGAAACTGAGAAGACATTCCCTAACACCTCTTCAAGGTCAGACAGCTTATTAGTAACCTCCAAAGAGAAGTCACAAAGCAGTGAGACAGTGGGAGTCAAAATGTTCTCAATACGGGATACGCTCCTCCAGATATCCACCAGGGTAACCTGATCCTCAGGCACCTCCTCGGAGACCCCCGGAGCGGAAACCCAGGCAACTGGCTTCAACTTCCCCCGAGAAACTACTGGGGTACTTTGTTTGACTTGATCCCCCACAACTGCTGAAGAGGTTGGAGAAATATAAACTGGAGGAGAAGGTGGAGACCTATCCGGAGAGCTTAGACGCTACAGACGAGCGAAAAGTCAGAAAATCAGGGTCCAGGGACACATCTGCCCCTACCTTTAACTGAAGGTGTTTGTCCATGGGGCCCACCACCGGTTCCACTTCCGCCTCTGGAACCACTTTCTTCTCCCCATCTGAGGCTCTGCGGCAAGTAGATCTTACACTGCTCTGCTCCTATGTTGCTCCAAGGGGCTCCCAAGGGGCCTAACACGCCCCTTGTATCGTGCCCCTTTGATCGCTGCCCCCAGCTCGCGCCTCCGGCTGCGCCAAACCACACAGCTTTTAAAGGAAAGGAGAAGGCCCCTGATGACGTCAGGGCCGCGGGACCAGGAGCCTGCTGCCTCCGGGAAACGCTGCTATCGTTCTGGCTCTCCCACCGGTCCTCCGTGTTACTCCGCCTTTAAGGAGAAGGCCCCCGATGACGTCAGGGCCGCAGGCCCAGGAGCCTGCCGCCTCCAGGAAGCGCTGTCGTCGTTCTGGCTCTCCCACCCATGCCTTTATCTTTAATTAAAAATATCAACTGCCTAAATTTTTAATTTGTAATAAAGGAAAAAAAATCCTTCATCGGGGGTGACAAAAGACTGTAGTGCAAACATACCTATGTTGCTGCTACACCTATATATAAAAACCATATGACCTAATCATTGTGTCACTGGAAAAACAAGAGTATGAAAACTAAAAAAGTCTAAGCGAATGATGCAATAAATTTATACAACATTTATTACGTAATATACTTCAACTTATTAACTTAAGGAGGAACTTCTAAAAAATATATTTCATACTTCCCATATAGGAATACACTAATTAGTTGTTGTTAAGTGCCGTCGAGTCGGAGTCGATTCATGGCAACCCTCTGGATAGCTATCCTAAATTGTGTTCGGTCTTCAGTCAGGCGGCTCATTGTTGACAGACTGGTACCAGTAGCTGCTGTTATTGTATCGATCCATCTCATTGCTGGCCTTCCTCTTTTGCATTGACCTTCTATCTTGCCAAGCATGATGTCTCTCTAATGATCTCTCTCTCTCCGCATGATGTGTCCAAAGTATGAAAGTTGAAGTCTTGTCATCTGAGCTTCTAAAGAAAGCTTAGGTTTGATCTCCTCCAGTACAGACTGGTTTGTTCTTCGGGCAGTCCATGGTATACACAGTATTCGCCGCCAGCACCATAATTCAAAGGCATCAATTTTCTTCCTGTCTGTCTTTCACTGTCCAGCTTTCACATCCATATGATGTTATTGAAAATACCATGGCTTGAACAAGTTGAATCTTTGTATGGAGAGAGACATCTCTGCTCTTGAGAATCTTATCTAGGTCTTTCATAGCCATTCTGCCAAGAGCAATGCGTCGTCAGATTTCTTGACTGCTTGTTGCTTCTTTATTGATAGTTCATCCAAGTAGGTTAAAGTTGTTCACAATTTCAATTTCTTCTCCTTCAACGATGAACCTGTTGATTATGCCAGTTGTCATGATCTTTGTCTTCTTTACATTAAGGTGCAGGCCCATTTTGGGACTATGTTCTTTGATTGTGAGAAGCAAATGTTTCAGATCATCTTCACTTTCCGCCAGTAATGTGGTATCATCAGCATAGTGAAGGTTGTTGATGAGTCTTCCAATCTTCACACCTCTGTTGTCTTCATACAATCCTGCTTCTCTGATTTGTTCTGCATATAAATTAAACAGGAAGGGGGAAGTATGCAGCCTTGTCTTACACCTTTGCTTATTTTAAACCATTCTGTTTCTCCTTGTTCCGTTCAAACTGTTGCTTCTTGATCAATGTACAGATTGTGCAAGAAAATGATCAGGTGTTCTGGTATACCCATGCTTCTTAATGTGGCCCAGAGTTTCTCATGGTTTACACAGTCAAAAGCTTTGCTATAGTCGATAAAGCACAAATAGATATCCTTTTGGTATTCTTTAGTCTTTTCAAGGATCCATCTCACATCCGCAATGTCGTCTCTCGTTCCTCGCCCTTTTCTGAACCCTGCTTGCACTTCAGGTAGTTCTTGTTCCAGGTATGATTGTAGTCTCTCTTGAATAATCTTCAGTAGAATTTTGCTGGCATGTGGGATCAGAGCGATCGTGCATTTCCAGTCAGTTGGATCACCTTTCTTTAGTACTGGTATAAACAGATCTTTTCCAGTCAGTTGGCCATGATGCTTTCTTCCATATTTCTTGGCAGAGCCTTGTAAGTACGGTAACAGCTGCATCAGTTCTGTGATTCTCTCTCCTCTGGCTTTAGCTTCTCTGCGTTTCTGGGCAATTTTCAGAGTTCTTCCGTCATCCATTTTGGCCGTTTTTTCTTTACCTTTTGTAGAGACTTCTCGCTTTCTTCCAACACAACCTTCTTGATGTCATTCCATAACTCTGTTACTCTATCATTTGTATCTAAAGCAGCAAATCGATTTTGCAGGCAGTCTTTAAATTCCAGTGGTATATTCTCAAGGTCATATTTTGCTGCATTCATGAGTGGTTTGCTCTTTTTCAGCTTTAGTTTGCGTTTGCATACTAGTAGTTGATGATCTGTACCACAGTCAGCTCCAGGTTTTGTCTTTGTTGATGTTGTAGAGCTTTTCCATCGTTGACTTCCACAGATGTAGTCAATTTGATTTTTATACAATCCATTGGGTGAAGTCCATGTGTACAGTCGCCGCTTGTGTTGCTGGAAGAAGATGTTCGACATGGAGATCGTTGGTCTTGCAGAATTCTATCAGTCTTTCTCCAGCTTCATTTCTGTTGCCAAGTCCATATTTTCCAACTACTTTGTCGTCTTCTTTGTTGCCAACCTTTGCGTTCCAATCACCCATGACTATCAGGATATCCTGTTTGCATGGTCTGTCAATTTCAGCTTGTACTTGTTCATAGAACTCTTCAATTTCATTCTCTTCTGCAGCTGTTGGGGCATATACTTGAATTATAGTTGTGTTGATAGGCATTCCTCGTAGACGAATAGAGATTAAGCGTTCGCTGACTGCATTGTATTTCATTACAGTTCTTGCAAGTTTCTTCTTTAATATAAATGCAACACCATTTCTTCTTTGTCTTTCATTTCCAGCATAGTAGACCATGTGATCTGATGCAAAGTGTCCCATGCCAGTCCATTTCAGTTCGCTGACACCCAACAGATCAAGTTGTACACGTTCCATTTCATTCTTGACCACCTCCAACTTCCCTTGGTTCATGCTTCGTACATTCCATGTTCCAATGTGTAAGACATCTTTACAGCTTCTGACTCATTTCATGCGTAGCTACATCAGCAGTCAGACGTCCTGAGGGCTTTGATCCAACCACATCATAAATGCTGGCTTTACTCTGAAAAGTCTTCAGCTCTTCCCCAGTAGCTGAGTGCCTTCCAACCTGGGGGTCTCATCTTCCAGCACTACAGCACAATTTGTTTTGTTGTAACTATCCATTGGGTTTCCATGGCAAGATACAGAAGTAGAATGCCAGGCCTTTCTTCCGCACAGTTTAAGTTTGGTGTTGTTGCCGTTGTCACAGAAATGTGATCCTCCGCCGTCAACACTATCCCATTCTGCTGCTGCCCAGATGGGGGGTTGTCTTGGTCTGGCATCTCAGCTGAGACCTGTCCATCTTGGGAGACCCTGCCAGTAGTTAAACTACCGATAGTTTAGCTCTCAGCATCACTGATGCACACAAGCCCTCACAGCACGACAAGCTGCAAACCAAGTGAGGGCACTAATTAGTTAAGTGTTACAAAAAAATGTATATCCCATATTATATAAAAATGAACTACCAGATAAATAAAAATAGACATAAGGCTTATTTTATCTGTTATGGTTAGGCATCCACCATTCCACAAATCAGTATTTTCAAATTGCGTTAAAAAAAAAAAAAAAAACACACCACTCATTCTTAATATACTATACCTAATTTTATAATATAATTTAGCCTTGTTTCAAATACTAAAATTTAAAACTTTTTTTAATCTTATGAAATAACTCATTTACCCATTTACACATCCTGAATAACCTATATGTATAGACAAACAAGAGGCATCTTCTTTCACTTATCAAGCCGACAATCCTAAACGCTAACAAAAATAAGGAACTAAACCACCAGTAATATTGCATTTAAAACTATTATATATACATATATATAAACATGTACTTGTGCAGGATCATCACCACGATTGTCTGAAAATTATTCCAATCTAGGGATATAAAATATCTAACGTCAGGATACAATATACTGTATCTCTCACTATGATACCAATCAAACTCAAAACTTACTTCCATATCGTTATTTTAAATTAAAAAAAAAAAAAAAATCTTACTCAGGTCATGAAAATACCTTTGAACAGAACTGAACTAAAAAGACCTACATGTGCCTAATTAAAAAAAAAAAAAAAAAAAAAACGTATTTGCTAGTACAACGACTCCTTTAAAAAGTCATCTCACATAATGTTACACATATTAGTCAACCACTAACTTGTCGTGTTATCTCTGAGTCTCTTGATTCTGGAGAAACCTTATAATATCACAATGTCTCGCTGCATGTAATTCCAGATACGCCGGCGACTATCTGTAAGAATGCCGGATTCTACACTGTGGTTAAAAAAAAAACAAACAAACACCCACCAGACTACGGCAGGAACTTTCCTTGACATCAATGCAAATATATGTAAAATATAAAGGATGTAAGCTGGTGTTATCCTAACTAAAAACGAGCTAACTAACCTTCATTACATGACTAAAAAAAATCTATATTATTTAAAACCACTATAATATTAAAATAATTGGTAAAAATATATTAAAAAACCAACTTAAATAAAATCACCAGAATACAAAAGGGACCAGATAAATCAAGCGTACAAAAAGATTATCTAAAACCATTCTAATATTTAACACAGGCCGTCATGGGTATAAGGGAAGGCAGCTACAACACACCTATAACCCTTTTTTTTTTTTTTTTAAAGAAAGAAAGCACCAATACTATAGCCTTTTTCTATTATAAATAAAGCACCAATCAATGATCCCATAACATTATCTTGCAATACTTAACACAATGTACAAACTACAATAGAACTAAATTGATATCCATAAGATTTAGGAATTATAGTTGTATTGCTCTTCTGATAAACTTATGTGCTTACACGCCAAAATACTTAACCATCCAAGAGACCTTGAACTGTTAAAATCAGCATTAAACCTCACGCTTGTTCTCCTTATGAATTACTTCCAATTCATAGTAAAAATAACTGGAGGCTTAGTTATACTATATAACTACTTCCAAACCAACCATGTATCATTATAGGAACACTGAAAGATCACTTTCCATATTCAAACCCTCAGGGATTAGACTATTAAGAACAAAAATGAACCTCTGTTCAAGACGCAAAATGGTCTTATCAATATCACTACCTCACCAGTTTAATTTAACTTTGATTACAAAAAAATTTATTTCAGACACTTTGATTATGTTCCTGTCAATGAGTAAGAGTAAATTAGACTTACCTGCTAATTGTCGTTCCTTAAGGAACTCTAGTCCAGTCCCGGAACCATAGAGTTGTCAACCTCCACCAGCAGCTTTGGAGACTGAAAGATTATCACTTTGATGTCACCGGTATAAGTAGACAGGAAACGCCCCCTATTACCAGTACCTATTGACAAAGCAGACTCAGCAGAGCAACAAATAAGTAGAATAAAGAAATAGCCATAATCGGCCAACAGTCGAAATGAACTTGCACCCATACAGTCCCAAACATTGTTACCAGAAAAAAGGAATTGGTGAACCAAGAACCCCCAAGCCCGGCGCAACTGTGCGACCAAGCTCAAGAGACACTGCTGCGTAAAGAAAGGCCCCGCCTGTCTTCCCTGCGCTTCTCACCCTTCCTACGCTAAACCAGTAGACTGACCGTCTGGACCGCTCTAAAGAATCTTCAGGCTGCCCCTAATGCAAAGACCCTGGGAGGGATCCGGGACTGGACTAGAGTTCCTTAAGGAACGACAATTAGCAGGTAAGTCTAATTTACTCTTCCTTAGCATCCCTCTAGTCCAGTCCCGGAACCATAGAGGACGTGACAGAGCAGTACACATCAACGGGAGGGACCTACTAGCCCAGCCTGAAGAACCGCTAAGCCAAAACCCCCATCCCCCTGTGCCTGCACATCCAGCCTATAGTGCCGAGCAAACGAATGGAGCAAAGACCACGTCGCCGCCCTACAGATCTCCTCCGCTGGCACCAAACTGACTTCCGCCCAAGACGCCGCCTGCGCCCTGGTGGAATGCACACGAAGACCTTCCGGAACCACCTTACCCTTCAACAGGTAGGTGGAAGCAATCGCCTCCTTCAACCACCGCAAGATGGAAGACTTCGCCACTGCCTCACCTTTCCGAGGCCCCGCAAAAACAATAAACAGCCTATCTGACTTCCTAAAGGAGGCCGTTCTCCTGAGATATTTAAGCACTCTCCGAACATCCAAGAGATGCAAACGGCCCCCGAGCGCTCTTTCTGTTCCGCCGAGAACACCGGAAGCGATACTACTTGGTTGACATGAAACACGGAAACCACCTTCGGTAAAAAGGCCGGAACTGTGCGCAAAACCACCTTGTGCCTGAAAAAGGTCAGACACGGCTCCGTACACGCCAACGCCTGCAACTCCGAAATCCTCCGAGCCAAACAAATAGCCACAAGGAAGAGAGTCTTCAATGTCAAGTCTTTCAAGGAAGCCTTGTCCAAAGGCTCGAATGGTTCTTTAAGTAGCGCGTCCAAAACCAAATTCAGATCCCAAGAAGGAACGGAATCTCGTCTTGGAGGCCTCAACAGTAACACCGCTCTAAGAAAACGCCTAATATCTCCGTGGGCACCCACCAGCTGACCTTGAATCTTACCCCTGAAACAGGCTATGGCTGCCAGCTGCACCCTCAAAGTGCTCGCGACCAACCCCTTTTCCACACCATCCTGAAGAAAAGACAGTATATGAGGCACCGAAGCCCGCAGAGGTTGAAAACTGCGGTCCTCACACCACGCCTCAAAAACACGCCATACGCGAACATACGCCAAGGAAGTAGAGCGGCGCCGCGCCTTCAATAAAGGTAGAAATTACTGCCGCCAAGTACCCCTTGGCAGTCAACCTTGCCCTTTCAAGAGCCATGCGGTAAGCGAGAATCGACCCACCTGCGGCATGCGTAACGGCCCCTGAAGCAAGAGATCCCCCCGCAGAGGAAGCCGCCACGGACTGCCCACCAGAAGCCGAACCAGATCTGCATACCACGGTCTTCTGGGCCAATCGGGCGCCACAAGAACCACCAGACCGCTGTGTTTCTCTATGCGTTGAATCACCTTGCCTATGAGAGCCCAAGGAGGAAACACGTAGAGAAGGCCCTCCAGCGGCCACTGCTGAGCCAATGCATCGAGGCCTTCTGCCATTCGTTCCCGCCTCCGGCTGAAGAACCTCTTCACCTGCGCGGAATCGAACCGTGCCATCAGATCCATTACCGGTAACCCCCAGCGCCACATTATCAACGCAAACACGTCTGGGTGTAGACTCCACTCCCCTGGGTCTACTCTGTGGCGGCTCAGAAAATCGGCCCTCGACATTCTCCACGCCTGCCACGTGCTGCGCCGACAGCGCTGCCAGATTCTGCATGGCACAGTCCAAGAGTCGACTCACCTCCTCCTCCAGCGACGCACTCCCTGTGCCGCCCTGGCGATTGATATAAGCTACCGTCGTGGCATTGTCGGACAGCACTCGAACCGCCTTCTGACCCAAGTCTTTTTGGAAACTCTGCAACGCCAGAAATACCGCTCGCATCTCCAATCGGTTTATGGACCATTGACTCTCTTCCCTTGACCACTCTCCTTGGGCAAACTTTCCTTCACAGTGTGCCCCCCAACCTGTGAGGCATGCATCCGTTGTCAGCCTCCATACGGGAGCCTCCAGAGGCATGTGCCGCTAACAGCCCCGGCTTCCTTGTGCCGAACTCCTGCCCAATCGGGAGCAGTGGGAGAGCTCCTGCCCAATCCGGGCAGTGGGAGCAGAGGAGCCGCGCACCCCGAACAGCCTAAAAGCGGCGTCCCTACCCCGAGGGAGCCGCTTGTGCCGCTAACAGCCCCGGCTTCCTTGTGCCGAACTCCTGCCCAATCGGGAGCAGTGGGAGAGCTCCTGCCCAATCCGGGCAGTGGGAGCAGAGGAGCCGCGCACCCGGAACAGCCTAAAAGCGGCGTCCCTACCCCGAGGGAGCCGCTTGTGCCGCTAACAGCCCCGGCTTCCTTGTGCCGAACTCCTGCCCAATCGGGAGCAGTGGGAGAGCTCCTGCCCAATCCGGGCAGTGGGAGCAGAGGAGCCGTGCACCCCGAACAGCCTAAAAGCGGCGTCCCTACCGGGCGCGCCCGTGACTGGCGAGCCCGCGCCTGAGGGCCTCGCCAGAGGGCCCTTTGGCGTGGCCCTTAGGCGGTGGCCATTAAGGCGGAAAGAAAGGAGTGCCTCCCCACCAACACGAAAACCACAGGAATACACTACGCCGAGAAAGCCGCACCGCTTCCACCAAACCCAGGGACGTACCCCCCACCGCGCTGAACACGAGTGTTAAAGGCAACTACGGCTTGAGCTCCCCAGGCCGGGTTTGAGCTCGCCAACAACGATCCTCACGCTACTCGAGTTCCCCAAACCGGGTCGAGCTGACCAACACTGAACAGCAGCACCAACAAAACCGACCAGGTGAGTTTCGGCAGCTCATTCACCAGGGTCAGTGAACTGTACGAAAACTGTGCACACCTCATCAGACATCCAAAACCGCAAGCAGACCTCACAAAACTTCACAGCATACCACCATGATCACAACATGGTTTCTACCATTCAGCCTCCTCCTCACACATATCTTGACACCAGACCCCCACCTCCACTACCTACACCATAACCTCCAATGGCACCCACCCACCACCTGGCAATACATAGTTCCACAATGCAATCAACATGCCACACACAACAGAACAACAAGAAGAAAAAACACACACAAATCACACCCCCTCGCACAATTCTCCACGAAATCACAACGCAACAGAGCAAACTAACAGAGCTCATAAACGCAAGGTCCATATGCAACAAGATACACACAATAGCAGACCACATAGAAGACCACCAACCAGACATACTCTGCATTACAGAAACCTGGCTCAATCCCACCGACACAGTCCTACTCAATCAATTGGTACCAGACGCCTACACAGCTCACAACTGCCCACGCACCCACAAACGCGGAGGAGGGGTTCTTATAATTGCGAAGAAAAACCTGAAGTTCAAAACGCACAGCTCCACCGACACTCCTCAAAGCAACACACTCAGCATCATGAACAAACACGTGGCACTCTGCCTAACCTACAGAGCTCCCCGAGCACCCCCTGATGAACTGGCAGCCACGCTCGAAACAGCATGTGCTCTCACCGCAACTAACAAACCCACGCTACTGCTTGGTGACTTCAACCTCAAGTCCACCAACAACAAAGATGCAGATGCCTTCCTCCAAGCAATGACATCACTTCAATTCACCCAAATCATCAACGCCCCTACACACAGACTCGGCTCTACACCAGACCTTATATTCGCAACCAACTCCCTAACTGCAAGAGGGCTAATCTCAACACCTTCCATCACCCCAGTCCCCTGGTCAGATCACCACATAATCAAGATCATACTACAACTTCAAAAAGACAAGCGCAACGAACAAACCAACAATTCCCCCACACAAAGGCGATTCAAGAACTTCGACAGAGACGCCTTCCTACTAGACACGTTAAATCAACTGTCTACAGAAACAGACAACCTGGAGACTCAAATAACCAACTGGAACACACTATCCAACGCTGCCACAACTACAGCTACCAAACCAAAGAAACACTGCAACAACAAGAGACATCACAAGCCCTGGTACTCCACAACCATACGACAAAAAAAAAAAAAAAAAAAAAAAAAAGAGATCTCAGAAAGATGGAACGGAGATGGAGAAAATCCAAGACACCCGAAAACCAGCAGATTTACCTAACAAACCAGAGACAATACACTGAACACATCTACCAATCCAAGAAAGAATACCATACAAACATGATAAACACCTCCATAAACAAACCCAGGGAGCTTTTCGAAATAGTGAAAATCCTCAAAGGAACAGAAAACAGAGGAGGATATACAAATAGACCCGCAAAAATTTGCGGATCACATCAAAGACAAATTTCACTCCACAGACCCAACTACAACCAGCTCTTCAACCCAGCCGGATTCATACCCCAAGACTTGGGACACTTTCTGCCCTCCCTCAACAGAACAGCTCTCCCACATCATCTCAGCAATCAGAACAAGCACCGCTCCCACAGACCCTTGCCCAGTATCATGGATCAAGGCCACCAAATCAAGCTTCATCCACATCATACACAGCATTGTGCGCAACTCCCTCACCCAGGGTCTCCTGCCAGCTCAACTAAAACAAGCTACAGTACGCCCAATACCGAAAAACACAACCCTCGACAAGAGCAACCCAGCAGCATACAGACCAATATCCAGCATTCCCTTTCTGGCAAAAATCATTGAAAAAGCAGTGCAACAACAACTGCAGGAACATATTGACAACAATGCCCCTCTAGACGATAACCAGCACGGCTTCCGCCCCCAACATGGAGTCGAAACACTGCTGATTTACCTCATAGACAACATCCTCAGAGTCACAGACAACAACACTAAAGGTATCCTAATGATCTTCGTCGACATCTCCTCCGCCTTAGACACAGTTGACCACCTAATCCTCCTGGAAAGACTAAAGAAAATCAGACTTCATGGTACCACGCTAAAATGGTTCCAATCCTACCTCACTGACAGGCAGATCCAAGTCAAGATAGGCCACAACACCTCTCAACCCATAAAAGTCCGCCAAGGAGTACCTCAAGGGTCCGCCCTCTCGGCACTGCTGTTCAACATTTACATCCAGCCAATATGCGACATCCTGAAAGCGAACAACATTCAATACACAATCTATGCAGACGATATCATGATATACACACCTATCTCAACCAACAACCCAGACTACAAGAAAACAACCGACTGCCTAACACAAATGACAAACTGGTGTACGAACAACAACCTCTCAATCAACTACAACAAGACTGAGGCACTAATAATCACTCGCAACCCTGACTTCATCCAACCACCGGACATCAGGATAACAGACACAACCATTCCAATAAAATCCGAAGTAAAATACCTTGGAGTAACCCTGGACAACGAACTAAATCTCAAGTCACACGTCAACAGAACAGTCAAGAATGCATATCATAGAATGAGAATCAGACGGCTTAAACCCCTCCTCGACACAGAACACTTCCGCACTGTATGCCAGGCACTCATCACACCATTAATGGACTTCTGCAACCCCATCTTCCTTGGCCTACCAAAACAAACACTCAAACCTCTTCAGCTAGCCCAAAACACCGCAGCACGCATGATCTCAGGCTCAGCAAGACACGAACACATTACCCCAGTTCTCAAAGAACTCCACTGGCTCCCGATCAGCTCACGCATCAAAAACAAAACAATAAACATATTCAAAATCAAGCACCACATTTCAGCCAACAGCCTGCACACCCTCATTCACCCAGACACCAGCACCCGCCCAAGAAGAAAAGGAACCTCCAACAGAGTCAACACCCCGAGAGACTTCAGAAAAACACGAAAGGACACTACAGCAAGAGCCCTCTCCCTGGCAGCCCCAACTATCTGGAACTCCCTCCCAGACGAACTGAGATCGACAACGGACCTCAAAGACTTCCGCAAACAGCTGAAGACAACGCTGTTCATAGAACATTATGGACACGTCACTTAATCAACAAGGACTAACCAACAAAGGCCCCCCCAACCCTGACGAGAGATTGCATAACGGCCCAGGATTTAACTCAAGCCCTATCTGGACTGTACCTTGTAATATAGAACATGCTGTATCATAGCGCACACTGTACATAGCCCACCCTAATCTATACACCTCACACCCACGCACATTTTAAACAATACAGCCACTGCATAATCTTCCCCCCACACGCACATTATACCCCTCCTTCACTGCATGAAATTCCCCCCACATACATTGATTGTATTGTTGTGATACCGCCTTGATTTTATGATAAGACGGTTTAGAAATACTTTTAAATAAAATAAATAAATGACCCCCTCTAGACTTCCGGGGCGCAACCATCACAGGAGTGCCCGTCGCACTTCCGGAGGACACACCAACCTTTGAGAACGCATCCCTCTGATGCGACCAGCGCCTTAGAAGAGAGCTCTGCAGCGGCTGCATATGCGCTCTGGCCCACTGAACCACCTCGATGCTGGCCGCCATCGTCCAACAACTGCAAATAGCGCCATGCAGTCGGAGCTCTGCAACCCAGAAATCTCCGCACAAGCTCCCGCAATTCCCGTGCTCTCTTGTCCGGGAGAAACACCATTCCCCGACTGGTCTCGAAACGCGCCCCCAAATATTTGAGGGCTTGAGAGGGAGCTAGTTTCCTCTTCGCAAAATTGACCACCCCGCCGAGACTCTCCAACAATTGCACCACTCGCGCCGTGGCCGCCACGCTCTCCTCCCGGGGACTTCGCTCGAATCAACCAATTGTCCAAGTAAGGGTGGACGAGAATGCCCTCCTTGCGGAGCGCCGCCGCCACCACTACCATGACCTTGGTGAAAGTGCGAGGCGCCGTCGCTAGGCCGAAAGGCAATGCTCTGAATTGAAAATGACCCATCGGCAGAGCAAACCGCAGATACCTTTGATGCTCGCGACATATGGGAATATGCAAATATGCCTCCGTCAGGTCTAGAGACGTGAGAAACTCTCCCTTTCGCACCGCCGCGATGACTGAACGCAAGGACTCCATCCGGAAATGGGTCACCCGAAGACAGCGATTTACCCTCTTTAAATCCAATATGGGACGGAACGTACCCTCTTTTTTCGGAACCACAAAATAAATGGAGTATCAACAGGAGCCGCATTGAGCCGCCGGAACGGGCACCACCGCCCCTAAATGCCGCAGCCGCTGCAGCGTGCTGGCGACCGCCCTGAACTTCCTTGGGGCTCGGCACGGGGAGAGGACAAAGGCATCGGAGACGGAGCGCTGGAGCTCTAGGGCATAGCCTTCTCGAATGACCTCCAACACCCACTGATCCGCAGTTAATTGGACCCAGACGGGGTAAAACTCCCGCAACCTTCCTCCCACGGGCACCTCACCCCTCTGGGCCCGCTGTATCTCATTGGGGTTTTCTACTGTTGGCGGACTGAAAGGAACAAAATCCTCTACCCGCCCCCCGGAAACCCCGAAAGGACTGACCTCGAGCCATATACCGACCCCACGAAGGCTGGGAAAATCGGAAGGATCGGAATCTCCGCGAGTCTCTGGGGACACCCCTAGAGGCTATCGGCCCCCGGCCCTGCTTTAGCCTATCCTCCGGGAGCCGACCCCCCTTTGGAGTCCCCCAAGTCCTTGACCAACTTCTCTAAATCCTCCCCAAAGAGAAGCTTGCCTTGAAAAGGTAATTTACTAAGCCGCGCCTTGGAAGAACTGTCCGCCGACCAGTTGCGGAGCCAGATACCTGCGAGCCGCCACCACCGAAGCCATGCTCTTGGCGAGCCCCCGAATCAAATCATAGTGAATATCCGATAGGTAAGCCGTGCCGGATTCCAGCCGTGCCAGATGCTCGGCCTGTTCTTGCGGTAGTCCCCCCCGCAGACGTTGGGACTATCGCAAGCCAGCTCTCGCCACCCATGCTCCCACAATGGAGGCTTGCAACAAGAGAGCACACATATCAAACATTTGTTTCAACAAGGTATCCAGCTTCCTATCCTGCACATCTTTTAACGCCGCGGCGCCCTCCACCGGAATGGTGGTCTTCTTAGTGACCGCCGACACTGCAGCATCCACCTTTGGGGACTGAAAATTCTCCCTATCCTGTTCCGACAACGGATATAACCGGGCCAAAGTCTTGATCCCTCGGAGCGCCGATTCCGGCGCGTCCCATTCCTCCTGAATCATCTCTCGAAACACCCTATGAACCGGGAATACCTTTTGAGAAGTCCTAACCGCCTGCAACAATGGATCCTCCAACACATCCTCAGCTGCAGGCGTCACGGAGGGCATGTTTAAAGTCTTTAGAGTCTCAGTAATCAACGCTGGCAACTCTTCCCACCGGAACACCCGGACCACTCTACTCTGCTCCACATCCGGTAGCTGTCCGCCCTCTAAATCCTCCTCCGAGGCCACTTCCAGATCCATATCCGCTCCGAGGTAATCTATCCCATCACCTGACAGACTGTCCTCTCGGAGCTCCCTACGTTTCTTTGCCGAGCCTATCTCCCCCACCGGGAGATCTGCCGACCCCGACCGTTTCCGACTCCTCTGGACTCCCGACTGAGTCCCGAACGCAGGCTGTAGCAAGGCAAACGCCTGCTGCATCAGGGAAAAGAAGTCAGAGGGAATCCCCGCAACGCTCCCACCCAGACTTCCCGCAGGAGCCAAAGACACACCAGTTGTCCCGGACGGCCCTGCCGTCGGCTCAGGAAGACCGAGAGAGGACGGCCGGGATCCCTCTTCTACTGAAGCGGCCGCTGGCTGATCTCCTGCCGGCCCCCCCAGCACCTTCTCCATACCTACTGGCCCCAGGGAGCAGTCCCGGCATACCCCGGAGTCCAGTAGCTCGCTGCGCTTCACTCCACAAACCAAGCAGCGATTTTTAAGGGGCATGCTACTGTCTATGAGCAACAAACAGCTCTGAAGAGAGAAAACTGGCTCACTGTATGTTTTTTTTTTTCTTCTTTTAAAAACAGTAATCTACTCCCAATAGGCCAAACAGCTGAATTCTGAAGGTCCCATGCAAAAACAAAGCTTCTAGCCTGTCCAATTAAAAGAAGAAAATTCTGTCTTTTAAAAGAAATGCCGATTTCAAAATGGCCGCCACCAGCTTTCCCGCTTAAAAAAGGGCTGACTGACAGCACGCGCTGAGGCCCCAAGCCTTCTTTTTTACCTGGGAGCCTCCCTAGGACCTCTACTATCACTCCTGCACTGCCCCCCAAAAAGAATTTCAGCAGCACTTACCCGATCCGGAGGAGAAGGGGGGGGAGGAGGGGGGCGGCAGAGAGAAATACAGCTCCAGAGCACAGCTCTCACCCAGCTTCAGCTCCCACTGACTGCTGCAGCCTCTTAGCACACAGCTCTTGCCAGATTATGTCCTCTGCTGCTGCAGACTCTTCCTGCAACCTGCTCCTCACCCTTCTGGCACGGGTTCGGGAGCAGGGAGGTAAGGCAGTCAGGCTCTCAGCCCACTGCACTTTTAAATAGCTGGGCCCCCCACTAAAAGAACCCTTCGGAGAGAGTACAGGAGAGAAAGGCAGAACTGGGACCCCTCCAGCAGCAGCAGATTTTCACCCCAGAATAAAGCAAAAGCACTAAACCAAAAGAGGAAAAAACCAACCCCAAAGAAACAAACAAAGCTCTGCTTATTTGATCTCCCTGAGCCCAGTCCCGGGCTCAGAACCTCCAAGCTGCTTGGAGACAAAGTACTGGTGATAGGGGGCGGTTCCTGTCTACTTATACCGGTGACATCAAAGTGATGAAATCTTTCAGTCTCCAAAGCTGTTGGTGGAGGTTGACAACTCTATGGTTCCGGGACTGGACTAGAGGGACGCTAAGGAACTAAGGGTTTATCTACCACTCCTCTTAATACAACTCCTATGTTCGATTCTATCTGGTAGTTCATTTTTATATTAATATGGGATATACATTTTTAGTAACCCTTAACTAATTAGTGTATTCCTATATGGGAAGTAGGAAATTTTTTAGAAGTTCCTCTTTAATAAGTTAATTAGTTTAAGTATATTACGTAATAAATGTTATATAAATTTATTGCATCACTCACTTAGACTTTAGTTTTCATACTCTTGTTTTTCCAGTGACACAATGATTAGGACATATGGTTTTTATATACAGGTATGTTTGCACTACAGTCTTTTGTCACCCCGATGAAGGATTTTTTCCTTAGGTTACAAATTAAAAATTTAACTTACGGTCTTCTGCATCCTTGGGCGCTGCACTTCTCTACTGTAATTGTGGTCTTTGGTAACTGCCGACACCGCTGTATCTACCCATGGAGACCTAAACAAGTCCTTATCCTGGGTTAACAGAGGCTAAAGACACGCCATAACTCTAGAACCTTTAAGCGCAGACTCAGGTATGACCCATTCTTCCTGTATCATCTCCTTAAAAACACTATGTACTGGGAAAGCCTTTTGATTCTTTCGAAAGACCTGCAACAATGGGTCTTCCAGAGCAGAATCCTCCGCTGGTCCGTCTGATAGCATATTAAGAGTTTTAAGAGACTCCGCAATGAGAGCCCGCAACTCTTCTCTACAAAACACGGACCACCCTTGCCTGATCCTCCTATTCCATAATCTCACCCTCTTCCAGATCTTTTGTCCAGGCCCATGTCCGAATCCGGATCCGGCTCCTCCAACCGTAGATCCTCCAATATGACCAACTTGTCTACTCAGACCCCATCTCCTCTGGGCCTCTTCGCACTTATGCTTGTCAATGCTGCCGTCAAAGAGGTCCTTGGCCTCTTATCTCCCAGTACCACTTCTGAGGAACTAGCTGTAGCCCTATTTAACGAGCTGCTCAAGGCCTGCTGGAGCAGGGCCACAAAGTCTGGCGCAAAAATCACCGCCAGGCCTCCTGGTAAAATGAGGATGTGCAGTCAGAAGGTCTGGAGCCAAAGATGTACTGGGCATAGTTTCTCTCGCGGTCAATGTGTCTAATAGTGGTTCTATAGGGCCCATAGATGTCCCCTCCTGAACCCCTGCTCCAGCCTCTTAATCCTGATCCATAGCCGCAGACTCCTGACTGCAACCTCTGCAGACACCCTATGGTGACATGGAGCCCCTTCTAGCACCGCCAAGCAAAAACAGTGCGGTCTAGACAGCATCCTGTCTCCCAGGAGCCACTCAGCGGGTTAACCAGCCCCCTAAGCAGATCGCAGTACCCTCTTACTGCTGGACTGAATTTTTTTTTTTTTACTGTATTAACTCCAGAAACGCTCCCCAAGGCAAACTGAGGAAAGTTTATTAAAACGAGGCTCCCCGGCCAAAATTACACAGCTGCAAAAACAGTCAAATGTAGAGCACGATTCCCATGCAACTGACACACGGTCCGGCCTGCACTGCTGAAACCATGCTTCTCCAGCCTCTCGATGCTGCTCTCTACCTTGCCAGTTACCAAAGCTGCGTCTGGTGCCTCCTCCACTGCGCTCTACCGTGTCCCAGGAGCTGCAGTCACCAGCTGAAAGGGCCGGAGTAAAGCTTTGCTGAACAGCTGCAGATCGATCCGCTGGCTCCAAGCACGTTAGCAGGCAAACCTTCCGCACACAGAGTCCTGCAGTCTGCCGGTTCCTCTCCCCAGTAGGTGGGATCGGTAACCGGTGCCTGTCCTCCCTCAACATGCCTCAGCCGCACTGAGGGCACAAAGCTACCCCCCCAGGAGGGGAAGGGGGGGAGGTAACAGAGGACCCCAAATCAACGGGAAGGAAAGGAGCACCTGAGCACCTTAGCACCAGATCAAGGGAAAATTGTTTTTCTTTTTAATAAAATCCCCTTACTACACGAAGCCTAAACTCTTCTTGTTCCTCTAGTGAGCCCCGAACTCCTGGGCTCACCAAACCTCCAGCTGCTTGGAGACAGATAACTGGTGTGAGGCGGCAGATCCGGGGCTTATATACCAGTGGACATCACAAGAGTGACGTTTCTCAGTCTCCAAGCTGCTGGAGGAGGATCACAACCCGAGATTCCGGGACTAGACTGGAGGGACAATCAGGAAAAATCAAATCACTCTTTTGCACTTCTGGCTGTATGTTTTGGTCACTGTTCTGCTGGAGGACCAATGACCTTTGACCCAGACCTAGCTTTCCAACACTAGGTAGCACATTTCACTCCAAAATACCTTGATAGTCCTCAGACTTCATGATTCTTTTAATACATTCCAGGCCTCCAGGTCCTGAGGCAGCAAAACCACACCACCACATTATGAAGCCTCCACCGTATTTAACCAGTCATCGAGATAAGGGTGGACCAGGATCCCTTCCTTGCGCAACGCCGCTGCCGCCACCACCACCATAATTTTGGTGAAGGTCCTCGGCGCCGTCACCAAGCCTGTTAAAGCAGGCCTTTGAGGCGGATTCTGTTTTGCTTCAGGCCTCCATCTGCGGAGCTTGGGTGGCCAGAGCGTGTTTACGCTGGGCTCAGCGGCTGCGTCTCATGTCGATTCTGAGGAGATGAAAGAGTTGGTTGTCAATCTCCTCCTGCAGCTAGGAGACTGGTATGTCAGAATGACGACATCACTGGATATAGCCTGCTGCACTCCCACTTGCATCCCAATGGAAACGATAACAAAGCAGACTCAAAGGAGCAACAAATAAGTAGCTAAACATAATAACATATACCACTAGAAAACAAGTGCCCCTCCACCGACAAGGCTTTCTTACAACCTGCCCCATCATCGAGAAGGCAACAAATCACAGAATGAAAGAAATGTAGACTCACCTGTAAGCAGCTGTCGCCGGCCACCAATCAGGAACCCCCTGAAACAAAGGGTGGGAAGGAGGACTGAACTGTCGTCACTAAAGGAACTACAATTACCAGGTAAGTGTAATTATCATTTCCTTATCGTTCCTCCAGTTCAGTCCTCTACCTCTGGGATGTACCAGAGCAGTGATTAATGGGAGGGACCCTTCCAGCCGGCAGACAAGACCGCCGCACCGAAACGAGCATCCGAAGCTGCTGCCACATCCAGTCGGTAGTGCTTGATGAACATGTGCAGCGACGACCAAGTTGCAGCTCGACAAATGTCCCCTGGGGGAACCAAATCATGCTCCGCCCAAGACGCCACCTGCGCCCTTGTAGAATGCGCGTGCAGACCCACCGGCGCAACATGCCCACGAAGTAAATAAGCGGACCCAATCGCCTCCCTAAGCCAGCAGGCGATTGAGGCCTTAGCCGCCGCCTCTCCTTTGCGTACACCGCCATAGAGAACAAACCACCGCTCAGACTTTCGGAATGTCTCCGTGACTCGCAAATACTGACGCAAGACCCTCTTCACGTCAAGACGCCGAAGACTGCAACTGGAGGCGTCTCCCTCCAAGGATCCCAGAACGGGCAAACACACGGTCTGATTCACATGAAAGGGAGACACCACTTTGGGCAAAAAGGACGGGACCGTCTGTAAAACCACCTTTTCCCTGGAAAAAGACAAGAAAGGTTTGACACGACAAAGCTTGTAGTTCGGAAACGCGCCGAGCGGAACAAATAGCCACCAGGAAAACTGCCTTCAATGTCAAATCCTTCACGGACGCCCGACGCAAGGGCTCAAAGGGGGACTCGGCCAACGCTGTGAGAACGAGATTCAGGTCCCACGGTGGAATAGATACCCTACGTGCCGGGTGCAACTGTGCGGCCGCCTTCAGAAAACGACCGTCAGCATGAGCCCCCAACAGCACACCATTGACCTTGCCCCGATAACAGGAGAGGGCCGCCAGCTGTACGCGTGAAGAACTGGCCGCTAGCCCATTCGCAAGGCCGCTCTGCAGAAACTCCAAGATCAGCGGAACCGAAGCCGAGCTCGGCCGAACCTGGCACGGTGCACACCAATCCTCAAAAATACGCCAGACACGCACATAAGCCAGGGATGTGGAAGGCTTACGCGCCCTCAGTAAGGTCGCAACCACCGCCGACGAATAACCTTTTAGGAGCTCAGCCCTCTCAATGGCCAAACCGTAAGCCAAACGGCAACGCCTGAAACTGATAGTGGCCCCAAGGGAGGGCAAACCACAGGAAGCGCTGGTGAGCCTCCTGAATCGGAATGTGCAAATACGCCTCCGACAGGTCTAGAGACGTCAAGAACTCGCCGTGCCGCACCACCACTATGACGGAGCGCAACGTTTCCATTCGAAAGTGCGGCACCCTTAAACAACGATTCACCCCCTTCAGGTCAAGGATGGGTCGCATTTGGAGACGGAGATCGGCGTACCAAGGATGCCTCGGCCAATCGGGTGCCACCAACAGCACCCTCCCGGCATGCGCTCCGATCTTTTGAATCAACGAAACACAACCAAGTTACATTATAACATTCTTGAATTTATATACAATCAATGTTTAGTTACTTAATTACTTAATATGTTAACAACTTGTAATGTATTTACAACTTCTTTGACTTATTTTCAGATAAAAACATAGTTACTCACCTGTAACAGGTGATCTCCGGGAACAGCAGGAATTTAGTCCTCACATATGGGTATCGTCAGTACCGACGGAGCCTGCGCGGGAATGCTCCACAGCATCCAATCAGAAAGCTTTTGGGAGCATCCCACAGCGCCTGCATGCTGCCTTACTGCCTTTCCCCAACTGCCTCTCTCCAGTTGAGTTTTAAAGCTGAGACAAAGAGAGAGAGAAAGGAAAGGAAAGAGATAGAGAGATACAACTCCTAGGGGAGGTGGGTGGGTTGTGAGGACTAAATTCCTGCTGTTCCCGGAGATCACCTGTTACAGGTGAGTAACTGTGTTATCTCCAGGAACAAGCAGGAATCTAGTCATCACATATGGGGACTCCCTAGCTTTAGCTGCCAGGGAGAGACCCCAGAAGTTGTGTGTCCCTGAGAAGGGCTCCACTTCCCCCCATGGATCTCTGGCATCCTATCAGGGATGGTGGGTAGGAGTTGATTAAGTATGGAACAGGTGTTTGAGAACAGCCTGACCAAACAAGGCATCCCGGCGGGAGTCCTTGTCCAAGCAGTAATGGGCTGTGAAGGTATGAACAGAGGCCCAAGTGGCTGCTCGACAGATGTCGTCAATAGACACAGAGTTCAGATGAGCCATTGAGGCTGCCATGGCCCTCCAGAGAAAGGTTCTTACTCTGATAGGTGAAAGAAATACACTGAGCAATCCAGTTTAGATAATGTTCTCTTGGAGACTGGCAGTCCCAAATGAGAAGTGTCAAAAGCAACAAAGAGTTGGGAGGACTTTCTATGTTGCTGTGTCCTTTGTAAATAAAAAGCTAGAGCTCTTTTAAAGTCCAGGGTATGAAGATTCCTCTCTGCATTTGATGCATGAGGTCCTGGAAAAACAAACAAAAAAAAAAAAGACAGGTAGGGAGACCTCCTGGTTGAGATGGAAAGGCAAGACCACCTTAGGCATAAAGGGAGGATGAGTCCTAAGGACTACCTTGTCATGATGGAACCTTGTATAAGGTGGATTAGCTACTAGTGCTTGCAATTCACTAATGCGGCGTGATGTGATTGCAATGAGAAATATAATCGTCCAAGAAAGGAATTTCAAGGAGGTGGTAGCTAAGGGTTCGAAAGGTGGCTTCATGAGCTGCCCAAGAACCATGTTCAAGTCCCATGCCACTGGAGGTGGTCTAATGGGAGGCTTAGTTAGAAGGGGGCCTCTCATGAATCTTGCTATAAGAGGATGAGAGGAAATAGGCTGTCCATTTAGAGGCTTAAGGGAAGCTGCAATAGCACTCAAATGGACTCTTACTGAATTTGTTTTAAGGCCTGCATTAGACAAATGGAGGAGGTACTCCAGCAAAGATTCCAGAGGTATGACAAGGGTGTTAAGACAGTTTTCAGAACACCAAATAGTAAACCTTTTCCACTTGAAAGCATAAGAACGTCTAGTGGAAGGTTTTCTGGAAGCATAAAGAACATCTTTCACTTGCTGAGAAAGATGAAGATCTTGAAGATTTAAGCCTTCAGCAACCAAGCCCTGAGATGCAGAGACTGGGGATTGGGATGCCATAACATTCCGTTCTCCTGAGATAGGAGGTCTGAAGCAGACCCTAACTCCAGGGAGGGAGCTTGAGAGAGTAGAAGCAGAAGGTACCACACTTGCTGTGGCCAATGTGGAGCTATGAGAATCATGTGGCCTCTGTCTCTCTGAAGCTTGAACAGGGTTTTGGGAATTAGGGGAATGGGTGGAAAGGCATAAAGGAAGTCTTGGCCAAAGTGAAGGAGGAAAGCATCTTTTGCCTGAGCTCCCTGAGCCAGCGTTCTGGAACAGAACCAGGGAAGTTTGGCATTCCAGGGACTTGCAAAGAGGTCTATGTCCAGGGTTCCCCAAAGTTGAAAAATCCTGGCTACCTGGTCTGCATGTAGAGACCACTCGTGTGGAAGGAGAACTCGACTGAGTCTGTCTGCCCAAGAGTTTTGAATGCCTGGAAGATACACTGCCAGAAGATTAATCTGATGCTCTGGCGTGGGCCCACAGTCGCAAAGCTTCGTTGCAAAGTGACAGAGAGCCTGTTCCCCCCCTGCTTGCTCATGTAGAACATGGCTATCTGATTGTCCGTATGAATAAGGACTGTTTTGTAGCTGAGCAGGGTGTGGAACACTTGCAAAGCAAGGAAGATTGCTCCGAGCTCCAAGAGATTGATATGTAGACAACTCTCTTGTGGAGTCCAAGTGCCTTGGGTGGAGAGGTCTTGTAAATGAGCTCCCCAACCCACTGGAGAAGCATCTGTTGTAGGAGTTGCTTGGGGCAGGGGTTGCTGAAAGGGGGACCCCAGCAACAGGTTTTGAGTGGACTTCCACCACTGGAGAGACAAAATGATGCGACTTGTGTTTGCTATTTTGTCTGACAGGCAACCTGATGCCTGGGTCCATTGGGTGGATAAAGTCCACTGAGCTGCCCTCATGTGAAGGCAAGCATATGGTACCACATGCACGGTGGAAGCCATGTGGCCTAGTAACTAACATTTCTCGAGCAGTTAAAAAGGGCTTTAGGACTGCTTGAGAAGCTAATTGCACCAAGCGAAGGCAACGGGCTTGGGGAAGGTAGGCCCTTGCCTTTGTGGTATCCAGCAGGGCTCCTATGAACGCTAGAGTGGAGGAGTGGCCTAGTGGTTGGGGCAAGGTACTTCAGGCCGGAAGGTTGGGGGTTCAAATCCCACTAGAGGACAGCAACCTTGGGCCGGAAGGACTGGGGGTTTCTAGTCCCACAGGTGCTCCTTGTGGTCTTGGGCAAGCCACTTAACCCTCCATAGCCCATGTTCCCTGTAAAATAGTTATCTCTAAGTTATAATGCCCTGTTCAATGTAATTTCAGTTTGTTCAATGTAAACCGCACTGATGCAGAATAGCGCGGTATCTAAGAGAATGTAAATAGAGACTGAGTAGGAGTTAGACTGGATTTTGGGATGTTTATTACCAGCCCTAAATACTGAAGGATACACATTGTGCAGGATAGAGAAGTCTTGGCCTCTGACTGTGTTGGAGCTCGAATGAGCCAGTCGTCCAAGTAAGGGAAGATTAATATTCCCAGAGTGCGTAGAAATGCTGCTACCACAGCCATGCATTTCGTGAACACCCTTGGTGCAGAGGCCAGACCAAAAGGAAGCACCCTGTATTGGTAGTGCTTTCCTTGAAACAGGAACCAAAGGAACCTTCTGTGAGTTGGATGGATGAGAACATGGGTGTACGCATCCTTGAGATCTAGAGAACAAAGCCAATCCTGATTCTAAAAGGTATGGAAGAAGAGCTCCGAGAGAAATAAATTTTGACTTTCTCCTTGACAAGGAATTTGTTCAATTCTCTGAGATCTAAGATGGGGGGGGGGGGGATACAGACCTGTTTTCTTTGGGATAAGAAAATAAGGGGAATAGAACCCTGTGCCCTGTTGATGAAGAGGCACTTCTATTGCCCCTTGGGCAAGGAGGATGGTAACTTCCTGACCTAACAGGTCGATGAGAGAGGTTGGAGAATTGAACTGCTTCACTATTGTGGGAGGGGGCATGCTTGAAAAATGAAGTTTATACCCCTCTCTTATGATGGAGAGTGTCCAATGCTCTGCTGTTATTTGCCCCCATCTGGGAGCAAAATGGCATAACCTTCCTGGAATGGTGGATGGTTCTGGTCCTTCCAGAGCCAGAAAGGCTAAGTTCTCTAGCTGAAATTCAAGGCCCTGAGGAGGCTGAGGCTGCTGGGCAGGTTGAGGCCTAGCAGCCTTTGCTTTCTTCTGTTTGGGTGGCTGCTGACTTTTGGTTGAAAACTGACCTGCAGAAGATGCCTGCTGACCATAAGCAGGATAAAATTTTCTCTTTTTAGAAAAAGGCGTTTTCTTGAACAACTTTTTCCTAACAGGATCATTAGTAGACTTGGATAGTCTATCCAAAGTGGAATTTTCAGCATCCATTTCATTGGCTTTTTCTTGCCAATCTTTACCAAACAGGTTCTCACCAGTACAAGGGATATTTCCCAATTTATCTTGTACCCAGAGCTCTAAATCAGATGCGTGGAGCCAAGCAATTCTATATGCACCTATGGCAATAGCCGAGGCTCTGCTTATACATTCAAAGCAGTCGAAGGCTGCACGGTTGGAGAATTTAGAGACATCTTGGGCATGTTTGAGCAAGTGAGAAACTCTTGCCTTTTATCCTCAGAGATGAAAGGACTTAAAGTCTGTAGATGATCAGTAACTTTTTAGGAACATTCCCATGTAGAGACTATAGGAACTGATTCTTGCAGCAAGCATGGAAGCTTGAAAGACTCTACGTCCAAAAGCATCCAGAGTTCTGCATTCACGTCCTGGAGGATTAGAGGCATGTCTTTTTGCACTTCTAATCCTTCTCATAGCAGATTCCACCACAACAGAGTGGTGAGGAAGCTGAGTTTTATGGAAACCAGGACAAGGAGGGACACGATACATAGTATCTAACCTACGAGAATGAGGAGAGGTGGCAAGAGGCGTTTCCCACATCCTCAACATGAGATCATATAGAATCTCATGAATGGGTAGGGTAGCTGCCTCCTTAGGAGTTTTGGGATATTGTAAAATATCCAATTCCTTGGCCCTTGGCTCTGTCTCAGGGGCCACAGTGATGGACAGGCCCCGAGCCACCTCTTGGATGAAGTCTTGAAAAGACATGTCCTCTGGAGGAGACATCCTGCGTTTAGGGAAGGACGACTCCTGTGGAAGAATCATTGCTGCATCGACAGAACTTTCAGAGTCCTCAGATTCTTCTAAGGAATCAAAGTATCATCTGTCTGGATGCTCCTGCAAAGCCCGATACCCGTACAGAGCAAAATCGGTACCGGGAATAACCGGTACCGGCATAGCAGACACCGATGCTATCGGTACCGGCATAGCAGACACCGATGCTATCGGTACCGGCATAGCAGACACCGATGCTATCGGTACCGGCATAGCAGACACCGATGCTATCGGTGCCGGTTGCGATGCCTGTGCCGGTTGCGATGCCTGTGCCGGTTGCGATGCCAGTTGCGATGCCTGTGCCGGTGCCGGTGCCAGTTGCGGTGCCGGTGCCGGTGCCAGTTGCGATGCCTGTGCCGGTGCCAGTACCGGTGGAGTTGTCTGTTACAGTACCAAGGGCGTCAATGCCACAAGGAAAGCCGCTAGACTGTGTTCTATGGACAGAATTCTCTGGTCCATAGACGCTGCCAATGCCTGGAAGTCGGTACTGGTGGGAACCGCTGGTACCCCAGAGCATGGCACCAGGAGATCTGTCGAGGCCGAGCCATCGAGAACATCCTGGAACCCTGATGGTGCTTTGGAAGCCAAAGCCTCCTGCTGGGGTAATTTTGCCGGTGCAGAATCCTCAAGGGCAACGCCAGAGGCATCTCGATGCTTAGGAGATCTACCCTTCGAGGACCGGCTGGATTTATGTTTAGTTACCGGAGATCCACGGGAAGAAGCAGCAGCCCTGGAAGACGTTTATGACACCAAAGCCGCATCAGAGGGAAACAGGGTACTGAGCTTAGCAGCTCGGTTCTGTCGACCTCTTTTAGACATCATAGCACAGGACACACAATCTGTGATGGAGTGGTCAGGATCTAAACATTTTAAAACACCATTCATGGGTGTCGGTGACGGAAATGGTACCGCCACATTTTGTGCACTTTTTAAAACCTGAAGCAGGTTTTTCCATGTTAAGGAAATTTTGGGGGCCTAAGGCCCAAAAAGGCGAGTGCACCTGAAGAAAAGGAAAAAACAGATAAATTATTTTTTTTAAAAAAAGAAAAGAAATACCGGTGGTACCGGTAGAGCGTCAGGGAAGGCAGACGCGACCACAAAAAGAAACAAAGAAATAAGGATATTCTTCTGCAGTGACAGGAACACGACCTGCTGGCTCCGCGGAAAAAGAAAAACTGGAGAGCGGCAGTTGGGAAAGGTGGGAAGGCAGCACGCAGGCGCTGTGGGATGCTCCCAAAGGCTTTCTGATTGGACGCTGGGGAGCGTTCCCATGCAGGCTCCGTCGGTACCGACGACACCCATATGTGATGACTAGATTCCTGCTTGTTCCTGGAGATACGGAGGTGAGAAATAAGTGTCACCTTGGCAGTATGTTTCTTTATAATGGTGTGGATTTTAGGAGTGTTTGATAGATTGTTAAGTGTTTGTTGAGTGGATGTTGAGTTAGGTTGTTTGTGACTGTTGATTCAAAGTAGTAAGGCCACAGTGTTGGATGAAGAGGCGAGTTTTAAGTTTTGTGAAAAGTTATATCTTTAATTGTTCTTAGGTTGTCAGGGAGGGTGTTCCATAGAGTGGGGGCGACATATGAATGCCCTTGAGCAGGTAACTATGTATGGGGACTCCCTAGCTCCAGGCTGCCGAGGACCAAACTAGGACAGTACCACCAGCAAACAATTGGTTAGCTGCAAGTTGCAGAAGGCGAGTACCCACAGACACTGCACAACCCTAACATCCAGCGACACTATCACTCCAGTAGCCTGAACACAGAAGGGTCAGAGGGCAGGAGTTGTCTACACCCCGAGAATATTACAGAGTACTGCCTGACTAAAGGCACTGTCCCTGCGGAACTTACTTTCCAAGCAGAAGTGAGCTACAAACATATGAACTGAGGAGCATATGGCAGCCTTACATATCTCAGTCACCAGCACTGAGCACAGGCTGTCCGACACAGCCATTGCCCTCCAATGATGTGCTTTGATCTGGGGCTCAAGGGAGAGGCCACCTCGCTTGTAGGTGAGGGCAATACATTCCACCACCCACATGGACACAGTTCACTTAGTCACAGTGGGCACCAGTCTACTGGGGTCATATGATACAAAAAGCTGGAGGAGCTTTGCAATGGGCCCGAGTCTGCTATAAGTAGGACAGGGCCCATTTGCAATCCAGCATATGAAGCACTAGCTCCTTCCTGTCGGCATGAGACCACAGGAAGGTGGTGGGGAGGACCACCTCTTGGTTGAGGTAAAAAGGAGATACTACGGTCGGGAGGGATTTGGGGTGTGTGCAGAGCACTAACCTGTTCTTGTTGAATTGTGTGTATGGTTGATCTGCCACAAGAGCGTGGAGTTTGCACACACAGTGAATGTAAGGGACACCAGAAAAGCCACTTTCCAAGACAGGTACCAAAGGCAACAAGTGGCCAAAGGCTCGAACAGAGGAGAGCACCACGTTAAGGTCCCATCCCGCTGCTGGTGGGCAGAGAGGGAGCTTGCATAACAGGAGGCCCCAAAGGAACGTGGCGACCAGGGGCTGGTTTGAGACAGGTCCCTATCTATTGGGTGGTGGTGCATGTCTAGCATTCAGGTGCACCCTCAGAGTTTGATTTTAGCCTGATGTGTGACAATTGTAGGAGATACTGAAGAATGAGTTGCACCTGGCAGGAGAAGGGATTCACCTCCTTCTCCACTTAAAGGCACATGCCCTTCTGCTGGAGGGTTTCTGGGAGGCCAGTAGGACCCTCCTAGACTTCCTCAGGAAGATTGAAAGGGTATTTTTGGCTCCTTTCAAACAGCCACGCTGTTAGTTTTTAAAAACCCCTTCTTCAAAAACTTTAACCAATTTTTTTGTCGGAAAGGCCAACCAAGCTAAGAGGATCGTGCCTCAAGCCGTCGTGGCCCGTCCATTTTATTTAAGAAAACCACTTCGGAAGCAGCATCGAAATTGTTACTTAGCTGAATCCCTTGCTGAAAGAAGGCTGTATAGGAACATCACAATCAGCAGAGAGGCAGAGACGACGTGACACGTTTCAGGATATGTAAAGTAAAGTAATGCCCTGCTTCAGGTCAAAGCTGCCGTATAGTATCTTCTCAGCCAGATGGCAGCTTTGACCTGAAGCAGGGCATTACTTTACTTTACATACCCCGAAACATGTCACGTCATCTCTGCCTCTCCGCTGATTGCGATGTTCCTATACAGCCTTTTCAGCAAGGGATTCAGCTAAGTAACAATTTCGATGCTGCTTCCGAAGTGGTTTTAAAGTGTTTTTCTTAAATTAAATAAAATGGATGGGCCACGATGGCTTGAGGCACGATCCTCTTAGCTTGGTTGGCCTTTCCGACAAAAAAATTGGTTAAAGTTTTTGAAGAAGGGGTTTTTAAGCACCAAGGTTCCTTTTCATATTTGAGTACTTTAACCTGGTTGTATTTTGTTGGTTGATTGACGCTGTTAGTTTTAGCAACCCCAGGTTGGAGTGCAAGAGGGAGCCCTCTGCCTGGGACAGAAGGTCCAGGGCCTAGCCCAGTGGAACTGGGAGTGCCACTGAGAGAAGACAGCAGAGGGAACCAGGGTTGCCTGGGCCACCTGGGGATGATCAGTATCACCGACTACCTCTTGCTTGGGATCTTGAGGGTCTTGGCGATCGGGGTGGGGAGGGACCGTGAAGACGCATAGAGTAGGCCTTCTGACTACGGGAACAGGAAGGCATCTGTCACCACTCTCCCTGTGCAAGCAAGAGCAAGGTAACTGCATGTTGTCCAGGGAGGGAAAGAGGTCCATCACAGGCCTGCCCCAGCGGTGGAAGAGTTGCTTCACTACCCTGGGATTCAAACACCACTCATGTGGGCAAAGGACTCTGCTCAGCCTGTCTGCTAAGCAGCTGTCCTGGCTTGGCAGGTACACCTCTTGTAGGAGAATGCCATTGTGCACTGTGAAGGAGAGGAGGGCTCCCACCTCCTGGCAGAGGGAGTATGAGATATACCTCCCAGCTTGTTGATGTACAACATAGCAACTTGGTTGTCTGTCAGGACCAGCACATGTCTGTTGCAGGTGGTGGCGGAATGCTTGCAGGGCCAGGAATATTGCCTCAAATTCAAGGTTAATATGCAAGTGACTCCTCTTAGAACCAGTTGCCTTGTGCGAGTTGGTCCCTGCAATGCACCCCTCCTCCCCCACCACAGGAGGGAGGCATCAGTTGTCAGGGTCCTCTTGGCACGGATGCCTGGAACAGCATTCCCACCTGTAAGCGGTACAAGCTTTGCCACCAGGTGAGGGACTCCACCAAGTGGCAGGTGACTGACCCTGTCCCATAGCCTGCCCATGGCTTGAGTCCACTGTGAGCACCATTGGGCTGTCCGCATGTGCAAGCGGGCTAGTGGGGTGACATGGCCCGTGAAGGCAGCAAGCTAGAACTGACCAGCAGTGTTGTACCTCCCCTGCCAGTTGTATGAGGCCCTTTCCCTTGGGAGGATGGCCTATCTGAGCCCCTATGAACTCCATATTTTGGACTGGAGAGAGATGGGATTTGGGATAGTTGATGACAAACCCAGGTGCAGCAGTAGGAGGGTTTTGATCTGTGGCCCAACTGACCTCGGAGGCCAAACCCCCTCTAATTAGCCAGTCATCCAGATAGGGAAATACAAAGGCCCCTTGTAGGCACAAGTGGGCAGCTACCACCGCCAAGCATTTGGTAAAAGCCCCTGGTAAGGCAGCACTGTTCTGGTAGTGCCCTGCTCCCACAACAAAAGCAGATACTGCCTGTGGGAGGGATGGATTAGGATGTGTGTGTATGCATCCTTTAGATACAAGGAGCACAGCCATTCTCCCTGGCGGAGATATGGCAGCAGTGTTCCAAAAAGGAGAGCATCTTGAACTTCTCCCTCGCCAGAAACTTGTTTCTCAGGTCTAGTATGGGTGTGAGGCCCCCAGTTCTTTTTGGGACAAGTACCTGGAGTAGAAGGCTTTCCCCCATAGGTGATTGGGTACTACCTTGTCCCTAGAGCAGACCTGTAAGCTCTGAAAGCAGAAGTCTGGTGAAGGAGAGGTCGCACAGGCTCTCCTGGGAATAACTTGGGTGGTAACTGATGAAAGCGGAGAAGGTATCCCTCCCTCACCACCCGCAACACCCATTGGTCTGACGTGACCTCAGCCCATCTGTGGGCAGAGTGCCAGGAGGTCCCCTGTGGGCTGTTGAAGGTCTCTTGGGAGAGGGGAGACCCTGCCCTGGGAGTCAAAAGCTCCCCCTGGATGGGCCAGAGCTGGGGCTTGGGGCTTCTGCTTGCCCTTGTCTCTTGGGGTGAGAACCCTGTTGCTGGCCTGAGAAGGGCTGGTAACTGAACCTGCTGGAAGTGCCAGTTTTTCCCCTTGGGAACGGGGGACTCTTCCCACCTGAGGGTTTCTTGTGAGGAAAGGAAGAGATCCGAAAGCCTTTGTCAGGTCACCACTTTGGCCTCTATCTGGCAAGCCCATGGCTGACAAGGTGGCCAAATCAGGTTCTCTCCGGTGCAGGAGACATTGAGCAGCTTGTCCTGGATGCAGTGTTTGAGGTCCGAGGACTGTAGTCAGGCTTGGCATCAAGTCCCAATGCTTGCTGCTGCTACTCAAGCTGTTGACCCTAATCCATCATAGGCTGCTCAGGAACTTTGAATAGTTGATCCCAGAGGTCAGAGCTTGGAACTGTTGGAGAGGTTCCCTGACCAGACCCACTGAGAACTCAGACAACTCCTGGGTTAGGGCTTTCAAGTACATGCCTATGTACAACTCATAGGCCTGGATTCAACACCCCACTATTGAGCCCTGGTAGCACTTGCAACCAGTGGTGTCAAGGGCTCTAGCATCCCTTCCGGGGGGGGGGGGGGAAGTGTAATTCTTCTGGCTCTTGAATTTACGATGCAGTATATGGCATTGAGGTATCAACTGACCACTGGCACCAACACCAGGGTCTCCCACATTCTCAAAAGTAGCCATTCAAGGATCAGCTTCACCAGCACCATGAGAGCTTCCTTGGGTGGAGACTAACTGGAGGATTTTCAGTTCCTCAGGGCGGGGGTCCTGCTCTGCTTCAGTTTGCATCAATAGGGCTCAGGCCATATCCCTGACTAAGTCATGGAAGGCCACGTCTTCCGGATGAGAATGACATCAGGGGAGATGGGTCTGAGGGAATGTCTGCCATCTAGTGTCCGGGGAGGCCTCATCAGTTTCCCAGTCTGAGTTGAGGGAAGATGAATCTGAGGCCTTGCAGCTGTGTGCCTCAAGATCAGGGCCAATAGGCTTCCCCCCCCCTCCCCCCCCCTCCGCATACCTGGGGTCTCAAACTCACCAGGGAGGACTGGATGCCCAAGGAACAGGTCCAGGTCCTGGACCTTGACTGGGGCAGAGGACCTACCCGAAGCCAGTGGCACTTTGGCCTTGGCTCAACAACCGGGGACTCCATTGACATGGCCAGGATAGTAGTGATGTTCTGCTCCATGGCTATCAGTCATTCTGGTTTCCAAGCAAGAAGGCTCCGCAGCTTTCGGCATGGGTACCGAAGATTTCAGGCCCGGCCCCAGCAATCACAAGTGCGTCCTCGACTAGGACTGCAGCCTCAAGGATCCTCACATGGTCTCTGCAAGCTGAGGAATTCTTCTTGGGGACCTTGGTGGGATGCTTCTCAGAGTCACCCGAGTCCCTCTGGCTCATCTTACTGGGTTTCCCCCGGTGTAACCTCAATGGGCTCGAGGACATTTTCTTCTTTTGCTCCAAGTCAGAGGCCTTTATGAAGGAACTGCATTGCGGTACTCATGATGCTTGGGCCTCACAAGTAGTGCTGTGCCAAGACTGGCCTTGGGAACAGCTTCTCCTACAATTCCAACCTCTTATTAGTTTTAGGTGTCTTGGCCTGGCACAGCCCAAAAAAGGTGCTATCATGATCTGGTCACAGGTAGCGTAAGTTGCAGTCATGGGTGTTGGTGGCAGACATAAGTGACTGCAGCAGTCAAATTTTTGGAACCCACTGAGACATGGTAGGAGACACCTGGCTGGGGACTACCCTTGGGTGAAAAATGGTGAACGCCAGTTGAGTTAAGCCTCGATGAAAAAAATGGTAAAGAGCTGAGAACAGTGCCAGGCCTGGCACAAGGTGGGAAGAGGAACTGGTACACAAACTGGGAACAGCTAATGTAAAGATTTTGCAAGGATTTTTTCCCAGGGAAACTGGGTGTGTGTCTGTTGGGCTCCGCAGAGAAAAAAAAAAAAAAAAAAAAAAGACACAAACTCAGCCTTCCTGACCCTTCCTCCTCCCTCACCTTCCCCCTCTCTCATATCTGGTCTGCTTTCCACCCAATTACACCAAACAGAACTCTCCAAACTAATCTCTACCTCTCATAAAACCTTTTGCCCACTCAACTCCATCCCCTCTACCTGATCTCTGAACCAATCCTAGTACTCCTTCTGATCGCTCACTATACTTAATCATAGCCTGGCCTCTGGTGTTTTCCCTACCCTCTGGAAGCACGCAGTGGTCCGTCCCCATCTAAAGAAACCATCCTTTGATGGTCTTAATCCCACCAGTTGCTGTCCAGTTTCCAATTTGCCATTTCTTTCAAAGATATTGGAAAAAGCTGCTCTCAACTCAATCCGGTTTTTGCCCAGGACACAGTGTTGAGACCATTATGCTCTCTCTCCTCAGTGACATCCACACGACCATGGTGATCTCACTATAGCAGTCTCCCTCGACCTATCCGCAGCCTTCGATCTAGTTGATCACTCTTCTGCTTTCCCACCTCCAGGATTCTGGGCTTCACAGAACTGTCTATCGGTGTTTTCACTCTGTCTTCACATACTTTCTCAGTTCACTCTGGGTCAGATTCCTCTGACCTGCCCCCCTTTGCTGTAATGTTCCCCAGAGTTCTGTCCTGGCTTCCCTCCTTTTTAATACATTTCTTGCCCCTCTAGCCTTACTTGTTCAACAGTCTGATCTTTCATCTTACTATTAAGCAGATGACATTCTCCATCATACCTTTCCCCTACAGCCTGACCTCACTGCTCTCAACACCTGTCTAGACCGTGTATCCTCCAGGCTCACTTCCAACTGTTTACATCTTAACATATCAAAGACGTTTGCCATTTCATTCTCACAGGTCCATGCCCAACGACTACTCCAACTCTCGCCGGTACACATATTCAACTAGTCTCCACTCTCCATTACCTTGGAGTGACTCAATTCGGCACTCTTTCCACAAACATATTTCTCTCCTCTCCTGTCGCTCTACTACCTTTGCCAGATTTGTACTATATGTCCTTTTGTTTCCCCCTCAGGCTCTTACCACCCTTCTTCTGTCCTTAGTTATGTCACGGTTAGACTTCTGTAATCTTGCCCTCACTGGCGTTACCAAGTGTCAACACCAGCGTTTACAACTTTTGCAGAACACTGCCGCAAGGATCATTTCCAATACCTCACGCCACGATCATGAAACCTCCACCCTCAGAGCTCCATTGGCTTCCAGTTTCCTACTGATCTAGTACAAGCTCCTCACCTTAACACATCACATCATCTACTGCAATACCCCGCAATACCTCACTGATTTGCTGCATTTTCACTTCCCTCCTCAGTTTATGCTCTATCCATGTGAGCCATCTGGTACTTCCGTCCCCTTCTCATGCACATCTCCAATCCACTCAACATTCTGCCTTTTTTCCTTGGCCCTTCCCTCTGGAACTCCCTCCCCACCACCCTCCGTCAAGAATCATTCACAAAATTCACGACCCTTATGAAAACTCACCTATTTCAAACTGCTTTTGACCTACCCTCTACCTGCTCTTAATGCCCCTCTGCCCTTTCCCTTTCATGATCTTTTCAGCTCCTTCCTCTCTCCTACCTACCTGCTCTCCTCTGTCCTGCCATGAAATGGAGTTTTTCCTTTTCCTGGCTGTGAGCCATCATTTTTTTGTTCTTTTGCAAACCGCCCTGATATAAGGTGTGGTATATCAAGAATCATAACAAACATGGCAGCCTTGGGCAGGAAGGGGACCAAGCATGTGTGGTAGTATTCCCAAAGGCTTCCTTTGAAAGTTGGGGAAATACTCAGTCGATGCCATCACCACCCATATGTGAGGGCTTACATCCTGCTTGTTCCTGGAGAAAGCAGTTACTTACCTGTAACAGGTGATCTCTGGGAACAGCAGGAATAAGTCTTCACATATGGGTACGTCGGTACCGACGGAGCCTGCGTGGGAATGCTCCCCAGCTTCCCAAAAAAGAAAAGCTTTTGGGAGCATCCCACAGCGCCTGCGTGCTGCCTTCCCTAACCGCCTCTCCTCAGTTCGAGTTTAAAGCTGAGACAATAGAGAGAGAGAGGAAAGGAAAGATAGAGAGAGATACAACTCCTAGGGGAGGTGGGAGGATTGTGAAGACTTATTCCTGCTGTTCCCAGAGATCACCTGTTACAGGTAAGTAACTGTGCTAGCTCCAGGAACAAGCAGGAATGAGTCTTCACATATGGGGACTCCCTAGCAAAGATGCCTGGGAGATCCCCAAGGATATGAGACCCTGGGAAGAGTTCTACGTCCTCCTATGGATCTCAGGCATCCATCCAGGGAAGGAGGGTAGGAGTTGTTTAAGAATGGAACAGGTGTTTGAGGACAGCCTGACCAAACAAGGCATCCCGGCGGGAGTCCTTGTCCAAGCAGTAATGGGCTGTGAAGGTATGAACCGAGGCCCAGGTGGCTACTCGACAGATCTGGTCGATGCACACAGAATTTAGATGAGCCATAGAGGTGGCCATGGCCCTCACATGAGCTGTGACATGGCTCTCCAGAGAAAGGTTCTTACTCTGGTAGGTGAAAGAAATACACTGAGCAATCCAATTGGACAGTGTTCTCAGAGACTGGAAGTCCCAAATGAGAAGGATCAAAAGCAACAAAAAGCTGGGAAGACTTTCTATGTTGCTGTGTCCTTTGTAAGTAAAAGGCAAGAGCTCTTTTACAATCCAGAGTATGAAGATTCTTCTCTGCACTGGATGCATGAGGAGCTGGAAAAGAGACAGGTAAATATACCTCTTGATTAAGATGAAAAGGTGATACCACTTTAGGCATAAAGTGTGGATTGGTCCTAAGGACTACCTTATCATGATGGAACCATGTATAAAGGTGGATTAGCCACTAAGGCCTGCAGTTCACTGATGCGGCGAGCTGAGGTGACTGCAATGAGGAAAATAACCTTCCAGAAAAGAAATTTCAAGGTGGTGGTGGCTAAGGGTTCAAAAGGAGGCTTCATAAGCTGACCAAGAACCAGATTTAAATCCCATGCCACCGGAGGAGGCCTAATGGGAGGTTTAGTTAAAGTTAGGCCTCTCATGAATCTTGCAATGAGAGGATGAGAGGAAATAGGTTGTCCATTGATAGGCTTAAGGGATGCTGCAATAGCACTCAAATGGACTCTTACTGAATTTGTCTTAAGGCCTGCATTGGAAAGATGCAGGAGATAGTCTAATAGAGATTTTAAAGGTAGTGCTAGAGGGTCAAGACCCTTTTTCAGCACACCAAATGGAAAATCTCTTCCATTTAAAAGCATAGAATGCAGGGGGCGGAGCCTGATGCCGAGCGGAGTAGACGCCTAGTGCGGTGGCTCTCAGGAGATCTTGCAAGAATCCTGTTCCATAAGTACCCTCTATCAGCAAAAACTGCCGGAATCGTACCACGGTACCTTCCTGATGGCGGGACCAAAACCGCAACGCTTGGACTACTCGGGGACATCGAATAGCAGTGCAAAACGGACTAAAACGGAGCCCATCTCCCCACAAAAAATGGCGCCCGCACGAGAGGGGCCTGATGTTCACCTCGAGCTTCTCACTGAAATACGAGGGGTCAAGGAATTAGTCAAGGCTAAAGGGGCAGCGTTAACCTCAGTGCAAGAAGAGCTGGCCGGTCTCAATGCTAAAATCGAGGGCCTATCTGTGCGTCAGGACAAGGTGGAGGCAATTCTCTCTACACACGAGGCCCGCATAGAAACAATATCTAAGCTGGAAAGACAGCTCAAAGCATTGCAGCGTGAGGTGGAAGATGGCAACAATCGAGCACGCCGCAATAATGTGCGACTGGTGGGCCTGCCGGAGGGAGCAGAAGGGAAAGATATGCGTGCTTTTCTATACAAGATCATTCCTGAGATCTTGCATTGTACCTTTGATAAGGACTTTGAAATTGATCGGGCACACCGCATCCCTGCTTACACCACGCTACACAACTCCAGACCGAGGCCTGTTATCTTTCATACTCTGCGATACCAACAGGCTGCACAGATCTAGGAGCTGGCGCGAACAAGAGCTCCGATAGAGTTCGAGGGGCGCAAACTTTCTTTTTACCCGGACCTCGCCAAACACACTGTCAGATGCAAGAGGCTCTTAGAGTTTCGACCCCGACTTCAGCAGATTCAGGCGCGCTTTGGCCTCCTGTATCCCGCGCGGATGCGCGTTACTTACCACAACCACACTCGCACCTTTGAGGAACCAGACGCACTGCTACAATTCCTGGAAGAAGCGGAAGCTGCCCAGATGCGCTGAGATGTCGAGCACGGCCGGCCAAACTCGCACTGCTGTACCGCACCTCACAGCGCTATAGATTTGTTACCTTCAGAATAGTGCTACGCACTCAATGGCGCTCTCCTTTGGCTGGAGGAATCTTTTCCAGCGCCACCAGATTTGGAGTCGCTTGAGGACTGGACTGGGGGATGGTTTTCCCTTTGTTATGGTTTTCTATTTCTCTACGCTAATATATTCAAAATATCACTGATATTTAACTAATTGTATGATATTTCTTGCATGTTATACTCTGCCTAATTAGGTCCGCACACATCTCCAATTACAATTACTCCCCGGGTGGTCCCTGTCGGTAGCGATATGGCCCTGTCTGTTTCTCTCAGGTCTCCTGAGCCAACTCAGCCGGCCTGCGCTCACCGACATTTTTTCAGGGTTTCGCCTCTCCTCCAGGGACTGCACTGTTCGCTTGCTATGGTTGTTTGTGGGAAATGTTGCTAATACTTCTTTATTACAGCTTTGCCAAGACTAGTTTTTGTGATAAATGGCTGATCTCCCAGGTTACTATAAGCCCTATGCCCAGGCCCTTAGGGGCTTTTTCCGATATAAACCCCAATGGCTCCTTGTAAAGTTGTTTCCCTTAATGTGCAAGGTCTAAACAGCCCGATAAAGAGGCGTAAAGTCCTAGATTATGCACGTCGAGAAGGGGCTGACATACTGATGCTACAAGAGATGCACTTGAATTTCCATGAGTCTTTGAAACTCGGTCAGCGTCCTTATAAAGTCATAGCACATTCCCCTGGTGTTCGGAAACATAACGGGGTGGCCATTCTGGCCAGAAACTCTCTTAAGTTAACTGTACTAAGTAGTAGTGCTGATGGGGAGGGTCGGTGGGCCAAAGTGCTATTTAAGCTAGGTGAGCTTGAAGTGCTCCTCATGTGTATATACGCTCCCACTGCGGATAACACAGCCTTTTTCACCGCGGTTGCGAAAGCGCTACATGCAGATAGCGGGAAGCTGATTATCATCGGGGGGGGATTTTAATCAAGCACTCGATCCTCTTATTGATCGACAACCTCCCCAAACGGTTAAAAGACCCAGGGGACAACTTCTTACCTCCATGACCCAGGAGTTAGCTCTAATAGATATTTGGCGCTTACAGCACCCGGAGGATCTGGAATTTACCTTTTTCTCTGCACCGCACGCGTCGCAATCCCGAATAGATTATTTTTTAATTTCCAAGGCCTTGGTCCCTAATATAGGTCTTACCAGCATCCATTCAATCCACATCTCGGACCATGCCCCAATCTCAATAACTTTACAAGATGATTCCTCACACAACCCGACCCCCGCTTGGACCTTAAATCGATCTCTCCTTGACACCCCTGAATTTCAGATTGTGGTAAATGAGGCCATTTCTGACTACTTTCGGTTCAACTCCGCCCATGCCACATCTGTATGGGCCTGGTGGGAGGGCTTCAAGGCCACGCTCAGAGCGGTTATTACTGGATTTGATATACGATTGAAAAAGCAAAGGAAACAACGGTTACAAGATCTGGAGTTGCAGATCAAGGCGGGGGAAAGAGTCCTCACGCGGCGCACGGACCCGTGTATCTTAATCCGTCTTCGGCGCTTGCGATTCCAATATAATACCCTTATGTCTACCGCGGCTTCTCAGTACGTTCGGAGGCAACAGGGTAACTATTACCGCGAGGGGAACAAAGCGGGAAAACAGCTAGCAACCACTTTGAAGGGTAAGCGGGAGATCAAGCGTGTCAGTGCCATCAAAACTCCCTCGGGCTCGGATTTATTAGTCAAGGATGTGCAGATTGCCGAGACCTTTCGGGACTATTACTCAGTTGTACAGCTCAGAATGCGCATTTTCACCAGATGGCTTCGCACAGCTGGTCGCTGCTTTGCAGCATCCTGTTCTTTCTGAAGCTCATCGTGCGGAGCTTGATGCTCCCATTACAGCCGAGGAGATTAAGCGGGCGATAATATCAATGGCCCCGGGGAAGGCAGCGGGACCAGATGGGCTGCCAGTGGAATTCTTTAAAAGCTTTGCTAAGGCCCTTGCTCCTCATCTGGAGCAGTACTATCGATTGTTATCTGCGCCAGGGCAACCAATCGGCACTTTCGCGGCGGCTAACTTAGTGGTTTTTGAGAAACCAGGTAGGGATCCTCAATTAGTATCCAACTATCGCCCCATCTCACTGCTTAATGCTGATTATAAGATATATGCAACTGTATTGTCAACCCAGCTTTCTGGGATCATCCCGACTTTAATACACCCTGACCAGTGCGGTTTCACCGAAGGCCGCTCGACTGCTGATAATGCGCGTCTTTTGTGCCATATTTTATTGGGTGCCGACGCGATGGAGAAACCATTGGTCGGTCTCTCCTTGGACGCAGAAAAAGCCTTTGACCGCTTGGAGTGGCCTTTTCTCTTTGCGACTCTACGTTGGTTTGGCTTCGGAGAGGTCTTTCTTCGGGCTCTAGAGCTCTTATATACGGATCCCACCGCACGGATGTGTGTCAACGGTGTGGCCTCGCCATCTCTTGCTCTCCGGCGCGGCACTCGACAGGGCTGTCCATTATCTCCCATGCTCTTCAACCTTGCGATGGAGCCCTTAACTCTTCTTATACGCCAAAATCCCGATATCCATGGTGCTTTAATCGCGGGGCAGGAGACCAAACTCTCCGCATATGCGGACGACCTCCTTCTCTTTTTATCGCCCGATTCTATTCCCCTGACGTTGGAACAACTAGAGCACTACTCGCGATATTCAGGCTATAAAATTAATTGGTCCAAGTCCGTGATGTTTCCTTTGAACAAGTGGACTCATAAAGAAGACCTTGGTACGCATCCTTTCATTTGGGAATCGGGAGCGGTGAAATATTTAGGTGTCCGCTATTGTTACCCTTTTGAAGAAACGCTTAGACGTAACGCCGAAGAGATCCTATCCCTCACTCGAGAGCTGACCACGCGGTGGTCTCCCCTAACACTCTCCTGGTGGGGCAGGCTAGAAACTATCAAAATGATGATTGTCCCCAAGGTTAACTACTTTTTGGAGATGTTGCCTTGCTACCTCCCTGCTCCACTGTATCAACATCTTGAGAGGCTTCTCCTCCAATTTTTGTGGCAGCATAAAACACCGAGGATTGCTAAGGACAAACTAAGACTTCATCGTGAGCAGGGAGGTGTGAATTTCCCTAACTTTAGGGCTTATCATCACGCCTTCCTGCTCAAGCAGGGGTCTCGCTGGCTAGAAACTCCCATTACTGGGAGGCCGGTTTGGGTTATCTTAGAGGAAAAATTGCTAACCCCAGTCCCGCTGAGGTGCGCCCCAGGGATGCGCTTTCCCACTGCATTTTCACTTCCCATTGTAATTTTAGACACACTTAAGGCTTTTCAGCTATTCATTAAAACGCATGATCCCGAGGGCCACTCTCGCTCCCACTTGCCTATCTGGTACAACCCTCTATTTCAAATTCATAAACAGTCTTTTGCCTGGAAAACCTGGTACTCCCGTGGAATCTGGACAGTGAGCCAGCTATACACTTCCAACAAGTGGAAAACGTATGGGGAGCTTAGACAGGAATTTGATCTCCCCCCATCCTGTTATTTTCAATGGCTTCAACTCCGGCATTGTCTCGGAGCGGGCATGGTCCTGGGACAGGGCTCTGGTTTAGAAGGTGCTACCGAGATCCTTCATAAAATTAGCCAAGGGAAGGGAATAGTGTCACTGATTTATAAGAAATTGACTGAGTCCTCGTCTCTGCTGATGGGAAAGGTCCAAAAGAGATGGGAACGGGAAACAGGGAGGGAGCTCTCTGAACTTCAGTGGAAGAGATTCTGGGGCAAACAAGTCAGAGTGACTCGGTCTGCTTCTTTGACCCAGACCTTGTTCTATTTTGCTCATAACTGTTTTTTTACTCCTGTTAAACTTGCCCGATGGGATGCCTCTCTCAGCCCCCTTTGTTGGACGTGCGGTGCTGAGACTGGCACCTTAAGGCATATTGTCTACGACTGTGGCGGTGCGCACCTTCTGGGACTCCGTGTGGGAGCTGGTGCAACTCATTCTACAGATCAGGGAGCCTCTCTCTTGGCAGATTATAGTATTCCGATCTGCAGCAGATCTACCTTCACTGCCTAAGAATGGTGCCTTTCTGCTGGATTTTTTGATCGGCATAGCGATATGCTTGGTCATCAGTCACTGGAAGGCAACCATGAACGCTACCTTTCCGGAATGGTGGAACCGAGTTAGCCTATACAGTCGATTCGAACAAGACTCATACAAATCTGTATTATTGTCTGGGAAACATTTTCTCAAATGGCAATTGTTGAATGACTTCATTGCATCCGCCAACTAGTATAGTTATCCAAGTCTTGGTATTGTTTTGGCTCCACCTGGGAGCCTAGACAGCGATACCTGGAGGAGAGTGCAGGGGTGGGAGGGGGGAGGGTGTGGGTTTTTCCCGGGATTTCTTATCTTTCTGTATTGTTTCGTTATAGTGTTAGTATTGCTGTGTCTATTTAGTTTTCTGTATGGTTTGATATGCTTGTTTTGTTGGAAAATGAAAATAAAGCTTAAAAAAAAAAAAAAAAAAAAAAAAAAAAAAAAAACAAAAAAACCCTAGTGGAAGGTTTTCTGGAAACATGGAGGATATGTTTATGTTTATTAAACTTGATAAAAACCGCCTTTCAAGTATAATCAAGGCGGTGTACAATAAAAATAAATCACATAAAATCCAGACAAAGCCGGAGGGTAAAAAGAAAATATACAATAAATATAAAAATTACAACCAAAAAGTAAATAAAATTTATACTGAAACGTCAAGTATAGGCTATAAAATTATAAAGGACAGGGAGAAAGAAAAAGAAGACAACAGATTTGACAGGACAAAAGAAGGGGAGCAAATACAGACAGAGGAGGACATCAAACAAAAGGAGATGGAACATCAAACGCTAGAGAGAATAGGTGGGTTTTTAGGTTGTGCTTGAAAGTGGTGTGAAGAGGTTTGAGACGGAGGGAGGAAGGAAGGGAATTCCAGAGAGCGGGACCAGCAAAATAAAAGGCAGAGAGACGGGTGGACTGTAAGTGCGCACGGGAGGGAGGGGGAAGAGATAGACGATTAAGATGAAAGGAACGTGGGGTGTACCTAGGAGTGTGAAAAGAAAGCAGGTCAGCCAGATATGAGGGAGTGCTAGTATGAAAGACCTTGTGTAGCAAAATCAGCATTTTATATTGAGGACGAAAGGAAACAGGCAACCAGTGAAGATGAAAAAGCAAAGGGGTGACATGATCGCGAATTGTGGAAGAGGTGATGAGACGAGCAGCAGTGTTTTGGATCCTTTGGAGTCTGGCTAACTGATTTTTAGGAAGACCAAGAAATAAAGAATTAGAGAAAATCAACCCGAGACATTACTAGAGATAGAACCAGAGTAGTTAAGGCAGAAGAAGAAAGAAAGGGGCGTACAGAGCGGATCTGGCGAAGAAAAAAATAGGAGGTTATCCTTCACTTGCTGAGAAAGATTCAAGCCTTGAAGGTCTAGGCCTTCAGTAACCAAGCTCTGGAGGTGAAGGGACTTTGAGTTTGGGTGCCACAAAGTCCCTTCCTCCTGGGACAGAAGGTCTGGAGCAGCTCCCAAGTCCAGAGAGGGGGCTTGGGAGAGATGAAGTAGAGGGTACCACACTTGGTGTGGCCAGCGTGGAGCTATGAGGATCATAAATCCTTGATCCCTCTGGAGTTTGAACAGAGTCTTGGGAATCAAGGGAATGGGTGGAAAGGCATACAGGAAGCCTTGACCCCAATGAAGGAGGAAGGCATCCTTGGCCTGAACTCCCTGACACAGAATCCTGGAACAGAACCGGGGAAGTTTGGCATTCCACAGACTTGCAAAGAGGTCTATGTCCGGGGTTCCCCATTCTTGGAAGATTCTGAGTACCTGATCCATGTGCAGGGAACATTCGTGTGGAAACAGAACTCGACTGAGTCTGTCTGCCCAAGAGTTTTGGATTTCTGGGAGGTATACTGCCAGGAGATGGATTTGATGCTCTCTGGCGAAGGCCCACAATCTTAAAGCTTCGTTGCAAAGCGACAGAGAGCCAGTTCCTCCTTGTTTGTTTATGTAAAACATGGCTACTTGATTGTCCGTATGAATGAGGACTGTCTTGTAGCTGAGGAGGGTATGAAAGACCTTGAGAGCTAGAAAAACTGCTCGAAGCTCCAAGTGGTTGATATGAAGAGAGGTCTCCTGTGGGGACCAAGTGCCTTGAGTGGAGAGGTCTTGTAGATGAGCTCCCCAACCTGTTTGGGAGGCATCTGTTGTGAGGGTTGCTTGGGGCAACAACTGTTGGAAGGGGGACCCCAGCAACAGATTGAGTGGACATCCACCATTGGAGAGACCAAAAGAGACGTTTGGTGGTTGCTATTTGGTCTGAGAGCGCTCCTGATGCTTGAGTCCACTGGGTGGACAAAGTCCATTGAGCTGCTCTCATGTGTAGGCGAGCATAGGGTACCACATGCACTGTGGAAGCCATGTGGCCTAGCAGTTGTAGCATCTCCCAGGCAGTTAAGTGGCTCTTTGACTGAATCTGGAAGGCTAACTGCACTAGACGTTGGCAACGAGCCTGAGGAAGGTAGGCCCTTGCAGTGGTGGTATCCAACCAGGCCCCTATGAATTCTAGGGACTGAGTAGGGGTGAGCTGAGACTTTGGGAGGTTTACCACAAGTCCCAGATACTGCAGAATGCGCATTGTGCGGTCCAGGGAAATCTGGGCCTCTGACTGAGATGGAGCTCGGATGAGCCAGTCGTCCAGATATGGGAATACAAATATTCCCAGAGTGCGTAGAAATGCAGCAACTATTGCCATGCATTTGGTGAACACTCTTGGAGCAGAGGCCAGACCAAAAGGAAGCACCCTGTATTGGTAATATTTTCCTTAGAAAAGAAAACGTAGGAATCTTCTGTGAGATGGATGGATGAGGACATGTGTGTACGCATCCTTGAGATCTAGAGAACAAAGCCAATCCTGACTTTGAAGGTATGGAAGGAGAGTGCCCAGAGAAAGCATCTTGAACTTCTCCTTGCATAGAAATTTGTTCAATTCTCTGAGATCTAAGATGGGTCTGTATCCCCCTGTCTTCTTTGGAATGAGAAAATAGGGGGGAGTAGAACCCTGACCCTTGTTGAAGAAGAGGAACTTCTTCTATTGCCCCTTAGGCAAGAAGGGTAGCCACCTCCTGACCTAGAAGGTCGAGAAGAGATGTGGGAGAATTGAAGTGTCTCACCATGGTGTGGGGAGGAAGGTCTGAGAAATGAAGCTTGTAGCCCTCTCTTATGATGGAAAGGGTCCACTGCTCTGATGTAATTTGCTCCCATCTGGGAGCAAAATGAGCAAACCTTCCTGGAATGGTGAGAGGCTATGGCTGTTTTAGAGCCAGAAAGGCTAAGTTCTCTAGCATCAAGTCAAAAACCCTGAGGGGGTTGGGTCTGCTGAGTTGCAGCAGCCCCTGTAGGCTTAGGCCTGGCCTGTTTAGGCTGCTGACGCTTAGTGGCAAAGCGACCTGTAGAGGATTGTTGGCCAGAAGCAGAAGGAAATCTGCCCTTTGAAAAAAGGATTTTTTAAAAGGCTTTTTCTTGGCAGCAATGGAGGTTGACTTTGAAAGTCTATCCAGAGCAGAGTTTTCTGCATCCATTTGAGTGGCTTTTATTTGCCATTCTTTGCCAAATAGGAAATCTTCCCTGTACAGGTGAAAACCTAAGCCATCTTGAACCCAGGGTTCTAAATCAGAAGCTTGGAGCCAAGCAATTCTGCGAGCAGCTATGGCAATGCCTGAAGCTCTGCTGGCACCTTCAAAGGAGTCAAAGGCTGCCCTGTTGGAAAACTTTGAAATGTCTTGAGTATGCTTAATAGTGTTGCTCTGTACTATAACAAAGGAAGTGTGTTATATCATCAGATTGGACTCATGGCTAGAGAGGTCTCAGAAACCATAGGCTGCCACTGCTTCATGAAATTTGCAGTGGACTAATGCCTACATGCACATCAATGACCTCAGTCTTTAATTATTAGCCACAGACTATTAGCAGAGTCCAGGAGACTGGCAAAGGCCAGCAAGGTTAAGGCAGAACATCAAAATGACCTTTAGCAAAGAAGGAACCAGATGAAGGATCACTTTCCTTTGAGAACAAATAAGGCTTTCTGCATGAGAAAGCCTGCAGTTGAGATGCAACACACCGAGCCACCAGGAACACTACCTTGAGGGTCAAATCCTTTAAGGCGGCTCAAACAGAGCTCACATGAGCACAGAGGACCAAATTAAGGTTCCAGGACAGAATCGGGGAATGAAGCAGTCTCAAGTGCTCAACCCCCCAAAGAAAACAGACTACATCCCAGCGAAAGGCAAGGGACACACACTGTACCCAGCCCCAGAAACAAGCCAGGGCCACCACCTGCATATTCAAGGAGTTCATGCCAGACCCTTTGAGGCCATCCTGCAGGAAAGCCACAATATCCAGGAGAGCAGTCTCTAGGGGCCACATCTCTCTTGGCACCAAACCTAAACACCAAAACACACACAGAGGACCTGCACATAGGTCAGGGAAGCAGAAAGCTAGCTGCAGGCAGAAAAGCTATCTACTACCTTGGGAGCGTACCCTTAATGCCTCAAGCAAGCCCTTTCAAGAGCCAAGCCATAAGCAATAACTGATCCACATATGGCATCTGAACAGAGCCCTGCATCAGGAGGAGATCTGCCTCCTGAGGAAGGGGGAACAGGCTCTGCCACCTGTAGCTGCACTGGGCCTGCATGCTACAGCCGCCAGGGCCAATTCAGGGCCACCAACACCATGTGAACCACATGGGCCTCTACCTTCTGCAAGGAGGGAACATGCAGAGATACTGGCCTATGGGCCAGGGTTGGACCAGCACATCAAGTCCCTCCACCATGTACTTCCTGCACCTGCTGAAGAACCCGAGAGCCTTGGCATATGCCAATGTTGCCATTAAGTCCATCATGGGAACACCCCAGCGCTTTACCATCTGATGGAATGCTGTCTCAAACAAGGACCACTCTCCCGGGTCCAAGAGATGACTACTCAGGTAAGCCACCTGGACATTGTCTGTCCTGGCCACTGATAGTGAAATCAGATGAGCCTCCACCCACTGCAAGAATGGAATTGCTTCTGCCACCACCAAGCTCTGAATGCCCCCCTGCTGGTTGATGTAAGCCATGGTTGTAGCATTGTCAGTCAGCACCCTCACGGCCCACCCCTGAGCCATGGAAAGAAAGCTCCAGGGCTAAACAAATTGTCTTGGTCTCCAGACAATTGAAAGGCTAGAGGCTCTCCTCCAGAGACCACCGTCTCTGGGCCACAAAGCCCTGGCAATGAGCCCCCCCAACCGAAGAGACTGGCATCCACTGTTAACACCACCCCGTCCAGGGTCTTGAAAGCCATCCAGGGTACAAGATGGTTCGAGTCGTCACCAATTCAAACTTTCCCTAGCTTGTCCTGATAGAGCAAGACGAACCACCTTCGACTAAGCCTGCAAGGATCATCATGACAAGAGCATTGCCTGGAGGGGTCTCATGTGGAGCAGAATCCAGGGCACCAACCCCAGGGAGGCTGCCATCGAGCCAAGTACCTGCAGGTAATCCCAAGCCCTCAGGAAGGGAATCTCATACAATCTCTGAACCTGCCCCTGCAGCTTCACTATCCTACCCTCCAGAAATACCATCCCCTGCTGCATGTTGAAGCAGGCAACTGGATACTCCATGGACTGCATAGCATACAGCTAAGTCTTGATGAAACCAAGTTCCTGCAGCTGGTGAAAGGCATAAATGTTCAGGGAGAGAGCCTCTTTCAATTGAAAGCAAGTTCTGCTATGAGGGGGACATGGGATGAGGGTGAAGGGAGATAGATTCAGGAGTGATATGCGGAAATATTTCTTTACGGAAAGAGTAGTGGCTCCATGGAATAGTCTCCCAGTGGAGGTGGTAGAGATGAGGACAGTAACTGAATTCAAAAACACATGGGACAAACACAGAGGATCTCTAAAGGTAAAAAGGGGACTGTTGTAGTTGTTGATATGGAAGGACAGACTAGATAGAAATATGACAGAAAAAGACCATATGGCCTATGTATCACAGGTCATGTCCTCTCGATTCTCCTGCAAGGATTTTGCCCAAAACCAACCAATTGCCCAGATATGGGTGAACCAGAAAGCCCTGCTTCTGCAGGGTCACCACCATCACCTTTGTGAAAGTCCAGTGGGTGGAAGCCAGCCCAAGGGGGGGGGGGGGCCTTAAACTCAAAACGCCCCTGCAGAACTGCCAACATGCTGATGCTCCAGATGAATGGGAATATGCATATACATTTCAGAAAGATCCAGGGACGTCGAAAATGTCCCATGCCGGACAGCCACAATGAAGGGCTGCAAGGTCTCCAATGTGAAAAACGCAAAACTCAGAGGGCCTCATTTACCCCTTTCAGATCCAGAATGGGGTGCCAAGAACTCTTGGGCAACATGAAGTAAATAGAGTAATGTCTTGTCCCCCACTCTTCAAGGGCACAGGCACTATACCCTTGAACGGGGGGCTCAACAAGGAGACACTATGAAGGCATCTGAGAGGTCTAGCAAACAAGGGCACAGCCTTTGTGCATGGACCTCCAGGACCCAAGCCTCTGTTGTAAGTTGGACCCTGGCAAGGTAAAATGGGTTAGGCAACTGCTTATCAACTGCTCCGCCAGCACCCTAGAACCTTCACTGGAGGACCTGGCAACACCAGAACCACCTGGATCCTCACAACCTTAATATCTCCCAGGTCCTTTACCAGCTTCTCCAAATCCTCCCAAAACAGGAGCCTCCCCCTCCCTCCCCAGAAGGGGAGCTAGCTCAACCTTGTCTTGGAGGCCAAATCTGCCAACCAGTTCTGTAGCCACAAAAACTGCCTAGTGGCCACCACAGTCATCACTGACTTGGCATAGGTCCTAAACAAGTCTTAGAGGATATCAGTCAGAAAGGAGGCCCCAGATGCCAACTGGGCTGCTTACTCCTGAGCTGCCATCTCCAGGAGCGTCATCTTCAGAATCTTCTGTAACCAACACAGGCAGGGCAGTGCCACATACGAGCCACAGATGGCTCTCTGTAAGGCCAGGGCCGAAACCTCAAAGGCCTGCTTAAAGTTGTGCCTCCATATGCCAATCCCAGGGGTCCTTCAAAGCCACCCCTCCTTCCACCAGAGGAGTCGTCTTCCTGGTGACTGCCACTACCAGTGCATCCACTGGGGGAGAAGCAAGCATTCCTTCTAATGAGGGACAGGGTAGAGCCTGCTCATGCTCCTTCCACTCAACCATGGCCTTAAGTGTCCAATGGACGGGAAAGGAGCAAGGGGGCTTTTGAATACCCTCGAGGAGCAGATCCTCTGCAGGGTGTGGCAGTGAATCATCCATGATCCACAAAGCAGACGATCTTGACGTTGGAGGGGAGCTCATCCCTATAAATTAAGCAAACAGCTGAGGAATCCTCCCCAGCAGGGAATCCCCCCCCCCCTAACACTTCAGGGTACAGATCCTCCAACAGATGGACCTTTTAGAGTCCCTAAGAACCTCAACAAGGCCCCATCCTCTGTCCAGGGACCTCCCCCAGGGCAGGCTCTTCCCTGCTGCCAGGACAGTCTCACCTGCAAGGAGGAACCCTCTCCAAGGTCTTGCTGCATTAAAAAGGTCCAATGCAGCAAACACAAACTTGGGGGGAAAAAGGGGACTTTCTCCCACTATTCAGATGCTCTCCAATTGTACTAGCGAGCTTCAGGGCCACTGGCTGCAAAAAAAAAAAAAAAAAAAAGAGGAGCTTCTCTGCACTCCAAGACAGAAGTAGCAGACAAGATAGTGGCCATTCCCTCTAAAACTACAGGTTCCGATCCTCCCCCCGAAGGACACTCGCAGCCAGAAAGATCCCCTGCGGCAGCCTAATGCAGCCGGCTGCTAAGTTCTCCACAGCAGCCATGCTGTCCTTAATACAGACGCAGCAGAACCTTACCACAGAGAGCAAGCTCTGGTCAGCCATGTGCGCACTGCACAGGAACCTCATCCCACCCTGACTCACCGGCTCCTGAAGGTCCTGCTGTGCTGCCACTGCCTCTCCCAATACTGCCTACTGATTTAAAAAAAAAAAATTGTTTCAAGCTGGAACAGAAAGTTCAACTCCTGGCCTCCTTCCAAGAGTTGGGGAGGAAGCAGCCGTCTCCTACTGCCCAAAGGGAACCGAGGAGCAGCTGAAGGAGAAGCTGGGGGAGGGACCCAGTGCCACCAGGTTCTGCACCACAAAATCACAGCTGAGTACTTAAGGAAAAGAAACAGCCAGCACAGGCCTATGTTCATCCACCTGCTAGAGACTAAAAAAATATTGGCTCTGCAGGGAAGCAGCCTACGTATGGGAAAAGTTGAGTTTGCTTGTTCAGTCTCCTCCTGCTGGTGGATGAGCATAACCCACACCCCTGGATAAACTGGAAAAGAGATGTTACACTTACCTGGTAATTGTTGTTCCTTGAGGCACTCCAGTTTAGTCCAACTCTGGGTTGTGTACCTCTTACTGCAGCTTGGAGACTGGGCATGTCCAAATCGTGACATTACTGGATATAACCTGCTGTAACTCCCATCAGCCCCAGTGAACTACTGGCAAAGCAGACTCAAAGGAGCAACAAATAAGAAGCTATAATTTTTTTCAACGAGAACCATACAATTAAGTGGAAACTAACTCAGATCTTCTACAAGAAGGACATTGTCCTTTCAACTACGTATCTATTTTTTTATGTTCTTGCTCTTCCTTAATCATTTACTTTCCCTGTTCCACCCCTAACTGATCAAGAGAAGGAAAGCAAAACAGTACAGACATCCATACTCACTGTGATCCAAAGACCAAAAAGATTTCTCCACTTTTCGAAACTGATTCTCCTCTCCATCTGAAATTAATCTGAGAACTAATCACCCACCAGGCAGGAATGAGGACTAAACTGGAAACATAGAAATGACAGAAAAAGACCACATGGCCTATCTAGTCTGTCCTTCCATAACAGTCCCCTTTTTACCTTTAGAGATCCTGTGTGTCCCATGCTTTTTTGAATTCAGTTACTGTCCTCATCTCCAGCACCTCCACTGGGAGACTATGCCACAGATCCACTACTCTTTCCGTAAAGAAATATTTCCGCATATCACTCCTGAATCTATCTCCCTTCACCCTCATCCCATGTCCCCTTGTAGCAGAACTTGCTTTCAATTGAAAGAGGCTCTCCCCCTGAACATTTATGCCACGGAGATATTTAAAACATCTCAATCCTATCACCTCTATCCCGCCTTTCCTCTAAGGTGTACATATTAAGATCCTTAACTCTGTCCTCATATGCTTTATAATGATGTAAGCCATCGTCGCGGAATTGCCCAAAAGCACCTGAACTGCCTGGCCCTTTACCGTGGTCTTGAATGCCTGCAGCGCCAGAGCCACTGCTAGCCGCTTGAGCCAGGTGATCAACCATTGCTTCTCCTAACTAAGTCCCTTTGTGTGACGAGTTCTCTGCCCTGTGCTCCCCAACCCACAAGACTTGCGTCTGTCAACACTGGGAGCCACTGCGGCTGCTCCAAGGAGAGGCCCGCTTCCAGACATCCCAGAGCAATCCACCATTGGAGGGACCTCCTGACCCGAACAGGGAAGACACTTGCTCAGCAACCCGCACTGGTGAGACCAGTGTCCCCAGCAAGCGAAGGTAGCTCCAGGCTGACGGAGCCAGGAAGAATTTTTAAACCCCCCCCCCCCCACACACACACACACACAGCTCCCGTCCAGGTGGCAAAGCATACCTTCAGGTATTCCCGATCCTGTGTCGGAACAGACTCCTGGCCGGCTTGATCACTCAGCCGATCCTTTTTATAAAAACTGTCGCACTTTGTCCGCAAACTGCTTGTTCTCGGCCTTTGCCCAAAACAACCAGTTGTCAAGATAGTGGAGCACTAAGGTGCCTTCCTTCTGCACTGCTGCCACCAGCACCACTATGATCTTTGTGATGGTGCATAGAGCCGCTGCAGGCCGAAGTGCATCACCTGGCAATCGTAGTGCCTCCATGGGAAGGCAAACGTCAAACGTTTAATGAGCAGCCCTGACGGGAATGCACAGATACGCCTCCGTGAGATCAAGAAAAACCAAGAAATTCCCTTGGCAGGCCGGCACCACGACTGAACGTGCCATTTCCATCCAAAAATGAGGCACCCGAAGAAAGCGATTTACCCCTTTGAGGCCCAGAATAGGCCAAAGGGACCCATCCTTTGGCACCACAAAATAAATGGAGTAACGACCTATGCTGTAGTCTGCTGTCGGGATTGGCTCATCGCTATTTGCAAGAGTCGATCCAATGTTTGAGGAATTGCTAGCGCTTTCTGCCATGCCTTGCAGGGCGAAAAAACAATCACTCATTTGTCTGGATCTTCCCCAAACAAGTGGCCATTAAAGAGAAGCCTACTGAGGCGTGACTTGGAAGAGCTGTCGGCCGCCCAATTCCATAACCATAGGGACCACTAAGTCATACAATATGCTAACGCTCTGATCAAGGTATAGTGCTGTTTGAAGTCCCAAAACCCCAGAGCTCTGAAGGTAAAGGTACCTAGTTGGGACATTCCAAAATGAGTGGGTATGCACAGACCATAGACAGATGACAGTATTTAATTTTCAATCTAGCCACCATCCTCCTTACTACATACATGTCTTGTATGCCAGTAGCTCCAGTCTTGAAGTAAATTTTTTACCCCTTATTTCCGTCTCCGACTTTCTATAATACCCTTCTCAAAAGAAAGCAACAAAGTACCAAGCTTTAGAACAGCTGGCCAGGCCCACTGTACTCTGAATTTGGCACCGCAACCACCATGGCCTTTATCTGATGAAGCCTATCCCACCTGTCTGCCTCAAGTCATTGTGCACTAAGTTAACCTTGAACTGTATAAATAGTAATTACACTTACCTGGTAATTGTAGTTCCTTGAGAGACGACAGCTTAGTACTCAACGAATGGGTTGTGCACCTCCTCCTCCTGCAGCATGAAGACTGGACCAATCAAATTTCAGCACCACTGGAAGCAGCATACCAGGCATCTCTGGAACTCCAGTGAACTACTGTCAAAGCAAACTCAAAACAATAGCTAATCTCTAAGAAGCCAAACCAACATCTGAATTCAAAATTTTTTTTTTTTTTAAAGAGAATATTATAATTTCTTTTCCCCCTGGCCAATGACACAAAGCAAGGGAAACAGAACGTCCCGCGCCTGCCACAGCATAAGCAGATAGCGCCAGAAATAGAAAAGGCAAAGAGGCATACTCACCTGGAAATACGGACTTCTGACCCCAAGGCGTGCCGAGCTAAAAACACCACTGGGAGGGAAGGAGGACTAAGCTGTCGTCTCTCAAGGAACTACAATTACCAGGTAAGTAATTATTTCCTTATCGTTCCTCCAGCTTAGTCCTCAACGAATGGGATGTAACAAAGCAGCCTTAACGGGCGGGATTTTCCCAGCCGGCACGCAGAACCAAACCGGGCATCGCCCGCCGCCAAGACATCAAGCCGATAGTGCTTACTGAAAGTGTGCAGGGACGACCACGTCGCCGCCTTACAAATTTCCACCGGTGAAACCAAGCTAAACTCCGCCCAGGACGCCGCCTGCGTCCGGGTAGAATGAGCTCGCAATCCAACAGGCGGTACGCGACCATGCAACAGATAAGCTGAGCAAATCGCCTCCTTAATCCATCGAGCAATAGAGGCCTTCGCCGCAGCTTCACCTTTCCGAGGCCCCCAAACAGTACAAACAAATGATCAGATTTACGGAAATCGCTGGTAACCTTTAAATAGCGACGTAAAACTCTTGAGATCCAAGCGACTAAGGCCGCGATCGGAAGCCTGAGACCCGGACGCTGGGAACACCAGGAGCGTAACCACCTGATTCACATGAAAGGGAGAAAACACCTTAGGCAAAAAAGGCAGGCACTGGTCGCAGAACCACCTTTTGATCCGAGAAATAAAGGAAAGGCTCCCTGCAAGAAAGAGCCTGAAGTTCGGAAATGCGCCGTGCCGAACAAATCGCCACTAAGAATACAGTCTTAAGGGTCAAATCCTTCACCGAACTCCGAGAAAGAGGTTCAAAAGGAGCTGTACTGAGGGTCCGTAAGACCAAGTTGAGATCCCACGAAGGAACGGAAATCCAGCGAGTCGGACGCAGTCGAGAAACTGCCCTCAAGAATCGAACCACATCGGCATGGGCCCCCAGTGCTACGCCTTGCACCTTCCCCCGGTAGCACGAAAGAGCCGCCAACTGTACGCGCAAGGAACTGGCGGCCAAACCTTTAGCAAAACCGTCCTGCAGAAAATCGAGAACCACCGGAAGAGAGGCCGTAGCGGCCCGAACCTGATGCCTAGAGCACCCATCCTCAAAAATACGCCAAACTCGTACGTAGGCCAGCAAAGTGGAACTTTTGCGCGCCTGGAGCAAAGTAGCCACCACCGATTTTGAATAACCCCGTTTTCTTAACCGCGCCCTTTCAATGGCCAGGCCGTAAGCGAGAATCTCCTCACTTGCGGCATGCGAAGAGGACCCTGACACAAGAGATCCTGATCCAGGGGTAGCCGCCACGGGGATCCGTCCACCAACCTCATCAGATCGGCATACCAAGGACGGCGAGGCCAATCCGACGCTATCAACAGCACCCGACCCCGGTAAGCCTCGATCCGCTGAATCATACGGCCCAGAAGCGGCCACGGGGGAAACACAAAGAAGGCCCCTGGAGGGCCAAACCTGCAATAGAGCATCTATGCCCTCTGACATCGGTTCCCGTCGACGACTGTAGAACCGAGCTGCCTTCGCTGAGTGCAACGTGGCCATCAAGTCCATGACCGGCTGCCCCCAACGCTGAACTAGCTGGGCGAATATCCTGGGGTGGAGCTCCCATTCACCTGCATCCACCTGAACTCTGCTGAGAAAATCTGCCGTCACGTTGTCCTTCCCGGCAATGTGCGCTGCCGAGATGGCCTGCAGCCGGGGCTCTATCCATTCGAACAGAGACCGAGCCTCTGTCTCCAAAGCGACGCTTCTGGTGCCGCCCTGACGATTGATGTAGGCCACGGTCGCGGCATTGTCGGAGAGAACCCTCACTGCCCGGGCTGATATCAGGGTCTCGAAGCGTTGTAAGGCCAATCGCACGGCTCAAAGCTCCAAGCGGTTGATCGACCAAGTGCTCTCCTCCGGAGACCAAAGACCTAGAGCGAACTGGCCGGCGCAGTGTGCGCCCCAGCCCGTTAGGCAAGCATCCGTCAGAAGCGGAACCCAGTCCGGCTGCTCTAAAGGCATTCCCACACGGAGCGATGACGGACGCAGCCACCATCGGAGATCCCGCCGAACTACCAGCGTGCAAGGTCGACGTTTGGCTAGCGGATCGGACTGGTTGGACCAATGGCGGAGCAAAGCTCTCTCAAGCGAACACATGTGGAAGCGGGCCCAAGGTACTACCTCCAGGGAAGCCGCCATCATCCCCAGCAACTGAAGGTAGTGCCAAGCCGACGGGGCGGGGCTCTGCCGAAACCAGCGTACGAGAGCGAAGTCCCGACACCCTGTGGTCGGGAAGAAAGACCGAGCCCACGCAAGTATCGAAGCGAACTCCCAGATAATCGAGAGACTGCGTAGGCACCAAATGGCTCTTGTGCGGATTGACCACCCAACCGAGAGACTGCAAAAGCTCCACTACTTTGGAGGTTGCCGCTACGCTCTCCTCACGAGACTTCCCGCGAATCAACCAATCGTCCAGATAGGGGTGGACTAACACCCCCTCTTTGCGCAAGGCTGCGGCCACGACCACCATGATTTTGGTGAAGACCCCGCGCGCGGTTGCAAGACCGAAGGGCAAGGCTTGAAACTGGAAGTGACCCCACGGCAGGGCGAAGCGGAGATACTTTTGTTGGTCCTCCCGAATAGGGATATGGAGATAGGCCTCTGTGAGATCGAGGGAAGTGAGGAACTCGCCCTTGCGCATGGCTACCAGCACCGACCGCAGGGTTTCCATCCGAAAGTGTGGTACCCGCAGGCAGCGGTTCATGCCTGAGGTCCAAAATGGGGCACAGATCTCCACCCTTCTTTGGCACCACGAAATAAATGGAGTACCGTCCGAGACCATATTCCACCCACGGAACGGGAACTACCGCCCCTAGCTGAACCAGTCGATCGAGGGTTTGCCGAACCTGAGCTGTCTTTCGATCTCCTCGACAGGGAGAGGCCACAAAGGAATTGAGAACTGGTCTGGCCAGGTCCAGAACATACCCGTCCCGGATGATGTCCAATACCCACTGATCGGAAGTAATCTGGGCCCAAGCGGAAAGAAAGCGTCGAAGACGTCCTCCAATCACTAGGATCTCCACTCGGGCCCGCTGCCCTTCATTGGGGCTTATGGACGGACGCAGGGGAGGCAGCTGCGAATCCTCTACTAGCTCCCCGAAAGCTCGAAGCCCTCGAGAGATATCTGCCACGCTGGAAACTAGCAGAACGGGGTGAACGAAACCTCCGAAAGTCCCGAAACTGCCCCTGAGCGGCCGGGAGCGACCGTCCTCGCCGGGGTCTATCCTCCGGCAGACGACCGCCCTTGGACTCGCCCAAATCCTTGACCAACTTATCCAAATCCTCCCAAAACAGCAGCCTACCTTTAAAAGGCAATTTGCCTAACCGCGACTTGGACGACCCATCGGCCGCCCAGTTCTTCAACCAAAGGGCTCTGCGTGAGGCCACAACTGATGCCATGCTATTGGAGAGAGCGCGGATGAGATCATAATGGACATCCGCCAAATAGGCCGAACCAGACTCCAAACGGTGGAGCTCACCTAACACCTCAGCCTCCAAGGCGGGTGTTTGTTGAAGCCGCTGAACCCAGCGTAGACAGGCCCGGGCCACCCAAGCTCCACAAACTGAGGCCTGCAACGCAATCGCATCCGCCTCAAAGATTGTTTCAACAGACCGTCCATTTTCCGGTCCTGCGGATCTCGCAAGGCCGCACTACCTTCCACCGGAATGGTGGTTTTCTTCGTCACCGCTGACACCGCCGCATAAACCTTCGGCAATCGGAAACGCTCAAGATAGTTATCCGACATAGGGTACAAGCGACGCATGATCTTGATCCCCTTGAGCCCCGATTCAGGAGTATCCCATTCCGACTGGATCATCTGATCAATCACTCTGTGCATGGGAAAAACCACGGTAGATTGACGCACTGCCTGAATAATGGGATCCACACCGTCTGCCTCCACCACTGGAGGAGTTGGAGCTAAACCAAGCGTCTGGAGCGCCTCCGAAACCAGCGCGGGCAGCTCCTCTCGGCGAAACACACGAATAATCTTAGCTTGATCCTCCGGTTCCGGGAGTTCGCCCTCCTCCAAGGCCTCCCTATCCGCATCCTGGTCGAAATCCGGATCACCTTCCAGCCAATCTGCCTCCGACTGGAAGGACTCATGCAGACGTTGCCGTTTAGGGGCCGTAACACCAGCCAGCCAACGGGCTCTCTGCCGTCGCCGCTGAAACAGTTACCCCTGGTGCAGAAAGAGGACCCACGCCCAGGCCCTGGCGCCTACGGCAGAAAGCCTGATGCATCAGTAAAATAAAATTGGGCGAAAAATCTTCCAAGGGCAGAGCACCCCCGAAATCCGACTGCCCCCCAGCGGCTAATGAACCTGGAGCAGGCATCCCCGAGGTACCCTCCAGGGGCGACTCCAACTCCCCCGCTGCGGAGCTGGGTGGGGCGCCGCAGCTGAGGAACCCTCTAGGTGCTGCTCCATACTGAGAGACACCGAGGCACAGCGTGGACAGACGCCTGATTCAGACGCTGCGCCCCTCCGAGAGCCACAGATCACACACAGGGACCCGGCGGGCATGGGAGCACTCTGATGCAGGTCTGTAATTTGTATAAACAGTCCCTCTATAGCGAAAGGACAAAATGGCACACTGACCCAGTAGAACCAGCAGATAAACTGGGAACTGGACAGCTGCAAATCAACAGGACCTCAGAAAAGGGGGGCAATTAAAATGTGATTGTTTTTCCCTTTTCCTGTTCTTCAAGCACCAAAGGCCTGTGCCCCAGTGAGAGGAAACTCAAAAACAGCCAGCTGAGACAGCTGGCCCCACGAAAAAGAATGAGGAGAGGGCAAAAACTCATTCCCCCCCCCCCCCACCAGCCGAGGGGCCTAAGCGTCCCGAAGGTAATGAAGCCCAAAAAGAACAAAAATAAAGTAAAAGAAAGTAATAAAAGAAATTGCCGCGAGAAAACCGCGCTAAGAAAAAAGAACCGCGAAGCTTAAAATGGCCGCGGCAGCAAGTAAAACTTTGGCAGGCTTTGCTGAGCGCCGACGAAACAGCCCGAAAATAACAAATCCCTGCCAGCGACTGATCCCCGCAGCGCTAGTGACCCGGGAGCCCCCCGAAAATAATAAAGGGAGCAAGGACCCCAGCAGAAGCGAGCAGAGATGCAGAGACACTGGGCAGGACAGGCTCTGATCACCGCCAGCCGCCGGGACTTACCGGCACATGGTGAGCACACTCTCCACCCCCCGGAGCGGAGGCGCTGCACCGCTGCCGCAGGAGCTCTGCCCCGAACAGCCCTGGGGCAGAGATCCGAATAAAGAATGACTGACAGTCAAATGAATAGAAGCGGCTTAGGCTGGGCAGGAGAGAGACCTTCCTCCGGCTCCCCCCCCCCACGGAGTGCCGAAAGGAGTAACTAAAATTTAAAGATACAAAACCCCTTTTTAACTGAATTAAAAGAAGTCCTAATAGGACACAAAATAATGATCCAAAAGAATAGCTAACAAAAACACCACTAAACTGACTAACTAGTGAGCCCAGCAGACTCACTAACGTCTTCCTGCTGCATGAAGACTGGACACACTGGAGTTCCAGAGATGCCTGGTATGCTGCTTCCAGTGGTGCTGAAATTTGATTGGTCCAGTCTTCATGCTGCAGGAGGAGGTGCACAACCCATTCGTTGAGGACTAAGCTGGAGGAACGATAAGGAACACAAGAAATGCTAAGAGATTAACTGGGAGGCACCCCCTTCATATCATCCCATACCGGGCACTGCGGTCCGGTCAGCATGGTGGAAAGGGCTGGAACCCTCCCCAGCCACACCCTCAATCTGAACCTGGTTATGGAACAGGATCCGTAGCCCTGTGTAGCCTCACAAGCTCAGTACAACCAGAATGCTCCGTCTTGCTTTATTCTCCAGTGTCTGCCTCCCCACCGGCATGCCAAATACAACAGGGGAGAACACACCTGCAAGCCTGACTACTGAAACACATGCAGCCGGTTGCCCAGAGCCAGAAGGCTCTGGGCCTTTGATTGAAAAAAGGTACTGAAGAATCCCACTGTGCCAGAGACTTCCTCTACCCATTTGAGCCAGCTGATGCGTTCTGGAGCCCGCTGTGCCTACCCGCATGTCAAAGGGGAAAACAAAAAATAAAGGTAGACTCCTGGAGACAAATAGGGTCCTGCCTTGGCATACAGAACATGCAGGCTCTAGCAGGAGCAATCAGTATTAGCTCTAAAGCAAACAGGGTTAAACCTTTATAATGATTTGTAGTGAGGGATGCCCTGACATTTTTTTTCTAAGGTCTCCGCCAAGCCAAACCCTAGAGACCAAGGCCTTCTAATTCAGGCATTTAAATGTGCCATTCAAAACAGCCCGGAGTAACTCAATCGCATGCCAAGCCATAATGAAACTAAATAAAGAAATAACAGGCCCCCTTCCATAAGGGGCCTACAGAAATACCAGCGCTGCCGCCAGGTGCGGCCTACCTGTGTCAAAGGAGAGGCACAGGAAACAAGACTGCTCCCTTCAACTGTCAAGCCTGGCAGCTGCCACTGCAGCCCAGGCAAGGCTACCGGCCATTTACAGCTGTCATAGTCGCAAGCCAGCACTCAGTTTGTGCTGATCAGATCATGAAGGGGAAGGGGAAGGGGAAGGGGAAGGGGAAGGGGAAGGGGAAGGGGAAGGGGAAGGGGGGGGGACCCCCCCCCCCCCAACCACCCACCACCCACAAACACACACCACACCCCAACCCTGCCATCCCCGGAGCTGCCCAGAGTCCAAAGCAAGCAGCGGAGGTAGCAAGGACATACTGATTCAAAACATTAACTAAAAGAGAACACTAACATTAACTACACTTTGTTTTGGTTATCACCTGTAACAGGCGATCTCCGGGAACAGGAATTTAGTCTTCACATATGGGTATCGTTGGTACCGAAAGAGCCTGCGCGGGAACACTCCCCAGTGTCCAATAGGAAAGCTTTTGGGAGCATCCCACAGCACCTGCATGCTGCCTTTCCAACTGTCCCTCCTTTAATCCAGCAGTTACAAAGAGACGTGTGCAGCATCATGTGTTTTCCCCGAGTTTGAAGGGCAGTGAATAGAGATCCCCTGAAGAAACAATTAATGTGAAACGCAGCAGAGCCGCCTGGGGAAGGCGTTGGGATCAGAGAGCGACAAGGGAGTGTGATGAAGAGGTCCAAGTACAAGTTGAATACTCTTTGTTAGATGAGTATTGAACAACAGTTAGGATTTTTTATTTTTAAATAAGAACATCAGTTAAAGTGATACATCACATGTACCATACGCTTTCATTATTATTACCCTATAGTTTCGCTGAAGGTCACTGATGCAACTAGACACTAGCATTGGACATATAAGTCTGAAAATAAGTGCCAAAAAAGTCTGAGACCTTTAAAAGATTACGCAAAAATATTTTTTGCGTAACCATAAGAGATTATATAATATATGGAAAGAGATTTTGGATCTAAGTAGATAGAATTGAGCGCCTTTTTATATTATTTATTTATAAATCGCTCAGAGAGACCATAACTAATTAATTCTCGTATCCATCTGGCAATTGAAGCTCTGGCTGCCGCTTCTCCTTTACGCAGACCCCCCCCAAAAAGCACAGACAAGTGTTCTGATTTGCAGAAGGATTCAGACCTTCAAGTATCAAAGGACCCTCTTTACATCCAGCCGCTGCAAACTACAATCCGAAGCATCCTCCCCCACAATACCCAACACTGACAAAGAAACCACCTGATTCACATGAAAAAAGGTGAAACCACCTTAGGCAGAAAAGACAGAATCGGTCTCAATACCACTTTTTCCCTAGAGAAAGATAGAAACGGTTCCCGACAGGACAGCATCTGCAACTCTGAAATTCGACAAGCCGAACAAATGGCCACCAAAGACAGCCCTTAAAGTTAAATCTTTGACAGAAGCCAGATGCAAAGGCTCAAAGGGCTCCCTGGTCAAAGCCCCTAGAACCAAGTTGAGATCCCACAGAGGAGAAACCAACCTGTGAGAAGGTTGTAAAATGGGATACTGCTTTAAAAAAAACACAAACAAAAATCACATCGACATGTGACCCCAAGGCCACTCCTTGGACCTTACCTCAAAAAAACAAGAAATAGCTGCCAGTTGGACCCTTAATGAACTGGCTGCCAAACCCTTATCGAAACCATCTTGCAAACAAACTTAATACCATAGGCACAGAGACCTTGGATGACTGAAGTTGAAACTGAGCGCACCAATCCTCAAAAAAAAAAAATAAAATACGCCACACGTGAACATACGCTAGAGAAGTGGACCTTTTTCTAGCCATCCATAAGGTAGCGATTACCTCCCCAGAATAACTTCCTTAACTGAGTCCTTTCAATGGCCAAGCCGTAAGCGAGAACTGATCCACCTGAGGCTTTCGCAGAAGACCTTGAACCAGAAGATCTGCTGTTGCAGGTATTCGCCAAGGCACTCTTGTCGAGAAGACGTACCAGATCTGCATACCACGGACGTTGCAGCCAATCCGGAGTTACTAACACCACTCTCCCCTGGTGAGCTTTGATACACTGAACTACTCGACCTGAGCGCCCATGGGGGAAGACAGAAGACTCTGCTTGGGCCATTGTTGCATCAAAGCATTGATGCCTTCTGACATTCCTTTGTGTCTGACTGAAAAACCGGACTTGCCTTGGCCAATCGGAAGGTTGCCATGAGATCCATAACTGCAGGCCTCCACCTGATGACTGAGCAAAGACTTCCAGATGAAGCTCCCATTCTCCGGCATCCACTCAAACTCTTAGAAAATCTACCATCATATTGTCCGTTCCTGCAATGTGTGCTGCCGACAAAGCCTGAAGTCGAGGCTCTACCCAGAACAACATCTCTGCTTCCTCCTCCAGAGCCACGCTTCCCATGCTGCCTTGCCGACTGAGATAAGCCACTGTTGTGGCATTGTCTGACAGTACACACACTGCTCAGCCCCACAACAAGTTGTCAAACGCGCAAAGAGCTAGCGCTACTGTCTGCAACTCCAACCGGGTGATCGACCATTTGGCCTCTTGTTTGTTCGAATGTCCTTGTGCAAACAGATCTCTGCAATGAGCTCCCAAGCCTGCAATACTTGCATCTGTTAATAACTGAATCCATTGTGGCTGCTCCAGTGGCAAGCCTGCGGCCAGGTTCTTCGGGCAAAGCCACCATTGGAGAGACTTCCTGACTAGCAATGGACAAGGAAGTCATTTGCACATGGAATCATTCTGATGTGACCAATGACCTCTAATGGGTGCATGTGCACTCTGGCCCAAGGTATGTCGTCTATTGTTGCTGCCATTGTCCCTAGAACTTGAAGGTAACTCCAGGCTGAGGGCACTGGAGTCCTTAAAAACTTGCACACCCGACGTTGAACTGTCTGAACCCGCAGATCTGGCAGAAAAACTGCCCCCAAAATGGGTGTCGAACCATACTCCAAGTACTCCAGAACTTGAGATGGACTTAAATGGCTCTTGGATGCATTGACTACCCAACCGAGACTCTGAAGAAACTGCACCACTCTGCCTGTTACTCTTACACTGACTTGGATTTCGCCCGTATCAGCCAATCGTTGAGATAAGGGTGCACTAATATAAAACTTTTCAGAGCCACCGCTACCACCACCATTACCTACTTTATACCCCCATCTCAACTGACCATCTGGATCTTTCCCCTCTAATAAACTGTTTCAATGCAGTTTCTGACTGGTTGCTCTCCCAAAACCTCCGTATACAACATAAGAAAACAGAAGTCCTCTTTATCTCAAGGAATCACAATTTCATCCCACCTCAATCTATAAGAACTAATGATGCTGAACTGCAAACCAAACCCTCAATACGCTACTTAGGAGTCACTCTGGATCAACATCTGGATATGAAGCCCCACATTGGAAACACAGTCAGAACAATATATTACAAGATCCGATCCCTGAGACACCTACGCTCCATTCTAGAACCAAAAGATTTCAGGACTATCTACCAGGCACTTATAATACCCCACTTCGATTACGCCAATGTCATTCTTCAAGGTCTCCCTCAATCTACCTTAAACCCTTTACAGCTGGCTATGAATGCTGCAGCAAGGGTACTCCAGGGGGCCACCAGGACTGACCATGTTACTCCTTTGCTGATTAAATTATATTGGCTACCCATTCATGCCAGAATTATCGTCAAAACTCTACTCCTTACGTTCAAAGCTCTCAACAAGCTTTCCGCTCCTTCCTTATCTGACCTTATTAATACTACCACACCAAACAGAGCAAGAAGATCCTCAGCCATCAACTCCTTAAAACTCCCAAAGGCCCTTACAAGCTGCTCTTCTTCCACAGCCAAGAGAGCCTTTATCCTCTGTGCCCCTAGGTGCTGGAATACACTACCTCCTGGCATTCGGGCTATCACTAGTTTATCACAATTCAGGAAAGCTCTCAAATTCCATCTCTTTAATAAACATCTTATTGAGACATCGATACTCATTGACATTAGTGATCCCACCCAGATACCCAGCTTCGTGGTTTCTCAGACATGTGATGAATCGCTTTGATTGAATATTTTCTTAGCACCTGTTCCTATTAACCTGTATTCATTCAGTAGTATTACATCTGTAAATAGACTGTAAATAGTTTCCCTTGTTATCCAAGTTCCTTCCCTTGTTATCTGTAAACTCATGCTTGTTATTGTACTGAGACCTTTGTTCTGTGTAAACCGCGCTGATGCTGAATAGTGCAGTATATAAGAGAATGTAAATAAATAAATAATAATAAAAGGTGGAGCTGTCGCTAGACCGAAAAGCAATGCTTGAAACTGAAAATGCCCGCACGGAAGTGTAAACCTTAGGAACCTCTGATGCCCTGGCCTGATAGGAATGTGTAAGTACACCTCAGTCAGTCAGATTGAGTGACGTCAAACACTCTCCCTTTCGAACTGCCACCATTACCAACTGTAATGTTTCCATTCAAAAGAGGTACTTGCAGAGAGTGATTCACACGCTTGAGGTCTAGAATAGGACAGAATGACCAGTCTTTCTTTGGCACCACAAAATAAAACAGGGCAGACCCCCCCCCCTGCCGTAAGACGCTCCAGGGACCGGCGCAACTGCTTCCAAGTGAAAAAGCCAGACTCACGTAAGACGAATCACCAGTTCTGTTGACTTTTGCAGGGAGACATACCAAATAAGGTCAGTACTGGCTTTGCCAATTCCAGCATGTAACCTTCACGACTGATCTCCAACGCATACTGGTTGGACATAATTGGGGTCCCGGCTGGAAGAACTGCCCAAAGACATCCTCCTATCAGATGACTTCCCACCTGGGCCCGCCTTCTTTCAGTGTGGCATTCGAGCAGCTGCTGCGAACCTTCACTTGCTCTACGAAACCCACAAACCCCTGGGCTCTAGAAGCAAAGCTTCCCCTTTGGAAGATTTCACCCCCCCCCCCCCCACCAGCTCCTTGACCAAAGCCAGTAGCCACTTTTCAAACTTTAAGTACCCTGACCAGTAAGCCAGCATTCTGACATTTGCACAGCCACAACTGTGGCCTAACTGAGTAGGCTTTTCCCACGTGCCTACACCAAGTCCTTGTGCACCGAGTATACTTAGAGCCGTGTAGCCCCAGTAATGCCTAAGGATCAAGTGGGAGTTATGAAACTGGACCACATCCCATACCAGACCCCGAGGCCTGACCGGCCTGGTGCGAAAGGGCTGGGGACACTCCCTGGGAACTCCCTCCATCTGTATCTGTGTAGGAAACACGATCCCTAGCACAGTGCAGCCTGCACAGGTCAAGCCTTTGAGGCAAAGGAATTAAAAATATAAGCAAGAAACTGCACATATCCCTCTAGAAAGATGGAGCCATGTCCTGCTTTAATCTCCAGAGGCTGCATTTCCCTGGCACTCCAAACCCAGCAGATTCTCCAACCTGTGGCTGCTGGGTTTTCCTGCCAATGTAACAGCAGGAGTAGATTGCCAGGCCTTCTCCTCTGATTACCCCAAGGAGCATCAGTGGAACTTGAACTGTGGATTCTGTAGGAAATAGACGGCAGCTCTAACCACCAGGCTACTCTCTCACTGTCGAAAGACACCTACCTCCATCAACTACTCTACCCTACAGCTGTCAGATCTTTTGTGCCCTGAATAAGAAGTAGGAACTTCATCAATACCCGTCAATGAATTTACAGACATATGTGTCTGCATGTAAACCCAACAAGGCAGCAGCTGCCATCAACAATAACAGGGTGCTGACATCAAACCATACCACTAACCTATCCTAAATCTCACATAAGAACATAAGATATGCCATACTGGGTCAGACCAAGGTCCATCAAGCCCAGTATCCTGTTTCCAACAGTGGCCAATCTAGGTCATACGTACCTAGCAGTTAACCCCAAAAGACACAGGTTCCGCAATGCTGGTACTGGGTCAAGCATTGATATCCTGGGTCCCTTCTTAATAATGGTTTATGGACCTTTCCTCCAGGAACTTGTCCAAACCTTCTTTAAACCCAGCTACACTAACCACCTATACTACATCCTCCGGTAACAAACTCCAGCATTTGATTACATGTTGAGTGAAAAAATTTTTTTTTTTATTAGTCTTAAATAGTTTACCCTGTAGCTTCATTGCATGTCCCCTAGTCTTTCTATATTCTGATAACGTAAACAAATCGATCGATGCTTACCGGTTCCACTCCGTTCATTCATTTATAGACTATCATATCTCCCCTCAGCCATCTCTTTTCCAGGTTAAAGAGACCTAACCTTTTTAGCCTTTCATAGGAGTATCCTTCCATCCCCCTTTACCATTTGTGGCTCTTCTCTGAACCTTTTCTAATAACGCTATATCCTTTAAGATACGGCAACCAGAATTGCACACAATATTCAAGGTGCGGTCTCACCATGGAACGGTATAGAGACATTATAATATTTGTTTTATTTTCCATTCCTTTCCTTATGATACCTAGCATTCTATTTGCTCTCTTGGCCGCCACTGCACACTGGGCCGAGGGTTTTAACATGTTATCCACAATGACGCCTAAATCTTTTTCCTGGGTGGTGGTTCCTAATGTGGAACCTTGCATTGTGTAACCATAGTTTGGGGTGTTCTTCCCTAGGTGAATAACTTTGCACTTGTCCACATTAAAATTTCATCTGCCATTTTGATGCCCAATTTTCTAATTTATCAAGATCCTCTTGCAATTTTCCATAATCCTCTTGGGTTTTAACAACTTTAAATAGTTGTGTCATCTGCAAAATTTGATAACCTCACTTGTTATTCCACTTTCCAGGTCATTTATGACTATGTCAAAAAGCAGCGGACCCAGCACAGCATTCATAAAGAAGCCATTACCGGGCTACTTCTGCACCTTCTTAAAGCCACTTACCAAAACATTGAATTTATAAGTCTTACATTGTCCATGACCTTGCCAACTATCGATGCAAACACTCCCCCTTTCACATACAACGAAGAGGTTTCCTGGGCTACCAGGAATATCATCCCCAGTCTGAACACTTCTGCTCCCTGTAATCTAAAGGGTTCCACTAGCAGTTGCAGATAAGAGAACCCCTGTATCAAGCCTACACAAGTGATCATACTAGTGTCAGCGAACCCAGGCGCAATGCACTCCTTCTGGCACCGCCACCCCTCGTGGACAGCCAAGGAAAGGGCAGCGTGTTTTTACTTGAAGGGTAAAAGAAACACTTCAAAAAAAAAAAAAGCCACCAAGATGAAGTGATTATTTTTAAATTTTCTGTTCTCGCTTACAGCCCGACTCCTGAAGTCCAGAAGGTGACATTAAGCTTCTCAACATAAGTGATGAAACCCCAGATCTCATAGGTTAAATAAACCCCTGTTGACAGCTTTAAAAAATAAATAAATAAAAAAAACACCACAACCCCCCCACCCCCCGATACCACCACCTCTGGGGCTCTCGCCACACAGCGAACCCGCCAAGAAAATGGCCACTGCTTTAAGAGCGAAGGCGGCATCAAAAGTGATAGCGGCCCAGATGGGACCTGTTCCCCGCTTGTTGGACCGATTGCTTGCTCAAAACAAATCCAATTAACCAGAAAACTCACCGCACTTCAACGGGGCTCCAGCCTGCACGGTCCCGCTCAATTTAGACACGAGCGGTGAACCATCAGACGAGCCTCCCGTCAGTGCTGATGTGCTTAGTGGGATCCCGGCCGTCTAACAAGCCGGAGGATCTCCGTTCCTGTGGAAGAGCTCTCCTCTGTCCTGTCCAGGAGGAGAGATCCGAGGCAAGGGCCCAACAGCCACGCCACTGACAAGCACACAGGAACCAGCACTATAACAAACCTTCCTTTATTTTTTAAGTGACAGAAACTAAATAAAATAAATTAAAAGGCAAACCACCAATTTAAAGGATAAAAAGTACAAAATTTGAAGAATGGGTGATCCACTCTAAACTAAAGCTACACTAATAGCTCCTCATCTGTTCAAGTGAGCCCAGCACCTAGGCTCACTACGTCCTCCTGCTGCACACTGACTGATGTGAGACCCCAGCAGGCTACATCCAGTGATGTCACGATTTTGACATGTCCAGTCTCCAAGGTGCAGGAGGAGGTACACTACCCAGTGGTGGAGGACTAAACTGGAACAGTAAGGAACTCTCCCTTTCTGACCGCCACTATTACTGACTGCAGAGTTTCCATATGAAACTGCGTCACCTGAAGACAGCGATTTACCTGCTTTAGATCTAAAATGGGCCGAAAAAAAGTGTCCTCCTTCTTCGGAACTATGAAATATATGGCATATCGACTGCAACCGTACTGATCGGGTGGTACCGGCACTATGGCATTGAGATGCACGAGTCTGTCCAAGGTCTCTTGAACCGCCACTCACTTGGCCTTCGCCTTGCAAGGCAACTGGACGAACAAACTGACCACTGTATGTTGGAACTCTAGAGCACACCCCTCTTGAACCACCTCCAACACCCACTGATCTGATTTGGACCTAGGCCGGATAAAAATCCCATAGTCGCCCTCCTACAGGTTCCAGATCCACCTGGGCTCGACTCGCTTCATTGTGACTTCCTAATGGTTTGAGGATGTGGGAAAAGAACCCTCTGCCTGCCCCCGAAAACCTTGATTTCTAGCGGGAAACCGACCCCGCTGATAATGGCCAAAACGAGGAGATCTAAAAACTGTCAAAACTCCCTTTGCTGTCTCTTTGATATCGTAGCGGGCCTACTCTGCTTCTGTTTATCTTCTGGAAAATGCCCACTTGGACTCTACCAGATCCTTTACCAGCTTGTCTAAGTCCTCTCCAAACAGAAAAGTTTACCCCTGAAAGGAAGCTTACTCAGACGAGCCTTTGAGGACTCGGCTGCCTAGTTACATAGCCACAGATAAATAGAAATTACACTTAGCTGGTAATTGCAGTTCCTTGAGTGACGACAGTTTAGTCCTCTATGCCTGGGTAGTGCTCCTCCTCCTGCAGCTTGGAGACTGGACCAATCAAATCTTCACCTCAGTGGATGTAGGGTGCTGGCATTCCCATCATTCCCCAGTGAACTATTGACAAAGCAGACTCAACGAAACACCACAAACGTGACTAACGGGTTTCTTTACTTTAGTTTCCTTTTTTTTGTTGTTTGTTTTGTTTTTCTGCTATATTAGTGAAAACTTCCAACTGTACCTCCCATACGCCTAACAAAACACGCTGAGACTTCCTTTATGAACGTTCCGCCTGACTGCCGAGCCAAGAAACAGAGAAAGAGGCAAAGAAACAAGGTCCAAAAGGAAACCCAGAAGACAGGACCTAGACCTCACCAACAGGATGACTCACCTGCCAATTCGCCGACCTGGCGAGACCACGTGCCAAGCTGTCTCTAGAAACTGAGGGCAGGAATGAGGACTAAACTGTCACCACTCAAGAAACTACAATTACCAGGTAAGTGTAATTTATTTCCTTATCGTTCCTCCAGTTTAGTCCTCTATGCCTGGGATGTAACAGAGCAGTACTAACGGGAGGGACCCTGCCAGCCGGCACGTAAAACCGCCGACACAAAACAGGTGTCCCTCGCCACAAGCACATCCAAGCAGTGGTGTTTACTGCAAGTATGAAGGGACGACCAAGTTGCTGCCTTGCAAATCTCCACCAGCGGAACTAGGCTGTTCTCCGCCCAGGAAGCTGCTTGTGCCCTAGGTCGAATGCGCTCTCAACCCCACAGGAGCCGGTAGCCCCTGCAGTATATAAGCTGAAATGATGGCCTCCTTAATCCAGCGAGAAGTGGAAGACTTTGCTGCCGCCTCCCCTTTCCTGGGACCAAACATGAAGAGCCTATCGGATTTACGAAAGGCCTCTGAAACAGATAAAAGAGCGTTGCGTCGGTACCTAGTGTCTAAACTCAAACCACGATCCGAAACCTGCCCGTCCCCCGACTGGAAGACCGGGAGGGACAGTCTGGTTCACATGAAAAGGGAGACACCTTAGGCAGGAATGAAGGCACCGGACGAAGCACCACTTTTTCCCTGGAAAAACACAGAAAGGGCTCCCTACAGAAAAGGGCTTGCAACTCTGAAATGCATCTGGCCGAACAGATAGCCACCAAAAAGACCACTTTAAGTGTCAAATCTTTGACCGACACTTGGCTTAAAGGTTCAAACCGAGGCTTCCCTAACGCTCGCAAGACGAGGTTGAGATCCCACGGTGGCACAGCGACCCGCCGCGCTGGATGGAGATTGCTTTAAGAACGCACCACATCGCCATGAGCCCCAAGGGAGACGCCCTGAACCTTACCCCTATAACAGGCCAGGGCCGCTAAATGCACCCTCAGAGAACAGGCGGCAAGCCCCTTTTCGAAGCAGTCTTGCAAGAAACTCAACACTAACGGCACGGAGGCCGAAGAGGCCCGGACCTGCTGCCTGGAACACCAATCCTCAAAAATCCGCCAGATACGGACATAGGCCAGCGACGCTGAATGCTTCCACACACGCAAGAGGGTCGCTACAACTGCCCTAGAACCATCTCTCTCAGCCGTGCCCTTTCAATGGCCAAGCCGTAAGCGAGAAGCGATCCACTTCCGGCATCCGAAGAGGGCCCTGGGACCAGGAGGTCCGGCAAACGCCACGGATCTGCATACCATGGGCGCCTGGGCCAGTCTGGCGCTATCAGAAGTACCTTCCCCCGATGCGCCTCTATCCGCTGAATCATGCAGCCGATGAGGGCCAACGGAGGGAATACATAGAGAAGACCTGTCGTCGGCCAAGGCTGAATCAAGGCGTCCATCCCCTCCGACATGGGTTCCCGGCGCCTGCTGAAAAACCGAGTCGCCTTGGCCGACCGAAGGGTTGCCATCAGGTCCATAACCGGATCTTCCCACTGGAGCACCAATTGTGCAAAGACCTTGGGATGCAACTCCCATTCCCCTGCATCCACCCGAACTCTGCTGAGAAAATCTACCGTCATTGTCCTTACCAGCGATGTGAGCTGCCGAAATCGCTCTCAAGCGGGGTTCTATCCAGGTGATTAGGCCTTCTGCCTCTTCTTCCATGGCTGCGCTCCCTGTGCCGCCCTGTCGGTTTATGTAGGCCACTGTCGCGGCATTGTCTGACAAAACTCGAACCGCCTGCCTTGCCACCAGATTCTCGAAACTCTGCAGGGCTAGGAACACGGCCCTCCGTTCTAGCCGGTTGATCGACCAGGCACTCTCCTCTGCCATTCCACAGCCCTTGCGCAAAGTGCCCCTCGCAATGTGCTCCCCACCCTGCGGGACTTGTGTCTGTCAAGAGGGAGAGCCACGCCGGCTGTTCCAGGGGCATCCCTGCCCACAAGGTCGGGGACTGCATCCACCACCGCAGCGCTTGCCGAACCCGTGGCGGACAAGGGAGTCGTTTGCTTAAGGAATTGGCTTGATGGGACCAACGGCGAAGAAGGGCACGCTGCAGCGGTCTCATATGAAACCTGGCCCACGGAACCACCTCCAGGGTTGCCGCCATCGTCCAAGACCTGAAGGTACTGCCACGCCGTTGGCGCCGCCGTCCGCCAGAAGGACTGAACCAGTCTCCGGAGGGCTTGGGACCTGCGGTCTGTCAGAAAAACCACCCCCTTTCGCGTATCGAACAGTACCCCCAAATATTCGAGGACCTGAGTCGGAGCTAGGTGACTTGACAGGGTTGACCACTGTCAGACGGCTGCCTGGGTGAGAATCTTCACAGTCTTGGCAAGTGCATATATCTATATGATTTGCAAGGTATTGTGGGCAATGTAGTTCATTCACACCAGACACAGCGGCTGACAATAATTTAGTTGTGCTCTTGGGTAAAGCCAATAAGATATTTATTTATGGGGTTATTTCTCCCAACACAGATATGCTTGGTAGCACATCAATCAGGTTACTTGCTTCCAGTGTTTAACTTGGAAAAACAAAGTCAAAATCAAAATAAGGAAAACAACCTTTAAAACTTGTCAGGCAATTAGATATATGCTAAGAAAACATTAGCTAACAAAGGAAAAGCCACAAAGAAAGAAAAAAACTGCTCTTTTCAGGTTAACTTCTGATTACTTCCCACATAGATTCAGAAGTGAGATTCTCTCCTAGCTCACAAGCAATTAGGTAAGGCTTAATTGCTAGCAGTTATCCAGCTGAAACCCCTTAGCTGGCTTGCTTTCTACTGTGTGGGTCAAATCCTGCTTCAGGAGCTTTTTTGAGTAGATTAAAGAACAAATTTGTATTTCTTTGTGATGGTTGCTGTACTTTATAACAGAAAGTTACCAACGGAGTTTAGATAGAGAACAGTCCATATAAACAGGATCTTCATCTGCTATTATTCCCCCTTGTTCAACAAGCATGGGTTCAATATCATGGATTGGCACAGATGAATCTCTCAATGGAGCACTTACAGAAGAATACTTGTTTCCCTGCTGTCTTTCAAGGTTATAGCTAGGGCATAGATCAGTGTTCATACCTGAGCTTCCATTGCTGTTAGAGTTTCTCTATATAGCCTGGCCAGTATGTAGTCCAGTTCTTATGTCCAGCCTTCCAATCCAGATCCCTGGACACTGGATCTCTCTTCACATACCTTCTGGCACGGGTCTTAGGGTCCCTTCCACGTGCAGCCGTCTCCCTCACAGGTAGCGTCTGGAGATTCCTAGCTCTGCAGCACCATTCCTCTGGCTTTCCCCAGTCCAATGGTGTATGCTGGCCCTTGGAATACCTCCCAGTATACGTACTGCTTTGGACTCTTCTAGACCTCTAAGGCTTTTCTCCTCTTTCTTCCAGAGGGTCTCTTTCCCTCCCTGTCCGTCCGGTTTGGCTTCTGCTTCTGATAATCCTTCAGATGAAACTGATGATCCTTCTCTGGATATCCAAGGTGATCATGAAGATGGTCATCTGTAGAATAAACTCTACTCTTATTCTGCCCAGATGAGTGCTCCCCCCTAATACAGCGCAGCTGTGCTGAATCAGGCCCTGCCCTTTGAGATGAGTGCTTAGGGATTACCTCATAGCCCTCCTGATTGTACACACGTTTCCCCACTTCAGCTCCTCTAATGGCTGTTGGAAACCTGGTGCATTCTGGGACTGGTAGTCTTTTATGGGAAAATTCTGTTTTCTTATTTCTACCAGAACTGACAGGTTGCTTGTTCAGAGTCACTTCACCTTTTCTATAGCTCCTTCCTGAGCTATGATAAGCTTCCTTATCACACCACCCAGGCCAGACTCTGCAGGAAATCCACTACCTTCCTCGTGGCTTTTTCGCTCTCAGCCAAAGACTTTGCCCGTATTAGCCAATCGTCCAGGTACGGATGTACCAAGATTCCCTCTTTTCGCAGCGCTGCTGCCACTACCACCATCCCCTTGGTGAAGGCCCGCAGGGCCGTCGCTAGCCCGAAGGGCAGTGCTTGAAACTGATAATGACCCCAAGGCAGAGTAAACCGTAGGAACCTTTGATGCGACGCCCTGATCGGGACATGGAGATAGCATCTCTGGATCTCAGAGAGGCCTAAGTATTCTCCCTGACGAACCGCCACAATGACGGACCGCAGCGTTTCCATGCGGAAATGTGGCACCCGGAGACACCGATTCATGCCCTTGAGGTCTAGAATAGGGCGGAGGGAGCAGTCCTTTGGCACCACAAAATAAATGGAATACAGTCCTGTGCCATATTGCGCTGGCGGGACCGGGACGACTGCTCCCAGCTGCAAAAGGCGATTCAAAAGTCTGGCACACCTGCAGGGCCTTCGAAGGACTCCTGCACGGAGAAATCAAAGGAGTCCAGCAGTGGCTTCACCAAATCCAGAGCATAACTGTCGCGAATAATCTCTAGCACCCACTGATCGGACGTTATGAGGGTCCAGGCCGAAAGGAAACCCCGAAGACGACCTCCAATCGGTTGCCCCTCTGCCGGGACCCGCCGCCATTCATTGTGGTTTACGAGCGGCTCCAGAAGCGGCCACTGTAAACCCCCTACTCGCCCCTCGAAATCCAAGAACTCTCTGTACGGGAGGCAAATCGTCCTCTTTGGGAACCCGCAAAGCGGGGAGAACGAAACCTCCGAACTGACCCCGAAAGGACGAAGAAAAATTTCCCTTGCCTGGGCTTGTCCTCCGGAAGCCTACCTACCTTGGACTCCCAAATCTTTGACCAGCTTGTACAGGTCCTCTCCAAACAGCCTGCCCTTGAAGGGAAGTTTACCGAGACGAGACTTAGAGGACCCATCGGCTGCCCAATTCTTAAGCCAAAGGGATCATCGTGCCACTACTAGCAAAGCCATACTATTGGAAAGCGCTCTAACCAGATCATAGTGGACGTCTGGCAAATACGCAGAGCCCGACTCCAAATGCTGAAGCTCTCTCACCTCGTCCTGTTCTAATGCCGCCGACTGCCGTAGGTGTTGAACCCAGCGGAGACAGGCTCTAGCTATCCAAGCCCCACAGATGGAAGCCTGCAGCGAAACGGCATCCGCTTCAAAGGACTGCTTCAATAACCCATCTATTTTTCTATCCTGCACGTCCTTCAAGGCGGTGCTGCCTTCCACTGGAATTGCAGCATCCACACCTTTGGGGAACAGAACCTTTGTCTTTCTCTGCCAAGGGATACAGCTTGTTCATTATGCTGACACCCTTAAGTCCCGCTTCCGGATGATCCCACTCGTCCTGAATCATCTGATCAATCACCTTGTGGATGGGAAAGACCACCTGTGTTTGATGAACTGCCTGGATAATAGGATCTGCGGGATCTTCCTCGCCCTCCGGCTGCTCAGGAGCGAGCCGCAGGGTCTGCAGCGCCTCTGTAATAAAGGGCCGTTAGCTCTTCGCTCCGAAAGACCTGAATGATTTGCGCTTGATCCTCCAGTTCAGGAAGCTCTCCCTCCTCCAAATCCTCAAGGTCAATCTCCAAGTCAGGCTCGGGCTCCTCTCCCTCCTGCCAGCCACGCTCAAGGGAGGAGGGCTCTATAGGACGCGGCCTCTTGGCTGCCCTTACCTCCCCGCGTTCACGCTCCGCAAGGCCAGACCGCACACCTGAGGACGGGAGAGGAGAAGCCCCCGGTAATTGGCCTGTCTGCGACAGAAAGCCTAGTGCATGAGTAATACAAAGTCTGGACAAAATTCCTCCATCTGTGGACCGAAGCCAGTATCTGCACTAGTCCCCGGATCACCAGCTGGTTCCTTTGTGACTGCAGGGGCGGTACTTGCCATCCAGGTCTGCCCCCACCCCCAGGGAGGTGGATGCCTCGGGGTTCTCCATCTGTTGCGCCACACTGACGTACAGCACCCACAGATACCTGTTTCTGAATTTGTGCCCCTACAGGTGCCACAAATTATACACTGAGGTCTGGCTGACATGAGCTAAAGAAACCTGAGACAATATCCCCCCAGTTATACTAAACCAAGGGACTGAGGGCTGTAGACACTAGGCCAGGTTTAAACGTATTCAGTTTAAAGAACTCCAACCCACTCTCTTAAATTTGTTTTGTTTGTTTGTTTTTTTTTGGCTTGTTTTTTTACTGTGCACCTCAGGCACTCCTTGCTCCTTAGAAACAAACCAGTATGGCTCCCTGCAGCTGTCGAGCATCCGCCCCCCAAATCAAAAACAAAGAAACAAAACGAAAGAAATTAAACGGAAGGAAAAGGAGCCAAAGCACAATGAAACCCAAAACGGCAGGTACTTGATTTTCCCTGTGCCTAACTCACCCTGGGAGACCGCTGCCCCGGAGGCTAGCAATGCCGCTTCCAAAGATTCAGCATTGGTGAAAACAGTGTGCTCAAAATGGCCACGGTTTGCACTCAGACCTTGGCACGCTCTGCCAAAGCATTTCTTGGCCTCACCGGAGCTCTGTCGCCGCATCCCCGGCGTCTCCCAATTGCTCCTGCTCAAACAAGAACACCCACTTATCTTTGAAGGAGCCGTGCTGTCAGCGTCGCCAACGCCGGAGCTCCGGGGCAGCCACGGGAACCGCCGCGCGCTCCGAACTGACTCCCGACGCTGCTCCTGTCAGAACAGCAGCGATTGGTGCGTCTCCGGGCCGAGAAGGTAGCTCTACCCCGTTCAGTCAAGGGGAAAAAGAGATCCTTCACACAGATTAGCCAGTTATAGAAAAGGACCCCTCAGGCTGGCCAGGCAGGAGAGAATCAGCCACATAAAAAGCAGGAGACTTTTTTTTTTTTTTTTTTAAAGCTACATACCCCAATAACAAATAAACGATAAAGTTGAAAGAAAGAAATTAAAGAAACCCAAAATACAGAAGACTAGCCTGCAACTAATTAACACTGCCAGTGAGCCCAGCCTAGGCTCACTAAGTCCTCCTGCTGCTTGGAGACTGGACACACTGGGGAATGATGGGAATGCCAGCACCCTACATCCACTGGAGGTGAAGATTTGATTGATCCAGTCTCCAAGCTGCAGGAGGAGGAGCACTACCCAGGTGTAGAGGACTAAACTGGAGGAACGATAATGAACACCTCGCTGCCACCACCAAGGCCATGCTCGTCGCTAACCCCTGTATAAGGTCATAATGAATATCTGCAAGATAGGCTGCCCCAGATTCCAACCGAGCCACCTCATCCTCTTCATCTACCGCCTGATCTATTTTAACATGCTGTGACCAACGAAGGCAAGCTCTAGCCACCCATGCCCCTGAGATAGAGGCCTGCATCGAAAGAGCACTGATATCAAACACTTGCTTCAACAACATGTCCAGTCTCCTATCCTGGACACCTTTGAGAGCCACACTACCTTCAATCGAGATTGTCATCATCTTGGTCACCATGGCATCGACCTCTGGCGATCGAAACAGCTCTCGATCCTGATCAGACAGGGGATAGAGGCAAGCCATAGCTCTGGAACCCTTAAGACCTGCCTCCAGCATATCCCATTCCGGCTGAATCATGTCCTGCACTACTCTGAATTGGGAACACTTTCTGCATCTTGCGGAAGGCCTGCAACAAGATCCTCTAATGCAGCCTCCTCTGATGGACTATTAGAAGGCATGTTTAGCGCCTTAAGCATCTCTACAATGAGTGCGGGCAGCTCCTCCCGCCTGAACACTAACTACTCTAGCTTGCTCTTCTGGTTTTGCAAGCTCAACTTCTAAATCTCCTTCGCCATCGAAATCTGGTTCATCCTCCGGAGCTTTGACGCTTTAGATGCTACGATCGCTCCAACTCTCCTCCCCCCCATGCTTTGACTTCTTAGAGGGAACACTGTCTGCCCATACACTAACAGGGGATCCCGGCCGCTTGTTTCTCTGTTCCCCTTCCACAGGGCCACTCTCCGATCCACGCTGCCTCAAGCAAAAACAAGAAGTCAGGAGGAAACACTGCCAGAATTCCTCTGTGACCTACCCACGGTAGTTGAGCAGGCCCTGCCTCTGAAGAGGGCCCTGCCACCTGCGATGGAGCAGTCAGAACCAAGGCCTCAGACCGCCCCATGCTATGTTCCTTCTGAGCTTCAGCTTCCACCTCCAAGCTTTGCACCATTGAGGCTGCCTCCTGGGTGCAACCTCTACAAACACCTGTCTGACACTGCTCTGCACCTTGTACCACACACTAGACAATGGGGCCAGGAAGGCATTCCTCCTTCCTGGTACACCTCCCAGAAATCCCCCTCCAAACAATTCTGGAACCAAAAATTGCCAAAAACTGAAGTTTAACACCTACTTGAACAAAAACACCACAGCACACACACCTCAAAAAAGGTTTCTATTTTTTTTTTTTTTTTTTTTTTTTTTTTTTTGTTTACCACAAACTGTCTTACCCAAAACCAGACAAAACACTCTTAAACCCAATGTTTAATGCAATCCTCTCTCAGTCCTTCGCTATCACTACCAACCTGACGCTAAAAAAAAAAAAAAAAAAAAAAAAAAAAAAAAAAAAACACACAAATCGGAGAGCGTGCCTGGAGCTGCGGGACCTACCCGGACCATCTTGGCTGCACGGGAGGCTGCTGGAGCCCTGGTTTCCCTTCCTGTTTCCTGCCGCAGTACCCCAGCGTCATTGGAAGGGGTTTAAAAGTGTGGCTGCAGAGTTGTTGGGTGGAGAGCGTGCCTGGAGCTGCGGGACCTACCCGGACCATCTTGCCTGCACGGGAGGCTGCTGGAGCCCTGGTTTCCCTTCCTGTTTCCTGCTGCAGTACCCCAGTGTCATCGGAAGGGGTTTAAAAGAGCCCCTAACTGCGGGACGCGGCCGCGGGCGTGTTTGAAGGGGCGTGTTTCAAGGGGTAGGACATACCCCTTTTGAGCACTTCGGAGTTTGAGGAGTACCGGAAGACTGTCCACATTGGAATGGGTAAACGGAAAAAGAAGGTGATTGCGGTTAGTGCAATGAATCCATCTAAGACTGTCAAGGCAGTTGGTCCTATGGACAAGCATGTTGTACTAGCCACTAATGAAATTGTAAATGTATCTTTACCACTGTCCAATAGTGTGCTCTCCTCAAACTTAGAGGGGGGTGATATCCTTCCCCCACTAGCTAAGGGTAATTTAATGGTTGAGTTAACCTCCTCTCCTATTCTAGGTCAGGGGGATACTCCTGTTTTTTCCTCTGTAGCTCCTCTTCCTGTATTAAGTCCTCGGGTTGGGGCAGTTCCCCTCCCATGTGTGATTTCAATAGGTGAGGCGCCAAAAATTTCTACTGAGTTGGGTGAACCTTCTGCTCAGCCTCTTAAACAGGATGTGTCTTTATCAGATTTATGGAGTGTTTTAACACGTATGGAAGCATCTTTAGCTAGATTAATGCCTCAGTTTGCAAAGTTTACTCAGGAGACAGTTGATAAGCTTGCACACCAAGATGTATGTTTAAACTCTTTGGATTCTCGTTGCCTAAAATTGGAGTCTCAGGTTTCCACAGTACATAGTGCTCTCTCCTCCTCAATAAAGGATAGTTTGTTGTTGCATCGTCAACATGAACAATTTGAGAATAGTCTTAGAGCAAAGAATCTTAGATGTCTCAATTTCCCTAAAACACATTATCTGTCTGCTGATATTCTGTTTCGTAAATATTTGAAGGAAATATTGGGCTATCAAGATTCTGCTACAATTGCTTTTAATAATATTTACTATATACCTAGCTCTAAGAAAGATGTTAAAGGGGAAGGAGATTTGGATGTACTTGGTTCAGTGGAATCCTTGAATATTTCACAGTTTATTGAATCCTCATTGGATGAAATTTCAGTGAGAGCAACCTTATTGGTCTCTTTTCATTCTGAAAGTATTAGGAATGAGATTTTGAGATGTTTTACTAAAAAGAATGAATTATTCTGTGGGCAAAAAGTTAATATATTCCCTGATGTTTCTAAACAAACTCAGACTCGGAGGAAAAGCTTTTTAGCTCTTAAGTCCAGAGTCCTTGCAAGTGGTGCTACATTCTTTTTAAAATTCCCTTGCAAGTGTTTGATTACCTCAGGGAAATCCTCTTACGTGTTTTTTGAACCAATCCAATTAGAAGAATTTCTGAAGTCCTGTGGTGGGGAATGATATTTAGGTTCAATCTTGGCTAGTTAGATTTAAAAAGGGATTAAGAGAATTTAAGAGGGTAATGTCTCGCTTTTTCTTTTTTGATGTTTCTTAGCTTTGTTTAATTTATATTGTATGCTGGGTATGCTCCCCCATGATGTGGGCTTGTGCTTCTTTTTCTGGTTTTTGTTTTGGTATTATTTTCTTATTTGTAATTCTTTGTATTGAAGTTGTTTCCTTTCATATTACGTTGTAATATTGATGAAAAATTTATAAATAAATAAAAAAAAAAATCAGCAGCCCTTCCTCCCACATGAAAGCCACACGGTCAGGCTTCAGCCTGCACAGCAGAATTTGTACCTGTCTAAAACTGGCCTGTTCTCACCGGATGCCTGCAGGCTGCTAAAATGTTTGTCTCCTTACCTCCTCCAGAACTGAGCTCCTGGCTGCCAATGGTTCTGTTTATCCGGCACAGCTCTCCCCAGCACGCTCAGCCGAAATCATGGCTTCAGTGCTGAAGGGGAAAAACAACCCAAAGAAGCTCTGCCCTGGAGTTCTTAGTCATCTACTGGTTCCTCACCCATTAGCGTAAGTTCGGGAACCAGGAGGCTAGCCGTTTCGGCAACTCCCTCCTCAGCCTTCTGACAAGTAGTGGGGGGGGTTGGGGGGCTGAGGGCAGGGGATCCACTGAAAGAGAGAACTCGAATGAAGGGAGAGAGAGCAGAGCCAATCCTGCAGGGTTTTTTTTCACTCCTTATTAAAGGATCAGGAGTGGAGGAGTGGCCTAGTGGTTGGGGCAAGGTACTTCAGGCCGGAAGGTCGGGGGTTCAAATCCCACTAGAGGACAGCAACCTTGGGCCGGAAGGACTGGGGTTTCTAGTCCCACAGGTGCTCCTTGTGGTCTTGGGCAAGCCACTTAACCCTCCATAGCCCATGTTCCCTGTAAAATAGTTACCTCCAAGTTATAATGCCCTGTTCAATGTAATTTCACTTTGCTCAATGTAAACTGCACTGATGCAGAATAGTGCGGTATATAAGAGAATGTAAATAAAATAAAATCACCTAAACCCTACACTACTCCTTAGTTGAGCCTGTAGCCCAGGACTCACTGGAGGACACTACCTCTCCAGCTGCTTGGAGACAGACTACTGGAGAGAGGAGGCAGTCCTCGGCTATTTATACCAATCAATCAAAAAGATGATGTGCTCAGTCTCCAAAGCTGCTGGAGAAGGTACTAAACCCAGAGGTTCCGGGACTGGACTGATAAGGAAATATTTTTTTCACTCTAAACAATCAAACTCTGGAATTTGGTATCAGAAGATGGAGTAAATACATTCCTTATGTTATTATTACCCCAATCTTGTTCCGTGTAAATATTTCATGTATATAGTTCACCCCTGTTATTCAAGTTTGTACTCCTGTTCTATGTAAAACCAAACAGCTTGTTATGGTCATTATGTTATAATGTAAACCGCGCTGATACCGAATAGTGCGGTATATAAGAAATTGTAATAAATAAATAGATAGAAGTTACTTACCTGGTAATTGTAGTTCCTTGAGTGACGACAGTTTAGTCCTCCACCCCCAGGTAGCGCACCTCCTCCTGCAGCTTGAAGACTGGACCAATCAAAGCTCTGCCATCACTGGATGTAGCCTGCAGGCATTCCCCATCAGCCCCAGTGAACTATCGACAAAGCAGACTCAAAAGAGCAAGAAATAAGTAGCTAAAAGTTTGTTGTTTAGCCTGTTAACAAGACAAACCTTCGCGGAAGTCAGAAAGGATGAGATTTTCCCCATTGAACTCTACCTCTCCCGCTGAGCCAATTAAAATAGCCAGCGAAAGAGGAGGAAATCCAGAACAAACAAGAGAACTGGTATTCTGATGAAACACTCACCTGTATAGCCGCCCTTCAGGCCCGACTGCGTGCCGAGCCAAACTATAAAGCCAAGGGCGGGAACGAGGACTAAACTGTCGTCACTCAAGGAACTACAATTACCAGGTAAGTGTAATTTCTATTTCCTTATCGTTCCTCCAGTTTAGTCCTCCACCCCTGGGATGTAACAGAGCAGTACTAAAGGGAGGGACCCTACCAGCCGGCACGCAAAACCGCTGCCCTGAAACTGGCATCCCCTGCCGCCAGCACATCCAGCCGGTAGTGTTTGCTTAAAGTATGCAGCGACGACCACATTGCTGCTGCTTTGCAAAATTTCCACCAGCGAAACTAGGCTGTGCTCCGCCCAGGAAGTTGCCTGTGCTCTAGTAGTGAGCCCTGAAATCCACAGGAGCTGGCCTCCCCTGCAACATTGTAAGCCGAGACGATTGTCTCCTTGATCCACCTGGAAAGGGAGGCCTTCGCCGCTGCCTCTCCTTTCCTGGGACCCCCAAACAGCACAAACGATCCGATTTACAGAAGGAGCCTGTGACTGTTAAACAACACAAAAAACTTTGTCCAAGCGACTCAGGCCCCGTTCAGAAACTTGCTCTCCTTCCGCCTGGAAGACCGGGAGAGACACCGTTTGATTCACATGAAAAGACGAGGACACTTTAGGCAGAAAGGAAGGCACTGGCCGGAGTACCACTTTCAGCAGAATAGCATAGAAAAGGCTCCCTACACGAAAGAGCCTGCAGCTCCGAAATGCGCCATGCCGAACAAATCGCTACCAAAACACAGCTCTGAGAGTCAAATCTTTGACTGATACTTGGCTTAAGGGCTCAAAAACAGAGCTTTCCGTAGCACCCTTAAAAACAAAGTTGAGATCCCACGGCGGAATGGAAATCCTACACACTGGACGCAATCTGGTGACCGCTTTAAGAAAAATGCACTACATCACTGTGCGCCCCAAGAGCTACACCTCGTACCTTACCTCTAACAGGCTATGGCCGCCAACTGCACCCTTAAAGAACTGGCAGTCAGCCCTTTATTGAAGCCATCCTGCAAGAAATTCAATACCACCGGTACTGATGCCGTGGCAGCTTGGATCTGATGTCTGGAACACCAGTCCTCAAAGATCCGCCAAACACAAACATAGGCCAGCAAAGTTGAACATTTCCGTACTTGAAGCAAGGTCGACACGACCGACCTGGAATAACCTCTCTCAAACGCACCCTTTCAATGGCCAAGCCGTAAGCGAGAACCTCTCCACTCGTGGCATCAGAAGGGGACCCTGCCTTAAAAGCGAGACAACGGAAGACGCCACGGACCACCATCTAGTAAATCTTTTCAGGTCGGCATACCACGGACGCCTGGGCCAATCTGGAGCTATCAAAAGCACCTTCCCCGATGCGCTTCAATCCGCTGAATCACACGCCCGATGAGCGCCCACGGAGGAAACACAGAGAAGACCCGTCGATGGCCATAGCTGCAACAGGGCACTGATCCCTTCCGACATGGGTTCTCGTCTTCTGCTGAAAAACCGATTCGCCTTTGCAGATTGATAAGTGGCCATCAGGTCCACGATCGGCTCTCCCCACCGGCGAACCAACTGCGCGAATACCTCTGGATGCAACTCCCATTCCCCTGTATCCACCTGGACTCTGTTGAGAAAATCTGCCGTCACGTTGTCTCTCCCTGCTATGTGCGCCGCTGAGATTGCTTGCAACCGCGTCCCTATCCAAGAGAACAGAATCTGATTCTTCCTCCATGGCTGCGCTGATGGTGCTGCCTTGATGATTTATGTATGCCACGGTCGTGGCATTGTTGGACAATACCCGAACTGCTCGCTGCGTCACCTGAGCTTTGAAGGCTTTCAGTGCTAGAAACACCGCTCTCAACTCCAATTGTTTGATAGACCAACCGCTCTCCTCCGCGGACCAAAGACCTTGAGCAAAGTCCACACCGCAATGCACTCCCCAGCCTGCGAGACTTGCATCCGTTAACAGCGGAAGCCATGTTGGTTGCTCCAACGGCATTCCCACATGCAGGGTCGAAGGCTGCATCCACCACCGTAGACTCTGCCGAACCCACGGCGGACAAGGGAGCCGTTTGTTCAACGAGTCGGACTGATTGGACCAGCGGCGAAGCAAGGCTCGTAATGGCCTCATATGAAATCTGGCCCATGGAACCACCTCCAACGTTGCCGCCATTGTCCCTAATACTTGAAGATACTGCCACGCTGTTGGCGCCACCAGCTTCCAAAAGGCCCGCATGAGGCCTCAGAGCTAGAGCTCTCCGCTCCGTTAGAAATACCGAGCCTCTCAGAGTATCGAACTGCACCCCCAAGTACTCGAGAACCTGAGCCGGTGCGAGGTGACTTTATTGGGTTGACTACCCAGCCCAGACCCTGAAGGAAAGCTACTACCTTCTTCGTGGCTTCTTTGCTCTCAGCCTGGGACTTTGCCCGAATCAACCAATCGTCTAAGTACGGATGGACCAAGACTCCTTCCTTCCACAGCGCTGCCACCGCCGCCACCACTACCATTATCTTCATGAACATGCGAGGGGCTGTTGCCAACCTGAAGGGCAGCGCCTGGAACTGGTAATGCCCCCAAGGAAGCGCAAACTGCAGAAACCTTTGATGGGACGCTCTGATTGGGACATGGAGATAGGCCTCTGTGAGATTGAGAGATGTCAAAAAACACAACCACACACCTCCCCGCCGAACTGCCTGCAGCGTTTCCATACAAAAATGTGGCACTCTGGAGACAGCGATTTACTCCCTTGAGATCCAGAATCGGACAGAGCTGTCCTTCTTTGGCACCACGAAATAGATAGAACGACCCATGCCGTACTCAAATGGCACAGAAACGACCGCTCCTAGGTGCAAGAGACGGTCCAAAGTGTCGCACCAGGAGAGCCTTTTGCGGACCCCTGCAAGGGGAAGCCCCGAAGGAGTCCAACACCGGCTTTGCAAGATCTAGAACATATCCGTCGCGAATGATCTCCAAAACCCATTGAGCGGACGTTATATGGATCCAGACAGAAAGAAAACCCCGACGACGACCCCCGATCAGTTGAGTTTCTGCCGGGACCCGCTGCCATTCATTGTGGCTTTCAAGCAGCCCCAGAGGATGCTGCTGTGAATCCTCTACTTGCCCCGCGAAACCCCTGGGCTCGAGATGCAAATCTCCCTCTTTGGGACCCCGCAAAAACGGGGCGAACGAAATCTCCAAAAATCCCTAAACTGACCCTGAAAGGCCGATGGGGATTTTCCCTGCCTGGGCTTATCCTCTGGAAGCCTGCCTCCCTTGGACTCCCCTAAATCTTTAACCAATTTATCAAGATCTTCTCCAAACAACTTCCCCTTAAACGGAAGTTTGCCAAGCCGAGATTTAGAAGATCCAGCCACCCAATTTTTTAGCCAGAGGGATCTTTGCGCTGCTACCAAAAGCAGCCATACTATTCGACAAAGCCCTAATGAGTTCGTAGTGCACATCTGCCAAATATGCCGACCCATATTCCAAGCGATGTAGCTCACGTACTTCATGTTCCAAGAACGCTGATTGTCCCAGGTGTTGAACCCAGCAAAGACAGGCTCTTGCCACCCAAGCACCACAGATGGAAGCCTGCAAAGCCATCGCATCCACTTCTAAAGATTGCTTCAATAAACTGTCCATTTTCCTATCTTGCGCCTCTTTCAAGGCCACACTGCCTTCCACTGGAATTGTGGTCTTTTTAGTGACTGCCGAAACTGTAGCATCAACCTTTGGAGAATGGAACCTCTTTGTCCTTATCCACCAGGGGATATAGCTTATTCATGATTCTGATCCCCTTGAGCCCCGCTTCGGGACGATCCCACTCATTTTGAATCATCTGATCTAATACCTTATGGATAGGAAATACCACATGCATTTGACGTATTGCCTGAATAATGGGATCTGCGCCATCCTCCTCCTCGACCGGCTGCTCAGCAGCCAACTTAAGCGTCCGTAGGGTTTCCGTAATAAGAGCCGGCAACTTTCCAAAACACCCGTATGATCCTTGCCTGATCCTCAGGCTCCGGGATCTCCCCCTCCTCCAATTCATCCATGTCTGCATCCATGTCAAGGTCTGCCTCCTCTCCCTCCTGCCATTCTGTTTCGCAGGGGAAGGGGTCTAGTGGCCGTGGCCATTTGGCTGCTTTGAATACTAAACTCTCGTGCTCCGCCAGTCCAACCGTGCACTAAAGGAAGGGATAGGCAAGAGCCCTAACATCTGACCCTGTCGCCTGCGACAAAACACTTGATGCATTAGTAACACAAAGTCTGGACAGAAGTCATCCATCTGCGTAGCCAAAGCCAGATCCAAACACGCACCCGGGTTACCCGATAACGCTTCAGGGGGTGAAGTAGAAGGACCCCGCTATCCCCGCTTCACCCTGCGCTCCCACAACCGCTTCCTGGAAGGCAGAGGTCATGGACCTTTCTAATTGCTGTTCCATAGTAACAGAGACTGTTGCGCAGTGCTGACAGATGCCCGTTTCAGCGCTCGTGCCTCTACGAGTGTCACAAATAATGTACTGGGAACTCGCTGACATGGGTTTAACAAACCTTGACAGAGCCTAGGAACCCCTGGTTTTATCAACAGAGCACTAGAGAAGTGTGAGTGTGAGTGTGTGTTAGTTAATCTGGGGCCCCTGGCTGTCATAACAAAACCCACTGTGCTCCCCACAGAGACCGGTGCGCAGGTGAAAACCAAAACAAAATAAATGAAATAAGTTAAAAGAAATGAAAACCAAACAGAGCAGTAAGAGCCCTCCAAAAATTACCCAACAACCCTCAGCAATACCTTTAGAAGACACCCGGACCGCGGTCCGAGAGAAACTTAAGCCTGAGGGCAGCGCTGCCAGCATGAAAATTGACACTGTGGAAACTGCGTGCTCAAAATGGCCACGGTTTCCGCAGCACGTTTTGGCGCATCGTGCAGAGGCCCTCTGGCTCCAAACCGCCACCAGCTGAGCAGATCAGGAATGCCTCCGCTTCTTACTGGCTCACCGTCTGCACAAAAACTAACTGTGTCAGACTGCTAGAGCTGCCCCCGAAGCTGCGGCTTGAGGCACCGTGGCAATCGGACTGCGTGCCGGGAGAGGAGCTCTGCCCCATACCGTCAAGGGGCAGAGATCCTGAAGAGAAAGACAGCCAAATTTGAAGACTAAGAGGCTTGGCAGGGCAGGAACTGCTGAACGGACCTCTCGTTTACGTGACTTCCCCCTTCTTTCTCTTTTTTTTTTTTTTTTTTTTTTTTTTTTATAAAATACAGTCCCACTAAAATTTGAACAACTTGAAATTAAACAAATTTTTAAAATTATTTTATTTAACATAACGCCAAACAGACCAAATCAGAATTTTTAAACTATCTAGCCTGCTCCTTATCAGTTCCTCCAGTGAGCCCAGCACCTAGGCTCACTAGGTCCTCCTGCTGCATGGAGACTGGACACACTGGGGCTGATGGGGAATGCCTGCAAGCTACATCCAATGATGGTAGAGTTTTGATTGGTCCAGTCTACAAGCTGCAGGAGGAGGTGCACTACCCGGGGGTGGAGGACTAAACTGGAGGAATGTTAAGGAAAAGCCGTTAGCGTAGCTGGATTTAAGAGAAGTTTGGACAAGTTCCTGGAGGAAAATGTCTATAAACCATTATTAAAGAGGACCCTGGAAATTCACTGCTTACCCATTGGGCAAGCAGCATGAAATGTGTATACTTTGAGAACCTGGCAGGTAGTTCTGACCTGGATTGGTCACTATTGGAACAGGATACTGGGCTTGATGGACCTTTGGTATGGCATCTCTTATGTTCTGGTTTAACAGAATGATAACAAAAAGAGAGAAACCCACCCCACACACACACACAGTCTGCCCATTCACATGAATAAATGGAAAATTACACTTACCTGGTAATTGTTGTTCCTTGAGGGAGTACAGTTCAGTCCACCACTGGGTAGTGCACCTCCTCCTGCAGCATGGAGACTGGACAAGTCAAACATGTGACATCACTGGGTATATCTTGCTGGTCTTCTCCCATCATCCCCCAGTGACCTACTGACAAAGCAGACTCAAAAGGAGCAACAAAGATTAGGTAAGACAGTAATCACAATGCTATGCTTAAAAACTTTAAACGTTTAAAACTACAGTGCCCTAAGATAAAGGGCAGAAAACACCCTTCTCCTTGCCCCTCTCCTCCTGCGCCCAAATCAGAGAAAGACAGACAGGAAGAAAGAAGACTAAGGAAGATCATAGAAAGAAAGGATGCTTTCGCAATTACCGGTCAATCAGAACCCATTGCCGCCTTATGAACCAGAAACACCCTCCAAACCAATGCCTCGAGTCTGAATTTTTCATCCCCGGGCGGGAATGAGGACTGAACTGTACTCCCTCAAGGAACAACAATTACCAGGTAAGTAATTTCCATTTCCTTATCGGTCCTACAGTTCAGTCCTCCACCACTGGGATGTAAGAGCAGTAAGCAATAGGGAGGGACCCTTTCAACCGGCTCGCCACAGCACCGAATCGGCACTGTTCACAGCCAGCACCTCTAGACAATAGAGGTCACTGAGAAAAAAAAGAAGAAATGACCGAGAATCCACATGGACCCTCTTCAGTGGTGAAACTATACCGTGCCCTGCACAAAGCAGCGCTAGCGCACCAGAAGAGCAAGCCCACAACCCCACTAGTAATGGGCACCCCAGAAACAGATATCCTGACGTTATGGCTTCCAGGGCCCAGCCGGAAAGAGCTGATTTAGAAGCCCATTGCCTCTCGACCTCACCAGGGCATCAAGCCTTAGCTGCCACTTTTCCCCTACGCAACCCGTCGCCCTAGACGAACCAATGAGACCTACGAAATACTGATGCAGACTTCACCTAATGTCCAAAGGATGTAGGCTACGCTCAGGGAGTTCTTCCATAGGACTCAAAACTGGCAACTAAACCGCTTGAGTCAAAGACAGAGGAGAAATACCATAGGCCAAGAAGAATGGCCCTCGCTGCCGATCCACCATATTTATAGAGCCAGACACAACCGGCTCTCTACGGGACTATACCTGTAACTCTGAAACTCGACTCGCCAAACCGAAGGTCGCCACAAACACTGTCTAAGGTTAGAGCCTTGACGGAAAGGCCCAAAGACCTCCCTAGTCCATGCCCCCAGATTAGAGTGAGATCCTACAGAGGTACCAATACCCTGTAATGAAGCCGTAGCCCAGAAATTGCTATTAGGAACGAGCCACGTCGACGTAAGAAGCTAAAAAGGAATCCATGGTCTTTTCCTGGAAAGCACAAAGGCACCGTTAGCAGGACCCCTAGAGAACTGGCTACCAGACCTTTGCCAAAAAAACATTCTGTAGGAAAAATATAACTCCGTAGGAACAAAAAGATGGGATCGCAGCCTGTAGCTGCGAGCACCAAATCACCCCATATACGCCATATGCGTACGCACACTAACGAAGTGGACCTCTTCCTGGTCCGACGCAATGTGGAACAGTTGCATCCACGCCACTCTTCCCCAATGTGCCTCAATGCGCTGAACCACCCATCCTATTAGTACCCACCGAGGAAGATACAGAGAAGACCGGAGGAAGACCCGGGGGACCCGAGGGAGCCGCTTCAGGCCAGCCCGCCCCCAACAACACTCCTACCCAATCGGGGCAGTGGGAGTCCCGACCGGGCAGCTCCTGACTCCTCATAAGCGGTGTCCCTACGGGGCGGGCCCGTGCCTGAGGGCCTCGCCAGAGGGCCCTTTGGCGTGGCCCTTTGGCGCAGCACAGAGGCGCAAACGACTCCACTAAACCAACAGGAACGCCACATCAAAATCAGCAAAAGTACAGGAAGCACCACGATCCAATACATCAGCATTCCAATACAACACCGAAGACACAACAAAAGCAACCAACGACCTCACAGCTCCCTCCAATCAATACCGAAGCCCAGCCTGGTCCCCAAACATCAGGTACCTTCACCAATCATGCCACCTTTCCTAGCCCCCCCCCCCCCATCTACCTCCTCACCCCCCTCTTGACCCTCTGCCCCCCCCCAATGCACTCAATCTACTCTGGCCCACTCAACCCACACACCGAAACAAACTCACCCACAGGCTCAGCACACATCCACTCACATCACCAACCCCCCACCCCATCTCCACATAACCATCTCTCTAATCAATGCACGCTCTGTTAGAAACAAATACCACATGCTCCATGACCTAATCACAACTGAGCAGATAGACATCCTATGCATAACAGAAACCTGGCTGACCGACAATGACAGTACTAATGAACCAACTAGCCCCAGAAGGATACACCCTCCATCACCGCTCCCGAGAGCACGCCAAAGGAGGCGGTGTCGCCATCATAGCAAGAACCGACCTTCACTTCAGGACCCATTCCTCAGAAACCACCACTGAAGCTGATCTCCTTACCCTCACCAACAAACACCTCTCAATATGTTTAATCTACCGAGCACCCACCGCAACCTCTGACCTACCAAGATTACTACAACACATATCAGAAAGCACCAGCTCGACCAAGGATCAAATCATCCTAGGAGACTTCAACCTCCCATCGCTTCAGGAAGATCATGCAACGACCTTCCACACCGCTATGACTGCAATGGATCTAGTACAGATTATACAGGAACCCACCCACGAAAAAGGCAACACACTGGACCTCGTCTTCAACTCCACAACCACCGCCACAGCAACAGACCCACGGATCTTGCTAGTACCTTGGTCCGACCACCACCTCATCACCTTATCCTACATGTACCAACATAAGACCAACAAGGATGATAACCACCACATAAGACGATTTAAACCATTTAACAAAGAGGACTTTAGACCAAATTCTACCCAAATTACAAACGAACTCCAATGACAATGACCTCAGACAACTGGAATACTACGATCTCCACTGCGTCTGAAGCTCCAACAAACATAACCACCACCAGGCCCCCTTCCACAAGGGCTAGATGGTATACTCCCAGTCTCCAAAAGCTAAAAACAAAACTAAGGAGAACTGAAAGAAAATGGAGAAAAACCAACGACGAAAATGACAAAATAATATACCTATACGAACTCAATGCCTATCACTATGAGACTGACAAAGCAAAGAAAATTTACCACATGAAAATCAACACCTCCATAAACAAACCTCATGAGCTCTTCCAGATAATCAAAAAACTGACAAAACCACCACACAACTCTGACCAACTACCGCAGATTGCACCAGAACTACTAGCCCGTCAATACAAACTACAACGACCACAAAGCCCACAGCTAACCTCACAGTCAACCAGAGAACCTCCACCCCAACTTGCACAGTGACTGGTCCACCTTCAAAGAAACATCAACAGAAGAACTTTCAACCACTATCGCCTGCCTCCACACCACCACCTCCCCGCTGGACCCATGCCCCACTGACTGGATAAAGAAATCAAAAAATGAACTGAGCACACCATTAACCCGCATCGTCAACGAATCCTTCTCCAGAGGACATGCCAGACGCCCTCAAAACCACAATCATCCGACCTTCCTTGAAAAAGCAAAACCTAGATCCTCTCGACCCTGCATCCTATAGACCCATAGCAAGTCTATCTTTCACAGCCAAAGTAATTGAGAAGATCCAACAGCAGCTTCAGGAACACCTGGATATTAACAACATACTCGACCCTCAACACGGCTTCCGCCCGCTACATGGAGTTGAGACCCTCATGACCACGCTGATGAACACCCTCCTCACAGGAATCCAAGACAGACACTCCGGATACGCCATGATCTTCCTCGATATATCTGCAGCCTTTGACACCATCTCCCACAACATCCTCATACACAGACTACAGACTATCGGGATCAAGGACACCGTGCTGAAGTGGTTTCAATCCTACCTAACAAACAGACAACAACTAATCTGCACCAGTGCCTCAACCTCCCCCCCTTTCCAGCAACACCAGGGAGTACCCCAAGGATCCACACTGTCAGCCATGCTCTTCAATATTTACCTCCAGCCACTCTGCACACTCATACGCACACACAACGTCAGCTTCCACATCTACGCCGACGATATCATGCTCTACGCCCCCATTACAACCACAAACCCAACAAACACCCACCTATCAGCATGCTTCACCGCAGTCTCTAACTGGTTACAAACAACCTATCCATCAACATAAAGAAAACTGAAGCCCTCATAGTCACAGAGGACCCCGACTTCACACCACCCACACACCTCAACATAGGAACTACAAGCATCCAAATATGACCACAGATAAGATACCTGGGCATTATTATTGACCAAGCCCTCACCTTAAAGCAACAGATCACTAAAACCTCCGGAACTATATTCCATAAGGCAAAAAACAGTGCAACGTCTCAGACCCCTCCTGGAACATCAAGACTTCCGAACAGTGATGCAAGCCATGACACTCCCACATCTGGACTACTGCAACATAATCTACCATGGACTTCCAACCACACACACCAACCCCTTCCGAACTGCATTGAACACCACTGCGAGAATCATTCAGAGCGCAAAGAAAACCGATCATATCACCCCAATACTGAAAGAACTACACATTCTCCCCCTTGAAGCACGGACAAAATACAAAGCCATCCTTCTCACCCACAAAGCTATCCAAACGCAGGACTCCCAGCTTTGCACCCTACTAGCACGCCCAGCCCACGGCAGATCTACTAGACAAACCTCCAGCGTTTGCCTCACCATCCCCCACAAAAGAACCAAATGCTCGCAACGGACCTGCAACCAAGCCTTTGAGCTTTATGCTCCATCTTTATGGAACTCTCTACCGAGCTATCTCAGAAACAATGCCAACCTTCTATCCTTCAGAAAACAGCTAAAAACCATCCTTTTCCAGGAATACTTCAACTCGACCCCCACCAAAAAACCCACAAACCACTGAGCCCCCCCACAATGAGCCCCTAACTCAAAACTACCATGTCTATGTTCCATGTCTGTCCTTTGTCCAAAGTCTGTCCTATGTCAAAATCATCAATGTTGCCTCCCCGGTGATGGCCCCACCCTTATACTTAATTCCCCTACCCCTATGTAACACCGCTTTGACCCGGTGAAAAGCGGTATATAAATACAGCTAAATAAATAAAGACCCCTGTGGCCTCCGAGCCTTGATCCTCACTGAAACGTCTCCTGAACACCATGAGGCATAGAGCCATTCAGGAGCTGATGCTAGCTTGCCTAGTCTGCAGCGGGAACTGACCACAGATTGCCATGTAGCGTAACCGGTAATGACTGATAGCTTGCAGTATAGGAAATTCTACCGCCCATACTAGTAGTGTCTATGAAATAATAGAGGCCAGCCGAGGGGAAGAACGACTGAAAAACTCTGGACTTCGAGATGTGGTACAGACTACATGTAGACTGTGCCGCAGGCACAGCAGCCTTAAAATGACTGCAAGAAGTGACGTGTAAACAACGAGAGCCAACACAGTGTTGTACACCCACAGATGTGGGTAAGCTGCACAAACATGCTACTAAAGAAAGGAGAAATGTCCCAAAAACAAGTCAACTGGGAGACTGCTGTTCAAACAACCCTTCCAAGCGGTCAGATACCAAAGTCCTCCTGTCACCTTAACCCAGCTCCTCAATACCCCTCTCCAGCTGGACGATCCGCGTAACAGCAGGTTGTCTCCGTAGATATATAAGACCTTCCATTTGTCGAGATAGGGATATCTGGCTAAATCTAGCCAGTTTGCAATGAACACCACAATCTCCAATTAACTTTGCACACTGACCCCTTGGAGCCTAGTACATCTTCGGACGGGGCATATTTCAGGGTACCCACAGTGGGACCGGGGTGCTCTGATAAACGTTGAGAGAAATTGCCACTGCCAAGACCTAAATCGAAACAAACCAAAATAAATAGTAATTACACTTACCTGGTAATTGTAGTTCCTTGAGAGACGACAGCTTAGTCCTCTACGTATGGGTAGTGTACCTCCTACTGCAGCATGAAGACTGGACCAATCAGATTTCAACTTCCCTGGATCCATCACCCCAGCAACTCTGGAACTCCAGTGAACTACTGTCAAAGCAAACTCAAACACGTAGCTAACCTTTGAGAAGATCCGAATACAGAATATGCATTTTTTTTTTTTTTTAAAGGTTTTTTTTTTTTTTTTTTTTTAATATATGGTAGCCAAAAGCCACCTGTCCTAGGGACGGAAAGTCCCGCCCCTGCCACTGCCGAAACAGAGAATGAGCACGAAAGAAAACAAGAAACAGCGGAGAAAAATAAGAAAAAGGGAACGCACTCACCTGGGAATATGCACCTCTGAACCCAAGGCGTGCCGCGCTAAAAGAAATGAAGTAGGGAGAGGCAGGAGGACTAAGCTGTCGTCTCTCAAGGAACTACAATTACCAGGTAAGTGTAATTACTATTTCCTTATCGTTCCTCCAGCTTAGTCCTCTACGTATGGGATGTATCAAAGCAGCCTAACGTGCGGAATTTTGCCAACCGGCACGCAGAACCGCGGAACCGAAACCGGCATCGCTCGCCGCCAAGACATCAAGCCGATAATGTTTACTGAAAGTATGCAAAGACGACCACGTGGCCGCCTTACAGATATCCACTGGTGAAGCTAATCCGAACTCCGCCCAAGACGCCGCTTGCGCTCGCGTAGAATGAGCACGCAACCCAACAGGCGCAACTCGACCGTGTAAGAGATAAGCCGAGCTAATGGCTTCTTTAATCCACCGAGCAATAGAGGCCTTTGCCGCCGCTTCACCTTTGCGGGAACCTCCAAACAGCACAAATAAGCGGTCCGATTTACGAAAATCACTGGTAACCTTCAAATAACGGCGTAAGACCCTCTTGAGGTCCAACCGACTGAGACCGCGATCCGAAGCCTGCCCCTCCGACTCCGAAAACACCGGAAGGGAAACAACCTGATTCAAGTGGAAAGGAGAAGTCACCTTAGGTAAAAAGGAAGGCACAGGTCGCAGAACCACTTTGTGAGCTGAGAAGGACAGAAAAGGCTCTCTGCATGAAAGAGCCTGGAGCTCAGAAATACGGCGTGCCGAACAAATCGCCACAAGAAAAACCGTTTTGAGAGTCAAATCCTTTACCGAACTGCGAGAAAGAGGCTCAAAAGGCGCTGCCGAGAGGGCCCTCAACACCAAATTAAGATCCCATAAGGGCACTGAGACTCTGCGAGCCGGACGCAACCGAGATACAGCTCGCAAGAAACGAACTACATCCGCATGAGCTCCTAACGACACACCTTGAACCTTTCCACGATAACAGGACAGTGCCGCCAATTGGACACGCAAAGAACTGGCGGCTAGACCTTTAGCAAAACCGTCTTGTAAGAAATCCAGGATCACCAGAAGAGAGGCTGTAGCCGCTCGTAGCTGATGTCGAGAGCACCAGTCCTCAAAAATACGCCAAACACGAACATAGGCCAGCGAGGTGGAACGCTTGCGCGCTTGTAACAGGGTCGCCACGACAGACCGGGAATAACCCCGTTTTCTTAGCCGAGACCTTTCAATAGCCAGGCCGTAAGAGAGAATCTCCCCACTTGAGGCATGCGAAGCGGACCCTGACACAAGAGATCCTGAACCAAGGGAAGCCTCCACGGGGAACCGTCCACCAACCGCATCAGATCGGCATACCAAGGACGACGAGGCCAATCCGGCGCTATCAACAGCACTCGACCCCGGTGAGCCTCGATACGCTGAATCACTCTTCCCAGCAGGGGCCACGGAGGAAACACGTAGAGAAGATCCGCGGAGGGCCAAACCTGCAAGAGAGCATCCAGCCCCTCGGACATCGGCTCTCGCCGTCGACTGAAGAATCGAGCCGCCTTTGCGGAGCGGAACGTGGCCATCAAGTCCATGACCGGTTGTCCCCAACGCCGAACCAGCTGTGCGAACACTCTGGGATGGAGTTCCCACTCGCCGGGATCCACCTGAACCCTGCTGAGAAAGTCCGCCGTTACATTGTCCTTTCCGGCGATGTGCGCTGCGGAGAGGGCTGTCAGTCGGGGCTCCACCCACTCGAACAACGTTTGAGTCTCCGCCTCCAGCCCGACGCTTCCGGTACCACCCTGCCGGTTGATGTAGGCCACCGTCGCCGCCTTGTCGGAGAGGACCCGAACCGCCCGAGACAATATCTGGGTCTCGAAGTGTTGCAATGCCAATCGAACTGCCCGAAGTTCCAAGCGATTGATTGACCAAGTGCTCTCCTCCGGAGACCAGAGCCCCTGAGCGAACTGACCCTCGCAGTGAGCGCCCCAGCCCGTCAGGCAGGCATCCGTCAAGAGCGGAATCCACTGAGGCTGTTCCAAGGGCATCCCCACGCAAAGCGTTACCGGACTCAACCACCAACGGAGGTCCCTGCGAACCGTCATCGGACAAGGAAGGCGTTTGCTCAGCGAGTCGGACTGGTTGGACCAGCGGCGGAGCAAGGCCCGCTGTAGCGAACGCATGTGAAAGCGTGCCCAAGGCACCACCTCCAGAGAAGCCGCCATTGTCCCCAGCAACTGTAGATAATGCCACGCCGACGGAGCTGGAGACTTTCGGAACTGCCGCACTAGGGACTGAAGAGCCAAGATCCGACGGTCGGGAAGAGAAACCAATCCCCCACATGTCTCGAACTGCACCCCCAAATATTCCAGAAGCTGCGTTGGAACCAAACGGCTTTTGTGGGGGTTGACCACCCAGCCGAGCGACTGTAAGAGCGCCACTACCTTTGCCGTCGCCGCCAAGCTTTCCGCGCGAGACTTTCCACGAATCAACCAGTCGTCCAGATAGGGATGCACTAGAACGCCGTCCTTGCGCAAGGCTGCTGCCACCACCACCATGATTTTGGTGAAGACTCGTGGAGCGGTCGCCAGCCCGAAGGGCAGAGCCTGAAACTGGAAGTGACCCCAGGGCAGTGCGAAGCGAAGATACCTCTGCTGATCCTCTCGAATTGGGATATGGAGATAAGCTTCCGTGAGGTCGAGAGATGTGAGAAACTCGCCCTGGCGAACAGCTACTATGACGGACCTCAGGGTTTCCATTCGAAAGTGGGGAATCCGCAGACAACGATTCACTCCTTTGAGATCTAAAATGGGCCGAAGATCTCCACCCTTCTTTGGCACCACGAAATAGATGGAGTACCGTCCCAGACCATATTCCGCTGGTGGTACAGGAACAACCACCCCCAGCTGAAGAAGACGATCTAGTGTTTGTCGGACCTGAAGAGAGTCTTTCGGACCCCCCGGCAGGGGGACGCTACAAAGGAATCGAGCACGGGACGGGCCAAATCGAGAACATACCCATCCCGAATGATGTCCAAAACCCACTGATCGGAAGTAATTTGGGTCCAAGCGGAGAGGAACGACCGAAGACGTCCGCCGATCAATGGCAGCTCCACTTGGACCCGCCGCCCTTCATTGGGGCTTACGATTGGTCGGGGAAGCAGTCGCCGAGAATCCACGGCTGGCTCCTCGAAAGCCGCGAAACCCCGACAGTCTAGAGCTAAATCTGCCTCGTTGGAAGCCGGCATAACGGGGCGAACGGAACCTACGAAAATCCCGAAACTGTCCCCGAGCCACCGGAATCGACCTGCCCCGTTTGGGCCTATCTTCCGGTAGTCGACCGCCTTTGGACTCTCCTAGGTCTTTGACCAATTTATCCAAATCCTCACCGAAGAGGAGCTTACCCTTGAAAGGTAATTTTCCCAACCGTGACTTGGAAGAGCCATCGGCCGCCCAATTTTTTAACCAAAGGGCTCTGCGGGATGCCACCACGGATGCCATGCTATTAGAAAGAGCGCGGATGAGATCATACTGGACATCCGCTAAATACGCCGCACCAGATTCCAAGCGGTGAATTTCCGTTAACATTTCGGCCTCCAAGGAAGGAGTCTGCTGAAACCGCTGCACCCAGCGCAAACAGGCACGGGCAACCCAAGCTCCACAAACGGAGGCCTGTAAGGCAATCGCGTCCGCCTCAAAAGCTTGTTTCAACAGTCCGTCCATTTTCTGATCCTGCGGCTCCCGTAAGGCCGCACTCCCTTCCACCGGAATGGTGGTTTTCTTAGTCACCGCCGACACGGCCGCGTCGACTTTAGGAGACCGAAAACGTTCTAGATCTGCGTCCGATAAAGGATAGAGACGACGCATAATTTTAACTCCCTTGAGACCAGATTCAGGCGAGTCCCACTCGGCCTGAATCATCTGGTCAATAACTTTGTGAATGGGGAACACCACATTAGTCTGGCGAACAGCTTGAATGATGGGATCAGCTCCGTCGGCCTCCGCCACCGGAGCCGCAGGGGCCAACCCCAAAGTCTGAAGCGCTTCCGAAACCAGAGCGGGCAGCTCATTACGGCGGAAAACGCGAATAATCTTTGCCTGATCCTCCGGCTCAGGAAGCTCGCCCTCTTCCAAAGCATCGGCATCCACTTCCTGGTCGAACTCAGTGTCATCACCTTCAGGCCAATCAGCCTCTGACTGAAAAGAGTCATGCACCCGCTGCCGCTTAGTGGCTCTGCTGTCGGGCAACGGGGACTCACCTGCAGAGGACTGGGCTGACAGTCCCTGTGCTGGAGATGGTACAGCTCCCATAACCTGGCGCCTACGGCAGAACGCCTGGTGCAGAAGTAAAACAAAATCGGGGGAAAAATCCTCCAAGGGCAAAGCCCCCCCGAGGCTCGATTGCCCCATAGATGGTAAGCAAGAGGCAGAAGGAATCCCCGAGGGTCCTTCCAAAGGCGACTCCAAGTCTCCTGCTGTGGCAGCAGTTTGAGCCGTCGCAGTACTCTCAAGACGCTGCTCCATACTGCGGGACAGCGAGGCACAGCGAGGGCACACTCCTGTCTCCGCGTCAGCACCCCGCCGAGACCCACAGATGAGACAAAGGGATCCTCCTGGCATGGGAATCTTTGCGCTGGGAAATCTTGCAGCGCACTACTGAAAGATGAAGAACCGGCTGAGGAACCAGAGGAGCTCAGCGGAAATGGAACCGCAGCCAGCAAAAGAAAAATCTGTACAGATGGAAGCAGGGAAACTTTCCCCCTTGCTCAGCTAGCAGCAGAGGTGAGTCTCAAAAGGAGTTGGGCCGTTTCTGTCCCCCCCCTCCCCCCCCCCCCGCAAAGCCTTTCCTTTTTTGTTTTGTTTTTTTAAATTTTAGACCACCCAAGGACCCCCCAGGGCAGACTAAACGCGGACCCCACAACTGCCTTGCCAAGAGGAGGAAAGCCCACACTGAAGTACTTCACCCCCCCTAGGCGCCGCGAAAAAAATGTTGTAACCGAAGGACAAAGAGCCGCTCCACACTTTAATCAACTAAAAGAAATAAAGAAAAAAACAAGACAACTGAATGAAGCCAGATAAAATCTGGATAAAATGGAAGGAAAACAAAAATATCTCCCGCGGGAAGCCCGCAGGAAAAAACCGCGATGCAGAAAAAAATGGCCGCGGCCGTCAGGAAAATTGGCGCGCTTTTTCCTTCCCCGCCGAGAGAAACAACGGCGCGAGAAAAACCAACCCGGGTGAAAAGCCCTTGCTCCTCCCGAATACCGCGACCCCGAGAGTCCCCTGTTCAAACAGGCTTTGCTTAAAAGATACGAAGAACAGCTGAGGGGATAACAGAACGGAGCTCTGAAGCAGTTCTGATCTCCCCCAGCTGACAGCACTCACCGGCACCAAAGTAGTAAGATTAGCAAACCTCGGGAGAGGAATTGCAGTGCAGCCTCCGCCGGAGCTCTGCCCCGAAGATCCCTGGGGCAGAGATCCGTGTAATCAAAGGGGTACTGACTTGCAGATCAACGTGGTAAAGGCTGAGCAGGAGAGGGACTTCCCTGAGGCCCCCCCCCACGGAGTGCCGAGATATGTAGAAAAAATTTAAAGAAACAGTAACCGAACAACTATAAAAGAAAATAAGTCCAGATAGGGACCAAACTAAAGAATCTAAAAGGTTAGCTAGGTAAAAATGACAAAGAACTACACAACAAGTGAGCCCAGCTAGGCTCACTAATGTCTTCCTGCTGCATGAAGACTGGACACACTGGAGTTCCAGAGTTGCTGGGGTGATGGATCCAGGGAAGTTGAAATCTGATTGGTCCAGTCTTCATGCTGCAGGAGGTACACTACCCATACGTAGAGGACTAAGCTGGAGGAACGATAAGGAAAACAGATTAAAAGACATTATCTTCAGCCCTTGAAGGGCGCGCTTGCTGCAGCGCCAGAGCAAACCGCCATGATGGAGCTGGCGTAAGGCCTAGCCATGCGTCCCTAAAGGCAAAAAAACATGGGAATCCAGAGCCACGCACACCGTGGGATTTACCGCTTAAGCGAAAGGGAGGGGAGCGCTTAGGTCTTCCCGCTTGTCCGCAGCATACCGGAGCACTCACCTTCTCCACTGTGCCCCCCATTTCGCCGGTCCAAATGAGAGCCCTGCGATCCGCAACACTTGACATAAGCAGCGGTCGTGGAGAGGGCCATTTGCGCTGAACTGCCCTGCCTGAACACCATGAGGCATAGAGCCATTCAGGAGCTGATGCTAGCTCGCCACAGCGCAATCTGCTGTATCCCCAAACAGCCTTCAAATGATTTTATCTTTCACCTGTCCATATAGAAGCCCTGCGATCCGCATCGCTACTCAGCCAGGGAAGTGAGCAGCGATCGTGGATAGGGTTTTCGGCCTGAACTGCTCTGCCCGACCTCTTGAAGCAGAAAGAAACCGGGAAGCCGAAGCCAGCTCCCCTCCGTACGTTCCAGGAGGGGAGAGCAGCATGGGACACCGGACAGAGGTGAGCAAGAGAGGGGATAGCAAAGAAGCAGGACCGAGTCCTTTCAAAACTATCTATACCTTTAAACTGGGACAGAAGCAAATTAAGAGAAGTTATAGGGAATCAAGAATAAACCAGAAAAAAAAATTGTAATCCTTAACACAATCTAGCCTAACTGCGCTCCCTATCTAATATACTAGTGAGCCCAGCATCTAGGCTCACTACATCCTCCTGCTGCATGGAGACTGGACACACTGGAGGATGATGGGAAAAGACCAGCAAGATATACCTGGTGATGTCACAAGTTTGACTTGTCCAGTCTCCATGCTGCAGGAGGAGGTGCACTACCCAGTGGTGGAGGACTGAACTGTAGGACCGATAAGGAACTTGATTCTCAATCCCTACCTCGCCCTCAAGATACTCCATGCTTTCTTGAATTCAGATACAGTTCTTGCTCCCCCACCTCAACTGGGAGGCTATTCCACACATTTCCTTAGATTACTCACAGGTTTACTCCTTTGCACTCACATTCTGGATTCCCCATGCCAAAGTTGCCTTTCTGTTGAAAGAGTCCGTCTCCCCTCTCTGAAAATATTTGCCTAGTGATTTCACAAGTTCCATCACTGTTTTTGGTAATTAAGAGACTTATTTTCATCAAAATAAAATACTGACCCATCTGAAAAAATCCATAATTTAATGTATAGTGTGTACCTCCCAAAAACAAAAACTCTTTCTGAGCACTGACAAATATGTATTAAGATTATATCCAGCTTCCACACCTGTAACTTAGAAATCACAATTTCGATTAAATTCACTTTGGATAGGAATAGAATGACTAGATCTTCATATAGAAGGCATTTGATTTATAAGTGCTTTAGTTTTAGTCCTGGGGCTCAGACTCAAAATGGTGCCACAGAAAGCTGCTCCCCCTTCATCTGGCCTTCCATTATAACCTAGTCCAAGTAGCAGCAGTCAATGAATGATCACAGACCTCTCCTCTGTGGGCTTCTTTTTAGTCCGCTATTAGGGTCTGTTAGCCCAAGACAGAGGGCACGAGTAAGTTAGACTTACCTGCTAATTGTTGTTCCTTAAGGAACTCTAGTCCAGTCCCGGAACCATAGAGTTTAGAATCTCCTCCAGCAGCCTTGGAGGAGACTGAACGACATCATCGCTTTGCTGGCACCAGTATATATAGGCAAGGTCTGCCCCCTTTCACCAGTACCTATTGACAAAGCAAACTCAGAGCAACAAATAAGTAGACAAGAGCCAATTGCAAAAGTGCACAAAGACTATCCCCTCCTGCTATAGCTATTTCCACTTTTTTTTTGTGCAATTCAATCATAAAACCATGCAGAAACTGTGCTGCAGAAGAGGACCCCCAAGAACTTCCACAGACCCCTGGAACACCCCCTTCAGCAACTATCTACATATCAGGCCGCTATCTACTGCAGAGACCGGCTTCCCCCATACTTCAGGCTGAAACAACTCGAAACCTAGGGTGGGATTCGGGACTGGACTAGAGTTCCTTAAGGAACAATAATTAGCAGGTAAGTCCAATTTACTCTTCCTTTGCGTCCCTCTAGTCCAGTCCCGGAACCATAGAGGATGTAACAGAGCAGTAAACATCAACGGGAGGGATCAGCAAGACCAGCCTGAAGGACCGCCGAACCAAAGCAACTATACCTGGCGGCCTGCACATCCAGCCTATAATGCTTAGCAAAGGAGTGCAACGACGACCAAGTTGCCGCCCTACAAATGTCCTCGACCGGAACCAAACAGAACTCCGCCCAGGACGCTGCTTGCGCCCTAGTTGAATGAGCCCGGATGCCCGCCGGAACCTCCCTACCCTTTAATAGGTATGCCGACACAATAGCCTCCTTTAACCATTGCGAAATGGACGCCTTCGCTGCCGCCTCCCCTTTCTTGGACCCCCAAAGGCCACAAACAATCTGTCCAACTTTCGGAAGGGAGCTGTCCTTCGAAGATAAATTCTAAGAACGCGGTGAACATCCAACCGGTGCAACCTACCCCCGGACTCCTCCTCCTGCCGTTGCGAGAACACTGGAAGCGAGATTACTTGGTTCACATGGAAGGAAGGGAGTAACCACCTTTGGTAAGAACACCTGAACGGTACGCAGGACGACCTTATGATCGAAAAAGGACAGATAAGGCTCTTTACAGGACAACGCTTGCAACTCCGAAATCCGCCGCACGGAGCAAATCGCCACCAGAAAAAAAAAAACAGTCTTTAAGGTCAGGTCCTTCAGCAAAGCCTCGGATAACGGCTCAAACGGAGGCCTGAGCAAAGCTCCCAACACGAGATTCAAATCCCACACTGGAACAGAATACCGCCTCGGCGGCCGCAGGAGCAACACTGCTCACAAAAACCTCTTAATATCCCCATGAGCACTCAATTGCCCATGAACCTTACCTCGGTAACATGCAATGGCTGTTAACGGTACGCGCAATGAACTAGCCGCCAGCCCTTTTTCCACTCCGTCCTGCAAAAATGAAAGGATCTGAGACACCGAGGCACCCAAGGGACGGAGGCTGCGCTCTGCACACCAGGCCTCAAAAATGCACCAAACTCTGATGTACGCTAATGAAGTGGAACACCTGTGCGCTCGAAGCAACGTAGCAATGACTGCTGCCGAATAACCCTTGGCCGTCATCCTAGCCCTTTCAAGAGCCAAGCCGTAAGCAAGAATTGACCCACCTGGGGCATCCGCAGAGGGCCTTGGCGTAAGAGATCCACCCACCGTGGAAACCTCCACGGACGGTCCACCAGTAGTCACACTAGGTCCGCATACCACGGTCTTCGGGGCCAGTCAGGCACTATCAGGAGCACGAGACCATGATGCCTCTCTATGCGCGCCCATGGCGGAAACACGTAGAGAAGCCCGTCTTCTGGCCACCTCTGAGCCAGCGCATCGAGACCCTCCGACATCCGCTCTCTCCGTCTGCTGAAAAACCTTGCCACCTGCGCGGACTCGAAGCTCGCCATGAGATCCATGTGCGGCCTCCCCCAACACTGAACCAACAATGCAAACACATCCGGGTGAAGCACCCACTCCCCCGGATCCACTCTGCGGCGACTGAGGAAATCCACCTCGACATTGTACACGCCGGCCACATGCTGAGCCGACAGAGCGGACAGATTCCGCTCGGCCCAGCCTAACAGAGCCGCCTCTGCTTCCAGAGATGCACTTCCTGTGCCGCCTTGACGATTGATGTAGGCCACGGTCGTCACATTGTCGGAGAGAACTCGTACCGCACGCTGCCTGACACTCCCCTGAAATTTCAGCAGCGCCAGCAACACCGCTCTCATCTCTAATCTGTTGATGGACCAGGTCTTCTCTTCCGAGGGCCACTGCCCCTGCGCAAACCGACCCTGGTAATGCGCTCCCCAGCCCGAGAGACTGGCATCCGTGGTCAGAAGACTCCATGAGGGAGCCTCGAGCGGCATGCCCGCTTCCAAGCTCTCCGGCCGCAACCACCAGAGAAGATCCAGATGCACCTCCGGAGGACAAACTAAGCGCTGGGACAACGCATCCCGCTGATGAGACCAACGACGGAGAAGCACGCTCTGCAACGACCGCATGTGCGCCCTGGCCTACGGCACTACCTCAATCGCAGCCACCATCATTCTGAGCAATTGCAGGTACTGCCAAGCCGACGGAGCCGCCCTGGCTAAAAAACGCCGTACCAGCCCCCGCAACCTCCGTGCCCATGGAACCGGAAGGAACACAGCCACCTGCTGGGTGTTGAAACGCACCCCTAAATACTCCAGGACCTGGGAGGGGATCAAAGTACTCTTTGCCAAGTTGACTACCCAACCTAGACTCTCCAACAACTGCACCACCCTGGCAGTGACCGTGGTACTCTCTTCCCTGGATTAGCCAGTCGTCCAGATACGGATGCACTAGTACCCCCTTCTTGCACAGCGCCGCCGCCACAACCACCATGATCTTGGTGAATGTCCGAGGAGCTGTGGCCAGTCCGAAGGGTAACGCCTGAAACTGAAAATGCCCCAAGGGCACTGCGAAGCGTAGAAACCGTTGATGCTCCTGCCGCACCGGGATATGCAGATAAGCTTCGGTGAGATCCAACGACATCAGAAACTCCCACCCGGACTGCCGCAATAACGGACCGAAGCGTCACCATCCGGAAATGAGTGATCCGGAGACAGCGATTTACCCTTTTCAAATCCAGCATCGGCCGAAACGAGCCTTCTTTCTTGGGCACCACAAAATAGATGGAGTAACGACCGCAGCTGCACTGATCTGGTGGCACGGGCACCACCGCCCTGAGTTGGAGCAGCCGCTGAAGCGTCTCCTCTACTGCTCGCTGCTTCAGCGGCGCCCTGCACGGTGACTGAACAAAGGAATCTAACACGGGCCGATGAAGCGCTACAGCATAACCGTCTTGGATAACCTCCAGGACCCACTGGTCTGATGTAATTTGGACCCAGGCAGGGTGAAAGTGCCGTAAATGACCTCGAACTACCCCCACCTGAGCCCCCCTCATCTTATTGCTGTTTCTTAACAGCCCCGGACTGGAATGGAGCAAACCCTCTGCCTGCCCCCCGGAAGCCCTGACTGCGCCCCGGAAACCGGGGACACTACAATTGTCCAAAGCAAAAGGACCAAAATCTACAAAACTCTTTGGGGCCCCCCCGGGATCCAGCCGAAGATCAAGCCGGCTTCGGCTTATCCTCCAGAAGCCGACCCCCCTTAGACTCTCCGAGATCCTTAACTTTTCCAAATCTTCACCAAACAGGAGCTTACCTCAAAAGGGCAGCTTGCTAAGGCGAGTCTTCGACAAACTGTCCGCCGACCAATTACATAACCAAAGATAGCACCGGGCCGCCACCATTGAGGCCATGCTCTTAACCAAGCCCCGTATGAGATCATAATGAATATCCGCTAAATATGCGGAACCAGACTCCATCCGCACCGCGTCCTGCTCTATACTGTCTAGTTGAGCACCTTGCAATTCAAATTGAAATTCAAAACTTTTTTTTTTTTTTTTTTTTTAAATAAAAGGAGACTACGTGCTGCAGCAGGCTTGGCAGGAATCGTTTTCCCCCAAAACGAAGCTTCCGACACCGACTAGCAAGCAGAGAAGCACAGGGAAACTAAAAACCGAAATCAAAATGGCCCCCGCCACTTTTCCCACGCGGCTACACAAGCCTGCACTGGAAGCTGTTCCCCGGAGCTACCAAGGGTTCCCTATCCCTCGCAGCAGCCGGGCCCAAAAAGGAACAGGTATGAAGCTCAACTACTCACCAAGTGTCGCCCCAGGCAAATCTCCCACCGGCGATCAACACCGCAGGTCCGGCGTCGGAACACAGCCCTTTCCACGGCTTCAGCTCCTCACTACCCAGACACTCTAAGGCTTCTCTTGCCGTGTCCCTAGCCTTCCACCTGCTCCTCACCCCTAATCGCGGGTTCGGGAGCAGGGAGGCTACAGCAAATACCTTTCCCCCTTATGCTCGTTTTCACCACGGGGAGACTGCAGCTAGAGGAGGGGGGGGAGGAGGGGGGAGAGAGGGAGGGAAGTGAGAAGAAAAGAGGCAAAGAGAGCAGAGGACAGAGCCAGCAGAAAGGCACAGAAACCTCCTCAGCACAGTGCTGCACCTGTAAACCAAAAACAAAAAACCAGCTTTAGAAAAGCTGCCTAAGTCAACTGCTACCTAAAAATCATCCCAAAATTTAAATAAGAGCTCTGCTTATTTGTCACTCTGTGGCAGGTGTAGGCCTGTGACCCACGGTGTCTGACATAAGCAGGCCAGCATGGCTAGCTTGACCTGTAAATGGGGCCTGTGGAGAGGCATATAGGATTGCACATCCCCCAATATGCTGCTATTGTAAGATAGAACTCAGTAGAAGTATTGAATTAGCTTAAGTAGGCAGAACTGTAGAACTGAGAAATGGAAAAATACAGAAAAGACATGTTTAAAAGTTACTGATAAGAAAAAGTACATCTGCAAAGAAATAATGAGGAGTGCTGACAGATGAGTTACAGAACCTTGCTCTTCTGCACGCACAAATTGGTTCTATAACCTTGAGAGTGTGAAAGTAACAAGTTGATGAACTGACCATTGTAATTGGGACTAGAAGGGGGGCAGGCAGGTGTCATGCCCACAGAAGGGACATAATTGGATAAACTTATCAGTACCGGGACCAATGGAAGGGGTACGGGAGGTTACCGGGACCAATGAAATGCTTTTCTATACCTAGAATGGAACAAAAGTCTATAAAAGTTGTTGTAATGCTTGAAAGCTTTGCTCAGCCATTTTGAAATCGACTTGCTTGAGACTTGTGCACAAATAAATGATTTGGACCTTCTGAACAGACTCCTGGTATCATTGGTTTGTCTGCGCTTTGCTGCTATAACTCTGCACCTAAACCGTGAGCCCAGTCCCGGGCTCAGAATCTCCACAGCTGCTTGGAGACTGAAAGTACTGGTGAAAGGGGGCGGACCTTGCCTATATATACTGGTGCCAGCAAAGTGATGATGTCTTTCAGTCTCCAAGGCTGCTGGAGGAGATTCTAAACTCTATGGTTCCAGGACTGGACTAGAGGGACGCAAAGGAATATACTGTTACTACTGTTGCCACCATTGCCGCTACTGGATTCTTTATTTCATTTAACAGGTTTTTTTATACCGCTTTATCATTCAGTCAAAGCGGTTTACATTGTAAAGTTAGTAATGTACATTAAACAGGGACATTGATAACCCTCCATTGCCTCCAAAGAGTCCAAGTTAAGTGACATACCCAAGGCCACAAAGAGTGCTAGTGGGAATCAAACCCTGGTCTCAGGGTTCCCAAGCCAGTGACCCTACCATTAGGCTACTCCACTCCAATTCATTCTTTGAGTAAGTGGGAAAAGGAGGAATACAAGAGGGGAGGGGAATAAGTGTGCTATTTTGTTTCATCATTGGGTGGAAGGGGTCACATGAATTTTTAAAGTCTTAAGATGGGGTCACACTTTCTTTTCAAAAAGAGCTCCGTTATGAAGAGCTCCTTTTCTTTGTTCCGTGTCCTATTTGTGGTTTTCATTCTCTCCTCACTCACATTAAAATTCTAGTTCTCGTCTGTCTCTTCCTGCATCCCCTAATGATTGTAGTCCGGCAAACAGTGACAGAATTCAAAAGCGCATGGAGCATACAGTGGATCCTTCCATAGCAACAGGATAAAATCAAAATAAGCATAACTCATATCTGAAGAGTGGTGACGTACACAGAGTGGTGGGTACATCCCTAAAACAAAGGCATGTGGAGGGGTGACCTGCATAGAGCAGCAAGTGCACGTACCCTTGCCACCTTGCTGGGCAGACTAGATGAACCATACTGGTCTTTATCTGCCATCGTATACTATGTTAGCCAAGGCCAGAGCTCCCCTATACTTCTATGGTTTCAAGGGTACAATCCTTACAGTATTTACCCTCTCCGATTCTTGTTTAATTCATAGGGAGTAGGGTTTCAAGGTACCAGCATATTTTCCTATTCAGGAAAATAGGAGCCAGACACAGCCTATAAGAGAAAATGTTCCTTCTCTGCCAATTAGTTTACTGATGTTCTGGCAGCATTCAATATCCTTTCCTTCTAGTGCAGGCCTTGTTCAGCACCCCATGCCCCTTGACTCTGGAGCTCACTGTTCCAGCTATGAGCTTCACAGAAGCCAACAAGAGACAGTTGCCCCCAAAAAATCTTTATCTTAAAGAATCTAAGAAGCCCACTTAACTCCTCTGGTGGTAGGGTTACCAACTGGCTCCAGATGCACCTGACAGGTTTGATCCAGACCCGAGTTTAAGTCGCTGCATGCAGGGATATATAGTTCCGATTTCTCCATTGCACTCCATAATCCTGGACTGGATCAAGCTTGTTAGGGTTACCAACTGGCTCCAGATACACCCATCCAGTGGATATGTCCCAAACTGGTTTGGCTGTCAGAGAGAGAGAGACCCTAGGTGTTTATCCTTCTATCAACCATCTTTATAAAGTGATTCACTCAAGGCAGCCAGAGGTATGTTTACTTAGCTACACTACCTGTTAAGCAGTCAAGAGTACATTATGCGCTACTTACAGTGCAGAACAACCCTGCTCCTAAGTCCCTTGCAGGAGGAGTACTTGGGTCATATCTTGCAGACCATGGATAAATAGAGTGATTCAATATTGTTATTCATAGGTTTAGTACTACCACTGCTAATCATCAAGGAGTACACAGTCCTGTACAGACAGATATAAAAGACAGTCCCAGCTTGTCAGAGCTTACAATCTAGTCAAGACAAAGAATATAATCGCTGAGAATAGGGAAAGGTAAGAAGGGATCAGAATTCACAAGCAGCCTCAGATTACGATTTGCGATATAGTTTGAATATATGACGTCAATAAAGCGTGCAGACGCTCCCCTGAGAGGGGAAGAGGTTTTATATGGATGATGGTCAGTAGTTCGAAGCTCGAAGAAGGGATTTAGCTCAGGCCTTTCTAGTAGAAGCTGAAGGTACAGTATTTCCTTATAGCCAAGGACCTAGGACTTAAGGGAGCTGATCACGGCCACGACGGGCGAACAGCGGGAATTGAACCGCAGCTTCCTCGCTTCTAACCGCTAGGCTACTTCTCCACTCTGACCTTCGCTCTCATAACGCTGAGCCCCAGACCCCGAGAACGGTTAGGCTCCTTTACGTACGCTCCTGTTTCATCTTCTTGGCATTAAAGGCAACAAGGAACAGCTGTCCCCCACCACTTGAAACCCCTCTCCACCACCCGCGGCCCCGAGCACTCACCTCCACCGGTAAATCGCTCTGCCTGTCACAGTCACTCGCTAATACCAGCTCTCTAACCGCCACCTTTCAAACTAGCTTCCGCTCGAAACCAGCCAATGAAACACTGCATAGACCATGCGTCACATCAGGCGCGAGCACGCACGCAGCGTTCCTAACGCCGCCATGCACCTGCTCAAGACAGAGGGGCATTACCGGATGACGACACAAAGCTGCTCCCCCGACGTGTACACTTCCGGAATGCCTTGGCTTCTGATCATGTGATTCACTGTCCACGTGACGATGGTTGTGGAACTGTAGAACTCCGAGCGTGAGCTGGTAAGAACTATAATATGCGAAAGGGAAAATGGAGAGAGATGAGGTGTAGAGAAAGGGAGGGAAGGTAGTCGATAAATTGGCTTGAGAGAGAAGCAGCTTAACGATAAGGATGGGGCTAGGGAAGAGGAGAGAGACGTAGATGATAATGTGTACAGCTGAGCGTGCATCTGCTGAATGAGTGCAGATAGTGCACGTTACCAGTTCTGTTTACTCTACATCCACTTACGTTTTTAGAATATGTGCAATGACTGTGCATAAAAGTTACGTATATTGATCTTCTATTGACTGGGAATGGTACAACAACAGGGAGCAGCTAAAAAAAAAAAAAGCGCACAGGGCCTAGAAACCTGGATATTAACAGCTTCCCTTGTATTGGTGGCTAGCGAGTTATTAAGAACGTTCATAGAAACTAGCATTTTGTCTCTGACAGCAGCCATTCTGGGTTTATCATCCCCCCCCCCCCCCCCCCCGAAAAAAAAAGAAAAATATTTCTGAACGCTTCTTTCCAGGGAGAAGCAATGGCTCTGCAGGTCTCTCTGGCTAATACCTTTCTTTGGATTAATTTTCAGGAGCTTCTTCATACCTATTTTGATCCTACTTTGTTAGTTGCCCCCAGCAACTGATTCCCCACATCGCTTAATTTGTGCTGCGTAGGAAAAATAAATCCTACAATTTTCTGATCTGCTGGTTCATGGGGTTTCCTCTTGGTGTTTTTGTGTGTGCATTCTTTTGAAGGACTAAAGAACTGTTTCTTATTTAACCATTCCACTCTGTTCATAGTTTTCTAAACTCCTGTTGTATCTACCCCTGGGCTGTTTGCTCTTGAAACTAAAAAGCTTTATTTAGCCTTTATTCATAAGGGAGGTGTTCCAGCCTCCTAGTAATTTTTGTTACCCTTCCTGACAGGTTCGATCTTTCTTCTAGTACTGCCATATCCTTTTAAAGATGGGGCAACCAGAACTACACCCTATATGCAAGGTGTGATTGCACCAGGAACCTATGCAGAGGCATAGTTTTGTTTTCCATGTCTTTTTGGATCATCCCTAACATCTTATTTGCCTTTAACAGTCATTTATTCTATAGTCCAACATTGTTGTTGGATTATTACCTCATGTATATAGTTCAACCCTGTTATCCAAGTTTGTACCCCTGTTCGATGTAAAACCAATTTAGTTCAACCCTGTTATCTAAGTTTGTACCCCTGTTCGATGTAAAACCAAACAGAATGTGTTTTGGTCATTTTGTTATACTGTAAACCGCGCTGATGCTGAATAGTGCGGTATATAAGCAACTGTAATAAATAAAAATAAAATAAATAAATAGCATGCGGTACTGAAAATTTAAATATATTGTCCATGATGACATCAGTCTATTTCTTGGGTGACGATGTCTAACTTATAACCCATCATTGTGTACCTATGTGCATACTTGTACACATTATATTTCATTTCATCTGCCATTTGAATGCCTAGGCTTCTAGTCTCGCATGATCCTTCTCCAACTCCTCACAATCCTTTGTCATTTAAACAACTTTGAATAATTTTGTTTCACTGCAGATTTGAATACCTCAGTTGTTGTTCTTTTATATCTAAATCATTTTTTAATACTGTGAATGGTGAGTCATGTGTTTTGATTGGGATATGAGTTGTGATTGGAGGGGCAAGGCAGGTCTGGCAGTGATGTGGCTCCCATTGATAGGAGGGAGAGGTCCTTTTAAACACTAAGGCAGGCAATGGGTGGCTAGACAGGTTCGTAGATCTGAACTGTGAGAGGGGAAGTAGCTTCTAAGAGCAGTAAGTTGTTTAAATTTTTTATGGGTATTATGTGGAGGGCAGTTCTAAGGAGGCAGCCTGTAAAACATAGTTACTCACCTGTAACAGGTGATCTCCAGGAATAGCAGGAATTTAGTCTTCACCTATGGGTTACATCGGTACAGACAGAGCCCACGTGGGAATGCTTCAGTGTTCAGTTGCAAAGCTTTTGGAAGCACTCCACTGCACCTGCACCTGCACAACTGCCTTCCCAACTCCCTCTCTTCAGATGAGTTTGTAGCTGAGAAAAAAGTAAATGAAACCCTATAACTCCTAGGAGGGCAGGCTGTGAAGACTAAATTCTTGCTGTTCCCGGAGATCACCTGTTACAGGTGAGCAATTACGCTATCTCCAGGAACGAGAATTTAGTCTTCACATATGGGACTCCCAAGTTCCCAGATGAAGTGACCTCAGAACCGGCGGAGGTTTGCCTCTGAGAAGGCTCAAGGGGTCACATATCCCACATGGATTTCTGGTATCTTCAAAGCCCAGGACAGAGGGTAGGAGTTGCTTCTAAGTCTGAAAGAGGTGCTGGAGTACAGCCTGATCAAACATGACATCTCAATGGGCATCCTTCTCCAAACAATAATGGGCAGGAAAGGTATGGACAGAAGAACAATTTGCTGCTTTTCAAATTTCATCGATGGCTACGAAACGGAGGTTTGTCATTGAGGTGGCCATGACATGAACATTGTGAGCAGTGACATGCCCTTCCAGGGAGAGCCCTATTTTGTCATAGGCAAATGAAATGCAGTCCGCTACCCATCTGGAGAGCATATGCTTAGAAGGTTAAATTAGACTTATCTGCTAATTGTAGTTCCTTGAGTAACTCCAGTCTAGTCCCGAACCTCTGGTGTTTTGCACGTCCTCTCGCAGCTTGGAGACTGAGCATGTCACTCTTTTGATGACACCCGTATAAGTAGTCTAGGGACCGCCCCCTTGCTCCAGTAACCTATTGACAAAGCAGACTCACCAGAGCAATAAGTAAGTAGATAATAAAAACAAACTGACCTTGAACTTGAACAATGTACACTTCACCCGTTACCTCTGACGGTAACCCCAAACTGCAACAATGACTAGAAACGCTCTGCCTTTTCGTAGAGAACTTCTTGAAGCAAAAGAACACTTTTCTGCTTCCCCTCACCAAAGTGTAGCCCTACGAACCGCTGTCACGGCCTAACAAGATATCATCTTCAGATTCAGGCTGACCTCCGGCAGGCAACATCAGGGAGGGATGCGGGACTAGACTGGAGTTACTCAAGGAACTACAATTAGCAGGTAAGTCTAATTTAACCTTCCTTATCACTCCTCCAGTCTAGTCCCGAACCTCTGGGGATGTAACATAGCAGTGAACACCTTAAACGGGAGGGGTCTGCCAGACCAGCCTGAAGCACTGCTGATCCAAACCTAGCGTCCCCTTCCGCCTGGACATCAATCCTGTAATGCTTGACAAATGTATGAAATGATGCCCAAGTCGCCGCTCTACAAATCTCAACCGCTGGCATCCTATTAAACTCTGCCCAGGAAGCCACCTGTGCCCTAGTCAAATGAGCCTTTAAACCAGGGATCTCAAACTCCAGTACTGGAGGGCCACAAACCAGTCAGGTTTTCAGGGTATCCCTAATGAATATGCATGACATGTTTGCATACAATGGGGCAGTGCATGCAAATATATCTCGTGTATATTCATTAGGGATACCCTGAAAACCTGACTGGTTTGCAGCCCTCCTGGACTGGAGTTTGACCCCTACTTTAAACCCTTCGGCACTACCTTACCCTTTTATTTATTTTATTTATTTATTTATTTACATTCTCTTATATACCGTGCTATTCTGCATCAGTGCGGTTTACATTTAAGATATATGCTGCCGCAATAGCTTCTTTAATCCACCTAGCAATGGACGACTTAGACGCCGGCTCCCCTCACTTTGGTCCACCAAACAGGAACAATCTGTCTGATTTTCGGAGAGAAGCTGTTCTCTGCAAATACGTCCTTAAGGTCCTGCCGACATCCAGCCGATGCAGTCGGCCCTTAGCCTCATCCTTCTCCGAAGATACTGCCTGATTCACGTGAAAAGCCGATACCACTTTTGGCAAGAAAGAAGGAACCGTCCTTAACACTACCCTCTTGGAATCAAAGAACAAAAAAAGCTCTTTACAGGACAAAGCCTGCAATTCTGAAATCCTCCTTGCAGAAGTGATAGTCACCAAAAATACCACTTTAAGAGTAAGATCCTTCAACGTTGTTTTAGCCAAAGACTCAAAAGGCACTCCCTCCTACCAGGGCCTGTGGCACAACGTTCAGATCCCAGACCGGAAACAAAATCCTGCAGGGAGGTCTCAAGATCGAAGCTGCCCGTAAAAACTGTTTTATATGCAGGTACGACCCTAGCGTCAAACCCTGCACCTTCCCTCTAAAGCAAGAAAGCACTGCTAGCTGAACTTGCAGAGAAGACACCGCTAAACCTTTATCAAATCCATCCTGCAAGAAGGACAAAATCTGTGGAACTGAAACTCTAAACGCCTCAGTCCCCTTGTCCTCGCACCAAGCTTCAAACAAACGCTAAACTCTGATGTACGCCATTGATGTGGATCTCCGCCTGGACCTCAGCAACGTCAAAATCACTGCTGCCGAGTACCCCTTGGCTCTCAACCTTGCCCTTTCAAGAGCCAAGCCATAATCGAGAACCAATCCACATGAGACATAGTCAACGGACCTTGCACAAGTAGATCCCTCCCCCCCCCCCCCCGACTGGAAGTCTCCACAGAGGTTCTACCAGAAGACGCATTAAGTCAGCATACCAAGGCCTCCTTGGCCAGTCTGGAGCCACCAGGACAACTCGCCCCTTGTGCCTCTCTATCTGCTGCAGTACTCGACCGATGAGGACCAACGGAGGAAACACATATAGCAGGTGCTCCTCCGGCCATCTCTGCATTAAGGCATCCAGACCTTCTGACATTCTTTCTCTTCTTCTACTGAAGAATCAGTCTACTTTTGCAGATGCGAACGTCGCCAGAAGGTCCATGCATGGAAGACCCCATCGCTGCACCAGCAAGCTGAACACTTCCTGATTGATTGTCCATTCTCCGGGGTCCACTCTGACCCGACTCAAAAAATCTGCTGTCACATTGTCCACTCCTGCCACAAGATGCGCCTCCGCCCAACTGAGCAATTCGTCCGCTTCCTCTTCGAGAGCCATGCTGCCTGTACCGCCCTGACGATTGATGTAAGATACTGCCATGGCGTTGTCCGATAATAACCGGATCACCTTTCCCTAACAGCCTTCGCTGAAAAGCCTTCAGGGCGAGTGTGACTGCTCTCAATTCCAACTGGTTGATCGACCAAGTCTTTTCCTGATCTGACCCTGAGCAATACCGCCCCTCGAAGTGTCCTCCCCAGCCAAACAGACTCGTATCCGTCGTCAACGGACTCCAATCTGGCGGTTCCAGGGGCATTCCTTTCTCTAGACACCCTGGCGCCAACCACCACTGCAGTGACTGCCGCATCTCCTGCGGACAATCCATCCTCTGGGACAACTGATCGTTCTGATGTGACCATCTTCTGAGTAGGGTTCTCTGCAGAGGTCTCATGTGTCCCCAACGGCTGCAAGTACTGCCATGCTGAGGGGACCCTTTCCTCCAAAAAATCCTGAACCAACTGCCTGAGCTTTTGGATCCTGAGCTGTGTCAAGCATACTCTGCCCTTGCCCGTGTCGAATCTGGCCCCCAAATATTCCAACTCTTGAGATGCCTGCAAGTTGCTCTTTGACAGATTTACCACCCATCCTAGGGTCTGCAACAATTGCACCACCCTGCGGGTCGCAATCTCGCTTTCCTCCTTTGACTTTGCTCAAATCAACCAATCGTCCAGATAAGGGTGAACCAACACTCCTTCCTTTCGCACCACCACCACCACCACCATCATGACCTTGGTGAAGGCCCTTGGCGCCGTTGCCAAACCAAACAGCATTGCCTGGAACTGAAAATGTCCCATGGGCACCACAAACCGAAGGAACCTTTGATGTTCCCATCTGATTGGTATGTGTAAATACGCCGACGTGAGATACTCTCCCTGCCTTACCGCCACAATGACTGATTGCAGCGTCTCCATGCGAAAGTGTGACACCTTGAGACTTTGGTTTACTCTTTTGAGATCTAGAATCGGCCTCCAGGTGCCCTCCTTTTTTGGTACCACGAAATAAATGGAGTACCGACCGCATCCGTCTGCTGGCACTGGCACTACCGCCTTGAGTGCTATCAATCTGTCCAACGTTGCTTGTACTGCTCTTAACTTTGACCGTGTTCTGGAGGGAGAGGCCACGAAAGCTTCTTTCACTGGATGCAGGAACTCGAACGCATAACCTCTCTGCATGACCTCCAACACCCACCGATCCGAGGTTAATTGGGCCCAGGCAGGAAAGAACTCCCTTAAACGACCCCTCACGGGTACTATTCCTGCCTGGACCACCCTCGCCTCATTGTGCCTTCTTAATGTTTGGGGAGGAGGAGGCCCCAAACCCTCTGCCAGCTCCCCTGAACCCTCGAAACCCTGAAGATCTATACTGAAATCGTCCTCTCTGAAATGGGCCAAATCTCCTTTGCCTGAACTGACAAAATTCTCTCTGCTGACTCTTGGAAGGCGCCATAGGGCGTCCCTGCTTTTGCTTGTCCTCAGGCAACCTTCCTCCTTTTGATTCTCCTATGTCCTTCACCAACTTCTCCAGATCCTCCCCAAAGAGAAGTTTACCCCTAAAGGGAAGTTTTCCTAATCTTGCTTTTAGATGCCGCATCTGCTGCCCAATTACGCAGCCAGAGGTATCTTCGCACGGCCACAACCGACGCCATACTCTTTGCTAGACCTCAAATAAGGTCATACTGACTGTCCGCTAAGTATGCTGCTCCAGATTCCATCCGAGCAGCCTCGTCTACCTGTAATCCCTTCAGCCTTTGGGACCATCTAAGGCATGCCCTTGCCACCCACGCTTCACAAATCGACGCCTGCATGGAAAGAGCATTAACCTCAAAAACTTGCTTCAAAAGAGAGTCTAACCTCCTGTCCTGCGCATCTTTAAGCACAGCACTGCCCTCAACCGGGATCGTAGTCTTTTTAGTAACCGCTGAAACGGTTGCATCCTCTCTAGGAGATTTAAACAGCTCCTTATCCGGCTCCTGCAACGGGTACAATCGATTGATCACTGGGGATCCCTTCAGGTTAGCCTCCGACATATCCCATTCTTCCTGAATCATTTCCTTAAATACTCTGTGAACCGGGAACGCCCTCTGAGACCTTCTTATTGCTTGCAATAAAGGATCCTCCATAGAGGCATCCTCTGCCTGTTCTGCTGCTGGCATATTCAAGGCCTACAGTGTCTCTGGAATCAGTGCTGGCAGCTCCTCCCTCCAGAACACCCTGACCACCCTCGCCTGGTCCTTTGGCTCCATTAATTCTCCTTCCTCCAACTCTGGATCCATGTCAGAGTCCTCTAAATTCTCCGACTGCTCATCCAAGAGCAAGTCCAGCTCTGCCTTTTCCGCCAGGAGCCTAGCCTTTTTAACCGATCCTCCACCAGCACCCAGGTCTGATGAAGCCCCCAGTCGCTTGTCTGCCCTGGCTGTCCCTGCCGGCGCCACTACACCGCTAACTGACCCGCCAAGAGCCTGTTGCAGCAGGGCCACCATCTGCTGTGAAAGTATCGCCGCCCAACCACCCTGCATGGCAGCTGGTGACAAAAGCCCTTCTGGCCCCGTAGAAGGCCCTGGTACCGGCTCTAGCGGCAACACTGGAGGAGCAAGGGCCTCCTCTGCCCCCAAAACCTCCTTTGCCGCCTCCGCCCCACTCTGCCCAGCCATGTCCGCCAGAGTGCATTCATGTGTACAACCCCTACACACACCAGCCTCCGAAACGGAGCCTCTACGGACCCCACACAGGAGGCAGCGGGGCCTAGACGGCATAAAGAGAGCTGTTTGACAGCCTCCCTTCAATCACTGAAAATAGCCCCATTTGTCCTTTTTTGCTTTAACTAAACTTTTATAAGACAAGTTCCTACACTGCTTCCACCTCTGAATCGACAGTCTGACCCTCCCCGCGGTCGAAAAATCCCCCAGGAACCTCCGACGCGCCAAAAACAAGCGCCCCCGGTTCCCACGCAAAGACCATGCGGTCCGAGCCTGACCGTCAACAGCAACATGGAGCCACTGCCGAAAACTAACTTAAAAGAAAAACAGTGCCATACCTCAGCAGCGCTGAAAGCCCCCTTCTTACACAGCCATGCGTCCCGTTATTCCTCACCGCGGGCACCGAGAACTGAAAACAGCCGGCTGCAGTCAGGCCTCCAAATCTCCGCCTCCCTGCACTGCACGCTCCCCCGCTGTGCGGCCTGAGTGGCTTACCTCAGCGGTACTTCACCTGCTCTGTCAGGATGAAGCCCGGGGGTCCCCTGTACAGGTCCCCTGCACAGCTTCCCTGAGATACCAGATCGATTCAGAGAAGGGGGGGAAAGCATCTTTTTAAACTTTGCCAAATTCTCTACCGATTGCAAAATACCGCCAATTTAAAGAGACAGCAGCCTCTTTCCTCTTTGTGGTGGTTTGTTTTTTTTTCTTCTTGTTTTAAATTTCAAACCTAACCATCTACTCTAAAGTGCTTAATAATTCCTCTAGTGAGTCAAGGACCTCTGGACTCGCACCTCCTTCCGCTGCTTAGCGACTGAGAACTGGAGCAAGGGGGCGGTCCCCAGACTACTTATACGGGTCATCAAAAGAGTGACATGCTCAGTCTCCAAGCTGCGGGAGGACGTGCAAAACCCCAGAGGTTCGGGACTAGACTGGAGGGGCGATAAAGAACAGGTAATCCCAGGTGGCATGGCTGACTCTGCTCCAGATACTTTTACCTATTCTGATGAGCAACGTGATAAGATTCTACAACATGTAACTCTGTTTGAGGACGACTCTGTTTTTGTGTTTATCATATATGTAGTCAGGCATATGGAAGGACATGTACTGTAAAGACCATGTACCCAAGGAGCTGCAGCATCTCTCAGGCTATCAGATGGTCTTGCATGAGCGTCCGAGATGCTAGTTCGACTAGATGGGTACAACGGAGCTGGGGCAGAAACACCCTAGACTGTTGGGTGTCTAACAGAGCTCCGAGTTGGAGTGAATTGGGATTTTGGGAAGTTTATGACAAATCCCAAGTATTATAGTATTGTTTTATTTATTTTATTTATTTAACATCTTTTATATACCGCACTCTTCGTCATCAGCACGGTTTACATTTTAACAAATTGTACTTAAGCATGAACATATGTTAAGTTTACAGATAACAGGGAATGAACTTGGATAACTGGGGATTAAATAGACAACGATGCAAGGACAGCAGAACCTCTTGAGAGGTGTCTGCCTTTATTAGCCAGTCGTCTAGGTAGGGGGAGATGAATCTCCCCAGAGTTCTTAAATATGCGGCCACAACTGCCATGCACTTTGTGAAGACTCTTGGGGCAGAGGCGAGTCCGAAGGGAAGGACTCTGTATTAATAATGTTTTCCCTGAAAGGTGACGCGTAGATACTTCCTGTGTCCTGGATGGATGAGGATGTGTGTACGCTTCTTTTAGATCTAGAGAACAGAGCCAGTCCTGACTCTGGAAGTAGGGAAGAAGAGTCTTGAGAGAGATCATCTTGAACCTTTCATGGACTAGAAACTTGTTGAGGTTTCTGAGTTCTAGAATGGGCATGTACCCGGTTTTTTGGGGGGGGAGGGTTATTATTTTTATTTTTTGTCCCGACATAAGAACATAGGATACTGGGCTTGATGGACCTTGGTCTGACCCAGTATGGCATATCTTGTTTCCAACAGTGACCAATCTAGGTCATACATACCTAGCAGTTTCCCCAACAGACAGATGTTCCACAATGCTTGTATTGGGTCAAGCATTGATATCCTGAGTCCCTTTTTAATAATGGTTTATGGACCTTTCCTCCAGGAACTTGTCCAAACCTTTTTTTAAATCCAGCTACACTAATGGCTTTTACTACATCCTCCGGTAACAAATTCCAGAGTTTGATTACACGTTGAATGAAAAAATATTGTCTCATTAGTCTTAAAAAGGTTACTCTGTAGCTTCATTGCATGTCCCCTAGCCTTTCTATATTCTGATAACAAACAATTGATCTACGTTTACCTGTTCCACTCCATTCATTAATTTATAGACCTCTATCATATCTCACCTCAGCCGTCTCTTTTCCTGGTTAAAGAGCCCTAACCTTTTTAGCCTTTGTTCATAGGGGTATCCTTCCATCCCCTTTACCATTTTGGTGGCTCTTCTCTGAACCTTTTCTAATAACGCTATATTCTTTTTAAGATACGGCGACCAGAATTGCACACAATATTCAAGGTGCGGTTGCACCATAGAATGATAGAGGCATTATAATATCCTTTGTTTTATTTTACATTCCTTTCCTTATGATACCTAGCATTCTGTTTACTCTCTTGGCTGCCGCTACACACTGGATGGAGGGTTTTAACATGTTGTCCACAATGACCTAAATCTTTTTCCTGGGTGGTGGTTTCCCCCATATCCTCCTTCCCTAATTATGTTTTCTTGTTGTTAAGTGCCGTCGAGTCGGAGTCGACTCATGGTGACCCTCTGGATAGCTATCCTAAATTGTGTTCGGTCTTCAGTCAGGCGGCTCATTGTTGACAGACTGGTACCCGTGGCTGCTGTTATTGTATCGATCCATCTCATTGCTGGCCTTCCTCTTTTGCGTTGACCTTCTATCTTGCCAAGCATAATGTCTTTCTCTAATGATCTCTCTCTTCGCATGATGTGTCCAAAGTATGAAAGTCGAAGTCTTGTCATCTGAGCTTCTAAAGAAAGCTTAGGTTTGATCTCCTCTAGTACCGACTGGTTTGTTCTTCGGGCAGTCCATGGTATACACAGTATTCGCCGCCAGCACCATAATTCAAAAGCATCAATTTTCTTCCTGTCTATCTTTTTCACTGTCCAACTTTCACATCCATATGATGTTGTTGAAAATACCATGGCTTGAACAAGTCGAATCTTTGTATGGAGAGAGACATCTCTGCTCTTGAGAATCTTATCTAGGTCTTTCATAGCCATTCTGCCAAGAGCAATGCGTCATCTGATTTCTTGACTGCTTGTTGCTTCTTTATTGATAGTTGATCCAAGTAGGTTAAAGTTGTTCACAATTTCAATTTCTTCTCCTTCAACGATGAACCTGTTGATTATGCCAGTTGTCATGATCTTTGTCTTCTTTACATTAAGGTGCAGGCCCATTTTGAGACTATGTTCTTTGATTGTGAGAAGCAAATGTTTCAGATCATCTTCACTTTCAGCCAGTAATGTGGTATCATCAGCATAGCGAAGGTTGTTTGATGAGTCTTCCACCAATCTTCACACCTCTGTTGTCTTCATACAATCCTGCTTCTCTGATGATTTGTTCTGCATATAAATTAAACAGGTAGGGGGAAAGTATGCAGTCTTGTCTTACACCTTTGCTTATTTTAAACCATTCTGTTTCTCCTTGTTCTGTTCAAACTGTTGCTTCTTGATCAATGTACAGATTGCGCAAGAGAACAATCAGGTGTTCTGGTATACCCATGCTTCTTAATGTGGCCCAGAGTTTCTCATGGTTTACACAGTCAAAAGCCTTGCTATAGTCGATTAAAGCACAAATAGATATCCTTTTGGTATTCTTTAGTCTTTTCAAGGATCCATCTCACATCCGCAATGATGTCTCTCGTTCCTCGCCCTTTCCCGAACCCTGCTTGCACTTCAGGTAGTTCTTGTTCCAGGTATGGTTGTAGTCTCTTTTGAATAATCTTCAGTAGAATCTTGCTGGCATGTGGGATCAGAGTGATTGTGCGATAATTTTCACAGTCGGTTGGATCACCTTTCTTTAGTATTGGTATAAACACAGATCTTTTCCAGTCAGTTGGCCATGATGTTGTCTTCCATATTTCTTGGCAGAGCCTTGTGAGTACGGTAACAGCTGCATCAGATTGCTGCAATACCTCTATGGGAATGCTATCAATGCCTGGTGCTTTGTTCTTTGATAAGGCTTTCAATGCTGCTTCAACTTCTTTCATCACCAATGGTTCCCAATCATAAGGTACAGGTTAAAACGGCTGTTGGTCCACTTGATCTTTATCATATAAAAACTCTGTATATTCCTTCCACCTTTTCTTGATCTTCTCAGCATCATTCAACATAGAACCTTGAGCATCTGTAACATTCCAATTTGAGGCTGGAACTTTTTCTTTAACTCTCGTAGCTTTAGGAAAGCCGATCTTGTTCTTCCTCTAATAGTTTCTGCTTCTATTTCCTTGCAAGTGTCATTGTAGTACTTTTCCTTGTCCTGTCTTGATGCACATTGGAAATCTCTGAGTTCTGCGATTGTCTTTCTTTCTCCTCTGGCTTTAGCTTCTCTGCGTTTCTGGGCAATTTTCAGAGTTTCTTCCGTCATCCATTTTGGCCGTTTTTGCTTTTTCACCTTTTGTAGAGACTTCTCGCTTTCTTCCAACACAACCTTCTTGATGTCATTCCATAACTCTTCCGGAGCTCTGTCATTTGTATCTAAAGCAGCAAATCAATTTTGCAGGCAGTCTTTAAATTTCAGTGGTATATTCTCAGGGTCATACTTTGCTGCATTCATGAGTGGTTTGCTCTTTTTCAACTTTAGCTTGAGTTTGCATACTAGTAGTTGATGATCTGTACCACAGTCAGCTCCAGGTTTTGTCTTTGTTGATGTTACAGAGCTTTTCCATCGTTGACTTCCACATGTGTAGTCAATTTGATTTTTATATAATCCATTGGGTGAAGTCCATGTGTACAGTCGCCGCTTGTGTTGCTGGAAGAAGGTGTTTGAGATGAACAGATCATTGGTCTTGCAGAATTCTATCAGTCTTTCTCCAGCTTCATTTCTGTTGCCAAGTCCATATTTTCCAACTACTTTGCCTTCTTCTTTGTTGCCAACTTTTGCGTTCCAGTCACCCATGACTATCAGAATATCCTGTTTGCATGTTCTGTCAATTTCAGCTTGTACTTGTTCATAGAACTCTTCAATTTCATTCTCCTCTGCAGCTGTTGTTGGGGCATATACTTGAATTATAGTTGTGTTGATAGGCAATCCTCGTAGACGAATAGAGATTAAGCGTTCGCTGACTGCATTGTATTTCATTACAGTTTTTGCAAGTTTCTTCTTTATTATAAATGCAACACCATTTCTTCTTTGTCTTTAATTTCCAGCATAGTAGACCATGTGATCATCTGATGCAAAGTGCCCCATGCCAGTCCATTTCAGTTCGCTGACACCGAACAGATCAAGTTGTACACGTTCCATTTCATTCTTGACCACCTCCAACTTCCCTTGGTTCATGCTTTGTACGTTTCATGTTCCAATGTGTAAGACATCTTTACAGCTTCTGGCTCTCATTTCATGCGCAGCTATATCAGCAGTCAGACTTCCCGAGGGCTTTGATCCAACCACATCATAAATGCTGGCTTTACTCTGAAAAGTCTTCAGCTCTTCCCCAGTAGCTAGTTGAGTGCCTTCTGACCTGGGGGTCTCATCTTCCAGCACCATAGCACAATTTGTTTTGTTGTAACTATCCATTGGGTTTTCATGGCAAGATACAGAAGTAGATTGCCGGGCCTTTCTTCCGCGCAGTTTAAGTTTGGTGGTGTTGCCGTTGTCACAAAAAAATGTGATCCTCCGCCGTCAACACTGTCCCATTCTGCTGCTGCCCAGATGGGTGGTTTGTCTTGGTCTGGCACCTCAGCTGAGACCTGTCCATCTTGGGAGACCCTGCCAGTAGTTAAACTACCGATAGTTTAGCTCTCAGCATCACTGATGCACGCAAGCCCTCCGTATCCTCCTTCCCTAATTCTGTTTCCTTATCGTCTCTCCGGGCCCGTCCAGGAACAAGTGGGTTGTCAATCTTCTCCAGCAACTGAGGACTGAATCTCAAACTTTGAAGAGCTGGCATCTGGCTCCCTCTGCTGGTCACTGTCAGTCTTTTCAGTCCTCAGCAGCTGAAGGACGTGTTCCTGGATGGCTCCCCCCTTCAGATTTTTAAGGCTAAACAAATTTTATTTCTTTTGGTTTCTTTTCGGTGTTTACCGAACCAGGGATCCTAGCAGGGTTCCTTCCAGTAGCGCTTGCTGCCGACAGCTTTTTTGAGACGCTCAGAGGCACGGAGCTGTAGAGGCAGAGCCTGTCTCAGATTTCAGCTCCGTATGGTAGAGCAGAGCGCAGAGCGGTGCTGGGAGCCCCAGATACCTGCCTGCGGCCTCCGGTGCTCAGCTTCCTTCCCCACTAGCAGTGGGTGTCAAGAGCTGAAAGAAAAGATTCTGTTCGCTTTAAGGTGGGTCCCTTTTTTTCAGCTTGTTAGTGCTTTTGTGTATGCCGGCGGCCATTTTCTTTCTTGTCATTTGGCTTGGTTTTTCCCGCGGCACTTCTGAGGGGCCGGTTTCCCGATGCCTTGTTCTTTCCCATCAGGGTTTGCTGGGGCTTAACGTGGATTTGATCTGGTCCGCTTGGCATACGGACCTCTCGGGCATCGGGTCGTCCTTAGCAGCGGGCCTTCCCGGCGGTTCTTTTTTGGCGGGAATGGCAGTCCGGGCGGCTGCAGCGCTCTTAGCCTGGTCTCTTCAACATGGCTAACTGCTGGCATGGCGAAAGGGGCGAAAGATCTCCTGTTCCGGGGTACAGGGAGGAAATCCTTGCCTTTGGAGCCAGTTTGTCTGTCCTAGCAGGGCAGCTAAAAATCTGCATGAGTGAATACCTAAATAAAAGACGGGGCACGGCTCATATTTTCATACTGCTACCATTGGCGATTAAAGGTCAGTGTTAGTGCTGGGTACCTCCGATGCGGTAGCCGTTTTGCTCCTTTTGGTTCTTACGGCAGAGCCTGCCTCACAAAAGAATTAGTCTCTGGAGCAGAGGGATCATCCCTGGGGGTCCCAGTGGCTTTCTTTTTTCCTTGCGTGTATAGCTCGAGCTCATCTGTGCCATATGTTCTGTTTTTATTTATCTACCTGCACATTTTTTTCTCTCATGTTCCTTGCTATCTTACCAGCAATTTTTATGGTTTCTAGTGGCCACAGTGTGGTGCAACAGACACAGCCAGTGCCTGTAAGACCCGAGGATCACAGGTTCAAATCCCAGCTGGGGCTCCTGCCAAACCAGTCCCCATAGTTTTCCTATGTATCGGTCTTTAGCTTCTTTTGTTTCTGCCGATGGCTAGTTTTCCTATTGGTTGTCTTTGGTTTCTTCCCTCCTTCCCTTTTGGTGGGAAATGGATCTCTAAATGACTTCCTATCTGGCTCTTGCCTTGGGCATAACATTTTTCAAATGTACTGGGCGCTTTCTGTGTTTCAACGGAATCCACTACTCCATTTCATAGGGTGTAGTGTTTCTATGCAATTTGTCAATTCCATTATGGTGTTTTTCTTTTACATTAAGTGGCCCTTCACTTTGCCACGTTTGCTGTCTCCATTAGGCCTTCGCAGTTTCCTTGGTAAGCCCGGAATCTTTTACTTTCCGCTAGCTTCAGGCATCGGATACTGCATTTTTTTCGTTGGAATTTTTTTTTCCTTTGTGGGTTCTTCATGCGTCTCTTCACATTCCTATTTCTAGGCTATGGGTTATATACCAGTACCCTTTTGGCCTTGGTTCATTTCCTTATTGCTTGATCTAGGGGTTTGATTGCCTTCATTACTTTTCTGGGCATATATTCCTCGCTTTTGGGTACATTTAATGGTGACCTTTCTATAGTCCAGTTCTGTATCGAAGGGGTCAGTTTCGTTGTTCCCTGCTGGAATTGACTGTTTATGGCCCTTGCAACATAGGTGCATCAAGTCCGAACCCCATGGACCTGTGGGTTCGCGGAGCCCATAAGCCATCTACATAGGTACTTATAGGTGGACTTAAATCTCCGGTCCAGTTTCTCAATTCTGTGTTTTTGGTGGGACCATTGATCCCCGCTCCAAAGCTACCGTCAGTGATAGCTATGGTAAAGGGGAGACCAAGTCTTTTTTAACCATACAGCAGTGACCATTCATAATTGCCGGAATTACGTTTCATCAGGGATCCTTTTCCTGACTGGCACGGTGTTGGCAACACCTGCTGGAATAGTTTCTCTCCCCTTTTGGCCTTCCTGGTGGCCTCCACTGGGTCTTTAGCGGATTCGCTTCTTCACGGCTTCAGGTCGGACCACAGGTACTCCCTATGCGCCGGATGAAGCGTCCGCTGGTCGGGGCGGAATCGGAATGCACAGAGGCTTCCTTCCGGACGGTCCGGATTATGGGTCGCTTGTCTCCACTGCCGCAAGGAGAGCTAGACTCTTTTGCGATGCAGGTGCTGCCGCTCTACAGCGCCTGCGGGATAGTAGGTTGCAGTCTCGACTGCAACTGGCTTTTGCGTCTGGGGTTCTGTCGCTGAGGCGGCTGTTGGTGTGGCTTATGTTCCCAGACGCTCTGTTCAGTAGGTTCGGGGGGCTTCTCGTTCCCGCTCCGGGCCGGTGGCTAGGGCTCATCTTGAGTCAGCAGCGCCATAGGTAGCTGATCCCTGCTACGCTCTAGTGCGTTTGTCCCGACGTCCATAAAGTTGGTGTTCGAGTTCCATGTCGGGATTCTTCCGGCCGGGTAAGCAGCGGGTCGACATCTCGTCATCGATGCGGCTTCCTTTGCTTCTCCGAGCGTCGACAGCATGGTTCCATCCGCGACTCCTCGGTTCCATGGCGACGCACTTCGTCCGCGTGCTGTGGGCGAGGATCCCCCTCCGGATCTTACAGCGAGCGTTGTTCTCGCGCTAGTCTCCTCTACTCTTCCCCTGGCATGCCGGTTGCTCCGGTTGGATGCCATTTCCGACGATCTCCAGTGGGGCCTGGCTCCGGTTCCTCTAAGTGTGCCTTTCCCTTGCATCAGCCCGACTGGGAGATGGTTATGCCGCATGCCAGTCTCATCCGTTCAGGGGGGAGTGCATGAGTAGCTTACAGGTTTCGGCAGCTACCTCATACCCAAAAGGTCACGGGTTCCATTCCCACTAGCACTCCTCGTGACCTTGCTTCAACTTACTTTACAGCTCGTTGGCTGGCAACCTTAGTTCACGGGTCTTACCCGTCAGGACTCCGGACTTCTTCCCTACCTCTCGTAGGGTTCCGGGAAGTGTTCTAGCGCTACAGAATTTTTCTTCCTCTGCTTCCAATCGAAGCTGTGAGTGTGTTTTTTTTCTCGTACTTGGCTGTGGCTTAGTATGCCTGTGTGTGGGAGTTCTTTCTGCTTCATATCGTTGGCACGGAAAGAGCGTCTCTGAGCATATGCTGAAGGCAGTTTTGGTTTAGCGCTGTATTTCCAGGGGACGGTGCAACCGTCGACGGTCCCATCTTGCGATAAAGAAGATTGCTAGGGATCTGTGCCATTCAGTTAGTCCGCACCCCGTCTGGCTGCACAAAGATGGACTTTTATATTTGAGTTCAACTGGCACCTGGTACTATGGAATACAGCTCTCATTCCGCAAGGGCAAATGGGTCAGCACTTAAGAGGCTGAGAAACTGCAGATACGTTCCCATTGTACCTCCTGGTAAAGACTCCATTTTTCGACCACTGAAAAAAAAAAAATGCAAGCGTGCCTTGTGTCCGACCCGCAGCTGATCGAATTGAAGGGCTTCTGTGTCTGCAGGGCATTTTCCCAAAAAACGCAAGGCACCTCCTCCAGGCTGACTCCACATTCACAGTTTACACTAGCAGTCATCTTGGCTGATGCTGATCACCCGGGCGCCATCTTGAAAGCCCAGCATACGAAGTATGCCTGCTAGCGTCTGAGCCGCTGCTGTTGCTGCTAGAGAACTAACCTGACTGCGTGCTTCTGGTTCTCCATTACGGCATTCGCTAAACAATAGCACAGTCTCTCCGTACTGGGGAACTGCTGATAATTGGAATGGGAGCATAGATAGCTTCAAAGGCCAGAGTTCGATTTTGCGACCACTCTCCGCTGAGCTGCCCTTTCCATACGTACCATTGCACCACATAGGGCCAAAATTCAGACATTACAAATCTACCGTAAAATCTTTCGAGCAGTTCAGTACTTTAGTTCCCCTTTTTGCGGGGTAGTTCCACCGTGCTTTTCAATTGCGGCTTGAGGCATTGCACGACCTCTTTGTCGTCCAAATAGCGATATCTCACTCAGGGGACTTCTTGGACATTGCCCTTCGGGGGGGTCTTGTGTCCTTAGCCCTATTGGGTAAGGCTACCTTTCTGCATTTGTCGGACGGTTCCCTCCTTTCTTCAGAAACTCTTCTCTACATTCTAGGTCATTCGGTCTATCTCTCCCCTCGTGTTGGATCGCGGGCGGTCCTTCCAGTGTCGCCGTTCTCCGCTTGCTCCGGAAATGCCTCCGACAGACTACGTCTTTCCGGGAGTCGGGTCGGTTGTTTCTTTGCCGGGCCTAGGACGAACGCAGCCGCATCTCCGTCGTTCCTGGCTAGTTCGGTGAAACCAGCGATTGGGGTGTCCTTCCGGACGCAGAGAAGGTTCCTCCGGAGGATCTTCGTGCTTATTCTCCACGCAGCCAAGCGACGTCTTGTCGGCATCTCCTTGAGTAACGCCGGTATTTTTCTCGGGCGGCTCCGTGGTCGTCGCATCTCCCGTTTGCAGAACATTGCAGGCTGCATATCTTGGTCAGGGGACCTACCTGTGTGGAAGCGTAGGCCGTCCTAGCGGGCCTGTTCGATCCCTCCCGTGGTTAGATACTGCTTTGGTACTTCCCACTTGTTCCTGGACGGGCCCGGAGAGACGATAAGGAAACAGAAATTAGACCTTACCTGCTAATTGTCTTTCCTTGAGTTCTCTCCGGGCCCGTCCAGGACCCACCCAGATTTTTTGTCATATTTCAGTGTGGCACGGGAGCCTCCGAATACTCTGGTGATGGCGATGGTGTCCGCCACGGTTTCTAGAGAGTTGCCTTTTTCACTCGTTGGTTCTTTGCTGCTAGCGACACAAAAAAAAACAGAAAAAAAAAAAAACCACGAACCCGAACACACAAATGTGCGAACTTGGCGTTTTTGCCTGTTCAGTCATATGACTGCGGAACTGCGGTGGGTTCGTTCTTCCTATCAGCCTCACCAAAAGCTACTGTTTTTTGTTGTCTTCCCTATTGGGTCTAGTTCTTTTGGTTATTGGGCTATGCTCTTCATCTGCTTTGTTAAGGTTAGACTGACAGTGACCAGCAGAGGGAGCCAGATGCCAGCTCTTCAAAGTTTGAGATTCAGTCCTCAGTTGCTGGAGAAGATTGACAACCCACTTGTTCCTGGACGGGCCCGGAGAGAACTCAAGGAAAGACAATTAGCAGGTAAGGTCTAATTTCTGTTTTCTTGTCTCATTCATTTATTTGTTTATTTTCTATATTTGACTACTTTCTCTTCCTCTCCCACCCTCCACATTTTGTACCATTGCCACGTATTTCTCTATTTTCTGGTATTATGTTTTCTTTATGCTTCTGTTGCACATCGGCTTCATGCTTGTTCCAGTTTTCCCTCTACTTCTTTAAATGGTGGTATTTCTGTATTCTTCCAACATCTGTGACGGCTCATTCGTGCTATTATAATACAGTATCCTAGAAATGTCGCTAAGTCCTCATATCTTTCTCCTATTCTCTCATTTAGAGCTACCATAGCTGGTGTTAGTTTAACTTGCACCTTAGTAAGGTCCCCATATAATCTCTCTACTCTTCCCCAGTATGTTTTGCACTTTTGGGAAGCTCCAAAGCATGTGTAATAATTCTCCTCTTTTCCCCACATCCCTTCCAGCGCTTGCTTGAGCTGTCTGGATAAATCCTCAGCCTAACTTTTAAACTATTCTCCAGGAATGGTGTCCTGGGTGCTAATCTATATGCTCTTTCGTATATATCTTCCCATCTGTTTATGTCCCAAGGTCCTGGTATTTATTCTTCCCATCTCTTCTGACTTTTCCTCTCCCTTTTTAATTAGCATTTTATATAGTTTGAATATTATCCCTTTCTGTGAATGTTGTTTCTCCATCATTTTCAAATTGAATGGGTTTGGCTGTTGTAGAAAGTACCACATTTGCACATAAGCGTAATAGTCTGTCATGTCTAGCTGCTATTTTTGTTGTAGCTCCTCAAATGCTCTGAATTACTCCCCCCTTTCCTGTCATTATCTTGTTTAACTATTTATCTGCGTATACCTTCGTTGTGTTCTCTGGTCCGTATTCTCCTACACCTTTGAATAAATGTGTGCCTAGAGTACAATCCCCCCCTCAATAAGATGTCCCCTCCACTTTTGCCACACTTGAAGGCGTAAGCTCCTTAAATGGATTTCCATCCTGCTTTCCCGTGGAATCCTATATCCTTGTTTCTTGATCTCCTTCTCCCTCTGCTTCATTATGTACTGGGCTTGGAGTATCCATTTCTTCTTTCCATGCAGATATTGCTCTAAGCAACGCCGCATCATAATATTTAGCTATGCAGGGTACACCCAGCCCCCCTCTTCCCCTGAGTTTGTACATAATATTTCTTGCTACCTTTTGGGAACTTTCCTTCCCAAATGAGTTGCATAATGAAATTTTGCAACTTTCCCATTTCCTTTTTTGGCACCTTGCATGGTAAGGACGCAAACAGAAATAGTATTCATGGTAATACATTCATTTTCACTACTGCTATACATCCCAACCAAGACAGGTGTAACCCCACCCACTTGGAGAGGTCTCTAATATTTTCTGTCATTACTTGGTAAGTCCATTGTTTAATGTTTTCTGTCGGGTCTCCCTAGCTGTATCCCCAGATACCTAAAATGTTGGGCAACCCACTTAAACTTAAAGTGTATTCTTAATCTCTCTTCCAAATCCTGTGTTAGGTTAAACCCTAGCACTTCAGTCTTACTATGATTTATTTTATACCCTGCTATTCTGCTAAACCTCTTTATTATTCCCATCAGTATTGGTAGCATGGTTATGGGTTGTCTCAAGGTAAAAAGAACATCCTGCGAAAAGTGAGATTTTTATTTTCCTCAGCTGACCTCCGATCTGGACTCCCTTTATATCCACTTCCTGCCTGATATACTCTGCCAATGGCTCAATCGTTAGGGCAAATAGGAGTGGTGAGAGTGGGCATCATTGTCGTTTTCCCCTTGCTAAATCAAAGCTCTCAGAATATCTTCCATTCCTTATCGTCACTCCAGTCCAGTCCCTTTACTTCTGGGTTGCGCAACCCTTCCAGCAGCTTGGAGGCTGAGCCCAACCTTTTTGGGGATGGAGCGGTATAAATACCACTGGGACCACCCCGTAACTCCAGTATTCTCAGCCTCCAAGCAGCTGGAGGGTTCCGTAAGCCTAGGGCTTACTGGAGTCCTGCCTTCTCCTAATTTAATTTGTTTAATTATTTTATTTAATTATTTACCTTCTTTATTTTAGTTAAGGAAGTTGTTTTTACCTTGTGTTTTCCTCTATTTCTTGCCTGTACCTTTTAATTTCCTGCAATCTCTCCTTCTCCCCCCCTCCTCCTCCTTCCCCTTCTGGCCGGGCCGGAGACCGAAGGGGATACCGGAGCTGCCTGCTGCAGGGGGAAGAAAGCTCTCCTTCCTGCTCTGCTGGGGTTTAATTGCACCATCCTCGAGGAGCTGCCCTGCCTCGCGCCGAAGCCCCGGAGGCGGCTGAGCGCTGTAGGCAGCGACGCGAGTGGGACATTGACGCCCCTCCCCTCCGGAGCAGCAGGGTGCGGTGGCGATTCCCGGAGCCGGCGATCGAAGCCTTTAAACTTCGGAGGGCTCACTAGCGGTGGCGTCCCTAGCGGTTGGCGACACGGAGCACGCTCCCTTCCTCGCAGCGGTAGCGGCCTGGGCACAAGGCAGCGGGCAGAAGCGCGATCCTCTGTTCCGGACTCCACGTGGCCGCGGCCTACCACGTGTTGAGCCAACGGAGAGGAATCGCGGCTTCTCAGAATAAACACAACAAACAGCAAGTATTAGCCTTGTCGGCAGTAATTTCTTTGCTTTCATTTCATGTTACTTTTAATTTTATTTAATTTAAATTACCTCATTGTGAGTTTGCCTTTGTTTCAACTGCTAGGCCATCTCTTTGCCCCCGAAATTGCTGACCTTATTTGAGGAAGGGGACAGCACTGGGGTTAACTATCTCTGCATCCTACAGCAATTTTACACTTGAGTGGGGCTTTTTGTTTACCTTTGGGTTTGGTTTTTGGTTTTCTCTACTACAGCTTATTGCTTAGGCCTGCCGCTTAAGCACCGCTCCACTGAGCCTTCTGGAGAGCATGGCTACCAAGTCAAAGTGCCCATCCTGTGGCACACGGAGGGGCACCTCCTCGGAGACGGGAATCTGCAGGGCGTGTGCGGCAGTTTCTACCTCTGTAGAGCAGGAAATCAGTTTGTCCATGCCCCAAGTACCTCTGATGCCTGGGGACTCCCTGGGGGCAGAGGGGGGGATCCAGTTACCTCCGGCTACTAGCGCAGAGGTTCTCGCACCCCCTCTATCTCGTTCCACGGTGGATGAGGGGGTCGGAGATTTCTTCTCCCCAGACTTCGTCCTATTGCTTCACCAAGCCTACTGCATGCGCAAGCAGGGGCTCGGGCCAGGCGATACAGGTCCGCAAGCAGAAGCCAGGTTAGCCAGACCTAGGAGAGCAAGCGGTCAGGATTCAGGGATCCCCGCCAAGCGCACCAGGCTAATAAGTGAAGAGATTCTCTCCCCCCCCCCCCCCTTTCTCAAGACACTCCAGAAGAGGAGGGCTCTGAAAGGGATTTAGAGGAGGAGCTGGAAGAAGGGGAGATCCCGGAGGAGGACCATGCTCGCATTGTTAGAGTGTTTCGCCGAGAAGAGCTACCTTCTTTAATCAATGAGTCCCTAAAAGCCCTCAATGTTGCCTCAGACTCCCCAACAGAGGACGAGGCATGAGAGGATCCCTTAATTCAGGCCATCAGAAGGTCCCAGAAAGTTTTCCCGGTCCACAGGGTGGTACGTCAGATGATACAGGAGGAATGGGATCAACCAGAATCAGGCCTGAGAGGGGTACGAACCATGGCTCGCCTCTACCCTCTTCCTGAGTCAGATAAAGAGCTGCTCAAGTCCCCCAGGGTGGATGCTGCGGTATCAGCAGTCACCAAGAAGACCACTATCCCAGTTGAGGGCGCCACTGCCCTAAGAGATGCTCAAGACAGGAAGTTGGATACGCTCCTGAAACAAGCTTTTGATATCAGCGCTCTTGCCTTGCAGGCCTCCGTATCAGGAGCTTGGGTGGCTCGGGCCTGCTTAAGGTGGGCACAACAGATCCAGACAACAGAGGGATCAACGACCGAAACACAGGCCAACTCGGCTAAGGTGGAATCCGGAGCAGCCTATTTGGCGGATAGTCAGTATGACCTCATCAGAAGCTTAGCCAAGAACATGGCCTCGGTGGTGGCGGCTAGGCGGTATCTTTGGCTACGGAATTGGGCAGCGGATGCTTCCTCTAAGACGCGCCTGAGCCGACTTCTTTTTAAGGGGAAGCTATTGTTTGGCGAAGATTTAGAGAAGCTAGTAAAGGACCTGGGGGAGTCAAAGGGAGGCAGGCTCCCGGAAGACAGACAAAAACAGGGGCGCTCCCTACCCCCATTACGTACCCAGCCTAGGGACCCACGGAGGTTTCGTCCAGCCAGGTCAACCCCCTTTCCCAAGAGCCGTTTTCCCTCAAGGGGACAAGGTTTCAGAGGGTTCCGAGGAGCTGGCCGAGGTTTTGGAACAGCCTCTTCCTCCTTCTCGGGTTCCAGAAAACAATGAGAGGCCGGGGTCCCAGGAGGGAAGGCGCCCGATAGGCGGCCGCCTGAGGCTCTTTCTTCCCGCCTGGTCCCGAGTCACGTCCGATCAATGGGTCCTAGAGGTGATCAGAGAGGGCTATGCTCTCGAATTTGCAGAACAAATACCCCCGGCCTTTGTCCGCTCTCCCTGCGGCTCTTCTCCAAAGAGGGCAGCGGTAGAGGCAACTCTCGCACGCCTATTAGCGCTCGGGGCCGTGATCCCCGTTCCACCAAACCAGCGAGGCTCAGGTCGGTACTCGATTTATTTCGTGGTACCAAAGTAGGAAGGCTCCTTTCGACCGATCCTGGATCTAAAACAGGTCAATCGCTGCCTCAGGGTACCACACTTCCGGATGGAGACTCTACGTTCTGTCATAGCAGCCGTAAGGGGAGGGGAGTTCCTAACGTCCCTCGATTTGACAGAAGCCTACCTGCATATCCCGGTCAGGAAGTCCCATCAACAGTTCCTGAGATTCGCGCGGTACCAGGAGGCCACTTTCAATTCCAGGCCCTACCTTTCGGCCTAGCTACGGCTCCCAGGACATTCACCAAGGTAATGGTGGTGGTAGCGGCCTTCCTTCGGAAGGAGGGAATATTAGTTCACCCTTACTTAGACGATTGGCTGATCCGGGCAAAATCCGAAGAGGAAAGTCTCTCGACAACGGCCAGAGTGATCCAGGTTTTAGAGGACTTGGGGTGGGTCATCAATCGAGCAAAGAGCAGGCTGACTCCCTCCCAGGAACTCGAGTACCTCGGGGCAAGATTCGACACCAACAGCGGCAGAGTATTCTTGTCACGAACAAGATCAAGGGAGCTAAGGCTTCTAGTCTCACAGTTTCTAGCCAGAAGAAGCCCCTCGGCGTGGCATTATCTTCAACTTCTGGGAACAATGGCGGCGGCAATAGAGGTAGTACCATGGGCCAGGGCTCACATGCGCCCATTGCAGCGGTCACTGTTGCGTTGGTGGTCTCCCCAGCATCATCCTCTCTCTCTGCAGTTACCGTGCGCTCCGCGGACCAAACGGGCACTCCACTGGTGGAGAAGCCCAAGGAACCTGGATCGCGGGATGCCTCTCGAACCCCCTCAGTGGGTACTATTGACGACGGATGCCAGCCTATCAGGCTGGGGAGCACACTGCCGAGACCAGTTCGTCCAGGGTCGCTGGACACCTTTGGAATCGCAATGGCCCATCAACAGACTGGAATTGCAGGCCGTCACCCTGGCGCTCAAGGCGCTCGAGGCCTTAGTACAAGGAAGAGCAATTTGCGTCCTCTCCGACAATGTCACCGCGGTGGCCTACATCAATCACCAGGGAGGCACCAGCAGCCCCGCTCTCGAGAAGGAGGCGGACGTCCTCTTCCAGTGGGCGGAGGTCCATCTGCAGACACTATCAGCGCAGCACGTGGCGGGCACGGACAATGTCACAGCCGATTTCCTCAGCAGGTGCAAGATAGACCACGGAGAGTGGGAACTGGAACAGGAGACCTTCAACCAAATAGTAGCTCGATGGGGAGTTCCAGTCATGGACCTCATGGCACGGTTCTCGTCAGCCAAGGTGGACAGATTCTTCAGTCGGCGGAGGGAAAGAATGTCCGAGGGCTTGGATGCCCTGTCCCAAAAGTGGCCTTCGGAGGGTCTTCTCTATGTATTCCCTCCTTGGGCTCTGATCGGAAAGGTGTTCCAGCGGGTAGAGTCACACCAGGGATTGGTAATCCTCATAGCCCCGGACTGGCCTCGCCGACCCTGGTATGCGGATCTGGTGAGGATGGTCGCCAACCATCCTTGGCGGCTCCCTTGCAAAAGGGATCTACTAAGACAAGGTCCGGTACGGATGCCACACGTGGATCGGTTCTCGCTTACGGCTTGGCTATTGAAAGGGCACGACTCCTGAACGAGGTTACTCAGGGGCAGTAGTCTCGACTCTGTTGCAGGCCAAGAAGCGCTCGACCTGTCTATCCTACGTGAGAGTCTGGCGCATCTTCGAATTCTGGTGTGCGGAGCACCAAAGGAAACCACTCTCGGCCTCTGTTCCGGAGGTCCTGGAATTCCTGCAGGCAGGTTTTGACAAGGGTCTGGCCCACAGTTCCTTAAGGGTCCAGCTTGCGGCCATCGCTTGCTACAGGGGCAAGGTCCGTGGCAAACCCCTAGGGGCCCACGCAGACGTCGCAAGGTTCTTAAGGGCAGTTAGACGGCTACGACCAAAACGGAGGTCAATCATCCCCCCTTGGGACCTTAACCTGGTACTAAATGCCTTGATCGGGAATCCCTTTGAGCCATTAAAGAAGGCCTCCCTAAAGGATTTAACCCTAAAGACAGTTTTTCTGATCGCCATCTGTTCGGCCAGGAGAATCTCGGAACTACAGGCGCTGTCCTCTCAGCCCCCCTTTCTGTCCTTTCTCAAGGACAAAGTAGTTCTGCGCACTGTTCCCTCCTTCTTGCCCAAAGTTATCTCTCCCTTCCATGTGAACCAGACAGTTACCCTCCCGGCCTTCGCCACGGAAGGGCTGGAAGTTAGAGATGACAAGCTTCGACTCCTAGACATTCGCAGGACCCTGAAGCGATACCTCTCTCGCACAGCGCCCTTCAGAAAGTCCGACCGACTATTCATTCATTTCGGGGGCCCGCACAAGGGGGAGGCGGCAGCCAAGGCTTCCATCTCTAGGTGGATCAGGGAGGCAATTGCTTCCGCCTATATCCTGAAGGGGAAGCAAGTTCCCGTGGGCCTGCGGGCACATTCTACTAGGGCTCAGGCTACCTCTTGGGCGGAGTTCAGCTTAGTTCCCCCGCTGGATATATGTAGGGTGGCGACTTGGTCCTCTCTCCATACCTTCTCCAAGCACTACAGGTTGGACGTCCAGAGTGCAGCGGACGCTCGGTTTGGCCTGGCGGTTCTTCGTTCCGGTATGCCGGACCCCACCCAGGGTTGAACTGCTCTGGTACATCCCAGAAGTAAAGGGACTGGACTGACGATAAGAAAATGGTAATTAGACCTTACCTGCTAATTAGTGTTCCTGAAGGAACGACAGTCCAGTCCCTAATCCCTCCCGGTTCCGGCTGAAGTTCAGATTATTGTTTATGCAAAAGCACCGGAACGAACGCAGACCAGGTGCGGCTAGCTCGGGCAACCCTCTTCCGCCCGTGGCCATTCCTCACATCCTTTCCTATGCCATTTCAAAAAAAAAAAAAAAAGTTTGAATTAAGTTTGTAGTTAATATTACTTGAGATGTTTTGGTTATGTAGATTGTTTACGAAAGTTGTTATATCTGCTTTTTCATTCGAATACTGGTTAGGGGGTGGTCCCAGTGGTATTTATACCGCTCCATCCCCAAAAAGGTTGGACTCAGCCTCCAAGCTGCTGGAAGGGTTGCGCAACCCAGAAGTAAAGGGACTGGACTGTCGTTCCTTCAGGAACACTAATTAGCAGGTAAGGTCTAATTACCATTTCATCCGAACCCTCGCTCTTGGGCGATCGTAAAGTTTTCTCCAAAACCCATTCGTTCTAACACTTGAAACATATATTTAATTAATTAAATTTAACAGTTTCTTATATACCGCACCTTCCAGTGATCAAGTGCGGTTTACATAGAACAACATTGAATAGGCCAATGGCTGTTTTTACAATGAACATCTTAAAACTATAACAACTCATTTCATTACATGAAACAACTGGGAACTATGTACAAAAATCAACATTAGAACTATTTACAGTTGTAAGTAATTCGTGCATGAATCATAATGTATACATTTTAGTGTCTCAGATACTTGTCATATCCAATTTAGTTTAGGCAAACTGACATTGTGTTATCCTTTTTCTGGTTGGGAAGGTGAATTTGTTAATGGCCCATAGTGTACTGTGAACAGGTGTGTTTTAAGTTTCTTGCGGAATTCCATGATTTCAAGTGGTGATCTCATTTCTTCCGGCAAGGTGTTCCATAGAATAGGGGCTGCGTGGGAGAATGCTTTTTTGTTTATCTTTTTGGCTTTTATAAATTCCTTTGGGGTCCTTAATTTGTTTATATGATCTCTCCTTTGAAGGTTTTTAGTAGGTTCTATAGTGATAAGGTTGTTTAGTGTGGATGGTGCTATGTTATTTAGGGTTTTGAAGGTAGTTATAAGGGTTTTATATAGTATTCTACTTTGAATTGGAAGCCAGTGTAAGTTCGCTAAAATAGGTGTTATATGTTGGAATGGGGAGGCCTTCATGATGGTCCTGGCTGCTGCGTTTTGCGCTAGTTGTAGTCTTTTCAAGTTTAGCTTTGTTGCACCTAGTAGGGTTAAATTCGCGAAGTCGAAGTGGGGTGTAATTATAGCTTGTAGTATTCGCTGGAAATCTTGTAGGTGCATTAGAGGGCGTAGTTGCTTTAATATTTTGAGTTTGAAGTATACTTTCTTCGTTGTGTTTCTTATATGTGTGTCCATACTAAGGCGTGTGTCCAGTATTACACCTAGATAACGTACTTCAGTTTTTAATTTGATATCATTCTTTTGCAGGGTAATGTGTGTAGGGGGAACGTACATTGGGTTTTTTGTTACAATTAGGACCTCTGTTTTTGCGTGATTGATGTAGAGGTTATTTCATTAAAGCATTCTGTGATTAGTTTATTTTATTTATTTTATTTAACACTCATTTTTATACCGCATCTTCCAGAGATCAGGTGCGGTGTACAAACAACAACAATTAACAAAGCTAAGTTTGTTTTACATAGAACATCTTAATTTTTACATAGAACATCTTAACATATCATAAATAAACAAAGTGGGTTTTTGAACTGGGACCGTGTAAAAACAGTTAACTAACAAAGTGTAGTATCTATATACGTAAGACAGTACATAAGTGATACAACTATATACATGCGTTGGTATTAGGTCATAGGAGATAGGATCGTCATTTCATTAGCGCTGAGTGTTGTCCATTTAGGTGTGAGGTTTGTGCTTTAAGTGGTCATTTACCTGATTATCCTTTTATCTATGTTGATTGCAAGGTTTTCTATGGAATTGTAGTGTTTAGTGAATAGATAAGTTTTTTTAGTTTTTTGCGGAATTCCAAGATCTCTGTTAGTGAACGTAGATCCTCTGGTAAGGAATTCCAGATAATTGGGGCTATGTGTGAGAAGGCTCTATTGTTGGTCAATTTATGTGCTTTTATGAAGTCCTTCGGGATCTTTAGTTTATTTAACTGTTCTTTTCTATTGGTCGGCTTAGGTGTTTCTTTGCAGAGGTATATTGGGGATCGTAATATCGTCCGCATATAGGTGGTGGTGGACGTTGAATTTTTTAAATATATTACAGACATGTTTTATGTAAATATTAAATAGGAGGGCTGACAGTGCCGAGCCTTGGGGGAGGCCTAGTTTCTGATTGTATGTCTTTGATGTAAGGTTACCCATTTGTACCGTTTGCGTTCTATTGCTTAGGTAAGAGGTGAACCAGTTAAGCACTGTTGATTTTATTCCTATTTGCCTAAGTTTATTAAGCATTGTTGTATGGTGTACGCTGTCAAATGCCGCAGAAATGTCAATGAATAAGAGTAAGAAGGCTTGTTTGGTGTTATCTATTCCTCTTACAAGTGTGTCTACAAGTACTGTTAGGAGTGTCTCAACTCCATGACGTGGGCGAAATCCGTACTGTTGATCATCAAGGGGGGCTGCATTATCAATGTATTCCTGGGTCTGAATTTGCACCACCTTTTCAATTAGTTTTGCCATAAACGGAATGCTTGAAATAGGTCTGTATGAATTGGGTGATGATTTATCAAGGGTAGAATTTTTTAGGATTGGGCGAATCTGTGCATGTTTTAATGTAGAAGGTAAATAACCATTTTTTAGCGAAAGATTGATTATAGGGAGGATGAAGGTGGAGAGGATTGGGAAAGAGTTCTTTATCCAAGGTACTGGACATGGGTCAAGGTGGGATGTTGTTGTATTAATGTTTGATATAATTTTCTTGAGTGCATCTTTGGATATGGGGTGGAAATCAGACCATCTATATAGTGGATTTGAGATGTGTATGTGGATTTGGGTAAGAGTGGGTGGATCTTGGTTTTATTTATGTAATAGTTTGCCAAGGTCTGCGGAGAGATTTCTGTAAGGTCATTGCTGGAGTTATGGGTGTTCGTTAGTTTTTGTACTATTGAGAATAATTCTCTTGGTCTGTTTATTGAATTAGCTAGGATAGTAGCATGATAATTTTTCTTGGCATTGTCTAATGCTTCCTTATACATATTAAGTTGTTTGTGGTATGAATCCTTGTTAACGGTGCTTTTACCTTTACACCACTTGCTCTCAGTTTTCCTTAGCCTTTTTTTCATTTGTTTTAATGTGTTATTAAACCAGGGAGCATTACCGACTTTGGAATGTGTGTTTTTCCTACTGGCTTGCTTATTAGTGGCTGCGTTATTGATAGTTTTATGCCAGTTAGTTACCGCTTCATCAAGATCAGATGGTGAAGGAGATAAGTGAGGGATTACCATATCTAAGAACTCTTCTTCGTTATATTTTTTGAATCTAGAAGTTGGGACCGTTGCTGGGCTACTTTTAACTTTTGCGTTATTAATTGTGATGTTGAAGTTAATAAGATGATGGTCTGACCATGGGATTGGGGTGCATTTGAGTGATTGAGGATTAAATAGTTTATGGAGCACTTCAGGGAGGAGGACCAGGTCAAGTGTGCTTCCTTTGTTGTGTGTACTTGAGTTTATTATTTGATGAAAGTCCATATCTGTTGTTGATTCTAAGAAGAGGGTAGGATTTGATGCTGGTAATGAGGGGAGGTTAAAGTCACCAAGCATTATTATTGGGTTTTGGTCAGTAGAGGAGCTTAGAAATTCGATTAAGGTATCCAAGTTTTCAGATTGTTGGTCAGGTGGTCTGTAAATTAGACAGATTCTGAGGTAGCCAATTTTCATAATGATGGTGTCAATGTTTGTAGTTAGGTTTGATGACTGGTTTTTTTTTAGCTTTTAGAGCTTTTTTTGTCATCATTAGTACTCCACCTCCTTTTTTGTGGGTTCTATGGGTGTAAGATATGTCATAGTCATTATTGTTTAACTGGTTTATATAGACATTGTCAGAGTCAGTTAACCATGTCTCGGTGACACATAGAATGTCTGGTTTAGGTCGTTTAGTATATCTGTGAACATGGGTAGCTTATTTTTCATTGATCTGGCATTAATTAGTATGACAGTGATTTTGAGTTTTTGAAGGGATTATGGTTATTTGACTGTGGAGATATAGTGTAATTTATGTGGATCAGTCTATGGTGGTTTACTTTGGGAAAGTGTCCTGTGTAGGGTTGCCATGGGTAGGGGTTGTTTCGTGTTAAACTATGTATGATTGGAATGGTTTTGAGGTTATTGTTTAGGCTGTGGGCGAGGATAATTAATGTTGTTATGGTGCTGCATATGAGTAGCATTCTTAATGAGGGGATGTTTGTTAATGGCATTTTAATGCTGTGGGATTGAGGAAAGATTTCTATTATCTTGTAGAGAGCTCTAAACTGAGGGTCAGGGATTGTATTGATTATAGTGTAAGAGATTTTTGAGATGGGTATGGTCAGGGGTTGCAACTTTGAGTCTTAAAGGTGCTTATAAGTAGGTGAGTTGTTGCAACATACCATTAAGGGAACCCTTTAGTTAATACTTTGTCTTGTTATGGTTATATTTGCAGTGCGAACTGAATGAGGATAAGGCTGTGATTGCTTTTGGGATGGATATGGCCAGGTGTTGCAACTTTGTGTCTTGAAGGTGTTATAAATAGATTGTTACAACATACCATTAAAGCAACTCTCAAGTTAATACTTTGCCTTGCTGTGTTTATAGATACAATGAGAGCTGAATGTAGGTTAGGCTGTGTATATTGCCATTCCACCCAGTCAAATGCTTTTTCTGTGTCCACAGTAACTAGTATTGCTTGTTCTTTGGATTTCTGGATATACCATGCAATGTTTAGTATCTTTCTAATATTGTCACTCCCTTGTCTCCCCTTTACAAACCCCGTTTGGTCTCTCTGTATCAATTTAGGTACTACTTCTTGAATGCAGTTCACTAATACCTTTGCCAATATTTTTGCATCTACAGTAGATTAATCAGTGATATAGGTCTGTAAGAGCCACACACTCCATTGTGTTTGCCTGGTTTTGGCAGAATTGTAATACCCGCCTCTTGCATGAATTTTGTGATCCTTTCTCCTTGGAGAACATTATTAAAAACTTGGGTTAGGATCGGTGTTACTTGATCCATCATTACTCTGCAGAAATTTGCCATAAACCAGTCTAATCCCAGGGCTTTTCCCATTTTAAGAGTTTAAATGGCTTTCCTAACTTCCTCCTCATTAATTTCCCGCCCTATTCGTTCTTTATCTTCTGGTTCTACTTGTTTTAGGCTGCATTCATTTAAGAATGCTTTTTGCCTTTTCCTGCCCTTGTGATTTCGCTTTTGTATAGATTTCTATAGTACTCCTGGACAACGTTCCCTCTAAGCTGTGCTGGGTCCACCGCCAACATTCCTGCCAAAGGGGGTGGGGGGGGCAGTGCGATCGATTGCTCGCTTGGCCCCTCCCCCCACCAGCGGGAATGCCGGCGGAGGACCCGACGCAGCTGAAACGGAACATTGCGAGGGTGCTGCAGCCTGTGTTAGTCACAGAGTCTAACACAAGTCTTTAACCCATCCCATCCCATATTTTTTATTTATTTAACATTTCTTATATACCGCCTTTCATGATATCAAGGCGGTTTACATTGAACAAACTGAAATTACATTGAACAGGGCATTATAACTTGGAGATAACCCTCCATTGCCCATGTTCCCTGTAAAATAGTTAAGTGGCTTGCCCAAGACCACAAGGAGCACCTGTGGGACTGGAAACCCCAGTCCTTCCAGCCTAAGGTTGCTGTCCTCTAGTGGGATTTGAACCCCCGACCTTCCGGCCTGAGGTAACTTGCCCCAACCACTAAGCCACACCTCCCCATATTCAGTTACCTCATCAGTCATGTTAAAATGTAGATATTCTTGCATGTCTTCTCTAAGTTTCTCAACCTGATTGCTGCCTTCTAGCAGTGAATCATTTAGTTTCCAGAATTTTTTTCCCTCTTCACCTAAATCAAATATTATGCTGACTGGGGTGTGGTCTGTCCAAGTTATTGTACCTTGATACTCACTTTCCCATATATCTAATCAGCTATAGGTTCCATGCGTGTGCAAATAGAATGCATATTTTTGTTTTCCAGAGATCTAGCAACCCCAGTCTCTCTTTCAATTTTTTCAAGCTCTATTATTTATTATTTTTTATATACCGCGCTCTTAAAATTCAGTGCGGTTCACAGGCAACAATTTTGTGCAGAACAGATACACCATTAAGCACTTACATTGAACTGGTGATCGAACTTGGGTTTCAACTAGAGTAATTATATACAACTATCTACAGTATGTGTATGAGTTGTCTATTACTCACAAGTTCTTAGCAGTGTGTGAGATGGATGAGGTTAAATTACTGGGTTGAGAGTAGTGCAAGAGAGAGGTGGTGCTTTAGTGCCTTTCTGAATTGGACAAGGTCTGTTATGGTCCTAACGGAAGTTGGAAGTGCATTCCAGCATATGGGAGCATAGAGTTTGAAGGCCCAGTTTTTTGTTGCCTGGGTGCATTTTGTTATCTCTTTGGGGACTTTCAAAGTATTGGCGGCGAATGATCTCCTCGCTCTGTTGGCTGGGGCGGGTTGGAGGAGGTCCGTTAAGGATGTGGAAGATATCTTATTGATAGCCTTGAAGGTCATAAGAACTATTTTATAAGTGAGCCGGCAGTAGATTGGCAGCCAATGTAAGTCCTTAAGGATTGGGGTGATGTGGTCCCCTCTAGCAGCACCATGCAGGACGCATGCAGCTGTGTTCATAGCCAGCTGAAGAGGGTTTAGAGTGTTTTTGGGTAGGCCATACAGGATTACATTGGCGTAGTCGAAATGGGGGGGGTTACAAGAGGCTAAAAAACCTGATCTGAAGTCGTCTGGTTGCAGCAGGGGACGGAGATGTCGTAGAGTTCTTATTTTGTGGTAGATTTGTTTGATGGTGTTGCTGATGTGCGATTTGAAGTCGAGTTGTTGGTCTAACGTAACGCCCAGGTAGCGGATGCAGGGTCTACTTGGGAGCTCGGCGTCTCGTCTTTAAGGTTGGTGGTGGTGAGAGGGATTGGTTTCTATCTCCTCAAACCCCCCCCCCCCCCCCATTTGCCTGGCTTCCACTGTTGTCTAGTCTCAGGTTGCTGGTTAAGTTAAAGTCTCCTCCCAGGATTATGGGAATGTCTCCTAGTTCTTCCAGCTCTTTTTAATATTTTCTCATATGACTTCCCTTGGTGTTCATTGGGGCTGTATACGTATCACCCATACCTCTTCTGTTATTTCGAGATGGACCCCCACCCATCTCCCCTCTTTACCTTTACATTCTCCTTTTTTATTAAATGCCGATATGCTTCACCTATCAAGATCCCTACTCTTTCCCCCCCCCCCCCCCCACGAGGATTTGCTCTTTGTCCTGTGAGGACCGCTACCGAGTACCATTTTGAGGTTAACATATGTTGTTGCCCTACTCAAAGGTGTCTCTCTTGTATACATAACATATCTGCATTCAAACATCTACCTTTCTTTTCTAGGAGTTGCCTTTTCCGCCAAGTGCACAGTCCTTTAGCATTTATTGCGGCTATTTGTTAGTTGGCGGTGTTCACTCCTTTCCCTCTCAACTTCCCTCCACCTTCTTTCTCTATCCCTTCTCCCTCCCCACCTTTTTCCCTCCCTCCTATATCCCCACCTTATCCAGAAGTGTTAACCGAAGTAGTGCATCCCCTGCCTTCTTTCCTATCTGCCTTCCTCCCTCTTTCTCTTCCTCTTCCCTGCTTCCCCCTCTCCCGTGTCTACCATTTACCTTATGTGGCTTGAACCTTCTTCTCTTGTTAAGTAAAAGGTATTACTTATTACCCCATTCCCCCCCCCTTTTGTCCATGTATGTAGTCTATTATTCAAGCTTTTCCAACATTTTAAACAGTTCAGTAACAGTTTTGTCTCTTTATTACCCCTTTTCCTTTTCTCCTTCCTCCGCACTTTCAACTCACTGTATTTGTGTTTATCGTACTTTTACTCTCTCAGTGTCTCATCTTATAGGTCTATCTTTGCTTCTTCCCTCTTTCTGTTCTTGCTGTATTCCTCTGATTTTATTCATTTCTTGTCTTTGTTGTTTTTGTCCCATTACTTCGGTCCCCTGCCCATTTGGGTTTCCCTGTTGACTGACCCCTGCTTCTTGACGTGCTACCTCAGCTTCCAATCCCCTTTTGTATTCAGTACAAATTTCTCATCTTTGTCCACAGGTCTATTCACATCGGCACTCCCCTCTACCTTGCTGATCTGGTCCACCTCCACACTCCCCACCGCTCCCTCCACACTATCCACATGAACCGCCTAATCCTACCTTCTCTATCTCAAGCCCACCTAGAATCCACTCGCTCCGCCTAGAGCCCTCATTTAAAACCTTTAAAGCGAACCTAAAAAAACCACCTCTTTTGCCTAGCCTTGGGCCTCTCACCTTCCCCCTCCTTCCTGTCCTCTTTCTCCACCCCCATGTTGATGCTCCTTGACTTGCTCTATAATCTACCTGTAATCTAATCTCTACTCTTCTCTCTCCTTTCCTATCATACTATGGCATTCTCTTCCTTTTTCCTCAGCAGTTTTTGATGTATTTTGTAAACCGTTCAGATGCTGTTGTGATGGGCAGTCTATTAAGAAACCCAATAAACATAAACAAACTTTCTTAAACTCGCATAGAGTATTGCGACGATATCTCAAGGGCACAGAGTCCTTCTGTAAATTGGATCACTTATTTGTCTTGCATGGGGGCCTGCATAAGGGAGAAGTGGCCTCCAAGGTTTCGATTGCTCGTTGGGTGAAATGGGTAATTGAGGTGGCATATTCTGTTAGTGGAAAGACAGGTCCAATGGGACTTGGGGTCCATTCTACTAGGATGCTAGTGGCATCCTGAGTTGAGTGGCCTGGTGCCACTGGTGGAAATTTGCAAGGCGGTGACTTGGTTATCCCTGCATACTTTCACTAGACAACAAAAAATAATGGTCAAAAACTTTCACAGAGCATAAACTGTCAAATTCAAAGGAAACAACTCTGTATCAGGACATCTGAAAGTATCTGTGTCAAAAAGCAAAAATGCAATCACCAGCAAAACAGAGTCCAGGCAAAAGGATGTTTAAAGCAACAATAGGTCTCAGACTTATAGCGGGCAAACTATATGCTCAAGGCAATTTTCACCAACAGAGCACAGTAAAAGCCCTTACTTGCATCAATGACCTTAGATAATCACGTTGCTTCATTAAATGGCTCTCACAACCTCCTTTGACATAAATGAATATCTTGATAAAGCTTGCAAAAATCAATGTAGGAGGGTGAATAGCACCAACTTATCTGAAAAAATGCATCGCTTGAACTACTGCATCGCCTCCGTCTCTTCCTCGCTCATACCCCAACGCTCACAATCGCGCTGTTATAGCGTTTCACCCGAGCAGGTTTCTTCAGGGGGTGGCAGGCAGAGGATATTGAGAGCAGGCCAGTCGCAGGAGCAGAGGATTTACTCCTGCGACTGGCCTGCTCTCAATATCCTCTGCCTGCCACCCCCTGAAGAAACCTGCTCGGGTGAAACGCTATAACAGCGCGATTGTGAGCGTTGGGGTATGAGCGAGGAAGAGACGGAGGCGATGCAGTAGTTCAAGCGATGCATTTTTTCAGATAAGTTGGTGCTATTCACCCTCCTACATTGATTTTTGCAAGCTTTATCAAGATATTCATTTATGTCAAAGGAGGTTGTGAGAGCCATTTAATGAAGCAACGTGATTATCTAAGGTCATTGATGCAAGTAAGGGCTTTTACTGTGCTCTGTTGGTGAAAATTGCCTTGAGCATATAGTTTGCCCGCTATAAGTCTGAGACCTATTGTTGCTTTAAACATCCTTTTGCCTGGACTCTGTTTTGCTGGTGATTGCATTTTTGCTTTTTGACACAGATACTTTCAGATGTCCTGATACAGAGTTGTTTCCTTTGTATTTGGTACTTTCACTAGACGACATTGTGCAGGCATTGAGCAATGCTTATTTCGGGGGCTGCAGTGATCTAGCTGGACCTGCAGGTCCCACCCATCATTAGTTCTGTTTTGATACATCCCATGCGTACCTGGACTGGCCTGAAGGGATGATTAGGAAGGCAAAATTAGGTCTTCCCTACTAATTATTTTCTTGAGTTCCCTCCAGGCTAGTCCAGGGCCCTCCCTTTGGTGGTGGATTGGCTAATCAGACAGGCGAGCCCAGCTCTAGACCCATTTTCACAGTGTGAGTAACCACTTGATTGAAGTACAGCTGTCTGGTTGGATTGGGGGGTGGCCCATTGCAGAGTGGTGAGCAATAGTGCCCGTAGTAGTTAGTAAGTTACTTCTGTCCCCTTTCAGCCGGGATGTATCTGGTAGGAGAGAGGCTCCTGTGATTCCTGGAGTGGTGTTTCTAATTGCTTGGACAATAGACTGGAGCATTAGCTGAAAGGGGAGGGGGCTCTTAAGGGGGTTGTTAGAACTGACATGCTCAGTTCTCAGCTGCTGGAGGACTAAAACAACCCATGCATACCTGGAGGGAAATCAAGGAAAGACAATTAGCAGGTAAGGTCTAATTTATCCATTTCAAAGCAAAGACTCAAAACACAGAGCTAGTTTTATATTGACATCACCCTTTAGCAAAAGTAGACTAATTCAACCATTCTCAAACCAAATGTACCTACAAGAGAGTCAGCAAAATGTTTGAACTTTTAAACCAAAAACAAATAAAAGTCAATGTTATATGCAAATACGTAAATTTTGTTGTTAAATTGTAAGCCACTTTGATTTTAAGATAAGGCAGTCTATAAAACCAAATCTTTCAGTGGTCTTCATTACATTTTTGTTACGACAGACTGGCTGTTGCATTTGAGAACGGCTCTTCCAAAAGCCATTGTGGAGTCTTGTCTGGACTGGTCTAGCAGGATAAGGAAGAAGAAATTCTGTCCTTATCTGGTAACTTCCTTTTCTTGAATCCTCCTAGATTAGTCCAGGCCGCCTCATGAAAACAGAAGTTGTCAAACTGCCCATAATTTCAAGGCCATTATCTGGTATTAGCAGAGGTTGACTGGATCCCTTGATCGTTTGTTTCTTTGGTTTGATATTTCTTGGTGGGGGGAGGGGGGTTGGAATTAAGTTCATCTTCAGCTTTGTCCCTAGTATACTGGCAAGTTCCAAGTCTGCACAAATACTTCTAGCAGTGGTGCCACTAAAACTGTTTTCTGCTTCTGGTTAGGAAGCATGAGGACATCATGGGGCAAAGCATAGTCTGAAGGGATGTAGACACCTGTATTTGATTTCCGCTTTTTTCAGGGCTTGTGTTGCTGGTTGCAGGGTCCCTGCTGACAGGTTCTCATATATGTTTACCAGGCAGCCTTGCCAGTGATAAGCTCCTTCATTTTCTACTTTGTTAGGCAAATAATAATGTCTCTGGGCCTGTTTGTTCTTGGTGTTCCTAGTGCTCTATCTATCAATATGTCCTTGGGGATTACTGCTTCTCCTCCCTCCCTCCCCCCCCCCCCCCTTTCTTAAGCACCTTGGAGCAAATTGAAGCTGCCACGTTTGCACTGTCTTGGAACTCCTTGTCCTCTGGTATTCCCCGAATTCTGAGCTTGTTCCTTCGGGAGTGGTTTTCTAAGCCCTCCAACTTGTATTGTATCCTGCCATTTTTGTGTTTTGAAGATCCACTGTTGATCCTCTTCTTGAAGTCAGAGAAGAGCCACCAAAATGGTAAAGGGGATGGAAGGATACTCCTATGAAGAAAGGCTTAAAAGGTTAGGGCTCTTTAACCTGGAAAAGAGACGGCTGAGGGGAGATATGATAGAAGTCTATAATTAATGAACGGAGTGGAACGGGTAAACGTAGATCGATTGTTTACGTTATCAGAATATAGAAAGACTAGGGGACATGCAATGAAGCTACAGGGTAAACTATTTAAGACTAATAAAAGAAAATATTTTTTCACTCAACGTGTAATCAAACTCTGGAATTTGTTACCGGAGGATGTAGTAAAGGCTGTTAGTGTAGCTGGGTTTAAAAAAGGTTTGGACAAGTTCCTGGAGGAAAGGTCCATAAACCATTATTAAGAAGGGACCCAGGATATCAATGCTTGAACCAATACAAGCATTGTGGAACCTGTGTCCCTTGGGGAAACTGCTGGGTACGTATGACCTAGATTGGCCACTGTTGGAAACAGGATACTGGGCTTGATGGACCTTGGTCTGACCCAGTATGGCATATCTTATGTTATGTTCTTAAGTCTGTTTTCATGGTCTCCCACCTTGTGTCTCAGGTCTGCTATATTCTCCTTTAAGTTGCCAGTGAGTTCACTCAACTCCGTTTTCATTGCTTGCACCTCAGTTTTTCTCTCTGTAGACCATGTTCGCAGTTCTGCTTTTGTTCTTCCTTGCATGATGTCGCTTGCTCTGTATTCTCAGATTGCCTGATCTTGTTTTCTGCTATAGTGTTCTCGCTGCTGCTCGTGCTTGTCCCCGTATATGCATACTCTTTCAGGTCAGCTACTTTTTCTTCTTGTCGTCATCTTGCCCTTGTTGATCTGATTCCCCGTGTTATATTGTGGGGTTCTTCTATTTTAGCCTTGGTGCTTTCTGTTTTATTTTGTTTGCAAAGCTCTTGCTTTTAGTCAGCAGTGTATATAGTTTTTCCTTTTTTTTTTCCTCCTCTACTTTCCCTTACTTTTCAGCTACAGGAAATGCACTCCCCCCCCCCCCCCCCCCTGATCTGCTGCTTCTGCCTTTTCCATTATGCCTTTGTGTTGCAGTCTATATTCATTTTCACTTTGGTCTTTAATCTGCAATTTAATGGAGTGGAGGAGTAGCCTAATGGTTAAGAGCACGGGCTGGGGAACCCAGAGACCAGGGTTTAATTCCCACTAGCACTCCTTGTGGCCTCGGGCAAGTCACTTAACTTGGATTTTTTTCTGAGGCAGTAGAGGCTTATCAGTGTCCCTGTTTAATGTACATTACCAAGTTTAAGTTTGAATATAAAGTGCTTTGAAATGTTAAAGCGGTAAATAAAACTTGTTAAATAAAATAATTTAGAGCTGCTACTGTCTCCTCTTTGCTTTAACTCACTCTGCCCTCGTTTCTGCTGATAAGCTGTGCTCTCCTCCTATCGCCATTTTGTATTTTGCATGCTTTTCAGCTGGGCTCTGTTTGTGCCTTGCCTCCTCTCCTCTTTCGGCCCCAGAGCTCTCAGCCACCCATTCTGCTTTCTTCCTTTCTCCCCAGAGGGATTTTTAATGAATTTTAGCGGGGTTGGCACCAGAGCGGTTTCTTCACACCATCAGCGGGCTCGGTGACATCACTTCCTCCAGCTCCCCTCTTTTTTTTTTTTGGAATGAGAAAGTACAGAGAATAGAAGCTCACTTCCTGTTGGGATCTCTGCTATGGTTGCATTTTGATACCTTCCCTTGAATGTGGAGGGAGGCAGACTTTGCAGGTGAAGTCTGTACCCTTCCTGAACTATGGTGAGTGTCCACTGCTCTGAGCTGCCATCTGTGTGCAGTGACAGTCTGTCACCCTGCCTATAAAGGACCACCCCCCCCCCCCATGTTCTCTAGGAAAGAGTCAAAAACCAGGCACAGTCTCTGGCTGCGGGGCTGGTTGTGATTTAACCACCTGTTGCTTCTTCTGTTTAGGAGGCTGACCCTGATACTGAGAAGCAGAAGGATAGGAAGAGAAGAATTTCTTCTTATTGAAGAAAGACTTCTTTGTAGGAGTCTTCTTCCTAGCAGGATCAACTGTTACTCTGGACAGTCTCTTTAGAGTAGTCTTTTCTGACTAATTGAGTGGCCTTATTTTGCCAGTCTCATTGCTAAAGAGACTTGTTATCCCATCTGCAAGGTATGTTGCCTAGCTTATCTGGAACCCACTGTTCAAGATCTGAGGCCTGAAGTAATGCAATGTGGCGTGAACCGATGCAAATTGCTGAGGCCTTGCTCATGCACACACAAGCATCAAAGGTGGCTGTATTGACAAACTTCGATAAGTACAGCCAGAATGTAACTAGGGCAAAATAATCTGCCCATTTGTCATCTGGGAGGAGAGGGGCCAAGACCTTGAGATCTCTGGAGACCTCCTTCAGGAACATTCCCATATAGAGTATGTAGGAGTTAATCCTAGCTGAGAGCATTGATGCTTGGAAATAAACGCCCAAAGGCATCGAGGGTTCTCTATTCCCCACCCGGAGGGTTCGAGTGGCGAGTTTTTGTGCTTTTGATTTGGTGCATAGACGATTCTACTACCATAGAGTGGTGGGGAAGCTGTGGCTTCTGGCAGCTGAGGCACTCCGGTACACGATACATGGTATGGAAATGTCTAGATTGGGGTGGGACCGTGCGAGGCATCTTCCACATACATAAGGTCATGAAGGATGCGGTACACCGGTAAGGTGGCTGCTTCCTTAAGTGCTGATGGGTTCTCTGATTTCATTGTGATAGAGACACCTTTGGCTAGGTTTTGGATGAATTCCTGGAAGGACATGTCCTCCAGTGGCAACATGCGGCGGCGTTGAGGTGGGGAAGAGTCCGAATGTAGGTCCCGGGGCCCCTGTGAATTGAGTGACTCCCTATCTGAATCAGAGGATTTGAAGTATTGACTGCTGCGGTGCTCGCCAGACTAGATGCCAGTACCAATGTCTTGGCCTCACTGAGCCGTTTGGGCCTGGCACTGGTAAGAGTTTAAGGGAGAGCATGGATAGGAGTGATGTCAATGACATCTATAGCAGACTAGATGTTGCACCCAGAAACAGTGTCTGTCTGTACCAGACCAGTAAATATTGGCTGGTACCTGTAGCCAAAGGTACCGAGGTTGCAAGTAGGGCTGCCAGACTACGCTCGATGGCCAGTATGCACTGGTCTATCGAGGTTTCCGATGCTTGGGTATCAGTGATTGGTATTTGTGCTACCGTCCCAAAGCATGACAAGTAGTTCTTCGGAGATCGAGGCCTCCAGAGCATCCTGGAGCCACTTGAGGACATGGCCTCCCGCCAGGGCTGTTTAGCAGGTCAATCTGCCTCAGAGACAATCAAGGGATCGCGGTGCTTTGAGCAAGATCTTTCCCTGAAGGTGCCCACAGACTTCAATGCAGCCTTGTGCTTGGACTTTGAGGATCCATGAGAAAATGAGGCAGCTCTTGACAAAGTGGATGCCAATGATACTGTGTCAGACGCGAAGAGTGCTCCTAATTTAGAAGCCTGATTTTGTAGGCCTCTCCTTGTCATTTTCTGGCAAAGAGAACAGTCTTTTGGCTGGTGGTCTGGGCCGAGGCATTTTAGACACCAGTCATGCATGTCAGTCACCAAGATGGTGCGGGCGCACTTAGTGCATTTTTTTTGAAACCACTGGTTGGTTTCTCCATACTCTCATTGTATGAAGAGTATGGTAGGCTTAAGGCTTAAAAAGGATGTTGATGCCCAAGTAGCTTTTCTTTTTTTTTTTTTTTGTTAGATGATAAAGAAAGAATAAGGGAACCAGCAGAGGCGCTATCCTCAAAAATAAGTTCTTCTATGGTGACAGGATTTGCTTCCTGCTGGCTCCGTGGAAAATGAAGAACTGAAGAGAGGGAGTTGGGAATGCAGGCACAGTGGAGTGCTTCCAAAAGCTTTCCAGTTGGACACCGTGGAGCGTTCCTGTGCAGGCTCAGTTAGTACTGATGTCACCCATATTTGAAGACTACATTCCTGCTTGTTCCTGGAGATGTTTTTCTTCTCCCCTTTTTCCTGCAGAGCTATAAACCGGTGGTGATTAAGACCTTTGATAAAGTCATTGTGGGGACAGTGAAACCAACAGGTGGGTCAGGTTTAGTGATCTGCCTTGTTGAAAATGAGACAATGCAAGTTTGACAGCAAGATGAAAGTATTGCAGTGCTGAAGATAACAGAAATCCTGCGTGTTTTGATAATGCAATATTTTAATAATTTTTGAAGATATCTTATATATTTTTGGAAGTATTTTGGATATACTGTTTTCAATTTAAAAAAAACATGTGGAATAGTTTGAAGGGTCCCAATAGTTTTTGTGATTGGTTAGCCAAGTGGAAAGGGGGCATGGGGCCTTCTCCCACACAGTCCCAGACACCCTCATCTGGGCTAAAGAAAGCAGTCTTAAGTGGGCACGGGGGCCAGATGGCGAGGCAGGGGCTCCTCACTCACCTTTTGCCCCACTAGGGGAGGTTGGGGGTGTTTGGAGGACCCAAAACCTCTCCTCTGTAGCAGACTCAGACTTGGATGAGAAATGGCAGGTAACACAGGAGAAGTAAGGGGACTCCCGTGTTCTTCACCTCTTCAGCAGGGAGGAGGTGGTGCAGCCAATAGCACAGGTGATCAAGTTGCAAGACAGACGCCATCAACCGTGGACCCCATCCTCAAGAGCATAAAGGCTCCTGCCTGGGTATTTCCCTTCCCGCTGGAGCTACAACAGATGGTATGCGGGGCAGGGGAGAAGCTAGATACCACCCTGTGAACGGCTTGCCAACTGGGTCGAATTTATCCATGGTCGCAAGAGGACCTGCAGCATTGGCTATAGTACCCCAATGAAGACGCGCTGGTCACAGCTGTGACGAAGCACATGACCATTCCCATGAAGGGTGGGGAAGCCCTCTAGGATACCCACCACTGCAAAGGTAGAGGGGTTTGAAGACAGACAGCTTTTTTGACTTTGGCCCTGGTGTTACATGCATGGGCTCTGCACTGCTGGATCCAGCTGGTGTCCAAAGATGAGCGGTGAGTCTGGAATCCGTGGGGGCCTTCTTGAACAACATCTTCACTGACCTGTTGCATTTCTCAGTGACTGCTTTGGCTCTGCAATTGGTCCACTGATACAGCCTCCAAAGGTTGGCTGGCTGGCCTCCCCTTTCAGGGCAGCTTGCTGTTCAGTGAGGAATTGGAGAAGCTTGTGAAAAACATTTGTGAGGACAAGCAAAATCTTCGTCTAAGCACTCCTCCTTGTCAAGTTTCAGCTCTACACAGTCAGGTTTCAGGGATTCCTGCCGCTATCAACAAGAGCATATAGAGACCAAACCTTCAAAAAATGTGATGACCCACAAAAATATCAATGCAAAAAGTCAAAACATATGAAAAGACCTAGGGAGCATTAAAATAACCCAGATGACTGTACCTAAAAAACCACAATTGCCATTTAAACAAACATACTTTTGTCGGGATCCACCGACCTGAGATGGAGAGAGGAAAAAGCTCCCCACTCGGTGTCGGTAGAGGCCTTTTGTTTGTATTTTCAAAAACCTTAACCTTAATATAAATCACTTATCTGATAGTGTATCAATAGGGCAGCACAGGATTCAAGCAGCGACATGCATGTTTCGAGCCAGAAAAGACTCTGTATCAAGCTGTTTCCAAAAAATGTGCGCTTGCTATCAACAAGAGCAGCAGACTGCTTATCCTAGTGTAGGGGGTTGTTATCTCTATGGGCTCCCTGAAAAGATTGATTAGACCACAGCAGGCTCCTCCAAGAAATATGCATCTTCCTCCTCCTGTGCTGTGCATTAATGAGTAGAGGGCCCAGCCCAAGGTGCCATAGGTGGGGGGATGCCTGCAGCACTTCAGGCAGGAGTGGGCCTGTATTAGGTTGGACCAGTGGGTTCTGTACATCGTCAAGTACAGCTACGCTCTCGAGTTCGCCAAGCCTGTTTGGGACAGGCTTATGGTGTCCCCATGTGGTTCTGCAGTAAAGTGAGGCCATCTAGTCAACGCATCAGCGTCTCTGACCTCCGGGCAATTGTTCCTGTTCTGCCAGCAGGTATTTCATTTATTTTGTGGTACCCAAGACAGAAGACTCAGTTTGGCTTCATTCTCCACCTCCAGGGTGTTAGTAGTTGCCTGTGGGTACCTCCTGCTTTGCATGGAGACCTTACACTCTCATCCAAGCGGTGCGCCCCAGGGAGTTCCTTGCGATACTAGACCTTAAGGAGGCCTATATGCATGTACCAATTCACTCGGAGGACCAACGGTTCCTGTGCTTTGCCATCCTGGGACAGCATTTCCAGTTCTCTGCGCTGCTGTTCAGCCTGCCGACAGCTTCACCAAGGTGGTGGCAGCAGCAGTGCTCCGATATCTTGGATGACTTGCTGATGTGGGGGCAGCAAAGCAAGCCATCAGTAAGGTTATTTGCCTCTTGGAGAGGCTGGGCTGGGTAGTCAATTACAGCAAGAGTTACCTGTAGTCTCAGAGCTCTGAATTCCTCTGCACCAAATTCGATACCGCCCAGGCAGGGTCTCCCTTATGCAGGCCTGGTGGCTGAAGTTACACAGACAGCCATGCAGGTTTCTAGCATTGCACTCACCAGTGGCCTGAAATTATCTGTAATTGCTTGGTGTGATGGCCATGCTGGACCTGGTGCTGTGGGCACATATGCAGCCCCTCCAGAGATCCCTACTTTGGTGGTCACCTTGCTCCCAGGACTACACATGCCACCTCCCCATTACACCAAGCAGCATGAGGCTCAGTCTCTTCTCATGGGAGTCTTCCAGCCATCTGCCCTGGGGCTTGCCCTTGGAGACTCCAGACTGGGTGGTTCTGACTTTCAATGCCAGCTTATCGTAAAGAGGGGGGGGGGACCCACTGTCCCGGGCAAACAGCCCAGGGCCTGTGTTCGGCCAGCTGGACCATCAACCTTCTGGAAGCATAGGCCATCCATCTGGCGCTCATGGAGTTCTTCCTTTATGCTTCAAGGACAGGTCATCCAAGTGCTGACAGACAACACCACGGCCTTGGTATATGTAAACCGGCAGAGACCTATCTGCAAGCCCCAGCTCAGCACATCGCGGGAGGAGAATATCCAGGGGACATCCTCGAACCATGGGCCGTAATATCGTGGGCCTTCCAGTGCATTGTGTGATGTGGGGGGTTGCCCCACAATAGTTCTGTTGGAGACGCTGGCAAACACGAAGGTGCTGACATTCTATAGTCTTATGAGATCAGCTGGGGCAGCCAAGATATACATTTATCCAGGCCTACCCACAAGCCAGCTCCTCTGTCTTTCCATCATGATCTGTGATTCAGAGGGTGGTACCCAGTGCTGTTGGTCTTGGACCTTTTCTTGCCCCTAGGGCAGCGCAAGGGCCCACCCTCATGGATGTCTTGGCTGTTGAAAGGAGGAAACAGGCTCGAAAGGGCTATTCCCCGGCTGTGGTCAATATGCTTTTGAGTGTGTGGCGTTGGTCAACCTCCATGGCTTACATCAATGTCTGGCAGTGTTTCGTGCATTGGTGTTGCAAGAGGCACTTATCCTTGGAAAGTGTGGCTGCCTTCCATTCTTTCCTTCTTGCAGGATGGCTTTTAGAAGGGTCCTGCTTGGAGTTCTGAGGCCTTTCGTTGCTGGCATGCCATCAGGATGTAGACTAGTCCTTGCTGGGTGTTTGGGTCTTTATGTCCTCCAGTGCGCCAGACTATGCCCCCCTGGAAGTTGTCAAAGGTGCTCCGGGACCTTGTTTAGGAGCCCTTTCAACTTCTGACACGAGCCACCATTAAAGATCTAACCTTGAAAGCAGTTTTTTGTTTTGTTTTGTTTTTTATCGCAGTGACCTCAGCACAGCGGGTTTTGGAGTTACATGCGTTGTCCTGCCGAGACCCCTTCCTCTCCTTTAGATGCAGAGGGTGTTAAGTTGAAACTGGTGCTGTCCTCCTTGCCAAAGGTTCTTTCGCCCTTCAAAATTCATCAGGGGATTTCACAGCCTTCCTTCTCCTGTGATCAGTATACCGGGGGACACCATCACCTCAATTTCTTGGATGTCTACAGAGTATTATGGCACTACCTGAAGAAGACCACTTCCTTTTGTCTTTCAGACAGTCTCTTCATGCTGTGAACAGGCCCCTGACGTGGCCAAGCAGCTTCCAAGGCCACATTAGCCCGGTGGATTAAAGAAACCATTGCATCAGGATTTCTTTTGGCAGGCAAGCCAAGCCAGTGCCCCTAGGGTTTGAAGGCTATTTCCCAATTATTGCTCACCCATTGTGGCACAAATGATACTACCAAGTATCCTTCTGAGTGTATCAAGAGTGACTTCATAGCTCTGGACAGAGGATGAAGCAGGTGGTACTCTTTAATCCTCCCTATTGAGGGTAAAAGCCAGGGCAAAGAAGCTTGCATCCTGGAGATAAATATATGGTTGTGTGGATAGTGTTGAGAGCATTTTGGTTTCCTGGGCCATGGGATGATATTCCAAGGGCTGCAGAGCAGAGATGGCATCCATCTGTCCAAGATGGATCGACGTGGCTTCAGTACCAGACTGGCTATCTATTGAAGAGGGCTTTAAACTAGATTCATTGGGGATGGATGAAGAAAGCCCCTGGCTATGTAAAACATTTAAATACTTTTATAGAAATAGGTAAAAGGGGCAATATCTGGAAAGCAGTGTTTATAAATGCCTGTAGCATGGGAAATAAGATCCCAGATGTTGAGGCTTTAATGGGAGAGGTCTGACTTGGATTTAGTGGCAGTTACAGAGACATGGTTAACAGACAACTATGACTAGTATATAACTATACCAGGCTATCTGTTGTTCAGAACAGACAAGGTGGGGGGGGGAGGAGGCATGGCACTATATGTAAAACAAAAAAAAAATAGTAAAGCTATGGAATTACAGGACGTGAGAGGAGGCAGTGTGGGTTAAACTAAAAAGAGGGAAAGAGAAAGCCATTTGCATTAGCGTGCTATACAGACCTTCATCAGAGGGAGAAGACATGGACGGAAATTTAACAGATGACATATGCAGCTTTACCAGGAAAGGGGAAGTGCTACTAATAGGGAATTTCAATATACCGGATGTTGATTGGTGCATCCCTGCTACAGTGTCATCTGGAAGCAAAGTGGTCCTGGATTCTTTACAGGAAGAAGTATTCGGGCAGCTGATAACAGAACCCACCCGTGAAAGAGCCATACTGTACTTGGTGCTTACCAATGGGAAAAATGTTTTTGATGTTATAGTGGGAAATCATCTCGCATCCAGTGATCACCAGATGGTGTGGTTCAGTATTAGAACTAGGACTGCTAAAATTTATTCAAAAGAGAGGGTCTTAGACTTTAGGAAAACCAACTTTGGGCCAATACCTCAAGGAGTCATTAGGATGGGAACAGCTGGGGAATGTAGAAAAAAGTGGGCAAAACTGAAAGGGGATATTTTAAGGGCAACCAACCCTTTTGGTAGAATGGTCAATAAAAGGAAAAGGAGGCTGCTATGGTTCTCAAAAGAGGTAGCTGAAAAAAAAGATCACAGTAAGAGGAACTCAGGCATATATATTTGGAAAAACGTAGAGGCTGTCAAAGTAGTCAGGAAAGCAAAAGTACAAAAAGAAGAGAGTTGTTACTCACCTGTAACAGGTGTTCTCCAGGAGCAGCAGGAATCAGTCCTCTCATGGGTGACGTTGGCGCCGGCGGAGCATTTCCTCAGCTTACAAGGAAAGCCTTTGGGAATGCAGCGCACATGCACAGTCCCCTTCCCACCCAAGGGTGTCATCTTGCTCAGTCTGATATATCTAAGACAGCAAAAAACAAAATGAGTATATGACTGCAACTCCAGGGGAGGGAGGGAGGGTCGTGAGGACTGATTCCTGCTGCTCCTGGAGAAACACCTGTTACAGGTGAGTAACTACTCTTTCTGCAGGACCAAGCAGGAAGTCGGTCCTCACATACAGGACTCCCCAGCTCTAGGCTACCGGGAACCCAAAGCTGAAAAAATGGCTCCCTCTTAAGAGCCTAAGCATCCGTAATAAGAATATCTTCTGAGAACACCCCCGTACGGTAGCCCAACACAAGGGCCGGAGGGTAGGAGTTGCCTAAACCTTAAAGAGATTATGGAGAACCGCCTGTCTGAAAGCACTGTCCCTTCGGGACTCTCTTTCGAAGCAGTAGTGGGCTGCAAAAGTCTAGCTTGAAGACCAAGTAGTGGCCCGGCCGATGTCTTCCAACGGAACAGAGCAGAGATGAGCTACCGACGCGGCTTTCGCCCTGACACAGTGGGCCATGACTCGACCCTGCAAGGAGAGGCAGGCTGCCTTGTACACCCAGGCGATACAATCTGCTACCCAAGTGGACAATGTACGCTTGGAGACAGGCAACCCCAGTTTATTAGGGTCAAAAGGAAACAAAGAGCTGAGTAGCCCTTTGGTGCCCCCGTGTACGTTCTATGTAAAAGGACAACACCCTCTTACAGTCCAGGGTATGCAAGATTGTTTCAGCCCAGCTGGTATGCAGCCTGTGAAAGAATGTCAGAAGAACCACCTCCTGGTTGAGGTGGAAGGAGACAACTTTCGGAAGGAACTTCGGATGGGTCCGTAGGACCACCCTGTTCCTATAGTACCGTGTGTACTGTCTATCAGAAACCAGAGCTTGCAGCTCACTCACACGTCTGGCCAAAGTGAGAGCTACCAGGAAGAGTGCCGTCCAAGAAAGGAAGCGTAAATGGCAAGTAGCCATCGGCTCAGACAGTGGGCAAGTACGTTGCTGCAAGACCACGTTCAAATCCCACTCAGTGGCTGGTTGAAAAATCGGATGCTTGAGCAGAAGTAGGCCTCTGAGGAAGTGGGACACCAAGGGGTGAACCGACAGAGACTGACCCTCCACCAGTGAGTGGTGTGCTGATAGAGCACGGAGGTGGACCCGAACAGAGTTAGACTTAAGGCCTAGGTCTGACAGGTGAAGTAGGTATTGTAGTACTACTGGCACAAGGCAGGAGAAAGGGTCTTCATTGCACTGAGCACACCATATTGAGAACCTACGCCACTTGAGGGCATAGGACTTTGATGGACTGCCTCCTAGAGGCCAAGACCATCTCTTCAACTTCCCTAGGTAGACATAAGGGAGCTAGCACTATCCTTTCAGCAGCTAGGCCATCAGATGGAGGGATCTGAGATTGGGGTGCAGAAGGGAACCCTGAGACAGGAGATCGGGTTGCAACCCCAAAGGAAAAGCATAGTTACTCACCTGTAACGGGTGATCTCCGGGAACAGCAGGAATTTAGTTTTCACAGATGGGTATCGTCGATACCGATGGAGTCTGCGCGGGAACGCTCCCCAGCGTCCAATTAGAAAGCTTTTGGGAGCATCCCACAGCACCTGCGTGCTGCCTTCCCACCTTTCCCAATTGCCTCTCTCTCCGGGTGAGTTTTAAAGCTGAGAGAGGGAAAGAAAAGAGAGATACAACTTATAGGGGAGATGGGTGGGTTGTGAAGACTAAATTCCTGCTGTTCCCGGAGATCACCTGTTACAGGTGAGTAACTATGCTATCTCCAGGAACAAGCAGGAATGTAGTCTTCACATATGGGGACTCCTTAGCTACAGATGCCAGGGAGAGACCCCAGAAGTTGTGTGCCCCTGTGAAAGGGCTCCACTTCCCCCCATGGATCTCTGGCATCCTACCGGGAATGGTGGGTAGGAGTTGATTAAGTATGGAACAGGTGTCGTGGAACAGCCTGACCAAACAAGGCATCCCGGCGGGAGTCCTTGTCTAAGCAGTAATGGGCTGTGAAGGTATGAACCGAGGCCCAAGTAGCTGCTCGACAGATGTCGTCAATAGACACAGAGTGTAGATGAGCCATTGAGGCTGCCATGGCTCTCACATTGTGAGATGTGACATGGCCTTCCAGAGAGAGGTTTTTACTCTGATAGGTAAAAGAAATACACTGCAATCCAATTGGACAATGTTCTCTGGGAGATTGGAAGTACCATATGAGAAGGATCAAAAGCAACAAAGAGTTGAGAGGACTTTCTATGTTGCTGTGTTCTTTGTAAGTAAAAGGCAAGTGCTCTTTTACAGTCCAAAGTATGAGGCCTTGGAAAAAATACAGGAAGGTAAACTGCTTGGTTTAAATGAAAAGGTGAGACCACCTTTGGCATAGTGTGGATGAGTCCTAAGGACTACCTTATGATGGAACCTCGTATAAGGAGGATCAGCCACTAACGCTTGCAACGCACTAATGCAACGTGCTGATGTGATTGCAATGAGAGAGACAACCTTCCAGGAAAGAAATTTCAAGGAGGTAGTAGCCTGAGATTCAAAAGGCAGCTTCATGAGCTGTCCAAGAACTAGATTTAGGTCCCATGCTATCGGTGGTGGCCTAATGGGAGGCTTAGTTAGGAGGCGGCCCCTCATAAATCTCGCTATGAGAGGAAATAGGTTGTCCATTTAAAGGTTTGAAAGAAGCTGAAATAGCACTTAAATGGACTCATACTGAGTTAGTCTTAAGCCCTGCATTAGATAAATGAAGGAGATACTCCAATAGTGATTCCATAGGTATCAGAGGGTCAAGACCCCTCTGCGAACACCATATGGAAAACCTTTTCCACTTGAAAGCATAAGTGTCTCTTGTGGAAGGCTTTCTAGAAGCATAAAGGATATCCTTTACTTGTTGAGACAGGTTAAGACTATGAAGGTCTAGGCCCTCAGCAACCAGGCCCTGAGATGCAGAGAGTGGGGATCGGGATGCCACAACATCCCATCCTCCTGAGACAGGAGATCTGGAGCAGATCCTAACTCCAGAGATGGCGCTTGAGAGAGATGTAGGAGCAGAGGGTACCACACCTGCCGTGGCCAATGTGGAGCTATGAGAATTATATGGCTTCTGTCTCTCTGAAGCTTGAATAGGGTTTTGGGAATTAGGGGAATGGGTGGAAAGGCATAAAGGAAGTCCTGACCCCAATGGAGGAGGAAAGCATCCCTGGCCTGAGAACCCTGAGCCGGAATTCTGGAACAGAATGGGGGCAGTTTGGCATTCACAGACTTGCAAAGTGGTCTATGTCCAGAGTTCCCCAAATTTTAAAAATCTTTGCTACCTGGTCTGCACGAAGAGACCACTTGTGTAGAAGCAGAACTCGACTGAGTCTGTCTTCCCAGGAGTTTTGAATGCCTGGCAGATACACCGCAAGGAGATGAATCTGATGCTCTCTAGCAAGGGCCCATAGTCGCAAAGTTTCATTGCAAAGCGACAGAGCCTGTTCCTCCCTGCTTGTTCAGACAGAACATAGCTACTTGATTGTCTGTCTGAATTAGGACTGTCTTGTAGCTCAGCTGGGTGTGGAACACTCGAAGAGCAAGGAAGATTGCTCTGAGTTCAAAGAGATTGATGTGTAGATGGGTCTCCTGTGGAGTGCAGGTGAGCTCCCCAACCCACCTGTGAGGCGTCTGTTGTTAGAGTGACCTGGGGTGGGGGCTGTTGGAAAGGGGACCCCACCAACAGGTTTTGGTTTGACTGCCACCATTGTAGGGACAAAATAAGGCGACTTGATTTTGCTATTTTGTCTGATAGCCTGATGCTTGAGTCCACTGAGCGGAGAGAGTCCATTGGGCTGCTCTCATATGGAGGCGAGCATAGGGAACCACATGCACGGTAGATGCCATGTGACCTAGCAATTGTAACATTTCCGGAGCAGTGAGATGAGTTTAACACTGCTTGGGAAGCTAACTGCACAATGCGAAGGCAGCGGGGTTATGGAAGATAGGCCCTTGCTTTCCTGGTATCCAGCATAGCTCCTATAAACTCTAGAGATTGAGTGGGAGTTAGGTTGGATTTTGGGATGTTTATGACCAGGCCCAAATACTGAAGTATATGCATTGTGCAAGATAGGGAAATTCTGGCTTCTGACTCTGATGGGGCTCGAATGAGCCACTCGTCTAAGTAGGGGAAGACGAATATTCCTAGAGTGCGAAGAAATGCCACTACAGCCATGCATTTCGTAAACACCCTTGGTTCTGAGGCCAGGCCGAAAGGAAGAACCCTGTACTGGTAGTGCTTCCCCTGAAATAGAAACCGAAGGAATGTTCAGTGAGTTGGATGGATGAGAACATGAGTGTACGCATCCTTGAGATCTAGAGAACAAAGCCAATCCTGACTCTGAAGATATGGCAGAAGAGTTCCTAGAGAAATCTTGAACCTCTCCTTGAACAGTAGTTTGTTCAATTCTCTGAGGTCTAAAATGGGTCTGTGTCCCCCTGTTTTCTTTGGAATAAGGAAATAGGGGGAGTAAAATCCTGTACCCTGTTGGGAATTGGGTACTTCCTCTATTGCCCCGTGGGCAAGAAGTAAATTGACCTCTTGACCCAACTGATGTTCAAGTGAAGCCTGAGAATTGAACCGTCTTACAACTGTAGGAGGGGGCATGTTGAGGAAATGAAGCTTGTACCCCTCCTTTACAATGGAGAGAGTCCAATCTTCTGCTGTTATCTGCTCCCATCTAGGGGCAAAATGACACAACCTTTCTGGAATGGTGGAGGGCTCTGGCCTGTTGAGGGCCAGGAAGGCCAAGTTCTCTAGATGGGAGTCAAAGCCCCTGTGGAGGCCGAGTCTGCTGGGCCGGTTGAGGCTTAGCAGACTGTTTTTCTTTGTTTTGGTGGCTGCTGTCCCTTTCGGGCAGACTGACGAGCAGAATGCCCCTGCTGGGTATAGGAAGAGTAAAACCTCTTCTTTTTAGAGAAGAATGGTTTCTTGTAGGATTTTCTCCTTGCAGGATCAGCTGTAGCCTTGGATAGTCTATCCAAAGTGGTGTTATCAGCATCCAGCTCATTAGCTTTCTCTTGCCAAAGAGATTTTCGCCTGTGCAAGGGATATTCCCCAGTTTGTCCTGTACCCAGAGTTCTAAATCAGATGCCTGGAGCCAGGCAATCCTACGAGCACCTATGGCAATGGCAGAGGTTCTGCTTATGCACTCAAAGCAGTCAAAAGCTGCACGATTAACAAACTTGGAAACATCTTGGGCATGTTTGACAAGTGTAAGATAATCTTGCCTCTTATCATCAGGAAGGAAAGGGCTCATAAGCTCTAGATCTCCTGTAACCTCCTTAAGGAACGTTCCCATATATAAAATGTAGGAACTAATCCTGGCAGAAAGCATAAAGGCCTGGAAGGTTCAACGCCCAAAGGCATCAAGAGTTCTATATTCACATCCTGGAGGATTAGATGCATGTCTTTTGCACTCTTGATCCTTCTCATAGCTGATTCCACTACCATGGAGTGGTGTGGTAACTGGGTTTTTTGAAATCCAGGACAAGGAGGTACTCAATACATGGTATCAAGCCTAGGAGAATGAGGAGAGGTGGTAAGAGGTGTTTCCCACATTCTTAGCATGAGATCATGCAAGATCTCATGAATAGGCAAAGTAGCTGCCTCCTTGGGAGTTTTAGGATATTGTAAAATCTCCAATTCCTTCGCTCAGGGGCTCTGTTTCAGGAGCCACTGTGATGGAAAGACCTCTAGCCACCTCCCGAATGAAATTCTGAAAGGATATATCCTCTGGAGGAGACATCCTACGTTTAGGAAAGGAAGGCTCCTCGGAGAGAAGTACTCCGGTACTGACAGAGCTGTCAGAATCCTCAGACTTAGAGGATTCAAAATATCTCCTGTCTGGGTGCTCTTGCAAAGCATGTTCCTTATCGTCACTCCAGTCCAGTCCCTTTACTTCTGGGTTACACAACCCTTCCAGCAGCTTGGAGGCTGAGCCCAACCTTTTTGGAGGTGGGGCGGTATAAATACCACTGATACCACCCACTAACTCCAGTATTCTCAGCCTCCAAGCAGCTGGAGGGTTCCGTAAGCCTAGGGCTTACTGGAGTCCTTCTTGTTATCAATTTCATTTAATTTTGCCTTAATTTTACCTTAATTGGTCTTTATTTTGCTTTATTTTTTCCTTTCTTGTGGGACTGCCTTCTGTCCTGCTCCTGTTCCTTTAATTTCTGCCTGCTCTCTCAAACCCCCCCTCCCCCGGATCGGGCCTCGGAGGTGCTCTCTCCTCGCAGCGTCGGAGGCAATTTCGATCCTGCCCGACTGCTCCGACGACAGCTCCGGCTCTTTCTCCTTCCCTCTGCTCCAGATCGGATCTGCCTCGCGCCGAAGCCCCTTTGGTGGCTGAGTGCTGGAGGCTGCGCCGCTAGACAACACTTCTCGCCGGACCCGTCCCAAGGAGGAAGGACGTGGAGGCGAGTCTCGCTACTCCCGGGGGTCCCTGCGGGGGAGAGACAGAGAGAGAGCAAATCGACAGCTAAAAGAAAGCAGCCATTGCAGCTCGGGAACCTCACAACTGAGCACAGCGTGACCCAGGAAATTGACTTGCGGTCCCCCGTCCAGGCTGCACGTGGTGAGGCCTACCACGTGTAGAGCCTACGGGCTAGGATCGCGGAGTCGGGTCCAGGAGATACAGTCTGTTTAAAGGAAAAACGCAAGTACCTCCCGTTGGAGGAAAAAGAGTTGAATTTAATTTTAATTCCTTTCAGTTAATTTTGCTTAGTTTTGCCTTAATTTTACTTTAATTTTACTTTAATTTTTCTTTAATTCATTGAATTCATTCAATCTCGAATTGTTAGTTTCCCTCCCCAAAGAGCTTCTGAAGGGGAGAAATATATTTTGAATTTGTGTACTCACGGGGGGGAATTCAAGTCATGGCGACCAAGTCCCGCTGTCCTTCCTGCGGAACACGCAGGGGCACCTCTGCAGAGGCAGGAATCTGCAGGAGCTGTGCCGCAGTGGCGGCCTCAGTTGAACAGGAAATTAATCTGTCCATAGCTCACCCTCCTCAGGGGTCAGGCGACCTCCTAGGGGGAGAGGGAGGGTCCCAGGTCCCTCCTTCTACGTCCTCTGACGTACCCTCCCCTTCCCTGCCCCCCTCCCCCCTCCCTGCGGGGGAAGGAGGGACCGGGGATTTTTTCTCCCCGGACTTCATCCTTTTACTCCACAAGGCCTATTGTTTGCGGAAGCAGGGCTTGGGGGCAGGGGAGGCTGGTCCGTCAGGGGAAGACAAGTCAGCCAGACTCTTGGGAGCAAACAATCCAGAACCCGGCATACCACCTAAGCGCCCCCGTCTGAGTGAGGAGGAGCCTCTGGCGGCCCTCTCTCAGGGCACTCCGGAGGAGGCTTACTCGGACAGGGAGTGGGATGAAGAAGAAGAGGAGCTGGAAGAAGGAGAGATCCCAGAGGAAGACCAATCCAGGGTTATTAGAGTCTTTCGCCAGGAAGAACTCCCGGCATTAATTAATGAGTCCCTAAAAGCGCTCAACATGGCCTCAGATACGCCTGCAGAAGAGGAGGCGCTGGAGGATCCATTGATCCAAGCCATTAGGAGATCCCAGAAAGTCTTTCCGGTCCACAGAGTGGTGCGTCAGATGATCCAGGAAGAATGGGACCAGCCGGAATCTAACCTAAGGGGAGTCCGGTCCATGCTGCGTCTATATCCTCTCCCAGAGGCAGACAAAGAGCTACTGAAGTCTCCCAGAGTGGATGCAGCGGTATCAGCAGTCACTAAGAAGACTACTATCCCAGTTGAGGGCAGCACGGCCTTAAGAGATTCACTCCTGAAGCAAGCATTTGACGTAAGCGCTCTCGCCTTGCAGGCCTCCGTCTCGGGGGCTTGGGTAGCTCGGGCCTGCTTAAGGTGGTCACAGCAGCTTCAGGCAGCAGAGACCCCCGCGGGCGACCCCCGGCCCAACGTCGCTAGGTTGGAATCTGGAGAAGCATACTTGGCGGATAGTCAGTATGACCTCATCAGAAGCCTGGCCAAGAACATGGCCTCAGTGGTTGCAGCCAGGCGTTATTTGTAGTTATGGAATTGGGCAGCGGATGCCTCCTCGAAGGCACGCCTGAGTCGACTCCCCTTTAAGGGGAAGCTGCTGTTTGGTGAGGATTTAGAGAAGCTGGTAAAGGACCTTGGCGAGTCCAAGGGAGGCAGGCTCCCGGAAGACAGACCAAAACAAGGTCGTCCTCTGGCCCCGGCTCGTAACCAGGCTAGGGACTCTCGGAGGTTTCGCCCAGCCAGATCCAACCCCCCCTCCAGGGGACGCTTCCCCTCTAGAGTTCAAGGGTTCCGGGGAATTCGGGGAGCAGGTCGTGGCTTTGGAGCCTCCTCCTTCTCCACGGCCCCTAGAAAACAGCAATGAAGCGACAGGGGTCCAGGGGGAAGAGTTGCTGGTGGGAGGTCGCTTAAGGCAGTTTCTCCCCGCCTGGTCCCGGGTCACGTCGGATCAATGGGTACTAGAGGTGATCAGGGAGGGCTACGCTCTCGAATTCGCAAAGCAAATACCTCCAGCATTTATTCAATCTCCCAGCGGATCTCCTGCAAAGAGGTCGGCAATAGAGACAACCCTCACTCGGCTAATTGCACTCGGGGCAGTGGTGCCAGTACCACCAGGCCAGTTCGGATCGGGTCGATACTCGATTTACTTCGTGGTGTCAAAGAAGGAGGGGTCCTTTCGGCCAATCCTGGATTTAAAACAGGTCAACCGCTGTCTCAGGGTACCACATTTCCGCATGGAGACCCTACGATCAGTCATCGCAGCTGTAAGGGGAGGAGAGTTCCTGACGTCCCTTGACTTGACAGAAGCCTACCTGCACATTCCAGTCAGAAAGGCCCATCAACAGTTCCTAAGATTCGCGGTACCGGGGGGCCACTTTCAATTCCAGGCCCTCCCCTTCGGCCTAGCTACGGCTCTACGGACATTCACCAAGGTGATGGTGGTGGCGGCTTTCCTCCGGAAGGAGGGAATACTAGTACACCCGTACCTAGACGATTGGCTGGTCCGGGCAAAGTCGGAAGAAGAAAGTCGCTTGGCGACGAACAGAGTGGTTCAGGTTCTAGAGGAGTTAGGGTGGGTCATCAACCGAGCAAAGAGCAGGATGACTCCCTCCCAGGACCTCGAATATCTCGAAGCAAGATTCGACACCGGAAGGGGCAGTGTGTTCCTGTCTCGAACGCGGTCAAGGGACCTAAGACTACTGGTTGCGCAGTTCCTGAGCAGGCGAAACCCCTCAGCATGGCATTATCTGCAGGTGCTGGGCACAATGGCGGCGGCGATAGAGGTAGTGCCTTGGGCCAGGGCCCACATGCGTCCGCTACAGCGCGCACTATTGCGTCGGTGGTCTCCACAACACCATCTCCTGTCAACACAGTTACCTTGTGCTCCGCGGACCAAACAAGCCCTTCGCTGGTGGCAGTGCCCAAGGAATCTAAAGCGGGGGATGCCCCTCGAGCCCCATCTATGGGTCCTGTTGACAACGGATGCCAGCCTGACAGGCTGGGGGGCTCACTGCGAGGACCAGTTCGTCCAGGGCCACTGGTCTCCGTTGGAATCTCAATGGCCCATCAACAGACTGGAATTGCGGGCCGTCATCCTAGCGCTCAGAGCGCTCGAGCTCCTAGTGCTAAGAAGAGCAATTTGCGTTCTCTCCGACAACGTCACCACGGTAGCTTACATCAACCACCAGGGCGGCACCAGCAGCCCCGCCTTGGAGAAGGAGGCGGATGTTCTCTTCCAGTGGGCGGAGACCCGCCTGGAAGCGCTTTCGGCTCAGCACGTGGCAGGCACGGACAATCTCACGGCCGATTACCTCAGCAGGCACAGGATAGACCACGGAGAGTGGGAGCTGGAAAAGGACACCTTCGACCAGATAGTGGCCCGTTGGGGGCTCCCAGTCATGGATCTCATGGCAACTTTCTCGTCAGCCAAGGTGGACCGATTCTTCAGTCGACGGAGGGAAAGAATGTCCGAAGGCCTGGATGCCCTGTCTCAGAAGTGGCCGGCGGAGGGTCTTCTCTACATGTTCCCCCCTTGGGTTCTGATCGGAAAAGTCCTGCAGCGGGTGGAGTCTCACCAAGGTCTGGTGATCCTCATTGCCCCGGATTGGCCGCATCGCCCCTGGTATGCAGATCTGGTGAGGTTGCTAGCCGACCAGCCTTGGCAGCTCCCTTGCAAAAGGGGCCTGCTCAGGCAAGGCCCGGTACTGATGCCTCACGTGGATCGATTCTCGCTTACGGCCTGGCTATTGAAAGGGCGCGTCTCTTGAAGCGAGGTTATTCAGGAGCGGTAATCTCAACATTGTTGAATGCGAAGAAACGCTCGACCTGTCTTTCCTATGTAAGGGTCTGGCGCATCTTCGAAGCGTGATGTTCGGAACACCGAAGGAAACCCCTTTCGGCCTCAGTCCCTGAGGTACTGGAATTCTTACAAGCGGGTTTTGAGAAAGGCCTGGCGCACAGTTCCTTGCGAGTCCAACTAGCCGCCATCGCTTGCTATAGAGGTAAGGTCCGCGGCAAGCCCCTAGGGGCCCATGCGGACGTCTCCAGGTTTCTAAGGGCGGTTAGACGTCTGCGTCCTCAACGGAGGTCGGTGATCCCCCCCTTGGGATCTCAATCTTGTACTAAATGCATTGGTCAGGGAACCCTTTGAACCGGTAAAGAAGGCTTCCCTGAAGGACTTAACCCTCAAGACAGTCTTCCTGGTCGCTATCTGTTCGGCCAGGCGGGTCTCCGAGTTGCAAGCGCTGTCCTCCCAACCTCCTTTCCTATCCTTTCTCAGGGACAAGGTGGTCCTACGCACAGTACCGTCCTTCCTGCCCAAGGTCATCTCTCCCTTTCATGTGAACCAGACAGTTACCCTTCCGGCCTGTCCGGCCGAGGGACCTGAAGGTAGGCATAGCAAGCTGCGACTGCTAGACGTCCAGAGGGCCTTGAAGCGATACCTCTCCCGCACAGCTCCTTTCCGGAAATCCGACAGGCTGTTCGTCCAGTTCGGAGGCCCGCACAAAGGAGAGGCGGCGGCCAAGGCCTCCATCTCCAGGTGGATCAGAGAAGCGATTGCATCCGCCTACATCCTAAAAGGGAAGCAGGTTCCAGGGGGGCTACGGGTGCACTCCACCCGGGCTCAGGCCACCTCGTGGGCAGAGTTCAGTCTAGTTCCCCCTTTGGATATTTGTAGAGCGGCGACTTGGTCCTCTCTACATACCTTCACAAAGCACTACAGGCTGGACGTACAGAGTTCAGCGGACGCTCGGTTTGGTCTGGCGGTTCTTCAGTCCGGTTTGCCGGAACCCACCCAGGGTTGAACTGCTCTGGTACATCCCAGAAGTAAAGGGACTGGACTGGAGTGACGATAAGGAAGAAGTAATTAGATCTTACCTGCTAATTAGTGTTCCTGAAGGAACGACAGTCCAGTCCCTGATCCCACCCGGCTCGGTCGGACTTGAAGGCCTATCAGACAAGGGCGGAGCGACTGACCGAGCGTGGAACCAGGTCTGGGTGAAGGAGGGCAGGAGAAAGTCGCCTCGGGCAGTATCTGGCAAACCACCTCCCTCCGTGGTCTTTCCCCCTTCCTATTTCAAAAAAAAAAAAAAAGTTTGATTGTTGTCAAGTATCCCTTGATGGAGTTAGGTTTTTTAGTTTTATTGATTGTTCATAGAGTTTCGGTTAATCTGCTTTTTCATTCGAATACTGGAGTTAGTGGGTGGTATCAGTGGTATTTATACCGCCCCACCTCCAAAAAGGTTGGGCTCAGCCTCCAAGCTGCTGGAAGGGTTGCGTAACCCAGAAGTAAAGGGATTGGACTGTCGTTCCTTCAGGAACACTAATTAGCAGGTAAGATCTAATTACTTCATACCGGTACCGATCGAAGTCGGTACCGGAGGGGTCCGGTACCGGCCTGTCAATACCGGAGGAAACAGCATGACTCTGTGTCGGTAACACAGTCGCCGATGTCGGTACCAGTTGAACCGTCTGAAGTGGTCCCGAAGGCACCGAAGCCACAAGGAGAGCCGCCAGACTACGTTCAATAGCCAAGAACCTCCAGTCTATTGATGCTGCCAATGCCTGGGTATCGGTACAGGACGAAGCGGCCGGTACCCCAGAGCATGGCACCAGTAGTTCTGCCGAGGTTGAACATCCTGGAGCCCCGATAGTGCTTTGGAAGCCGAAGCCTCCCACTGGGGCAGTTTTGCCGGTACAAGTCCCTCAAGGGCAACGCCAGAGGCATCTCTGTGCTTGGAAGGAGATCTAGCATTTGAGGACCGGCCAGATTTGTGTTTGGTTACCTGAGATCCATGGGAGGAAGACGAAGCCCTGGAAGACGATGCCATGGATGCTGCATCGGTGGGAAAAAGGGTGCTAAGCTTAGCAGCTTAGTTTTGCCGACCCCTCTTCGACATCATCCCACAGGCAACACACTCCGAGATGGAGTTGTCAGGACCTAAACATTTGAGGCACCACTTGTGAGTGTGAGTGACGGAGATGGTACTGCCACACTTGGAACACTTTTTAAAACCCGAGGCAGGTTTTTCCATTCTGAAGGAAAGGTTGGGCCTAGTGCCCAAAATGGTGCGTGGCACCCGACAGAAAAAAAAAGACTGGAAAGTCCAGAAAAAAAAATTACAATTTTTTTTTTTTTTTTTTTTAAGAAAGAACAAACCTGCAGTACTGGTATAGCGTAGAGGAAGGCAGACGCTACCACAAAAAAGAATGAAAAGATGGGATAATTTCTGCGGTGACAGGAAAAACGACCTGCTGGCTCTGTGGAAAATGAAGAACTGGAGAGAGGCAGTTGGGAAAGGTGGGAAGGCAGAAAGCTTTTGGGAGCATCCCACAGCGCCTCTGTGCTAATTGGATGCTGGGGAGCGTTCTCGTGCAGGCTCCGTCGGTACCGACGATACCCATATGTGAAGACTACATTCCTGCTTGTTCCTGGAGATTGGAGTTTCCACCGCCAACTGCAGAAGTGGAAACCACGGTTGCCTCGGCCATCTGGGGTCTACCAGAATCACCAAGGCCTTGTCCCGCAGAATCTTGAACAGAGTTCGGGCCACCAGGTGCGTGGGAGGAAACGCATACAGGAGGCCCATAGACCAAGAGATCAGAAATGCATCTGCTGCCATTCTCTGGGGATGTGACTGTGTGGAGCAAAATCTGGGCAGCTGCCGGTTTAGTGGACTTGCAGAGAGATCGATTGATGGAAGTCCCCATCATAAAAAGATCTGCTGGACCACCAGTGGATTCAACTGCCGTTCGTGAGGCTGGAGAATCCTGCTTAGTTTGTCTGCCAAGAAGTTCTGCTGACCAGGTAAATGCTTTGAGAAACATGCCTTGTCTGACTTCAAAGGAGCAAAGGGCCTGCGTCTCCTGACATAGGAGTCTGGGCCCTGTGCCCCCTTGCTTGTTCATATAGTTCAGACAGACAATCAGGTAGCACTGTTCTAAGACAGACTGGTGAGAGAGGGCATGAGAAAAAATCTGGAGAGCCAAGCAGATTGTTCGCAGCTCAAACAGATTGATCTGCTGTGTGGCCTCCCAAGGAGACCAGCGGCCTTGAATGTACGTGCCCTTTAAGGAAGCATCGGTCGTCAGCACCCTTGTGTGTGCTGGAGCCTGAAAAGGTACCTCCCTGAGAAGGTTTGGGAGATGTAGCCACCACTGCAAGGAGTCCAAAAGTGATTTGGATACCTTTACTCTGTCTCAGAGGTCGCCTGTGGCCTGTACTTACTGAGCTCTGAGGCACCACCGAGCAGTTTGCATGTGCAGACGGGCTTTCGGAGCCACATGTACAGTGGATGCCATATGGCCCAGGAGCCGCAGGAAGTGCCTGGCGGAGACCCGAGAATTGCTTTGGAACTGGTTGGCTAAGTCCATCAGTCTGTGGGCCCTGTCCTTGGGCAAGTAGGCTCTGGCCTGCAGGGTGTCTACCCTTGCCCCTATCAACTCTAGGTTTTGTGAGGGGAGCAAAGTGGAATTTGCATAGTTTATGACAAAGCCCAGATGCTGAAGAAGAGAGACAGTGCAAAGAGTGGCTTGTCTGGCTTCCTGGAGAGACTGGCCCCTGATGAGCAAGTCGTCCAGATATGGGAAGACGAAAATTCCCTGATTCCTGAGATAGGCCGCTACCACTGCCAGGCATTTGGTGAAAACCCTGGGGGCAGAAGTTAGGCCAAAGGGAAGTACTCTGTACTGGAAATGGTTTCCTCCCACCACAAATCTGAGATAATGTCTGTGGTCTCGATGGATGAGGATGTGAGTATAAGCATTCTTTAGATCCAAGGAGCATAGCCAATCTCCCTGCTGGAGGGTAGGGTAGCAGTGTCCCAAGGGTAAGCATCTTGAACTTTTCCCTCTCCCGAAACTTGTTCAAGTTTCACAAGTCTAGGATAAGCCGGAGGCCTCCTGTCCTTTTTGGTACCAAGAAGTACCTGGAGTAGAAGCCTTGCCCTTCCAGGTGGTGGGCACCGGTTCCACCGCCTGTTCCTTTAGAAGACTTGCCAACTCCTGAAGGAGGAGATTTTTGTGCAGAGGGAGTCTTGGAGGCTCTCCTGGAAAATAGGAGGGGGGTATCTGGTGGAAATGGAGCAAGTAGCCCTTCTGGACTATGCTGAGAACCCAGGTATCTCCTGTGATGGCTGGCCACCTGTAGGCGTACAGGGTCGGCCGACCTGTGCTGAGGGGAGCCAGCTGTGGAGAAGAGGCTATGCTGTGGGAGTCAAAACCCTGCTCCCTGCTGAGCAGGAGCCAGAGCTGGCGGCTTGGGGGTCTTCTGCCTACAGGGCCCATGCCCCTGCCCCTGCCCCTTGGCCTGCTGGCCCTGTTGGGGAGCTGGAGAGGCCTGGTATTGAGGGTAGGAGTTGTAGGCAGCACCCTTCCTCGGGAAAAAGGGCTTCTTTCCCGAGCCCGGGCAGAAGCCTTCCTGGACAGCCTTGTCCTGGTGAGAGTCTCTTTTCGATTTCCGCAGCCTTTTCAGTCATGGGCTTACCGAAAAGGTTTTCACCTCGGCAGGGGACATTGACCAACTTGTCCTGCACCCATTGCTCCAGGTCTGATGACTGTAGCTAGGCCTGACGGCGTGCACCGATGCCAGTCGGGGCTACCCGAGCCGAAGCCATCATAGGCTGCTCGAGAGATAAACTTCGAGCACTCTCGAATCCCTGTTGCCAAAGCCTTGAACCTCTGCAGAGGTTCCTCGGAGAGGCCAGCTGAGAACCCGGCAATCTCCTTTGCCAGGTCTCATAGGTACATTCCCATGTACAGCTGGTAGGTCTGGACAAGGCAAGATAGCATAGAGCCCTGGAAGCACTTTCTACCGAGGGCATCCAGGTACTGGGCCACCCAGCTGGGGGCACCAAGGAGTGCATCGTCTGACTCTTCAGACGGTGCATGGCCGATTCCATAACCATGGAGTGGTGCGGTAGCTGTGCCTTTTGGAACCCAGGGCTCTTATGGAATCGACCCGTTTCCTAAGAACCGGTGTCGAGGCCGGTGCCTCCCACATACGGAAGAGCAGCCGTTCCAGCATCGGAGGAAAATCATACTGGAGGGCATCGAGCTCCTCGGCTCGAGGCTCCTCCTTGGCATCTGCAGGGAAGGCCAAGGCTTTGGCCATGTCCCTCACAAAGTCCGAGAACCGGGTATCCTCCGTGGGGGGGGGACCGTCTGAGGCTCGGACTCCAGTGAGTCCAAAGGGATGCACCGGGTCCGGAAGGTGTCTGGGGACTCCTTGTCCTCTGTCTCCCACTCTGACTCCGAGGAGGAATCGAGCGGCTCCGGCCGTGTGGGCCTCAGTGCCACCCGCCCTGACACAGAGGGTATCAGCGTCGACAACCTTGGCCCCGCACAGGAGGTCGAGGGGGACCTTGACTGAGGATCGACTCAAGACTTCATCAACTCGAGGATCGGCTCGGTCTCTGGGGTCGACTTAGACATCGAGGTCCCGGTGGTCAGGGCAGATGCACCGGTCAGACCGGCGATCAGCACCCGCTGCTGTTCCATGAAGGCAGCCAAGCTGCTCTGCAAAGCCGTTCAAGCTCAGGAGACTCAGCAGTCCCAGACTCGGGCCCGACGGCATCTCCCCCGGAGGAGAGTCCACGAGGACAACTGCACTTACGTGACTCGGGGACTCCGGCTCCACACGAGGTAACTTGGAAGGCCTCTCTGACTCAGACCGGGAGAGCGGTCAGGGCTACGCGACCTGGCCCTTGAGGAACCAGGAGCCTCCACCGCTGCTGCCCTCGTGAGCTTTTTCTTCTTTCTGTGCTCCCAGGTGGGAGACTCCCTTTCAGAGGAACCCCGATGGCGCTCGGGGTCGGACTCCCAAGATGTCGAGGCCTCTGACGAAGTCCGGGCCCTGCCGGACACGGAGTCAGAGAAAATTCTCTCACGTTGATGCTGATGGCTCCAAAGCGCCTTCGACATTTTGCCGCATGGGCCACAGGCCAACGGGTCATGGTCAGGCCTGAGGCATCGGAGGCAGCAGTCATGTGTGTCGGTGAGAGACATAAGTTTCTTGCACCAATCACACTTTTTGAACCCGCTGGAAGCCATCGGGGGGAAAAAGGGCCCCTGCAAGGTCAAAAGACCGGGCTGCCAGTGAAAACACAAAGAGCGCGAACGCTAGTCACACAGGACAAAAACCGAAAATCAAAACTCCGGACTCGATACTGGTGTACCGAGCCCAGACGGGAAGGCAAACCGGATTAGACAATGTGAAAATCGCAGAAAAAAAATCAGCTTTTCCCGGGTGACACAAACTCATGTCCGTCGGGCTCCGTGGAAAAAGAAAGACTGAGCAAGATGGCACCCTTGGGCGGGAAAGGGGACTGCGCATGTACGCTGCATTCCCAAAGGCTTTCCTTGAAAGCTGGGGAAATTCTCCGCACGGGGGCTCCGGCGCTGACATCACCCATATGTGAGGACTGACTTCCTGCTTGGTCCTGGAGAAATAGCCAATGCAATAAAATGGAGGGATAAGACATTTTTCAAATATGTTAGTGGGAGGAAGAAGGGCAAAAGTAGTATTTTCAGACTCAAGGGTGAAGGTGTGTAATATGTAGAAGTTGATGAGGCTAAAGCGGAATTGCTTAACAAATATTTCTGTTCTGTGTTCACAGATGAAGGGCTGGGAGCAGAACGTCACCCAACACCCACAAACGGGAACAAAAGTGAAGGGGCATCTCCAAACGATTTTCAGAGGATTGTGTTCGTGAGGAACTACCTAAACTAAAAGTAGACAGAGTGATGGGACCAGATGGGATACATTAGAGAATATGAAGGGGACATTCTAGTAACTCCACTGACGGACCTTTTCAATGCCTCTTTGGAGTCAGGGGTGATGCCAGAGGACATAAAGGACATAAGATATGCCATACTGGGTCAGACCAAAGGTCCATCAAGCCCAGTATCCTGTTTCCAACATTGGCCAATCTAGGTCATAACATACATAGCAGTTTCCCCAAAAGACACAGGTTCCACAATGCTTCTATTGGGTCAAGCATTGATATCCTGGGACCCTTCTTAATACTGGTCTTTCCTCCAGGAACCTGTTCATACTCGAGGGCATTGGGGCTACTTTAGTGTTTTTTGGAACCTCTCTGCTTTTGGTAGTATCCTTCAAGGATACATTCTTCTGAACCATGCCCTCTTGTGCAACAGTCGGCTTTCCCCTATTATCTAGTTTAAAAGCTGCTCTATCTCCTTTTTAAAGCTGACTTCAACTTAATGCCAGCAGCCTGGTTTCATCCTGGTTAAGGTGAAGCCCCATCACTTCGGAAGAGCCCCTCCTTTCCCCAGAATGTTCCCCAGTTCCTAACAAATCCAAAACCCTCATCCTTGCACCATCGTCTCATCCACGCATTGAGACTCTGGAGCTCTGCCTGCCTTTTGGGTCCTGCACATAGAACAGGAAGCATTTCGGAGAACGCTATCCTGGAAGTTCTGGATTTCAACTTCCTACCTAAAAGCCTAAATTTAGCCTCTAGAACCTCCCTACCACATTTTCCTATGTCATTGGTACTGCCATGTACCAAGACAGCAGACTCTGCCTCAGCACTATCTAAGACCTTATTTAGGTGGTGCTTGAGGTCCACTACCTTTGCCAAAGGCAGGCATGTTACCAGGCGATCCTCATGTCCACCAGCCACCCAGCTATCTACATGCTTAATGATCAAATCACCAGCTATCCTAACCCTTCCCTCATGGGCCACATGGCCCTGGAGAAAACTTCCTTGGTACGAGAGGGTTTTACATCAGCTGGAGGACAGGTCCTAGTTACAGGATCACTTCCTGCCACACCAGGGTGATGCTCTCCTGTTACATGACCTCTCTCCTCCATGGCAACTGGGATGCTGCCAGACTGGAGGTGGAACTTCAGGACTATATCCCTGTAGGTCTTGTCTATGTACCTCTCTGTCTTTCTTATGTCTTCCAAGTCTGCTACTCTAGCCTCTAGAGAATGGACTCGCTCCCTGAGAGCAAAGAAGAATGTGACCTAGGCGTGATTGTGTCTGATGTCAAAGTGGAGTGGCCTAGTGGTTGGGGCAAGGTACTTCAGGCCGGAAGGTCAGGGGTTCAAATCCCACTAGAGGACAGCAACCTTGGGCCAGAAGGACTGGGGTTTCTAGTCCCACAGGTGCTCCTTGTGGTCTTGGGCAAGCCGCTTAACCCTCCATAGCCCATGTTCCCTGTAAAAATAGTTATCTCCAAGTTATAATGCCCTGTTCAATGTAATTTCAGTTTCCTATTCATCTCTCCAGGCCAGTCCAGGGTACCATCGGGTTGTCAATCCCCTTCAGCAGCTGAAGACTGAAAACTAAATGTCTTTGCTGACTGGAGAGCTGTCACAAGGGGGAGTGGCTATAACCTGTCTTCAGTCCTTAGCAGATGAACAGGATGTGGAAAGCTGGCAGGTCCCCTATACCGTGCAGCAAGACTCTTAATTAGCAAACTTTCAGAGGAGGCTTCGCGCTAGCAGGGCTATAAATCTCTCTTTTTCTATGCTACATACCTCTTCCCTTGTGGTACTTTCAATTAAGCTAATTGAAACACAAGAAAAAAAAACAAACAGAAGAATTGAGTAGCACCTCCGTGCCCGAGCGTGTTTGGCAGTTTTCTCAGAGGCAAAGCTGGTCTCTTTGGCTGTAACCGCTCTGTTTTTGGAAGGGGAATTGTTCCTGGGAGCCCCAGGTTACTCCCTTCTATTGTCTGCAGGGGCGATTCTTCGTTTCCGCTAGCAGCGGGATCCAGAGCGTCGGGGCCCTTCAGAGCTGCACTCAGGTCAGTTCTTCTTTGGCAGCCGGTAGTTCAGTGTGTGTGTTTTTCGGTGTGATTGCTTTGGCGTACAGTTTCTCATCGGGGTTTTCTGCCGGCGGGTTTGGATCGCCGGGTGCAGTTTGGTCAGCGGTTTCTCACTAAAACAGAGGGATGGATGGTAAAATGGAGTCGCAGAAGTCTCTAAGCGTGGTAGAACAGGCGGGAACGGCGGCCATTTTAGGGGAGACCGCCGTTTCTCCTGTGAGGCAGCACAAGCAAGGGAAGAGGAAGACTAAGTAGGTGAAAGAAACCTCTTCTGAGTTAAAGGAGCAGCACAAGAGTCCTGAAGCTCAGGAATCTCTGTCTGCCCTTTTTTCCCCGGAATTTATTCTGGCTCTCCATAGAGCTTATTCTTTAAAAGTTTCCCAGGTCAGCAGAGGTCCTTTGTCTTCCAGTCTTGGGGACGGGGTTCCTTTCGGGGGCACTATGTTAGACCCTGGAGAAGGGTCATCCCGTGCAGGGGCAGGCTCTGCTCCTCTCATAGAAGGCTTAGAGCAGCAGATGCAGGAGCCTCAGAAGGGAGATAACACAGATCTCTTCTGAGGCAAGTTTTGATCCGTGGTCAGTTGAGCAGGAGGATGGCGAACTGGCTCCGGGCGAGGACCCCAATATCTTTCGGGTTTTCCGTAAGGAGGAATTAGGAGCGCTGATTGGGCAGTCTTTAGCGGCCTTGAATATCCGTCTTCCTGCAGTGGAACAAAAGCCGCAATGAAGGTCAGCTGGTCCAGGTGGAGATACCGGTAGGGGGTCGCTTGCAGGGGTTTCTCTGCCTGGACCGCGATAACTACAGACCAGTGGGTGCTGGAGATCATCCAAGACGGGTATGCGCTGGAGTTCGCTCGGCCGCTTCAGGTCTTCTTAGAATCTCCTTGTGGTCTCGGAACCAAAAGAAAGGCGATAGACACGCTACGCCGCTTAGTTCAGCTGCGGGCGGTTGTTCCGGTTCCTCCAGACCAGTTAGGGTCCGGTCGATACTAGATTTATTTTGTGGTTCCCAAGAAGGAGGGGTCCTTTCGCCCGATTTTGGACCTCAAACACGTCAACCGGGCTTTGAGAGTGCCACATTTTCGGATGGAGACTCTTAAGATCAGTGATTCAGTCCGTTCGACCGGGAGAGTTCCTCTCGTCAATAGATCTTACGGAGGCTTATCTGCATATCCCGATCAGACCAGATCATCAGCATTTTTTAGGATTTGTGGTTCCCGCGGGGCATTTTCAGTTCCGGGCGTTACCGTTCGGCTTGGCGACGGCTCCGAACATTTACGAAGGTCATGGTGGTTGTTGCCGCAGCCTTGAGGATGGAAGGTATTCAGATTCATCCTTATCTGGACGATTGGTTGATCAGGGCCAATTCGCAGCAGGATTCGGTCCAGGTGACTTTTCGGGTGGTTCAGCTCCTGGAGCAGTTCGGTTGGGTAATCAACCGTACAAAGAGTCAACTACAGCCACTATCTCAGATTGTGTATCTGGGAGCGGAGTTCGACACGGCACGCGGATTGGTCTTCTTGCCGCAGGGCAGGATACTAAAGATTTTGGCTCAGGTGAAAGCGTTTCTTCGGCTCCGGGCTCCCTCGGCGTGGAGGTATTTACAGCTCTTGGGCTCCATGGCAGCAGCCTTAGATCTGGTGCTCTGGGCCAGAGCTCATATGCGGCCCTTGCAGCAGGCTTTACTGTCCAGATGGTCTCCACAGATTCATCCCTTGTTGATTAAAACTGGGCTACTCAGCCGTGGTGCAGGACGGTCTCAGTTGGTGGCTAGATCCGGATCATCTTCAGGCAGGGGTGCTGTTAGAGCTTCCAGATTGGATGTTAGTGACGACAGATGCCAGTTTAACAGTCTGGGGAGCCCATTGTCAGTCTCAGGTGGCTCAGGGGCTCTGGTTTCCGGAGGAGGCGTCTCTCTCGATCAAGCTCTTGGAACTCAGGGCGGTTCGTTTGGCTCTGCTCTCATTCGCTCCCTTCCTAGAATGGAGAGCGGTGCAAGTCTTATCCAACAATGCGGTGACGGTATCGTACATCAGTCGCCAGGGGGGCACGGGCAGTGCTCTATTGTTGGCGGAGAGTCAAGCGTTGATGCTCTGGGCGGAAGGTCATCTGTTGGCTTTGTCCGTGGCACATGTAGCCGGAAAGGAGAATGTTCAAGCCAACTATGAGTCACGATGTTCTCGATCCCGGAGAGTGGGAGTTAGACGCAAGGATTTTTCGCGACGTTACGATGCACTGGGGGTGGCCGGTGATGGATCTCATGGCCACGCGCAGCAAAGCAAAGGCATCGCGGTTCTTCAGCAGGCGGAGAGAACACGTCAGAGGGTCTCGATGGCCTGGTTCAACCTTGGCCGTTAGACAAGCTTCTGTACGTTTTTCCACCGTGGCTGATGATCGGTCGAGTTGTTCAGCATATCGCTCGGCACCAGGGGTCAGTGATTCTCATTGCGCCGGATTTGGCCCAGACATCCGTGGTATGCGGATCTGAGGCGGCTTCTCGTGGATTCTCCTTGGCGGTTACCGACTCGGTGCTTTCTGCTGCGGCAGGGTCCCATTTGCATGCCGCAGGTGGATCGCTTCTTGCTTACGGCTTGGCTCTTGAAGGGGAGCGGGTGAGACAAAAGGGCTATTCGTCATCGGTGGTGCACACTATGTTGCAGTCTAAGAGAAGATCGAATTCTTTGGCTTATGTTCGCGTTTGGCGAGTTTTTGAGTCTTGGTGTACGGTCCGTAGCATTCGTCCCTTTGCAGCAGGCTTGTCCGAGATATTGTCTTTTCTTCAGGATGGTTTACAGAAAGGTTTGGCTCTTAACACCTTGAAGGTTCAGGTAGCTGCTCTTGCATGCTACAGGAGGTACGGTGCACAGTAGACAATTGTCTTCTCATTCGGATGTGGTGAGATTTCTCAGAGCGGTGAAGATTCTCCGGCTGCCGGTGCGGCAGGTGGTGCCGGCCTGGGATTTAAATTTGGTGCTGGAAGCTGTGTCTCGGCCTTTTTTTGAGCCAGGTTCGTCAGGGGGCTTGAGGGAGTTTTCGTGGAAAGCCGCATTTCTGGTGGCTTTATGTTCAACGCGGAGAATCTCTGACCTTCAGGCTCTTTCTTGCAGGGAGCCATGTTGTTGTTGTTGTTGTTAAGTGCCGTCGAGTCTGAGTCTACTCATGGCGACCCTCTGGATAGCTATCCTAAATTGTGTTTGGTCTTCAGTCAGGCGGCTCATTGTTGACAAACTGGTACCCGTAGCTGCTGTTATTGTATCGATCCATCTCATTGCTGGCCTTCCTCTTTTGCGTTGACCTTCTATCTTGCCAAGCATAATGTCTTTCTCTAATGATCTCTCTCTTCGCATGATGTGTCCAAAGTATGAAAGTCGAAGTCTTGTCATCTGAGCTTCTAAAGAAAGCTTAGGTTTGATCTCCTCTAGTACCGACTGGCTTTCCTAAAGCTACGAGAGTTAAAGAAAAAGTTCCAGCCTTGAATTGGAATGTTACAAGATGCTCAAGGTTCTATGTTGAATGATGCTGAGAAGATCAAGAAAAGGTGGAAGGAATATACAGAGTTTTTATATGATAAAGATCAAGTGGACCAACAGCCGTTTCAACCTGTACCTTATGATCGGGAACCATTGGTGATGAAAGAAGAAGTTGAAGCAGCATTGAAAGCCTTATCAAAGAACAAAGCACCAGGCATTGATAGCATTCCCATAGAAGTATTGCAGCAATCTGATGCAGCTGTTACCGTACTCACAAGGCTCTGCCAAGAAATATGGAAGACCACATCATGGCCAACTGACTGGAAAAGATCTGTGTTTATACCAATACTAAAGAAAGGTGATCCAACTGACTGTGGAAATTATCGCACAATCGCTCTGATCCCACATGCCAGCAAGATTCTACTGAAGATTATTCAAGAGAGACTACAACCATACCTGGAACAAGAACTACCTGAACTGCAAGCAGGGTTCAGGAAAGGGCGAGGAACGGAGAGACATCATTGCGGATGTGAGATGGATCCTTGAAAAGACTAAAGAATACCAAAAGGATATCTATTTGTGCTTTATCGACTATAGTAAGGCTTTTGACTGTGTAAACCATGAGAAACTCTGGGCCACATTAAGAAGCATGGGTATACCAGAACACCTGATCGTTCTCTTGCGCAATCTGTACATTGATCAAGAAGCAACAGTTCGAACGGAACAAGGAGAAACAGAATGGTTTAAAATAAGCAAAGGTGTAAGACAAGGCTGCATACTTTCCCCCTACCTGTTTAATTTATATGCAGAACAAATCAGAGAAGCAGGATTGTATGAAGACAACAGAGGTGTGAAGATTGGTGGAAGACTCAACAACCTTCGCTATGCTGATGATACCACATTACTGGCTGAAAGTGAAGATGATCTGAAACATTTGCTTCTCACAATCAAAGAACATAGCCATATCTGCAGTTTTTGCCGGAAAGAGTGCTCCTGCGTCCAGTACCTTCTTTTCTTCCTGAGGTGGTATCTCCGTTCCACGTTAGTCAGTTGCTCTTCCCACGTTTGCGGATTTGCAGGAGTTGCGGATTGATTGCTCCTTGAGGACGTTGGATTTGAGGCGAGTCTTGAAGAGATACCTACGGCTCATGAAGTCTTTTCGGAAGTCGGACAGGTTGTTCTGTTTGGAGGTCCTTGGAAGGGGCAGGCGGCTTCTAAGGCGTCGATTGCTCAATGGGTGAAGCAGGCTGTGGTAGCTGCTTATGAGGCCGCAGGTAAATCGCTGCCAGTAGGCCTCAAGGCTCATTCTACCTGGGGACAAGCGACTTCCTGGGCGGAGTTGGCCTCGGTTCCGCCGGTAGATATCTGTAGAGCCACGACGTGGTCTTACAAATTAGACCTTACCTGCTAACTGTCTTTCCTTGAATTCTCTCCGAGCCAGTCCAGGGCCCTCCCATTCTTATTGCAGAGTTCGCAAGTGGGTTGTTCTGGTGTTTCGCATCCGCAAGTCCCACGAGTCTCTTGTGTGCTCTAGTGGGGTGGTGTTGAGGCTCCCTTCGGGATAATTGGAGGTTGCGGACACAATAAAAACAAAACAAAAAAACAAAGAGAGGATAGGTAAATCAGGATTTTGGTCCGGAGGACGTGGGGTGAGATCGTACCTCATGCAAGGGACGGGGTATGTTCCTTTTTTCTGCAATTGCAGGGTATTGCTGGTAGTTTTACTAATTTATTTTGGCGACTATATTGTTTTCTGGTCAGGTTTCTGTTTTGCTGCTTGGATACAGTGGACTGGAGAGCTGTCACAAAGCGGAGTGGCTATAGCCTGTCAGCAAAGACTTTGTTTTCATTCCTCAGCTGCTGAAGGGGATTGACAACCCGATGGTACCCTGGACTGGCCCGGAGAGAATTCAAGGAAAGACAATTAGCAGGTAAGGTCTAATTTCTCCTTGTTCAATGTAAACTGCACTGATGCAAAATAGCACGGTATATATTATAAGAGAATGTAAATAAATAAAGGTAGAAAAGGCAACAGTGAAAGCTAAAGGGATGCTTGGGTGCATAGGGAGAGGAATGGCCAGCAGAAGAAAGGAGGTGATGGTGCTCTGTATAAGTCTTTGGTGTTACCTCATTTGGAGTATTTAAATTCTGGAGACCGCACCTTCAAAAGGATATAAACAAGCTGGAGTCAGTGCGGAGGGTGGCTACTAAATGGTTAATGGTCTTCGTTATAAAGCATATGAGGACCTTAACATGTATACTTTAGAGGAAAGGTGGGACAGAGGTGATATGATTGAGACATTTAAATACCTCCATGGCATAAATGCACAGGAGAGCCTCTTTTTGATTGAAAGCAAGCTCTGCTACGAGGGGATAGGGGATAGACTCAGGAATAATGTGGAAATATTTTACGGAAAGAGTGGTGGATCCATGGAATAGTCTCCTAGTGGAGGAGGTAGAGATGAGGACAGTATCTAAATTCAAAAAAGCATGGGACAAACACAGAGGCTCTCTAAAGGAAAAAAAGGGGATTCTTGTAGTGGGTGATATGGAAGGGCAGACTAGATAGTCCATGTAGTCTTTTTCTGTCGTCATGTTTCTATTTGACTTCCCTCAGCGGTGTCCTTCCTGGACATTTACAGGGCAGTGAAATGGTTGTCTGCATTTACATTCATGAGGCACTATTGTGTGGACGTTCAGGCATTCTTCACAGCTTAGTTCAGCACGAGGATGTGTTAGGGGCTACCATTTGAGGCCCATCTAGAAACAGAGTAGCTTTGGCACTTCCCACTTGTCTGGGCTGGTCTAGTAGGATGCTCTGGAAGAGGAAATTTTACTTACCGATAACTTCCATTTCTGGAGTTCTGCTCTATTAGTTCAGGTCCCACCCCTTGTGTTGGGGGCATTGCTTTGAAAAGTCCAATCAGTATACTATTAAAGGAGTCCACCAAAGTTCTCCTGTGGAGTACTGTTTTTCACAAAAATATTAGTGTCCATAGCCTTACTGGATATTATGTCATTGATCATGGGATGGTACTTTTGTGGGTTTTTTCTCTGTCTCAGTGTTTGATTGATGGTGTTAACCCGCTTGCTGGACTGGTCTAGCAGGACTCCACGAAAAGTTGTTATTGGTAAGTAAAATTTCCCCTTTTGAAGTCTAACCTGGTCTGATACCTTATTTGCCCTGGTACAGCCAGCAGGTAAGAGGTCTAGATTAGAGCTTACAGCATGTGCAGGAACTCATGACAGATCCAGCATGCAAGGGCAATAGGATCATTTGCAGAAAAGCAGTTTAAGTCATTTGAGAATGTCTGTCAGATTATTAAAATGTGTAGAAGGTTTAAAAACTCTCCCTCTTTAGTATTTGGCTCAACCAGCCTCCTCTTGCTTTCACAGTGCCTAGAGATAACTGAGCATGGATAATAGAATCCCCTATGAGGACTATCCCTATCCTGTTGTCTTCCTCCCTGCCTATGAAAACCCGCCCACCTGGATTCCCCCTCAGGAGGTAGGTGGAAATGGGTGAATGTTCCTAGGTTCTGCAGTGGTTAACCTGTTCCTGGCCAGCTGGTTTTCAGGATATTTGGATGCAGATAGCCAGCAGGGGCATATGATATCCAAAACTGAACTACTGGATCTGAATCCTCTATTCCATAAGTTTGAAAATGTATCTTGCATTCTGATATGTACAGGTATACTAATGATTTTACATTTCTTTATCAGCCCTCCAGTTGTCTCTTTTTTTATTTCAAATGGTTACATATCACCAAGTTTACAGAATCAAAAGAAAATGTACCGTCTCAAGTAAAAAAAAAAAAACAGGAAAAGAAAAGCATATCACACTAAATGAATCAAGATCACATTACTGAAGAGAAGGAAACACATTGTCAAAACACATGTATAATTATCAAGCTCCCAAAAATACATCAGTCTGATGAATCAAGCTTTAAGAAAATCTTCTATTTGCAGTGGGTCAAAGAAGCAGTACCGTTTCCTTTGATACTTACATTATCATGCATTTACATGGAAACTTAAGTGGTTCTCAGGGCTAAAGCATGAGGCCTCAGCTCAAAAAAAAAAAAGCATGAGGCCTCAACTCAAAAGCAGCCTTATGTCTAATCCATATCGATCTGGATACATCAGGGAAAATATTGATTCTTTGCCCACAAAATAACATCCGGGGGGGAGAAGGATTTAATACTTTTATCTATTTCTGAAACAAGTGACTATCAAGGTAGCACACAAAGTAATAATATCAGAGGAAGACTCTAGAAAATTTGACAAATCAAGACTAATCTACATCCGAGACCTGATCTAGTATGTCAGGTTTCTGATGTCATAGTAGACGAGCTCCCTCCTTAGGCTCCAGAAATGAATATATCGGGCCTCAGCCGCTGGAGAGCAGCTTTACATGGCACTTCACTGAAAGGCCGTTTGGCTCATAAAGAAAAAATAAATAAAAACAGATCTTTAAAAAAAAGGCTATTAGGCTAACAAGCCTACTGAAATTGGTAGCTGGGCAAGGCCCTGGTTACAGAGCCTGGTATAAGTGAGGCTTCAACAGGGGGAAGGGTCCAGGACCAGCAATCTGCCCTCATAAGTCATTCTCTAGCAGCACGCAACATTGTTCAGGTGGCAGAGGAAGAGCCCTTGGAAGATCCTGTGCTGCAAGGGTTCAAGAACTCAGAGACCTCCTTTGCAGTGCACAGAGTGAGCAAGAAAATGATTGAGGCACAATGGGAGGTTCCGGCGGCATCCTTGAAGGGCTATGAGCTGGCTGTATCCCATCCTTCAGGAGGAAAGAGGCCTGCTTATAGTGGACGTCTTGATGTTAGCAGCTACAAAAACAGCCACAATTCTGGTCAAGGGTGGTGCAGTATTAAGAAATATGCAGGACAGCAAATTGGACACCTTCTTGAAGCAGGCGTTTTGACATGAGTGCTCTGACCCTTCAAGCCGCCATTTGTGGGGCATATGTGACCAGAGCCTCAATCCATTGTTTGCAGGTTTTGTCTATAGGGGACTTATACCCACAGACAACAGCGCCCAAGATGGCCAAGTTGAAGTCAACCTTGGCATATTTGGCAGATGCTTTTTATGACCAGGTGCAGGCACTAGTCAAATCCATAGCTTCCATCATTGCAGCTAAACACTTCTTGTGGCTCAGGAATTGGTCAGACATGTCTTCAAGTAGGACTTGGAGGACTCCAAAAGTGTACAGTTGCAGGAAGATCAGCCCAAGGGACCTAAGCAGGGCAGTGTATCTAAAGGATCAGCCCCAGGATTATAGAACATTTTGCTCCATGCATTTTGTGCTTTTTCAATGGGGATGTTATCCTTTGAGGAGTCAGCCCTTTTGAGGCAATGGGATTTTATGCCTCTCCTGCAGCCCTATCCAAAAAGCATAGTTACTCACCTCTAACAGGTGTTCTCCAGGGACAGCAGGAATCAGTCCTCACATATGGGGTGACATCAACATTGACGGAGCCCCACACCAAAGCATCCCCTCCAACTTTCAAAGAAAGCCTTTGGGAGATGCCATCATGCATGCATGGTCCCCTTCCCGCACAAGAGTGCCATTTTGCTCAGCAGATGACATAGCTAAAAGCAAAAACAAAGGATAATAAAGAAGCAACTCCAAGGGGAAGAGAGAGGGTTGTGAAGGCTGATTCCTGCTGTCCCCAGAGAACCCCTGTTACAGGTGAGTAACTACGTTTTCTCCATGAACAAGCAGGAAGTCTGTCCTCACATATGGGATTCCCCAGCTACAGGCTACCAAAAGCCCAAAGCAAAAAACAGGACTCCAAGGGGAGCCACAAGCAGCAGCAATTTGGTCCATATCCACAGACCACAGTAGGACTCCAGTAGCCTGAACTCAGAAGGGTAGGAGTTGCCTAGACCCTGAAAAGGTTACAGAGCACAGCCTGGCCTAAGGCACTGTCCCATTGGGACTCTCTGTCCAGGCAGTAATGGACTGCAAAGGTACCGTGTTTCCCCAAAAATAAGACCGGGTCTTATATTTATTTTTGCTCCAAAAGATGCACTAGGGCTTATTTTCGGGGTAGGGCTTTTTTTTTTCCATATACAACAATCCACAGCAACAATTGAAAGACAGCCCCTTGGAGAGAAGACGCCTGCAGCACAGCACCGGCAGCCGATCGGCTCAGGGAGTGGAGCAGGAGGAAAGGTCCTCCCGCCGAAGCCAAACAGCAGCAACAACTGAAAGACAGCCCCTTGGAGAGAAGACGCCTGCAGCGCAGCACAGGCAGCCGATCGGCGTCGGGGAGTGGAGCAGGAGGAAAGCTCCTCCCGCCGAAGCCAATCAGCACAACAGCAGCAACAACTGAAAGACAGCCCCTTGGAGAGAAGACGCCTGCAGCGCAGCACAGGCAGCCGATCGGCATCAGGGAGTGGAGCAGGAGGAAAGGTCCTCCCGCCGAAGCCAATCAGCACAACAGCAGCAACAACTGAAAGACAGCCCCTTGGAGAGAAGAAGCCCGCAGCACATCACCGGCAGCCGATCAGCGTCAGGGAGTGGAGCAGGAGGAAACCTCCTCCCTGGTGGGGACACCCCCCCCCCCCCCGGTACCAAATCTGTCAGTCCATCGATGATCTTCACTAAGGCTTATTTTCGGGGTAGGGCTTATATTATGAAAATCACAGAAAAACGTGCTAGGTCTTATTTTCGGGGAAACACGGTATGTACTGAAGACCAGGTGACCGCCCAGCAGCTGTCCACCATCAGGCCAGAGTGCAAGTTTGCCACTGAAGATGCCATGGCCCTGACGGAGTGTGCCATGACACAGCCCTCCAGCGGGAGCCCTGCCTGCTTATAAGTGAGGGTGATATAGTCCACCATGCAGGTGGACAGCGTATGCTTAGTCACCGCCTCCCGCAGCCTACGGGGGTCATAGGAGATAAACAGTGAGAAGCCTTGTGGTGGCCCCGCATGCATTGGATATAGAAGGACAAGGCGTGAAAGACTGTCTCTGTGCAGCTGGAGTGAGGCCTTTGAAAGAAGGTAGGGAGCACCACCTCCTGCTTAAGAGGGAAGGGCAACGCTACCTTTGGCAGGAATTTGGGGTGCATGCAAAGCACCACTGTTTTTGTAGAACCTGGTATAAGGCGCCTCTGCAACAAGGGCTTGGAGCTCGTTAACTCTGCGAGCGAAGGTGAGCACAACTAGGAAAACCACCATTCACAAGAGGTAGCAAAAGTGGCAGGTAGCCAGAGGCTCAAATGGCGGGCAAGTGAGCTACCCCAACACCACCTTGAGGTCCCATTCGGTTGCTGGAGGGTAAACCGGGGGCTTTGATAGAAGGCCACTAAGGAAGCGAGTCACCAGTAGTTGGACAGAGGGGCTTACCCTCCACCAGATGGTGGTAAGCCGCCAGGGCACAAAGGTGCACCAGAACGGCATTAGACTTGAGCCCTGACAGAGAGGTGGAGAATGTACTCTCTCACCAGAGGGAGCGGACAGGATCAGCCCCCTGTTGGGCACATCAAACAGAGAACTTGTGCCATTTGAGGACATAAGCCTTCCTAGTAGAGAGGCCAGCAGAATGTTCTTCACATCCACCGGAAGGTTGAGAGGGGGCAGAGTTACCCTCTCAGCAGCCATGCTGTCACCAAAAGGGAGACGAGGTTGGTATGCAGGAGAGAGCCCCCAAGTTGGTTCCCAGGAAGATGGGGACTTCCACTGCTAACCTCAGGAGCAGCGGAAACCATGGCTGCCTGGGCCACCGAGGGGCTATCAGAATGAGCGAGGCCCTGTTGTAGAGCACCCTGAACATGTGCTTGGCGATCAGCGGCATCAAAGGGAAGGCGTACACGAGGCCCTCCGACCATGAGACCAAGAACATGTCCGCTACCATCCTTGAGAGGTAGGCCTGCCAGGAGCAAAAGCTGGGCAACTGAAAGTTCCCCCCAGAGATGGAAAAGCTAACTGGCTACCCTAGGGTCCAGCTGCCACTCATGCGGCTGGAGAACCCTGCTGAACCTGTCGGCCAGTAGGTTGTGCTGGCCTGGCAGGTACACTGCCCGCAGGAGGATTCCCTGATGGATTGCATACAAGCAGAGGACCAGTGCCTCCTGACAAAGGGCATGAGACCCCATGCCCCCCTGTTTGTTCACACAGAACATCGCCACCTGGTTGTCTGTCTGGACCAGCATCAGCTGGTGACGTAGGTGGTGAGAAATGACCCTCTGGGCAAAGTGTATGGTCCAGAGCTCCAGGAGTTTGATCTACTGGCTGCTCTTGTCTGGTGACCAGTTGCCCTGAATGCAGATCTCTGCAGTGGGCCCCCCAACCGAGCAAGGAGGCATCCGTGGTGAGGACCCTCGAGTGACTTGGGGCCTGTAACAGCATGCCTGCTTCAAGATGCCGGGGCGTCTGCCAACTGGCGGGTCACTGACTGTCCTGGAGACGGCCCGTGGCCTAAGACCACTGGTCCCGGAGACACCACTGCACAATCCTCATGTGGAGGAGAGTGTCCAGGGTGACATGGACCGTGGAGATCATGTGCCTGAGGAGGCACAGGAGAAGCCAGGCAGGCACCGACGGACGGTGCTGTACGTCCCAAGCAAGGGACTGGAGCCGATCTGCTCGGTCCTTGAGCACGAAAGTCCTTGACTGGAGGGTGTTGAGCTTTGCTCTGATGGCTTCCAGGCACTAGGTGGGAAGGAGGTGAGACTTGGAGTAGTTAATGACAAAGCCCAAGTGTTGCAGAACCCAGATGGTGCAAGCGGTGGCCTGCTGTGCCTCCCCTTATGAGCCAGTCGTCCAGGTAGGGAAAAAGAAAGATCCCCTGGAGCCAGAGGAAGGCAGCCACAACTGCCAGGCATTTTGTGAAGACCCATGGGGCAGAGGCGAGACTGAAGGGGAGTACCCTGTATTGAAAGTGCATGCCCCCTACTACAAACCGCAGGTACTGCCTGTGGTTAGGGTGGATGAGGATGTGAGTATAAGCATCCTTGAGGTCTAAGGAGCATAGCCAGTCTCCCTGCTGGAGGTATGGCAGCAATGTTCCAAGGGAGAGCATCTTGAACAACTCCCTCACAAGGAATTTGTTGAGGTTGTGCAGGTCAAGGATTTGCCTTAGGCCCCCCTGTCCTGGTTGGGATGAGGAATGATCTGGAGTAGAAACCCTTGCCCCTGAAGTGGTGGGGCACCGGTTCCACTGCCTTGTCCTCTAGAAGACCTGCCAACTCCTTCAAGAGAAGGTCCCGGTGTAGAGGAGACCTGAGGGACTCTCCCAGAAAATAAGAGGGAAGTGTCTGAGCCAGATGGAGGAGATACCATTGATTCCTGGGCACTGAGGGTAGTCAGGGAGGGTTAATAGCCATCCATCTCTGGGCATAGAGAGTCAGGTGTTCCCCCCCCCACGGGCTGCTGACCTCCTTGGGGTAGAGAGGCTATGTTCACGGAGTCAAAAGCTCCCCCCTGGCTGGGCCAGTGCCGGTGTCTGAGGTTTTGGATCTTTCTGCTTATGTGGGCCATGCCCATGTTTCTTGGCCTGCTGACCCTGTTGGTGAGCCGGGGAAGCCTGATAGGGTGGGTAGTTTCGATAAGCAGCTCCCTTCCTCCGATCGGGGAGGGGCAGTGGTCTTCTTAGAGAGCCTGGTCCTCACATGAACTCTGTCTCCAGTTCAGCAGCCTTGTCGGTAATGCATTTGCCAAAGAAGTTCTCCCCTTGGCATGGGACATCAACCACTTTGTCCTGAACCCACTGCTCAGGATCAGACGACTGAAGCCAAGCTTGACGGGGTGCACAGATGCCTGCCGCGGCTACTTGAGCTGCCGATTCAAACCTGTCATAGGTCACTCGAGATACAAATTTGAAGCACTCATGGACAGCCTTGGCCGGGTTCTTGAAGCACTGCAAGGGTTCCTCAGAGAGACCAGCCAAGAACCTGGGGAGTTCCTTCGCCGGGTCTCTCAGGTACATGCCCATGTACAGCTGGTAGACCTGGATGTGGCAGAGGAGCATAGAGTCCTGGTAGCACTTTCTGCCGAGGGTGTCCAAGGTGCAGGCCCTCCCTGCCTGAGGGGGGCACAGAGGAGTGCGTCTTCTGGCTTTTCAGCCGACGCATGGCTGACTCGACCACCATGGAGTTATGCGGCAGTTGTGACTTCTGAAAGCCCGGGCTCTGGCAGACCCAGATACATCGAGTCAAGCCGTCTGCTCACCACAGATACTGAGGCTGGTGTCTCCCACATGTGGAGTATGAGCCGTTCCAGGAAGGGAGGGATGGGTACCATTAATGATTCCCACAGAGATGCCTCGTACTGGAGGATCTCTAACTCAACCGCCCAAGGGTCCTCCTCTGACTGTCAAGGACATGTCCAAGGTCCTGGCATTCATGACAAAGTCCACAAAACCCATGTCCTCCGGTAGGGACCGCTGCCGAGGTTCCAACATGGGAGAATTGGAAGGGACGTCGTGGAGGTGATGGGTAGCGGGGGACTCCTTATCCTCCATCTCACACTAGGAGTAGTCAGTGGAGGACTTGCCCAAGGGCTGCTCTGCAGGTCTCGAGGGTCCCAATGAGCAGAACTCTGAGTGTGACCTCGGCCGAGGACAGACTTGCTGAAGGACCTAGAGGATCAGCTCGGCCTCTAGTGACGTCTTGAAGGTAGACAGCCTGGTGGTCGGGGCAGATGAACTGGTCAAATCAGACAACAGCACCCGCTACTGGTCCATGAAGGCAGACAAACTGCGCTCCAGGGCCACCATTCTGGACTCCAGCCCAGAAGGCTCCGCAGCCTCCGGCACAGGCACCAAGGGACTCGGGCCCAACACCAACTCCCCTGAAGGGGAATCCTCAACCAGGATTGTGTCTGGGGACCTCTCACTATGTGACCAGACCCGGGGAGCTCCCAGCCTGTCGGAACCATTCAAGGATGCCACCTTTGAGGGTTTCTTCTTTCTGGGTTCCTTCAAGGGAGACCCCCTTTCTGAGGACCCACGATGGGGCTCGGGCTCAGAAAGCTCTGCCAGAGGTGTTGAGGCCTCAGACGAGGCCCTGGCTTTGGGAGGTATTGGGGACTCAGGGAAGAACTTGTCGTGCTGCTGCTGGCAGCTCTTGAGGACCTTGCTGGACATCCTTTTGCAGAGACCGCAGTCCACCAGGTCATGGTCTGGCCCAAGGCAATGAATTACTATGTAATTGTTATGTTGTTCGATGTAAGCCGCCTTGGATAAAGGCAGTATAGAAAAACTGTTAAATAAAACAAACGAAGACAGCAGTTGTGTGCGTCAGTCCAAGACAATTTTAGAGCACCAATCACACTTCTTAAAACCACTGGTAGCCTTGTGAGGAAAAAAGCACCCCTGCGCAGTCAAAGACCCTCTGGGCTGGCCAGCCGGAGGAAAAAAAGACACAAAGGCACCAAAATAAGAGAAAAACTAAACAAACTACAAAAATTTGAACCAAACCAGACGCTGAGGCACAGAGGTTGGTAGATAGGAAGAGTACTGGTGCAATAACGGAGGCGAGTTGGAAACTTGAGGAACAAAATCAACTTTTTCCAGGGACTAGCCAGACAACGTCTGAAGGGCTCCATGGAAAAAAAGATGGCACCCTTGGGCAGGAAGGGGACCATGCATGCATGGTGGCATCTCCCAAAGGCTTTCTTTAAAAGCTGGGGGAATGCTTCCACAAGGGTTCCGTCGGTGCCAACGTCTCACCCCATGTGAGGACTGCCTGCTTGTTCCCGGAGAAAGCACCAATTTAGTGAGGCAGACCCAGACGGAGGTAATTCCAGTTGGGGGTTGGCTACAACTTTATGCCATCTAGGCCGCAATAACTACCACCCAGTGGTTGCTCAAGGTCATCTGAGGTAGGTACATGCTGGAGTTTGCTTGACCCCTCTCGAACACCTTCATGCAGTCACCCTGCCATGCTCCCGCAAAGCGTCAGGCAGTGTAAGATATGTTGCAACACCTGCAGCAGCTAGAGGCAGTGGTACCAGTTCCGCCCAGAGTATCGACCTAGACAGCACTATTTTGTAGTGCCCAAAAAGGACAGGGCCTTCCATGCTATCTTGGATCTCAAACAAATCAGTCCCTGTGTGCCCTGCATTTCTGCATGGAGACCCTGTGCTTCATAAGGGGAGTTCTCGTTGGTGCGCCTCCATATTCCAATTTGCCTTGACCATCACTGGTACCTGCTATTTGCAGTGCCAATGGGCATTATCTGTTCTGCACATTGCCGTTCAGGCTGGCCACAGCACCTCAGACCTTTACTAAGGTGATGTTTGTGGTGGCAGCTGCCCTAAGACAGGAAGGCATCCTTGTGCACCCCTATTTGGACAACTGGCTGATCAGAGCAAAGTCAGGGTCCAACGGCCAGAGGGTGGCAGAAATTCTTCAGAACTTAGGCTGGGTAGTCATTTTGGCCAAGAGCCAGCTCAACCCAACTCAGGAGCTGGTGTACCTGGGGCACAGTTAGACACAAAGGCGAGGTTAGTCTTCCTACAAGTCGAAAGGGTGCAGAAGATACAGGCCCGGATGAGGCAGTTTCTCAACATGAAGGTTTCATCAGCATGGCATTAATCTCCAACTCCTAGGGTCCATGGCGGCTGCTCTGGAGTTGGTGCCATGGTCACGAGCACATGAGATCACTGCATGCACACTGATCTCTCGTTGGTCCCCTCTGCAACCCATTGTGGACAAGGTTGGTGTGTGCACCGGAGGCCAGGGACAGCCTGGCTTGGTGGTTGCAGGAGCTGCCACCAGACTGGATACTGGTGACCACAGACAGGCTAGGGAGCACACTGCATGTCTCAGATGACTCAAGAGCTCCTGGTCCATCAGCCAGCTAGAGATGAAAGCAGTCTTCCTTGCTCTGCAGGCTTTCCACTCACTGATCCACTGGCAGGAGGTTCAGGTTTGCTCCAACAGCACGATAATGGCAGGGGGCATAGGGAGTGTAGTTCTGGGGACAGATTTATCCTCTCCTGCAGTGGGTGGATGAGAACCTAGAGTCACTCTCAGAGGCTCATGTGGCAGAAAAAGAAAACATGCAAGCAGATTACTTCAGCCAGCACTGGTTGGATCCTGGAGAGTAGGAGCTCAACGTGGCGGTGTTTCATGATCTCACCCATCAGTGGGGGAGTCCTGATCATGGACCTGATGGCGAAAGCGTCCAACACCAAGAAAAATCTGTTCTTCAGCAGGTGCCACAAGAGCATGTCCCACAGAGGAGGGTCTATCATAGGTTTCTGCTGTGGCTCCTCATAAAGGCATCTGCTTCAAATAGCAAGTCATCCTGGTATTGTGATAGATTGCTCTGGATTAGCCTTGCAGGCCCTGGTATGCGGATCTTCACTGGTTGTTGAATGCAGAGCCTCATTCATTCCTCCTACTGCTATCAACATATCCAATACACCAATTACAATAAAAGACGAAGTCAGATACCTTGGAGTGATCCTAGACAAACTCCTCACTCTCCAACCACATATCAACAAGATATCCAGAACAGCCTTATTCAAACTCGCAACGCTCCGGAGACTAAAACCCCTTCTCAATAAAGAACATTTCCGTACAGTATGCCAGGCCATCATTACACCTCTGCTGGACTACTGTAATATACTATTCCAAGGTCTACCTAAACAAACCATCCACCCCCTACAAATAGTCCAGAACACTGCTGCCCGCATTATCACTAGCACTTCATTACAAGACCATATAACTCCAATACTACATGACTTACACTGGCTACCAATCTCCTCATGGGCAAAATATAAATCAGCGTTCACCATCTTCAAAATTAAAAACATCTCAGTAGGAATACTACAGGAACTCATTGGAACCAAAACAAGCAAAAGACCAGACAGAAACAGCACCAAAAACAATATACTAACACCTACTCTATTCACAAGAACAAACAAATCCACATCCATGCGAGCCTTCTCTCTTGCTGCCCCTGCTATCTGGAATGTCCTCCCAGATAATCTAAAATCAACAGATAAAGGATTTCTGGAAGCTACTCAAAACCACACTATTCATAAACAATTCAATGAAGACCACCAATCCACCCTAACCACACCACAAAACGAGTTACACAAGAAATGACATCCACAACATCAAAACATCCTATTACTCTCAGTAAAATGTATATAGCCCAATGTAGATAGCTCAACCTATAGATATTGCACCACAAATCAAGATTTACCTATCCACACGCTCACGAACACTAGCTTCACAGCCACTGCATGCCGACACCCCCGCACTACCCTACTTGATTGGTTTGCAGTGAAATCCGCTTTGATTCAAGGATAAAGCGGGATATAAATACTTTTAAATAAAGCATAGTTACTTACCTGTAACAGGTGATCTCCGGGAACAGCAGGAATAAGTCTTCACATATGGGTATCGTCGGTACCAACGGAGCCTGCGCGGGAACACTCCCCAGCGTCCAGTAGGAAAGCTTTTGGGAGCATCCCACAGCGCCTGCGCGCTGCCTTCCCGCCTTTCCTAACCACCTCTCTCCAGTTCGAGTTTTAAAGCTGAGACAAAGAGAGAGAGGAAGGAAAGATAGAGATACAACTCCTAGGGGAGGTGGGTGGGTTGTGAAGACTTATTCCTGCTGTTCCCAGAGATCACCTGTTACAGGTAAGTAACTGTGCTATCTCCAGGAACAAGCAGGAATGAGTCTTCACATATGGGGACTCCCCAGCTAGAGATGCCTGGGAGATCACCCAAGTTGTGAGTCCCTGGGAAGGGCTCTACCTCCACCCATGAATCTCAGGCATCCAGTCAGGGATGGAGGGTAGGAGTTGATTAGGTATGGAACAGGTGTTTGAGAACAGCCTGACCAAACAAGGCATCCCGGTGGGAGTCCTTGTCCAAGCAGTAATGGGCTGTGAAGGTATGAACCGAGGCCCAGGTGGCCGCTCGACAGATTTGGTCGATGGACACAGAGTTTAGATGAGCCATAGAGGCTGCCATGGCCCTCACATTGTGAGCTGTGACATGGCCCTCCAGAGAAAGGTTCTTACTCTGGTAGGCGAAGGAGATACACTGAGCAATCCAATTTGACAGAGTTCTCTTAGAGACTGGAAGTCGTAAATGAGAGGGATCAAAAGCAACAAAAAGTTGAGAGGACTTTCTATGTTGCTGTGTCCTTTAAGTAGAAAGCAAGGGCTCTTTTACAATCCAGGGTATGAAGATTCCTTTCTGCACTTGATGCATGAGGTCCTGGAAAAAAGACAGGTAAATACACCTCCTGGTTCAGATGAAAAGGTGAGACCACTTTAGGCATAAAAAGTGTGGATTAGTTCCGAGGACTACCTTGTCATGATGGAACCTTGTATAAGGAGGATTAGCCACTAAGGCTTGCAACTCACTGATACGGCGAGCTGAGGTGACTGCAATAAGAAAAATAACCTTCCAGGAAAGGAATTTCAAGGAGGTAGTGGCTAAGGGTTCAAAGAGTGGCTTCATAAGCTGGCCAAGAACCAGATTCAAGTCCCATGCCACTGGAGGTGGTCTAATGGGAGGTTTAGTCAAAAGAAGGCCTCTCATGAATCTTGTTATAAGAGGATGAGAGGAAATAGGATGTCCATTGAGAGGCTTAAGGGATGCTGCAATAGCACTCAAATGGACTCTGATTAAATTTGTTTTAAGGCCTGCATGGGATAAATGCAGCAAATACTCTAGTAAAAAATTCAGAGGTATTGCAAGAGGGTTAAGACCCTTCTCTCTGCACACCAAATGGTAAACCTCTTCCATTTAAAAGCATAGGAACGTCTGGTGGAAGGCTTTCTGGAAGCATGAAGGATATCCTTCACTTGCTGAGAAAGAGGTAAATCTTGAAGGTCTAGGCCTTCAGCAACCAGGCCCTGAGATGAAGAGACTGGGGATTTGGGTGCCACAACGTTCCCTCCTCCTGGGAGAGGAGATCTGGAGCAGACCCCAAGTCCAGGGAGAGAGCTTGAGAGAGATGCAGAAGTAGAGGGTACCACACTTGGCGTGGCCAACGTGGTGCTATGAGGATCATAGACCCCCTGTCTCTCTGAAGCTTGAACAGTGTCTTGGGAATGAGGGGAATAGGTGGAAAGGCATAGAGGAAATCTTGCCCCCAATGAAGGAGGAAGGCATCCCTGGCCTGAACTCCCTGATACGGAATCCTGGAACAGAACCGGGGAAGTTTGGCATTCCACGGACTTGCAAACAGGTCTATGTCTGGGGTTCTCCAAATTCGAAAGATCCTGGCTATCTGGTCCCCATGGAGGGACCATTCGTGTGGAAGCAGAACTCGACTGAGTCTGTCTGCCCAAGAGTTTTGAACCCCTGGAAGATACACTGCCATGAGATGGATTTGATGCTCTCTGGCGAAGGCCCACAATCTCAGAGCTTCGTTGCAAAGCGACAGAGAGCCAGTCCCCCCCCTGCTTGTTCACATAGAACATGGCTACTTGGTTGTCCGTGTGGATGAGGACTGTCTTGTAGCTGAGCAGGGTATGGAGGACTCTGAGCCAAAAAGATTGCTCTGAGCTCTAAGAGGTTGATATGTAAAGATGTCTCCTGTGGAGACCAGATGCCTTGGGTGGAGAGATCTTGTAGATGAGCTCCCCAACCCTTTGGAGAGGCATCTGTTGTAAGGGTTGCTTGGGGTAACACCTGGTGAAAGGGGGACCCCAGCAACAGATTTTGAGTGGACTTCCACCAATGGAGAGAGGAAAAGAGGCGACTGGAGGTTGCTATTTTGTCTGACAGGCACCCTGATACCTGGGTCCATTGGGTGGACAGAGTCCATTGAGCTGCTCTCATGTGAAGGCGAGCATAAGGAACCACATGCACAGTGGATGCCATGTGGCCTAAGCGTTGTAACATCTCTCGAGCAGTTAAATGGGATTTTAACTGAATCTGTGAGGCTAACTGCACCAAGCGTAGGCAACGGGCCTAGGGAAGATAGGTCCTTGCAGTTGTGGTATCCAGCAAGGCCCCTATGAACTCTAGAGATTGAGTAGGGGTGAGATGGGATTTTGGAATGTTTATTACAAGTCCCAGATACTGAAGAACACGCCTTGTGCAGGCCCGGGAAATCTGGGCCTCTGACTGGGATGGAGCTCGGATGAGCCAGTCGTCCAGATATGGGAATACGAATATCCCTACAGTGCATAGAAATGCAGCTGCTACTGCCATGCATTTTGTGAACACTCTTGGTGCAGAGGCCAGACCGAAAGGAAGCACTTTGTATTGGTAGTGCTTTCCTTTGGTAAAGGAACCTTCTGTGTGTTGGATGGATGAGGACATGGGTGTACGCATCCTTGAGATCTAGAGAACAAAGCCAGTCCTGACTCTGGAGGTATGGAAGGAGAGTTCCGAGAGAAGTCATCTTGAATTTCTCCTTGCATAGAAACTTGTTCAATTCTCTGAGATCTAAAATGGGTCTGTAGCCCCCTGTTTTCTTTGGAATGAGAAAATAGGGGGAGTAGAACCCTGAGCCCTGTTGAAGAAGGGGTACTTCTTCTATTGCCCCTTGGACAAGAAGGGTAGCAATCTCCTGACCTAGAAGGTGGAGGAGAGATGTTGGAGAATTGAACTGTTTCACCATGGTGTGAGGGGGAAGGTTTAAGAAATGAAGCTTGTACCCGTCTCTTATGATGGAGAGGGTCCATTGCTCTGCTGTGATTTGTTCCCATCTGGGGAGCAAAATGAGTTAACCTTCCTGGAATGGTGAGAGGCTCTGGATGTTCTAGAGCCAGAAAGGCTAAGTTCTCTAGTTGTAAGTCAAAGGCCCTGAGGAGGCTGAGGCTGTTGGGCCGTAGCAGTCCTTGCAGCCTTAGGCTTGGCCTGTTTTGGTTGTTGCTGTCTTTGTAGCAAAACAACCTGCAGAAGAGGCCTGACCATAAGCAGAAGAATATTTTCCCTTTTTTTGGGAAAAATCCTTTTTTGAACAACCTCTTTCTAAAAGGAGCAGAAGTAGACTTTGAAAGTCTATCTAAAGCAGAATTTTCAGCATCCATCTGGTTGGCCTTTGCTTGCCAATCTTTGCCAAAAAGGTTTTCACCTGTACAAGGAAGGTTACCTAGTCCATCCTGAACCCAGGGTTCCAAATCAGAGGCTTGTAACCAAGCAACTCTGCGTGCACCTATGGCAATAGCCGAGGCTCTGCTGGCACCTTCAAAAGAGTCCAAGGCTGCATGGTTGGAAAACTTGGCAATATCCTGGGCATGTTTAAGCCAGGTGAGAAAGTCTTCCCTTTTATCTTCTGACATAAAAGGAGATAGGGTTTGCAGATGATCTGTAACTTCCTTTAGAAACATCCCCATATAGAGACTATAGGAGTTGATTCTGGCCACAAGCATACTGGCCTGGAAAATTCTCCTGCCAAAGACATCTAAGGTTCTGCATTCTCTTCCTGGAGGAGTAGAAGACTGCCTTTTTGCACTCTTGATCTTTTTCATAGCAGACTCTACCACAATGGAGTGGTGAGGAAGCTGAGTCTTATGAAAACCAGGACAAGGAGGAACACGATACATGGTGTCCAACCTACGAGAATGAGGGGAGGGGGTAAGAGGGGTCTCCCATATGCCCAACATGTGATCATAAAGAATCTCATGTATTGGTAAAGTGTCTGCCTCTTTAGGAGCCTTAGGATATTGTAAAATATCTACTTTTTTGGCTCTAGGCTCTGTCTCAGAGGCCACTGAGATGGAAAGGCCCCTGGCCACCTCCCTAATGAAGTCTTGAAAAGACAAGTGTTCTGGAGGAGACATTCTCCTTTTTGGAGAAGAGGGTTCCTGAGGAAGGATCCCCGATGCTTCGATAGAGGCCTCTGATTCATCAGAGTCTTCAGAGGAATCAAAGTATTGCCTGTCTGGATGCTCTTGCAAAGCCCGATATGCGTACCGAGGGGTATCGACATCGGGAGTGATCGGTACCGATGGGCATCACCGAACAGTGTACCGCTGCCATCGACGCCGAAGCAGATGTCGATGCAATCTGTACCGGCACCGGAACAGATATCTGGTCCGGTACCGGAATCGGTACCGACAACTGAGTTTGTTGCGGTACCAAAGGCGTCGCAGCTTGTATGAATGCCGTGATGGCACGCTGCATGGTCAGGATATTCTGATCCATTGACGCCACCAATGTCTGGATGTCGGTACCAGTGGAAACCACCGGTACCCCAGAACATTGCAATAGGTGATCGGTCGAGGCCGAGCCATCGATGTCAACCTGCATCGATCTCAAATTTCATCACCCTGACACCAAACAACAGACCCAGGAGACTAGTAGCAGAAAACACACTAGTTACTCCTAGTATCTCCACAAAATGGACACAACAAACTACTAACAGAGCTTTTGTGTCCTATGCTCCCAAGTGCTGGAACAATCTACCTCCAAACATCAGATCAATCAGGGATATCACCCAATTTAGAAAGTCCATCAAGCACTATTTATTCACTTTGCACTTCAGGCTACCGTACACACAATAGAACCGGCTCTCGCCCACTCAGATAACTCCTACACATAACAGCAATCCAGAACAAAGGATCAAAATGTGAAAACACTGTATTCTTGTCAAATATCGAATCTTGATGTAACCTATTCAATGTATATATAATTATGTATAATTATGTAGATAGTTATCCCCAGTTCACACCCAGTTTATCTTCCCTGTTATATGTAAACCTAGATCAGTCATGTATTGGCAGGTATATTGTTGTTCAATGTAAACCGCACTGATGAATAGTGCGGTATATAAAAAATGTTAAATAAATAAATAAACCTGTGACCCCATAGATAAAGTTTTGGAAGCCGGAGCCTCCCGCCGGGGTAATTTTGCCGGCGCGGATTCCTCGAGAGCAAGCCCGGAGGCGTCTCGATAATTAGAGGGAGATCTACTCTTCGAGGACCGGCTGGACTTAAGTTTGGTTACCTGAGATCCATGGGAGGAAGAGGAAGCCCTGGAAGACGTCGATGCTACCGAAGTTGCATCAGATGGAAACAGGGTACTGAGCTTGGCTGCTCGATTCTGTAGACCTCTTTTAGACATCATGGAACAGGACTCACAGTCCGTCATGGAATGGTCAGGACCTAAACATTTGAGACACCAGTCATGGGTGTCAGTGACAGAAATAGTGCCGCTACACTTCGTGCACTTTTTAAACCCGGAGGCGGGCTTTTCCATGAGGAAAATTTTTGTAGGCCTAAGGCCACAGAAAGAAAATGCACTGAAGTGAGAAAAATAGTTATTTTTTATTTTTTTTTTTTATATAAAGAAAGAAAAGACCGGCGGTACCAGTCCGGAGTCGAGAAGGCAGACAAGCGACTAAAGAAATAAAAGAAAATAAGAAATTCTTCAGCGGTGACAGGAAACACGACCTGCTGGCTCTGTGGAAAAGAAGAACTGGAGAGAGGCGGTTAGGAAAGGCGGGAAGGCAGCGCGCAGGCGCTGTGGGATGCTCCCAAAAGCTTTCCTACTGGACGCTGGGGAGCGTTCCCGCGCAGGCTCCATCGGTACCGACGATACCCATATGTGAAGACTCATTCCTGCTTGTTCCTGGAGATATAAATGTCACCTTCCTGACAGGATCAACTTACTGGCACATGGTCCCATCCTGATGCCACAGTTGGATCAGTTCTCGCTTGTGGTTTGGCTCGTGAAAGGGCACAGCTGAGGCAAAAAGGCTATTCAGTGGCAGTGACGGTGATACTGTTACAGGTGCACAAACGTTCCACCTCCTTAACCTACGTACGGGTCTGAGTCTTCGAGAGTTGATGTGAGGACAAAACCTAAGGGCTTCTTCGGCCTCGCTTCCAGATATTCTGACTTTCCTTGCGGGTTCAGGTAGTGGCTCTGACCTGTTAACAGGGGCATATACTTGTCATTCCCTAGCAGCGCACCCAGATGTGGTCAGGTTCCTCAGAGCGGTGAAACAGGTTCGCCCACCATTTTGGGTTGTGGTGCCTCCATGGGACATCAACTTGGTACTGTTGGCTTTGACAAAAGCTCTCTTCGAGCCCCGTGTGCATTCGTCTCTGAAGGATCTTACTCCAAAGACTCTGTTTTTGGTGGACATTTGTTCCACACTGCAGATTTCGGAGCTATAAGCCGTCTGGTACAGGGAGCCCTTTCTGGTTATGTTCAAGGAGAAAGTAGTTCTATGGCCTATTGCATCCTTCCTGCCGAAGGTAATGTCGTTCTTCCATTTAAATCATGCAGCGACACTCCCAGTTTTCACAACTATGGCAGAGAGAGACTGGGATTGGCAGCTTCACAGACTGGATTTGTATAGAGTGCTGTGGCACTATCTCAAGCGGATGCAGCCCCTGCAATCGGTCAGATCACTTGTATAGTTTAGGGGCCCAGTCAAGGGAGTGGCAGCCTCCAAGGCTTCCATTGCACTTTGGGTTGAAGGAGATTAGCCCCCTTGGGATTGCCCTGCCCTTGAGTAAATAGGCAGAGGCAAAGGCTCATTCGATGAAATCGCAAGCGACTTCGTGGGCAGAACCTGGTTTGGTTCCACCACTGGATATTTGCAGGACGGCTACATGGTTGTCCTTGCATACTTTCACACACCACTACCGTCTTGATGTGCAACAAGCTGGAGATGCAGGCCAGACTCATTGGTCCCTCCCATAATTGAGTTCTCTCTGGTACATCCCACACATACTGGACTGGAGGGACAATAAGGTGAAATTAGACCTTACCCACTAATTGTCTTTCCTTGAGTCCAGTCCCCTCTCTGCTTTTGTTTTTCACAGGGTCTTTTTTGGGCTTCCATAGGTACTAGCGTGCTATTGAATCCAGCTGGGATTCTGAGTGGACCTGGTCAAAAATGTCATCCTTATGGATGGTGCTCAGTGTATGCACAGGTATAGTTCTGAACTGTTGATTGCTTCTGATCTTGTATATAGTTCTGTACATTACTTAGTAAAATAAATAAATAATCAATCATCCAAACATAAGAGTTTGTGGGCTCATTGAGCTATGCCCTGTTTAGGAGGTTGCTGTTAGCATGGATTGTTCTCTTAATATGCTCTGCTGGAGTCTGCTTTGTCAGTAGGATACTGGTTTCTGGAACCCAAAGAGGGAGCTCTTCTACTGCCATCATAGAAACCTGACATGCTCAGTCCTCAGCTGCTGGTAGAGGGAGACAGCCCACTTGTACTGGACTGGATTGGATGGACTTGAAGACAGACAATTATCAGGTAAGGTCTAATTTCACCACTTGTAACCTGCACCTTCCAAGCCATAGCTGATTCTAGGCAGAGAACATTAAAAAAAAAATCAGGATTCATAAAGTCAAAATCTAGAATCATTGCTATTACCCAGAAGCAAATGCTTCCCGCAATTAAGACAGCCTTAAGGTGTTTCTGAACACTAAGCCCTGTTCCTTTTCGTCCCTCCAGTTCAGTTCCACACCGCTGGGTAGTGCACCTCTTCCTGCAGCATGGAGACTGGGCATATGTCAGACATCTGGTACATATACCGGTAGCACCTCCCACCAGCTTCCAGTGTGCTCAGTCTCCATGCAGCAGGAGGTTGCGAGTCTAGGTGTTAGGCTCATCAAAAGGAGCATATAAGTGGTGTAAGGTCTGCTATTTGGGGTTTTTTTTGGGGTACACTATACCTTTATTTTCTTTGATAGAGGTTTTCATAAAGTTAAAAAAAATTAAACAGAACCGGGCAGTTAGAGAGGATTCTTGCTCTTCCTTCCCTCTATTCTACTTTTGTGGTGCACTGCTGCACTCCCTACCTAGTCGGTACGGTGGGGAACTGCTTTTCAGTCTGTGCTCTGTCTGCCGATCGCATCTGTACCAGGTGTTTGAGGGGAGACACGTCGGCAGTGTTAATTCAGCCTCAGAGCCTGCCTGCACGATTGGCTGGCAGGAACCCAGGTATTTTTAGACGAAATTGCTCCAGATCATTGTGGGAATACTTGGAGCAGGTGAGTGTCCAATTTTCAGTTTCTCTGCAGCGAGGCCTGTCTCCTCGTGTGAAGCAGACTGCTGGATTTTAACGTGCCATTTTGTTAGCACTGCTGTTTTTCCCAGGCAGATTCTTTGCCTTCTTAGGAGGTTCCTAAATGTTTTGGCAGTGAGAGTTGGGGGAAAGGTGCCATTTTGTTCTTATTCTGGGGCTCCTTATAGCTGCTGGAAGGCTCCTGGAGGTTTAGATAGATAAAAAATTGAATTGATAAGTAATATGCATTTCTCAGCAGTTAGACCTGGAGGAAGCTATGGGGTTGCTGGGGTTACGGGGTTGGTTAACACTGTGTCCTGGTGGAGGTTTGCAGAGGCTGATGCCTGGGCGTCCGCAGTGCTTGGTGTGTGGTACCCGTCAGGGGACAGTTTCGGTTGACAGCATGTGTTGTGGTTGCACGGCAGAGGCGCTTTTTATGGAGCAGGAGTTACAGGACAAATTTAAGGATGGGCCCCTCTCCAAACCTCGGGGGTTCAGAAGAGAGTGGTGCTGGAAGCTCCACCTTTGCCGCAGGCATCAACCTTGTTGCGGCCCGCCCCAAGCGACCCTCAAGGCGACTACCTTGCTTATGGGGGATTTTTCCCTGGATTTTTTGCTATACTTGCATAGCACAGTTACTTACCTGTAACAGGTGATCTCCGGAACAGCAGGAATTAGTCTTCACATATGGGGGTTCGTCGGTGCCGATGGAGCCCGCACGGGAATGCTCCCCAGCATCCAATCAGAAGGCTTTTGGGAGCATCCCCCGCGCCTGCGCGGTAGCTTCCCGCCCTTCCCACTGCCTCTCCCCAGTTGCGTTTCATAGCTGAGACAGAAGGAGAGGAGAGGAAGGAAGAGAGAGAATTACAACTCCTAGGGGAGGTGGGTGGGTTGTGAAGACTAATTCCTGCTGTTCCGGAGATCACCTGTTACAGGTAAGTAACTGTGCTATCTCCAGGAACAAGCAGGAATGAGTCTTCACATATGGGGACTCCCTAGCTGAGGGTGCCAGGGGAGATCCCAGAATGCGTGCCCCTGGACAGGGCGGCATCCCCTGAGGGATGGAGGGTAGGAGTTGAGAAGAGTTGCCAAGGCACAGCAACTGAAGACTACAGGTGGAGTCTTCAAACATCATTAAACTGTTAATGATCTAGCACAATCTAGAGCTTACCTACTGGATTGTAGAAGGCAGAGCTGCGACGGGTACTGTGGATGCAGTAGCGAAGTCTTCAAGGGAACTTCACCGCAGAGAGGACGAAGTTCCCAGTCCAGGCGGGCTGGAGACACAGGTGTCAACCGGCACCGGAAGGACGGCAGGTCTTCACGAGGAGCTCTAAGAGAAGCTGAGAACTCCAGCAGGAGCAGAGTCCCCAATCCGGAGGACTAAGCAGAAGCCTGACCGATCTGGGAGACCCCAGCCCGGAGAAGAACAGGAGTGTACCCCGGGATACCGAGGGGCACACTGTCTACCCTAGCCGGCAAGGGATAGGAAGACATTGGGTTCGAAAACCTCCAGACAAGGAGCCGTAACCAAGGGGCTGTTGACTTAACAGCAAGTTTAAGCATAACCGGTCCGAGCACCCGAGCCGCAGAATGCAGGCAAGCGGACCGGCCGGACCCCGTAAGAAACAACAAAACGTCAGTACCGACAATTGGGAGATAGTCGGTAAGACACAGGGCGCTATAACATTTCTCAAAAGCGCCCACCTGTACCGATATACATCCAATAACAGGTATAGATGTATATCGGGCTATAGATGGGCCCAGGAACGCCCACCCAGGTTACTAAACCGGTATGCAGGGGACATGCACACGTGAGAACGATACTGCCAACTCAGACCGGCCCTTGCTCCACAGGAGGGCGCCCACCTGGAAGGTGGCGGGGGGAAGGGCCATCCAAGTGATGGGCCGATGTGCGTGGTGCAGGGCAGATCGGCGAGAGTAGCAGTATGGTTGCGTGACCGCCAGATCAGTTGGGGAGGAGCACATCAGGAGCACGTAGGCCCCTGAGGCGTCCACCTGACAGCCACGCAGAAAAAAACGTGTCCGCCGTACCACAGGGAAGGCAGGAGGATAGAAAACCCCATAGCCACGGTGTGACCGTGGGGGTCATCTCTGGCATATATATATAAAAAAAACCCTCGGGGGTAGGGCCAATGCCCTCCGCAGCTCCGAGGAGTGCAGGGAGCGGAGCCGGGGATCGACATGGGTCAGTGGAACTCCTGTCCACCGTAACCTGACAGACCCAGGGGTTTCTCTGCGAGAGCGGAGACACAGACCAGAGGGCGGGGGGTGGTCCGGCCCTGTCGAGGATTAGTTCGGGCCATGCTCGGAGAGTAGCGGCCAAGGCCTACACTGGGAGAAGGAAATTCGGTGCGCGATCCCCTCAATCCGGGGGAACCAGGCAGAGGGGAATTCGAGGGACATACCCGAGGGTAAGTCCGAAGAAGACTAGCATGGCCCTGAGGAGCCAGGCTAACCTAATGTGGGAAGGCTACCCCCCCCCCCGGGGGAGGGGGCTCCATACCTCCAATCAAGCAGCAGAAGCACTTGTTATACTGAAAAGAACCCCAGTGTAGAACTGGACAGTAACTTCTGGTAAGAGGAGTTAAGCGCAAACCGCTGCATACCGGAGCCTAAGGCTGCTTGGCATGGGCAGCATGGCGCGAGCCCTGGCACCGCCGACCGATGTGAGATGTCCCTGGCATGGGCGCACCCGGCAGGTGGGCAGAGGGATGAAACTTCCTCTTCTTCGGAAAGGAGGGTCGGGAAGGATATATCCTACCCCAGGGGGAGGGCCGCGGGCGGCCAGCGCCAAACAGGTCGGCGGAGCACTGAGCAACCTGACGCAAAGCCTCGCCATTGAAGAGGTTCTCCCCGATGCACGGGGAATTACCCAGATTATGTTGTGCCCAGCTGCACAGGTCTGAAGCCTGCAACCAGGCTGTACGACGCGCCCCTATGGCGACAGCAGAGGACCTGCTAACTGACTCAAGAGTCCACGGCAGCACGAGAAAGAAACCAAGAGATATTCCTGCAATGGTAAAGAAGCAAGGAATAGTCAGGGGCCCGAGGGGCTGACACAAAGGGAGACAAAAGAGATAACCTCTCGGTGACCTCCCGAAGCGCCAGGCTCATATAGAAAATATATGAGAGAATCCTGGAAGCCAACATGGACGTTTGGAAGGTTCGCCACCCAAAGTTGTCCAGAGCTTTAGACGCACGATTCGGGGGGCGGGAAGAGTGCTTCTTCTTGCTTCCGACCTTCCTCAGGGCCGATTCCACCACAATGGAATGATGGGGAAGCTGGTGCGTCTGGAAACCCGGAGAGGGGGGCACCCGATACAGGGCATGCATGGCTGCAGGCGGCGCCGGTACCTGTAAGGGCGAGCGCCAAATCCCGAGCAGGAGATCCCACAGGGAGGGATGTAGAGGAAGCATTATGGCTGCCTGTTCCGCAGGACCCGGACTTAGCGAAGGGCCCGGGATAGGAATGGCGAGCAAGTCCGCCATGTCAAGGAGGAAGTCCTGAAAAGACTGCTCTCCCAGAGGGGCTATTCCGGGGGAGGCCGAGGTGGAGGGGCCCGCTTGAACACCAGGGGACCCACCGTGCTGGTGCACGGGAGGAATCGCTCTAAACAGAGGAGGGTACTGACAGTCCCAATTCGAGGCAATTGGTACTGCATCGTCAGAGCCCGGGATTGATTCCAAGCGGGGCATCGAAGGGAGCGACATCCCTGACGGGCCCGCGGGACTCAGCCGCCCCCGGTGCAATCCGCAAGGGCGGCTGGAGTGGTGCCGAGGCAGCTGGAGAGCAGGCGAGTGCAGCACTGCACCGTCGGAAGAGACCGGGGTCGGACCCGAAATGCGTCGGAGCCACGCTTTCCAGACTGGAGAACGATTCGAGGCTGGGCATCGAACCGAGCGACGCCTCCGTAGGGGGCCCCGCCGGTGCTGCCACTCCCGAGAATCGAGTCGGGGTCGCGACGATCGGTGCAGAGGGCAACGAGGGCTTCCCAGGCTGAAAGTCGGCGAAGAGGGAAATACCCGAAGTCTGCTCCGACGTCGGGAGAGAGGCCCTTCTAGACGCCGGGGGTTCTTCCCGCGCCTGTTTTATTGAGCGGGAAACCCTTACGGGGCATACTACGCAGCCTCGAGGGTACCCAGGTAACCCGCCGACGAGCCCCGGCAGGGAGCGAGACGCACAGCCCCGGCTCCACGGCCGCGGCGCTTCTTTGGGTCAACTCGACCGAAGGTCCCGGGTCCTGCGGGCAAACTCTAGGGACGAGTGGAGCACTCGACGCCCGCGTAGATGGGGGGAGGTCGGTGGCGTCCGGGGGAGGTCGGTGGTGTCCGGGGGAGGCCCCGGCCCCGTGCAAGATGGGGGTGCCGACCCGCCCGACCGGGATAGATCAATCGGCTCCGCAGGTGGAGCCCGGTGGCGACCCCTGGCGAAGAACGGGGCCCTCGTTCCCGAGACCGCCGCCGGAGGGGCGGAGCCGCTCAAGGCCAGTACCGCCCCCGCGGAAGCTGGGGACGAGTCGATCGGCCCTGACGGAACCGAGGGCACCGGGTGCCGATCCCCGGCGGGGAGTGGAGCCACCGACTCCGACGCCGATGCTGAGGACTTGGTCCTGCTCGAAGCGGTCACCACCTCCACGCATGGCAGGGGTGTGGGCATGCCATACCGGGTCAGGTTGGTCCGACGATCCCCGGTGAAGAGTGGGACACTCGACACAGACGCCGATGCCGGGGAATCCGCACCGCCGAAAGCGGGTACCGCCCCCGCGCAGGGCCGGGATGCCGTAGAGCCAGACTGGGTCGAGTCGATCGGCCCCGAAGGCACCAGCTGACAGTCCCTGACGAAGAGTGGAACACTCGATGCCGGCGCCGAGGGATCTGCACCGCTCGAAGCGGGTGCCACCCTCTGGCATGGCTCGGGAATGTTCTGTGAGGAGGGAACCTCAGGAACAACCCGAAACCCCTTGGAGGCTCTGGAGCCCGAAGACTCCCTCCAGGTTGTAAGGGACTGGAGGGGGAGGCCGGAGCCGTCGTCATGCAGCGCATGAGACTCACCCCTCAAGGCTCGGTTAGTCTTAACAGACTGTTGTTGGGTTACCTGATCCTGGCGAGGAGAGAAAGCCGACGACCGCACCCCAGAGGGAAAGACGTCATCGAGGGACACTCGAAACAGGGAGGGTCTTCTCCCGATGCTGAAGCCCGGGGAGAAGGGGTCAGGGCCCAAACAGGAGAGACACCAGGCGTTGGAGTCGAAGAAGACAACGTCTCCACAGTGGGGGCACTTCTTAGGGGAAGAAGGCTCCATGCTGGAAAGCCCGGTAGGCCTCAGAATGACACGAGGAGGATGCTCCTCGAAGGAAAAAGGAAAACAAAAATAAGGAAAAAAGGGGGGGCACCAGCGGTGCCAGAGTCAGCAGGAAAAAAGAAACCGCGACCACAGGAAACAAGAAAAAGAAGAAAGGTTTCTGCGGTGACAGGAGGTACGTCCTGTCGGCTCCGCGGAAAAACGAAAACTGGGGAGAGGCAGTGGGAAGGGCGGGAAGCTACCACGCAGGCGCGGGGGATGCTCCCAAAAGCCTTCTGATTGGATGCTGGGGAGCATTCCCGTGCGGGCTCCTTCGGCGCCGACGAACCCCCATATGTGAAGACTCATTCCTGCTTGTTCCTGGAGATCAAGCTTATTGCCTTCGTAAGCAGGGGCCTGCACTGGACATATTAGGTTTGGGTCCCAGAGTGGTTCGGGCAGCGGCAGAGACAGCAGTAGGTGCTGAAGTGCGGTCAAGTAAAAGGCCACACATTTTAGATGAGAATACGCTGGCTTCAGATTGGGTAGAAGGAGACAAATTGGAGATGGAGTCAAGGTCCAGTAGAGGATCTGGAAGAAGGTGAGATCCAAGAGCTGGAGGATCAGGCCTGGATTATACGTGTGTTTAGGAGAGAGGAGCTGACGGCCCTGATCATGGAATCGCTGCAAGCGCTTAACCTCTCAGTGGCCTCACCGATAGAGGAAGAGTGTGTAGAGGATCCTCTCATTCAGGCGGTCTTTCCGGTTCACAAGGTGGTTAAGTAAATGATTCCAGATGAGTGGGACTTGCCGGAGGCAGCTCTCAGGAGCGTGAGGTCCATGTCTCAGCTCTATCCATTAGCTGATCAGGAACGGGAGATGTTTCGTTCTCCTCAGATGCAGCCGTGTCAGCGGTCACAAAAAAAACCCTATGATTCCAGTGGAAGGTAGCGCGGCCTTAAAGGATGCTCAGGACAGAAAGGTGGACTCATTGGTGAGGCAGGCCTTTGAGGCCAATGCACTTTCGTTGCAGGCCTCGATTTGTGGTGCATGGGTAGCGAGGGCTTGTCTTCATTGGTCTCAACGTTTGCAACAGGCTGCAGAGCTCTCACAGGATTGGGTACAGGACTTGTCCAGGTTTGAGTCCATGGCAGCCTACTTGGCAGATGTGCATTATGACCTGATCAGTAGTTTGGCAAATAGTATTTAACATCTCTTTTATTTAACATCTCTTATATACCGCACTATTGTCTTCGTTGGTGGCAGTGCGTCGCTATATTTGGCTGCAGAATTGGGCGGCAGATAGCTCTTCCAAGTCTAGGCTCAGTAAGCTTCCCTTTAAGGGAAAACTGCTGTTTGGAGAGGATCTTGACAGGCTTATCAAGAACTTGGAGGAGTCCAAGGGCAGCAGGTTGCCAGAAGACAAGCCAAGGCCGGGAAAGTCTGGACAGGTGATAAGGGGCCAGTCTCAGGACTTTTGGCGTTTTTGGACATCGCGTTTGGGATCCTTTGAGAGAGGAAGGTATCCCTTTCGGGGTCAAGGTTTCAAGGTTTCTGCCGGCTGGTTTCAAAAAGGTGTAATGAAACAAGGGGGACTCAGGCAGGGCTTCACCCATAGGGGGTCAGCTTTGGGAATTTTTGCCTGCCTGGGTTCAGATAACATCCGATCAGTGGGTGTTGGAGGTTATTCGAGGGGGCTACGCTCTTGAGTTTGCCCAACCGGTTTAAGACTCCTTTGTTCTTTCCCCCTGCAGGGGACGGAGCAAGGAGTTTGTGGTTCGGACAGTGTTGTCGCGCCTAAGACAGCTGGGGGCCGTGGTTCCGGTACCTTTAGATCAATGCGGTTCTGGACGATACTCGATTTATTTTGTGGTTCCAAAGAAAGATGGGGCCTTTCGCCCAATTCTAGACCTCAAAGGCATGAACCTCTGTCTGAGTGGCCCATTTCCGTATGGAAACGTTAAAGTCAGTGACGGTGGCGGTTCACCAGGGAGAGTTCCGGACATCACTTGATCTCACTGAGGCTTATTTGCATATTCCGATCAGGGCGGATCACCAAAGGTTCTTAAGGTTTGCGGTACCATGGGGTCATTTTCAGTTCCAAGCCTTGGCAACGGCTCCACGTACATTCACCAAAGTAATGGTGGTATTAGCAGCATTTTTGTGCAAGGAGGGGGTACTCATTCACCCTTACCTCGACTATTGGTTGATTCGTGTGAAGTCCCAGGCCGAGAGTGTAAGGGCAACGGCCAGGGTGGTCAATGCCACCAAGAGCCAGTTGGTGCCGTCTCAGACCTTGGAGTATCTGGGAGTTTGTTTCGACACATGAGTCAGGCGGTGTTTCTGCCAGAGCCTCGGGTTCAAGGCCTACAGTCTATGGTACGTGACTTTCTGAAGCAGCCGACCCCGACGGCCTGGCATTATCTTCGGGTGCTGGGTACCATGCAGCTACCTTGGAAGTCATGCCTTGTGCCAGGGCGCACATGCGGCCCTTGCAAAGGTTTCTGCTCCATCCCTGGTCGCACCAGAGGGACTCTCTGAGCAAGTGCTTGCCCTGTCCGGGGCGGGTCCAAGGGTCTCTCCTATGGTGGCTACAGCCGGAGAAACTGACAGCAGGTATGCCATTGGAACAGCCGCAATGGGTTCCGGTGTTGACAGAAGCCAGCCTGGTGGGCTGGGGAGCTCATTGCGAGGGGCTTTTCACACAGGGAGTTTGGAGCGTGCAGGAAGCTCAGTGGTCCATCAATTGCCTGGAATTACGGGCAGTAGCTTTAGCTCTAAAGGCATTCGAGTCCGTATTGCAAGGATGCTTGGTTTGAGTGCTATCAGACAACGCTTCTGCGGTAGCGTTTCTCAATCAACAAGGCGGCATGAGCAGCGTGGTGCTGGAAAAGGAGACAGAAGCCCTATTCGAGTGGGTAGAGCTTTGGCTTGTAGCGCTGTTAGCGGCACATAGCGGGAGCAGATAACGTGATGGTGGATTATCTCAGCCGGGTTCGGGTGGACTCCAGAGAATGGGAGTTGAACCCGGAAGTGTTTTAGCAGTTGGTAGTCAAGTGGGGGATGTCCATAATGGATCTCGTGGCAACTTGGCAGATGGCCAAGGTCTGTCGTTTTTTCAGCAGGAGAAGAGAAAGGATGGCCGAAGGGATCGATGCATTGATTCAGCAGTGGCCTTCCTCTCAGGGGCTTCTGTATGCATTTCCGCCCTGGGCGCTCATAGGCCAGGTGATTCAGCACATCGAGGTGCATCAGGGTGCCGTGATATTGATAGCTCCGAATTGGCCACGTTGCCCGTGGTACGCGGATCTGGTGAGATTTCAACAGGCAACCTTGGCAGTTACCGATTCAGGAGGATCTTCTACTGCAGGGTCCTCTTCATATGCCGCAGGTAGCTCGGTTCTCGCTTACAGCTTGGCCATTGAAAGGGGCTTGTTGCGGAAGAAAGGTTATTTGTCGGCGGTAATTGCTACTTTACTTTTGGCCAGAAAACTTTCGACTTCCTTAGCTTATGTTCGGATCTGGCGTATCTTTGAAGACTGGTGTACGGCTAAGCAGCTGCGGCCGTCCTCCGTGTCAATTCCAGTGGTTTGAATCTGCTTCAGGATGGTTTCGATAAGGGGTTGGCAGCCAGTTCATTGAGGGGTACAGTTGGCGGCTATTGCTGGTTATCAGGGTAAGATTCAAGGTTGTTCCGTGGGAGCTCATCCGGATGTCTTGCGTTTTATGAGAGTGGTATCTGTTGTGGCCTCCACGCAGGTTGGTGGTTCCTCCATGGGATCTCAATTTGGTGTTGAGAGCTTTGACGGGGCAACCTTTTGAGCCTCTGAATGCAGCCTCTATGAAGGATCTAACGCTGAAGACAGTGTTTCTTGTGGCCATTTGTTCGGCACGGCGAGTTTCAGAGTTACAAACGTTATCTTGTAGAGAGCCTTTTTTGTCGTTCAAGGAAAAGGTGGTATTGCATCCAGTACCGTCCTTTCTTCCGAAAGTGGTCTCGCTGTTTCATGTGAATCAGTCCGTGTCCTTACCAGTGTTGAGGTCAGCGGATGGCAGTGTGGCTGGTCATAGTTTGCGGTTGCTTGATGTGAAAAGAGTGCTCTGATATTATTTGAAGGCGGAGTCATTTCATAAATCGGAGCGCTTGTTTGTTCTTTTTGGAGGCCCACAGAAAGGTGAAGCGGCGTCCAAGGCTTCGATTTCAAGGTGGGTTAGAGAAGCGATCGCATCAGCCTATGGGTTTGCGAGCTCATTCCACAAGGGCTCAGGCGACTTCTTGTGCGGAACATGGTTTGGTTCCATCAGTGGAAATCTGTAAGACGGCCACGTGGTGGTCCTTGCATACCTTCAGTAGGCATTACTGACTTGATGTTCAGGTGGCAGGGGATGCCTGTTTCGGGTCAGCTGTCTTACGGTCTGGTTTGGCAGGTCCCTCCAATTAGTGTACTGCTGTTACATCCCAGCGGTGCAAGACTGAACTGGAGGGACGAAAAGGAAAGTGAAATTAGACTTACCTGCTAATTGTTGTTCCTTGAGCTTCATTTCAGTCCCGATTCCCACCCGAGTTATGTTGGGAGTCAGGGCCTGATGGATGTTAGAGGAAGCTGACCGGATGAAGAACAACATTACAGTAAGTTTTATCTTTCATTTAGGGTAATTGGCTGGTTTATCTCTATGCTCTGTTCTGTATTCTTTCCTGTCATATCTCTTTGATGTTATTTCCTTGGAAGGGAGTTAGGGGGATCAGTTGAGTGGCTACAAAGCCTTAAGTTTATATTTTAAGTTTGTTATAACTATTTATGTGTTGCTCCTTAGAGTCTACTTTGTCAGTAGGTCACTGGAAGCTGGTGGGAGGTACCACCGGTATATATACCAGACTTCTGACATGCCCAGTCTCCATGCTGCAGGAAGAGGTGCGGGACTGAACTGGAGTTCAAGGAACAACAATTAGCAGGTAAGTCTAATTCCACTTTCTCTCGATTCCTGTGGCAACATGCCACAGCTGTGGACCTCTAACTAAGATAACTGAGCCCTAATAGTTTAAACTAGCCCATAATCCTTAAGTCTATTACATATACATGACAGGCAAGGTAATGAAGAGGCGTCACAATAAGGATGAAGCAGTCCATCTCCCACCCAGTTTTATGGAGGAGCAAGTGCAGCCCTTGGAGCTTTGATTTGTCTCTAACCATTCCACTTAGAAACTGACAACTGCCTCTTTGTATACTGTAGAGACTTCATCACCCAGACTACAACAACGAACTGACACAGTTCCTACCTCGGACAATCCTGCTAAAGAAACCTCCTGGCGCCCAGGTGTGAAGTGCAACAGAGGTGGGGGTATGATGTGTTAGTGTAGTTACTCACCTGCAACATATGTTATCTAGGGACAGCAGGAATCAAGCCTCACATATGGGAGACATCAGCACTGATGGAGCTCACGTGGTAACCTATTCCCAGCTTTCAAAGAAAGCCTTTGGGAGATGCACCACCCATGGTGGTCCCCTTCCTGCCTACGGGTGCTATCTTAGCTCAAGAAGGCAAAAATGACATCATAATGAGACATGTCAAAAAGCAACTCCACAGAGAGGGAGGGTGGGTTGTGAGGACAGATTCCTGCTGTCCCTGGAGAACACCCGTTACAGCTGAGTAACTATGCTTTCTCCAGGAACAAGCAGGAAGTCAGTCCTTGCATATGGGACTTACCAGCTATAGCCTACCCAAGAAAACCTGTAAAAGCCACAGGTGATCAAAAGGTGAAACATCAGAAGCAGCAATAGGACAGCAGATCCATGAGTAGCTCTGAGTGTCAAGCGAGGAACCAGTTTTCTGGTAGTCTGAACACAACGGTCAGAGGGTACGAGTTGCCCAGACCCCGAAAAGATTACGGAGCATAGCCTGGCTGAAGGTGCTGTCCCTTTGGGACTCCCTCTACAGGCAGTAATGAGCTGCAAAGGTATGGACTGAGGCCCAGGTGGCAGCCCGGCATATCTCCAATAAGTTAACGGAGCACAGGTTTGCCACAGAAGCCGCCATGGCCCAGATGCTGTTGCCGTGACACAGCACTCCAGCAAGAAACCAATCTTTTCATAGATAAAGGCAATGCAGTCCACCACCCAAAAGGGCAGAATATGCTTAGAGACTGCTGTCCCCAGCCAATTTGGGTCATAGGAGATGGAGCTGTGAGGAGTGACAGTGGGCCTGGATACACTAGAGATAGTAGGCCAGGGCCTGCTTACAGTCCAGAGAGTGGCCTCCATGCTGTTAGCATGAGGCCACAGGAAGAAGGTGGAATGGAGATACCATCTTAGGCAGAAACTTGGGGTGCATGCAGAACACAACCCTATTCTTGCAAGCAGAGGAGTGCCATGAGGAAGACCACCTTCCAGGAGAGATACTTGAGGTGGCAAGAGCCAAGAGGCTCAAAGGATAGCACTGTAAGCTTTGAGAGAACAATGTTAAGATCCCTCTCTGCTTGCAGGAGGCCCCTCAGGAAGTAAGTCACAAGGGGCTAAGCAGAGACAGGCTTGCCCTCGACAAGATGGTGGTGCATCCAAAGTGCGCTAAGGTGTACTCTGACGAAGTTGGAATTCAGCCCTGCCTGGGACAGGTGAAGTAGGTACTGCAGTATCAGCTGGACAGAACAGAAGGGGTTGATCTGCTTCTCCACACACCACACAGAATCTCTGCCACTTGATGGTGTAGGCCTGGTGGGTTGAAGTTTTGCAGGAGGCTAGGAGGACCTCCTCCACCTCGTTTGAGAGATTTAAATTGGCCAAGGCTACCCTTTCAGCAGCCAGGCCATTAGAGCCAGGGACCTCAAATTGGAGTGCAAGAGCAGGCCCAGGGCACACTCCAGAGGAACCAGGGGTGCCTGAGGCAAGCAGAGGAGTAGGGGGAGACTACAGCTGCCGGGCCTACCGAGAAGCCAACAGTATCAAGGTGGTTCTGTTGAGCTGGACCTTGAACAGGGTCTTGGCAATCAGCAGCATGGGTGGAAATGTGTAGAGGAGCCCTCCCACCCCATCCATGGGATAAGGAATGCATTTGCTGCCATCAGAGAGGGATATGGCTGCCTGGAGCAAAAACAGGGCAGCTGAGCATTAGCTGGGGTGGCAGTCTATTCATGGGAGCTCCCAGAGATGGAACAATGGCCACCCCGGGGTCCAGCCGCCACTCGTGTGGTTGCAGTACCTGGCTGAGCCAGTCAACCAGGGCATTGTCCTGGCCCATGAGATAGACTGCCCACAGAATCATCCTGCTTTTGCTGGCAAAGGAGCCGAGGCTCACTGCCTCCTGGCACAGGAGGGACATTCCTGTACTTCCTTCTTGTTGACATAGAACAATTGCCATCTGGTGGTTGGTCTGGACCAGTATCGCTTGGTGCTGCAGATGATGGTGAAAGGCCTGGAGGGCTAGCACTAGGGCTCGAAGCTACAGGAAGTTGATCTGCTGGAGGCTCTCTGTCTGTGACCAACTGCCCTGAGTGCAGAGGTTTTTGCAATGGACTCTATAGCCCAGTTTGGAGGCATCCTATGGTAAGGACCCTCGGGGAGGGGGGGGGGGCCTGGAAGGGCATCCCAACCTGTAGGTGCTGGAGCTGTTGCCACTAGCCAAGGGAGTTTGCCAGAGGACAGGTCACAACCACTCTGTTCCACAGGTACCCTGTTGCTCGAGACCATTGGGAGCAGAGGGCCCACTGAGCTAGCTGTATATGAAGGCAGGCATCTGAAGTGACATGCACCATGGACGCTATGTGACCCAGCAGGCAAAGCAGGAGGTAGGCAAATGCTGAGGGGTGACTCTGGACATCCCCTGCAAGCTCCTTGAGGCACTGGGCCCTGTCCAGAGGGAGGACAGCCCTGGCTTGGATGGTATCCAGTAGTGCCCCAAATGAACTCCAGGCATTATGCTGGATGGAAATGTGACTTTCGGTAGTTTATGATAAACCCCAAGTGTTCCAGGATGTGGCTGGTGTGGGCCGTCGCCTGATGAGGTTCAATGGCAGTGCTATAAGGAAGATAAACCTTGGAGGCGCAGGAAGGTGGCAACCACCGTCAGACACTTGGTGAACACCATCTGGGCGGAGGTTAGACTAAAGGGTAGAACACCCTGTACTGGCAGTGGCAGCCTCCTACCACAAAGCAGAGGTACTGCCTATGAAGGGGATGGATGAGGATGTGCGTATATGTATCCTTTAGATCCAAGGAGCATAGCCAGTCTCCCTGCTGGAGGTATGGCAGCAGTGTTCCAAGGGAGAGCATCTTTAACTGGTTGAGGTCTCGCAGGTCTAGGATGAGCCGAAACCCTCTGGTCCTTTTTGGGTACCAGAAAGTAGTGGGAGTAGAACTTTTTGCCCCTGAGGTGGAGGGGAACTGGTTTCACCACTTTGTCTGCCAGAGGATTTGCGAATTCCTGCTGAAGCCAGGCCCTAGTGAAGGGGAGTTATAGGGAGCTCTCCTGGAAAGAATGGCAGGGGCGTCCATTTGAGGGGGAGGAGGTAATGCTCCTTCAACCACCTGTAGGACCCATGCATCTGTGGTAATGAGGGGCCACCAGTTGGTCTAAAATACCAGATGCGCGCCCCCCCCCCCCTTGTGTGCTGCGGGACAGGACCTCCTGAGGGAAGAGAGGCTATGCCCAAGGAGTGAAAAGCCTCCTCCAGGTTGTGCCGTCTTAGGCTTACGAGAGCTGTGTCCTTGTCCTGCTGGCCCTGTTGGAGAGCTGGGAAAGCAGAGTACTGAGGGTAGTTTCTATAAGCTTTCCTCTTCTTCGGTTATAAGGGGTTTTACCGAAGCCTTCTTTTGAGAAAGGTCAGCAGTCTTTTTGGAGAGCCTGGGAACTGGTCATGAACTCAGACTCCAGTTTGGCTGCCTTGTTAGTTATGGGCTTCTGAAGAGGTTCTCTCTCCAGCAAGGAATGTCGACCAACTTGTCCTGCACTCATTGCTCCAAGTCAGAAGACTGTAGCCAGGCCTGGCAGTGGGCACTAATGCCCACAGTTGCTACTTTAGCTGCCGACTCAAAGCAATCATAGGCCACCCAAGTCATAAATTTGGAGCACTCTGACCATGGAGGTCAGGGTCTGGAACCACTGGAGAGGTTCCTCAGATACCAGCTGAGAACCTGACAAGTTCCCTCACCATGTCCTGCAAGTACATGCCCATATACAGCTGCTGGTATGCCTGATCGGGCTGACAAGCATTGAACCCTGGAAGCATTTCCTGCCTAGAGCATCCATGGTGTGCACCTCCCTGCCAAGGGGCACAGAGGCATATGTCTTTTGGCTGTTGAGCCTACGCATGGCTGACTCCACCAACATGGAGTTGAGACAGTTGAGCTTTTTGGAAGCCAGGGCTCTGGCAGACCCAGTACATCAAGTCCAACCTGCTCACAATGAGTACATAGAGGATGGGGTCTCTCACATACGGAAGAGCAGCCATTTCTGGATGAGGGGGAATTGGCACTGTACTGCAGGATGTCAAAATCCTCCACCTGAGGCTCTTTGGACCCTGTAATGAAGAAAAGGGACTTCACCATATCCTGGATGAAGTCCAGGAAGGATAGGTCCTCGGGTGGGGACCCACACCAGACTTCAGGAGGGGAGGGGTCCAAGGTATGTCCCTGTGAAGTCTGTGTCCAGGGAATCGTCATGCTCTATCTCCCACTCCAACCCGGAGTCTGAGGAGATCAAGGGTCCACCAGTCCTCAGGCTCGCACTCCAGCCCGGGGGCCCCACTGCCCCTGTGCTAAGAGTTGGGTATGCTGGGCAAGGAAGTCCTTGGCCTCGAGCAGGACCAGGACTGGTGCAGAGGGGTCTCTAGAGGCCCATGGCATGCAAGAAAGCAGTTACTTACCTGTAACAGGTGATCTCTGGGAACAGCAGGAATAAGTCTTCACATATGGGTACGTCGGTACCGACTGAGTCTGCACGGGAACGCTTCCCAGCGTCCAATCAAAAAGCTTTTGGAAGCATCCCACCACGCCTGCGTGCTGCCTCTCCTCAGTTAAGTTTCAAGCTGAGACAAAGAGAGAGAGAGAAAGGAAAGAAAGAGAGAGATACAACTCCTAGGGGAGGTGGGTGGGTTGTGAAGACTTATTCCTGCTGTTCCCAGAGATCACCTGTTACAGGTAAGTAACTGTGCTATCTCCAGGAACAAGCAGGAATGAGTCTTCACATATGGGGACTCTCAAGCTGAGATGCCTGGAGTCCCAGCATGTCAGATTGGAACATGCTATCCCCCACAACACCAGGCATCCTGAGGATGGAGGGTAGGAGTTGAAAAAGAAAGGTGCTGTGGAACAGCTAACCTAGCATAGGACTGCAGACAAGGAGTCCATGTGTGGATAATTATCATCAATGATATTAAAAGAAATATTGCAATATGGACCTCCCCTAACAGGATTACACAGTAGTAAGGAGGTTCATGGGATCTACTGGGGAACCCAGTAGAAGAACCTCAAGGGGGACCTCACTGTGAAGTGGAGGTAATAATCCTGTAGGAAAAAACAGTGGAGGTCAGATTCCTGAAAGGTAAGAGGGAACCCCAGTAATAATTGGGGTAGTACAAAAACGGTGGGCCTTTAGCGGAAGGCTTTAGACAAAAGCCCAACTCTTTTGGCAACAGAGTGGCTCACCCTTAGGGGCAAAAGAGAAGGCTGACCGATTTGGACAAACAGGCACAGTCCTTGTGGGAGGAAAAGGTATGGAAACCCCTTGTATCCCAAAAGAAAGGACAAATGCCTGAGGCGTTAGAGCCTATGATTAACTGAAGATCTGCAATGTCTCTCCTAACTGGAGTCAGCTAGGAGAGATACTGGAACATGGAGAGCTTCAGAGGTACCTAAACCTTAAGGTTATGGTAGAAGTTGTTAACTACCACAGAGAGTGGTTGTACGTGTAGAACCCTAAACATGCTGGATAGCATAGGTATGGGTAAAGCCCATCTGTCAGAATCATATAGCTATATGAGCCTAGACAGTCAGGTAGATAAATATGCAGATACATATCTACCGATAATAATATCTCGACATATATATAGAGATATAGACAGACATATAAGAATATATCTATAGTGAGATATGAAAGGGCATAAAAACCACAGAAATGATAGACACAGACATCTGTAAGATGTATGATATATATGGGTGTCTGCAATGAAGCAGACAGATATGCCTACAGAAAGGTATTCACATAGGAAATGTGGAGAGGAAAGATTCATCTAATAACAAGAAGGTGGAACCTACTTGAGAAGATATATAGAGAATCTATTCCGACTGGTTATGAGCTACAGGGATGCTAGCTAGCAAAAATAACCAGGACGGTTACGTGAAGCAGAGGATGATATTAGTCTGCAGCCAGCAAGTCCCGAGTATTCCAGAACTCTAGCATGGTAAGTGAACAGAAGACGCATAAAATGAGATACCATGCTGACCTGCTTAAGGGCAAAAAAGTATCATGCGTTCTTACCATGAGGACGAGCTGCAAGGAGAAAAGCATATTCCCGATTGGAAATACTATGGACCAAAGCAGGGAATTGGCAACGCCTTAAGCTTTCACGTAAGAGAAGGCCTATGTCCTTTATATAAAAAAAGGAGATAGTGAAAAAAGGGAGAACCTTTCTAGTCATGGGAGACATGACTGAAAAAGCCTTTTCCAACCATCTAGGATAGCTGCTGGAGAAAAAAACCCATGCTCTCTAACAAGGGCCCATAGTGGAGAGCTTCTCTGTAGAATTGCAGAGAGCATGATGCAGGAGAATGAGGAGATAGCTACTGGCTCTCCAGCAGCCAGTTCTATGTCAACTATGCTGCCAAACCCAGGGGAATGGAGATGGCAGAAAAGGAGACAATCCAACAAGCCTGTAGTGAAAAAATTTCCAAGACAGTTGACAGCACTGACTTGGGGCCACTACTAAGACCAGACAGAATGTTAGTGGAGGACAGATCTGGTTGTTGGTAGACAAGAACCAGTGGTCCAAACATTAAGGCTCCTGCATAGGCAGCTGCTTGCCAGACAGCAGAAAGAATCTCACTGTTTAGAAACAGAAAGAACAGACAGAACAGGAGTAGAAAACCCTGGACATGTCTGATGAACTGCCTCAAAGCAAGACTGAAAAAGAGGAGTCAACTCAGAGAGGAAAACTCTGCACTGGAAAAGTAACAAAACTAGAGAGGCTGAAAAAACAGTCCTCCAGTGAAGCAATACCACTCTTACAGAGGAAAGCTTGGTAAGAGGGTAAAGAGAATGGAGCTGAGGAAGACTTACAAGTAGTAAGTCTATAGAAAGGAAAAAAAAAGACATGCTGGCACAGGAAACTATCGTTTGATAGTGGTTAGACCTCTTTCCCTAGCAGGAAGAAGAGGAGAACCCTGTGACCTATAGTCATGAACATCCTGACAGCTCATGGAACATAGAAAAAATGGATGTCTTTTGGGAAGAGATCCATGTCTAGGGTTTAGAATGAAGCAGTGGATTGCCTCTATTGAGAAGAAGCAACTGCAGATTCTAAGTCCAAGAGTCACAAGCATCTAATGAAGATTGATCAGAAACCCTGCGGTTGCTGGGTTTGCTGAGCCTGGTCAGAGGTTGAATTCTGCAGACCAGGACGATGCTTCCCTTTTTTGGGAACATCTGTATGATGGGCAGATGATGCATAAAACCTTCTTCTCCTATGGGAAGAAAGTTTGGCAGGACAGCCCCTAGGAACAGGTAAGTCAGTGGACAACTGAGTAACCTGACATAAAGACTCCTTGTTGAAAAGATTGTCTCCAGTGCAAGGAGTATGTCCCAGTGTTTGCAGTGCCCATTTGTCCACGTCTGAAGCTTGGAGCCAGGCTCTATGTCGTGCCCCAATAGTTATAGCAGAGGTCCTGCTAACAGACTCAAAAGAGTCTAGGGAAGCACGAGTAAGAAACCAAGAGATATTCTGAAGATGCTTAAGCAGTGAAGAATAGCCTGCACTCTTGGACTCTGGAAGGGAAGGAGTCAAAAAATGTAATTGCTTTATGACCTCCTCAAGAGATACTCATATAAAAAAATATGAGAGAATTCTTGCAGAAAGCATAGATGTCTGGAAGGTTTGACGTCCAAAGGCATCTAGTGTCTTAGACTCACGACCTGGCGGATAAGAAGAGTGCTTTTTCTTACTCTTTACCCGCCTCATTGCTGATTCCACTACTATGGAATGATGAGGAAGTTGAGTCTTTTGAAACCCTGGAGAGGGGGGCACCTGATATAAGAGATCAGTTGCTCTGGAAGGTGGGGGTAACCTTTAAAGGTACTTCCCACAGTCCTAGAAGGAGATCCTGCAAGGAATGATGCAAAGGAAGCATTATGTTCTCCTTTGCTTTGGTAGAAACAGAGCCCTGTGCAGGATCATGTCCAGGGATAGGAATGGCAAGAGATCTTGCTATATCCAGGAGGAAACTCTGAAAAGAGGGATCTCCAACGGGAATCTCCTTTGGACAGGCTAGATCTGAAGAACTAGCCTGAGCATCGAAAGAGCTATCCAAATATATAGGAATAGAAGATGGTGCACGGTGCAGTGTGGAATTCTTAAGGAATGGTCGCCGTTACTGGCTGTCAGGAGCAGCGACCGTCAGCACCACATCGCCCATGCCAGGTATTGACTCCAAGCTTGGTACAGAAGGGAGCGATCCTGTTGAAAGAAGCATGGCAGGAGTTGGCCACGATGCTACTGTGGATACCGGTACCGATGTCAGAGCCGAGCCCGACAGACATCGGAGCAGCCATCAGTGACAGTTCAATCAGTACCGAGGTAACCGAAAACCTGCAGCCGCTATCCTCGATACTGAGCCTCTGGTATCGATCGGTGTCGGTACCAAAGCGTGTTGGTACCCAGTCTTCCAGACTAGAGATCGATTCCAAACTCAGCATCGAGGGCAAAGAGCCTGATGAGCGAAGCATGGAAGGCACCGACCGCAAGGGTAATGTAGACATTGGTACCGACTTCGGTACCGTGTCTGATACCAGTGGATGGAGGCCAACCAGTGGCAACTCAAACTGCCTCGGAGGAACCGAGAGTTGCGGATCCGAATCATCAGAACCGAGCCTTCGGTACCGCCCGGAACCGGTACCAAGGCGAGTCGGTACCCAGTCCTCCAGACTGGAGATCGATTCCAGACTCGGGATCGAAGGAAGCGAGGCTATCGATGCACGTCTGGAGGGTACCAACGTCTGTGGTGGTATCGGTGCTGGTACCGATAATGGAAAGTCAGTCTGGGGAGTATCCACCAGTCCCGAAGGCACCGAGGATGCCAGATGACCATCCCCGGTGAGGAGTGTTTCATTCAACACCAGTGCCGATGCCGGGATATCGGTACCGCTCAAAGCGGATGCCACCACTGGACACGGCTCAGGTATGTTCTGTGAGGGGTGACCCCCAGGAACAACCTGAAACCCCTCATATGCTTTGGAGACCGAAGACTCCCGCCGGGGTTTTGAAGCCAGAGGGCCCTCGAGGGCAAGGCCGGAGCCGTCTATATGCTGTGCATGAGACCTACCACTCGAGGGCTGGCTAGTCTTAACAGACTGTTTGTGGGTTACCTGATCCTGTGTAGAAGACGACAGAGACGGTGCCCTGAAGTTGGAGGGAAACCGTGTCTCGAGGGAACCTCGATGTTGAAAACCTGTTCTCACCAAACTGTTGCCTAAAGGCTCCGGAGGAAAAGGGTCAGGACCCAAGCAGGTTAGACACCGAGTTTGAGGGTCTAAAAATAAAGTTGTACCGCCACAGTCTGAACATTTCTTGGAGAAAGTGGCTGGCGGTTCCATGAAGGAAAAAGAAGAGGCCTAAAAGGCCTGAGAAACCGTGAGACACTATGAAGAAAAAATATCCCTTGACAAAGGAAGATTTTACAAGAAAAGAAAAGAAAACACCAGCGGTACCGGTGGCGTTGGGGAAGACAGCCACGACCACAAGAAAACTAAAGAAATAAAACAAGAATTTTCTGCGGTGACAGGAGGACGTCCTGCCGTCTCTGCGGAAAATGAAAAAACTGAGGAGAGGCAGTTGGGAAAGGCGGGAAGGCAGCACGCAGGCGTGGTGGGATGCTTCCAAAAGCTTTTTGATTGGACGCTGGGAAGCGTTCCCGCGCAGACTCCGTCGGTACCGACGTACCCATATGTGAAGACTCATTCCTGCTTGTTCCTGGAGATTCAACTCTCTCTCTGAGGGGGCCGATTGTCAGGCATGGTGACCCGGAGGAACCAGGCATCAGAGCCCTCTGCTGGGCCCTGAAGACAAACTGCGTTCCAAGGCTGCCATCCTGGCCTCAGGCCCATATTGACACAGTCAAGGGGGGTGTCTGACGAGGATGGCCTCTGATGACTGAGACCGATCCCCGGATGCCAATGGCATCTTTCCCACCGCTCCCAGCCATTGCCCCCAATGGCCATGGGACTTGCCCATGGCTCCAGACTCGTCACCAGACAAGGCCATTGACAACATCCAGCTCTTTGAGGGGTGTCCCTCTGAGGGAGCCCCAGCTTAATGCCCCATGATCTCAAGGCTCCGAGGAAGCACGGTTGCCACACGAAGCCTCTCTGGTGGCAGAGGGCACTGGTCGCACAGACTCCTCCAGGGCTGAGTCAGTCTTATGAAAAATAGACTCATGCTGCTTCTTACAGCCTCAGAGGGCCTTGCAGGTCATCTGCTGGCAGAGACCACCCACCAAGGCACCAAAAACAACAATCATGCAGATCAGTGTGCAACATATGTGCACAACGGTTGCAAGGCTTGAAACCACTGACAGAGGCTATGGCAGGGAATACGGCCCCCCACGAGGAGTGGCCTAGTGGTTGGGACAAAGTACTTCAGGCCGGAAGGTCAGTGGTTCAAATCCCACTAGAGGACAGCAACCTTGGGCCGGAAGGACTGGGGTTTCTAGTCCCACAGGTGCTCCTTGTGGTCTTGGGCAAGCCACTTAACTATTTTACAGGGAACATGGGCTATGGAGGGTTATCTCCAAGTTATAATGCCCTGTTCAATGTAATTTCAGTTTGTTCAATGTAAACCGCACTGATGCAGAATAGCGCAGTATATAAGAGAATGTAAGTAAATAAACTCTCTTCCTGGCCAGAAAGAGTGTGAAAGCCCATGTACCAGAGAGAAAAACAATGGAGAAAAAAAGGAACCCAAGAAAAACACCATGACACAGACAAGCGGACCCGGAAGACTAGAAGGGTACCAGTACGCAAACAGGAGAAAAAATCAAGAACCAAAGATAAAAAGGAAGAAAATTTTTTTTTCCAGGGGCAGAGACACATGTCTGATGGGTTTCGTGGAAAAAAGGAACTGAGGCAAGATGAGGACCATGCATGCGTGGTACATCACCCAAAGGCTTTCTTTGAAAGCTGGGGAGAGGTTACCCTGTGATCTCCATCAGCACAGACGTCACCCATATGTGAGGACAGACTTCCTGGTTGTTCCCAAAGAAATGCCAGATTTCTGTGGGAACAGTGTAATGTTAGGAAGCACCAGATATTGGGATCATTCCTTATTATAGAACCATGAGGAAAGGCTAGATGGGATAATTCTTTTTCTTTATTTTTTTCTCTTTAGCTGGGTTTTAACATCCGAGGAGGAAAGGCTTCACAGCTTGGCATCTTCATCTCCAAGGTCTGCTCTTCTCTTCCTACAACCTTAGCTGGAGCCTTTCAATGTTACTAATTGTCTTGCCATTAGAAAAGGGCCTCATCTGTAGTCAAGCTGTCAATGAGCACCATACAGTTCTTTAAGATGTTATTTGTCTTTGTGAGTGAGAAGTAAAAATGAAACGTCATAAATTCATTTTAAAGGGCAGAAAACATTTCCTTTTAAGTAAAATGGGGGGTGTAATTCTTAATGTACTTTATTGAAGGTCAATGGGGAGGTGTGGATCTGTTGTGTCTGTAGAACTGGGGGGGGGAGGGAGGGAGGGAGGGAATAGGGGTTAGGGTTATTTTATTTATTTATTTTTATTTACATTCTCTTATATACTGCGCTGTTCTGCATCAGTGCGGTTTACAATGAACAAACTGAAATTACATTGAACAGGGCATTATAACTTGGAGATAACTATTTTACAGGGAACATGGGCTATGGAGGGTTAAGTGGCTTGCCCAAGACCACAAGGAGCACCTGTGGGACTAGAAACCCCAGTCCTTCCAGCCCAAGGTTGCTGTCCTCTAGTGGGATTTGAACCCCGGACCTTCCAGCTTGAAGTACCTTGCCCCAACCACTAGACCACTCCTCCACTCAGGGTTATTGGAGAGTGAAGGACTGAAGACCCAGGAGGGGGGAGGGGTGGAGATATATCAATAGGTGGTTGGGGAGGGTTCCTAGGTTCTGTGAAATAGGGTGGGCGGTGGTTGGGTAGAGTGGTGAATGGGGGTAGTATATTGGATCTTGGCTCTTTGGGATTCGATGATTGTTGCACCACCAATGCTTCAACCCCGAGGAATTGGTTGCACTCTTGGGTGTTATTATTGGTAGTGCCTGTGTATAGCGTCTGCTGTTATCTGTTAATTTGGAATACTCTATTTTATAGTACAGGGGACAAGTTATTGTTCTACTAGAGTAATTTTGATGTGCGTGAAGCTGGGAGGGTAGTGGGTGGGAGAAAACTTTAAAGGATTGTGAATTGTTTTAAGACTGAGTGTTGTATTGTTGGAATGTACTGCAAAGTTGTTGTTTTTTGATGATGCTACTATAACTATGTTCAATAAAGCAAATTTAAACATAAAAATGAGGGGGGTGTAAGTTGAAGCAGTCAGTATACGAAAGCTTGCAAAAGACTGGAAGGGGCTTATGGGCCACACAGAGGCACCAACTTGTAAATGGAAGGGTCAGAGTTAGTTTTGCGCAGCTCCTCCCTGCTCAGGTTTACATCTGGGTGTAATCTGCTTCTGCTAGGTAGCTCTAAAGTCACATCACCTTGGGTTCATGTGTCTATTCATGAAACCTGTTTCTGCTGGTAGGTGATTCCAGAGTCAGATGCACACCGGGCTGGCCTGCAGGAAGGGGATCAGGTGCTAGCAGTGAATGATGTGGATTTTCAAGACATTGAGCACAGTAAGGTGAGAGGCCCAGCAGGGACCCCAACCCGCCTCTTTCTTTCAAGCTAAACACTGGCTGCATATCTTGCATACTGGGCCTTGAGCTATGACTTGGACTTTGTTTTACTTCTAGGCTGTGGAGATCCTGAAAACAGCTCGCGAGATCTTCATGCGCGTGCGATATTTTCCCTACAGTAAGTGTGAGATTCCTGTCCCTTTTTGTGTTCCCCGCTGAACTGTTATGTAACTCGTTGCTCTTCTCTTTCCTTAGATTACCAGCGGCAGAAGGAGCGAACAGTCCATTAACAGTCGGCACTCCTCTGTGGTGAAGTTTCTCCCCGATACTGCTGCTATTCTTCAGACTGTTCTTTGAGTAGCATATTCCTTTCTGGAGTAGTGCTGTCTAGTTTCTCATTTATTGTTGGGAAGTGGCGAGGGAATGTATGCTTTTCCTAGTCTAAACTAGAAACATTGCTGCTGCAGCCTTTGGACTGGCAAATGTCACTGGCTTGAAGGTACTGTCTTCATGGGGGCACACTGATTTGAGCTTTTGAGAAAGGCACAAGTTAAGACAAGTTATATTCAGGTAGTTTCTTGGCCCCAGAGGGTTCACAAATCTGTACACATAAGGCAATGGAGAGTTAAGTAACCTACGCAAAATCACAAAAAGCAGTAATGGGATTTGAACCATGTCCTCACAGTGCAATCCAAATGTAATAGCCTCTTAAAACAGCACCAACGAATCATAATATAGGAAAACAACTATTGCTTCACAAATGCTTAGAGCAGCTTCATACAAAAGACATGAGGGGGGAAAAAAGACTTCTACAGGGGTCTTTTTCCGCTCATGTCTTTTGTATGAAGATGCAATAAAAGCTCCGTCAGCTCCTCCACTACCCTTTAAACTCTAAGAGTAGCCATTGCCTATACTTGGTCCATAGATAAAGAGGGATAGGGGCCTTGGCAGTTATGACAGACCTACCCTAGCTCTCTAGATATTTAAAAGGTCTTTTCCTTCCATTATACCACCACATGGCCCATCTACAAGGGAAGGGTAGGGATATTCTCCTTACCATAAGCAGCAAGCAGTGATTGTTAAGAAGCATGAGATCCCAGGGCTCCACTGGAAGACCATTCCAGTATAAAACCCAGTAAAGACACTACTCCTCTCTGTGTATTTTTCTTTAATAAAATGTTCCTCTAATTGCATGCCTCCACACTCACATCAGTACCAACATGGCAAAGGTGCACTGGGCCTTGGTCTCTATCTGCTCCTGTAATTCTGCCACTTCCATGCAGCACATTGAGTTTAATAAAGTACAACCCAGGGCAAGACTTTTCTTCCCAGCCCTCTGCTACCTGAACTCTCCACTTTGCAGTACAAAAGCGACCCTGGCTGAAGCCCAGAGTTCCATTTTCCTACATTCAAACTCTTGTGCCTGCAGCAGTTCCACAGCTACGTCTTGTCTTAGTTCTCCTCATCACTGTTCTCAACCTGCTCATCTTTCACCTCTGCTAGACTACTCTCATCAATGTTTTCCAGTGAGGCTGCATGCTGCACCCCCAGCTGGGAGACAGAGATGCAGGGAAGTATGTTCTGCTCTGGGTAGAGCCACGGTTTGAAGTGAGGCTCGTTCTTCTGCTTCCAAGCTGGGTAACTCACGCATGCTTTATGCAACTTCTTGAGAATCTGTACAAAAGGAAAAGCATTTTATCATTCTAACCTGCTGGCACACTGGCCACTATCCTACTACTAATTTCTATAGCACTACTCAGCATATACAGCACTGTACGTATACAAAGAGAATCTCTGCTCGACAGAGCTTACAACCTATTCAAGACAACAGAACAAAGAAGAGTATTAAAACTGGAGAAGGGGGGGGGGGGGTGTCAAGGTCCAAAAGCTGCTTCAAAAAGGTAAATTCTGAATAGGACCAGGCATATAAGGCTGATGTACTAATGGGGGAAGTATATATATAATACAGCAAGGTGGAAGGAACAGAGCCTGGAGATGGTGTGGACGAGAAAGACACAGAGAAAAGTGATTTATCTGATGGGCAGAGTTCCCAAAGAGGGATGTAGGGGAAAAAAAAAATAAGAGGTGAATAAGGAGTTGCAGAATGAATACATACATAGGTAATGCACTAGAAGTTTAAGCTGTATATGGAAACAGATGGAGAGCCACTAAAGTGTCTTGAGAAGAGAGGTTATGTGAGCGTAATAGTGGCAGAAGATTAGGCATGCAGGTTTGTTTTGAACAGATTGGGAGAAAGCTGACGAGCAAGGTGCAGTAGTCTAAGCAGGAGGGGATAAGCGGATAACTATTTTGGTAGTTTTTTCAGAAAGGACAAGTAATTTTGCTGATAACACAAGGAAGCAACAGGTTTTAGCTGTCAGATGCATGCAAAGAAAGGGGAATCAAAGATGACCCCTAGGTTATGAGCCGAGATAGGTGGAATAGTGTAGCTACCTGTAACAGGTCTTCTCCAGAACAGCAGGAATCAATCCTCACATATGGGTGACGTCGGCACCGACACCGACTGAGCCTGTACGGAGTATTTCCTCAGATTTCAAAGACAGCCTTTGGGAATGCTACCATGCATGCATGGTTCCCTTTCCTCCCAAGGGGGAGGAAAGTTGTGAGGACTGATTCCTGCTGTTCCTGGAGAACACCTGTTACAGATGAGTAACTACGCTTTCTCCAGGAACAAGCAGGTAGTAAGTCCTCATATATGGGACTTCCTAGCTCCAGGCTGCCGAGGACCGAACCACGACAGTACCAATGGCAACCAGTTGGGTGGCCGTGAGTTGCAGAAGGTGAGTCCCCACTGAGAGAGACTGCAAAACCCTAGGGTCTAGCAACACTATCATTCCGGTAACCTGAACACAGAAGGATCGAAAGGCAGGAGTTGCCTACACTCCAAGAATATTACGCAGCACCGCCTGATCAAAGGCACTGTCCCTGCAGGATTTGCTTTCCAGGCAGTAGTGTGCTGCGAACGTGAATAGATGACCAAGTGGTGGCTCTGCAAATTTCTGTCATCGGCACAGAATGGAGGTGGGCCACCGACGTGGCCATCGTCCTCATGCACTGTGCTGTGATCTGGTGCTCCAGGGAGAGGCCCGCCTGCTCGTAGGCGAGAGCAATGCAGTCTGCCACCCAAGAGGATAGGGTCCACTTAGTTAAAAGGTAGCCCCAGTCTGCTGGTGTCATAGGACACGAAAAGCTGAGGTGTTTTGTGGTAGCCCTGGGTCTACTGCAGATAGGACGCCTGTCCCTGAAGAACCTGGTGTACAGGGGGTCCGCCACCAGTGCTTGAAGCTCCTGATTCTGTGAGCTGAAGTAAAGGCCACCAAGGAGGCCACCTTCCAAGATAGGTATCTGAGGTGGCAAGTGGCTCAAACAGTGGTCTGGTCAGCTGGGAGAGCACCACAATGGGTCCCATTCTGCTGCCGGTGGGCGGACAGGGGGCCCTATAGGAACCCGGAAACCAGGGGCTGGCTAGATAAGGGCTTTCCTTCTATTGGGTGGTGGTGAGTGGCTATGGCACTCAGATGCATCCGGACTGAGTTAGATTTCAGCCCTGCGCGCGACATATGCACTAGGTACTTGAATAGCAGCTGGACATGGCAGAACAGGTTCTCCTTCCTATCTGCGTACACCAGGGCAAACCTGCACCATTTAAAGGAATAAGCCCTCCTCGTGGAGGGCTTCCTGGAGGACAGCAGGATCGCCTCAACCTCTTGGTAGGCTGAGCGGGGCCAAAGCTACCCTCTCAGCAGCCAGGCCATGGAGTCAATGACCCCACATTGGGATGCAGAAAGGAGCCCTCCTCCTGAGTCAGGAGGTCCAGGGCTAGACCCAGGGGTACTGGGAGTGTCGCTGCCAGCAAGAGCAGTTATGGGAACCAGGGTTACCTGGGCCATCTGGGGGCGATCAGCATCACCGATGCCCCCTCGTTCTGAGTTTTGAACAGGGTCTTGGTGACCAGGGGAGTCGGCGGGAATGCATAGAGCAGTCCCTTGGACCTTGAGATCAGGAATGCGTCTGCTGCTACCCTCTGTGGGTACAGTTGCCTGGAGCAGAAGTGACTCAGTTGCACATTGTCCAGAGAGACAGAGGTCTATCTAGGCCAGCCCCGTCCATCAATTGCCACTACCAAACCTTCCCAAGCCAGCAGCAGGGATCCCAGCCCAAGGGCCAGGGACACGGACCCAGGAAGCCAAAGGTTCCCAAAACCACAAACACCAGCTCCGGCTCAACCTGGTGGGAACTTTTGACTCCCAAGGCAGGGCCTCCCTCCCTCTGGGAGACCCTCACCAGCCCACTGGGGGCCCGAGGTCACCTCGGACCAGTGGGTGCTCTGGGTGGTGAAGGAGGGGTTACCACCTCCACTTCCAGTTGCCACTGGGGCATTTTTCAGGACAGCCAGTGCGACCTCTCCTTCACCATGTCCTCTTGCTCTCAGAACTACAGCTCCACTAAGGGACAGGGCAGTAGAGCCTGTTCCCCAGCACCTCTGGGGCAAGAGATTCTAATCAAGGTACTCTTATCCCCAAAAGAACTGAGGGTCTCGGGCCCATCCTGGACTTTTGAGACCTGAACAAGTTCCTCGTGAGGGAGAAGTTCAAAATGCTCTCCCTTGTGACACTGCTGTCCTACCTCCACCAGGGAGTTTGGCTTTGCTCCTTGGACCTAAAAGATGCCTACACTCACATCCTGGTCCACCCATCTTACCGGCAATACCCGAGATTCATGGTAGGGGGAAGCCACTACCAATACAGGATACTTCCCTTCAGCCTGGCCTCCTCACCAAGAGTGTTCACAAAGTGCCTAGCAGTTGTAGTCGCCCATCTGCGCCTACAAAGGTTGTTAGTCTTCTCCCACCTGGATGACTGGCTCATCAGAGGCCACTCAGCTACAGAGGCCAGTCAGAGCACAAGAACGTACCATCCTTATCCTGCAGCACCTGGGATTCATCATCAGCTACCCCAAATCATCTCTCTCTCCAGTGCAGGACCTAGAGTTCATCAATGCTCAGCTGGACATGGTGTGGGCCAGAGCCCTTCTCCCTCAGGACAGAGCAGAACACCTCAAACAGCTGGTGGGGGAGGTCCAACACCAAAGAACAGTGCCAGCTCGCTGCCGCCTCCATCGGCTGGGACAGATGGCCTCTATGGTCAATGTAACACCCCTAGCCTGCCTGCACATGCGGACAGCCCAGTGGTGCCTGTGTTCAGTGGACCATTCTTTGAGAGCCTCTGCCTGGTCACCACTTCGGCCTCAATCTCGACTGCAGGTTTCCCAAAAAGGTTCTCGGTGCAGAGGACATCCAGCAGCTTTTTCTGGACCCACTGCTCGAGGTCCGAGGTCTGTAGTCAGGCTTGGCGCCTGGCACAGATGCCTGCGACTGCTACTTCAAAACCATTGTACTCATAGGTGGCCCGGAACAGGAACTTAAGAGTAGTCCCAGAGGTAGCCAGCAAGGTCTGGAACCGCTGCAAGGGTTCCCCGGCAAGCCCTGCTGAGAAGCCCGCACATTCCCGAATGAGGCTTTTAAGATACATCCCTATGTAGAGCTCACATGTTTGCTACCTAGCATGGACCTCTGAAAGCACTTGCGCCCTAGAGCATCAAGGGCTCTGGCCTCTCTACCCGAGGGTACAGAAGAATAAGTCTTCTGGCTCTTAAGCTTTTGAATAGAAGATTCCACCACCATGGAATTGTGGGGGAGTTGGGCTTTCTGGAAACCTGGACTCCTCTTGACACAGTAGATGGTGTTGAGGCAGCAGCTGACCACCAGCACCAGGGTCACCCACATCCGTAGGAGCAGTCGTTCGAGGATGGGCTGCACCGGATTTGGCAGAGATGCATACTGGAGGTTCTGCAGTGCGCGGGTCCTCCTTGGACTTGGTCGGGACCGAGAGGGCTCAGCCATGTCCCAGACGAAGACATGGAATGTTACGTCCTCAGGTAGGGGATGGCAGAGGAGGTCGGGGGGAGATGGCTCCGAGGGGATGTCTGTGTCGAGAGGCCTCAACATCGGTCTCAGTCTGACTCGGAGGGCATCGAGGTGTCAGAGGCTCAGAGCTCCCACGCCGCAGAGCCTGCGTCAGGGAACTGGGATCTCCCGACCGGTCTGGAGTCAAGACTCCCGGAAACTAGCCAGGGAGAACCGGACACTTCAGGATCAGAACCGAGACCTCAATTGGTGCAGAGTGCTAGCCCGAGACAGATAGCGCTCGGGGCCCGGCTTGTTGCCTGGGGAGGCCACTGCAGTCGAGGGCTCAGTTGTTGGGGCAGATGATGCAGAGATACTCTGTTCCAAGACTGCCATTCTGGCCTCGATGCCAAAGGCTCTGCAGCTTTTGGCCTGGGCACTGAGGATTTTGGGCCCAGCGCCAGCACTCTAGCGAGGGTGGCCTCGGGGAGCTTTGCGTGGTCACCGCTGGCCGATGACTCCTTCCTAGAGTCCTTAGGAGGGGCGCTGCTCGGAGTCACCAGAGTCCCTCCACAGGACCTTACCAGGTTTCCCCAGTGGGACCTTGACTGGCTTTGAGAATGTTTTCTTTTTTTTTGACAGGGTCCGGCATCTTTCCAGAGGAGCTGCTGCCGCAGGACTCCAAAGATGCCCAGGCCTCATGGGAAGTGCTTGGCTTTGGGCTCAGCGTTGGGGAAGCCAGAGCTGAGCCGGACTACAGGAACAGCATAAGGGCTTCTCGTGTCCTATGACACCATTTCTTGTTGGTCTGAGGGGTCATGGCCTGACAGGTCGCAGAAGGCACTGATGTGGTCCGGGCCAAGGTAGTGCAAGCAGTAGTCGTGGGTGTGAGTGACAGACATTAATTTGACTGCAACAATCACACTTTTTAAAGCCACCGGGAGACATGGTGGATCACACCCGGATGGGGATGACGACCCCCAGGTGAAAAACGGCACGAACGCCAGTCGAGGAAGACCTTGATGAAAAAAAGAGAAAGGAAGCCAAGAATAGCACCAGCTCAAGGCGGGGACAAGGAACCAGTACACAAACTGGGAAAAACTCAACTAAGGATAATTTATTTATTTATTTACATTCTTATATACTGCGCTATTCCTCATCAGTGTGGTTTACATGGAACAGCTATATACACATTTCAAACTGGTTGATCTGCGTTTACAATTAACAGGTAATAGAACTTGGGTCAAGAACATGGGTAACTATTTACATCTGTACTATAGCGACTAGGTGAACTCTAAGGAATTTAAGGAATTTTTCCAGGGAAACAGGACATGCGTCTGTTGGGCTCTGTGGAAAAAAGGAGACTGATCAAGATGGCACCCTTGGGCGGGAAGGGGACCACATATGTGGTAGCATTCCCAAAGGCTTTCTTTGAAAGCTGGGAAAATGCTCTGCACGGGCTCCGTCAGCACTGACGTCACCCATATGTTAGGACTGACTTCCTGCTTGTTCCTGGAGAATGCAGTATTATGCATAGAAGGGGAGGGGGGAAATAAGACACTCTTGGCCATGTTTAATTTTAGATGGTGATGAGAAATCTAGGCAGTAATGTCAGACAAGCAGGCTGAAATTTGGGACTAGTTTCCTTGTGAAATTTCTCGTGCAAATAAATACATCTCTCAGTCATCAGAGTAAAGTACCCTGTCTGACTGTTCTGTTCCATGTAAACCGCGCTGATGCTGAATAGTGCGGTATAGAAGAAATTGTAAATAAATAAATAAACTGAAAACCAGGCAAGGAAATCAGTGCATCAAGGGAACAAGCACAGAGAAGAGAGGCCCCAAGATAGTGGGATGGGAGTAGAGGATCCACTAGAGCAGGGGTGGGCAAGTCCGGTCCTGAAGAGCCGCAGACCAGTCAGGTTTTCATGATGTTCCTAATGAATATTCATGGGCCTATTTCCATACAATGGAAGGCAGTGGATGCAAATAGATCTCATGAATATTCATTAGGGACATCATGAAAACCTGACTGGTCTGCGACTCTCCAGGACCGGACTTGCCCACCCCTGCACTAGAGCAATGGGAGAGAGCCAAAGATGAGCAAGACAGAACAGAGCCCCAAAATCCAAGAGTATCAAGGAAAAGGTGGTGATCAACAGTGGCCAAAGCAGCAGATAGGTCAAGAATGAGGAGGATTGCATAGAGGCCTATGATTTGGCCAAAACAGATCATTGGAAATACTGGCAAGGGCCATTTCTGTAAAATGTAGAGGACAAAACCAGATTGGAATGGATATGGAATAGGAGGGAAGGAGGAGAACCCCAAGACAGCAGCAGTGAACAGCATGTTTGAACAGTTTGGATATGAAGAGGAAGCGAGAGATGGGAGACTAATTGGAAGGGAAGAAAAGATCCAATGAAGGTTTATTGAAGAGCGGGGTAATCAGAACATGCTTAAAGGCAGCAGGAACGTTTACAATGGAAAGCAATAAATTAAAGATATAGTAGATAGAAGGGATGACAGCAGGTGAGATGGAGCTCAAACATGCTGTTCACTGTCTTGACGTTCATCCCACGCAATTCTGGATCCATGCCAACCTGTCTTATCCTCTGTGTTCTCCAAGTTTAAGAAATACTGTGCTGCCTCATTCAAGCAGCACATCATTAAAAGTGTTAAGCTACCACCATAGCCCTGTAGATCTCTCTCACCTTAGGAGCAAGAAACCGGGAACACTTATTCACTACCCACTTTGGCAGGGAACCTAAAATTGAATGAAAGAAAGAAAGAAAACGTATTACTAGGAAAAAAAAAATCCCACCCTCAATAGATCAGGAACTGTTTTCCATCCAGAAGATGATTTAATTCAGTATTGCTTTTGTGTTTTCTCCATCAGTTGTAGGATTCCCTCTTTGCTTTATTCAGTGTCCCAGGCAGGGCGCAGCCCGTGAGCATGGCCTTACCTTTGGGATCCACCTGAGCCAAGTATGTGACAATGCAGCTGTTGGGCCCTGTTGCAGTGATAAGATAGCCAGCCAACAAGGAAACTGCTCGTACGAGATCTTTCCTGGGAGGGTATTCCTGCCAATATAGAAGGAAACTATTAGAATACCAGCTGGATAGGTGTACAGAGATCTCCAGTTACAGAAACTGACAGCCCTAAATAAAGGTGAAATTAGACCTCATCTGCTAATTTTCTTTCCTGTACTCCTTCCAGTCCAGACAAGTGGGTTATGCTCACCAACTAGCAGGTGGGGACTAAAAAATTCTCAGACCAGTATCAACAGCCTGTGCCCACTGGACTGAGCCAGTATTTGCCACTCATCAAGCAGAGAACCCGGCACCAGGCCATACCTCCAGCCTCCACCCAGTCCAAATCCCTGCCCAAGAGGGTCTGAATGATAGGCAAACCCACCATGCAGAAGCCTTGCACCCTCCAATGCTGCAATCCCCACAGCTACAGGGCCCCAAAATGATTCAGAGTCTGTTGCTGCCATGCCAACCTACCCAGGATGGCAGATGAGAAGCACCCGGTAAGACATTCTAGGTATTAATGTCTCAACAAGAAGATACACAACACACCTGACTAGGAATCTACTCCTGACATGCACAACCGTTATAGTTCATACCTTTGCAGCAACACGCCACATTCCCGAAAGACTGAAAAAAATCAAGGGGGTCCCGGATAGACTGATTAAAGGAAAGAAAATTAGCAGGTATTTAATTTCACTTTACAGGGCTTCCCTCCAGTCTAGTCCACTGTCCCAAAACATCCATCCTGTTTACTTTACATAGTTTTCTTTACTATCAGGCACAAGAAGCATAAGATGCCTTATTTCATAAGATATAGACCACATGTATTTCTTCAATTTAGTCGACAATCTTTTGTAAAATTAGTCCACAATGGTATTATTGCACATAATCACCACCTTTTTTAAAGTTTGTGTTTTCTTTTAAGTTTGAAATGATGTATTGTTCTATGTTCACTGTTACACCATTTTATTTATTTATTTTATTGTTTTTATATACCGCACTCTTAAAAATCAGCACGGTTCACAGACAACAGTATTGTGCATAACAAGCTCACTATTAAGCACTTACATCGAACTTGATGTTACACTTGGGTTTCAACTGGGGGAACTATGTACATCTATTTACAGTTATCTACAGGGAGGAGTAGCCTAGTGGTTGGGGCAAGGTACTTCAGGCCGGAGGGTCAGGGGTTCAAATCACACCAGAGGACAGCAACCTTGGGCCGGAAGGACTGGGGTTTCTAGTCCCACAGATGCTCCTTGTGGTCTTGGGCAAGCCACTTAACCCTCCATTGCCCATGTTCCCTGTAAGTATTAGTGTATGTTTCTCATATCCCCGCGTGTTAAATGTATCCCCCAATTGTGTTGTGACCGCTTTGATTGAAGGATAAGGCGGTATACAAAACTGTCTAAATAAAAAAATAAAACTACAGTATGGACATGATTTGACTATAACTTATGAGTTCCTAGCTGGGTTGAGAGGTAGTGCAAGAGAAAGAGGTGGTGTTTTAGTGCTTTTCTGAATTGGGCAAGATCTGTTATGGCCCTGATGGTCGTTGGGAGCGCATTCCAGCAGCTGGGAGCATAGAACTTGAAGGCGCGGTTCCTTGTTGTCTTGGTGCATTTTGTTATTTCCTTGGGGATTTGTAAGGTATTGGCGGTGAATGTTCTCCTTGCCCTATTTGCTGGCATGGGGTGAACAAGGTCCGTTATGGATGTGGGAGATATTTTGTTGATGGCCTTGAAGGTAATTAGGATTGCTTTATAGGAGAGCCAGCAGTAGATTGGTAGGCAATGTAAATCCTTAAGGATTGGGGTGATGTGGTCACCTCTAGCGGCTCCAGTCAGGACGTGTGCAGCCGCATTCATTGCCAACTATAGAGGGTTTAGCGTGTTTTTGGGTAGACTGTGCAGGATCAAGTTAGCGTAGTCAAAGTGGGGTGTCACCAGTGCCTGAAAAACTGATCTGAAGTTGTCCGGATGCAGCAGGGGTCGGAGATGTCGCAGTGTTCATATTTTGTGGTAGATTTGTTTAATGGTGTTGCTGATGTGTGTTTTGAAATCAAGCTGCTGGTCTAGTGTAATGCCTAAGTAGCGGATGCTGGGTCTCCTTGGGAGCTCTGCGTCTCTTGTCTTTAAGGTTGGCGGAGGAGAAAAGGATTGGTTTCTGGTAACGAACAGGACATCCGTCTTGTTAAAGTTAATCTTGAGGCTCTGTGAGTGGAGCCAGTTGGTAGGGCATCGAAGCATTTTACCAGTTGGGAGAAGTCCGGATTCTCAATCGTGAATGGGGTGAAGTGTAGTACATCGTCTGCATAGAGCAGGCATGAAATGTTAAATGAGCAGATTATATCACATATGGGTTCCATGTAAATGTTGAATAAGAGGGCAGAGAGTGAGGAGCCCTGAGGTACACCATGCTTTTGTTGGAAAGGCTCAGAGGTTGTGGATCCTGTCTGTACCTGCTGCCATCTGTCGGTTAGATAGGATTTGCACCAACACCATGCTGATTCACTTATTCCCTTATCTTGGAGCCGTATTAGGAGTTGCTCGTGGTTTACGGAGTCGAATGCGGCAGCAATGTCTAGGAAGATTAAAGCATACCCTTGTTTGATATTGTCAGTCCCTGTGATCAGCATGTTTATGAGTGTGGCGAGGAACGTTTCAACGCCATATGATTCCCTGAAGCCGTGTTGGCATGGGTCAAGGGGAGCTGTAGTGTCAACATGATCCTGTATTTGGCGTTGGACAACCTTCTCGATTATCTTTGCTAGCAGCGGGATGCTCGATATTGGTCGATATGATTCCACCTTCTGGGAGTTTAGTTTGGTGTTCTTCAGGAGAGGCCGAATGGATGTCTGCTTAAGGTATGAGGGTAATTGTCCGGTGAAGAAGGATAAGTCAATGATCTTGGATATTATTGGGCTGAATTCATTACGTAGTGACCTTATCCAAGATGCCGGACAAGGGTCATTTGGGGCAGTGGTGGCGTTGATGTCGGCTATGATGTTCTCAATACTTGTATCCGATGGTGTTATGAGAGGTGAGTTGCTTGGGTGGTTTCTTAGTGGGGCTGGAGAGTGTAGCTTTGCTAACGTTTTTGGTTGTGGTCATCAGGTAGTCTGCATAGTCTTGAGGGTGTATCGAGGCTAGTTGGGAGGATGAGGGTTCATTTGTTAGGGTCTTCACTATATTGAGCAACTCATGGGGTTTGTTCAGGGATTGGCCTAGAATTTTGGAGTGATGTTCTTTAATTTTAGTGGATATTAAGTTCCGATGTGCTTGTAGGTAGGAGTTTGTAGGCTGTCTGGTCTGTTGGGGACTGGGTACTTTGCCATTTTCTTTCTAGTTTCCTCAGCGTTCGCAGGGAGGTCCGTAGCTCGGTAGTGTACTAACGTGCAGGATTTTTCCTTCTTCGTTGCTTATCTGAGGTATGTGGCTTAGTTTGGTTAGTTATGTGTGCAAAGGAACTCAGGTTGTTATTCCATGAGGCCATCACATCTTCAAGGTTCGGTGATGTAGTCGTGATGTTGGGGAGAACATTTTTGATGATCTCCTCTTTGTCGAAGGGTCTAAAACGTCTGGTGTGAGCTGATGCTATTTCCGTTAATTTTGATGCCTGTTCTCTGTCTTGATGCATAGGCATTTGGAAACTGATTAGATTGTGATAGGATCATGGGACAGGGGAGATAGTTACGTTGAAGTTGTAGTTTGGGCTGACCTCTGGTCAGGGGCTGAAGATAAGGTCTAGTATGTTGCCTTTTTGGTGTGTGGGGGCATCGACTATTTGTTCGTAGTCCAGGTTGTTGAGTGCTTCAAGGAAGGCTCTGGAATGGTTATCCTGCAGGGCTGGTAAGTTAAAGTCGCCTGGTATCCAGTTTGGCTTGCGTGTGTTTTGAGGATTTGAGGCTAGTTCGATTATAGTTGCCAGATCATGGGTAGATGAGGGTGGGGATCTGTAGATAAGGTTAATGGTATTATGGTTGTTGGCTATGGTGATTGTAATCGAGATGAGTTGAGCTGTTGGAGCTGATTGTTTGGTAATGGAGGTCTGTCCTTACCAGAATGAATGCACCGCCTCCTCTGCGGTCTGCTCAGTGGCAGGTGTAGATTGAGGGGGGGGGGGTGAGATGGTTGGTGAGCACTGAGTCTGAGCTGGTGAGCCATGATTCTGTCACTAATAGTATGTTTAGGTAGAAGTGTTTTATGAGGTCGGGGATGACTGGCCACTTTTTACGGACGAACCGTGCATTTATGAGGGCACACTTTAGGTTGCATGGGTTTTGGTGTTGCTTGGGCTTTGTAGGGTGCAGAAGGGGTATGTGGACTAAGTATGGGTGGGAGTTCTGGGAGGGCTCTGTTGGTGAGTGGTGTATGTTGCTGTGGTGTCTCCTTCCTTGTCCTCGTACAATCATAATCAGATTGTGGTTAGATGCAGCGGAGAGGGAGCCATTGAGGGCATTGCTGAGTAGGTATAGAATTGATTAGGGTTATGCTGGAGAAGAGCATTTAGAACTATACAGACACTTGGCAGTACACAGTAAACTTGGCAGTACAGATATTTGCAGTACACAGTAAACTTGGCAGTACAGATATTTGCAGTACAGACACTTGGCAGTAGACAGTAAACTTGTCAATACAGATACTTGCAGCGCACAGCAAACCTAGCAGTAAAAGTACTCACAGTACATGGTAAACGGTAAGCGTTCATAGAACGTCGATGAGAGAGATACTCACAGAGTAGGTAGACTGAATTACAGGGCAGTGAGAGGTGGTGTATCTCACATGGTGTCTGGGACCGGTAGTGTCTTGTGGTGAGCGAACTCGACCCAGTGAGGGGAGCTCAAGCTTCGGCTGTGGATCTGCGAGGTTGTAAATGTACCTTATTGGAGTTTCCAGACATACACTGGTTACTAGGCAGGCTTGTTGGTGCATGCTGGGCCTCAAGACAAGGGCCGCCGCCTAAGGGACACCTGGCGAGGTCCTCAGGCATGGGCCCACCAGGCATGGGTGCGCCGGATGGCGCTACTGTTTAAATCTTCAGGTTCTCTACCCCGATTAGGCGGCGGTGTTGCTGGGTGAAGCCGGCCTCCGGCAGCTTGATCCTGCACCGGAGAGCTGTGGCCGGGCCGGGGAGAAGAGCCATTGTCTTAATTTTTGTATTTTGGAATAACGTTTCTTTTAATATATTTATATACATTTTATAATTTCATATATATTTATCATTATAAGTGTTTAATTGTATTTATATGAATTTCTATGTAGGCCAATCCCCTGATGAAGGTAGTGCCGAATCATGGCTGTTTCAGGTGGCCCCTAGCAATCCCTTCTGGGGTGAAGCAATAAAAGGATTTGTATCACACTTTGCTCTAGCTGCCTGACATATGTCCAGGGGAGGAACCCTCCCTGCTTCGGCCCAGAAGGGATGTCTGGGCTCTCGTAGAGTTGGCTCAAAGACCTATAGGCATCTGCCTACCCTTAAACAAATAAGTCTACTATCACATCATAAAATATGCCATACTAGGTCAGACCAAGGTCCATCAAGCCCAATATCCTGTTTCCAACAGTGGCCAATCTAGGTCATACGTACCTAGCAGTATCCCCAAAAGAGACAGGTTCCACAATGCTTGTATTGGGTCAAGCATTGATATCCTGGGTCCCTTTCTAATAATGGTTTATGGACCTTTCCTCCAGGAACTTGTCCAAACCTTTTTTAAACCCAGCTACACTAACAGCTCTTACTACATCCTCCGGTAACAAATTCCAGAGTTTGATTACACGTTGAGTGAAAAAATATTTTCTCTTATTTGTCTTAAATAGTTTACCCTGTAGCTTCATTACATGTCCCCTAGTCTTTCTATATTCTGATAGTGTAAACAATCGATCTACGTTTACCCGTTCCACTCCATTCATTAATTTATAGACCTCTATCATATCTCCCCTCAGCCGTCTCTTTTCCAGGTTGAAGAGCCCTAACCTTTGTAGCCTCGCTTCATAGGAGTAGCCTTCCATCCCCTTTACCATTTTGGTGGCTCTTCTCTGTACCTTTTCTAATAACGCTATATCCTTTTTAAGATATGGCAACCAGAATTGCACACAATATTCAAGGTGCGGTCGTACCATGGAACGATACAGAGGCATTATAATATCCTTTGTTTCTCCAGGACCAAGCAGGAAGTCAGTCCTCACTTATGGGTGACGTCGGCGCCGACGGAGCCCTCGCGGAGCAATTTTCCCCAGCTTTCAAAGAAAGCCTTTGGGAATTGCAGCGCGCATGCGCGGTCGTCTTCCCGCCCGAGGGTGCCATCTTAGCCAGTCTTCTTTTTTCCGCGGAGCCCTGCAGACGTCCCCGTCTTGTCCCCGCGAAAAAGTTGATTTTCCTCTTTATTTTATACTTTTTTCTTTCGGTTCGACGCCGATCGTTTTCCCGCCCGGACTCGCGACGCCGGTCTCGAGTCCTCTAGCGTTTTTTCGGTTTTTCTGACTTAGTCAGCTTTCATTTTCGTTTTCCCTGGCAGCCCGGTCCTTTGACCTCGCAGGGGCCCTTTTTCCCCCGATGGCTGCCAGTGGCTTTAAGCGGTGTGGTCGGTGTGACCGAAATATGTCACTAACCGACACACACGACTTTTGCCTCCGCTGCTTGGGCCCGGATCATGAGGAACTGATCTGTGGGCCCTGCAGCAAACTGTCCTCGAAGGCGTTGAGAAGTCGGCGGCATCAGCGCGAGAGAATCTTCGCTGACCCCAGCCGTACCCGGACCTCGTCGGAGGCCTCCGTGTCAAAGGGCTCCAGCTCGGACCGTCGCCGGAGCTCCTCCGACCGGGGTTCTCCCTCCGGGGACCATCGTCGGAAGGAAAAACCCGCGAGGGCGGCGTCGGTGGACGCTCCTGGCTCCGCGAGGGCCAGGTCGCATAGCCCCGACAGCCGCCCCGGGTCCTTGGAGAAGGAACATCTCCCGAAGCGACCTCGCCTGGAGTCGGAGATGCCTGCCCGGGTAAGTCCTGTAGTCCTTCTGGACTCGCCTCCGCGACAGCCGACGTCGGGCCCGACGCCGTCGAGGCCCGAGTCGGGGGCTGCTGGGTCACCTGAGTTCGGACTCAGGTTGACGGCCTTGGAGAGCAGACTGTCTGCCTTCATGGACCAGCAGCGGGCACTGCTCGCTGGCCTCGCTGGCGCCGCTGCCCCGACCGCCGGGACGTCGACGTCCAAGTCGACCCCGGAGACCGAGCCGATCCTCGAGTCAATGAGAACTCGAGTCGATCCTCGGTCGAGATCACCCTCGGCCTCCCGTTCGGGACCGAGGTCGCCGACGCCGACTCCCTCGACGTCGGGGCGGCTGGCGCCGCACCCTGCCCGGGCCGACCCCACCGAGTCCTCGTCGGAGTCGGTCTGGGAGTCTGAGGAGGAAGAGTCACCTGATTCTTTCCGGACTCGGTGTGTCCCATCGGACTCACCGGGGTCCGAGCCTCGGAAGCAGTCCCCCCCGGAGGATGCCCGGTTCTCGGACTTCGTTAGGGATATGGCCAAGGCTTTGGCCTTCCCTGCGGATCCCGAGGAGGAGCCTCGAGCCGAAGAGCTCGACGCCCTCCAGTATGACTCTCCCGCGAGGGAGCACTTTACTGTGCCGGTTCCTCCTATGCTGGAACGACTACTCTTCCGCATGTGGGAGAGTCCGGCCTCCGCGCCGGTCCTGAGCAAGCGGGTCGATTCTATCTATCGGGTCCGCAAGAGCCCTGGTTTTCAGAAGGCACAGCTGCCACACCATTCCATGGTAGTGGAATCGGCCATGCATCGTCTTAAGAGCCAGAAGATGCACTCCTCGGTGCCTCCTGGAAGGGAGGCCCGTAACCTGGATGGCCTTGGCAAGAAGTGCTTCCAGGGCTCTATGCTCGCATGTCGTGTCCAGACTTACCAGCTCTACATGGGCATGTATCTCCGGGATCTGGCTAAAGAGCTAGCCGGATTCTCCGCTGGTCTCTCCGAGGAGCCCTTGCGGAGGTTCCTAGCCTTGTCCACGGGCATTCGGGAATGCTCAAAGTTCATGTCCCGAGCAGCCTATGATGGCTTTGAGGCCTCGGCTAGAGTGGCCGCAGCCGGCATCGGTGCCCGCCGACAGGCTTGGCTTCAGTCGTCGGACCTTGAGCCCTGGGTACAGGACAAGTTGGTCGATGTCCCCTGCCGAGCGAAAACCTCTTTGGCAAGCCCATGGCGGAAAAGGCTGCACAAATTGAGACTGAGACTCTCACCAGGACCAGGCTTTCTAGGAAGACCTCCGCCCCTTCCCAGAAAAAGAAGGGCTCGGGAAAAAAGTCCTTTTACCCGAGGAAGGCGGCTGCCTACAAACAGTACCCCCATTATCAGGCCCCTGCAGCTCCCCAACAGGGCCAGCAGGCCAAGGGACGGGGTAACGGGTCCCGTAGGCAGCAAGCCCCCAAGCCTGCACCACCAGCCCCTGCTCAGCAGGGAGGGGGTTTTTGACTCGCTCAGCATAGCCTCTCCCCCCCGCTGGTCCCTCCCAGCACCGGAGGCCGGCTGGTTCACTTCGCCCACAGGTGGTCCAGCATCACCGCAGATGCCTGGGTGCTTCAGGTCGTGCGAGAGGGCTACCTTCTCCACTTCCATCAGGTCCCTCCCTCCTATTTTCCGGGAGAACCTTCGCGCCCCCCTCTGCACAGGGAGTTGCTCCTTCAGGAGTTAGCAGGTCTTCTGCAGGAACAGGTGGTGGAACCGGTGCCCCACCACCTGAGAGGTCAAGGCTTTTATTCAAGGTATTTTCTGATACCAAAGAGAACAGGGGCCTCAGACCCATCCTGGACTTGCGCAACCTCAACAAGTTCCTTGTGCGGGAGAAGTTCAAAATGCTTACCCTTGGAATCCTTCTGCCCTACCTCCAGCAGGGAGATTGGCTATGCTCCTTGGATCTAAAGGATGCCTACACGCACATCCTCATCCACCCAAGCCACCGCCAATACCTAAGGTTTGTGGTGGCAGGAAATCATTACCAGTACAGAGTACTGCCCTTTGGCCTATCCTCCGCACCGCGAGTCTTCACAAAATGTCTCGCGGTCGTGGCGGCCCATCTCCGGCTTCACGGCCTCTATGTCTTTCCGTACCTCGACGACTGGCTCATCAGAGCAGCGTCCGCTCAGGAGGTCACCACCGCCACGTGCCGCACGGTGACTCTGCTGCAGCACTTGGGCTTTGTCATAAACTTCGCAAAGTCCACTTTGCTCCCCTCACAGGATCTCGAGTTCATCGGCGCAAGGCTGCACACTCCTCGGGCACGAGCGTACCTACCGCTCGACAGGGCTCAACGGCTCATGGACCTAGCCGACCGCTTTCGCAGCCAGCCCCTGGTCTCCGCCAGGCGCTTCCTGAGACTGCTCGGCCATATGGCTTCCACTGTCCATGTGACCCCCAATGCCCGCCTGAACATGCGGTCTGCTCAATGGTGTCTCCGCCAGCAGTGGCGACAAGCCACAGGCGGCCTGGCAGACCTAGTGCGCGTCTCCGAGCCGCTGCTCTCGTCTCTCCGGTGGTGGCTCCGGCAGCCGAACCTGATATTCGGAATGCCTTTCCAGTCACCTCAGCCGACCCGGGTGCTGACCACCGATGCATCCCTCCTGGGCTGGGGAGCACATTGCCAAGAGGCACGTACTCAGGGCCTCTGGACCACGTGGGAGTCTGCTCAGCAGATCAACTTCCTGGAGCTCAGGGCGATCCGCCTCGCTCTCAAGGCCTTCTCCCACCTGACTTCCCAACAGTCCGTCCTTGTCCAGACGGACAATCAGGTTGCCATGTTCTACGTGAACAAGCAGGGGGGCACGGGCTCCTTCCTCCTCTGCCGGGAGGCACAGAAGCTCTGCTCTTGGGCCGTCAGTCACGGCATTCTCCTCAAGGCAGTTTATCTCCCGGGCCAAGAAAATTGCCTTGCAGACAAACTCAGCAGGGTCCTCCAGCCGCACGAGTGGCGTCTGGATCCCTTGGTAGTTCAGAAGCTCTTCCTCAAGTGGGGTCTCCCCACGGTGGATCTCTTTGCCAGTCCTCACAACCGGCAACTTCCTCGCTTCTGCTCTCGTCAGCCACACCCCTGTCGGGTTGCGGCGGACGCCTTTCTGATCTCGTGGTCGGGGAGCCTTCTGTACGCTTTCCCTCCCATCCCGCTGGTCTCTCGGACTCTTTTCAAGGTTCTCCGAGACAAAGCCTTCATGATCCTGGTGGCCCCTCGCTGGCCCAGGCAGCCGTGGTTTCCACTCCTGCTGCAACTGGCGGTGGAGGGCCCAATCCCTCTGGGGATACAACCGGATCTCCTCACTCAGGATCAAGGGTCCCTTCTGCACCCCAACCTCAGGTCTCTCAACCTTATGGCCTGGCTGCTGAGAGGGTAGTCCTTGCTCCCCTTCTCCTGCCGGCGGAGGTGGAGGAGGTCGTCTTAGCTTCGCGACGGCCTTCTACCCGCAAATGCTACGCCCTTAAATGGCGTCGCTTTGCAGTCTGGTGTACCCAACAGTCTCAGGATCCCTTCTCCTGCCCGGTGTCGGTGATCTTGCAGTACTTGCTGCACCTCTCTAATCTGGGACTTAAGTCCAACTCCGTCAAAGTTCACCTCAGTGCTCTTTCAGCACATCATGTGCCAGTGGACGGCAGACCTCTCTCCAATGACCCTCTCGTAGCGAGGTTTCTCCGAGGTCTCCTTCTACTTAAACCACCTCTGCGCCCGCCAGCGCCTGACTGGGACCTGAATGTGGTTTTGCAGCGGATCACCTGTCCGCCTTTTGAACCTATGGCTACCTGTTCTCTACGTTTTCTGTCTTGGAAAACACTGTTCTTGATAGCCCTCACTTCCGCTAGGCGCGTAAGTGAATTGCAGGCCCTCGTGTCTGATCCCCCTTACACTAGGTTCTACAAGAATAGGGTAGTCCTACGGACTCACCCAAAATTTCTGCCTAAAGTGGTCTCCCCTTTTCACATCAATCAGGAGGTGGTACTTCCAACCTTCTTTCCCAGACCACACTCCAGCCGAGCTGAAACGGTCCTCCATACCCTGGACTGTAGAAGGGCATTGAACTTCTACCTTGACCGTACGCGGGAGCACCGTAAAGCTGCTCAGCTTTTTGTGTCTTTTGACCCCAATAAATTGGGGCTCCCGGTCTCCAAGCGTACTCTGTCCACCTGGGTTGCAGACTGTATCTCTTGGGCTTATGGGGCAGCCGGACTCTCCTTAGAAAGTCGAGTCATGGCTCATTGCGTTCGGGCAAAGGCCACGTCAGTGGCTTACCTCCGCTCTGTTCCGCTGGCAGACATCTGCCGGGCCGCTACTTGGTCTTCGAGCCAGACTTTTGCGGTCCATTACTGTCTCGAGAGGGAGTCCCGTAGGGACAGTGCTTTCGGACAGGCAGTCCTCCGTAATCTCTTTGAGGTCTGAGCAACTCCTACCCTCCATCCCGGATGTGGGCTACCGGTGGGTGATAATTCAGCGAAGATTCTATCCTTCTGTGCTGCTGAGCTAGAGGGAGCTCATTTTTGTGCTTAGGGTCTCCGGTAGCCTTGAGCTTGGGAGTCCCATAAGTGAGGACTGACTTCCTGCTTGGTCCTGGAGAAAGCGTAGTTACTCACCTGTAACAGGTGTTCTCCAGGAGCAGCAGGAATCAGTCCTCACTACCCTCCCTCCTCCCCTTGGAGTTGCAATCGTCTGCTTATGTTCTGTTTGCAAATTTTTATGCTGTCTTTTTTTAGCTATGTCATCTGACTGGCTAAGATGGCACCCTCGGGCGGGAAGACGACCGCGCATGCGCGCTGCAATTCCCAAAGGCTTTCTTTGAAAGCTGGGGAAAATTGCTCCGCGAGGGCTCCGTCGGCGCCGACGTCACCCATAAGTGAGGACTGATTCCTGCTGCTCCTGGAGAACACCTGTTACAGGTGAGTAACTACGCTTTTATTTTCCATTCCTTTCCTTATGATACCTAGCATTCTATTTGCTTTCTTGGCCGCCGCTGCACACTGGGTGGAGGGTTTTAACATGTTATCCACGATGACTCCTAAATCTTTTTCCTGGGTGGTGGTTCCCAATGTGGAACCTTGCATCGTGTAACCATAATGTGGGTTCTTCTTCCCTAGGTGCATAACTTTGCACTTGTCCACATTAAATTTCATCTGCCATTTGGATGCCCAGTCTTCCAATTTATCCAGATCCTCCTGCAGTTTTCCACAGTCCTCTTGGGTTTTAACAACTTTAAACAGTTTTGTGTCATCTGCAAATTTGATAACCTCACTAGTTATTCCCTTTTCCAGGTCATTTATGAATATGTCAAAAAGTTGCGGACCCAGTACAGGTCCCTGGGGTACTCCACTATTCACCTTTTTCCATTGGGAAAATTGGCCATTTAGCCCTACCCTCTGCTTTCTATCTTTTAACCAGTTCCCGATCCACAATAGTACATCTCGGATCCAGAAGGCATTGGAAGCAGCCGCCTCTTTCCAGGGACCTCTGAAGAGGACAAAACATTCTCCAAAAAAACTGAACAGTTGTATCACTGCTAGGTAACGCTTCAAGACCCTGCGGACATCCAGCTTGTGTAGGAGGGAGGCCTCCTGCGAGTCCCTCTGACCCGAGAAGGGGGGCAGAATAACCACTTGTTTGAGGTGAAAGTCTGATACCACCTTAGGCAAAAAGGATGGGACTGGTCGCAAGACCAGCCATTTAGAGAACACGAGAAAAGGCTCCTTACAAGACAGGACCTGCAACTCAAATCCACCGGGCAGAGCAAATAGCCATGAGAAAAAGACAGCCTGCAGGGTCAAGTCTTTGAGTTCCCCCAAAGAGGTTCAAAGGGCAGACAGCCCAGAGCTGAGAACACTAGATTAAGGTCCCAAGCCAGAACCACGTACCCGCTGGGAGGACAGAGGTGCTTGGACGCCTCGCAAAAAACTGGACTATGACCACATGAGCAGAAAAGGGCACATTTTGCATGCAACCTCAGTAGCAAGACAGGGCCACCCCTGGACAAGCATCAAGCCCAGGGCAAGACCCTTCTCCAGACCAGCATGCCGAAACCCCAAAATTGCGGAGACCGGCACCCCAAGGGGCCAGATTTCATGCTCCACACCCCAGGCCTCGAAGAGCATCCAAACCTGGACATAAGCTAACAAGGTCAAACGGCACCACACCTGCAACACGGTCATAACGACATAGGCCATGTGGTCTTTCTGCCATCATGTTTCTATCTAGTCTGCCCGTCCATAACACCTTCTACAACAGTCCCCTTTTTTCTTTTAGAGATCCCCTGTGTTTTGTCCCATGCTTTTTTGAATTCCACTAGGAGACTATTCCATGCATCTGCCACTCTTTCTGTAAAGAAAAAGTTCCGCATATTACTCCTGATTCTATCCCGTTTCACCCTCATTCTCTGTCCCCTCGTAGCAGAGCTTGCTTTCAATCAAAAGAGCCTCTCCTCCTGTACATTTATGCCACAGAGATATTTAAACATCTCTTTCATATCTCCTCTATCCCACCTTTTCTCTAAAGTATACATATTAAGATCTTTAAGTCTGTCCTCAAATGCTTTATAATGAAGACCACTAACCATTTTAGTAGCCACCCTCTGTACCGACTCCAACCTGTTTATATCCTTTTGAAGGTGCGGTCTCCAGAATTGCACACAATACTCCAAATAAGGTTACACCAAACACTTATACAGAGGCACTATCACCTCTTTTCCTACTAGCCGTTCCTCTCCCTATGCACCCAAGCATCATTCTTGCTTTTGTAGTTGCCTTTTCTACCTGTTTAACTTAAAGATCGTCAGACAATTACACCCAGATCCCACTTTTCTTTTGTGGACAGAAGTACTTCACCCCTCTACACTGTACTGCTTCCTTGGATTTCTGCAGCCCAAATGCATGACCTTGCATTTTTTAGCATTAAATCTCAGCTGCTAAATTCTAGACCATTCGTCAAACTTAGCTAGATCCCTCCTCATGTTATCTACTCAATTCCTTTGCAGATTTGGTATTTGCAAGGACGGAAACCTTACCAGACAGCCCTTCTGCAATATCCCTAACAAAAATGTTAAAAAGAATTGGACCAAGGACAGATCCCTGCGGCACACCACTAGTAACCTCCTTCTCCTCAGAGTGAGCTCCATTTACCTGTACCATTTGGCGCCTCTCACGCAACCAATTTCTAACTTTAGGATCCAGCCCTAAGCTGCTCAGTTTGTTTATAAGTCACCTGTGCAGAACGGTGTCAAAGGCTTTACCGAAATATAAGTATACCACAACTAGGGCTTTCCCTTGGTCCAACTCCCTGGTCACCTAGTAAAAGAAATTAGATTTTTCTGACAAGACTTGCCTCTGGTAACCTCATGCTGCCCCAGATCTGCAAGTCACTGGACTCCAGAAACCTCACTATTCTTTCTTTCAGCAGCATTTCCAATAATTTACTCACCACAGAGGTTACACTAATCAGTCTGTCGTTTTCAACCATATCCTTCTGCTTTTGTGTAAAGAGACCACACGTGCCTTTCTCCAGTTCTCTAGAGTGTAGTTACTCACCTTTCCAACTGTCCCTCTCCAGTTGAGTTTATAGCTGAGACAAGAGCGAGAGAGATACTAGGGGAGGTGGGTGGGTTGTGAAGACTAAATTCCTGCTGTTCCCTGAGATCACCTGTTACATGTGAGTAACTACGCTATCTCCAGGAACAAGCAGGAATGTAGTCTTCATATAAGGGGACTCCCTAGCTGCAGATGCCAGGGAGATGGCCCCAGGAAGTTGTTAGGCCTTGTGAAAGGGCCATACTTCCCCCCATGGATCTCTGGCATTCTACCAGGGATGGTGGGTAGGAGTTGATTAAGTCTGAAAAAGGCTGGAATCCTTGTCTAAGCAGTAATGGGCTGTGAAGGTATGTACCAAAGCCCAACTAGCTGCTCGACAGATGTCATCGATAGACACAGAGTGAAGATGAGCCATTGAGGCTGCCATGGCTCTCACATTGTGAGCTGTGACATGGCCTTCAAGAGGAAGGTTCCTACTCTCATCGGCAAAGGATATGCAATGAGCAAGCCAGTTAGAGTTCTGGACGTCCCAAATGACTAGGATCAAAAGCAACAAAGAGTTGAAAAGATTTATGTTGCTGTGTCCTTTGCAAGTAAAAGGCCAAAGCTCTTTTACAGTCCCAGGTTCTGCACTGGAGGCAAGAGGCCTCAGAAAGAATACAGGAAGGTAAACCACTTGATTTAAATGGAAAGGCAAAACTACCTCTGGCATAAAGTGTCGTAAAGCTTCGTTGCATAGCAACAGAGAGCCTGTTCTGCCCTGCTTGTTCACATAGAACATGGCTACCTGATTGTCCGTTTGAGCTAGGACTATCTTGTAGCTGAGCTGGATGTGAAACACTTGAAGAGCAAGGAAAATTGCTCTGAGCTCTAGGAGGATGGTATGAAGACAGGCCTCCTGCAGAGTCCAGGTACCCTAGGTAGAGAGGTCGTGCAGGTGGGCTCCCCAACCCATCTGTGAAGCATCTGTTAAAGTGTCTTGGGGTAGTGGTTGCTGGAAAGGAGACCCCACCAGAAGGTTTCTGGGTGACTGCCACCATTGGAGGAACAAAATAAGACGATCTGAATTTGCTATTTTGTCTGACAGGCAACCTGACGCCTGAGTCCACTGAGTGGATAAGGTCCACTGGGCTGCCCTCATATGGAGGCGAGCATAAGGAACCACATGCACGGTGGATGCCATGTGGCCTAGCAACTGTAACATTTTCTGAGCAGTGAGATGAGGTTTGAGCACTGCTTGGGAAGCTAACTGTACAATGTGAAGACAGAGGGCTGTGGAAGGAAGGCCCTTGTCTGTCTGGTATCCAGATGAGCTCCTATAAATTCTAGGGATTGAGTGGGAGCAAGGTTGGACTTTGGGAAGTTTATGACAAGTCCCAAATACTGAAGGATGCGCATTGTGTGAGACAGAGCAAAACTGGCTTCTGTAGAACCCTGTACCCCATTGGGGAATGGGTACCTCTTCTATTGCTCCTTCAGCAAGGAGCATTGTGACTTCTTGACCTAACCCGTCGTTGAGAGAGGTCTGAGAATTGAACTGTCTTACTATTGTAGGAGGGGGCATGCTGAGGAAATAAAGTTTGTACCTCTCTTGTACAATGGACAGAGTCCAATTTTCTGCTGTTATCTGACACCATCTGGGGGCAAAATGACATAACCTTCCCGGGATGGTGGAGGGTTCTGGTCCGCTCAAGGCCAGGAAGGCAAAGTTCTCTAGACAGGAGTCAAAGCCCCTGTGGAGGCTGAGTCTGCTGAGCCAGTTGAGGCTTAGCAGCTTTTGGCTTCCGTTGTCTAGGTTGCTGTTCCTTTTGGGCAGACTGACCTGGACGATATCCCTGCTGGGTATAGGAGGGATACAACTTCATCTTGCTGAAGAATGGTTACTTAAAGGATTTTTTCCTCGCAGGATCAGCTGTGGATTTGGACAGTCTATCCAAAGTGATATTGTCAGCATCTCATTAGCTTTTTTCCTGCTAATTCTTGCCAAAGAGATCCTCTCTCCTGTGCAAGGTATGTTTCCCAATTTGTCCTGTACCCAGATTTCCAAGTCAGATGCCTGGAGCCAGGCAATCCTATGTGCACCTATGGCAATAGCAGAGGTTCTGCTTATGCATTCAAAGCAGTCAAAAGGCTGCACAATTCGCAAACTTGGAAACATCCTTAGCATGTTTAACAAGAGCAAGATAATCATGCCTTTTATCATCAGGAAGAAGAGTCTCCTGTGACTTCCTTAAGGAACATCCCCATATACAAGATATAGGAACTGATCCTAGCAGAAAGCATGGAAGCCTGGAAGGATCAACGCCCAAAAGCGTCAAGAGTTCTACACTCACGTCCTGGAGGATTAGATGCATGCCTTTTTGCACTCTTGATCTGTCTCATGGCTGATTCCACTACCATGGAATGGTGTGGTAATTGAGTCTTTTGAAACCCAGGACAAGGAGGAACTCTATACATGATGTCGAGTCTTCGGGAATGAGGAGATGTGGTTAGAGGTGTTTCCCACATCCTTAACATAAGATCATGCAAGATCTCATGAATAGGTAAGGTAGCTGCCTCCTTGGGAGCTTTAGGGTACTGAAGGATTTCTAATTCCTTTGCCCTAGTCTCTTTTTCAGGAGCCACTGTGATGGAAAGACCTTGGGCCACATATCGGATAAAATCCTGAAAGGACATATCCTCTGGCAGAGACATCCTACGCTGAGGAGAAGAGGAATCCTCGGGAAGTACTCTGGTATCAGCAGAGTCTTCGGAGTCTTCAGACTCATCCGAGGATTCGAAGTATCTCCGATCCTGGTGATCGTGCAAGGCACGGTACCGGTACCGATCGAAGTTGGTATCGAAGTGATCCGGTACCGACTTGTCGATGCATGAGTTAGTCCCGGTGGTATATCCGCCGATGTTGATGCAGTCAGTACCGGTGTCGGTACCGGTTGAAGTGTCTGAAGCGGTTTCAGGGGCATCGAAGCCGTAAGAAGAGCCGCCAGACTGAGTTCAATAGCTAAGAATCTCTGGTCTATCGGTGCCGGTTGAAGCAGCCGGAACCCCAGAGCATAGCACCAGTAGTTCTGTTGAGGTTGAGGCCTCGAGAACATCCTGGAGCCCCATTAGTGCTTTGGAAGCCGAAGCCTCCCGCCCGGGCAATTTTGCTGGTGAAGATCCCTCAAGGGCAACGCCAGAGGCATCTGGATGCTTAGAAGGAGATCTACCCTTTGAGGACCGGCTAGATTTATGTTTAGTTACCTGAGATCCATGGGAGGAAGATGAAGCCCTGGAGGACGGCGATGCCATGGATACCGCATCGGAGGGAAAAAGGGTGCTAAGTTTAGCAGCCCGGTTTTGCCGGCCCCTTTTAGACATCATTCCACAGGCGAGGCACTCTGAAAGAGTGGTCAGGACCTAAAACATTTGAGGCACCACTCATGGGTGTTGGTTACGGAGATGGTACCACCACACTTAGAACATTTTTTTTAAAACCCGAAGCAGGTTTTTCCATGTTTAAGGAAAAAATTGGGCCTAGTGCCCAAAATGGCGCCTAGCACCACAGAAGAAAGTTACTGAAGGAATGACTCCAGAAACTAAGTTTTTGTTTTGTTTTTAAAAAGAAAGAAAAGAACCGGTGGTACCGTTATAGCGTCGAGGGAAGGCAGACACTACCACAAAAAAAAGTAGTATAAGAATGGAATTTTCTGCGGTGACAGGATGTGCAACCTGTCGGCTCCGCAGAAAGCAGAAAACAAAAAACTGGAGAGGGATAGTTGGTAAAGGCGGGAAGGCAGCACGCAGGCGCTGTGGGATGCTCCCAAAAGCTTTCCTATTGGACGCTGAGGAGCATTCCCGCACAGGCTCCATTGGTACCGACGATACCCATATGTGAAGACTACATTCCTGCTTGCTCCTGGAGATAAAGTATTTCTTGACATGGTCCTTCCATTTACCCACTGGCAACTTCGTGTTATGCCCTCTAGTTTTCCAGCTTCCCCGTCTTTGGAAGAGATTTGTTTGTTCATTAAGTATTTAAAGGTCTGAATTTCCCCTGTCCCTTCTCCAGAGTGTACATATTTAGATCTTCAAGTCTCTTCTCATAAGTCTTCTGATGCAGGCTCCAAATTATTTTGGTCACCTTCCTCTGAACCATGTTCAGTCTTATATCCTTTGCGAGATATGGTCTCCAAAACTGAACACAATATTCCAAGTGAGGCCTCACCAGCGACTTCTACAGTGGCATTAGTACCTCTTCCTTTCTGCTGGTAATTTCTCTTTGTATGCAACCCAGCATCCTTCAGGTTTTTGCCACCACCTTGTCACACTATTTCGCCACCTTGAAATCCTCAGAAACAAATCATTCCCAGTTTCTTCTGGTCTCTACACACCAACCTCTCACCCCCTATTGCATACAATTCCTTGTATGTCTGCTTCCCAAGTTCATGACACTGCACTTCTTCACATTAAATCTTAACTGCCAAGTATTAGACCATTCTTCCAGCTTTTGTAGATCTTTCCTCACGATGGGCACCAATGCTGGTGTTTTCCCACATGCGGAGGAGCAGCCATTCCACATTCGGGGGAACGGGCACTGTAAGTGCCTCCATCGGAGGGGCCTCATATTGGAGGATCTCGAGCTCCTCCATGCAAGGGTCCCTCCTTAGACTCTGTGTTGAATGACAACACCTTTGACATGTCCCGCACAAAAGTCAAAGGCGGCCATATACAGGTGAAGACCGGCACCGGGTCTGAGGGAGACGTGTCCGAGAGTACATCACGGCAATCAGAGTCTGGGGGTTCCTCGTCCTCAGTCTCCCAATCTGACTCAGTCAGTGGAGGAGTCAAGGCTGGGCTTCAAGGTCAGGCCCTGAGCCTGACTGTCCGTGCCCCTCGAAGGCTCTGCAGGCAGAGCAGCAGCCACTCATCAGGAAAGACCTCAGTCCTGAGTATCAGGACTGGGATTGAGACAGGTGTCCAGGATCAACTCTAGGCCAATGGGATATCAAGCTGATCCTTGAGTGCTAAGTATGTCCTTGAGGTTAAGGCTCCAGTGGTCTGGGCAGATGACCCAGCGGAACCAGACATCAAGGCCCACTGCTGGGCCATGAAGGCAGACAAGCTGCGCTCCAAGACCGCCATTCTGGTCTCCCGTCCTGATGGCTCCGCAGCCTTCAGTGCAGGCACAGAGAATTTTTCTGTGGTGACAGGAGTTGCTTCCTGCTGTCTCCGTGGAAAATGAAGAACTGAGGAGGGAGAGTCACAAAGGTGGGAGGGCAGCAGCACAAGCGCAGTGAGATGCTCCCTAAAGCTTTCTTATTGGATGCTGGGGAGCATTCCCACGTGGGCTCCGTCAGTATAGACATCACCCATATGCGAAGATTACATTCCTGCTTGTTCCTGGAGATTGTGACTTATTCTTGCGTTTGGACAGAAGAAACCTGAGATCTTTGAGGGGAAGCAGATGCCTTCTATGAAGTTGAGGCCACTGCAACTGAGTCTAAAGCAAACAATGATCCTAATTTGTTGGCTCCGTTCTTGAGGCCTCTGTGTTATTTGTTGACACAAAAGAGTTGGGCTGATGGTCAGGGCCCAAACATTTTAAACACCAGTCATGTTTATCAGTGACTGTAATAGTACCGGCACACCTTGTACATTTCTTAAAACCAGTGGCTGGTATGCCCATGCCTTCAAAAAAACAAACAGTCTAGTTGAAGAGAAGGCTTATAGAGGCCCTGAGGCAGTCTGGTGGTGAAAATTGCAAAGAAAAGAAAAATAAAGAAAAGAAAATTCTATCTGGACTGGTGTCAGATTTGACTTTACCAGCGTTGACAAGAAAGCAGAAGCACAATGCTATACCAAAAAAGAAGTGTTTTTCTGCGGTGATAAGAAAAGTGAATCCTACTGGCTCCACGGAAAACAAAGAACTGAGAAGAGTTGAGAAAGCATACATGCAGGCGCAGTGGAATTTTCCGAAAAGCTTTCCTATTGGACTCTGGGGAGCATTCCCACGTGGGCTCCGTCAGTGCCATCACCCATATGTGAAGACTGCATTCCTGCTTGTTCCTGGAGATTAAACAAACATAGCTGTTAAGAACCCGCCCAGAAAGAATATTTTCTACTGTCCCTTTTTGACCTCATATATTGACTTTTCTTCCAATGGAAAATTTTTCCCTCTGACACACTATTGAAGCTTGTTAGGTGTTTGCCTCCCTGCCTTTCCTCCCCCTGCCCCTTGTCCCTTCTTTCTAATGGAGAGTCTCAGTCTGTATATGGCCTATAGAGCATTAGTGGCTCCCTTCTGCACTACCTTTACCTTGTCAATGTCCTACAGAGACTTATCTTTCCAGGAATCCTGCTATACATCTATATACAACCAGGTTGCAGCATTTTCAGGAAACACAATATACAATATGCCATGAGGATGATATTATGGCCTACACCCCAATCCAGTTAGACTCTCCAGACTTCACTACAATATTAACATGCCTCCACGAAATAACCTGGCTTACCAAAACCAACCTCAACCTCAAGAAAACTGAAGCAATAATCATTACAAGGAACACTGATTTCAATCCCTCTGCCTCAAAATTGCCAATTCTCCAATCACAATAAAGGATGAAGTCCGATACCTGTGAATCATCATTGACAAGCATCTCAACCTACAAGCTCATATCAACAAAACCTCCAGGTCTGCCTTCTACAAGCTTGCAATAATCAGGAGATTAAAACCTCTCCTCAGTCAAGAACACTTTCGCACAGTATGTCAGTCCATCATAACGCCATCTCTGGACTACTGTAATGCTCTCTTCCAAGGTCTGCCTAAACAAACTACCCGACCTCTGCAGCTAGTCCAAAATACCGCTGTCCAAACCATCATGGGATCATCTCGGCGAGAGCATATAACTCCCCTCCTGCACCAACTGCACAGGTTGCCAATTCACATTACGTGCCAAATACAAAATTGCCGTGACCATCTTCAAGATAAAAAAAATCAAAAAATCTAACAGCCAGAAGTCTGCAGGATCTCATCTGTACTAAACCTAACAGACCTGAGAGAAGCAACATCAATACTATACCAATACCCAATCTGTTCACAAAAGCCAAACAAACCACATCCAAAAGGGCCCTCTCGCTTGCCACTCCCTCTATCTGGAAAAATCTTCAGGAGAAAATGAGAACCACCACAGACATTAAGGAATTCCAGAAACAGCTCAAGACCTTTCTATTCATCAAGCACGTCAATGAAACTACATACTCCCCCTCATGAACTCCTACATATACATCACACTGTACATACTTTATCAGTCCCAGTTCTCCCCCTCTCTATGTTTGCTAAGGAAGTTATTCTGTATTGGGATAAAGTTTTTTTATTGTTCCTATTGAAAGTTTTCTGTAAATTGAAGTTCATTGTAAACTGCCTTGATTTTAAGATAAGGCGGTATAGAAAACTTGTTAAATAAATACCAGTCCAAACAGACAAGTTATGTTCCCCTACTAGAGAACCACAACTTTCTCGTGACATCACTGGTATGAGGAATGGTGCAGGCCGCCTCAGTATTAGTAGCAAGTCAACAAAAACAACTTGGGACAAGAACCACCAGGGAATGAAGAGCTAGACCCTGGAAGGAACAGACCAAGTACCCCTAACAGTTCTTGCTGCCCCCCCCCCCCCAAGAATAAAAGTGAGAACTCTTGACGATTTAGCAGCCATCATCCAAAAAGGGGAATGCAAGACTAAAACAGCCGTTGTTTTTCCTAGGGAAGGTCTTGGATTGATCTAGCAGGATTCCAGGAAAGGAAACTATCAGATAAGAAAAATTTCTCCTTCCTCATCATCCTGTTAGACCAATCACTACAGGCAGGAATTACAAGGACCAAAGGATACAGCATGGAACTGAAAATGCTGACCAAGGACTGCGAAATGCAGAAAGTGCTGCTGATCCTGACGGATGGGAATATGAAAATATGCCTCCACCAGGTCCAAAGATGCCAGAAACTCACCCAGGCAAACTGCTAGAACAGATACGAATATTTTCATGCAAAATCAGGACACTCAGACAACTGTTGACCCCATTGAGATCGGGAATTAGATGAAAGGAGGCATCCTTTTTGGGAACATAAGATATGCCATACTGGGTCAGACCAAGGTCCATCAAGCCCAGTATTCTGTTTCCAACAGTGGACAATCTAGGTCATATGTACCTAGCAGTTTCCCCAAGGGACACAGGTTCCACAATGCTTGTATTGGTTCAAGCATTGATATCCTGGGTCCCTTCTTAATAATGGCTTACGGACCTTTCCTCCAGGAACTTGTCCAAACCTTTTTTAAACCCAGCTACACTAACAGCCTTTACTACATCCTCCGGTAACAAATTCCAGAGTTTGATTACACGTTTAATAAAAAAAAATATTTTTTCACTCGTCTTAAATAGTTTACCCTGTAGCTTCATTGCATGTCCCCTAGTCTTTCTATATTCTGATAAGGTAAACAATCGATCTACGCTTACCCGTTCCACTCCGTTCATTAATTTATAGACTTCTATCATATCTCCCCTCAGCCGTCTCTTTTCCAGGTTAAAGAGCCCTAACCTTTTTAGCCTTTCTTCATAGGAGTATCCTTCCATCCCTTTTACCATTTTGGTGGCTCTTCTCTGAACCTTTTTCTAAAATCACTATATCCTTTTTAAGATACGGCGACCAGAATTGTACACAATATTTGAGGTGCGGCCTCACTATGGAACGGATATAGAGGCATTATAATATCTTTTGTTTTATTTTCCATTCCTTTCCTTATCATACCTAGCATTCTATTTGCTCTCTTGGCCGCCGCTGCACACTGGGCCGAGGGTTTTAACATGGTATCCACAATGACGCCTAAATCTTTTTCCTGTGTGGTGGTTCCTAATGTGGAACCTTGCATCGTGTAACCATAGTTTGGGTTGTTCTTCCCTAGGTGCATAACCTTGCACTTGTCCACATTAAATTTCATCTGCCATTTTGATGCCCAGTCTTCCAATTTATCAAGATCCTCTTGCAATTTTCCACAATCCTCTTGGGTTTTTACAACTTTAAATAGTTTTGTGTCATCTGCAAATTTGATAACCTCACTCGTTATTCCACTTTACAGGTCATTTATGAATATGTCAAAAAGCAGCAGACCCAGCACAGATCCCTGGGGTACACAACTATTCACCTTTCTCCATTGGAAAAATTGACCATTTAGCCCTACCCTCTGCTTTCTATCTTTTAACCAGTTCCTGATCCACAATAGTACACTGCCTCCTATCCCATGTCTCTTTAGTTTTGCCAAAAGTCTCTCATGAGGGACTTTGTCAAAGGCTTTCTGAAAGTCCAGATACACTATATCAACCGACTCACCTTTGTCCACCTGTTTATTCACACCTTCAAAAAAACAGATTAGTAAGACAAGATCTTCCTTGTCTAAAGCCATGTTGGCTGTCTCCCATTAGGTCATGACTATCTACATGCTGAGTAATTTTATTCTTTATGATGGTTTCTACCATTTTTCCCAGTACTGTCAGGCTCAGCGGTCTGTAGTTTCCCGGATCACCCCAGGAACCCTTTTTAAAAATTGGTGTTAAATTGGCGATCCTCCAATCTTCAGGTATTAGAGAAGATTTTAATGATAGCAGACCTGCTATTAGTAATCAGTGAACTCTCTTATATTTCAGTTCTTTCAACACCCTTGGATGTATACCATCCGGCCCAGCTGATTTGCTACTCTTCAGTTTATCTAATAGTTGTAATACATCTTCCCGATGTATCAATATTTCCTTCAATTCTTCCGCACCTTTAAATACCACTTCAGTCATGGGTAACATCCCTACATCTTCCTCAGTAAAAACTGAAGCAAAGAATTCAATCAATCTCTCCGCTATCGCCTTGTCGCCTCTTAGTGCTCCTTTAACCTCTTTATCATCTAATGGACCAACTGACTCTCACGTTTTTTGCTACGAATGTACTTGAAAAGGTCTTTACTTCGCGTTTTTGCTTCCGCAGCAAACTTCTTCTCAAATTCTCCCTTTGCCTGCCTTATTAATGCCTTGCATTTGACTTGCCAGTGCTTGTGCTGTTTCCAGGTTTCGTCGTTTGGCTCTTTTTTCAATTTCTTGAAAGATGCTTTTTTTGGCAACAGCCTCTCTGACCTCACCTTTAAACCATGCTGTCAGATTTTTGGACTTATTTATTTATTTACATTCTCTTATATACCGCGCTATTCTGCATCAGTGCGGTTTACATTGAACAAACCGAAATTACATTGAACAGGGCATTATAACTTGGAGGTAACTATTTTACAGGGAACATGGGCTATGGAGGGTTAAGTGGCTTGCCCAAGACCACAAAGAGCACCTGTGGGACTAGAAACCCCAGTCCTTCTGGCACAAGGTTGCTGTCCTCTAGTGGGATTTGAACCCCCGATCTTCCAGCCTGAAGTACCTTGCCCCAACCACTAGGCCACTCCTCCACTTCCTTCCACTTTTCTTAAAGCGTGGAATACAGCTGGTCTGGGCTTCCAAGATAGTATTTTTCAACAGCCAAGCCTGATGTACGTCTAACCTTTGCAACTGCTCCTTTTAGATTTTTCTTAACTGTTTTCCTCATTTTATCATAGTCTCCCTTTCGAAAGTTAAAAGGTAGTACTGTGGATTTCCGTACTATCCCTCCTCCACTAATTAAATCAAAGGCGATCATGCTATGATCACTATTGCCAAGTGGCCCCAACACCCTTATCTCTTGCACTAGATCTGGTGTTCCACTAAGGACTAGGTCTAATATGGCTTCCCCTCTGGTCGGTTCATGAACCAGCTGCTCCAAGAAGCAGTCATTTATTTCATCTAGGAACTTTATCTCCCTAGCATGTCCTGACGTGACACTGACCCAGTCGATACCGGGGTAGTTGAAATCACCATTATTACTGCACTGTAACTTTTGTTAGCTTCCTTGATTTCTTTGAGCATTTCACCATCCATTTGGTCATTCTGGCCAGGCGCTCGATAGTACATCCCCACTGCCATTGCCTTCCCCCTTTTACATGGAATTTCAATCCATATAGATTCTACAGCAGATTTTGTTTCCTGCAAAACTTTAATCCTTTCTGACTCAATGCCATCTAACACAGAGAGCAACCCCTCCACCAATTTGATCAGCTATCATTACGATATAGTTTGTACCCAGGTATCACAGTGTCCCACTGGTTGTCCTCCTTCCACCATGTCTCTGATATTCCAATCATATCTAACCTTTCATTTAGTGCTAATAGAAACTAGCTCAACTCAAAGTAGACAAAGCGATGGGACCGGATGGGGTACACCCTAGAATACTGAGGGAACTTGGGGACATTCTAGCAACTCCACTGACTGACCTTTTCAATGCCTCGTTGGAGTCGGGAGTGGTGCCAAAGGACTGGAGAGAGGCTCATGTGGTGCCTTTACACAAAAGCGTAAGTAAGGATGTGGTTGAAAGCTACAGGCCGGTTAGTTTAACTTCAGTGGTGAGTAAATTAATGGAAACGCTGTTGAAAGAGAAAATAGTGAGGTTTCTGGAGTCCAGCGGATTACAGGATCCGAGGCAGCATGGATTCACCAGAGGCAGGTCTTGTCAGACAAATCTGATTGATTTCTTTGACTGGGTGACCAGGGAGTTGGACCGAGGGAGAGCTCTAGATGTGGTGTATTTAGATTTCAGTAAAGCCTTTGACACTGTTCCTCACAGGCGACTTATAAACAAACTGAGCACCCTAGGGATGGACCCTAAAGTTACTGCTTGGGTTAGAAATTGGTTGGGTGGGAGGCGACAAAGAGTACAAGTAAATGGAGCTCACTCTGAGGAGAAGGATGTTACCAGTGGTGTGCCCCAGGGATCTGTCCTTGGTCCGATTCTTTTTAACATCTTTGTTAGTGATATAGCGGAAGGGCTGTCGGGTAAGGTTTGCCTCTTTGCAGATGATACCAAAATCTGCAATAAAGTAGACACCCAGGAAGGTGTAGATAACATGAGGAGGGATCTAGCTAAGCTTGAAGAATGGTCTAGAATTTGGCAGCTGGGATTTAATGTTAAAAAATGTAAGGTCATGCATTTGGGCTGCAGCAATCCAAGGGAGCAATACAGCATAGGAGGTGAAGTACTTTTGTCCACTAAAGAAGAGCGGGACCTAGGCGTAGTTGTGTCCGATGATCTTAAAGTAGCTAAACAGGTAGAAAAGGCGACGGCAAAAGCTAGAAGGATGCTTGGGTGCATACGGAGAGGAATGGCTAGCAGAAAAAAGGAGGTGATAATGCCTCTGTATAAGTCTTTGGTGCGACCTCATTTGGAGTATGGTGTGCAATTCTGGAGACCGCACCTTCAAAAGGATGTGAACAGGATGGAGTCGGTACAGAGGGTTGCTACTAAGATGATTAGTGGTCTTCATTATAAAGCATATGAGGACAGACTTAAGGATCTTAATATGTACACCTTAGAGGAAAGGCGGGATAGAGGTGATATGATTGAGATGTTTAAATACCTCCGTGGCATAAATGTTCAGGGAGAGAGCCTCTTTCCATTGAAAGCAAGTTCTGCGACGAGGGGACATGGGATGAGGGTGAAGGGAGATAGATTCAGGAGTGATATGCGGAAATATTTCTTTACGGAAAGAGTAGTGGATCCGTGGAATAGTCTCCCAGTGGAGGTGGTAGAGATGAGGACAGTAACTGAATTCAAAAAAGCATGGGACCAACACAGAGGATCTCTAAAGGTAAAAAGTGGACTGTTGTAGTTGTTGTTATGGAAGGACAGACTAGATGGGCCTTGCGGTCTTTTTCTGTCATCATGTTTCTATGCTATATATTCTAACTCTCCCATCTTATTTTTTAGACTTCTAGCATTTGCATACAAGCATTTTAGAGAATGTATTTTATTCGTATTAATTTGGCTATTGTTAGACATGGGTAATTTGGTATCTTTAAGCTCTGTCTGCTCCATACTTGAGGGCATTTGGGCTACTTTACTCTTTTGTGGAACCTCTCTGCTTTTGGTAATATCCTTCAAAGATACATTCTTCCGAACCATGCGCTCTTGGGCGACTGTCGGCTTTCCCCTAATATCTAGTTTAAAAGCTGCTCTATCCCCTTTTTAAAAGGTTAATGCCAGCAGCCTGGTTCCATCCCGGTTAAGGTGAAGCCCATCCCTTCGGAAGAGCCCCTCCTTTCCCCAGAATGTTCCCCAGTTCCTAACAAATCCAAAACCCTCATCTCTGCACCATTCTCTCATCCACGCATTGAGACTCCAGAGCTCTGCCTGCCTTTTGGGTCCTGCGCGTGGAACAGCAAGCATTTCGGAGAACGCTACCCTGGAAGTTCTGGATTTCAACTTCCTACCTAAAAGCCTAAACTTAGCCTCCAGAACCTCCCTACCACATTTTCCTATGTCATTGGTCCCGACATGTACCAAGACAGCAGACTCCTCCCCAGCACTATCTAAGACCTTATCTAGGTGGCGCGTGAGGTCCGCTACCTTCGCACCAGGCAGGCATGTTACCAGGCGATCCTCACGTCCACCAGCCACCCAGCTATCTACATGCCTAATGATCGAATCACCAACTATAACGGCTGTCCTAACTCTTCCCTCATGGGCACATGGCCCTGGAGAAACTTCCTCGGTGCGAGAGGGTTTTACATCACCTGGAGGACAGGTCCTAGTTACAGGATCACTTCCTGCCACACCAGGGTGATGCTCTCCTGTCACGTGACCGCTCTCCTCCATGGCAACAGGGATGCTGCCAGACTGGAGGTGGGACTTCAGGACCATATCCCTGTAGGCCTCGTCTATGTACCTCTCTGTCTTATGCTTTCCAAGTCTGCTACTTTAGCCTCTAGAGAACGGACTCGTTCCCTGAGAGCAAAGAGCTCCTTGCACCTAGTGCACACGTAAGACCTCTCACCAACTGGGAGAAAATCATACATGTGACACTCATTGCAAAAGACTGGAAAGCCCCCATCCCGCTGCTGGACTGCTGTCTTCATCTTAGTTTTAAGTTTGTGTTTAGATCTAAGTTCTTTACTTACTAAGGGTTGCTATGGATATTTATACTAATAACACTGTACCTAATACGTGTAATATACCTTGTTCACCTGAAGCTTAACTAATCTCAGGTCCTTAGTGTATGACTGATTTGGGTAATGAGCTTCACCTGAGAGCACCTCCTGCCTTTTAAGATGTGTAAGTACCTAGAAAGCTACGATTATCCCAGGGGTGGGTGGGTGGGTGTGGGGAGGGAGGGAGAGAAATAACACTTATTAAAAGAGGGCTGCTACACAGTACCCTGTCTTGTGCTGCTGAGGTAAGCTATATTCCGATTTGATTTAAATTATAGCTCTTAGCTGCTGCTAGGCTCTAACTTCTTATGAAATTTAAACTACAAGCTCTCTGCTGGGTTCTAAATTTAACCAGAAAGCTCTCTTCTGTGTTTTAAATTTAAGCTAAAAGTACTTTGCTGATGCTAGGCCCTGAGTGACTATTAAATGTAAACTACAAGCTCTCTGCTGTGTTCCAAATGTAACCAGAACGCTCTCTTCTGTATTTTAAATTTAAACTAAAAGTACTTTGCTGTTAAAAACTAAATAGATGGAGTAACCACCCGAACCCTTCTCAGAAGGAGAAATGGGACAAATCACTTGGAGCTGCAAACTGCCTGAGAGCGACTTAGATTGCTGCTCTCTTTAGGGAAGATCCACATGGGGAAATCAGAAAGACAATCAAAAGGCTTGGCGCAGATGAGAATGTACTCTTGGTGGACAATATCGAGTACCCAACAATCCATGGTTATCCGGGCCCATTCACAGGAGAAGAGGCTCAACCGACCTGCAGCATACCAGAGCAGGCCCGAACCCATCAGCGGGATGAACCGGAGAATTTGAGAGTTGTCACGTGACAAACCTATGCCCCAAAAAGGACTACACTTTGGACTCCAATTCAGCTGACAAAGTAGAAGCCCTGCCAAGGTGGTAGCACCATGAGTCGTGAAACTGCACTCATAGTAACATAGTAAGTGACGGCAGATAAATACCAGCATGGTCCTTCTAGTCTGCCCAGCAAGATGGCAAGAGTAGGTGCACCTGTAGCTCTGTGCAGGCCACCCCTCCCCATGTTTTTGCTTTTGTTTAGGGGTGAACCCACCACTCCATGTAGGCCACCCTTATTTGTTCAGACGCTAGATAGTTCAGAAGTTAGATGGTACCGTTTATTTTGCTTTTATCCTGTTGCTGTAAAGGGATCCACTGTGTTTGTCCCATGCCGTTTTGAATTCCATCACCGTATTTGCCCTCACCACTTCCATCGGGAGGGCATTCCAAGCATCCACCACCCTTTCAGTGAAGAAATATTTCCTGACATTGCCTTTCAATTTACCACCTTGCAGCTTCATGTTATGCCCTCTAGTTTTACAGCTTCCCCGTCTTTGGAAGAGGTTTGTTTGTTCATCATTTCTCTTTAAGTATTTAAAGGTCTGAATCATATCTCCCCTGTCCCTCCTTCTCCTCCAAAGTGTACATATTTAGGTCTTCAAGTCTCTTCTCATAAGGCTTCTGACGCAGGCTCCAAATCATTTTGGTCGCCTTTCTCTGAACAGTTTCCAGTCTTTTTACATCTTTTGCAAGATATGGCCTCCAAAACTGAACACAGTATTCCAAGTGAGGCCTTACCAGTGACTTGTACAGTGGAATAATTACCTCTTCCTTTCTGCTGGTAATCCCTCTTTGTATGCAGCCCAACATCCTCCTGGCTTTTGTCACCGCCTTGTCGCACTGTTTTGCCACCTTGAGATCATCAGAGATAATCACACCAAGGTCTTTCTCCTGAATCGTGCATACCAACCTCTCACCCCCTATTGTGTACTTTTCCCTTGGATTTCTGCTACCCAAGTGCATGACACTGCACTTTTTCACATTAAATCGTAGTTGCCAAGCATTAGACCAGTCTTCCAGCTTTTGTAGATCTTTCCTCATGTTATCCACTCCCTCGGGGGAGTCCACTCTGTTGCAAATTTTTGTGTCATCTGCAAAAAGACAGACTTTTCCATTCAGTCCTTCAGCAATATCACTCACAAATATATTGAACAGTGCCGGGCCCAGGACCGAACCCTGAGGCACCCTGCTAATCACCTTCCTCTCATCCGAGTGAGCTCCATGTACCATCACCCTCTGTCGTCTGTCAGTCAACCAATTTCTAATCCAGTTTACTATCTTGGGACCCATCCCCAAGCTACTGAGTTTATTGACAAGCCTCCTATGAGGAACAGTATCAAAAGCTTTGCTGAAATCCAGATAGATGACATCCATTGCATGCCCCAGATCTAGTTCCTTGGTCACCCAGTCAAAGAACTCAATCAGATTTGGCTGGCAAGACCGTCCTTCGGTAAAACCATGTTGCCTTGGATCTTGCAACCTGTTGGTTTTGAGAAAGTTCACTATTCGCTCTTTCAGGAGCGCCTCCATTACTTTTCCTGCCACTGAGGTAAGGCTCACGGGCCTGTAATTTGACACTTCTTCCCTGTCATCACTTTTGTGTAGAGGTACAACATTAGCCATTCTCCAGTCCTGAGGAACGACTCCTGTTTCCAAGGATCTGTTGAAGACATCCTTTAACGGTCCTGCAAGAACCTCTGAGCTCTTTCAGTATCCTGGGATGTATCCCATCTGGTCCCATGGCTTTGTCCACTTTCAGTTTAGCAAGTTGTTCTAACACCTTATCTTCTGTGAATGGTGTGGTATCTACTTCAGTCCTATTTTTATATTTGGGAGTCACAGCTGGTCCATCTCCACGATCTTCTTTAGTAAAAACAGAGCAGAAGTATTTGTTTAGCAATTTCGCTTTTTCAGTGTCACTTTCCACAAGTCCTTTCCCAGCACTTCTGAGTCCTGCAATTACAACTCTGATCTTCTTCCTTTCCTGAATATACCTGAAGAAGGTTTTGTTGCCACCCTTAACATCTTTAGCCATCTCTTCTTCTGCCTTTGATTTTGCTATCCTTATTACTCCTTTAGACTCTTTGAGTTGGATCCTGTATTCATTTCTGTGTTCTTCTGTTTGCAAGCTTTTGAATTTTGCGAAAGCTGTGTTTTTTCCTTTATTTGCGCAGCCACCTCTTTAGAAAACCAAATAGGTTTCCTTCTCCTCTTGTTTTTTTTTTTTTTTTTTACATATTTATCTGTTGCCCCTTTTATTGCCGCCTTTAGTTTAGTCCATTGCAATTCCACTTCCCTTATCTCCTTCCACACCGTCATCTCCTCGTTTAAGTACGCGGCCATTTTATTGAAGTCAGTGTTTTTGAAGTTTAAGACTTTGAGCTTGCTATGATTGGCCTGTACCATGGCTTTTATCTCAAACCACACCGTGTGATGGTCGCTGTTGCTCACAGCAGACATTCGACACGTTATCACTGTTGGTAAGCACTACATCCAGCGTTGAGCTTTCCCTGGTTGGTTCCATCACCATTTTTCTAAGTAATGCATCTTGGAGAGCATCCACAATTTTTTTGCTTCTTTCCAGATGTGCAGAAGGAGTAATCCAATCCACATCAGGTAGATTAAAGTCACCTAATATGATCGCTTCCCCCTTTGTTGCTATCTTGGCAATATCTATAATCAATTCGTTATCTCTCTCTTCAATTTGAGACGGAGGTCTGTAGACTACAGCAATATGGATGACAGTGCCATCTCCTCTTTCCAACGCAATCCAGAGCACTTCTTCTTTTTCCCATGTTCCCTGCATTTCAGTAGCTTTAATACCGCTTTTGACATACAAGGCTACTCCTCCTCCTTTTCCATTTTCTCTGTCTCTTCTGAATAGATTATAGCCAGCTATGGCTATATCCCAATCATGCGATTCATTAAACCATGTTTCCGTAACAGCCACGATGTCCAAATCCGTTTCCACCATTAGGGCTTCCAGGTCTGGAATTTTTTTGGCTATGCTTCGAGCATTTGTGCTCATTGCTTTCCAGCATTTACCTGGCTTGTGTGTATTTTGCATTGATTTTATTCTGCCCACTTCTTCCCACTTGTTTTTGAAGTGTGGTTTAAGAGTGTGTCTGTTTCAAATGTTGTTCTGCTTTTGCAGGGGGTGGCATGCAGATGTTGACCTTCCACATCCGTCACCCCCTTTTCCTAGTTTAAATGCATATCCACATACTGCCTGAATTTTTCACTTAGGTTTCTTTTCCCTGCGACAGAGAGATGTAGTCCATCAGCACAGTATAGTCTCTTGTTGGTCCATCTGTTGCCCCAGTTGCCAATAAATCTGAATCCTTCTTGTTTGCACCAGGAATGGAGCCATGTATTAAAGTTGTTAATGCGATGCAGCCTTTTTGTCCCCTTACCAAGAACAGGTAGAACTTCTGAGAATGCAACAGTGTTAACAATGGGCTTGAGTTTCTCTCCCAGAGATTGGAAATCCTTTTGGGCTGTAGAGGCACTCTTTCTAGTCAGGTCATTTGTGCCCAAGTGGATAACATCTGGTTTGGAGTGCTCACTTTTTGTGCTAAGTATTTCAACAACTTGGTTTGTATTCCTGCTGGCTGAAGAGCCTGGTAGGCACATGACTATCTTCTCTCCTTTGAACTGTGTTCCCAAGTTGGTGCCTCTGATGATGGAATCTCCAAGTAGTAATAGTTTTCTGTTTGGTGAGGTTTTCTTCATATTTGGTGCTTTAGCAGGAGATTGGGCATTGTCTGACTCATTTAAGGGCCCTTCAGTTTCTTTGGGTTGGGCATCCTCATTAGCCAAGGCAAAGAAGGCATTTTGCAGGGATATCTCTTGATGTATAGGATGTCTCTGCATTACAGGTCGCAATCTTCCGGAACCCACTGTGATCCATTTGTTCCTGGGATGTTTGATTCTTTGTGGGAGTGGTGGTGGACTTTGTTCAATTTGTATCCTAGAAGAGGTGCGCTTCATTGCAGCCAGTTCCTCCCTCAGTAGAGACTTCTTTATGCATGGCTGCTAGGTCTTTCCTTAGTAGAGTCAGTTCTTCATGCATGGCAGCTGACTTTACATAGAAACATAGAAACATGATGACAGAAAAAGACCACAAGGCCCATCTAGTCTGTCCTTCCATAACAACAACTACAACAGTCCACTTTTTACCTTTAGAGATCCTCTGTGTTGGTCCCATGCTTTTTTGAATTCAGTTACTGTCCTCATCTCTACCACCTCCACTGGGAGACTATTCCACGGATCCACTACTCTTTCCGTAAAGAAATATTTCCGCATATCACTCCTGAATCTATCTCCCTTCACCCTCATCCCATGTCCCCTCGTCGCAGAACTTGCTTTCAATTGAAAGAGGCTCTCTCCCTGAACATTTATGCCACGGAGGTATTTAAACATCTCAATCATATCACCTCTATCCCACCTTTCCTCTAAGGTGTACATATTAAGATCCTTAAGTCTGTCCTCATATGCTTTATAATGAAGACTACTAATCATCTTAGTAGCAACCCTCTGCACCGACTCCATCCTGTTCACATCCTTTTGAAGGTGCGGTCTCCAGAATTGCACACCATACTCCAAATGAGGTCGCACCAAAGACTTATACAGAGGCATTATCACCTCCTTTTTTCTGCTAGCCATTCCTCTCTGTATGCACCCAAGCATCCTTCTAGCTTTTGCCGTCGCCTTTTCTACCTGTTTAGCTACTTTAAGATCATCGGACACAACTACGCCTTGGTCCCGCTCTTCTTTAGTGGACAAAAGTACTTCACCTCCTATGCTGTATTGCTCCCTTGGATTGCTGCAGCCCAAATGCATGACCTTACATTTTTTAACATTAAATCCCAGCTGCCAAATTCTAGACCATTCTTCAAGCTTAGCTAGATCCCTCCTCATGTTATCTACACCTTCCTGGGTGTCTACTTTATTGCAGATTTTGGTATCATCCGCAAAGAGGCAAACCTTACCCGACAGCCCTTCCGCTATATCACTAACAAAGATGTTAAAAAGAATCGGACCAAGGACAGATCCCTGGGGCACACCACTGGTAACATCCTTCTCCTCAGAGTGAGCTCCATTTACTTGTACTCTTTGTCGCCTCCCACCCAACCAATTTCTAACCCAAGCAGTAACTTTAGGGTCCATCCCTAGGGTGCTCAGTTTGTTTATAAGTCGCCTGTGAGGAACAGTGTCAAAGGCTTTACTGAAATCTAAATACACCACATCTAGAGCTCTCCCTCGGTCCAACTCCCTGGTCACCCAGTCAAAGAAATCAATCAGATTTGTCTGACAAGACCTGCCTCTGGTGAATCCATGCTGCCTCGGATCCTGTAATCCGCTGGACTCCAGAAACCTCACTATTTTCTCTTTCAACAGCGTTTCCATTAATTTACTCACCACTGAAGTTAAACTAACCGGCCTGTAGTTTTCAACCACATCCTTACTTCCGCTTTTGTGTAAAGGCACCACATGAGCCTCTCTCCAGTCCTTTGGCACCACTCCCGACTCCAACGAGGCATTGAAAAGGTCAGTCAGTGGAGTTGCTAGAACGTCCCCAAGTTCCCTCAGTATTCTAGGGTGTATCCCATCCGGTCCCATCGCTTTGTCTACTTTAAGTTGAGCTAGTTTCTCACGAACACAGTCTTCTGAAAATTGTTCAAGATGTCCCTCACTTCTGTTCTTATTTGTGGGTGTTTTCTGAGGTCCTGCTCCTGGTTCTTCATCTGTGAACACAGAACAAAAATATTTGTTAAGCAATTCCGCTTTATCCTTATCAGCTTCTACATATTCCCCCCTGTACCCTTGAGTCTGACAATACCACTTTTGCCCTTCCTCTTCTCACTAATATATCTGAAAAATGTCTTATCTCCCCATTTTATTGCATTGGCTATTTCCTCCTCCTTTTGAATCTTTGCCTTCTTGACTACTTTGCTAGCTTCTCTAAGTTTTTCCAAATACAGATGCCTGTCTTCCTTTCTCTGTGATCTCTTGTATTTCATGAAGGCCTCCCTCTTTTTCTTCACTTTTTCAGCTACTTCCTTCGAAAACCATAGCGGTCTCCTGTTCCTTTTGCCTTTATTTACCATTTTAACAAAAAGGTTGGTTGCCTTTAAAATACCCCCTTTCAGTTTTGCCCACTGTTGTTCTACATCCCCCAGGACTTTAGGCATATAGGACAAGCTCTTAGGCTCCAAATGATTCTTCTTTGAATGAAAGTACCACAGTTATTGCACTGAATACACGACATGTTGATTAAGCAGTCCCAGAAGAGGAAGAATAATAAGAAAAGTTGAAGATGTGGGTGTTACCCAAGTTAGGAACGACAGATGGCACGTATGTGACCACTATATAGGCAATGTAGCCCCTGGGGTGGGTGGAGTGAGGGGTAGGGTGGGTGGGAACCTAAGTGTCTCTGGCTGTTCCTGAACAGTGGGCACACAGCAAGGGAGTAGGTAAGGGAACCCACCAAGAAGGGCAAATAGATAAATATGTGGAGACAAACAGACAAAACTCACAATTTAGCTGCAAATTCAGCAAAAATCACCTTTTGGGAGAGCCCTGGAAAGCACTGCTCTTCTCAAGAAACAGAAAGGCAATCTGAGCAAGCCCACATGCACAACTCTCTCGGATGAGGACAAAAATGCCCCAGAACCTATTTGCCAAGAAGCCCTCTTAGACTTGTCCTCTGGCAAATGCTGCGGCTTCACTTCCCCCAGATCCTTAACTATCTCGAGGTCCTCCCCCCAAAAAAAAAATTTTCTTAAAGGAAAGCTTGGCGGGGACTTCCGGTGATGCGGTGAGAGCGAGTAGTCGGGTGCTGCTCGTCCTCCGACCGTCCCCTGCTTAAACCGGCTAATTGAACCGTTCTGAGATCCCCGGTCCGCCTCACGGCGCTTCCCCGGGCGCCTAATAAACTATTATTCCCTCTGAGCCGACTTGCAAGAGTAGAGATGGCTGCGGCATTAAGAACAGGAAAGAAGGAGAGGGACCGAGGGCCCGGTCCCAGCAAAATGGCGGATGGAACGGCGGCGCCGAGCTCCCCAACCTCCCCCGCCAGAGTGGAGGAAATATCTGCGGCGGTCGCGGAGGCCCTGGCGACTCAATTCACCACCATCCGAGAGAAATTGGATGCCGTGCAGAGCTCGGTGGAGTCTTTTGGTAAAAGGCTGCAGGAGGTGGAGGACCGCGTGGGGCATGTGGAGGACACTACTACTACTACCGCGCTCCATCAAACGGTGGAGTCACTGCAGACTCAGCTGCGAACCCAGGAGGCCAAACTGGACGACCTGGAAAACCGGTCGCGAAGAAACAACCTGAGGGTGATGGGCATACCCGAATCGGTGCTGGACTCTGACCTACCGAAGTATCTGGTGGAGCTGTTCTCGCCACTGGTACAGGGTGAGGCTGCGGGGGAAAGGATCCCTATCGAACGAGCCTATCGGGTGGGAAACCGAAATGTGAGAGACTCTCGACCCCGTGTGGTCCTAGTGAAGCTCCTTCACTTCCCACAAAAAGAGACTATTCTGCGAGCGGCGAGAGCTCAAGGCGGCTTGGAGAGGGAAAATATGCGGATTCGTGTAGCGCAGGACTACTCTTTACAATTGAGTCAGCGCAGCAGAGCCTATGCACCCATCTGCCAGAAGCTCATCGATCGCCAGATCAAGTTTACCGTGCAATATCCGGCGCGCCTCCATGTCTTTTATGAGGGCCGGCGTAAGATATTTGAGTCGGCCGATGAAGCGACGCCCTACGTGGAGAGCATCATATCCACGGGAGGAGAGAGCTGAGGACCCCTGATGAGGTGACTGTACTCGTCCTGACTTGTTGCCTGGACGCACTAGCTGTGACTCAGGGCGCTAGGGGGGCATTAAGTCTGCTGCAGCTGCGTCGGAGGCTCGGAGAGTGGGATTCCTTTCTGTTCACGGACACCAATGATAGCCCTCTCCCCCGGACTTATGACTGGAGCATTGGACAGCGGAGCCCAATGAAGCACCCGGGCGGGCTGGAGGGGTTACTTTGTGAGTTGTAAGGCATACATTGTAACTTCTGTATTGTTTTCACCCTGTTACGTTGTACAATGTTGGGGTTTGTTACATGTTATTATTGCGAGCTGCTATAGCTAAGGGTAGGGGGCCCGATCGAGGCCGGCAGGGGAGCGGTCACTGAGGCCGGTTGGAAGGGGGGTTGGGATAAAGGGGCGGTGTCCGCCTTTGTCCTCCTGGGGAGATACCGGGTAACCTGTTGGGGGCTGAGGAAGGAGCCAGATGGGGGGGCTGGGTAAACTGCTGAGCCTTTGAGCAGGCCTAGCCCATTACACGTGTGCGCCAGCGGGTTAGGGGGGGAGGGGGGCCTTCCCACTGGGAAGTAGTGGTGGGGGATACCAGCATGTGAGCGGGAGGGGGGAGAAGACAGACCTGCCTCCATGAGAATTCAGCCCACCTGATGACTAAAAGGGGGGGGGAAGAGGGTTGGGTCGTAAGGGAATAGGATTTGGGGGGTTGTATGGGGAGTCTTGTGGCTGATTGGGGAGGAAACAAGACAGTGCCTGCTGGGGCTGGCAGCATGTCGGGGGAGGGGGGCCTGAAGGCCCGGAATTTTGTCATTAAAAGGGTAGGGTCCCCGGGAGAGGGGGACCCCCGCTCTCTGGAAACTCCCCGTCCTAAGAACGATAATTTGGGCTTCACCGGGTGGTCCCCCTTGGGGGCGGGGGCTTAGGGCAGACGGTCCGAGTTGGTACCAGGACCCAGCTAATTTGACTGAAGGCTACATGAGGGAGGCTCGGATCTTATAGGGTGGGGGGTTGGCGGGGGCTGGGGGTCCATACGCGGGGCGGGTGCCTGGGGGGTGCCGGGGGTCTGCGGGTGGACAAAGTGGGGGGCGGTGGAGTGCATCACCGAAGGTTCATGGGAGGGAGAAGAGGTGAGAGTGGGGTTGGAGAGCACGCAACTAGGGGGGGGGGAGGGATTGGGGGGGAGGGGAGGGGTAGGATGCACGCCCTGTAAGCTTCCACAGCGGCCTAGTGCCGAGAGAGTGGGGAAGGGGTTCCAGGCTGGGAGAGCCCCGTCCCGAGTAATATGGGGAACCGGTCAGGAGGAACTTGATGCTGCCCCGCCGCCTTGAAACTCATTACGTGGAATGTGTGCGGTTTAGGCCACCCTATTAAGAGATATAAAATTCTGCAGGCTTTAGCCCGGCAAAACTGCGATATTGCCTTTTTGCAGGAGACCCACCAGACGGCCGAGGAGCATGATAAACTACGCCGCGGCTGGGTTGGGCAGGTTTGGGGGGCGCCGGCGGTGGGGAGGAAGGGGGGAGTGGTCATCTTGGTCCACAAACGGGTCCGATGGGTTATGGAAGCGGAAGTGCGCGATGTGGCGGGACGTTATTTGCTATTGCAAGGCCACCTGGAAGGGCAGCCGGTCATTCTGGGGACGGTGTATGGACCCAATGCATTTGACCCCCACTTTTATGCTAATGTGGCCGCCAAAGTGGAGCAGATGCCTGAGATCCCCCTGGTGATTTGCGGTGATTTTAATGGCGTTTTAGATGTGGATTTGGACACTACCGGGGGGGGGGAGGCGCGTGAAAGGGGACCGGTGACGCGTGTGTTGCAGCGCTTTAAGGCTCGATTGGGACTGGTGGATCCTTGGAGGGTTCTGCATCCCTCTGAAAAAGATTTTACCCACCAATCTAGAGCCCATGGCTCCAGTTCTCGCATAGATTACATGCTGCTTTCCAAGGGATTATTTGCGAGGGTGGGGGAGGTGCAGATCGGGCCTTTTGAAATATCTGATCATGCTCCGGTATGGCTAGATCTGGGTTGGGGCGGGAGGACTGATCGATCTCGACTCTGGCGATTCCCGTTGGAGCTGTATAAGGATGCGCAGTTTCATACGTTTTTAGAACAGCGCTGGCAAGAGTTTGCAGAGGTCCATCGAGCACACCAGGGTGACCCGGAACTGGTCTGGGAGACTGCCAAAGTAGTAATGCGCGGTGAAATTATTGGCTTCGCGGCCCGCAGACGGCGGATGTTGGTAGACCGGATTCTTCGGCTGGAGAAGCGGGTATCCTTTCTACGTCGTCGGCTGGCGCAGGCCCCGTCACCAGGGCTGCAAAAAGAACTGTGGGAAGCCCGGGTGAGTCTTGACGAGTTGCTCCATCAGAGAGCCAAGAAGTCAATGTTATACTACCGTTACCGACTTCAGTGCCATGGGGATAAACCCGGGCGGCTGTTGGCCCGCTGTTTGCGAGGTCAGAGAGGTTCTAATACCGTGGTGGCCCTGCGAGACGAACATGGGAGGTTACAGAGTGACACCAAGGAGATAGTCCGGGTATTTCAGGGTTTCTTTCAGAAGCTGTATACGAAGGAAGGCGACTTACCTTCGGCAGCTTCAGCATACCTCCGGAAGTTGAACCTTCCGTCGCTAACGGAGGAACAAAGCCAGACTTTGGGGCGTCCAGTTACCCTGGAGGAGGTGGGATCGGTCATTGTGGCGGCCAGTTGCTATAAAGCGCCTGGACCGGATGGCTTGGGAGCCGAGTTTTACAAATTGCTTCATAGCTTTGTCAGTCTGGTTCTGGTTGAGGTGTATGCGAGACGGGTGGAACAGGGTGGATTTAAGTGGGGCCACAATCAGGCCTATATTACCTTGATTCCCAAGCCGGGCAAAGATCCAGAACTACTGGCTTCTTACCGCCCGATTTCCCTATTGAACTTTGACACTAAAATATTTGCCAAAGTGTTGGCGAACAGGTTGGCGGAATATCTGGATGTTTTAATCCATAGTTCCCAGGTCGGCTTTGTGAAAGGCCGATATATCGTATGGAATATGCGGAAAATTTTAGCATCGTTGGAGTGGGTACATGACCGGCAGTTGCCTTCTCTACTGGTGAGTTTCGACGCGGAAAAGGCCTTTGACCGGGTTAACCGGAGTTACCTGAGAATGTTGTTATCCTGGTATGGTCTCGGAGCTTCGTTTTGTGCGATGATAGTCTATATGCCAATCCGACAGCGGGAATACTTTGTAATGGGGTGTTGTCGGAGACCTTTCCGTTGGAAAGAGGTACGAGACAGGGCTGCCCCCTTTCACCCTTGCTGTTTGTTCTGTCCTTAGACCCGCTGATTCGGGCGGTGGAGGCATCGCCGGGGATCCAGGGGGTGCGGATCGGAACTCAAACATTTACAATATCGGCTTTTGCAGATGATATTTTGGTGCATCTTCTGTCGCCGGAGGAGTCCCTGCTGCAGTTGACGACGGAATTTCGGACCTACGGCCTCTTCTCAGGCCTGAAGATAAATGGCGACAAGTCGGAGGCTCTAGATGTCTCGGGGGCTCTGCAGAGGAACTGGACAGGCCGATTCCCCTTGAAATGGGCAAACTCCTACTTTACCTATTTAGGTATCCGCCTGACCAGCCAGCCGCGGGACCTTTACAGGTGTAATTTGGACTGGATGGTGAACCGTATAAGGTCCCAGCTCATGGCCTGGGGGCCATTGCCACTCTCTCTGTCCGGGCGTGTGGCGGCGGTAAAGATGGTGATTTTGCCGAGGTTGTTGTATTGGCTGCAAAATTTGCCGGTATGGCTATACCGGAGGGACTTACGGCAGGTGGAATGGCTGATCCGGACCTTTCTGTGGCACGGTGCGCGGGCACGTATTCCTCTGATACGGCTGGTGGGGAGGTGGCGCGAGGGGGGGGATGGGGCTTCCAGATCTGGGTATCTATGCACTGGCCTGTCAGGCACGCCACCTTGGCGATTGGCTTGGGCAGACGGCAACATACATGCCTACACCTATGGAGGCGGCGCTGGTAGCGCCCCTCTCGCTGTTAGGGGCTTTACATACTCGGTCCAAGGACCTACCTAGCCGCCTGGTGAACAGCGTTTTATTTGGTTCGGCTCAGCGGACCTGGCGGTACCTAAATACCCGCTGGGGGATGCCCTGGACTGCGTCTAGCTGGTTGCCTTTGCAAGGCAATGTCCAGTTTGCCCCTGGTTCAGGGTCCTGGGGGTTTCGGGACTGGAGACGGAGGGGCATCCGCCTTATAGGGCACCTGGTGGAGGCCAGTGGCCGCTGTAAATCTTTTCAGGTCCTTGGTCAGGAATATGGCCTGATGGCCAAGCATACTTTTGTGTTTTTACAGGCCTCCCACTATGTTTCTTCCTTACCTCGGGAAGCGCTGGCGTCGGAGCACTCCGAGCAGCTGTTGGGGTTTTTTGCATTGGGGGAGGAAACCCCCCCCCCGATAGCGGGCCTGAGGGCCCGCCTAGATAGCCTTCGTACCCCCGTGGATTACAGGGGGGTGGAGGCTGCTTGGGGAGCGGTGCTGGGGAAGGTGGTTTTCCCGGGCACTATTAGCACAGCATTATGCCGGATTGCTGCTCTGGCGGTGGGGGCGAAGTGGAGAGGTACAATTCAAGTGCCTCACCAGAGCCTCTTTTTCACCACGTCGTGCCTTGCGTAGCTGTTTGACGGAGGATGGTCGGTGCCCACGCTGTTCAGCGCCTTTAGCCAACCTGCTACATATGTGGTGGGCTTGCCCTCATATTCAGCCATATTGGGCTCGGATACGAGCCTATATCAGCGAATTGTTGCAGTTGAGGGTGCGTTGGACGGGCGCCTTTGTGGTCCTGGACAGGCTGGACCCTCCCCTGCCCGACCTGGCGTACAGATAGGTTGTTAATGCGGAAGGCCTGTCTGGTGGGGAAAGCCCCTATTTTGCGCCTATGGCGCGAGCAACGCTCTCCCACGTTTGTGGAATGGCGTAACTGCTTTCACCAGGTAATGTTGATGGAGCGGTGGCATGCACGGGGCAGTGTCAAGCGTTGGACCACCTTCATTCAGTTATGGGGCACCTATATTGAGACTCTGGGAGCCAGGTGTCGGAATGAGCTCCTACATATTGGCCATTAGGGGGTGGAGCACAGAGGGTGTGGAGGTAATACGGCGGATGGGGCGTGCAGATGGGGTGGGAGGGTGTGCGGGGGGGGAGATGGGGGTGGGGGGGGGAGAAATATTCTAAAATATTGTATTCATTGCATGAGGTTGCTCTCCCGGTGGGGATAAGAGTTCACTCCCCCGGAGACGGTGTGTTTGATTTTGTATGTTTGTACGTGATGAATAAAATAAAGTTTTGAAAAAAAAAGGAAAGCTGGGCAAGTCGTACCTTTGGAAGCTGCATCTGCAGACCAGTGATGAAGCCAGAGCCACCTAGCAACTATCACCACTATCACAAAGCTGCTAAAATGAGGTGGTCATAAAGAGCATCCACTAAAAAAGCAGAGAGACTAAACGTCCCGAGGCAGGGTTCTCCAGTAAGAGCTCAATCCAACACAAGAGCATGTACTGCAAGACCTCCACAAAACAGTCCTGCAGAGAGAGGGATGAAGGAGAGAAGGCAGTCTTCAAGAGGTTTTCAACCTTCCTGTCCTGTTGATCCCGCAGAGCTGCCCCACCTTCCACCGGAGTGGTAGTGTGCTTTGTGACGGCCTTAACAATGGTGTCCACCTTTGGGAAAAGAAGCCTTTTGTCCAAGTCACAAAGAGACCAAACGTAAAAGCAGTCAAGCCAACTGGCTGAGCAGAGATGCATCAGGGATATCCACCATTCCAGGGAATCCATCTGTTGACATTCCACAGGGAATGGAAAGCATACTCACTCACCTGTTAACAGGTGTTCTCCGGGGACAGTAGGAATCAGTCCTTACATATGGGTGACGTCTGCATCGACGGAGCCCGCGCAGAGCATTTCCCCAGCTTTAAAGGCAGACTTTGGAAATGCTACCATGCATGCATGTTCCCCTTCCCACCCAAGGGTGCCATCTTGCTCAGTCAGATGACATAGCTTAGGCAAAAGAGAAAAGAAGGGGAGGAGGGAGGATTGTGAGGACCGATTCCTGCTGTCCCTGGAGAACACCTGTTATAGGTGAGTAACTACGTTTTCTCCAGGAACAAGCAGGAAGTCAGTCCTCACATATGGGACTCCCTAACTCTAGGCTGCCAGGGACCAAACCACGACAGCATCAACAGTGACCCAAGGAAGACTGAATTGCAGAAGGCGAGTCCCTACCAAGGGACTGCAGACTCCAGCATCACCATAACTCTGCTAGCCTGAACACAAAAGGGTTGGAGGGCAGGAGTTGCCTATACACCAAGAATGCTTTTGATTACTAGGCAGTAGTGAATTGCAAACATATGAACTGACGACCACGTGGCAGCCTTACAGATTTCTTGCACCAGCACTGCGCGTAGGTTAGCCACAGCCCTCACGCAATGAGCAGTGATTCGGTGCTCCAGAGAGAGACCAGCCCGCTCATAAGCCTGGGTGATGCAGTCTGCCACCTAAGTGGACAGGGTTCGCTTGGTCATAGCTAGCCCCAGTCTGCTGGGGTCATGAGAAATAAAAAGCTGAGCTTTTCGATGGCCTGCGGTCTGTAAAAAGGACAGGGCCTTTTTGTAATCCAGGGTATGCAAGACCTCCTCCTCCCAGCCAGTGTGCGGCCGTGGGACGAAGGTGGGGAGAACCACCTCCTGATTGAGGTATAAAGCAGACACCACCTTTTGGGAGGAATTTGGGGTGCATATGAAGCACTACTGTTCATATAGAACCTGGTATAGGACAGGTCCGCCACCAGGGCCTGCAGATCGCTTATCCTGTGAGTGGACGTCAAAACCACCAAGAAAGCCATCTTCCAGGAAAGGTATATCAGGTGGCCAACGGTGGCCTGGTGAGCTGGGAGAGTACCACATTGAGGTCCCATTCTGCTGCCAGAGGGCGGAGAGGGGGCTTGGATAGCAGAAGGCCCCCGAGGAACCTGGAGACTAAAGGCTAGCCTGAGAAGGGCTTCCCCTCTATAGAGTGATGGTTAGCCGCTATGGCGCTGAGATGCACCCTCACCGAATTAGACTTCAAGCCCGAGTGTGAGAGGTGCAGTATGAGTTTTAGCAGACGGGAGAATGGATTCTCATTCCTTTCTGCACACCACACTGAGAATCTCCTCCACTTGAAGGCATAACCTGGGAGGTTGAAAGGAGCTAGTGCTATCCTTTCAGCAGCCACATTGACAGCATTAGGGACTCCAGATTGGGGTGCACAAGGAGCCCCCCTCCTGAGACAGGAGGTCCAGTCCCAGCCCAGTAGTACTGGGGTCACCACTGACAGGGAGAGTAGCAGGGGGAACCAGGGCTGCCTGGGCCACCTGGGAGCAATCACGATTACTTTAGCATGCTCGCTCTGGATCTTGAAAAGGCTATCAGAGGGGTCGATGGGAATGTATAAAGCAGGCCCTGTGACCAGGGGATCAGGAACACATCTGCTGCCACCCTCCTGTGGTGTGGCCGAGGAGAGCAAATTTTGGCAGTTATGAGTTGTCTGGAGAAGTGAACAGGTCCAGTCAGGGTCTGCCCCAGAGGTGGAAGTGCCTCCAAGTCACCCTGGAGTCCAGGCGCCATTCGTGTGGCCGAAGGACCCTGCTGAGGTTGTTCGCCAGGCGGTTGTCCTGGCCTGTTAAGTACACCACCCTCAGGAGCATATGGCTGCGCACTGCAAAGGAATGGAGGGCTACTGCCTCCTGACAGAGGGAGTATGAGCCCGTGCCCCCCTTGCTTGTTCAAAAAGAACATGGCAACCTCATTGTCTGTATGAGGACCGGGAGGTTGCTCAGGCGGTGGCGGAAGGCATTAAGGGCCAGGAAGATGGCCTGAGCTCGAGAAGATTGATTTGCAGGAGGGATAACTCTAGGGCCCTTGCAATCCCACGAGGGAGGCGTCTGCTGTCAGGACCCTCTGAGGAGATGGTGCCTGGAAGGGCATCCCTGCCCTGAGGCGATACAGGGACTGCCACCAGGTGAGGGAGGCCAGCAGCCAGTGGGTGACCTTCACCCTGTCCCTCTGCCTGCCTGTGGCTTGTGTCCACTGGGAATTGAGACACTACTGGACTGCCTGCATGTGCAGGTGAGCCAAAGGCATAATGTGAACTGCTGAGGCCATGTGGCCTAACAGACAGAGGAGCAGGTGAGCTGGCACAGACCTGCAGCCCTGCACTTCCTTTGCCAGCTGCATCAGGTGGTGGGCTCTTTCCACAGGGCCCCTATGAATTCCATGTCTTGAACCAGGGAGAGGCTGGACTTGGGGTAGTTGATGATGAACCCCAAATGCTGCAGTGTGTGGATAGTGAGCCTTGTGGCCTGACTGGCCTCGAGGGGTGTGTTGCCTCTGAAGAGCCAGTCGTCCAGGTAAGGGAAGACGTGGGCTCCTTGGAGGCGCACATGGGCAGCAACGACTGCCAGGCATTTTGTAAAGATCCTTGGAGAAGAGGTGAGGCCAAACGGTAGCACCCTGTACTGGTAGTGTTGTCCCCCCATCACGCATCTCAGGTAATGCCTGTGGGAGGGGTGGATCAGGATGTGGGTGTAAGCATCTTTGAGATCCAAGGAGCAGTGTCAGTCTCCCTGGCAGAGATAGGGCAACAGTGTTCCAAAGGAGAGCATCTTGAACTTCTCCTTCACCAGGAACTTGTTCAAGTTGCATAAGTCCAGAATGGGCTGGAGGCCCGCTGTTTTTAGGACAAGGAAATACCTTGAGTAGAGCCCCTGCCCCTAGAGGTGTCGGGATACAGGTTCCACTGCCCTGTCCCTGAGCAAACCTGTGAGTTCTGTGGCGAGGAAGGCCTGGAGGAGGAGGAGGAGAGACTGTGATGGCTCTCCTAGGAAGAAGTCTGGAGAGTCTTGCTGTAGATGGAAGTACCCCTCCCTAACCACCTGCAGGTCGTATTGGTCTTTGGTGATGCTGGCCTATCTGTGAGTAAAAGAGGCCAGTCAACCCCCTGTGGGCAGAGTTGGGACTCCTAGGAAAGGGGAGGCCCAGCCCAGTGAAACAAAAGCTTCCCCCCGGTTGGGCGGGAGCTGGTGCCTGGGACTTGGGAGCCTTGCGCTTCCTGGGCCCATGTCCCTAGCTTTTTGGTTGTGAGGCCTGGTGAGGCTTCCCCGAGTAAGGCTAGTAGTGGCCGTTCTGGGGGTAGTGCTTTTTCCAAGGATTTTTTCCTGGGGAGATTCAAGGTCTTTTTGGACAGCCTCTGCCAGGTCACTACCTCAGCCTCAATTTCCACAGCCTTATCAGACATCGGTTTCCCGAACAGGTTCTCACCGTTCAGTGGACATCCAGCAGCTTTTCCTGTACCCACTGCTCCAGGTCCAAGGTTTGTAACCACTCCTGGCAACTGGGCGCCGATGCCGGCAGCTGCTACCCTGGTTGCAGACTCAAACCTGTGTCTTAGGTGGCTCGGGAGAGGAATTTGGAACAGTTTTGGATACCTACTTCTAGGGACTGGAACCTTTGCAGAGGTTCCCCAGCGAGGCCTGCTGAGAACCCCGAAAGCTCCTGTATCGGGCACTTACGGTACATCCCTATATACAACTCCAATGCCTGTATTCGGCACCCAAGCATGGCACCCTGGTACTCGTAGTACTTGCATCCCATGGGGTCGAGGGCCCGAGCTTCCCTGACAGAGGGAACTGAGGAGTAGATCTTTTATTTGTTTAGCTGTATTTATATCCCGCTTTTCACCGGGTCAAAGCGGTCAATTGGGGGATACATTTAACACGAGGGGATATGAGACACATACGCTAATACTTACAGGGAACGTGGGCAATGGAGGGTTAAGTGGCTTGCCCAAGACCACAAGGAGTGCCTACAGGACTAGAAATCCCAGTCCCTCCGGGCTGAGATTGCTGTCCCCAGGTGGGACTTGAACCCCTGGCCCTCCGACCTGAAGTACCTTGTCCTAACCACTAGGCCACTCCTCCTCCTCTTCAGTTGTGGGGAAGTTGTGGTTTATGGAACCCGGGGACCTTCTGGACACGGTAGATGGCGTCCAGGCGCCAGTTGACTACCACATCCTGAGGAGCAGCCTTTCAAGGATGGATGGAACTGGCACTGTGAGTGTCTCCTTGGGAGGTGACTTATATTGTAGAATCTCGAGCTCCTCAAGTGTGCAGGTCCTCCTCTGACTCAGTCTGGATTGAGAGAGCCCGGGTCATGTCACGAACGAAGTCATGAAAGGCCACATCCTCGCGGGAAGTGGCATCGAGGCTCCAGGGGAGACAGCTAGGAGGGGACGTCCCGGTGTTGGGGGGTCTCCAGCAAGGCCTCGTCTTCGGTTTCCCAATCGGAGTCTGAGGGCATTCAGGAGTCAGCCCCGGGGGTGGGGGGAGGGCAGCTCCAAGGAACCAGGTCCCCCCCCTCCGAGAACCTGGGGTCAGACTCCCAGAAACTTGCCGGGAAGGACCGGATCCCCAAGGAGCGTGATCAAGTCTTCGACTGATGCCGAGGACTTACCCAAGGACAGTGGCACTCGGTGCCCAGTTCGACACCTGGAGGCTCCCCTGAGGTCAGGGGGCCCGAAATCAATGCCCACTGCAAGGCCAAGATGGAGAAGCGGCTCTGCTCCCTGTTAGCCATGCAGGATTCAAGGCCCGATGGCTGTGCAGCTCCCAGCGAGGACACAGAGGGTCTCGAGTCCAACACCAGCACTCTGGAGAGTGTGCCCTCGAGGAGGGCTATAGGCCCAAGGGTCCTGGGGCGGTCTCCGCCGGTCAAGGACTTGTCTAAAGATTTTCTGAGGGCGCTGCTCGGAGTTGCCAGAATTCCGAGGGCCCTTGCCAGGTTTCAGCGGAGGCACCTCCTTCAGGGCTGCCTTCTTTTAGGAGAGTCCAGGGCCACGCCAGAGGAGCTATCACCACGGGACTGAGGACGCCTGGACCTCTCGCGAAGGGCCGGCTTCGGGGCTCGCAATGGGGAAGCTGGGGCAGAGTCAGATCTTGGAAAAAGCTTTCCCTGCAACTCAGCCAGCCTCCTATTCGTATTGGGCGTCATGGCCTGGCACCAATCACAGGTGGAACTGCCATGGTCTGGGGCCCAGGCAGCGAATGCAGCAGTCATGAGTGTCAGCAACTGAGATGGTCTGACTGCAGCAGTCGCGTTTCTTGAACCCACCACGAGACATGATGGGAGAGCACCTGGCTGGGGTCGACGACCTCCAGGCAAAAAATGGCACATGAAGGCTGGTCGAGGGAAAACAGGGGAGAGCCGAGACCGGTACCGTCTCGAGGTAGGAAGGAGACTGGTGCGGCACCGGAGGAAGGGAGAGATTTGGCGCTTTTTCCGGGGAAGTAGAGGACTACATCCTTTGGGCTCTGCAGAAAAAAGGAGACTGAGCAAGATGGCACCCTTTGGCGGGAAGGGGACTATGCATGCGTGGTAGCATTCTCAAAGGCTTTCTTTGAAAGCTGGGGAAATGCTCCGCACAGGCTCCGTCGGTGCAGACATCACCCATATATGAGGACTGACTTTCTGCTTGTTCCTGGAGAATAGGATCTGCCTGAGACTTAGTCTAGCCAGGATCCGGTTGATCTTGAGGATATGAAATATATAAAGATTCAATGATCTGAGAAAACACAGCAGGCAATTCCCTCCTTACAGAACAAGCATCTTGGGTATCATCTTGAGCGTCACCATCATCTTCTGGAGGGGACAGCTCACCATCCTCTCGGTCTATACCAGAGGCCAGACTATCTTAACCAGAAAAATGCCCATCTTCATCCTATGCTGAGGGATCCCAGAAGCCCAAGAAACCTCCTTGGATGAGTGCTCCCTATCCAAGAAAGTCTGGACATACCAAATGGTGCTTTTTGGAAGACTGAGCTCTAAGCGTGGGAGACTTGGAATGTAACTGAATTTAAAGGAAAAGGAGAAGGTGACCCAGAACACCAGAGCCAAAGCCTGGTGAAAGACAAAGTGCGCAGAATCAGGGTCTTCAGAAACCTGGGGCTGCAACTGGTCCATATGTTGTGGAAGGTTCGACAAGTAGAGGAGGTGGTGTCCCCAGAACCATGAGCAGGCACCGAGAAGGAGAAGATGAGACCAATATCTGAGGATCTATGGAATTACTCCTCTCACGGTCCACTGAGGAAACTTCCTTGGAGGACTCGCTCAGATCATCTGCGCATAGCCGATCCATAAGAAATCTACATTTTCAGCCACAGTTGAGGCAATGGGACAACGAAGTATGAATGAAAACAAGATGTGCAACAAAAAAACAACACTTGCTGACAGCAAAAGAAGTCACAAGGATGAAAAAGGTTAACTGCACTGCCTGCACCTCGGGAAAATGGCAGGAAGGTAGCAGGCGAAAGGCAAGTTGCAAAATGGAGCATCGCCGCAATGCAGACCCCCAAACCACACTTTAGCAAAAACAGCAGGAAATTATGGCTTCAGTCAGCAGCATGGTGAGCAAATGGTTACAGACTAGAGACAAGGGAGAGTGGATTTAGCAACAAAAAAAACAAAAACCCGGTTCGCAGACCAAAGCAACAGGAAGGAAAGAATGAGGGGAGGAGGAAAAGTGGTGAGTCACTGGAGCTGCTGGAGCTCCTTAGACAAACAGGCAGCCCTGAAGCACACTTGTCAGTGGTCTTAAACAGGAACCCTATTTTTTATTTTTTTAAATTGTAAATAAGTAGCCGCCAAAGTTTCTCCTTGCTGGGCAGGACGGACAAGGCAGAAACTGAAGGTCACTAGGCTCCACCAGGAGTGCCCCCCCCCCCTCCACTGGTCCTCTTGACTAGGAGCTAAACCCCTGAATTAATTGTGGGAAACTCAAGAGGGGCACCTCTTGTGCACCCTGGAGACATCCACCAAGCAGCTTCACTAGCACAGCACCCACAAAATGGTTGCCAGGAGCAGAACAGAAAGTCCACCATCTGCTGAAGACTGAGAAAAATATTGGGGTTGGCCTCTAGGGGACCCAGTATATGTACCAGTGCTGACATCACAGAGGCTTCTGGTGGGTTTTTTTCCTGTCTCCAACATCTGCTTGATAACCCACTAGTCTGGACTGGTCTAGAAGGATGAATTGGAAATAGATATTTAGAGGTGGGTGGCCAATGCTGGCAGAGGACAGAGGGAAGTTGGAAAGAGATATGCTGGAGGAAGTCCAATCGGCTATTAGAAGGCTGAAAGAGGGCAAAGCACCGGGGCTAGACAGATTGACTGCCAAATTCTACAAGATCTACCAAGAGGACGTGGGGGAAGCAAAAAAACCTGTGAGAGTCAGTTGGACCATTAGATGATAGAGGAGTTAAAGGGGCACTAAGAGGCGACAAGGCGATAGCGGAGAGACTGAATGAATTCTATGCTTCGGTCTTTACTGAGGAAGATGTAGGGATGTTACCCATGACTGAAGTGGCATTTAAAGGTGCGGAAAAATTGAAGGAAATATCGATACATCGGTAAGATGTATTACAACTATTAGATAAACTGAAGAGTAGCAAATCACCTGGGCAAGATGGTATACATCCAAGGGTGTTGAAAGAACTGAAATATGAGATTGCAGACCTGCTATTAGTAATCTGTGAACTATCATTAAAATCATCTCTAATACCTGAAGATTGGCGGATCGCCAATGTAACACCAATTTTTAAAAAGGGTTCGAGAGGTGATCCGGGAAACTACAGACCGGTGAGCCTTACGTCGGTACCGGGAAAAATGGTAGAAACCATCATAAAGAATAAAATTACTCAGCATGTAGATAGTCATGGCCTAATGGGAGACAGCCAACATGGCTTTAGACAAGGAAGATCTTGTCTTACTAATCTGTTATGTTTTTTTGAAAGTGTGAATAAACAGGTGGACAAAGGTGAGTCAGTTGATATAGTGTATCTGGACTTTCAGAAAGCCTTTGACAAGGGCCCTCAGAGACTTTTGGCAAAACTAAAGAGTCATGGGATAGGAGGCAGTGTACTACTGTGGATCAGGAACTGGTTAAAAGATAGAAAGCAGAGGGTTGGGCTAAATGGCCAATTTTCCCAATGGAGAAAGGTGAATAGTGGTGTACCCCAGGGATCTGTGCTGGGTCCGCTGCTTTTTGACATATTCATAAATGACCTGGAAAGTGGAATAACGAATAAGGTTATCAAATTTGCAGATGACACAAAACTATTTAAAGTTGTTAAAACCCAAGATGATTGTGGAAAATTGCAAGAGGATCTTGATAAATTGGAAGACTGGGCATCAAAATGGCAGATGAAATTTAATGTGGACAAGTGCAAAGTTATGCACTTAGGGAAGAACAACCCAAACTATGGTTACACGATGCAAGGTTCCACATTAGGAACCACCACCCAGGAAAAAGATTTAGGCGTCATTGTGGATAACATGTTAAAACACTCGGCCCAATGTGCAGCGGCAGCCAAGAGAGCAAATAGAATGCTAGGTATCATAAGGAAAGGAATGGAAAATAAAACAAAAGATATTATAATGTGGCTAGGGTGACTATTTACATGTTAGGCATAACTGCTCGTTTGAGTATGTCTTATCAGTTATTTACAGTACAGAGTCTTAGTATATATACATTCACATACGTCATTTGTTACAGTTTGTATGATGGTAATAATCATGGTATTACTATCATCTAGAAGTAAGGAGATCCTGGATTCTCTACAGGGAGAACTATTCAAGCAATTGGTAACAGACCCCACACGTGAAGGGGCCATACTGGACTTGGTGCTTACCAATGGCGAAAGTGTTACTGATGTTGTAGTGGGAGATCATTTTGCATTCAGTAGATGGTGTGGTTCAGTATTAGGACTAGGGCTGTTAGAATCCATTCAAAGGTGAGGATCTTGGACTTTAGGAAGACTAACTTTGCGAAGATGGGCCAATACCTCAGGGAGTCATTAGTGGGATGGGAACAACTGGGGGATGTAGAAAAACAGTGGGAAAAACTGAAAGTGGATATTTTAAGGGCAACCAACCTTTTTGTTAAAATGGTAAATAAAGGTAAAAGGAAAGGGAGACCGCTATGGCTTTCGAAAGAAGGAGCTGAAAAAGTGAAGAAAAAGAGGGAGGCCTTCATGAAATACAAGAGCTCACAGAGAGGAAGACAGGCATCTATATTTGGAAAAACTTAGAGAAGCTAGCAAAGTAGTCAGGAAGGAAAATATTCAAAAGGAGGAGGAAATAGCCAATGCAATAAAATGGGGGGATAAGACATTTTTCAGATATATTAGTGAGAAGAGGAAGAGCAAAAGTGGTATTGTCAGACTCAAGGGTGCAGGGGAGGAATATGTAGAAGCTGATAAGGATAAAGTGGAATTGCTTAACAAATATTTCTGTTCTGTATTCACAGATGAAGAATCAGGAGCAGGACCTCAGAAAACACCCACAAACAGGAACAGAAGCGAGGGACATCTTAAACAATGTTCAGAAGACTGTGCTCGTGAGAATAGCTCAACCAAGTAGACAAAGCGATGGGACCGGATGGGATACACCCTAGAATACTGAGGGAACTTGGGGACGTTCTAGCAGCTCCACTGACTGACCTTTTCAATGCCTCAGAGTCGGGAGTGGTGCCAAAGGACTGGAGAGAGGCTCATGTGTTGCCTTGACACAAAAGCGGAAGTAAGGATGTGGTTGAAAACCACAGGCCGGTTAGCTTGGTGAGTAAATTATTGGAAATGCTGCTGAAAGAAAATAGTGAGGTTTTGGACTCCAGCGGATTACAGGATCCGAGGCAGCATGGATTCACCAGAGGCAGGTCTTGTCAGACAAACCTGATTGATTTCTTTGACCAGGGAGTTGGACCGAGGGAGAGCCCTAGATGTGGTGTATTTAGATTTCAGTAAAGCGTAGTTAATCACCTGTAACAGGTGATCTCCAGGAACAGCAGGAATTTAGTCTTCACATATGGGTATCGTCGGTACCTACGGACCCTGCGCAAGAACGCTCCTCAGCGTCCAATAGAAACGCTTTTGGGAGCATCCCTCAGCACATGCGCGCTGCCTTCCCGCCTTTCCAACTGTCCCTCTTCAGTTAAGTTTGTAGCTGAGTCAAAAGGATAGAGGGAGAGAGGAAAGAAACAGAGATAGAGAGACAACTCCTAGGGGAGGTGGGTGGATTGTGAAGACTAAATTCCCGCTGTTCCCGGAGATCACCTGTTACAGGTGAGTAACTACGCTATCTCCAGGAACAAGCAGGAATGTAGTCTTCACATATGGGGACTCCCTAGCTGAAGATACCAGGGAGATAGCCCCAGGAAGGTGAGAATCCTTCCTCCCATGGATCTCTGGCATTCCACCAGGGTTGGTGGGTAGGAGTTGAATTAGGTTTGAAAGAGATTTTGAAGAACAGCTTGGCCAAAGAAGGCAGGAGGCTTTATCCAGGCAGTAGTGGGCTGTGAAGGTGTGTACCGAAGCCCAAGTGGCTGCTCGACAAATGTCATGATAGAAACAGAGTGGAGATTAGCCATGGAAGTTGCCATGGCTCTCACGTTATGAGCTGTGACCACTGTTCCCTCTAAGCTGTGCGCGTGTGCGCGCGCACACACCTCGCAGAGCGAGCGCACATACTTTACAACAGAGCGCACAAAAATTATAGCTCTGATTCTGATAGAAAACAACACAGACGTCTTAAAATTTAAAAGTTATGATTGTAATTACTAGAAATTTCCCGCTTCATTTAGTAATCATCTATTTTCATTTAATTTGATTAAAATCAATGTGGTGTACATACTGTATTCTGACGTGTAGTCAAATTTTAAAGTATATAACTCCGAGTGTCGTTATGTGGCGCACAAAAATTTAACCTTCCTTCAAAAGCTGCACACAGCTGATATTTTATGCGCACACAGCCTACAGAAAATTAGAGGGAACATTGGCTGTGACATGGTCCTGAAGAGGAAGACACTTACTCTCATAAGCAAAGGATATGCATTGGGCAATCCATTTAGATAAAGGTCATTTGGGACAACCAGTCTCCAAAAGAATAGGGTCAAAAGCTATAAAAAGTTGCGAGGACTTTCTATGTTGCTGTGTTCTCTGTAGGTAAAAGGCTAAGGCCCTTTTACAATCCAAAGTATGAAGGTGTCTTTCTGCATTAGAGGCGTGAGGCCTCGGGAAAAAATACAAGAAAATAAATTGATTGATACAAATGAAAAGGCGAAACCACCTTTGGCATAAACTGTGGATGAGTTCTAAAAACCACCTTATGATGAAACCTAGTAGGAGGAGGATCAGCCACTAACGCTTGCAATTCACTAATGCGACGTGCAGAGGTGACTGCAATTAGGAAGATGACCTTCCAGGTCAAAAACTTAAGGGTTGCAGGGGCTAAAGGCTCAAAAGGCGGCTTCATGAGCTGCCCGAGAACTAGATTTAGATACCATGCCACCGGTGGTGGCTTAATGGGAGGTTTGGTTAATAGAAGACCTCTCAAATCTGGATATGGGTGGATGAGAGGAAATTGGTTGCCCATTCAGAGGCTTATAAGAAGCTGAAATTGCACTAAGATGGACTCTTACCGAATTGGTCTTTAGACCAGAATTCGATAAGTGAAGGAGATACTCTAGGGTATGCCAAGGGGGTTTAATCCCTTCTTGGAGCACCATATAGTAAAACGTTTCCACTTGAAAGCATAAGATCTTCTTGTGGAAAGTTTTCTAGAAGCCTGAAGGATATCCTTTACCTGTTGGGACAGGTTGAAATCCTGGAGATCTAAGCCTTCAGCAACCAGGCAGTGAGATGAAGGGACTGGGGATTCGGGTGCCATAGCGTCCCGTTCTCTTGGGAAAGGATATCTGGAGCATGCCCTAACTCCAGAGGTGCAGCTTGAGAGAGATGTAGAAGCAGGGGATACCACGCTTGGCGTGGCCATCGTGGTGCTATGAGAATCATGCGACCCCTGTCTCTCTGAAGCTTGAAGAGTGTTTTGGGGATTAGGGGAATGGGTGGAAAGGCATAAAGGAAGCCCTGACCCCAGTGAAGGAGGAAGGCATCCCTTGTCTAACAATTGTGAGCCAGAATCATGGAACAGAACCGGGGAAGTTTGGCATTCAGTGGACTTGCAAAGAGGCCTATGTCTGGAGTGCCCCAGAGATGAAATATCTCTGCCACCTGCTCCAGGTGGAGGGACCACTCGTGAGGCAGCAGTACTCGACTGAGTTTGTCTGCCCAAAGGTTTTGAATGCCTGAAAGATATACCACTAGAAGGTGAATTTGATACTCTCTGGCGAGGTCCCAGTCGTAAAGCTTCGTTGCATAATGACAGAGAGCCTGTCCTGCCCTGCTTGTTCACATAGAACATTGCTACTTGATTGTCCGTCTGGACTAGGACTGTCTTGTAGCTGAGCTGGGCGTGGAATACTCGAAGAGCTAAATAGATTGCTCTTAATTCCAGGTGGTTTATGTGTAGACCAGCCTCCTGTGGAGTCCAGGTTCCCTGGGTAGAGAGATGATTCAGGTGTGCTCCCCAACCCAGCTGCGATGCATCTGTTAGGGTGGCCTGACAAAGGGGTTGATGAAAAGGAGACCCCACTGTCAGATTTTGTAGTGATTACCACCATTGGAGGGCAAAATTAGTCATTGAGAGCTTATTATTTTGTCCGATAAATGACCTGTGGCCTGTGTCCAATGTGTGGATAGGGTCCATTGAGCTGCTCGTATATGGAGGCGAGCATATGGGACTACATGAACTGTGGATGCCATATGTCCCAGCAACTGTAGTAGTTCGAGCAGTTAGGGAGGATTTCCCTGCTGCTTGAGAAGCTAGTTGCATTATGCAAAGACATCGGGCCTGTGGAAGGAAGGCCTTTGCCTGTCTGGTATCTAGGCAGGCCCCTATGAATTCCAGGCATTGGGAAGGAACAAGTTGGGATTTTGAGAAGTTTATTACCAACCCCAAGTATTGGAGGATTCGCATTGTGCGAGACAGTGCAATGCTGGCCTCTGCAACTGTAGGGGCTTGAATGAGCCAGTCGTCCAAATAAGGGAAGACGAATATCCCCAGGGTTCGTAGAAATGCAGCTACTACTGCCACGCATTTCGTGAATACCCTTGGTGCTGAAGCTAGACCAAAGGGAAGAACCCTGTACTGGAAATGTTTTCCCCTGAAAAGGAATCCTAAGAATTTCCTGTGATCTGGATGGATCAGAATGTGAGTGTATGCATCCTTTAAGTCTAGAGAGCAAAGCCAATCCTGGCTTTGAAGGTATGGCAGAAGAGTTCCTAGAGAAATCATTTTGAACTTCTCTCGGAACAGGTATTTGTTCAATTCACTGAGGTCTAGAATGGGTCTGTCTCTCCTGTTTTCTTTGTAATAAGAAAATAGGGGGAGTAGAACCCTGCACCCCGTTGAAGAATGGGTACCTCTTCTATTGCCCCTTGGGCAAGAAGTATTGTGACCTCGTGATCTAGCAGATTGTCTGCGGAGATTTGAAAATTGAATTGCTTTAGAATTGTAGGAGGGGGCATGCTGTGAAAATGAAGCTTGTACCCTTCTCCTACAATGGACAAAGTCCAATCTTCTGCTGTTATCTGATGCCATCTGTTGGCAAAGTGGCATAACCTGCCTGGGATATTGGGGGGTTGGGGACCCCTCAGAGGCAGGAAGGCTAAGCTCTCTAGGAGGGAGTCAAAGCCCTTGAGGGGGCTGAACCTGTAGAGCTGGTTAGGCTCTGGGGCCTTTTGGCTTCTTTTGCTGTCTAGTTTGTCCCTTTTGGGCAACCTGACTTTGAGATTGACCTTGCTGGGTATAGGAAGGATAGCATTTCCTCGTTTTACTGAAAGAGGGTTTTTATAAGACTTTTTTGGCTGGAGTGGCTGTAGATTTCGACAATCTAGAGTAGTATTGTCAGCATCCAACTCGTTAGCCTTTTCCTGCCAGTTCTTGCCAAAGAGATTCTCTCCCGTGCAAGGAATGTTGCCTAACTTGTCCTGTACCCAAGTCTCTAAGTCTGATGCCTGAAGACAGGCAATCCGTCGTGCGCCAATGGCAATAGCTGAGGTTCTGCTGATGCATTCAATGCAGTCAAAGGCTGCACGATTTACAAACTTGGAGACATCTTGAGCATGCTTAACTAGAGCAATAAAGTCTTCTCTTGTCATCTGGGAGAAATGGGCTCATAAGCTCCAAATCTCCTGTAACTTCCTTGAGGAACATTCCCATATACAGTATATATGAACTGATCCTAGCTGAAAGCATGGAAGCCTGAAAGGTTCGGCGCCCAAAAGCATCCAGAGTCCTGCATTCATGGCCTGGAGGATTGGATGCATGCCTCTCTGCACTTTTCATCCTACGCATGGCTGACTCCACCACCATTGAGTGGTATGGCAGCTGAGTCTTTTGAAATCCAGGACATGGCGGAACTCGATACATAGTATCAAGTCTCCTAGAGTGAGGAGATGTAGTCAGAGGTGTCTCCCACATTCTGAGTATCAAATTATGCAGAATTTCATGGATGGGCAAAGTAGCTGCCTCCTTTGGAGCTTTAGGATATTGGAGAATTTCCAATTCCTTTGCTCTGGGTTCCTCTTCAGGAGCTACCGTGATTGAAAGGCCCTTGGCCATATCACAAATAAAATCCTGAAAAGACATGTCCTCTGGAGGTGACATTCTGCATTGGGGAGAAGAGGGATCTTTTGGGAGAAACCCTCTAGTACCAGCAGAATTGTCAGAGTCTTCGGAATCAGAGGATTCAAAGTATTCCTGACCACGCTGCTCATGCAAAGCACGGTCCCTGTATCGATCGAAGTCGGTACCGAGTTGATCTGGTACCGATCTGTTGATTCCAGCCAAAGATGGTGTGGGAAGAATTCCCACCGGGGCCGGTACCAGTATGATCGGTACCGGTACCGGTGCCCGTTGGACCAACGGTACCGCAGCAGAGAGAAGAGCTGCGATGCAGCGTTCGATAACGAGGAACCTCTGGTCTATTGACGCTGCCGATGCCTGTGTATCAGTACCGGTGAAGACGGCCGGAACCCCGAGCATGGCACAGGTAGTTCTTGCGAGGTTGGGGCCTCGAGAACATCCTGGAGCCCCATTGATGCTTTGGAAGTCGAATCCTACCGCCGGAGCTGCTTTGCTGGTGTGGTTCCCTCAAAGGCAATGCCAATGGCCTCTCGATGCTTAGCAGGAGAGCTACCCTTTGAGGACCGGCTTTTATGTTTAGTTACCTGAGATCCATGGGAGGAAGAGGCCCTTGAAGATGTTGATGCAATGGATCTGGCATCCGAAGAGAAGAGGGTACCGAGCTTTGCAGTCCGGGTTCTGTCTTCCTCTTTTAGTCATCCCCATACAGGAGAGACATTCAGATGGAGAATGTTCAGGTCCTAAACATTTAAGACACCAATCATGGGTGTCAGTGACAGAAATAGTACTGCCACACTTCGTACATTTTTTAAAACCACTAGTTGGTTTTTCCATGTTTTAGGAATATGGGGGCCTATAGTGCCCAAAATGGCGCCAAGCACCAAAAAAGAAAAGTTTCTGAAGAGAAAGAGCTCAAAGTATAAGGGGTTTGTTTGGGTTTTTTTGGAAAAGAAAAGAACCGGCAGTTCCGGTAAGCGTTGTGTGGCAGGCAAATGCGACCACAAGAAAACAATTTTAAAGACTGAATTTTCTGCAGTGACAGGGTATGGATCCTGTTGGCTCCGCAGAAAACGAAGAACTGAAGAGGGACAGCAGCACGCATGTGCAGAGGGATGCTCCCAAAAGCGTTCCTATTGGATGCTGGGGAGCGTTCCCGCGCAGGCTCGGTCGGTACCGACAATACCCATATGTGATTCCTGCTTGTTCCTGAAGATAGCCTTTGACACTGTTCCTCACAGGTGACTTATAAACAAACTGAGCACCCTAGGGATGGACCCTAAAGTTACTGCTTGGGTTAGAAATTGGTTGGGTGGGAGGCGACAGAGTACAGGTAAATGGAGCTCACTCTGAGAAGGATGTTACCAGTGGTATGCCCCAGGGATCTGTCCTTGGTCCGATTCTTTAACATCTTTGTTAGTGATATAGCGGAAGGGCTGTCAGGTAAGGTTTGCCTCTTTGCGGATGATACCAAAATCTGCAATAGAGTAGACACCCAGGAAGGTGTAGATAACATGAGGAGGGATCTAGCTAAGCTTGAAGAATGGTCTAGAATTTGGCAGCTGGGATTTAATGTTAAAAAATGTAAGGTCATGCATTTGGGCTGCAGCAATCCAAGGGAGCAATATAGTATAGGGGGTGAAGTACTTTTGTCCACTAAAGAAGAGCGGGACCTAGGGGTGGTTGTGTCTGATGATCTTAAAGTAGCTAAACAGGTAGAAAAGGCGACGGCAAAAGCTAGAAGGATGCTTTGGTGCATACAGAGAGGAATGGCTAGCAGAAAAAAAGGAGGTGATAATGTCTCTGTATAAGTCTTTGGTGCGACCTCATTTGGAGTAGTGTGCAATTCTGGAGACCGCACCTTCAAAAGGATGTGAACAGGATGGAGTCGGTACAGAGGAAATGATTAGTGGTCTTCATTATAAAGCATATGAGGACAGACTTAAGGATCTTAATATGTACACCTTAGAGGAAAGGCGGGATAGAGGTGATATGATTGAGATGTTTAAATACCTCCGTGGCATAAATGTTCAGGGAGAGAGCCTCTTTCAATTGAAAGCAAGTTCTGCTACGAGGGGACATGGGATGAGGGTGAAGGGAGACAGATTCAGGAGTGATATGCGGAAATATTTCTTTATGGAAAGAGTAGTGGATCCGTGGAATAGTCTCCCAGTGGAGGTGGCAGAGATGAGAACAGTAACTGAATTCAAAAAAGCATGGGACAAACACAGAGGATCTCTAAAGGTAAAAAGGGGACTGTTGTAGTTGTTGATATGGAAGGACAGACTAGATAGAAATATGACGACAGAAAAAGACCACATGGCCTATGTTTTTGCCCCACCACTTCCATTGGGAGGGCATTCCAAGCATCCATCACCCTTTCAGTAAAAAAAAGTATTTCCTGTCCTTGCCTTTCAGTTTACACCCTTGCAACTTCATGTTATGCCCTCTAGTTTTACAGCTTCCCCATCTTTGAAAAAGGTTTGTTCATTAATACCCTTTAAGTATTTAAAGGTCTATATCACATCTCCCCTGTCCCTCCTCTAGCGTATACATATTTAGATCTTCAAGTCTCTTGTCATATCTTCTGGCACAGACTCCAAATCATTTGGGTCACCTTCCTCTGAACTGTTTCCAGTATTTTTATATCCTTTGTGAGAAATGGTCTCCAAAACTGAACACAAATATTCCAAGTGAGGCCTCAACAGCAACTTGTACAGTGGCATTAGAACCGCCTCCTTTCTGCTGGTAATTCCTCTCTATGCATCCCAGCATCCTTCTTGCTTTGGCCACTGCCTTGTCACACTGTTTCGCCGCCTTGGGATTCTCAGAAAATCACTCTGAGGTCCTTCTCCTGGTCCGTGCACACCAACCTCTTGCCCCCTATCGCATACAATTCCTTTGGATTTCTGCATCCCAAGTGCATGACACTGCACTTTTTCACATTAAATCTTATCTGCCAAGCATTAGACTGTTCTTCCGGCTTTTCTAGATCTCTCCTCATATTATCCACTCCCTTAGGGGAGTCCACTCTGTTGCAATAGGCTGCAGGGCAATCTGCCTTTTTGATCCATCAGGATCAAATGAGCTTTGTGCCAGGAAGGCAGGCAACTGATATCAGGTGGCTTTTGAACCTTATCTGGTGGGCATAGCAAGAGGGAGGATACGATCCTTATAGAAGATGTTAAGGCATTCGACCAGGTCAAATTGAGGGGTTTATGTTTAAAGTATTGCAAAGAGTTGGTTTGGGTCCCATATTCCTGCAATGGGTAGGAGCCCTCTATTGTGAGCCAAAGGCAAAGATTAAGGTCAATGGATGTTACTCAGAGGAGTTCTTCCTGGGAAGGAGGACAAGACATGGGTACCCTTTGTCTCCACTCCTCTCTTTCTTTGTCAAAGTGTTGGCAGACCACATTCGGCACAATCCAAATGTGCAGTGGGTGGTGGTGGGTAAAAGGTGTAGTAAAAGCTTTTTAGTGTAGCTGGGTTTAAAAATGTTTGGACAAGTTCCTGGAGGAAAGGTCCATAAACCATTATTGAAGAGGATCCAGGAAAGCCACTGCTTACCCCAGACAAGCACTGTGGAACCTGTATGCCTTTTTGGAAACCTGCCAGATACTTGTGACCTAGATTGGCCACTGTTGATAACAGGATACTGGGCTTGATAGATCTTGGTCTGACCCAGCATGGCATTTTTTATGTTGGGAGCCGTGACCATAAAATATCACTGTTCGCAGATGACATTTATATGCTAAGAGGTCCACAGTTCTCTACCCGTTTTGCTCCGGGAAGTAGAAGAATACAGTAATGTTTCTGAGTACAAGGTTAATATTTCAAAAACAGAAATTTGGGGGTGCAGATGGGAGGGGAGGGGAGGGGATTTACAGCAGAGGCTCAAAAGGGCTTTTCCGTTCAAGTGGTTACGCACCTCACACCAGTATTTAGGGGTACAAGTGGGAAAGAACTAGAGGGATCTCTATAAGCTTAATTATGGATCCCTGCTAAGTACCTTGTATTTGGCATGGTGGGGAAAGGGATGGCTGTCCTGGGTGGGGATGTTGGCGGTGGTGAAAATGAATGTGCTGCCTCACCTACTCTTTCTTTATGGCGCTCCCGGTGGAGGTCCCAGAGGGGGCACTCTAGATATTGCAATGGAAGCTATTTATCTTTATTTGGCAGAAACATCCATCCTGGATGGCACGACACATATTGTGTTAGGGGAGAGAGCAGGGGGGGTTGGGAATCCACAACTTACGAGCCTTTTACGAGGCCGTTCAAATGTGCAGTACATTTGATGGGGGAGGGGAGGAAGGAAGAAATGGGTACAACTCAAACACACTTTTTGGGGACAGGATGCCCTTTGAGATGCCTCCTTGCTTTCGACTCAGAGGAGAGTGGGTGAGGGGGAGTTTAGCCTCTTTAAGGCTATGACAGTTCAAGCATGGGTAGCCTTTCAGAAAAAAAAGTAGCCTGTGGAGGGGGAAAGAGGATGATGTTTGAGACCTCCATGGGAAAATGAGACTGCTCCCCAGGAGTGGTGAATCCAAGGGCGGGTAAGTGGGCTCATAGTGGGGTATGGAGAATGGGACAGGTGTAGGGGATGGATGGAAAACTATTTCCCTTTGAAGCTGTGAGAGAGCAACGGGTGTTCTGGGAGGTAGACAGATACTCCCCCAGAAATGGAACACCTGTAGATACAAATAAGGAGACACAGGAAGGGTTGGCCAGACCAAAGACAGGTTTTGAAAAGCTTTATAGAGCATGCCGAGCCTTTAAGGGGTTATTATCCCAACTGTACAAACTTCGATTGGCTGGGGAAGGGATGAAATTGGGATTCTGGGAAACCTGGGAAGTGGATTTGGAGGACCTACTGACTGAGGAACAATGGCAGCTTATTTAAGAGAGCATGAAGGGTGTCTGTCTCAGCAGCCCTGCAAAAGAATGCCTATAAGGTTATGAATCGTATGTACCTCTCCCCCATGCGTATCTATAGGATACTGCAGATTTATTTATTTAACAATGGTATTTATATACCGCCTTATCGTTCAATCAAAGCGGTTTACACAGCAAACAATCAAGGGGGCAAGTGTTTTCATGCAGTGTAGAGTGAGGCGTGTGTGTGTTGGCGAGGAAGTGATTAGGATTGGATTAAATACATAGTGCGCTATAATACATTATGAGCTATTATACAGTCTTATGTACAGTCTCAGGGTGGAGGGGGGGCAGATGATCTGAATTGGAAGTTGGTTCAGGGGGTATGTCCATAGTATTCGAGGAAAAGGGTTGTCTTCAGTTGTTTTCGGAAGTCCTTTATTTCCGTGTTTAGTCTCAGATCATCTGGGAGGGAGTTCCAGATGGATGGGGCAGCCAGGGAGATTGCTAGTTGTGCGGTGTCTTTGCGGGTCTTGATGATGTCATTTGGGGTGTTAACCCGGTTGGAGGTGCCTCTTCTTCTTGGCCTTGCGCTTGTGTCGGGTTGTATGAGTGTGTGTAGGATTATGGCAGAAGAGTGTTGTCTGATCTTGAATATGTTTATGATAGTCTTGTATTTGATGCGTGAGATGATTGGGAGCCAGTGAAGATCTTTCAGTATGGGCGTGATATGATCGTGTTTTGTAGTACCGGCTATAATGCGGGCAGCTGTGTTTTGGGCCAGTTGTAGTGGTCTGAGGGTTTGCTTTGGAAGCCCGGTGTATATTGGATTGCAGAAGTCTAGTAGAGGGGTTATTAGAGCCTGGCAGACGGTGCGAAAGTGCTCTGGGTCGAGGAGGGGCTTGAGTCTTCTGATGAGTCGCATTCTTGGCAGATGGGTAGCCTCAAGTGTTGGAAAGATTGTGGAACAGATGGGGGATTACCTGCACATGTGGGGAGGGGGGTGGTTTGAAAGTGGCAAAGGTGTGGGGGGTCACTGTTCCCTCTAAGCTGTGCGCGTGTGCGCGCGCACACACCTCGCCGAGCGAGCGCACATACCTTACAACAGAGCGCACAAAAATTACGGTTCTGATTCTAATAGAAAACAACCCCGACATCTTAAAATTTAAAAGTTGTTGTGTATTTATGGTTTTCACAAGTTCTACAATATTTTCTAGTGCAATCAATGTGGTGTACATACTATATTCTGACGTGTAGTCAAATTTTAAAGTATATAACGCCGAGTGTCGTTATGTGGCGCACAAAAATTTAACCTTCCTTCAAAAGCTGCACAGCTGATATTTTATGTGCACACAGCCTACAGAAAATTAGAGGGAACATTGGTGGGGGTGGGTGACCAGATTGTTTCAGAAGACAGTGGAGTAGGGGGTCTCACTGGACCTGCGTTATGTGCTACTGAATTTGCCCCCAGAAGATGGGGAAATCCTTGGCAAAGTGTGTGGGGGGGAAGGGGGCAGGTATGGCTGGCTGTGCGACTGAAATTAGAACTATGGAAGGATGAGAGGCTCTCTAGGGGAGAGGACATAGTGCAAAAGTTGGACTATATTGAACAAATGAATGCCCCGATAGCCTATAATCACAAGCAGGACATGCATGTACAGATTTAGGGCTCATATAGAGAGTGGCGCCAGCAGGAAGCAGCGCAAGGCAATGATGAGGAAAGCTTGGGTAAAGAGGCATTATTAGGGAAGGACTTGGGCCAAACTGAATACAAATTACACATTGGTGTAGCACCAAACTTTCTAGAACCCCGGTAAAGGGGGACTCTAGACACGAAGAGGACCTTGAGTCTGAAGAGGACCCAGGGGTGGACTGCAGAGGGACCACTGGTTTGGGGGGACACACAACAAACAAGGAATGAGAAGGGTGGGGGGGGGGGAAAAAAAAGTACAAAAAGTTGGTTTGTGCAATACTGGGTGATTATGGGGAGCTTGGTTGTTGAAGGGAGTTAATTGTAGATAGTTATGCCTAAATGTGTGGCGTGTGGCAATTTGAATGGTATTTGTTGCCACAAAAGTATAAAATGAAAAATTATTAAATAAAACGATAGATAAGATCTCTACAAGTTAAGGCTTGCCGCTCCGAAATATGGGGTGCTGAACAAATCACTACCAGGAAAACCGCTTTCAAAGAAAGGTCCTTCAACATACCTCACTTTAAGGCACAAACTGCAGGCTTGCCAAGGCCCACAGGACCAAACCAAAATCCCACAGCAGATGATCAGCTTGATGCAAATGCTTAATCCTCCTGTGAAAACAGCTATCCAGTTGGGCAGCTAAGGAAGTCCCCTGTATCTAGCTCCAAAAGGAAGATAAGGTTGCCACTTGAACCCACAAGGAGTTAAGGACCAAGCCCATTCCCAGGACCTCCTAGAGAAAGGCCAAAACTGACAAATATCCACTTACCAGAGAGCCAAGCCCAGCCAAACACCAGCACTCAAACAGCCATGAAATGAGCACATATGCTAGAGAAGTGGATATGCAGCAAGACCCAAGTAAGGGAGATCACTGAAGCAGAATAGCCCTTTCCAACTGAAGCCTCCACCTTTCATTGGTCACTCCATAAACCAAAAAGCATCTGGATCATCTATGAGCAGGAGAGGTGTCATCCACCAGCAAATGCATATCAAGAGCTCCATAGTTAATCTGGAGTCACTATAAAAACATAAGAACATAAGATATGCCCTACTGGGTCAGACCAAGGTCCATCAAGCCCAGTATCCTGTTTCCAACAGTGGCCAATCTAGGTCATAAGTACCTAGCAGCACTAGAATGACTTGGCCTGGATGACACTCTGCCAGACCATTCTGCCATCAATGGGCCATGGGGTAAAGACGAAATGAAGACCTTGTCAGCCTCCTGTACCAGCGCATCAATCTTGCTGAACTCCAGAGCTCTGTGATGACTGAAGAACCATACTGCTTTGGCATTCTACTGAGTCACCACGAGGTCCATGACTGGCGCCCCCAGCAATTTATTTTATTTATTTTAATTATTTCTATACCGCACTCTTTAAAATCAGCACGGTTTACAGGTAACAATTTGTACAATGCAGCGGAGCATACAATGCACATTACAGAGAACAGGTATAACAACTTGGGTTTAACAGGAGTAACTATATACAACGGAGCTGTCTGTGCACAGGTACGGCTGTGGATACATGACACCCAATTGACAATCCACTGAAAACTGAGCTCCCACTCTCCCAGATCAAGAACATGGCGACTTAGAAGTTGGCTTCAGCAATGTCAATGCTAGTTATCTCCGCCACTAAATCATTTGGAGATGCTGCTCTGCCCAGACATAGAAACATGACAGAAAAAGACCACATGGCCTATCTAGTCTGTCCTTCCATAACTAAAACAGTCCCCTTTTTACCTTTAGAGAGCCTCTGTGTTTGTCCCATGCTTTTTAGAATTCAGTTACTGTCCTCATCTCTACCACCTCCACTGGGAGTCTATTCCATGGATCCACTACTCTTTCCGTAAAGAAATATTTCCACATTATCACTCCTCAGTCTATCTCCCTTCGCCCTCATCCCATGTCCCCTCGTAGCAGAACTTGCTTTCAATTGAAAGAGGCTCTCTCTCTGAACATTTATGCCACGGAGGTATTTAAACATCTCAATCATATCACCTCTATCCCGCCTTTCCTCTAAGGTGTACATATTAAGATCCTTCAGTCTGTCCTCATATGCATACCTGCAGCCATCCTGCGGCTGCTGACTTTGACGATGCAACAGCAGTCACATAAGAGTACATGCAGCAACTTTCCCTGCACTAGAGAATAGAAGTGCTACAACACCAAGAGAATGGCCCTGGCCTCCAGCTGGTTGATCAACCACACCACCTACCTGGGCAACCATGTACACTGTACCATCAAGCCTCTATAATGAGCTCACCAGCCAGGCAGGCTGGCAGTGGACATTAAAATAATCCACTGCAGGGGTTCCAGATCCACCCTTCTCAGCACGATGTTGTGCCACGTCCACCATACTAGACACTGCTTTACCGGAAAGCCCAGTGGTAGACAAAGGTCAAAGTCCTGCAAAATCAAAGACTACCATGAGAGTAGGAAGCTCATGAAAGGACACATTTGGGTCAGGCTCTAGGAACCAGGTCCAACATTGCTGCTAAAGAACCCAGAAGCTGAAGGCAATACCATGGTGCAGGCAGATCTTCTGGAAGTGATCCTCCAGAAATACTTTCCAGGAACAGGTGTTGAAGCACACCCCTAGATATTCCAGGGAGTGGGAAGGGATCAGGAAACTCTTGGCCCAATTTACCAACCAGCCCAGGTGCTGAAAGACCTGCACCACCTGGTAATTATCCCATTTGAAGTTGTCCCTGATGAGCCAGTCATCCAGGTAAAGGTGAACCTTTATGCCCTCCTGATGCAGTGTTGTTGCCAAACCCACTAGCAACTTGTTGAAGGGTCTGGCTGCCGTGGCAAGACTGAAGGACATACCACAAAATTGGAAATACCTCCCAAGGATCATAAAAAATCAGAAAAACACCGATGATCCCTCCAAATATAAGTACACTTCAGATAGGTCCACCAACATGAGACACTCACTTCCTCATGGAAAAGATTAGGGACCACAAGGTATCCATCATGAAAACAAGACATTCTCCGACAACGGTAGACTTCGAGGTTGAGGTCTGAGTGGAAGAACAGTCTTTTGGGCGGCCAAATTAGCTGGAATACTTGCCTACCGCACCCACACACATTCAGACAGGGGTACCGGAACAATAGCCTGCAGTCTTACACAAAGGATAGCAGTGGAGTCCACTTTAGAGAGGCTGCTGAAAGCACCAACTGGAGAGACAAAGGCATCTAAGATTGGCACAGCATATTCCAGAGCATAACAGATTTCCACGATTTCCAGAACCCAACAGTCCAATGGGGTTCAGGCCCACTCAGAGGTGAACCTCTGAAGAAAACTGCCAACCACCTCCACCTCAGAGTGATCCCACCTTTCCTCATTGTGCAGAATTGGCTTCACCAGAGCCCAAGATCAAGGAAGCACCCTTAAACTGTGACTGATGCCACTGCCCTAGCAGACAGATGTATCAAATTATGTAAGGGGGTCCAATAAAAGGCATCACTGACTCAATACAGATTGATGCTGAATCCATCAGAAAAGCCTGTGCCTGGTGCAGAAGGGCTCTGGCCACGAGACCACACATCAAGGACTGAACACCCAAAACAAACAGCCAAAAAAACAGAATGTGTCCAGCTTCTGATCATGCTAATTGCAAAGGGCAGCCCCACCATCCACAGGAATAATGGTTCACTTGGTCACCACCATGACCAAGGCACCCACTTTAGGAAAGCAGATCCAGCTCTCTGCATCCACCCCAGGTTCTGGTCCCCTTTTGGGATACCATCCGGCATCTCCCACGCTACAAGAAGCATGTGGCAAATTGCCACCTCCAAAATACACAGGTTAACATCTGCGAAATGAGGGAAGAGAGCTCATCCCAACAAAAAGGTCCATCATAGAAGCCTCCTGCACAGAGGAGTTCCCCTCCTCAGAACCTACTTTCCACTATACTCTGCAGTCATGTCCTCATGCCAATTGCACAGGGAAGCATGAAAACTCTGGGCCCAGGAGTGTGGATCCCGCCACCCTTGGCCATCTTGGGCCTCTTCAAGGCAGGGCCCCTCAAGACAAGGGATCAGCCAAGAAAGAGTAGTTACTCACCTGTAACAGGTGTTCTCCAGGAGCAGCAGGAATCAGTCCTCATATGGGTGACATCGATGGAGCCCTTGCGGAGCATTTCCCCAGCTTTCTATGAAAGCCTTTGGGAATGCAGGCACACATGCGCGGTCCCCTTCCCACCTAAAGGTGCCATCTTGCTCAGTCCAATGACATAGCTAAAAGCACACAAAAATGTAAAAATAAACTATGTGCAACTGCAACTCCCAGGGGAGGAGGGAGGGTTGTGAGGACTGATTCTTGCTGCTCCTGGAGAACACCTGTTACAGGTGAGTAACTACTCTTTCTCCAGGACCAAGCAGGAAGTCAGTCCTCACATATGGGACTCCCTAGCTCTGTGCTACCAGGAACCCAGGCTGAACAAGAGAACTCCCTCTAGTCCCAGCATCAAAGAAAGGCTTTTCACTGAAAGAACCTCCACCGGTAGCCCGCTGGAGGGCAGGAGTTGCCTAAACCTCAAAGAGATTCTGGAGTACTGCCTGGCCAAAAGCACTGTCCCTACGGGACTCCCTTTCCAGACAGTAATGGACCGCAAAAGTCTGGCTTGAGGACCAAGTTGCAGCCCTGCAGATGTCTACCAACGGTACAGAGCGGAGATGAGCCACTAAGGCAGCCATGGCCCTGACACGATGGGCCGTGACCCGACCCTGCAAAGGAAGGTCAGCTGCCCTGTAAGCCCAGGTGATACAGTCAGCCACCCAGATGGACAAGGTATGCTTGAACACAGCTAACCCTAGATTATTAGGGTCAAAAGAGATGAAGAGCTGAGTAACCCTTCTATGCCCCTGCGTACGGTCAAGGTAGAAGGATAAGGCCCTCCTACAGTCCAGGGTATGCAGAACTGCTTCAGCCGGGTTGCATGAGGCCTAGGGAAGAATGTCGGAAGAACCACCTCCTGGTTGAGGTGGAAAGAGGAGACAACCTATGGGAGGAACTTTGGATGAGTCCTAACGACTACCCTGTTCCTATAGAAGCGGGTGTAAGGCCTGTCAAAGACCAGGACCTGAAGCTCACTCACTCGCCTGGCCGAGGTAAGGGCTACCAAGAAGAGTGTCTTCCAGGACAGGAAGCGGAGAGGACAAGTAGCCATCGGCTCAAAAGGTGGGCGAGTCAGTTGCTGCAAGACCACATTCAACTCCCACTCAGGAGCAGGGGGACGGATTGGAGGCTTTAGCAAGAGCAAGCCTCTGAGAAACCTGGACACCAAAGGGTGAGCCGACAGGGAATGTCCCTCCACCAGTGAGTGGTGAACTGCTAGAGCTAAGAGGTGGACCCGAACAGAATTGGACTTAAGTCCCTGATTGGACAAGTGCAGTAGGTACTGAAGCACGACAGGTACAGTATGTTTATGTTTATGTTTATTAAAACTTGATTGACCGCCCTTCAGTAAAATCAAAGCGGTGTACAATAAATAAAAATCAATAAAAGGCACGAAGCCGGAAAGGAAAGGAAATTTACAATTTTAAAAGCAAAGTGGGGTAAGAAGCAGTAGGGGAGAGAAATAGAATTATAGGGGGGAAGAGGAGGTAGGGGATCTTCTGTACGTAACTGACACCACACAGAAAACCTTTTCCATTTGAGGGCATAGGGTTTCCTAGTGGACTGCTTTCTAGAGGCCAGGACAACCTCCTCAACCTCCTGAGGTAGGCCCCAGGGAGCTAAAACTACCCTTGCAGCCTCCATGCCATCAAATTGAGAGCTCTGAGATTTGGGTGCAGAAGGGAACCTTGATCCTGAGAGAGAAGGTCGGACTGCAACCCCAGAGGCAGTGGGGGATCCACTGCTAGTTGAAGCAGAAGTGGGAACCAAGGCTATCTTGTCCATCTGGGAGCTACCAGCAGGACCAAGGCCTAGTCCTGTAGAATTTTGAAGAGGGTTCGGGCCACCAAGGGTGTGGGAGGAAACGCATACAGGAGGCCCTGGGACCATGAAATCAGAAAAGCATCTGCTGCTATCCGCAGAGGATGCGGTTGCCTGGAGCAGAACCTTGGCAGCTGTTTGTTCAAGGGACTGGCAAACAGATCTATGGATGGAAGCCCCCATTTCAGGAAAATCTTCTGAACCACTAAGGGGTGGAGCTGCCATTCGTGGGGCTGCAGAATCCTGCTCAACCTGTCGGCCAGGTAGTTTTCCTGGCCAGGGAGATACACAGCCTTGAGGAACATGTTGTGTCTGAGAGCAAACAAAGGTCCTGTGCCTCCTGACAAAGGAGCCTGGACCCAGTGCTGCCCTGCTTGTTCACATAAAACATGACAACTTGATTGTCTGTTTGAACCAAGACAGACTGATGAGCTAGGGTTTGAGAGAAAGTCTTGAGGGCTAAACGAATAGCCCTGAGTTCCAGTAGATTGATCTGCTGCGTGGCCTCCCAGGCCCTGGGTGCACTTGCCCACACAATGAGCCCCCCAGCCTTGCAGGGAGGCATCCGTGGTCAACACTACTGTGAACCCAGGAATCTGAAAAGGCACCCCTTGCAGGAGATTGGGGAGGTGCAGTCACCAGCGAAGGGAGGTCAGGAAGGGTCTGGACACCCTTACTCTGTCTCTGAGGTTGCCTGTGGCCTGTGTCCACTGAGTTCTGAGGCACCACTGGGCAGGCCTCATATGGAGTAGGCATTGGGGGTCACATGTATTATTATTATTATTATTTAACATATATTTATAACCCGCAACTTCCAGGGTTCAGTTGCGGTTCACAATAAAACAACAATCCACAAAGCAGATGCTTAGTTTTACATCGAACATTTTGTAACATTGAACATTTTGTAACAATAAAAGTAAAGGTTTACAGTATGAACTAATGCATAAAAGCAAAACTGACTTGTAACTATGTACAATAAACTATATACAAATACATGTTGTGGGTCCTCTGGAATTGAATCATAGTGTTTTTATAATAGTGTATTGTCTGTTAAATTGTTGGATATAGTATTCCTCAGTCATGATTTTTAGCCTTTATCTGAGTGTATCGAGGGGTTATCTATGTTGCCGTAGTGCGTGGAGAATAAGTAGGTTTTTAGTTTTTTACGGAGTTCCATAATTTCAGTTATAGTTCGTAGGTCCTCCGGAAGGGAATTCCAAATAGATGGGGCGGCATGAGAAAAAGCTCTTTTGTTAGTTAATTTATTTGCTTTAATAAAATCCTTAGGAGTATTTAGTTTATTTGAGTATCCTTTTCTGTGCGCGGTTTTTTGTGATTCCATGCTAATTAGTGTGCTTAATGGGATTGGGGCCATATTGTTTAAAGCTTTATAAATAGTTATTGTGGTTTTATATATTATCCTACTTTGAATTGGCAACCAGTGTAGGGAAACTAGTATTGGTGTTATATGCTGGATTGAGTGTGCTTTCATTATAATTCTGGCTGCTGCGTTTTGTGCTAATTGGATTCTTTTTATGTTTTGTTTCGTTATGCCTAAAAGAATTAAGTTGGCAAAATCAAAGTGTGGTGTTATTGTAGCCTGGATTATATTAATGAAGTCTGGTTGGTGTACTAACGGGCGTAATTGTTTAAGCCATGTGGCCCAGAAGCCTCAGGCAGAGCCTGGCAGAGACCAGTGACCTGCTGAGAAACTGGCTTGCCAAGGTTATCAGCCTTTGGGCTCTGTCTTCTGGCAAGAAGGCCTTTGCCAGCAGAGAGTCCAGCCTTGCTCCTATGAACTTCAAGTTCTGGGAGGGGAGCAAAGTGGACTTTGCAAAGTTTATGACAAACCCTAGGTTTTGAAGAACAACAATAGTTCGGAGGGTGGCTTGTCTGGCCTCCTGGCATGTCTGACCCCTGATGAGCCAGTCGTCCAGATAGGGGAAGATACCCTGATTTCTCAGGTAGGCCACCACCACTGCCAGGTATTTGGTGAACACCCTGGGGGCGGAGGTGAGGCCAAAAGGCAGTACTCTGTACTGATAATGGTTTCCTCCCACAATGAACCTGAGGTACTTTGTGGTCTGGATGAATGAGGATGTGAGTGTACGCATCCTTTAAATCTAAGGAGCATAGCCAATCTCCCTGCTGGAGGTAGGGCAGAAGTGTTCCAAGAGTAAGCATCTTGAATGATTAAATTAGACTTACCTGCTAATTGTAGTTCCTGGAGTAACTCCAGTCTAGTCCCGGAATCTCTGGGGTTGTCAACCTCATCCATATATTCATATTCATTTATTTGATTGACCGCCCTTCATTGATAGGCAGAGCGGTTTACAATAAAAAAAAATTACAAACGAAAGGCGCAGGGCCAGGAGTCGGAAAGGAAGTTACATATTAGATAGGAGAGAAAAGCGAGAACAGTAGCAGGAAGGATAGAGGGAGAGGCAAGAGGATCAAGGGTCAGGGGGGGGGGAAGGTCAAAGGCAAGAAAGAACAGAGGAGTCTTAAGGGAGCGCTTGAAGGTGGGGTAGTGAGGTTCGAGACGGAGAGGTGGGGGAAGGGAATTCCATAGAGCAGGGCCAATGAAAAAAAAAGCTGAAGATCGTGTGGACTGTAGATGGGCACGTGAGGGGGATGGTAGTACTAGTCGGTTGAGGTGGAAAGAGCGGGGGGTGTGGTGGGGAGTGTGGAAACGGAGAAGATCAGCGAGGTATTGGGGGGCAGAGGTGTGGAGCGCCTTGTGAACTAGAGTGAGAAGTTTAAATTTGATGCGAAAGGGAATAGGGAGCCAATGAAATTGGAAAAGAAGGGGAGTGACATGATCCCGAGGAGAAGAATGGGTGATAAGACGAGCGGCAGTGTTTTGGATGCATTGGAGTCGTAAAAGTTGCAGCAATCCAGCAATCTTGGAGACTGAGAAACCTCTGTGATGTCACCGGTATATAAGGGCTGGTACCGCCTCCTCACACCAGTTTACCTACTGACAAAGCAGAACTCAGAGCAACAAGTAAGCAATGACTTTGCAGAAACACACTGCCTCTCTAAGCTGAAACGGCCGGCTGGCCCCATGAGGCCCACAGCCTATAGGTTCTACCTGCCTTGAGATCCCCCGACCATTACTCCAAAGCCCTGGAAAAAACACATTACCACCCCCTCCTTAGGTGACAATGTATGATATCCTAACCCAGGACCCCAAGAGAACCAAAATTTCTGCTTACCCGTAATAGAGATCCTGCTTCTGGCCCTCGCATCTCCACAATACTGGGCGGGACTCGGGACTAAACTGGAGTTACTCCAGGAACTACAATTAGCAGGTAAGTCTAATTTAATCTTCCTGATCGTCCCTCCAGTCTAGTCCCGGAATCTCTGGGGACATACCAGAACAGTAACTATCAACCATGGGAGGGTCCTGCGAGACCGGCCTGAAGCACCGCCGATCCAAAACAGGAATCCCTATCTGCCTGCACATCCAGACGGTAATGTCTGACAAAAGTATGCAGAGACGACCAAGTCGCCGCTCTACAGATCTCCACCGCCGGCACCAACCAACATTCTGCCCAAGACGCCGCTTGCGCTCTGGTAGAATGAGCCCGCAAACCTTCCGGCACCACACGACCACACAACAGATATGTTGACGCAATGGCTTCTTTCACCCATCGAGCAATCGAACCTTTAGAAGCCGCCTCACCTTTCCGGGCCCCTGCGAACAACAGAAAAAGCCTGTCCGATTTACGAAAAGACGCCGTTCACGCAACATACTTCAAGGCCCGGCGAATATCCAACCGATGAAGCCGGTCCGCCGCCTGATGCTTACCCTTGACGCGAAAAACCGGCAACGACAGCACTTGGTTCAAATGAAAAGCGGAAACCACCTTAGGCAAGAACGAAGAAACTGGTCTTAATACCACCTTAGAATCGAAGAAAGACAGAAAGGGCTCTCGGCACGACAGCGTTTGTAACTCAAACTCGCCAAGCGGAGGCGATAGCTATCAAAAACACCACCTTCAACGTAAGATCTTTCAACGAAGCCTCCCCTAAGGGTTCAAAAGGAGCTTTACCTAACACCTCCAAAACCAAAGGCAGATCCAAAGCTGGGACTATGGGCTTGTGTGGAGGACGCAGAAGAGTCACTGCCTTCAAGAAATGTTTAATATCCGCATGACCTCCCAAAGAGCCTCCGTTTACCTTCCCCCTATAACAGGACAAGGCCGTCACTTGCACCTTGAGCGAAGCTGCCACTAGGCCCTTTTGAAAGCCATCCTGCAAGAATGCCAAAATCTGAGGAATCGACGCCCTTAGAGGAACAAAGTCCCTTTCCGTACACCAAGCTTCAAATACGCGCCATATTCTGACATAAGCCAAGGAAGTAGACTTGCGCCGTGCTTCCAGCAAAGTAGCTATCACTGCCACCGAATAACCTCTGGCTCTCAACCGCGCCCTTTCAAGAGCCAGGCCGTAAGCGAGAATCGATCCACCTGCGGCATGCATAGTGGGCCCTGGGTGAGAAGATCCCTGCGAACGGGAAGCTTCCAGGGCTTCCCCACCAAGAGCCTGACTAGATCCGCGTACCACGGCCTTCTTGGCCAATCCGGAGCAATTAGCACCACTAGCCCCTTGTGTCGCTCTATTCGCTGAAGAACCTGCCCAATCAACACCCACGGCGGGAACACATACAGTAGCTGATCCTCCGGCCACCTCTGAATGAGAGCATCCAGACCTTCCGACATCCTCTCTTTTCGGCGGCTGAAGAACCAGTCGACTCTTGCGGACCGAAACGTCGCCATCAAATCCATTACTGGCGTGCCCCAACGCCGCACCAACAGTGCAAAGACGTCCGGATGTAAGACCCACTCCCCCGGGTCCACCTTTACGCGACTTAGAAAATCGGCCTCCACACTGTCCACGCCCGCAACATGCACCGCCAACAAGGCCACCAGGTTCTTCTCAGCCCAGTCGAACAAACCTTCTGCTTCGGCCTCCAGCGCTATGCTGCTGGTGCCCCCCTGTCGATTTATGTAGGCCACTGCCGTCGCGTTGTCCGAGAACACCCGAACGGCCTATCCCTGAAGAAAGGGGCGCAACTCCTGGAGAGTCAGCGCCACGGCCCGCAACTCCAGCCTGTTGATCGAGCACGCCTTCTCCTCGGACCACTGACCTTGAACCAGATGACCTTGACAATGGGCTCCCCATCCGTACAGACTGGCATCCGTTGTCAGTGAGACCCACGTCGGAGCTTCCAATGACATCCCTGCTGCCAGACTCTCGGGTCTCAGCCACCACTGAAGTGCTAGTCGCGTCGATGGCGGACAAGGCAACCTCTGCGACAGCGCACCCGCCTGATGCGACCATCTTCTCAACAGGGCCCGCTGCAACGGTCTCATGTGGGCCCTCACCCATGGAACCACGTCCAGGGTCGCCGCCATAGTTCCTAACACCTGCAGGTACTCCCAGGCGGTGGGACTCCGTTGACCGAGAAATCGACGCACCAACTGCTTGAGACCCAGTGCCCACTGCTGAGGCAGAAACACGCGACCCACGCTCGTATCGAAACGGGGTCTGAGGTACTCCAGGTTCTGAGACGGCTCTAACTTGCTCTTTGTGGCATTGACCACCCAACCGAGACTTTGCAAGAGAGCTATCACCCTGGCTGTAGCCGAAACACTTTCCTCCCTGGACTTCGCCCTGATCAACCAATCGTCCAGATATGGGTGAACCAATATGCCGTCCTTGCACAACGCCGCCACCATCACCTTGGTGAATGTTCGCGGCGCCGTTGCCAAACCAAATGGGAGCGCCTGAAACTGGAAATGTCCCATCGGCACTGCAAACCTGAGAAACCTCTGATGCTCCCGGCGTATCGGAATATGAAGATACGCCTCCGATAGGTCCAGGGACGTCAGAAACTCGCCCCTCCTCACCACTACAATGACTGACCTGAGGGTCTCCATCCGAAAATGCGACACCCGCAGACAACGATTTACCCTTTTTAAATCTAGGATGGGCCGCCAAGTCCCTTCTTTCTTCAGAACCACAAAATAAATTGAGTATCGACCGCACCCTAACTGAGCGGCAGGAACCGGAGCAATGGCCTTGAGGTCGAGCAGCCGTTGCACTGTTTCCTGCACTGCCTGGCGCTTCGCCGGAGCCTTGCATGGGGAGCAAATGAACGATTCGGAGACCGGCCGGTGCAACTCTAGTGCATAGCCTTCCCGAATTACCTCCAACACCCACTGATCTGACATGAGCTGGACCCAGGCAGGGTAAAAATCCCGCAGCCGACCTCCCACGGGAATCAACTCCGCCCGGGCCCCCCTGACTTCATTGGGACTTCTTGAAGGAAGAGGACGAGGATGTAGCCGCAAAACCTCTCCTGGCTCCTCGAAATCCCCGGAACCCCTGGGACCTCCCAGGAAAGCGACCCCGCTGATATTGCCCTCCCCTGGAGGAACTAAATCGGCAAAAGTCCCGCTGCTGCCCCCGAGCCCCAGGGGCAGCCCGGCTCTGCTTCTGTTTATCCTCCGGTAACCGTCCGCCCTTAGACTCTCTGAGATCCTTCACCAGCTTTTCCAAATCTTCTCCAAAAAGTAGCTTTCCCCGGAATGGAAGCCTACTCCACCGTGTCTTGGATGACCCATCCGCCGCCCAATTACGCAGCCAAAGACACCTACGGCCTGCCACGACCAAAGCCATACTCTTCGCTAGCCCCCGGATCAAATCATAATGAAGGTCAGCAAGATACGCCGCCCCGGATTCTAACCGGGACGCCTCCTCGGAGGCTGCCTCAGAGTGATCGCTCTGAACCCGCTGCGCCCACCGCAAGCAGGCCCTGGCCACCCAGGCCCCACAAATAGACGCCTGCAAGTACAGAGCATTCGCTTCAAAAATCTGCTTCAGTAAAGTCTCTAATTTGCGGTCCTGTGCATCCTTAAGTGCCGCAGCACCCTCCACCGGGATAGTAGTTTTCTTGGTCACCGCCGACACGGCTGCGTCCACCCTTGGCGCCTTAAACAATTCCCGGTCCTGATCCGAGAGAGGATACAGCCGTGCCATAATTCGAGAACCTTTCAAGGAGGCCTCTGGAATATCCCATTCCTCCTGTATCATTTCCTTAAACACCCTATGCACCGGGAAGACTCTGAGCCTTCCGAATAGCCTGCAGCAGAGGATCCTCAAGGGTCGAATCCTCCACTGGCCCCACGTCAGGCATATTAAGAGCTCGGAGAGATTCCGCAGTGAGCGCCGGAAGCTCCTCTCTATGAAATACTCTAACCACTCGCGCCTGATCTTCCTGTTCCCTAATCTCACCTTCCTCTAAATCCTCCATGTCCACATCCATGTCCACATCCTCTGACACAATAGACGGCTCCAGAGGTTCTTTAGCAATCCTGGCCCTTTTGGCACTTATACCAGAGGCTGCCGCCGATAAAGGCGACTCCGGCCTCTTCCGTCCGAGCTCCACTCCCGAGGGACCTGCTACAGGGGCCCCTTGAGAACCAGCCAAAGTCTTTTGAAGCAGTGCCATGAAGTCTGGTGAAAAAAAATCGCTGCTAAATCGCCCTCTAAAGGCTGCTGAGAGGTCTGCCGTGCTGGCGTTGAAGGAGCCCCAAGCTCCAGGCCTGGAGCAGGCAGGGATGGGTCAGCTGATTCCATACCCTCCCCCAAAACATCCTGCCGCTCTGCCCCAGCATGAGACACTATATCCCTGGCCTCCAATTCAGGGGCATAGCCCTTAAACACACCCTCCTGAGATACTGAGCTCCTCTTAGCCCCACACAAGAGGCAGAGCTGCTTTGAAGGCATCAGGCACTAACTGCCACCCACAAAAGTAAAAAAAAAAATTATTATTTTTTTTACACTTCAGGTGTTGCAGAGAGACTTCCCCTGCTAAAACCTGAAGAAACTATCCAAAAACGAGGCTTCTAGCCGGAGATATAACGCGCCAAAGTGAACTTTAAAACGGCGATTCTCCCGCTCAGCGCCCACGCGGTCTAGCCTGCTAGTGAAGGGAAGCCGTTTCCCGCCAAAAACCGGCGCTTACCTCCCGATCCAATGACGGATCGCCTGTCAGCTCTGAGGCCTGTCTTCTCAACTCCTCTGCAGCCCCGATTCACTGGCCGGCACCCAGGCCCGTAGAAAAGTCAGCTGCAGCTGCACCGGAGAGCTTCCAGCGCCGGCAGGCAAAGCTTCTGCATGCGCCACTCTCAGCAGTGAGTCAGCTCCAGTCCCTGCAGCACCGGGACGGTAACTGACTGCAGATCCTCTGTGCAAATGCCCAGAACTGCCCGGTCTGGCTCCCGACTATTCCCCCGGAGGAATTTAAAAGGGAAGAGAAGGCTAGAGGATCTTAGGGCAAGTGGAAAGCAGAGCTAAAGCTGCAGGCAGCTGCAATATGCTTTCCTCCCCTGCTTTCTCTTAGAATCCTTTATTTTATTTATTATTATTTTTTTTTTTTTTTTTTACAGCTATAACCTAAACCCTTTCCTTAATTGTTCCTCAAGTGAGCCCCGAAATCTCTGGGCTCACCACCCCATCAGCTGCTTTGGAGACTGATAAACTGGTGTGAGGAGGCGGTACCAGCCCTTATATACCGGTGACATCACAGAAGTTTCTCAGTCTCCAAAGCTGCTGGATGAGGTTGACAACCCCAGAGATTCCGGGACTAGACTGGAGGGACGAATAGGAATTTTCTCTCTAGGAACTTGTTGAGATTCCTGAGGTCGAGAATAGGCCGGAGGCCACCGGTTCTTTTGGGTACGAGAAAGTACCGGGAGTAGAACCCTTGACCCTGGAGGTGGGGAGGCACAGGCTCCACTGCCATGTCTCGCAACAGACCTTGGAGCTCCTGAAGGAGAAGATCTGTGTGCAGGGGAGGCCTTGGAGGCTCCCCTGAAAAGTAAGGAGGAGGCAGCTGTTGGAAGTGTAGCATGTAGGCCTTGTGGACGATGCTTAGCACCCAACTGTCCCCAGTGATGAGTGGCCACCTGTGGGCAAACAGGGTAAGTCAACCTCCTGTGCAGGGTTGGGAGAGCAGGGATGGAGAGGCTATGCCTAAAGAGTCAAAAACCCCCACCGTGCTGAGTGGGAGCAGGGGCCGGAGGCTTGGGGGTCCTCTGCCTACGGGGCCCATTACCCTGCCCCTTGGCCTGCTGACCCTGTGGGGGAGCCTGGGAGGCCTGGTACTGTGGGTACTGTTTGTAGGCAGTGCCCTTCCTCGGGTAAAAGGGCTTTTTACCCGAGCCCTTCTTTTTTTGGTGAGAAGGAGCAGAAGTCTTTCTAGACAGCCTTGTCCTCATGAGGTGCTCGGTTTTGAGCTGTGCGGCCTTCTCGGTCATGGGCTTGCCAAAAAGGTTTTCACCTCGGCAAGGGACATCGACCAACTTGTCCTGAACCCATGGCTCGAGGTCCGATGACTGCAACCACGCCTGGTGTCGGGCCACGATGCCGGCTGCCGCAACCCGGGCCGAAGCCTCGAAGCCATCGTAGGCAGCGCGGGACAAACTTGGAGCAGTCCCGAATCCCCGAGGACAAGGACTTGAATCTCTGCAAGGGTTCCCCGGAGAGACCAGCAGAGAACTCAGCCAGCTCCTTGGCCAGGTCCCGCAAGTACATACCCATGTACAGCTGATAAGACTGGACACGGCAAGCAAGCATCAAGCCCTGGAAGCACTTTCTACCAAAACCATCCAGGTTCCGGGCCTCCCTGCCAGGGGGCACCGCGGAGTGCATTTTCTGACTTTTCAGACGATGCATGGTCAATTCCACCACCATGGAATGGTATGGTAGCTGCGCCTTCTGAAACTCAGGGCTCTTACGGAGTCGATAAATGGAATCGACCCGCTTGCTTAGAACCGGCGCCGAGGCCGGTGCCTCCCATATCCGGAAGAGGAGCCGCTCCAGCATCGGAGGAACCGTAACAGTAAAGTCCTCCTTCGGAGGAGTGTCATACTGGAGGGCCTCGAGCTCCTCGGCTCGAGGCTCCTCCTCGGGATCTGCAGGGATAGCCAACGCAGTGGCCATATCCCGAACGAACTCCGAGAACCGGGTAAACTCCGGGGGGGGGGATCTACTCCGGGGCTCGGACTACGGTGAGTCCGACGGGATGCACCGAGTCCGGAAGGTGTTGGGGGACTCCTCGTCCTCCGTCTCCCAGGCGGACTCGTCCGATGAGGAATCGGGGTCTGACCATGCGGGACCTGTGAGCACCCGCCCCGACGCCGAAGGCACCGGCATCAATGCCCTCGGTCCCGAGCGGGAAGTCGAGGGAGACCACGACCGAGGTCAACCTCGAGCCTTCATGGTCTCGAGTATCGGCTCGGTCTCCGGGGTCAACTTCGATGTCGATGTCCCGGTGGTCGGGGCGGATGCGCCAGACAGGCTGGCCATCAATGCCCGCTACTGTTCCATGAAGGCAGACAATCTGCACTCCAAGGCTGTCAGCCTGAGACCCAGCTCAGGAGACTCAGCAGCCACCGACTCGGGCCCCGGCAGCGCCGGGCCTGACATCGGCTCTCTGGGAGGAGAGTCCACGAGGACTACAGGACTTACGTGTCCAGCAGACTCCGGCTCCACACGAGGTACTTTTGGAGGCTTCTCCTGTTCCATGGGCCCGGGGCGGCGGTCGGGGGTCTGAGACCTAGCTCCCGAGGAGCCAGGGACCTCCTCCGACGTCGCCCTCGCGAGCCGCTTCTTCCTCTTTCGTTCCCGGTCGGGGGACCCCCTGTCCAAGGAGCCCTGACGGCACTCGGGATCAGATTCCCGAGATGTCGAGGCCTCAGATGAGGTCCGGGCCCGGCCGGAGGCCGAGTCGGAGAAAAGCCTTTCCTTCTGGTGCTGACAACTTCGAAGCACCTTGATGGACATCTTTCCACATGATCCACAGATCTTAGGATCGTGGTCAGGACCCAGGCAACGAAGGCAGCAGTCGTGTGTGTCGGTGAGAGACAGTTTCTTGCACCGATCACACTTCTTGAAACCACTGGAAGCCATCGGGGGGAAAAAAAAAAGAAGAAAGTCCCCTTGAGGTCAAAAGACCGGCCTTCCAGGGAAAAAGAAAAAAAAGGGCACGAACGCCAGCCACGAAGGGAAAAAACAAAAAAAATATAAGATCGGGCTCGATACCGGTGTACCGAACCCAGCGGGAGGGGAACCGGCGTCGAACCGGAGAAAAAATAGCAAAGGAATCGCGAAAAAATCAAACTATTTTCCGGGAGGACTAGGACACACATCCAACGGGCTTCACGGAAAAAGAGAGACTGGGCAAGATGGCACCTTTAGGCGGGAAGGGGACCGCGCATGCGTGCCTGCATTCCCAAAGGCTTTCATAGAAAGCTGGGGAAATGCTCTGCAAGGGCTCCACCAACGTCGATGTCACCCATATGTGAGGACTGACTTCCTGCTTGGTCCTGGAGAAAAAGGCCTCCACCCCTCCACGCCAAGACTACCAAGATCTGTTGTAGGGCCCAGAGAAAGTCAAGCAATTGTGGGGGTGGGGGGGGATGGGAGGTGCCCCAGGCAGCCCTTCCACCATTGTTCTTATTCTAGGAGCAGCCCTGGAGGGGACCTACTGCAGTCCATCTTATTCCAGAACCACCACCAGTGGGGACCTCCAAGGGCCACAGGACCCCTGACATTGCCTATCCTCTCAGGAACTGCAGAGAGTATGATAGGAGCCCCTGCCCCCCTGCAGCCACTGAGGACCAGTTGAGCCAAAAGACTAGACCCCCCAGGTTCCAAATGCAACATAGGAGGGGATTCTGAAACGCCCCTCTCCACTACGGAGGGCCCCCTAATCCAGGGCACAGCAGAAGCACAAAAGTATCCAGAAACAGTTGCAGAGCACCAGCCCCCGCAGGCAATGCGGCGACTGCCACAGTCCACAATGTTTCTACAAATGGAACCAAAAGAAGGTCCAACTAGGCCATGAGCATGGCTCTCAAGACCAGCAACAGCTGCAGATGATTCTGCAGCCTGCTCAGCCAAACACCACAAGTAAGATAAGTTAAAGGCCGCAACCATGTAGCCTGGACTACACGTGTGATACAACACCTGACATTCATCACATCCCCCCACCACGTTCAATGCTGTCAAGTACCCCCTAGTGGGTACCCCCCTCCCCCTTCCCTGGGAGATCATAAGCCAACTGAGTCAAACAGGTTTCCCCCCCCCCTTTCCTAACCAGCTCCGGGTGTGTCTTCTGAAACCTCAGAACAGCCAGACCTAGGGCTGCACATTCTCTCCCCCCCCCCACCCCCAACCAATGGAAATGTCCTCCAGTCTACTGCATTGCTGTCCCTCACTTTTTTTTTTTTTTTTTTTAAAGCTGGGGGTTGTAGCACCAGCCTGTCAGGTTCCCCCTCTCCCAAAGCCCGAAGCCGCTGGGACTGTTCTCTTCTGCAGGGGGGAAGTGAGGGGTTATAAGGGGAGAAGCTTCAGCCATGCAAAAGGTAGAGGGAGGCAGGCCATTAAACTGTCAACAGGGTGAAGTTCGGAGCCATGCCCGTGGCAGCAGTGTTGGTCTTGTGCAACCAGGTATAGCGAACCATAGAGTCTTGTACCCATGGACCCCTGAATATGACTCCACCAGGAAAGAGTCTACAGACTGTGGTCACCAGGAGGCTCCACAAATTCATTGCTGCATCAGTCCAATCACCGCCATCTGCTGGAAACAGAAAAATACTGGGGGAGATCCTCTAACTGAATCTCTCCTTATATCAGTGATATTGGATAAAGACCCACAACTTTCCAGTGACAAAATCTGTTTGGGAAACATTACCCGTCTGGACTGATCAGGCTGGATGAGCATTATTTCTAATTTAAAAAAAAAAAAAAAATCACAACACACACTCTCAATAACATCAGCAGCCTTCAAGTAGAAAAGATCTGCCCTTATCCCATGCACACACTCACAGGGTGTTTGACAGAAAAGTTGAGGATCATTCGATGATTATCCAAGACAAGCCAGGACCTCAGCGTCACCACATCACGATTCTTCAGAGGTTTTGGGCATTTCCCTGATGATGAAACAGCACCAGTCAAAACAATTTTATCTGCCACATTGTGTTTTGGGGAGGGGAAAGCTGAAAAAAAAAGCAGTTTATTTCAAGCAATGGTGAGGAAGAGGGATCTTTACAGTTGTTATCCACATTAACTCACTGTTTAATATCTATGTGTGTTATCTCCTGAGCCAGTACAAAACATGGGCCATTAAACATGATGTATACAGCTAGATGACTCAAGCTCTAAGGGTAGTGGGCATGGCTGGGTGCACTGCTGACAGTGAGTATTAAGTGGTACACACAGGAGTAGTAACCAACATCGGCATTAGCACTCAGGCGAGCAATATCATGGGTCTCAATCATACTGATGTCCCATTTCTTGCGGTAGTTCACGTCATGAAGCACATCATACACAGTCTCTGTCGACGCATCCTTGATGATTATCTGACCCTGCAAAGAGAACATGACATTTATCAGCCTCCAACTTACATCCATTTTTTGCTTGCTTTTATAGTTGTAGTCAACATTATTGGCACCCTTGCATTTTAGGTATGTTATGTACAATATTCTGAGAAATAATTGGAAATATTCCAACTGTATGTCATCATGATATTATAAAAGTATGTTAAAAGTTATACATACAACAAAAAGAAAAAATAGAGGTCTCCGCAACTTAGCGGCAGAAATTTCTGAGAACCCCCCCCCCCCCAAAAATTTATATACCTTAGCAACCTCCCCCCCCCCCCTTCCAGCAACACCAAGAAGTACCCCAAGGATCCACACTATCCACCATGCTCTTCAACATCTACCTACAACCACTCTGCTCAATCATACGTGCTCTTAACATCAACTACCACATCTATGCAGATGACATAATGCTCTATGGACCAATCACAACCACCAACCCGATGAACAACCACCTATCAGACTGCTTCATAGAAGTCTCCAGCTGGCTATAAAGGAACAACCTATCCATCAACAAAAAAACCCAGAAGCCCTCATAGTAACCAAAGACCCAAACTTCACCCCACCTACACACCTCAACTTAGGAGCCACACAAATACAAATTCAACCACACATAAAATACCTAGGAGTCATTATAGACCAAGCGCTCACACTCAAACTTCAAAAAAACTACTGTAATATTCCACAAGGCTAAAACAGTACAACGCCTAAGGCCCCTTATTGACTCACAGGACTTCAGGATAGTTATGCAAGCTATGACACTCCCCCACCTGGACTACTGCAATATAATTTACCACGGACTGCCCGCCATCCACACCAACCCACTACGAACAGCCTTAAATACCACAGCAGGAATTATCCAGAAAGCAAAAAAAACAAGATCACATCACCCGTCCTGAGAGAACTGCACATACTCCCTCTTGAAGCAAGAATCAAATACAAATATGCCCTACTTATCCACAAAGCCCTCTACCAAACTCAGACTTTCCAGCTCCACACTCTATTGCCCCAACCCACCCACAACAGAACAACCAAACCACCACCGACACCCTCACCATTCCCCACGAACGAACTAAATACAATCAACGGACCTGCAACAGAGCCTTCAAACTGTATGCACCATCCCTCTGGAACTCTCTACCAAGTCAAATCAGAAACGGAGATCCCTCAACATTCAGGAAACAAACTAAAAACCATCCTGTTCCAGGAATACCTCGGACCAGAAAAACATCCATCATTAAATACTCCTCCAGACCTCATAACATACCCTCAGATCTATCTACTAAGAGTCTCATGTCCACTGTTTGTCCTTAATGTTTGTTCAGATCATTAATGTTGGCCCCCTGGTGACAGACCCCCCCACCCTAGAATTGATCACTGTACCCCGCCCTTCAATCCCGGTGAAAACTGGGAATATATGGCATCCTTCACTAATATCTGGCTGCACAACCCTTGGCAGTGATGACAGCCTCCAAACGTTTCTTGTAGTCACCTATAAGTTTCGTACATCTGTCTGTTGGTAGTTTCTCCAACTCTTCAACTGCAATTTGTTCCAGCTCATGAATGTTTCCAGGATTCCTTTTACCGATAGCAGATTTCAGCCTTTTCCAAAGATTCTCGATTGGACTGAAATCAGGACTCGTTGCTGGCCAGTTTAAAACTGGCCCATTTTTTTCATTTTTAACCACTCTTTTGTACTTTTGGATGTATGTTTTGGGTCATTGTTCTACTGGAGGACCCATGTCCTTCGACCCAGACCTAGCTTTCCAACAATAGGTAGCACATTTCGCTCCAAAATACTTTCATAGTCCTCCAACTTCATGATTCCTTTAATACATTCCAGACCTCCAGTTCCTGAGGCAGCAAAGCAGCCCCACATCATTATGGAACCTCCATCATATTTAATTGTAGAAAAGGTGGTTTTTTTCCCCTTATAATGTATTGCTGATCTGCATGCCAAAGAGCTCAAGTTTGTCCACAGAACATTTTCCCACAAGGATTGTGGTTTCTCAAGATGGGTTTGAGCAAACATCAGGCTTTTTAAGCCTGTCTTTGAGCAGTGGGGTCCCCCTTGGCCTTCGCTTATGAAGTCCTTCTTTGTTTAATGTGCAGCATATAGTGCAGATTGAAACCACTCCAGATTGCTCCAGGTCCAGGTTCTTCACAGTTCCATGAGCACAAAAAAACTTAGTAACACTGAACAGGAATCCCAAGGTCTTTGGAGATGGCCTTGTACCCCAGGGGTGGCCAACTCCAGTCCAGGTGCACCACAATCCAGCCTAGTTTTCAGGATGTCCACTGCCTTCCACTGTATGCAAATATATCTCATGAATATTCATTACGACATCCTGGAAAAAAACAGTCTGGATTGCTGTCCACCGGGACTGGAGTTGGCCATCTCTGTGGTACCCCATTAAAGTTTGATAATGGCTTTTCTAACGATCTCAGGCAACTCTCGTCTTCACCATTGTGAAAATGGAACAGGGAGTGAATGTGGCCATTTCAAACATTAGAGCCATCATTCACTGGTTGATTCAAGTCATGTGAGTACTGACAATTGGTCACAGGTGCTTCTAATTTTGTTGTTGTTGTTAAGTGCCGTCGAGTCGGTGTCGACTCATGGCGACCCTCTGGATAGCTATCCTAAATTGTGTTCGATCTTCAGTCAGGCGGCTCATTGTTGACAGACTGGTACCCGTAGCTGCTGTTATTGTATCGATCCATCTCATTGCTGGTCTTCCTCTTTTGCGTTGACCTTCTCTCTTGCCAAGCATGATGTCTTTCTCTAATGATCTCTCTCTCCGCATGATGTGTCCAAAGTATGAAAGTCGAAGTCTTGTCATCTGAGCTTCTAAAGAAAGCTTAGGTTTGATCTCCTCTAGTACAGACTGGTTTGTTCTTCGGGCAGTCCATGGTATACACAGTATTCGCCGCCAGCACCATAATTCAAAGGCATCAATTTTCTTCCTGTCTATCTTTCACTGTCCAGTTTTCACATCCATATGATGTTATTGAAAATACCATGGCCTGAACAAGTCGAATCTTTGTATGGAGAGAGACATCTCTGCTCTTAAGAATCTTATCTAGGTCTTTCATAGCCATTCTGCCAAGAGCAATGCGTCGTCTGATTTCTTGACCTCTTGTTGCTTCTTTATTGATAGTTGATCCAAGTAGGTTAAAGTTATTCACGATTTCAATTTCTTCTCCTTCAACGATGAACCTGTTGATTATGCCAGTTGTCATGATCTTTGTCTTCTTTACATTAAGGTGCAAGCCCACTTTGAGACTATGTTCTTTGATTGTGAGAAGCAAATGTTTCAGATCATCTTCTCTTTCCGCCAGTAATGTGGTATCATCAGCATAGCGAAGGTTGTTGATGAGTCTTCCACCAATCTTCACGCCTCTGTTGTCTTCATACAATCCTGCTTCTCTGATGATTTGTTCTGCATATAAATTAAACAGGTAGGGGGAAAGTATGCAGCCTTGTCTTACACCTTTGCTTATTTTAAACCATTCTGTTTCTCCTTGTTCCGTTCAAACTGTTGCTTCTTGATCAATGTACAGATTGTGAGAGAGAACGATCAGGTGTTCTGGTATACCCATGCTTCTTAATGTGGCCCAGAGTTTCTCATGGTTTACACAGTCAAAAGCTTTGCTATAGTCCATAAAGCACAAATAGATATCCTTTTGGTATTCTTTAGTCTTTTCAAGGATCCATCTCACATCCGCAATGATGTCTCTCGTTCCTCGCCCTTTTCTGAACCCTGCTTGCACTTCAGGTAGTTCTTGTTCCAGGTATGATTGTAATCTCTTTTGAATAATCTTCAGTAGAATTTTGCTGGCATGTGGGATCAGAGCGATTGTGCGATAATTTCCACAGTCAGTTGGATCACCTTTCTTTAGTACTGGTATAAACACAGATCTTTTCCAGTCAGTTGGCCATGATGCTGTCTTCCATATTTCTTGGAGGAGCCTTGTAAGTACGCTAACAGCTGCATCAGATTGCTGTAATACTTCTATGGGAATGCAATCAATGCCTGGTGCTTTGTTCTTTGATAAGGCTTTCAATGCTGCTTCAACTTCTTCTTTCATCACCAATGGTTCCAGTTCATAAGGTACAGGTTGAAACGGCTGTTGGTCCACTTGATCTTTATCATATAAAAAAACTCTGTATATTCCTTCCATCTTTTCTTGATCTTCTCAGCATCATTCAACATAGAACCTTGAGCATCTTGTAACATTCCAATTTGAGGCTGGAACTTTTTCTTTAACTCTCGTAGCTTTAGGAAAGCTGATCTTGTTCTTCCTCTAATAGTTTCTGCTTCTATTTCCTTGCATGCGTCATTGTAGTACTTTTCCTTGTCCTGTCTTGCTGCACGTTGGAAATCTCTGTTGAGTTCTGCGATTGTCTCTTTCTCCTCTGGCTTTAGCTTCTCTGCGTTTCTGGGCAATTTTCAGAGTTTCTTCCATCATCCATTTTGGCCGTTTTTTCTTTTTTACCTTTTGTAGAGACTTCGCTTTCTTCCAACACAACCTTCTTGATGTCATTCCATAACTCTTCTGGAACTCTATCATTTGTATCTAAAGCAGCAAATCAATTTTGCAGGCAGTCTTTAAATTCCAGTGGTATATTCTCAAGGTCATATTTTGCTGCATTCATGAGTAGTTTGCTCTTTTTCAGCTTTAGCTTGAGTTTGCATACTAGTAGATGATCTGTACCACAGTCAGCTCCAGGTTTTGTCTTTGTTGATGTTATAGAGCTTTTCCATCGTTGACTTCCACAGATGTAGTCAATTTGATTTTTATACAATCCATTGGGTGAAGTCCATGTGTACAGTCGCCGCTTGTGTTGCTGGAAGAAGGTGTTCGAGATGAATAGATCGTTGGTCTTGCAGAATTCTATCAGTCTTTCTCCAGCTTCATTTCTGTTGCCAAGTCCATATTTTCCAACTACTTTGTCTTCTTCTTTGTTGCCAACCTTTGCGTTCCAATCACCCATGACTATCAAGATATCCTGTTTGCATGTTGTCAATTTCAGCTTGTACTTGTTCATAGAACTCTTCAATTTCATTCTCTTCTGCAGCTGTTGTTAGGGCATATACTTGAATTATAGTTGTGTTGATAGGCATTCCTCGTAGACGAATAGAGATTAAGCGTTCGCTGACTGCATTTGTATTTCATTACAGTTCTTGCAAGTTTCTTATTATAAATGCAACACCATTTCTTCTTTGTCTTTCATTTCCAACATCGTAGACCATGTGATCATCTAATTTTACTGCAATGGAAATGTGGTTCTTCAGTTCAAACTGATTTGAATTGTTTATAAGGGTGCCAATAATCATGTCATCACAATGTCTTAGTTTTTATACTATTTCCTTTTCCAGTAATTTTATATTTTTTTGTGTCGAATGTTTGTGCATATATAGTCCAAAACCATTTCACTTTTTTTTTTTTTTTTGAGATATTGGATGTTAAACTGTAAAGGTGCCTATAATGTTCACCACAACTGTAGGTACCTGCTCCACTGTCCCTCATTCCATTTGATCAGCCTCTGGTCCCATCATTGCCTTCTTGATTTATTCATGGAAATCACCAAATCTGCTCTCTCAGTATGAAGGCTTGAAGGACTACTAAAAGGGACTGCTACTGCTGTAAAAAAAATCTGCACTTGTATTTCTTTACCTCTGGGAAATTTTCTAAATCTTGGGGAAAGGGATATCTTTGGGTTAAAGTTGATAAATCTGTCTTAGAATCCAACTTGCTAACTCACTCAGGGCTCAGTAGCAGCCCCAGAGCGCTTTTAATTTAAATCAAATTAGAGTATAGCTTAGCATAGAAGGAAGAATAGGGTAAATATTCTTTGAGTAGAAAGACCTTTACAAAGTGGCCTTCCAGTTAGTAAGCAAAAGACCTGTAGAACTACTTTAAATAGGTGTTAAAGCCAAGTGACAGGTCAAAGGGACAATTTGAAAAGCTCCCTCTATCAAACCAATGGCTATTTGAATCACCTTAAAATCACGTCAGGGCACTGTGTAGCAAGCCAGCTTTTACTAGGTGTTCTTTCCCTCACACCCTGACTCCCACCCATCCCAGGCATCATCTTAGCTTTATAGGCTCTTAAACCTATTAAAGGGGAAGAGGTAGTCAAAATCACGTCAGGTTCAGCTGGTTATCCTCACTAGTAACACTGGTCAACAAATTTTACAAAAGTCATGTTACTGAAATAAAAATGGTCATTTATCAATTTTTATATGCTGAACACAAATATGACAGTGAAACTGCTAAGTTGCCTCTAGTTTTTTTGTAATCTACAAGAATTAATGTTTACATCACGAAATGCATGTCAATAGTAAATATAATAGGCCTTCGGTTAATACCTGTAAAAAAAAACAAGTCAGACTACTTCTTAGATTTTTTCGCCTGTCTCTTGTACAGGAGTGTCCAGCAGTAGTCAGCCAGCATTGTAGTGGACCATTTTCCCTGGTATCTTTGCTTCATCGTTGCGATATCCTGGTGAAAACGTTTGCCCTGTTCATCACTAACCATACCACAGTTGTCAGGAAAGAAATTGAGATGGGAATCAAGGAAATGGATCTTTAGAGACATATTGCAGTCAAGTTTCTGATACTGCATCAGCATGTCTTCTATTAGTTCCTTGTAGTTTTCAGCCCTAACATTCCCGAGAAAGTTTGTTGACACTAGGCGAAAAGCATTCCATGCTTGTTTCGCATCACCCTGCAGCAAGTTGTTGAACCGGTCATTTTTGAAGAACTCTTGAATCTGAGGACCCACAAAAACTCCCTCTTTAATCTTTGCTTCGCTGAGTCGAGGGAATTTTTCATGCAGGTATCGGAAAGCTGGCGAAGTGCAGTCCATGGCTTTCACAAAGTTTTTCATCAAACCTAGTTTGATGTGAAGGGGTGGTAGCAGGATTTTGTGAGCCTCAACCAGAGCTGGGTGCTGGATATTCTTCTCTCCAACTGTTACATTTTGTCTGCGATTCCATTCCTTCCGCAAGTAGTGCCAATCCCTTGCTCGGCTATCCCACTCACATAACACATGTATTTTATATATCCCTGCTGCAGTCCCATTAAAAGGGCAACTACCTTCAAGTCACCACAGAGGTGCCAGCTGTACTTGTTATAGTTAATGGAAGTCAGCAGATGCTTTAAGTTATCGTTATGTCTCTTTCATGTGGACGGCATGCGCTACTGGAATAGATGGCAGACGGTTTCCATTGTTCAAAAGCACAGCCTTCAGACTCAGTTTTGAAGAGTCTATAAATAGTCTCCAGTCTTGTGGGTCATGAGTGATTTTTAAGGCATTCATGAGGCTTTCAATATCGGAACAGAATACCAGATTACTTTCCTTTCCGACTGTGTATAGTACACTGCTGACGTCAGATGGCTTCAGCAGCCATCTGGCAGTAGTATTGCATTGCATCAGAAAATGATGCAATGAACTCTGGATGATGTATGCATGCTGGTATTATGCAATGTGATGCAATATTACATCATTCAAGGCTTATTTGGGATGTTGTTGATGTCCTACTGGATAAATTTACACGGTGAAACGTCAAAAATGAACTACATGCAATATCTTCAAAACGAGAGCCAATAATTTTTTTTAATGTTATATTCGTGTTCAGCTCACCAAGATACTACAGATTAGGGCCTTTTAAAGTCAGTAACGATTTCAATGTTGACCAGTGTAATAGACTGATGAATCTTGAGATGAACCAAGTCCCTTAAACTCATTAAGTACAGTTGTATTACTACATGTATCCCTAGCAACTAAGTAGACAACTTAAATAGCTATACAAAACCTTAGAACTAAGATGTAGACAGCAGTCCAGCAGCGAGATGGGGGCTTTCCAGTCTTTTGTACTGAGTGTCACATGTATTATTTTCTCCCAGTTGGTGAGAGGTTTTGTGTGCGCACTAGGTACAAGGAGCTCTTTGTCCTCAGGGAACAAGTTCAATCTCTGGAGGCTAAAGAGGCAGACTTGGAGGACATAAGGAAGACAGAGGTACATAGACGGGATGTGGTACTGACATCCCAACTCCAGTCTAGCAGCACCTCAATTGCCAAGGAGGAGAGAGGTCACTTAAAAGAAGAGCAACACATTGGTGTGGCAGGAAGTGATCCTGTAGCTAGGACCTTTCCTCCAGGTGATGTAAAACCCTCTCGCACAGAGGTGGATTCTCCAGGGCCATGTGCCCATGAGGGAAGGGTTAGGACGGCCATTATAGTTGGGATTTGATCATTAGCCATGTAGATAGCTGGGTATCTGGTGGATGTGAGGATTGCCTGGTAACATTCCTGCTTGGTGCAAAAGTAGCAGACCTCACAAGCCACCTAGACAAGATTTTAGATAGTGCTGGGTGAAAAATCTGCTGTCTTGGTGCATGTTGGTACCAATAACAGGAAATTATAAGAGGGAAGTCCTGGAGGCCAAATTTAGGCTTTTAGGTAGGAAGTTGAAATCCAGAACTTGCAGGGTGGCGCTCTCCAAAATGCTTTCTGTTCCACACGCAGGACCCAAAAGCAAGGCAGAGCTCCAGAGCCTCAATGCATGGATGAGACGATGCTGCAGAGTTTTGTATATGTTAGGAACTGGGTAATGTTCTGGGGATGAGATGTTATCTGGCTGCTGGCATTAACCTTTAAAAAGGAGATAGGGCAGTTTTTAAACTAGATAATAGGAGAAAGCAGACAGTCGCCCAAGAGTTCATGGTTCGGAAGGATGTATCCTTCAAGGATACTAGCAAAGGAGGAAAGTTAGTAAGATGTCTAACATATTGGGACATGGACATGAACCAAAGGAAGTTGGAGGTGGTCAAGAATGAAATGGAATGTGTACAACTCGATCTGTTGGGTGTCAGCGAACTAAATGGACTGGCATCAGGCACTTTGCATTTGATGATCACATGGTCTACTATGTGGAAATGAAAGAAGGAAGAAATGGTGTTGCATTTATAATTAAGAAGAAACTTGCAAGTACTGTAATGAAATTCAATGCAATTAGTGAACCCTTAATTTCTATTCGTCTACAAGGAATGCCCAACAACAACTATAATTCAAGCATATATCCCAACAGCTGCAGAAGAGGATGAAGTTAATGAATTCTATGAACAAGTACAAGCTGAAATGGACAGAACATGCAAACAGGATACCCTGATAGTCATGGGTAACTGGAACGCAGAAGTCGGCAACAAAGAAGGCAAAGTGCTTGGAATATATGGACTTAGCAACAGAAATAAAGTTGGAGAAAGACTGATAGAATTCTGCAAGACCAACAATCTAGTCATCTCAAACAACTTTTTCCAGCAACACAAGCGACAACTATACACATGGACTTCACCCAATGGATTGTATAAAAATCAAATTGACTACATCTGTGGAAGTCAACGATGGAAAAGCTCTTTAAACATCAAAGACACAACCTGGAGCTGACTGTGCTACAGATCACCAACTACTAGTTTGCAAACTCAAGCTAAAGTTGAAAAAGAGCAAGCCACTCAAACGTAACAAAATATGACCTTGAAAATATACTACCTGAATTTAAAGACTGCCTGCAAAATAGGTTTTCTGCTTTAAATACCAATGAGAGAGCTCCAGAAGAGCTATGGGATGACATCAAGAAGGTTGTGTTGGACGAAAGTGAGAATTCTCTACAAAAGGTGAAAAATGGATCCAAGATGGCGGATCAATGAGAACTTTGTTTGGTGGTGTTTTTTCTTCCCTGTTATGGGCAAAAGGAAAGCTAAAGGGCCTAAAAAGCCCTCCTCTGGCCCGGCAGCTCCTCTTGCGTCTGGTCCGCTCCATGCTTTTGTTACGCCATTACAGCAGTCGGTGGAACCGGTGGGAAAGAGTCCCTCTGCTCTCCTGGTGGAGCGGGTCCAGAGATCTCATCACCGGAGCAGTGGCAGCCTCCTAAGGATCCTCTGTTGAGAAGGAGCCCAGTGCAGCAGGAGGTTGTGCCTCTCTCCGAAGTGGGAGAAAGAGCCGAGAGCGGAGAGCCGGCTGCACGGAAGAGTGGTGAAGCACTTGCATCCGCTTCCCCTTCGATTTTGGAGGTTCCTGTATTTCAGAGGCCGGTTTTCAGGATGGCAGAAGCCCTCTGAGTTCGAGGCAATGGGAGGTGAGCAGTGTGAGTCGGAGGGCAGCTCTGTGCAGGCATCAACTTTTACATTTGCATTTGAGAGACCGGTAGTTTTTACTCTTGAGTCTATATGGTTGGCGATAGTCAAATTAGGGGAACTTTTTGCTCCTCAGATGGGGGCTCTCGCAACCAAGTCTCAGGAGTTTGCAGTATCTCTCCAACAACACTCCGAGGAACTTTCTGTTCTACAAACAGTGGCAGAGTTGAAGCAGTCTGTTTCCGTGTCTGAAGAAGGCATTTCATCTTATCAAAAAGATTCATTGGCTTTGAAAGTACGGATTGAGATGCTGGAGAATGTGTCTAGATATTCTAATTTGCACTTAATTAATTTTCCAAAGTCATCTGGTATATCAGCAAAAGAGATGTTTCGTAAATATTTAGTGGAAGCTTTGGATGTACCTATGGATTCTCATCCTCCTATGCTTAAGTTGTATTATTTACCGCGTGGGAGAAAGGTTTCTGGTGGAAATATTGAGGGTCTCGGGCAAATTGATGTACTAGATGTGTCAGCTATTTTGGAAACTTCTTTATCTGATTCTGTCTCTTCCTCTACTTTGATAGCAACCTTTGCTCTTGCTTCTGATAGAGACTGGTTTCTGCGTATGTTCTTTAGGAAACGAACTGTGCCCTTCTCTGGGTTACAGGTTCGGGTGTTTCCTGATATATCTAAGGAAACTCAGAAACGTAGAAAGGAATTTCTATTGCTTCGCCCCGGAGTTTTGCTATTGGGGGGGTATGTTTTTTCTAAAATATCCTTGCAAATGTATGGTTAAATTAAATGCTCAGTCGTATATATTCTTTGAGCCTTCTCAATTGCTTGCCTTTCTGAGCTCCCGTCGCCCTCCCGAGACAGTCCTTGACCCATTGCTATAGAATATACAGACTGTTGATCTCATTATGTTTTCCTTCAAATTTACCTTAAATTTATGATGTTAATGGATCTCTCACCATTGTGGGCTATAGTTAGGGGCTGGTGTTTTATTTTCTTGTTATGTTTCCTCTTACTATAATATTGAATGCTTCAATATTGTTGAATTTCCTCCATGCTTCCTATATTTTCCATTCAAGTGTTGTATATGCTTGGATTTATTGTAAAATTATAAAGATTAAATAAATTTTAAAATAAAAAGGTGAAAAATGGCCAAAATGGATGACCGAAGCAGCTCTGAAAATTGCCCAGAAACACAGAGAAGCTAAAGCCAGAGAAGAGCGGCAATCGCAGAACTCAGATTTACAACATGCACCAAGACAAGACAATGAGAAATACTACAATGATGCATGCAAGGAAATAGAATCAGAAACTATCAGAGGAAGAACAAGATTAACTCTCCTAGCTTTAGGAAAGCCAAAGAAAAAAATTCCAGCCTCAAATTGGAATGTTACAAGATGCTCAAGGATCCATGTTGAATGATGCTGAGATCATCAAGAAAAGGTGGAAAGAATATAGAGTGATTATACTATAAAGATCAAGTGGACCAACAGCTATTTCAATCTGTACCTTATGATCAGAAACCACTGGTAATAAAAGAGGTCAAAGCAGCATTAAAAACCTTTATCAAAGAACAAAGCACAGGGCATTGATGGTATTCCCATTGAAGTATTACAGCAAACGTATACAGCTGCTAACATATATACAAGGCTTGGCCAGGAAATTTGGAAGACGACATGGCTAACTGACTGGAAAAGATCTCCGTTTATACAAATGCTGAAGAAAGGTGATCCGACTGACTGGAAATTATCACACAACTGCTCTGATCCCACATGCCATGAAGATTCTATACAAGATCATTCAGCCAAAACTACAACCATACCTGGAATGAGAACTGCCTGAAGTGCAAGCAGGGTTCAGGAAAGGGTGAGGAACCAGAGACATCGCAGGGGTGAGATGGATCCTTGAAAAGACCAAAAGGACATCTATATGCGTTTTATCAACTACAGCAAGGCTTTTGACTGTGTAAATCATAAGAAACTCTGGGCCACATCTAAGAAGCATGGGCATACCAGAACGCCTGATTCTTCTCTTGCATAAACTTTACAATGCTCATGAAGCAACAGTTCGTACAGAACAAAAAGAAACAGAATGGTTTAAAATCAGCAAAGGTGCACGAGAAGGCTGCATACTTTTCTTCTGTATATAAATTAAATAGATAGGGGGAGTCAGAAAAGCAGGACTGTATGAAGACAACCAAGGTGTGAAGATTGGTGGAAGACAACAACTTTCACTATGCTCATGATTCCACATTACTGGCTGAAAGTGAAGACGATCTGAAACATTTGCTTCTCAAGATCAAGAAACAAAGTTTTAAGATGGGCCTTCACCTTAATGTAAAAAAAAAGGTGCAGATCCTGACAACTGGCAAAAATGAATAAGTTTATCATTGATGGAGAAGAAATTGAAATAGTAGACAATTTTAACCTACTTGGATCAACTATTAATAAATAAACAAGCAGTCAAGAAATCAGATGACGCATTGCTCCTGGCAGAATGGCTATGAAGGACCTAGACAAGATTCACAAGAGCAGAGATTTCTCTCTCCATACAAAGATTCGACTTGTTCAAGCCATGGTATTTTCATCATCATATGGATGTGAAAGTTGGATAGTGAAAAAGATAGACAGGAAGAAAATGGATGCCTTTGAATTATGGTGCTGGTGCCAGAGGGTCGCCATGAATCTAAACAAACAGACTCAATGGCACTTAACAAGGCATCCCAACAGAAGTTCCAATAAAGATAAAAGTAACCCAGATACCCTTAAAGTACAGAGCTGAGAGATTTCAAATTACTCCTTTCAACTGATAACCAGAATAATATGAATAAAATACAAAACTCTAAAATGCCTGTATGCAAATGATAGACGTCTAAAAAGTAAGATAGGAGAGCTAGAATATATAGCACTAAACGAAATGTTAGATATCATTAGCAACTCAGAGACCTGGAGGAAGGAAGACAACCAATGGGACACTGATACTTGGGTACAAACTATATCGCAAAGATAACATAGATCAAATCCATGGAGGGGTTGCGTTCTATGTTAGAGAGAGCATCGAGTCACACAGGATTAAAGTTTTGCAAAAAACAAAATACACTGTGGAATCTCTATGGATAGAAATCCCATGTAAAAAGGGGGAAGTCAATGGCAGTGGGGGTGTATTACCATCCACCTGGCCAGAATGAACAGATATATGATGAAATGCTAACAAAAATAATGGAAGCTAACAAAACTTACAACATAGTAATGATGGGCGTTTTCAATTACCCCATGAACCGACAAGAGGGGAAGCTATTCTGGACCAAGTCCTTAGTGGAATACAGAATCTGGTGTAAGGGTGTTGGGGCCACTTGGCAAGTGATCATAACATGACTGTGTTTGATTTAATAAATAGAAGGACGACAAGGAAATCCACAATACTACCTTTTAACTTTCAAAAGGGAGGCTATGATAAAATGAGGAAAATAGCTAAGAAAAACTTAAGAGGAGCAGCTGCAAAGGTTAAAGATTTACAAACATGGGCATTGTTTCAAAATATTATCTTGGAACCCCACACAGCGTATTTACTCACCTGTAACAGGTGATCTCCAGGAACAATAGTAAGAGCTGTTAGTGTAGCTAGGTTTAAAAAAAGGTTTGGACAAGTTCCTGGAGGAAAGGTCCATAAACCATTATTAAAAAGGGACCCAGGATATCAATGCTTGACCCAATACAAGCATTGTGGAACCTGTGTCTTTTGGGGATACTGCTAGGTACGTATGACCTAGATTGGCCATTGTTGGAAACAGGATACTGGGCTTGATGGACCTTGGTCTGACCCAGTATGGCATATCTTATGTTCTTATGATCAGTCTTCACATATGGGTGACACTGGCACTGACAAGAGTCCAGCGCGGGAGCATCCAATAGGAAAGTTTTTGGGAGCATTCCTTCACACATGTGTGGCTGACTTCCCGCCTTCACTCCCACCTTCAGTCAGGTGAACAGCAGAGAAATGAAACTTTTTTTTTAGAACATTAATGAAAAAAGGACAGCTTGAAGGAGAGGTGGGCAGGTTGTGAAGACCGATTCCTGCTGTTCCTGGAGATCACCTGTTACAGATGAGTAACTACGCTATCTACAGAACAAGCAGGAAGTCAGTCTTCACATATGGGACTCCCTAGCCCAAGCAAGAAAAGAATCCCAGTGCAGCTAGAGGTTGCAGTAGGGATCAAATAGACTCAGCCCATTCGGAGCACTCCTCACAAGGTAGTCAGATGGGCAGTGGGCAAGCTGTCTGAATTTGAAAAAGGTTACGCAGAACAGCCTGTCCGAATTGAGCATCAGCTCTGGAGTCTGTCCGGGCAAAGGTTTGCTACAAAGGTATGCAGCGAAGACCATGTTGCCGCTTGGGAGATCTCCAAGATAGGGACAGACCGGAGATTAGCTACTGTGATAGAGCCATGGCTCTGACATTATGAGCTGTAACATGGTGTAGAAGAGATAGCCCAACCTGCAAATAAACGAAAGATATGCAATCCACTAGCAAGTTTGAAAGTGTATACTGGTGCCCCCAAATAACTGATTAAAAAAGAAACTGAGAGGATTGGCGATAGGTCTTAGTACAGTCTAGATAAAAAGCCAACGCTCTCTTACAATATAGGATATGAAGTCTGGCCTCAGCCGGAGAGGTGTGAGCCTTGGAAAGACCATTGGTAGCAAGACAGATTGGTTCAGGTGGAAGGAGGTGACAACTTTTGGAAAGAACTTAGTGTGTGCGAAGGACCACCTTGTCATGATGAAACGTGGTATAAGGCGCATAGCTCATGAAAGCCTGCAGTTCACTGACTCGAGTTGAAGTGACTGCTATGAGAAAAAGAAGCTTCCATGTTACAAACTTTAAAGAAGCTGAAACCATCGGTTCAAAAGGACTGCGCATGAGTTGTGCAAGAACATTTAAATCCCACGGTGCAGGTGGTGAGGGGAAAAGCGGTTTGGTCAGAAGGCAGCCCCGCATAAATCTGGCCACTAAAGGGTGCGCCAAGATAGGGCAGTTCTCTAAAGTTTGGTGGGAGGCTGCAATGGCAGATAAATGCACTCACATCAAATTTGTCTTAAGGCCAGGGGAGGACAAATGGAGCAGGTACTGGAGTAAGTCTAGAATGGGACATGTGTTTTATGTGAACACCAGATGGAGAACCTGTGCCATTTAAGGGAGTAAGATTGCCTGGTCCAATCTTTTCTGGAAGACAGATCTCCAAGAGGACGTATTGCATGTGCTTCTAAGTGTGAGAGGACAAAGCACTCAGCCTCCATGCGTCTTGAGGCTGTGGGTGCAGAAGGGTCCCCTGTTCCTCAGAGTAGGGTTGGTGAATAACCTAATCTGAGGAGAGCAAGTTGAAAAAGCAGAGGAAACCAGTGTTGTCTGGGCCAATATGGGGCAATGAGAATCATTTTTCCCCGGTCAGCTTGAAGAGTGTTTTTGCTATGAGTGGAAGGGGAGGGAATGCATAGAGGAGATCCTAACACAATGGATGAAAAACACATCCGAAGTCTCCCTGTGAGGGGAAGGAATCCTCAAGCAAAAAATGAGGTAGTTGGGCATTGAGAGGAGAAGCAAAGAGGTCAAGTAACAGCATCTCTCAGAGGTGGAACAATACTGCATTACCTGAGGTTCCAGCTTCCACTCGTGTGGATGGAGGTCGACTAAGTGATTCTCTGCTCCTGGAAGGTATACTGCATGTAGGTGAATTCCTAGAGGAACTGCCCAGTTCCAAAGGCAAATGGCCTCTTACGTAGGGGGTGAGAGCCTGTTCCCCCCTGCTTGTTTATATAAAACATAGCCACCTGGTTGTCCATCTGCATGAGAAGAGACTGTCCCCTGAGTTGGGGAGAGAAGACTGATGGCACTGAAAATTGCTCTGAGCTCAAGGAGCTTGATCTGGAGGAGTGCCTCCTGAGTAGACCAGAGGCCTTGTGTTGTAAGCCCGTTGAGATGGACTGCCCAGCCTAGTTTTGATCCATCGGTTGTTAGGATATACTGCAATGCAGACTTCTGAAAAGGTGATCCTACGACCAGGTTCTGTGGCATGCACTACCACTGAAGGGCCTTTCTCATCTGAGAAGTGATGTTGATGAGATTGGATAGGCAACCTGTAGAATGTTTCCACTGTTGTGAGAGAGTCCACTGTCCAATCATGTTGAGACAGGTGTGGGACACAACCTGGACTGTGGAAGCCATGTGGCCTAAGAGGCGTAGAAATGTTCTGGCCATAACTGCCTTAACTACACAGGTCCAGCAACAATCAATCAGAAGGAGGCATCTGTTCTCTGGCAGAAAAGCCCAGCTTCTCACCATGTCCAGTCAAACTCCTATGAACTCGAGGTCCTGGGTTGGATTGAGATGTGATTTTTGATAATTTATGACAAAACCTAACTCCTAGAGGACATGGATGGTTTGATTTAGGGCAGAGGTGACCGCTGAAGCAGTATCTGCCCTTAGCAACCAGTCGTCTAAGTAGGGGGAACAGAAAGATCCCCAAAGTTCAAAGGTAGGCTGCTACAACAGCCACACACTTAGTGAAGACTCTGGGTGCTGAGGCCAGTCCGAAGGGGAGGACTCTACTGATAGAGAAAGTTTCTTAGTGGTGGTTCTGAAATACAAACCTATCTTGGGTGGATCAGGATGTGTGTATAATCATCCTTTAGAAACTGTACAAAAACGTAGGCAGGACGAAAATGCTCACAAAATCTTTACTGGTCCATACATATCAAGGGGGGCCAGACCCGACACAGGCCGTGTTTCGAAAGAATCTTCCTCAGGGGATAAGGCTCACCTTGTGCTAAAAACATTTTTTAATAAATAAAATCATAAAATCATCAAAAACCTTCATACATAAATAAATAAAACAAATAAAAATATCAAGGTAAAAGAATGAATAAGACCATAAATATCTTAAACACAATATACTAAAAGGTGAAATTAGACTTACCTGCTAATTGTTGTTCCTTACGGAACTCCAGTCTGGTCCCGAAATCTCTGGGTTTTGCTCCTCTTCCAGCAGCTTGGAGACTGAGAAACGTCACACTTGTGATATCACTGGTACATAAGCTCCAGAACCACCTCCAGACACCAGTAACCTATTGACAAAGCAGACTCTCCGGAGCAACAATTAAGTAGTAACATGACAAATAACAAGAACTACTGACTAACAGAATTCAAAAACCCCCAACACACACACCCGGACCGTACTGTTCCCGAAATGCTCCGGTCCGATCTCCCCCCCAGTAGGGATCATGGCATCTACTTAAACACAAAGAATGCCTGTGCCAAGGTAAACCAACTCACATGATCTCCTCGTGCTTGTGCTACTTATTTGTAACTTCCCTGTGCTTCAGGCGCGTGAGAACTACAACCTCCAGGGAGGGATACGGGACAAGACTGGAGTTCCGTAAGGAACAATCAGCAGGTAAGTCTAATTTCACCTTCCTTAACGTCCCTCCAGTCTGGTCCCGAAACCTCTGGGGATGTAACAGAGCAGTAAAAGATCAATGGGTGGGATCCTGCAGACCTGCCTGAAGCACCGCAGATCCAAAACAAGTATCCCTGCCCGCCTGGACATCCAGCCAGTAATGCTTGACAAAGGAATGCAGAGACGACCAGGCCGCTGCCTTACAAATCTCCGCCGCCGGCACCAAACTGTATTCCGCCCAGGATGTCGCTTGTCCTCTCGTAGAATGAGCTCTCAATCCTTTCGGTACTAACTTGCCCTTGAGAAGATATGCAGACGCGATTGCCTCCTTCACCAAACGGGCGATGGAAGCCTTAGAAGCTGCCTCACCCTTTCGTGCCCCCGCAAAGAGAACAAAAAGCCTATCCGACTTCCGGAAGGGGGCTGTCCTGCGCAAGTAGAGCTTCAGGGCTCTCCGGACATCCAGGCTGTGCAAACGCTTTGAGGAAGAATTGTTAGCCTGAGACACAAACACTGGCAAAGAAACCACTTGATTCACATGAAAAACCGAGACCACCTTTGGCAAAAACGACAGCACCGGCCTCAGAACTACCTTTGACTCACTAAAAGATAGAAAGGGCGTTCGGCAGGACAACGCTTGCAACTCGGAAATCCTCCGAGCCGAAGCAATAGCCACCAAGAATACCACCTTCAAGGTAAGATCCTTAAGCGAAGCCCTGGACAGCGGCTCAAAGGGTTCACGTCCCAACGCTTCGAGAACCAGAGGCAAATACCAGGTTGGAACCACCAGCCTCCTCAGAGGACGCAACAGAGCCACCGCCCTCAAAAAACGCTTAATATCTGGATGTACACCCAAGGCCACCCCTTGAACCTTTCCTCTATAGCAGGATAGTGCCGCCAACTGCACCCTCAGGAACGAGGCTGCCAAACCTTTTTGAAAACCATCCTGCAAAAACGACAGGATCTGCGAAATAGAGACTCTCAATGGCTCCAGTTGCCGCCCCTGACACCAAGCCTCAAATATTCGCCAAACCCGGATATAGGCCAAAGTCGTCCGCCGACAAGCCTTAAGCAGAGTGGAAATAACAGCCGGCAAGTAGCCCTTCGCCGTCAACCTCGCCCGTTCAAGAGCTAGGCCGTAAGCGAGAACCGATCCACTCGAGGCATGACAAGCGGCCCCTGAGAGAGAAGATCCACCCACCGAGGAAGACGCCACGGCTTTCTGATCACGAACCGCATCGTCAGCATACCACGGTCTTCTGGGCCAATCCGGCGCTATCAATATCACTTGTCCCCGGTGGCGCTCTATGCGCTGTAGCACTCGCCCTATTAACACCCAGGGCAGAAACACGTACAGCAGTTGATCCTGTAGCCAGGTCTGAAGAAGAGCATCCAGCCCTTCCGACATTCGCTCCCTTCTCCGGCTGAAGAAGCGACTCACCTGTGCCAACTGAAAGGATGCCATGAGATCCATCACCGGCGTCCCCCAACGACGGACCAGCATGGCGAACACTTCCGGGTGAAGAACCCACTCTCCCGGGTCTACCCTTACTCGACTCAAGAAGTCGGCCTCCACATTGTCCACACCTGCGACATGAGCTGCCGACAATGCCAGAAGATGCTCCTCGGCCCACACGAACAACTCCGCGGCCTCCTCTTCGAGCGCCGCACTGCTGGTGCCTCCTTGTCGATTGACATACGCTACCCGCAGTCGCATTGTCGGACAACACTCGAATGGCTCTCCCTTCGAGAGAAGGCTGTAGAACCTGCAGCGCCTTCGCCACCACCCTCAATTCCAGCCTGTTGATGGGCCAGCTCCCTTCCAGTTCCGTCCACCGCCCTTGAGCGAAACTTCCGACAATGGGCCCCCCAGCCGGAGAGACTGGCATCCGTCGTCAACGCCACCCACACTGGGGCCTCCAAGGACATTCCTCTTTCCAGACTCCCTGGGCGCAACCACCAGCTCAGCGCCCCGCGCATTTCTGGGAGAAAGGGCAGCCGTCGTGTCAACGTATCCGTTTGATAGGACCATCTCTGCAACAACGCCATCTGCAACGGCCTCATGTGCGCTCGCGCCCAGGGAACCAACTTGAGCGTCGCCGCCATTGTCCCTAGCAACTGCATGTAGCTCCACGCCGTTGGCACCAGTTCACGTAAAAACTCCCAGACCATCCGTTGAAGTCGTCGTGCTCGAAGCTTCGATAGAAAAACTTTTCCTAAGTTCGTATCGAAGTGCGCTCCCAGATAGTCCAGGTGCTGCGATTGGGTCAACCTGCTCTTGGACCTGTTGACCACCCAGTCGAGACTCTGCAGAAATGCTACCACCTTGGCTGTCGCTGCCTCGCTTTCTGCCCTTGACTTTGCTCGTATCAACCAATCGTCTAGATAAGGGTGAACTAGCACACCCTCCTTTCGCAGAGCCGCTGCCACAAGCACCATCACCTCGGTGAACGTGCGTGGCACTGTCGCCAGTCCAAAAGGTAACGCCTGGAATTGAAAGTGCCCCAAAGGCACAGCAAACTGGAGAAACCTTTGGTGCTCTTGCCGTATCGGGATATGCATATATGCCTCCGACAAGTCCAGGGACGTGAGGAACTCCCCTCTTTGTACCACCACTATCACGGAACGCAAGGTCTCCATCCGAAAAATTATTTAATTTATTTATTTACATTCTCTTATATACCGCACTATTCTGCATCAGTGCGGTTTACATTGAACAAACTGAAATTACATTGAACAGGGCATTATAACTTGGAGATAACCCTCCATAGCCCATGTTCCCTGTAAAATAGTTAAGTGGCTTGCCCAAGACCACAGGGATCACCTGTGGGACTAGAAACCCCAGTCCTTCCGGCCCAAGGTTGCTGTCCTCTAGTGGGATTTGAACCCCGACCTTCCGGCCTGAAGTACCATGCCCCAACCACTAGGCCACTCCTCCACTTGGGACACTCTGAGACAGCGGTTTACCCGCTTTAGGTCTAAAATTGGCCGAAAGGTACCCTCCTTCTTTGGCAGTATGAAATAGATGGAGTATCGACCGCTGCCGCATTGGTCTGAAGGTACTGGAACTATTGCTTTGAGGGCTAACAGCCTCCACACCGTGTCGTGCACTGCCCTTCTTTTGAGCCTTGCCCCACACGGTGAGCGCACAAAAGAATCTCGCACTGGTCTCTGAAACTCTAAGGCATATCCCTCTCGAATCACTTCTAGCACCCACTGATCCGACGTGATCTGGACCCAAGCAGGGTAAAAATCCCTTAACCGAACCCCCACGGGAACCAACCCCACCTGGGCCCCCTCTACTTCACTGGGACTTCCGCACGCGTGAGGAAGCGGAGGAGGCGGCGCCAAACCCCTGACCCGCTCCTCGAAACCCCTGGTTTCTATAGGGAAAGCGCCCCTGCTGAGGTTGTCCAAATCTGGGGAAACGAAAACAGCGAAATTCCCGAAGTTAACCCTTAGGCCCGGAAAACGGACGCCCCTGTTTTTGTTTGTCCTCCGGCAATCTGCCGCCCTTAGACTCTCCCAAATCCTTTACTAACTTATCCAAGTCCTCTCTAAAACAATAGCTTACCCCTAAAAGGAAGCTTACTCAACCGAGCTTTGGACGCGCCGTCTGCCACCCAGTTACAAAGCCAAAAGGTACCGCCGAGCAGCAACAGCCGACGCCATACTCTTAGAAAGGCCCCTGATAAGGTCATAATGAATTTATTTATTTATTTATTTATTTAAACAGATTTGTATTCCGCCTTTTCCTTCAATCAAAGCGGTCACAAAACAATACAATACAAGTATAAACATAGGAGACTATAACATATACCACTTTTCATACAATCAAAGCAGTAGTAAAACACAGGGAGTACATTACATTACATGCATAGGATAAATACATAGAACAAACACAGGATAAGTTACATTCCATTACGTACGATCTAGAAGGGGTGGAAACTGTCCATGCCACCACACCTCGCCCAAAGGCCATACCCGCTGGAAATTACAACAAATATAGACGCCACGGACCAACGCCTAAGGGCCACGCCAAAGGGCCCTCTGGCGAGGCCCTCAGGCGCGGGCCCGCAAGGCGCGGGCGCGCCTCAGAGTCGGCGGTTTAAAAGCCGGTGTCCAGGGCTGTGGAAGGCTGCTGATTGGTGGGGCATGGAGGTGAGGAGGAGCTCCCGCTCACTCCCTCCGTTGATGGCTGTTTCCCCTCGTTCTGCCAGCGCGCCTCAGAGTCGGCGGTTTAGAAGCCGGTGTCCAGGGCTGTGGAAGGCTGCTGATTGGTGGGGCATGGAGGTGAGGAGGAGCTCCCGCTCACTCCCTCCGTTGATGGCTGTTTCCCCTCGTTATATCCGCTAAATAGGCTGCCCCGGATTCCAACCTGGCGGCCTCCGCCGTAACCTCCTTGGCTTTATCAGTCTGGATACGCTGTACCCATCTCAGACATGCTTTCGCTACCCAAGCCCCACAAATAGACGCTTGCATCGAGAGAGCATTGATCTCAAAAACCTGTTTTAACAGCGCTTCCAATCTATGGTCCTGGGGGTCTTTAAGAGCTGCACCACCTTCTACTGGAATGGTAGTTTTCTTGGTAACTGCTGATACCACAGCATCCACTCTAGGAGACCTAAACAACTCCCGATCTTGATCAGCCAGCGGACAGAGGCGCGCCATCACACGAGAGCCCTTTAGGGCAGACTCTGGTAAATCCCATTCTTCCTGAATCATCTCCTTAATCACTCTATGCACCGGGAATGCACTCTGAATCTTGCGAACAGCCTGCAACAACGGCTGGAGGGAGGAATCTGCCGACGGCCCCCCTGACGGCATATTCAGCGCTTTCAGCGTTTCCGAGATAAGCGCCGACAACTCCTCTCTCCGAAAAACGCGGACGACCCTGGCCTGATCTTCCTGCTCCACAATTTCGCCTTCTTCCAGGTCGTCCTCCAAATCCAATTCCATATCCTGCTCCTCCGAGCGGAGACCCTTGGATACCGATTGAGCCGTCCGCTCCCTATCGGTCCTGGACATTTTCGCTAACACTCCCGTCACGTCCGTATCCATGGGCATACTTGGGCGTTTCAGCGCTGAGGTCCCGTCGGAGGCCCCGGAGACCAGCGTACCCAAAGGATTGCCAAATGCCTTCTGAAGCAGCGTCACGAAATCCGAAGAAAAAATCGCCGCCAAGACCCCTGATAGGCCAGGCTGCGCGCAAGGAAGGTCAGAAGACGTACCAGGCATGGGCTCCATAGACGGGAAGCTTGGGGAACCTGGTTGCTGAAGGGAAATGGGTATCTTCCCCCTAGCATCCTCTGCCTGCTCTGTGGCCAGTTCCAGGGCTGCAGTCTCCTGAGTGCAGGCCTTACAAAGCCCCGTTTCTGACACTGCCTTTTTTAGTCCCACAAATCAAACAAAGTGGTCTAGGCATTCTGCCTTCTGAGCTATGCTCCAACACCCCCCTGTACGGTACTGCCACGGAGATGAACAAAAAACTCCTGAGTTTTCCGCCGCTGTAAAGTGTGCTGGTAATATATTACTATTTTTTTTTTAAACAAATGAATTTAAATTAAGCACTCTCCGTGCCCCCTAAGTAATCTCCAGACCCCCACTGAGAAAAATGAGGCTGCCCGAGCTCTGCACGCCGCTAAAAACAAAAGAAAACCAAACGCGGTGCTTTCCCACGCTTTTACCACGTGGTTCAGCTTTCCCGCCGACGCTGCAACACTGCGCTGGACTAAACCCCGAGCCCTCCGGCTCTCTTCACTACCAAGGCCCCTCTTACCTTTGGCCTTAACGCCAGCGAAAAGACTTGTGCTGCTCCGGGCTCTACCGCAGAGCACGGGAACCGACGAGCCGAAGCTCTCAGTAGCATGCAGGAACGTGAGGAAACCAGCGTCTCTCCTGCTGTACTGCCTGTCTCCCCGACGGCCTCAGTAGCTTTAGCAGGCAGACCTTCTGCACGCTACGGGCCTCTTAACCGGTCTTCACCCCCCCAGTCAAGCAGATGCCACGAGGGAGGGGGGGGAGGGGAACTGCAGCACTCACAGTACAGCACACACTCAGCCCAGCCTAAGAATTAAAGTAACTGAAAGTAAATCAAATAAATTAAATTAAATTAATCCTTAAATAAAACAAATCCTCACTCCACTGCCAGTAACCAGCCCAACCTAACCCTCACTGGCTGCTAACTCTCCTTAATTGCTCCTCTGGTGAGCCGAGACCGGCTCACCACCCTCCAGCTGCTTGGAGACTGAGGTAACTGGTGTCTGGAGGTGGTTCCGGAGCTTATGTACCAGTGACATCACAAGTGTGACGTTTCTCAGTCTCCAAGCTGCTGGAAGAGGAGCAAAACCCAGAGGTCTTGGGACCAGACTGGAGGGACGTTAAGGAACCATTATTACTTCATATTCATTAACCACATAAAAAGGCATTGACTGTCATATTCAAACATGAAAAAGCACAAAAATGTTACAAATGGTAATATCATAATAAATAATGTCTATGAACAAGGAAGGATATATATTGAAAACAAAAACAAAATAAAGCCATGCAAATTAGTCATCCAAACATTATTTACATAAAATGAATGCAAAGGAACATTATGGAAATGAATGAATGAACTAACATATCGTGAACTAGTAATGACTAAAAGATGACTAATAGACTAAATTATCAAAAATGGAGAAAAATAAGAGAATGAAGTAAAACCACCAAAATTAAAAGACATAAAAATGTAAAAATATGTACATAAGAGAGCAGGAGCGAAAGAGACCGTTACCTTAGGACCGTGAGGCAGGCATCAACGATGATGGGTTGTTACTGGAGTTAAAAATATATACTTCCTTTACTGTAAGGTCAATATTATCTGATTAGGTTATTAAATGACAAAACAAATTTTTATCAGAGAAAATGTAAGTTATGAATCTGTGTTAGCCTATTGGAACCCAATCTATAAAGCATTTAAAAAAATTAAAAAAAACGTAGAGCAGACAGATGCTACTCAAGACCGTCATTCTGTAAAGCCACTATTAATATATTGTATTCATATGTATTTATAAAGAAACAAAGGCAACCACTAACGATACCACATAACATTCTACTAAACATTAAGGTAAAATAAGTACTGGCATCAAGTTGCAAACAGGAATCTATATTATGCTGCATGTACTCAAGTGCAATTCTTCAACATAGTGAGAGACGCATGGGACACGATGAGATAGTCTACAAACATGAAATGCTGCAGATGGCTATTCTGTCCCTTTTATATAATCACTATATACGTATCACAACATTTAAATATGAGTATAAATACATTTTCATGTCATAAATGTCATCAGGTGTATTAATAGCGTACCAAACCGTATCGTACACAAATGTCTAAAAAATGATTGGCAAAACAGAACATCTTTTTGAATTTACTTACAAGTATGCAAACCGATAAAATCTCATCGTTCAAGGAAGTGTACAGAAGGCCATTGCAAGCCGCATTGAAAAAATTTCTGTGAAGAACGACGCCGACGCATGTGTGTCTAAAACATGCAAATCAAAGGCGGGAAAGAAGGAAAGGGAGACTGAATAAAACAACCAAAGCAAGGCAATCAACTGAGCATTGTATGCTACGTGTAAAAAGACCCTATATGATAACTGTGCAAAATGAAACAAACGTTGCATATATCAAAATCAACAACGTGGTATAATAAAAACCCGAACACAGACCCACCATAAATGCAAATGTAAAACCAAACAGTTATAAGGGGGAACACATTGTCCTAAGGAACATATGCCTTTAAAAAAATATGGACAGCATAGATGTTATATACTAAAAAAACTCTAAAAATGTGCGAGTGCCTATAAAACATAAAACCGACCGAATTATAACACAAATTAAATAAATACATCTAAAAACCAAAGGGATAATTACAGAAAAACGGAAAAATCACGTTATGGTTATGGTTAGGCATTTGATATACCGCCCTTTACGTATGCATCAGAGCGGTTTACATGTATATACTAACAGGTACTTTTTTATTCCCTTGTCCCCGAAGGGCTCACAATCTAAGTGTACCTGAGGCAATGGAAGGTTAAGTGGCTTGCCCAAGGCCACAAGGAGCAGCCATGGGACTAGAGACCTCAGAATTTAAACCATGTGGTGCTACTGTATTAAGAGAAAAGATGTATCTTTGTTCCATCCGAAGGATAGTCTTCTCAATGTTGCCGCCTCTCCAATTTAATCTCACTTTTTTGATGAAACAGAATTTCAAATCCGATAATTTGTGTGCCTTATCTATCCAGTGCTGGATCAGAGGTTTATCAATTAATTTCCTCTTAATGCAGCTCTTATGTTCTGTGATACACACATGAATACTTTGCATTGTCTTGCCCACATACAAGAGTTTACATGGACATTGTATAATATAAACAACATGTCGTATCACAATTTGAAAAATCATCGATATAAAATATTTTCTGTCTCCGGATGTACAAAGGTTTTGCGTATAGGTAAAACATTTAAACAAACTGAGCAATGGCCGCAGTGGTATTGTCCCTTATGTGCGAATAAAGCTTTTTTCTGAGTGAAGGCAGAGGGTACTAATAAATTGCGGAGATTGATATTGCGTCTATGGGTTATCATGAATGAACAATCTTGAAAACCTGGAATGGCCTGGATCAAGTGCCACTCTTTCTTGAGTATGGCAACAATGTGTTGAGACTAGAGAGTATAACAATGAACATATTATTCTAGTTTCATTCTTATTATCTTGTGGTTTTGCCAACGTAGAACGTGAAGAATCGCGTGCTCTGAAATAAGCTTTATCAATGTATTGTTGAGGGTACTGATGTGCTTCAAATCTCTTCCTTAAATCACTGGCTTGTCGCTCAAATTCAGCATCTGTGGTGCAATTTCTTCTAACTCGTAGGAATTGTCCAACAGGTAAATTGTTTCTCAATGCAGGGTTGTGAAAACTATTGTAGTGCAGCAACTGATTCCTATCAGTAGGTTTTCTATATAATTTTGTAATAAATACCTTCCCTTCTTTCTTAATCACCAAGTCTAAATATGGAATCTGTACTGGATATGTAATTTGAAACCGTAAATTCTGATCTAAGCCATTAATCCATATATTAAATGCAGACAAATCATCCATGGAGCCATCCCATATGATAAAAATATCGTCAATGTATCTGATCCATAATTTGACTCTAGATTCAAAGGGATGGTTCCTAAGAAAGTTATTCTCAAACTTGTACATATATAGGTTGGCAATATCTGGGGCCATGGCGGATCCCATCGCTACACCCTTAATTTGTTGATAATATAAATCCCTAAAACAGAAGACATTTTTACATAATGCAATTTCAGCCAATGTCAAGAGAAAAGAGGTGGAAATACGTTTGTGTTCTTGTCTACCTACCAAATATTCAACGATACGTAAGGCTTCAGACTGTGGAACTTTAGTATACAGGGCCTCTACATCCAGAGTGACAAGTATGACCTCTGAACTTAAATCATTAAATGTAGAAAGAATCTCAATCATGTGTGACGAGTCACGCACGTAAGACCACATCTGGGTGATATAAGGTCAAGATAATATCTAATAACTGAGAAATAGGTTCCAAGAGTGACCCAATCGCTGATACGATGGGGCGTCCTGGTGGATCATTCAAAGATTTATGGATTTTGGGAATGACGTAAATTGTAGGCATAACCGGTTTTTCAACAATTAAAAAATCTCTTTGTGATATGACCCATTTCAAAAGCATTAATAACTATATTATCTATAGTGCGTTTCAACCCTTCTGTGGGATCACAGTAAAGGCGATGGTAATAACTTATCATTAAGCTATTAATTTCCGCTACGTATCTATGTTTATCCAAAACTACCACAGCACCTCCCTTATCAGCAGGCTTGATAATATTATTGTTCCTTTGTAATGCTTTAAGAGCCTGTCTTTCATCATATGTTAAATTCTGAAAGGGTAGGCGACCATTGTCTTGTATTTTCTCCACCTGTTGCATTACTATTTTTTCAAAAGCCTCAACGAGGGAGTCTGTTTTTTGGAGGGGGATCCCATTTTGATTGTCTGACAATATTCTCAGTGGATTCCGCCTGATTAATAAAAAAATGACGTATACGTAACTTTCTAAAGAATTTATACAAATCTATTTGAGTCTCAAACGGATCATATTTTCTAACAGGTACAAACGATAAACCCTTGTTCAAAACGGAAATCTCATCAGATGTAAGATAGTAATCAGAAATGTTTATAACATTGATATTTAATAATTCCTCTCGTGCGATCGTTCTCCCCTTCATTTCCCTCTCCCTCGGCCACGACCCCGGCCTTGTCTCTGATTGTGATGGAAGTTGTTGTAATTTGACTTGTTTTGGGCTAGCTTTTGTTCTTGATCCGGTAGGTGGGCTGATGGGGGCCTGGACCGAGAGGCACTTCTCCCGCCTCCTTTCCATAGGCGATCCATATTGAAAAAACCTCTTTCTATAGGGTGGTCTAATTTTTTCAATGCGGCTTGCAATCGCCTTCTGTACACGTCCTTGAACAAGATTTTAGCGGTTTGCATACTTTTAAGTAAATTCAAAAAGATGTTCTGTTTTGCCAGTCATTTTTAGACACATTATTTGTGTACGATACGGTTTGGTACGCTATTAATACACCTGATGTTGACATTTATGACATGAAAGTGTATTTATACTTTCATATTTAAAGTGTTGTGATACGTATATAGTGATTATATAAAAGGGACAGAATAGCCATCTGCAACATTTCATGTTTGTAGACTATATGTCTCATCGTGTCCCATGCATCTCTCACTAGGTTGAAGAATTGCATTTGAGTACATGCAGCATAATATAGATTCCTGTTTGCAACTTGATGCCAGCACTTATTTTACCTTAATGTTTAGTAGAATGTTATTCGGTGTCGTTAGTGGTTGCCTTTGTTTCTTTATAAATACATATGAGTACAATATATTAATAGTGGCTTTACAGAATGCCGGTCTTGAGTAGCATCTGTCTGCTCTATGTTTTTGTTTTTGTTTTTATTTTTTTAAATGCTTTATAGATTGGGTTCCAATAGGCTAACACAGATTCATAACTTACAACATTTTCTCTGATAAAAATTTGTTTTGTTATTTAATAACCTAATCAGATAATATTGACCTTACAGTAAAGGAAGTATATATTTTTAACTCCAGTAACAACCCATCATCGTTGATGCCTGCCTCACGGTCCTAAGGTAACGGTCTCTTTCGCTCCTGCTCTCTTATGTACATATTTTTACATTTTTGTGTCTTTTAATTTTGGTTGTTTTATTTCATTCTCTTGTTTTTCTCCATTTTTGATAATTTAGTCTATTAGTCATCTTTTAGTCATTACTAGTTCACGATATGTTAGTTCATTCATTCCTTTCCATAATTTTCCTTTGCATTCATTTTATGTAAATAATGTTTGGATGACTAATTTGCATGGCTTTATTTTGTTTTTGTTTTCACTATATATCCTTCCTTGTTCATAGACATTTATTATGATATTACCATTTGTAACATTTTTGTGCTTTTTCATGTTTTAAATATGACAGTCAATGCCTTTTTATATGGTTAATGAATATGAAGTATTAATGGTTTTAGTATATTGTGTTTAAGATATTTATGGTCTTATTCATTCTTTTACCTTGATATTTTTATTTGTTATTTTATTTATTTATGTATGAAGTTTTTTGATGTTTATGTTGTTATTTATTTAAAAAACATTTTAGCACAAGGTAAGCCTTATCCCCTGAGGGAGATTCTTTCGAAACACGGCCTGTGTCAGGTCTGGCCCCCCTTGATATGTATGGACCAATAAAGATTTTGTGAGAATTTTCATCCTGCCTACGTTTTTGTACTGTTTCTACACACCTACGTGGCAGTGTGCCGTTTGTCTTGGTGGCTAATCATCCTTTAGATCCAGAGAGCATAGCCAATCGTTTTGTTGGAGGTATGGCAGAAGAGTGTCTAGAGAAATCATCTTGAATTTTTCTTTGATGAGGAATTTGTTGAGATTTCGGAGATCTAATATAGGCCTGTGACGACCTGTCTTTTTTGGAATTAGGAAGTATTAGGAGTAGAAACATAGGCCCTGCTGAGATGGGGGAACTCCTCTATTGTCCCTTGTTTTAGCAGTGAGAGAATCTCCTGCTGAAATAAGTAGTGATGGAGATCCAAGGAGGGTTGTCCCACAGAGTGAGGGGGAGGAAGATCCTTGAATCTCAGCTACACGCCCTGACTGACTAGTTGTAAAGTCCAGGGCTCTGAAGTGATGTTGATCCAATGGTGTGCGAAATGCACCAATCGTTTTGGGATCGTGGGAGGAAAGGGAAAGATTATGGGAGAATTGGCCATGCTCCTTTTGAAGCAGTCAAAAACTGAGGAGGTTGAATAGTAGCTGCAAGTTGTGGCTTGGTAACCTTGAGTTTCTTGACCCATTTCTGGCCCTGCTGCCTGTTGCTGTTGTGGAGCAGAGTAACCAGAATAGGAATGATATGGTGGATAAAACAGTTTCTTCTTTGGGAAGAAAGATTTTCTAGTGGCAGTCTCTCTTAGAAGAGTCTGCTGTCTTCCTTGAAAGCTTTTTCATGGTGAGGTCGTCAGTCTCTCTCTTCGGCTTTCTCCATCCACCTGTGGCTAAAGAGGTTCTCACCATTACAGGGGATGTTGACTTGTCCTGGACCCACTGTTCCAGATCAGATGCCTAGAGCCATGTTTTAACCCCAATGCAGGCTGCAGCAGACCTACTACTGGCCTCAAAGACATCAAATGCTGCTCTTGCTAAAACTGTGTGTGTGTTCTGGGCATGTGTTATTAAGACTTGAGCTGCCTGCATGTCAGGAGGCAGCATGGTGGTAAACTCTGACAAGTCTCTCAATACATTCCCATATACAACATATAGGAGTCCATCCTTGAGGATAGCATAGTAGCTTGAAATGCCTTCCTTCCAAAGGCATCCAGGGTCCTCTCCCAGGGGGGTACTGATGAGTGATTTTTCTGGCTGTATCTCCTCCTCGTGGCAGACTCCACTACCATAGAGTGGTGAAAGCGCTGTGGTTTCTGGCAACCTGGGGAGGGAGGGGCCCTTAAAAGAGTATCAAGCATCTAATTCAACACAGGGGTTGACATGAGAGACTCCCACATCCGAGCCATTAAATTCTTTAAGATGTTATGCACCAGGAGGGTAGCAGCATCCTTTGGTGCCAATGGGTATTGGAGAATATCGAGTTCCTCGGTTCCTGGCTCCATTTCAGTATCCACTGAAGCATCGATAGCTGCTGCCATGTCTTTAATAAAGTCCTAAAAGGACATGTCCTCGGGCAGCGAACATCGACATTCATAGAGCGGCAATGGATCCGATGGCACACCCCTATGAGTATCTGAATCGATGGATTCCACCTGAGAGGCTTCACATTCGGAATCAGAGTCCAGAAGGAAGTCAAAGTAATCCTTATTGGATGCTTGATACCCTCGATGCTCAGAGCATCGCTGCTTTGATGTTGAGGGTGTCTGACACGGTGGTGCTGAGGACCTCAGTATCGGCTGCTCTGTGGAGCTATGTGATATAGGGGATGCCTGCGTAAGTGTGCCGAGCTCTGTGGGCATCATTGGCATCAGAGGAACTGGTGATGGCTGCTGAGTACTCAATGTAAATTGGGAGTTACTGCCGCTAAGAGCATAGCGATGCTGCACTTGATGGCGATGACACAGTCATCCAATGATGGTAGCAGGGGAGGGGTGGCTCCAGACACAGCTGTGTGGGCCACAACTCCCAACATCGGTTTCGGGAGCTCCACTTATTCAAAGCTGTTAAAATGCAAGAGGATTGTGGAAAAATTGCAAGATGACCTTGATAAACTGGAAGACTGGATGTTCAAACGGGAGTCCCTATCTAGTCAGTAATGTGCAGCAAAGGTATGAATGGAGGAAACTGCCCGACAGATCTCGTCCATGGAGGCAAAACAGAGATTGGCAGAGGTTGCCATGACTTGCACATTGTGAGTGGCAGCATGACCCTTGAGGGAGAGTCCCGCCTGCACACAGGCAAAAGAAATGCAGTCCGCTATCCACCTGGATAGGGTATGCATTGTCACTGGAAGTCCAAAGTGATTTGGATCAAAGGAAATGAATAGCTTTGAGGATTTCCTGAAAGCCTTAGTCCTATCCAAGTTGTAAGCCAGTGCTCATTTACAGTCCAGAGTGTGCAGCGCTGCTTCAGCCAGAGAGGCATGTGGTCTCGGAAAGAAGACTGGTAAGATTGACTGGTTCAAGTGGAATGCTGAAACCACCTTCGGAAGGAAGTGCGGATGGGTACGGAGGACCACCTTGTCATGGTGGAACCGGGTGTACATGGGATCCACCACTAAGGCTTGCAGTTCACTGATGCAGCGAGCTGAGGTCAGGATGATGACGAAGAGTCATTTCCGATGTGAAAAATTTGAATGAAGCGGTTGTTAAAGGCTCACAAGGAGGCTTTAGAAGCTCTGCTAGAACTACATTGAGGTCCCAGGCCACTGGTGGTGGTTTGATGGATGGCTTGGACAAACAGGAGACCCCGCATAAAACATTGCACTAAGGGGTGCAAAGAAATAGGCTGCATGTCCAGAGGCTTGTGATAAGCCATAATGGCATGGAGATGAACTCTGAGTTGTCTTGCGACCTGTCGAGGATAAGTGGAGGAGATATTGTAGAAGGAATTCCACCAGACAGGTAGGAGGGCCAATTTGCTCTGGGGAACACCAGAGTGTGAACCTCTGCAATTTGAAGTCATAAGAACGTCTGGTGGACAGTTTGCATGATGCAAGTAGGATATCCTTGACCTGTTGTGGGAAGTCTAGGTCAGCAAGGATTACCCTTTCAGGAGCCAGGTCATGAGGCGGAGGCCCTGTGGATTGGTACGGAGAAGCATCTCGTGATCCCAAGAGAGGAGGTTGAGTGTGTCCCCCAGACAGAGGTTGAGTCTGTGCCAGTCAAAGCAGCAGAGAAAACCATGGCTGATGGGGCCAAAAAGGGGCTATAAGAATCATGGAGCCCTTGTCGGCCTGTAGTTTTAAGAGGGTCATGGGTATCAAGGGGATGGGCAGGAATGTATAGAGCAGATCTTGCCAACAGTGGAGAAGGAAAGCATCCGTCACTTGTCTGTGCAGGGAGGGAAGCCTTGAGCATAACAGAGGAAGTTGCTCCTTCTCCTGGATGGCAAACAGATCTACGCATGGGGTCTCCCACACGTTGAAGATCCAAGATGCCATTTCCGAGTTTAGGGTCCACTCATGTGGACGTAGGATCTGGCTGGAGTCTGTCCACAAGGAGACAGAGTTCGTCCGGGAGATAGACCAGGGTAGTTTCTCCAAATGGGTTAGTTTTGCACATATTACAGCAGTCGTGAACCTCACTTCTAAAGCAGGGTATGTGGAGTATGATTTTAGTATCTCATTTACCGCTAATGCTCGGTGTAATACTTGCATCGTGCCAAAGAGAGCCTCCTGCTGGAGTTTGTAAAATGTAACATGTATGGATAGCTTGTTTGGTGGACTCTTTGTATACCCTCTTAATTTAAATATAGGGTTTGTAGCATAAATATAGCAGTACATTATCTCCTCTTTATCTGCAGAATTCCAATTAAGCGTAGTTACTCACCTGTAACAGGTGTTCTCCAGGAGCAGCAGGAATCAGTCCTCACTTATGGGTGACGTCGGCGCCGACGGAGCCCTCGCGGAGCAATTTTCCCCAGCTTTCAAAGAAAGCCTTTGGGAATTGCAGCGCGCATGCGCGGTCGTCTTCCCGCCCGAAGGTGCCATCTTAGCCAGTCAGATGACATAGCTAAAAAAGACAGCATAAAAATTTGCAAAAGAACATAAGCAGACGATTGCAACTCCAAGGGGAGGAGGGAGGGTTGTGAGGACTGATTCCTGCTGCTCCTGGAGAACACCTGTTACAGGTGAGTAACTACGCTTTCTCCAGGACCAAGCAGGAAGTCAGTCCTCACTTATGGGACTCCCAAGCTCAAGGCTACCGGAGACCCTAAGCACAAAAATGAGCTCCCTCTAGCTCAGCAGCACAGAAGGATAGAATCTTCGCTGAATTATCACCCACCGGTAGCCCACATCCGGGATGGAGGGTAGGAGTTGCTCAGACCTCAAAGAGATTACGGAGGACTGCCTGTCCGAAAGCACTGTCCCTACGGGACTCCCTCTCGAGACAGTAATGGACCGCAAAAGTCTGGCTCGAAGACCAAGTAGCGGCCCGGCAGATGTCTGCCAGCGGAACAGAGCGGAGGTAAGCCACTGACGTGGCCTTTGCCCGAACGCAATGAGCCGTGACTCGACTTTCTAAGGAGAGTCCGGCTGCCCCATAAGCCCAAGAGATACAGTCCGCAACCCAGATGGACAGAGTACGCTTGGAGACCGGGAGCCCCAATTTATTGGGGTCAAAAGACACAAAAAGCTGAGCAGCTTTACGGTGCTCCCGCGTACAGTCAAGGTAGAAGTTCAATGCCCTTCTACAGTCCAGGGTATGGAGGACCGTTTCAGCTCGGCTGGAGTGTGGTCTGGGAAAGACGGTTGGAAGTACCACCTCCTGATTGATGTGAAAAGGGGAGACCACTTTAGGCAGAAATTTCGGGTGAGTCCGAAGGACTACCCTATTCTTGTAGAACCTAGTGTAAGGGGGATCAGACACGAGGGCCTGCAATTCACTTACGCGCCTAGCGGAAGTGAGGGCTATCAAGAACAGCGTTTTCCAGGACAGAAAACGGAGAGAACAGGTAGCCATAGGTTCAAAAGGCGGACAGGTGATCCGCTGTAAAACCACATTCAGGTCCCAGTCAGGTGCTGGCGGGCGCAGAGGTGGTTTAAGTAGAAGGAGACCTCGGAGAAACCTCGCTACGAGAGGGTCGTTGGAGAGAGGTCTGCCGTCCACCGGCACATGATGTGCTGAAAGAGCACTGAGGTAAACTTTGACGGAGTTGGACTTAAGTCCCAGATTAGAGAGGTGTAGCAAGTACTGTAAGATCACCGACACCGGGCAGGAGAAGGGATCCTGAGACTGTTGGGAACACCAGATTGCAAAGCGACGCCATTTAAGGGCGTAGCATTTGCGGGTAGAAGGCCGTCGCGAAGCCAAGACGACCTCCTCCACCTCCGCCGGCAAGAGAAGAGGAGCAAGGACTACCCTTTCAGCAGCCAGGCCATGAGGTTGAGAGACCGGAGGTTGGGGTGCAGTACGGACCCCTGATCCTGGGTGAGGAGATCCGGTTGTACCCCCAGAGGGATTGGATCCTCCACCGCCAGTTGCAGCAGGAGCGGAAACCACGGCTGCCTGGGCCAGCGGGGGGCCACCAGGATCATGAAGGCTTTGTCTCGGAGAACCTTGAAAAGAGTCCGAGAGACTAACGGGATGGGAGGGAAAGCGTACAGAAGGCTCCCCGACCATGAGATCAGAAAGGCGTCCGCCGCAACCCGAAGGGGGTGTGGCTGACGAGAGCAGAAGCGAGGAAGCTGCCGGTTGTGAGGACTGGCAAAGAGATCCACCGTGGGGAGGCCCCACCTGAGGAAGAGCTTCTGAACGATCAAGGGATCCAGACGCCACTCGTGCGGCTGGAGGACCCTGCTGAGTTTGTCCGCCAGGCAATTTTCTTGGCCCGGGAGATAAACTGCCTTGAGGAGAATGCCGTGACTGACGGCCCAAGAGCAGAGCTTCTGTGCCTCCCGGCAGAGGAGGAAGGAGCCCGTGCCCCCCTGCTTGTTCACGTAGAACATGGCAACTTGATTGTCCGTCTGGACAAGGACGGACTGTTGGGAGGTCAGGTGGGAGAAGGCCCTGAGAGCTAGGCGGATCGCCCTGAGCTCCAGGAAGTTGATCTGCTGAGCAGACTCCCACTTGGTCCAGAGGCCCTGAGTACGAGCCTCTTGGCAATGTGCTCCCCAGCCCAGGAGAGATGCATCGGTGGTCAGCACCCGGGTCGGCTGAGGTGACTGGAAAGGCATTCCCAATATCAGGTTCGGCTGCCGGAGCCACCACCGGATAGACGAGACCAGCGGCTCGGAGACGCGCACAAGGTCTGCTAGGCCGCCTGTGGCTTGCCGCCACTGCCGGCGGAGACACCATTGAGCAGACCGCATATTCAGGCGGGCATTGGGGGTCACATGGACGGTGGAAGCCATATGGCCGAGCAGTCTCAGGAAGCGCCTGGCGGAGACCAGGGGCTGGCTGCGAAAGCGGTCGGCTAGGTCCATGAGCCGCTGAGCCCTGTCGAGCGGTAGGTACGCTCGCGCCTGAGGAGTGTGCAGCCTTGCGCCGATGAACTCGAGATCCTGTGAGGGGAGCAAAGTGGACTTTGCGAAGTTTATGACAAAGCCCAAGTGCTGCAGCAGAGTCACCGTGCGGCACGTGGCGTTGGTGACCTCCTGAGCGGACGCTGCTCTGATGAGCCAGTCGTCGAGGTACGGAAAGACATAGAGGCCGTGAAGCCGGAGATGGGCCGCCACGACCGCGAGACATTTTGTGAAGACTCGCGGTGCGGAGGACAGGCCAAAGGGCAGTACCCTGTACTGGTAATGATTTCCTGCCACCACAAACCTTAGGTATTGGCGGTGGCTTGGGTGGATGAGGATGTGCGTGTAGGCATCCTTTAGATCCAAGGAGCATAGCCAATCTCCCTGCTGGAGGTAGGGCAGAAGGATTCCAAGGGTAAGCATTTTGAACTTCTCCCGCACAAGGAACCTGTTGAGGTTGCGCAAGTCCAGGATGGGTCTGAGGCCTCCTGTTCTCTTTGGTATCAGAAAATACCTTGAATAGAAGCCTTGACCTCTCAGGTGGTGTGGCACCGGTTCCACCGCCTGTTCCTGCAGAAGACCTGCTAACTCCTGAAGGAGCAACTCCCTGTGCAGAGGGGGGCGCGGAGGCTCTCCCGGAAAATAGGGAGGGAGGGACCTGATGGAAGTGGAGAAGGTAGCCCTCTCGCACGACCTGAAGCACCCAGGCATCTGCGGTGATGCCGGACCACCTGTGGGCGAAGTGAACCAGCCGGCCTCCGGTGCCGGGGGGAACCAGCGGGGGGGGAGAGGCTATGCTGAGCGAGTCAAAAACCCCCACCCTGCTGAGCAGGGGCTGGTGGTGCAGGCTTGGGGGCTTGCTGCCTACGGGACCCGTTACCCCGTCCCTTGGCCTGCTGGCCCTGTTGGGGAGCTGCAGGGGCCTGATAATGGGGGTATGGTTTGTAGGCAGCTGCCTTCCTCGGGTAAAAGGACTTTTTTCCCGAGCCCTTCTTTTTCTGGGAAGGGGCGGAGGTCTTCCTAGAAAGCCTGGTCCTGGTGAGAGTCTCAGTCTCAATTTGTGCAGCCTTTTCCGCCATGGGCTTGCCAAAGAGGTTTTCGCCTCGGCAGGGGACATCGACCAACTTGTCCTGTACCCAGGGCTCAAGGTCGGACGACTGAAGCCAAGCCTGTCGGCGGGCACCGATGCCGGCTGCGGCTACTCGAGCCGAGGCTTCAAAGCCATCATAGGCTGCTCGGGACATGAACTTTGAGCATTCCCGAATACCCGTGGACAAGGCTAGGAACCTCCGCAAGGGCTCCACGAGGAGACCAGCGGAGAATCCGGCTAGCTCTTTAGCCAGATCCCTGAGATACATGCCCATGTATAGCTGGTAAGTCTGGACACGACAGGCGAGCATAGAGCCCTGGAAGCACTTCTTGCCAAGGCCATCCAGGTTACGGGCCTCCCTTCCAGGAGGCACCGAGGAGTGCATCTTCTGGCTCTTAAGACGATGCATGGCCGATTCCACTACCATGGAATGGTGTGGCAGCTGTGCCTTTTGAAAGCCAGGGCTCTTGCGGACTCGATAGATAGAATCGACCCGCTTGCTCAGGACCGGCGAGGAGGCCGGACTCTCCCACATGCGGAAGAGTAGTCGTTCCAGCATAGGAGGAACCGGCACAGTAAAGTGTTCCCTCGCGGGAGAGTCATACTGGAGGGCGTCGAGCTCTTCGGCTCGAGGCTCCTCCTCGGGATCCGCAGGGAAGGCCAAAGCCTTGGCCATATCCCTAACGAAGTCCGAGAACCGGGCATCCTCCGGGGGGGACTGCTTCCGAGGCTCGGACTCCGGAGAGTCCGATGGGACACACCGAGTCCGGAAAGAATCAGGTGACTCTTCCTCCTCAGACTCCCAGACCGACTCCGACGAGGACTCGGTGGGGTCGGCCCGGGCAGGGTGCGGCGCCAGCCGCCCCGACGCCGAGGGAGTCGGCGTCGGCGACCTCGGTCCCGAACGGGAGGCCGAGGGCGACCTCGACCGAGGATCGACTCGAGTTCTCATCGACTCGAGGATCGGCTCGGTCTCCGGGGTCGACTTGGACGTCGACGTCCCGGCGGTCGGGGCAGCGACGCCAGCGAAGCCAGCGAGCAGTGCCCGCTGCTGGTCCATGAAGGCAGACAGTCTGCTCTCCAAGGCCGTCAACCTGAGTCCGAGCTCAGGTGACCCAGCAGCCCCCGACTCGGGCCCCGACGGCGTCGGGCCCGACGTCGGCTGTCGCGGAGGCGAGTCCAGAAGGACTACAGGACTTACCCGGGCAGGCATCTCCGACTCCAGGCGAGGTCGCTTCGGGAGGTGTTCCTTCTCCAAGGACCCGGGGCGGCTGTCGGGGCTATGCGACCTGGCCCTCGCGGAGCCAGGAGCGTCCACCGACGCCGCCCTCGCGGGTTTTTCCTTCCGACGATGGTCCCCGGAGGGAGAACCCCGGTCGGAGGAGCTCCGGCGACGGTCCGAGCTGGAGCCTTTCGACACGGAGGCCTCCGACGAGGTCCGGGTACGGCTGGGGTCAGCGAAGATTCTCTCGCGCTGATGCCGCCGACTTCTCAACGCCTTCGAGGACAGTTTGCTGCAGGGCCCACAGATCAGTTCCTCATGATCCGGGCCCAGGCAGCGGAGGCAAAAGTCGTGTGTGTCGGTTAGTGACATATTTCGGTCACACCGACCACACCGCTTAAAGCCACTGGCAGCCATCGGGGGAAAAAGGGCCCCTGCGAGGTCAAAGGACCGGGCTGCCAGGGAAAACGAAAACGAAAGCTGACTAAGTCAGAAAAACCGAAAAAACGGAAGAGGACTCGAGACCGGCGTCGCGAGTCCGGGCGGGAAAACGATCGGCGTCGAACCGAAAGAAAAAAGTATAAAATAAAGAGGAAAATCAACTTTTTCGCGGGGACAAGACGGGGACGTCTGTAGGGCTCCGCGGAAAAAAGAAGACTGGCTAAGATGGCACCTTCGGGCGGGAAGACGACCGCGCATGCGCGCTGCAATTCCCAAAGGCTTTCTTTGAAAGCTGGGGAAAATTGCTCCGCGAGGGCTCCGTCGGCGCCGACGTCACCCATAAGTGAGGACTGACTTCCTGCTTGGTCCTGGAGAAACCGTAGTTAAACCACAGAAATTAATGAAAAGTTGAGGATTATCTCCTGCCACAGTAGGTCCATGAACAGGCTCATCATGACCTTTATCTGTGGCAGGGATGTTATCTGAATTTGCAGCACTTGCACTATCGCAACCACCATCGTTAGCCCTACTGCATATGCTATGGGTGGGCAACGTGCAGCCAATATATATTTTTCTTCTTCGTTCCTACCATACTTCAACTGTAGTGTTGCCTTGCTGAAATTTGGTATAGATATTATACAAACAGGGTCACCACATGAAGGTACTAAGCAAGACTTGGAGGGAACTTTATTCTCTCCACACCGAGATGAATGTGGTGTGCAACTAAGAAAAGCCAGAGACGAAGTGCTTCTTGGCAAAGGGGATAGGACCTTGTTCCTCCCTGTTTGTTCACATAGAACATGGCCACCTGGCTGTCCATCCTGACTAAGACCTGTTGGCATAAGAGTTGGGTTTGAAAAACCCAAAGGGCGTTTTAAATGCACGAAACTCTAAGAGGTATATCTGTAGCAGAGATTCTTGGTGAGACCCTGCCCATGTGGTTAAGTTGTTCAGATGTGCTCCCCAACCAAGCTTTGAGGCATTTGAAAAGGTGACCTCCCCCCCCCCCCCCGAGTAGGTTTCGAGGGGAGCACCACCACTGAAGGGAGTTGAGAAGTTGAGGGTGATGCAGATTTTGTCTGAAAGACATCCGCTTGTTGAGTCCACTGGGCTTGTCACATATGTAGATGGGCATAGAGGACTACATGGAAGACATGTGCCCCAAAAGGCATAGCATCTCTCGAGTTGTTAAGCAACTGTGATTCCTTATCTTGTGGGTTAGCTCAATAAGTTGGGTAAGAGTGATCCAGAGGGAGGAAAGCTCTAGCCTGAGTGTCCAGAAGTGCTCTGATGAACTCAAGCCGCTGGGTTGGCACCAGGTGTGACTTGGGAAAGTTTAAGAGGAATCCCAGATGTTGGAGCACAGTAATGGTGCAATGAAGGGAGAGCTTTACACTTCTTGTGGGGATTCTCCCCTGATTAGCCAATTGTTTAAGAAGGGGAAGACGAAGACCCACAAAGTATGAAGGTAGGCCGCAACCACTGCCATGCACTTTGTGAATACGTGGGGGTGCAGAGGCTAAGCTGAAGGGGAGCGCCTAATATTTGTAATGGTTCTGTTGGAACCGAACACACAAATACTGTCTGTACTGAGGATGGATCAGTAAATGCGTGTATGCCTCCTTGAGGTCTAGAGAACACAGTCAATCATTCCTCTGAAGGTATGACAGGAGTGTGCAGAGGGAAATCATTATGAATTTTTCTCTAATGGAGGACTTTCTTTAGGTCCCTTAGATCCTAGATGGGCCTGAAACCTCTTGTTTTCTTGGGGATTAGAAAATAAGGACAGTAGTAGCCCATGCCTTCTTGGGGTGGAGAAACTATGGCCCCTTGGGCTAATAGGGTGGACACCACTTTTGATAGGAGATCTGCAGGGGATTTATGGGATAATCTCCCATTAAGATGTTGGGAGGTAAGCTTTCAAAATGAAGCAGATAGCCCTTGTGGATGATGTTGAGAGTCCACTGCTCTGATGTTATGAGATGCCACCTGTGGGCATAGGAAGAGAGCCTGCCTTTTAAGTGTAGGGGGTGGGGACCCTGCAGAGGCAGAGTGGCTATACTCTCCATGAAGAAGTCAAAAACCAGGTGCTGGTTGTGGCTGTGCAGCTGGCTGGGATTTAGGAGCCTTAAGCTTCTTGGATTGGCGAGGGCCCTACTGGCACAGCTGTTGCTGTTGAGGCTGGTAAGCAGCTGCAGGTAGATAAAGAAGGGTAATAACTTTTTTTGAATAGAAAGATTTATTTGTATTAGTCCTCCTCTTGAAGGGGTCTGCTATCTTTCTTGAACGGAGTTTGAGGGTGAGATCACCTGTTTCAATCCCTCCAGCCTTATCCCTTCAACCCATTCAGAAGAGGTTTTCTCCAGAACAGGGAATATTTGCCAATTTGTCTTGGACCCACTGTTCAAGATACGATGCCAGGAGCCAGCCATCCTGCGAGCACCAGTACAGACTGCTGAGGCTCTGCTGGATGACTCAAAGGCATCGAAAGATGCTCTGTTAAGAAATTTGGATATATTTTCATTATGCCTGATTAGGACTTGGAATGTACTTTGTCATCGGGAAGGAGAGGTGCAAATGTCTCTAGATCCCTGTATACATCCTTCAGGATCATGCCCATGTAGAGCTTTAAGAGGTGATTATTGAGGTAAGCATGCATGCCTGAAAACACAGACGGCCAAAGGCATCGCGAGTTCTGGAGTCCTTGCCTGGAGACATAAGAACATAAGATATGCCATACTGGGTCAGTCCAAGGTCCATCAAAAGCCCAGTATCTTGTTTCCAACAGTGGCTAATCTAGGTCACAAGTACCTAGCAGTTTCCCCCAAAAGACAAAGGTTCCACAACGCTTATATTGGGGGGAAGCAGTGGATTTGGTTTATGGACATTTCCTCCAAGAACTTAACCAAACCTTTTTTAAACCAGCTACATGAACAGCTTTTACTACATTCTCCAGTAACAAATTCCAGAGGATGATTACACGTTGAGTGAAAAAAACACTCTTATTAGTCTTAAATAGGTTACACTGTAGCTTCATTGCATGTCTTCTAGTCTTTCTATATTTTGATGACAAACAATACATCTTTTACCCATTCTCTCCATTCTTTAATTTATAGACATCTATCTGCCCTCAGCCTTCTCTTTTCCAGGTTGAAGAGCCCTAACCTTTTTAGCCCCTCCTCATAGGGGCATCCTTCCATCCCCTTTACCATTTTAATGGCTCTTCTCTGTACCTTTTCTAACACTATATCCTTTTTAAGATACGGCAACCAGAATTGCACACAATATTCAAAGTGCAGTTGCACCATCAAATGATACAGAGGCATTATAATATTTTTTGTTTTATTCTTCATTCCTTTCCTTACGATTCCTAGCATTCTATTTGCTTTCTTGGCCGCCGCTGAACACTGGGCAGAGTTTCAACATGTTATCCACAATGACACCTAAATCTTTTTCCTGGGTGGTGTTTCCTAATGTGGAACTTTACATCATGAAACCATGGTTTGGTGTGTTCTTTCTTAGGTCCCAATTAAATTTGCACTTGTCCACATTAAATTTCATCTGCCGTTTGAACATCCAGTCTTCCAATTTATCAAGTCCTCTTGTAATTTTTCACAATCCTCTTGTGTTTTAACAACTTTGAATAATTTTGTGTCATCTGCAAATCTGATTACCTCATTACTTATTCCCATTTCCAGGTCATTTACGCCTATATTAAAAAGCAGCGGTCCCAGCACATATCCCTGGGGTACTCCACTATTCACCTTTCTCCACTGGAAAAATTGGCCATTTAGCCCTACCCTCTGCTTTCTATCTTTTAACCAGCTCCTGATCCACAATAGTACACTGCCTCCTATCCCATGACTTTTTAATTTCGCCAAGAGTCTCTCATGAGGGACCTTGTCAAAGGTTTTCTGAAAATCCAGATACACTATATCAACCGACTCACCTTTGTCTACCTGTTTATTCACACCTTCAAAAAAACATGACAGATTAGTAAGACAAGACCTTCCTTAGCTAAAGCCATATTGGCTGTCTCCCATTAAGCCATGACTATCTACATGTTTAGTAAGTTTGTTCTTTATAATGGTTTCTACCATTTTTCCTCCGGTACTCACTTGGTTTGCAGCTTGTTGTGCTGTGAGAGCTTGCGTGAATCAGTGATGCTGAGAGCTAAACTATCGGTAGTTTAACTACTGGCAGGGTCTTCCAAGATGGACAGGTCTCAGCTGAGGTGCCAGACCAAGACAAACCACCCATCTGGGCAGCAGCAGAATGGGACAGTGTTGACGGTGGAGGATCACATTTTTGTGACAACGGCAACACCACCAAACTTAAACTGCGCGGAAGAAAGGCCTGGCAATCTACTTCTGTATCTTGCCATGAAAATCCAATGGATAGTTACAACAAAACAAATTGTGCTATGGTGCTGGAAGATGAGACCCCCAGGACAGAAGGCACTCAACTAGCTACTGGGGAAGAGCTGAAGACTTTTCAGAGTAAAGCCAGCATTTATGATGTGGTTGGATCAAAGCCCTCGGGAAGTCTGACTGCTGATGTAGCTGCGCATGAAATGAGAGTTAGAAGCTGTAAAGATGTCTTACATATTGGAACATGGAACGTACGAAGCATGAACCAAGGGAAGTTGGAGGTGGTCAAGAATGAAATGGAACGTGTACAACTTGATCTGTTGGGTGTCAGCGAACTGAAATGGACTGGCATGGGGCACTTTGCATCAGATGATCACATGGTCTACTATGCTGGAAATGAAAGACAAAGAAGAAATGGTGTCGCATTTATAATAAAGAAGAAACTTGCAAGAACTGTAATGAAATACAATGCAGTCAGCGAAAGCTTAATCTCTATTCGTCTACGAGGATTGCCTATCAACACAACTATAATTCAAGTATATGCCCCAACAACAGCTGCAGAAGAGAATGAAATTGAAGAGTTCTATGAACAAGTACAAGCTGAAATTGACAGAACATGCAAACAGGATATCCTGATAGTCATGAAATATTTAGACAAAAAATAAATTAAACCCCAAGTTGATAGACTTTGCCTGCAGAGCAACACAAGAGAAATAGGACATGCATTCTTCCTGTATAGTGTCCAAATATAAATTCCAAAAACTAACATTCCCATCACTAAATTGAAAATAGAATTATTTTTTCTACCTTTGTTTTCCAACCATTTTCTTTTTCTAATCGTAGTATTCCCAGTCTCTGTTTCTGCTTTCCTCTCTTCTTTCAAGTCTCTTTACGGGGTCTTCTGTCCATTTGCCATTTTTTCTCGACTTCATTTCAATTTTCTTCCATTTTTCTCTATCACCAGTTTTCACTCCTCTTCCTTATCTTCCAGCCCTCAAGCTGCTTTTTTTTTATTTTTTACTGCAGTTATCTACAGCTTTTCAATCCTCGCGCTAGTCCTCCCATTCCTACCTGCCTTTCCTTTCCAAACCTCTTATTCCCCAGTCTCACTATCTCGCCACCCCCCCCCCCCCCCAATTCAGCATTATCTGCCTCTTTCTCCTTGGCCCCACATTCAGCAGTTGTACCTCCTCCATCTAGGCCTCTCATGTCCAGCATCTCCTCCTAGCCTCCATGTCCAGTATTTCTCCCCTTCTCCCTTTATTCTCTCTCCCACTTAGGCCTCCATGTCCAGCATGTCTCCCTCTCTCTCTAGAGCCCCTCCCCCTGAGTCCAATATCACTCCTCTGTATCCCTATCCTCCCCCCCCCCCAATATCCAGCATCTATTTCTCTTCTCTCCATCATGTGATCTTTCCAAACCCTCCCCTATCCTGCCACAGTGGCCAACACCACTGAAGATCTTGCTGAACCTGTGAGCATCAGTACAAATTAAATAAGCATGAAGCCTCAAAAGCCCTGCCAGACCAACTATTTTGCAAACTAGGCGGATGCTTTGCGGGCAGAAAAGGGCAGGGCATGCAAAGTTAAACAGCAGATTTTGACAGTCAGGGGGGGTGTAAAGCATAAGGTTTGCTTAGGGCGCCAACACCTTGAACCAACTCTGGGGCCAGCTCTGCTCAGGGGGCAAGACCAGCATGACTGTGCTCAAACATAAGAACATAAGAACATAAGATAGGCCATACTGGGTCAGACCAAGGTCCATCAAGCCCAGTATTCTGTTTCCAACAGTGGCCAATCTAGGTCATATGTACCTAGCAGTTTCCCCAAGAGACAAGTTCCACAATGCTTGTACTGGGTCAAGCATTGATATCTTCGGTCACTTCTTAATAATGGTTTATGGACCTTTCCTCCAGGAACTTGTCCGAACCTTTTTTAAACCCAGCTACACTAACAGCCTTTACTACATCCTCCGGTAACAAATTCCAGAGTTTGATTACACGTTGAGTGAAAAAATATTTTCTTTTATTAGTCTTAAATAGTTTACCCTGTAGCTTCATTGCATGTCCCCTAGTCTTTCTATATTCTGATAAGGTAAACAATCGATCTACGTTTACCCATTCCACTCCGTTCATTAATTTATAGACTTCTATCATATCTCCCCTCAGCCGTCTCTTTTCCAGGTTAAAGAGCCCTAACCTTTTTAGCCTTTCTTCATAGGAGAATCCTTCCATTCCCTTTACCATTTTGGTGGCTCTTCTCTGTACCTTTTCTAAAATCGCTATATCCTTTTTAAGATACGGCGACCAGAATTGCACACAATATTCAAGGTGCGGTCTCACCATGGAACGATATAGAGGCATTATAATATCTTTTGTTTTATTTTCCATTCCTTTCCTTATCATACCTAGCATTCTATTTGCTCTCTTGGCCGCTGCTGCACACTGGGCCGAGGGTTTTAAAATGGTATCCACAATGACGCCTAAATCTTTTTCCTGGGTGGTGGTTCCTAATGTGTAACCTTGCATCGTGTAACCATAGTTTGGGTTGTTCTTCCCTAGGTGCATAACCTTGCACTTGTCCACATTAAATTTCATCTGCCATTTTGATGCCCAGTCTTCCAATTTATCAAGATCCTCTTGCAATTTTCCACAATCCTCTTGGGTTTTTACAACTTTAAATAGTTTTGTGTCATCTGCAAATTTGATAACCTCACTCGTTATTCCACTTTACAGGTCATTTATGAATATGTCAAAAAGCAGCAGACCCAGCACAGATCCCTGGGGTACACAACTATTCACCTTTCTCCATTGGAAAAATTGACCATTTAGCCCTACCCTCTGCTTTCTATCTTTTAACCAGTTCCTGATCCACAATAGTACACTGCCTCCTATCCCATGACTCTTTAGTTTTGCCAAAAGTCTCTGATGAGGGACCTTGTCAAAAGCTTTCTGAAAGTCCAGATACATAATATCAACCGACTCACCTTTGTCCACCTGTTTATTCACTCCTTCAAAAAAACATAACAGATTAGTAAGACAAGATCTTCCTTGTCTAAAGCCATGTTGGCTGTCTCCCATTAGGTTGTGACTATCTACATGCTGAGTAATTTTATTCTTTATGATGGTTTCTACCATTTTTCCCGGTACTGACGTCAGGCTCACCGGTCTGTAGTTTCCCGGATCACCCCTGGAACCCTTTTTAAAAATTGGTGTTACATTGGCGATCCTCCAATCTTCAGGTATTAGAGATGATTTTAATGATAGTTCACAGATTACTGATAGCAGTTCTGCAATCTCATATTTCAATTCTTTCAACACCCTTGGATGTATACCATCCGGCCCAGGTGATTTGCTACTCTTCAGTTTATCTAATAGTTGTAAGACATCTTCCCGATGTATCGATATTTCCTTCAATTCTTCCACACCTTTAAATACCACTTCAGTCATGGGTAACATCCCTACATCTTCCTCAGTAAAGACCGAAGCAAAGAATTCATTCAGTCTCTCCGCTATCGCCTTGTCGCCTCTTAGTGCTCCTTTAACCCCTTTATCATCTAATGGACCAACTGACTCTCTCACAGGTTTTTTGCTACAAATGTACTTGAAAAGGTCTTTATTTCGCGTTTTTGCTTCCGCAGCAAGCTTCTTCTCAAATTCTCTCTTTGCCTGCCTTATCAGTGCCTTGCATTTGACTTGCCAGTGCTTGTGCTGTTTCCAGGTTTCGTCGTTTGGCTCTTTTTTCCATTTCCTGAAAGATGCTCTTTTGGCAACAGCCTCTCTGACCTCACCTTTAAACCATGCTGGCAGTTTTTTGGACTTCCTTCCACTTTTCTTAAAGCGTGGAATACAGCTGGTCTGGGCTTCCAAGATAGTATTTTTCAACACCACCCAAGCTTGATGTCCGTCTTTAACCTTCGCAACTGCTCCTTTTAGTTTTTTCTTAACTGTTTTCCTCATTTTATCATAGTCTCCCTTTCGAAAGTTAAAAGGTAGTACTGTGGATTTCCTTACTATCCCTCCTCCACTAATTAAATCAAAGGCGATCATGCTATGATCACTATTGCCAAGTGGCCCCAACACCCTTATCTCTTGCACTAGGTCTGGTGTTCCACTAAGGACTAGGTCTAATATGGCTTCCCCTCTGGTCGGTTCATGAACCAGCTGCTCCAAGAAGCAGACATTTATTTCATCTAGGAACTTTATCTCCCTAGCATGTCCTAATGTGACACTGACCCAGTCGATACCGGGGTAATTGAAATCACCCATTATTATTACTGCGCTGTAACCTTTGTTAGCTTCCTTGATTTCTTTGAGCATTTCATCATCCATTTGGTCATTCTGGCCAGGTGCTCGATAGTACACCCCCACTGCCATCGCCTTTCCCCTTTTATATGGAATTTCAATCCATATAGATTCTACAGCAGATTTTGTTTCCTGCAAAACTTTAATCCTTTCTGAGTCAATGCCCTCTCTAACATAGAGCGCAACCCCTCCACCAATTTGATCAGCTCTATCATTACGATATAGTTTGTACCCAGGTATCACAGTGTCCCACTGGTTGTCCTCCTTCCACCATGTCTCTGATATTCCAATCATATCTAACCTTTCATTTAGTGCTATATATTTTAACTCTCCCATCTTATTCTTTAGACTTCTAGCATTTGCATACAAGCATTTTAGAGAATGTATTTTATTCATGTTAATTTGGCTATTGTTAGACATGGGTAAATTGGGATCTTTAAGCTCTGTCTGCTCCATACTTGAGGGCATTTGGGCTACTTTACTCTTTTGTGGAACCTCTCTGCTTTTGGTAGTATCCTTCAAGGATACATTCTTCCGAACCATCCGCTCTTGGGCAACTGTCGGCTTCCCCCTAATATCTAGTTTAAAAGCTGCTCTCTCTCCTTTTTAAAGGTTAATGCCAGCAGCCTGGTTCCATTCCGGTTAAGGTGAAGCCCATCCCTTCGGAAGAGCCCCTCCTTTCCCCAAAATGTTCCCCAGTTCCTAACAAATCCAAAACCCTCATCTCTGCACCATTCTCTCATCCACGCATTGAGACTCCGGAGCTCTGCCTGCCTTTTGGGTCCTGCGTGTGGAACAGGAAGCATTTCGGAGAATGCTAACCTGGAAGTTCTGGATTTCAACTTCCTACCTAAAAGCCTAAATTTTGCCTCCAGCACCTCCCTACCACATTTTCCTATGTCATTGGTACCGACATGTACCAAGACAGCAGACTCCTCCCCAGCACTATCTAAGACCTTATCTAGGTGGCGCGTGAGGTCCGCTACCTTCGCACCAGGCAGGCATGTTACCAGGCGATCCTCACGTCCACCAGCCACTCAGCTATCTACATTCCTAATGATCGAATCACCAACTATAACGGCTGTTCTAACCCTTTCCTCATGGGCACATGGCCCTGGAGAAACTTCCTCGGTGCGAGAGTGTTTTACATCACCTGGAGGACAGGTCCTAGTTACAGGATCACTTCCTGCCACACCAGGGTGATGCTCTCCTGTCACGTGACCTCTCTCCTCCATGGCAACAGGGGTGCTGCCAGACTGGAGGTGGGACTTCAGGACTATATCCCTGTAGGTCTCGTCTATGTACCTCTCTGTCTGTCTTATGTTTTCCAAGTCTGCTACTTTAGCCTCTAGAGAACGGACTTGTTCCCTGAGAGAAAAGAGCTCCTTGCACCTAGTGCACACGTAAGACCTCTCACCAACTGGGAGAAAATCATACATGTGACACTCAATGCAAAAGACTGGAAAGCCCCCATCCCGCTGCTGGACTGCTGTCTGCATCTTAGTTTTAAGTTTGTGTCTAGATCTTTAAGTTCTTACTTACTAGGGGTTGCTATGGGTATTTATACCAATAAAACTGTACCTAATACATTTAATATACCTTGTTCACCTGAAGCTTAATTAATCTCAGGTCCTTAGTGTATGACTGATTTGGGTAATGAGCTTCACCTGAAAGCACCTCCTGTCTTTTAAGATGTGTAAGTACCTATAAAGCTATGATTATCCCAGGGGAGGGAGGGAAATAACACTTATTAAAAGAGGGCTGCTACACAGTACCCTGTCTTGTGCTGCTGAGGTAAGCTAAATTCTGATTTGATTTAAATTATAGCTCTTAGCTGCTGCTAGGCTCTAACTTCTTATGAAATTTAAACTACAAGCTCTCTGTTGGGTACTAAATTTAACCAGAAAGCTCTCTTCTGTGTGTTAAATTTAAACTAAAACGTACTTTGCTGTTACTTGGCCCTGAGTGACTATTAAAATTAAACTACAAGCTCTCTGCTGGGTATGAAATGTAACCAGAAAGCTCTCCTCTGTGTTTTAAATTCAAACTTTAATTGCTGCTACTAGGCCCTAACTGATCCAACAAAAAACAGTGGGTTCACAGATTAAGTAGCTTTAATACAAAGAATTCTTTTTAGAAAATTACCAGAAGTATATACTCAGTTGCAGATTTCTCTCCAGAAGTAACAGTCCCCCTTTCTAGTCCTTCAAAGGCCATGGCTTGCAGTTTGACACAGTTTTAATGAGATGTAGCCACCAAAGCAACAGAGCCAACTGGGATTCTGCTCCTTGGGAGGCCCTTTTAGCTATGGGACCCATGGCAGCTGCCCTGTTTGCCCTCCCCTAATGCCAGCTCTGGAGCAGGCATAGGGTACCACCAGTCCTACAGGTTCTTGGGCTAGCTGTTTTATTGAAAAGCAGCCTTCAAAGATTTATACTGGGAGTTTGGGATTGCTCAGGAGTTTTGTAATTATTTGTCTTCAGCTCTCGGGGGGGGAGGGGCAATTTCTCTGTGGAATAAGATCTTAGTATTTCAAGTTTTCTACTAATGCTTGCCGTAATACTTGCATTGTGCCAAAGAGTTCCCAAGATGTAACACGTATAAGCAACTTGACAAAGGTGTGACTGGAAGCTCTTAATCAGGCTCATGGCTCCCAATAAAATGAGAAATATAGTAACATAGTAAATGACGGCAGATAAAGACCAGCATGGTCCATCCAGTCTGCCCAGCAATACGGCAAGAGTAGGTGCACCTGTTGCTCTGTGCAGGCCACCCCTCCCCATGTCTTTAAGGGTGGACCCACCGCTCCATGTAGGACACCCCTATTTGTTAAGAAGTTAGATGATTCAGTTAATTTTGTTTTTATCCTGTATTTCTGTAATCTTTCTGCCACATTTTCTTGGACTCTGCCTACATTTCTTGGCATGTCAGGATCTTCTCTCTCCACACGATTCACAGAATAATCATTTGGAGCAGACACCTATCAATGCAGTTCTAGTGTTTTTCTCCTTTGCCACTATTTCAAGTTTCCTTTCATCCAATTTCTTATCTGTTAGAATGGGAATGTCCCAAGCTATAACTTCTTCATTCTCCTTTATTCTCTTAGGGTCATAATCCCAGTCCTTTTCTGGTATAGCAACGTTATAGTGTTTAAAAAGTTTCCAATAGATGTGTGCCACTTTGCTGTGCCTTTCTGTATAGACGTTTTCTGCCATCAGAATTTCACAACCAGCTTTAAGATTAGTAACCGTTTCCAGCTCTTTCTTACAAAATCTGCTAGGACTGGCACTGTCTGCCCCACCCTGCAAAAATATTTTGAAAAGGTGGGGCAAATAGCATCAGTCCTGGCTGCAACTGCAGCCTGGTACAGTACGTCTGCCCACAGGAGTTGGGATCCCTGCAGGCAGCCAGTGCCATTCCTGGTTGCAATTGAGGCCCATTGCACCATTTCTGCCAGTGGAAGATGGGATCCCCCATAGGCGGCCAGAAGAGGTCCTGACCACGACTGCAAAACTTCTGTCTACCTCTAAAAGTTAGAGGCAGGGAGGAACTTGCTGCACAGAAGGTAACACATTGTGTACCTGAATTGTTTCATGACGACTTCTGACGTTGTCAATGACTCCAATATATCTTTACAAACTACTGATAATACGGCTACTTTTGCTTATACTGAGGACTAAATTCACAATCTTATAAAACGACCAGCTTTATGTGATGACCTTTTCACTCAAGTTTCTATTACCTCACCTTTTTTGGAATTAAAAAAATTTAGAGAGCTGTTTTTCAAGGATGTCATCTTGGCTCTTTTGAGCGTTTTTTGAGCAATTTGGAATCACTGGCTTGCTCAACTGCAATATCCTCCTGCTTCAAGCAATTTTTCCATGTACGTCTTGAGGTTCCAACTGCCAGCTAAGTAGTGAATTTTTTTGTTATAGAGTATTGTTTATCTATTTCACTCGGCTTACTGACTTTTGGATACCACATATGTATATTTACTTATAAATGCACATTAAAAGAGAACAAAATGAATGGTTATTCGGATGAGGTTTTTTTCCCCTGCACAACAAACGTTCTGACAAAACTTTGTGTCTCTTATTTCTATTTGTTTTTATTATATATTGCCTTTCCTTTTTCCCTTTATTTCTATAATTGTGGTTGGACCCCCTTTTTTTTTGTAACAAATTTAAAGGAGCAGGGCAGGGGGCAAGTGGCGAGGAAGGAAGGAGTGTAGGACTCGTTATCCTCCGGCCTGCTCAGATGCTGAAGCCCGAACCAAAGCTGACCAAACAATAAGGTTTTCTGCTACAAGGAACATCTGCTGTGCTTCCAGTCTCAGACCTGACCTTCAAGTAACTGCTTGCCAAGTGATTATACCTGTGTATACACAGAAGACTATCGTTTGTCCAATTATTTTTCCTGCACAATTAGTTTCCCAGCCCAATTAATTGTCCACATGCAAGAACATCTACTTCCATGGTCTTCATCCACTAACGATGCTACTGGCCTTGGCATGGCTGAAACTGCATAGTTATCTTCTCCCATTATGGCTCCTGTGTCTGCAGGATGAACACCTGTTTATTACCTTCTGATTTGCTGAGAACCCTTCGGACTGCCTTGTGCCAACCAATCACCAGACCTATGACAAACTCTACACAAAGAATAATTACAGTATGCAACAGAACTTTCATGCTTCAAGCCTTTTGCACTCTTGTGCCTTTGTGCCTTCTGCCTACCTTGGTTTGTCTGCAAATACAGATTCACACTGTGTGTGTGAAAAGCTGTTCTCTTAAGGACAGAGATAAGATTCACAGATACCTCTGTTCTGTATTCTCACACGGCTCGCTTCCAAAGGGACTGTAGTCTGTTATCTAGCCAATTGCCTCTTTGGACCCTATTCTGCTTCGGAGACTGCCTCGTATCCCCAGCTCATCCATCTAGCCAAGCTAAGGTACAGTCTTATTTCTTTTACTCCAGGAGGGTGATCACTATTCAGAAACTAGTTTCCGTAATTATCTTTATCTTTATTTGAGGCTTAATATACCACTCAATGCAATTGTGTCAGAGCGGTGCACAAAGTACAAAAAAGCTGCAAAGAAAAAAAGGAAAGGAACGCCAAATGTGTGATAGGAAAGTTAAGAGAGAAGGAAAGAGCTATAGAGAAGGGTCAGGTAACAAATGGGGGCTATAAGAAATCAGCGAGGAGGGGGTGAGAGAGGAGAAGGAGGTGGGGGGAAGATCAAACGCAAGGCAAAAGAGGTAAGTCTTCAGGCGGGTCGTGAAGGTTTTCAGGGAGGGTTCCAGGCGGAGGTCCGGGGGAAGCTAATTCCAGAGCAGAGCGAACTGGCAACCTTTGGTTACTAATCAGCAACTTTACTTTATATAACTAATCATTGCACTGCTATAACTTGCTACCTCGTATTTCTAATAATATATCTATAACTATATAAGTCTGTATATTTTTTCTACTTTGTTGCCCATTATATATCTTACCGAACCCTTGGGTAGGGAATTAGCAGCCAATTTCCCCCAGATAAAAACAGAGCACAACTTTTCTGTTTGCTGCTAATAATCCCCATAGGAGGAGGAGTCTGGGAAGGGAAAGAGCTGGGAGGTGGGAGTACAATAGCAGGAGTAGGGGGGAGGGAACACTTCACAGGGATGGAGGATAAAGAGATGAATGCATGGGGAGTAAAGAGCGCAGTGTGCAAAAGGGCATCCTTATCCCACATTATGGCACTCCCCGGCATCACACACACCAGGCACCACACTCACAGCATCTCTCACACATAGGCACCCCACCTCTGCAGCTTAAATGGTCAGTGGGGATGATGGGAGAGGGAGGAGGAAGAGGAGGAGTGGGGACACTGCCTTCTCTTGGTGCTCTTCAGTGGCCCGTTAACAGCCTGATTTATTAAGCTTTTTTCCATAGAAAATGGGAAAACAGTCTTAGCAAGAGAAAGAAAGAAAATAAATGCCTTCAAATTGTAGTGCTGGCAAAGAATACTGTGTATACCATGGACTACAAGTTCCTGGAGGAAAGGTCCATAAACCATTATTAAAAAGGGACCCATGATTATCAATGCTTGACACAATACAAGCATTGTGGAACCTGTCTCTTTTGGGGAAACTGCTAGGTACGTATGACCTAGATTGGCCACTGTTGGAAACAGGATACTGGGCTTCATGGACCTTAGTCTGACCCAGTATGGCATATCTTATGTTCTTCTGACTGCCTGAAGAATAAATTAGTCTGTACTTAAGGAGATCAAACCTATGCTTTTAGAAGCTCAAATGAGAAGACTTCAACTTTCATACTTTGGACACATCATGCGAAGAGAGAGATCATTAGAGAAAGACATCATGCTTCACAAGATTGAAGGTCAAGGCAAAAGAGGAAGGATAGCAATGAGATGGGATCGGCAAAAACAGCAGCAGCTATGGATGCCACGTTATCAACAATTAGCCACCTGAAGACCAAGCACAGCTTAGGACAACTAATAAGAGGGTCACCACAAGTCTGCACCAACTCGACAGCACATAACAAATGAAGCCCTAATTGCGTAAAAGGACAGTAAGGCTGGGAAAAGTACCCCAGACTGCTCAGCTTTCTTCCTCCTCGCTTTCCCCTAGTGGATGCCTCTGTTTGTCAGGAGCTTCAGCCGCAGTGTCTGGGGTTGAGTAGCCCGGCTGAGAGGTCGCAGGAGCAGGAGTGCTCAGCGTCTCCTTCGGGCAGTGATCTGACGCCCCCAGAATCACAGAGGCCTCCGAAGCAGGTGTGTTCAGAGGTTTTGTAAGCAGTGGCAGCATCTGAAGTGGGTGCTCCTGCTGTTTTGCTGAGGACAAACCTGAGCATGAACGCAGGAGCAGGAGTTGCTCCGCAGGGCTTTTCTTGCCCTGAGACACTGATTGGAGGAGAGACACTGCCAGACGTAGCGAGAAGAGCCGCTTCTTCCTCTCACCAGGATCCCATGATGGCAATAGTCGCAACAGACATTATGAGGGAGGTTTCTGCTTTTTCCTTTGATTTACAACGACCAGAGCAGTTTACCTCGGAGGCAATTTGGTCCGCCATTAAACAACTTGGTGAGGCCATTATTCCTCAGGTACAAACTTTTACAGACAAGTGTTGCACAATGAAGAGGCTTGCTCTATGAATATTGAGTCGCTTGAGTCATTTAGAACCTCTGACTGATTTATCGTTAAAAACGGATTGTTTGGATTCTGAAGCTGAGGCATTAAATGAAGGACTTTAGTAATGTGAGGAGTCGGCTGGAATATTTAGATAATCATTCAAGACTGACTAATTTACGTCTGATTAATTTTCCAAGACTATTTTATATTATATTTATTTACATTCTCTTATATACCGCGCTATTCTGCATCAGTGCGGTTTACATTGAACAAACTGAAATTACATTGAACAGGTCATTATAACTTGGAGATAACTATTTTACAGGGAACATGGGCTATGGAGGGTTAAGTGGCTTGCCCAAGACCACAAGGAGCACCTGTGGGACTAGAAACCCCAGTCCTTCCGGCCCAAGGTTGCTGTCCTCTAGTGGGATTTGAACCCCCGACCTTCCGGTCTGAAGTACCTTGCCCCAACCACTAGGTCACTCCTCCACTCCTAGTGTACTACCTAGTATATCTGTCAAAAAGATGCTTAAAATATATTTGCTGGAAATATTGGGGGTTTCAGTTGATTTATGTCCCCCATTGGTGAAGATTATTATATTCCTAGTGGTCAGAAAGTTCAGACTAGTGCTGAGATACCTGGACCACAAGTGGCTGATGTATTAAATGTAACTGCTTTGTTAGAGAATTCAGATGTTGAATTGGTTACTCCTGCCACTTGTTTGGTTACGTTTATATTGGCTTCAAATACGGAATGGCTTCTTAAAATGTTCAAGAGGAATGTGCCTTTTAAGGGCTGCCTGGTATGCATATTTCCTGACCTTGCCAGGGAAACCCAACAACGCAGAAGAGAGTTTTTGCTTCTGCACGCAAGGTTTTTTGCAAATGGGTGGGGTATTTTTTCTAAAGTACCCCTGTAAGTGCCTTGTGAAACTGGAGGGCAATTCCTATATATATATTTTTTTATTTTCCATCTCAGTTAATTTCTTTTTTGAATGCTCAGGGGTCCACGGGTGAGGGGGTCTGCCAGTTCTACACCACTTTGTTATAGCAGCTGATATTGTCTCTGCTAATTTCCTGTAAGAGTAGCTATTATGTTAGTATTTTCCTCTTTATTTTTGGATCCTGTATTGTGGGCTAGAGCGGGTTACCTATTTGATGTTTTCCTCTTTTTTTTCCTCAAGTTTTATTTATTTCATTGGTTTTCCCCGATTTCTGCGCAACTGATTTTATCCTTGTAATATATATTATAATTCTATAAATATAACAAAAAAAAGGAGGCCCTAAAATCTAGAAAGATAATTGCAATACACCTTTTTGGTGGGGCAGAGGCGTGAACTATGACCTAGATTTCAAGACAGCTGTTTTTTTTTTTTGTTAGGTTTTTGTTTTGTTTTTTTGTTGTTGTTTTTTTTAGACTGGCTTCTAGATTCCAAGAAAATTTGTCAAGATCCGATTTATGTTTTCGCCAATTGTTCTCGTCTACTGATCTGATTCTTTGAAGAGTTTTTCTCATTTCACAAATTTTGCTGCTTCCTTCCCTATGTGTTGGTGGATTCTCATCAATCCCTTCTACTCTTTGGAATACTTGTCGAAGTTTAATGATAGGGATACATTTTGGATGTTTATTTTCTTATTTCAGCACTTCCTGCGTATTTAGATCTGATGATGCTGTTAAATAGAACTGAAGGACTAAGATCATAGTTCTGTAAGGATAATCTATTTCTATGGAGGCCCAATCCTCCAGCTCTAGGGATATATAGTCTTGGCATACATTGGGTCCTATAAAATTCTCTCATGGGCATGGAAGAATTCATGTTCGCACATCCAATTTTTCAAGATCTTTAAAAGGCCAGTATACAATCCCAAAGTACAGGAATTGCCAGCTGAATAATGGCTTGTATTTTACTACATCATGTTAAAATACTAACAGTTATAATCTCCTATAATATTCTTTACTGATCTTTTCTCTCAATAGTTTTTGCTTAACTGTTGCTCCTTCGTCTATGCCTAGGTATTTATGTGCATTTTCCTATTCAATTTCCCTGATGTCACAATCCTCAGTCAGGGAGATATTTTCTGTTTTGCTCAAATTTTCTTCTAAGGAAGGTTGCCTTAGTACATTTGACAAGGCCAAAGAGTCATCTTGATGTCATCTAACCGCTTTTCACTACACAGAACTGTTCAGCTAATTGTTGGTCAGTGGAACTGTAAAGCTTTAGATCTACAAATAGTAAGTATGATTTTACCTTTAAGTTGTTACCTTCTGAATGACTGAGGCTAAATCTGTATCCCAAAGGGTTGATCCCAAAGGGTTGATGAGCATACTCAGTGTAGTAAGCACCATACAAAATAGAAGTGATGAAGGAGTATCCCTGAAATATTCCTTGCTGGATCCTGATATTAGGCATTATGAACTGTCTCTTTGAGTACCTCCAGGCCAGTCCAGGGCCCTCCCATCGGTACATAAAGCAGGTGGTGAGTCCATTTAGCTGGAGGCATTCATAGTAATTAAGAGTACAGGTGTTCCTCAGTGAAGGACAGCACAATGTTCGGGATGTGTTCCCCATCAGGACAGGCCTCTTTGCAAGATGGTCCTGCTCCTGGTCTTGTCCTTACTATGTACATAGTTCTGGGCGTTACCATCTGCATGGGGTGGTCTCCCTATGTTGCCCTCTGTAGAGCAGTCATTCTTAGTGAAGAATTGTTTAGTCTTTTGGTTTGAGTCTGCTTTGTCAATAGGAGACTAATCCTGGAGCTGAAGGGGGAAGCTCTTGTACTTGGACATCAGGATTCTGACATGCTCAGTCCTCAACTGCTGGAGGAGAGAAACAACCATGCATAACTGGACTGGCCTGGAAGTACAATTAGGAACAGGGTCTTTATCTATGGTAGATAAATCTCTCTTCATCTGCAGTGTTTGCACTATCACTACCACCATCATTAGCCCTAGTGCATAAGCTACGGGTGAACATCCTTTTATCGTTAGCGACATGGTTCTTCCAGGACTGCAGATGGAGGTGGAGAAAAAACGTTGTGTGCTTATTTAAATAAATTTATAAAATCACTCACTCTAGTTACAAGTAGTGTAAAAAACCCCACACGTAATAAAGTAAATAGCGCAAAGATAGCCATAAAGAATCCAAAAAAATCTCATATATAGTCAGCTCATTAACAGCTCATCTTTTTATCAGTGCATATAATTTAAGTCTTCAAATTCTTTAACTTTCTAAGACCCCATATGATATGGAAATCAATTGGCAGCGCATTCCACAACATCAGGGCAAAGAATGAAAAGACCCTGCTGCATGTAAATTTGCTTTTTATGTAAGCTAAGCAATGGAATTGTGTGTCTGGAAAACACACCCTTATTGGGAGATCAGTTATGAATTGTTTTATAAGGATGCACAGGTATGTTATGTTGCACATATGTCATGTCAATCTTACAAATTAAAGCCAAAATATTACATTATATCCTGAATTCATCCAGTAACTAATGGTGCTCTCAGGTTTGGCATTATATGACTGAATTTTGATTTAACATAACCCTTGTTGCAGTGTTCTGGACTGCCTGCAACACCTTCATTGAATAAACTGGCAGTCTCTTTCAGTATACTATTGTAGTAGTTTAGGCCAATGCTCGACATAGCCATGGCAACCAGAAATTTATATCTGGTGCTTGGTATTTGCTTCCCCCCCCCCCCCCCTCAGAAGACTGGATCCCTGCAGGCAAACCTTTGCTGTGATCAGGGCTTAGATGTGGCAAAGATCCCTCCTGTTGGGGATTGGAGCAAAAAAAAAAATATATATATATAGAAGTACTATGGGAGAGGCAGCAAAGCAGTTACTTACCTGTAACAGGTGATCTCTGGGAACAGCAGGAATAAGTCTTCACATATGGATATCGTTGGTACCGACGGAGCCTGCGCGGGAACGCTCCCCAGCGTCCAGTAAGCAAGCTTTTGAGAGCACCCCACAGCACCTGCGTGCTGCCTTCCCGCCTTTCCCAACCGCCTCTCTCCAGTTCGAGTTTTAAAGCTGAGACAAAGAGAGAGAGAGGAAAGGAAAGACAGAGAGATACAACTCCTAGGGGAGGTGGGTGGGTTGTGAAGATTTATTCCTGCTGTTCCCAGAGATCACCTGTTACAGGTAAGTAACTGTGCTATCTCCAGGAACGAGCAGGAATGAGTCTTCACATATGGGGACTCCCTAGCTGTAGATGCCAGGGAGAAACCCCAGGTTGTGTGTCCTTGAAAAGGACTCTACCTCCTCCCATGGATCTCTGGCATCCAACCAGGGTAGGTGGGTAGGAGTTGATTAGGAATGGAACAGGTGTTTGAGAACAGCCTGACCAAACGAGGCATCCCGGCGGGAGTCCTTGTCCCAACAGTAATGGGCTGTGAAGGTATGAACCGAGGCCCAGGTGGCCGCTCGACAGATTTGGTCGATGGACACAGAGTTTAGATGAGCCATTGAGGCTGCCATGGCTCTCACATTGTGAGCTGTGACATGGCCCTCCAGAGAAATGTTCCTACTCTGGTAGGTGAAAGAAATACACTGAGCAATCCAGTTGGACAGTGTTCTCTTAGAGACTGGAAGTCCTAAATGAGAAGGATCAAAAGCAACAAAGAGTTGAGAAGACTTCCTATGTTGCTGTGTTCTTTGTAAGTAAAAATGCGAGAGCTCTCTTACAATCCAAGGTATGAAGATTCCTCTCTGCACTTGATGCATGAGGTCCTGGAAAAAAAACAGGTAAATATACCTCTTGGTTCAGATGAAAAGGCGAGACCACTTTAGGCATAAAGTGTGGATTGGTCCTGAGGACTACCTTATCATGATGGGAACCTTGTATAAGGTGGATTAGCCACCAAAGCTTGCAACTCACTGATGCGGCGTGCTGAGGTGACTGCAATGAGAAAAACAACTTTCCAAGAAAGAAATTTCAAGGAGGTGGTGGCTAAAGGTTCAAAGGGTGGCTTCATAAGCTGGCCAAGAACCAGGTTTAAGTCCCATGCCACTGGAAGTGGTCTAATGGGAGATTTAGTTAAAAGAAGGCCTCTCATGAATCTTGCTATAAAAGGATGAGAGGAAATAGGTTGTCCTTTGAGAGGCTTGAGGGACGCTTTGACCCGGTGAAAAGCGGGATATAAATACAGTTAAATAAATAAATAAACGGACTCTTACTGAATTAGTTTTCAGACCTGCATGGGATAGATGCAGGAGATACTCTGGTAGAGAATTCAGAGGTATTGCAAGAGGGTTTAGACCCTTCTCTGAACACCAAATGGTAAATCTTTTCCATTTGAAAGCATAGGAACGTCTAGTAGAAGGCTGTCTAGAGGCATGAACAACATCTCTGACTTGCTGAGAGAGATGAAAATCTTGAAGGTCTAGGCCCTCAGCAACCAAGCCCTGAGATGGAACGACTGGGGGTTTGGGTGCCACAAGGTTCCCTATTCCTGGGAAAGAAGGTCTGGTGCAGAGCCCAAGTCCAGGGAAGGAGCTTGAGAGAGATGCAGAAGTAGAGGGTACCACACTTGGCGTGGCCAATGTGGTGCTATGAGGATCATGGTCCCTCGATCTCTGAAGCTTGAAGAGTGTTTTGGGAATTAGGGGAATTGGAGGAAAGGCATAAAGGAAGTCTTGACCCCAGTGAAGGAGGAAGGCATCCTTGGCCTGAACTCCGACACGGAATTCTGGAACAGAACAGGGGAAGTTTGGCATTCCATGGACTTGCAAAGAGGTCTATGTCCGGGGTTCCCCAAATTCGAAAAATCCTGGCTACCTGGTCCATGTGGAGGGACCACTCGACTGAGTCTGTCCGCCCAAGAGTTTTGAACACCTGGAAGATATACTGCCAGAAGATGGATGTGATGCGCTCTGGCGAAGGCTCACAGTCGCAAAGCTTCGTTGCAAAGCGACAGAGAGCCAGTCCCGCCCTGCTTGTTTACATAGAACATGGCTACTTGGTTGTCCATATGGATGAGGACTGTCCTGTAGCTGAGCAGGGAATGGAACACTGAGAGCTAAGAATATTGCTCTGAGTTCCAAGAGACTGATATGCAGAGAAGTCTCCTGTGGAGACCAGATGCCCTGGGTGGAGAGATCCTGCAGATGAGCTCCCCAACCCATTGGAGAAGCATCTGTTGTCAGAGTTGCTTGGGGTAGCGACTGCTGAAAAGGGGACCCCAGCAACAGATTTGGAGGGGACTTCCACCACTGGAGAGACCAAAAAAGGCGACTGGAGGTTGCTATTTTGTCAGATAGGCACTCTGATGCCTGAGTCCATTGGGTGGACAAAGTCCATTGAGCTGCCCTCATGTGAAGGCGAGCATATGGAACCACATGCACGGTGGATGCCAAGTGGCCTAATAGTTGTAACATTTCTCGAGCAGTTAAATGGGACTTTAACTGTATCTGGGAGGCTAACTGCACCAAGCGTAGGCAACGGGCCTGAGGAAGATAGGCCCTTGCAGTTGTGGTATCCAGCAAGGCCCCTATAAACTCCAGGAGACTGAGTAGGGGTGAGATGGGACTTTGGGATATTTATTACCAGTCCCAAATACTGAAGGACACGCATTGTGCAGGTTAGACAAATCTGGGCCTCTGACTGGGATGGAGCTCGAATGAGCCAGTCGTCCAGATATGGGAAAACGAATATTCCTAGAGTGCGCAGAAATGCAGCTACTACTGCCATGCATTTCGTGAACACCCTTGGTGCAGAGGCCAGACCGAAAGGAAGCACCCTGTATTGGTAGTGCTTTCCTTGAAAAAGGAACCGAAGGAACCTTCTGTGTGTTGGATGGACGAGGACATGGGTGTACGCATCCTTGAGATCTAGAGAACAAAGCCAGTCCTGACTCTGAAGGTATGGCAGCAGAGTACCGAGAGAAATCATCTTGAATTTCTCTTTGAATAGAAACTTGTTCAATTCTCTGAGATCTAATATGGGTCTGTAGCCCCCTGTTTTCTTTGGAATAAGAAAATAAGGGGCGTAGAACCCTGAGCCCTGCTGAAGAAGAGGTACTTCTTCTATTGCCCCTTGGGCAAGAAGGGTAGCAATCTCCTGACCCAGAAGGTTGAGGAGAGATGTTGGAGAAGTGAACTGTTTCACCATGGTGTGGGGAGGAAGGTTTAAGAAATGAAGCTTGTACCCTTCCCTTATAATGGAGAGGGTCCGGGGATCGCGTGAGCGCATGAGCGGGTGAGGATGTTCCTCATCGTGCTCCCAGGCTGCCCTAAGAATCTTGCAGTTAATTCGGCGACTTGTTGCTTGGCGGGGACTGGCATTTACCTCCGCTACTAGCAGGAAAGCCAGAGTACCGATTTGAAGCGAGGTGCTGCTCGTGGAGGAGAATGAAAGCAGCGGCGAGGCGGGAGAAAGCCACGGGTGCACGAAACCCCAAGATGGCATCAGCAGTGAAGGCCGTGTCGGTGCACGATTCCCCAGGAAAAGACAGCATGGACTCTGGCCCGGAGGAACTAGCGTTGGAGGTGGCCAAGCTCTTGGAGCCCAAATTCGACGCAGTCTTACAGAAGCTGGCAGAGATGAGTGACACCTTCGGCGAGCTCACAAGGAGGGTGGATGAAGTCTAGCAACGGGTGACGGTCCTGGAGGACGGCGAATTGGCACTGGAGCATTGCAATCAGCAGCAGCAGCAGAAGCAAATTGATGCCCTCCTGCTTAAAGTTGATGATTTGGAGAACCGCTCCCACAGGAATAACCTGCGACTGATTGGGGTGCCGGAATCTTGGACGGGACCTCAGCTCTTTACCTTATTTGAAGCGTGGTTGCCGAAAGAGTTGGGTCTCGTGGAACTCCAGGGCCAGATCAAGGTGGAGAGAGCGCACCTGCTGGGGCAGCGGCTGGAGGGACGTAACAGGCCTAGACCTGTGTTAGCCCGCTTGCTGGACTTTCACCATAAGACTTTACTTTTGCAAGCGTATCGGAAAAAGCGAGATTTGAAACTAGACAACGCTCCAATATTCTTATTTCAGGATTATTCAGCGGCATTGGCCGCAAAGCGGAAGGAGTTTGCCTGTCTGCAGTGATCTCATCAAAGGAGGAATGCGCTTTGCGCTAAGCTATCCAGCAATTTTGAAAGTTTTCCATAAAGGTGAAACACATACATTCGAGCAGGTGGCAGCGGCGCGGAAGTTTGTCTCCGCCATCTTGTCTGGATCTACGACAGCTGCAACTTAGAGTAGTATGCCTGGACGGGGACTGCACGATGAGCGGGCCCTACTGGGGAGTGGACAGTTGAGATCTGCCTTTGGATTGTCAGCTTCAATCTTCTTTGGACATGGCCTCTACATTGCAGGAACAACTTTGACATTAAGTCGCCTCAGGTTGCTATCAGCCTAAGGGGGCCTGGAGGTGCATGGACAGTGATCTTATCCCTGTATAGGGGTACCTTGCTTCCGCAAGGGTTGTTGCTGTTTGGGGGGGGATGTGGTTGAGTGTTGGATTGACTGGAAAGAGAAGGTGTGTCTGTAAGGGTGATTGTGAGGGTGTGTGCTGGTGTGTTGTGGTAAGTAGGGACGATTCGGATGGGGTTAGGGTGAATGGGGTGGGGGGAAGGGAAGGACAGCAGGAGAAAGCAGGGAGCGGGGGGGGGGGGAATTTGGCTGCTACAAGGGGGAGGGGGGGAAGATACTATGGGGATGTCAGGCGCAGGGAGTAGCTGGCAAATTGGGAAGTACTTTGTCTTTGGAGGTGAGGAGCACCATTGCCTGGGAGTTGAGGCTGGGCAACTCCCGGAGCACGAGCTCGGGATTAGACTGTCGGATGTAACCCCAACACTGCATGCCTAGTGTAAAGATCACTTCTTGGAATGTGGGGGGAATCAGCTCCCCCATTAAGCGTACCAAAATATTGCAATTTCTTAAGCGGAAAGGGGTACATATAGCACTGTTGCAGGAAACGCACTTAAGTGTAGTGGAGCACCAGAAGTTGGCTAGGGATTGGGTAGCGGCCGCCTACGGAGCATCCTCGGGTACCAAGAGGGCAGGGGTGGTGGTCCTGGTGAAACGGGGGTCCCTTTTGAGGTACAACAGCTAGACGCTGACCCGGGTGGGAGATATGTTTTACTGCACGCCAAGCTGTATAACGAGGAGGTTTGGCTCGCCAACATCTATGCCCCTAATGTGTATGACCACGCCTTCTTCCGTAAGCTGCTGGGATTTGTCAGAGGAGCGGAGAGAAAGAATTTGATTTTGGCTGGGGACTTTAACTGTCCTCATGATACGCTCCTGGACAAGTCCCAGAACAGTGGGTCAGGAGCCTGGCGGAGAAGAGGGGTGGGTTATCTCTGCCGGATGGGGGACATGGTTGACATATGGCATGTCCTCAATCCTGGGACCCGCGAGTATACACATCAGTCTAGGGCGCATCTCTCCTGGTCGCGTATTGACTATGTCCTGGTGAGCGAAGGGGCGGTCTCTAAGGTGTTGCAGGCGGGTATCGAGCCTATAGTGGTATCTGACCATGGGTTGGTGTGGATAACATGGGAGTGTCAGGGGACCCCGAGAAGGGGGTGGAGATTCCCTGCATATCTGTGGGAGGATTTAGAGTTTAGGAAGTACTTAGAAGATCAATGGGACGAGTTCCTATTCTTTAATGATACGCCGCACTGTTCGCCAGTTCTCTTCTGGGAAGCCAGTAAGGCGGTTATGCGAGGGGCTATTATTTCCTATTGTGTAAAGCGATGTAAGCACATGGATCGCAGCTTATTGGTGTTGGAGCGTAGAGTGAGGGATTTGCAATGGCGGTTGTGCAGGAAAGCGGACAGGGAGCTACAGTTAGAGTGTGCCGGGGCCCAGGCGGCGCTTAATGAATTACTTCAGAGGCGAGCTGTGTATTCTTTGCAATGTTACAGGCATCAGTTTTTCCGATATGGCAATAGATCTGGGAGGTTGTTGGCTAAGTTGGTCAAATACCCCGGAGGCGCGCGATTTATACCTGCCCTTAGGGAAAAAAGGGGTGCTGTGCAGCATCAGCCTATGCAGATAGCGCAGCTCTTCTGCAGGTTTTACGCTAACTTATACACTAAAGAAGAGAGGGACTATACGAGCGGGCGCGAGTTCTTACGTACGTTGTCTCTCCCTACACTAACGGAGGAGGACCTGCGGAGGTTGAATGAACCGTTGACTGTGGGGGAAATTCAGCAGGTGATCAGAAAAGGGAAGGCTCATAAGGCCCCCGGCCCCGATGGGTTCAGCTATGAATATTACAAAATCTTGGCTTCCCGGCTCACCCCCTCTATGGTGGTTATGTTCGATGAAGCACGTAGGATGGGTGAATTCCCTAGGGATATGAGGTGTGCCGATATAACGGTGATCCCGAAGCCGGGGAAGGATCTGACTGACCCTGCCTCATATAGGCCGATATCCCTTATAAAGTGTGATATGAAGATACTGGCATCGGTCTTGGCGAAGAGGCTGAATCCTATATTGCCGTCGCTTATAGACGCCCGGCAGGTGGGATTTGTGCAAGGCAGGGATACCTCCAGGAACATTGCTAAGCTGCTCTTGGGGATGGAACACTGTCTGCGTCAGGGGGTGACTCTGCTTTTGGTAAGCCTGGATGCGGAAAAGGCATTTGATAGAGTGGCGTGGACCTTCCTGTGGGATGTGCTTCATAGCTTGGGATTCCGCGGTGAGTTTGTACAGTGGCTTCGAGTTCTATACGAAAAGCCCATGGCCAAAGTGAGAGTGAACGGCACATTCTCGGAGTCTTTTGTGTTGGAAAGAGGCACGCGCCAGGGTTGTCCTCTATCCCCCCTTTTGTTTGTACTGGCTCTGGAGCCGTTATTACAGGCGATTAAGAGGGACACACAGATTGTAGAGGTTGTCATGGGGGGGAGGAGCTCAAAGTCAGTGCGTTTGCGGATGACATGCTCTTGTGCCTGACCCAACCGCAGCAGTCTTTACCGCGAGCAGGGCCGGATTTACCTATACGCCAGGTACGCCGTGGCGTAGGGCCCACAGCTGGCAAAGGCCCACAAACAAGAGTCCCCAGGACTGAGAAAACCCGCACCCGGGGCCGGCCCACACACCGGAGGGCTTCAGAGAGAGCAGGGTAAGCTCGCGCGAGGCCCCGGCTCCCTCTGTACAGCCGCCAGCGTGAAAAGCCTTTTCCTTCACGCTGGCGGCTGTATCAGTAAAGCCGCGATTGCTGGGAAAGGTTAAAGGCAATACCCTTTAACCTTTCCCAGCATTCACGGCTTCACAGATACAGCCGCCAGCATGAAGGAAAAGGCTCTTCAAGCTGGCGGCTGTACAGAGGGAGCCAGGGCCTCGCGCGAGCTTACCCTGCTCCCTCTGAAGCCCCTCAGACAGCTGCGGTGCTGGTCGGGGGGCAAGGACTGCATGGGCTGTGATGGTGGGGGGGGGGACCTGGACCAGAAAAGGGCTATGGGGGGAGGGGGACCTGGACCGGAAAGAAATGGGCTGTGATGGGGGGAGGGGGACCTGGACCGGAAAGAAATGGGCTGTGATGGGGGGAGGGGGACCTGGACCAGAAAGAAATGGGCTGTGATTGGGGGGGGGGACCTGAACTGTAAAAGGGCTATGGGGGGGGACATGGACTGGAAATGGGTGGTGATGGGGAAGGGGACCTGGACTGCAAATGGGCTGTGATGGTGCAGGGGGGAACTAGGACTGCAAATGGGCTGTGATGGTGCAGGGGGGAACTAGGACTGCAAATGGGCTGTGATGGTGCAGGGGGGAACTAGGACTGCAAATGGGCTGTGATGGTGCAGGGGGGAACTAGGACTGCAAATGGGCTGTGATGGTGCAGGGGGGAACTAGGACTGCAAATGGGCTGTGATGGTGCAGGGGGGAACTAGGACTGCAAATGGGCTGTGATGGTGGGGGCTAGGACTGGAAATAGGCTGTGATTGGGGGGCGGGGCTAGGACTGGAAATGGCCTGTGATGTGAGGGCTAGCACTGGAAATGGGCTGATATGGGACTAGAAGGGAGTGGATGCTGGGTGGGTCTAGAACTATAAGGAAACTGATTTTGGGGGAGGACTAGAATGGATGAGGAATGAGAATGGAGGGGAAAAATATTTTGTGTGGAAGAAAAGTCTATGATGGGCTGGGTATTGGGAGAGTAATAGGGGCTTGAAAATGGAAGAGTGAAATTTAAATGGATGATAAAAGGAATAAGGAAAGAATTGGGGGAAACAATCAGTATGTTAAAGCAGAAATAGAGAGAGAATGGAAAACATCTAAAAAGAGAAGAAAGGACAAATGGATAAGAACATAAGACATGCCATACTGGGTCAGACCGAGGTCCATCAAGCCCAGTATCCTGTTTCCAACAGTGGCCAATCTAGGTCATGCGTACCTAGCAATATCCCCAAAAGACACAGGTTCCTCAATGCTTGTACCGGGTCAAGCATTGATATCCTGGGTCCCTTTTTAATAGTGGTTTATGGACCTTTCCTCCAGGAACTTGTCCAAACCTTTTTTAAACCCAACTATACTAACAGCCCTTACTACCTCCTCTGGTAACAGATTCCAGAGTTTGGTTACACGTTGAGTAAAAAAATATTTTCTCCTATTTGTCTTAAATAGTTTACCCTGTAGCTTCATTACATGTCCCCTAGTCTTCCTATATTCTGATAGTGTAAACAATTGATCCACGTTTATCCGTTCCACTCCATTCATTAATTTATAGACCTCTATCATATCTCCCCTCAGCCGTCTCTTTTCCAGGTTAAAGAGCCCTAACCTATTTAGCCTCTCTTCATAGGAGTAGCCTTCCATCCCCTTCACCAATTTGGTGGCTCTTCTCTGTACTTTTTCTAATAACGCTATGTCCTTTTTGAGATACGGTGACCAGAATTGCACACAATATTCAAGGTGCGGTCGTACCATGGAGCGATACAGAGGCATTATAATATCCTTTGTTTTATTTTCCATCCCTTTCCTTATGATACCTAGCATTCTATTTGCTTTCTTGGCCGCCGCTGCACACTGGGCGGAGGGTTTTAACATGTTATCCACGATGACTCCTAAATCTTTTTCCTGGGTGGTGGTTTCTAATGTGGAGCCTTGCAGAAGACACGAAGAAACCAGAAGAAAGTGACTGGAGCAATTGCAACTGAAAAAAATGCCCAAACAGAAGGTAGAAAAATACTTTTTATTTTGAATTTAACAACTGGAATATGTCTGGTCTGGGAAGTGTGTATTGCTAACATCTTTGCGTTTTTGTTTAGTGCAAGAGGAAATTACTTTATAGTTTTATTTCTCCAGTGTTGTACATTTCATGTTTGGATTTTGGGGTTCCCAGTTTAATTATCTGACAAGGAAGTTAGCCTATACGTATCCTCGGTAATTTTTGTGGGTGAGGCTGGGGGCGGGGCAGGGGTGGGACTAGGGGCAGAGAATGGGTGGAGCATGGCGAGCCACAGGTGTCGGGTTTTTCTCGGTGAAAAAGTTGGCAACCCTATTTGTGGGTGTGTTGGGTATAGTCAGAGTGAGAGGCGGGGTTGTGCGAGCCTGGATCCCTCGCTCTCTAGAGAGAGTTGAAATTGCTGCGGCCTAGCTGAACGGGGCCGTCCGCGAGCTTCTCCAGGCCCTGGCATGAAGGGGAAAGAGTGGGGGAGGCGGGAGTCCGGAGAAGAGCACTAGCGCTCAGGAGTTAAAGGAGCAGGGAAACAGACTCTTCGTCACCCGCAAAGTACCAGGAGGCGGTGGCCTGTTACACCAAAGCCATAGTGAGTACCGGGGAGCAGCGACAGCCAGGTCCATTTCCTGTAGCTGCTGTAGTACCGCCGGATCATTCAGTGATCCTCTTCCCCGATGGATAAGACATTTTTTAATGTATTTCTTGAATTCCGATGCTGATTTTGTCCCTATTGCCTCTTTATGTCAGGCAATTCTATACATCTATTGCCATTTCTGTTTTGGTAAGTTGATCTCGTTTTTATTTTTTCTGGGGGCCCACAATTTTTGTTGGCGTAGGGCCTCACTCAAGGTAAATCCGGCCCTGACCGCGAGGGTTGCAGCTGATAGAGGAATTTGGTAGGTTTTCGGGACTTAAGATCAACACATCCAAGTCGATGGTGTTGGATGTGGGCAGGCGAGTGAGGCCGGTTTGGGAGGGTTCCTTTCCACTGGTTTGGGCCGAGAGCTCTTTAAAATATTTGGAAGTATGGCTCCCTGATAGGCCTGAGAAACTTTACCAAGCCAATATACCTGGGTTATTAGACAAGACTAAGGAAGTACTCAAGGGCAGCCCTCGCCAGTTCTTAGCGCTGAGAGGGAGGGTAGCATTATTTACTATGGTGGAGTTCCCTAGATGGTTGTATGTCCTACGGTTGCTGCCTCTCTGGGTTTTTGCTAAGGATTGGAAGAGATTGGATGGTCTCCTTAGAGTTTTCTTATGGGGCGGCAAGCGTGCGAGGATTCCATTAAAGGCCCTGATGCAGCGGGTGGAGGAGGGGGGGTTGTGATTACCATCCCTTCGGAATTACAACCTTCGGTCTGTCATCTTTGGGGTCTGTTAGGAGAGAGTGGGGGGTGTGCCCCAGCCCGTCAGTTGAATTGGATGTGTGCTCCCTATCATAGTCTTTATTTACTGCACATGGAGCGACCATCTGTGGTACAAGCTGGTGGGGGAGGTGTGTATCAGGCTGCCCTCCGCACGGCTTGGCGAGCGTTGTGCTCTCACTTTGGCTGGAATTGGAAGAGGTCGCTCTTGCTGCCTTTGGTGGGGAATCCTGATTTCCCCCCGGGAATACCTGTGCGCAATCTATTTCATCTGTGGGCAGAGAGGGGGTTGGTGTGTCTTGGGGACATCTGTATGCCAGGAGGGGAGATAATTGAGAGCTTCCAAACCCTGTCAGCGCATTTCCAGCTTCCCAAACATCAGTTTTATGGGTACTTGCAGGTGCGACATTATGTGGGGGGCTTATGGGGACAGGTGAAAGCTGGGGCGAGGCCTGAAGTTGGGACCCCTCGTGAAATTCTGCAGATCTTGGTAGAGAGAGATGGGGGGGGGGGCAGGTATACCGGCAGCTAATTTGCCCGATGGGAGACGAGTCTTCTCTCTCTGCGCTGGCGAGTAAATAGCGTAGTGATGGGGTGGAGGGGATGACTGTGGATCTCTTGCGAGCTGCGTTCGGACGGGTCAAACAAGGGTCTGCATGGATCTATTTGCAGGAGCTGCAGTATAAATTCATTTGGAGAGCTTACACTACTGATAAATGGGCCTTTCAGATAGGGTTGCAATCAACTGCTCACTGTGTTTGGTGTAGGCAAGTAGTAGGAACCCTTTTGCATCGATTCTGGGAGTGCTCTGCGGGTTTTATGGGGAGCAAGCCTGTACAAAGATGGAGAGGTCCTCCAAAGGGATGTTTGCTTGTTTCATGAGTGGAGTTCTTCGGACCAGCAGGTGACACAGGTACATCGGGGAGTCTTGGAAAGAGGCTTCCTGCTTGTTAAGAAGGCCTTACTGAGTCGCTGGCTGGAGGCCATGCCACCAGGGGTGATGGTGTGGAAAAAAGCCTTGCTGGAGTTGATGTACATGGAAAAGTTAACATCGAAGCAGCAAGGTGGCCAACATTGGGATAGGTTCATTAACCTATGGTCCCCAGTCATAAATAACCTGGCACCCAGAGAGCGAAGTGTGGTATTGAATGTTTAACAACCCCAGGGGAGGGTACCTGGAAATGGACATAAAGCGAGGCTTAGTATGTGCTCCTAGCGGAGAGAAGCTGCTGTTACTCTCTGGCATTGCTTTCTTTTATTTCCTGTATTTCCTTTATTTCGTTATGTATTTATTTCTTGTATTCCCTGTACTTATTGTGTCTGCTTGTCTATGCAGGATTTCAGGGGATGGGGGGTGGGGGACAGGGGGTTTGGAACACTAGGGGGTGGGATTATCATAATGGGGCACTATTGTTTCTACTGATATTGCGAATTTTGTGTTCTGTATCTGTATGACGGAGGCTGTCATGCTATGTCCTTGAAATGTTGCTGGTTGTGTTGCTGTTAAGTTCTTATGTGCTGTTTGTGTTCTGTTGTGGCTCTGCGAAAATCAATAAAAAGGAGTTGAAATAATGGAGAGGGTCCATTGCTCTGCTGTCATTTGCTCCCATCTGGGAGCAAAGTAAGCCAACCTTCCTGGAATGGTGAGGTGCTCTGGTTCTTCCAGAGCTAGAAAGGCTAAGTTCTGTAGTTGCAAGTCAAAGGCCCTGAGGAGGCTGAGGCTGCTGGGCCGTGGGAGGCCTGGCAGCCTTTGACTTGGCCTGTTTAGGTGGTTGCTGACGCTTTGCAGCAAAACAACCTGCAAAAGATGCCTGCTGACCATAAGCAGGATAATATCTTCCCTTTTTAGAAAAAGGTGTCTTTTTGAACAATCTTTTCTTGACAGGAGCAGAGGTAGACTTTGAAAGTCGATCCAAAGCAGAGTTCTCAGCATCCATCTGAGTGGCCTTTGCTTGCCAATCCCTGCCAAAAAGGTTGTCACCTGTACAAGGAAGATTTCCCAGTTCATCTTGGACCCAGAGTTCCAAATCAGAGGCTTGTAACCAAGCAATTCTGCGTGCACCTATGGCAATAGCCGAGGCTCTGCTTACACACTCAAAAGAGTCAAAGGCTGCACGGTTGGAAAATTTGGAAACATCTTGGGCATGTTTAAGCCAAGTGAGAAATTCCTGCCTTTTATCTTCTAAAATAAAATGGGCTAAAGTCTGCAGATGATCTGTGACTTCTTTTAGAAACATCCCCATATAGAGACTATAGGAGTTGATTCTGGCAGCAAGCATATTAGCTTGGAAAACCCTTCGGCCAAAAGCATCAAGGGTCCTGCATTCACGTCCTGGAGGATTAGATGAGTGTCTCTTTGCACTCTTTATTTTCCTCATGGCAGACTCTACCACAATAGAGTGGTGAGGAAGCTGAGACTTATGAAAGCCAGGACAAGGAGGGACACGGTACATGGTATCTAACCTACGAGAATGAGGAGAGGTGGTAAGAGGAGTCTCCCACATGCTCAACATGAGATCATAAAGAATCTCATGAATAGGTAAGGTAGCTGCTTCTTTAGGAGCCTTAGGATATTGCAAAATATCTAATTGCTTGGCTCTAGGCTCTGATTCAGGGGTCACTGTAATGGAGAGGCCCCTAGCCACGTCCCTAATGAAGTCTTGAAAAGACAAGTCTTCTGGAGGAGAAATTCTTTATTTTGGAGAAGCAGACTCCTGAGGAAGAAGTACCGGTGCCTCGACAGAAGCCTCCGGACTCAGAGTCTTCAGAGGAATCGAAGTATCGCCCGTCTGGATGCTCCTGTAAAGCCCGATATGCGTACCGAGTGGGATCGACAGCGGGAGTAAGCGGTACCGGTTCGGTACCGATGGGCATCATAGGACAGGGTACCGTTGCAGTCAACACCGAAGCCGATGCAATCGGTACCGGCACCGGGAACAATGCCAGTGCCGGAGTCGGTACCGGCAACGGAGATTGTTGCGGTACCGGAGGCGTCGAGGCCTGCATAAACGCCGTTAGGGTGCGCTGTATGGACAGAATCTTCTGATCCATCGACGCCACCACAGTCTGGATGTCGGTACCAGTGGAGACCACCGGTACCCCAGAACACGGCAACAGGTGATCGGTCGAGGCCGAGCCATCAATGTCAACCTGTGACCCCATAGACAATGCTTTGGAAGCCGGAACTTCCCGCCGGGGTAATTTTGCTGGTGCGGATTCCTCGAGGACAAGCCCGGAGGCATTTCCATGCTTAAAGGGAGATTTGCCCTTCGAGGATCGGCTGGATTTATGTTTGGTTACCTGAGATCCATGGGAGGAAGAAGCAGCCCTGGAAGACGTCGATGCCACCGAGGCTGCATCAGAGGGAAACGGTACTGAGCTTGGCTGATCGGTTCTGCCGACCTCTTTTAGACATCATGGTACAGGACACACAATCCGTGATGGAATGGTCAGGACCCAAACATTTTAGACACCAATCATGGGTGTCGGTGACAGAAATAGTACCGCCACATTTCGTGCACTTTTTGAACCCAGAAGCGGGCTTCTCCATGAGGAGAAAAATGTTCAGGCCTAAAGGCCCAAACTGAAAATGCACAGTTGAAGAAAGAAAAGTTCTTTTCTTTCTTAAAAAAAAAAAAAATATGACCGGCGGTACCGGTCTGACGTCGAAGAAGGCAGACGCGACACAGAAAAATAAAGAAAAAAAATAAAGAACAACTTCTGCGGTGACAGGAACACGACCTGCTGGCTCCGCGGAAAAGAAGAACTGGAGAGAGGCGATTGGGAAAGGCGGGAAGGCAGCACGCAGGCGCTGTGGGATGCTCCCAAAAGCTTTCTTACTGGATGCTGGGGAGCGTTCCCATGCAGGATCCGTCGGTACCGACAATACCCATATGTGAAGACTCATTCCTGCTTGTTCCTGGAGATAAATTTAAAGGAGCAGTACCTTTAAAAAGATGGGGAAATGGCAGGCAGGGGGTGGGAGTGCTGGGGGCGCACCTCACCCCCCAAACACATCCCACCTTCATATGACACAGAGGCTTCCCAGCTCTGCAGCACACATGCACCACAGCCCTACACCCACCAGCACATCCCAAACACACAGGTACACCACCGTTGCACCACACCCCTACAGAGACACTTGTTATCTGACGCTATGAAGGCAACATTTTACTTCGCAGTTAATGTCCTTTTCTCGAGTCCTGCTAGACCAGTCCAAACAAGCAAGTTGTGTTCCTCTACCAGCAGACTGGTGGACAAAGAACCATTGAAAAGCCCAGGTTTCAATGACACCACTCATGCCTCTATTCATCTCAGCCACCAGACAAGTGGGATGTACCAAAGCTACAACTCCACTTGGCGAAAAGACAGCAGCTCGCAAATCCCTCGAGTCAAAGGCCGTGTCTGCCCTCACATGGACATCCAAGAGGTAATGCTTGACAAGTGGAAAGTAATCCCTACGTTTCTGCCCAACAAACTGTCTGCAGGGGATTTCAAGCTCCACTCATGAGGATGCCTGCACTCAGGTAAAATGGGCACGCAAACCCTCCAGAACTGGCTCATTCTATAACAGATATGCCAAAGCAATGGCCTTCTTAATTCAGCACCCCAAAGCTGACAGCCACTGCATCAGTCTTGCACGGGCAAGCAAGAGACGATCTGACTTACAAAGAATTCAGAACCTCCAAGTACCGGAGAAACACCCTCCAGACATCTACAAGGCACAGATCCTTAACCTTTCTCCGACACTGTTTCTTGGAGGAGCACTGGCAGATCACCTGGCTCATGCGAAAGGGAGAAAACCCTAAGCAAGAAGGAAGGCACAGGCCAAATGGAAACTGCCTCCTTTGAAATAAAGGCAGATAAGGATCTCAGGAAGACAGAGCCTGCAGCTCGGAAATCCACCTTGCAGAATAAATCACAATCAAGACAACTGTCTTGTGTGTCAAATCCTTCAAAAGTAGTGCACTTCAACAGCTCAAAGGGCACTGCCATCAAGGTCCTAAGCACCAGACAGATCCCAGGAAGAGATCACAGACTGGAAGGGGAAGAAAAAGACACCAAAGCACCTTGGCCGCCTCAAGAATCAATTGCCAAGCACTGCACCATCACTCAAAGAGGCACCAGATCCGCATGTATGCTAGCTTTGTAGACCACCTCTGGGCTCTGAGAAGAGTGGAGACCACCGCTGGACAGTGGCCCTTATGCTCCAGCCACCTCCTTTCAAGAGCCAAACAATAAAAGTGAAGGGAATCAGATCCTCCAGGACGATCAGTCCCTGCCGCAATAGGCCCGGAGATGAAGCAGCAGTGCCTGTGGGAGCCACATGAGATCTCCAAATCATGCTCTCCTCAGCCAATCCTGCATCACCAGAACAGTCCTGCCTGGGAGGCAATCTATATGCTGAATCAGGGGCCATGGAGGAAACATACAGCAGATGCTGAATTGGCCAAGGCTAGGTCAGGAAAGTGACACCCTCTGATCACATCTGTGTGGCGACTGAAGAAGTGACATGGCATTGGAGTAGGTTGCCGGCAGATCCCTCTTGGGGCAACCCCAGCAGTGCAGAGACAAACATCTCCTGACTCAACTCCTACTCTCCTGGAACCAAGTGCACCGGCTGAGAAAAAACTCGTTTCCATGGAATCCACCTCAACAATATGCAGAGCTGACAAACTAGGAGGTTCTTCGCCATCGAGGCAAACAGGAGAGCTCTCTCCACGGCTACATCAGCACTCCTCATGCCGTCTCACTGACTGACGTAAGTCACCACCATGCAATTGCCAGAGAACACTTGAAATGCCCATCCTTCGACCGGTGGCTAGAAATGAAGAAGAATCCAGGTGTTCTGCTGACTTTGTACTCTCCATGATGTGGGTATTTCTTTTCTAAATTTTACTGTAGCTCTTGTTATAAGTTATACTGCTTATTTTCATTGTACTTTGTTATTTGGATGGCATTAAATGAAATGTTAAAAAAAAAATGAAATGAAGACTCAATCTGATGGCTCTCGCCTCAAGGCAGTTAATGGACCATATCACCTACCTTTGCGGTTCCAATGGCCCTGGGCCACTCTGCCTTGGCGATGGGCTCCCCAGTCCGAGTGACTGGCATCAGTCATCAGAAGGATCCATGAGCAATCTTCCAGCGGTACATGCTTCCTTAGAAGACTGGGCTGCTGCCACCTCTGCAGGCTGACCATAGTCTTCATTGGGAGTGGGAGCCTGAGCTCGAACTATATAGAAATGTTGCTAAATGTTTATGTTATGTTTATTTGAATTTGATATACCGCTCAGGCCGAAGCATTAGAGCGGTTTACAATAATATATCATTTGAGGAAATATGAAAGGAATGCCATTTGTAAGATAGGACAGATAAATGTTGGGACCACCGAGCCAGTAAAGATAGTTGGAGCAGCTGCCTATGAGCACACATCCGCAGCACCATCTCGATAGTCACCACCATCAGTCCAAGGAGCTGAAGATCAACTCAAACTCTGGTAGCCTATTGTAAACTGAACAGCATCAGGCAACCCAACAGCCTCTGTTTTTCTCCTCTGGCAGGAAGACATTGCACACTCAAGAATCGATAGGCGCTCCCAGAAACTCCAGGGACTGGGAATGCAACAACTGTTTCTTTTCCCAAGTGATAACCCAGCCAAGGCTTAGCAGAAAGGACACCATTCGGGCAGCTACCCGAGATGTTTCTGCAGGAGAAAGGGCTCGGAGGAGCTAGTAGTCCAGATATTGGTGCACACAAATCCCTGGGTGCTGCCATTACAGCTGAAGACAACCCTGTTCATCGAATACTATGGCCATACCCCCTGAGCCAACATACAAGTCAGATCATCAGTCCCCCCCACCACCCCGAAACTGTATATAAGAATGTATAATAGTTCATGATGTATAATAGCGCACTATGTATATAAACCAACTCTAATCATTTCCCTGCCAACACATACACACCACACTGTACACTGCATGAAGACATTTGCCCCCCCCCCCTGATGGTTTGCCGTGGAAACCGCTTTGATTGAATGATAAGGCGGTATATAAATACCATTAAATAAATAAATGACTTGGAGAAAATCCTTGGGGCAGTGGAGAGCCTGAATGGGAGAATGGCAAACTGAAGGGAAGAGACATGCACAGCAAAACAAATACTTTGCTGATCTTACCAGAAAGTGTAGTTACTCACCTGTAGCAGGTGTTCTCCGGTAACAGCAGGAATCAGTTCACACATATGGGTGACATTGGCACCAATGGAGCCCACGTGGTAACCTCTCCCCAGCTTTCAAAGACAGACTTTGGGAGATCCACCACACGTGTGATCACCTTCCTGCCCAAGGGTGTCATCTTGCTTCAGTATGATAGCATAGCTCCAGATGGCAAAAAAGAAAGTGGCTCCATGGGAAGGAGGGAAGGCTGTGAGGACCGATTCCTGCTGTTCCCAGAAAACACCTGCTACAGGTGAGTAAATATGCTCTCTCTGGGAATAAGCAGGAAGTCAGTCCTCACTTATGGGACTCCCTAGCCACAAGCTACCGAAAAAACCTGCAAGCTACAGGTGACCCAAAAAGCGAACCATGAGGAACAGCAAAGAGTACAATTCAGTCGCAAGATCCCAGCATCAACCAGGGAAACCAGCTCTTTGGTAGCCTGGACAAACAGAAGGGCCAGAGTTGCCTCAAACCCCAAACAGATGACGGAGTACTGCCTGGCTGAAGGCACTAACCTGCTGGGATGACTCCTACAGACATTAATGCACTGGAGGTGTGAACGGAGGACTAGGTAGCGGCCCAGCAGATCTCCATCAAGGGAATTAAGCAGAGGTTCGCCACAGATGCTGCCATGGCCCAGACACTGTGCGCCATGATGTGACATTCCAGCAAAAGACTGGACTGTCTGTAGGTGAAGGCAATGCAGTCTGCTACCCAGGTGGACAGAGTATGCTTGGAGATCGCTATGCCCAGGTGATTAGGACTGTAGGAAATGAAAAGCTACGAGGAGGTGCGATAAGGCTTGATCCACTCCAGATAGTAAGCCAAGGCCCGCTTACATTCCAGAGTGTGGAGAGCGACCTCTAACCTGTTAGCATAAGGCTTCAGATAAAAGGTGGGAAGCACCACCTCCTGGTTGAGGTGGAACAGGGAAAAACACCTTAGGCAGGCACTTATTGTGTGTTCTGTGCATGACCTTATCCCTGTGGAAGTTGGTGTAGGGGGCATGAGTCACCAGAGCATGAAGTTCACCGACCCTGCATGCAGATGTGAGCACCACGAGGAAGACCACCTTCCAGGACAGATACTTGAAGTGGCAGGAAGCCAGCGGCACAAAGGGCAGAGCAATAAGTTTCAAGAGGACCACACTGAAATCCCACACCATCGCCAGCAGAAAAGTGGGTAGCCGCGAGAACAGGAGACCCCTCAGAAAGTGAGTCACGAGAGGCTGGGCAGAGAGGGACTTCCTGTCAATGAGGTGATAGTGTACCAACAGCGCACTGAGGTGTACCCTGATGGAGTTAGATTTCAGACCAGCGTTGGGACAGGTGCAGCAGGGATTGCAGCACCAGCTGGATATAGCAGGGGAAAGGGTTAGCACCCCTTTCTGCATACCAAACTGAGAAGTGACACCACTTGAAGATATACGACCATCAGCAGGATGCCAACAGGATCTCTTCCACCTCCCTCGGCAAATCTAACTGGGTCAGTGTCACCCTTTCAGCAGTCAGGCCATCAGGGCCAGGTACCCAGGTTGGGGTGCAGGAAAAAGCAGTCCTCCTGCGAGAGCAGGCCCGGGAGCACTCCAGGAGGACTGGGGTGCCTGAAAACAGACTGAGGAGCAAAGGAAAACAGGGCTGCTGGGGCCACCAAGGAGCTATGAGGATCAGGGTGGCCCTGTCAAGCTAAACCTTGAAAAGAGACTTGGCAACGAGCAGCTTGGGAGGACAGACAGAGAATGCCATCCCGTGGACGGAGGGCCAACGCATCAGCTGCCACCCAGGAGGGGTGCAGCATCCTGGAGCAGAAGTGACAGCTGAGCATTGGCCGGGCTGTTAAAGAGATCTATCACAGGAAGGCCCCAGCGACGGAAGTCGGTTGGCCACACATAGGTCGGGCCACCACTCGTGGGGCTGGAGAACCCAGTTGAGCCAGTCCCCAAGGATACTGTCATGGCCAGGGAGATACACAGCCCCGAGGAGAATCCCACACTCACTGGCGAAAGTGCAGAGACTAATCACTTAGAACAGGAGGGACGACCCTATGCCCCCTTGTTTGTCGATATAGAAAATCGCCACCTGGCTGACAATCAGAATCAAATGATTCTGCAGGTGGTGCTGAAAAGCTCAAAGAGCATAAGCAATGGCTCAGAGCTCTAGGAAACTGAGCTGCTAGAGGCTCTCAGATGCCAACCACAGGCCCAGAATGCAAAGGTTGCCGCGGTGAGCCCCCCAGTCCAACTTGGAGGCATCTGTGGTGAAGACCCTCTAAGGGGTTGAGGTCTGGAAGGGCATTCACACCAGCAGGTTCCATGGCTGTTGCCACCAACTGATGGGCTTGGCAAGGAGACGGGTGACACTCACCCTATCCTGCAGGTACCCCATTGCCTGCAGACCCATGTGGAGATGGGCGTTGGTTGTGACATGCACAATCAAGGCCATGTGCCCCAGAAGCAGCAACATGATCTAGGCAGAGTTCCGGCCATGAACCTCTCGTGCAAGGGCTGCTAGGTGCTGGGCCCTATCAAAGAGAAAGGCTCTGGCCTGAACCATGTCAGCAGAATCCTGATGAATTCCAGGTGTTGGGTCGGCTGCAAATTGGACTTGGGGTAGCTGATGACGAACACCAGGTGCTCCAGAGTAAGAATGGTGCAGCCAGGTAGGGGAAGACTAAACACCCCTTGCAGCCTTAGGTAGGCAGCGATCACCTCAAACACTTTGTGAACACCCTTGGGGCCGAAACCAAGCCGAAGGGTAGGACCCCTGTACTGGTAATGGCATCCTCCAAAGACGAAGCGGAGGTACTGCCGGTGGAATGGATGGATGAGGATGTGCATGTATGCATCTTTGAGAGCTAAAGAGCATAGCCAATCTCCTGCTGGAGGCAGGGCAGCAATATTCCAAGGGAGAGCATTTTTAACTTCTCTTTCACCAGGAACCTGTTGAGATCTCAAAGATTCAGAATAGGGCAAAAACAGTCAGTCTTCTTGGGAACCAGGAAGTACCAGGTGTAGAATCCCTTGCCCCTGAGGTGGGGTGGGACCAGTATCACTTCCTTGTTGGCCAGGAGCCCGGCAAGCTCTTGCTGGAGTAGATCTCTGTGAAGGGGAGTCATCGGGAGCTCCCCTGTAAAGAACAGAGAAGGCATCTGATCGAAATGGAGGAAGAAACCCTCCCCCACCACATGCAGGGACCACCAGATAACAGACCACCACATGCCTCCCCTTGTGCTGTGGGATTAGACCTCTTGAGGGAGGAGAGGCTATGCCTAAGGAAGTCAAAAGCCCCCTCCAGCTTGCGGCTAGTGCTTGGGGGGCCTTAGGCTTACACCAGCCTTGCCTGTCCCTTGGCCTGCTGAGCCTGTTGAGCAGCTGGGAAGGCCAGGTACTGGAGGTAGTATCCATAAGCCTTCCTCTTCTTTGGGTATAGGGACTTTTACCTCAAAGCCCTTTGTCAGGAAGGGTCAGCGGTCTTCTTGGAGAGCCTGGTCCTGGTCAGAATTCTGACTCCAGTTCGGCAGCCTTGTCCATCATGGACTTGCTGAAGAGGTTCTCTCCTTGGCAGGGGACAACCAACTTGTCCTGAACCCATTGCTCCAAGTCAGAGGACTGTAGCCAGGCCTGGCAGAAGGCACTAATGCCCACCATGGCCATCGACTCGAAACAGTCATAGGCCACACTAGTGATGGACTTAGAGCAGTTAAGTTTGAGATCAGGGTCTAGAACCGCAGAAGAGGTTCCTCCGACAGTCCAGCTTCCTTGCCAGGTCCCGCAAGTACATGCCCATATACAGTTGGGTAAGCCTGGATCCAGCCCATGAGTATTATGCCTTGGTAGCACTTTCTGCCAAAGACGTCCATGGTGCGGCACTCACTGCCCGAGGACACCGGAGGAGTGCAATACGTCTTCTGGCTTTTGATCCTTTGCATGGCCAACTCCACCATCATGGAGTTGAGGCAGGTGTGCTTTCTGGAACCCAGGGCTCTTGCAGACTTGATTCATAGAACTGAACCACCTGCTCATGATTGGCACAGAGGCTGGGGACTCCCATATGCAGAAGAGAAGCAGTTCCAGGATGGGGGGGGGAGGGGAAAAACAGGCATCATAAGGGCCTCTTTCTAGAGGATCTTGAGGTTCTCCACCCAAGGCTCCTCCTTGGACTCTGGTGAAGGCCAGGGCCTTCACTAGGTCCCTGACAAACTTCAAGGTGGTGAGGTCCTTGGGTGGAGACCTGCAGCAGTCCTCTGGAGGAGAGGGATCCAAAAGTGACATACCAATGGAGGTGGGTATCAGGGGACTCTAATTCACTCTGAGTCAAAAGAGAATGAGGACCTTCCGGGCATCGGGACCACTCTGGATCACTGGCACAAGGGCCACAGAGCCCCTGCACTCTGACCCCGAGGTGCTGGCAGAAGAGGTCCTCTGTCCTAAATGGTACAGAGACCAGCCAGGAATCATCCAGAGGCCAATGGCACTTAAGGATCAGCTCCACAACCTCTGGCAACACCCTTGCAGTGGAGGGGCTGGTGGTCGGGACCAGTAACCAGGAGGAACTGGGCATTGGCCCCCGCTGCTGGGCCAAGAAGGCAGCGAGGCTGCATTCGAGGGCCAACATTCTGACATTGAGGCCAGAAGGCTCTGTAGCCACCAGTGTGGGCACCTTGGGCCCTACACTGGCACCATCAAAGGGGGGGGGATGTCTGATGAGGATGGGTTCGGGAGACCAGGGTTGATCTCCCAACGCCGATGGAGTCTTCTCCTGCCAGGAAAGTTTGGAGGGCTGCTCCTGGCCATCACCCTTAGCATCATGTCATGGATTATAATGCCAGTGGCTGTGGGATTTACCCAGAGTTCCAGCATCATCGCCCGACGATGCCACTGACAAGGTCCAGCTCTTTGGGGGACGGCCCTCAGAGGACAATATCCAGTCCGATGCCCCATGACACTGGGGCTCAGATAGGGCATGGCCGTCATGTGAGGCAAAGGCCACCACAGGCACGCCCCCCCCCCCCCCCCAAGGGCTCCGGCTCCACAAGCAACGCCAGAGCCAAAACAGAGGTCTTGCCAAACTTGGTTTTTTGCTGTTTCGCACAGTTCATCTGTCCCTTGCTTGTCATTTGCTGACACAGCCACAGAAAGTCGCCGTCATGGTTAGCACCAAGGCACAGAAGGCAGCAGTCATGCAAATCCATGCAGGACAAGGTGTGCCTACAGTGATCCCACTGCTTAAACCCACTGGCCGAGGACACAGCAGGGGAAGACTACACTCGCGAGATCAAACTCAAGAAACCCGGTCAGGAGGGCATGAGGATTCTTGTGCACCAAAAGAGAAAACCCCAAAGGGAAAAAGGGACCTGAGAAAAACAGCGCTGAGGTTGCAGCAGTCCCAGGAGGCAAGCTGGGGAGAGATTACTGTGTGGGCTCAGTCTGTGTCGATATCACCCATATGTGAGGACCGACTTCCTGCTTGTTCATGGCATAGGGGATATGACAATACGCCTCGGCAAAATCCAGAGATGCCAGGAACTCCCCTCAGTGTACCATTTGAATCATAGCTCACAAAGTTTCCATCCAGAAGCACTCATTGACACACTGGACGTCCAGAATAGGCCGCTACGTTCCTTCCATGTCAACACCCAAAACAGATAGAATACCTGCCCCTATCATCTGCAGGGAACAGGCACCACTGCCTTCAGGGAAGGAAACCTGATCCAGACAGAAGCTCTGCTGTTCGCAAGCCCCCACGAGTCGAGAAGACGAAAGCGGCTGCCAGGATCAGCTCTTTGTATTCCATGACATAACCATACTGACTGAGGACTAGCACCCAATGATCCTTGGTGACCTAGGCCCCTTCTTGAAAAACAAAGCAAAGCCTGTCCCCAAACAGAGGCACCAGTGAATGGGCCTCCCACAATCTTCACTGAGCAGCCCATGAGGAACCTGGGCCCAAGCATGCCACAAAGGGACTGAGGATGTCCATAAGGGGAAGAAAGGAATCCTGTTGCTATTGGCCTGGAGAGCCTGAGAGCCCCAAGAGTCTGACCAGCACTCCCGCAAAGAGCAGGCAGAGGCTGACGGAAAAGAGCTCCTGCTCGCTACACAGGCCCTTGGGGCCTGTCCTCCAGAAGGCAGAAAGATTTTGTCTTGCCCAGGTCCTTTACCAGAAGCATCCTAAGCCAATATTGGCAACCGGGCTTTGGAAGAGGAGGAGTCTGCCCTGTGTCAAAGCTAAGCCAACTCCTTGTCACTAATGACAGAGCACAATCCCTGGCCGCCAGACATACCAGGTCGTACATGGCATCAAAAAAGGTCGTAGCTAACTCCAAATGTGGGGTAGAATTATCTGGAGACTGAAGCCACTGGAGCAGTGCTTGAAACGTCAGGTCTGCACATGCTGCCATCTGAAGAATAGCAGCAGCCGCAGCAAACTGGTTCTTCGACACAAATTTACCTTTCAGTCGAGTATCCTTTAAGGTCAATCCTCCTTCCACAGGAATGGTGGTCCAACTGGGAACTGCCATGATGTGCACATCCACTTTGGAAATATCAAACCACACAATGCACTCATTCTCCAGGAGAGGGTGCATCATCTTATACATCCTTAGCCCCTTAGGCGAGGAGTTGGGGGAATTCCACTATGACAGAACAGGCCCTTGAGCACTTCTGTAAACAGAAGACAGTAATGCATTTCCATACCGCTTGCAGGAGTGGATGCCTCTTCGGTTCCTGCTCCATTCCTGGAGCAGACCAAGCTCAAGGTGGATAAGACCCTGGTATCAACGCTTCCAGTTCCTATCTTTCGGAACAGGCAGACATCGGCCTCTTCATAATCCTTTGAAGGCAAGAGTACTTCATCTATAAACATCTCGATCCAAGCCACAGTCCAAATCTCAAACAAGTCCAGCTGATCCCCATCTCCAGGGGGGCACCCTGCCATCAATCGAACAGGGCTTCCACTCTCAGCCTGCCCCTCATGAGACTGCACCCAGGGGAAAATAGTATTTACTCACCTGACTCTCACATAGGAAACACAGGCCGACCTCTTCCAAGCCTTCAGCAAGGTTGAGATTATGGAGCCAGAGTACCCTCGCTTCCACAACCCTTTCAAGAGCCATGCCATAAGCGAGAATCAATCCACCTGCGGCATTCGGACTGAGCCTTGGGTCAAGAGATCCTCCCTCACTGGGAGCTGCCAGGGACAATCTGCTAGCAGCCACATTAGGTCAGCATACCATGGGCGCCTTGGCCAATCCAGGGCTATCGGAATGACCAAACCTTGGTGAGCCTCTATGCGTTGGATGACCCTGCCTATAAGTGCCCATGGCAGGAACACATACAGGAGCCCCTCCGTGGGCCACCTCTGAACCAGGGCATCCAAGTCCTCCAACATCCTTTCCCTTCTGCTGTAGAAGCAGCTTGTTTTGGCCAAGCCACACCTCACCATAAGGTCTATGACAGGTGGGCCCCAGCGGCTCACCACCTGATCGAACACCTCCTGGCAGATCTCCCATTCGCCATGGTCCACCTTGATGTGGCTCAGATAGTCTGCCAAGATGTCAGCAGTGCATGTGGCTAGAGTAGAAAACAAGGCCTGAAGGTGGGCCTCCACCAAATCCAGCAGACCCTCCGCCTCCTCCTCCAAGGAGGCACTGCTCATGCCGCCCTGATGGTTGATATAGGCCACCATGGTCACATCCGAGAATACCCGGATCGCCTTTCCATGAACCCAGCAATCGAAGGCCCTGAGTGCAAGAGCCATTGCCCACATCTCCAGTCTGTTTAATCGGCCATTGGGCTTCCAGCGTGCTCCAGCGACCCTGAGCAATGTGCCCCTCACAGTAAGCCCCCCACCTGGACAAGCTAGCATCTGTCATCAGCTGGATCCATGGGAGGACTCGAGGGGCATGCCCTGCTCCATATTCCCCAGCTGGAACCACCACTGCAGTGCTCTTCTGGTCACTGGAGGACAGGGGAGATTCCTGGATAACGGCCGATGCTGGTGAACCAGCGACAGAGCAGGGCTACAATGGACCCATGTGGGCCCTGGCCCAGGGCACAAGCTCGAGCGTTGCCGCCATGGTCCCCAGCACCTGAAGATAATGTCAGGCTGAAGGCTCCTTCATAGTTAAGAACTAATGCACTAGAGATGCCGAAGCTCCCTTACCCACTGCACAGATAATATCTTGCCATTGTGGGTGTCAAACCTGCCCCGAGGTACTCTCTCTCTCTCTCTTTGAGTGGGGATCAACCTGATCTTGGATAGGTTGCTCACCCAACCTAGACTCCTCAGGAGGTTGACTACTCTGGCCATCGCCTCTATACTCTCCTCCTCGGACTTGGCCTGGATCAACCAGTCATCGAGGTAAGGGTGAACCAGAATTCCCTCCTTCCAGAGGGCCATGGCTACCATGACCATGACCTTGGTGAAGGTATAGGGGGGCCGTTGCCAGGCCAAATGGCAATGCTTGAAACTGGAAGTGCCCCACTGGCACCGCAAACCATAGAAACCTCTGATGGGTCGAGTGGATGGGAATATTGGAGGTATGCCTCAGTGAGGTCAAGGGATGTTAAAAACTCCCCCTGTGAACTGCCACCATCACCGACCTTAGCATTTCCATGCAGAAATGTGTTACCCTCAGGCAACAGTTGACCCGCTTGAAGTCAAGGACTGCGCAAAAGGAACCTTCCTTTTTGGGTACCACCCGCTTCTGCACTGTCCTTCAGGCACTGGAACCACCGTTCCCAAGTGCAGAAGATGCGTCAAAATTTCCTCCACTGCCTTGGCTGGAGCCTTGCAGGGAGACCAAACGAATGATGGGGGGGGGGGGGGGGGGAAAAAAAAAAAAAAAAAAAAAAAAAAAAAAAACAAAAAAAAAAAAAAAAAAAATAAAAAAATCGGCCTTGCGAGGGCATACCCATCTCAAATAACCTCCAAGACCCATTGATCCAAAGTGGGCCTAGACCCAGGCAGAGAGGAACTGCCACAGTCATCCCCCCACCAGCAGAACCCCTGCCTTGGGCCCCCCCTCACCTCATTGTGGCTTCCTAGGTCCCAAGGAGGAAGAAGAGGCACTAAACCCCATACCTGCCCCTCAAAACCCCCGGCCTTTGGGGGGGGGGGGGGGGAGGGGACACCCCCTCAGAGGGGGTCAAACGGACTAACCAAAACCTACAGAACTCCCGTGGTTGTATCCTCGCAGGCATGGGATTGCATCTCTGGATTTATCCTCAGGGAGCCTGCCTCCCTTAGAATCCCCCAACTCTTTCACCAACTTGTCCAGGTCCTCCCCCATAAAGGGAAGTCTGCTAAGCCGAGCCTTAGAGGAACCGTCCGCTGCCCAGTTACGGAGCCAGAGGTAACGGCAGGCCGCCCCACCAATGCCATACTCTTCATCAGACTCCTGATGAGATCGTACTGGACATCAGCAAGGCAGGCCGCACCCAACTCCAGCCTTGCAGCCCCTCCTGCCACGCTCCAGACAGGTCATCCGGCAGTTGGAGCTGCTGAGACCAACACAAGCAGGCCTTGCCCACCCAGGCCCCACAGACCAACGCTTGAAGGGCATCTACTTCAATAGCGTATCCAGCTTCTTGTCCTGGACGTGTTTGAGAGCCGTACCGCCCTTGACTGGGTTCATGGTCTTCTTGGTCACTGCTGACACCACTGTGTCCATCCTAGGGGACCAAAGCAACTCTCTCTCCTGTTCAAGCAAGAGATATAAGTGAGACACACTCCCCATAACCTGTTGGTTCCACTCATCCTGGATCATTTGCCTAACCACCCGGTGGACCGGAAAGACCTTCTGTAACTTTCGTACTGCCTGAATCAACAGGTCCTCCAGTGCCTCTTCTTCAGCTGGGATGTCTGTGGGGATATTAAGGACCTTCAAGGACTCGCCAAACACCACCGGTAACTCTTCCCCTACGAAAGGCCCAAACAATCCTGGCCTGTTCTTCCTCTGGAATCTCGCCCTCTTCGAGTTCCTCATCCTCGTGCCCCATCTCCCGGTTTGGGGATTCCCCTGTCAAACACTCAGACTGAGGAGAAAACTGCGCTCCATCATCAGCAAGCCCAGCTCTTTTCGACAACTCTTCCACACACCCAGGGTCCTTGGACTCCACAGACTGCTTCTGCCCTGGAACCGGACCTTGGGCTCCCTGCCAACGCAAACAGAACGCTTTGTGCAACAGCAAGACAAACTATGTAGAGAAACCTCCCCAGCCTCCCCCCTCCTCCGTCCCCCAAGAAGTGGAAAATCTGGAAGGAGATTGGGGGCAGGGAGGCGGCTCCGGCCCCGAGGCAAAAGGGGAGCCATAAGAACATAAGAACATAAGATATGCCATACTGGGTCAGACCAAGGTCCATCAAGCCCAGTATTCTGTTTCCAACAGTGGCCAATCTAGGTCATACGTACCTAGCAGTTTCCCCAAGGGACACAGGTTCCACAATGCTTGTATTGGTTCAAGCATTGATATCCTGGGTCCCTTCTTAATAATGGTTTATGGACCTTTCCTCCAGGAACTTGTCCAAACCTTTTTTAAACCCAGCTACACTAACAGCCTTTACTACATCCTCCGGTAACAAATTCCAGAGTTTGATTACACGTTGAGTGAAAAAATATTTTCTTTTATTAGTCTTAAATAGTTTACCCTGTAGCTTCATTGCATGTCCCCTAGTCTTTCTATATTCTGATAAGGTAAACAATCGATCTACGTTTACCCGTTCCACTCCGTTCATTAATTTATAGACTTCTATCATATCTCCCCTCAGCCGTCTCTTTTCCAGGTTAAAGAGCCCCAACCTTTTTAGCCTTTCTTCATAGGAGTAGCCTTCCATCCCCTTTACCATTTTGGTGGCTCTTCTCTGAACCTTTTCTAAAATTGCTATATCCTTTTTAAGATATGGCGACCAGAATTGCACACAATATTCAAGGTGCGGTCTCACCATGGAACGATATAGAGGCATTATAATATCTTTTGTTTTATTTTCCATTCCTTTCCTTATCATACCTAGCATTCTATTTGCTCTCTTGGCCGCCGCTGCACACTGGGCCGAGGGTTTTAACATGGTATCCACAAGGACGCCTAAATCTTTTTCTTGGGTGGTGGTTCCTAATGTGGAACCTTGCATCGTGTAACCATAGTTTGGGTTGTTCTTCCCTAGGTGCATAACCTTGCACTTCTCCACATTAAATTTCATCTGCCATTTTGATGCCCAGTCTTCCAATTTATCAAGATCCTCTTGCAATTTTCCACAATCCTCCTGGGTTTTAACAACTTTAAATAGTTTTGTGTCATCAGCAAATTTGATAACCTCACTCGTTATTCCACTTTCCAGGTCATTTATGAATATGTCAAAAAGCAGCGGACCCAGCACAGATCCCTGGGGTACACCACTATTCACCTTTCTCCATTGGGAAAATTGGCCATTTAGTCCTACCCTCTGCTTTCTATCTTTTAACCAGTTCCTGATCCACAGTAGTACACTGCCTCCTATCCCATGACTCTTTAGTTTTGCCAAAAGTCTCTCATGAGGGACCTTGTCAAAGGCTTTCTGAAAGTCCAGATACACAATATCAACCGACTCACCTTTGTCCACCTGTTTATTCACTCCTTCAAAAAAACATAACAGATTAGTAAGACAAGATCTTCCTTGTCTAAAGCCATGTTGGCTGTCTCCCATTAGGTCATGACTATCTATATGCTGAGTAATTTTATTCTTTATGATGGTTTCTACCATTTTTCCCGGTACTGATGTCAGGCTCACCGGTCTGTAGTTTCCCGGATCACCCCTCGAACCCTTTTTAAAAATTGGTGTTACATTGGCGATCCTCCAATCCTCAGGTATTAGAGATGATTTTAATGATAGTTCACAGATTACTGATAGCAGGTCTGCAATCTCAAATTTCAGTTCTTTCAACACCCTTGGATGTATACCATCCGGTCCAGGTGATTTGCTACTCTTCAGTTTATCTAATAGTTGTAGGACATCTTCCCGATGTATCGATATTTCCTTCAATTCTTCCACACCTTTAAATACCACTTCAGTCGTGGGTAACATCCCTACATCTTCCTCAGTAAAGACCGAAGCAAAGAATTCATTCAGTCTCTCCGCTATCGCCTTGTCGCCTCTTAGTGCTCCTTTAACCCCTTTATCATCTAATGGACCAACTGACTCTCTCACGGGTTTTTTGCTACGAATGTACTTGAAAAGGTCTTTATTTCGCGTTTTTGCTTCCGCAGCAAGCTTCTTCTCAAATTCTCTCTTTGCCTGCCTTATCAATGCCTTGCATTTGACTTGCCAGTGCTTGTGCTGTTTCCAGGTTTCATCATTTGGCTCTTTTTTCCATTTCTTGAAAGATGCTTTTTTGGCAACAACAGCCTCTCTGACCTCAGCTTTAAACCATGCTGGCAATTTTTTGGACTTCCTTCCACTTTTCTTAAAGCGTGGAATACAGCTGGTCTGGGCTTCCAAGATAGTATTTTTCAACAACACCCAAGCTTGATGTACGTCTTTAACCTTTGCAACTGCTCCTTTTAGTTTTTTCTTAACTGTTTTCCTCATTCTATCATATTCTCCCTTTCGAAAGTTAAAGGGTAGTACTGTGGATTTCCTTACTATCCCTCCTCCACTAATTAAATCAAAGGCGATCATGCTATGATCACTATTGCCAAGTGGCCCCAACACCCTTATCTCTTGCACTACATCTGGTGTTCCACTAAGGACTAGGTCTAATATTGCTTCCCCTCTGGTCGGTTCATGAACCAGCTGCTCCAAGAAGCAGTCATTTATTTCATCTAGGAACTTTATCTCCCTAGCATGTCCTGTTGTGACACTGACCCAGTCGATGCCGGGGTAATTGAAATCACCCATTATTATTACTGCACTGTAACTTTTGCTAGCTTCCTTGATTTCTTTGAGCATTTCATCATCCATTTGTTCATTCTGGCCAGGCGGACGATAGTACACCCCCACTGCCATCGCCTTCCCCTTTTTACATGGAATTTCAATCCATAGAGATTCTACAGCAAATTTTGTTTCTTGCAAAACTTTAATCCTTTCTGACTCAATGCCCTCTCTAACATAGAGCGCAACCCCTCCACCAATTTGATCAGCTCTATCATTTCGATATAGTTTGTACCCAGGTATCACAGTGTCCCACTGGTTGTCCTCCTTCCACCATGTCTCTGATATTCCAATCATATCTAACCTCTCGTTTAGTGCTATATATTCTAACTCTCCCATCTTGTTTTGTAGACTTCTAGCATTTGCATACAAGCATTTTAGAGACTGTATTTTATTCATATTAATTTGGCTATTGGTAGACATGGGTAATTTGGGATCTTTAAGTTCTGTCTGCCAGTCCCGACCACTGCTTCTATGGACTCCCTCGACTCCCGGGAGAGGGAGAAAGGGGGTTCCTGATTCATACTTGCCTGAAGTCCCTGCTCTAAGGACGTGGCTTCCATAGCACAGCCTCTGCAGACTCCTGCCTCTGATATAGCTCCTTGGCGGGTCCCGCATACCAAGCACTGCAGTCTCGCCGGCATGGTGCTAGAAGCAACTATTTATTTATTTTATTTATTTACATTCTCTTATATACCGTGTTATTCTGCATCAGTGCGGTTTACATTGAACAAACTGAAATTACATTGAACAGGGCATTATAACTTGGAGATAACTATTTTACAGGGAACATGGGCTATGGAGGGTTAAGTGGCTTGCCCAAGACCACAAGCTATGCCTAAAATACACATGGAAAGAGACAGCCAAGGATTAAGTCAGAGACAGATTATCCTGCCTTAACCCCCCTTGGTCTCCTTATTGCAATAACAATCAAAATCTTTGTGATTTCTCTCTCTCTCTTTTTTGGAACAAATACAGGAAAATTACATTAACTTAAAACTAGCTTGCAAGAAAAAACTCCCACTTCAGCAAGGAAAAAATGCTGCCAGATTCCCACCTCCAGGAAACCCGCACGAAAAGCGCACGAAACAAAGGGTCTGTTGTCCTCTGGCACTCAAACACCCAGCAGCAGGCTTCTTATCAACAGTTCTTACCTCAACACGCAATCCACCATGTGCTCAACTCCCCAAAGCTTGAAAAAAGAAATCTAGCTGCTCTCGTGATGCCATCCCGCTCCTGTGCTCAGCTGGCTGAAGAGCTTCGGCAGCGAGGCAGAACAGCTGAAGTTAACCTGCCCGACATGCACTGATTAACCCGGACGGCGGCTCCTCACCCGCCACAGGATCGGGAGCCGCCAGAGACCACAGGTCTGTGCTTCTCTCTTCCCCCGAAGCCTCCTCCTGGCTTAGCCCAGCGAGGGAAAGAGGGAGGGGGGAAGGGGAGTCCTTCACCTGCCCCACTACTGCTTGCTGAAAACTACAACAGGCTACTGACTGCAACACAGAAAACAAAGAAATACAGGAAAGGAAAAAACACAGAAAAATAAAGCCCTACACTATCCTTACTGTCTCTCCAGTAAACCCCAAACTCTGGCTTACTGTCCCCCTCCAGCTGCTTGAAGACTGAGCATACTGGAGCTGGTGGGAGGTGCCAGTGTATTTATACCCCCGAGTCATCAAGAAGATGACGTGCTCAGTCTCCAAGCTGCTGGAAGGGGAGCACAACCCAAAGGCGAGGGACTGGACTGGAGGGATGCTTAGGAATTGGGTGCTAGTTTTTCCCGTCACCATTTACACGCGTGTGTCTTTTCTGCATTTGGCATCAGCTTAAATGTGCCATTTTCAATGCTTAAAGGCAGTGCTAGTTTTCTGCAGAGCCCACAGCGGTAAGTGGAACACAGGAAAAAATTAATAAATGCCCAGAATGCTCAGGTACATGAAAGTGGGGAAAAAGACAGGCTAGTGGGTGCCAAGTGGTGATTACATTTATATAAGGCTTTGAAGAAAACTGTGGCAATCTGCAGAGGCTAATATGGTCCAGCAGTGGAGGCGATGATTGTTTGGCACTGTAAGAGATTTGGACATACTTAGAATAGATAAGTGGGATAATGCTAGAAAATGGGTTGATAAATTAGACAAGACATGAGGGGGAAAACTAGTGGTGGTCTGAATATAGAAATCTATATAGTCATCTACAAAATCCAGGGGAGAATTTTAAAATTAAGCAGACAAAATGTTTGCAGACTAAATATAAGGACTTTGCTATATGGAGGTGAGCACTCTGCCCCACCAGCAATGAGATCTTGTAGCAGATTCTGCATGTGATAAAACATCCCTATACTCCTCTTAATAAAGCCAGGATCAAACTGAATTTCTCCTTCACCTAGAAGAGGTGTCAGCATCTCCATAAGAACATAAGATATGCCATACTGGATCAGACCAAGGTCCATCAAGCCCAATATCCTGTTTCCAACAATGGCCAATCTAGGTCACAAGTACCTAGCAGTTTCTCAAAACGACACAGGTTCCTCAATGCCTGTATTGGGTCAAGCAGTGATATCCTGGGTCCCTTTTAATAATGGTTTATGGACTTTCCTCCAGGAACTTGTCCAACTCTTTTTTAAACCCAGCTACACTAACAGCTTTTACTACATCCTCTGGTAACAAATTCCAGAGCTTGATTACACGTTTAGTGAAAAAATATTTTCTCTTATTAGTCTTAGGGGCTTGTTTACAAAGCCGCGGTAGCGGTTTGCGATCGTAATCGGAGCCGCGGCCCCATTGATTTCAATGGGGCCGCGGCTGCGATCGCGAACCACTACCGCGGCTTTGTAAACAAGCCCCTTAGTCTTAAATAGTTTACCCTGTAGCTTCATTGCATGTCCCCTAGTCCAGCGATGGCGAACCTATGGCACGCGTGCCAGCTGTGGCACGCGAAGGCCTTGCAGCTGGCACGCGGGAAGGTCCGCAAGTAAAATTTAAAAAAAAAAAAAGCTGTCTTCTCCTGCTGCCGGGGCCGCCACGGCAGAATCGAGTGTGCCGCGGGGCCCCCCCTGCCCAGCACAGCCTGCCCTCCCCCTCTATCCGCTCTCTCGTCGCAGCTCACAGTGACACGCGCCAGCTTTCAGAGAGCGAGGGAAGAGTTTCTCCCTCGCTGCTCTGTTAAGCCCGCGGGGGCTGATGGGAAGTTCCCATTAGCCCCCGCGGGCTTAACAGAGCCGCGAAAGGGAAACTAATCCCTTCGCGCTCTGAAAGCCGGCGCGTGTCACTGTGAGCTGCGACGAGAGAGCGGATAGAGGGGGAGGGCAGGCTGTGCTGGGCAGGGGGGGCCCCGCGGCACACTCGATTCTGCCGCGGCGGCCCCGGCAGCGGGAGAAGACAGCTTTTAAAAAAAAAAAATTCCCTCGGCTGGGCTGGGCTGGGGGGGTTAGGATTGCTGATGGGCTGGGGGGGGTTAGGATTGCTGATGGGCTATGGGGGGGCTGGGGGGGGGTTAGGAGTGCTGATGGGCTGGGGGGGGGTTAGGAGTGCTGATGGGCTGGGGGGGTTAGGAGTGCTGATGGGCTATGGGGGGGCTGGGGGGGTTAGGAGTGCTGATGGGCTGGGGGGGTTAGGAGTGCTGATGGGCTATGGGGGGCTGGGGGGGGTTAGGAGTGCTGATGGGCTGGGGGGGGGTTAGGAGTGCTGATGGGCTGGGGGGGTTAGGAGTGCTGATGGGCTATGGGGGGGCTGGGGGGGTTAGGAGTGCTGATGGGCTGGGGGGGTTAGGAGTGCTGATGGGCTATGGGGGGCAGGGGGGGTTAGGAGTGCTGATGGGCTATGGGGGGGGTTAGGAGTTCTGATGGGCTATGGGGGGCTTGGGGGCATAGGAGTGCTGATGGGCAATGTGTGGGCTAGGACAGGAAATGGGCTGATGGGGAGGGGTTAGGACTTGAGGTGGGTTGATGGGGTTAGGACTGGTAATGGGCTGTTGGGGGCTGTCTGGTAATGGGCTATGGGGGGGTTAGGACTGATAATGGGCTATGGGGGGGGCTAGGACAGGAAATGGGCTGATAGGGAGGGGTTAGGACTTGAGGTGGGCTGATGGGGTTAGGACTGGTAATGGGCTGTGGGCTGATGGGGGGGTTAGGACTGGCAATGGGCTATGGGGGGCTGACTGGAAATGGGTTGATGGGGTTAGGACTGGAAGTGGGTTGATGGGGGGGGCTAGGACTGGTATTGGGTTGGGGGGTTGCTAGGACTGGAAATGGGCTGATGGGGGGCTAGGACTGGAAATGGGCTGATGCAGGGACTAGAAGGGAATGGATGCTGGGTGAGGCTGGAACTAGAAGGGAGCTGATGTTGGGGGAGGATTAGAATGGGATGGGGCTGGGAGAGTAAAATGGAGAGGGGAAAAATATTTTGTGTGGGAGGGATAAAAAAATCTACAATTGGCCGGGTATTGGGAGAGTAAGTGGGGATTGAGGATGGAGGGGTAAAATTTGAGTGGATGAAATAGGAATGAGGAAAGAGCAAAAGGAGAAAGATTAGTATGTTAAAGCGGATGTAGAGAGAGAGAATGGAAAAAAAACTAGAAGAGAGAAGAAAGGACAAATGGACAGCAGATGATGGAGAGTTAGCAGAAAACATGAAGAAACCAGAAGAAAGTGGCTGGAGCAATTGCAACTGAAAAAAAATGCACAAAAGGTAGAAAGATATCTCTTTGACAAGTTATCAGCATGCATGCAACAACAAACATCACATTAATTTTTTTCATGTATAGATTCTTTGGGAATACACACCGAGTCCTGACACAGTTAACAGTTTTAAGAAGTTTATCTTTTTTTTACTCAGGATACATTTGACATGTTATGTGAATAATACATTTAAAATATATTGTGTAACTGAATCAAATTCTTCCTAAATTCATTAAATTGAATGAAATCATTAAAACATTATAAATTGCCAATAAATTGAAATGAAAACCAAAGGATTGTGAATCAAATTGATTCTCTGACAATACAAAGATTCCAACCTTTACAAATGATGTTACATAGTTCAGGCAACTTTATAAAGAGTTTTTAGATACTAAAATCTTGTTGTTAAGGTTTAATTGACGTGCTGGCACTTTGAGGAAATTCTTTGGTTTTGTGCGGCAGTTTGGGCACTCGGGCTCAAAAAGGTTAGCCATCACTGCCCTAGTCTTTCTATATTCTGATGAAGAAAAACAAATCGATCTCTGTTTACCCGTTCCACTCCATTCACTAATTTATAGACCTCATATCTCCCCCTCAGCTGTTTCTTTTCCAGGTTGAAGAGCCCTAACCTTTTTTAGCCTCTCTTCATAGGAGTATCCTTCCATCCCCTTTATCAATTTGGTGGCTCTTCTCTGAACCTTTTCTTATAACACTATATCCTTTTTAGGATACGGCAACCAGAATTGCACACAATATTCAAGGTGTGGTCGCATCATGGAACGATAAAGAGGCATTATAATATCCTTTATTTTATTTTCCATTCCTTTCCTTATGATACCTAGCATTCTATTTGCTCTCTTGGCCGCCGCTGTATACTGGGCGGAGGGTTTTCAAATGTTATCCACGATGACGCCTAAATCTTTTTCCTGACTGGTGGTTCCTAATGTGGAACCTTGCATCGTGTAACCATAATTTGGGCTGTTCTTTCCTAGGTGTATAACTGCACTTGTCCACATTAAATTTCATCTGCCATTTGGATGCCCAGTCTTCCAATTTATCAAGATCCTCTTGCAATTTTCCACAATCCTCATGGGTTTTAACAACTTTAAATAGTTTTGTGTCATCTGTAAATTTGATAACCTCGCTCGTTATCCATTTTCCAGGTCATTTATGAATATGTCAAAAAGCAGAGGACCCAGCACAGATCCCTGGGGTACTCCATTATTCACCTTTCTCCACTGGGAAAATTGGCCATTTAGCCCTACCCTCTGCTTTCTATCTTTTAACCAGTTCCTGATCCACAATAGTACACTGCCTCCTATCCCATGACTCTAGTTTTGCCAAACGTCTGTGATGAGGGACCTTGTCAAAGGCCTTCTGAAAGTCCAGATACACTATATCAACCGACTCACCTTTGTCTACCTGTTTATTCACACCTTCAAAAAAACATAATAGATTATTAAGACAAGATCTTCCTTGTCTAAAGCCATGTTGGCTGTCTCCCATTAAGCCATGACTATCTACATGTTCAGCAATTTTGTTCTTTATGATGGTTTCTACCATTTTTTACTGATGTCAGGTTCTGTAGTTTCCCAGATCACTCCTGGAACCCTTTTTAAAAATTGGCGTTACGTTGGCCATCCTCCAATCTTCAGGTATTAGAGATGATTTTAATGATAGTTCACAGATTACTAATAGCAGGTCTGCAATCTCATAATTCAGTTTTCGACACCCTTGGATGGATACCATCCGGTCCAGGTGATTTGCTACTCTTCAGTTTATCAAATAGTTGAAAGAAATATTGATACACCAGGAAGATGCATTACAATTCTTCCGCAGCATCTCCTTTATTTTATTTATTTAACAAGCTTTTATATACCGCCCCTTCCAGAGATCAAGGGCAATTTACACAGAACATCACAGCAAACTTTACATTAAGCTTTGAAACTATGTACAATTAACCTTTAAAACTATATACAGTTAACATGTTATGACTATGCACAATATATTGTGTAAGACAGACTAGGAATCTTTATATGATTGCTGATTCATTGATCTGCCTTATGTGCACTGGTGGTGTTGTTTAAGTCACCAAAATGCTCAATGAACAGGAAGGTTTTTAAATCCTTCTGGAATTGAAGGAGGTCTTTTGTAGTTCTTAGGTTATTGGGGAGGGCGTTCCATAATGCTAGGGCAATGTAGGAGAAGGCTCTGGAGCTGGTGCCTTGATTTGTGTTGCAGATGTGTGAATGGACTATATAGGTGTTTTGGGAACCATGTCTTCTTGCCCTAGTTGTGCTAGTTGGTACGAATAGGGCGGAAAGTGGTGTTGAGGCTATGTTGTTAAGATGTTTAAAATATAATCATTAGATATTTGTATTTTATTTTATTTTTTTAATTTTTATTTATGAGATTTTACTGATAATACAGAATTATCAAATAAAAAAAATACAGAAATACAATATAATCCATCATAATAGCACATAAAAAGAAAACAAGGATCGTTAGCCCATGTTTTGGGGAGAAAAAAAAAACACACGTAAATAACTGAAGAAAAGAAAACTGGAGGAAACCTCTTAGATACAGGAATCCCCAGTTAACATAACTGATCTAGCCTATTTCCTTTTATTCTTGACGTGACCGGTAACCAGTGAAGGTCATGGAGTATAGGAGTGATGTGATCTGTGCGTCTAGATTTTGAAGCAATTCGTGCAGCCAGGTTTTGTGCTAGTTGGAGTTGGTGTGTGGTTTTTTAGGGAGTTCCTGGAGAATACTGTTGCAGTAGTCTATATGCGGAGTTATTAATGACTGAAGGACAGTTCTGAAGTCATGTTCTTCTAGCAATGGTCTAAGTAGCTGGAGTGTTTGTAATTTGAAGTATATACTTTTTGTAATGTTTATGTGGGAGGCAATGCTTAATGTTTGATATAGCACTACACCTAGTTATCTGGCCTCATCCATTTCAGTCATGGGTAACATCCCTACATCTTCCTCAGTAAAAACCAAAGCAAAGAATTCATTCAGTCTATCCGCTATGGCCTTGTCCCCTCTAAGTGCCCCTTTTACCCCTCTATCATCTAATGGTCCAACTGACTCTCTCACGGTTTTTTTTTGCTACGAATGTACTTGAAAAAGTCTATTACGCGTGTTTGCTTCCACAACAAGCTTCTTCTCAAATTCTCTCTTTGCCTGCCTTTTCATTGCTTTGCATTTAACTTGCCAGTGCTTGTGCTGTTTCCAGTTTGTCATTTGGCTCTTTTTTCCATTTCCTGAAACATGCCTTTTTGGCAACAGCCTCTTTGACCTCAACTTTAAACTATGCTGGTAGATATTTGGACTTTATATTATTATATTTGTATTTGCATCATTTGCTATACCGCCCTTACTGAAGTGTCATGGTGGTGTACAATAAAAAATATATAAATTGCTGGAAACAAAAAGGAGGAAAAAGAACACCATCAAATTTATAGGAGAGCTTTTCTTAAAGCGTGGAATACAGCTGTCTGGTCTTCCAAGATAGTATTTTTAAACACAACCCAAGCCTGATGTAAGTCTTTAACCTTTACAACTGCTCCTTTTAGGGTTTTTTTTTTTAATAACTATTTTCCTTATTTTATCATAGTCTCCCTTTCAAAAGTTAAAAGGTAGTACTGTGGATTTCCTTACCATCCCTCCTCCATTAATTAAACACGATCATGCTATGATCACTATTGCCAAGTGGCCCCCAACACCCTTATCTCTTGCACTAGATCTGGTGTTCCACTAAGGACTAGGTCTAATATGGCTTCCCCTCTGGTAGGTTCATGAACCAGCTGCTCCAAGCAGCAGTCATTTATTTCATCTAGAAACTTTATCTCCCTAGCATGTCCTGCTGTGACACTGACCCAGTCAATACCGGGGTAATTGAAATCACACATTATTTCTGTGCTGTATCTTTTGTTAGCTTCCCTGATTTCTTTGAGCATTTCATCATCCATTTGTTCATTCTGCCATCGCTTTCCCCTTTTTACATAGGATTTCAATCCATAGAGATTCTACAGCAAATTTTGTTTCCTGCAAAACTTTAATCCTTTGTGACTCAATGCCCTCTCTAACAGAGTGCAACCCCTCCACCAATTTGATTAGCTCTATCATTACGATATAGTTTGAACCCAGGTATCAGTGTCCCACTGGTTGTCCTGTTTCCACCATGTCTTTGAGATACCAATCATATCTAACCTCTCATTTAGTGCTATATATTCTAACTCTCCCATCTTATTATTTAGACTTCTAGCATTTGCATACAAGCATTTTAGAGACTGTATTTTATTCATATTAATCTGGCTAGCAGTAGGCAGGGGTAATTTGGAATCTTTAAGTTCTGTCTGCTCAGTACTCAAGGGCATTTGGACTACCTTTGTCTTTATTGGAACCTCTCCGCTGATATGCCCTAACTTCATTCTTTTGGTAGTATCCTTCAAGGATACATTGTTCCTAACCATGCGCTCTTGGGCTACTGTTGGCTCTCCCCTATTATCTAGTTTAAAAGCTGCTCTATCTACTTTTTAAAGGTTAATGCTAGCAGCCTATTTCCATCCCGGTTAAGGTTCATGAAGCCCATCCCTTCGGAAGAGCCCCTCCTTTCCCCAAAATGTTCCCCAGTTCCTAACAAATCCAAACCCCTCATTTCTTGCACCATCTTCTCATCCATGCATTGAGACTCCAGAGCTCTGCCTGCCTTTTGGGTCCTGTGCTTGGAATAGGAAGCACTTTGGAAAATGCTACCCTGGAAGTTCTGGATTATAACTTTCTACCTGAACCCACAAGTAAATGAACAGTAAACATATATGCATGCTCATTAGCATATTTGTTAATTCTTAAAATATGTTCTTTTTTAATCTGTTGGTTTAGCAAGTCATGCTTCTCTGGAATTCAGAAGTCAGTCTAAATAAATAAATCTGTTAGTTCAGTTATGAATGTATTTCAGATTGTTAATCCCTTGTCACCCAGCCCAAAGCAATTTACAATCACACATTAAACAACAAATACAATGCCATATTTCAGGCTTGTGATTCGTTGCACAGCACTGGCTGTAGGTCATAGAATCTGAATTAATTCAACTGTCTTACCTTCTTTTCAGTTCCAAATTTTGGATATTTCTATTAGAATGAGCATCTTTCCAGGCTTCATTATTGTGCTGCTATATAAAGGCATTGAGCAGCTAATCCTGCCGAGGACCTGAACTAAGGACTAGAAATTCTGTTGCTATGCCAGACCTCACCTAATGCTCAGAAAAGAAGGTGCCGTTTCATAGTGTTTACAGTAGCCTATTGTAAAACTTCTTCCTCATGATCACAAATGCACAATAAAGCTGGAAAAGTACACAAAAGTTTCACACACACACACCCTCCTCAGCTTAGCATGAGACACTAAACCAGCAATAGGCATTCTTCAGATAAGAACTTTAGTAGGTGAATTGATAATATCTTTATGAGGAGTGCCTGCAGCATTATCTACTTCCTCTTAATTGCTAAGTCAATCTAGTACCAATGGAAGTCTCCACACAGAAATTTATATAAAAAGGTATCACCATTTATTTATTTATGAACCTGCTGCAAATCCAAGTGCATTAACACGGCCACAATAGCATCGTACAGAAACTGTGATATCGCCTCACGTATCTTACACTTTGCTCTAGGGCCCTCTTCAGTTCCCCCTTACCTACCTTAACCTTGTGCACGGCCTGGGCTCTGCTGTTTTGAGGTGCAGGTGGGGATGGCTGCACCCAGATCCCAATGCCCTCCTTGCTGTACTTGTTGAACCAACCTTGCTGAGACTCGCACTGGGTTTTGAAGGACAGGAAGGCTGCATCATCAGGCACCTGCAAAGACTCCAGAGCCATTGAGAGAGCGAAGGACACGCGCCTGGGGACAGAAGACGAAATAAAGATGGGTAAGTGTGCTGGAGAAAGAGCAGCAGAAAGCCTCGGCGAAGCACCTAGGAGATCTGCTGCTCCGTCCTGGTGCTCTCCGGGAAGCCTCCGCACCTCACATCCCCTCCTCAGCCCCTTGCTCGGAACCGAATCCAGCAGGTGGCCTGGGAGCTCTTCCCGCGAGAATCGCGGTCTCCTCGCCCGCTCTTCTCCCTTCGGCAAGGAATCCCCCTCACAACACCCGCTTCTTCCTCGTCCTTTTCTTTCGCCCAACCCCGAACATCCTTCATGTTACTATGGGAGGGGGGGAGTTACGAGCCACTTCCCTGTCACCGGAGAGTAAAGCGACTCTCCATCGTTTCTCAATGCCCCGCCCCCTTGCCGTTTCGCTATTCCCCAGGCGCTTCATCACCTGCTTCCGCCGCGCGCAACCGGCACAAGCGGGACACGAGGCGGAAGTAGAACCGGCAACAGGTGAGCCCTCCGGCGGTCACGCCCCACCCCGCGCACAGTGCGTAACGTCGCGCGCCTACCTGTCCCACCTAACCGAGACTCCTCCTATCCCGATTGGACGGAGAGCTGTCAATCACACAGGGATCAGGCTGCAAAGGTGCGTCGGTGAAGCCGTGAAATCTTGATTAGATGAAAGTCAATAGGGCGGAGTTTAATTTACCTATTCATTTGCGATTGGTGAATGTACGGAGTAAACTTGCAGCCGCGCCTCTTTCGTGCATCTTCTAGAAGCTGAACGACCGTTAAGATTGGCAGGAGCCTTGTGGTGCAAGCGATGATGCACCGGCCCAGCTGCACGTGTTACAACGCTGATGCTTGTGCAAAGGCTGAGGAACACGTTTCGGGCCGATGCAGAAAGCTAGTGTAGCCTTTAAGCGCACATAACCCCACGTTTAAGCACACTTTACTACTTTTTGAATGCAGAAAGCAGCCATAAACCGCCGCAGCCAACCTCTCCCCCTCACCCCAATGGAAAAACTAACACCATAAGTATCAACTGCATGGTATGTAAATCATCCATGCTACAACCGATGTACGGTTGATGATTTCACCACCAACCATAGCAGCTATATTTTTACTTCAGGGTCTAAGGTGACTTAAACCTGAAACAGGTGTCCTCAACACTATTTTGATAGTAGCAGGAGCTTTCCCCAATGCCTAGATTCTAGCAGATAAACGAGCGAACCCTCACTTGGTTTGCAGCTTATCGTGCTATGAGGGCTTGTGTGCATCAGTGATACAGCTAAACGAACTACTGGCAGGGTCTCCCAAGATGGACAGGTCACAGCTGAGGTGCCAGACAAAAACAAACCACCCATCTGGGCAGCAGCAGAATGCAATGGTGTTGACGGCAGACTATCACATTTCTGTGACAACAGCAACACCACCAAACTTAAACTACACTGAAGAAAAGCCCAGCAATCTACTTCTGTATCTTGCCATGAAAACCCAATAGATAGTTACAACAAAACAAATTGTGCTATAGTGCGGGAAGATGAGACGCCCCCCAGCTGGGAAGGCACTCAAATAGCTAGTTGGGAAGAGCTAAAGACTTTTCAGAGTAAAGCCAGCATTGATGATGTGGTTGAATCAAAGCTCTGAGGACGTCTGACTGCTGATGTAGCTGCGCATGAAATGAAAGTCAGAAGCTGTAAAGATGTCTTAAGCATTAGAACATACGAAGCATGAACCAAGGGAAGTTGGAGATGGCCAAGAATGAAATGGAACGTGTACAACTTGATCTCTTGTGTGTCAGCGAACTGAAATGGAGTGGCATAGGGCACTTTGCATCAGATGATCACACGGTCGACTATGCTAGACATGAAAGACAAAGAAGAAATGGTGTTCCATTTATAATAAAGAAGAAACTTGCAAGAACTGTAATGAAATACAATGCAGTCAACGAACGCTTAATCTCTATTCGTCTACAAAGAATGCCTATCAACAGAACTGTACTTCAAGTATATGCCCCAACAACAGCTGCAGAAGAGAATGCAATTGAAGACTTCCATGAACAAGTACAAGCTGAAATTGACAGAACATGAAACAGGATATCCTGAGAGTCATGGGTGATTGGAACACAAAAGTTGGCAACAAAGAAGAAGGCAAAGTAGTTGGAAAATATGGACTTGGCAACAGAAATGAAGCTGGAGAAAGACTGATTGAAATGAATAGATCATTGGTCTTGCATAATTCTAACACCTTCTTCCATCAACACAAGCAGCGACTGTACACATGGACTTCACCCAATGGATTGTATAAAAATCAAATTGACTACATCTGTGGAAGTCAACAATGGAAAAGTTCTATAACATCAACAAAGACAAAACCTGGAGCTGACTGTGGTACAGATCATCAACTACTAGTATGCAAACTCAAGCTAAAGTTGAAAAAGAGCAAACCACTCATGAATGCAGCAAAATATGACCTTGAGAATATACCACTGGAATTTAAAGATTGCCTGCAAAATCAACTTGCTACTTTAGATACAAATGACATAGCTCCAGATGAGTTATAGAATGACATCAAGAAGGTTGTGTTGGAAGAAAGCGAGAAGTCTCTACAAAAGGTGAAAAAGCAAAAACGGCCAAAATGGATGACGGAAAAAACTCTGAAAATTGCCCAGAAACGCAGAGAAGCTAAAGCCAGAGGAGAAAGACAATAACAGAACTCAACAGAGATTTCCAAAGTGCAGCAAGACAGGACAAGGAAAAGTACTACAACGACGCATGCAAGGAAATAGAAGCAGAAACTATTAGAGGAAGAGCAAGATCAGCTTTCCTAAAGCTACGAGAGTTAAAGAAAATGTTCCAGCCTCAAATTGGTATGTTACAAGATGCTCAAGGTTCTATGTTGAATGATGCTGAGAAGATCAAGAAAAGGTGGAAGGAATATGCAGAGTTTTTATATGATAAAGATCAAGTGGACCAACAGCCGTTTCAACCTGTACCTTATGATCAGGAACCATTGGTGATGAAAGAAGAAGTTAAAGCAGCATTGAAAGCCTTATCAAAGCACCAGGCATTGATGGCATTCCCATAGAAGTATTACAGCAATCTGATGCAGCTGTTACCGTACTTACAAGGCTCTTCCAAGAAATATGGAAGACAACATCATGGCCAACTGACTGGAAAAGATCTGTGTTTATACCAATACTAAAGAAAGGTGATCCAACTGACTGTGGAAATTATCACACAATTGCTCTGATCCCACATGCCAGCAAGATTCTACTGAAGATTATTCAAAAGAGACTACAACCATACCTGGAACAAGAACTACCTGAAGTGCAAGCAGGGTTCAGGAAAGGGCAAGGAACGAGAGACATCATTGCGGATGTGAGATGGATCCTTGAAAACACTAAAGAATACTAAAAGGATATCTATTTGTGCTTTATCAACTATAGCAAGGCTTTTGACTGTGTAAACCATGACAAACTCTGGGACACATTAAGAAGCATGGGTATACCAGAACACCTCATCGTACTCTTGCACAATCTGTACATTGATCAAGAAGCAACAGTTCGAACAGATCAAGGAGAAACAGAATGGTTTAAAATAAGCAAAGGTGTATGACAAGGCTGCATACTTTCCCCTTACCTGTTTAATTTATATGCAGAACAAATCATCAGAGAAGCAGGATTGTATGAAAACAACAGAGGTGTGAAGATTGGTGGAAGACTCATCAACAACCTTCGCTATGCTGATGAGACCACATTACTGGCTGAAAGTGAAGATGATTTGAAACATTTGCTTCTCATAATCAAAGAACATAGTCTCAAAATGGGCCTGCACCTTAATGTAAAGAAGACAAAGATCATGACAACTGGCATAATCAACAGGTTCATCGTTGAAGGAGAAGAAATTGAAATCGTGAACAACTTTAACCTACTTGGATCAACTATCAATAAAGAAGCAACAAGCAGTCAAGAAATCAGATGATGCATTGCTCTTGGCAGAATGGCTATGAAAGACCTAGATAAGATTCTCTAGAGCAGAGATGTCTCTCTCCATACAAAGATTCGACTTGTTCAAGCCATGGTAGTTTCAATAACATCATATGGATGTGAAAGCTGGACAGTGAAAAAGATAGGATGAAAATTGATGCCTTTGAATTATGGTGCTGGCGGCGAATACTGTGTATACCATGGATTGCCCGAAGAACAAACCAGTTGGTACTAGAGGAGATCAAACCTAAGCTTTCTTTAGAAACTCAGATGACAAGACTTCGACTTTCATACTTTGGATACATCATGCGAAGAGAGAGATCATTAGAGAAAGACATCATGCTTGGCAAGATAGAATGTCAACGCAAAAGAGGAAGGCCAGCAATGAGATGGATCGATACAATAACAGCAGCTACGGGTACCAGTCTGTCAACAATGAGCCGCCTGACTCAAGACTGAACACAATTTAGGATAGCTATCCAGAAGGTCGCCATGAGTCGACTCCGACTCAACGGCACTTAACAACAACAACAACAAACGAGTGAAGAAAAACACCCAAGGAGTCTTAGAAGGAAACAACGGTTTAATCTGCACAGACCCAGAGAAAATAGTTTTTCCAAATTCTGGGCCCTCACCAGAGGGCTCAGAGAGATTATATAGACTTCTTATCAGATTAATAGAGCATTTCTTCATGACTGGTCACTTTATTACAGTATAGTCCCGATTGGAGAAAGTCTACTGTACTCATCTCTAGCGAAGCAGAGGGAGAGTAGTTATCTCTAGCAAGCAGAGAGAGCAGCAGGACAAAGGAATAGGGGAGGGACAAGCATGTACCAGGGTACGACTTCACCAAGAGGGGTGTGTCCTTTTCACTTACCCCTTCCAGCTCTCAGCCCTGCCTGGATTTCTACCTCATTCCCCACTTTTTTAAGGGAAAAATTTACCTTGTAGTGAAGGAGGCCAATTTTTCCTCATAGCAGTTGATCTGACTGTAGAAGGGATTTGTATTTGCATACTGCCATCACATGGGCAGCAGTTTTCCGCTCCACCATGGTCTCAATGGTGGAGGTAATAAATCGGATAAGGATAGGGATAGGGATACAGCATGGCAGGATAGTACATAGCAGGAGAATAAGGAGAACCCCTACCACTAGGGTTTTAAGTCCACCTAACCAATTGAACCATTCCGCAAACCACCCAGCACCTATAGAAGGGGCAGTGATATGATTAGCTAGATCACGTAGGTCTTGAATAGAGCGTTCAATGGAAACACTCTCATCAGTGAGATTAAAACAACACATACCCTCAAATTCCTCACAGCCATTATTTATTTATTTTATTTATTTATTTATTTATACTTTTCTTCTATACCGCTTTTTCCCAAGATCAAAGGCGGTTTACAAATAACATAATGAACAGTTTACAATTAACATAATAAACATTGTTTTACATAGAACATAGTATTTTCTTTAAACTATGTACAATTAACTTTTCATGAACAATAACATGGAGCATATAATTATACATTTAACTGTAGGAGCAGAAAATCAATGGTCAGCCTATTCTGCAGAATCACTGGCCACAGACCGGACATCTCATGATTCATAGTGGCTAGGATGGTTGAGGTAAGATTAATGGATTTGGCCAAGGAACAAGCAATACGGCTTACTTCCAAAGCGTTGTGCGAAGCTAACCCAGGTGCTCTTACAATGGATATTGCCAGTCCTAGAGCTATCTGATCACTATAAGGTTCCACATTAGAGTTACAGGTAGGCAGCATAGGTTTTGATCAAGGATAGCGTGAGTGGGAACTAACCTTACTAGGGGTATGAGAGAAAGTAGCAGTAGTAAGTTTGCCAAAAGTGCAAGGACCTCCAGTAGCGTTTATAGGAACATAAGTGTAAGCAGTTTTACCACATAACAAAAACTATCCTAAGGGAAGATACATTTCTGAGTAAGCATAAGATACCTTCGTAATAGACTTGCATGATACGGTGTTAGACACATTAAAAACCCCTTTAGTGGCATTTACAAAAATAAAGCAATCTGTAGCTTCAAGCGTGGAGACAACCAGCAAGGAGAAAGGGGCCTTGTTAAAATAGGCTGAGGTAGGACGAGTAACACCAATGAAGTAGAAAAATGTAGAAAAGGTTAGCTTTGGCTGTTTGCAGTTCAGATTATGCATTACAGTAAACGTTTGCATTTCACACAAAGTAGTGGGTACAGTAATAAGGCATGTTGATAAAAAACTCCAGGCTGCGATGAGCTGCGTACACAAAAGTCCGAAGTATTCAAAGCAGTCCCGGCAAGTAGTGTTACTACATTTATAGTCCCTGATGCCAATAAGGGAACGCCCCACATGAATGCCAGAACAAAAGTCAGCATGAGCAGGTGCATACCGACCATGGAGCTTATGCCCCACTAACAGTATCTGAAGATGACTCCTCAAGCTTCTGCTCTGCGTAGACTAGCCGGCTTCCGGTATGCGGCTAGCGCAGGGCTCCGTCGTTTGCCGATTCCCTGATTCTCCGCAGCGTGAGGCATAAGGGATCCTAAGAATGTTCGTGCGCTGTCCATTTATCATCCAAGTCAGGAGCAGCTTTCTTAAGACGAGTATGATGAATCCACGGGGTAACCTCTGCGACCTTGACTGCAGTCGGTGTGGCTAGGAGAACTGTGTAAGGACCTCTCCAGGTAGGGCACAGTGGTTCACGTTTCCATTCCTTAATCCACACACGATCTCACGGCTGGTGGGGATGGAGCAGCTCTGACAAAGAGATAGGCAGTCGCTCTTGTATCCACCTGTTCAAAGACTGAAAAACAGATCCCAATGCCAGTAGGTGTTGTCTTGTAAGTTCATTACCTATCTGCTCTAGGTCTCCCTTAAGGCCCTGAACAATGGGTGGTGGTCGACCATACAGTACTTCATAAGGGGATATTCCCAAGGTCCGAGTTGGGGAGGACCAGACCTGGAGAAGGGCTATCGGCAAAGCCTGATCCCACTTAAGATGAGCTTCCTGACAGAGTTTAGACAACTGGAGCTTCAGAGTTTGGTTCATCCTTTCCACCTTTCCCGAACTCTGTGGGCGTAAGCAGTGTGAAGTTTCCAGGTAATCTGGAGGGCCTTAGAAAGGTCTTGAAGGCACTTAGCAACAAACGCAGGGCCATTATCTGACCCTATAGTAAGAGGTAGGCCAAACCTGGGAATGATCTCTTTCAGCAGGGCCCTGGTAACCTCTCGGGCTGTCTCTGTTCTACAAGGGTAGGCCTCAGCTCATCCTGAAAATGTACATACTATCACCAGCAGATATCAATAACCCCTTACTCGGGGCAACTCAGTGAAATCAACTACAGTATTCTCCATAGGGGCAGCCCCAACCGCCTGTATGGAGACTGGGGGTAGAGGCCCTTGGCAGGGGTTATTCCTGGCACATTGGAAACAGTGACGTGCTGCAGCTGCCGTTAAGGCAGACAGATGTGGGACATAGAAATAAGACTGTAGAATGGTGTGCATGGAGGTCTTGCCTAAGTGGGTGGTCTCATGAAATCGTCGGACAAAAACAGGTGCTAGACTCTCAGGGATAACATATCGGGGTGTATCTCCTAGGAACCGCAACCACACAGCAGTAGTGAGAGTAGCCCCTTCCTGAGTGAAGAAATCCATCTCTTTCCTGGAATAACGTGGGTCCCACTCTGACATAGGAATTGGAAACAGGGGGGCTTGAACACTTACTGGGACTGTTCCTTGCTGGGCTGCTAACTTGGCCTCCCTATCTGCCCTGCGGTTACCCTGGATGACCAGAGTGTCTCCTCGTTGGTGTGCCTTGCAGTGAACAACAGCCACCGCTTCTGGTGCCCACACAGCCTCTAGTAACTCCAAAATCTCCCTCCCATACTTTATAGATTTCCCACTTGAATTTATGAGTCCCTTCTCGCTATAGAGGGCCCCATGGGCATGGAATGTACTGAATGCATACTTAGAATCAGTGAAAATGTTTGCCTTCAGACCTGCAGCTAACTGGAGGGCTCGAGTAAGGGCAATGAGTTCAGCTTTCTGGGCAGAAGTCCCTAAGGGTAAGGGCTCAGCCTCCAAAACAACCCCAGGAATGACCACAGCATATCTGGCCTTCCGCTGTCCATCTTCCACGAAACTACTGCCATCGGTAAAGTATTGAACATCAGGCGAGGCCAGCGGTACATCCTTCAAATCCGGACGGCTGGAGTACACTTCTTCCATAACCTGGATACAATCATGTTCAGGTAGCCCAGGTGCTTCAGGGAGTAGAGTAGCAGGATTGAGTATTTTCACTATCTTCAAGTAAACCCGAGGATTCGCACACAGTATGCTCTGGTACTTTGTCATCCGCTCATTGGTAAACCAATAATTGCCTTTGTACTCCATCAGTGTCAGTACTGCATGCGGCACTTTAACATACAGTTCTTGCCCAAGGGACAATTTATCAGCCTCTGTTGCCAAGAGAGCTGTTGCTGCTACTGCGCAGAGACAAGAAGGCCACCCTCTTGCTACTGGATCTAGCTGTTTGGACAGATAAGCCACCGGTCGTTGCCAGGAATCTAGGCTCTGAGTGAGGACACCAACTGCCATCTCCCTTTCTTCATGGATGTACAAATGGAATGGTTTTTCCACGTCGGGCAGTCCTAGACTAGGGGCTGATAGCAAAGCCTTCTTCATATTCTGAAAGGCCTCCTTTTGGTCCAGGCCCCAGTCGAAAGGATCTCGTTTTCCCCCTGTTGTAGCTGCATACAGGGGCTTTGCCAACACTGCATAGTTGGGTATCCAGATTCGACAAAAACCGGCAGCCCCTAAGAAGCCTAAGTGCCTGCGATTTTGTGGCTCAGGAATAGAATAAACAGCCTCCCTCTGCTCAGAGCCCAATCTTCGAAGGCCTTGGGCAACATGGAATCCCAAGTATCTGACTTCAGTCTGGCACAATTGGGCCTTACTTCGGGACACAGCCAGACATCCATAGTAGGTGTAGAAGTTCTGAAGTAGCGGCTAGACATTCTTCCAGGGAAACAGCAGCAATGAGTAAATCATCCACGTATTGTAGCAACATGCGTTGAGAAGGGCAAGACTGGAACTGACGCAGATCTTGACTAAGTGCATCCCCAAACAGCGTGGGGGAGTTTTTGAATCCTTGGGGTAGCCATGTCCATGTCAACAGACCCTTACTGCCAGTAATAGGGTCTTCCCATTCAAATGCAAACTGGCTGGCTAGGAGTGGCCAATCTCAAGCAGAAAAAGGCATAATTTAAGTCCAGAACAGTGAAGCAGGTTGCTTGTGCAGGAATCAAACTCAGTAAATTGTAGGGTTTGGCACAACAGGATGGATGGTAACAACAGCTTCATTGACCTTCCGTAGGTCCTGTACAGGTCGGTAATCATTAGTACCTGTTTTTTGAACAGGCAGCAAAGGGGTATTCCAAGGTGATTGGCATGGCTTCAGGAGTCCAAATTTGAGTAATCGCTGGAGATGTTTATGAATGCCCTCAACAGCTCTTCGGGACAGGGAGTATTGCTTAACATGGATGGGACAGGCGTTTGGTTTTAGTTCCACTATAATAGGCGGGATATTCCGGGCAAGGCCGGGAGGATTACCTTCTGCCCATACCCCAGGGTAGTTTTGCAGTTCTGATGGGAGGGGTTGTTGCCGATCAGCTTGGGAGTACAGCCGCCACTCTTCTTCCCTTGGAATCTGTAGAGAAAATAATCCCGATACTGGAGGCCCCAAAACCATTTTAGCTCTCCTGTGGGGGTAAAGGAGATCCAGGCATGTAGCTTTGATAGGAGATCCCGGCCCAGAAGTGGTACTGAACACTCGGGCATGTACAGAAATTGATGGGCGATTTGCTGTCTGCCTACTTCGCAGACTCGGGTATGGAGAAAGGGCCGGACTGCCTGGTTTCTGGTTGCCCCCACCACTGTGACAGTCTTTTCGGAAGCACTTGCTAGCGGTTGGTGCTTCATCCCCCGGCTGCGCCCCCCACCTTCCATAATACCTCCCCATATACCCTCTCCTACCTTCCCTTCTCCCTCCCGTTTCCCGTCATCTTGCCCCTCTTTGGGCCTTCCCTGTCTTCTATCTTATTAACTGTCTCTCCCTGTCCTATTGTTTTTTTGGCGTTCCTTTCTGACTTTGCTTTCAGTAGCCTACCCTTTTGTATTGTACACCGCCCTGACGCTTTGACCTGGGCGGTTTATCAAATTCTGCGAATAAAGATAAAGATAACAGAATGCTCTGCCCCAGTATCAACCATAAATGGCATTTGCTGGTCCCCGATTTTGATTGTGACCATGGGCTCATGGGGACCAAGAAGAATCTGTGAGCCCGGTCTGTCCTATTCATGATCATCCTGGTTCTGGTCCATAGCGGTCAATCCAATGAATCCCGCTAGACCCTCACGCTCCTCGCAGGCGTCCTCAGCTGGTCTCCGAGTATAATCTTCCTCCTTCAACTCGCCCTCGGAATGCTGGTCGACCACGGTTTCCTCTTCCGGCATCATTTCGGCCGCCTTTGTTGGGACAGTCGTTTTTCCAGTTGCCCATTTCTCTACAATAGGCACATTGATCTCGTTCCAATGGTCTTCACTCCATCAATTCGTGCCAGGTTCCTCTACCCCAGACTCGGCCCCTCGGTTCCTACGTTGACTTTCCTTGTCCTTTCTCAACTAGCGCCGCTGCTAACATATCCGCTTTCTTTTTCATCTTTCGTTCACACTCACGCTTCATCTCCTGATCTCTGTTCACAAATACTTTCATAGCAACTTCCATCAGCTGGGTGATATTCATTCCAGCAAAACCTTCAAGCTTCTGAAGTTTCCTTCGAATGTCCCCCTGTGATTGTCCCACAAAACGCTGTATTCACCATCCGCTGGTTTTCAAGTGTTTCGGGGTCAAATGGAGTGTAAACACAGAAAGATTCACAGAGTCTTTCATAAAACTGGCCTGGGCTCTTATCAGGGGTTTGCAGGACCTCAGATATTTTCCCCACATTCATCGCTTTCTGGCCCCCTTTTTTAAGGCCTTCCAGGAGAGCCCAATGATAGCGATCCAGGGCAAGGCGTCCTGTATCACTGTTTGCAGCCCAGTGGGGTTCTAGGTCAGGAAAGTCTCTCAGCGCTGCTTGCTGGGGATTCTGTTCACCTGGAGGGTTCTCTTCTGACCATTTCATGGCTGACCGAGTTACCCTGTATCTCTCTTCGGTACTGAGTAAGGTTAAAGGAGCTGACGGCAGTCTGCCCAAGTTGGACGATGGGTCTAAATAATAGACGAAAACAAATCTATCATAGCTTGAGGTTTATCAATATAGGATGGATAATGAGTTTTCCAGTTCAACAAGTCGGTTGTAGAAAAAGGTACATGCACAAAAGTGGGGAGGCCTTCCACAAGTTCTCCCTGGGCATTAAAGGCAACTGGTCCTCGAGCCTCTCGTAGGGGTAGGTGGAGACTAACTTCTGGAGTCTGTTTGCTAGCATGTATTGTGCGGTGATCTCTCCTGAAGTCGCAGTGCTCTAGTATGGGGGGGGGGGGGGTGTACGAACGTGGAACTGACCTTCTTCAGATCTGGGACTCAGGGAACTTTCTGAAGTGCTGGGCAGGTCTGTATCTGAAATCGGTATTGGTATATTTCCCTCACTGCTCTTCTGTCAGAGAATATAGTATCTGTTGAGAGGGGCGGGGGAGAACTAGCGGATTTCCCTGCTGAGACTGCCGACTTAGCTGAAGTCACAGAAATATGTCTGGGAGGAGGGAAAGGGGGGAATTCTTCTGTCTCTGGCTCCTGTACTAAAACGGGCAACTGTGATTTTAATTTAGGCTGCATTTCCTGTGGGCTACGAGACAAAAGTATGCAGCAGTTTTCCTCATGACGTCTCCTGAGCCATTTAGGTCTCTACCGACAAACATCCAGCCAGGAATCAATATAAGAGAATTGATCAGGATGTTTAGCTACCACAACTTGGTGCACTCGGCTAACCAAGTCATAATCAAAGGTTCCTTCAGGGGGCCAACCAATGTTAAAGTTGGGCCACTCCCTCTGACAATATTTCGTTAACAGGGCAGGAGTCATACGAACACCATAATCTGCAGAGAATCCCTTCCTGAAATGCTTTACCATACACTTTAAGGGGCTGCATTTCGTCTCTGATCCCCCCATATCTTTCTTCCAGGCTGTGAAAACACAGAGGGAAAGGAATGCAGACAGCCAGGAATCCGGCTGCTCTAGTCTCAAGAAGGGTAACTAACAAGATGGCGCTTTCACCACACCCTAACAAAATGGCGCTTTCACCATTTATCCCTGACGGCACGGTCGCCTAGCCAGGAACTGCACTAATCAGGAGTCTATGCTCACTACACAAGCCTCTGCTTGTGCCAAACACATAAATCAAGTACAGGAACGCGGTTTCCCCCAGCTCAGCTCAGGGTACTAGGGCGATTCCCTCAAGAGGTGATCAATCTCTCCTTCTCCCCGTAGGAAGGACCAATTTTTTTCTGAACTGCAGACCGAGACAGACCCCCGTTATCACTTACCCCACTCAGATGTCCTCCGGAGTTGAAGGAGTTGTTTCCTAGACCCCAGAGCGGGTTCTTAGGTGTCCCTCGGAGAAAGCCAGTGGCAGAGGCGAATCAGGAAGGAATACTTTCCAGAACAACTGGTCTGGTGGCACCCTGTATTCCCCGTTGCGTTCGCCACCAGCCCGGCTCAAACCGATTGAACCTAGAAGTAACAAGATAACCTTTTCTTTCTTATCTCGCTGTCTCAGCCGGGTCAGGGAACAAAAACTGTAGCAGATAAACGAGTGAAGAAAGAAACACCCAAGAAGTCTTAGAAGGAAACAATGGTTTAATGTGCACAGACCCAGAGAAAATAGTTTTTCCAAATTCTGGGCCCTCACCAGAGGGCTCAGAGAGATTATATAGACTTCTTATGAGATTATTACAGCATTTCTTCATGATTGGTCACTTTATTAGAGTATAGTCCAGATTGGAGAAAGTCTACTGTACTCTTATCTCTAGCGAAGCAGAGGGAGAGTAGTTATCTCTAGCAAGCAGAGAGAGCAGCAGGACAAAGGAATAGGGGAGGGACAAGCATGTACCAGGGTATGACTTCACCAAGAGGGGTGTATCCTTTTCACCTAACTCTTCCAGCTCTCAGCCCTGCCTGGATTTCCACCTCAAGATCATCTCAGAAGATCAGGCATTATGTAAAGCCCCCCCCCCCCATGCCATGCCATGCCATGCCATGCCATCAAAAAAGCGTCAGGGGCTGTGCACAACAACAAAAAAGAATCCCTGGTGGTCTAGCAGCCGTGCCTGTACCCACCCAAATCATATTTTGATGACATCAGGAACAATTACAGTATCAAGATAGTGGTGGGGGCTAATGAACAACCATAAACAAATCCCTGGTGGATATATCATCCCTATAGAGCCATTCACAGCAATGGTCCCCAGTTGCCATTGGAAGCTCCACCACACATGCATGCCTGTCTTGCCAACTGCAGCGGTACCCTCTTCTCCAGTCTTCTTTTCTCCATGTGCCTGCTAGCCTTGGAAAATGTCATGCTTTTCTACCCCCTTGCAGGTTATTTATTTTAAAAAACGGACCGTAGGGTGATGAAGCGCAAGGAGATGTACATGTGAGAGCAGCACTCTGGCCCCAAGCTACAACAAGCTATTTAAAAAGAAAAAGACCAACCCCCTACAAACTGCTAAATATGGGGGAACCCCCCTGCTCAAGCCACAGGGGGGAGGACGGGGAAAAGAAAATCAGAGATAAGTGTACAGCTATGTCCCAAAAGCCCTCACTTGGTTTGCAGCTTGTCGTGCTGTGAGGGTTTGTGTGCATCAGTGAGGAAAGATGTCTTACACATTGGAACATGGAACATACGAAGCATGAACCAAGGGAAGTTGGAGGTGGTCAAGAATGAAATGGAACGTGTACAACTTGATCTGTTGGGAGTCAGCGAACTGAAATGGACGGGAATTGGGCACTTTGCATCAAATGATCACATGGTCTACTATGCTGGAAATGAAAGACAAAGAAGAAATGGTGTTACATTTATAATAAAGAAGAAACTTGCAAGAACTGTAATGAAATACAATGCAGTCAGCGAACGCTTAATCTCTATTCGTCTACAAGGAATGCCTATCAACACAACTATAATTCAAGTATATGCCCCAACAACAGCTGTAGAAGAGAATGAAATTGAAGACTTCTATGAACAAGTACAAGCTGAAATTGACAGAACATGCAAACAGGATATCCTGATAGTCATGGGTGAATGGAACGCAAAAGTTGGCAACAAAGAAGAAGGCAAAGTAGTTGGAAAATATGGACTTGGCAACAGAAATGAAGCTGGAGAAAGACTGATAGAATTCTGCAAGACCAATGATCTATTCATCTCAAACACCTTCTTGCAGCAACACAAGTGGCGACTGTATACATGGACTTCACCCAATGGATTGTATAAAAATCAAATTGACTACATCTATGGAAGTCAACGATGGAAAAGCTCTGTAACATCAACAAAGACAAAACCTGGAGCTGACTGTGGTACAGATCATCAACTACTAGTATGCAAACTCAAGCTAAAGTTGAAAAAGAGCAAACCACTCATGAATGCAGCAAAATATGACCTTGAGAATATACCACTGGAATTTAAAGACTGCCTGCAAAATCGATTTGCTGCTTTAGATACAAATGACAGAGCTCCGGAAGAGTTATGGAATGACATCAAGAAGGTTGTGTTGGAAGAAAGCGAGAAGTCTCTACAAAAGGTGAAAAAGCAAAAACGGCCAAAATGGATGACGGAAGAAACTCTGAAAATTGCCCAGAAACGCAGAGAAGCTAAAGCCAGAGGAGAAAGAAAGACAGTCGCAGAACTCAGAGATTTCCAATGTGCAGCAAGACAGGACAAGGAAAAGTACTACAATGACACTTGCAAGGAAATAGAAGCAGAAACTATTAGAGGAAGAACAAGATCGGCTTTCCTAAAGCTACGAGAGTTAAAGAAAAAGTGCCAGCCTCGAAGTAGAATGTTACAAGATGCTCAACGTTCTATGTTGAATGATGCTGAGAAGATCAAGAAAAGGTGGAAGGAATATACAGAGTTTTTATATGATAAAGATCAAGTGGACCAACAGCCGTTTCAACCTGTACCTTATGATCGGGAACCATTGGTGATGAAAGAAGAAGTTGAAGCAGCATTGAAAGCCTTATCAAAGAACAAAGCACCAGGCATTGATAGAATTCCCATAGAAGTACTGCAGCAATCTGATGCAGCTGTTACCGTACTCACAAGGCTCTGCCAAGAAATATGGAAGACAACATCATGGCCAACTGACTGGAAAAGATCTGTGTTTATACCAATACTAAAGAAAGGTGATCCAACTGACTGTGGAAATTATCGCACAATCACTCTGATCCCACATGCCAGCAAGATTCTACTGAAGATTATTCAAAAGAGACTACAACCATACCTGGAACAAGAACTACCTGAAGTGCAAGCAGGGTTCAGGAAAGGGCAAGGAACGAGAGACATCATTGCAGATGTGAGATGGATCCTTGAAAAGACTAAAGAATACCAAAAGGTATGAAGACAGAGGTGTGAAGATTGGTGGAAGACTCATCAACAACCTTCACTATGCTGATGATACCACATTACTGGCTGAAAGTGAAGATGATCTGAAACATTTGCTTCTCACAATCAAAGAACATAGTCTCAAAATGGGCCTGCACCTTAATGTAAAAAAGACAAAGATCATGACAACTGGCATAATCAACAGGTTCATCATTGAAGGAGAAGAAATTGAAATTGTGAACAACTTTAACCTACTTGGATCAACTATCAATAAAGAAGCAGCAAGCAGTCAAGAAATCAGACGACACATTGCTCTTGGCAGAATGATTATGAAAGACCTAGATAAGATTCTCAAGAGCAGAGATGTCTCTCTCCATACAAAGATTCGACTTGTTCAAGCCATGGTATTTTCAATAACATCATATGGATGTGAAAGCTGGACAGTGAAAAAGACAGATAGGAAGAAAATTGATGCCTTTGAATTATGGTGCTGGCGGCGAATACTGTGTATACCATGGACTGCCTGAAGAACAAACCAGTCGGTACTAGAGGAGATCAAACCTAAGCTTTCTTTAGAAGCTCAGATGACAAGACTTCGACTTTCATACTTTGGACACATAATGCGAAGAGAGAGATCATTAGAGAAAGACATTATGTTTGGCAAGATAGAAGGTCAACGCAAAAGAGGAAGGCCAGCAATGAGATGGATCGATAGAATAACAGCAGCTACAGGTACCAGTCTGTCAACAATGAGCCGCCTGACTGAAGACCGAACACAATTTAGGATAGCTTTCCAGAGGGTCGCATGAGCCGACTCCGACTCGACGGCACTTAACAACAACAACAATAGAAATGAACAGACAATGGCAACTTGTCTGATTTCAGTTACCCCGGTATTGACTGGGTCAGGGTCACGGCAGGATATGCTAGGGAGATAAAGTTTCTAGATTAAATAAATGATTGCTTCTTGGAGCAGCTGGTTCATGAACCAACCAGAGGGGAAGCCATTTTGAACTTAGTCCTTAGTGGAACACCAGACCTGGTGCAAGAGATAAGGGTGTTGGGGCCACTTGGCAATAGTGATCAAAGCATGATCGTGTTTGATTTAATTAGTGGAGGAGGGATGGTAAGGAAATCCAAAGTACTACCTTTTAACTTTCGAAAGGGAGACTATGATAAAATTAGAAAAATAGTTAAGAAAAAACTAAAAGGAGCAGTTGGAAAGGTTAAAGACTTACATCAAGCTTGGGTGTTGTTGAAAAATACTATCTTGGAAGCCCAGACCAGCTGTATTCCACGCTTTAAGAAAAGTGGAAGGAAGTCCAAAAAACTGCCAGCATGGTTTAAAGGTAAGGTCAGAGAGACTGTTGTTGCCAAAAAAGCATCTTTCAGGAAATGGAAAAAAGAGCCAAATAACGAAAACTGGAAACAGCACAAGCACTGGCAAGTTAAATGCAAGGCATTAATAAAGCAGGTAAAGAAATATTTGAGAAGAAACTTGCTGTTGAAGCAAAAATGCATAATAAAGACTTTCAAGTACATTCATAGCAAAAAACCTGTGAGAGAGTCAGTTGGACCATTAGATGATAGAGAGGTAAAAGGGGCGGTAAGAGGGGACAAGGCTATAGCGGAGAGACTGAATGAATTTATTTATTTATTTATTTATTTATTTTTACTTCTTATATACCGCGCTTTTAATCAGTGCGGTTTACAAATGAACAAATTTAAACACAATGATACAAACAGCATTGGTTTTTTACAAAGAACAGGGTACAAAAAACTTGGTATAAGGAGGGTTTAACTATATACAGATAAAATGTAGCGGCAAATATGGTTAACTGTACATGGAGTTTTGGTTCAATTACATGGAGGAGGTAATTAGATAAAATTATAGTACAGTATAATATGGTAGGAGTAGAGTGTACAAATATGTATATCATGATTATCCATTATCCCCCGGTGTCAAGTGGGAAAGATCAACACGCAGATTATGTTCAATCGGAGTTGCTTCAGGGTAGTACATTAGGAACAAATGATGTTTTAAGACTTTTCTGAATGTCATGAGACTAGTGATGGCTCTAATTTCGGGCGGGAGGGCATTCCAGGCTCTGGGTGCAAATAGAGAGAAGGCTCTAGCGGCTGTTGATTTAGAGCATTTCGTAAGGAGTTTCGGAAGTTCAATGGAATTCAGTGCAGCAGATCTCCTGGCTCTGTTTGTTGGAGTAACCTGTATCATATTGCAGATAGGTGATAGAGATGAACTCTTTGTAGCTTTAAAAGTCATGACCAGGGTTTTATATAGGGTTCTGGCCTGGAGTGGTAGCCAGTGTAAACTCATCAGTATTGGGGTTATGTGCTCTGAGCGTGGAGCACCTACGAGAATTCTCGCGGCTGCATTCATGGCCAAACGGAGGGGATTTAGGGTAGATTGTGGGAGACCGTGAAGTATGATATTGGCAAAATCGAAGTGTGGTAATACTAGGGCTTGGAAGATAGTGCGGAAATCTGAGTAGTCGAGAAGAGGTCGGAGGTTACGTAGGGACCGGATCTTTTGGTAAATTGAGTTTGTTGCTTTCTTGATGTGTACAGACATATCAAGCCGCTGATCTAATGTAATCCCTAAGTATCGAATCGTGGGTTGTGCCTTCAGTTCAATGTTGTTTACATGTAATGAGGCAGGGGGTATGAATGTTGGATTCCTTGTTACGAATAGGACGTCTGTTTTGTTATGATTTATACGTAAGTTCTATTTGTGGAGCCAATTTGATACAGCTTCGAAGCAATGAGCTATTGATGTGTAATCTGGTTTATCTATATTGAATGGAGCATACATCAGGATGTCGTCAGCATATGCAAGACATTGAATGTTGAAGGTACGTATCACATCACAGATTGGCTGCATATAGATATTGAACATTAATGCGGATAAGGAGGATCCCTGAGGGACACCTTGTTTAAGAGGGAATGAGTCAGATGTTGCATCTCCTGTTCTGACTTGCTGCTGTCTATCAGATAAGTTAGATTTGCACCAGTTCAGGGCTAGACCTTGAATACCCTTATCTTTGAGGCGCCGTAGGAGAGTATTGTGGTTTACTGAATCAAATGCAGCTGCTATGTCGAGAAATATGAGAATGAACCCTTGATGAATATTGTCGATGCTTATGATTAGGTTATTGAATAGGGTTGTGAGGAGGGTGTCCACACCATGTTCTTCTCTAAAACCATGTTGTGAGGGGTCCAGGGGAGCTTCAGAGTCAACGTCAATGTTCCCTCTAATTTTCTATAGGCTGTGTGCGCATAAAATATCAGCTGTGTGCAGCTTTTGAAGGAAAGTTAAATTTTTGTGCGCCACATAACGACACTCGGAGTTATATACTTTAAAATTTGACTACACGTCAGAATACAGTATGTACACCACATTGATTTTAATCAAATTAAATGAAAATGGACGATTACTAAATGAAGTGGGAAATTTGTAGTAATTACAATCATAACTTTTAAATTTTAAGATGTTTGTGTTGTTTTCTAGCAGAATCAGAGCCGTAATTTTTGTGCACTCTGTTGTAAAGTATGTGCGCTCGCTCGGCGAGGTGTGTGCGTACGCACACGCGCACAGCTTAGAGGGAACAGTGGTCAACGTGTTGTTGTATTTGTCGCTGTACTACTTTTTCCATGATTTTTGCTAGTAACGGGATACTAGAGATAGGTCTAAAAGATTCAACTTTTGTTGGGTCTAGCTTGCTGTTCTTCAGGAGGGGGCGGATGGATGACTGCTTGAGGCTTTGGGGGAAGGATCCAGTTGAGAATGAATGGTTGACAATCTTTTTTTATAGTTGGGCTAAGTTCATGTCGTAGTTCTTTAATCCACCTAGCTGGGCATGGGTCGTTAGGAGCAGTAGTTAATAGCTGTTATTATTTCTTCAATCTCTTTGTTAGATACTTGAGAGAAATTATCAAGCGTGGCAATTTGGGTCACGTTTTGTGGGGTAGAAGGTGCTGGTGCTGTAGGGATCGAACTAGTCTGAATCATTTTTGATTGTAAGTATTCAGCATAATCCTGAGGGTGTGGCATAGGTGGTTGGGTTGTGGTTGGATCACCTGTTAAGGATTTAACGATATTGAAGAGGTCATGTGGCTTGTTCAAGGACCGCATTAATGTATCTGAGTGGAATTTCTTTCTTTTCTCCATTGTCATCTTTCGGTGAGTTTGTAAGTATGAGTTGTATGAACAGAGTGCCTCAGGAGATCGGGAGGAACGCCAGCGTCTCTCAAGTCTGCGTAGGTGGAGGAGAGATTCTTGAAGTTCGGAGGAGAACCAAGGTTTATGTTTGCTCTTGGTCTTGATCCTGTTAGTAGCAGGGATGCAGGCAGCGGCTTTCAATGTGTTGTTCCAGTTGGTTATTAGGTCATCTTGAGAAAGTAAGTCCTTATTGAGGGCAGGTAGAACTTTCTCCAAGACTTCAATCTTATCAAATGGACGGAAGCGAGTTTCAAGGGCACTCGGGGGGCGACCTGTAGTGTTACTGTTGTTGGAGAGGTGTTCAATGGGGATGTAAAAAAGGAGTAAATTGTGTTCAGACCAGGTTATAGGGGTTATGTATATCGGGGGCTTCTGAGATGTGTTGAGTACCACTTGAGGAGCGAAGATTAGATCCAGCGTGCCTCCTTTGATATGGTTGGGAGCGTCAACAAGTTGTTCAAATCCTAGTCGGTACATGGCTTCAAGGAATGCTGAGGAGTGTGAGGTTTGTAGCGATGGTAGGTTAAAATCCCCTACTAGCCAGTTGGGGGATTGAGGGTTGGGAGAGTTGCATGCAATATTGATTACACAGGTACACTACCAAAAAACTGCCTCCAGTTTTGCAACTGATTCCTATAGATTTTGGGGTGCTGAATCCAGGAAAAATAGCCAAAATGTTCCATCACGTCACGTTTTCTTGCAAAATTAGATTTCTTACCCATATAAGGAATGTTCACATAATTTCTTTTTAGTCGACTGCAGTTTATTTTCTTGGCCCAAAATAGAGGTTGTATTGGTTAACTAACTAGAAACACTCCCTCATGATATTTTAGAGTGTTTTGTATTCATTTTATACATTAACAGGACAATTGGGAGGCGGGGGGCTAAATCCAGTACTCGCGCTGGCGCATGTTCTTTCCTGTTCGCCTCGCCTCGTTCGCTCGCTCGCTCAAACACGGTGGTTGCGACATGAACGTTCCTGTCAAATTTCAGTTTCTTGCAAGTTCATTATTACCTTTTGTTTGCTCAGTCGTAATCCAGCTTTATTCCGAAGTGGTTCACTACAGTTGTAGTTTGCAGTGCTGTGTATTTGTGATGGCTCACAGAGCCAGAGGTTGCGTCAACTCTCCGGACAGTTTTTGTTTTATTTGTGGGGAATATACCGTGAAAAAGCGGCAGAGGAACATTTCTGCATTTATTAAAAAAGTATATTTCGCCTATTTCGGTTTGAAGTTAGGCGATCAAGACAAACAGTGGGCTCCTCACAAAGTGTGCAAGACATGTGAAGAAGATCTACGCTTATGGATGAAAGGTAAAAAACAAGCATTTCGTTTCGGAATACCTATGATGTGGCGTGAACAAAGAGACCACAGCAGTGACTGCTATTTTTGCTCTTGCATTGTGAAGGGATACAACTTAAAAAATAAGAACGTAATAAGTTACCCCAACCTTCCCTCAGCAATTAGGCCTATGCCTCATAGCAACGAAGTACCTGTGCCTGAACCACCAAAATCTTTGGATCATATTTGTGTGGACGGTTCTGATTATGATGAGACTCATCAGATGGCTTTTCCCGATGAGTCCAGTACTTCCGAGTTTGAAACTGAACCAGATCCGAAACCTGAACTTTTCTCTCAAGCTGAATTGAATGATTTAGTCCGGGATTTAGGACTCCCAAAAGATGCTGCCCAACTGCTAGGTTCTCGGCTTAAACAGAAAAATCTATTGTCACCAGGAACAACTTTTTATTGGTACCGCAACCGCGAGACACAATTTTTGAAGTATTTCAGCAAAGAGGAAGATTTGGTATTTTGCAACGATATATACGGAGTGATGGAAAAGTTTAAACTCAAGTATGATCCTGCTGAATGGCAGCTGTTCATTGATTCGTCAAAAGACAGCATAAAAGGTGTTCTTCATAATGGCAACATTCGCTTCAGTTCCTATTGCTCACTCTGTTATTCTCCAAGAAAAATACGAGAATTTGGCCCTGATTCTTCAGAAGATTCGTTATGATGAGCATAAGTGGATGATTTGTGGAGACTTTAAAATTCTATCCAAAACAGGGCAAATTATCACGTAAAACAGGCACACAGTACAAAACGTGATAATGTGGAAAAACAGTTTATTTTTTCCCGCCTTCGGGAGCCACATAAGGTCCGCGCAAGTGCCGGCGTTTTTTCAATAGCTATCGAGCTGACAGTTCGGAGGACGAATTTCAGTTCTCTGCGTCCTTGAGGTTGTTTCCTGCAGCGATATACAACGGTAAGGGAGACATCGACATTTTTAACCCCGAATTGATATGAGTTCAATAGGATTGGTAAAATCGGTAAAAGATAAGGATCCTCGGTTTAATATAAGACAATGAGTGTTTAGATAGTGTTCCATCTAACATAAGTTTTTACTGACGTATAGATTATTCAACTTATGAGAAGTTAGAACAAGATCTATCAGTACAGCACCCCCTCATTTCTCTGCTTTTCCATTTTTTAAGGAATCTGTAGCAATTTTATGTCTCATTGTTTTTTCAGATTCCCCTAGCTAATTGATGTTCTTTTCTCGTACACTTTTTAGATTTAATGCGACTGATTTTGGTCCCGATGAAACTTGTTCCCTTGCTATTTCCATATTATAAATTTTGTTTTTTACAGCTAAATAATAGACAATATATTTTATTTGTAGTCATAGCAGAAGAGCATATCCTTTTTGGCCGTGCCATTCTCTCCCATCCACTCCTACTGCGTTTCAGTCACTAAGCAGTTATTATCCAGTGTTCTACGTTTTGATTTAGTTAGGTTCCGATTAACTATCTCCAGTGGTATACATGTGTCTTACCCTGTGTCTTCTTTATTTTAGTTTTTAATTTTATTGCAAGTAATTAAGTCATCACCTCTACAATTGAGTTTGTGTGCCTCCTTGTGAGGTTGCATATCATCGTCTCTACAAAGAAGGTATTAACATTATTACTATATGCTTGTCACCTCCAAATATGAATGTCTTTGATTGTGTTTTTATATATCCTTTGTGATCTACTGTATTAATTTATTTCCTTACTTTAAGTTTGAGTATCGCATTTCGAGCAATTGAGTTTTATGATTATTATTATTAATATTATTATGATTTTAATTATACATTTTTTAATTATTATTTTTATGAGATATTTATTACTAATTGATTATATTAATATTATTAATATTATTACTATCGTTGCAATAAGTAATAATTTTCATAGCTAGAGTCAAGTGTGTGTCTATGCTTATCTGTTCTTTCACTTTTAAATTGGTTTTTAATTGTTTGTCTTTATGTTTGTAGTACCTATTAGACAACCCCTGATGAAGGTCTCCGAAACACGGCCTGTGTCGGGTTGCTAGGTCTGATTTCAAATAAACTGTTTTTCCACATTATCACGTTTTGTACTGTGTGACTTTAAAATTCTATCCATGCTATTAGGGCAGCAATCCGGTTTCACCAAATATCCCTGCTTCCTTTGCTTGTGGGATAGCCGGGCCCGCGACCTACACTGGGGGAAAAAAGACTGGCCAATTCGGGAGTATTTGAGACCCGGTGAGAAAAATGTTCTTCATGAGAGCTTGGTACCTCGTGATAAAATTCTATTACCACCTCTCCACATTAAGTTGGGTCTCATTAAGCAATTCATCAAGTCCCTTCCAAAAGATGGTGAGTGCTTTCGGTACCTTTGCTCAAAATTCCCCCGACTTTCTGAAGCAAAGCTAAAGGAAGGAGTGTTTGTTGGCCCTGATATAAGGAAACTCATTTCAGATGGAGCATTCGCTGAAACGATGTCTGAGAAGGAAAAAGAAGCCTGGGATTCCTTCAAGGATGTTGTTCTCAAATTCTTGGGGAACAGGCGGGATGAGAACTATAAGGATACTGTTGCCAGGATGCTCAATGCCTTCAAAGAACAAGGCTGTAACATGAGCCTGAAAGTCCATTTCTTGCACTCCCATGTGAACTACTTTCCCGAAAACTTGGGGGCGTACAGTGAAGAACAAGGTGAAAGGTTTCACCAGGACATCAAGGACGCAGAGAGAAGGTACCAAGGAAGATGGAACACCACTATGATGGCTGATTTCTGCTGGTTGCTGCTGCGGGAAACCCCAGATGAAAAATACGCCAAGCAGCGCACCAAGAGAAGCATTCGGGGGAAGAAGAAACGGGCCCACCAGGAGATTGATTGACCCAAGAATGACTTTAAAATCTAAACTGTGTTGACAAATATCGTGTTTTTACTAAACTTTGAAATAAAAATTTGCTAGTTATTACCACAGTGTCGGATCTCATTTATTAGAATTTTATTTTCACACCATCGGGTGTTTGTCTTCATGTATTGCAATGGTGCGGTTTGCGTTTTCTATTCTTACATACATACCTGTACAACATTTTTTGCACATTTCTTTGCTTTGCTTTGTGTCTAACCTCGCTCTTATATGCTCAATGTTTGTGCACATGTATGTGGCTGTTTTAAGTGCAGACAATTTTGCTACCATCACAGTGTGTTTTGTTGACATTACTCTATTCTTATGTGCTGCCTTGTTACAATTTTCTTTATTCTTATTTGAATAACTACTAAACAATTCGTATAAAGAATTCATCCAAGAAACTTTTATCTCAATCGCACTCAATCTGAAACGTTCACCTCAAACTGCTAACCCAATGTAGCAAAAAATCTGTACGTGATGGAGCAAATTGGTTACCAGATTTGGATTCAGCGCACCAAAAAACGTAAAAATCAATCGAAACATTAGAGGCAGTTTAAAAAAAATTTTTTTTAGTGTACCTGTGTTATTGATGGGAGGTCTTCTGTGGAGGGCGACGGTGCTCGATAGAGAAGATTGATCGTACAGCTCCTATTAGATATGGAGAGAGCATCAAGGTGTGGGGTACTGATGGTATTGTTCAGCTTGAATTGGAGGTCCGATTTGGCGAGAATAAGTGTGCCACCACCTCTCTGGTTGGCTCTGTGGCATTTATTTATTATTATTATTTATTACAATTTCTTATATACCGCACTATTGTCAGCGCGGTTTACATACAACCAAATGCATAGATGGAAAATTTTGGTGGAATCAACTGGTTGATGAGGACGTTGTCATTGTCGGTTAGCCATGTCTTGGTTATTAGCAGTATGTCTAGGTTATGTGTTGTTATCAAATCAATAACTGCAGGCCATTTGGAGCGTATAGATCTGGCATTTATTAAGGCGCACTTGAGTAGACAATCGGTCTTGTGCTTCTCGTTAGGGTCTTTGTCAGGAAGCAGCGGGATATGTAGTAGGTGTGAGTAGGAAATTCTGGTTCTCATGTTGGAAAAGCAGGGATATTCCATTGAGCACCTTCCATTGCTATAAAGGATAGGGATCTGCTTAATGCAAGGGTCTAGTGCTAATGTTAGGACTGGGATTGATGATAAGAGCAAGATGAGAACTAAGTGAGGCATTTGATACATGATGGAAGACATGTCTATAGGCAGAGTGGTTAGCTGAGGAGGAGATAATTGGGAGTGCTGGCAATAGTCAGCAGGGAAAATCAATATATAACAAGGCAAACAAATTATATAACTAGTTATATAACAGTATTACAATGATAGTTTATAGTTGTAGAGAGCAACAGCCGTGGGATAAAACAGTCAGGCAGTGCTATAGCAAATTACAAAGTCATACAGTTCATTTGGCTGTAGTGTACTTGCGGTGGTCAGCAGATCATCTGGGTGAAGGTGGAAGCCGGCTCGACCTCCAGGGAGCTCAGCTGTTTGATTGTGTAGATCTTATGTAGCGCTGATCAGTGTTGTTACTGGGATGAGCCTTCCCACAATGAACTCAGAACTTTAAATCCCTCGGTGCAAGCCCCGATTGGGCAGTGATGTTGCTGCTTCTCCTCCTGCCGCTTGAGGTTCGATCCCCCGACTGGGGAGAGCTGCTGATGGCGACGGATGCAAAGTGACTCAGAAGGATAAGATCGTGCCTCTGGATAGTATATTTCTCTTAGGTGGTGCTGAGCTTCCAGGTTGCAGTGCTCTGTCGTTTTATGTAGCTGGGATGAACTTGCCGTTGGAGCACGATTCCTTATTATGGGGAACAATTTCTGGATCAATGTGACCTTCGATTTGGCCTAGCCTTCCGCCCTGGTCCACGCCTAAGGGCCACACCAAAGGGCCCTCTGGCGAGGCCATCAGGCGCGGGCCCACCAGGCGTGGGTGCGCTGGCTGGCGCTAGCTTTTAAAGTTCCCTCGGCGCGCCCCGATTGGGCGGGATGTCTCCGCTGCTCCTCCTGCCTCTGGAGGCTCAATCCCCGGGCTGGGGAGAGCCGATGAAGGTGGTGGGGGGACAAGAGAACCACGCGCCGGCTGGCGCAAGCTTTTAAAGTTCCCTCGGCACACCCCGATTGGGCGGGATGTCTCCACTGCTCCTCCTGCCTCTGGAGGCTCAATCCCCGGGCTGGGGAGAGCCGATGAAGGTGGTGGGGGGACAAGAGAACCACGCGCCGGCTGGCACGAGCTTTTAAAGTTCCCTCGGTGCGCCCCGATTGGGCAGGATGTCTCTGCTGCTCCTCCTGCCTCTGGAGGCTCAATCCCCGGGCTGGGGAGAGCCGATGAAGGTGGTGGGGGGACAAGAGAACCATGCGCCGGCTGGCGCGAGCTTTTAAAGTTCCCTCGGCGCGCCCCGATTGGGCGGGATGTCTCCGCTGCTCCTCCTGCCTCTGGAGGCTCAATCCCCAGGCTGGGGAGAGCCGATGAAGGTGGTGGGGGGACAATTCTTGCTTTGGTCTTTACTGAGGAAGATGTAGGGATGTTACCCATGACTGAAGTGGTATTTAAAGGTGATGCTGCAGAAGAATTTAAAGTATCATCGTTACACTGGGAAGATGCATTACAACTATTTGATAAACTGAAAAGTAGCAAATCACCTGGACCGGATGCTATACATCCAAGGGCGTTGAAAGAACTAAAATATGAGATTGCAGATCTGCTATTAGTAATCAGTGAACTATCATTAAAATCATCTGTAATACCTGAAGATTGGAGGATCGCCAATGTAACGGCAATTTTTAGAAAGTGTTCCAGGGGTGATCCGGGAAACTACAGACCGGTGAGCCTGACGTCAGTACTGGGAAAAATGTTAGAAATCATCATAAAGAACAAAATTACTGAACATGTAAGATAGTCATGGCTTAATGGGAGACAACCAACATGGATTTAGACAAGGAAGGTCTTGTCTTGCTAATTTGTTATGTTTTTTTTGAAGGTGTGAATAAACAGGTAGAAAAGGTGAGTCAGTTGATATAGTGTATCTGGACTTTCAGATAGCCTTTGACAAGGTCCCTCATCAGAGACCTTTGGCAAAACTAAAAAGTCATGGGATAGGAGGTGATATACTATTGTGGATCAGGAACTGGTTAAAAGAGAGAAAGCAGAGGGTAGGGCTAAATGGCCAATTTTCCCAATGGAAAAAGGTGAATAGTGTAGTACCCCATGGATCTGTGCTGGGTCTGCTGCTTTTTAACATATTCATAAATGACCTGGAAAAGGGAATAACGAGTGAGGTTATCAAATTTGCAGATGACACAAAACTATTTAAAGTTGTTAAAACCAAAGAGGATTGTGGAAAATTGCAAGAGGATCTTGATCAGCTGGAAACCTGTGCATCCAAATGGCAGATGAAATTTAATGTGGACAAGTGCAAAGTTATGCACCTAGGAAAAAACAACCCAAACTATGGTTACACGATGCAAGGTTCCACATTGGGAACCACCACCCAGGAAAAAGATTTAGGCATCATTGTGGATAACATGTTAAAACCCTCCACCCAGTGTGCAGCAGCGGCCAAGAGAGCAAATAGAATACTAGGTATCATAAGGAAAGGAATGGAAAATAAAACGACATCATAATGCCTCTGTATCGTTCCATGGTGCGACCGCACCTTGAATATTGTGTGCAATTCTGGTCGCCATATCTTAAAAAAGATATAGCGTTATTAGAAAAGGTACAGAGTAGAGCCACCAAAATGGTAAAGGGGATGGAAGGATACCCCTATGAAGAGAGGCTAAAAAGGTTAGGGCTCTTCAACCTGGAAAAGACACAGCTGAGGGGAGATATGATAGAGGTCTATAAATAAATGAATGGAGTGGAACAGGTAAACGTAGATTGATTATGTTATCAGAATATAGAAAGACTAGGGGGACATGCAATGAAGCTACAGGGTAACCTATTTAAGACTAATAAGAGGAAGAGGGCGTCAGATGCTTTGGTATGGTGGTGGGTGGTGAATTGTAGCGGCTCGTAGGTGGCTGTTGGGAGGCTGGGTTGGCAATAAGAATTTATAAAATTTGACAATATACTGAAGGGGGGGCAATTCAAAAACTCAACACTAGCAACCTGTGGGTAAAGGGGTATATCATATGGGCAGCTTCAGATAAATTGTGGTATATACAAAAGAAAGGAGACAAGGTATACTTAGATTGTTTATTGTGGAGCTGCAGTAGGTGGTTAACATAAGGGCTAAGGGCAAACTAATTTCTGGGAGAGCCTTGTTGTATTGAAATTGGGGATGCTAGTTACCAAGTGTATAGTTGATGGCTTGTTTTGGGAGCTTGTATATGGTTATGTTCAGGAATTGTTGACAATAAAAAGTTAAATACAAAAATATATATATATATATATATTGCACAATAAATTCTTATTAAAACAATTGTTTGAAAAAGCCCAAAAAAATAACAAAGAGAAAATATTTTTTCACTCAACGTGTAATCAAACTCTGGAATTTGTTACCGGAGGATGTAGTAAAAGCTGTTAGTGTAAGTGGGTTTAAAAAAGGTTTGGACAAGTTCCTGGAGGAAAGGTCCATAAACCATTATTAAAAGGGACCAAGGATATCACTGCTTGACCCAATACAAGCATTGTGGAACCGGTGTCTCTTGGGAAAACTGCTAGGTAAGTATGACCTAGATTGGCCACTGTTGGAAACAGGATACTGGGCTTGATGGACCTTGGTCTGACCCACTATGGCATATCTTATGTTCTTATGACCCAAGACAAGAGGAGGGATAGAACAGAACTGACAGGGACAGCTACTTAAAGGAGACAATCAGCAGGGTTACCCTCCTTCTCCCCCCCCCCCCGCCCCACGATGCCCCCACTGAAAGAATACTCTGCACCCCCCCTCACCTATAACAGATAGGGCTCTTGGGTCACAGAAATCCACACACAAAGCAAGGAGAAGGTTAATTGATCATAATCTTTAAATAATACACAAATCTGTAAATAATACACAACACACTTGTATTATACACACAGGACCAAAGCGCTTTGGGAGAGCAAGCCAGGCCTCTGCCTATGTTTACTCTGACATCCTAGCTTTAGGCCACTTTATTTATATGGAAAGATTCCATTACACAGCATAATTTCACTTTATTATTCTACGTCTCACATCACGTATATTCATAATATACATATTCTATTCTATGTCTAGTGTTACGTATATTCATAACATACTTTTCTATAGGCATGCACGTCATAGACAATCATGAAAAGACATACATATATTCTCAGGCATGACTATGTAGGCCTTAATTCTAATTAATTCTAACATTGACAGTTTGATATCTCTGACCAGAGACTGTGAGACTGAGTGGCTGGGTAAACAGCTTGCCTTTTACTTATCTTTCTAATAACATAGGCTAATGTTTATGTTATCTAAACCTTTCACCCAATTTCTTCTACAGAGTTTTCAAGGATGGTATTAAATAAGGAGCTACAAATGATATTAACTCTTTCATAGGGATTATAGTAATATAATGTTATACACAGGGCCTGACTGTGTATCCAACCCGGTACAATCAAGCTTTCTTCCACCCACTACAGTCAAAAACAAGATTGAACTAAGACAGAGTAGCAATTAGGCAGGCTGGTGAAAAACGGAAGTGATAGAGCAGTGCAAAGTGGCAGAGGGGGGAGAACACGCTGTACATGGAACTTGCACTGGAACGAGATGGCTGAGCGAGAGAGCTAATCAGCTACATCATCTGTGGGTATGGACTGTGGGCGACTGGGGGGGGGGGAAGAGAATAATACTCGAATGGATAAGAGCGGGAAGAAAGGCATGAAAATCTTTTGGATAGCAGCTCGGGGCCTGTGGGGATGACCCACATGGAGGGGATGGTACGAGGATGCAAGAGAATGAATGGTGTATGTATTTGGATTAATGGGGAAGATGGGGAAGGGGGGCGCAGAAAGGCGCATAGCAGGGACAGGGGAGCAGCACAGAGAGAAGGGGCCTGGTATTTATTTATTTATTTAAAGTCTTTTCTATACCGCGCACTTCAAAATCAGCTCGGTTTACAAATAACATCAGTTTTGTCCAGACACGGGTGGGGCCCCCACTGGACTTACATAAAACAGGGTTGATAAACTTGGGTTAACTGGGGAAACTATATACAAGCTCTGGGGCTGGGTAGTATATCGTAATAAATAACAAGTGCAATGGGGATTCAGCTGGGAGACCCCTGTAACACGCCGTGCATACTTTGTGAGCTATCTGAAGATATATTACTTAAAAAGAAATGGCTGAAAGCACTATAGTCACACTGAATGTAGGGGGACTCCCCTCCCTGATAAAAAAGGGAATGCTCACCTATTTAAGGGCCTTAGGTACAATGGTTGCCCTTGTGCAAGAAACACATTTGATAGCCACAGAACACCTCAAGTTACACAGGAGGTGGGCGGGAGAGGTCATGTCAATGCATTATAATGCCCTACAACAGGGAGTGGCATTCTGGTGGGAAAGAGAGCAACAGGGGAATGTCAAAAGACCCCAAAGGAAGGTATGTTCTGGCTTGGGGGGGGGGGGGGAACTCAAGTAGTATATATGCACCAAACAACTACCAACACAAGTTTTGGTTCAAAACTGTTTTATTAGAGAAATATCAGCACATAGGGAAAGATAGAAGTCCAATTGCCATATAGCATACATAACTCAATATGGTTTAATCGACTGTTTTATGTGTTTTTCCTCTCCTTCCCTTTCTCTCCTTTCCCCCTCCCTCCCTATCCCCCCCTTGACCCACTACCCTGAACTGACCATGGGTCCACCCCCTCCCCCCTTGGGAATGGGTTGAACTGAAGGCTATATTCCTTAGGCAGAGTGCAGTATTCCTTACTCACTCTGTGGCTTACCCCCCCCCCTGTGTTCCCCACGGGTGTCCCAGATGATGATCTAGAGGTCATTCCATACAGAGCAACAGCAGCATGGGGGTAACATTTGCACATAGTCGTCCCACGCTTCATGAAATCGGGGTACCCTCCGGCATTCAGCCTTAGCACATAAACTTATGTATTTGCATGTGCCGGTGCAGAGCATTCCACCATTGCCAATAACTCGGGGGAAGGGGGGTCAGTGCTTCTCCAACCCATAACAAAAACCCATAAGGCAAGAGTCCACTCCAGCTTCAACCAGCGCCATCGACCACAGTCTGCCACCTCTACCTCCTCCATAACATGGAGAAGGGCAGATTGCAGTCAATTGCCATCTCAGCAAAGGAGTGGATCCGACGCCAGTATTCCTGTATAAACAGGCAGGACCACAGTAGATGGACTAAGGGTGCTCCCTCCTCATTGCATTTAGGGCACGCGAGTCCACCCACTATATCCAGTTCCACACAACCAACTCAGTGAGAGATATGCCCTCCTGATTATGCAGTATTCCATATCCCATAGACACACCATGGCCATAAACCTTGGGATCCTACCAATAATTTTCCACAGAGCTTCACCTGTGAGAGTCGTGCCAAGGTTAGCGTTCCATATTTCGATTAAGTGGTGGCAAGAAATTCAAGAAGTATGGGTCGCAAAGGAAGATTGTACTACAGCTACCCGTATCCAGCCTGACTCCTCAAAAAGCAAGTCGTCCTTGAGTTCGGTACAGAACTCACTAGATAAGCTGCCCCTATCTAAGGTCTGAATGTAGCTTCTAAGTTGGTAATAGTTAAAGAGTTCCCCTATTCCCAAGTCAAATTGTGCTCGGAATTCCTCAGATGGTAGGATCTCCCCATCTTTTGTCAGAATTTGGTCTAGGGATAGAATCCTTTTGTGCCACCATTGACAAAGGCGAGAGGAGAATATCCCCAGAAGAAAGTCAGAATTGCCATACAGTGGTAGGTAAACCGTTCATGAGTAGGAGTAACCAAGATGACGACAGATCTGGCTGAACCGCACGGACAGTGGAAGAGTTCCTCACCTGGGGGGCCAACTTGCTCAGGGGTGCATGCAGCACATAGCACAGCATAGCCAGGGCAACTAGGGCTCGGTCACAACCCAGATGTGTGTATTCCTTTTTCAAAGATCCAGTCCTTCAAGTGATGCAACAAACATGCTAGGTTATAGGCCCAAAGGTCCAGGACTCCCATTCCACCCCGACACCATGGTTCCTTAAGGGTCTGTAATATTATTCGCGCACATTTCCCTTGCCACAGGAACTTGGAGATCAGGCGTTCCAATTTGGCAAGATCTTTACGCAAGAGCCAGACCGGCAACATCTGGAATATAGAGTCATTTCGGAAACAGAGACATTTTAAAAAAGGCTGTCCTATCTCCCAGCAATAGGGGTAGCTCCTGCCATCTCAACAAGAGCTGAGCAGTCTGTGCTATTAGAGGCCCCACATTAGAGTTTTATAGATCTCCCAAGGCCACTGGTATAATAACCCCCAAAATACTGGAATGAGGTTTGTGCCCATTTGAGCAGAAATAAGCCCTTCCACGTCGTTCGTGTTGATTTCTCAATTACCATCGATTCAGATTTGTCTAAATTATAGCCAGAAAAGACTCTAAACCTATCGATTTCAGTGAGAAGAGCCTGCAAGGAGCCGTCCGGTTCAGTAAGGTCATCCACAAAGGCCAACAGTTTGAATTCGCAGCTATCCATGCAGACTCCCAAAATAGCTGGGTTAGCCTGTATGTGAGTCAGTAGCGGTTCGAGAGTAAGTAAAAACAGAAGAGGGGATAAAGGGCAACCCTGCCGGGTGCCCTGTCACAATGGGAATCTCTGTTTGCCTACCACTGATCAAGATGATTGCACAGGGATTAGCGTATAGCGTGCGGATAGCTTGCAAGAAGAAGCCCTCGAATCCCAAGTGTTCTAGTACTAAGGAACGGATGGGTATACATCCAAGGATGTTGAAAGAACTAAAATATGAGATTTCAGATCTGCTATTAGTAATCTGTGAACTATCATTAAAATCATCTGTAATAACTGAAGATTAGAGGATGGCCAATGTAACGTTAATTTTTAAAAAAGGTTCCAGAGGTGATCCGGGAAACTACAGATCGGTGAACCTGACATTAGTACTGGGAAAAATGGTAGAAACCATCATAAAGAACAAAATTACTGAACATGTAGATAGTCATGGCTTAATGGGAGACAGCCGACATAGCTTTAGACAAGGAAGATCTTGTCTTACTAATCTGTTATGTTTTTTAGAAGGTGTGAATAAACAGGTAGACAAAGTTGAGTTGGTTGATATAGTGTAGCTGGACTTTCAGAAAGCATTTGATAAGGTCCCTTATCAGAGACTTTTGGCAAAACTAAAAGGTCATGGGATAGGAGGCAGTGCACTATTGTTGATCAGGAACTGGTTAAAAGATAGAAAGCAGAAGGTAGGGCTAAATGGCCAATTTTCCCAATGGAGAAAGGTGAATAGTGGAGTACCCCAGGGATCTGTGCTGGGACCGCTGCTTTTTAATATATTCATAAATTACCTGGAAATGGGAATAACGAGTGAGGTTATCAAATTTGCAGATGACACAAAACTATTTAAAGTTGTTAAAACCCATGAGAATTGTGGAAAATTGCAAGAGGATCTTGATCAATTGGAAGACTGGGCATCCAAATGGCAGATGAAATTTAATGTGGATAAGTGCAAAGTTATGCACCTAGGAAAGAACAACCCAAACTATGGTTACACAATGCAAGGTTCCACATTAGGAACCACTACCCAGGAAAGAGATTTAGGCGTCATCGTGGATAACACGTTAAAACCCTCTGCCCAGTGTGCAGCGGCAGCCAAGAGAGCAAATAGAATGCTAAGTATCATAAGGAAAGGAATGGAAAATAAAATAAAGGATATTATAATGCCTCGGTATCGTTCCATGGTGTGACCCCACCTTGAATATTGTGTGCAATTCTGGTCGTCGTATCTTAAAAAGGATATAGCGTTATTAGAAAAGGTACAGAAAAGAGCCACCAAAATGGTAAAGGGGATGGACAGATACCCCTATAAAGGGAGACTAAAAAGGTTAGGGCTCTTTAACCTGGAAAAGAGATGGCTGAGGGGAGATATGATAGAGGTCTATAAATTAATGAATGGAGTGGAACGGGTAAACATAGATTGGTTGTTTACGTCATCAGTATATAGAAAGACTAGGGGACATGCAATGAAGCTACAGGGTAACCTATTTAAGACTAATAAGAGAAAATGTTTTTTCACTCAACGTGTAATCAAACTCTAGAATTTGTTACCAGAGGATGTAGTAAAAGCTGTTAGAGTAGCTGGGTTTAAAAAAGGTTTGGACAAGTTCCTGGAGAAAAGGTCCATAAACCATTATTAAGAAGGGACCCAGGATATCACTGCTTGACCCAATACAAGCATTGTGGAACCTGTGTCTTTTGGGGAAACTGCTACCTATGACCTAGATTGGCCACTTTGGAAACAGGATACTGTGCTTGATGGACCTTGGTCTGACCCAGTATGGCATATCTTAAGTTCTTAAGGACATATATCGCCAGTCCACTCTATCAAAAGCGTCGAAGCTGATGAGCAAGGATGGAGTTTCCACGGCCGCACAGTAGTGCTGGGTGGTGAGGAATTATCAAATGTTTCCCATTACTTGCCGGCCTTTTACAAACCCCACTTGCGATGGGTGAATAAGGGTGGACATCAAGGGGGCTAGGCTTTTTGTCAGAATCTTAACCATAATTTTAAGATCTACGTTTAATAGGGAAATGGGCTTATAGGAACTTGGCGTTAAGGGGTCCCAGTCTGGCTTTGGGATTAATTTAATCAAGGCTTCATTGCTGCGGTATGGGAAGGACTGCAGTATAGCTAATTGTTCCTATAGCTATGACAGCAGGAGATAGATCTTATCACCCAAGATGTGGTAGAATTCCACGCTGAAGCCATCCAGTCCCAGAGCCCACGGTGACTTCAAACCCTTGATCACTTGTTGGATTTCCCGAGGGGTAAGACACGACATTTAGCTGGGCCTTTTGGGTAGGTGTGAGCCTAGGGAGACTACATTGTTGCATGTAAATATCAGCTCCTTAACAGTCGCGGGCATCTGAGGAATAAAGTTCCTGATAATAGTCCAGAAAGAAGGCTTCCAACTCTTCCTGTGTCATACGAACACATCAGTCCCCTGTCCGAATGGCAGGCACCATCCTAGGGCCCCTTACGGCTTTAACAAGTGCAGACAACAATCGGCCAGAGCGGTTTCCAAAATGCTAGAGGGCGTAGCGGTAATGGAGCATGGAGCACTTGGCCCTAGCATAAATCAGGGTATTCAATTGGCTCTGAAAGACCAAGTAAGCTGTTTTGTTAGTCTCTGTGTCTTGTCATCCTAGGCACCTCCACAGCTCATGTAATTGCCGATTCCACTCGACCAGTTTACGGTTGTTTTCTTTATTCTTATGACTGACATACCTAATTAAAACCCCACGAAGATAAGCCTTAGCGGTTTCCCAAAAAAGCACCGGATTGTCTCTGTGGGCAGCATTGGTAATCGCAAAGAGATCCCATTGCTCCCGTAGAAATCACACAAAGTCAGCATCTCCCTTGAGCCGGAAAGGGAACCGCCACCGTCTCCCAAAATGTAGTGCTGTGGACATTTGTATGTTCACCCACACGATGGCTTGGTCAGATATTTTACCAATCTGTGCATCATCGACCCCGTTTAAGAGGCTTTGGAACATCAAAACATAGTCAATACAGGACTATGTCCTGTGAGCGCAGGACATGTGAGAATAGTCCCACTCCCCAGGGTGCAGGATGCCCCAGATGTCTATCAAATTCTGGCTATCACAGAGTCTCAAAATCCGGAATTATTGCCGAAGGGCTTGATCCATGCCTCCTGGAGACTGATCCAAAGAAGGGTCAAGCACTCTTTCACCCCAAACTGTCATGATCTGCACCAGCACATCAAAAAAATTCACATCCAAATCGGTTGGGTCCATAGATGTTCCCTATTAAGATTGGGAGGCCTTGAACATGTCCCGTGAAGATGAGGTATTGCCCCCCCCCCCCCCAGGGTCACGTACCACCTGTTCGCATTGAAATTTAAGGGATTTTTAAAATTAAAATGGCCACCCCTGCTCGCTTGGAGCCAGATGACGCCCCATACACTTCTCCCACCCACCAGCGTTGTAGTTTATCATATTCTGCTGTCGACATGTGTGTCTCCTGGAGCACTGCTACATCAGCGTGTTTCAAGGCACATAGTACCTTATGGCTCTTAAGTGAACATCCGATGCCACCAACATTCCAGGACACTATACGAGTCACATTTTAGCTCATGTTACCCCCACACTCCAAAACCCTCTATTGCAGAGATATTGCATATTGGTGAGGGTGGTCCTCCATCCTAGACCACCCATCCTCACCCCTACTTCAAGCATGAATGCCTGTGAAGAAAAATACCCTCCCCGTGGTATGGCCCAATATCCAATGATATGGAGCCCCCTCCCACCCTTCCCTTGCCTACCATTAATAGTATTAATTTGAGCCCCATTTCCATCTACCCCTTCCCTCTCCTTCCCCCCTCCCCTCCCCCATCCTAATTTGCAGCTTAACCCCTATCAGGGTTATCTGAGGCCATAGTGGCATTGGGGCTCCCCAACAAGCCCTCCTCTCTAGGAGGTCTATCTTATCTTATGGACGCTCTCTTCCTAATTAGTTGTCGTAGTCTAAACTAAGGTCCCTGCTCTGCGTCTCCTGGTGGCCTTACTACCTCTCCCTCACTGCTATGGCCATGTTACATTCCTTGTTCATATACTAAACTCCCTCAAGGGGCCAAGCCGCTCCCCGGTGAACCCACTATCAACCACACCCGCAACCTAACAGAGTGATAAGTAAGTATCTACTTTATGCCATTATTCCCTAAATATTCCCCTTTATTTATTTCAAAGATTTTTTTTTTATACCGCCCCTTCCAGAGATCAAGGGCGGTTTACAATGAACAGAGCAGGCACATTTAACTTTTTAGAACGTGTGTAACAAATGAATTACCTAAAACATATATTTACAGTCACCATATATACATAAAACTATTTTACATTTATTACATACTTATAGGAATTATGTGTCTCAATTTATGTATTATAAGGGTGGGTAAAGGCTGTTCTTTATGTGTCTGTGAGTAAAGGAGGGAAGTGGTGGTTCATAAAAGAAAAAGGAAGAATTTTAGCATTCGTTATGGGTAATGTCCCCACAGTCACATTGTCATAAGTAGTGGAGGAGTGGAGGAGTAGCCTAGTGGTTGGGTCAAGGTACTGGAGTGGAGGAGTAGCCTAGTGGTTGGGTCAAGGTACTTCAGGCCGGAAGGTCGGGGGTTCAAATCCCACTAGAGGACAGCAACCTTGGGCCGGAAGGACTGGGGTTTCTAGTCCCACAGGTGCTCCTTGTGGTCTTGGGCAAGCCACTTAACCCTCCATAGCCCATGTTCCCTGTAAAATAGTTCTCTGTGTGCTGTGCTTTCCTGTCTAATCAATGTGTTTATACCTCAAAAAAAAAAATTTCCTGTCATGATTTGACAATTTCCAATCTGTAATCAAAAACCGCTGCTGATCGCTGGAAGTAGCGGTATACAAATGTATACTAAATAAATAAATAAAATAAATAAGTACTATCCGTTATTATAATTAACTCAGCAATAAAACTGCCCATACCATATAACTACAACACAACTAAATATAACTTAAGGAAGAAGTCCACTGCTCAGTTGATAGGCTGCACACCGCAAAATGCCAGCTCTGTGTTGTCCATGAGGTTCCTGCCTTTGCCCCATATCTTTGTCAAGATGGGATGTATCTGTGGGGTGAAGGCAAACCAGGGCACCAAAATCCCCATCAAGCTCGTAACCTCCTGGCTCTTCTTATAGTTTCTCTTCTCTTTCACCAGTCATTGTGGGCCACAGTTGTACAAGCACAAGTTCTATATTCCACTTAACTAGGCCCTGTGCTGCTCCAGAGTTCCTGTTAGTCTCAGGAGTCTGAAGAAAGAGTATTCAAGAATTGTTGGACTTCCTGGGGGCTAGTATATAGCAGTTTGTCCCCGATGATCAATGCGCATCTTTGCAGGGTAAAGCAGAGAAAATTGTATGTTACTTGCCATTAATTGTTTGCAGAATGGTGAATATTCCTGGTGTCAGCAGCTCAGGGCAGCAGAGTAATCTTGAAAAATCTAGATGCTGGCGTTACCTATTGTGTTGTTGTTTCACTGTCCCCTGGCTATCCACACAACAGCTTGTTTCTGAGTAATCTCATGGAAGCGCACCAGCACCACCCGAGGGCGAGGATTGTTATCTTGATATGGGCCGAGATGAAGGACTCTTTCAAGTTTATTTTGCCCATCTGGTCCCCCAGCTGTAAGTTAAGAGAGCCATGTCTCAAGGAAACCCTTCAGCTCAGCATCTTTTATAGTCTCTGCAATACCTATAAATCTTAGGTTCTTCCGTCGTCCCCCATTTTCGAGATCATCAATTTTTTCCTCATGTTGGCAAACCAATTCTTCCAAATGTTTGATATCGACTGCCTGGGAATGTCGAGTGTCCGCTGTGTCTGATACCAGCTGTTCCACTAGCATGATGCGGCCATTAAAGTCGATGGCTACTTGGATCATTTGGTCCTTCAGAGCCTGAAACCGCTTGTCAAGAGCTTTCACTACTGCCAGGGACACCTCCGCAACCAGAGACGAGCCCTCTGCTACCTGTGAGGGAGCGGGCAATACAGTGGCCATCTTGGTCTCCTGCGTTCGCATTTTGTCTTGGCAGGCTATCTTCGCCGCCATCCACAGCAAGACTGTTCCAAAGTGAGTAGTGTAGGTAGCATGTGGCTGTGGATCCCACAGCACAGATGTGGTGATATTTATAGAGACAAATTTAAGGAATGGGTGGTGGGTTCAGGCGGGAAGCCCCAGAGCAGAGATCAGCAAGTCTTACTCGGTTCACTGCATCATGTGACCTCTACCAACACAAGTTTTATCTTGAACCACTGGGTCACCGAGCAGACCCTTATGAATACCAAGTGTTATTGGGAGGAGACTTTAATATGATAGCCGATGCCACGTTAGACTGCCAGCCCCCACAGGGTGGGCTAAGGGGAGGGAGAATAAAGAGATCAATTTATTAAGTAAAGAGCTGGAATTGATCGACGGGTGGTGGACACTGAACCCATTAGCAAGGGAATTTACACACTATTTGGGGCCACATAAGATACATAGACGGATAGACTACTTACTAGTGGCAGAGAGACTATGTAACACACTGATAAGCGCCGACATACACCCCTCTGCGGTCTCAGATCACGCTGCGGTACATTTGAAACTAAGGGGAGGGGCCAGACAAGGCACCTGAACCCCATTTGGACGCAGAGCACTGAATTCCAAATATTTCTTAGGAAGGCTTGGCTGGATTATGTAGCAGAAAATAAAGCAGAGGACGTAAGTCCAGGAATTTACTGGGAAGTGACTAAAGCAGGCTTGAGGGGCCAGATAATAGGTTACCAGTGGCCCAGCAGTGCAAACAAAGGGAGGCACTGCACCAGGGATTGTGTAACCTACAAGATCTGCAAAATAAATTTATGAGGGAAGGGACTGACCAAGCCTGGCTTCAGCTGCAGGAGGGGAAAAATAAAGTCCATGCAATTCTGCAACAACCGGCAATGCATAGTATAAGACTTTATAAGTATTGCCTTTACTAATGGGGGGGGGGGGGGGAAACAGGCAAATTATTCAGCAATTTACTTCGACCAGCAAAAACATAAAAACACAGTGACCCATTTGCGAAATATGGATGGGACCGTGACAGTGAATGAGGCTGAGACTGCAAAATGATTCACAAAATTCTTTGCTAAATTGTATGGGGTGGAGGAAAGGGGAGAGGAGGATAGAGAGGGTTTCTTTGAGAGACTAATATCTACCCCAGATTACAGAAGCGCAGTGTCAGAGGCTCAATTACCCCATTACAGAAGGGGAGGTAAAGTGTAGTTACTAACCTGTAACAGGTGTTCTCCAGGGACAGCAGAAATCAGTCCTCACATATGGGTAACATAGGCACCGACGGAACCCGCGCGGAGCATTTCCCCAGCTTTCAAAGAAAGTCTTTGGGAATGTCACCGCACATGCGTGGTCCCCTTCCCACCCAAAGGTGCCATCTTAGGTGCCATAGCTAGAGCCCTACACCAAAGAGATGGCAAAAATGGACAGCAACTCCAAGGGGAGGAGGAAGCGTTCTGACAACTGATTCCTGCTGTCCCTGGAGAACACCTGTTACAGGTGAGTAACTACACTTTCTCCAGGAACAAGCAGGAAGTCAGTCCTCACATTTGGGACTACCTAGCTACAGGCTACCGTGGACCTGTAGGAAAAAATCATGGCAGAGCCGTGAGCAGTCACCAGTGAAACTGAAGGCAGCCCAATGACCCCAAGTCCCTGGGTGGCCCTGCTCCCGGTAGCCGGAACAAGAATGGTCAGAGGGCAGGAGTTGCTTAAATACCAGGCAGTAATGCACCACAAAGGTGTGAGCGGAGGACCAGGTGGCAGCTTGGCAGATGCCTGCCAGCGGCACTGAAAGCAGGCTGGTGACCGTCACCATTGCTCAGACATTGTGTGCCGTGACTCGGTGACCCAGGGGAAGCCTGGCCTGGGCCTAGGCAAAGGCTATACAGTCTACCACCCAGATGGACAAAGAACTGCCTGGATTTGCAGTGGTCCTGAGTCCACTACAGGTAGAAGGAGAGAGCCCTCTTGCAGTCCAGCATGTGGAGAACCGCTGACGCCCGGTCGGCATGGGGCTTTGGGAAGGTGGACAGCACCATCTCTTGATTGAGATGGAAATCTGAGACAACCTTTGGGAGGAACTTAGGGCGAGTACTGTCAGACGGCTGCCTGGGTGAGAATCTTCACAGTCTTGGCAAGTGCATATATCTATATGATTTGCAAGGGATTGTGGGCAATGTAGTTCATTCACACCAGACACAGCTGCTGACAATAATTTAGTTGTGCTCTTGGGTAAAGCCAATAAGAAATTTATTTATGGGGTTATTTCTCCCAACACAGATATGCTTGGTAGCACATAAATTAGGTTACTTGCTTTCAGTGTTAACTTGAAAAAAACAAAGTCAAAATCAGGAAAACAACAAATGAAAAGCCACAAAGCAAGAAACAAGCTGTTCTTTTCAGATTAACTTCTGATTACTTCCCACACAGGTTCAGAAGTGATTCTCTCCTAGCTCACAAGCAATTAGGTGAGGCTCGATTGCTAGCAATTACCAGCTGAAACCCCTTAGCTGGCTTGCTTTCTACTGTGTGGGTCAAATCCTGCTTCAGGAGCTTTTCTGAGTAGATTAAAGAACACATTTGTATTTCTTTGTGATGGTTGCTGTACTTTATAACAGAAAGTTACCAACGGAGTTTAGATAGAGAGCAGTCCATATAAACAGGATCTTCATCTGCTATTATTCCCCCTTGTTCAACAAGCATGGGTTCAATATCATGGATTGGCACAGATGGATCTCTCAATGGAGCACTTACAGAAGAATACTTGTTTCCCTGCTGTCTTTCAAGGTTATAGCTAGGGCATAGATCAGTGTTCATACCTGAGCTTCCATTGCTGTTAGAGTTTCTCTCTATATAGCCTGGCCAGTATGTAGTCCAGTTCTTATGTCCAGCCTTCCAATCCAGATCCCTGGACACTGGATCTCTCTTCACATACCTTCTGGCACGGGTCTTAGGGTCCCTTCCACGTGCAGCCGTCTCCCTCACAGGTAGCGTCTGGAGATTCCTAGCTCTGCATCACCATTCCTCTGGCTTTCCCCAGTCCAATGGTGTATGCTGGCCCTTGGAATACCTCCCAGTATACGTACTGCTTTGGACTCTTCTAGACCTCTCAAAGGCTTTTCTCCTCTTTCTTCCAGAGGGTCTCTTTCCCTCTCTGTCCATCCGGTTTGGCTTCTGCTTCTGATAATCCTTCAGATGAAACTGATGATCCTTCTCTGTATATCCAAGGTGATCATGAAGATGGTCATCTGTAGAATAAACTCTACTCTTATTCTGCTTGGATGAGTGCTCCTCCCTAACACAGCGCAGCTGTGCTGAATCAGGCCCTGCCCTTTGAGATGAGTGCTTAGGGATTACCTCATAGCCGTCCTGATTGAACACACGTTTCCCCACTTCAGCTCCTCTAATGGCTGTTGGAAACCTGGTGCATTCTGGGACTGGTAGTCTTTTATGGGAAAATTCTGTTTTCTTATTTCTACCAGAACTGACAGGTTGCTTGTTCAGAGTCACTTCACCTTTTCTATAGCTCCTTCCTGAGCTATGATAAGCTTCCTTATCACATACCCCCCTGCTTAAGTTATTACGGACTGGTGTAACTGGTGAAACGTCTTTCCTACAGTCCGTAATACTTACGAGAGTGTTCTCTTTTTGAAGCTCACTTACTTCCTGACTGGCTTCAGGGTCCTTATTATTTACAGGCCTCTCCTTCCAAGACTTAAGTACATTAATATGGTAGGTCTGCCTAAGCCCTCTTGCATTTTCTACCATATAAGACACTGGGCTCACTTGTTTAACAACCTTCCATGGCCCTTTCCACTGTACTTCAAATTTTGGGGCTGTTCCTGCTACTTGAACCAAAACCTTTTCACCAATGTTTAATTGGCGGCTTTCTGGCGCACTTGACTGTCCTGCAGGTTCCTCTCAGCAACTTGCGACGTCCTTTTCAAACGTGCTCTCAAGTCACGTAGAAACAGTGGCACCTCCTGACTTCCTGGTTCAGGATCAATCCATTGTTCCCTCAAAATGTCTAACAAACCCCGTGGAGCCCTACCATACATCAATTCATATGGGGTTACACCTAGGGACACCTGAATTCTTTCCCTGCAGGCATACAAGGCAAAAGGCAATAACCTATCCCATTCTTTTACCTCTCCTGCTAACCCCCTTCTCAACATTTGTTTGAGAGTTTGGTTGAATCTCTCCACCAAACCGTTTGATTGTGGATGGTAGGCTGAGGTTTTTACGTGATGAATGCCAAAGGCATCCCAGACCTGGGCCAAATATTTGGATACAAAATTGGACCCTCGGTCAGTCAACACCTCTCTTGGGAATCCCACTTCACAAAACAATTTTACTAGCTCTAAAGCTATTGTTTTTGCAGAAACATTCCTCAATGGTATGGCCCAGGGAAACCTTGTTGCCTGATCTACCATAACTAGGATGGTACTGGGTCCGCTACTTTTTGACATATTCATAAATGACCTTGAAAAGGGAATAACTAGTGAGGTTATCAAATTTGCAGATGACACAAAACTGTTTAAAGTTGTTAAAACCCAAGAGGATTGTGGAAAACTGCAGGAGGATCTGGATAAATTGGAAGACTGGGCATCCAAATGGCAGATGAAATTTAATGTGGACAAATGCAAAGTTATGCACCTAGGAAAGAACAACCCACACTATTGTTACACAAGGCTCCACATTAGAAACCACCACCCAGGAAAAGGATTTAGGAGTCATCGTGGATAACATGTTAAAACCCTCCGCCCAGTGTGCAGCGGCAGCCAAGAAAGCAAATAGAATGCTAGGTATCATAAGGAAAGGGATGGAGAATAAAACAAAGGATATTATAATGCCTCTGTACCGCTCCATGGTACGACCGCACCTTGAATATTGTGTGCAATTCTGGTCACCGTATCTTAAAAAGGACATAGCGTTATTAGAAACAGTACAGAGAAGAGCCACCAAATTGGTGAAGGGGATGGAAGGCTACTCCTATGAAGAGAAGCTAAAAAGGTTAGGGCTCTTTAGCCTGGAAAAGAGACGGCTGAGGGGAGATATGATAGAGGTCTATAAATTAATGAATGGAGTGGAACGGATAAACGTGGATCAATTGTTTACACTATCAGAATATAGAAAGACTAGGGGACATGTAATGAAGCTACAGGGTAAACTATTTAAGACAAATAAGAGAAAATATTTTTTCACTCAACGTGTAATCAAACTCTGGAATCTGTTACCGGAGGATGTAGTAAGGGCTGTTAGTATAGCTGGGTTTAAAAAAGGTTTGGACAAGTTCCTGGAGGAAAGGTCCATAAACCACTATTAAAAAGGGACCCAGGATATCAATGCTTGACCCAGTACAAGCATTGTGGAACCTGTGTCTTTTGAGGATATTGCTAGGTACGTATGACCTAGATTGGCCACTGTTGGAAACAGGATACTGGGCTTGATGGACCTCGGTCTGACCCAGTATGGCATGTCTTATGTTCTTATGTTCTTATGTATTGGAAACCTCGGGGCGTTTTGACTAATGGGCCTACAATATCCATGGCAATGCGACCAATTGGGTCTGTGATAATTGGCATGGGGATCAATGGCACCACCGGTGGGTGAGCCGCTGTAACTCGCTGACACGCTGGACATGCAGCACAAAACTGGGCAGTTTCTTTGAAAATACCTGGCCAGTAAAAACACATAAGTATTTGATCCAGCGTTCCTTGCATCCTTTTATGACCTCTGTGATGGCCAAAATGTCCCCAAGCCCTTAGGAAAGGGAAAAGAGCACACTTTTACCTTAAGGGAGAGAAGCAGCAGGCGGGGATGTGAAACACAAAATGTTTTGAAACAGGAAAAATCTCACCTAGTGAATAGCTATAGGCCACGCCCCAGTTTAGGAACAAGCTGTAGGGGTAATGAAGACCAGCTGGGGAAGCAGCACGTGATCACTGCTCAGACACGTGCAAAGGGAGTTCCCAGGGGATTACAAAAGGAAAGTAACAGAGAACAGTCAGGGTTAGAGCAGTTGGAGAGGAGGCAGCACTTGGAACACAGACACAGAGTGGAGAGAGCTGAGTCAGGCAGTTCAGACAGTAGTGAAGAAAGTCTATGCCTATGCCAACGCTGAGGTAGAGAAGCAGCATTACAGGAAGAAGGGAGTTCCCAGGGGAGGAGCTACTGGAGACTCAGAACGGAGCAGGAAGCCTAATGTGCTGGAGGGAGGAAAAAGCTCTCGGGTGTTTGAAGAGAGAGGTATTTCCCAGGACAGCCCAGCCTTAGAGGAAACTGCTAGAGTATTCAAAGGAACAAGCCACAAAGCAGGGAAGTTTGCTTTGGAACCTGGAGGCAGGAGATTTCCTTTGGGGAGAGATTTGAATGAGGACAGTTTTACTACAAGCCAAAGGCTTGGTAAAAGCCCAACTGATAACAGGAGAACCGTGAGTAACCCTCTGTCTAACAGACAGTTAAACAAGCTGAAAGCATTAAGCCATTCATGGAGAGAGGAAGAATTGCCAGTATGTGCTAAGCAGCCTAGAGACAGAAAAACCTCTAGGTGGAAGGAAATTCTTAAGCTTTTAGAAAGCGTAGAGCCAGGTATTACCAGGAGGAGTTTTAATCTTGATGTACCAGAGCCAGACACTGAAGATATGGAAATAGGAAGTTATCCTTCTGACAGTGAAAGTGAATGCCCGATGGAATGTGCTATATGTTACAAGACAAGCATTTGAGCCTTGGAAAGGGAAAAGCTCAAACAGCTGCCTTGGAGAGTTAAAAGGTGTAAACAGGCTGGACTGTGTTTTAAAAGCCTTGTTTCCTTTTAGAAATGTCCCTGGAGTAAAACCAGAAAGTGCTTGCATGTGAAGAAGTTTTAGCAAGGCAAACTAGCCCTGGTGTTAAAGAGGCTAGGAGAAGTAATGAAGCTTTTGTTCATGAAGTCTGGAAGCATTTGAAGCTAATTGTATCAGGAGAAGAAAATCCTTTTACTTTCTTGTTTTGCGTTGAGCTCTATACAAGCTCTATTTTGGAGAAGCAGTGAAAATCAATAAATTTCCTGTGTTAGCCTTACAGCCTCTCGGACTTTCATTTGTTTACATGAAAACCCACAACTACACAATAAAGAGGTGACGCACCCTATTAGGCGACCACCTAGGGTGGCCATTAGGGGGCGAGGACATCACACCTCCCACTGAATGATCATGTGCTAGTCTAAGTACTAGCCCTTTGAAAGTTGTGGGTACCACCAATTGTTTACGTATGGTCCCATTTCTGGAGTCCTGACTCTCTCTATATAATATATCATTATCTAGTCTGAATCTGGGCAACTCCTCCCTGACCTCATGAGCATACTTAAAAGCTCGGGTGAGAGCTTGATCAGCTCGCTGCTCTTGTGGAAAGTTAGGAAACTTTGCCACTAACTCAGCTGGCACCCAGGGTAAACTTTGACCAGCTAACATCTCAGCCCTACCCTGTGCTCTGCAAAGTCTCTCACGCCGCTTTTGTGCTTTCAACTTTCTTACTTTACCAGATGATGGGGTTATTAAATCATCATGAGAGGGTAAGTCTCCTAATAACTCTGCCTGCTCCCCCTCCTCCTTCTGCTGGCTCTCTACCTTAGCCTGCGAGCGGGTGGATACAAGGCCCCTCTTATTACCTATAGTTTGGCCTTCTGGAAGCTTAACCATCTTTTTAGCTAGGGACTGAGGACTTCCAAAGAAAGGCCCGGGAGCTATTTCCATTATTAAACCTTCTCCCTCCTTCTTTCCTAGCCCTTCCACTAGACCCTGCTTAAATCTTGGCCAGTCCTTTCCTAGAACCAAATCAAAGGGTAGCCTAGGCACCACTGCTACCAGGACTTCCTCTTGTTCCCCCAGGCACTTAACCTTTAGCCTATAGGTGGGATATGATGTTGCAGCACCATGAATGCATCTGATGTGAACTTGGCTTTCAGGGGTTCTAGGCACAAATCCTTCTTGGGCCTCTATCCTCTTCCAAAGCCTTTTTGACATCATACTCTGGTCTGCCCCAGTCTAACAAAGCATTTGTGGTAATTCCTTGCACATCAACCATCAAAAGAAATCCTTCTTTGGGCTGTTTTAAATCCAGACCCATTAAGCTAGTGTGTGTCTGGCATCCTTTTTTTAAATGTCCCCATTTTCCACATTTGAAACATTTCTTTCTATTCCACTGTGTCATTGGGTTTGATACAGTACATTCATTTTCAGAAACATTTTTAATTATTCTCTTTTCTGATACAGCACATCTAGCCTCAGCACCAATCTTCAGAGGGCCACCCATTCTATGGCAAGCCTGCGTGGCTTCCAAGAATCTCTCTGCTAGCATGGTTGCCTCTCCAAGATTTTGGCAATTTTGCTGTATAAGGAAAGTGTGCAAATCTTTAGGCACCCCAGACATAAATTGTTCAAGCATTATAATATCTAATAACATTTCTACCGTCTTTTGCTTAGGCTCCAACCATTTTACAGCTAAACCTCTGATTCTGACTCAGAGCCCTGGGTGTCTCACCCACTCTCAATGTAGTAGCTCTAAACATTCGCCTATACTCTGAAATAGACAACCCTAGGCGATCTCTAATAGCAGCCTTTACATCCTTATAATTCAAAGCCCGGGCTACTGGCATTGCTCTATAAGCTGCAAGCACCTCTCCAGTTAATGAGGCTGCCAGCCTTACTGCCCACTGGGTCTCTGGCCATGCTAATGCTTGTGCCACTCTTTCAAAAGACTCTAGAAAATCATCAACATTATCATCTGGAGTTAGCTTCCCAAAACTAAATGCCCCAATTCCTTGATTGAGTCCCACACTGTCCACATGTGGTGTACCAGTATTTACTGCTGGTCTTGCATCAGTTCCACTTTGGTTCTGCACCTGAACTAGGGCTTGCACCAGATCAAGCACTGGCTTCTGCTGGTCCATTAAGGCTTTCATAGCAGTGTCCTGTGCTTGCTGCGATAGCTCCTGTTGCCTGCTAAACTGGGCTGCCATCCAGCTAGCCATCTCCCTCGGATCCATCTTGATCCCTGCAAGAAACAAAGAAAAAAAACCCCAAAGTGCACCACCTTCCAAACAGGTGTGTTTTTCTCTACTTTTTTTTTTTTTTCAATTACCCCTGTGCCTTACTCCCATCCACCACTAGACATGCCCAGGTACTTATTACCTTGTGTCAGTGATGAATCCAGCTCTGCACAGGGTCTTTTCCTCCTGGGACATCCACTTCTCCTCCAAAGTGCAGTTGAGGGAAAATCTTTTTTTCCAGCTTTAAACTTGAACTTTAGTTGTAATCCTCAGCAAGTAAATCCCTTTTGTGCAAAAGCAATCCGAAAAACTACGCCATTTGTCAGACGGCTGCCTGGGTGAGAATCTTCACAGTCTTGGCAAGTGCATATATCTATATGATTTGCAAGGGATTGTGGGCAATGTAGTTCATTCACACCAGACACAGCTGCTGACAATAATTTAGTTGTGCTCTTGGGTAAAGCCAATAAGAAATTTATTTATGGGGTTATTTCTCCCAACACAGATATGCTTGGTAGCACATAAATTAGGTTATTTGCTTTCAGTGTTAACTTGAAAAAAACAAAGTCAAAATCAGGAAAAAACAAATGAAAAGCCACAAAGCAAGAAACAAACTGTTCTTTTCAGATTAACTTCTGATTACTTCCCACACAGGTTCAGAAGTGATTCTCTCCTAGCTCACAAGCAATTAGGTGAGGCTCGATTGCTAGCAATTACCAGCTGAAACCCCTTAGCTGGCTTGCTTTCTACTGTGTGGGTCAAATCCTGCTTCAGGAGCTTTTCTGAGTAGATTAAAGAACAAATTTGTATTTCTTTGTGATGGTTGCTGTACTTTATAACAGAAAGTTACCAACGGAGTTTAGATAGAGAGCAGTCCATATAAACAGGATCTTCATCTGCTATTATTCCCCCTTGTTCAACAAGCATGGGTTCAATATCATGGATTGGCACAGATGGATCTCTCAATGGAGCACTTTCAGAAGAATACTTGTTTCCCTGCTGTCTTTCAAGGTTATAGCTAGGGCATAGATCAGTGTTCATACCTGAGCTTCCATTGCTGTTAGAGTTTCTCTCTATATAGCCTGGCCAGTATGTAGTCCAGTTCTTATGTCCAGCCTTCCAATCCAGATCCCTGGACACTGGATCTCTCTTCACATACCTTCTGGCACGGGTCTTAGGGTCCCTTCCACGTGCAGCCGTCTCCCTCACAGGTAGCGTCTGGAGATTCCTAGCTCTGCAGCACCATTCCTCTGGCTTTCCCCAGTCCAATGGTGTATGCTGACCCTTGGAATACCTCCCAGTATACGTACTGCTTTGGACTCTTCTAGACCTCTCAAAGGCTTTTCTCCTCTTTCTTCCAGAGGGTCTCTTTCCCTCTCTGTCCGTCCGGTTTGGCTTCTGCTTCTGATAATCCTTCAGATGAAACTGATGATCCTTCTCTGTATATCCAAGGTGATCATGAAGATGGTCATCTGTAGAATAAACTCTACTCTTATTCTGCTTGGATGAGTGCTCCTCCCTAACACAGCGCAGCTGTGCTGAATCAGGCCCTGCCCTTTGAGATGAGTGCTTAGGGATTACCTCATAGCCGTCCTGATTGAACACACGTTTCCCCACTTCAGCTCCTCTAATGGCTGTTGGAAACCTGGTGCATTCTGGGACTGGTAGTCTTTTATGGGAAAATTCTGTTTTCTTATTTCTACCAGAACTGACAGGTTGCTTGTTCAGAGTCACTTCACCTTTTCTATAGCTCCTTCCTGAGCTATGATAAGCTTCCTTATCACAGTACGCAGGACCACCCTGTTTCTGTAGAACCTCGTGTACGGGGCCTCGGCCATCAGTGCCTGGAATTTGCTGACTAAGAACATAAGATATCAAAAACACAAGGAGGAGCAACCTCCTGCAGAAAGTCAAACCAGACACAAGGAGCAGGAGATGTTGGAAGAGCAAAGGGTCTTTATTATGCAAAGGAACCCCAACGCGTTTCAGCAATGCCTTCCTCAGGGGGGGGTGGTGTGACACTAATAAATAAAAATGATTTAAACATAGATTAATAAAAACGGTTAAACAAATAATTAAAAACAGTTAAAACATAATTAAAATATGAAAGCACCGGCATGACATACAACATAAAATAGTCTAATAATAACAATGTGAAAGAAACGTAAAAGCAGGGCTGAGGGAACAAATAAAACATACCAATCTAATTAGAACAACAAGCAAACAAACTAATTGAAATAGATAAAAATGGTATGGAAAGGTACTGTCTCTTAACTAGACAGCCTATGGTCGCATAATGTACATAGAGAATTGAAATGATAAACTATGAAAATAAATATGCAATCATATAGCTGATAGAAATGTATTGTACAAGAATAAAATCGAAAACAACATATCCAAGTAACTATGACAATAAATATAAATATATATAAAACACTAAGCTAAACCAATAAAATATAAATATAAATATAACAATAAATATATTCGTACCAAACATACATAATAATGGGAAAAAAATATAATAAATATGAAACTAAAAAACTAAAACTAAAAATAAAAAATAAATAATAAAAAATATATATAAAGTATGATATTATGAAATAATAAACTAAGAACGGCAAGTACAAATAAATTTAACAATAAATATAAATATAAAACACTCAACTAAAGCAATAAAATCTCAATCTAAATATAACAATACATATAATAGTACCTAAAAACCATTTATAATATGAAAAATACAAAACAGAAGAAGCCAAAGTATATATGGTAAATCGCATTAAAAAATAAATAACAGGCGAACATAAATTTAAAATAATAATAAAAAAGAAATGATAAAACCATATATGAATTGATGAGCCAAGGAGAACAGTGGTGTACCATGGACGAACAGATGTACAACCTATGTAACTGCTGGAAGCATAAAAAACGTAATAAACTGTGTCATAATAAAGGAATGCGAAAACAAAAAATTAAAAATAGAATAAAACCAAAATTAAAAGCAAGAAAGAGACTAAATAGTGCAATTGATCTGAACCTATTTACTAGTCACTCTGTAACACACATTAGATCCTATCATATGGCATAAAAGTGTGGAAAACTATATAAAAGCAATACACTGCTGGGCAGATACCAAGTGACTCACAGAATAACTTAGTGCCAAATCAGCCAAAAGAATTGGAAAGCCAAGCTAAAAATTTGTGAAATGCCGAAAAAGTAAGGTACAGGAATCGTTATACCACAAGCAGGAAAAATGTACAATGCCGCGTAGTACGGCAGTCTTTATAAATTAAAAATGACGCTGAAGCAATTTATATAAAAATAAAACACGAGAGACTGCAACCATATGAATCATATTGGACAAAAATCAATGTGAACGCAGCCGGCCAAAAGATCAATCTCGAGGAAAGGGAATAAATGCGATGAAAGATTAAGCACAGGCTTATATCAGCAAGTAGCCACTTAAAAAGAGGGAAGTTTCTCCACGGCACACAGACCATATTGCTTGGTAAAGGAAACGGACTCGAAATGAAAGGCATACAAAACAGAACTATATAAAGAGATGATGTGGGTATAGCGCTGAATCAATACCATTGCACAAATTACATGGACATAAAAAAGGAGGGGAGATTGCGATTCATAAAAATGAAACTAAATGAAGAACTGACAACACATTGAGCCATATGTTAAAATGAAAATAAAATGCGCGCCGGCTTCAGCGGCACGAAAAACCAGTGCAGAGAAGGAGAATGTGAACTATTCCACAGTGGGGATCTGTGCCCTCAAAGCGGAAGAGCCATACTGGGTCAGACCAAGGTCCATCAAGCCCAGTATCCTGTTTCCAACAGTGGCCAATCTAGGTCATAAGTAACTAGCAGTCTCCCCAAAAGACACAGGTTCCACAATGCTTGTATTGGGTCAAGCAGTGATATCCTGGATCCCTTTTAATAATGGTTTACGGACCTTTTCTCCAGGAACTTGTCCAAACCTTTTTTAAACCCAGCTATACTAACAGCTTTTACTGCATCCTCCAGTAACAAATTCCAGAGTTTGATTACATGTTGAGTGAAAAAAATATTTTCTTTTATTAGTCTTAAATAGGTTACCCTGTAGCTTCACTGCATGTCCCCTAGTCTTTTTATATTCTGATGATGTAAACAATCAATCTACATTTAGCCGTTCCACTCCATTCATTAATTTATAGACTTCTATCATATCTCCCCTCAGCCGTCTCTTTTCCAGGTTGAAGAGCCCCAACCTTCTTAACCTCTCTTCATAGGAGTATCCTTCCATCCCCTTTACCATTTTGGTGGCTCTTCTCTGCACCTTTTCTAATAACGCTATATCCTTTTTAATATACGGCAACCAGAATTGCACACAATATTCAAGGTGCGGTCATACTATGGAACGATACAGAGGCATTATAATAACCTTTGTTTTATTTTCCATTCCTTTCCTTATGATACCTAGCATTCTATTTGCTCTCTTTGCCGCCGCTGCACACTGGGCGGAGGGTTTCAACATGTTATCCACGATGACGCCTAAATCTTTTTCCTGGGTAGTGGTTGTAGTGGTTCCTAAGGTGGAACCTTGTATCGTATAACCATAGCTTGGGTTGTTTTTTCCTAGGTGCATAACTTTGCACTTGTCCACATTAAATTTCATCTGCCATTTTGACGCCCAGTCTTCCAATTTATCAAGATCCTCTTGCAATTTTCCACAATCCTCTTGGGTTTTAACAATTTTAAATACTTTTGTGTCATCTGCAAATTTGATAACCTCACTCTTTATTCCCTTTTCCAGGTCATTTATAAATATGTCAAAAAGCAGCAGACCCAGCACAGATCCCTGGGGTACTCCACTATTCACCTTTCTCCATTGGGAAAATTGGCCATTTAGCCCTACCCTCTGCTTTCTATCTTTTAACCAGTTCCTGATCCACAATAGTATACTGCCTCCTATCCCATGACTTTTTAGTTTTGCCAAAAGTCTCTGATGAGGAACCTTGTCAAAGGCTTTCTGAAAGTCCAGATACACTATTTCAAGTGACTCACCTTTGTCTACCTGTTTATTCACACCTTCAAAAAAACATAACAGATTAGTAAGACAAGATCTTCCTTGTCTAAAGCCTGTGATAAGGAAGCTTATCATAGCTCAGGAAGGAGCTATAGAAAAGGTGAAGTGACTCTGAACAAGCAACCTGTCAGTTCTGGTAGAAATAAGAAAACAGAATTTTCCCATAAAAGACTACCAGTCCCAGAATGCACCAGGTTTCCAACAGCCATTAGAGGAGCTGAAGTGGGGAAACGTGTGTTCAATCAGGAGGGCTATGAGGTAATCCCCAAGCACTCATCTCAAAGGGCAGGGCCTGATTCAGCACAGCTGCGCTGTGCTAGGGTGGAGCACTCATCAAAGCAGAATAAAGGTAGAGTTTATTCTGCAGAGAATTATCCTCATCATCTGGGAGATCCTCAGAATTATCCTCAGTTTCATCTGGGAGATCCTCAGATTCAGCTTGGTCATCTTCATGATCTTGGACAGCTTCATCATCTGGAGGATCATCAGAAGCAGAAGCCAGAACGGACGGACAGAGAGGGCAAGAAACCCTTTGGAAGAAAGAAGAGAAAAGCATTTGGGAGGTCTAAAGGAGTCCAGAGCAGTACGTATACTGGGAGACATTCAAAAGGCCAGCATACACCATTGGACTGGGGAAAACCAGAGGAGTGGTGCTGCAGAGCTAGGAATCTCCAGACAGTACCTGTGAGGGAGACGGCTGCACGTGGAAGGGACCCTAAGACCCATGCCAGAAGGTATGTGAAGAGAGATCCAGTGTCCAGGGATCTGGATTGGAAGGCTGGACATAAAAACTAGACTACATACTGGCCAGGCTATTTAGAGAGGAACTCTAACAGCAATGGAAGCTCAGGTATGAACACTGATCTATGCCCTAGCTATAACCTTGAAAGACAGCAGGGAAACAAGTATTCTCCTGAAAGTGCTCCATTGAGAAATTCGTCTGTGCCAATCCATGATATTGAACCGATGATTGTTGAGGAAGGGGGAGAAGTCTTAGATACAGGCTGTCAATATATTGATTGCTCTCTGTCTAAACTTCTTTGGTAATTTACTGTTACAAAGTACAACGACCATCACAAAGAAATACAAACGTGTTCTTTAATCTACTCAGAAAAGCTCCTGAGTAGGACTTTTAGCCATGCAGTAGAAATTAAGCCAGCTAAGGGGTTTCAGCTGGATAACTGCTAGCAATTGAGCCTTACCTAATTGCTTGTGAGCTCTGAGGGAATCACTTCTGAATCTATGTGTGAAGATATAAGAAGTTAACCTGGAAAGAACAGTTTTTCCCTTCTTTGTGGGTTTTGCTTGTTGTTTGATACACTGCTAAGAAAATATTAGCTAAAGCCTACAGAAAAGACCAGTTTGTTACCAACCAGGTCTTTATTCTTTTGCTTTGATTGCCTGACAAAGTTCAACTGTTGTTTTCCTGATTTTGTTTTTCCAAGTTTAACACTGCAAGCAAGTATCCTGTTTTATGTGCTACCAAGCATATCTGTGTTGGGAGAAATAACCCCATAAATAAATATCTTATTGGCTTTACACTCAAGCACAACTAATTATTGTGAGCAGCTGTGTCTGGTGTGAATGGACTGCATTTCCCACAATCCCTTGCAAATCATATTGATATATGCAATTGCCAAGACTGTGAACATTCTCACCCAGGCAGCCGTCTGACAAGCCATGTTGGCTGTCTCCCATTAAGCCATGATTATCTACCTGATGAGTAATTTTGTTCTTTATATGGTTATGGTAATGCTTTCTGCCATTTTTCCTGGTACTGAAGTCAGGCTCACCGGTCTGTAGTTTCCTGGATCACCCCTGGAACCTTTTTTAAAAATTGGCGTTACATTGGCGATCCTCCAGTCTTCAGGTATTACAGATTACTAATAGCAGGTCTGCAATCTCATATTTCAGTTCTTTCAACACCCTTGGATGTATACCATCCAGTCCAGGTGATTTGCTACTCTTCAGTTTATAAAATAGTTGTAATACATCTTCCCGCTGTATCAATATTTATTTTAATTCCTCTGCAGTATCACCTTTAAATACCACTTCAGTCATGGGTAACATCCCTACATCTTCCTCAGTAAAGACGGAAGCAGAGGTGAGAGCCACCAGGAAGGCCACCTTCCATGACAGGTGCCGCAGCGAGCAGGTAGCCATGGGTTCAAAGGGCAGCTTGGTGAGTTGCATTAGGACTGCGTTGAGGTCCCATTGTGCAGGCAGAGGGTGGGCAGGGGGTCTGGAAAGAAGCAAGCCCCGCATAAAACGAGAGACCAATGGTTGTCCCGAGAGGGGTTTTCCCATGACGGGGTGGTGGTTCGCTGAGATGGGTTAGACTTCAGCCCAGACTGCGAGAGGTGAAGAAGGTATTGCAGGACCAATCGGGTGGGGCAGGAATACAGGTCCATTCAGACCTGCGAGCACCATGCCAAGAACTGGTGCCACTTGGAGGCATACTGGTAGTGGTTTCCCCTGTACCATGAAATGGAGGTACCTTCTGTGCTTGGGAAAGACAAGAATGAGAGTATAAACATCCTTTAGCTCCAAGTAGCATAGCCAATTGCCCTGCTTGAGGTAGGGCAGCAGTGTTCCAAGGGACAGCATCTTGAACTTCTCCCACACCAGGAACTTGTTTAGGTTCTGTAGGTTGAGGATGGGTCAGAAACCCCCATTCTCTTTATGATGAGGAAGTATAGGGAGTAAAAATGCTGTCTTCTGAGGTGCAGTGGGACTGGTTCCACCGCCTGTCCTCGAGGAGGTCTGCTAGCTCCTGAGTCAGGAGGGCCTGTAGGGCTAGTACCCCTGCAATTCTGCACCTGCAGATCTCCCGCCTGCTTAGCAGCTCAGGCCTGAACCAAGCTGATCAGACAAGATGGATTCCTCACTACACTTTTGCTGTGTTCAGCTACAGACTTGACCTCCAAGCAACTGCTTGCACAGCATTTCTATGTGTGCATACAGAAGCCATTGTTCCTGGCTAATTCACTGCCCACATGCAAGAACATCTGCTTCTCTGTTGCTTATCTATAAGATGGTTCTACTGGCCTTGGACACTTGTACCTATGCCCAGAAACTACATACTGTTTTCTCCGCATGACATCTTACTATGGATCCTTTGTCTGCAAGAAGATGCCTTCCACCTACCTCCTGATTCGCTGAGAACACCTCGGACAGTCTTGTGCCAACCAATCACCGGACCTAGGATAGAGACTCATCACAAAGAAAGCATAGTTACTCACCTGTAACAGGTGTTTTCCAGGAGCAGCAGGAATCAGTCCTCACATATGGGTGACATCGGCGCCGACAGAGCCCTCGTACCGAGCATTTCCCCAGCTTTCAAAGAAAGCCTTTGGGAATGCAGCACACATGCGCGGTCTCCTTCCCACCCAAGGGTGCCATCTTGCTCAGTCTGATGACATAGTTAAAAGACAGCAAAAATCAAAATGAAGGATAGGACTGCAGCTCCAGGGGAGGAGGGAGGGTCGTGAGGACCGATTCCTGCTGCTCCTGGAGAACACCCGTTACAGTTGAGTAACTACGCTTTCTCCAGGACCAAGCAGGAAGTCAGTCCTCACATATGGGACTCCCCAGCTCTAGGCTACCGTGAACCCAGAGCTGAAAAAATGGCTCCCTCTCAAGAGCCTCAGCATCCATGATAATTTTCTCTGAGAATGCACCCCATATGGTAGCCCAACACAAAGGGATGGAGGATAGGAGTTGCCTAAACCTCAAAGAGATTACGGACTACCACCTGGCCAAAAACACTGTCCCGCCAGGACTCTCTCTCCAGGAAGTAATGGGCTGCAAGTGTCTGGCTTGAAGACCAAGTTGCGGCCCGGCAGATGTCTGCCAACGGAACAGAGGGGAGATGAGCTACTGACGCGGCTTTCGCCCTGACACGGTGGGCCGTGACCCGACCCTGCAAAGGGAGGTCGGCTGCCCTGTACGTCCAGGCGATGCAATCTGCTACCTAAGTGGACAACGTATGCTTGGAGACAGGTAACTCCATCCTATTAGGGTCAAACGAGACGAAGAGCTGAGTAGCCCTTTGATGCTCCCGCATACCTTCTATTTAAAAGGACAACGCCCTTTTATAGTCCAGGGTATGCAAGACTGTTTCAGCTCGGCTGGCATGCGGCCTCGGAAAAAAGGTCGGAAGAACCACCTCCTGTTTGAGGTGGAAAGAGGAGACCACTTTTGGGAAGAACTTGGGATGGGTCCGTAGGACCACCCTGTTCCTATAGAACCACATTTACAGTCTATCAGAAACCAGAGCTTATAGTTCACTCACACGTCTGGCCGAGGTAAGAGCCACCAGGAACAGCGCTTTCCAAGAGAGGAAGCGCAAATGGCAAGTAGCCATTGGCTCAAACAGTGGGCAAGTAAGTTGCTGCAAGACCACGTTCAAATCCCACTCAGTCGCCGGTGGACAAACCGGAGGCTTGAATAGAAGCAGACCTCTGAGAAATCTGGACACCAAGGGGTGAACTGACAGAGACTGTCCTTCCACCGGTGAGTGGTGCGCTGACAAAGCACTGAGGTGGCCCGAACAGAGTTAGACTTAAGGCCTAGGTCTGAAAGATGAAGAAGATACTGCAGTACTACTGGCACAAGGCAAGAGAAAGGATCTTCATTGCGCTGAGCACACCATACCGTAAACCTATGCCACTTAAGGGCATAGGACTTTCTGTGGACTGCCTCCTAGAGGCCAAGACCACCTCCTCAACCTCCTTAGATAGAAGTAAGGGAGCTGGCACTATCCTTTCAGCAGCCAGGCCATCAGATTGAGGAACCTGAGATTGGGGTGCAGAAGGGAACCCTGCTCTTGAGACAGGAGATCGTCTTGCAGCCCCAGAGGGAACGGAGCTTCCACCGTGTAGCAATGGACAGGTAAAGGGGATACCAGAATCCCCAGTATGTAATTAAAGATAGATGAATTTCTTGATACAGATCTCTAAAATGTGTTGATAAAAGAACTTTTTAACAATGACTGTCACTCACAAGTTTGTCCTTTCACCTACTTCCTCTTAGATGGAGTGGGATATCATGATCATGAGTTCTGTGTAACTGTCTTTAAAAATAGTTTGAGAACATTGTTAACGCAAGAATAAAGAGTAAACACAGGCTATGAACTGCGCAACCATAGTTCATTGTACAGTCAACTATAGGTCCCTGTTGGCACAGCGTAATTTCTGCAACTCTGCAATTATAAATAATTCTGTAATAATCAAGTACATTTAATCTAATAGACTGTAATCAGCTCTTACTCTGTAAAGAACTCTAGCAACACCTTGTGTTATTTCACGTTTATAATAAATGACTGTTACTTCCCTTTCTTTCTTTAATAAAAGGGGCTTCAAAGGAGGAAGACTTTGAATTCAACAGAGGTGGAACTGTGCTGTGTCCATGGACCTTCTGTTTTCCCTCTGAGCTCAAAGAAAAGTAGCACTTTGTGTGTGATTATGTTCTGTGTTACTCTCTGCTTATTTCTCACTGCTTGAGGGAACAGAGACCGAAAGAACAGTGGTATTGTGGCCAGATCAAGGGTTTGCTTCACACTGCCAACTGCAGAAACAGTGGAAACCACTGCTGCCTCGGCCATCTGGGGGCTACCAGAATCACCGAGGCCTTGTCCTGGAGGATCTTGAACAGAGTCCGGGCCACCCAGGGGCGTGGGAGGAAATGCATACAGGAGGCCCGTAGACCAAGAGATCAGAAAAGCATCTGCTGCCATCCTCAGGGGATGCGGCTGTCTGGAGCAAAACCTGGGCAGCTGACGGTTTAGTGGACTTGCAAAGAGATCAATGGATGGAAGTCCCCAGCGGAGGAAGATCTGCTGGACCACCAATGGATTCAACTGCCATTCGTGAGGCTGGAGAATACTGCTTAGCTTGTCTGCTAGGAAGTTTTCCTGACCAGGTAGATAAACTGCTTTGAGAAACATGCCTTGTCTGACTGCAAAGGAGCATAGGGCCAGTGCCTCCTGACATAGGAGCCTGGATCCTGTGCCCCCTTGTTTGTTCACGTAGAACATTGCCACCTGATTGTCCGTCTGAACTAGGACAGATTGTTGAGAGAGAGCATGGCAGAAGGTTTGCAGAGCTAAGCGGATTGCTCGCAGCTCTAAAAGGTTGATCTGCTGTGTGGCCTCCTGAGGGGACCACAGGCCTTGACTGCACGTGCCCTGGCAATGTGCACCCCAGCCCCTTAAGGACGCATCTGTCATCAGCACCCTTGTGTGTGCTGGAGCCTGAAAAGGTACACCCCTGGAGGTGGTTTGGTAAATGTAGCCACCACTGTAAGGAGTTCAGAAGTCATCTGGACACCTTTACTCTGTCTCGGAGGTCGCCGGTGGCTTGTGTCCACTGATCTCTGAGGCACCATTGAGCAGCCCACATGTGCAGGCGGGTATTCGGGGGTCACATGTACCGTGGATGCCATGTGGCCCAGGAGCCGCAGGTAGTGCCTGGCAGAAACACGAGAATTGCTTTGGAACTGGTTGGCCAAGTCCATAAGTCTGTGGGCCCTGTTCTCAGGCAAGTAAGCTTTTGCCTGAAAGGTGTCCAACCTGGCCCCTATAAACTCTAGGTTCTGAGAGGGGAGCAAAGTGGACTTTGCGTAGTTTATGACAAAGCCCAAATAATGAAGAAGAGAGACAGTGCGAAGAGTGGCCTATCGGGCCTCCTGGAGTGACTGGCCCCTGATTAGCCAGTCGTCCAGGTATGGGAAGACAAAAATCCCCTGATTTCTGATAAAAGCCGCCACCACCGCCAGGCATTTGGTGAAAACCCTGGGGGCAGAGGTCAGGCCAAAAGGAAGCACTCTATATTGAAAGTGGTTTCCTCCCACCACAAATCTGAGATATTGTCTGTGGTCTGGATGGATGAGGATGTGAGTATAAGCATCCTTTAGGTCTAAGGAGCATAGCCATTCTCCCTGCTGGAGGTAGGGCAGCAGTATCCCAAGGGTAAGCATCTTGAACCTTTCCCTCTCCAGAAACTTGTTCAGATTTCGCAAGTCTAGGATAGGTCTGAGGCCTTCTTTTCTTTTTGGTACTAGGAAATACCTGGAGTAGAAGCCTTGCCCTTCCAGGTGGTGTGGCACCGGTTCCACCGCCTGTGTCCTTTAAAAGACTTGCCAACTCCTGAAGGAGGAGGTCCCTGTGGAGTCTCCCCTGGATAGTAGGAGGAGGTAGCTGGTGGAAATGGAGCATATAGCCCTTCTGGACTGTGCTCAGTACCCAGGTATTCCCTGTGATGGCTGGCCACCTGTAGGTGTACAGGGTCAGCCGACCTCCTGTGCTGAGTGGAGCCACCGGCGGAGGAGAGGCTATGCTGTGGGAGTCAAAAACCCCCTCCCTGCTGTGCAGGAGCCGGAGCTGGCGGCTTGGGGTTTTTTTGCCTACGGGGCCCATGCCCCTGCTCCTTGGCCTGTTGGCCCCTGTTGGGGAGCTGGAGAGGCCTGATACTGAGGGTAGGTTTTATAGGCAGCACCCTTCCTTGGGAAAAAGAGCTTCTTTCCCGAACCTTCTTTTTGTGAGAAGGGGCAGAAGTCTTTCTGGACAATCTTGACCTGGTGAGAGTCTTGGTCTCGATTTCTGAAGCCTTCTCAGTCATGGGCTTGCCGAACAGGTTGTCACCTCAGCACGGGACATCAACCAACTTGTCCTGTACCCATGATTCCAGGTCCGATGACTGTAGCCAGGCCTGATGGCGTGCACCAATGCCGGCCGTGGCTACCCGGGCCGAAGCCTCGAAGCAGTCATAGGCTGCTCGAGATATAAATTTCGAGCACTCTCGGATCCCTGAAGACAAGGCTTTGAATCTCTGCAAGGATTCCTCGGAGAGGCCAGCCGAGAACCCAGCAATCTCCTTTGCCAGGTCCCGTAAGTACATGCCCATGTACAGCTGGTAAGTCTGGACACAGCAAGACAGCATAGAACCCTGGAAGCACTTTCTACCTAGGGCATCCAGGTTCCGGGTCTCCCGGCCCAGAGGCACCAAGGAGTGCATCTTTTGACTTTTCAGCCTGTGCATGGCCGATTCCACAACCATGGAGTTGTGCGGTAGCTGCGCCTTTTGGAACCCAGGGCTCTTACGGAATCGATAAATGGAATTGACCCGCTTGCTAAGAACCGGCGCCGAGGCCGGTGCTTCCCACATACAGAAGAGCAGCCGTTCCAGCATCGGAGGAACCAGAACAGTAAAGGCTTCCTTCGAAGGAAAATCATACTGGAGGGCGTCAAGCTCTTCGGCTCGAGGCTCCTCCTCGGCGTCCGCCGGGAATGCCAAAGCCTTGGCCATGTCCCTGACAAAATCCGAGAACCGGGTATCCTCCGGGGGGGGGGGGGGGGGACCTTCTCCGAGGCTTGGGCTCCAGGGAGTCCGACGGGACGCCCCGGGTCCTGAAGATGTCAGGAGACTCCTTGTCCTCCATCTCCCACGCCGACTCCTCGAGCAGCTCTAGCCATGTGGGCCTCGATGCCACCCGCCCCGATGCCGAGGGCACCAACGTCGACCCCGCACAGGAGGTCGAGGGAGACCTTGGCCGAGGATCGACTCGAGACTTAATGGACTCGAGGATCGGATCGGCCTCCGGGGTCGACTTAGACATCGAGATCCCGTTGGTTGGGGCAGATGCACCGGTCAGACCGGTGATCAGTACACACTGCTGCTGCTCCATGAAGGCAGCCAGGCTGCTTTCCAGGGCCGTCAACCTGAGACCGAGCTCAGGAGACTCCGCAGCCCCCGATGCGGGCCCCGACGGCATCAGGCCTGACGTTGGTTCTCCCAGAGGAGACTCAACGAGGGCAACAGAAGTTACCTGACTCTGGGACTCCGGCTCCAGGTGAGGTAGTTTGGTGAGCCGCTCCGACTCCGAGAGCCCAGAACGGCAGTCAGGGCTTCGCGACCTGGCCCTCGAGGATCCAGGTGCCTCCACTGACGCCACCCTCACGAGTTTCTTCTTCCTTTTGTGCTCCCGGGCAGGAGACCCCTCTCAGAGGACCCATGATGGTGTTCAGGGTCAGCCTCCCGAGATGTCGAGGCCTCTGATGAAGTCTGGGCCCAGCTGGATGTGGACTCTTAAATTCTTTCACGTTGATGCTGATGGCTCCGAAGCGCCTTCGACGGCATCTTGCCGCAAGGGCCACAGACCAGAGGGTCAAGGTCGGGCCTGAGGCATCGGAGGCAGCAGTTGTGTATGTCGGTGAGAAACATAAGTTTCTTACACCGATCACATTTTTTTAACCCACTGGCAGCCATCGGGGGAAAAGGGCCCCTGCAAGGTTAAAAGACAGGGCTGCCAGTGAAAATAACAGAAAAAGCGTGAATGCTAGTCACAAAGGACAAAAACCGAAAAAGAAGTTCTGGACTCTATACTGGTGTACCGAGCCGAGGCAGGATGGGGAACCAGCGTCATACCGGATAAAGAGACGCGAAAAATCGCAGAAAAAAAAATCAACTTTTCCCAGGTGACACGAACTACGTCCGTTGGGCTCCGCAGAAAAAGAAAGACTGAGCAAGATGGCACCCTTGGGTGGGAAGGGGACCACGCATGCACGCTGCATTCCCAAAGGCTTTCTTTGAAAGCTGGGGAAATGCTCCACACGAGGGCTCCGTCGGCGCCGACGTCACCTATATGTGACGACTGACTTCCTGCTTGGTCCTGGAGAATTATACAGTCTGCGCAGAAGAACTTTAGGGTCTTTTGCTATTTGTGCCCTGCTTACCTGGTTTCTGCTACCTGATTTGTCTGCAAGACAGACACACAATACATGTGCAAGGCCATTCTCCTAGGGACTGAGATAAGACTTTCACAGATACCTTCGGTTCTGTGTTCTCCCGCGGCTCGCCTCCGAAAGGGCTGTAGCCTGCGTTATCTAGCTTAGTGCCTCCTTGGACTTGTGCTGCTCCAGAGTCTCCGGACATCAGCCACCAAAGTGACAGACGAAGCTAAGGGATAGTCTCTCTCCTCCTCCGGATGGGCAAGGGTTAGCTAGAAACCTATTCCATAACTTTTCTCAGTGCAGAGCGAATCAGTGACGTCTGGTTGCTAATTAGTGATTTATTACTTTGTCCAATTGTAATTCTGTGTTGCAACAAATTTCTACCTCATGTTTCTAATTATATATCTTTAGCTATATATGTTTGTATATTTTTCTATTGGCTGTCCATAATAAAATCTAATATATATATATATATCTACAGACCAGATTTATTTTGTGGCTCATTGCCAGCATAACTCGCAGAACTTCGGGCTGGGTATCAGTAGCCAATTTCCCCTGGACATAACTGAGAGCCTAACTTATTTTTGCGCTACTAATAATCCCTACAGGCCTGGTGCAGAGGAAGCCGCTGCGGCTCCCCAGGGAAGTACTGAGGGGGGAGCTGGTCCAGATTGAGGAGACAGCCCTCCTGTATGACCTAGAGAACCCAGGCATCAGTGGTGATGGATTCCCATCTGAGGGCAAAGTGGACCAGATGCCCCCGACCGGCAGCTGATTTACCAGCGAATGAGAGGCTATGCCGATGGCGTCAAAACCCTGAGGCCAGCTGAACCGGCGGTTGGGTCTTGGGACCCTTTGACTTTTGAAGGCCGTGGGCCATGCCTTTTCCCTGGCTGTCCTGGGCAGGGGTCGATGCCGGCAGTAGTGTGGATAGCCCCTATGCAGGAGCCCCTTTTGGTAGAAGAAAGGTTTCTTGCCCTGCTGCTTCTTCTTGGGGAGGGAGGTGGTCATCCGGGAGAGGCAAGTATGGGTCACGTACTCCGTTTCAATCTCTGCTGCCTTGTCCTTCATGGGCTTGCCAAACAGTTGCTCCCCAAGGCAAGGACGTTCCGCAGTTTCTCCTGGACCCACTGTTCCAGGTCTTAGGATTGGAGCCAGGCCTGTCGGCAGGCTCCAATGTCAGCAGCCACCACCTGGGCAGAGGACTCGAAGCCTTCATACACTGCACATGAGAGGTACTTAGAACATTCTGTCTGACTTTGAGAAGGCCTGGAAATGGCGGAGGTGGTCTCTGTCGAGGCCTGCAAAGCCTCTGAGCTCCTTAGCGAGGTCACGGAGGAACATCCCAATGTACAATTCGTAAACCTGAATGCGGCATGCCAGCATGGAGCCCTGGTAAGTCTTGCACCTGAGGGTGTCGAGAGTATGAAACTCTCTGCCTGGTGGAACGAAGAATGAGTCTTCGGGCTCTTCTGCTTCTGCGTGGCTGATTCAACCACCATTGAGGTGTGGGGAAGCTGGGCTTTCTAAAACCCCGGTCCCCGCTGGACTCTATACATAGCGTCCAGGCATTTGCTAACAATAGGGATGGAAGCTGGGGTCTCCCACATGTGGTGGAGCAGCTGGTTGAGGATGGAGGGAACCGGGGCAATGAGGGTCTCTTTCGGGGGAGGCTCATATTGAAGAATATCACGCGCTCTTCTGCACAGGGCTTTTTCCTTCGACTCGGTGGTGAGTGCCAGGGCCCGCGCCATATCCCAGACAAACTCCAAGGAGGAGGTGTCCTCAGGAGGGAACCGCAACCTCTGGGTCAGTGGAGAGGGATCCAAGGGAAGGTCCTGGTGGGACTGGGTTTCCAGGGAGGTATCCCCTTTGCATTCCTAGTCTGAGTAGTCCGTAGAGGACTCGGGGTAGGGCAGACCAAGAAGGGTCGGTGACCCGTGCCGGGCTCCCAAGGCTGAAGTCTGCCCAGAGCCAGAGGTGCTCATCCTTGCCAAGGACCCTCATGAGGCCTCTGGCTCTCGAGGATCATTGCGGCAGCCCGGAGAGTCCTCGAGGTTGAGGTCCCTGCAGTCTCAAGGCATGTGCCGGTGGGGCCTGGCATCAGCGCCTGCTGAGCAACGAGGAACACAAATGCTGTATTCCAAGGCCAGCTTTCAGGTCTCCCACTTGGGAGTGGGGCCCTGCAATACTGACGCCAGGGTGACTGGGTCAGGTGTTGAGGAGGAGAGGGGGTCCTCGCTGGGACGATCCTCAGGAGACCGGGGCACCATCGCTGGAGGCCTCCATATCAGTTCGAGGTACCTTTCTGGGCCGTTCCCTCTCCAACTCTGGGATCTGCTGAGGTGGGGGGGGGGGGGGGTCGAGAGACCAGGCACGTGACTGCTCACGTTTGTCTGGAGTCCACGACAGTGTCCTCATGGCCTTCTTCTTCTGCTCACGCTCAGGCAATCCCTGGTCGGAGTGCCGCTGGGCCCGAGGAGCCTTAGAGGACTCCAGGGATTGTGGGGCCGCGGAGCAGGCGGCTACCGGGCCTGCCTTACGGAAGAGATCATCCAGCTTCTGCTTATGACTCTGGATTGCCGTGGAGGACATCATCTTACAGAGGGAACATTTTTGCTCCAGGATATGGTTGGCTCCCAGGCACCTGAGACAACAGTCATGTGTGTCTGTGAGCAATATGTTCTTAGAACACCTGTCACATTTTTTGAAACCAGAGGCCATCGGGGCAAAATGTACCCTGGTGAGGTCAAAGATCCTCGACATGGCCAGTGGTTAAAAATGGCGCAAAAGCACGGGGAGAAAACTAAGGGCAAAAAAGGAATCCCAAGACAGAAAGCCTAAGCAGTGGAGCTTGGGATAGAGGGAAGAGGACCGGCAAAGGCCGGAAAGGCAAAAATAGAGTTAGGATTTGAAAAACCTTTTCCGGGGATGAGAAGCACATCCAAAGGGCTCCATGGAAAAAGGGAGACTGAGCAAGATGGCACTCTTTGGTAGGAAGGGAACCACGCATGCATGGTGGCATTCCCAAAGGCTTTCTTTGAAAGCTGGGGAAATGCTCCAACTGGGCTCCATCGGTGCTGACCTCACCCATATGTGAGGGCTGACTTTCTGCTTGTTCCTGGAGAAAAGAGGTGATCCAACAGCTGCGACCAGCCAAGACCCCAGGACCTGATGAATTTGGGCCAGAATTTTATAAAATTCTGGGAGACCTTGTGGCTTGCCCTTTGGTAAAGTAGGGGGAAGATGCAGTAGACATGGGGAAGATGGGGACCTATACTTCAAGAGCCATGATACTGTTGCTGCCAAAACCAGGGCGTGATTTAGAAAAAGAAGAATCACATAGGCCCCTATCACTCCTAAACCAAAATTTAAAAATCATGATGATGGCATTAGCCCAGTGATTAAGAGACATCATGCTGGATCTCATCCATCAAGACTAAGTAGGGTTTGTGAAGGGCCAGAGGGCCACAGGGACCATCTTGCAAACCCAAACAATGCTCCGGAAGAGGAGGCCCCAGAACTCCCTAATAGTCTTGGTGGAACTGGATGCTGAAAAAGCATTTGATAGGGTCTGCTGGGACTATTTGTTTTAGGTGTTTCAACAATATAGCATAAAGGGCTAGTTCCATCACTGGGTCCAAATATATAATTAATCTGAGCACACATCTGTTAGTGAATGGGAGGCTGGCAGAACCCTTCGAAATCCAGCAGGATACGAGACAAGGATGTCCCTTATCCCCACTGCTCTTTATACTGACTTTATGTTTATGTTTATTAGGTTTCTTGATATACTGCTCCTTCATAACACCAGGGCGGTTTACAAAACTGCAAAAACAAAGAGCAATAAAAATAGGGAGTCAGCAGAGATCCAGGGAGTTAGGGTGGGTAAGACCAACAATAAGATATCCCTCTTTGCCGATGACATGTTAATAAGTATGCACCACACAAGGGAGGGATGGGATAAAGTTGCTAGATTTATTGAGACAATTTGGACACTTCTCCGGTCTAAAGATCAATATGGGAAAATTGGAGGTAAAGTTAGTGGGGGAGGGGAGCCCGTTTGCAGGGGAAAGCGGAATTTAAGTGGACTGAAGGTCCTATGAAATATCTAGGCATCTTCATACACTCAGATCAGTCATTGGTATATCAGCTTAATATCTCAAACCAAGTGCGACAACTTAAACAATTATGTGAAAAATGGGGAGAGTTGCCAATTTCCCTTTATGGGAGCGTGACAGTGGTGAAAATAGTCTACTACTTAAAATATTATACCATCTATAAATGTTACCATTTTGGGTGAGTAGCGCAGATGAAATGTTTTTAAGGGAGCTGTCCGGGCCTTCTTGTGGCAGGGCTAAAAGGGGTGAGGGTTAGCTATGCTAAGATGATAAGAGCACGAGAGAAAGGTGGGGCGGCCTCCCTGATCTTCGACTTTATAATGTGGTGGCACTACTCCGGTGGATACATTACATCTACACAGAGATGGGGCAACATGGATCTGAGGGTCTGCTGGAATCATCCCTATAAATTAATCAGTGTTTTACACTATACCAAAGCTGACCTTGCCCACCCTGAATATGGGGTATGGGAGGGCATAGAAATGGTGGATGGGGAAACAAGGCCGCAGCTGTCAGGTCACCCCTTTCTTGCAGGTCGTGGCCAATCCTGGATTTATACCGGAACAGAGCTTAAGCCAGTTTAGGCAATGGACACTGGGAGAAGTCTAGACTTGGGCCGAATAGGAGGGTGGAGGCAGGGAAATATGCCATCATTCGAAACTCTGCAACAATTGCAAGTTCCTGGAACACATTTATTATCCTACCTGCAACTTAAGCATTGTTGGCAAACATTAAGACATAGGTACCCAAGAGAGTTAGACATCACAAAGAGTGATGGAGACTTCTGTAATTTGGCCCCCAACTATAATAAACTAGGGACTTGGTATCATATTACTGCGGAATATCCTCCCAAAGGGACATCTTCAGGAAGTAGCTCATCGGTGCACTTAAGAGTTGGGGGAGGATCAACTGGAGTGCTGCTTTTAGCGAATACCAGAGATTTTTACCTCAGCGTGCTACCAAGAAATGCAATATCAGCTATTACATAGAGGGTATCTCACAAAGGAGTGGAGGGTGTGATTAGAAATATGGGCACAAAATCACTGTGACAAGTGCAAAGGCCCAATGACAACCTTCAAACATGTCTTTTTAGAATGCCCTTGATTGGCTGGGTTTTGGCACCCTGTGCTGCAATAATTGGGAAATCAGGGAAATAATTGGGACATACAGCATGCTTTTGTTGGGAGAAGATAGCCTGCTGAGAGAGAGCCATATACGGAAACTTGAAGGCCACTTCATAATGATAGGGATCGGGGTGGTGAAGAAACTCATATTACAACCATGCACATGATGGCGGCTGCAGAATGCTCGTTGGGAGCCACCAAAAAGTCCCCGTGTTGGATAACATACTGACAACTCTGGTGTGGATTCCAGATGCGATACCCCATGGCAGTAGAGGCAAAAGGGAGGGGGAGGACAGGGAGACACAAACTAGATAGGCAGGAGAGGAAAAAGAGACCAGAAACTCTGTGATAAAACATCATGCCAAAGTTGCAATGTTTGTAATTCTGGTGTATGTATGTAGAAAAGAAGATGTAATGGTGGAGGCCTTCTGGAGTTATGTGGTGTTATGGAAAACTCAATAAAGAAGTGTGACAGATACCTTCTTCTCAGAGATGCAGGTTGCTTCTGCCCAAAGACACTGTTTTTATTGTGCTGCCAAATAAAGTTTCCCTGTTGCTGAAAGAAAAAAAAAAGCCTGTGTTTCTAAGTCTTTCCGCCTGTCCTGGAAGCATCAGCTCTGAAGCCAACACTTATTTTACTTTTTTTTCTTTTTCGTCTTTCTGGACACATTTGAAGGATATCTTGAGCAACTCACTCTGTTTACCCTAGCTATCGACTCACTCTATACCAATATTCCACAAAGGGAGGCCTTATTGATTTTGGAGAACGTTTTACTGGACAGGATGGAACACAGAACAGTGCACACTGGTTATCTCATACAGCTCACAGAACTAGCCCTAACAGAGAATTATTTTTGTTTCAGAGGGCTTTTTTTTTTTAATAAACAGATCAAAAGCGTCACCATGAATTCAGCAATGGCCCCTGATGTGGCCAATCTTTTTGTCTCCAGTATTGAGGCTAGGTTTCTCAAGAGCCATCCGTTTGAGCGACAGACTGTGGAACACTATATTGATGTTGTTTTAATGATATGGGACAGCTGAGGAAAAGTTAGCAACTTTGGTAATGTGTCTTTTTCAAGCACACAGGTATATAGAACAGCACTGTTAGAACACAAACACACACACAACAGAGGCTAAACTGCTTTTTCTCTTAAAGGACAGCTGAAGAAAAGTTAGGGACTTTGATAGGATTCTCTCGTTTATTTCAACAGGCACCACCAACTAAATGATGGCTGGGAAAACCCATACTGCCAAAGCTGTTGCTGTTACAGCTTCTGCCTCTGTCCAGACAACCTGATGCCAGTAAAGGGACCGGTTCCATGCAAAAGATACCTGAAAGCTGAAGCCCTCATGAAACAAGTGGAGGAGCCCAAAGAAGAGGTGGCGAGGCTGAGAAGCATTTGAGACAGCAAAAAGTACATTGAGGAGATGCTTCTTGAAGCATCCAAGCTCTTCGACAGAGGTGAAGATGGGAGGCTACAGAATGAAAAGAAGTGGACACCAGAGCCTGCAGAATCAACAATCCAAAGCCTCCAACCCTTGAATTGAAGAACCAGTATGCAGTCCTGGAAACATCACAGGAAAGAGAAAAAAAACAGAGCTCAAGCACCCCAAAGTTGCAGAATCAGGAGCAAAGAGGAGTGGTGGTTGCTGACTCTCTTTGAGGGGTACTGAGGCATCCATCTGCTAACCAGACCTTATGTCTAGAAAGGTGTACTTGTCTGTGAGATGTCAAAATCCAAGATGTTATGGTGAGTTTCTGAGACTCATCAAGCCTACTGACTATTATCCAATGTTGCTCATCCATGTTGACACAAACAATACTACTAGGTATACATCCCAGCATATCAAAAGTGACTTCATTGCTCTGGGGCAGAAGGTGAAGTAGACAGGTGCATAGGTCATATTCTCTTCAATCCTCCCTGTAGAGGGTAAAGATCAAGCTAGAGACGTTTACATCCTGGAGATGAATGCATGGCTGTGTGAATGGTGTCATCAAGAGCGTTTTGGTTTCCTGGTCCATGGGATGATTTTCAATGGGCTGCAGAAATGGCATCCACCTGTCCAAGAAGGGCTGAAGTATCTTCTGCAGCAGACTGCTAACCTACAGAAGAGGGCTTTAAAACAGATTCATTGTGGATGGGTGAAGAAAGCCCCCAGGTAAGTGAAACATTAAAGACCTTTACAGAAATTAGTAAAAGGGGCAACATCAGGAAAGCAGTATGCATAAATGCTTGTAGTATGGGACATAAGATCCTAGATGTTGAGGTTTTAATGGACTGACTTGGATTCAGTGGCACTTACGTAGACATGGGTCACAGACGACAATGACTGGGATGTAACTATACTGGGTTATACTTTATTCAGGAAGGACAGGGTAGGAATAAGGGGTGGAGTGACACTATATGTAAAAAATAATATTAAAGCTATAGAATTACAGGGCTTAAGAGGGAGCAAGGAAGCACTGTGGGTTAAACTAGAAAGTGTGAAAGGGAAATCCATTTGCATTGGTAGGATTTACAGATCTCCTTCACAGGGAGAAGTAGTGGATGGAGATTTAATAGAAGACATGCAGTATTGCCATGAAAGCATATTTACTCACCTGTAAAGGTGTTCTCCAGGGACAGCAGGAATAAGTCCTCACTTATGGGTGACATCGGTACCACCGGAGCCCACACAGAGCAATGCCCCAACTTTCAAAGAAAGCTTTTGGGATGGCTGCCACACATGCATGGGTCCTCTTCCCACCCAAGTGTGCCATCTTGCTCAGTCAAGTTCCCATTGTTTGAATTTTCTTGTGACGATTTCTGCTTCCATTGTTTGATTTTTCTGTTGCAAGCCTGCTCCCAGGGAGGGGCTAATTAGATTATCTTACAGCCTGCCACACATACCTGGTCCATTCCAGTCTTCACAGCTTCCACAGCCTGCACACAACTAAGCTTTCTATCTTTGCCTGTTGCTAATATAGAATTTAACTGTTCATTATACATTACTTTTTGGGAATATTCTGACTGCCTACATTCCTTGTGTAGCCCTTAAATCAGATATCTGAGTGTGCCCACTGATCATGTAAGGCCTACTGGCCAGGGACACTTAGGTTCCCACCCGCCCACCCTAGCCCACAGCTGCATTGCATATATAGTGGTCACAGACGTTGCCATCTATCCTTTTTAATTTGGTTTTAAGCCCACCTTTTCTTCTTCTCCTTCTAGGACTGCTTAATCAGCATGTCATGTATTCAATGCAATAGCTGTGGTGCTTTCATTCTGAGACAAATCATTTGGAACCTAAGAGCTTGTCCTATGTGCCTCAAGTCAGCTGCCATACATAAAGAATAGACTATACTAAGGGAAGAACCTCTTCTGAGATACAAACGCACCTCTTCTAGGATACAAACAGAACAAAGTCCACCACCGCTCCCAAAAAGAATCAACCATCCCAAGAACAAATGGATCACAGTAGACTCGGGTAGATTGCGACCTGTAATGTAGAGACATCCTATACATCAAGAGATATCCCTGGATAATGCCTTCTCTCCTTTGGTTAATGAGGATCACCAATGCATAGAAACTGAAGAGCCCTTAAATGAGTGAGTCAATGCCCAATCTCCTGCTAAAGCACCAAATATGAAGAACAACTCACCAAACAAAACTACTCCTACTTGGAGATTCCATCATCAGAGGCAGCAACATGGGAACACAGCTCAAAGGAGAGAAGATAGTCAAATGCCTCCCAGGCTCTCCAGCGAGCACAAATACAAACCAAATTGTTGATGTACTTAGCGCAGAAAGTGAGCACTCCAAAATTGATATTGTCATCCACCTGGGTACAACCTGGCTAGAAACAGTGCCTCTGCAGTGCAAAGAGACTTCCAGACTCTGGGAGAGAAACTCAAGCCCAATGTTAACACTGTAGTATTCTCAGAAGTTCTACCTGTTCATGTTAAGGGGGCAGAAAGGCTGCATCGCCTAAACAGCTTTAATACATGGCTCTAGACCTGGTGCAAACAAGGAGGATTCAGATTTATAGGCGACTGGGGAAACAGATGGACCAAGAGGAGACTAAACTGTGCTGATGGATTACATCTCTGTTGCAGGGAAAAGAATCCTAAGTGAAAAATTCAGGCTGTATGTGGATATGCATTTAAACTAGGAAAAAGGGGTGACGGATGTGGAAGACTAGTTCAGGACATCACTCGCGGCAAATGCAGAATATCAGAAACAGCCACACTTTTAAACCACACATCAATGACAAGTGGGAAGATGTGGGCAGAACAAAATCAATGCAAAATACAAGCAAGCCAGTTAAATGCTGGAAAACAATGAGCACAAATGCTTGAAGTGGAAATGGACTTGGACATCATGGCCATTACAGAAACATGGTTTAATGAATCGCATGAATGGGATATAGCCATAGCTGGCTATGATCTATTCAGAAGAGAAAGAGGAAAAGGAGGAGGAGTAGCCTTGTAAATAAAAAGCAATATTAAAGCTACTGCAATGCAGGGTGCATGGGGAAAAGAAGCAGCGCTCTGGATTGTGTTGGAAAGAGGTGATGGTGCTGTCATCAATACTGCTGTAGTCTACAGACCTCTGACTCAAATCAAAGAAATAGATAATGAATTGATTATAAATACTGCCAAGATAGCCACAAAGGGGGAAGTGATCATATTGTGTGACTAATCTACCTGATGTAGATTAGATTACTTCTTCTGCGAATCTGTAAAGAAGCAAAAAAATTGTGGATGCTTTCCAAGATGCGTCACTTAAACAAATGGTGATGAAACCAACCAAGGAAAGCTCAATGCTGGATTTAGTGCTCACCAACGGTGATAATGTGTCCAAGGTCTGGATGGGTGCCCCTGTGAGCAGCAGCGATCAACACACGGTGTGGTTTGAGATAAAAGCCAAGGGTGCAGTCCAATCATAGCAAGCTCAAAGTCCTAAACTTCAAAAACACTGACTTCAGTAGAATGGCCAAGTACCTGAAGGAGGAGGTGGCAGGGAGGGAGGGGATAAGGGAAGTGGAATTGCAATGGGCTAAACTAAAGGTGGCAATAAAACAGGCAACAGATAAATATGTAAGGAAAGTAAATAAAAACAAGTGGAGAAGGAAACCTATTTGGTTCTCCAAAGAAGTGGCTGCTCAAATAAAGGCAAAAAAACCAGCTTTCACAAAATTCAAAAGCTTGCAAATAGAGGAACACAGCAAGGAATACAGGATCAGACAAAAAGAGAAATAAGGAAAGCAACAAAGGCAGAGGAAAAGATGGCTAAAGATGTGAAGTATGACAACAAAACTTTCTTCAGGTATATTAGGGAGAGGAGGAAAATCAGAGATGGAATTGCAGGACTCAGAAGTGCTGGGAATGGATTTGTGGAAAGTGACATTGAAAAAGCAAAAGTGCTAAACAAATACTTCTGCTCTGTTTTTACTAAAGAAAATCCTGGAGAAGGACCATCTGTGATTCCCAAATATAAAAATGGGAATGAAGTAGATACCACAGCATTCACAGAAGATGATGTGTTAGAACAACTTGGAAAATTGAAAGTGGACAAGGCCATGGGACCAGATGTGATACATCCCAGGATACTGAAAGAGCTCAGAGAGGTTCTTGCAGGGCCGTTAAAGGATGTTTTCAACAGATCCTTGGAAACAGGAGAAGTTCCTCAGGACTGGAGAATGGCTGATGTGGTACCTCTTCACAAAAGTGGTGACAGGGAAGAAGTGACAAACTACAGGCCTGTGAGCCTTACCTCGGTGGCGGGAAAAGTAATGGAGGCGCTTCTGAAAGAGCAAATAGTGGACTTTGTCAAAACCAACAGGTTGCATGATCTGAGGCAACATGGTTTTACCAATGGACGATCTTACCAAACAAATCTGATTGAGTTTTTTGACTGGGTGACCAGAGAACTAGATCAGGGGCATGTGATGGATGTCATCTACCTGGATTTCAGCAAAGCCTTTGATACTGTTCCTCATCGGAGGCTTATCAATAAACTCAGTAGGTTTGGGGATGGGTCCCAAGGTGGTGAACTGGATCAGAAATTGGTTGACTGACAGACAGAAGGTGATGGTAAATGGAGCTCACTCGGATGAAAGGAGGGTGATTAGCGGTGTGCCCCAGGGCCTGGCACTGTTCAATGTATTTGTGAGTGATATTGCTGAAGGACTGTATGGAAAGGCTTGTCTTTTTGCAGATGACACAAAAATTTGCAACAGAGTGGACTCCCCTGAGGGAGTGGATAACATGAGGAAAGATCTGCAAAAGCTGGAAGAATGGTCTAATGCTTGGCAGTTAAGATTTAATGCGAAGAAGTGCAGTGTCATGCACTTGGGAAGCAGAAATCCAGGGGAAATGTATGTGATAGGGTGGCAAAAGCCAGGAGGATGTTGGGTTGCATACAAAGAGGAATTACCAGCAGAAAGGAAGAGGTATTAATGCCACTGTATAAGTCACTGGTGAGGCCTCACTTGGAATACTGTGTTCAGTTTTGGAGACCATATCTTGCAAAGGATATAAAAAGACTGGAAACTGTTCAGAGGAAGGCGACCAAAATGATTTGGAGCCTGCATCAGAAGCCTTATGAGAAGAGACCTGAAGACCTAAATATCTACATTCTGGAGGAGAGGAGGGACAGGGGAGATATGATTCAGACCTTTAAATAGTAAGAGAAATAATGAGCGAACAAACTTCTTCCAAAGACGGGGAAGCTGTAAAACTAGAGGGCATAACATGAAGCTGCAAGGGGGTAAATTGAAAGGCAATGGCAGGAAATAATGTTTCACTGAAAGGGTGGTATGGTGGATGCTTGGAATGCCCTCCCGATGGAAGTGTTGGGAGCAAATACAGTGACAGAATTCAAAATGGCATGGGACAGACACAGTGGATCCCTTTACAGCAACAGGATAAAATCAAAATAAACTTAACTAATTTCTCAACATACAGGGGTGTCCTACACGGAGCGGTGGGTTCACCCCTTAAACAAAAGACATGGAGGGGTGGCCTGCCCGGAGCAGCAGGTGCACCTACTCTTGCCATCTTACTGGGCAGACTAGATGGACCATACTGGTCTTCATCTGCTTCATTTACTATGTTACTATGTTACCATAGCTTGAGCCCTACTAAGCAGATGGCAAGGGAAACAAAATAAATGGCAATTCTACAGGGGAAGTGGGATGGTAGTGAGGACTGATTCCTGCTGTCCCTGGAGAACACCTGTTACAGGTGAGTACTACACTTTCTCCAGGAACAAGCAGGAAGTCAGTCTTCACTTATGGGACTCCCCAGCTACAGGCTACCAAACCTGTAGTTCAAAAACGCCTCCGCGAGGTTGTGAGCAGAAGCCAATGCCCGAAGGAGCTCAGGTCCTCAGAGGCAAGCTCCCAGTAGCCACAGAAGAAGGGTCAAAGGGCAAGAGTTGCTTATACCCCGAACAGATTACGGAGTACACCCTGGCCAAAGGCTTTGTCCCAGCGGAACTCCCTCTCCAAGCAGTAGTGCGAGACAAAGGTATTATTTATTTATTTATTTAACAGGTTTTTTTATACCATCTTTCTACGATTCAAAACGGTTTACAGAGAACATAACAATGCAGTGTGTTTCAACTGCTCACATTGAAAATGGATATATAACGGTATAACAAAACTTTTTACAAAGACCAACTATTTACATGGATTTGCATTTTTATAGTATCAACTATTTACATGGGTTTCTACAGGTTACAGAGGGGTTGCTAGAAGGTGAGGTGGGTAGGATAGGGGGGGAGTTGGATATTAGAGGTGGGTTGTCGGGTGTGGGCTATGGTGGTAGGGAAAAATGTTCTTGGAAGAGGTGTGTTTTTAGTTTCTTCCGGAACTCTATGTGATCTGAGCAGTTTCTTAATTCGTATGGAAGGGCATTCCATAGAGAAGGGGCATAGAGGGAGAAAGTTCGGTTACAGGTGGTTTGCTTGCTATGCCTTTTGGAGGTTGGGATGGCAAGGAGATTTTTGGTGAAGGTGCGGTGTGTTCTATTGTTGTTGGAGCTAGATAGGAGTAAGGAGAGGCATGGTGCTGACTCATTGGAGATGATTTTGTGAGTGAGAGTGATAACTTTCAATTTAACTCTGAGTTGGATGGGAAGCCAGTGGAGATCATAGAAGATTGGCGTGATGTGTGATCGTCTGGGGTTGTTTGTGATGAGATGAGCTATAGTGTTCTGGGCTGAAGACCAGATCGCAGCCTGGCAGATGTCTGCTAGAGGCACTGAGCGCAGTGGAGCCACCAAAGCTGCCTTGGCACAGACACTGTGTGTGGTGACTTGGCGATCCAGCAGGGCCTCAGCCTTTGCCTGGGTGAAAGCGATGCAGTCCGCTACCCAGATGGAGAGGGTGCACTTGGTGACTGCCAGCCCCAGACAACTAGGATCGTAGGCGACAAAGAGCTGGTCGGACTTGAGATGACCCCAAGTATGCTGCAGGTAGAAGGTGAGAGCCCTCTTGCAGTCAAATGTGTGTAGAACCGCCGATGCTCAGTCGGCGTGAGGCCTCGGAAATAAAGTTGGCAGGACTATCTCCAGGATGAGGTGGAAATCCGAGACAACTTTCGGTAGGAACTTGGGGTGGGTACAGAGGACCACCCTGTTCCTGTAGAACCTGGTATAGGGGGCCCTCAGCCATGAAGGCGTGGAGCTCGCCGAGCCGAGGTCGGAGCCACCAGGAAGACAATCTTCCAGGAGAGGTGCCGGAGTGAGCACATCACCATCGGCTCGAATGGTGGCTGTGTGAGCTACATGAGCACAATGTTCATCTCCCACTCCGCTGGTGGAGGCCGGATGGGTAGCTTGGAAAGCAAGAGGCCTCGTATGAAGCGGGAGATCAAGGGCTGCTCCAAGAGGAGTTAGAGTAGTTACTCACCTGTAACAGGTGTTCTCCAGGAGCAGCAGGAATCAATCCTCACATATGGGTGATGTCGTGCTGACAGAGCCCCCGTGCAGAGCATTTCCCCAGCTTTCAAGGAAAGCCCCTGGGAATGCAGCGCGCATGCACGGTCCCCTTCCTGCCCAAGGGTGCCATCTTGCTCAGTCTGATGACATAGCTAAAAGACAGCAAAAAACAAAATGAAGTATATGACTGCAACTCCAGGGGAGGAGGGAGGAGGTCGTGAAGATTGATTCCTGCTGCTCCTGGAGAACACCTGTTACAGGTGAGTAACTACTCTTTCTCCAGGACCAAGCAGGAAGTCAGTCCTCACATATGGGACTCCCCAGCTCTAGGCTACCGGGAACCCTAATCTGAAAAAATGGCTCCCTCTCAAGAGCCTCAGCATCCGTGATAAGAATATCCTCTGAGAACACCCCCGTACGGTAGCCCAACACAAGGGCCGGAGGGTAGGAGTTGCCTAAACCTCAAAGAAATTACGGAGTATCGCCTGTCCGAAAGCACTGTCCCTTCGTGACTCTCTCTTGAGGCAGTAATGGGCTGCAAAAGTCTGGCTTGAAGACCAAGTTGCGGCCCGGCAGATGTCTGCCAACAGAACAGAGCAGAGATGAGCTACTGACGTGGCTTTCGCCCTGACACGGTGGGCTGTGACTCGACCCTGCAAGGGGAGGTTGGCTGCTTTGTATGCCCAGGCAATACAATCTGCTACCCAAGTGGACAACGTACGCTTGGAGACAGGTAATCCCATCTTATTAGGGTCAAAGGAGACAAAGAGCTAAGTAGCCCTTCGATGCTGCCACGTACGTTCTATGTAAAAAGACAACACCCTCTTACAGTTCAGGGTATGCAAGACTGTTTCATCCCGGCTGGTATGCAGCCTGGGAAAGAAGGTCGGAAGAACCACCTCCTGGTTGAGGTGGGAAGAGGAGACCACTTTTGGAAGGAACTTCAGATGGGTCTGTAGGACCACCCTGTTCCTATAGAACCGTGTGTACGGTCTATCAGAAACCAGAGCTTGTAGTTCACTCACACGTCTGGCCGAGGTAAGAGCTACCAGGAAGAGCGCTTTCCAAGAAAGGAAGCACAAATGGCAAGTAGCCATCGGCTCAAACGGTGGGCGAGTAAGTTGCTGCAAGACCATGTTCAAATTCCACTCAGTCGCCGGTGGATGAACCGACTTGAGAAGAAGCAGACCTCTGAGGAAGCGGGACACCAAGGGATGAACCGACAGACTGTCCCTCCACCGGTGAGTGGTGCGCTGATAAAACACTGAGGTGGACCCGAACAGAGTTAGACTTAAGGGCCTAGGTCTGACAGGTGAAGTAGATACTGCAGTACTACTGGCACAAGGCAAGAGAAAGGATCTTCATTGCGCTGAGCACACCATATCATGAACCTACGCCACTTGAGGGCATAGGACTTTCTGGTGGACTGCCTCCTAGAGGCCAAAACCACCTTTTCAACCTCCTTAGGTAGAAGCAAGGGAGCTAAAACTATCCTTTCAACAGCCACGCCATCAGATTGAGGAACCTGAGATTGGGGTGCAGAAGGGAACCCTGATCTTGAGACAGGAGATCGTGTTGCAACCCCAGAGGGAAAAATATTTCCACCGCCAACTGTAGCAGAAGTGGAAACTACGGTTGCCTCGGCCATCTGGGGGCTACCAGAATCACTGAGGCTTTGTCCCAGAGAATCTTGAACAGAGTTCGGACCACCAGGGGTGTGGGAGGAAACGCATACAGGAGGCCCGTAGACCAAGAGATCAGAAAAGCATCCGCTGCCATTCTCAGGGGATGCGGCTGTCTGGAGCAAAACCTGGGCAGCTGACAGTTTTGTGGACTGGCAAAGAGATTGATAGTCGGAAATCTCCAGCGGAGGAAGATCTGCTGGACCACCCATGGATTCAACTGCCATTCATGAGGCTGGAGAATCCTGCTTAGCTTGTCTGCTAGGAAATTCTCCTGACCAGGTAGATAAACTGCTTTAAGAAACATGCCTTGTTTGACTGCAAAGGAGCAAAGGGCCTGCGCCTCCTGACATAGGACCTTGTACCCCGTGCCCCCTTGCTTGTTCACACAGAACATTGCCACCTGATTGTCCATCTGAACTAAGACAGACTGGTGAGAGAGGGCATGAGAAAAAGTCTGTAGAGCTAAGCAGATTGCTCGCAGCTCCAAAAGATTGATCTGCTGTGTGGCCTCCCGAGGAGACCAGAGGCCTTGAGTGTACGCGCCCTGGCACTGTGCACCCCAGCCCTTTAAGGAAGCATCAGTCGTCAGCACCCTTATGTGTGCTGGACCTTGAGAAGGTTTGGGAGATGTAGCCACCACTGTAAGGAGTCCAAAAGTGGTTTGGACACCTTTACTCTGTCTCGGAGGCCGCATGTGGCCTGCGCCCACTGAGCTCTGAGGCACCACCGAGCAGCCCGCATGTGCAGACGGGCATTCGGAGCCACATGTACCGTGGATGCCATGTGGCCCAGGAGCCGCAGGAAGTGCCTGGCGGCGACCTGAGAATTGCTTTGGAACTGGTTTGCCGATCAATCTGTGGGCCCTGTCCTCGGGCAAGTACGCTCTTGCCTGCAGGGTGTCTAATCTTGCCCCTATAAACTCTAGGTTCTGTGAGGGGAGCAAAGTGGACTTTGCGTAGTTTATGACAAAGCCCAGATGCTGAAGAGGAGAGATAGTGCGGAGAGTGGCTTGTCTGGCCTCCTGGAGAGACTGGCCCCTCATAAGCCAGTCGTCCAGGTATGGGAAGACAAATTCCCTGATTTCTGAGATAGGCCGCCACCACCACCAGGCATTTGGTGAAAACCCTGGGGGCGGAAGTTAGGCCAAAGGGAAGTACCCTGTACTGAAAATGGTTTCATCTCACCATAAACCTGAGAAATTGTCTGTGGTCTGGATGAATGAGGATGTGAGTATAAGCATCCTTTAGGTCTAAGGAGCATAGCCAGTCTCCCTGCTGGAGGTAGGGCAGCAGTATCCCAAGGGTAAGCATCTTGAACTTTTCCCTCTCCAGAAACTTGTTTAGGTTTCGCAAGTCTAGGATAGGCCGGAGGCGTCCCGTCCTTTTTGGTATCAGGAAGTACCTGGAGTAGAAGCCTTGCCCTTCAAGGTGGTGAGGCACCGGTTCCACCGCCTGTTCCTTTAAAAGACTTGCCAACTCCTGAAGGAGGAGGTTTCTGTGTAGAGGGAGTCTTGGAGGTTCCCCTGGAAAGTAGGAGGGGGTAGCTGGTGGAAGTGGAGCAGGTAGCCCTTTTGGACTATGCTGAGTACCCAGGTATCCCCTTTGATGGTTGGCCACCTGTAGGCGTACAGGGTCAGCCGACCTCCTGTGCTGAGTGGAGCCAGCAGCGGAGAAGAGGCTATGCTGTGGGAGTCAAAACCCCGCTCCCTGCTGTGCAGGAGCCGGAGCTGGTGGCTTTGGGGGGTCTTCTGCCTACGGGGCCCGCTGACCCTGTTGGGGAGCTGGAGAGGCCCGATATTGAGGGTAGGATTTGTAGGCAGCACCCTTCCTCGGAAAAAAGGGCAATCCCCTGAAGAAGCGAATGCTAGTGAAACGCTTTGGGCGCCTTTGTTGTGGTGTCAGGATTGACATAAGAGTGATATAACTAAAAGAGGGATACTATAACAGTCAACAACATCTGTACATGAGCTAAGTACTTGTTTTTTAAGTTGAATGAACAAAACAAAGTAGTATGTTGAATTGAGTCAAGTACATATCGAGTTGGCAGCACAGTGAGAAGGTCATTGATGCAAAGGAAGCACCATATAAGGACCGAATTTCGGCCCGTGATTGAGTGCTGAGATGTTGTCTGAGACCTTATGACATGCAATGGGAATGTCATCAGCTTTTAAAATTGAGGTTTCTGTTGGTGAATGTCAAGCGTGATATATCACGTACATGTGCATGCGGGCATGGGGAATGATGTGGACCGTCAAGGCCATGTGCCCTACGAGGCGCAGCATGGTCCGCGCTGACACCCTCACCTTGCCTTGGACCTCGGCAGCCAGGGTGCGGAGATGATCCTTGCAGGCTTGCAGAAGGAAGGCAGTCGCCCAACCAGTGTCGAGGAGGGCGCCAATGAACTCCAGAGTCTGCACCGGCTGGAGGTGAGACTTGGAGTAGTTGATCAGAAAGCCGAGACGTTCGAGTAGAAGGACCATACAGGATGCCCCGAGGTGAGCTTCCTCCACGGACTCCCCCGTGACGAGCCAATCATCTAGGTAGGGGAAGACAGGTATGCCTTGCTGCTGGAGGTGTGCCGCAGCCACGGATAGGCACTTTGTGAAGACCTGCGGGTGGATGTAAGCCTGAAAGGGAGTACCCTGTACTGGTAGTGCTCCCCTTGTACCCTGAAGCGCAAGTACTGCCTGTGCCAGGGGTGGATCAGTATGTGAGCGTAAGCATCCCGAGAAGGCTCGGCTTGGGAGAACGTCTGAGGAGGCCCAGCTAGGTGAAGACTGTAACCGTCCCAGATAACCTGGAGAACCCAAGTGTCTGATGTGATTGACGCCCATTCGGGTGCAAAGAGGGATAGGCATCCTCCCACAGTCGGCGGTGCCGCCAGGGGTCGAGAGGCTATGTACGTGGTGTCAAAATCCTTGGGTTGGCTGGGGCAGTGCCGGTGGTTGGGACTTGGGCCCTTTCGGCTTGCAATGTCCCTGAGTCCTCCCTTTGCCCTGTGCAGCCGATGCCAGCACAGGAGTGGGTGGGTAGGGTGGGTACCCTCGGTAAGGGAGCCCCTTCCATTGGTAGAAGGGCTTTTTGGTTTTCTGCTTCTTCCGCAGAAGGGAAGAAGTCTTCCGCGAGAGATGTGTGCAGGTTATGAACTCCATCTCTGTCTTAGCCACCTTATCTTCCATGTGCTTGCCGAACAGTTGTTCACCAAGGCAGGGCACGTCCAGGAATTTCTCCTGGACCCACTGCTCCAGGTCCAAAGACTGGAGCCATGCCTGAGGCCAGGCCCCAATGCCTGCTGCTGCTACGTGGGCTGAGGATTCAAACCCATCATAAGCAGCACTGGAGAGGTACTTCGAACAATCTGTGACCAACTTCAGCAGGGTCTGGAACCTGAGAAGGTGGTTGCCCCCGAGGCCCGCCAAGCTCTCTGGCGAGGTACGCAGGAACATTTATTTATTTATTTAGTAAACACTTATATACCGCTACTTCCAGCGATCAGTAGCGGTTTGATTACAACTTTGGGATTTGTCAAAAATCAAGACAGAAAAGTTGGGGCATATATACATAGTTCAGAGGTAAAACACATCACACAGAATAGGGTCTAAAGATTGGCCTTAACATATTTACATATTTTACAAAAGAGATTGTAGTTTTCATATTTATATTTTTACATATAACTATTCATTTCGTCTTTTATTCCACTGTGATTCATATCTGGTTGTAGTGACATTGGAATAGATGCGTTTTTAATTTCTTCCTGAAAGCAACTATGTCTTTAATTGCTCGCAGCTCATGTGGTAGTTGGTTCCATAAGGTTGGGGCATAGAATGAGAATGCTCTGCGGCTAGTACTGGCTTTTACATGTCTGATGCTATTTGGAACTTGTAGCGTGTCTGAGTTGATAGCTCTCCTGTCTCTGGTGGCAGGTTGCGTGCAGATAAGGGTGGAGAGGAATGATGGGGCTAGGTTATGTATGAGTTTGAATGTTGTTACCAATGCTTTATATTGTATCCTGGCAGCAATGGGTAGCCAGTGTAGTTCAGTCAATACGGGTGTGATGTGCTCAGTAACGCTTGATCGCATGATGATCCTCGCCGCCACATTTTGTGCCAATTGCAAGATATTGATCGTTTTCTTTGGCAGACCCTGTAAGATGGCGTTACAGTAGTCTAAGTGAGGCATAATGAGTGCTTGCGCATCAGACCGGAAATCACATGGTTCAAGTATATTCCGCAGGGGTTGTAGCACTCTAAGTTTGTGAAAAATGGCCTTGTTGGTTTTGCTCAGGTGTTTTTCCATCTTAAGTTTGCTGTCCAGTGTGACTCCCAGATATTTGATCTCATTCTTAGTGTTGTAAGTGTTGTTGCACAGAGTGATTGTTGGAGGAGGTTCAAAGTCTGGTTTATTGGATATTTACATCACTTCAGTTTTTTTTGTGGTTAATCGTCATATTGTTTTGTTGTAACCATCCTAACATCTCGCCCAGGCAAGTTTTGAGCTGATTATATTTAGGGTCTGCGGCATCTAATTGTGTGTACAGCATAATATCGTCTGCGTAGATGTGGTAATTGATGTCATGTTTCCTGAAAATGCCAGAGGGGTTGCATGTAAATGTTAAAAAGTAGTGCCGAGAGGGCCGAACCCTGCGGTATGCCTTGAGTTTGAGAGAAGGCTTCTGCTTTTTCGCCGTTGAATTGTATTTGCGGCGTTCTGTTCGTTATGTAAGAGGAGAACCATTTCAGGGGGGTTCCCAAGATACCAATTGATTCCAGCTTGTTAAGGAGGATTCCATGATGGACAGTATCAAAAGCGGCAGAGATGTCAATGAAAATAAGAATAAACATTTTCTTTCCGTCTTCCAGGCCTCTGAGGAGGTTGTTAAGCAGGGCCAATAGAAGAGTTTCGACCCCATGTTTTTTTCTGAAACCGTATTGCTGACTGTCAAGGGTTTCATGGTCATCGAGGTGGTCTTGAAGTTGAATGAGGGTTGCTTTTTCAATGATCTTTGCCAGGAAAGATATGCTAGAGATTGGGCGGTAAGATGTTGGGTCCTCTTTGTTGAGTGAGTTGTTCTTTAGAATCGGTCTAATTATGGACTTCTTGAGCTGGTTAGGCATGATTCCTTGACGCAGTGATTGGTTCACAATGTGCGAGACCTGGTGGACGATATCCTTTTTTGCCGCCTTGATCCACGCAGCTGGGCAGGGATCTAGCGGGGAGGTGGTGGTGTTGATACTGGTTATTATTTCAATAGTTTGTTTCTCATCAATTTTGTGGAATTCGTTCCATGTCTGTTCTTGCTCCACAACCGTTTTAAGATGTGATGTGTCAACACAGAGAGTGGGAGAGGTTGTGGTCAGCTTGCTTGCGTAGTGGTTTGCGAGAGTTTGAGGATGGATAGTGTTACCATGTTGTTCCGGCTGGGATGTTTTGGTTAGTGACTTCACTAGTTGAAATAGTTCACGAGGTTTGTTGATAGCTTTGTTTAGCAGGTTGGTGTGGTGCATCCTTTTCGCGGCATTTACCTCTTCTTTGTACCTGGAGAGGAGATTGAGGTAGTCGGCTCTGTGCTCAATGGATTTGCTATGTCTCCATTTTTTTTCACACTTTCTGAGCTCTCTCTTCATGTAAAGTTGGTAAGCCTGGATGTGGCATGCCAGCATGGATCCTTGGTAGGCCTTGCGCCCAAGGGCATTAAGGGCACGGGATTCCGTGCCAGGTGGGACCAAAAAGTGTGACTTTGGGCTCTTTTGCTTCCACATAGTGGACTTGACTACCATCGATGTGTGGGGAAGCTAAGTCTTCCGGAACCCCAGGGCTCACTGAACCCTGTACATGGCATCTTGCTGACAATGGGACCAAAGCAGGTGTCTCCCACATGCGGAGAAGCAGCCGGGCCAGGATGGGCAGCAGTGGGACTGTGAGAGATTTGAGGTGGGGACTCGTACTTTAAGATGTCCAATTCCTCGTCTCACGGTTCCTCCTCGGTCTGCGTCTGCAGGTTGAGGGCCCGCGCCATGTTATGCACAAATACCAGAAAGGAGGTGTCCTCTGGAGGCGAATGCCTCTGCGAGGTGGGGGGGGGGATGGATCAGAGGGCAGATCCCTGTGGGCACGGGTCTTGGGGGGAGGTATCTCCGTCTGATTCCCAGCCCGAAAGGTCCGAATAGTACTCCGAGTCGGGCTGGTCACCCTGTTCCGCGGCCACAGCCCATTTGGAGCTGTAGGCGCTGGTCTTGGAAGACCTCGCCCCCGAAGAACAGGATGGTGAGCGAGACCAGTGCCGAGGACCCACACGAGTCCCGCGGCTCTCAGAGGTTTCCAGGGCAGAACTGGGTCCCTCTCCTTCGAGGGCCCCTCGGTCTCGAGATCCAGACCAGCCATGCTGGGCAGAAGCACCTGCTTGGCAGTGAGGAAAGCAAAAATGCTGTGCTCCGGTGCCAGCATTCGGGACTCCCACTCGGGCATGGGACCCTGCGACGCCAACGCCAGGGTTACTGGGTCTGGCATAGAGGAAGAGAAGGGGTCCTCACCAGGACAACCCTCCAGAGACCAGGCACCTTCGCCGGAGGCCTTCGCATCTGTACGCGGTACCTTTCGAGGCCGCTCCTTGTCCGATTCTCAGGAACACTGAAGAAGGCTAAGAGACCGAGCATGAGAATGCTCATGCTTGTCCGGTGCCCCTGACAGCGACTTTGAGGTGGTCTTCTTACGCCACTCTGCTTCAGGGGAGCCCTGGTCGGAGTGCCGCCTTGGGTGCGAGGTCTCAACCGGGGATCTGACGAGCAGTGGGATAGCTTGGGGCTGCCTTACGGAAGATGTCATTGGACTTCTGCTTACGACTTAGCAGGGCCTTGGTGGACATTTTCTTACACAACGAGCATAGCTCGAAAAAGGCCCGAGAGAAAAAATCCTAAAATAAAAAAAAATAAAAAAAAGGATGAAGAGGAATCCCCTCGCCCTCAGGGGGCAGGGGCAAAGGAATGGACGGGTAGAGGACCGGTGCAACCGGAAAAAACAAGGGCCAGATGCCTAAAATGAAACACTTTTTTCCAAGGGACGAGGACGCACATCCGAAGGGCTCAGCAAAAAAAGGGAGACTGAGCAAGATGGCACCCTTGGGTGGGAAGAGAACCACGCATGTGTGGCAGCAATCCCGAAGGCTTTCTTTGGAAGCTGGGGAATTGCTCCACGTGGGCTCCGCCGGTGCCGACGTCACCCATAAGTGAGGACTGACTTCCTGCTTGTTCCTGGAGAACTACACTTTCTCTGGGAACAAGTAGGAAGTCAGTCCTCACAAATGGTACTCCCTAGCTACAGGCTACCTCCAGCCCATAGGAAAACAATCACGGTCGCCCTCAAGGGGAGCCGTGAGCAGCAGCAATTGAGTCCACAGAGACAGACTACAGCAGCACCCATGTGTCTGATGGAACCAACACTCTGGTAGCCTGAACACAGAAGGGTCAGAGGGTAGGAGTTGCCTAGACCCTGAAAAGATTACAGAGCATGGCCTGGCTGAAGGCGCTGTCCCATTGGGACTCCCTTTCCAGGCAGTAATGGGCTGCAAAGGTATGGACTGAAGACCAGGTGGCGGCCCGGCAGATGTCCAGCATCGGAATGGAGCACATGTTTGCCACAGAGGCTGCCATGGCCCTGACACAGTGTGCCATGACTCGGCCATCCAGTGGGAGCCTCGCCTGCTCATAGGCGAGGGCAATACAGTCCACCACCCAGGTAGACAACATTTGTTTGGTCACCACTTGCCCTAGCCGACTGGGGTCCTAGGAAACGAAAAGCTGAGCAGCTTTCCAGTGGCCCTGGGTACACTGAATGTAGAAGGACAGGGCCCTCTTACAGTTCAAGGTGTGGAGGATAGACTCCACCCTATTGGCATGAGACCTTGGGAAGGTGGTGGTAAGCAGCACCTCCTGATTGAGGTGAAAGGGAGATACCACCTTCGGAAGGAATTTGGGTGTCTGTGGAGCACAATCCTTTTTTTTATAGAACCTGGTAGGACAGACTAGATAGGCCATGTGGTCTTTATCTGTCATCATATTTCTATGTTTCTATGGTATACGGTGCCTTTGCCACTAGGGCTTGGAGATCACTAACCCTGCAGGCAGAGGCGAATGCCATCAGGAGCACCACCTTTCACAAGAGGTATCGCAAGTAGCAGGTAGCCAGAGGCTCAAAAGGCAGGCAAGTGAGCTATGCCAGTACTACATTAAGGTCCCACTCGGTTGCCGGGGGATGGCAGCGGAAGTCCCCTCAAGAAGTGGGTCACCAAAGGCTGGACCAAGAGGAGTTTGCCATCCACTGGGTGTTGATGGGCCACCAGGGCACTGAGATGTACTCTGACGGAGTTAGATTTGAGCCTGGATTTCGAGAGATAGAGAAGGTACTGCAGCACTAGTTGAATCAGACTGAAGAATGGGTTAAACCCTTGCTCCGCGCACCAGACTGAAAATCTGCGCCATTTGAAGGCATATACTTTCCTGGTAGAAGCCTTACGGGAGGCCAGCAGGATCTCCTCCACTTATCCTGGGAGGTTGAAAGGGACTAGGGTCACCCTTTCAGTAGCCATGCCATCAGTGATAGGGACTCCAGGTTGGGATGCAGAAGACAGCCCCTTTCCTGAGGCAGGAGCCCTAGGGAGCTCCCCAGTGGGATGGGAATCCCTACTGACAGCTGGAGGAGTAGCGGGAACCATGGTTGCCTGGGCCACAAGGGGCTATCAGGATCAGGAAGGCCTTGTCACGGAGGGTCCTGAACAGCATTTTGGCAATTAGTGGTGTGGGTTGGAAGGCGTACGTGAGACCTTCTGACCATGAAACAAGAACGTGTCTGCCGCCACCTGGGAAGGGTGGGTTTCTTGGGAAAAGAAGCAGGGCAACTGGTGGCTGTCTGAGCTGGCACAAAAAGGTCCATCCATGGTGTCCTTCAGAGATGGAAAAGCTTATTGGCCACTCTGGGGGTCCAGTTGCCACTCGTGTGGCTAGAGAACCCTGCTCAATCTGTCCGCAAGGGAGTTGTCCTGGTCCAGCACTTATATTGCCCGTAGGAATATGCCCTGCTGGACTGCATAGGACCAGGCATCATTGCCTCTCGGCAGAGGATGCAAAACTCTGTGCCCCCTTTCTTGTTCACATAGAACATTGCCACCTGGTTGTCTGTCTGGATCAGCACTGGCTGGTGCTGCAGGCAGTGGCAGAACGCTTGGAGGGCTAGGTATATTGCCCAAAGCTTGAGGAGGTTGATTTGCTGGCTGCTCTTGTCCTGCAACCAGCAGCCCTAGGTGCAAAGGTCTTCACAGTGGGCTCCCCATCCCATCAGGGAGGCATCCATAGTGAGAACCCTTAGGGGGCTTGGAGTTTGGAAGGACATCCATGCCTCGAGGTATTGGGGGTTTTTCCACCAGGTCAGAGATTCTGCCAACTGGTGGGTCACAAACTCTGTCCTGGAGATGGCCTGTGGCCACTGGTCTCGAAAGCACCACTGTAAGGCCCTCATGTGAAGGCAGGCATCTGGGGAGACATGGACCATGGAGGCCTTGTGCCCGAGTAGGCACAGCAGAAGCTGAGCTGACACAGAGGGCTGGTGTTGTATGTCTATGGCCAGTGCACTGAGACGGTCGGCTCGGTCACCCTGGGAGGAAGACCTTTGCCTGGAGGCTGTAAAGTCTTGCCCCTATTTAGACATTGTGTCGGGAGGAGGTGGGACTTGGAGTAGTTTATTAGAAACCCCAGATGCTGCAGGACTTGGATGGCGAGTGAGGTGACTTGCTGTGCCCCTGTAGCCAATCCAGGTAGGGAAAGACAAATATCCCCTGAAGGCAGAGGAAGGTGGCTACGACTGCCAGACACTTGGTGAAGACCCTTGGAGCAGAGGCCAGACCAAAGGGTAGTACCCTGTACTGGTAGTGGCCTCCCCCCCACCATGAACCACAGGTACTGCCTGTGGTTGGGGTGAGTGAGAATGCGGGTATTAGCATCCTTCAGATCCAAGGAGCATAACCAGTCTCCCTGCTGGAGACAAGGCAGCAATGTTCCAAAGGAGAGCATTTTGAACTTCTCCCTCACCAGGAATTTGTTCAGGTTACGCAGGTTGAGGATGGGCCTTAGGCCCCCTGTTCTTTTTGATACAAAGTAGTATCTGGAGTAGAATCTCTTGCCCCTGAAGTGGTGGGGTACTGGTTCTACCGCTCTGTCCTCGAGAAGGCCTGCGAGTTCCTTCAGTAGAAGGTCCCAGTGAAGAGGAGACCTGGGGGGACTCTCCCGAGAAGAAAGGAGGGGAGTCTGAGCCAGGCGTAGGAGGTAACCCTCCTTGACCACATGGAGTGCGCCCAGGAATCAGTGGTGATGGCTGGCCACCTTTGGGTGAAGAGGCTATGCCCAAGGAGTCAAAAGCTTCCCCTGCTGGGCCGGGGCCAATGCCTGGGGCTTGGGAGCCTTCTGTTTACGGGGGCCGTGCCCATGTCTCTTAGCCTGCTGACACTGTTGGGGAGCCGAGGAAGCCTTATAAAAGGTGGGTAGTTTCTGTAAGCAGCCCCTTTCCTTGAGTAGAAGGGCTTTTTACCTGAGCCCTTCCTTCAGGGAGAGGCAGCGGTCTTTTTAGAGAGCCTGGTCCTCATCATGAACTCGGTTTCCAGCTCGGTAGCCTTGTCAGACATAGGTTTGCCAAAGAAGTTCTCTCCTTGGCATGGGATGTCGACCAATTTGTCCTGGACCCATTGCTTGAGGTCGGATAACTGTAGCCAAGCCTGGCATCTGGCACTGATGCCCACCATCGCTACTTGAGCCGCCAACTCAAAGCAGTCATAGGCTGCCCGAGACAAATTTGGAGCATTTACGGATGGCCTTGGCCAGGTTCTTGAACCACTGCAGGGATTCCTCAGAAAAACCAGCTGAGAACCTGGCTAACTCCTTTGCCAGGTCTCTCAGGTACATGCCCATGTACAGCTGGTAGGCCTGGATGCGGCCAATCAGCATTGAGCCCTGGTAGCACTTTCTGCCAAAGGGCATCGAAGGTGCATGCCTCCCTATCAAGGGGCACAGAGGAGTGCGTCTTCTGACTCTTCAGCCGAGACATGGCCAACTCCACCATGGAATTGTGTGGCAGCAATGCCTTCTGGAAGCCTGGGCTCCGGCAGACTCTGTACATTGAGTCGAGCCGCTTGCTCACAACCGTCATGCCAGTATCTCCCACATATGGAGCATTAATTGTTCCAGGATGGAAGGGATGGACACCGTAAGCGATTCTCTTGGGGGGGGGGTTGTATTGGAGGATTTCTAGCTCCTCCGTCTGAGGATTCGCCTCCGATTCTGTTGGGAACAATGACATATGTCTCACAAAGTCGAGGAATGCCATGTCCTTGGGTGGGGACTGACGGCAGGGCTCCAAAGGAGAGGAGTCCAAGGGGATGTCACGGTGGCATCAGGTGTCCGGTGACTCCTCGTCCTCAGTCTCCCACAGAGTAATCTGTTGAAGTCTCAAGGGAAGGATGGCTCGTGGGATCTGGGCCTGAGCCCCACCAATGGCTCTCGGAGGCCCCCCAGCTGGTGCAGAGCATGCTGGTCGGGGAAGACCTTAGCCCCATGGAACAGAACTGGATTGAGACCTTGGCCAAAGATAGACTCAGCCTCGGGGACATCTTCGACATCAATGGCCTGGTGATCTGGGTGGAGGAATTGGTGGTACTGGACAACACCCCCCACTGCTGGTCCATGAAAGCAGACATACTGCGCTCCAGGGCCGCCATTCTGGATTTGAGTACAGAAGGCTCCGCAACCATTGGTGCGGGCACTGAGGGGCCCAATGCCAGCTCCCTTGAGAGGGAGTTCTCAATGAGGATAGGGTCTGGCGACAGAGGCTGGTCTGAGATAGAGCCTTCTAGGGAATCTTTGCAGGTCGCTCCCTCTCCGATCCTTTGGACGAGCGTCAAGGACTGCGGGACCTGGCTTGGGGCTTATAGAAACATAGAAACAGAAACATGATGACAGAAAAAGACCACATGGCCTATCTAGTCTGTCCTTCCATAACAGCTACAACAGTCCACTTTTTACCTTTAGAGATCCTCTGTGTTGGTCCCATGCTTTTTTGAATTCAGTTACTGTCCTCATCTCTACCACCTCCACTGGGAGACTATTCCATGGATCCACTACTGTTTCTGTAAAGAAATATTTCCGCATATCACTCCTGAATCTATCCCCCTTCACACTCATCCCATGTCCCCTCGTAGCAGAACTTGCTTTCAATTGAAAGAGGCTCTCTCCCTGAACATTTATGCCACGGAGGTATTTAAACATCTCAATCATATCACCTCTATCCCGCCTTTCCTCTAAGGTGTACATATTAAGATCCTTACGTCTGTCCTCATATGCTTTATAATGAAGCCCATTAATCATTTTAGTAGCAACCTTCTGCACCGACTCCATCCTGTTCACATCCTTTTGAAGGTGCGGTCTCCAGAATTGCACACCATACTCCAAATGAGGTCGCACCAAAGACTTATACAGAGGCATTATCACCTCCTTTTTTCTGCTAGCCATTCCTCTCCATATGCACCCAAGCATCCTTCTAGCTTTTGCCGTCGCCTTTTCTACCTGTTTAGCTACTTTAAGATCAGACACAACCACGCCTAGGTCCCGCTCTTCTTTAGTGGACAAAAGTACTTCACCTCCTATACTGTATTGCTCCCTTGTATTGCTGCAGCCCAAATGCATGACTTTACATTTTTTTAACATTAAATCCCAGCTGCCAAATTCTAGACCATTCTTCAAGCTTAGCTAGATCCCTCCTCATGTTATCTACACCTTCCTGGGTGTCTACTCTATTGCAGATTTTGGTATCATCTGCAAAGAGGCAAACCTTACCCGACAGCCCTTCCGCTATATCACTAACAAAGATGTTAAAAAGAATCGGACCAAGGACAGATCCCTGGGGCACACCACTGGTAACATCCTTCTCCTCAGAGTGAGCTCCATTTACTTGTACTCTGTCGCCTCCCACCCAACCAATTTCTAACCCAAGCAGTAACTTTAGGGTCCATCCCTAGGGTGCTCAGTTTGTTTATAAGTCGCCTGTGAGGAACAGTGTCAAAGGCTTTACTGAAATCTAAATACACCACATATCTAGAGCTCTCCCTCGGTCCAACTCCCTGGTCACCCAGTCAAAGAAATCAATCAGATTTGTCTGACAAGACCTGCCTCTGGTGAATCCATGCTGCCTCGGATCCTGTAATCCGCTGGACTCCAGAAACCTCACTATTTTCTCTTTCAGCAGCGTTTCCAATAATTTACTCACCACCGAAGTTAAACTAACCGGCCTGTAGTTTTCAACCACATCCTTACTTCCGCTTTTGTGTAAAGGCACCACATGAGCCTCTCTCCAGTCCTTTGGCACCACTCCCGACTCCAACGAGGCATTGAAAAGGTCAGTCAGTGGAGTTGCTAGAACGTCCCCAAGTTCCCTCAGTATTCTAGGGTGTATCCCATCCGGTCCCATCGCTTTGTCTACTTTAAGTTGAGCTAGTTTCTCACGAACACAGTCCTCTGAAAATTGTTCAAGATGTCCCTCACTTCTGTTCTTATTTGTGCCTGAATAGTTCTCCCCGTAGAGAATCCAGGATCTCCTTACTTCTAGATGATACTGCAGCAGGAATGTGCCAATCAACATCTGGCATATTGAAATCTCCTATCCTTTCCTAGCAATGCTGCGTATGTCTTCAATTAACACACTGTCCACCTCTTCCTCTTGTGAGGTAGGTCTGTATATCACACCAATGCAAATAGATTTCTCTTTCCCTCTTTATAGTTTAACCCACAATGCCTCCTCTCTCCCTTTTAAGCTCTAATTCCAAAGCTTTAATAGTAGTTTTTACATATAGTGCCAATCCTCCTCCCCTTCTTCCTACCCTGTCCTTTCTGAATAAAGTATAGCCAGGTATAGTTACATCCCAGTCATGGTTTTCTGTGAACCATGTTTCCGTAACTGCCACTAAATCCAAGTCAGCCACTCCCACCAAAGCTTCAACTTCAGGGATCTTATTTCCCATGCTACGGGCATTAATACACACTGCTTTCCATATGTTACCCTTGTTACCCATTTCCATAAAGGTATTTAATGTATCACCTACCTGGGGGCTTATCCGGTCTGTCTGAGCTGTCCAGGGACGCCGCCTTCGAGATTTTCTTCTTATGTTCCCTCGAGGGAGACTCCCTTTCTGAAGAGCCATGACAACAATCGGGGTCCGTGAGGCTGCCCCAAATTCTGCAGCTTCAGAGGAGGCCTTGGCCTTTGAAGGTACCAAGGGACGAGGACGCACATCCGAAGGTACCAGGGACTTCGGGAAAAAAGCTTATTGCGCTGCTGCTGGTGGTTCGTGAAGGCCTTGATGGACATCTTTTTAGAGACCGCGTGCTGTGGGGTCATGATCCAGCCCTGGGCAGCAGTCTTGTGTCAGTAAGGGCATTATTTTGGCACACCAATCACACTTCTTAAAGCCACTGGTAGTCATGGGGGGAAAAAGTACCCCGGCGAGGTCGAAGATCCATGTTGCTGCCAAATGGAAAAGGGTGCGAAGGCACCAAAAAGGAAAAAAAGTAAGAACCAGAGACTCTATGCCAGGGGCAGCAAGCTCAGATGGCGGGAAGAGCACCAGTGCACTACCGGAGAGAATATAAAACTCAGGTTGAGAAATATCAACTTTTTCCAGGGACAGACCAGACTTCTGAAGGGCTCCATGGAAACTAGGAGACTGAGCAAGATGGCACCCTTGGGCAGGATGGGGGACCAGATGCGTGGTGGCATCTCCCAAAGGCTTTCTTTGAAAGCTGGGCGGATGCTTCCGTGATGGTTCTGTCTATGCTGACATCACCCATATGTGAGGACTGACTTATAAGAACATAAGATATGCCATTCTGGGTCAGACCAAGGTCCATGAAGCCCAGTATCCTGTTTCCAACAGTGGCCAATCTAGGTCATACTACCTAGCAGTTTCCCCAAAAGACACAGGTTCCACAATGCTTGTACTGGGTCAAGCATTGATATCCTGGGTCCCTTCTTAATAATGGTTTATGGACCTTTCCTCCAGGAACTTGTCCAAACCTTTTTTAAACCCAGCTACACTATTAGCCTTTACTACAAATTCCAGAGTTTGTTCCTGGAGAAAGGTAAGAAACAACTTGTCACAAGGTCTAGAACGTGCGTCAAAGTGAACATTTAACTACTACTTAGACATAAAACCTAAAAAGAGGTGTCACCCAAACGGCAAACTGCTACCATGATGTCAGCCTAAGTTTAGTATAACGTACACCATCGTTTTAATGTAAAGATTATATAATCTGTTAAAATCAAAATTCAAATACTATTAGGAAGGGGGTTAAGATGAAGTGACAAAGGCTAAATCTTTTATATATAGTAAATGTCACCTTCGCGTTGGATGGAGGAACATAAGAACAGGCACTTAACCTATACAAGACAGCCGTTTGATAACATTAAGATAGAAATAGTGCAAAAAACTATTTTAGTATTTTTATACAGCTGCCTTTGAAACTTTTAAAAAGAGATTTAAAAAAGGAGAGAGAACTATTTATGCTTGTTTTTTCCTTTTCTAAAAGACGCCGAGATTCGCGCCAAAACAAGTGTGAAGTAAGCTGTTTTCAACTCATGTAAAGCACAGTTACTTACCTGTAACAGGTGATCTCTGGGAACAGCAGGAATTAGTCCTCACATATGGGTACGTCGGTACCGACGGAGCCCGTGCGGGAAAGCTCCCCAGCTTCTTAGAATAGAAGCTTTTGGGACCTCCCACTGCACATGCGCACTGCCTTCCCGCCTTCCTGAACAGCTCTCCTCAGTTTCGAGTTTATAGCTGAGTCAACAGAGAGAGGACAGGAAGATAGATAGATAAAAGATACAACTCCTAGGGGAGGTGGGTGGGTTGTGAGGACTAATTCCTGCTGTTCCCAGAGATCACCTGTTACAGGTAAGTAACTGTGCTATCTCCAGGAACAAGCAGGAATAAGTCCTCACATATGGGGACTCCCTAGCTTAGATGCATGGGATCCCCTGTAAAGGTTCGCCATCTTCGTATGGATCTCAGGCATCCATTCTGGGAAGGTGGGCAGGAGTTGTTTAGGAATGGAACAGGTGCTTGAGGACAGCCTGGCCAAACAAGGCATCCCGGCGGGAGTCCTTGTCCAAACAGTAATGGGCTGTGAAGGTATGAACCGAGGCCCAGGTAGCGGCTCGACAGATCTGATCTATGGAAACAGAGTGCAGATGAGCCATAGAAGTTGCCATGGCCCTCACATTGTGAGCAGTGACATGGCCTTCCAGAGAAATGTTTTTGCTCTGGTAAGCAAAAGAAATACACTGAGCAATCCAATTGGAAAGTGTACGCTTGGAGACTGGAAGTCCCAAATGGGAAGGATCAAAGGCCACAAAAAGTTGAGAAGACTTTCGATGTGGCTGAGTCCTATTAAGGTAAAAAGCGAGAGCTCTTTTACAATCCAGAGTATGAAGGTTCCTCTCTGCATTGGATGCATGAGGAGCTGGAAAAAAGACAGGTAGATATACCTCTTGATTAAGATGAAAAGGCGAGACCACTTTAGGCATAAAGTGGGGATTCGTCCTAAGGACCACCTTATCATGATGAAATCTTGTGTAAGGTGGATTAGCCACTAAAGCCTGCAGCTCACTGATGCGGCGAGCCGAAGTGACTGCAATGAGGAAGATGACCTTCCAGGAAAGAAATTTCAAGGAGGTGGAAAACATTGGCTCAAAAGGTGGCTTCATAAGTTGACCGAGCACTAGATTCAAATCCCATGCGACCGGGGGTGGTCTGATGGGAGGTTTAGTGAGAGTCAGGCCTCTCATGAATCTTGCAACAAGAGGATGAGAGGAGATAGGTTGTCCATTTATATGTTTCAAGGATGCTGCAATAGCACTTAAATGGACTCTTACCGAATTCGTCTTGAGGCCTGCATTGGATAGATGCAGGAGATAATCAAGAAGAGAATTCAAAGGAAGTGCCAGAGGGTCAAGACCCTGCTGAGCACACCAAATGGAAAAACGTTTCCATTTGAAAGCATAGGAACGCCTGGTAGAGGGTTTCCTAGAGGCAGAAAGGATATCTTTCACTGGTTGGGAAAGATGAAAGTCTTGAAGGCTTAAGCCTTCAGTAACCAAGCACTGAGGTGAAGGGATTTGGGGTTTGGGTGCCACAAAGTCCCCTCCTCCTGAGACAGGAGGTCTGGCGCAGCTCCCAGATCCAAGTAGGATCCCTGGGAGAGCTGTAGAAGTAGAGGGAACCACACTTGGCGTGGCCAGCGTGGAGCTATGAGGATCATAGTTCCATGATCCCTCTGGAGTTTGAACAGAGTCTTGGGAATCAAAGGAATGGGTGGAAAGGCATATAGGAATGCCTGATTCCAATTCAGGAGAAAGGCGTCCGTAGCCTGAGCTCCCTGACACGGAGTTCTGGAACAGAACCGGGGAAGTTTGGCATTCCACGGACTTGCAAAGAGGTCTATGTCCGGGGTCCCCCATTCCTGAAAGATTCGGTTTATTTGGTCCAAATGTAGGGACCATTCGTGTGGCAGCAGAACTCGACTGAGCCTGTCTGCCCGAGAGTTTTGAACTCCTGGGAGATACACTGCTAGCAGGTGAATCTGATGCTCTCTGGCGAAGGCCCATAGTCTTAGAGCTTCGTTGCAAAGCGACAGAGAGCCCGTCCCTCCTTGTTTGTTTATGTAAAACATGGCCACCTGATTGTCCGTCTGAACTAGGACAGTGAGGTTGGCTAGGAGGGAGTGGAAGACCTTGAGGGCAAGGTAAATTGCTCGCAGTTCCAGAAGATTGATATGAAGGGTGGTCTCCTGTAGAGACCAAGTGCCCTGAGTGGAGAGAGTTTGCAGATGGGCTCCCCACCCTGTTTGGGAGGCATCTGTTGTGAGGGTTGCTTGGGGTAGCAATGGTTGAAATGGAGCCCCCAACAACAGATTCTTGGTGGAAGTCCACCAGTGGAGGGACCAAAACAGACGATCGGAGGTTTGTATTTGGTCTGAGAGCGCTCCTGACGCCTGAGTCCACTGAGTGGCCAGGGTCCATTGAGCTGCTCTCATATGAAGACGAGCATAGGGCACCACATGCACTGTGGAGGCCATATGACCCAGTAGGCGTAGCATTTCCCTGGCTGTCAAGTGAGTGCTGGACTGAGCTTGGGAGGCCAAACTCAGGAGGCGCTGGCCTCGAACATGTGGAAGGTAGGCCCTTGCAGTGATGGTGTCCAACTGGGCCCCTATGAATTCTAGAGATTGAGTAGGGATGAGTTGGGACTTGGGAAGGTTTACTACCAGTCCCAGATACTGCAAAAGGCTCCTTGTGTGGTCCAGGGAAATCTGGGCCTGTGACTGAGTTGGAGCTCGGATGAGCCAGTCGTCCAGATATGGGAAGACAAAGATTCCCATGCCTCTTAGAAATGCGGCTACGACTGCCATGCATTTTGTAAATACTCTTGGAGCAGAGGCTAGACCAAAGGGGAGTACTCTGTATTGGAAATGTTTTCCCTGAAACAGAAAGCGAAGATACTTTCTGTGGGATGGATGGATGAGTATATGTGTATACGCATCCTGTAGGTCTAGAGAACAAAGCCAGTCCTGACCCTGGAGGTAAGGAAGGAGAATGCCGAGAGACAGCATTTTGAATTTCTCCTTGAAGAGAAATTTGTTCAATTCTCTCAGATCTAGGATTGGTCTGAATCCCCCTGTCTTCTTTGGAATGAGAAAATAAGGGGAGTAGAAACCGGACCCTTGTTGAGGAAGAGGAACCTCTTCTATGGCCCCTTGGGCAAGAAGAGAGGAAACCTCTTGACCCAACAGGGTTAGGAGAGATGGGGGAGAATTGAATGGTCTCACCATATGATGGGGAGGAAGGCTGGAGAAATGAAGTTTGTAACCCTCTCGAATGATAGAGAGGGTCCATTGTTCTGTTGTGATTTGTTCCCATCTGGGAGCAAAGTGAACCAACCTTCCGGGTATGGTGAGAGGTTCTGGTTGTGTTAGAACCAGAAGTGGCAAGTTCCCTAGGAGCAAGTCAAAACCCCTGAGGGGTTGGAGCCTGCTGAGCTACAGTAGCTGCTGCAGGCTTAGCTCGTGCTTGTTTGGATTGCTGACGCTTAGCAGTATAGCGAGGTTGAGAAGACTGCTGGCCAGTATTTGAAGCAACTCTGGCCTTCTTATAGTAAGGCCTTTTAAAAGACTTTTTCTTAGTAGGAATTGAAGTGGACTTTGAAAGTCTTTCCAAGGTGGCATTTTCAGCATCCATCTGGGTGGCTTTGATTTGCCACTCTTCCCCAAATAAGTTCTCACCTGTACAGGGCAGATTCCGTAAGCCATCTAGAACCCAAGGTTCCAGATCAGAGGCCTGGAGCCAAGCAAGACGTCGGGCTGCAATAGCAATGCCCGAAGCCCTACTGGCTCCCTCAAAGGAATCATATGCTGCCCTATTAGAGAACTTAGAAACCTCTAAGAGTTGTTTCAATAGGGAAAGGAATCCCTGCTTTTTATCCTCAGGGATAAAGGGGGCAAAATGCCGCACCTTTTTGGCAAGTTCCTCCAGGAACATGCCCATATAGAGACTGTAGGAATTAATCCTGGCTATAAGCATACTAGCCTGGAAAATTTTCCTACCAAAAGAGTCCAAAGTCTTACATTCCCGTCCTGGAGGGGTGGAAGAGTGCCTTTTGGTACTCCTAATCTTCTTCATTGCAGACTTCACCACAATAGAGTGGTGGGGCAATTGAGTCTTTTGGAAACCAGGAGAAGGAGGGACCCTATACATGGTGTCCAACCTACGGGAATAAGGAGACAAAGTCAAAGGATTTTCCCAGAAATCCATCAGTTGTTCTTGAAGGATTTCATGGATAGGCAGGGTAACTGCCTCCTTAGGGGCCTTTGAATATCCCAAAATATCCAGTTTTTTGGATCTGGGTTCCTTTTCAGAGGATGTGGTAATAGAAAGGGCTGTAGCCATATCTAAAACAAAGTCCTGGAAGGACAAATCCTCTGGAGGGGACATTCTCCTTTTAGGAGAAGAGGGCTCCTCAGGTAAGTTGAGTGAAAACTCAGCAGAATCATCAGAGGAGTGAAAATCCTCAGAGGAATCGGTGCTTTCCTCTAACGCACGATACGCGTACCGATCGGTATCGATATCGGGCGTATCGGGTATGGAACCGGTATGGAGCGAAAGCCCATACGGTACCGACTTGCGTTTAGAGGTGGACGGCCTCGATACCGGCATGGCGGACGATACCGGTATCGGGCCCGGAACCGCTGAAAGCGGAACCGATGGCGTTGCAGCTTTAATGAAAGCCATGACGGCCTGCTGCATGGACTGTACAGTATCGCCCATGGACGCCATAGCTGCCTGGATGTCGGTACCGGAGTGACCCGGTACCCCAGAGCAGGCTAACAGGTGATCTGTCGAGGCCGTAGCATCGATATCAACCTGAGACCCCTGAATTGGCGTTTTTGGAAGTTGGACTTCCCGCCGGGGTTGTTTGGCTGGGGCAGGGTCCTCAAGTTCTAAGCTAAGAGCCTCTCGATGCTTTGAAGGAGATTTGCTCTTTGAGGACTTGCCCACAGAAGGTTTGGTTACCTGAGATCCATCCGGAGAAGAAGACCTGGATGACTGTGATGCTGTATTCTCTGAAGCAAACAGCACATGGAATTTGTTGGCCCGGTTCTGCAGCCCACGTTTAGACATGTGGGAGCAAGATGGGCAGTCCGGTATGGAATGGTCAGGCCCCAAACATTTCAGACACCAGTCATGGGTGTCTGTGACTGAAATAACAGCATTACATTTGGTACACTTCTTAAATCCAGGGGCTGGCTTCTCCATGAGGAGAAATTGAGTAGGCCGAGAGGCCTCTCTGAAGTGACCAAAAAGCTAAAAAATAAGAAAAAAGAATTATAATTTTTTAAAGAAAGAAAGAAAAGACCGGCGATACCGGTATCGGTATGGGGAAGGCAGGTACGCGGTCTAAAGAAACAAATAAAATAACAATTTCTTCAGCGGTGACAGGAACACGACCTGCTGGCTCCGCGGAAAAAGAGAAACTGAGGAGAGCTGTTCAGGAAGGCGGGAAGGCAGTGCGCATGTGCAGTGGGAGGTCCCAAAAGCTTCTATTCTAAGAAGCTGGGGAGCTTTCCCGCACAGGCTCCGTCGGTACCGACGTACCCATATGTGAGGACTTATTCCTGCTTGTTCCTGGAGATACATCACTACAGCACTAAATCAGTTTACTCGGCAGGTAAAATCCACACTGCCGATCAGTCAATTTTTGAGGATAAGAAGGCTTTGTACAAATGAATCAGACTTTGAAAAACATGCAGCAGACATGCACCTGAGGTTTTTGAGATGGGGGTATCCTAAGAGAAGTATTAAAGAAGCGTTTTTCAGGGCATGTACAATGGAGCGCAAAAATCTTTTACAGAAAAAAGTACGTCAAAAGGAAGATAAAATAGTTTATTCCCTAACCTTTTCCCAATATTCGAAGGAGATCACCAACATATTAAAACAGGAATGGTATTTGTTAGCCAGTCTGTCAAACTTTACTTCCAAAAGAATTATGGTTGCTTACAAACGCAATTCTAATTTGGCCAATACATTGGTACCTTCTGCCCTTACATATTACAAACCACTACCCAAAATAAAAGGTCATTACAAATGCAGCAGCTGTTCTATATGTGAACACACTATCACGGTCAAGCATGTTTTTATTCACCCGGTTACACAGCAGAAGTTCTACATCAATCATTTTTCAAACTGTAGAACAGAAAAGGTGGTTTACTTAATACTGTGTCCATGTAATTTAATATATGTTGTAAAAACAAAACGACAGATCCGTACATGGATCATAGAGCACAGAAGTTGTTTGCAGAGAAATGTATTGGATAGTCCGCTAGTATCACATTGGCAAGAAAAACAACACACTATTCAGGATTTAAAATATTTGGTTGTCAAAACAGTAATGCCCAGCTCGAGAGGTGGGGATATTAACAAAACACTACTGAAGTTAGAACAGAGATTTATTTACGAGTTTAATAGTTTGGCACCTAATGGTTTGAATCAGGAGGTTGATTTGACAGTATTTTTGTGAATTGTGCAGCATCCTTTATCGTATTTCCAAGGGTTGATTATTTTATATTATTTTACACTAAGCTCTATATTAAGTTTTTATTCTGTTCCACTAGTTCAGTTTTATTTTAGTATTATTCATAGGATCTAGTACATATTAAATTCAGCACTAGTGTTTCAATTTACATATCAGTTTGTTGGTTCCTCAGTATCCCTTGTTCGTCACTTTCTACGTCATGATTTTTACCACGCCCCTTCCTTCTGGTATTTTTAGCCCACACACACGGACATTTCGTTCGTTCTGAAAGTGCAGAGTGCTGTTTTTAGGTAAGAATCATTATTTTATCTCACATAGTGTGGATTTTACCTGCCGAGTAAACTGATTTATTGCTGTAGTGATGTTTAACATGAGTTGAAAACCGCTTACTTCACACTTATTTTGGCGCAAATCTCGGCATCTTTTAGAAAAGGAAAAAACAAGCATAGGTGACATTTACTATATGTAAAAGGTTTAGCCTTTGTCACTTCATCTTAACCCCCTTCCTAACAGTATTTGAATTTTGATTTTAACAGATTATATAATCTTTACATTAAAACGATGGTGTACGTTATACTAAACTTAGGCTGACATCATGGTAGCAGTTTGCCGTTCGGGTGACACCTCTTTTTAAGTTTTATGTCTAAGTAGTAGTTAAAGTTTTTATTTGTGTTTATCACGCAGTGGTTGCCAACTTGGTTTGGTGAAGATAAGGTAATTCTTATCAAACAGTTTTAGAGAGAAACGTCCATAGGTGCATCAAAAAGTGAGCTTTATATGTATAATAGTCCATCTGCCTCTGTGGCTGTTAATTTTAACGTTTCACGCTATCAGCTTATTTTTAAACATTCACTTACATATTTCCTCTTAGATGTACGATTATGTACATCATATTAATTGGTCGTAATACATTTTTTATGTCCATACAGTGTCATTTAATGGTTTGTTTATCTATACAATTTTTATGTTCCTCTTATTATATTTATATTTCTTTCCATTTCTATTGTCTATTATGCATTACAGTATTTTAGAGTGCAAGGAATCTACACGCTATCTATGATAATTATACTGGTAGTTTGACCAGTAGTGCCCTGTAAGTAGACACTTTTTATGTTGTTTATTGTGTCATTTGGTATTACCAGTAGTGCTTTGTAGAAGCCTTTTTCATGTTTTTTACTTTGTTTCTGCCCTGCGTCTTATTATCCAATATTCTATATTTTAATGTTTTAAGTGTTTTATGGTTTATTATTCATTTCATTCATAGTGGTTATTTAAGTTAACGTTCAATATGGATTTAATGTATGATTTTATTATTAATTTATGTTTTTACACATTATTATCCAGATTGATGTGTTTGTGTGTTACATGCCTGTTTTGATTTTATGATTTTTAATGTTTTTTATGTTTGTATGTTTAAGTATATCCCCCCGAGAAAGGCTTTGGCCGAAACGGGTAGGGGACTTAATAAAGGCACGTGTGATCATCCATATCTCTTGCCTCATTGTGTTCCTTTACTGGGTTACATAGATCATCTTGGATAGCAATTAACTGATTCTGTTCACTAAAAGCCACTTTGACCTCGTGAAAAGTGGTGTATAAGCTAGCTAAATAAATAAAATACATATTTATTTTATTTTGACTATTTTTTATTTGTATGGCATTTTTTTATCTTTAGACTTTTTAAAAGGATTCTTTTGATTGATTTTACCATCTCTATTTTTTTTATTAGGCTTGTTTTTATTAGGTATTTAATTTCTTTTCTTTTTTTTAAACAAGAACTACCATTCTTTTTATTACTATGTTTTTTATCATAATGTCTTTGTCCTTTTTATACAAGAACTACACTCCTATTAGCAACGTTCGTTATCATAATGTCTTAACACCTCCTTTTACCTTCGTGTGAGCCATCCTTTTTATAACTGGATTTTTTAAAATCATATCTATCATCTTTTATCACCTCTTTATCTTCAGTTTGTGAGATTCTTTTATATTTCATTTTTTCACTTCTGCAGTCTGATTTCTTTTAGCTCCATTAGACAGTGTCCTAAAGCCTGCTCTCATCCCCAGATGGCACCTTTATCTGTATAACAGTCTGGTGTTTGATATCCCTCCCCCCCCTTGGTTCTTTTTGATCTATATTTTTTTAAAGCATAGCTACTCACCTGTAACAGGTGATCTCCGGGAACAGCAGGAATTGAGTCTTCACATATTGGTATCGTCCGCCCCAAAACGGAAGCCCGCGCGGCTATCGTCCGCCCCAAAATGGAAGCCCGCGCAGGTATGCGCCTCAGTGTCCAATAGGAAAGATTTTGGGAGCATCCCACTGTGCCTGCACAGCTGCCTTCCCGCCTTTCAAACTCTCCCTCTTCAGTTGGGTTTGTAGCTGAGACAAAAGGAGAGAAGGGAAGAGAGAGAGATACAACTCCTAGGGGAGGTGGGTGGGCTGTGAAGACTCAATTCCTGCTGTTCCCGGAGAACACCTGTTACAGGTGAGTAACTACACTATCTCCAGGAACAAGCAGGATGTAGTCTTCACATATGGGGACTCCGAAGCTTAGAGATGCCAGGGAGATAACCCCAGAAGCTGTGAAACCCAGGATGAGGTGGGTCATGCTTCTTCCCAAGGATCTCTGGCATCAAAACCCGGGACGGTGGGCAGGAGTTGTTCTAAGTCGGAATGAGATGCTGGAGAACAGCCTGGCCAAATGAGGCATCCCGATGGGAGTCCTTGTTCAAGCAGTAATGGGCTGCAAAGGTGTGGACCGAAGACCAAGTGGTTGCTTTGCAAATGTCGTCAATCGACAGCAAGCGAAGGTTGGCCATAGAGGCAGCCATTGCTCTCACATTGTGAGCTATGACATGCCCTTCGAGAGAAAGTCCCTTACTCTCATAGGTAAAGGCTATGCAGTCTGTAATCCACTTAGAGTTCTCTTGGAAACTGGTAAGCCCAGGTGACTGGAGTCAAAGGCAACAAAAAACTGTGAAGCCTTTCTATGTTGCTTAGTCCTCTGAAGCTAAAAAGCTAAAGCTCTTTTACAATCCAGAGTGTGAAGATTCCTTTCTGCACTAGAAGCGTGAGGACTAGGGAATAAGACAAGAAGGTAAATTGACTAGTTCAAATGAAAAGGCGAACCCACTTTGGCATAAAGTGAGGATGAGTCCTAAGGACTACTTTATCATGGTGGAACCTTGTATAAGGAGGATCAGCCACTACAGCTTGTAGCTCACTAATGCATCTGGCAGAAATGAGGGCAATTAGGAAGATTACCTTCCAAGAAAGAAACTTAAGAGTTGTAGTGGCTAAGGGTTCAAAGGACGGCTTCATAAGCTGCCCAAGGACAAGATTTAAATCCCATGCCACGGGTGGTGGCTTAATGGGAGGTCTAATCATAAACCGTGCTACCAGCAATTGAGAGGAGATAGGTTGTCCATCAAAGGGCTTGTGGAAAGCTGCAATGGCACTAAGGTGGACCCTTACTGAATTAGTCTTAAGACCAAAGGATGATAGGTGGAGGAGATACTCTAGTAACATAAGAACATAAGATATGCCATACTGGGTCAGACCAAGGTCCATCAAGCCCAGTATTCTGTTTCCAACAGTGGCCAATCTAGGTCATATGTACCTAGCAGTTTCCCCAAAAGACAAGTTCCACAATGCTTGTACTGGGCCAAGCATTGATATCTTCGGTCACTTCTTAATAATGGTTTATGGACCTTTCCTCCAGGAACTTGTCCAAACCTTTTTTAAACCCAGCTACACTAACAGCCTTTACTACATCCTCCGGTAACAAATTCCAGAGTTTGATTACACGTTGAGTGAAAAAATATTTTCTTTTATTAGTCTTAAATAGTTTACCCTGTAGCTTCATTGCATGTCCCCTAGTCTTTCTATATTCTGATAACGTAAACAATCGATCTACGTTTACCCGTTCCACTCCGTTCATTAATTTATAGACTTCTATCATATCTCCCCTCAGCCGTCTCTTTTCCAGGTTAAAGAGCCCTAACCTTTTTAGCCTTTCTTCATAGGAGTATCCTTCCATCCCCTTTACCATTTTGGTGGCTCTTCTCTGAACCTTTTCTAAAATTGCTATATCCTTTTTAAGATACGGCGACCAGAATTGCACACAATATTCAAGGTGCGGTCTCACCATGGAACGATATAGAGGCATTATAATGTCTTTTGTTTTATTTTCCATTCCTTTCCTTATCATACCTAGCATTCTATTTGCTCTCTTGGCCGCTGCTGCACACTGGGCCGAGGGTTTTAACATGGTATCCACAATGACGCCTAAATCTTTTTCCTGGGTGGTGGTTCCTAATGTGGAACCTTGCATCGTGTAACCATAGTTTGGGTTGTTCTTCCCTAGGTGCATAACCTTGCACTTGTCCACATTAAATTTCATCTGCCATTTTGATGCCCAGTCTTCCAGTTTATCAAGATCCTCTTGCAATTTTTCACAATCCTCTTGGGTTTTAACAACTTTAAATAGTTTTGTCTCATCTGCAAATTTGATAACCTCACTCGTTAATCCACTTTCCAGGTCATTTATGAATATGTCAAAAAGCAGCAGACCCAGCACAGATCCCTGGGGTACACCACTATTCACCTTTCTCCATTGGGAAAACTGGCCATTTAGCCCTACCCTCTGCTTTCTATCTTTTAACCAGTTCCTGCAGAGAGGTTTTGTGGAACCTCTCTGCTTTTGGTAGTATCCTTCAAGGATACATTCTTCCGAACCATCCGCTCTTGGGCGACTGTCGGCTTTCCCCTAATATCTAGTTTAACGCCTCCACTGGAACTGAAAAAAGCATTAAGTTCCTTTTTTGAACACCAGATAGAGAACCTTTTCCACTTAAAGGCATAGGCACGCCTTGTGGAAGGTTTCCAAGAGGCTAAAAGGATATCCTTAACCTGTTGAGAGAGGTTGATATCCTGGAACTCTAAGCTCTCAGCAGCCACTCCATCAGGTGTAAGGATTGAGGATTTGGGTGCAAAAGCATCCCATCCTCCTGGGATAGAAGATCTGGAGCACATCCCAAGTCTAGAGGCCTGGTTTGAGAGAGACGTAGATGCAGTAGATACCACGTCTGTCATGGTCAACGTGGGTCTATGAGGGTCATATGGCCCTCATCTCTCTGAAGCTTAAAACGGGGATGAGGGGAATGGGCAGGTAGGCATATAGGAAGTCCTGACCCTAGTGGAGATGGAAAGCATCCATTGCCTGACTGTTCTGAGCCGGAATTCTGGAACAGAATCGGGGAAGCTTGGCATTCTGAGGACTTGCAAACAGGTCTATATCTGAGTTCCCCAGATCCGAAAGATTCTAGCAATTTTCTCCAGATGAAGAGACCACTCGTGTGGCAGCAGTACTCGACTGAGCTTGTCTACCAGAAGATTTTGTGTGCCTGGAAGATACACCGCTAGTAGATGAATCTGAAGGCCTCTTGCGAAGGACCAGAGGCATAGAGCTTTGATGCACAATGCCTGAGAGCCTGTTCCACCCTGTTTGTTCACATAGAACATGACTACCTGATTGTCCATCTGGACAAGAACTGTTTTGTAGCTCAGGTGGGTCCTTAAATACTCAGAAAGCATAGAAAATGGCTCGGAGTTCCAGTAGATTTATGTGAAGACAAGCCTCCTGTTCGGTCCAGAGACCTTGGGTGGAGAAATTATGAGCCCCCCAACCTAACTTGGATGTATCCATCGTCAAGGTAGCTTGGTGTAGTGGCTGCTGAAAAGGTGACCCTACAAGAAGGTTTTCTAGTGATTGCCACCACTGTAGGGACGAAATGAGACATGCAGTTTCTGATTTTGTTCCCCAAGCGACCCGAAGCCTGTGTCCACAGAGGCTAGGGTCCACTGGGCTGCTCACATGTGTAGGTGAGCATAGAGGACCACATGAATAGTGGATGCCATATGCCCCAGCAACTGAAGCATTTCTTGAGCAGTCAGGAAAGTTTTCATAGCTGCTTGAGAGGCCAGTTGGAATATCCAGGCACAACGGAGTTGTGGCAGGAAAGCCCTTGACTGTCATGTGTCTAGGAGAGCCCCTATGAACTCTAGCGATTGAGAAGGGGCGAGATGGGATTTTGGGCTGTTTATGACCAGTCCCAAGTATTACAGGATTTGCATTGTGCAGGAAAAAGCAGAGCTGGCTTCTGGAGCTGTTGATGCTCAGATCAGCCAGACGTCTAAGTAGGGGAAGATGAATATCCCTAGAGTCCTTAGAAATGCTGCTACTACTGTCATGCATTTTGTGAAGACTCTTGGGGCGGAACCAGGCCAAAGGGTAGAACTCTGTACTGGTAAATATCTTTCCTGAAAAAGGAATCAAAGAAACCTCCTGTGTTCTGCATGAATAAGGATATGTGTATATGCGTCCTTTAGGTCTAGAGAACATAGCCAATCCTGACTGAATGTAAGGGAGAAGTGTTCCGAGAGGGATCATTTTGAATTTTTCTCGGAACAGATACTTGTTTAACTCCCTGAGGTCCAATATGGGCCTGTACCCTCCTTTGGTATGAGGAAGTAGGGGAGTAAAAGCCCAGGCCCTGTTGAGAAACAGGTACCTCCTCTATTGCACCCTGAGCAAGGAGAGAGGTGACCTTTTGACACAAGACAGTGGTGAGGTGGGGCCAAGAACTGAACTCTCGGAGTAGAGGGAGGGGGCATACTGTGGAAGTGGAGTTTGTACCCCTCTGTCACTATGGAGAGAGTCCATTGCTCTGATGTTATCTGCTGCCACTCCTCTTGGCAAAATGACAGAGTCTGCCTGAAATGTTGAGAGGCTCTGGACCTTTTAGAGGTAGAATGACTGGGTTCACTAGGAAGGAGTCAAAGACCTTGTGGAGGCTGTGCCTGCTGAGCTGGTTGAGCTCTGGGAACTTGAGCCTTTCTTTGTTGCGTCGGCTGCTGCTGTCCCTTTTGGGGAGCATGGACGGGGCAGTGGACAGTTTTGGTGTTAAGACGGATAGAATTTCTTCTTGTTGAAAAAGGGTTTCTTAACTGCCTTTTTCTTAGCTGGGTTGGCAGTGGTCCCTGATAATCTATTCAGGGTAATGTCCTTGGACTCAAGCTGAGAAGCTTTATCCTGTCAATCCTTGACAAAGAGGTTTTCTCCTGTGCAAGGAATATTTCCCAGCTTGTCTTGCACCCACTGTTCCAAATCAGATAATTGTAGTCAAGCAATTCGACGTGCACTGATAGAAATAGAGGTTCTGCTAATACATTTGAAATCAAAGGTTGCCCTGTTCATGAACTTTGAAACATTTTTGGCATGCTTAACAAGAATGAGGAAATCGGCTCTCTTGTCATTGGGAAGAAGAGGCACCATGAGTTCCAAATCTTTTGCAAACTCTCGAAAAAACATACCCATATAAAGTATGTAAGAACTTATTCTATCCAACAACAGAGACTTGAAAATATCGATGACCAAAGGCATCGAGAGTCCTCGCCTCACGGTCTGGAGAATTAGAAGAATGCGTCTTAGCACTTTTGATTAGGCACAGTGCCGATTCCACCACCATAGAATGGTGTGGTAATTGTGTTTTTTGGAACCCGGGACACTGCGATACCCGGTACATTGTATCGAGTCTCCGAGAATGTGGAGACACCGTTAAAAGGTGTTTCCCACATCCTAAGCATAAAGTCATGCAAAATCCAGTGTATGGGAAGGGTTACGGCCTCTTTGGGGGCTGCTGGATACTGAAGAATTTCTAGTTCTTCAGCTCTCACTGTGATCGAGAGGCCCCCAGCTATATCTTGTATAAAGTCTTGAAAAGACATCTTCCGGGGGAGAAATCCGAAGTTGTGGCGAAGAAGAGGGATCCTCTGGAAGAACCACTCCGGTACCGATAGAGTCATCAGAATCATCTGAATCGGAGAACTCAAAGTATCTATGGGCTGGGTACTCTCATACTGCCTGTCGCCGGTACCGATTGAAGTCGGCATCGGAATGCCTCGATACCGGACTCTCCATGCCGGACACAGATTCAAAGGCCAGCATGGGTGGAAGCATGGAGAGTGGCACACCGGTGGATGCAGTTGCATCCGGTACCGTTATTGGTACAGATGGCTATGGAACTGATTGCAGCAGCTTTAGCAGTACCGAGGCTGCTAACAAAGCCGCAAGACTGCGCTCAATGGCTAGGATACGTTGATCCATACAGCCCACCAATGTCTGGGTGTCGGTACCAGCAGAGTAGGCCATGACCCCAAACATGGCACCGAGTTCTCCGGAGATGGAAGCCTCAGGAACTTCCTGGGACCCTGTTAATGCTTTGGAGGCAAGGACCTCCCATCGGGGTTGTTTGGCCAGTGTGTTTTCCTCGAGGGCAATGCTAACAGCATCTCGATGCTTAGAAGGAGATCTACCCTTTGAGGACTGGCCGGTCTTGGAAGACGACCTGGGTTTGGTTACCTGAGATCCATGGGAGGAAGATGAAGCCCTGGACGACGTCGATGCAATGGATATTGCATCTGAGGCAAAAAGGGTGCCGAGTATCGCAGCTCTATTCTTCAGGCCCCTCTTGTGGCAGGCTATGGCCTAGAATAGCCTGTAAATGTATAAGAGTATGAGAGGCCTGTAAGCTAGGCCTGAGTCCCAGCCCCCACCTGAGAATAAGAATGCTGAGAAAAACCAAAGTCAGTAAAAGTTAGAGAAACTTCTTTAAACTGCTTTTTGATAAGGTTGTATAAATCCTTTGTTGAATTCTTCTATGCTGACGACAAACATGTTCCAGTGCTCTGTATTCACACATTTTCTAAGCTAGCAGTGACCTTGTAGGAGAAATGTATCAAAGCCTTAGAACTGTGCCTTTGTTAGAGAATTCTGAGCAGGGGAAACAGAGTGCTAGGCCCATAGAGAGATCCCAATTGGATGGGTGCAAGGGTCAGTAGGACCAATAGAAAGTTTGCCTGTATTAAACTGAAGAAGAAAGGTATAAAAGGTGTTGTTTACTGGACTCCATTGCTCAGACCATTTTGAATGTGACATTTGCCTGAGACTTGTGCACAATAAATTGGCTTGGATCTTCGAACCGACTCCTGGTTTTATTCATTGCGTGCACTTCGCTGCAACATATTCCTGGTGCGTTGGCCGGGAAGGTGGGGTACGTGAATGGTGCACAAGTGAATATACCACGTATTACTGCCTCCAGGTTTGGTCCAGTCGGGACCGCGGCCGACTGACAGCGGAGAGGACTGCAGCGAGGACTGCGGCCGACTGACAGCGGAGAGGACCCCAGGCGCCGCCGGTCCCATTGTATTGGAGAGGGTTCTGCCCTGCCTCGGCGGCCTGCTGGGTCCGACTGGCCAACACCTCCGAACCCGAGGGAAGTCCAGGATTCAACACAAGGAGGGACGGGTTGCGCAGCACATTAGTGGCCGGATCCGGTGAGTAGCAAATTTGTCTGGTTCTTAGTCAGTTAGCTATGGGAAAGTCCTGCATGCACAGGACTAATACGGTTTAAGGAGATCCTGGATTCTCTACAGAGAGAACTATTCAGGCAATTGGTAACAGACCCCACACGTGAAGGGGCCATACTGGACTTGGTGCTTACCAATGGTGAAAGTGTTTCTGATGTTGTAGTGGGAGATCATTTTGCATCCAGTGATCACCAGATAGTGTGGTTCAGTATTAGGACTAGGGCTTTTAGAATTGTCGCGTCCACCCGTCCAGGCGGTAGCCTGGGAGCAGGTGGGCTCGCCTGTCTTACTCTCTACTATTACTCCTGTCCAAAATGGTTGCCGAGGAGGGCTGCTGGGTAATGTAGTTTTAGAGCAAGGAGTGTGACCACACGGTAATTAGGCAAAACAGAGAATTTATTTCGGGATTTCCCCTCCGCATTGAATTCATGACCCCAACTGAAATTGGATAATTCTCCAATAATGCAAACAAAGAATGTGAGAACAGGCTTAACACAAAAATACAGGAATGTCCTTTGAATATCATCTCTTAGCTTCCAGCGAGGAACGAGCTTCTAAAGCTCAATCTGTTGTTCAGATTAGCTTCTTGCTTTTCACTTTCAAAAGAGCTTTTCACTTTACACAAGTTAGGCAGGCAAACACTTGGCAGTATTTCAACTACCAGCACGTTTCCTTTCTTTAAGCAATGTGCAGCACAAGTCCTTAATTGCTTTCATGAAACAGTCCTTCACATAGATAATGAATTAGCACATATTCAGGTTCTCCTAGGACAAGCAGGATGTGTCAGCCACACCTGGTGACGTCATCCGACGGCGCCATGATGGAGTGCTCTCTAGCTCAGAAGCTTCTGAGCATGTGGGTGGTCCCACCTCCCCCAGCCCGCCCCTAGCCGGTCAGTTCCTTTTCTTCCGCCTTTGCCTCAAGACGGATTTCTAAGCTCTCCATTACAAAACGACATATCCATGCCTAAACCGGGATTTAAAAAGTGTCTACACTGCAGTAGAAAGATGAACATCACGGACACTCACCAGCATTGCATCAGATGTCTGGGGACTTCTCACCAGGTGGAGAACTGTGCCAGCTGCGCTCAGATGTCCCCCAGGGCAAAGAAGCACCGCGAGCACTCTCTGAAAGATTTGCTCTCCTCCTCTGCGGCCTCGAGTAAGTCCCCTGCTAACCGGACTCTGGAGCATCTCAGAAGTAAGGAGCACCCCAGATCAGATGAGCCGTCCAAGTCTGCTGAGCGTTCCGGGTCGGAGAAGTGTCCCAGAACTGATGCAGGGAAAGCGCACACTCACCGGGGACCAAGCGCTTCTTCCCCCTCGCAGCAATCCGCTTCCGGAGAGGCCTCTACCCTCAGGGTAAGCCCCCCTACGGTAAGCAGCAACCCGGGCCGTTCTCCCCGGCCATGCGGTCCTCCTGCAGCCTTCCAAGATGGCGCCGCCCTCGTGGCCCTGCCTGGCTCCTCCTCCGGACATGCCCGCTCACCCCTGATTGGACGCAGCGGTTCCTGTCCCGCCTCCGCCGGCGATCGGCGCCGACAGCCCTCCCCCCTGCCCAGTACGTCTTCCTTTTCGTGCTGAAGAGGAGCTTCGGAGCGGCGCAGAGGACAGAGACTGCGCCGAGACAGAGCCTCGGCGCGGAAGCAGCAAACGCCGCTCAGACGGAGATGACCATACTTCAACTCAGCGCCGACGTAGGAGCCGCGAACACCGCTCCGACAGCAGAGAATACCTCAGACAGTGCGGTGGCGGCGAGAAGGGCAAGAAAAGGGTAGCCAAGCAAAGAAAGCATCGGTCTCCGTCGGGGGCAAGGGATTCCCTCAGTGGGTCCCCCCGTAGCCACAAGAGGAGCAGGAGATCCATCTCTGACCGCAACAGAAGGCACAGAAGCAGCTGGTCTTCAGATTCCACCTCCTCTGCCATTCTCCATCTGCTCACACGCCTTGTAGAGCAGACTGCCCCCCAGCGGCTGGACCAGGAGCGGGTAGCACCCACACACATTTCACCGGTGGCCCTGCCTGGCTCGGAGCGGTCCCCCTCTCCACGAGTCCCTAGCCTGTCACCTTCCAGAGTGCGAACTCCTTCCCCAGCACCTTCCAGAGCTCGGACTTATTCCCCAGCGTAGCTGGACTCCGGGGGGAGCGATGGGGAGGAGTTGGGACCAGGCTCTGACACCTCCAAGAACCCAGCTGATGAGATGGAGGATCCACCGACACCAGTGCCTGAAGACCTCACATACCCAAAATTCCTCAGAAAGGTGGTTTCCAAGCTGGGGCTGGCCACAGAGGAAACGCCAGATGAGAAGGAACCGGAGGTCATGAAATACCTCAACGGCCCTAGACCAGCCATGGCTCTCCCCCTCCACCGCAGGTTGAAGGACAAGCAGCTGACACTCTGGCAATCCCCAGCATCTGGCCAAGCCTGCTCCAGACGCCTGGACAGTAAATACATCATCCACATGGCACCAGGTTTTAACAAGCCTCAGCTACTCCACCAGTCAATCGTGGTGGCATCAGCACTCAAAAGAGCCAAGTCTACGCGTGCCCAAGCCATCCACCCACCAGGCCGGGACCCCAAGCATCTGGATGACGTGGGGAGGAAAGTGTTTCAAGGAGCCATGCTCAGTGCCAAGATAGCAGCACATCAATTTCAGCACGTCCTATTCCAGGACGCCCTCCTGGCTGACCTCAAAAGCCAGCTGCAGGATCTTCCCAAGGACTCACGTACATATGCCTCAACCTCCATGCAGGAACTAGCTGAATGCAGCAAGCACCTGATGAGTACAGCCTTTGACACCTTTGACACGGCCGTCCGGACAGCGGGCACGGCCATCTCTGCCCGTCGCTGGGCATGGCTTCGTGCATCGGGACTCTCGGATAATACCCATGACCGGATTGTGGATGCACCCTGCTCGGGTGACTCCCTTTTTGGGGACAAAGTTGCCGACACGGTGAACGGTCTAAAAGAGGACTGCACCACTCTGAAGACTCTGGCTGCGGACGGACTCGAACACCCCTCCTGGTCACAGAAAGGGAGCTACTTCCGCAAGCCCTTTTCCTCTTCAAAGCAATATTATGGCTCTAACTGACAGTGGCAGATGCCCAGATTCAAGCAGACCTATCATAAGTCGTCCTTTCAGAGACAGCAACCGCGACAACGCAAACAGAAACAGACCAACCCTTCACATTCCGGGAAAGACACCTCTTCCTTCTGACTACCCGGCCTGGCTGGGCCCTTCACTGGATCCAGCGGGCCCCCCAGTTGGGGGTCGCCTGTCCCAATTCCTCTCGGCCTGGCAGGAGATCACCACGGACAAGTGGGTCATTCAGATAGTCCAGACGGGCTACCGCTTGCGCTTCTCCTCCCTTCCACGGCAGCACAAGCAACCCACCAGCCAGCCTCCACTGCATCTGGAAAAGCCACTTTCGGACCTCCTCCAGCAGCTTCTCCTCGCCCGGACGATAGAGCGGGTGCCCCCGGACAAAGTCAACACTGGCTTCTACTCCGGGTACTTCCTTATTCCCAAGAAGTCAGGGGGCCTCCGTCCCATCCGGGGCCTCCGAAAGCTGAACAACTTCATCAGGAAGGAGAAGTTCAGGATGTATTCGCTCAACTCCATCCTTCCCCTCATCAGAGCGGGGGACTGGATGGCTACGCTGGACTTGCAGGATGCTTACTCCCACATTCCAGTCCACGCTTCTCACAGAAAATTCCTGAGATTCATAGCACTGGGATGCCATTACCAGTATTGAGTCCTACCTTTTGGCCTATCCCCAGCACCCAGAGTATTCACAAAGTGCATGGCGGTGGCCACTGCACACCTCCGCAAACAAGGCATCGCCATCTTTCCCTACCTGGACAACTGGCTCCTGTCGGCGAATTCTGCCCCCGAGCTCCGCAGGGCAGTGCGCCGGACTACATACCTACTAGTCAGACTGGGATTCCTTCTCAACAAAGAAAAGTCCCGATTCGAACCTGTGCAGCGTACGGAATTCATTGGGGCGATAATCGACACCAAGGCCTGCAAGGCCTTCCTGCCCGAGCTCGGGATCAGTACCATCGTGCAACTGGCCAAGAAAGTGTCGGCAGCAAAGCAGACCTCGGCCCGCGAGATCCTGCGCCTGCTAGGCCACATGGCTGCGACAACATCGGTCCTCCCTTTGGCGAGACTCCATATGCGCACCCTTCAGTGGCACCTGCAGACTCACTGGAAGCAACTCTCCCAACCACTCAGTACCCGCATACCGATCACTGCCAATGTTATCCAGAGCCTCCGTTGGTGGACAAACCCAGCCAACCTCTCAGTGGGCAAGTATCTGCAACCCCGCATTCATCAACTCATCCTCACCACGGATGCATCCTCCACGGGATGGGGGGCTCATCTACTACATCTCAGCACGCAAGGAGCCTGGACCAGAGCGGAGCATGCCCTCCACATCAATGTTCTCGAACTCGGGGCTGTCAAATATGCCCTCCAGACATTCATGCCACACCTGGCGGGGAAAGCAGTCTTGGTGCAACCAGACAACCAGGTGACCATGTTCTATATAAACAAGCAAGGGGGCACGGGATCCCGTCCGCTATGCAAGGAAGCCCTCGAGACATGGGCCTTAGCGCTAGCCAACAACTGCGTCCTGCAAGCGACTTACCTCCCCGTGGATCAGAACGTCTTGGCGGACAGACTCAGCAGACAGCTCCAACCTCACGAGTGGATGCTTCACATGGAAGTGGCATTCAACCTCTTCCAGCGCTGGGGAGTTCCCCAGATCGACCTCTTTGCGACCGAAGCGAACGCCAGATGCCCCTTGTTCTGCTCCAACCACCCATTGCAGCAGAGTGTGGCTTCGGATGCGTTTGCCATCCCGTGGGGGACGTGGGAGTTGGCATACGCTTTTCCTCCAACACCTCTCGTGACGACCACAATACAGCGCATCATCAAGGAGAAAGCGCACGTGATTCTGATCGCCCCCTATTGGCCACGACAGATGTGGTTCTCACTACTGTTGCAGCTCGCTCAAGAACCTCCAATTCGGCTTCCACTGAGACCAGACCTGTTAACCCAGAACGGGGGCAGAACCTGGCACCCCAACCTCCAGACGCTAGCCTTGACAGCCTGGAGGCTGAAAGGGTATCTTTCAACGATTCACACCTATCCTCGGAGGTACAGCAGATTGTTCTGGCTTCCCGGAGACCGTCAACCAGAAAGGCATACAGCCTAAAGTGGAAACGTTTCAGTATATGGTGCAAGGACCAAGGAGTCCATCCAGTCTCTTGCCCGATACCCACTATCTTACAGTATCTCGCCTTCCTCTTCAGCTCCGGCTTGAAACCGCAATCCATCAAAGTACACCTTGCGGCCATTGCCTCTCTACACGAAAGTCCAGAAGACCCAATTTCAGGCTTCATAGCCGCTCTTCCCATTGTGACGCGTTTCATGAGAGGGCTCCGAAATCTGCAACCCCCGGTACAGAAACCGGTACCCTCGTGGGACCTTGTCGTCGTCCTGCAACAGCTCATGCAGGAGCCGTTTGAACCGTTGTCCACAGCTGCCGGAAAATATCTTTCCTGGAAGACTCTTTTCCTCGTCGCCATCACCTCAGCTCGGAGGGTCAGCAAGCTGCAGGCCCTGGTGGCACACCCGCCATACACAAAACTCTACCACAACCGGGCGTCCCTACGGACTCACTCCAAGTTTGTGCCAAAGGTCGCCTCCGCTTTTCACATCATCCAGGCAGTGGAGCTGCCATCCTTCTTTCCAGCCCCACACTCATCTCCCGAAGAGCAACGTCTTCACTCCCTAGATTGCGTACGCGCCCTGCGCATCTACATCGACAGGACATCCGCCATTCGGCTGGGGACCCAGCTCTTCTTCTCCTTTGACCCGAACAAACCAGGGAGACCTGTCACCAAGCGCACACTCTCCCATTGGATCTCAGCCTGCGTCGCCTATTGCCTACAGAAGGCGGGCGCACTCCCATCTAACAGGGCGAGTGCGCACCAGCTCCGCACTATAGCCGCTTCTCTGGCCTGCGCACAGGAAATTCCGGTGAGCGAAATTTGCAAAGCCGCCACCTGGTCCTCTCAGCTAACCTTCCAGAAGCACTACTGCCTTGACATCCACGCAGAGACCGACGGCTCCTTTGGCCGAGCAGTCTTATCTGCAGCTACAGCACCCTTGGGTGTGGGCCCTACCAGCCAAGGCTGAGCGAAGGGACCAGAGGCCAGACCTCAGCTCCTATTACCAGTTGCTGACCAGGCACTGACGCCGTTTGCACGGACTTGTTGCACTGTTTTGCACTGTTGTTGTGTTGCACTGTCAAATTCGTTGCACAGTTTATGTCTACCTCTTACACTTTGCACAAATGATATGGTTCTATCTCCTGGCACGTTGCCTAGGAGTTTGCACTTTATTCTGTATACCTGTTGTGTTCTTCAATAAACACTATTGCTGTTCTAACACATGCCTCCCTCATTCTCCTCAGCGTGAATGTGTAGCTTGGGAGACACCAGGTGTGGCTGACACATCCTGCTTGTCCTAGGAGAAAACAGAGTTATTTACCTGTAACAAAGTTCTCCGTGGACAGCAGGATAAGTCAGCCACATGATCCCACCCGCCTCCCCTGCATGAGGGTGGCATGCACACCCCGCACCTAGCCGCAAGGGCATAGCTACTCACTGACCGGCTAGGGGCGGGCCGGGGGAGGTGGGACCACCCACATGCTCAGACGCTTCTGAGCTAGAGAGCACTCCGTCATGTTGCCGTCGGATGACATCACCAGGTGTGACTGACTTATCCTGCTGTCCACGGAGAACTCTGTTACAGGTAAGTAACTCTGCTTTCTTGGCCATGCAAAAAGAACACTGCATTTCCTCTACACCAGAATCATTAGGGTTTTCACACAAATCTATTTCCATCTCATTCATAGATTCGCTGTGACTATCTTCCTTATCCTGTATATCAGGAGACTGGCTATTCTCCTTCCATATCAGCTCATTTAGTTTTAACAGCAGCTGTTCCCTGTGGTCTCCAGCCACGGGCTCTTGTAATGAATTTTCTCTCCCTTTCAACAGGCTAGCAATCTCTTTCAGAGTTGAGGCTTGGTAGTCACTGGCATATCTTCTAGGCTTATTAAACGTTTGCCGTTCAGGGGAACACAACGTTTAGCACTGTCTTTTAATTCTTTAACTATTCCTTCAGCTTGGCTTTTGGTAGGAATTAAAGATAAGACATTTCCATTACCTTCAAGGCTTAAGGGCTGCTTTAATTTGTTTCCCCACCTGGAAACACGTCTTTGTCCTAGATACTGTTGCCTGCTCTGGGTTCCAGACACCCTCTGCTTCTCATTCACCCTTGCATGTGGATCAGCCAAGCTTCTTCCTGAAGTTCCCTTTTCCACTGGAACTAAAGTACCTGCTTCGGGACCCAGCAAGTTTCTGACTTCAAGCTTGTCCTCTTCAGAACCAGCTTCCCTTGCTTGAACTGCATCAACTGCCTCTGGAACTCCATGAACTCTAAGAATTGCCTGCTCTGCTTCTTCTAAAACTGAAGCACTTTTAAATTGCTGCCTTTCAGGCACCATACCCTTCTTCCTACTCACGTGCACCTCATCAGTGCTCAACCTAGCCCTGACGTCACTAGGTGGGCGGGGCTTAGTGCTCGGTATACTCTGCTTTGGAGGCTTGTGGTTTCTATAGGAACTGCTTTCCTCTCCAGATTTAAAGGGACAGGGCTCATTTTCCTCCCATTCCATTTCCTCTGCACAGCTCTCCTTACCACAGAATCCATTCAAAGGTGAGGATCTTAGACTTTAGGAAGACTAACTTTGCAAAGATGGGCTAATACCTCAGGGAGTCGTTAGTGGGATGGGAACAGCTGGGGGATGTGGGCAAAACTGAAAGGGGATATATTAAGGGCAACCAACCTTTTTGTTAAAATGGTAAATAAAGGTACAAGGAAAAGGAGACCGCTATGGTTTTCGAAAGAAGTAGCTGAAAAAGTGAAGAAAAAGAGGGAGGTCTTCATGAAATACAAGAGATCACAGAGAGAGGAAGACAGGCATCTGTATTTGGAAAAGCTTAGAGAAGCTAGCAAAGTAGTCAAGAAGGCAAAGATTCAAAAGGAGGAGGAAATAGCCAATGCAATAAAATGGGGGGATAAGACATTTTTCAGATATATTAGTGAGAAGAGGAAGGGCAAAAGTGGTATTGTCAGACTCAAGGGTGCAGGGGGAAAATATGTAGAAGCTGATAAGGATAAAGCGGAATTGCTTAACAAATATTTTTGTTCTGTGTTCACAGATGAAGAACCAGGAGCAGGACCTCAGAAAACACCCTCAAATAAGAACAGAAGTGAGGGACATCTTGAACAATTTTCAGAAGACTGTGTTCGTGAGAAACTAGCTCAACTTAAAGTAGACAAAGCGATGGGACCGGATGGGATACACTCTAGAATACTGAGGGAAATTGGGGACGTTCTAGCAACTCCACTGACTGACCTTTTCAATGCCTCGTTGGAGTCGGAAGTGGTGCCAAAGGACTGGAGAGAGGCTCATGTGGTGCCTTTACACAAAAGCGGAAGTAAGGATGTGGTTGAAAACTACAGGCCGGTTAGTTTAACTTCGGTGGTGAGTAAATTATTGGAAACGCTGCTGAAAGAAAATAGTGAGGTTTCTGGAGTCCAGCGGATTACAGGATCCGAGGCAGCATGGATTCACCAGAGGCAGGTCTTGTCAGACAAATCTGATTGATTTCTTTGACTGGGTGACCAGGGAGTTGGACCGAGGGAGAGCTCTAGATGTGGTGTTTTTAGATTTCAGTAAAGCCTGACACTGTTCCTCACAGGCGACTTATAAACAAACTGAGCACCCTAGGGATGGACCCTAAAGTTACTGCTTGGGTTAGAAATTGGTTGGGTGGGAGGCGACAAAGAGTACAAGTAAATGGAGCCCACTCTGAGGAGAAGGATGTTACCAGTGGTGTGCCCCAGGGATCTGTCCTTGGTCCGATTCTTTTTAACATCTTTGTTAGTGATATAGCGGAAGGGCTGTCGGGTAAGGTTTGCCTCTTTGCGGATGATACCAAAATCTGCAATAGAGTAGACACCCAGGAAGGTGTAGATAACATGAGGAGGGATCTAGCTAAGCTTGAAGAATGGTCTAGAATTTGGCAGCTGGGATTTAATGTTAAAAAATTTAAGGTCATGCATTTGGGCTGCAGCAATCCAAGGGAGCAATACAGTATAGGAGGTGAAGTACTTTTGTCCACTAAAGAAGAGCGGGACCTAGGCGTGGTTGTGTCTGATGATCTTAAAGTAGCTAAACAGGTAGAAAAGGCGACGGCAAAAGCTAGAAGGATGCTTGGGTGCATACGGAGAGGAATGGCTAGCAGAAAAAAGGAGGTGATAATGCTTCTGTATAAGTCTTTGGTATGACCTCATTTGGAGTATGGTGTGCAATTCTGGAGACCGCACCTTCAAAAGGATGTGAACAGGATGGAGTCGGTGCAGAGGGTGGCTACTATAATGATTAGTGGGCTTCATTATAAAGCATATGAGGACAGACTTAAGGATCTTAATATGTACACCTTAGAGGAAAGGCGGGATAGAGGTGATATGATTGAGATGTTTAAATACCTCCGTGGCATAAATGTTCAGGGAGAGAGCCTCTTTCAATTGAAAGCAAGTTCTGCTACGAGGGGACATGGGATGAGGGTGAAGGGAGATAGATTCAGGAGTGATATGCGGAAATATTTCTTTACGGAAAGAGTAGTGGATCCATGGAATAGTCTCCCAGTGGAGGTGGTAGAGATGAGGACAGTAACTGAATTCAAAAAAGCATGGGACCAACACAGAGGATCTCTAAAGGTAAAAAGTGGACTGTTGTAGTTGTTGTTATGGAAGGACAGACTAGATAGGCCATGTGGTCTTTTTCTGTCATCATTTATTTATTTGCATTCTCTTATATACCGCGCTAATCTGCATCAGTGCGGTTTACATTGAACAAACTGAAATTACATTGAACAGGGCATTATAACTTGTTTCTATGTTTCTAAGGTTTGTTTCTATGTTTCTAAGGTAACGAGAGCCTGATCACCTCTCAGGGTGTGGCCAAGTACTCCTTGCATGAGTATGCGCGAGGACGAAACCCCACCCCTCATGGATAAGTAAGGTAGGCCTTTATGGAATTTTGGGAACTTGGTGGCATGCCTGTCTGTGTGAGTGAGTGAGAGGTCTTGAAACACAGACCGCGCAAGAGCGGACTCCTGAGTAGCGCAGTTCCTGGCCGGGCGACCGCACCCAGGTCACGAAAAGGAGGAAGCGTTTGGTGTTTGTCTCCCTTGTTGTTCCGTGGGCTGTACGGACCCCTTACCTGCAGCCATACTACCCGCCCTCTTTGTCTGTTGTCTTGTACGTCATAATGGGAGGGGCGGGGTCTGTGCAAACTCCACTGAACTGTATGATTACTAATTTTAAGAAGGGATTTAGCGGTGACTACGGGACGAAAATGTCGCCATCCCGATTAGAAAAATTATGTGGTAGGGAGTGGCCGGTGCTGGACACCGTGTGGCCACCAGATGGTACTTTTGATGTTAGAATTGTGTCCCGAGTGCATGGGATAGTGCGTAGGAATTACCCTGACCAGTTTCCTTATATAGACTCCTGGTTAGATATTTGTGAAAGGCAACCCTCTTGGATGAAGCGTTGCCGTGAAGAGCAGTGCAGGATGTTAGCAACTACGAAGGGAGTCCCTGGGGTTAAGGAAGAAAAGCCTCCCATTTACTCAGCCCCAGAACCTGCAGAAATCCCGAATTATCCACCCCTATTCCTGTATAAACCAGTCCAGTCAGCTCCACTGTTACCCCGAGTAGAGCCAGGAGAAGAGAGAATCCCCCCAGCTGAAGTACCTCCACCCCATCAGCCACCTCCGTTGCCCGAAGGAGAGCAACCCCCTCCCCCTGGAGCAGGAGTCCCAGTCCCGAACAAAGTTCCCCGGAAGGACTACCATCTCCTGAAGGAACTGCCAGCGGGGGATCAACTGCCAATCTAGGGTCACCCATTAGTCCAGGCCCCAGCGGAAGAGCCACCGCTGGGCGTGCTAATTTGCGCTATGCCCTCCGAAGCAGGGAGACGAGCCAGAAAGAAGTTCGCCAGATGCCATTACGCCAAGTGCCCGGATTACCCATTCTCAATGACAAAGGTCAGGTTGTGGCCGGGCCAAATAGTCTTGTTTATGTGCCCTTTTCTACCAAAGATTTATTAAACTGGAAAACGCACTATACCTCTTATACTGAAAAACCCCAAGATCTGACAGAATTAATGTCTAGTATCATGCAGACCCACCAGCCTACCTGGTCTGATTGCTGCCAGCTCTTGTCTACCCTTTTTACTACTGAAGAGCGGGCATGAATAGTGCAAGCAACTACCCGATGACTGGAAGAGAACCCTGTAGACAGAAGAGATCTAGATCCCCGACAAGCAGCGGCCGTAGATTTCCCGAATGAAGATCCAAAATGGGATCCAAATAGTGCAGAGAGGGCCCTCACCCGTTTCTGCCAGGCCCTACTGCAAGGCCTGAGGAGGGGAGGCCAGAAAGCCATGAATGTTGGGAAGGTAGCAGATGCTCTTCAGCGCCCAGATGAAAGTCCAGCTGCCTTCTATGAACGATTAACTGATGCTTATAGACTTTATACCCCGTATGATCCAGCAGCCCAGGAGAATTTGCGTATGGTGAACGCTGCTTTTGTGAGTCAGTCCCAGGGAGACATAAAACGGAAACTGCAAAAGTTGGAAGGATTTGCAGGCATGAATACAGCACAGCTAATGGAAGTTGCCCAGAAGGTGTTTGTGAATCGTGATCAAGAATGTAAAAGGGAAAGTGAAAGAAAGATGAAGAAAGCCGATCTGCTTGCTGCAGCTCTAGTTGAAGGACGTGGAGGATACCCAAACAGAAGGACTCGAGGATGGGGAAGGGGCCGAGGGAGCGCTCGGTCCCCCTTAGGTGCAAATCAGTGCGCCTATTGTAAGGAAGGAGGACATTGGAAGAATGAATGCCCGAATAGTAGCTCCACCCCCTGGAGGGGAGGAGGGAGCACCAGGAGAGCGAGGGGGAATGCAGCGCACACAGTTTCGGCAGGAAGAAGCCGCCGCTGTGGAAGGAATGGCGACCACCGAAGATGACTATGTGGATGAGGACTAGGCCAGACCGGGCTCCAAGTTTTCCCTGGGTCCCCAGGAGCCTATGGTTAACTTAAAGATTGGGGACCAGTACATGGACTTTATGGTGGATACGGGGCCGAACATTCAGTAGTGGCTAAGCCAGTGGCTCCTTTGTCCTCCCGATCTGTCACCATTGTTGGCTCCACTGGAACTAGAACCACAAGACCTTTCCTGCAGAACTATGCCTGCGAATTAGGGGGACGGAAGATAACACATCAGTTCCTGTACATACCTGAATGCCCAGTTCCCCTTTTGGGCCGAGACATGCTTGCTAAGCTCCAGGTGCAGATATCCTTTGTCAAAGGAGGAAAAATGGAGATGACTGTGAACTCGGAATCTGCTGGCCTGATGGTGCCGACTGTCCCCCGAGAAGAAGAATGGCAGTTCTATAGTCCACCTTCATCCAAGGCAGCTAGCCCCCGTATACCCACCAATATCTTAGCTCCGCCCGGAGTGTGGGCGGAGGATAATCCTCCTGGCCTAGCAAAGAATATAGCTCCTGTGCTTGTCACCCTTAAACCAGGGTGCCATCTTTTTTGAATATCTGGGCATTACATGGAAAATGTTGTTTCTTTGCAGCATTCTATTATACCCCTGATAAAGCTTATGTGAAACGCAAATGCGGTGCCGAAAGTTGGCGTCGGGGCAAAATAAGAAACAAATGTCAGCAATCAGATCTTTTACAAGATAAGTGTTTTCTACTTACTGCATTCGTGTATGACCAATTGTGATAAGTTACAGAGAAGATTGCTATTACGTCATTGAATGCAAGCGTATGAAAGCCTATGTACACTGTGGTCATTGATGCAAGAATGGTGCAACGGGGAGACAATCCCGTAAAGATGTACTGATACAAGTCTGAGACCCAGTTCAATAAAGAAGTGTGAAGAAGTGTTGAGAGTCACAACTAAGTGAGATAATAGCCTTGAGTACATTAGAGGAATAGTTAATATTTTTTGCAATAGTTGAATCCTCTGTGAATTAGACCTTTAATTTTTGGAGTTAGACCCTTAAACCAGGAGCAGAACCAGTACATGTGCGACAATATCCTCTCCCACGACCAGCAATCGAAGGCATCCATGGTCACCTAAAGAAATTACTACAGTATGGAATCCTCAAAGAATGCCAATTGCCCTGGAACACCCCCCTCCTCCCAGTCAAGAAGCCTGGGACAGGTGACTACCGCCCAGTGCAGAATTTGCAACGAGTGAACAATGCAGTTGAAACCATACATCCAGTAGTGCCAAATCCCTACACCCTCCTGGGACTGATTCCATCAGAAGCTACTCATTTCACCGTTCTGGATTTAAAAGATGCCTTTTTCTGTATCCACCTGGCATCTGCCAGACAACTCTTGTTCGTGTTTGAATGGGAGAACCCTACTACAGGAAGACGGGGCCAACTCACTTGGACTCGCTTGCCTCAAGGATTCAAGAATTCACCCAACATCTTCAGTGCAGCTCTCAGCCAAGATCTTTCAAACTACTCTGTGACCCCAGGAAGAAGAATCTTACTTCAGTATGTAGATGATCTGCTTATAGCCACCAACTCAAAGACTGAATGTGTGCAAGCTACCAGTGATCTCTTGCACCTCCTGAATGACGCCGGATATAAGGTCTCAAGAGCCAAAGCGTAGTTGTGCCAAACAGAAGTGAAATACCTAGGGTTCCATCTGTCCAGAGGAATCTGGAAATTGGGACTTGAGCAAAAGGAAGCAGTATGCCGCATCCCAACCCCCACCACCAGAAAGCAGGTGCGGGCCTTCTTGGGAGCTGCGGGCTATTGCCGGATATGGATACCCAATTTTGCACTCTTGGCAAAACCCTTGTACCAAGCCACGAGTGGAACGATCACCCATGGAATGGGGCCCAGAACAGGATAAAGCGTTCAAATCGCTGAAAGCAGCATTAATGTCATCACCAGCCTTGGGCCTACCAGATGTACAGAAACCATTTCGTCTTTATGTCCATGAGTCATGTGGAAACGCGCTGGGAGTCCTGACTCAGCCCCTCAGATCCTGGCAACGACCTGTAGCCTATCAAAACAATTGGACCCTGTTGCAAAAGGATGGCCACCTTGCCTAAGAGCCGTAGCAGCCACAGCCCTTTTAGTGAGCGAAGCTGACAAGCTCACTTTGGGACAGAATCTTCAAGTCACTGTACCGCATTCTGTTTTAACTCTAATGGAACACAAAGGGAACTACTGGTTCACCAACGCACGAATGTTGAAATATCAAAGTATGCTGTGTGAAAATCCCCGATTAAAATTGAGTGTCAGTCAAACCTTGAACCCTGCTACTCTACTGCCGGCCAGTCCAGGCCCTCCTGACCATGATTGCCTAGAAGTAATGGACACTGTATACTCAAGCCACCCAGACCTAACGGATATCCCCTTGAACAACCCAGAAAGAACTTTCTTCGTGGATGGAAGCAGTCTTGTAATTAATGGACGATGTGCCGGTTATGCAGTGGTGACCCTGGACATGGTAATAGAATCATCAGCTCTGGTCCCAGGAACTTCAGCACAGAAGGCCGAATTAATAGCCCTCACTCGAGCACTGAAAATAAGGACTGGGATTCGTCTGAATGTATACACAGATTCCAAGTATGCCTTTACAACTTTACATGCCCATGGAGCTTTGTACAAAGAACGCGGATTGATAACTTCAGAAGGCAAGTCCATCAAGTATGGCCCAGAAATATTGACTTTATTGGAAGCAGTATGGGCCCCCAAACAAGTTGCTGTAATGCACTGCCAAGGTCACCAGACTGGAGATGGAGAAGTATCCCGAGGGAACAGACTTGCCGATGCCTCAGCCCGAGAAGCAGCAATCAATGGAAAAATCTCTACCCCCAGTATTACAGTTCAAGCAGCCATATTTACAGTACCTCTCAGTGCTTGGACACCACGATATACCCCAAATGAGCTGGACTACTATTGTCAGAATGAGGGGGGGCAGCTATCAGAGACCAGATGGATAGCGTTACCACCACCCGAGGGAGGCTCACCCCCTGGTATGACTGTGATCCCTGAAGCCCTGGGTCCAGCCTTTGTCCACACCTTTCATCAAGCTACACACTATGGAAAAACTGCAATGGAAAAAGCTCTGAAACTGTATTTCTGTATCTCATTATTGGGACCCTTAACTGCCTCAATAGCCCGGAAATGTGTAATCTGTGCAAAGAATAATGCCCGACAGGGTCCTGTTCCACCTCCAAGAGTTCAATCAGTGGGAGTTACCCCCATGGGAAATATCCAAATAGACTTTGCAGAAATGCCACGAGCAAATGGATATCACTACCTACTGGTTCTAGTTTGTACCTTCTCTGGGTGGGTGGAGGCTTTCCCCACCAGAAGTGAAAAGGCCAGAGAAGTCACTAAGGCTCTGCTCCATGAAATCATTCCTCGGTTTGGAATACCCTTGACCATAGGGTCAGACAATGGGCCCTCCTTTGTGTCACAAGTAACTCAGCAGCTAGCCCATGCTTTACAAAGACAGTGGAAGTTACATACAGCTTATAGACCCCAGAGTTCAGGGAAAGTAGAGAGAATGAACCGAACCCTGAAGTCTCAGTTGTCCAAGCTCTGTCAGGAAGCTCACCTGAAGTGGCCCCAAGCTCTCCCCATAGCCCTTCTCAGAGTACGTTCAGCCCCCACTAAGTCATTAGGAGTTTCCCCATTTGAGGTTTTGTATGGGAGACCCCCGCCTATAGTTCAGGGAATAAGGGGGGATATGAATCAGATTGGATCGGAAATCACTAGACAAGAATTGTTGCCTCTAAGTTCTGTCTTGCAGGATCTCCATACCTGGGTGCAAGACTAGTTGCCTATCAATCTGACAGAGCCACTGCATCCTTTCAAGCCTGGAGCCTCGGTGTGGGTCAAAGAGTGGAAGACGACACCGTTGGCACCTCATTGGAAGGGACCATATGTCATTCTACTGTCAACACCCACAGCAGTTAAAGTGGCAGAAATCGACTCCACCACAGTCGAGTGAAGCCAACAGCAGTTCCTGAAGGTCGTCATTGGACCTCGACCGCAGATCCTGCATCACCATTGCAACTTACACTGCGAAGAAAACAATCATCCTCGTGAAGATTTGAAAACCCGCTCCTGAAAGTTGGAAGAAGTTTTCAAGCTCTGAATTATTAAATCTCAGTTTATCCATCAGAGACTATGATCATGATGATTACCTACTACTGTTTCATTTTTGCGGTAACCCTGGGACCCCTTGGGACAACTTTTGCCCTGCCCCCTTGTGCGGCTTGTATAACCACTACCCGAACTGGGATGAAAATCACCCAGACTTTACTTTATCACTCTTACTACACTTGCACTGGTAAAGTCAGTCAGTGCATGTATAATGGTACAGAACTGAATGCACGAATGGAAAGACTCGTACTTGTTTTAGACCCCGACAGAATCCTTCTATGTCCTGGAACTACGATGGAATGATGACGATGGAGCCCTCATAAATGCTACCACTCAACTCTCTGATCCCACCCGGCCTGCATCCCTGTATTTTGATGCTTGTGATCTGATAAATAGAAATGACTATTATAGGTGTGGGTCGTGGGAACAAGCTTACTACTATGACAACAAGTATGTGTGTCCCGAAGGTGCATACAGATGGGGAATATGTACCGGGATACATTCCCCATCCACTTATGGTAAGCCATCAAAAGATGACTATTTCTGTCCAAAATGGGGTTGTGTGTACTATGCTACCTGGTCTGGTAGTCCTACTGGACAAACTGGAGATAATCGAAAGGCTACTTTAGAAAGATTACCCCTACTAGAACCTAAGAAGTGCAAGAAAGGTGCCTGTAATCCTCTACGGCTTCTCATCCTCGACCCGAGCCAGTGGAAGCAGGGATTCCGATTCGGCCTACGTATTGCAGGAAGTGGAACTGACCCTGGAACTACTGTATATATCCAGCTTAACACAAAAACTCATGTCTCTTCACCTTACCGAATACATCATACCTTTTATGAGGCCATGAAGGCAGAATTTGTAATTCCCCACGCTTCTCGAAATTTGTTCATTGAACTAGCTGGAGCTGTAGCGTCCAGTCTCCATGTCTCTGACTGTCTTTTCTGTGGGGGAACTCAGATGGGAGACCAGGCCTTGGGAGGCGCAAGAATTGAACTATTCTATACCCTATAACCAAACTGATCTACATAAAGCTACCAGCGAATGGGTCCTAGCTAGCCCCATTGTTGGAAACCTATGTTTTGCTCGAGCTGGACCACAATTGACTAAGTTAGTGGGGCAATTGGTCTGTTTGAACCAGAAGTACTATAATGCTACTAACAAAAAGACATCCTGGTGGTCAGGAACCAATGCCCCGGAACCCTCCAATCCTCCAATTATCTTTCCTAACCTTGCCAGGTTATGGACAAATCTGGCTTCTCACAACAACTGGCAAGCTCCACCTGGACTATATTGGATCTGCGGAACTTGAGCATATGCTAGATTCCCTGCCAACTGGGGAGGTGCATGTGTTTTGGGGACCATAAGATCTTCTTTCTTCCTCTTGCCCATTTCCCACGGGGAACAGCTGGGATTTCTCGTATATAAGAGTCGACAGAAGCGAGAGGTTCTGAAGATAGGCCAGTGGGACAAATGGGATGCGACATCTGAAGAATGGCCACCAGAGAGAATTGTTTCCTACTATGGACCTGCTACCTGGGCACAAGATGGCTCTTGGGGTTACCGCACCCCTGTGTATATGTTAAATCATATTATATGTTTGCAAGCTGTTGTAGAAATAATAACTAATGAAACTAGTAGAGCACTAACCCTGTTAGCTAAACAAGCCATGCAGATGCGTACAGCCATTTACCAGAATCGCTTAGCATTAGATTATTTAATTGCTGCTGAAGGAGGAGTATGTGGAAAGCTGAATTTAACTAACTGTTTGTAAATCGATAATGAAGGACAAGTTGTAGAAGATATAGCCAATCACATGAGAAAACAAACCTATGTACCAGTCCAGACCTGGCATGGCTTGCAACTCGATGGGTGGTTTGGTTCTCTGTTTTCAGGAATGGGCAGCCTGAAAACACTTGTGTTCATTGTCCTATTCATATTGGCTATCTGCTTGTTTCTCCCATGTTTCCTACCCTTATGCTTACGTATGCTGAACTCAACCATTGATAGTATTGTTGAACGTAAAGCAGCTACAAAAGTATTAGCTATGTGGCAATATTCCCATGTATCCCAACATGATGCTGATGACCACGTGTAATGTGTGATTTGATTCTCACCCTCTCTCATTTGCGGGTGAAAATAATCAAAGGGGGGAATGTGGCAGGCTATGGCCTAGAATAGCCTGTAAATGTATAAGAGTATGAGAGGCCTGTAAGCTAGGCCTGAGTCCCAGCCCCCACCTGAGAATAAGAATGCTGAGACAAACCAAAGTCAGTAAAAGTTAGAGAAACTGCTTTAAACTGCTTTTTGATAAGGTTGTATAAATCCTTTGTTGAATCCTTCTATGCTGATGACGGACATGTTCCAGTGCTCTGTATTCACACATTTTCTAAGCTAGCAGTGACCTTGTAAGAGAAAAGTATCAAAGTTTAGAACTGTGCCTTTGTTAGAGAATTCTGAGCAGGGGAAACAGAGCACTGGGCCCACAGAGAGATCCCAATTGGATGGGTGCAAGGGTCAGTAGGACCAATAGAAAGTTTGCCTGTATTAAACTGAAGAAGAAAGGTATAAAAGATGTTGTTTACTGGACTCCATTGCTCAGACCATTTTGAATGTGACATTTGCCTGAGACTTGTGCACAATAAATTGGCTTGGATCTCCGAACTGACTCCTGGTTTTATTCATTACATGCACTTCGCTGCAACACTCTTAGTCATCTTTCTGCAATGGAGATAATCTGATGGCGAATGATAAGAACATAAGATATGCCATACTGGGTCAGACCAAGGTCCATCAAGCCCAGTATTCTGTTTCCAACAGTGGCCAATCTAGGTCATACGTACCTAGCAGTTTCCCCAAGGGACACAGGTTCCACAATGCTTGTATTGGTTCAAGCATTGATATCCTGGGTCCCTTCTTAATAATGGTTTATGGACCTTTCCTCCAGGAACTTGTCCAAACCTTTTTTAAACCCAGCTACACTAACAGCCTTTACTACATCCTCCGGTAACAAATTCCAGAGTTTGATTACACGTTGAGTGAAAAAATATTTTCTTTTATTAGTCTTAAATAGTTTACCCTGTAGCTTCATTGCATGTCCCCTAGTCTTTCTATATTCTGATAAGGTAAACAATCGATCTACGTTTACCCGTTCCACTCCGTTCATTAATTTATAGACTTCTATCATATCTCCCCTCAGCCGTCTCTTTTCCAGGTTAAAGAGCCCCAACCTTTTTAGCCTTTCTTCATAGGAGTAGCCTTCCATCCCCTTTACCATTTTGGTGGCTCTTCTCTGAACCTTTTCTAAAATTGCTATATCCTTTTTAAGATATGGCGACCAGAATTGCACACAATATTCAAGGTGCGGTCTCACCATGGAACGATATAGAGGCATTATAATATCTTTTGTTTTATTTTCCATTCCTTTCCTTATCATACCTAGCATTCTATTTGCTCTCTTGGCCGCCGCTGCACACTGGGCCGAGGGTTTTAACATGGTATCCACAAGGACGCCTAAATCTTTTTCTTGGGTGGTGGTTCCTAATGTGGAACCTTGCATCGTGTAACCATAGTTTGGGTTGTTCTTCCCTAGGTGCATAAACTTGCACTTCTCCACATTAAATTTCATCTGCCATTTTGATGCCCAGTCTTCCAATTTATCAAGATCCTCTTGCAATTTTCCACAATCCTCCTGGGTTTTAACAACTTTAAATAGTTTTGTGTCATCAGCAAATTTGATAACCTCACTCGTTATTCCACTTTCCAGGTCATTTATGAATATGTCAAAAAGCAGCGGACCCAGCACAGATCCCTGGGGTACACCACTATTCACCTTTCTCCATTGGGAAAATTGGCCATTTAGCCCTACCCTCTGCTTTCTATCTTTTAACCAGTTCCTGATCCACAGTAGTACACTGCCTCCTATCCCATGACTCTTTAGTTTTGCCAAAAGTCTCTCATGAGGGACCTTGTCAAAGGCTTTCTGAAAGTCCAGATACACAATATCAACCGACTCACCTTTGTCCACCTGTTTATTCACTCCTTCAAAAAAACATAACAGATTAGTAAGACAAGATCTTCCTTGTCTAAAGCCATGTTGGCTGTCTCCCATTAGGTCATGACTATCTATATGCTGAGTAATTTTATTCTTTATGATGGTTTCTACCATTTTTCCCGGTACTGATGTCAGGCTCACCGGTCTGTAGTTTCCCGGATCACCCCTCGAACCCTTTTTAAAAATTGGTGTTACATTGGCGATCCTCCAATCCTCAGGTATTAGAGATGATTTTAATGATAGCACAGGTACACTAAAAAAATATTTTTTTAAACTGCCTCTAATGTTTCGATTGATTTTTACGTTTTTTGGTGCGCTGAATCCAAATCTGGTAACCAATTTGCTCCATCACATACAGATTTTTTGCTACATTGGGTTAGCAGTTTGAGGTGAACATTTCAGATTGAGTGCGATCGAGATAAAAGTTTCTTGGATGAATTCTTTATACTAATTGTTTAGTAGTTATTCAAATAAGAATAAAGAAAATTGTAACAAGGCAGCACATAAGAATAGAGTAATGTCAACAAAACACACTGTGATGGTAGCAAAATTGTCTGCACTTAAAACAGCCACATACATGTGCACAAACATTGAGCATATAAGAGCGAGGTTAGACACAAAGCAAAGCAAAGAAATGTGCAAAAAATGTTGTACAGGTATGTATGTAAGAATAGAAAACGCAAACCGCACCATTGCAATACATGAAGACAAACACCCGATGGTGTGAAAATAAAATTCTAATAAATGAGATCCGACACTGTGGTAATAACTAGCACATTTTTATTTCAAAGTTTAGTAAAAACACGATATTTGTCAACACAGTTTAGATTTTAAAGTCATTCTTGGGTCAATCTCCTGGTGGGCCCGTTTCTTCTTCCCCCGAATGCTTCTCTTGGTGCGCTGCTTGGCGTATTTTTCATCTGGGGTTTCCCGCAGCAGCAACCAGTAGAAATCAGCCATCATAGTGGTGTTCCATCTTCCTTGGTACCTTCTCTCTGCGTCCTTGATGTCCTGGTGAAACCTTTCACCTTGTTCTTCACTGTACGCCCCCACGTTTTCGGGAAAGTAGTTCACATGGGAGTGCAAGAAATGGACTTTCAGGCTCATGTTAGAGCCTTGTTCTTTGAAGGCATTGAGCATCCTGGCAACAATATCCTTATAGTTCTCATTCCGCCTGTTCCCCAAGAATTTGAGAACAACATCCTTGAAGGAATCCCAGGCTTCTTTTTCCTTCTCAGACATCGTTTCAGCGAATGCTCCATCTGAAATGAGTTTCCTTATATCAGGGCCAACAAACACTCCTTCCTTTAGCTTTGCTTCAGAAAGTCGGGGGAACTTTGAGCAAAGGTACCGAAAGCACTCACCATCTTTTGGAAGGGACTTGATGAATTGCTTAATGAGACCCAACTTAATGTGGAGAGGTGGTAATAGAATTTTATCACGAGGTACCAAGCTCTCATGAAGAACATTTTTCTCACCGGGTCTCAAATACTCCCGAATTGGCCAGTCTTTTTTCCCCCAGTGTAGGTCGCGGGCCCGGCTATCCCACAAGCAAAGGAAGCAGGGATATTTGGTGAAACCGGATTGCTGCCCTAATAGCATGGATAGAATTTTAAAGTCTCCACAAATCATCCACTTATGCTCATCATAACGAATCTTCTGAAGAATCAGGGCCAAATTCTCGTATTTTTCTTGGAGAATAACAGAGTGAGCAATAGGAACTGAAGCGAATGTGTTGCCATTATGAAGAACACCTTTTATGCTGTCTTTTGACGAATCAATGAACAGCCGCCATTCAGCAGGATCATACTTGAGTTTAAACTTTTCCATCACTCCGTATATATCGTTGCAAAATACCAAATCTTCCTCTTTGCTGAAATACTTCAAAAATTGTGTCTCGCGGTTGCGGTACCAATAAAAAGTTGTTCCTGGTGACAATAGATTTTTCTGTTTAAGCCGAGAACCTAGCAGTTGGGCAGCATCTTTTGGGAGTCCTAAATCCCGGACTAAATCATTCAATTCAGCTTGAGAGAAAAGTTCAGGTTTCGGATCTGGTTCAGTTTCAAACTCGGAAGTACTGGACTCATCGGGAAAAGCCATCTGATGAGTCTCATCATGATCAGAACCGTCCACACAAATATGATCCAAAGATTTTGGTGGTTCAGGCACAGGTACTTCGTTGCTATGAGGCATAGGCCTAATTGCTGAGGGAAGGTTGGGGTAACTTATTACGTTCTTATTTTTTAAGTTGTATCCCTTCACAATGCAAGAGCAAAAATAGCAGTCACTGCTGTGGTCTCTTTGTTCACGCCACATCATAGGTATTCCAAAACGAAATGCTTGTTTTTTACCTTTCATCCATAAGCGTAGATCTTCCTCACATGTCTTGCACACTTTGTGAGGAGCCCACGGTTTGTCTTGATCGCCTAACTTCAAACCGAAATAGGCGAAATATACTTTTTTAATAAATGCAGAAATGTTCCTCTGCCGCTTTTTCACGGTATATTCCCCACAAATAAAACAAAAACTGTCTGGAGAGTTGACGCAACCTCTGGCTCTGTGAGCCATCACAAATACACAGCACTGCAAACTACAACTGTAGTGAACCACTTCGGAATAAAGCTGGATTACGACTGAGCAAACAAAAGGTAATAATGAACTTGCAAGAAACTGAAATTTGACAGGAACGTTCATGTCGCAACCACCGTGTTTGAGCGAGCGAACGAGGCGAGGCGAACAGGAAAGAACATGCGCCAGCGCGAGTACTGGATTTAGCCCCCCGCCTCCCAATTGTCCTGTTAATGTATAAAATGAATACAAAACACTCTAAAATATCATGAGGGAGTGTTTCTAGTTAGTTAACCATTACAACCTCTATTTTGGGCCAAGAAAATAAACTGCAGTCGGCTAAAAAGAAATTATGTGAACATTCCTTATATGGGTAAGAAATCTAATTTTGCAAGAAAACGTGACGTGATGGAACATTTTGGCTATTTTTCCTGGATTCAGCACCCCAAAATCTATAGGAATCAGTTGCAAAACTGGAGACAGTTTTTTGGTAGTGTACCTGTGTAGTTCACAGATTACTGATAGCAGGTCTGCAATCTCAAATTTCAGTTCTTTCAACACCCTTGGATGTATACCATCCGGCCCAGGTGATTTGCTACTCTTCAGTTTATCTAATAGTTGTAGGACATCTTCCCGATGTATCGATATTTCCTTCAATTCTTCCACACCTTTAAATACCACTTCAGTCGTGGGTAACATCCCTACATCTTCCTCAGTAAAGACCGAAGCAAAGAATTCATTCAGTCTCTCCGCTATCGCCTTGTCGCCTCTTAGTGCTCCTTTAACCCCTTTATCATCTAATGGACCAACTGACTCTCTCACGGGTTTTTTGCTACGAATGTACTTGAAAAGGTCTTTATTTCGCGTTTGTGCTTCCGCAGCAAGCTTCTTCTCAAATTCTCTCTTTGCCTGCCTTATCAATGCCTTGCATTTGACTTGCCAGTGCTTGTGCTGTTTCCAGGTTTCATCATTTGGCTCTTTTTTCCATTTCTTGAAAGATGCTTTTTTGGCAACAACAGCCTCTCTGACCTCAGCTTTAAACCATGCTGGCAATTTTTTGGACTTCCTTCCACTTTTCTTAAAGCGTGGAATACAGCTGGTCTGGGCTTCCAAGATAGTATTTTTCAACAACACCCAAGCTTGATGTACGTCTTTAACCTTTGCAACTGCTCCTTTTAGTTTTTTCTTAACTGTTTTCCTCATTCTATCATAGTCTCCCTTTCGAAAGTTAAAGGGTAGTACTGTGGATTTCCTTACTATCCCTCCTCCACTAATTAAATCAAAGGCGATCATGCTATGATCACTATTGACAAGTGGCCCCAACACCCTTATCTCTTGCACTACATCTGGTGTTCCACTAAGGACTAGGTCTAATATTGCTTCCCCTCTGGTCGGTTCATGAACCAGCTGCTCCAAGAAGCAGTCATTTATTTCATCTAGGAACTTTATCTCCCTAGCATGTCCTGTTGTGACACTGACCCAGTTGATGCCGGGGTAATTGAAATCACCCATTATTATTACTGCACTGTAACTTTTGCTAGCTTCCTTGATTTCTTTGAGCATTTCATCATCCATTTGTTCATTCTGGCCAGGCGGACGATAGTACACCCCCACTGCCATCGCCTTCCCCTTTTTACATGGAATTTCAATCCATAGAGATTCTACAGCAAATTTTGTTTCTTGCAAAACTTTAATCCTTTCTGACTCAATGCCCTCTCTAACATAGAGCGCAACCCCTCCACCAATTTGATCAGCTCTATCATTTCGATATAGTTTGTACCCAGGTATCACAGTGTCCCACTGGTTGTCCTCCTTCCACCATGTCTCTGATATTCCAATCATATCTAACCTCTCGTTTAGTGCTATATATTCTAACTCTCCCATCTTGTTTTGTAGACTTCTAGCATTTGCATACAAGCATTTTAGAGACTGTATTTTATTCATATTAATTTGGCTATTGGTAGACATGGGTAATTTGGGATCTTTAAGTTCTGTCTGCTCCATACTCGAGGGCATTTGGGCTACTTTACTCTTTTTTGGAACCTCTCTGCTTTTTGTAGTATCCTTCAAGGATACATTCTTCCGAACCAGGCGCTCTTGGGCGACTGTCGGCTTTCCCCTATTATCTAGGACCCAAACATTTGAAACACCAATCATGTCAGTAGCAGAAATGGTACTGCCACATTTTGAACATTTTTTGAAACCACTAATTGGTTTCTCCATTTCAGAAGAGGGGCTTAGTGCCCAAAATGGCGCTGAAGCACCCTCAGGTAAAAAGTTTTTTTTTTTTTTTTTTTTTTTAAGAAAGAAATACACCGGTGGTACCGGTGTAAGCGTCGACAGGAAGGCAGACGCAACCACAAAAAAGAAAAAAATGTCTGCAGTGACAGGGTTTGCTGCCTGTCGGCTCTGTGGAAAACAAAAAACTGAAGAGGGAGAGTTGGAAAGGTGGGAAGGCAGCAGCGCAGGCGCAGTGGGATGCTCCCAAAAGCTTTCCTATTGGACGCTGGGGAACGTTCCTGCACAGGCTCCATCTGTGCCAACGATACCCATATGTGAAGACTACATTCCTGCTTTTTTCTGGAGATTAAGACACACAATTGTAGATCGTGTTTTGATTTTTATGATTCGACTGGTGCATGCCGCATTTTATTTTCATTTTTGTTGGCAGAGCCATCATTGGATTTACATTTAAAGGACCGCGATAGCAATCCATTTTTGAGCGTTTTAATTCCTGAGCAATATCATTTTTTTTACTTTTTATGCTCTGGCCGAGTACTTTACCCATAGCCATTACCATTACGCTTTATGGGACAGCCTGTTTTTAATTTTGCTTTATTTTTAATTCACTTTCTTAGTCTTATTTATTTATCCTTTTAAGACTTAAAATGTCCCTCAGTATTGACTCTTTTCTCTTTGATTTTATTTGTGGTGCATGATTCTTGTTCAGCCCATAACAGCTTTCCAGCTCTAGCTTGTTTATACGCTACCATGGTAACCAGTGCTGGCGGGAAAACTTTCATAAACAGCTTCTGCACTTGCGCAGGCCCTTCACCGATTTCCTGCCATTAGGATTGAAGCCTTTCAGCATTTGCATCTCATGGTTTGTATGGCTTCTCTCTTACATGTCCCCTTCCTCCCCTTTTTATTCATTCTCTCTTTTATTTTTATTTTGGCACTCGATTGACCGCCCAGGCAAAAGCATCAGAGTGGTTTACAAAAAATGGGCTGCAATATGTTAGAAAGGAACACCAATTGGCAGACAGGAAAGCAGAGAGGATAGGGCAGAGAGAGAGAGGACAGAAAAACATGCATATATGAACAAACAAAGGGGGGGGGGTATATGGTCAGGTCAGAGGTTGAAGAAATGAACCTTTAACATTGCTTTGAATTTTGGGAAAGACTGTTCAACGCGGAGTAAAGCTGGGAGCAAGTTTCAGAGTACCTCTCCCTTTTTCTTTGCCCAGCACCCTTAGATTTTTCTCCTTTCTGCTTCTCTTCACTTGCTTGAGCAGGATCCCTTTGAAATTATTCTATTTCCTTAATGTTTGCTCTATTTTTTTTTTAGCAATCCTATATACAGTTGCAGTGTACTCAGGTTGCCCATCAGCCTTTCTGCATCCCGACTAAGTTTCCTTTAAAATATGGGAGTCTTCATATATAGCGGTTTCTCATTGGTATATCTGGTTTTATGTTTACGTAGTTTTGTTCTATATTAACTTTTATCCTTGTATGTATTCACCTCATTTAACATTGTTTTCTTGATATTGTATGAGGACTCATTACCTCCGGAGGCAAATCAATTAAGTATGGCCCAGAAATATTAATGTTACTAGATGCAGTATGGGCCCCGGCACAAGTTGCTGTGATGCACTGCCGAGGACACCAAGCAGGAAAAGGAGAAGTTGCCCAAGGAAAAAGATTTGCTGATGCCTCAGCACGCAAAGCAGCCATGACAGGCCAAATTTCATCACAAGCAACACCAGTACAAGCAGTATTGTTTCCAGTACCCCTTAACTTGTGGACGCCACGATATACCACGAGGGAATTGGACTATTATTGCACTATAGAAAAGGGGGTACTGAAAGACGGATGGATGGATTGAGCTGCCACCAGCAGAGGGCAACCAACCTCCAGGACGAATAGTGATCCCTGAATCATTGGGACCGGCCTTTGTAAAGGCCTTTCATCAAGCCACACATTATGGGAAAAATGCAATGGAAAAAGCACTCAGACCACACTTTTGCATTGCACTGTTGGGAGCCTTGTCAGCCTCAGTAGCTCGCCAGTGCGTAACTTGTGCGAAGAACAAATGCCAAGCAGGGTCCCACACCACCACCCCGAGCTCAGTCAGGTGGTGTAACCCCTATGCACAACCTACAAGTAGACTTTACTGAAATGCCAAAAGCCAGTGGATATCGTTACTTGTTAGTCTTAGTTTGCACCTTCTCTGGGTGGGTGGAAGCTTTCCCCACCAGGACTGAAAAGGCCAAAGAAGTCACCAAGGTATTGCTGAGGGAAATTATCCCCTGATTTGGAATCCCTGCAGTAATAGGGTCAGACAATGGGCCCTCATTTGTATCTCAAATTACCCAACAGTTAGCAAGTGCCCTACAGATACAATGGAAGTTACACACTGCATACAGACCCCAAAGTTCAGGGAAGGTTGAGCGAATGAATCGCACTCTAAAATCTCAGTTGTCTAAGTTGTGTCAGGAGACTCACCTGAAATGGCCCCGAGTTCTCCCAATAGCTTTACTTAAAATACACTCAGCCCCTGTGAAATCATCAGGATTTTCCCCCTTTGAAGTCATGTATGGTAGACCCCCACCAATAGTGCAGGGGGTCAAAGGGAGTTTGACACAAATTGGTTCAGAGATAACCAGACAAGAACTCCTAGCTCTTAGTTCTGTTCTGCAGACTCTTCATGCGTGGATACAGGACCAGTTACCCATCAACTTGACAGAATCCCTGCATCCCTACAAGCCTGGTACCTTGGTGTGGATCAAAGATTGGAAGAAGACACCACTGGAACCTCATTGGAGGGGACCATACACCGTCATCCTGTCTACACCAACAGTTGTCAAGGTCGCAGAAATCGAATCCTGGATCCATCATAGCAGAGTCAAGCCAGCAGCAGTTCCAGACCCAGATCAGTGGACAGCAGTGCAGCATCCTGATATTCCTTTGCGGCTCACCCCGAGGCAGCAACCAGCGGCCTAGCATGTCATTCAGGCCACCCAAGAACTACGGTACTCTACAGTAGACAAGTCTTTCGAAGAGGATTGCTGTTTCCAATACAGCAAAAACTTGTTTTCTTCACTGAATAACTTTGCACTCACAGACTTTCTTCAGGCCAACTACGGATGGTAAGTTAGCATACAGCGGAAACTTGAGGATCTTCAATCAACATTGACACCAGTTGAATTGCTTCATTAGCAGACGGGTCAGCATTGTGTCAAGAAGCAGTGAACGTCGAGGTCAAGATCTTCCAGCGGAGATTCAGAAGGACTACCATCAACATGCATCTTTGCTTCTATTTTGTTCTGGTTGCCTGCCTGGGGAGATTTGAACTCACTTTTGCTTTACCCCCATGTACTGCCTGCATTACTTCTACTCGGACTGGAATGAAAGTAACTCAGACTTTGCTTTATCATTCTTACTATACCTGTACTGGTACAGTAAGCCGATGTATATATAATACCACTGAACTGAACATTTGCACCAAGGGTAATACTAAAGTTTGTTTTAACCCGCATCAGAACCCATCCTATTATACTCTAGAAATACGATGGAATGATGCAGATGGAGCTTTACTTAATGCCACACCCCCACTCACTGATTCTACAAAGAGTGCTGTTTTGTATTTTGATGCTTGTGATGCTATAAATAGAGATAGTCTTTGTGCTAACTGGGAAAAAGCATATTATCATGATCACAAGTATATGTGTCCAGAAGGAACTACCGGGTGGGGAGCCTGTACAGGTAAACGAGTTTTATCAAATGAATATAGCACAGCACCAGTTGAAGATTACTATTGCCCGAAGTGGGAATGTGTGTTCTATGCCACATGGAAGACGGGTATGATAGAAAAATGATAATTACACTTACCTGGTAATTGTAGTTCCTTTAGTGACGACAGTTCAGTCCTCTACCTCAAAAAGGAGGACTGAACTGGAGGAACGCTAAGGAACTTATTTACATGCATAGTTTCGTAAAAGGTATTATGTATATGGTACCGTGATGAACGATGGGCCTGGGTGTTCAGCCTAATATATACAATGGTTCCTGGATCTGACCCAGAGCCTGCAATGCGTAGTCCAAATTTATACCCTTGTGTCCATCCACTAGGATTTATTATATGTAACTCTAATGGATTACAAGCACCCTTCTTACATTTTTCTGGATTCTTAACATATGGCTGATATAAGGCAGCCATTCGATTATCTCTGGTGTTCCTTAGCGTTCCTCCAGTTCAGTCCTCTACCTCAAAAAGGAGGACTGAACTGTCGTCACTAAAGGAACTACAATTACCAGGTAAGTGTAATTATCATTTTGATATCCCGCACCCTTCTCAAAATCTATTCTTAGAATTAGCTGGAGCAGTAGTATCCAGTCTCCACATTTCAGATTGTTATTTTTGCGGAGGAACTAGAATGGGTGATCAGTGGCCCTGGGAGGCCCAAGAATTGAATTACTCAGTAGCTTATAATCATACTGAGCTGCATAAGACCACAAGTGAATGGGTATTAGCACACCCAATAGTTGGACGCCTGTGTTATGCTCGAACTGGACCCCAGTTCAATTTGAAAGTGGGACAGCTTGTCTGTCTTAGAGGTTTTATAATGACACCACAAAACAGACGTCCTGGTGGTCAGGAGTTAATGAACCTGAACCTACCAACCCATTAGTAAAATTCCCTGAGCTTGCCGATCTATGGACCGACCTTGTCCAGCCTCATGCCTGGCAAGCCCCACCTGGTCTGTATTGGATATGTGGAACCCGAGCATATGGTCGACTCCCTATTCACTGGGGAGGGGCATGTGTCTTAGGAACCATCCGACCTTTCTTTCTTTACCCACAGAACACGGAGAACAATTAGGTTACCCAGTCTATACAAAGAGACATAAGAGAGCAGCTTTACAGATAGGCAAATGGGAGAGATGGGATGGGGATGATTGGCCACCTGAAAGAATTATTGCCTACTACAGACCTGCCACTTGGGAGCAAGATGGCACCTGAGGATACCAAACCCCTGTGTATATGATAAATCGTATTATACGCTTGCAAGCAGTTGTTGAATTAATAACTAATGAAACTAGCCAAGCACTCACACTTCTAGCTAGACAGAGCACACAAATGCGTACTGCAATATATCAGAATCGTTTGGCACTAGATTACTTATTAGCAGCTGAAGGAGGAGTATGTGGTAAGTTGAATTTAACCAATTGTTTGAAGATAGATGACAAAGGTCAAGTAGTTGAAAATATTGCTGAAAACATGCGAAAGCAAGCCTATGTGCCAGTACAGACTTGGCATGGTCTTAAGATGCCTAATTGGTTCGAATCTATCTTCTCTGGATTGGGGGGACTTACTACTTTTGCTATGATAATATTAATATTTGTAGCCTTGTTTTTGCTGTTACCATGTATAATCCCATGTTGCATGCGCTCTATTAATAGTGTTACTGAAAATACAGTAGAACGGAAGACTGCCACTAAGATTTTGGCCTTATGGCACCCTAATCCTGGAACGCTTGGTCGTAATCCGACCCCAGTGTAATTGAGTGATTTAAATCTCACACCCTATTAGCTATAGGGTGGGATTAATCAAAGGGGGGAATGTGGTAGGCGAAGGCCTATGATCCATGCTGCTTGAACTAAACAGACAGGCCTAAGCAGCTTGACCTGTAAATGAAGCCTGTGGTTAGGCCCAGAGGAATGAAAACCCCCCTGAATGCTGCTTCCATGAACTTGAAACTTAACTAAGCATAACCAAGCATAGCTAAGCAGAATCGAAACTTAGGAGAAATAGAAAAACTGCTTTAATTGGTACTGATAAGAATGTGAGAAGCTTCTATGGAATTAACTCTGCTGAAAGAAAGGTTACAGTGCCCTGCTTTCCCACATGTTCCAGTTGGCTAGTGACCTTGGAGGAGAAATGTATCAAGAGTCTAAGAACTGACCATTGTAATGGGGACTGTAAGGGGGGGGAAACAGGTGCTGAGCCCAGACAAAGGTCCTCATTGGATAGCTACGTAACGGTACCGGGACCAATAGATGGGGTGAGAGGGGTTACCGGGACCAATGAAAAGTTTGCCTATGTTCAGAATGGAGAAGAAAGGTATAAAAGTTGTTTTGCTAGAAACCATTGCTCAGCCATTTTGAATGTGATTCTTCTTGAGTCTTGTGCACAATAAATGATTTGGACCTTTTGAACAGACTCCTGGTATTATTGGATTGTTTGCGCTCTGCCGCTACAGTATATTGTTTTGATTATAGTTTTCCCTTGTTATTTCTATAGTCTAGTCATTTATAGATGTTTTTAAATTTCTTGACATTTTTACTATGCAATTTATTACACCCCTCCTTCCCCTTCTTTCCTTTCCCTCTCTCCTCCCTCCTCATTCTTCCTCCCCCCCTCCCTCCTCCTCCTCCCCTCTCACTTCTCGCATTTTCTAGAGCAACATTATTTATTGATTGCAGGATAAGGAAGGAGAAATTTTCATACTTGTTAGTTTTCTTTCCTTGAATCCTGCAAGACCAGTCCAAGACCCACCCCTGGAAGATTGCTCCTACAAGCTGGGAAGCCCTACTGCCTTTTTCTGCATTTTCAGAGTCAGGCATGGTAAGAGAGCCAAAAGGTTTTTAATAAAGTTGAGGGTTTTTTTTTTAAATTTTCAATTGTCTTGTTTGCTGCTTGGGAAGTTTATACTGGCTTCTCTCAGTGCTGCACCAGTGTATATACAGTGATGACATCACAAAGCTGCTCTGGCCTGCCTCCACCTGCTGGCTGGAGAGCATAACACACTCATCTCTGCTGGACAGAGTCAATACATCAGGCCTCATCTCTGGTGCTATTCAAATCCAGGCTAAAACCCCATTTCTTCAAGGCTGCTTTTGTATCCTGACCCTCTTATTCCCCCCGTCTACACCACTGTGTATTTTGACCTTTGAGATTCTGCATGCCAAATGCATTATTTTGTATATTTTTGAATTAAAGTGTTGTTGCAATGCTTTGATTAAATTTTACAAGTTTCTGAACTCATCTTGCATCTTATCTACCTCGTCTCTGACATTTCTCTCTGGATATAGATCAGGAAAGGAAACCACTGCAGAAAAAAAAGAGTTTGGTGAAATCTGTTTATTGTATCAGACTGCTGTGTTCATACAATAGATATTCACAGTAATATATTCACAGTAATATATTCACACTTATTTCTCTATTAGCTAAGGGGACAGTAGAGCCAGAGACAGACACTATTAGACACCCAAAGAGTTCAGTGGACAGAGAAGCCTTCCTTTCACTATTCTTTCATTATTTTAAGATCCAGAAACTTGAATGATACAAAAGTGAGTCCCAGAGTGCAGAGAGTGGAGCTTGTTCTACTATATGTAAAGGAAGCCAATGTGGAATAGGCACAAACAGCTGGGACAGGAAGGAAAGGGCCTTCCAGCTAGTGGGGAACAAAAACACTAAATAGGAGTCTTCCCAGGTCATTCCCTGCTTCTTTCTGCAAAACGAAGGGAACTAGTAACAAGCATGTGCAGAGGATATTACAAGGCAAAAGCAGGCAAGCCACAAAAGCGTTCAGCACTCTCATCCTCAGGCTTAAGAATGGCAGTGGCAGCAGCAGCATACTAAATCTTTTAAAGGGCATGAGCTTCGGCAAACCCTTTTTTGCTGCTGGGAAACTGGGTACCGGACACTGTTACATATACAACCCCTATCACATGGAAGTCAAGAAAAAGAAAAGGCAGCAGAACGGTTAAAGCACTCATGCAAAATCAAAGAATGAACAGAAGAGGTGATATGGGAGCATATAGCAGGAGTCCGCACGCCTCTCTTCCCCAATAGTCTTCCAGCCAAGGGAACTTAATATTACTAGATACATCTGAGCATACAGCATGCCCACGAGAACATACTGCGGTACCTGTGCGGAAGGTGTGGCAAGGCGCCAGAACACCTCCCACACATTATATTACAGGGATCTGGATTTCTCCAACAATGAAAGGAAAAGGACAAACGAAGCAGCAGCAGGCGGGGCTGTAGTTATTACTAATATTCACAATCGTTTAAAGCTAGAATAACATTTTTTAAAAAGTTATTTTTGCAGGGATTTCTTGGTTTACATGTTGAATAATCAATATTGCCAGTAGAGCATAAGCTTACTGGAATTCAGACTGAGAGAAAACTCTCGACTGCGCTAGGATGCAAAGTCCATGTGCAATATATGAAGAGCAATTCACAAGAGCAGGGGAGTGGAAGGAGTCAGGTGGGCAGATACTAGTTTAGCATTGCGGAGGAATGTTACAGTCTTGTAATCAGTAGAAAAAACCCACACCTAATCTCCTCTCATCATGTTTCTTGACTTCATAACCTATAGGAGTAAGGGCTAGGAATCTGAGTAAGGGGTATTTTACCTTTTCTCCTAAAGCACTTTTCTGGTACATCTACAGGGAAACCAAAATAAATTGTACATTTCAGCACATATTTCCAAAGTTTGTAACAATGACAGAATGGCACAGTGTGTGCCCAAAGTGCAATAAATAAAAAGAGAGACATAAAAATCTCATTCTGTGATCTTAGACTATACCATGCAGTCTGAAGACATGAAACTGGACATGTGATCCTGTGCTTCTCCCCCACAAGCAAAACCCAAGTAAACCATATCCATACACTCTATAATGATTTTTGATTGATTATTCAGCCTACATAAAGTAGGTCTTCCCCTAGCCAATGATAGTGATGTTGCACTGGGGCTGGGCACATTAGCAGGAGCAGCTACTCTCCGTTTCTGCTTGTTCTGGTGGCTTCTCTAGTTTGATGTCAATCACTGGTGAGACTTAGTTAAGGAAATGTGCAAACACAGCAGGTCGACTATGATAAGCAGACACAAATCGAGCAGAAAACCTATGTGGGCTACTCGTTCACATAAGGGGAGCGGCTGTTCATGTTCATATAAGGGGAGTGGCTGTTCATGTTCCACACTCTGGAACCAACTCCCACCTGAGCTATGCTCTAACAACGACTTGTTGGACTTTAGAAAAAAAACTTAAGACTTACTTATTTCAACTATCCTATAACATGACCTAGACAGCGAGAACCATTCTATTACCATCCGTTAAAACAATGTACTTACGTGTAAAAATGTAGATATGTAAATACCCCCCCCCCCTTTTCTAATGGAAGAAAGATCAAATTTCCCAACTAGTGTGTGTCGTGCTTATCCTGTAGATCAATTTGTATTTCTTATCCTGTAGATCAATTTGTATATCTTTGAAAATGTTTTGTCCTGATCTGACAGTTTCCATCATGTAATCAAACCGCTCCTGATCGCTGGAAGTAGCGGTATACAAATGTATGCTAAATAAATAAATAAAAAATAAATGTTATTACACTTTGTGGTATTTTATCCCATAGATTGCTTGCTGCTGCGATGCCTGCTGAATACTGGAAGTGTGTCCCAGCCTTTCTTTCAGGGAAGACATTTCCTTTGTCAGGCCTTTACTTGATGGTGTTCCTCAGTGGTCCATATTATCTCTAATATCTAACACCCCACCCCCCCATCCATAGCATAGTCATGAAAATCCAATACTATCCTCTGTTACCTTGGATGATGACCAGAGACCTGTTATGCCTGAATTAATGGCTTTTAAAGGCTTAAGATCCTGACTAAAGCTCCATGAACTGGAAATTAGCCTAGGGAAAAAACAGAGGTATTATGGCGTTCCCCAAAGGAAGAGGAAGCTCTATAGTCCCTATTATTACAGGGGTCACTGTGAAACCAGTTCCAGTGGCAAGTTTAGGATTACTCCAATTCTCATCGGTCTTTTGCTCCTCAAATATCCTCTGTAGTTCAATCGGTCTTTTATAATCTACAACAAATCAGATTTAGTCATATTCCCTAGGCAAGATTTATACCTTAGTACTTTCTAAAACTTTACTGCACTGCCTTCAGGAGGACCAACAGAACATACTGTAAAAGGTCCACTGGTTGCCAGTATCTAAATGAGCATTTTGCATTATTTTGGAGCATCAGATAAACTAACAATATACATCTAACCATTTTCACCTTATGTTCCTTCTCGTTTGTTATACTCCTCTCAGCAGCATTTACTCACAGTCCCTCCTCTTTCCAGGGCCAGTGCAAGGTTATTAAGCATTTTAGGCAAACCTTTGGTCTTAAGCCCCCCCAAACCTTATATTTTGATAATAAAACTCAGTCATGATCACTCCAACCCCACCCATCCCAGAACAACTCCTGTACAAATGCATATCCTACTTTTACCTCATTTTCTATTTGCGCACGTCTATGCATGTAAATTTCACTTACACAGGTAAGCATGGCAGCGTTTTGAAAAGAAAATGACAATGTCGTCCTACCACATCTCAGGGGGCTTTTGAATAGTTCAACTGTTAACCTGTCAGGAAAAACTGCCTCACTTCCTGCAGGTGGAAGTATTGCTGATTGTTGTGTCTGTCAGGACCTACTGTATTGCTTTGATTGCAGCTGCTCTTACTTAGCTGCTCCTCAGAAGCCAACAGCCTAGGCAGCCATCTAGTACCTGGCCTGCCCCTTCAGTTATCAAGTTTTAGATAGTCCAGCGTTCTGCATTTTCATGTGTGGGGCCAAAACCGTGGAACCTCATTCCAAATGATTTCTGAAGTGGGGATTCCTACTTGGCTTTTAGAAACAATCTGCAAACTTGGCTTTTTATCCAAAAGTTGATTAGGATAGCCTTCATTAAGTATATGTATGCATTATTTTATTTCTTTTTCTAACTTGATTTATTTGACATTTCCTGTCATAATTTGTTTTTTTTATTTGAAAGGTACCTAGATTTGTGGATGTTCTGTTTACATAAAAATGAATATATAAAATTTGCATATATTACTGCAATTGTTTTTTGGGCTTCACTTTGAGATGTTTATCTAAAACAAGTTATTAAATTTGACAATAAACTAAACATCTGCTGTATTACCAAATAAAAGTGGGCACGGGCATCCTCCAGCAGCAGCACAGCGGGAAACAGAAAAGTAGACATTTCATCTGAGAATTTTCTTTCCTTGAACCCTGCTAGACCAGTCCAGGATGAGTGGGTTATTCCCCCTGCCAACAGGTGGAGACAGACCTGAGCAACTTTCAGTAATGTCATCACGCTGTATATCTGCTGGTGCAGCACTGAGAGAGACCAGTATGAAACTTAGAAACATGATGGCAGAAAGACCATATGGCCCTTCCATACCAACTACTACAGCCCCTTACTACTCATTTTTATGCTTTGGTTACTTGTAGCTAAAAGTCCTTTCTTTATGGATTGCATTGTTTGCCATATATTATGAACTATGTAGTTTCAAATATCTTCTCATAACCACTTAAGAAAAGGCAGATCATCAAATGAATGGAGAGCTATAAAGAGATAGACAGAGGACTCTTGAGAGCTACAAGTACTGTGGGCATTTTAAAAAGGATACTGTCATCTTTGCTCTTTTCTGGTGTGCTGTCCATCCCAGGTAAAGCAGCAGCAACACGTCTGAAGAGCTGAAATAGCAAGGAAAAGCCGTGAGAAAATAAAGGCAAAGCTGAGTTTCTTACCTGTCAGGGATTTTCTATTGACATTAGATTTCGAGCCCCCCATATCAATCAGAACCAGAGACTAATGTGCTCTTCACAGCCCCTAGAAACCTAGCCAGCTTTCCAGAGCATGCACAGGTGTTCTTACTTGTACAGCTCCCTTTACACCTAAGCCCTTTTCATCCATTGAACAAAATGGATATAACTGTACCTGCTCTCCAAAAAAACCCACACCTTTCTGAAGCTATGCCTGACCAGAAACCACCTAAGAAGACAGTCCATCAAATGGAACTGTTCTGATGGGCTCCCCAATAGCACCCAAGGGCTCAGTCAAAAAATAAGATAAAAAAAATCTATAATAGTATTCCCACCATGTTCTGCTAAAGCACTTGTGGCTCCTACTAGGAACAAAGGCCAAGACAGCCAAGAATATAGCCTCTGCCAATGATCAGGCCATCTTCTTAGAAAGAGTAGTTACTCACCTGTAACAGGTGTTCTCCAGGAGCAGCAGGAATCAGTCCTTACATATGGGTGTCAGACGCCGATGAAGCCCTAGCAGAGCATTTCCCCAGCTTTCCATGAAAGCCTTTGGGAATGCAGGCACGCATGCGCAGTTCCCTTCCCGCCTAAAGGTGCCATCTTACCTCAGTCAAATGACAGTTTCTTTTTTCATTTTTGTGTGCTGTTCTTAGCTATGTACAACTGCAACTCCCAGGGGAGGAGGGAGGGTTGTGAGGACTGATTCCTGCTGCTCCTGGAGAACACCTGTTACAGGTGAGTAACTACTCTTTCTCCAGGACCAAGCAGGAAGTCAGTCTTCACATATGGGTGACTCCCTAGCTCTGGGCTACCGAGGAACCCAGGCTGAACAAGAGAACTCCCTCTAGTCCCAGCAGCAAAGAAAGGCTTTTCACTGACACAACCTCCACCGGTAGCCCAACAGAGGGCAGGAGTTGCCTAAACCTCAAAGGGATTCCGGAGTACTGCCTGGCCAAAAGCACTGTCCCTATGGGACTCCCTCTCCAGACAGTAATGGGTCGCAAAAGTCTGGTTTGAAGACCAAGTTGCAGCCCTGCAGATGTCTATCAACGGTACAGAGCGGAGATGAGCCACTGAGGCAGCCATTGCCCTGACACGGTGGGCCGTGATCTGACCCTGCAAAGGAAGGTCAGCCGCCCTGTAAGCTCAGGTGATACAGCCAGCTACCCAGATGGACAAGGTACGCTTGGACACAGCCAACCCCAACTTATTAGGGTCAAAAGACACGAAGAGCTGAGTAGCCCTTCTATGCCCCTGCGTACGGTCAAGGTAGAAGGATAAGGCCCTCCTACAGTCCAGGGTATGCAGAACTGCTTCAGCCTGGCTTGCATGAGGCCTAGGGAAGAAGGTTGGAAGAACCTCCTCCTGGTTGAGGTGAAAAGAGGAGACAACTTTAGGGAGGAACTTTGGATGAGTCCTAAGGACTACCCTGTTCCTATAGAAGCGAGTGTAAGGCCTGTCACAGACCAGGGCCTGAAGCTCACTCACTTGCCTGGCCAAGGTTAGGGCTATCAAGAAGAGTGTCTTCCAGGACAGGAAGCATAGGGGGCAAGTAGCCATCGGCTCAAAAGGTGGGCAAGTCAGTTGCTGCAAGACCACATTCAACTCCCACTCAGGAGCAGGATGACGGATTGGAAGCTTGAGTAAAAGCAAGCCTCTGAGAAAACGGGACACCAAGGGGTGAACCGAGAGAGACTGTCCTTCCACCAGTGAGTGGTGAGCTGCTAAAGCTGAGAGGTGGACCCGAACAGAATTGGACTTAAGTCCCTGATTGGATAAGTGCAGTAAGTACTGAAGCACTACTGGTACAGTACAGGAGAAAGGATCCTGTGTACGTAGCTGACACCACACAGAAAACCTTTTCCATTTGAGAGCATAGGTTTTCCTAGTGGACTGTTTTCTAGAAGCTAGGACAACCTCCTCAACTTCCTGAGGTAGGCCCCAGGGAGCCAAAACTACCCTTGCAGCCTCCAGGCCATCAAATTGAGAGCTTTGAGATTGGGGTGCAGAAGGGAACCCCGATCCTGAGAGAGAAGGTTGGGTTGCAACCCCAGAGGCAGTGGGGGATCCACTGCCAGCTGAAGCAGAAGTGGAAACCAAGGCTGTCTCGGCCACCTAGGAGCCACCAGCAGGACTGAGGCCTTGTCCTGAAGAATTTTGAACAGAGTTCGGGCCACCAAAGGCGTGGGAGGAAACGCATACAGGAGGCCCGGAGACCATGTTATCAGAAAAGCATCAGCTGCTACCCTCAGTGGATGCGGTTGTCTGGAGCAGAACCGAGGCAGCTGTTTGTTCAGTGGACTGGCAAACAGATCTTTCAAAGGAAGACCCCATTTCAGGAAGATCTTCTGAACTACCAAAGGATGCAGCTGCCACTCGTGGGGCTGCAGAATTCTGCTCAACCTGTCGGCCAGGTGATTTTCCTGGCCTGGAAGGTATACAGCCTTGAGGAGCATGTTGTGCTTGAGGGCAAATGAGCAAAGGTCCTGTACCTCCTGACAAAGGAGCCTGGACCCAGTTCTGCCTTGCTTGTTCACATAAAACATGGCTACCTGGTTGTCTGTCTGAACCAGGACAGATTGATGAGCCAGGGCAGGAGAGAAAGCTCTGAGTGCTAATGGAATAGCCCTGAGTTCTAGGAGATTGATCTGCTGTGCGGCCTCCCAAGGAGTCCACAGGCCCTGGGTGCACTTGTTCCGACAATGAGCCCCCCAGGCTTTGCAGGGAGGCGTCTGTGGTCAGTACCACTGTGTACCCAGGAATTTGAAAAGGCACCCCTTTCAGTAGATTGGGTGGGTGCAACCACCAGTTGAGGGAGTCCAGAAAAGGTCTGGACACCCTTATCCTGTCTCTGGGGCTGCCTGTGGCCTGTGACCACTGACTCCGAAGGCACCACTGTGCAGGCCTCATATGGAGCCTGGCATTGCGGGTGATATGTACTGTCAAAGCCATGAGGCCTAGAAGCCTCAGGCAGAGTCTGGCGGAGACCAGTGACCTGCTGAGAAACTGGTTTGCTAAGTTTGAGTCTTTGAGCTCTGTCTTTTGGCAAGAATGCCTTTGCCAGGACAGAGTCTAGCCTTGCCCCTATGAACTCCAAGTTCTGGGAGGGGAGCAAAGTGGACTTTGCGAAGTTTATCACAAACCCCTAGCTTTGAAGAAGAGCAATAGTCCTGAGGGTGGCCTGTCGGGCCTCCTGGCACGTCTGACCTCTTATGAGCCAGTCGTCCTGATAAGGAAAGAAAGATGCCTTGAGTTCTCAGGTAGGCCGCCACCACTGCCAGGTATTTGGTAAACAGGTACAAGATATTGCTCCACTCTCTCACTAACTTCAAAAAATACAGACTGATTAGGGAGCAGGTCTCAGACTGAATCGGGGACGGAACCTGCGAGATGCAATACCTCTATGGCTCCTAATCCCCTAAATTGCATCAAGGACTCAGCATAATCCTTTAACTAACTTCAAATAGAGCATAATGGTATTCTGATGTTAAAAATATGAGCTTTCAGAAGCAAAATTATATAGTTGTAATTTGATCCTTTCAAAGCAGAATTCAGTCCCATGAATTAAATAGATGAATGAGACATAGCACAACGCTTATCTATGATTCCTTCAGAGGCAGAATTCAATTCCAAGTTATTGTCAAAGGCAAAATTCAATCACTACTGTTTAGCTAAATAAAACATAGCATTTGATCCCAAATTCTGCCTCTGGAAGAACTACAGATAAGCGTCATGCTATGTTTTATTTAGCTAAACAGCCTTGTCCTTGTAAAGTGCTCGGTCTCGAGCTGAGCGGCCTTCTCGGCCATGGGCTTGCCAAAAAGGTTTTCACCTCGGCAAGGGACATTGACCAACTTGTCCTGAACCCATGGCTCGAGGTCCGATGACTGCAGCCATGCTGGCATTGAGCCGCGATGCCGGCTGCCGCAACTCAGGCCGAAGCTTCGAAGCCATCGTAGGCGCTGTGGGACATTAACTTGGAGCATTCCCGAATCCCCGAGGACAAGGACTTGAATCTCTGCAAGGGTTCCCCGGAGAGACCAACAGAGAACCCGGCCAACTCCTTGGCCAGGTCTTGCAAGTACATGCCCATGTACAGCTGGGTAAGACTGGACACGGCAAGCAAGCATCAAGCCCTGGAAGCACTTTCTACCAAAACAATCGAGGTTTCGGGCCTCCCAGCCAGGAGGTACCACGGAGTGCATCTTCTGACTTTTCAGGCGATGCATGGCCGATTCCACCACCATGGAATGGTGTGGTAGCTGTGCCTTCTGGAAGCCAGGGCTCTTCCTGAGTTGATAGATGGAATTGACCCACTTGCTTAAAACCGGCGCCAAGGCCGGTGCCTCCCACATCCGGAAGAGGAGCCGTTCCAGCATCAGAGGAACCGGGACAGTAAAGGCCTCCTTCGGAGGAGAGTCGTACTGCAGGGCCTCGAGCTCCTTGGCTCAAGGCTCTTCCTCGGGGTCCGCCGGGATAGCCAACGCGGCGGCCATATCCCGGACAAACTCCGAGAACCGGGTATCCTCTGGAGGAGATTTACTCCAGGGCTCAGACAGCAGTGAGTCCGACGGGACACACCGAGTCTTGAATGTATCGGGGGACTCCTCATCCTCCGTCTCCCAGGCGGACTCGTCCGACCCCGCATGGCCCGGGAGCACCCACCCCAACGCCTGAGGCACCGGCGTCGACGCCCTCGGTCCCAAACGGGAGGTCGAGGGAGACCGCAACCGAGGTCGACCTCGAGCCTTCATGGTCTCGAGTATCGGCTCGGTCTCCGGGGTCGACTTCAATGTCGATGTCCCGGTGGTTGGGGCAGATGCGCCAGACAGGCTGGTCATCAGTGCCCGCTGCTGCTCCATGAAGGCAGACAGTCTGCACTCCAAGGTTGTCATCCTGAGACTCAGCTCGGGAGACGCAGCAGCCACCGACTTGGCTCTCTGGGAGGAGAGTCCGAGGACAACAGTACTTAAGTGTCCAGCAGACTCCGGTTCCACGCGAGGAATCTTGGCAGGCTTCTCCTGTTCCACGGGCCAGGGGCGACGGTCGGGGGTCTTAGACCTGGCCTTCGAGGAGCCAGGGACCTCTTCCGACGCCCTCCTCACGAGCCGCTTCTTCCTCTTGCGTTCCCGTTCGGGGGACCCGCTGTCCTAGGAGCCTCGACGGTGCTCGGGATCCGAATCCCGAGATGTCGAGGCCTCAGATGAGGTCCGGGCCCGGCCGGAGGCCGAGTCAGAAAAAAGCCTTTCTTTCTGCTGCTGGCGACTTTGCAGTGCCTTGGAAGACATCTTCCCACATGGTCCACACGTCTTAGAGTCGTGATCAGGACCGAGGCACCGAAGGCAGCAGTCGTGTGTGTCGTGAGAGACATCAATTTCTTACACCGATCACACTTTTTAAAACCGCTGTAAGCCATCGGGGAAAGAAAAAAAAAAAAAAAAGAGTCCCCGCGAGGTCAAAGGACCGGCCTTCCAGGGAAAAAGCAAAAAAGGGCACGAACGCCAGCCACGAAGGGCAAAAACTGAAAAAGTAGAAACGGGCTCGATACCGGTGTACCGAACCCGGCAGGAGGGGAACCGGCGTCGAACCGGGAGAAAACGATAGCGAGAATCGCCGAAAAAAATCTAACTTTTATCCGGGATGACAGGACACACGTCCGGTGGGCTTCTCGGAAAAAGAGAGACTGAGGTAAGATGGCACCTTTAGGCGGGAAGGGAACTGCGCATGCGTGCCTGCATTCCCAAAGGCTTTCATGGAAAGCTGGGGAAATGCTCCGCTAGGGCTTCATCGGCGTCGATGACACCCATATGTGAGGACTGACTTCCTGCTTGGTCCTGGAGAAACATAAAAATGATAGCACATAAGGACCATCTGGCTTATCCAGTCTGCCCATTTATATCAAATATTAAGCTCTATCATCCCTTCCCCTCCCTTAGAAATCCACTGTGCTTGTCCTATGCTTTCTTGAATTCAGATAGACCTCGTCTCCACCACCTCCATTGGGAGGTTATTCAATGCACCCACCATTCTTTCCATAAAGACGTATTTTCTTATTACTCCTGAGTATATCCCCTTCACCTTCATCCTATGCCCCTTGATTCCAGAGCTTTCTTTCAATTGAAAGAGGCCTGTGCATTTATATCACTGAGATATTTAAACCTCTTTAGGTGGAAGGAAGGTAGCTTAAAGGTGAGGTCAGAGAGGCCAATACAGTTAGGAGAGAATCTTTTAGAAAATGGAAAAAAGGAGCTAAATGATAAAAACAGGAAACAAACACTAGCAAGTTAAATGCAAGATATTGATAAGGCAGGCAAAGAGAATGTGAAAAGAAGCTTGCCATGGAAGCAAAAGCGCATAATAAAATCTTTTTTCAAGTAAATGTATAGAACACCTGTGAGTCAGTTGGACCATTAGATTATCAAGAGGCAAAAAGAGGGTAAGGCCATAGCAGAGACTGAATGAATTCTTTGCTTCAGTCTTTACAGAAGATGTAGGAAACTTACACATGCCAGAATATTTGAAGGTGATGTATTTCCTGCTCCCCCTCCGCTGGAACATCAGGCGATAGCAGCATAAACCTCAAGCTAACTCCATATACGGCATCTGGATTACTCCACCACAAACTCAACCCCCGATTCAAGCATCAACCTCCACCCCGCTTCCACTGGTAACCATTTTGAATTTGCTCTACTTTCATATAACAATTAACAAATCAGTGCTTAAGAATGTACTACGTTTCAAATTTATTATTCTATCAATCTCTGTCTCTATACCATTGCTCCATAAGTGTCAGACAGCCCTAGGTTTGTTCAGAAGACCTGTAACCATTGTTTGGCTCTGTTACATGCTATTGCAACCTCTATTTCTATGCATTCATATTATAACTTGCCACAACACCAGAAGCGCAGAGTTGCTACTTCATTTCACTTCAATTCATTAACCAATCTACTGCTCCATGCCTGTTTAATACTTCATGGCACATTATGCCATGCATTCCCTTGTATTTGTTCCAATGCAATTTAATCTAGCCCGCCACTCTCAGCAGGTTCCAGCCAGTCTTAACCTCCTACCCCTAACTTCATACCTTCTGAATGCATTTCTGGCACAATCTTCCCACTTTTGGTTCTCCCACAAAAGTCGCCAACACTGCTCTATCTAATCCTTCTACGGAACGTCTTAGTAGCAGTCCCTTCCCTCAACTTCATTAAAAATGGAACTCACGCCCAAAGTGCTATTTGCCCACTACATATTAACTCCTCTCCTGGACTCTTCCAACACACTAGCAACTCATCAGGCCATCTCAATCAATCCTTATATCCCACATATACAGCTCTACATACCTTACAACCAAGGAATCTAATTTGCCCCCATCCCCACAAAAAACAACAAAGAAGATTAATTTGCATTAACACAGCCACTACCAATGCTCTTCCAACACAAACTGATTCCTTCATCACCCTGTGGTCAACCGATAAATGCACGCTCCACGAGAAACACGATTCCACTAAATCAGAGACCTCCTCACTGACGAATCTTCGGATTTTCTCTGTATCACAGAGACTTGGCTCACTGATCATGACTTCATCCTTCTAAATCAACTGAACACAAGTGGTTACTCCATGTTCAACTGACCCAGAGACTCCAAAAGGGGCGGTGGAGTACTCAATCTCTTCACCAGTTTATGCACAAACTGTGATGGCATAGACTTGATAAAAACTGAAACACAACACACATAGCATTATGTCTCCTCTACAGACCACCAATAATCATCTCAATCTTACTACCATATTGGAATCAGCCTGTACTTCTCCAACGAAGAAACCTCAAATCATCCTTTGGGATTTCAACTCAGCATCCCTCACTTTACAACAATCCAATGACTTTTTGAATTTATGGAAGACATGGGCTTCCTACAAGTAGTAAAACAACCTACCCATTCAAAAAATAACATACTAGATCTGATTTTTGTTCCTAGATCACTAGTTCTGCACAGTCACTTCACCTACCCATCCTTGACACAGGTACCGTGGTCAGACCACCACATCGTACGAACGACCCTCCCAATATGCATCTCCTCTAAAGCATTCACCTGCCCAACTTACCAAATACCACACTTTAAAAAAAATTTAAGATGCCTTCCTTTCAGAGGTTACCCCTAAACTCATCACCCCTAAGCAGGAGTTTGATGACACTATCAAAAAATGGTCTGCAATAATCAAAGTTGCAAGGCCTAACTATTCCAATAAGGGTGCCATAAAAAAGCCATCGGAACAATGGTATACCTAAGAATTATACAATCTTAAAAAAAAATAAAAAATTAAAAAAAAACCCACCCCCCACCACTCCATAGGCTCAAGAAGAAATGGAGGTCTTCCAAAACCCATGCAAAAAAGGAAAGTTACGACTCGGCATTAAATACACATAAAGAGGCAATACACAATGCAAAAAGACATTATCACGCTTCCATTCTAAGCAAGGCCATTAACCGCCCTAGGGAGCTTTTTGAACTAGTAAAAACCCTAACCAAGTCTCACCCTTGCCCTTCTTTTTTTTTACTGCCAACTCCAGACATCAATCCTTCCACCTCGCTGCTCCATATGCCTGGAACAAACTACCTGAGTCTGTGCATCAGTCTTCATCTCTGGCCCTTTTCAAATCCAAGTTGAAAACTCACCTCTTCGAGGCTGTTTTTGTATCCTGATCCACTTAGTCTCCTGTGTGTCTCCTTACCATTCCCCTAGATATATCCTTGTCCTCAGCTGTTGTGTTGCCTGTCTTGACTAGATTGTAAGCTCTGATGAGCAGGCACCAGCTTTTACACGTATCTGTACAGTGCTTGTATGCCTTGTAGCGCTATACAAATGATCAGTAGTAGTAGTAGTAGTAATCTAAGGGAATATTTCTTTACAAATAGAGTTGCAGGTGCATAGCAGTCTCCCAGTGGAGGTAGTAGAGACCAGGGCAGTATCTGAATTCAAAAAAGCATGGGACAAGAACAGAGTATCTCTGAATGAGAGACAGTGTAGAGCTCAGCACATGGTATGGCTAGGAAGATTAGAGGGCTCATATGATATCTTTCTACCATCGTGACCAAGCAAAGATGGTACTGATTAACAAATTCACTGAAGCATGCTAACTGGCCATTAAGACATTCAGATTATGGTACAGTCTTAAGCACAAGATAGGCATCAGGATGACAGGATGGTGTTCTCCAGCTATAGTTGGAGGACTTGCTGCTGCAAGGTCTGATTTTCTGCAGCAAATCTCTACAAGAATTCTATTAACTTTGCAGGGCTTTTTCCTCCCATGTCATCAATGCTGGGAAAGCACCAGGGCCAATATGAAATAGCAAAAAAAATTCTCAGGTTCCAGCTTGTGGATTATTGACTAGACTGAAGCTAGCACATGGCCTATGCAACTAGGAGCAAATTCTCAGATGGGATTTTCAGCCCTGCACCTGGCACTAGTTTTCTTCAGCAGGGATTGCTATCACAATGAATTTGGCAGCAGGAGGAGCCTAATGGTTAGAGCACTAGCTTGGTAACCAAGAGACCAGGGTTTGATTCCCACACGCAATCCTTGTGGCCAGGGGCGGCCCAAGGGGGGTGCGGGGCCATGTGCGGAGACTCGGTGTGGGGTCTCATTTGCATAAGTGGCCTTATTTGCATAAATATTTGCATAATGTTACCATACACTAACTTTTAGTAAACATGTCTCTTAATGAGTGTATGGATAAAGAAAGACTAAAAGATTTCTACATTACTATAATCCAGTGCCAACCGCCAGGCACATTAGGAACTACTACAAACGCTGCCCATTTAGAACCCATAGCAAACCTGCTGTATCCTGACAGCATTACCAGGACTCACAAAGCACCATACCCTACCTATCAAAAGGCAACACTGCAAATATTAAACCAATACATTTCAGAGAATACTGGGGAAAGAGAACAAGTGGCAATGTCAAATAGGAATTACATAAATAGAATACCTCAGCTCAGTTACACATGCAGAATACAGACCATCACCAAACAAGGAATCACAATTTAGAAACAGGAAGGCAATAATTAAACTGGGAACCCCAAAAGCCAAACTTGGAATGTACAACACTGTAGAAATAAAACTATAAATTAATTTCCTCTTGTACCAAACAAAGCGCAGACGTTAATGATGCACATTTCCCAGAGCTTTCATATTCCAGTTAATAAATTCAAAATAAAGAGATATCTTTCTACCTTTTGTGCATTTTTTTCAGTTGCAATTGCTCCAGCCACTTTTTTCTGGTTTCTTCATGTTTTCTGCTAACTGTCCATCGTCTGCTGTCCATTTGTTCTTTCTTCTCTCTTCTAGTTTTTTTTTTTCCATTCTCTCTCTCTACATCTGCTTTGACATACTAATCTTTCTCCATTTGCTCTTTCCTCATTCCTATTTCATCCACACAAATTTGACCCCTCCATCCTCAATCCCCACTTACTCTCCCAATACCCGGCCAATTGTAGATTTTTCAACCCTCCCACACAAAATATTTTTCCCCCTCTCCATTTTACTCTCCCAGCCCCATCCCATTCTAATCCTCCCCCAACATCAGCTCCCTTCTAGTTCCAGTCTCACCCAGCATCCATTCCCTTCTAGTCCCTGCATCAGCCCATTTCCAGTCCTAGCTCCCCCATCCATTTTCAGTCTGAGTCCCTTCATCAGCTCATTTCCAATCCTAGCCCCCATCAGCCCATTTCTAGTCATTTCCTAGCCCCACCATCAGCCCGCCCATGTCAAATCCTAGCTCCCCTCCACTCAGCCCAATTCCAGTCCAAGCCCCCCATGAGCCTACTTCCAGTTCTAGCCCCTCCATGAGTCCATTTCAATTCAAGCCCCCACCACAGCCCATTTCCAATCTTAGCTCCCCCCAATAGCCCATTTCCAGTCCTATCCTAGCTGCTCCATCAGCCCATTTTCAGTCCTAGCTCCCTTCCCTCACAGCCCATTTCCATTCCAAGCTCCCTCCCCATCAGCTATTTGCAGTTCAAGCCTCCCCTTCCACTCAGCCCATTTCCAGTCAAAGCAACCCCCAACCCATTACCAGTCCTAGCCCCCCATCAACCCACTTCCAGTCCTAACCCCCCATCACCAAATTTTCAGTTTAAGCCCCCCCTATAACCCATTACCAGTCCTAACCCCCCATCAGCCCACTTCCAGTCTTAACCCCATCAGCCCATTTCCAGTCAGCCCCCATAGCTCATTGCCAGTCCTAAACCCCCCATCAGCCCACAGCCCATTACCAGTCCTAACCACATCAGCCCTCCTCAAGTCCTAACCCCTCCCCATCAGCCCATTTCCTGTCCTAGCCCCCCCATAGCCCATTATCAGTCCTAACCCCCCATAGCCCATTACCAGTCCTAACCCCCATCACCCCATTTCCAGACAGCCCCCATCAGCCCACAGCCCATTACCACTTAACACCCCCCCTATAGCCCATTACCAGTCCTAACCCCCCAACAGCCCACAGCCCATTACCAGTCCTAACCCCTCCCCATCAGCCCATTTCCTGTCCTAGCCCCCCCCATAGCCCATTACCAGTCCTAACCCCCCATCGCCCAATTTCCAGACAGCCCACAGCCCATTGCCAGTCCTAACCCCCCCCAATCGGCTTATGGCAAAATTAAAAAAAAAAAAAAAAAAAAAGCTGGCTCTGGCTGCTGCCGCCGTCGTGGCAGCGGCAGAATGAAGTGTCCCGCGGGGCCTCCTCTGCTCGCTGAGCCCTCTGCAAGGGCTTTCAGATTCGCGAAGGGAGAGTGTCTCCCTCGCGTCTGTTAAGCCCGCAGGTGCTAATGGGAAAATTCCCATCTGCCCCTTTAGACGCGAGGGGCTGATGGGAAATTTCCCATTAGCCCCTGCGGGCTTAACAGAGACGCGAGGGAGACACTCTCCCTTTGCGAATCTGAAAGCCCTTGCAGAGGGGCTCAGCGAGCAGAGGAGGCCCCGCGGGACACTTCATTCTGCTGCTGCCGCGGCAGCAGCCAGAGCCAGCTTTTTTTTTTTTTAATGTAATTTTAAAAAAAGCAGAATGTTCTTTGCGCGGGGCCCCCTGAAACGCGGGGCCCTGTGCAAAAAACATTCTTGCTCAATGGACGGGCCGGCCCTGCTTGTGGCCTTGGGCAAGTCACTTAACGCCCCTCCCCCATCGCTTTGGAAGAAACGTCTAATAATCTACTTCCATACACACTGCCAAGGAAACCCAGGAAGCTGCTGGGTCACCAGGATTCAGCATGGACTCAAAGACACACACTGTATTCTGGCTGGTGAGCAGACAGATGGCTTCTCCCACTCTACCCTGTTCTCCCCCTCCTCTAACCCCATTTCCCCATCTTTCCTATTTTAAATGATGTTCCTCTTTCCTTCTATTTATGTTTTTAATGTAATTTTATTTTGTACACCGCTCCGATATTTTATGAAGGGTGGTATATCAAATGCCAATAAACCATAAATCATGGCTTGAAATAAGGGCACAGAGTTAGGGGGCTACATTAATCAGCTAGCAAGTGGTTTACTTGGAGCAAGTTAGTAAGAAAAAGCTGAAAAAACAGGCAGTTTAATAGTGGGAGGTTTGAAGCACAGGTTAGCTTAGCCAGATGGTTTGGTCACTTGCTAAGTGCTGGAACTAGGAAATGCCCAGCAACTAGCCCCCCAACCAATTCAGGCTCCTGGAGGTATGTCACAAAGGCTACTTGTCGCAGAGTCAGACTTTCTCTAAGGATCAGAACAAAAGAGATAAAAGGACACATCTAGTATTCCTGTCTATACATAGCTCTAGTCTAAAAGCATGGGTCAGAAGAAGAATTTTCCTTTCTGCTTCCATAAGTACCTTGTAATTTAAAGTTTATTGAACAGTTTTGAAAGAACATACAACCACCACTTCCTACTTAATTGTAGTCCCTCCCCCCACAACCCTCATCCCCAGAGGCACATAGCGCAAAGTCATACAAGGAACCATAACTGAAATCTAGTCACAAAAGGCTGCCAAACTTTTTCAAACTGTGAGAGGCAAAAGTGCCGCCAATTTTTCCATCAAGTATAACTACTGCATGTGAGTGCACCAAGTAGTAAGTGTAGGAGAGCATGCTGCAAGCTCACATACGCACCAACTTCCCCCTCTCTCCCTCCCACCCTTCACCGCCCAACCCTAGCAACAGATTCTCCATGTCCCATCCCATCCCCTCATTACTATTATTTCTGTGCGGAGCTTCGCCCAAAAATGCCCCCCACTTGGGAGCACCGCCACCACATATGACAGTAATCCCCCACCTAAGGACACTGCCCCTCCAGCACTGCTCCAAAAAAACTACCTGACAGATGATACAGCCTCATCGGAGTCAGGGAGCATCAATACAAGACCTTGTAACTATTAACCTTAACCACTGCTACGGGTTCTGCATACAGTACTTGCAACCCACTGAAGGTAGCGCCCGCCACCCCAAAATTTCCTTAGCGTCACCACAGAAAATCCCACCCCACCCAGTCGAACGCCTTTTCAGCATCAACCGCCATGGCCAGATCCGGAATGCCCTCTTGACACACCACCCAGCAAACTGACCACCCTTTTGACATTGTCTGCTGCATGTCTCCCCTTGATAAAGCCAGTCTGATCAGCACTGATCAACTGGTGCATGAAATAAATGACTGCTTCTTGGAGCAGCTGGTTCATGAACCGACCAGAGGGGAAGCCATATTAGACCTAGTCCTTACTGGAACACCAGATCTAATGCAAGAGATAAGGTTGTTGGGGCCCCTTGGCAATAGTGAGCATAGCATGATCGCTTTTGATTTAATTAGTGGAGGAGGGATAGTAAGGAAATCCACAGTACTACCTTTTAACTTTCGAAAGGGAGACTATGATAAAATGAGGAAAACCGTTACGAAAAAACTAAAAGGAGCAGTTGCAAAGGTTAAAGACGTAAATCAGGCTTGGCTGTTGAAAAATACTATCTTGGAAGCCCAGACCAGCTGTATTCCACGCTTTAAGAAAAGTGGAAGGAAGTCCAAAAAACTGCCAGCATGGTTTAAAGGTGAGGTCAGAGAGGCTGTTGCCAAAAAAGCATCTTTCAGGAAATGGAAAAAAGAGCCAAATGACAAAACCTGGAAACACCACAAGCACTGGCAAGTCAAATGCAAGGCATTGATAAGGCAGGCAAAGGGAGAATTTGAGAAGAAGCTTGCTGCGGAAGCAAAAACGCAAAGTAAAGACCTTTTCAAGTACATTCGTAGCAAAAAACCTGTGAGAGTCAGTTGGCCCATTAGATGATAAAGGGGTTAAAGGAGCACTAAGAGGCGACAAGGCGATAGCGGAGAGATCGAATGAATTCTTTGCTTCAGTCTTTACTGAGGAAGATGTAGGGATGTTACCCAAGATTGAAGTGGTATTTAAAGGTGCGGAAGAATTGAAGGAAATATCGATACATCGGGAAGATGTATTACAACTATTAGATAAACTGAAGAGTAGCAAATCACCTGGGCCGGATGGTATACATCCAAGGGTGTTGAAAGAACTGAAATATGAGATTGCAGACCTGCTATTAGTAATCTGTGAACTATCATTAAAATCATTTCTAATACCTGAAGATTGGAGGATCGCCAATGTAACACCAATTTTTAAAAAGGGTTCCAGGGGTGATCCGGGAAACTACAGACCGGTGAGCCTGACATCAGTACCGGGAAAAATGGTAGAAACCATCATAAAGAATAAAATTACTCAGCATGTAGATAGTCATGACCTAATGGGAGACAGCCAACATGGCTTTAGACAAGGAAGATCTTGTCTTACTTATCTGTTATGTTTTTTTGCAGGAGTGAATAATCAGGTGGACAAAGGTGAGTCGGTTGATATTGTGTATCTGGACTTTCAGAAAGCCTTTGACAAGGTCCCTCATCAGAGACTTTTGGCAAAACTAAAGAGTCATGGGATAGGAGGCAGTGTACTATTGTGGATCAGGAACTGGTTAAAAGATAGAAATCAGAGGGTAGGGCTAAATGGCCAATTTTCCCAATGGAGAAAGGTGAATAGTGGTGTACCCCAGGGATCTGTGCTGGGTCCGCTGCTTTTTGACATATTCATAAATGACCTGGAAAGTGGAACAATGAGTGAGGTTATCAAATTTGCAGATGACACAAAACTATTTAAAGTTGTTAAAACCCAAGAGGATTGTGGAAAATTGCAAGAGGATCTTGATAAATTGGAAGACTGGGCATCAAAATGGCAGATGAAATTTAATGTGGCAAGTGCAAGGTTATGCACCTAGGGAAGAACCACCCAAACTATGGTTACACGATGCAAGGTTCCACATTAGGAACCACCACCCAGGAAAAAGATTTAGGCGTCATTGTGGATACCATGTTAAAACCCTCGGCCCAGTGTGCAGTGGCGGCCAAGAGAGCAAATAGAATGCTAGGTATGATAAGGAAAGGAATGGAAAATAAAACAAAAGATACTATAATGCCTCTGTATCGTTCCATGTGTGCAATCCTGGTCGCCGTATCTTAAAAAGGATATTGCGATTTTAGAAAAGGTTCAGAGAAGAGCCACCAAAATGGTAAAGGGGATGGAAGGATACTCCTATGAAGAAAGGCTTAAAAGGTTGGGGCTCTTTAACCTGGAAAAGAGACGGCTGAGGGGAGATATGATAGAAGTCTATAAATTAATGAACGGAGTGGAACAGGTAAACGTAGATCGATTGTTTACCTTATCAGAATATAGAAAGAGTAGGGGACATGCAATGAAGCTACAGGGTAAACTATTTAAGACTAATAAAAGAAAATATTTTTTCACTCAATGTGTAATCAAACTCTGGAATTTGTTACTGGAGGATGTAGTAAGGGCTGTTAGTGTAGCTGGGTTTAAAAAAGGTTTGGACAAGTTCCTGGAGGAACGGTCCATAAAGCGTAGTTACTCACCTGTAACAGGTGTTCTCCAGGAGCAGCAGGAATCAGTCCTCACTTATGGGTGACGTCGGCGCCGACGGAGCCCTCGCGGAGCAATTTTCCCCAGCTTTCAAAGAAAGCCTTTGGGAATTGCAGCGCGCATGCGCGGTCGTCTTCCCGCCCGAAGGTGCCATCTTAGCCAGTCAGATGACATAGCTAAAAAGACAGCATAAAAAATTTGCAAAAAGAACATAAGCAGACGATTGCAACTCCAAGGGGAGGAGGGAGGGTAGTGAGGACTGATTCCTGCTGCTCCTGGAGAACACCTGTTACAGGTGAGTAACTACGCTTTCTCCAGGACCAAGCAGGAAGTCAGTCCTCACTTATGGGACTCCCAAGCTCAAGGCTACCGGAGACCCTAAGCACAAAAATGAGCTCCCTCTAGCTCAGCAGCACAGAAGGATAGAATCTTCGCTGAATTATCACCCACCGGTAGCCCACATCCGGGATGGAGGGTAGGAGTTGCTCAGACCTCAAAGAGATTACGGAGGACTGCCTGTCCGAAAGCACTGTCCCTACGGGATTCCCTCTCGAGACAGTAATGGACCGCAAAAGTCTGGCTCGACGACCAAGTAGCGGCCCGGCAGATGTCTGCCAGCGGAACAGAGCGGAGGTAAGCCACTGACGTGGCCTTTGCCCGAACGCAATGAGCCGTGACTCGACTTTCTAAGGCGAGTCCGGCTGCCCCATAAGCCCAAGAGATACAGTCCGCAACCCAGATGGACAGAGTACGCTTGGAGACCGGGAGTCCCAATTTATTGGGGTCAAAAGACACAAAAAGCTGAGCAGCTTTACGGTGCTCCCGCGTACGGTCAAGGTAGAAGTTCAATGCCCTTCTACAGTCCAGGGTATGGAGGACCGTCTCAGCTCGGCTGGAGTGTGGTCTGGGAAAGAAGGTTGGAAGTACCACCTCCTGATTGATGTGAAAAGGGGAGACCACTTTAGGCAGAAACTTTGGGTGAGTCCGTAGGACTACCCTATTCTTGTAGAACCGAGTGTAGGGGGGATCAGACACGAGGGCCTGCAATTCACTTACGCGCCTAGCGGAAGTGAGGGCTATCAAGAACAGTGTTTTCCAAGACAGAAAACGGAGAGGAGAGAACATGTAGCCATAGGTTCAAAAGGCGGACAGGTGATCCGCTGCAAAACCACATTCAGGTCCCAGTCCGGCGCTGGCGGGCGCAGAGGTGGTTTAAGTAGAAGAAGACCTCGGAGAAACCTCGCTACGAGAGGGTCGCTGGAGAGAGGTCTACGGTCCACCGGCACATGATGTGCCGAGAGAGCACTGAGGTGAACTTTGACGGAGTTGGACTTAAGTCCCAGATTAGAGAGGTGTAGCAAGTACTGCAAGATCACCGACACCGGGCAGGAGAAGGGATCCTGCGACTGTTGGGTACACCAGACCGCAAAGCGACGCCATTTAAGGGCGTAGCATTTGCGGGTAGAAGGGCGTCGCGAAGCCAGGACGACCTCCTCCACCTCCGCCGGCAGGAGAAGGGGAGCAAGGACTACCCTCTCAGCAGCCAGGCCATGAGGTTGAGAGACCTGAGGTTGGGGTGCAGTAGGGACCCCTGATCCTGAGTGAGGAGATCCGGTTGTACTCCCAGAGGGACCGGACCCTCCACCGCCAGTTGCAGCAGGAGCGGAAACCACGGCTGTCTGGGCCAGCGAGGGGCCACCAGGATCAAAAAGGCTTTGTCTCGGAGAACCTTGAAAAGAGTCCGAGAGACCAGCGGGATGGGAGGGAAAGCGTACAGAAGGCTCCCCGACCATGAGATCAGAAAGGCGTCCGCCGCAACCCGAAGGGGGTGAGGCTGACGAGAGCAGAAGCGAGGAAGCTGCCGGTTGCGAGGACTGGCAAAGAGATCCATCGTGGGGAGGCCCCACTTGAGGAAGAGCTTCTGAACTACCAAGGGATCCAGACGCCACTCGTGCGGCTGGAGGACCCTGCTGAGTTTGTCCGCAAGGCAATTGTCTTGGCCCGGGAGATAAACTGCCTTGAGGAGAATGCCGTGACTGACGGCCCAAGAGCAGAGCTTCTGAGCCTCCCGGCAGAGGAGAAAGGAGCCCGTGCCCCCCTGTTTGTTCACGTAGAACATGGCAACTTGATTGTCCGTCTGGACAAGGACGGACTGTTGGGAAGTCAGGTGGGAGAAGGCCTTGAGAGCTAGGCGGATCGCCCGGAGCTCCAGGAAGTTGATCTGCTGAGCAGACTCCCACGTGGTCCAGAGGCCCTGAGTACGCGCCACTTGGCAATGCGCTCCCCAGCCCAGGAGGGATGCATCGGTGGTCAGCACCCGGGTCGGCTGAGGTGACTGAAAAGGCATACCGAATGTCAGGTTCGGCTGCCGGAGCCACCACCGGAGAGACGAGATCAGCGGCTCGGAAACGCGCACTAGGTCTGCGAGGCCGCCCGTGGCCTGTCGCCACTGCCGGCGGAGACACCATTGAGCAGACCGCGTATTCAGGCGGGCATTGGGGGTCACATGGACGGTGGAAGCCATATGGCCGAGCAGTCTCAGGAAGCGCCTGGCGGAGACCAGGGGCTGGCTGCGAAAGCGGTCGGCTAGGTCCATGAGCCGCTGAGCCCTGTCGAGCGGTAGATACGCTCGCGCCTGAGGAGTGTGCAGCCTTGCGCCGATGAACTCGAGATCCTGTGAGGGGAGCAAAGTGGACTTTGCGAAGTTTATGACAAAGCCCAAGTGCTGCAGCAGAGTCACCGTGCGGCATGTGGCGTTGGTGACCTCCTGAGCGGACGCTGCTCTGATGAGCCAGTCGTCGAGGTACGGAAAGACATAGAGGCCGTGAAGCCGGAGATGGGCCGCCACGACCGCGAGACATTTTGTGAAGACTCGCGGTGCGGAGGACAGGCCAAAGGGCAGTACTCTGTACTGGTAATGATTTCCTGCCACCACAAACCTTAGGTATTGGCGGTGGCTTGGGTGGATGAGGATGTGCGTATAGGCATCCTTTAGATCCAAGGAGCATAGCCAATCTCCCTGCTGGAGGTAGGGCAGAAGGATTCCAAGGGTAAGCATTTTGAACTTCTCCCGCACAAGGAACTTGTTGAGGTTGCGCAAGTCCAGGATGGGTCTGAGGCCCCCTGTTCTCTTTGGTATCAGAAAATACCTTGAATAGAAGCCTTGACCTCTCAGGTGGTGTGGCACCGGTTCCACCGCCTGTTCCTGCAGAAGACCTGCTAACTCCTGAAGGAGCAACTCCCTGTGCAGAGGGGGGCGCGGAGGCTCTCCCGGAAAATAGGAGGGAGGGACCTGATGGAAGTGGAGAAGGTAGCCTTCTCGCACGACCTGAAGCACCCAGGCATCTGCGGTGATGCTGGACCACCTGTGGGCGAAGTGAACCAGCCGGCCTCCGGTGCTGGGGGGAACCAGCGGGGGGGGAGAGGCTATGCTGAGCGAGTCAAAAGCCCCCACCCTGCTGAGCAGGGGCTGGTGGTGCAGGCTTGGGGGCTTGCTGCCTACGGGACCCGTTACCCCGTCCCTTGGCCTGCTGGCCCTGTTGGGGAGCTGCAGGGGCCTGATAATGGGGGTATTGTTTGTAGGCAGCCGCCTTCCTCGGGTAAAAAGGACTTTTTCCCCGAGCCCTTCTTTTTCTGGGAAGGGGCGGAGGTCTTCCTAGAAAGCCTGGTCCTGGTGAGAGTCTCAGTCTCAATTTGTGCAGCCTTTTCCGCCATGGGCTTGCCAAAGAGGTTTTCGCCTCGGCAGGGGACATCGACCAACTTGTCCTGCACCCAGGGCTCAAGGTCGGACGACTGAAGCCAAGCCTGTCGGCGGGCACCGATGCCGGCTGCGGCTACTCGAGCCGAGGCTTCAAAGCCATCATAGGCTGCTCGGGACATGAACTTTGAGCATTCCCGAATGCCCGTGGACAAGGCTAGGAACCTCCGCAAGGGCTCCTCGGAAGAGACCAGCGGAGAATCCGGCTAGCTCTTTAGCCAGATCCCGGAGATACATGCCCATGTATAGCTGGTAAGTCTGGACACGACATGCGAGCATAGAGCCCTGGAAGCACTTCTTGCCAAGGCCATCCAGGTTACGGGCCTCCCTTCCAGGAGGCACCGAGGAGTGCATCTTCTGGCTCTTAAGACGATGCATGGCCGATTCCACTACCATGGAATGGTGTGGCAGCTGTGCCTTTTGAAAGCCAGGGCTCTTGCGGACCCGATAGATAGAATCGACCCGCTTGCTCAGGACCGGCGAGGAGGCCGGACTCTCCCACATGCGGAAGAGTAGTCGTTCCAGCATAGGAGGAACCGGCACAGTAAAGTGTTCCCTCGCGGGAGAGTCGTACTGGAGGGCGTCGAGCTCTTCGGCTCGAGGCTCCTCCTCGGGATCCGCAGGGAAGGCCAAAGCCTTGGCCATATCCCTAACGAAGTCCGAGAACCGGGCATCCTCCGGGGGGGACTGCTTCCGAGGCTCGGACTCCGGCGAGTCCGATGGGACACACCGAGTCCGGAAAGAATCAGGTGACTCTTCCTCCTCAGACTCCCAGACCGACTCCGACGAGGACTCGGTGGGGTCGGCCCGGGCAGGGTGCGGCGCCAGCCGCCCCGACGCCGAGGGAGTCGGCGTCGGCGACCTCTGTCCCGAACGGGAGGCCGAGGGCGACCTCGACCGAGGATCGACTCGAGTTCTCATCGACTCGAGGATCGGCTCGGTCTCCGGGGTCGACTTGGACGTCGACGTCCCGGCGGTCGGGGGCAGCGACGCCAGCGAAGCCAGCGAGCAGTGCCCTCTGCTGGTCCATGAAGGCAGACAGTCTGCTCTCCAAGGCCGTCAACCTGAGTCCGAGCTCAGGTGACCCAGCAGCCCCCGACTCGGGCCCCGACGGCGTCGGGCCCGACGTCGGCTGTCGTGGAGGCGAGTCCAGAAGGACCACAGGACTTACCCGGGCAGGCATCTCCGACTCCAGGCGAGGTCGCTTCGGGATGTGTTCCTTCTCCAAGGACCCGGGGCGGCTGTCGGGGCTATGCGACCTGGCCCTCGCGGAGCCAGGAGCGTCCACCGACGCCGCCCTCGCGGGTTTTTCCTTCCGACGATGGTCCCCGGAGGGAGAACCCCGGTCGGAGGAGCTCCGGCGACGGTCCGAGCTGGAGCCTTTCGACACGGAGGCCTCCGACGAGGTCTGGGTACGGCTGGGGTCAGCGAAGATTCTCTCACGCTGATGCCGCGCCGACTTCTCAACGCCTTTGAGGACAGTTTGCTGCAGGGCCCACAGATCAGTTCCTCATGATCCGGGCCCAGGCAGCGGAGGCAAAAGTCGTGTGTGTCGGTTAGTGACATATTTCGGTCACACCGACCACACCGCTTAAACCCACTGGCAGCCATCGGGGGAAAAAGGGCCCCTGCGAGGTCAAAGGACCGGGCTGCCAGGGAAAAACGAAAACGAAAGCTGACTAAGTCAGAAAAACCGAAAAAAAGTAAGAGGACTCGAGACCGGCGTCGCGAGTCCGGGCGGGAAAACCGATCGGCGTCGAACCGAAAGAAAAAAGGATAAAATAAAGAAGAAAATCAACTTTTTCGCGGGGACAAGACGGGGACGTCTGTAGGGCTCCGCGGAAAAAAGAAGACTGGCTAAGATGGCACCTTCGGGCGGGAAGACGACCGCGCATGCGCGCTGCAATTCCCAAAGGCTTTCTTTGAAAGCTGGGGAAAATTGCTCCGCGAGGGCTCCGTCGGCGCCGACGTCACCCATAAGTGAGGACTGACTTCCTGCTTGGTCCTGGAGAAACCATTATTAAGAAGGGACCCAGGATATCAATGCTTGAACCAATACAAGCACTGTGGAACCTGTGTCCCTTGGGGAAACTGCTATGTACATGTGACCTAGATTGGCCACTGTTGGAAACAGAATACTGGGCTTGATGGACCTTGGTCTGACCCAGTATGGCATATCTTATGTTCTTATGCCCAGCCGTGTAGCCAAAATCTTAGCCAGTACTTTCGTGTCCAGGTTGAGTAATGAAATTGGCTGGTAGGACGTGCACCAGGTCACATCCTTGGCCTAATTTTGGGAGAATGCTAATCCCGGCCTGGCCCATAGTGTCCAGCAACCATCCACCATCACGCGTCCCGTTGAGTACCTGTATTAGCCAGGGAGCTAACCACTCCTTAAACCGTTTGTATATCCTCAGACAGACAATCTAAGCCCAGCGACTTGTCATTCGCCAGAGCCCCAATTGTTCTGTCCACCTCTGCTAAGGTGACAGGCTGGTCTAATCTTGCTTGGGCCCCTTCCAGTAGTACAGGAAATGCCACAGCCTCTAGGTATTGGGCGATACCGGCACTAGCAGCACTCTCATCAGCACTATAGAGGCCCTGGTAGAACTCTCAAAATGCCTCCCCAATTGCAGCATCTCCCTACAGCCACCCTCCCCTCCCCGCTATCCTTATCTTGATTACTGCGCACTGAGGCTGCTGCGCTTTGAGATTACAAGCCAGCAGTCGACCCAGTTTGTCACCATGCTCATAAAATCATTGGACTCAATGAGCCTCCAAAATCATTCATCTCCGCCCTTACATCTGCTGCCATAGTGGCAAAGTCTCCCCTCAAGCTCTGCATTTCCTTCTTGATGTCCAGGAACCAGCGCCGGAGTTCCCCCGCTCACATCATTGTTCTCTTCTCCACATCTGAATCACTCTCCTTACCGCTGTTCTATGCTGCCACATGGCATCTCATTGAGGTCCCCTGCTCCACCTTAGCCACTTCTTTCTGGGGAGTTATGTGCCTCTCATAGGCAAAATCATCTTTTATAAATTGAGGAGTTTCTTTCTGCCAGCCATATGGTGTTAGAACTGCGGGTGGGTCACCACATGCACTACACCAGTGAGATCGGGAAAAGCATGCAAAAAGTAAGCTTTATTGCCTGAGCTTGCAAGTAATGCCACCATTCCTCCCAATGACTTCCCTCCTTCCAGGAGTACCTTGAAAGATACAGGCTGCAACCTTAATGCATGTCCAGCTCAGTCAGTTACAGCAGTTTAGCCTTGAAGAACAATTTGCGAAAGCCAGAAGGATGCTTGGGTAGATAGGGAGAGGAATGGCCAGCAGAAGAAAGGAGGTGATAGTGCCTCTGTATAAGTCTTTGGTGCGACCTCATTTGGAGTATAGTGTGCAATTCTGGAGACCGCACCCGCAAAAGGATGTGAACAGGATGGAGTCGGTGCAGAGGGTGGCTATTAAAATGGTTAGTGGTCTTCATTATAAAGCATATGAGAACAGACTTAAGGACCTTAATATGTACACCTTAGAGGAAAGGCGGGATAGAGGTGATACGATTGAGATGTTTAAATGTTTAAATACCTCCATGGCATAAATGCACTGGAGAAAAGCCTCTTTCGATTGAAAGCAAGCTCTGCTACGAGGGGGCATAGAATGAGTGTGAAAGGGGATAGACTCAGTAGTAATATGCAGAAATATTTCTTTATGGAAAGAGTGGTAGATGCATGGAATAGTCTCCCAGTGGAGGTGGTAGAGATGGACAGTATCTGAATCCAAAAAAGCATGGTACAAACACAGAAGATCTCTAAAGGAAAAAAGGGGACTGTTATAGTAGTTGATATGGAAGGACAGACTAGATAGGCCATTTGGTATTTTTCTGTCGTCATGTTTCTATGTTAAGCGCTAGCCTCACAGTTAGGTGCCAGTAAACGTGAAATATATCTGAATTAGCTTTACATTTATAACACTTTCCCCCCCCACCAAAAGCAGTGAACTAACCAAGATTAAAATAGCTACCAGTAACTTACCAACAACAATAAAAAGATGGCACACAGAATAATTTTTTGAGAAAAACAATTTTCAATCCTCTTCCAAAAAGATGCAATACTGCTTATGATAGCCCTGTGATCCCTTCATACCAGTGTGACCCACAGCACAGCTAGCAAGTTCTTTCGGGGAATAGGATAGAGCACAATCTGAAGACCCCTCACAGGCGCTCTTAGACTTCAAGGATTCAAACTGCAGATATACCAGCAAGGGAAGATAAAACAAAGTTGCTACCCATAATAAAGGTTTTTGTTTTTTTTAAATTTGATGTTAGAGAAGTGTACATCCACATAAACAAGAAAAAGGCACCAATACACAAAAACAGGCAAATTGAATACAAGCAATCAAGGACATGGCATCATAAAACTTAGCCCCCATTATGAAGTTGAGCCAAAAAGATCACATATAAATTTATATAAGAAAATCCAGCAAAGCTACCTCAAAAGAGGATAATCATCACATACCCTAAAAGACCACGCTAACCCTGCTTGTCTTCCAAAAACTTCTCCAAGTGAGATGGATCAAGAAAAACAAACCTGCCCTTGGAGAGTGATCACACATTTACAAGGAAACTGCAGAAAGAAACTTGCCCCAAGAGCAACAACTTGCGGCTTCAAAGATAAACAGCTTATGGAGAGCCTGTGTAGAACGGGTCACATCAGGAAAAACATTTAATTTTAGTCCACAAAAAGGAACATCTTTATATTTAAAAAACTTCAGTATCTTCACTGCTTCAGCAGGAAACGTTACCAATAGTGTGTTCCGTTTTACAATATCTGTAGAATCTTCCAAAAACTGGGTCATATTCAGACTATTTGGAGAGCAGAGGGTATCAAACCTCCCCTCCTCCGCAAAAATCCAAACCTTAGAAGGTACATAATACATATGAGCTATATCTACAGGATCAGGTAACTTTAAGACCTCAGAAAAATACTTAACAAGCAAAATCTCTGGTGAAAGTAACCACGTCACTGGAAAATTCAAAAAACGCAGGTTCCGCATCCGAGGGGCATTTTCTAATGCCTCCAATCGGGTCTGAACCAACAAAGAACGGAAGTCACCTGAACTTCCATCTTGGACAGGGAATTATGTAAGGAAACATAACTAGAATCCAATTCTGTAACTGTGTCTGCCATGGCCGAGCTATATTCGCATAATGAAACCACAGTAGTGGATAATTTAGTATCAATAACTGAAATCGCAGTCCATACATCTTTAAGAGTAATATCACCCACAGGAGAAGACACTGCTAAATTTGAAGGTTCCGGTAAGGCTACAGGCTTGGGAATAGGTACCTGGTTACCAACCCTAGCTTCATGGGTGGAGTCCCAGATACAGTGGAAGACAACATAGGCATGGAGCATGGAAGCAGCATAGGAGCCGCAGAACTAAACGAAGCTCCACCCAGGAAAGACTTTGCGGTCTGCCGAGGATCCAAATGCTTATCAAGGGGGCCAGAAACCCTGCCCAGAACTGCAGAGTCAGATGGTATCTTTGGACCCCCCCTTAATCTTATGCTCCCCATTCCTGCTGAACAAACTCCTCAACGCCTCAGGAACGCCGAAGCAGTGCAAAAGGGGTGCCAAAGGAGAATGTCCCACCCCTTTGGTTGCACCCCTTCGGCTCGCAACCCACGGCGAAGAAGCGACTAGTAATTTGTATAGCAGGCAGGCAAGACCTCTGAGGGAAGCAGCCATCCAAAGTATGCCAGCAAGAAAAGTTTCAAACAGCAGGAGCAGGTAGGAGAGCAGATAGTAGAACAGATCACACGCCCCAAATCCTCCACACGTCACCAGTCCAGCTCAATCCTCATAACAAAGGATTTCTGAGGATATAGGATTCAATCTCATCGATAGATGACATCACTAATTATGGAGTTTTTCCAGAATTTTGTTAAAAATCATGAGTGCAGCAATTCCTGCATCCTCACATGTCCCAGTTCTATTACTGAGCTAATGGGTTCAACTTCAAAAGGGAGGCAGGAAGGTGTGTGTGACTCATGGTTTCACAGTCTTCATACAACACCTGCTGTAGGTGAGCAACTTTGCTATCTCTGCAGACAACGGGAATCCCCATTCCTCAGCCAAGGGCTGATTTTGAACCAAGAAAGGAAACAGTGATTCAACATACCACTAATCTGTCAGCACAACTATTATGACAGGCCCTAATAGAGCTGGGGTTGGGCTCTAACCCTTAAACAGACCCCAAGGAAGAACCTGCTGTTGCATCAGGAGGCAGAAACCCAACAAAAAAATGATAAGTGCAGAGACCACAGAAGAGTCCCAGTAACAAGAGAGGAGGTTCTACCTGTTTAACATTATAGCCAGTCTTGGCACTGGTCTCGATGAACATCACATTCAGCTCTTTGGCTCTCTGCTCACCTTCCTCCGTAGTAATTTGCCTAGATGAAGCAAACAGGAAAAAGAAGAGAGAGATGGACAATGCGAGAGTTAGAAATCCAGAACTGCTGCAACTAACAAGAAATGGGACACACAAGTTCTGCACAAAGAAACTAAAGTTGCATTTTCTTTGGAGCTTTTTCTTGATTTTGTAGAGAGGTAGGGGGGGGGATTGATTTATCAGAGTACACATGCTGTTAGAAAAAGTGCAACAAAATAAAAATATTTTTCTAGACTGTATTGTTACATTCTGTTTATGAAACAAGACATTGCATCAGAAGGTGGTTAGGACATTCGGGGATGGTCGGCATTAATTTTGAGCCACAGATTCAATTCTTGACAAGGGTTGGAAGAAAAAGCAGAAATTCAAACAGAGTGTAAGTGAAGGCAGGAATCTATTGCTTTTTATTGAAGACTCCCTGAAAGAGAACTCCACTTTCTAAGGAGCCTCCTACCTGCTAGTATTCCAGTGCGGATATGCCTCCGGCAGGAGTGTAAGGAGACTCTTGCCCGTACAGAAGGCTGGCTCATGGGGTCCACAGAAGAGCTCAATCCAGCCTTCTGCCACATATGTACCTCCTTCATATTATATTCTGCTTTAGCACTGGCCTCAATACACATCACATTCAGCTCTCGGGCCTCTTTCTCACCCTCCTCTATAGAAACTTGTCTACAGCAATGAGAACAAATCAGAAAGAAAAAAAATATACAAAAACATAAAAAAAAAATACAAGCACACAAAACAAAACCTAAAAGCCAAATACAAATAAATAAACATCAATAAAAGATGGCCCCAGAACCACCACCTAACACCCAAAGTAAAGTAAAATTGATGAAAAAAATAGAGTACAAAGTATCAAATTAAAAAATAACAGTGTCATAACTGGTTAACCCACAGCAGTGTAGTAATTCAAATGTTTGTGCTCATTAAAATTCATGCCCTGGTGAAAGTAAAAAGTTCATTAGCAGGTTTGTTATGGCATTTGACATCGCCTTATTTCCCTTCTTTCCTACACGCACATTGTGGTGGCACAGGCACCTCTCACCCACTGTGTCTGTGAGCTTTGGTCTTCACTCACCACATCCCTGTTCACCTTGTGCTTCGTAGCATAATACTGCTAGAGCTGTATAGAAGTAGCCTTAATTCCACACCTCTTAGGAGCCTTGGACTCTTCCCCCCTCGATATTATAGTGAGTGCTGGCAATGTTTCCTTTTATCCTCCATGGAAGGCTCTGAGAGACACATGTCAGAAGCTATAGCCAGACAACACTAAGCTAAACCTCACAAGGCAATGCAGCTCAAACAAAAAAAGAACTTCTGTCTCCTTCCACCAGAGTCCCAGAATTAACGTCAGGATCTGGCAGTTTTACAAAAATGCAAACACACATCTACAGACTCCATTTGTACTCTAAAGCTATACTGACAGACGGTAAAGACCCCTGTTGACATTACTAATATAGTCCAGTGCCTCTTCAAAGTGTTTACGTCTCCTTTCCTTGCTAAGAACAGACTTCCACACACTGGCTTGTCCTGGTTTCATGAAACCACCGGCAACCCTTTCATTACCTCTTATCTGCTAGGTCAGTTTTATTCCCCACCAGCATGATGATGACATCACTTCCTCTCTCTGTTCTTACATCATCAATCCACTTGGATGTTTGTTGGAAGGAATTCAAATCTGTTCAAGAGGAAGAAAACAGACTACAACTATGGCCCAGAAGACTCAAGTGATATCTTACGACATTGCCCTGAAAGAGTGAAAATTGTGAGCAATTCTGATGTCAGAAGATGGCAGAAAAGCAGTTAAATAAAAGACTGGAAGGATTTTCCTAACATCGCTTGTGCCTGCATGCTGCAGGCACACACTGCAGACAAAAGTTAATTCAGTTTATTACGATACACATGCATAAGCTGATTTTCAGACTTTCACAATTCTTCTTAGAGACCTGAAACTTCCCAACCAGTCAGTCAATCTAAGAATGCATCTGTTAAACCAGAGTGCTCAGAAAATAAACCAGCAGCTTATTTCTGGAATTCTTTAAGCAGCTTCTCTGCATGTAGAGAGGTCAACATGCCTAGCAACAACAAACACCGAGTTTGATTAAGTAGTTTTGTCAGTTGTGGCTCCTCAGTTATTTATTTATTTACATTCTCTTATATACCGCGCTATTCTGCATCAGTGCGGTTTACATTGAACAAATTGAAATTACATTGAACAGGGCATTATAACTTGGAGATAACTATTTTACAGGGAACATGGGCTATGGAGGGTTAAGTGGCTTGCCCAAGACCACAAGGAGCACCTGTGGGACTAGAAACCCCAGTCCTTCCGGCCCAAGGTTGCTGTCCTCTAGTGGGATTGGAACCCCCGACCTTCCGGCCTGAAGTACCTTGCCCCAACCACTAGGCCACTCCTCCACTCCATTTGGGCACTGAATCATACAATTCACTTAAAAGAACTCGGAACTTTAAATACCAAGATGCACAAGAGAGCAGTTCAGAAAAGTAGGACTGCACAAAGATGTCTTCAAAGGAACAGATAAATAGTGTGACTTACCAAACTAGCAACTCTTTGGCCAGATGCTAAAAGAGCATCCAAAAATAAGAACTTACCAGTCAACTTGCTGGAGTCTGCAAAATGTGTAGTGTTGCTCAACTGCACTGTCAATGGCCCTGGAACAACTGACTCGTGGCTTTTAGTAATGACAAGTCTTTAGCAAGGTAAGTGTGCTACATTATACTACAGCAATAATTACAAAAGAAATGTCACTCACTTGTGATATCATAGACCACCACAGCAATGGTGGAGTCACGGATGTAGCTGGGAATGAGGCTGCGGAATCGTTCTTGGCCTGCTGTGTCCCAGAGTTGCAGCCGAACCTGCTGGTACCAGGCCCAAAGGAAAGCAGAGAAGAGTGTGGGGGGGGGGGGGGGGGGAGACAAGGAAGAAGAAAAGGAGGAAATGATTCGTTAGAGAAACCACCACTAATGTTAGAATAAATTGAAACCTATCATTTTTGACTTCAGAATATCAGAATGTTCGAAGAAGTCTGACAGTTACCTGCACCATGTTCTCTATTCTTAGCCCCTTCCCTCAAAGCTGTGTGCACAACAGTAATTTACAGTCACAATATAGAAATGTCAAGCTTGGAAACCTAGTTATTATAAAAGTACTACTGTTTCGGTGGTTTATCATGATCAAAGAAGGAGGAAATGTTTTACATTTAAAAAATAAAAACAGATTCCCAAGCTATTTTCCTGAGATGAAAGCAAACAGCAAGTTGTCTCTTGTGCTTTTAGTCGACACTGAACACCATTTAACTTGAGCAGCTTTTCTTTAAGAGATTGAACTTGCTCACACAGTTGTATAGTATAGTATGCCACTTCATCATAGACAAACAGAAATCCAGAGGCTCAATGCACTTCAAGATCTCCCCTTTTTGTCAAAGTGCAGCTTAGGTTAATAACAGTAATTCTTCACAAGGAGGCATGCAAGACAGACATAAGATTTCACTATAAGCTTTCCTTTTGCTTAGGCCTCAGAGCAGGTGGGAAAATAGAGGGAAAGGCTAGTCTTATCACTGCATGAATTTCATGAGAAACCTTGGATACAAAACCAGCGACTTAAGGGGTGTGAACTGTAATGTTGCCAACTCATTCTAGATGGAGTGAACAGACTAAATTTTTATTTTTTTACATTACATGCAAGATCTCTATGCGCTTATGCATCCATGTCTGCCATAAGAATGTTAGAATTGCCATACAGGGTCAGACCAAAAGTCCATCAAGTCCAGTATCCAGTTGCCAAAGTAGTACCTGGCAGGATCTCAAAAGGTAGACAGATTCCATGCTTCTAAGTCTACTTTAACAGTCCATTCATTTATTATCCAGGAACTTGCCCAAACCTTCTATAAGCCCTGCTACACTGCTTTGACCACATTCTCCAGCAACGAGTTCAAGCTTAACTATTGCGAGCGAAATAAGTATTTTATCCAATTTGTTTAAGTGTATTACTTTGTAACTTTATGGAGGTGGTTCCTAGCATGTGTACTTTTTGAAGGAGTAAATCAATTCACATCTACTGTTCCCACGCTCAGGATTTCAGTCCTCTATCATATCTCACTTCAGCTGTTTCTTCGCCAAACTGAAGAGCCCTAACCTCTTTCGCCTTGCCTCATTTTAAGTGCCTTTTCCATTTCCATTGTATCTTTCAGAATTGCACACAATACTCACGATGCGGTCACAAGCCAAGTATCCTGTTTCAAACAGTGACAAATCCAGGTCACAAATACCTGGAAGACCTGGGAAATGATGCTGCTTATCCCTGACGGTAATAGGTTATGCCCTTATTGGTCCAAAAACCAGTGAATAGTCGCGTTGAATGTTAACTTTCCTCTACTGGTCAAGATTGTAGGATAGGTCTGTAGGCTCTCTTTCCTTGTATATTGTTTAGTTTAGTTGAACACGTGATATGCTCCCTTTCAGACTTTGCCAGGATGAAGCAAAGTGGTTTACATGCACAAGTCAAAAGGAGGGAAGAGAGAATACAGCTGCATTAGATTAGTGTAGCATAAGTTGGAGATGAAAAAGCGAAGGAGAAAGGCGCTGCAGTAAGTCAGTATAGAGAGAGGTAGAATTAAAGTAACAGTATCCCCGGCATGGCAAATAGCTCTTAGTCTCTAAATGCAAGTGAAAGCAGGTGGGGTTTTTTTGAGTGATCTTGAATCAAGCTGTGTTGAATCTGCCTCTTAATTTGGGGGGTCAATGAGTTCCAGTATAGTGGACTGTGAAAAGAGAAAGTGGCCTGTTAATGAGGTGGCTTGCTGAAGGAGGTATTGCTAGCTGGTTAATGTGTAGAATGCATAGGACATGCTGTCATTGAAGGGTATGATCAACTTAGACATGTATTCTGGGATTCCTGCCCTGCCCTGCTGCCTTAAAGAGGAGGCGCCATTGGGCGCTCCTCCACCATGCCGGAAGGCCGCTCACCATTCAGGCCCTGCTGCCTTGAAGAGGAGGCGCCATCGGGCACGCCGCCCCTGGCAGGCCTGCGCCAGAGGGCCCTTCGGTGGGGACCAAGGCGCTTTAGCGCGCTGCTCCTCTACACCTTGCTGCCTGACCCTAACCAACTTCCTTACGAGGTAAGCACCCCTCTCCTAGTACTACCCACAGCCATTTGACTCCACGGCTACCCATCGCTCCCTCATTACCTCTCCCCTGTACTGCAGCTAATCCTACATTGCACTAATCAGATTACCCTCTGCTTGCACTGAACTGACTATCCACTGGTCACCCGCTGCTTGCACTGAACTGACAACCCGCTGCTGATCTGGTTACCCACTGCTTGCATTGATGTGGTTACCCACTGCTTGCATTGATCTGGTTACCCATTGCTAGCTCTGAACTGACTACCCATTACCTGCACTGTGCCGCCTACCCATTACTTCCACTAAACCTTGCTGCACGAGCCACTACCCTTACCTTACGTTACCTTACCCCAACCCATAGTGCTTAGTGTGTAGTCCCCATCTGTAACCCAACCTATACTGCCCATTGCTTAAAATCCAAAGCCATCTCGTCACCTGCATAACTCACACTGCTTTGCTCCCTCTACTCCTCTACTATGGCCCCACATTACATTGTCCTTCTCTTCCTCATATTCCCCAACTGTCTCCCCTCCTACCAAACCCTCACTCTTCTCCCCCCTACTCTCCCTCTAGCTTCCTCACCACTCCCTCCATTCTTTCTAATCTTCCAACCTAGCATCAGCCCTTGAGCTACATCTCCCCCTCCCCCTCATTCAACCAACCCCTCTCTCATTAAGACAACCCCACCCTCGCTTCCACCGTACTGTCTCAACCTTACCCCACTCTCTACTACTCCTTCTCTCATCAGGTAATATTAACCCCAACCCTGGCCCCCCTCAATATCCTTCTCATTCCAAGAAGAGCTCCTCACGCACCTTATCTAATCTCATCCATATCCCTCTACTCTCCCCTTCTGCACTCCTTCACACATGCCCCAGTCTCTCAACCAGAGATACCAACCCCAACCTCAACCCTATCCCCTTTAGAGTCTTGTCCCACCCTAAAAAGAAATCCCCACACCCCCTATCATTGCTCCCCTTCATTCCCCATTCACTTCCCCTCCCCCCTTGTCCCTCTTGGAGGGCACATTCATCCAGAGACACCCACCCATACCCTGGTCCATCCAGACCTCTGTATTGCCCAGGCAATAGATCCTTACATAACAGTCCCTCTAGACCACTGCCTCACTGTCGAAAGAAGTCCTCACGTAACTTATCCAACCTTATCCATATCCCTCTCCTTTCCCCCTCCGCTCTCCCATTCTCATGCGCCCTATGGAATGCATGCTCACTCGCTAGCAAACTTCCTTTTATTCATGATCTCTCTCTCTAATGCACTACACCTTCTTACCCTGAGACCTGGCTCCACCCAGACGTTACTACATCCACTGCTGCTCTCTGCCATGGGGGCTACCTGTTCTCCCATACACCTTGTTCCACTGGCCGCAGTGGTGGTGTTGGGCTCCTACTTTCTCCCTCTTGCCAATTCCAACCCCTCCTGCTGCCTCAATCTCACTCTGCCCTCTTTTTTGACGTCCACTACATTCGTCTCCTCACACCACTTCTCTGTGTAGCTGTTATCTATCGCCCACCCAACAAATCCAAATCAACCTTCCCCACCAACTGACTCCTGGCTTTCCAACTTTCTAGATCCCTCCTCCCCCACTCTTATTCTTGGCAACTTTAACATTCACGTCGACAACCCCTCCAATCCCCATGCTTTAAAGCTCCTTGCCCTCACCTCCTCATTTAACCTCCAACTTTGCTCCACTGCCCCCACCCACACGCACGGCCATTGCCTTAACCTAAGAACATAAGATATGCCATACTGGGTCAGACCGAGGTCCATCAAGCACAGTATCCTGTTTCCAACAGTGGCCAATCTAGGTCATAAGTACCTAGCAGTATCCCCAAAAGACACAGGTTCCACAATGCTTGTACTGGGTCAAGCATTGATTATCCTGGGTCCTTTTTTAATAGTGGTTTATGGACCTTTCCTCCAGGAACTTGTCCAAACCTTTTTTAAACCCAGCTACACTAACAGCCGTTACTATATCCTCCGGTAACAAATTCCAGAGTTTGATTACACGTTGAGTGAAAAAATATTTTCTCTTATTTGTCTTAAATAGTTTATCCTGTAGCTTCATTGCATGTCCCCTAGTCTTTCTATATTCTGATAGCATAAACAATTGATCCACATTTACCTGCTCCACTCCATTCATTAATTTATAGACCTCTATCATATCTCCCCTCAGCCGTCTCTTTTCCAGGTTGAAGAGCCCCAACCTTTGTAGCCTCTCTCTTCATAGGAGTAGCCTTCCATCCCATTCACCATTTTGGTGGCTCTTCTCTGTACTTTTTCTAATGCTGCTATGTCCCTTTTTAAGATACGGTGACCAGAACTGCACACAATATTCAAGGTGCGGTCGTACCATGGAACAATACAGAGGCATTATAATAACCTTTGTTTTATTTTCCATCCCTTTCTTTATGATACCTAGCATTCTATTTGCTTTCTTGGCCGCCGCTGCACACTGGGCGGAGGGTTTTAACATGGTATCCACGATGACTCCTAAATCTTTTTCCTGGGTGGTGGTTTCTAATGTGGAGCCTTGCATCGTGTAACCATAGTGTGGGTTGTTCTTTCCTAGGTGCATAACTTTGCACTTGTCCACATTAAATTTCATCTGCCATTTGGATGCCCAGTCTTCCAATTTATCCAGATCCTCCTGCAGTTTTCCACAATCCTCTTGGGTTTTAACAACTTTAAACAGTTTTGTATCATCTGCAAATTTGATGACCTGGAAAAGGGAATAACGAGTGAGGTTATTTATGAATATGTCAAAAAGTAGCGGACCCAATACAGATCCCTGGGGTACTCCACTATTCACCTTTTTCCATTGGGAATTATGGCCATTTAGCCCTACCCTCTGCTTTCTCTCTTTTAACCAGTTCCCGATCCACAATAGTACACTGCCTCCTATCCCATGACTTTTTAGTTTCGCCAAAAGTCTCTGATGAGGGACCTTATCAAAAGCTTTCTGAAAGTCCAGATACACTATATCAACCGACTCACCTTTGTCTACCTGTTTATGCACACCTTCAAAAAAACATATCAGATTAGTAAGACAAGATCTTCCTTGTCTAAAGCCATGTTGGCTGTCTCCCATTAGGCCATGACTGTGTAATTTTGTTATGATGGTTTCTACCATTTTCCCCGGTACAGACGTCAGACTCACCGGTCTGTAATTTCCCGGGTCACCCCTGGAACCCTTTTTAAAGATTGGTGTTACGTTGGCGACCCTCCAATCTTCAGGTATTACAGATGATTTTAATGAAAGTTCACAGATTACCAATAGCAGGTCCGCAATCTCATATTTCAGTTCTTTCAACACTCTTGGATGTATACCATCCGGTCCAGGTGATTTGCTACTATTCAGTTTATCAAATAGTTGTAATATATCTTCCCGGTGTAGTGATATTTCTCTCAACTCCTCTGCAGTATCACCTTTAAATACCACTTCAGTCTTGGGTAACATCACTACATCTTCCTCAGTAAAGACCGAAGCAAAGAATTCATTCAGTCTCTCTGCTATAGCCTTGTCTCCTCTTACTGCCCCTTTTACCCCTCTATCATCTTATGGCCCAGCGGGCTCTCACAGGCCTTTTGCTACGAATGTACTTGAAAAAGCCTTTATTTCGTGTTTTTGCTTCCGTAGCAAGTTCCTTCTCAAATTCTCGCTTTGCGTGCCTTATCAATGCTTTGCATTTAACTTGCCAGTGCTTGAGCTGTTTCCAGTTTTCTTCGTTTGACTCTTTTTTCCATTTCCTGAAGGATGCTTTTTTGGCAGCAACAGCCTCTGACCTCACCTTTAAACCATGCTGGCAGTTTTTTGGACTTTCTTCCACTTTTCTTAATGCATGGAATACAGCTGGTCTGGGCTTCGAGGATAGTATTTTTAAATAACACCCAAGCTTGCTGTAAGTCTAACCTTTCCAACTGCTCCTTTTAGTTTTTTCTTAACTATATTCCTCATTTTATCATAGTCTCCCTTTTGAAAGTTAAAAGGTAGTACTGTGGATTTCTTTACTATCCCTCCTCCACTAATTAAATCAAACATGATCATGCTATGATCACTATTGCCAAGTGGTCCCAAAACCCTCATTTCTTGCACCAGATCTGGCGTTCCACTAAGGACTAGGTCCAGTATGGCTTCCCCTCTCGTCGGTTCATGAACCAGCTGCTCCAAGAAGCAGTCATTTATTTCATCTAGAAACTTTATCTCCCTAGCTTGTCCTGCCGTAACACTGACCCAGTCGATACCAGGGTAATTGAAATCACCCATTATTACTACTCTGCTGTGACTTTTGTTAGCTTCCTTGATTTCTGAGCATTTCATCATCCATTTGTTCATTCTGGCCAGGCGTTCGATAGTACACTCCCACTGCCATCACCTTCCCCTTCATACATGGAATTTCAATCCATAGAGATTCTACAACAAATTTTGTTCCCTGCAAAACTTCAATCCTTTCTGACTCAATGCCCTCTCTAACAGAGCGCAACCCCTCCACCAATTTGATCAGTTCTATCATTACGATATAGTTTGTATCCAGGTATCAGTGTCCCACTGGTTATCCTCCTTCCACCATGTCTCTGAGATTGCAATCATATCTAACCCCTCATTTAGTGCTATATATTCTAACTCTCCCATCTTATTGTTTAGACTTCTAGCATTTGCATACAAGCATTTTAGAGACTATTTTATTAATATTAAATCTGGCTATTGGTAGGCATGGGTAATTTTGAATCTTTAAGCTCTGTCTGCACCTTACTCAAGGGCATTTGGGCTACTATACTCTTTTTTGGAACCTCACTGCTTTTGGTAGTATCCTTCAAGGATACCTTCGTCCGAACCATGCGCTCCTGGGCGACTGTCAGCTTTCCCCTATTTTCTAGTTTAAAAGCTTCTCTATCTCCTTTTTAAAGGTTAATGCCAGCAGTCTGGTTCCATCCTGATTAAGGTGAAGCCCATCCCTTCGGAAGAGCCCCTCCTTTCCCCAGAATGTTCCCCAGTTCCTAACAAATCCAAAACCCTCATCCTTGCACCATTGTCTCATCCACGCATTGAGACTCCGGAGCTCTGCCTGTCTTTTGGGTCCTGCACGTGGAACAGGAAGCATTTCGGAGAACGCTATCCTGGAAGTTCTGGATTTCAACTTTCTACCTAAAAGCTTAAATTTTGCCTCCAGAACCTCCCTACCACATTTTCCTTTGTCATTGGTACCAACATGTACCAAGACAGCAGACTCCTCCCCAGCACTATCTATGATCCTATCTAGGTGGTGCGTGAGGTCCGCTACCTTCGCACAAGGCAGGCATGTTACCAGGCGATCCTCACGTCCACCAGCCACCCAGCTATCTACATTCCTAATGATTGAATCACCAACTATGACAGCTGTCCTGAATCTCTTCTCATGGGGACATGGCCCTGGAGAAACGTCCTTAGTGCAAGAGGGTTTTACATCACCTGGAGGACAGGTCCTAGTTACAGGATCACTTCCTGCCACACCAGGGTGATGCTCTCCTGTCACGTGACCTCTCTCCTCCATGGCAACAGGGATGCTGCCAGACTGGAGGTGGGACTTCAGGTCTATATCCCTGTAGGTCTCGTCCATGTACTTCTCTGTCTTTCTTATGTCTTCCAGGTCTGCTACTCTAGCCTTTAGAGAACGGATTTGTTCCCTGAGAGCAAAGAGCTCCTTGCACTTAGTGCATACGTAAGACCTCTCACCAACTGGGAGAAAATCATACATGTGACACTCAATGCAAAAGACCAGAAAGCCCCCATCTCGCTGCTGGACTTTTGTCTGCATCTTAGTTTAAAGCTTGTGTTTAGGTCTTTTAAATTCTGTATATAATAAGGACTGGTGTAGATGCTTATACTAATAAAAGTGTATCTAACACCCCCAATACACATTGTTCACCTGAAGCTTAATTAATCTCAGGTCCTCAGTGTATGACTGATTTATTTTATTTATTTTTATTTATTTAGTGTACACTTGTATCCCGCTACTTCCAGCGATCAGCAGCGGTTTGCTATACATAAGGTGCGGCTGTACAGGCCAGGAATTGAAACATACAACATGATTTAGTGGAAATGTACAGGTCAGATCACTCGAATTATATGATTTACACTTGATTGCAGGCTATTAATTTCACATGTATATACATATTTACATGACGCTAGTGTATATTGTTGGCCAGAACACGGAGTTCTTTCTTTGTGCCTGTTGTGAGCCAGTGTGAGTACATGGTGATTAGGCAAGATAGAAATGCATCTGAAAAAGATGAGTCTTAAGCTTTTTTCTGAAGTCCATCAGGTCACTGCTTGCTCTCAGTTCGCATGGTAGTTGATTCCATAGCAGAGGCGCTATAAATGAAAATGCTCGGTTGCTGGTGTTTGTTTTGACATATCTCAGGCTCCCCGGGACCAGGAGGGTATTGAGGTTTGGAGATCTTCTGCTTCTGTTATTTGGCTGTAAAGTGATAAGGGTGCTGAGGTAAGAGGGTGCTATATTATGAATGAGCTTGAATGTGGTGATAATGATTTTATATTGTATGTGTGCAGTGATTGGGAGCCAATGTAGGGCGATTAGTATTGGGTGTAATATGATCCTTCAGGCCGGTCCCCATGATGATTCTAGCTGTCACATTTTGCACCATTTGCAGGATATTGAGGTTTTTTTTAGGCAGACCCTGTAGTATGGCATTGCAATAGTCTTGGATAAAGAGCTGCACCTGAGAGCAGCCCCTTTCCTTCAAGATGTGTAGGTACCTATAAAGCTACAATTACCCCAGGGGTGGGTGGGTGCTGGGGGGGAGGGAGGGAGGGAAATAAGTCCTATTAAAGAGGGCAGTTACAAGGTACCCTGTCCTGAACCCTCAGCAGGGGGGGGAGGGGGGTACCACACAAAGCCCAGTTAGTTGAGAGAGGCAAGGTAAGTTATACAGCTGAGAAAGCTGAAGCAGCACACCAATAAGACAAACAATAAATAATTAAACAGCTAGAACTCACTGCAAGTTGTCACAGGAGGTAATATCCACCTCTCTAGCAGAGCACTGTTAGAGCACTGCTCTTCCCAGAGTAGAGAGAAGCAAACAAAACAGACTATGCACACGTGGTGGAGACAGGAAGAAGACTACATAATACCTCAGCAGGGGAGAGGGGAGGGGGGTTCACTCAGGTAGGTTAGGGCAGGAAAACAAAATTTAAACATAGCAGGTTCAGGGGGGAGAGCAGGGAGAAAAATTTAATTTAAAATGAACAGTTAACCTGGCTACCATACAAAGCCCAGTTAGTTCATATTCTTCTCTAACTCTTCACCCTTAAACTTCCACATATCAATTCCTCCCCCATCCGACCATCACCTTTTAACCTTCAATCTTCAGCTTTCGCTGTCCCAAGCCCGACCCGTCTCCTCCGACCTAGCCAGAAACATTCATAATATTGATCCCTTAACCCTCTCCTCCACCATCTCTCTCCTCCATTTTGTCCTCCAAATCTGTCAACGAGGCAGTAGCCTCTTATAATGCTGCTCTATCCTCGGCTCTTGACACCCTTGCCCCACCCACCCTTCATCCCTAGACGTTCTATTCCTCAGCCCTGGCTCTCATCCACAACCTGCTACTTACGCATCTGTGCCCATTCTGCTGAACGTGCCTAGACCAAATCCCGCTCCCCTGAAGACCTTCGACACTTCAAATTCATGCTTAGCTGCTTCCAGTCAGCCATAGCACTTGCCAAACAAAAAACTACTTCACCCATCTGACTAACTCCCTAGCCTCTGATCTGCGTCGCCTCTAACACCCTCAATTCTCTCCTCAAGGTACCCCCTTCCCCCAGTTCCGCCCTCACTTTCTGCCCAAACGCTTGCCGACTACTTCCATGACAAAATCCAAAGGATTACCCTCCAATTACCCACACCCTCATCTATCCCCCTCCCCATTTCTCCCCCCCCACCCCAACTTCCTCTGCTACCCTCTCCTCCTTCCCTACGATCTCTGATGAGGAAACTGCACTCCTTTCCTCCTCCAAACCCACCACCTGTTCCTCCGACCCCATCTTCTCCACCCCATCTCCTCCACCATTATCCCCTCCATCTCTCATATTCTCAACTTACTCTCCACTGCAACTTCCCCATCAAGTTCAAACATACCGTTATCACATCTCTACTCAAGAAACCCTCACACAATCCCACCTGTCCTAATTATCGACTCATCTCCCTCCTCCCCTTCATATCTAAACTTCTAGAATGAGCAGTACACCGATGTTGCCTCGACTTCCTCACCTCCCAGGCCCTCCTTGACCCACTCCAATCTGGCTTCCGTCTCCCCTACACTCCTCCAAAACGGCTCTTACAAGTCTCCAATGACTTGTTCCTCGCTAAATCTAAGGGCCTCTACTCTGTCCTCATCCTTCTAGACCTCTCTGATGCCTTTGACACTGTAGCCCACCACCTCATCCTCTCCACCCTCGGCTTCAAGGACTCCATACTATCCTGGTTCTCATCCTACCTCTCCCACTGCTCCTTTAGTGTAAGCTCCAGTGGCTCCTCCTCCTCTCCCATCCCGCTCCATGTTGGTGTACCCCAGGGATCTGTCTTGGGCCCCCTCCTTTTCTCTCTACACCCAATCCCTTGGCGTGTTTATCTCCTCCCACGGCTTTCAATACCATCTCTATGCTGACTCCTCCCAAATCTACCTCTCTACACCTAATATCTCTCCAGCAATCCAAACCAAGATTTCTGCCTACCTTTCTGACATCGCCAACTGGATGTCTCATCGCCGCTTGAAATTAAACATGGCCAAGACTGAACTCCTCCTCTTCCCTCCTTCTCAGTCTCCGTGGATGGATCTATGATCCTTCCTGTTCCCTTGGTCCGCAATCTGGGGGTCATCTTTGACACCTCTCTCCCCTTCTCCTTGCATATCCAGCACATTGCTAAAACCTGTCGCTTCTTTCTCTACAACATTAGCAAAATCCGCCCCTTCCTGTCGGAACACACCACCAAAACGCTTATCCACTCCCTAACCTCCTTTCGCCTCGGCTACTACAACCTACTCCTTGCTGGTCTCCCCATGAGCCATCTTCTCCCCCTTCAATCCATACAAAATTATGCTGCCCGACTAATCTTCCGCCAATCCTGCCATGCCCACATTACTCCTCTCCTCAAGTCACTTCATTGGCTCCCCATCCAATTCAAGCTTCTCCGACTCACCTATAAGTGCATTCACTCTACAGCTCCTCCGTACCTCTCATCTCTTATCTCTCCCCACATCCCAGCTCGGGATCTTCGCTCTGCTAACAAATTACTTCTATCTAGGCCTTTCACTCGCACCGCTAACTCCCGACTTCTCTTTTTTCACCTTGCCGCACCCTATGCCTGGAACAGCTTACCTGTGTCTATACGCCAGGCACCGTCCTTAGCCCTCTTCAAATCCAGGTTAAAAACCTCTCTCTTCACTGTCGCGTTCAGATCCTGACTTCTAACCTTCATCTTAACTTAACCCCCATCATTTTCACGACTGTACTGTAAAACCCATCGAATTGATTAATGCTTTGCATTTTCTTGACTAGATTGTAAGCTCGGACGAGCAGGGACTCTCTGGTACTTTTGGTTGTACAGCGCTGCGTGCGTGGCGCTTTACAAGTGTTTAATAGTAGTAGTAGTAGTAGGATTCCAGTGTGTGAAGAACTCTATGGATTTATTTAGCAATGCTTTTCACCGGGTCAAAGTGGTATACATTCAGGTACGATATATATTTCCCTTGACCCTGAAGGGCTCACAATTTATGTTTTGTACCTGAGGCAACAGAGTTAAGTGGCTTGCCCAATGCCACAAGGAACACCTGTGGGACTAGAAACCCCAGTCCCTCTGGCCCAAGACTATCACTTTTGCTTTGCCTTGCAATACTTAACATCTTCTGGACATTTGTTTTGTGCCAACATCTTTCTATACGCCTCACCTGTCTTTTTGTAAGCCTGAATCCAGGGTGGTACCAGCTTTTGTTGTAGGCAGAATGGACATGAATTGTCCTGGATTGGTGCAAGGTGCTTCTCTTGAAGGAATCAAGTTTCACAGAACACCTCCTCACCAGACAGTATTATGAAGAGTTTGGTTATTATTGTGGTGAATGGATTTGTGATCCACGTAATAAAGAATTACCTTGAACTGCTGAATCATCAGCTAGGTGGTACTAACCCTGCATTAGTCTTGTACTTGGCTAGAGTTTGGTATCAAGTGTCATAGTAATTGTGCCACTGGATTTCCTGGCAGCTGAAGGTTCACAGACTTGTAAACCCTGGGTCGTAAACCAAAAGACCTAGGGCTACTTAACGATAGCTCTGAAACCCAGCGTTGATAGTCACAGGGCTACCCAATGAGAGTTGCTTCAGCATCAGCAGCCACATGGCAGCGCAATAATAGCTCAGAGTCCATGTCAGCAGCCAAATATCTACACAATGACTGCCTGGATCAGAGAGTGTCAGTGGCCATATGGCTAGTGAGCTCACCTTAATGCTAAAAGCAGTAAAAACAGTCAGAGCAGAGGATGGTCCTGTCTAGAGTTTGGAAATCAATCTATATGGCACTGCAGTCACCTACACCCCAACAGTGCCTCATTTGGAGGAAGGAGCCATTAGTGATATGTGCCAGACTCATAAGGAGAATGTGGTCACTGTGCAGCACCAATACCCCTGGCCTGCAGCTGTACCATGGACAGGAAGATCCAGGTATTAGTGATGGAGACTGTAACAGCCCTTGAGGAGAGGACTATGTGCCTGAATTATGGCAGAGGGATCCTCTGAAAGAGTCCGACCATCACTTTAAGACTCAGAATGATTGTGGAGAGAGCTTCAGTACTGCAAAATGGAGACAGCCTTCTGATTAAGGACTTGCACTTGTAGTCAGAGTATTAAAACTCCCAAATATCAAACACCTGCAGGTACTGTTTGAGGGCACTTGGGGTTTTTGGAACTTTGTGGATACAAGGAGCACCCTATAGATACCGGTTCAGGACCTTTCAAGATCTGTCCTGTTTTCCCTCTCTTTTTTTTTTTTTTAAAGTAGATTAAAAGGCACATCTCAGATAGCAGATGGAGAGCAGAATTGAAATAGAGGACAGAATGTATTCTGTTCCAGCAATATTTCTGAAACAACTGATAAACATGGAGCCATTTCTAAAATACGTAGCCACATGCAGTGGGAGGAGTAATTTTACAAATTTACAGTACAAGTGGGAAAAAGTGATGGAGGAAACTTGGAAACTTACATATGCAAAAGCCGCCATTTCACAACTTCACATGTGCAGTCTACTGCTCTTTAACTACAGAGGCCTCTGTTTTTAACTAAAAACAATTTGGAGCAAGGAATAAACTAATCTAGAGGAGGATTAAAGGTGGTAACCCCCTTAATCGCTCTTGTAAAGGGATGGCTGAAATCAGCACTTTTTAAAAACTTGCATGTGACAGGGAACAGGAGGAAACACGCACCTGTATTTCCTACATGGGGAATATACAAAGATTTTTGATCTGTCCTGATCACTCCCTAGCCGTGCCCCCATGTAACATGCATGTACATGATCAGTACATCCACGTGTAAACAGAGCTTCTAAAACGGCTATTTACATGTAACTACCATTTAAACATGTATGCTACCGCACATGTGTGTATAAAACACAAATATGACTTATAAACTAACCCCCTTAATGAAAGCAGAAGAAAAAGAGCAAATCCATTCCTGCTTTGCTGAGCAGATGAAGCAGACTGAAGGAGAGAAGCAAAACATATACAGGTGGGGGCGGTCACACATGCCAGAGCGCTTTTCTAGGCTCTGTGAGAGCAGATCCTAACTGGGAGCCATCAGCTGATGACATCACCTACATGTAGTTCATTATATCCTGAACTAATATATTAGGGAGCAAGGCTGCCTGCACTCAAGCTTTTCTTTGTATTTTGAATGTTTAAATATCAGATTCTATCAAAATACTACGGTGTGATATTGCATCAATGTGCATGTCAAACCCTGGTTTTCAGCACCATTTGTTAATGTAGAACTATGTATGTGCTTAGACACTTATTATGTTTCCATCTGCAGGGGACCAGTAATTGCAGTGAGACTTTGGTATTCTGGCCCCTTGATGAGCCACTGGTGAACAGAGTCACTAGTCTGATACTAATGAGCCATCAAGCTCATCCTTTGTAGCACCAATATATTTGTGTTAGTAATCAGCACCTGTGTGTTGGTGCAGTGGTGTTGTGTTACAGCCATCTCCCCAGTCAGAACCTGGGGCATGATTTTCAATGGATTTAAGCACATTGTGAGCATCTGTGTTCAACACAGTCCTGGAGGACCAGGTGCTATTCTTGAAACTGCTGGCCTTCACTTTTAACACCATTAACCAAAAACAGCAAAAAAATCAAGTGACTAGACAATGAAAAATTATATTTGAAGCTATTGAACGCACAAGTATCAGTGCAGAAATACAGGATGTACAAAAAATACAGGAAACTTAGAAACTCAACAGAAAACCCTATTGTGGGCATTTCTAAGGAGGATACGAATCTGAAAACAAAAATACTTACCTGCTGGACAATAGAAAACATGACCTGTGGACTCTGGAAAAACAGAACCGAGGTAGCCTTGTGTGACGACGCTGAAACTCCCATATATTCTCAGAAGATCATTTTCAAAAGCTTTGAGTTTTATAAGCACTGCTCCAACTTCAGGTTCCATTGGATGATGTTGCCCACTTGTGAAAACTGCTATCCTGCTTGTCCATGGAGAAAGAGGAAGCGTAGTTACTCACCTGTAACAGGTGATCTCCAGGAAGAGCAGGAATTTAGTCTTTACATACGGGTGACATCGGCACAGACGGAGCCCGCACAGGAATGCTCCCCAGCGTCCTATAGGAAAGCCTTTGGGAGTACTCTACTGCACCTGCGTGACTGCCTTCCCACTCTGACTCCCTCTCCTCAGTTGGGTTTGTAGCCGAGAAGGAAGAGTAAAAATAACCCTACAACTCCATGGGGAGGAGGGTGGGTTGTGAAGACTAAATTCCTGCTATTCCCGGAGATCATCTGTTACAGGTGAGTAACTACGCTATCTCCAGGAACAAACAGGAATGTAATCTTCACTTATGGGACTTCCTAGCTCCCAGATCTTCAGGAGACTTGGAAACCAGGTCAGAAAAGTCAGACTGAGTTCAGTTGAACATAGACAGATATCCCTGCCATGGAGATCTGGATTAAACAGTGTGGGTGGGGAGAGTAGTTGTAGCTATGCTTCAAAGAGATGGTGGAGGACTGCATCCCGCCGGGAGTCCTTGTCCAAGCAATAGTGGGTGGCAAAGGTGTGGATGGAGGGCTAGGTTGCTACCCGGCATATTTCGTCTATGGCTACTAAGCATAGGTTGGCTCATACATTGTGAGCAGTGATGTGGCCTGTGAGTGAGTCTTGTTTTATCATAATCAAAAGTGATGCAGTCTGCTATCCATCTGGATATGCTTTGTTACAGGAAGCCCCAAGTGAGTGGAGTCAAAAGAAATGAACAATTGTGAGGACTTGTGGAGATCCTGTATCCTCTGCAGGGATTGTTTGCAATCCAGAGTATGCAGGATTGCTTCTGCACAGGAAGAGTGCGGTCTTGGAAAGAAGACTGGAAGTATTATAGATTGATTAATGTGGAAGGAAGATACCACTTTTGGCAGAAAGTGAGGGTGTGTCTGTAGGATGACTGTCATGATGGAATCTGGTGTATGGTGGATAGGCCACCAAGGCTTGTAATTCATTTATGCGCCTGGCCGAGATCAGAGCAATATGACCTTCCAAGACAAGTATCACAGCTTAGAAGTAGCTAGGGGTTCAAAATGGGGTTTGAGAAGCTTTGCCAAGACCACATTTGAGATCCCATGCCACTGGAGGTGGTTGAATAGGTGGCTTAGAGAGGCGGCAGCATCTCATGAAACGTGCCACTAGGGGGTGCACAGATATGGATTGGCCATCGAGTGGTTTGTGAAAAGCCGCAATGACACTGAAGTGAACTCTAACCGAATTGGTCTTTAGTCCTGAAGACAAGCGCAATAGATATTGCAGAAGTGCAGGCACTGGTGTGTCAAAGGGATTGAGCACCATGATCCAAATCTGCATCATTTGAACACGTAGGTCCACCTGGTGGAGGGTTTTCTTGAAGCCAGTAGAATGTCCTTTACCTCCTGAGGAAGGTGGAGATGCTGAAGCATCACTCCCTTCAGCAGCCATGCAGTCAGACAGATTGCAGATTGGAATGTAGGACTCTTCCATCGTTTTGGGATAGAAGACCCTGATTGCAACAGACTCAACCACAATCCGTCTGGGATGCAGTCGAAGTAGAAGGGGAAACCAAGCTTGACGGGGCTAGAAGGGGGCTATGAGAATCATAGTACCTCTGTTGAACTGGAGTTTGAAGAGGGTCTTTGGTATTAGGGGTGTGGGAGGAAATGCATAAAGCAGTCCCTGATCCCAATGTAGGTGAAAAGCATTGTTTGCTTGGCTTAGCTTGGACGGAACACTGTAAAAGAACTGTGGGAGTTTGCTGTTTTGTGGAGTGTCAAAGAGGTCAATGACAGGAGTTCCCCAGGCCTTGAAGATTTGTGCCACTAAGCAAGGGTCTAGACTCCACTTGCATGGGTGAAAGATGTGACTGAGCCTGTCTGCAAGGTGATTCTGATCACCGGAAATATACACTGCACGAAGGTGTATGCGGTGAGAGATGGCAAAGTTCCACAGGCGAGAGGCCTCTTTGCAGAGGGGAAGTGAGCCTGTCACACTTTGCTTGTTCACATAGAACACTGCCACCTGGTTGTCTGTCCTGACGAGCACCTGGCTATTCAAGAGGTGGTCTTGAAACACTTGGAGGGAATTTGTGATTGCCCAGAGTTCTAACAAGTTGATTTGTAAGGATGACTCTTGGAGTTGTCCACAGGCCTTGTGTGGACACTGACTCCAAGTGGGCTCCCCAACCCAATTTGGATGCATACATGGTCAGGGTGTGTTGAGGTTGAGGCATCCAAAAAGGTGACCCTCCTAGCAGGTTTGATGGGGTGCACCACCATAGGAGGGATTGGACCAGAGGTGAGTGATCCGAATGATGTCCCATAGGTGTCCTGTGGATTGTGTTCATTGGAATGCTAGGGTCCATTGCATTAGGTGCATATGCAGTCTTGGATATAGTACCACATACACTGTAGATGCCATGTGGCCTAAGAGACAAAGGAAGTCTCGAGCTGTTGAGCTTATCTGTTGACGCATGTGGGTGACTAGGGATACTAGTCGGTCCATACGGTCTAGTGGCAGAAAGGCTTTGGAAAGCTGAGTGTCCAGCACTGCCTCTATGAATTCCAATCTTTGGGTTGGGGTTAGATGGGACTTTGGGACGTTTACAACAAATCTCAGGTGTTTCAGCATGCTAGAGTGGTTTTGAGAGAAGTGCAGAGCTCTCTTGGAGAGTCCGCTTTTAATCAACCAGTCGTCTAAGTAAGGGAAGACAAAGATCCCCTTGCTCCGCAGGTAGGCTGCTACCACTGACATGCAATTTTGTGAACACCCTGGAAGCAGATGCTAGTCTGAAGGGGAGGACTCTGTACTGGTAGTAAGTCCCCTAAAAAGGCAAAGCGAAGATATTTCCTGTGTCCTGGATGTATCAGGATATGAGCATATGCATCTTTGAGATCTAGGGAACATAGCCAGTCGTGTTCCTGCAAGTAGGTAGGAGGGTTCCAAGGGAAATCATTTTGAACTTTTCCCTGACCAGGAATTTGTTTAGATTTCGTAAGTCGAGGATAGGCCTGTATCTTCTTGTCTTCTTCGGTATAAGGAAGTAAGGAGAGTAGAAGCCCCCATGAAGTTCTTGTTTTGGTACCTCCTCTATGGTTGGAGATTTCCTCGTCGAGTACGGCCATGAACATAGGTTGAAGATATCAGTCTCTGAAGTGAGGCGGAGGAGGTTGTGTGAAGTTTAGTTGGTACTCCTCGTGAATGATGCTTAGGGTCCACTGCTCTGAGCTGCTCTGATCATTTACCAATGGCTGGCAAAGAAACAAAAGGTGACCCATCTTGGTTGGATTGGGTGCTTGCAGGAATAAGATGACCCTGTTCCCCAGGACAGAGTCAAAAGCTGGGTGTCGCTTGTGGCCGAGCTGCTGGCTGCTGCTTAGCAGCAGTTCTGGGTTTTTTGGGGGTTTTGCTAGCAGGTTTAGGCCCCTGGTTGCTTGCCCTGAGGCTGGTAAGAAAGTTGTGAATAAGAAGGGTAGAACCTCTTTTTAGGAAAGAAGGGTTTCTTTGTTGCTGGCTTCTTTTTTGAAGTGTCAGCAGTCTTTCTGGACAGCCTCTTCAGTGTGGTATCATCAATTTCAAGCTCTCCAGCTTTTACTGAAGAGTTTTTCCCCAGCGCAGAGGATGTTACCAAGTTTATCTTGGACTCATTGCTCCAAGTCTGAGGCCTGTAACCATGCTAGCCTTCTAGCACCGATGGCGATAGCTGATGCGGTGCTGTTGACAGCAGCGCACATGACAGGGGTGATATTTCGGTGGTGGTCTCCCTTGATCTGCCAGCTGCTTTCGATCTAGTTGATCATTCACTTCTCCTTTCACGCCTTCAGGACGCTGGCCTCTGGGGCACGGTGTATTGTTGGTTCCATTCTTTTCTCTCCTTTTGCTCTTTTTCCGTGGCCCCCTCCTCCGGATCTCCATCATTATCCCCTTCTGATGCCACCCCCTCCCCTGTGGTGTTCCCCAAGGCTCCAGCCTGGCCCCTCTCTTATTCAATATTTTCTTGCACCACTTTCTCTCTGCATTCAACAATCTGGTCTGTCAGCCTTCTATTATGCAGATGACATTTTACATCACACAAACCCCCTTCACCCGGATCTTGGTCCCCTTAATTCCTGTCTTGCTCTTGTAGCGGACTGGCTTTGAACTGTCTTCACCTTAATCTAACAATAACCTCCTCCACTTGGTTCCCTTTTGGTAGTCCCTGTCCCTCACTTGCTCCCTCCATTGGAATTTCCACTATCCTCTTAGTCCCCTCTTTCAGATATGATGGACTTACCTGCTAATTGTTGTTCCTGGAGTGGGACCAGTCTAGTCCCGAGACCTCTGGGTTCCCTATCTTATCCAGCAGCTTGGAGACTGAGAAACTCATTCTTCTGTGAAATCATCAGTATATCTCTCCGGTATCCGCCTCCATCCAACCAGTAACCTACTGACAAAGAAGACTCACCGGAGAAACAAGTAAGTATCTATGTAATCAAACTAATATAACAAATTCAGCATGAGCACTAGAGAAAGACTACTCCCCCCCCCCCCAAGTGAAACAGCTGCAAAGAACATTTTCGGCAAGTAGAAAACTCAAACCACACAGCTGCAACAGGCCCCTTCGCTGGTAGCACAGTGCAGCCCTCCCTGACAAATCCACGGAAAGTCGTAGTCTATATACCCACTGATCGAATTCTCTTTTTTTTTTTTTTGTAATTCACTTTTCACAGGAAATATAGCGGCAATCCTAGAGAAAAACCCCAAAGGAAAAATCTCTTACCTGTACCACACGGAGCTAGTCCCCAGACCTGTTTGCCAAGGGACTCCGGATGGGACACGGGACTAGACTGGTCCCACTCCAGGAACAACAATTAGCAGGTTAAGTCTAATTTCATCTTCCTGATTGTGGCCCAGTCTAGTCCCGAGACCTCTGGGTCCTTACCAGAGCAGTGAAACAAAGTTGTTAAACATGGGAGGGTCCCGGCAAACCCGCTTGCAGGACTGCGGAACCAAATGAAGTCTCCTCCGCTCGTTGCACATCCAGCCGATAGTGCTTCACGAAAGAGTTCAAGGAGGACCACGTCGCCGCCCGACAAATCTCAACCGGCGACACCAAACGCACCTCCGCCCAGGAAGTCGCCTGTGCCCTGGTGGAAAGGGCCCGCAACCCTTCCGGCACAGCCCTGCCATGCAAAAGATAGGCCTACGCGATGGCCTCCTTAATCCAGCGTGCAATGGAAGCCTTAGACGCCGCTTCCCCCTTCTGACGCCCCCCAAAGAGCACAAAAAGCCCGTCAGATTTCCGAAAACTCGCCGTCCGCTTGAGATACTTCAACGCTCGCCGGACATCCAAAAGATGAAGCTTCCTCGAAAGAGGGGAATCCGCGCTTCCGGCAAAAACTGGCAAGGAAATTTCCTGATTGACATGAAAAGCCGAAAGCACCTTAGGCAGAAAGGCCGGGACCGGTCGCAAGACGACCTTAGAGGCCAAGAACGACAGGAAAGGCTCCCGGCAGGAAAGCGCCTGTAGCTCCGACACACGTCTGGCCGAAGAAACCGCCACCAAGAATACCACTTTCAACGTGAGGTCCTTGAACGACGAACGTGCCAAAGGCTCGAACGGTTCCCGCTCTAACGCCTGTAACACAAAGGGAAGATGCCACTTGGGAAACACCGCCCGAGACGGAGGCCTAGCAAGTGACACCGCTCTGAGGAACCTCTTCACATCCCGCTGTTCGCCGAGCGACCGACCAGCAACCCTGCCCCGGTAACAAGACAGGGCCGCCACCTGAATACATAACGAGGCTACCGCTAGGCCCTTGTCGAAATCGTCCTGCAGAAACTCCAGGATCCGCGGAAGAGAAGCCTTAAGAGCCACGACGCTCCTATCCGCACACCACGCCTCAAAGATCCACCAGACCCGGACATACACCTTTGAAGTAGAATGCAGCCTGGACTTTAACAAGGTAGAAATGACCGCCGACGAGTAACCTCGCGAACTCGGCCGCGCCCGCTCAAGAGCCAGGCCGTAAGCGAGAACCGATCCACGTGAGGTATGAACAGAGGGCCCTGCGACAGCAAGTCCATCCGACAGGGAAGCCGCCATGGATTTGCCACAAGCAACTGCACCAGGTCGCCGTACCAGGGTCGACGCGGCCAATCCGGCGCTATCAGGATGACCTGACCGCGGAACTGCTCCACTCTTTGCAGGACCCTGCCTATCAAAACCCACGGAGGGAAGACATAAAGCAGCTGCCCCTCCGGCCAAGGTTGGAGAAGAGCGTCCAATCCCTCCGACATCGGTTCCTGGCATCTTCGTGGAGACAAGAGTCGCCATGAGATCCATGACCGGCGTCCCCCACCGGCGGGTCAGCATCTCGAACACCTCGGGATGCAGAATCCATTCCCCCGGATCGACGCGGACCCGAATGAGAAAGTCGGCCTCGACATTGCTCACTCCGGCCACATGAGCCGCTGACAGATCGACGAGGTTTGCTTCTGCCCATGCGCACAGAACATCGGCCTCTGCCTCGAGGGCCACACTGCTGGCGCCCCCCTGCCGGATGACAAAGGCGACCGCCGTTGCGTTGTCCGAGAGCACACTCACTGCCTTCCCTGAGAGCATCTGCCGAAACCCCTGCAGAGCCAGTAGTACCGCTCGTAGTTCCAAGTGATTTATCGTAGTTCCAAGTGATTTATCGTCCACTGTCGCTCCTGCAAACTCCAGGCGCCCTGCGCGAAGCTGCCCTGACAATGAGCCCCCCAGCCCGACAAGCTGGCGTCGGTCATCACTGCTACATACTCGGGAGTCTCCAGGGCTCTCCCCCGCCCGAGAGATCCGGGAAGCAACCACCAGAGCAGGGCCCGACGAGTTTCCTCCGGACACTCCAACTTCCGGGACAAGGGATGCAATTGATGCGACCAGCGGCGAAGCAACGCCCTTTGCAAGGGCCTCATGTGAGCTCTCGCCCACGGCACCGTCTCTATCGTCACCGCCATGGTGCCCAACAACTGCAGGTAGTTCCACGCCGAGGGAGCCCGAAGCCGCAGAAACCGTTGCACCATACCCCGCAAGCCTTCTGCTCGCTGCTCCGTGAGAAACACCTTGCCCACACTCGTATCGAAGCGGGCCCCCAGGTATTCGAGTCTGGGAAGGTTGCAAATGGCTTTTGGACATATTGACAATCCACCCGAGGCTTTGCAAGAACTCCACCACTCGAGCCGTGACCCGTGCGCTCTCGGCCTTCGACTTGGCCCAGATCAACCAGTCGTCTAAATAAGGTTGAACAATAATGCCCTCTTTGCGTAACGCCGCGGCCACCACCACCTTGGTGAATACCCGCGGAGCCGTTGCGAGCCCGAAAGGTAACGCTTGGAACTGATAATGACTGAAGGGCACCGCGAACTGGAGAAACTGGTGATGATCCGGCCTTACCGGGATATGGAGGTACGCCTCCGACAAGTCCAAAGAGGTGAGGTACTTTCCTTGTCGCACTGCTACTATGACGGAACGGAGAGTTTCCATGTGAAAATGCGACACTCGCAGGCAGCGATTGACCCTTTTTAGATCCAGAATGGGCCGGACGCCCCCGTCCTTCTTCGGGACAATGAAATAGATGGAGTACCGACCGGACCCGCACTGATCCGGAGGGACGGGAGCAATTGCCTTGAGGTCCAACAGTCTTTGTACCGTCACCCGCAAAGCCGCACACTTTGTGACGGACCGCCCGGGAGACTGCACAAACGCCTCCCGCACTGGATGCAAGAACTCGAGAGCGTAACCCTCCGAATAACTTCGAGCACCTATTGATCTGAAGTAATTTGGGCCCAGGCAGGAAGAAACTCCCGCAGACGACCCCCCATGGGAACGAGGGCCGGCTGGGCCCTCCTCATCTCATTGTGATTTTTTGAAATTAAGGGAAGAGGAGGCGGAAGCGGCCCCAAACCCTCTTCCCGCTCCCCGGAATCCCCGAAACCCCTGATTGCGGTAGGGAAAACGCCCCCGGGGACTCGAGGAGAACCTTTGGGAACGAAAACGGCGGAAATCCCGAAACGGACCCCGACCTCCAGGGGCCCCCCGAGCAGACTTGGGCTTGTCTTCAGGCAATCTGCCGCCCTTAGATTCTCCGAGATCTTTAACGAGCTTTTCCAAATCCTCCCCGAACAGAAGGCGGCCCTTAAAGGGTAGCTTACTTAACCTCGCCTTCGAGGAGGAGTCCGCAGCCCAATTCCTTAACCACAAGTATCTCCGGGCTGCTATCGCCGAAGCCATACTTTTAGAAAGACCCCTCATAAGGTCGTACTGCGTATCCGCAAGATAGGCTGCCCCCGACTCCAGGCGTGCAGCGTCTTCCGCTAAAGAACTGGGCTGTTCCCCCTGCACCTGCTGCGCCCAACGGAGGCAGGCCCGAGCCACCCAAGCTCTGCAAATGGCCGCCTGCAGGGAGATAGCATTGATGTCAAAGACCTGCCGCAAGAGCACGTCTAACTTCCGATCTTGAACATCCTTGAGGGCAGCACTACCCTCAACCGGTATGGTGGTCTTCTTGGTGACAGCCGAGACAGCCGTGTCCACCTTGGGCGACTTAAAAACCTCTTTATCCTGGTCCAACAAGGGATACAAATGGCCCATAACCCGGGATCCCTTCAACGGAGCCTCCGGAACGCTCCACTCCTCCTGAATCATCTCGGTAAATACCCTATGCACCGGGAAGGCCCTCTGAGTCCGTTGAAACACCTGCAGTAAAGGATCTTCAAGAGTGTCATCCTCCGCTGCCCCTGGGACTGGCATATTGAGCGCCTTAAGAGACTCGGCAATGAGAGCAGGTAACTCCTCTCTCCGAAACACTCTCACCACCCTGGCCTGATCCTCCCGCTCGGAGATCTCCCCCTCTTCTAATTCCTCATCCAGAGCCACACTGGGGTTCTCCTCATCGGACAACGGGTCCTCCGAAACCCCGGTAATGTCAGACAATGCCTTGTCGCCCCGCAGCTTCTTACTCGGAGGAGGGGAGGAGTGGATTCTGGGGGAAGCAGAGTGTTTCCTTTCCCCCTCAGATCCCGCTGCGAGATTCTGATTCAGCAGAGAGCTAACCGCAGACTGTTGTAAGAGGGCCATAAACTGCTGAGAAAAAATAGCAGACAGCTCCTTGGGAAACAGCACCTGCGAGGGGGAAGGGTTAGGGGCAGAGGACGGACCGGCCACTGGCTCTTCCGGTTCCCCGCCAGATAATGGAACAGACGAGGGCTCCAGGGCAACCCCCGAGGCCCAGTCTGTATGAGAGGGAGGCTGTTCTAACTCTCCAGCCTCCCCCACACAGGCCTTGCAGACCCCTGCAGAAGAAACCTTCTTAGCCCCACACACCATGCAAAGGGGCTTAGAAGGCATTTTGACAAAATAAGGAATAAAGGTCCAGTTATGAACCAGAAAATCCCCTTCAAAAAATAGCAACTCGCCTGGGGAGGAATTCCCCCGTAGCACTGACAGGCCCTGGAGAAAAACGCCCGTTCAAAAACAAATACTTGCTAATCGAAAAAGAAAAGCCAAATTGAAATAAAAGGCTAGAAGAATAGCTCCGCTCCTTCCTTAAAAGCAAAAACGCAGCAGAAGACCGACCTCCGGTCCCACAAGAGACAGTGCTGCATAGCCGCCTACAGGGCTGGGCCGTCACCACGTGGCTAGGCCCGAGCAGAAAAAAAGCCCGCGCGAACAGCGCGCTGCCCCAACGAAGCAGGCCCGCCCGAAAGCGCTTACCTGCAGGTACCGTGTCGATTAGAAAGCCGCGCTCCTGCGATGGTCAAAGAATCAGATGCCCTCGGACCTGGTACACGGCACACTCTCCCTGTGCGTGACCAGCCTTCTCAGTCCGGTTTGCTGGCGGCGGGAAAACACAAGCACGCTCGCAGGCAGGCTCCTCTGCGTGGCGCTGACCAACTACACCCCTCCAACGGAGAGCAAAGGGACCAACAAGCCCAAATTGTGAGGGAGAACTGCAGCGCTGCCAGGTCAGGCAACACCTCTGAAGCAGGCTCAGCTAAAATTAGGTAGAACGAGGGAGTAAGGGGGGGGAGGGGAAGGGAGCTAACTTGTGCTGAAGCTTTAAAGACACAGCACCTAGAAAAGAAAGGAAAGAAAATTAAAACTACAGTAAGCAAATGGAAAGGATATAAATAAAAATTTAAACTAGATTCTCAATTGTTTCTCAAGTGAGCCCGAGACCCCCGGGCTCCCATCTATCCAGCTGCTTGGAGACTGAGGTAACTGGTTGGATGGAGGCGGACACCGGAGAGATATACTGATGATGTCACAGAAGAATGAGTTTCTCAGTCTCCAAGCTGCTGGATAAGATAGGGAACCCAGAGGTCTCGGGACTAGACTGGGCCACGATCAGGAACTGGGTGGTGTTCTTGATTCTAATCTTACACTTAAGGACCATATCTCTCATCTTGCCAAAACCTATTACTTTTTTCTTTGCCAAATCGGGTCTATTCGCCCTTCTCTCTCCTGCTCTAACCACTCATCTTATCTACAGTAATATCTCAGCTTGACTTCTGCAATTCTGTCTTCTCTGGTATCACTCGCACCCAACTGTGCCGCCTACAGCTCATACAGAATACTGCAGCTAGACTCATCACTTGCTCCATCCGTAGAGATCACATCACTCCTCTTCTATTTCATTTACACTGGCTTCCGGTATAATTTCGTGTACACTAAGATACTCACCCTGGTACACCGAGTTATCCACACACATACACCACAGTATCTCACCGATCTCCAATTCTACGTTCCCACGCGCAACCTCCATTCCCTTCATATCAACCGTCTTCATCTCCCTTCCCCTTCACGTGCACATCTCCAATCCACGCGTCACTCTGCTTTTTTCTTCCACAGTGCTGCTCTTTGGAACTCCCTGCCCACTCCTCTCCGTCTGGAACAGAATTACCTCACCTTCAAATCCCTCCTGAAAACTCATCTGTTCACCATTGCCTACAACCTCTCAGAAACATACAATTGACCTAGTTTATCTTCGTTTGTCTGACCTCCTCTTTATGTCTTTGTCTCTGCTTCTCCTGCCATTTCTTCTTTCCTGTCACAATTGTAGTTCCTTTCCTTTTCTATGGCTTCAAGCCATCCTGTAAATGTTTCTAACTAATGTAAACCGCCCTGATGTCAAAGGGCGGTATATCTATTGTAAATAAACTGAAACTGTTGGATTCAAATGCATCGAAGGCTGCCCTGTTCACAAATCTGTAGACATTCTAGCTGTTTTAGAGGACTGTCTCAAAAACTGACCTCTTCTCTTCTGGGATGAAGGGAAGGAAGACTTCCCAATCCTTACTAATTTCCTTAAGGAACATTCCCATATATAAGGTATAGGAATTGATCCTACTAGCCAGCATAGAGGCCTGGAATGACCATCGAGCGAAGGCATCAAGGTTCCTCGATTCTCTGCTGGAGGGGGTATCGATGCATGTGTTACCACTTTTGATGCAGTGCGCCATTGATTAAACTATCGAATGATGTGGTAGCTGTGTCTTTTGAAAGCCTGGGACCTCCGGTACTCGATACATTGTATCGAGGCGTTTACTGATGGGCGAGACTATATGTGGGGTCTCCCACATGCGAAGCATCAGGTTATGTAGGATCTTATGAATCGGTAAGATCATTGCTTGCTGCCTGGGCAGTGGTGCCAAACCTGGAATGGACCAAGTTGATGGGGCGCCAAACACCAATTCCTGTGGTGGACTGGAGGCATGGGGGAAGGTGGACTTCAGGCAGTAGCACCTGTGGCGATACAGATGTTTGTATTGATACTGCTTCTGCTGTCGGTACAGATGTCGATATCGATGAAAGTGGTCCTGGAGTCATTGGTGCCTGTGGTACCGAGGCTGCTAGGAGAGCAGCTAAAGTCTTTGTGATGGATAGCATGCGCTGATCCAACGAGACTGCTGGTGTCTGGTCCAGAGACAGTACGAGGCTTGCAGTCACCATACCAGAGCATGGCACTGGGGTCTCTGCCGAGGTAGACGCCTTGGAGGCCTCCCAGTTCCCCACTGAGGCATTGGAGAACAAGTCCTCCCACCAGGGGCATTCGATTTTGCAGCTAGCCTCAAAGGATGTCTTCAGGGTATCTCTGTGTTTTGAACAGGACCTCTCTTGATCCTCTCGATGTCTCTTTGGATTCCTTAGATGAGGCTCAAGACTCCTTCAGATCACATGGAGACTTTTGTGGGGATCTCGAAGTCTTCTTTCTCTTAAGAGTCCGAACTATGCTTTGAGGTGTTCGAGGTTTTAGATATCTTTGAAGCCGAAGTTCAGGAGGATGTCAATGCCAATGAAACTGAACTGGATGGGAAAAGCTCCGACAACTTTCTGGTCCAGTTTCCTAGACCTCTTAGTCATCTGCTTACAGAAGTAGCAAGAGTCTGGGTCATGGTTGAGACCGAGGTACTTAAGGCACCACTCATGTGTGTCCATGACCAAAATTGTTCGGAACACCTGGTGCATTTCTTGAAACCGCTAAAGTGTTTCTCCATGGTGGAAAGGGTAAGGCCTATGTGGGGCACAAGGCCCTCGAAGGAAAAAAATGGGGAAAAAAATACATACAAGGTAAAAAGTAATTATAATGAAATATTGGAATCGGGGGTGATGTAGGTGAAAAAAAGGGAAGACAGAAGCGTTATACTGAAAACATTTTATGCAGTGACAGGAAAAGCAATTACTGATCTGCTGGCTCTGTGGAAAAAGAACTGAGGAAAGGGAGTCAGAAGAGCAGAAAGGCACACACTGGTGCAGTGCAGTACTCCCAAAGGCTTTCCTATAAGATTCTGGGGAGCGTTCCAATGTGGGCTCCGTTGGTGCAGACGTCACCCATATGTGAAAACTACATTCCTGCTTGTTCCTGGAGATCATATGGTATAAAGCATAGCTACTTCCCATAGTTGCAATCAGAGACCTAGAAAATGTGTCAAAAATATAGAAATTGTCTCAAATGTATTGGGCACCATCAGCTTGATTAAAAAGAATTTCCAAGTGCACCTCCATATGCCACCCATACATTACAGCAGGAGATTCTCTCTGGTAAAGTGCAAGTGCTGAGATGAGCATTGGCAGTAAATTTGAGACTGAAATCATCTCCAACATACCCTGGCGTGAGTGCCATTCTTTCCTTCCATGGTATGTACAGATCTAATCCATTTAGAAACACTATCCTTAGTGAAGATACCAGTTCACCAGTCACCTTTGAACCTGCTAGTCTACTTCTCAGATATTATGAGAAAAATCGATGAGGCTAACTCAATGGGAACATTTTTCTTCTGAAGTCCAAGAGAAAAAAACCCCACAACCTTATTAGGGCAGGCTTCTTAATACAGCAGAAAAACATTCTATGGGCCATCTCAGCAGTAGAACAGGAAAAATAGAAATGTTTTAGGGAGGGAAGAAGGCAGAATGTCAAAATTGCAGCAGATCTTGGAAAATACAAATGTGTGTCCAACAATCTTGGCGGACAAAAGGAAATGAAGGGAGCTACAAGGCTGCAAAAGCACAAGTACTGCCATTTATGAGTAATAAAGACCTCAATGCCTTTCCAGAAAGCTCCAGAAACATTTGATACAAAGAACGATCAAGATGATCCATCTAGTTGCCTTCAAACACACAAATACCGACAATCACGACAGAGAAAATGCTCCCTTGGAAAGGAATTTCAAGGATAGGATATCATGATCCAAAGTTTCAAAATAAAGGTTCACAAGAAATATGAGAAAATACTTCTTTACCAAGAAGGTGTAATTGCCTAAAATAACATAGCAGCTAACGTAATAGAAACCAGTAGTGTGACAGAATTCAATCATATTTGAAAAAGATATTGGAGTACAGCAATAGAAGATTGGAATATGCAGTATTCAAAAAAAATGCCCTCATTTCCTTCAGAGCTGATGCAAAGGGAAAGATGATATAAGAGGAAAATAGAGGATGCAAAAAGAAAGCATACCCTAGTGACAGGTGTTGGCCATGGGGTGGCTGGAGTGAAACCAGGCAGCTACAATTCCCTAAAGCCAGCCTGGTTGCTCAGAGAGTAAGTACTGTGCAGTGCTATGCACAAGGGTCCCAAATTTGCTTTAAGAGCTGTAGAGGCAGCATTAACAACCCTAGGAAAGGGGAAGTCACTATTACTACTTAAGGGTACTATCCGATAACCAGATGTAGGACCTGTGAATGAGGGCTTTAGAAGGAACCCTAGTGCATGACCCTAGCTCAGGACAGTCACTGCAAAGCCCACACTAGTAATGTTTAGGTGGGGTTGAAGTGAATTATTTTATTGTTGTGCTATGAGCTCCCTAACCCACTTACCCTATTGTCTCGTGGTTTTTATGGATTTTAAGTTCCTGTTTTAACATCTTTTTAAACCGCTTTGATGGTTATCTTTTTGGCCAAATGGAAGCACATCAAATATTGTAAATAAATATAGAATAGGAGTAAAAATTGCCGGGCAGTTGCAAATGAACACTCACACAGCCAAATTGCAATTGTGGTTCCCAGTGAGCCAAAGTACAAATTGCTTGGTAAAAAAGAAAAAGGATTCCTAGAACCCAGCCAGATTGATGCAGACAGGTTGATAATAACTGGGTACTTTCCAATAAAATAAGAAGCAGAAAAATAAGACTGCAGATCACAAGATAGCTGGTTTGCTACCAGCAGGCTATGACACCCCAGGAACAGCTGGGTCAGTCCTTGCAAGTTGATGGTGAACAGATAATGCCCAGAACAGCCACAAAGACCTAGGGGGCTAGATGTTCATATCACAGCCTCTCTAGTTGTAAGGTGACATTTTACTTACCAGATAAAGCACAGTTACTTACCTGTAACAGGTGATCTCTGGTAACAGCAGGAATAAGTCTTCACATATGGGTACGTCGGCACCGGAGTCCGCGCGGGAACGCTTCCCAGCGTCCAATCAAAGAGCTTTTGGAAGCATCCCACCACGCCTGGGTGCTGCCTTCCCGCCTTTCCCAACTGCCTCTCCTCAGTTAAGTTTTAAAGCTGAGACAAAGAGAGAGAGAGGAAAGGAAAGATAGAGATTCAACTCCTAGGGGAGGTGGGTGGGTTGTGAAGACTTATTCCTGCTGTTCCCAGAGATCACCCGTTACAGGTAACTGTGCTATCTCCAGGAAAAGCAGGCATGAGTCTTCACATATGGGGACTCCCAAGCTAAGATGCCTGGAGTCCCAGCATGTTATAGATTGGAACATGCTATACCTAAAAACACCAGGCATCCTGAGGATGGAGGGTAGGAGTTGAAGAAAGAAGGATGCTGTGGAACAGCTAACCTAGCATAGGACTGCAGAGATGGAGTCCATGTGTGGATGATGATGGTCATCAATAATATTGCAAAGGATATTGCAAGATGGACCTCCCCTGACAGGATTTCAGAGAAGTATGGAGGTTCATGGACCTACTGGGAAACCTAGTAGAGGAACCTTGAAGAGGACCTCACTGTAAGTGGAGGTAATAATCCTGTAGGAAAACCAGAGGAGGTCAGAATCTTGAAAGGTAAGAGGTAACCCCAGTAGGGAAACTGGGGTAGTCCAAAAAATGGTGGGCCTTCGGCAGAAGGCTTTATGAGAAAAACCTTAGCTCTTTTGGAGGCAGTGAGTCACTCTTAGGAGCAAAAAGAGAAGGCTAACCAATTTGGACAAACAGGCACAGTCATTGTGGGGAGAAAGGGTGTGGGAACCCCTTGTATCCCAAAAAGAGAGAACAAATGCCTGAGGCGTTAAAGCCTGTAATTAACTGAAGATCCACAATGTCTCTCCTAACTGGGGTAAGCTAGGAGAGATATTGGGCACAGAGAGCTTCAGAGGTACCTAAACCGTTAGGTTATGGTATAAAAATTGTTGATTACCACAGGAGTGGTTGTATGTGTAGAACCCCAAACCTGCTAGATAGCATAGGTATGGGTAAAGCCCCTCTGTCAGAATCCTATAGCTATATGAGGATAGACAGTGAGATAGATAAGTATGTGGATACATATCTATCTATAATAAAATATCTCAACAGATATATTCTTATATGTACACACACACACACACACATATATATATATATATATACACAGACAGACATATAAGAATATATCTATAGTGAAATATGGCAGGGCATAAAATACACACAAAAATAAATATGGATATGTAGGCCTACATATGGGTGTCTGCAATTAAACAGACAGATATGCCTACAGCACAGTGATCACATAGGATATGTGGAGAGGAAAGATTAATCTAACAAGGAGGTGGAACCTACTTGAGAAGACATATAGAGAATCTATTCCTCCTGGTCATGATCTGCAAGAATGCTAGTTAGTGAAAAATAACCAGGACTGTTACGTGAAAAACAAAGGATAATATCAAAGTGCAGCCAGCAAGTCCCGAGTCTTTCAGGATTCTAGCATGGTAAGTAGACAGAAGACGCCTAGAGATGAGATACCATGTTGATCTGCTTAAGGGCAAAGGTATCATGCGTTCTTACCATGAGGACGAGCATATCCCCGATTGGGAATACTATGGACCAAGCAGGGAACTGGCAACTCCGTGAGCTTTCACGTAAGAGGCGGCCCATGGTCCTTTATATTAAAAAAAGGAGATAGTAAAAGAAGGGAGAACCTTCTAGTCATGGGAGACATGACTAAAAAGCCTTTTCTAACCAGCTAGGATAGCTGTTGGAGAAAAAAAAAACCCCATGCTCTCTAGCAAGGGCCCATAGTGGAAAGCTTCTCTGTAGATTGCAGAGAGCATGATGCAGGAGAATGAGGAGATAGAACTGGCTGTTAGAGAGCCAGTATCTCTGCCAACTATGCTGCCAAACTCAGGAAAGAGAAGATGGCAGAATAGAAGACAATCTAGAAAGCTTGTAGTGAGATGATCTCCAAGAGAGATGAAGCACTGACTTGGAGCCACTACTAAGACTAGAGAGAATGTTAGTGGAGGACAATCTGGTTGTTTCTAGACAAGAACCAGTGGTCCAAACATTAAAGCTCCTGCATAGGCAGCTGTTAGCAAGACAGCAGAAAGAATCTTACTGTTGAAAAACAGAAAGAACAGACAGAACAGGAGTAGGAAACTCTGGACATGTCTAATGAGCTGCCCCAAGCAAGATTGAGCAGAGGAGGTAAACTCCGCACTGGAAAGTGAGAAAAGTAGAGAGGCTGAAGAAAAAGCCTCCCAGTAAGTAATTCCCTCTTACAGGGGAAAAACTTGGTAAGAGGGTGAAGAGAATGGAGCTGAAGAAGACTTACGAAGTAGGAAGTCTATAGAAAGGAAAAATACATGCTGGCACAGGAACTATCATTTGATAGTGGTTAGACCTCTTTCCCTAGCAGGAAAAAGAGGAGAAACCTGTCACTTATAGGAATGGAAGGACAGACTAGATGGGCCTTGTGGTCTTTTTCTGTCATCATGTTTCTATGTATGAACATCCTGACAGCTCAAAGAAATACAGAAAAAATGGATATCTTTTGGAAAAAGATACATGTGTAGGGGTTAGAATAAAGCGGTGGATTGCCTCTATTGAGAAGAAGCAACTGTAGATTCTAACCCCAAGAGTCACAAGCATCTGATGATGAATGATCAGAAACCCTGCAGGTGCTGGGTTTGCTGAGCCTGGTGAAAGGTTGGATTCTTCAGACCAGGACGATGCTTCCCCTGTTGGGGAACAACTGTATGATGGGTAAATGATGAATAAAACCTTCTTCTCCTGTGGGAAGAAAGTTTGGTAGGACATTTCCTACCTACTGGGACAGAGGAAGGGGTAACACAACCCTTAGGAATAGGTAAATCAGTGGACAACTGAGTAACCTGACGTAAAGACTCCTTGTTGAAAAGATTTTCTCCAGTGCAAGGAGTATGTCCCAGCTTTTGTTGTGCCCATTTGTCCAAGTCTGAAGCTTGGAGCCAGGCTCTATGTTGTGCCCCTATAGCTATAGCAGAAGTCCTGCTAACAGACTCAAAAGAGTCTAGGGAAGCACGAGAAAGAAACCAAGAGATATTCTGGATATGCTTAAGCAGTGAGGAATAGTCTGTACTCCTGGAATCTGAAAGGAAAGGAGACAAAAGATGCAATTGCTTTGTGACCTACTCAAGAGAAAGACTCATATAAAAAATATGAGAGAATTCTTGCAGAAAGCATAGATGTCTGGAAGGTTTGACATCCAAAGTCATCTAGTGTTTTAGACTCACGACCTGGCGGATAGGAAGAGTGCTTTTTCTTACTCTTTACCCGCCTCATTGCTGATTCCAGTACTATGGAATGATGAGGAAGTTGAGTCTTTTGAAACCCTGGAGAGGGGGGCACCTGATATAACAGATCAGTTGCCCTGGGAGGTGGGGGTACCCTGAAAGGTGTTTCCCACATTCCTAGAAGGAGATCCTGCAAGGAACGATGCAAAGGAAGCATTATGTTCCCCTTTGCTTTGGTAGAAAGAGCCTTATGCAGGATCATGTCCTGGGATAGGAATGGCAAGGGATCTTGCTATATCCAGGAGGAAACTCTGAAAAGAGGGATCCCCAACAGGAATCTCTCTAGGACAGGTTAGATTCAAAGAACTAGCCTGAGCATCCACAGAGGTATCCAAATATATAGGAATAGAAGATCCTGCACAGTGCAGTGTGGAATGCTTAAGGGATGGTTGCTGGTACTGGGTATCAGGAACAGCAACCGTCCTTACCACATTGTCCATACCAGGTATCGACTCCAAGCTTGGTATAGAATGGAGCGATCCTGTTGAAAAAAGCATGGTAGGGAGTTAGCCATGATGCTACTGTGGATACCGGTACCGATGTCAATACCGGTACCGATGTCGGAGTCGAGCCCGACAAAGACATCGGAGTAGTCATCGGTGACCTTCAATCGGTACCAAGGTGACCGAACCCATCCGGCCACTATCCCCGGTACCGAAGCACCGGTATCGATCGATGTCGGTACCAAAAGCTATTGGTACCGAGTCCTCTAGACTAGAGATAGATTCCAAACTCGGCATCGAGGGCAGAGAGCCTGATAAGCAAAGCCTGGAAGGCACCGACAGCAAAAGTAATGAGGTCGTCGGTACCGATTTCGGAACCGTGTCTGACACCGGTGAAGGGAGGTCAACCAGTGGCAACAAAATCGGCCTCAAGGGAACCGAGAGTTGTGGATCCGAATCATCGGAACCAAGCCTTCGGTACCGCAGAGAGCCGGTACCAAGGCAAGTCGGTACCCAGTCCTCCAGACTGGAGATCGATTACAGACTCAGCATCGAAGGAAGCGAGTCTATCGATGCATGTCTGGAGGGTACCGACGGCAGTGGTAGTATCGGTGCTAGTACCGATAATGGAAAGTCAGCCTGGGGTGTATCCACTGGTCCCGAAGGTACTGAGGATGCCAGATGACGATCCCTGGTGAGGAGTGTTCCATCCAACACCAGTGCCGATGCAGGGGTATCGGTACCGCTCGAAGCAGATGCCACCACCGGACACGGCTGAGATATGTTCTGTGGGGGGTGAACCCCAGGAACAACCTGAAACCCCTTATTTGCTTTGGAGACCGAAGACTCCCGCTGGGGTTTTGAAGCCAGTGGGCCCTCAAGGGCAAGGCCAGAGCCGTCTTCATGCAGTGCATGAGACCTACCACTCGAGGACTGGCTAGTCTTAACAGACTGTTTGTGGGTTACCTGATCCTGTGTGGAAGAAGAAGGGGACGGTGCCCCGAAGTTGGAGGGCAACAGTATCGAGGGAATCTCGATGTTGAAAACCTCTTCTCAAACGGTTGCCAGGATCCAAGCAGGTTAGACACCGACTTTGAGGGTCTAAAAATAAAGTTGTACCACCACAGTGTGAACATTTCTTGGAGAAAGTGCCTGGCGGTTCCATGAAGGAAAAAGGAAGAGGCCTAAAAGGCCTAAAAGACCGTGGGACACTATGAAGAAAAATATCCCGTGGAAAAGGAAAAAAAATTTCAGGAAAAGAAAAGAAAACACCAGCGGTACTGGTGGTGTCGGGAAGACAGCCGTGACCACAAGAAAACTAAAAACTAAAAAACAAGAATTTTCTGCAGTGACAGGAAGACATCCTGCCGGCTCCGCAGAAAAACGAAAACTGAGGAGAGGCAGTTGGGAAAGGCGGGAAGGCAGCACACAGGCGTGGTGGGATGCTTCCAAAAGCTCTTTGATTGGACGCTGGGAAGCGTTCCCGCGCAGACTCCGTCGGTGCCGACGTACCCATATGTGAAGACTCATTCCTGCTTGTTCCTGGAGATTGTCTTTTCCTTGAATCCTGCTAGACCAGCAAAGACAAGTGGATTGTGTCCCCCTACCAGCAGAGATGGAAATGGCAACAATATCCCAGAGGTTTCTTAAGACCTCATCCTACTATATCAGTCGATGCAGCTAGGGGCACACCTCAGTAATTGTACCCAAGCACATGGTCAAGAATTCCTGACCACACACAACCTCAGTGAGGATCAAAAGATTCAACAGAACAAGGAACCATAACTATGTACAGGATCATCTTCAGAAAGAATGTCTGTCAAATAAAATAAAAATAAGAGAATATGGGCCCACAGGGCCAAGCACAGAGAAACACAGTAGATTGGTCCTGGACTGGTCTAGTAGCATTCAAGGAAAGGACAGTATCTGGTAAGTAAAATGTTATCTTCCATATTGTTCTGCTAGATCAGTCCACACAAGTGGGACCTACCAGAACTATGACTCCACTGGACAGAAAGAAGACACGGCAGATTTCAAGACCTCTGAGCCAAGTCATGTCCGCCCAAGTATGGACATCCAAGCGGAAATGCTTGAGAAAAGTGGAAAGTGATGCCCATATTGTTGACCTATAAATATTTGAGTGGGCAACTGAGCTACACTCCGCCCACAAGGATGCCTGTGCCTAAACGGAATGCACACAAAACCCTCCGGAACTGGCTGGTTCTGCAACAGATACAGAGGCAATAACCTCTTTGATTCAGTGTCCCAGGGTAGACTTAATGGCCACATCACCCTTACTCGGGCCTGCAAATAGCACAAACAAATGGTCTGACTTGCAAGAAGCACTCTCCTGACATGCAGCAGGCAGAGATCTTTGTCCTTCCTTTGACACTGTACCTTAGAAAAGGGGGGCAGACATACCATCTGATTAACATGAAAGTGACACTACCTTGGACAAGGTGGCGGCGATGGCCAAACATGCATGGCTTCCTCTGAGAAAGACAAGTAAGGATCCCTGCATGACAATGTTTGTAACTTGGAGATGCATCCTTTGAGCAGACTGCAACCACAAAGACTGTCTTAAGACACAGATCTTTAAGTGTGGCCCGCTTCAAGGGCTCAAAAGGTCTCCAATATTAAGGCCAGGAGAACTAAGCAGAGATCTCAAGAGGGAATGATTGAATGCAGGGAGGATGCATGTGTTGTACCTCCTGAAGGCAATGTGCCATATCCAGGTGTGAGGCTATAGGATAGCCCGCCACCAACCCTCTGAAGCATAACAAGGAAACTACCTGAAACTTCAGAGAACTAAGAGAGGCACTTACCAAAGCCATCCTGAAGAAAGGCAAACAAGAAAGGTAAGTCTGCCTTACTAGGACCAACCTGGCAAGGCTAGCAGAACCTCTCTTCACTTTTAGGAACATGGAAACCATAGCAGCATAGCAGGAGAATAGTCCTTTATGCACTAAATGTTGCTTCTCAAGAGCCAAGCCGGGTAAGCAAAAAGGGAGCCAGGTAATACAAAAAGATCAGCCCCTGACTCAACAGCCCCCAGGCTGCAGGAAATCAGAGGAGGTTCTTACAGGAGATTCATCAGATCCATCTTGGGATGACCCTAGAGGTCCAGAATCTGCCAAAACACCAACTGGCTAAACTTCCACTCCCTGGGATCGAGAGAATGCTAACAGAGAGGCCACCTTCACATTGTCGATGCCTGCAATACATTGGGCCGAGAAGAGCACTAGGAGGTTCCTTTCTGCCCAGGTGAATAAGAGGGCCATCTCTAGGGCCTCTCTGGCACTCCTTATGCTTGTTGACAGACCACAACCATGGCATTGTTCAACACATGGGCTGCTTTGCCCCGGACTAAGGATCAGAAGAATAGTAGGGCCAAACTAATGGCCCTTACCTCGAGGCAGTTGATAAACCATGCCACCTCCTGGCTTTCCCAACAGCCCTGAGCAGTTCGGCCTATTTGGATTCCTACACGCTGCTCTTCACTTTGCCTGTTTAGGTTTTACCAGTTTATCAGTACACCATGGCTATTTATTCACATATAGCCTTTTAGCAATTTTAAAATCCTTCATCGTGGTGTGTTCTGTGGTGCTCACACATCATTGAGTGTGCCCAAATAACCCCTGACGAAGTACAGTACGAAACACGGTCCTGTGTTGGGTTTTGGCCACTTATTTTAAAATTAATAAAAGCTTTGTGTGAGCTCTCTGCCCGCTTTTTCCAGACTGTCTTTTTCTCTGCTCGTTTGTGTGGCAGTGTTGCTGTTTTTGCTTGGTGGAATGAACATAAGATATGCCATACTGGGTCAGACCAAGGTCCATCAAGCCCAGAATCCTGTTTCCAACAGTGATCTTCCTCAAATGCTGGGGCTGTCCCCACAAAGGCAGGCTGGGCACCACCAAGGGAGGGAGGGGAAGCACTGCAGCAGCCTCGTTAAGAGCTTGCACCCAGGACCATTTCAATTGATGCCACCATCAGATCAAGAATCTATAGGTAATCCCAAATTCTAGGAGCCCACAGAGCACAAAGGTTGCCAGCTGAGACAACAGCTTTCTCTCTCCCCTCTGGTTGGAAAACCATGCCTACATGTGCAGAACTGCAGTCCCAGGCATTACATAAGAAATGCCATACTGGGTCAGACCAAGGTCTATCAAGCCCAGTATCCTGTTTCCAACAGTGGCCAATCCAAGTCACAAGTACCTGGCAGATTCCCATACAGGTAGACAAGTTCCATAATTATTGTCCCAGGGTAAGCAGTGGATTTTCCGGGCCCTCTTTAATAATGATTTACGGACCTTTCCGTCAGGTCTGACTCGAAGGCACACATTGCACTGCATTGCCTCCAGGAACTTGACCAAACCTTTTTTAAGCCCAGCTACACTAATAGCTTTTACTATACCCCTCTGGTAATGAATCCCAGAGTTTGATTAAGCTTGTGTAAAAATTTTTTCGCTGATATGTCTTAAATAGGTTATACTGTAGCTTCATTGCATGTCCCCTAGTCTATTTTTTTTGATGGTGTAAACATATCTATGTTTACCCATTTCACTCCACTCAATTTATAGACCTCTATCATAGCTCCCCTCAGCCGTCTTTTTTCTAAGTTGAAGAGCCCTAACCTCTTAAGTCTTTCCTCATAGGGGTATTCATCCATCCCTTTTATCATTTTGGTGGCACTTGTCTGTACTTTTTTTTTTTTTTTTTTTTTTAACACATTTATTTGCATGTCAAACTTTCAGACAATCCATGAATGTACAAAGAAATACATACATTGATTCAACATCAGGAACATCTCAAAAAGGAAAAATATACATCAACCATTTAGACCACTATCTGCTAGGTACGTATGACCTAGATTGGCCACTGTTGGAAACAGGATACTGGGCTTGATGGACCTTGGTCTGACCCAGTATGGCATCTCTTATGTTCACTATCATTGAGAGAGAGACTCCAAGATAAAACTAAAAGTAAAAGAAAAATTCTATACAATAAGCAGGCAGAGACTTAATCAGCCAAATGGGAAATCACAGAAACTTCAATATCCTCCCTAGCAATAAGGAATTCAAAGAGCTGCTTGGGCTCAAAGAAAAGAAAATTACCACCTTGATAAGAAACATAACATTGAGGAGGAAATTAACAAAAAAGTGGCCCCCAAGGACAGGGTCCTAGTCCTATAGGACAGGAACTCCTTCCTCCTAGCATCAGTAACCCTAAACAGGTCAGGAAAAATACAAACCTGAGCGCCCAAGAATTGCTCCTTTAAATTCCTAAAATACGAATGAAGAATTAAAGCCTTATCAGATTCCAACACCAAGGTTACAAGCATGGTAGTTTTCCCTGGAAGTAATTACTGAGAGCTTTCCAGAAACCCAGTTAGCTCCCCAGCCCCAAAGAACACATTAGATTGGCCTGATCCCTTACCTAGAGCCCCAACACTCAAGGACAAATACTGAACTCTGGTCAGGGGAGGCAAATGCTCCTGTGAGATCTTGAGCACCTCACAGAAGTATGTTCTCACCATTTCCAAGGGGGACAAAACAGGAGACTTAGGAAAGTTCAATAACTCAGTGTTCACAGTATCTACAACTGTAAATAGGGAAGAAGTTAAAGTAGCTATGGCTTCCCACAGCGCATCCAAAGTAATTACAGCAGGTTTTTTCAAACCCTGAATAGCCGGAAAATGCTCTCCTCCCATCCCCACAGCCCAGCCGAGGGGGTAGCCTCACCAATACCAGAAGCCACAACAGACTGCTGCTGGGATCCAGAGGGAACAGTTGGAAACGCCAGCAAGGAGCCCTCTTCACTGTCCCACGCCGGAAAACACTTTGAAAGACCAGGGGAAGCACTCTATCTGGCAAAGATCATCATCTGGATTGAAACAGGGGGGGGGGGGCACAGCTGCTCTGGGAAAGAACCACCCCCGATGCACTCAGCAATGCCGAAATCTCCTCCGGTATTGCCGAAAACCCTGCTCCAGGATCAGGAGGAACAAAATTGCACAAATCAAGGGTCCTCCAGCCAATAACAGAAGAAAACGCCGAACCCGAGGGTAGGTCAGCTTGTTTCCACTTCCTCTGCCCTATCGCAAGAACGATTACAGAAGACTGCCTGCCAGAGAATGAAGTTGATCAGAGCAGAGCTGCTCCACAGACACAACTCCTGCCGCCATCTTGCCTCCTGACTTAGAACCGTCTGTACCTTTTCTAATTCTGCTATATCCTTTTTATCCTATATCTTCTCTATGTTCTTAAGTGCCATTGAGTCTGTGTCATCTCATGGCGACTCTCTGGATAGTTGTCCTAAACTATGTTTGGTCTTCAGTCAGGTGCTCATTGTTGATACAATAACAGCAGCTATGGGTGCTACTGTATCGATCCATCTCATTGCTGGCCTTCCTCTTTTGCGTTGACCTTCTACCTTGCCAAGCATGATGTCTTTCTCTAACTATCTCTCTATTTGCATGATGTGTCCAAAGTATGAAAGTCGAAGTCTTCTCATCTGAACTTCTAAAGAAAGCTTAGGTTTGATCTCCTCTAGGTTTGTTTTTTGCAAGGTCCATGGTATACACAGTATTTGTCACCAGCACCATAATTCAATAGTATCAATTTTCTTTCTGTATTTTTCATGGTCCATCTTTCACATCCATATGACGTTACTGAAAATACCATGGCTTAAACAAGTTGAATCTTTGTATGGAGAGAGTCATCTCTGCTGTTGAGAATCTTGTCTAAGTCCTTCATAGCCATTCTGCCAAGAGCAATGCGCCATCGGATTTCTTGACTGCTTGTAGTTTCTTTATTAATAGTTGATCCAGGAAGGTTAACGTTGCCACCTATTTCAATTTCTTTTCCATAAACGATGAACTTACTGATTTTGCCAGTTGTCAGGATCTTTGTCTTCTTTACATTATGGTGCATGCCCATATGAAGACTATGTTCAGATACTCTTCACTTTCAGCCAGTAATGTAGCAAAGGTTGTTGATGACTCTTCCACCAATCTTCACACCTCAGTTGTCTTCATACAGTCCTGCTTCTCTAATGATTTGTTCTACACAGGTAGGGGACATGTATACAGCCTTGTCGTACAGCTTTGCCGATTTTAAACCACTGTTTCTCCTTGTTCTGTTCATACTGTTGTTTCTTGATCAATGTAAAGGTTGTGCAAGAGAACTATCAAGTGTTCTGGTATACCCACACTTCTTAGTGTGGCCCAGAATATCTCACGGTTTACAAAGTCAAAAGCCTTGCTGTAGTCGATAAAAGCACACAATAATATTCTTTTGGTATTTTTTTTCGTCTTTTCCAGGATCCATCTCACATCCACGCTGGTATCTTGTTCCTTGCCCTTTCTTGAACCCTGCTTGCACTTCAGGCAGTTCTCATTCCAGATGTGGTTGTAGTCTCTGCAATAGAATCTTGCTGGCATGTGAGATCAGAGCAATTGTATGATAAAATTTCCACAGTCAGTTGGATCACCTTTCTGAAGTACTGGTATAAACACAGATCTTTTCCAGTCAGTTGGCCATGATGGCCTTTGTTCTTTGATAAGGCTTTCAATGCTGCTTTGACTTCTTTCACCACTAATGATTCCTGATTATAAGGTACAGGTTGAAACGACTGTTGGTCTACTTGAGCTTTATGGTATGACACTGAATATTCTCTCCTCCTTTTCTTGATCTTCTCAGCAACATTCAACATGGATCCTTGAGCATCTTGTAGCATTCCAATTCGAGGCTGGAATTTTTTCTTTAACTCTCATAGCTTTAGGAAAGCCTATCTTATTCTTCCAATAGTTTCTGATTATATTTCCTTGCGGTGTCTCATTGTAGTACTTCTCCTTGTCTTGTCTTACAGCACGTTGGAAATTTATTGTGTTCTGTAATTGCCCCTATTTCTCCTCTGGCTTTAGCTTCTCTGTTTCTGGGCAATTTTCAAAGTTTCTACAGTAATCCATTTTGGACGTTTTTGCTTTTTCATCTTTTGTAGAGACTTTTCACTTTCTTCCAACACAACCTTTATTTTATTTATTTAGACAGTTTTGTATACCGCCTTATCCTTCAATCAAAGCGGTCACAACACAATTGGGGGATACATTTAACACGCGGGGATCACTGTTCCCTCTAAGCTATGCGCGCGCACACACCTTGCCGAGCGAGCGCACATACTTTACAACAGAGCGCACAAAAATTATGGCTCTGATTCTGATAGAAAACAGACGTCTTAAAATTTAAAAGTTATGATTGTAATTACTAGAAATTTCCCGCTTCATTTAGTAATCGTCTATTTTCATTTAATTTGATTAAAATCAATGTGGTGTACATACTGTATTCTGACGTGTAGTCAAATTTTAAAGTATATAACTCAGAGTGTCGTTATGTGGCGCACAAAAATTTAACCTTCCTTCAAAAGCTGCACACAGCTGATATTTTATGCGCACACAGCCTACAGAAAATTAGAGGGAACATTGGCGGGGATATGAGACACACACTAATACTTACAGGGAACATGGGCAATGGAGGGTTAAGTGGCTTGCCCAAGACCACAAGGAGCATCTGTGGGACTAGAAACCCCAGTCCTTCCGGCCCAAGGTTGCTGTCTTCTAGTGGGATTTGAACCCCCGACCTTCCAGCCTGAAGTACCTTGCCCCAACCACTAGGCTACTCCTCCCTTTATGTCTTGATGTCATCCCATAACTTTTCTGGAGCTCTGTCATTTGTATCTATCTAAAGCAGCAAATCAATTTTGCAGGCAGTCTTTAAATTCCGGTGGTATATTCAAGGTCATATTTTGCTACATTCATGAGTGGCTTGTTCTTTTGCAACTCTAGCTTGAGTTTGCATACTAGTAGTTGGTGATCTGTACCACGGTCCGCTCTAGGTTTTGTTTTGGTTGATGTTATAGAGCTTTTCCATAGTCTACTTCCACAGATGTAGTTAATTTGATTTTTGTACAATCCATTGGGTGACGTCCAAAAGTAGTCACCACTTGTGTTGCTGGAAAAAGGCATTTGAGATGAATAGATCGTTGGACTTGCAGAATTCTAATCAGTCTTTCTCCAGATTCATTTCTGTTGCCAAGTCCATATTTTCCAACCACTTTGCCTTCTTCTTTGTTGCCAACTTTTTCATTCCAGTCACTCATGACTATCAGGATATATTGTTTGCATGTTCTGTCAATTTCAGCTTGTACTTGTGTTCACAGAAGTCATCCACTTCTCTTCTGCAGCTGCTGTTGGAGCATATACCCAATTTATAGTTGTGTTGATGGGCATTCCTCGTAGACGACTAGAAATTAAGCATTCGTTGACTATATTTTATTTCATTACAGTTCTTGCAAATTTCTTTGATTATAAATGCAATACCATTTCTTCTGTCTTTCACTTCCAGCATAGTAGACCATGTGATCATCAGATGCAAAGATGCTCTTCTCTTTATCTTTTCTAACTCTGCTATATCCTCTTGATATGGCAACCAGAATCTCACACAATATTCAAGGTGTGATTGCACCATGGAACGATAGAGGCATTATAATATATATCTTTGTTTTTATTCTCCATTCCTTTACTTATGATTCCTAGCATTTTATTTGCTTCCTTGACCACCATACTTGCACACTGGGTGGAGAGTTTCAATGTATTAGCCAAATAACACCTAAATCTTTATCTTGGGTGGTGGTTCCTAATGTGGAACCTTGCACCTCACTATTAAACCATGCTGGCAGTTTTTTGGCTTTTTTTTTTTTTTTTTTTAGTGTGTGGAAAACATGTAGTCTTCGTTCTAGGTTAGTATCTTTAAACAATGCCCATGCTTGATTTAAATCTAACATTTGCAGCCAATCCTTTTATTTTTTTCTCAACTATTTTCCTCGTTTTATCATAAAATCCCTTATGAAAGTTAAAAGGCAGTATTTTGGATTTCCTTGCCATCCTTCTTCCATTTATTAAATCAAAGGAGATCATGCTATGATCACTATTGCCAAGTGGCCCGAACACTGCTCTCTCTTGACCAAATCCTGTGTTCCACTAAGGACTAGATCCAAAATAGCTTCCCCTCTTGTCTGTTCATGAACCAGCTCCTCAAAGAAGCAGCCATTTATTTCATTTAGAAACTCTCTAGCATGTCCTGCTATGACACTGACCTCGTTGAAACACAGGATAATTGAAATCACCCATTATTACTGTGTTGTAACATGTTAGCTTCCCTGATTTCTTTTAGCATTTTTTGCATTTCATCATCCATCTTTTCATTCTGGCCAGGCAGACGATAGTACACTCCCCACTGCCACTACTTTTCCCCCCATTTACATGGAATTTCTATCCAAAGATTCTACAGTGTGTTTCCTGCGAAACTTTAATCCTGTGTGACTCAATTCCCTCTCTAACAGAGCACAACCCTTCCAACCAATTTGATCTACCCTATCATTGTTACATAGTTTGTACCCAGGTATCAGTGTCCCATTGGTTGTCCTCCTTCCACCAGGTCTCTGAGATGCCAAAAATATCTAACACTTCATTTAATGCTATATATTCTAGCTCTCTCTTATTTAACAATTATATACCACCTTATCATAGAATTAAAGTGGTTTACATTATAACTCAGTTACAGAGAACTTATTGTGGGGGAGGGGTGTCATACAGGGGATGCTCTGAAGCATAACCTATTTACAACAGAACATATGTACATACAGTATGTGGTGGAAGTCCAGCGATTATGCTGTCAAGTGGTTTCATTGAATTGAATGACGAAGAGGAAGGTTTTTAGTTGCTTTCTGAAGTCCTTCATGTCAGTGGTGGTCCTTAATTTCCTAGGGAGAGAGTTCCAGATGGCGGGTGCGGCAAGAGAGAAAGCTCTTCTTGTGGTGGATTTGTTTGCTTTTCTGTACGAGCTGGAAAGACTGGGAAGGCTGCAAAGGACTTTTCTCTTGGTTGATCATCCAGCCAAGACTCTCTAGAAACTATACCACTCAGGCTGACACCAGAGATGCTTTAGACTGTGACCTGGCTCAGATGAGCCAGTCATACAGATATGGATGAACACAGCTCCCCTCGTGCCTCAGCGCCACAGTCACCACCACTATGACCTTTGAGAATGTCCTCAGAGCAGTGAATAGGGAACAGTGGAAAACTGAAAATGAGAGCCACAAATAGCAATAGAGGAAGCATTGCTGATCCTCGAGGACAGAAATGTGGAAATAGGCCTCGGCCAGGTACAGAGATGTGAAACTCCCTTGGTAGCACCACCTAAATCACGAATCATGTCGTCTCCAAGCGGCAGTATAAGGAACATGGGTGAGCACTGACCCCCTTGAGGTCGAGGATTGGACGGAAGGACCTGTTCTTCTTTGGCAGCATAAACTAAATGGATTATTGATCCTTTCCCCTCTCAGCAGAAGGGACCAGTGCGACCACCTGTAGACTGAACTATGCTGAAAGAATTACTCAAAATGGCAGCCGTCTTAGCTACAGAGGCACATCAGGAGCCAATGAAGATGTCAGGGATAGGCTCCCTACATTCCAGAATGTAACCATGCTGAATGGTGTCTAGCACCCAGTGATCCTCAGACACAGGCCCATTCCTGACAGAAAAGGCTTAGACTGTCGTCCACAGGATGCATCCCAAAAGGGGCCCCAAACCCATCATTGTGCTGGATGGGAGCAGGTAGATCTAGAGGTGATAGACTCATGGGATCCTCTAGCCCCAAGATAAGGACTGACCCCAGAACAGAATACTAGAGGATGAAGAACAGGTAGGCTTTCCGGGACGATACCAACAGGAATCCCAGGCACTCAGGAATACAGGTACCGCAAAGGAAGATAATGGGCAGACGTTGCGAAAGAGAACATAGAAACACAGAAAACATGACAGCAGAAAAAGACAACATGGCCTAGCTAGTCTGCCCTTCCATATCAAATGCTAAAGTCTTTTCTTTTCCTTTAGAGATCTTGTGTGTTTGTCCAATGTCCTCATCTCTACCACCTCCACTGGGAAACTAGTCAACACATTTACCACTCTTTAGGTAAAGTATTTCTGTATATTATTCCTGAGTCTATCCCCTTTCACCCTATGTCCCTAAGAGGGAGGAGTGGCCTAGTGGTTGGGGCAAGGTACCACAAGCTGGAAGGTCGGTGGTTCAAATCCCACTAGAGGACAACAACCTTGGGCCAGAAGGACTGGGGTTTCTAGTCCCACAGGTGCTCATTGTGGTCTTGGGCAAGCCACTTAACCCTCCATTGCCCATGTTCCCTGTAAGTATTATTGTATGTGTGTCTCAAATCCCCTTGTGTTAAATGTATCCCCCAATTGTGTTGTGAGCACTTTTGATTGAAGGATAAGGTGGTATACAAAACTGTCTAAATAAATAAAAAATGTCCCCTCGTAGCAGAGCTTGTTTTCAATCAAAAGAGGCTCTCCTCTTGTGCATTATGCCACGGAGGTATTTAAACGTCTCTCTATCTCCTCCATAGCGCCTTTCCTCTAACGTATGCATATTAAGATCTTTAAATCTGTCCTCATATGCTTTATAACGAAGACCACTAACCATTTTAGTAGCAACACTCTGCACAGACTTCATCCTATATGTCCTTTTGAAGGTGTGATCTCCAGAACTGCATACAATACTCCAAATGACATCACACCAGAGATTTATACAGAGGCATTGTCGCCTCCTTTTTTTCGGCAGGCCATTCCTCTCCCTATGCACCCAGCCATCGTTCTGGTTTTCACTATAGCTTTTTCTAGGGTAGAAAATCATGCCCAGGTCCCGCTCTTCTTTTGTGAACAGAAGTACTTTGCTCCCTACACTGTACCGCTCCCTTTACCTCTCTTTTAGCATTAAATTGCAGCTGCAAAATTCTTGACCATTCTTCAAGTTTAAACTAGATCCCTCCTCATGTTATCTACTCCTTCCTGGATGTCTATTCTATTGAAGATTTGGTATCTTCTGCAAAGAGGAAAACCTTACATGCAGCCCTTCTGCAATATCACTAACAAAACTGTTAAAAAGAATTGAAGGACAGATCCCTACAGCACACTACAGGTAACCTCCTCCTCCTCCTCAAAGTGAGCCCATTTTCCCATACCATTTGTCGCCTCCCCATTCAACCAATTTCTAACCCAGTCAGTCAATCACTTTAGGGCTCATTCCGAGGGTGCTCAGTTGGTTTATAAGTCACCTGTGCAGAACGGTGTGTCAAAGGCTTTACTGAAATCTAAGTGCACCACATCTAGTGCTTTCCCTCGGCCCAACTACCTGGTCAATCAGATTTGTCTGGCTAGATGTTCCTCTGGTAAACCCATGCTGCCTCAGATCTTACAATTCATTGGACTCCAAAAAAACCTCACTATTTTGTTTTAGCAGTGTTTCCAATTTACTCACCACAGAGTTTAACCAGCCTGTAGTTTTCAACCTCATCCTTATTTCCACTTTAAGATATCATAAGATATGCCATACTGGCTCAGACCTGGGTCCATTAAGCCCAGTATCCTGTTTCCAACCGGGGCCAATCTAGGTTACAAGTACCCAGCAGTTTCCCTAGAAGACACAGGTTCCATAATGCTTCTATTGGGACAAGCAGTGGATTTCCTGGGTCCCCTTTAATAATGATTTAAGAACCTTTCCTCCAGGAACTTGTCCAAACCTTTTTAAACCCAGTTACACTAATAGCTTTTACTACATCCTCCGGTAACGAATTCCAGAGTTTGATTACACGTTGAGTGAAAAAATATTTTCTCTTATTAGTCTTAAAGAGGTTACACTGTAGCTTCATTGCATGTCCCCTAGTCTTTCTACATTTTAATGGCATAAACAACCTACATTTACCTGTTCCACACCATTCATTAATTTATAGACCTCTACATATCTCTGTTCGGCCATCTCTTTTCTAGGTTGAAGAGTCCTAACCTTTTTAGCCTCTCCTCAAAGGGGTATCCTTCCACCCCCTTTATCATTTTGGGGCTCTTCTCTGTACATTTTGTAATAACGCTATATCCTTTTTAAGATACGGCAACCAGAACTGCACAGAATATTAGAGGTTCCGTCGTACCATGGAACGATATAGAGGCATTATAATATTCGTTGTTTTATTCTCCATTCCTTTCCTTATGATTCCTAGCATTCTATTTTCTTTCTTGGCCACCACTGCACACTGGGCAGAGAGTTTCAACGTGATATCCACAGTGACGCCTAAATCTTTTTTTCCTGGGTGGTGGTTCCTAATGTGGAACCTTCCTCGTGCAACCATAGTTTGGGTTGTTCTATCCTAGGTGCATAAAACTTTGCACATCTACATTAAATTTCATCTGCCATTTGAATGTCCAGTCTTCCAATTTAAGGTCCTCTTGCAATTTTTCACAATCCTCATGGGTTGTAACAACTTTGAATAATTTTGCGTCATCTGCAAATTTGATTACCTCACTTGTTATTCCTATTTCCAGGTCATTTATGAATGTGTTAAAAAGCAGCAGACCCAGCACATGGGGTACTCCACTATTCACCTTTCTCCATTGGGGAAAGTGGCTATTTAGCCCTACCCTCTATTTTAACCAGTTCCCAATCCACAACACCACACTGCCTCCTATCCCATGACTTTTTAATTTCGCCAAAGGTCTCTCATGAGGGACCTTGTCAAAGGCTTTCTGAAAATCCAGATACACTACATCGACCAACCCACCTTTGTCTAGCTGTTTATACCTTCAAAAAAATATAACAGATTAGCTAGGAAAGGTCTCGTCTTACTAAAGCCTTGTTAGCTGTCTCCCATTAAACAATGACTATCTACATGTTCAGAAACTTTGTTCTTAATGATTTCTACCATTTTTCCTGGTACTGATGTCAGGCTTACCCGGTCTGTAGTTTCCTGGATCACCCCTGGAACCCTTTTTAAAAATTGGCATTACATTGGCCATTCTCTACTCTTCAGGTATTACTGATGATTTAAATGATAGGTAACAGATTTGTGTAAAGGGACCACTTGCACCCTTCTCCAGTCCTCTGGGACCACACCAGACTCTAAAAGAAATATTGAAAAGGTCAGTCAGTGGAACCGCTAGAATGTCCAAGTTCCTTCAATATTCTCTGATGTATCGCATCCAGTCCCATTGCTTTGTCTACTTTTAGTTTAGCTAGTTCCTCACGAACACAATCTTCTGAAAATCATTCAAGATCCTTGCCACTTCTGCTCCTTTTTGTGGGTGTTTTCCGAGGTCCTGCTCCTGGCTCTTTATCTGCATCAGCTTCTACATAATCGTCTCCTTCACTCTGGAGTCTGACAATACCACTTTTGCACTTCCTTCACTAACATATCTGAAAAATGTCTTATTCCTCCCCCTCCCCCCTATTTTATTGTACTGGCTAAGACCAAACACAATTTAGGACAACTATCCAGAGCGTTGCCATGAGTCGACACAGACTCAACAGAACTTAACATTTCTTCTTCTTTTTGTATCTTTGCTTTCCTGACAACTTTGCCAGCTTTTCTAAGTTTTTCCAAATATAGATGCTGTCTTCCTCTCTTTCTGATTTCTTCTATTTTATGAAAGCCTCCCTCTTTTCCTTCAACCATAGCAGCCTTTTTCCTTTTATATTTACCTGTTTAATGCTGACCATAAAATATCCCTTCAGTTTTGCCCATTGCTTTTCTACATCCCCCAGCTGTTCCCATCCTAACGACTCCTTGAAGTATTGTCCCAGCTTAGCAAAGTTAGTTTTCCTAAACTCTACGACCCTCATCTTTTACATGGATTTTATCAGCCCCAATCCTAATATTGCACCAACCATTTGGTGATCACTGGATGCGAGATGATCTCCCACTAACATCAGAAACACTTTCCCCATTGGTAAGCACCAAGGTCAGTATAGCCCCCTTCACATGTGGGTTCTGTTACCAGAATAGTTCAACCTGTAGAAGCAGGGATGTTCCTGTCAACATCCAGCATATTGAAGTCACGTATCCGTAGCACTTCTCCTTTCATGACAATACTGCATATGTCTTCTATTAAATCCCTGTCCACGTCTTCTCCCTGTGAGGGAGATCTGTATACCACACAGATGCAAATGGATTTCCCTTTCTCTTTCTAGTTTAACCCACAGTGCCCAAGCCCTGTAATTCCATAACTTTCATATTTTTTTTTTTACATATGCCACTCCTCGTCCCCTTCTTCCCACTCTTGTCCTTCCTGAATAAAATGTAGCCTGGTATAATTACATTCCAGTCATGGTTGTCTATGAACCATATCTTTGTAAACTGACACTAAATCCCAAGTAGGCCTCTTCCATTAAAGCCTCAACATCTGGGATCTTCTTTTCCATGCTACAGGTATTTTCCAGATGTTGCCCCCTTACTCATTTCTACAGAGGAATTTAATGTTTCACTTACCAGGAGCTTTCTTCATCCATCCCCAATGAATCTAATTTAAAGCCCTCTCTGGTAATTAGCCAGTCTGCTATGGATGACACTGACCCTTCTTGGACAGATGGATGCCATCTCTGCTCTTCCACCCTTGGATCATCCTATGGTCCAGGAAACCAAAAACTCTCTATGACACCATCCACACAATTATGCATTCATCTCCAGAATGCAAGTTTCTCTGCCTCGGCCTTTACCCTTGGGAGGATTGAAGAGACTACCAAATGCATACTTTTCTGCTTCACCCTCTGTCCAAGAGCTATGAAGTCACTTTTGATATGCTCAGAGGAATATCTAGCAGTATCATTTGTGCCAACATGAATGAGCAACATCGGAATACAGTAGGCTTGATGAGTCATGGCAAACTCTCTGTAACATCTCAGATTTTGGCACCTGGTAGACAGCACACCTCTCTGGACGTAAAGTCTGGTCAGCAGATGGACACCTCAGAACCTCTCAGGAAAGAGTCACCAACCACCACTACCCTTCTCTTCCTTATAGTCACCAATTCTGCAACTTTGGTGTGCTCGAGCTCTGGGTTTTCCCTTTCTGGGATGTTTTCACGTACCCATTTGCTTTCCAGGCTCCTTGGGCCTCTTCTCCGAGAGGCAAAGAAGTCTGCATTCACCTAAATCCTTAACCAGCTTCTCCAAGTCCTCTCCATACAAAAGCATCCTATTAAAGGCAAGCCAAAACTAGCTGAACTTGGAGGAAGAGTGATGCCCAGTGGTGAAGCCACAGCCAGCATCACGCCACTGTCGAGAAGGCAATTATCTTTACCCACCAAGTGGACTAGATCATACACGGAGTCTGACAGAAAGGCTGCTGCCAATTTCAGGAGGAAGGAGTTATCTGGAGGGAGCAACTTAATCCGCTGAAGGAAAGCTCTAGTCAGATCTGCCCATACTGCTAACTGAAGAACAGAGTAAGTCAAAAATGGACTCTTCAGGAGAACTTCCATCTTGCAGTCCACGTGGTCCTTTAGGTCTGCACCACTCTCCTTTTTGTAACCATTATGATATGCAGATCCACTTGAAGTATGCTGAATCACATATTGCAATCCTCCTGTGACTGAATGTAGATCTTCAAGACCCTGATTGTCTTTCAATGGGGAGTTGGGAATGTCCCACTCCTAGCGGGCCATGCTTGTGATAACCTCCAAAAATGAAAGGCTGAGTAGGTGTCCAAAGCCCTTGCAAGAAAGGGGGGGGGGGGTGTGTACCTGCAACGTCTGTTCTGCTGCTGGAAGACCAGACAACCACAGAGTATAAGACACTTGAGCAAGCAATGCTGCCAGCTCATCCTTCCTGAACAGGCTGATAACATGGGAATCATCTCGATCCTCTGAAGGAAATGACAGTTCGTCCTCAAGACTAGAGTCTGCCAAAGGTCAGAAATAGACTCTGGACCTCAGGCAAAGGAGAGATGATCTGAACTTGCGGACTCCAATCTCTGCAGAGAACTCTTTGGCAGTAGAGCCTAAGCCAGGCTTTGATTATCCTGTGTTGCAGGACCCTTTTCTGACCAAGTGGAGAGTGCGAAAGGACCTGAGGCCCCAGGGTCTGAAATACCTTGCCAGAAAGGCCAAGCTTGCTGAAGAAATTAAAAGAATTTTGGCGAAGACAACCCAGAGACCAAGAATTCCCTATCAGAATTAGCCCCACTGTCAGCAGGGGGAAGACTTGCTGTCGGGCCCCTAAGAGAAGGGGAATAGCCATCAGAGTGAGAGTGAGTCCAAGACTTGGGCATTGTCCATCACTGCATCTGCTGCCTCCTGCAGAGAGGACAATAAGGATAGAACACTTGTGTCCCCCTGCTGTGAAAGAGGGGGATGGGCCCTCCAAGGGCATCTCAGAAATCTCCATGCAGAAAACTTAGAAGCTGGTGTCCAACAACATAACCTTCTGCTTTCCACAGACCAGGTGTTTTTTTCTCTTTTAGAAGGCATGCATTCATACCAATGTGCACCTTCTGCGTTGTTGAACAGCCCAGCTTCACAGGCTCAAGATGTGAGCACCACCATGTGTTATGGCCACATGCAGATCCAAAGCATGCAAAACTAGCATGCAAGACATGTACTCAGCACGTGAAGCACAGCTAATGTATGCAGGCAGCATGAGGCAGGACCCAGCGGGAAAACCCTTGCCTCGCCAACGGTTGCCCCAATTTATTTATTTATTATTTAACATTTCTTATATACCGCCTTTCATGATATCAAGGCGGTTTACATTGAACAAACTGAAATTACATTGAACAGGGCATTATAACTTGGAGATAACTATTTTACAGGGAACATGGGCTATGGAGGGTTAAGTGGCTTGCCCAAGACCACAAGGAGCACCTGTGGGACTAGAAACCCCAGTCCTTCCAGCCCAAGGTTGCTGTCCTCTAGTGGGATTTGAACCCCCGACCTTCTAGCCTGAAGTACCTTGCCCCAACCACTAGGCCACTCCTAGGCCCAGAACCCAACGTACACACCATCTAGCAGATGAGACTGGGTAGCCCACTCAAAAAACAAAGTCAGACAAGACAGAGCTTTTTGATACTCACCCCTTGGGATCTTTCCTTTGCGTGGACTGCTGAAGACCACAAACAAATACCCAAAAATTCAATCCTCGGTCCGGTTAAATATAATCCATCAAAACCCAAAAACCAAACCCAAAAATAAATATCCCCCTAATGTTTCAATAAACATTTTGTCGGAGAAGACTGGAGGCGACTGAAATGAAGTTCAGTCACACCAGACAGCCTTATCCCTTTTAATCATTTTTATACTAAAAACGTTGTAAACTTGCAAAAGCATCTCAGTGAAGTGTCCCGAAACATTTTAGAACATAAGCATTTTCACCACTTTGCGGAGTTTGTAGCAATCCCACGACGTACGTTTCGGGCCCTTGGCCCTGTTTCAAGAGTTCATACGCCTTCAAATTAGCGGTGAATTTGAAGGCGTATGAACACTTGAAACAGGGCCAAGGGCCCGAAACGTACGTCGTGGGATTGCTACAAACTCCGCAAAGTGGTGAAAATGCTTATGTTCTAAAATGTTTCGGGACACTTCACTGAGATGCTTTTGCAAGTTTACAACGTTTTTAGTATAAAAATGATTAAAAGGGATAAGGCTGTCTGGTGTGACTGAACTTCATTTCAGTCGCCTCCAGTCTTCTCCGACAAAAAGTTTATTGAAACATTAGGGGGATATTTATTTTTGGGTTTGTTTTTTGGGTTTTGAAGACCACAAACAGGCAATCGGATCTGCGAAAGGACGCAGTCCTCTTCAGATAACGCTTCAACACTCTACAAACGTCCAAACTGTGCAGACGCACATCCACGGTTTCATCCGCCACCTTCGGCAAAGGACAGCAGGGAGACTGGTTGATTCACATGAAAAGTCGATACCACCATTGGCAAAAGGATGGCACAGTCCGAGGAAAGAAATGGAGGATGACAAAAAAGGGCCTGTAGCTCCAAAATCTGCCTAGCCATAAGAACATAAGATTGCCATATTGGATCAGACCAAGGTCCATCAAACCCAGTATCCTGTTTGCAACAGTGACCAATCTAGGTCATACATACCTAGCAGTTTCTCCAAAAGACACAGGTTCCACAATGCTTGTATTGCATCAAGCTTTGATATCCTGGGTCCCTTTTTAATAATGATTTATGGACCTTTCCTCCAGGAACTTGTCCAAACCTTTTTTAAACCCAGCTACACTAACAGCCTTTACTGCATCCTTCGGTAACAAATTCCAGAGTTTGATTAGATGTTGAGTGAAAAAATATTTTCTTTTATTAGTCTTAAATAGTTTACCCTGTAGCTTCATTGCATGTCCCCTAGTCTTTCTATATTCTGATAACGTAAACAATCAATCTACGTTAACCCGTTTACTTCTATCCTATCTCCCCTTAGCTGTCTCTTTTCCAGGTTAAAGAGCCCTAACCTGTCTTCATAGGGGTATGCTAACATCCCCTTTACCATTTTGGTGGTTCTTCTCTGAATCTTTTCTAAATAACGCTATATCCTTTTTAAGATACAGCAACCAGAATTGCACACAATATTCAAGGTGCGGTCTCACCATGGAACAATATAAAGGCATTATAATATCCTTTGTTTTATTTTCCATTCTTTTCCTTATGATACCTAACATTCTATTTGCTCTCTTGGCCGCCGTTGCACACTGAGCAGAGGGTTTTAACATAACCACAATGATGCCTAAATCCTTTTCCTGGGTGGTGGTTCCTAATGTGGAACCTTGCATCATGTAACCATAGTTTGGGTTGTTCTTCCCTAGGTGCATAACTTTGCACTTGTCCACATTAAATTTCATTTGCCATTTTGATGCCCAGTCTTCCAATTTATCAAGATCCTCTTGCAATTTTCCACAATCCTTATGGGTTTTAACAACTTTAAATAGTTGTGTCATCTGCAAATCTGATAACCTCACTCATTATTCCCTTTTCCAGGTCATTTATGAATATGTCAAAAAGTAGCAGACCCAGCACAGATCCCTGGGGTACACCACTATTCACCGGTCCACTGGGAAAATTGGCCATTTAGCCCCACCCTCTGCTTTCTATCTTTCAACCAGTTCTTGATCCACAATAGTACACTGCCTCCTATCCCATGACTCTTTAGTTTTGCCAAAGGTCTCTGATGAGGGACCTTGTCAAAGGCTTTGACAGTCCAAATACACTATATCAACCGACTCACCTTTGTCTACCTATTCATTCACACCTTCAAGAAAACATAACAGATTAGTAAGACAAGATCTTCCTTGTCTAAAGCCATGTTGGCTGTCTCCCATTAAGCCATGACTATCTACATGTTCAGAAATTGTTCTTTATGATGGTTTCTACCATTTTTCCCGGTACTGACGTCAGGTTCACCGGTCTGTAGTTTCCCAGATCACCCCTGGAACCCTTTTTAAAAATTGGCATTACGTTCGCCATCCTCCAATCTTCTGGTATTACAAATGATTTTAATGATAGTTCACAGATTATTAATAGCAGATCTGCAATGTCATATTTCAGTTCTTTCAACACCCTTGCATGTATATCATCCGGTCCAGGTTATTTGCTACTCTTCAGTTTATCAAATAGTTGTACTACATCTTCCCGATGTATCGATATTTCCTTCAATTCTTCCACACCTTTAAATACTACTTCAGTCATGGGTAACATCCCTACATCTTCCTCAGTAAAGCCTGAAGCAAAGAATTTATTCAGTCTCTCCACTATCGCCTTGTCGCCTCTTAGTGCCCCTTTAACCCCTCTATCATCTAAATGAACCAACTGACACTCTCACTGCTTTTTTGCTACGAATGTACTTGAAAAAGTCTTTATTACGCGTTTTTATTTATTTATTTACATTCTCTTATATACCGCGCTATTCTGCATCAGTGCGGTTTACATTGAACAAACTGAAATTACATTGAACAGGGCATTATAACTTGGAGATAACTATTTTACAGGGAACATGGGCTATGGAGGGTTAAGTGGCTTGCCCAAGACCACAAGGAACACCCGTGGGACTAGAAACCCCAGTTCTTCCGGCCCAAGGCTGCTGTCCTCTAGAGGGATGTGAACCCCCGACCTTCCAGCCTGAAGTACCTTGCCCCAACCACTAGGCCACTCCTCCACTCCTTTTTGCTTCCGCAGCAAGCTTCTTCTCAAATTCTCCATTTGCCTGCCTTATCAATGCCATGCATTTAACTTGCCAGTGCTTGTGCTGTTTCCAGTTTTCATCGTTTGGCTCTTTTTTTCACATTTCCCGAAAGATGCTTTTTTGGCAACAGCCGCCTCTCTGATCTCAACTTTAAACCATGCTGGCAGTTTTTTGGACTTCCTTCCACTTTTTTTTAAAGAATGGAATACAGATGGTCTGGGCTTCCAAGATAGTATTTTTCAACACTACCCAAGCTTGATGTAAGTTTTTAAACTTTGCAACTGCTCCTTTTAGTTTTTTCTTAACTATTTTCCTCATTTTATCATAGCCTCCCTTTCGAAAGTTAAAAGGTAGCACTGTGGATTTCCTTACCATCCCTCCTCCACTAATTAAATCAAACGCGATCATGTTATGATCACTATTGCAAAGTGGCCCCAACACCCTTATCTCTTGCACCAGATCTGGTATTCCACTAAGGACTAGGTCCAATATGGCTTCCCCTCTGGTCAGTTCATGAACTATCTGCTCCAAGAAGCAGTCATTTATTTCATCTAAGAACTTTATCTCCCTAGCATGACACTGACCCAGTCGATACCGGGGTAAATGAAACGTGCTGTAATGTTTGTTAGCTTCCTTGATTTCTTTGAGCATTTCATCATCCATTTGTTCATTCTGGCCAGGCGGTCGACAGTACACCCCCACTGCCATCCATCGCCTTCCCTATTTTACATGGAATATCAATCCATAGAGATTCTACAGCAAATTTTGCTTCCTGCAAAATTTTAATCCTTTCTGACTCAATGCCCTCTCTAATATAGAGCGCAACCCCTCCACCAATTTGATATGCTCTATCATTATGATATAGTTTGTACCCGCCTATCAGTGTCCCACTGGTTGTCCTCCTTCCACCATGTCTCAGATTCCAAATCATATCTAACCTCTCATTTAGTGCTATATATTCTAACTCTCCCATCTTATTTTTTTTTAGACGTCTAGCATTTGCATACAAGCATTTTAGAGACTATTTTATTCATATTAATTTGGCTATTGGTAGGCATGGGTAATTTGGGATCTTTAAGCTCTGTCTGCTCCATACTCGAGGGCATTTGGGCTACTTTACTCTTTTTTGGAACCTCTCTGCTTTTGGTAGTATCCTTCAAAGATACATTCTTCCGAACCATGCGCTCTTGTGCGACTGTCGGCTTTCCCCTATTATCTAGTTTAAAAGCTGCTCGCTCTCCCTTTTAAAGGTTATTGCCAGCAGCCTGGTTCCATCCCAGTTAAGGTGAAGCCCATCCCTTCGGAAGAGCCCCTCCTTTCCCCAGAACGTTCCCCAGTTCCCAACAAATCCAAAACCCTCATCCTTGCACCACTGTCTCATCCACGCATTGAGACTGTGGAACTCTGCCTGCCTTTTGGGTCCTGCGCATGGAAAGGGAAGCATTTCGGAGAACGCTACCCTGGAAGTTCTGGGATTTCAACTTCCTACCTAAAAGCCTAAATTTATCCCCCAGAACATCCCTACCACATTTTCCTATGCAATTAGTAACATGCAGCAAGGAAGGAGGAGGAGGCCTTCCGCAAAACATCCAGCAGCAAAAGTACAGCGGAGGGCAGTTAACCACGGCCAACCCAGGATTTGGTAAAAAAAACTTTATTAAGGAACCAACTTAACAAGTTTCGGCCGTAGCCTTCGTCAGGGGTCTAAAAACACAAACATAACACAAAAACATGAAGGTAAAGAGTTAATAAAAATAAAATTAATATTAATATTGTTAAATAATACAAAAAGGACTATATGGATAGTCAAAAGAGTTACCAGATCACATAGAGAGCGTGAGGAACACGTCTATGGGATGGAGCAACCACTCTTCCCAATCTAAAACATAAAAATACAAGCATGAGTGGTGACATAACAAAATTACATGTGTATAATGGTAAAATACATAAAGATAATAATCAAAATAGAAATCCATGCATGTGTATAAACATAATACAAGGCATATATAAATAAAACAATAAAACAAAACACTAATGATAAACTAAAAATAATCTTGTATGCAAGAAACATCTATTAGTGTGTATGCATATAAAAGTCATCATGTAGAAAACTGTACATGAAACAACTTAAAAACCATATGGCATGATAACTGCACAACAGGTAAAAATATGACATTAACAAAAGAGTATTTCAAGCAATAAAATTCAGAATAGAAAGAACAAACATGAGTATTTGTAGGGAAGATGAAAACCTAACAATAGCCGAAAAATGCTACAGATGTAAAATTTATTGAAACAAATACAGGACCGCCAAACGGAAGTGGAACGTGTCATATTGATGATTGATACATATACGTGTGAAGCAGGAACAGTGTGTGAAAAAAGACCAGTTAAAAAAACTTGATTTGAAAGATACAATAAAAGATATATTAAAAGCCGAAGAGGAAAAAACAATAGACTTTATACGCTCAACTAACCTTGTATGGGGCCAAATTCTGGTTAAACATAAAACATTGGCTACATCTTAAAAAGAAATAAATATAAGAACTATTAGGGAGGTGTGTGTTAAATGTTAGAACCTAACATGAACTGTAAAGGGTGGAGAGAATCGCCACAGTAGTACAAAGGTGGGGGGAAAAAAAAAAACCACAATAGTACCTCCATAAGCTGCAATGATGTGTGACAAAAAGTATATGTTACAAAAGAAGGACAAGTATTAAAAAGAGGAAAACCGCCAATGTTCTATTATAAAAGCTTATGTATGCAACCACTGACCATACATAAACAATTGGCACCTATTAAAAAAAGGGGGGGTTTAAGATTAACATAAATATGTGTAAAGCTATATGAAAAATGTATAAAAGAATAGTGGTGCGTGCCAGTGGATAAAAAGCACATTGCTTACATGGGCTGTGAAGGCAGGGAACCGCCACGGGGCTATAACCTTGCGCAAACTATAGAAGGCGAAGGAAAACGCCACAGCAATACATGGGTGTAAACAGAGGAAGGAACCTCTTTAAAAGCACAGATGTGTAGCATAAAAATATGTCACAAATTAAAATAAGAATAGGATGTGAAGGAACTATCCGAGGCAAAGGTAGTATAAGTAAATTAAAACCGCCAATGTGACAAAAACATATGTAAGTAAAAATGAACCATGCATTGGGCACCCAACACCTGTTGAAAATTAGCGAAGGTCAAGATATAGAGACAATAAATATGTTAAATATATGTATAAATGTATTGAAAGACAATCTTGTGGGATGTTAGTATAGAGTGATTCGATAGATCTACGTGCCCTACCGGTCCGCAATGATGTCTCTTGTTCCTCACCCTTTCCTGAACCCTGCTTGCACTTCAGGTAGTTCTTGTTCCAGATATGGTTGTCTCTTTTGAATAATCTTCAGTAGAATCTTGCTGGCATGTGGGATCAGAGCGATTAGTAGCAACTTTTTATTCTTTTTGTTTTTAATCTGTAGGCATTAGACTCCATTAGTACATTTTTTTCGCGGCAGTACATTTTTTTCGCGGCAGTTTTTATAATGCACATCGCCAGTGGGAGGAGCCTCCTTTTTCTCTTTAAGTAGGCCTCTTTGCCCCTGCGCGGCGTTTTCCCGCCTTTACAGTCTATGCAGGTATTGTGCTCCTTCTCACTGGCTTGTACAATTGTCTTTCAATACATTTATACATATATTTAACATATTTCTTGTCTCTATATCTTGACCTTCACTAATTTTCAACAGGTGTTGGGTGCCCATGCACGGTTCATTTTTACTTACATATGTTTTTGTCACATTGGCGGTTTTTATTTACTTATACTACCTTTGCCTCGGATAGTTCCTTCACATCCTATTCTTATTTTAATTTGTGACATACTTTTATGCTACACATCTGTGCTTTTAAAGAGGTTCCTTCCTCTGTTTACACCCATGTATTGCTGCGGCGTTTTCCTTCGCCTTCTATAGTTTGCGCAAGGTTATAGCCCCGTGGCGGTTCCCTGCCTTCACAGCCCATGTAAGCAATGTGCTTTTTATCCACTGGCACGCACCACTATTCTTTTATACATTTTTCATATAGCTTTACACATATTTATGTTAATCTTAACCCCCCCCCCTTTTTTTAATAGGTGCCAATTGTTTATGTATGGTCAGTGGTTGCATACATAAGCTTTTATAATAGAACATTGGCGGTTTTCCTCTCTTTAATACTTGTCCTTCTTTTGTAACATATATATTTTGTCACACATCATTGCAGCTTATGGAGGTAATTTTTTTTTTTCCCCCCCCCCCCCCCACCTTTGTACTACTGCGGCGATTCTCTCCGCCCTTTACAGTTCATGTTAGGTTCTAACATTTAACACACACCTCCCTAATAGTTCTTATATTTATTTCTTTTTAAGATGTAGCCAATGTTTTATGTTTAACCAGAATTTGGCCCCATACAAGGTTAGTTGAGCGTATAAAGTCTATTGTTTTTTCCTCTTCGGCTTTTAATATATCTTTTATTGTATTTTTCAAATCAAGTTTTTTTAACTGGTCTTTTTTCACACACTGTTCCTGCTTCACACGTATATGTATCAATCATCAATATGACACGTTCCACTTCCGTTTGGCGGTCCTGTATTTGTTTCAATAAATTTTACATCTGTAGCATTTTTCGGCTATTGTTAGGTACTCATCTTCCCTACAAATGCTCATGTTTATTCTTTCTATTCTGAATTTTATTGCTTGAAATACTCTTTTGTTAATGTTGTCATATTTTTACCTGTTGTGCAGTTATCATGCCATATGGTTTTTAAGTTGTTTCATGTAGTTTTCTACATGATGACTTTTATATGCATACACACTAATAGATGTTTCTTGCATACAAGATTATTTTTAGTTTATCATTAGTGTTTTGTTTTATTGTTTTATTTATTTATATATGCCTTGTATTATGTTTTTACACATGCATGGATTTCTATGTTGATTATTATCTTTATGTATTTTACCATTATATACATGTAATTTTGTTATGTCACCACTCATGCTTGTATTTTTATGTTTTAGATTGGGAAGAGTGGTTGCTCCATCCCATAGACGTGTTCCTCACACTCTCTATGTGATCTGGTAACTCTTGACTATCCATATAGTCCTTTTTGTATCATTTAACAATATTAATATTAATTTTATTTTTATTAACTCTTTTTTACCTTCTTGTTTTTGTGTTATGTTTGTGTTTTTAGACCCCCGACGAAGGCTCCGGCCGAAACTTGTTAAGTTGGGTCCTTAATAAAGTTTTTTACCAAATCCTGGGTTGGCCGTGGTTAACTGCCCTCCGCTGTACTTTTGCAACAACATGCAGCAAGACAGCAGACTCCTCCCCAGCACTATCTAAGACCTTATCTAGGTGAAGCATGAAGTCTGCTACCTTCGCACCAGGCAGGCATATTACCAGGCGATCCTCACGTCCACCGGCCACCCAGCTATCTACATGCCTAATGATCAAATCAACTATAACGGCTGTCCTAATCCTTCCTTCAGGGGCACATGGCCCTGGAGAAACCTCCTCGGTGCAAGAGGGTTTTACATCACCTGGAGGACAGGTCCTAGTTACAGTATCACTTCCTGCCACTCCAGATAGCCATCATAAATACCGCCTTGATGGCCAAGTCCTTCAGGGAAGTCAGCACCACCAGTTCATAGGGCTCCCCTGCCAGGGACATCAGTACTAGACTGAGATCCCAGGACAGGACCACCGACCTTGGAGGCGGACGAAGATGACTCATCACCCTCAGAAACCGCCCCACATACTGATGTTCACCGAGCAGCTTCCCTTGAACCTTCCCCCGTTAATAGGAAATTGCTGCCAACTGCACTCTCAAAAAACTGGCAGCCAGGCCCTTCTTGAAGCCTGCCTGCAAGAAGTCCAGGATGTTTGGCACTGAAGCCGCCGTCAGGCGACACCCCCGATCGGTGCACCAACCTTCAAGGATGCACCAGAACCTAACATAGTATAGACAGGTCAACTTCTTTCGAGCCTTCAATAAAGTTCAGATTACCAAGCCGGAATACCTTCACTTCAAACAACCTTGCCCTTTCAAGAACCAAGCTGTAAGCGAGAATCAAGCTACCTGCGGTATTCGGACCGGACCCTGGACCGAGATATCCTCCCACACAGGGAGCCTCCACAGACGATCCGCTAACAGCCTCACTAGATCGGCATACCATGGATGCCTTGGCCAGTCCGGGGCTATCAGAATGACCAATCCTGGGTGCACCCCTATGCGCTGAATGACCCTGCCTATGAGAGCCCATGGAGAAAACACATACAATAGACCCTCTGTGGGTCACTTCTGGACCAGGGCCATCTAAGCCCTCCAACATCCTCTCTCTTCTCCTGCTGAAGTAGTGACTTGCCTTGGTGGAAACTCTACCTTGCCATGAGGTCCATGATGGGAGGATCCCAACGGCTCACCACCTGTTCTAACACCTCCGGACAGAGCTCCCACTCACTGTGATCCACCCAGACCTGGCTTAGTGTCACCAGTAACCACCCCAGAGCCGGTAGCACCTAGGGTTGGACAGCCTGGGCATCCTTACTTAGAAAGTATGGCAAGGCTTTTATGCATGCACTGCCTCATGGGAGTTGTAGTTTCCACTTACTTTCCAAACAAGAAGCAATTGTAGTCGAGTGGGTTAGGCAAAAGGGACAAGATTTTTATTTCCCCTTCCGGGCGGATTAAATGCAGTTTGAAACACAGAACAAAAATAGCTATACACTTCTGGCATAAAGGAAAATACAGGAACTCAGGAAAACAGCTTCTTTCGCTTCAAAACTTCAAACATGCAGCTTAACACAAGCTCAAAGGTAACAGTCTCTTTTATATCAAAAAGACACACTCTGCTTTTCTTCTGCTGTTTGAGGCAGCCTTCTAAACAGCCTAGTTAGCAGAGTGAGATTATATGATCAGCTATAGTTAAAGTACAGTCCATTTGTTCCCCTGCTATGTCCTCAATAGCAGGCTCCGTCTGCATCTCTTCACAATCACTACCAGCTGAGTAAGTTTTCACCCCATCATACGGTGTTTCAAAGCACACTCGCCCTCTCTCTTCCCAAGGCTTCCCTTCACAGCACTCTAATGAGCAGGGTTGAGAATTACCGTATATATGGGATTTTATATAAGGAGAGTCCAGCACATCTTGGCACACACATGGAAAACTCTGGCACTTAGTTTCCCCTCTATACCACTTGGGCAGCCTACCTTTTGGCTTTTGAAAAGAGGACCTTCTCAGCACTGCTGGGTCAGCAAAGAATCCAAACACTGGATGTGTTTTCCTGCCTTTTAGCTTCTCCTTCTCCTCGGACATACAAATGTCGTCAGGCCAGCACCTCTCTCTCCGGAGTTTCAGCGTGCTTCCAAACTAACCTCTCAGGCAATCTTTCAGCTACTGCCCTCTTGGCTGCTGCTTCACTTCCTGTCCTCATCCCAGTGCTAGTGCACTTCCCGGTGGCCTTCCTTCGTGCTCCTCCCGGTGCCTGTGCTTGTGCTCCTCCCGGTGCTTGTGCCAGTGCTCCTCCCGGTTCTACTGCTTAAATCTAATGAGCACTTTTTATCTCTCTGCTTCTTAGGGCTCAGCTCCGCCCCTCCCCCAACCAGGTGTTTTCCCTCAACTCCTGATGCTGGGGAACCATTGCAGCAGGGGCGTGTTTTCTCCTCCCATGACTCATTCTGTTTACGTTTCCCTTGGCAACCCTGAGCCATGTGCTCTGCCTGCCTGTCAACTTGTGAAGCCAATTCCTCTGCTTCATTGAACTCTATGGGGCCAGAAGGGTCTTCTACATGACATTAGGTAATCCATCGTGATGTTTTCAATCCTGCCACACGTGCTGCCGACAATGCTTGAAGATGAGCTTACGCCAACAGACTCTCCGCTTCCTTCTCCAAGGAGGGGCTGTCCGTGCCCCCCCTGGCGGTTGATATAGGCCACTGTGGTTACCTTGTCCGAGGATACCTGGATGGCCTTTCCAAGAACCCAGCGTTCGAAGGCTCAAAGTGCTAAGGCAATCACCCGCATCTCCAATCTGTTGATCGACCACTGGACCTCCAGCATGCTCCAGCCTCCTATGGCAATGTGTCCTTTGCAGTGGGCTCCCCAACCGAACAGATTGGCATCAGTCAGCTGGATCCACCGGGGGGGGGGGGGGGAACCTCGAGGGGCAAGCCCTGCTCCAGGTTCCCCAGATGGAGCCACCACCTGAGAGCTCTTCTGGTCACTGGCGGACAGGGGAGCTTCCTTGACAATGGCTGATGCTGATGAGACCAGCGATGGAGAAGGGACTGCTGAAATGGTCTCATGTGGGCCCTCGCCGAGGGAACAAGCTCGAGGGTTGCCGCCATAGTCCCAAGCATCTGCAGATAGTGCCACTGGAGGGCTCCCTCATAACCAAAAATCTCTGCACTAGCTCCGAAGCTCCCTTGCCCAGTGAACCAGCAAGAAAACTTTGCCACTGTGAGTGACGAACCTCGCCCCGAGATACTCGATCTCCTGAGTAGGCATCAACCTGCTCTTGCCTAGGTTGATTCCCCATCCTAGACTTCAGGAGCTCCACCACTCTGGCAGTCACCTTGGAGCTCTCCTCTTGGCTCGGATCAACCAATCAAGATATGGATGTACCAGAATTCTCTCCTTGTGGAGTGCTGCCGCGACCACCACCATGACTTTGGTGAAAGTGCAGGGAGCCATAGCTAGGCCGAAAGGCAACACCTGAAACTGGAAAATGACCCATTGGTACCGCAAAACACAACTGCTGATGGGTTGGCTGGATAGGAATATGCAGATAGTGGCGGTTCATTCAGGAGAGTTTTTAACTTCTCTCGACTTCACCGAAGCATATCACTGACCTGAGCGTCTCCATGCAAAAATGTAGCACTCAGACAATGGTTGACCCGCTTGAGGTCGAGAATCGGACAAAAGGACCCCTCTTTTTTGGGGACCATGAAGTAAATGGAGTAGCGACCGCAACCGCATTGGTCTGTGGGTACCAGGACTACCGCCCCTAGCTGTATTAGTCATGACAATGTCTCCTTCACTGCTGCAGCCTTGGCAGGAGCACTACAGGGAGACTGGACGAACGATGGATGAATTGGACGAGCTAGCGCGAGAGCATAACTGTCTCGGATGACCTCCAGGACCCACTAATCAGACGTGACCAAGGCCCAGGCAGAGTAAAACTGCTGCAGACAACCCCCTACCAGCAGCACCCCCATCTGGGCCCCCCTCACTTCATTGTGATTTTGTAGGGCCTGCGGAGGAGGAAGAGGAGGCATCAAATCCCCTGCCTGCTCCTCGAAACCCCTAGAACCCCTGGCCCTTAGAGGAAAAATGTCCCCTCTGTTAGGGCGCCAAGTGGGACATCTGAAACCTATGGAATTCCCGTGGCTGGGTCAGAGCGGGAGCAGGATTACGACTCTGCTTCAGTTTATCCTCTGGGAGTCTGCCACCCTTAAATTTCCCCAGCTCTTTTACCAACTTGGCAAGGTCCTCCCCGAATAGTAGCTTCCCCTTAAAAGGGAGCCTGCAGAGATGGGCCTTGGAGGAAGGATCAGCTGCCCAGTTTCGAAGCTAGAGGTAATGATGCACCGCTACCACAGAGACCATACTCTTCGAGAGGCCCCTGATAAGGTTTTAGTGTGCATCTGCGAGGTAGGTGGCTCCTGACTATCCTTGCAGCCTCACCTGCCAAATTCCCGGGCAGGCTGCCCAGCTGTTGGATCTGCTGTGACCAATGAAGACAGGCCTTGGCCACCCAGGCTCCAAATACCGACGCTTGGAGAGCAAGGGTATTGCTATCAAAGGCTTGCTTTAACAAGGTATCTAGCTTCCTATCCTAGGTATCCTTGAGAGCGAAATTGCCCTCAACTGGTATCGTGGTCTTCTTAGTTACCGCTGGCATTGCTGCATCTACCCTCGGGGACCAAAGCAATTCTTTGTCCTGTGCCAGCCATGGATACAAGCAGGTCATGGACTGCATACTCTGCAGACCGGCCTCTGGCTGGTTCCACTCATCCTGGATCATCTGCTTGACCACCCGGTGGACTGGGAAGACCTTCTGAATCTTCAATACCACCTGGATGAGCAGATCTTCCAGAGACGACGACTCCGCTGGAAGATCCACAGAGATGTCAAGGGCCTTAAGGAATTCACTGATGAGAGCCAGTAGTTCTTCCCTGCAGAAGACCCGAATAATCGGAACCTGCTCCTCCTCCGGGATGTCGCCTTCTTCTAGTTCCTCCTCATTTTCTTCCTGTTCCAGGGCGAGGAACTCCGTCCTGGACCTCTGACTGAGGAGAAGTTTGTCCTTCATTGCCCAGGAGCCTGGCTAGTTTTGCTGCCTCTCCCGTGAGCCCCAGCTCCCTCAGGCCCACAGCCCGATTTCCAGGGTGCCCCTGCTCCAACGCTGCACCCTGTACTCCTTGCTGCTGCAGACAGAATGCCTTATGCAAAAGCAAAATGAATCCTGGAGAGAAATCTCCCCAGCCAACCCCCAGGCCCCAGGAAGTAGAGGGACCAACGGGGGCAGGCAGGAGGCTCTAACTTAGGGGAAGGGAGTCCCTGCCCTAACCCTGGCTTCTGTAGAGTCCCGAGTCCTGGGAGAGGGATAGAGGAGGCTCCTGGCCTATACTTGCCTGAATGCCCTGCTCCAAGGATGCAGCCTCCATAGCAGATCCTCTGCACACACCAGTGTCCGAATCTGTTACTTGCCAGGTCCCGTAGACCAAGCATTGCAATCTCACCGACATGGCACCCCGTAGTATTTCTGTTAGCCTCAGATCGGCCTAAAATGCAATACGAGGATCCTGCAAAGCAAACAAGGATATCTCCTTGAGATATACTCTACCTTTCTCTCTCTTTTTTTTAAAAGAAAGGAAAACTACTGCTGAAAAGGCACCAAAACGCCCAACAAACTGCTAACACCGGCAAAAACGTGCCAACAGGCATGGCCTAAGCCTTAGGACTCTACTCTTCTCCCTGGTGCTCCTCAGCAGGCCTTTAACGACACAGGCAGCCGCCATGTGGTCAACTTACCTCAACCCACAGGCCGCTGCCACACTCAAACACTGCCGGACTTTCTTGCTCTAAACAGGGCTTCAACAGGCACCCTCCATGCTCACGCCGCCGTCCCACGCTCAGCTGCCTTCAAGAGCTTCGGCAGCGAGGTGGAACGGCATGAGATGACTGCCCCCACAGGTGTTGTATTTCTCGGTCAGCAGCTCCTCACCCGCCTCAGGGATTGGGAGCTGCTCCAGTATCCAAGGCCTCGAACAGCACTCTCCCCTGAAGTCTCCTTCTGAACGGCTCCACGGGAGAGGGGGAGGAATCCTCACACTAAAATACAGAGAAGAACTAAGAACCGGAAATTAAAGGGCACTAAAAGAAAACCAAATTGAAGGAGAAATCAAACAAAACCAAACAAAGATTGACCCCAAGAACTCTCCTTAACCATCTCTACCAGGAAGCCTAACACCCTGGCTTAATGATCCCCTCAGCTGCTTGGAGATTGAGCATACTGGAGCTGCTGGGAGGTACCAGTGGTATATATACCCTAGGATCATCAAGAAGACGACGTGCTCAGTCTCCAAGTTGCTGGAAGGGAAGCACATCCCAGAGGTGAAGGGGACTGGACTGGAGGGACGATAAGGAATGACTGATATAAGCAGGATGAGGTCATAAGAAACCTCTAGAATATTTTCTGTTTTCCACCTCTTGCCTGGACTGGTCTAGCAGGACAATATGGAATAGCGGTTTAGATTACAAAGCTTGGTTACAACACACTGTGTAGGGGGGCAGAGAAGAAAAATTGGAACTTACATACTCATCTATAGAGCCTGGAAGAGAGCCAAATCAGAAGACAACAAAATTTGACTAGATAAAGGGTGATGTCCTCTATCCTTGTGGCGTGAACAGGTATAACTGGCCAGACCTGACAGCCTTTATATCTGCTATCATCTACAATTATCACTAGTAATGGGAATATTTTTTTTTATTTCTGGAGGAAAGCTATAGGATAAAAAGAAGAAAGGCTTTAAAAAAATAAACAAAAAATAAAAAACAGAAATCTCCATAAATCTGACATAAGCAGCTTCAGGCCTGGAATTCAAAGCGCACCTGAAAAACAAAGCCAATCCTATTCAGATAACATGTGGAAAAAGCTGTGCATGTCTCCAATTAGGAAGCCTGTGTATAGAAATGTGATTTTCTGAACCAGGGACGCTCTTTCTGTAAAAGACCCGAGATCAGACAAATGCTTTTCCCAAAGCGCTTCAAGATCTTGGCTGTTTTCTGCTCTGTCATTCAGACTGCACATGCACATTCCTTACTCACTGTGCGATCTTCCAGGTACATTGTTTTTGAGAGAAAATCAATTCCAATGGTTGCCTGAAAGCATAAAAAAACAGTATTAATATTCATATTTTATTTCATTTAAGATATGATATACCACTTAATGTGGATACAGCAAGGGTTTACAATAAAATACACTAAAAGCCGAAGTAGGAAAATGAAAAGAATACCAGTATGTATAGGACAAATGAGACTTGACAAGGCAGGGCTGCAGGAGAGTGGTGAGAGAGGAGGAGGGGGTGGGTAGGGAGCATAAGGAAGTCAACAAAATACAGAGTAATGACAGCAGAAGTTTAAGCCAATTCAATCACACTGCACTTTTAATTAAGAGAATAAGGAGTGTGTTTATTAAGGCAGGCAAACGGTTAACCTGTGCTATTTGCAACTAGCTCTCATCTTATTCAATGAGACCTAGATGCAAATAGCATGGGTTAACCATTAGCCCAGCTTAGTAAACATGCCCCTAAATCTCACCCTATGAATAAGATGATAATTTCAAACTAAAGCAGATGCTTGAATACAGAGAGCTTACCAAGCTTCCCCTTAGTAGTCAAGGGAGGTGTTACCACATTAGCATCTCCGGGTCTACACCATGAGATATTTATTATGAGGGGCCATAAGAGGAAATTAGACTTACCTGCTAATTATTGTTCCTTAAGGAACTCTAGTCCAGTCCCGGAACCATAGAGTTTAGAATCTCCTCCAGCAGCCTTGGAGACTGAAATACATCATCGCTTTGCTGGCACCAGTATAAGTAGGCAAGGACCGCCCCCTTCATCCAGTACCTATTGACAAAGCAAACTGAGCAGAGCAACAAATAAGTAGAGCAAAATTAAGAAGAAACACCTAACCCGCAATCCCGGGAGGGAATTGTTTAATTTATTTATTTTTATAAATTTCGCATTAGGCAATCGTATGAAAAAAACTGCTATGAAACTTCTATGAAACAGTGCTACTACATAGGATTCCCCCCACCTGGCTCCACCTTCTGCCTGCGGGGAACCCCTAGAGAACCAAGCTGTACCGCCTACAATATACTTCAGGCTGACAACCCCCAACACCCCGGGCAGGCTCCGGGACTGGACTAGAGTTCCTTAAGGAACAATAATTAGCAGGTAAGTCTAATTTCCTCTTCCTTTGTGTCCCTCTAGTCCAGTCCCGGAATCATAGAGGATGTAACAGAGCAGTGAATACTAACGGGAGGGACCTGCAAGCCCAGCCTGAAGCACCGCTGAACCGAAACGCACATCCCCCTCCGCCTGCACATCTAGCCGATAGTGCTTGACAAAGGAATGCAAAGACGACCATATTGCCGCTCGACAAATGTCTGCCACCGGAACTAAACTGAACTCCGCCCAAGACGCTGCCTGCGCCCTCGTCGAATGAGCTCGCAACCCTTCTGGCACCACTTTTCCTTTCAAGAGATACGCTGAAGCAATCGCCTCCTTCACCCAACGGGAAAGCGAGGACTTCGCAGCGGCCTCCCCCTTACGCGGGCCCCCGAACGCTACAAATAACCTATCCGACTTGCGGAAGGGAGCCGTTCTCCGGAGATACTGCTTAAGAACACTCCGAACATCCAACCTATGCAACACGCCTCTTGACTGCACCTTTTGCCTGTCCGAAAACACCGGAAGCGACACCACTTGATTAACATGAAACATGGAGACCACTTTTGGTAAGAACCCTGGAACCGTACCGAGGACCACCTTATGATCGAAAAAGGACAAATACGGCTCCTGACAGGATAATGCTTGCAACTCAGAAATCCTTCTCGTGGAGCAGATAGCTACCAGAAAAACAGTCTTCAACGTCAGATACTTTAGCGACGCCATAGACAACGGCTCAAACAGCGCCCTGAGTAAGGCCGCCAACACCAAGTTCAAATCCCACGAAGGAACCAGACAACGCTTCGGAGGACGCAAGAGTAAAACACCCCACAAAAATCGTCTCACATCAGCATGAGCCCCCAACTGCTGCCCCTACACCTTACTGCGGTAACAGGAAAGGGCCGCCAACTGCACTCGTAAGGAACTGACCGCCAGACTCTTGTCCACACAGTCTTGCAAAAACGAAAGAATCTGCGAAACCGAAGCTCTCAAGGGATTTAACCCCTTCTCAGCACACCAGGCCTCAAAAATGCGCCAAATCCGAACGTACACCAACGACGTAGATCTCCTACGCGCCTGCAACAAGGTAGAAATGACCGCTGCCGAATACCCCCTGGCCATCAACCGCACCCTCTCAAGAGCCATGCCGTAAGCGAGAATCGATTCACCTGGGGCATGCGCAACGGGCCCTGTCGCAACAAATCCGCTCGCTGCGGCAGACGGCATGGCTTGTCCGCCAGCAGCCTCACCAAATCGGCATACTATGGCCTTCTGGGCTAATCGGGCGCCACCAGAACCACCAGACCGCGATGACGCTCTATGCGCTGTACCACCCTGCCTATAAGCGCCCAAGGCGGGAACACATATAGAAGACCCGACTCCGGCCACTGCTGTGCTAGAGCGTCGAGACCCTCCGACATGCATTCCCGCCGCCTGCTGAAGAACTGCTCCACCTTCGCCGACTCCAACGTCGCCATCAAATCCACTAGTGGAAGACCCCAGCGACGCACCAACAGCGAAAACACTTCCGGGTGCAGCACCCACTCTCCGGGATCCACCCGGCACCGACTGAGAAAATCCGCCTCGACATTGTCCACGCCGGTGACATGCTGAGCCGACAGCCCCGACAGGTGTCGCTCGGCCCAAGCCAAAAGCCGGCTGGCCTCCGCCTCTAGCAGAGCGCTGCCGGTGCTGCCCTGGCGATTGATGTAAGCCACCGTCGTCGCGTTGTCTGACAACACACGCACTGCCGTCTGGCTGAAAGACACCTGAAGCTCCCACAGGGCTAAAAACATCGCTCGCATTTCCAACCGGTTGATGGAATAATTCTGTTCTTCCTGAGACCACCGACCTTGAGCAAAGCGGCCCTCGCAATGCGCTCCCCATCCAGAAGACTTGCATCCGTCGTCAGCAGTCTCCAGGATGGAGGCTCCAACGGAAGCCCCTGCGCCAAACTCTGAAGATCCTGACAACGCATGCCGTTGAGGAGACCAGCGCCGCAGGAGCGCGCTCTGCAAAAGTCGCATATGCGCCCTGGCCCACGGAACCACCTCTATGGTGGCCGCCATCGTTCCGAGTAATTGAAGATAATGCCACGCCGAAGGCGCCGGTCTGGCCAGAAACCGCCCCAAAAGCTCTCGCAACCCCTGAGCTCGGTGGGCTGGAAGAAATACCACGGCCTGCTGCGTCTCGAACCGAGCCCCCAAATACTCTAGGGACTGCGAGGGAATCAGATTGCTCTTCGCAAGGTTGACCACCCAACCCAGGCTCTCCAACCTCTGAATCACCCGAGCGGTGGCTGTCGCACTCTCCTCTCGCGACTTTGCACGAATCAACCAATCGTCTAGGTAGGGATGCACCAGCACCCCTTCTTTGCGAAGCGCCGCCGCTACTACTACCATAATCTTGGTAAAAACCCGAGGCGCTGTTGCCAGCCTGAACGGCAACGCTTGAAACTGAAAATGCCCCATTGGAACCGCAAAGCGCAGGAACCGCTGATGCTCTTGCCGTATCGGGATATGGAGATACGCTTCCGTCAGATCCAGCGATGTCAGGAACTCCCCTGCCCTGACCGCCGCTATGACGGAACGCAGCATCTCCATCTGGAAATGAGTGACCCGGAGACACCGATTCACTCTCTTTAAATCCAGAATCGGCCGAAAAGTTCCTTCCTTCTTCGGCACCACAAAATAAATCGAGTACCGACCGTGTCCGCACTGCTCTCTTGGCACCGGCACCACTGCCCTGAGCTGCAACAGACGCTGCAGGGTTTGCGAAACTGCCCGGCACTTCCGAGGGGCCTTGCAAGGCGACTGGACAAAGGAATCTAAGACGGGACGATGGAGCTCTAAAGCATAACCTTCTCAAATCACTTCTAGTACCCACTGGTCTGATGTGATTTGGACCCAGGCAGGGTAAAACTCCCGCAAACGATCTCTGACCGGGATCACCTCCACCTGAGTCCCCCTCATCTCACTGACTTTTTAACGGCTGAGGACTGATACGGGGCAAAACCTCTACCGGCCCCCCAAAATCCACAAAAGGCCTGGCCCCGCGGTGGAAATCTCCCCCGCTGAGATTGGACAAAACAGGAGGAGCGAAACCTACGGAAATCCCTGGGAACACCCCGGGACCCCGCAGAACTCCGGCCCTGCTTAGGCTTATCCTCTGGAAGGCGACCCCCCTTAGACTCACCTAAATCCTTTACCAACTTATCCAGATCCTCTCCAAACAAAAGCTTACCCCTAAAGGGCAGCTTGCTGAGTCTAGACTTAGAGGAAGTGTCTGCCGCCCAATTTCGCAGCCAGAGGCACCGCCGAGCCGCTACCACCGAGGCCATACTCTTCGCCAAACCGCGGATGAGATCATAATGAATGTCCGACAAATACGCAGAACCGGACTCCAGGCGCGCTAAGTCGTCCAGCCGACCCTCCAGGTGGTCACCCTATAAACCCTGAGACCACCGCAGACAGCCTCTCGCCACCCAAGCCCCCGCTATGGAGGCTTGCATGGAGAGAGCGCAAGCATCGAACACCTGCTTCAGTAGGGTTTCCAACTTCCTGTCCTGGACATCCTTTAGCGCCGTGGCCCCTTCAACCGGAATCGTAGTCTTTTTAGTCACTGCCGACACAGCCGCATCAATCTTGGGCGAGCGAAAAAGTTCTCTATCCTGACCAGACAACGGATAAAGTCGCGCCAAGGCCCTGGACCCCTTCAGGGCCGACTCCGGCACGTCCCACTCTTCCTGAATCATACTGCGAAACACTCTATGAACCGGAAAAACACGCTGGGACGTCTGAACCACCTGCAGCAACGGATCCTCTAAAGCATCCTCCGCCCCCGGCCCTTCTGAGGGCATATTCAGGGCCTTGAGAGTCTCAGCAATCAAGGCGGGCAGCTCCTCGCGCCGAAACACCTGGACTACCCTGCTCTGCTGCTCCAAATCAGGCAATTCTCCCTCTTTGAGCTCCTCGCCAGAGAACTCTTCTAGCTCTGTGTCCCCGAAGTCTTCCCCGAGAGGAGACCCAGAACTCTCTCCCACGGACCCTCTATGCCTCTTGGCCGAGGAAAGTCCTTCGACAGCAGGATCCACAGATCCCCGCCGCTTTTGCACTTGCACCCCTGGGAGCGGAGATGGCAATGCGGGCTGCAGCAGCACGAAAGCCTGCTGCATGAGGGAAAAGAAACCGGGAGGCACCGCCGGAGCAGGACCAGCCAGAGTGTGCTGCTGCGACATAGAAGACGCCTCACCTGAGGACACCCCCGGCAGAGACTCCGCAGGGTCCAGGAGTGGGGGTAATCCGTCTGTTCCAGCTGGCAGAACTGCCCCACCATCCTGGGGAGACCCCTCTGTCGGCCCCTCCATCACCTGCGCCACACGGGAACAAGTCCCACAGATCCCGGAGTCCCGCACAGTACTGCGCTTTACACCGCACACGAGACACCTGAGTCTCGCCAGCATTCCAGTGCAAGGCCTTTTTGCCCACACCGCCCCTCTCCTGAGGAAGCTCCCTGTTGAAAAGAGACCACCAAGATATAGACCCGAGGCCTCTGTGAGGAGGGAGTCACTTTTTTTTTTTTTTAAACCATCGATTGCTTCCTCTAAGGCTACCTAGCAAAGAAAGGGAAGCAGGAACAAAAACCGAAGCTTCTAAGCCGCCCGACTGCCAAAAGAAAAGAAACCGGAGCCTCTACAAAAGCGCGGGCTATCTACAAAATGGCCGCCGCCGGCACTGTTCCCACGCGGCAACACGCGGCTTGCTGACCTGCCCCCCTAACGCAGCAATTTAACTCCCGAAGACTGCCCAAGCTATAAAAATGGGCTATAAAACTGAGATCACGCTAAGCGTCTCACTCATTCACCAAATTCTGAACTCCTGGTGAGGAAAGACACTGCCACGATCGCACAGCTGCTGACACCGAGATGCCTGCCATCCCCCTTCAAGGCAATGGCGCTTTAAGCACCCGGCTCCTGGCACTGCAAATCAGCCTACAACCTGCTGAGGCCCCTTCCACTTGGGGTCTTAAGCCGGGAGGCAGCCTTCCACCTGCTCCTCACCCCTCTTCTCGGGTTCGGGAGCAGGGAGGCAGAAAACCCCACAGGGGAAACAGTTGCCCCTGATGCTCGTTTAAACCATGGGGAACTGAGGCTAAGGGGGGAGGGAAAAAGATGAAGCCATAAGCAGGAGCCTCCAGCTACAGCACTGCGTCTGCAAATAAAACAAAAAACTACTTAAGAATCAAACCCTTCTAAATTTAAAGGGACCTAGAAAATAGTTAGCTCTGCTAATTTGTTTAAACTGAGCCCCTTTCCACGCTCAGAATCTCCTTCAGCTGCTTGGAGACTGAAAGTACTGGATGAAGGGGGCGGTCCTTGCCTACTTATACTGGTGCCAACAAAGCGATGATGTATTTCAGTCTCCAAGGCTGCTGGAGGAGATTCTAAACTCTATGGTTCCGGGACTGGACCAGAGGGATGCAAAGGAAGGAAAGGGTTTTCCATGAAAGAAAACTGCCACCCCTCACACCTCCTGTATGCCATCTTTCCATGCATATACTCTGCAACTGCAAAGGAAGAGGGCATGAACTGCATGAAGAGGTTCTCCTGGAAAACTCATTTGCAGTTCCAAAAGTCCTGTTATGGCTATTACAGTGCCAGAGTTAACAACAAACAGAGACCTACATTAAATTGCTTGTATATATGTAAGAACAGACTACTGCAAGACAGATGCATAAAAATGGGTAAGTAATACAATTGAACTTTTTCAATAAGGTGATATAGCACAGTTACTCACCTGTGACAGGTGTTCTCCAGGGACAGCATGAATCCGTCCTCACACATGGGCAAAGTCGGCACAGACAGAGTTCACGCCGAGCATTTCCCCAGCTTTCAAAGAAAGACTTTGGGACATGCTACCACGCATGCATGGTCACCGTCCCACCCAAGGGTGCCATTTTTCTCTGTCAGACAAGTTAGGTCGGTAGTAAAAAAACTAAAACAAAGTAGGAGGCAACTCCCAGGGGAGGAGGGAGGGTTGCAAGGACTGATTCCTGCTGTCCCTGGAGAACACCTGTTAAAGGGGAGTAACTATACTTTCTCCAGGAACAAGCAGGAAGATGGTCCTCACATATGGAACTCCCTATCTCCAGGCTGCAGAGGACAGAACCACAATGGCACCAATGGCGAACACAGGTAGCCGTGAGTTGCAGGTGGTGAGTCCCTACAGAAGACTTTGCAAGACCCTAGCATCCAGAGACACTATCACTCCGGTAGCCTGAACAAAGAAAGGTCGGAGGGCACTAGTTGCCTACACCCTGAGAATATTACGGAGTATTTATTTATTTATTTATTTATTTAACGTTCTTATATACCGCACTTTTATCATCAGCGCGGTTTACAGTAAACATAAAATACTCACCGATAGCAACAGGCTGTCGTGAGTTTACATATAACAGGAAATCTAATTGGATACAACATAGGGGAGAACTTTGTACATATAAGTTATATAACTATATACAATTGTATTCTTCTTGTTGTACAGGGAGTGATAGATCGTTACATTGGATTGTAATGTGGTGTTGGCTATGTTGGAGTGGGGTATTGAGAGAAGTATGCAAGGAACAGGTGGTGTTTTATGGCTTTTCTAAATTGTTTTAGGTCTTTGATATCTCTTATGGTGGGTGGAAGATCATTCCAACATTTGGGAGCGAAGTAAACGAATGCTCTTGCAGTTGTTGAGTGTGAACATTTTGTAAAGTATTGCCTGGTCAAAGGCACTGTCCCTGCGGGACTCGCTCTCCAGGCAGTAGCATGCTGTGAACGTGTGAATTCAAGACCATGTGGTGGCCTTGCATATTTCTGTCACTGGTACTGAGCGCAGGTTGGCCACGGACATGGCCATCACCCTCACGTTATATGCTGTGATCCGGTGCTCAAGGGAGAGGCCAGCTCACTCATAAGAGAGAGCAATACAGTCCGCCACCCAAGTGGACAGAGGTTGCTTAGTCACAGGGAGCCCCAGTCTGCTGGGGTCATAAGACATGAAAAGCTGAGAAGCTTTGCGATGGGCATGGGTCTACTGTAAGTAGAAGGACAGGGCCCGATTGCAATCTAGTGTATGAAGTACAAGTTCCTCCCAGTCAGTGTGAGGCTATGGGAAGATGGTGGGGAAAACCACCTCTTGGTTGAGGTGGAAAGGAGATACCATCTTCGTGAGGAATTTGGGGTGCGTGCAGAGCACTACCTTGTTCTTGTAGATCCTCGTATATGGTGGATCCGCCACCAGGGCCTGGAGTTCACTCACTCTTCAAGTGGACATGAGGGTCACCAGAAAGGCCACTTTCCAAGACAGGTACCGCAGGTCGCAAGTGGCTAGGGGTTTAAATGGCAGTCTGGTGAGCCGAGAGCACACCACGTTGGAGGTCCCACTTATCCAAGCCCTCTCTCCGTCCTCCAGCAGCTAACAGGAGGCCCCGGAGGAACCTGGAGACCAGGGGCTGGCCCAAGAGGGGTTTTCCCCTCGACAGTGTGGTGTGAGCAGCTATCTCACTCAGACATACACTCAACGAGCTAGACTTGAGCCCGGTGTATGACAGGTGCAGTAGGTACTGGAGTACTAATTGCACATAGAAGGAGAAGGGGTTCTCCCTTCTTTCTGCACACCAGGTGGAAAACCTTCTCCACATAAAGGCATAAGCCCATCTGGTGGAAGGCTTTCGGGAGGCCAGTGCTACCCTTTCAGTAACCATGCTGTTATTTATTTACAATTTCTTCTAAACCGCTCTATTCAGCATCAGCACGGTTTACATGGAACATATCAGACAGGGTACATAGGTCTGAGTTTACAATTAACAGGAGAAACAACTTGGATAACAAAAGGTAACTATTTACACAATGAAGTCACATAAGACATAGCAAGAGATTTAATGGTTAAGGACTCCTTACATGGTGTGGATGCCTGGCTTACAGGGTGTTGTGGGACAGTTGTAAATATTTGAGTGGGGATGTGGTTCATTGTTCTCTGGGAAATATTGAATGAAAAGGAAGTGTTTAAGGGCCTTCCTAAACTGGGTTAGGTTAGTGATTGCCCTGATGTTTGTTGGTAGTGAGTTCCAGTTAATGTTAGGGACCCCAGGATGGGGTGCAGGAGTGAGTCCCCCTCCCGAGATATTTATTTATTTTATTTTATTTATTTATTTACATTCTCTTATATACCACGCTATTCTGCATCAGTGCGGTTTACATTGAACAAACTGAAATTACATTGAACAGGGCATTATAACTTGGAGATGACTATTTTACAGGGAACATGGGCTATGGAGGGTTAAGTGGCTTGCCCAAGACCACAAGGAGCACCTGTGGGACTAGAAACCCCAGTCCTTCCGGCCCAAGGTTGCTGTCCTCTAGTGGGATTTGAACCCCCGACCTTCCGACCTGAAGTACCTTGCCCCAACCACTAGGCCACTCCTCCAGGAGGAGGATAGGAGGTTCGGGGCTCGGCCCAGCAGGACTGGAGTGCCACCGACAGGGAGAGCAGCAGTGGAAATAAGGGCTGCCTCGGCCACCTGAAGGCAATTAGTATGACTGATACCCTATAGCTCTGGACCTTGAAAAGGGTCCTGGTGATGGAGGGGGGGGGGGGTCGGTGGGAACACAGAAATCAGGAAGGCATCTGCCACCACTTGCTCTGGGTGCGATTGATGCGAGCAGAAGTGAGGCAGCTGCGTGTTGTCCAGAGAGACAAATGGATCCATCATGGCCCTGCCCCAGAGGTAGAAGAGCCTCTTGGCCAACCTGGGGTTTAAGTGCCACTAAAGGACTCTACTTAGCCTGTCCGCTAGGCAGTTGTCCTGGCCTGGGAAGTGAACTGCTTGCATGAGTATGTTGTTGCAAGTTGCAAGAGAGGGGGGCCACCGCCTCCTGGTAGGGTGTACAAGCTCATGCCCTCCTGCTTGATATAGAACGTGACGACTTGATTGTCTGTCTGGATTAGTATGGACCAGTATCACAGGTGGTGGCGGAACACTCATAGTGCTAGAAAAATTGCCCTGAGCTCCAGGAGCTTGATCTGTAGGAGCAACTCCTTCTGGGACCAGCTGCCCTGTGTGCAGTGATCCCACGATGCACCCCCCCAACCTAGGAGGGAGGAGTCTGTGGACAGGGTTCTCTGAGGTGCCGGTGCTTGGAAGGACATTCCCAACCAAAGGTGGCAGAGGTTTTGCCACCAGTTGAGGGATTCCACTAATTGGCAGGTAACCCTGACTCTGTCTCATAGCCTGCTCGTGGCTTGCATCCACTGTGAGCAGAGGTACCACTGGGCTGTCCGCATGCGCAAGCAGGCTGAGGGCATCACATGGACCATAGAAGCCATATGGCACAGTAGGTGGAGGAGACAAGCTGGCGCTGACTGGCGACATTGTACCTCTCTTGCCAGTGGTCTGAGATGTTCTTCCCTTTCTCTGAGAAGCAGCACCTTGACCTGCAGCATGTCAAGCTGAGCACCAATGAACTCCAGATTTTGGGTTGGAGAGAGGTGGGATTTGGGGTAGTTGATGATGAATCCCAGGTGCTGCAGAAGGAGGGAGACACGCTCTGCTACCTGATTGGCCTCTGAGGTTGTGCTGCCCCTGATTAGCCAGTCGTCTAGGTAGGGGAAGACGAAGGCCCCCTTGCAGTCGCAGGAGGGTGACCACCACAGCCAAGCATTTGGTGAAGACCCTTGATGAGGAAGCCAGGCTGAAGGGTAGTACCCTCCTCCTACCACGAACCTTAGGTATTACCTATGGGAGGGGTGGATTAGGATGTGTGTGTACGCATCCTTTGGCTGTGCTCCTTGGCTTTAACCTTCCTGGTGGAGGTAAGGCAGCAGTATGCCAAGGGAGAGCATCTTGAACTTCTTCCTCACCAGAAACTTGTTAGTTTCTCAGGTCTAGTATGGGCCCGAGGCCTCCAGTTCTCTTTGGGACAAGAAAGTACCAGGAATAGAAGCCCTTTCCCCATAGGTGTTTGGGTACAGGCTCTACTGTGTTGTCCTTGATCACACCTGTGAGCTCCGTGAACAGAAGAGTCTGGTAAAGGAAGGGTCACACCGGCTCTCCTAGGAAGAACCTGGGTAGTATCTGCTATAGGTAGAGGTGGTATACTTCCCTTACCACTTGTAGTACCCACTGGTCCGAGGTGATGGCCCATCTGTGGGCAAAGAGCCCCAGGTGCTCCCCTGTGGACTGAAGATCCCCTGGGGGAGGGGAGGCCCTACCCTGGGAGTCAAAGCTCCCCCCGGGTTGGGTGGGAGCTGGGGCTTGAGGCTTCAGTGCTTTTACCTTCTGAACCCTATGGCCTTGCCTTAGGGTGAGAACCTTGTTGCCGGCCCGAGAAGGGCTGGTAGTGGCAACTCTGTGGGAAAGGACCCTTTTTCTTTGGGAATAGGGGCCTTTTCCCCACTGGTTTCCTGCGGGTAAGGGATGAGGTCTTTTTAGAGAGCCTCTGGCAGATCACCAAATCAGCCTCGATTTCGGTCACCTTGTCAGCCATGGGTTTGCCAAATAGGTTCTCCCCAGTGTAGGGGACGGCGAGCAGCTTGTCTTGGACCCATTGCTCGAGGTTGGGCCAGGCTTGGGGTCAGGCACCAATGCCGGCTGCTGCAACTCGAGCTGCTAACTCAAAGCAATTCATAGGCTGCTCAGGAGAGGAACTTGCAGCAGTCCTTGATCCAGGTGGTCAGGGACTGAAACCGTTGGAGGGGTTCCCCGACAGGACCAGCCGAAAAGCCCGACAGCTCCTGGATTACAACCTTCAGGTACATACGTATATATAATTCATAGGCTTGGATATGGCACCCCAGCATCGAACCCTGGTAACACTTGTGCTAGAGGGCGTCAAGGACTCTGGCCTCCCTTCCGGAGGAACAGAGGAATGGGTCTTTTGGCTCTAAGTTTTTGCATAGTTGACTCGAAAAACATGGAGTTATGTGGGAACTAGGGTTTGTAGAATCCTGAGCCATTCCAGGACACGGTATTTGGTGTCAAGGCACTGGCTGACCACTGGCTGGTACTGATGCCAGTTTCTCCCACATTCAGAGCAGCAGCAGCCACTTGAGAATCGGCTGCACAGGTACCATGAGGGTTTCCTTGGGTGTAGACTTGTATTGGAGAATCCATAACTCCTTGGTGCACGAGTCCACCTCCGCCTGCACTGAGAGGCTCTAGCCATGTCCTTGACAAAGTTATGGAAGGCTACATCCTCCGGAGGGCAGTGGCGCTGGGGGAGACAGTTCAGAAGGGATATATCTGTGCTGTTTAGTCTCCAGGGATGCCTCGTCGGTCTCCCACTCGGAGTGGTGATGACGAATCAGAGGCCCTGCGACTCATTGTCTCAAGGCTGGCGCTGAGGAGTTAGCAGCCTCCGGGGGGACCTGGGGTCCGTCATGAAAAACAGTCAGGGAGAATCAGATGCCTGAGGACTGGAACCAGGACCTCAACCAGCATCGAGGGCTTACCCAAGGCCGATGGCACTCAGAGCTCGGCTCGACAACCAGGGATTCCCCCACAGTCAGGGGCCTGGTCGTTGGGGCAAATGTGGACAAACCAGCCATCATTGTCTGCTGGAGGGCCAGGATACTAGAGCCCCCCATTCTGGTTTCCAAGCCAGAAGGCTCTGCAGCTTTCAGCGTGGGCATGAAGATTTCGGGCCCACTGCCAGCACTCTTGCAAGTGCATCCTCGACAGGGACTACAGCCTCGAGGAACCTTGCACGGTCTTCGCTGGCTGAGGAATCCTTTTTGAGGACCTTGGTAGGGCACTTCTCAGAGCCACCAGAGTCCCTCAGGGCAGTTTTACAGAGTTTCTCCGGTGCAACCTCAGTGGACTTTTGAGGACTTTCTTCTTTTTTCTCAGGTCAGAGGGTCTTCTTGGAAGAACCGCCACCGCAGAACTCAGAGGACACTGGGGCCTCACGGGAATTGCTAGGCTTGGAGCTCAGCCTCAGGGAGGCCGGGACTAAGTCGAACCTGGGGAACAGTTTTTCCTCGAACTCAGATTTCTTCTTCTTAGGTGTCAAGGCCTTGCACATTTCGCAGGAGGTGCTGTCATGGTCTGGTCCCAGTCAGTATAGGCAGCTGTCATGGGTGTCTGTCACTGACATAGTTTGACTGCAGCGGTCACATTTTTGAACCCACCGGGAGACATGGTAGGGAGCACCCAGGTGGAGTTGACAACCCTAAGCAAAAAAAAAAAAACATGAATGCCGGTCGAGGCAAGCCTTGATCAAAAAAGAAAAAAGGGCTGAGAACAGCGCAGAGTTCGGCACCAGCTCGAGGCGGGAAGAGGAACCATTACGCAAACTGGGAAAAGCTAACTTAAGAATATTTAGCAAGGATTTTTTCCAGGGAAACAGGACAGGCCTCCTTTGGGCTTCGTGGAAAAGAGGAGACTGAGCAAGATGGCACCCTTGGGCAGGAAGGGACCACACATGCGTGGCAGCATGTCCCAAAGGCTTTCTTTGAAAAGCTGGGTAAATGCTCCGCACAGGCTCTATTGGCGCCAATGTCACCCATATGCGAGGACTGACTTCCTAATTGTTCCTGGAGAAGGTGAAATTAGACTTACCTGCTAATTGTTGTTCCTGGAGTAGACCCAGTCTGGTCCTGGACCTCTGAGTTGTCAACCTTAATCAGCAGCTTGGAGACTGAGGAACCACCTTCTTTTCATGATGTCACTCCTATATAACTCTGGCATCCGCCTCCCTCCATCAGTACCCTAATGACAAAGCAGACTCACCAGAGCAACAAATAAGTTAAGACCTCACTTACAAACCGCAAGGTCTAACCCCCCAGCACTGAAACATGAAACGTAATTAACTCACGAACTGTGAACACTGAGGGTGCCCAGACAAACCTCTCACCTGTCCGACCACCCCCTTAAAGATGACATCGAAACTTCTCTTCTTACCTGTCATCAGAGAAAAAACAGAAGACGGTGCTGCAAGCCCCCCCTGCAACACCGGGTGGGATGCGGGACCAGACTGGGTCTACTCCAGGAACAACAATTAGCAGGTAAGTCTAATTTCACCTTCCTGTTCGTAGCCCCAGTCTGGTCCCGGACCTCTGAGTAAGTACCAGAGCAGTAGATCTAATGGGAGGGCCCAGCCGCAACCGCTTGCAGCACCGCCGCCCCGAACCTGGCATCCTGCGTGGACTGAACGTCCAATCGGTAATGTCTAATAAAGGGAGACAAAGAAGACCACGTGGCCGCCCTGCAAATCTCCGCTGGCGGCACAGCGTGTAGCTCCGCCCAGGACGTAGCCTGGGCCCTCAGCCCCTCCGGCACAGATCTCCCCTTCAGCAAGTAGGCCGACGAGATCACTTCCCGGATCCACCGGGCGATGGAGGCCTTGGAAGCAGCCTCTCCTCGGCGAGGACCCGTGAACAGGATAAACAACCTCTCCGAGCGGCGAAACCCCGCCGTACGCCGAAGATACCTCTTCAAGGCCCGACGGACATCTAGCGTCCTCGAAGCGGGACCCGATGTGTCCGACCGGAACACCGGTAAGGAAATCTCCTGATTCAAATGGAACGCCGACACGACCTTGGGTAAGAAAGCCGGCACAGGCCGCAAGACCACCTTGGACTCGAAAAAAGACAAGAACGGCTCCTTACAGGACAACGCCTGCAACTCCGAGATGCGCCTGGCCGAACAAATAGCCATCAGGAACACTACCTTCAATGTGAGATCCTTCAAGGAAGCCGCGCTCAAAGGCTCGAAGGGCTCCCGCTCCAGTGCCGACAGTAAAAGCGGGAGATGCCACTGCGGTACCGGCTGCCTTCTGGGTGGTCGAATTAACGCCACCGCGCGCAAAAAATGCTTGACATCCCAATGTTCTCCAAGGGATCTACCGGCCACCCGTCCGCGGTAGCACAACAGGGCCGCGACCTGCACCCGAAGCGAAGCCGCCGCCAGACCCTTGTCGAAACCGCCCTGCAGAAAGTCCAAAATCTGAGAAAGAGACGCCTTGAGCGCCACCAAGTGCCGCTCGCTGCACCACGCCTCGAAAACTCTCCAGACCCGAACATACGCCAAAGACGTGGACCTCTTACGAGCTTTCAACAGGGTGGAAACCACCGCCGGTGAATAGCCCCTAGTTCTCAGCCGAGCCCTTTCAATAGCCAAGCCGTAAGCGAGAACCGATCCACATGAGGCATGAATAGAGGCCCCTGCGCTAGCAGGTCCGGGCGTGCCGGAAGCCGCCACGGCCGCGCGACCAGGAGCCTCCGCAGGTCCGCATACCAAGGGCGGCGCGGCCAGTCCGGGGCTATCAGGATCACCATCCCCCGAAGCTCTCCACTCGCTGGAGCACCCGGCCAATGAGCACCCACGGCGGAAAGACGTACAACAGCGGGCCCTCCGGCCAGGGCTGAATCAGCGCATCGAGACCCTCGGACATCCGCTCTCGTCGCCTGCTGAAGAAGCGGCTGGCTTTCGCCGAGCTGAAAGTGGCCATCAGGTCCATCACCGGGGTGCCCCACCGCCACGTGATCATCGCGAACACCTCCGGGTGGAGGACCCACTCTCCTGGATCCACCCGCACGCGACTGAGAAAGTCTGCCTCCACGTTGTCCACTCCTGCCACGTGCGCCGCCGACACCGCCAGAAGATGCCGCTCGGCCCACTCGAAGAGAGTCTCGGCCTCTGCCTCGAGAGCCGCACTGCTGGTCCCGCCTTGGTGATTGACATAAGCCATGGCCGTGGCGTTGTTGGAGAATACTCTTACTGCCGATCCGTCGAGGATCGGCTGAAAACATTCCAACGCCAGTGACACCGCACGCAATTCCAGGCGATTGATCGACCACGAGCGCTCCTGGGGGTCCCACTGTCCCTGAGCGAATTGGCCCCAACAGTGACCCCCCAACCCAGGAGGCTGGCATCTGTCGTCAATGCTATCCACTCGGGTAGCGCCAGGGGCCTCCCCTTCTGAAAGGAGCGGGGATCCAACCACCAGCGCAGCCCCACCCGCGTCTCGTCCAGGCAGGCGAGTCTTTGAAACAGGGGGTCTCGCTGGTGTGACCAGCGTCTGAGCAGCGCCCTCTGCAAGGGCTGCATGTGGGCCCTCGCCCACGGGACCAGTTCGAGGGTTGCCGCCATGGTGCCCAGCAGTTGAAGATATTGCCACGCCGTGGACTCCTGTCTCTTCAAGAACTGCCGTACCAACACCCGCAACTTCCGCGCTCTCTGCCGAGGAAGAAACACCTGACCGGTTCCCGTGTCGAAGCGCGCTCCTAGGTATTCCATGTCTTGGGAGGGGACCAACTGGCTCTTTGTCCTGTTGACCACCCAGCCGAGGCTTTCCAGGAACCCGACTACCCGGGACGTGGCCAGCACGCTCTCGTCCCTCGACTTTGCCCTGATCAACCAGTCATCCAGATACGCCTTCCTTGCGCAGAGCCGCCGCCGCCACCACTACCATCACCTTCGTGAAGGTGCGCGGAGCCGTCGCTAGCCCGAACGGTAGCGCTCTGAATTGGAAATGACCGAAAGGCACCGCAAAGCGGAGAAACCGGTGATGCTCCTGCCGAATGGGAATGTGAAGATAGGCCTCGGACAGATCCAGAGCGGTGAGAAACTCGCCCGGCCGGACCGCTGCAATCACGGACCGGAGAGTTTCCATGCGGAAGTGGGTCACCCGAAGGCACCGATTTACCCCTTTGAGGTCCAGGATAGGCCGGAACCCTCCGCCCTTCTTTGTGACCACGAAATAGATGGAGTATCGACCGCAACCGAGTTGGTCTGGCGGCACCGGCTCGATCGCCCGGAGGTCCAGCAGCCTTTGCACGGTCTCCCGCACCGCCGCGCACTTGTTGAGTGCCTTGCAGGGGGACCGCACGAAGGCCTCGCGCACTGGTCGCTGTAGCTCCAGCGCGTATCCGTCTCTGATGACCTCCAGCACCCACTGATCCGAAGTCATGTGGACCCAGGCGCCATAGAACTCCCGCAGCCTGCCTCCTACGGGAACCAGCAGCTCCTGGGTCCGCCGTATCTCATTGCGCCTTGCGCATGGCCGAGGCGGAGGAGGAGGAGGTCGAGGCCCCCCCCCAAAACCTCTGCCGGCTCCCCTGAAACCCCGAAACCCCTGGTTTCGGACGGGAAACCTGCCCCGCTGACCGGTAGTGAACCGTGGGAAGCGAGAGCGTCGAAAGTCCCGCTGTTGAGATCTGCTGGACATGGCACCACGGCCTTGCTTGGGCTTGTCCTCCGGCAGCTTACCCCCCTTAGACTCGCCCAGGTCCTTGACCAACTTCTCTAGATCCTCTCCAAACAGGAGGCGTCCCTTGAACGGGAGCTTACTCAGCCTGGCCTTCGAAGAAGAATCCACCGCCCAGGAACGGAGCCACAGGTACCGGCGGGCAGCGACCGCTGAGGCCATACTGCTGGATAGACCCCGCATGAGGTCATAGTGCAGATCAGATAAATAGGCCGCCCCCGACTCCAGGCGGGCCGCCTCCACAGATTTGCCCTCCGCCTGCGCCGGTCGCACTTGTTGAGACCAGCGAAGGCAGGCCCTGGCTACCCAGGCCCCACAAATAGCAGCCTGGAGAGACAGAGCCTTAGTGTCAAACACCTGACGCAGAAGGGCATCCAGCTTCCTGTCCTGGGCATCCTTGAGGGCCACGCCGCCTTCCACTGGGATGGTGGTCTTCTTGATCACAGCCGCCACCGCAGCATCCACCTTGGGGGGCGTGAAGACCTCCCGATCCCGATCCACCAGAGGATATAACCGTCCCAGCACCCGCGACCCCCTCAGGGCTGCCCCCGGGACGTTCCACTCTTCCTGAATCAGCTCTTGGAAGACCCGATGGACCGGGAAGGCTCGCTGAGACTTACGGAAGACTTGCAACAAAGGGTCCTCCAGAGACTCGTCCTCCGACGGCCCCTGCGCTGGCATATTTAAGGCGCTCAGCGTCTCAGTGATCAGGGCCGGCAGTTCCTCCCTCTGGAAGACTCTGACCACCCTGGCCTGCTCCTCCTTGTCGTCGAGCTCCCCTTCTTCCAAGTCTTCCTCAGGAAGCCCAGCCTCGCCTTCCTCCTCCGACAGGCGCCGCTCCGAGGCCAGGGAGGGCTCCACCGACTCCGCATCCAATCGCAGCCTCTTGCTGCCGGGTTGGTCCTCTGCGGGGGGAGCCGGAGAGCCACGCCTGGCGCGGACCCCCTCCGAAGACTCTGAAAGTGGGAGAGGCAAGCCACCCACTGCTTGCCGCAGCAGGGCCACAAACTCAGTGGAAAAAATGGACTCAAGTCCGCTCGCCCAGGGTACCTGGGGCACTTGTCCCGTCGCGGTGGTCGATGGCCCCGCCACCGGCTCCGCCCGGGAGGAGCCTGGAGGAGAGCCATCCGAAGGCCCCACCTCCGACCCCGGCAGCTCCCCCACGCTCACCCCGGGAGGGTCCAGAGTTGCTGCCTCCTTAGCGCAACTTTTGCACACCCCGGAGTCCAACAGGGAGGATCTCTTAGCCCCACAAATCATGCAGTGGGTCTTGGGCGACATATTTCTATAGTGCTTTGCTGAACCGGTGCAGGGCTCTGCGCAAGCAATGCCCTCCCAATCCCCAAGGGAACCAGCCCCTCAGGAGAAGATGAGTCCGCTACACATAGCAGTGCGGCGGGGTCCAAGGCACAGGCAAACTTCCGCTGCCTCCGTCTATACCAGGAAAGGCACTGACACATTCTATGGTTTTTTTTTTTTTTTTTCCAAGCACGTCAAGAAAAGTAAAACAGCCCAGCCGGCTCCCCGGGACCACCCGCACAACCGCACGGAGGCCTAGCCGACCGGAAAGGGCCGGGAAAAAACGCGGGAGCCAAAGGATCACTCCTGCACGAGTGCCACGTGGCCGGGCCTGCACAGCCGCAAGGCGCACCCGCGCCGCGGTGAAGAGAAGAAGCGGCCGCTGAAATCGCGTTCCCCCCCGCTTGCCTTACCTGAGCTGCCAACGCAGCGAAGTAGAAGTGGAGAGTGTCACAGACAGGTCCGTCCTGCAAAATTTGAGCGGCAGACCGGCTCCAGCTTCCCCCCTTTCCGTCCAGCCAGAGGCGCGCTCACAGGCAGATCCTCTGTTTGGCGCGTGGCTGGATGCAAATCACTCTCAGCCGGCTCAGCTCTCCTGCCCCAAACCGGGGGCGAGCCGACCCCCCCGACTCTGCCGAGCCCCGGAAGACTGACAGAGGGAGAGAAAAGCCTAAGGCACCGGCAGGCACAGGCCCTATACCTTAAAAGGTACAGAACACCTTTCTTCCTTTTTTAATTTATTTTGCAATCAATAAGTTGTAGCCCTAAACCAAAAATCCGAGCTAATCCCTACACTCAAACTAAGGCTTAGTTGTTCCTCCAGTGAGCCCGGACCCCCGGGCTCAACCTAGTCAGCTGCTTGGAGACTGAGGTAACTGATGGAGGGAGGCGGATGCCAGAGTTATATAGGAGTGACATCATGAAAAGAAGGTGGTTCCTCAGTCTCCAAGCTGCTGATTAAGGTTGACAACTCAGAGGTCCGGGACCAGACTGGGGCTACGAACAGGAACAGGTGATATTTTAGTGCACCGATACTTGTTCATATGATTCCACTTCCAGAGCTCTGCGATGGACCCGAGTCCACTGTGAGTAGGACAAGGTCTGTTTGCAATCCAGTGTATGAAGTATTAATTCCTCCCTTCCGGCGCGAGGCCACGAGAAGAAGGTGGGGAGGACTGAAAGAAAGCTTGATTGTACCAGGTTGGATACACAGTCAGGCCCTGTGTATAACATTATATTACTATAAGCCCTAAGAAAGAGTTAATATCATTTGTAGTTTCTTATTTAATACCATCCTTGAAAACTCTGTAGAATTTTAAGAAACTGGGTGAAAGGTTCCTATAATATAAACATTAGTCTTGTTATTAGAAAGATAAGTAAAAGGCAAGTTGTTTACCCAGCTTCTCAGTCGCTCAGTCTCTGGTCAGAGATATCAAACTGTCAGTGTTAGAATTAATTAGAATTAAGGCCTACATAGTCATGTCTGAGAATATAATGTATGTCTTCTCATGATTGTCTATGACGTGCATGCCCATAGAAAAGAATGTTATGAATATACGTGACACTAGACGTAGAATAGAATATGTATATTATGAATATATGTGATGTGAGACGTAGAATAATAAAAGTGAAATTATGCTGTGTAATGGAATCTTTACCTATAAATAAAGTGGCCTAAAGCTATGATATCAGAGTAAACATAGGCAGCGGCCTTGCTTGCTCTCCCAAAGCTTTGGATATTTTTATAATACAAGTGTGTTGTGTATTATTTACTGATGAAATTTAATGTGGACAAGTGCAAGGTTATGCACCTAGGGAAGAACCACCCAAACTATGGTTACACGATGCAAGGTTCCACATTAGGAACCACCACCCAGGAAAAAGATTTAGGCGTCATTGTGGATACCATGTTAAAACCCTCGGCCCAGTGTGCAGCGGCGGCCAAGAGAGCAAATAGAATGCTAGGTATGATAAGGAAAGGAATGGAAAATAAAACAAAAGATATTATAATGCCTCTATATCGTTCCATGGTGAGACCACACCTTGAATATTGTGTGCAATTCTGGTCGCCGTATCTTAAAAAGGATATAGCGATTTTAGAAAAGGTTCAGAGAAGAGCCACCAAAATGGTAAAGGGGATGGAAGGATACTCCTATGAAGAAAGGCTAAAAAGGTTGGGGCTCTTTAACCTGGAAAAGAGACGGCTGAGGGGAGATGATAGAAGTCTATAAATTAATGAACGGAGTGGAATGGGTAAACGTAGATCAATTGTTTACCTTATCAGAATATAGAAAGACTAGGGGACATGCAATGAAGCTACAGGGTAAACTATTTAAGACTAATAAAAGAAAATATTTTTTCACTCAACTTGTAATCAAACTCTGGAATTTGTTACCGGAGGATGTAGTAAAGGCTGTTAGTGTAAGCTGGGTTTAAAAAAGGTTTGGACTAGTTCCTGGAGGAAAGGTCCATAAACCATTATTAAGAAGGGACCCAGGATATCAATGCTTGAACCAATACAAGCATTGTGGAACCTGTGTCCCTTGGGGAAACTGCTAGGTACGTATGACCTAGATTGGCCACTGTTGGAAACAGAATACTGGGCTTGATGGACCTTGGTCTGACCCAGTATGGCATATCTTATGTTCTTATGTTCTGATTTATCAATTAACCTTCTCATTGCCTTGTGTGTGGATTTCTGTTATACCCAAGAGCCCTGCCTCGTTGTAGGTGAGGGGATGTGCAGAGTATTCTTTCAGTTGGTGCCGTGCCAGATTACAGATTTTTGCATTCAAGGCAAGGGCAGAAGGTGCCTGAAGATTTGTGAGTATTACCAATGATGGGCAATCTGTTAAGTAGAAAGGCTCCGTCTCAGATGCAAGAGTGGCATGACAGAGCTAGGGCTTTAGTGTTTAGGAAAGGTAGCCCTTATTGTATGCTTCTACAGTATGTGTGAGAAGCATGGTGATGTAGCCATCGATTCCGTAGCACATAGGGATTCAGTGACAAATGCAAGGTAATGTGAATTTTCAGTTTCCTTTGGAGGGAACTTTCTCTGTAGATAAGGTCCATTGCCTGAGATATCAGTTAGCGGTTGAAGGTAAACCGTGCAATTGTGCTTACATGGTGGGAACGGATGGTACATGATGCAAAACATTGGAATGTTTATGTTTTGAAACAAAAGATGTTTGTGTTAAGAAATGTAATTAATGACCAGCTGAGCAAGTGCGGGTCACTCGTGTAGCAGAGCTAAGAGAAAAAATGAAAATACTTAAAGAGCAACAGTAGTTAGGGGGAGTAGAATTGTGTATTTTGGATATTTGGAATGTCTAGCAGCTCAAGGAATTGAGAGCACGTTTGTAATAAGAATTTTAAAACTAGCAATAGGTGATCGTATTTCTGTTGAGAAAAAATTGAAAGTTCCTAGTGACATTGTTGATAAGATTGAAAGAGCTTTAGACAGACATTGTGAAACTTACAAAGAGGAGTGTGATCAATTATATTACGATCTAGGCTCTATTCAGGACGTTCTACACCAGCAAATTAATTTATGTTCTGCCACTGTTAATCTGAAGCAGCTGTGGGAAATGATATTGTGACTACTTAAAGAAGTGTTTGATTTGACTAAAACTTTTCCGAATTACAGGGATAATCCTGGTAGATTTGTGTCTTTATGGTCTCAAATAATTAACAGTTATAATCCCATTTGGGCAGCTCTAGATACTTTGCTCAGAACTGTGTTTTTTAATCCAGCTGATTTTCATAGGGTTCGTGACAGACCCTGTGATAAGATTTCCAAGAGAAGATTCAAAGAGATAATTTTATTTTTATGTAAAAAAAAAAATTGTTAGAATTCCTTACAGTAGTATGCAAACTTGCAAAGGATTGGTAGAGATTAACATCTCTAAGGCAGGATAGGGGTGAAAAGGTTACAGATTTTCACACTAGGTCTATGCTAGCTTTTAAAGACTATTCTGGTGAAGCAGAAGACACACCTTCAGGATTCACTAATATTTTTGTAAATGGTTTAATCCCGAAAATAAAAGAAATTTTAGAAACTTCAATAATAGATTGGCCAGCTAGAACAGCTGATGCAATTCTGGAAGGAGCTTGATACAGTGATTTGAAATTTATCAAGGATCAGCAAGAAGAGCAAACTAAAATAGATGTGAAAAGACTTAATTGCTCAATCTATACAGCCACCCATGGGCAGGGGGGAGAGGTAAAAAACAGAGGAGGTTATGGGAATCCTCAGCGAGGGCATGGACAGTCCAGAGATACTTGTGGTGAGACTGTCCCCAGAATCGGAATCTTGATGGTCAGAGAGCTGATTTCCCTCCTCCCCCTACGGTAACAGCTGAATTCACTCTATCCTGGCTGAGTGGGAAGTTATATTTCCAGCTGTATTCTCTCTCTGAAGTACCGTCTCCTGCAGATGCCAGTACCATTCATCCTGCTCTTGGAGAACTTCCGTCTACCTTGTGGGAAGTGCCGGGATCAAATATCGGATGCCTTTCTATCCCGCCTGTGAAGATCACCGTGAAACCTGGAGTTCAGCTTCCTAGACTCAAGCAGTATCCACTGCCAGCAGCTGCCATTGATGGAATTTGTCCTATGACTGAAGATCTTCAGAAACAAGGTGCCATTTATTCTACAACTTCATTATGTAAGACTCCAATTCTTCCTGTACTAAAGGCTGACGGTAAGACTTATAGATTTGTGCAAGACCCGCGAGCAGTAAATAATGTGATTTTGCCAATTTTTCCCTTGGTGCCTAAACCACATGATATCTGGACACAGATACCTTCAGGGACTACCTGGTTTTCTGTTGTAGATTTGAGTTCTGCTTATTTTTCAGTGAGAATTTGCAAAGACAACCAATTTTTTATTTGCTTTCCATTTTGAAGATAAACAAAATATTTGGACCACTTTGTATCAAGGGTACACTGATAGTCCTGCATATGTTTCACAGGCCCTAAAAACTGCATTATTTGATGTAAGACTCAACCATTCCTCTTTAGTTCAATATGTGGATGATTTGCTTTTATGTTCACCATGTTATGAGTTTGTCAGATTCTTTGTCTCTATTAGCTCATATTACTAATTTAGGTTTGAAGGTTAATCTGTCTAAACTGCAATTTGTATCTCAAAATGTTACTTTCCTGGGTGTTCTAACACCATCTGGTCGTGCAATTACCTCTGCTAGATTGAAACCTATTCTGTCATTGCCTTTTTCCAGCGACACCAGTGTTATTGCGTAGCTTCCTGAGTTTATTAATTTTCTGTAAATAATAGCTAGCGAATTTCTCAAGATCTTACTGCTCCGCTTTATGCTCTCATCTTGGAAAGAAGGATCTGAAGGCCTCATTGTACCCACATTATCACAGTGGGAGCTTTGTTTTAAATGTAAAAATTGCACTGGGAAATGCACCACGTTATTGTATATGATTATTCTTTACCATTCAAATTGTATGTGGCTATTTCTGATTCCTCTGCTACCTGTGTGCTTTTACAAGCTTTCCCAACTGGCTGCAAGCCGGTAGGCTATTTCTCAAAGCGATTTGATGCAGTGACTTTGGGACTCCCACTATGTCTACGTAGTTTGGTAGCAGTAGCTTTTGCAACTGAAACTTACTGATTTTCTGGTTCTACAGCGCCCTTTTGTTCCATCTAACCAAGACTCAGCCTTTGTCCTCCACACGTTTTATTGACTTTGGAATTAGTCATTTCTCCGCTTCATGTTTCAGTATGTACTACATCAATATGCAACCCTTCAACACCTGTGGAAGAGGATGGGTCTCATGATTGTTTCCAAACTATTTTGACATTTTCTCTACAAGATGGGCTATGCAGTCACAACAGTTAATGATGTAGTGGAAACAGCTTCTTTGCCGTTTGCCAGTGCACAGCTAGCAGAAGTGTTTGCAAAGGACAACCATTTTGCAAACCAAGAAGCACGGCAAGCCGCTCTTCAGGCATTAGTGTCACCGACATTGCTGTATTTAACACTGTTTAATATGACTTTGTTTTCCCTTTCATCTTTCTTGCAGCAATAGCAAGATACTTCCTTTGAAACCCAGACTCTGACTTCGTGGGGTGCACCTGTGATGCTCAGGGCTGCTGGAAAGAGGGTCATCTGCTTATTTGTCCTGACAGTCTCTTGTTTCTACTTTCCCTGTTCCTGCATCATAAGCTTTACCGCTGTGGCTATGAATTATGTCTTTTTGGTTCTCCGGTATCACCTGAACATCTGTTATTTTTCCTGTGGCACAGCTTGTCTGCACTGTTTCAAGACTGGCACTGTAGGGTCCGCTTAGGGTCAGTTAAGATTTCTGCCTTCCGAACTCTTTTTGATTTTGCAGCCTGTTTTGCAGATCTGCCCTGTGCCAGAGAAAGGCGGTGGTATTTGTCTGGTTTTCACTTGTCTATTCTCCGGATGGGTAGAAGTTTATCCCACTACCAGTATGACTGCTGGGGTTGTCATCAGATTACTGATCACTCAGTTTATTCCTGTTTGTTCTTTCTTCTTGTCTGGGTCCAGCCTTTGCTGCGAGTGTCTGGGAGGGTATTGAAAATTTGGTTTGGTATTAAGAGACAACTGCACACTCCTTATCATCCACGAAGCTCTGGCCAAGTGGAACGGATGACTAGGACAATCAAAGGTCACTTACGCACTCTGACACAGGATTGGGCTACAGATTGGACAGAAGCCCTTCCCTTTGCCCTTATGGCAGTGTGTAATTCCCCCAGCCTGACACCATATGAAATAGTTACTGGACGTCCAGCTACTTCTCCACATGACTTGGCAGTTATCCCAGATCCCCAATTTCTGCGCAGCGATATTTTGACTTATTGCTCATGGTTGCACTCAGTCCTGTCTGTTTCCCCTTTATTGCAAGTGAATCCTCAAAGAGATGACAGAATTTTCATATCAGAATCATCAGAATCATCATATCCAGAAGTGAAGTCACCAGACTGGGTCCCGATTAAGAATTTGCATCCAAAGACGCTTCTGGCTCCCAAGTTTCTAGGTCCATTTTGTGTGCTCCTGGTGGGATACTCGGCTTGTAAAGTGGAAGGACATTCTCGTTGGATACACCTTACACAGTGTAAAAAGGCTCCTTCACAGACTCCAGACGGTGGCTCCCTGCATTAGTGAATGAAGAGATTGCAACGCAGAGACTTGTTGAACAACAGTGATATTACAGAAAAAGACTATTGTGATTAAGTGCTTTTTGAATGGACTAATTCTGCAAAAGACCTTTGTCCAGCATTTACACTACTGATTAGGTGGATATAGTTAGTTTGAATTAGTATTTTACTGATATATATGCAATGACCTTTTGGCACTTAAACTCTACTTTATGAAAGTTTGAGAATTAGAGGGTAGTTATAGCTATACTATATATCTTCATCATCTTAAGAAGAGTAGGTGTATTTTTAGTGTGTCTTAGAACATTTATTTTTGGAGTAATTATAGTTTCAGAGGTTTGCTAAGAATGTTTCCGTATTTGGTCTTAGTTGTGCTATGGCATATTATTAATGAAGCAGTACTGCATTTAGAATCTTGGGAATGTTATGGGAAATACCCAAATATTTTTGAGTCGCATTTACACTCAGTTACAGAAGACATTTTAATCTAATGGTCTCATACAAACACAGAACCTAGAGTAGTTAGTTCTATGCCTTTAAAGTCCCCTCCAATATGTTTTATGGCTCAAGGTACAGGGAAAAAGGTAGGGGACACCCCATGGAACGTTTGTAGAATAATAATGCTACATAATTCTTCCATCTGGTATAAGAAATCCCACGTACGGAAATCTTATATTTCCATAGTACAATTAATACAAGTTCAGGGGAATCAGGTGCATGATTATGACTTATTACAGTATAATAGTTCTGGCTACCTTTTGAATGACTTTAGTCCAGACCTACACATACCTAACTGGAATTTCCCTTTGTTAGGGTATCACCATCCCTGGGAACGTAATTTATCTGCTGGAATTAAAGAAATGAATATTACTCAGTGGGTTCTGAATAATTGTGCACAGAATACATCTTGTCCCCACAAATTGACAATTTGGGAAAATGGATTAGTGGCTTTAGAAGTTAGATTATTTTGTTTGTGGTAATCTTGCATATATGGAACTTCCCAGAGGTTGGTCAGGTACTTGCTATGTTGCCCAGTTAGACACCCCGTGGTGTTTTTCTACCTTACCACAATATTACTTTATTAGCCTAGAATCGCATGGTTTTAGACTATCTCCTAGAGAAGGAAAATGGCATGTATGGTTTGTTTATTTATTTATTATTAATTGTTTGCTTGATGAAGGAAAAATAGTGAAAGGCCTACTAGATAAGGTTAGGAATCGTACATTTGTATCAAGTAGTAGTTACGCAAGTTCTTTTTCTGATTTTTTTGATTGTGTTTCTTCTTTCTGGAGTTTATTGGGCTTATTAGGGATTATCATTTTAGGAGCAATAATTTTGTGAAATATCTGCTTGCTGTAAGAAATCAGTGGAGACACTGACCCCTAAAATAATGTTACAGATTGACCCAGAAGCTAGCTACGATCCATTTTTAATACCGATGTCAGTTTCCTTATCTGTGAAATGATTCTTTACAGAATCAGAGGAAGGACTGAAAGAAAGCTTGATTGTACCAGGTTGGATACACAGTCAGGCCCTGTGTATAACATATTACTATAAGCCCTAAGAAAGAGTTAATATTATTTGTAGCTCCTTATTTAATACCATCCTTGAAAACTCTGTAGAAGAAACTGGGTGAAAGGTTCCTATAATATAAACATTAGTCTTGTTATTAGCAAGATAAGTAAAAGGCAAGTTGTTTACCCAGCTTCTCAGTCGCTCAGTCTCTGGTCAGAGATATCAAACTGTCAGTGTTAGAATTAATTAGAATTAAGGCCTACATAGTCATGTCTGAGAATATAATGTATGTCTTCTCATGATTGTCTATGACGTGCATGCCCATAGAAAAGAATGTTATGAATATACGTGACACTAGACGTAGAATAGAATATGTATATTATGAATATATGTGATCTGATGAAATTTAATGTGGACAAGTGCAAGGTTATGCACCTAGGGAAGAACCACCCAAACTATGGTTACACGATGCAAGGTTCCACATTAGGAACCACCACCCAGGAAAAAGATTTAGGCGTCTTTTCATGATTATCTATGACGTGCATGCCTATAGAAAAGTATGTTATTTATTTATTTAACAATTCTTATATACCGCACTATTTGTTATCAGTGCGGTTTACATTTAACAAAGAATACTCAGATCACAGAAGACTGATTGAGTTTACATGATAACAGGGAATAGAACTTGGAGAACATGGGTAACTATTTACATATTGACATCTATCAGGATAGATGCGGAATACATGAAACTATATACATAAAGATATGGCATAATAGATGATACTTGATCTAAAAGTACGTAAGATGCTTCCAGGCTGGCGAGAGAAAGCTTGGGGCTTGAGCGTTATGTTATGAATATACGTGACAGTAGACGTAGAATAGAATATGTATATTATGAATATACGTGATGAGAGACGTAGAATAATAAAGTGAAATTATGCTGTGTAATGGAATATTTACCTATAAATAAAGTGGCCTAAAGCTATGATATCAGAGTAAACATAGGCAGCGGCCTAGCTTGCTCTCCCAAAGCTTTGGTTATTTTTATAATACGAGTGTGTTGTGTATTATTTACTGATTTATCAATTAACCTTCTCATTGCCTTGTGTGTGGATTTCTGTTATACCCAAGAGCCCTGCCTCGTTGTAGGTGAGGGGAGGTGCAGAGTATTCTTTCTTGTTTTTTTGGAAAGGAAATACCACCTTCGGAGGAATTTGGGGAGTATACGGAGTACTACCCTGTTCTTATAGAACCTTGTATGTGGTGGATCCACCACCAGGGCCTGGAGTTTGCTCTCTCTTCGAGTGGATGTGAGGGCCACCAGAAAGGCCACTTTCCAAGACAGGTACCGCAGGTCGCAAGTGGCTCAAACGGCAGTTTGGTGAGCTGGGAGAGCATCACATTGAGGTCCCACTCCACCGCCAGATGGCAGAGAGGGGGCTTGGATAACAGGCGGCCATGGAGGAATCTGGAGACCAGGGGCTGGCTTGAGAGGGGTTTTCCCTCAATAGGGTGGTGGTGAGTGCCTATGGTGCTCAGATGTACCCTCACAGAGTTAGATTTCAGCCTGGTGTGCGACAGATGCAATAGGTACCGGAGTACTAGTTGCACATGGCAGGAGAAGGAGTTCTCATCCCTTTCTGCACACCAGGCAGAGAATCTTCTCCACTTAAAGGCATAAGACCGTCTGGTGGAGGGTTTTCAGAAGGCCAATAGATCTCCTCGACATCTCCCAGAAAGTTGAAAGGGGGCCAAAGCTACCCTTTCAGCAGCCACGCCGTTAGCGTTAGCTACCCCAGATTGAGATGTAGGAGGGAGCCCTCCTCCTGGGACAGGTGGTCTGGGGCTTGGCCCAATGGGACTGGGAGTGCCACTGATGGGGAAAGCAGAGGGAACCAAAGATGTCTGGGCCACCTGGGGGCAACTGGTATAACTGATGCCCTCTCGTTTTGGACCTTGAAGAGGGTCCCGGCAACCATGGAGGTCGGTGGGAATGCATAGAGTAGGCCCTTGGACCATAAGATCAGGAAAGCATCTGCCGCCAGTCTCTCCGGGTGCGGCTAATGTGAGCAGAAGAGGGGCAAACTGCATGTTGACTGGGGAGGTAAATAGGCTCATCACGGGTCTGCCCCAGAGGTGGAAGAGCTGCTCATCACCCTGGGGTTCAAGCGCCACTTGTGTAGACAAAAAACTCAGCTAGGTCTGTCCTCTAGGCAGTTGTCCTGGCCCAGGAGGTACATCGCTCACAAGAGCATGTTGTTGCATGCTGCAAAGGAGAGGACCACCACTGCCTCCTTACAGAGGGAGTACCATCCAGTGCCCTCCTGCTTGTTTATATAAAACATGACATAGTTGTCCGGCTGGATCAGTACGGGCCGGTGTCGCAGGTGGTGGCAGAACACTTAGGGCCAAAGACATTGCTCTGAGCTCCAGGAGATTGATCTGAAAGAGTGACTCCTTCTGAGGCCAGCTGCCCTGTGTTTGGCAGTCCCCATAATGTCCCCCCCCCCACCAACTCAGGAGGGAGGAGTCTGTGGTCATGATCCTCTGAGGCACGGGTGCCTGGAAGGGCATTCCTGCCTGGAGGTGGCACAATTTTTGCCACCAGCTGAGGGACTCTGCCAGTTGCTGGGTAACCCTGAACCTGTCCTGTAGCCTGCCCGTGGCTTGAGTTCACTGCGAGCTATAAGAACATAAGATATACCATACTGGGTCAGACCAAGGTCCATCGTCCAGTATCCTGTTTCCAACAGTTGCCCATCCAGTCACAAGTACCTAGCATATCCCAAAGGTAGCCAGATTCCCTGCTACCTATCTTCAGTGATAAGCAGTGGCTTTCCTCAGATCTACTTTAAAAAAGGTTTATGGACTCTTCCTCTGGAAATTTATCCAAACCATTAATCCCAGCTATGGTGACTGCTTTTACTACATCCTCCTACAATAAGTTCCAGAACTTAACTAAGTGCTGAGGAGGGGGGGGTGGGAAGCATTTTTTCCTTCCTCGGAAGAAAAGGCTTGGCAATTACTTCCGATCATACTTTGCCAAGAAACCCCAGGGGCTGCTGGGTCATCAGGGGTCAGCATTGACTTGGTGGCACGTAAAAACAAACAAAAAAAACATCCTAGTCTTTGTACTTTTTGAAGTACATGTAATAACTGTCCTCTCCCTTCTTATACTCAGCCTCTCTTCTCAGTTCCTGCTCTAAAAACCTTGCCCCTTCTCTAAATGTCCTACCCCTTTTCTCCTATAACCCTGCCTCTTTTAGGTTCTATCCTTTTCTCCTATTTTGTAACCCCACCCCTTCCCTTAGGCTCTGCCCCCTTTCCTCCTAACCCCATTCCCTCTCTTTCTCCTCTGTTCCCTCACCCACTCCCTTCCTTCTCTGCGCTACTCTGGTCTTTTTTGCTGGCAGGGTCCAAGGACTACCGCTAGCTCCTTACTGCCGCTGCAACTCTCTTCTTGCCCACAGGACTCAGACTCTTGATGCCCTTCAGGGTCAAAGTGACAACTTATGCATTTGTTTGTTCGTGTATTTGCAAACAGATGGATGGACCCTCACCAATAAAAGCTATCCCTCAACAACAACGGTACACTTAGGTGCATTTTGCTTAATTGCCGTCGAGTCGGAGTCGACTCATGGCGACCCTAAGGATAGCTATCCTAAATTGTGTTCGGTCTTCAGTCAGGTGGTTCATTGTTGACAGACTGGTACCCATAGCTGCTTGTTATTGTATCAATCCATCTGGCCTTCCTCTTTTGCATTGACCTATCTTGCCAAGCATGGATGTCTCTCTCTAATGATATCTCTCGTCTCATGATGTGTCCAAAGTATGAAAGTCGAAGTCTTGTCATCTGAGCTTCTAAAGAAAACATAGGTTTGATCTCCTCTAGTACCGACTGGTTTGTTCTTCGGGCAGTCCATGGTATACACAGTATTTGCCGCCAGCACCATAATTCAAAGGCATCAATTTTCTTCCTGCCTATCTTTTTCACTGTCCAGCTTTCACATCCATATGATGTTATTGAAAATACCATGGCTTCAACAAGTCGAATCTTTGTATGGAGAGAGACATCTCTGCTCTTGAGAATCTTATCTAGGTCTTTCATAGCCATTCTGCCAAGAGCAATGCGTCGTCTGATTTCTTGACTGCTTGTTGCTTCTTTATTGATAGTTGATCCAAGTAGGTTAAAGTTGATCATGATTTCTATTTCTTCTCCTTCAGCGATGAACCTGTTGATTATGCCAGTTGTCATGATCTTTGTCTTCTTTACATTAAGGTGCAGGCCCATTCTGAGATGTTCTTTGTTTGTGAGAAGCAAATGTTTCAGATCATCTTCACTTTCAGCCAGTAATGTGGTATCATCAGCATAGCGAAGGTTGTTGATGAGTCTTCCACCAAATCTTCACACCTCTGTTGTCTTCATACAATCCTGCTTCTCTGATGATTTGTTCTGCATATAAATTAAACAGGTAGGAGGAACGTATGGAGCCTTGTCTTTACACCTTTGCTTATTTTAAACCATTCTGTTTCTCCTTGTTCCATTCGAACTGTTGCTTCTTGATCAATGTACAGATTGTGCAAGAGAACGATCAGGTGTTCTGGTATATCCATGCTCTTAATGTGGCCTCATGGTTTACAGTCAAAAGCCTTGCTATAAATTGATAAAGCACAAATAGATATCCTTTTGGTATTCTTTAGTCTTTTCAAGGATCCATCTCACATCCGCAATGTCGTTTCTCGTTCCTCGCCCTTTCCTGAACCCTGCTTGCACTTCAGGTAGTTCTTGTTCCAGGTATGGTTGCAGTCTCTTTTGAATAATCTTCAGTAGAATCTTGCTGGCATGTGGGATCAGAGCGATTGTGCGATAATTTCCAGAGTCAGTTGGAGCACCTTTTAGTATTGGTATAAACACAGATCTTTTCCAGTCAGTTGTCTATGTTGTCTTCCATATTTCTTGGCAGAGCCTTGTAAGTACAGTAACCACTGCATCAGATTGCTGTAATACGTCTATGGGAATGCTATCAATGCCTGGTTCTTTGTTCTTTGATAAGGCTTTCAATGCTGCTTCAACGTCTTCTTTCATCACCAATGGTTCCCGATCATAAGGTACAGGTTGAAACGGCTGTTGGTCCATTTGATCTTTATCATATAAAAAAATCCTCAGTATATTCCTTCCACCTTTTCTTGATCTTCTCAGCATCATTGAACATAGAACCTTGAGCATCTTGTAACATTCCAATTCGAGGCTGGACCCTTTTCTTTAAGTCTCGTAGCTTTAGGAAAGTCGATCTTGTTCTCTCTCTAATAGTTTCTGCTTCTATTTCCTTGCATGCGTCATTGAAGTACTTTTCCTTTCCTGTCTTGCTGCACGTTGGAAATCTCTGTTGAGTTCTGCGATTGTCTTTATTTCTCTCTCCTCTGGCTTTAGCTTCTCTGCATTTCTGGGCAATTTTCAGAGTTTCTTCTGTCACCCATTTTGACTGTTTTTGCTTTTAAAGCTTTTGTAGAGACTTCTCACTTTCTTCCAACACAACCTTCTTGATGTCATTCCATAACTCTTCAGGAGCTCTGTCATTTGTATCTAAAGCAGCAAACCGATTTTGCAGGCAGTCTTTAAATTCCGGTGATATATTCTCAAGGTCGTATTTTGCTGTATTCATGATTGGTTTGCTCTTTCAACTTTAGCTCGAGTTTGCATACTAGTAGTTGATGATCTGCACCACAGTCAGCTCCAGATTTTCTCTTTGTTGATGTAATAGTGCTTTTCCATAGTTGACTTCCACAGATGTAGTCAATTTGATTTTTATACAAATCCATTGTGTGAAGTCCATGTGTACAGTCGCCGCTTGTGTTGCTGGAAGAAGGTGTTTGAGATGAATAGATCGTTGGTCTTGCAGAATTCTATCAGTCTTTCTCCAGCTTCATTTGTTGCCAAGTCCATATTTTCCAACTACTTTGCCTTCTTCTTTGTTGCCAACTTTTGTGTTCCAGTCACCCATGACTATCTGGATATCCTGTTTGCATGTTCTGTCAATTTCAGCTTGTACTTGTTGATAGAACTCTTCAATTTCATTCTCTTCTGCAACTGTTGGGGCATATACTTGAATTGTAGTTGTGTTGATAGGCATTCCTCAGACGAATAGAGATTAAGCATTCGCTGACTGCATTGCATTTCATTACAGTTCTTGCAAGTTTCTCCTTTATTATGAGGGAGGAGTGGCCTAGTGGTTGGGACAAGGTACTACAGGCCGGAAGGTTGGTGGTTGAAATCCCACTAGACAGCAACCTTGGGCCGGAAGGACTGGGGTTTCTAGTCCCACAGGTGCTCCGTGTGGTCTTGGGCAAGCCACTTAACCCTCCATTGCCCATGTTCCCTGTAAGTATTAGTGTATGTGTCTCATATCCCCTTGTGTTAAATGTATCCCCCAACCGCTTTGACCCGGTGAAAAGCGGGATATAAATGCAGCTAAATAAATAAATAAATGCAACACCATTTCTTCTTTGTCTTTCATTTCCAGCATAGTAGACCATGTGATCATCTGATGCAAAGTGCCCAATGCCAGTCCATTTCAGTTCGCTGACATCCAACAGATCAAATTGTACACGTTCCATTTCATTCTTGACCACCTCCAACTTCCCTTGGTTCATGCTTCGTACATTCCATGTTCCAATGTGTAAGACATCTTTACAGCTTCTGACTCATTTCATGCGCAGCTACATCAGCAGTCAGACGTCCTGAGGGCTTTGATCCAACCACATCATAAGTGCTGGCTTTACTCTGAAACGTCTTCAGCTCTTCCCCAGTAGCTTGAGTGCCTTCCAACCTGGGGGTCTCATCTTCCAGGACTATAGCACAATTTGTTTTGCTGTAACTATCCATTGGGTTTTCATGGCAAGATACAGAAGTAGATTGCCGGGCCTTTCCTCCACGCAGTTTAAGTTTGGTGTTGTTGCTGCCATTGTCACAGAAATGTGATCCTCCGCCATCAACACTGTCCCATTCTGCTGCTGCCCAGATGGGTGGTTTGTCTTGGTCTGGCACCTCAGCTGAGACCTGCCCATCTTGGGAGACCCTGCCAGTAGTTAAATTACCGATAGTTTAGCTCTCATCACTGATGCACACAAGCCCTCACAGCACGACAAGCTGCAAACCAAGTGCATTCAAAAACCTCTTTATCAAATTACAGAATCAGATCACTGACAGTAAGCACACCAAATGAACATCAGAACAGAATAAAATGAATAAAACATGAGAACAAAACAATAAAACTAAAAGCATGCTATAGAAGGCTGTAATCAGAAAGCACATTTAATATCTTATGATTTGTGAAAAGTAGTATGCCTCATGCAGCCTCTTTACAATGAATTACCTTTTCTACTTTGACAATAAAGCTTCATTGGCTAAGCATATTCCTATGGTTAAATGCCTTCATTCACCCTTGCTGTCAGGTTACCTGTATGGTCACTAATTGTTGACATGAAGCACTTACCTGGTAAGTGTTGTCAAAACTGTCATACATAAATCTGGTGATTAGGGAAGTCTTACCAACTGCAAAAATAAAAAAGAAAGAAAAATTACGATCACCATTGTAAAAGGTCTACACTAGAAACCAATTTGGCTACTAAACTTTCTTATAGCAGCTGACATCCAGAAGTATTTTCTCAGAACCACAGCACACCACACCACACCACATTATCTAGTGCAGTGAACACAAACCTAAAATGCTCAGAAAAGGCAAGTGTAGCCAGTCATCTTCCAGCGAGAGCAGAAGCCCTGTCATCAGATGCTCATGTGCTATGGACATTGTAAATGCAAGCAAGTTCATACCCCCACTCTCCTGGTAGAATCAGAGAAAATTTAAATTACTACTCTAGACCCCTTACTTTCTATAGCCTCATTTCCCAAAGAACCTACTTAATTTTGACAAATGAACACTCAATTCAGTGTAATGAAAGCTTGTAATAATAATTAACCATTACTTAAGAAATTCCCCAGGACTTACAGTACTTGTCAGGGACAAAATGCAGTTGCCATGTATTCCTACAGCCATCGCAGCTCTCCTTTTGAATATTATTTCTGAGGTGAGGGCAGCAAGTTTTCATAGTGAGCGCATTTATCCCCTGACAAGCACATGTTTCCCCCCACCCCTTACTTATCCCGCTTCGTAATCCTCTCTCTTTCCCATCACATTTTCCTTCTCTCCTCCTCCTTACCCTCTGGGACCCTGATCAACAGTGAAAAAAAAACCTATACTCTTGCCAGGGCCATCATCTGCAGCTGCCTGTTTTGGGCATATGCCTTACTCTAAGCAAAGAATTAGAGGTGTTCATGCGTTTGTGTGCATTAAATCAATTTAGCATGCACCTTTCCACTCTGCTAGTCCAACCCATGAGACACAGTTTCCCATTCCAATCGTTTGTCTCACCCTGTGGGATAATCAACATGCTAATATGTGGCCCGAAACATATGACTGCTTATGTATGTCATATTGGCTGTAATTTGGACAGTTTCTTGTTAAAATTGATACTGATCTGGCATGAGCGACAGAGAAAATATATCAGAGTGGAAAGGGTTATCATCAGTTAATGCACGTTAAATCAATTTAGGACACACTTAAAAAATCCTATTACAATAAAAAACACACACCCACACACTCAAAAATTGCTAACAATGAATACAAAACAAACTAACCAAAGTTTTCTTGCCCATAGACATCCCTAAAAAGGACAAACACCACAATGGCTTATAACATGAAGAACATTTCTCCTTCCAAAAAGGGGACCTAAGTAACATTCCAAAATATTAAAGACTAATAACTTGTTTGCCTACAATCTATAAGCTGTTCACGGCAACAGATGCAGAGAGAATATATGATTATGTCAAATTCAACAACATCATGGCAATAAATCAAAAGGGAAATAAAAGGGGGAGCATATGGAACCAAGGACCAGCGCTGTATATGCCTTGTAGCGCTACATAAATAAGTAGTAGTAGTAAATGCTGAATAAGACCATCATGGCCAGTGCTAAGAAAAGCAGAAATCGCAGTATAGCTTGGATTAATTATAAGAAAGCTTTTGACAGCATCACATACTCTTGGATAATAAATTGCCTGAAAATGTATAAAACCCTGGTTTGATAGAGTACATTAAGTTCACCATGATGATGTAGCAAAGCCACTCTTTTTGAAGCATGAAGATGATCAATACATCATTCTAAACATCAAGCAAAGGATTCTTTAAGGTGATTCCCTATCGCCACATCTTTTTTGTATGGTGCTAAATCCAGCGAGTAACTCAGCTCTTTGGGGCATGGATTTAGCCTGAATTCTAAAGAAGGTAACAACCCAGAGGTAACATCCCATTTACTATTTGTAGACAACCGGAAGATCTACAGTTCCAGCAACCAACAATTAACTGAGCAATTTTGTGTAAGTACAAGGTTTTCTGATGACATCAGGATGATTTTTGGCCTTGACAAAATGTGCTACAGCAACTTTCTTTAGAGGAAAATTAAGCAAAATGGAAAACATCTTTCTGGCTGACATATCAAGGACCTTGAACAGGAGGGCATATATAAATATCTCAAAATAGAGAAAGAAACAAGCAAAAATTACTGAGAGAAAACACTACTACAGGAGACCAAAATCATTACTGAAAAGTGCTTTATCATGGAATATGATACAAGCCATTAATCAGCTGTCAATTTCTGTACTCTCATACTGCTTTGGGGGTGGTAGACTGGCTTCAAAGATCTTAAAAAACTGGATGTGCGAACAAGAAAACTTCTCCATGCTCATGAGGTAATTTACAAGCATTAGTATATCCAGAGACTGTGCATCCCAAGAGCTGAAGGAGAGTTAGGCCTCAGAGATGATAATTACACTTACCTGGTAATTGTAGTTCCTTGAGTGACGACAGTTCAGTCCTCTACCTCTGGGTTGTCAACCTCCTCCTGCAGCTTGGAGACTGGCATGTCAGAATCATGACATCACTAGATATAGCCGCTGGTCTCTCCCATCAGCCCCAGTGTGAACTATTAACAAAGCAGACTCAAAGGAGCAACAAATAAGTAGCTATAATAACAATCGCAACCTAAACTGAACTATCACTTTAAACTATTTAGGCAAACCTTTCTTACCCCCTTCCCTGCTACACACATAAGTAGCCATAAGAAAGAGTGAAAATAAACAATTTCAAGAACAGACCTACCTGTAGTCCTTCCCTTCTCACTACCGAACATCTACCATCCATGGAAGGACCCCGAGTGGGATTGAGGACTGAACTGTCGTCACTCAAGGAACTACAATTACCAGGTAAGTGTAATTATCATTTCCTTATTGTTCCTCCAGTTCAGTCCTCTACCTCTGGGATGTACCAGAGCAATAATCATTGGGAGAGGCCCTTCCAGCCAGCACGTAACACCGCCAACCCAAAGCAGGCATCATTCGCCACTGCCACATCAAGACGGTAGTGCCTACTAAAAGTATGCATAGACGACCAAGTAGCCGCCCTACAAATTTCTCCTGGCGGAACCAAACTGTGCTCCGCCCAGGACAACGCTTGCGCTCTGGTAGAGTGAGCTCGCAACCCTGCTGGCACCGACCGACCTTGAAGAAGATAGGTGGAAGCAATCGCCTCTCTAACCATCTGGCAATGGAAGCCTTCGCTGCCGCTTCTCCTTTGCAAACACCTCTGAACAACACAAACAGCCGGTCCAACTTGCGAAATAGTTCGACACCTTCAAATACTGCCACATCGCCTTCTTCACATCCAAACGGTGTAAACTGCGGTCCAGGTCGCCTCCCTCTAGCGACCCCAGTACTGGCAAGGACACTGTCTGATTCAGGTGAAAGGGCGATACCACCTTAGGCAAAAAGGATGGAACTGGATGCAGCACCACCTTTTCCCTGGAAAAAGAACGGTTCCCTACAAGATAAACGCCTGCAACTCCGAGATGCGTCTAGCTGAACAGATCGCCAACAGAAATACGTTTTTTTAATGTCAAGTCCTTCACCGAAGCCCGATGCAACGGCTCAAAGGGCGGTTTGGTTAATGCTCATAACACCAAATTGAGATCCCAAGGCAGAATCACTACTCTACGTGACGGTCGCAACCTTGATATGGCTTTGAGAAAACGCAACACATCAGCATGGGCGCCAAGAGCAACGCCCTGTACCTTGCCGCGATAACAGGAAAGAGCTGCTAGCTGAATGCACAAGGAACTAGCTGCAAGACCTTTATCAAACCCATCCTGCAGAAAAAACTTAATATCAAGGGAATGGAGACCGTAGACGCACGGATCTGCTGCCTCGAACACCAATCCTCAAATATACGCCAGATACGAACATACGCTAGAGACATGGACTATTTCCTCGCTCTAAGCAACGTAGCGATGACCATCGCCGAATAACCTCTTTTCTTTAGCCTGGCCCTTTCAATGTCCATACCGTAAGCGAGAACCGATCCACTTGAGGCAAGAGAGGCCCTTGCATCAACAGATCCGCCCTCACCGGCAACCGCCAGGGCTTGCTGTCTAGGAGATGCATGAGGTCCGCATACCACGGACGCCTCGGCCAGTCAGGTGCCACCAGCAGCACCCTTCCCAGATGAGCTCCGATCCGCTGAATCACCCGGCTGATCAAAGCCCATGGAGGAAAGACATACAGAAGGCCTGTTGACGGCCACTGATGCAACAGCGCGTCTATGCCCTCCGACATTCTTTCCCGCCTCCTGCTGAAGAAACGATTGGCCTTCGCTGATTGGAAGGTCGCCATCAAATCCATTATTGGCATCCTCCAATGGCGAACTATATGTGCAAAAACGCCCGGATGCAGTTCCCACTCCCCTGCATCTACTCTGACACTGCTGAGGAAGTCCGCCATCACATTGTCCTTTCCTGCGATGTGCGCTGCCGAAATCGCCGTCAACCAACTCTCTACTCAAGCGAATAGTATGTCTGCCTCTTGTTCCATGGCAGCACTCTCTGTGCCGCCCTGGCGATTGATGTAGGCGACTGCCGTCGAGTTGTCGGATAGGACCTGGACTGGCCGACCTACTACCGATGCCTCGAATGCCTGAAGTGCCCGGCAAACTGCTTGGAGCTCCAGTCGATTTATCGACCAAGAGCTCTCCAGAGGAGACCAAAAGTCATTGTGCAAACCGGTTTTCGCAGTGGGCTCCCCAGCCCGCGAGGCTGGCGTCCGTTAACAAGGGAAGCAACTCCGGCTGCTCCAGCGGCATTCTGGCTGACAACGATGTCGGAAGCAACCACCACTGAAGAGACTGCCTGACCTTGATCGGACATGGGAGCCGTTTGTTCAAAGAATCGGACTGATGTGACCATCGGTGAAGCAGTGCCCTCTGCAGAGGCCGCATATGAACTTTGGCCCAAGGCACCGCCTCCAGTGTTCCCAGTATGCGAAGATAAGTCCATGCCGACGGCACCGGAGTGGCCCTGAACTTGCGAACCAGACGCCTGAGAACTTGGGCTTGCCTCTCCGGCCAAAACACCTGTCCGCTCGTGTCGAACCACACTCTCAGATACTCGAGGTTCTGTGAGGGCACCAAGCGACTTTTGGCTGGGTTGACCACCCAACCAAGACTCTGCAAAAACTTTACCACTCTGTTACCTGAACGCTCTCTGCTTCGGCCCAAATTAACCAATTGTCGAGGTATGGATGCACCAGAATTCCTTCTTTGCGCAATGCTACCGCTACCACCACCATAATTTTGGTGAAAGTTTGCGGCGCCATTGCCAGACCGAAGGGTAACGCCTGGAACTGATAGTGCTCCCAAGGAAAAGCGAATCTCAGAAACTTCTGATGAGCTGACCGGATGGGAATGTGTAAGTACGCTTCTGTAAGGTCGAGAGATGTCAAAGTACTCTCCCTGACGCACCGCCACAATAACCGACCGCAAAGTTTCCATCTGGAAATGCGATACCCGAAGGCATCAATTTACGCCTTTCAGATCTAAAATGGGCCGCAACGCTCCGCCCTTCTTTGGCACCACAAAATAAATGGAGTACCGACCCATGCCGTACTCTGCCTCCGGCACTTCCACGACCACCCCTAATTACAAGAGACGCTCTAATGTGCTGCGAATCGCCCAGGTTTTCCCTTGCCCCCTGCAGGGGGATATGACGAAGGAATCCCACATGGGTCACGCTAATTCTAGCGCATATCCCTGGCAAATTATCTCCAACACCCACTGGTCGGACGTGATATGGGTCCAAGCAGGAAGAAACTCCTGAAGCCACCCGCCTATCGAGACTCCTCCCACCGGGAACCACATCATTTCAGTGTGGCTTATGAGTCGCTGTTGCAGGGCTTGCGACGGAAAGCGTCCCCTCTGGGATCCTCCGAAACGCGACTTACGAAATCTCCAGAAATCCCGAAACTGGCCCCGGAAGCCCTGCCCGGACTTTCCCTCCAGAAGCCTGCCACCCTTTGACTCCCCGAGGTCCTTTACCAACTTATCCAGATCATCCCCAAACAGCAATCTCCCTTTAAAGGGCAGTTTACTGAGACGGGACTTGGACTAACTGTCCGCCACCCAATTTCGCAACCACACAGAGCTGCGCGCGGCCACCATGAAAGCCGTGCTATTCATGAGAGCTCTGATCAAGTCGTAATGGACGTCCGCTAAATACACCATCCTAGACTTCAGACGACCCAGCTCCCTGAGCTCCGCTTGGTCCAAGTGCGACGATTGGCGTAGTTGCTGAACCCAGCGCAAACATGCTCGTGCCACACAAGCCCCACAAATGGAGGCCTGCAATGACAGCGCATCCGCCTCAAATGCCTGTTTTAGCAAGCCCTCAAGCTTACGGTCCTGTGAATCCTTTAAGGCCGCACTACCTTCCACCAGAATAGTGGTCTTTTTTGTAACTGCCGATACCGCCGCATCTACCCGAGGCGAGCAGAACCTCTCCTTATCCTTGTCGACCAAGGGATAGAGCCTATTCATCGTCCGGATCCCTCCGAGACCCACTTCCGGCTGATACCATTCCTCTTGGATCATTCTGTCGACCACCCGGTGAATTGGAAACACCACCTGCATTTGCCTCACCGCTTGAATAACCGGGTCCTCGACCTCCTCTTCACTCATTGTTAGTGTAGCGAGATTCAACATCTGCATAGATTCTGTGATCAGCGCCGTTAGCTCCTCCCTGCGGAAGACCCTTATGATCTTAGCCTGATCCTCAGGTTCTGGGATCTCCCCCTCTTCAAGATCCTCTGTCCCCTCTTCATGCTCCCAGTCGGGGGTCCTCGGCATCCAGCCAATCGCCTTCAATGGACAACAGAGCTCGGGCTCTTGCCCTCTTAGGCACCGACAGACCCCCACCTCCCACCTCAGCAACCTCCATCTGCTGAGAAAGAGCGGATAGCGGCAAAGCTCCCGGCACCTTACCCTGACGCCATAAGCAAAAGGCCTGGTGCATCATTAAATATGAAATCAGGGCAAAAATCCAAGATCCGTCGACCTCAGGGTCGACAGCGCCCCCGAAGACCCCGCCATCTCCTCCAACGCAGGCCCTTGCACGAGGAGCTGCACCGACACATCTACTGTCCCTGCCGATGCCACCTGTGCCTCTGGCATCCATCTGGCATCCATCTGCTACTCCAGTCGAAGATAGTGTCGCGCAGCCGCGCCAGACCCCTGATTCAGCAACCATGCCTCTCCGGGTGCCGTAAGGTCCAGGGGGAGAGATCTTACGGCCGAAAGCAGCAGGTAAAATTCAATTACAGCTAGACACATACAGGCAGGGAGCAGTCAAGAAAGAAACGCCTTTCCACTTTAAAGAAAAAAAAAAAAAAAGGGGGGGGGGGGAAGAACTGTACTCAGTTTAATTTTAAAAAAATTTAAACAAATTAAATCAAAGTCAAATTAACCGAAGCTACTCTATCCTACAGGCTCCTTATCGGTTCCTCTAGTGAGCCCAGGACTAGGCTCACGACAACCTCCTGCTGCATGGAGACTGGTCACACTGGGGCTGATGGGAGAGACAAGCAGGCTATATCTAGTGATGTCATGATTCTGACATGCCAGTCTCCAAGCTGCAGGAGGTTGACAACCCAGAGGTAGAGGACTGAACTGGAGGAATCATAAGAAAGTAGTTACTATCATAGGTCTTCAGACCTACCCAACAGCATCACTGGATCCAAATACGCAAAAAGTGCTGAAATATGAAAGAATCAGTCTCCATTGTCAACCTTGGCAAGAACTCAGACGACTAGAAGGAATGATTAAGAATACACAAGTACACATAGGGAAGAAAGCAATAGAGTTTGCAAAACAAGAGAAAAAAAAACTTCAAAGAATTAGATCAGCAATCAAGGAAAAATAAGTGGCAAATATACAAACACAGTGGAACATATGAAGTGTTACTCCAGGAACACTATCATAAGAAATGCCTTACTGGGTCAGACCAAGGTCCATCAAACCCAGTATCCTGTTTCCAACAGTAGCCAAGCCAGGTCAAGTACCTGGCAGGTTCCCAAAAAAAGCACACAGGTTCCACAATGTTTGTCCCGGGGTAAGCAGTGGCTTTCCAGAGTTCTTTTTAATAATGGTTTATGGACCTTCCCTCCAGGAACTTGTCCAAACCTTTTTTTTTTAAAGCCAGCTACACTAACAGCTTTTACTACATCCTCTGGTAACGAATTCCAGAGTTTGATTATGCGTGGAGTACAAAAATATTCTCTCATATTACAGTCTTAAATGGGTTGTATTGTAGCTTCATTGTGTGCCCTCTAGTCTTTCTGCTTTTTGATGGCATAAACAACCTAAGTTTACCCATTCCACTCCATTCATTAATTTATAGGCCTCTATCATATTCCCTCTCAGCCATCTCTTTTCCAAGTTGAAGAGCCCCAACCTTTTAAGCCTCGTCTCATAGGGATATCCTTCCATTCCTTTTACCATTTTTGTCGCTCTTCTTTGCACCTTTTCTAATTCAGCTATATCCTTTTTAAAATATGGCGACCAGAGCTGCACACAATATTCAAGGTGCAGTAGCAGCGTGGAATGATACAGAGGCAGTATAATATTCTTTGTTTTATTCTCCATTCCTTTCCTTATGATTTTTAGCATTCTATTTGCTTTCTTGGCCGCTGCTGCACACTGAGTGAAGGGTTTCAACGTATTATCCTCAATGACACCTAAATCTTTTTCCTGGGTAGTGGTTTCTAAGGTGTTATCTTGCATCGTATAATCATAGTCTGACTTATTTCCTAGATGCATAACTTTGCACTTGGTCCTAGGAAAGAACAAGAACAGATACATGAATAGTTAAGGAGAGGGGAACTGAAACCAAAAGATGAGAGAGATCAATAGCTGCATCCTGGGACAGTGGATTACGGATGAGATGGAGCAAGCATTGAAAAATCTGGCAAAACGGACATATGTCAATTCTGTAAAAAAGAGCTGGCAACAGCGACTCATCTCATACAGCTGTTAAGCTCTGATGTCAGAAAATTTCTATACAGAAAGGCACAATAAAAATAGCATGTCTCATCCACTGGAAACTCTGAGAACACAACATCATTGGGCTGGAAAAGCACTGGGATTATGACCCTAAGAGAATTAGAGAATTAAGAGATCACTTGGGATACTTCCATTCCAACCAATAAAAAGTTGGATATTTATTTATTTTATTATTTAACCGATTTTATATACCGTCTTTCTACAAATCAAGACGGTTTACATAAAACATTTAAAATAGAGTTTCCACTGTTTACATAGAACAAAGTAACAGATATAAAGATAACAATGAGAACTAATCATAAGAATAAACAACTATTTACAAAGGTATTTACCAAGATATCGGTTGTCAGTATGAAGGTTTAGAAGGGGTAGGAGCTGGGGGGAAGCAGATGAAGGTTAGGAACTAAGGTGGAAGGGAAAAATGTTCCTGAAAAAGGAGGGTTTTTAAGTTCTTTCGGAACTCTAGGTGAGTTCTAGAGTTCCGCAGCTCATGGGGAAGGGAGTTCCATAGGGTAGGAGCATAGAGGGAAAAGGCCCTGTTACGGGTAAATTGTTTGCAATATCTTATGGTTGTTGGGATAGAGATGAGGTTTTTGGTAATAGAACGGCGGGTTCTAGAGTTAGAAGAGAAGGGAATGAGAGGGGAAAGGCATGGAGCTGATTCGTTGGAGATGATTTTATGTATAAGGGTAAGCACTTTGAACTTAATCCTGCAGTAGATGGGGAGCCAGTGGAGGTCATATAGGACTGGTGTGATGTGTGATCACCTGGGAATGTTGGTTATGAGTCGCGCAATCGTGTTCTGGGCAAGTTGGAGCGGTTGTATAGCGTTCTTGGGAAGGCCGTGATAGATTAGGTTGCAGTAATCAAGAGAGGGGGTTGTGAGGGCTTGACAGACAGAACGAAAAGAAGTGGGGCTTAAGAGGGGTTTGAGATTCCGGAGGGTATGTAGCTTTGCATATATTGTATTAGTGGTTCTCTTTATTTGATTAGTGAAGGAGAGGTTCTGATCAAGGATAATGCCAAGATACTTCACCTGATTTTTTATAGTAAGGGTGAGATCTCCAATAGTGATGGTTGGAGGAGGGGTGTATGAGGTAGCGGAGAACACCTGTAGAACTTCAGTCTTAGCTTGATTAATTAGAAGTTTATGTTGAGAATGCTTAATTACACTAAAATCATGGCTATCACTTAGTTTAGTAAAGTCAGGTTTGGAGAGATTAAATGGGGTGAAGCACATCATGTCATCCGCATATAATTGGTACTGAATGCCAAAGCTCTGAAAGATGTTGCAAACAGGTTGAAGGAAAATATTGAAAAGGAGAGCAGAGAGGCTAGATCCTTGGGGGACACCTTGTTTTAGTGTAAATGGGAGAGAGGTATCATTGCCAATACGAACCTGTTGGGTTCTGTCATCTAAGTAGGATCGGAACCAGTTTAGGGTTGTGCCTCTGAGCCCTATTTCGTGGAGCCTGCATAAGAGTTGATGGTGAGGAAGGGAGTCAAAAGCGGCAGATAGGTCAAGGAATATGAGTAGGCATCCTTGGGTAGGATTCTGGGTGTGCAAGTACAGGGAGTCTGGTAGGGAGGTAAGGAGGGTTTCAACACCATGGTTCTTTTTAAAACCATGTTGGAATAGGTCGAGGGGAGAGTGCTCATCAATATAGTTTTGAAGTTGGGTTTGAACTAGTTTCTCGGCTATTTTGGCAAGAAAAGGGATGCTAGAAATAGGTCTGTAGGAGGTAGGGGAAGTGGGGTCAAGTTTTGTTCCTTTTAGTATTGGCCGGATAGTGGCGCGCTTAAGAGGAGGTGGAACAAAACCAGTCTGGAGGGAGGTTTGTATAATAGATAGGATGTAGGGGCTGAGGGAACCTCTAGTAGACTTGATCCAAGGGACAGGACAGGTCAAGGGCAGAAGTGGAGGTATTCAGGTCTTTTATAACATTGGAGACATTTTCTAGTGTGATGGGATCGAATTCGTTCCAAGAGGTTAGGAGGGTAGGTTCAGGTGGTTGGGTGCTGTAGTCAGGAGTAAAATAGGAGTTATTGATTGAGGAGGGTGGGAGGAATTTAGAGGTAAGGTGGTTGGCAATAGTTTGTGCAGATATTTTCAGGGGTTGGTCCTGCGGTGAAGGTTCATTTATTAAGGATTTCGCTATGGAGAAAGGTTCCCTAGGTTTATTGAGACCGTTGGATTATGTTTTCATTATATTCCCTTTTATGGTTGAGGGTTTCAGAGCAGTAGGTTTGGAGTTTATTTATGTAGGCAGAATGTGCATTGGGATTATGTGAGCGTCTCCAGATACGTTCCAAACGCCTAAGTTCTCTTTTGAGATTTCTTAGTTTTGTAGAGAACCAGGGTGCTCTATTGCGGTGCTTTTGAGGGAATTCTTTAGGTGGGAGGAGAGAGGCTGCAGATAGGATTTCGTTCCATTTGGAGATGTGAGACTCTTGATTAAGTCCCATATCCTTTAGTAGGTCGAGGGATAGGATCGTTTGCTCTAGGAAGATGGCCGCATTGAATTGTCTAAATTTACGAGTGTATTGAGGGTGGGTAGGAGGTTGAGCTTTGTGAGTAGAGTAGGGGAAGGAAAAGAGGATGAGAGCATGATAAGACCAAGGAATAGGTTGAATGGTGTGAAGGATTTGTTCTGCGAATGGAGCTTGTTGTGGAATAAATATTAAATCAAGGATGTTTCCTTTGGAATGTGTGGGATGATTTAGGATTTGAGTGAAGTGGAGGGCATTCATAGCTTGGAGGAAGGTAGACGATTGATTAGGGGTTATAGAGTGTAAATTTAAATCACCTAAGATTATAAGGGGGCGTAAGGCAGGTTGGGGGGAGCAGGCTGTGTCTAGAATCGTAGAGAGGTCAGATGAGACTGTCTGGGTGCACGGTATAAGAGGTGTAAAGATAGGGTAGAGTTAGAGACTGTTATGGTGTCCATGTCTGATGCTGAGGTAGACTCAACTATAGAAAGTTGTAGGTTAGATCTGGCAATAATAGCTACACCTCCACCTCTGCCTTGTGTTCTGTTGCATGTATATATTGAGTATGCATTAGGACATAGTTGGTTTATTAGAACCATGTCAGTGTCTTGAAACCAGGTTTCGGTGAGACAAAATATATCGAGGTCATAGTCAGTTATGAGGTCAGTGAGTAAGGGGATTTTATTTCTGGCAGAGCGAACATTGAGTAGGGCACATTTGAGGGGGGGATAGGGGATGTTAGAGGGAGAGTTGGGCTTAAGGTTGGGAACTATGTTAATGGATAGGAGTTTGCAAGTACGGTAATGGGGGTTATGAAGAGAGTGAGATAGAGGTGGTGGGATGTATAGGTGTCTGGGAGAGTGGATTATAGGAATGGGGACATTATGTGTCAGAGTTAGTGCATAGGGGAGGGTGAACAAAGTGAGGTATAGGATGATGAGGGCAAACCTGAGTGTAAATGAGCAGGAGTTAGGAGGGGCCATCCAACACTTACCTGACAGCAATTGATCCTAGACATACCCTCCAGGAATTGACCCAATTTAGTTAGAAAAGACCTACATGCATTATCTGACTTTTATCTATCCTTCCAATGTAAATAGATTATGTATATAATTAACCCTGTTTTCCAAGTTTATACTCCTGTTCGATGTAAACCTGACAGCTTGTTGTTATGGTCGTTAAGTTATAATGTAAACCGCACTGATGCTAAATAGCGCGGTATATAAGAAATTGTAATAAATAAATTGTAATAAAAATTCTGGAAGGAGGGACAGGATCTGGTTGAAGGAAGGGAGGGAAGAGGTCTAGTTGGAAATATGTCAGTTCAGAGGAGTGAGAATGGAACAGTAAATGTTACAGAGAGTTGGATACTTTTAAATTAGCAGAGTTGAATGAACATTGAATTGAAACAATAGAGTTGAAACAAATGTTACTTAAATTGAAATTGAGTACAGAGGCAAATGTTACATTAAGTTGGGATTGAGTACAGTTGAAACAAATGTAGCATTTAATAGTTGTAACAGTGTAGCAGCTGTTAATTTAGAGAGCAGTGGGTGAGACAATAATTGGTTACATTGAAGCACAAGTTAGCACAGTGAGAGTTAGGTAGTTATGCATAAAGAACAAGGGGAGGCTACCAATTATTTATTCTATAGTCCAACATTGTTATTGGATTATTACCTCATGTATATAGTTCAACCCTGTTATCCAAGTTTGTACCCCTGTTCGATGTAAAACCAATTTAGTTCAACCCTGTTATCTAAGTTTGTACCCCTGTTCGATGTAAAACCAAACAGAATGTGTTTTGGTCATTTTGTTATACTGTAAACCGCGCTGATGCTGAATAGTGCGGTATATAAGCAACTGTAATAAATAAATAATAAATTAGCTGGAGAATACAGAATATATTTAGGATAGAAAGGTGAAAAGGTGTTGCTTACAATTGAAGCTGGAGAGGGCTCAAATTGGAGTTAGAACATGAAGCTGCTGTGGTTAGAAGAGGCAGATGGCACACAATCTTGTTGTGATGAGTTCCACGCCTAAGGGCCACGCCAAAGAGCCCTCTGGCAAGGCCCTCAGGCGCGGGCACGCCTTCATCGTGCTGCTGCTTTTGTTGCTGAGTTCTGATCCCTGATTGGGCTGGGGGAGGTGCGGGAGGAGCAAGCGTGCTCTGCCCTCAGTGCTGCAGGATCAGTGGTGTCCGGAGAGGAAGAGAATATGAGGAAGCCAGTTATAGTGGTAAAGAAGAAAAACACCAGCGACTATTCTGTGAATCACGTTGAGAGAGAGATGATTTTCAAGTACCAAGAAATGCAGTCTGAGACCAAGAAAATATGGCAGAAAGATACCCAAATTTCCCTTCATATTGGGTGCCTTAGGCTTAATTAAGAAGACTTTCCAAGCATACTTTGATAAATTACTAATACACAACATCTTACGAACTTTAAAGGGAAGCTCTCTTTGGCATGATGCAAGTACTACACCAAGCATTAGCAATAAATTTCAGCAACCAAGATCATACTCCATATTCCCTGGTTTAAGATGTGAGGTTCATGACTATCATTGTATGTGTAATAGTAACCAAATCGGAGAAACCACTTCGAGAGAGGATTTATTAAGCCCTGCTATAGAGTACAGATTAGTGAGTGACCTATGTGCCAGGCCACGGCACCTAAAAATTGGACTCACGTGCCTAGGATTTCATGCCTTCAGTTTTGTTTTGTGGTGTTTTTTTTTTTTTTTTTTAAATATGTTCCACTGCACCACACTATTCAGCTCATGCTTACCGGACACTTTTCTGTTTCTTCTCCCACTCATGTGATTGGGACAGAGCTGAGTCAAAGATTCAGTGTTTGAAAGCTGCAATGACAAGCCAGTGGTGACTGCTGGAACAAAGCTAGACACTCCCAGTTTGGATCCTGGAGCTGTGCTGAGCGAATGATACCATCACCCCCTTTCTCCTTCTTGTACAGGGGAGTAGTAGATGTGCCATAGTCCTGGCTTCCCCAGGTTGTGACCTTACATTTGCTCATCAAATTCTGCATATTCAGCTCTTTTCCCCATGCTGCGGGAGAAAGGGTGAAGGACAGCAAAGGATCTTTGCCATGGCAAGCTGAATGTAAGAACATAAGATATGCCATAATGGGTCAGACCAAAGGGTCATCAATCCCAGTATTCTGTTTCCAACAGTGGCCAATCCAGGTCAGAAGTACCTGGAAGGTGGTTGAACAACTACTTAAGCCTGGGCAAAAAAAGCTTCCAGCAGCCGCTGTGGCCAGACTACCACAATAAGTGCCCACTGGCACTGCCAATTCTGCAGCAGCAGTACGTCTCCCTGCATCACCACCTGCTTCGTGCTTATGCCCAGGAGGGCTACAACTTCAAGGACCCATACATGGGACCAGACTCCTTTGTGAAGCTCAAAGACTAAGGTCCGATATTCAATAGCAAAAAAATGTGAAGTTTAAGCAGAAAGAAATATTCATAATAGGGAATGAGAAGCAAAAGGAAGGGAAGAAAACATGAGTGGGGCACAGAAAAAGATAGTGAAAGGGAAAGATCTGAACCATAAAAGATAAGGGAACTCGGGGAAAAGAAGAAAATAGAGAAATGGGAAACAAAACCTCACCAAAGGAAGATGCAAGAAGAGAGGTAATTAAGCCCTATTCTGGGAACCTGCCCACTGTGTGTATAGGGGGGGGAGGGGAGGAACTAGGAGGCTAAGTGTGGGGTGAGACTACTGAGGAGAACAGAAGGGTGGCGTTGAAAAAAGGAAGATTGAAGAAAGGAGAATGGATAAAGAAAAGGAGGAGACTGAGGTAGGATAGGGTAGGAGGGCTAAAAGAGAAAGAGGAGGACTAACAATGGGGGTGGAGAGGGATAGTTGAGGAAGGATGGAGGGATGAGAGATATGGCTGAGGAAGAGGGGTGAAAGTTTCTGGGTTGGCTCCTAGATTGAAAATAAATTTGTCAAGGCCTGCTCTATAGGCTATTCCAACAGATAAACAATGTGGGAGCCACTGTAGTATGTTTGTTTTTTCTTTTTTTATTATGGATGATGCCAGGTCAGATGATTATATTTCGATCCCTGCTATACAGGATGTTGGCCATCACGGCCTTTATCATTTAGAGGCCTTTGTTTCTTTTTCAGCTGATTACAGGCCCTCGTCATTTGGATCTGGAGCTACAAGCAGTGATCTAGATATTTCAATCTCTTTGATTAATGCTTGTACTATTCATAATAAAGATGCAATCGTATAAGATTTTGTTGATCATGGGATTGATGTATTGTGTATTACTGAAACATGGCTTCTCGATTCCAAGAGAGTCCCTTTTAGCAGATTTATGTCCTCCATCATATACTTATTCTCCATGGAGGGGGAAACAAGGGAAAGGGGGAGGAATGTTGATTGATGATTACAAGTCACTCTTATGTTTGTCCATTTTGAGTTTAGATTTTGTTTTTACCCGCCTGAACTTGTAGAAGTTGGTCTTGTGACGTATTTATTTATTAGAAAGATTGATCTTATAAACTGTGTACTGGGGAGATGCATAGAGATGTGATGCCACATATACAATTGTCAGATATCATCCTGACAAATGTGTCTCTCCTGGGGTGAAAGCGGATAATGGAACATTCCCATCGGAATCATCAAACCTTGGACCCGATTTTAAAAATGTCATGATTAAAATATAAAACTCATTTATAAACATGTTACATGGCCTGACCGTTAGAGGTGATCTCCTTTTGTTTTGCAAATTCTGCAAGGTGAGAAAACAAACTAGAGGGTGAAGGAAGTTGATGTACTGCTACTACTATTCATCACTTATAGAGCGCCACGCACGCAGCGCTGTACAGCTAACCAACAAGAGTTAGCCAGATGTGAATAGATTTGTAGAAAACTACCCTGCTATGACTATGGATATTATGTATGCATTCAAATCTGGAAACCATAGTAGCTTCCTGGGATAATATGACAACTGTTCTTGATTAAGAAGCTCCTCTTCCCCCCCCCCCATGGCAGTGTCCAGGCCATTATGGTTCCTAGTTGTATTCTTGTGCAACTGCAAATAAATGCTAATTGCAGTGTACGGAGAGGCAATGGAGGAAAAGATTATTGCCATAGAAGGAAGTATTGTATTGTGTCCTTCTGGGACTGTGGTAGGCAAAGCGATATTGGAAAATTCTCAGGATGTGGTATGCTTATTAATACAAATGCATAATGCCACCTGCCATACCCTTGCCTAGTTCACCGATTTGGTTGGTGAAGCAAGAACTGAGTCAGTTTCTGACAACAACTGCTAATGTCTTGCTGTTCGTAGGGAATTACCTGCTATTTTAAAGCATGCTGTGGCATGTCTTGTTTTGAAAAACTGGTTTATTTTGCTCTGTAACTTATTACTGTCCAATACTGAATTTGCATTTTTGGGAAGCCTAATTGAAAAGAGAGTTTCTATACACTTATATTATTTGGATAACCAATATTACCTGGCTAGCCATCACTATGGCTTCCCTAAGGATTATAGCACTATTACTTGCATCCTTGGTTGATAGTATCAATCATCTGGATAAAGAGATGGCAGCATTGTTGGTTATCTACTTGTATATCCCTCTGCATTTGATATCAATCATCATCTTATTTTGCTTGAGCAGTTGTCTTCGGTGAGGAGGTATTGCAGTGTTCTCACCAAGATCTTTTGAATGGGTGTGCCACCCAGCTGATTTTACTGACCGCCTGTCTTAATCTAATAAATTAACATTGTGAAATAATGAGCAACAATGGAAAAATTATTTCAAAGTGATTGTGTAATTAATATTAAAAAATGTAACAATATATGTAAATATAATATGAATGAACTAGACACTTAAATGAATTTGAAACAGTGGAAACACATAATATATGGAACTTTCTGAAAGACAACTGTTATTTGCTGCCAGCCAGCTTATAGTGCAGCCCATCTGGCTACTCCTTCATGCTACTCGGCTGGCAAAAACGTCTGAGAGAACACTGCACCTAGCTGGTCATTCTTCAACTGTGCTGGTTGATGTCCATTTTTCTATACAGAGCCTCTGCCTACAGGGCTGCCTCAATGATCACATGGGATCCATAGTTTCCTGAAGAACCCCATAGCCCAACATACAGGGCAATTTCCAGGTAAGGTAGGAAGCAGTCCACATAGGTCACCGATGCTCTCCCCCATGGGCAAAGCCGCAGTGCAACCTACACCCCCCTCCCCACAGAGATAGCCAAAATCAAACAGCCCCCAGACTGCACACCCTGTTAGGGAACCAAAGGCCCACAAGACCTCTCCAGGTCCATCGAATGCCTCATTCCCTGGGCATGGAAGCAGGGGACACTGATCAGTGAGCTCCAACAAAGTAAGCCCACCTTCAGTGTTAGAAATGTTAACTATATGCTCAAAGCTAGTAGGCCTACGGCAAATCCACCCATAGTAAGGGTGAAAAGCCATCTGCTCACAGGACCATGGCCCCTCCAGATGCACATATACTTTGATACGTCTCCCCATGCAGATGAGGTGTGGATCTAACAGCACATTTTTATGCCAAATTGTCATGTTGCCAGTATGGTAAACATTTCATCTGTAAGCTCCACACCCTGCTGTACTCTGCAGGGGGGGGGGGGGGAATGGTCTCGAGATGCCCCTGGGGGATTTAAATGGCTGAGGGTTCACCCAGGACATCAGATGCCCTTGGGCTAGCCCTAGCTTTTTTGCTACTATAGATTGCTACAAAACAAAAAGTTCCTGTCAATTAAAAATTGAAAAGAGGCAGGGGAGTGGGATAAGGTTTACGACTCCCTACTAATCCTTTTCTGCAAAGTATACGCTTTATAAGTGTGCCTTGCATTATTGAAAACAGAAGAAAGGCCATAACCCCCATGGCTATTTTCTCAAGGTCCATTTAAATTAAGAGGAAATTATTTTTCCCTAAAAAAAAAATGAAATTTTAGGACCGAAAGGCCTTTACTAAGATACCTGCAACAACGATGAACTGTGACATGTGTACCTGCCTGAAAAAGGAAAAAGCCTCAGGACTTCGGGCAGCCACCAAATGACAGGAAGGATCAGAGCACCTGCCCCAGCACCTCACTGCAAAACTAAGCGAGTCTCCCCGCTGCCCCACCCGTGGACAGCAGGCTCGCCCCTCCCCCCGCGGCACTCACCGCTCTGCTCGCCCAGGAACACCAGCTTGAACTTCCGCAGCGGGTTTCCGAACTCTCCGCCACCGCCGGTGGAGGACATGGTGGCGCCGAGGAGAAGGCAACCGGGCCCGAGCGCCAAAGACACGGGAACGAGACGGAGCGCGCGCCGCCCCCCTGAAGAACCGTCAGAAACACCGCCCGCGGCCCGTCAGCTGGCTGAAGACGTCACTTCCGCGACATCAGCGCCTCGGTGACCGCGAAACCGGAAGTGGGCGGTCCCTGCATGCTGTGACGTTTCGCAGCCCCGCCGGCTTCCTTCGAGCTGTATTACCGGCAAACTCTCACGACTTGGTTAATAATAATAATCATATTTATTTGTAAAGCGCTAGTGGACAGAAATGTAACAACACAAGCTAGCAGAACGAAGCGGGTCTAGAGGCGACCTGCGCGGGAAAGGGGAGAGACTGCAGTGCCTGCAATGGAACTCAGTCAGCTGTGTGCTTGGCCGCAGTCCCTGTCTTTTAAAGCTCGAGAGTTTGGCGCCAAAAGCACGGACTGTTATATTGCTGTTGGTCATGCTTTGATATTTAAATGTGGCTTAATTTAAATACTAATGATCGGATCAATATTTGTTTGCAATTTTCAGTATTGTCGATTGGTACAGCAGTAGGCTTATACCGCCATAAGCATGTGATGTGGATGACAGTGAGTTCTTGAATTTTCAGTCTCTTCCCTTCTCCACACTATAGTCTTTTATTTGGATTATGCTTTGCCATTTAAAATGAAAAGGTACACTTTGTTTTTTATACGGTGTACACAATGGAATAATTGATAATTGATGTATTTAATGTTATTTGGTATTCTGAATAGCTGTCCATTATTTTATCAGTTTTTATTTGTTTAACGCGTTCCTTTCAGTGCACCTTTATTAGTATTACATACGTTAAGTGTGTCGTAGTTTGGTTACACTGTCAGTGTAGGGGTTTTAATAAAGACTGGTTCCACATATAGGGTTTGGTTTTATTTCACCCTGCTCCCTAGTGCCCTTGGTTCCGCTTTGCAAGGGTGAATGCCTCGTTTGGACTCCAGATCTGCACCAGAAGACACATGAAAAAAGACATAAGGACCTACAGATGTTTACCTCAGAGGGGATATTACACAGATGGAAAGTATTAATGAAAGAGAATAACCAATGGCATTCTGCGATGCCTAAGTACAAATGATATTGCGCTGGAGGGATGGAATTGTATGTTAAAGATGGAATCGAGTCAAAGCTGCAGGAAATAAAATGCACCGAGCAATCTTTATGAATAGAATTGTATTTAAAAATGGTGGGGGCTTCAACAGAGATCACTGATTTCAGCTAGTCCAGCACCATTTTTAAATAGCTGGCTTGAAGGACAGGAAAGGTATTGTAGAATTAGCCCTAAGGAGGGTAGGTTAGTGAGTGGGTGAAGCATAAGGTAGGTGGAGCTAAGCAGGTTGGTAAGGATCCCACAGCAAAATCTCTCAAATTCAGGTCCTGAACTTTGGTCTCCTATTCCAGGTCTCCCCAGTGTGATGAGCCTAGGTCTGGGTGGGTATATTCCATATAAAGAGAGTGTCTGCTGTTATCACTTTGCTGGCCTATACACGTTTAAAGCAGGAAGGCATGAGTTATAGGCTACTTATACATACCCTTTTTGCCTTCTATCCTACAAGACAGCGATTTAAAAATGATGCTGGTCTAGCTGAAGTCAGTCACTTCAATTGAACCCTGACCATTTTTAAATGGTCAGCATTGAGGGCAGGAGGAGCCAGGAAGGGTAAGTATAGGAGGCTATATAGGGTGGGGGTTATTGAATAAATGAGGGCATAGGTGGATGGGGTTGGTTAATGAGGAGTTGGGGGCTAGATAGGTAGGTTGGGTTAGTGAATGAATGGAGCTAGGTAGGTTGGTGGGGTAGGTAGGTAAGTGAGGGGTGGACTATGTAGTGGTTGGAGAGAGGTTGGGAGCTCTCTGTTCTCTGGGCAGACGTCTGGCTCAAGAGACCTACTGCAAAGGGCCTCTGACAGGTTCCAGGCTTGATGAGAGAGCCTCTAAATGTTTTAATTCAGTGGGCACAGGTGTGAGTCACCTTTTTTAAAATTATTTGGTAATTAATGACAAAGGTTTAACAAGACTTTACATTGTTTATTTTTGTAATAACTACACAATCTCATTGCAGAGATGATCAGTCCACCATAAGGCGCAGTCAACCAAGTCCTTTGGTTGGCACCTGCTGCTCCCCTCTCTGCAGGCACTGCTACTCAAATTTGACTGCTTGTCTTCCTCTAATAAGTCCCAGAGCTTGGAGGGGGCTCCCACTCTCCGGGGAAAGTCCTCTTCCCCTCTGTAGCCTCCTGGTCACTGAGTGATTTAAAACTTAATGACAAAAATAAAACAACCATATAATACAACATTATGATAATGCAGTGCTTCCTGATCGCACCTCCAGTCTAGTCCCGGAATCCTTGGGTTCTCAACCTCTACCAGCAGCTTTGGAGACTGAGAAACTTTAGAGCTGTGATGTCACTGGCATATAAACGCTGGCACCACCTCCTCTCCTCAGTTATCAGTCTCCAAAGCAGCTTGAGGGGTGGTGAGCCCAGGGATTACAGGGCTCACTTGAGGAACAATTAGGCAGACTTTCTTAAAAAAAAAAAAAGAGGGACGAGGGTCCTTGCTTATTTAGAGTTGATTGGCTGATTTTGGGCTATTTATTAGAAGTGCTGGGAGTCTAGTCGGAGGCTGCCTTGAGGTTCTCTTTCTCCTTTTCCCTTTTGTCTAGTTGGAGTACCCTTTGGGGGGTAAGAGTTGGGAGCCTGCGGGGTGCTTCTGCGCTGTGCAGGGGGGGCCCGCGCCTCGGTCTCTGTCCCTCTCAACGGCCGTCAGGCATCACCATAGGGCTGGACTCAGCGCACAGAAGATCTGCCTGCTAGCGCTTGAGCCGTCCTCTGATAACAGATCAGCGCGGTCGGGAAAGGATCGCAGTGCCCGCATTGTCAGCGATACTGAGGCTCCGGAGCTGCAGGAGCACTCAGATCGCGGGGTTTTGCAGTTCTTGTGGTGAACGGATGCCTGAGAGGTAAGACGGCTTAGTGAGCGGCATTCGGCCTGACGGAGGGAGACAGGCCGCACTGTGTGCGTTCAGCGTGGGAAAACTAGCGGGGGCTCAGTTTACTGAGGCCCGTAGAGCGGTCAGTGAACCGTGGTTTGCCCAGTTTTCTTCCTTTTTGCGCTGTAGAGACAGTCTCTTTTGGTTTATTTGAAAAAAAAAAGAAAATCCTTTTTGTTTCTGTCTAGTGGGCAGCATGCCAGCCAAGCAGCTTTGTTTACTATGCGGGGCTAGAAAGAGTTCAGTTACTCCGGAAGGGGTATGTAAGGGCTTGAGACTGGTGCTGGTGAGCTACCTGCTGAGGGGGGAGCAGAGGGTAAGGAGGGCTCCATGGAAGGGGGAGACCCGGTTTCAGTCCCTCTGCCCCCACCCGAATCGGGGGTCACAGCGGTGTCTGGACAAGATTCCCTGCAACCAAAGCTGCTGGTGGCAGGAAGCTTGGCAGCTATTTTTTCCACAGATTTCTTGACTTTGATTCATAAGGCCTTGGGCTCTTCCCAGGAGGCACCGGTAGCAGGACCTTCAGGGGAAAGAGGTCAGGTTCTCCGGTTCCAGGGGACTGCTCTAGCAATGTGGCGAAGAGGGCCCGATTGGACAGAGATAGATTAGATCAGTCGGTGCTGTCAGAGGACTTGCGCACAGACGAAGCGGACCTTGAGGAGGGCCTGGATGATGACTTAGAGGAAGCTGAGATTAAGGATCAGGAGGATCAAGCGAGAGTGGTTAGGGTCTTCCGTAGGGAGGAACTACCGGCTCTCATTTCGGAGTCCCTTAAGACCCTAAATATGCCAATGGCAGGGCCTGCGGAGGATGCCACCCTGGAGGATCCCTTGCTGCAGGCCTTCCGTAAGACATAGAGGGCGTTCCCAGTACATAGGGTGTTTAAAGAAATGATTCAGGAGGAGTGAGATATGCCCGAGGCAGTGCTCAAGGGCTCTAGAGTGATGTCATGGCTTTACCCGCTGATGGATCAGGACCGGGATCTGTTTAAGGCTCCAAAGGTGGATGCGGTGGTTTCTGCGGTAGCTAATAAAACCACCATTCCGGTGGAAGGGTCAGCGGCGCTTAAGGATGCACAGGACCGTAAGCTGGAAACTTTGCTGAAGCAGGTTTTTGAGGCAAATGCGTTATCTTTGCAGGCGTCTATTTGCGGGGCTTGGGTAGCCAGAGCCTGTTTGCGATGGGCGCAGCGGATTCAAGGTGAGAGCTCGGTGGAGGAGACCGAGGAGGCGTCCTGGTTGGAATCAGGAGCGGTGTATTTAGCCGATCTTCATTATGATCTCATCCGGGGGTTGGCGAAGAGTATGGCCTCGGTAGTAGCGGGTCGCAGATGTCTCTGGCTCCGAAATTGGGCGGCGGACGGTTCTTCTAAGGCTAGGTTGAGTAAGCTGCCTTTCTGGGGCAAGCTTCTGTTTGGAGAGGATTTGGAGAAGTTGGTAAAGGATTTAGGAGAGTCCAAGGGAGGTCGGCTACCAGAGGATAAGCAGAAGCAGGCTCGTTCTGGACTCGGTTTTCGGGGGCAGCAACGTGATTTTTGAAGTCAGGCGGGCTCAGGAGGGGTTGGTTCCCGGGAGTTTTACCCTGCCTGGATCCAGCTCATGTCCGATCAGTGGGTGTTGGAGGTGATTCGAGACGGTTACGCGTTAGAATTGCAGCGGCCGGTATCCGAGGCATTCGTGCAGTCTCCGTGCAGAACTCTAGCGAAGCGTGGGGCGGTGCGGGACACTGTTCGCCTGCTGGCGCTCAAGGCGATTGTTCCAGTTCCAGACGACCAATTAGGAGGCGGTCGATACTCTATTTACTTTGTGGTTCCAAAGAAAGAGGGGACGTGGCGTCCCATTCTGGATTTGAAAAGGGTGAATCGCTGTCTCCACGTCTCCCACTTTCGTATGGAAACCCTTCGGTCAGTGATTGTAGCGGTGAGAAAAGGAGAGTTTTTGACGTCCTTGGACCTGTCTGAGGCGTACCTTCATATCCCAATCAGGCAGGAGCATCAGAAATTCCTCAGATTTGCGGTTCCGATGGGTCATTTTCAGTTTCAGGCGCTGCCTTTTGGCCTGGCCACTGCACCATGAACATTTACCAAGGTGATGGTGGTGGTCGCAGCGGCCTTGCGAAAGGACAGAGTGATGGTGCACCCGTATCTGGACGATTGGTTGATAAGGGCAAAGTCACGAGTGGAGAGTGTCTCGGCCACGGCCAAAGTGTTGGCAGTGCTGCAGCGCTTAGGTTGGGTGGTCAATGCAGCAAAGAGCAAGTTGCAGCCGACTCAACAGTTAGAGTATCTGGGAGCTTGCTTCGACACGGAAGTAGGCCGGGTTTTTCTCCCACGGCAGCGGAGAGTGGCGCTCCAGAGGTTGATAGTTCGCTTTCTCAGCGTGCAGAGGCCTACCGCCTGGAAGTACCTGCAGGTGTTGGGAACCATGGAGGTGACACTGGAATTGGTTCCGTGGGCACAGTCCCACATGCGACCGTTGCAGAGAGCGTTGTTGAGGCGCTGGTCCCATCAAAGGGATGCTTTGTCCCAGCGGTTGGTTTGCCCACCTCAGACTCGGCAAGCCCTGCAGTGGTGGTTGGCTCCAGGGAACCTAGAGAAGGGCATGTCGTTGGAAGCGCCGAAGTGGATTCCACTTACCACAGATGCCAGCTTGCAGGGCTGGGGAGCCCATTGCCAAGGCCGGATAGCGCAAGGAGAGTGGTCCAATCAGGAAAGGACTTGGTCCATCAACAGATTGGAGTTGAGAGCAGTGGTCTTGGCCTTGCGGGACCTTCGTCCGTATCTTTTCAGGAAGGCGGTTCGGGTATTCTCGGACAACGCGACTGCAGTAGCTTATATGAATCGTCAGGGAGGCACCAGCAGTGTTGCACTAGAGACCGAAGCAGACGGCTTGTTCGAGTGGGCTGAATGGAATCTCGTGGCTGTGTCGGCAGCGCACGTCGCGGGAGTGGACAATGTGCAGGCCGACTTCTTGAGTCGCGTGAAGGTAGACCTGGGGGAGTGGGCCCTTCATCCGGAGGTCGTCCAATTGATAGTGCATCGCTGGGGAACGCCAGTCATGGATCTCATGGTGACGTTTCAGTCAGCGCAGGTCGGTTGGTTCTTCAGCAGGAGAAGAGAAAGAATGTCCGAAGGACTGGATGCGCTGGTGCAGGAGTGGCCGCGGGACCAACTTCTGTATGTTTTTCCCCCGTGGGTGTTGATCGGGAGAGTGCTTCAATGCATCGAGCTTCACAGAGGGAGAGTGATTCTTGTTGCTCCTGATTGGCCACGACGTCCGTGGTACGCGGATCTGGTGCGTCTCGTGGTGGAGGGGCCTTGGCGGCTTCCGGTTCGAAGGGATATCTTAACTCAAGGGCCCCTGTGCATGCCTCAAGTGGATCGATTCTCGCTTACGGCCTGGCTATTGAACGGGCTCGGTTGAGCGCGAAGGGTTATTCGGCGGTGGTGGTAGCGACCCTGCTGAAGGCGAGGTGGCGGTCGACGTCTCTGGCGTATGTTAGAGTGTGGCGAATCTTTGAAGCGTGGTGTACGGACAGGAATTTTCTTCCTTTTCGGGCGTCAGTGCCTCAGGTGCTGGCTTTCATACAGGATGGTTTTCAGAAGGGTTTGGCGTCGTCGTCATTGAAGGTTCAGTTGGCGGCTTTGTTCTGTTACAGAGGTAAGGTGCTTGGCACTTCCTTGAGTAGTCATGCGGATGTGAAGCGTTTTTTGCGAGCCGTGGGGTTGTTGCGGCCTCCCTGCAGGAGGATAGTTCCGTCCTGGGATCTTCCTTTGGTTTTGGAAGCGTTGAGGAAGGCGCCATTTGAGCCTTTGGCAGAGGCGACATTAAAAGACCTGACTCTGAAGGTGGTGTTCCTGGTGGCTATTGCGTCTGCAAGACGAGTGTCGGAGTTGCAGGCGCTGTCCTGTAGGAAACCTTTTCTGTCCTTTTCAGATACCAAGGTGGTGTTGAGGACGGTGCCTTCCTTCTTACCTAAGGTAGTTTTGGGGTTTCATATGAACCAAGTGGTGTCTTTACCAGTTTTTTCGTCCAAAAAGAGAGTTCAGGATGCGGAGCACCTGCATCGCTTGGATGTTAAGCGGGCATTACAGACGTATTTAGATAGAACGGCTAGTTTTCGGAAGTCGGACAGGTGGTTTGTTCTCTTTGCAGGGGCTTGGCGAGGAGAGGTGGCCTCTAAGGGTTCGATTGCTCGGTGGTTGAAGGAAGCGATAGCGTCAGCGTATCTTTTGCGGGGCCGCTCGGTGCCTGCAGGTTTGCGGGCTCACTCCACTAGAGCACAAGCTACCTCCTGGGCAGAGTATGGCCTGGTGCTGGTGGAGGATATTTGTAGGGCATCGACCTGGTCGTCAGCGCACTCCTTTGTGAAGCATCATCGTCTGGATGTGCAAGCGGAAAGAGATGTCTGTTTTGGATCGGCAGTGCTTCAGGCTGGGCTAGCAGGTCCCTCCCGTTGATTGTTTTCACTGCTCTGTTACATCCCAAGGATTCCGGGACTAGACTGGAGGTGCGATCAGGAAGGTTAAATTAGACTTACCTGCTAATTGTAGTTCCTGGAGAACTCCAGTCTAGTCCCGGTTCCCGCCCTAAGTGTTGATGCTAGGGGGCCTGAAGCATGAGTGCATTTACAGGTAAGCCATGTCAGCTCCAGTAGTTCAGGTTCAGTGACGGTAAGTGTTTTCTGTCTGATTGCTAGAGGGTCTATCCTTTCAGTGAAGGGGAAGGAGGACCTCATAGCATAGTCGATATACGGTATTTATCATGTAAATAGTTTTATGGGATAATAGCTTTGTTGATTTTTGTGATTTATCTACTTACCTGTTGCTCTGGTGAGTCTGCTTTGTCAATAGGTTAACTGAGGAGAGGAGGTGGTGCCAGCGTTTATATGTCAGTGACATCACAGCTCTAAAGTTTCTCAGTCTCCAAAGCTGCTGGTAGAAGTTGAGAACCCAAGGATTCCGGGACTAGACTGGAGTTCTCCAGGAACTACAATTAGCAGGTAAGTCTAATTTAACCTTATCTACGGTATCTTGTGCAGCCATATCGGGTATGCTTAGCAAGGCCAAGAGTGTACTTGCGGTTCCCCCTATTCGACCTAGGTATGTCTGCCGATTAGATAGGGAGTCCCAAGGTGAAAATCTACACCGCCATACTCTGGTGCTGCTTACCCCTTCACAGGGATTCCATACCTTGTTGAAGAGCCAGTCTTTTCCTTTGAGCTGGTAGGTTAACCTGTCATATCGGACTGCCTCTTCAGTTTTGTAAACCAGTCCTCTATCAGGGGGCTTGTGTCTGAGTGCCTGCACCCTGCTAGAGTCACTGTGGCTGCTAGGAGCAATTTCCCCTGTAACATCCCCTTATTCCCTTTCTTTAGGGATTCAGGGTCCACCCCCAAGTAATAACTCCCCAGGAGTGATTTGAGGGCATCCCCCTCCCCCCATCCTCAGCAAGTACTTCCCTACCTCTGACCAGTAATTCTGTATGATGGGGCATTCCCACCACATGTGATAGGAGCTGACTCATCCACACTCCCTTCAACATTGATTAGTGTCTAGTCTTCTTGCATGGAACAGTTGCCCTGGTGGTATGTAAGCCCTGTGCACAATTTGGAGTTGACAACAGTTACCTCATGTAGACAGTCCCAACTGATACACTTTCTGATAAATTTGCCACCATGTCTTCTCCAACTCCTGATTCAGCCAGTTCTGCCATCCCAGTTGATGGTGCCTCTTCCATTTGTACTACATATAATTTAGAGAGTATTTTTATTTATTTATTTAGACAGTTTTGTATACCGCCTTATCCTTCAATCAAAGCGGTCACAACACAATTGGGGGATACATTTAACATGCGGGGATATGAGACACATACACTAATACTTACAAGGAACATGGACAATGGAGGGTTAAGTGGCTTGCCCAAGACCACAAGGAGCATCTGTGGGACTAGAAACCCCAGTCCTTCCGGCCCAAGGTTACTGTCCTCTAGTGGGATTTGAACCCCCGACCTTCCGGCCTGAAGTACCTTGCCCCAACCACTAGGCTACTCCTCCCTTCCTGCCCATCTTCCTCTACCCTTATACAACACCTCCTCAAGAGGCACGGCCTAGTGTGTCGGAGATAATAGCCGATGCGGCCTTCCCAAAAAGTGGCGAAACTGAAAATATTGATTAAAGGGGATACAACATTCCATTTTGTGTCCAGCTCCTGCATTGGTGGAATCTGCCCCGCAACCATTATTTCCCCCATGTGGGTTGGGCCTCCCTCCCATTCTTGTAGCCATTTGAACTCCGGCCCACTAAAGGCATAATCTTTCAACTTGGACCATCTCGAAAAGAGTTTTGAGATGGAATAAGTCCCCTGTCCAGTCTGCCGACTTTGGATGTACAGGGCCGACTTCAGAATCGACCCTATATGCTCGGGGTCGAGGACCGCCCATGCCCTGCCCTTGCTCTGCCTCCGGAACGCCCGATCCCGCCCCCCCCATCACCTCTCCATACAAACTCCTTGTTCATACGGGGGGGGGGGGGGTCCCTTCTGCCGGGGACGTCCAAACCCGCTATTCACATTACAGAATAGACCCCATAGCATACGAAGGGAAGTCTTTTATGAATTAGGATCGCCACCCCCTTTTTTTGGCATTGTAGGATGAGCAATACATCTATTCATATCCATTACTTTGCAATTTAGCGTGTTCTAATCTAGTGAGGTGTGCCTCTTGTAATAGGGCTATGTTGATCTGAGCTCTCGGTAAATGTGCAAGTATTCTTTTCCTTTTTATGGGGCTATATATACCCTGGACTTTCAGGGAGGGCAATCTTATGACTCATCAAGAGTATTTCTTGTGTTCACATGTGCTCCTGGCCACGTTCCCACCCTCTCCCCAAGTATCGTCCTTAAGCACTGCATTATCAATACAACATAAACCATAACATATCAAAACTGGTACAACAACCTTAACATGATAATCCTTATCCTCCCTCTGCCTTTTTTTCTTTTGGACTTCCATGGCTTCTTTCCCTCACTTGGATTCCCTCCCTCCCCGCGAGGAAAATCTTTGCTTATCTTTAAGGCGCGGAGGGTTAAGCAGGTATCATAGAAAATCAGTACTATCCAGTTAGCCCTTTCCTCCTCCCCAGCTCCACCCCAGAATGCCCCTAACATGCCCCGATGCTAACCGCATAGCATCTGGGCGCATTAGGGACTTATCTGGGATTTTCGAAGGGCACTACCCATGTAGGTGCCTTTTGAAAGTCCCGGATAAGGTATTTACATGGGTAACTAGGGCAGTTACCCATGTAAATGCCTTAAAAAATCAGGCCCAAAGTCTTTATCTTGGTATCGGAGCAGTTTGATAATAAAAGTCCTTGGTCTTTCCGTGGTAGCAGGATGAGGCCTCAGTTCTCTCTGCGCTCTTTCAATTTTGTATGGAATGGGTGAGGGCCCACCAGGAAAGCACCTCACTAGTAGGTCTTTTATGAAGCCCACTGAATCTTGTTCCTCGGCCCCTTTCCGGTATGCCGAATATGCAAATATTCGATCTCTACTCCCTGTTCTCGAGATCTTCCACTTTGCTTTGAAGTGCCGCCATTTGGTGTTGCATGGTTATTACTGTGCTGCGTAGCTGAGCTTGGGCATCCTCTGTATGGCTTACGCGCTCTTCCACCCCCGTTAGTCTTGTTCCCACTACCTTAAATTTTTCTTCAGTTTTATCGAGTACCTTGTTTATGATTTCTGTTTTGGACTCTCGTATTTCCGTGAGTATGGCAGTGAGGTCCCCAGCTGTCTCCTCATTTCTTCCCGCCACTCGTAGACAAGGACGCTGGTGATGTTGGGGCCTGCAACTCCCGTCACTGTATTGGCTGCAGCTGCCTTTGCAGCATACAGTTCTCTTAGAGTCTTGGTTGCTTTGACTCTAATAGTTTTCGGCATGGTAGAGCAGGAGTCGAGGAGTAGCCTAATGGTTAAGAACACTGGCTTGGGAACCGAGAGACCAGGGTTTGATTCCCACTAGCACTCCTTGTGGCTTTGGGCAAGTCACTTAACCCTCCATTGCCTCAGAAAAATCCAAGTTATCAATGTCCCTGTTTAATGAATATTACCAAGTTTAAGTTTCAATGTAAACTTCTTTGATTGAAATGATAAAGCGGTATATAAAACCTGTTAAATAAACAAATGGCTAGATCTGCAAATTTTGCTGCAGGTTCAGGGAGCCGATGTTACACATATTTGTTCTCCTCTGTGTCCAAACCGGAAGTTGTGAGTCAACTTTAACCACTGAAGTTAAAATGGAGTAAAGCTGGGATTTTCTTATCATTTTTAATTCATCTTCTGATGTGAAAAGGTGCAGTAAGCTTAGTCTGCCATTTAACTTTTGTTTTTAGTGTTCTTTTTTTCAATTCTCAATGCATTTCCTTACTGTTAACAGTGAGCTTTTTATTACCATGTGAGTAAAGAAAGTATGCCCTAAAATGGAATACATGGTTTTACTCTCATTTTATTACATCTTGCTCTTTATTCTCCTTATGTCTGAGCTCCATGTGCAGGTAACTTCCATGATAAGGAGAAGAGAGGGAAGAACCGGTGAGAGCTAACGTGGATTTCCTTATCATTTCTCCAGTCCAGTTCCGCACCTATGGATAGTGTCACCTCACCAGCAGCTTGGAGACTGAGCATGTCATGTTTGATGACATCAGGGTATACATAATGGTGGCTCCTCCCACCACAACCAGTATCCTATTGACAAAGCAGATTAACGAAAGCAACTTTACAACAAATTATTAGAACTATATGCACTATGCCCCGCTCAGACAGAAAAAACACCCCCGCCTGAGAGAGGTATTGCTTACCACATTTGAGGCCTCCAACCCTGGCCTCACTTGGAAACTCCCAACTGTGCTGAGTCGAGCTCCGAAAGCTTCTCCTTGTACTCCACTTCAATGATTCTACTCCATGCCTGCGCCCCCGGTCCACACTATGTGCTGACGTTCTTCAGGACCGGAGATACTTATGGAGTCAAAACGAATAACCATACCCTGGGTGGGATCTGGACTGGACTCACTCAAGGAACGTCAATTAGCAAGTAAGGAGGCCTTCAAAGCCGCTTCTCCTTTAAGTGCTCCACCAAACAACAGAAACAACCGGTCCGACTTTCGAAAAGGCTTTTCAAATACCGCCATAACACTCGACATACATCCAACCGATGAAGAAGCAGATCCTGCTCTGTTCCCCTGCTCCTGAGAACACCCGGATTGTTACAGACTGATTTGTATGAAAAACTGACAGAAATTTAGGCAAAAAGGAGGGAACCGGCCTCAAGATCACTTTTTCCTTAGCCAAAACCAGGAAAGGCTCTCTGCATGACAATGCCTGCAGCTCCGAGATCCATCTTGCAGAACAGATCGTTACGAGGAATACTGTCTTCAGCGTAAGATCCTTGAAAGTACAGGACCCCAATGGTTCAAATGGTGGCTCTGTTAACACTGAGAAGACCAGATTGAAGTCCCACGGAGGAATTACTGTCGTCAACGATGGACGCTCCTGTTTTACCGCCTGGAGAAACCTGACGACATTCGGGTGTGATGCTAGTGAACCACATTGCACACTCCCCTGGTAGCAGGAGATAGCTGCTATCTGTACCCGGAGAGTGCTACAGGACAGCCACTTTTCGAAACCGGCCTGCAAGAACACTAACACCTCCGGCACTGATGCCGCCTAGCCTTGCCTGAGACTAGTAGCCCCTACGGAGCAACCACACTCTCAATAACCAAGCCGTAAGCAAGAACTGATCCAACTGCGACATCAGAATGGGACCCTGAGACAATAGATCTGGCCGAGGCAGTAGCCTCCAAGGACGGTCTACCGTCAAGTGCTCCAAATCGGTGTACCACGGGCGACGAGGCCAGTTGGAAGCTATCAATAGAACGAGACCCTGATGCACCTCTATCTGCTGTATGACTCGATCTATGAGTGCCCATGGTGGAAACACATAAAGGAGCCCCTCCATCGGCCATCTCTGAACCAGAGCATTGAGTCCTTCGGACATTTGTTCGTGGCGTCTGCTGTAAAATCTGGCTGCTTTGGCTGATTCGAACGTCACCATCAAGTCCATAATCAGTTGACCCCACTGTCAGATTAGGAGAGTGAAAATCGTGTCATGTAGAATCCCTTTCCCAGGGTCCAAATGAACCTGGCTGAGATAATCGGCCACCACATTGTCCTTGCCTGCCATATGTGCTGCCGATAAGACCTGTAGATTTGCCTCTGTTCAGGCTAACAATGGACCCACTTTGCCTTCTAAGTTCACACTGCTCATTCTGCCCTGGCGATTGACATATGCTATAGCTGTGGCATTGTCTGAGAACACTCGTGTTGCTCTTCCCTGAAGGAGAGGACCAAACTGTTGTAATGTCAAGAATACTGCTCTTAATTTGAGACAGTTGATCGACCAAGCCGTCTCCTGTACCAACCAATGTCCCTGTGTGATGTGACCTTCACAGTGACCTTCACAGTGATCTCCCCAGCCCATCAGATTGTCATCCATTGTTACAGGAACCCTTTCTAGAGGCATGCCCGCCCGCAATTTGTCACCCTGTAGCCACCATTGGAGTGACTTGACAAAGTGAAAGGGGATGACTCTGTGTGGACCACCTTTGCAACAAGCTCTTCTGCAGTGGCCGCATGTGCACCTGTGCCCAGGGCACAAGCTTGATGGTTGCCGCCATGGAGACCAATACCTGTAGATAATGTCGAGCCATTGGTGTCTGCTTGCTGCAAAACCTTCTGATCTGCTGCAGCAATGTCAGCACCTGAGTTTCTGGCAAGAATCCTGTCGCTGTCTGAAACCGAGCTCCAAGATATACCAAGTCTAGCGAGGGCCTGAGCTGACTCTTTGCAAAGTTTATCACCCATCTGAGACTCTGTAGATATGCAATAACTCTTGTCATGACACGTTTGCTCTTGCACTTTGCCAAGATGAGCCAAACGCCCAGGTATGGGTGCACAAGTATCCCTTCCTGCTGCAGTCCTACCGCAACAACCACCATCACCTTTGTAAATGTGCATAGCGTGGTGGCTAATCCGAAGGGCAGTGCTTGAAACTGGTAGTGTCCTGTGGCCACCACAAACTGTAGGTGCTCCTCCCAAATTGGGATGTGTAAATAGGCTTCTGTAAGATCTTTTTTTTAAAGTGCTAATCACTAAGCTACTCCTCTACTCCACTCTGTGAGATCTAGGGAAGTCAAAAAGTTTCCTTCCCTGACTGCCACAATTACTGACCTCAACGTTTCCATGTGGAATTGCAGCACCCATAGATTGACCTGTTTGAGATCCAGAATGAGCTGGAAGGTATCCTCTTTCTTGGGAACTACAAAATAGATCTAGTATGGAATATACCCACATTGGTCGTTCGGTGCCCTGTGCACTACCTGAAGGTCTAAGAGTCTTTGCAATGTCACCTGCTCGGCCTCCCGCTTCCAAGAGGCCTTGTACAGTGAAAGGACGAAGGCATCTGCGAGAGGACTTTTCATTTCCAAAGCATAACCCTCTCTGATGACCTCCTACACCCACTGACTGGATGTAATCTCTGCCCACACAGGATAAAAGTCCCACAGCTGACCCTCTACAGGTAACACTCCTGTGGGGGTGACCCTCACTTCATTGTGTGGGGGACCCTAGCCCAGGCCGCAGCCTATAGGCGTAGGGCTGCCCTTGTTAGTCTTTAAATAAAGATTATGTTATTCTCGTCCAGAGCCTGGGCTTCTGGGGCTTGTAGTTGTGTTACTTGTTCAAAAACAGAAGTATGGAAACCAAAGGTTTTTTCAAAGGCAAACAGGATTTTATTTCTTCTTTTTTTTTTCCCCCAAAACACTAAGGCTTAACAGAAGGCAACAGGATTCTTCTCCAAACAATATTCCTCAGGAAATTCCATGAAACCAAAGACTGAAACTGCTTTAGAAGGCTCTCTTAACACATGCAGCTGTCTCAATATATAACAAACAAATACATCACTTTTTTTTTTCCAAACAAAAGTAAATGTCTTCTCTGCATTAAACAGGGTTCTTAGCTTTCCTGGCTAGAGTAACTCTCCCTGTTTCCTTAATGCTTTGGGCTTTTCAAGTTACAGGGTTTTCTTTCTCCAGAAGCTTTTATTCAGCTCTCTGACACCATGAACAGTCCATTAATGAATCTTCAGACATAGAAACAGGTTCAGAACAATCTACCTGCATTTCCTCTGGATCTCCTGCCGGTATGTCTGACTCTAAAGCTCCATGCAACGCTTCTGGCTCAATGCACTCCAAAAGCTCCTGAACTTTTCTCCATTGAGGCTTTCCACTACGAGCAAGGTTTTTACCTGGAAGGTGAAGCTTCTTTTTCTGAATTAAATGCCACAGTGCCTCTAACTGTTTCAGGTCACTGTTAGCTGTACTTTTGTTCACCCACCTTCTGGGAGCTTGAACCCTTAGAGCTGGTTCACGAACTGTAGAAACTGCAATCTGCTGCTGGCCAGTAATTCTCCCAGCCACACCTCTGCTGGCTTCAGAACTACTTGTACTTTTCCTGCAAGCCTGACTTTCTCTTGGGGTGTTGCCTTCACCTCTGAAGTCCCCACGGAAGTCTCCACCGGTCTCCTCCCCAGTGAACTCTCTGGGTCTTTCTTGGGTGCTTCTCTCCCCAGCAGTCCTTGTGGTCAACTCCAATTCCCCGGTCAATTCCCCGATCGAATCCCCGATCGAACTCCCCAGTGAACTCCCTGGTGAATTCCCTGGTGAACTCCCTTTCCTTCCTGTTCCTCTGGGTTTATAAAGCTGTTTTTTTCCTATCGTGCACTGCCCCCTGCTCAGGTGTTTTTCATTAGTTTCCAAGCCTGCCCTTAGGTTAGCAGAGCTTGGGTGTGGCCTGCCTTCAGCCACTGCGTGTTTTTTCTCTTTTCCTGCACTCTGCAGGCTGTGGATTCGCTGCCTGTCTCTTTCTTTAAAGGCAGATTTTTGATTTTCCTCTATTTCCATGGGCTCAGCCACACTCTCCTCATCACAATTGTGACTTTTTAGGGGCCGTGAAGGTGGAAGAGAAAAACCCTCTACCTGAACCCATGAAAGGACTGTTCCCTGGATGGGAATCTGCCTCTCTGATAGGATGCAAATCATGCTGCTCAAAAACGTGGAAAGTTTGATGCTTGTCCTCTCTGAGGCACAGCAGCTCTAACTGTCCTATGGCAGGCAGCCACCTTTGGACTCCCAATTTCTCCAAATCTTTGAACAAAAGCTTCCCCTGAAAGGGTAACATGCTAAGCCGGGATTTAGAAGAGACATCTGCCAAACAATTTCTCAGCCAGAGATAGTGCTGCGCCGCTACCGCCGCCGCCATTCCCTTGGACAGCCCTCTGATCATGTCATAAAAGGAATTGGCCAAATAAGTCACCCTGGACTCCAACTTGGCCGCCTCTGGTGGTAGTGGCTGGGATGTTCCCAGAGACACCACGATCCCTTGCGTCCAACACAAACAAGCGCATGCCACGACGGTCCTGCACACTGACTCTTGCAGTAAGAAAGCTTGGGAGGGAGAAGAGTAGGTGGATCAGATGCTTTCTTGGGGCAGAGGGGGCAAATGATATGGTAGGAGCTGTGATGGGGGGTGAAGGTTGATTAAGGTGTGGTGTGGAGAGGCACATGACAGTCAGACCGGGGGATGGACAATCCGATGGTGCTGATTTTTAAGAAACTGCTTCTAACATATGTGGGGTTTTCAGAACATTTTTCTCCACATGCAGTTTCTTATGGTTTCTGCTCTTGCCATATATGGAGAGCCATACTGTACAGTTCTGTGGCTATTTTACAAGATACTTTATGTTTGGCAGAGCCTCTTGTATTTTTATTTATTTATTTTATTTAACCAGTTTTCTATACCGTCTTATTCCTCAATCAAAGCGGTTTACATTATGTAATCAGTACAAACAGGTACTGGATACATTCCCTTGTCCCCAAAAGGCTCACAATCTATGTGTACCTGAGGCAACGGAGGGTTAAGTGGTTTGCCCAAGGCCATAAGGAGGAGAGCCTATAGGACTAGAAACCCCAGTCCCTCCGGCCTGATATTGCTGTCCCCAGATAGGACTTGAACCCCCAGCCTGAGGTACCGTGTCCTAACCACTAGGCCACTCCATATTGTAAAATATTAAGGGAATTCTCCAATTTCACTCTTCATGTCCAATCTAAAATATGCCTTATTATGTTCTTAAATGACGATATTTATAGAAACATCGTAATAGGAGGACAGCAGATAAAGAGACCAAAATGAAGCACATCTTAAGGGAGGACAAAAATATACAATTAAGAAAGGCAATAAATAATAAAAATAATGAAAAAAGCAGCCACTTGATGTCACCTTTAAACAAGACTGTGATTGTGTACCCCTTTCCCAGCACAGTGAATGCTATCTTAGCAACCTTCCTAGCGCCAGCCAACCTGAATACCCGATTCAAAGATCAAATCTAGAACAGTCTGCATGAAAGCGCACAGCGCTGCCACTGAGCCACTTCAATGACCTGAAATGGTTTTACTGTCTCTCTCTGTTGTCCTCCACCATCTTCAGTACCTGAACATTCACGATTCCCTTTTCAGTTTAAACCCAGCAACTCCAGGACTGGATTTAAGATTTTGTGCCCACAGACAGTGGATTGGAGGACTAGTGTCAGAGCAGCAGCTTGGTAATCAAGTGACCAATGTCTAATTCACACTGCTGATCCTTGTGGGCCTTGGGCAAGTCACTTTACCCTCCATTGCCTTGGAAGAAAGGTCGGGCAGTCTACTTCTGCTCACTCCTTGCCACATCTTTATGCTTGTTGTACACCACTGTGAATGCTTTGGCAAAATGGCAGTATATAAATGTTTTAAATAAATAAATAAAAAAACTCTGGGGTTGCTGGGTTGACAGGAGGTAGCACTGACTCAATGGCACACATGGAATTTTGTACATAGACAAGATCAGACAGAAGATTCCACAGAGTGGGGAGGAGGGGAGATGCCAGAGAGGAGCAGAGGAAAGCCACAGTGGCACTCCTTGGAAGCAGCACCTGTACTTGGCCCTAAGATAAGCAGGAACAGGCTCTTCTTTGGCCTGCATAGAGTGCCTTCAGTATTTGGTGCCCTAGGCAGATGCCTATGCCTATATTAGGTCTGAGCACCCCTCCCCTTTCAAACCACAAGGTCCCAGAAAATGATCCAAAGACTCACTAGCATCAGAACACTGTTATGGAAATATCCAGCCCACCGCAACCTAACCCACCAAGTGAGCTGATCAAGGGAGGAGTGGCCTAGTGGTTAGGACAAGGCACTTCAGGCCGGAGGGCCGGGGGTTCAAGTCCCACCTGGGGACAGCAATCTCAGGCTGGAGGGACTGGGATTTCTAGTCCTATAAGGTACTCCTTGTGGTCTTGGGCAAGCCACTTAACTCTCCATTGCCCATGTTCCCTGTAAGTATTAGCGTATGTGTGTCATATCCCCTCATGTTAAATGTATCTCCCAATTGACCGCTTTGACCCGGTGAAAAGCGGGATATAAATACAGCTAAATAAATAAATCAAGACGAGAAATATGTAGCCTAGCAGAAAAACCCAGCTACATGAGTGCCTGCATTTGCGCTACTACTTCTAGTGATTATTGTGCTTGCAGCTTGCCAAGCAGACATATAATGACTCATTATTGCTGTTATTATTTCTGTATTATAGTTTAGTTTCCCAAGAAACTAGAGGGACTCTATTTTTGCAGGAGCTGGGGTAGAATTGCAGCATGTTATGGGTATGCTCGTACTTGCTTCCTGCTCAATCCATAACATGCTCGAACGATATGAACAGCCAGTGCTTCAAATTAGTCACTTCCTACCTCTTCCCTTACCCTCATTCACTCACCTCCAAAATACGAAATTACCTGGGGAGTGGGGGGGGGGGGGGGAGACAGTCAATGGTCCCATCCAGATCTGTATTCATTTCTTCAAAATACCAGTCTCTCTTGGGGGCATTCAGTGGTCACATCCGAGACTGTAGTCATGTCTCCATTAAAATAATCTTTAGTACCTGAAGATTGGAGTATTATCAATGTAACACCAATTTTTAAAAAAGGATCCAGGGGTGATCTAGGAAACTACAGACCGGTGAGCCTGACATCAGTACCGGACAAAATAGTAGAAACCATTATAAAGAATAAAATTAATGAACATGTTGATAGTCATGGTTTAATGGGAGAAAGCCAACAAGGATTTAGCCAAGGAAAATTTTGTCTTACTAATCTATTATATGTTTTTGAAGGTGTGAATAAACAGCTAGACAAAGGTGAGCCGGTTGATATAGTGTATCTGGATTTTCAGAAAGCTTTTGACAGGTTCCCTCAAGAGACTCTTGAGGAAATTAAAATGTCATGGGTTTGGAGGCAGTGTACTATTGTGGATCAGGAGCTGGTTGAAAGATCGAAACAGAGAGTAGGGCTAAATGGCCAATTTTCTCAGTAGAGAAAGGTGAATAGTGGAGTACCCTAGGGATCTGTGCTGGACCTGCTGTTTTTAACATATTCAAAAATGACCTGGAAATGGGAATTAGGAGTGAGGTGATCAAATTTGTAGGTGACATAAAATTATTCAATGTTGTTAAAACGCAAGAGGATTGTGAAAAATTGCAAGAGGACCTTGATAAATTGGAAGACTGGACATTCATATGGCAGATGAAATTTTAATGTGGACAAGTGGAAAGTTATGCACCTAGGAAAGAACAATCCAAACTATGGTTACATGATGCAAGGTTCCACATTAGGAACCACCCACCACCCAGGAAAAAGATTTAGGTATCATCGTAGATAATATGTTGAAAGACTCTGCATAGTATGCAGCGGCGGCCAAGAAAGTAAGTAGAATGCTAGGAATCATAAGAAAAGAATGGAAAATAAAACCAAGGCTATTATAATGCATCTGAATTGTTCCATCCCTCACTTGGTTTGCAGCTTATGATGCTGTGAGAACTTGTGTGCGTCAGTGATGCTGAGAGCTAAGTTATCGGTAGCTTAACTACTGGCAGGGTCTCCCAAGATGGACAGGTCTCAACTGAGGTGCCAGATCAAGACAAACCAACCATCTAGGCAGCAGCAGAATGAGATGGTGTTTGCAGCGGAGGATCACTTTTCTGTGATAATGGCAACAACACTAAATTAAACTGTGCAGAAGAAAGGTTTGGCAATCTACTTCCGTATCTTCCCATGAAAACTCGATGGATAGTCATGAAAAAACAAATTGCACTATAGTGCTGGAAGATGAGACCACCAGGTCGGAAGGCACTCAACTGACTACTGGGGAGGAGCTGAAGACTTTTCAGAATAAAGCTAGCATTTGTGATGTGGTTGGAACAAAGCTCTCAGGACGTCTGACTGCTGATGTAGCTGCGCATGAAATGAGAGTCAGAAGCTGCAAAGATGTCTAACATATTGGGACATGGAACTTACAAAGCATGAACCAAGGGAAGTTGGAGGTGGTCAAGAATGAAATGGAATGTGTACAACTCGATCTGTTGGGTGTCAGCGAACTGAAATGGACTAGCATCAGGCTTTTTAATGATCACATGGTCTACTATGCTGGAAATGAAAGACATACAAAGAAAAATGGTGTTGCATTTATAATTAAGAAGAAACTTGCAAGAACTACAATGAAATACAGTGCAATCAGTGAACGCTTAATTTCTGTTCGTCTACAGAGAATGCCTATCAACACAACTATAATTAAAGTATATGCCCCCAACAACATCTCCAGAAGAGGATGAAATTGATGAGTTCTATGAACAAGTACAAGCTGAAATTGACAGAACATGCAAACAGGATATCCTGATAGTCATGGGTGACAGGAACGCAAAAGTTGGCAAAAAAGAAGGCTGCAAATGGTTGGAAAATATGGACTTGGCAACAGAAGTGAAGCTGGAGAAAGACTGATAGAATTCTGCAAGACCAATGATCTATTCATTTCAAACACCGTCTTCCAGCAACACAAGTGGCGACTGTACACATGGACTTCACCCAATGGATTGTATAAAAATCAAATTGACTATATCTGTGGAAGTGAACTATGGAAAAGCACTATAACATTAGCAAAGAGAAAACCTGGAGCTGACTGTGGTACAGATCACCAATTACTAGAATGGAAACTCAAGCAAAAGTTGAAAAAGATCAAGCCACTCATGAATGTAACAAAATATGACCTTGAGAATATACAACCGGAATTTAAAGACTTCCTGCAAAATTGATTTGCTGCTTTAGATACAAATGACAGAGCTCCAGAGGCGTTATGGGATGACATCAAGAAGGTTATGTGGAAGAAAATGAGAAACCTCTATAAAAGGTGAAAAATAAAAAACAGCCAAAATGGATGACAAAACAATCTCAGAAAATTGCCCAGAAAGACAGAAAAGCTATAGCCTGAGGAGAAAGAGAGGCAATCATAGAACTGAACAGAGATTTCCAACATGCAGGACAAGGAGAAGTACTACAATGACGCATTCAAGGAAATAGAATCAAAAACTATTAGATGAAGAATAAGGACGGCTTTTCTAATGCTACGAGATTTAAAGAAAAAATTCCAACCTCGAATTGGAATGTTACAGAATGCTCAAGTATCAATGTTGAATGATGCTGAGAAGATAAAGAAAAGGTGGAAAGAATACACAGAGTTATTATATGATAAAAATCAAGTGGACCAACAGCCTTTTCAACCTGTACCTTATGATCAGGAACCATTGGTGATGAAAGAAGAAGTTGAAGCAGCATTGAAAACCTTATCAAAGAACAAAGCACCATGCATTAATGGCTTTCCCATAGAAGTATTACAGCAATCTGATGCAGCTATTACCATTACTTTCAAGGCTGTACCAGGAAATTTGGAAGACAACGTCATAGCCAACTGACTGGAAAAGATCTGTGTTTATACCAATAATAAAGAAAGGTGATCCAACTGACTGTGGAACGTATCACACAATTGCTCTGATCCCACATGCCAGCAAGATTCTACTCAAGATCATTCAGCAGAGACTACAACCATACCTGGAACAAGAACTACCTGAAGTGCAAGCAGGGTTCAGGAAAGGGCGAGGAACTAGAGACATCATTGCGGATGTGAGATGGATCCTTGAAAAGACTAAAGAATATCAAAAAGATATCTATATGTGTTTTATTGACTACAGCAAGGCTTTTGATTGTATAAACCATGAAAAACTCTGGGTCACATTAAGAAGCATGGGTATATAAGAACACTTGATTGTTCTCTTGCGCAATCTGTACATTGATCAAGAAGCACCAGTTTGAACGGAACAAGGAGAAACAATGGTTTAAAATTAGCAAAGGTGTACAACAAGGCTGCATACTTTCCCCCTATCTGTTTAATTTATATGCAGAACAAATCATCAGAAAAGCAGGACTGCATGAAGACCAACAGAGGTGTGAAGATTGGTGGGAGACTCATCAGCAACCTTCGCTATACTGATGATACCATATCACTGACTGAAAGTGAAGACGATCTGAAACATTTGCTTTTCAAGATCAAGGACATAGTCTTAAAATGGGCCTGTACCTTAATGTAAAGAAGACAAAGATCTTGAAAACTGGCAAAATCAATAAGTTCATTGTTGATGGAGAAGAAATTGAAATAGTGGACAACTTTAACCTACTTGGATCAACTATCAATAAAGAAGCAACTAGCAGTCAAGAAATCAGACGACACATTGCTTTTGGCAGAATGTCTATGAAGGACCTAGATATGATTTTCAAGAGCAGAGGTGTCTCTCTCCATACAAAGATTTGACTTGTTCAATTAATGTTATTTTCAATAACGTCATATGGATGTGAAAGTTGGACAGTGAAAAGATAGACAGGAAGTAAATTGATGTCTCTGAATTATTGTGCTGGCCACGAATACTATGTATACCATGGACTGCCCGAAGAACAAACCAGTCAGTTCTAGAGTAGATCAAACCTAAGCTTTCTTTAGAAGCTCAGATGACAATACTTTGACTTTCATACTTTGGACATATCATGCGAAGAGAGAGATTGTTAGAGAAAGACATCATGCTTGGCAAGTTAGGGAAGTCAGTGCAAAAGAGGAAAGCCAGCAATGAGATAGATCGATACAATAACAGCAGCTATGGTTGCCAGTCTGTCAACAATGAGCTGCCTGACTGAAAACCGAACACAGTTTAGGAAATCTATGCAGAGGGTCGCCGTGATTTGACACCGACTTGAAGGCACTTAACAACATTGTTCCATGGTGCGATCACACCTTAAGAACATAAGATATGCCATACTGGGTCAGACCAAGGTCCATCAAGCCCAGTAGCCTGTTTCCAACAGTGACCAATCTAGGTCAGAAGTACCTAGCAGTCTCTCAAAAAGACACAGGTTCCTCAATGCTTGTATTGGGTCAAGCAGTGATATCCTGAGTATCTTTTAATAATGGTTTATGGACCTTTCCTCCAGGAACTTCTCCAAACCTTTTTTAAACTTAGCTACACTAACAGATTTTACTACATCCTCTGGTAACAAATTCCAGAGTTTGATTACATGTTGAGTGAAAAAATATTTTCTCTTATTAGTCCTAAATAGGTTACCCTGTAGCTTCATTGCATGTCCCCTAGTCTTTTTAGTCTGATGACATAAACAATCGATCTACGTTTATCCGTTCCACTCCATTCATTAATTTATAGACCTCTATCAACATCATATCTCCCCTCAGCCGTCTCTTTTCCAGACTGAAGAGCCCTATCCTTTTTTAGCCTCTCTTTATAGGGGTATCCTTCCATGCCCTTTACCATTTTGATGGCTCTTCTCTGTACCTTTTCTAATAACGCTATATCCTTTTTAAGATATGGCGACCAGAATTGAACTCAATAGTCACGGTACGGTCGCACCATGGAATGATACAGAGGCATTATAATATCCTTTGTTTTATTTTCCATTCCTTTCCTTATGATATGTAGCATTCTATTTGCTCTCTTGGCAGCCGCTGCACACTGGGCGGAGGGTTTTAACATGTTATCCACGATGACGCCTAAATCTTTTTCCTGAGTGGTGGTTCCCAATGTGGAACCTTGCATCATGTAACCATAGTTTGTGGTGTTCTTTCCTAGATGCACTTTGCACTTGTCCACATTATATTTCATTTGCCATTTGGATGCCCAGTCTTCCAATTTATCAAGATCCTCTTGCAATTTTCCACAATCCTCTTGGGTTTTAACAACTTTGAATAGTGTTGTTTCATCTGCAAATTTGATAACCTCTCTCGTTATTCCCTTTTCCAGATTATTTATGAATATGTCAAAAAGCAGCGGACCCGGACTTCCGGTGACGACATCTGGGAGCATGGCTGCGCTGGCTTGAGCTCCGGTGCTGCCGGCCTGTGAAAAAGGGGGAAAATACCCCGGTATGTGAGCGGAGAGGGGCGAAATTAGAGGAGGTTGAAGCAGAGCACCCCCTGAGAAGGAAAAAAGGGGGGGAGAGGTGAAGCGAAGCACCTGGCCGCCGGAGATGGCACTCAGAAATCAGGCCAGCGAACATACGAGGAGCCCAGAAGCGGCAACGGCTACAGTAGGGCCGCGGGAGCGCTCAGCAGAGAAAACGAGCAGCCAGGAAGGCAGAGGCAGCGGCGGCTGGCAGAGGAGCAGGGCCGGAGACAGCGGAGCAGTGCGGCCGCGCTGGTAGATGCCGGGACCTGAAGTACAAGTAGCGATGGCAGCGGGAGTGCTGTGGCGGTAAGACGGAGAGTCTTGTGTGTGGGAAGCCCAGGAAGTGACCCCAGAACATCCAGGGAGCAGATAAGAGTGGGAGCCAATGCACAGCACTTAGAGGGCAGTGGCGAGGGGGCGTGCAGAGAGAGTCTGAGGACTCCATAGTTGTGATACCAGAGAATTGCCTAGAACAGAAGATCCTCGTGCCAGAGGCCTGCTGCTAGGAAAGTGGAGCAGATTCCCCATTAGGAAGTGTGAAGGTGACGAAGGAGCAGTGATTCAAGGACGAAGGTGGCCCCACCTTGGAGGAGAAGGACGAATCCATGGATAAAGCTAAGGGCGCACTAGCTGCCCAAAAAAATTAGCAGAGTTTAAGTCACCATATGCCACGACAAGAAGAGGGAAGGAAGGTGAACCAGAGAATAAAGCAGGGATGGATCGCCAGGAGGAGCAGGAGGAAGACTTCGAGCGGGCCAGCAGCCCGGGAATGGCTAAGCTGCTCAAGCAGTGGTTGTTGGAAATGAAAGAGGAGATTAAGAAAAAGATGAACGAAGTTAAAAATGAACTAAAAGAATCTATACAATCTTTGCGACATGATATTGTAGAACTGGGGACTCAAGTAGCTGAGACCAAAAACCAGCTTGAGCAGCAGGAAGCATCACTAGAGGGGCTACAGAAGGGCTGGGAGGAAGTGCGGAGAGTTCAAGAAGAACAACAGAGGAAGGTGGAGGGACCTGGAGGATCGCTCCAGGCGTTGCAATGTGCAGATGCACGGACTGCCAGAAGCACCGCAATATAAAAACTGTGAGGAGGTTACGACTAGAATCTTCAGAGCGCTGCTCACAACAGCAGCTCCAGCAGGAGAGAGGAAGTGGAAGAGGAGATGAGGATAGAGAGGGCCCATAGGGGCCTAGGACGAGCACGAGAAAATCAGCCACGGGACATTGTGGTTTGCCTGAGCTCATATAAAGTGAAAGAAAAATTGTTGCGGGCAGCCAGAGTGGTGCGACAGTTCACGTGGGAAGAGCACAGACTGGAGTTGTACCAAGATCTTTCAATGGGAACGCTTCAACGCAGGAGAAACCTCAGGGAGGTGACGAGCTACTTGAGGAGAGAGGACATGAGGTATAAGTGGCTATTCCCTTTTGGACTACTAATAACATATAAAGGGAAATCAGGAAGAGTGCAGTCGAGTGAGGAGGCCTGGAGAGCCCTTCGGGAGATGGGGTTGTCCAATCTCCCAGAGGGGGGACGGTCCCAGACCGAGACGAGGGGGGCCACAGTCAAGACCTCTAAGAAGGGACCTACAAGATGGCAACGAGTGACAGCGGAGAGCAGAAGATTGGCGAGAACCAGCAGAGATGGCCAGACTGCGAGAGATGAGGCCCAGGGAGCTGGGTGAAGTGGAGGACACTGTGACTCTGGGTTCTATGTTTTTATGATTGGCGGGGGGAGGAGGGTTTGGGGGGTAGGGATATGGCAAGCAGTAGTAGAGGAGAGGAGAGGTGAGAGGGATAGATTCTCAAGGGATGAGGAGGGGGGGGTTGGGTGGGGAGGTGGTGAGGGGAGGCAAGAGGGGAGGAGGGGTGGAGATGAGTAGGGGGGAGAGGGATGAGAAGGGGGGTGCAGTGGAAGGGGGAGAGGGGGCAGGCCATGGCCCGATAGTTAGTCATGTTTAAGGAAGTCGAGCCTCCCAGTCAGGGAGGGTGGACAGGAGGACGGGGGGAGGAAGGGAGAGGGTGAACTGGAGGCAGGGGGGTTGGGGGAGGGGGAGAGGTGGTGGGGAGGGGGAGGGGTGGGGGGTACAGGGTAAGAGAGGCAGGAAAAGGAGGGGGAAAATTATGGGTGAATTGAAAATTATTACCATAAATGTTAAGGGTTTAAATTCGCCTTTCAAGAGGCAAAAATTGTACAAGGAGTTGTGTAAGCAGAAGGCCTCACTGGTGCTTTTGCAGGAGACACACTTATTGCAGAAGCATGAGTATGTAGTGAGACCCAAGGGTTATTCTGAAATGGTGTTTGCATCCAATCTGAAGGAGAGGAAGAAAGGTGGTGTGGCATTGCTGATCAGTGGAATGCTCAAAGCAGAGATACATTCCATCATTAGAGATAAAGGGGGGAGATACCTCTTGGTACGAATGAGGATTGGAGAAGAATGGTATTGTGTGATCAATGTGTATGCTCCCACGGGATCACAACGAGCTTTTTGGGAAGAAGTGGATAAGAAAATGGGAGAAATGGGGAAGGGGGTGAGGATATGTGGTGGGGATTTTAACATGATTTGGGAGGTGGGGAGAGATTCCACGGGGAGGGGGGAGGGAAGACGCGCTGATAGGAGGCGTTATCGGAGATTTGTGAATGAGAATGATCTAGTAGATGCGTGGCGATTGTTTAACCCGGGTAGGCGCCAATATACGTTTTTCTCGGCAGTGCATGGCACATACTCAAGGATTGACACCATTTGGGTGGGGAAAGAGATAGCGGGTAGGATCAGAGGGGGAGAAATAGAGCCAATCACATGGTCCGACCATGCACCGGTGATTGTGCGGTTGCAGGGTAGAGAAGAGAATAGGGGGGTTCAGTTTTGGAAGTTAAATGAGGATTTGTTGGCAGATCCTAGGGTGGTGAAAGAGCTAGAGGAGACTATACCACAATATTTTGAGCATAATGACAATGGGGCAGTAAGGGGGGGGGGGTGGTATTTATTTATTTATTTATTTAGTATACATTTGTATACCGCTACTTCCAGCGATCAGCAGCGGTTTTTGATTACAGATTGGAAATTGTCAAATCATGACAGGAAATTTTTGAGGTATAAACACATTGATTAGACAGGAAAGCACAGCACACAGAGAACTATTTTACAGGGAACATGGGCTATGGAGGGTTAAGTGGCTTGCCCAAGACCACAAGGAGCACCTGTGGGACTAGAAACCCCAGTCCTTCCGGCCCAAGGTTGCTGTCCTCTAGTGGGATTTGAACCCCCGACCTTCCGGTCTGAAGTACCTTGACCCAACCACTAGGCTACTCCTCCACTCCATGGGATGGGATGCGTTTAAGGTGGTGGTGAGAGGCATTTTGATCAAGTGGGGGGCAAGACTTAAGAGGGAGAGAGAGGGAACAGAATTACATCTACGGGGACAGCTGGTAAAATTGGAGGAGGCGGATGCCCGGGATCTTAGTGGGAGGTATAGGGGGGCAGTTCTGGAAACCAGGGCGAAGTTAAACGCACTCGAAGCTGAGAGGATTAATTACAGATTAAAATTACTGCGGCAGGAATTTTTTGAAGGAGGGAATAGAGCGGGAAAGTATTTGGCGCGGAGATTGCAGCAGAAGTGCAATAAAGCACTGATAATACAGATTAGGGGGAAGGGAGGTGTGACAAGGGATGAGCATAAGATTAGGGAAGAGTTTGTTAATTATTACCAGAGGCTCTATGAGGCTAAGCCTGAGCGGTCAGAGGGAGAGATAAGGCAATATTTGGCTGAAGCAGATTTACTGCATCTGGATGAAGGAGAGAGAGGTGCGCTAGATAGGGATACACGGGTTGAGGAAGTGGAGGGGGCAATTAAGGGGCTGAAGCCAGGTAAGGCTCTGGGGGTAGATGGGTTGACGGCCAGCTTTTATAAAAAATTTAAGGGGGTGTTGGGGAAGCCATTAGTAAAATTATTTAACCTCCCGAGGGAGGGGGAACGGTTAGCGGAGACGATGGGGTGGGCCAGGATCACATTAATTGCTAAAGAGGGGAAAGACCCTCAGGAATGCGCATCATACAGACCAATCTCATTGATAAATTTGGATGCTAAAATACTGGCCAAAATATTAGCGGGGAGATTAAACCAAATTTTAGGGAAGCTAGTACACCAAGATCAGGCGGGTTTTATACCGGGGCGGCAAGTTGCGGATAATATTCGGAAAATCTTAAACGTAATCTGGGCAGCAAAGCGCACGACGGATCAGACGATGCTTCTCTCATTAGATGCTGAGAAAGCATTCGATCAGGTATCATGGAAATTCTTGTTCTCAGTGCTAGAGCATATGGGATTTGGAAACAGCTTTGTGGATTGGATAAAAGCGCTATACATGAGTCCAAAAGCGTGAGTGAGGGTAAATGGGGGGTATTCAAGGTTCTTTGCATTGGGAGGGGAACTAGGCAGGGATGCCCTCTATCGCCGCTGTTATTTGCTATGTCCTTGGAGCCGCTAGCGGGGAAAATAAGGCAGCAGTCCAAGATCAAAAGGGTGGTAGTGGGGCAGAGGGAATATAAGTTGGCCATGTTCGCCGATGATATTTTATTGACGATTACCAAGCCAAGGGAGACATTGGCGGCAGTTATGGGTGAGTTGCAGGAGTATGGCAACTTGGCTGGCTTCAGGATTAATTGGAATAAATCAGAAATTCTGAATTTAACAGGAGGGGAAGAGCTGGAGCGGGATCTACAGGACATCTACCAGTTCAGGTGGGTGAAGAAATCTATACGATACTTAGGAGTTCAGTTGGGGAGGAATCTAGAGGACCTCTATGATTTGAATTACAAAAAGGTGTTTGGACAGGTGGAAGCGCAGCTTGGGGCCTGGAATAGAAGATACATATCCTGGTTGGGGAGAATGGCGGTAATGAAAATGATGTTACTTCCACAGTTCCTTTTCTACTTTCAGGTACTGCCTATTGAGGTACCGTCAAAGGCGTTGCAAAGACTGCAAAAGCAGGTTGAGGGATACATATGGGGGAATAAGAGACCTAGAGTGGCGGCGAGAACCTTGCAGGTGTCTAGGGACGAGGGGGGACTGGGAGTTCCCAATTTGAGAAAGTACTATATAGCAGCGCAACTGAGAGCGGTGTATTCTTGGATGAGGGAACAGCCCAAGCACTGGGTGGTAATGGAAGGGTCGGGTTTTAGGCCAGGGGAATTGGAGAGGTTGGTATGGGGAGGGGAGGGAAGGGACGGAGGGGGGATAACTCATTGGTAGGCCAAACGCTCAAGGTATGGAATCGCCAGAGGAAGGGGATGTTAGGGGAGAAAAGTTGTGCTCGCACAATGTCACTGGTGGCGTGCTGCAAAGAGCAGGTGGGTCCGGAAATAGCAGTTCTACAAAGGTGGGCACGCTGTGGACTACAACAGGTGTCTCAAATAATCCAGGGAGAAGGCGTCAGAGATTTTGAGGGTATCCGGGATCTATACCACCTAAGGGAGAGTAATAGATATTATTACCTGCAGCTGGGATCGGTACTCCGGCAGAGGAAGTATTGGCGAGATATCACAGCGGAATCAGGGTGGTTTGAAGGTACCTGTCTAGGATCGATGGGCAGAAAAGGGATTATCTCGCGAATTTATAAAGGGTTAACGGAGAGAGGGGAGGAGAAATGAGGCTATATGTTGGCTTGGGAAAAAGAGATAGGGGCGTCCTGGGCGGTAAGTGACTGGGAGAGGATAGCGCAGAACACAGCGAGGATATCCATTGCTACCTCCTTGCGTGAGAATGGGTGGAAAGTACTATCTAGATCAGGGGTCTCAAACACGCGGCCCGCGAGACAACATTGTGCGGCCCGCGACAGAGAAAAACAAAAAAACCCCAAAACCCTGGCTTCTGCCGTTGCCGCCGTGGCAGCGGCAGAATCAATTGTCAAATTAAAAAAAAAAAAGACTTCTGCTGCTCAAGCAGCAATATCACCTGTCCTGCGGCCCCTTCCCCTGTGCCCGGAGATCCGAATCTGCTCTATCAGCGGCGTGCTTTTCAAGCCGCGAAGAGTATTCCCCTCTCGCGCGGCTTGAAACCGCGCGAGAGGGGAATACTCTTCGCGGCTTGAAAAGCACGCCGCTGATAGAGCAGATTCGGATCTCCGGGCACAGGGGAAGGGGCCGCAGGACAGGTGATATTGCTGCTTGAGCAGCAGAAGTCTTTTTTTTTTAAAATTTGACAATTGATTCTGCCGCTGCCACGGCGGCAACGGCAGAAGCCAGGGTTTTGGGGTTTTTTTGTTTTCCTCTGTCGCGCGGGGGTGGGGGGGGGGTTATGACTGGTAATGGGCTATGGTGGGGGCTAGGACTGGAAATGGGCAGATGGGGGTTAGGACTGGAAGTGGGCTATTGGCAGGGGGGGTGTTATGACTGGTAATGGGCTGGGGTCTTATGGGTTATAACTGGTAATGGGCTATGGTGGGGGCTAGGACTGGAAATGGGCAGATGGGGGTTAGGACTGGAAGTGGGCTATTGGCAGGGGGGGTTATGACTGGTAATGGGCTATGGTGGGGGCTAGGACTGGAAATGGGCAGATGGGGGTTAGGACTGGAAGTGGGCTATTGGCAGGGGGGGTTATGACTGGTAATGGGCTGGGGGGGTTATAACTGGTAATGGGCTATGGTGGGGGCTAGGACTGAAAATGGGGTGATGGGGGTTAGGACTGGAGGTGGGCTGATTGGGGGGTTAGGACTGGTAATGGCCTATGAGGGGAGGTAAGACTGAAAATGGGGTGATGGGGGATACGACTGCAAGTGGGCTATGGGGGGGACTAGGACTGGTAATGGGCTATGGGGGGGGGGGGGTAAGACTGAAAATGGGGTGATGGGGGGGTAAGACTGGAAGTGCGCTATGGGGAGGTTAGGACTGGTAATGGGCTATGGGGGGTCTAGGACTGGTAATGGGCTGGGGGGGTTGCTAGGACTGGAAATGGGCTGAGTGGAAGGGGGGCTTGAACTGCAAATGGCTGATGGGGAGGGGGGCTTGGAATGGAAATGGGCTGTGAGGGGAGGGAGCTAGGATTGGAAATGGGCTGATGGGGGGCTAGGATTGGAAATGGGCTGATGGTGAGGCTAGGATAGGACTGGAAATGGACTGATGCAGGGACTAGAAAGGAGCAGATGCTGGGTGGGGCTGGAACTAGAAGGGAGCTGATGTTGGGGGAGGATTAGAATGGGATGGAGCTGGGAAAGTGAAATGGAGAGGGGAAAAATATTTTGTCTGGAAGAGAAGACAAATCTACAATTGGCCAGGTATTGGGAGAGTAAGTGGGGATTGAGGATGGAGGGGTAAAATTTGAGTGGATGAAATAGGAATGAGGAAAGAGCAAAAGGAGAAAGATTAGTATGTTAAAGCAGATGTAGGGAGAGAGAATGGAAAAAAACTAGAAGAGAGAAGAAAGGACAAATGGACAGCAGACGATGGAGATAGCAGAAGACACGAAGAAACCAGAAGTGGCTGGAGCAATTGCAACTGAAAAAAAATGCACAAAAGGTAGAAAAATATCTCTTTATTTTGAATTTATTAACTGGAATATGTCAGCTCTGGGAAATGTGCATCATTAATGTTTGCGCTTTGTTTAGTACAAGAGGAAATTAATTTATAGTTTTATTTCTACAGTGTTGTTGTAGATTCCAAGTTTGGCTTTTGGGGTTCCCAGTTTAATTATTGTCTTCCTATTTCTGAATCTTTTAGTCTTTCTTTATCCATACTCATTAAGAGGCATGTTTACTAAAAGTTAGTGTATGGTAACATTATGCAAATATCTATGCAAATGAGGCCCCTTATGCAAATGAGGCCCCACGTCTTATGCGGCCCCCGGGTTACTTTACAAGTCCTCATTTGGCCCTCAAAGCAATTTGAGTTTGAGACCCCTGATCTAGATGGTACTTGACGCTGGAGAGGTTGTGTAAAGCGGGGATAAGTGGTTCGGATGAGTGCTGGAGGCTGTGTGGTGAGAAAGAAACGTGGTGGCATATGTGGTGGTCTTGCCCCTTGGTACAGGAATACTGGGGGAGAATTGGGGAGGCGATTGGGGAAATCACAGGGGCGTAGGTGGACCTCACACCTGAATTATGTCTGCTATTAAAGGATAATGAGGAGATGGGGGACAATGGGAGTATTATATGGCAATATATCCTGGCCGCAAGGTGTGAAATTGCACTAAACTGGAAGAAATGTTCACTGCCACCTTTGGGAAAGTATGTCCAGCGCCTGACAGAATTGTATCATATGCATCGTTTAACAGGGTTAAAGAAAGGGAAGGTAGAGAAGGTGGAGAGACAGTGGAAGGGAGTGTGGGAATGGGTTACCAGGGGGAGGTGGCAGATTAAGGAAAGGGGTGGGAGGGGGAGAAGCAATGGAAGGGGGATGCTTAAGTTACTATAACGGTTTTCAGTACTGGGTGCCCTGGCTGAGTCTTAGAATTTACCCGTAAGAGGTGCACGAAGTTAATCTATAAGGGGGAGGTAGGGGTGGGGGGGGGGGGGCGGGAGGGAGGAAGGGGAACTTAAGGGAATAGTTTGGTGGGTAGTATAAGTGTTGTAGACGTTACAGTGAGAGTTTTAAAAGTCAATGACTGGGTATTGCAGGGGATGGTTTGATGAATGTGTTGCCAGAATGTAATGTCTACACTCTGTATTGTTTGGTGTATTTGTGCCAATAAAATAATAAGTTTAAAAAAAAAAGCAGCGGACCCAGCACAGATCCCTGCGGTACTCCATTATTCACCTTTTTCCATTTGGAAAATTGGCCATTTAGCCCTACCCTCTGCTTTCTATCTTTTAACTAGTTCCTGATCCACATTAGTACACTGCCTCCTCTCCCATGACTCTTTAGTTTAGTTTTAGTCTCTGATGAGGGACCTTGTCAAAGGCTTTCTGAAAGTCCAGATACACTATGGGGCTTGTTTACAAAGCTGCGGTAGCGGTTCGCGATCGTTATCAGAGCCGCGATCCCATTGATTTCAATGGGGCCGCGGCTCCGATAACGACCGCGAACCGCTACCGTGGCTTTGTAAACAAGCCCCTATATTAACCGACTCACCTTTGTCTACCTGTTTATTCACACCTTCAAAAAACCATAACAGATTAGTAAGACAAAATTTTCCTTGTCTAAAGCCATGTTGGCTGTCTCCCATTAAGCCATTACTACCTACATGTTCAGTAATTTTGTTCTTTAAGATGGTTTCTACCATTTTTTCTGATACTGACGTCAGGTTCACCGGTCTGTAGTTTCCCAGATCACCCCTGGAACCCTTTTTAAAAATTGGCGTTACATTGGCGATCCTCCAATCTTCAGGTATTACAGATGATTTTAATGATAGTTCACAGATTACTAAAAGCAGGTCTGCAATCTCATATTTTAGTTCTTTCAACACCCTTGGATGTATACCATCCGATCCAGGTGATTTGCTACTCTTCAGTTTATCAACAGTTGTAACACATCTTCCCGGTGTATCGATATTTCTTTCCGTTCTTCCACAGTATCACCTTTAAATATCACTTTAGTCATGGGTAACATCCCTACATCTTCCTCAGTAAAGACCGAAGCAAATAATTCATTCTGTCTCTCCACTATAGCCTTGTCCCCTCTTACTCCCCTTTTACCCCTCTATCATCTAATGGTCCAACTGACTCTCTCAGGTTTTTTGCTATGAATGTACTTGAAAAAGTCTTTATTACACGTTTTTGCTTCCACAGCAAGCTTCTTCTCAAATTCTCTCTTTGCCTGCCTTATCAATACCTTGCATTTAACTTGCCAGTGCTTGTGCTTTTTCCAGTTTTCGTCATTTGGCTCTTTTTTCCATTTCCTGAAAGATGATTTTTTGGCAACAACAGCTTCTCTGACCTCACCTTTAAACCTTGCTGGCAGTTTTTTGGACTTCCTTCCACTTTTCTTAAAGCATGGAATACACAGCTGTTCTGAGCTTCCAAGATAGTATTTTTAAACAATACCCAAGCTTAATGTAAGTCTTTAACCTTTGCAACTGCTCCTTTTAGTTTTTTCTTAACTATTTTCCTCATTTTATCATAGTCTCCCTTTTGAAAGTTAAAAGGTAGTACTGTGGATTTCCATACCAGCCCTCCTCCATTTATTAAATCAAATGCGATCATGCTATGATCACTATTGCCAAGTGACCCCAACACCATTATCTCTTGCACCAGATCTGGTGTTCCACGAAGGACTAAGTCCAAAATGGCTTCCCTTCTGGTCGGTTCTTGAACCAGCTGCTCCAAGATGCAGTCATTTATTTCATCTAGAAACTTTATCTCCCTAGCATGTCCTGACATGACACTGACCCAGTCAATTCCGGGGTAATTGAAATCACCCATTATTAGTACTGTTCTGTAACTTTTGTTAGCTTCCCTGATTTCTTTGAGCATTTCATTATCTATTTGTTCATTCTGGCCAGGCGGTCGATAGTACAGCCTCACTGTCATTGCCTTCCCCTTTTTACATGGAATTTCAATCCATAGAAATTGTACAGCAAATTTTGTTTCCTGCAAAACTTGAATCCTTTGTGACTCAATGCCCTCTCTAACATAGAGCACAATCCCTACACCAATTTGATCTGCTCTATCATTATGATTTAGTTTGTATCCAGGTATCACTGTTTGCCCTCCTTCCACCATGTCTCTGAGATACCAATCATATCTAACTTCTCATTTAGTGCTATATATTCTAACTCTCCCATCTTATTTTTTAGACTTCTAGCATTTGCATACAAGCATTTTAGAGATTATATTTTATTCATATTAATCAGTAGGCAGGGGGTAATTTGGAATCTTTAAGCTCTGTCTGCCCTGTACTCAAGGGCATTTGGACTACCTTTGTCTTTATTGGAATCTCTCTGCTGATATGCCCTAACTTCATTTTTTTGGTAGTATCCTTCAAGGATACATTGTTCTGAACCATGCGCTTTTGAATAGAAACATGACGACAGAAAAAGACCACATGGCCTATCTAGTCTGTCCTTCTATATCAACCACTACAACAGTTCCCTTTTTCCCTTTAGACCAGAACTGTGTGCAGTTCTGGTCACCATATCTTAAAAAGAATATAGCAGAATTAGAAAAAGTACAGAGAAGAGCCACCAAAATGGTAGCGGGGATGGAAGGATACCCCTGTGAGGAAAGGCTTTTCAACTTGGAAAAGAGACAGCTCAGCGGAGATATGATAGAGGTTTCTAAATTAATGAATGGAATGGGTAAATGTAGATTGGTTGTTTATGCTATCAAAAAGTAGAAAGACTAAGGGGACACTCAATGAAGCTACATTGTAACCCATCTAAGACTAATAAGAGGTAATCAAACTCTGGAATTCGTTACCAGAGGATGTAGTAAAGAGGAATCGGGAAATCCGCTGCTTGCCCCACTCTTGAGGGGCAGTCAGTGGTCCCATCCGAGTCTGTAGTCTTTTCTCCAAAATATCAGTCTATCTGGGAGGTAGTCAGTGGTCCCATCCAAATTTGTAATCATTTCCCCAAAATACCAGTATCTCTGAGCAGAAGTCAGTGATCCCATCTGAGTCTATAGTCATTTCTTCAAAATACCAAGTTATCTGGGGAGCAGTCATTGGTCCCATCTGAATCTGTAGTCATTTCTCCAAAATATCAGTCTCTCTGGGAGGCAGTCAGTTGTCCCAGGGGCAGTTCTATCATTAGGCCAACTGAGGCGGTGGCCTCAGGCAGCAGTTTCTCGGGGGCGGCACTCCGTCTGTGTTTATTTCTCATTTTGCCGCCTCTGGGCTGCCACTGTCTTCTCACTGCTCTTTTTTCCACTCAAGTTCATCCCAATGAGAAAAAAAGCAGTGGGAAGGCAGTGGCAGGCCAGAGGCAGCAAAATCAGAAATAAATACTGCCGGAGTGCCGCCCCCCGAAAAACTGCTGCCTGGACTGGAGGAAAGACATAAATGCATGCCGGAAGTCTTGGTTGTTACTGACAGCCCTCGGGAATCCCTAGCCCCACGGGCAGAAGCGGATGACTGTTCGTGAGAATCGCAAGCGTCGGCCCGAACTGCTTCCGTTTCAGTGCTCCAGGAATCACTGCGCCAGTAATAATGCCTCTTGGCAGCGCTAAGGCCACGGCAGACGGCAGACTCCAGGCAGCAAATTGGTGAGCGAGTCTTCTTTAGTGCAATACTGCTTCAAATTTAATCAGTGAAAATCAGTTGTCATTGCTGTAAACCAGGGCTTCCCAAACTTGTCGTGGGGACCCTAAGTAATATGAGGTACATATTTTTTCTTTCACTGCATAGCTAAGTTTTGAACTCATCCACAGAGGGTGAGTTACTAGTGTAGCTAGTTATAAAAGGCTTGGATAAATTCCTGCAGATAAGTAGCATGGACTCTGGCTACTACTGGGATTATTACAGGATCTGGATTGGCCACTGTTGAAAACATGATGCTGGGCTTGATTGAGCTTTGGTCTGACCCCGTAGGACTATTCTTATATCCTTATACTGTATGAAAACTCATGAATATTCATTTTGGATATTTTGAAAACCCTGTAATGTCTCCAGGACAGTTTGGGAAGCCTTGGGATAAACACTAATGCAAAACTGAGAAAACTATGATAAATCGTTTCCTACTTCCTGTGCGTGTGGAATGACAATAAAATGCTGCAGGGCTTAAATAAACTTCTCTCCCACAGAGCAGACTTATAAAATGAAGAAAGCACAGCTGGCCCATGAGAGATTTAGTCAGTCAACTGTGGTGATTAGTGGTAGCCATAGTCTCCATTTTTTTGCTGCAGCTCAAGGGGAGATTCCATGGCAAGAGTTCAAGAGTTAGAAACGTCAGCTGCAGTTTCTGAAATTCAAAAGTACATTTGCAAAAATCTCTGTATATTTGAACCCCAAATAATGTTGCATATTGTGATGTTTCTTGTATATACTGTTAATTTATTTGATTCATTTTGGTGTTCAGTTTATCTAGTAAGCATATGGATGTTCTAGGGCCCATGGCAATCTTTACCATGCTGTTGTTTTCTGGGTGGGCCCCTTGTTGTATGTGTTTTGGAAGTTTATGCTGATATGGTAGGGTAGATTTGGCCTTGTAGATCTTTGATGACTTTTGCAGGGTTTTATATTAGTTCCCAATATGCCTGCTACTGGAGAATGTTGTTGGTGAGATGACCAGAATCAGATTTTTTTTTAATATATCGAGTTCTGTGGGTGAATGCATCTCTGCTCTGCACCCTTTGTTGAGGAGGGAGTCCTGTGAATGCAAAATATATGTTCAAAAACAAAAAGCAAGCACCATAACGCAATTTATAACAACAAAATACAAATGAATTATAATTTGGAGTTACAAGCTGCTGTGGTTCTCGCTCTTTCTTTGAGTTCCTTGATGTACAAACATCTTCCATTTGCTCCACATTATCTAATCGGCTTTTTGGTTTGGTTCAGTCCCTGACTGGAGTTTTGAGAAAGATTCCTCCCCCCCCCCCGCTCTGGCGTGGTGCACAATCTCATCCCTCGCCTCAGGCAGCAGATTGCCTTGAGCTGCCCCTGAGTGGTCCCATTCAAGTCTGTAATCAGTTTTCCAAAATACCACTCCCTCTGGGGGGCAGCCAGTGGTCTCATCCAAATCTGTAGTCATTTCTTCAAAATACCAGTCTCTCTTAGGGACAGTCAGTGGTCCCATCTGAGTCTGTAATTTCTCTAAAATGCCAGTATCTCTGGGGGGCAGTCAGTGGTCCCATCTGAATCTGTAGTTATTTCTCCAACATGCCACTTTTGGAGGGCAGTCAGTGGTCCCATCCATGTCTGTAGTAATTTCTCCAAAATACCAGTCACTCCGGGAGGCACTCAGTGGTCCCATCCGAGTCTGTAGTAATTTCTTCAAAATACCAAGTTCCCTGGGGGGGGGGGGCAGCCAGTGGTCCCATCCAAATCTGTAATTGTTTCTTCAAAATGCCAGTCTCTTGGGGAGGCAATCAGTGTTCCTATGCAAATCTTTAGTCAGTTCTCCAAAATACCAGTCTCTTTTGGGAGCAGTAATGGTCCCATCTGAGTCTGTAGTCATTTCTTCAAAATACCAGTCTCTCTTGGGGGCAATCCGTGGTCCTATCCGAGTCCATAGTCATTTCTCCAAAATACCAAGTTCCTTGGGGAGCAGTCAGTGCTCCCAGCCCAGTCTGTAGTCATTTCTGCAAATACCAGTCTCTCTGGGGGACAGTCAGTGGTCCCATCCAAGTCTGTAGTAATTTCTCCAAAAGACCATTCTCTCTGGGTGGCAATTAGTGGTCCCATCTGAGTCTGTAGTCATTTCTCCAAATACCAGTCTTTCTTGGGGGCAGTCAGTGGTCCCATCCATTTCTGTAGCCATTTCTCTAAAATACCAGTATCTCTGGGGGGCAGTCAGTGGTCCCATTTGAGTCTGTTATTATTTCTCCAACATACTACTATTGGGGGGAAGTTAGTGGTCTCATCCGAGCCTGTAGTCATTTCACCAAAATATCAGTCTCTCTGGGGGGCACTCAGTGGTCCCATCTGAGTCTGTAGTCATTTCTCTAAAATACCAGTATCTCTGGGGGGCAGTCAGTGGTTCCATCCGAGTCTGTAGTAATTTCTCCAAAATACCAAGTTCCCTGGGGGCAGCCAGTGCTCCTATCCAAATCTGTAGTTATTTCTTCAAAATACCATCTCTCAGGGAGACAGCCAGTGTTTCCATACAAATCTTTAGTTAGTTCTCCAAAATACCAGCCTCTCGGGAGCAGTCAGTGGTCCTATCGGAGTCTGTAGTCATTTCTGCAAAATACAGTCTCTCTGGGAGGCAATCAGCCATCCCCTCCAAGTCTGTAGTCATTTCTCCAAAATAACAGTCTGGGGTGCAGCTAGTATTCCCTTCCGAGTCTGTATTCATTTTTCCAAAATACCACTCTCTCTGGGGTGCAGCCAGTGGTCCCATCCAAGTCTAGTAATTTCTCCAAAATACCAGTCTCTCTCTGGTGGGCAGTCAGTGGTCACTTCCGAGTCTGTAGCCATGTCTCCAAAATGCCAGTCTCTGGGAGGCCATCAGTGATCCTATCTGAATCTGCAGTCATTTCTCCAAAATACCAAGTTACCTGGGGGGACAGACAGTGGTCCCATCCGAATCTGTAGCCATTTCTGCAAAATACCAGTCTCTCTGATAGGCAGTCAGTGGTCCCATCCGAGTCTGTAATCATTTTTCCAAAATACCACTCCCTCTGGGGGGCAGCCAATGGTGCCATCCAAATCTGTAGTCATTTCGTGAAAATACCAGTCTCTCTTGGGGGCAATCAGTGTAGTCATTTCTCTAAAATACCAGTATCTCTGGGGGGTAGTCAGTGGTCCCATTCGAGTCAGTAGTTATTTCTCCAACATGCCACTTTTGGGGGGCAGTCAGTGGTCTCATCTGAGTCTGTAGTCATTTCACCAAAATATCAGTCTCTTCGACCTCGCTGGGGTTGCTTTTCCCCCCAGTGGCCAGCAGGTTCAAGAAGAATGATCGATGCACAAAAAATATGTCATTTATAGATGCACACAATTGCTGCCTCCGGTGTCTAGGGGCCGACCATGACCCGGAGATCTGTGCCCTCTGTTAAAAGATGTCCATGAAGGCCATCCAGCATCGTCAGCAGAAGCAGGATGATATCTTCCACAGGTCAGACTCTACCCTGATATCCCTGGTTCTCTCACACTCCATGCCCGCACGGGTCCTCAGAGTTGCATAATGTCCCTGCGCACCCAACTGGGACTGCAGACACTCTGATAAGGGTACCTTGGGGCGAGAACACAAAAAGAAGAACAAATCCTTGAGGACCTCATCCTGGGACTTGGTCATGGCAGGCAAGTCCCGCACCAGGTCCTGCAGCCCGCAGAGAGAACTCAAGGGGTTGGAGTGGTAGAGGCCAGCAAAGGTTCCACAAACGGACGCTGAGGCTTTCAGCAACAGGCCCAGACCCCCGCCGCCTGTCTCATCAAGGATTCCTTCCCCTCACCAACGCTGAACCCGGTGACCCTAGTCCCCTGGGTCAAAGGCTGTACCTCCTGAGTGGGAAACCAGGATGATGGCGCTGGATTGCAGTTTCACTGCCTTCCTTGCCACGCAGTAGGCACCGATGCCCAGCTTCAGCGGTGTGTCCAATGAGACCACAGGGACCTCCTTACCGAGGACTCCCCAGGCTGTGCATGAAATGAAAGTCAGAAGCTGTAAAGATGTCTTACATATTGGAACATGGAACATACGAAGCATGAACCAAGGGAAGTTAAAGGTGGTCAAGAATGAAATGGAACGTGTACAACTTGATCTCTTGGGTGTCAGCGAACTGAAATAAATTGGCATCGGGCACTTTGCATCAGATGATCACATGGTCTACTATGCTGGAAATGAAAGACAGAAGAAATGGTGTTGCATTTATAATAAAGAAGAAACTTGCAAAAACTGTAATGAAATACAATGCAGTCAGTGAAAGCTTAATTTCTATTAGTCTATGAGGAATGTCTATCAACACAATTATAATTCAAGTATATGCCCCAACAACAGCTGCAGAAGAGGATGAAATTGAAAAGTTCTATGAACAAGTTCAAGCTGAAATTGACAGAACATGCAAACAGGAAGGCAAAGTGGTTGGAAAATATGGACTTGGCAACAGAAATGAAGCTGGAGAAAGACTGATAGAATTCTGCAAGACCAACAATCTATTAATCTCAAACACCTTCTTTCAGCAACACAAGCGGTGACTGTACACATGGACTTCACCCAATGGATTGTACAAAAATCAAATTGACTACATCTATGGAAGTCAACAATGGAAAAGCTCTATAACATCAACAAAGAGAAAACCTGGAGCTGACTGTGGTACAGATCATCAACTACTAGTATTCAAGCTAAAGTTGAAAAAGAGCAAACCACTCATGAATGCAGCAAAATATAACCTTGAGAATATACCACTGGAATTTAAAGACTGCCTGCAAAATCAATTTGCTGCTTTAGATACAAATGACAGAGCTCCAGAAGAATTATGGAATGACATCAAGAAGTTTGTCTTTGAAGAAAGCGAGAAGTCTCTACAAAAGGTGAAAAAACGGCCAAAATGGATAACGGAAGAAACTCTGAAAATTGTCCAGAAACACAGAGAAGCTAAAGCCAGAGGAGAAAGAAAGACAATTGCAGAACTCAACAGAGATTTCCAAAGTGCAGCAAGACAGGAAAAGGAAAAGTACTACAATGACACATGCAAGGAAATAGAAGAAGAAACTATTAGAGGAAGAACAAGATTGGCTTTCCTAAAGCTATGAGAGTTAAAGAAAAAATTTGAGCCTCAAATTGGAATGTTACAAGATGCTCAAGGTTCTATGTTGAATGATGCTGAGAAGATCAAGAAAAAGTGGAAAGAATATACAGAATTTTTATATGATAAAGATCAGGTGTAGTAACAGCCATTTCTACCAGTACTTTATGATCTGGAACCATTGGTGATGAAAGAAGAAGTTGAAGCAGCATTGAAAGCCTTATCAAAGAACAAAGCACCGGGCATTGATGGCATTCCCATAGAAGTATTACAGCAATCTGATGCAGCTGTTACCGTACTTACAAGGCTCTGCCAAGAAATTTGGAAGACAACATCATGGCCAACTGACTGTAAAAGATCTGTGTTTATACCAATACTAAAGAAAGGTGATCCAACTGGCTGTGGAAATTATCGCACAATCGCTCTGATCCCACATGCCAGCAAGATTCTCCTGAAGATTATTCAACAGAGACTACAACCATACCTGGAACAAGAACTACCTGACGTGCAAGTAGGGTTCAGGAAAGGGCAAGGAACGAGAGATATCATCACGGATGTGAGATGGATCCTTGAAAAGACTAAAGAATAACAAAAGGATATCTATTTGTGCTTTATCGACTATAGCAAGGCTTTTGACTATGTAAACCATGAGAAACTCTGTGCCACATTAAGAAGCATAAGTATACCAGAACACCTGATCATTCTCTTGCACAATCTGTACATTGATCAAGAAGCAACAGTTCAAACAGAACAAGAAGAAACTGAATGGTTTAAAATAAACAAAGGTGTAAGACAAGCCTGCATACTTTCCCCCTACCTGTTTAATTTTTATCCAGAACAAATCATCAGAGAAACAGGATTGTATGAAGACAACAGAGGTGTGAAGATTGGTGGAAGACTCATCAACAACCTTCGCTATGCTGATGATACCACGTTACTGGCTGAAAGTGAAGATGATCTGAAACATTTGCTTCTTACGATCAAAGAACATAGTCTCAAAATGAACCTGCACCTTAATGTAAAAAAGACAAAGATCATGACAACTGGCAAAATCAACAAGTTCATTGTTGAAGAAATTGAAATCGTGGACAACTTTAACCTACTTGGATCAACTATCAATAAAGAAGCAATAAGCAGTCAAGAAATATGATGACGCATCGCTCTTGGCAGAATGGCTATGAAAGACCTAGACAAGATTCTCAAGAGCAGAGATGTCTCTCTCCATACAAAGATTCGACTTGTTGAAGCCATGGTATTTTCAATAACATCATATGGATGTGAAAGCTGGACAGTGAAAAAGATAGGCAGGAAGAAAATTGATGCCTTTGAATTATAGTACTGGCGGTGAATACTGCTTATACCATGGACTGCCCGAAGAACAAACCAGTTAGAGTGGCTTGAGTAGATACAATGTCCTGAGAGGATTCCAGGAATTCAGATAAATCCATACTATCTGGAGATACTACTTACATAGTGACATAGTAAATGACGGTAGACAAAGACCAGCATGGTCCATCTAGTCTGCCCAGCACGATGGCAAGAGTAGTTGCACCTGCCGCTCCACCACCCCTCCCCATGTCCCTGTTTAGGGGTGAACCCACCACTCCATGTAGGACACCCCTATTTATTGAGAAATTAGATAGTTCAGTTTATTTTGATTTTATCCTGTTGCTGTAAAGGGATCCACTGTGTCTGTCCCATGCCATTTTGAATTCCGTCACTGTGTTTGCCCCCACAACTTCCATTGGGAGGGCATTCCAAGTATCCACCACCCTTTCTGTGAAAAAGTATTTACTGACATTGCCTTTCAATTTACCACCTCGCAGCTTCATGTTGTGCCCTCTAGTTGTACAGCTTCCCCGTCTTTGGAAGAGGTTTGTTCATTATTTCCCTTTAAGTATTTAAGGGTCTGAATCATATCTCCCCTGTCCCTCCTCACCTTCAAAGTGTATATGTTTAGGTCTTCAAGTCTCTTCTCATAAGGCTTCTGACGCAGGCTCCAAATCATTTTGGTCGCCTTCCTCTGAACAGTTTCCAGTCTTTTTACATCCTTTGCAAGATACGGTCTCCAAAACTGAACACAGTATTCCAAGTGAGGCCTCACCGGTGACTTGTACAGTGGCATAATTACCTCTTCCTTTCTGCTGGTGATTCCTCTTTTTATGCAGCCCAATGGCCTTGTCCACTTTCAGTTTTGCAAGTTGTTCTAACACATCATCTTCTGTGAATGGTGTGGTATCTACTTCATTCCCATTTTTGTAATATTTGGGAGTCACAGGTGGTCCTTCTCCAGGACTTTCTTTAGTAAAAACAGAGCAGAAGTATTCGTTTAGCAATTTCGCTTTTTCAATGTCACTTTCCACCAGTCCGTTTGCAGCACTTCTGAGTCCTGCAATTCCACCTCTGATATTCTTACTTTCCCGAATATACCTGAACACACTTAACATCATTAGCCATCTTTTCCTCTTTTTTTGATTTTGCTATCCTTATTTCTCTCTTTGGCTCTTTGGGTTTGATCCTGTATTCATTTCTGTGTTCCTCTGTTTGTGAGCTTTTGAATCTTGCAAAAGCTGTGTTTTTTGCCTTTTTTTAAGCAGCCACTTCTTTGGAAAAACAAATGGGTTTTCTTCTCCTCTTGTTTTTGTTTACTTTTGTTACATAATTATTTGTTGCCCCTTTTATTGCCACCTTTAGTTTAGCCCATAGCAATTCCACTTCCCTTATCTCCTTCCACCCTATCAGCTCCTCCTTTAGGTACTCGGCCATTTTATTGAAGTTGGTGTTTTTGAAGTTTAGGATTTTGAGCTTGCTATGATTGGCTTGTACCATGGCTTTTATCTCAAACCACACTGTGTGATGATCGCTGTTGCTCACAGGGGCACTCACACAGACATTCGACACGCTATCACCATTGGTGAGCACTAAATCCAGCATTGAGCTTTCCATTACCATTTGTCTAAGTAACGCATCTTGGAGAGCATCCACGATTTTTTTGCTTCTTTCCAGATTTGCAGAAGGAGTAACCCAATCCACATCAGGTAGATTAAAGTCTCCCAGTATGATTGCTTCCCCTTTTGTGGCTATCTTGGCAATATCTATCAATTCGTTATCTATCTCTTCAATTTGTGTTGGAGGTCTGTAGACTACAGCAGTATGGATAACAGTGCCATCTCCTCTTTCCAACACAATCCAGAGTGCTTTTTCTTTCCCCCATGCCCCCTGCATTTCAGTAGCTTTAATATTGATTTTGACATACAAAGCTACTCCTCCTCCTCTTCCATTTTCTCTGTCTCTTCTGAATAGATTATAGCCAGGTATGACTATATCCCAATCGTGCGATTCGTTTAGCCATGTTTCTGTAATGGCCACAATGTCCAAATCCGTTTCCACCATTAGGGCTTCTAGGTCCGGAACTTTGTTGGCTAAGCTTCGAGCATTTGTGCTCATTGCTTTCCAGCATTGACCTGGCTTGTGTGTATTTAGCATTGATTTTGTTCTGCCTACATCTTCCCACTTGTTTTTGATGTGTGGTTTAAAAGTGTGGCTGTTTCTGATTTTAATCTGCTTTTGTAGGGGGTGACGTCCAGAGCTTGACCTTCTACATCTGTCACCCCCTTTTTCTAGTTTAAATGCATATCCACATGTTGCTTGAATTTTTCACTTAGGATTCTTTTCCCTGCGACAGAGAGATGTAGTCCATCAGCACAGTATAGTCTCTTGTTGTTCCATCAGTTACCCCAGTTGCCAATAAATCTGGATCCTTCTTGTTTGCACCAGGTCTGGAGCCATGTATTAAAGCTGTTAATGCGATGCAGCCTTTTTGCCCCCTTACCAAGCACAGGTAGAATCTCTGAGAATGCAACAGTGTTAACAATGGGCTTGAGTTTCTCTCCCAGAGATTGGAAGTCCTTTTGGACTGTAGAGGCACTGTTTCTAGCCAGGTCATTTGTGCCCAAGTGGATAACAACAAGTTTGGAGTGTTCACGTTCTGTGCTAAGTACTTCAACAATGTGGTTTGTGTTCTTGCTGGCTGAAGAGCCTAGGAGGCACCTGACTATCTTCTCTCATTTGAAATGTGTTCCCAAGTTGATGCCACTGATGATGGAATCTCCAAGTAGTAGTAGTTTGCTGTTTGGTGAGGTTTTCTTCATATTTGGTCCTTTAGCAGGAGATTGGGCATTGTCTGTCTCATTTAAGGGCCCTTCAGTTTCTTTGGATTGGGCATCCTCATTCGCCAAGGCAGAGAAGGCATTATGCAGGGATATCTCAAGATGCATAGGATGCCTCTGTGTTACAGGTTGCAATCTACCAGAACCCACTGTGATCCATTTGTTCCTGGGGTGTTTCATTCTTTGTGGGAGCGGTGGTGGACTTTGTTCAGTTTGTATCTTAGAAGATGTGCGCTTCATTGCAGCCAGTTCCTCCCTCAGTTCCTCATCCTCATTAACCAAGGCAGAGAAGGCATTATGCAGGAATATCTTTTGATGCATAGGATGTCTGTGCGTTACAGGTCTCAATCTACCAGAACCCACTGTGATCCACTTGTTCCTGGGGTGTTTGATGCTTTGTGGGAGCGGTGGTGGATATTGTTCAGTTTGTATCCTAGAAGAGGTGCGCTTCATTGCAGCCAGTTCCTCCTTCAGTATGGTCACCTCCTTATGCATGGCAGCTTGGTCTTCCCTTAGTAGAGTCGGTTCTTTATGCATGGCAGCTGACCTGAGGCACATAAGACAAGCTCTGAGGTTCCAAATGATTCGTCTTGGAATGAAAGTACTGCAGTTATTGCACTGAATAGATGACATGCTGAATAAGCAGTCCTAGAAGGAGAAGAGGAAGTAGAAAAAAGGAGGAAGATGATGTGGGCTCTAACCTAAGTTAAAGGGATAGATGGCAATGTATGCAAGTACTATATAGGCAGTGCAGCCCCTGGGGTGGGTGGGGTAAGGGGTGGGGTGGGTGGGAACCTAAGTGTCTCTGGCCAGTAGGCTGTTCCTGAACTGGGGCACCCACAGATATCTGCCCAAGGCTACCCAGAAAAGTAGTAAGTCAGATTATCCCCAAACTTAATTTATAAGCACAGTTAATCTTAATATCAGCAATTCCCACAAAACAGACAGTTAAACTCTGAAACCAGCAGAGATGAGAAAGAAAATTAGAGTCTTAGCTTTGGGAAAGATCCACAGCTCATGCAGCTCCTGCAGCCGGTCTCAGACCGGCTCCCCCTCCAAGAACTTTTCAGTCTTTTTTCCCTGAGGGAGATAATATATATTAGCAATCTGCATTTCAACAGGGTTGGAAAAAGGAAGAACCTCCTTCAAATATTTTTGAAATAAAATCATAGGTGAAAGGTAATGGATTATGGGAAAATTTTTAAAAATGTAGATTTTTTGCTCTAAAGGCATTTTCTAAAAATTCACACTGTCTGTGGAGGGAGCGACTATCCTTAACGAATGAGGAAGACACTGATTGCACAGTAGCTACTTGTGTTTCAAGCTTATCTAAATGTTTAATTACATTATCAAATTTATAGCCATAATCAGTAAACTCAGCAACAGAATCTTTAGTAAACTTTGAAAATTGTTGCAGAGTACCAGTCAAAATGGCTTCAGTACGTGAGATTATAGACCAAATATCATTCAGGGAACTCTCTTTTGAAGATAAGTCCTGTTGCACTATATCAGAAGGCAGCAGAGGTAATTGTACAACCTTAGGCACAGGAACAGCAGAGCTAACAGCCAGCCCAAGTGCACTGTCCGTCTCGAATGATACCATTGACGGGGCAGGGGACTTTCCCTTAGGGGACATTCCATTTTCTCCGAGAGTCATCGAAAGGTAGCTGGGGTTGGGTTTCCATCCGCAATCGAAGCAGAAGAAGCAGATGAGTCAGTACTTACAGAGGTCAAAAGAGAAGGGGTTACCTCCACTATAACATTTTTGGGAAAGTGCTTAGCTAAAGGAAATAAGAACATAAGATATGCCATACTGGATCAGACCAAGGTCCATCAAGCCCAGTATCCTGTTTCCAACAGTGGCCAATCTAGGTCACAAGTACCTACAGTGGTGTGCAAAAGTCTGGAATCACTTGTGAGTTTTGCGTTTTTCGTACTTTCTAACTTTTTTTTTTTTTTTTTAAATTTTGCGTTAGCCCAGCATATTCATCTTTCTACCACATTAAAAGGGATACATTTGGCTATTAGAATTGACTTTTTTGCATTCCTTGCTTCCAATTTAAATACTTTTCAGACACTGGGAGATAGCTACTGCGATTTTTGTGGATCCTGCGTCAAAACTGGATCGAGATTATCCAATATGCACACGTTATTTCTGACCAATCAGGAGGCTGGTTTCACAAACCAATCACAATGCAGATATCTAGCCAACAGTGCAGCTATAAAAACACGTGGAATTTTTGAATTTCATACGCTTTCTGGATCGACCATGAAGATGACTCGGGCCCTAACATTGGAGGAGCGTGTTCGTGTGTCCTTTATGAGCGAGGAAGGATTTTCAAGCCGTCAGATAGCCAGGAAAGTTGGCTGCAGTCAGAGCGCTGTTGTTAAGATTATACAGAAGAAGAAAGAAACTGGTTCAGTGGTGGACAAGCCTCGTTCAGGACGTCCACGTGCATCAACATCACGCCAGGACCGTGCACTACGACGCATTTCACTGACTAATCGCAAGTTGACCTCTCCTCAGCTACTTCGAGAGTGGTCAGACAAGAGTGAGGTCAGTGTCAGCTCATTAACAGTTCGTCGCCGGTGCCTGTAGTATGGTCTCTGGGGCTGCAAAGCACGGAATAAGCCACTGATGACTGACATACAAAGGCACAACCAGATCGTGTGGGTGAGAAAGCACTCAACCTGGTCGACTGAAATGTGGGAAAAGGTGCTATTCAGCGATGAAAGCACATTCTGCCTGTTTGGTAACCAGGCCCACACCCATGTGAGGAGATTTCCTGGAGAGGAATTCAAGCCTGAGTGTCTCAATCTCACTGTGAAGCATCCTTTGAAGGTCATGGTCTGGGGCTGCATGGCTGCCAGTGACGTTGGTCATCGATGGAATGGTCAACGGGGCCAAGTATATCACCATATTGCAAAAGTGCATGGTGCCATCAGCACATCAGCTGTTTCCTGGCCAGTTCCTGTTCCAAGATGACAATGCACCCTGCCATTGCTCCAGACAGGTGATCAGCTGGAAGCAGCGGAACAACATCAAGTCAATGGACTGGCCTGCCCAGTCTCCAGATCTGAATCCAATCGAGAACCTGTGGCACAAGGTGGCCTTGGAAATATCCAAGAGGCATCCGACATCAAAGCGTGAGCTGATTGAGTCACTCATTGCAGCTTGGAACTGCACTGTCACCGACGATCACCTTGTCAGACTGGTTCATTCAATGCTGTCAAGGTGCAGTCAGGTGATCAAGAACAAAGAGTGCCCCATCAAATACTGAGCCATCACTGACACATAAAAACAGCCTTTTTCAAGGCCACATACATTAATTTGAAGGAAACCTGGCATGCATCCATAATATTTTAAAGCATACTTACAATAATATATCGTTGGCCAGCGATGTACATTACGCGATTTTCACAGAAAATCTATCAACAGGACAACTATGGGGAACAAGCTCAGAAAATAAGGGCCAAACCAATACTAAAAGTTGGCCCTAATAGCCAAATCTATCACTTATCATGAGATACACAGAAAAAGCCACTGGGAGGAAAAAGAAATTAAGATATAAGGTCACGGTTGAAAAAACGTCAAATTTACAAGTGATTCCAGACTTTTGCACACCACTGTAGCAGTTTCTCCAAAAGACACAGATTCCACAATGCTTGTATTGGGTCAAGCAGTGGATATTCTGGGTCCCCTTTAATAATGGTTTATGGACCTTTCCTCCAGGAACTTGTCCAAACCTTTTTTTAAACCCGGCTACACTGACAGCCTTTACTACATCCTCCGGTAGCAAATTCCAGAGTTTGATTACAGGTTGAGTGAAAATTTTTTTTTCTCTTATTAGTCTTAAATAGGTTACCCTGTAGCTTCATTGCATGCCACCTAGTCTTTCTATATTTTGATGGTGTAAACAAGCGATGTACGTTTACCCTTCCACTCCATTCAGTAATTTATAGGCCTCTATCATATCTCCCCTCAGCAGTCTCTTTTCCAGGTTGAAGAGCCCTAACCATTTTACCCTCTCCTCAAAGGGGTAGCATTCCATCCCCTTTACCATTTTGATGGCTCTTCTAATACCTTTCTGTACCTTTTCTAATAATGCTATATCCTTTTTAAGATCTTATTTATTTATTGACACTCACTCAGCTATGTCACCTGAGAACACAGGCATACCAGAACTGCAATCAGTCCATACACCAGTATGATATTACTGCACTTTAACTATTCTCCACCAGCAGAGTACAAAAACGCTGCAATCTGACTCTGATTATAAAACCTGTTATGATTCAACCCGTTGTTCTTTTAAGCTAAATCCTCATATGTACATAGTTTCTCAGTTAATTCCATTTATAACCCTATTTTATGTTTGAAGCTAAATTCTCATATGTATATAGTTTCTCCAGTTAACTCCATGTTATATCCCTGTTTTATGTAAACGTAGGACAAAAATGTATGTCCAAGTGTTTAATGTTCGATGTAAACCACACTGATGAGAAATAGCGCGGTATATAAGAAGTGTTAAATAAATAAATAAGATACGGTGACCAGAATTGCACTCAATATTCAAGGTGTGGTCGCATCATGGAACGATAAGGAGGCATTAAAATATCCTTTGTTTTATTCTCCATTCCTTTCCTTATGATACTTAGTATTCTATTTGCTCTCTTAGCCACTGCTGCACATTGGGCAGAGGGTTTTAACATGTTATCCACGATGACGCCTAAATCTTTTTCCTGAGTGGTGGTTCCTAATGTGGAATCTTGCATCGTGTAACCATAGTTTGGGTTTTCTTTCCTAGGTGCATAACTTTGCACTTGTTCATATTAAATTTGGATGCCCAGTCTTCCAATTTATCAAGATCCTCTTGCAATTTTCCACAATCCTCAAGGGTTTTAACAACTTTGAATAGTTTTGTGTCATCTGTAAATTTGATAACCTCACTTATTATTCGCATTTCCAGGTCATTTATGAATATGTTAAAAAGCAGTGGACCCAGAACAGATCCCTGGGATACTCCAGTATTCACCTTTCTCCATTGGGAAAATTGGCCATTTAGCCCTACCCTCTGCTTTCTATCTTTTAACCAGTTCCTGATCCACAATAGTACATTGTCTCCTATCCCATGACTTTTTAGTTTTGCCAAAAGTCTCTGATGAGGAACCTTGTCAAAGGCTTTCTGAAAGTCCAAATACACTATATCAACCGACTCACCTTTGTCTACCTGTTTATTCACACCTTCACAAAAACATAACAGATTAGTAAGACAAGACCTTCCTTGGCTAAAGCCATGTTGGCTGTCTCCTATTAAGCCATGACTAACTACACATGTTAGTAATTTTGTTCTTTATGATGGTTTCTACCATTTTTCCCGGTACTGTCATCAGGCTCACCAGTCTGTAGTTTCCCAGATCTATTTATTTATTTATTTTATTTATTTTATTTAGCTGTATTTATATCCCGCTTTTCACCAGGTCAAAGCTGTTTAACAGAAAAAGGGGGGGGGGGACGACAGTAATCAATACTTGGGTAGGGGGCTGTCACCAGGAGGCCAACATTAATGATCTAAACAGATATTAAGGACGTAAACAATGGACATTACTCTCTTAGGGGGGAGATCTGTGGGTATGTTAAAGGGTCAGGGAGGGAGTCAGTGGTGGATGTTTGTTTCTGGTCCGAGGTATTCTTGGAACAGGGTGGTTTTTAGTTGTTTTCTGAATGTTGAAGGACCTCCGTTGTTTCTGATTTGGCTTGGTAGGGAGTTCCAAAGGGATGGCGTGTATAGTTCGAAGGCTCTGTTGCAGGTCCGTTGATTGTATTTAGTTTGTTCATGGGGGATGGTGAGGGTGTTGCTGGTGGTTTGTCTGGTTGTTCTTTTGTGGGTGGGTTGGGGCAGTAAAGTTCGGAGTGGGAGGTCTGCATTTGATAGAGGGCTTTGTGGATAAGTAGAGCTGATTTGTATTTGATTCTTGCTTCGAGAGGGAGTATGTGAAGTTCTCTCAGGACTGGGGTGATATGATCTTGTTTTTTTGTTTTCTGGATAATTCTTGCTGTGGTATTTAAGGCAGTTCGTAGTGGGCTGGTGTGAGTGGCAGGTAGTCTGTGATAGATTATGTTGCAGTAGTTCAGGTGGGGGAGCGTCATAGCTTGCATGACTGTCCTGAAGTCTTGTGGATCGAGGAGAGGCCTGAGGCGTTGTACTGTTTTTGCTTTGTGGAATATTATTCCGGTAGCCTTTTTGATCTATTGCTTGAGTCTCTCCGCTATGGCCTTGTCCCCTCTTAGTGCCCCTTATACCCCTCTGTCATCTAATGGTTACCCTCTATCATCTAATGGACTTTCCACCTTAGAAGACTTTTCAGAAGAGATTGAGGGAACACTCCTCTTCCATCCATGAAAGCCCCCTGCTCCTGCTCCTACATGCTCCAAAAGGGCTCCAAAGGGGCCCAGACCCTCTGTGCACGTGCCATGGGAATGCGCCCATGGCCGCGTTCCATGGAAAAGGCCGCAATTTAAAGGGCCCCAATGACATCAGTGTGCTGGATGGTGCCCACAGGCTGAATCCATGCCGCTGTAGTGAAATCTCTCCAGATCTCCCTACTCCTGATGCTTTAAAGCAGGGGTCTCAAACACGCGGCCCGCAAGAGCATCTTGTGCGGCCCGCGAAGCACTTACCGGCGTCTAAAAAAAAAAAAATTCCAAACTTGCCGCCGCAGTATTAAGCGTCCCGCAGGCCCCTCTGCCTGCTCTGAGTCCTCTCCTCCCTGCAGCATCAGCTCCAAAAGCGGCGGCTTTCAGAGCCGCGAAGAGAGAGAGTTTCTCTCGCGCGGTTCTGAAGACTCTCTCGCTGCTCTTCAGAACCGCGCGAGAGAAACTCTCTCTCTTCGCGGCTCTGAAAAGCCGCCGCTTTTGGAACTGATGCTGCAGGGAGGAGAGGACTCAGAGCAGGCAGAGGAGCCCGCGGGACGCTTAATACTGTTGGCATTGTGGACCTAAAGAGGGCACTTTGGTCCATATACCTCGTTTCTATCCAGAAATTCAAACATCTTGTATCTCACGCGGAACTGCTATTGGAAAGGTGGGAGCTAAATACTCTTAAATAAATAAATGCTGACCAGCACTGTTTCAGATAGCCTGCAGCTGTTGTGACTTGATGTAACCAGATAATACATTTTAAAATAAAAAAATACCAGTGGTCCGCATTGGGATCAGGGACTGACTGCTGCCAATAGTGGCTATGTTTTAAAAAAAATAATAGTCCCGGGTGTTTGCAGCTTCGGGGGCTGCTGAGAATAGATTCCGGTTTGTTTTTTTTTTAAATATGGAGAGTGCTGAGCCGGGAGCAAAGGTCTTGGGTGAGCCATGTTCCTGCGCCTGTCACCGGGCCTTGCTCCACGTGTGGCTGGTGGTGGCAATTGCAGGATCGGAGCAGCAGGAGCACTGCGGCAGCTCCCGATCTTAGCAGAAGAGGCAGGGGGAAGAGTGGAGGCATGACTGGCCGCGATCCTCATGGCTCCCACGGGAGAAGGGCCGCAGAGCTCATGGCTTCTCCTGGGGCTGCCGGGGGATCGTGGTCCTCATTTTGGTTGAAGGAGTGGCTGAAGTGGTGCCGGGTCTTCCATGGGTGTGGCCCTCTTCCATGAGTGTGGCCCTCTTCCATGAGTGTGGTCCTCTTCCATGAGGTTGGACCACGGATCGCGGCTGGAGCAATGTCAGCATTGGATCTGCTGTTGCTCATGGGACTGGCTGACGGCATCAGGACTTACAGTAGATGGTGGCAGGATAGGGGAGCAGCATTGGGGGCTCCAGAGCAGGAGAATGCAGGCAATGCTAGGCACGGCTAGGTCTAGTGAATTCTGGAGGGGGAGCCAGTCTTAAAGGGGCCAGCAGACTCTTCTGGGTGCAGGGTTCAGGTGCCGCGGCGGAAGGGTGAGAGCGATCGGGACAGCAGTAGTAGTTCCTAATGTGCCTGGCGGTTGGCACTGGATTATAGTAATGTAGAAATCTTTTAGTCTTTCTTTATTCATGCACTTATTAAGAGGCATGTTTACTAAAAGTTAGGGTATGGTAACATTATGCAAATATTTATGCAAATGAGGTCCCTTATGCAAATGAGGTCCCACGTCTCATGCGGCCCCCGGGTTATTTTACAAGTCCTCATTTGGCCCTCAAAGCAATTTGAGTTTGAGACCCCTGCTTTAAAGGATTAAGTGAAAATACAGTAGGGGGTTTTGTATATAGGTTTGATCCATGACAAATGGAACCAGGCCTTCTGTACAGGTTTAGAGAACAGACTCAATGAAATTGAAGCACACAAATTAATTTTGAACCCCCAAAATGCGAGGCTTTATGGATCTCCAGTTCTCTTAGATCACCTCCACTTCACTCGTGCATCAGGAAAACCTCTTTATCATGTAAGCACAGCCCTCAACAGTGGGTCTAGTGGTAGAGCAACAACCCAAAGACTAGGGATTGAGTCCCACTCACATTCCTTGTGGCCTTTGGCAAGTCATTTACCTCCTTCAATGCCTTAGATACAAACTTACATTGTGAGTCCCCTGGGGATAGGGAAATACCTCCATACCTGAATGTAATACACCTTGAACTACCACTGGAAAGATATGAGCTGAATAAAAGATTAAATGGGGGTTATCCAGAGGTGGCAGTTAGTGCTTGTGAAGCGCATAGCCGTTGCCGCTGAATACTAACCTCGGATATTCAATGCTGGGACCATATCCGGGTTGCTGCAGAAGCCAGAAGCTAACTGGTGATTATGAACCGCTGCCTCGTCAGCTTCTGTGGGTAAAGTTAAACCAGCTTTTGCTGTACCTTAATTTACCCACTTTTCGCTAACCAGGCAGTGGCTCAATATTGCCACTGCCCAGTTAACGATAGGGTCCACCTCCATTCTGCCCCAGAATGCCCACAAAATGCCCCAGTGCTAAGCGCTTAGCATTGGGGCATGTAGTGGCAGCATCTGCAGATATCCAGTGGTACTAACTGTGTTAATGCCACTGAAAGTCCCATTCAGCGGCATTTACACGGTTTGCAGATCTGTAGTGCTTAAAGTTTTAAAAACTTTGTGGTGGTCTGTCGTGGAACAACCCCATTGAAGAAGATAGCAAAGGTTACCCAGACCTCATTTCTGGTTGCGAAGGGGCCCCCATAAAATTTCATGCTTCAGGGCCCCAAAAATGTAAGTCTGCCACTGCTGCTGGCAAGAGTCCCACGTTACTGGCTGAATACATTGCAGCTTATGCAAAACACCACCATAAAGATGATGTAGGAAGTCTATTTGAGTAACTCACACTGGTTTCCAGTCTAGTTCCAACTACATTTTAAGATTCTCATGCTTGCTCACAGTGTTTTTTACATGGGGATTTTCCAATATCGGAGCATATTGCTAGCTCCTTATTGCTCTTCATGAGTCCCTCCAGTTTTCTCAGGCTGATCTTTTGGTAGTTCATACAGAATCAGGTTTGCATCTTGAGTTTTCTAGGTCCAGGGCATTTAGCTGTCTCTCTTCCTGCTGAACTCGCCTTGAGAGCTTGAGTAAGAAATTCAGAGCAGGCCTGAAGGCTTGACTTTTTCACCAAGGCTTCACATAAAATTTAGGTAAGCCAGAGTAATCTGGTTTGAATTCCTATTGGGGCCTGGTGAGCGTGAAAGTTTATTAGACTCCCCTGATCTCCACTGTGTCAACATATCTGTCGAGTCTCAGTAAGAAATTGTTGTGCTATTCATTCCCACCCTTTTGCCTTGTCTTGTCTTGCCTTGTCTGCTATAGCCTATGTTCAGTGTTTCTAAATTGACTGGATACTATTTACTGGACTTTGACACCTCTTAGATGGCATTCCTCCTTATAGCTATATATCAAATCTTACTAAATAAATAAATAAATACATTTTATCTTTCATTCTGATTACATGGAATCTATCATTGCAGTGATGTCAGACACAAACTATAGTCCCCGTCACACTCTTTTATCGGACTTTTACATCCTGTTTCTATCCCAATAACAGGGGTTTAAGATGGCTTAGAATTTCAATAAAGGTGATACATTAGTCCACTGTACCATTTAAAAACAAAAACATCCACCAGCTGTTATCTTATATGTGAAGTGGCATCTTAGAGAGGATGTTCAGGGTAAAATGTCTGAAAACACACCAGGGACAATTAAGTTTAGCCCTGATTTTAGAAACATGGACATCCATGAAATGGACGGCTACGCTGGAGGCTACATCTACATCACTGCTACAAAAATATGGGGTGGGGATGTTTAACCTATGCTGAATGCATGTCCATGCAAGCTATTTTGCATGCGAGGATGTGCATCAGCGTGCCGAAAACAAATGTTCTTGTTATCATCATAGAAAATATAGGGGGTATCAAAGTATCTTCTTCTCTATGCCCTTCAGGTGTCTGGATGGCAGAACAAGAGCTTTTCTGATGCCTATTTTGTGCCCCGGAGCAGGAATAGACATGGACGATCCCACTAGTGAGTGGGAACATGTTCGCCGTTTTTGAAATCGGAAGCGCATGTCCAACTTGCCCAGAACGCTCATGGTCTCACCTCCGTCATGCCTTTTTGCGACTTGGACATCCTTGCACAGGGGACGTTTATAGAACCGGCTTCTAAAATGGCTCTGGGGGCATCTCTGTGATTTGGACATCTGTGTGCCCATTTTCAGACATCCAAAACATGAACAAGACTTTAAAAATAAGCCCCTAAAAGTTTCTACCCTGAGTGTAAAAAGTCAAGTATTCACAACTTTTTGAGATCTCAGATAATCAAATTCTAACCTGATTTCTTTAGATTTCTTTGGGAAGCTTGTTCCAAATCTGAGAACTCAGACCCAACAGAGTGTGCTTTCTATTTGTTAGATGTCTGAGATTGTACCTAGAAAGAATTTCCTGCAATACATCATCTTCAGACCTCAACGATCACTGCGGGATATAAACCCTCATACTCTAAGGGAAGCAGGTCCCCTACCCTAGAGACCATTAGGAACCGTTATTATCCAAAGTTTACATATTATATGAAAAATGTAGGTAGGAGTGATGTCACCAGGGGCGAATGGAAGCGATCCAGGAAAGCTCTGGCACGATCTCACGATTTTCGCTATTAAAGAGTGCAGATAATTCACCTCTCTCTCCACCACGACGTCTCAGAGGAGCGGGGAAGTGGCAGTGATGTTGGTGCAGAAACCCCCCTATGCCTACAGCAAGTCTTCCCGCGCTCCAGGGAAAGATGGCAAGATGGCCACTGGGGACTCCAGTGAGTCTGAGCAAGAGATGGATGCTGAATGGGGCGCCGCAGCAGTAGGGACATTGAAAATCTGGTTGGGGAAACTGAAAGACTATTTAAAGGCTGAAATAGCTTCTGTTAAGGCTCATTTGAAGGAGACTTTGACCGCGATCCACCAGGATATGGCAGAGCTGGGAACCCGCATGGAGGAGTTTGAAGGATCAGTATGAGGATTGGGAGATTTTGAGAAAAGAATAGGAACAGTTCCAAGAGAAATAAGAAGATATGGAATACAGGTCCTGTCATAGCAATCTCCGGATTAGGGGTATATCAGAGGAAACACAATATAAGGAGCTGTGGGATGGGAAACTTTGACCAGTATGTTGGTGATGAATGTTGGGTAAACCTTAGCTATACAATTGTTGCCTTTACAAAACAAACAATGGCCTTTTTGGAAGAAGCACTAAAGCTGTATTTTCCAGAACTGCATATGGTTCTTTTTGAAAGTCTGTGGAAATAATTCTTGTTGCTGTTCAGCATGTTGACTATAGTTTATGTTGCGAGCAGAAGTCTGATAAGAAAATTTTTATCAGACAAAATGCTTCCTTTCTATACAAAATGGTACTACCTGTGTGTGGCGGTGGTGGTGTTGCAGCATCTCTTCAAAGATTTGATGTTGGAGTCGGGGCCGGCGTTGGGGGAGGAGGATACTATGCTTCATAAAGAGTGTACACATCACAGTTTGGGCTCAGTGAGAGAATAAGCCCTGGGACATGGTGGTTTTTATGTTTTACTATGGGGTGAAGGAGAAATTCCTTGGCCGCATCCAGGTGGCATGGACAATTCAAATGGGAGGGCTGCTCAGTGGAACTGTATAATGATTTATCTCAGGGTATGTTGCAGCAGAGCCGTACAGGAGGTGATTGCCTTTCTTCATAAGGAAGGAGTGTGCTACAAATGGCTTTACCTGTTTGGCTTACTGTTTACTGCAAAAGGGGTGTGTCAGCAGATCAAGACAGCTGTTGAAGCATGGATGGCTATTAAAGAGTTGGGGTTCGATGCAGTATCCACACTGGATAGACTCCAGGGTGGCAGTGCAACCAGTGTGGGATCTAGTCCATCTGTGTTGAAGTGGCAATGAGTGGCAGCCAAAGGGAAATGCCTGAAAAGACTGTTGAAAGGCCCAGCTACAGAGTGGGGCTGGACTCCGGAGTGCAGTGAGCAAGTGGACTGAGAGACTTAGTAAGGAGTGTTTTGGAAGCTGTGGGTGCAGTGACTTGGATGTTGGATTGTGGCATGTGCTCTGAGGGAGGGCTTGTCTGTTCAGTGGAAGGGGGGGAGTGGGGAGTGGGGAGGAAGGTCAAGGTTGCTAGCATTGCTTGAATGTTGTTTTGTTGGGTCAGTTGAGTGTTATGGGTTATGGGGGATGAGCAATGTGTGTGGGGGGTGGAGGGGAGGAGTGCGGGCTGGGAGGAGAGAGAGAAGGAGGCTGGTGAGGGAATGGCAAGGAAGTGGGTTGCAGGGGGCGGGAGGTATAGGGGAGGGAGATAAGGTGAAGCTTAGATGGGAGCGGGATCTAAGGCCGGGATGTCACTTCTGCTGTAGATTATTCTCGAGGAGGGAGTACAAAATGGGGGGACTGGGGGGTAAAAGGAGGGTGAGGGATGCTTATGGTTAGGGGGGAGGTTGGAGCGGGTAGAAGGGAGGGAGGGAAGGCAGAGGCTGGATGAGGGGAAGGGATTGGATAGATGATGCGGATAGGATTCATAAATGTTAAGGGATTAAATACACCGACCAAGAGGCAGCAGCTATTCTGGGAGGTGGAGAGGTTGAAATGGGATATTGTGTGTGTGCAAGGGACACACTTGAAGAAGAGGGATGAAGGGCTACTGCAAAGGGACCAATTTCCGTAGCAGTATTTCGGAGCCCAAAGGGGAGGAGGGGTAAAAGAAGGGGTGGCTATTTTGCTCTGTAGGGGTTGCCTGCTGCAGGTGAATGATGTGTTCCGAGATGGGGAGGGTAGGGTGTTAATTCTAAGGGGGAACTATATGGGGTAAAGCATCATGGTGACAACAGTGTATGCTCTCAATGGGGCGCAAGTGCCTCTTTGGAAAGAGGTGTGAGCATTGTTGGAGGACACTGTCCAGAGCAAGCTAATTTTTGGTGGGGAGGGGGACTTTAACTTAGCACTTCATCCAGGGAAGCTTGAAGGGGGTATGGGGGGGGGGGCGGTCGGTGGATCCTTTGGGGGTGCTGAAATAGTTTTGTCTGGTGGACATGTGGAGGACCTTGTATCTGGAAGGTAGGGAGTACATACTCTTTTCCCATCCACATGATAGTTAGTTATAGTCATATCAACTATATTCTGGGAGATAGGTCCTGGGAGTTGAGGATACAAGGGGCGGGAATTGAGAACATTATCTGGTCGGCCCGAGCCCCAATGTGGGCTGCAGTGTGGTTAGTGAGAGAGCGATGTCACTTTGTGGGAGGGGATGAAGGCGGTGGTGTGGGGATGTTTAGTGATGTGGGCAGCCTAGCTAAAAAAAACAAAGGATGTAGAGGGAGGAGCAGTTGCAGAGGGATATTAAAGGAGGCAGTAGGTGAATACCAGCAGAAGGGGTCCAGACGGGGCCTGCAGCGTCTGATGCAACTGCATATGGAACTGCAGCAGCTGCAGTTAGACTTGATACATTTCAATTACAGAGGGTGAGACAGCATTTCTGTGAGTTGGGAGATTGGGCCAGGAAGCTTTTGGCTAGGAAACTAAAGAGGAAGGAAATGCAAGCTACTATTTCACAGATTAAGGGGGATCAGGGAGAGGTTCTCAGGAGCAATCAGCTCATTGTGAGCCAATTCCAGCAGTTCTACTGACAATTATATGCTAAGCAACCTGAGATTACTCAGGAAGAGGGACAGCAGTATTTGGAGGGAGTGGAATTGTTGGAGCTGAGTGCAGAGGTCCAGGAATGTTTGGAAGGGGAGAAGATTAGCCGGGTGATACAGGAGTTGCCTAATGGGAAGGCTCCAGGTCTTGATGGCTTGTAGGGGTGTTTTTATAAAGTGTTCCTAGGCGAGGTGGTGGGGATTATGGGTTGAGTGTTCAATGGCCTGGTCCAGGAGGGGGGGGGGGACGGCTGTCTCCCAAGATGCTCATGTTGGTTATTACAGTCCTGCCTAAGGAAGGACGCAACCCATTGTTATACAGCTCCTATAGACCCATATCACTTTTGAATGTCGATGTGAAAATCCTGGCAAAGGTGCTGGCGAGAACAGTCTGGCACATTGGATGCCAGGGTTGGTGGGGGTGGATCTGTTGGGGTTTATTGGGGGGTGTCAAGCCTCTGATATTATTCAATGAGTGCTGAATGTGGTGTGGGCAGCTAGGCAGGTTCCGGTTGCTCTCTATTGATGCTGAAAAGGCGTTTGACAGAGTACATTGAGATTTCCTATTTTTGGTGTTTCAGAAGATGGGTTTTGGTCCTTGATATATGAGCTGGGTGAGGGCTTTGTATTGCAAGCCTCTGGCGCATGTGAAGATTAATGGGAGGTATTCAGAGGTGTTCAGGCTAAAAAGGAGAATGCACTATGGGTATCCCATGTTCCCTTTACTGTCTGCGCTAGTGGAGGAGCCACTGGCACAGACTATTCGGGCTAATAGAGCGGTGAAAACGGTGGAGGTGGAGGGGCATAAGAACATAAGATATGCCATACTGGGTCAGACCAAGGTCCATCAAGCCCAGTATCCTGTTTCCAATAGTGGCCAATCTAGGTCACAAGTACCTAGCATTTTCCCCAAAGGACACAGGTTCCACAATGCTTGTATTGAGTCAAGCAGTGGATATTCTGGGACCCCTTTAATAATGGTTTATGGACCTTTCCTCCAGGAACTTGTCCAAACCTTTTTTAAACCCGGCTACACTGACAGCTTTTACTACATCCTCTGGTAGCAAATTCCAGAGTTTGATTACGCGTTGAGTGAAAAAATATTTTCTTTTATTAGTCTTAAATAGGTTACCCTGTAGCTTCATTGCATGCCCCCTAGTCTTTCTATATTTTGATGGCAGCAACACAAAATCTCAATGTTTGCTAATGGCATTGTGCTTGCTGTAAGAGACCCGGTGGACACTCTCCTGGTAGTTGTGGAAGAACTGCAGCGGTATAGGGATGTCTTGGGGCTTAAGATGAATCTGGATAAGACTGAGACCTTGAATCTCATGGTGAGCCTGTGGGGTTGTGAGGCAGATGCAGCAAAGTTTTCCTTTCTGATGGGCGATGGAAGCTATTAAGTATTTGGGGGTTCGCATCACAGCGGCACCGGAGCTGCTTTATCAGGCAAACTATCCGGCTCTGTGGAGGGTGGTGGGGAAGGATTTAGAGGGATGGATTGGGCTGGAGTTGTCCTGGCTGGAGCGGGTGGTCTCAATTAAGATGAATATTCTCCCATGGGTGCTTTATCTCTTTCATGGTTTGCCGATACAGGTACCTCTGGTGGATTTGCAGGCTATTCAGAGGAAGGTCTTCCGGTTTATCTGGAGGCAGAAGCTCCAAGGGTTGCAAGGGAGGGTCATGTACAGGTCTCGGGAGGACGGGGTTTTGGGGTTCTTGACCTCCAGGCATATTATTGGGCAGCACAAATTTGTCACTTGATGGACTGGAGGGAGGGGTGGGGAGACAAAGAATTTTGTGTTGTTGGAGAGGACGGGGGGATGGTGGGGCCCTCTGGAGTGTTTGCCTTGGATGCGGAGGGAGGACAGAGGGGGCAAGGGTGGGGGAATACCTTTGTACATCATGTGCTTATGATCTGGGACACGTTGAGGCAGAGGGATAGGGGGGCAGGGGAGGATAATGTTTCCTTAATGCAATCTTTGTGGTACAGTGTGTATTTTAGCCCTGGGAGGGACAGGGGCGAGGGGGGGGGGGGTATGGCAGATGGGAGCGTGTAGGTTTGAAATGGTTTTATCAGTTTGTAGAAGGGAGGGATTTGGTGCCTTTTGAAGAGTTAAGGGAGGAGTTTGGGTTACAGTCCATAGACTTTTTTCAATATGGGCAGGTTACACATTATCTCCTGCATAAATTGGGGAGAGAGGGGTTGGGTAGAGATTTCACAGGGTTAGAGGTTATCTGATATGGGAAGAAGAGATTCAGGGAACTGACCTCAGCGCTCTATAAGGTGTTGAAGGGCTCTAACTGGGTAAAGCATCGCTATATGGTGGATTGGGTGAGGGATTTGGGAGAAGAACTTGAGGTGAAACAATGGAAAGCTATTATGGACCAAGTTCAGAGGGCCCTCTTATCTACTGACAATGCACTGGTATTATAGCGCTTCTTTGCCTGCACAGTATGTTTCCATCAGTATCTGTGGCATATTGACAGGAATGTGGGGATGAGGGATCCTTTTTCCACATTTGGTGGACCTCACCTACGCCCCTTACTGGAACCAGATGACTTCAGGACAATCTATCAGGCCTTAGTCATCCCCCACTTCGACTATGCCAATGCTATTCTACATGGCCTACCGAAGAGCACATTGAATCCACTACAGCTGGCTATGAACGCAGCAGCCAGAATACTGCATGGCACCGCCAGGTCTGACCACATAACACCAATATTGAATCACCTCCACTGGCTGCCAGTCCACTCTAGACTAACATTCAAGATCCTCCTCATCACCTTCAAAGCCATCAACAGTCTCACATCCCCTTCCATCACCGACCTCATCCACCCCACTCTGCCAAACAGAACCCGAAGATCAGTCACAGCCAATACCCTATCTATCCCCAGCGAAATCACAAAATGCTCACAGACAACAAGAAAGAGGGCCTTCATGTTTTATGCTCCCTCATGCTGGAACGCACTCCCACCTGACATCCGTGCAATCACAGACCTCACCCAGTTCAGGAAAGCACTCAAGCACCACCTCTTCCTACTGCATTACGGTACCACCCAGCAACTACCCTCCCACAGACACCAGTCTGTCACCCTCAGTCACCCCATCCCAACTACCACACACGACACCAGCGCCACACAATAGCACCACTTCCTCCCAGCAGGAGCATACAGATAGCAAACTAAGACGGTAACCTGCCTTAGCCTAGAGTATGTAGATAGTTTCCCCAGTTCAACCCAAGTTTTTCTACCCTGTTTTATGTAAGTCCAGTATGGTTTCTCCTTACTCATGGACAAAGTTTCCGTTATTTGTAAACCGAGCTGATTTGAAGAGCGCGGTATAGAAAAGACTTTAAATAAATAAATAAATAAATAAGTGGTGTTTTATGGCAGGCTGTTCAGAGCTGGGTATAGCAGGTGTGGGATTGGAGGTGGAGATCGACCCCTGTATTTTTTGCTTGGGTGGTGGAGGCAAGGGGGGGGCCAACGAATGTGCAGTCATAAATATTGGTATGCCTTAGTGCAGCCAAGTGTGAGTTGGCATACTGATGAAAACAGCTGAAAGCTCCTTTATTGGAGCATTGCATAGGGAGACTAAGGCAAGTGTTTCTTATGGAAAAGCTGACTGTGTGCCTTGTCAACGGTTGGATACCTTTGAGATGGAATGACATGGTGTGGTGAAATATTTGTAGAAGGTAGGGAGTTCTGTCTTAATATGTAACAATGATGTTGATATGTTGTGGTTTTGGACGTAGCTTGGAGCCTTAATAAACATTTAAATTTAAAAAAAAAAGAATACCTGGGTTTAGCATTCATTGGAGACAGCTAGGCACTCTAGTTGCGCTGTCTACCACCACTGAATATGGAGTCCCATGTTTTGAAGTTGGGGGCTTTGTTTATTCTGAAATTTCCATACAAGTAATGATGGAAAAGTGATTTTGCCACAAATTCAACTGCAGAGCTTGAAGAAGTCTATGAACTGTGATTGCCACAATGTCTTTTGGGGCGTAAATAAACTTTAATAATCTGAAAAAAGAAAAATTACAGGTAGGCACTGTAACTCCCTTAAAATCAGAGATGTGCTGTCCTGTCCCATCTCTGCTTTCTTTATCATCTTAGCAGCTTTGTTGTCAATTAATTTTTGTCACTCCCAGAGAAAGCAGATTACAGTAATCTGAATTCAGTGTAAGTGAGGAAGGGATGAAAACACACACACACCCCATAACAGTGTCTGCTTAAGGCCTTAAGTGAGAGATTCACAGGCCTACAAACTTGAGCAGTCTCCTGTAATCCCTCACCTTAGTTAGGCCATAGCACTTCATTTATTAGGGAAAAAACTGCTACATTGTACAAATTTGTCTTATCACTCTACGTCATGCCTTCCTTCACTTTCTGTTTATCCACATGTTACAGATCAAGCTAAAATACACTACTTGTTTCAGGTCAAAATATGACCTTGGTTTCTCTACCAAAGCACATCAGAAGCAACACAGACCTACTCTCTACCAAAGCACATCAGAAGCAACACAGACCTCTTATCCTTCAGGAAACAACTTAAAACTGCACTATTCCAAGAATTCCTCGGACCAGAGACAAGCACCCACCACTGACTCCCTCCCAACCACCATATTTCGTCCCCCTGAACATATGTCATATGTAACCATAACACAATGTCTATGTCTACGTCCCAATTAATTGTTAACAATCATTATTGTTGGCCACCAGGTGACGGCCCCAAACCCTTGTAATTGATTATTGTATGTTCCACCGCTTTGACCCGGTGAAAAGCGGGATATAAATACAGCTAAATAAATAAATACATATACACATACTGCTAAACTGTTACTGATCAAGCTTCACGCTGACAGCAAAATTCTAAGCCATTTTCACGCTCCACATTTCTGAGCCTTTCAGAGAGCCCAGTACCCCACTTCAAGTCCTTTTCTATAATTAGGACTTCATTTGGTCTCTAGGTCTGAAAGAACCTAGGGCCCAATATTCAAAGGGATTTACATGGTTTACTGACATTGAAACCATGTAATTGCCGCTGAGAGGGATACACAGTTAGTGCCGCTGAATATCCCCGAGTAACACCGCTACACGCTCTGATTTCTGTGATGGAGCGGAGGCAGTACTCATTGCTAAGCGGGCAGCGGTGATATTGGACCACTGCCCAGTTAGTAACCTGCGGGTGAAGATAGGCGTGGGAAACGCTGGCCTGTCTTTACCTGTGGGAGCTCACCGGGCAGCTGCTCAATATCAGCGCTGCTTGGTTAGTAACCTGCGGGTGAAGATAGGCGTGGGAAAAGCTGGCCTGTCTTTACCCGTGGGAGTTCACCGGGCAGCTGCTCAATATCAGCGCTGCTTGGTTAGTAACCTGCGGGTGAAGATAGGCGTGGGAAAAGCTGGCCTGTCTTTACCTGTGGGAGCTCACCGGGCAGCTGCTCAATATCAGCGCTGCTTGGTTAGTAACCTGCGGGTGAAGATAGGCGTGGGAAAAGCTGGCCTGTCTTTACCCGTGGGAGCTCACCGGGCAGCTGCTCAATATCAGCGCTGCTTGGTTAGTAACCTGCGGGTGAAGATAGGCGTGGGAAAAGCTGGCCTGTCTTTACCTGTGGGAGCTCACCGGGCAGCTGCTCAATATCAGCGCTGCTTGGTTAGTAACCTGCGGGTGAAGATAGGCGTGGGAAAAGCTGGCCTGTCTTTACCCGTGGGAGCTCACCGGGCAGCTGCTCAATATCAGCGCTGCTCGGATAGCTTCTGCAGCGGTGGAGGCTGTGCAGCAAACCTGGGTATTCAATGCTTGTGGCCAGATATGTTCCCGGCATTGAATGTCCAGGTTAAGTCTTCAGGTTTTTGGTTTGAAATCCATTATGCATAGAGATTGAAAATAAAAAATGGGACATCCAGGCCAGGGCATTCACAGTTCCCCAGAATTTTGCAAAAGGCTCTGCCAAACATTGAGTTATTGTCAAATATGTATAAGGATGAGAGTGAATGCACGCGTGTTTGCCAGTGTGCTCAGCAGGAGGAGCAACTTTCCAAAGTCCACGTGGAAGAATGATCAGCATCACACAAAAGCTTCCACATATAAGTGCCGGTGTGTATAAGTGATGGTGTGTAAGTGCTGCACTTACATGCATGGTCGCCTTCTTTAAATAAAAATACCACTTAACAAGGGAAGCCACCAAAGGTTTGAAGTCCGCAATAATGCATGGAGGATTAAGGAAAGGAATGCTCTCAGTGCATGGGGGATGGTCTGTGGTGAGAATGAGGAGGACTGAATGTTTTAAGCATTATTTTTATTTAGTATATTTGCAAGTGTGTAATCATTGGCTTCAGAAATAGGAAAATGACCCTGTTATTAAAGGTAATTTTCAATCTTCTGTACTGAGTACTGTGAAGAGAAGAAGAAGTTGAACTGTTGTGAAAGCAAAATGTACAAAGGCAGGGAAGTTAAATTTGCCCCAGTCCTGAGTAAATGCTGCCACATGTTGGGGTAAAGTTGTGCTTAACCCTTTCCAGGCCGAGCCCAAAACTCTTGGGATCCAAAATTCTGACTAAATATTCCTATCAAATGGTATATAATACATAACCATAGCAGAAGGAAAATCACTATTAAAACATATTGAATAAGACGGTTACAATTTTCCTGAAATATGCAAAAATTAACCCGGCTGCAGAAGGTGGATTAAAAATTTAAAGTAGGCCTTGAAAGGGTTTTAAAGACCTGCTGCTCAGGGGTATTTGTCAGGATTTCTGAGTCTAGCCTCAACGCCATACATGCGCTTGCCTTTAACCAACACCATTTCTTGGCCATCCTGGGGGCCAGGTTAGCTTTCTTCTGCCTTAGTTTTCTCTTCCTCATCATCTTCCTTTTCTCCGGGAAGCTTCTGACGAGCAAACTCCTCGACCACAATCTCTTCCTCGCTGAGAAACAAAGAAGAGCAGCTATTATGGACTGAATAACTTACCAGCAAAAGACTCACTCTCTGAGCACTATGAAATGCAGTGTTGCGTTCTCTCCCTGCACAGTTTTTTTGTATTTCTTACTTTTAGTTTTTTATTGTATGTAATCTTTCTGTTTCTTTTCCAGACCTGTCCTACCAATCTCCAGGAATAAGCAGGAATGTAGTCTTCACATATGGGTGACGCCAGTACCGATGGAGCCCGCATGGGAACGCGCCCCAGCGTCCAATAGGAAAGCTTTTAAGAACATAAGAACATGGGAGCATCCCACTGCGCCTGCGTAGCTGCCTTCCCACCTTTCCAGCTCTCCCTCCTCAGTTCTTTGTTCTCCGTGGAGCTGACAAAATGCAATTCCTGTCACTGCAGAAAATTTTATTTTTTCTTATTTTTTTGTAGTCGCATCTGCCTTCCCGTCGACGCTGGTACTCACTCTCTTTCTTCAAAAAAAAAACCAAAACTTTTCTGAGGGGAGACTCTCTTCCCTCAGGGCGCATTGACGCCATCTTAGGCTTAGGCCTTCTTTTTCCAAAATGGACAAACCAGCTAGTGGTTTCAAGAAGTGTTCCAATCTGGTTTCCCCATGGCCACCCCCCTCCTTTAACGGCTCCCTCTTTTTCCGGCTTTCCCATCTCACTGGTCACTACTTTTCGGTATCTCGGCGTCCTTTTTGATTCGGATCTTACCTTCTCTGCTCATGTTTCCTATGTTTCCAAAACTTCCTTTTTTTACCTTAGGCAAATTCGCGCTATTCGCCCTTTCCTATCTCCCTCTGCTCTGGCCACCCTTCTGCTTGCTCTCGTCATCTCCCGCGTAGATTTCGCCAACTCAATTTTTTCCGGCATCACTAAGACCCAACTGTCACGACTTCAGCGTATTCAAAATACTGCCGCTCGCCTTATCTCCTACTCTTCCCCCAGAGACCATGCTACTCCTCTCCTTTCCCGTCTTCACTGGCTTCCTATCTCCTTTCGCATTCATTTCAAACTTCTTACGCTCACTCATAAAGCTCTCCATACCTCCACACCACTATACCTGTCCGATCTCATTCACTTCCACACCCCCAGACACACCCCTCGCTCCTTCCACCTCAACCGCCTTGCACTCCCCTCCCCCTCAGCTGCTCATCTTCAATCTACCCGATCCTCAGCCTTCTTCTTCATTGGCCCAGCCCTATGGAACTCCTTACCCACCTCTCTCCGTCTGGAGCCTCATCACACCACTTTCAAACAAGCTCTGAAGACCCACCTTTTCTCCCTTGCCTTCAATCACCCTCCTCTCTAGCCTATCCTCCCCCCCACTTTGTCTACCCTCCCTTTTGTTTCCGTTTTTCTCTTTTACCTCTTCTCCTTTCCTGTCAAAGAAAATTTGTAACTTCCTTTCCATTTTCAGCCTTGTGCCTGTTGTACTTTAACTTTTTTTGTGATTGTAAACCGCCCTGCTTAATACTGAAGGGCGGTCAAGCAAATTCAATAAACATAAACATAAACATAATGTGGCAGTACAATTTCAGCCACAGACACCCATGACTGGTGTCTAAAATGTTTGGGACCGGATCATGAACTGTCTGAATGTGAGCTGCGAAACTCGGCACCCTCTTTGCCACTGATGCAATGTCGGTAGCATCGACATCATCAAGAGTTTTATCTTCCTCTCAAGGATCTCAGGTATCGAAACCCAAGTCTTCATCGAAGACTAGCCGGCCCTCCAAGGGTAGATCTCCTTCTAAGCATCAAGATGCCCTAGACATTGCCCTGGAGGGAGACACACTGGTCAAGCAATCCCGGCAGGAGGTCCTTGCCTCCAAAACCTTAGTGGGGTCCCAGGATGCTCCTGAGGCCTCTACCTCCAGAGAGCTCTTGGTGCCATGCTCAGGGATGTAAATGAGTACATAACTGTTTTGTATTACTCATATTGTTGTTACCTGTAAACCGTGGTATAGAAATGTTAATAAAATAAATAAATAAATAATCAATAAAATAAGGGATCATGGCTTGCAACTCGGGTACCAATACCCAGGCATCGGTAAGCTCCATGGATCTTTATCTTTATTCGCAGGATTTGATAAACCGCCCATGCCGAGGCGTCAGGGCGGTGTACAATACAAAAAAAGGGTAGCGGCTACTGAAAAATAAAGTCAGAAAGGAACGCCAGTAACAATAGGACAGAGAGGGACAGACAAAAGATAGAAAACAAAGGAGGTCCAGAAAGGGGACAGAATGATGGGGGGCGGGGAGGGAAATAGGGGGAAGGGCAGGTGGGAAGCATTTGGGGGGGATGTTACGGGGGGTGGGGGGGCGCGGCTGGGGGATAGAGCACCATCAGCAGGGGAGGAAAGATCAAAAGCTTGACAGAAGAGATGAGTTTTGAGAAGAGCTTTAAAGCGAGGGTGAGACAGTTCGGTGCGGAGAGAAAGCGGGAGCGAATTCCATAAAGCGAGGCCTAGAAAAAAAAATGCAGAGTGACAGGTGAGTTCCAGGTGGGCCTGAGAAGGGGAGGGGAGAAAGAGACGATTACCGTGAGCCGAGCGAAGAAGACGTGGAGAGGGTTGAAGATGGATGATGTCAGCCAAATACTGGGGGGTGCTAGTATGAAGAGCCCTGTGCGCGATGATGAGTAATTCGAAGATGAATCTGAACTTCACCGGAAGCCAGTGGAGGGTGAAAAGGCAGGGAGTGACATGAGAACGAGCGGGGGAGCAAGTGACGAGACGGGCAGCAGCGTTTTGGACTAATTGGAGACGGCGAAGCTGAGAGGAGGGGAGGCCTGCATAGATAGCATTGCAGTAGTCTAGACGGGTGATCACAAGTGACAAAACCAAAGTGACAACAGAGGAAGGGGGAAGAAACGACCAAACAGCCCTTATCTGACGAAGGTGGAGAAAGGAAGTACGTACAACAGAGGAAATGTGTTGGTGGAAAGAGAGAGAAGAATCCAAGGTGACACCCAGGTAATGAAGAGTCGGCACCAGGGGGATGGGGCGGGAGGACATAACAGGTGACAGATCAGGAGGGGGGAGTCCAAAAGAAAACCAGATTGCAGAAGATTTAACGGGATTAGCGTGTAGGAAGTTTAGATCGAACCAGGAGGCAACGGAAGCAAGACAGAGATTGAGTGGGACGAGATCGGGGGAGGAGGAGGAGGTGTGATGAACCAGAAGAATATCATCAACGTATCCTGGCTATTGAGCGAAGTTTAGCGGCCTTGCTAGCAGCTTCCGTACCAGTAAAGCCTCTACAGTCGATTCCTCAGCCATCGGTACTGACGACGGTACCGAAGGTGCCTGCATCGACATTTTTGCCGCTTACCACGCACCATCCATGCCTCTATGGCCCTGCAGCTCTCCCAGGAGGGAGAGAGCCTCCGACGACCTCGGGCCGCCTCTGAACGCCCCCAGCCTGCTCCTGCTGCCCAATCGAGGCAGCCCCTGCAATTTAAAAAGGAGCGCCAGCACCGCCGATGTCCTCTTCGGCCCTGCAGCTCTCCCAGGAGGGAGAGAGCCTCCGACGACCTCGGGCCGTCTCCAAACGCCCCCAGCCTGCTCCTGCTGCCCAATCAGGGCAGCCCCTGCAATTTAAAAAGGAGCGCCAGAACTGCCGACATCCTCTTTGGCCCTGCAGCTCTCCCAGGAGGGAGAGAGCCTCCGACGACCTCGGGCTGCCTCTGAACGCCCCTAGCCTGCTCCTGCTGCCCAATCGGGGCAGCCCCTGCAATTTAAAAAGGAGCGCCAGAAGGCGCACCCGCACCTGGTGGGCCCGCACCTGAGGGCCTCGCCAGAGGGCCCTTTGGCGTGGCCCTTAGGCGGTGGCCCACAGCGGGAGGCCCACCACGCCCAAATAAACCTGCTGGAACACTCGGAGCTTGACGTGACTCTAAAGGGATACATCTACAACCGCCCAGCAAATCTGCAGCTTGAGGTCCCCCAGTGTTGAGCTGCTCTCCACCAACACCGCCGGCCGCCAGCTCCGTGGATCATACAACACCAACAAGCAGGCACCGCCAGTAAGTAAACCTCACACAAACCTATATATGTAGAGACTGCACCAGCAACCCCAAAGGGACCGATCATAAGCTATTGGACAGACCAATATCTCTAATAGCTACGGGCTGGCAATTGTACTGTACCCCATCGCAAATTGTCTGTACCCCAAGGCCCTCTCTGCTTAACTGCCTGACTGCCAATTGTACTGTACCCCATTGCAAACTGTCTGTATCCCAAGACCCTCTCTGCTTAACTGCCTGCAATAGCCCAAACCTCCCCGCCCGATTGACCAAAGCACTCGAATCCCTCAAATGGCTCCCCCCCTCATTAGTCTTTAAAGCCAATATCAAAGCCTCAAAAATGATACTTCATACAATTAAATAAGAGACTTCATCAGATTTAACATATTGCAACATTCAAACATTAGCCAACGAGTGACAGCCTCAGCAAAGACTCACTGATAAAACAGAATCAGGAGTACATATCACATCAATGGCTATCACTCGCTCTTTATATCTATCTAGATTCACAGAACAATATTCCAAACTGTAATCTCACTAAACATTCAAACCAAACTTATATCATCAAGTCCGTGAATCAAGATGAAATTGAATGCCCCGACGCCTTCTCAAGACATCTTACGTGAGCGTTTCGCTACCGCTGTATCAAGGGGGTTCAATTCTAAAAAATATAAAAGACAAAAGCTTTTACACAGATGCCGCAATTCAAAAAGAAGAAAAGACTACCTATCAACACTGAGCAGAAAACAGACTTACCCGAAAAATAATTGAGACTCTAGCCAGCAACTGCCAGCACTCTACCCAGTCACCATCTCAAGCCGGTTCCAAAGCAGTTGTGACTACCAATCACATGATATTGAGACAAACCAACCACTAACTAATCCAAGTCAGCTGGAGCCTAATAAATCAATCGAAAACACCAACAGGCAATAATCAAAAAGAAGAGGGAAAAACATTACATACTCAACGAGAGCAACCATCCATAATAAACGCATTAAACACAAGCTCCCCATTCTATACATGAATTTAGACCGGAGGGTGACACTGTTTCTAAATAAAAGATCCACCATTGTTCCCTATATAAAAGAAAGCGATCCCGGGACATACCTTTAGCACCACTTCGAATTTGTTGTATCACAAAGCATTTTAGATCACTAAAAACATGGTGCAATGTCAAACAATGTTCAACCATGGGAGCTTCCCTCCGTAGACAATGAAGCTTACTTTTATGTTCAATCAAACGAGTCCGCAATTTCCGTACTGTCTTGCCGATATAAAGAAGTCTACACGGGCAAAACATACCGTAAATTACAAAATCAGAATTACACGTAGTAGTATCTTTCAAGCTTATAAATTGACCACTATAAGTGAAACTATCTGTTTCCCACATGACATCACAATAAGAACAAGCACCACATTTTGTATGGCCAGATCCACCTGAAACAACAGAATTCAAAGGTCTCAAAGAAGAAGGACTCAAAATATCTTTCAAATTAGAATTACGTTGCCACACACAACGTAGTTGTTTAGATTCAAGACCAGGAACAATGCCCAAAACATGCTTATATTTCTGGAAAATTAGTTGAATCTGTTTACTATAAGGAGAATAACGAGAAATGAAATTAATTTGATCAGTATTATTTTGTACCTTCAGTTTAGGAGACAGCAACCAAGATCGATCATTATATAGTGCCCTTTTATAGGCACGATTCACTATCTTAAACGGATAACCACGGCGTAAAAAATCATGCTTCAAATCCACTGTCTTCACCTTATAATCATCAATAGAAGAGCAATTCCGTCTGAATCTAATGAACTGAGAAAATGGTAATCCACACACAAGACTCCTAGGGTGCATACTGGAAAAATGTAAATAAGTGTTCTTATCTGTCAATTTACGATAAACAGTTGTACCCCATGACTCAGATTGCCGAAAGACTTTAACATCCAGAAACACAATTTCTTGATAACTATAATTAATGGTAAATTGTATCTGAGGATCCAATTTATTTAACCACACATGAAACTCCAACAAGAGATCCAGAGGACCATCCCATAGCAAAAAGACGTCGTCTATGTAACGACGCCAAATCAACATATGAGATTGATACTTAGATGACACTAACCAGCGCTGTTCGTACAAACCCATAAAAAAATTCGCTACCGATGGGGCAAAAGATGCCCCCATGGCAATACCACTCATTGCCATAGTTGGTTGCTACCTCCTCTCCGGGTGGCTCAATTGCATTACGGCTCTATCACCTTTCCACAATTAAATACCGACCCTACAGTACCACGGGAAGAGATGGACAAGTGCTCCCTACCACAGGACAAGGGAAGATACACGCACAGCTCACCCCCACTTGCTACATGTTGCACTCCAACATACTAAGAAACCTACACAAGATGGAGATGTCCATCCCAAAAGCCTAAAATGCGCACTTATAAACGTGCGATCAATTCGCAAGAAATGGCCAGTTATCTCGGACACAATAGCCCTCCATGACCTAGACATACTCCTGGTCACAGAGACATGGTTATCCAACGATGACAATGTCCTCCTCAATCAACTCTTACCGGTTTCACAATACACGCCTGCCATAGAGACAACAGAAGAGGTGGAGGAGTACTCATCCTCGCCAAGACAGACCTTCACTTCCAGCAAATTAGCGCCACCAGCACATCGCATCTCGAGACAATCACAATAGCCAACAAGCACTGCTCCATCATCCTACTCTACAGAGCCCCATCAACCTCCCCAGATGACCTCCCAACAATAATCGACCTTGCTCTCAATGCCCAGAACCCATGCACACCGACATGGGTACTAGGGGATTTCAACCTTCCAGCCCTGCAAGACACCCAAGCATCAGCCTTTCGCGAAGCACTCAAGGAGCTAGGTTACAAGCAACTAGTCAACGAACCGACCCACGAGAAAGGAAGCATATTGGATCTGGTATTTGCCCCACAGGCAACCATCACCTCAACCCACGTCCCTAAGCTGCCCATTACTGCAGTACCCTGGTCGGACCACAAACTAATCAACTTCCAAATACCCGTGCTATGCATCAACCAAAAGAACATGGGTGGCCCGAGCAGCACCACCAGAGCACAGCCAAGAAGGTTCCAACCTTTCGATAAGGAAATTATTCTGTGAAAAACCGTCCCACTCCTCGCTTCGACATCACCCAACCTCGATGAGCTGGTCACAGACTGGAACAATAGCCTCTGCAGCATCGCTCAACGCCCTCCGTCCACCAAACCTCCAAGGAAACGAGTCAATGCAGCCTGGTACTCCACAGATCTACAATCATCTCTCATCCACCTAAGGAAACTAGAAAGACGCATGCCGGCCCTCGAGTCCATCTCCAGTACTGAGGTTCCAGCACCGAAGCTTTCAGATACCAGTTTTGAGCGGTATCGAGTACGGGCAAAGCGCGAGCACCCTGCCCGTCGATACTTTGAGTCTTCTGACTCCGATTCGTCGGATGACGAATCAGCCAGTACATGGGAAATGAGAATTCTCCAAGAGGATCCATCTCCATCCCCACAATGTCGCATGTCCCCTCCGGAGAACATGTCTTTCCAAGATTTATCCGCGATGTTGCTCAGGGCATCTCCATTATGGTGACTTCGGAGAAGGAAACTAGGCCTGAGGAGTTCAAAGTTCTTCAATACCCTGCAGCCCCAAAGGAAGCTGCTACTCTTCCTATTCATCGAATACTTCACGACCTTATGCTTAGAATGTGGGAGACACCCTTAACCATCTCTCCATATACTCGAAGGCTCGATACAATGTACCGGGTACCGGAGTGCCCCGGTTTCCAGAAGACGCAATTACCACACCATTCCATAGTGGTGGAATCGACAATACGTCAAATTAAAAGTGCTAAAATGCATTCCTCGAACCCTCCGGGCAAGGAATCGAGAACCCTTGATGCTTTTGGTCGTCAATGTTTTCAGGCCTTCATGTTATTGGCCAGAATAAGTTCCTACATACTCTACATGGGTATGTTCCTTAGGGAGGTGGCTAGGGATTTGGAGCTGATGGCTCCTCTTCTCCCTGACGACAAGAGAGCTGATTATCTCACCTTGTCAAGCATGCCCAAAATGTTTCCAAATTTGTTAACAGGGCAACATTTGACTGTTTTGAATGCATCAGCAGAACTTCAGTTATATGCATTGGTGCACGCAGGATTGCTTGGCTCCAAGCCTCTGTCCTTGAATAGTGGGTTCAAGATAAACTGGGTAATATACTTGCACAGGTGAAAACCTTTTTGGCAAAGATTGGTAGGATAAGGCTTCTCAGTTAGAATCTGAGAACACCACTCTTAATAGACTCTCTAGATCTACTGCCAACCCAGCTAAGAAAAAGACATCAAAGAAACCCATTTTCAATAAGAAAAAGAAGTACTACCCTTCTTACATCCCTGCGGTGCACTGTCCCATCCATGCCCCCCAAAGAGGGCAGCAACAACCAAAACAGCAAAGAAAGACTCAGACTCCCAGGTCTCAGCCAACCCAGCAGATCCAACCTCCTCAGGGCCTTTGACTCCTTTCTGGAGAACATAACCATCCTACCTCTGGAGATTCCAGATTCCATCCGCATTCCCGACAGGCTATGTCACTTTGCCCACAGGTGGCGTATTGTAACATCAGAACACTGGACTCTCTCCATAGTAAGGGAAGAGTACAAACTTCTCTTCCAAAGTCTACTCCCCCCAGTCTCCTCCAAGAGAGTTCAGTTCTCAACCCTCTCTCACCATTCTGTTATTGCAGGAGGTCACTTTCCTTCTCTCATAGGGTGCAATAGAGGAAGTGTCACTCTCCCAGCAAGGTCTGGGCTTCTATTCTCCTTACTTCCTCATTCCAAAGAAGACAGGGGGATACAGGCCCATCCTGGACCTCAGAAAGCTGAACAAGTATCTACTCCGGAAGAAATTCAAGATGATCTCCCTAGGTACTCTTCTCCCCTATGTCTAGAGTCAGGATTGGCTCTGTTATCTAGATCTAAAGGACGCATATACTCACATTCTTATCCACGCAGAACACAAAGTTCCTGCGTTTCCTTTCCAGGGGAGACATTATCAGTACAGAGTCCTGCCTTTTGGCCTTGCCTCTGCCCCAAGAGTCTTTACAAAGTGCATGGCAGTTGTAGCTGCATTCCTAAGGACTCTAGGGATATTTGTCTTCCCCTACTTAGACGACTGGCTCATTCGAGCAAGAACATCTCTAGAGGCCAATCTTTCTATCACGCGCACCATGCAAGTGCTGCAACATTTGGGATTTTTAATACATCTTCCAAAGTCCCAGCTCGTTCCCTCTCAAACTCTGGAGTTTATAGGAGCCCTCCTGGACACTCAGTAGTCAAGGGCTTTTCTGCCCCAAGCCTGCTGTGCTTGATTTATCCAACTTGCATCCCAAGCATGCCTCAAAACATTTCTCACTGCTTGAGAAATGCTGCAACTCCTGGGCCATATGGCATATACTGTACATATGGTTCCATACGCTCGACTGCATATGCGTGCAGCTCAATGGACCCTGGCTTCCCAGTGGTCTCAAGCATCCGGTCGTTTGAGAGACAGGATAATACTTTCTACACGTCTCATCTCATCTCTCCAATGGTGGAAATCCCCAGAACACCTTCTCGAAGGCTCACCTTTTCAGAAGCCTCTACATCAATGTACCCTGATGACGGATGTGTCCAAATTCGGCTGGGGGGCTCATCTGGACAACCTCTCCACTCATGGTCTTTGGTCACATCAGGAGTCACAACTCCACATAAATCTTCTGGAACTCAGAGCCATCCACAATGCTCTCAGGGTGTTCCACCACCACCTTCGCTTCTGCACAGTTCTAGTACAGACGGATAATCAGGAAGCCATGTTCTATTTGAACAAGCAGGGCAGAATAGGCTCTTGGTCACTTTGCAGCGAAGCCCTACACCTGTGGTCCTTCGCCATACAATATCAGATTCACCTACTTACGGTATATCTCCCAGGCAAACAGAATCTCTTGGCAGACAAGCTCAGTCGGGTACTACTACCCCACAAGTGGTCCCTCCATGCAGACAAGGTTGTTCACATTTTTCAGATCTGGGGAACCCCAGACATAGACCTGTTTGCAAGTCCTCAGAATGCCAAACTTCCCCGCTTCTGCTCCAGAACGCCTGATCAGAACAACCAAGTGGTAGATACCTTTCACCTTCGCTGGTGTCAAGGCTTCCTATATGCCTTCCCTCCCATTCCCCTCATCCCCCAAACTCTTTTCAAACTCCAGAGAGACAAGGGCTACATGATTCTTATAGCCCCGCGTTGGTCACAACAACCGTGGTATTCTCTGCTTCTATGTCTCTCTCAAGTTCAACCAGTAGAATTGGGGTCTGCTCCAGATCTCCTCTCACAGGAGAACGGGACACTGCTGCATCCCAATCCGCAGTCCCTACACCTCACAGCATGGCTGCCGAAGGCATAGAATTCCAGGGCATCAGCCTCTCTCCAGGTGAAAGCTGTCCTTTTGTCTTCTAGGAAACCTTCCACAAGGCGTTCCTATGCCTTCAAGTGGCGTAGATTCTCTCTCTCGTGTTCGAAAAGGGATCTTAACCCCTTTTCAGCTCCGGTGGAAGCATTATTTGAATATCTTCTCCATCTTTGTGGACTAAAAACCAATTTGGTAAGAGTCCATCTGCCATAGCGGCTTCGCACATGCACTTGGATGGTCAGCCCATCTCCTCTCAACCGCTTGTAGCATGCTTCTTGAGAGGTCTTCTATTAACTAAACCTCCCATTAAGCCACCCCCAGTGGCATGGGACCTTAATGTTGTTTTAGGACAGCTTATGAAGCCGCCCTTTGAACCTCTAGCCACTACTTCTCTGAAGTTTCTTACTTGGAAGGTCACCTTCCTTATTGCCCTCACTTCAGCAAGATGCATCAGTGAGCTTCAGGCTTTGGTGGCTGATCCTCCTTATACACATTTCCACCATGATAAGGTAGTCCTTAGGACTCATCCTCACTTTATGCCAAAGGTGATTTTGCCCTTTGACTTAAACCAGCCGGTGTACCTCCCTGTTTTTTTCCCTAGACTTCATTCTTCTAGGGCAGAAGTAACCCTTATACTCTGGATTGCAAACGTGCTTTGGCCTTTTATTTCCAGAGAACTCAGGAGCACAAAAAAGCTTCCCAACTTTTCATTGCTTTTGACTCCAGTCACCTAGGACTACCAGTATCCAAGCAAACTCTCTCCAGATGGATAGCAGATTGTATCTCCTTTGCTTACGACAGTGCAGGACTTTCTCTTGAGGATCACATCACTGCACATAATGTTTGGGCCATGGCTGCCTCCATGGCAAATCTGTGCTCTGTAGCGATTGATGAGATATGTAAAGCAGCAACCTGGTCCTCTGTTCATACTTTTGCTGCTCACTATTGGCTGGACAAGGACTCCCGCCGGGATGCCTCATTTGGCCTAGCTGTTCTCCAGCATCTCTTTCAGACTTAGATCAACTCCTATCCCCCGTCCAGGGTTTCGATACCAGACATCCCTGGAGGATATATTACCTATTACTTAGCCCTATGTTCCACAACTCGCTCTGAGGTCATCTCTCTGGCACCTCCAAGTTAGGGAGTCCCATATTTGAAGACTACATTCCTGCTTGTTCCTGGAGATAGCATAGTCACTTACCTGTAACAGGTGATCTCCAGGAACAGCAGGAATTGAGTCATCACAATCCACCCTCCTCCCCTAGGAGTTGTACTTTTCCTTCTCTCCTTCTCTCCTTTTATCTCAGCTACAAACTCAACTGAGGAGGGAAAGGTGGGAAGGCAGCTACGCAGGCGCAGTGGGATGCTCCCAAAATCTTTCCTATTGGATGCTGGGGAGCGTTCCCGTGCAGGCTCCATCGGTATTGACATCATCCATATGTGAAGACTCAATTCCTGCTGTTCCCGGAGATCACCTGTTACAGGTGAGTAACTAAGCTAGATCCGAAGCTGCCGTGTTTGCGTCTCTGCTGTAGTCCTGCGTCTCTTTCTGCTGTCACTTTAGCCAATCATTGTCGAAATCTGCAATACAGAATGAGATGTGGCTTCCCATGGGACCACTCTGAGAAATCATAAAATCAGGTCTTCAAAACTTCTCGGAAGTAACATAATCATGACAATTCCTTAGCCAAAATAAATACAGAAGGCCTTTGTGAGTCTCACTAAAATTTGAACAAATTTGAATAGACGTTACTGCAGCTGTAAGAACAGCTGTCAGAAATATTTGACTGCCAGGTACAGAAACTGGCGAGGCAGCAAATCAACTAGGGTCCAGGAGGGCAGAGTCGAATGGAGCAACTCTTTGTGGGGTCTCAGGATTACATTACTGTTTCTCTTCTGGATAGGACTTTGAGGCTTTAATCAGAGCAAGTTTTGACTAGGGCTTAGGGTGCTTTGACTTCCCAATTTCTCAAAGGCCTCTGCTTGCCTCCCAACTCCACATTCCCATTTTCCTCCCAGGACGGAGGAGTTAGAAGGCATGAGAGGAACACAGAGCTCCGGGCGGAATCCATGGGTTCTAATCCAGGCTTTGAAGAAGCTGACACTGCTTGTGGTCCTGTAAGACCGATGGAAGTAGCTACTTCATTGTACCTAAGAGCACTTAATTGCTGTATCTCCAGGTATAGGGAAGGTTTCATGGCAGCACCATTACATTACAATGCATTGTCTTGCAGATGCTCTGAACATTAACAGAGAGCAGATAAGAACCATCCGCTATGCTGCTTCTTCCCATCTATATGCTCTAGCAGCAGGAGAGCTTACCATAGTCCATCAGTTGTGTTTTCATCCTAACTTCAAAGCCTCAGCCATTCCCTCTCCCCCATGACTTCCCCTGTTCTTACTACCACCTTTAGTATCTATCCTAAGCATCTTTCAGTTCTGTCATGCTGCTGTGTGGCTCCAGCCACTGACCACTCTCTCATGTTATGACCCTCTGTCTGGCAGTTTATTTTTTTTGTAGAAAATTTGACTTTTCTACACTGTCAAATATTTGAAGGTTTCAATTATATCCCCTCTATCCTGTATGTGAGTACATTGTGAACATCTTAAGCCAATCTGTGTAGGGCAGGAGTTCCCAAACTATAGCCTATTGGCTGGAATTGGTCCAAGCAGCTCATTTTTGCAGCTCATTACACACTTTTTGCTGCCTGTGGCGGAATCTGTCTCATAGAAGTTTAACACTTATTCAAATGTGGTAATGGCAAAGACAGCAAGGCGGGGGGGGGGGCAGTTCCCCCAACTGAAGATAATGGTAGTGGAATAGCATTGCAACAAACTCAGCAAACTATGCCATTCCTTCAGCAAATTCCATTTGACCCTCTCGCAGCCTTTAGTGATTTGAAATGTCCTATGTGGTCATTCTTTTAAGAAGTCTGGGGTCCCCTGAGTTGCAGACCTTGTATCATGTTGTTAGAACTTGTCTGAACTGTGTCCATCTTCTCAATGTCCTTGCAGATGACAACACTTTATAAATTTATAGAGTAAGGGCTCTCGTATCCTCCAGGCTCTCAATAGCACTCATGTCTGACCAGTGCCTACCACCCAGACCTGCCAACATGTAAAATACAAACAGCGATGATACCTTGAGCAAAATGCAAATAACTAATATAATCCACTTCTATTCCAGTGTCCAGTTCTGGATTCAGGGGTAAATGTGCTTTTCTGGCCAGATTTAGGAGGTAATTGTATAAGGAGCTGCTCTCACCACATGTAAATCATGGTATTTTAGTGATGCATGTGCATAGAGGACATGTGTTGCCCCGATGACACATACTTTCACTGCAGGTGTTTGCACGGCTGGAGTTTGGGCAGAACATGGGGAGTGCACACATGCAAATGATAAAATATAATCTATGCACATACATTACAAATCTCCGTGTGAGCATTTACCCCAGCAGCTTAAATGAAGGCGCACACTTTCACACTTATGCCTAAAGTATGCACAGTACCTAGGTATGACCTTCTAGAATTACCCTCTCTGTCCTGCCATTTACTGCAGGTCTCCATTCAGAAGCTTTTCCTGCAGAGGTAGGGTTATCTATTTCAGATTTAAACTTCTGTCTGGTGTTAGAGTGAACAGAAGCAGCAGTGAGACTGCGGTAAATATACCTTCACTAGTAAAGGAGAGAGGCAGCAGCAGGGGCCCAGGTTATAGCCCACATTTCAGGGACTCCACGGGACCTATCCACCAACTGCTCAAAATGCAAATTTTTACAGGACACATGAACCAAAACCATAATGGAGCCAAGATGAGAAGAAAGGGAGAGAATGACACTAAAAGGAAAGAAAAGAAGATGATCAGAGAATTGGAGAAGCGCTTCAAAGATGGAAGTCGGGCTTAAAAAGGAGAAAGCTAATCAGAGCTGATAGAAGAGGATCTGGAGGAGGTGCAGGTCAAGAAGTAAATGGCTCATTACCTTAGTTTTTCTGAGGTTGACAGCATGCAGCAGAGATAACACAAACAAGGAGAAAAGACATTATAAAAGATTAGAGGATCTCTACCAGTCAAACCAACTCTGAGCAAAACTCTCTCAGCTCTGATATTTAATTCTACACTATTACAAATATTAGACTGCAGTAGTAGGCCCTCAGCATTGCCTTAGCAACAATGCTTTTTAATGTGCCCAGTTTAGAGAGTTACTGAAACACCAAACTATAGTACACCAAGACCCAGCTAACAAATTGTTTTATTAATCAAAGGATGAAGACTTATTAGCATTCCTTTGGGAGTCCTAAAACAGGATACCAGGAGTCTGTCCAAGAGCTTATGGGTTTGAGATTTTATTACTCATCTCTCCTAAATCAAGCTCCAGGTAAATTACAAATCCAGTACATTTTGGCATTTCCCTGCCCCACAGGGTTTACAATCTAAGGCCCCTATTTACTAAGCCATATTAAGTGTTACTGCACTGCATTAACAGTGTGCATTTCTGACAGCCCTGCCTCTTGCATGGTAAGAGGAAACTCATGCAGGGGGAGGAGGTGAGCGCTGCAGGGCCTCTCAAAATGTGAAGAAAGTGAAGTTACTTACCTGTAACAGGGGTTCTCCGTGGACAGCAGAATAAGTCAGCCACACCTGGTGATGTCCTTTGGGCGGCGCCATATGGAAGTGCTCTCTAGAGCTCAGACCCCTCTGAGCATGCCCAGATAGCCCACCTCACCAGCCCGCCCCTAGTCCGGCCAGTATGTTCCTAGCTAGGCCTTCCCGGCTAGGGGCGAGTACCTGCAGCTGACCTCCTCCAGGGAGGTGGGCGGGATTGTGTGGCTGACTTATCCTGCTGTCCACGGAGAACCCCTGTTACAGGTAAGTAACTTCGCTTTCTCCATGGACTAGCAGGATTGCATCAGCCACACCTGCTGACTCCCTAGCAGCGCGGGTGCGCCTGAGGTGGAGGAGGGAGGCGTGCGGATAAAGGCAAGAGATTATGCGCTTCTGTGCATATAATGTTTAATGATAACCACAGCACGTGCAACATTGTGTAGTAGAACATAGTGTAGTAAGGTGCAGTAACAACAGTGCAGCAGAACACAGTGCAGTAACAACAGTGTAACATAGTCAAGGCGGTAGTGACATAGTGCGAACAACAGTGCAATAACTTGGGCGTTAATTGCCACAATATTGAGCAATAATCTTTTGCAATAACAACGAGGTGTAATAGCCATCTTGTGCAAGTCATCTTTTGCAAAGGTCCCTTAATTGGTAATCCTTGGATGGAGCCGGATGGCCGCCCTCCTCCTCATGGAGGGTGTGAGGTGGCCTTAAAGGCTCCGACTGTGGAGGCCAGGACTGCTGCGCCCACTGCGCAGTCTTCCCTCGATCGGAGGTCTAGGCAGTAGTGTCTCTGGAAGGTATGCTGTGTAGACCATGTGGCTGCTTTGCAGATGTCGGCGAGTGGAACGGAACGCAGGTTGGCTAGGGAGGTGGCTAATGCTCTGAGCCGATGTGGGCCTACTTTTGGTGGTGCCTGGCCGTCCGACGTGTCCAGGCAGAAGGAGACACAGTCGACTACCCAATTGGAAAGGGTCCACTTTTTGACGGGCTGGCCCGGCCTGTTTAGGTCGAATGAAACAAAAAGTTGGTCGCCTTTTCTGACCGGGAGTGTCCTTTGCAGGTAGATCCGGAGTGCCCGGAGGCAGTCCAGGGTATGTAGGCATTGCTCCTCGGTAGATGAGTGAGGCTCCAGGAAGAAAGAGGGGAGTTTGATGGACTGATTGACGTGGAACGCCGACGGAAACTTGGGGACAAACTTAGGGTTGGTTCGCAGGGACGCACGGTCCTGGAGTAGTTGTGTGTATGGTGGATGTGCCACCAGAGCTTGTAGCGCACTGATTCTCGTCGCGGAGGTTATAGCGACTAGAAATAGGGTTTTCCAGGATGTGAACTTCATATCTGCAGACTGGAGTGGTTCGAAAGGTCCTTGCGTTAGTCGCTGCAGAACAGAATTGGGGTCCCGGGGGGGGGGGGGGGCCGGAGGTCTGACTGGAGGCTTTAGGTTAGTTAGTCCCTTCATGAAATGTGTGGTCAGGGGCAGTGACGCGATGGAGTTGGCTTAGTCTACCAGGACATGGAAAGCTGCTATTGCCGAGAGGTGCACCCGGATGGTCTGGGTCTTGAGGCCAAGGTCGGACAATGTGTTGAGATATTGGAAGACTTGGGCGACAGGACAAGTGGTAGGATTGAGGCCGTGTGTTGCACACCAGATGCTGAATCTTTTCCATTTGAGGCCATAGGATTTTCTGGTGGATGGCCTTCGGGCTGCCAGGACCACGTCTTATACTTCCACTGGTAGATGGAGGGCGGAGAGGCTCAACCGCTCAACCTCCAGGCAGTGAGAGTGAGGGCTTTGACGTTGGGGTGCCTCGTGTTGCCCCGTTCTGTGTTAGTCGGTCTGGTTTGAGGGGAAGGCGTATCGGATCCCCGTGGGCAAGGCGTAGCAGGAGCGTGAACCACATCTGACGTGGCCAGTGGGGGACCACCAGAATGGCGCGTGCTCTGTCCTGGACGATCTGCTGTAGGGTCGCTGGGATGAGGGGGGTCGGCGGGAAGGCATACACCAGCGACCACTCCCCCCAGCACACGTCGAATGCATCTGCTGCTAGTCTTTTGGATGATGGGTGTCTCGAGCTGAACTGGGGGCATTTGGCATTCTGTTCTGTGGCAAAGAGGTCTATGGATGGGGTTCCCCACCAATGGAAGAGGATATTGGTCACCTCCTGGGGGAAGGTCCATTCGTGGGGCTGCAACTGCTTGCTGAGTTTGTCTGCAAGGGTATTTATATCTCCCGGCAGGTAGGAGGCCTGCAGTTTGCAGTTGTTCTCCAAGGCCAGAGACCATATTACCATCAACTCGTTGCAGAGGGGGTGAGAGCCGGTCCCTCCTTGTTTGTTGACGTAGAACATGGCCACTTGGTTGTCCCTCTGAATGAGGACAAACGTGTCCCATAGATGCGGAAGGAAAGTTAGGAGAGCGTATCTGATGGCTCTTAGCTCGAGGAGATTGATGTGTAGCTGTCGCTCCATCTGGGACCATGCCCCTTGGGTGTTGAGATGCTGGAGGTGTGCGCCCCAACCGGTGTTGGACGCGTCCGTGGTGAGAATTAGCTGGTGTGCCTGTTGGTGAATGTCCTTGCCCCCCAAAAGGTTCGATGGGGTTGACCACCAGCGTAGATGAGTTCTGATGCGCAGGGGCATCGGGACGTGGGTGGAAAGTGGTTGGGAATGCTGATTCCAGTGGGAGCGCAGGTGCCATTGGAGAGGTCGCATCCTCAACCTCGCGACAGGCAGGACTGAGGTCGTTGCTGCCATATGGCCCAGGAGGTGTAGGAGGAATCGTGCTGAGGAGCTCTCTGCTTTGGCAGCTTTGGCTGCAAGGGAGACAATAGCGAGTAGTCGGCGTTCTGGGAGGTAGGCTCTTGATGCCCGGGTACTGATTACCGCTCCTATGAACTCGAGCTGCTGGGAGGGCTGCAGTTGTGACTTGTCATAGTTGATGACGAAGCCAAGGGAGGTAATTATGGCCGTCGCTCTCTGCAGGGATTTTTGTAGTTCCTGGGCTGAGGGCGCCGTGAAGAGCCAGTCGTCCAGGTAGGGAAAGACAGATATCTTCAGCTTGCGGAGGTGTGCTGCGACAACGGCTACACACATTGTGAAGACTCGAGGCGCCGGAGACAAGCCGAAGGGGAGAACTCTGTATTGGTAGTGTCGCCCTAGCACGTGGAAGCAAAGGTATTTCCTGTGCGACTTGTGGATGAAGATGTGGGTGTAGGCTTCCTGTAGGCCCAAGAGCGGATGGTTCGGAAGAATGTATCTTTGAAGGATACTACCAAAAGCAGAGAGGTTCCACAAAAGAGTAAAGTAGCCCAAATGCCCTCAAGTATGGAGCAGACTGAGCTTAAAGATCCCAAATTACCCATGTCTAACAATAAACAAATTAATATGAGTAAAATACATTCTCTAAAATGCTTGTATGCAAATGCTAGAAGTCTAAAAAATAAGATGGGAGAGTTAGAATATATAGCACTAAATGAAAGGTTAGATATGATTGGAATATCAGAGACATGGTGGAAGGAGGACAACCAGTGGGACACTGTGATACCTGGGTACAAACTATATCGTAATGATAGAGCTGATCAAATTGGTGGAGGGGTTGCGCTCTATGTTAGAGAGGGCATTGACTCAGAAAGGATTAAAGTTTGCAGGAAACAAAATCTGCTGTAGAATCTATATGGATTGAAATTCCATATAAAAGGGGGAAGGCAATGGCAGTGGGGGTGTACTATCGAGCACCTGGCCAGAATGACCAAATGGATGATGAAATGCTCAAAGAAATCAAGGAAGCTAACAAACGTTACAGCGCAGTAATAATAATGGGTGATTTCAACTACCCCGGTATCGACTAGGTCATTGTCATGTCAGGACATGCTAGGGAGATAAAGTTCCTAGATGAAATAAATGACTGCTTCTTGGAGCAGCTGGTTCATGAACCGACCAGAGGGGAAGCCATATTAGACCTAGTCCTTAGTGGAACACCAGATCTAGTGCAAGAGATAAGGGTGTTGGGGCCACTTGGCAATAGTGATCATAGCATGATCGCCTTTGATTTAATTAGTGGAGGAGGGATAGTAAGGAAATCCACAGTACTACCTTTTAACTTTGGAAAGGGAGACTATGATAAAATGAGGAAAACAGTTAAGAAAAAACTAAAAGGAGCAGTTGTGAAGGTTAAAGACGTACATCAAGCTTGGGTGTTGTTGAAAAATACTATCTTGGAAGCCCAGACCAGCTGTATTCCACGCTTTAAGAAAAGTGGAAGGAAGTCCAAAAAACTGCCAGCATGGTTTAAAGGTGAGGTCAGAGAGGCTGTTGTTGCCAAAAAAGCATCTTTCAGGAAATGGAAAAAAGAGCCAAACGACGAAACCTGGAAACAGCACAAGCACTGGCAAGTCAAATGCAAGGCATTGATAAGGCAGGCAAAGAGAGAATTTGAGAAGAAGCTTGCTGCGGAAGCAAAAACGCGAAATAAAGACCTTTTCAAGTACATTCGTAGCAAAAACCTGTGAGAGAGTCAGTTGGTCCATTAGATGATAAAGGGGTTAAAGGAGCACTAAGAGGCGACAAGGCGATAGCGGAGAGACTGAATGAATTCTTTGCTTCGGTCTTTACTGAGGAAGATGTAGGGATGTTACCCATGACTGAAGTGGTATTTAAAGGTGCGGAAGAATTGAAGGAAATATCGATACATCAGGAAGATGTCTTACAACTATTAGATAAACTGAAGAGTAGCAAATCACCTGGGCCAGATGGTATACAACCAAGGGTGTTGAAAGAACTGAAATATGAGATTGCAGACCTGCTAGCAGTAATCTTGTGAACTATCATTAAAATCATCTCTAATACCTGAAGATTGGAGGATCGCCAATGTATCACCAATTTTTAAAAAGGATTCCAGGGGTGATCCGGGAAACTACAGACCGGTGAGCCTGACGTCAGTACCGGGAAAAATGGTAGAAACCATCATAAAGAATAAAATTACTCAGCATGTAGATAGTCACAACCTAATGGGAGACAGCCAACATGGCTTTAGACAAGGAAGATCTTGTCTTACTAATCTGTTATGTTTTTTGAAGGAGTGAATAAACAGGTGGACAAAGGTGAGTCGGTTGATATTGTGTATCTGGACTTTCAGAAAGCCTTTGACAAGGTCCCTCATCAGAGACTTTTGGCAAAACTAAAGAGTCATGGGATAGGAGGCAGTGTACTGTTGTGGATCAGGAACTGGTTAAAAGATAGAAAGCAGAAGGTAGGGCTAAATGGCCAATTTCCCCAATGGAGAAAGGTGAATAGTGGTGTACCCCAGGGATCTGTGCTGGGTCCGCTGCTTTTTGACATATTCATAAATGACCTGGAAAATGGAATAACGAGTGAGGTTATCAAATTTGCAGATGACACAAAACTATTTAAAGTTGTTAAAACCTAAGAGGATTGTGAAAAATTGCAAGAGGATCTTGATAAATTGGAAGACTGGGCATCAAAATGGCAGATGAAATTTAATGTGGACAAGTGCAAGGTTATGCACCTAGGGAAGAACAACCCAAACTATGGTTACACGATGCAAGGTTCCAGATTAGGAACCACCACCCAGGAAAAGATTTAGGCGTCATTGTGGATACCATGTTAAAACCCTCGGCCCAGTGTGCAGCGGCGGCCAAGAGAGCAAATAGAATGCTAGGTATGATAAGGAAAGGAATGGAAAATAAAACAAAAGATATTATAATGCCTCTATATCGTTCCATGGTGAGACCGCACCTTGAATATTGTGTGCAATTCTGGTCGCCGTATCTTAAAAAGGATATAGCCATTTTAGAAAAGGTTCAGAGAAGAGCCACCAAAATGGTAAAGGGGATGGAAGGATACTCCTATGAAGAAAGGCTAAAAAGGTTAGGTATCTTTAACCTGGAAAAGAGACGGCTGAGGGGAGATATGATAGAAGTCTATAAATTAATGAACGGAGTGGAACGGGTAAACGTAGATCGATTGTTTACCTTATCAGAATATAGAAAGACTAGGGGACATGCAATGAAGCTACAGGGTAAACTATTTAAGACTAATAAAAGAAAATATTTTTTCACTCAACATGTAATCAAACTCTGGAATTTGTTACCGGAGGATGTAGTAAAGGCTGTTAGTGTAGCTGGGTTTAAAAAAGGTTTGGATAAGTTCCTGGAGGAAAGGTCCATAAACCATTATTAAGAAGTGACCGAAGATATCAATGCTTGACCCAGTACAAGCATTGTGGTACTTGTGTCTCTTGGGGAAACTGCTAGGTACATATGACCTAGATTGGCCACTGTTGGAAACAGAATACTGGGCTTGATGGACCTTGGTCTGACCCAGTATGTCATATCTTATGTTCTTAGGTGGTCTTCCCGTAGTTTGCGGTGCATTGGTAGAGCAAAGGAGGGCTTGGGAGAGGAGATGTATTTTAGGACCTCCGGATCCGGCTCCTCAGTTGTTTCGGGCGAAGTCAGGGCTAGTGCGGATGCCACCCTCTGTATGAATTTGGGGTAGGTCAGGTCCTCTGGGGGCGGAGGGGGCCCTTCAGGCTCCGGGGACTGTCTGCTTTCCGAGGCAGTCCGGTCATTAGAAGCGGAGCCAACAACGGCTTTGATGTCCCGCTCTTCGGCTGTGCTGTCCGGGGATGGGTTGACCGGAGAGTCCTGTGCAGGTGTTTGAGCACGATCCGGCGAGCCTCTAGGGGGGGACCTCGAGCGCGACCTGGCTGTAGAGCCCGTGGGGGGCGCCTGGGTTACAGGCGTTGTAGAGGCGTGGGCAGTCTGTTGAACAATCTGTGTGAGCAGCTTCAGGATGGCAGAGTTGTTGGCAGAGTCTGTGGCATGGCTGCATGATCTCATCTGTCGGCTCCTGCTGGTGCTGGAAGAATGTCTCCTGTTGATCCTGTGGTGCTTTTCTAAAAGTGTGGCGGCTCTCTGGGCGGTGCCTCTTGTGCGCTGGCCTGGAATTGAATGAGCTGCCTGCCGAGGAGTCCGTGCTGCTTGCTCGCCTTTTGCGATGGCTGCTGTGTCCGTGAGCATGCTGATCGCCACTTCCGCGAGGCTGCCGGTGTTCGTGCCTCCGTCGGTGTCTTCGCCCATTGCTCTGATGTGAATCACTATCTGGCCAGAGGAGGGCTGCGTGGTGTCAGGAACAAGCACCGGAGCAAGGGCAGAGCTTAAACCGCTGTGCTCTGATGCAGGAAATAGCCGCACTGAGCTGCACCCAGGGCGGGGATGGGGCTTGCGTCCCCATGCTGACATGCGTTGCTGGATCCCAGGCTGCTCTGTTGGTGGTGGGTGGAGCTGGAGGACTCATTCCTTTGGAGGTAGGAGGTGCTGGAGGACTTTCCCCGGGCGCCATTGCCGGCAGCCACATGGCTGCGTGGGGAAGTAGTAGCGGGCCCACTAAGCGTTGGATCGGCAGCCCCGGTCACCCAAGGGTTCGGAGGGGCAGGCCTTACCTCCACGTTGTCCTGTGCGAGGCTCAGATCTGTTGGAGGCAGAGCAGAGGGGGTCACCACAGTAGCGCGGCTGGGGATGGAGGCCCTGTCGGGCACATCCTGAGCCGGCAAAAAGCTGGATGCCTTGCTGGTAGTTGGGGATTTTCCCAAGCAGTGAACACAGTCGTGTGTGGAGTAAGTCTTTTTGCTGCAGCGTGGGCACTTTTTTAAACCCGGTTTTGGTCTGCTGGTCTGCTGTAGTGTAGAAATTGGTTGTAGGAGAGCAGGGTCCGTCTTGCTGGCAAGGCGGAAGGAAGAAGACTGGCCGGACTAGGGGCGGGCCGGTGAGGTGGGCTACCTGGGCATGCTCAGAGGGGTCTGAGCTCTAGAGAACACTTCCGTATGGCGCCGCCCGAAGGACGTCACCAGGTGTGGCTGACGCAATCCTTCTAGTCCATAGAGAAATACAGGCGCCAGCGTTTGAGTCCTGCTTTGAGCTTTCTACAGCCACTGGGTCAGCCATGAGAAACTCAAGGCCTAAAGGAGAGGGGGATAATGTAGGCAGCACTAGCAGTCTTTCCCCTTTCCCCGTGCTATGGCTACTGACAACTCCAACCTGACACTGAACTCTGTCTCGTCCGGCAATCATTGTCTGAATAAACTAGAAGTCCCTAAAATGCTAACGAGGTGCTCAAAGACAACAGCCAATAGAGCCTTCTCCCTATTTGCACCAAGAGCTTGGAATGCCCTCCCCCCAGAAATTCGATCCATTGCAAATATAATATCATTCAGAAAGGCTATCAAGCATCATTTGTTCCTAAAACACTACCCCAATTCCAATCCTCCTAATCAATCTCAACATACTATACCTCCTCACCAAAACTCACACTTAACCCAACCCCGTTTAGAAAATGGTTAGCTTGACCTTCCTCCTGTTACATATCCGATTTGCACATTGCAATGCCTAACCATGTCCCTCATATAATGTTACACCTTATGACTAAATATCAATGTACATAGTTTGTTCCCCTGTTCATCCAAGTTTATATACCCTGTTGACTGTAAACTCAGTGTAACATATTGCATTGTTGTATGTTCTGTTCAAATGTAAACCGCACTGATTATAATAGCGCGGTATATAAGAAATGCAAATAAATAAAAATAAATAGATAAATAATAGCACTCACCATCTGAAGGCTTGGGGTGCATGAGCTTTATCGGAATCTCCACACCAACATCACTACAGAAGAAATCAGAACGTACTTAGTGATTTCATTGGAGTCTCAGCAGAACCTCAACCAGGCACTGACTAACCCTTCAGCAAAGTTTGCAAGTTCACAGTGGGAAAGAAGAGACCTGCCTGTGCTGCCTGTGTTGCAGAGTTGCTCCTTTGACCCCATCAGTTTCTGTGCTGTCACTCCTTTCCTTAATACTGCCCTTTGCAAGGAATACCATACCGAGTTACACCTATGGCCCCTCCTTCTTTTGTACTGATGTAAGAGTCCTGTATCAGCTCATGGGTTGTTCCAGGGATGTGCTACCCCTGTCTCAGAGCTCACAGCTTTAGACTGCAGTGCTTTTGGAGACTGTCAGGTACTGGAGCTGAGGGTGTCTTTCCCCTGGCACCCTTCATATCTCTCAGCCTTTAGGGCCAAAGGCCTATGTACTGGACCAGACTTCCTTATAGTAAGGTCATTAACTTCCAAGACAGATCTCTCTACCAAAGACAGCTTTACTGTATGGCTAAACGTCTAGCTCTGGTACTGTGATACAGAGAGTACATAAATAAACATGAGGTTCATTATACGGATTTCATCTCAGTTCCATACTATCTTTGCAGTGTAACAGATTTCTTTACCTTGAGGTAAGGTCTCCCAGGAAGCTTGAGAAGAGAGAGACAGACAATATCACTACATACAAAATAAAGGAAGCCAGAGAGCTCCTCCCGAAAACACTTACGAACATCAACTATTGACATGAGGCCTGACTTTGTGTAGGATTCAACTGTGCAAGTGACAGGACTAGCTCAGAAGCAGGCAGCACTGCATCACTGGCACTTTATAGTGTAGGAATGACAGGACTACACATCCCAGCAGGCACCACAGCATCACTGGCACTTTGCAATGTAGGAATCACAGGACTACACATCCCAGCAGGCATCACTGCATCACTGGCACTTTGCAATGTAGGAATGACAGGACTACACATCCCAGCAGGCACCACAGCATCACTGGCACTTTGCAATGTAGGAATTGAGGCAGCCATGAGGCTCTTACACAAGTGATCAGCCTGACCCTTCCCCCAAGCCATGAGGCTTTTACACAAGTGATCAGCCGACCCTTCCCCCAAGCCATGAGGCCTTTACATAAAGTAATCAGCCTGCTATTTCAGTGGACACCCTTCCCCCACTTCAGGTCTGAGCACAATATCCCCTAGCCCAGAAATCAACAGACCAGAGCACACCGGTTTGGACAGGTCACCCAGGTAGCTTCCCCAGGGGCTGCTGATTGGTGGGCAGGAAATACCTGTGGCAAATGGGATTGTAGAATGAGTTTAAAACTGTACTGTATATAAGGCATTGTAGGACGTCCCTCGGGGCTCAGAATTTTTGTGGAGATTGCTGGTTCTCTGTCTGGGCCTGTGCGCACATTAAAGATCCTGTGTTTGCATACCAGCCTGTCTGTGAGTATTCCTTCTGTGGGTGAGTGAGAGAATTAGAGCTTTAAGCTGATTGGCTGCTACAGAATCACAGGACTACACATCCCAGCAGGCATCAGTGCATCACTGGCACTTTGCAATGTAGAAATCACAGGACTACACATCCCAGCAGGCACCACAACATCACTGGCACTTTGCAATGTAGGAATCACAGGACTACACATCCCAGCAGGCAGCACTGCATCACTGGCACTTTATAGTGTAGGAATGACAGGACTACACATCCCAGCAGGCACCACAGCATCACTGGCACTTTGCAATGTAGGAGTCACAGGACTACACATCCCAGCAGGCAGGACTGCATCACTGGTACTTTGCAATGTAGGAATCACAGGACTACACATCCCAGCAGGCACCACAACATCACTGGCACTTTGCAAAGTAGGAATCACAGGACTACACATCCCAGCAGGCAGCACTGCATCACTGGTACTTTGCAATGTAGAAATCACAGGACTACACATCCCAGCAGGCACCACAGCATCACTGGCACTTTGCAATGTAGAAATCACAGGACTGCACATCCCAGCAGGCATCATTGCATCACTGGCACTTTACAGTGTATGAATGACAGGACTACACATCGCAGCAGAGAGCACTGCATCACTGGCACTTTGCAGTGTAGTATAACCTGAGGGTTAAAAATAAAATACATTTTTGCCTTGCTAAGCTGGGGAACTGCTGTCCAGTGTTATCTGTGGCAGCTGGATGTGTTTTTCTTTCGGCTCCAGACGCCTGAGTGGTGTGTTTAGATGGGGGAAGTGCAGGGATCTCAGGAGTGTGCAGGCTTTCTGAAAAAGAAAAACTGCAGGGAAGCATAACAGAGGCAGCAGTGTAGGGCAGGAGAACATAAGTGTAAAGCTTGGGTCGTGCATGTATGTGCCTGATTTGACGTTTTAAAGTACTGATGTAGAGAGGAAAATAGTTGAGAAGACACTGGCTGTCTTTAGATTGACTTTGCTGAGAAAAGCCGGGGTTAAAACTGCCTGTTACAGGAACTGCTGCCTGGAAAGTAATCCTATTCACCCTGATTTAACTGAGCATTGGAGGTGAGTGCTTGGGTTTAGCCTTGAGAGCTTTTGTGGGAATATTTTGACTTGATTTATTGTTGGTAAAACTGAAACTGTAGCTGATTTTAAACAGGAGTCTGTGACTTTAGAAAAAGATTCTGTATGCTTTTAAAATTGCTGATCCTTGACAAAAGGGAAAGGATTACATTTTTTTCTGGTGACAATCTTGACCCTGTATCCTAGTGTCCAAAGGAGAAAATTGGTTGGAAAACCTGAATAACTAAGTTGGAGAGAAATAGAAGAGACCCTCCATGCTTGTTGGGATTTGTTGAGTCCTGGTGCTGTCAACTTTTTGTAATAAGAACTTAAACAAAGCTCACATCCAGGAATGTGGAGGAATATTTTCTGAATAAAACAAAATAAGCTTAAAACCCTGTCTGAGCTCTGACTAGGCGGAAGCCAGAAGTAAAGGGAATGTTGATGAGCTGACTGGCTGTTACTGCTGTGTGATTCTCAGAAGCTTTGAATTTAAAAGTAGGTGCTTTTGTTAGACTGCATGTACCAAATAATAGCTTCCTGGCAGGAAAATATTGAGGATAAGGATTTCCCTCTAGAAATGGTGAATTGTTAGAATACCCAGGAAAGAGTCTGAGTGAGTGTGAGTGTCAGGGTAAGAGGAAATAGATAGGGAATTTTAATTATTTTTATTTCCATCTAGTTAGGGACCATGCCTGATTCTAAACACTCTGAATTTAAATACCTTCCAGGCTGCTGAGAGGCACTTACCCAGATAGGGTTTTGCTTTATTGATTTTGGTAAAGATAGGGAGTAGGAATTGAAATCCTGGAGAGAGCTTCACTGAATCTGGGGAGCTGAAGAACTGAATTGGACCCTGAGGAATCTGCAGTCACTGAATTCATTGGGCCTTGACACAAGAGAGCGACAAGGATGCGTGAGGCACGTGTACCAACAGCTGGACTGAGGAAAAAATTTTGAGCTCATGACACTTCTTTTTAAAAATACAAAGTACTCTGATTTAATGGAATACTTACCTGTTAAAAGGTAGTTTCTATGAAAAGAAAACTGTGTGAAAAGACTTGTGAAACAGTAGTAGAGAAGTATTGTCCTTGAATGTTAGTTGCAATAGGTTTGGAGGGTCCCAGTGAAAGAATCTTAGGATTCTCAATTCATTTCTCTTAGTTGTAACTAATTGGAACCTGTTAATTAATAGTTAATAACTTGCTTAGCAATAATACATTTAGTCTATAACTACTCTTTGGATTGGGAGCTTGGTTATTTAATTATATTCCTATATCATGCAACTTATGTAATATCATTCTGGCAGTGGGTCCTATATCCAATCCTCTTTTTAGAATTTATTTTCCTCTTCTGCTTCTCTTCACTTCACGGTGGAGGAAGATAAGAGGAGGTTAGTGTTTTTCTGTTCTTCCCTCACCAGCAAGAGAGAAACAGACTCCTCCCTCGGCTACTTTGAGTACATTTAAATCACATCTATAGGTATATATCTGCTCCCTCCTTGTAGGGGATGTTACACATCCCAGCAGACAGCAGTACATCACTGGCATTTTACAGTGTAGGAATCACAGGACTACACATCCCAGAATACTTTATGATGACCTGGCACAAGCCTTGTCCCTTCATATCATCTTTCCTGCTTTCGCAGTGCTCCTGCCTCTAGGTATGAATAAAGCAGAAGGGCTGGTGTCCCCCAGAATGTATCAACATGGAGGACAAAATTCAAAGGCCACCAAAATGAATGTTGAAAATTGTACATCCTCAATATGAGTAACATGTAATTTTTGGAGATGTTCTGAGAGGCGTGGTTAGGTCAGAGGAGATGATATTGTACCAGCCTTGCATTCTTTTCTTTGGAAAATGCAGCTACAGAAAGAACAGGAGGCAATCTTCAAAGGAAAGGTTTCTGGAGAAAACTCTATGAGGACCCTATAGAGCACAATCAAGAAGCAGAATAGTTATCCTGCATCTGGGAGCATTTAGAAAAAAAAATCACACCTATGGAATGGCCTACAATAACAACAAAAGAGCTGGAAAGCAGGTTAAAGTGAGCCCCAAAGTGGACGAGCCCTGGCCAAGATGGAGTAACCAACTTTTGGCTCAAACAGTTAACATCACTCCACCAAGACCTGGTGAATTGCAAAAATCAATTGTTTAAGCAGCCAGACTTAAAACCACAATGGCTTATTACAGGAAGAACATTTCTCCTTCCAATAGGGGACCCAAGTAACACTCCCCAAAATTATAGACCAGTATCTTGTCTACCTACAGTCTATAATATGTTCACCTAAATCGATGCAGACAGAATATATGATCATATCGAGTCCAATAACATCATGGCAATAGAGCAAAAGGGCAACAAGAGAGGAGCATATGGAACCAAAGAACAGGTAATGCTGAATAAGGCCATCATGGCCAGCGCTAAGAAAAGCAGAGATCTCAGGATAGCATGGATTGATTATTTATTTAAAAGTATTTATATCCCGCTTTCTCCTTAAATGAAAGCGGGTTTCACTGCAAACCAATCAAGTAGGGTAGTGCGGGGGTGTCAGCATGCAGTGGTTGTGAAGGTAGTGTTCGTGAATGTGTAGATAGGTAAATCTTGATTCGGGGTGCAGTATATACAGGTTGATTATAAGAAAGCTTATACAGGTTGATTATAAGAAAGCTTTTGACAGTGTCCCACACTCTTGGATAATAAATTGCCTTGAAACGTATAAAATAAATCCTGGTTTGATAGAGTACATTAAGTTCACCATGACTATGCAGTAAACCACACTCTTTTTGAAATATGAAGATGGTCAGTACATCATTCCTAATATCTACTACTACTATTGAACATTTGTATAGCACTAAGACGACTTGAACGCCGATGGAGACGCAACAAATCAACATCCCTACAGGAACAATACCAAACAAAACAAAAGGAATATAACAACCTCATCAACCAGCAGAAGAAAGAATACCATACTAACCTTATCATGAAGTCCACTAACAAACCCCGTGAACTCTACGAAATCGTAAAGAACCTCACCAAGGAACCCTCCAACAGAAACGAACAACAAATAGACCCACAGATCTTCGCTGACCCCCTCAAGAACAAATTCACTGCAACACCCAAGAACAACAGCGCGTCAGTGAAATACAAGACATCCGAACCTGAACGGAGCTGGGGCACATTCGACATTCCATTGAATGAACAACTCTCCAAGATCATCACTGACCTCAACACCAGCACCACCCCTACAGACCCCTGCCCAGTAACCTGGATCAAAGTAACGAAAAAGGAACTAACACCAGTCGTACGGAAAATAGTAGATAACTCCCTCTCCAAGGGAACAATGCCAAACTCCCTGAAGCTAGCCACAATACATCCAATCCCCAAGAAAACCACCCTGGCTAAAACTGACCCAGCCGCCTACAGACCCATATCAAGCTTACCATTCCTGTCCAAGATCATCGAGAAAACAGTCCAACACCAGCTCCAACAACACATCGACATTTACAATCCACTGGACCCCAATCAACACGGTTTTTGACCCAGACATGGGGTTGGAACCATACTGATCCAGCTATTCGACAGCCTTTTGAGGACAATCGACAACACCAGAATGGGCGTCGTCATGATATTCCTAGATATCTCCTCAGCTTTCGACACTGTCTGCCACACAACCCTACTAAACAGACTACAGGAGGCAGGCCTACACAGTACTACTCTGAGCTGGTTTACATCTTACCTCACCAACAGACAACTACAAGTCAAGTGTGGAACAAAGACCTCTCAACCATTCAGAGCCACTCAAGGAGTCCCACAAGGCTCAGCTCTCTCCGCCCTGCTATTTAACATCTACGTACAACCCATATGCACCATCATCAAGGACCACAAGATTCAATACACCATATACGCAGATGACATAATGATATACACACCAATCAAACTGGACAACCCAGACTACTCCAACATAGCCAACTGCTTCCAACAAATGGCAACCTGGCTGCAAGAAAACAATCTATCAATAAATTACAACAAAACCAAAGCTCTATTCATCACAAGAAACCGGACATTCTCACCATCGGCCACCATCAACCTAAACAACACCATCATACCGGTAAGACAAGAAATAAAATACCTGAGAGTAACGCTCGACAAGGACCTCAACCTCCAGTCCCACATTGCAAAAATAACAAAGAGCGCTTACATCAAAATGAGGACAGTCAGAAGGCTCAAACCCATCCTCGCCCATGAACACTTCCGAACAGTCTGTCAAGCCATCATCACTCCCAGGGCCGGATTTACCTTGAGTGAGGCCCTACGCCAACAAAAATTGTGGGCCCCCAGTAGGGGCGGCCCAAGGGGGGTGCGGGGCCTCATTTGCATAAATATTTGCATAATGTTACCATATACTAACTTTTAGTAAACGTGCCTCTTAATGAGTGTATGGATAAAGAAAGACTAAAAGATTTCTACATTACTATAATCTAGTGCCAACTGCCAGACACATTAGGAACTACTACAAACACTGCCCATTTAGAACCCATAGCAAACCCGCCGTATCCTAACAGCACTACCAGGACTCACAAAGCACCATACTCTACCAATCAAAAGGCAACACTGCAAATATTAAACCAATACATTTCAGAGAACAACAATACATGACCTACTGGGGAAAGAGAACAAGTGGCAATGTCAAATAGGAATTATATAAACAGAACACCTCAGCTCAGTTACACATGCAGAACATAGACCATCACCAAACAAGTAATCACAATTTAGAAACAGGAAGACAATAATTAAACTGGGAATCCCAAAAGCCAAATTTGGAATGTACAACACTGTGGAAATAAAACTATACATTAATTTGCTCTTGTACTAAACAAAGCGCAGACGTTAATGATGCACATTTACCAGAGCTGACATATTCCAATTAATAAATTCAAAATAAAGAGATATTTTTCTACCTTTTGTGCATTTTTTTCAGCTGCAATTGCTCCAGCCACTTTCTTCTGGTTTCTTCGTGTCTTCTGCTAACTCTCCATCGTCTGCTGTCCATTTGTCCTTTCTTCTAGTTTTTTTCCATTCTCTCTCTACATCTGCTTTAACATACTAATCTTTCTCCTTTTGCTCTTTCCTCATTCCTATTTCATCCACTCAAATTTTACCCCTCCATCCTCAATCCCCACTTACTCTCCCAATACCCGGCCAATTGTAGATTTTTTTATCCCTCCCACACAAAATATTTTTCCCTTCTCCATTTTACTCTTCTAGCCCCATCCCATTCTAATCCTCGCCCAACATCAGCTCCCTTCTAGTTCCAGCCTCACCCAGCATCCATTCCCTTCTAGTCCCTGCATCAGCCCATTTCCAGTCCTAGCCACCCATCAGCCCATTTCCAGTCCTAGCAACCCCCCAACCCAATACCAGTCCTAGCCCCCCATCAACCCACTTACAGTCCTAACCCCCCATCACCCCATTTTCAGTTTAAGCCCCCCCTATAACCCATTACCAGTCCTAGCCCCCCCATCAACACAGTCCTAACCCCCCATCACCCCATTTTCAGTTTAAGCCCCCCCTATAACCCATTACCAGTCCTAACCCCCCCATCAGCCCACTTCCAGTCCTAACCCCATCAACCCATTTCCAGTCAGCCCCCCATAGCCCATTGCCAGTCCTACCCCCCCATCAGCCCACAGCCCATTACCAGTCCTAACCCCATAAGCCCACCTCAAGTCCTAACCCCTCCCCATCAGCCCATTTCCTGTCCTAGCCCCTCCATAGCCCATTACCAGTCCTAACCCCCATCAGCCCACCTCCAGCCTTAACCCCCCCAGCCCATTTCCAGTCCCAGCCCCCCCCCAATAGCCCATTACCAGTCCTACCCCCCCCACCGGCCTAAAGTAACATTTAATTTAAAAAAAAACGCTGGCTGCTACTGCTGCCGCCGCGGCAGCATGGACCGACCCGCGGGGCCCCCTCTGCCCGGCTGAATCGTCCGTCCGTCTGTCCCTCCCTCCCTCCGTGCCGGCTTTGAGAGGCGCGAAGGGAGAGTGTCTCCCTTGCGTCTCTGTTAAGCCTGCAGGGCAGCAGAGGGGGCCCCGCAGGAACAGTCCATGCTGCCGCGGCGGCAGCCAGCGTTTTTTTTTTTACATTTAATTTTAAGGCGGCTATTTTTGTGGGCCCTTGTCAGCTGTGGGCCCTACGCCACGGCGTAGGTGGCATATAGGTAAATCCGGCCCTGATCACTCCAACCCTAGACTATTGTAATCACATCTACCAAGGACTACCTAAAAAGACAATAAAACCACTACAGCTAGCACAAAACACAGCCGCACGACTCACGACAGATCACACAATTCACAATCACATCACCCCCATACTGTACCACCTACACTGGCTCCCAATCAGCTCCAGAATCCAATTCAAAGTACTTCTACACATATTTAAAATAATACACAACCTATCAGTAGACAGCCTACGCCCTCTCATAAAAACCGATGACAACAGGAGACCAAGAAGAAAAGGAACCTCAGACACCATCAGAACACCAAAAGAATTTGCTAAAACAAGGCTGGCCACATCAAGGAGGGCACTCTCCCTGGCAGCACCCGCTATATGGAACTCTCTCCCAGACCACATAAGATCAACCAAGAACCTCAAGGACTTCAGAAAACTTCTTAAGACTGATCTATTTACAGTACATTTCAAGGACCTCACATAACTTTTCTACCTCAAGACATTACAGGATCACGATCCTACCTCCAAGACATTACAGAATCTCAATCCTAGCACGCCTCTCAAACAGCCCCATTTTGTATATATGTATATAGTTCATTATGTAAATATAATCTAACGCACTGCCCCACACACTACACTTCTCAGTTCTCACACTGCATGCTACAAACCACACTTTATTATTGATTTTGATTGATGTGCCACACCGCCTTGATTTAACGATAAGGCAGTATACTAAATCCTTCTAAATAAATAAAATAAATAGAGCACTACAAGACGTATGCAGCGATGCACAAACAGATGTAAAAGACAGTCCCTGCTCATCAGAGCTTACAATCTAGTCAAGACAGACAACACAGTAGCTGTAGACATGAGATACAGCTGGGGGAATGGTAAGGAAACACAAAGGAGATCTGTGAGTCAAGATCCAAAGGCAGCAGTGAAGAGGTAAGTTTTCAACCTGGATTAGAAAACGGCCAGAGAAGGCGCCTGACATACAGACTCTGGTATTTTCTTCCAGGCATAAGGAGCAGCAAGGTGAAAGGAGCAAAGTCTGGAATCAGCAATAGAAGACAAGGACACAGATACAAGTGATTTGCCAGTTGAGTGGAGGGAGAGATAAGAAAGGAAAGGTAGTGAGGAGCTGCAGAGTGATGCACTTATAGGTCAGCAGGACAAGTTTGAACTGGATGCGGAAACAGATAGGGAGCCACTTGAGAAGAGGGGTAATATGAGCATGACGAGGCTGGCGGAAGATTAGCCACACAGCAGAGTGTTGAACAGATTGAAGGGGAGAAAGATGATTCAGAGGGAGACCAGCAAGGAGTAGGTTACAATAGTCTAGATGGGAGGTGACTAAGGATTGGATAAGTGTCTTAATAGCATGTTCAGAAAGGATTGGGCAAATTTTGTTAATGTATAGAAAGAAACGGCAGGTTTTAGCTATCAGTTGGATGTGTGTGGAGAAGGAAAGAGAGGCATCAAAGCCAACCCCAAGGCTGCAAGCTGAAGAGACAGGGCGGAGTAGAGATTTATCCACAGAGACTGAGAAAGGAGGAAGGAGAGAGGAGGGTTTAGGGAGAAAAATAAGCAGCTCAGTTTTGGCCATGTTCAATTTCAAGCGTCAGTGAGACATCCAAGCAGCAGTGTCAGAAAGGCCGGCAGAGATCCAGGCCTGGATTGCCGGAGACATTTCAGGTGTAGAGAGGTAGATCTGGGAGTTATCAGTGTAAAGATGGTACTGAAAGCCATGGGAAGAGATGAGCGCACTAAGGGACTGGGTTTAGAGAGAGAAAAGGAGCGGACCCAAGACAGATCCTCGCCTTTAGCCAAGGAAGCTCTTGTCTTACTAATCTTTTATGTTTTCTTAAAGGTGTGAATAAACAGGTAGACAAAGGTGAGTCCGTTGATATAGTGCAGGCATGTCCAACTTCAAACAGGTTGTGATCTACTTTTTCCGGCCAAAAGTGCCTGTGATCTACCACCACGAAAATTAAGTTTCAAATTAGTTTTAAATTAAATTTTAACCCAATAAAGTTGGAGGATTTACCCCCCCCCCCCCATTTTTAATGAACCTTCTGTCATTTACTTGGATGTGATCAGCTGTTAAGCAAATTAAATAAAAAACAAAACAGAGAGACGAAGATCCAGTAAGAACTGCGAGGGGAAATGGAAAGTACATTTTCTCTTAAAGTTTTATTGAGTAATAACTTTATTTAACTGTCTTTAACTTTTATTGAGTCATTTGTGTTAAATTTAGGTCGAGTATTGATCCAGGCTGATCCTGCACAATCTTTAAAATTTCGCTCTTGCTCACTAGTGAGACGTCTGAGCCTGCATTTCATCCACCAGCTTTTTGAAGTTGGGTGAATATTGCATAAGGGCCAATCTCAGGGAATCCTGGAGATGTTCATCTGTCATTTTGGAACGTTAGAACATAACATAAGAACATAAAATATGCCATACTGGGTCAGACCAAGGTCCATCAAGCCCAGTATCCTGTTTCCAACAGTGGCCAATCTAGGTCATATGTACCTAGCAGTTTCCCCAAAAGACACAGGTTCCACAATGCTTGTACTGGGTCAAGCATTGATATCCTGGGTCCCTTCTTAATAATGGTTTATGGACCTTTCCTCCAGGAACTTGTCCAAACCTTTTTTAAACCCAGCTACACTAACAGCCTTTACTACATCCTCCGGTAACAAATTCCAGAGTTTGATTACACGTTGAGTGAAAAAATATTTTCTTTTATTAGTCTTAAATAGTTTACCCTGTGGCTTCATTGCATGTCCCCTAGTCTTTCTATATTCTGATAACGTAAACAATCGATCTACGTTTATCCGTTCCACCCCGTTCATTAATTTATAGACTTCTATCATATCTCCCCTCAGCCGTCTCTTTTCCAGGTTAAAGAGCCCTAACCTTTTTAGCCTTTCTTCATAGGAGTATCCTTCCATCCCCTTTACCATTTTGGTGGCTCTTCTCTGAACCTTTTCTAAAATCGCTATATCCTTTTTAAGATACGGCGACCAGAATCGCACACAATATTCAAGGTGCGGTCTCATCATGGAACGATATAGAGGCATTATAATATCTTTTGTTTTATTTTCCATTCCTTTCCTTATGATACCTAGCATTCTATTTGCTCTCTTGGCCGCCGCTGCACACTGGGCCGAGGGTTTTAACATGGTATCCACAATGACTCTTAAATCTTTTTCCTGGGTGGTGGTTCCTAATGTGGAACCTTGCATCGTGTAACCGTAGTTTGGGTTGTTCTTCCCTAGGTGCATAACTTTGCACTTGTCCACATTAAATTTCCTCTGCCATTTTGATGCCCAGTCTTCCAATTTATCAAGATCCTCTTGCAATTTTCCACAATCCTCTTGGGTTTTAAGAACTTTAAATAGTTTTGTGTCATCTGCAAATTTTATAACCTCACTCGTTATTCCACTTTCCAGGTCATTTATGAATATGTCAAAAAGCAGCGGACCCAGCACAGATCCCTTAGGTACACCACTATTCACCTTTCTCCATTGGGAAATTTGGCCATTTAGCCCCACCCTCTGCTTTCTATCTTTTAACCGGTTCCTGATCCACAGTAGTACACTGCCTCCTATCCCATGACTCTTTAGTTTTGACAAAAGTCTCTGATGAGGGGCCTTGTCAAAGGTTTTCTGAAAGTCCAGATACACTTTATCAACGGATTCACCTTTGTCCACCTGTTTATTCACACCTTCAAAAAAACATAACAGATTAGTAAGAAAAGATCTTCCTTGTCTAAAGCCATGTTGGCTGTCTCCCATTAGGCCATGCCTATCTACATGTTGAGTAATTTTATTCTTTATGATGGTTTCTACCATTTTTACCGGTACTGACGTCAGGCTCACCGGTCAGTAGTTTCCCGGATCACCCCTGGAACCCTTTTTAAAAATTGGTGTTACATTGGCGATCCTCCAATCTTCAGGTATTAGAGATGATTTTAATGATAGTTCACAGATTACTAATAGCAGGTCTGCAATCTCATATTTCAGTTCTTTCAACACCCTTGGATGTATACCATCCAGCCCAGGTGATTTGCTACTCTTCAGTTTATCTAATAGTTGTAATACATCTTCCCGATGTATCAATATTTCCTTCAATTCTTCCGCACCTTTAAATACCACTTCAGTCATGGGTAACATCCCTACATCTTCCTCAGTAAAGACCGAAGCAAAGAATTCATTCAGTCTCTCCGCTATTGCCTTGTCGCCTCTTAGTGCCCCTTTAACCCCTCTATCATCTAATGAACCAACTGACTCTCTCACAGGTTTTTTGCTACAAATGTACTTGAAAAAGTCTTTATTTTGCATTTTTGCTTCCGCAACAAGCTTCTTCTCAAATTCTCCCTTTGCCTGCCTTATCAATGCCTTGCATTTGACTTGCGAGTGCTTGTGCTGTTTCCAGGTTTCGTTGTTTGGCTCTTTTTTCCATTTCCTGAAAGATGCTTTTTTGGCAACAACAGCCTCTCTGACCTCACCTTTAAACTATGCTGGCAGGCTTTTGGACTTCCTTCCACTTTTCTTAAAGCGTGGAATACAGCTGGTCTGGGCTTCCAAGATAGTATTTTTCAACACCACCCAAGCTTCATGTACGTCTTTAACCTTTGCAACTGCTCCTTTTAGTTTTTTCTTAACTATTTTCCTCATTTTATCATAGTCTCCCTTTCGAAAGTTAAAAGATAGTACTGTACGTTGTATACTCGTTGTCATTTTCAGATGGGAAAACGCAGATTCACACAAATAAGTTGAACCGAAACAGGAGTGTACAGCTTCACTGCATCTTCTCAAGTTGGGAAATTTGTCTCTAGGCAGTACCTTCCAAAACGATTCTTGCTCAGCACAGGTCTTGAGAAAAATGTAATTTTTAAGGGTTAATAGTTCGTTTTCAAGAGATGGCTTGTTCAATGAGTAATTTTTACTGATAGCAGCTGCAGTTTCTTTAATGTCCACATCTACTTTGAATGGGTATGACAAGCACTCCACAACTGTACCAATTTTTTGGAAGTCACAGAATCTATTTTCAAATTCCTGGATAACAGAACAGATTTCTGTCACATACTTCTCGTTCTGAAAAACAAAATTTGGATATTGTCCCAGATGGTCCTGCGTATTAGGAACATGATCAAAAGTGTTGTTTGCAAGGTCAGTCATCATTAGCTCAAATTTGCCCTTGTAGGATGAAACTGTACTCATCATCTTGCCAATGCATTTGTTTTTACCTTGTAGTTCAAGGTTCATATCACTTAGTTCGCCTGTAAAGTCAACGAGAAATGCCAGATCACATAACCACTCCTCATCTTCCAACTCTGCTTGGTCATCTCCCTTCTCCTTCAAAAAACTTCTTATGTCATTCAGCAAATCACAAAATCTTTGCAGAAATTTGTGCCTACTTAGCCACCTTACATATGTGTGCAAAATTATTTCCGCTGCCTCTTCATCAAGAGTAAGATTTTAAAGCTGTCTTTGAAGTGATCTTCCACAAACTGAATTTACAATTTTGAAACTGATGTCCATGACAGTCTTTGTATTGAGTCTCTTGCTTGCCAAAACTTGCTGGTGAATGATGCAGTGGTAAGAAATGAAATCTGGGAAGTCGTCATGCTGTCTACAGAGGGATATGAAATCGTTAACCTCACCTGTCATTGCTCTTGCTCCATCAGTAGTGATGGAAACAAGTCTATACAATGGAAGATTGCACTTTGTCACAAAAGAATGTAAAGAACTTAATATTTCCTGACCGGTAGTTCTCCCTTTTAAAGAAATCATTCCAAGTAGTTCTTCTTTAACACTGAAGTCTTCAAAAAACATCCAGATAAAGACTAGTAACTGGGCTATGTCTCTTATGTCTATAGATTCATCCAGTTGGAGTGAGAAAGCAACACAATTTGAAATATCCTCCAACAATTGTTCAGTTGTGTCTCCACATCTTTTCTATTCACCGCACGATGGTGTTTCTTGAGAATTGTACATCTTGAATAGCAGCTATGATCTCTTTCTTATTTTTAAATCCTTCAAAAAGATTGTCAGCTGCTTCAAGAAAACAATCTTTTACAAATTCCTCTTCAGTGAAAGGTTTGCATTTCTTTGCTATCAGGTTGCTGACCTTGAATGATGCTATGGTTGCATTGACCGAATGTAACCTTGGCTTCGCCATCAACTGTTGCTGAGTAGCCAATTTTGATTTAAGTTCTTTGAGCTTCAGTTTACGAATTTCACTTTTGGGTGGAAAATCAGCATCAAACTTATTGCTATGCAGAGCCTTATAATGATGTTCCAGATTACCCTTTTTGGGCAAGGATACTGGGGCGTTACAAATTAGACAACAACACTTGTCTTTCACCATGATGAAGAAGTAGTCCATTTCCCATTCATCATGAAAGTGGTAGGTTTTGCTCTTCTTTGGAACACTCATCTTCGTTATACTGGGATGGCTGGATGTAAGAAGGCCAAATCTGCTAAGTTAGTATAAACACTGGCTGAATCTGGTCCAAAACTGTCACTGTCCCAAAGTATTAAAGATCAACAGGAACTGAAGACCTCTGGATGATGTGCAATACAAGGACTGGAGATGCCAAAACCACACATTCAGTTCTAAAAGTAAAAATAAGAATTCATCTTACTGGCACCAATAATCAAATACCACCAAACAATCATCAAAAAACTCAAACACCTGTCCAGCAAACCAGATAAAATCAAATACCGCCAAACAAGTTCAAATACCACCACATGCGATTTAATAAATTCTGCACACAGTGTAGAATCAACGCAAAGGCTAGGCAAAATAAAATTGCAGAGGCAAGCAAAAGTCACAGTGGTTTGAACCAATTTGAAGGCAAGGCATAGGCAAGTTAGAACAAAATTGGAAAAGCCCACCAAAATCACCAAGTTCTTGACACTTTGTTGTGTCTGCCCGAAAACGTTTAATGAAAGTGAACTATAAAGCGACCAACGACCAGCACACGACACAACTAATATGGTAAGTGTATTCAGGTAAAGCCCGGGTGAATGGATATCACCCGGTATATAACACACTTCTAAGGGGTGTTGGAGCGGGGGCAGGAATGGGTGATTCTGAGAGGCAGGAGACCAGGTATGACGCCGGGCCTGTGGCGTCTCGTCGTGGGGCGCGGGTGGCGGCCCCCTGGGGTACCCATAAACTATTGGCATGAAAACAACAAGCGCCCCAATACACCCGCAGGCAAGATTCCCGCAGGCAGGGAAAAAAGGCAGGCAAAGGATCAGCAGCGGTGGCAAGCCCTCGGCAGGTCGCCGGCACAAGCTCTCTCCTAGCGATGGGGCAAGCTGCTGGAGAGATGGAGCCAAGTGGGGCTGGCGATGTACCTCTGACCCCTCCGCGATCTACAGGTAGATCGCGATCTACCTGTTGGATATGCCTGATATAGTGTATCTGGATTTTTAGAAAGCCTTTGACAAGTTCACTCATGAGAGACTCTTGGTGAAATTAAAAATGGAGAATACAACAAAGGATATTATAATGCCTCTGCATTGTTCCATGGTGTGACCGCACCTTGAATATTGTGTGCAATTCTGGTGCCGTATCTTAAAAAGGATATAGCGTTATTAGAAAAGGTACAGAGAAAAGCCTCCAAAATAGTAAAGGGGATGGAAGGATATCCCTATGAGGAGCGGCTAAAAAGGTTAGGGCTTTTCAACCTGGAAAAGAGACGGCTGAGGGGAGATATGATAGAGATCTATGAATTAATGAATGGAGTGGAACGGGTAAATGTAGATCGTTTGTTTATGCCATCAAAATATAGAAAGTCTATGGGACATCCAATGAAGCTACAATCTAACCTATTTAAGACTAATACGAGAAAATATTTTTCACTCAATGTGTAATCAAACTCTGGAATTTGTTACTGGAGGATGTAGTAAAAGCTGTTAGTGTAGCTGGGTTTAAACAAGGTTTGGACAAGTTCCTGGAGGAAAAGTCCATAAACTATTATTAAAGGGGACCCAGGAAATCCACTGCTTGCTCCAATACAAGCAATGTGGAACCAGTGTCTTTTGGGGAAACTGCTAGGTACTTGTGACCTAGATTGGCCACTGTTGGAAACAGGATACTGGGCTTGATGGATCTTGGTCTGACCCAGTATGGCATATCTTATGTTCTTATATTCTTAAGTTCTTATCCTTGGGGTACACGAACTGAGAGTGGGATAGCAGTAGAGGAGGATCCACCAGAACAAACACTGAAAGAGTGATGAGAGAGATAAGAAGAGAACCAGGATAGCACAGAGCCCTTAAAACCAAGCGAGGACAAGGTATCAAGGTGAAGGTTGTGGTCAACAGTGTCAAAAGCAGCAGAAAGATCAAGAAGGATGAGGATTGAGTAAAGGCCCTTGAAACAAGCTTCTATAAATACATGTTTGAACCATCCACAAAACCTTCCTGCTCCATATCCCTCTTATAAATTGTTCCTGTACCGCACCCCATACCCTAGCTTTCTTCTCCAACTCATACTGCTAATTTATTACCCCTCTTCTGGCAGGTTACCCTCATCCACCCAAAGGAAGTCTTCCTACTCCTGCTGTCTCAGGTTGCTCTCTCTGGCAGTGGCTGGGTCCCCCAAGAGCCGCAGAAGGAATGGGTATTCTTTGGTAGAAGGTGATCTAAGTCTCAGGGAGAGCACTCCCAGACAGGAACACCATGGGCGTGGGGGCACCCAGCAGGGCCAGCTTAACCATTAGGCAAAGCAGGCAGCAGCTTCTAGGGGATGGCAAAGAGCAGCTTTACACCCACACCAACTCAAAGATCCATCAGTGTGTACTTTTACCCAAGGGTTGATGGCTAATTTTCAAATACTGCATATATGTGGGGAAATGGATTATGTATATGTATAGAAGTCAAATTAATATTACAAGAATGATATCTAACTATACATTTTTATAGGATTGAGCTGAAGGAGTCATATTGGGGTAATCAGGATTGTTAAGTTTATCACAAGTTCAGGAGAAGGGAACTGAAGGGCTGAAAGGTAATTGACGGGGCTCAAGATGAGAGGTTTGCCGTCACTTAATATGGTAGTTTAAAGAGAAAAATGGGTAATGCTGTGACCATAAAGGATCTTCATGGTGACAGAGGTGTGTCATGGCACTGAGTAGACCAGGTAACAGTGAGACGATACTGAACACAATGTTTGCAGACATGCAGGGTGCTAGAAGCCATATTGGTCCTGCAGAAAGCTAAACTCTCTGCAGTTTGTGATAGCCTTTATTGCACTGATATAAGATTTGTCCAAGGGAAAAGACATGTATTAGATAGATAGGTCCTTTCTTCAGATGTGGTCAGCACAGTTAAAGTTACACTCACCCTCCTCTGGAAACCACCAGGTTAACTTTGACCTTGTAGGACACCAAGATTCCCAGGACTTCTTTGTCCATACCAGACCGTAGGCTGCCGGGCACAATAGATGAAAGACAGAGGGTAGAAGAACATAAGAAAATTATTTTAAAGGCATATAGACCACACTGAGCTCCCACTGTATTTTTGTGTGTGTTTCATAGGTCATATCTGAAGAGCTATGAAATGAAGTGGGTTAGTGCACATGCTTTCATCTCATCTAGACTGGCATCAAAGTCCCAAGTATAGTTCATTCTTGTCCCAGGTCAGCACAGCTAACAGTTTTGGTCCTAAAAGGGGTTGCACATAGGTGCCAGCTGTGGGGTGCTTCAGCATCCCCCATATTGAATAAACCCTTTACTGAGTGCAGGGAGGGGTACTTTACATTACCCCAACTGTTTGACTTCTCCTGGGAAAGTAATAAGATGCACTGGCGGGGCTGTGTGAATGCCGGAGTCCTTCATCTGCCTTCTGCTGCTGGCATCACACACCACAGGTCAAATTTTGGAAGAGAATCATTTTCAAAGCTATTTACATATTAATATATTAAATGACAACCGAGAAAGAATAGAAGGCCCTTTGCAGCCTACCCACTGCTAAGGCCACCTCCGAGCCACAGGGGGTGACCACCTGCAAGATTTCTCCTCACCTAGGACAGTCTTCCTGCTTTTCACTCCACTATCCGCGGCAGAAGGAGATACAGAATCCCACACACTTGCCTCCAGTGGCAGGCGACAACATTTACAGTAAGGGATTCAATAAATGTGCTAAATGCTAGTGTAACCTTAACTACCGTATGTACTCCCCTGTTTTGGGCTGAACTGATGGTGCAGTTTCCTCAAAGAACCAGAAAAGTATCCTTCTTGAAACAGAGCTAGTAAACAAGGTCCTATTTTCATCTCTTTCTGAGAGTCACTTGCAATATTTGTTGAAATTATGTAGTTCTTGCATAACAAGAGGGGCTGGGTTGTCACATCATAAGAGTTCCCACCCCATAACAACAACACCCGTAACCCGTCCCAATCCTCTTTCCCATTGCACACTGTGTCCAACAGCTTCCTCAACTCTTTCTGCCACCCTTTGTGCTTTTTCACACATTTCTCTCCCATCCCCTTCACCCCATACCCCCTTCTCATTTCTCCTGCTGTCCTCTTACTACTTCTCGTTCCCCCACCCTCTCATCCCCCACTTCCCGCTCTTCCCCCTCCAGTTTCTGTACCCCTTCTCTTCCTACCCTACCATCATCTCTTCTTGTGTTCTAAACTTCCCTCATTCTGCTTGCCATCTCTTCCTCTCCTTTTAACCCCCCCCCCCGAATTCCCTTTCTTTTTCTATCCTGTCCCCACCACTTCTCTCTTCCCCTCTTGTCACCCCAACCTCTCCCGCTTTCTTCCTCTCTATTGCCCCCAATCCTTCTCTCATCATTTCAAGACCCAGCTCCATCCTCATTCACGCAAATGCTCCACTGCCCCATCCCTACTCTCTTTCTCCTCTTGCTGCTTACAACGTCCCTCTCTCTTCCTTCCATTAGTGACCAGGTCATTGCACTTCACCGGTACTTTCTCCTCCTTCCTCTCTGATGGTGATAACCCAGCTTGTCTTTTAATTCAATGGCCTATTGGCCCAGCTAGGCTGTCCTGATTCTAGCAGGCAGCAGCACTACAGCATATAGGGGAGGAACAGAGGATGGTGGTTTGATCAGAAGAGTCGCTACTGGAGTGCAGTGACAGGAACTAGGAAAGCAGCAGCGGTGGACTTGGGGCTTCAGGCGGACTGAGATGTCTTAGTGCTGATGTTTGGGGTAAATAGGACAAAGCAGGGCTTCCAACTTAGTTCCATAATCAGCATGACACTGGCACGGCAAGACCACAAGAAGAGCAAGCATCAGCAAAGGTGCAAAACAAGCCCCTCCTGGCCTGCATAAGAGCATAAGCTATGCCATACTGGGTCAGACCAAGGTCCATCAAGCCTAGCATCCTGTTTCCAACAGTGGCCAATCTAGGTCATACGTACCTAGCAGTTTCCCTAAAAGACACAGGTTCTGCAATGCTTGTACTGGGTCAAGCATTGATATCCTGGGTCCCTTCTTAATAATGGTTTATGGACCTTTCCTCCAGGAACTTGTCCAAACCTTTCTTAAACCCAGCTACACTAACAGCCTTTACTAAATCCTCCGGTAACAAATTCCAGAGTTTGATTACACGTTGAGTGAAAAAATATTTTCTCTTATTAGTCTTAAATAGTTTACCCTGTAGCTTCATTGCATGTCCCCTAGTCTTTCTATATTCTGAAAACGTAAACAATCGATCTACGTTTACCCGTTCCACTCTGTTCATTAATTTATAGACCTCTAGCATATCTCCCCTCAGCTGTCTCTTTTCTATCCTTTCATCCCTTTTACCACTTTGGTGGCTCTTCTCTGAACCTTTTCAAATAACGCTATATTTATTTATTTAGCTGTATTTATATCCCGCTTTTCACCGGGTCAAAGCGGTCAATTGGGGGATACATTTAACATGAGGGGATATGACACACATACGCTAATACTTACAGGGAACATGGGCAATGGAGGGTTAAGTGGCTTGCCCAAGACCACAAGGAGTGCCTATAGGACTAGAAATCCCAGTCCCTCCGGCATGAGATTGCTGTCCCCAGGTGGGACTTGAACCCCCAGCCCTCCAGCCTGAAGTACCTTGTCCTAACCACTAGAGCACTCCTCCCACTATATCCTTTTTAAGATACGGTGACCAAAATTGCACACAATATTCAAGGTGCAGTCTCACCATGGAACGATATAGAGGCATTATAATATCTTTTGTTTTATTTTCCATTCCTTTCCTTATCATACCTAGCATTCTATTTGCTCTCTTGGCCGCCACTGCACACTGGGCGGAGGGTTTCAACATGTTATCCACAATGACGCCTAAATCTTTTTCCTGGGTGGTGGTTCCTAATGTGGAACCTTGCATCGTGTAACCATAGTTTGGATTGTTCTTTCCTACGTGCATAACTTTGCATTTGTCCACATTAAATTTCATCTGCCATTTAAACGTCCAGTCTTCCAATGTATTAAGGTCCTCTTGCAATTTTTCACAACCCTTAATGTTATACAAGTTATTTCAGGGCAATTTTTAAAATTGCTACCCAAACAAAAATAATGGATTTCTGACAGTTCTATAACACACCATGATGGGACTGTCAGCAATACAGGAACAGCATAAAATCTCCCTTTTGGAACTGCGTATTTCCCCTGTCCTCTTTAAATAATGGTTTATGGACCTTTCGTCCTGGAACTTGTCAAAACCCTTTTTAAACCCAGCTACAATAAGAGCTTTTACTACATACTCATTCCAGAGTTTTACGCATTGAGTGAAAAAATATTTTCTCTTATTAGTCTTAAATGGGTTACATTGTAGCTTCATTGCGTGTCCCGTAGTCTTTCTACTTTTGATGGCATAAACAACTGATCTACATTTACCTGTTGCATAGACCTCTATCATATCTCCCCTCAGCCATCTCTTTTCCATGTTGAAAAGCCCTAATCTTTTAAGCCTTTCCTCATAGGGGTATCCTTCCATCTCCTTTACCCTTCTCTGTACCTTTTCTAATTCTGCTATATCTTTTCTAAGATACGGCAACCAGAATTGCACAGAATATTCAAGGTGCGGTTGCACCATGGAGCAATACAGAGGCATTCTAATATCCTTGGTTTTATTCTCCATTCCTTTCCTTATGATTCCTAGCATTCTATTTGCCTTCTTGCAGGGCCGGCCCATCCTCTGTGCGAGAATGTTGTTCGCACAGGGCTCCGTCCTTCAGGGGCCCCGCGCCAACAACATCTCACATTCGGCACCGGCATGGTCGGCTTGAGAGGGAGCTGGAGAGGCCCCGACTCAACTCTTGATAGCCGCCGAAGTGAAGAACGCCTTTTTTCTTCACTTTGACAGCTGTGTTGTAGTAAAGGCTGCTGGCGTGCTGAATGTCAAAGGGAACTTCCTGTTTCCCGGCACTCAGTGTGCCAGCGTTCTATACTACAACATAGCTGCCCAATTCTGACTTCCTGTTTGCAAACCAGAAGTCTGCCTCAGATGGTCCGAGGGGACGGAAGCAAACGGCCCTGCAGTGCTGAAGTTTTAAGACAAGTGCCGTGTGACTGTTTGTGGCCATTGCCGCTGCTGCAGGTCCCGGAGAGATGTTGCAGCAATGGACTGTCCCTGGACTATTGACTCTCTAGGCAGCTGCCTAATTCACCTAATGGTTGTGCCAGCCTTGGTTGTCTCCATTTGTAACACTCACATCCAGTTTTGCTCCTTCCCTCATGGATTGCAGTATCATTTGTCTGAGGAGAACCTGATGAATGGAGTCCAGGATAAGACCACAGGGGTCAATACTGAAAAGGTTTCAGTGCCTAACGTAAGGAGCTAGGTGCCTAATCTGGTTAAAATAAATGTCCACCTCCAGCTCCCCGATGTGCTATTGTGTCTTTCACCACTTGTTTCATTCATTGCTAGGGGTTTCTATTCATCACTCCTCTCTTCTAATTTAAACAGCTGTCAATGAATAAAGTGAATTTCTTTCCTAATATCATTTCTCCTCCCACAGACAAATGTGACCATCTCCACAGTATGGCGCTCTGTTAAATGTCTAACTAGTGATTTACATGCATAAATCGGCTCCCTGGAGATTCTTCTCTCCCAATGTATTGCACTGCTTCACACTTTCAGCTGCATTTAAAGGGGATAGGTTTAGGTCAAAGAGGAAAATGTCACACAGACACATTTTTACCTTGATTTCCATGGAAAAATACCTCCACTCCAAATTAGTTCAAATGTCTGTGGTGCTTATACCCACAGCAGACCTCAATGTGAGAGTCCATGGGCACTTTTTTTACTCACAGACTTTGTCCCAGTAGGAACAAACTGTTCCTTTAGATACAGAATGGGACAAAACCCTATTGCAGGAGAAGACGAGATGTCAAGTGCTTGTCCATAAAGCTCAGGGCAAGCAACAGGAAGACAACAGTTTGCACTCTCTTACACTGTGGTGGATGCCAGGTTGGTGTCTTCATGCTTGAGTTTTCCATCCAATGCAAGTCCATGCTTCTCACGGCTGTTTGCCAGGACTGGTGTTACAACAAAAGTTTTTGAAAGCATCGAATTGGCAGCCACGGTGTCACTAATAAGGAAAAAGTGCCAAGCAGAGCTATTCTCAAAATATCATCCTGTGGACCACATCATAAATACTTACAAAGCAAACAAAGAAAATCAAGCAGCGCTAACGCACAGCATCCAAGTGGTGTGGCAAAAGGGCCAGGAAAGAGTTAGAATATGCATAGAAAAGGATAGATCTGAGTTGAAGAAAATGCCTAAATATGTGAAGGTATTCTTTATGAACAGAGGACAGTTAGTAAGAATGGGGGCTAGTAAAGGAACGGTTGAGGTGCCTATGATTAAGGAAGCTGATGACTTCTGCTGGTTAAGTTTCCAAGCGTTAACATGTAACCACGTTGCAATCTGATCTCTAAACTGGAGTTTAGACCAGAGAGATCAGGGAGGATGCTATCAATGTGGGCAAGAAGGAGTACTGTACATCATCAGCATACAAATAACAGGAGAGATCTAAGAATTGTATCAAAGTAGTCAGGGTCTTAGATAAATATTGAATAACAGTGGTGAAAGTATTGAACCTTGGGGTACTACACAGGGCAATGAATGGGAAGAAGAGAGCTGTTGATTGGCCAGTACTTTAAATTAATGGTTGGCTAGATACAAGGTAAACCAGGTTATGATCTGTCCCTGTAGGCCGATGTTGAAGAGCTGGGAAAGGAGGATGTTATGATCAACCAGATCAAAGGTGGCTGTTAAGTCTAATCAAATGGCTTGTGTAATCTTACCTGGCCAAGAGTTTTGTACACTGCTTAGATGCTTACCCTTTGGGGCCACCATTAGTGGTAAAACAAGTGATTCAAACAAATAAATATAATAAGAAAAACATTCCAGAATCAGTACTAGTGACACAGATAACACAGGTACACTAAAAAAAATTTTTTTTAAACTGCCTCTAATGTTTCGATTGATTTTTACGTTTTTTGGTGCGCTGAATCCAAATCTGGTAACCAATTTGCTCCATCACGTACAGATTTTTTGCTACATTGGGTTAGCAGTTTGAGGTGAACGTTTCAGATTGAGTGCGATCGAGATAAAAGTTTCTTGGATGAATTCTTTATACTAATTGTTTAGTAGTTATTCAAATAAGAATAAAGAAAATTGTAACAAGGCAGCACATAAGAATAGAGTAATGTCAACAAAACACACTGTGATGGTAGCAAAATTGTCTGCACTTAAAACAGCCACATACATGTGCACAAACATTGAGCATATAAGAGCGAGGTTAGACACAAAGCAAAGCAAAGAAATGTGCAAAAAATGTTGTACAGGTATGTATGTAAGAATAGAAAACGCAAACCGCACCATTGCAATACATGAAGACAAACACCCGATGGTGTGAAAATAAAATTCTAATAAATGAGATCCGACACTGTGGTAATAACTAGCAAATTTTTATTTCAAAGTTTAGTAAAAACACGATATTTGTCAACACAGTTTAGATTTTAAAGTCATTCTTGGGTCAATCAATCTTCTGGTGGGCCCGTTTCTTCTTCCCCCGAATGCTTCTCTTGGTGCGCTGCTTGGCGTATTTTTCATCTGGGGTTTCCCGCAGCAGCAACCAGCAGAAATCAGCCATTATAGTGGTGTTCCATCTTCCTTGGTACCTTCTCTCTGCGTCCTTGATGTCCTGGTGAAACCTTTCACCTTGTTCTTCACTGTACGCCCCCAAGTTTTCGGGAAAGTAGTTCACATGGGAGTGCAAGAAATGGACTTTCAGGCTCATGTTACAGCCTTGTTCTTTGAAGGCATTGAGCATCCTGGCAACAATATCCTTATAGTTCTCATCCCGCCTGTTCCCCAAGAATTTGAGAACAACATCCTTGAAGGAATCCCAGGCTTCTTTTTCCTTCTCAGACATCGTTTCAGCGAATGCTCCATCTGAAATGAGTTTCCTTATATCAGGGCCAACAAACACTCCTTCCTTTAGCTTTGCTTCAGAAAGTCGGGGGAACTTTGAGCAAAGGTACCGAAAGCACTCACCATCTTTTGGAAGGGACTTGATGAATTGCTTAATGAGACCCAACTTAATGTGGAGAGGTGGTAATAGAATTTTATCACGAGGTACCAAGCTCTCATGAAGAACATTTTTCTCACCGGGTCGCAAATACTCCCGAATTGGCCAATCTTTTTTCCCCCAGTGTAGGTCGCGGGCCCGGCTATCCCACAAGCAAAGGAAGCAGGGATATTTGGTGAAACCGGATTGCTGCCCTAATAGCATGGATAGAATTTTAAAGTCTCCACAAATCATCCACTTATGCTCATCATAACGAATCTTCTGAAGAATCAGGGCCAAATTCTCGTATTTTTCTTGGAGAATAACAGAGTGAGCAATAGGAACTGAAGCGAATGTGTTGCCATTATGAAGAAGAATACCTTTTATGCTGTCTTTTGACGAATCAATGAACAGCCGCCATTCAGCAGGATCATACTTGAGTTTAAACTTTTCCATCACTCCGTATATATCGTTGCAAAATACCAAATCTTCCTCTTTGCTGAAATACTTCAAAAATTGTGTCTCGCGGTTGCGGTACCAATAAAAAGTTGTTCCTGGTGACAATAGATTTTTCTGTTTAAGCCGAGAACCTAGCAGTTGGGCAGCATCTTTTGGGAGTCCTAAATCCTGGACTAAATCATTCAATTCAGCTTGAGAGAAAAGTTCAGGTTTCGGATCTGGTTCAGTTTCAAACTCGGAAGTACTGGACTCATCGGGAAAAGCCATCTGATGAGTCTCATCATGATCAGAACCGTCCACACAAATATGATCCAAAGATTTTGGTGGTTCAGGCACAGGTACTTCGTTGCTATGAGGCATAGGCCTAATTGCTGAGGGAAGGTTGGGGTAACTTATTACGTTCTTATTTTTTAAGTTGTATCCCTTCACAATGCAAGAGCAAAAATAGCAGTCACTGCTGTGGTCTCTTTGTTCACGCCACATCATAGGTATTCCGAAATGAAATGCTTGTTTTTACCTTTCATCCATAAGCGTAGATCTTCCTCACATGTCTTGCACACTTTGTGAGGAGCCCACGGTTTGTCTTGATCGCCTAACTTCAAACCGAAATAGGCGAAATATACATTTTTAATAAATGCAGAAATGTTCCTCTGCCGCTTTTTCACGGTATATTCCCCACAAATAAAACAAAAACTGTCCGGAGAGTTGACGCAACCTCTGGCTCTGTGAGCCATCACAAATACACAGCACTGCAAACTACAACTGTAGTGAACCACTTCGGAATAAAGCTGGATTACGACTGAGCAAACAAAAGGTAATAATGAACTTGCAAGAAACTGAAATTTGACAGGAACGTTCATGTCGCAACCACCGTGTTTGAGCGAGCGAACGAGGCGAGGCGAACAGGAAAGAACATGCGCCAGCGCGAGTACTGGATTTAGCCCCCCGCCTCCCAATTGTCCTGTTAATGTATAAAATGAATACAAAACCTTCTAAAATATCATGAGGGAGTGTTTCTAGTTAGTTAACCATTACAACCTCTATTTTGGGCCAAGAAAATAAACTGCAGTCGGCTAAAAAGAAATTATGTGAACATTCCTTATATGGGTAAGAAATCTAATTTTGCAAGAAAACGTGACGTGATGGAACATTTTGGCTATTTTTCCTGGATTCAGCACCCCAAAATCTATAGGAATCAGTTGCAAAACTGGAGGCAGTTTTTTGGTAGTGTACCTGTGTAATTTGTGGAACGTAATGTGGCACATTTGTAAATGAGGCTCATAGCTAGTAAAATACCAGTCCAAGGATCAGTGACCAGGAGGGAGAGAAAGAATCTGAAGAGCTGTGTCTGTCTACCTACGGTAATTATCTGTCTATGTACCTCTCTATTGCTTTTTGTGTTCCATGTAGCTCTCCCTCTTCCCACTAAGTCTCTTTCTCCTTCTTACATTCGCTCTGTATCTCCTCTCTCTGTCCATATGCTGACATTGATGTGGTATATTGTTAGTCATCATTTCTCTTACTTACGTCATCTCTTCAGCATAGACAATCTTCGTGTATTTATCCAAGGAATACAGGACCACATCCGTGATCTGCTCGACTAGTCAGAAAGAGAAAATCAAAACTTCCATCATGATCACATGGTAATCCTACTCCCATCCATGCCGAGCTTCTGTTTACATATCTATACAAGGCATAGTGCAAGGGGACGCTCTACCCTAGCGTGACCTCCTCCAACCCCAAGGCATAGTGCAAAAGGAGGCTCTCTGCTCTACAGCGACCTTCTCCGTATCCACAGCATATTGCAAGAGGAGGCTCTCTGCCCTAGTGTGATCTCCTCCAACCTCAAGGCATAGTGCAAGAGGAGGCTCGCTGCTCTACAGTGACCTTCTCCGTATCCACAGCATATTGCAAGAGGAGGCTCTCTGCCCTAGTGTGATCTCCTCCAACCCCAAGGCATACTGCAAGAGGAGGCTATGCCCTACAGTGACCTCCTCCAACCCCAAGGCATACTGCAAGAGGAGGCTCTCTGCTCTACAGCGACCTTCTCCGTATCCACAGCATATTGCAAGAGGAGGCTCTCTACCCTAGCGTGACCTCCTCCAACCCCAAGGCATAGTGCAAAAGGAGGCTCTCTGCTCTACAGCGACCTTCTCCGTATCCACAGCATATTGCAAGAGGAGGCTCTCTGCCCTAGTGTGATCTCCTCCAACCTCAAGGCATAGTGCAAGAGGAGGCTCTCTGCTCTACAGCGACCTTCTCCGTATCCACAGCATATTGCAAGAGGAGGCTCTCTGCCCTAGTGTGATCTCCTCCAACCCCAAGGCATACTGCAAGAGGAGGCTATGCCCTACAGTGACCTCCTCCAATCCCAAGGCATATTGCAAGAGAAGGCTCTCTGCTCTACAGTGATCTCCAGTAAGGCATATTGCAAGAAGGGGCTCTCTGCCCTACTGTAACCTCCAACTCCAAGGAATGGTGCAAGGCACGAGTTCTCAACCCAGACCTCAGGACAGGCCTAATCAGTCAGGTTTCAGGATAAACACAATGAATATGCATGAGAGAGATTTACATACAGTGGAAGCAGAGCAAGCAAATCTCTCCCATGCATATTTATTTATTTATTTAATTAACATTTCTTATATACTGCGCTCGTTGTCATCAGTGCGGTTCACATTGAAACAATATAACACTTGGTCTTTTGAATGTGACCTTCGTTTACGTATAACAGAGTTTTAACATGGAGGTAAACTGGGTAAAAACTATTTACATCTCTAGTAATTTACATGTCGGTACTCGCTCATAGTAGTTCCATACAATCAGTTAACAGAGGTTAGGAATTGTGAGGGTGGGGGAGGGCGAGGGGGGGGGGTATCTAGATGAGTAAGTGCATGAGAAAAAGGTGGTGTTTGATGGATTTTCTGAATTATCTAAGGTCCCTGATTGCTCTATTGCTGGGAGGGAGTTTGTTCCAACACCTGGGGGCGAAGTTCACAAATGCTCTATTGTTGGTTATCTGGTTAAGCTTTGTAGAGTCACTCAGTATAATTAGCATGTCTGCAGTTAGGGATCTCCTTGATCTGTTGTTTGCGTTGTGAGCGATTAGGTCCAAAATTGATGAAGGTGACATTTTGTTAAAGGCCTTGAAGGTTATGAGGAGGGCCTTATATAAGATTCTACAGCTTATTGGAAGCCAATGGAGTTCTTTTAGAATGGGGGAGATGTGGTCACTCCTTGAGGCTCCGCAAAGTACACAAGCTGCTGCGTTCATGGCTAACTGTAGCGGGTTGAGGGTAGTCTTTGGGAGGCCATGAAGTATTATGTTAGCATAGTCGAAGTGAGGTGTGACTAGCGCTTGGAAAATGGTGCTGAAGTCATTGGGATCCATCATAGGTTTCAAGTGCCGCAGGGTCTTGATTTTGAAGTAGATAGCTTTTACAGTGTGTTTTATGTGGTCCTTGAAGTCCAATTGCTGATCCAGTATCACTCCTAGGTAGCGTATCTTGGCTTTGACCGGGAGTTCTGCGTCTCTGACCTTTAGTGTTGGAGGAGGTGAGAAGGATCTGTTTCTTGTGATTATTAGGACTTCTGTTTTTTTTTTTTAAATTTATACGGAGGTTCTGATTGTGGCTATACTGAAAACCTAACTGGCTAGATGTGTCCTGAGGACTGAGTTGAGAACCCATGGTGTAAGGAGAGGCTCTCTGCCCTACAATGACTTCTTCCAACCCAAAGGCATAGTGAAAGGGAGTTCCCTAGAGTGACCTCCCCGAACCCCATGGCATACTGCAAGGGGAGGCTCTTTGTTCTACTGTAGCCTCCAACCCCAAAGCATAATGCAAAGGAACACTCTGGAACAAACTACCTGAGCCAGTACATCCTAAGAACATAAGAAATGCCTTACTGGGTCAGAGCAAGATCCATCAAGCCCAGTATCCTGTTTCCAACAGTGGCCAATCCAGGCCACAAGTACCTGGCAAGTTCCCAAAGAGACACACAGGTTCCACAATGCTTGTCTTGGGGCAAGCAGTGGATTTCCCAGGTTCTCTTTAATAATGGTTTATGGACTTTTTCTCCGGGAACTTGTCCAAACCTTTTTTAAACCCAGCTACAATAACAGCTTTTACTACATCCTCTGGTAACGAATTCCAAAGTTTGATTACGTGTTGAGTAAAAAAATATTTTCTCTTATTAGTTTTAAATGGGTTGCATTGTAGCTTCATTGTGTGTCCTCTAGTCTTTCTACTTTTTGATGATGTAAACAACCGATCTACGTTTACCCTTTCACTCCATTCATTAAATGTATAGACCTCTATTATATCACCCCTCAGCCGTCTCTTTTCCAAGTTGAAGAGCCTCAACCTTTTAAGCCTCTCCTCATAGGGGTATCTTTCATTCCCTTTACCATTTTTGTCACTCTCCTTTGTACCTTTTCTAATTTGGCTTTATCCTTTTTAAGATACGGTGACTAGAATATGTCAGGCTCCATCTTTGGCCCTGTTCAAATCCAAGCTAAAAACTCACCTCTTTGAGACTGCTTTCAGATCCAGATTCCCTCAGCCTTCTGTTCACCTCCTACGTGTTTCCTTACCATTCTGCTCAAGATATCCTAGTCCCCAGTTATTGTATTTGTCTGTATTAACTAGACTGTAACCTCTGATGAGCAGGGACTGTTCTTACATGTGTCTGTACAGTGCTATGTACGCTGTGTAGCACTACACAAATGATAAGAAGTAGTAGTAGAAGAAGTAGTAGTAGAAGTAGAAGTAGAAGTAGTAGAAGTAGTAGTAGTAGTAGTAGTAGTAGTAGTAGTAGGCTCTCTGCCCTATTGTAACTTCCAGTTATTCTCCACTGATTTTGTTTTGCCCAACCTGAACCCTCTCAATCAATGTCTGGACACAGTCTCTACCTGGCTTTACTTGCCTTGCCTTAAATTGAACCCTACCAAGTTTCAGGCCTTATGGATTACAGGCAAATCATCTTATCCTTCCGTTTGTGCCAATATTTCAGATATCCCTATTTCACTTGCTGACTCACTTCTTTACCTTGAAGTTACCCTTGTTTCTGAGCTTGTGTTAAAAACCACATCTCTACCATAGTTTGTGCTTCCTTCTTTGCTCTCGGATGTATCCATGCTGTTGTTGCTTGTTGTTAAGTGCCGTTGAGTGGTACTGACTCATGGCAACCCTCTGGATAGTTGTCCTAAACGGTGTTCAGTCTGTAGTCAGGCGGCCAATTGTTGAAAGCATGGCATCCATCACTGCTGTTATTGTATCGATCCATCTCATTGCTGGCCTTCCTCTTTTGCTTTGACCTTCAACCTTGTCAAGCATGATGTTTTTCTCTAATGATCTCTCTTTTCACATGATGTATCCAAAGTATGAAAGTCGAAATCTTGTCCTCTGAGCTTCTATGAAAGCTTAGGTTTGATCTCCTCTAGTATCAACTAGTTTGTTCTTTGGACAGTCCATGATATACACAGTATTCATCACCAGCACCATAATTCAAAGGCATCGATTTTCTTCCTGTCTATCTTTCTCACTGTCCAACTTTCATATCCCTATGACGTTGTTGAAAATACCATGATTTTGACAAGTCTAACCTTGTATTGAAAGATAATAAAACACATATAGATATCCTGATGGTATTCTTTTGTCTTTTTAAGGGTCCATCTCACATTCACAATGATATCTCTCATTTCTCGGCCTTTTCTGAGCTCTGCACTTCAGGCAGTTGTAGCCTCCACTGAATGATCTTGAGTAGAATGCTGTAAAATCCTAATTATCTTTTGAGGTTCTACACACTCATTCATGCCCTCCTCTCTTCCCATCTAGATTATTATAACTTGGGGATGAGCCTGGTTCAGAACAGTCAATGTATCTATCCCCTAATCCAACCCCTGGCCCTCCCACTCCTCTCTCAGCACCACTGTTCCACTTCTTTTTTTTATATCTACATCTTCAACCCTGATTTTATTACATCTTCCAGTCTCACCATGATTTGCTTCACCATCAAAGAGTATTTTGGGAATGGGTATGTCCCTAACATCTTCCTCAGAAAAGACTGAAGCCATGATTTTATTTTTTTTCTGCTATAGTTTTGTCTTCCCTAAGTGCTTCTTTTATACCTTGGTCATCTAGTGGTGTATCTGACTCCCCTTACAGGCTTCTTTCTTCAAATGTACTTGAAAACGTTTTTATTGTAACTGTTTGTTTCTCTGGCAAGCTTCTTTTCCTATTCTTTTTTTGGCCTGTCATATTAATATTTTACATCTAACTTGCCAGTGTTTATGCTCTTTCCTTGATGTCCTTTTGGCTGTTCTAGCTCACCATTGACAATGCTGGCAGTCATTTGCTCTTCCTTCTAACTTTTTTTCATATGTGGAATACATTTAGTCTGAGCTTCTAAGATGGTATTTTTAAAGATTGTTAACAGCTCTGTCTCCTTTTATTTCTAATTCTAATTGCCTTATTTTGATTCTACAGTAGTTTTCCTTTTTTGTCCTCCCTCCAGTGATTATTTGAAATTTGACTGCATTATGGCCACTATTGCAAGCTGATCAGGTTTGTAATTGACGCTTTCTTTTTGTTATTCCCAGTGTGCTTTGATGTCCATCCTCTTGCCATTATAGATCCTCTGGGTTTATGCCATAGTTTTTGAATTCTATTGCTATAATTTTTCCATCACCTCCTCCAGAAGATCATTCCAGGTATCTGCCATCTTTTCTATGAAAAAATATGTCTGATGTTGTTTCTGAATCTTCCCCCTCGGAGCTTCACATCATGAACACAAGCTCTACCACTGAAACAGGTTTGCTTTCTGTGCAATAATGTTTCTCTCCTCTCCTCTAGAATATAAGGATTTAGTCCTTCAGTTTCATCTCAAATAGCTCCTGGCAATGTTCCCTCTAAGCAGCTTGAAGCTGCACTGGAGTCTTCCGCCGGCATTCCAGCAAAGCGATTGCGCGTAGAATCACACGGCATAGACAGGTCCCAAGGGATCTGCCTATGTTGTGCGATCCTAAGCGCGATTGCATTTCACCTCCCACCATCAGCAGGAATGCCAGCGGAGGACTCCAGTGCAGCTTCAAGCTGCTTAGAGGGAACATTGGCTCCTGGTATCGATCCCTCACCATCTTTTCTGAACTGTCTTTAGTCTCCCTTTTTTTCTGAGATATGACTTTCAGAACACAAAGTATTCTCTGGGGCAATTTCCCCAAATGGGTTAGTTTTGCGCATACCATGACAGTTATGAACCTCATGCCCAAGCCAGGGTATGTGGCGTATGATCTTATTCTCTCAAATTTACTGCTAATGCTTGGCATAGTACTTGCATTGTGCCAAAGAGCGCCTCCTTCTGGAGTTAATAAGGTGTAACATGTATGGGTAATTTGTCAAGATGTGATTGGAACATTTTCTTTATCAGGCCTGTGGCTCCCAAGACGATGACAAATATTTCTTTATCTTTCTGCCACATTTTCTTGGTCTCTGACTGCATTTCTTGGTACTTCAGGATCTTCTGCTTCTCAATGCAATTCACAGAATAGTCACTTGAAACTGACACTTCTATTATCAATGCCATTCTGGTGGTTTTCTCCTTTACCCCACTATGTTGGGTTTCCTCACATCCAATTTCTTATCCTAGAAACATAGAAATATGACGACAGAAAAAGACCACATGGCCTATCTAATCTACCCTTCCATATCAACCACTACAACAGTGCCCTTTTTGCCTTTAGAGATCCTCTGTGTTTGTCCCATGCCTTTTTTGAATTCAGATACTACTGTCCTCATCTCTACCACCTCCACTGGGAGGCTATTCCACGCATCTACCAATCTTTCCATAAAAAACTATTTCTGCACCCTCACCCTATGTCCCCTTGTAGCAGAGCTTGCTTTCAATAGAAAGAGGCTCTTCGCCTGTGCATTTATGCCATGGAGGTGTTTAAACATCTGAATCATTTATTTATTTTATTTTATTTTAACAATCATTTATATACCGCACCTTCCCATGTATCAGGTGCGGTTTACAAGGAACAAGTTAATGAACAGAATTGAGGTCTGTTTTTTTACAAGGAACATCGGTAAACTATGTACAGTGGGCAAATGCCTTAACAAGTAACTATTACGATAACATAAACTGAAACAGATACCATGTCAATGATGACATTTCAGGTATCATAACTATATACAAGTTGTATTCTCGCTAAGTGATCAATTGACCGAATTTAATAACTCAGGGTGAAAAATCTCAGGAAAGAGCATTGATTACAGTAAAGAGGTATTGGGGTTGTTTTATAGGTTAGTGTAGTGGGTCTTGTTTGGTTGGGGTGTGATTTAAAAGTTGTTATCCATTTTCGTTATGGGGGAAGGAGTATGTAGTAGGGTCAAAGTGTGAGGTAAATAGATATGTTTTTAGTTTCTTTCTGAGGACCTTAATTTCGGTTTGCGTTCTAATCTCTTCAGGGAGGGAGTTCCATAGGATTGGTGCAGCATGGGAAAATGCCTTTTTGTTAGTTGTCTTATTAGCTTTTGTGAATTCTTTTGGGGTTGTTAGTTTGTTTGTGTGACCTTTCCTGTGTACAGTTTTAATGGAGTCCTTAGTGATCAGTTTACCTAGTGTTGGAGGAGCCATGTTGTTTTGTGCCTTAAAGGTAGTTATTATAATCTTGTAGTTTATTCTACATTGGATGGGAGTTATGTGTTTGAATGTTTGGATTTTCATTAGGATTCTAGCTGCTGTATTCTGTGCTAGTTGGAGTCGTTTAATGTTTTGCTTTGATGTGCCTAGAAGGATTAAGTTGGCAAAATCGAAGTGGGGTGTGATGATTGCCTGTATTATGGTAGTGAAGTCTTGTATATGGACAAGAGGGCGCAGCTGCTTTAGTATTTGGAGCTTGAAGAAGATTTTTTTTGTTGTATTTCTTATGTGGGAGTCCATGTTGAGGTGGGAATCGAGGATCACACCAAGGTATTTTACTTCGTTTTTTATCTTGATATCTTGATTTTGGAGTGTAATGTGTGCCAGAGGAATGTAGGATTGATCTCTCGTTACAATTAGTATGTCAGTTTTTGCGTGGTTGATATGTAGATTGTGTTCATTAGCCATATTGTTACATCGTTGAGGCACTGATTTAAGAGTTGCATAGGTAGGGTAGGGATTGTGAAAGGAATGTACATCATTATATCGTCTGCGTATAAATGATAGTGTACATTGTGTTTTTTAAAGATGTTACAAACAGGTTGAATATAAATATTAAAAAGGAGAGCTGAGAGGGCAGAGCCTTGTGGGAGGCCAATTTCCTGATTGTATGCGTTTGATGTTTGGGTATTAATTCTTACAGTTTGTGTTCTGTTGGTTAGGTATGAAGTGAACCACTTGTGTACTGTAGAATTAATTCCTGGTTGGCTGAGTCTATTGAGCATTAGGGTGTGATGTACGCTATCGAAAGCTGCAGAGATGTCAATGAATAAGAGAATGAATGCTTTTTTAGGGTTGTCGATTCCTCTTACAAGAGTGTCCAGTAGAACCGCTAGGAGTGTTCCTACTCCATGGCAGGGGGCGGAATCCGTATTGCTGTTCGTCTAATGGAGCTGAAGTGTCCATGTATTCTTGTGTTTGTATTTGGACAACCTTTTCTATTAGTTTGGCCGTGAAGGGTATACTAGAAATTGGTCTATAGGAGTTCGGGGATGTTTTGTCAAGGGAGCCATTTTTAAGTATTGGCCGAATTTGTGCATGTTTTAGTGTAAGTGGTAAATACCCTTGTTGTAATGAGAGGTTTATTATGGTGATGATGAAGGTGGAAAATGTGGCTATAGTTTTCTTTATCCAGGTTACTGGGCATGGGTCAACACAACAACACAACGCAAAACCAGTTATGGGAGCACTTCCACAAAATAGGAACCAAGCAAATCACAGCCATTGTCACAAGCCTGAAAAGCACCACCTCCCCACTAGATCCCTGTCCTGCATCCTGGATCAAGGCAGTGAAACAAGACATAGCACCTCACATAGCACACATAGTTAACCTATCCCTACAACAAGGAATCATGCCCTCAGAACTAAAGAAATCAGTCATTAGACCGATCCTAAAAAACACTACACTCAATGGAGAAGACCCAGCCTCCTACCGTCCCATATCAAGTATCTCATTCCTGGCAAAGATCATAGAAAAAACGGTCCTTCTACAACTCCAAGACCATCTGACTGACAGTGCTCCTCTTGATGACCAGCAATATGGCTTCAGGCAACATCATGGAGTTGAAACCCTGTTACTAGTTCTACTTAACAACCTCCTAAAGGGCCTTGAAAACAAAAAGAAAATGTACATTCTTGTATTCATTGACATCTCAGCTGCCTTTGATACAGTTAATCATGGGACCCTCATAAATAGGATAAAATCAATAGGAATAACAGGAACCCCACTAAAATGGTTCTCATCCTACATCTCAAATCGAACACAACAGGTTCAATTCAACGGAGAAAAAGCAGAATCTTTCTCACAAACACAGGGAATCCCCCAAGGCTCTGCTCTCTCAGCACTTCTGTTTAACATATATATGCAGCCACTATGCAAAATTTTCTCACGGCACGAAATTAATTACCACATCTATGCCGATGATATCATGCTATACACACAACTAGACACTAAAAACCCAGACTACAACCCACTGGAGACATGTATCGGAGAGATGCAAGACTGGTTACAACAAAGTAGTATGTCAATTAATCACAAAAAAACCAAAGTAATGTATATCTCCAAAGAACCGAATTTTGACCCTCCCACATCAATAACACTATGTAACAACACTTACCAAACAAAAAAAGAAATAAAGTATCTAGGAGTCACATTTGACTGTGACCTAAAGATGGAAAAACACCTCCGAAAGACCAACAGAGCAGTTTTCCACAAGCTTAGAGTGCTCCAACCCATTCGGAATATTATTGATCCCCAAGACTTCAGAACAGTGGCCCAAGCACTCATCATGCCACATTTTGACTACTGCAACGCCATCCTACAAGGTTTACCTAAAAAAAACCCTAAACATATTACAAATGGCACAAAATGTAGCTGCCAGGGTCATAATGAAGAAAAATCTAAGTGACCACATCACACCAGTACTAATTCAATTACACTGGCTACCCATAACAGCTCGCACAAAATACAAAATACTAACAACCACCTTCAAACTCATCCACAACTTAGCACCTTCCTTCCTCAACAACCTAGTAAGATTGCAACCTCCTACCCGAAACAGAAGAACCCACAATTCCAACATCCTTCACACTCCAACAGATATAAGATCTGCCAAAGCTAACACCAGCCACAGGGCTTTCTCATATGCGGCGCCAACACTGTGGAACCAACTCCCACCAGAACTACGAGCTAGCAATGACCTTCTAGACTTCAGAAAGAAACTCAAAACGCACATTTTCCAATCACATTTCAACCTGAACTAAACCCACAGATGGAGCAGCCCCTGACCACTGTGTCCAAGAAGATTATCCTGTATATATGTATTTATGTATATATGTAAATGAACTCCCCCATAGTTAAGAAGTGTTAACTCTGTATGATGTGCTTTTCTGACAATCTGTATGTAAACAAAATTTGTACCTGCCTTGATTCGGCAGTTTCACAATAGTAATCCTACCCGCTTCTGATCGCTGGAAGGAGCGGGCTACAAATGCTTGCTAAATAAAATAAATAAATAAATGGGTCGAGGTAGGAAGTTGTGGTATTAAGGTTTGTTATAATATTTTTCAGGATGTCTTTGGTTATTGGATGGAAATCTGACCAATCATTATTATAATCATATAATTTCTATCCCGCCTAATCCTCTAACGTATACATATTAAGATCCTTAAGTCTGTCCTCATATGCTTTATAACGAAGACCACTAACTATTTTAGTAGTCACCCTCTATACTGACTCCAACTTGTTTATATCCTTTTGAAGGTGCGGTCTCCAGAATTAATATAAGAACATAAGAACATAAGATATGCCATACTGGGTCAGACCAAGGTCCATCAAGCCCAGTATTCTGTTTCCAACAGTGGCCAATCTAGGTCATATGTACCTAGCAGTTTCCCCAAGAGACACAAGTTCCACAATGCTTGTACTGGGTCAAGCATTGATATCTTCGGTCACTTCTTAATAATGCACACAATACTCCAAATGAGGTCGCACCAAAGACTTATACAGAGGCACTATCACCACTGTTCCCTCTAAGCTGTGCGCGTGTGCACACGCACACACCTCGCTGAGCGAGCGCACATACTTTATAACAGAGCGCACAAAAATTACAGTTCTGATTCTGATAGAAAACAACACAGACGTCTTAAAATTTAAAAGTTGTTGTGTATTTACGGTTTTCACAAGCTCTACAATATTTTGTAGTGCAATCAATGTGGTGTACATACTGTATTCTGACGTGTAGTCAAATTTTAAAGTATATAACTCCGAGCATCGTTATGTGGCGCACAAAAATTTAACCTTCCTTCAAAAGATGCACAGCTGATATTTTATGCGCACACAGCCTACAGAAAATTAGAGGGAACATTGACTATCACCTCTCCCTATGCACCCAAGCATCCTTGTATCATTTGCCATTGCCTTTTCTACCTGTTTAGCTACTTTAAGATCAGACACAATCAAGTCCAGGTCCTGCTCTTCTTTTGTGGACAGAAGTACTTCACCTCCTATACTATATCACTCCCTTGGATTGCTGCAGCCCAAATGCATGACCTTGCATTTTTTGACATTAAATCTCAGCTGCCAAATTCTAGACCATTCTTCAAGCTTAGCTAGATCCCTCATCATATTATCTACACCTTCCTGGGTTTCTGCTCTATTTATAGATTTTGGTATCATCCACAAAGAGGCAAACCTTACCTGACAGTCCTTCGCTATATCACTAACAAAGATGTTAAAAAGAATCAGACCAAGGACAGATCCTGGAGCACACGACTGGTAATCTCCTTCTCCTCAGAGTGCGTTCCATTTACCTGTACCCTTTGTCGCTTCCCACTCCCAATTTCTAGCCCAAGCAAGTAACTTTAGGATCCATCCCTAGGGTGCTCTGTTTGTTTATAAGTAGCCTGTGAACTGTGGTGCCTTTATACAAAAGCGGAAGTAAGGATGTGGTTGAAAACTACAGGCCAGTTAGTTTAACTTCGGTGGTGAGTAAATTATTGGAAACGCTGCTGATAGAGAAAATAGTGAGGTTTCTGGAGTTCAGCGGATTAGAGGATCCGAGGAAGCATGGATTCACCAGAGGCAGGTCTTATCAGACAAATCTGATTGATTTCTTTGACTGGGTGACCAGGGAGCTGGACCGAGGGAGAGCCCTAGATGTGGTGTATTTAGATTTCAGTAAAGCCTTTGACACCATTCCTCACAGGCGACTTATAAACAAACTGAGCATCCTAGGGATGGACCCTAAAGTTACTGTTTGTCGCCTCCCAGTCAACTAATTTCTAACCCAAAGGGTACAGGTAAATGGAGCTCACTCTGAGGAGAAGGAAGTTTCCAGTGGTGTGCCCCAGGGATCTGTCCTTGGTCCGATTCTTTTTAACATCTTTGTTAGTGATATAGCGGAAGGGCTGTCGGGTAAGGTTTGCCTCTTTGCCGATGATACCAAAATCTGCAATAGAGTAGACACCCAGGAAGGTGTAGATAACATGAGGAGGGATCTAGCTAAGCTTGAAGAATGGTCTAGAATTTGGCAGCTGGAATTTAATGTTAAAAAAATGTAAGGTCAGGCATTTGGGTTGCAGCAGTCCAAGGGAGCAATATAGTATAGGGGGTGAAGTACTTTTGTCTACTAAAGAAGAGCGGGACCTAGGCATGGTTGTGTCTGAAGATCTTAAAGTAGCTAAGCAGGTAGAAAAGGCGACAGCAAAAGCTAGAAGGATGCTTGGGTGCATACGGAGAGGAATGGCTAGCAGAAAAAAGGAGATGATAGTGCCTCTGTATAAGTCCTTGGTGTGGCCTCATTTGGAGTATTGTGTGCAGTTCTGTAGATCGCACTTTCAAAAGGATATAAACAGGATGGAATCAGTACTGAGGGTGGCTATAAAAATGGTTAGTGCTCTTCATTATAAAGCATATGTGAACAGACTTAGGGATCTTAATATGTACACATTAGAGGAAAGGCGGGATAGAGGTGATATGATTGAGACGTTTTTAATACCTCTGTGGCATAAATGCACAGGGGAGAGCCTCTTTTGATTGAAAGCAAGTACTGCTACAAGGGGACATGGCATGAGGGTGAAAGGGGATAGATTCAGGAGTGATTCACGGAAATATTTCTTTAAAGAAAGAGTGGTGGATCCTTGGAATAGTTTCCCAGTGGAGGTGGTAGAGATGAGGACAGTATCTGAATTTAAAAAAGCATGGGACAAACACAGAGGATCTCTAAAGGTAAAAAGGGGACTGTTGTAGTTGTTTCTTTGGTAGAACAGACTAGATAGGCCATGTGGTCTTTTTCTGTCATTATTTTTCTATGATTCTATGTTTAATGCCGAAAGAACTCAAACTTTCCACCATTCGCCCCATTCTCAAGAACAAAACTCCTAACTAAGATGACCTACCTCATAATTGGCCAATTGCAAGTATCCCTTTCCTAGCAAAAGTCATTGAAAACATAGTCCAACTGCAAGTGGAGGAGTAGCCTAATGGTTAAGAGCACTGGTTGGGAATCCAGAGACTAGGGTTTGATTCCCACTAGCACTCTTTGTGGCCTTGGGCAAGTCACTTAACCCTCCATTGCCTCAGAAAAATCTAATCAATATCAATATCCCTGTTTAATGCACATTACTAAGTTTAAGTTACAATGTAAACTGATTTGATTGAAATGATAAAGCAGTATATAAAACCTGATAAATAAAATAAATAAATAAACTTCAAGATTTCATCAACCTGAATGCACCACTTGATGAACATCAGTGTGGTTTCTGCCCATTTCATGGTGTAGAAACCCTGCTCCTGGTACTATTCAACACCCTTATCTGTGGAATAGATGATAATAATCAGGCCTTCATCCTAGTCTTCCTAGACCTAGACGTTGCCTCTGTCTTTGACAACGTTGATCATAACATCCTTCTGACAAGACTAGCTCACCTAGGAATAAATGGAATAACCTTGCAATGGTTTAAATCTTACATATCCAACTGTTCGCAATATATAAAAATTGATCAACTAACATCCACCATCTTCCCTCAGGAACAGGAAATCCCTCAAGGCTCTACGTTGTCCGCTCTCCTTTTTAATCTTTACCTTCAGCCACTCTGCTCAATTTAAAATATCACATTTATGCGGATGGCATTATGTTATACTCCCCAGTAGACAAAAACCCCCCCACATTCTACAACATCATTGACTGCACCCACGAAACAGAATCCTGGCTGAATGCAAATAATCTTCACATCAATTTCAACAAAACTGAAACAAGAAGTCAAATATTTAGGAATCATAATAGACAGTTCCCTCAGTATGTCATCCCAAGTCAAACAAACAGCCAGAGCTCTCTTCTATAAACTAAGAACAATTCAAACCTCCGACCCCTCCTTGACACACAAGACTTCAGAACAGTTGCCCAAGTTCGGATCATGCCCACTTGGACTACTGCAACAGTGTGCTGCAGGGGTTACCTAAAAAGAACCTACACGGAATGCAAATAGCCCAGAATGTTTCAGCCAGAATCATAGCCAAAGCAAGGCTAACGGACCACATCACCCCCATCTTACAGAACCTCCACTGGCTCCCGATACAGAGCAGGATAAAATATAAAACTTTAGTAACCATTTTTAAGTTACTCAACAACATCTCTCCTTCCATCCTTGTTTCATGGATACAGACCCAAACTGAATCCAGAAACAGAAGAAAATACAACCAAAATCTCCTCGTAGTACCGTCATCCATCCGCAAGACTAAAGGAAGAACAAGCAGCAGAGCCTTCACATACACAGCCCCCACACTCTGGAATTCCCTTCCAGACTACCTCAGAGCAACCAAAGATCTACAAACCTTCCAAAAAGAACTGAAAACCCTACCATTCACTGAATTCTATATTAACGCCACTTCCAACAACAACTAGCACACGTCCTCCCCTCGTTTCTTCCCCCTTGTTGCCCCCTAAAAGTACCCGTAACTATACATCTGATTATACACTCAGCGCCCTGTATATGGATCAGTAACTTTTCATATAAATAGTTGTACCTTAATCAGACACTATACTTAATGTAAAAGTTACCATGTATATAGTTAATTGTTATTTGTAACTGTTAGTTTTGATGTCAACAGCCTCTGATCTTTTGGGTGCTGGCTGCACTCATCATATAGGTCATTCTTCATATCAAAAAGTCAGAAAAAGAGATCCCATTCAATTTTATCATGTGTCCATTAGGTTCCAAAGTGTCCAATCTGAAAATCCAACGTTGCTCTTGTTACAACAATCTTCCTCTATCTCCTCTTCTTATATCTTGCGGGACATAGTCGATTACAAAACGTCGTAACTCTTCAAACTTATGACTGAATGTAACACAATGCTTCACCAAAGAGGTTTCTGCTCTTATTTTCGAAAGACTACATTTATATTCAGCAAGTTGGGTTTTCAATGATCTAATTGTCTTGCCTATGTACAATTTCAAACAAGAGCATCTCAAAACATATACCACACATGCTGTTGTACAATTTGAAGAGAATAGTTTTGCACAAACCATAACGGTCCTAAACTTCACTCCTAAGGCAGGGTATGTGGAGTTAGATTTCAGTCTCAAATTTACTGCTAACTCTCACCATAGTACTTGCATCGTGCCAGAGGGAGCCTCCTTCTGGAGTTTGTAAGATGTAACATGTAGGGGTAATTTATCTAGGTGTTCTTGGAAATTCTTATTAATCAAGCCTGTGACACCCAACGCGATGGGAACTAGGTTGGTATCTTTCTGCCACAGTTTCGGTCTCTGACTGCATTTCTTGGTGATTCTCTGCCCCTTCTCTGTGCAGGTAAAAGTGCCTATGTGGGTTACGCCACCTGCTTCTACCTGCAGCTGAAAAGGCGTAGGAGAATGAACAAGGCAAGTGTGCAGAGTGCGAGTATGTGCAGATGTGCATGGAAAAAAGCACTCGTGCATCTTCAAAGGGAACGTCTGTGTTGGGTTTCTTTTTGAAAATGCGTCTTCATCCAAGAGACTGCAAATCCTGTGCGCAGGGTTCAAACATTGCTATCTTTTTGGGAGGTTTTGTAATCTATTAAATATTCATTGACACTTTCCTATGCAGTACAATAAGTTACAAAAAATGAGATACGTTTAACTCGGTTTCACCCCCCCTCCCACCATGGTGCACTGAAGCTTAGCTGAATGCAGACCCCAAAAATAAAGCTCTCATGCCTGCCAGAATATAAAATATGCCATACTGGGTCAGACCAAGGGTCCATCAAGTCCAGTATCCTCTTTCTTACATTGGCCAATCCCTTGGTGATTGAAAGGACTTGTAGCACCCTAATGAGTGCTGCCAACCACATACACTACCATCTCTTCCAGTCTCTAGGTCTCAGAATGTATGGAATGGAAGAAAGGAAGCGGCTTACATGGACTGCCAAGCAGCCGGATGCTCTAGGAAAGAGAATGGTTGAGGGCAAATCATCTCGGGGAAATACACTCTAAGCAGGGCTGGCCCTAGAGTTGGTCCGAAGTGTTGGAGCCCTAGGCGAACCTCAAGCTTTACACTCTCTCTGGCTCTCAAAATCTATTATTTAGCTTTGAATAGCCTTCTTTTTCTACCCTCCAGAAGTTGCTGCCCTAGGTGACCGCCTAGTTTGCCTAGTGCTTGGGCCGGCCCTGCCTCTAAGAACATCTGATGGAGATGGTCCTTTTGCAGTTTTCTCACCTGTCACTTTAATCTTCTTCACAGTCTTGCTTGTTGGGTTGTTAATTTTGACATTAATATTGATGGGTTTTCCATGGTAGTGAATCTGTGTGTAGAAAAGAGAAGTTAATGGCTATTTCCAGAGAAATGGCAGCTACATCTTTCATGGAGCAAACTACCTACAGAAAGGGCAGCCGCAGTTCCCAGAGATCAAGCATGAAAAGGACAGTGAATGCTCTTATGCAATGTCGCAACAGTCACACAGTCGCCTGCCCCCAAAGGACAGGAGGGGTGTCTGTGCTCCCAAAACATCGTAAGAGCCCATGCGGAAGAAAAGCTCCATACTGCTGATCATCTGGTTCAAAGCTGGCCGAAAGACATCCTTAGATACATTTGTGTTATACTGTTATCACACTTGAGTACGTTAGCTTGTGTGCTATAACCTTTGATTTGTAGAGACTTTTAATGGCTCTATTAGATAAATGAGCTAATATTCTATAAAACTGAACTTTCCAGTCAGGGGAGGATGGCCACTAATGGAAGGAATCTCCACCAGAAAGGGGCGGTGTGAAATAATAAATCTATAAATATTTTAGCCCAAGGACATTCTGTTTTCTTTTGGGGGCTAAGCCCTGTGCTATTGTGCATTGGCTGACTAAGCCGATACACCGCTGTCAGTGTCTCACAGAGCATCAGCCAAGGCAGAGTCAGTATTCAGTGCGTATACAAAGAGGTCTTACCATCAGGACCTGCAGAGGGATCTCTTCGGTGTCCCTATAGGCCAAGCATGTAGAAGAGTGGGAGGTCTACAATGTAGAGGTATCAGAGGCCATCTCTGTATCCAGGGCCTGTCTGCACTCAATAAAGAGAGATACAAGCTCTGGGCTGCCAGTACTGGACACTATTGGTGGGGGGGGGGGGGGGGGATATTCAGCAGTAGCGCCTAATGCAATTACAGCCACGAGCCGTTGCCATTGAAACTAACACCTGCGTATTCAATGCTGGGGCCATATCTGGGTGGGTAGATGACAGACAGCAGCAGCAGCGCATTAAGAGCATTTATGGCCTTCGGGACATTGTCTGCCTAGGGAAGGTGAGCAAGGTCAGACATGCGCCCACCTCTTTATCCAGTGAGGCTTCAAGGTGCAAGGGCTTGTCAGACATCAGGAACTGTCGGGTGGTCTCGGACTTGGGAGCAGGACCTGTATCCTCAGGAGCAAACTGCACCTTCCGGATCACGAGCCGAACAGAATTTCTGCAGCAAAGAAAAGAGGGAAGATATATAACATTTATTAGAAATGGATATATATGGGGCCCAATATTTAGTGACAGTGACTAGCACAGCTAAAGCAACTAACCACTGCTGCTGAACTTCGGCCCCAATATTCAGTGCCAGGGCCATATCCGGGTCCCGGCATTTAATATCCAGGTTGCTTGGATTGCGATGAAGCAAACGGCAGTGACAATATTCAGCTGCTGCCCGGTTAGTTATTGTTGCAAACGTTAGATCAGTCTTTAAAGTGCCTAACTTTAGCCACTTAGCAATAACCAGCAGTGACTGAATATCACCACGGCCCAGTCATTTCTGGCTGCTGCCCTCAGAACGCCCCAGCGGTAGCCGGTTAGCAACGGTGTGTGCAGTGACGGCACCTGCGAATGTTAAGCAACACTAACCATGTTAGTGCCATGGAATATACCGGTCAACGCAATTAACACACCGGCGGGTCTTCTGACTGCGTTAATCACGCTGAATATTGCACCCATGGTTTTTAGATATTTCTTTTAAATTGTTTCTTACTTTATTATTTTATATTTTATTTTTTAATCAAATATAAAATAATGAAATAAATGTACCAATTAAAATTCTTTTTTCACAATTATTCCAGCTGCTTAACCTGCTCTCTGTGTTTCCAATGCCCCCCTGTAACCCATAAATCAGCTCTCCTTCCCTTCCTCCATATTCACAATGGTGGTAGGGCCGACCCTGGAACATCCCAAATATTGGCACCCTCCTGCCATGCTTATCATGCCAACCTTGTTTGTGACTATGGGGCTTGTTTACAAAGCAGCGGTAGCGGTTTGCGATCGTTATCGGAGCCGCGGCCCCATTGATTTCAATGGGGCCGTGGCTCCGATAACGAGCGCGAATCGCTACCGCGGCTTTGTAAACAAGCCCCTATATTTCATTTCACTTATTGATATACAGGGTGGTCCCAAAAAAGGGAGAACATCTTGTAGCATATAAGTTATTTAAAAATTTAAAAAGACAGATGTAAATGATTGACAAATTTTAAAAAAAAAGATGGCGACCGGAAATTGTCGAAATAAAGACGTTATATAGCTAAAAAAAGTAAATAAGTAAACTATTTAAGCTTTTAATTTACAAGATGTTCTCACTTTTTTGGGCCACCCTGTATATGAACAGGGCTTTCTTTGAGGGGCTATGCAATGGTATGGAGTACTGACACTTTTTTCATTGCTTGCTAAAACTGACCCATGGTCCTCTTATGTTAATGAAATAGCCCTGCCTATGAGTACCAGCACTTCTTTTGCTAGGAAGAATGTACTGTATATGAATGAGCAGCTAAATATTTTTTATACATATGTCCTTATTTAATTGATATTCTCTGGGAACAAGCAGGAAGTCAGTCCTCACATATGAGTGACGTCGGCAGCGACCGAGCCCACGCGGTGAACACTTCCCAGCTTTCACAGAAAGCCTTTGGGAGTTAGATCGCACATGCACGGTCACTTCCCACCTAAGGGGGCCATCTTACCTTGGTCTTCTTTTTTCCACGGAGCTCATCAGACGTTTCGTCTGCACCCCGGAAACAATAGCCCTTTTTGCTGTCTGTTCTTTCTTTTCTTTTTCATCCAGTCATATACCTTCACTTTCTCAGTTCCCGGAACTGCTGCTGCCTCGGCATTGCGTTTTTTTCAGGTATCTTTTTCTTTCTTCTTGTTCTTGGGTGCATGGGGTTTTTCTCGTGCCCTCCCTAAACAGGAGCTTAGAGTTTGATCTCACAGGAACCGTTTTCCCCACTATGTCTTTGGTTAGTGTATTTAAGCAGTGTGACTGTTGCGGGTACATCATGTCCCGCATGTATTCCAATGACTGCTGCCTGCGGTGCCTCGGAGCCGGTCATGATGCCTCTGCTTGATTGCTCTGTCTTCAGATGATGAGCAAGGGTTGTAGGAATCATGAAAGGCAGCGGGAGACGCTGTTTGGCCACAAGACCTCCTCTTTGGCACTGACTTTGAGCATGGAATCGATGCCCTTGGGGGCCGCCATGGAAGCCTCGGCCTCATCTAGTGGCTGCGCTCACTCAGAGCCCTGAGGTTGCGGGGCATCAGACTGAGAATTGTCAGCAGAGGGTCACCCCAGAAGGATTCAGAATTATGGTCAGTCCCAGGCAATCAGAGCATGCTGGATGTTGAGGTTCCCTGTGGAAGGTTTGGGAACATCGCAGACAAGGATGAAAGTTCAACATTATATAGACAAAAAGACTTCTTAAAGCAAAAGAAACCAAGAAAAGAAGGTAAAACAATATATACTGAGAAAAGGATGAAAAACCTTTGTCATAAGACCATAAAAACTGCCACACTGGGTCAGACCAAGAATCCGTCATGCCCAGTGTCTTGTTTCCAACAGCAGCCAATCCAGATCACAAGTACCTGGCAGGTTCCCAAAAAGATATACAGGTTCTATAATGCCTTTCCTGGGGCAAGCAGTGGATTTCCCAGCCCCCTTTAATAATGGTTTATGGACCGTTTCTCCAGGAACTTGTCCAAACCTCTTTTAAACTCAGCTACACTAACAGCTTTTACTACATCCTCCAGTAGCGAATTCCAGAGTTTGATTATGCTGTGAGTGAAAAAATATTTTCTCTGATATGTCTTAAATATGCTACACTGTAGCTTCGTTGCATGTCCCCCTAGTCTTTCCACTTTTTGAAGTACACAACTGATCTATGTTTACTCATTACACTTCATTCATTATTTTATAGATCTTTATCATATCTCTCCTCAGCCGTCTCTTTTCCAAATTTTAAGAAACTAAAAGCCACAATTTTCTTTGATTGAGAGAGTTTTGTCACATGTCTGATCGACCAACCAGAAGAAACAAAACTGAGGATCTGAGGAGACTGCAGGGCATGGGAGGGGCTGCACGTGCTCAGAACATTTCACAGTTGGAGAGCAGCTCTGTCTTGCCACTGCTGGAATACGTCGCTCATTTGCATGCCTGACTTAATCCTGTTTGTCAACGGAAAAAGACTTTCACTCTTCAGAAGGAGTCTTTCACGAGATCTGGGTATTCTGCAAGAACAAGCAGGAAGTCAGTCCTCACTTATGGGTGACGTCGGCACTGATGGAGCCCACGCGGAGCAATTCCCCAGCTTTCAAAGAAAGCCTTTGGGATTGCTGCCACGCATGCGTGGTCCTCTTCCCGCCCAAGGGTGCAATCTTGCTCAGTCTCCCTTTTTCCGTGGAGCCCTTAGGACACATGTCCTCGTCCCTCGGTAAAAGTTTTTCGTTTTCGGCCTACAGGCCAACTTCTTTTCCGGTTGCACCGGTCCTCTACCCGTCCTTCCCCTGCTCTATTTTTTTATAGCCATTAGAGGGTGTTTTTCTTCAGCTTTTTTTGCCTTAACTGGCTTTGCGCCCTTTTTTCTTCCAACCGCTGGCTGCGTGTGTCTTCGACCTCGCGGGGGCCATTTTTGCCCCTATGGCCACTGAATTCAAAAAAAGCAATAGATGCTCTAAGAACATGTCACTTTCACTTACGGACACCCATGACTGTTGCCTGCGGTGTCTCGGAGCTGACCATGATCCAGAGCTCTGTTTGCTTTGTAAGAAAATGTCCTCCAAACCCTGCTCAGTCGTAAGCAGAAGTCCGAAGACATTTTCAGAAAGACCGTCTCGGAATCCCCGGTGGTGCTCTCGGTCATCTCTCCTCCAGTGGAATCCCCCACTTCGGCCCCGCGCGCTCGGTGGCACTCTGACCAGGGGTCCCTGAAATGGAGCACCACAAGAAGAAGAAGGCCTCCTTCGGCGTTCCCGAGAGTCGGACAAGGAGCAGCCCCGCAAGGTACCCAGTACAGATATGGAGGCCTCTGGTGATGGCGCCCAGTCTCCTGAGGGCTGTCCTGGCGAGGACCCCCTCTCCTCTTTGACACCTGACCTGGTGACCCTGGGGTCAGCATCACAGGGCCCCATGCCAGTGTGCGAGTCCTGCATGCTGGCGCTAGAATGCAGCATTTCTGCGTTAATCGCTTCCAAGCAGGCGCTCACAGCCAGCTTTGCTGACTCGTGCCCAGAGAATGCGGCTCCCTTGCGTGGGACACCGAAATCCATCCAGGAAACCCCTGAGAGCCGCGGGCCTCGTGAGGGTCCTCGATGTCGGTCTCACTTGCCTTCCCGTTCCTCGGGGGTGAGATCTTCCAGGGCCTCCATCTCCAAGCAGGCCTCGGCCACCGGTCAGAGGGATCAGGCCAGTTCGGATTCCTCTTCCGACCTCTCGGACTGGGAGTCCGATGGGGATACCTTCCCAAAAACCCGTGCCCATTGAGACCATCCGTTGGACCCCTCCCCGCCCACATTCCAATGGTGCTCGCCACCCGAGGACACCTCCTTCCTGATGTTTATTCGGGATATATGGCACGGGCTCTCAACTTGGCCATCCAGGCTGAGGAGGACCCTCGACATCCTTCAGTATGAGTCCCCACCTCGGGAGTCTCTTACTGTCCTGGTTCCTCCCATCCTTTCCAGGCTGCTATGCATGTGGGAGGCGCCTGCCTCAGTCCCCATCGTGAGTAAGCGCCTCGACACCATGTACAAAGTCCAGCATGGCCCTGGGTTCAGGAAAACCCAACTTCCCCACACATCCATGGTGGTGGAGTCGGCCATGAGAAAGCAAAAGAGCCCGAAGTCTCACTCTTCGGTTCCCCCGGGCAGGGAGTTGAGAGCCCTCGACACCCTGCTCCGCAAGGCCTATCAGGGTTCCATGCTCTTCTGCCATGTTCTTGTGCGACTTGGCCAAGGAGCTCGGAGGTTTCTCTGTGGGCCTCGAGGGCGAACCCCTCAATTGGTTCAGTACCCTGCTAAAGTCTGTCGTGGACTGCTCAAAGTATGATGGTTTTGAGTCCTCGGCTCGAGTAGCGGCTGCCGGCATCGGGGTCCGTCACCAGGCATGGCTCCAATCCTCAGATTTGGAGCAATGGGTACAGGAGAAGCTCCTGCACGTACCCTGCCTCGGTGAGCAGCTCTTTGGCAAGCTGTTGGAGAAAATGCCCGCGGAGATAGAGATGGAGTTCGGCACCCAAAGCCGTCTCTGGCGCAAAACCTCCATCCTCCCTCGAAAGAAAGAACAAACCAAAAAGCCTTTCTTTCAGAGGAAGGGCCTGCCCTACCATGGCTACCCACCATACCCACCCGGTCCCATGCCAACCACTCCGGCACAAGGAAAGTCTGGCCAAGGTCACCGCAAGCCGAAAGGGCCTAAGGCCCAAACCCCAGCACCGCCTCAACCCTCACAGGGGTTTTGGCGCCAGCCGCATAGCCTCTCACCCAGGGGCGGCTCAAGGCAATCTGCTGCCTGAGGCGAAGAATGAGATAGCGCCCCCCCCCCACCTTAGAGGGGGCAGGGCTTTTTCAGAAATCCAATCAGAGACTGAACCAAACCAAAAAGCCAATTCGATTATATGGAGGAAATGCAAGATGTTTGCACACAGGGCCGTATCGAGCTGCAATCGTGCCCTGTGCAACTTGCAGCTCGGGCGCACGCCCCCCCCTCTCACCCCATACCGCCGTCCAATGCTGCCTGCTCTTTCCCTACTGCTGCCACTGCCCTCTGTTTTTTTCATGGTGGCGCCGAGAGCAGGGAAAGGGCAGGCAGCGCTGGACAGAGGTATGGGGAGGAGGAGGGGGCATGCGCCCAATCTGAAAGGCGCCGGCACTTTAAGCAGATCTGTCCCTCCCTACTCTGACATTGGATCGGAGGAGGGAGGGACCAGACCTGCTTAAAGTGCTGCAAAAAGGCTTGGCGTGCATTTTGGCTGCCTGCTGTTGTCCTGCCAGTGGCGGCAGGGCAACAGCAGACAGCCGAAATACGCCCGCCAAGCCTTTCCGCCCTTGTTTAAAAGACAGCAAGAACCAACAGCACAGTTTATAAAACTAAATTATAACTCATTTTTATTTTGTTGTTATAAACTGTGTTGTGGTTCTTGCTTTTTCTTTTTCAACATATATTTTGCATCCACAGTAGGTGCAGAGCAGAACCAGGACATTCACCCACAGAGCTCAATATTTTATTAAAAAATCTAATTCTGATCATCTCACTAACAACAACAACCACCACTATTCTCCAGTACCAGGCATATTATGAACTAATACAAAACCCTACAGCAAAGAGCAAACCTATCATACCATACCATATCAGCACAAGCTTCCAAAACTCACATAAGGAGCCCATCCAAAAAAAGCATCACTGTAAATACTACAGTGGGCCCTGGAACATCCATACACCTATTTGAAAAGCTGAACAAGTCAAATTACTACAGTACAATATAGAGCTTTATGTACAAACTCCATGTTAACAGAACACCTGACCTCAGTCACACACTCACAACATTGACCTTCACCAAGTACAGAATAAGTAACCACAATCTAAAGTAAAAATATGTAGACAAAATTAAAACTGAAACCTCAAGAAGCCAGAGTCCGCATGCAGTGTAATATCAGATAAATAAGAGATGCAGTTCCCCAATGCTGTATAAAATATAAAAATAGCTCAAGGTCCAATCACTAAAATTAAATAAAATTATTTTTTCTACCTTTGTTCTCTGACCATTTTATTCTCTGATCATGCTGGTCCTGAGATCTGAGGCTTCTACTTTCCTGTCTTCTCTTAGCTCTCTTTCTGTGGTCTATGGTCCATCTGCCATTTCTTATCTCTTCTTTTGTTTTCTTCACTTCCTTCCATCAGCCCATTTCCAGTTCCAGTAACCCTCCCCAGTATCAGCCCCCTTTCCAGTCCTCCCCTCCCAGTACCTTCCAATGTCAACCGCCTTGCATTCCCAAGACTGCCACTGGTGTCCATTCCCTTCTAGTCCCCCTCCTTCCTCACCGTACAGCCCCTTCTAGTCCAAATACCATCCCAGGTATCAGCTCAGGTCCACTCTCGGTGCCACTCCCCAGTCAGCTCCCTTCCAGCCTCCTCACCCAGCCACCTACCACTCCCATCCCTAAGTGTCAGCTCCCTTCCAGTCCCCCTTCAGTACATCCCAGGTGTCAGCTCCTTTCCAGCCTCCCCCTTCCCTGGTGTCAGCTCCCTTCCTGCCCCCTCCTTCCCCTGGCAGACCCTCTCAATATCTGCTCCCTTCCAGTCCTATTCTACCATCCCCCGCATCAGCCCATTTGTAGCCCTAGCCCCTAGTTTTCTTCCAGGGAAAGCAGCACTCTCCTCCCCTTCCCCATTAGCCCATTTCCTTTCCCAGCCCATTTCCAGTCCTGTCCCCCTTATCAGCCCACTCCAGTCCTAGCCCCCTAATCAGCCCATTACCAGTCCTAACTCATTTCCACTGCTAGCCCCCCATCTGCCCATTACCAGTCGTAACCCCCCAATAAGTCAATTTTCAGTCCTAGCCCCCCAATCAGCTCATTTCCTGTTCTAGCCCACCTAATCAGCACATTACCAGTCCTAGCCCCCTCCCAATCAGCCCATTTACAGTCTTAACCCCCCATCAGCCCATTTCGAGTTCTAACCCCCCCATAGCCCATTACCAGTCCTAAACCCCCCCATCAGCCCATTTTCTAGTTCTAACCCCCCCCATCAGCCCATTTCTAGTCCCCCCAGCCCAGGGAAATTGAAAAGAACCCCCCCCCCCCTCTGGCTGAAGAAGCAGCTGCTGCTGCAGCAGCAGCAGTGGCAGAATGAAGAGCCCCGCGGACGTGGCCCCACCCGCCTCCCCAGATAGCCATGCTAGGCAGCATTTCCCCTCTGCGCTGGCTCAGCTTTGCAGAGCCGTGCGAAGGGAGAGTTTCCCTTTCCTGTGGCTCTGTTAAAGCTGAGCCCACTGGCGCTGATTGGAAACAGGATTTAACAGAGCCGTGGGAAAGGGAAACACTCTCCCTTCGTGCAGCTCTGCAAAAGCTGAGCTGGCACAGAGGGGAAACGTTATGGCTCTTCTGGGGAGGCAGCGGCCGTGGGGCTCTTCATTCTGCCACTGCCGCCGCTGCTGCAGCAGCAGCAGCTGCTTCTTCAGCTGTAGGTTTTTTTTTTAATTTTTATTTTGAAGGCCGAGTGAGGCGATCTTTTTGGGGGGCTATTTTGCTGCCCCCAAAAAGTTGCTGCCTGAGGCTACTGCCTCATTCGGCCTCATTATAGAGCCGCCCCTGCTCTCACCCCCCAGCGACGCAGCAGCCAGTGGCGGGATGCCTGTCCTTTTTTGCCTCTCAGTGGGCTTCCGTCATTTTGGAACCTGGGTCCTCTGGGTTATCCGGGACGGCTATCGCCTCAACCTCGACAGGCCTCCCCCTCGACTCCCCGCGCATCAGGTCTTCCTGCAGCGGGAATTAATCAACCTCCTCTCCCAGCGGGAGGCTGAGAGGGTGCCGTCGCACCTCCGAGGTCGGGGCTTCTATTCCTGGTACTTCCTCATCCTCGACCTCCGAAAGTAAACAAGTTCTTAGTGTGGGAGAAGTTCAAGATGTTATCCTTTGGCATGCTGCTGCCCTTACTCTGGCAGGGCGACTGGCTATGTTCCTTGGATCTAAAAGATGCTTACACCCACATTTTTATCCACCCCCAACACAGGCAGTATCTGCGCTTCAGGGTGCTTCCCTTTGGCCTCGCGTCCGTCCCGCGGGTCTTCACAAAATGCTTCTCCATGGTCGCCGCCGCCCTCAGGTGTTAGGGTGTACTGTTCTTCCCCTACCTCGACGACAGGCTCGTCACGGGATCCTCGGTCAGTGGTGGCAGGCCATGTGGTTCGGCACACATGACCTGCCGCTTCTGACCCCTTGAAGTTGTGCCGGAGGGGTCAGAATTGGCAGGCCTTGTGTGCCAAAGCGCATGGCCTGCCACCACTGCCAAGTCAACCCTACAGCCAGAATCAGTGGCCGTGGGGGGCAAGGGCGCAGCTCAGCATAGGGGGGAGGGGAAGAGGACAGTGTGGCTTGGTGTGGGAGGGGGCGGCAGAAACTCTTGGGCCAGCTCTGGTTGGGAAGGGAATAAGGTACAGGAGGAGTTAGAATGGGACTAGCAGTAGTGTACAGGAGGAGATAAGTTGTGAAGGGGAGTAAGGTACAAGAGGAGTTAGACTGGGATTGACAGTAAAGTACAGGAAGAGTTAGGCTGGGACTAGGAGTATGGTACCGGAGGAGTTAGGCCGGGACTGGCAGTAAGGTATCAGGAGAAGGCAGACTGGACTGGAAGTAAGGTACCAGGAGGAGGTAGACTGGGACTAGCAGTAAAATATAGGATGAGTTAGGCTGGGACTAGGAGTATGGTGCAGGAGGAGCTAGGCTGAGTAGGACACAGGGTGAGGCAGAATGGGATTGTGAGTAGATGGGTTAAGGTGAGAGTGTGAATAGAGTAAAGGACAAGCTAAGGTGGATTAAGGTAAGAGATGAGTATTTTTCCATCTCTTTCCTCTTTCTCTTGCCCTCTCATTTCTTTTGGCTTGGAATCACAATGCACCTTTTTCCTCGATCTCTCCCATCTCTTGGATTTTCTTTGTTATTGCCTCTGTGTTTATCTTGTCTCCCCTCCATTGCTCCAGAGGAAGAATCCCCAATAACGGTTATCTGCTTCTCAATGTGAGTAAAGTGGGGTTTGGTTTGCCATCATGCATAGGTTTGTGCTGGAATAGGTTTAGCACAGAATTCAAGAGGGCCTGTTTGGTTCTTTAGGATCCGGTCAACAGTAACCAGTACTTCAGGAGCCAGTGAATCTGGAAACCATTGCTTTACCTCTCGTGAATTTTCTCTTCTATATTTTCAGCACAGAAGCCTTTGATTTCAAAATCGACCCCGCAACACTGTAAAAATGAGAAGCAGTAGTTAGTGAACGTGCAGGAGAAGGAAAGAGAGAGAATATGCTCTCTGGGGGTAACTGTGGGAAGCCTATGCACCAGGTCCATGTGTGGAGATGCTATAGAGGTGTGTGCACTTACTGCAATAAGGGTGTGTTATGCACAGGGTTGGGCTGTACTAAGCAGGATGCAGAAGAAGATTCGTGCAACGTATTTTATAATGCAAATTCATACCTCTGTCACAAAAATGGGTGCACGCCTGTTAGTAATGATAGCCACATCTCAAACATCCTGTCTTTTAGGACTTGGTGTGTGCATTACCGCGTGCTCTGCAGATTAGCTTGAGAGTTAGTGTCACTCAGTGATACTACTTTGCCCTCTGCCTCCACTTACCCTCCTTTTCCTTCTACTAATGTTTTTACCCAATCGCCTGCTCTCTGACCCTCTCTTTCCGTCTGCCTGTCAGCTTCCTTTTTGCCTCTGTATCTTTCTCTACAGGGTCTATCTGTTTCTCGTCTCTCTGCATTTACTACTACTATTACTGCTTATCATTCTATAGCTACTAGGCACACGCAGCACTATACACGTACACCTAGGAAACAGTCCCTGCTCGACACAGCTTGCACCTGTTCCTCTCTCTCTTTTCAGATAGAAAACATAAAGAGATACATAGTAGTTGAGGCATGTAGATGGGTGTCACACTTGTATGATTGCTGTGCACACAGTGTCCCTGCACGAAGACCCTTCAGCAAATAGCAGCCTGCTAAGAGTTTATTAACCAGATAGAGTAGTTACTCACCTGTAACAGGTGTTCTCCAGGAGCAGCAGGAATCTGTCCTCACATATGGGTGACGTCGGTGTCGACGGAGCCCCCATGTGGAGCATTTCCCCAGCTTTCAAAGAAAGCCTTTGGGAATGCAGGCACGCATGCGCGGTCCCCTTCCCACCCAAAGGTGCCATCTTGCTCAGTCTGATGACATAGCTAAAAGACAGCACAAAAAGAAAATGAACTATATAAAACTGCAACTCCAAGGGGAGGAGGAAGGGTCGTGAGGACTGATTCCTGCTGCTCCTGGAGAACACCTGTTACAGGTGAGTAACTACTCTTTCTCCAGGACCAAGCAGGAAGTCAGTCCTCACATATGGGTGACTCCCTAGCTCTGGGCTACCAGGAACCCAGGCTGAAAAATAGAGCTCCCTCTAGAGCCCCAGCAACAGTGAGAGAATCTTCTCTAGAACCACACCTGAACGGTAGCCCAACACCAGGGCCGGAGGGTAGGAATTGCCTAAACCTCAAAGAGATTACGGAGTACCGCTTGCCCGAAAGCACTGTCCCTACGGGACTCCCTCTCGAGGCAGTAGAGGTCCGCAAAAGTCTGGCTTGAAGACCAAGTAGCAGCCCGGCAGATGTCTGCCAACCGAACAGAACGGAAGTGAGCTACTGATACGGCCTTCGCCCTGACTCGGTGGGCCGTGACTTGACCCTCCAGGGAGAGGCCAGCTGCCCTCTATGCCCAGGCGATACAGTCTGCCACCCAAATGGACAATGTACACTTAGTGACAGGCAACCCCAATTTATTAGGGTCAAAGGAAATGAAGAGCTGAGAAGCCCTTCTATGCTCCTGCGTACGTTCTAGGTAAAAGGACAGCACCCTTCTACAATCCAGGGTATGCAAGACAGTTTCGGCCCTACTGGCGTGCGGCCTGGGAAAGAACATCAGAAGTACCACCTCCTGGTTGAGGTGGAAGGAGGACACTACCTTGGGAAGGAACTTAGGATGAGTCCGCAAGACTACCCTGTTCCTATAGAACCTGGTATACGGCCTCTCTGAGACCAGGGCCTGAAGCTCACTCACCCGCCTAGCCGAGGTGAGTGCCACAAGGAACAATATCTTCCAGGAGAGGTAACGTAAATGGCAGGTTGCCATCGGCTCAAAAGGTGGGCGAGTCAGTTGCTGCAAGACCAAATTGAGATCCCACTTGGTTGTCAGTACCTGAGTGTGTGGGGAGGCCTGAAAAGTGAACACCCCTGACCAGATTTGGGAGATGCCTCCACCAGCGTAAGGAGTCCACCAAGAGTTTGGACACCTTTATTCTGTCGGACAATTTCCCTGTGGCCTGCAGCCACTGTGCCCTGAGGTGCCACTGAGCCGGCCGCATGTGCAGCCGGGCATGTGGGGTGACATGCACTGCAGAAGCCATGTGACCTAAGAGCTGGAGGACGTGTCTGGCGGAGACCAGGGAGCTTGCCCGAAACTGGCTGGCCAACTTTATCAGCCTGTGAGCTCTGTCCACAGGCAAATAGGCCTTTGCATGGATGGTATCCAATCTTGCCCCTATGAACTCCACGTTCTGTGAGGGGACTAAAGTGGACTTGGAGAAGTTTATGACAAACTCCAGGTGCTGAAGCAGGGATATGGTTCTGAAGGTGGCCTGCCTGGCCTCCTGTGGAGACTGGCCCCTGATAAGCCAGTCGTCCAGGTAAGGGAACACAAAGATCCCCTGGTTCTGAGGTAGGTCACAACCACTGCCAGGCATTTTGTAAAAACACTGGGGGCAGAGGTGAGGTGAAAAGGAAGCACTCTGTACTGGAAGTGCTTTCCTCCCATCACAAATCTGAGGAATTGTCTGTGACTTGGATGGATGAGGATGTGAGTATAAGCATCCTTCAGGTCTAAGGAGCATAGCCAATCTCCCTGCTAGAGGTAGGGCAGTAAGATTCCAAGGGTAAGCATCTTGAACTTTTCCCTCTCCAGAAACTTGTTCAGATTTCTCAGGTCGAGGATGGGTCTGAGGCCTCCTGTTCTTTTTGGTACCAGGAAGTGCCTCGAGTAGAAGCCTTGCCCTTCCAGGTGGTGAGGCACCGGTTCCACCACCTGGTCCCTTAGTAGACCTTCCAACTCCTGAAGGAGTAAATTTCTGTGCAGAGGGGGTATTGGAGGCTCCCCTGGAAAGTAAGAGGGGGGTATCTGAAACCGGGGGCTCTTGCGGAGTTGATATATGGAATCGACCCGCTTGCTTAGAACCGGCATCGAGGCCGGTGCCTCCCACATGTGGAAGAGCAACCGCTCCAGCATCGGAGGAACCGGGACAGTAAAGGCCTCCTTGGGAGGAGAGTCATACTGCAGAGCCTCAAGCTCCTCGGCTTGAGGCTCCTCCTCGGGGTCCGCAGGGAATGCCAGTGCTTTGGCCATGTCCCGTACGAAATCCGAGAACCTGGTATCCTCCGGGGGGGACCTTGTCCGAGGCTCGGATCCCGGTGAGTCTGAAGGGACGCACAGAGTCCAGAAGGTGTCAGGGGACTCCTCCTCCTCCGTTTCCCACGCCGATTCCTCTGAGGAGGAATCGAGCGGCTCTGAGTGGGTGGACACCGACGCCATCCACCCTGACACTGAGGGAACCGGTGTCGACGACCTCGGTCCCGAATGGGAGGCCGAGGATTGACTCGAGATCGCATGGTCTCGAGGAGCAGCTCGGCCTCCGGGGTCGACTTGGACATCGATGTCCCGGTGGTCGGGGCAGATGCGCCAGTGAGACCGGCGATCAGCACCCGCTGCTGCTCCATGAAGGCAGACAGTCTGCTCTCCAAGGCTGTCAACCTGAGTCCGAGCTCAGGAGACCCAGCAGCCTTCAACTCAGGCCCCGACGGCGGCTCCCTCAGAGGAGAGTCCACGAGGACTACAGTAATCACGTGACTCGAGGCCTCCGACTCTACACGAGGATGCTTTGCAGGCCTCTCTGACTCCGAAGACCCAGGACGGTGATCGGGGCTATGCGACCTGGCCCTTGAGGAGCCAAGAGCATCCACCGATGCCACCCTCGCGGGTTTCTTCTTCCTTCAGTGCTCTCTCGAGGGGGACTCCCTTTCAGAGGAGCCCCGACGATGCTCGGGGTCAGACTCCCAAGATGTCGAGGCCTCTGACGAAGTCTGGACCCGTCCAGAGGCAGATTCGGAGAAGATCCTCTCACGCTGGTGCTGACGGCTCCGTAATGCCTTGGAAGACATTTTGCCACAGGGGTACAGACCGTAGAATTATGGTCTGGCACCAGGCACCGGAGGCAGCAGTCATGTGTGTGGGTGAGAGACATCAGTTTCTTGCACCGATCACACTTCTTAAAGCCACTGGCAGCCATTGGGGAAAAAAGGGCCCTCAAGATCAAAAAATTGGGCTGCCAGGGAAAAGAACAAAGGCGCGAACGCAGTCTCTAAGGACAAAAACCGAAAAAAGAGATCCGGACTCGGCACCGGTGTACCGAGTCCAGGCGGGAAAGGAACCGACATCGAACCGAAGAAAAAACTCGACCCAACGCAGAAAAAAATCAACTTTTTTCACGGGTGACAAGGACAGGCGTAGGGCTCTGTGGAAAAAAGACTGGGCAAGATGGCACCTTTGGGCGGGAAGGGGACCACGCATGCGTGCCTGCATTCCCAAAGGCTTTCTTTGAAAGCTGGGGAAATGCTCCGCATGGGGGCTCCGTCGATGCCGACGTCACCCATATGTGAGGACTGACTTCCTGCTTGGTCCTGGAGAACTGTTTACACAGCACGACCCTTGATGTCACTTACTTTTGTTCCCACAAGTCCTCAGCCCAGAGCCTGCAAAGACACCTTCAATTAAGACGGGGGCATCAGCAGTGGCCTACCACAGAACCCTTGCCATCAGGGGTCAGAGAAGTGTTAAAGTCCCAGCCTCAGGCTACTAGAAGGCTAGCTTTCCTGAAAGCTCCGAGACAGAGATTGTCACACAGGGAAAGGAAAACTATGCACTATCGCAGGCTAAAAGGCTTGCTAGAAAATGACAAGGCATGCCAAGAGGACTCCCTCGCAGAGTAAGATCCGAATCAGCAGTGCTTCCCAACTTGGGAACACAGTTCAAAGGAGAGAAGATAGTCATGTGCCTACCAGGCTCGACAGCCAGCAGGAATACAAACCAAATTGTTGAAGTACTTAGTGCAAAAAGTGAACACTCCAAACTTGATGTTGTTATCCACTTAGGCACAAATGACTTGGCTAGCAACAGTGCCTCTACAGTCCAAAAGGGCTTCTAATCTCTGGGAGAGAAACTCAAGCCCATTGTTAACACTGTTGCATTCTCAGAGGTTCTGCCTGTTCTTGGTAAGGGGACAAAAAGGCTGCATCGCATTAACAGCTTTAATACATGGCTCCAGACGTGGTGCAAACAAGAAGGATTCAGATTTATTGGCGACTGGGGAAACAGATGGACCAACAAGAGACTATACTGTGCTGATGGACTACATCTCTCTGTCGCAGGGAAAAGAATCTTAAGTGAAATATTCAGGCAGTATGTGGATATGCATTTAAACTAGGAAAAGGGGGTGACGGATGTGGAAGGTCAAGACCGGCATGCCACCCCCTGCAAAAGCAGAATAATATCAGAAACAGGCACACTTTTAAACCACACATCACAAACAAGTGGGAAGATGTGGGCAAAACAAAATCAATGCAAAATACACACAAGCTAGGTAAATGCCGGAAAGCAATGAGCACAAATGCCCGAAGCTTAGCCAACAAAGTTCTGGACCTGGAAGCCCTAATGGTGGAAATGGATTTGGACATTGTGGCCATTGCAGAAACATGGTTCAATGAATCGCATGATTGGGATATAGCCATAGCTGTCTATAATCTATTCAGAAGAGACAGAGAAAATGGAAAAGGAGGAGGAGTGGCCTTGTATGTCAAAAGCAATATTAACCACTTATACCAATACTGTCCCTCTAATTATATTAAGATTCTGATATACTCTGCAGAATTGCCTGTTGTCTTACACTTTGTTTTCTTACTAAAGCTGACAGAGGTGACTAGAACTTTTTGGTCTCAGACTTAAATCGGCACTACTTTGTGTTTCATTCATGAACAGTGTGCCCTTTTCGCATCAATGACCATTCTAGTTCTTAATCTTCTCCAACCAATTGTTAACTTAAATCAATTTCTGCATTTATAAATTTTTAATTCAGTCTTAATTTACTCGAATTCTTCAATATGCATCAAATGTGCTTATCTTAAAGGCACTTGTCCTTCTCCCCAACGCCACCTTTCAGGTACCGTCCTTGCGTTTCATCTCTTCATCAGGGGGTTTTCTCCGCACTATCTATGTTTGTGCTTTTATAATATGGCTTCTACTGCGCTGCCTCCTGCGTGTCTTCCAAAGCCCACCGGCTTTCACTACAACGCCGCGCAGAAATTGATTTAAGTTAGCAATTGGTTGGAGAAGATTAAGAACTAGAATGGTCGTTGATGCGAAAAGGGCACACTGTTCATGAATGAAACACAAAGTAGTGCCGATTTAAGTCTGAGACCAAAACGTTCTAGCCACCTCTGTAAGCTTTAGTAAGAAAACAAAGTGTAAGACAACAGGCAATTCTGCAGAGTATATCAGAATCTTAATATAATTAGAGGGACAGTATTGGTATAGGTGGATAATAAAACCCTCTGTTAACAGACCTACTACTAAGTGGTAAAAAGCAATATTAAAGCTACTGAAATGCAGGGGGCATGGGAAAAAGAAGAAGTGCTCTGGATTGCGTTGGAAAGAGGATATGGCACTGTCATCCATACTGCTGTAGTCTACAGACCTCCGACTCAAATTGAAGAGATAGATAACGATTTGATTAAAGATATTGCCAAGATATCCAAAAAGGGGGAAGTAATCATTTTGGGTGACTTTAATCTACCTGATGTGGATTGTATTACACCTTCTGCATATCTGGAAAGAAGCAAAACAATTGTAGATGCTCTCCAAGATGCATCACTTAGACGAATGGTCATGGAACCAACCAGGGAAAGCTCAACACTGGATTTAGTGCTCACCAACGGTGATAGTGTGGCAAATGTCTGCGTGAGTACCCCTGTGAGCAACAGCGATCATTACACAGTGTGGTTTGAGATAAAAGTCAGGGTACAGGCCAAACATAGCAAGCTCAAAGTCCTAAACTTCAAAAACACCGACTTCAATAAAATCGCCAAGTACCTAAAGGAGGAGATGACAGGGTGGAAGGAGATAAAGGAAGTGGAATTGCAATGGGATAAACTAAAGGTGGCAATAAAAGGGGCAACGGACAAATATGTTAAAGTAAACAAAAACAAGAGGAGAAGGAAACCTATTTGGTTTTCCAAAGAAGTGGCTGCTCAAATAAGGGCAAAGAACACAGCTTTCACAAAATTCAAAAGCTTGCAAACAGAAGAACATAGAAATGAATACAGGATCAAACTCAAAGAGTCAAAAAGAGAAATAAGGATAGCAAAATCAAAGGCAGAGGAAAAGATGGCTAAAGATGTTAAGGGTGGCGGCAAAACTTTCTTCAGGTATATTCGGGAAAGGAAGAAGATCAGAGTTGGAATTGCAGGACTCAGAAGTGCTGGGAAAAGACTCGTGGAACGTGACATAGAAAAAGCGAAATTGCTAAACAAATACTTCTGCTCTGTTTTTACTACAGAAAATCCTGGAGATGGACCAGTTGGGACTCCCAAATATAAAAATGGGAACGAAGTAGATACCACACCATTCACAGAAGATGAGGTGTTGGAACAACTTGCTAAACTGAATGTAGGCAAAGTCATGGGACCGGATGGGATACATCCCAGGATACTGAAAGAGCTCAGAGAAGTTCTAGCAGGGCCGTTAAAGGATGTATTCAACAGATCCTTGGAAACAGGAGAGGTTCCTCAGGACCTGGAAAATGGCTGATGTTGTACCTCTACACAAAAGTGGTGACAGGGAAGAAGTGTCAAACTACAGACCCATGAGCCTTACCTCGGTGGCGGGAAAAGTAATGGAGACGCTCCTGAAAGAGCGAATAGTGAACTTTCTCAAAACCAACAGGTTGCAAGATCCGAGGCAACGTGGTTTTACTGAAGGACGGTCTTGCCAAGCTAATCTGATTGAGTTCTTTGAATGGGTGACAAGGAACTAGATCAGGGGCATGCGATGGATGTCATCTACCTGGATTTCAGCAAAGCTTTTGATATTGTTCCTCATAGGAGGCTTATCAATAAACTCAGTAGCTTGGGGATGGGTACCAAGATAGTAAACTGGATTAGAAATTGGTTGACTGACAGACGACAGAGGGTGATGGTACATGGAGCTCACTCGGATGAGGGGAAGGTGATTAACGGGGTGCCCCAGGGTTTGGTCCTGGGCCCAGCACTGTTCAATGTATTTGTGAGTGATATTGCTGAAGGACTAAATGGAAAAGTCTGTCTTTTTGCAGATGACACAAAAATTTGCAACAGAGTGGACTCCTCCGAGGAAGTGGATAACATGAGGAAAGATCTACAAAAGCTGGAAGAATGATCTAATGCTTGGCAATTACTATTTAATGTGAAAAAGTGCAGTGTCATGCACTTAGGTAGCAGAAATCCAATGGAAACGTATGTGATAGGGGGCGAGAGGTTGCTGTGCATGGTTCAGGAAAAAGACCTTGGTGTGATTATCTCTGATGATCTCAAGGTGGCAAAACAGTGCGACAAGGCGGTGGCAAAAGCCAGGAGGATGTTGGGCTGCATACAAAGAGGGATTACCAGCAGAATGGAAGAAGTACTTATGCCACTGTACAGGTCGCTGGTGAGGCCTCATTTGGAATACAGTGTTCAGTTTTGGAGACCATATCTTGCAAAAGATGTAAAAAGACTGGAAAGTATTCAGCGGAAGGCGACCAAAATGATTTGGAGCCTGTGTAAGAAACCTTATGAGAAGAGACTTGAAGACCTAAATATGTACACTTTGGAGGAGAGGAGGGATAGGGGAGATATGAGTCAGACCTTTAGATACTTAGAGAAATAATGAACAAACAAACCTCTTCCAAAGACGGGAAAGAGGTAAAACTAGAGGGCATAACATGAAGCTTCAAGGTGGAAAATTGAAAGGCATTGTCACGAAATATTTTTTCACTGAAAGGGTGGTGGATGCTTGGAATGCTCCCCCGATGGAAATGGTGGGGGCAAACACGGTGACGGAATTCAAAACAGCATGGGACAAGCACAGTGGATCCCTTTACAGCAACAGGATAAAAACAAAATAAACTGAACCACCTAACTTCTCAACAAATAGAGGTGTCCTACATGGAGTGGTGGGTCCACCCCAAACAAAGAAAGGGGAGGGTGGCCTGCAGAGAGCGTCAGGTGCACCTACTCTTGCCGTATTGCAGGGCAGACTGGATGGACCATGCTGGTCTTTATCTGCCGTCATTTACTATGTTACTATGTTATGCTTTAATACTACAAAGCGGAAAGTAGCTCATCTGGCTGACTCCTGAGATAGTAGCATTGTCCAGATGGCACAGGGCCTGTCGCTCCATCAGGGACCAGTAACCCAAATGGAAGGCCTTGGCTTTCTTCCCAGGTTCTCTCCATTCCTTCCAGAGACCCTCAATGTTATGGCTATTGTGGAAGATGGCATTCAGCTTGCTACAAATACCCTGCCACATTTTTCTGGCTTTTGTTATGCAATGACTTTGGTGGAGGTGGGTCCATAAGGAGCTTGAAAATGTTGAATTACCCCTTTCACCAAGAGAAGAAGCTCTTCTGTTGCAGTGTCAGCTTTCCTGACAAGCGCTTCTCTCTGGGCGGCCTCTGTCCATTTACTCAGCAGCAAGTTGTTGCTAAGTGCCATTGAATCAATGTTGACTGATGGCGATCCTCTGGATAGTTTTCTTAAGCTGTGTTCAGTTTTAAAACATCATCTGCCAAAGGCAAAAACATCTGGGTAGTGGATGCCATTGAACATCCGGATTGTGTGGTCACTAGCTAGATAACCGCCACCATTATCCGGATAATGGTGATATTCAACCGCTGTTTGGATAGGATTTTCTGGATTTCAGTAAGCCTTTGACAAAGTCCCTCATGAGAGACTCTTGACAAAATTAAAAGTCATGGGCTGGAAAATAGAAAATAGAGCTAAAGGGAAAATTTTACTATCAATAATTTCTTTTCCTGGAGCATAGCTAGACCAGTCCTGACCTTTGGGTTATCTCCCCCAACCAGCAGATGTAAGACAGAGAAAAAACTGGAACAGTGCTGTGACATCACCACTAGCACCTACCCCTGTACAGCCAGGGTCACTCTTCAGTATCTACATAACAAGCAATAGAACCCTCATAGAATCTGCCAAAGAGGTCCCCAGCCCCAGACATAGTTGGAAAACACCCTCAGTAGGGGAACTATATACAGAGGTTCAGAGGGATGAAGGACATAGCCAGGTTCCACTCGATGACCCCGTAGTCAAG